>OX392520.1:0-10000000 GCA_947623375.1 Apotomis capreana
CTAACCTAACCTAACCTAACCTAACCTAACCTAACCTAACCTAACCTAACCTAACCTAACCTAACCTAACCTAACCTAACCTAACCTAACCTAACCTAACCTAACCTAACCTAACCTAACCTAACCTAACCTAACCTAACCTAACCTAACCTAACCTAACCTAACCTAACCTAACCTAACCTAACCTAACCTAACCTAACCTAACCTAACCTAACCTAACCTAACCTAACCTAACCTAACCTAACCTAACCTAACCTAACCTAACCTAACCTAACCTAACCTAACCTAACCTAACCTAACCTAACCTAACCTAACCTAACCTAACCTAACCTAACCTAACCTAACCTAACCTAACCTAACCTAACCTAACCTAACCTAACCTAACCTAACCTAACCTAACCTAACCTAACCTAACCTAACCTAACCTAACCTAACCTAACCTAACCTAACCTAACCTTTTTTTTTTTTTTTTTTTTTACATGGAGAAATCCTCATTGGATCCCCGCTCTACGGGGAAGAGCGTGGGTATGTCGGACTCTACTGAGAAGCAGTAGCCTACCGACTAAAACTCCATGGTATGCCCACTCGCGGCAATGGTAGGGGTGACACGGGGTCGCGAACATGTCACCGCGAACACCCCCTGCCGCTGACAGCCGAAGCCGTCCCCTCCCTGGTGGAAGGCCAAAAAGCCCCACCGCGTCAGACGCATGCGGGGCGACACCTCACGCATCCGACGTACCCTCACCGAGGACCTCCACGCCGGGAGAGCGGCGAACGACCCCGTGATCGCCCTCTCAGGTCCTGCGTGTAGTGGGGATGCCTTCAGGGAAAACGTCCCCTCCAGCTACGCCACCACTACACCCGCCCCACATTCAGACGTGGACTCTGCTGCTGCAGAGCCACACGCTGAGGGGCCCTCTGGAAGCCGGGACCGCCACCGACACACGGTGCTTCGGTCCCAGCCTCCTGGCCACGGGAGGACAAAAGCCCCTACCCCATGGCACCCTCTCCGTACGAGGGGAGGACAAAAGCCCCTACCCCCTCCACCCGCTAAGGGAGGACAAACGCCCCTACCCCCTCACTATGCCACGGGAGGACAAACGCCCCTACCCCATGGCACCCTCTCCATACGAGGGGAGGACAAAAGCCCCTACCCCCTCCACCCGCTAAGGGAGGACAAACGCCCCTACCCCCTCACTATGCCACGGGAGGACAAGCGCCCCTACCCCATGGCACCCTCTCCATACGAGGGGAGGACAAAAGCCCCTACCCCCTCCACCCGCTACGGGAGGACAAATGCCCCTACCCCCCTCTACCTGCCACGGGAGGACAAACGCCCCTACCCCGTGACACCCACGCCGAACCACGGGAGGACAAAAGCCCCTACCCCGTGGGTTCCCTCACCAAACGCCGACGGGAGTGCAGTTGCACAAGCACCGAGGTGCCCACCCGAGTAATGTCCCGCCAGCCCTCCCTCTCGGTCTCCTCCACCGACGGAGGTGTATTCTACACCACAATCCCTCATTGATTGTGGTGAGCACAAACGCCGAGGCGCCCACCCGAGTCATGCTCCGCCGGTCTCCTCCTCGGTCTCCTCCTCTCCCGTCTTGGCCCGAAGGCCCCTCCCCAGGTGTCTCTTGGCTTCGCTGCGGCGCCCAACCGCAGTTACTGAGCCCCCCCACCACGACAAGGTGGACACCGTCGGGGGGGAACCTAACCTAACCTAACCTAACCTAACCTAACCTAACCTAACCTAACCTAACCTAACCTAACCTAACCTAACCTAACCTAACCTAACCTAACCTAACCTAACCTAACCTAACCTAACCTAACCTAACCTAACCTAACCTAACCTAACCTAACCTAACCTAACCTAACCTAACCTAACCTAACCTAACTAACCTAACCTAACCTAACCTAACCTAACCTAACCTAACCTAACCTAACTAACCTAACCTAACCTAACCTAACCTAACCTAACCTAACCTAACCTAACCTAACCTAACCTAACCTAACCTAACCTAACCTAACCTAACCTAACCTAACCTAACCTAACCTAACCTAACCTAACCTAACCTAACCTAACCTAACCTAACCTAACCTAACCTAACCTAACCTAACCTAACCTAACCTAACCTAACCTAACCTAACCTAACCTAACCTAACCTAACCTAACCTAACCTAACCTAACCTAACCTAACCTAACCTAACCTAACCTAACCTAACCTAACCTAACCTAACCTAACCTAACCTAACCTAACCTAACCTAACCTAACCTAACCTAACCTAACCTAACCTAACCTAACCTAACCTAACCTAACCTAACCTAACCTAACCTAACCTAACCTAACCTAACCTAACCTAACCTAACCTAACCTAACCTAACCTAACCTAACCTAACCTAACCTAACCTAACCTAACCTAACCTAACCTAACCTAACCTAACCTAACCTAACCTAACCTAACCTAACCTAACCTAACCTAACCTAACCTAACCTAACCTAACCTAACCTAACCTAACCTAACCTAACCTAACCTAACCTAACCTAACCTAACCTAACCTAACCTAACCTAACCTAACCTAACCTAACCTAACCTAACCTAACCTAACCTAACCTAACCTAACCTAACCTAACCTAACCTAACCTAACCTAACCTAACCTAACCTAACCTAACCTAACCTAACCTAACCTAACCTAACCTAACCTAACCTAACCTAACCTAACCTAACCTAACCTAACCTAACCTAACCTAACCTAACCTAACCTAACCTAACCTAACCTAACCTAACCTAACCTAACCTAACCTAACCTAACCTAACCTAACCTAACCTAACCTAACCTAACCTAACCTAACCTAACCTAACCTAACCTAACCTAACCTAACCTAACCTAACCTAACCTAACCTAACCTAACCTAACCTAACCTAACCTAACCTAACCTAACCTAACCTAACCTAACCTAACCTAACCTAACCTAACCTAACCTAACCTAACCTAACCTAACCTAACCTAACCTAACCTAACCTAACCTAACCTAACCTAACCTAACCTAACCTAACCTAACCTAACCTAACCTAACCTAACCTAACCTAACCTAACCTAACCTAACCTAACCTAACCTAACCTAACCTAACCTAACCTAACCTAACCTAACCTAACCTAACCTAACCTAACCTAACCTAACCTAACCTAACCTAACCTAACCTAACCTAACCTAACCTAACCTAACCTAACCTAACCTAACCTAACCTAACCTAACCTAACCTAACCTAACCTAACCTAACCTAACCTAACCTAACCTTTTTTTTTTTTTTTTTTTTTACATGGAGAAATCCTCATCGGATCCCCGCTCTACGGGGAAGAGCGTGGGTATGTCGGACTCTACTGAGAAGCAGTAGCCTACCGACTAAAACTCCATGGTATGCCCACTCGCGGCGTAGTGGGGGTGACACGGGATCGCGAACATGTCACCGCGAACACCCCCTGCCGCTGACAGCCGAAGCCGTCCCCTCCCTGGTGGAAGGCCAAAAAGCCCCACCGCGTCAGACGCATGCAGGGCGACACCTCACGCATCCGACGCACCCTCACCGAGGACCTCCACGCCGGGAGAGCGGCGAACGACCCCGTGATCGCCCTCTCAGGTCCTGCGTGTAGTGGGGATGCCTTCAGGGAACATGTCCCCTCCAGCTACGCCACCACTACACCCGCCCCATATTCAGACGTGGACACTGCTGCTGCAGAGCCACGCTGAGGGGCCCTCTGGAAGCCAGGACCGCCACCGACACACGGTGCTTCGGTCCCAGCCTCCTGGCCACGGGAGGACAAAAGCCCCTACCCCATGACACCCTCTCCATGCGAAGGGAGGACAAAAGCCCCTACCCCCTCGACCCTCCGTGGGAGGACAAACGCCCCTACCCCCTAACTATGCCACGGGAGGACAAACGCCCCTACCCCATGGCACCCTCTCCATGCGAAGGGAGGACAAAAGCCCCTACCCCCTCGACCCACCGTGGGAGGACAAACGCCCCTACCCCCTCACTATGCCACGGGAGGACAAACGCCCCTACCCCATGGCACCCTCTCCATACGAAGGGAGGACAAAAGCCCCTACCCCCTCCACCCGCTACGGGAGGACAAATGCCCCTACCCCCTCAACCTGCCACGGGAGGACAAACGCCCCTACCCCGTGACACCCTCGCCGAACCACGGGAGGACAAAAGCCCCTACCCCGTGGGTTCCCTCCCCAAGTGCCGACGGGAGTGCAGTCACAGCACAAGCACCGAAATGCCCACCCGAGTCATGATCCCGTCAGCCTCCTCCTCGGTCTCCTCCACTGGCGGGGGTGTCCCTCCCCCACAATACCGCAGTAATTGTGTGAAGCACAAACGCCGAGGCGCCCACCCGAGTAATGCCCCGCCAGTCCTCCCTCTCGGTCTCCTCCTCTCCCGTCTTGGCCCGAAGGCCCCTCCCCAGGTGTCTCTTGGCTTCGCTGCGGCGCCCAACCGCAGTTACTGAGCCCCCCCACCACGACAAGGTGGACACCGTCGGGGGGGAACCTAACCTAACCTAACCTAACCTAACCTAACCTAACCTAACCTAACCTAACCTAACCTAACCTAACCTAACCTAACCTAACCTAACCTAACCTTTTTTTTTTTTTTTTTTTTGACGGTGTGGAAATGCATTACGCATACCCCCCGAGGCTAGGGAAGCCAAGGTGGGGGGTTATGTGGGACTCACCCCTCATAAGGAGGGGCATACCCACTAAAACCACACCGGCGTTTCTCCGCACTGCCGTTTGTGGGGGCGCCATGGGGTCGCGAACATTCTACCACGACGCCCCCCGGCTGCCCTGGCTGCTGCCAGGGCTCCCGCGCCAAAGGAGGGAGGGATCGGAATACGCTACGATCCCTCCCCCAGACGTGTGGAGTCTATTTCGTGGGCCCCTAACCCACGAACTCCACTAGGGGTTTTGGCGAGCAGCATATTGTGCCCGCCTCCGCCCCAACCGTCTACGCCGGATCGGGAGCGCATCCGCCCTCTCTTCGCGCTCCCGTTCCGAGGCCTCCTTCTGTGAGATGACTGACTCACAGAAGGAGGCCACCGCCTCCCACGATCTCTCGCTCCCCAGCATGGCCGCCACGACGCTGTGGAGCGAGAGATCCCCCACTCCGAGGGCGCACACTAGAGTGCGGCGCTCACCGTCCCAGCGACTGCACACCTCAAGGGTGTGCTGGGCGGTGTCGTCCTGGTCGCCGCACTCGTGGCACATCGGGCTGGCCTCCCTCCCAATTCGGTGCAGGTAATGACCGAAGCACCCGTGTCCGGTCATTACCTGCGCCAGCCTAAACCCGATGATGCCGTGCGCCCTCTCTAACCATCCAGGGAATGACGGGAGGAGTGCCCCTATGGTGCGGACTCCATAGGGGGACCCCTCCAGTTCCTCTCTCCATCGGTCCCTCACCCTGCGCAGTGCCTGGCGGCGCTCCTCCCTCAAGTCTTCGGGAGCGGGGAATTCATTTTGCGCCCTGCGCCTCTCCCGCTCCCTGTGCGCCTCTGCGAGCACCTGGGCATCCATCTCCCAGGGCGTGGTGCCCGCTAAGGCGCACGCCGCCGCCCACGACACTGTACAGTATCCCCGGATGATTCGCGTTGCGACCACCCTTTGCGGGGCCCGGAGGCGGGCCTTGTTGGTGGCACTGAGCCGATCGGCCCAGATCGGCGCACCATACACGGCCATACTCCGGGCCACCCCCGCGTATAACTTGCGGCACGCCACGTTCGGACCCCCCACGTTAGGCAGCAGTCTGCTCAGGGCCGACGCCGCCGCCACTATTCGGGGAGCAAGTCGGCGGAAATGCTCCCCGAAATCCCATTTGCGGTCCAGGTGAATTCCCAGGTACTTTATGCTGGCTTTCACCTGGACCGCTTCTCCGCCTACCGGTATTGCCAGCCCCGCCGGCGGGCGCCAGCCCCTTCCTCCGAAGAGGATTGCGTCTGTCTTGGGCAGCGCCACCCTCAGCCCCAGCATTCCAATCCTTGTGACCATAAGGTCCGCCGCGACCGCCGCCCTTCGCAGAGCCTCCTCTAGCTCCGCTCCCCGGATAGCCACCATCGTGTCATCTGCGTAGCAGATGACAGTCATCCGGGGGAGCAGGACCCCTCTAATGGCCCAGTCGAAACCGACATTCCACAAGAGGGGTCCAAGCACGGAGCCTTGAGGGACTCCGCACGCCATCTCCCTTTCGCGGCGCTGCCCATCCTGCCCTACATAGAGCACTACCCTGTGTGAGAGGTAGTGCTCTATTGTCCGCCTCAGATAGGGAGGCACTCCATGGTAGCGGAGTGCCTCCATTATCACCGTGTATGGGAGGGAGCCGAACGCGTTGGCGATGTCGAGCGACACCGCCACCACTCCCTCCCCCCGTTCCGCGGCATATCCACAGAACGCCCGAAGGGCCCCCAACGCACCCATCGTCGACCGCCCCGTTCGGAATCCGAACTGGCGGTCCGACACGTTCGGCCCTGTGCCCTCCAGGTGCTGGACGATCCGGGAAGCGATAATGCGCTCTAACATCTTCCCGGATTCGTCCAACAGCACAATGGGCCTCCACCCCGAAGGGGAGTCCGCCGGCCGGTTGTCTTTTCGGAGGAGGCACAGCCTCCCCTCTTTCCAGATCCTCGGAAACCGCCCTGCCTCTAGACAATCGTCATAGAGGTCTTTCAGGCGGTCTCCGAGGTGTTTCAACGCCACCGGTAGTATGCGTCCGGGGACGCCATCCGGACCGGGTGCCTTCTTGCAGCCCCGCAGACGGTGGATAGCAAATCCCATCTCACCGTCCGTCACCGGCGGGACTGCTTCGGGTTCCAACTGCTCCTCCTGGGGGCCCACCATGCAGGGCGGGGCAAAGTCCGGCGCTGCCGGGAAGAGGCCCTCCACCACTCTGCCGAGGAGTTCCGGCTCCAGGGAATCCAAGCCGGGGGCGTGGCGCATTTTGTTGCGCACCACTTTGTATGGTCGCCCCCAAGGATCCCTGTCCAGCGTCGCTAGGAACTCCTCGTAGGCAGAGTCTTTGGCCTTGGCGATGGCCGTCGACAGCGCCTCCTTCGCCTGTCGGAGGGCCCCATGTAGGAGTTCCTCCTCCTCTGCCGTGTGGTTTCTACGCCGCCTGCACCGAGTGTACGCCCGTCTGGCCGTGTTGCAGGCGAGACGGAGGGCCGCAACCTCCCCCGTCCACCAGTAGACTCGGTTCTTTGCAGGCGGCCGCCCCACCCTGCGCATGGCGGCGTCACACACCGAGGTGAGTGACGCCCGAAATTGCACAGCCCTCCCCTCAACATCCGCGGTCCGGTCCGGTGGGGGTGCTCGCCAAACCTCGACCATCGCCGTCTCCTCGGCCATGTCTCGGTCCAAGGTGGCGAGGCTCCACCTGGGGAACTGAGCACGTCCCGCTGGCACTGCAGGGTCCTGCGCCGGAGCCGTCATCGACTTGGAGACCCTCATCCGAATGTACCTGTGGTCGGAGAGGGTCTCCGTGTCCACCAGGACCCGCCAGTCGGATAACCTGTCCGCAATCGCAGGGGAGGCAAAAGTGATATCCACTATGGACCCCCCCTGCCGACGGACACAGGTGTGCTCAGTGCCCCTGTTTGCCACCACGAGGCCGGAACGCACGGACCATTCCCAGAGGGCCTGGCCCTTGGGATCCGTGACTGGGGACCCCCACGCCCCGCACTTGGCGTTGAGGTCCCCCATCACCAACACCGGTGACGGCGCCGCTCTTGCAACCACCCCCGTGAGCCTGCCGAGGTATCGCTCGAACTCTACCAGCGGCCTGTTAGGGGAGAAGTACACCGCCACGAGTACAATGTCTCCCCATTTGGCCGCTGCGTATCCGGAGCCGCTCTCGGATTTTGCAAGGGGGGGGTGGTTGCCGATGGGTGGGGCCACCATCGCCACCAGCCCGTCCGTATCGCCAACCCAGTTGGGCTGGGGAGGAGCAAAATATGGCTCCGCCACGATGGCAACACTAATGCCCCACTCCGCCATATGCTGCAGGAGTAAATCCTGAGCTCGGGCGGAGTGGTTCAGGTTAGCCTGCAGCACGTCCCAAATTATTGGAATTGGTTGTGCTGGCATTAGTGCTGTTCCATATTTTGCTCCTCACTGATTGACGCTCTGTTTTGGGGGGCCTCCTGGGTTTTTGTGGCTGCCCGGGACCTTGCGGTGGCGGTGGTAGCCATTTTTCCCCTTGTGTATGGGGGGGTGCACGAGGGTCCCCCCATCACGTGTCCGGCCTCCAGCTTTGCATGGTGGCACACGGCGCACCATGCCTTTTCCGCCTCACACTCTTGTGTAGTGTGGCCCGCTTTCCCGCAACGGTAGCACAGACCGCTCCTGTCCACCGGTGAGGGACAGAGTGCACGGGTATGACCAGTGCCCATGCACCTGTAGCACCTCATCGGTAGAGGGTCCAGGGCCTCCACTCGGGCCGACGTCCACCCAACTAGGAGCCGCCCAGCAGCCACCACAGCGTTAGCCGCCGCTACCGGGCATACGGCGATGACTGAGCCAGTCTGATTGGGCGCCAGGCGGATCCTCCCCATCCGAATCTGACTCGGCGAGCAGGCCCCCTTTTCCGCAATCGCCGACTGGACGGCTTCCGGGGACACTGTCTCGTCGAATCCTGAGATTCGGATGTCCGCCGTCTTGTATGGTCGGTGGACGTCAGCCACGTCCCCGACAAGGCTCCTCAGCTTCTCGGCCAGGTTGTCGGCCGTTGCCCCATTGTCCGCTCCTGGGACTTCGATGAGGCGAGCACCGGCCGCCGTGCTCCTGACCTTCACGCTCTCTAGGCCCAGCTCCGCCAGTTTGATGGTGGTGACCTTTCCCATCACTGTTCTGTAATCAGTGTTCGCCCCTTCCTTGAGGGTCACCACCACCGCAGCGGAATTGGGAGCGGCGAACGCCTTCGGCTTTGGGGATGGAGCAGACACCTTCGGGGTGACCGTCGCCTTGGATGAGGTGGGCTTCTTCCCCTTCCTCAGCACCTGCGACCAAGTGCTTGGGGCAGGGATGACGGGCTGGGCCTGGGGTAGGTGCTGGGCCGCCTCTTTGGCCGGTGATCCCGGGTTCTTCCCAGCCGACCGCGGCGGCAGAGGTTTGGCCGGAGTCACTCGTGGAGCCGGCACCGGAGCCTGTTGGGGCTTAACCACGCGTTGCTCCTTCGAGCTCCTCATGGTTCGGCTGCTTGCTGCAGGGGGATCCGCAGTGGCGGCCGCAGCAGCAGCCGTCGCAGCAGCAGCAGCTGCGGCAGCGGCCGCCGCAGCCTTTTTGTCGCCCGCCAGTGGGGGACGGAGGATTGGTTCCGCCGGGATGCGGCGCTCGAGCTCGCTGATCCGCACGTTGACCATGTCACCCAGTGATATGAATAGGTCCCTTTTCAGCTCTTCAAAGAGCTCCGCCATATTCATATCCTGGGTGGCCTCCGCCTGCGGTGCTTGTGGCGCGGTTTTCCGCGTCGAGAAGGCTGTGCGCAGTGCTTTGGCCTCCGTTTTAAGGCCGGCAAGCTCTTCGCGCATCCGCTTGTTATCCGCTTTCAATTTCCGGATCTCCTCCGCCTCTCTGGGGGTCCTCAACAGATCCGCGACCTCTAGGATCTCGTAGCAGGCCGCATTCATACGGCCTTGCACCTCCCCCTTTAGGTTGCCTGACTTTTTGGCCTCCGCTAAAACTGCCATGGCGCACCTCTTAATAACCTCGGCGTAGTCATCCGCCGAGTCACTGGGGAATCCCAGCACCGGGCTCCTCTCCCTATAGCTGCTCTTCGACTGCTGCGGTCGCAGGGTGCGGGATCGGGGGTCCTTCAGATATGCCGAGGCCCCGTCTGCATCCCTCTCGTAGTCGGCAAGCTCGAATTCCTTGAGCCTCGCCTTGGCCGAGCTCAGCCCTGCGTACGCACCCTTCGGCCCTACGTGGCCGCCCCTGTTGTTGGAGCCGACTCTGGCTCCTTTACCACGAGCTAACTCGTCGTCGTCTTCTGAAGACCGACGACTTCTGGTCCTCTTGAGGCCCGTACCCGCCTCTTTGTCCTCCTCCTGAGCCACTTCCATGGACGGGACTACCGTCTCGTCCTCTCCATCGAACGTCTCTGCTTCAGAAGAGTCAGAATCCACTGAGGCAGATTTCCCCCCCTTTCCTTTCTTTCCCCCCCCCTTGCCCCCCCGTTGAGGCTTGCCTGCCTTTCGGGTCTCTTCTTTCTTGGAAGAAACCACGACTACATCCCTGTAGCGTAAGGTCATCGCCCCCGAGGTTTTTTGACCTACCTTACTCTTCCCCCCCCCCCCAGAGTCGTCGGGGTCTGTATCCCCCATATCCGGAACTTCCTAGGACGTCCCTAGACCAGTTCCCAAAAGTTACACAAGTTACAAAAGTGTAACGGTCAAGTGCGAGTCGTGCCAATTTTTACAAAGTTACGAAAATGCCCACTTTTCGCACTTGGCCTTCCCCCCTATGGTAGCTAAAATTCTGTACGAGGTGTCGTTAGATAGGCCTAACGGCCCTCTACAGAACGTCACCAAAAAACAACCCAAAACACGCAAGGAACAGGCACACTGAATTTTGAAAAAATTTACAAACTTAAAAACGGTAGTAAGTGTGCCTGATGAAAATTAATAGCAATTGGATACAAATCTAATATCTCTAGAACAGAAGGTCCTAGAGATATGGAACAAAAAGAAAAGGAAAGAACAGAGAATAGGCAAATTTATACAACAAGAAGAGAAAGAAATTTAAAAACAAAAAAGAAAGTTACAAAAGTTTTAAACTTTTTTCAATAAATCTCCAAACTCCCTACGCTTAAAACCCAAAATTACTTTTTGTTCAATAACTTTCTAACGAAACGTCCAAAAATTATGGAACAAAAAGCAAAAGGAAGAAAACGCTGAGAAGAAATTTATTAAAGAAAGAAAAACAGAAAAAGACGAAAAACAAGGAAGATACAAATTAAACAAGAGTCCGAAAATTTAAACGTTAAAAAGTTCAAGAAGCCAAAATCAAAAAATCCAAAAATCAAAGCCAAGTCGCGAGTTTATTGAAGAAAGCAAGTCAGTATAGGATAGCAAAAATTCGTTTCTATTTACGTTCCAAATTTCACTATTATCCTCACAAAAGCACCCTTTCAAAAACCTCCAACCTAACCTAACCTAACCTAACCTAACCTAACCTAACCTAACCTAACCTAACCTAACCTAACCTAACCTAACCTAACCTAACCTAACCTAACCTAACCTAACCTAACCTAACCTAACCTAACCTAACCTAACCTAACCTAACCTAACCTAACCTAACCTAACCTAACCTAACCTAACCTAACCTAACCTAACCTAACCTAACCTAACCTAACCTAACCTAACCTAACCTAACCTAACCTAACCTAACCTAACCTAACCTAACCTAACCTAACCTAACCTAACCTAACCTAACCTAACCTAACCTAACCTAACCTAACCTAACCTAACCTAACCTAACCTAACCTAACCTAACCTAACCTAACCTAACCTAACCTAACCTAACCTAACCTAACCTAACCTAACCTAACCTAACCTAACCTAACCTAACCTAACCTAACCTAACCTAACCTAACCTAACCTAACCTAACCTAACCTAACCTAACCTAACCTAACCTAACCTAACCTAACCTAACCTAACCTAACCTAACCTAACCTAACCTAACCTAACCTAACCTAACCTAACCTAACCTAACCTAACCTAACCTAACCTAACCTAACCTAACCTAACCTAACCTAACCTAACCTAACCTAACCTAACCTAACCTAACCTAACCTAACCTAACCTAACCTAACCTAACCTAACCTAACCTAACCTAACCTAACCTAACCTAACCTAACCTAACCTAACCTAACCTAACCTAACCTAACCTAACCTAACCTAACCTAACCTAACCTAACCTAACCTAACCTAACCTAACCTAACCTAACCTAACCTAACCTAACCTAACCTAACCTAACCTAACCTAACCTAACCTAACCTAACCTAACCTAACCTAACCTAACCTAACCTAACCTAACCTAACCTAACCTAACCTAACCTAACCTTTTTTTTTTTTTTTTTTTTTTTTTTTTTTTACATGGAGAAATCCTCATTGGATCCCCGCTCTACGGGGAAGAGCGTGGGTATGTCGGACTCTACTGAGAAGCAGTAGCCTACCGACTAAAACTCCATGGTATGCCCACTCGCGGCAATGGTAGGGGTGACACGGGATCGCGAACATGTCACCGCGAACACCCCCTGCCGCTGACAGCCGAAGCCGTCCCCTCCCTGGTGGAAGGCCAAAAAGCCCCACCGCGTCAGACGCATGCGGGGCGACACCTCACGCATCCGACGTACCCTCACCGAGGACCTCCACGCCGGGAGAGCGGCGAACGACCCCGTGATCGCCCTCTCAGGTCCTGCGTGTAGTGGGGATGCCTTCAGGGAAAACGTCCCCTCCAGCTACGCCACCACTACACCCGCCCCACATTCAGACGTGGACTCTGCTGCTGCAGAGCCACACGCTGAGGGGCCCTCTGGAAGCCGGGACCGCCACCGACACACGGTGCTTCGGTCCCAGCCTCCTGGCCACGGGAGGACAAAAGCCCCTACCCCATGGCACCCTCTCCGTACGAGGGGAGGACAAAAGCCCCTACCCCCTCCACCCGCTAAGGGAGGACAAACGCCCCTACCCCCTCACTATGCCACGGGAGGACAAACGCCCCTACCCCATGGCACCCTCTCCATACGAGGGGAGGACAAAAGCCCCTACCCCCTCCACCCGCTAAGGGAGGACAAACGCCCCTACCCCCTCACTATGCCACGGGAGGACAAACGCCCCTACCCCATGGCACCCTCTCCATACGAGGGGAGGACAAAAGCCCCTACCCCCTCCACCCGCTACGGGAGGACAAATGCCCCTACCCCCCTCTACCTGCCACGGGAGGACAAACGCCCCTACCCCGTGACACCCACGCCGAACCACGGGAGGACAAAAGCCCCTACCCCGTGGGTTCCCTCACCAAACGCCGACGGAAGTGCAGTTGCACAAGCACCGAGGTGCCCACCCGAGTAATGTCCCGCCAGCCCTCCCTCTCGGTCTCCTCCACCGACGGAGGTGTATTCTACACCACAATCCCTCATTGATTGTGGTGAGCACAAACGCCGAGGCGCCCACCCGAGTCATGCTCCGCCGGTCTCCTCCTCGGTCTCCTCCTCTCCCGTCTTGGCCCGAAGGCCCCTCCCCAGGTGTCTCTTGGCTTCGCTGCGGCGCCCAACCGCAGTTACTGAGCCCCCCCACCACGACAAGGTGGACACCGTCGGGGGGGAACCTAACCTAACCTAACCTAACCTAACCTAACCTAACCTAACCTAACCTAACCTAACCTAACCTAACCTAACCTAACCTAACCTAACCTAACCTAACCTAACCTAACCTAACCTAACCTAACCTAACCTAACCTAACCTAACCTAACCTAACCTAACCTAACCTAACCTAACCTAACCTAACCTAACCTAACCTAACCTAACCTAACCTAACCTAACCTAACCTAACCTAACCTAACCTAACCTAACCTAACCTAACCTAACCTAACCTAACCTAACCTAACCTAACCTAACCTAACCTAACCTAACCTAACCTAACCTAACCTAACCTAACCTAACCTAACCTAACCTAACCTAACCTAACCTAACCTAACCTAACCTAACCTAACCTAACCTAACCTAACCTAACCTTTTTTTTTTTTTTTTTTTACATGGAGAAATCCTCATCGGATCCCCGCTCTACGGGGAAGAGCGTGGGTATGTCGGACTCTACTGAGAAGCAGTAGCCTACCGACTAAAACTCCATGGTATGCCCACTCGCGGCGTAGTGGGGGTGACACGGGATCGCGAACATGTCACCGCGAACACCCCCTGCCGCTGACAGCCGAAGCCGTCCCCTCCCTGGTGGAAGGCCAAGAAGCCCCACCGCGTCAGACGCATGCAGGGCGACACCTCACGCATCCGACGCACCCTCACCGAGGACCTCCACGCCGGGAGAGCGGCGAACGACCCCGTGATCGCCCTCTCAGGTCCTGCGTGTAGTGGGGATGCCTTCAGGGAACATGTCCCCTCCAGCTACGCCACCACTACACCCGCCCCATATTCAGACGTGGACACTGCTGCTGCAGAGCCACGCTGAGGGGCCCTCTGGAAGCCAGGACCGCCACCGACACACGGTGCTTCGGTCCCAGCCTCCTGGCCACGGGAGGACAAAAGCCCCTACCCCATGACCCCCTCTCCATGCGAAGGGAGGACAAAAGCCCCTACCCCCTCGACCCTCCGTGGGAGGACAAACGCCCCTACCCCGTCACTATGCCACGGGAGGACAAACGCCCCTACCCCATGGCACCCTCTCCATACGAGGGGAGGACAAAAGCCCCTACCCCCTCCACCCGCTACGGGAGGACAAACGCCCCTACCCCCTCGCTATGCCACGGGAGGACAAACGCCCCTACCCCATGGCACCCTCTCCATACGAGGGGAGGACAAAAGCCCCTACCCCCTCCACCCACTACGGGAGGACAAATGCCCCTACCCCCTCAACCTGCCACGGGAGGACAAACGCCCCTACCCCGCGACACCCTCGCCGAACCACGGGAGGACAAAAGCCCCTACCCCGTGGGTTCCCTCCCCAAGTGCCGACGGGAGTGCAGTCACAGCACAAGCACCGAAACGCCCACCCGAGTCATGATCCCGTCAGCCTCCTCCTCGGTCTCCTCCACTGGCGGGGGTGTCCCTCCCCCACAATACCGCAGTAATTGTGTGAAGCACAAACGCCGAGGCGCCCACCCGAGTAATGCCCCGCCAGTCCTCCCTCTCGGTCTCCTCCACCGACGGGGGTGTCCCTCCCCCACAATACCGCAGTAATTGTGTGAAGCACAAACGCCGAGGCGCCCACCCGAGTAATGCCCCGCCGGTCCTCCCTCTCGGTCTCCTCCTCTCCCGTCTTGGCCCGTAGGCCCCTCCCCTGGTGTCTCTTGGCTTCGCTGCGGCGCCCAACCGCAGTTACTGAGCCCCCCCACCACGACAAGGTGGACACCGTCGGGGGGGGAACCTAACCTAACCTAACCTAACCTAACCTAACCTAACCTAACCTAACCTAACCTAACCTAACCTAACCTAACCTAACCTAACCTAACCTAACCTAACCTAACCTAACCTAACCTAACCTAACCTAACCTAACCTAACCTAACCTAACCTAACCTAACCTAACCTAACCTAACCTAACCTAACCTAACCTAACCTAACCTAACCTAACCTAACCTAACCTAACCTAACCTAACCTAACCTAACCTAACCTAACCTAACCTAACCTAACCTAACCTAACCTAACCTAACCTAACCTAACCTAACCTAACCTAACCTAACCTAACCTAACCTAACCTAACCTAACCTAACCTAACCTAACCTAACCTAACCTAACCTAACCTAACCTAACCTTTTTTTTTTTTTTTTTTTTTTTTTTTTTTTTTTTATTTTTTTTTTTTTTTTTTTTTTTTTTTTTTTTTTTTTTTTTTTTTTTTTTATACATGGGGAATGCGTTTACGCATACCGCCGGGTTTGAGGTGGTGTGCAACCCGGTCGGTTATGTGGGACTCGAGGCTGTAAAGAGGCCCCCCTACCCACTAAACCCCATGGTGTCCTCTCGCCGCTTCGTGTGCGGGGTCCCGGGGAAGCTCGCGCAATACGTCCGCGGCCCCGCAGCGGCCATCCCGGATCGGGATCCGTCGCCTGGTCGGTACCCGACCAAACCTCTCCTTGGAGCGCTTCCCAACATAGGTCGCGCTCAACGACTCGAGAGCCAGCGTTTTGGGCGAGGGCGTTCTCGTGCGTTCCTCGCCCGCTGGCTATCGTTAGGAGGTTCCGCTCGTGAGCGGCACGTCTGCGTCCTGTGCGGCGACGGCGCATCGGGTCTGCCTCGGCCTGGGCTTCCCGCTCGCGCTCCGCCGCCTCTTTCTCCTTGAGAACGTGCTCGCTAAACGAGAGCAGAGCCTCCCACCCTTCCTCGCAGGCCACCATGGCCCGCACCACCGCCGACAGCGAGAGGTCTGGCCCCACCTGGGCCATCAGCTCCCGCCGCTCCGCCTCCCATGCCGGACACTCGGCCAGCGTGTGCTGGGCCGAGTCTACGCCAGCTCCACACGCGTGGCACTCCGGTGTCGGTTCTCTCTGGGCGACCTTGTGCAGGTAGCTGCCGAAGCAGCCATGCCCCGACAGCACCTGCGTCAGTCGGAAGGAGAGAACCCCGGAGCGCCTTTCGACCCAGTCGTGGAGGACTGGGCGAACTGCCTCTATGGTGCGGGAGCCGGCCCTCGGCCGTTCCAGCCGGTGCACCCACATCTGCATTGCCTCGCTCATGAGCTCTTCGCGCCGCTTTTCCACCTCCGGTGGCGTCGGTGGGTCGTTCCGGGCTCGTGCCTCCGCACGCCAGCGGAACAGTGCCGCGTGGGCCAACGCGTCCAGGTCCCAGGGCAGGCACCCAGCCAGCGCACATGCGGCCTCCGCGCCCACAGTGCGGTACCCTCGGATTACCCTCAGCGCCATTGCTCTCTGCGGTCTCCGCAATTGAGCGATGTTGTGGCTGCTGAGGGCATCCGCCCATACTGGGGCACCGTAGAGCGCCATCGAGCGCACCACGCCAGTGTAAAGGCGGCGGCAGATTGTGTTGGGCCCCCCCAGGTTGGGCAGTATGCGCCCAAAGGCCGCCGCAGTGCGCAGTAGTTTTGGCGCGAGGCGCTCGAAATGTGCCTTGAAGTTCCATTTGCTGTCAAGCACGACACCAAGGTACCGAAGTGTCGGCTTGACAGCAATTGGGACTCCTCCCACAATGATTTGGGCGCCAGCTGGAGGCGCTTTCCGCGGGCCGTAGAAGCAGATGGCCTCGCACTTTGCGAGTGCCACCTCTAGCCCTAAACGGCGAATGCGGACCACGCAGTGGGCGACTCCCGCCGTCGCCAGAATGGCTGCGTCACGGTAGTTGGGTCCTCTGGCCGTCACGAGCGTGTCGTCGGCGTAACACGTGACCCCGACTCCACGCAAGTTTTCCCCCCGTAGAACCCAGTCGTAACCTATGTTCCACAGGAGTGGTCCTAGCACCGACCCCTGTGGAACTCCGCATGACATATGCCTCCGGCCCCAGTCCCGTCGCCCTGGCCAGACTATCGCCCTTCCCTCCAGGTAGGCGGCTACAATGCGCGCCAGGTGGACAGGTACACCGAGAAAGCGCAGAGCCTCGTTGATGACTTCCCAGGGCAAGGTGTTGAAGGCGTTGGAGATGTCTAGCGACACCGCCAAGACGACCTCACCCTGGGAAACAGCCTCATCCGCTATTGCCTTCACCCGAAGCACCGCATCCACCGTCGACCGCCCCCCCCGAAAGCCGAACTGCTGGTCAGCCAGATTCGGCCCTGTGCGCTCCATGTGCTCGATGAGGCGAGCGGCAATTATCCGCTCAAAGAGCTTGCCCACCTCATCGAGCAGGACTATAGGCCGGTATCCGGCTGGCGAGTCCGCGGGTCGCCCGTCTTTGCGAAGGAGGACCAGTTTCCCGGTCCTCCATTCGTTGGGGAAGCAGCCCTGCTCCAGGCATGCAGTCATCAGCCGCAGCAGCCTTGGCCCCAGAGCGTCCATGGCCAGGACCCAAGCACGACCCGGTATGCCATCGGGCCCGGGGGCCGTGTTCTTGGCCCTGAGCCGGTGGACCGCTGCGCAGAGCTCGCCGGGAGTAACAGGCGGGACCTCTGCCTCCTCGACAGCTTCCGCCCTTGAAGGCGCCATGGCAGGTGGTGTGTGCGGGCCCCGCTCGGGGAAGAGCGTTGCGACCACTCGGTCCACGAGGTCCGGCTCAAGCGATTGGGTCAGCGGTGGCGCCCATGCGTGTAGCTTACTCCGGACAAGTTTATATGGCCTGCCCCACGGGTCGGCATTGAGGGTCTCCAGAAATTCGGCACGACTCGCCTCGATTGCCTTCCCTATGGCCGTCTTAAAACCTGCCCTGGAGTCTTTGTACGCCTCGTAGGAGCGGCGGATCTCGTCCTCGTTGGGCCTCCTTCTTCGCCTCTGGCGCATGTACTGGCGTCGCGCGGCTATGCAACCCTCACGCAGCTGCGCGAGCTCGGCGGACCACCAGTACACGCTCGGTTTCGGCGGCAGGGGCTTGGCCCGGGGCATTGCCGCGTCACACACGCGCGTCATGGCCCCTCGGAACCAGGGTGCTTCCGCCTCTACCACCGTCGCTCCCGCCGGTATGGGCAGCCAGGCCTCCACGATCGCCGCCTCTTGGAGCAGTTCCTGGTCGAGTTTGGTGACAGCCCATCTTGGGCCACCCCCGACCGGGCCCATCCGGCTTGGGCGTGGTGACGTCGAACCGTATGTACCGGTGGTCAGACAGCGTCTCCACCCCCACCATGACCTCCCAACCCTGGACGCGGCGCGCCAGGGTGGCGCTCGCGAACGTGATGTCCACGATGGAACCACCCTGTTGTCGCACGCACGTGTGTGCCGTTCCCTCGTTTAGCACGGCCAGACCCGCCGCAACAGCCCATTCCTCGAGGGTGGCTCCCTTCGCATCTGTCGCAGGAGAACCCCAGGCTGTGGACTTCGCATTAAAGTCTCCTGCAACGATCACGGGGCGCGGAAGAAGCTGCCCGACTAGCACCCCTACCTCGCCCAGGAACTGCTCGAAGTCGGTCAGGCAGCGGTTTGGGGAGAAATAGGTTGCGATGAACCATATTTCTCCGCATAGCGCTGCCACATACCCCTTCCCTCTTGTCACAGCGGTAGGCGGGGGAACACCCGCCGTCGCTCTCACCACCAGTGCCACTGATCCGTCCTTGTCACCCACGAAGTCATTACGGGGAGGGATGGAGTAAGGCTCGGCCACCACGGCAACGCCGATCATCCACTGCGCCAGGGATTGGAACAAGAGATCCTGGGCCCTGGCGCAGTGGTTGATGTTCGTCTGAAGCACCCGTATAGCCATCTACCTTACTCGATGGGCGCTGGGTTCACCTCCTGCGTCTCCATAGGGATGTCTGGGGACTTCTTGGGCTGGGATGGGGCCCGGCCTTCAGCCCTCATCTTCGCCTTTTCCGGGGCAGAGGCTAGGCACGCCTTGGAGCCAAGCATATGGTCGGCCTTCTTCTCCTCCTTGTCGCACTTGGCGCAGTGTGGCGCCTCCGAGCACTCAGCCGCTTTGTGGCCGGGTTTGCCGCAGCGGTAGCAGGCGTCGCTGAGATCAGCGTCGTTGGGACAATTTGCCCTCACGTGCCCCTTTTCGAGGCATTTGTAGCACCGCATGGGACGCTGATCTAGCAGCTTTACTGCGGCCCGGACCCAACCTACCTGAAGTCGCCCGCGGTCGGCTTCCACCACCTTCTTGGCTGCTATGACTGGGCAGCGGAGCCAGATCGTGCCGAGGCCGGAGGCATCCTGTCTGACCTCTCCAGCCTTGATCTGGCCCTCTGCACAGCCACCGACCTTCGCGACCGAAGCGACCACCTCGCTAGGAGACACTGAGTCGTCGAGTTCTGTGAGTCGCAGCTCCGCACACTTCACTGGCCTGGAGACTCGGACAACAGCACTCCCCAACTTCTCGGCTAGCGCTTCGGCCAGCGAGTCCGCCTTCTCGCCACTGGCTGCACCTGGGATTTTCAGCACCCTGCCGCCGGTGGCTGCCCGCTTAATTTTCAGGGAGGTGATGCCGAGCTTCTCCAGGTTTACCGTCTCCTTTGCCTTGGAGAGCACCTGGGCGTAATTGACGCCTTTTTCAATGGCGTCCGGCTGTAAGGTCAGCACTACAGCTGTTGAGCGGGGAGGCCGAAGTTTTCGGGCTGTAGGCTTTACCCGCTGCGGTATTGGCTGGGGCGCCTTTGCCTTGTCCACTGCTGCCTTCTTCCTCTTCTTTTTGCCACCGACCACCACCTGCCAACCCTCATCAGTGGACGTAGCGGCCCCTGGTCGGGGGGGTACAGTTGTGGAGGGAAGAGGGCTTGCCGTGGCAGCGGCCCTCTCTGGTGGTTTTGGCGCACCCACTTTGCCCTTTCCCTTTTTCTTTTTCCCATTCTTTTGGGGCTCGACCGTGTAGTTAGGGGGACCTCGGGTAGGCGCGGGCCCTGCCGTTTTCCCCGGTATGGCCGTTTGCACGGCCTGTCGTCCCCGGTCTGCAGCTGGTGGGGGCTGCACCGTTTTGACTGGCAGAAGCCTGCCATCGCGCTCGAGGGCTCCGAGTCTCTCGTCCAGGTACCGCCCCACCCTAGCCGTGATCGCCCCGACCAGCTCGTCCACATCGGGACGTCCGGGGGCAATGGTGGGCTGTGGTGTCTTTTTTTTGGGTGGAGACGAGGCCGGAGCCTGCTTCGTGAAGTGGGCCCGAAGCTCCGCTCTTAGCTCCTCCACTTCGGAACGCAGATCCCTGACCTCCACCCTCAGATTTGTGTTTTGCCTCTGGAGCCGTCGCGTCTCTTCAGAGGACGTGCGCTCCTTCAGGTCCTCAAACGCTTCTCCGATTGAGGTGACAGCTACCTTCAGGGCGCGCACGAATGACCCCTTTAAGTTGGCGGACCTCGAGGCCACCATTTCCACCGTCTTAAGGCTGTTCCTCACTTTCTCCTGGAGACACGCCGCAGTGTTGTCCGCCTCCTCTGCGTCGGGTGGGCCCAAAGTTGTCCCGCCGCTCCCTGGCGAATTGCCAGACGCAAGCGCCCGCGTGAGGCTTGCCACCTCCTCCTCCCCCTTACGCTGGAGCTCCTCCCGCCTGAGGCGGTTCAGCTCCCGCTTTGCCAGGGCAAGGCCCATGTCGTGCGCCATGGTAGTTGGCCGAGGGTTGCCCTCCTCCAAGGAGCCACCGCTCCACGCTGAGTCCGACTCGGCGCCCGCATTGGAGGGACTGTGGCTCCGGATGACGGGCCCATCGGTCGCTTCCGTCTCCTGCAACTCCTGCGCTGGTTGGCTGCGCTGGGTGGGATTTTCACCGCTAGGTGAGTGCGATCTGAGCTGGATGCGCTCGACCAGCACAATGGGCGTTTGGAGAAGTGGATCGGTCCTCTCTCCAGGGCCGGTTTTACGCCCACCTCCTTTGGCCCTTCTGCCTCTCTTGGCAGCGCCTATCGGGGGTCGCACGACTTCCAATTCGCTCTCTGAGCCGGAAGACAGCGCCAACTCATTCGCGGGTCGTTTGTCGGGCCTCAAGCGCCAGAACTTCCGGCCCATGCCTGAGGTCGAGGGCTCCGCTTGCGCCTTTGGAGGACACCTCTCCACTGAACCCTCCGAGTCGCCGGTGTTGGCCTCTCCCTCGCCCAACAGGTCGCGGCCGTCCAACCTTGAGGGGGAGAAGAACTCCTCTCTCTCAGGAGACTGGGTCGCCTCCACTCCGCGGGTGCCCGCACTCCTCCCGGTAAAAACCCTCGTCCGGTTTGGAGTGGCAGGACGCACGAACTGCCTGCGCCCTGAGAGCACAGGTGCATCCTCCTCCCTCGTTGCGGTATCGGGCGCGGGGTAGCGTATATAGCGCCCAAGCGCGTCCCGCATTGGGCGGTACTCCGCTGGTAGGGGCTTAGGAGATGGCAGGGCAAGGCCGGGCGAGGACAGGGTACCCGCCGCCTCCTCGCTGACCATGTCACCTCCTCCGCGTGCTGGTTTCGGTGAAAGGATCGCAGCATCCTCCTTGTCTCCTCCTCCACGTAGCCTAAGCAACAAATCCAATTCGTGAGCATCGGTATCAGTTGAACGTTTGCCAGAGTCGTTTGTGTACATCCTAGAGTGGTGTGCCCCCCCAGAATACGAAGGGCGGCGTGTCTCCACAGCGCGGGCACTTGCCCGTTCTGTGGTGACACGGAGGATTGGAACCTCCTGGGGTAGTTTTATACGTTGTAGGCCACTCATGTTCGCTATTGTTTTAAGGAGGTATGCCCCCCCTCTCTGACGTTGGGGACTGGGCTCCCCCCAGCCATGCATCCCATCGGCACGCCAGTCACACCTTAGGATTGGGGATTTTTTATAGTGGTTTACTCCACGTGACCCGCCTCTCAGTGAGGAAGGTCCCCGGTCTGCTCAGTGCAGGTTACGGGTTGCCCGCCGGTGGCCGTAGCCACAACGTCGCGCCGGTGGCCGAAGCCACTATCGCCCGTGAGGCCGAGCTCCAGCTCCGTCCCAAAGGGACCTGGCGTCTCACACTGTGCCCTCTGCTGGTTTCAGAGGGACACGCGGAGCCACACGTCGGGGTGCTGTTCTTTGTCTGGCCCCTCTCCTCAGGCCTGTCCGGTTTGGGAGGCCCTGTCCGGCATAGCCCTGAGGGTCATTGGGGCACGCAAGCCCCTTCACCACGGCAAGGTGACAGCACTTCGAAGGGGAACCTAACCTAACCTAACCTAACCTAACCTAACCTAACCTAACCTAACCTAACCTAACCTAACCTTTTTTTTTTTTTTTTTTACATGGAGAAATCCTCATTGGATCCCCGCTCTACGGGGAAGAGCGTGGGTATGTCGGACTCTACTGAGAAGCAGTAGCCTACCGACTAAAACTCCATGGTATGCCCACTCGCGGCAATGGTAGGGGTGACACGGGATCGCGAACATGTCACCGCGAACACCCCCTGCCGCTGACAGCCGAAGCCGTCCCCTCCCTGGTGGAAGGCCAAAAAGCCCCACCGCGTCAGACGCATGCGGGGCGACACCTCACGCATCCGACGTACCCTCACCGAGGACCTCCACGCCGGGAGAGCGGCGAACGACCCCGTGATCGCCCTCTCAGGTCCTGCGTGTAGTGGGGATGCCTTCAGGGAAAACGTCCCCTCCAGCTACGCCACCACTACACCCGCCCCACATTCAGACGTGGACTCTGCTGCTGCAGAGCCACACGCTGAGGGGCCCTCTGGAAGCCGGGACCGCCACCGACACACGGTGCTTCGGTCCCAGCCTCCTGGCCACGGGAGGACAAAAGCCCCTACCCCATGGCACCCTCTCCGTACGAGGGGAGGACAAAAGCCCCTACCCCCTCCACCCGCTAAGGGAGGACAAACGCCCCTACCCCCTCACTATGCCACGGGAGGACAAACGCCCCTACCCCATGGCACCCTCTCCATACGAGGGGAGGACAAAAGCCCCTACCCCCTCCACCCGCTAAGGGAGGACAAACGCCCCTACCCCCTCACTATGCCACGGGAGGACAAACGCCCCTACCCCATGGCACCCTCTCCATTCGAGGGGAGGACAAAAGCCCCTACCCCCTCCACCCGCTACGGGAGGACAAATGCCCCTACCCCCCTCTACCTGCCACGGGAGGACAAACGCCCCTACCCCGTGACACCCACGCCGATCCACGGGAGGACAAAAGCCCCTACCCCGTGGGTTCCCTCACCAAACGCCGACGGGAGTGCAGTTGCACAAGCACCGAGGTGCCCACCCGAGTAATGTCCCGCCAGCCCTCCCTCTCGGTCTCCTCCACCGACGGAGGTGTATTCTACACCACAATCCCTCATTGATTGTGGTGAGCACAAACGCCGAGGCGCCCACCCGAGTCATGCTCCGCCGGTCTCCTCCTCGGTCTCCTCCTCTCCCGTCTTGGCCCGAAGGCCCCTCCCCAGGTGTCTCTTGGCTTCGCTGCGGCGCCCAACCGCAGTTACTGAGCCCCCCCACCACGACAAGGTGGACACCGTCGGGGGGGAACCTAACCTAACCTAACCTAACCTAACCTAACCTAACCTAACCTAACCTAACCTAACCTAACCTAACCTAACCTAACCTAACCTAACCTAACCTAACCTAACCTAACCTAACCTAACCTAACCTAACCTAACCTAACCTAACCTAACCTAACCTAACCTAACCTAACCTAACCTAACCTAACCTAACCTAACCTAACCTAACCTAACCTAACCTAACCTAACCTAACCTAACCTAACCTAACCTAACCTAACCTAACCTAACCTAACCTAACCTAACCTAACCTAACCTAACCTAACCTAACCTAACCTAACCTAACCTAACCTAACCTAACCTAACCTAACCTAACCTAACCTAACCTAACCTAACCTAACCTAACCTAACCTAACCTAACCTAACCTAACCTAACCTAACCTAACCTAACCTAACCTAACCTAACCTAACCTAA
The DNA here is from genome assembly GCA_947623375.1 of Apotomis capreana. NCBI lineage: Eukaryota > Metazoa > Arthropoda > Insecta > Lepidoptera > Tortricidae > Apotomis > Apotomis capreana. Next base: position 24,213 of record OX392520.1, read on the forward strand.
CCTAACCTAACCTTTTTTTTTTTTTTTTTTTTTTTTTTTACATGGAGAAATCCTCATTGGATCCCCGCTCTACGGGGAAGAGCGTGGGTATGTCGGACTCTACTGAGAAGCAGTAGCCTACCGACTAAAACTCCATGGTATGCCCACTCGCGGCAATGGTAGGGGTGACACGGGATCGCGAACATGTCACCGCGAACACCCCCTGCCGCTGACAGCCGAAGCCGTCCCCTCCCTGGTGGAAGGCCAAAAAGCCCCACCGCGTCAGACGCATGCGGGGCGACACCTCACGCATCCGACGTACCCTCACCGAGGACCTCCACGCCGGGAGAGCGGCGAACGACCCCGTGATCGCCCTCTCAGGTCCTGCGTGTAGTGGGGATGCCTTCAGGGAACACGTCCCCTCCAGCTACGCCACCACTACACCCGCCCCATATTCAGACGTGGACTGTTGCTACAGAGCCACGCTGAGGGGCCCTCTGGAAGCCAGGACCGCCACCGACACACGGTGCTTCGGTCCCAGCCTCCTGGCCACGGGAGGACAAAAGCCCCTACCCCATGACCCCCTCTCCATGCGAAGGGAGGACAAAAGCCCCTACCCCCTCGACCCTCCGTGGGAGGACAAACGCCCCTACCCCCTCACTATGCCACGGGAGGACAAACGCCCCTACCCCATGGCCCCCTCTCCATACGAGGGGAGGACAAAAGCCCCTACCCCCTCCACCCGCTACGGGAGGACAAACGCCCCTACCCCCTCGCTATGCCACGGGAGGACAAACGCCCCTACCCCATGGCACCCTCTCCATACGAGGGGAGGACAAAAGCCCCTACCCCCTCCACCCACTACGGGAGGACAAATGCCCCTACCCCCTCAACCTGCCACGGGAGGACAAACGCCCCTACCCCGTGACACCCTCGCCGAACCACGGGAGGACAAAAGCCCCTACCCCGTGGGTTCCCTCCCCAAGTGCCGACGGGAGTGCAGTCACAGCACAAGCACCGAAATGCCCACCCGAGTCATGATCCCGTCAGCCTCCTCCTCGGTCTCCTCCACTGGCGGGGGTGTCCCTCCCCCACAATACCGCAGTAATTGTGTGAAGCACAAACGCCGAGGCGCCCACCCGAGTAATGCCCCGCCAGTCCTCCCTCTCGGTCTCCTCCACCGACGGGGGTGTCCCTCCCCCACAATACCGCAGTAATTGTGTGAAGCACAAACGCCGAGGCGCCCACCCGAGTAATGCCCCGCCGGTCCTCCCTCTCGGTCTCCTCCTCTCCCGTCTTGGCCCGTAGGCCCCTCCCCTGGTGTCTCTTGGCTTCGCTGCGGCGCCCAACCGCAGTTACTGAGCCCCCCCACCACGACAAGGTGGACACCGTCGGGGGGGAACCTAACCTAACCTAACCTAACCTAACCTAACCTAACCTAACCTAACCTAACCTAACCTAACCTAACCTAACCTAACCTAACCTAACCTAACCTAACCTAACCTAACCTAACCTAACCTAACCTAACCTAACCTAACCTAACCTAACCTAACCTAACCTAACCTAACCTAACCTAACCTAACCTAACCTAACCTAACCTAACCTAACCTAACCTAACCTAACCTAACCTAACCTAACCTAACCTAACCTAACCTAACCTAACCTAACCTAACCTAACCTAACCTAACCTAACCTAACCTAACCTAACCTAACCTAACCTAACCTAACCTAACCTAACCTAACCTAACCTAACCTAACCTAACCTAACCTAACCTAACCTAACCTAACCTAACCTAACCTAACCTAACCTAACCTAACCTAACCTAACCTAACCTAACCTAACCTAACCTAACCTAACCTAACCTAACCTAACCTAACCTAACCTAACCTAACCTAACCTAACCTAACCTAACCTAACCTAACCTAACCTAACCTAACCTAACCTAACCTAACCTAACCTAACCTAACCTAACCTAACCTAACCTAACCTAACCTAACCTAACCTAACCTAACCTAACCTAACCTAACCTAACCTAACCTAACCTAACCTAACCTAACCTAACCTAACCTAACCTAACCTAACCTAACCTAACCTAACCTAACCTAACCTAACCTAACCTAACCTAACCTAACCTAACCTAACCTAACCTAACCTAACCTAACCTAACCTAACCTAACCTAACCTAACCTAACCTAACCTAACCTAACCTAACCTAACCTAACCTAACCTAACCTAACCTAACCTAACCTAACCTAACCTAACCTAACCTAACCTAACCTAACCTAACCTAACCTAACCTAACCTAACCTAACCTAACCTAACCTAACCTAACCTAACCTAACCTAACCTAACCTAACCTAACCTAACCTAACCTAACCTTTTTTTTTTTTTTTTTTTTTTTTTTGACGGTGTGGAAATGCATTACGCATACCCCCCGAGGCTAGGGAAGCCAAGGTGGGGGGTTATGTGGGACTCACCCCTCATAAGGAGGGGCATACCCACTAAAACCACACCGGCGTTTCTCCGCACTGCCGTTTGTGGGGGCGCCATGGGGTCGCGAACATTCTACCACGACGCCCCCCGGCTGCCCTGGCTGCTGCCAGGGCTCCCGCGCCAAAGGAGGGAGGGATCGGAATACGCTACGATCCCTCCCCCAGACGTGTGGAGTCTATTTCGTGGGCCCCTAACCCACGAACTCCACTAGGGGTTTTGGTGAGCAGCATATTGTGCCCGCCTCCGCCCCAACCGTCTACGCCGGATCGGGAGCGCATCCGCCCTCTCTTCGCGCTCCCGTTCCGAGGCCTCCTTCTGTGAGATGACTGACTCACAGAAGGAGGCCACCGCCTCCCACGATCTCTCGCTCCCCAGCATGGCCGCCACGACGCTGTGGAGCGAGAGATCCCCCACTCCGAGGGCGCGCATTAGAGTGCGGCGCTCACCGTCCCAGCGACTGCACACCTCAAGGGTGTGCTGGGCGGTGTCGTCCGGGTCGCCGCACTCGTGGCACATCGGGCTGGCCTCCCTCCCAATTCGGTGCAGGTAATGACCGAAGCACCCGTGTCCGGTCATTACCTGCGCCAGCCTAAACCCGATGATGCCGTGCGCCCTCTCTAACCATCCGGGGAATGACGGGAGGAGTGCCCCTATGGTGCGGACTCCATAGGGGGACCCCTCCAGGTCCTCTCTCCATCGATCCCGTGCACGGCGTTGCGCCTGGCGGCGCTCCTCCCGCAGATCCTCGGGAGCGGGGAACTCGTTGAGCGCCCTGCGCCTCTCCCGCTCCCTGTGCGCCTCTGCGAGCACCTGGGCATCCAACTCCCAGGGCGTGGTGCTCGCTAAGGCGCACGCCGCCGCCCACGACACCGTGCAGTAACCGCGGATGATCCGGGTCGCCACCACCCTCTGCGGTGCCCGGAGGCGGGCCCTATTGGTGGCACTGAGCCGATCGGCCCAGATCGGCGCACCATATAGGGCCATACTCCGGGCCACCCCGGCATATAGCCTGCGGCACGCTGCCTTTGGGCCCCCCACGTTGGGCAGAAGCCTGCCCAGGGCCGATGCCGCCGCCACTATTCGGGGAGCAAGTTGGCGGAAATGCTCCCCGAAATCCCATTTGCGGTCCAGGTGAATTCCCAGGTACTTTATGCTGGCTTTCACCCGGACCGCTTCTCCGCCTACGGGTATTGCCAGCGCCGCCGGCGGGCGCCAGCCCCTTCCTCCGAAGAGGATTGCGTCTGTTTTGGGCAGCGCCACCCTCAGCCCCAGCATTCCGATCCTTGTGACCATAAGGTCTGCCGCGACCGCCGCCCTCCGCAGAGCCTCCTCTAGCTCTGCTCCCCGGATAGCCACCATCGTGTCATCTGCGTAGCAGATGACAGTCATCCGGGGGAGCAGGACCCCTCTAATGGCCCAGTCGAAACCGACATTCCACAAGAGGGGTCCAAGCACGGAGCCTTGAGGGACTCCGCACGCCATCTCCCTTTCGCGGCGCTGCCCATCCTGCCCTGCATAGAGCACTACCCTGTGTGAGAGGTAGTGCTCTATTGTCCGCCTCAGATAGGGAGGCACTCCATGGTAGCGGAGTGCCTCCATTATCACCGTGTACGGGAGGGAGCCGAACGCATTGGCGATGTCGAGCGACACCGCCACAACTCCCTCCCCTCGTTCCGCGGCATATCCACAGAATGCCCGTAGGGCTCCCAACGCCCCCATCGTCGACCGCCCCGTTCGGAAGCCGAACTGGCGGTCCGACAAGTTCGGCCCTGTGCCCTCCAGGTGCTGGACGATCCGGGAAGCAATGATGCGCTCGAACATCTTCCCGGATTCGTCCAACAGCACAATAGGCCTCCACCCCGAAGGGGAGTCCGCCGGCCGATTGTCTTTACGGAGGAGGCACAGCCTCCCCTCTTTCCAGATCCTCGGAAACCGCCCTGCCTCTAGACAATCGTCATAGAGGTCTTTTAGGCGGTCTCCGAGGTGCTTCAACGCCACCGGCAGGATGCGTCCAGGGACGCCATCCGGCCCAGGAGCCTTCTTGCAGCCCCGCAGACGGTGGATAGCAAATCCCATCTCACCGTCCGTCACCGGCGGGACTGCTTCGGGTTCCAACGGCTCCTCCTCGGGGCCCACCATGCAGGGCGGGGCAAAGTCCGGCGCTGCCGGGAAGAGGCCCTCTACCACTCTGCCGAGGAGTTCCGGCTCCAGGGAATCCAAGCCGGGGGCGTGGCGCATTTTGTTGCGCACCACTTTATATGGTCGCCCCCATGGATCCCTGTCCAGCGTCGCTAGGAACTCCTCGTAGGCAGAGTCTTTGGCCTTGGCGATGGCCGTCGACAGCGCCTCCTTCGCCTGTCGGAGGGCCCCATGTAGGAGATCCTCCTCCTCTGCCGTGCTGTTTCTACGCCGCCTGCACCGAGTGTACGCCCGTCTGGCCGTGTTGCAGGCAAGACGGAGGGCCGCAACCTCCCCCGTCCACCAGTAGACTCGGTTCTTTGCAGGCGGCCGCCCCACCCTGCGCATGGCGGCGTCACACACCGAGGTGAGTGACTCCCGAAATTGCACAGCCCTCCCCTCAATATCCGCGGTCCGGTCCGGTGGGGGTGCTCGCCAAACCTCGACCATCGCCGTCTCCTCGGCCATGTCTCGGTCCAAGGTGGCGAGGCTCCACCTGGGGAACTGAGCACTTCCCGCTGGCACTGCAGGGTCCTGCGCCGGAGCCGTCATCGACTTGGAGACCCTCATCCGAATGTACCTGTGGTCGGAGAGGGTCTCCGTGTCCACCAGGACCCGCCAGTCATGCAACCTGTCCGCAATCGCAGGGGAGGCGAAAGTGATGTCCACTATGGACCCCCCCTGCCGGCGGACACAGGTGTGCTCAGTGCCCCGATTCGCCACAATGAGGCCGGAACGCACGGACCATTCCCAGAGGGCCTGGCCCTTGGGATCCGTGACTGGGGACCCCCACGCCCTGCACTTGGCGTTGAGGTCCCCCATCAACACCACTGGTGACGGCGCCGCTCTTGCGACCACCCCTGTGAGCCTACCGAGGTAGCGCTCGAAATCCGCCAGCGGCCTGTTGGGGGAGAAGTACCCTGCCACGAGTACCGTGTCTCCCCATTTGGCCGCTGCGTAGCCGGAGCCGCCCTCGGTTTTGGCTAGAAGGGGGTGGTCCCCCATGGGTGGGGCCACCATTGCCACCAGCCCGTCCGTGTCCCCGACCCAGTTTGGCTGGGGAGGAACAAAATACGGTTCCGCCACGATGGCAACACTGATGCCCCACTCCGCCATGTGCTGCAAGAGTAAATCTTGAGCTCGGGCGGAGTGGTTGAGGTTGCACTGTACCACTTCCCACTGTGTTGGTAGTGGTTGTGCTGGCATCAGTGGTCCATATTTTGTCCCTCACCATTTGACCGCAGGGTATCTTTCGGCTGGGCAGTCTGGGGTTTTATAGCTGCCTGGAACCTGGCGGTGACCATTTTTCCCTTTGTGTGTGGGGGGGTGCACGAGGGTCCCCCCATCACATGTCCGGCCGGCAGCTTAGCATGGTGGCACACGGCGCACCATGCCTTTTCCGCCTCACATTCTTGTGTAGTGTGGCCCGCTTTCCCGCACCGGTAGCACAGACCGCTCCTGTCCACCGGTGAGGGACAGAGTGCACGGGTATGACCAGTGCCCATGCACCTGTAGCACCTCATCGGTAGAGGGTCCAGGGCCTCCACTCGGGCCGACGTCCACCCAACCAGGAGCCGCCCAGCAGCCACCACAGCGTTAGCCGCCGCTACCGGGCATACGGCGATGACTGAGCCAGTCTGATTGGGCGCCAGGCGGATCCTCCCCATCCGAATCTGACTCGGCGAGCAGGCCCCCTTTTCCGCAATCGCCGACTGGACGGCTTCCGGGGACACTGTCTCGTCGAATCCGGAGATTCGGATGTCCGCCGTCTTGTATGGTCGGTGGACGTCAGCCACGTCCCCGACAAGGCTCCTCAGCTTCTCGGCCAGGTTGTCGGCCGTTGCCCCATTGTCCGCTCCTGGGACTTCGATGAGGCGAGCACCGGCCGCCGTGCTCCTGACCTTTACGCTCTCTAGGCCCAGCTCCGCCAGTTTAATTTTGGTGACCCTTCCCATCACTGTTCTGTAATCAGTGTTCGCCCCTTCCTTGAGGGTCACCACCACCGCAGCGGAATTGGGAGCGGTGAACGCCTTCGGCTTTGGAGGTGGAGCCGGAGACACCTTCGGGGTGACCGTCGCCTTGGATGAGGTGGGCTTCTTCCCCTTCCTCACCACCTGCGACCAAGTGTTCGGGTCAGGGATGTCGGGCTGGGCCTGGGGTAGGTGCTGAGCCACCTCTTTGGCCGGTGATCCCGGGTTCTTCCCAGCCGAACGCGGCGGCAGAGGTTTGGCCGGAGTCACTCGTGGTGCCGGTACCGGAGCCTGTTGGGGCTTAGCCACGCGTTGCTCCTTTGAGCCCTTCTTGGTTCGACTGCTTGCTACGGGGGGATCCGCAGTGACGGCCGCAGCAGCAGCAGTTGCAGCAGCAGCAGCTGCAGCAGCGGCCGCCGCAGCCTTTCTGTCTCCCGCCAATGGAGGACGGAGGATGGGCTCCGCCGGGAGTCTGCGCTCCAACTCCCCGATGCGGACATTGATCATGTCGCCCAGCGACACGAACAGGTCCCTCTTTAGGTCCTCAACGAGGTCCGCCAGGTTCATGTCCTGGGCGACTTTTTCCCTTGGTGCCTTGGGCCGCACCTCCCGTTCGGAGAAGGCAGTCTGGAGCGCTTTGGCTTCAATTTGCAAGTCCGCAATGTGTTTCCTCATCCTTCGGTTATCCTCTTTTAACTTGCGGATTTCGTCTGCTTCCGTAGAGGTCCTCATGAGGTCGGCAACCTCAAGGATCTCGAGGCAGGCCTCCTGCATACGGCCTTGCACGTCTCCCTTGAGGTTGCTCGACTTCTTAACTTCTGCTAACACGGCCTTGGCGCACCTCTGCAGAGCTTCAGTGCAGTCCTCCGTCGCCTCGCTAGGTGCCCCCAGCACTGGGCTTCTATCTCTCGACGCGCTCCTCCGTGCCCGGTCCGATCGCCTAGTGCGTTCCGGGGGATTCACCAGGTAAGCCGAAGCTCTGTCGGCCTCCCTCTCGAATTCCTCGAATTCCGCAGCCTTGAGCTTCGCCTTGGCCGCGCTAAGCCCTGCGTAGGCTCCCTTTGACGCAAGGTAGCGACCTCGGCGATTGGAGCCGACTTTGGCTCCTCTGCCACATCCCAGCTCGTCCGAATCGCTGTCAGAGTTGATAGGGCTCCTGCTCCTGATTCGCTTAAGACCCGAGGTCTCTGCTTGCTCCGCCTCCCGAGCCCCCTCCGTGTCGGAGGCCGAAGCACCAACGTCCGACTCCTCAATGTCAGGAGACACGATTTTTGGCGAAAAATTCTTGCCCCCCTTTCCCCCCCTTTTCCCCCCTTTGGTGGACCCCTCGGCACTACGCTTGTCTTCCAGGCTCCCGCGTTCCGCTCTGGGTCCGGCAGAAGCATTGATGTTCCTGTATCTTAGGACCATCCCCACCTTATTCCCCCCTCCCCCCTCTTCGTCCGGGGCTGAATCCCCCATTGTCCGAAGAGTTTCGCCTTTTATGGTTGCCAACCCAGCCAAAAACACTCCCCACCGCTTAAATCGGAAGGAAAACCGTTCCTTCCGAAAAAACGGTCAAGAGCGAGTCGACCCAAATTGACAAACTTAAGAAAATTTTGGACGTTTCCTAAGTTTTCTCCCCCCCCTTAAAAGCTAAAAATACGTTTGAGGTGTCAATGGGTAGCCCTCAACACCCCCTACGCACTACCCAAACTAAAACTCAGAGACTCTACTGGATCAGACGCTACAATTTTGGAAAATAAAAAACAAAGTTAATAAAAAGTTCGCAGCGCCTGATAGAAAAAAATAGCAAACAGAAAAATGAAAATATCTCTAGAACAGAAGGTTCTAAAAATATGTAGCAAAGACAAATCGATAGAAGATCGACAGAAAATATTTACAATGAAAGAACAATTACAAAAAGTGGACAGAAGAGAAAAATACAATTTTTACAAGATTTTTTACATAAGTTTCAAAACTCCGCGGTTTAAAAAACGCCCGCCGTAAAAGCCGAATAACTTTGGAACGGGACGTCCAAAAATTATCAACTAAACGGCGACGGATAGTAAACGCGGAGTAGAAATTTATGTAAGAAAGAAAAACAAAGAAAAGTAGACCAAAAAGAAGAAACGAATTTAATAAGACACAGAAAAAACGCTCACAAAAAGTCCGTAAAGCCAAAATCGAAAAAACCAAAAATGAAAGCCAAGTCGCGAGTTTTTTGTAGAAAGCAAGTCCGTATCAGATAGCAAAAATTCGATTCTATTTATGTTCCAAATTTCACTAATATCCACACAAAAGCACCTTCCAACCTAACCTAACCTAACCTAACCTAACCTAACCTAACCTAACCTAACCTAACCTAACCTAACCTAACCTAACCTAACCTTTTTTTTTTTTTTTTTTTTTTTTTTACGAGGGGAAATGCGTTACGCATCCCGTCCTTGAGGTGTTGTAATAAGGACGGGTATGTGGGACTCCTGGTCTCCAGTCTACCCACTAAAACCCCTCGGTCTGACCTCTCTCCGCCTGGTGTGGGGCTACGGGGACGCTTGGCGCTTACCGCGGCACCCACTTGCGGCGTCTTGCCCTTTTTGGGCCCGGCTCTGCGGGCTTCTGAGCCCACTCCCTCTCGCCTACAGGGGACCTCACCCAAGGCCTCCTTTCCACCTCGGGACGCTTTCTCGTCGGGCAACCAATCTCCCGATCAGCTGCCCGAGGTCCCGGTTAGGGCGGTATTTGGCGGTCATAGGCGGCCCGCCTTCGCCCTACTCTCCTTCGGCGAGTGGGTGGTGCGAGGGGGTCATCCTCTCGCTCCCTCTCCGCCGCCTCCTTTTGGGACATGACGGCGTTGCAGAATGCAACCACCGCCTCCCACGCGTCCCTGCTGCGTGTCATTTCCCTAACAATGACTGGCAGTGAGAGGTCCGCCCCGATGGCCGCGATCAGTTGTGATCGCGGTCCTTGCCATGCGGGGCACGCGGCGCGGGTGTGCTGCGCCGTGTCCTCATCTCCACCCGTGCAGTGTTTGCACACTGTGGTGTCCTCGCGGCGGGCCACCTGACACAGGTATTTGCCGAAGCATCCGTGCCCGGTGAGTATCTGTGTCAGGTGGAAAGTCGTCTCGCCGAAGTCGCGGCCCAGCCAGTCCCTGAGGACCGGACGTATGGCGCCCACCACCTCCCGGCTTGCGCTTGGGGCCTGCAGCCTTTCGTCCCACTTCCTGAGGAGATCACCCCTGGCCTCGTCCCTCCAGAGCTTGATCTCCTCCGGAAGTGGACGATTGCCCTCCGCTCGCACTGCTGCTACTTGCCAGTATACCGCCGCAAGGACCTCGGCTTCGAGGTCCCACGGCGGGCTACCTGCCAGCAGGGTTGCCGCTTCAAACGAGACCGTCCTGTACGCTCGGATGGCCCTGGTCGCTATCACCCGTTGGGGTCTGCGCAACTGGGCCACGTTCCGAGCGTTCAGGGCCTCCGCCCATATGGGAGCCCCGTACATCGCCATAGAGCGTACAACCCCCTGGTACAGGCGGCGGCATGTGCTGCCCGGCCCTCCGATATTCGGGAGCAGCCCCCCGAGTGCTCCGGCTGCAGCCACCAGCTTTGGCGCCTTGCGGGAGAAGTGCTCTGTGAAGCTCCATCGCCCATCGAGGACAATACCTAGGTATCGCAGCGTCGACTCGATGGCGATGGAGGTGCCCCCTATGACGATCGCCAGGCCGGGAGGCGGCGCGTTTCGAGGCCCATGGAAGAAGAGGGCCTCCGACTTGTTTAGGGCCACCTCGAGCCCCAAGGCCCTAATACGGCTCACCACGTGGGCAGCCCCCGCTGTGCCAAGGAGCACGGCTTGTCTATGGGTGCTCCCGGTTGCGGTGACGAGAGTGTCGTCGGCGTAGCAGAGTACGCCGACGCCCCGCAGGTTGGTACCGCGGAGCACCCAGTCGTATCCGATGTTCCACAGGAGTGGTCCGAGGACCGACCCCTGTGGAACACCGCATGTGACCCTCCGATTTCCCCATCCGTTTTGGACCGGATAGATGATGGCCCGGTCCCGGAAGTAGTCCCCTACTATGTTCTGCAGGTACCGGGGCACTCCGTGGTACTGCAGCGCTGCCTTGACTGTCTCAAAGGGCAGGGTGTTGAAGGCATTCGCTATGTCAAGCGACACGGCCAACATCACTCCGCCCTGCGAGACAGCCTCCTCGGCGAGGACCCTCAGTTGCGCAATCGCGTCTATCGTCGACCTTTCCCGCCGGAAGCCGTACTGGCAGTCGTGTAGGTCGGGTCCTACCTCCTCGAGGTGCTTGACGAGACGGGCAGCGATAACCCGTTCGAAAAGCTTGCCCATCTCGTCAAGCAGGACGATGGGGCGGTAGGCCGACGGCGACTCTGCCGGGCGCCCGTCCTTCTGAAGGAGGACGAGCTTACCCGTCTTCCAGCTTCGCGGGAACTGACCTCGGTCGAGACATGCGCTAAAGAGGGTCCTCACCCTCTCCTCCAGCTCTTCTGCCGCAAGCGCGAGCACCACGATGCGCCCAGGCACGCCATCGGGTCCGGGGGCGCCGTTTTTTAGTTTGAGCCTGGCTATTGCGGCCCCAAGCTCTGCCTCTGTCACAGGAGGCACTACGTCCTCGCCTCTCGCCGGGTTTCCACCCATCGCCGGTGGACGCCATGCCTCTCTTTCGGGGAACAGGCCGGAGAGGACCCGCTCTAGGAGGAGAGGCTCGAGACTACTGGTCAGCGGGGGGGCCCATGGCCGAAGTTTTGCCCTTACAGTTTTGTAAGGGCGCCCCCATGGGTGCAAGTCCAGCGTCTCCAGCCACTCCTTCCACGCGGCCTCCTTCGCCCGTGCGATGTCCGCCTGGAGCTGGTGGCATTTTTCCCGGTAGGCAGCGTATAGCGCCTCCTCCCTGGCTGGGTCGCGCACCCTTCTCCGCCTGCTCCTGGTGTACTGGCGGCGCGCCGCCGTGCACTCGCTCCGTGAGATGCGGATCTCCTCGCGCCACCAGTACACGCGACGACGAGGCGGAGTTGGCCTCGCGCGGGGCATAGCGGCATCGCAAATCCGGTGCGTGGCGGCAACCTGCTGCTCCGTCTCGACATCAATGTCGCCTATGGGCCCAGCTCCGACCTGCCACGACTCCACTAGGACTGCCTCTTGGGCCATCTCCCTGTCCAGTTGCCCCAGCCGCCACCGCGGCCCTTCCCCTGCAGGGGGTCGGTTCACGCTCCTTGGGGTGAGGGGGAACGTGGAGACCTCGAAACGGATGTAGCGATGGTCCGAGAGCGTCTCCACGTCCGTCCTCACTTTCCAGCCTGAAACACGTCGTGCGAGGGCGGGGCTGGCCAATGTTAAGTCCACAATTGAGCCTCCCCGCTGTCGCACGCACGTGTTCGTTGACCCCCTGTTGAGGATCAGCAGCCCCACTTCGACCGCCCATTCCTCCAGCGCCTGCCCTCGCGCGTCAGTCGCTGGAGATCCCCACGCCGTGGACTTAGCGTTGAAGTCTCCAGCGACCAGCAGCTGCACAGGGCGATTTTCGCCAAACAGGGAACCCACCTCGTCAAGAAAGGACTCGAACTCGGTGAGGCTCCTGTTTGGCGAAAAATAGGTCCCAACGACCATTGTGTCCCCCAGGTGTGTCGACACAAAACCACGCCCCTTGGTGACGTCTCGGTGGGGCGCGGATCCTGCTTGCGGCTGCGTGACCACTGCCACCAGTCCGTCTCTATCCCCCACCCAGTTTTCCCTGGAGGGGACCGAGTACGGCTCGGCCACGACTGCGATTTGTATCAACCACTCCGCCATGCTCTGGAGCAGAAGGTCCTGAGCTCTGGCGGAGTGGTTTATGTTCGCCTGTAGGTATTGGGTGGCCATTACTAGTCAGTGGCCATCCGATCCTCCTCGACCCTGGGTTCAGGTGGGTGACTAGGCTGCGATGTGGCTTCGGACCTGTCGGCAGCAGTCCTCTTTCTTTTGGGTGGGTTGCATGAAACGCTTCCCACCCTGTGGCCCGCGGGGGCGCCCGCCTCCGCGCACAGCGCGCAGTGTGCGGCAGCGTTGCAATCGCGGGCGATATGGCCCGACCCGCTGCACCGATAGCAAAGGAGGCTGCGGTCTACCTCAGACTTGCACGCGGCGCGCACGTGCCCCACTTCCATGCATCGGAAGCATCGTATGGGCCGGGCGTCGAGCAACGTCACCTGCGCCGACACCCACCCCACGCGGAGACGTCCGGCCTGAGCCACCTTTTTTGCAGCCGCAATAGGGCATCGCAGCCACACAGTGCCCAGTCCCGAGGGGCCGAGCGTCACTTCGCCAGCCTTGACGTCTTCCGCCGCGCAACCGCCCTCTCGTGCAACCGCCGCGACCACCTCCGGAGATGTCACCGAGTCATCCAGGCCCGAGATGCGCATCTCCGCACATCTAGTGGGCCTGGAGATCCGGACCACGGCGGGATCCATCACCTCCCTGAGTTTTTGGGCAAGGGCGTCGGCCTTTTCGCCACTCTCGCCGCCGGGAATCTCGAATATACGGGCATTCGTCGCGGTACGTCGGACCCGAACACCCGAGATCCCCAGCGCATCGAGGTCTACCCGCTTTTTGGCCTCCCCGATGATGGACGCGTAGCTATCTCTTTCGCTAGTGTCCGCCTTGGGCTCCACTAGCGTAAACACTACCGCCGTTGACCGGGGGAGGCGCAGCCTCCGGGCCTTCTTTTTTGGGGCTGCCTGGCTTGTAGGGCCGTCCCTCTGCTTCTTCCTTGTTGTTTTTTTGCCCTTTACCGTCGTCCAGGGCTCTTCCAACGCTGCAGGCGCAGGCGCAGGCGCTGTTGCTTCCCGACCCGACTCTCCCGGGGCTGGGACCCTCCCGGAAGAAACTCCCTTGCCTTTTCGTCTTTTTGACCGCTTCACAGCGCCCGCGTAGGACGCTCCACCTACGGAAGCGGAAGCGGAAGCGGGGGCCACGCCAGACTCCGGCTCTGCTCCCCCAGTTTTGTCTCGGTTTGCCAGCGGAGGCCGCGCCCTCTTCTCCGGGAGGAGTCTGTCGCTGATTGCGGCCATGCGGGCGTCCAGATACGTCCCGACCTGGGCCATGACCACTCGACAGATCTCCTCTGTTAAAGGGATAGAAGGGGTGGCATTCGGGCAACCGCCTATCCGTTCGCTGGGAGAGGGCAGCGCAGGGGGCCGCTCCTCCTCGTTACGTCGGGTTGGGGGGGGCTCAGGATTCCCCTGCTTCCGCAGCCCCTCCAGTTGGGCCTTGATCTCGGCCATCTCCTCTCGTAAGCCGGCCATTTCGGATCTTAGCCGGCTGTTGTCAGCTTGAAGCCGCGCCGTTTCCTCGGAAACGGTGCGTTTGCTGAGTACGGCAAACGCATCCGATATAGCGGACGCGGCATCTTTAAGGCGCCGGATGTACCCACCCTTCAGGTTTTTAGAGGTGGCCGCTACTTTCTCAATGACAGCCACACTGTCTGCGACCTGCTGCCCAAGTTCTATGTTGGCAGCGGCCTCCTCGGGATTCAGTGCAGGCGGAGAAGTAGTGCACTTCGAGTACCCTTGCCGGGTTCTGATTTGCATCTCCTGCACGTCTCTCTCCGCCTCGAGGCGCATCTCTTCATGCATGGCCCGTTTGTAGGCCTCTTTCGCTTTGGCCAGGCCAACATACTTCCCGGTAGAAGGGGGCCGACCTCGTCCTCGTCCTTTTGGTGTCTGTGACGAGCCTTCGCTTGTGGCGGACGGACAGGACTCGTCTCCATCATCCCCGCTGGATCCCGACTGGGGACTGGTGTGGAACCGTGGCCTCTTACGGGGGTTCCGCCACATGCGACCGCTTTTTGCAGGGCTAGCCGTGCCGGAAGGAACTAGCTCCTTTTCGGTGTTGGTCGGGTACGCCTCTGCGCCTTCGTCCCTATGCCCCAGTGCCTCCTCCTTGTCGCTATGTTGCGTCGGGGAGCTCGGTGATTTGCGTCCCCCCGCTACATCTCCAGGCTTGAAGGGAGTCTGCGTCCGTGAGCGCGCCTTTCCCTTCCCCCCCGGGCCAGCCCTCTGCGTTGGCAGGTCCTTCTTCTGGCGACTTGGGGAGGTCGCTGGCGACGAGAAGGTGGACCGCACCGTGTGCATACTGTCGTCAGTATCCGGTGCGGAATCCCCACGTGCGAGGATCCCCTCATCCAGCCGTGTGAGAAGGACCTGCGCGACCTTCATAGGCTCCTCTATCGCCTTGTTACGCCGCACGAAACGGCCATGGCGGCCGCGCACTGGGCCGCCGCCCTCCTTCCTCGCCGGGATCTGGATCGCGGCGGAGTCCAGGTCTATGCATGGACTATCCAGGCCGACCCCTCGCGGCGGTGACCGCGCGAGGGACACGCGAGGGCGGAAAATTTCCTCCTCGTCCTCCACAGTTGGGAAGGTTGGAGAGGGTGGCGCAGCAGCTGCCTTCTCGTCCTCCCTGTCCCCTCCTCCGCGTAGCCTTAGAGCCAATCCATGCGCATCGGTGTCCATTAAACGTTTGCCATAGTCGTCTTTGCTTTCCGGTCCAGAGTGGTGTGCCCCCCCAGAATACGAAGGGCGGCGTGTCTCCACAGCGCGGGCACTTGCCCGTTCTGTGGTGACACGGAGGATTGGAACCTCCTGGGGTAGTTTCTTACGTTTTAGGCCACTCATATTTGCTATTGTTTAAAGGAGGTATGCCCCCCCTCTCTGACGTTGGGGACTGGGCTCCCCCCAGCCATGCATCCCATCGGCACGCCAGTCACACCTTAGGATTGGGGATTTTTATAGTGGTTTACTCCACGTGACCCGCCTCTCAGTGAGGAAGGTCCCCGGTCTGCTCAGTGCAGGTTACGGGTTGCCCGCCGGTGGCCGTAGCCACAACGTCGCGCCGGTGGCCGAAGCCACTATCGCCCGTGAGGCCGAGCTCCAGCTCCGTCCCGAGGGACCTGGCGTCTCACACTGTGCCCTCTGCTGGTTTCAGAGGGACACGCGGAGCCACACGTCGGGGTGCTGTTCTTTGTCTGGCCCCTCTCCTCAGGCCTGTCCGGTTTGGGAGGCCCTGTCCGGCATAGCCCTGAGGGTCATTGGGGCACGCAAGCCCCTTCACCACGGCAAGGTGACAGCACTTCGAAGGGGAACCTAACCTAACCTAACCTAACCTAACCTAACCTAACCTAACCTAACCTAACCTAACCTAACCTAACCTAACCTAACCTAACCTAACCTAACCTAACCTAACCTAACCTAACCTAACCTAACCTAACCTAACCTAACCTTTTTTTTTTTTTTTTTTTTTTTTTTTTTTTTTTTTTTTTTTTTTTTTTTTCCGTTGGAAAAATGCTTTATGCATACCCGCACCCTCGGGGGAGGAGATGCGGGTTATGTGGGACTCGGCAAAAAAGCCGCCGCTACCCACTAAAAAACCAACGTTGTGTCTGCGCGCCACCAGTGGGCGTGGCCACGGGATCTCCTAAGTACGCAACCGCGACCACGCCGGCGCCGCCCGCCGCTAGCACACGCAGCGGGCCCTTCTCTGGGAGGGGTAGAGAGGAACTTCTACCCCTGCCTCCTCAGAAGGCGCGTGGACACACCACGCGCGCCTTCTCGGCGAGGCTTATGTTACGGGCAGCGACGCCCCCGCGCCACTGCCCAGGCCTCGCTAGGTGGGGGGGATGAGGTGGGCGTACGCCCTTCTCCGGGCCCCCGCGCGCTTGCGGCGGATCGGGTGCGATGCTGGGTCAGCCTCCCGCTCCCTCTCCGCATTCTCCTTCTGCGACATCACATCCTCGCAGAAGGAGAGGACCGCTTTCCACGACCTCTCGTCGGCGACCATAGCCTTGACTACGGCCGGCAAGGAGAGGTCGTCCCCTACCACTGCCACGAGGTCGCGGCGCTGCCCCGCCCAAGCTGGGCATTCCTCCAAGGTGTGCTGCGCCGTGTCCTCGTCGCTGCTGCACTGGTGGCACCCGGCCGTCACCTCCCGTCTGGCGAACCGGTGCAGGTAGCTCCCAAAGCAGCCATGCCCCGTGAGCATCTGCACCAACCGGAAGGTCAGCGAACCCCGCTCTCTCTCCAGCCAGTCTCGTAGGACCGGCCGAACCGCCTCGACAGTCCTATGTCCCCCCTCGACTCTAGCTAGTCGCTCCTCCCATTGAAGGACAATGGACTGTCGGAGGAGGAGCTTCTGCTCTTCTACCTCCCCGGGCGCAGGATGGTACTCCTGAAGCCGGAGGTCCCTTCGCCACTGGTACAGAGACGCTTGGGCCTCCGCCTCCAGGTCCCAGGGAGGCGTTCCCGCCAGTAAGCACGCCGCATCGTATGCGGTGGTGCGGTACCCGCGTACAACGCTGACGGCCATCGCCCTCTGAGCCTTCCTCAGCAGGGCGACATTGCGGGCCGCCAGGTTTACCGCCCAGATCGGGGCCCCGTACAGGGCCATCGATCGCACCACCCCCATATACAGGCGGCGGCTCGCACTCTCTGGCCCCCCGACGTTGGGCATCAGCCGCTTCAATGCGGCCGATGCTGCCATCAATCGGGGGGTCAGGCGGGTGAAGTGTTGGCGGAAGCTCCAGCGGGAATCGAGGACAAGTCCAAGATACTTCATGTCGGACTTGACCTCGATTCGAGTGCCACCGACGACGATGCTGGATCCTGCAGGTGGCGCCTTCCGGGCGGCGTGGAAGCAAATCGCTTCGGACTTGTGTAGCGCCACCTCCAGCCCCAGCATCGTTATGCGCCTTACCACCAGTGCTACTGTCACTGTAGCGAGGCGTGCTGCCTCCCGGTACGAGGTCCCCCGGGACGTGACTAGCGTGTCGTCTGCGTAGCAGGTCACGCTCGATCCCGAGAGAAGCTCCCCCCGCAGCACCCAGTCGTACCCGATGTTCCACAGGAGCGGCCCTAAGACCGAGCCCTGTGGAACACCGCACGACATCTCCCACCTTGTCAGCCCACCGTCCTGGACCGGGTACTCCACACACCGTTCCGAGAGGTAGGCCCCGACTATTTGGCATAGGTAGGGAGGCACCTTGTGGTGTTTCAGCGCCTCCCTAACGCATGACCACGGCAGAGTGTTGAATGCGTTGGCGATATCTAGCGATACCGCCAGGAGCACCCCACCGCGGTCGACCGCCTCATCCGAGAGGGCTTTAATGCGCGCGACCGCATCCACGGTCGACCTGCCCTCTCGGAATCCAAACTGATGTTCGGATAAGTCGGGACCCACCTCCCGGAGGTGCTCGACGAGGCGACAACAGATGATACGCTCGAACAGCTTGTCCGCCTCATCGAGCAGCACGATTGGACGGTAGGCTGATGGAGATTCCGCGGGACGCCCGTCTTTTTTAAGTAGGACGAGCCGGCCGGTTTTCCATATGGTCGGAAATCGGCCGGACTGAAGACAGGCGTCCAGTAGCCCGCGGAATCTCTCCCCCAGGGCCTGCAGCGCCAGAGCCAGGACGCGTCCCGGGATCCCATCTGGCCCCGGTGCCGTGTTTTTGGCTTTAAGCCTCAGCACGGCCGCGTCTAGCTCTGCCTCCGTTACCGGAGGCACCTCGACTTCCGCGCCCTCATACCCGACGTGCTGACGGGGTGGTGCCATTTCCGGAGGCCGGTGTTCCGGTCTGTTCGGGAACAGATTGGAGACAACGGCCCCCAGCAGTCGAGGCTCGAGACTCTCCGTCAAGGGGGGGGCCCAGGGGCGTAGCTTACCCCTGACCGCCTTGTACGGCCTCCCCCATGGATCTCGGTTTAGAGTCTCGAGAAGCTCCGCTCTGGCGCTCGCCTTCGCCTCGCAGATGGAGAGCTGCAGCGCCTTGACCGCCTCTCTATAGGCGCTGTACAGCTGCGTCTCCTCGTCAATGTCTCGGGTCTGCCTGCGTCGGCGCGACCGTGTGTACTGGCGTCTCGCCCTGCCGCAGCGGGATCGAAGTTCTTCGATATCACGAGACCACCAGTACACTTGTCGCTTCGGAGGCCGAGGCTTGGCTCGGGACATGCCTGCGTCACAAACTTGTGACATGGCGTCCCGGAACCTGACTGCCTCTTCCTCGACCTCCACAGGCCCGGAAGATGTTGTCCAGGCCTGGACGAGGGACGCTATCTCCACTGCTTCTCGATCCAGGCTGCTTAAGGCCCATCTGGGGGACGGGGTCGCAGCACGGCCATTCGGACGACGATCCGTGTCCAATGTGACTTCGGAGGAGGTGGAGACATCAAACCGGATATACATATGGTCTGATAATGTCTCCACCTTCTCCAGGACTCTCCAGTCTTGGACACGCGGCGCAAGGGCAGAGGTCGCGAACGTTACGTCCACGATGGACTCCCCCTGCCAGCGCACGCAGGTGCTGGCCGACCCTCGGTTCAACACCGACAGGCCGGTCATCGTCGCCCACTCCTCGAGAAGGTCTCCACGAGTGTCGGTCGCGGGACAGCCCCAAGCCATGGATTTGGCATTTAGGTCGCCCGCGACAACCACCGGGCGCGGTAGGGTCTGCCCAATGAGGGCCCCTAGCTGGCCAAGGAAGGCTTCAAACTCGGGGACACTTCTGTTGGGGGAGAAGTATACCCCGATCAAGGTTATTTCTCCCCAGAGGACCGCCACGTAGCCTTGACCCCTCGACACGATGTAGGGGGGCAATGTGCCTTCTGCCCCCACTTTTAAAATGATGGCCACCAATCCGTCCAGATCCGCAGCCCAGTTATCCCTAGGAGGGACATAGTATGGCTCGGCGACCACGGCAGCATCTATCGACCACTGCGCCATGGACTGCAGGAGGAGATCTTGAGCCCCGGCGCAGTGGTTGATGTTCGCCTGGAGGACCCGACTAACAGGCGTCATGTTGGCGCAGTGTCAGTCGGGCCCTCTTGTGCAGCCGGAAGCGATGACGCTCTAGGGGTGTCTGGTCTGCCGGCCATCTTCCAAGGCACACGTTTCGGGGCTTTGGCCCCCGTCGTGCAGTTGCCACTGCCGGCGCTATGGTCTGCAGGTTTGCCCGCTGCTGCGCACAGAGAGCAGTGAGGCGTGGCCATGCAGTCTCTGGCCAGGTGGCCGGTTTGACCGCAGCGGTAGCATTGGTCACTGCGGTCAATTTCCGATGTGCACCCCTTCCTGACATGGCCAGGCATCAGGCATCGGTAGCACCTCAGAGGGCGGGCCTCCAACAGTTTTACCTGCGCCGAAGCCCAGCCAACCAGTAGCCGCCCCTCAGCCACTTTCTTGGCGGCTGCTACGGGGCAGCGAACCCACGCCGTACCCAGGCCTGTTGGCGTGCGGGAGATCCGGCCAACTTTCACCGCCTCTAGGTCACAGCCTCCACATTGCGCCACAGCAGCGGCGAGTTCGCCTTCTGTGACCGAGTCATCCAGGCCAGAAATACGCATCTCCGCGCACTTTACCGGCCTGGAGATACGGACATCGGCCTCCTTTAGCGTCTCCTTCAGCTTAGCAGCAAGGGAGTCCGCTTTCTCGCCGCTAGAGGTGCCCGGGCCCGGGATTTCCAGGATCGCTGCCCCTGTCACCGCTCTGCGGAACCTTAGACCGGTGATACCGAGTACGTCCAGGGAGATTTTGGCTTTGGCCTCGGTAATCACCGTTCCGTAGGTGATGCCTCTCTCCTCCGCTCCCTCCTGGAGGGTCAGGACGACGGCTGCTGACCGTGGGGCGCGCAGCGCTGCCATTTTCTTCTGGCCCTTCCCCCCTTTTGCTCCCTGCGGTATCGCTGGCTGTGGGGGCTTGCCAGTCACCTCTGTGCCGGTGGACGGAACCAGGATCTTCTTCTTCTTGCCCCACTTGACCACAGTCGACCAATCATTCCCAGTCGCAGGCCCTGGGGGCTGAGGCTGCTGGGATTGGGAAGCGGGGCCAGGGCGAGTCTTAGGAGGCTTCTTGGACTCCTTTTTCTTTTGCCCCTTTTTTCGTTTCGCACTCGGTGAGATGGTAGTAGCCGTGGTGCGACCAGGGGGGGAGCTTCCAGTGACCGAGGGTCTTGACTGGACGGTCCTCCCTTCCTTTGCCGGCGCAGGTGCCTGGGTCGTCTGCTGTGGGAGCAGTCTTTCCTCCCAGGCGCTCATCCTTGCTTCCATCATGGCACTTACCTGGTCCACGATACTGCGCTCCATCGTCCTTGCCTCTTCAGGTGCATCTTCGGGGCGCCGCCCGAGACTGGCACGCAGCTCGCCCATCTCCTTACGGAGATCGGCCATTTCGGCCTTTAGGCGTGCGTTCTCGGCAGCTAACCTCCTCGTCTCATCAGAGACAGTACGGTCCCCCAGCTCGGAGACCACATCCCGGATCGCGGCCACAGCCTCCTTCAGGGCACGTTGGAATGTGCCCTTCAAGTTTCGCGACTTCGTAGCCACGTCCGTGATGAGCCCCAGACTATCGCGCACCTGTTCCTTTAGGGCCAGGGCTGTGCGGGTGCCCTCATCGTCAGATCCACATGGCGTTCTCAGGAGTTCCGGCCTAAGGGCCAGGCGCCTCTTTGCCAGTCTGTGCGACGTCATCCTCAGCTCTTCTTCGGCCTGAAGCTCGAGCTCCTGCTGCTTCAGCTCCTGTAGCTCGGCTTTGGCCTTGGAGAGCCCTACGTGGTGTGCCTTGGATAGAGGGCGGCCTCTTCCTCGCTTGGAAGGTGCCGAGGTAGATTTCCCTCGCTCCGTGGCATCGGAAGTCTCGTCGCTCCCTGGTGCTTCCGTCTCACTCCCCCCGCTACGCTGCCTTTTCCGCCTATCAGCCGTTTGAGTGGCCTGAGCAGGCATGGAAACGTCGGATTCGGCAGTTTCCGCGTCGGTTGGCTCTGGAGAGAAAAATTCCCCGCCTCCAGGCAGGTCACCCGCGTCTATTCTCCTGGGGGAGAAGAACTCCTCCCTGCCGAGAGAAGGGACCCTTTCTGTCAACCTCTCCAATACCACGACGGCTTTACGCCTCTCACTAAGCACCTTCGTTGTGTCGAGTGGGGAGTGCGACGAGTCCGAGGCCGTTCCAGTGGGCACGTCTCCAACGTGGCGCACAAAGCGCCCCTGGGCATCACGTAGGGGCCGGAACCCATTATTTGGGGGCGTAGTAGACGCATCTGCCCCTGCCGGACAGCCATCCTCCTCGTTGCCCCCTCCGTTCAACCTCAAAACCAAGTCATTGTGTACATCGGTGTCCATTATGCATTCGCCAAAGTCGTCGATTTCGGATCGCGAGTGGTTTGCCCCCCCAGAATACGGAAGGCGGCATGTCTCCACAGCACGGGCACTTACCCGTCCTGTGGTGACATGGAGGATTGAAACCTCCTGGGGTAGTTTTACAATTTCGTTTCCACTCATGTTTGCTATGTTTAAGGAGGTTTGCCCCTCCCTGACATTAGGGACTGGACTCCCTCCAGCCACGCATCCCCTCAGCACGCCAGACACGCCTTGGGATTGGGGTGATTTTTATAGTGGTTTTCTTCCACGTGATTTCCCTCTCAGTGAGGGAAACCCCCGGCCCACTCAGTGTGGGTTACGGGTTGCCCGGCGGTGGCCGAAACCAACGTCCGTCTGCAGACCGCGAGACGAACCCGCCGCGCCTCGTGGCCGGAGCCACACCCTCCTTCACAGTCCAACCCAAATGGGCTCAACCACCATCCCAGCAGGGACATTGCGGCTCACACTGTGCCCTCTGCTACTCAGAGGGACACGCGGAGCCGCCCGCCGTGTGCCACGATAGTCTGGCCCTTCTCCCCGGGCCTGATCGTTATGGGAGGCCCTATACGGCATAGCCCCGGGAATCACAAGGGCCACTAACTACTCGGCCACTCCTCAGGGTGTCAATCAAGGAACTGCGTTGCGCGCGGACCAATGCAGTGACCCGATTGACACCACCTAAGACCTCGACAGAACGAGGCTTAGCACGGCTCCTCCTCTCGACTCATCCACTGCGCCCTCTGCTATTCAGAGGGACGCGCGGAGAGTCCCTCCCGGGCCGTAGCCCCCCCGTTTCCCCCCCGGTGTTTGGTTCGCGGGACTATGTCCTACCCCGGCTCGACGTCAGCAGCCGGGGCGTTCCCCTATCCACCACCTGGGGACGCGCCACGTCGGGGTTCACCTCCCCGCCCACTCGGACAACCGAGCAGGTCCGTGGAACCTAACCTAACCTAACCTAACCTAACCTAACCTAACCTAACCTAACCTAACCTAACCTTTTTTTTTTTTTTTTTTTTTTTTTTTTACATGGAGAAATCCTCATCGGATCCCCGCTCTACGGGGAAGAGCGTGGGTATGTCGGACTCTACTGAGAAGCAGTAGCCTACCGACTAAAACTCCATGGTATGCCCACTCGCGGCGTAGTGGGGGTGACACGGGATCGCGAACATGTCACCGCGAACACCCCCTGCCGCTGACAGCCGAAGCCGTCCCCTCCCTGGTGGAAGGCCAAAAAGCCCCACCGCGTCAGACGCATGCAGGGCGACACCTCACGCATCCGACGCACCCTCACCGAGGACCTCCACGCCGGGAGAGCGGCGAACGACCCCGTGATCGCCCTCTCAGGTCCTGCGTGTAGTGGGGATGCCTTCAGGGAACATGTCCCCTCCAGCTACGCCACCACTACACCCGCCCCATATTCAGACGTGGACACTGCTGCTGCAGAGCCACGCTGAGGGGCCCTCTGGAAGCCAGGACCGCCACCGACACACGGTGCTTCGGTCCCAGCCTCCTGGCCACGGGAGGACAAAAGCCCCTACCCCATGACACCCTCTCCATGCGAAGGGAGGACAAAAGCCCCTACCCCCTCGACCCTCCGTGGGAGGACAAACGCCCCTACCCCCTAACTATGCCACGGGAGGACAAACGCCCCTACCCCATGGCACCCTCTCCATGCGAAGGGAGGACAAAAGCCCCTACCCCCTCGACCCACCGTGGGAGGACAAACGCCCCTACCCCCTCACTATGCCACGGGAGGACAAACGCCCCTACCCCATGGCACCCTCTCCATACGAAGGGAGGACAAAAGCCCCTACCCCCTCCACCCGCTACGGGAGGACAAATGCCCCTACCCCCTCAACCTGCCACGGGAGGACAAACGCCCCTACCCCGTGACACCCTCGCCGAACCACGGGAGGACAAAAGCCCCTACCCCGTGGGTTCCCTCCCCAAGTGCCGACGGGAGTGCAGTCACAGCACAAGCACCGAAATGCCCACCCGAGTCATGATCCCGTCAGCCTCCTCCTCGGTCTCCTCCACTGGCGGGGGTGTCCCTCCCCCACAATACCGCAGTAATTGTGTGAAGCACAAACGCCGAGGCGCCCACCCGAGTAATGCCCCGCCAGTCCTCCCTCTCGGTCTCCTCCTCTCCCGTCTTGGCCCGAAGGCCCCTCCCCAGGTGTCTCTTGGCTTCGCTGCGGCGCCCAACCGCAGTTACTGAGCCCCCCCACCACGACAAGGTGGACACCGTCGGGGGGGAAACCTAACCTAACCTAACCTTTTTTTTTTTTTTTTTTTTTTTTTACATGGAGAAATCCTCATTGGATCCCCGCTCTACGGGGAAGAGCGTGGGTATGTCGGACTCTACTGAGAAGCAGTAGCCTACCGACTAAAACTCCATGGTATGCCCACTCGCGGCAATGGTAGGGGTGACACGGGATCGCGAACATGTCACCGCGAACACCCCCTGCCGCTGACAGCCGAAGCCGTCCCCTCCCTGGTGGAAGGCCAAAAAGCCCCACCGCGTCAGACGCATGCGGGGCGACACCTCACGCATCCGACGTACCCTCACCGAGGACCTCCACGCCGGGAGAGCGGCGAACGACCCCGTGATCGCCCTCTCAGGTCCTGCGTGTAGTGGGGATGCCTTCAGGGAAAACGTCCCCTCCAGCTACGCCACCACTACACCCGCCCCACATTCAGACGTGGACTCTGCTGCTGCAGAGCCACACGCTGAGGGGCCCTCTGGAAGCCGGGACCGCCACCGACACACGGTGCTTCGGTCCCAGCCTCCTGGCCACGGGAGGACAAAAGCCCCTACCCCATGGCACCCTCTCCGTACGAGGGGAGGACAAAAGCCCCTACCCCCTCCACCCGCTAAGGGAGGACAAACGCCCCTACCCCCTCACTATGCCACGGGAGGACAAACGCCCCTACCCCATGGCACCCTCTCCATACGAGGGGAGGACAAAAGCCCCTACCCCCTCCACCCGCTAAGGGAGGACAAACGCCCCTACCCCCTCACTATGCCACGGGAGGACAAACGCCCCTACCCCATGGCACCCTCTCCATACGAGGGGAGGACAAAAGCCCCTACCCCCTCCACCCGCTACGGGAGGACAAATGCCCCTACCCCCCTCTACCTGCCACGGGAGGACAAACGCCCCTACCCCGTGACACCCACGCCGAACCACGGGAGGACAAAAGCCCCTACCCCGTGGGTTCCCTCACCAAACGCCGACGGGAGTGCAGTTGCACAAGCACCGAGGTGCCCACCCGAGTAATGTCCCGCCAGCCCTCCCTCTCGGTCTCCTCCACCGACGGAGGTGTATTCTACACCACAATCCCTCATTGATTGTGGTGAGCACAAACGCCGAGGCGCCCACCCGAGTCATGCTCCGCCGGTCTCCTCCTCGGTCTCCTCCTCTCCCGTCTTGGCCCGAAGGCCCCTCCCCAGGTGTCTCTTGGCTTCGCTGCGGCGCCCAACCGCAGTTACTGAGCCCCCCCACCACGACAAGGTGGACACCGTCGGGGGGGAACCTAACCTAACCTAACCTAACCTAACCTAACCTAACCTAACCTAACCTAACCTAACCTAACCTAACCTAACCTAACCTAACCTAACCTAACCTAACCTAACCTAACCTAACCTAACCTAACCCGAAGACATTCTCAAGGGCCTCCGGAATCAAAACCGGAACGTCTTTCAAGACCTCGGTGACGGCGATGACAGAGTGGAAATAAAATACAGGAGGAAGACCAGGAACCCACACACGTGCCATATAGTGATCAGCACCTCACCCATTGTTTGGCAAAGGGCGACTGCAAGTGGAGCCGTGCATATCGACCTCCAGCGCGTTAGGGTAGAGGATCAAACACCTCTTCTGCAATGCACGCGCTGCCTGGGCTATGGACACGGCAAACGGTTCTGCACGGAGACAACGGACCTGTGCAGCCACTGCGGAGGGCCCCACATGAGGACGGAATGCGCGGAGTGGCTTGCCGCAGCGCCACCGAAATGCCGAAACTGCTCGAAAGCCAACCTGGAGAACACTGATCACAACTCCTTTAGTCAAAGCTGCCCTGTACGACGCAAATGGGATGACCTGGCCAGATCAACTGTAGCCTACTGCTAAGGGCACCCCAACAGAATCAAGACCCTACCGGGTAGTGCAAGCAAATCTCCAACGTAAGAGGCTAGCAACCGACGAACTTCTCCTCGAAGCTGAAAAGCGTAAAATATCTATAGCGCTCATTCAAGAACCCTATGTAGGTGGAGCTAACGAAATGAGGAGCTATAAAGGCGTGCGTATCTACCAAAACTCCAGTGCGGAAGAGGGTACTGTCAAAGCAGCTATCGCTGTTTTCGACGACGGTCTAGACGTCATACAGTACCCAAAACTTACCACAAATAATTTCTCGGTGGTAGGGATCCGCACCAGAACCTGGGAAATAACACTGGTCTCCTTTTATTTCGAGCCAGATCAGCAAATCGAAAATTATCAAGAATACCACAAACACCTGCGTAGGATAAAGACAGAGAAAGGTTCCAAAAGTTGGGTAGTTGGAGGCGATGCAAACGCGAAAAGCACGTGGTGGGGAAGCCCAGAGGAGGACCTGAAGGGAGCCATCTTGTCCGGTACCCTGGAAGAGCTGGAACTCAATATTTTAAATCAAGGGAAAATTCCAACCTTCGATACCATCAGGGGAGGCAAGCGATTCAGCAGCTTCGTAGACATCACCGCATGCTCCACAGACATACTGGACCTGGTAGACGACTGGAGAGTAGATGAAGGCCTCACTAGCTCGGACCATAATGGCATACACTTTAACGTACACCTCCAAAGATCACCTGGAATAAACATACAAAGAACCACACGAATATTTAATACCAAAAAAGCCAATTGGACAGAATTCTGCGAAAAATTAACCCAATTAATGAAAGATAACAAATTCCAAAAAGCAGATCTAAACTCATTACAAACAATTGAACAAATAGACGCAACAATAGTTAAATTAAATACAATAGTTACAGATGCATGCAATACAACAATACCAAAAAAGAAAATACACGAAAAACTTAACTTACCATGGTGGTCTGAGAAGCTTGCCGAAATGAAGAAGGATGTCGCTACCAGGAAGCGAAGAATACGAAATGCTGCTCCCATCCGAAGGCAGAAGGTTGTTGAAGAGTACCTGAAAACAAAAGAAGAATATGAGCAAGAGGCGGCTAAAGCTCAAACAGCGAGCTGGAAGGAGTTTTGTGGGAAACAGGACAAGGAAGGAGTGTGGGAGGGTATCTACAGGGTGATAGGCAGGACAAGGAAAAGGGAAGAGGACTTGCCGCTGGAAAAGGATGGACGGACACTGGGCACAGCGGACTCTGCCAAATTCTTGGCAGAGACGTTTTACCCAGGAGACTCAACCGACAGCGACAACGAACATCACCGCTTAACAAGGCAGAGAGCCGAAACCGTGAATGCCGAGGAGCAAGATGAGCTATGCGAGCCACCATTCACGACAGAGGAACTCACATGGGCCAGCGACTCTTTCAACCCAAAGAAGGCCCCGGGAGCAGACGGGTTCACGGCCGACATATGTCGTCAGGTCATCGGAGCCAACCCCGAGGCCTTCTTAGCGCTCCTAAATAAGTGCCGGTCACTCCATCATTTCCCAACGCCCTGGAAAGAGGCAACAGTCGTAGTACTAAGGAAACCGGGGAAAAGTACATACACCAGCCCAAAGTCGTACCGACCCATAGGACTCCTCCCAATACTGGGGAAAATATATGAGAAGATGATGGTCGCCCGCCTGAAACACCATCTAATCCCAAGGACAAGTTCCCGACAATATGGATTCATGCCACAGAGGAGCACCGAAGACTCCCTCTATACCTTAATGCAGCACATCCGCACAAAATTGAGTGAAAAGAAAATTGTCACGGTCATATCACTGGATATAGAGGGAGCCTTTGATAACGCCTGGTGGCCGGCCATACGGGTTCGTCTCGCCGAGGAGAAGTGTCCAATTGACCTGAGAAAGACCATCGACAGCTACCTCAAGGACAGAAGAGTCAGAGTGAGATACGCTGGCGAGGAATTCTGCACAAATACGGACAAAGGATGCGTTCAGGGCTCAATTGGTGGACCAATCCTCTGGAATCTCCTCTTGGATACACTCTTGAAAAGCCTAGAAGCAATGGACGTGTACTGTCAGGCATTTGCAGACGATGTAGTGCTTGTCTTCGAGGGTAAGACAGCACTGGACATCGAGGAGCGCGCAAATGTTGCTCTCGCACATGTTCGAGAGTGGGGTATTCAAAACAAACTTAAATTCGCAGCTCACAAAACGAATGCAATGGTAATTACCAAAAAACTAAAATACGATACCCCACGATTGAGCATGGGCGGGACTAGCATAGCGATGTCCAAAGAAATCAAGATGCTGGGAGTCACCATAGATGACAAACTTACCTTCAACTCACACGTCTCCAATGTCTGCAGGAAGGCCATTGCAATCCACAAACAGCTGTCTAGAGCTGCAAAAGCGAGCTGGGGACTCCATCCCGAGGTCATCCGCACGATATACGTGGCAACTGTAGAGCCCATTATCTTGTATGCCGCCAGCGCATGGGCACCTGCAGCCAACAAACTGGGGGTTAAAAAGCAGTTAGGCACTGTACAGCGAGGAATCGCTCAAAAGATCTGTAAAGCTTACCGGACCGTCTCTCTGGATTCAGCCCTGGTGCTGGCTGGAATACTCCCTCTCGATCTCCGGATCCAAGAGGCAGCATCTTTGTATGAAGCCAAAAAGGGGGTACCCCAGCCAGCACTCGGAGATAGAAAGGTCGAACGAATGGCCCCATTTGCTGAGGCTCCTCACCCCGCGATGCACAGCACCATCGAAATAGAGCCATTAGCGGACCAAGAACAAGTAGACCTACATAGTGATTACGAAGTCCGCATTTACACCGACGGCAGCAAGATTGAGGGCAGGGTTGGAGCCGCGCTCTCCATTTGGAATAGAGAGACTGAAACTCGAGCCCTGAAACTTGCTTTGTCAAGCTATTGTACGGTCTACCAAGCGGAACTCTTAGCGCTGTGTAAAGCGTCAAGGGAAGTGAGGAAGATGACGGCAAAGTCCTTTGGAATCTACAGTGACTCTATGGCCGCCCTCCAAACCATCAAAAATTACGCGTGCCTCCACCCCCTGGCGGTTGAGACACGAGAAAACCTACAAGCTATTTCTCTTCAGGGCAAAATAGTACGTTTGTTCTGGATCAAGGCTCACGCAGGATTGGAGGGCAACGAGAGGGCGGACACCTTGGCAAAGGAAGCTGCTGTAGGCTCCAAAAGAAAACCGGACTACGACCTTTACCCGGTCTCAGGCGTCAGGCGTAACCTCAGAATGGTCACGCTTGACGAATGGAACCGGAGATACACCACAGGCGAAACTGCGGCCGTCACCAAGCTGTTTTTCCCGGATGCGACGAAGGCGTATAGGATAATCAGAAAAATACCAACATCCAATCTTAGGACGCAAGTGATGACCGGGCATGGTGGGTTTTCGGAGTACCTGAACCGGTTCAAGTGCAAAGAGAGCCCATCATGCATATGCGATCCGAATGAAAAAGAAACAGTGCCACACGTCCTGCTTGAGTGCCCCGTATATGAGAAGGACAGACACACGGTGGAACAGAGAATAGACACAAAATTAGGGAAAGATAACCTCGAACAAATAATCGCGGGGAAAAATAGGGACATATTTTTGGAATATTGTGAGAAATTAGCAATACAAGTGGTCAATAGGAACAAGTAGCAAAATTATGTTTTCACAATATAATAATTATATAAATGATAAGCATAAGATAGATATAATGTGTGGAAATAAATGTAAAAATATGTCTAAAATAAAAGTGTACTATGAATAAATATAGAAAATAGTTATAAGGAAGTAAGCTAAGTTCAAGATAAACATTACCGAATGCGAAATAAGCGCAAAAGTGTATTCTTTGTTTTTAAATAAAAAACAATCGTGTATTTTACTCAATTCAAAAAGTAGCCATAGAAAATGTATCTGAAATACTGCAGTGACGAGAGGGAAAAATATATTTATTTAGTTTATAAAATTTAGTTGGTTTATAAAATATTGTAAGCAAATAGCAAGTAACATGATTAAGAAAATATGCTGTCATAATATTATATAAATATTAAAGATAAGCATAAGATGAATACATTGTTAACAAAAAAAAAAAAAAAAAAAAAAAAAAAAAAAAAAAAAAAAAAAAAAAAATTAAGATAAGATTAGTACACAAATAGAAATAAGAATAGTTTAATAATACATTGTAAGATAGAAAGTTACTCAAAATAAAATACCTGTGTCGTACTTATTACCCCTGAGAAAATAGAAAAAGTAAATAAATACAATAAAACAGAAGAGTAGAGTAGAGCAGAATAGATAGGAATAGTTAATTGGGAATCCCACCCATATGGAAAACTGCGAAAGATATGATGAATAAAAGAAAGATACCGTATGAAGCATGAAAGTGCGAGAAGAATAATCGTGAGAACTGGAATGAATGAAAAACTAGTAAAGACAGGCTCCGATCATGTTGGAGGTAGATTAGAAAAAAAAAAAAAAAAAAAAAAAAAAAAAAAAAAAAAAAAAAAAAAAAAAAAAAAAAAAAAAAAAAAAAAAAAAAAAAAAAAAAAAAAAAAAAAAAAAAAAAAAAAACCTAACCTAACCTAACCTAACCTAACCTAACCTAACCTAACCTAACCTAACCTAACCTAACCTAACCTAACCTAACCTAACCTAACCTAACCTAACCTAACCTAACCTTTTTTTTTTTTTTTTTTTACATGGAGAAATCCTCATTGGATCCCCGCTCTACGGGGAAGAGCGTGGGTATGTCGGACTCTACTGAGAAGCAGTAGCCTACCGACTAAAACTCCATGGTATGCCCACTCGCGGCAATGGTAGGGGTGACACGGGATCGCGAACATGTCACCGCGAACACCCCCTGCCGCTGACAGCCGAAGCCGTCCCCTCCCTGGTGGAAGGCCAAAAAGCCCCACCGCGTCAGACGCATGCGGGGCGACACCTCACGCATCCGACGTACCCTCACCGAGGACCTCCACGCCGGGAGAGCGGCGAACGACCCCGTGATCGCCCTCTCAGGTCCTGCGTGTAGTGGGGATGCCTTCAGGGAAAACGTCCCCTCCAGCTACGCCACCACTACACCCGCCCCACATTCAGACGTGGACTCTGCTGCTGCAGAGCCACACGCTGAGGGGCCCTCTGGAAGCCGGGACCGCCACCGACACACGGTGCTTCGGTCCCAGCCTCCTGGCCACGGGAGGACAAAAGCCCCTACCCCATGGCACCCTCTCCGTACGAGGGGAGGACAAAAGCCCCTACCCCCTCCACCCGCTAAGGGAGGACAAACGCCCCTACCCCCTCACTATGCCACGGGAGGACAAACGCCCCTACCCCATGGCACCCTCTCCATACGAGGGGAGGACAAAAGCCCCTACCCCCTCCACCCGCTAAGGGAGGACAAACGCCCCTACCCCCTCACTATGCCACGGGAGGACAAACGCCCCTACCCCATGGCACCCTCTCCATACGAGGGGAGGACAAAAGCCCCTACCCCCTCCACCCGCTACGGGAGGACAAATGCCCCTACCCCCCTCTACCTGCCACGGGAGGACAAACGCCCCTACCCCGTGACACCCACGCCGAACCACGGGAGGACAAAAGCCCCTACCCCGTGGGTTCCCTCACCAAACGCCGACGGGAGTGCAGTTGCACAAGCACCGAGGTGCCCACCCGAGTAATGTCCCGCCAGCCCTCCCTCTCGGTCTCCTCCACCGACGGAGGTGTATTCTACACCACAATCCCTCATTGATTGTGGTGAGCACAAACGCCGAGGCGCCCACCCGAGTCATGCTCCGCCGGTCTCCTCCTCGGTCTCCTCCTCTCCCGTCTTGGCCCGAAGGCCCCTCCCCAGGTGTCTCTTGGCTTCGCTGCGGCGCCCAACCGCAGTTACTGAGCCCCCCCACCACGACAAGGTGGACACCGTCGGGGGGGAACCTAACCTAACCTAACCTAACCTAACCTAACCTAACCTAACCTAACCTAACCTAACCTAACCTAACCTAACCTAACCTAACCTAACCTAACCTAACCTAACCTAACCTAACCTAACCTAACCTAACCTAACCTAACCTAACCTAACCTAACCTAACCTAACCTAACCCAGTCGCACTCGAGCAGCCACTCGAAACACCACGTTTTTCCCTCGCTCCGCACTAGAAAAATCAAAAACTTAGGTTTTTGTCGTCGGATTTTCACGTTCCAAGTACCAAAAGTTGCGCGCTAACGTCCCCCATCTGTCTGAGTTGTCAGTTTGTGTGTGTGTGAATTGGAAGTGTCAAAAAAGTGAAATTTGTGGTTAAAAAATTTTTCAAAGTGAAAAAAGTGCGTGTTAAGAAGCGAAAACTATCAAGTGCGATACATCATCGGAAGCGCCTTTGCGAGCTCTTTACAACGAGCTATCGAGGCGCAGCAGGCGACCATCGAGCGAAGAAGGATCGCCAGAAAAACAAGTCGCACGTGGCCACGTGTTTCCAGAAGGAGTGCAGCTAGGACCACTACACTTAGCAGAAAGAAGCATTACAACGCCTGGACCCAAACGGTACATTCAGAAAAATTTTTGGACTTTTAGTTTTTTATTAATTTACATTAGAAACTTCAATTTTGGACTTAAAATATCTCGAAATCTTCAGTCAGACTATACAGTTTTTAAAAGTGATTCCGGTGCGCGCTAAGAAGTTCTACAAGCCTGCAAAAACTCAAAATTTTGGACAATTTATTTATGCAAAAATTTTCAAAAATTGTAAAATTATCGTTTTTTGGGTTTCCTGAAAAATTTTCTTTCAACGTGTGTGACTATTTTACTTTGTATATATAACTGTGTATTTAAGCTGTTTTTTACCGTTTTTTGTGTAATTTTTGGGTTACTGGTTCCGGAGATATTTAATTTTAAAGATTTTTCGTAATAAATCCAAAAATATTAGAAAAATTCAAAATTTTCTTTCATATTTAGCCTCAGTACGTATATTTCAACTTTATTAAGCCCAAGGACCAGGTTTCTAGCTCTAGAAACAAAAGTTTTCCAAATTTACCGGTTTTTCAGTGAAAATTAGAAATTGAATATCTCAGAAACCCTTCGCCCTAGGAGGACCGAAAAACCGGCAGTAACCGTGAAAATCACTCGCCTACGAGTGCCAAACAAAAAATTGCCGGTTTTCCGGAAATCGCAAAAAATATTTTCGTGTCTCGTTTTCGGCCTGAAACCAAATTTATATAAAAGATTAGACCGAGCCGAACTGTCCAAAGAAAACCGCAGTCTTGTAGGACTCATAGATCCGGAGATACAGCCTCTTAAAGTCGGCCTTTGACAGTTCGGCCGCCATCTTGGTTTTCTTCAGAACGGTGTAACTTTAAAACCAGGAGTCGCAGCGACCTGGGAATTTTGACGTGGTCCATAGGGAGCTACCACCTACATATCCCCCCCACTGACAACCGTATTGGAGACACCAAATTTCAGGTTTCTGAAAACAGTCCTGAGGGATAGAGCACATAGCATATACCCATAATAGTGGAAACCGCGTTCTTCTACGACTTCCAGAAGCGGCGCAATCACAATTTGAAATTGGGTTTTGACAGTTGCGCCGCCATCTTGGAAATTTTTAAACAGCCATAACTTCCAAACGGTAGCTCGTAGAAGACTGGGGTTTTGACAGGAGTATAGGGCTTGGGGCAGGCTACCTGAAACTGCTATTTGTGCAACCCCTCCGAGCTGTTCAGGAACTGAAAAAACCTGAAACTTTTTCAGGCCGAAACCGCACTCTGCACGTAGAGCCCATCGAGCCCTGAAGTTTGAGCCAAACCGCGGCTCCGTAGGCCAAGTGGTTCCGAAGATACGGCAATTAGCGGTTCAACCGATTTTCACCGTACCATTTACCGGTAAATTTTGGATTGCCATAGCTTCGCCCCCATTGGCATTAAGTGGGCCGTGTTTGGGCTCGTTTGAAAGGGCTCAAGGAGAGCTATCTATTAGTGGACGAATTTTGACTCTAGGTAGAGCCAAAAAATTTTTTCAAGTTTTTCTCAAACTATTGTATAAGTTAGGCAATAAGAGACTAGAGTCTGTGACTCCATACAATATCCACTATTTTATACGACTCTACATTATCTTTTCTTCGTTTTGTAGAACTGACACCCCCTTTACAGGTGCAAATTATACTTCTATATTACCCGACTCAAAGAATTATTCCTTATTGTGGAACTGACACCCCTTTTACAGGTGCAAATCTTTTATTTTAAGAAATTTCTTAAAAACGACTACATTTTCTTGCTTTGTGGAATTGACACTCCCTCTACAGGTGAAATTCCAAAAATATCAAGATGTTTGCGCCAGGTATAAGGACACCGACCAACGCGTCGTCCAAAGGACCGAGCACCGACGCTTCAACCGAGTCGACGACATCTAAAAGCCAGAGTGAGCCCATGGCATCTACCTCCAACGTGAGGCTCAGCATCGGAGAATGGGAGTCGGGAAAGCCCCCCACTCCTCTGCAACCAACCTCCACCCAGACGACGCAGGCAGGTCCTGCAAAGCCAAAAATACAGCCGATAAAAAAGGCTTCAAGCCCCGCACAAAGCAGAACCTTTGTCAGCAGAACAGCAGAGGCAAGATTTTGTCACGACAAGGCAAAATCTAGCATAAATTCCAGCAGAAACACCAAGTCCGACATCAAGAATGATGTGATTGACAGCCTGGACCGACTCTACAAACTGGTAAAGGAAGCCGAGGCGGAGGCAAAAAAGGGTAAAAGCGGGGAAGAAAAGCCCCCCCAGGAAAAGAGGGACGAGGGAGAGCACGCCCAAATAATTATAGAAAAAATAGATGAAAACGCCCGACTCCTCAGAGAAAGCAACACCAAAATAGAGGAATTGCAAAAGAGCATGGAAATACTGATGGAGAAGACAACCTACGCAGCAGTAGCAGCCAAAGGTGTGCAAGAAACGAAAAACACCACGAAGACTGCACTCCACTCCGTGGTTGTCTCATCCACCAAAGAAGAGGAAACGGGAGAGGAAGTGCTGGAGAAGATAAGAAAAGCGATGGATGCTAAAGAAGGATGGATTCAGGTAGAAAGGGTGCGAAAAGCAAAGGATAGAAAGGTCGTGATGGGATGCCAAAACGAGCAGGACAGAAGGAAAATCAGAGAAAGGTTAGAAGCAGCAGGAGAGCACCTCGTCGTCGAGGACGTTAAAAACAAAGATCCGCTTCTGATCCTCAAAGACGTGCTGAAAATCCACACGGACGAAGAACTAATTAGAGCCTTTGAGAATCAGAATCGGCACGTTTTTCGCGGCCTCGAAGGAGAGGATGCGAAAATAGCGGTAAAATACCGAAAGAATGCCCGAAACCCCCACAACTGTCATATTGTCCTCACCGTCTCCCCGAAAATCTGGAGAAGAGCGATCGATGAGGAAAAGATCAGAATCGATCTCCAAAGGATCACGGTGGAGGATCAAACGCCCTTGGTGCAATGCACACGATGCCTGGGCTATGGACATGGACGACGGTTCTGTAAGGAACCGGCTGATCTATGCAGCCACTGCGCAGGTCCACACCTTAGAGCCAACTGTCCGGACCAACAAGTGGGAGTACCACCAGCATGCCGGAACTGTACTAAGGCCGAAAGGGCAGACAACAAGCACAACGCCTTCAGTCATGAATGCCCAGTACGCAAGAGGTGGGATGCGATAGCCCGCGCATCTATAGCGTATTGCTAAAGTTGCGCCAAAGAATCATAGCTATAAAATACTACAGGCAAACCTACAGCGAAGTCAGCTTGCAACAAACGAGCTATTACTAGAGGGCATGAAACAAAAAGCAGCCGTAGCTCTCCTCCAAGAACCGTACGTGGGAGCCACAAAGAAAGTAAAGGGATACCAGGGCGTCAGAGTATACCAGGACTCAGAGGCTGATCAAGGGACAGTCAAAGCGGCAATACTAGTCTTCAACGACCACTTAGACATAGAACAGATCCCAGAATATACCACAAAAAACGTTGTCGCTTTGAAAATCAGTACAAAGGACTGGACTGTCGCACTGGTATCCTTTTACTTCGAACCAGATGAACCAATGGACCAACACCTTAAAGTAGTTTCCGACATTACCAAAAAATTGGGATCCACGAAGTTAATCATTGGGGGCGACTCAAATGCGAAAAGCATATGGTGGGGCAGTACGAGCGAGGACCAAAGAGGTGAACAACTCTGTGGCACCCTTACAGAATTAAACCTCCACATCCTTAACACAGGCAGGACCCCAACCTTCGACACCATAAGAGGCGGGAAACGCTACAGCAGCCATGTGGACATCACAGCTTGTACGGAGGATATACTAGGATCAATAGGAGGATGGCGGGTGGAAGAGGGACTAACGAGCTCGGACCACAACGGCATAATTTTCAACATAAATCTTCAAAAATCAACAGGATGTAAAATAGAACGAACCACTAGAATTTATAACACAAAAAAAGCAAACTGGGAGCAATTTCATGAGAAATTGCCCCAGCTCATGCTGGAGGAAAATATTACAGAAGACAAATTAACAGAAATAAACAACAACACAAAACTTGAAAACACCATAGTAAAACTAAACACAATCATCACAAACACATGTACACAGACAATTCCACTAATAAAGAAAAAACACACACTTACCATGCCGTGGTGGTCCGAGCAGTTGGCAGCCCTGAAGAAGGAAGTCGCCACCAAAAAGCGAAGAATCCGAAACGCAGCTCCACACCGAAGACCGATGGTGGTAAAAACCTACCTAGAACAAAAAGAAAAATATGAGCTAGCTGTAACGGAAGCGATAACGGAAAGTTGGAAGGGGTTCTGTGAAAGGCAAGACAGGGAAGGAATGTGGGAGGGAATCTACAGGGTGATAAAACGGACCACCAAAAGGGAGGAGGATCTTCCGCTAATAAAAGAGGGAGAAACACTGAGCGCGACTGATTCCGCAAAGTATCTGGCCGAGACCTTCTACCCTGAGGACGAGAGAGAGGGAGAAAATGCTGAGCATCACAAAATTAGAATAGCTGCCGAAGCGGAAAACGGAGAGGGACATGGTGACAGACATGACCCACCGTTTACACGCGAGGAACTAAATGCTGCAGCAAATTCCTTTAACCCGAAAAAGGCACCCGGTGTGGAGGGTTTCACCGCGGATATATGCACTCATGCGATAAGAGCAGCACCCGATTACTTCTTGGCTCTCCTAAATAAATGCCTGGCGTACCACTACTTCCCGAAAGTATGGAAGGAGGCAGTAGTGGTCGTACTAAGAAAGCCGGGCAAAGACTCATACGTCGCTCCCAAATCCTACCGACCTATCGGACTTTTGCCTGTGCTGGGGAAGATCTATGAGAAAATGCTGGTGAACCGTCTCAAGTTTCACATCTTACCCAGAATGAGTGCAAACCAGTATGGCTTTATGCCGCAGAAGAGCACCGAAGACGCCCTCGTTGCGCTCATGCAGCGCATACGGGCAAAACTAGCTGATAAGAAACTAGTCACACTCGTATCGCTAGACATCGAGGGCGCCTTCGACAGCGCCTGGTGGCCGGCGATAAAAGCCAGACTGGCAGAAGAAAGGTGTCCAACAAACTTGAGACGGGTCATCTGCAGCTACCTCAGCGACAGATCCGTGGAGGTCAGGTATGCAGGGGAGGCATACAAGAGAGAGACCGAAAAAGGATGCGTCCAAGGATCTATAGGTGGGCCAATCCTATGGAATCTACTGCTAGACCCCCTCTTGAGACGGTTGGAGGATCTGGAAGTATACTGCCAGGCCTTTGCAGATGACGTAGTCCTGGTGTTCGATGGCACGGCAGCCCGGGAGATCGAAGAACAGGCAAATGCCGTCCTCGAACGTGTTCGGGAGTGGGGTGTCGAGAATAAGCTTAGGTTTGCACCACACAAGACCAATGCAATGGTGATAACAAACAAGCTGAAGTACGACACGCCACGCCTGAGCATGGGGGGCGTCAGCATCGAAATGGTAAACGAAGTGAAGATCCTCGGGCTAACCATAGACGCAAAACTGACCTTCAACAGCCACGTCTCGAATACCTGTAGAAAGGCCATTGGTATTTACAAGATGCTCTGCAGAGCCGCTCGAGTAAACTGGGGTATAAACCCAGAAATCATTAGGACTATCTATGTGGCAGCGGTGGAGCCAATCATCCTGTACGCAGCAGCAGCGTGGGCACCAGCGGCAAATAAGTTGGGGATCCGGAAGCAACTGAGCGTGGTCCAAAGAGGCTTCGCTCAGAAAATGTGTAAGGCGTATCGGACCGTGTCACTAAACTCCGCTCTACTTCTCACAGGTTTACTCCCTCTCGACCTCCGAGTTCGTGAGGTGGCCTCTCTATATGAGGCCAAGAAGGGAGCACCCACACAAGAGTTGAGAGGTATAGAAATGGAAAAGATGACACGGAAGATACGAGCCCCACATCCCGCGAACCAGGTAGGGCTGGAATTCGGCAGACTGGCGGATGAAGAACAGTACTCAAGGCATAGCAACTATGCAGCGCGCCTATTCACAGACGGCAGCAAGATCGAGGGCAAGGTCGGAGCGGCAGTGTCCGTTTGGAAAAATGCCGCAGAGACCAAAGCCCACAAACTTGTACTGTCGCCGTATTGTACCGTATACCAGGCCGAACTTCTAGCCCTATGTAAAGCGACAGAGATCGCATTACAGCGGAACGAGACCACGCTCGGTATATACAGTGACTCCAGAGCGGCCTTGGAGACAGTGACGAACTTCAACTCTCCTCACCCTCTAGCAGTGAAAACACGTGAAAACCTTCGGGGATGCAAACTCCAGAACAAGGAAGTATCCTTGTTCTGGATCAAAGCACATATTGGGCTAGAGGGAAACGAGAGAGCAGACTACCTTGCCAAAGAGGCTGCTCTGAAGTCAAAAAAGAAACCGGATTACGACCGATGTCCTGTTTCACACGCGAAACGCACCATTCGGGAAAAGACCCTTCGCGTTTGGGGAGAAAGATACCAGGAAGAGGAAACTGCATCGGTCACAAAGATCTTCTTTCCGGACGCTGTTGCTGCGTACAGAACGGTCAGAAAGCTGAAAATGGACAGCACAATGACACAACTTTTCACTGGGCATGGTGGGTTCTCCTCATACTTGAATCGTTTCAAGTGTAAGGAGAGTCCATCATGCGCGTGCGAACCTGAGACAAACGAGTCCATTGAGCATCTTATTCTCGAATGCCCTGTCTTTGAGTACCGTAGGTATAACTTAGAACAAACAATTGACATAAAATTAGAAAGGGAAACACTCTACAGCATAATAAATAATAAGGAAAAGAGAAATTTGTTTTTAACATATTGTAGAAAAATTGTGGATATTGTAAGAAATAGAAATAAGACAGCTTAAGCAAAAGTATCTTTATAATATATTGTTAAAATATATAGACATAAGAATACATAGATTAACTATAAATGTAATGCAAAATAGAATAAGTAACAATATGTAAAAATAAAAATGTAGTATGTAAGGAAAACGTAGAAATGTAAAAATGACAAATAAAGGAAAATTGTGCAATGTCATTAAACCCCACCCTTATACATAAAATAAATAAAGAAGTAGATAGATAGTAGCAAACAGAGGCTAGATGGTCTGTCCCGACCTCAGAGAGAAAGCTGATGTATAAAAGAAAGATCCAGTATGAAGAATGAAAGTACGAGAAGAATACATGCGAGAACTAGAATGAAAGCGTCAAATTTAAAAATGTTAACATAGGCTCCGATTCCGTTGGAGGTAGCGTAATTAAAAAAAAAAAAAAAAAAAAAAAAAAAAAAAAAAAAAAAAAAAACCTAACCTAACCTAACCTAACCTAACCTAACCTTTTTTTTTTTTTTTTTTTTTTTGACGGTGTGGAAATGCATTACGCATACCCCCCGAGGCTAGGGAAGCCAAGGTGGGGGGTTATGTGGGACTCACCCCTCATACGGAGGGGCATACCCACTAAAACCACACCGGCGTTTCTCCGCACTGCCGTTTGTGGGGGCGCCATGGGGTCGCGAACATTCTACCACGACGCCCCCCGGCTGCCCTGGCTGCTGCCAGGGCTCCCGCGCCAAAGGAGGGAGGGATCGGAATACGCTACGATCCCTCCCTCAGACGTGTGGAGTCTGTTTCGTGGGCCCCTAACCCACGAACTCCACTAGGGGTTTTGGCGGGCAGCGTACTGTGCCCGCCTCCGCCCCAAACGTCTACGCCGGAGCGGGAGCGCATCTGCCCTTTCTTCGCGCTCCCGCTCCGAGGCCTCCTTCTGTGCGATAATTGACTCACAGAAGGAGGCCACCGCCTCCCATGATCTCTCGCTCCCCAGCATCGCCGCCACGACGCTATGGAGCGAGAGATCCCCCACTCCGAGAGCGCGCACCAGAGTGCGGCGCTCACCGTCCCAGCGACTGCACACCTCAAGGGTGTGCTGGGCGGTGTCGTCCGGGTCGCCGCACTCGTGGCACACCGGGCTGGCTTCCCTCCCTATTCGGTGCAGGTAATGGCCGAAACACCCGTGTCCGGTCATTACCTGCGCCAGCCGGAACCCGATGCTGCCGTGCGCCCTCTCCAGCCATTCGGAGAATGACGGGAGGAGTGCCCCTATGGTGCGGACCCCATAGGGGGACCCCTCCAGGTCCTCTCTCCATCGATCCCGCGCACGGCGTTGCGCCTGGCGGCGCTCCTCTCGCAGATCCTCGGGAGCGGGGAACTCGCTGAGCGCCCTGCGCCTCTCCCGCTCCCTGTGCGCCTCTGCGAGCACCTGGGCATCCAGTTCCCAGGGCGTGGTGCTCGCTAAGGCGCACGCCGCCGCCCACGACACCGTGCAGTACCCGCGGATCATACGGGTCGCAACCACCCTCTGCGGTGCCCGGAGGCGGGCCTTGTTGGCGGCGCTGAGCCGATCGGCCCAGATCGGCGCACCATACAACGCCATACTCCGGGCCACCCCGGCGTAGAGCTTGCGGCACGCCGCCTTCGGACCCCCCACGTTGGGCAGAAGCCTGCCCAGGGCCGACGCCGCCGCCACTATTCGGGGAGCAAGTAGGCGGAAATGCTCCCCGAAATCCCATTTGCGGTCCAGGTGAATTCCCAGGTACTTTATGCTGGCTTTCACCCGGACCGCTTCTCCGCCTACCGGTATTGCCAGCCCCGCCGGCGGGCGCCAGCCCCTTCCGCCGAAGAGGATTGCGTCTGTCTTGGGCAGCGCCACCCTCAGCCCCAGCATTCCGATCCTTGTGACCATAAGGTCCGCCGCGACCGCCGCCCTCCGCAGAGCCTCCTCTAGCTCCGCTCCCCGGATAGCCACCATCGTGTCATCTGCGTAGCAGATGACAGTCATCCGGGGGAGCAGGACCCCTCTAATGGCCCAGTCGAAACCGACATTCCACAAGAGGGGTCCAAGCACGGAGCCTTGAGGGACTCCGCACGCCATCTCCCTTTCGTGGCGCTGCCCATCCTGCCCTACATAGAGCACTACCCTGTGTGAGAGGTAGTGCTCTATTGTCCGCCTCAGATAGGGAGGCACTCCATGGTAGCGGAGTGCCTCCATTATCACCGTGTATGGGAGGGAGCCAAACGCGTTGGCGATGTCGAGCGACACCGCCACCACTCCCTCCCCCCGTTCCGCGGCATATCCACAGAACGCCCGTAGGGCCCCCAACGCACCCATCGTCGACCGCCCCGTTCGGAATCCGAACTGGCGGTCCGACACGTTCGGCCCTGTGCCCTCCAGGTGCTGGACGATCCGGGAAGCGATAATGCGCTCTAACATCTTCCCGGACTCGTCCAACAGCACAATGGGCCTCCACCCCGAAGGGGAGTCCGCCGGCCGGTTGTCTTTTCGGAGGAGGCACAGCCTCCCCTCTTTCCAGATCCTCGGAAACCGCCCTGCCTCTAGACAATCGTCATAGAGGTCTTTCAGGCGGTCTCCGAGGTGTTTCAACGCCACCGGTAGTATGCGTCCGGGGACGCCATCCGGACCGGGTGCCTTCTTGCAGCCCCGCAGACGGTGGATAGCAAATCCCATCTCACCGTCCGTCACCGGCGGGACTGCTTCGGGTTCCAACTGCTCCTCCTGGGGGCCCACCATGCAGGGCGGGGCAAAGTCCGGCGCTGCCGGGAAAAGGCCCTCCACCACTCTGCCGAGGAGTTCCGGCTCCAGGGAATCCAAGCCGGGGGCGTGGCGCATTTTGTTGCGCACCATTTTGTATGGTCGCCCCCAAGGATCCCTGTCCAGCGTCGCTAGGAACTCCTCGTAGGCAGAGTCTTTGGCCTTGGCGATGGCCGTCGACAGCGCCTCCTTCGCCTGTCGGAGGGCCCCATGTAGGAGTTCCTCCTCCTCTGCCGTGTGGTTTCTACGCCGCCTGCACCGAGTGTACGCCCGTCTGGCCGTGTTACAGGCGAGACGGAGGGCCGCAACCTCCCCCGTCCACCAGTAGACTCGGTTCTTTGCAGGCGGCCGCCCCACCCTGCGCATGGCGGCGTCACACACCGAGGTGAGTGACGCCCGAAATTGCACAGCCCTCCCCTCAATATCCGCGGTCCGGTCCGGTGGGGGTGCTCGCCAAGCCTCGACCATCGCCGTCTCCTCGGCCATGTCTCGGTCCAAGGTGGCGAGGC
The DNA here is from genome assembly GCA_947623375.1 of Apotomis capreana. Taxonomy (NCBI): domain Eukaryota; kingdom Metazoa; phylum Arthropoda; class Insecta; order Lepidoptera; family Tortricidae; genus Apotomis; species Apotomis capreana. The sequence continues at coordinate 66,792 of OX392520.1, forward strand.
TCCACCTGGGGAACCGAGCACGTCCCACTGGCACCGCAGGGTCCTGCGCCGGAGCTGTCATCGACTTGGAGACCCTCATCCGAATGTACCTGTGGTCGGAGAGGGTCTCCGTGTCCACCAGGACCCGCCAGTCGGACAACCTGTCCGCAATCGCAGGGGAGGCGAAAGTGATGTCCACTATAGACCCCCCCTGCCGGCGGACACAAGTGTGCTCGGTGCCCCTGTTCATTGCCACCAGTCCGGACCGCACCGTCCACTCCCAGAGGGCCTGGCCCCTGGGGTCTGTGGCCGGGGAACCCCACGCTCTGCATTTGGCGTTAAGGTCCCCCAACACCACCACCGGTGACGGCGCCGCTCTTGCGACCACCCCCGTGAGCCTACCGAGGTAGCGCTCGAAATCCGCCAGCGGCCTGTTAGGGGAGAAGTACACTGCCACGAGTACCGTGTCTCCCCATTTGGCCGCTGCGTAGCCGGAGCCGCCCTCGGTTTTGGCAAGAGGGGGGTGGTCTCCCATGGGTGGGGCCACCATCGCCACCAGTCCGTCCGCGTCCCCGACCCAGTTGGGCTGGGGAGGAACAAAATATGGTTCCGCAATGATGGCAACACTAATGCCCCACTCCGCCATGTGCTGCAAGAGTAAATCTTGAGCTCGGGCGGAGTGGTTCAGGTTGCTCTGCAGCACTTCCCAAATTTTTTGTTGAGGTTGTGCTGGCATTAGTGGTCCATTTTATTTAGTCCCTCCCCATTTGACCTCATTGTGTCTTTCGGCGGGGCAGTCTGGGGTTTTCCAGTTGCCTGGGGCCTGGCAGTGGCCATTTTCCCCCTTGTGAATGGGGGGGTGCACGAGGGTCCCCCCATCACATGGCCAGCCGGCAGTTTGGCGTGGTGGCACACGGCACACCACGCTTTCTCCGCCTCACACTCTCTCGTTGTGTGGCCGGTTTTGCCACATCGGTAGCATAGCCCGCTCCTATCTACCGGAGAGGGACAGAGTGCACGGGTGTGCCCAGTTCCCATGCACCTGTAGCACCTCATAGGTAGCGGGTCCAGGGCCTCCACTCGGGCAGAGGTCCACCCTACCTGCAGCCGCCCAGCGGCCACCACAGCGTTGGCTGCCGCTACCGGGCATACGGCTATAACGGACCCGGTCTGGTTTGGTGCCAGCCGAATCCTGCCCATCCGAATTTGACTTGCTGGGCACGCCCCCTTCTCGGCAATGGCCGCCTGGACGGTTTCCGGGGCCACAGCTTCATCAAATCCGGAGATTCTTATCTCTGCCGTCTTGATGGGTCGATGAACGTCCGCCACGTCCCCGATCAGGCTCCTCAGCTTCTCGGCCAGGTTGTCGGCCATTGCCCCACTATTTACTCCTGGGACTTCAATGAGGCGAGCCCCGGCCGCTGTGCTCCTCACTTTCACAGTCTGTAGACCCAGCTCCGCAAGTTTAATGGTGGTGGCCTTCCCCATCACCGTCTTGTAGTCCGTCTCCGTCCCTTCTTTGAGGGTCACCACAACCGCGGCGGACTGGGGCGCGGCGAATACCCTCGGCTTCGGGAGCGGAGCGGGAGATGCCTTCGGGGTGGCCGTCACCTGTGGTGCAGTGGTCTTCCTCCCTTTCCCCTTCCTCACCACCTGTGACCACGTATTTGGGTCAGGGATGACGGGCTGGGCCAGGGGCATGTGCTGGGCCACCTCATTCGCCGGTGCTCCCGGGTTCTTCCCGGCCGAACGCGGCGGCAGGGATTTGACCGGGGTCACTCGTGGTGCCGGCACCGGAGCCTGTTGGGGCTTAGCCACGCGTTGCTCCTTCGAGCTCCTCAAGGTTCGGCTGCTTGCTGCAGGGGGATCCGCAGTGACGGCCGCAGCAGCAGCCGTCGCAGCAGCAGCAGCTGCGGCAGCGGCCGCCGCAGCCTTTTTGTCTCCCGCCAGTGGGGGACGGAGGATTGGTTCCGCCGGGATGCGGCGCTCGAGCTCGCTGATCCGCACATTGACCATGTCACCCAGTGATATGAATAGGTCCCTTTTCAGCTCTTCAAAGAGCTCCGCCATATTCATATCCTGGGTGGCCTCCGCCTGCGGTGCTTGTGGCGAGGTTTTCCGCGTCGAGAAGGCTGTGCGCAGTGCTTTGGCCTCCGTTTTAAGGCCGGCCAGCTCTTCGCGCATTCGCTTGTTATCCGCTTTCAATTTCCGGATCTCCTCCGCCTCTCTGGGGGTCCTCAACAGATCCGCGACCTCTAGGATCTCGTAGCAGGCCGCGTTCATACGGCCTTGCACCTCCCCCTTCAGGTTGCCTGACTTTTTGGCCTCCGCTAGAACTGCCATGGCACACCTCTTAATAACCTCGGCGTAGTCATCCTCCGAGTCACTGGGGGATCCCAGCAGCGGGCTCCTCTCCCTATAGCTGTCCTTCGACTGCTGCGATCGCAGGGTGCGGGATGGGGGATCCTTCAGATATGCCGAGGCCCCGTCTGCATCCCTTTCGTAGTCGGCAAGCTCGAATTCCTTGAGCCTCGCCTTGGCCGAGCTCAGCCCTGTGTACGCGCCCTTCGGCCCTGTGTGGCCGCCCCTGTTGTTGGAACCGACTCTGGCTCCTTTACCGCGAGCCAACTCGTCGTCGTCTTCTGAAGACCGACGACTTCTGGTCCTCTTGAGGCCCGTACCCGCCTCTTTCTCCTCGTCCTGAGCCACTTCCATGGACGGGACTACCGTCTCGTCCTCTCCATCGAACGTCTCTGCTTCAGAAGAGTCAGAGTCCACTGAGGCAGATTTCCCCCCCTTTCCTTTCTTTCCCCCCCCCTTGCCCCCCCGTTGAGGCTTGCCTGCCTTTCGGGTCTCTTCTTTCTTGGAAGAAACCACGACTACATCCCTGTAGCGTAAAGTCATCGCCCCCGAGGTTTTTTGACCTACCTTACTCTTCCCCCCCCCCCCAGAGTCGTCAGGGTCTGTATCCCCCATATCCGGAACTTCCTAGGACGTCCCTAGACCAGTTCCCAGAAGTTACAAAAGTTACAAAAGTGTAACGGTCAAGTGCGAGTCGTGCCAATTTTTACAAAGTTACGAAAATGCTCACTTTTCGCACTTGGCCTTCCCCCCTATGGTAGCTAAAATTCTGTACGAGGTGTCGTTAGATAGGCCTAACTGCCCTCTACAGAACGTCACCAAAAAACAACCCAAAACACGCAAGGAACAGGCACACTGAATTTTGAAAAAATTTACAAACTTAAAAACGGTAGTAAGTGTGCCTGATGAAAATTAATAGCAATTGGATACAAATCTAATATCTCTAGAACAGAAGGTCCTAGAGATATGGAACAAAAAGAAAAGGAAAGAACAGAGAATAGGCAAATTTATACGACAAGAAGAGAAAGAAATTTAAAAGCAAAAAAGAAAGTTACAAAAGATTTAAACTTTTTTTAATAAATCTCCAAACTCCCTACGCTTAAAACCCAAAATTACTTTTTGTTCAATAACTTTCTAACGAAACGTCCAAAAATTATGGAACAAAAAGCAAAAGGAAGAAAACGCTGAGAAGAAATTTATTAAAGAAAGAAAAACAGAAAAAGACGAAAAACAAGGAAGATACAAATTAAACAAGAAACCGAAAATTTAAACGTTAAAAAGTTCAAGAAGCCAAAATCAAAGAATCCAAAAATGAAAGCCAAGTCGCGAGTTTATTGAAGAAAGCAAGTCAGTATAAGATAGCAAAAATTCGTTTCTATTTACGTTCCAAATTTCACTATTATCCTCACAAAAGCACCCTTTCAAAAACCTCAACCTAACCTAACCTAACCTAACCTAACCTAACCTAACCTAACCTAACCTAACCTAACCTAACCTAACCTAACCTAACCTAACCTAACCTAACCTAACCTAACCTAACCTAACCTAACCTAACCTAACCTAACCTAACCTAACCTAACCTAACCTAACCTAACCTAACCTAACCTAACCTAACCTAACCTTTTTTTTTTTTTTTTTTTTTTAACGTGGGGGAAATGCCTTATGCATACCCGTCCTCTCAGGGGGCGAGGACGGGTTATGTCGGACTCGCACCGACTAAAACCTACCACGAAATACCGCCAGAACGCAAGAGGCAGGGTTACGGGAACGCTTCCGCACACAACCGCGACCCCGCCAGCGGCAGCCACACAACGGCGGCCCCTTCTCAGATTTCTCCTCCTCGTTCGACGCACCAGATGTTAGGGCACGTCCTCCTCTCCTCGGCCCCAACTAGTAGAGTGACGAACCCCCCCCGGGTCCGACACATGGAGGCCATGGGCACCGGGAAGGAAAATCCAACCCAGCACCCCGCAGCTCAACTTTTCATGCGGGCAACGGGCTCCCGACCCTATTCCCGCAGACCCTCACTGAGGCGGCATCATACGGCCCGCAAAGGCCATCCGACGCCGGCCTGGTCTCCTCCTTCGCTGCGGCAGAGCATTGGCGTCAATCTCTCGCTCTCTCTCTGCCGCCTCTTTTTGGGTCATGACGAACTCACTAAAGGCCGCCACTGCCGTCCAGGCCTCCTCACTGCCAGCCATCATCTCCACCACCACTGGCAGGGAGAGATCCGCACCAATGACCGCGGACAGAGCTGCGCGTGGCTCCGCCCAGGCAGGGCACTCAACGCGCGTATGCTGCGCTGTGTCCACGGTCCCTCCGTCACAATGGTGACACCTCGTGGTTGCCTCCCTGCCCAACACCTCACACAGGTACCTGCCAAAGCAGCCATGCCCGGTCAAGAGCTGCGTGAGGCGGAAGGTGGGTGCGCCGTGCTTGCGTTCGACCCACTCTTTAAGAATAGGCCGAACAGCGGCTGCAAGATCTTGACTAGGCCCCGGGAGACCTAGCCTTTCTTCCCACCTTCCAAAGAGGACACCACGGGCCTCCTCACGCCACTGCCGGACCTCCTGCGGGTGAGGCCAGATCTGGCCCTCCCTGGCTGCCAGCATCCGCCGATACACTGAAGCATGGACCTCGGCTTCAAGGTCCCACGGCGGACTGCCAGCAATCAGGCAGGCCCCCACGAAGGACACCGTACGGTATGCCCTTGCTGCCCTGAGCACCATCGCGCGCTGTGGACGCTGCAAAAGAGCAACGTTGTGTGGGCTCAGGGCATCTGCCCATATCGGCGCTCCATAGAGCGCCATTGAGCGCACCACCCCCGCGTAAAGGCGGCGACAAACTCCGCCTGGTCCTCCTATATTGGGCAGGATCCGCCCGAGCGCTCCGGCAGCAGCCACCAACTTAGGGGCCAAGCGCCGGAAGTGCTCCTGGAACTTCCATCTGCCGTCGAGGACAAGTCCCAGGTACTTCATTGTCGACCCGACGGCAATGGTAGCTCCTCCTACCGTCAACGTTGCTCCCGGTGGTGGCGCATTTCGAGGCCCGTGAAAGACTAGGGCCTCAGATTTGTGAAGGGCCACCTCCAGGCCCAACGCATGGATCCTCTGGACCACATGTGCCACGCCAGCCGTAGCGAGATAGGCTGCCTCCCGGTATGTGCTACCACGGGCCGACACAAGAGTATCGTCAGCGTAACAGGTTACGCTGACCCCCCGCAAAGTGGCCCCGCGCAGCACCCAGTCGTAACCGATGTTCCACAGGAGCGGCCCTAATACCGAACCCTGTGGAACACCGCACGACATGGCCCTCCTTCCCCAGCCATCCTTAGTCGGATAGGCGACCTCCCTCCCTGCAAAGTAGTCAGCAATCGTTTGCTGTAGGTACCTTGGCACATTGTGGTACCGCAGTGCCGACTTTATAGTTTCCCAGGGCAGGGTATTGAAAGCGTTGGAGATATCCAGAGACACTGCCATCAATACCCCGCCCTGCGAAATTTCCTCCTCAGCGAGACGCCTGACGCGGGCGATCGCGTCAAGAGTCGAGCGACCTTGCCGAAACCCGAACTGCCACTCACTCAAACCCGGCTCCATACACCTGGTGAGACGCGCAGCAAGCACACGCTCAAAGAGCTTGCTGATCTCACCAAGGAGCACAATGGGGCGATAGGCCGACGGCTGATCGGGCGGGCGCCCCTCCTTTCGAAGGAGCACCAACCTACCCGTTTTCCACCTTTGCGGAAATCGCCCCTGCTCCAGGCAAGCGGTGAAAATGGCCCTGACCCTGTCGTCAATCTCACCCAACGCAATTGCCAAGGCACGGCCCGGCACCCCGTCAAGACCAGGCGCCGTCTTCCTAGAACGCATTCTTAATACAGCGACCTCGAGTTCCGCCTCAGATACCGGCGGCACCTCCTCCTCAAAGTCCTGCGGTGCGACAATGGTAGCCATTAACGGCGGCACAAACTCCCCTCGCTCCGGGAAAAGCGCACCTACGACTTGATCCAGAAGATCTGGCTGAAGACTACTGGTTAATGGAGGAGCCCAAGGCCGCAACTTTTGCCTTATGACACGATACGGCCTCCCCCACGGATCTCTGTCCAGAGTCTCCAACCACTCCTTCCAAGACGCCTCCTTGGCCTGTGCTATGGCTGCTTGCAGTGTTTTACAAGCGACCCTGTATGAATCGTACAGAGCGTCCTCCTGCTGCTGTTCGCGCACCCTTCTCCTCCTGTACCTTGCATACTGGCGGCGCGCAGCCACGCAAGCGTTCCGCAATTGGCGGATTTCCGGGCGCCACCAGTACACTTGCCGCCTTGGGGAGGCTGGTTTTGCCCTAGGCATAGCCGCATCACAGATGCGCGTCAGTGCAATGGCAAGCTGCTCGGCCTGCTGGTCTACCTGGTCCTCCATATCCGCATTAGTCCCCCAGGATTCGACGATAGCCGCTTCCTTGGCAAGTTGTCGGTCAAGTTTACTCAACACCCAACGCGGGCCATCCTCAGGCCGGCTTCCCTCCAAGGGAGGAGTGGGGGCCGCAGATATGCTGAACCGGATATATCGGTGATCCGAAAGGGTCTCCTCACTAGTTTCCACCCTCCAGTCTAGAACACGGCGGGCCAGGGCGTGGGACGCGAACGTTACGTCCACGATCGATTCGCCCTGCCGCCGCACGCACGTGCTCTCCGAACCCTGGTTCAGGATCACCAACTCCTGTGCCACCACCCACTCCTCCAGCACCTCACCACGTGGATCAGTCCCAAGGCACCCCCACGCCGTAGACTTGGCATTAAAGTCACCGGCAACCAAAATGGGTGTTGGGCGTATCTGTCCTATAAGACCTCCAACCTCCGCTAGCATCTGTTCAAAATCAGCCAAGCTGCGGCTGGGGGGATAATAAATCCCGATAACGGCCAGACCAGCCATACATACTAGCACGTAACCGACACCCCTTGAAACTCTGTCATAAGGCAGTATGCTTCCCGTCGAAACAATGACAGCCACGCCATCCTCCTCATCAGATTGCCAGCCAATCCCAGTAGGAACAAAATAAGGCTCCGAAACTACCGCCACTTGTATTTGCCACTCGGCTATAGACTGGACTAAAAGGTCCTGAGCCCTAGCCGAGTGGTTGATGTTGGCTTGTAGAAACTGTAAGGCCATTATTGAATAGTTTCCATTGGCTCCTCCTGTCTACTCGGCTGCGACAGCTGACCGGATAGCGACCCTACCGCCGCCTCCGTTATCGCCACCTTGGCCCCTTGAGAGTAGCTGGGGCATTCCTTGCTACCGATGGAATGCCCTGCTGGCTTACCAGCTGCCACACATATCGCACAGCTCGCCTCAGCAGCAGAACACTCGCGCGCCTTATGACCGGGTTCCCCACAGCGGAAACAGATGTTACTGCGGTCAACCCCTCCACTGCACTTGGCCCCCACATGACCCGGTTCCAGGCACCTGTAGCAGCGAAAGGGCCTAGGCTCAAGTAACACCACACGCGCCGAAACCCAACCCACTGTGACTCGACCTACCTCCACAAGCTTCTTAGCCACCACAACGGGGCAGTTAAGCCAAAGCGACCCCATGCCACTAGGCCCACGGGACATTACGCCTGGCCTGATTGCGTCAGTGCCGCATCCTCCTTCCCTAGCTACTGCTGCTACGACCTCCTCAACAGTGACGGAGTCGTCGAGCCCCAAGACTCGTACTTCGGCGCACTTCACGGGGCGATGGACCTGCACTACATCACCGTCTAAAACTTCGCGAAGTTTTCCTGCCAAAGCATCTGCAGCTTTCTCGGCATTTTCAGTGCCAGGAGGAATCTCCAGCATCCGTGCTCCAGTGACCGTCGTCCGGAAACGCACCTGGGTAAGGCCAACCTCCTGAAGCTTTATACGGCTTTTGGCCTCCGCCAAGAGCGTTTCGTATTTGTGGCCACCTTCAAGGGCCCCTGGCTTCAAGGTGAGCGTAACTGCCGGTGTCCGAGGAGGGCGAAGCTTGGACGCCTTCCCTTGAACACTAGGAGGCGGCCCGCTCTTACCTACCACCACTTTTCTTCTGGGCTTCCTTCCAGCTACCGTAGCCCAAGAGTTGTTCCCAGGTGCACCCTCCACTACCACTTCAGGCCCTTGAGGTTGTGACTGTGGCTGAGGTTTACGGGCTGAAATTGCCGCCATCGTCCGCTTCTTCCTCCTACGCTTATTGCCCCTTTTCCCTGCTACCATCCTTGGGGCACCAGCGACAGCCTTACCAGCTACTGGTTTTGCAGGCAAAGACCCCGAAGCAGCAGTAGAAGCCTGAGGGACTCGCGGCCTGTCAGCGGCCAACGACGGACGCGATGCTGGCGTTACAAGCCCCGCTAGCCTAGCATCAAACCGCGCATTTACAATCGCGCCCACTTGCGCAATCAGCTCCTGCTTAAACTTCTCCATGTATGCCTGCACACCCTCAAGCATACCGTGTCCACCGTCCCCTGATGTGGCCAAAGGCACTGAGCTAGCACGCTGATTACGCACCTCAGTCCTGAGCAGCTCAAAATCCTTCCGGATCCCCACTAGTTCCGCTCGCAAGCGATCGTTCTCAGCCTGCAGCCTCCTTGACTCGTCTGATTGTGACCTTCCAGCCAACTCCAGAACTGCCTCCTTGATTGACTCAGCAGCGTCCTTCAAATCACGCACAAAAGTGCCTTTAAGGTTCTTGGACTTCGCAGCAATAGAGGTGATTAACTCCACACTATCCAACACTCTATCACTCAGCTCCGAAGCCACAGCCTCACCACACTTTAATGGCTGTGAAAGAACCGCCTCTCGTGCATGACGCGCTCTGGTACACCTTTCCATCAGATCTTTCTCCGCGGCAATCCTTAGCTCCTCCTGTGCAGCAGCATTCAAAGCCTCCTTGGCTTTAGCTAGGCCCACATACTGCCCTGTCGTAGGGGGACGACCCCTTCCACGCACAACCGGTACCAGCCCTGCTTCAGCCTCCTCGCCTGACTCACCAGACAACTGTGAGCAACTTCCACCAACTCTCTGCCTCTTAACGCCTTGACTTTTTTTCCTATAGCGGCCTGCATTCCCCCTGATCGTAGCAGTGCAACGCACTGCTTCCGAGTTCTCCGCCTCCGGATCCTCCAACTCCACGACCTCCTGATCTACGTCACACGCAGCAGGAACCTCTTCACTATTTTCCCTTAAAACTAAATTACTTAAGCCTAGGTTTTTGGATTTGGACATTTTTGCTTTTGATCCCACGAGTATGGGGGAAAAAACAGTCCACCCAGGCAGTGCCCCCTGTACCTGGGTAACCCTATATACATCTGTGATGTCGGGCGGTTTCACAGGAAAACTTAACCTAGCGCGGGCCGGCCAGTTAAGGCAAGCCCTCCGGTCCGCAGCGCCGCCCGTACCCCATTAACGCCTCAACTGGGGATCGTTGGAACGACACTGCGGGTTCCGGGATTCAAGGCGAGCTGGCGTAAACTCCCCTGATTGGTAGCTTCCAAACAGGAAGCCACCACCATCCTCCCAACGTATCGGGTCATCCTCACCTCAGTCACGTCTGCACAGTCCTCTACTCTGCAGAGGAGCGCAGAGTAACCACCACGAGGCCTCCTAAAGGCCCGTCCATCCCGAACGGCAGGCTCTAACAAGCCCCCCGCCGGGATGTGCTGCTCTTCGTCTGGCTCCTCCCCCCTCGCCTTCCCGGTATGGGTAACCCTGTCCGGTATAGCCTCGGGGATCACAGGAGCACGCAAGCCCCCCCACCACGACAAGGTGGCAGCACGTCGGGGGGGAACCTAACCTAACCTAACCTAACCTAACCTAACCTAACCTAACCTAACCTAACCTAACCTAACCTAACGTAACCTAACCTAACCTAACCTAACCTAACCTTTTTTTTTTTTTTTTTTTTTTTTTTTTTTTTTTTTTTTTTTTTTTTTTTTTTTTTTGACCCAGAGAAATGCATTGACTTGCATACCACTACGTAATATGAGACCCTCGGGGATAGAGTCAGACATTACGCATTGGTTATGTGGGGCTCTCTAGTCCGCGAAGGACTAGCCTACCCACTAAAACTCTGGGATGCTGCCAACCCGTGCCGTAGCGGTGATGCCATGGGATCGCGAACATGTCACCACGACACCACCGGCACTTTCGCCCTAAGGCGAACCCTCACCGAAAGACACACTGTAGCATAGCAGTGTGCCTCACCCTCACCTACTTCCCCAAGCCCCCAGGAAGCGGGGACCGCCACCGACACACGGTGCTTCGGTCCCACCCTCCTTGCTGAGGGAGGACAAAAGCCCCTACCCCTCAGCCGGCCATGGGAGGACAAACGCCCCTACCCCACGACCCCCTCTCCACGTCCCATATACAGCCGTGAACTCTGCTGCTGCAGAGACACGCTGAGGGACCCTCTGGAAGCTAGGACCGCCACCGACACACGGTGCTTCGGTCCCAAGCCTCCTGGCTAAGGGAGGACAAACGCCCCTACCCCACAGCCGGCCGTGGGAGGACAAACGCCCCTACCCCACGACCCCCTCTCCACGCCAAGGGAGGACAAACGCCCCTACCCCTTGGCCCGTCACGGGAGGACAAACGCCCCTACCCCTCACCTAACCACGGGAGGACAAAAGCCCCTACCCCGTGGGTTCCCTCCCCAGGTGCCGACTGATGTCCCGTCCCACGCGAATCCCAGAAACTCGGCCCCCGCAGATGCCGTCAGAAGCCGGAAACCCCCCAGATGTGTCACAGGCATGCATGACACCTGATATGTGATCCTCCCGCCTCGCTAATACAGCCGACCCGCCTGGGGAATGGATTTGCGTTTTCGATTTCTCAGAAATCGAAATGCACAATCCTTCCTGGCAGGTAGGCAGTATCAGAGGAGCAGGAGGCTCACTAGCCAGGCAGTCACCCACAGCTACGACACATCGAGAGTCCTTCCGACGTCCTCCAACAACCGCAAGGTCAGAGCCCCCAGGACCCACGCAGGCCGAAGCCACAAACCAGCACCTGTCTCCCCCGCCCGTCTTGGCCCGTTGGCCCCCTCCCTGGTGTCTCTTGGCTTCCCCGCGCGCACAACGCAGGTACTGAGCCCCCCCACCACGACAAGGTGGACACCCTTGGGGGGGCCCTTTTTTTTTTTTTTTTTTTTTTTTTTTTTTTTTATTTTTTTTTTTTTTTTTTTTTTTTTTTTTTTTTACGAGGGGAAATGCGTTACGCATCCCGTCCTTGAGGTGTTGTAATAAAGGACGGGTATGTGGGACTCCTGGTCTCCAGTCTACCCACTAAAACCCCTCGGTCTGACCTCTCTCCGCCTGGTGTGGGGCTACGGGGACGCTTGGCGCTTACCGCGGCACCCATTTGCGGCGTCTTGCCCTTTTTGGGCCCGGCTCTGCGGGCTTCTGAGCCCACTCCCTCTCGCCTACAGGGGACCTCACCCAAGGCCACCTTTCCACCTCGGGACGCATTCTCGTCGGGCAACCAATCTCCCGATCAGTTGCCCGAGGTCCCGGTTAGGGCGGTATTTGGCGGTCATAAGCGGCCCGCCTTCGCCCTACTCTCCTTCGGCGAGTGGGTGGTGCGAGGGGGTCATCCTCTCGCTCCCTCTCCGCCGCCTCCTTTTGGGACATGACGGCGTTGCAGAATGCAACCACCGCTTCCCACGCGTCCCTGCTGCGTGTCATGACCCCAACCATGACTGGCAGTGAGAGGTCCGCCCCGATGGCCGCGATCAGTTGTGATCGCGGTAACCCTTGGGGGGGCCCTAACCTAACCTAACCTAACCTAACCTAACCTAACCTAACCTAACCTAACCTAACCTAACCTAACCTAACCTAACCTAACCTAACCTAACCTAACCTAACCTAACCTAACCTAACCTTTTTTTTTTTTTTTTTTTTTTTTTCGCTGGGAAAATGCATTCCGCATCCCGTCCGATCGGGGGTTCGGAACGGGTATGTGGGGCTCCCGGGCGGATCCAGTGTACCCACTAAAAACCCAGCGCGTTTTGCCTCCATATCGCCTTAGGTGAGGCCCACAGGATCGCTTGCGCATGCTACTGTGGGCCTCGCGATTGGCCCGGTTGGGCTCGGCCGAGGGAGAGCACCCCGGATGAGAGAAGGGCGCTCCAGTCATTTGGGACTACTTGGCAGGCAGAGGGCCCCCGCCCTTGCCAGCCAGCCCACTAGGGCGGGGCGAGCATATGCGCAAAACGCCGGCGTGCTCGGCCCACCCTCCGTCTGCGTATTGGGGCAGCGAGTGGATCTTCCTCCCTGTCCCGTTCCGCGTCCTCCTTCTGCTTCAATACGGCTGTGCAGAAGGAGGCCATCGCTTTCCAGCACCTCTCATTGTCAAGCATCTTGGTCACGATCGTTGACAGTGAGAGGTCTGCTCCAACTGCGGTTACGAGGTCCCGCCGTTGGCGATCCCACGCAGGGCACTCCACCAGGGTATGATGCTGTGAGTCGACTGGTGCGTCACACACGTGGCATTTGGACGTTGGTTCTCTGCCCGCCACTCGGTGCAGGTACTCACCGAAACAGCCGTGTCCGGTGAGGAACTGCACCAGATGGAAATCGGGCGCCCCCCATTTCCTATTCACCCATCGCTCGAGGTTGGGCGCGATGGCCTCTATTGTTACTTGACCTGAACTGGCCACCCCCAGGTCCTCCCTCCACCTCGCCAGTAATGCGGCTTGCCCCGCGTTGCGTATCTCCTCAACCTCTCTGTGCGTCAGGAACTCCCCCCGGGCCCTTAGGTCTGCACGGTATCTGTACATTTCCGCCAGGACCTCGGCTTGAAGTTCCCAGGGGGGATCTCCTGCCAAAAGGGTAGATGCCACCCAAGAGACGGTGCGGTAAGCCCTGCACGCTCTCTGCGCGATGACCCGCTGAGGTTTGCGCAGAAGAGTTTTATTTGCGGCTGACAGAGAGTCTATCCATACGGGCGCCCCATATAGGGCCATGCTGCGGACTATGCCCGAGTACAGTCGTCTGCAGAGAGCATGGGGGCCTCCCTTGTTGGGGAGGAGTTTGCTTAATGCCGCTGCGGCGCCAACCAATCTTGGGGTGAGTTTTGTGAAGTGGGCCTTAAATGTCCACCTGCCGTCCAGGGTGAGACCAAGATACTTCATGTTGGTCCCAACCTGTACGGTTTCTCCCTGCAGTGTAATACTCGCCCCTCGTGGAGGACCTTTGCGGGGGCCGTGGAAAAGTATCACCTCCGTCTTTTCCACTGCAACTTGAAGACCCAGCAGATGGATCCGCTCCACTACCATTGTTGCTGCTTCTTCTCCGAGACGCGCAGCTTCCTCGTATGTTCGGCCCCGAGCTGTAACTAGCGTATCATCGGCGTAGCAGATCACGCCCGTACCACTGATCAGCGGGGTGCGAAGCAGCCAATCGAATCCGACATTCCACAGTAAAGGCCCCAGAACGGAACCCTGTGGAACGCCGCATCCTACGCGTCGTTGATGGAGCCTACCATCTGCTCCCTCCCAGAGGATCACTCTTTCCTTGAGGTAGTCCTCCAACAGTCGCCGGAGATAGGTCGGCACTTTATGGAACCGGAGTGCTTCGAGTATGGTCTCAAACGGCAAGCTGTTGAAGGCGTTCCTGACATCTAAGGAGATCGCTAGGACTACATCGCCCTCTCGTGTAGCTTCCATGGACTGAACTTTCAGGGCGGTCAAGGCATCTATTGTGGACCGACCTGACCTGAATCCATATTGGGCTTCCGCAAGGTTCGGTCCAACTTCCTCCAGATGCCGGACGAGGCGGTTTGCGAGAATTTTCTCCAGCATCTTACCTACCTCGTCCAACAGCACAATGGGTCTGTAGGCCCCAGGTAGTCCGGGCGGGCGGCCTTCCTTGGGAATGAGAGCCAGGCGACCTTCCTTCCAAATATTTGGATAGCGTCCGACGTGTAGGCAGGTGTCGAAGACTTTTCGAATCCAGCTCTCTAATTCCCCAACCGCTATTTGGAGTACTTTCCCCGGCACCCCATCAGGCCCCGGTGCAGTTTTCTTGCCTTTCAGGCGGTCAAGTGCCACAGCGATCTCCCCATCACGGATTGGTGGAACCTCCGCGATGGTGTCTTCCTCCAGTTGGGAGGGAGGAGCCATGGCCGGTGGGCAGTGTCCCGCGGCCTCCGGGAACAATGCCGTCACTATTTCTTCCACAACAGCAGGTTCAAGAGACTCCGTTGGCGGTACAGTTGCGGCGCAGAGCTTCTTTTGCGCTGCCCGATACGGGCGTCCCCAAGGATCCCTGTTTAGATCGTCTAGCAACTCTTCCCTGGCCAATGTTTTCGCCTTGCTAATGGTTATTTGCAGCGTCTTCTTACTGTCCTTATAGGTGCTCCACAGTTGTCTCTCGAGCGGCGTTTCTTGGCCGTTCGTGTGGCGACGATGGCGACGGCAGCGGACGTATGCTCGCCTGGCCCCATTTGCCTCCTTTCTGAGGTCAGCAATTTCTTCCGACCACCAGTAGACACTTCGGCGTGGAGAGTGCTTCTTCGCTCTTGGCATGGCCGTATCGCACACTTCAGTGAGTGCGGCGCGAACGTGGTTGGCCAATACGTCGACATCTTCGATGGTATCGTCGTTGATGTCGTCCGCTCCTCCTGTTGTCTCTGGGGTCTGCCACCGCTGCACTATAGCAGCTTCCCTGGCAATGTCCCTGTCTAGTTTTACGAGAGACCAGCGAGGGAAGCAGCTAGGACCTCTAGGCGGAGGTGGAGGTCCCGTCGCGGAGACATCAAAACGGATGTAGAGGTGATCGGACAGGGTCTCTGTTTCCTCATCCACCCTCCAATTGAGTACTCTGCGCGCAACAGCTGGTGTGGCAAAGGAAACGTCAACCACAGACCCACCCTGCTGTCGCACGCAGGTATGCGTGGATCCCCTGTTGAGGAGGGTTAGCCCAGTTTGTAGGGCCCAGACTTGAACTGCCCTGCCGCGCCCGTCACACGAAGGGTTGCCCCAAGCGCGTGATTTGGCATTTAGGTCACCTAGGAAAATGATCGGTTTCGGCGCCAGTCGCTCCACTATAGTTTTAAGGGAGTCGAGGTACGCCTCAAACTCCGCCAGTGTCTTGTTAGGGGAAAAGTATGCCCCAACTATAGCGTACTCGCCCCATTCAGCCGCCACGACCCCCGATCTCCGCACAAGAGGTGACAAAGGTGCGCCCACATTGTTGCCTGCCACAACCGCCACCAGACCATCGATGTCTCCCACCCAGTTAGGGTGAGCAGGGACAAAGTAAGGCTCGCATATGACTGCCACATTAACCCGCCACTGCGCGATGGACTGGAAAGCAAGATCTTGAGCACCAGCGCAGTGGTTGAGGTTCGCCTGTAGGAAGCTGCTATGACGTGTCTGGTTCATCAACGGTCATTTCAGCTTCCTCTTGTCGCTCGGCGCGGGCATCCTCGTCGCTACCGGTCCTGGTGACCGATTTCCCCTTCATACTTAGGGGCAGACACTTTCTGCCTCCCATGTAGTGATTAGAGGGCCTACTCGCATCAGCGCATACTGCGCAGCGCAGGGCCCCATCACATCCGGCCGCTCTATGTCCCTCCTTTCCGCAACGGAAGCAAAGAACGTCTCGACTGACGTGGGACGGGCACGTGGCTCGGGTGTGTCCCACCCCCATGCATTTATAGCAGCGCAGGGGTCGCTTTTCGAGGACCTGGACCCTAGCAGAGCTCCAACCAACCGTAATTTGGCCCGCCTTTGAAAGGACCGCTGCTGTGGAGATGGGACACTGTGCTACCACAGACCCTGTGCCCCATGGCCCCCGCTGAATGTTCAGGACTTTCACCTGATCCTCTCGACAGCCACCAGCCTTTGCAACTGCCGCAGAGACCTTCTCTGGGGTTGCCGCGTCATCCAGTCCTGTAATGCGCACATCCACTTGCAGTGCGGGTCTGGAGATCCTTGCCAGTCCATCCAGGGTCTTCCCCAGGTGCTCCGCAAGTTTGTCGGCTGCTGTGTCGTGCCCCTCTCCACGGACCTCGATGACGCGAGCTCCGGTCGCAGACGTACGGATTTTGAGGGAGCCTGGCGTGACCCCTATCTCTTCAAGGCTTATCCTTGCCTCCGCTGTTGCAATAACCGAGGCATATGTAGCGCCTTTCTTCTCCGCCTCAGGATCGAGGGAAATGGTTACCGCTGCTGTCCTAGGAGGGTACAGTTTCGGCTTAGGTAGGGCACCAGGTTTTGGTGCTTGCTTAGCCATCGTCTTCTGAGCTTCTGCTGCTGGGGGTTTAGGGGGCTTTTTCTTCCTGCCCTTTTTCACCACCTCGACCCATTCCTCTCTGCGGGACGAAGTAATGACTGGACCCGTCACGGGAGCCGACGATGGTCCCGGGACTTGTTCGTTCGCCCGTTTCGGGGAAGGTGGCAGAGTGGTATTGGCAGCCGGCCCGGTTGGTGGTCTGCTTTTTTTTGGTTTCGTCTTCGATTTTGGCACTTTAGCCGGTGTCGCCGTATTTGTTGGCTTTGCCGCTTGCGTGGCCTTAGTGACCGCTTCCATCCAAGGTGCCGTTGTCTTCTTATTATCTGCCGCCAAAGGGGGGCGGCAGATAGGAGCTGGCGGTAGACGCTCTTCTATGACCGCAAGGCGAGCATTTAGCATGGTCCCCATCGTATTAGCTAAGGAACTCTTGAGCTCCTCTATGTCAAGCGCTAGGGCCGGAGGCTGCTGTGTGAGCGGCCGTGTAGCCGCAAGTTCTCTTCTCATCTCCGAGAACTCGCGGCGGTGAACTTTTAGTTCATTCCTCAGCAGCTCCACTTCCCTGCGGAGTCGCTCGTTGTCGAGGCGAAGGCGCCTCGTCTCCTCCTCCTCGGAGCGTGAGGTAAGTATGTCTACGACCTGCATCAGCATCTTGGCAGACTCCTTCAACCTCCGCACTAGTGGTCCCTGAAGGTGACCAGACTTTTTAGCCACCTCGAATATGGCGGCGGCTCCACCCTCTGCTAGAGAACGCAGCTCCTCTGGAGAAAGAGTTTCCGGGTTCGGTTTTGCCCGATCTTCCCCTTCCTCTTCCAAATCCCAGACCACAGGTTCCGCCGCTTGGTGTAAGGGCCGGGAACGAAGAAACTCCTGGAAACCTGTCTTCTTTGCCTCTGCTGGTTTAGCCATTTTGGGACTCTTATCGGGGCCAGAATCGCTGGACTCGATGCCGTGCCTTCGCCTTCGCTTCTCTCCTTTACGGACTTTGCCAACATCGGAAGGGGTGTCCCCCTTACGGAGCACCGAGCTGACGGATTCCCTAGAAGCAACCGTCCCCGCACTGGCAGCCGAGGAGTCCGACTCGGAGAGCCGGCTGTTTCTAATATAGACACTTTTGGTGTCGTACGTGTCGTTGTTGGACCCTTCGTTATTTGCAGGCGCATCGGAGTCGGCGTCTGCATACCTAACCCCGAGGGCACTGACGTCCAAGTGTTCCAGCCGCGTCAACTCCACGCGCAGTTGCGGCTGAGCTGTCGCAGCGCCCGCTTCACCCACCATTCTATCATTATCCGTTTTTCTAGCCAGGTCGTCACTTAAAACTAGATCACTGCTTATACCTAAACTTAAACCTAGGTCTTTTGAACTTGAAATGTTGTTCCCACGAGTGTGGGGGAAATATTCGGTCCATCCAGGCAGTGCCCCCTGTACCTGGGTAACCCTAATACACCTGAGGGGACGGGCGGTACCTCAGGGTTGGCCACTAGCGACTGGGTTGCCCCCCAGCCACTCTTCGGAGAAACAGTGCCGGCCGATGTCCCGACCCGCGCGAATTCAAGAGGTCAGCCCCCGAAAATGCCGCCAGAAGCTGAAAGCCCCCCCAGATGTGTCACAGACATGGATGACGCCTGATGTGCGACCCTCCCGCCTCGCTAAAACCGCCGACCCGCCCGGGGAATGGACTTGCGTTTTCGATTTCTCAGAAATCGAAATGCACAATCCTTCCCGGCAGGTAAGCAGTATCAGAGGAGTAGGAGGCTCACTATCCAGGCAGCCACCCACAGCTGCAACACACCGGGGATTCTTCCAACCACCTTCAGCACCCGCAAGAAGCAGAGCCCCCGGAACCCACGAAGCCAGGGCACCAACCGGCACCCGAAGAGAGCCCCAACGTCATGTGCCGCAACGCCAGAACTTAGGGAAGCCCCCCTTACCCCCCTGGGCCGAAGCCCCCCGTTTCCCCCCCGGTGTTTGGTTCGCGGGACTATGTCCTACCCCGGCTCGACGTCAGCAGCCGGGGCGTTCCCCTATCCACCACCTGGGGACGCGCCACGTCGGGGTTCACCTCCCCGCCCACTCGGACAGCCGAGCAGGTCCGTGGAACCTAACCTAACCTAACCTAACCTAACCTAACCTAACCTAACCTAACCTAACCTAACCTAACCTAACCTAATTTAGACGGCTTATTAAAGCTAGAACACCGTTGGAACAAGTGTATAGAGTTGGAAGGTGACTATGTAGAATAATAAATATACACGTATACCTTTGTTGTTTTTTTTTCTAAACACGGGTATTTATCAAACAACCCTCGTATACACTCTCTCCATCGAAGCGCCATTTTGTATCCCCACCAAGTAGCATCATGCTGCACCCAGCATGATGCTACTTACCTACTCTAATTCTAATTTAATTAATATTGTATATAAAATAAACCAAAATTGTGTAAATAAATTATCTCAAATCATACTACAAACGGAGTTTCTCTTTCACCAACTCTCTTCCCTAAAGTGGTGACCCGCGACTCAATAACTACAAAGGAAGAAAATCAAGAAACGAAGCTCTCATGCCGTAGCACCGCCCGCGCCGTCTGATTTGCAAGCCGTCGTCGCATGAAGTCTCCGGCATATCACTGTCGCTTCGCGTACCGCCGTTTTGGCGGGATCAACCGCGACTGTGGTTCTGCAGTTTCGAAGCCGCTACTGCCGAACTCAAGCGAAGCCAGGCGCAACTCGCGCAGATGGTCATCGCCCAACTTGAAAAACAAGACATACAGAATATCTCCGACCTCATTTACTCGCCGCCAGAAAAAGACTACTACAAGGCTATCAAGGAGCGTCTGATATCACTATACGAGGAGTCAAGTAGCACACAAACGAAGAAGTTGCTGTCACAAGTCGAGCTAGGCGACCAAAAACCGAGCCAACTCCTACGACGGATGCAGAATCTCAACAGAGAAAAGTTTCCTGAGAGCACAATACAGATGATGTGGCTGGACCATCTACCGCCCCACGTCCGCTCCGTGCTCACAGTCAGCGAGGCATTCCAAATCAAGACCACGCTCGACGATCTGGCTCTCCTCGCCGACAGGATGATGGAGGTGTCGCACACGCCGTCAGCGCACATCGCCGCAATAGCGACGCCCGCGCCAACCGCCGCACCCGCCGTGCCCGCACCTCTACAACCGCCGCCACCGCTGCCGCAACAACCAACATACCAACCACATCCACCATTCGACCCGCAATATCTCATCACCGAAATCAGAAGACTATCACTAGAAATCGCCGAATTCCGATCGCGACCGTATGAAAATCAGCGTCCGTACGAAAACCAGCGAGATAGCCGACCACGCCGCCGTTTCCAATCACGCTCACGAAACGCGTCACAGAGCCGCAGCCGCAACAGTTCGCCCATGCCGTACTGTTATTACCACCACCGTTTCGGCATGGACGCGAAGAAATGCACGCCACCGTGCAGCTTCAAGCCCATCACCGCCCCGCAGCCGGAAAACTAAAAATAACGCTAGCTGTGGCGGACGCCGGCGTTTACGAAACCTCTCACCGCCTCTTCGTGACAGACAAGCAAACGAAGCTCACGTTCTTGGTAGACACGGGTGCCAATATTTCCGTACTACCGAGAACGAAAGGCACGCAAGAGCAACCACTACCGTTTCAACTGTACGCCGCAAACAACACCGTCATACCTACATACGGCGAGAAAACACTCGATCTCGATCTCAACCTCCGACGTTCATTCAAGTGGAAATTTATCATCGCTGCCGTATCGAAGCCTATCCTGCGAGCCGATTTTCTGAAGCACCACAATCTCATCGTGGACATCAAAAATCGCAGACTCATCGACGGCAAGACGCTACTCACAACAAACGCACAAATCTGTTCTGCGGACATACCTACCGTTCGCAGCATAGACGTCCAACAATCATACCAGCCGATTTCCCCGGAATAACAAGAATAACATCAATTAAACTCGGTCCAAAACACAACGTCGAACATTTCATCGAGACAACCGGTCCGCCCCTCCACTGCAGACCACGCCCCATCGCTCCCCACCGCTACGAGCTTGTGAAGAAAGAATTTTCAAACATGATGGCACAGGGCCTCTGCAGACCAAGCAAAAGTCCTTGGGCATCACCACTACACGTCGTACCTAAAAAGAATGGGGAAATACGAGTATGTGGAGATTACCGAAGGCTAAACGCAATTACCAAGCCCGACCACTACCCCATACCGCGCATGCGCGACTTCACATACCAACTCGCCGGGAAGCAAATATTCTCAACTCTCGACCTAAACCGCGCATACCAGCAGATACCTGTCAGCGAACAAGATGTTGAGAAGACCGCCATCATCACGCCATTCGGTCTGTACGAGTTTCCTCGGATCTGCGCAGGACTCAAAAATGGGGGACAAACGTTCCAACGCTTCATCCACGAAGTTCTACGCGATCTAAACTACGTATTCCCATTCGTCGATGACATCCTCATAGCTTCGACCAACGAAGATGAGCACCAACAACACCTACGCACAGTACTGCAACGGCTGGAAGAATATGGCATCACCATCAACCCATCGAAATGCGTCTCCGGCCAACCATCTGTCAAATTCCTCGGCTACCAAGTCTCGCAACTCGCAACAAGGAATCCAACCACCCGAAGAAAAAGTCGAAGCAATTAACAACTTCCCGAAACCACAAACAGTCGAAGAGCTACGACGTTTTCTCGGCATGCTAAATTTCTACCGAGAAAATATCAAGGACGCCGCAACTATTCAAGCTCCACTACACGCATACCTACACAACGTCAAGAAGCGAGATAAAACAAAAATCGACTGGACCGCTGAAGCAAACCAAGCATTTGAGGCATGTAAAGTCAGCATCAAAAACGCAGCTTTACTCGCCCATCCTTCGCACCATGCGGCATTGGCGATCTTCAGCGATGCTAGCGACAAAACCGCAGGAGCCGCGCTTAATCAATTCGTGAACAACGCATGGCAACCACTCGGCTACTTTTCGAAGAAATTCACCGACGCACAGACACGCTACTCCACATTCGACCGCGAGTTGACAGCAATATATATGGCAACAAAGCATTTCCGCAAGATGTTCGAGGGAAGAGAAATTATTATCTACACCGATCATCGACCGCTCACGTTCGCATTCACCAAGACGAACACAAGCAACGAATTGCCACGTCGGACACGTCAACTGCTATATAAAAATAAATAAAATAAAATAAAAAAATAAAAAAGCCTTTATTCTACCATAGTTTACATTAAACATCTTTAAACATGTACAATTGGGATTTTTTTTTTTTTTACTTATAAATTAGTTGCATATTAAAAACATTATATTGCATTGAATTTATACATAATTGTGTCTTTCAATATATTATATTTTCTTTTTCTTTATCACAGCCATACATTATTAATAAACACTAAAATACAATAGACAAGTGCTTCTTTAAAAAGAACTATCCATTCTGCAAATTCGTAAAATAATAAAATACAATTACTAGAAATAATTATCAGATCAAATTATCAAATTTTAAAAATAATTACAATTTTTTTTTTACTATATAATAATAATAATAATAATTAATAATTCTATTTCATTCAATGTTATATTCAATAAATACATTAAAATTTAATTCTGCAAATTAATAACAATTCTAAGTATAATAAATAAAAACCCTTAGCAATAATTATGAAACATTTCTGTAAGTATATTATAATCCTAGTATCTTAAATCTTAATTAATTATGGTAGTCGCCTCACTGGCGTAGGCCTCTCCCAATCGTCTCCATTTGTCTCTATCTCTTGCTAGTCTCGTCCATATGGCCCCACAACGCTGCCTAAATATGTCTTCCCATCGTTTCTTTGGCCTGCCTCTTTTTCTTACTCTATTTCGTGGTATCCATTCTATGACTTTCCTTGTCCATCTATTATCCTGTAGTCTACAAGTATGTCCAGCCCACTTCCATTTCAGACTTCTTATTCTCTCAATTATATCTGTTATTCTTGTCTTTTTCCTAATGACTTCGTTTTTTACTCTATCCGCTACTTTTATGCCTAGCATACTACGTTCCATTTTCCTCTGATGAACAGCTAATTTAATTTCGTCCTTTTTTCTTAGAGACCATGTCTGGCACCCGTAAGTTAGGCATGGCAATATTGCAATTTCGTATAATTTCATTTTGATGTTAATTTTAATGTCTTTGTTTTTCATTATTTCCCGTAGACTCCAGTATTTTTTCCATGACAGTGCGATTCTGCGGTTTATTTCGTTTTCAGTTTGCCCTACGAAGGTGATGAGTTGGCCTAAATATATGTATTCATTTACATACTCAATTTCCTCTTCGTCCACATATATTGTCTTCTTTGCTCCGTTTGACATAATTTTTGTTTTCGTAGTGTTCATTGACAAACCCACTTTCTTGCTTTCATTTGCTAAGTCTTGAAGCATCTCTTGTAGTTGCTCGGGGTTATCTGCAAAAACGACAATGTCATCTGCGAAACGCAAATTGCTCAAGTATTCGCCATCAATTCTGAGTCCTTTTCTATCCCAGTTTAAGTTTCTAAAAATCATTTCTAATACCGAGCTGAATATTTTCGGTGAAATCGGGTCACCTTGACGAACACCTTTCGTAATAGCGAACACTCTTCCTTCTTGTTCCAGCCTAATTTTTGCTGTGAGATTTGAATATATTTCATATAGCAACTGTATATAACATAACTCTATTCCTTGCTGTGATAGTGCTCTCCAGATTGCAGTATATTCTAAAGAGTCGAATGCTTTCGTAAAATCTATAAAACAGACATATACAGTGCTTCTATATTCTTCCGCTTTTTCGATGATTTGTGTTACTACCTGTATATGATCGGTCGTTGAAAATCTTTTCCTGAATCCGGCTTGTTCTCGAGGCTGATTTTCATCTAATGTATTCGATATTCTATTTAAAATTATTTTAGAAAAATTTTTTGTAGAGATTAGACATCAGGCTAATTGGTCTATAGTTTCCTAGTTCACCCCGGTCGCCTTTTTTGTGTAAAAGAGTTATTGTCGAATTGGACCATTGTTTAGGAGTCTCTTTTTTAAGAAGTATATTGTTGAATAAAACTTTAAGAGGATGTTTCAGAGGTTCAACCATCGACTGTAGAAGTTCATTAGTAATTCTGTCATCTCCGGGTGCTTTATCTTTCTTCTGTGTTGTGATCGCCTGCTCTATCTCCACCTCCAATATTTCCGGTAAGTTCTCGTCGTGTCTTGTCTCTGTGGAACCATCTTCGAAAGTTGTATCTGCTTGTGATGTGTATAACTCTTGGTAGAACATGGTAGCTTCTTCTATTATGTGTAATCTGTTTGTAATAACTTTCCCTTGTTTATCTTTTATATTCGTTGCCCATTTAGATGTTGTTCGTAGTTCTTTCAAAGCCTTTTTTATAGCGCCTGTTTTGTTAATATAGTGTTCGAAAGTTTTTTGTCTCTGAAGTGTTTTATGCTTGGTCATTTCTCTGTTGATTGATTTACTAATTTGTGTGATCTTGCTCTTTGTTTCTTTGGTTCTTCTCTCTTTATACAGTTGCATTCTTTGTTCAAGTAAATTCTGTATTTGTTGGTTTGTGGCATTCTTCTGCTCTTTCTTCTCCGATGGTATTTGTGTTAGGAGCTTATTAAATTCTTTTTCAAAATTGTCGTATTGTGTTTGAACATCTGATGACTTACAAACAGCGTCTTCAAATCTTTCTTCCCAATACATACCACTTTCTCTTGTCATGATAGGTAGGTTTCTTGTGTTTACCATTGTATGCACTGGGTGATTCCTAGATCTTTGGTTTTGTATGCTTACCTTGAATCTCATCATCCTATGATCTGTATTGAAGTTGAGATTTTTTATTATGTCAAAATTTTGCATTTATTTCGGTCTATTTGTGAGGATATAATCGATTTCATTATGATATAAACTATTTGGTGATTCCCATGTCCATTTTTTGTTCTTCTTTATTTTAAACATGCTGTTTACAATTTTTAAATTGTTTTCCAGAGCAAATTCCACTAGTCGCTGGCCATGTTTCGTTCTTTTCCCATATGAGTATTGACCAAAAATCAATTGCTCATCCTGTTTTACACTTCCTACTTGTGCATTGAAGAAGAAGCCATTACTATTAGCTTCGTTGCGTCTAAGCTCTCTATGACCATGTTTAGGGATTCATAAAAATCTGCGATTTCATCTTCTTTGCAAGTTTCGGTTGGAGCATATGCTTGTACTATAGACCACTGGTTGTTGGGCGTAAGATTAATCTCTAGGCTAGCTATTCTGTCCGAATAGCTCCTGAAACTAATTATATGGCTTTTCAAATATTTTTTAACTAAAAATCCAACACCGTAGTTACCATTTGTCCCTTTAGTGTGACACAAAATAAAATTTGGGTATTCTTCTATAGTCTCATTTTCTCTCCTAGTTTCACATAGTCCGAGTATATCCCACTTTATTGCCTTTGTTCCAATTTATAGTTCTGTTATCCTATTATTATTTAGTAAGGTTCTAACATTTAAGCTGGCTACATATATGTGCCTGCAACTCTTATTTTTGCCGCTTTCATTCTCGCTATTCTTACGATTTGAGGGGCTTCGGTCACACTTCTCCACGGTGACCAGCCGGCTTGGAGAAGATGGAGGAGGACATCTTAGTTTTTTTGATTGTCGAGGTTCGTACTAGTAGTGGGGTTTTGAATGCTTAGTTGTGCCGGTCGTAAGTAGTTAGTTATATTTCCATTTTGTGCTTTTGTTTTCTTAGGAAGCTGCTTCTCTTCGCTGTTTTTAGCTACTTCGACATCATCAGGTGACTCTGACAACAGACGTTTTTTCGAATTTTTATCAATAGGAGTACGGGTTTCAGTTGTATGAGACTTTAAAGTGATAATTTTGTCATACCTCAGTGCTACTTTTTTCCCTGACTCCCATTGACGTTTTAGATCTCCTTGTAGCTCTTTTCGTTTCTGTAAAATTGCTGGGGAGTAGTCTTCTTTTAAATATATTCCAGAATTTTCTAGTTTCTTTTTGTTCCGTAGTAGTTCTAATTTTCTGCTCATTGTTGTAAAGGTTACCACGATTGGTCTGGTTTTGCCGTTGTTTTTGCCGATTCGATTTGCATTTTCAATTTCCCATATATGACATATTAACCCCATTTTATTTTTTATAATATCTAGTATTGTTTTAATTAAGCCTTCGTAATTGGATTCTGTTTCATGTACCCCAAAAAACAATATATTCCTCCTCCTTAATTTGTTATCTAGATACTCTATGGTTTTTTCCTGTTTTTCTATTTTTTCTTCTAATTGTTTAGTTCTTGTTTCGATTTGCCCGAATTTCTCGTCTATATTTTTATTTATGGCTTCTTTTATATTATTTTCCATGTTTTTCATATCTTGCTTCTGGCTCTCAATATCTAACTGTATTTTTTGTAGCATATTTCTTATTTCTTCCATGGTTACGTATCCAAACGGGTGCTACTGAAATTTGTCTTCGGAAACTTGCGTGGAACGGAACGTAACGTCGAATTTCTGAACGCAGCTTTGTTGACAAGATGAGTTTTAGTTTGTTGTCGTTATAGTGGCGCTAGTTGTCTTTGTTTACGGTTAAAATGGCGCTTACCAATTCTAACCTCCAACGTTGCCGTTAACTTATTTCGATGTTTTTATATTCTTTGTGCACACTTTTAACTCTTGTTTATGACTTTTATAGTAGATCTTCGTACTTGTCAGTTATTGTTGTAAAATTTAAGGCGATAATACTTGTTTCCACTTTGTTTATAATTAAATACGAGCACTGAGCAAATTTGTATGTTGAGCCCGTTGGTGTTGCTAGCCGAAAAAACTGCTATACATATCCGAATTTGCCACGGATATACGACACATCAGTGGATCGCTGAATGCAGCCGCCGACGCTCTATCACGAATAGAGACAATTTCCTGCCCATCACCAATCGACTATGAACAACTCGCCGAAGCACAAGAAAGAGACAGCAACATCATCCAAACACTCGCACAACAAGAAAATCTAACAATCAAAAAAATTACTTTACCCGGATCAAGCACAAAACTACACTGCGAAACATCAACAGATTACCTACGTCCATACCTACCAGAAGAATATCGCCGCATCGCATTCAACTCTATTCACAACATAAGTCATCCTGGAGTCAAAACTACTCGCAAGCTAATCACGCAGCGATACTTTTGGCCAACGATGAACCGGCAAATCGCGGAGTGGGGACGAGCGTGCTTACACTGCCAACGTGCGAAAATCGTTCGACACACATCGAGTCCGCTGTCCACTTTCCCGCCAACCGACCGCTTTCAGCACTTGCATATTGATATCGTCGGCCCACTGAGTACAGCAGCAAGCGGACACAAATACCTACTGACGATGATAGACAGAGCAACCCGATGGCCCGAAGCATTCCCGTTATGCGAAATAACAGCTGAAGACGTCGCCAAGACAGTATACGACGGATGGATTTCGCGTTTCGGATGTCCCGCTACAATCACTACGGATCAAGGAAGGCAATTCGAAAGTCGAGTATTTGCGTCCCTTTCACGCTTACTCGGCATCGAAAGAACCCGGACAACACCGTACCATCCGCAATCTAACGCCATCGTCGAACGCTGGCACAGAACACTCAAGGCCGCACTAAAAGCAAGACTACAAACAACAAGAAGTTGGATCGACGAAATACCTACAGTCTTACTGGGAGTTCGCACCGCGATGAGAAGCGACACAAACGTCAGCGCTGCACAACTAACTTACGGCTGCAGTGTACGACTACCGGGCGAATTCCTGGAATCGACGCCGCGCGGCGACCTTGCCGCCGAATTCAACATGGACGCCGAATTCGTGGAACGATTGCGCGAAGTAATAAGCAAATTGAGACCTATGCCGAACCAATCACATAGCAACAAAAGACCTATCTTCGTACACCG
The DNA here is from genome assembly GCA_947623375.1 of Apotomis capreana. NCBI lineage: Eukaryota > Metazoa > Arthropoda > Insecta > Lepidoptera > Tortricidae > Apotomis > Apotomis capreana. Next base: position 94,364 of record OX392520.1, read on the forward strand.
TGACCTTCAAACATGCGAGAACGTTTTTGTACGAGTCGACGCCGTAAAGAAGCCGCTACAAGCACCTTACGACGGACCGTATCGCGTGCTAAAACGAAATGGAAAGGTTTTCACGCTGCAACTACCTAACCGACAAGCCAACATATCAATAGACCGTCTAAAACCCGCATACACTATCGTCGAGCAAGATTTACAAGAACCTACTTCGACGCAGACTACGCAGAGTTCCTGCAACAACGCTACCGCCAAACAAAATACATCCACATCAACGCAGTTTACACCGAGTTCCTATAACAACACTAATACCGAGAAAAATACACCGACGCAGAATAATAACACCGTACAAAATACAACGACGCCGAGTGCCTGCAACAACGAGAAGAGCAAGAACGACAAAAGCAACCAGTACTCAGACAAAAACAACCTGAAACAAAAAACAGAAAAGAACCTGAAACAACAAAACGAAACCAACTCAACACCTACCAAAGACAACCAAACAACCCGCCGTGGACGTACTATCCGCCTGCCGGTACGTTTTCACTAGGAGGGGAAGCATGTAGGTGATTGACGTTGTTTCCATAGAAACAGCGAGATTGACGCCTGAGCGTTTGCTCTGAAAAGAGCAGGTTGTTTGTCTCGAAAAAGACAGTTGTATAAATATATCTTCAGTCAGCATCGTCTTCTCTCTTCGATCTTCAAGTTTCGAGTCTTCGAGCTGAAGCACAGGAGACACGCCGGGACAAGTGAACACGACGAACGCCGGCGACGAAAAGGTGGCGCGTTTTTTTTTTTTTGTATCCATGTAAGCTTGCGGGTCCGAGGGACCCTTTGCACTGCTGGTGCCAGACGTGCTACTCCGCTTGGAGAAGCACCGGAATTTTAACTAACCTAACTAAGACCAAACTAATCTACTAGATCCCTGGAGAGATCCCTGGCTAATAAGTGGTTAATACTAATGAGAAGAAACCATGGATACTTAACAATTAACTAGGAACTTTGTTTAATTGTGTGTAGTTCTAGTTTGCTCCCAATGGGGGCGCCTACTGAAATATACTGCCCTGGTTGCTAATACCGAGGGGTGCTTATTCTTACTGTCAACAGGGTTGATGCTACGTTTTACATTGCTCCGCCATCTACTATGCTTAGGATGGCGCTTGGAGCTAGAGGAGACGGCGACTTCAGGAGAATTCCCTACAGTTGCCCTATCTGAAATAACTACATCGTCAGAGGTGACGTCATCATTTAATGTATTGGCTGTGCTCGCCTTGATGTTCTTAAGGAACTCATGGAAGTGGTGATGGGGGCTGACCCTCCCGTCAGGGTCGGCTGGGTCGATGTCACTGTCATCTTCGTCTGTCCAGTACTTGGTCTTAGTCCATTTCCTAGGGGGGTAGTCTATGAGCGCTTGCGAGAGCTTATTGGGTTTGTCTATTAGTACATTTTTGGGGCGCCTACGACCCGAGGAGGCCTTGGGATTTGGGATGTGACTACAAGCCTGCTTAATGAGAGGGTTGGGGCTATCGGATGATTTCTCGAAAAAGCGCTCAGAGCACTTTTTGAACCATTGCTGTACGGATTCCATATGGAGATCCCTATGGATGTTTGCGTTCCTGAGATACCCAGGAGCTCCTGTGGCTCTTCTCTGGAACTTACTTTGGAGTGTCTGAAGCGAGTTTAGTGAGGTATGGGGGGCGTGTGCGAAAGCAACGCTGGCATAAGAGAAGACAGGTCTAATGCATGTCTTATATATGGTCAGCTTGTTTCTCGTCGAGAGTTTACTGGATTGGTTTAACATAAAGTGGAGTCTACCTAGGTAGAAGGCCGAGCGGGCCCGGACCTTCTTTATGTGTGATCTGAAGTCGAGGCGCCTATCTAGAGTGACACCTAGGTATTTTACTTCTTTAGCCCATGGGATTGGTTTGTTATATAGACTCGGCTGCTTAAATGAGCGTGTGTAATCGTCGTAGTAACCCCGTCTAGAGAATAAGATGGCAGAGCTCTTTTCGGGGTTGACTTCGACTCTCCACTTACGGCACCAGTCACCTAGGTGATTGAGTGCTTTTTGGAGGAGGTTGGTGAGTAGGATCTTTCTACGGTGCGAGACATAGAGGGCAGTGTCGTCAGCGAAGAGTGCATAGTTGACACTCGGGACTTTGGGTATATCATTGATATATAATAGAAAGAGAGTCGGAGCTAATACCGATCCCTGGGGGACCCCGGCTCGAACGGGGTGGCGGGAGGAGAGAGTGCCTTCCACTTTGTATCTAAAGCTTCGATTTGTTAAATAGTCTCTGATTAAGGTGATGAGACGGTCTGGCATTTTGTAGGAGTAGAGCTTGTATAACAAGCCATCATGCCAGACCTTATCGAAGGCCTTAGCCACATCAAGGAAGACAGCGCCTGTGGGTTTTGGACGACGACTACCTATCAGTCCCTCAAGGACGTGTTCAGTAATTCGAAGTACTTGGTGAGTGCTCGAGTGCCCGGATCTAAAGCCGAACTGCTCGTTTACTAGTAAGCCTTCGGAGGAGATAAACTCCTTGAGGCGGGCTTGGATTACGCGTTCAAATAGTTTCCCCAGCGTCTTTAAGAGACTGATGGGGCGATAGCTAGTGGGGTCAGGGCGGGGTTTGCCGGGTTTGTGAATGCCGATGACAATAGCCTCTTTCCATGCGGAGGGAAATTGGCTGTTTGCAAGGGCTGAATTGAATATGTCCATAAGGAGGGCAAGAATGTGAGAGGGCAGAAGCCGCAGCATTCTGTTCGGGATACAGTCCTCTCCCGGGGCTTTCCTAACTGAGAGGTGCTTGACTAATGTTTGAATTTCCTCTACCGTTGTAGGGCGTATGGGGGGGCTTGAGAGGAGGACAGCTGAATGTCTGGCTAAGGCGTCTTGGATGAGATCGAGCTGGGCCTGATCTACTGGTTGAGTGCTGGGCGAGCATTGAAGCTCGAGTGTGTTAGCCAGGCATTCAGCTTTCTCTTCATCAGTGAAGGCGGGTTTGTCGGAGTCAGCGACGGCAAGTGGGGGCATGGCTACTACGGAGTCGTTTTTAAAGCATCTCACCAATTTATAGAAAGCTTGGTGGTGTGGAGTGATTTCACTCATCTTGTCCTCTCACTTGCAGTCCCTGAAGTCTTTCATTTCCCGTTTAAGTTTTGTACGTAGTCCGTTTAGTATAGTCTTGTTGGATGGGGACGGGTCCCTATCGTAAACGTGAGTGGCGTGATTTTTGGCCTTAACGAGCTCCTTAAGGCTGCGTGGGAGGTTCCAGCGTTGGTTGTCCTCGGCTGGCCCCTCGCACGAGCAATTAGACAAAATGTCTTTCAGAGCGTTCGTTAAGTCCCCTACTGCTTTTTCGGTGTTGGCGTGATTTTTGTAACCAGGCTCAATTGCCTTGGTGATGCTATTTTCAGGTTTATTTAGTTCCTGACCTACTTTAACCCAGTCTATCCTACGTACCGTCTGGGGGGGGAGATTGCTGGGTGGTCCTAACTTGTAGAGGACTGGCCTATGATCGGAGGTAAGGGCGTGGATTACTCGTATTGCACAAACTCGAAGGGAAATACGTTTAAGTATAACCATGTCGAGTATGTCAGCTTTGTGGTTGGTGCAAGCCGGGAAGTGAGTGGGCTCGGTGGGAGGAATCAAATCAACCTGTAGTGATTCGAGTATTTTCATTAGGCGACGGCCATTGGTGGTAGTGGTATTACAGTTCCAAGATTCGTGCTTACTGTTAAAGTCTCCGGCTATAATAACCGAGTCGTCTAACTTCAGCACGAGATCTAGGTCTTTTTTAAGGATCTTTTTATCTGGTGGTAGATGAAGGGAGACCAAGGTGATTGGAACGTGGCCAGTCATTGCAATTCGACAGGCTGATACCTCTAGGTTAGTGAGGCCAGTTGGTGCCGGCACCGGGGAGCAGTGGAGGGAGCGCTTGTAGTAGATAAGCGTGCCTCCTCCACGGGAATGTAACCTATCATCCCTAACGATTTGATAGTTGGCTAGTCTGGGATCCCTATGGGCTGGCTTGAGAAGGGATTCTTGAATTAGGAGAATATCAACATGATGTTCTCTGAGGAAAAGGGCGACTTCGTCCTTTTGGTCTCTGAGTCCATTAGCGTTAAAAGTGCATAATGTGAGATTGTGGGGCTTGCATCTATTAGGGGTACTATCCATAATTGGGGCCTATTGATTTTAAATTCCTCATAAGTGTGGAGTGTTGTTGCATGATTAGCAACAATTCCAGCTGATTACCGGGGGCTACTTTTTGCAATTTGCTAGCAACTAGCTCAACCTCATCCATATCGATGAAATTGGCCAAGTCTACTAGGACTTGCAGACTAGTGGTGTTAGGGTCAGTAAGTCCGCTAAGGGGAGATCTGACCGGTGGGGAGGGGCGTGGCATTTGAGGTGCTACGTACTGGGACTGGGCCGCTACGAGCCTTGCACCAGCGTTAGGTGGTTGCTGGGGGGTATGGCGGCGGCGGGGGCGGGAGCCCTCGGGGCGTTAATGAGAGGAGCGATGCTACCTAGGGTGACGGGTCTAGCGTCATTGTCGGTCTGGTTTGTTTGGTTCCTCTTGGGAGGCGCTGAGGGGATAGTTTGAGGCATGGAGTGCCTTGCTTGGACTGGTTTTGAGGCCGCGCCAACATAGGAGTGTTGTGACGGCGGGGGGGATTGGCTAACGCGTTGGACGCGGCTAATGGAGTTATAGGCTGCGTCGGTCTGTTGCGTCTCAGGCGACAGGGAGGAGCCGTTAGCTGCAACCAAGGTGTTCGGGAACTCCATATTAGAGTTCGGGTTGGGAGCCGGCTGCTCCTCCTGTTGCCTCCTATTATTGTGTCGCTTTTTATTTGAGCGAGTGGGAGGAATCGCTGGGCAATCAAAATAGTTTGCGCGGTGGGGACCACCGCAATTAATACACTTAACGGGATGCTCATTGAGATTCTCGTTAGTTTGGGGGCAAGCTCGGGTGTCGTGCATAGCGGCACAGTTTCTACAACGGGGGGTCATTTTACAATATTTCTGGGTGTGACCCCATCTCTGACAATTGTGGCATTGCGGGGGCTTATCAGATGAGTGATAAGTGACCACACGCAGTCCACTTAAAAAGCATAGTTTTTCTAGGTTGTAGATGGTTTTACCTAGTGGGGAGCGGTCGACCGCTACTCGTACCGCATTGTATTCTGTCCTATTAGGGCCGCGTCGCATACGCTGAACCGAATGGACGGGGAATCCCTGCCTAATTAGGTCGTCGAGTACGTCGTCGCATGTGATACACATGGGGACGCCTCGGATGAGTACGCGGAGAATGCGCTCATCGTCTGTGGGGTGAGTGAAAAACCCGCCGCCTAGAAAGTCCTGCCATTGCCGGAACTGTTCTATCGTTTGGGTTTGCACCTCAATGCCATCCTTGCCGGGCCTGGCGTGGGTAAAGTTTAAATTTTTGCTATAGGCCTCCTTAGATAGCTTCATCCAATGTCTGTCGTCACCTACTATGATCGGGGGAGGGCGCGACTTGCGGGAATTTTTGGGCCTGTTATCGGCGTTAGGCGCCGAGCCCGTGGGTTTTACCGCGGGGGTGCTACCTGAGGTAGGTACGCCCGACGGGGGGATCTGGGAAACGTCCATAGGGGACGCTTGCTGTGCCTGGGGGGACAGCGTGGTGTTTTTGCGGCCAGCGCGTGTTTTATTAATTTTTGTATTTTTAACAGCACTGGTCGGGGAGTTAGGGGGAGAGGGAGCAGAGCGCTTCCTCCTGCCTTTCTTTTTGTACGAAACTTCAACGAAGTCCTTGTCGTCAGTATTTTCACCGTCATCTGAGTGGGACGGGAGGGATTCGTATTCCATGTCAGGCTCGCTCTGGCCTAGCGTGCTGCTAGGACTAAGGAGCGAGCCGGGATTGGGTTGGCTGGCATCCGGGCCAGTTAGTGAGATAACTAGCGGGGTCTCAAGAAAGGTCGCCTGCGAGGCTAGGGGAGGCTGGGAACGTTGTCCCAAGTCTAAGGTCGTGTCCTGCGTGGTAATTTCGTCAGTGACGTCATTGCTAGGGTGCATGGGGGAACTGGGGGCATCTACGAAGATTTTCTCGGACGCGGTCCGCCTATCATATATGACGGGATTGGGGTACGGGCGGGCTCGAACCGCCCGCTCATTGCTCGAGCCTCTCGGGGCTCTGGGGGAATGCACAGTCACTACATTAATAGATGACGTACCTTGCTTTTCGGCGTACTGAAAGTGATGCGCGCACAAGGCGCGCGGTAGTTAGGCGACGAGATATGCGGAGCGGCCAGGTGACCACTCGACGCGAGCGCTCAGTCGTAACTAAACTAAAGGTGGCGCGCTTTTGCTCGCATTCATTTATAGGCGCGCCATCGCGCGCACACAAGCTCAGAGTGTTACGTAACCGCAGCAGTTTACGACACGTATACACTCTCTCCATCGAAGCGCCATTTTGTATCCCCACCAAGTAGCATCATGCTGGGTGCTACCTACTCTAATTCTAATGTAAATATTGTATATAAAATAAACCAAAATTGTGTAAATAAATTATCTCAAATCATACTACAAACGGAGTTTCTCTTTCACCAACTCTCTTCCCTAAAGTCCCAAAAGGCTCCGATAGCGCTAGCTAATTGGGAAAATTGTGCTAACTATTCCAGCATTTTGATTTTAACAACAAGGAACTGATATGATCTGTTAGGAACAGGTAATAGTCTAGGTCTCTTGCAATACTAGCGCCACCAATTTAACACCTTTCCTTTCGCCGGACAATTTTGGATATATGAAAATTCTGCTCCTTCCTTTTTACACTTCAGAAAAAAGGTTCTGTTCTGCAGCTATTACACTTTCCTAAGTTAGTCAGTGACAAATTTAGTCAGTACCTAATGTAGGATAGTATAATATCCGCATCACATTAATACTATATCGCGTTTTGGCGCGAACATGTGAATAGTAACGAAAAAACGCAAATTGTACAAAAACATGCGCAGCAAAAAAAAATCTTTGTTTTATATTTTAATTTACGATAAGCTTAATACATTTAAACCGGTTTTCAATTTTTGTCAATAACCCTATTGTTGACGGTGAGGCATTCGTTTTAAATGCATGTTATATTGTATGGGACCAATAACAAAATAACTTCAGTAAAACTTTAATGGGACAAATAATAAAATAGCTACAATAAAACTATACGAAAACTGACAAAATGTTATGAAAAAGTATATTTTCACCTCACTAGCTCGGAAAGGCCAGTTTGTTGGTTTGATATCTATTGAGAAAATCGCTTTTTATCCACATGTGGAGAAAGAGTTTTGACGTTTCAACGCAGCTAAAGTAAAATTTGACATGAGCTTATTTTCTGAAAAATCCCGTTTAAAATACCTACATGAAAGCTAATTAGACCTTAGTTTTAATAAATGGCAAATTGGTTGATTATTGCAGATATTTTTCAAAGATATAGTACAAACCCTTTATTATTTTTTCCTCGCTGTAGTGAGGTGAAAAGTTTTGTGTTATACACGGGCGAAAAGTTATTATACGTCTCGTGTATTGAAACACTCGCTACGCTCAGGATTCTATTTTGAACCACTCGCTTCGCTCGTGGTCAATCATAGGATCCTTTCGCTAGCTCGTGTTTCAAATAAACACTCGCGGGTAAAATACAACTTTCCCCCCTTGTATAACAAATAACTATTACTTATTTGCGGTTACAAATATGTACACACTTTGTCTTTACTTTACATAATTACGATTCAGCTCTTTTGATACGAATAAATAGTAAATAGCAATATTACCAATATTCATAAAATAAAACAAAAATCGCTTAATGATAATGCCTTTTATTATTCATTTTACTTCATTCTTGGCCCTGCCACTTGTCCTGTTGCACGTATCCATAATTGACGTACTGCTTTATTCAAAAAAGGCAACCGGGAAGACCCAAATAACTATAGGCCCATTACAATGGTTCCTGTCATGTCGAAGGTTATTGAGAAGGCTATATTTGGGAGATTACTTGATTATTTAACTTTAAATAAAATCCTACGGCCAGAACAATTTGGTTTCCGCAAGGAGCGTTCAACTGAACTGGCTTGCTTCGAGTTCATTAAAAATATAACAGAGGCTATTAATAGTAAAATGCCAGTAATGTCAATATTCCTTGACCTGAGTAAAGCTTTCGATTGTGTCAACCACCCAAAGCTTCTCTCGAAACTGGAAGCATACGGAATCAGAGGTAACGTTTTTGAATGGTTTAGAAGCTATTTGACCAATCGTAAGCAATGCACAGAAATCTCTAGAGTGGTCGCAGAGGGAAAAAACCTTATAAGGGAAAAGTACAGGTCAGAATATCGTGTCAAAAGATCGGGCGTGCCGCAAGGAAGTAATTTAGGCCCTTTGCTATTCTTGCTATATGTCAATGATCTTCCCCAAGTTACATCGCATAAGTGTATCCTATTTGCGGACGACACCACTTTAGTAATTAAGGGCATTGATAAAAATGTGTATGAATCTGACATATATAAAGCATTAGCAGATGTAAATTCATGGATAGTTCATAATAATCTTAGTATTAATATTGTAAAAACTTCTTATATTCAATTTCATTCATATAAATCAAATGGTATAGACTTGACTGTAAATCTTAATAATATCCCCATTAATGAGGCACATAGTGTAAAATTCTTAGGTTTATTTATTGACAAACATCTAAATTGGAAACAACATATTGATTCATTATGCTCTAAATTAGCAAGGTTCGTTTTTGCTTTAAGGAAACTTAAAAACTCCGTTTCCACTCAGGCAGCATTAACTGCATATCACGGTTATGTAGCATCTTCTCTTAACTATGGTCTATTGCTGTGGGGCGGTTCACTTGACGTCCAGGCAGTTTTCTTAATTCAAAAAAAATGCATACGTGCCATAGGTAGTGCTCGTTATGATGAGAGCTGTAGACCGCTCTTCCAAAAATTCCAAATACTCCCGTTAGCTTCCATGTACATACTGAAAGCGTGTATGTTCACAAAGAGCCACCCTGAGTATTTTAAAAAATATGATGAAATGTTTGCTAGGAAACTGCGAGCGCAATATAAAAATATGTTATAATCCACCATGTAAATCCGATATACAGGGTGAAATTATATTGACCGTTCAAATTTTGACAGTAGATTCTTCGCAAAAAATAAAACATACGTGTTTTTTCCTTTCAGCATCTTTCAGTACTAAAATATTGAGATAAAACAGCTGAAAGATATCCTAAAAACCCGGCCGTTCGTGGACACCGCGTCAGCGCGCTGTGCGCAAGGCGGCAATAACGCTCGCCCCGCTCCCACGTAATAAATGTACGACCAGAAAAAACAATTTTTGACGAAAACTAGTAAAAAAACATAAGTTGCAAATTTTCCTTCATACTTTCACGGGCTTAGGACCGTCAAAATGCAATTTTGCTATTAGACTGTAATTTCTAAAGATTGCAGTTATGAAACTTCTATGCATTTAGGCGTGTTTAAAATTTTTAATCAACTTATGTTCAATAATTAGTTCAATCAAAAAGTTCTAACCATAACAGTCTCAATCAACTTAATTACCTTATCACTGTGAAATCAAAATGTACTTATTGTAGTAACTAGTACTAACTTTAGGTAGGTACCTAGTAGGTACACCTACACATGTAATCAAATTAGGTTTACACTTTTAATTGTACTTCAGCAAATGATCAAAATGCAAACCGTGTTGCTCTAAACAGTCTTGCACGTTTTTGTACATTGTTTTTTAATTTAATTTAACATTACAACGTTATTTTTCACTTCGTCAAAAGCTCGATTGATTTTAATTGTTCGAAGGTTTGGGCTTCTTCCACATACACCCTTCGCTTTATTTCGCCCCACAAAAAAAACACGAATACCCGCACCATTTCGAAACACTCCCGGTTCGTAAACATTGTGCACGGCAGATCGATCGCGCGTCTTTACGGAACCCGGAAGTGCACGACCGGCCATGCGGAGATGCGCGTGCGACTAATTGCAATTTGTTTTGGTCCAGATAAGATAGGTGAGCGCGCCCTTCCCCCCGCACCGCTTACCCCTAGCGTAACTCAAACGAATATCCACGCGTTACTAATTATTTATTCGGACAGCACATTATGTTATCAAAATTTTACCTATGTTTTTTTTCTCAGAAATGGCATCTTTTATTGATACCTAATGCCTGGAAAAATTTTGAACGGTCATTAAAATGTCACCCTGTATATAAAAAAACGCTTTCAATATGTGCATTATTTTATTTAATAATCTTCCAAATGAGCTTAGAATGTTGGATGGTAAAACATTCAAGACAAGGTTGACTGGATGGCTTCAAGATCAGTGCTTTTATAGTGTAAAAGACTACTTAAATTATAAAGCGTAAACAGTATGATTAATTGATTATTAACATTATTTATATACATTTAGACTCTTGACATTGCCTTAATGTAATATTTTATTATCTTTCTAAGTTATGACATACAAGAGTGTTTTTAAGATACTTAACAGCGAAAATGGTTGTCAAGTTATTTAATTAATTAATTAATTTGCATGTTGACTTTATGTTGACTGAATGCTGATTCTATTATGATGTAATAAGACCAAATATCATTGTAACGCGTTCTTGCAAATAAATATTTCTATTTCTATTTCTGTTTCTAAAAATTATGTGAGTTGATTATGAGTGCGCGTCAACATAAAACTAAAAAAAACTAACTATTGTGGCGCAGTGACCCAAAGAGGATCTTGGCCTCCGAAACAAGAGAACGCCACCGTTCCCGATCCTGTGCTACTTCAACATATATTGAACTTATTTCCTTAGGTACCTTACCTGTGCATAGAAAATCAAAAATATTTTCTAGTATCAAATCTATAATTCCTACTACATAAAGTGTGACCAGCCGCAGATTTTTAAATTTCCCGCCAAAACGTTGAGTAATTTTTCATTAGCCAGACTAGGATGTTTTCTTTTGTCGTAATGATTGATTTAAAACACTCACCATTTTATGAGCTTCATACAGGTACCAAGGAAATTGAGCATTATGTTATGATACACCACTGGCAACACAGAAACGGATTGTCAGAACCAACCAACCAATCATAGCAGTGGGGCCGACGCCGACCGACTCTTATCTTATCTAGTGTTAGTGTCATTATTTTGTTTACATTCGCTTTTTTGGATGGAGTTTTTACCTACTGACGCCATTAGTAACAGTTCAATTTTATAATTTTATTTAAGCGTATTGATTATATTATTCTCCACCTCATTTCAATCGGCTAGCCGCTCGGTTTCTTGGAAAAATAGGAATAAGAGTTATCTATTTGGATAACCGATATGTGAATATTGTTTTACTTGTAAGGTTATTTACCATGCGTTAACTTATTTTAATTCACTATTGTTGTTAATGTTTACCTTATCAAATTGTTAAGTAATGCTTTCCCAAAAACGTATGTCCTGAGTTGTGTTATAACACAGTATTAGGTGAAGTGTACCTAAATAATATTGTGCCGTGGTGATTTCGTGAAGCCTTTCAGACCCTCTCTTCTTTAAGTATGTGTTAATCTCGGGTTTTCATTATATATCACTGTTTCTTGCTGGTTGGAATCACCGGTTTTGGCTTACAGTGAATTGATACTAGTGAGAGTATTGACACTAATTGTATCGTCATTCACAACACGTGGATAGGGATTAAGTTACATTGGAGTGCTGGAAGTTGTGCTAGTGTGGTAACAACGGACACGAAATGGCGGGAGAGGGCGGCGAGGACGTGGTGGAGATGATGCGGCGCTGCCGCTGCTGCCTGCGCGGCGCGCCGGACCACGACCTGGCGGAGCCGTGTTCCACGGACGCCACGACGGAGACATACTCACTCATGCTCAAGAATTGCTTTGACATAGATCATGTAAGTAACATAACTTTATTACTTCCCCTTTATTACTATGTTTTTACATAGGTATAAATGACCTTTACGTAGGAGGATTAGTTTTATATTATAAAAGAGCTTACAGGAAAACAATTGATTTTGATGGATTTTGAATGTAACCAACCAGCGTATGTAACATATATATTCCTTGTTGAATTGCAGCTTACTTACATTGGGAGCGCCCGGTGTGGGATCTGCACGCTGTGTGTGGCACGGCTGTGTGACGCCAGCGACTTCAAGCGGCAGGTGCTGCGCAGCCAGGCCGCACTGCAGGCGCTGCTGGAGAGGGCACTGCATGTGAAGGGTGAGCTACTTCTTAACTATAATGTATATCAAGATTGTATTTTAGTATATACATAATATCCTTCTGACCATTTTTGGCCACGGCGACTGTTTGAACTCCTCTGTTGGCGTTTGTGTGCTCTCATGTGGCTAACGTAGCCGATCTTGTTATTAAAGCCCCGTGAGCACAACGGGCACGAGAGAACACCATTATTATAATTATAGCTGATCACCGCTGGTGGTCGGGCTTTTATTTTAGTATACTAAGTTTTCCCAAGGCTATGCATTAGGGTGACCCATAAATTATTTATATTCTTACTACATATCAGTAGTGTGGTGTCCACAGGACCTGATTCCCACTGGCTTGCCTATTTTAGAGTGCATGAGCACCCTTGTCCATTTCTCTTAGCCTATTCTACTTTGGCTTGTCCAGGCATTTCTTTGGCAACACGCTACTGCTACTTATACTAGTGTTTAGGCATTGGACTTTCATTAGCACTTTAGAGAGCTATAGAGCCGATATCAACATTAAAATACATTTCAAACTCATACTCATAAGTGTATTTCATTATCAATTAAATTTATAGTCAAGGATAAAGTCAGAAGAGTATACAAAGAAATGATTTGTCATCATAAAATACATAAATGTTTGCAGCTTTTTCTGTTTCCTGGAGTAAATTAGGTTCTTTATTGATCGAACATCCAGTGATGAGTAGAAATTGCATTATATTGATCTATGAGCTTGTAATATTGTACAAATTTTATTTTGTTTTTAATTTTAGTCATATTTAATGAAGAAAGAAATTTTTTTGATAAAGTCATAGTTAACCACATTAACCACAATAATTATAAAAGCTGTTTGGAATGAAATAGATGAATGAGTATGAATTGTATTTTAACGTTAATATAGGCTCCATCTCTAATCCTGCTGTGCTAACAATTTGGTTACTGATTTCTCCCAAGACAGAATATATTTAGAATAAAATAGAAGTTGAAAAAGTTAACATACAAAATATAAACACTAGATGGCAGAGCCGGGCCCAAACTATGGTGGTAAGGTCTGTAGCGAGAAGCCATACGATCTGTCTTTGGTATTTTATATTTATTATTGTTATATAATGACAAGGGCACTTTTACATGTCTGATTTTAATCAGACATGTAAAAGTGCCCTTGGGGCCTACTTGCAGACTAAGCAATTTGAATTAAGATTTTTGCCATATTGTGTTGATTAAGACTGTTTGTTGCCAACTGAGCCATGCGGTCGTGTCGTGGTACACCGTCAGACAGGTCCATTCTCTGTAGACAGTTCTCGTTCATGACTCTAGTTTGTTGCATTTGGCGCACTCTACGCCGGCGGCGGAAGTCGTGGGCGGGCAGGATGTTACTATCGCACATAAAGCCAAGGTTACTGACATGTTGCAATTTATTGCATTATAATAGGTAACTCCAGTATTCGTATTCTTTGGTTTGCTATTTTCCAATTATCTCATTTCAAAATCAATGAGTTTTATGCTTTGATCCAAAACATCTGATACAAATAAATCTTAAAATGACTTCAATCCAAAAGTTCCCAAGTTTTTCTCAGTCAACCTTTTACAACGGTAACTGGAAAGATTCTGAAACATCAGGGAGGCTAAAATAAATAATGTATGCGATATAATCCGTTTATATCGTTTTGTTTTGTGTTACATGTTAGTTTGTATTATGTGATTCACGATATGTACCTATATGAATAACCGCGTTTTTGTCTGCATAGAAAGATAAAAGTATCCCTATGTCCTTCCATGGGACTCAAACTATCTCCATACCAAATTTCTTCTAAATTGTTTTAGCGGGTTTAAACGTGAAGATCTAACAGACAGAACCACTTTCACATTTATAATATTAGTATGAATACTAATTATTGCATTACGATGTTTAGAGGAAATGCCGGCAGAAGTGGTGGAGGCTGAAGGAGCGCCGGACGAGCCGATGATATGTAAGTACTGACTGCGGCCCGCGATGGGCCGGGCCTATGTAGCGAAGCCAGTTGACAACTACCGGCATGATGGTATTTTTAGGGTTCCGTACCCAAAGGGTAAAAACGGGACCCTATTACTGAGACTTCGCTGTCCGTCCGTCCGTCTGTCACCAGGCTGTATCTCAACAACGGTGATAGGTAGACAGTTGAAATTTTCACAGATGATGTATTTCTATTGCCGCTATAACAACAAATACTAAAAATAAAATAAAATAAATATTTAAGGGGGGCGCCCATACAACAAACTTGTTATAGATTATATATATATGTATAGGTACGGAACCCTTCATGCGCGAGTCGGGCTCGCACTTGCCCAATTTTTTTAATGACATATTGATTATTGACCTATTTTATTTAAATAACTAAAGAATGCTGTAGAAATGAACATCACTTATCATTCCTATTACCATCCAAGGTACCTTTCACTTCACCAATAATTTTCTGACCTACTTTTAGAACATAACTTTACTATCGCACTAGATGGTGAATTGGTGATCCATGTGGAATTTTATATTAAAGTCATACCAATTGATTGTGAGATTGTTTAAATAGTCAAGTGAACGTGTTGTTTCAGACGAGGAGCCGGCCGGGGCGGAGGCGTCGGAGCGCGACGCCGTCACTCGTGACGTCTTATCACGTCAGTGCAACATCTATTGTAATCGACCAATAATATGTGCCCATATGATCCGTCCGTGCCCATGCCATTCAATTTTACTCATACTACTTATAGATAACTCGGGTAAAGTTCGGACACTTCATGAAACGGATCTGTAGCTTATTGAAAAGAGAAACGTCCAAGCGAGTTTATTGGAGCAAATAATATTTCGTCGCTTAAACTACTTGGTTTTTTATTAGTTCGTTTTCTCACCGCTGTCAATGTCTACTTTGACGTCAAAATGTGAGTGATGAACGTGTTGTTTGTTTGTGCAGCCGAGGAGGCGGCGGCGGCCCGCGACGGTGAGTGAGAGACACTTTGTGTCGTCAGCCCTCAGTTTGTTTGTGCAGCCGAGGAGGCGGCGGCGGCCCGCGACGGTGAGTGAGAGACACTTTGTGTCGTCAGCCCTCAGTTTGTTTGTGCAGCCGAGGAGGCGGCGGCGGCGGCCCGCGACGGTGAGTGAGAGACACTTTGTGTCGTCAGCCCTCAGTTTGTTTGTGCAGCCGAGGAGGCGGCGGCGGCCCGCGACGGTGAGTGAGAGACACTTTGTGTCGTCAGCCCTCAGTTTGTTTGTGCAGCCGAGGAGGCGGCGGCGGCGGCCCGCGACGGTGAGTGAGAGACACTTTGTGTCGTCAGCCCTCAGTTTGTTTGTGCAGACGAGGAGCCGGCGGCGGCGGCCCGCGACGGTGAGTGAGAGACACTTTGTGTCGTCAGCCCTCAGTTTGTTTGTGCAGCCGAGGAGGCGGCGGCGGCGGCCCGCGACGGTGAGTGAGAGACACTTTGTGTCGTCAGCCCTCAGTTTGTTTGTGCAGACGAGGAGCCGGCGGCGGCGGCCCGCGACGGTGAGTGAGAGACACTTTGTGTCGTCAGCCCTCAGTTTGTTTGTGCAGCCGAGGAGGCGGCGGCGGCCCGCGACGGTGAGTGAGAGACACTTTGTGTCGTCAGCCCTCAGTTTGTTTGTGCAGCCGAGGAGGCGGCGGCGGCCCGCGACGGTGAGTGAGAGACACTTTGTGTCGTCAGCCCTCAGTTTGTTTGTGCAGCCGAGGAGGCGGCGGCGGCCCGCGACGGTGAGTGAGAGACACTTTGTGTCGTCAGCCCTCAGTTTGTTTGTGCAGCCGAGGAGGCGGCGGCGGCGGCCCGCGACGGTGAGTGAGAGACACTTTGTGTCGTCAGCCCTCAGTTTGTTTGTGCAGACGAGGAGCCGGCGGCGGCGGCCCGCGACGGTGAGTGAGAGACACTTTGTGTCGTCAGCCCTCAGTTTGTTTGTGCAGCCGAGGAGGCGGCGGCGGCGGCCCGCGACGGTGAGTGAGAGACACTTTGTGTCGTCAGCCCTCAGTTTGTTTGTGCAGACGAGGAGCCGGCGGCGGCGGCCCGCGACGGTGAGTGAGAGACACTTTGTGTCGTCAGCCCTCAGTTTGTTTGTGCAGCCGAGGAGGCGGCGGCGGCCCGCGACGGTGAGTGAGAGACACTTTGTGTCGTCAGCCCTCAGTTTGTTTGTGCAGACGAGGAGCCGGCGGCGGCGGCCCGCGACGGTGAGTGAGAGACACTTTGTGTCGTCAGCCCTCAGTTTGTTTGTGCAGCCGAGGAGGCGGCGGCGGCCCGCGACGGTGAGTGAGAGACACTTTGTGTCGTCAGCCCTCAGTTTGTTTGTGCAGACGAGGAGCCGGCGGCGGCGGCCCGCGACGGTGAGTGAGAGACACTTTGTGTCGTCAGCCCTCAGTTTGTTTGTGCAGCCGAGGAGGCGGCGGCGGCGGCCCGCGACGGTGAGTGAGAGACACTTTGTGTCGTCAGCCCTCAGTTTGTTTGTGCAGCCGAGGAGGCGGCGGCGGCCCGCGACGGTGAGTGAGAGACACTTTGTGTCGTCAGCCCTCAGTTTGTTTGTGCAGACGAGGAGCCGGCGGCGGCGGCCCGCGACGGTGAGTGAGAGACACTTTGTGTCGTCAGCCCTCAGTTTGTTTGTGCAGCCGAGGAGGCGGCGGCGGCCCGCGACGGTGAGTGAGAGACACTTTGTGTCGTCAGCCCTCAGTTTGTTTGTGCAGCCGAGGAGGCGGCGGCGGCCCGCGACGGTGAGTGAGAGACACTTTGTGTCGTCAGCCCTCAGTTTGTTTGTGCAGCCGAGGAGGCGGCGGCGGCGGCCCGCGACGGTGAGTGAGAGACACTTTGTGTCGTCAGCCCTCAGTTTGTTTGTGCAGACGAGGAGCCGGCGGCGGCGGCCCGCGACGGTGAGTGAGAGACACTTTGTGTCGTCAGCCCTCAGTTTGTTTGTGCAGCCGAGGAGGCGGCGGCGGCCCGCGACGGTGAGTGAGAGACACTTTGTGTCGTCAGCCCTCAGTTTGTTTGTGCAGACGAGGAGCCGGCGGCGGCGGCCCGCGACGGTGAGTGAGAGACACTTTGTGTCGTCAGCCCTCAGTTTGTTTGTGCAGCCGAGGAGGCGGCGGCGGCCCGCGACGGTGAGTGAGAGACACTTTGTGTCGTCAGCCCTCAGTTTGTTTGTGCAGACGAGGAGCCGGCGGCGGCGGCCCGCGACGGTGAGTGAGAGACACTTTGTGTCGTCAGCCCTCAGTTTGTTTGTGCAGCCGAGGAGGCGGCGGCGGCCCGCGACGGTGAGTGAGAGACACTTTGTGTCGTCAGCCCTCAGTTTGTTTGTGCAGACGAGGAGCCGGCGGCGGCGGCCCGCGACGGTGAGTGAGAGACACTTTGTGTCGTCAGCCCTCAGTTTGTTTGTGCAGCCGAGGAGGCGGCGGCGGCGGCCCGCGACGGTGAGTGAGAGACACTTTGTGTCGTCAGCCCTCAGTTTGTTTGTGCAGACGAGGAGCCGGCGGCGGCGGCCCGCGACGGTGAGTGAGAGACACTTTGTGTCGTCAGCCCTCAGTTTGTTTGTGCAGACGAGGAGCCGGCGGCGGCGGCCCGCGACGGTGAGTGAGAGACACTTTGTGTCGTCAGCCCTCAGTTTGTTTGTGCAGACGAGGAGCCGGCGGCGGCGGCCCGCGACGGTGAGTGAGAGACACTTTGTGTCGTCAGCCCTCAGTTTGTTTGTGCAGACGAGGAGCCGGCGGCGGCGGCCCGCGACGGTGAGTGAGAGACACTTTGTGTCGTCAGCCCTCAGTTTGTTTGTGCAGACGAGGAGCCGGCGGCGGCGGCCCGCGACGGTGAGTGAGAGACACTTTGTGTCGTCAGCCCTCAGTTTGTTTGTGCAGACGAGGAGCCGGCGGCGGCGGCCCGCGACGGTGAGTGAGAGACACTTTGTGTCGTCAGCCCTCAGTTTGTTTGTGCAGCCGAGGAGGCGGCGGCGGCCCGCGACGGTGAGTGAGAGACACTTTGTGTCGTCAGCCCTCAGTTTGTTTGTGCAGACGAGGAGCCGGCGGCGGCGGCCCGCGACGGTGAGTGAGAGACACTTTGTGTCGTCAGCCCTCAGTTTGTTTGTGCAGCCGAGGAGGCGGCGGCGGCCCGCGACGGTGAGTGAGAGACACTTTGTGTCGTCAGCCCTCAGTTTGTTTGTGCAGCCGAGGAGGCGGCGGCGGCCCGCGACGGTGAGTGAGAGACACTTTGTGTCGTCAGCCCTCAGTTTGTTTGTGCAGACGAGGAGCCGGCGGCGGCGGCCCGCGACGGTGAGTGAGAGACACTTTGTGTCGTCAGCCCTCAGTTTGTTTGTGCAGCCGAGGAGGCGGCGGCGGCCCGCGACGGTGAGTGAGAGACACTTTGTGTCGTCAGCCCTCAGTTTGTTTGTGCAGACGAGGAGCCGGCGGCGGCGGCCCGCGACGGTGAGTGAGAGACACTTTGTGTCGTCAGCCCTCAGTTTGTTTGTGCAGACGAGGAGCCGGCGGCGGCGGCCCGCGACGGTGAGTGAGAGACACTTTGTGTCGTCAGCCCTCAGTTTGTTTGTGCAGCCGAGGAGGCGGCGGCGGCGGCCCGCGACGGTGAGTGAGAGACACTTTGTGTCGTCAGCCCTCAGTTTGTTTGTGCAGACGAGGAGCCGGCGGCGGCGGCCCGCGACGGTGAGTGAGAGACACTTTGTGTCGTCAGCCCTCAGTTTGTTTGTGCAGCCGAGGAGGCGGCGGCGGCCCGCGACGGTGAGTGAGAGACACTTTGTGTCGTCAGCCCTCAGTTTGTTTGTGCAGACGAGGAGCCGGCGGCGGCGGCCCGCGACGGTGAGTGAGAGACACTTTGTGTCGTCAGCCCTCAGTTTGTTTGTGCAGCCGAGGAGGCGGCGGCGGCCCGCGACGGTGAGTGAGAGACACTTTGTGTCGTCAGCCCTCAGTTTGTTTGTGCAGACGAGGAGCCGGCGGCGGCGGCCCGCGACGGTGAGTGAGAGACACTTTGTGTCGTCAGCCCTCAGTTTGTTTGTGCAGCCGAGGAGGCGGCGGCGGCCCGCGACGGTGAGTGAGAGACACTTTGTGTCGTCAGCCCTCAGTTTGTTTGTGCAGACGAGGAGCCGGCGGCGGCGGCCCGCGACGGTGAGTGAGAGACACTTTGTGTCGTCAGCCCTCAGTTTGTTTGTGCAGCCGAGGAGGCGGCGGCGGCCCGCGACGGTGAGTGAGAGACACTTTGTGTCGTCAGCCCTCAGTTTGTTTGTGCAGACGAGGAGCCGGCGGCGGCGGCCCGCGACGGTGAGTGAGAGACACTTTGTGTCGTCAGCCCTCAGTTTGTTTGTGCAGCCGAGGAGGCGGCGGCGGCCCGCGACGGTGAGTGAGAGACACTTTGTGTCGTCAGCCCTCAGTTTGTTTGTGCAGCCGAGGAGGCGGCGGCGGCGGCCCGCGACGGTGAGTGAGAGACACTTTGTGTCGTCAGCCCTCAGTTTGTTTGTGCAGCCGAGGAGGCGGCGGCGGCGGCCCGCGACGGTGAGTGAGAGACACTTTGTGTCGTCAGCCCTCAGTTTGTTTGTGCAGACGAGGAGCCGGCGGCGGCGGCCCGCGACGGTGAGTGAGAGACACTTTGTGTCGTCAGCCCTCAGTTTGTTTGTGCAGCCGAGGAGGCGGCGGCGGCGGCCCGCGACGGTGAGTGAGAGACACTTTGTGTCGTCAGCCCTCAGTTTGTTTGTGCAGACGAGGAGCCGGCGGCGGCGGCCCGCGACGGTGAGTGAGAGACACTTTGTGTCGTCAGCCCTCAGTTTGTTTGTGCAGACGAGGAGCCGGCGGCGGCGGCCCGCGACGGTGAGTGAGAGACACTTTGTGTCGTCAGCCCTCAGTTTGTTTGTGCAGCCGAGGAGGCGGCGGCGGCCCGCGACGGTGAGTGAGAGACACTTTGTGTCGTCAGCCCTCAGTTTGTTTGTGCAGACGAGGAGCCGGCGGCGGCGGCCCGCGACGGTGAGTGAGAGACACTTTGTGTCGTCAGCCCTCAGTTTGTTTGTGCAGCCGAGGAGGCGGCGGCGGCCCGCGACGGTGAGTGAGAGACACTTTGTGTCGTCAGCCCTCAGTTTGTTTGTGCAGCCGAGGAGGCGGCGGCGGCCCGCGACGGTGAGTGAGAGACACTTTGTGTCGTCAGCCCTCAGTTTGTTTGTGCAGCCGAGGAGGCGGCGGCGGCGGCCCGCGACGGTGAGTGAGAGACACTTTGTGTCGTCAGCCCTCAGTTTGTTTGTGCAGACGAGGAGCCGGCGGCGGCGGCCCGCGACGGTGAGTGAGAGACACTTTGTGTCGTCAGCCCTCAGTTTGTTTGTGCAGCCGAGGAGGCGGCGGCGGCCCGCGACGGTGAGTGAGAGACACTTTGTGTCGTCAGCCCTCAGTTTGTTTGTGCAGACGAGGAGCCGGCGGCGGCGGCCCGCGACGGTGAGTGAGAGACACTTTGTGTCGTCAGCCCTCAGTTTGTTTGTGCAGCCGAGGAGGCGGCGGCGGCCCGCGACGGTGAGTGAGAGACACTTTGTGTCGTCAGCCCTCAGTTTGTTTGTGCAGACGAGGAGCCGGCGGCGGCGGCCCGCGACGGTGAGTGAGAGACACTTTGTGTCGTCAGCCCTCAGTTTGTTTGTGCAGCCGAGGAGGCGGCGGCGGCCCGCGACGGTGAGTGAGAGACACTTTGTGTCGTCAGCCCTCAGTTTGTTTGTGCAGACGAGGAGCCGGCGGCGGCGGCCCGCGACGGTGAGTGAGAGACACTTTGTGTCGTCAGCCCTCAGTTTGTTTGTGCAGCCGAGGAGGCGGCGGCGGCGGCCCGCGACGGTGAGTGAGAGACACTTTGTGTCGTCAGCCCTCAGTTTGTTTGTGCAGACGAGGAGCCGGCGGCGGCGGCCCGCGACGGTGAGTGAGAGACACTTTGTGTCGTCAGCCCTCAGTTTGTTTGTGCAGACGAGGAGCCGGCGGCGGCGGCCCGCGACGGTGAGTGAGAGACACTTTGTGTCGTCAGCCCTCAGTTTGTTTGTGCAGACGAGGAGCCGGCGGCGGCGGCCCGCGACGGTGAGTGAGAGACACTTTGTGTCGTCAGCCCTCAGTTTGTTTGTGCAGACGAGGAGCCGGCGGCGGCGGCCCGCGACGGTGAGTGAGAGACACTTTGTGTCGTCAGCCCTCAGTTTGTTTGTGCAGACGAGGAGCCGGCGGCGGCGGCCCGCGACGGTGAGTGAGAGACACTTTGTGTCGTCAGCCCTCAGTTTGTTTGTGCAGACGAGGAGCCGGCGGCGGCGGCCCGCGACGGTGAGTGAGAGACACTTTGTGTCGTCAGCCCTCAGTTTGTTTGTGCAGCCGAGGAGGCGGCGGCGGCCCGCGACGGTGAGTGAGAGACACTTTGTGTCGTCAGCCCTCAGTTTGTTTGTGCAGACGAGGAGCCGGCGGCGGCGGCCCGCGACGGTGAGTGAGAGACACTTTGTGTCGTCAGCCCTCAGTTTGTTTGTGCAGCCGAGGAGGCGGCGGCGGCCCGCGACGGTGAGTGAGAGACACTTTGTGTCGTCAGCCCTCAGTTTGTTTGTGCAGCCGAGGAGGCGGCGGCGGCCCGCGACGGTGAGTGAGAGACACTTTGTGTCGTCAGCCCTCAGTTTGTTTGTGCAGACGAGGAGCCGGCGGCGGCGGCCCGCGACGGTGAGTGAGAGACACTTTGTGTCGTCAGCCCTCAGTTTGTTTGTGCAGCCGAGGAGGCGGCGGCGGCCCGCGACGGTGAGTGAGAGACACTTTGTGTCGTCAGCCCTCAGTTTGTTTGTGCAGACGAGGAGCCGGCGGCGGCGGCCCGCGACGGTGAGTGAGAGACACTTTGTGTCGTCAGCCCTCAGTTTGTTTGTGCAGACGAGGAGCCGGCGGCGGCGGCCCGCGACGGTGAGTGAGAGACACTTTGTGTCGTCAGCCCTCAGTTTGTTTGTGCAGCCGAGGAGGCGGCGGCGGCGGCCCGCGACGGTGAGTGAGAGACACTTTGTGTCGTCAGCCCTCAGTTTGTTTGTGCAGACGAGGAGCCGGCGGCGGCGGCCCGCGACGGTGAGTGAGAGACACTTTGTGTCGTCAGCCCTCAGTTTGTTTGTGCAGCCGAGGAGGCGGCGGCGGCCCGCGACGGTGAGTGAGAGACACTTTGTGTCGTCAGCCCTCAGTTTGTTTGTGCAGACGAGGAGCCGGCGGCGGCGGCCCGCGACGGTGAGTGAGAGACACTTTGTGTCGTCAGCCCTCAGTTTGTTTGTGCAGCCGAGGAGGCGGCGGCGGCCCGCGACGGTGAGTGAGAGACACTTTGTGTCGTCAGCCCTCAGTTTGTTTGTGCAGACGAGGAGCCGGCGGCGGCGGCCCGCGACGGTGAGTGAGAGACACTTTGTGTCGTCAGCCCTCAGTTTGTTTGTGCAGCCGAGGAGGCGGCGGCGGCCCGCGACGGTGAGTGAGAGACACTTTGTGTCGTCAGCCCTCAGTTTGTTTGTGCAGACGAGGAGCCGGCGGCGGCGGCCCGCGACGGTGAGTGAGAGACACTTTGTGTCGTCAGCCCTCAGTTTGTTTGTGCAGCCGAGGAGGCGGCGGCGGCCCGCGACGGTGAGTGAGAGACACTTTGTGTCGTCAGCCCTCAGTTTGTTTGTGCAGACGAGGAGCCGGCGGCGGCGGCCCGCGACGGTGAGTGAGAGACACTTTGTGTCGTCAGCCCTCAGTTTGTTTGTGCAGCCGAGGAGGCGGCGGCGGCCCGCGACGGTGAGTGAGAGACACTTTGTGTCGTCAGCCCTCAGTTTGTTTGTGCAGCCGAGGAGGCGGCGGCGGCGGCCCGCGACGGTGAGTGAGAGACACTTTGTGTCGTCAGCCCTCAGTTTGTTTGTGCAGCCGAGGAGGCGGCGGCGGCGGCCCGCGACGGTGAGTGAGAGACACTTTGTGTCGTCAGCCCTCAGTTTGTTTGTGCAGACGAGGAGCCGGCGGCGGCGGCCCGCGACGGTGAGTGAGAGACACTTTGTGTCGTCAGCCCTCAGTTTGTTTGTGCAGCCGAGGAGGCGGCGGCGGCGGCCCGCGACGGTGAGTGAGAGACACTTTGTGTCGTCAGCCCTCAGTTTGTTTGTGCAGACGAGGAGCCGGCGGCGGCGGCCCGCGACGGTGAGTGAGAGACACTTTGTGTCGTCAGCCCTCAGTTTGTTTGTGCAGACGAGGAGCCGGCGGCGGCGGCCCGCGACGGTGAGTGAGAGACACTTTGTGTCGTCAGCCCTCAGTTTGTTTGTGCAGCCGAGGAGGCGGCGGCGGCCCGCGACGGTGAGTGAGAGACACTTTGTGTCGTCAGCCCTCAGTTTGTTTGTGCAGACGAGGAGCCGGCGGCGGCGGCCCGCGACGGTGAGTGAGAGACACTTTGTGTCGTCAGCCCTCAGTTTGTTTGTGCAGCCGAGGAGGCGGCGGCGGCCCGCGACGGTGAGTGAGAGACACTTTGTGTCGTCAGCCCTCAGTTTGTTTGTGCAGACGAGGAGCCGGCGGCGGCGGCCCGCGACGGTGAGTGAGAGACACTTTGTGTCGTCAGCCCTCAGTTTGTTTGTGCAGCCGAGGAGGCGGCGGCGGCCCGCGACGGTGAGTGAGAGACACTTTGTGTCGTCAGCCCTCAGTTTGTTTGTGCAGCCGAGGAGGCGGCGGCGGCGGCCCGCGACGGTGAGTGAGAGACACTTTGTGTCGTCAGCCCTCAGTTTGTTTGTGCAGACGAGGAGCCGGCGGCGGCGGCCCGCGACGGTGAGTGAGAGACACTTTGTGTCGTCAGCCCTCAGTTTGTTTGTGCAGACGAGGAGCCGGCGGCGGCGGCCCGCGACGGTGAGTGAGAGACACTTTGTGTCGTCAGCCCTCAGTTTGTTTGTGCAGACGAGGAGCCGGCGGCGGCGGCCCGCGACGGTGAGTGAGAGACACTTTGTGTCGTCAGCCCTCAGTTTGTTTGTGCAGCCGAGGAGGCGGCGGCGGCCCGCGACGGTGAGTGAGAGACACTTTGTGTCGTCAGCCCTCAGTTTGTTTGTGCAGCCGAGGAGGCGGCGGCGGCCCGCGACGGTGAGTGAGAGACACTTTGTGTCGTCAGCCCTCAGTTTGTTTGTGCAGACGAGGAGCCGGCGGCGGCGGCCCGCGACGGTGAGTGAGAGACACTTTGTGTCGTCAGCCCTCAGTTTGCCGTATAATGTGACGAATTCTCCCGCACGGCTCTCGGCTCTATTAAATGGTGAACATTTAAACCATTAATACAAAGATCAAAGCTTAAAGTAAAATTGAAAAGGAGCTACCTGGTGGAAGAGACCGGGAGTCGAAACCGGTACCTCTGGATTACCGGCCCAGCGCGTTAACCACTTCGCTACCCTGGCGCCAGGTAACCTGACGAATTTTTCCTTTGTCATAGTAAATTTTTCATCTTTCACATGTGAGTCATGTGAGACGGTATCTTTCGTTCAATGGTAAAGGAGGGAGAAGTGCTTTTCAAGCTTGGGAAGCCGTACCTGACTTAACTGTAGGTTTCGAGTCAGCCTTGTTTTGAGATTTGTGTTATATTTTTAAAATAATTGGTACATTTTATTAAAAAAAAAAATTACGTTTTACAGTTTTTTTACTGTTTATTTTTTTTGTTAAAAAGTGCATTATTTTTGTTAAAAAAATTGATTCTTTACTCATACTCATACTCATTTATTAATAAAAAAAATGTCAACATTTTACAAGTCAATACATTGTAAAAATTCTATTAAATTTCAAAATACGAATTATTATAATAAACATAAAAATTATTACATACAAATTGGAATAGGTAGTTACTTTATTAGTATTATTAATTATTATATTAACTCATTATTAAATTCGTAAAATTCGTCGATGTTGTAAAAAGCATTGGTTGTTAGCCATTTCTTTAATACATTGAAGAACGTTACATTATTTTCAATATCTTTGATATTTGTCCTTAATTTACCAGAAAATCATATATCACATGCCCTATTATGTATAGTTTTAAAGAAATGTTGCTTGAAAGCGCAGCAGCGTCGAGCTGAACTGAACGCGCGCCGGCTCTCGACGGCCCCGGCCGAGTCACTCGAGACCTCAGACCACACGGCCCCGGGTCGCCTGTGCCCAGTTCAGCGCGTACTCATAAGTGCAAGGTTCCCATACAACGGAGTGCACTAGCAAACCAGCTATTGTAACTGAAGAAGATACATTTATTTTGCAAACCAATTACATTTAAATATACATCTAAATAATTGAATTACATTTTTTAATAATTTTATTAAAACTTTCGTGAGACATATTTAATTATTGTATTAAGCGGTTTACACTCACGTGAAATTGTCAGGAACGGCTCGACATGTTTTGAACTCGTATGGAGCTCTTCATCAGGGACCGCTGCCCGTACACCGCCGCGGCAACCTCGTCACTGCTGATACTTTGATCGACGTTCCGCCCTGAGCGCGCGCGCCGATGGCGCGGGGGCGGGGGGTGCTTGCAAGCCCGCAACTTGATAAAGATCCCTAAACCTACCTAAAGATAAAGATCCGTTCGGTAGCCCGGGCGTATATGAAATACCCGGCGAAACATATTGTGCGTTTGGACAATCCGGTGGACACCATTAGTCAAGTGTGCGTAATGTCTATTGATGACAAAAGTGACGTTGGAGTGGACGGACAAGTTGCGGGCTTGCAAGCACCCCCCCCCATCGGCGCGCGCTTAGAGCGGAACGTCGATCAAAGTATCAGCTGTGACGAGGTTGCCGCGGCGGTGCACGGGCAGCCGTCCCTGATGAAGGGCTCCATACGAGTTCGAAACATGTCGGGCCGTTCCTGACAATTTCACGTGAGTGTAAACCGCTTAATACAATAATTACAATTTTAAAATTAAATTTAACTTAAAATCTATACTTCTATAGTAATTCTATGAACTAAACGGTGTTCTGGTTGCAAAAATGGAGTCCATCCAGCATATGTCATAGCACTCTTGAGCACCACGACGCTGATCTTCCGTGGATCCAGCATGATATACTACCGCTCCAGACAAGCCTAATGAGACGCACAATAATATGTCAAAGTTGATCCTTCTCTCTCTGTAAGCTCGACAAAACCCTCAAGCTAACCGCCCGAACATAATTGTTGTTGTGTCAATAAATACTCCTTTAAACGTTTTTTTTTAAACAAACAAAGAAGGTGCTTTTCTAATTGGAGGAGGAAGATTGTTCCAGCATTGCGTAGCAGCATACCGACAGCTGCCACGAAACGCCGCCGTACCATGTCGCGGGCATACGAGCCGGAGGGCCTGTCTTTCATGTGCTCGTGAAAATATAAGCTTGGAGTAGATATGGACGCTGTTTTTCTCTTATCACTTCCAACAGGAGTGAGGCCAAGTGATATGCTCGGCGAGCCTCCATCTTTAGTAGACCACCCTTATTACGAATGGATAGACGTGAGCACAAGGAGGAACTGGGTAGCAAAACCTTACACAGGCATTTTGGACGCGTTGAATAAGTCTCTTTGTTCGCGATAATAAACACTGCCCTAAAACTGTATCCGCATAATTAAGTTTTGAGAGAATTAAACAGTCACATAAGATGCGCATATCAATGTTCAGATAGTTTCTGACTTGGTACAAGACTTTTAGGCGGAAAAAACTATTACGGACGGTTTCAGCAATGTATTTTTCAAAGTGCAGCATACCATCCATGCAGACGCCTAGATTACGAGCCTCTGGTACATACTCTAACTTGTCGCCATCAATAACTAGATTTGGCTCCTGGGAAAGAATCTTTGAGATTTGATTTTTCGAACCCATTTTGAGGCCATTCTGAACCAGTGAGTGATTTGATCTAGGTCCTGATTTAGCTTATCAATGGCTTGTTGCATGTCATTGGGCTTGAAAGAAATATATACCTGTAAATCATCGGCGTACATGTGATAGCTACAGTTACTTATACATTTTATAATATCTGCACGATATAAAATAAAAAGGATTGGGCTTAATATTGATCCCTGGGGATCGCCTCTATTCCCAGGTGCCGCTACTGACATCTGAATTACGGACCTCGACAAATTGCGAACGACCTATTAGATAACTATCGAACCACGCAATAGTGCTAGGATCGAATCCATAGTATGAAAGCTTAGACAATAGGAGTGGTGTATCTATGGTGTCGAAAGCGCGTTGAGAAGTCCAACAGCACCAGAATCGTTCCCATTTCTACATCCCGTGCTGCTAAAATATTATCAACTACATCCAGAAGGGCTGTAGCCGTGCTAAGTTTCTTTCGGAATCCAGATTGCATAGCGGGCAAATTATTATTTCCTTCTAAGAAATCCGTTAATTGTGTACAGACTATTTTTTCTAGGATTTTAGACATCATTGGTAGAATACTGATAGGCCTCAGATGTTTCAAGTCCGTCGGTGGTGATTTTTTGGGGATTGGCTTCACTACTGCTACTTTCCAAAGATCAGGGAACACACCAGTGTTCAAGGATTGGTTTACTAGGGCAGTTATTACATTCAGTTTACTAGGGCAGTTGTTACATTCAGTATTTATTAATTTGTTTCATATTTTACATTTAGTAATAGCCACACTCGATAGTACCTAAATAAGCCGGGCCACCTTGCTACTACTTGCTATACTTGCTGCCTTGGAATTCTGATTGATTTTCTCTAAAAATATAAAACTTCCAACTATCGAAGTGATACCAACAGGAAGTGCGTTTCATGAGTTCCTCGTGGAGATATATCAAATTGTTTGCAGTCGAGTGTAGAATTCTGCTCGCAGGTAGTACCCATAGCACAAGCCTTCTTGAGCTTTATTTGGGACTAGATCGATTTGTGTGAATACAAAGTTGTTAAAGTCTTGTAATTATTGTACGCGCCTTAAAGAACTTTAAAATATAAATGTTTCATGATTTTCAGAATTAAACCTTTTTAACAAAAGTTAATTAGAAAGTTTAATCACGCCCAGAAAATTACTCTGAAATATTTTCGACAAAGTCGTATCTTACTATGAAATCCATGTATAGATATGAACTGTTACCGTAACGTGCTACATTGTTGTCGTGTTGCGAGCTAACATGTACATTTTACAAATGTACAAATACAAAGGCATGTATTTAAATCGATATCTGTATATTCCCTTTTTTCGATCAAAATATTTGAAAGTTTCACCAAAAATACTGACTTGCACACTAATTATGCACACTAAATAATGCGAATTAAATATACTATTTAAAGGTATTTGCAAAACTGTTTTACTGAACGAATAACTATTATTAAAATAGTATATCTAACAATTCCTTAGTTCAACAAACATATTACAATACAAATGTATGAGACATATAATGTCTCATTTTTTTTATGTGGGTAGGTACACCACTATTTTTATTTAAGCGCTAAGGTGTAAGGTGTACCTTTCAAATAAAACAATGCAAAGATCGACACACAAAGCATAAGGAAAAATTCGTCAGATCTTCCTGGAGCTAGGGTGGCGAAGTCAAAGTCAAAGTCAAAAGTCAAAAGTGTTTATTTGTTAAACATAGGTAAATACACAATACACTGGTGCAGGTGCAGGTGACAATAAAGTTTGGTAACACTATGTTTTGCCTTCCGGCGCACAAAAACAATGATTAATTAACAATTAATTCACAAATATTATTTCATTATTACAATTAATATTACTATACTACTTAATAAATGGTTAACGCGCTGGACCGGCAATCCAGAGGTACCGGGTTCGATTCCCGGTCTCTTCCCCCAGGTAGCTCCTTTTTTTAGGGTTCCGTACCCAAAGGGTAAAAACGGGACCCTATTACTGAGACTTCGCTGTCCGTCCGTCTGTCACCAGGCTGTATCTCAAGAACGGTGATAGCTAGACAGTTGAAATTTTTTCTTTAAGCTTTGATCTTTGTATTTAATGCTTAAACATATTACAACTTTTTAAAGGAAAACCATCACCTAATTTACTTTTAGGAATATCATTTATTCTAAATAAAACCCAATTTAATCTGTCATAGTCATATAATTAAGTACATACGTATCACAAGTACAACAAAAGGTGCGTTTTTTAGGGATATAAAAAAAAAACTAACCTAACCTAACCTGGCCGAGTCGGATCTGCTCTGGAAGGTGATTAGAGTGCAAGTTAGTATTTTTGATAAACAATTCGAATTTTCGTTTTACAAATCATATATCCGATGTACGAACCATATTTTTGGTGTGAATTCGATTAAAAAGGTCATCTCGTTTTGTATGATGTTTAAGTTTTTTTTGTAGGACATGTTCAGTTAATAATTTTTTTTTTTGCACAGCATTAGTTTTTCTGGTATGCATTCAGTTAATTAGTGGAGTTACCTAGGTAAGTTATTGTGCTGAAAAATTATACAGATGTGCATTTAATAATATCCCAAATACAAATACTGCCGTGCTAAGCATAACAGCAGTAACTCACATAAAAGTTATTAAAAAAAGCTCGTAAGTAAAATATAATTTAGATTCGTAAACTAAGATAAAACCTTTTTATTGTTACATTCAATGTGGGTTACTGCTGTTATGCTTAGCACGGCAGAATATAAGCAGTTATGTGTGCTGGGTTCAGGTAATCTTTGACCACATTTTCGAGCAGTGTCCTGATATAATAACAAATGTCTCGTGTCTCGTTCAGATGACGAGGTCTCGGTGAAGACGGAGACGCCGGACGAGTCGGACGGAGCGGAGGAGTCGGGGGCGGAGTCGCACGTCGCGGACGAATCGGAGGCGGAGCCCGACGCAGCAGTCGAGTCGGGGGCGGAGCCCGACGCAGCAGTCGAGTCGGGGGCGGAGCCCGACGCAGCAGTCGAGTCGGGGGCGGAGCCTGACGCAGATGTCGAGTCGGGGGCGGAGCCCGACGCAGCAGTCGAATCGGGGGCGGAGCCCGACGCAGATGTCGAGTTGGGGGCGGAGCCCGACGCAGCAGTCGAGTCTCGGCCGGAGGAAGCTGCCGCCGTGGCCCTCACCCGCGTCACATCACGTAAGTACTGAGTTAACTTAGTAATTTGCAGTTGTACATAAGTCAATAACTACTTAAGAGCCCACATATGCAAAATTCGCTATCTTCATCGACCTAAATCTCAATATCTATAATGATTACGTATCTGTTCTTTCGAAATATTAAACTTGACCTGTTTATCTTCTAAACTGTGAAGGTGAAAACCACAGACCACTTAACCCTATAGACCCCGGTTCATAAAACTTTCTCTAGTATCTCATTTTGCCAAATTGGCGGGGTGAGGAGGGCAACAAGTGCACTGTGGTTGGCTAGTTCAAGGTCAGCGAGCAATGACGCATGCGGTGCAAGATGCGCGCCATTTTTGATAGTGATGGGACACACTCGAAAAAGAAACTGCAGAATGTAAGTAGATATGTTTTTAATTGGAATCAATAATAATCGAGAATGGTTTAAAATGCGCTTCAATTAAAAAATATAAAATGTAAATCTACTCATATTATTATAGTCTAAGATCCCGATATAGAACGACCTTCACCGAGATGTTTATTTGATGAAATGTATTTTATATTTAATTTAATATGTCAATAAATATATTGCATATGGGTTGCCTAACAAATTTTAGTCCAGGGTATGTTTAATTAATAATTAAAAAAAAAATTTAAACATTTGATTATTAGATAAATTCTATACCAATCGAAAGTATGAAGCCCATAGAATATGCAAACGTTAGGTTGCCTATTCTTTACCCGTTACAAGTATGGGATGGTTTTTGGTTGGGACCTCTCAGTCGCACACATTCACTCGCAGCAATATTTTACTTTTCAAAATTCGACAACCGGAATTGTGGACTGATTTTTCGCAGGCAACCCTATACCACCGTGTTCATAATAAAATAATCTTTAATGTTATTTAATTTCAATTCAATTATCAGACCGTTGCAAAATGCTATAGTCTGGCTAATGAAATATTACTCGAAGTTTTGGCGGGAAATTTAAAAAATCTGCGGCTGGTCACACTTTGTGTAGTAGGAATTAGAAAGAAAGAAAGAAAGAAAGAAAGAAAATTTATTTCGCCGCAATTAGTAGGTATTACATATTATAACATAAAAATTATAAGAATTGTGCGAAAAAGGAGTCCACTCAGCACATTGCCAAACCACGGGGGTGACTTGACGGCTGGTATTATGTGGATCCACAAGTTGAGCGGAACAGGACTGCACGTTATACACTCATATTCCCATTAAACCAAAAATAGAGTGAACAAACTGATTGTAATTCATTTATATAAAGTACTATAAGTGGGCATGTTTATCTCACAAAACCGTGACTAAAACTAACACATTTAAACTTTACAAAATCAAACTGTGACAAAAAATATAATCCGACCTGGAACACGAAAGGCTTACTGTGCTGGACCAAGCTGCTGGTCTAACAAATATAATTTTAACCGTTTCTTGAAAATAAATATAGAAGAAGCATTTTGGATTGGAGGTGGGATATTGTTCCAGCATTTCGTGGCAGAGTAACTAAAACTGCCACGAAAGGAAGCGCTTCCGTGTCGAGGACAGATAAGGCGAGGGGCACGTCTAGGTTTTGGCTTGGTGAAACGAAGCTTGTGAAAAAGGTACGAGGGCTCTTTAAAATTTATAATTCCGAAAAGGAGCGTGGCTAAATGCATAGTACGGCGGGCCTCCATCTTGAGAAGCTTACCTTTGTTATAAAAGGGAGTAACGTGTGCTCGAGGTGGAATGGGATAACAGAATCTTGCGCATGCATTTTGTAAGCGCTGAATCAACTTTTTAGAACGAGCAAGCAAACATGGGCCAAACACCGTATCAGCGTAATTAAGCTTCGAGAGAATTAAAGAGTCGCAAAGTTTTATTCGTATGTCTACAGAAAGATAATTTCGGACCCTATATAGAACTTTTAGCCGATAAAAACAATTGCGTACAGTTTCAAGCACATGTTTCTCAAAATGAAGAGTACTATCCATGATAACACCCAGATTTCTAGCTTCAGACACACATTCTAAGGGTTCATCATCTATAGAAACCTGGGGGCTACGGGCCATTACCTTAGCGACACCCTGCTTTGTACCCATCACAAGAAACTTCGATTTTAAAGGGTTAAGAACAAGGCCACTTTGTTCTGACCATCGCGCTACTCGGCTCAGATCTTGATTTAGTTTGGAGACAGCTCCTTCCGTGTCATCTGGCTTGAAAGAGATGTAAATTTGTAGGTCATCAGCGTACAAATGACATTTACAGTTTTTGACACTGTCAACGATATCAGCACTGTATAAAATGAAAAGTATAGGACCGAGAATAGATCCTTGAGGTACTCCTCTAGTGACAGGTTGAGTGTCAGAAACTGTAAAAGTACCGTCAGGATTGTTCAGTTCAACACGTTGAGTGCGTCCGCTTAAATAGCTAGCAAACCATTTTACACTACTAGCCTCAAAACCGTAATAGGACAGCTTGGAAAGTAACAAAGTATGATCTATAGTATCGAAAGCGCGTGAGAAATCGAGTAACGCCATAATAGTGCCTTCGCCGCCATCTTGCGCCGTGAGGATATTGTCAACGACATCGATAAGAGCAGTAGCTGTACTGCGTCCCTTCCTAAAACCAGATTGATTTGAAGGTAAAATATTATTATTCTCTAGAAACTCAGTCAGCTGCATGCAAATCGCTTTTTCTAAAATTTTTTTTTTTTTTTATTATAGTTTTGATACTAGAAAATATTTTTGACTTTCTATGCACAAGTAAGGTACCTAGGAAATAAGTTAATATACGTTGACGTGCTCTCATAGTTAGCTCATTCAATTATCAGACCGTTGCAAAATGCTATAGTCTGGCTAATGAAATATTACTCGAAGTTTTGGCGGGAAATTTAAAAAATCTGCGGCTGGTCACACTTTGTGTAGTAGGAATTATAGTTTTGATACTAGAAAATATTTTTGACTTTCTATGCACAAGTAAGGTACCTAGGAAATAAGTTAATATACGTTGACGTGCTCTCATAGTTAGCTCACATAATTTCTACCACTATGTACAGTACAGTCAACGATAAAATCATAATAGTTCATAGTTTTTTCGGGTAGGTGTCAAAACCAAGACAAGTCACTTTTTGTGTATTAATTAATAATTTATTTTGAATCACAAAAGTTTACCAATATTTTTGTGTACATAGCTAGTATATTATATTCTTATATACATACAGTGTGGGTTTCTCAATCCCATGCACAGCTGAAAAGTTGGTATAAAACACCTGCCGGTTGACCTTTGGACCCAAGTTCACTGACACAACATTGATCACAAACACTGTCAGTTTTCACTATGACATCCTTGGAAACAATTTTTGAAACACAGAAGACGCTGGAATCCACATTTTCACAGCGGTTTGCAGAGTTGGAAACAGCACTGAAGTCGACTTCACCGCACTCACATTCCACAATTAGCAGCTTAAATAAAGAGCTTAGTTGCTTTAAAGAGCATGTGAATGGTATGTTGCAACTTCTTCGGCAACAGATTGAGACAGTCAGCAGCACAGTTGACTCCATGGAGATGCGACACCGAAGAAAGTATTTGCTGTTTGGTGGAATTTCAGAGGCTGATGATGAGGACATTTTAGGCTCAGTATTATCTGTCTGCCAAACAAATCTTCAGCTTTCTGACTTGACCCGCACCTCAATTACTGTCTGTCACCGGATTGGCACTAAGGCAGAGCGGCCCAGACCTGTTTTAGTCAGGTTTTCCAGTTGGGATGTCAGGAACTCTGTTTGGAAGAAGAAAACAGCACTCAAGGGCACATCAGTTGTGCTGTCTGAGTTCCTGACAAGGCAGCGGCAGACTCTGTTCATCTCGGCGCGAAAACATTTTGGAATGCGCAATGTTTGGACCCTTGATGGGAATGTTTACGCCAAATTGCCCAATGGTAAAAAGGAGCGATTGAGTTCTTTTGAGAAATTCCAGTCCTTGGCCGCTAAACACGCTCCAGTCCAGTCTTCTTCATCGTCAATTCCAACCTCCGTGTCCACCTCAACGTCCTCGCCTGCGCCTGTGCTTATGTCCACGCCCACGTCCGAACATGTGCCGAGGTCTGTGGCACCCCGGGGAACTGCAACGGCTGCTGCGCCTCAGCCCGTGCCGCCCGCGCCAGTGAAGGGTATACCTCCTATCCCCGGGCCCAGCAAGCCGAAGCCCATTGAGGAGCGCCGTACGAGACGTGCAACATAACACCAACTTTAGTGTATTTTAGTCAGTGTTTCAATTTTCGTTTTGTTTTTGTTATGTTTAACGTATGTATCACGCGGCTACGGTGGGTATTTGTTTATCAGTTGTTAAATCTTATCATCCCACTATGTCGTTGTAATTTTCGACCGTCCATCTCAATTAGTTGCTTTTTTAAACATTTAAGATTAAGTTTACCCACAATTCAATTCGTGACTTAATGAAATTACCCACTTTGTTTGCTACTAACATGATACTAAATAAAATTGAATTGACAATGACATTTGAAATGACGGATGAACCTGACGGCTTTGTTTCGTTTAGAAATTAAGTAAATTGCTGAAGTGCGATTGATGTTCGGTGATCGGCGGTGGTCGTGTGATATTTATTTATTTAGTGTCATGTTATGAATTTGTTTTTTCTTCGTTTGTAACTATTTTTCTTTTTTTCTTCGATTGTAACTAGTGTGTTTATGGTCGACCGGCGGGTCAAACGAGGCCTATTCGTAGGGTACGTATTACAATCCCGAAAGTTCATAATACCTACAGTTGAAATACCGATGGTCAAAATACCGAAAATCAAAATACCGAAAGTACTAAAAGCCGATATTCGATATACCGATGCTCAAAAGACCTATTTTGAAAAGATCGAATGTTCAAAATCTCGAAATTTACAATACCGAAAGTTTAAAATCTCGAAATTTTATAATCCCGAAAGTTTTGAATCTCGAAATGTTATAATCCCGAAAGTCAACCATTGTCAGTAAAATGCCAATGAAAAAAAATATATTTTTTTTTTAAGAATATGATCATAACTACAACAAAAGGAGCGTTTTTTAGGGATATAAAAAAAAAAACTAACCTAACCTAACCCGGCCGAGTCGGATCTGCTCTGAAAGGTGAATCATTTAAAGTTTGAGAATAGGTTGAGGTGAATCAATCACCTTTCAGAGCAGATCCGACTCGGCCGGGTTAGGTTAGGTTAGTTTTTTTTTTATATCCCTAAAAAACGCTCCTTTTGTTGTACTTGTGATACGTATGTATGTGAACTGTAGGAATTCTAGCCGTCGGGATTACATTCTTCGGGATTACAGTCTTCGGGATTACAGTCTTCGGGATTACAGTCTTCGGGATTACAATCTTCGGGATTACAGTCTTCGGGATTTCATCCTTTCGGTCAAACGTTCTTTCGGGATTTTAAACTTTCGGTCAAATAAACATTCGACATTTTAATTTTCGGCCTTCCATCCATAGGTCTTATGAAATTCGGTATTTTGAACTTCGGCATTGTAATACGTACCCCTATTCGTACCATAATAAGTGCTTATTAACTATACATTGTATTTATTTTTATTTATATATTATATTGTCCTCATACCTGCTTTTATAATATTATGACAGATGATGAATCCTTTCACTCTGCCTGCGAATTGTCCTCCTCTTTTCACTCACTTGATAGCTCAGAGTTACCTGAGTCTGAAACTCTCTGTACTCTAATTTCGCGCGAACTTTCGAATTCAAGTAGTTTTTTCAATATATGTCACATAAACGCGCAAAGCATTCCGAGCCATTACAATGACTTACTTGATACCTTCTCAACTTCCTGTGTTCATGCAGTCCTTATTTCTGAAAGTTGGCTTAAGCCCAGTCTGTCCTCTGCGTGGTACGGTCTGCCTGGCTACATTTTGTTGCGAAATGATCGCACGGGCAAGGGTGGTGGAGTCGCCATCTACCTCCGTAGCGATATCCCGTTTAAAATCATATCTTCGTCTCCCTCTGTTTTCTCTCACTCCATGGAACATTTGGTCATTGAGGTTAACATTAAGG
Source organism: Apotomis capreana (assembly GCA_947623375.1). Lineage (NCBI taxonomy): Eukaryota > Metazoa > Arthropoda > Insecta > Lepidoptera > Tortricidae > Apotomis > Apotomis capreana. The sequence goes on from OX392520.1 coordinate 130,630, forward strand.
GTTTAAAGGTTGTTCTTGGAGTCGTGTATTGTCCGCCCATGGTCGATTATTTTTCAAATCTTGAAACATTGTTTGCTTCTGTTGCAACGGAATGCCCACATCTCATTATAATGGGTGACTTTAATACTGATCTTATGACGGATAGTAGTAGAACACGTAAGTTGCTGTCAACTACAACGTCTGCGGCCTTGACTGTTCTCCCGCTAAAGCCCACACACCACAATGTCGATACAACGGACACCTGGTTGGACCTTATGTTGTCCTCTTCAAAAGATCACGTGGGCAAGTTTGGACAGTTATCAGCACCTGGATTTTCGCGGCACGATCTTATTTTCTTGTGCTACAAGGTCCGTCCGCCTAAAGCGGAACCTGTCTATATAGAATCTCGTAGTTTTGCGAGACTTGACTTCGAATTGTTAAACCGGGACGCTCAAAGCACAGACTGGACACCCGTATTAACTGCAGCTACCGTTGATGAGGCGGTGGTTGCACTTAATGCGACAGTGTTGCAACTTTACGACAAGCACGCGCCCGTTCGAAACGTCAGATTGAAACGACCGCCCGCCCCGTGGATCACCCGCGCGGTCCGTATTGCAATGACCAGGCGAGATCGGGCGTTTAATAAATTTAAACGCGATCGTTGTCAGGAAAACTGGTGTGCGTTCAAAATCGTAAGAAATCGTTGTAATTCCATGGTTAGATCGGCAAAACGCAAATATATTCATGACAACATCCTTTCATCTTCAGCGGCTGACACATGGAAGTTTCTGAAGTCTATTGGCGTGGGTAACCCTCAATGTAAGTGTAATAGTTTGTCAACTTTTCCTCTAAACGATTTAAACGTTCACTTCTCAAAATCTTCAACCTTAGACCCCGCCACTATATCTCACAGTATTTCGCTGATAAACGCACTTCCAAACCTTTCAAACAGTATGTTTAATTTCACTTCTGTCACTGAGGACGAGATACGAAAGGTGATTATATCCGTGAAGTCGAACGCGACTGGCCATGATGATGTAAGCAGAGTAATGATAGTGAGCATCCTGGGAAGTATTGTGCCAATTATTACTTATATTGTCAATTTTTCTATGTGTTCAGGTGATTTTCCCTCCTTATGGCGTAGTGCTTATGTTATTCCTCTTCCAAAAGTCCCCAACCCTACTTTGCTTAAAGAATTCCGCCCCATTTCAATTCTTCCGTTTTTGTCGAAAATCCTAGAAGCCGTTGTGCATAGGCAAGTGTCTGCCTACATCTACTCCAACCAGCTTCTCTCACCACTCCAGTCGGGCTTCCGTCCTGGTCACAGTACATCCACCGCTCTGCTAAAGGTTATTGAAGATGTTAGGCACGGTATTGAATCTTCCCAGCTCACTATTATGGTCCTCATTGACTTCTCTAACGCCTTCAACGCCGTTAATCACGAGCTTCTCCTTGCTGCGCTTCATCGCCTAAATATCTCGTCGTCGGTGGCTCGCGGTGGCTTGCTTCCTATCTGCGTGATCGTCGCCAGGCTGTACGTGCCAATCGGTCTTACTCTGATTGGTGCGATTTGAGTTCTGGGGTTCCGCAGGGTGGAATTTTGTCACCTTTACTTTTCTCCATATTTATAAATCTCATCACCCCCAACATCAATTGCTCATATCATCTCTATGCTGATGACCTCCAACTATACACCCATGTGAGGCCTGATGATTTGAACAGTGCTGTATCTCGTTTAAATATGGATCTCGACCACATTTCATCTTGGTCTAGACTCTTTGGCATTGCTGTCAATCCTTCTAAGTGTCAAGCACTAGTTCTTGGAAGTCCCCGCACACTGGTCACTAGGGATCTGACGCAATTGTCACCAGTCTGTTTCGAGAACATAGTGATCCCTTTTGACGCGCAGGTGAAAGACCTGGGCTTAATAATTGATGGTGGCCTTAGTTGGGAGCCGCAAGTGTCTGAGGTCTGTCGTAGAGTTACATGTACGTTACGATCTCTTTACAGATTTAAACATTTCCTCCCGGTAAGTACAAAGAGACTCCTTATACAGACTTTGGTGCTGCCGGTGATAGATTATGGGGATGTGTGCTACACTAATGTAACCCAAGGACTTTTGGACAGACTAGACCGGCTCCTGAACAACTGTATCCGTTTTATTTTTGGGCTACGCAAATATGATCATGTCTCCGCGTATCGTCGACAGCTGCAGTGGCTTCCGATTCGCGAGCGTAGGTCGCTAAGGATTTTGTGTACTCTCTTCTCTATTCTTTATGACCCTGTGGCACCAGATTACCTCAGATCAAAGTTTCAGTTCGTAAGTGCCCGGCCAGGCGGCGAGCTCCGTACCTCCCGTAAACTACTACTCTCTGTTCCTCCCCATCGCTCTGGCGCCATGGGCAATTCGTTCACAGTGCAGGCAATTCATCTCTGGAATGCCCTTCCCCTCTGTATACGTCAAGCTGAGAACAAGCTCTCTTTCAAGCGCTTGGTGCGCAAGCACCTTTTGGAAAATCTTCAACATTAGGTAAATCTCGTCGTAGTCATTTAACAGCAGGTACCCTATATATATAATCCATATTCATATATATTCATACTCATATATATATAGTATAAATAAATATTATATATATATATATTCCCATAATTATGTATTTATCAACGTAACTAGTGTTTTTTTTTTTTTTGTTTCGATATTTGCATCGTGTGTATACACGTATTGTTGTACACCCTTCCCGCACCTATAATGTCTCTGTTTGACCTTGTGGTTGACTGGTAGAGAATGCCTCATGGCATTAAGTCCGCCATTTGTACTTTTACTTATGTATTTTGTGCAATAAAGTTTAAATAAATAAATAAATAAAAATAATAATACAAGGCGGAATATTAAATGTAGTGTTAATAAGACCTAGCTCGAGTATCTTATAATACCATAACCCATAACATTAATACATCTGCAAAAAAATTACATATAGTACATACGTAATTTTGCTAAATTTCAACTCAATCGGAATGTTAGAACTAGTACATAAAGTATCAAAATTATTTATAGAGTACCCACCTACTAAATTGATTAAATCATAGACAATTGGTGATGCCACAAGGAAATATCTGTCAATATTATTTGGCTAGCCAGACTCTAGTATAGATTTACCTGTTTAAACCTGGCTACCCGATAGTTGTGACGGGAAAAGAATAGGCAACCTAACGTTTGCATATTCTATGGGCTTCATACTTTCGATTGGTATAGAATTTATCTAGTAATCAAATGTTTAAAAAAAAAACTTAATTATTAATTAAACATACCCTGGACTAAAAGGCCGTTTCCGATTAAGGGAAGCAAAAATGCCCTTTAATATTATGACTTGGTTTTTTTTTCTACAGTCAGTTACGTCTAGTAGAGTAACTGCGTCAAGTTTGGTTGAAAAATTCTTTGTGGTTCCGCAGAAAAAAAATAAAAACGGAAATAATGAAATATGGTTTTTCTCCAAAACTATTTAACTTTAATGTACTATTATTTTTTCATTCTGTAAAGCTTAGTCAAGTTCATGTTTTAAGTGAAAATGGTATCTCTATATCTAACGATTATGTAAAAAGTAGGTAAGTCAAAATTTTAATATATATATTTTTTTACTTTTGTGAGAGATACCACTCTAATTGACATTTCTAAATAAGCCTTGGTTAACGTCCTGTAACACATATTAATTTGATGGATAAAATCGGAAAGCAACTATGTCAAAATGAAATAAATAACTGGGTTGGATTTTATTACATTTTATTAGTAAGCTATTCTAACACTTCCAAATAACCAAAACATACATCCTCTTTACAAATGAACAAGATTTGACAGTTAGTGACATTTGCCTTTTATTGTTATTGAAAATGTCATTATTTTTGTAATAACACAAAAACTATGCATATATTAATCATTTTTGCTATTCGGTATATAAGCTTTACTTAACAGTATACCAGATTATCAATTTAAAGGTTTTAATCGGACACTAACTGTAAAATGGAATTTAAAAGACTTTTCGGGTATGACTTCATTATCTTGAAATTGTAATTACAAACTATTCTTTTTTCGCCACGCAATAATCCTCTTTCTATCGAAATTAAAATAAATACATATTATGACAGTAATAAAAATGAATTGTTTTTTTAAATGTAACATGACTTTTCAGGGACATTAGAAAGATAACTCGTCTTTACAAAATGAATTCTAAAGCGAATGTAATCAAAAAAATATTAAGAAAGAAACCTACATCATTATAATCACCTCGCAATGATATAAGTAGCGATTTCGTATCTATCAGAAATACTTAATGAAGATGGTTCGTTGAATTTGGAATATGTGAAGGAAAATTCTAATATACTGAAACTGGAAGTCCAATCTCGCCATATTTCAAAAAAATATTTACAGATGCTTTATCGAATATGTCCCAAAGAGCATTGGTGTTGGATCCATAAGGCGGCATTATTGTGGATGTGCCAACGGAATGCGAACAGTAGTGTGTTGTTCACAGATTGTTGCTATTGTTTATTATTTATCGCAAGCAAGATATTTGTCCAAAATCGTTCGGCCTGCTGAAACTTTAAGCGGACTTTTTTTGAATCACGGAATTCACGTTACTGTCAATGAAGATAGCGATGAGGATTAGAATAAGTGTATTTTTTTTCATTACGTAACTAAAAAGGTGTCATTTTCTAGCAAATGTCACTGTAACTGTCAAATCTTGGTTATTTGTAAAGAGGATATTATGTTTTGGTTATTTAGCAGTGTTAGAGAAGTTTACTCATTAAATAGTAATGAATTCCAGCCCAGTTATTTATTTCATTTTGACACAGTTGCTTTCCGATTTTATCCATCAAATTAATATGTGTTACAGGACGTTAACTAAGGTTTATTTAGAAATGTCAATTAGAGTGGTATCTCTCACAAAAGTAAAAAAAAATATATATTAAAATTTTGACTTACCTATTTTTTTACATAATCGTTAGATATAGAGATACCATTTTCACTTAAAACGTGAAGATGACTAAGCTTTACAGAATGAAAAAATAATAGTACATTAAAGTTAAATAGTTTTGGAGAAAAACCATATTTCATTATTTCCGTTTTTATTTTTTTTCTGCGGAACCACAAATAATTTTTTAACCAAACTTGACACAGCTACTCTACTAGACGTAACTGACTGTAGAAAAAAAAATCTGCCCATTATCACGAAAGGGCATATTTTCTTCCCTTAATCGGAAACGGCCTTTGTTAGGCAACCCATATGCAATATATTCATTGACATATTAAATTAAATATAAAATACATTTCATCAAATAAACATCTCGGTGAAGGTCGTTCTATATCGGGATCCTCTACTATAAATACATTGCTTCCCCGCGGCCATGATGGCGACAAATCAATACTCGTTGTGTAGTTTTCTACTAAACTTTAGTAGTTTTGTACTTTTATAATGCAATTTACAAATTAAATTCGAGCTAGGATTCCAATAGAGTAGAGTAGGTGTAGTTTATTAAAAATCATTTTTTTTAGAGTCCTTGCTATAAGCATCTACAGACTGCTGACTTTTATTTTCATTATCTAAAATCTTTTCTTAAATATTCCACATGACATTTAACTATTCTCTTGAATTAAAGCCTTCGAAGCACAATAAAAAGAACTAGTCTATGGTCGAGACTTGTCAATGTCAATCCGTTGACATTTAGCGATATGTCAATGTCATTTTAAGTTGGTTTTGAAGGCCCTTCAGCCAAGAAGATAGCAAACAAAACAAAAAAAAAAACGAGAAAGCCATGATCCAATAAAAAGTAAGAGGTGTAGTTTGAAGGTCCTTTAACAAGGACTATCGAAAGAAAAACACTAAATACTTTCCCTACTCTACAACAACAACAACAACAAATCCACTTTATTGCACACCTCAAATACACAGGGATACAAAACATGAGAGATATACAGTAAAAAAAATAAAATTAAAAATTTAAAAAACCCCCGACATGACAACCTATAAAAAGAAAGAAATAAAATCTACGAAATGTGCCTATACAATGAACAGTAGAAAAAGAGAATCCAAGCTTCGTTGCGTTCGGGGGACCGCTCAGTACCCGAATGAAATGAAATGAAATATATTTTTCAACGCAAAATTGCATGTATGCATTTGGGCTTCCCACTTTACGAGTTTCAGTACATTGCATTTCATTTACTTAGCGGTCCCCCGACGCAACGAAGCTTGGATTCTTTTTCTACTGTTCATTGTATAGGCACATTTCGTAGATTTTATTTCTTTCTTTTTATAGGTTGTCATGTCGGGGGTTTTTTAAATTTTAAATTTTATTTTTATTTCATATTTTTTAAACAAACGGAAGTTTCGTCCCGGAATTTTCTTCTTCTGACACTATTTTTGTTTTACACCGTTTATGGTCGAGGGTTTCCTGATCCTTGATCCTTTGATCCTTGACTATATGTAGGTACAACAGGATCCCAAGCCAGTGGTAATGAATGCCGTCTTCTCTAAGATTGAAGTTAGGATATATTTTGATTTCAATAGCCTTAAGCAACATTCTGGGAAAAAATCGTTAAAGTCAGACTAGTTAATGCTTATAATGGCAAAATGGCGAAGTTATTAGCCAAGACAATCAAAATATCAAAATATATACCTACTTTAAATGCACTGCATGAGTCGGAAGAACCTGCTACTTATGGCCTAAAACATAACCAGGTTTCTATTCTACTCTACATGATCCAAATAGTAGGTACGGATGGCTACTAGCAATGTAATTCTTATGATAAGTTTTTTAAGGCAATAATTAATTTAATCTTCTGATTCTTACTTAGCTCCATAAAAATTGCAGCTGGTGCTAGGTAACTTGACTTAGTTTTGAGAGACCTAATCATCGTTACCCCACACCATGGGATAAACATGCCCACTTTTGTTACGTGTATTGAAGGTACACAAAAATATGTTTTTAAAAATGTATTCAACCACTATGTCTCTACTCTGAGCTAAGCTGTGGACAGACTGACCCAAACTACAAAATCCTAAAAAGCTGTTATTCACTTAGGCAAGAGTACTTTTGCTTAAGCTTACCTACGTGTCATTTAGTCGCGTTAAAATTTTGCAGGGTGTTGCTATTTGTGACCTCAATCAAAGGAACCTGTTCAATAGTCCTAATAACAATTCAGCTTCAGCAGAATTCCGAAACTTAAAAATAGTGATCCAGTAGGTACTGTGACAGAAATTATAATGAGTTATTTTTTGTCAAAAAAGTATTTTTGAGACTCGGTTTTATTATTGACTGTACTTTCTTACACAAATGTTAATTGCTCATCAAGAACAATCAGACGAGCCCAAACACCATGGGTTTATCGTGTGCTGTTTAGGAGTTCCTACGGCCATCTTCAGCTCCAAGGTACCAAATTATAGTACTGTCAAAAATTTATTAATCTGTTGATTACGCTAATAAAACTTAACATTTAACCAACATTAGAAATTCTTGGCTTAGATCCTTTCACAACTAGCTGGTCATCATGAGACCTTCATTTATTGAGTGATACAGAAAATGCTAATGATACTTAACATTTAACCAAAATTTGAAATCCTTAGTTTCAATACGGGCTGAGATCCATTAACAACTACCTGGTCATCATGAGACCTTCATTTAGTAAGTCATACAGAAAATGCTAATAATACTTAACATTTAACCAAAATTTGGAATCCTTGGCTTCAATATTAGCTGAAATCCATTAACAACTAGCTGGTCATCATGAGACCTTAATTTATTGAGTGATATAGAAAATGAAAATAAAACTTATCATTTACCCAAAATTTAGAATTCTTGGCTTCAATATTGGCTGAAATCCATTAACAACTAGCTGGTCAATGAGACCTTCATTTATTGAGTGATATAGAAAATGCTAATACAACTTAACATTTAACCAAAATTTGGAATCCTTAGCTTCAATATTAGCTGAGATCCATTAACAACTACCTGGTCATCATGAGACCCTCAATTCGTGACTCATATAGAAAATGCTAATAAAACTTAACATTTAGCCAATATTTCGAATTATTGACTTCATTATTAGCTGAGATCTCGTCACTTGTTCCAATTAAAGCTGAATATCTTGGAAACTACTGGTCCTATTTCCACTAAACATAGCTAAGAACCATCTCGACGGAAAAGTCTTTCGATTAAAAAAAACCGCACTTAAATCGGTCCATCCGCTTGGGCGCTACGATGCCACAGACAGATACACAGATACACATGTTAAACTTATAACACCCCTCTTTTTTCGTCGGGGGTTAAAAATTGGGCAAGTGCGATTCGGACTTGCGCACCGAGGGTTGCGTACAAACACTTTTCATCCTTAACTGGTTAAGTTAAGTTTGCACCTGGTATGTATAGCGCCCCATACAAATGAGGTGCAAAGTTAACGCAACCAACCCGTTTGTTGTATGGGAGCCCCCCTTAAATATTTATTTTATTTTATTATTTTTTTGTATTTGTTGTTATAGCGGCAATAGAAATACATCAACTGTGAAAATTTCAACTGTCTAGCTATCACCGTTCTTGAGATACAGCCTGGTGACAGACGGACGGACGGACGGACGGACAGCGAAGTCTCAGTAATAGGGTCCCGTTTTTACCCTTTGGGTACGGAACCCTAAAAATTGACAGAGGTTAACAACAGGCTCTATTAATATATAATATATTAAGTTTGTATGTCCTTCGAGCTGTACCCACGTTATTTGCTCCTGAATATATATTCGAATTGAGTGTTGGTGTGCTGCATACTGAGAGAAGGTAGAACGAGGGCAGGAGAAGAAATACATAAATAAAAAATAAATATCGGACAAGCCCCCACAAACCCACCTAGTCCCAAATTTAAGCTCTAGTAGACTTGTGTAATAGTACTAGACGACGAGTGATACTTAATATATCTATTATAAAACGTTAAATCACCATTTGTTGGTAAACAATTTTTTGTCCGCTCATGTCACTGCTGCTGTTTGGATTTTAACCAATTTTAACCAAATACAGGGATAACTGGACCCTCAAAGATAGTTATTGAATGAATACTTTAAACCCGACTAAAGAAAAAAGTTTTACACGCCCGAAGTTGGTCGAGAACTTTCTATACTCCATCCGGATAGGTATTTAACTAAATATAAACAAACCATAAATTAGGTGCTTTATCAGGCCGATATTGGTTGGTAAATTTTGTATTTAATAATATTACTTTAATAAAAAATATAATATTTATTTTGCTTCAATAATATCAGGTTATAGAATAAACCATACGATACCCAATCAAGACTATATAATTATTCCCTACATTTACTTAATAATAATTTCAATATGCCGCCAAATATTCTACAAATTGTGCACAATAAAGAACCTAAAAACCTAGGAATCTGCAACCTTTTTTTTTAAATAACATGACACTTGACACTTCTCATGTATTCGTTTTCCCATACTATACTAGTCGGGATTTTCGCTTGCATTAGTTTTCTTGTTAGTTTGTTTTGTTATTGATCATATTGTTATTTCAGTTCTGTTCATTATTTAGTGTTTTCAATTAGTTGATATTATTGTGTTAGTTATTAAGCGGTGGTAGCCTAGTGGTTAGCGCATGCGACTTTCAATCCGGAGGTCGCGGGTTCGAACCCGGCCCGTACCAATGAGTTTTTCGGAACTTATGTACGGAATGTCATTTGATATTTACCACTCGCTTTTCGGTGAGGGAAAAACATCGTGAGGAAACCACCTAAGCCCAGTAAGGCCTAGTTTCCCCTCTGGGTTGGAAGGTCAGATGGCAGTCGCTTTCGTAAAAACTAGTGCCTACGCCACATCTTGGGATTTAGGTAGCCGACCCCGATTGAGAATTCATTCTCAAAAAATGGGACAAAGGCTAGGAGGATGATGATGATTGTGTTAGTTATTGTTTTTCTGCTGAAAATGCACGAACCTGTTCATTATTAATGTTGGTGATGCTTCCTCATCATCTTCGGTATCATCAAAATTAGACAGCAATAGTGACAGTTCAAATTAAACTATGATTACCAGTTACTGAACTCTTTTATTTAATAATAGTTTGCCCCAATGGTAAAAAAATACAATACAATACAATACAAATACTCTTTATTGCACACCTCCAACATCAAGGAATATACAACACAACATGAGATACATTCATATAACAGGCAGAGGTAAACAACAGGCGGTCTTATCGCTAAATAGCGATCTCTTCCAGACAACCTTTAGGTAGCGGAGTAGTTGAAAAATTAATGTTTGAAATTAGTAGGTGGTGCATTATAATTAAAGGACTAAATGAACGACTACCATAAAAGACAAAGGTAATAAACATACATAAATAAAAATATACAAATATACTTACATAAATACTTAGACATAATAAATAAATATATTGTAAAGTAATAAATAAAACAAAAACAGTATGAGCCACAAAGTTAAAGGAGCGATTATTATTGCAGTGTACTAAGGGAGAGACAAGTAGTGTTTTTTGACGAGGGTTTTAAATGTTGCAAGAGATTGGGCACGCCTTATATCCAGAGGAAGCGAATTCCACAGTAAAGTAGCCCGGAAAGTGAAAGAACCATTATAAAATTTAGAAGATGAAGGGGGAACAGTAAGAACTAGGTTTTGTGCAGAGCGAACAGAACGCAAATAACTGAAGCGCTCCTTGAGGTAGCGGGGAGTTGCGGGGTTAAATAGTACATTATAAAGAAGAGACAGAATATGGGAGTGACGACGAGAACGGATTGAGAGCCACTTGAGCTGAGACCGGAAGTCGGATACATGGTCATACTTGCGTAACCCAAATATGAACCGAATGCAGATGTTTTGGATACGCTCAAGCTTATTAAGCTGCTCCTCCGTGAGGTCAAGGTAAACTATGTCAGCATAGTCCAATATAGGAAGAAGTAGTGTTTGAGAGAGCGCAATTTTGGTGGCAATAGGCAGAAAATTACTGAGCCTTCTAAGAGAACCGACTGCCGCAAACATCTTTCTGCTTACTTCATTAACCTGTGGCACCCAAGATAAAGTGCGATCAAGAATGACACCGAGGTTTTTTACGCAGTGCGAAAAGGGTATATGAACTCCGTCAAAGAAAACAGGTTGGACATTATCAAAGTCAACCCTGGAGATCAGCTTCGAACTGCCAATTACGATAGCTTGAGTTTTAGCAGGATTGACTTTGAGACCGAACCTATGACTCCAATTTAAAATGCGCTCCAAATCACCATTTACGTCGCTAATAACAGACGCGAGGTCACCGAGAGCACCCTGCGAATAAATTTGAAGATCATCGGCATAAAGGTGATAATGTGAAGATAGATTATGTGTAATGGAATTTATAAAGATAGAGAATAACAAAGGCGACAGCACTCCACCCTGAGGAACCCCAGCCAGCGTGCTGCACCAAGAAGAAAAGGAGTCATCCACCTTTATTCGCTGCCGACGATCACTTAAGTAACTACGAAACCAATCAATTACTGCAGGAGATATGTTAAGAGAACTTAATATGCCAATTAAGATGTCGTGATCAACTGTATTGAACGCATTACTGAAATCCAGCAGCGTTAATACTGTAACTTTCCGACAGTCCATGCCCGACCGGATATCGTCTGTAATTTTAACTAGTGCTGTCGCCGTACTATGACCAGGACGGAATCCAGACTGGAAAGGATTCAGAAGGTTATTTTTATTCAAATAGGATGATAATTGATGTTGAACAAGACGCTCGAGTACTTTAGAAAGGAGTGGGAGAATGGAGATTGGACGATAATCAGAAAAGGAGGAAGGATTGGACTTTTTCGGTATTGGGACAATATTAGCATCTTTCCAAAGTGACGGGAAAGAACCAGAAGAGATAGAACAATTTAGGATATAGGTAATAATGGGAACAAGGAGGTCAAGGATAGGAAGGATCATGTTTCGGCTGACGCAATCGGTACCTACAGCGTTCGAAGTTATAGATAGAATATTCTTCTTAACATCACTGTCAGTAAATTGAACAAAAGAAAAAGGGGGTGAATCTGGAGTGGAAAGTGATGAAAGAAATTCAAGGGTGTCGCCCTTAACAGCGCCAGAGAATGTGCTAGAAGTAGAGAAATGTTGATTAAGCGAATCGAAGTTAATGTCATTGGTACAGGAATTCGAACGTGTCTTTCCAACTCCAATTGACTTGAGAAATTTCCATACTTTCGCAGGGTCTCCATTCTCTACGGACTGGTGGATATGGCGCCTTTGAGCATCTCGGCTAATCGGCTAATTGAGTATTGCCACTTTTTAATTTCTACTCTTTTAAGTCGGACTGTAACTGAATATAAATAAAGTAGTAAATAACTGAGTATGCAAATACAGGATAATAATCAACATATTAAATAAATAATACTAATAATACGAGGGTGAATTGAAAAGTTTTGAGCCTGAGGTTGATAATGAAATTAAAAAGAAAAAATAATACTGGTACGTAAGACTTACATATTTTTTTATCATAATGCACTATCTTTTGTTTTTCTTCTGTCACAATTGTAAATTTTGTGATCGAATTACTATAAGAGGTTCGCGATTTTCTTTAGAATGGATAAAATTGAGCACCGTTCTGTAATAAAATACTTACAAAAAAAGGGCTTAACGCCAAAGCAAATCTTTGAAGACATGTGCCAGACTTTAGGGGAATCCGCTCCATCATATGCCACTGTAAAACGATGGGTAGCAGATTTTGAACGCGGCAGAGAAGCAGTTGAAGATGAACCTAGGTGTGGCAGACCAATAACGGCTTCTACTGATGACAATATCAATAAAATACTAGATATGATTATGAATGACAGGCGGTTGAAAGTTGCAGAGATAGCGGAGACAATTGGTATTTCCTATTAGCGAGCGCAAAACATAATCACTAAGGATCTAGGTTTTTCTAAGGTTTCTGCAAGTGGGTACCTAGACTGCTTTCAGCTGAAAATAAACGCACCCGCCATACAGTGTCACAGGATTGTTTGGATCTGTTTCAATGCGACCCACAAGATTTTCTTGGTCGTTTTATAACTATGGACGTTACATGGGTCCACCACAATACACCGGAGTCAAAAGTGCAATCCAAACAATGGAAAAGGTCAGGGTCTCCACCTCCTAAAAAAACTTAGGCCATTTTATCAGCGAAGAAGGCAATGGCTTAACTTTTTTGGGATTGCAAAGGGGTCATCATGGTTGATTATCTTGAAAAGGGTAAAACCATAAATGCTGATTACTATTGCATCCTCTTACAACGTCTGCATGAAGAAATTAAAATAAAAAGACCTGGTATGATTTCTAAAAAAGTGTTGTTCCACCAAGACAATGCTCCTGTCCATACTGCAGCGAAATCTATCGCACAAATACATAACTGTGGGTTTGAATTGCTGCCGCATCCACCCTATTCGCCGGACTTGGCCCCTTCTGATTATCATCTTTTCCCGAACCTAAAAAAACACTTGGCAGGACGGAAATTTTCGACAGATATTGAGGTGCAAGAAGCTGCGACTGACTATTTCAATCACCTTGAACATTCATTTTTTTTACAAGGAATAATGAAGTTTGAAGCAAGGTGGCAAAAGTGTATAGATCGTTTTGGAGACTATGTAGAGAAATAAAATTGATATAAAAACTCAAGTCTTTATTTTAAAGGTTAGGCTCAAAACTTTTCAATTCACCTCGTATTATAAACGTAAAAGTATTAACGTTTGTTCCTCTTAATTTTAAACGATGATTGATGGTCGGTCGCCAGTGTTCGGAAGTCGTCGTCAACAGCTAATTGTTGAATTGTGTCTTTCTAAAGACCGATGTGCATTATTTTATTCATCGCTGAGTACAGTATTAGTGCATAAAATTTTCGTATTACTCGGATCTTAGATTTGGATACTCGACAATACCCGAATTGTCAATTAAAGCCTGACCAGAAATATATGAGGATGCGCCATATTGCGGAATTTCAATGGAACTAATTTCTTACACTGGCAATGATTTTATGAAGGTTTGTCAACAATGTCAATGTCATTCGTGGTGCTTTCTTTAAAAGAAAAATATTTAAAATTATCCAAAGAAAAATGCCAAAAACCATTCACAGTCGTGAACGTAAGATTATAAATAAAGTGTACACGTTTTTTCTACACGAAAAACGATCAGGAAAAGAGTGCATTCCATTAAATTATGTTACGAGATTAACCTAGTGGAACTGACAGGTATTTAAACTAATGTCATTATAGTGGGTTGCGATTGGTTGCAAAGTAGTTGCCATATAAATCTTATAAATAGCGCCCTCTTGACAATCCTCACATATTTCTGGTCAGGCTTTAATTACATAATTAGGTGTATATGCTACTTACTACATAATGGACGTGCTTAAGTCAAGGGCCTGACACGCTTTGATAGAGAAGGATAGCCTAATTGCGATACTTATAAGAGGAAATAGAAAAGAGTGCCATTTTTTGGCTCTATCATAAAACGTAGTGATTACATACTCTTTGCTATCACCGACCGAGCATTGTTTCATGGTCGGTTTATAGGCACATTTATATTCATAACGAAAACTGGCCGTGTGAAAGTATAAGTAAGATATTGGCACGAAAAATGATATTGTTTTGAAAATCAACAGTACCAGCACCTCTAGCACAACTGTGACACGCGACTCTTTCTCGCGCGAGAAATGTTACCCATCTCTTTCTTCGCTATACTGTGAGATAGTGACGGGTGATGCTATGTGACGCGACAAGAGTCGCGAAGCGTACTTATGCTAGGCGGGCTGTTTTGTTAATGCGCAACTTAGACGCACACAAATCTTGCAAGGGCGCTTGATTGAGAATTACCTAATTAGGGATGTACATTGTGAGGGGCACGATTTTAACGGGAGAAGCCAAGGAACAAAGTGTACTTATACCACGTATTCCAATTATACCGAATAATTTACCATTTAATTTTAAACGTCTACAGTTTCCATTAAAAGTGTTTAGCATTTTCTATGACTATTAATAAATCGTTACACTAACGGCAAACGTTAAAAGTAGCAGGAATACAAACATTTGTCACCCCATGTTTTTCTCATGAACAGTATGTAGCTTGCTCACATCACATGTATCCAAATAAATAAAAAAACATGTTTTTACTGACCGAAATAAATCATTTAAGATAACTTATTGAACTACACTTCAATAAACTAAGTTGTAAAAACCAAGTTAGAAAAAATAATAGTACCTACCTACCTAATAATTGTTTTGTCCCAATTTCATAATGTCACAATATTCTTTTGTGAATAGAACCATACCTACCTTCTTCGTCAGTTGATTAAGGACCGTCACCATCTCGAGCCATTTCTGAGCGAGCTACTTGAATCGAATGTGACAGCCTAGCAACTCCAAAGAGATTCAAAAAGTATTTTTTGCATTTTGTCTATCACTTTCACCAATAGCCCAGAACTAAACTAATAATTAGATTCCATTCGAGTATTGAATACTTACCTGAAAGTCTAATTGTTTTTTTTTTATTGTCAATATCAATTAACGAGTTCTAGGTACGCGTACGAAGTCGCGGGCAAAAGCTAGTACTATTATAAAGTTCTAAAATTTTATTGAAAATCGATTTCTATGGAGAGGGGGAATTATTTAAGGAAACTTCTTGACGCAATGTGGAACACCTTGATGCAGGACTCGCATCCGCCATGCATCGGCTCCAGCCGTACAGCGCTATCTGTTGATTAAAAAAACACTTCATTTAAGTGAATTTGACTCACCTAAAAGCAATAAGTAGTACATTGTTGTAGAGGCTGTAAAGTAAGCAATAGATGAACGAGTAAATTTCGAAGGCCGACCCGCAGGGGAGGCCTTCGATAGTACGAGTTTATCTATTGCACTTTCAGCCGAGACTAAACATAGTGCTTTTCACGACACGAGGAAATATATTATAATACCTACGAGTTTTTCGTATCGGTCATTAAACTCGGCGCCTTGTTGCAGCCTCATTGTTGTAAAAATCAGGGCTATTATATACATAAATCTGATCGTGCCCCCAGATTCAAACGACATAACGACGATTTTCAACCCAGTTATGAAGAAATAACAAACATATTCAAACTTACCTCACTTTCAACTTAATTTAGACCTTTAAACATTTAGTCTAGGTAACTAAGATACATTATACCTGTACGGTCTGTACAAAGGTTCATTCTGCCCGTCAGCATTTTACGTCACGTAGCATTTATTCCCTTACTTTAAGTCAGTGCATATCCGGCAACCGCGGAGTGCATTCATTTGTATCATTTTATTACCTTATCAATAAATCATTATTTCGGTGGAAAACTGCAGTGTTATCATTATCAACTATCAACTCAAGTGTGTGCGAGACTGTCCCGTACATCTTTATGGTCCTTCGAACCGGATTTGAGATATCAGAACTATCGTCCTTCAAACAACTTTGTATCAGTGCACAGTGAAATTCAGGCCACGTGGTGTGACGACGCAACGTGACCTCAACTACGACTTAGTGACATTACTTAATATCATAATTTTCATCGGTGAATATCAATATCAAGTGTTATATCAATTATATCAAGACCAAAAGCTATATCAAGATTACCATTATTATCAAGAAAAAGAAATATTATATCAAGGTCATCAGGACTTCGTGCCCACGTGAGTAGCGAATCGGTTATGACGGCCTCCCACAAGCGGGTCTCACCGTCTGATTGAGAGGCGCACATACTTACGAAGGACACTTAAGCACGGAACTGCGACCATCTTCTAGAGAAAACTAAACGTGAAGCCATCATTTGACAAATACATATCATATCAGCATAGAAGTTGGAGATATATCAATCATGGAAGATTTACTGAACACTCAAGGTCAACTTGCAGATGCTATCAGCAAACTTTTGGTCAATTTCAAGAAGGATGGAGCAGAACGTAAGACTCCTCAAAATATCAAAAGGCGATTAGACACTCTCGAACAATATTGGAAAGATTTCCAAAATAATCATATCAGGCTTTGTGAATTTGAAAATCAAGACTACGTCTATTTTGCCGAAAATCACTACGATCAAATATCAAGCATTTACAACGAAGCCCGAAAAACTATACGCCAATGTGTACCACAATATCAAGAAGAAAAACCCATTATCAAGCCTGCTTCCTCACAGTTCAACTTGAACATTGACTGGGACCAACCATCGGCGCCCGCAGGAGCCGGTCCTGCACCTCCTGGCCGAATGGACATATCAGCTACCGAGAAACCGGCACCTAAATCTAACTTTCAAACTACTGATCGTGGCAATCAAAGCAAATTAGAAGAAATGTTCCGAAAACAACAAAGTAATTTAAAAGCCTTTCAACGCGCTATCAACAATATCAAGTTAGAACTTCGTACCGAGAGGTGGGAATTCGAAGATGCTTTACGAACCATACAAGCTCGGTGGGCAACGGTCGACTCTTTACATTGGGAGATTGACAGTGAACAAATAAGTGAGAAACCTGAATATGAAGAAACGTACAACTTATGCGAGCAGAAGTACGAGGAAGTCAAAAAACTTATCAACACCAAAATGTGGGCTTTTTCACATCAAGAAAGATCGACACCTAAGATTGAAATACCTACCTTTTACGGAAATTATCATATGTGGACATCATTTAAGGATTTGTTCACCGAAACTATACATAAAAACAATTCCATATCAAATGCGCAGAAAATGCAATTCTTAAAGAGCAAGGTCAAAGGCGAAGCAGAGAAGCTTATTCAACATTTAAATATCAGCACTGAAAATTATCAAGTATGTTGGGAAATCTTAAATCACCGCTACAACAACACCAAGCTAATATTCAGTTCACATATCAATATTCTTCTGGGACTACCAACCATGCCACAGCAATCCGCTGTATCAATAAAAAGGCTACATGATACTACTAAGGAGACCCTTCACGCCATACAAAACTTGGGCGTCGATACCTCCACCTGGGACCCGTTAGTCGTACATCTATTGGCGCAAAAATTGGACACGGAGTCTCATAATGACTACGTTGAGCATTTATCAAATCCAAGGGAACTGCCTACCCTTGCGGAATTTTTAGGCTTTTTGGAAAATAAATTCACAGCTCTAGAATCATCTCGTCGAAAATACGAGTTAGCTAAACCTGTTCAACCATCCAACTACGAAAAAAGGTCTGGCCCTATGAAGACGTCGGCATACCCAAACCCTCGCTTCGAAAATCATATCAAGGAAAACCGATTTTATCAACCAATGCCCAACAAAAATAGTCAAGGAACCCCAACGAAAAATTATCAAGCATTTGCAACTAATACAGTAAAGTGTTCATATTGCAATTATAATCATGAATTGTTTCGATGCCAGAAGTTTCTAGGTATGACACCTGAAACGAAGCTTGACATAATATCCACGCGGGAAATTTGTCCGAACTGCTTATACAAACATCACGGAAAGTCATGTTTATCAGAAAAACGTTGCAAGCAATGTAGCGGCGAACATAATACGATACTTCATGAAGCCTTTGTCGGCAACAAGAAACAAGCCGCCATCGAACCGACTTCATCGAAAAATACAGGACACGTGTCTCAAGATGACGACCCCGAAACATTATTATCAACCGCCCAAATCAAGGTGCAATCAGCAGATGGATCCCTTATCAAATTACGGGCATTAATAGATCAAGGGTCACAAATATCAATTATCACCGAAAATGCTGCCCAGCGGCTAGGCCTTCCACGTCATAAATATCATGGATCAGTTTTTGGAATCGGGAGCAAAGAAAACAATTGCAAAGGATTTATCAATATCAAGGCCACTTCATTACACTCGGATTACACTTTTAACACGAAAGTGTTTATCATGAATCGTCTTATCAATAATTTGCCTTCTCGGTCATTTATCAAGCCATCGTGGTCTCATTTAGAAGGTCTTCAGCTCGCAGATCCTGAATTTAATATCAGCCAACCCATTGACATTTTACTTGGCGCCGACATCTACTCAAATATCATTTTAAATACAATTATCAGAAAAGACGAAAATACTCCCATTGCGCAGGAATCCCGTCTTGGATTTATTTTATGTGGAACTATGAAATCTTATCATTGCAACGTCGTTGTAAACAACATTGAAGATATCAGTCGATTTTGGACAATTGAAGATATTGCCGAAACCTCAGACGACTTATCATCAGAAGATCAATACTGTATAAATCAATTCAAGGCCGAAACTACCCGCCAAAATGATGGGCGCTATGTAGTACGGTTACCATTAAAACCCGATATACATGAGAAACTGGGTGAATCAAGACAGAAGGCAGTTGCTCAATTCTATCAGCTAGAGAAGAAATTTATCAAAAACCAGAAATTTTCAGAGGATTACAAATCATTTATCAACGAATATCATGAACTGGGACATATGCGTGAGTGTGAAAGGGACACAACACCTAGCAACTTCCTACCGCACCACGCGGTACAGCGTGCTGAATCGTCAACTTCGGCTTTACGCGTTGTTTACAATGCGAGCGCACCTACGGTATCAGGTCACAGTTTGAATGATCTAATGTACAGTGGGCCAAATTTACAAGCCGATTTATTTACATTGATTTTGAGATGGAGACAATATAAAATAGCGTACACTGCTGACATAGAAAAAATGTTTCGGCAGATATTATGTCATGAACAAGATCAACTTTATCAAAAAATCATCTGGAGAAATCAACCGAATGAAGCATTACGCGATTATGCTTTGACTACTGTTACCTACGGAACCAAAGCCGCCCCCTTTTTAGCAATGATGACGCTTAAACAATTAGCCATAGATGAAGGGCATCGGTATCCAGAAGCAGCCAAGGTTCTAGAACAAGACTTTTATATGGATGACCTTCTAAGTGGCACGCATAGCCTTGAAGCAGCCAAGAAAGTTCAATCTGACCTTATCAACCTCCTTAAAGCAGGTGGTTTTAATTTAAGAAAGTGGTGTAGTAATAATCCAGAGTTGTTAGAAGACATGAGCACCACTACACATCAACAAGCATTTGATTTCAAGCATCAGGAATCTCAAAAAACACTGGGACTGCGATGGAACCCACGAGTAGATACGTTTACATTCCAGTTCAACATAGACTCATCAACTACCAAGAAAGTTACAAAACGCTCACTGTTATCAGACATCTCCAAGGTCTTTGACCCTTTGGGGTGGCTCTGTCCCGCCACAACCAAATTGAAGTTACTGTTTCAATCAGTCTGGAAACAAAATTTAGACTGGGATGATCAAGTACCAGCAAATATTGAAAACGAATGGAGAAGTATCAAAGAAAATCTAGATGAAATCAATCACATATCAATCCCAAGATGGTTACAAAACACTGAGAACGACACTATTGAATTATTTGCATTCTGTGACTCATCTGAAAATGCATACGCATGCGTAATATACAGCATCATTCGAGCGAATCGTGAGAAATCGAATGCCTCACCTAAAATCACTATCGTAGCAGCCAAGTCAAAATTAATTCCATCAAAGAAAAGCATGTCCTTACCAAGACTCGAATTATGCGCGGCATTATTATTATCAAAATTACTCAAACGCGTAAAAGACAGCTTATCAAGCAACAATATCAAATCATTCTGCTGGACGGATTCTACTGCCGTTTTAGGGTGGATCCAGGGCGACATCAACCGCTGGAAGCCATTTGTATCAAATAGAGTACGACAAATCAAGGAAGTAGCACCTGCAGATTGCTGGCGCTATGTTAAATCAGCAGAAAATCCATCAGACTGCGCAAGCAGGGGAATCAATGCTTCGCAGTTGAAGGAACACCCATTGTGGTGGAAAGGACCTTCATGGTTGTCAACGTTTGAAGCGAAACCTCAGGAACATGCCTATACTACAAATGAAGATATCAAAGTATCAAAACAAGCAAACGTCACAGCGCTACGTCACAACAACGACATCATCAGTGATTTAATAAGTAAACATAGCAGTATCAACCGTATGACACGCGTACTGGCGTGGGTGTTGCGCGCTATATCACCTTGCAAACAAAACTTGCCTTATATCACAGTACCTGAATTACGCAAAGCCAGAGAGATGATAATCAAACATGTACAAGAAGAATCATTTCGAGAAGACATAAACAACTTGTCGCGAAACGGGCAAGTGAAATCAACCAGCGAAATTTTATCATTAAATCCTTTCCTGGATGGAAATGGATTACTGAGGGTCCGCGGCAGAATTGGCAAGGCAAACATCGATCCAAATATGAAGCATCCGCTTATCATGCCACATCAAGGACATATGACCAACCTTCTCATAGAAAATGCACATCGAATGACCCTGCATGGTGGAGCACGTCTGACCTTGAGACAGCTCAGATATCAATTTTGGATAATAGGAGGTAATCGAGCCGTTAAAAAATTTATCACTCAATGTGTCATATGCAGACGTCATAAAGCTGCAAAACAAGAACAAATAATGGGAGACTTGCCGGCCGCGCGCTGTAACCCGACGCGCCCATTTTATCACACAGGTGTGGACTACACAGGGTTCATGGAAGTTAAATCAAATAAGGGCCGAGGTATAAAGACAACAAAGGGCTATGTTGCGGTGTTTGTGTGTATGGTGACAAAAGCCATACACCTCGAGTTAGTATCGGACCTCAGCAGCTCAGCATTCCTAGCAGCTCTTCGGAGACTAGCGGCACGTCGAGGAGCTCCACGACACCTGTACAGTGACCAAGGAACAAATTTTATTGGTGCTAACAATCGATTAAATCAAGAATTCATAGATTTGAAAAACACATTGGACGCTGATTTTTTCGCAGCGATATCAGAAATGGAAATTGAATGGCACTTTAACGCCCCTTCATGGCCGAGTGCTGGAGGCTTATGGGAGGCATCTGTCCGTAGCCTCAAACATCATCTTCGTAGAGTCATGGGAGAGCAGAAGCTGACCTATGAAGAGTTATCAACACTCTTAGCACAAGTTGAAGCATGCCTTAATTCAAGGCCCTTGTGTGCAATCACTGAAGATCCTGATGATCTGGACTTCTTAACACCTTCTCACTTCCTATCAAGTGGTCCAAATTTAACGATCACTGAAACTGAAAAAGATGAACGAACAAGATGGCAACTTGTACAAAAAATATTCTCAGATGTATGGAAAAGATGGAAGTCGGAATATCTTTGTCAATTATCAAAGAGAAGCAAGTGGCTGAAACCTAAGGAAAACATGAAAGTCGGAGACGTTGTTATCATCCATGATGTTAATCTGCCCCCTGGAAAATGGCCTCTTGGCAGAGTTGAAACCGTACACCCGGGTCACGATGGGTATGTACGCGTAGTATCAGTTAAAACGAAAAATGAAACTATCAAGAGACCCATTACGAAAATATCAAAATTGCTTGCCAGTCAAGAATCAGGCAATGATTCAAAACCAGATCCCGGACCGAAAAACCCGAAAGTATAAAAGTGACACACAACACTACCAATGTGAACTCAGCCTAATAATAAACAAATATCAAGTGGAACCTTACTAGCGACAACAAAAACTATTAAAACAATATTTTACAACTACGTCACGGGTTCGCGGAACTATAGAGTACTACAGCGGCATAATGCTCGCTCAGCAGGCCGCACGCTCGACGCGCTAACGCCGAGGTCGAGGTCTTATCAACAAGGGCGGATATCTAGCGAACTGTTTACTTAGAAATTTAGACGAAAATTTTGCAGAACAAGAATAGAGGAGATAGAGGAATATCTGGAAAGTACAATTTATAAGTGTTCTATACACAAAATACAAAACCGAAGGAGCAACCCATGACTAAAATAAACATGGATCTATGACCAACGCTGGAGTTAAAATATCAAGGAGCACGGGGACTCGACAAGGCGGCGTCAGCTTTCTTCAGCGGGCGCTTTATTGCGAGTGCAAGATTTATTTAGTTTAGTTTAACATTACTATTTTCTTTAAGTTCATTTATTTTTGTATAACTTCATCATCCTTCATCTCGCGCGGGGAGCATGTACGGTCTGTACAAAGGTTCATTCTGCCCGTCAGCATTTTACGTCACGTAGCATTTATTCCCTTACTTTAAGTCAGTGCATATCCGGCAACCGCGGAGTGCATTCATTTGTATCATTTTATTACCTTATCAATAAATCATTATTTCGGTGGAAAACTGCAGTGTTATCATTATCAACTATCAACTCAAGTGTGTGCGAGACTGTCCCGTACAATACCTCATTATATTCTTTGCATTATACACTGAAAGGTCATTGTAACGGTATGCAATATTAACATACGTTCCTAATCTATATATATATTACGCGAGGCCGATTTTTGTACATCCCATCAGATCTACAGTTATGGTCCGATTTTGATAAATGATATGTCATTAGATTCGTCTCATGCTGGAGAGGTGCATAAAACTCTTGAAATTTTCATTTTTTCCTGAAAAGGTACTGAAAAATGGATTTGAAAAAACTACTGTGCGCTAACCACGTGACTTTGACCACGTGACCTGTGATCCCTATTTTGACATAAGATGACCAAATAATAATAAGCATGATTTGCTCACAAACCTGTAGTAAGTTGTTCAGCATGATGAAATATTATTTTTGAGTCGGCAACATAATATCCGCAACACTTAAAACATGTACGAATATGCAAAAATAATTTTACAGTTTCTTGACAATGAATGACAGTAACCATATTCTGACAACTTTTAATGTCTTTTTTATTGGGGGGTATTATGTCAATGCTCTAAATTGCCAGGTTGTTTTTCTTTTTAAAATGTTAAAATGTATGGAAACTTTTTTCGCATACCTGTTAAAAAGGTGGAGAAAAAGCCTTAGAGCATAGACAAATGGAGATGTCATAACGTAAACTTCGAACAAATTTTTTCGCCAATTTTAGCGGGGGGCGAGGTACACACGTACAGCACACCACCAAAAGACGAATAACTCAACAGACACAAATTTTGCTGTTGCGATAAACGCACACTACAGCAAAATTCAACACATCAAAAATGACATGCACACAGATACTGTTTTCACGTAACTGTGCAGCATACATAAGAAAAACATAGTGATGGGACACATATGAAGAATGAGTCAAATCATTTTAATGAATGAACTGAATTGTCTTATAGGTACTATTTATTGTGAAATTTGAAAACTGTAAATTCTGTATATTGAAGATGTTATCCAATAAATATATTTGTTTCTATGTATAATTATCTGTCTATATTTATTGTGTACTTATCACTCTCGCATAACTAAACTGCGAAATAAAACTGTCGCCCGCGGTTGTTTCGGGCTTAAACAATCACGGACTTCTAAAACAAGTACACTCGACTTCATATTGTTGTTGCTAAAATGAAACCACTTAATTTTCGCCATTTTGGAGCCGATAGCTATGTGCAAGTTGTGTGAGCGTCCATGGATCTAATATTAGAGATTCACAGATCGTCACAGATCAAAGAACCGTTTGCCTGAAATGTAAATTTTAGTAGACGTTCACGCAGGATGCTTTTAATGGGCACTGAAAACAACTGTCCTTCCCTATGGAATATTTAGTCCAACGTGTTTGTAGTTTAGAGGTCAGTGAATATAACCTTCAGGAAAAGAACGTACGCCCCTCTAAAAATTAAGGTGATTATATGACACCACATATAAAGTGATTTAAAGATATGAGTAAATAATAAGTAAAGAGAAAACAATAAAACAAATTGTTATTAATTTAATTAGAATTGCCACATATGAAACAAAATAAAAAAAGTTATAATTAAGTAAATATATTCATCTATCTATCAGCCACAGACGTCCACTGCTGAACATAGGCCTCCCCAAGAATCATCACAACGCTCGCTACGCTGCGCTTTCCTATACGTGGTCGCCACTCTAGCACTTTGCTGACCTAACGGCCATCGATTCTCCGGACTACATGGCTTGCTCATTGCCACTTCAATCGTGCAGTCCTGTGAGCTATGCCGGTTACCTTGGTTCTTCTGCGGCATATCCTCATTTCTCATTCTATAAAAGAAAAGAAGAATACGGAAATAAGGAGGCAGCAGTGAAGATGGAAAGAATATGAAATAAAGTCTATAAATAATAGTATATGTATAACGCATATACTCATAGCCCAGCATTAAATGTTCCTTTTACCTAGATATACTTTTAGCAAACAATTATTTTCATTTTCATATTAAATTTAATCACTACATAGTATAGAACAAAGTCGCTTTTTGCTGTCTGCCTGTTTGTCTGTCTGTCCCTATGTTTGCTTAGATCTTTAGAACTACGCAACGGATTTTGATGCAGTTTTTCTTAATAGATAGAGTGATTCAAGTGGAAGGTTTATAATATGTATAATGCATTCATAATTTATCAGTTCTGCACCCGTGCGAAGCCGGGAGGGTCGCAAGTATCTAATAATACACTAACTATTAAACGAACTGCAGTGATCGAATGAATGAATGATTCATTCAAATGTTGAGTCGCGGTTTTGACTTTGTCACATCCCTCGCCCCTGTACCACCGTTTTATGGTTACATTTTTCTGTCGTTTACGTATCGCAACGGTTTTTTTCTTTAAATGGAGATTATACTTTAATACACATTTAACACTTCGTAAAAATACTTACCTGTGATAGGAAACGCGATCTTGTTACGTATTTGAGCTGTCAGATCGCCTTTTACAAGAAAATATCTGCACAATTCACCATTTTTAGAGAGAAGTGTCACGCGACACAGATCAATGCAAAATGGCGGTGAAGCGACTTCAAGTAGTTTTATATAGCGTGCTTGACCAGTTGACCAGTTATTTTGCCGGAGGGGGTCGCCCGTCCATGGCATCTCCTGTCATTAAATACTCAAAGAGAAAAAGCCGGTTAAGTGCGAGTTGGACTGGTGCTCGAAAGACTAGAAAACTGACCGTCATTCAAGAATAGATTATTTTTATAGGCGAGTTTTACAATAAATCAAAGCAGAAAAAAATTAGTAAAACTAATTTACACGTCATTCAAATAGGTAAATTTATGATAGATTATTATAAATATGATTAAAGTCCATCAAAAAAATAATTCCAAGGAAAATGGCATGAGTTATGGTAAATTAAATGGTATTTTACAAGAAAAAACTTAGTCCTTGCGCTTGCATGTCGACGGGATCGGAAATGTGGTCGAGTTGAGAATATGGACGACATGACAATGTGCCTAAGTTGGGAATGTATCTATATTGGTAATATGGATGAGTTGGTAAAATGGATGAGTTGGAAATGTGGACGAGTTGGGAATATGGAAGAGTTGGGAATGCGGATGAGTTGGTAAAATTGACAAGTTGGTAATATAGACGAGTTGGGAAAATGGACGAGTTGTTAATATGGGCGAGTTGTTAATTGGACGAGTTGTTAATTGGACGAGTTGTCAATGTAGACGTGTTGGGAATATGGACGAGTTGGGAATGTGGATGAGTTGGCAAAATGAATAAGTTGGGAACACGGACGAGTGGGCAATGTGGACGAGTTGAGAATATGGACGAGTTGGGAATGTGGATGAGTTGGCAAAATGAACAAGTTGGGAACACGGACGAGTGGGCAATGTGGACGAGTTGAGAATATGGACGAGTTGGCAATGAAGACGACTTGGTAATACGGACGAGTTGGTGATATGGAAGATTTGGCAATAAAGGCGAGCTGATAATAAGGACAAGTTGGTATTGTAGACGAGTTGGGTGTATCGTCGAGTTGGGAATATGGGAGAGTTGGAAATGTGGATGAGTTGGCAATGTGGATGAGTTGGTAAAATTGACAAGTTGGGAACATGGACAAGTGGGCAATATGGACGAGTTCGCATTATGGACGAGTTCGCAGTGAAGACGAGTTGGTAATACAGACAAGTTGGCAATGAAGACGCCTTGGTAATACGGACGAGTTGGTGATATGGAAGATTTGGCAATAAAGACGAGCTGATAATAAGGACAAGCTGTTATTGTAGACGAGTTGGGTGTATCGTCGAGTTGGGAATATGGACGAGTTGGAAATGTGGATGAGTTGGCAATGTGAATGAGTTGGTAAAATTGACAAGTTGGGAACATGGACAAGGGGGCAATGTGGACGAGTTCGTATTATGGACGAGTTGGCAATGAAGACGACTTGGTAATACGGACGAGTTATCAACGTGGACGAGTTGAGAATATGGACAAGTTGGAAATGTGGATGAGTTGGCAAAATGAACAAGTTGGGAATATGGCCGAGTTTGCAATAAAGACGAGCTGATAATAAGGACGAGTTTGTATTGTAGACGAGTTGGGTGTATCGTCGAGTTGAGAATATGGACGAGTTAAAAATGTGGATGAGTTGGCAATGTGGACGACTTGGAATTGTGGACGAGTTGGGCATATGGACAAGTTGGAAATGTGGACGAGTTGTATTTGTGAACGAGTTAGCAATATGGACGAGTTGGCATTGTTG
This sequence comes from Apotomis capreana, assembly GCA_947623375.1. Lineage (NCBI taxonomy): Eukaryota > Metazoa > Arthropoda > Insecta > Lepidoptera > Tortricidae > Apotomis > Apotomis capreana. The sequence continues at coordinate 158,122 of OX392520.1, forward strand.
ATGAGTTGGAAATGAAGACGAGTTGGGAATGTAGATGAGTTTGGTGTATCGACGAGTTGGTAATGTGGACGACTTGGCATTGTGGACGAGGTGGGAATATGGACGAGTTGGAAATGTGGACGAGTTGTATTTGTGGACGAGTTGGCATTGTGGACGAGCAAGTAATATGGATGCGTTGGCATTGTGGATGAGTTGGGAATATAAACGAGTTGGCAATGAAGATGAGTTGGTAATACGGACGAGTTGATAATATGGACGAGATTGGCAATAAAGACGAGTTAATAATAAGGACGAGTTGGTATTGTAGACGAGTTGGGTGTATGGACGAGTTGGAAATGTGGACGAGTTAGCAATATAGATGAGTTGGCATTGTGGATGAGTTGGGAATATGGATGAGTTGGGAATAAAGACGAGTTTGTAATATGAACGAGTTGGCAATGTAGATGAGTTGGGTGTATAGACGAGTGGGCAATGTGGACGATTTGGCATTGTGTACGAGTTGGGAATATGTACGAGTTGGGAATATGAACGAGTTGGAAATGTGGACGAATTTTATGTGGTGACGAGTTGGCATTGTGGACGAGTAAGCAACATGGACGCGTTGGAATTGTGGACGAGTTGGGAATATGGACGAGTTAGCAATATGTTCGAGTTGGCATTGTGGACGAATTGGGAATATGGACAAGGTGCCAATGGAGACGAATTGGTAATATAGACGAGGTAGCAATGCAGATAAGTTGGGTATATGAACGAGTTGGCAATGTGGACGTGTTGGGTGTGTGGACAAGTTGGCATTGTGACCCAGATGGGAATATAGACGAGCCGACATTGTGGACGAGTTGTATTTGTGGAATAATTAACATGTTACCCTAACATGCGAAACTTGATGGTAGAAATAACCTACATATGATGCAAATTAAAAAATAAAAACGACTCGCTCAAGAATAAATCATATTTGAATTAATGACGTGTGGCTGATCATTCTTATTCTTATTCAAAATAAAATTTGTCAAATTATGCTGTCAACACAACAAATAGATTTTTTTAAGGCTTCCGTTTTTACCGACTATGGTAAGGAACCCTAAAATTAGGTTTATATCATAGACTTGAGAGTATAGATAGCATCTCCCTCACTCTTCTGTCAGACACTATTTCAATGAGAGGAAAGACACGAAAGTTTGAATTTGGAATTTGGGTATACGTAAGGCCTTCAGCTCTAAATTTATTGAATAAAATATATCTTATATTCTTTTCTCAAACATGTTTAGCTGTTTTATATATTGGATTTATTTTATTACACATATTTGACACATTCTTTTTTTATGGTGGAGTATTGTCAGTCAGTAATTTATTTAGATTAGTATTTAAGGTGTTCGCTATCACTTTACAAAAAACAAAACCTCACCGAACAACGGCATGCTCTACGAGCAAACTCGGAATTGGCGAAATCATCATTAACTATGATGGAAGCCATATTTTAAAATTAGAATTAGAAGTAGGGTTTGATTAAGAGTTATACTGGCGTAAGAATTTCAAACACAATGTGAAATTGTTATTGAATAAATGATTGTTGGCAGCACCCATATTAAGAAAATTTGCACGATCTATTGAATTTCATAAAAAAAAAACAAGCATTGATAATAGTGGTTTTTCGTGTATTCTATAAACGTTTTTTACTCTCTATTACATACAATTGAGTTTATGTAACATTTTTTACTATCAATATTTTGAAGTATTTACGATTATAAATGAATACATAAACAGTTACGCACTCCATGATTTCCTTTTTAAAACCTGCGTAGTGAGTGACCAAATCTGTCGTTTCGATTCATGTGCTATTTCTGGAAATTGATAGAAATCGATCAAATCGATAAATGTATGTCCTGAAGAAAGGATAACAAATTAAAATTCTACCAATCTTATGTTCGGTCCTATGAAAATATGTCAATTATTTTTTTACGATTTGGGACTATTGTCATGAATTATATTTTTTCCATAAATCGAATAATATGCATTTTATTTGTGAAACAGATCAGCAGATCACATGGCATTAATGCACAAGTTATTTTTACAAAAGAGTTGAAAAAGTTGTCACGATGAACCTGGCAGTTGGCTATCAGGCCTGGCTCTAGCCTGGCATGTCTTAACGTTTTTGAAATATCATTTTAACGTGTTTTTTTACAGTATTTATTCTTCGATCCCCAAAAACTTCTTATCGATAAAGTAGTTATTTTCTGTAACACTACCGGAATTCCATATTCTAGCGGCGGTTCGACGCCGCAACGGGTCTCTAGTATTATTTATTTCGTGAGTCAATGTGAAAATTATTAAATCACATTACAAAACCATTATATATTTAATATTTACTAAACAATACATTTAGTTTTTTTTTTTATATGGCCGGCTGCCCCATTGCGCATGCGCGCATCTCACGCAACGAAGCCATGGCTTTTCAGTCGAATAAAAAAAAATAACTTAATATTTATAAAATTTAAAGTGTTTATTTGTTGAAAACTGTTTATTTGTTGAAAATTGGGGAAATTTTTGAAATTAGGAAATTGTTTATGCTTAACTAATTTTAAAATATAAATGTTCATGATTTTAGAGAGTAAAACCTTTTTAAAAAAACTTATTAAATGGTAAACCTGAGGAGTATTATTTGACGTATGAAAATAAACTCCTTTGCGGGTATTTATAAATTTAAGAAAAAAATACACCTCATAAATGACGCATTCTCATTGGTCAATTTACTTTGACATGCAGCAGACGATTAAGCTTTGATTGGTTAAATTGTCGTTTAAGCGGGCCGAGAAAATTTGTATGAAATATTTTCTAAAAAGTCGTATCTTCCTATGAAATTCAAGTGTAGATACGAATTGTTACCGTAAGGTGGAACATTGTTGTCGTGTTGGGAGCTAACATAGATACTTTACTTTCCTTTCTTTCTTTCTTTCTTTCTATATACAGTTTACAAACAACATATAAAAATAAAAATAAATAAATTTGTTCAGCCGAGGGGCGGTCGGCGGTGCCGGCGGCTGGCGGCGGCGGCGGCGGCGCGCGCTCGCCCACGGCGAAGGATGCCACATCACGTAAGTACTTACTCTTGATATGGATGACGCCATAGTTTTTGTTTAGGGATCCGTATGACCGTATCAAGAAGGTGGGAAAGGAACCTTTTTATTATTTCGGTCCGTCTGCTCATCTGTCGCGCGCTTTTGTCACACGCTCTCTCAGCTTAGAAACGACGCATGCTATTTAAATTTGGAATTGTAGGCAATCTGCGTGTTTTTTCTTATTTCGCATTTTTCGCTTACTTTAAAATCAAATTATGTTTTCACAACACGGCTAGAAATGTGGCAATACATGATCAGTACTTAAGAGTTTAGTTGCATATTTGAAAACTGTCCATCTATATGGCCCTACCAAATACGACAACGATGTTCCGTACTAAGGCAAAAAGTCGTATGTTTATGTTTAAGCCATGTAAAGATATGTATGTGGATTTCATAGTAAGATACGATTTTATACAATATTTTAAAAATAATATTTTTGGTCTGTTTAAACGACAATTGGGCAAATTAGAACTAACTGAGAATGGGCTATTTATGAGATATATTTTTGATGATAAAATTTATATTTATAATATTTATGTAACATAAAGCAAAAATATTTTTCCGTATTTGTCATCTTCGAGTACCTAATCATGGAACCTTGATAACAACTGACGTCGGTTGATAACAGTGGGTTAATTAAAACATTGAAATGGCCATCGAAATAGAAATATACGTGCTTAAAAGGTATTGCATAACACCATCGCATGCAAATATCTCCTGAAATAATTTTATATTTTAACAATAAGCTTTTTTATTCAGAACGATAAATGGAATAATCTTTTATTTCATAAAAAAATATTGACAAAACTGATTATATTCTAATACTAAAATCTAAAACTTAACATTCGTAAAAATATATAACCTAATAACAAAAAAGAGACCTAGGCTAAAAACCGACCCGCGTTCCTCCTGATGCAAAGGTGCCCATCACGCTCGCCGCGTTGCCACGTTGAATTGCGATAGACAACCTTTGCATCAAGAAGGACCCGGAACGAGGCGATCCTTCAGGTCTCGATAGACCTGTTTGTGCCAAGCGCCGCCCCAGCTCCATTAAAAAGGTTTTACCCTCCGCACACCAAACTCCGGACGTCTCCACCGCAAGTGGGACGAACAAGTAGTTGGAGAGTCCCGAGTACTTTTGGTGCTTGCGCAGCGCCGCCAGCTCAGCCGCTGCACCTGCTGCCCGCATGGTACGGGTAACGTGCGAAGCCGCGAAAGTACTAACGCATGTAGCGTCCCAGAGCAGGCAGCGACCTTGCTGCCAGGGCACTAAGGTCAGACCATCAGGCCTTTTGCCATCTGATCTGCTAAGGCCTGGTGGTTCCAGAACACATGGAACCCTGGCAGAAACAAGTGCTCTCCTCGTGATGTCATTAATGGCGTGATGTCGGGGAAACCTCACTGCACACCGACAACAGCTCAATGCGTGGTGACCGTTTCTCTGACCATGGTCCCGCAGATGCACACGTGACGTTCGCAAACATCGCAACCCAGGCGAAGAGCAACGGCTATCCGCATCGAGTCATTGTCGAGTAAGGTACCTAAATGCGGGGAGAGATTAAGAGCCGTCCAGGCCGTCAAAGCATCGGAGGCGTAATGTATGATAGCCTTGGCACCATCTAAAGATAAAATTTGAGTGGCAAGGTCCACAACCCCACACGCCGAAGCCAAGAAGGCCGGGAGGCTCACATCTCGCGCGCGACGTACGCCCAAATCACCAGTTCGAATCGTCAGAGAAGCCTGGTCCCATTGACCTTGGTTAAGGGAGACGTTCAGCATCTTTTCCAAATACTCCTTCAACACGTAGTCGAAGGAGTCTGTCTGGACAGGGTGCAGCCAGGCTGGCACGGTGCGCAAGAAATATGTCAGCTTAAGAACGGCAAAGCAAACTCGCAACATAACGAGGGCTACGTGAGCCGAAAGTTCATTCAACCTCTGCGCAGCCATCAGGAGAAGCCGCTTTCTCTCCTCGAAGGCTTCAGGATTGGCTTCTGAGAATATTGGGGACCCCAAGAGGTTGAAGGATCTCGCCGACAACACTTTCAGTCCGGGGAGCAGAGCACTGAATAAAGGGAAGGAATTGTGTGAGTCGGTACTGCAGGGGAAAAACTCGCATTTGCTGAAAATAATATCTCCGACCCAGAGCTGTGGCAGGAGCATGAGCAAGTCTTGTTCCACTTCTTCAGGTTTACCATCTAGGGTACCGTCATCTAGGTACCAGATATTCGATGAGGATTTAACCTCTGAAATTACCTTTTGTATGGCCAGGCAGAAAACTAAAGGGCCTAGCGGATCCCCCTGCTGTGCACCAACTTGGGAAAGAACAAGAGAACCATTGTAGAAAAGATTAGAAGCCGAAGAATATACTTAAAAGGAAGGGGTAGAGTGATGACACTTTATCCTTCACTTCGGACAGTAAAACACCACGCTCCACCGAGTAAAATGGGTTTTTTAAATCAATTTTAATTCAAACGGATTCTGAGTTTTTGGTATCTACCGAAAAAGCCCGGGCAGCGTGAATTGCAGCCTCGCAGCCCAACCTTGTGCCAAACCCTAATTGGTAAAGTTGCAGATAAGCTGCTATTTCTTCCCTCACTGCACGGCATTCGAGCTTTGCCGTTAAGCGGCGAAAAGCGCTGCCTATGGCAATGGGTCTTATACCACCGTCTTTTTTTGACAGCGCACGTAAAGAAGCACCATAAATATAGGGGCAAACATCAGGATTTAATTGACCACTGAGCAAAAAATTACAAAGGTTGGCCAGATGTTCCAGGAGCCGAAAACCGGTATCTCCCGCAGATGCAGACGTAAGCTCCTTAAGATGAACAGGGCGGATGCCATCCAAGCCGGCGGCCGAACTATTATTGAAAGAGCTGAGTGCCTGCACCACGTCCTCCGGCTTAACAGTTAAGGCAGAAATAGATATACAATTAATAAACCCTTATGTATACATACAGTTATGTACCTAATTTGTTATTATATTTTATAGAATTATTTTCTTCTTTCGTGTCGAGGTTCCGCAAATATTTTAATTATTTTAAAACCTTTTAGCTGTACAAGTATAGACATTTTGAGGAAAATATGGATTTATATAAACTGACATGTTCTGCCATTGACAATTTGGCTTTGGTACCATCAATTCGTTTTAGGTATTATATACGTGGGGCCATTTGTGAGCTCTGTTGTAAGAATAAAATTGAACTTTATGTTGCCGATTCATGACAACTCTATTTATAAAACTCTGTTATATTTATCTGTTGTCTGTGGAATTCTCTCAAATTATAAACTACTTATAAGTGATTTTCAGTTTTATTTCATAAAATACATTTAAAAACGATCTACTCAGTCAACCTTTGACAACGGTATCTGTAAATCTACAAATAATTAATATAATCCGTTTAAATTGTTTTATTTAAACGATCTACTGTAGAAATCCGGTGTTTAAAGTGCATATTCTAAGTCATCATCCTCCTAGCCTTTGTCCCATTTTTTGAGAATGAATTCTCAATCGGGGTCGGCTACCAAAGAGTAGTTCAGTATCAACTACTATTCCTTGTATCAAATTTTGGCGCGCGGCTCTCGCGTAACGGTCTTTAGGGATTACAGAGTTGTGTGATGTGTCACTTCAACAACAGTCGTTAGCAAAAATTACACGAAAGCAAAATCGAAATTAATTTTGCTGGTTGGTTCATCCCATCAATTATGTAATTATACAGGAAGATTAAACAGCCAAAGAAGTATGGGATAGTCTCGCCAAAGCTTTTGATGACAAAGAATTTACACGCCGAGTTGATTTGTTGAGAGATCTGATAACCAAAACGTAAGGCAGTTGTTGAAGACAGGACATTGACGATTATGTCAACAAAATAATGTCTACAGCTCACAAGTTGAAAAACATGGGTTTTAACGTGAATGTGAATTGTTGGGAACCTTGTTGCTGGCTGGTTTACCTGAGGTCTATCAACCAATGAGTACGGCTCTCGAGAACTCCGGAGTGACAATCACAGCTGATTCTGTGAAGACTAAGCTCCATCAGGATGTGAGGAACTCTGAGTCGACTGCGCTGTATGTTAGTAACAGACCGTCTGGTCCATATAATATGAAGAAATTGATAAGTTTATGTCTTCATGATAATATAAACTTAATGTACCTTATTACCATATGGGCTAGACAGTCCGTTGGACTTATTTACGGTACTCTATGAAATGGCCAAGCCATACTTTTGAAACCAAGGTGTAGAGTTAGTGTGAAGGGTGACGACGCGTTTGGCTCGGTTCGTACACTGCCTACTAGCCGGCGGTCCCGGGTTCGAATCCCGGCCGGGGCAAATATTTGTGTGATGAACTCGAATATTTGTGCTTGGGTCATGGTTGTTCTATGTATTTAAGTATATATTTATCTATATATATGTATGTATATCGTCGTCTAGTACCCATAACACAAGCCTTCTTGAGCTTAATTTGGGACTAGATCGATTTGTGTGACAGAGGTTGTCCGATATCTCGATCGATCCGGCTTCGGGGTTGAAGCCAGTTGACACCATACTTTTTAAACCAAGGTGGTAGTGTTAGTAAAGTCAGGGCTTAGGGGCTTGGCTTTTCCTGGGATCTGATATTTTTTTACAGTCTTAAAAGCCTTATGAGCATGTGAGTCTCGGCCGCCAATTTTCCATGAAATGATTTTGGTGGGAATTTCTTTTTGTAAGGTGCCCTAGTTTAGTTAATTGCATTTTGGTAGGTATATAACAGTGACCGGAAAATACATTAATATATGTTTATATGCGTTCACTGGTATATAAAGAAATATTTAAAATACGAAGTCAAAGTGTAGAACTGTAGATATGAAAGTAGTAATAATTGCGTATTAAAGAAATATTTACGTTTAGCCCCATATACAGGGTGATCAATCCAAATGGGTCAGTAGGGAGAAAAGGAAAACTATAAGAGATAGGGAAATCTGTTCTTAGGAACCATGGCTTCGATTATAGATTTATTAAAAACAGCATTCAAATTTTCGTTTATCTCATGCATAACCGGGAATCGAACCCGGTTAAAAGTTGAGAGGAGAAAAAAAAATGAAGATATCAATCGATCCTATTTTTTATTGGCAACAAATGTCTGTATAAGAGTACATACATTTAGAGTGCTCTAAGAGTCCGAAATGGCTGGTCACTCATTGAACACTGCATCCATCTATTGACGTAGATGATATTCATTTACATCTCTTGCAAACATTCTGAAATTGAAGACGCTATACATAAACTTATCTATGATCCGTCCAACATAATTATCTATTTAATATTTATTCCACAAAAGAAAGAACTTATCGTACAAAAGGCGGACTTACTATATTTGATCCTGCACCGACTACATATTTCTGTTTAACCCAGTGGTTGATTGGTAGAGAATGCCTAAAGGCATTAAGTCCGCCATTTGTAATTTTTTGTATTGCGCAATAAAGTTTAAATAAATAAATAAAATACCAGTCAACCATTGGGCTAAGCAGATAATTTGTGGGCGGTACAACTAACTTAAAACAATTTCAAAAGATATAAACATACTTAGATAAAGACACATTCCTATAGGATATACACATATGTAATATATAAATAAATACCGATGAACAAATTAATCAGATAAGCTACTATGAGTTCACATTTCTGCCAACAAATAGATCTCATAAAGCTTTTTTCAAATTATATCTACCTGAGCCACAAATAACTTTTTACTACTAACCCTGGTAAAAAAATATCTAATTTTTGGCAGCGATCCTATGTTGAAGGGGCTCAGTCCATCCTATAATGTAAAACTGATGAGCAAATAGAACGGGCATATGAAGCACGGAACCTAGGTGTCTCATAATGGACTGTCATTTATGATATGAGAATCATGTTGCAAGTTCTGGTAGAAGTTGTTTATATAAACTTAAATTACTACACAGAATCAGGCCTTTTATAAATGAAAAGTTACGTGTTCAACTGGTTGAGTTACTTGTTCTATCTAAATGAAATTATATGGATACTGTGTTTGGTCCACGTCTTCTTGCTAAAACAAAGAGGCTCATCCAGCGCGTTCCAAACGCTTCATCTCGTTACTGTTTTAATATCCCATTGAGAGCCCAACTCACACCATTTCTGAATCATCACAATATTTTTAAAATGCAGCACCATCGTAAACTCCACTTGGCATGTTTGCTCTTTGGAGTAATACAGCACAGAGCGCCATCATATCTGTATGAGAAGTGGCCATGGTTCTCCAGCCACAGAACTCGTGGCACTCGCCAGTGTAGCTTGCAGCTAATGACTCTGCAACACGCTTCAGCTGCTTTTAGAGCTAGTTTCCGATATGTCGCCACGAAATGTTGAATTAATATTTCAACGCCAATTAGGAACCTGCAACATTACGCAATTTTAAAATAAAACTTTAAAAAATCATGTATGAACATCAATTTAAACGGGAAACTGAGAATACACTCGAGATTTAACTAGACGAACTAACTTGACAGTTCATTGCACACGAATGTTGCCACAGTTTCGCTAGTGTTGTTGATATCGATCGACACAATCATTGCCAATGTAAGAAATTGGTTCCAGTGAAATTCTGCAATATGGCGCATCCTCATATATTTCTGGTCAGGCTTTACATCGAACGAACTTTATTTTAGGGGATTGCTAAGAACGCTGTCCACCTTTTGTTTTCTTGACAGTTCCAAAGTACTATCGAATACACTAATAACTGTACATTTTGTAAACGAATATAAACCTTATTGCAACATGTTAAGATCTATGGGTGTATAGTTAAGGTTATATCGACATATTTGTATCGACATAAACCAATCACAATTTTTTTTCTATTTCTGACAATACTTTCAGCTGTCAAGCCTTATTAAAAACTCGAGTGTAGATACAAGCTGTTTTTAAATAGTGCCTTAAGTAGTGGTAGGTAAAAATTATGTATTTAGTTTTATGTCCCATTTGTGTGTTGGTTTCATTTTTTCTTTGTTACTCTGTTTTTCACTGTGGTATTCCATGGTTTCGCATGTTTCTTTTGTCCATGTCTGTCTGTTTTTCTAATAAGTATTATTAATGATAAAGAATTCTGGGCTGTCTGAAGTATATGAGTATATGAGTAACCTGAATTGATTGCAATTATTGACAGCGTGTGATTGTCGTTGCGTTCAGGTTAAATGCAATCTGAACGCGATCAGTATTTCGCGTGTGCCGTGCCGTGGCGCCACCTATGGTCCCACTCCTATCAGCGCTGGCTCTCTCGCGAGCTAGCATTACGCTAAGGTGGAACCGTTTCGAGGCAGTTTTAATTTTTTTTTTCTTTGTTTGTCATTCACGCAATTATGTTTTGTCCCCGAATAAATGTTTTTCTTTCTTTCTTATCATTTAAGTACTCTACTCGTCCACGGAATAGTAAGTTTTTTGAACTCTTAAAACGCGCTTCTAATGAAATTAATTAATTTAAATACGTTGTTGTACTTTTTGCCGTCATGTGTAAAGAACGAATGTATGTAAATACTATATTGTAGACAACAACTGGTTATAAATACATGAATAACAAATAAAACATAGATACTTACACAACGGCGAACTTGCGTAGTTTAGCAGGGTTGCTTTAATAATTTCGTCCATAATTGCATATTCCCTATTGTTTCTAGCAGCGCAGCGCTCGCGCGCGGCACTCGATGGTGCTCTTTGTCGGGTGCGCCTGTCGCGCTCGGCCGCGTGTGCGCGTGCGCCGCGCGCCGCGACCGTCCGCGTCACGCGCGCCGCGACAGACCGCCGACAGTGCTCCGAGCGACACGAGACCGATAAACGCAAAGAGAATACCCCGAAATCGGTTCGAAAAAAGTTTGAATTAGACGTTCGTGGCCATTCTCTTGTCTTAGAAAATTATAAATTTTCTAAGTTCTTACCGAAAATTAACACCGTTAAATACGAAAATAATATAGATGTGCGTCCGCGCCTTCGCGCTCTGGCCGGGCCTTACATATGTGACATCTGTCAAAAGCAGTTTAACGAAAAACACAAACTCAGGAGGCACATGAAAATACACGACAAACGTTATTCTTGTGATATTTGCAATGATGAGTTTTCGAGTAAACCGGCTTTAATGAATCATAAACGATTTCACGCGGGCGTCAGATCTCATGCTTGTGAATTTTGTGATAAAAAGTATTTCCGTAAGTCAGATTATGTTCGACATATAAGGACTCATACGGGCGAAAAGCCTTACAGCTGTGAATACTGTAACGAGGGATTTATAACTAAGCAAAGCCAAGTACTGCACGAGCGGAACCACCACACGGGCGACAAACCCTACCACTGCGGCGTGTGCCTTAAGGCGTTCGCGCACAAGGGCACCCTCACCGCGCACAGCAGGAAGCACACCGGGCAGAGACCTTATTCTTGCGATGTTTGTAATAAGAACTTTTATAGTGACTATGACTTAAAACGACACCAATTAACCCATACTGGGGAAAAGCCTTCTAGCTGCGAAATATGTGGCAAACAATATGCCGACAAAAAGTACTTAAAACTGCACAAACGGATTCACTCAGGCGAGAAGCCGTACAGCTGCAAGCGGTGTCACAAGCAGTTTACCCTAAAAACCAACTTGACACGACACATGCGAACTCACACTGACGATCGGCATTACGCGTGTGACGAATGTGACAAAAGATTCGGCAGCAAGGACGGTTTATTAGTACACAAACGAATTCACACGGGTGAGAAACCTTTCAAGTGTAAAGAATGCGACAAACGATTTACAACTAAACAGCACTTGACGACGCACATGCGAACCCACACGGGCGAGAAACCATTCAGCTGTGAAGTATGTGAAACTAGGTTTACCCTAAAAGCACATTTACAGAAACATGGCCGGAAACACGCGGCCGGCAAGCCGTAGTGTTGGGGAATCGGTTCTAAACAAACGGCAGCTCAGCCCTCTGGACACAAACAGCTACCCCCGCTCACGTTGTGCGGGGTCGGGGCCCTTGTTCTACTGCGCCAAGTTCTGCCTCGGGTAACATAGTCGAACTCGCGCGGACAAGCAATATTAAAGTGATTCAAACATTGGCGATCGTGATACAAATATACGCTGAATCTTAATCACTAAATTGCTCTAGGACTAAAACATGAGCTTTTGATATATTTGCAAATCCTGATGTGCTAGAATCTAAGACATCACTGTATTACTGCTCAATTAAACACACGTACTTGCTGCAATCTCTTGTTTTATTAATTTTAATAATATTATAATGTGAATCTCTACCGTGCTTAACGGACACAACAGAAGAGAGCGGGGGCGCCTTTTATAACATAGTCTGTACTCGGTAAGGGGCGATTACTTGACAGCTCTGTTTTGATGTCATGATTCATTTAGTTAGCGTCTGTACCGAGTACGTTCCAGTACAATCACCATTACGAGATAGACCAATCACAAAGTGCTAATAATATGATTGTTGGCGATATTTGAAGTATATTTTTAGCTAAAAATATTTTAGTACTTTTCTGCCTCTTTTAAATCCACATTCGTTTGTTTCGCTACGACTTTGAAAACTCTTCTCAAGATAATATTATTTTATTTTCATAATGTAGTCCGTTAGTACTAAATTGCAGAATATTATATAGGAAAAATCGAAGTACAAGTATAGGTATAGCCAAGAGTTGAGGTTCCGCACACAACAACATGCCATGTTATGATAATGACATCAACATTTTGAAATTACTGTTCTGTTTTCGTACCGATAGCAAGTAGACCTTCGAGATTGACAAAAAGTTTGTTCTAGGTATTTCATAAACAATTATTTCGTAATAAAATACATCTGATTTAAGTTAAATAAATCGTAGGTAATTTTATATTCGCGACAACTATCACAACAAATAAAATGATCTTGTTAATGATCAAGATGAAAATAAACCGGGAGAGTTACTTTATTAAAGTGTATTTCTATTTTCTACCGTTTTACGTTTACCTTAATTTCGAAAATATATCGTGATTTTAAATACATTGCCATTCACCCATTAATTCCATTCATTCACAACTTTTATGCAGATATGTGAGTAATCCATGCAGCTCAACTCACCTCAGCAATAATGTTCTGGAGTTTGTGATCGAATTTAGATTCAGCGTCTTTAGTAACAGAGACTTAATAACTAAGCCAGTAAATTGCACTGCTCAAGATACAAAAACAATAGTACATTACTGCAGAGGCCGCGAAATAGAGGATTGTAGGCCGAGTAGTAATAGATGGCCGAGTGATAACGAGGCCATCTAGAGATACGAGGCCGACAATCCCTGTTCGCGCCGAGGCTTGTATAGTGCTTTTCTCAAATAAATCCAAGGAAATAATACAAATGTTCAACTTATATATTCATATAAGTATTGTTTTTTTTTTTACTATTCCCGCCAACTTTTTACATTTTTCAAATTTATTCTTTTAAGCTGTTCGGGTTAATGTTTTTGCCACCAAATGTTAAGATGATTCTATAAAAAAAAATGACAACACCTTATTAATTAGATATTGTTATATTTTTTTACAATAAACGTGATTCCTTGTTTATTTTATTGAATATCTGTTTTAATCTAATTGAACGATCTAGTTAAATATAAGAAATAAAACGTAAATTAACATGCACAAACTAAGTTTTTTTTTTATTGGCAGTATGCCATAGATTATCAATAATAGTAGATTGTACGAGAAGTGCATAAAACGCATCATTTTACACGAGACGTTTATCCATCCGAGCGAGCTTGCGAGCGAGAGGATGAATATAAAGTCGAGTGTAAAATGCGTTTTATGGACGAGTTGCACACTCTACTTTTCACTTCGATTGCGAGGAAATGAAACTGTATCATGTAAATAACATACATACACATATCATGTATACTTAAAAACAAATTTATTTAAAATTCAATGAAAAATATTTAAAGTAATAGTTTAAAAAGTATTAAATGATAGTAAATAAAAGTTACGAGTTTATTTCAAGAAGTTTTATTGTGTACTTTGGCTGTTGGTATCTTTACCTTGGTCTTAGAATACTAACAAAACGAAATAAAATAAAGAGTTAAAACCCGTTCCAGACCTTCCGATCCGATCCGATTTATCGGAAGAAATAGGATAATGTGTAGTGCAATTGTTAGGATCTTATACACTACACATTATCCTATTTCTTCCGATAAATCGGATCGGATCGGAAGGTCTGGAACGGGTTTCATTGTATGAAGTTTATGTTTTTTTTTTACTGTTTATTAAGGACCTTTTTCGTGTGGCTGTTGGACCGATCGCCTTGGTCTTCGACGACGATTTTACTTTATGCTCTACAGCATAAAAAGCGATTTTATGTCGCCTACGCACAGCATAGTCGAACTTTTAGAGCAAGAGAAGTGAAAAAGAAATAAACCTCACTGAAACAAAAGACAATCTCTTTGTTGGCCACGGCCATAATGTTGTATGAAATTCCTTTATTGACCTCTAATTTGAAATTAGAACGAATATTCAACCAGTGCTATACAAAGACGTATTTCGCGTTCTATTACCACGACCATAAGAACGACATTTCCTTGGATGTTTGAGAAAAGTAATATTTTATTGCATAATGTTATATTTATATAAGGCCCACCCAGCACAGCACTGGTAATAAGACAAGTGTTTTGTCAACCTTACCAAGGCACGCGTGACTTGTTATAGAATTCGAATGGAATTTATCCTAAATAAATCTAGAGTTTCTCGTATTGTGTACACGCTGTACCGGAACGTGGTCCATGTCAGTTAAAGGACTCCCCACGACGGCACTTTAAAAAAAAAAAATAATTTTGTCATTTATTTACGATGTATGTGACGTATATGTAGAAGCCAACAAAGTGATGGTCTGGGCGCAGATGCCCTTAATACCTAACTACCTATTTAAAATACTAACCGTGCATTAAGCGATAAAATATTGCAGAATTTAGAATTATTATTAAGTAAGTTAACTGACGAAAATAAAAAGTTTCTCATTGTTGGTGATCAAAATGTTGATTACCTATGCGATTATAGTATGAGACGGAGGGTTGATGACGTACTTAATGGCTATGGCTGCGCAAACACGGTGACCTTTCCCACTCGCGTAACTGAGGATTCTGAATCATGCATCGACTGCGGTATAGCGAATCACGTTCGCGACTGTCTCACTGTGACAGCGGTGAATACTGCCATTAGCGATCACAACGCACAGCGCTATGTACTCATAAATTATGAGTCATAATAGAGGGCACCCTCCCTGTGACATCACATAATGAATTAATTAAACGCAGGTTATATCGGTTATATGTTATATAGGTTCGATTTAGTTATTTTATTCTGACTTTTCCAATTATAATTTTAATTTTATTTATGATGACACAATAGACATTGATTTTAAATTTAGCAAGTTATTTAACATATTTACATGTTATCATGGACTTAAATTTTCCTTTAAAACAGTTAAAAGGTACAAAAGAAATCATCTGTCCCGTGGCTCACGGATGGGCTGTGTGGATATATGCAAAAAAATAATGACCTACAAGAAATAAGGCGTCAATATCCCCCCCGAACAATCCTCTCATATCCGAATGTATTGACCATTACTACCAGCTCATTAAGTCAGAAACGCTTCGAGCTCGGCAGGCCTACATTGAGACGAAGCTAGCAGAAAGTAAGAATCCGTCCAAGGATCTGTCCAAGAAAAAATCAAATGTTCATAATATTTGTCAACAAAATCACGAGTCAAATTCCTACTTATCTGACGACGAAGCCTTTAATACTCACTTTATAAACATAGCATCAAACCTCACGATACAAAGCGAGGAAGCATTGTCCACGCAGTACGTTCGTAGTCACCTCGGTAGCTGCGATATGCCCATGTTCAGCCTTCCTACTGTAACACGCGAGCTCTTAGACAAGGCCATACAGTCATTGTTAAAGACATGTACAACTATAGACGTATACGAAATATCATTAAATATAATATTAAGTGTCTGGCCAGTTGTCTCTGATATCCTGGTGGTCCTCAGTAACGATATGTTTAAAACTGGCATATACCCGAATGTGTTGAAGAGTACCAGGGTATGCCCTGTCTATAAGGGGAAAGGGGACAGTAGTACTGATGTTAATAATTACAGACCTATCACAATTGTACCCACTATCTCAAAATTAATCGAGTGTATCATCTCCTGCCTAATGACACACTTAGAATCGAATGACCTCATTACAGAAAACCAGTATGCCTATAGACAGAATAGGTCCACCACTGCGGCTGCCCACAAAATCACCGACTGCATAACGACTGGGCTGGATGACAGACACAAAATGGCAGCAATTTTGTGTGATCTCTCCAAGGCGTTCGACGTTATTAGTCACAGTTTACTATTAAATAAGTTAAGTATGTATGGTTTTGACAATTCCGCTCATCAATTGTTGACGTCTTTTTTATCCAACCGGAAGGAGGTGGTAATAGTGTATACCAATGGCAAAACGGTGACATCTGACGCTGGTTGCGTACGTCTAGGCATCCCTCAGGGATCCGCCCTCGGGAATGTTTTGTTCACTATTTGTCAATGACCTACCATCTGTAATCACGACTGGTCTGTCGGTGCTCTTCGCGGATGAAACCACAGTCATAGTTAGTGCAAAAACGTACGAACAGCTAGCCAATAAAATCTATGATGCTTGCGGGCAACACCAAAAGTGGTTCTCGTCGAACGTTTTACTAACGTAACGAAGTCCAATGTCATGGTTTTCTCGGGCCGCCACACCGCAGTGCCCCCATTGTATTACCAGCGTCCCGATGCCATTATCACTGAATGTAGGTTTCTCGGCTCAAACTTAAACTGGAAGTGTCATGCCGACCAACTGTGTGATAGGTTGGGTAGTGCCGTCTTTGGGTTAAGAAAATTGAAACCATTAATATCGAATAATGCATTAAAAACCGTATATTTTGCGCATTTCCACTCAATAATGTGTTATGGTTCAATTATCTGGGGTAATTTCACCGATGCCAAACGCGTTCTTATAATCCAAAAACGTGCACTTCGGATACTGGCTGGAGTGGAACCCAGACCTTCTTGCAGAGATCTCTTTGTAAAGTATCGCATCATGACGCACTACTCACTTTACGTGTTTGAGGTATAACGTATAATTAGAATAAACGTTATAGATAGGTTAGTTAGTTAGTAAGGAATTAATGAAATTCAGATTGAACTGTACAAATGTTTAATAAAAGTAAAATTAAGTAAAAATAGGTAGATCCGGCTAGGTCGTGAGTAATTAAGATTGTTAATCCGAGCTGAATACACTTTATAGGAGACAAGTCCTTGTTAGGAGTCACTTCCCTGCTCACTTCGTCTTCGTCGCAGCAGGCTAGGTTCGGACTAGGTTAGCTCTAGCCGTCCTGGAGTCTGGGTAGGGCAGACTAGCTCCAGACTGATGATCTCGATGTAGTCCTGGGCAAGCCCCAGGCTTAGTCTTGGTAGCGTCAGGATCAGAAGCCGGGATCGTGGCTTTAGGTTAGGTTTTCCGGCCCCGGGGTAGGTTCGGTGGCCCTAGGGTTGCTCCCTGGAAATCCCATACTGTTCAGTTGAAGTTCGGCATGTGACTGCAACATCTTGATGGCTACGCGAGTTTCGTAGGCTAGTCAAGTGAACTCCTAAGCATTTATTAGTCATCAATGATGTGGCAGTCACAAGCACAATAACATTAAAGCAAAGAAATACATTTAGAAAATAGTTCATATTTAGAGTAGACCAAATCGAGATCAAAATATATTTTTTACAGATATAAAAAAAGTAATATAAGTAAGAAATTGTTACCATTTCATTTAGTTATATAGTATATTTAACATTAAATAATTATCTACATCAGCACTAGACATGATATCTGGCGATATCAAGAGACTTAACCTATGTAAAATATAATTCTCGCAACACTCACCCGTATTGGGGAAAACACAGCAACTTGGGTTACCCTCATCTGGCAGAATAATATTGGTCAGAAATACACTTCGCATAACACGTTTCGCAGAAACACTTTCGGTCGAATGGAAAGATGGCATAAAGGTATAGTTGGCAAATTTTATACGACAAATTTTGCAGCACATTGTTTTGTAGAATATCTCTTTGGCCGACTTTGGTTTAGCATAATTTTATGTACCATAATAATCCTATGGCATACGATTACAATAGCATAAGTATTTTCTACTAGCAGAAAAGTGGGTTAGGTAAATTTTACGTAGTAGAATGTAAGTCCCACCAAATTTGCTATGGCATAATAGTTAGGTATCTTACGTTCCTTAACACACCCGACTCGCTATCAAAAAGGAAATATAGTCCCAGAGTTACCGTTAGGTACGACGACAAGCGAATCGAGGAGCAGTGTTAGGTATCTTGCCGCCGCGGGGCAACAGCCACTAAATTTTTTATCACAACAATTGTAATGCATAAATTAGGTCCTGATTCCACCTGAGGGCAGGTCCGACTTGGATTCGGTTAGGTACGACGACGAGCGAAGCGAGGAGGAGTGTTAGGTTGAACTGAGACCCTAACGAGCGAGCGAAGCGAGCGAGCCGCGCGGCAACGGCCGGCTACCATACCAATCCATTGACTTCATGTACAAAACGGGCTTGACAATTTTTATGCCGCCTAAATATTATGCAAAAAAAATATCTGCTACTGTACTATTCGTTTAGAAGAATGTTATGCTCATCAATATTATGCCTATATAAGATTCGGTATTATAAAAATCTGCGAAATGATTTATGCCAAAGCATACTCTGCGTAAGATGTTTCTGCCAAACGTTACTTCTGCCAAGTATCATTATGCAAAACAAATATATGTCAAAAAAGCTTCTGCAAGACAATAGTGAACCCAGCAACTTATTTACACATGTACAGACATAATAGGAAAACTGTACATAAAAGAATTAATTACACATCGGTAGCAATTTATTTACACGATATTTATAGATATATTCAAGAAATACAATTTAATTTCTCAATAGTTAATTATTTTTCATCGAACATTACAATGCCACCACATGCCGTGTTCTTTTTTTCACGATCGTCTATTGTTTTCTTTTCACGAGTTCTTTTTCGGCCAGTACGTAGTTATTCAGAGGTTTAATTTATTACAGATGCAAATAGTTTATAATCAGTATAACATATATCAGTGAACGATTAGATTTAAGTTTTCAATTAAGGTTAGTGTTTGTAGTAAATAATATTGTAGATTTAGTTTTATAAGTAGTTATTAAGGCTTAATTAATTATTTGTAACGCTAAATCGTTACAGAGGTTTTAATGTACGTACGTGAGAAATAATTTGCCAATGTTTGCGCGTGTTGAGGTATCGGGCAAACAAATTAAATTCCACAGGAAGACTCAGAACAATTCCGCGTCGCCTGGCGCTTGCCTGTAAAAACCCGCGCCTCATCGGCACAGATTATATACAAGTTAGGGCGTGGCCACATGTCCACGACACGGCGTCGTAAACGTAAAACGACACGGTGTCGCGTCGGAGCGCGACACATTATCCACCGTGCGAATATACGTTGCCGCGTCGTGAAAACACACGACACGGCGTCGTTAACGTAAAACGACGCTGTGTCGCGTCGGAGCGCGACACATTATCCACCGTGCGAATATACGTTGCCGCGTCGTGAAAACACATGCTGCACCGGGCACCGCAGGTCGCGCCGCGCGCCGGGCAGATTAACTTTGCTGTGTTGAGTAGATGCACGGTGCGGTGCCACGTTCGATTACGACGCCGCAGCTTCTCGTACATGTTCAAACTCAGTAAATGAGTATATGGAAATGTAATTTATATTGACATTTTATATTATGAAATAAATCTAAATCTATTTATTTAATTTTAATAAATAATTATCAAGGTATTATTTTGTGTTGTATAAAATTAAGGTATTACTTCGAACAAATTACTTAACAAGTGATTCAGGTATATTTATAACCAGTTGTTACATATTGGGCACTTTTCATACAAACAATAACTTAAATAATTACGTGACTAAAATAAACTAAAAAAGGTGTAAGAAACTGTGCCCCCGCGGCATGGTCCCGAAGACGCTGGCAGCATTTCCTCGCTGAATAGCAATGCTAATGCGTTGTGCGAGGAAACTGCCAGATCTTCGGTCCCCAGTAGTTTCAATCAATCTTTTAGCGAGGTCTTTATAGAGTTTGTGGGCGCTGGGACCCCACGGACCTAAAGTCTCGACCCCGAAAGGAATAAAATTATATTCGGGGCCGAGACCTCTATACTTATTATGTTTTAATTTTTCGGCCGCCTCTGCTGCCGCTCCTGCTCTGTTTGATGTTCCGTGAAGGTGAGACGGGGCCAGTGTGTCTACGCAAGTGGCGTCCCACACCAGCACCCGGCCTAACCTCCACGGAATCAGTGACATTCCGTCCGGTCTCTTGCCATCATCCCTGGCGATGCCCGGTGGCTCTAGAACTGCCGGCACGTTGGCGGTGGCAAGAGAGCGGCGGATAATGTCGTTAAGAGCGGCATGTCTGGAGAAGCGGCCTGCACTTTTTTGACATAAGAGGCCGTGATGTCCCAGCGCGTTGACCTCGCTGCCGCAGGGGCATGTGTGTGGCGTGCATAAATTAATTCCTAGGCGCAGGCAGGTGGCAATGCGGAGGGTGTCGGGCTCTAAAAAGGTACCAGTGTTGGCTGATGGGAAAGCGTGCAGCCAGTGGCCAGCTTCTTTGGTACCCGCTGCCAATATTCTGGCACGTTCAGAGCCCGTACTGCGACTCAAGAGGGAATTATAAATAAAATTTGATTGAATGTCATCCCAGGTCCTGTGGGAATTTAAATTTTCAGGGAAGTCCTCTCCCGGGCTAGCAGCGGACCAAGCTCTTTTGGCCTCTGTCAAGCCCGCAGTCTCATAGTTTAAGGGAAAGAAAGCCCTTAGAATTTTACCTATGAGACCTGCCGAGCTATGGGCAGAGGACAAAAAAGCTGGCGTGGAGATGGAGGTAATTTTGCGAATCCCAAGCCCACCAAAGCGAATGGGAAGGGATGCTTGGGTCCAGGATTCTTCGCTGAACTGAATATTTAAAATGCATTCCAGATTTGCTTTGATTATGTCATCAATTTGGCCAAGTAAATTTGGAAATTTAAAGAATGGACAGCAGCGAAGGACATAAGTGAATTTCGGGACAAAAAGGCAGAATTTAAGAATGGTAGTAGCGAAATGGGGGCTAATTTCAAGTAGACGGCTTTCATAGCTTTTAAATTTGGAAACACAATTTATTTAATTATATTCAAAGGTACTGTAAACCTTTCGTTCTATGTATCTAAAAAAATTAGAGCAAAGAAACTTGGCACCCATATACAGGGTGGCTGGAATTACGGTACATAATAGATCTTACAAATTAAACATAAGGATCAGCATAATTCACCAATTTAGTGGCATGCAAATATTTTATAAACACAGAATAACCCCGCAGCAACCAAAACCCTGGCTCTCATGAGAACAAATTAATTAAAATATTCATTTAATGAGTAAAAGCATTTGTCTTTAAGCCATTGCCTAAGTTTTACCAGGAATAATTTGAGTGGCAAAGCTCTTACATCTAAAGGGATCCTGTTATATATTTTTCCAGACATCATTAAACAGTTTTTGTTACACTGAGCTGTCTTAGCAATAGGCTGTTTTATGCGAAGCAAAATCTCTTGTACGCAATCTTGGCTGTTGGACTGGCTTTTCAAATAACTGAGGATTATTTCGTACAAACTTAGCATGTTCATAAATATATAAACATATTACTGTGAGAATACCGAGTTTTTTAAATAGTGGTCTACAAGATTCCATCGGGCCAACACCACAAATTGCACGAATGCATTTTTTCTGTGCAACGAGTACTCGATTGACAACAGTTGAGTTTCCCCAAATAATAACCCCGTATCTTAGAATGAAAGCAACATAGCCGTGGTAGGCTGTCAGACTAGTTGACTCATCTGCTACACTTCTCAGTCTCCTTAAGACAAACACAAACCTATTTAACTTGTTACAAATACCACTAATCTGAGGCTTCCAATTTAAAAACTTGTCAATAGTCATTCCCAAAAAACCAAACTGATCACATCCATGTATACTTTGACTTTTACAAATGATGGCTAATGAAATCGGTTGAGTTTTATAATTACTAAATTGAATCCAATTCGTTTTCTCCACATTCATTACTAAATTATTATTATTTAACCATTGATCAATATCATTTACTGCATTATTAATTTAAATTTCAAATGTCAAAGTCTTATCACTATTAGGAATTACTATTGATATGTCATCAGCGTACATAATCATTTGAGGTTATGTTGCAAAGGGAATGTCATTTATGTATAATATAAAAAGTAGGGGCCCTAAGACGCTGCCTTGTGGTACACCTCGCTTATTAGCTTGGAATGTCGATCTATATTGAATAAGCTCATTTCATTTATTAAATTTACAAATTTCAACACATTGACTACGGTTACTTAGATAGCTTTTAATCCAGTTAAGAGCATACCCTCGAATTCCATAATTTTCACATTTTTAAGTAGTATACAGTGATCCACAAGGTCGAAAGTTTTAGACATGTCAAAAAATATTGCTACTACGGACTTTTTCTTATATTTATATATATATTTTGTGTAACATGTTGAATTAATGATTATGCAGCATCAACTGTCGACCTGCCTTTAATAAACCCATTTTGTTCCTTCGTTAATATATTATGTTTTTCTTTACAACTCATTACCGACTGACATAAAAGAATCGAACAGTAACACTATATTCATCAAAAAATTAAAATCCTTACTAATAAAACAGGCATATTACGCAATCGATGAGTTTTTATTATCCATGCGTAGCGGTCATTGATCCTAACATCGTATTGAACAGGGCCCGAAAGGTACCTAATATTTTTATTTATTTATAACTTAGCATGCATTGTTATTGTTATGAAAAATCTAATTTTAAAAATAATCTAATTTTAAAAATTATAACATGTAAAATGTATTAATTTTACCAATAAAAATCTGTATCTGTATCTGTAATAAAGTTAACAATTCTATTTTTCATATAGGCACTTTATTAGCATTATTCATCGTCCTTCTCTGAAAACATTATCTAAATTCAAACGTTCGGGTCACCACTGTAGGGATTATATGTTGTCTATGTATGGTTATGCTATGTAGCGCCGGACCTCCCTATAGACTCTATAGAAGTTTGCTTTAAATAAAAGACGTGTTTACAGTTACCAGGTATATAATGCATACTGAAATATGAAACCCGCATGATACATTATATGTGTGCCTACATAAGCTAAGAGTTTTTTTTAGTAGAAAGCCAAATAGCTTACTGTTGGTTTAGAGAAAAAATTGTATACAACGAACCGTTAAGATTTTTTTTTTAGAATTGTTAACTATTTGTGTGCTTCGTTTAGTTGTACTCACTTTTAACGCGCTTCTTACATTTTACTATTTTTGTCTCTATCCGTCTCTGCAGGAGTCACGCTCTCAGCGCTCGGTGGTTTACGTTGTCGGGTGCGCTTGTCGCGTCTGTCGTCGTGTCGCTCGTGTGGCGCGCCTGTCGCCTGCGCGGCCAGCGTGGCACACACATGCGCTCGCGACACGCGTCACGCGCGCAACGCGCCGCGGGCCGACGCTGCCAGACGCCGCCTCGTAGCTACAGCCCGCCACCAGACAAACGAGCGCAACGACAGTGGCACGCGCCCGAGCGACAGACGCGGTGGGAACAGCCCGGAATCTGTCCATAAAAATGAAGATACCTTGACTCCACATCGTGCGCCAAACAAAAACACTGGTGGAGAACCTCGTATAAGGAAAGTTGCTACTAGTAAGATTTCCAATAGCGCCAATTTGAGTTTTAGTAATACCTCTTCAATAGTGGGCGCGCAGCCTCGCGCCTGCGCAGCCTGCGGCCGACGATTCCAATACAAGCATCACTTCGACGCGCACACGTGCGCCCCGCGGCGCGCGGCTCCCGGCCCTTACACCTGTGAGGTGTGCAAAAAGCAGTTCATGCAAAAACGCAAACTGGAAAATCACATTAAAGTACATGCAGAGCGGAAGCCTGATTACTGCGAAGTTTGCAATGAAGAGTTTCCCAACAAGTCAGCTTTAGCGAAACATAAGAGAACTCATAAACTTTTCCAATGTGAAGAATGTAACAAATCATTTACACAAAAAGGGGGTCTAAAAAAACATATCGGAATTCACAAAGGCGAGAAGCCCTATTCTTGTGAATTGTGCCACAAAATGTTTGGAACGAGCACACAGTACCTTAGACATAAGAGAACTCATACAGGCGAAAAACCTCACAGTTGTGAATACTGTAGCAAGCGATTTATAACAAAACAAAGCAAAGTGCTGCACGAGCGGAACCACCACACGGGCGACAAACCCTACTGCTGCGCTGTGTGCCTCAAGGCGTTTGCGAAAAAGAACTCCCTCACCATGCACAGCAGGATACACACAGGATATCGACCATTTTCTTGCGAAGATTGTTATAAAAAATTTATTACTAGAGCGCATTTAGAACGCCATAAAAAAATTCACACCGGAGAAAAAATTTACAGTTGTGAACAATGTGGTAAACAGTTCGGACGAAAGTATACCTTAACATCGCATTTACGAACTCACACGAACAAGCGACCTTACAGTTGTGACGAATGTGGCAAGCGGTTTGTTCAATCATGCGCATTAATAACGCACAAACGAACTCACACGAACGAACGACCTTACGTTTGTGAAGAATGTAACAAGAGATTTGCTCAAAAATACTCATTAATAGTGCACAAACTAACTCACACGGGCGAAAAGCCGCACAGCTGTGAAATGTGTAACAAGCGATTTGCGCGTAAACATCACTTGGCGGCGCACACGCGCACGCACACGGGCGAAAAACCGTACAGCTGTGCAATCTGTGAAACTAATTTCACACTAAAAGCACACTTACAGAACCATCTCCAGACACATGCGACCAACAAAGCGTATTCTTGCAAAATTTGTCTGAAACAGTTTGCGGGTAAATTAGCTCTGAAGAGACATAAACAGACTCACGAGGAAGAGAAATGTTTGAAAAGTGGTGCGGATACAACCGCGCGCATGCACAGCAACGACTCTGTTTAATTAAACATAAACCAGCGAGCGCAAGTCAGGCGCCGGCGGCCGTCAGTGTTGAGTAGGACTAGCTCGATTACGAGCTACGGCTCTAAAACAACCTGGAATAGAAAAATAAAATTAGAATTATTATTATTTTGTATTCCAACTTTTCCGAAGTATTCAAAGTATTGTACAATTTTCACTCATCGAAATTTGCCTATATTGAACTATATCTGTTGAAGATCGCCGCCACACTGCTGCCTATGACGCGCGATTACCCAGGAGGACAAGCTGCGCGTCATTAATATAAGTTTGATTTATATCGAATCATTTAATTGTAAATTGATCTCATAGATAAAAAAAGAGTGTGTGTCAGCTCCGACGCACGACTGGAGTTTACTCTTCAGGCCAGGCGCGCACCACGATTTTTTTTTAGTCGCGCGATAATTTTGTCGCAGAAATAAGCGTACTTCTGGGTTTATTAAAATCGTGGTGCGCGCACTCTCATATAAACCCATATCTTGCATTTAGGCCAAGCGCGCACTACGTTTTTTTGTCGTGCGATTATTTTGTCGCAGAAATGCAACGTATGGGTTTATATGACTGTGCGCGCATATACGAGAAAAAAATCGCAGCGATTTTTAAATTGTGATTTGTCACATT
The DNA here is from genome assembly GCA_947623375.1 of Apotomis capreana. NCBI lineage: Eukaryota > Metazoa > Arthropoda > Insecta > Lepidoptera > Tortricidae > Apotomis > Apotomis capreana. Next base: position 184,058 of record OX392520.1, read on the forward strand.
TTGCTGCGACGGCTCGCGACGCGATTGTCGCAAAAGTAAAATGCAGCATACGGAGTTGTATGGCCCGCGCGCACTGCGATAATAAAATCGCCGCGGCGGCGTCAGACGGCGTTCCGCTCTTCAAGCGTCAACATGTCAGATCCTGCTTCTCCGATGGAGTCTCAAGACAAGACGCTAGACGTTGACCATTTAATAACGGAAATAGAAGGAAAATCCCCTTTGTGGGATAAATACAATATAAATCATTATTATAGCGATCGCATTTTGAAGACACGTTTGTGGGAGGAGGTTTGTCAAAAGGTTATACCCAAGGTACGAACTCTCTAACGACAAAAAGATTTTTATTTTTATTTTTTTCTTCCTCCTATTCCTACGAAGGAGTAATAAGGCAAGACAAGCAACTTGTACGAAATCCATGCTGAGACTTAACAATCCATCGACTTTTTCATCGCAGTGCGCGCAGTGAATTTTCTGCGACATTTTTACAACGCGATTCTAAAATCGTGTCGCATAAATAAAATCGTGGTGCGCGCTTGGCCTTATGCGACTAAATTATCGCGCGACTAAAATCGTGGTGCGCGCCTGGCCTTAAGAACGATTATAAAATATATACTCAATACTCAATACGTTTATTGCACATAATGATTAGTAAATAGTTTAAGTATCACATTATGTACCCTGTTGGGTGCTGCAAACAAGAACGAGAAGGTAGGCACTTACATAATATTAATATACGAGTATAATATACAGCAAAATTACAAAATTTTACAAGGAAAATTTACTTCCGATTCATTTTTAACAAATTGGAGAGATCATGAGTAGTAACTAAATAAAGAAGCGTGATGTAAAGCGCCCTCGAGCGGCTAGTTTAGTTACTACAGTCTGCAGTGCTACGGAAAAAAAACCGTATCTTACTATGAAATCCATACAAAGATACGACCTTTCTACCGTAGTATCGCAATACTTTTTTTTTTTTTTAATCTATTAATTAAGGAGCTTTGATCATTTTTATGAACATGCCAGCTCCAGCAGGCCTAATACACAACATCATTCATCTAAAAGACATAGATAAATAAAAACATAAACCGTATAAACTTAAAAATAACATGTACACGAAAACAACTAAATTTGTATACACTATTTACATAAAAAAAACTGTATACAAATTTTGCCGATTCCGATAAGGGTTCCGCCAATATTGAATTGAACATTACATTCAAGAAAGATCTGGTATTAGACCTAGCCATTTACATTAGACAAAACAAACGTACAAAATCACCTTCCTTAAAAAAATCCTTAAATAAATCCAAAATCTCCTTAACAACAACTCCAAACAGCGTTTTGAACTTCTCCTCCCAACTTTCGGTAGAAAACAAAATATCCTTCGTCTTGTCAACCAGCCTTTCAAAAGTAATACGTCTCTTCTTCTTGTCCTTATTTTGTCTTTGATCTTCCATATCAGCCCGTACAATACTAGGCTGGTTGACCAATAGACACTCGGACCTCTTCACATCTGTTACTCTTTTTGACTTCCGCGGCTTACGAACCTCTTGTTGTGGCTCGCTCTCTAATCTGTACTGACTTTCTGATCGCTGGCCCTCAGCCTGACAGACAGAATCTTCAGACTCTTTAGATTGTAACGGCTTCGACAAAACAGCATCTCTATATGACTTTCCAAAACTTAAGTCATTCTCAAAAACAGATGGCACATCCTGACTACAAACATCCGTATCCTTTTTTTCCTTATTTTGCATATACAACCAAAAAGCCCGTTTATATATACATCCCTCAGCAGACATAATCCTGCGAATTTCTTACTCCTTCACAAAAACCGGGCACGACTTATCTAAGGCCATATGGCTGCCTTTACAATTAATGCATCTAAAAATAGTCGTTTCGCAATTGGCATGCTCCCCGCCGCATTTCGGACAAGTAACTTTAGTAGTAGGACAAAACCTGCTCAGATGACCGAACTTCCAACATATTGAACATTGGGTAAACGGGAAAGTGTACTGATTTACCTTAAATCGGCAACCGTAGGCATAAACATATGGCGGTAAAGAAGTTCCCTTAAAACACAGACGAATAGCTTCAGCCTTAACCCAACGCCCATCATGATCCAAACGGTTCAGTCTACATATTGACAAAATGTCTTCAGACCCTTCAATATTCTTTAAAAATTCGTCTTCCTCAACCTCCAACTCAACCTGCCTTATAATTCCATAAGTGCAGCATGCCATATTAGACCAATAAGAACGTCTCGTCTCATTGTTAAACTCCTGAGAAGCCAGAAGCTTCTCCGCATCATCCTTAGAGTTAAACTGTATGCGAACTTTACGTGGACCCATAAACTTGACGGATAAAATTCCTTTTATACCCTTAAATTGCAGCAACTTTGCCAAACCAATCTGTTTCGGTAAATCTTCTTTTGACACTATATAAACTTCAAATGGCTTGTCAGGCACACCGTCCGGCTCCAGCTGCGTTTTGGCGGTTGCTAAAACCCGCAAGCGTTTAGGTTTCCTGCCTATTGTGATAAAACTATCACTACAACCACAGCTTTCGTCGCTCAGACCACAAGCACGCTTCACCGCTATATGCCGCACATCCGACATGGACTCAGCGTCCGATACAATATCCGATTGACTCGGCCCTGCCTTATTATCAAACTCCACTTCAGATAGCCACGACGGAGCTGCCCGCTGCCCACATTCTAAAAGTGACGTATCACTCACGACACCTCGACTTGACTCACTCATCGCAAAAACAGCGAAAAGGACTCTAAAACTGAATTAACTTATAAATAAAATAAAAAAAATTGATAAAATTTTCAACCGTCGCCTTTGACAACCAAACGTCAATCCTCGCAATACTTATATTTTTGGAACGTATCTGCCGTGCTAATTTAAAAAGTCGTATCTCAGTATACGATCGGGGTAAAAATACGACTTCTTAATTTAGCAGGTTATGCATTAAGCGTTATAGACTAAGCTCCCGATATAAAATGACCTTCACAGAGATGTTTATTTGATGAAATGTATTTTATATTTAGTTTAAAATGTCAATAAATATATTGCATATGGGTTGCCTAACAAATTTTAGTCCAGGGTATGTTTAGTTTAAAATTAAATTTTTTTTTTTACCTTTCACCGATTTGATTATTAGATAAATTCATAATTAAATAATCTTTAATTTTATTTAATTTCAATTCAACAATCAGACCTTTGCAAAATGCTAGTAGGTATAGATTTACCTGTTTATACCTGGCTACCCAATAGTTGTGACGGGAAAAGAATAGGCAACCTAACGTTTGCATATTCTATGGGCTTCATACTTTCGATTGGTATAGAATTTATCTAATATTAATCAAACCGGTGAAATATTTAAAACATTTTTTTTTATTATTAATTAAACATACCCTGGACTAAAATTTGTTAGGCAACCCATATGCAATATAATTATTGACATATTAAATTAAATATAAAATACATTTCATCAAATAAACATCTCGGTGAAGGTTATTTTATATCGGGATCTTAGTCTATAACGCTTAACGCATAACCTGCTAAATTACGACGTCGTATTTTTACCCCGATCGTATACTGAGATACGACTTTTTAAATTAGCACGGCAGATACTTTCGATTTTACACCCCATATTTTTCATACCCCGGGCTTATATATGAAAATCGATTCTTAAGGAGTAAACTCCAATAAGATTGATCCAAAAAAGCGATCCTAGGTATAATTATTAAGTTTTGATCCAAAGAAGCGATCCATAATGCAATTTATAACGATCCATAAAAGAGATCCCTCACTTGTACTATGAGAACCATACAATTAATTGGTCTTATAGCAAAGTAACCATGAACATTATAAATGATATTTTTCTATAAATAGACAGAGCATGTCGAGCTCAACCTTGTTGTAAAGTTTGAAAACAAACGGTCTATAAAAACGACCCAAAAGCAGGTAAAAACCCAGTCCATTGTGCCTTGACACACTGACCGAACCCATTGTAATTGCTCTAATTGCGCAACTAAGGCGCTGACCCACTAACCGAGTAGATAAGACCCTAGGCCATAAATTCCTGTACACAATGAGATGACGCCGGCGCCGCGTAGCGTCTTATCTGATCGGCAGCGAACAATAGACTGGCGCCGCCGTAAAAATGTTGCCGACTTTATACGGCGCCCTTACCTGGGCGACGGCCGAGTTTTATCGGTCGCGCGATTAAATTGATATCGCAATTATCAGATGATAATAGATCCTAATAAAAGTATTGTCAAAAAATAGCTTGAACCGAACCCTATTGAAATATGTAACTTTTATTAGAATTGAACGTAAACTTTAGACGTAGTCGTAAAAATTGTGAACCTATTACTATAGATTTTGCCAAAGTTAGATATTAATTCTGTGATAACTTATTTGCTATATAACTTATATGTTTTGAAGTTATATAATCTAGAACCTAGGGACGAACCTTACAATGTATAGAAATCTTATTCAAATCCCGTTAACGATGTTTTTTATAGAAAGGTGTAAAGGTGATTTTCGAAGAGAAAATTTGCCGGAAAATTGTGACGAACCAAAAGTGGTCCACCAATCAGAGCCAATGAATTATGTAAGGGACTTTCGATCCTGCTCTCGCCAAATAACGGCCAAAAACGGTCGAAAGATCCTTTGTCTTGCCTAATACGCGTTCCTATTGGATAGAAATTTGTAATTTCGTAGCTTGTGGATTAATAGTCTAAGTTAGAAATAAGAAATAGCTTATTAGGCGTCGAACCGAGCCATTAAATCACAGTACAGTTCAAGATCCCGCGTAGTTAAGTTGTTATTATGTCAGTATAGTTTTGTTAAGTTAATAAGTGTAAACACAGTAGGTACAGTTCCAGATCTCAAGCGAAGAAGTTTTATTACGTGATCCAAGTATATCCCAGTTACCTTCCTACCCAGTAACCTTTCTTAAGTTCAGTATAAGTCGTGTTACGTCGTTATAATTAATTTAGGCAGTTTTAGTGTAGGTTGCGAGGCAGATCGTCTATATCTAGTCCTCAGTAAATTCATTAGTTTTATCAGTTAATTATCGTCAGTATTTCGTGTTAATTAGTTTCAATGGTCCTTCGTGTTTAAGTTAGGCTACGTTTTAGGATAATTAGGATACGTAGTTTTAGCTAGGTTTACGTTGATTTTGAGCCGATCCGATCAGAACTCTTACAGAACGTTGAGCTATCGAAGGAGACCGCGTTGGTGGAAGCCCGATCGCTTTCAATATCTATATCTATATATATAAAAGAAAGTCGTGTTAGTTACACTACTTATAACTCAAGAACCGCTGATCTGATTTGGCTGAAAATTGGTGGGTAGGTAGCTTAGAACCAGGAGAAGGACATAGGATACTTTTTATCACGTTCCCGTGGGACGTGACATAAAACGTCATAAACGTGACAAAACGCAACTGATATGGAATAACAAAACGCAACTGAAAGCAATTTATCAGTAAAAAAAACAGTCTACCCGTTCATTTGTTAAAAAAGGGTATAACAAAACAAAACGCAACTGACAGCTAAACGTAATGTAGTCTATGGTTAATTATAGTAGGGACTTCCGGTTCATGACTTAAGATTGCCGCATGCGTTTAAGTTTTGTTGTTCGTTATTTATTCATTTTTGTTATTCAATGTGTAGAATACTAGATACTACTAGATAGCATATTGTGCAGTGATCTAACGTATGAGTGAATAGCTAATGAAGAATTCAACTTGAAGCGTTCATAGCCCTTCCTAGATAGTCCGCGTGGTTTTTTGTAAATCGCTATCACTTTACAAAAAGCAAAACCTCACCGAACAACGGCATGCTCTACGAGCAAACTCGAAATTGGCGAAATCATCATTAACTTTGATGGAAGCCATATTTTAAAATTAGAATTAGAATTATAGTACAATTTTGTAGTTGACCGGTTGATGTGTTTGTTATATTGTGTTAAAAATGGTATAACAAAACAAAACGCTAATTACAGCTAAACGTAATGTAGTCTATAGTTAATTGAAGTTGACCGGTTGATGTGTTTGTTTCGAGTTTCTATTAGCTTATTGTGCCGAGATCTATATCAATAAAATAAAGTTGTTAGTTCCGGCACTTATAACTCGAAAACGGCTGAACTGATTTGCACGATTTCGGGTTTGTTGTGATCGTCTCGGCCAAAAGTTTAATAATATGCCAAAAAAAAGATACACAAAAAAGACCCCACAATTGCAATTTTTAAATTACGAGTTAAATGGTCCGCCATGGTCCAATGCGGCCAACATTATGAAATTGAATTGACGCATTCGTAACATTGGCACGACGAGTCTGTTCAAGATCAATAAATAAACGCCGGTAGCCGAGTTTGTAAGTTGCCATTTTCAAATAAATCCAAACGTTGATTGGACTTTTTTATTTTGTGTTTGTTGTGATTGTGTCTATCATAATGGACAACATCATATTTCTAACAGGTGGAAATTAATATAGAAATCTTAGAATTTATTCTGCTGTATTTAAAGAATATATATATAGCCCTGCAAGGGGTTTTACTACCCACGCCATATTGCGGATTTTCAGTGGTACCTACTAAATTATTTTACTGGCAATGATAATTTTTTGGTAACTGATGTTGAAAGTTGGTGAACGTCACTGATGTAAACAAAAAGGAAACAGGACTAAATATTCCGCGTATTTCAAGTATTTTTTGCATAATAAACCGAAAACAATCCACAGTGATGAAAGTCAAGTTTTTTCAATGGGATTCAGTATTTATTTCGCACGAAGAACGAATGATTGAGTAGCATTCCGGTAAACAATGTTTTGAAATTTGATAATGACAAATCCTTGATTGACGTTTAATAATGAAAATATGACGTATGCACATTATTGCCATAGGAAAGCTGTTTGTAGCGTCACTATCCCTGGGCGGGACTTGACGCTTGCTAGGCTATAAAATTACCGCAATCTAATAATTTAGTGCTGAGAGATTTAAGGGTTGTCGTTTTAGACCAAACAGCGAAAAAAAATTTTTCTTTTTAATTTGACGTTGGCAGATGACAGATGCATACCGAATTTTATTAACGAGATCAAATGAAAATCTAACCGTGTTACTTAATTAATTACGTATTTGCTGGGATTAATTTACAAAAATGGATAGATTCGCACGTGTGTGGGTTGATGAGGAATATACTCCTCCAAAATACACCAAGTAATGTTTTTGTGCCCGATTGGAAGAACGAATCGACGAAAACCCCCGATAAACGTTTCTTTCATGTGCCACATAAGAATAAAGGAGATTGGTGTCTAGCAGTGGGGAAATTGGTTCTGCCAAAGATATTAATCTGCGAAGACCGTCTTGATGTAAGTTCAATAGTTACTGTTTCCAGAATCAGTAATGGATCAGTAATATGAATCAAACCAAAACCGACAATTTTGAATTTTGATAATGTCATGTCAACCTCAACGACATTCCGTTTATTTTATTACTAAATCGGACTAAAGTAACCGTTCCATTGAGTCAGAGTTTTGGCGCAGGGCGGACACTGCCTACTAAAAACTGAACTTGAATGTCAGTGTCAATGTGTGCGTGTAAGACGCACAGGGCTGCCTCAGACGCATTGCAACAACTTTAATTGCACATAAATATGACGTAAGCTAAAAAAATATCACCACCACACGACAAGGGTAGTGGTCTTGATGGTGATAGTGGTGATGATGATGGTGGTGACGGTGGTGATGGTGGTAGTCCGTGGTGGTCATGCTGGTGCTGATGGTGAATGTGGTGGTGGTGGTGGTGATAGTGGTGATGATGATGGTGGTGATAGTGGTGGTGGTGATGGTGAATGTGGTGGAAGTGATGATGGTGATGGTGGTGGGGATGGTGTCGGTGGTAATAGTGGCGAGAATGATGATGTTGATGATGATTGTGGTGATGATGGTGATTTTGGGGTCATTTATATCATTAGCCATCACCATCGGCACCGTCATTACAATCATCATCGTCATCATCATCACCACCATGACCATCATCATCAGAATCAACACCGCCATCATCATACCTAATCATCATCATCATCATCACCAGTCACCACACCATATTCATCATCATCACCAGTCACCACCATATTCATCATCATCACCAGTCACCACCATATTCATCATCATCACCACCACCAGTCGCCACCTTCATCATCATCACCACCAGTCTCCACCATCATCATTATTACCATCACCAACACCATCACTATTTCACGAGTCAATGCCCACCTATAACCCATATACACAGTTAGATACACAACCCTTTCAAAATTATCTACGCAGCAAACTCGATTCCTACTCGGTGCCCTTGCGGGGTGAGGTAACTCGAATAAGGGGCGGGGGTGTGCGGGTCCATTCTGTATGTAGTACTATAAAGTATACTGTGGTTTTGGTGTTGCCACATTTTAAAATGAGTAAGTTTTTATAAATTAATAATAAAATGAGTATATATAGTTATCTCAGAAAAAATATATAAACTTATAAACTTAATTTCATGCACTGAAATCGCTTATCTTAGCTATAAAAACAGACATTACATCTTTCGATGCAGAATCAAGAAAAATAATAAAATTATAGTCATAAAAATATGAAATGTTGTACATTATCAATGGTGGTAGTCTGAATGTAGCTATCTCTACCCACATTTATCGACTTTCAGGCGGTACGAAGTTCGCCGGGTCAGCTAGTATCTATATAAAAAAAGTCGTGTTTGTTACACTATTTATAACTCAAGAACGGCTGATCTGATTTGGCTGAAAATTGGTGGGGAGGTAGCTTAGAACCAGGAGAAGGACATAGGATACTTTTTATCACGTTCCCGTGGGACGTGACATAAAACGTCATAAACGTGACAAAACGCAACTGATATGGAATAACAAAACGCAACTGAAAGCAATTTATCAGTAAAAAAAACAGTCTACCCGTTCATTTGTTAAATATGGTATAACAAAACAAAACGCAACTGACAGCTAAACGTAATGTAGTCTATGGTTAATTTTAGTAGGATTTTGTAGTTGACCGGACTTCCGGTTCGTGACTTAAGATGGCCGCATGCGTCTAAGTTTCGTTGTTCATTATTTATTCATTTTTGTTGTTCAATGTGTAGTATTGATAGCGTATTGTGCAGTGATCTAACGTATGAGTGAATAGCTAATGAAGAATTCAACTTGAAGCGTTCATAGCCCTTCCTGGGTCAAGGCCCGATAGTCCGCGTGGTTTTTTGTAAATCGCTATCCTTTTACAAAAAGCAAGACCTCACCGAACAACGGCATGCTCTACGAGCAAACTCGAAATTGGCGAAATCATCATTAACTTTGATGGAAGCCATATTTTAAAATTAGAATTAGAATTAGTAGTTGACCGGTTGATGTGTTTGTTTTATTGTGTTAAAAATGGTATAACAAAACAAAACGCTAATTACAGCTAAACGTAATGTAGTCTATAGTTAATTGAAGTTGACCGTTGATGTGTTTGTTTCGAGTTTCTATTAGCTTATTGTGCCGAGATCTATATCAATAAAAGAAAGTTGAGTTAGTTCCGGCACTTATAACTCGACAACGGCTGAACCGATTTGCACGGTTTGTTGTGATCGTCTCGGCCAAAAGTTTAATAATATGCCAATAAAAAGGAAAAGATACACAAAAAATACCCCACAATTGCAACCCACGCCATATTGCGGATTTTCAGTGGTACCTACTAAATTATTTTACTGGCAATGATAATTTGTTGGTAACTGACGTTGAAAGTTGGTGAACGTCACTGATGTAAACAAAAAGGAAACAAGACTAAATATTCCGCGTATTTCAAGTATTTTTTGCATAATAAACCGAAAACAATCCACAGTGATAAAAGTCAAGTTTTTTCAATAGGATTCAGTATTTATTTCGCAAAAAGAACGAAGGATTGAGCAGCATTCCGGTAAACAATGTTTTGAAATTTGATAATGACAAATCCTTGATTGACGTTTAATAATACAAATATGACGTATGCACATTATTGCCATAGGAAAGCTGTTTGTAGTGCCACTATCCCTGGGCGGGACTGACGCTTGCTAGGCTATAAAATTACCGCAATCTAAGACAATTTAGTGCTGAGAGATTTGGGTAAGGACCAAATTCTTTGCATCGTTGGACAACGGAAATCACAATGGAATGTGTCACACCGGAAAAAAAGTAGCATAAAAAGTAGTATAAAATTGTAAATGTACATGTACAAGGTTTGAAGATGAATAATAAATAAACATCGGGACAGGTGAAACTAAATAAAAGCTTGTAAGCACAATTGGTAACGTTGTCTTCGCTTCGACGAATTTCCGTTGTGACACGTAGCACAATGGTTGTGTCCCTTGTCGCACAATGGAGGCAAAATACTTCACGACCTAACCAGAAATAACAACATGGCAGCACTATCGAAGTCAAGCTTGCAAGTTCGGAGTCAGTGTTCCATTAAAATAATTGAAGAATCTACTGGAATAGCGTTGTAAGTTCCGTGTAATGTCGTCGCACAACTGGAGGTTGCACAATGGAAGAATATTTGGGACATGCATAAAATAGCCGCAAAATTTAAAATGATGAAGGATATCGAATATTAAACTATACCTGCGTCTTAACAAAACCTAAGACTATACATACAAATAAACTGTATAAGTTAAGGCGTTCGTACTTTAAAACAAAATCAATATATTCTCGAGAAAGCAGAGTACGGACATATTCATTTTGTATGGGAAATATAATAAAGATAAAAAAGTATATTTCTGAATAATTTTTTTATTAACTATTCTGAAAATCAATTCGTTTATTGATGATTGGGTTAATAGGAACTGTTATTTGGCGTGTTTTTCTACTCTACAAATTGACGATAAATGTTCTATTTTTAGTTTGAGATGAGGTGGACATTAATGTATGACAGTATTTGCAAAGAATTTGGTCCTTACCCATTTAAGGGTTGTCGTTTTAGACCAAATAGCGAAAAAATATATTTTTTTTTTAATTTGACGTTGTCAGGTTACAGATGCATAACGAATTTTATTAACGAGATTTCAAATGAAAATCTAACCGTGTTACTTAATTACTTACGTATTTGCTGGGATTAATTTACAAAAATGGATAGATTCGCACGTGTGTGGGTTGATGAGGAATATACTCCTCCAAAATACACCAAGTAATGTTTTTGTGCCCGATTGGAAAAACGATTCGACGAAAACCCCCGATAAACATTTCTTTCATGTGCCACAAAAGAATAAAGGATATTGGTGTCTAGCAGTGGGGAAATTGGTTGTGCCAAAGATACCATTATTTATCTGCCGCCATCATCATACCTAATCATCATCATCATCATCACCAAGTCACCACCATATTCATCATCATCGCCAGTCACCACCATATTCGTCATTATCGTCATCACCAGTCACCACCATATTCATCATCATCACCACCACCAGTCGCCACCTTCATCATCATCACCACCAGTCTCCACCATCATCATTATTACCATCACCAACACCATCACTATTTCACGAGTCAATGCCCACCTATAACCCATATGTACACAGTTAGATACACAACCCTTTGAAAACTTTCTACGCAGCAAACTCGATTCCTACTCGGTGCCCTTGCGGGGTGAGGTAACTCGAATCGGGGCGGGGGTGTGCGGGTCCATTCTGTATGTAGTACTATAAAGTATACTGTGGTTTTGGTGTTGCCACATTTTAAAATAAGTAAGTTTTTATAAATTAATAATCAAATAAGTATATAGTTATCTCAGAAAAAATATATAAACTTAATTTCATGCACTGAAATCGCTTATCTTAGCTATAAAAACAGACATTACATCTTTCGATGCAGAATTCAGAAAAGTAATAAAATTATAGTCATAAAAATATGAAATGTTGTACCTACATTATCAGTGGTGGTAGGTGGTAGTCTGAATGTAGCTATCTCTACCCACATTTATCGACTTTCAGGCGGTACGAAGTTCGCCGGGTCAGCTAGTATTATATATAAGAAAAGAAAGAAAGACAGCAACGCCTTTATTCGTGACGTGACTATAATACATAGTTAAATATAGGGTGTGACTGAAGTGAAAAAAAAAATGTAATATAAAATGCAATAGGTAACTTTAAAATAATTATGGCTGTGCCACGAAAAGGTAAAGCTGAGGTGGGACTCCGCAAGCTGCTAGCTCGAGAGCCAGCGCTGATCTTCCGGTAGGACCATTAATTGTTTGTAGAGGGGTTTAACTTACAAGGATGTGAACTTACATGAAAACAATGTAAGAAATGCAATAAAATAGCCGAGTACAACTTACAAGTCGTTTATTAACCTAAGTCTTAGCCTAACTTTACACGCGTCGCTTCCCTTCCTGTTGCTACACAACTGGCACAACGCCGAGTACAGGGCTGCAGTCGGACTTTTCTGAAAAGTACTCGCACGTACTGATAAAGAGGAACTCTACGGTTTGTAATGTGTATTAGGGCTTGTGCACAAATCACACAAGGCTTATTTGGCAAACTTTTTTGTGATAAATAGTCGTATAAAAAATATGTAACACAATTGTATGAAATAGAAAGTAAAAAACGTTTACAGACATTTGAGACCACTATACCATTGGTTTTTTTTTTGTAATTCAACAGATCGTGCAAAACTTTATATGGGTGTAGGCATGTGTCAAATATGTGTTATAATCTAAATCCAATCTACTACGTTGGCATATATAAAATAACTAAAAATGTTTGAAAAATAATAGAGAGATAGAAGATATTTTTTTTTTTCAATAAATTTAGAGCTGAAGGCCTAATACCCTAATTCTAAATTCAAACTTTCGTGTCTTTTCTATTATTGAAATAGTGTCTGACAGAAGAGTGAGGGAGATGCTATCCATACTCACAAGTCTATGATATAAACCTAATTTTAGGGTGCCTTACCTTAGTCAGTAAAAACGGAAGTCTTATAAAATCAATTTGTTTTGTTGACAGCAGTTTTGGACATATTTTATTTTGAATAAGAATAAGTATGATCGGCCAGACGTCATTCACATAAAAAAAAACAAATACGATTTATTCTTGAGCCCGTCATTTTGAATGGCGTGAAATCTGAAATAGAATAAATCAAGAACACGTCATTCTGATTACCGCTAACGCGTTGAATGAATTCGTCTGTTAGAGGTTCATTTAAAATTACGTTATATTTGAATGACTGTTATCTTGATTTAAGGTGATATTTTGAAATTTGCATTGTATGTAGGTTATTTCTACCATCAAGTTTCGCATGTTAGTATAATATGTTAATTATTCCACTTTTCCAACTCGCCCCCCTTGTCCCCAATGCCAACTCTGCCATATTCCATTCTTACCCACATTGCCAACTCGTCCACAATGTCACCTCGTCTTTATTCCCATCTGGATTACAATGCAGATTTTCAGTCCAGTCGTCATACGTATCGGACGTGTCAATTAATAAAATAAATAATCATTTTAAATCGTGCGTGACCTAGCTCTGTACATAACGCGGAAGCAAGTATCTATGTCAATGCATAGTGCTTGCTAGTGAGAATGTTTAGAGTATAATAATTTACATACTTTGAACGGAGTTTATGGAAAATGGACGGAAGCAGTCCATTTAACCGAAGTGGACTCACGCGCCGCAGCCCACCGCCCTCGCCCTTGCCGCCGTGCGACCAGCCGCAGCCCGACCAGCCCGCTCCGCCCGAGCCCCGCCAACAGGATGAGCTCGAGCCCCTGGCCGTCGTCACCTCCACGGACCTTCAAAACTGGATAAGACCATTGAAAACTAATACCTCAATGAAGTATGCACCATCTCTACAGAAGGTAAACTTAACTCGGACCAAAAATCAAGGATTAGCACCCTATGCCGCAAAGTGGGTCATTGCTCATCACAAATGGCTATCGAGTACCAGTCCCTGAAACAAAAAACAATTCAGGCCTATAACTCCCATAAGAGACTTAAGGAAAAAGTAGATCTCTCCCGTCGCTTCCAGGAACTCAAGCAATGCATCCAGGAGTCCTCTATAGCTAATCCCGGCCAAGTATCTTTTGCCGACGTACTGAAGAACAATACTACTAGTCGCATCCCACCCTCTAACATCAGCTCGGTAGCAATTTACCCGGCTGACAAATCGAAGTCGAGCGAGGAAACAAAATCCCTCGTTTAAAAAATCATTAAGCCCGATGAAATGAAATTGCACGTGAGAGGATTGCGCAAAATCAAAAACGGCGGCGTTGTTATCAGCACCGACTCCAAGGAGGACATCGCGAAACTGAAGCAGTTGCCGCAGCTAACGACCAGTGGCGTGCACTTTATAAAGACAAAAAGACACTGCCTACCCTAGTTGATTACAGAAACGAAATATATTAATTATTGTTACAAACATTACCTTTTTATAAAGTTATATAAAACAAATGTACAAAAATAATCAATTTGCGATCCGCGCCATCTATCGAGTCGGTGCGCCAAAATTACGTACGTATTGGTCGATTCCGTGGAGATTGACTTGAACTATTCCGCGGCACTAGCGCCGCTACGCGCCGTAAGCGGTAAAGACAGGCGATTTTCTGTCTAAATTTATATTTGTGTGCCTCGTGGTAACACGGACCGCGTGTGTGTGCGTTCTTATAAAAATATTGCACACAATAACAAAACTCACGCACACAAATACAGAAGTAAGACATTGTCTCATGTCTTTTACTTCCTTACGGAACTAGGATGTTTCCGACCCGCGACTCGACGCCGAACAACATTCGGTGCGAGCGAGGCGCGAATACCGCGACGCCCGATAGCTGGGGTGTTAGTGCACGACACCTTGCACTTTGTGACTATGCGCTGAAACTTGGCACAGTTGATCCTTAGGTGGTCTTGAGTGAATTCAGACCGGTAGACGTCGATAGACACCACGCGTTTAGTGGGGGGGAGGGGGGGAAGTTCGACGCTGCCGCGCTTTAATTAATGCAACATTTCTCTAAAACTATACATAATATGGCATGTAATATATCATTTTCGGATAAATTAAGGATGAGAAATCTATTTTTTGGACAAAACTAATGCACTTTCTAACTAAAAAAATTTAAAAAGTAGAAAAAACTGAAAAACGTTTTATGTGTTTTTTTATATAGTTGCCAATTATTTTAAAACTATAACAGGAATCTCAAAACAAAAAATATAGTCGTAAAGCTAAACTTATGTAGTTTCTAAAAATATATAGTTTATTATATATATCTGTTGATACATGGGAGATAATAAATAATATCAAGCGTAAGTCAGGGCGATCTCAATGCATGATCGTCCGTGAAGTAGGGTTTAGGTACTGTGTTAAGCAACATTTCTCTGAAACTATACATAATATGGCATGTGATTTATAATTTTCGGTTAAATGAAGGATGAGAAATCTATTTTTTTAACAAAAATAATGCACTTTTTTAACAAAAAAGGTATTAAAAAGTGGGCTAAACTGAAAAATGACATTTGTGTTTTTTACATACTTTCCAATTATTTTAAAAGTATAACAGAAATCTCAAAACAAATAATATAAACGTAAAGTTGAACTTATTTAGTTTCTAAAAATATATAGTTTATTATATATATCTGTTGATACATGGGAGATAATAAATAATATCAAGCGTAAGTCAGGGCGATCTCAATGCATGATCGTCCGTGAAGTAGGGTTTAGGTACTGTGTTAAGCAACATTTCTCTAAAACTATACATAATAGGGATGTGATTTATAATTTTCGGTTAAATGAAGGATGATGAATCTATTTTTTCAACAAAAATAATGCACTTTTTTAACAAAAAAGATATTAAAAGTGGGCTATACGGCACTCATTCACTGACGTACGCGAAGCTGATCTGAAATAATAATTATGATATACAATATTCTGGTTTAAGTTTTGAGATCCTATTACCTATATTATTTTCAAAGGCAGAAAAACTGACCTATCATATAATGTTACGACATATTTTTTGATAACAGCTATTACCTCCGCAATACGGCCCTCGATTGCTGACTCGAAACCTACAGTTAGGTCTGGAATATATGTATAAGATAGATAAGATTTTTTTATTGCACAATTAACAATAAACAAATTACATATTTGTACTATATGAAGGAATCGCAACAAACACGAAGACACAAAAAACCAGCTCGTTCGGGCACTTGTATTCCCCATATTCCTGTACGCCGCAGAAACGTCGACCCTGCAGGAAGTTGAGGAGAAGAAGATAGACGCCCTAGAGATGTGGTGTTGGACGAGAATGCTTGGAGTATTATGGACTGAATTCCGTACCAACGATTCTATACTTCGAAAACTTGGCATGGTCTTTAGTACAGTATCGTACCACCTTATTTGGCCACGTATGCCGCCGGGGGCGGAGGCTATTGAGCGCTTCTGGTCCACGGAAAGGTTGAGGGTACCAGGCCACGAAGAAGATCACCTATGTTATGGACAAACTAAATAAAAGCTGCAATAAATGCATCATCGTTACTACACGAATGCACGAAGAAGGCGGCTATCAGGTAAGAATGGCGGCGTGTTGTGAAGCCTATCACCAATATCTGAAATGATGACCACGACCACTCTACCGAGAGTGAAACCAACGAAGAAGAAAGAGGTCATGGAGGAAAGGTTTCCCAAGCTTCAAAAGCACTTCTCTTTCCTTTACCATTGAACCAAGATACCGTATCACATCCTGTGAATACGTGAAAGAGGGTATCTTAATACTCTTGCTCTCTGTGGCCCTGTAAATAAACAAATCTGTATAAAACACCTGTATTTTCTTAATTTACTAAAGAGATTTCGAAAGAGAAGTGCTTTTCACGCATGGAAGCCTTTCCTGACCTACTGTAGGTTTCGAGTTATTGATCAAGCGATGCATTGAGGAGGTAATGGCTTTCATCGAAAAATAGGTCTTAACATCATATGATAGGTCAGTTTTTCTGCTTTTAAAACTGATATAATAGAATAATAGGATCTCAAAACTTAAAAAAGAATATTGTATATCATACTTATTATTTCAGATCAGCTTCATGTACTTGAGCCCTTGACATGTGAATGAGCCCCATATACCTATATATTTTTACCAAGATAGACCAGCAGATAGAACACCTCCCACCGACCAAAGCCACTTTGTATCAGCATTTATCAAGAGGTGGGCGTTTGGGTGTCAGTTATCACGCACTTGGGGTAACTACTTGGGGTTGGACGAAGGTCAACAACAACTGGGAGCCTACATGGACAGACTTGCAATAAATTAATTTCAATTGCGTAGTTTCATTTAAAATACTAAGACACATAACATAAACAATACAATATATGCACTTTGTGTGTGTCTAAAACATTAACTAAACCCTACGTCACGGACGATCATGCATTGAGATCACCCTGACCTACGCTCAATATTATTTATTATATACATCTGTTGATACATGGGAGCATGTATCAACAGATGTATATAATAAACTATATATTTTTAGAAACTAAATAAGTTTAACTTTATGTTTATATTATTTGTTTTGAGATTTCTGATATACTTTTAAAATAATTGGAAAGTATGTTAAAAACACAAATGTAATTTTTCAGTTTAGCCCACTTTTTAATACCTTTTTTGTTAAAAAAAAAGCATTATTTTTGTTAAAAAAATAGATTTCTCATCCTTCATTTAACCGAAAATTATAAATCACATGCCATTTATGTATAGTTTTAGAAAAATGTTGCTTAACACAGTACCTAAACCCTACTTCACGGACGATCATGCATTGAGATCGCCCTGACTTACGCTTGATATTATTTATTATCTCCCATGTATCAACAGATATATATAATAAACTATATATTTTTAGAAACTAAATAAGTTCAACTTTACGTTTATATTATTTGTTTTGAGATTTCTGTTATACTTTTAAAATAATTGGAAAGTATGTAAAAAACACAAATGTCATTTTTCAGTTTAGCCCACTTTTTAATACCTTTTTCGTTAAAAAAGTGCATTATTTTTGTTAAAAAAATAGATTTCTCATCCTTCATTTAACCGAAAATTATAAATCACATGCCATATTATGTATAGTTTTAGAGAAATGTTGCTTAACACAGTACCTAAACCCTACTTCACGGACGATCATGCATTGAGATCGCCCTGACTTACGCTTGATATTATTTATTATCTCCCATGTATCAACAGATATATATAATAAACTATATATTTTTAGAAACTACATAAGTTTAGCTTTACGACTATATTTTTTGTTTTGAGATTCCTGTTATAGTTTTAAAATAATTGGCAACTATATAAAAAAACACATAAAACGTTTTTCAGTTTTTTCTACTTTTTAAATTTTTTTAGTTAGAAAGTGCATTATTTTTGTCCAAAAAATAGATTCCTCATCCTTAATTTATCCGAAAATGATATATCACATGCCATATTATGTATAGTTTTAGAGAAATGTTGCATTAATTAAAGCGCGGTAGCGTCGAACTTCCCCCCCTCCCCCCCACTAAACGCGCGGTGGTTCTCGACGTCTACCGGTCTGAATTCACTCAAGACCACCTAAGGATCAACTGTGCCAAGTTTCAGCGCATAGTCACAAAGTGCAAGGTTCCCATACAACAGCGTGCATTATCAACCCAGCTACGATGTTAAGCGAACAATTCCGAACGGGTAGCCTGTCTCGCTCTCTCCTTAGCTATTATTTGTAGATTCGAACTTCCGATGTTGACTATGTAACGAATATAAAGGCGCTTTTTTGTAACTTTAATTAGCGCAAAAACAGTACTATTTAAGTTTGTCGTATTTTTGTTACCTATAGGTTTTGCATACTTGGACGCCATTATTGTTTGTTTTGATTATTACGTGTGATAGTGGTGACTAGTAAACAAGCGAATAAAAGTTTTTAGTGTATTCTTAAAAGTTGTCTGAAAATTGATATGTTTCATTGTGATAATTGTGGTGGTGTTTATTGTTTGCGGTCGTCAGTTAATAGAGGAAATTATTTAGAGATGGTCGATTTGCTTGATATTTGAGAAGACGAAGAAAAAAAACTGTCCCGCAGTATTTCTGTAAGTTATTAGGTTCTCAAAATTTTGTGTCTACCCAGTCGTAAAACTCTGTGCACGCCACTGCTAACGACGTCAGGCCTCACTGTGGATGAAACACAAAAACGAAAGCCCAGAGTAGTAATAGTCGGAGTGCCCGCGGATATGCAAGAAGCGGAAGTCCTCAAGTGTATCTTTCAACAAAACCTAGCCGACAAACTACAAGACCTGACCCTAGAAAAGTTTTTGTCCTCGTCAAGATTGAGCCATAAATCGGGAAGGAAGGAAGCCGAGACCTGCAATTATATTATTGAAGTTCCAGCTCTAATTCGCAAGGTACTAGTCACAAATGACAGAGTTTTCGTAAACTGGACGTCGTGCCCTGTAAGAGATTTTACTCTGGTCACAAGGTGCTATAAATGCCAGCAGTACGGGCATGCGGCGAAGATATGTAAGATGGAAGTTAACATCTGTGGGCATTGCGGAGAGGTAGGGCACGCAATAAAGGACTGCACCAAGAAGGCCGAACCACCAAAGTGCGCGACATGCATGCACTATAAGAAACCGTGTATGTAATCACGAAACTGGTACTGCCGAATGCCCAGCAAGAAAACTAGCCGAAAAAAGGTTCCAAAACTCTATAGATTACGAAGGCGCCTTTTTAGATTATAAGAAGTTCATTTTCAGTTTTAGTATTACTCAAAACATTCTCGACTCATTGTTTCCTATATTTCATAACCGCGTAACTTCTAATTAGCGCTCTGCTCCAAGTAGACGCCGAACTCACTCATTTTCAGACTCCTCGTAGACGTTTAATCAGTGTTTGAAGATTATGAAAAACATATATATCATACTTAAGGATCTTGCGAATATGAAATCGTGTTTAGCAACATGATTGGAAAAATTTCGCTCGATAGAAAACAATCCCAAAGTTACCTCTATTCGTAATATCTTTTCTGTAGTGTGGCTAAAATACGATCCTTTTTTACCCGTTTTTTGCGTAAATGTATAGATACTAACATTATCTAGTCAAAGCCGATGGTATTGTCTGAATAAAATCAATTATTTAATCACTAGAACTAAATACCTACTAAAACTACGAGCGCGATCACGCGCGGTGCCATTTTAGTCGCGCTTCGGCGCTTGAAGAGGATGGACCTGCGTCAGTTTGCTCCGCGCGATCACGTGATCGCATTTACGAATTATGGTTGCAATAAAGATGGGAAATAAATCAGCACGAAGTAAAAAAAAGCTTTTCATATTATAAAACGAATAAACAAAGAAAATGCTGGAGCAAGGAATGCGAAAAAGTTAGTTAATGT
Source organism: Apotomis capreana (assembly GCA_947623375.1). Taxonomy (NCBI): domain Eukaryota; kingdom Metazoa; phylum Arthropoda; class Insecta; order Lepidoptera; family Tortricidae; genus Apotomis; species Apotomis capreana. Next base: position 204,479 of record OX392520.1, read on the forward strand.
TTTATTTATAATAAATTTACAGAACCGAACATAAATGTCAAAAAGTAGCACGGTTGACATGTTCAAGTAGATGCTAATAACGCTTTCTTTATAATCTACAACAACACAATCATTTCGTACAAAAGAACTCATTGCTCAAAGCATTAAGAATCAAATTTACTTACGTACCTACTACCACAAATATATTTCATCTAAATTAAGTTTTTTAGCGTATTATGACTTATATCTCCCGTCAATCTCGCATGGAATTTAGTACACAGTTAACATATTTCAGTAGGGTACAATTTAAATGCTCACCAAAATGGCTTTTATACCCCCAAAACTAAATACCAAATAAATTGAATTGCCTCCATTTAATATAAATTCTCTCTATACAGTGCTCCCCAAATTAAATCATTTTGTATACCAAAATCGATGTACATTACACCAGAATAATTTTATGTTGAGTCAGAATATCTTTTTGCTTCCCAAAATGGATTTTTTGCTCACCAAATATTGTTTTCATAAAACATCAAGATGATTACCAAAAAATCTTTTTGCTTCCCAAAATGGATGTTTTGCTCACCAAAATGGATGTTTTGCTCACCAAAATGGATGTTTTGCTCACCAAAATGGATGTTTTGCTCACCAAATATTGTTTTCATAAATTAGTGTTTCAGCTAGGTAACCATCTAATCCTGATCACCTTTCAGAGCAGATCCGACTCGGCCGGGTTAGGTTAGGTTAGTTTTTTTTTTTATATCCCTAAAAAACGCTCCATAATGTGCGGTAGTCATTATTAGCTATACTATATCAATTTGAAATTTTCTCCATACAAATCGTTTCTTTTTTCGATATTTTCCGAATTTGACCGAATTTTCGGACAAGATTTCAGATTCATATTTTTGAGCCCCGAGAGCCCCCCGATACTGAGTTTTAGCCGCCTAGTACCAATTTGAAATTTTGAAATAAAAAAGTCGCCATCTTGAATTTTTTTTCCACAAGTGTCTAACAACCAATCTTTAAAAACAAAACCTGCTTTTTGTCAAACCAGCCAGCTGTGTGAATGACCTTGTTGTTGAAACCAAAAAAAAGTTACTTTGCAGGCCTAGGCCTGAAAAGCAGTATGAAATCCCTTTACAGTCTTCTCGAGTTGTTGCGCCCAAAAAGCGATACTTCCGAGCCTATTTTAAGGAACGTAGACATTTCATTGGATGTTTGAGAAAAAGCCATTTTGGTGAGCATTTAGTTTTTTGCCTCAGCAAAAATGATTAAAATGGAAGTAATAATATAAAATATTGGTGACATCCATTTAATAGTAATTTAGATTATTTGGTCTGAAATTAACTTTTTAGGTGTGCACATATTTTTATAGGATGTAAGAAAAAGAATTATTTGCTTTATTTATAGAATAGTTTGGGGTACACTATTTGGTGAGCATTCATCCGTTTTGGTGAGCATTAAGAATTTATTGGTAGTAATTTATCAATATATTTGGTAGGCGTTTAATCTTATTTGGTAGGCGTTTAAACCCAAGCCATTTCAGTACTTTAAGTCCCTGCCCTGAAAAGGCGTGATTATGTATGCTATGTAACCTAGATATTAGAAGGTATATCGAATGTATATCGGACACCTAGGTATGTAGTTTATTTTTACCCGACTGCGTGACACAAAGGAGGGTAATGTGTTTAGCAGTCTGTTTATGTATGATAGCGCCTTTGAGATTATTCCACATTTAAAAGTAGGTATCTAAATATTATTAGTTGGATTATATTTATCTCAGAAGCACATTTAATAGATCACTCTGAGTATCTTGATAATTTAGTTATAAGTTATTGGCCACTGCTAGTTACATGAGTAATTTTGTGATTAATAATATCAATTTAAGAAATAGTCGATTCGACAATAGTATTGTTCAAAGACCCGGTTACTTGACGCCTACCGCTTTCTTGTTTCTCCCCTCCATTTAATGAACAACTAAAAAAACTAAACGCCAACAAAAACAAAATCAATCACGTCGGGGTCACCACTGTGGGGATGGCTAGGTGTTGGCTTGTGAAATGGAAAAAAGGTCGATTAATATTATTAGGATTTATTCTGTTATACACAAGTGTACTGATCAAGGGGGCAAGGCGCACTGTCGGGACCGCGCTTCGCAATCCATGCATACGTGTTCTCGACAGCGTATGCATGGTCATCGAAATGTGTCCCTACAGTATTTTGATGGGTTATAAATACCGAGTCCTGTGACATTTCTATTCAATTCTTTGTGAACTTTTAAGAAGTTATCATAATAGTTTATTTATTCACACTCCTCATCACCACCTTACTGCCGTCACAAGTTCACACGTAGCCTTCTTGAGTATTTTAGGAGTTTGAGACTGCTCTAACATGTATATAAGTATTTATGTATGTACGTAAGTGTGTATATGTATGTTTCTTTGTTAGCCGATTTTGATGAGTCTGACGTCAATCGAATTGTCTGTCAAAAGCATAAAAAAACTAATAATTGGATAACAACTATCAGGCGTAGGCGTCATATAAATAAGTTAAAAATCTAATTCAATAAATTGTGTTAAATGGGCCTGATTGAATAGTTATTTAAAACTATACAATTTTTATGTTTCTTTCCTATTCTTTTATATTAATGTGCCATTAAGGATCTATAAAGATTTAAAGTTGGCTAGCAAATTCGATTGGGTAAGTTTGGACCTTATTCATAGATCTAAACTTAGATATCAACCAGATCTAGACTTAGAACTTGTCTACTTTCATGCTATTTTATTTAAACAATTAAGATAGACCCTGGGATAGCTGTGAAGACAAAATGGCAGGTACGTTATTTTAGCTTCGTGAAGTGGGTGAAATCCTACGGGCTAAAAGTACCATTTTAGCCCGAAGGGTTTAAATGGAAGCCATATAATAATTTCTATGCAAATTAAAAATAATTCTTGTTAGCGGCCAGCAACAACAAAGAAAGAAGTCTCTGCAGTAGATGTATTTTATTATTAGTAATACTGTGATTAGAACTCCAAGATATACCTAAACAAATTAAACAAGCTGACGATTCATGCAATCCAACTGTCCTAGTTTCAATTTGTGCTAACGGTGACAATGCAATGTCCTACATAGTTGAACATAATAAATATCTTATTTAAGCAATATCAAATAAATTTAATTATATAGTTTTATAGTATTATTATATTATGAATTCAATAAGTAGTATTGTATTAATTGTAAATGATTATTATTTTTGTACTTAGAGTATATTTTGAACTCTAAAAGCCTGAGATACAGGATTCTCCTAGTTCAGGCACCAGTATTATGAATGCTCTGTATAGATCTAAGACCTTTTATGCCAATTGTTATTACTATGCAAATACAAATACAAGTACTCTTTATTGCACACCTCATAAAATAACAGGAGAAATACAATGCAAGAAATTACAATATGATTTCAGGAATAAAGATTTTATTATTATTATTTATTATTATTAATGCCAACTCGTCCATACACCCAACTCGTCTAGTATAAGAGCTAGCGACCAAATCGGTCATGTGGCTTCAGCTGTATTGAAACTCCGTTAGCTACTTCCCTGAACAACCTTTTCCTATAATCTTCGTGCAGGCAGGCTCAGCGACTTTAATTTTTTTTTCAAACAGTTGCCCAGTACACCCTGTGCACCCAAAAAAAAATCGATCGGGTGGTGGGAAGGGGTTGCCAGCGTTAATTAAAAGTACCAAAATAATAATATATTTTCGTGTGGGCTCAGCTGTATTGGCTTTTTTTCTGACGCGAGTTTAATCAATATGTAAGCCCCAAAAAAATAGCTCGTCCATATTCCCAACTCGTCCACATATCCAAGTCGTCCATATTCCCAACTCGTCTACAATGCCAACGCCTTCATATTGCTTACTCATCCATAATGCCAACTCGTCCACATTGCTAACTCGTCCATGTTCCTAACTTGTCCATTTTACTCATCTACATTCCCAACTCCAAGTCCATATTCTTAACTCGACCACATTCCCATCCCGTCCACATGCAAGCGGAAGGACTAAGTTTTTTTTTGTAAAATATTTATTTAATTTACCATTACTCACGCCATTTTCCTTAGAATACATTTTTTGATGGACTTATATATATTTGTAATTTTAATGACGATTAAATTAGTTTTATTCAATTATTTCTGCTTTGATTTATTGTAAAACACGCCATAGGTTATTATAACGCGGGCTAGTTTTCCGCAACTCGACGGCGCAGAGTAAGAGCGCCTATTTTGCGTGAAGGGTTGCTGACACTACTCTTGCCAACCCAACTCTACCAGAAAGCTTAGCAGACCCTTGATGTTGCCGACGACTTCTGGCAGTGACCTCGGAGACCCGAGGTGTTGTGCCCAATATTTGGCCACACCAGGACATTCGAGAATGACGTGGGCGGCTGTCTCTTCGGCCTCCATGCAAGCTTTGCAAAGAGGACTGTCAGTAACACCAGGCGGGGCGCACTCCGCCGTTCTCCGCTATAAGTACATGCCGGTCGCCCCATATATGAGGGCTATTCACATTACGCTGTGTGACATTAAGCTGTTAGGTCGCGACGAAGATGTTTATACCTACCTCAGTGAAGCACATGGCTGCCGCAGGTGGTTGGATCATTGTTTAGTGACAGGAGCGGGATTAAACACAATTAAATCTATATCAGTCAAAAGTGATGTCTCATGGTCTGACCATTTCCCATTAATGGTAAAGACAGATATTGGTATGGTCTCAGCTGATCCCACCACCAGTGGTAACGTGTACCTAGAAAGAAATAAAGTACTGTGGGGTACACGTAACTCTAGTCAGATAAGTTGTTATGAAAAGTTCAGTGATAGTCAATTAAGAAGTATGAAAGATAAGTTTGAATGTGATGGATGTATGCGAGATGAGTGTGACAAAGATAAACACTACGCTCATATTACTAAGTATTATAACGACTTAGTCAAGATTTTACAAGAAGGTGCTTCGCTGAGTGCTCGTTCGCATCCCGAGGGCAAAATGCAGTCGAAAAAGATAGTCGGATGGAACAAATATGTACAGGACAGCCACCAGAGGGCAAGGGTCAGTTTTCGGTGTTGGGTGACAGCAGGTAGGCCGTCCACTGGACCAGTATATTCACAATTGAGTTCGGATCGCAAAACTTTTAAAAATAACCTGAAATGGTGTCAAAATAATGAGGAAAAGATAAGACTAAGTATTTTAGCTACACATAAATCTGAGAAAAATTTCCCTAAATTTTGGAATTCTGTCAAAAAACTAAATTACTGCAAAAAACTACCTGTTTCAGTGGAGGGCCTACAGGATGGTAAAGCTATTGCAGATATGTTTGCTGGCAGACTTAAGGTAAGCCCATTACCTGTGGAGAGTGTGCCCAGCTCTAGTAAATCTAAAAAGTTGCCTAGCATTACGAGTATACTACAATATAATACTAAAGAAGTCGTCGTCGCCCTAAAAAGCATGACCAGGGGAAAGTCTCCAGGACACGATGGGCTAAGTATGGAGCACATTCTCCACGCTGGTCCGATGATAGCTACCAGATTGTGCAACTTATTTAATATGTGTATTCGGTATAGTTATATACCAGCTGCACTTATGAAGACAGTTGTAGTACCTATTGCCAAGAACAAGACGGGAGACCTGGGGTCTGCCAGCAACTATCGACCAATCTCCTTAGGTACGGTGATTGGGAAGGTGTTCGAGCGACTGCTGCAGCCTACGATACAGGGTGGTTACAAGATTGATGATGCGCAGTTTGGCTTCCGACCTGGAGTCTCAACAGATTCAGCCATACTGAGTCTGAAGCACACGGTTAACTACTACACTAACCGGGAAACATCGGTGTACGCATGTTTTCTTGATCTCAGTAAGGCTTTTGACTTGGTGAACTATGACATACTTTGGAGCAAATTAAGCAGCACAACTGTTCCCACCGAGGTCATCGATCTGTTGAGATTCTGGTACGGAAATCAAACTAATTGTGTAAAGTGGGGTGACTCGACATCTAACGAGTATATGTTAGAATGCGGTGTTCGCCAGGGGGGAATAACTTCTCCGGACCTTTTCAACCTTTATGTGAATGGCCTGATTGAGGGGCTGAGGAGCACAAGGATCGGATGCCACATAGGTGGCGTGTGCGTTAATAGTATCAGCTATGCGGATGATATGGTGCTCCTTAGCCCATCAGCAGAGGGATTGAGGAAGCTGCTTCAATTCTGTGAGAAATATGCCATTTCTCACGGAATGAAGTATAACGAGTCTAAAACAGAAGTCCTCATATTTAAGGCAGGAAGGGGTCCGGAGAAAATTTTAGATGTTTACTTAAATGGATTACCTGTTCGTAGGGTGCAACAGTTTAAGTATCTTGGACATATCCTTACGGAGAATTTGAAGGACGACAAAGACATCGAGAGGGAAAGAAGAGCCTTATCAGTGAGGTGCAACATGCTCGCGCGTAAGTTTGGAGGATGCTCCGAAGAGGTCCGAAAAGGTGACACTCTTTAGAGCTTACTGCCAGAGTTTTTACACCAGCCACCTCTGGACAAACTTCACCAGGAAAGCAATTAACACCTTAAGGGTTCAATACAACGACGCCTTCAGAATCCTGATGAGGTTACCCAGATGGTGCAGCGTGCAGCGCGTTGAGCATGTTCACCGAAGCTCGTGTGCCTGATTTCTTTGCCGTCATCAGATCCAGAGTAGCATCATTTTGGGGTAGGCTGCGCACCTCTGAAAACTCGATTCTTGCCGCAATCAACGACGACATGAACAGCCCAATTTCCAGGTTCTGGCTGTCTCTGCATCGGGATGCGAACCGAAAGTAATTGAAATTTTAATGTCTTTGTATTTTAATTTTAATTATTTTTAAATGTGCAACTATTGCAACGGATAACTAATTTTTAAAGACTGTTTTATTTATATTTTTATTTTTTGTGTGATATGGGTTTTTTGCCTGCAATAAAAATTTATTATTATTATTATATTATTATTCAGTGGCTGCCACGCTCTGTCTTGGAACGCACTCGCGCGCCGCGCGCGCGCTCACGCTCTGCCGAATTACGTCGCAAGTGAACGTACCGCATTTGTCATTTTATACTAGTGTTTAAATGAATAAAAAGAAAGCTAAACAATATTGCATCGTAGCAGGATGCAGGAATTTGCTCAAATTCGGATATATACCAAAATTAGATAAATTTAACAGCCACCAATTTGAAGACGGCAAAACAGTTTTTAGAAGTTAACCATTTGTAACTAATGTGTCATGTGTATCTATATTATTGTGCGTTATTCATTTATTATCGTCCTTTGTAAACAAAATCAGTATTTTTTTTACTGCATCGCACCACCACGCCTTACTATCTCAATTTTTCTATTTGTTAGGTTGCATTATTCTTCTTTACACGTAGTGTTTAAAAATAAAACAAAAAGATTTTGTATTGCAGTGGTTCGCAGCAACTCCAATAAAATGTAGCCTGGTGGTGGATAAAATTTGTGTAAATTTTGAAATTTATTATTTCACAGTTAAATAAATTAAAATATATATATATATATATATATATAATGAAATAATGAAATAATGAACTTTATTCTGCAAGTAGGCCACAAGGGCACTTTTACATGTCTGAGTCTACCGGCATTTCACAAGAGTTGTTGAGAAGAAACACCGAAAGAAACTCAACAGTCAGTAATTTTTTCAGAAAGCATAAGTACTTAACTATTACAATGATATGAACTTAACTATACGTAGTTCTACAAGAAAACATATTAAAAGTGTATTTTAAGACATAAGTGAGGAAAAGTGTAAGAATAAAATAGAAACTACAAGAAGGCCTGACGGTTTATCACAATTTATGTACGTTTGATATGTTTTCTTATTAGAACTGTGTCCCTTAAACTATAGTTAGGTACAATCTAAGAAGGAGTCAGCTACGCGGTTTCTGGTTCAGGCCATGCATTTTTGTCTGTCAGATAGTCCTCTACTGTATAATATGCTTTTGACATTAGAGATTTTTTTAAATAATTTTTGAGAGATGGAAAGGCTAATTTCAAAACATGATCAGGTAACTTGTTATAAAAATGAATACATTGGCCTAAAAATGATTTACTTACTTTACGAACACGAAACTTTCTAATAGCAATTTTATTTTTATTTCTAGTGTTAAAACTGTGGACATCGGAATTTTTTGTAAATGAATCTAGGTTTCTAATAACATACATAATATTCTCATAAATATATTGGGACGCTACAGTTAAGATGTTTATATCTTTGAAAATGTCTCTTAAGGAGTCACGTTTATATAATTTGCTCTCTATATTGAATGCAAGAAATAAATGGATAATACATTATTATTTTATTTAATCATTGATAACCCTCGCTAGCATCGACGCGGCAAGTGAGCCAATTCATTTTCACCGTTATTACACAGCCTCAACGTTCCGTTTGGCTTGCGCTGGAGCTGCAGACGACGACTTTAGAAGGGCCATAAATCATATTTTTTGGCTAAAAAAGCGGCTTTTGTAAAGATCAAAGTAGTGTGCCTTCTGTACTTGTACTATTATCTATTCTGTGGTAACACCTATAGTGAATAAGTGCTTTTTTAGTAGGGCATGTCCAGTTATCGCTCCAGTCATGAGCCGGAGCTGCGGCCTCTTCAGCTGCGTTAGCTTGCGTGACAACCCGCGGTAGATTGTCGTAAGGGCCTCTTTGCTCAGCCTGCAGGTATCTAAGTTAGACCAGTGTAGTTGCTGTTCTACGTACCTTCGTGTTCTTACGCACTGTGTTGCGCAGCCAAGCGAATCGTATCAATGGTGAAAATTCATTGAAAATGCTATGGTTGGCTCTAGACATAATATGTTTAACAAGTAGGTACAATTAATAATTAAATAATTTAACGTATCATCTTAATGTAAACAATATACTTTAATAAATAAATAATAAATAAATAAATGTCGGACAACCTCACAAAAATCGAAATACTTGCTTATTTATAAATTTTAGGCTTAAAAATAATTCATTCGATTTTTAAACTCTTTAGTAAGTCATTTTGTAATTTATTTGTCAATAATTATTGTTGGCATATGATTAGTTTATTATTATTCATTTAAAATACAGGGTGATCAATCCAAATCGGTCAGTAGGGAGAAAACGAAAACTATAAGAGATAGGGAAATCTGTTGCTGACCAGTACGTCTAGCATAACTTTGACCAGCGACTCATGTTCACACACATACACACTTAAATCTATACTGGCACTAGGTATCGAATAAGCTATAACTTAAGTTTTCTATTTTTATTTCAAACCATCTTATTATTAACAAGAAAGAAATTCACCTCCACTATCTGCATATAATCTTCAACCCAAAGGTTGTCTGGAAGAGATCGCTCTTTAGCGAGAAGACCGCCTGTTGTTTACCTCTAATTGTAATTTCTTGCATTGTATATCTCCTGTTATTTTATGAGGTGTGCAATAAAGAGTACTTGTATTGTATTGTATAATACTTACTTACGAATACGCATTAAGCTAAGTAACTATACTCTGTCTGATCACTGGGCTCAAATGGTGTCACTTTGGCATAAGTTACTAACAAACATAATTATACATGTAAACTTTAGTCTTCTCAACCGAGTTTTAAACAGCGTGATCACTGGAAATATAATTTAACTTACTTTTATACTCTGTTTTTTTCACTATATTTTATACTGTCTGTGTTAATTTGTTGATACACATTTAACTTCACTCACTTACAAATAATGTTATATATAAGTACCAATGTGACCGACGACAACTCTTACTTCACCGTGATACAGTTTTAACTAGTACGGGAAGTAATAGGACATCATTGTTTGCATAACTTATGTAACTAACAACTTAGAATTGTAAGGCAAGTGTCTGTTATCAACTTTTTGTGATTTTATGTAGTTGTTTTGGTGAATAAAGTTATTATTATTATTATTATTATTTGTTTCTCATTTTTTGAGTCTCGGGCTCATACGTCCCGGTCTTTTGGAAGGCTTGCGTGGGGATATGGATCCAACACGTAGAGGCCCCTTGGAGAAATTTGCTGTGGCTGTTGCCCTGCTGGGACCCGTTCCTGATCATATCAATAAGATGATACATCCATGAACCGGTCCCAGCAGGCGATTGAACTATTGCATTGATATGGAAAAGAAACCGGGCTATTAAAAAGAAGTTTGGATGGACTATTTATTTTGGCTATTGCAGTAGAAAAATGTCACCCGCCGTAACCATCTATACGACTGTTACCTCTGGCGGGTGGTGACTCGCCCCTCACTAGGTGGGCCCCGTAATGCCATCGTGCAGACGGCCGGAAGCAACACAAGCGTGAGGGCTCAGGGGTGTCGAGAGGTGCGCTGCGCTTTCTCCGAAGTTACTCGCGGCGTGATGCCCTTTAACACTTCCACCCCTGGAGCATATAGCTCTAACGCTCCTCTCTGGACGGCCAATGAAGGCAAGCCAGAGCTGAGAGTCCTACGGGTCCTCTTGGGTTTCCACTCCGGCCGATGAAGGCACACCGGAGACGAGGACCCTGACCGACTCTCTGGAGATCTCGGGTCCGTGGGGTCGTCACTCCCCAACAGCTCGCCACAAGCTGCCCTGCGGGCTTATTATTATTATTATTATATGTCGCGCGAGATAGCGCTACCTGTCACTCCCTCGCATTACTGCACAGAAAGAGACGGATAATTATCTCGCGCGAGAAAGACGTGCTTGTCTGCCATACCGGCCAATTTCCCCATACCCTTGTCTTCAGACGCAGCCAATACTACCTGAACTGCCTGTGGAAGATAACCACTCCACATTATAATCAAGGCTTAATCCATAATTTTACCTCTGGCAAGGTCACGCATACGCCTAATTCCATTTCCCCGAGTAGTTTCTGAGTCTGCCGATCATCTGATTCCTCCTACACCTGCAGTAACCGATCTTCCAGCCCTTGGTATTTTCCGTCTCAGGAGGTGATAATAATAAATCGCTCACCTGATGCTGTATAGCATGCTTGCTCAACTTAGTCATGACTAAGTTTTGCTTCGCCGTATCTCCCAGTCGTTGATTCTCGATCGCGGCCTCGAATTGCAGAAACCAAAGCCAAAGCCAAAAATCGGGAACCCTAGATAAAACTGATATACTCGCTAGTGCTATTGTGTCGCCGCCATTCCTGGGCACTTGTTGCTGCTCCACGGGCGGAGGCAACTGATTAGAACCAACGTTCGACGGTCCAGGGACTCCAGGGACATTCCCGGGCACTTGCATCGGGATAGGCACTTTATTAGTATTATTCATTGTCTGTGCAGTCTGACTGTACATGCAGGTTTAGCTTACGTTGCGACCCAATTGGGGTCACGTTGTTTACTTGTAAAATATCGAATTATACCTAGACGAGTGCATACTTAACACGCGTACGATAAACATCAACGGAAGGAACAGCTAATTAACCTAAACCTTGTACCTATCTTTATAATAACAGAAAATAAACCAGTTTAACCTTAACTTAACATCAGTGTTCTTTCTACGCACTCCATCATCAACAAGCAAGTGTATGAGCCAACTGACTCCTACATTAAATGGTCCTTCGAACGAAAAAGGTAATTTTGTGTTTTTGTGCTTTATTTCGGTAGCGAATCGGTTTGCTGGCTTCCCACAAGCGGGTTTCACCAGTGAATTGAGAAGGCGCACATACCGATCTTAGAGTGCAACTACACGGATTACCCAAAGCGACCGTCCCGGCCCGGAGCTCTTACACCAGCGACTACTAGCGGAGGTAATCCCGGACGAGAATGGTCGCCAACCAGTGAAACTGAAATTATTAACTTACTACAAACTTCAACTGCGAACTTCAACTATAAGGTACAACTACGAACTTTAACTAACTACTACTACAACTACAAGAGACAACGTCAAACTTTAACTACAAGCTACAACTATAAACTGCAACTTCAAGCTACAACTACAAACTTCAACTACGAGCCTCAACTACAAACAAACTTCAACTACGCACTTCAACTTTACTTAAACTTAAACTCGGTTATCAAGAACTAACTTAACTACAACTAATAATGGATAAACTTCCCAAACAGCAATCCTGTTTTGAGAACATCAAAACTCTGTGCGTCAACTACAAGAAGGATAGCACGACCAGAAAAACTGCGGACTATCTAAACAAACGACTAACGTCTCTTGATGCCTTATGGGGTGATTTTGAAAACATACATTCTGTCCTTGAGACTGAAGTCGAGGACAAGAACATCAACTATTTCCTGGAAGATATCTACGGAAAAACAAAAGCAATGTTCGAGGCAACTAAGGCCGACATAATTAACCGGCTGCACTCACTATCGGAAGAAAAAACGTCCGTCAAATTCGACTTGACAGGACTATTAGACGAAGATATCAGCGATGGCGTGATTTCTCTACTCAACAAACAAGAATGTAACTTCAAAGCTATTGACCGAGCTATGTCAAAAATTGATATAACGTCATGCAACGAAAAATGGGAACTGGAAGATAATTTGAGCATATTAAAATCAAAGTGGTCCGACATAGACAAGCTGCACTGGGAAATTGATAGCCTTCTAAAAGGCTCTCAACAAACATATTATACAACTTTTATCAACATCGAATCGAAGTACGATTATCTGCGCAAGGAGCTTAGCAACAAGATTTGGTCGACGGTGCACTACCAACAATCAGCGCCGAGAATCCAAATCCCGGAATTTTCTGGAAGTTTTAATCAATGGATTTCTTTCAAAGATCTGTTTATTGAAACTATTCACAACAACCCAACAATCAACAACGCCCAGAAGATGCAGCATCTCAAAACTAAACTCCGAGGTGAAGCGGAAAGATTAGTCCAGCATTTAACAGTCAACGCTGATAACTATAAATCCTGCTGGGATATACTGACACAGCGGTACGACAATCGACGTATCCAATTCATCTCATTCATGAATACTATGATGCATCTTCCTCTTATTCAACAACCGGACGCCTACAACTTAAAGAAAATGCATGACGTCATAACCGAATGTTTAAGCGGTTTAACAAACATCGGTGTAGACACCTCAACTTGGGATCCGATGATTGTATACCTATTAATGACGCAAAAACTTGACACCGCCACGCATAGTGATTACGTGAAGGATCTTCAAGACCACAGAGAAATTCCGACCCTACATGACTTCCTATATTTTTTGGAAAGCAAATTTATGGCTTACGAGGCCATGAAACGCACCAAAAAGGACTCTGTCATTCCACAGAAATCGATACACGTAAAGCCCTTTAACAAAGAATATTCAATCAAGAAACCCAACTTCAACTATAACTACAACAAAACGATCCCTAAAACATATCATACGGCATACGGGAAATGCCCGCTTTGCGACGGCTCACACGTGTTGATGCAATGTCAGAAATTCATTGACCTCGACGCATCGCAACGGAATAATACTGTTGCAAAACTACAAATATGCAAGAATTGCTTGTTTAGCCACGGCGACAAGGACTGCAAATCTAGCAAAACGTGCAAAGAGTGTAATTTAAAACATCATTCATTATTGCACAATAATATGAAGAAACAAATAACAACTTCAAAAAATAACTACGAGGCTCGTCCTTCAACTTCAAATCAACATGCTTCTAACCATCATTTATCTACAAAGGACATGGAAGTCCTACTAACAACGGTTCAACTTAAAATCCAAGCTCATTACGGAAACTTTATTGTCCTACGCGCTTTTCTCGACCAGGGGTCCCAAGTAAACATCTTGAGTGAAAACGCCGCACAACTGCTTAACCTACCAAGGACGAGACTACATGCAACTGTATCGGGTATAGGAGAATTATCCAGTAACTTCAAAGGAAAAACGGAAATAACTTGCAAGTCCTTATACTCTGAATATACATTCAAAACGGAAGCATTAATAATCCTTAACAAAATAACGAACAATCTGCCCAACGCTACATTCAACATTAAATGGTCTCACTTGAAAAACTTGAAACTTGCCGACCCTGACTTTAACGTGTCGCGCCCCGTGGATCTCCTTCTCGGAGCGGACGTTTACGCCGATATCATCATGGACGGGGTCCTAAAAGGGGATAAACAGGCTCCTGTCGCTCAACAAACTCGCTTAGGATACATCCTTTGCGGGAAATTAAAAACTTTCAACTGCCACATAACTTTAATCGACATGAACGAACTTACCAAATTTTGGGAAAACAAGGACATCACCCAAAATAGCGAAGATATCTCCAAAAATGACGAATGTGAATAATTCTACAACTGCCTTACTCCGGGACACTTCTTGACTGGATCACCCACGATGTCTCTGCCTCATGCGGATCATGGTGATATCAAAACCATTGACATACGTCGTCGATGGCAACTTATAGAACATATGACGCAACGATTCTGGAAGACTTGGTCTAGTGACTATTTATCTCAACTGCAGCGTCGAAGCAAGTGGAACAAACCTACAAAAAACATAAAGATCGACGACATTGTACTAGTTAAGGAAGACAACTTGCCGCCAGGAAAATGGGCCCTGGGCCGTGTAATGGAGGTCCACCCGGGAGCCGACGGTTATGTCCGTGTAACAACGATCAAAACTCAAACTGGGACTCTCAAACGTCCCGTGATCAAACTATCGCCGCTCCCACTAGAAACGACAGATAAAGAAACTGAAGAAAAACAATCGTCAGAACTCAAAAACCAACAAACAATCGTGAAGAAACCTGCACGAGCCACGCGAAAAAAAGGTTATATGTCACATAGTCTGTTGACATTATTAACAACTTTTATAACTATATGCGCATTGGTGCCGGGGTCGCAGGCCGCCGGCGCCGCGCCGGCTACGGCTCTCATTACAAGCTTGGAAGGCGAGCCTCCGATTTACTACGATACAATGGGCAAGATACAAGTAATACATGACAAATGGACATTGCTTATGTATTATAACTTAACTGACTACTGGGAGGGAACAAATCGTATCACTAATTATATTCAAGTTGTAAACATCTGGTGTCAGAAAACGGACCCCAGGTACTGTAAAACTACTCTGGACCAACTTCGTCACGAAATGGAACTATTGCAGTACTACAACGCCATTTTACTCGCCCCGCACAAACATCTATCCAACAAAAAAAAACGAGCACTAATAGACGGAGTGGGATACCTAGCGAACAGCCTATTCGGCATTTTGGATCAACGCTTTGCAGACAAATACAAAAGCGACATCAAGGCCATCCAGAACAATGAGAACTATTTACTTGAGCTTATTAAAAATCAAACATCCGTTGTAGAACTAGAAAACAAGATTTTGAAGAAAAATGAAGCAAACATCAAGCGGCAATGTGACGTCATAGAAAACTTTATGAATCAAACAAACATTAACAATGCGAAGATTGAATCGGCGCTGGAAACGGCGATGGCCACCAGTTACTTCAATTCTGCAGCTTTATCAGCATACTTACTGATAAACAATTTGAAAAACGTTCAAGAAATGCTCTTTAACACTCTTACTGATGTATATAAAGGCCGTATTGATATACACCTCGTATCTCCGGTGAACTTAATAGAGCAAATGAACGTTATCGCTGGAAAACTACCTAAAACTTTATCTTTACCAGTCGACAACATGCGAGAAGACGTCAAGGATCTTTACAAACTGCTTTATGT
This sequence comes from Apotomis capreana, assembly GCA_947623375.1. Lineage (NCBI taxonomy): Eukaryota > Metazoa > Arthropoda > Insecta > Lepidoptera > Tortricidae > Apotomis > Apotomis capreana. Next base: position 220,187 of record OX392520.1, read on the forward strand.
CAAAGCGCGGGTCACAGACAGTTTTTTCTTATTTGAGGTAAGTACATATACCTCTGATTTCGGACGAGGATTTTACGCTACGTCGTGCCATCCCGTTGCCCGTTAAAACTAAATCGGGAACGGTTACGGTACAAACTAGTTCAACATACATCGCGGTAAATTTTCACAAAAATACCTACATTTCTTTGAAGCAAGAAGATCTCATGCAATGCATCCAACTGAAACTCGATATTTTTATATGCGACAAAAATCTCCCTGTGTTCAACTTACATAATAACAATATCCCGTGCGAAGCTAAACTAATAGGCCACCGCACGACGACTCCATGTGACGTCACAAGTACGTCATGCAAGGACGCTTGGATTGAGTTGCATTCGCCGAACGCTTGGCTAGCGGTTTGTTGTAATACATGCCCACTGCGAGTCATATGTGAAGATGATATTACGTCACACACTATGATGTCGTCTGGAATTATAACTTTACCCCAGGGATGCATGCTGCAATCCGAATACTTAACTATTCATTCGCTCAGCCAATACAACAGCAAGATGAAGATTGATTACAACGTCAACGCACCTACGTTAACATCGTCAATTAACCAAATCGCAAACATAACTTACCACAACATACCGCACCTTTACCTGCCCACGGAAGCAGATCAAGATATAGAAGAGGTCGATGGAAAAATAAATCGCCTGAAGAAGAGCGAACAACGATTGCCATCTGTCATAAGCAATCACGATATTCACCAATACGCCATCAGTTATTTCCTCTTAACTGCAGCAATCGTTGCTGTCATCCTGTGGGGAGTGGGAAGGCGATATCCTTCACTCTGCCCAAAATTGAAACGCAAAGAATGCTCCCTTCGATCAGTGAAGCCCCACTACGAGGACATCGAGCTTCAACCCATACCGAAAGAAAGAAATCTCCAGCAAGGAACGAGCAGGCCGACGAGCAGCCGAGAGCAGCGCCCGCGGCCACCCAGCGCGACCAACGACAACGTCGCGTTCAACTTCGATTAATATTTTATTATTTGTTTCTTGTAATAGCTTTTCCTTCTATTGAAAGTTACGTTGTCCCTTCTTTTGGGGGTGCCCAATATGTACAGTCTGACTGTACATGCAGGTTTAGCTTATGTTGCGACCCAATTGGGGTCACGTTGTTTACTTGTAAAATATCGAATTATACCTAGACGAGTGCATACTTAACACGCGTACGATAAACATCAACGGAAGGAACAGCTAATTAACCTAAACCTTGTACCTATCTTTATAATAACAGAAAATAAACCAGTTTAACCTTAACTTAACATCAGTGTTCTTTCTACGCACTCCATCATCAACAAGCAAGTGTATGAGCCAACTGACTCCTACATTGTCCTTCACTGAAAACATTATCTAAATTCAAACCACCCTACGCCTGACTCAGTAACTCTATAGAAGGTTGCTTTAAATAAAAGACGTGTAAATTAGTTACGAGGCATATAATGCAAACTGAAATATGAAACCCGCATGATACATTATGTGTGCATAAGCTAATTTTCAGTTGGAAGCCAAATAGCTTACTGTTGGTTCAGAGAAAAAATTTTTATTCAACGAACCGTTAAGAGTTTTTGCTAGAATTGTTAACTATTGTGTGTGATTCGTTTAGTTGTACTCGCTTTTGACTTCTAACATTTTACTATTTTTGTTTCTACCCGTCTCCGCAGGAGTCACGCTCTCGGCGCTCGGTGGTTTACGTTGTCGGGTGCGCTTGTCGCGTCTGTCGTCGTGCGCGCCTGTCGCCTGCGCGGCGAGCGTGGCACACACATGCGCTCGCGACACGCGGCACGCGCGTTCCACGCCGCGGGCCGACGCCGCCAGACGCCGCCTCGTAGCCACAGCGCGCCACCAGACAAACGAGCGCATCGAAAGAGGCGCGCGCCCGAGCGACAGACGCGGTAGAAACAGGCCGGAATCTGTCCATAAAAATGAAGATGCCTTGACTCCACATCGCGCGCCAAACATACATACTGCTGGAGAACCTCGTATAAGGAAAAGGAAAGTTGCTACTAGTAAGATTTCCGATAGCGCCAACTTGAGTTTTAGTAACACCTCTTCAATAGTGGGTCCCTCTCGGCGCGGAGTCCCGGCCGGCGCGCAGCCTCGCGCCTGCGCAGCCTGCGGCCGACGATTCCAATACAAGCATTACTTCGACGCGCACACGTGCGCCCCGCCCGGCCCTTACACCTGCGACGTGTGCAAAAAGCTGTTCATGCAAAAACGCACACTGGAAAATCACATCAAAGTACATGCAGAGCGGAAACCTGATTACTGCGAAGTTTGCAACGAAGAGTTTCCCAACAAGTCAGCTTTAGCGAAACATAAGAGAACTCATAAACTTTTCCAATGTGAAGAATGTAACAAATCATTTACACAAAAAGCGGGTCTAAAAAAACATATCGGAATTCACAAAGGCGAGAAGCCCTATTCTTGTGAATTGTGCCACAAAAAGTTTGGAACGAGCGCACATTACCTTAGACATAAGAGGACTCATACAGGCGAAAAACCTCATAGTTGTGAATACTGTAGCAAGCGATTTATAACTAAACAAAGCAAAGTGGTGCACGAGCGGAACCATCACACGGGCGACAAACCCTACTGCTGCGGTGTGTGCCTCAAGGCGTTTGCGCACAAGAGCTCCCTCACCATGCACAGCAGGATACACACAGGATATCGACCATTTTCTTGCGAAGTTTGTTATAAAAACTTTATTACTAGAACGGATTTAGAAACCCATAAAAACATTCACACCGGAGAAAAACTTTACAGTTGTGAACAATGTGGTAAACAGTTCGGACGAAAGAATACCTTAACATCGCATTTACGAACTCACACGAACAATAGACCTTACAGTTGTGACGAATGTGGCAAGCGGTTTGTTCAATCAAGCGCATTAATAACGCACAAACGAACTCACACGAACGAACGACCTTACGTTTGTGAAGAATGTAACAAGGGATTTGCTCAAAAAAACTCATTAACAGTGCACAAACTAACTCATACGGGCGAAAAGCCGCACAGCTGTGGAATGTGTAAGAAGCGATTTGCGCGTAAACATCACTTGGCGGCGCACACGCGCACGCACACGGGCGAAAAACCGTACAGCTGTGCAATCTGTGAAACTAATTTCACACTAAAAGCACACTTACAGAACCATCTCCAGACACATGCGACCAACAAATCGTATTCTTGCAAAATTTGTCTGAAACAGTTTGCGAGTAAATTAGCTCTGAAGAGACATAAACAGACTCACGAGGAAGAGAAATGTTTGAAAAGTGGTGCAGATACAACCGCGCGCATGCCCAGCAACGACTCTGTTTAATTAAACATAAACCAACGAGCGCAAGTCAGGCGCCGGCGGCCGTCAGTGTTGAGTAGGACTAGCTCGATTACGAGCTACGGCTCTAAAACAACCTGGAATAGAAAAATAAAATCAGAATTATTATTATTTTGTATTCCAACTTTTCCGAGGTATTCAAAATATTGTACCAATTTTCACTCATCGAAATTTGCCTTAGTTTTGTTTTACCGAAATTTAGGTACAAATTCGCAAATATTTCTCAGAATTTTGCGACACGTCTTGTGGAGCTCAAAACTGTTAAAGAACTGAATTTGTCAACTCCGATTCCACGGTCCTACCTGTAGAGTGGAGGTGGGTGAAGACCAAAAATTTGTAAAAAAGACCGCTCGCCCCGGGGAGAGTAGATAAAATTTAACTTTGCTCTATAACCTACATATCCTGATAGATATAAGTTGTACCTACTTGAATTTTGCCATATTTTCAGCAAATTTTATTGAACTATAAAAAAAAACGTTTTTTTTTCAGAAATTTGTTTCCATATATTGTTAGTAAATTAACTTATAAACTATGTTAGATACATTATTAATACTTTGAAACATAAACACAAACAGACTTTTACACAATGAAATTAAATAGAATAACAGAGCCCTCCGCCTCTGCCGCCTCATTGACTATATATTATATATAAGAAAAGAAAGAAAGAATACATTGACTGAAGTGAAAAAAAAATTGTAATATAAAACGCAATAGGTAACTTTAAAATGGGAACAATTTAAACGCTCGCCAAAATGGCTTTTATACCCCAAAACTAAATTCCAAATAAATTGAATTGCCTCCATTTAATATAAATTCACTCTATACAGTGCTCCCCAAATTAAATCATTTTGTATACCAAAATCGATCTAGACACGCGGCAGCGTGTCCAGCCAAGTTCACCGCAGGAACTGGCGAGCAGCAGCCGTGTGTTATATTACACGAACCGTTTGGAGCCACTTTTGACCCCCCAATAACTCCAAATCTATTTAACATAAAAAATTGAAATTTGGCTTATGTATTAAGATCCCTTAGAACAAGTAGAACCCCAAATTTCATTAATATAGGTTATACGGTATTTTTGTCACTGACTGACTGACTGACTGACTGACTGACTGACTGACTAGTAATCAAAAACCTAACCCACTTCCAGGTGACCTAGAAAGGTGAAATTTGGCATCCAGCTTAGTAATTGTGTGTGTATACATATAAAAATCTAAAACAGTGATTTTTTTATGTTTTTTTATTATTATTATTATTGATGGTTGTTGCCTCAGAACTCTGTCATTTATAAACCGATTTGGAAAATTCTTTTTTTGTTTGAAAGATATACTAGAATAGCATATACACTCACACGCACACACTTACACATACATGCACATAAAAATCCAATACGTACTAACCGTTTTGGAAAATTCTTTGTTTGTTCAAAACTTTCAAAAGATGTACTAGAATAGCACACAGAACTAATTAACAAATAATAATTAAGTAATTTACACATCATAATAATTTCTGTACAAAAAGTAATGTATATCCCATCAAAAACATAAATGTAAAATGAGAGCCAAGTTCAATATCGCGTGCACTTCGCCGACAAAAGAATTGAGATCTGCAAGGGCGCCAAGTTCTTTGCCCTAAAATTTTTAGATACAAGGACATGCGACATACTCAATGCATTTATTTTACTTGGGGTGTAATTCAATATCAAGATTTGACTTGGCTACCACCAGAATAATTTTATGTTGAGTCAGAATATCTTTTTGCTTCCCAAAATGGATTTTTTGCTCACCAAATATTGTTTTCATAAAACATCAAAATGATTACCAAAAAATATCTTTTTGCTTCCCAAAATGGATTTTTTGCTTCCCAAAATGGATGTTTTGCTTACCAAAATGCATGTTTTGCTCACCAAATATTGTTTTCATAAATTAGTGTTTCAGCTAGGTAACCATCTAATCCTGATCACCTTTCAGAGCAGATCCGACTCGGCCGGGTTAGGTTAGGTTAGTTTTTTTTTTATATCCCTAAAAAACGCTCCATAATGTGCGGTAGTCATTATTAGCTATACTATATCAATTTGAAATTTTCTCCATACAAATCGTTTCTTTTTTCGATATTTTCCGAATTTGACCGAATTTTCGGACAAGATTTCAGATTCATATTTTTGAGCCCCGAGAGCCCCCCGATACCGAGTTCTAGCCGCCTAGCACCAATTTAGAAATTTTGAATCGTTTTTTTTTTCGATATTTTCCGAATTTGACCGAATTTTCGGACAAGATTTCAGATTCATATTTTTGAGCCCCGAGAGCCCCCCGATACCGAGTTTTAGCCGCCTAGCACCAATTTGTAATTTTGAAAAAAAAAAGTCGCCATCTTGATTTTTTTTTCCACAAGTGTCTAACAACCAATCTTTAAAAACAAAACCTGCTTTTTGTCAAACCAGCCAGCTGTGTGAATGACCTTGTTGTTGAAACAAAAAAAAAGTTACTTTGCAGGCCTAGGCCTGAAAAGCAGTATGAAATCCCTTTACAGTCTTCTCGAGTTGTTGCGCCCAAAAAACGATACTTCCGAGCCTATTTTAAGGAACGTAAAGACATTTCATTGGATGTTTGAGAAAAAGCCATTTTGGTGAGCATTTAGTTTTTTGCCTCAGCAAAAATGACTAAAATGGAAGTAGGTAATAATATAAAATATTGGTGACATCCATTTAACAGTAATTTAGATTATTTGGTCTGAAATTAATTTTTTAGGTGTTCATATATTTTTATAGGATGTAAGAAAAAGAATTATTTGCTTTATTTATAGAATAGTTTGGGGTACACTATTTGGTGAGCATTCATCCGTTTTGGTGAGCATTAAGAATTTATTGGTAGTAATTTATCAATATATTTGGTAGGCGTTTAATCATATTTGGTAGGCGTTTAAACCCAAGCCCTTTAAAATAATTATGGCTGTGCCACGAAAAGGTAAAGCTGAGGTGGGACTCCGCAAGATGCTAGCTCGAGAGCCAGCGCTGATCTTCCGGTAGGACCATTAATTGTTTGTAGGGGGGTTTAACTTACAAGGATGTGAACTTACATGAAAACAATGTAAGAAATGCAATAAAACAGCCGAGTACAACTTACAAGTCGTTTATTAACCTAAGTATTAGCCTAACTTTACACGCGTCGCTTCCCTTCCTGTTGCTACACAACTGGCACAACGCCGAGTACAGGGCTGCAGTCGGACTTTTCTGAAAAGTACTCGCACGTACTGATAAAGAGGAACTCTACGGTTTGTAATGTGTATTAGGGCTTGTGCACAAATCACACAAGGCTTATTTGGCAAACTTTTTTGTGATAAATAGTGGTATAAAAAATATGTAACACAATTGTATGAAATATAAAGTAAAAAACGTTTATAGACATTTGAGACCACTATATCATTGGTTTTTTTTTTGTAATTCAACAGATCGTGCAAAACTTTATATGGGTTTAGGCATGTGTCAAATATGTGTTATAATCTAAATCCAATCTACTACGTTGGCATATATAAAATAACTAAAAATGTTTGAAAAAATAATAGAGAGATAGAAGATATTTTTTTTTCAATAAATTTAGAGCTGAAGGCCTAATACCCTAATTCTAAATTCAAACTTTCGTGTCTTTTCTATTATTGAACTAGTGTCTGACAGAAGAGTGAGGGAGATGCTATCCATACTCTCAAGTCTATGATATAAACCTAATTTTAGGGTGCCTTACCTTAGTCAGTAAAAACGGAAGTCTTATAAAATCAATTTGTTTGTTGACAGCAGAGTTGGACAAATTTTATTTTGAATAAGAATAAGTATGATCGGCCAGACGTCATTCACATAAAAAAAAACAAATACGATTTATTCTTGAGCCCGTCATTTTGAATGGCGTGAAATCTGAAATAGAATAAATCAAGAACACGTCATTCTGATTACCGCTAACGCGTGGAATGAATTCGTCTGTTAGAGGTTCATTTAAAATTACGTTATATTTAAATGACTGTTATCTTAATTTAAGGTGATATTTTGAAATTTGCATTGTATGTAGGTTATTTCTACCATTAAGTTTCGCATGTTAGTGTAATATGTTAATTATTCCACTTTTCCAACTCGCCCCCCTTGTCCCCAATGCCAACTCTGCCATATTCCATTCTTACCCACATTGCCAACTCGTCCACAATGTCACCTCGTCTTTATTCCCATCTGGATTACAATGCAGATTTTCAGTCCAGTCGTCATACGTATCGGACGTGTCAATTAATAAAATAAATAATCATTTTAAATCGTGCGTGACCTAGCTCTGTACATAACGCGGAAGCAAGTATCTATGTCAATGCATAGTGCTTGCTAGTGAGAATGTTTAGAGTATAATAATTTACATACTTTGAACGGAGTTTATGGAAAATGGACGGAAGCAGTCCATTTTAACCGAAGTGGACTCACGCGCCGCAGCCCACCGCCCTCGCCCTTACCGCCGTGCGACCAGCCGCAGCCCGACCAGCCCGCTCCGCCCGAGCCCCGCCAACAGGATGAGCTCGAGCCCCTGGCCGTCGTCACCTCCACGGACCTTCAAAACTGGATGAAGACCATTGAAAACTACCTCAATGAAGTATGCACCATCTCTACAGAAGGTAAACTTAACTCGGACCAAAAATCAAGGATTAGCACCCTATGCCGCAAAGTGGGTCATTGCTCATCACAAATGGCTATCAAGTACCAGTCCCTGAAACAAAAACAATTCAGGCCTATAACTCCCATAAGAGACTTAAGGAAAAAGTAGATCTCTCCCGTCGCTTCCAGGAACTCAAGCAATGCATCCAGGAGTCCTCTATAGCTAATCCCGGCCAAGTATCTTTTGCCGACGTACTGAAGACAATACTACTAGTCGCATCCCACCCTCTAACATCAGCTCGGTAGCAATTTACCCGGCTGACAAATCGAAGTCGAGCGAGGAAACAAAATCCCTCGTTCAAAAAATCATTAAGCCCGATGAAATGAAATTGCACGTGAGAGGATTGCGCAAAATCAAAAACGGCGGCGTTGTTATCAGCACCGACTCCAAGGAGGACATCGCGAAACTGAAGCAGTTGCCGCAGCTAACGACGTCAGGCCTCACTGTGGATGAAACACAAAAACGAAAGCCCAGAGTAGTAATAGTCGGAGTGCCCGTGGATATGCAAGAAGCGGAAGTCTTCAAGTGTATCTTTCAACAAAACCTAGCCGACAAACTACAAGACCTGACCCTAGAAAAGTTTTTGTCCTCGTCAAGATTGAGCCATAAATCGGGAAGGAAGGAAGCCCCATATACAGGATGATCAATCCAAATGGGTCAGTAGGGAGAAAAGGAAAACTAAGAGATAGGGAAATCTGTTCTTAGGAACTGGGAACGCTGAACCTTCCACATTGAAGATCAGAAAATCCACCGGGCCGCGGTCCCGTAGCGCGAGCAGCGGGCCGCGCCGTTTAGCAGCCCTGGAGATGCAGCGCGCACAATGGCCGATGACGTCACGCGCCCGATAACGCTGCACCGGGCGGGAGCTCACTGCGCAGGCGACGCTCGAACACACTGCATCTAGCCTTCGAAGCAACACCACGTCGCCTTGTCTCGCGATCCGAAAACTTCCGCGTACGCGCTAGCTTTGTACTTTGACAATATACGTTTTTATATGGGATCTGCGTATTCTTTATTCAAGAACGAAGACTAGGAGCCCCATATCTGGTGACCACACGACGAACACGGAAAGGAAGTTATGGCAAGGCAACAAGGCCAAGAATTTGAAGATGCGCCGAGCGCTCCAGTACTGGTACCGTTACAAGATGGCGCGGGCAGTGGTGCGGTAGATCGAGTTTCTGTTCGCCTTCCTCCTTTTTGGCCGGACGACCCCGAGATTTGGTTTGCTCAGGTGGAAGCCCAATATCAGATCGCGGGAACGAAGACGGACGCGACCAAGTTCTATACGGTGATCCAGCAGCTCGACCAGAACATTGCCAGGGAAGTACGCGATGTCATCACAAACTCACCTACGCAAGGCAGGTATGAGAAATTAAAATTAGAACTGGTGCGACGGCTATCGATGTCACGTGACGAACGCTTGCGGAAGCTTCTAGTAAAAGAGGAGTTAGGGGATTTAAAACCTTCCCAATTCCTCCGCAAATTACAATCGCTTGCGGGGTCTGCTGTAAGTGACGAGTTTTTAAGATCGCTGTGGTCGAGTCGTTTGTCTGTTAATGTACAGCAAATAACAGCTAGGCATTTATTTTATTTGCTGTGCAATAATAATTTTAGATTGACAGTAATATATTTTTACTAAAGGTTAGATAATTTGATTACACTAAAGCAAAATAGACTGCAATTTTTGGTAATAGTTTTGATGTTTTATGAAAACAATATTTGGTGAGCAAAAAATCCATTTTGGGAAGCATAAAGATATACGGACTCAACGTAAAATTATTCTGGTGTAATGTATATTAATTTTGGAATACAAAATGATTTAGTTTAGGGAGCTCTGTATAGAGTGGGTTTAATTTATATGGAGGCAATTCATTTTATTTGGAATTTAGTTTTAGGTATAAAAGCCATTTTGGTGAGCTTTTAAATTGTAGCGTTATTATATTATGAATTCAATAAGTAGTATTGTATTAATTGTAAATGATTATTATTTTTGTACTTAGAGTATATTTTGAACTCTCAAAGCCTGATACAGGATTCTCCTAGTTCAGGCACCAGTATTATGAATGCTCTATATAGATCTAAGACCTTTTATGCCAATTGTTATTACTATAATTTCATGAATAAAGATTTTATTATTATTAATGCCAACTCGTTCACACACCCAACACGTCCACATTGCCAACTCGTCCATACACCCAACTCGTCTACATTGACAACTCGTCCATGTTACCAACTCGTCCACATTTCTAACTCGACCATATTTCTAACTCGTCCATTTCTAACTCGACCATATTTCTAACTCGTCCACAATGCCAACGCGTTCATATTGCTTACTCGTCCATAATGCCAACTCGTCCACATTGCTTACTCGTCGATGTTCCCAACTTGTCCATTTTACCAACTCATCCACATTCCCAACTCGTCCATATTCCCAACTCGTCCAATTAACAACTCGTTCATATTCCCAACTCGTACATATTCCCAACTCGTCCATATTCCCAACTCGTCCATATTCCCAACTCGTCCACATATCCAACTCGTCCATATTCCCAACTCGTCTACAATGCCAACGTGTTCATATTGCTTACTCATCCATAATGCCAACTCGTCCCCATTGCCCACTCGTCCATGTTCCTAACTTGTCCATTTTACTCATCTACATTCCCAACTCCAAGTCCATATTCTGAACTCGACCACATTCCCATCCCGTCCACATGCAAGCGGAAGGACTAAGTTTTTTTTTGTAAAATATTTATTTAATTTACCATTACTCACGCCATTTTAAGGAAAGAAAGAAAGAAAGAAAATAAATTTATTGAGACAAACTAAACAGCACCAAAACCATAAATCATAATAATCAAACATACTTAATCTAAAAAACCATAATACAAACTTAAATCTAAACAATGGATTTTCCTTAGAATACATTTTTTGATGGACTTATATATATTTGTAATTTTAATGACGATTAAATTAGTTTTACTCAATTATTTCTGCTTTGATTTATTGTAAAACACGCCATAGGTTATTATAACGCGGGCTAGTTTTCCGCAACTCGACGGCGCAGAGTAAGAGCGCCTATTTTGCGTGAAGGGTTGCTGACACTACTCTTGCCAACCCAACTCTACCAGAAAGCTTAGCAGACCCTTGATGTTGCCGACGACTTCTGGCAGTGACCTCGGAGACCCGAGGTGTTGTGCCCAATATTTGGCCACATCAGGACATTCGAGAATGACGTGGGCGGCTGTCTCTTCGGCCTCCATGCAAGCTTTGCAAAGAGGACTGTCAGTAACACCAGGCGGGGCGCACTCCGCCGTTCTCCGCTACAAGTACATGCCGGTCGCCCCATATATGAGGGCTATTCAGTGGCTGCGACGCTCTGTCTTGGAACGCACTCGCGCGCCGCGCGCGCGCACACGTTCTGCCGAATTACGTCGCAAGTGAACGTACCGCATTTGTCTTTTTATACTAGTGTTTAAATGAATAAAAAGAGCTAAAAAATATTGCATCGTAGCAGGATGCAGGAATTTGCTCGGATTCGGATATATACCAAAATTAGATAAATTTAAGAGCCACCAATTTGAAGACGGCAAAACAGTTTTTAGAAGTTAACCATTTGTAACTAATGTGTCATGTGTATCTATATTATTGTGTGTTATTAATTTATTGTCGTCCTTTGTAAACAAAATCAGTATTTTTTTTATTACTGCATCGCACCACCACGCCTTACTATCGCAATTTTTCTATTTGTTAGGTTGCATTATTCTTTTTAACACGTATTATTAGTGTTTAAAATAAAACAAAAAGATTTTGTATTTCAGTGGTTCGCAGCAACGCCAATAAAATGTAGCCTGGTGGTGGATTAAATTTGTGTAAATTTTGAAATTTATTATTTTATAGTTAAATAAATTAAAAATATATATATATAATTTGCTCTCTATATTGAATGCAAGAAATAAATGGATAATACATTATTATTTTATTTAATCATTGATAACCCTCGCTAGCATCGACGCGGCAAGTGAGCCAATTCATTTTCACCGTTATTACACAGCCTCAACGTTCCGTTTGGCTTGCGCTGGAGCTGGAGACGACGACTTTAGTAGGGCCATAAATCATATTTTTTGGCTAAAAAAGCGGCTTTTGTAAAGATCAAAGTAGTGTGCCTTCTGTACTTGTACTATTATCTATTCTGTGGTAACACCTATAGTAAATAAGTGCTTTTTTAGTAGGGCATGTCCAGTTATCACTCCAGTCATGAGCCGGAGCTGCGGCCTCTTCAGCTGCGTTAGCTTGCGTGACAACCCGCGGTAGATTGTCGTAAGGGCCTCTTTGCTCAGCCTGCAGGTATCTAAGTTAGACCAGTGTAGTTGCTGTTCTACGTACCTTCGTGTTCTTACGCACTGTGTTGCGCAGCCAAGCGAATCGTATCAATGGTGAAAATTCATTGAAAATGCTAGGGTTGGCTCTAGACATAATATGTTTAACAAGTAGGTACAATTAATAATTAAATAATTTAACGTATCATCTTAATGTAAACAATATACTTTAATAAATAAATAATAAATGTCGGACAACCTCACAAAAATCGAAATACTTGCTTATTTATAAATTTTAGGCTTAAAAATAATTCATTCGATTTTTAAACTCTTTAGTAAGTCATTTTGTAATTTATTTGTCAATAAATATTGTTGGCATATGATTAGTTTATTATTAGTCATTTAAAATACAGGGTGATCAATCCAAATCGGTCAGTAGGGAGAAAACGAAAACTATAAGAGAGGGAAATCTGTTGCTGACCAGTACGTCTAGCATAACTTTGACCAGCGACTCATGTCGCGCGAGATAGCGCTACCTGTCACTCCCTCGCATTACTGCACAGAAAGAGACGGATAATTATCTCGCGCGAGAAAGACGTGCTTGTCTGCCATACCGGCCAATTTCCCCATACCCTTGTCTTCAGACGCAGCCAATACTACCTGAACTGCCTGTGGAAGATAACCACTCCACATTATAATCAAGGCTTAATCCATAATTTTACCTCTGGCAAGGTCACGCATACGCCTAATTCCATTTCCCCGAGTAGTTTCTGAGTCTGCCGATCATCTGATTCCTCCTACACCTGCAGTAACCGATCTTCCAGCCCTTGGTATTTTCCGTCTCAGGAGGTGATAATAATAAATCGCTCACCTGATGCTGTATAGCATGCTTGCTCAACTTAGTCATGACTAAGTTTTGCTTCGCCGTATCTCCCAGTCGTTGATTCTCGATCGCGGCCTCGAATTGCAGAAACCAAAGCCAAAGCCAAAAATCGGGAACCCTAGATAAAACTGATATACTCGCTAGTGCTATTGTGTCGCCGCCATTCCTGGGCACTTGTTGCTGCTCCACGGGCGGAGGCAACTGTTTAGAACCAACGTTCGACGGTCCAGGGACTCCAGGGACATTCCCGGGCACTTGCATCGGGATAGGCACTTTATTAGTATTATTCATTGTCCTTCACTGAAAACATTATCTAAATTCAAACCACCCTACGCATGACTCAGTGACTCTATAGAAGGTTGCTTTAAATAAAAGACGTGTTAATAGTTACGAGGCATATAATGCAATCTGAAATATGAAACCCGCATGATACATTATGTGTGCCTACATAAGCTAATTTTCAGTTGGAAGCCAAATAGCTTACTGTTGGTTTAGAGAAAAAAATTGTATACAACGAACCGTTAAGAGTTTTTGCTAGAATTGTTAACAATTGTGTGTGATTCGTTTCGTTGTACTCACTTTTGACGCGCTTCTTACATTTTACTATTTTTTTTTCTATCCGTCTCCGCAGGAGTCACGCTCTCGACGCTCGGTGGTTTACGTTGTCGGGTGCGCTTGTCGCGTCTATCGTCGTGTCGCTCGTGTGGCGCGCCTGTCGCCTGCGCGGGTAGCGTGGCACACACATGCGCTCGCGACACGCGACACGCGCGCGACGCGCCGCGGGCCGACGCCGTCAGACGCCGCCTCGTAGCCACAGCGCGCCACCAGACAAACGAGCGCAACGAAAGTGGCGCGCGCCCGAGCGACAGACGGGGTAGAAACAGGCCGGAATCTGTCCATAAAAATGAAGATGCCTTGACTCCACATCGTGCGCCAAACATACGTACTGCTGGAGAACCTCGTATAAGGAAAAGGAAAGTTGCTACTAGTAAGATTTCCGATAGCGCCAATTTGAGTTTTAGTAACACCTCTTCAATAGTGAGTCCCTGTCGGCGCGGAGTGCCGGCCGGCGCGCAGCCTCGCGCCTGCGGAGCCTGCGGCCGACGATTCCAATACAAGCATCACTTCGACGCGCACACGTGCGCCCCGCCCGGCCCTTACACCTGCGACGTGTGCAAAAAGCTGTTCATGCAAAAACGCACACTGGAAAATCACATCAAAGTACATGCAGAGCGGAAACCTGATTACTGCGAAGTTTGCAACGAAGAGTTTCCCAACAAGTCAGCTTTAGCGAAACATAAGAGAACTCATAAACTTTTCCAATGTGAAGAATGTAACAAATCATTTACACAAAAAGGGGGTCTAAAAAAACATATCGGAATTCACAAAGGCGAGAAGCCCTATTCTTGTGAATTGTGCCACAAAAAGTTTGGAACGAGCGCACATTACCTTAGACATAAGAGGACTCATACAGGCGAAAAACCTTACAGTTGTGAATACTGTAGCAAGCGATTTATAACCAAACAAAGCAAAGTGCTGCACGAGCGGAACCACCACACGGGCGACAAACCCTACTGCTGCGGTGTGTGCCACAAGGCGTTTGCGAAAAAGAGCTCCCTCACCGTGCACAGCAGGATACACACAGGATATCGACCATTTTCTTGCGAAGTTTGTTATAAAAATTTTATTACTAGAACGCATTTAGAAACCCATAAAAACATTCACACCGGAGAAAAACTTTACAGTTGTGAACAATGCGGTAAACAGTTCGGACGAAAGTATACCTTAACATCGCATTTACGAACTCACACGAACAATAGACCTTACAGTTGTGACGAATGTGGCAAGCGATTTGTTAATTCAGGCGCATTAATAACGCACAAACGAACTCACACGAACGAACGACCTTACGTTTGTGAAGAATGTAACAAGAGATTTGCTCAAAAACACTCATTAATAGTGCACAAACTAACTCACACGGGCGAAAAGCCGCACAGCTGTGGAATGTGTAACAAACGATTTGCGCTTAAACATCACTTGGCGGCGCACACGCGCACGCACACGGGCGAAAAACCGTACAGCTGTGCAATCTGTGAAACTAATTTCACACTTAAAGCACACTTACAGAACCATCTCCAGACACATGCGACCAACAAATCGTGTACTTGCAAAATTTGCCTGAAACAGTTTGCGGGTAAATTAGCTCTGAAGAGACATAAACAGACTCACGAGGAAGAGAAATGTTTGAAAAGTGGTGCAGATACAACTGCGCGCATGCGCAGCAACGACTCTGTTTAATTAAACATAAACCAGCGAGCGCAAGTCAGGCGCCGGCGGCCGTCAGTGTTGAGTAGGGCTAGCTCGATTACGAGCTACGGCTCTAAAACAACCTGGAATAGAAAAATAAAATTAGAATTATTATTATTTTGTATTCCAACTTTTCCGAAGTATTCAAAGTATTGTACCAATTTTCACTCATCGAAATTTGCCTTAGTTTTGTTTTACCGAAATTTACAACTTCGCAAATATTTCACAGAATTTTGCGACACGTCTTGTGGAGCTCAAAACTGTTAGAGAACTGAATTTGTCAATTCCGATTCCACGGTCCTACCTCGGGCTAATATGACTTTAATTTTTTTCCCAATTTATAGTACGTTTTAACCAAAAACTACCACAAAACACATTCTTAGTTGTTGATATTCTTTAATGTCTTGCCATGATACAAGATACAAGATACAAGACATTTATTGATAAAAGTTAATGTTTTACAAGTCAGGTTAACAGGTAGGTATATAATTCAACTAATAGGTACTAGAGTAATTAGGTACACATTTCTGGAGTATGTAATATATATGTCACTTAAACTTATTATTATTTATAGGATATAATTACATTTAAGCAAAAACAAATTCATAATTCATGTTAAGGGTATAGGTTCATATGAGTTGTTGAAAAATGCACCTTACTTGTAATGATGGACCTGCAAGAGCATGGCCTACCTCGAATATCACACTAAAAAGTCGAGCAACACACACACACACATTAGCTCCTTAGGACTGACACTTTCCAGAAATTGTTTCTTTTTTAACCTATACCTACACTTAATAAACTGAAGGACACTCCAAGGTTAAACTTGTTTTCACTTTAATTTTTTTAATTAGCTTCCCTCCTTCCGTAAGCTGTAGGGATTATACAATATGTACCAGAACGAAAGGCAGAGAAAGAGACCCATTAATGTTTATTGTAATAGGACTATGGTGCCTGGCTTATGGAAAAAAGGATTAAAAAAAACTAGCATCTCTTTACAGTAGTGAAAAAATAAACCATTATTTCATAACCTCCTGTATTATTGGAGCGAAGCTCCCATGGATCGACTCGAATGGACTTTGTAACAATGCGCAGATCTCGGCGAGTTCTCAACCGATTTTAGAAATTTTTGTTTTAAAATGCACAAATTAAATTTCGCTAGGTCGTGACGAAGAGAAAATTTCGAAAAAAAAAAAAAACTCCGCTCCAATCTATGGTGCAAGCTTAGCCGGTGGCTGACTCTGCATCGACCTAGTTTATTTACAATCTTATCAATCACAGTCATAAATGTCAGCTGATAATAAAATGGTCCAATACCTGCCCTTCCTCTCTCACGTGAAGTCGTTGACGCGCTTCTTGATTAATCGGCACCGGTGGGTTGTTATTTCGTGAACTGATAATATCATTGAGGATCACACGAGGAGGAGGACGCGGGCGTTGTTGGGTTGCCTTCGTGCGGGAAACCTACAGACGAAGAGCGGCATTCCCGTTACTCCTACTTTCCTCGTATACAAGGATCATATCCACAAGTTACTACGCAGAAAAGTTTAAAGGCATTATCATTATTTTTCAGTTAAATTTCTATCTAGATTTTATCTGACACACGGACATCAAACCTCGAATTGGAGTTTAAATTTAAAGAAAAAAGTATAAAAGTGATTTAACCTGCCTTCATTCAAAATAATAATACCAATTTGAAAAATCTAAAATGTCAAAGATAACTGAAGTGAACTACAATGTTAGGCGAATTCCCTGTAATACCTAAATAATTTATGTTCTAAATGATTATTACAGAAAGTGATTAGTGTTTCGTACAAGGCATATGTGGTAGTAGCAATATTACTATTTTAGTTAATATGTATTTCCGTAAAGTAACGCCTTATTTATTTAATTATGTGATAAAGGGGTGCTTAAACATGATAGCGGTTATAATTCATTATTTGAAACCAAGAAAACAATTTAAAAATATATATACGATAGGTATACAATGCATGTCAATGATGTTGTTTTTACGTATGGCTCAAACCATTATCGCATCCTTACATATTCACAACCCAAAATATTGAAAATTACTCATTTTAACATAATTCATAGGTACATACCATACATACATACCTTTACCTACTTATTTACAAAAGAAATATAAAATCAAAATTAACTTCGATTTGAGATTTTGGACAGAAAAGTTGCATTCGATAGTGATTTAAAAAAAAAAAAAACTCTACACATTTAGTAGTAAATCACAAAAAAGCCCTATTTTAAAAAAGTTCTTAAATGAATGAAAAATAAATTAAGTTACCTTTCGATTACAGCATCCATATTTGACAACTACCCTTTTTCGTGCGCCGCGCATGGACTTTGACACTTACAAGTCCATTTTAGCCAATGAAAACTTTAACTTACCAATCACAACTACTTCTAAGAGGAGGCATGACTTCGTATAGGCTAATATTTAAAACTGTTGGCAGGGGATAGTTGTCAGTCAAATATTGGAACCGTTTTTGAAAGCCTATTTATTATTATTATTTCATATATTTATTTTAATTCTTAAGTTAGGTTTCTTTACAATAAATTCATAAAAAAAGTAAAATACAATATAGAAATTACAAAATATAAACATATTATAAAAAAAACCTAACCTAGGGTGCCGCCGGCAGCGAGGCAGGGCCCAGGCTACCGGTGGTTAGGGCTGCAGAGAGAGGAACCTCCTGACGATGCGCGCCGTGTCCAGGAGTACCGCCTTCTGAATCTGACCCTTGATCCAGCCATCTAGCGAGAGTCTCTTGAGGTGTTTGTCGAGACTCTTCACTATAAAACCGTTCGCCGAAACGACTATCGGGACAATGATCGTCGAATCAACATCCCACATGGTGGTCACCTCGTGAGCCAAGTCAAGGTACTTGCTGAGTTTGTCCTTCTTTGCCTTCCCGAGGTTCTCGTCATGCGGGATGGTGATGTCGACGAGCACTGCCTGACGCTTGACCAACATGATATCAGGCTTATTGGCTACAATAGTCCTGTCCGTGATGATAGATCGATCCCAATAGAGCGTGGCACGACCATTTTCGAGAACTGGCATCGGTGCGTACTTATAGTACGGCACCTCAGACCCCACAAGACCGTATCGAAGAGCAAGCTGCTGGTGAATGATCCTGGCTACTTGGTTATGTCTGTGCAAGTACTCGCCGTTAGCAAGATGAGAACAACCGGAGATTATATGTCTGAGTGACTCACCGGGACGGCGGCATGCCCGACAAATGTCGACCGTACCGTCCTTCAGGAATTATCTCCGGTAATTGTTCGTCATCATTACTTCGTCCGCAATTGCACTGACAAAACCTTCGGTTTCCCCGAAGCGTAGCCAGTTCACTGACGCGACCAGATCTACATCGGGCCCCGTAAGGGCCTTGTAGAACCGCCCGTGTAGCTCCTTGGTCTTCCATACAGCCCTGCGGTCATCGGTGCTAAGCATCTTTGGTCTGCGCCAGTTCTCGTTTGCTAAGGAGAGAGAGGTGAGGCCTTTGTCAACTGCTACTACATCGCGATGAATCCCACACTCGTTGTTTAGGAAATATTCCTATTATCCATGTATCATCATCATCATCATCTCAGCCATAGGACGTCCACTGCTGAACATAGGCCTCCCCTTTGGACTTCCATATATACCGGTTGGAAGCGACCTGCATCCAGCGCCTTCCGGCAACCTTTATAAGGTCATCTGTCCATCTTGTAGGTGGACGTCCTACGCTGCGCTTGCTGGTCCGAGGTCTCCACTCAAGCACTTTTCGGCCCCATCGGCCATCTGCTCTGCGTGCTATGTGGCCTGCCCATTGCCACTTCAACTTGCTAATCCGGTGAGCTATATCGGTCACTTTAGTTCGTCTACGGATTTCCTCATTTCTGATTCGATCACGTAGAGACACCCCGAGCATAGCCCTCTCCATTGCACGTTGAGCGACTTTGAGCTTTGAGCTGAGGCCGATAGTGAAAGACCACGTTTCGGTGCCGTAAGTCATCACTGGTAACACACATTGGTTGAAGACTTTCGTCTTGAGGCACTGAGGTATGTCGGACGAAAAGACATTGCGTAGTTTCCCGAACGCTGCCCAGCCGAGTTGGATTCGGCGGTTGACCTCTTTCTCGAAGTTGGACCTACCTAATTGGACCACTTGTCCTAGGTAGATGTATGAGTCAACAACTTCGAGTACCGAGTTTTCAACAGAGACTGGGATGGGCACAACCTTGGCATTTGACATGAATTTCGTCTTGTCCATGTTCATTTTTAAGCCCACCCGTTGAGAAACTCGATTGAGGTCATCGAGCATCACGCTGAGTTCCTCCATCGACTTTGCCATGACTACGATGTCGTCGGCAAACCGAAGGTGAGTGATGTATTCGCCATTGATGTTGATGCCAAGTCCTTGCCATTCCAGGAGCTTGAAGGCGTCTTCCATAACGGCCGTAAACAGTTTCGGGGATATAACGTCCCCCTGTCTTACGCCTCTTCTCAATGGAATGGCTCCATGGAATGGATCCACGTATAGCACATGACAAATGACCTCACCTCCTCTTCGAAGTCGGCAAAGTAGTCCTGAATCCTTCAGCAGAGTGCTGAGCGGATTCAAGGCTAGGCAGAACCACAGAGGACTCAAACTGTCACCCTGGAAAATACCTCTCTCAATCCTTATCAAGTCCTGCGGGCCAGGGGGGCCATCCCCGCCACCTGGTTGACGAAGGACTGTGGTCCACTACCTCATACACGCGCTTAAGAGGGATCTTAGAACTGTATTGATTTTATACAGCTCTAAGATCCTCTCCAGCCATGAATGAGGCACCGAATCATAGGCCTTCTTATAGTCAACCCAAGCGGCCGAGAGATACCCCCTGTTCAAATTCAAATATTTATTGCATATCACATTTTACATTAAAGATGGAACAGTAGGTATTGGAACATGTGACACCCTGCATGGGCACAGCAATTAGAGAGGGCTACTATTTAAACATTTCAAAATATTACAATTATTTACTGGTGCGTTATGTTCCGCCGGACTTGTTGGGAAATGGTCGTGTCAATGAGGAGGAGCTCCTTAGTACCACGGGACTCAACCCTACATCCATTCTGAGAAAAGGCCAAAACGTTATTCGCAACAATGTGCATGTTATTTTTTGTTCTCATTATGCACGTAAGGAGCTTGTATAAAGTGGGCAAGCACGTGATGGGTCTACCAGTTATGGTTAAACATAGAAACTTACCCATTATTTATAAATAAGACCTGAATGTATTGGACATGTTTACTGCAAAAATAAATCTATTCTATTCTATTCTATTCTATAGTTTTTCGCTTCCGTGGTAGTACCGGACTTGTGGAGCAGGAAGGTAACCCCAGTAGTCATGAAAGATGGCAGGGAACCAAGCTCGAGGGCGTCTTGAAGTTGTGGTGCCAGAAATTCGTGTGAGGATCGGAACCACTTGATCCAAAAGTTGTGCAACCCGTCTGGCCCAGGACTTTTCCAGTTCTGGGTCTTACGGGCCGCACAACTCACATCATCGGGGCTGATGGTCACAGCCCCCATGGCCTCGATCGACTCACACTTACGTCTGACAACATTCATCCACTCGCCCTCGGTGTGCTCGACTGGCACCGACCAGATACTACGCCAGAAATTAAACATATTATTATTTGTGTGATTCGTTTAGTTGTACTCACTTCTGACGCGCTTCTTACATTTTAATATTTTTGTTTCTACCCGTCTCCGCAGGAGTCACGCTCTCGACGCTCGGTGGTTTACGTTGTCGGGTGCGCTTGCCGCGTCTGTCGTCGTGTCGCTTGTGTGGCGCGCCTGTCGCCTGCGCGGGGAGCGTGGCACACACATGCGCTCGCGACACGCGGCACGCGCGCGACGCGCCGCGGGCCGACGCCGCCAGACGCCGCCTCGTAGCCACAGCGCGCCACCAGACAAACGAGCGCAACGACAGTGGCGCGCGCCCGAGCGACAGTCGCGGTGGAAACAGCCCGAAATCTGTCCATAAAAGTGAAGATCATCGAGCGCCAAACATACACACTGGTGGAGAACCTCGTATAAGGAAAAGGAAAGTTGCTACTAGTAAGATTTCCGATAGTGCCAATTTGAGTTTTAGTAACACCTCTTCAATAGTGGGTCCCTGTCGGCGCGGAGTGCCGGCCGGCGCGCAGCCTCGCGCCTGCGCAGCCTGCGGCCGACGATTCCAATACAAGCATCACTTCGACGCGCACACGTGCGCCCCGCCCGGCCCTTACACCTGCGACGTGTGCAAAAAGCTGTTCATGCAAAAACGCACACTGGAAAATCACATCAAAGTACATGCAGAGCAGAAACCTGATTACTGCGAAGTTTGCAATGAAGAGTTTCCCAACAAGTTAGCTTTAGCGAAACATAAGAGAACTCATAAACTTTTCCATTGTGAAGAATGTAACAAATCATTTACACAAAAAGGGGGTCTAAAAAAACATATCCGAATTCACAAAGGCGAGAAGCCCTATTCTTGTGAATTGTGCCACAAAAAGTATAGAACGAGCACACTTTCCCTTAGACATAAGAGGACTCATACAGGCGAAAAACCTCACAGTTGTGAATACTGTAGCAAGCGATTTATATCAAAACAAAGCAAAGTGCTACACGAGCGGAACCACCACACCGGCGACAAACCCTACTGCTGCGCTGTGTGCCTCAAGGCGTTTGCGTACAAGTGCTCCCTCACCATGCACAGCAGGATACACACAGGATATCGACCATTTTATTGCGAAGTTTGTTATAAAAACTTTATTACTAGAGCGTATTTAGAACGCCATAAAAAAATTCACACCGGAGAAAAAATTTACAGTTGTGAACAATGTGGTAAACAGTTCGGACGAAAGTATACCTTAACAGCGCATTTACGAACTCACACGAACAAGCGACCTTACAGTTGTGACGAATGTGGCAAGCGATTTGTTCAATCAAGCGCATTAATAACGCACAAACGAACTCACACCAACGAACGACCTTACGTTTGTGAAGAATGTAACAAGAGATTTGCTCAAAAACACTCATTAATAGTGCACAAACTAACTCACACGGGCGAAAAGCCGCACAGCTGTAGAATGTGTAAGAAGCGATTTGCGCGTAAACATCACTTGGCGGCGCACACGCGCACGCACACGGGCGAAAAACCGTACAGCTGTGCAATCTGTGAAACTAATTTCACATTAAAAGCACACTTACAGAACCATCTCCAGACACATGCGACCAACAAATCGTTTTCTTGCAAAATTTGTCTAAAACAGTTTGCAGGTAAATTAGCTCTGAAGAGACATAAGCAGACTCACGAGGAAGAGAAATGTTTGAAAACTGGTGCAGATACAACCTCGCATTAAGCGTAGCAAAACTCTGTTTAATTAAACATAAACCAGCGAGCGCAAGTCAGGCACCGGTGGCCGTCAATGTTGAGTAGGACTAGTTCAACTACGAGCTACGGCTCGACAAGAACCTGGAATAGAAAAATAAAATTCGAATTATTATTATTTTGTATTCCATTTTTTCCGAAGTATTGTACCAATTTTCACTCATCGAAATTTGCCTTAGTTTTGTTTTACAGAAATGTAGAAATTCGCAAATATTTCACAGAATTTTGCGACACGTGTTATGGAGCTCAAAACTGTTATAGAACTGAATGTGTCAACTCCGATTCCACGGTCCTACCCGTAGAGTGGAGGTGGGTGAAGACCAAAAAGTTTACTACCTTAACTCATTTAATTAAAATTTGTATCAGGTTCATTATTGTGTCGTTAATTTTTGTCGCAGAACGGAACGTTTTCCGATCGCTTTACGTCCAATTTTTTGGTCCTTACCCAGGTAGATACAAATCCGGAGGCACAGAGGAAGGGCACAGGGCAGCCCTCGCCGCTGTGAGCGTGCGCACGCGCCGGCGGCGAGCGATCCACAGCGGCCGGGGCGGGGAAGAGGGGAGCTGAGTTGCGGCGAGCGGGGTCTGCCGCAGGGCATCGGCTGCACTTCCCACAGCGCCGGAAGGGCGGTTCCACGGAAAGTTCCGTCTGTTTTTTAGAGATATACAGGCCGTTCCAAAACTCTTTGAATGCAAATAAAATTGTTTTTAAAATCAAAATGGAGTCTCCTTTTAGTAAATTTGTCTATTTACAATATTTAAGATACTTCCCCTCCATGTGGCATAGTCTCGGGAAATTTCTTATATTATATATAAAAGAAAAGAAAGAAAGAAAGCAATGCCTTTATTCGTGAGGTGACTATATGAATGAATAAATGAATGAATGAAATCGTTTATTTCGAGTAACAATGGTGACTCATATTATTTGTTAGTACCAATCTATATCTAGTGTTAGTATTATAAACATTACAAAAACTTACACAACATACAAGCTTTTTGACAGGTGCTGTTCACAGTAGTGCCTTGTGTAGGGACAGTCAACCCTGTCCCCAATCGAGCGTAGGATGGGGTTGGGTTGGGGCTGGCCCGCACCCGGCGCACCAGGGATGTGCAGCGTTTGCGCATGGTCGCATAGAAGCAGTCGATGGCTGCTTCCGCAAACATCCCTGATGCGCTACAGAAGCGGGGCAGCCCCACCAGCACCCGGAACGCGTTGTCAAATTGAACCCGAAGGGCCCCATAGGCCCGTTGCGTATAATATGCCCATGAGCTGCACGTATACAGGGAAGTGCAATAAGCATTAAAAAGTGTTAATTTCACCTCCCTGGTACAGCGCGAAAACTTACGCGCAATCATGTTTGCCCTCACCGACAGGGCCCTCCGTTCGCGCTCGATATCCATGTTGTCTTTTAAGTCTGAGGTGACAACATGGCCTTAATATTTAAAACTCCTCACCCTTTCCAAAGGACTACCATACAAATTAATAGAAGGTACCTTGGGTATCTGATAACCAGAAGGCTCAAATACCATGTAGTGTCGAGGACTTTCCTATGCCTAACTGTTAGCGATCAGAGAGGGAGCAGGTTAATATTCTTCAAACAACGGATAAATTGCTGATGATGTACTTGCACCCGCCGCCAACATAACGTCACTACGATTATCGTCACATTGTGAAAACTCTATAGGAAAGTCAATATATGTTAACAACTTAAAAGACCGTCGGACCAGGTCGGATACAGACGCAGCTTGTGTTATAACACAGTGGTCTAACCACCGTCTACACTTATGAGCGTCACTAATGAAAGTATAAGTTCCAGAGTCAATGCCTAGTTTTTCTATGTCCATACAACGCCAATCCAGGTCGTTGCAATAGTTCATTAATTCACGGAAAAACAATTCATCTGGATGGGCATTGAAATCTCCCATTATAGAAACATATTCTACCCCGTATTCCTCAACAATGGCACTCACCGCACTGAGGCAATCCGTAAATAACGGCAGGTTTTCCGCGTTATTGGTTGGCATATAAACACTTATCACTATAATCGGACGGTCGTCCGTCACTATTTTAATCGCGCATAAACGTGGATTATCGCACTGTATAACCGACACGTCGTGAAAAACGGCGCCATTCCACAGCACCGCGACGCCACCGTGAACGCGGCCGCGTAGCATGCCCGCCGTCGTGTCCACAGCCGACGTTCCCGTCGCACAGAAATTGTCGTCAATGCTGTTCAAAAACGAAATCTCGTCCGGCAACAGCCATGTCTCTTGGAGAGCAATTATATTGCATGTTTTGCACAGCTCTTCGACACCGTCGACACAGCGCTTAACATTTCTACAGTTAAGGTTAAGACTTGCAAATGTAAACAAACCGCATGCCGTCTGCACAGTCAGCTCTGCGCGGACTGCGCGGTTCCTTGACCTTGTAGTGAACAAACTTACGGGAAATAATACCTTTTGGCCATAAATTACTGTCTAAAAACAACGGTATTTTCGATTCAGCAACAAAAAAAATATATGCGCTGTAGTACTCGTCGTTTCTGCAATGCAATTTCCGATATTATAGCTTTTTTATCAACTCTCGTAAGTAATGAACATAGGAATTTTGCGCTCCACTGCCTTAAAGTTTCCGTGCGTCGTAATCGCCGTACCAAACTGCAGTTCAAATCGCTTATTCGACTTCTTATTTTTTAACTGCACAGTCTGCCAATCGTCTTTATCATTTTGTGTCGTTACATTGTTCTTTGTAAGTGCAAAAGTCTCAACACGCGTCATAGAAGGACCCTGAGGCGCTAGTCCGACCGGCGTAATCAGCTGTTCGGCACGATGACTCATTTTTGCCGGCATAACGGCCGCCGGCGGTGATACAATGTTCTCCGTATTAGACTGGCTACCCGCCACTACAAGTGAGCGATAAGTTGCATTCTCACTTGTATTTACGCTTGTAGGTGACAATGTATGCTCTTTACTGGTACTTGTTGTATCATTTAATATCGAGTTATGGTGATGCGATATGCCCGACGGTCGGCTATCTAAGCACCAGGCACCCCGTCTTTCGTTGACATTACACATCGATAACCGCGCTAGTGCGACCTCCTTAGTAGCCTGAACCACTTTCCTCAGGTCCTCTAGCTCCTCCGACGTAACGTAATTCGCTTTAATGTCGGCCAACTCGTTCTGCACGCACCATATCCTTTAATAATTTTGTGCAGTCCAGGTGATCGAAAGTAATTGGTGGCAGTTTTTCTAACTGTCTTGCCACAAACACAGGTATGGAACTGGGGTCTTCAGTTCTAAAGACGCCGATTATGTCGTATATATCACGTTGCTCCTTTCCATCACCTCGTCGATGTATATTTTGTTTTTCCGTTGCAACAGCTTCAAAAAGTAACGACTTCGACTTTTGAATTTCGTTAGCGGTAAATGCCGACGTACATAGACGAACTAAGGTGTCTTCACTAATCGATGACAGTTTATTTTGTATATAAGACAACATTTCGTCTATCACAATGTTACAAACACTATACACTTCACTGTATCCGACATATTGATTTACGACGCTCGCGCGCCGGTCACAAAGTACTTAACAAACAAAATGCAGATGCGTGTGTCACCGCTGAGTGCGCGCGTGAGACTGTATATATTATATAATACATACATAATTACATAAAGAATGTCACAGAAGTGATAAAAAAATGGACGGGTTGCACTCCGGGAGTGCCGGCAGAAGTGAAAACTCCGATTTTATTATATCTCACTGACACTTGATTTCTATTTTAATCTCTATTTCTTACTAATGTATGCTTATGATTACGCTTCACCATCTGTCACTTACAACATTTTGTTGTTCGAAAGCCCCCTTTCTTTGAAACAGACAACGGTTGCTAGGTTACCGACTGACTGTTATCTGTCGCGCGGATCTGCCGCGAGTTTAACATTTTTTACCCATCTAAAAATTGCAAAGCTTCAAAAAGGATGGCTTGCGCTCCGGGAGTGCCGGCAGAAGTGAAAACTTAGACATCAATGTTTTGTTCCCGCCCAGGTCTACGGGCAACAGGGGCCCATCAGCTGTGTACCCAGCAAAACAGTAATTCCTGACAGGTACATACACGGGCGCGATTTGCGCCTCTGAACTTAAATCTAGCTAATACATGTGATATATTGAGAAATACATGTATTGGTGGGTAGATTTTAAAAATAAAAAGTCAGTCCTTGTCGAATACGTCTTTCATTCACATCATGGTGACAGCGGTGTAGAATTAAATTATAAAAGCGGCGAATTAAGTGCATTTGTGCTGTAAATAAGTTATTCCGGAGATTAGTGAATCATTTGTGTTTATCGTAAACAATATGGAACACGCGCGACCTCCGCCTGAGTTGTGTTTAGAGGGCGGCCCGGCACGGCGCGCCGACGCATGGCGGCGGTGGTACACGCAATTCCAGGTGTTTCTAAAGGCTTCCGGTGTCTATAAGGAAAGCAGTGATGTACAAGCGAGTTTATTAGTGAACCTGATAGGGGCGGAAGGTTACAATGTGTACATGACTTTCAGGTTTACGAAAGATGAAAACCGTGATGATTTAAATACATTGGTTAATAAGTTTAACGAACACTTCGGAACTAAGCAAAATGCTACAATGGCGCGATTCAAGTTTTTCTCCAGAAATCAGGAAGACGGAGAATCCATAGACGAATACGTTACGGCTTTAAAAATACTAGCTCAACCGTGCGAGTTCAAGGAGAGACCTCGAGGAGAGCCTGACGCGAGATCGCATAGTGTGCGGGGTGACCGACAGTAAAGTACGCGATCGCCTACTCAGAGCTGAGGATCTCAATCTAGAGAGAGCTGTGAAGATATGTCAGGCGCATGAAATGTCGAATGAAGAAAATCGCCAGATCGAGGGGACCGGCACCGCAGCATCATCGTCGGCAGTGGACGCAGTGTACGGGGCTGCAGGTCGGCAGCCCGGGGGCGGTCGGGGCCGGCGCCCGATGCGCTGGCGCGGCGGCGGCAGCGGAGCGCGCCGGGCCCTGGCGCCGCGCGGGCCCGCGCCCGGCCCGAGCGCGCCCCCGAGCTCCTGTGCCGCCTGCGCCGGGGTTTACTGCGACGGAGGGCATCGATGCCCAGCTAGGAACGCGAAGTGTTTGTTTTGTGATAAAATAGGTCATTTTAAAGTGAAGTGTCCGTTCAAGCGCCCGAGCAAAGTATATCACATTGAAGAGAACGACGACAGTGACGAGGAACTGTACTTCGTAGACGGGATAGTTGAGGACTGCACCGACGGTGAGAACCGTAAAAAACCGGCCAAGTGCGTGTCGGACTCGCGCACCGAGGGTTCCGTACAAACACTTTCCATCCCTAAGTGGTTAAGTTAAGTTTGCACCTGGTATGTATAGCGCCCCATATAAATTAGGTGCAAAGTTAGGTATTAATAGGTATTAAAAAAAAACTACTTACTAGATCTCGTTCAAAACAATTTTCGTTGGTAGTTTTTATAGTAATGTACATCATATGTTTTTTTTAGATTTTTCATTTTCTTATTTTAGAAGTTAGAGGGGGGGGGACCAACTTTTTTCCACTTTGGAAGCGTCTGTCACGCAAACTATTCGGTTTAGAAAAAAAATGTTTTAGAAACCTCGATATCATTTTTGAAGACCTATCCATAGATACCTCACACGTATGTGTTTGATGAAAAAAAAATTTTTGCGTTTCAGTTCTAAGTATGGGGAGCCCCCAATATTTATTATTATTTTTTTATTTTTGCATCAAAATCTTAATGCGGTTCACAGAATACATCTACCTGCCAAGTTTCAACAGTATAGCTCTTATAGTTTCGGAAAAAAATGGCTGTGACATACGGACGGACAGACAGACAGACAGACATGACGAATCTATAAGGGTTCCGTTTTTTGCCATTTGGCTACGGAACCCTAAAAATGGTATGAGACTTTATTACTTGGTGTTAATCGTAAGAAAGTAACATTTAAGCTCGATACTGGCTCGGATTTGAACGTGCTATCGGTTAATAGCTTCAAAGGATTGGGCCACGATATAAAACATGTTAAATCCGAAAATATTAGGGCTCAATCTTTTTGCGGCAATTATATACCTATTATTGGTTCGTGCATTATAAACTGCTTATATAAGGAGCGTTTATATCCGTTGCGTTTCGTCATATCTGAGCATGATTGTAAAAGTGTATTGGGCAAAAATGCTTGCGAAGAGCTAGGACTTGTCAAAAGAATATATTCGCTTAGCATTGACAACTACGATGATCTTTTTCACGGTTTAGGTAAATTACCGGGTGAATATACCATTATTGTTGAGGAAGGAGCGCAGCCGACGGTCTGTCCGGTACGTAAAATACCTATGGGTGTGCGCGACAAGTTGAAGAGTGAGCTCGAGCGTATGGAGAAAATGGGAGTTATTAGGAAAGTATCGCATCCTACGCCGTGGGTGAACGCGATTGTCGTAGCCGCTAAAAAAGATGGTAACATTCGTGTATGCCTCGATCCGCGGCCGCTCAACCGCGTCGTGCGCCGCGCGCGCTACCCGCTGCCCGCACTCAGCGAGATCGCGGCACAGCTGCAAGGCGCGCGCTATTTTAGCAAACTCGATACCCGGTCCGGCTTTTGGATGGTGCAGATTGATGACGCCAGCGCCGATTTATGTACATTTGGAACGCCTTTTGGAAGATACCAGTACTTACGGTTGCCGTACGGCATCAATTGTGCTTCGGAAGTGTTTCACTCTAAGGTTTGTCAGATCCTGGAAGATCTGGAAGGCGTCGAGTCATTTGTTGACGACATAATTTGCTGGGGTCGCACCCTAGCCGAACACGATGCGCGGTTGAAACTTCTGTTAGACAGAGCACGCGACGTAGGTATTAGGTTTAATAGACAAAAATGCGAATTCCGCGTAGAACAGATTACCTATCTTGGTCACACATTTAGTAGGGAAGGCATGCGTATCGATGCAGAGAAGTTAAAAGCCATAGAAATGATGCCCTCGCCACAGGATCGTTCGTCCTTAGAAAGGTTTTTAGGTATGGTAAACTACCTGTCCAAATTTATACCAAATTACTCGGAGGTGGCGTCGCCGTTGCGGTGTTTGTTAAAAAAAGACGTCGAGTGGTGTTGGGGGCCGGAGCACGAGGCGGCGGCCGGGCGGCTGAAGGCGCTGGTGTGCCGCGCGCCCGTGCTGGCGCTGTTCGTGCCGAGCGCGCCCGTGCGGCTCTCGGTGGACGCTAGCGCGCACGCGCTCGGGGCGGTCCTGCTGCAGGCTGACAGGCCCGTCGAGTTTGCATCCGCCACGCTCAGCGATGCACAGACCAGGTATGCTCAGATAGAAAAAGAGCTACTTGCTATCGTCTTCGGGCTCGAGCGCTTCAATCAGTATGTGTATGCTCATGGAGACGTAACCGTGGAGACCGATCATAAACCTCTGGAAGCCTTGTTTTCTAAACCACTAGACTCTGTTCCTGCCCGACTGCAGAGGATGATGCTTCGTATCCAAGGTTATGATTTCAAGGTTGTTTACAAGCCGGGAAAATATATGTACGTTGCCGACACCTTATCCAGAGCACCCTTACCAGAAAACATTAGTGATAAAATATCAGAGGAAATTAATGAGCAGTCATGTTTTTTGGTAGAGAATGTAAGGTTCAGCGACAGTAAATTACGCGTGATAAAAGATGAGATAGTAAAGGACGAGGTATGCCAATTATTAATTAAATATATTCAATCCGGCTGGCCACAAAATAAGTACGATGTTGATGAAAAAGTGCGAGGGCACTGGTCGTTTCGTGACAGTCTCGAATTCGTGGAAGGTATAATTTTCAAGGATAATTTAGTGTATATTCCTACAGCATTACGTACTGAAATGCTAAATCGCGTGCACGACGGGCACATGGGCATCGACAGATGCAAGCGCCACGCGCGTGACGTCATGTTCTGGCCGGGGATGAGTCGCGACGTGGAGCGCCGCGTGCGCCGCTGCGGCGCCTGCGCCGAACGCGCGCCGCGCCCGCAGCGGGAGCCTATGCTGCCGCACCCCATACCCGACTTACCATGGACTAAAATAGGCTCCGACATTTTTCAATACGGAACTAAGTATTTCCTTATACTGGTAGATTATTATTCTAACTTTATAGAAGTGAGCCCGATCAAAAGTATCGGAAGTCGAGCTGTTATAAATGCGATGAAGGATCAATTTGCGAGACACGGAATCCCGTGGAAATTGGTTACTGACAACGGACCCGCATACGCATCTAAAGAGTTTGCAGATTTCAGAAAGGAATGGGGTTTTGATCACGTGACTAGCTCTCCTCACTATCCACAATCGAACGGCCGTAGTGAAAAAAGCGTACGTACCATAAAAGATATTCTTATTAAGTCAATTAATTCTGGTACCGACTTTTATTTAGGCCTTCTAAATTTTAGATCGACGCCCCGAGATAACTTAAGTTCACCATCTCAACTGCTAATGGGTCGGGCACTCAACACTAGATTGCCGACACACGAGAGCAAGCTTCGGCCGAGCCGCGATAACCGACGAGATTATGGGAGTATGGTGCGTAAGCAACAAAACAGTAAGCAACACTACGACCAGCGAGCACGGCCGCTGCCGGAGTTACAGCCGGGCGACCCAGTTCTCGTGGTTGACGGCCGACACAGAAGAAAGGCCCGTGTCGCATCACAGGCTGACCAGCCCCGTTCTTATTTTGTGACAGATTATACTGATAAGCGTATTTTAAGAAGAAATAGGCGACATTTAATAAAAATCGAACCAGGTTCCCCTATCGATAATAACAATGCGAGTGGTGAAGAAGCCTGGTCGAGTGCCGACAGCGACAACTCGTCGCCTCCAGCCGACGACAACACAAACACGGCATCCGCACCCGCGAGCGCGAACGAGCCGCCCCCACAGCCTGTCGCGCACACACCCCCGCCAGTACCGCGCGAACCCAGACCAGCGGCAGTTAAAGCACGCATAAATATTAAAAACTACCTATAAGATTTGTCTATAACCACTCATCAAATTCCTGCTACATATTAAAAAGAATGTATAAAAAAAAAAGGAAAAAGAGATACGAAGTTACTACTAATTTTAAAATACAGAGTAACGTGCGGCATCGAGAAATGAACAGGTTGTTATAAGGGGCAATAAAATATACAATGGCTATAGTGCATGCGTCTGATAAGCATTAAATGTAAAACGCATGATTTATATGTATAAGATAATAATAATTGTGCCTAAGAAATATATTAAATATACGAGTATACATTCGTATTAGAAATACGCAGTAATACAGTAATGTTAATGAATTAATTTGTTATTGCAAATAATATTACCTATACCCTAACTTTACTTTATAAAGCTAGTGTTGTATTAGGTTGCTCGTTATTCACCTTACCAATCCACTAACGGATTAAATATAATATGCTATGTACTATAAATAAATAAGTACCTATTGTAGCTTTCTTGGATACTGAAGAACGGGAAGCGCGTTGTATGGCGGATCGGTGGATGTGTTGAGAAATAATGTAAGAGATCGCTGATTTTGAAAAATACGGCTTTAATTACTAAAAATGTACAATGACGTATGTGCCGTGTCTAATGTCTATGCGAGAGTGTTCGGCGCGGGGGCGCGATCCAGTCCCGCAGTCGTCGCTGTGTGAGTGCATGTGACGCACACATGCACTGCGCGTCAACATGTTGCCGCCCCAGGAACGAAGTTCGGCTCTTCCACTGGCAGCGGGCACAGGCGGTTGAAGGCGCGTCGGAGAGTTCCAGACGCGGTGAGTACGTCGGCCACGCGGGAAACGCCGTCGGGGCCGGGGTAGACTTGTGTCACTCGTCCCAGCAGCCATTGATTGGGAGGCAGGCGGTCGTCCTTGACTAATACCATTTCGCCCAAGGTAAGTTGCCCTCCATGTTTGCTCCATTTTTGCCTTTTTTGCAGTTCTGAAATATACTCATTGTAAAATCTTTTCAAGAAATGGGCTTTAATTCGCTGAGTTCGCATGTAACGTGATAAGGTGTGAATGGCAGCAGTTTCTGCAGTCGGGGGAGAGGGGAGCAACGTTAGAGTTCGTCCGATTAGAAAATGCGATGGAGTTATGGCTGCAAGATCCGTAGGATCTGAAGACAGGGGTATGAGAGGTCTCGAGTTTAAGATCGCCTCGACCTGTGTCAAGACCGTGTTTAGCTCTTCGTAAGTTAAGTTGACAGAGGAAACCATTCGCTTTAAATGATGCTTCACAGACCTCACTGCACTCTCAGCTAGTCCGTTAAAATGGGGGCTATAAGCCGGCGAAAAATGAAATTGAATAAATAATTTGGAAGCTTCAGAACTAATAATATTCGAATTATGTTTG
The DNA here is from genome assembly GCA_947623375.1 of Apotomis capreana. Taxonomy (NCBI): domain Eukaryota; kingdom Metazoa; phylum Arthropoda; class Insecta; order Lepidoptera; family Tortricidae; genus Apotomis; species Apotomis capreana. The sequence continues at coordinate 253,557 of OX392520.1, forward strand.
AGAAAGTTAGATAGTTCGGTGCACGCCCCTACAAAGCATCGACCGTTGTCTGAGTAAATGTTGGCGGGCTTTCCTCTGCGGGCTATATATCTGCTTAGGGCAGCTAAGAAGGTTTCACTGCTCAAGTCAGTCACCAGTTCCACATGTACAGCTTTAACGGCTAGACAAACAAAAATACATAGAGAGGACTTAATTAACCTACTTCCTCTACCCTTCCGATTCAATATCATGACTGGCCCTGCAGAACTGTTTTTTGAACGAAGGGTCCTTACTATATCTACGTTCTAATGACTGAAACCTAGCAAGCGCTCGATCATATGAATTTCCTAATTTTTCTGGAGATTCTTTCAATGGAATAGTGACAACGAATCGTCCCTCAGAGTCACGAAGAGTGTTGTCAAGAAAATGTTGTTCGCATTGTTGCTCTTCGGAGGACATTTGCTTATGCTGTGGAACGGATTCGTGCTCAAAAAATTGTGATAATTGTTCATGTAATTGATCATCAGGTGTAATGACGGCATGGTTGCAATGGACTGTATTAGAATTATTGTGTGTTTGTACGAGACCCGAAATTAAAAATCCAAATTTGGTTTTACTTAAAGTTGGCATATTTTTGCCTAATCTTATATTCTGAGAGCCTAATACGCTCCAGAATATATCCGCGCCGAGAAGCATATCTACTTCGGACGGTATGTTAAACGTGGGGTCAGCTAATGTGATGTTAGGTGGAATGTTTAACAACATATGATTTATGTGTACAGTAGGTAACTGTTGTGTAATGCGAGGAACAATGAAACAATTTATGCTTGTTTCATATGGTTCTATAAGGGAAGCTAAAGTGATACCACACTGTTTAGTTAGGTGCGACGTTTGCGCATTTAATCCTTCAACTAATGACGAGGTCGAAGTGGTGGGTAAATTTAATTTTTTCCATAATTTTTCTGTAACGAAGCTCGAAGTGCTCCCATTGTCCAATAACGCGCGTACTGTGTGTTTTTGTCCATTATTATCAGTTACATGAATTAATGCCGTGGACAAAAGCACACAATTGCCATGAACAGCTGATAATGTAATGCTATGTTGTGACTCATCATGTTCAAAAGTTTCTGTTTCAGATGCAACCGTTGATTCCAGCGGCAGCGGCGGCGCCGCATGCAACGCTACGCTGCTGTGCGGCGCGGACGCGGGCGCCTGGGTCGGCGCGTCGTGAGAATGAAGCAGGCTGTTCAGGAGTTTATTGCACACACGACATGGACCGATTCTACACGCGTTTGCGCTGTGCCCTTGGCGCAAGCAATTTAAACATAATTTAAAAGTTTTAACCTTTTGCATGCGCGCGTCGATTGAAAAAGATTTAAATTTGTGACATTGATAAAGCGCGTGGTTATTCTTACATAACGGGCACACGTATTGTCGCGCCGCAGGGGGCGAAGAAGCATGAGGGCTCACAACAAATGTTTTGTGGCGGTTATGTGTTACATCGCTGAAGCGGCGTTTATTATGAGTTTCTTCCATAGTTTCTAATAGATCACATCGATTTTTTATAAATTGTAAGAAATTATTAAGTGTCGGTAAATCCTTTAATGTATTACGATATGTTTCCCACTCGCGTGTGGTACAAGCATCAAATTTATGTGAAATTATGTATATAATAAGTATGTCCCAGTGCTCAGTGGGCAGTTTAAGGTGGTTGCAGCGATGTCACTTTCATACAAATCGTTTGATCAATACACGCTTAGGCGGTTATGGCTTTAGGTTATTAAACATTCTTAAAAAAATCTTTAAGCTATCTTATATTCGCCAAGGAAATCAGTTTTGCTTTAAATCATACAATTACAATGTTATTAAAGCTTTAAAACCCGTTGAAATATTGTCCATATATGTATGTGTGCGTTGCTTTTACACACATACAAACGTAAGCGCACGTAAAGCTATTCATGAACAGTGCGTTCTGAAATATAATACTACTTAACTTATGATTTAGGATAATAAATTTAAATTGATGTTTCGATATGAATGCATAACAGTTTATTTTTAAATGATTTCAGCTTTCATTAAACATGTAACAAATAATTGGAAACATTTGGTTTTTAAAGATACCTATTTTGTTTATTTGCTCATAACAATAAAGTGGAACAGATTTCGAACGCACTAAATCTTGTGAATGAAAATATAAGGAATTGTGTCAATACTGTCAATTGTGGAAATTCGTATAAAAATGAATCATGTTTGGTTTGCATTTTTTTCGTTTCGTGAGTTTTTACTGTAGGTAAAGTGTGAATAATGAAACGTGCATATAATAAACATGTGTACTCAGGACATAGAGTGATCCCTAAACGATATTGCGATATCATGGGTCAGAAATTGCGGGGAAAGTATTGTGTTTGTTAACATTACAAATCGATGCGTCCTGCCGTGAAAAAGGTGTCTCGTGCTATTTTCTTTTTAGGCGAAGACAAGCATGGCGTGATGACAACTGTAACCAACCACAAAAACTGAACGCAATCGCTCGCTTTGGGTGTTGAAAAAAATGTTCATAGTGGGTTCATATAGGTAGTTTTTTCTCTGACTGAATTGATACCAAGACCAACCCATGTTTTTCAATAGGTGTGGGAAACCAAATCCTTTTGGAATTATCGATTCAGTGACTAAGTTTCCTCCTTGAAGGATAATTGTAATACTTATTATTAAAATATTTATCGCTCTTTAGCGATAAGACCGCCTGTTGTTTACCTCTAATTGTAATTTCTTGCATTGTATTTCTCCTGTATATTTTATGAGGTGTGCAATAAAGAGTACTTGTATTTGTATTTGTAATAACACTAACACCCTGTAAGATAATCACATAATAGGTACTGCATACAGCGGTTTCCATTGCTGGCATTTTTGTGACGTAATAAATAATTTCTTTACAGATTCAAGGCCAGCTTAGAGCTTCATCAAAAGGGATTACTGCAAGATGATTTCCTTCATTGATTTATCATTTAGCAACAAAAATAATGTCAATTAAAGTTCATACAGATGAAGGCTTCATCCAAGAAAAGCTGCAGAAACTTATAATTTTCTACAAAACATGCGTGTTGCCTAAAAAAATATTACAACGTATACCTGCCAACCACATATGTAAATATAAACCTTCGTTTTCAGGCACCCATACTAACCACTAAACAGCACTAAACAGAAAGAAGCCTAGGAAAAATTGAAAACAGCGAAGATCTGGGGGTTAAAAAGAAAAATACTCCACCATTTCGAATTAAAGCGACGTCTACAACTCACACAAAGTATAATGTATTATAATAAAACCTACACGTAACAAAAATTGTTTTATTTTATTTAGTGGTTGGTGGTTCTAAAACCCTTATAATAACAATATATTGTCATATATTTTTATATGGCGCGAGCTAGCTCTGGATCGTGAAGCGTGGCGCAAACAACTGGTGCTGCGCTCAGTTAGTAGTAGTTCTAGTAGTTATATATTTTTAGACTGAACATTTTTACAATTAGACTCCATGGAACCATGATTTAGAACCGCGAAAATCTCAACCGTAATCAGTACCTACTTATTCTTGATGTCGGGTTTTTGTATATCAGGTCAGAGTATAGCAAAAAGGGCCCGGTTTTGTCATTAAGTGATAAAAAACAGAGGTATACTTGTGATTTTTTTTTCACCGTAAATTTCTTAGTTCCAGCACAGAATAGATAGTACAAGTAGTCCCAGGCTGCGTAGTAATTCTATGGCAACTTAGGACCGATCTAGTTCTTAAACGGGCAAGTTAATCAAACAATTGTAAATTATACAAGATACTCATTTTTAATGTATTCTTTAGTTCTAATCAAAAAATTGGGCAAGTGCGAGTCCGACTCGCGCAGGGATGAAGGGTTATCTGTATCTATATATATGTATATATAGGTATAACAAGTTTGTTGTATGGGAGCCCCCTTAAATATTTATTTTATTTCATTTTTAGTACCTATTTGTTGTTATAGCGGCAATAGAAAAACATCATCTGTGAAAATTTCAAGTGTCTAGCTATCACCGTTCTTGAGATACAGCCTGGTGACAGACGGACGGACGGACAGCGAAGTCTCACTAGTCTCAGTAATAGGGTCCCGTTTTTACCCTTTGGGTACGGAACCCTAAGTAACAAAAATGAGAAAAATATTTCTCAACAAAATATGTGTCCTAAAATTGGGCCCTTTTTGCTATACCCCAATCAATCTTTCAGAAAAACTTAGGACAAACTCAATAACATCGCAAATCAGAATCACAATAGGTATATCAGAACAGAAACCCAACAAAAATACTTATTTAAATTCACCACATACTTAAAAAATGTAGAACTGCCCAAGATTTGTAATTTCTTCGTATTATTTATTTTGACAATCCAGCCCGTCTAATACAACTAGGCTTCACGATTCTTGTCGCGCGATATAGCATCGTCCGTCAGTGTCCTACAGTACCGCAAAGAAAGAGATAGGTAATATTTTTCGCGCGAGAAAGAGTTGCGTGTCACAGTTGTGCTAGAGGTGCATCTTAACTTCATCATCAATATCAAATATCATGCGTGCTTATTTATTCTGCGCTTACTATCAAACTGACAGATGATACGCGACCCTTTAATGAATGAATCACCCGCACACACTCACAATTAGTGTCTATTAGTGTGAGTACTTGCTGATTTTTCACAAATTGCCAATACATGGGAGAATAAAACAATTTATGACGTGCTACTAATAGTATATGAATAAAAGACTAATACGCGGACTCGCCAACATACAAATTTTACTTCAAACTAAAGTAACATACGAAATAATACACAAAAACTACAAATCTTGCTTCCCAGCGCCATCTAGCGTGGAATGTCTAGTTTTGTTTCTTCTGCAACCACCTTAAGTGTTTTTAAGGCACGTAAATTTCTGTTTACAGTGTCAATGATATTACGCAACGCTTTAGAATTCTCCTTAGTTAATGTTTCTATGTTGAAAATGACCTGTAAGTGATTATTTACAAGAAGTCTCTCATTTTGGAATCTGTCACAAAGTAAATCCCAAGCTATATCGTAATTTTCAGCGGAGAAATCAAGCGAGCGCACTAACAATGCAGCACTGTCCTTTAATGCAGCGCGTAAGTAATGAAATTTGTTTATTTTGGGTATTGTTTCATCTAAATGTATAAGCGAGCTAAACGTGTCATGAAATTCCAGCCAGTCCTGATATTGACCCGAAAAGGTAGGTAAATGTATGGTAGGCAACTTAATATTTGGCCTCACGTGCTGCACACCAGAACCGGAGACTGACCTGGACTCCGAAGCGGCGCCTGCAGAGTCTTCGTTTCTCGCCAACACCTCCCGAGCAAGCGCGAGTGCACCGAAATACCTTGTCTCGAAAGATTCGCGTTCCTTGAACTGCTCATCTGGAATTTCAGATACGTTTTCTATATCGGATTGCAAAGTGTCATAATCGGAATAAATCTCTTCTATTTTTGTCAGACGAATGCTAAGTTCGCCGACTTGCAATCTGCTTAGACTAGGACAACTGTTTACTGTGTTTAAGTATGTTTCAAATTGCGTAACTTTAGTTTTAAATGTAGCTCGTTGTTTTACTAATGTTTTAAGATCCATTATGTTTAAATAAACAATAAGATTTACGTACTTACAATAATCAAATGCGTAATGCTGTAAGCAAAATAGTTAAGTTACAATCAGTGGTTGAAAATAACAAAATAATCGGGATACTTAAATTTTGTTTTTAGCGAAGCGTAATGAGGGTGCAGTGAGTCATGCGAGTGCAATGTAGCAAGCGAAGATAGCCGGCTGCTGTTGCTACCGGGCGCCGAGCAATCCAAGGTCGAAGCCCACTTACGCACAATGCATCAGCTGGAAAATGCAACAAAAAATCACTGCAGTTATCAATAGCTAAACTCGATCACGCACATAATCTCGGTTCACAGGCTACGAGCATACGAAAAGATTACTAACTTGAAATTAAAAGTGAATTTGTTGTCAGATTATGATATAATTACGACGTGTGTATGATTAGAATTCGGATATATCGCGTTTAACGTGCGAATAAAAATGATTCAATTGATAGAAACTTATAGTTAACAATGTGTAGGTACTAATCAGAATGAACCTCTTAGAATTCGCGTATAACGTGCGAATTATAATTATTTACGTATATCTACGTTTATTTACGTATATTTACGTGTAAACTTTAGGTAAGAATTCGGATAATGATGCAATATCAAGTGAATTCGCTTTTAAAGTGCGAATATGTGTAGGTATGTAAGAATTAAAGTGCACTACTTTATGAATGTGCTTTTAACGCACGAAATATACGAGTATGGATGTATGATTAAAGTATGATACTTAACTGTATGAATTCGCTTTTAAATTGCGAAGTAAGCACTACTTGAACACTGAAGTTATAACAGGGACCTATCTAACAGAGAAAGGATCGGAACGAACTCACGTTAACGCTACTCCTAGTTCTCACTCTCACGAACTTTTTCTTGCAGTAGGCGTGATTCTTCTCTTCCGATTAATGGCAATTCTCGAAGATTGATCTTTGTAGTTTAATGGCGAACTCCTTTTCTCGGCGTCCACGTAACGGGTCCGTTAACTGTGCGCGTTCCTTTGTTCTCGTCGGCTCCTTCGTAGGTTCAAAATTTCGGCTCGATGGATCAAAATGAAGAACGGGAAGCGCGTTGTATGGCGGATCGGTGGATGTGTTGAGAAATAATGTAAGAGATCGCTGATTTTGAAAAATACGGCTTTAATTATTAAAAATGTACAAATGACGTATGTGCCGTGTCTATGTCAATGCGAGAGTGTTCGGCGCGGGGGCGCGATCCAGTCCCGCAGTCGTCGCTGTGTGAGTGCATGTGACGCACACATGCACTGCGCGTCAACAGATACAACTAAGTTAATTTATCTATGTTAAATTAAGTTGCATTGTCTTCTTTTTGTTATAAAGGGAAAGATGTTGTGATATATTGAGAAATACATGTATTGGTGGGTAGATTTTAAAAATAAAAAGTCAATCCTTGTCGAATACGTCTTTCATTCACATCAATACATAAAGCACTAACCTTCGCATTGAGCCGATGCCGCCCAATTTCCAGCAAATTTGAGTTAGTGTATTGTGTAATGTGTGTGTATATGTGATTTGCTGGCGCGCCCTCGTCCTCTCGGCGTCCGTAACACCAGCCCCGTCCAAGTCACAATATTCACAGCAATTAAGAACCAAAGTATAACCAAATATTAACGAGGTGCCTTAGGCAAACAAACTACTCGTTTTCCAACAAAGTATATGCGAAAGGCGTACACCAACAACGTGTCTTCAAATCGCCATCTCAATCGTTCTCAAGTAAAATTAGGTACAAGTCGATTAAAAGCAACCTCCAAAATCATAGTGTCAAAGTGACGGCTCGGGTGCGTTCCGTTATATGCAAAGTAAGGTCGGTTGGAACCGAACAATCAACGTTGTGCATTTTTGAATATTTTGGAATGGTTAGGGAATAATTTCGCTCAAATTGTTTTATTTATCAGTACCTATAAAAGTACTATCATTGTTGCAGACTCTTTTATTACTTAAACTTTTCCTTATTCTTTTGGAAATGTATTTTGACAATGCCTTGGTAACGCATAAAAATAAACATGTCACTTTTGATCTCGAACAAGAATTGTTTTACTTATGAAGATTAGTGATTTAAACTAAACAATCTCATGTGTTATTGTATCGCTGGATAAGCGACGCTAACCAACCGACATAAATACCCGAACTGAACCATGTCGCGGCCGGTAACACGAAGTTATGCCAAGAACCCAAAAGATCCGTTCCCCGAACCGGCACAACCCGAACCGCCGACCTCGACCCCTGCACCTGCCAAAACCGTACCCGCATCGGCTAATATAAGTACGGTAACTCTTAGTCAAAATACACTATTCGCTCTAATGCAAGTAGCATTTTAATAAGAACTAGAGAAGCCGAGCTAGCGGCCGCTAGTAAGTTAGCCGAAGCTACGAAAAAAAAGGCAGAAATAGAACTGAATACGGAACGACAGATCATACAAAAAGAACTTGAAGTAGAACTCGCACGCCTGAATAGCGGGAGCCATCGCTCTGGATCTAACCGCTCAAGTCTCAGTCGGGTTCAAGAATGGCTGTCAACAAAGTTTTATCCAAATGAACAAGAACAACCCGGCGATGCCCCGAACCCGTCATTGGAACCGGAGGTACGCATCGTTAATCCCGAGCCGAGAACTAGACCGAGACATGAACTGAAGAACGCACGCGCACGCCCTGAACCCAGTGACATTCAGCTCTTAGCACGGGAAGTTGCAAACTTAAAGCGACCGTCAGATCCGAAAGAATTGCCGTATTATAATGGAAGCGTCAATGAATGGCTGTCGTTTAAAGCTGCTGTTACAGAAATTCAAGCTAAAGTCACTGACCATGAACTCATTTCTAAATTTCGACGTTGCCTGAAAGACGAAGCTCGCATAACTCTTCTTCTTCTTCCTTCTAGACCTGTTCCCATTTACTTGGGGTCGGCCTTCCTTGTCCTCAACTTCCATTTAGCACGGTCTTGTGCTGCGTCTTTGTTCAAACGAGCTTCTTTTAGGTCTTTTTCGACCGTCGTCCACCAGGTGGCAGGTGGTCTCCTACGCGAACGTTTTGTTGTTGGCATATCTAAGGCAAGCTTTACCATATGGTCATCTGGACGTCTTTGAATATGACCATACCACCTTAGGCGTTTCTCCTTGACCTTATCTGTTATCGGGGCAACTTTGAAGCTTCCTCTAATGTACTCGTTCCGGATTTTGTCGAGTAGTGTGACACCCGCTGACCAGCGTAGCATGCGCATTTCAGTAGTGTGCAGTTTGTTTAAATGCTGCTTGTTGGTCGCCCAACATTCTGACCCGTACAGAACAGCAGGTCTAATGGCCGTCTTGTACAGGTGACCTTTGACTTTTAGGGGCATTTTTCTGTCACACATGACGCCTGTGAGTTGTCTCCACTTTATCCATCCAGTTGTTGTTCTGTGAGTAACATCATGTTCTATATTTCCGTCGTCACTGAGTATGGAGCCTAGGTATTTAAACTGCTTCACACTTGGTAGGGGTATACTTCCTATGGAGATTACAGTATCAGTGGGCTTTGTGACATTGTCGAAAATGCACGACATGTGTTCTGTCTTTTTTCTGCTAATTTTGAGACCATTCGTTTCAAGTGCTTCTATCCAGGAATTGAAATTCGACTGGAGTTCTTGTGCGTTATCTGAGACTAGAACAACATCGTCGGCGTATAGGATATTATAAGGCAGAGCTTTTTGGCAATGTTTTGTTAATTGATCCATAGTAGTATTGAAAAGCAGTGGGCTAAGCGTTGAACCTTGATGGACACCGACACTAATTTCAAACTTTTTGCCTCTACCTGCGGGGCTCAAGGCTTGGGTGGTAATGTCGTTGTACATATCCTGTATGAGTTTGATGTAGCACTCTGGTACTAATTGCTGTCTTAGGGCTTCCCAGATGAGGTTTCTTGGGATATGATCGAATGCCTTCTCCAAGTCTATGAAAACCATGTGAAGGTTCGTCTTGTTTGTTTTGGCCTTCTCCATCATGATCCGCAAGGTTTGAATAGCATCTGAAGTGCTTCTATTCGCTACAAAGCCACATTGGTTTTGGGTTAACACTACACTGTGCTTTAATCTATTATTTAGTACTCTCTCCCAAATCTTAAGAGTGTGTGACATTAATTTTATAGCTCTATAATTACTGCAATCCCGTACATCTCCTTTTCCCTTATAAAACTCGCATAACTGTTGCTTCATTATTAGACACCCATGTTCCACCGGGCGAAATAATGGAAGCCCTCGAGCTACGATTTGGCCTTCCTGACTTGAACTTACAAGAGGAAATACAGGCGCTCAGAGCAGCTCTCTCCTTCCTAGGCTGATCGACAACACGGAGCAGCTTAGCAAATTCACTTGTAAAGTACGCAACTGCGTTTCCACGATCAAGGCCTTGAATAAACCACATCATTTTTTCGGTGTAGCCCTCAGCTGATATGAATCATAATTGATAAACACGTGTCGGTTCAAGGGAACAAATAGAACCTTGACCAGCAAGGCCATTTGCTGCGCAGATCACGTGCCGATAAAGGAAATGATCATATGTTGATTAGTATATAAGAAACTGATTTTTCGAATAAAATGTTCATTCCAACACCGAGCTTCGTCGTATCATTATCCCCGTGCTACCACACTTCATGGCGACCCTGCCAGTCGGGCTGCACGAGGCAGCCCCAGCTACAGCCACAGCTTAGGCTCAGCTCGCACCAGCCAGACAGCCCGAGCCAGCCGACCGGACAGCCTGCCAGCCGGAACCAGCTCAACCAAGTGCCACCCGAAAAACAGTAAATTTTGAAGCAAAAAAAGTTCTATGCAGAGGACGGCATCCCCAATTAAAACGGGCCCTCCGACGACGCCAAGTCAGCTTCAACGGCAGAGTCACGATCACGTGACGTCATCGGGACAATTGAGCGGCTAGCCAGAGGTAGAGGCAACGATGCGCAGCAGGCCGGAGCAGAGCGTCTAGCAGCAAGCACCAGCACCACCAGCACCAGCACCATGGCAAAACAATCCTGGACTAAGACTGGAGGTACAACCTTAACTTTGGCTCTACATCACTTTTATAATTAATAGTTAGTTAAAAATTACGCGCTAGGATATAAATAGAATATAATAAATAGGTCAGTTGATGTGTAAACACAATGACCAGCCTGCGTCCAGATAATGAATGGAATGCGCAGCTGTAATAACGTGTCAAGTTGTGCGACACAAACATAATATTCGCGCAGTACAAAGACTTAATGAATTTTTAATTATAATTTTTTTTTAATGTGTTGATTTGTTTTGCATTTATTATAACACAGTCTTATGTACTTTAAAGGGTTTCGAGAATGAGTTTATTTTTTCTGATGACCTGTCGTCATCAGCGGTGACCCGAGAGAGGCGCCGCTCAGCTGATAAGCATAATGCATACATAACAAGGTACAAGACAGGCAGGGATACCCTGCAGGGATACAAAGTATACCCTTAACTGTAATATGTACAAAAAATGTACAAGGTCGGCAAACCACTAAAAAGTGTTGTATTCCGAACCAGTAAAGTGAAGCCAGAGTGCACACTTAAATACGTACCTTATAAATGTTGCAAAAGAGAGGAAGAATAAAAAAAAAATAAACTCAAGGACGAAGACATGAAAAGTATTTAAAAACCCTAATTGACGCATTTTACAGAAATAATGCAAAAATTAAAAATGAGTGTTACTAAATTTAAAAAAAAAAAACTTATACTGTGTTAAATTTTTACTCGAGAACTATATTATATTAATTACTTTTAATAACATTAACTGATAATTAATGAAGAAAATGTGTTTAAATAAATAACAATTATATTACGTAACGGGGGAAAACCCAAATTAAATTGATAAGTATTTCGATGAGCGATTAGCCTGATCACCTAAGAGCTATTGAAATTCTTATTTGATGAAGTTTTACGGCATAAAAGCCACTTAAGGCATTAAAAAAAAAAAAAAAAAAACGTAACGTTTTATTTCGGGTGTCATTACTGAAAGACAAAATAAAATGACACCACAGTTATATGATTTCAAAGTAAAGGGAAATAATGTCACTTGTGAGTACGTTACCACTGAGTAACATCGCAAGTAGGCATATATGTAATTGCAAGGTACACCAGGATACAAGGCAGGCGCGGAATCCTTGAAATCTGGTCATGATTCGATCGAGCATCAATCGTGAAGATCCTTGGACACCTGGAATGTCTATGAAAGACATGGAGTGTTAAAAGAACCGCCTGAACATATGTAATGCATATATTACATATTAATATTATATGCGCGCGCGCACTTCAAATCCTTGTATTACCTGTATGGAATTCCTGTACACATAAATAGGTGTATATGTAAATACGGTCGGCCGACCACGCGCTGTGTAACCTTAGCTTCCCCAATCAGTGATACAATGTATCATATGCGCAAACAAATAAGAGTGAAATCATATACCTGCCGCATTGGCGACACTGTGTGTCTCTATCGTGTACGAAACGAGCTTTGCTCGCGAAAGAATAAGGTACAATTTGCAAAAACTGCAACAACCCCGATGGTATTAAATTAAAAGTATTAAAAAAGTTAGTAGTTATAAAGATAACGTAAAATAAAAGCATAAAGAAAAAAGGATATTTAGAATTAAACTTAATGTTTTATATTCGTAAAATAATGATAAGAAGTTATACAATTAAATTTAAGCTAAGTTACCAAAATATTAGGTAATAAGATTCTATTAGCGATTAGTATAGTTAACGCGTATCTAGATTAAGATAGTTGACAGGGTTAGAATCAAATATATACATAGATAGATAGATAGGATATTCTTTACTATTTTATACATATTTAGTTTTAATCAGTTATTGTAAACTATAATATAGGAGATTTAATATTTGTCCGAAAGGAAGATAGACATAAAATGGACCCAGTGTATAAGGGACCATATACTGTAATTCTAGACCTAGGTACTAACGTAAAAATATTAGTTTTAGGTAAAGAGCACATAGTGCATAAAAATAGAACTAAACCTTTCTATGTATCAATAAAATAATAACCACTACCACATCACAAGTAGCCACTAAGAAACATGATATGTATTGCAAGTATGAATGTAACAATATCAAGCCATACCCATATAGGGCACATGGAATGTAAACATTACAATACCACTAAGATAAGAACCACTTTGTAAACCATTTAGTATGAAGCTTATTTTAACCGACTTCAAAAGAAACTTCACTGTTTGTATTCTCATCTAAAAGTAAACAACTCCATATTAATTTAGTATACCATAGACATAAGTAGATTGACTATTATATAAGCCAAAAACAGTTTCAATTTTTACTATTTTTGTCTCAAAAATAAGGGGAAAGATGCGGTGTAGCCCTCAGCTGATATGAATCATAATTGATAAACACGTGTCGGTTCAAGGGAACAAATAGAACCTTGACCAGCAAGGCCATTTGCTGCGCAGATCACGTGCCGATAAAGGAAATGATCATATGTTGATTAGTATATAAGAAACTGATTTTTCTAATAAAGCGTTCATTCCAACACCGAGCTTCGTCGTATCATTATCCCCGTGCTACCACACTTCACACCGAACTACTACGAACACTGAAGCAGAAAATTCCTCACCTAAAGTCAGCGATGAACCTGAACTGAAGCTATCAGATTTTTTGAAAAAAGAAGCCCATTCTTCGTCGAAATACTGGCTGTACGAGGCGACGCGAACTTCACTGAAACCGAACTATTCGAACAGAACTCATTATGCGGAAATTAAAGACGACCACCAAGAACACTGTTTTGCTGCAAATCAAAACAACGATTTCTCTGAAATGAACTGCCCTCATTGCAAATCAACAACACACCTTCATCTTAAGGACTGCGACCAGTTCATGCGCCTGTCAAATAATGATCGATGGAAATGGGCTCAGGAGGCAAAACTCTGCTTCAAATGCCTGAAGCCGAGACATCGTAGGGAGAACTGCAGAGCCGGACCTTGTGGCATCGACGGTTGTCGTATGTCGCACAGTAGATTACTCCACTCCTCGACGTGTCGACCACCAGAGACGTCAGCTTGCATCAATCCACCGACTTCTTACAGTCAAGAGCCCCCGGAACCGACAGCTGCGAAACCACTGAACGAGGTGACGGCATGCAGCGGAACCAGCCACAGATCTGAAGTTTTATTGGAGTTTACTCCTTAAGAATCGATTTTCATATATAAGCCCGGGGTATGAAAAATATGGGGTGTAAAATCGAACGTATCTGCCGTGCTAATTTAAAAAGTCGTATCTCAGTATACGATCGGGGTAAAAATACGACTTCGTAATTTAGCAGGTTATGCGTTACGCGTTATAGACTAAGATCCCGGTATAAAATAACCTTCACCGAGATGTTTATTTGATGAAGTGTATTTTATATTTAATTTAATATGTCAATAATTATATTGCATATCGGTTGCCTAACAAATTTTAGTCCAGGGTATGTTTAATTAATAATAAAAAAAAATTGTTTTAAACATTTCACCGGTTTGATTAATATTAGATAAATTCTATACCAATCGAAAGTATGAAGCCCATAGAATATGCAAACGTTAGGTTGCCTATTCTTTTCCCGTCACAACTATTGGGTAGCCAGGTATAAACAGGTAAATCTATACCTACTAGCATTTTGCAAAGGTCTGATTGTTGAATTGAAATTAAATAAAATTAAAGATTATTTAATTATGAATTTATCTAATAATCAAATCGGTGAAATGTAAAAAAAAAATTTTTTTAATTTTAAACTAAACATACCCCGGACTAAAATTTGTTATGCAACCCATATGCAATATATTTATTGTCATTTTAAACTAAATATAAAATACATTTCATCAAATAAACATCTCTGTAAAGGTCATTTTATATCGGGAGCTTAGTCTATAACGCTTAACGCATGACCTGCTAAATTAAGAAGTCGTATTTTTACCCCGATCGTATACTGAGATACGACTTTTTAAATTAGCACGGCAAATACGTTCCAAAAATATAAGTATTGCGAGGATTGACGTTTGGTTGTCAAAGGCGACGGTTGAAAATTTTATCAAATTTTATTTTATTTATAAGTTAATTCAGTTTTAGAGTCCTTTTCGCTGTTTTTGCGATGAGTGAGTCAAGTCGAGGTGTCGTGAGTGATACGTCACTTTTAGAATGTGGGCAGCGGGCAGCTCCGTCGTGGCTATCTGAAGTGGAGTTTGATAATAAGGCAGGGCCGAGTCAATCGGATATTGTATCGGACGCTGAGTCCATGTCGGATGTGCGGCATATAGCGGTGAAGCGTGCTTGTGGTCTGAGCGACGAAAGCTGTGGTTGTAGTGATAGTTTTATCACAATAGGCAGGAAACCTAAACGCTTGCGGGTTTTAGCAACCGCCAAAACGCAGCTGGAGCCGGACGGTGTGCCTGACAAGCCATTTGAAGTTTATATAGTGTCAAAAGAAGATTTACCGAAACAGATTGGTTTGGCAAAGTTGCTGCAATTTAAGGGTATAAAAGGAATTTTATCCGTCAAGTTTATGGGTCCACGTAAAGTTCGCATACAGTTTAACTCTAAGGATGATGCGGAGAAGCTTCTGGCTTCTCAGGAGTTTAACAATGAGACGAGACGTTCTTATTGGTCTAATATGGCATGCTGCACTTATGGAATTATAAGGCAGGTTGAGTTGGAGGTTGAGGAAGACGAATTTTTAAAGAATATTGAAGGGTCTGAAGACATTTTGTCAATATGTAGACTAAACCGTTTGGATCATGATGGGCGTTGGGTTAAGGCTGCAGCTATTCGTCTGTGTTTTAAGGGAACTTCTTTACCGCCATATGTTTATGCCTACGGTTGCCGATTTAAGGTAAATCAGTACACTTTCCCGGTTACCCAATGTTCAATATGTTGGAAGTTCGGTCATCTGAGCAGGTTTTGTCCTACTACTAAAGTTACTTGTCCGAAATGCGGCGGGGAGCATGCCAATTGCGAAACGACTATTTTTAGATGCATTAATTGTAAAGGCAGCCATATGGCCTTAGATAAGTCGTGCCCGGTTTTTGTGAAGGAGTAAGAAATTCGCAGGATTATGTCTGCTGAGGGATGTATATATAAACGGGCTTTTTGGTTGTATATGCAAAATAAGGAAAAAAAGGATACGGATGTTTGTAGTCAGGATGCGCCATCTGTTTTTGAGAATGACTTAAGTTTTGGAAAGTCATATAGAGATGCTGTTTTGTCGAAGCCGTTACAATCTAAAGAGTCTGAAGATTCTGTCTGTCAGGCTGAGGGCCAGCGATCAGTAAGTCAGTACAGATTAGAGAGCGAGCCACAACAAGAGGTTCGTAAGCCGCGGAATTCAAAAAGAGTAACTGTTAGGGTCCTACGGGACGTAAATGATAGCGGACTGTACAATATAAGGCTGGTTTATTAGCCGTCTCAATACATTAATAGGTTCCCGGGCAAACACTGAATAAATTAATTTCGGTAATCGTCCGTTCGGTGTGGAGTAGGTGAAGCCGAGTGTCGCCGCCGGGTCGCCCCGCCGCGCTCGCTGTGTTGATGACGTCGCGTTGTAGCCGCCCCCGCACCGCTCCTCCCGTGCGTATCTGAGCTGGTGCTTAACATGCTCCCCGGGTTGAAGTGTGAAGAAGAAGACTTCAATTATCTGGAAGGGGACAGATGTTATTAAAGGCTCTACGGATGGTGCCTCTCCTTGTTCTCAATTCAGCCACTCTAGAGATGCCGTCGTTGCCAGGATAGAGCTGAATGACGCGTCCTAAAGACCATAGTAGAGGTGGGAGAGCTCGATCCTTTATTAAAACAAGGGAACCAAGTTTTAATTCCTTAGTGGAAGTTTGCCACTTAAGCTTCTGTTGTAGCAAGCCGACGTATTCCATAGAGAATCGATTCCAAAAATGCTGTCGTATGAGCTGAATCCGCTTGTATCTTTCGAGTCTGTTGATGTTCACATCAGGCGTTTGTGGCTGAGGAATAGACATGAGTGAGCGTCCAATTAAAAAGTGAGCGGGAGTTAAAGCCGAAAAGTCGGAGGGGTCTGTGGAAAATGGAGTGAGAGGACGAGAATTTAGAACAGCTTCTATTTCAGTGAGGCATGTGGCCATTTCCTCATAATTGAAATGAGTGGTTTGTAGCAACCGCTTGAGATGGTGTTTCGTGGATCGAACGGCGGCCTCAGCCAAACCGTTGAAATGGGGAGTGTATGCAGGTACAAATTTAAATTCGATGCCTTCTTGGGCTACTTGACCTTCAAGGTCACACTCTACTAAAAACTGAGCCAATTCATTACACGTGCCAACGAAGTTTGTGCCATTGTCGGATGTAATGGTAATTGGCTTCCCACGACGAGACACGAAACGCTTTAGAGCGGCTATATATGCTTCACTGGACAGAGCCGTGACAAGTTCGATGTGACAGGCTTTAGTCGAATTGCAGATAAAGATTGCCAAAAATGACTTGATTAGTTTGCAACCCCTGCCCTTGCGGTCTGCTATCAGCACAGGTCCCGCATAGTCAACCGAACAATGCAAAAATGGGTACTCTAGGTCAGTTCGCGATGCAGGTAGTTGCCCCATAATGGGCTGAATTGTCTCAGATTTGAATCTAAAGCAACGTACACATTTGTTTACGATACTCTTTGATAGGTTGGTGCCGCCTAGTGGCCAGTAAGTCTGCTTAATAGATCCTAAAAGAAGTTGAGGTGGGGCGTGTAAAAGTTTGATGTGAAAATGTTCAAATAGAATTTTAGTAAAATGATGTTTACTGCATAATAAAATGGGGTGCTTTGTGTCAAAACTATAAGGTGAATTATCAAGCCTGCCACCAACTCGCATGATATTATCATGATCTAAAAATGGGGTTAATGACATCAATCGATTTTTGTTAGGTAGTGCCTTGCCGGCTTTAAGAATAGCATATTCGTCAGGAAACATTTGTAATTGAGCTTTATGCGTAATTAAATTTAATGCATTTTGAATTTCTTGAACTGATAGATGACCAGTTAGTTTATGATTCTGACTTCGACAATTGTTTATAAATCTTTGTAAATATGCTATTATATTTTGTAATTTAGTTAATTTTGATGTATTATTGATTAGGTTAGTTATGTTATCATTATAAGCGTCAGTGTTATGATCAAGCGCGAATGAACAAGAAATCAACTCAGGTAGATCGTGTTTCACGTTCATGTTAGGCATTTTCGGCCACTCAGATTCATTTTCTGATAAGAAAGACGGCCCTGACCACCACAGAGATGAGCTGCTGATGTGGTCAGCCTTCAGCCCCCGAGAAACAAGATCCGCCGGATTGTCTTTTGACGGTACGTAGCTCCACGTGTGACTGCCAGTGCTCTCTTGAATTTCATGTACACGGTTACGTACAAAATTTTTAAGATGGGTTGGTGGTGTACTTAACCACCCCAAAACAATAGTAGAGTCACACCAGAATCTACATCTGCTGATTTTCAGAGTTAAAGAGCCTAAAATTTTATTACACAGTCTTGCAGCCATCAGCGCTCCACAAAGTTCAAGGCGAGGAGTTGTTGTTGGTTTTACAGGATTAATTTTACTTTTTGAAGTTAAAAGATGTACTTCATATGACCCTGATTTGCCAATAGAACGAATGTACGCGCACGTGCCATAAGCTCGTTCTGAAGCGTCTGAAAAAAGATGAATTTCATACTCTATGGAGTCGTCAGCAAGAACCCATCGAGGAACCTTTAAGTGGTTAAGAAGAGGTAATGTGTTGACAAATGTTAGCCACAAAACTTTTACATCTTGTGAAACCTCTTCGTCCCAAGAACATTTTTCGATCCATAGTCTTTGCATTACAATTTTCGCCTCGACGATGCAGGGTGTGACGAGCCCGACCGGGTCGTAGATCTGACTTATGACTGATAATATGTGACGTTTAGTAATCTTTTCACGATGTTCAATATTTATGGAAAATGATAATAAATCTGAATCACAAATCCAATGAAGTCCTAATGTTTTTGAAGAGACATTGTTGTCTGTATTCGAAATGTTCAGAATGTTATTTGTTTCAGAACTAGGTGCAATTTTATGAAGAATATATTGATTATTTGATTGAAATTTTCTTAAGTGAAATTGTGCTGATTTTAAAGTCGATATGACACCTTCGGTTAATTTTATTGTGTCTTCGATAGTTGACGAGCCGCTTAAATAATCGTCAACGTAAAAATCTCGTTGAATTGACTGCTTAACGTCACTATCGAGAGCACTAGATGCTAACGAAACCAAACACTTTGTTGCCAAATATGGCGCGGAAGACGTACCGTAACTTAGCGTATTAAGAGTGTAGGTTTTTAATGGCTGCGATGAATCATACCGGAAAATGATTTGTTGAAGAGAGCGTTGTGAAGGGTTCAACTCAATCGCCCTATACATTTTTTCTACATCTCCGGTTATAATATACTTGTGCTGCCGGAAACGTAGTAAAATGGAATAAAGATCCTCCTGCACAGTTGGTCCGACCATTTGAATGTCATTAAGCGACACACCTGTGCTGGAAGCAGCCGAGGCATCGAATACCGTCCGAAGCTTCGTGGTAAGGCTAGACTCACGAAGGACGCCATGGTGGGGGAGGAAGTAATTTACCTGTGGTTCAAGACAGCTGGACGACGAAGGCTCCTTGTTTTCGGTCATATGACCTAGGCGTTCATATTCATGCATGAACTCCATGTACCTATCCCTAAAAACAGGCTCTCTTAGAAACTTGCGCTCTAAAGACAGAAATCGGTACTTCGCCCTTTGAAAGGAGTCGCCTAAGACTGATGGATCTTCTTTCAGCGGCATCGTGACGACGAACCGGCCATCTTCATTACGCGTCGTATTTTCTAAAAAACTCTGTTCACAAGCACGTTCTTCTGGAGACAAGGAGTGCTTGGCTGCGACAGTATCCAGTTCCCAAAAACGAGTCAAATCTGGATCGGTTTCCTCGTTTACAAAATGACAAACGGGAGAAGAAGACGGTGACTTAAGACGGGCCACATGGCCCGACACCAACCAACCCAGCTTTGTCTCATACAATTTTGGTTGATTTTTACCTAAATCAATCGAATTGTTACATAAGACGGACCAAAATACGTCGGCCCCAACTAAGATGTCTATAGCTGACGGCTCATTGAAGGAAGGGTCAGCTAGACTTATTCCCATAGGAAGAGGAATGTGTTCAATATTTATGTATGAAGACGGCAATGATTTTGTTATATGAGGTAAAATAAGACAGTCGACAGTAAAGGAAAAATCGTTATGGAACGATTTTATAGTAAGGCTGCAAGACTGTGTAATATTGGATGTATTATTATTGATACCTGTCACCGTGGAGCTCGCACTGCGCCGCGACAAACCCAGCTTACCGCAGAGCGATTGCGTAACAAAGTTCGCGGTGCTCCCATTATCCAGGAGCAGCCGCGCCGAGTGGACGTCGCCCGCGCTGTCGAGCACCTTCACGCGCGCTGTGGACAGTAAAACATGCGCCGGAGTAGTATGCTGCTGTGATATATTCGAATTTGCAAAGTTGCTAACGGAGGGCATCGCAGGCTCCGGCGTTACTACGGGTTCATGTAGATGTAAAAGTGTATTGTGCCTTTTTTTGCAATATTTACATGACACAAGGTGACAACTATTTTCTAAGTGACCCGGACGTAAACAATTAAGACAGACATTTGATTCTTTTGCCTTTTGTATACGACTTTCAATAGGAAGGGCCCTGAATGTTTCACAGTTAAATAGAAAATGAGTTTGATTACACATTGGACATGAAATCAGTTTTTTATGAAATTTACTTGATGTTTTGTTCGTGTTTTTATTAATGTGTGAGTTGTTATTATTGGTAGCTATAAGTAGATTAGTGTTAGATTTATGGGACTCGAATTTATGATTTTTACCTTTACCTTCTTGCAAAGTCTCCAATAAGTCTGCCCTGTTGCTAAGAAAAGTAATAAATGTTTGTAACGAAGGCGGCATAGTCATCGTGTTTCGGTGCTCCTCCCAAGCCCTCTGAGAAACACTGTCAAGTTTTTCTGACATCATATGTATAACTAATGTATCCCAATACTGAGTGGGTTGATCTAAGGTTGACAATGCGCGCAGGTTTTTATTAGTAACATCTATCAAACGACGAATAGACGAACAAGACTCATTACGCATATGCTCAACATTAAAAAGTTCCCTGACGTGATTATTTACGAGCAACCTTTTGTTATCGTACCTACTGCACAATAACTTCCACGCGGAATCGTAATTCTCAGCTTTAAAATCTAAATTATCGATAACAAGCAATGCACTACCTCTTAGAGACGCGCGGAGATAATGTAATTTATTTATATTATCTATATCTGTCCTAGAATGTATTAATGAGACAAATGTATCCCTGAATTCAAGCCAGTTTTGATAATGACCGTGAAAAACGACTAAGTCAATTTTTGGCAATCTGACACAATTAGACTTAAACCCACTTGCCTGAGCATCCTCGAAACTCGTCACGGAACCCTCCTTCGCTAAAGCGCCGGAGTGCAGCGGTCGCGCGCCGAGAAGGTTGCGCGCCTCTGCCACCAGCTCGTGGTACTGCGTCTCAAACTCCTCGCGTTCCGTGTCCTCGCCGTCGGAATTCTCCATAAGCATGTCGATTTCGTCCTGTAAGTGGTCGTATTGGGCGTATAAGGCATCGAATTTATTAAATCGGCTTTCCAAGTCTAACAATTGTACGCTGCTAGGATTGTCAAGGCATTTAAACTCCTCGAGATATTTATCGAAAATGGTCATTTTACCTTTCATACAGCTACGTTTCCTAATAATTTGTTTAAGGTTTTCGCTAGCCATAATAAAAGCAATAATGAGTTGCACCTAATATTTTTTATTAAATGAACGAGCTATCTTAATAGTGCAATAAAGTGCGGTGCATAAAAACTCACAATGAGACAGACGGGTTGCTAAGCGGTCAGCATGCCAAGAAAACTACGTGCATTAAATTTACTTTACCAAATGTGAAACAAGTCAATTGTGCCAAGGTAAAACTGAAAGGCGAAGTACTGGAATTTGAAGAAAAAACAGTATTCCTGGGTGTTACTTTAGACTCTAAACTGCAATGGAGTGCGCATATAGCCACTCTTGCAGGTAAGCTTAGCTCCGCGGCCTATGCAGTTAGGCGAATCAGGCAGCTGACAAACGTCGAGACGGCAAAGATTGTATATTTCAGTTATTTCCATAGTGTTATGTCATATGGAATTTTATTATGGGGAAGAGCGGCGGACATCCAAACCATCTTTGTGCTACAAAAACGAGCTGTACGCGCAATTTATGCACTAGGAGGTCGTACGTCACTAAGAGAGAAATTCAAGGAAACAAACATTCTCACCGTAGCATCTCAATACATTCTTGAGAATATCATGTATGTGCGGAAAAATCTCCATGAATTCAAGCTCAACAGTGACATTCACCACTACAATACGAGAAGTAAGGACAAGCTCGCAATACCTGCCCACCGTCTCCGTAAGGTTAGCTCGTCGTTCGTGGGGAACTGTGTACGCTTCTACAATAAAATACCTATTGATGTAGTAAAATTGCCGTGTAGCAAATTTAAAGCGCAAATAAAACGTCACTTATTGAATAAAGCTTATTATACTGTTAATGACTTTCTAAACGACGGTGATGCCTTTAAGCCAGTAGTTTAGTGTTTTGTGTCAATAGTAAATTTTTAAATAAGCATTATTTTGGTGGGAAATTTTTAATGTAACATGAGAGCACAATTTGTTGTTTCTCACCGGGCAAATAGTATTAGTCAAGTATGCCCGGCAGCTTGAGCATGTCATGCTCGCTTAAAGGTCTTTGCTTACGGTGGCGTCGTTGATCGGGTCGCAGCCTTCCCTATAATATGGTTGAGGGAGGCGATGGCTGAGATATGCGTCATACTCGTGAACGGGTGCCGTTTGTGGGGTCCGGTCTGTTCATGCTAGCAAGGGCCAAATTAAATATGTAGCAACCGCATACTAGTGTTAAATTAAGCAAATGTGAGAAACTTCATCCTGTACTCGATTGAAGTTATTCAATGTTGATTTTAACTTTTTGAACTCTTAGAGACTGTATACATCTCTAAGAAACAGCTTAGTGTAGTATGACACTCAGAGACTTTATACATCTCTGAGGAAATTAAATAATTTTAAAATATTTTATTGCATGTTATGACGCCTAGAGACCATATACATCTCTAAGAAATTTAGGTTTAATAATTATTTTCTAAATTATTCACGTTGACGCCTAGAGACCTTATACATCTCTATGGAATTAAATTAATTAAGTAATTATATTTTATTGCATGTTGTGACACCCAGAGACTTTATACATCTCTGGGTATATTTAATATTTTCAATTTATTAAAATTTATTTTAATGTTCCTACTTAACATTGATTTGGAGTATCTAACATCTCCATTACGTGTACCAGTGTAATTAGTTATAACACAAATGTATCATGTAATCGTTTAAGTATTATTTACGAAAAAATGACTTACTGTTGAGTTTCTTTCGGCTTTCTTCTCAACAGCGGTCTCCTCTTGCGAAATGCCGGTAGATTCACAATCTGACTTGTAAAAGTGCCCCTGTGGCCTACTTACTGAATAAATTATTTCATTTCATTTCATTTCAGCAGAAACTGATAAGATGCGCGCTG
This sequence comes from Apotomis capreana, assembly GCA_947623375.1. Classification (NCBI taxonomy): domain Eukaryota; kingdom Metazoa; phylum Arthropoda; class Insecta; order Lepidoptera; family Tortricidae; genus Apotomis; species Apotomis capreana. The sequence continues at coordinate 276,914 of OX392520.1, forward strand.
CACTTAATGATTTCCCGTTATTCGGGCGCTAGTAACTACGAAATTGAGCAAAAATTAAGCCTTGCAAGCGTTATAATCGCAAAATGAAGAGATAGAATTTGCTATTAAGGCACGTAAATGAATTAAATTTTCAATTATGACGATTTGGAATGCACTCACTGAACAAAGCTGTTATTGAATTTGAAATTTAGATGTATAAGGAAGGAATAAATAAGGAAATATAATGGAACGAACTCACAAATGCATAATCCTGCCACACAGTGAAGTATTATCCGTAATCGTCGATTCCTTTGTCTTCCAATTTTGACTCGAATGTTCTATGGGTCCAAAGTCCGTTGCATAGACGACCTCCGATTAATTATTGTTCTCGAGCGTGTGCGGTTGCTAGGCGAAGTATCCTCGATGGAACGACGATGAAAATGATTCTTCGGGATATCTTCTGCAGCTGAAGACCACAACTGAAGAGCTTCGAGACTTGATGTGGCGTCGACCGAAATTCCCGTTAATTTAATTAAGACGGTGAGAATCCTAAAGGACCAATGTTAGGGTCCTACGGGACGTAAATGATAGCGGACTGTACAATATAAGGCTGGTTTATTAGCCGTCTCAATACATTAATAGGTTCCCGGGCAAACACTGAATAAATTAATTTCGGTAATCGTCCGTTCGGTGTGGAGTAGGTGAAGCCGAGTGTCGCCGCCGGGTCGCCCCGCCGCGCTCGCCGTGTTGATGACGTCGCGTTGTAGCCGCCCCCGCACCGCTCCTCCCGTGCGTATCTGAGCTGGTGCTTAACAGTAACAGATGTGAAGAGGTCCGAGTGTCTATTGGTCAATCAGCCTACTATTGAGCGGGGGGCTGATATGGAAGATAAAAGACAAAATAAGGACAAGAAGAAGAGACGTATTACTTTTGAAAGGCTGGTTGCGAAGACGAAGGATATTTTGTTTTCTACCGAAAGTTGGGAGGAGAAGTTCAAAACGCTGTTTGGAGTTGTTGTTAAGGAGATTTTGGATTTATTTAAGGATTTTTTTAAGGAAGGTGATTTTGTACGTTTGTTTTTGTCTAATGTAAATGGCTAGGTCTAATACCAGATCTTTCTTGAATGTAATGTTCAATTTAATATTGGCGGAACCCTTATCGGAATCGGCTAAATTTGTATACAGTTTTTTTTATGTAAATAGTGTATACAAATTTAGTTGTTTTCGTGTACATGTTATTTTTAAGTTTATACGGTTTATGTTTTTATTTATCTATGTCTTTTAGATGAATGATGTTGTGTATTAGGCCTGCTGGAGCTGGCATGTTCATAAAAATGATCAAAGCTCTTTAATTAATAGATAAAAAAAAAAGTATTGCGATACTACGGTAGAAAGGTCGTATCTTTGTATGGATTTCATAGTAAGATACGGTTTTTTTCCGTAGCACTGCAGACTGTAGTAACTAAACTAGCCGCTCGAGGGCGCTTTACATCACGCTTCCTTATTTAGTTACTACTCATGATCTCTCCAATTTCTTAAAAATCAATCGGAAGTAAATTTTCCTTGTAAAATATTGTAATTTTGCTGTATATTATACTCGTATATTAATATTATGTAAATGCCTACCTTCTCGTTCTTGTTTGCAGCACCCAACAGGGTACATAATGTGATACTTAAACTATTTACTAATCATTATGTGCAATAAACGTATTGAGTATTGAGTATATATTTTATAATCGTTCTTAAGGCCAGGCGCGCACCACGATTTTAATCGCGCGATAATTTTGTCGCATAAATGCAAGATATGGGTTTATATGAGAGTGCGCGCACCACGATTTTCATAAACCCAGAAGTACGCTTATTTCTGCGACAAAATTATCGCGCGACTAAAAAAAAATCGTGGTGCGCGCCTGGCCTGAAGAGTAAACTCCAGTCGTGCGTCGGAGCTGACACACACACTTTTTTAAAAATAATACCGGTAGAAGTACGAGGACCAACGACATCAAAAAGAACTTACGCTCTTCTTGACGGAGGGAGCACCTTGACCTTGATCAAACAAGATCTTACCAACGAAATTGGCCTGAAAGGAACTGCAGAACCGTTGACGTTATTGGGCATTAACGCCATAACTCAAGAATATATATAAATAGACCCTACATATACAGATATTGTAAAAACTTAGCCTAAGAATTAAAATAAATAAAGGAAATAATAATAATATTATTTTGCTTTCCTTCATAAGGTCAGGAAATATGCCGTCGTCTACAGATTTATTAAATATTATTCGCGGCTTTCTTCAAACCATTTCCGAGTATGACTGTCTAACCCACGTAATGCCAAATGACAAAATAGATAGTCGTCCAAGTTCTCAATCTGCAAGGCGTGAATCGCTTTTAACGAATGATCAAACGTCTCCACGAACGAGGTTAAATTCGCTACGCTGTCTTTTGTCAAAGGCGAAAAGTTGAGCATTTTGTCCAGATATCTGCCGGTCAACGCCCTAACGTCTTGGTATTTATCAAGTTAGCTTTGCCAAACAAGTGGGTAATTGAATGACGTGATCGGAAGACTTCTGACAATGCTCAGTGCTGGACCTTTGACGCAAGACAGGAGATAATGAAATTTATCTATGTTCTCGAACTTGCGATTGTGAACCAAAGACACGAAGGTATCATGGCCCAGTTCTCTACCTGCCCGTCAAATTCAAATAAAGTTAGCTTCGGTAAGACCGGCCTAGCTAGACAATAATCCTTGGTTGCAGTTGAATATTTTTCGGTTGGCTCCTGAACTATACGCGTGCAGTTCAAAGCTACCTTTTTGCAAACATAATATAATTCGTCGAAGCTTTCTAACGCGCTTGTTGAAGGTTTAGCCTTGGGGTTTGACTGCATTTCAAGCATAATAATTTCCATGACAATTTTTTCGAAATCGCTACGAGCGTCATCAAGTTCTGAAAATTGTACCACGTAATTCTGTACCGAGTCTAGACTATCCAATTTAACAGTTTTGGATACATCATATGCCTTTTGTAATTTTTTGATCAAATATCCTTTTTTAATTGTCAAAGTGCTAATTTGCAATAAAGATTGCACCTCGCCTTCCGCCATTTTTTGTCACGGATAAAAATACGACGAATTGGTTGTTTTATATTTTTGGAAATCTGTGAGAAGAGGGAATAGCTTTATAGCGAATACGATTGGCGACGGAAGCAACGGTTATATTATATAGATTATAATTTGGGGAATTAAACAAAAAATAGGTAGATTCAAAATTTTGAAAATGCGGTTCGAAGACCAGGAAATGTGGCGTAGAGCCGTTAGTGGACTGTAATTAACTGATCAGAAAGGATCGTGGGGTGGAGTCAGCAAAAATGCAAACACTATACTGATCCAAGAATAAATATCAAGGACTTACCGTTGCTGATGTGCCCGTTCTGCTTTGGAGGCCTCCGTCAGCTTCCCTTTAATCTCACGGTTTTAATAAATAATGTTTATAAATAACCCCGCTTCGATTGTAGTAGATCGCATTCAATTTTTCTTTCTTAATTTACATTTGTGTCATTATTTATAAAAATAAAAATGTGGTATTACCACATAAAAAAATATGAATCCATAAAAAAAAAAGGTTCTATACAAATAAATAATGTTTAGCTGGAATTCTTGTTATAGTTTTGCAGACACTACTTTGACACTGATAACAAAGCGGCCAGTGTCCCCGCCATTTATAAATGAGTCAGTATAGCTTTATAAAGGTTGAATACTAAACAACTCGATCGCTAGTGCTATTGTGTCGCCGCCATTCCTGGGCACTTGTTGCTGCTCCACGGGCGGAGGCAACTGATTAGAACCAACGTTCGACGGTCCAGGGACTCCAGGGACATTCCCGGGCACTTGCATCGGGATAGGCACTTTATTAGTAGGTATTATTCATTGTCCTTCACTGAAAACATTTTTTAATTCAAACCACCCTACGCATGACTCAGTGACTCTATAGAAGGTTGCTTTAAATGAAAGACGTGTAAATAGTTACGAGGCATATAATGCAAACTGAAATTTGAAACCCGCATGATACATTATGTGTGCCTACATGGGTCAGGACCAAAAAGTTGCATGAAATTAAGTCGTAGTTAGCGAGGAATTAAAAACAATTGAGAAAAATCCGTTGTGCGACAAAAAATAACGATACAATAAGGAACCTTAAAATAGAACATTAAGGTTATTGAAAGGTTAACTGTCGTCGCACAATGGAGACTTTGACGCAAATATTATTGAGTTATTATTGAGTGAGTTAAGGGTGAGTTAACGTTGCAAACTTTTTGGTCTTCACCCACATAAGCTAATTTTCAGTTGGAAGCCAAATAGCTTACTGTTGGTTTAGAGAAAAAAATTGTATACAACGAACCGTTAAGAGTTTTTGCTAGAATTGTTAACTATTGTGTGTGATTCGTTTAGTTGTACTCGCTTTTGACGCGCTTCTAACATTTTACTATTTTTGTTTCTACCCGTCTCCGCAGGAGTCACGCTCTCGGCGCTCGGTGGTTTACGTTGTCGGGTGCGCTTGTCGCGTCTGTCGTCGTGCGCGCCTGTCGCCTGCGCGGGGAGCGTGGCACACACATGCGCTCGCGACACGCGGCACGCGCGCGCCGCGCCGCGGGCCGACGCCGCCAGACGCCGCCTCGTAGCCACAGCGCGCCACCAGACAAACGAGTGCAACGAAAGTGGCGCGCGCCCGAGCGACAGACGCGGTAGAAACAGGCCGGAATCTGTCCATAAAAATGAAGATGCCTTGACTCCACATTAGGGTGGTTCACAGATGTATGGAGAAAAAAAAAGTTTCATATTTTAAGCGTGGCACCCCCCAATTTTTTTACACTGAGGATAAGGAATATTATAGCAAAGTTTCATTAATATATTCTCATTGGAAGGCGGTGCTCATCAGACCTAAAGTTTCTAAATATGTGTAATTATATACCCATATTACGTTTATGGGTAACTCGCAAAATAAAACTCTGACTGGCATAAAACATACGAATATATTATCTTTTTTAAGGCACTTAAATACCAATATTTAAATATCACTTAATTGAATAGAAAACATATGACCATATTCTATTATAAAAAACAGGACGAAATGGTACATTTAACTTGACACAACTTCTACAATGGCCTTTTTTGTGGTGTCTATAGATATGGCTTTCCTGTTTACCTCTGCGACCTGCAATAGGTACCTACTGTTTCTCTTCCTCGTAAAAAAAATATTTGTCTATTCTAGCACAAAAATAACGCATTTTGTGCTAGAATTGTCAAATATTTTCACTCATCGTTCAGCCGTATCATTGACGACTCTCAGCTGCAGCACACGCTCTTTTCCTTTGATGTAATTTTTTCCTTCGTTTAATTTTTACGGTGATAGTGTTAAAATTAATCACTGATCTGTAATAGTTGAAGAAGTTTTCCAGTTTGGGCTGTAGCAAAGTCTCAACACTCACGTGTTACACCAGCCCTAAGTAGAGACTGAGACGTATTACCCCTGACTGATCGGGTAGTTGGCTCTATTGCCATATCTACTCTTTACTGGCTCTGTCTACTTATCATGTGTCACTTTATCAAAGATGAGAGCAAGCCCAACCGTCTCATCTGACAAGTGCCATAAAATACGTTCCAAGACCTGTTTAGCCAACTTAGAAATTTCAGAATCAACGAAACCTTATTTCTTAAGATTTAACTACATATTGAGATTCTGTTGCAAGGGCAGATCTGTCCTAGGTTTAGTGTAAAATAGAACAGCGAACGTTATGAAGCCTCCAATCTGGTTATTTTCTTGCTTTGTTATCTTAAATGCGTCACCTTGATCACAAAAAGGGTAAATTTTCATCGTGTAGAGTAGTTTTGCCATCCAGCGTGCATATATTGGCCCTGCCCTGGTGCCCCAGCAAATTTTACTTGGAGCTACTCCGAAAAGAACCATGGTTAACTCAATTAAATCCAGGCAATCACCTTTTACTGTCAAATGAGTGTTCGGTTTAAGTGTAGATTACTTTAACCAAGTCATCGGTCTATGAAAGTCGGTTCTATGAATAGTTTAAATTTTGGGTCTGTTAGTGCAATTTTATAATTTCTTCAATGATTTTGCAAGCACTCCGCATTGATTTTACTTCATAGACGTAATGCTGATATCTTATTAAATTTAGTAGCACTTATCTAGGGTTCGGAAGTAGAAGTAAAGCAGGAAGAGGAATTGAGTGTCTAATTCCGATTAAAAAGATAGTATCAGTTCGACGGGTTAACTTCATTTTTAGAATACCTTTAGTACAACCAAATTTTAAACTACCCACCAATGTACGATGCATTGTTTTTTAATAGTTTATACATTTACAAAGTTGCCTACACCTTAAAACGAAATTTCTAGCTTTATAAACGTAGAAAAAGTATTATTATTTACGTTGCCCAGTACTGCAGTGATACACTGCTAAAACCGCTATAGTAAAAACTTTGACGTCGATGAGCACCGGGTTCTGTTTGAGCTAGGAAGCTGATATTTTGCATACACTATCTAATAAGCAAATGGAAAAGATTTAGTGGGTGCCACGGTGGAAAATAAAACAAAAATTTTTTTGAACCACCCTACTCCACATCGCGCGCCAAACATACATACTGCTGGAGAACCTCGTATAAGGAAAAGGAAAGTTACTACTAGTAAGATTTCCGATAGCGCCAATTTGAGTTTTAGTAACACCTCTTCAATAGTGGGTCCCTGTCGGCGCGGAGTGCCGGCCGGCGCGCAGCCTCGCGCCTGCGCAGCCTGCGGCCGACGATTCCAATACAAGCATCACTTCGACGCGCACACGTGCGCCCCGCCCGGCCCTTACACCTGCGACGTGTGCAAAAAGCTGTTCATGCAAAAACGCACACTGGAAAATCACATAAAAGTACATGCAGAGCGGAAACCTGATTGCTGCGAAGTTTGCAACGAAGAGTTTCCCAACAAGTCAGCTTTAGCGAAACATAAGAGAACTCATAAACTTTTCCAATGTGAAGAATGTAAAAAATCATTTACACAAAAAGGGGGTCTAAAAACACATATCGGAATTCACAAAGGCGAGAAGCCCTATTCTTGTGAATTGTGCCACAAAATGTTTGGAACGAGCACACAGTACCTTAGACATAAGAGAACTCATACAGGCGAAAAACCTCACAGTTGTGAATACTGTAGCAAGCGATTTATAACAAAACAAAGCAAAGTGCTGCACGAGCGGAACCACCACACCGGCGACAAACCCTACTGCTGCGCTGTGTGCCTCAAGGCGTTTGCGAAAAAGAACTCCCTCACCATGCACAGCAGGATACACACAGGATATCGACCATTTTCTTGCGAAGATTGTTATAAAAAATTTATTACTAGAGCGCATTTAGAACGCCATAAAAAAATTCACACCGGAGAACAAATTTACAGTTGTGAACAATGTGGTAAACAGTTCGGACGAAAGTATACCTTAACAGCGCATTTACGAACTCACACGAACAAGCGACCTTACAGTTGTGACGAATGTGGCAAGCGGTTTGTTCAATCATGCGCATTAATAACGCACAAACGAACTCACACGAACGAACGACCTTACGTTTGTGAAGAATGTAACAAGAGATTTGCTCAAAAACACTCATTAACAGTGCACAAACTAACTCACACGGGCGAAAAGCCGCACATCTGTGAAATGTGTAACAAGCGATTTGCGCTTAAACATCACTTGGCGGCGCACACGCGCACGCACACGGGCGAAAAACCGTACAGCTGTGCAATCTGTGAAACTAATTTCACACTAAAAGCACTCTTACAGAACCATCTCCAGACACATGCGACCAACAAATCGTATTTTTGCAAAATTTGTCTGAAACAGTTTGCGGGTAAATTAGCTCTGAAGAGACATAAACGGGCTCACGAGGAAGAAAAATATTTGAAACGTGGTGCAGATACAACCGCGCGCATGCGCAGCAACGACTCTGTTTAATTAAACATAAACCAGCGAGCGCAAGTCAGGCGCAGGCGGCCGTCAGTGTTGAGTAGGACTAGCTCGATTACAAGCTACGGCTCTAAAACAACCTGGAATAGAAAAATTAAATTAGAATTATTATTATTTTGTATTCCAACTTTTCCGAAGTATTCAAAGTATTGTACAATTTTCACTCATCGAAATTTGCCTTAGTTTTGTTTTACCGAAATTTACAAATTCACAAATATTTCTCAGAATTTTGCGACACGTCTTGTGGAGCTCAAAACTGTTAGGGAACTGAATTTGTCAACTCCGATTCCACGGTCCTACCTCGGGCTACTATGACTTGAGTTTTTTTCTCAATTTATAGTACGTTTTAACCAAAAACTACCACAAAACACATTCTTAGTTGTTGATATTCTTTAATGTCTTGCCGGTTACCTATCTGAAACACGAAAAACGTTAGTCCGAATTTCATTTCGACAAAAACTATTCGACAAATATAATTTTAACTTTTTTTCATTTCATTTGTCCGATGTAACGATTCGGTTTATTAACTACTCGACTGTTCTCAAGTGGACTTTTTAATTTTAGTCATATTATTGTATCCTTTTTCAACAATTTGTCAAATTCTAATCCAAAAGTTCTAATCTAACCTAACCCAACCAGGTCGGTTTTGGCGGTTTGTCAGCTGCTGCCGCAGCACGGTAGCTTCGCTCGCTCAGCTCGCGGGCTGTTGTGGTCACAGTTCTAACCTAACCTAATCCAACCAGGTCGGTTTTGGCGGTTTGTCAGCTGCTGCCGCAGCACGGTAGCTTCGCTCGCTCAGCTCGCGGGCTGTTGTGGTCGCAGTTCTAACCTAACGTAATCCAACCAGGTCGGTTTTGGCGGTTTGTCGGCTGCTGCCGCAGCACGGTAGCTTCGCTCGCTCGGCTCGTGCGCTGTTGTGGTCACAGTTCTAACCTAACCTAACCCAACCAGGTCGGTTTTGGCGGTTTGTCGGCTGCTGCCGCAGCACGGTAGCTTCGCTCGCTCGGCTCGTGTGCTGTTGTGGTCACAGTTCTAACCTAACCTAACCCAACCAGGTCGGTTTTGGCGGTTTGTCGGCTGCTGCCGCAGCACAGTAGCTTCGCTCGCTCGGCTCGCGGGCTGTTGTGGTCGCAGTTCTAACCTAACCTAATCCAACCAGGTCGGTTTTGGCGGTTTGTCGGCTGCTGCCGCAGCACGGTAGCTTCGCTCGCTCGGCTCGTGCGCTGTTGTGGTCACAGTTCTAACCTAACCTAACCCAACCAGGTCGGTTTTGGCGGTTTGTCGGCTGCTGCCGCAGCACGGTAGCTTCGCTCGCTCGGCTCGCGCGCTGTTGTGGTCACAGTTCTAACCTAACCTAACCCAACCAGGTTGGTTTTGGCGGTTTGTCGGCTGCTGCCGCAGCACGGTAGCTTCGCTCGCTCAGCTCGCGGGCTGTTGTGGTCGCAGTTCTAACCTAACCTAATCCAACCAGGTCGGTTTTGGCGGTTTGTCGGCTGCTACCGCAGCACGGTAGCTTCGCTCGCTCGGCTCGTGCGCTGTTGTGGTCGCAGTTCTAAACCTAACCTAACCCAACCAGGTCGGTTTTGGCGGTTTGTCGGCTGCTGCCGCAGCACGGTAGCTTCGCTCGCTCGGCTCGCGCGCTGTTGTGGTCACAGTTCTAACCTAACCTAACCCAACCAGGTCGATTTTGGCGGTTTGTCGGCTGCTGCCTCAGCACGGTAGCTTCGCTCGCTCGGCTCGCGCGCTGTTGTGGTCACAGTTCTAACCTAACCTAACCCAACCAGGTCGGTTTTGGCGGTTTGTCGGCTGCTGCCGCAGCACGGTAGCTTCGCTCGTTCGGCTCGCGGGCCGTTGTTGTGGTCGCAGTTCTTTATGTAATGCCGAAAATATCATTTGGTAAATGAAAAAATGGGTATTAAACAAAAGACGTCTCAATTCAGATAGCAAGTGAATGGGGCGGGAAAAGTTAATAATAATAATAATAATAATGAATGACGGCTGACACATGATGTCACAAATGTAGGCTCCCGTGAATTTTTAATATTTTTTACATTTTTAGAATTGTTTATTGCGGATTTTGAGTTGTTTACAATGAAAACCTATTAAACACCATGGAAAACCATAAGGGAAGTGAAAAATGTGTAGTTTTCAATAGAAATCGTCCGCGATACAAGTTGACAACTATGTGTCAAGCAAAATAAACAAGACTTCCAAGAAAAAATACTGATGATCACAAGGAGCCAGGCAAGAAGAAACACAGCCGCGCACACACAGAACGCACGTCCAACACCCCCGCCCGTCTCGTCGTCCTCCTCGCCATCGTCGTCGGGTGATGAGTTCGCCACAGCGCCCGACACCAGCGAGTCGAGCGACGACGAGCGCGGGCCGCCGCCGCGACCACCTGCGCGACGTGGACGGCCACCGCTGCCGGCATGCTTGGGGCCTACGGGGCAACCTGCTCCGACCACGGCTCCCGCTACCGGTGGTGTAGTGCGTCGCATGCGATGGACGCAAGTAATGAACGAAAACTGCATGCGCGCCTACTACGGGGCTACAGAGGGGGGAATCAACCTGTCCGCGTATCGGGACAGGATGCTGCCTCTGTTTCTTGCATTTGATCCGACCATCGCCGTATCTGCGCAGCGGCTATCCGATCAAGTGCGTTTCATCCAGCGGCGCAAGCTGCTGGACGACGCGACACTTGATCGATTGCGCCTGGAAGTACTGGCCACTCGCGCGGCTTCCACGCCAGCTCGGGATACGTCTGCTACGTCACCGGTTCCGGCGCCAGCGCCCAACCTGGTGCCGGGGGTGCCGCTGACGGATCCCGAAGCCGATGGGGAAGACGGTGCGAGCAGCGTAAGTACCCAGGCCAATGAGCAGCTGAGGAGGGCTTTGGAGGAGGCGATTGTGCGATATCGATCCACACCTGAGTCTAGGCCGCGATTACCACGCTTGCCAATGCACAAACGTAACCTAGCGCTGATGGGAGCCCTGGACGCTTTGCTAGACCCGTACCTTCGGGCTAGCGAAGATTTAGCTGATACCCACTCGATCATGTACTGTGGGGCCATCGCGGCGTGCCGCGTTGCTCGTGTCAGATTCCCGGACACTGACCGAGCACCGCGGACCGCCGGGGGTATTCCTGCCTGGCAAGTACGGATCGAGCGGCGTATCAGCTCGTTTAGGACTCTCATTGCCAAGCTAATCTGTTTTAGGGGGGGCAACAACCGCCCCCGTGTGATGCGCTACGTGACACAAGCCTTCGCGGGGACTGGCACCAGGCCCTGCGATTACATGGCATGTGTCACGGAGCGCATCGACTACCTAAAGCAGAAAGTTTATGCATGGGCAAGCCGTATTCGTCGCTACAGAGAGCGTGTGGATCGATTCCAGCAAAATCGCCTCTTCCAAAGTGACCAAAGGAAGGTATACCGAAAGTGGGAGGGAACCGATCAATGTGTGACCGACGGGCAACTGCCGGATCCTACTGCCATGATTAATTTCTGGCGTAGTATCTGGTCGGTTCCAGTCGAGCACACCGAGGGCGAATGGATGAATGTTGTCAGACGTGAGTGTGAGCCGATCGAAGACATGGGGGCTGTGATCATCAGCCCCGATGATGTGAGTTGTGCGGTCCGTACGGCCCAGAACTGGAAAAGTCCTGGGCCGGACGGATTGCACAACTTTTGGATCAAGTGGTTTCGATCCTCACACGCACGCCTGGCAACACAATTTCAAGACGCCCTCGAGCTTGGTTCCCTGCCATCTTTCATGACTACTGGTGCTACCTTCCTGCTGCTCTATAAGTCCGGTAGTACCACGGAAGCGAAAAACTATTGACCCATCACGTGCTTGCCCACTTTATACAAGCTCCTTACGTCCATTCTGAGAACAAAAATTAACACGCACATTGTTGCGAATAACGTTTTGGCCTTTTCTCAGAATGGATGTAGGGTTGGGTCCCGTGGTACTAAGGAGCTCCTCCTCATTGACACGACCATTTGCCAACAAGTCCGGCGGAACAGGGGGTCTCTCTCGGCCGCCTGGATTGACTATAAGAAGGCCTATGATTCGGTGCCTCATTCATGGCTGGAGAGGATCTTAGAGCTGTATAAAATCGATACAGCTCTAAGATCCCTCTTAAGCGCGTGTATGAGGCAGTGGACCACAGTCCTTCGTCAACCAGGTGGCGGAGATGGCCCCCCTGGCCCGCAGGACTTGATAAGGATTGAGAGAGGTATCCAGGGTGACAGTTTGAGTCCTCTGTGGTTCTGCCTAGCTCTGAATCCGCTCAGCACGCTGCTGAAGGATTCAGGACTAGGTTGCCGGCTTCGAAGAGGAGGTGAGGTCATTTCTCATCTGCTGTACATGGATGATCTTAAGCTGTATGCACCAAAACGCCAGGATCTGGTGGAACTACTGGAAGTAACAGAAACCTTCAGTAGTGCCATCAAAATGGAGTTTGGTGTAGACAAGTGTGCGGTCATGCATGTACAGCGGGGGAAAGTCGTAAATTCTGCGAACTTACAGCTTTCTGAGACAATGTCCCTCAGGTCTATCTCCGAAGTTGAAACCTACAAGTACCTTGGTATGTCACAGTCATTGGGTATTGCGGACGGAGACATTAGACAGGCGTTGAAGGAGCGTTTCTTTTGTCGTTTGACAAAAGCACTTAACAGTCTTTTGTCCGGTGGCAATAAGGCGCGCGCCTTCAACGCTTGGGTGATGCCTCTACTCACTTACTCCTTTGGCATACTAAGGTGGACTCAGACTGAGCTGGACGCCCTGGATACGAGGGTCCGTCAGCTGCTCACTACACATCGCATGAGGCACCCACGCTCGTCAGTTATGAGAATGTACATCCCGTGTAAGTGTGGGGGCCGTGGCTTTTTAAACGCCAAGGACCTCCATAACCGCGAGGTGTGCTGTCTTAGGGAGTATTTCCTAAACAACGAGTGTGGGATTCATCGCGATGTAGTAGCAGTTGACAAAGGCCTCACCTCTCTCTCCTTAGCGAACGAGAACTGGCGCAGACCAAAGGTGCTTAGCACCGATGACCGCAGGGCTGTATGGAAGAGCAAGGAGCTACACGGGCGGTTCTACAAGGCCCTTACGGGGCCCGATGTAGATCTGCTCGCGTCGGTGAACTGGCTACGCTTCGGGGATCTCTTCGGGGAAACCGAAGGTTTTGTCTGTGCAATTGCGGACGAAGTAATGATGACGAACAATTACCGGAGATATATCCTGAAGGACGGTACGGTCGACATTTGTCGGGCATGCCGCCGTCCCGGTGAGTCACTCAGGCATATAATCTCCGGTTGTTCTCATCTTGTTAACGGCGAGTACTTGCACAGACATAACCAAGTAGCCAGGATCATTCACCAGCAACTTGCTCTTCGATACGGTCTTGTGGGGTCTGAGGTGCCGTACTATAAGTGCGCACCGATGCCAGTTCTCGAAAATGGTCGTGCCACGCTCTATTGGGATCGATCTATCATCACGGACAGGACTATTGTAGCCAATAAGCCTGATATCGTGTTGGTAGATCGATCTAAGCGCCAGGCAGTGCTCGTCGACATCACCATCCCGCATGACGAGAACCTCGTGAAGGCCGAGAAGGACAAACTCAGCAAGTACCTTGACTTGGCTCACGAGGTGACCGTCATGTGGGATGTTGACTCGACGATCATTGTCCCGATAGTCGTTTCGGCGAACGGTCTTATAGCGAAGAGTCTCGACAAACATCTTAAGAGACTCTCGCTAGATGGCTGGATCAAGGGCCAGATACAGAAGGCGGTACTCCTGGACACGGCGCGCATTGTCAGGAGGTTCCTCTCTCTGCAGCCCTACCCACCGGTAGCCTGGGCCCTGCCCCGCTGCCGGCGGCACCCTAGGTTAGGTTTTTTATAATGTGTTTATATATTTTGTAATTTCTTTATTGTATTTTACTTTTGATATAACTTTATTGTAAAAAACCTAACTTAAGATTTTAAATGAATAAAGGAGATAATAATATCTTTATTTCAGAATGCAATATTCCATAGATTGATTAGTAACAATGTTCCTTAGCACTATGTTAGTAAACAATAACTTAAATAATTTAAATAAATAAAGACACATAAAACATAAAAAAAAAAAAAAAAAAAATGAATATTCTATACAACTATGGTTTTCAGTACGGGGAACAGAGTGCAACCCCTTTAATTTGCCCAACCCAGTACATAAAGATGGGGCAATCGTATTTGTCTACAATAGTTTTCAGAATGCTGTTGGGACTGCTTCTAGTTCTGCACAATAGCGACACAATCTTTTTTCGCATGATTGCAGGAAACCCATCCGTACGTGCCTCGCAAAACATGTTAAAAGGTGAACTGAAAATTTGGCTAAATGAAAAAATGGGTAATATTAAACAAAAGACGTCGCAATTCAGATGGCAAGTGAATGGGGCGGGAAAAGTTAAAAGGTGAACTGAAAATTTGTTCAAATGTATGCAGTGCCAAAAGTATCATAGGGTAAATGAAAAATTGGCTACGAAAAAAAATACGGAACAACTCATAGGGTCAGCTCACACCGAGACGCGACGCGACGCGACGCTGCGCGCACATTTCAATAGAGTGACTCAAAATTATACTTTATTTACTACATTAAGGGTCAGCTCACACCGAGACGCGACGCGACGCGACGCGACGCGACGCGACGCGACGATACTGGAAGAGGCCGGTGATTTCGCGCTGCGCCGCGCGGCGCCGCGAGACGCATCGCGGCGTACCGGCGATGCACCGCTGCGTCTCGCGGAGCCGCGCGGCGCAGCGCGGCGCCGCGAGGCGCAGCGGTGCATCGCCGGTACGCGCGGCGTGTGAGAGCGGCGCTGCGCCTCGCGAAGCCGCGCGACGCAGCGCGACGCCGCGAGGCGCAGCCTGAGGCCGCCGTTCTCATGCGCTTGCAATACGTAGACTGCGGGGCGGTTGGACGCGGCACCGCGCGGCGTCTCGCTGCGCAGCGAGGCGTCGTGCTGCCAACGATTTTACGATGCGCCTCGCTACGTTGCGATGCGTCTCGCGGCGACGCGCAGCGCCGCGCGGCGCAGCGCGAAATCACCGGCCTCTTCCAGTATCGTCGCGTCGCGTCGCGTCTCGGTGTGAGATAAAGTGTGAATGAGACAAGGGTCAGCTCACACCGAGACGCGACGCGACGCGACGCGACGCGACGCGACGATACTGGAAGAGGCCGGTGATTTCGCGCTGCGCCGCGCGGCGCCGCGAGACGCATCGCGGCGTAGCGAGGCGCATCGTAAAATCGTTGGCAGCACGACGCCTCGCTGCGCAGCGAGACGCCGCGCGGTGCCGCGTCCAACCGCCCCGCAGTCTACCTATTGCAAGCGCATGAGAACGGCGGCCTCAGGCTGCGCCTCGCGGCGTCGCGCTGCGTCGCGCGGCGCAGCGCCGCTCTCACACGCCGCGCGTACCAGCGATGCAGCGCTGCGACTCGCGAAGCCGCGCGGCGCAGCGCGGCGCCGCGAGGCGCAGCGCTGCATGGCGCAACGTATTTTGAATTCTCACGATGAAATGTGTCCCTTTTAATGTAGTAAATAAAGTATAAATTTGAGTCACTCTATTGAAATGTGCGCGCAGCGTCGCGTCGCGTCGCGTCTCGGTGTGAGCTGACCCTTAGGTATGTGTTCGGTCGGTAGTAAGTGAGGCGTTTGTGATGATGTATAAATTATATAAATTATAATTATAGAGAAAATAAATAATAATAATAAAAATGAAATAAATAATAAAATAAAATAAGAGTCGGGCAGTCGGGCGGAGGAATAATGGAGGAGCGAGGATCGAGATTTTAATCGTATAACGCACCTACCTACGGAGGAGGAGGAGGAGGAGGAGGAATAATTACGGTTTCGTCGCGGTGGTAGCCGAGTTCGCGTTTTATTATCGTCGTGTATTGTTTCTTTGGAACCAGATCGCAATCGGATGTCAATCGAATCATTATAGATGGGCAGTTTGTAGAGATCACACAGTCCTATATCAACAAGTGACAATAATTTACTCACTAAGATTTACCAAATCAGTTCAGTGTGGCGGGAGAGTGCATTGCACGGCCTAAAAAGGGCGTAAACGTCGGCGTTGTTCTTGACACTTAAGACCTTTTGCAAGGAATGCATTCGCAAAGATAAAACGCGTGATCAGATTATTATAAAACAACTTGTACCTAGTGACTGTTTCGAAGCTTGTAATGCTAGTATTATACAATATGTAACACATTATATATAGGCACCTTCCAAACTTTATTTAGTAAGTACCTACTGTCATCGGGATATATTTAGGTTACTTAGGTAGGTACCTACACAGAGAGTTGTTTTTGTTTCAGGTTTCTGGTATGTTCAGATAGAATAGGTAGGTAGGTAAGATTCCGATATACCTACTCGGAAATTTAAACGATTTTGATGGTGTGCCGCAGCGCATGTGAATACCTATTTCTAGTAGGTACCTAATGATAATTAAATTTGACTAATAAATTTAAATAAATCGATCGTATTTTCATTAATCTTGACTTTTTATAAAATCGTTTCTAAGCGGTGTCAACCCTAGCCTCGTTATGCCGGCACGTGCGGCCAACGACCCGCGCGTTCAAGGTCGCTCCATTGTTAAATTGAGTAGGCATGAAAAGCAGTAGGTATTTGCCTTTTTATTCAGACATGGGTATCTGTTCGAAGAACTATTATATTAATCTGTGGTAGAGGTCCGATCAGTGGCGTGCACTTTATAAAGACAAAAAGACACTGCCTAGCCTAGTTGATTACAGAAACGAAATATATTAATTATTGTTACAAACATTACCTTTTTATAAAGTTATATAAAACAAATGTACAAAAATAATCAATTTGCGATCCGCGCCATCTATCGAGTCGGTGCGCCAAAATTACGTACGTATTGGTCGATTCCGTGGAGATTGACTTGAACTATTCCGCGGCACTAGCGCCGCTACGCGCCGTAAGCGGTAGACAGGCGATTTTCTGTCTAAATTTATATTTGTGTGCCTCGTGGTAACACGGACCGCGTGTGTGTGCGTTCTTATAAAAATATTGCACACAATAACAAAACTCACGCACACAAATACAGAAGTAAGACATTGTCTCATGTCTTTTACTTCCTTACGGAACTAGGATGTTTCCGACCCGCGACTCGACTCCGAACAACATTCGGTGCGAGCGAGGCGCGAATACCGCGACGCCCGATGTTAAGCGAACAATTCCGAACGGGTAGCCTGTCTCGCTCTCTCCTTAGCTATTATTTGTAGATTCGAACTTCCGATGTTGACTATGTAACGAATATAAAGGCGCTTTTTTGTAACTTTAATTAGCGCAAAAACAGTACTATTTAAGTTTGTCGTATTTTTGTTACCTATAGGTTTTGCATACTTGGACGCCATTATTGTTTGTTTTGATTATTACGTGTGATAGTGGTGACTAGTAAACAAGCGAATAAAAGTTTTTAGTGTATTCTTAAAAGTTGTCTGAAAATTGATAATTTTCATTGTGATAATTGTGGTGGTGTTTATTGTTTGCGGTCGTCAGTTAATAGAGGAAATTATTTAGAGATGGTCGATTTGCTTGATATTTGAGAAGACGAAGAAAAAAAACTGTCCCGCAGTATTTCTGTAAGTTATTAGGTTCTCAAAATTTTGTGTCTACCCAGTCGTAAAACTCTGTGCACGCCACTGGGTCCGATAGTCGTTCGTACGATACATACATAGCACACATAAGTGTTGTTGGTACCTATGTGTACTAGAACGCTATGCGCATAATATATACTTATATATATAAGTATAATAATGTGCACAATGTCACATCATTCATAATTTATAATTTTCTACTTTGATGCGTACCGCGTAGGTACCGGGGTAAAATAAACATCCAAGCAGTCGTCAGTATATAATTGGGATTTATAGAATCGTCACGCATCCAAGATAAAAAGTAAAGTAATTTCGATATGCATTTCATACAGGATATATACCTATTAGTGTGGTAGTAGGTAGTAGATTGATCGATTGTGATTGATTGACAGTCTGGTTTTAAAGAAACGATACACATAAATTTGTATTATCGAACCATATGCAGCCCTGAAAAGGGCCTTTTTGTTTGATTGCCACTACGTCCGAACCTAGCCCACTGTTCGCCACCACCGCCATCCGTCCATCCGGTGGACGGGCGGAAGGAGGCGGCGGCTACAGAGAGCATAGGCGTATACGAACGTGGCGCAAAGCGGGTTATTTGAATTCTCACGATGAAATGTGTCCCTTTTAATGTAGTAAATAAAGTATAAATTTGAGTCACTCTATTGAAATGTGCGCGCAGCGTCGCGTCGCGTCGCGTCTCGGTGTGAGCTGACCCTTAGGAAGATAGGAATAGATGGCGAACACGACGAATAAAGAATGAGTGACGAATGCAGAATGAGACGAAATAAGAACTGAACGAAAAGCGAATGGGACGAATAAAGCTGATACCGCCTAGAGGCAAGTTACCACTGCTGTTCATTGATCGAGGAGTCAAAATCAACCATAGAGTACGTACGTATTCAGAACGTATTGCAGGGTCATTTGCTGGAAAATGCCCGAAAGTTATATGGAAATGATTATTTTTGTTTCCAGCAAGACAGTGCCCCATCTCACGCAAGACTGGTGTCGAACGAATTTGACAGATTTTATACCTTGGCAAGAATGGCCCTCATCTTCACCCGACTTGAATCCGTTGGATTTTTCAATATGGGGATTTATGCTGAGTAAGATTGGGAGCACGCAGGGCATGAATTTAAATTCATTCAAGCATGTTGGAGAAGATATGGGACGATATTCCAGATGAGGTAGTGCGTGCCGCGTATAATTCCTTCTATGGGATAATGCGTAAGGTAATTAAAGCAAATGGAGAGAGATTTGAACTTATGAATTAATTTTATAATTTATGGTCTATGTTTAAACTAAATGCATAAATACTTTTTTAATCTGGAGAGTTGTTTTAATTTTATGGATATTTTAAAGTAGGGCACTTAATCTGCCCAACCCTGTATAGTATACATGAAAGAAATACATTTATTCGTGACGTGACCATAATACACAATTACATAAAGGTGTGTATTCGATTTAATTACTATTATTTTATCAACTAACTTCAATTCGTAATGTAAAAAGTTTAAATCTGCATGTTTCTAAACATATGTCGATATTAAATCACATTCCCTCCACAAGATGTCGCTACGCGGCTTACAATGTATGAGAAACGTATATTTAATTATTGTTATTTGAGAAATAATAAATCCGGCCGCAATTTTATTTTTTGGCCACTTGGTCGAACTTCTCATTTAATAACTAAGCATCGGGAATATGAGATAGCCTCTAATAAACTAATTCATCTTCTTTACAACGAAAGCATCAAGTCATAATCAACAATTATTATTACTTGTCCTTCTGATTTATACATTGCCATCTAATTTACTAACTCAGCCACGGAATTTGCAACTCATCATCATTTTTCGTTTTACAGCTTCAATACAAGCTCCTCAAAAATTATATATTCGAGCTTCAATAGACAGCATCATATATTATAACTTAACATCTAAAATAATACTTCATATTCTTTTATCATGAAAATAGCCACTGTAGGAACGATTTGGCGCGAGTGCGCGCCATGACAGCCACGGCCATTTGCACCAATCAGAGAGCGCCATTCGATTCTTGTACCGACCGACCCGCCCGTGTTTGTTTATTGTCATTCGTTCGTTCATATTGCAATAGGTTCATCTGCGTTCTCTCTAATCTAGTTCTAAGGCAGGTCCGACATGGCTTCGGTTAGGTACGACGACGAGCGAAGCGAGGAGGAGTGTTAGGTTCAACTTCGACCCTAAAAAAAAAAAAAAAAACATTACATATTTCATAACGGTACGTAACCCATGAATCTAGTTCTATGGCAGGTCCGACTTGGCTTAGGTTAGGTACGACGACGAGCGAAGCGAGGAGGAGTGTTAGGTTGAACTGCGACCCTAACCTAAAATGTATACTTCATATGTACCTAATAATAGTGGCTTTAATATGGCTTTAATATACTGCATTGTCCCGCCTTTGTGGAAATCGGCATTTATCACACCAGTCTATAAAAAAGGACCAAAAACGGATGTAAAAAACTATAGACCAATTTCAAAACTATGTATATTGTCGAAGGTCTTGGAAAAGATAGTGTATAACCAAGTGTACTGTGCTGTTAAAAATTCTATTAGTCCCAGTCAACACGGTTTCTTGCAGCGCCGGTCCACTGTCTCCAATCTCGTTCTCCTTAATGAATATGTCACTGACGCAATGGATAAAGGCAGTCAGGTTGATGTAATATATACTGATTATAGCAAGGCTTTTGACCGAATTGATCATGGTATCCTACTTTCCAAATTATGTGATGTTGGTATCAGTGGCGACTTGCTAAGGTGGTTTTCTTCATACATTGATAATAGGTCTCAAGCTGTTGTAGTCAATAATTACATATCTGGATGGGTGACTATTCCAAGTGGCGTACCACAAGGTTCTTTGCTTGGCCCCTTGCTTTTCAATATTTTTATTAATGATATTAGTAAATGTTTTATACATACCAAACTACTTTGTTTTGCTGACGATATGAAGATTTTTAGGAAGGTAAAGACGACCAGTGATTCACTGTTGATTCAGTCAGACCTTGAAAGACTTGATAAGTATTGTCTGGAGAACAAATTAGATCTGAATCCACTAAAATGCTTTTCTCTGACATTCTCTAGGAAACGTAATCTACTCCAAACTACTTATAAACTTAAGGGTCAACCATTGAACAAGGTCCAATCCATGAGAGACTTGGGGGTGGTGCATGACTCCAAACTTCTATTTGACACTCATATTGATAATATAGTTAGTGGTGCTTTGAAAATGTTAGGTTTTATAATGCGTAGTTCTGTCCACTTTACTCAAGCGAAAACAATTAAGATTCTGTTCTGTTCGTTAGTTCGTAGTAAACTAGAATATGCATCACAAATTTGGAATCCCTGCTATAATACTTACATAGATAGAATTGAACGTGTCCAAAAGAAATTTGTTAAATACTTAAGTTATAAACTCAAACAGCCTTACACTTCATCCAATTACCTTAATGTCTGTAGGAAGCACCATCTGATCCCTTTATATAAGCGACGGGAAATAGCTGATATCACTTTCTTGCTACAAATCACAACGGGCGGCGTTGACTGTCCCGAACTGCTTCCGGAACTGTCATTTACTGCTCCTTCTCGGTCCAAAAGGCATTTCCCCCCCATATCTCTGAGGCGTACATCATCCAACTACAGACGAAATAGTTTCCTTAACCGCGCTAGTCGGCAACTGAACAGCTCGACGAGGGAGCTTGATATTGATGTATTTAATTGTGTAGTTCCTTCTGTGAGGCGTAGTTTAGCAGAGGCGTTTTTCAAATGAGCGTTATAGAATCTCGTGTTAGTGCAGTTTAGTTTAGTATTAAGTATTTGTGTTGTTGGCCTAGGAAGGCTTCAAGGATAAACTGTAAGTGAATACGTATTTCTGCTGTGTATGCGCGCCGTATTAGTAATGCGCGTTGTTACTTATATGTTTCATATACGGTGTCTATCTGTGAGTTCCTGTAATTGGCTCTGTAATTCTATTTAAGTTTTCCTTTTATATGTCATAATTAGCTGTTGGTTCTCCTTAAATAAAATAAATAAATAAAATAATATACTATTTGATGACAATTTTAGGTAAATTTTACGATCGATTAATGTAGGATGACTTACATTTTAAACATACTAAGTTATAAAATTAGAAGCTAATACAGTTACTATTTTGGTGTCATATAATAATATTTTAGAAGTTTGCTATTTGAATGCATGCCTTGAATTTAGATGCTAAAAAATAATCACCATGCTAAGTTACAATTACAGTGGCTTACAAAGAAGATAACTAGTGGCTGAGATATTATTATTCAGACGCGCGTTGGTTGTGGCTGACTTAGTAATTTAGAAGGTAACTTATATTTTCTGAGGCGAATAATCAAAAGAAGCCTGTTTAAATAGTACCCTTGTTATTTTATCAACTAACTTCAATTCGTAATGTAAAAAGTTTAAATCTGCATGTTTCTAAACATATGCCGATATTAAATCACATTCCCTCCACTAGATGTCGCTACGCGGCTTACAATGCAATGCATGAGAAAAGTATATTAAGGCGAAGGGTAATGCGAAACTAGCGCCACTTACGAATTTTTATTATATATTCTAAACTAGATCAATTTTCAGTATTTTCAGTATTTGAGGAACTGGAAAAACTCCTTTAGTATTTACTAAATTATTATACACAATTTCTTGTTCTTTAGTTGTCTCTAAAAACTTGCCGAAAACTATTGCGGCCGTTTTTGACGTGAACAGGTTTTGTAGGGTAAACTACAATGAACAAATTGTATATAGTGATTTAATAAAATATTAAAGATGTTTTCCTAGCTCCTAGAGTTCAGCTATTTCTAAAAAAATATCAAATTATGAAGGTATAACAAAAATAACAAAAGTGGCGCTAGTATCGCATTACCCTTCGCCTTAAAGTTCAATAAATTGTTTTGCATTAGCCATCACGGAAAACGCTGCATTTTATTTCTCCCACACCTCAGATCGCCCGGTACAGTGCGAGTGTGACAGAAGTGATAAAAAATAATAATAATATAAGACTATAAAATAAAATCATTTTGGCTGTGCCACGAAAAGGTCCCACCTCGGCAAGATGCTAGCTCGAGAGCCAGCGCTGATCTTCCAGCGGGCCCATTCAATGTTTGTGGAGGGGTTTAACTTACAAGGATGTAGAAAACAATGGAAGAAGTGAAATGAAACAGCCGAGTACAACTTACAAGTCGTTTATTAACCTAAGTCTTAGCCTAACTTTACACGCGTCGCTTCCCTTCCTGTTGCTACACAACTGGCACAACGCCGAGTACAGGGCTGCAGTCGGACTTTTCTGAAAAGTACTCGCACGTACTGATACAGAGGAACTCTATAGTTTGTAATGCACTTTATTCCTTCCATTATGTATGTGTCGCGCCCAGTTCGGCGAGTGTGTGAGCACGGTTAGAAATAAAAAGAATTGCGAGTTCAGTCGATCTATGAAATCTATGAACATTATAATATTTCAATATGCTTCGTCACAAAAACTTCAAACTAAATTAAAAACTACACTGGTTTTGCATGGATATTCATATCAATGTAACAGTAAACAACTGTTCCACTTTTGACAACCTAACCTATTTAAAAGTAACCCGTGGATAATGCTGTTGGCTATGCATATTGTAATACTTACTGAATGTAACTCTGATTGTAATACATATTGTATGGTTGTTTGTTATCCCTAAAATAAATAAATAACTAAATAAATTTTCTCAAAAAATAAAAGAAACAAAGAAAAATTGCTTTCGTTTATAAATTGGACATCGGAATTCTGGCGGAAAAGCAAATTTGTATTTTGTTTAATCCGGATCTTCATAAATTCGATCCCAGCTGTGGAATGAGGGGCGACAATTTTACTTTTATAGTTCTTTAAATTTAGTATATATTTGTATCACAATCAATATAAAGTGGTGACTATTTATGTATTTACCTACACTAAAACACCTAAAATCAATGTTTCACAGGATAATCAGGTATAAAGACAATAAACATACATGCGATGGAATCTTCAATAGATTTTCGTCTGTGAGAAGATCAGCACAAGGGAGATAAAAGTGACAATATCCATCAAATACGTGCCGATGTCGTTGAAAAAATCGTTAATTATGTCTAGAAAGACCAATGACAACCACGGCGTTTTTTGACAGGGTAGGCAGATTTTTTTTGTACTTTTTTATCATACAAAAAAATTATAGACTTGATAAGGTAGCTTTGTTTTATTAAAGAGCATGTAACGCTTTTGGCTCGTATCTACGGTATAGAGGGAAGCAAAATGGCAAGGTGAAAACAATAAACGAAATTCATTACACAAAACAAGACATGACATGATAATCGTGAATCATGTGAAAGTTAAATCATAGGGTAGGCACTGCTTTATTGCCTATATGACGTGCACGCCACTGGTCATATCCATATTATGTATATATTGCATCCACTGTCCGCCCTTTGCAAATAACGTAGGTACTTTAAATAAAATGAAATATTTACAAATGAAGCGAAAATTGAAAAATTTAATGATTCGGACAGGATTCGAACCTGCGTTTCCAACGGCTTTCCGGGCCAACACGGGCGTCCTCCCAATTGGACCACCGAATCAGATGTCAGAGCCATTGAATTTTTCAACCAGTTGCTACGACATGCCTTAGGGTGGCATCGTAGCGCCATCTACCGTAAAGATTGAGACTTTATCGTCGGCACCATCGTCTCAAATTTGTTGAGAATCGATAGTAACGATGTGCTACACCCGAATTATTTATTTTTATTAAAGCAGTAACGTCTGCTAACGTAAACCAAATGTTTACAAATGAAGCGAAAATAAATAATTCGGGTGTAGCACATCGTTACTATCGATTCTCAACAAATTTGAGACGATGGTGCCGACGATAAAGTCTCAATCTTTACGGTAGATGGCGCTACGATGCCACCCTAAGGCATGTCGAAGCAACTGGTTGAAAAATTCAATGGCTCTGACATCTGATTCGGTGGTCCAATTGGGAGGACGCCCGTGTTGGCCCGGAAAGCCGTTGGAAACGCAGGTTCGAATCCTGTCCGAATCATTAAATTTTTCAATTTTCGCTTCATTTGTAAACATTTGGTTTACGTTAGCAGACGTTACTGCTTTAATAAAAATAAAAAATGAAATATATTTACTAGAAATCTCGTAAGACGTCAGCCGGTCCGCTGCTGTGCTCGACACAACCTGCCCTCAGACGTCAATTGACTAAACAAACTTTATATGTGTAATTACTTTTAAACAAAAAGATACAGACTTCAAATTAAAACAAATCCTTTTCTCACATATTCTTGGAGCGAATGTATGATTTAATATAAAAAATCTTCAGTATTAGCACTGCACAGCACAGTATGTGTGCCTACAACAAGTCATTGTTCTATTCTATTGATTCTTCATGGATCCCATGAAGTATCCGACACTTTCCAACACGATATGAGAACGAATCGGATGGCTTTTCATTTTGACATCACGTGTACACGACCATCAGACCTACTGGTCGCCGAACAGCCTTAAACTGTTTCCTGTATCGCGCCATCGTATCACGGAGACCGTGCACCAATAGTTAAAACTGCCGATGCCTAGTGAACATGCGGACGACCGCAGCGCCGCCTGGCGTGCGAACTGCAGGAGAGTCAATAACTAATGTGGACAGTGACCACCACCTACCCCATACCTACCTAGATAGGTACAGATAGCCCAGCCCGTCGTCACGGGCTGCGAAACCGCCACAGCCTCAATATGCTCAGCATAGCAAAGGCATCCCCACACTCCAGAATGGAGAGTGAGACGAAGAAAGATGACTTCAGTCCTCTGTCGTGCGAGCAGTCGTCCACAGTGCTCCCGCGCCGCCGGCACAGTCCGCCAGGCGGCGCTAGCGTAGCGAGCGTCGAGATGCGGCGGCGGCGCTAGCTCGGAGTGCGCGGGCGGCGGCGCTAGCTCGGAGTGCGCGGGCGGCGGCGCTAGCTCGGAGTGCGCGGGCGGCGGCGCTAGCTCGGAGTGCGCGGGCGCAGGCGGCGGCGCTAGCTCGGAGTGCGCGGGCGGCGGCGCTAGCTCGGAGTGCGCGGGCGGCGGCGCTAGCTCGGAGTGCGCGGGCGGCGGCGCTAGCTCGGAGTGCGCGGGCGGCGGCGCTAGCTCGGAGTGCGCGGGCGGCGGCGCTAGCTCGGAGTGCGCGGGCGGCGGCGCTAGCTCGGAGTGCGCGGGCGGCGGCGCTAGCTCGGAGTGCGCGGGCGGCGGCGCTAGCTCGGAGTGCGCGGGCGGCGGCGCTAGCTCGGAGTGCGCGGGCGGCGGCGCTAGCTCGGAGTGCGCGGGCGGCGGCGCTAGCTCGGAGTGCGCGGGCGGCGGCGCTAGCTCGGAGTGCGCGGGCGCAGGCGGCGGTTACAGCGCCATCTTGCGGCCCTCGATGGAGATGTCGACGGCGCGCCGCGAGCCGCTGCGCATGCGCTTCTGGTCGATGAACCGCTTCATCTGCTTTTCGTATCGCGTCATCTTCTTCTTTGTTACCTGCATGAAATAAATCAGGGTTATATCGATTTAAACTACACGATCGACTCTGGCCAACAAAACGTGAAACGTGCTGTTTTAATGTAATATGTATGTGTTTTTTTAAATTTGAGTGTGTCAACTTAGAGTCTCAAGTGCCGAAATAATATGAACACTCACGACCAACAACCGGCCTATACTTACCCTCAGCCAAAGATAACGCGAGCTTAATGCTATTATTATTATTATCTCACTCGTCACTTTGCCGGAGGACGAGTACAGTGTGTAGTGAGCATCGCAGTTACTGTTGCGCAGCCGGCGCACTCGGAGCACGGAACGGAGGCGGACTAAAATTGTGAAAACTACACGCTCCGGCTACAATACATATAACGATAGTGCACACTCACCCTCGACATGTCCACCTCGCTGGTGGACTTGGGCCGCACGACGTAGTCCTTGCTGGAGGGCAGCGGCACGCCACCCAGCCCCTGCCAGCCACCATGTGATATATAACGATAGTGCACACTCACCCTCGACATGTCCACCTCGCTGGTGGACTTGGGCCGCACGACGTAGTCCTTGCTGGAGGGCAGCGGCACGCCACCCAGCCCCTGCCAGCCACCATGTGATATATAACGATAGTGCACACTCACCCTCGACATGTCCACCTCGCTGGTGGACTTGGGCCGCACGACGTAGTCCTTGCTGGAGGGCAGCGGCACGCGCGCGCGCGCCACCCAGCCCCTGCCAGCCACCATGTGATATATAACGATAGTGCACACTCACCCTCGACATGTCCACCTCGCTGGTGGACTTGGGCCGCACGACGTAGTCCTTGCTGGAGGGCAGCGGCACGCCACCCAGCCCCTGCCAGCCACCATGTGATATATAACGATAGTGCACACTCACCCTCGACATGTCCACCTCGCTGGTGGACTTGGGCCGCACGACGTAGTCCTTGCTGGAGGGCAGCGGCACGCCACCCAGCCCCTGCCAGCCACCATGTGATATATAACGATAGTGCACACTCACCCTCGACATGTCCACCTCGCTGGTGGACTTGGGCCGCACGACGTAGTCCTTGCTGGAGGGCAGCGGCACGCCACCCAGCCCCTGCCAGCCACCATGTGATATATAACGATAGTGCACACTCACCCTCGACATGTCCACCTCGCTGGTGGACTTGGGCCGCACGACGTAGTCCTTGCTGGAGGGCAGCGGCACGCCACCCAGCCCCTGCCAGCCACCATGTGATATATAACGATAGTGCACACTCACCCTCGACATGTCCACCTCGCTGGTGGACTTGGGCCGCACGACGTAGTCCTTGCTGGAGGGCAGCGGCACGCCACCCAGCCCCTGCCAGCCACCATGTGATATATAACGATAGTGCACACTCACCCTCGACATGTCCACCTCGCTGGTGGACTTGGGCCGCACGACGTAGTCCTTGCTGGAGGGCAGCGGCACGCCACCCAGCCCCTGCCAGCCACCATGTGATATATAACGATAGTGCACACTCACCCTCGACATGTCCACCTCGCTGGTGGACTTGGGCCGCACGACGTAGTCCTTGCTGGAGGGCAGCGGCACGCCACCCAGCCCCTGCCAGCCACCATGTGATATATAACGATAGTGCACACTCACCCTCGACATGTCCACCTCGCTGGTGGACTTGGGCCGCACGACGTAGTCCTTGCTGGAGGGCAGCGGCACGCGCGCGCGCGCCACCCAGCCCGGCTCGCCCGGCCGCACCGGCCTGCCGGACACAATGCAAGGTTTCATTACACTTTACTGAATAATGACCAATTCACTCATTATGTTCCCCAAACTGCTTTAATCTTTGAGTATTGAAGCACTAGAGATGTCATGCACGGGAAATATGCGGTTCAGGTCGGTTGAGTAAATTAAAAGTCTTTTAAGTTCGATTAAAACTTATACTTCAAAATAAGAGTACACACAAATTATTTTTACAGACATTTAAAATGGGCCGAATGTACATGACCGAACCGTCTTAATAATGTTTTAAAACTAACTTATAACTTAAGCTCTAGAAACGGTGCAGAGGGCCGTCGCCGGACCGGCTTATCAAATGGAATTCGCAACGTAGCGTCTGGCGAGCCTCCGGCGCGACACCAGTGCCGAGACATTCATACTTAGGAGCGATATAAACTTCGGCATAGGCCTTCCCTATTTATTACATCTATGGTTATACATATAATATACTAAAGTATATAACACCTCCCCTATCAGACAGAGGTTCTTTCTTCAGTTCTCAACTGCAGAAAGACCGAGGACATTCTTCGTTCAGCTGGTGTTGTTCGGCCCTTTCTGTGGGTGGTGATGGTAATCTTCGTGATTTGATTTTAATGAATGCCATGTATGATGCAATGATAATCAAAATAACGTAGAGTGGTGTAGTCCAATAGATGTGTTGGTGATGTTCGGGGCTTGTTAGTTGTATGTGTCGCTGCTCTTTTTGTATGTAGCCAATCGTGTCGTGTAACCGGTTCATAGAGATTTTATCGATTTTCAGCGGCTCCAAAGGATTTTTGATGTGGATATTCTTTAGATCTAGCGAGTATAGCTTTATAGGGGTTCCTTTGCAGACACTCTTCTCATTTGTAAATGAGCTCAATTCGGTCGATGCAGAACAGTTCTCTGGTAGTTTCAGAAGGTAGGAGCCGTTTATAGTGGTGTACTCCTCATTCTTACA
Source organism: Apotomis capreana (assembly GCA_947623375.1). Classification (NCBI taxonomy): domain Eukaryota; kingdom Metazoa; phylum Arthropoda; class Insecta; order Lepidoptera; family Tortricidae; genus Apotomis; species Apotomis capreana. The sequence continues at coordinate 305,844 of OX392520.1, forward strand.
GCGAATGTGGAATTTTGTTGGTTTTAAGCAGAAGATTAGGTAATAGTAGTCATTGATTTTCTCAAAGATTTCTTCCATGATTTTCACGTTATGGAAACTGCAGGACGTCGAAATGGTCTGTAACTTTATCAGCTTGTACAGGCAGTCGTCACGTTCATTCGCGTTGTAAAATTGCATTTGCTTATGGCAGTAGTATAGATTTCCGTAATTTAGGCATTCCTCTTCCAGATACTGGTACGCGTTTTCGTCGGCAACCAGATAAGGTTTTGGGGGTACGAGGATATTAGAGTTCGGGGTAGGTATTGGGAACAAGTGATAGTATTCGAAAACGGGCTTATATACTATTGGAACCTTAATAACAAATACTAGCATATTATTACTAAAATAAGACCCTATTTCTAAAAAGTTATAAAATATACGAGACTCTTTAACATCGGTGGCTATCAGTTGTGAGGGATCATAATGTTTGCTCAGAAATTGGATGAAATATTGAAGGTTTTCGAATGTAATTATATTATGGTCTGCTATGCCTTTTGCAGAGAATGAAAGAGCGGTTTCTAAATTATTAAGGGTTTCAAGAATGATTTGCAAATTAATTTCAACAAGTGTAAAAGATGTATCCAATTGTAGATAACCGAACAGTTCTTGTTTGGTGACGTTTATTTCTCGAATTATTTCCGTTATTTTATAGGAAATGAGGTTTTGGTTTTTTGACAATGATGATATCGTTTCGTTATAGTTTCCCAGGAAAAAATGATTTAGTGTAACATCCCTATTAAAATGGTTAACTAGCTCGGCTTGGTTAGTTTGTAAAATTGATATCGCTTCATCATATTTTTTTGCATCGGTTTGATCAAGGTTTCCCGTAATACTACGAATGATAGATCCCAAACCGTCTATTAGAGCTCGTTTATATCTATAACTATTTTTCGCTAGAGAGTTATACTTCTCTATAGCTTTGTTTAACTTATCGCTAATGTGCTTATTTAAAACATTAAATCTAAACAACAAGTTTTCATCGATATCATGGCATAATGCTTGCAATGATTGGATTTGATCGTCTACTGCACGAATTTGGTCTCTGATTTCGTTTAAGTCGACGTAATGAAGGAATGTGTGTTCAGATTGGCGTATTTTACATGGGCCTAGCTTAAATGGCAAAATACCGGGACTCTTATTCAGATGCGTCAGCGTCGCTTCCTCGGCTCGTGCTGGCCTGCACCCCGTCATCCTGTAACAAATTATGTTGCAAGTTTAGCGGCCTACGCAACCGTCGCTTATGGTACTCCTGGTCTTTTTGATCGACAATTTTTATGCCTAGGTCTTTAGCAACATTTCTAGTTATGTAACGAGGTTTTTCTTTATGTCGAACGGCGGCAGGGTTTTGGACATAGCAAACTTCGCCTTCTGCATACTCGAGTGGTTGCTCTAGTGATTCGTTTCGTTTGTTTATTATAGTTGTGTGTTTATTACTCACATATTCGGTCATTTTCTTATACAGTTCTGTTGTAATTTCTTTATGTTTATTTATATAATTTTGAAGGCACATCTTTTCTAATTGTATATCAAAAGGATCGCGATTGTCTAGATGTCCATTGACGATTTCTATGGGTTTCTTGCCGGTAGTTGTATGTATCGAATTATTATAGGCCAGTACGGCATAAAGCATAAGTTCAGTTACGGAGGATTGAGGATGGTTCATCTGTAGTAAACGTATATGTTCAAGTATCGTAGAGTGGAACCTCTCTATTGCACCATTTGACTGTGGATTGCTAACACTGGTAAAGTGTAAATTTATTTTATGCAGGTCGGCAAATTCTCTTAGGAGTAAGTTCTTAAACTCCGTCCCCTGGTCAGCCGTAATATTGAAAGGTAAGCCGTGATGAGTCATGTATATAATAAGACTGATTATGATATTTATTCCAGTCACACTATCGATTGGATATGCTTGGGCATATCTTGAAAATGTGTCGATGATAGTAAGGAACTTTTGCCCTTTAACTGTGAAGGTATCCACATGAATAACTTCAAACGGCTTCGCGGGTGTTGGTGCGATCTGTAGTACTTGTTTATTCGGACGTCGCTCATATTTAGCGGTCTGACATGCATTACAGTTATTAATCAATTCTGTTATTGTTTTTGTAATGTTAGGCCAGTAATAGTTCCGTTTTAGTTCTTTTTCGGTTTCTTGAATGCCTCTGTGGTTGGTCTTTCCTTCGTGCAATACTTTCACTAATCTTAGTTGTTCATCTAGCTCTGTTACATCAATGAATTTTTGTTTACAGAAAATTAATTTGTATGCAGAGCTTCTGAAGAGGTTTTGCAATATCGTTGTGACTTTGGGTATGTATTTAAGGTCTGATAACCATACTCCATATTGAATGTTAGGACGTATATGGCCTTTGAACAGGTGAATGATGTCTTCCTCTAAATTGTAAAGGTTAATTTGAGCAGATATACGGTTTTTCCCAGGATGGACTTCCTTATTTGCAGGTTTGTGAGGAGAATGCAACACAAATTTAATTTCTAATTGATTTTTGTGAGTGTTTACAGGTTTTTCTGCGATTGGAATCTCAAGAATTGGTTGGTCGTGGTTTGTATGTACAGTTTGTGATTTATTTTGTTCCTCAAGGTTATCCAGTTTAGGTCTCTCCGAGGCGTTTACGATTATAGATAAATTATCATCGCTAGATGTTGATTCATTTCTTAGTTCTTCAAATGTTACTGTCTCATTTGCATTTAGTTGCACCCTGGATAAAGCGTCTGCGTTTGTGTTATATTTTCCTTTTTTATAGTAGACTGTATACTCGAATTCTTCTAGTTTGAGTCTCCACCTAGTAAGACGTGAGTTTGGTTCTTTCAGCGACATCAGCCATTGCAGAGGCTTATGGTCAGTCACTATATTGAATTTGCGCCCGTAAAGATATGGGCGAAAGTACTTTGTGGCCCAAATAATGGCAAGTAGTTCTTTTTCTATAACGCTATAATTTATCTCGTTATCGTTCAGGGTTCGGGAAGCAAATGCTATTGGTTTATCTGATCCGATTGGTCCTTGCGAGAGGACTGCACCAATTGCAAAATTAGAAGCGTCGGTTGTGAGGTTAAATTCCTTATCAAAATCCGGATATTGGAGTATTGGGTCATTCGTTAGGATTTCTTGACATGTTCTGAATGCATGAATAAACTTAGGGTTGCTTGGGTCGATCTTTGCGCCTTTTTTTAAGCAAGACGTCAGGGGTTTTGTAAGATTGGAGAAATTTGGTATAAATTTTCTGTAGTAGCCTATTAGTCCTAGAAAGGATTTAATTTCTTTTGGAGTCGTTGGTACCGGATTTTTTTGTATTGCCATTATTTTATCTGGGTTAGGTTTAACGCCATTAGGAGTTACAATATGGCCTAAGTACGCGGTTTCGTGTTTTAAAAATTCGGACTTGTCTAGTTGGATCTTTAAATTTGCCTCTCTGAGGCGTTGGAAAACTGTCTGGACGTCAAAGATATGCTCTTGAAGAGAAGTCGAAAATATAATTATGTCATCCATGTAGACGACACAAATTGTATTTATTAAGCCTCTTAAGACATTTTCCATTGTCCTTTGGAAGGTGGATGGCGCGTTTTTAAGCCCGAAAGGCATTCTACAGTATTCATAGTGACCGTTGTCTACAGTAAATGCAGTTTTTTCGATGTCCTTATTATCCATTTCTATTTGATGGAACCCGCTAGCAAGGTCTAGGGTTGTGAAGTATTGGCAGCGGCCTAGCTTGTCGAGGATATCATTAATATTAGGAATAGGATACTTATCGCTGATGGTTTTTTCATTAAGTTTGCGGTAATCAACCACTAGTCGCCACTTCTTATTACCGTGTATATCCATCTTTTTCTCTACAAGCCAAATTGGGGATGACCATGGGGATTCCGATGGCTGAATAATTTTTTGCTGAAGCATTTTATTGATTTGTGACTGTACTTCGGCTTTGTGTACATGGGGGTACCTGTAAGATTTTGTGTAAATCGGTATTTCGTCGGTAGTTCGAATTCGATGTTTGATTTTATTTGTAAACGTAAGAGTTTGTCCTTCGCGGTAAAATATATCGCTATAATCTTTGCATAGTTGGATTATTTGTTTTTTTTCTTCAGCATTCATGTGGTCTGTTCTTATAAGGTTTTCAAGATCGTCAGGTTTTGGCAAAGGTGTTTCGAAGTTGTAGCATTCAAAATTATCCTTTAAACGTGTACAAGGTATTGGGTGTGTAATGCTAATGATAATATCATTGCTGGTCGGGTTGTTTATTTCAACGAAAGCATAACCTTTGTTGGCCATAGTAACCACCGATTGCAAGACGCATTGATTAATTTTTTTTTCAGGGATAAAAATTTCTCCGTTTTTTGTGTTAACAGGTACCTTAATCGCGTTTGAGCTATTGGCTTTTACGAGTACTTCGAGAAGATTATGATTCCCTGATTCTAGCATTTGTATTTGGTTTATTGCTTTTTGTGTAACGAGTTGTCTTTTGGATAGGTCGACAGATGCGCGAAGTTTTTGTAAGAGGTCAAGTCCGATTAATCCATCGAATACGTTGTGAAATTTGTAAATGTGGAATTTATACAAACCCTTTTGTTGAAATTCATCGAATAATGGTACATAGATGGTATATTTGTTGAGTAGTGCAATGCACATTTGTTACGGCAAATGGTTCGTAGTCCACTTGAAGGTTTTTATAAAATCGTTTGACAATATCGGGAGACAAAAACGATTGATTCGATCCTGTATCGATTAGCAGCTTCATTGGTGGATTATTTATCTGGATAAATGGAAGTTGTCTATTGAGATGGGCATGAATTTGTATTAAGTTTCGTTGTCGAGGTTCTGGGCCGGACAAAAATTTGTATTCTCATTTTCGACCGGAATTTCTTGTTCTGTGTAATCTTCCTCGCTAAAATAAGGAGGTGCGTTGTTGTCGTAGTGTTCGGGAGTATTAGTCATTTCATGTTGATTTAATTCTTCAAATCGGTATTCTGGGTAGTACCCGATATTTTGGAAAACATTTTGCCTGTTAGCGTTAGATTGTCTGTGCTCATTGTTTTGCCAAGGAATAAAACTTGGTCGAGTATTAAGATTATTGTTATTTGTTGGGCGAGGCAAATTACTCGTTGCACCGCCATACGATACCCCGCTCATCGGTGTTGGCCTAGGGGCTCTGTAAGTTTTTGGATCTTGGTAGAAGGCATTTTGTCTGTTTTGAGTCGTATTTCCGCGGTTTTGGTTCACTTGTGGTTGATTTTGATTAAAAACAGGATTGCTAAATTGTTGTCTAGGACGATTCCAATTAGAAAAGGGAAATCTGTATGAATTAGTAAATGCATTTTTGTGGTGTTGCCCGAATTTGTTTTGTTCAGTAGAAGAAGACTGACCTTGGTTTCTTTTTTGCAAATACACGATGTTACTTTCTTCTTTTATAAACTGGAGCGCTTCTGGTAAGGTATTAGGTCGCATGGCTCGAATAGTAGGGCCTAAAGGTTCCTTTAACCCTGCTAAAAATGTTTTCAGGGTTTGCATGGTGAAAAAGTCTCTCTTACAGTTTCTAACGTTTTCGTCATCGTTGTGTAAATTCACGTAATTGATTAGAGTATTAAGTAAATGTATGCAGCGATCGTAAAATTGTTGAGGTGTTTCGTTACCTTGGGTTAAATTTATCAAATCGCGGTTCAAAGAATTTTCATCTCTGTGGTCGGCAAAGTTTTGGATTAAAGCACTTTTAATTTCATTCCAAGTTCTGGCAGCATTTATGTCAACCACCTCGGATGCTTTACCTTGTAACTTACTAATTATACCATTATTTACGATAACATTTTGAAAATTTTCTGGATTGGCTCTATCGTAATATTGTTCGACTATAGAGTCTACAGCTGAGATAAATCGATACAAAGAATTGACTTTACCGTCATAAGTCGGTACGACTCTAAGAGCAATCTCAAATAATTGTAATTCGTTCATTTTGCCTTAATGCTATTAAATTTATTTTATAGATTAGTAGCACTTTGGATTAGTTCACCACACTAAAACACTCTTATAATCTATGTATAACACTTTTACAATATTCGAGGAATTTAGGAATTTAATCTGGTTGCTAACTATAAATTTCCAAACGTACTCACAGTATCGTGATGATTGCAGTAATTAACATTGCCTTAACTGGTCCCGTCGAAAGCGATGTAGTCTTCCAGGGCGTCGCAGCTTCCACAGATATGAACAGTTCACCACTGGGAGTTCGTAAGAGCACTAATTAACCGTTAATACGGAGACCGGGCACCGATTTTTGTGAGTCCGGTTTAGTGCTAGCTACTCAACTGCGCCAAATATGCGGTTCAGGTCGGTTGAGTAAATTAAAAGTCTTTTAAGTTCGATTAAAACTTATACTTCAAAATAAGAGTACACACAAATTATTTTTACAGACATTTAAAATGGGCCGAATGTACATGACCGAACCGTCTTAATAATGTTTTAAAACTAACTTATAACCAAGGTCCGGAATTTTTCATAGCAAATGTCAAACTTTGAGAGGGTTCGACCAAAGTGTTTTATCGACTATCGATAAATAATTTTCACTTAACGAAACATCGTTAAAGTAATGAAAACAGGCTTTTGGATATATACAGTGGCATTCAGCTAATTAGCGACATCATTATTTTATTCAATACAAATGCATATAAAATATGACTTTAGAAATTCTATGAACAACGTAAGATGCGGAGGCCCATTTTATTATTAACTAGGAGGCGCCCGTAACTTCGTCCGTGTATTTTTTTATTTACTGACGACGGACAAAAAGTATCCTTTAACCATCTTTGGATGTCCATCCCTGTGTCAAAATTGGTTAAAATCTGTCCAGCCGTTTCGGCGTGATCCGAGGACAAAGGTAATTATGATCAACAGATGGCGCCAAGCAGGCATGACGACGCGCGCCCATACAAAACGAATTACAATCGTGCATCACGCTATTAAGATTTTTCCTGAAATCGTGACCCCTCTCCATAATAATCCAAAATATATTTTTCAATACAAATCTAGAATTTTATAATAGTGTAGATAACACGGTGTACACGTGTTTAAACAAGTTTTAGTATAGGTAGTGCAAATGAAATTTCTGTAAAACATATTTTTTTGAAAATAGACATATGTATATTCCGTTTCTAATTTATTAAAGTATGGGGTTGTAATGTAAGTTGTAAAAAGTGTTAATTTGAAAATGTCTAGTCTCTAAAGTAAAGTTTTACAGAAACTTTATTTTCCCTATAGTAAACCTTGTTTAAACAACCATACTTCATGTTATTAATAATAAAAATGGTCAACCGCATCTTACATTTTTGATTAAATTTCCAAAGTTATATTTTACATGCAGTTGTATGGAATAAAAATAATGATGTCCCTAATTGGCTGAACGACACTATATATATCCAAAAGTCTGATTTCGATACTTTAACGTTGTTTCGTTAAGTGAATATTATTTATCGATAATCGATAAAACACTTTGGTCGAACCCTCTCAAAGTTTGATTTTTGCTATGAAGAATTCCGGACCTTGCTTATAACTTAAGCTCTAGAAACGGTGCAGAGGGCCGTCGCCGGACCGGCTTATCAAATGGAATTCGCAACGTAGCGTCTGGCGAGCCTCCGGCGCGACACCAGTGCCGAGACATTCATACTTAGGAGCGATATAAACTTCGGCATAGGCCTTCCCTATTTATTACATCTATGGTTATACATATAATATACTAAAGTATATAACACGGGCGAACCCCTCCGGGAAAATAATTGGTCAACTGGTCAAGCACGTTATATAAAACTATTTAGAGTCGCTTCACTGCCATCTTACATTGTTCCGTGTCGCGTGACGTCTCTCCAAAAATGGTGAATTGTGAAATATTTTCACGTAAAACGCGATCTGGCAGCTCAAATTCGCAAACATATTTCTTGAATAATATCTTCAATATACAGTATATTAATTTTTCGAATTTTATAATAAATAGTATCTATAACACAATTCAGTTCATTCATACGATACAAATCCTCTTTATTGCACACCTCAAATACACAGGGATACAAAACATGACAGATATACAGTAAAAAAATAATCAGAGGTTAACAACAGGCGGTGTTATCGCTAAATAGCGATCTCTTCCAACCTTTAGGTAGCGGAGTAGATCAAGAAAAGTTAGAATTGAGTAGGTGATGCAAAACAACTTTAAGCCACAAAAATTAACTACAAAAAATAAAAATGCAATAAACATATATAAATAACAATAATCTGATATACGTACATACAATACTTAAACATAATAAATACATATAGCAGAGTAGAATAGATAGCAAACCAGTCAGTCGCATAGTACGAGCAACAGGGAGCGATTTTCAACGCAGTGTAAATTAAGGCAGAGATAAATAATGACGTTTAAGGTGAGATTTAAATATAGCAATTCCACAGAAGAGTAGCCTGAAAATTGAATGAATTATTGTAAAACTTGGAAGAAGAAGAAGGTATAGTGAGGAGATCATTTTGAGCAGACCTAACAGAACGTAAGTAACTGAAACGCTCTTTGAGGTAGAGGGGAGTTTTTGGGTTCATTCATCAAACTGATTTGACTCATTTTTCAGATGTGTCCCATCACTATTTTGTTCACAAGTATTTCTGTAGTGTGCGTTTATCGCAACAGAAAAAATTGTCTCTGTTGAGTTAGCGTTAGTTGGTGATACCTAGAGTTGAAATTTTCACAGATGATGTATTTCTATTGCCGCTATAATAACAAATACTAAAAATAAAATAAAATAAATATTTAAGGGGGGCTCCCATACAAAAAACTTGTTATAGATAATGGTACGGAACCCTTCATGCGCGAGTCGGACTCGCACTTGCCCAATTTTTAATGGTTTATCGCGATTAAGTAAGTAACCGTTAATTGATTACATTTTACCCATCTCTGATTGTGAGGATCTGCGTTTTGAGTTAAATTAGTGTTTGTAAACTAAAAGAAATAGGAAACCCAACTTTATTATTAAAACAGGAGAGGAGGCGAGGAGATATTTTGGAGACCAAATATGTACATTAATGAAACTTTGTTTATAACTTTACGAGCCTAGGTCTCCGTTTCTAGTGCTAAAGATAAAGTTATAATAAACTGTGCTGAAAGCTTGGCGATTCCCATATCGTTATTACTTAAAAGGTCATTCTCTGAGTGTTTTGTCCCGCCTTTATGGAAATCCGCCTTTATCACACCAGTCCATAAAAAGGCCCAAAAACGGACATAAAAAACTATAGACCAATTTCTAAATTATGTATATTGTCGAAAGTTATGGAAAAAATAGTGTATAACCAAGTGTCCTGCGCTCTAAAGAATTCGATTAGCTCAAACCAACATGGTTTTTGAAGGACCGTTCCACTGTATCTAATCTCGTTCTCCTTAATGAGTATGTCACTGATGCTATGGACAATGACACTCAGGTTGATGTAATCTACACTGATTATAGTAAGGCATTTGACCGAATTGACCATGGTATCTTACTTTCCAAGTTGTACGACATCGGAATCAGCGGCGATTTGCTGAGATGGTTTTCTTCCTACATTGACAATAGGTCTCAAGCTGTTGTAGTTAATAATTATATTTCGGGATGGGTTACTATCCCCAGTGGTGTTCCCCAAGGTTCTTTGCTCGGACCATTGCTTTTCAATATTTTTATTAACGACATTAGTAAATGCTTTATACATTCCAAACTACTTTGTTTTGCTGACGATATGAAGGTTTTTAGAAGGGTAAAGTCGACCAGTGACTCACTATTGATCCAGTCAGATCTCGAGCGACTTGATGATTATTGTCAGAAAAATAAGTTAGATTTGAATCCATTGAAATGCTTTTCTCTAACATTCTCAAGAAAGCAGAATTTAATACCGACTATTTATAAACTTAAAGGTCAACCTCTGAACAAAGTCCAATCTATGAGAGACTTGGGGGTGGTACATGATTCCAAACTTTTATTTGACACCCACATTGACACTATCGTTGGTTCTGCTTTAAAAACACTAGGTTTTATAATGCGTAGTTCTGTCCATTTTACTCAGGCCAAAACACTTAAGATTCTGTTTTGCTCCTTAGTTCGGAGTAAACTGGAGTATGCATCCCAAATTTGGAATCCCTGTTACGCTACTTATATAGACAGGATTGAACGTGTTCAGAAAAATTTGTTAAGTACTTAAGTTACAAACTAAAATTCCCTTATAATTCATCCAATTACCTAAATATTTGTAAAAAACACCATCTGATCCCGTTATATAAGCGCCGTGAAATAGCCGATATTACCTTTTTGCTTAAAATCACAACTGGCGGCATTGACTGTCCCGAACTGCTCAAGGAATTATCGTTTGTGACTCCTTCTCGGTCCAAAAGGCACTTCCCCCCTATCTCACTGAGGCGTACATCATCCAATTACAGACGGAATAGTTTCCTTAACCGCGCTAGTCGCCATTTGAATAATACGACGAAAGAGCATGATATTGATATATTTAATTGTGTAATTCCTTCCGTGAGGCGAAATTTAGCTAATGTGTTTTTTGATTGAGCGATTTTTATAACATGCTTGTGCAGTATTGTTATTGTGTATTAGGTAGGTACTTAGGTTGTCAGCCCATCAAGGCTCTAAAAGTTAAGGTTTATAAGTTTAAGTTTGTAGATTAACGAATGTTCATAGTTTTTACATATATTTGCTGCAAGTGCGCGTCGGTACATCGATGTGCGCTGTTTACTTAAGTTTATGTTTTATGTGCAGCAACTATTTGTGAGTTCCTGTAATTGGCTCTGTATTTCTATTTAAGTTTCTATGTTTAGTGTATTAGCTGTTGGTTCTCCTAAAATATTTAAATAAATAAATAAATAAATAATGTCGGGACAGCTTGGCCCTTGGATCGCCTACCAAGCTGTCAACGGGCTTTGAGACTGAATTGTATAACTGACCATGGAACCTCTCGATCTCGCCTAGAACCTCTGCTTTGGTCGACGCTATGCTGCCATCTTCCCGTTTCAGCTTGGTCAGCTGGCTTTGTCCAATAGACTTGTCCTTTGCGAACACTTTGGAGCCTTTGTTCTGGAGTATGCATCCCAAATTTGGAATCCCTGTTACGCTACTTATATAGACAGGAATGAACGTGTTCAGAAAAAAATTGTTAAGTACTTAAGCTACAAACTAAAATTCCCTTATAATTCATCCAATTACCTAAATATTTGTAAAAAAACACCATCTGATCCCGTTATATAAGCGCCGTGAAATAGCCGATATTACCTTTTTGCTTAAAATCACAACTGGCGGCATTGACTGTCCCGAACTGCTCAAGGAATTATCGTTTGTGACTCCTTCTCGGTCCAAAAGGCACTTCCCCCCTATCTCACTGAGGCGTACATCATCCAATTACAGACGGAATAGTTTCCTTAACCGCGCTAGTCGCCATTTGAATAATACGACGAAAGAGCATGATATTGATATATTTAATTGTGTAATTCCTTCCGTGAGGCGAAATTTAGCTAATGTGTTTTTTGATTGAGCGATTTTTATAACATGCTTGTGCAGTATTGTTTTTGTGTATTAGGTAGGTACTTAGGTTGTCAGCCCATCAAGGCTCTAAAAGTTAAGGTTTATAAGTTTAAGTTTGTAGATTAACGAATGTTCATATAGTTTTTACATATATTTGCTGCAAGTGCGCGTCGGTACATCGATGTGCGCTGTTTACTTTAATTTATGTTTTTTGTACAGCAACTATTTGTGAGTTCCTGTAATTTCAAAAACCTTATTCCTAGCCTTCATTAACGACATGTCACAGGTTATTCATAACTCCAGCTTTTCACTTTTTGCCGATGACTTAAAAATCTTCAAAGTAATAAATACTCCATCTGACGCACTTCATTTGCAAGAGGATTTAAATCGCGTTCTTGAGTGGTCCAGTCTAAATAAATTGCCCTTGAATGTAAACAAATGTAAGCACATCAAATTCAACAGAAAACGGCACCCCCTAATAACATCATATTGCATAGAAAATGTACCCCTGGAAGAAGTTTCAGTAATGAGAGATCTGGGCGTTATATTGGATAGCCAGTTATCATTCACCGCCCATATTGATGAGATTATTAGTAAGGCTTACAAACTATTAGGTTTCGTTTGGCGCAACTGCAAGAATTTTAAAAACAAAACAGCTCTGATTACTGCATACTTTGCGCTGGTTAGAAGCGTATTGGAGTATTGTTCTAGTCACTAGAATCTAGTGTATGGAACCCTCAGTATAAGTGCCACCAAGTTCGGATCGAAAGGATACAAAAGCGTTTTCTGTTTTACTTGTCTGTTCATCAGAAGAAACTTCGCTCCCTAACAAGTTATACAGACCGACTGAATTTTTTCAATTTACCATCATTGGAGAAACGTCGTTGGATCTCTGATCAGGTCTTACTATTCAAAATTATAACTGGGTTGATAGATTCTCCGCAATTATTGAACAAAGTTGGATTTACGGTACCTAGACCTAACTCTCGCATAGCCAATTTCCGTCCCTTTGCTTTGGACAACTATCGAACTAATCTTGGATCTCACAGTGTCATTCCTAGAATATGCAGGGAGCATAATAAAATATACAAGGTGACCAGGATTGACTTATTGGCTATGTCACTAAATAAATTTAAGATATTCCTTCGGAACTGTCATGTTACGTAGTTGATAGTTTTGTGAACTACTTAGTACTTAATGTTAATGTAGTAGTTATTTAAAATTGTTATTTTCTTTGTAATGTTATCTCCTCACATTGTTTAAGTAGCTTTTAGATCCCACCAAAAACATTCTGTAAAAAATTAGCCAAGTCTCGATGGAGCTGCTTGTTTATCTCTAAAAAGTAATGAAATCTAGACAAAGTCGTACCAAGTCTAAGGTTCCTTACTGCGATTTCTTTATTATTATAGTTAATGTTGTGTGACTTGGCCGTTGAAGAGTACACAAGGGTACAACACCAGGTGCTCCATGACACCATTGCACCAATCTGTCCCCAGAACCGCTACAAGTCAATTTTGTTTACACGTAATGTTATATCTGTTGTAACTACCTATGTTTGTTAAGCGAGATAATAGCCCATACTGGTATTGGTAATTTGACGCTAGTGTCTCATTTTAGGCTGTTGTTGATTGTGCAGCACATGCATTCAGCATTGACAATGCTGACTTCTGCTCTCTTCTTTTTGGAGCGTCAAATCGACCACCGATCTAGCATAAAATAGATGTACAGACGGACTTCTATCAATGATTAGAGGTAGATGAATACTTTTTATACTGTTTGTTTCAGGCTTTGGCTGCGTATTTCAATAATACATAAGTATTATTGAAATACGCAGCTTTATCAAGCCTACAATTGACTGGTTATTGAATCAACGTTTTCCAAGTGGCAATTTTCCATCGTCAATGGGTAGCGGTTCTGGCGACAGATTGGTGCAATGGTGTCATGGAGCACCTGGTGTTGTACCCTTGTGTACTCTTCAACGGCCAAGTCACACAACATTAACTATAATAATAAAGAAATCGCAGTAAGAAACCTTAGACTTGGTACGACTTTGTCTAGATTTCATTACTTTTTAGAGATAAACAAGCAGCTCCATCGAGACTTGGCTAATTTTTTACAGAATGTTTTTGGTGGGATTTCACTGCTTTTTGTAGAAGCGTGGGCATATTGTTTTATAACAACCTGCTAATTCACTTTAGCAAACCTCACGAAATAATAAGCGAAATCAACGAAATGCAAATAATCCCTCCTAATCCCTAGCAAACGTTTCCGAGCGCAATAGAAGAATGTCGTAAACGACTGTAACGCGGCCGGTTGCCACTTCGCCATATAAGATTATCGGAAAAACAAACGTAGGCGCGTTTCAAAATACAGTTAGCGCCATCTAGCGACGTGTGCGGGTATCACCGCCACTCTTAGTCCAATGCATTATATTTTGACCAAATTTTGAGCGAAATTAATATTTTGGTGTAATTTGTTTATTTAATTTGTGTAATGTTCGAGTAGAATAAAGTTAATCGTTCGACTATTTCTTCTTGTAAACTTGTAAGGTAAGTATAAGTATAAAAGCCAGTCTAGTCTTATCCAGAGTTTTCCTTTAATTTTATTTATATGCGTATTAAAAGCAGAAGGGGAGGCATTCGCCCAGCGGGTACGTATTACAATACCGAAGTTCAAAATACCGAATTTCATAAGACCTATGGACGGAAGGCCGAAAATTAAAATTTCGAATGTTTATTTGACCGAAAGTTTAAAATCCCGAAAGAACGTTTGATCGAAAGGATGAAATACCGAATATTATAATCCCGAAGACTGTAATCCCGAAGAATGAAATCCCGAAGACTGTAATCCCGAAGATTATAATCCCGAAGACTATGATCCTGCCTTAAGGTTGTAATCCGGAATATTATTTAAACTGTCGAGAATTATATTTCTGTAGTCTTACAGATTCTAATGTTTATTTTATACAAAGAATATTAACCTAAATTACGTAACCTACTTGCCTACTACTATACTTACTATTTATAAGTGAACTCTTCTGTGGAACCGATCTGCTCCGGCGCTGCGGGATGTGCAGCTCCTCCGCCCTAGTACGTTAGTACTCTTTATTATACTGTGGCCCAAGCGTTAGAAAGTGCGGGCATCAAGCGAGTCGCAGCAGCTGAGGCTGGTCGCCGAAGGTGACCAAAAAGCCGAAGCTGCGGAGGCGAGCGTTGACAGCTTCGGTTCCAGACAAGTTCGGTTCGGTTGGCGGTCCATGACAGAATATTTTATCATAATATCGAATATTTAGTGTCATAATTTCCCACTTTCCCGGACTCTTTCCTTTTCTTAATCGACTTGCCACAGAACCGAAGCTGTCAACCCCGATTCCACGTGGTCTTGTCTGCCCTACCCCTAGAGTGTATATAAAAGGCCGGAGGCGCGGAGGGAGGGCAGCCCCCGGCCGCCGTAAGAAGGCGAGCGTAGGTGCCGCATTTTCTTACGCTAGGGCGGAGGGGCTAAATATCCCGCAGCGCCGCCGGAGCAGATCGGTTCTACGGAAAAGTCAGATTAGTTTACTGTCCTGACACTTTTAAAGTGCTCATTGACTATCGGGATTATAAAATTTCGAGATTTTAAAAATTTCGGGATTATGAAATTTCGAGATTTTAAACTTTCGATTTTCTGAAAATAGGTAATTTGAGCTTCGGTTTATCGAATATCGGCTTTTTGAACTTTCGGTATTTTGACCATCGGTATTTCAACTACTAGGTATTATGAACTTTCGGGATTGTAATACGTAACCCGCCCGGCTGTGGGACGCTATAGGCTAGATTAAATTAGAAGATGTGGGTACACATCTACTACGCTGGATTTTTTCAATGACAGTCGATTTTTTAATGTACCAATAGTAGAAGGGGGCATTACCATATCTCTAATACAGCTGAGACCAGCTGAGGGTTCTTCACCAAATAAATAATAAATAAATAAATATCAGACAACCTCACACAAATCGATCCAGTCCCAAATTAAGCTCTAGAAGGCTTGTGTTATGGGTACTAGACGACGATAGACATACTTATATAGATAAAGATATACTTAAATACATAGAACAACCATGACCCAAGCACAAATATTCGAGTTCATCACACAAATATTTGCGCTGGCCGGGACTCGAACCCGGGACCGCCGGCTCAGTAGGGAGGTGTCTACAAACCGAGCCAAACGCGTCGTCAAAATACTTCAGACCTTGGATTTTTGACATCAAATGAAGCGGCCCACTAAGTTGAATATTAAAATACTTAAACGGGTTTACTCACGTCGTAGAAGTCGAATAACGCTCGACATGTTTCGAATCGGTACGCGATCCATCATCAGGAGAGATGATCAGTCGCGACGGCGGCCAACCGAACACAACAACAAGTTGAATATTTTTTGTAAAGGCGGTATGTCGATCTCTAATAGTTTGGTTGGGCTCTTGTGTTTTCTAATCAGAGTACTCCAGATCTTCGATTATCCTAGTTTTTAGGGTTCCGTACCCAACGGGTAAAAACGAGACCCTATTACTGAGACTTGGCTGTCCGTCCGTCCGTCCGTCCGACCGTCCGTCTGTCACCAGGCTGTATATCACGAACGGTGATAGCTAGACATTTGAAATTTTCACAGATGATCTATTTCTATTGCCGCTATAACAACAAATACTAAAAATAAAATAAAATAAATATTTAAGGGCTCCCATACAACAAACTTGTTTTATAGTACGGAACCCTTCATGCGCGATTCGGACTCGCACTTGGCCAATTTTTATAGTTTTCGCTTTATGTGGCCATTAAACCCTAACTCTGTACCAAATTTCAGCTCTCTGAATTTATGGGAAGTACTAGTTCTTTACTGATGATCATGAGTGAGTGAGTGAATGAGTGAGTGTCGTAAATGCGAAACTTTGCTTTCGCGTAACTTCGGAACTAAATGACCTACAGACTTGAAATTTTGGATTTTAAGTATGTGATTATAGCTTACTGGATGACAAAAACTTCTGCTTTCTGGTCTTATCCAGAGGTGCTCAAATAGGGGCCTGAAAATGCGGCGAAATGGTTCCAGTAAAGGATGGTACGGCAGTGTTTGCTTCGCGCTCGACTTGGCGGGGGCACTGCCGTGCCCCCCGATATGCATGTCGTGTTTGCCTATCATTGGATAGACACTCTGGCATTCCATGTACACATGTTTCTTATTGTTATTTCGTATAGTGTTGTATCTGTTGGCAAACCTTTTAATAAATAAAATAAAATAAAATAATTGGCTCTGTATTTCTATTTAAGTTATTATATTTAGTGTATTAGCTGTTGGTTCTCCTAAAATAAATAAATAAAACAAATATACACATTTTTCCGCCAAACGGGGACCCCCGCGCCCCTTCCACTTGTCCTTGATTCGCTCGCGTTGCTAGTTGCCGAGATAGTTCGAGTGTCCGGCGTTAGGGGACTTCACCCCATTTAACCTGTAGTATAGCGGGTGAGTAAATCAGGTAAAGTGGAGCGGGTGAGGGTGGGTGTGAGGGTGGGTGTGAGGGTGGGTGTGAGGGTGGGTGTGAGGGTGGGTGTGAGGGTGGGTGTGAGGGTGGGTGTGAGGGTGGGTGTGAGGGTGGGTGTGTCGGTACGTACTTGTCGGGGCGGTGGTCGTGTCGCGCGCGCTTGGCGGAGGGCCCGGGCTCGTCTGGGCGCGGCCGCGCGCCCGCCATCGCCTCGTCGCGCGCCTGCCGCTCCTCGCGCGTCATCGCTGCACACGCACACACACGCGTCAAGCGGGCCCCTCCACACAAGCGCCGTGCGAGTAAGGCCCGAGACACAGACCACCCCCACTAGACGGAGCATGTGAGGCGACCCGCGCCCACCGACGATATGGTACGGCAGAACATTACAGTATCAACACGGCGGCCACCGTTTAGGTGCGTCCTTGTTTATGATCCATGCGTACATCAACGAAAAAAGTAATTAAATAAATAACATGGTAAATTGTAGTGTTAAGTGGTGTAGAGAGACCTCATAAACATGGACGCAACTAAACGGTGGCCGCCGTGTTGATACTGTAATGTTCTGCCGTACCATATCGTTGGTGCGCGCGGGTCACCTTACATGCTCCGTCTAGTGGGGGTTGTCTGTGGGCCCGAGACAACGAATACAATAAGTACTCACTCGCTCGGAAAGCCGTTTATAGCGCGAAATCTGCGTGCAAAAGTCATTTGAATTTCAAACACGATGATTGTGATCGTCTGTGATGACCCGTCCGTCAAAATTCAAAATTCAGAGCTTTTCCATAGCTTTTCACACTAGCGGATAAAATAGATTTTTGCACGCAGATTAAGCGCTAAAAACTGAGGTTTTCCAAGCAAGTGAAATTAAAAGTATATTTTTTTTAAATAATCCTGGCTATCTACTACAACTAGTTAATCATTCTTCGTCATGGTTTTTCCATTCACATAGCTACATTTATTTTTTAAGATTCGACATTACATTTTGCTGCTGAAGAGCTTTCTGCCTTTAAGATCCACTAAAAAAAAACTGGTTGATAATCTTCAATGTCAAAATTTCACCGGTTCGACATTGACAAGTGTCAGCCCTGGAAAACAATAGAAGGGAAACGAGCCTGCCCATCGAGGTGTGCAAGTGACTCACCCTTGAAGTCGGTGGAGAGGTTGAAGATGGGCCGCGCCCACTCGGAGATGAGCCGGCCGGCGCGCTCGCGGTTGGCCTTGGTCTCCTTCGGGTGCTTGTACAGGTACATCACCGCCTTGCCGATGCCCGACTGCTTCAGCAGCGACTTGTCTATCGACGGGAACTGCCGACACACATTAACAATTCAAATTTAAAATTCATTTATTTACCAAAAAGTATTACATGCTAACACAGGTACATATATGACAGGGTTTATACAGTGAGAGTATTTTGCGTAGATTTTATCAGTGGTCCTCACACTAGGTCAAGCCTGTATCGTGAGGGCCTGTGAACACAATTTGCATTTCACTTCAAGATGTTTATAAATATTTAATAAAAATGTTAATATTCGGTCTTCTCAATTAAATCTATATCTAGAGAAAATTAGCATTGCTACGCTTAGTAAATAGATGCGCTCGCCATGTGAAAGTGTGTTATTGTCAGTGTGTACATATGTGTGTAAGTGTGTATGAGTGTGTGTGTGCACACATTAACAATCTAGATAAATAACTTGAAAAGTTTCTAATCTCTTTCTATCGACTCGATTTCTTTTTATTATACAATTAAAAGAAAAAGACTAGTCCTTGGACCTATTCACCCCGCTCTCCCCGGGTAGAAGCGAAGAAGGATGTCACGAGAACAGTTCGTTGGTTAGATGCGATATTGGTCCGTCACGACAGTCGCCAGTTACTGTTTTAACTAGATTTGCTATCAGTCAGATTATTTATTTATCAGAATCGCTTTACGTCAGGCCTGTATATTGCCATTGGCTTTTCGTCAAATCCTTTATTGTTAATTTGAGAGAAGAGGCAAAATGATGAGGAATGAAAAATATAACACATATATTACGACGCTTTTAGAAAATGAAGAAATAAAACAGTGACGAACGTTGTTTTTATTTTTTCAAGAAAATTTATTTCTTGATTATTTTCGCGATGCTGCTATAAATAAAATGCACTAAACACTGTAGGCTTTGTAATGTATTCAATGTTCAAATGAAATTTTATTGTTATTATTGGTAATAAACTATATCAATCATAATGAATGAGTGAGGGATTGTTACTAGTTAGGTGTGCGACGGCTTTTATAATCTTTGTGGCTATCCGAACGATGCATGTAGTATTTGTATTTTTTAAAGAATTAATAATCAAGCGGATGTCATCGGGACAAATTGGCTTCCTATTCTCTTAACATTTTGCTATTTTTTATAATTTTAATATTTCCTCGCATTGTTTGAGAAAAGCACTATGTGAGTCTCGGCCGAACAGGGATTGCAGAACTTGTTTTAGCCGTCGATTTCAAACATGTCCATTAATCCCTTACTTCGTGGCCTCTGCAGCAATGTACGACTTCCAATATGAGCCGCGCTAATATTGATCTTGCAATGAAGAGGCTAGGGTGTATGGGGAAGGTTCTTGCAGTCCTCGCCACAGCTCGTGCAGTACTCACGTCCTGCAGCAGCTTCAGGATGGAGTCTCGGATGAGCAGGCACGGCAGCGCGCGGTTGGGCATGGGCGCGAGCCAGTCGCACAGCGCGAGCAGTACTCACGTCCTGCAGCAGCTTCAGGATGGAGTCTCGGATGAGCAGGCACGGCAGCGCGCGGTTGGGCATGGGCGCGAGCCAGTCGCACAGCGCGAGCAGTACTCACGTCCTGCAGCAGCTTCAGGATGGAGTCTCGGATGAGCAGGCACGGCAGCGCGCGGTTGGGCATGGGCGCGAGCCAGTCGCACAGCGCGAGCAGTACTCACGTCCTGCAGCAGCTTCAGGATGGAGTCTCGGATGAGCAGGCACGGCAGCGCGCGGTTGGGCATGGGCGCGAGCCAGTCGCACAGCGCGAGCAGTACTCACGTCCTGCAGCAGCTTCAGGATGGAGTCTCGGATGAGCAGGCACGGCAGCGCGCGGTTGGGCATGGGCGCGAGCCAGTCGCACAGCGCGAGCAGTACTCACGTCCTGCAGCAGCTTCAGGATGGAGTCTCGGATGAGCAGGCACGGCAGCGCGCGGTTGGGCATGGGCGCGAGCCAGTCGCACAGCGCGAGCAGTACTCACGTCCTGCAGCAGCTTCAGGATGGAGTCTCGGATGAGCAGGCACGGCAGCGCGCGGTTGGGCATGGGCGCGAGCCAGTCGCACAGCGCGAGCAGTACTCACGTCCTGCAGCAGCTTCAGGATGGAGTCTCGGATGAGCAGGCACGGCAGCGCGCGGTTGGGCATGGGCGCGAGCCAGTCGCACAGCGCGAGCAGTACTCACGTCCTGCAGCAGCTTCAGGATGGAGTCTCGGATGAGCAGGCACGGCAGCGCGCGGTTGGGCATGGGCGCGAGCCAGTCGCACAGCGCGAGCAGTACTCACGTCCTGCAGCAGCTTCAGGATGGAGTCTCGGATGAGCAGGCACGGCAGCGCGCGGTTGGGCATGGGCGCGAGCCAGTCGCACAGCGCGAGCAGTACTCACGTCCTGCAGCAGCTTCAGGATGGAGTCTCGGATGAGCAGGCACGGCAGCGCGCGGTTGGGCATGGGCGCGAGCCAGTCGCACAGCGCGAGCAGTACTCACGTCCTGCAGCAGCTTCAGGATGGAGTCTCGGATGAGCAGGCACGGCAGCGCGCGGTTGGGCATGGGCGCGAGCCAGTCGCACAGCGCGAGCAGTACTCACGTCCTGCAGCAGCTTCAGGATGGAGTCTCGGATGAGCAGGCACGGCAGCGCGCGGTTGGGCATGGGCGCGAGCCAGTCGCACAGCGCGAGCAGTACTCACGTCCTGCAGCAGCTTCAGGATGGAGTCTCGGATGAGCAGGCACGGCAGCGCGCGGTTGGGCATGGGCGCGAGCCAGTCGCACAGCGCGAGCAGTACTCACGTCCTGCAGCAGCTTCAGGATGGAGTCTCGGATGAGCAGGCACGGCAGCGCGCGGTTGGGCATGGGCGCGAGCCAGTCGCACAGCGCGAGCAGTACTCACGTCCTGCAGCAGCTTCAGGATGGAGTCTCGGATGAGCAGGCACGGCAGCGCGCGGTTGGGCATGGGCGCGAGCCAGTCGCACAGCGCGAGCAGTACTCACGTCCTGCAGCAGCTTCAGGATGGAGTCTCGGATGAGCAGGCACGGCAGCGCGCGGTTGGGCATGGGCGCGAGCCAGTCGCACAGCGCGAGCAGTACTCACGTCCTGCAGCAGCTTCAGGATGGAGTCTCGGATGAGCAGGCACGGCAGCGCGCGGTTGGGCATGGGCGCGAGCCAGTCGCACAGCGCGAGCAGTACTCACGTCCTGCAGCAGCTTCAGGATGGAGTCTCGGATGAGCAGGCACGGCAGCGCGCGGTTGGGCATGGGCGCGAGCCAGTCGCACAGCGCGAGCAGTACTCACGTCCTGCAGCAGCTTCAGGATGGAGTCTCGGATGAGCAGGCACGGCAGCGCGCGGTTGGGCATGGGCGCGAGCCAGTCGCACAGCGCGAGCAGTACTCACGTCCTGCAGCAGCTTCAGCATGGAGTCTCGGATGAGCAGGCACGGCAGCGCGCGGTTGGGCATGGGCGCGAGCCAGTCGCACAGCGCGAGCAGTACTCACGTCCTGCAGCAGCTTCAGGATGGAGTCTCGGATGAGCAGGCACGGCAGCGCGCGGTTGGGCATGGGCGCGAGCCAGTCGCACAGCGCGAGCAGTACTCACGTCCTGCAGCAGCTTCAGGATGGAGTCTCGGATGAGCAGGCACGGCAGCGCGCGGTTGGGCATGGGCGCGAGCCAGTCGCACAGCGCGAGCAGTACTCACGTCCTGCAGCAGCTTCAGGATGGAGTCTCGGATGAGCAGGCACGGCAGCGCGCGGTTGGGCATGGGCGCGAGCCAGTCGCACAGCGCGAGCAGTACTCACGTCCTGCAGCAGCTTCAGGATGGAGTCTCGGATGAGCAGGCACGGCAGCGCGCGGTTGGGCATGGGCGCGAGCCAGTCGCACAGCGCGAGCAGTACTCACGTCCTGCAGCAGCTTCAGGATGGAGTCTCGGATGAGCAGGCACGGCAGCGCGCGGTTGGGCATGGGCGCGAGCCAGTCGCACAGCGCGAGCAGTACTCACGTCCTGCAGCAGCTTCAGGATGGAGTCTCGGATGAGCAGGCACGGCAGCGCGCGGTTGGGCATGGGCGCGAGCCAGTCGCACAGCGCGAGCAGTACTCACGTCCTGCAGCAGCTTCAGGATGGAGTCTCGGATGAGCAGGCACGGCAGCGCGCGGTTGGGCATGGGCGCGAGCCAGTCGCACAGCACGTTCAGCGCGTTGTGCTCCAGGAACGCGAGCTGCAGGTCCTTCTTGATCAGCTGCGACATCGCCGACTTCAGCATCGACACCTGCGGAGCGAGATGAATCGATGTGATGAAAAGAACAAGGGAAATAGTGGCTAGGTATATATAATTGCACAATTGTGCAGACTGCAGGTAAGTGATAACAGATACCCAGCTGCTTAACATGGGAAAACTACTGTTTTCCAGGTTTAAGAATAGATGGCGTTAATAGTATCTTGCGCGCAGCGGCTAAGTTCAACCGATTAGGCAACCTATTGACGTTGCCTGAGACATCTTGGTGATGTATATTTCCAACAAGCTCGCAAGCGACATCTACGTGGACACAGTATGTACCTTCCGCACGGCGGGCTGGTTCTTGCGGTCGAGCAGCGGTGGACACAGTATGTACCTTCCGCACGGCGGGCTGGTTCTTGCGGTCGAGCAGCGGTGGACACAGTATGTACCTTCCGCACGGCGGGCTGGTTCTTGCGGTCGAGCAGCGGTGGACACAGTATGTACCTTCCGCACGGCGGGCTGGTTCTTGCGGTCGAGCAGCGGTGGACACAGTATGTACCTTCCGCACGGCGGGCTGGTTCTTGCGGTCGAGCAGCGGTGGACACAGTATGTACCTTCCGCACGGCGGGCTGGTTCTTGCGGTCGAGCAGCGGTGGACACAGTATGTACCTTCCGCACGGCGGGCTGGTTCTTGCGGTCGAGCAGCGGTGGACACAGTATGTACCTTCCGCACGGCGGGCTGGTTCTTGCGGTCGAGCAGCGGTGGACACAGTATGTACCTTCCGCACGGCGGGCTGGTTCTTGCGGTCGAGCAGCGGTGGACACAGTATGTACCTTCCGCACGGCGGGCTGGTTCTTGCGGTCGAGCAGCGGTGGACACAGTATGTACCTTCCGCACGGCGGGCTGGTTCTTGCGGTCGAGCAGCGGTGGACACAGTATGTACCTTCCGCACGGCGGGCTGGTTCTTGCGGTCGAGCAGCGGTGGACACAGTATGTACCTTCCGCACGGCGGGCTGGTTCTTGCGGTCGAGCAGCGGTGGACACAGTATGTACCTTCCGCACGGCGGGCTGGTTCTTGCGGTCGAGCAGCGGTGGACACAGTATGTACCTTCCGCACGGCGGGCTGGTTCTTGCGGTCGAGCAGCGGTGGACACAGTATGTACCTTCCGCACGGCGGGCTGGTTCTTGCGGTCGAGCAGCGGTGGACACAGTATGTACCTTCCGCACGGCGGGCTGGTTCTTGCGGTCGAGCAGCGGTGGACACAGTATGTACCTTCCGCACGGCGGGCTGGTTCTTGCGGTCGAGCAGCGGTGGACACAGTATGTACCTTCCGCACGGCGGGCTGGTTCTTGCGGTCGAGCAGCGGTGGACACAGTATGTACCTTCCGCACGGCGGGCTGGTTCTTGCGGTCGAGCAGCGGTGGACACAGTATGTACCTTCCGCACGGCGGGCTGGTTCTTGCGGTCGAGCAGCGGTGGACACAGTATGTACCTTCCGCACGGCGGGCTGGTTCTTGCGGTCGAGCAGCGGTGGACACAGTATGTACCTTCCGCACGGCGGGCTGGTTCTTGCGGTCGAGCAGCGGTGGACACAGTATGTACCTTCCGCACGGCGGGCTGGTTCTTGCGGTCGAGCAGCGGTGGACACAGTATGTACCTTCCGCACGGCGGGCTGGTTCTTGCGGTCGAGCAGCGGTGGACACAGTATGTACCTTCCGCACGGCGGGCTGGTTCTTGCGGTTGAGCTCGCGGTCCTGCTCGGCGGCGGCGCGCATCTGCTGCAGCAGCGCGGCGATGAGGTCGTCGTTGTCGTTGATGATGTCGATGTCGCGGCGCCGGCGCCGGCCCTTGCGCTCCTCGCGCTTGCGCGCCAGCATTATCTCGAAGTCCGACATGCCGCCCGCCATCTCCTCCCTGCGCAAACAAATTACATTACATTCAAGCTTCTGACACAACTCAAACCGGCGACGCCCCCGCCCTCGCCGGCGGGCGCGGGACACTAGGAGAGCGAGACGACTCACGTCTTGGAGTCGGGCTGTATGTCGTCGTCGGAGGAGTCGTCCTGCTTGGGCGCGGCCCCGCCCCCGCCCCCGGCCCCGCCCTCGCCCTCGCCCTCGCCCGGGGGCGGGGCGGCGCCCTCGTCCTCGCCCTCGTCGTCGCTGGCCAGCCGCACCGTGCGACGCTTCTTCGCATCTGCATCACAATAACACAATACTATAAAACAAAATCGCCGGACCGATCAACTCGTAGCTTCGAAATGTTACGTACGTACGTATGTACTTCTCACAAAAAAATCCAAACATAAATAGTAAAAAGTATACTTTCATTCAAAAAATCTAGGTAGTATACATTCTCAAGTTTTATGAACTATTAGTATTTACATAACAATCCTCTTGATGTGAAATTAAAACCCATAATTTGATGGTGATTTAATTAATATACACACGGATTTGGACTTTAAAAAAATATTACATACGACACGTAAAACTTTAACAGGTAATTGGTGTAAAATGTAATTAAGTTACCAGCGCGCGGCGATCCGGGGCCGGAGCGGGAGCTGGAGCGCGAGCGGGAGCGGGAGCGGGACCTGCGGGCGGACATTACATCACTGCTACTGGCTATTGACCATAAGCTATTATGTCGCTTGAATTCACTGTAAAATAGTAGTTAATGAGAGGTCTTAAAACACGAGTGTGGTTTTTGAGCCGTAGGCGAGTTTCATAATAGGATCACACGAGTGTTTTAAGACCTAGTTATCAAAGGGCGAACAGTAAATGCTATATGGTGACGAAAGCGTAACATGGGACTTTTAACATTTCGAGTAACATTTATGTATGCAGTTTTTGTAGTCATATCCATATTACGTCGTTTGACATGATTTTGACGTATATTGCATCGACTCTCCGCCCTTTGCTAATTATGTATAGTTGCATACACTACTTTAATCTACACACATATTCATAATCATTAACACTTTCGACACCAACAACCCAGTAGCCGGGCGCTCTGCTCGTAGTAAGTTTTCGCTACATACGGTTTTTCCCATGTTATCGGCTACGAGCGTAGCCCGTAGCGCTACGCGGTAGCGAATGCGTTAACATAGATTTTCTTTTATGCAAATATGAAACACTCAGTAAAAGAAATTACATCTCTGATTTTGGTCGCTGCCAAGTAATGTAGGTCATTACCTATAATATCTGAACTTGTTATAGGAATTTAACACGATGGGTGTAGATAAAGGTTGTATAACAGCTTATGCAGTTTCAATTATCTGAACAAGATATACACTACAAAACTCCGACATTTTATTTGTCCGAATGCAGCACTATTGCGAATGAGAATTCCGAAAACCATGTTGTGGTGAAATACTTTGACTTTTTTCGGATGACAGATACCCCTAACCTAACCTAACTAAATTGTGTCACATACCATACACAACAGACATCATCGTTTGGCGTGATAGCGCTTTCGGTATTATGAAAATTCGGAATTATGATGGATTCGGATAAATGAACTCCGCGTTACGTTGCTTACGAATTATAAATTAGTGTACTACTATACGTCTTACACCGAGTATTTCTATAAAGAAAGACTACAATCAACAATCAGGCCAGTTCTGGTGTAAGACTTACAGATTTAGTTCATCACTCACCTGGATTTCGACTTGGCAGAACCCGAGCGGGACCCAGACTTAGATCTCGACCGTGACTTAGAACGCGATCGTGACTTGGACCGCGATCGTGACTTGGAGCGCGATCCGGAGCGAGACCGCGAGCGGCTGCCGCTGCCGGAGCGCGAGCGAGATCGTGATTTGGAACGGGAACGGGATTTGGATCGAGATCGGGACTTTGAGCGCGACCCGGACTTGGAGCGCGAACGGGACTTAGAGCGTGACTTAGATCGAGATTTTGAACGCGACTTGGAGCGGGATTTAGATCTAGATTTGGAGCGGGAGGCGGACTTGCGGCCGGCGGATTTGGAGCGCGATCGGCTCTTTCTCTCACTCTCTGAACAACAAGAAATACATATGATATAATAAAGACAGTTCTTACAGATCTCAAAAAATATAAATTACTTAATTTAACTGAAGACAGGTAAGGGTAATAACGGGTGATAACAAAATAAAAAACCGGCCAAGTGCGAGTCGGACTCGCGCACCGAGGGTTCCGTACAAACACTTTCCATCCCTAAGTGGTTAAGTTAAGTTTGCACCTGGTATGTATAGCGCCCCATATAAATTAGGTGCAAAGTTAGGTATTAAAAAAAAATTATGGTTTTCGTAATTATTCCTTTATCTATGCTATAAGACGTTGCTTCGTACCAAATTTCAAGATTCTGAGTTCACGGGAAGCACCCTGTAGGTTTTGATTCCCTTGCAAGTGTCGAAAATTTGCAAATTAGGTGCAAAGTTAGGTATTAAAAAAAAAATTTATGGTTTTCGTAATTATTCCTTTATCTATGCTATAAGACGTTGCTTCGTACCAAATTTCAAGATTCTGAGTTCACGGGAAGCACCCTGTAGGTTTTGATTCCCTTGCAAGTGTCGAAAATTTGCGGCATAAACGGCTGTATCTTTTGATTGCGTTGGCTTAGAAGTTTGATTTTTTCACAGCTTCAAGGGACAGTAGACCTGAGTAATTGATATAAATTTCAGCTTCATACGTCCACGCGTTCCTGAGAAAAAGGGTCTTGACAGACGGACAGACGGACAACAAAGTGATCCTATAAGGGTTCCGTTTTTTCCTTTTGAGGTACGGAACCCTAAAAATGAGAATAACTTTCTATGGACCTCAAAACAAGACTATTCACTTAGACAAAAAACTTTGTTTATGAAGTTGTTACTACTTGTTTTGAGGTTCTTAAACTTAATTTGATTTTGTTTTTCTAGCATTAATATTTGTCAAAATGGTGTCGAAACAAGAAACGCTGCGAAAACGGTTGAACATTTTTATAATTCAAACTATAACTGGGGGAAAAAGTCTACTATAGATCATTTTAGTAAAGAATATGTACTTAGTCTCCACTATTTATAGAATTCTTGCATCCTTGACGACAGATCACAAAAGTGGTAGCGGGCGACCAGCAAAGATAATGACCAAGAGAAGGATGAACCTACTCCATAGCATTTTTACCGATAGTAATCCTATGAGCCAACGAGATGCCGCGAGAAAAAATAAAGTGTTCCTAACCGTGCACTTGTTCGTTCTTGAAAAAGATAGGTCTGAAATGCCGCAAGAAGGTGAAAGCACCGGAATACACTGAACAGCAAAAACTGACTATTATATCACAGTGTCGCTGGATGATACGAAATTACAAAGGAAAATCATTCATTTTGGACGATGAAAGTTATTTTCCTTTGAGTAAAACACATATACCTGGAAATGACCGATACTACACCAGCAATAATGTTACAACACCAGACGATATAAAACACAAGTATAAGCACAAGTTTGAGCAGAAAGTTATGCTTTATGTGGCTATATCCGACATAGGTCTTTCGAAACTGTCGTTCAAACCGAGTGGTTTAGCGGTCAATCAAAAAGTATATGAGAGCGAATGCTTGAAAAAAATACTGATAGCATTTATTCGCAAACATCACTCAGATGGAGAATATGTTCTGGTCGGATAAAGCATCGTCGCATTACGCCAAAAAAACGACGCGTTTCCTAGACGCTAATAATATACCATTTGTACCGAAAATCCGAAACCCCATAAACCTTGCACAATGTCGGCCGATTGAAGATTTCTTCGGTTATTTGAGCAGTTTAGTATACAAAAATAATTGGAGAGCTGAAAATTGTACCCAACTAATATAAAGAAGTAAAACATGTGTGCGGAAAATGGACAAGAATTCCGTCCAAGAGTCTTGTTCCAACGTCATGTCTATACTGAGTGGAACAGCTGACCACGAGTACAATTTTAATGTGCATTGATGATTTTGTAAATAGTTTCTATGTACATATTTTCCAATAATATCAAATTGTGCTAAAAAGATACTCGAATATTTTTTTACACCTCTGAACGAATTCTCATTTTTTTTGTTATCACCCGTTATAATAAAAAATATATGGAAATTTCATTTGTATTTTGTTACATTACAGGCATTGAGTATTTAAAATGACAGGGGATGCCATGCACGGACGACCCCCTCCGGCAAAGCAATTGGTCTACTGGCCAATCACGTTATATAAAACTACTTGAAGTCGCTTCACCGCCATTTTGCATCGATCCGTATCGCGTGACACCTCTCTAAAAATGGTGAACTGTGCGGATATTTTCTTGTAAAAGGCGATCTGACAGCTCAAATTCGCAACAAGATCGTGTTTCCTATCACAGGTAAGTATTTTTCTAACTATTAAATGGGTATTGAAGTACAATCTCCATTTAAAGAAAAAAACGTTGCGATACGTAAACAAGAGGGCTAGGGATGTGACAAAGTCAAAACAACGACTCAACATTTGAATGAATCATTAAATTCATTCGATCACTGCAGCTCGTTTAATAATTAGATACTGAATTTAATGGTAGGTATAGATGTATGTTACATTTAAAACTTGTAAGGTGATATTACCTTTCTTTGGACGTACAATGTTGAAATTTAATAAGTAAATATAAATAATTGTTGGCTAAAACATATCTAGGTAAAAAGACTACATTTAGTACTGGGTTATGAGTATATTCTTCACTCCTTCCTTCTTATTTCCTTATTCTTCTTTTCTTTTATAGAATGAGAAATGAGGATATACATATAACTTTTTTTTTGCAGTAATTCTAATAAAATTAATAAAAATTTGTTTTATTGTTTTCTCTTTGCTCATTCATATGTGGTTTCATAGTACAGGTCAAAGTACATAGTTTCTTACAAATATCACTCTATTATATAAATTAGTTAAACAAATGAATGTCCGATAAACTGAAATAAAGGATAAGAAATTATTTAAGCAACTGCAAGAAGGGTTACAAGTGTGTTGCTGGTTTTTAGATGGGCGTACGTTCTTTTCTTGAAAGTTATATCCACTCCCCTCAATACTACAATCACGCTGGACTAAATTTTCCATAGGGAATGACAGTTCTTGTACTAAAATTGTCATTTCATGCAAACGGCTCTTGAATGTGTGACGATCTGTGTGAATCTCTAATATTAGATCCATAGACGCTCACACAGCTATCAGAGCCCAAATTGGGAAAATCAACTGGTTTCATTTTGGCAACGACAATATGAAGTCGTGCGTACTTATTTTAGAAATCAGTGGTTGTTTAAGCCCGAAAAAACCGCGGGCGATAGTTTCATTTCACAGTTTAGCTGTGCCAGTGATAAGGACACAATGACACATCAATATGGACAGACATACAAAGAAACAAATATATTTATTGGATAACATCTTCAATATACAGAATTTTCACTTCTCAAATTTTATAATAAGTATCTATAACACAATTCAGTTCATTCATCAAACTGATTTGACTCATTCTTCAGATGTGTTCCATAACTATTTTTTTCGTAAGTATGCTGCATAGTTACGCGAAAACGGTGTCTGTGTGCGTGTAATTTTTGATGTGTTGAATTTTTTCAGTAGTTTGCGTTTATCGCAACAGCAAAATTTGTCTCTGTTGAGTTCATCATCTTTTGGTGGTGTGCTGTACGTGTTTACCTCGCCTCCCGCTAAAATTGGCGAAAAATCTTGTTCGTAGAGTTTACGTTATAGCATCTCTAGTGGTTAAATACTCAGGTGAATACTGGCGATGCGTAAGCACCCAAAGGGTTAACATATTCAACGCAGGTGTGTTTCAGTCTCCCAGTCTTCCGTTTTTCACATTCATACATTTTGCAAAATCAGTAAGTTACGGCTAAATTGTACAATTGAATTGAATTGAAGAATAAATGAACTAGAAATACTTAAACACCACATGGTGATGATGATGAATTCAGCTAGTCTGTATTCAAATTAAACCATGAATGAACAGAAAGTAAATGTTACTTACGAATAGGCGAGCGCGCGGGCGAGGCCTTGTCACCCTCCTCGTCGATCTCCATTCGCGCCGGCGAGCCCGAGCGCGAGCGTGACCCGGACTTGGCGCGAGATCCGCTGCGTGACCGGGACTTGGCGCGCGATCCGCTGCGAGACCGGGACTTGGCGCGCGATCCGCTGCGTGACCGGGACTTTGCGCGCGATCCGCTGCGTGACCGGGACTTTGCGCGCGATCCACTGCGTGACCGGGACTTGGCGCGAGATCCACTGCGTGACCGGGACTTGACGCGAGAACCACTGCGTGACCGGGACTTGGCGCGCGATCCACTGCGTGACCGGGACTTGGCGCGCGATCCACTGCGTGACCGGGACTTGGCGGGCGACCCGCTGCGAGATTCGGCCTTGGCCCGTGAACCGCTGCGGGAACGGGACTTTGCAGGGGATCCACTGTCAAATTAAAATTTTAATTTAAAAAACTCAGCATGTGCTGTTGTCAGCAGCAGCAGCATATACTAAGATATGGTTTAGGTAATTTAAAAGCAAACATAATCATTATATTTCCACAATTAACAACTTCATCTTTTTTTTTTTCGAAAATATGGTACCTACGTGAATTACGCTACAATTAATTAGGCAAATCATATAAAATATTGACATAGGTCAATATTACACATGTACACAATTGGGATCGTACCTGCGTGAACGCGATTTGGCTACCGACGCCGCCGACCCGCTCCGAGAGCGGGACTTAGCGCGCGAACCGCTTCTCGAGCGGGACTTAGCCGGCGACCCGCTCCGAGACCGAGACTTGGCTGGGGAACCACTGCCTGAACGCGAGCGGTGTGAACCGCTGCGCGAGCGTGACTTGCGGGGAGACCCGGCTTCCGAGCGCACGCCTGAACCACTGCGCGACCGGGACTTGCGAGGAGACCCGGCTTCCGAGCGCGCGGCTGAGCCACTGCGCGACCGGGACTTGCGAGGAGACCCGGCTTCCGAGCGCGCGGCTGAGCCACTGCGCGACCGGGACTTGCGAGGAGACCCGGCCTCCGAGCGGACCACCGAGCCGCTGCGCGACCGGGACTTGCGGGGAGACCCGGCCTCCGAGCGCACGGCTGAGCCACTGCGCGACCGGGACTTGCGGGAGCCGCTTCTGGAGCGCGAGCGCGATGAACGACTACCTGTAACGTCAAGAAGAGTTTCTTTTCTGTATTAATAATTTCCATTTTCTATACATTTTTCGTTTTTCCACAATGAATCATGTCAGAGTAAATGTCACTGTGGTAATAATCAATCACGTTTATTACGCTACAAACGTTTATCACGTTACGGGACGACGATGCGGAGCGTAACGTTGGACTCGACTTACCGGAGCGCGAGCGAGCGCCGGACCCGCTCCGAGACCGCGATCGGCTCTTGGATTTGGACTTGGACCGGCTCCGGGACTTGGATCCGGCGCGCGACTTGTTGGAGCCGGCGCTGCGGCTGCGCGAGCGAGACGACGACGACGCGGACCGGGAGCGGGACATTTTAGCAGATTCCACCTATTATGAAAAAACTTGTCTCTTACAGTGTCCAAATTATTGCCAGGAATACAAATTATAACTTAAAGTAGAAAAGTAATTTACATTGCTATTTCTTAGTGTGAAAAATGTTGTAAACCCTAGTTAAGAAGGCAGTTATATGCAATGCCTTGCAAAGGGGAAGTATGCTAGGAGGCGGGTACTCACGGACTTGCTGCGGGAGCGCGAGCTGCGGCCGCCTGCAACGTCAACACAGAAACAATAGTTAAAGCACACTTTGAGAGCAGGCCTCCACAAGATTGACTCATGACCCAGAGATTCTAGAGGTTTGGTGAGGCCACTGGATGCAGACCGTTACAGTAAAAGGCTTTATGTCCATTTGCTGAAGATGAAGAAGAAGGGAACTTTTACAAGTTTTAATTTAGACTGTGAAGAAATAAATGCTGAAAAAAATTTAGTTTATTTACTTTCTTTTTTATGTAGGTGAGGAAAGATGATTGGTCACCTTTTATGACATGACACTCTTATAAGCAACATCATCAAATGAAAAGTTGAAGGGAAACACCAAGAATAAGCTACATAAAACAAATAAAAGAGAAGGTAAACATCATGTTTTACAGAGAAATCAAGGTGGTGGCTATATGATGATAGATGGGAACAGCTACATACTGCTTCAACTACACTGCCAAGAGTTTGACTCTTAAATTTATGATGATGATATGTTTCGGTAAAAACTGGTTTTGGGTTATAATTACTGGTAATTATTTGGGTTAATTTTTGACCTGTAAATCGATATTCTGGTTTGCATTCCCTAATCATGAGGTAGAGATTCAACACACATCTGATTTCACTTGAACTCAAAAGCTATTTTAAGAGCTAATTGAAGCTATTTATTTATAACATTCAGCCCATTATTGACTAGCGACACTCATGATTGCACAATATGTAGCAAGTGCACTACTGCCCTCGCTGTAACTCAAAAATTATTGTTTTATAGGTTAATAAAATAAGCCATTATTACTCTGGTTTTATAAAAATGGTGTTGCCTTAGTACTGACATGCACCTACAAATTAACCTGTGGTTAAAAAGGACACTACCCCTTCTGACAGGGATACTGACACCTATATAAATTAGTTTTTGAATTGTATTCGTGTATTTTTTCTATAAATTTCTCACATTCATCCTGACACAGATGAGATATGTCATCCTGGAGAAGAACTCGTGAAGATAAAGAGATGCTTTAGAGGTGCGTGGGGTGCAACTCTTTCTCACCAGACATTGGATTACAAAAATAATAAGAGCATTACAGCTCAAGCAGTTTGGTTTAAGAAAAGCTCGATATAACATAGCCCCTGGAAACACTAAGGGAAGGTTTAGAAATCATCTAAAACATTATTCAGAGATATTTTTTAAGACTTATCGACTAGCACGTAGACGAAATTCATTGTTTTAACATTCTAGAACTGCAAAAGAGGTTATCTGGCTACCGCAAATAAAACAATAACATACCCGTGTCGACGTCCATTGTTGATGAAACTACTATCACTCGTCAATAACTGTTTATACTTCTGAAATTATACCACTAGATAGTGATTTTACACATTTATAAAGTAATAACGATGCATTTTTCGATTTTACGCAAGTTATACGCAAACCGACATGTCAAAGAAAAAATATAATGCCAATTTACGTGTTTATCGAGACTTGGTTAAAATCGCCAATATGGTACTTTTACTAAACGAGTCGGCAACGACCCGTTGGCATTCTAGCGACTTTACTATATACTGGAATAGCTTTAGGGGACAAGTGACACAATGTCAGTGTAACAGCTCAGGGACCGTACGTTCTGAATTAAAAGCACATTATTTTAATGAGGGCTAATATCATTAAAAATATGCTGTTTTACGCTAAGAAAACGGGTGATAAATAGAAACAATAACAAAAATATTGTTTGGTCTTACTTATCTATTACCTCAATTTGGTTATTTTTATGGTAATAGTATTAAATCGTAAAACTTATAGCACTTGTTTGTGGTTTTGGAACTTATCAACATCTTTGACAAGAATGTTGGCACTGTCAGGCAGAAAGGTCAGGTCACTGTCAAGTCAAGTGTCAATTTGCAATCAGATTCAGTCAGAAAATCTTTGTTTGTTGTTGTTCTTCCTTCGTGTTTCGAAAGAAATGTAATGTGTAAAAATATTAAATCAGAATAAGCCAGACAACAATGGAAGAAGACAATCAGCTGCCGCTGAAGCGGGTGGAGCTGTCGCTGTCCAAATTCAACGACATCGCGATTCCGCACCACCTAGAGCTCTTGCGACAACATAAGGCTAATATCATCAAGGTATCATTCGACCTATTTTCCAACCATTCCTGGTCAAACGCAGTATCTGCAACGCAATTATGACGGGCTAATAACCACTAGACGAACAAAGAAAATGTGGGATGCGAAGTATTCGATGGCATTGAATACGTTTTTTTTTTGTAATGTGACGTCGATCGAAGTGTAAAAATAAACTGTTCAGGAAACTATTCGCCTAGAGAGTTCCCCGATCGTGCTTTTAGCAGGCTTGTTTATTACACAATTTGTTAGCTAGTATTTGTATTTAAGTGCGCAAGATTGTAAACACTGATGTTTATTGAATTTGATTCTGAAGATGTGACCAGTCTCACAAAGGGTCTTTAATTGATTTCTCTTTATTACACACAAGTCTCCTGCTAGTTAAACAATGCAACTGTTAAATTTAAACCTAGTTTAAACCTATTCGATCTGGAGAGTTTATACAAGGAACCCTTTTGGACATAGTTTGATGGTTCTAAAACCTCTGAGAAACTTTCTATCAAAGCTTTGAAGCATTTCAAAAGCATGCGCATGCATGTTTTCAGATATAAAAGTCTTGAAAGATTTGAATTTTAAACTTTACTTAATAGTAACCTAATGGTTACATTTTCATCATCTTTGCCTGGTAAAAATAAAAGTGAAAAAGAACTTATTTATGTGTTTGATGAAATGCACTAAAAATAATATAATAAACATTTTATTATCAACTTATGTAGTCATTACACAATTTAAATGATGTAAAAGCTTGTTGTGAGATTTTAGTACTCATATTTACTTAGTTTGAAAATTTAAAAAATCAATGAGATTAAATTATTTAATTTACCAGTTTATCTACCCAGGTTAATCGAGCAACAAGCGCCATGGGACTTTGTTGCTTTCCATAAGGACGAAACTTGCGTCTTATACCAATAACCTGTCAATAATGGCCCCTTTGTCCCTTACCTTATGGTACCCTTACCATTGTCTTGTCCCTACAAAGGGGACCTTTTTTGTTGAAAACAACACATATCGCCTTTGTAGGTGCTTATTCTTTTGTAATGTGTTTTTCTTGTTTTTATGTACAATAAAGTGTACATACATATGTCTACAAGCACATTTTATTCTAGCACTAGTGACCCACCCAGGCTTCGCATGGGTGCAATGCTGATACTAAATATACTATGCGTCTATTAAAAAAAACACATCAAAATCCGTTGCATAGTTTTAGATTTTTTTATTTTTTTTTTTTTATTTTTTTTTTATTAAAAACACGTTTACATGACATTACAGTTTCTTAACTAATGCGCCATGAAACTTACATTATTAGTACAACATTATCATAGAAAAACCAACATAAACATAAAAAAAAACAGCAACACAAACAAATAATAATAATAACAATTATCATCGATCATCCAATTCCTCACAAAATCTCAAACATTCAGTGCACACAACCGCCCATCGCCACGCAAACAAATCACACTCCGGTGCTGATGTCAGGAACGCATTGAGTAGCACAAGAGCACGAACAAGTGGGGAATTTTTGCGAGACACAGTACGCGCCGCCGGCGCCATCAAGAGATCGCGCTGCCGCGGTCTGAGAGCTATCCTAGGGACGTCAGGAACAAACAGTCGCACGAGGCGGCCTACAAGCTCAGGACAGTCGGACTTGCCGCGCAGGATTCGACATGCGGTAGTCAGCAAACAAAACTTTCGCCTAACCTCTAGTGAGTTGTAGCCGAGTGTTCCCAGAAGATATTTGGTTGGGTACATGAACGGGTAGTACCCATACATTTTTTTATATAAAAACCTGAGAAAGGCTTTTTGTACTTTTTCCAGTAGTAAAGCATATGTTGATTCGTATGGGAGCCACACAATCGACGAAGTTTCCAGCTTGCTTCTGACCAGGGCGTTATAGACTAGCTTGATCGCTAAAGGGTCATTAAAGTCACGCAAGTTACGAATGACAAAGCCTAGTCTTCGATAGCAGTCAGCTGCAAGTATCGATATGTGCTCATGAAATGTGAGACGCGTATCGAAGACCACACCAAGATCCTTAACTGAAGACACACGGCTTATGAGCTCAGACCCTAAAACATATTGCGCAAGTATTGGAGTACGCGCTCGACTGAAACTACAAACGCAACACTTGGCTGAGTTGAAAAGAAGCTTGTTATCCATACTCCACCGAAAGACCAAGTTGATATCATCCTGTAATGAATCCGAATCCGTTTTCGTCTCCACTCTGCGCACTAACTTTAAGTCATCAGCGTAGAGGAGGCATTGAGATGACCTGAGAACGGACTGAAGGTCATTTATCATAATTCCGAACAAAAAAGGTCCTAATATGGAGCCCTGACTAACACCAGATCGAGTATGATAGGGGGCCGAGACGAAGCATCCATGTCGGACATATTGCTGCCGATCACGTAGATAGCTTGCGAAGAAGGACAGTAGCCTGGGAGAGAAGCCAATTTGGTCCAGTTTCTCCAGCAACAAATCATTATCTACGCGATCGAAAGCTTTCCTGAAGTCAAAATAAATGACATCAACCTGGGCACCCCTATCAAGATGCTCAGAGATAATATCTATCAAGATAAGAAGGTTCGTGCTTACGGAGCGATTAGGTCTAAAACCATGTTGAGCATCACTTAAGAACGGCCTTACTTGTGCTGATAGGGTTCGGTGGAGTATGGATTCAAACAACTTGGCAAGCGTGGGAAGAACGGCTATGGGTCTGTAGTTTTCTACCGCAGAGGTGTCCCCTCCTTTTGGGATCGGCCTTACTCTGGACACCTTCCAGCGACGAGGGTAAACTCCAGATTTCAGTGCCAAGTTGAAAATATAATGTATAGGGATTTTTAAACTATCGGCACATCCTTTTACAATATATGCCGGTATATTGTCTGGTCCTACCGATCAGTTGGATTTTAGTAGCTTTATTGCTGCCTCAACCTCACACATCGATACTGACTCAATATCGATGTGATTAGCATTAGCATCACGGCGTCTATCTCCAGTCCCTGGCTTCTTCGGATCTAGGCACGGAACATCAGACAAGAACACCCCCGAGAAGTAATCGGCAAATGCGTTAGCTGCCTCACCTCCTCTAAATTTCTTCCCGTCAGACGTCACACTAGAGACAAACCCACCCTTTGACTTAAGACTATCAAGGTATTGCCAAAATTCTCGAGGATTGTCTTTAATCTTACTCTGAGTTCGATCAAGGTAGCTGGAGTAAGCAGACGCTATACGTTTCTTTACCGCAGATCTCAGTTTCGAAAACTCATCATACACTTTTTTGTTCTGTGTAGCTTTCCATTTCCGATGAAGTTCACTTTTCCGTTTTAGGTCATTAATAATATCTGCAGAATACCAAATGGGGTAACGTCTACTAGGCTTCCTGGATCGAACCCGTTTCGGAATACATAAGTCAAATATCCCATACAAAACATTATACATACCATCAGCAGCGTTGTCGACATCCTCAGCACTAAGAACTTCCTGCCAGCACACCTCTGAGATTAATTTATAAAGAAGCTCATAATTGCCTTTAGAGAAATTCCAGTCTAGCTGCCTGTCCACATTGCTAGGATTTAACCATTCAACCCGAGCTAGGCGCGCGAAACAATCCACTGGTATAGAAATTTCCAACGGAGGATGGTACATATCTGGACTTGGGACTAGTCCATCATCCACCATCTCTAAAACTACGGAACCGGCAATGCATTCCGACACCAGCACGACATCTAGCTTACTTCCATGTGTATTAATGACCTCATTCGTCTCTTTCAAACCACAGACAGCTAAAAATAACAATAATAATAAAGAACATTTTGGGATGTGTACACTGGATTTAGATTCAAGTCACCGAGTATTATCACTGCACCCTTCAATGTATCAATCACAGACTCCAAGGTTTGAAACCAGGTAATATAAGTTTCGTCCGCTGCACTGGGAGGAATGTACACCACGCAAGTATAATGCGTAACTCCTTGAACAACGAACGACACCCATAAGTCTTCACCACTTGAGGTCTCCAGATGTCGACAGCGGCAGAGCTCTATACCGGGGCGCGACGCAAGGAGCACGCCTCCACCGCGCGCCCCCGTGGCACGGTCTCTGCGCAGCACGCTCCAGCCGCCACTCGCTAGTTCCGCGTCATTGACAGCATCAGTCAGGAACGTCTCGGTCACAGCTACAATATCAGAATCCAGTGATAGAAGACTTTGCCGAAAGTAACTAAGTTTGGTGTTGAGGCCCCGGACATTCTGATAAGTAATGTTTATCACAGGTCCTACTGTTTCTTTGGCGATCGGTGAAGATGTAAGCATAGGGACAGAGATACAGCAGGAAGTGACTTTGTTTTATACTATGTAGTGATAAGTACCACCATAAGTCATAAGTCATTTATTCATTGAACAATATACATTGTTGTTGAATGATTTTTAGTGATTTTTACCATTCAGATCTATGGCAAAATCATCTGATAGGGCTCTACTTTTGTCAATGTACAGAAATGTCCCCAGTCTCCTTGGGCTAGGGACATTACATTTTGATTGTCTTGCCACCATGCATATTGTGCTTACGTATTACAAGTGTCCCTGATGACAGTGTCCGACAGTGGCTATGGGGAAGTGTTTAAATTGATCTTAGTTGACCATAATATTTAGCTAGCGTTAAAGTTGTTTTATTTTTTATTTTATTTTTATATTTGTAATATATATATAAAAAAAAAGCATGTAACAATTGCAGATTGGAAATAAACGGGCTTTATTATATTATTATTATTATAGTTGACCATAATATGAAGGGTACACGGAAAGAACATGTATAGTCACTTTTTTAAAACAAAATTTTAATCTCAAAATATCGGTCCGTTGGACTTACTTACGTTACTCTATGAAACGGCCAAGCCATACTTTTGAAGACAAGGTGTAGGATTAGTAAGCTCAGGGCTTAGGGGCTTGGCTTTTCCAACGATCTGATAACTTTTTTACAGCTAAAGCGTTTTGAGCACGTGAGTCTTGGCCGCCAATTTTACATGAAATGTTTTTGGTGGGATAGAGTACTCAATGGACTATAATTTACCACTCAGTTACAGATTCAAATATTTACGTAAGTTGTCTTAAGGACATGTATTCTAAAATTGAAATTGATCATAACATCCTTCCAAACTTTCAAATCGTGATAACTCAAAAAGTTGCTAAGATGACTAGACATGTTCTTTCCGTGTACCCATTGATGTGAATAAAACTGTATCGAGGGCTGCATAGTCAAACCTGATAAGTTGAGCAATGAGAAGTACATGCAGTTAGCAAGGAGTATAACGCCCCTTGCCTGCTATACGGCCACATCTCAAAAAACTCTCGAACTTATTTCGAGAGATATAAGAAAAAGTGTCCTTAAAAGCCTTTTTTCCACAAGTGGCCTTATGGATCTGACCAATAATTGTCAGTTGACTCCCTGCAAGACAGCCACTTTGGAGTTATGGCTGTATAACATTAATTTATATTCAATTTTTTGAGTTGCGTCCCAAAGGCATAAAGATTATTCGAGTGTTATTCCAATGAATCCCTTTAAATATAAGCGAATTAAAGGGCATATGTGATATATGTTTGCGCAGCATGAAGAGGGCGGGCAGTACTTGCTGGTGCGCGGCGAGCAGGCGGGCGCGGCGCGCGCGGCGGCGCGGCTGCGCGCGCTGCTGGCGGAGCTGGCGGCGCTGCGCGCGCGCGTGCGCGACGAGGACCGCGCCGCCTTCGACGCGCGCACGCAGCGCTCCAGGGACCGCACGCTGCAGGCCGTCATGGACTACCTGGGTACGTGCAGCCTCCAGCGTGACCACAGACAACCCACTAGACGGAGCATGTAAGGCGACCCGCGCGCACCAACGATATGGTACGGCAGAACATTAAGGCTGATTTAGACGAAGACAATTTTGAGACGCCTAAATGACGGCGCCAGTGATTACCGCACAGCACACCTCCGACCGTTTGGACAATGACTATTTTCAGCCGCCTAAATCTCGCCGCCAGTGACCAGCAAGCCGTGTTTACACAGTGCTTTTTTTCAGTACCAGTCATTAGTGGCAGCGAGAGACGCGGAGGGGGGGTCACTGGCGCCAAAAAATAGGCCCGTGTTCTATTCCGCGCCAGCGCTGGCATGCCGCGAAAAAATGGCGCGGAAAGTGTTTATACGGTGCCTTTTCGAGGCGCCGTAATTTAGGCGTCTCAAAATTGTCTTCGTCTAAATCAGCCTTTAAAGTATCAACACGGCGGCCACCAATTAGTTGCGTCCATGTTTACGATCCATCCGTACGTCAACGAAAAAGAAATTAAATAAATAACATGGTAAATTGTAGTGTTAAGTGGTGTAGAGAGACCTCATAAGCATGGACGCAACTAAACGGTGGCCGCCGTGTTGATACTTTAATGTTCTGCCGTACCATATCGTTGGTGCGCGCGAGTCGCCTTACATGCTCCGTCTAGTGGGGGTGGTCTGTGAGCGTGACACACCCAGACAATAGGCTAGTAGACCCAGTCTTGAAATATATTTGAAATGGTTAATAATGATCTTACTAGCTCTGAAAAAAATGTCTTGTATTTTTGTGAAAGCTAGAAAGCTAAATTATATCAATTGAAAAGTTGAAAATTCATGAACAGTCAAAATCACCGTCCGCCATTTTTGTCTTTTGCTAATCTGTGGCGTGACGTAGAATTACCTGTAAATATTCTAAATTCGACCGTATACTCACTCCAATATACTTTGACAGGAGATCGAGAGGGACGGCACTATTCGAAGTCGTCAAAGTAGACTTTCAGTTGTCTTTACAGGACCGATGACGTCACTATCATAAGTGAAAATGGCGGACATTTCAAAATACAGATTAAAAACCATATTTTCAAATTAAATTTTTTAGCCATCTTTCACTTTTATGAATTGAAAAATATATATTTAGGTTTCCTTTGCTAAATACTATACGGAATAAACATTAGTTTATTACAATTTGACATGAGTCAACTAGCCTATAGTATGAGCTGAGCGACTATTTCTCACGCGAGATAAGTTGCTGCCTCCTTCTGTGCAGTAATGTGAGAGGGTGACAGGTAGCGCTATGTCGCGCGACACGAGTCGCGAAACATAGTCGTGCTAGACGGGCTGGTAGCTGAGTTTCTTTTTAAAGTGCCAAGGCTATGCAGTGTCAGTCTGGCGGAACAATTTCTACTTCATTTAGTTCCCATTTTTATCCCTTTTGTCACTTGCACTGCAAGAATTTTTTGGTAGCTTTGTATAGTTCCCAGACCAACTCTGAAACTAACCCTATTTAATAGTATGGAGTTAGCGGACTCTATCTCACAAGGATATGTCTCTATTTAAACTTTTGCATCAATAACCCCAACCCCTCAATGTCACTCAATGAACAAATTGTATGGAGAGTGACCAATTCGAGCAACATCATCTATTGATACGTTTTTTCGAAGAAAATACAACATAATATGATTTTTGATTACTAATCGACAATGCCGTTTTTAGGGTTCCGTAGCCAAATGGCAAAAAACGGAACCCTTATAGATTCGTCATGTCTGTCCGTCTGTCCGTCCGTATGTCACAGCCATTTTTTCCGAAACTATAAAAGCTATACTGTTGGAACTTGGTAGGTAGATGTATTCTGTGAACCGCATTAAGATTTTGATGCAAAAATAAAAAAATAATAATAAATATTGGGGCTCCCCATACTTAGAACTGAAACTCAAAAATTTTTTTTTCATCAAACACATACGTGTGGGGTATCTATGGATAGGTCTTCAAAAATGATATCGAGGGTTCTAAAATATTTTTTTTCTAAACCGAATAGTTTGCGTGACAGCGCTTCCAAAGTGGAAAAAAGTTGGTCCCCCCCCCCTCTAACTTCTAAAATAAGAAAATGAAAAATCTAAAAAAAACATATGATTTACATTACTATAAAAACTACCAACGAAAATTGTTTTGAACGAGATCTAGTAAGTAGTTTTTTTTTTAATACTTTAAAACCTAACTTTGCACCTAATTTATATGGGGCGCTATACATACCAGGTGCAAACTTAACTTAACCACTTAGGGATGGAAAGTGTTTGTACGGAACCCTCGGTGCGCGAGTCCGACTCGCACTTGGCTGGTTTTTTATTTATTTATGTAATATTTACTCATATCTATGTATTTATTTAGTTGTATGTGGTGGTGGTGTTGTAGGGCTGATAGAGCGCAGCTGCTCGGGCCTGGCCGCGCCGCGGCGCTTCCGCGGTAAGCCCCCCTCCCTCCGCCTCGCCGCCTCACCCCTCACCCTCTCCTCGTGTGTGAATGGATTGTTCTGTTGCTTAATGTCCCGTTGGATTCCTCTCCTGTCCTCAGACTAAACTTAAAATCATTAGAACGGCGGCCTGATATCCATTGCAGCTCCTAGCCGCACATCTCACACGTATCTCGCATAAACTCCTGACATGTTTGTAATGTTTTGACTTGATTTTCCTAAGATTATGATGCATGCTAGCGTTAGTTGTTTTTAATTTTTACGTTTTTTTTTTCGCGCCAGCTACCTACTAAAACATGGATTTATTTCCTGATATGTCCTGATGAAAATAAGTAGTATGCAAAACGCTTAAAGTTCAAACATAATAATCGCATCTTCTTTCTTATAACGATGTACGAACTTTTGGAGGTGATACAGGGGACTATTTGGAAGAGTTTGAACCCGACGAGTAGGTATTTACTTTAGACAAAAATTGACATAAAAAGTTACATTGAAACTAAACTATGCATATTTTCCATGTATAAACTTCACACGTACATTCAGAGCAATAAAATTCTCGAACCTCTCGCCAGTTATAAATATGCAAATAAGATCATTTAATTATTAGGTATCTATAGAATCGAAATTAAAACACTCTGTAAGTAGCTTGACGTCATAAGTCTGTCATCGGCACCATAGTTTCGCTCCCTGCAACGTATCTAAGCTTTATGGTGTCCTATCGTTTGACCAAAAAACGTTTGACCAAACAACGTTTCACCAAAATAACGTTTCGCCAAATGATCATTTGACCAAATGATCATTTCACCAAATAATCATTTGACCAAACTTGAGGTGAATCAATCACCTTTCAGAGCAGATCCGACCCGGCCGGGTTAGGTTAGGTTAGTTTTTTTTTATATCCATAGAGGACAGGACAGGACAGGACAGGACAGACAGACAGGATAAGATAAAGATAGGATAAAGATAAGATACAGATAAGATAGATACATTTATTTTCATCTTCATCCTCTTCCTCATCATCATCCTCTTCCTCATCATCATCCTCTTCCTCTTCCTCATCCTCATCCTCATCCTCTTCCTCATCCTCATCTTGAAATAACGTTTGGTTAAATGATCATTTGGCGAAACGTTATTTTGGTGAAACGTTGTTTGGTCAAGTGATCATTTGGTCAAACGTTTTTTGGTCAAACATTAGTGAACCATTAATAAAATCACACAAATCGATCTAGTCCCAAATTAAGCTCAAGAAGGCTTGTGTTACGGGTACCAGACGACGATATACATACTGATATAGATAAATATATACTTACTAGCTTTTGCCCGCGACTACGTCCGCGTGGAACTTGGAAGTATGGAAGCAACCTCGTACAACACGATAGATATCCACCTCATCACCTTAATTAATAACAGGGGGCGCCTAAGCAAATGTAAGAGCAATTGTGCTTTTGGTCTAATCATTACATTTTCTACAGGGTCATCAATGTCATCATGAATTACTTACTCACTTTTCAATCGTTTT
The DNA here is from genome assembly GCA_947623375.1 of Apotomis capreana. Lineage (NCBI taxonomy): Eukaryota > Metazoa > Arthropoda > Insecta > Lepidoptera > Tortricidae > Apotomis > Apotomis capreana. The sequence goes on from OX392520.1 coordinate 349,996, forward strand.
AGGGATAATTTCCAGGATGAAAACTATCCTATGTCCTTCCTCGGATCTTAAACTATCTCCATGCGAAATTTCATCAAAATCGATTCAGCGGTTTAAGCGTGAAGAGGTAACAGACAGACAGACAGACAGACAGACAGACACACTTTCGCATTTATAATATTAGTATGGATATACATAGCACAACCATGACCCAAGCACAAATATTCGAGATTATCACACAAATATTTGCCCTGGCCAGGATTCGAACCCGGGACCGCCGGCTCAGTAGGCAAGCGCTTACAAACTGAGCCAACCGCGTCGTCAAGTTAATAAAAAGTAATTATTACAATATCAATTTACTATACGAATTCAGCCAATCAGAGTTCAGTTTCTGAAATGACAGGCGATATTCTGAGTGTAGGCAAATTATGCCACCTAATTTTCGAATAAGTGTACAGAAAGCTCATTCAGAAAACTGAAAAAATTGTCTACACTATATTTTATTGGTTGATAGCGTGTAAAATGTGACACTGTGGACATTGGGGGCGAAGGGAAGAGCGGATGAAGCGGTGCGCTGTCTCTCAGTCCCTGTTGCCGTCGCTCGCTGCCTCGGCACAACTTTCACATGTGCCCCTTTCTCGCGAGATATGCTACCTATCCCTTTCTGTACAATATCGTAAGAGAGTGGCGAGTGATGCTATGTCGCGCGATATGAGTCGCGAACCATAGTTGTGCTAGACGGACTGGATCGGCTACCATCGCATCGGGTAGTGAACCCATTGCTAAGACTATTAAAACTTGAGTTTTTCCAGATGAATGAAGAGATAAATGAATGTTGAGGAAGCGGAAGATGTATGTCAGGACCGTTGCGGGTGGAAAGATGTGGTTTTTTGCCTACCCGTTGGGAAAAGGCGTGATTATATGTAAAGCCTGACCAGAAATATATGAGGATTGTCAAGAGGGCGCTATTTATAAGATTTATATGGCAACAATTTTCCAACCAATCGCAACCCACTATAATGACATTCGTTTTAAATAGCTGTCAGTTCCACTATGTTAACCTCGTAATAACATTTAATGGAATGCACTCTTTTCCTGACTGTTTTTTGTGTAGTAAACACATGTACACTTTATTTATAATCTTACTTTGACGACTGTGAATGGATTTCGGCATTTTCTTTGGATAATTTTAAATATTTGTCTCTTAAAGAAATCACCACGAATGACATTGACATTGTTGACAAACCATCATAAAATCATTGCCAGTGTAAGAAATTATAGTTCCAGTGAAATTCCGCAATATGGCGCATCCTCATATATTTCTGGTCAGGCTTTAGGTATGTGTGTTTTCAGAATCCTCTCCCATGAGCATGCAGCGCAGTCCCGAGCCCGGGGGCGCGGTGGCCGGCAGCGCGGTCTCCACGGACTCGGTGGGCGTGGTGGCGCATGCGCGCGCGCGGCAGGGCGCCGTCGCCTGCGAGAGCGAGAGGGAAGGCGAGAGGGACGACTGCGACGTGCCGCTCGTGCAACTGCAGATTGACGACCGGGTTGGTATTGGTACCACATACTTAGGGTGCGTCAACACTAAGCGGAGCGGAGACGTGCGGAATCGACCAATCACAAAAGTGAAGCGAAGCTGAGATACAGATTTCAACTCAGGTGATCTGGCTGATGAAATATTACTCAAAGTTTTAGCGGGATATTTAATAAATAGGAATTATAGTTTTGATACCCGGAAATATTTTTGATTTTCTATGCACACGTAAGGTGCACGTATGCTGCGATATATCTGATGGCGACTGTACAGTACAGTCAACGACAGACACATATGTTTACACTTTCTAACCATGGACATTAAATAAGACCCAGCTCGATAATACCATGTTAAGCCATCACCAAAAACATTACATAGTACTATGCCAAATTTCAATTCGGTCGGAATGTTAGAACTCATAAAGTATCATATCAAAATTATTTATAGACGACCCACCTACTAAATTGTTGCCAAATTTCAATTCGGTCGGAATGTTAGAACTCGTAAAGTATCATATCAAAATTATTTATAGACGACCCACCTACTAAATTGTTTAAATCATAGACAATTGGTGATACCACTAGGAAATATCTGTCAACATTATTTGGCTAGCCACTCTAATCATGGCGGCGCGCGAGTCCGACTCGCACTTGGCCAGTGTTTTTACTGAACGGTGTTGCGCAGGAGTTGGCGCTGGCGGAGCGCGAGGCGGCGCTGCGCGGCTGGACGGAGCTGCAGGCCGAGCTGCGCGCGCTGCACGGCGCGTGGGCCGCCACGCACGCCGCCGCGCGCGCGCAGCGGGACCAGCTGCTGCAGGCGGCCGCACACGTCGAGGTGGCCGCCGACAACGTGCACGCCGCCAGGGCGCATCTGTCCGCGGCCGAGAAGTGAGTGCGAGCATTTGTTACCAGCACCTTTTCCAAAAGCCTCTTCGAAGAATCTTCACGATTACCTTTTTACGTAACCCAGTGTTTTCAATCTTTCCTATAAATAGCGGATTTAGGGGGAGGAGGAGGCTCTTGAGCTTTTGAGACTAGTTACAGTACAAACAATAAGTAAAAATGTGGATTTACCGTCTTAAGACTTTCTCTACCATTCAAGGTCTTATATATGATTTGACCAAAAACATTACATAAGTACAATGCGAAATGATCGAATACTTTGAGACAGACTGAAGGCGGGTGCGTGGGGCGTGGGCGGCGCGGCGCTGGGCGCGCTGGTGGGCGGGCCGGTGGGGCTGGTGGTGGGCGCCAAGGCGGGCTGTGCCGCGCTGCTGGCCGGCTCCTGCCTGGGCTACTGCGGCGCGCGGCTGCTGGGGCGGCGCCGCCTCCAGCAGCTCGCCATACAGGTGAGGCGGGCGCCGGGGCTGGTGGCGGGCGCCAAGGCGGGCTGTGCCGCGCTGCTGGCCGGCTCCTGCCTGGGCTACTGCGGCGCGCGGCTGCTGGGGCGGCGCCGCCTCCAGCAGCTCGCCATACAGGTGAGGCGGGCGCCGGGGCTGGTGGTGGGCGCCAAGGCGGGCTGTGCCGCGCTGCTGGCCGGCTCCTGCCTGGGCTACTGCGGCGCGCGGCTGCTGGGGCGGCGCCGCCTCCAGCAGCTCGCCATACAGGTGAGGCGGGCGCCGGGGCTGGTGGTGGGCGCCAAGGCGGGCTGTGCCGCGCTGCTGGCCGGCTCCTGCCTGGGCTACTGCGGCGCGCGGCTGCTGGGGCGGCGCCGCCTCCAGCAGCTCGCCATACAGGTGAGGCGGGCGCCGGGGCTGGTGGTGGGCGCCAAGGCGGGCTGTGCCGCGCTGCTGGCCGGCTCCTGCCTGGGCTACTGCGGCGCGCGGCTGCTGGGGCGGCGCCGCCTCCAGCAGCTCGCCATACAGGTGAGGCGGGCGCCGGGGCTGGTGGTGGGCGCCAAGGCGGGCTGTGCCGCGCTGCTGGCCGGCTCCTGCCTGGGCTACTGCGGCGCGCGGCTGCTGGGGCGGCGCCGCCTCCAGCAGCTCGCCATACAGGTGAGGCGGGCGCCGGGGCTGGTGGTGGGCGCCAAGGCGGGCTGTGCCGCGCTGCTGGCCGGCTCCTGCCTGGGCTACTGCGGCGCGCGGCTGCTGGGGCGGCGCCGCCTCCAGCAGCTCGCCATACAGGTGAGGCGGGCGCCGGGGCTGGTGGTGGGCGCCAAGGCGGGCTGTGCCGCGCTGCTGGCCGGCTCCTGCCTGGGCTACTGCGGCGCGCGGCTGCTGGGGCGGCGCCGCCTCCAGCAGCTCGCCATACAGGTGAGGCGGGCGCCGGGGCTGGTGGTGGGCGCCAAGGCGGGCTGTGCCGCGCTGCTGGCCGGCTCCTGCCTGGGCTACTGCGGCGCGCGGCTGCTGGGGCGGCGCCGCCTCCAGCAGCTCGCCATACAGGTGAGGCGGGCGCCGGGGCTGGTGGTGGGCGCCAAGGCGGGCTGTGCCGCGCTGCTGGCCGGCTCCTGCCTGGGCTACTGCGGCGCGCGGCTGCTGGGGCGGCGCCGCCTCCAGCAGCTCGCCATACAGGTGAGGCGGGCGCCGGGGCTGGTGGTGGGCGCCAAGGCGGGTGTGACGTAGCGTTTTTCGCGCTTATGTCCGTCTCTTTCGGAATATCGTCGTCGAAAGTTTTTACCTTTTTGAAGTCGGGACTGCTCTATGAAAATTAACTATGGCAGGATTCGAAATATAAAATTTGGAATCTTCGTGAGCTGTCAAGAAGAAAAGAGAGAAAGATTTGAAGAGCTATGATGGATAGTAAATTTTTACATATTTTCGAGGATTAATAGCCGGAATAATGAAAACCGGTAATATTAGTATTTAAAATACCAAGGACGAGTTAAGCATGGGAAATTGTTGTTAAAAATCTAAGTTAAGAAAGGGAGCAGATTCTTCGGCAGCAATTATGTTTAAGTGTTAGCGGTGTGCCTGAAATATGGTTACTGGGAGGCTGTCTTCACGGACGTAGCGGGTGGGACAAATAAATGATATACAAATAAATGTTAAATTATAAATTATATACATTAATACATTTCATCGATTTCTTTGAAGACTCAATGGAGACTCTTCAGTAGAGGTCCTTTACAAGATCTGCAGGACGTTACAGACTTCAAACCGTTCGTGATTTCAATTTAGGAAAAGACGGGAGATTTCTCTTAAGATACGGTTTGACAGCGATTCCTGTGAGTCAACTAAAATTATTTAATACTGTAGAGCTATAAAATTTCATATCATTCTTGGCAGTATATTCGATCCACGAATCAACACAAAGCGACCCTTATGGTCTCATGTTTTATTTCTTATATTTTGGTTTATATCTCAAATTATAAAATTAAATTAAAGCTCTCTGTGAACCACTGTTAAAATAGTGTTAGCTTTCTTTATACAATATATTTTTGTATACGTAAACTGGTTGGTTTGATTTCCTTCCTCTATACATCTCTGAATTAATTCCTTTAACAAAATAAATCTAACAGATAAAATACAAGCTTACATTGGCGCCCACTGAGAGAATATACTGTCATTTTGATATCTTTCAAGCCGAGGAATCAATAAAAGAAGTGTTTTGATACACTGGTTCCGAGGACTTTTTAATTTAAACATAGTTTAGACACTTACTGTTGTTGTAGCTAGCCAGAATTTTATTTCAAACCTGCCCCTTTACTTAAGTTATTTTAAGTCTTTAAAGTTATGTGTCTTGAGAAGTTTTCAAAACAAATTAATTGTTATTAACATTTAAAACTGGTTAATAGGTAAGTTTTTAGGTAAACACAGTTTGCTACCACAATTCCCATGTTTTAGCTTGTCGGTTAGGGTATTTGTCCTTTTCTGAATTTATAAATAGATTAGGGTATTTGTCATTTTCTTAATTTGTAAATTGATTAGGGTATTTGTCTTTTTCCTAATTTATAAATTGGTTAGGGTATTTGTCTCTCTTAATTTATAAATTGGTTAGGGTATTTGTCTCTTTTTTAATTTATAGATTATTATTCAATAACATAAATGCAGCATCGCAATATATAAAGTGTGCTTCATATTTTAAAATAATATGCTCTTTAATGGTGAATACTAATTGTCACATTTGTGCTTATTTTCTCTGTGTTGACTAGAGTTGTCACCCAAGAATTAAGGTACAGCCACCTTTAGCTGTAACCTTTAGCAATACCTTTGTCAAATATAATAATTTATGATAATAATAACTTAAATTATAATATCTAAAATATTTTGAGGTATTTGCATTTTTTTCAATAATTGTTGATAAATAATTAATGAACATTTTAAATGGTTCTTAACATGGTTTTTATCATTTAATGATAAAAAATAATATTTAATGATTTTTTTTAATAACAAATACTAAAATGTTGTTGAGATTTATCACCTTGTGGTAATAGTAAGTAATATAGATACAAACTGTTTGTCATGAGTGATAAGTAGCACTTTCAAGTGGATATAAAGATTTTTCCTAAACGGTAAACAATTAATTGTGCTTATTTCTTATTGTAAGTAGGTTCATACCTTTATAAACATTAGGGAAACTTACTTGTTTATTGAATTACTTTTGTTTAGCATATGTTAAACGTCTGTAGTGCGTTTGAATATATTGCCCGTTTGATATTTTTCTTAGAGATTTGAATTTTAATTGATTTCAAGGTACAAGTTAAATCTTTTAAGTTAAAATGGATTTAAAGAGAATTTATTACCACTCCTTACTTAAGGATGAGTTAGCTTATGAAGTAATAATTAGAGCAGAAACTCCAGGTGACACGGTTCAAAAAATGAGACAACAACTTAAAATTTTGAGCTTAGAATTCCTACCTGAGGAAATTGTAGGCGAGGAAGTGAAGGCTGCTTCCGAGTTACCCATTATTTCGGAAAAAATGAGAGAATTGCAGGCGAAGGTGACGTTATTGGAAAAGTCCCGAGATAAACGTGCCTTAGTCCGTGCAAAGGCGTTGTATAACCATCTATATTATAGAATTTACCGGTTGGATAGTGTCGATACCGCGGAAGACAGAGAAACCTTAATTACTGTAAGAGGTATACTTCAACAGAGTGCGGCGGTAATCAGGTCGTTCATACCGACTACGACTAGTCCAACTACAGGTGGGGAAACTTCGGATAGCGTGTTTGAGGAACCGAGAGAGTCATCGAGTTTCAACATTCTTAAGTTTATAAACTATAAATTTAATGGCCTTACCAGCGTCCATGCGTTTCTGGAAGCAGTCGATGAGCGCGCGCGTGCGTTTAACATCAGCGATGAGCAGTTGTACAAAGCGGCTTGTTGTTTGTTTACAGACCAAGGTTTGCTTTGGTATAGGGGGAATAAGCATAGATTTTCGTCTTGGAATCAGTTAGGTATTCTATTGAAGCAAGAATTTGCACCGATAGACTTTGATTATCGTTTACTACAGGAGATTCACACGCGTACTCAAGGTCAGGATGAACCGACTCATATTTATTTCGCGGTTATGAGCGGAATGTTTTCACGCTTGTTGAAACCTTTAGATGACAAACAGCAGTTGGAAATATTACTTCACAATATTAGACCCACGTTTTCAGAGCAGTTGGCGTTGCAGGATATTTCTAGTGTCGAATCTTTGAGGCAATGTTGTAGGAAAGTCGAGGCGGCTCGGCAGAAAAGTAAACTGTTTTCGGAACCGTCAAAACAGTCTGCTTTGAATTCGGATTTCGCCTACAGGTGTAAGTCTGTAAAACAGGATGTCGCGGTAGTTGCAGGTACTTCTCAGCAGCAGCCGTTGCAAGCGCGAAGGAACTTTGGGTCGTCTTATGGTTTTCGTCAGCATGGGCAACAGCCACAGACGTCTAATTTTCAAAAAAAATCACCACCTAGTGATAAAGTTTATTGTTGGAGATGCAAGGTTGATTCGCATACCACTAAAGCTTGTAGGGATAAGCGAATTTTATGTTTTCAGTGTGGAGAGGTAGGTTATACATCACGGTCATGCCCAAAATGTAATCATAACACGAAATCAAAAAACTAGATAATGAGAATCGTAGTGTTCCACAGGTGAATAAAGTCGTACCACCTGATTCAAAATACTGGATGGATTTAGTAACGAAATATTTTAATAACAATTCCGTTACTTCGGTTCTCTTTAAGCCAGATAATAACGACGTTCGGCCATATTTAAATGTAAACATACTGGATTTGACAATTTGCGGATTATTAGACTCCGGCGCGGCAATTTCAATATTAGGAAACGGTGCTCACACGCGTTTTATTCATTTAGGATATTCATTGATAAATACTAACGAAACAGTTACAGTAGCTAATGGTTCTGTTTGTAATACCAGAGGTACAATGTTACTACCTATATCTTTTAACGGTGTTACCAGGCTAATTAAGTTTCACGTTATACCATCTATAGTTTCAAACGTCATTTTAGGAGTTGATTTTTGGAAAGAGTTTGCATTGATGCCTGAGATATTTGAAAATATTACGTACATAGAAAAGCCTTTAGATTTTATTAGTAATGCCGGGATTGACATGCAAATTGAAAAAATTATGTCTTTTGAAAATTTAACTCCGGAACAGAAAGAATTAGCTGCGGAAATGGTTAGAAAGTTTGAGGGAATTTCATTTGAATGCAAGGGTTTAGGTAGAACTCACTTAGTAGAACATAAAATAGATACAGGTGATTCTCCGCCTATTAAGAGTAGACCTTACCCCATGTCACCTGAAAAGCTAAAGGAATTACATAAGGAGGTGGATAAAATGTTGGATATGGATGTAATCGCACCAAGTGAGGGAGCTTGGAATAATCCAACCCTTATGATTCCAAAGCCTGATGGATCATGGAGGTTTTGCTTGGATTGTCGTAAATTAAATGCGGTCAGTAAAGGTGACGCTTACGCAATTCCATATATCCCTCAGATATTGGATAGTCTTAGAAATGCAAAATACATTACTACTATAGATTTTAAAGCTAGTTTTTGGCAAATTGGCTTGGAAGAGTCCTCGCAGGAAAAAACAGGTTTTACAGTGCCAGGAAAGGGTCTATATAAATTTAAAGTCATGGCTTTTGGTTTAACTGGTGCGCCTGCGCGACAGCAGAGATTAATGGATATGCTTTTCGGAATTCCATTTTGTAGTGATGTCACAAAAGGCTTAGTATTTTGTTACATTGATGATATTATCGTTGTATCCGAGGATTATGATACACATATGTTATTGTTAAATAGATTATATCAAAGAATCAAGGACGCAAACTTGACTATTAATTTAGAAAAGTGTAATTTTTTCAGAAAGTCATTAAAGTACTTGGGATACATTGTAGATGAGAATGGTTTACGTACGGATCCTAGTAAAGTGCAGGCAGTCATTGATTTTCCTGTACCCAAAAATCCAAAGGAGGTAAAAGTTTTTTTAGGAACATGTTCTTGGTATAGACGTTTTATAAAAAACTTTTCTTCGATTGCTGCACCACTTAATGCTCTCACAAGTACGAAAACCAAATTTGTTTGGACAACAAGTGCTGACGAAGCTTTTAAAGATTTAAAAAATCGTTTAGTATCAGCACCAATTTTGATTTGTCCTGATTTCGAGAAACCATTTACGGTCCATTGCGATGCGTCTAGTTATGGCATAGGGGGAGTTTTAACTCAGAAAATTGATGGTAACGATCATCCTATTGCATATATTAGTCGATCTTTGAATAAAAATGAGAGGAATTACTCTGCAACAGAAAGAGAGGCTCTGGCGGTTGTGTATGCTGTTGAAAAGTTTGAACCATACCTAGGTACTAGGCCTTTCACTGTAGTGACAGATCATGCGTCGTTAAAGTGGTTCATGAATTTAGAAAACCCGACAGGTCGTCTTGCCCGATGGGGTTGTCGTTTATCGCAATATAGCTTCACTATCGAACATAGAAAAGGGAAAGATAACGTCATCCCGGATGCTCTTTCTCGCTTGATGAAAGTGGACGTGATCAACACAGCTCCGCAGTCATGTGATGGTGATATGTGGTATAAGAAAGTTTATTCAGGTTGTCAATATTATCCCAGGAATTACCCGAATTATAGAATAGAAAATGGAGTGTTATATAGGTATTGTAAAGGGAAATATTCACTTACCGACGAGTTTGACTGGAAAGAGGTTGTAGCTGAATCGAATAGAACGAAGGTCATTACGGAGAACCACGAACCTCCTACATCAGGACATATGGGAGTTTTCAAAACACACCGAAGATTGAGTTTGAGGTATTTTTGGCCCGGAATGTACCGTGATGTAGTACGATTTATTAAACAATGTGCAACGTGTTCAGCTTATAAGCATTCAACGACTCTTACACCGGGACAGATGGGTAAACCAAAACAATGTTATAAACCGTGGCAAGTTATAAGTACTGATCTTGTCGGACCACTGCCGAAATCACGATCTGGTTATGTCCATCTATTAGTTGTGACTTGTTGTTTCTCGAAATATACTATGTTGTTTCCTTTAAGACGCGCAACAAGCGCTAATGTGGCAAAGAACATTGAGAATTACGTTATTTTAGCACATGGAGTTCCTGAAACAGTGATTACCGATAATGGGGTTCAATTCACTGGATCTGAATTTCGTAATATGCTTAAATATTACCAAGTTCCTCGTGTTCACTTCGGCCCAAGGTATACACCACAAGTAAATATGGTGGAAAGATATAATAAAACTGTCATGACCATGATTTCGTCTTATGTTAAGGATGATCATAGGTCTTGGGACCAGAATATTTTTAAAGTTCAGTTTGCGCTCAATAGTGCAGTGAATGAAACTACTGGTTTCTCACCATACTTCTTAGTCCACGCTAGAGAACCAATTATTAATGGCTCATTTTATAAAGTCTCAAGTGATACGGAGTATGCGGTAGCAATGCCCAGAGAAGAATATGCCGGAGAATTTGGGAAACTTGAAGGTATCTTCACCAAGGTACGAGAAAACCTAGAAAAAGCTCACGCTACGAATACAAGATATTATAACTTGCGTAGACGTGATGTGAAGCTAACAGAAGGTCAAGAAGTCTGGAGGAAAACGTATACTCAAAGTGATGCTGACAAATATAAAGCGTCAAAGTTAGCGCCCAAGTACCTGAAATGTATAGTGAAGAAGGTATTGTCTCCGTTGGTTTATGAACTAGTGGGTTACGATGGTAAACTCTTAGGTCAATGGCATATTAAGGATATCAAAGTATAATACTTTGATTAATGATCACTTGAGAATTGTTTTAATAGGTAGTTAGTTCTCAACTTTGTTGACATGTAGTACGTGTTAGTGGTAACATAGCTTTACCACTAACGACGCCAAGGTGATGTTAGTCGTCTTCAGCCGTAGGTCGTATTACATGAATATTGTGGTGACTCCTTAGTCATTGTTGTTTAAGGTGTTATTTTCCAATTCGTCGTTAACCCGGATAGGTACTACGAATTTGATTGTTAGTTTAGTTTCGAATAGGTTTCTAGAGTAACGTTGTGCTGAACACGTTAACTCGGCTGTAGGGTTTGTTGAGCTGCACTGGGATGACAGGAGCAACTCGGGATTCTGTATGAGTGTAGGCGTATTTGGAAACTGATGCTTCAATATGAAAGAGAGGTATAAAAGAGGAATTTTGAAATTGTGGGGGAAATCTTCTTTAACTATTTTGCTTGACTGTAGGTAGATTGTCATGTACAGTATTACTAAAGTCTTCGAAGTAGGGACTTGTTGTTAATTTAGTTTACAGTTAGTCTAATATAAGCGATTAGTAATTAGTGTTATTTGTATTATAAAGGTTTTTTTCACAAATTTTTAGTGGTCGAGATATGTTCTTAGGTCGCTGAGGGCAGCGCAGTTTCTTACTTCGTGTCGAAACTTTTCATAGGAGGGGGGTATTGTGACGTAGCGTTTTTCGCGCTTATGTCCGTCTCTTTCGGAATATCGTCGTCGAAAGTTTTTACCTTTTTGAAGTCGGGACTGCTCTATGAAAATTAACTATGGCAGGATTCGAAATATAAAATTTGGAATCTTCGTGAGCTGTCAAGAAGAAAAGAGAGAAAGATTTGAAGAGCTATGATGGATAGTAAATTTTTACATATTTTCGAGGATTAATAGCCGGAATAATGAAAACCGGTAATATTAGTATTTAAAATACCAAGGACGAGTTAAGCATGGGAAATTGTTGTTAAAAATCTAAGTTAAGAAAGGGAGCAGATTCTTCGGCAGCAATTATGTTTAAGTGTTAGCGGTGTGCCTGAAATATGGTTACTGGGAGGCTGTCTTCACGGACGTAGCGGGTGGGACAAATAAATGATATACAAATAAATGTTAAATTATAAATTATATACATTAATACATTTCATCGATTTCTTTGAAGACTCAATGGAGACTCTTCAGTAGAGGTCCTTTACAAGATCTGCAGGACGTTACAGACTTCAAACCGTTCGTGATTTCAATTTAGGAAAAGACGGGAGATTTCTCTTAAGATACGGTTTGACAGCGATTCCTGTGAGTCAACTAAAATTATTTAATACTGTAGAGCTATAAAATTTCATATCATTCTTGGCAGTATATTCGATCCACGAATCAACACAAAGCGACCCTTATGGTCTCATGTTTTATTTCTTATATTTTGGTTTATATCTCAAATTATAAAATTAAATTAAAGCTCTCTGTGAACCACTGTTAAAATAGTGTTAGCTTTCTTTATACAATATATTTTTGTATACGTAAACTGGTTGGTTTGATTTCCTTCCTCTATACATCTCTGAATTAATTCCTTTAACAAAATAAATCTAACAGATAAAATACAAGCTTACACGGGTCATACTAATTTATTACTTCAAATAAATTTCACCACGCTTTTGTTGAGGTAATGCACAAATTAGGTAGTTGTTCAACTTTGTAATATCTGTAACTAATATTTCCAGGACCGGCCCGCAAACGAAGAACCTCCGAAACACGAGAAGAAGACGCAATAGCGACGACAGTGCGTCTGCTTCTGAGCGACGCACAGACAACACGGTGGACAGGCTCGTAGAGGGGCGGGGGCGAAAGCGCGATATCTAGTCGTAGGTTCGTAACGGGTCCCATTTAGGGTGCCGCTCCAGTGAAGCGGGGCGAAGTGGAGACGTGTGGCATCACAAAAGTAAAGCGGAGCAGAGACACAGATTTCAACTGAGGTGACTGGTCTCCGCGTCGCTACAGTGGAAACGCACCCTTATACAAATTGTACATAACTACCTGCTTATAATTGTGCAGGTAGTACCTGCTTATAATTGTGCAGGTAGTAATGTACAATGTAAATTAGGCAGGTATAATATAATTATTATACCTACAAATCTCATTTGCGCAGCTATCGATCCTTCAATTCGAAATCAACTTCATGTAAATAATTTAACCCCTCGTATGCTTAGACACGTATCCGTGCCAGTTCATGAACTGCCTAAGCACGGATACGTTCTAAAGTTTGAAGCGGGCAGCATACAATGACGTAACGCGGCCGCACCGGTGTGTCAATTTCTGAATTGGTTGCCGTATACGAGGGGTTAATTGGTTATGCAATTCCGTTTGAGTTTGATTAATTATACTGGATTGTGTTTAAATATATGAAGTATGTATTTCTATTTACTTGTTACGTTTCCAACGGACATGCTTTGACGTTACGCTGTATTTATTACTCAAACGTAACTTTGTAAATATAACTTACTTCAGTGTTCTTATATAGTTATTTTTTTTTTAAATGATTACGCTGATGAATTAATATGGTCATCCGAATTAATACTTTTATTTCTATGTAATTATTGTAAATAAACAATGAAATAACAGAAGTTAATATATTCTACGACCATTTATTTTAAAGTTTTTCATTATATGATTGAATAAAACATCAATTTTGAATGTTCATTGTCTGTGTGATAATTATTATTGCATCTTGTGCTGCATAAATGCATCTTAGTCCAGAGATGGAGAATAAAAAAAATATTAGAATCTTACAGTGAAATTGACCCTCATATGCATATACTTTAAAAGCAACGGCAGTGGTAGGCTGCCTGTCCATTAAAGTAGAGCGGAAAAAAATCAATCACACTGCTTCTTTGTGACGCCCAAAAGAAACGAATAGATTTAAATGCGAGATCGAGGAAGGTTGATCCATTTTATCAACAAATCCTCGCTCTTTCCCGCGGATACGCATCCTTATAATCGTAAATGTTTGTAAGACCTGGAGTTGTCGAAAAAAGTTTTTAATGTTCATACGAAATCTTGTGTTATCAATAGACAGCCCCTATCATGCATTGGTGGGTTGACACAAATAGAAAAATACGTAACGTAATTGTTTTAACCTATTGACCGCCAAGCGTCTAGCAATTTACCGTGCCACTGACGCTAGAGTAAAAAAAAAAAGATGTGCCCCAAAATCAACAGGGATTGAAAAATACTTGTAGCGGTTAGAATTACAAAGTTTTTGATCATTGAAATTGCACACGGCTGTGGCCGACGTGGCGTCAGGGGCACGATTTTTTGTTGACGGCCACAGCCGACTGTGGCGCTCAAAAGGTTAATGATAAATCACACATAATCACAAGGAAATGAATCGCTCGCATACCATGGATGTAAAGCCTCGTTCAAAACGTCGGAAGATTACCAGCGCAAGCCAGTTCATAAAATCATATAGCGAGATTAAATCACGTCTTGATATGATAATCCTTGGACGATCTTTAAGAGATAATGTTAAAAAGAACTAATAATATAAGTATAGGATTAGGTGTAGTGAATATAGTTTTGCTATCGTACCTTGTCAGACTAATTTTGATTACTCTATCTGATATTGATGTTAGTTTTATCTAGCTTTCTCGACAAAATACGATGACATAACTTTTTGTTTGCGGAGTAGGTTGTATTAGTCATATTGCTGTGATATTAGATGAGTGCATAAGCTAATACTGAACTTGCTTGCTTTATCCATTCTCAAATATACCACATTTTCTTACTAATACTAAGTACAGATATAGTTCATATAGTGCATAATGGTTTCCATATTTTAATGGGCAAGCTCGTTTAATATGTTACCATTTCGATTTTTTCATTGAAGTTGATAGAAAAGTCATGCTAAAACGAAGTTGTTTGACAAAATTTTTTAACAAAAAAAGGAACCGACTTCAGTAAAACTAAAAAGCCAAAAATAACCCGTTCAAGTACAGATTACATTTGACTCACCCTTTGAAATCGATTCCAAACCACTCAGTTATTATATTTATATATTAAAGTTTACGTGAGGTTTGGCACCGACTTCAAAGGGTGAGTCAAATGTAATCTGTACTTGAACGGGTTATTTTTGGCTTTTTAGTTTTACTGAAGTCGGTTCCTTTTTTTGTTAAAAAAATTTTTTTTTTCGCTTTTTAGTGATTCATATAAAATACTTATGGCGGGGTGATCAGGGAGGTCTTGAAGGCATGCATCTCGTTTGAATTATCTCCTAACTCCTAACCGTTAAGGAGTTGTACTTTCCATTATCAGTTCAGCATTGGAAGATGATGACTACCATATGCAAATACTTAAATAGTTTTAGAAAATATATGAAAAATATTATGAGTGCCTATAAAATTTCAGGAATTCCTTTGATTCCTCATGGATCTCGTCATCCGATCTTCACCAAAATTTTATGGGACCAACCTTGAAATGTCTATTCATGAACCTAAAAAGAATTTTTCAAATCGACTCATAAATGACGGAGTTATGAGGTAAACATACAACCGAACTGAGAACCTCCTTTTTTTGAAGTCGGTTAAAAATACATTATGCTCTGTTGTGACTCTACTTTTTTAAATTTCAGTCGTATAGGTACCTATTTGTTTATATATTTTATCTACGCACATATCATTAGTGCTCTAAAATGCGTTCAGAAACCGTAGGAAATGACCAGCATTACTACAACCAATTTTACTATGAGAACTTTCTTATCTGTGGCAGTAGGTAAAATCTGTACTGTAATGTTATAACAGTATCAATTTTTGTAAGGTTATGAGTTTAAATTTGGAACAGCTGTCAAAACTAAAGTAAGTCTCTATTTTAGTATCCATAGATATTAATATTGTTATCGATACGAAACGTCAATTCAGTATGTTTTTTTTATAAAAACCGCACGACATTTGATCTCGAGTGACATGAGAATATGGATACATTCGTTTGTATATGATTTAGAAAAAAAAACATTCGTCTTGACGGAGATTCCAATTGCCGCCATTATTGTTGTCATTTTCTTTGCTGTTACGAAAGTATAATTGTGATAAGTTTATTGTAATTCACATTTTAGTTGAAAATATTGTTTCCATGTAAATGTAAATTACAACTATTACAATAAATAATCTGTTTATGTATTTGTTCAGATTTATTTCTTACTGCATCAGTATATGTCGTTTTTAGATATTTTACAGGTAGCACTAGTGGTGCCGGTCATTTCCTTATGGCTTCTGAACCCATCTTAGAGTACTTATGATATGTGTGTAGATAAAGTAGTGTATACAACTGTACATAATTAGGCCTTAAAACACTCGTGTGATCCTATTATGAAACTCGCTGACGCTCGTTTCATAAAACCACACTCGTGTTTTAATGCCTCTCATTATGTATCAGTTGCATAAACTACTATTACGGAGACTACATGACACTATGTAAATAAACACGGTGCTGTATTTTGTACAAGTGTATCTTATAGTGTGCAAATCTATATATTATGTATGGCTCAGGAATAATAACTAATATTTCAGGAGATTGTTTTATTTCAATTGAACCCTTCCTGTAATGTATGTAATGGTTAGATTAATAACGATCCTGATCATCTGAAACGCTGCTACGTGCTGATGTATCCACCATCGGCGTGGCGTCCGTAGAATCCGATTCCCACCAAGTTGCCCACTCCAGGAACACTGAGCACCATTAAGTCATAAGTATTTATTCAATTAACAATTTACATTGCGTTTGAAATCACATTAATAAAAAAAATAAAAACAACAATAAATTAAACAACCATAATTAATAATAACTCACTAAAATTAGATAATACAATGAAATATGCAATAATTAAAATGTCAATATTTAAATAATTAATCAAATATTAATAATTCATTATAATTAACTAACAGGTATTGATCATTTTCTACTGACCTATTTTTAAAATTTTCGATCTTTATTAGATTTAGCACGCAGCTGATACTAGTTAGTTATAAACCACCTTATAACAAACAAGTACTAAGGTCGATGCAGAGCAAAGAATATAATACTCACAAGGAGAAGAACGGTAACTACGTACAAAAAAGTTGCCTATCTTTTTTTTTTTAATACTACTAGCGCCACCGTAGTAGAGCCTATGAACTAAGTGACAGCGGGATTTTTTGGCGGGGTTTTCAAATATGCCATATTGAAAGTTTGTTTTTCTAACTTTTCTATTTTACATGCATGCATATTCAGGTTTAATCCTGCAACTTATTTGTCAACCACTTCTCAATATATGAGATTGAGCTGAAATTTAATTGTTTTATAAAAAAATACAAAACAATGAATTACTTTTAAATGGTAGCCTTTATTCATTTAATATCCTAAGCAAGAACTTTTACAAAATGTCTTTAAAAAGTTTACTACATAGGTGCACTATTATTGCATTGTTTTTAATAATATATTCTGTTGTTCCTGGAACAGAATACTTGCTCAGGCGGTTTTGCAACTGTCAGTTTAATGGGAATCTTGGAAACGTCGTCCACATAAAACCTTATTCCTTTTGTGCTTTGGCCATCAATATGTGGCCCAAAATGTAGCCCTGAAATAGGAAATTACATTTTAACTAAAACACGGCTAAAACAAACAGCTGGTAGTCCTACTTCATGTTTATTAAAACATACAGTAATGTTCCGAGACATATAAAAGACCTGAATTAAAATATTCTTACCGTTAAATATTGGTTATTCCAGCTTTGGGGAAACGGTAAAATTGAACTGAATCGTCTTTAGTAGAAGTTGCGCCGCGTTAAGCACATTCAAGGAATATAACAAATCACATTTTCTATTTATGCATTTGAAGACATGATGATATTTTCGAAATTAATCGCGAAACAATTTGAAATTGACCGTTCTTTGACGTAAATTAAAATAACACGCTGACAACTGCTGACAACCATCAGTTTTTTTTTTGGGACTGTATGGCTTAAACCCGTAACAGACGATTGAACAATCCGGCGGACCATAGAGACGCTGCTATCTGTGAGACGTATATTACTATCTCATTCCGACAGATAGCAGCGTCCCTATCGGTCCGCCGGATTGTTCGATCGTCTGTTACGGCTTAGCGAAATTTAATTTGTGCATTTTAATACAAAAATTTCTAAAATCGGTTGAGAACTCGCTGAGATCTGCGCATTGTTACGAAGTCCATTCGAGTCGATCCATGGGAGCTTCGCTCGCTTCGCTCGCTCCGCTCCAATAAGCTTTCTTATAGTTGGGGTCACTGGGGTGAAAAATATTAAATGGTACTCGTACTAAAATGTATAGAATCTATGTCAATTTATTGGCGCGAGCCTTTGAGTATGCTCTAAGGCGCGAGCGGCAAACCCGAGGTTAACCGGCTGACGAGCATAATGTGTACGCGCCTTAAGAATCCCACTCCCTTCGCCTTGTCTTCGCTTCGTTCTTAGATTCAACCTTGATTCAACGTACCCTTGTCATTGTAAAATACATTATTTTACTTCATGGTGACACAGACACATTACTTTTATTTCTAAATCAAATATAATTTTAGTTTGAAAATGTTTTGAAACCACATACTTTATAGCCCACACTAGGCTTTTTATCCGTGTCTACCTCTACTTCGAATCTTGTAGGAGTTCGTGTATTGGTCTTGGATTTGATTTTTAATCACACTATTCAAGTCACAGAAAAAACTGACTCGCACTTATAAATTATAACAAACATGGATATACCGATTCGCCGGTTTAGTAGCGTTTTATGATTATCTGTGGAAGTTTGAAAAAAACATGGCCGCCTATTTGCTAATCGTGGTGGCTGATTACTGAATACAAAATTAATAATTATTGACATCGTGAACTGAGTTATATCGTGTCTAAGTTAGTGATATCACGGGAAAAGAAACCGCAGATCGATACAGTGTAGGTTATTAAAGTCGAATGTGTTACTAGTGAGAAATACGTGTCGGTTTTGTGTTGCGTGTGTAGGGCATGTCGTTTCCGCCACGGCCGCCTCTCGTGCCGTACGGGCACGGGCTGCCGCCGGGCGTCGTCACCATGCCAATGGCAACGCACGTGAGTATAGCCACGACGTCCAGCCACGTCCCTCTGCTTTAGCCGGGCTGCGCCTCCCAACTAACCTCCTTGCTGCAGCACCGTTGTTTCCCTCGCATTTGTATCGGCGCCGATGTTATGGGATACCTGTCAATAGTCCTGCCTTGCTGCAAGTTTCTATGGAGCAGGCACTATGGAAACCTTTCTTGCCTTGTTACTGATTCATAGATCAAACAGTCAATGACCTCTAATGCTGTTATGTAGATTTGGATTTTACCTATGTGTTATTAATTGGAGGATCTTTGATATCAAAAATATATTTCAAAATCCTTATAGGATAGTCTGCAAAATTGGTACATCTATAACACAGTACATCAAGTAGGCGGCATCATTCTTACATAGTTGTTCTTTAGTCATAAGATAAGTGATTGCTTGCTTAATGCTTACTTTCAGTTCAGGTTGGGAGGTTTAGATATTGTATATTTGTTAATTACTTGCTACATTTCTTGCCTTGAACTAGAAAATAATTTCTCAATATTCTGCTAAACTGCTAAAAAATTAATGTATCCCAACCATTAGGATTCAGATCTTTGATTAAATGTAAGTGTCCAAAATTAAAGATGTAGTATAATATTCTATGTGATTATTTCACTGCGAAATAAGATTGTTTTAAAGGTCAAGGTGCAAGGGAGAAATTGGAAGTGTAATGGGAATAAAGGTTCTTAACAGAATTTAGTAAACAAATTCTAACTTCAAAGTATAGATTTTCTGTCAAAAACTGCTGTTTTCTTGAAGTGATCTGTCTCTATTTTATTTATCCTAACTTTATTGCACAATACAAAGAAAAATACAAATGACAGACTTGATGTCTTAAAGTATTCTCTACCAGTCCACCACTAAACAGAAACAGGTGCAGGAGCAACAGTTCCAGTAAAATTGAATATATAAGTAGTTTATTTATATAACGGAGAGTTAAAAAATACAATTTTAGATATCATACTGAAAATTTTATAAATGAAATTGCAAATGAGTTGTGAGAAAACAAATGGTTTTGGCATTCAATACCAATTTTGAGGTTAGACTTGGTTTGTTTATTGGGGCAAGTAATAATAAATATGAGTCATGAGGTCAGATTAGGTTGATATTGGAAAAGTATACTCAATACAGAAGAAGTTTGTTTATTTCTCTAAAATTACAAATTACTTAAGCGAGAAGGAAACAACATTTTGGTATAAATATATAAAACATATTCATTATAAGTCCAGATTTACGTCATCTCTTGTATAATAAAAAATAGGATGGCAGTGTTTTTAAATTGAAATTGGTAACAAACAATTAAATTAAACACTTGTAGCGCACTTTCGCAGCGTAGCTGCTGATGCCATTATCATAACCCTCTTGTTTTACCATATTCAGGCAATACCATCTTTGCATGACTTTGTGTTGACTTTATCTTGGTGGTGGGTGATCTGATCTGGTGACATTTAAACATGAACTAATTTTCATACACTTTCTGTGGTTGAATCATTTTGAAATTGATGACAATTTATTAATTAAAAAAAGTTTAATTGAAATGGTATTTTAAAATTTTACTCATGATTTGGCACTTTCAAGTAGTCTCTTCTTAATTTTTGAGTTTCAACCATTGTAGATCAAATGGATGGCTGACTTGACAGCTAAAACTCATTAGATCTGTCCCAAAATGCTTTTAACAGAGAATCAGGAAACATCACAAAAGAAGTGATTAGGACTAAACCATACAAGTTCATAATTCCATCAGTTTGCAATAGTGTTGGTGAGATTACTAGCTACTAACTACCAATTTAGTTAGATTTTAATAAATTATATTGTTTCATTGCAAGTCCCTGACACGTATAATGACACACCTATTATAGGTGTGTCATAATGTAAATAAGTAATATTATAATATGCTCGCAACTTGCAACTATTCATATGATATTATGTTATGAAATGAAATGAAAAATTTATTGATACCATTTGTTATCCATATCCATTTATTCAGTATAGTCATACATTGACAACAAATATAATACATTCAGCAATAATAATTAAATTTAAAAAGTAAAGAGTATAAATTCAAATGAACACACTGTTATTATCACGACATTAATTCTTCTTTTCTATTCTATTGTATGAAGACAAAAAAGAAGTATGGTAGCTAAGAGTAGGTCTATCTATGTTCCAGGTGATGGTAGGAGCGTACGGCGGCGTGGGGGGAGTGGGGGGCGTGGGCGCGCGCGCGGCGCTGCTGCCGGCGCCGGGCGCCGCGGCCGGCAAGGCGGTCATCTCGCGCCCGCCGACCCGCGCTAACGGCGCCCGCGACTCCGACCCGCCGCCGATCACTGTCTTCATAGGTAACCCATGCACGAATTTTTTGCAAATGTAAATCTATGGTATAGTAGTTGAGTGAATTTCTGCCACTGTACGGGCTTGTTACATTGCTGCGTCCGCCTATTGATGATACCTGCTCTCTAATCGAGACACATAATGTCCCCTTTACACGTACTCTGTCCCCCGAGACCTAACGGCCTGGCCACGACTGGTCGGCGGTTTGCTGCGAGCGGTAGCGGTGCGGGATACGCGTGTCTCGCTCACTCGTATGGTCACCTCGCCGGTGGTCGCGCAGTCGTGGCATCTCTGTTTGGGAGGTCGCATCGTTTCGTGTACGCGCGACTGCATCGCTACTGAATCGTTGCGAAAAGTCACCGTATACTACTTCCCTCAATGCGGTAGTCCCGCGAACTTACGATAACCATGACATTTTCAGGCAACATCGCGACGCGAGCGCCGGACGCGATGATGCGCGCGCTGCTGGGCGCGTGCGGGCCCGTGCTGAGCTGGAAGCGCGTCGGCACGTTCGGGTTCTGCGAGTTCGCGTCGCCCGAGGCGGCGCTGCGCTGCGTGCGGCTGCTGCACGACAGGCAGCTCGCCGAGCGCAAGCTGCTGGCGCGCACCGACGGCAAGATGCAGGCGCTCGTCGACACCTACAAGAGTGAGTACTGCAGCTTGTCCGCACATGTACTGCTGACCGACGGCACGATGCAGGCGCTCGTCGACACCTACAAGAGTGAGTACTGCATCTTGTCCGCACATGTACTGCTGACCGACGGCAAGATGCAGGCGCTCGTCGACACCTACAAGAGTGAGTACTGCAGCTTGTCCGCACATGTACTGCTGACCGACGGCACGATGCAGGCGCTCGTCGACACCTACAAGAGTGAGTACTGCATCTTGTCCGCACATGTACTGCTGACCGACGGCAAGATGCAGGCGCTCGTCGACACCTACAAGAGTGAGTACTGCATCTTGTCCGCACATGTACTGCTGACCGACGGCACGATGCAGGCGCTCGTCGACACCTACAAGAGTGAGTACTGCATCTTGTCCGCACATGTACTGCTGACCGACGGCAAGATGCAGGCGCTCGTCGACACCTACAAGAGTGAGTACTGCATCTTGTCCGCACATGTACTGCTGACCGACGGCACGATGCAGGCGCTCGTCGACACCTACAAGAGTGAGTACTGCATCTTGTCCGCACATGTACTGCTGACCGACGGCAAGATGCAGGCGCTCGTCGACACCTACAAGAGTGAGTACTGCATCTTGTCCGCACATGTACTGCTGACCGACGGCACGATGCAGGCGCTCGTCGACACCTACAAGAGTGAGTACTGCATCTTGTCCGCACATGTACTGCTGACCGACGGCAAGATGCAGGCGCTCGTCGACACCTACAAGAGTGAGTACTGCATCTTGTCCGCACATGTACTGCTGACCGACGGCACGATGCAGGCGCTCGTCGACACCTACAAGAGTGAGTACTGCATCTTGTCCGCACATGTACTGCTGACCGACGGCAAGATGCAGGCGCTCGTCGACACCTACAAGAGTGAGTACTGCATCTTGTCCGCACATGTACTGCTGACCGACGGCACGATGCAGGCGCTCGTCGACACCTACAAGAGTGAGTACTGCATCTTGTCCGCACATGTACTGCTGACCGACGGCAAGATGCAGGCGCTCGTCGACACCTACAAGAGTGAGTACTGCATCTTGTCCGCACATGTACTGCTGACCGACGGCACGATGCAGGCGCTCGTCGACACCTACAAGAGTGAGTACTGCATCTTGTCCGCACATGTACTGCTGACCGACGGCACGATGCAGGCGCTCGTCGACACCTACAAGAGTGAGTACTGCATCTTGTCCGCACATGTACTGCTGACCGACGGCACGATGCAGGCGCTCGTCGACACCTACAAGAGTGAGTACTGCATCTTGTCCGCACATGTACTGCTGACCGACGGCAAGATGCAGGCGCTCGTCGACACCTACAAGAGTGAGTACTGCATCTTGTCCGCACATGTACTGCTGACCGACGGCAAGATGCAGGCGCTCGTCGACACCTACAAGAGTGAGTACTGCATCTTGTCCGCACATGTACTGCTGACCGACGGCACGATGCAGGCGCTCGTCGACACCTACAAGAGTGAGTACTGCAGCTTGTCCGCACATGTACTGCTGACCGACGGCAAGATGCAGGCGCTCGTCGACACCTACAAGAGTGAGTACTGCAGCTTGTCCGCACATGTACTGCTGACCGACGGCACGATGCAGGCGCTCGTCGACACCTACAAGAGTGAGTACTGCAGCTTGTCCGCACATGTACTGCTGACCGACGGCAAGATGCAGGCGCTCGTCGACACCTACAACAGTGAGTACTGCAGCTTGTCCGCACATGTACTGCTGACCGACGGCAAGATGCAGGCGCTCGTCGACACCTACAAGAGTGAGTACTGCAGCTTGTCCGCACATGTACTGCTGACCGACGGCACGATGCAGGCGCTCGTCGACACCTACAAGAGTGAGTACTGCAGCTTGTCCGCACATGTACTGCTGACCGACGGCAAGATGCAGGCGCTCGTCGACACCTACAAGAGTGAGTACTGCAGCTTGTCCGCACATGTACTGCTGACCGACGGCAAGATGCAGGCGCTCGTCGACACCTACAAGAGTGAGTACTGCAGCTTGTCCGCACATGTACTGCTGACCGACGGCAAGATGCAGGCGCTCGTCGACACCTACAAGAGTGAGTACTGCAGCTTGTCCGCACATGTACTGCTGACCGACGGCACGATGCAGGCGCTCGTCGACACCTACAAGAGTGAGTACTGCATCTTGTCCGCACATGTACTGCTGACCGACGGCACGATGCAGGCGCTCGTCGACACCTACAAGAGTGAGTACTGCATCTTGTCCGCACATGTACTGCTGACCGACGGCAAGATGCAGGCGCTCGTCGACACCTACAAGAGTGAGTACTGCATCTTGTCCGCACATGTACTGCTGACCGACGGCACGATGCAGGCACTCGTCGACACCTACAAGAGTGAGTACTGCATCTTGTCCGCACATGTACTGCTGACCGACGGCAAGATGCAGGCGCTCGTCGACACCTACAAGAGTGAGTACTGCATCTTGTCCGCACATGTACTGCTGACCGACGGCACGATGCAGGCGCTCGTCGACACCTACAAGAGTGAGTACTGCATCTTGTCCGCACATGTACTGCTGACCGACGGCAAGATGCAGGCGCTCGTCGACACCTACAAGAGTGAGTACTGCATCTTGTCCGCACATGTACTGCTGACCGACGGCACGATGCAGGCGCTCGTCGACACCTACAAGAGTGAGTACTGCATCTTGTCCGCACATGTACTGCTGACCGACGGCAAGATGCAGGCGCTCGTCGACACCTACAAGAGTGAGTACTGCATCTTGTCCGCACATGTACTGCTGACCGACGGCACGATGCAGGCGCTCGTCGACACCTACAAGAGTGAGTACTGCATCTTGTCCGCACATGTACTGCTGACCGACGGCAAGATGCAGGCGCTCGTCGACACCTACAAGAGTGAGTACTGCATCTTGTCCGCACATGTACTGCTGACCGACGGCACGATGCAGGCGCTCGTCGACACCTACAAGAGTGAGTACTGCATCTTGTCCGCACATGTACTGCTGACCGACGGCAAGATGCAGGCGCTCGTCGACACCTACAAGAGTGAGTACTGCATCTTGTCCGCACATGTACTGCTGACCGACGGCACGATGCAGGCGCTCGTCGACACCTACAAGAGTGAGTACTGCATCTTGTCCGCACATGTACTGCTGACCGACGGCACGATGCAGGCGCTCGTCGACACCTACAAGAGTGAGTACTGCATCTTGTCCGCACATGTACTGCTGACCGACGGCACGATGCAGGCGCTCGTCGACACCTACAAGAGTGAGTACTGCATCTTGTCCGCACATGTACTGCTGACCGACGGCAAGATGCAGGCGCTCGTCGACACCTACAAGAGTGAGTACTGCATCTTGTCCGCACATGTACTGCTGACCGACGGCAAGATGCAGGCGCTCGTCGACACCTACAAGAGTGAGTACTGCATCTTGTCCGCACATGTACTGCTGACCGACGGCACGATGCAGGCGCTCGTCGACACCTACAAGAGTGAGTACTGCAGCTTGTCCGCACATGTACTGCTGACCGACGGCAAGATGCAGGCGCTCGTCGACACCTACAAGAGTGAGTACTGCAGCTTGTCCGCACATGTACTGCTGACCGACGGCACGATGCAGGCGCTCGTCGACACCTACAAGAGTGAGTACTGCAGCTTGTCCGCACATGTACTGCTGACCGACGGCAAGATGCAGGCGCTCGTCGACACCTACAACAGTGAGTACTGCAGCTTGTCCGCACATGTACTGCTGACCGACGGCAAGATGCAGGCGCTCGTCGACACCTACAAGAGTGAGTACTGCAGCTTGTCCGCACATGTACTGCTGACCGACGGCACGATGCAGGCGCTCGTCGACACCTACAAGAGTGAGTACTGCAGCTTGTCCGCACATGTACTGCTGACCGACGGCAAGATGCAGGCGCTCGTCGACACCTACAAGAGTGAGTACTGCAGCTTGTCCGCACATGTACTGCTGACCGACGGCAAGATGCAGGCGCTCGTCGACACCTACAAGAGTGAGTACTGCAGCTTGTCCGCACATGTACTGCTGACCGACGGCAAGATGCAGGCGCTCGTCGACACCTACAAGAGTGAGTACTGCAGCTTGTCCGCACATGTACTGCTGACCGACGGCACGATGCAGGCGCTCGTCGACACCTACAAGAGTGAGTACTGCATCTTGTCCGCACATGTACTGCTGACCGACGGCACGATGCAGGCGCTCGTCGACACCTACAAGAGTGAGTACTGCATCTTGTCCGCACATGTACTGCTGACCGACGGCAAGATGCAGGCGCTCGTCGACACCTACAAGAGTGAGTACTGCATCTTGTCCGCACATGTACTGCTGACCGACGGCACGATGCAGGCGCTCGTCGACACCTACAAGAGTGAGTACTGCATCTTGTCCGCACATGTACTGCTGACCGACGGCAAGATGCAGGCGCTCGTCGACACCTACAAGAGTGAGTACTGCATCTTGTCCGCACATGTACTGCTGACCGACGGCACGATGCAGGCGCTCGTCGACACCTACAAGAGTGAGTACTGCATCTTGTCCGCACATGTACTGCTGACCGACGGCAAGATGCAGGCGCTCGTCGACACCTACAAGAGTGAGTACTGCATCTTGTCCGCACATGTACTGCTGACCGACGGCACGATGCAGGCGCTCGTCGACACCTACAAGAGTGAGTACTGCATCTTGTCCGCACATGTACTGCTGACCGACGGCACGATGCAGGCGCTCGTCGACACCTACAAGAGTGAGTACTGCATCTTGTCCGCACATGTACTGCTGACCGACGGCACGATGCAGGCGCTCGTCGACACCTACAAGAGTGAGTACTGCATCTTGTCCGCACATGTACTGCTGACCGACGGCAAGATGCAGGCGCTCGTCGACACCTACAAGAGTGAGTACTGCATCTTGTCCGCACATGTACTGCTGACCGACGGCAAGATGCAGGCGCTCGTCGACACCTACAAGAGTGAGTACTGCATCTTGTCCGCACATGTACTGCTGACCGACGGCACGATGCAGGCGCTCGTCGACACCTACAAGAGTGAGTACTGCAGCTTGTCCGCACATGTACTGCTGACCGACGGCAAGATGCAGGCGCTCGTCGACACCTACAAGAGTGAGTACTGCAGCTTGTCCGCACATGTACTGCTGACCGACGGCACGATGCAGGCGCTCGTCGACACCTACAAGAGTGAGTACTGCAGCTTGTCCGCACATGTACTGCTGACCGACGGCAAGATGCAGGCGCTCGTCGACACCTACAACAGTGAGTACTGCAGCTTGTCCGCACATGTACTGCTGACCGACGGCAAGATGCAGGCGCTCGTCGACACCTACAAGAGTGAGTACTGCAGCTTGTCCGCACATGTACTGCTGACCGACGGCACGATGCAGGCGCTCGTCGACACCTACAAGAGTGAGTACTGCAGCTTGTCCGCACATGTACTGCTGACCGACGGCAAGATGCAGGCGCTCGTCGACACCTACAAGAGTGAGTACTGCAGCTTGTCCGCACATGTACTGCTGACCGACGGCAAGATGCAGGCGCTCGTCGACACCTACAAGAGTGAGTACTGCAGCTTGTCCGCACATGTACTGCTGACCGACGGCAAGATGCAGGCGCTCGTCGACACCTACAAGAGTGAGTACTGCAGCTTGTCCGCACATGTACTGCTGACCGACGGCACGATGCAGGCGCTCGTCGACACCTACAAGAGTGAGTACTGCATCTTGTCCGCACATGTACTGCTGACCGACGGCACGATGCAGGCGCTCGTCGACACCTACAAGAGTGAGTACTGCATCTTGTCCGCACATGTACTGCTGACCGACGGCAAGATGCAGGCGCTCGTCGACACCTACAAGAGTGAGTACTGCATCTTGTCCGCACATGTACTGCTGACCGACGGCACGATGCAGGCGCTCGTCGACACCTACAAGAGTGAGTACTGCATCTTGTCCGCACATGTACTGCTGACCGACGGCAAGATGCAGGCGCTCGTCGACACCTACAAGAGTGAGTACTGCATCTTGTCCGCACATGTACTGCTGACCGACGGCACGATGCAGGCGCTCGTCGACACCTACAAGAGTGAGTACTGCATCTTGTCCGCACATGTACTGCTGACCGACGGCACGATGCAGGCGCTCGTCGACACCTACAAGAGTGAGTACTGCATCTTGTCCGCACATGTACTGCTGACCGACGGCACGATGCAGGCGCTCGTCGACACCTACAAGAGTGAGTACTGCATCTTGTCCGCACATGTACTGCTGACCGACGGCACGATGCAGGCGCTCGTCGACACCTACAAGAGTGAGTACTTCAACTAGTCCACACATGTACTTAGTTGCTGAGTCCAGTACCTCTAGCACAACTGTGACTATGTCACAGTTCTCGCGTTAGAAATATTACCTATCTCATTTATCGCTTCACTGTGAGAAAGTGACGGGCGATGCTATGTCGCACGACAAGAGTTGCGAAGCGTACTTGTGCTGGGCGGGCTGAGTGCAGCAGTGAATGTGTCTCTTTAAGCGTTTCTTGTCAACTTGGGTTCCTATTGGAATTAAACATACTTATATAGCTAAACATACAAAGACAACATTTATGCATGACTCTGGAACAAATATTCGATTTTATCATACAAATAATTGCCCTTCCCGGGTTTCGAACACAGCACCTATAGCATAACTGTGACGCGACTCATTCTCGCGCGAGATTTATTACCAATCTCTTTCTGTACAGTGCTGTCTTTCTCTACAAGAGTCGCGAAGCATAATTGTGTTAGACGGAGTGGTCTGCCAGCTCTGGAGGCGGCTGCACTATATACCGCTATTCAATAAATATCTTATCTTTTATTTTCTTTCTGTTCTTATTGTTAATTTATTAAATATTTCCGTTACAGCGGAGCAGCGCTCCCGCCTGAGCGCGGAAGGCGGAGGCGCGGAGGGCGAGTACCTGGACGCGCGACAACGCGCGCTCGACGACGCGGCGGCGAGGAGGCTGGCGCAGGTCATGCGCGACTACCAGGACGACATCGCCAACTACGAGCAGCTGCAACAAGGTATCGTTACTGTTCAGCAGAGGGCGAGTACCTGGACGCGCGACAACGCGCGCTCGACGACGCGGCGGCGAGGAGGCTGGCGCAGGTCATGCGCGACTACCAGGACGACATCGCCAACTACGAGCAGCTGCAACAAGGTATCGTTACTGTTCAGCAGAGGGCGAGTACCTGGACGCGCGACAACGCGCGCTCGACGACGCGGCGGCGAGGAGGCTGGCGCAGGTCATGCGCGACTACCAGGACGACATCGCCAACTACGAGCAGCTGCAACAAGGTATCGTTACTGTTCAGCAGAGGGCGAGTACCTGGACGCGCGACAACGCGCGCTCGACGACGCGGCGGCGAGGAGGCTGGCGCAGGTCATGCGCGACTACCAGGACGACATCGCCAACTACGAGCAGCTGCAACAAGGTATCGTTACTGTTCAGCAGAGGGCGAGTACCTGGACGCGCGACAACGCGCGCTCGACGACGCGGCGGCGAGGAGGCTGGCGCAGGTCATGCGCGACTACCAGGACGACATCGCCAACTACGAGCAGCTGCAACAAGGTATCGTTACTGTTCAGCAGAGGGCGAGTACCTGGACGCGCGACAACGCGCGCTCGACGACGCGGCGGCGAGGAGGCTGGCGCAGGTCATGCGCGACTACCAGGACGACATCGCCAACTACGAGCAGCTGCAACAAGGTATCGTTACTGTTCAGCAGAGGGCGAGTACCTGGACGCGCGACAACGCGCGCTCGACGACGCGGCGGCGAGGAGGCTGGCGCAGGTCATGCGCGACTACCAGGACGACATCGCCAACTACGAGCAGCTGCAACAAGGTATCGTTACTGTTCAGCAGAGGGCGAGTACCTGGACGCGCGACAACGCGCGCTCGACGACGCGGCGGCGAGGAGGCTGGCGCAGGTCATGCGCGACTACCAGGACGACATCGCCAACTACGAGCAGCTGCAACAAGGTATCGTTACTGTTCAGCAGAGGGCGAGTACCTGGACGCGCGACAACGCGCGCTCGACGACGCGGCGGCGAGGAGGCTGGCGCAGGTCATGCGCGACTACCAGGACGACATCGCCAACTACGAGCAGCTGCAACAAGGTATCCTTACTGTTCAGCAGAGGGCGAGTACCTGGATGTGTTATTACAATGTTGATAAATAGTTGTTGATATGTTGCTTGCTCGCTAACTTGTGTGTTGTTCTGCAGAGGAGGCGATCTCGAAGACGGCGCGCGCGCTGGAGGAGGCGGACATCGAGGAGGACAAGCGCGACGTCATCCACCGCGAGATTGGCAAGTTCCGAGAGAGCATGAAGGTATGTGCCGCCTCTGGCCGCGAGGGAGCCCCGCGACCCGGGGCCTCCGAGGCGAGTAGAAGGAGCCCGTCGGAGCGTCCTCGAGGCCTGGAGCGATGTCTAGCGACCGACACGGTCCGAGCCCGAGGAATCCTCGAAGACGGCCCGACGAGATCGTTCTAGTACCGTTTGGATTTCGGAAATTAATCATAATGTTACGCCGATGTTCAGTATGCTAGTTAGTTTTGCAAATGTGCTTAGTAGAGAGAGTAAGTATTATCAAACGTGAAATTTTCGGTACGAAGAGAGTTTGCGAGGAGGATCGAGGAGCGCGCCGCCAGTCGCCGCGTCGCCGAGCGCCGGACCCCGCCGCCCGGTGAGTGTCTTGTTGTTCGCGCCGACTGTACACTGTACACTCTGCTCCACTAGTCTGTCCGCCGGCTGGCTCGCGAGCAGTATTCACTTCCAAATTTACGATCCTACCGACTGCGCCAACGAAACTAAGCAGTCTCATTGGCGCAGTCGGTACGATTATCAGCGCTTGCGTGAAAATATACAAAACACATCTATTAGTATTTTCACGTAGGAAACAGCAAAAATGCGACTACGCCATTATTCTTGCTTATGGGAGAAAATAATTACCGGCATTTTAATCGGTTATAAATAAAGAATAGCAAATTTGGGCACCACGACGGGTCGGAAAGCGCATTCCGCTATATTCTGTCAATGATAATTGTCAAGGAATGGCTGTGTGCGCATACAGCTCGGTCCCGCGTTCCGGTGGCTCGCGGTGCTCATGCGCCCGGCCTCGGGATCGGCGGGAGGTGCTCCTGAGCGCGCACCGAGCTCTCGAACGTAGCGGCCCGAGAAAAAGGGGGCCACGTTCTGTTTAATTTTATTTTATGTATCGATGTATCTATTAAACTAACTTAAGATGGTCTGCGGGCATCCTCGAGTCTCGCGTCTACGGTTCCGTAGCATTAGGAATATAATGAGATCAACTTGGAACTAGTGTGTGACGGACATTTCCGAAGGGTCTAAACGGTACTCGAGAGCGTCGTAAATGACTCCGGTTAATAGCTTGACAGCAAATAGTAGATTGTTTGACAAGGGGCTAAAACAAGCCATTATGACACGAGGTAATTATTTGGACGAGAGAACGAAGTGAGCGAGGCCAAATATATCTGAGTGTTATAATGGCTTGTAGCCCCGTGTTAAACACTCTGCTTTTCACTTCGACTGAAAAAAAAAAAACTTAAAATTATTTATTTTAAGAAAAATTCAAAGTACTATTTATTTTATCATTTAATATTCTTAGCCAAGATAAAATGTTTAAGATTAAATTTCTTTTTCGTTGATTATAAAACGTGCTAAAATAAAATTTCAGTTAATATTCCAGTACACTGTAAATAAAAAAAATTGGTTTATTTTTTTAATTGGGTCGATCTGATCAGGTTGCAGGTTGGTTTATTTTATTTGTAAATAGTATGTAGCTGGCCGGTGACAAGATTTTTTTTTCAGTGTCATAGAAATTTGTATGGAATTATATGGTTTCCTTTTAAACCCTAGGGGCTAAATGTACTATTTTAGCCTCGCTTTGCGAACTTAAAACGACGTACTTTTTGAGCAGGAGAAGTGAAAAATTACTTAATAAAAAGGAGGAACCGAAAGAATTGAATCCGATGTCTCTAAAATTCGCGTGTCACGTCTGGAAAATTCAGAAGTTTAGGCGTCGCCTAACGGGGTCGAACTCGGGTCGTAAGACTGTATGGTCTCTTCTCAACAGTGGTCTCCTCTTGTGAAATGCCGGTAGACTCAAGACTTGTAAAAGTGCCCTTGTGGCCTACTTGCAGAATAAAGTTCATTATTTCGTTATTATTTGGTTAAAGTGACTAAGAGCAGTAGTATTTCGTGTATAGACTCTTCATTAAAATCAGGAACGGGGTTCCTTTCATCGCCTAACATAATCGAATAAAGGGAGGGAAAATGTGTATAGCAATATTAGAAAGTTAGAACTGTCAAGTACTGAACGATTTGTCGCAAGTGTCCGCTCGCACACAATGTGGACTTGGCTCGAGGAGGGCCGCCCCGCTCGCCGCACGGCGCCTCGTGAGTGGCCCGTGCGGCGCGTGCGCGCTCGCGCCCGAGCATACACACACACGCACACACACACGCACACACACACACACACACACACAGTGTTGAGACTGGTGTCCTATCGTTTGACCAAAAAACGTTTGACAAATGATCACTTGACCAAACAACGTTTCACCAAAAAAACGTTTCACCAATTGATAATTTTACAAAAAGTCATTTTACAAATGATTCACTTCACCAAATGATCAGATATTAAATTTTCATTTTACAAACCAAATGATCATTTAGCAACTGAGTCATTTGACAAAACTTGAGGTGAATCAATTTCAGAGCAGATCCGACCCAGCCGGGTTAGGTTAGGTTAGTTTTTTTTTATATCCATAAAAAAACGTAAATAAGGTAAGATAAGACAAGACAAGACATGAAATAACATTTTGTAAAATGATATTTTGTAAAATGATATTTTGTCAAGTGTAGTGTTTGTAAAATGATCATTTGTAAAGTGACTTTTTGTAATATGATACTTTTGTCAAATGTCTCGTTTGCCTAATGTATATTTGGTGAAACGTTGTTTGGTCAAGTGATCATTTGTCAAACGTTTTTTGGTCAAACATTATGTTGACACCTGTTCTTCGTCGTCACAAATGTCAGATGACAACGACAATTCGTGGCAACCGCACGGATCTTGTGGAGTTCATCGTGGACATAAACTTGTTGTTGTCATCTGACGATTGTCGCGATTGTGAAATAGACATCAGATGCGGGATATACCTTCAAACTTGTTTGCATTATTTGGTATTTTCCTATAGTCAACTTTGTTGGATTCATTCCCGATAAAAACCGAACAAATGTAATAATTCAAATTGAAATTCGTCTTCGAAACTTCGACACTATAATAACTTCAGAATAATACACAGACATTTAACACAATATTTTGGTTGCCTATTGGACACGTGCTAAAAAAAGATGAGTGATATTGTTAACGATATTCCTTTTTACTATTCGTCATCGAATTGACTTCTGCAGGTCTACAAAAAGCTTAAATAACAAAATATTTTTCGACAATCTATGTCTACCAACTACAAACGTCTAACAAAATTGGCATCTAAACATTGCCGTGGAAAGAATTATCAAGTCCAAATTCTGTAAACGCACGTTTCCAATAGAGCCTCGCTCCAAAAGGAGTTTAACTGACACGAAAGTAAAATACCGGAAATAACCGGGCCGCTCCGGGCGCGGGCGCGCGCGCTCGCCGACGACGGACGACGGACGACGGACGACGGCGGCCGACGACGACGACGCGCGGACGACGGCCCGCGTAAGTGCGAGTGAGATACGTGAGTGCGAGCGAGATGTGTTCTTGCAGGTAGCGCGGGCGCCGGCGGCGCGGACTGCTCGCGTATGAGAATCGCTTTGTACCAGCGCGGCGCCCCGCCCCCACACCCACACCATCCCATTCATTATTATAACTTGACAAGTGAATTGAGCGTCTGCTTCTCCCAATATCAGTTTAAAATTGCTCGTCCTATCCTACACTATAACGAAGAAAAGTCGTAATCTTATCTGCTCTGTACACCCTACTAAGGATTCAAACTCACTTACACCATCATCAAAGAACGTGTGTTCTACCTATAATGTCGGTTCGAAACACAGTGTTACCTACGTCACATGTATTTCCACTACTTTTACTAAGAGTTGTAATCTTCTCTTCTCTGTACTTCGAAGATCAAATCCACCCATGCTCTACCTTATCAATTTCAAAATGCTCATCCTATCCCACATGTAGTGTAACTTCTTTCTTGAGGAGTCTGTTCTTTGCTCTAATATACGCAATAATTCAGTAACCTTCCTTAGATTTCTGTGTGAACTTGAAAGTTAACGAAACTCTTTCACCAATTGCCATTCGTAGATAACTTACCTTTTTAGATTCCCTTTCTGTAATACAGACTTCTTCTCCTTCAGTTTAGGACTATGCGATCCGCCTGACATCTGATATCATCAATTCCTATAACCCACGTCACATAACCTGATAATTATAAGGCAGGAATATCCTAGCAGTGATGTCACGTGTTCTCATGTAATTAATTCATCGATGGAATTCTTATATATTAGAATAATTGACCACCCCCAGTAGTGCCGGTCCCTCGCCCCCTCGCCCCCCCCCCCCCCCCTCGCCCCCCTCGCCACCCCTCGCCCCCCTCACCCCCCTCGCCCCCCCTCACCCCCCTCACCCGCATGCCGTCCCGGGCGCCGCGCCTACTTATTATATATCATTATCTTACGCGTATGCCTTCACACTAAACTAATTAAGACATTTATAGATATTGAATTTGATACAAACATTTAAATCACAATATTATTTATTTTAGACGATATAAAGAATAATTTAATTTTGAAATCAAATAAAAAGGCATTTTGAAGTGAAATAAATGCATTTTAATCCCCATTTGATCTAAGAAGTCGTTTTTTCGGTAGTCTAACGTAGACATGCAAAAACTTGCCGATTTCAACGAAAAAAATCTGATCAACTTCACAAGTTCTGTACAATTACCCAAATCGCCATAAAAAGATAGTGGTGTGTGTTTGTATAATTAAAAAAAAAAATATCTCGATTTCTTTTGGTCCCCGGCTCAGATTTTATGTACGAGAGTATTTTCAGTAATATAATTAAATTTTGGATGCAAAAAAACTAATTTTTACAAAATACGATGAAATTCAAGGAAAAATGTGATTGCAAAGTTGTGATTATTCTTAATTTGTGTACGTGTGGAGGCATCGCACTTATTTGTAGTGTTCTTTACTTGTGCATATTTTGAAGTATAGCAGCTTGGATTCGTCGCAATCACGGAATTCTGCAAATATTCATTAAAATTCACTGAAATCACTTGATATTTTTACGACAAGTCTTAGCACTAATTAGCACTGACCATAAAAACGTCGCAGGTCAAAAATCAACTCACCAGATTTCGCTTCATTGAGTTGGGTTGACTATTCTGCATTCTACAAGTTCTTTTTCAACTTTCATATTATTTACTATCAGAATTGAGATCTTATTTTAGAACACATCAACCCATTCCAATTTGGCAGAACACTCGACGTCTTAACTCAACGGTAGGTCACTGCAGGTGATCATGCTGCAGCCAATGTGATGATTAAACAGATAATGGTCCACTCTCATTAGGCCTAAATATAAATCCGTCAAGTTGTAATGGTTCATATGTAATTAAATTAAAAATTAAGATTCTTCTTCGTCGTATCTCGACGCGACGACTGTGCACACTTTACTGACAAGTGAAAATATCTAGCTGGAGTGTTTTTTGTTCAACTTAATTTCGTCACGAATAATATATTCGTGACGACGTTAGTTTAATTCGTTATTTTTAAATTAACTAAGCTATCTTGTTTATTTGACATCGAATATGTTACGTAGACGGCCGTATTTTATAATGATCGTCTTGAAGAGACCCATTATATTGCTTAGTGGTAAAGTTTGCTGGAAAAGTTCCACATATTAGTCGTCCTAATGAGGAATAGAAAAAGCTAAGGATAGAGTTGACTCTGTGGACGCGTACACTCCGAAATAGTACAATAATTTCAACTTGTCGAATTTCTATTTAGTGTTAATAATAGTGAAGAGAATCATTAATAATATCCGCGTGTATAACAATGATTGCGCCAAGTCTGAGCTAATGTGTCCGTGTCCTCGCTCGACTTGACGACGTGCGTTTGTCGCGTAGGACGAGGCGGAGGTGGTGGTGCGCCGCAAGCCGCCGCGCGACAAGGACAAGGGCGACAAGGACAAGGACCGCGACGACAAGGAGCGCGACAAGGACAGGGAGAGGGAGCCGCGCGAGCGCGAGCGCGAGAGAGACAGGGACAGAGAGAGGGAGCGGGAGAAGGACAAGGACAAGGATAAGGATCGCCGGAGGAGGAGTCTGTCCAGGTTGGTTACCGCTTTACTTTACTTCTATTTAAAGTTATGCAATCTAATTGCCTTCCTGGGGTCGAAGTTTCTTAACAGCACAAAGTACCATTTAGCTGTTGCACTATAACGCCATCGTTTGCGATCCATAGGTTTCCTTTAGCTAAACAATGTTGCATTTTTTAACAGAAAAATGTATCACATCATCAGTGATCCGCACGACTCGTGCAACATCGCGGTATTCGGTTTAAAATATACGAACATGACTGTAATAAATATAAATTTAACATTATTATACCACTCAATAGCTTTTTTTGCAGTCTAGATCGCGGGATTATAATTATGTTCATATTAAAATTACTTTAGGGCTAAAACTACTATATAATAACTAGCACGGGCCGTGCCGATCACTGCAGATCATACATGATCAGATTATATAAGATGCACAAACGTAGTTGGCATGCCGCTCTCACCCTTCTCTAATTAGAGTGTGACTGGTCGTGTTTCGTGTGCAGGAGCAAGGAGCGGCGCGACGACCGGGACAAGGAGCGGGAGCGGGACAAGGAGCGCGAGCGCGAGCGGGAGCGGGAGAGGGAGCGGGAGCGGGAGGAGCGCGAGCGGGAGAGGGACCGCGAGCGGGAGCGCGAACGAGAACGAGAGAGGTAATGCATTTCATAAATATAAACTCACTCCAGAACACTTAACATAACACTGCATTATATTATTACTAGCTTTTGCCCGCAACTACGCCCGCGTGGAACTTGGAAGTATGGAAGCAACCCCGTACAACACGATAGATATCCACCTAATTACCTTAATTAATAAAAGGGATTATTAAAAGCGCCTAAGCAAATGTAAGAGCAATTGTGCTTTTGGTCTAATCATTACATTTCCTACAGGGTCATCAATGTCATCATGAATTACTTACTCATTTTTCAATCTTTTTAGGGATAATTTCCAGGATGAAACTATCCTATGTCCTTCCTCGGATCTTAAACTATCTCCATGCCAAATTTCATCAAAATCGATTCAGCGGTTTAAGCGTGAAGAGGTAACAGACAGACAGACACACTTTCGCATTTATAATATTAGTATGGATTCTATTCCTCAACACTATAAACTTTTATAAGTAGGTACAGTCGAGTTCATTTACATCTACACACTACACACTTACGAGAACAAAAATATCTGAACACGACCCTATTGTCAGGAGCATAGAATCGTGCTCAGATATTTTTGTTCTCGTAAGTGTGTAGTGTGTAGATGTAAATGAACTCGACTGTACACAGGTATCAATAACGTCAATTGTGACTTCTCAGCTCGAGTGTCGGAACCTGAATCACCACTAGAACCCCCTCTAAAATTCAATAACGCTCTCATTGGTCACTCATAATCGTAAGTGATTGGTCGTTTGATGTTCGACCAATCACGTACGACATCCGGTATTGCCAACAAAAATTAAAACAGTGTAAAAATAACTAAATAAAAATTACCGCATACATAATATAATATTATAATACACTTTCGCTGAAACCGCACCGCGGCATGCTGTTTTACGTTTACTTATAGGGTCGAAAAGAGACAGCATGCTTGCCTCGCCTTGTCTCGCCGAGAGTGTATCTGTATATCCGGCATTTTGATCATTATGGTGCTTCCCTAAACGCTTCTTTAATATTTTCCATGTTAGTATTGAATACTTGTTATTTTCAGGGAGGCGCGTGAGCGAGAAAGAGAGCGCGAAATAAGGGAGAGAGAACGCGAGCGGGAAAGAGATAGAGAAAGGTTAGTACCGTTGCAAATAGCAATTAAATGATAAACATATATTAGAGAATTTACTATATTAACCTTTTTTTGGAAGATTGAAATGCTATTTTTAACCTTAAAATAGTTCGAATTAAGAACCTCCTCCTTTTTTGAAGTCAAAAGGAGGAGGTTCTCAATTCGAACTATTTTTTTTTGTATGTATGTTACTCGATATCTCCGAGAACCGTGAACCGATTTTCAATTTTTTTTTCATCCCTAATGCAAACTACTAGGTAGGACTATTTTACAAGATTTTTCGAATAGGTAGGACACTTTTACCTCTCAGTTACAACATTCATATTAGATTTGACAACAATCGATTTTCTTGCCATTTAAAAGTCTATTTTAGCCCATGAAAACTTTTGAGTGACCAATCCGAACTACTTTTAAAAGGAGGGATAATTTCATATAGACCAATATTTTAAACTGATGGCAGGACAAATATTAGGACCACCTTTTGAGACTTATTTTTGTTTCTTGTTTGATACCGGTCACGGTATCAAAGTCTGCCACTGAGTACAAACACTGTTTCAGTAAAATGCTTTTAAGTTAGTTACGAAAGATGTTACTGTTTGTGATCGACTTGAACTCTGATGGTAGTTTATTAAAAAGATAAATGCCCTAGCAACTCTGCATGTTTCACTACTCTCAGTCTGGTAACTGGTGTTGGAAGGTTTCGGGATCGCCAGATAAAAAGCATGTGCTCTGTTCAAGTAATTTATTGAGACTGAATATGGGCCGTCATAAGAAACATAAAAAAACAAACTGTCATAGAAAAACCTAATTCTATTCTAGACACACGAGTTTGTATAGGTTTACTCATAAACCCTATGTTCCAACAACAGGTCCGTAGCAAGTCTTTTCTTCTAGTACCGAGTCTAGCATTCCTTTCCTCCGATGTTCGCGTTTATAAATGTATAAATACAAGTGGTATTTAGTGGTGACTGTCATTTAATTTGTATTATCATCAAGAAAGTAGCCTTTTCTGGTCAGCGTCGAAATAGGGTCGCTAACTTGCGAAAACGAGGCATGAAAGTTTTTAATATTCACTTTAAAAGAAAGTATAATTGATATTGTACGGTGGCGGTATCGGCCGCGGCGTGATAACGCTATCGCGGACCGTCGCTTTCTATCGGAACACCGAGCCAATTAAAGTTGCGCGCGCGCCGCGGGCTCACGAGACGAGTTTGATGTATTACTAGCGACCCGCCCCGGCTTCGCACAGGTGCAATGCTGATAAATTATGCATGTATTATACGTATAAACTTTCCTCTTGAATCACTCTGTATGTATTGAAAAAAAAAAGGTTTACCGGTTTTCCGGCACCCAAGTTGCTTGTGTTAAGTTAGGGTATACACTCATCCGTCCATGCGAATCCGTCTAGCCGTTACTGTTACAGCATGAAGAAGTAACCAACATACACACACAAATTTTCGTTTTTATAATATTAGTGAGATTTAGATACATTTTTGACAACATTGAGAATGTATTGAATTAAATACAAGGGGCGGTACAGGGAAATGGACGAAGTCATTCCGAGCCGTATGATATTGCGAGCTCTATTACCTAGGTTGAATCAGATCGGTAGGTACAGGTGCGGCGTTATCGGCAGTCGCGCGCCGCTCGAGCCGCGCGCCTCACACGCATTCCTTCAACAAACCTCGTGGAAACACATTTCATGTCAAAATCAGGCCAACTATTTGACACTGTGGAATATACTAAAAGTTATCTATAAAATAAATAACAAAATAGTCATTGAAATGCGCAGTGTTTAAATCTTAGCAAGGAATCAATGTAAAATTATTACACGGAGTGCACGCGTAATTGGATAGGTACCGGGAGATGTAAAAGTGAAATATTTGTTAGAAATTGCACGCTGTTGCGCCGTAATATTAAGAGTGAATTGATGTAACTTAAAAGATTTTGTGTTGTGTGTGTATTCAGTGATACGCAGAAAACCGAGACTGAAAAATATAATTTTACGTTCACTATCAATTATACTCAGTAGTTGTGGTTGTAAAGCTGGGGAACTAGGCTTATTTAAAATAACAAGTTTAGTTCTATGAAGAAAGAAATCATCAAGCCAAAATGTTATCAAGATTTTAACGAAGAGTGAAATTAATGAGACGCATCGGAACGTGGTGCTCCAAACATCGTACAGGATTGAAGTCGCGTGTTGTCGGACAGTGCCGCGTTACCGTTGACGGTTCCGAGTCGTCGGGCCGAATGCACTGGGACACAAATGTCTGACGTTACAGTCTATCCATCCTTACTTGTCTAATTTAGTAAACAAATTCTAACCTCAAAGTATAGATTTTCTGTCAAAAACTGCTGTTTTCTTGAAGTGAACCTAACTTTATTGCACAATACAAAGAAAAATGCAAATGACAGACTTGATGTCTTAAAGCATTCTCTCCTCTACCAGTCCACCACTAAACAGAAACAGGTGCAGGAGCAACAGTTCCAGTAATATGAAATATAAGTAGTTTATTTATATAACGGTGAATTAAAAAATATAATTTTATATATCACCCTGCAAATTTTATAAATGAAATCGCAAATGAGTTGTAAGAAAACAAATGGTTTTGGCATTCAATACCAATTTTGAGGTTAGACTTGTTTTGTTTATTGGGACAAGTAAGAATAAATATGAGTTAGTGTGTTCGATTGTCCTTGTTTGGACAGCGGGTACGCAAAGACGCACCAGAAGTGTGGTGCCGCTGGCTGGTGAGCGGCATGCAGCTGCGCGTGCTGGCGCTGAGCCCGTACATCCGCACGCGGCACGAGATCGCGAGGGACCTGCGCCTGTACGTGCCTGCCCTACTCTATCCCCCGGGAACATTAGTAGAACTCTAATTGTACTTGTGTTAATACGTTCAAAGGTCAAAATGGACAATATTATGTCATAGTCAAAATGTTCTAGCGACCATAATGACATTAATGACCATAATTCTTTCGCCGTTCAGGCATGCCGTCTCTGGAATTCACTCCCACTCTCTATCAGACAAGCCCCAAGCAAGGTAGCTTTCAAGTGTATGCTGCGTAAGCATCTGCTGGAACAAGAGCTCATATAGTTCATCCATCATCCCATGTTGTAGACTTTCGTATATATTTGTATATATATATTATATTATGTATATATCTGTATGTATATTATATTAAAGTGTGTAGGTATATGTATTTTTGTATAAACAGCAACATAATATTTTGTATTTACTTGTACTCTAGATCCTCTCTGTATCATCAGATTTCTAATTTGCACCCACTTCTAGTATCTCTGTTTGGCCCTA
Organism: Apotomis capreana; assembly: GCA_947623375.1. NCBI lineage: Eukaryota > Metazoa > Arthropoda > Insecta > Lepidoptera > Tortricidae > Apotomis > Apotomis capreana. The sequence continues at coordinate 391,284 of OX392520.1, forward strand.
TGGTTGACTGGTAGAGAATGCCATTTGGCATTAAGTCCGCCATTTGTACTGACTTGTTTTGTGCAATAAAGTTTAAATAAATAAATAATGATCCTGTGGCACAAAAGTACACTGCCAAAATATACAGTCGACATAGCGTGTAATGATTAAATTGTCTCAAGACCTAAACGTGACCTAAGTAACTGTGACGCACTTAAAAAGCTATTACTGTCAATCATGTCCTTAGTCACTCAACTTTGTTATTGACGATGCATGAAAGTGATGTATGGTACGAACGTACGAAAATATTACTGTGTGTTTTATATACCACAAAACACTCGTGTGTGCGGCGAGCATTAATAAGCAGACCCCGTTATCAGTGGTGAAAATTCATTGAAATCAAATTATAGGGTTGTCACACAATGTTCATTTAATTCGTGTACATTAGACATACTGGTATAAAGGTCGCTAAGAACAATTTAAAATAAAAAACAATATTTTTGGTTTACTCATACTCATACTCATTTATTTATAAAATGTTTTTCAATTTTACATGTCACAATTGAATTATTAAATTATATTAGGTTACATTATTCCATTCAATTACACATTTCAAATAATCAATTATTAAAATACAATAGTACAAAATTTAAATAACATTTATTATTATTGCATTCTCACTGAATCTGTATATATGTTACGAAATATACAGGAAGTAGGTAAAAAATTGTGTCCAGATTTATGATTCACAGTTTTACATATTATATTTCACTCATAGTTACTACTACGTAAAGGCCGAAATTCACCGAATAAAACAAATTAATAGATATTAATACTATGGTTTACGAGGGGCAAACCGAAATGATCGGGAATTTAAAAAACTATGTGCACTATATACATAAATTATATTTTATTGTTTTTCGAAGTATTCTCCGTTACATTCAATGCACTTTTGCATTCTTTTAAACCAGTCATTAAAACAATAATTCCAGTTTGAAGTAGGCATTGCCAAAATGGCCGATTTATAGGCTTCCACAGCGGCTTCTGGGTTCTCAAACCGCTGACCACGCAATAAATCTTTAATTCTAGGGAACGTAAAAAAATCATTTGGACTCAGGTCAGGGCTGTATGGAGGATGGGACATCAACTCAACGTTTTCGTCGTTCAAAAATTTAGTTGTTTTGTGGGCGGTGTGGGAGCTCGCATTGTCGTGGTGTAAGATGACGCGGCGTCTCGGGTTCCCTTGGCGAAGTTCGGCCAGCACCTCCGGCAAACAAACTGTGATATACCAATCAGCGGTAACGGTTCTTTGTTCTTCTAGAGGAATTGTGGCAACATGCCCCTTTTTTGAGACGAACGAAGCCACCATCTTCTTCGACACGCTTCGAGAACGCACAACTTTCGTTGGTTTGACCTCGTCATCGAAGACCCATACTGCCGACTGGTGCTTTCTTTCAGGCTCATAAGAATAAATCCAGGATTCGTCACCCGAGACCATATTATAAACGGCTTTTGACTTTCCTCCATTGTAGCATTTCAGAATAGATCGGCACCAATCAACACGAGCCGCCTTTTGCTCTTCAGACAAATTATGGGGTACCCATCGGGAAATCAATTTTCTGACACCCAATTCACCATGCAAAATAGTGTGAATTGCAGTCATTCCAATGCCTATGGTTGCCCGAATCTGCTCGTATGTCACATGTCTATCTTCTTTTAGTAGTTTTTCCACAGCCGCGATGTTTTCAGGCGAAACCGCCGTTTTCGGCCGACCTGATGAAGGTACGGTGCCAAGAGAGGCACGACCCCGTCGAAACTCAGCATACCACCGATATATTGTCGTCTGACTAGGTGCTTCAATGTCGTATATAGTAACAAGCTCATTGCGACATTCATCTGGAGATAAGCCACGACGAAAGTTATGGTAAATAATTGCACGAAAATTATCACGCGTCAGCTCCATTTTGTTCATCGAGTTGTCAATTTAAAAATGGAATTAAAAAAATATATCGTTCTTTTTTTAAATTGTAAAAACGGCATCGTGATTGTAAGTCGCCAGTATGCATGTGACAAAAAAGGATTTAATGTAACTCAGTTTAAAGTACTCTATTCCCGATCATTTCGGTGTGCCCCTCGTATTGGATTTTGTTAGATCAGTCGCTGATATCTGGATATATATTTTAGTTAACGTTAATCGTCTGATAAATGTGGGTGGTAAAATTGTGAATAAAACAACAGACCTGTTTATTTACCGGTTGATTTCCAGTTTTGCCATTAGCTCCATTTTTTTACTGGTCAATAAAATTAAGTTTGAATATGACATCAAACATATTTTGACAAATAAATGTAAATTTTGTATCTATTATTATAGAGTTCAACAATCAAATGGAACCTTTTTTAAGGCTATTGGCTTCATATTATACATATATACCTATGAATAAAATAAGTAGGTATATTGTTATAAATTTATGAAACATGTAATGTGTAATTTTTTTTAATGTGGGTACACCACAATTTTTATTTAAGCCTTTAATACAGATCAAAGCTTAAAGATACTTTTTTTAAGCTTTGATCTTTGTATTAAAGACTTAAAGTATATTGTTTTTTATCAAATAGGTATATCAAATTATACACGTAAAAATATTAACGTGTAGTGCCAGCCCTAGTATTTTCAATGTTTCTTCACCACTGATAACGGGGTCTGTTAATAAGCAGCTGGTACCTGGGAGCTCCTTACGGAGGCACCACATGTTGAACATTTTAGTGAAGCACATACGCGAGACATTGTGAACGTTATTGTTATATAAACCGACGATTTTTTTGTCGCATGATGCACGTTATTAGGCACTTTTCGCCCCTTACGAATATTGACAAGTTTATCACTTGCCATTTTTTCTTTATAACAATCGCTCATTGATGAGATTAGGTATTAACCATTGTACATTTTGACGTTGGAGCGTATTAACCCAAGTACAATAAGACTTCTATTCATTCATGTTCCGCATACTGCAAAGCCTCGGCAAACCTACAACACGCAGTATAACGGCGTCCTGTACGGTTGCCGAGGCTTGGCAAGCGTGCGGATGCGGCATTAGGCTGTATTTTGTATTCGCAAAATATAATTTGGTCTAAGAATTTTGATCCCTTCACACGAAGATAAAGGCTGCCTGTTCACTGAATCGGAGCTAAGAAATTAATCGTTTAAGCTGCGTCTTTTTGTAGCCCAAACGAAGTGCATTTGAATCTGAGGAATGGGAATGGTCCATTCTACGGCATCTTCGGTCCGCTCTAGATATGGGAGCTTCACAGTATCATAGGTTTCGTGTTTGGTTGAAATCTAAGATGTTATCGTGTATGCATTCCTAACCTTAGAAATAAGATTCCATACCATTCCAAACCTTAGCAACGGAGATCAAATGAATAGCTCATGGATTGTATTTTTTTCTATTACTACTATATCATCCTCGCTCTAATAAGCTTCTACGCAAAATGTTAGATTGATATTTCCTTGCTTAATTTTTGCGTGTTCCTGCACCAACTGCTAGTTTCCGTGTGCTCCTATGGTTGACTGGTAAGAAATGCCTTATGGAATTAAGTCCGCCATCAACATCATTGGTTCCTATGCAGTAAAGAAAAAAGAATATATATGAGATTTCTCATGACTTAGCAAATAATAAAAAAATTGGTTGCTTGCTTACAGAGAACGCGAACGCGAACGATCTCGAGACCGCGACCGCGACCGCGACCGCGACCGCGACCGGGAGCGGGAGCGCGAGCGGGAGCGGGAGCGGTCGCGCGACCGGCCGCGCGGCGAGCCGGAGTCGCGGCGCTCGCGCGAGCTCGAGGAGGAGGCCAAGGAGAAGAAGCGCCAGGAGAAGAAGGCCAAGGAGAAGGAGGCCGCCTACCAGGAGAGGTGAGCTCCACCGACTCTCAGCACATTCCGTGACTCGGCCATCGAACCGTATACTTCTCTTTAGAAGTATTTACATTTTCTAGTCGAGTCTGTTTTGCGATTTCTTCAAAATGGCGTTGAAAAAGTAAATAATATATATTTGTGCCATTACAAAAAATCTCGCGAGGTCTACAGTTCACAGAGACTGTAACTAGAATATCATAAACTTGTGGCTTAGAACTCTGACTGAGCCACAAGTTTCTGGTTTCCTTCTCAGGTATGGCAGGACTTCCAGTGTTATTTTTTTTATTTTTTTTTTATTTATTTATTTAGGAGAACCAACAGCTAACAATTTTGAGTAGACTGTACGGGCTGCTAGTGTCACATACACCAATTATGAAATGTTATTTGCTGGATGTAATAATAACTCACTAATATAGTCGAAAATACACTCTTTAATTATAAAGTCAAAGTAAACTATAAAAGCGCGATATTATGAATGATAATGCTAATGAGGACACGTGTGGTTGTTGTCTAATGTGAACGTGTACTGACGCTAAGTCAATGCTTTTCGCGATTGTTGGTTATTTCGCTGAGATGGCAATGTGCGGTATGTGGACCGTACATGCTGCCCCGCGAGAGAAGCGTGAGATGAAAAATGATACAAGTTTTATGATAAAAGCAATTGATACAAAATAAAACATTAAAACTTATAAATTTCTAAATTATAAACTGCCGCTGTCCTGGAAACTAGTCTTAGTGCAAAATAGGTGAGGTAGCTTTGTTTTGCTTCGTCGTCTTGCGAATGCTAGGATTGCTGGGTAATGTTTCTAATTCCAATTGAACGATCGAAGTTTGTCTTGACGAATGCCCCAGGATTCTAGGTTGAATTGGTGGAGCGTGGGTTGCGACAGATGATAGCTGCTGTTCCTGTAGTTCCGAACGAATGTCGGCGCTCCCGCTGCGGCGACTGCGCAAGCGGCGAAGGATGGCTGCTCCAATTGATATGAGCGCACCAACAAGTAAGATGTAAATGATGGAGTACTGGTGTACGTCGTGATATGAAATGTTTTCTTTTAAAGGTGTCTCAGTCTTCATTTGTTGAATTTGATTTTTAATTTGTTCGAGTTCAACTCTGTTATCAGTGATATTGATTTCTGATAGTGGGAGTGAAATATTTATTATGTGATTTATCTGCGCGATTTCTGGTGTGTAAATGTCCGATGTAGTTTTAATTTCACTCCAGTGATCCTTATGGGAGAATACCGTGAAGTCTTCGCCCTTGATGACACAGCTCTGACCGAGTACGATAACCCCGGCACTCTCTGTCTGCGTTGCCGTAACTCGATCCTCGCATATGATTCGTAGTGTGCATTTATCACAACAGTAGTATAGGTACGTGTTTATATTGTTTAATTCCGTCCAACTATTTCGGCATGTTGCGATAGTAGTAAGACATTGGTTTGTCATCTGATCCTTGATGCAAAGACTTTCATCTGACTTGAAATGAAAGACTGGCTTTTTTGTGCGGCAAAGTCGAATAGATTCTTCATATCGGAGACACTGTTGTATGTCTTTTTCTGACATAATGAAATAGGTATCCTTGCGTAAATTGATAGCTACGTGGCTGGACACTGGTACCACGCTGATTGATTTATTCTTGTATTGTTGCGGGATCAATATAATTTTGTATAAGTCAAAGCTCTCTCTATTGACCAGTGGGATTTTGATTTCGAAAATTACGTATCGCTGCGTAACTCTTGCTTTAACTTTCAGTAAATGATAAATGTTCGCCATCCCTGTTTGTATGTTGTTGATGGGCAAAGATAAGTCTTGAGATAACTGTCCTGAGATGATGCTTAGTTCGCTGCGTAGTTGCTCGGGTGATAGTAGGTGAATGTTAAACATGCCGTGGTGAATATCCGTTATTGTATCTAATAATGTGTCTTGAATTGATTTTAGTTTGATAAGCATATTGTTGGCGATGATTGTTGACAGTGCTAATTCATTCATTATTTCTGTATTTTTGAACTTCTGTGTTCAGCGTATTGGTGGCGTTTATTAAATTGTTCAAATGTTGGTTGATGACTTTGTGTTGTTTATTGATTGCCGCTTCTGTTCGTTTGAGTAAATTGTACTCTGTTTCAACTACCGATGTTTGATTTTTCCATAGCAGAGCCAGGTGTTTCTGGTTGTTGTTGATAATAGTGATGTCTTTTTCGTACTGGTCAGCAAATCGTTGGTCTAGGACCCCGAAGAGGCTATTAGCGATGTAGCCTACGCCATCCACAAGGCCGCGGCGTTCTCGTATGTGTGACTCAAAATGCTGACCCAGTAGCATGCTATTATAGTATCGTAGCTCGCTATCGCTGTGATGTAATTGTAACATTATTATGTCACAAAGATGTTTGTTTTGGATACAAATAATGGACTGTAGCTTTTTAATTGTGTTTAAATTTAGAATTAGGAAATGAAAGTTGCCGGCTGGTGATAAAAAACAAGAACGATATTATTACAAACGAAATTAAGAGGGCCTTGAGTTCTCTTTCAAAAGGACTAACCTTAGCTCCAGAGGGTACTGCTCCTTCCTCAGGTGTCCAGGGCCGAGGAAACCAGCTCGTGGCCACGCGCAACTCACTTACCAGCAATCCAACGGTTACCTTGCACCTGATTAACCAGCTCTGGTGCTCCTTCTGATAGATCTCGAGGCACTACACGGGTTTTCACTACTTAAAAGTATTTTTAAGTTCGAAAATTCGACAATTAATTGCAGCCAACAAATTCGCAACCTTTCCGCCCGAATCTAACGGTAAAGAGAATGAATCGACACGTTTTCGATATGAATTTGACAGAACACCAAACTGTTGCCACAATACAATATTTGTTTTCTTTTTAAAGTCAACATTCCGCCCACCAAAATACAAGGTATTTTTTCCAAAGAAAAGAGAGAGACAAAATTGTGAGTGATGGAAGAGACGATTATGTTAAGAACTTATGCTAAAATGGGTTGCGTAAGCTTGGTATACGGTTAGGAAGTTGATGCTCAAGCTGGGCAACCACATGAATGTTACTAAGTTAATTAGAAAGAGGTAGCGGGCACAGCTTTACAACTGGTCGTTTGTATTCACCAGTAGCTGTGCGGATGGTCACGACCCGACAAATGCCATCACTACCTGGATGAAGTTTGACTATTCGACCCATGTTCCATTTTAATGGGCTACACTGTTCATTTACTACTAGGATCATTGATCCTACTCGGAGGTTATCTCCCTTTTCAGACCATTTGTTCCTCTGCTGAAGGGTGTGGAGATATTCCAAGTGCCATTTACGCCAAAAGGCTTGGTGCATCTGTTGTAACAGTTGCCAACGTCGAAGGGGACTTATCTTTATGTCAGTCAACACAGGCTCAGGGAGAATAGTCAATGGTTCTAAAGTCAAAAAAATGACCCGGGGTCAGTACGGAGAGGTCGTTTGGGTCAGAACTCAGAGGTGACAAAGGGCGCGAATTGAGGAGAGCCTCAATTTGAGTTAGCAATGTGTAGAACTCCTCGAAAGTTAGACGTTGGAGGCCTATTACTCGTGATAAATGCGTTTTCACGGACTTTACTCCTGCTTCGACCAAGCCGGAGAAGTGCGGAGTCCCAGGAGGGTTAAACACAAATTTTACTTGTTCCTTATGAGAAGCCTCGGACATCAGCTGTTGCAGGATATTGCTTGCACCTACAAAATTCCTGCCCTGGTCTGACACTAAACGAGAACAGCGACCTCGACGAGCGAAAAACCGCCTAAGCGCGGCTAGGTAAGCTTCAGACGTGAGCTCCGACACGAGCTCTAAGTGGACTGCTTTAGTGGCAGTGCACACGAAAACACATATGTAGGCTTTGTATGACTTGCTGCCTCGTGCTCGACCCAATGAGATATTGAAAGGACCAGCATAGTCTACAGCAGCTGACGAGAAAGGTTTTAATTGACTAATGCGAAACGACGGTAAGTTTCCCATGATTGGGGGAGGAGTTACCCGCGGACACACCCGATAGCATTTAAGACACGACGAGACGACGGCATGAATCGCGCGCTTGGGCGATAAGATCCAGAAATCCTGAGCTATGAGGTTTTGTAGGGTTTGTAATCCCGGATGTGAAAACCTACGGTGGTATTCTTCTATCACCAACGCCGTGAGCCGGTGGTCACGGGGTAACAACAATGGGTGCTTCCTGTCATAGTCGAGCGTGTTACTGTGGGATAGCCGACCGCCCACCCTCAACAAACCCTCTTCATCGACAAACGGACACAATTTACGAAGAGGCTTGTGAAGCGAGTTGGTGGAACCCTTTTTTATGATTCGAATTTCAGTCGAGAAGACATGCTCTTGGACATGCCTAACGAGAAATCGAATCACTGAACTAGTTTCACGAGACGACAGGGCCTGTTCCGAAATTTTCTGTTCGGGGTTCTTCAGATTATGAAGATAGCGAAAGCAATACGACAGGATATTAACGATGCGACGAAATGACGAAAACCGATGCAAAATTTGATCAATGAAGTCGGAGTTTTTTGTACTGAACAGAGTCAGAACCTTTTCTTCTTCGAGCGCAGCTCCGTCAGCGTGGGCAATGTGTCTTGGCCAATCTTCTTCAGGACGCGACAGCCATGTAGGCCCCGCCCACCATGATTCACATTGCACTAAATCAGCCGGAAGTAAACCACGGGAACCGTGGTCGGCTGGATTGTCTCCAGTGGGAACATGGTGCCAACAGTCGGGAGCAATTTGGGCTTGAATAGCAGCAGTCCGGTTAGCGACAAAGGTTTTCCACCGCGACGGACAGGAACGAATCCATGTCAATGCCACAGTTGAGTCTGACCAGGCGTAAATTTGAGCATCTAAGTGGAAATCTCTTAATGCGTTGCACATCGCCGTTACTAAATCAGACAACAAAACTGCTGCTTGCAATTCCAATCGAGGAATCGACAAACGACGGAGTGGTGCGACTTTTGATTTGGCGCAACAGAGACGCACGACAATTTCTTGATCATTATTGACCATACGACAAAACGCCACGGCACAATAACCTCGTTCCGAGGCGTCGCAGAAGCCATGAATTTGAATTTCACGACCCGAATGGATCATTCGACGCGGTATGGCGATAGAGCGCAAAACACGACAGTTGTGATTTTAATTTGAGCCACTGTTCAGCAATAGGGTCTGGAACATCGTCATCCCAATGCAGTCCAGAAGACCACAGAAGCTGCATCAAATATTTCGCGAAAAACACCACGGGCGAAAGAAACCCCAATGGGTCAAAAATCCGAGCGATTTCCGACAGGATTGAGCGCTTAGTACAACGACAGTCTAAGCTTATGGTTTTGAACGAGAACGAGTCAGATTTGGGCAACCATAACAGGCCCAAAATTTTCAGCGAAACATCATGGACATCCTCAAAATTACGAAACTGTTCCGAGTATAAATCAGAATCTGGCAATCCTTCAAAGAAATCCGGATTGTTAGAAGTCCACTTACGCAAGTGTAGGTGTGCTGACGACAAAATCTTTATGAGATCGTTACGGATGCGAACTGCAGTCTCCACGGAGTCCGCACCTGAGACGATGTCATCGACATAACTATCCCTATCAAGAACTGCAGCTCCAAGTGGAGCAGTGCCGATAAATTCCTGCGACAATTTTGAAATGCACCACAAAGCTTGATAGGGCGCGCAGGAAACTCCATACGTCACCGTCAGAAGACGAAAGTCCTGAACAGGCTCCTTTGAGGATGGCCGCCACAAGATGCGTTGATAGTCGCAATCTTTAGCATCGACGAGAAATTGGCGGTACATCTGTTTTATATCCCCAGTAAACACCACCGCATGCCACCGGAATCGAATTAACAGATCAAAAATATTTTTCTGCAATTTGGGCCCTGGCAGGAGCGAGTCATTCAAGGATCTTCCTTGAACATCCTTGGCACTGGCATCAAAAACGGTCCGCAGCGGGGTCGAGATAGAATCAGGACGCAATATTCCATGGTGAGGAATATAATAGAAGAAGCCTTCGTTCGACGCAGGAGCCTCGACTGCTTCCATATGACCGCTCTCAAGGTAGTCCTTCATAAAGTTGACATATGCTGTCCGAAATTCAGGATTTATGCTAAACTTTTTTTCCAAGTTTATAAATCGCTTTAAGGCGATTTCACGAGAATTTGAAAACCGTGGGCGCTCCTGAGGGTCACCGAAAGTTAATGGCACGACCATCCTCCCCTCAGGATGTCGACAATATTTCGCATCCATCAGGATTTCACACGACAATTCATTTTTCGACAGAACAGCTGACTTCGGGGTGGCGACACTTTCTATCTCCCAAAATCTCTGAATAGTGTTGTCCAAGGACAACGACGAAACGAGAAAACAATCTTTGTTACTTTCACAACAATTATCACGAAACCGATGCGACACATTTTTTTTCAAATCAGCTGTGGAAGGAGATACTTCACTTTTCAAATCTAGACACTGTTTATTATAATCATCCCCAGATGACAACGAAACAAACTGACAGTCCCTTTTTGCAACAAAGTGACTGTCTCGAGAATGACTACGAGAGGCATCAATATCAACAGCACACTCGCCCATGACCAACCATCCGAAGATTGAATTTACCGCAATGGGTTCACCCTTTTCACCCTTCACAAGACCGGGTAGAAGAGCTGAAGACAGAATACTGACATTGATCAACATATCAATGGGTCCCGGCTTATAGAAATGAGGATCAGCAAGAGACAGACCCTTTAAATGATTCCAACTTGCGATATTCAGTTGACCCGCTGGCATATCTGAGCAAATTTTTGGTAAAACGAAAGCTTCAAATGAAAACTTATTTAAATTATTCCCATTTGACGGGAAAATTTCACATGTTACAGACCCGAGTGTTTCTGTTGATGATTGACCTATACCATTTACAGACTGATGACGGTTATGAACAGGCAAGCCTAGTCGGACTGCTGCAGACTTTGTAATAAAATTGCAAGCACTAGCCGAGTCAACAAGAACCCTAATTGGGACCAACCGCCCTTTACTATCACCAATCTTGACGACAGCAGTGGAAAACAATACCTGAGAATTATAGGTAGGTACAGACAATGTTGTCAGCTGAGAGCCCGACGTTGACTCCTCAGCATCTTCCCGACTCTTATCGAAATGAAGCAATGAGTGATGCCGATAATTACATTTGTCACAGCGCGCATTTGATTTACATTGTTTCATAGTATGAGATGGTTTCAGACACAAAATGCAAAGTTTGTTTTCTTTAACTTTTGAAAATCTATCAATTGGCTTTAAATTAAGAAAACTAGGGCATTTTCCAATGTCATGCCCAACAACAGCACAAATCGGACAGTTCGGCATAGGTACTGCAGGAACGACCAGTGAAGCCTTACCTTTATGCATGGGTTTATTATTTGTGGAAGACAGCTTTATTTTGACATTCGAATTTTCTAGTGCCTGGCTCCTTTTTTCGATAAACAATTGCAGGTCTTCAAAATTTGGGATATCGACATTACTTTCTAACTGCAATTCAAACGCTTCGCGCGTACTACTATCTAACTTTGACCATAATAGATAATAAAGCATAAAATTTTTATCAGGTAACTGAAACTTCGACAATATGTTTAAATTTTCATGAAATGTTCTAAATATCCTATCTAAATCGTGCCTATTTTTTACAGGTTCACAATGTAGCAGTTTTTCATAATATACTAATGCTATTTGACGTTTTTTGTCATAATATTTGCACAATGTTTGGTAAGCATTTGTGTAATTATCCTCGGATAAAGGAAAACCTTTTATTAAATCATATGCTAAACCCTGACAACTCGAAAGCAAATAATGCAGCTTCTCCACATTTGGAATATTTCGTTGATGAATTAATGAGTCGAAAAGTTCCCGAAATCCCACCCAATTCTCCAAATTACCATCAAAAGTTTTGATTGTGATTTTAGGTAGATGAGCAACATTCAACGGGACGTGTGGCTCGCAAGGTTTTATTTCTGTTTTAAGTTCTAAACGTAACCTGGCCTGCACAGCCATAAGTTTCCTTTCAAATTCCCTACTTACCGGATATACTTCCTGTCGTTCCGGGGGGCTTAAACCTAACAACACCTTTAGTTGAGCATCGTGAAACTGTTTGCTTAACTCTGTTAAGTCGCTCTCCGTGTATCCTAACAAATTGGACTCGGCTATATGCTCGAGGCGCATGAAAGCATAATCCCTGGCGACACGCCACATGTTAACATCTTCACTCCCGGATCTATTCTCCTCATCACTCATAATTTATTTATTCTTTTTGCAAACAACACAACAATTCCGAAAACAAAACAAATTATTTCAATGTAAGGTTATGAAAGTTTGACACTAAAACGTCGCTGTCACTTGACAGTTGAGTTGAATAGTCTATGGTGCGTTCCGATTCACGTAAATGTGCAAAATGTACTGTGGATTTTCAACAAACGAAAAAAATATATAAGCTTACCCTCTATTTTGGTGAACGAAAAGTATTATGCAAATTTTATACCAAAATTATCAGATTTGCCTCGAAACGATAAAATAATATATCCACAGGCTCGCTTATCAAGATTCGGCTCGAATGGACCAATGTTTTGGATACAAATAATGGACTGTAGCTTTTTAATCGTGTTTAAATTTAGAATTAGGAAATGAAAGTTGCCGGCTGGTGATAAAAAACAAGAACGATATTATTACAAACGAAATTAAGAGGGCCTTGAGTTCTCTTTCAAAAGGACTAACCTTAGCTCCAGAGGGTACTGCTCCTTCCTCAGGTGTCCAGGGCCGAGGAAACCAGCTCGTGGCCACGCGCAACTCACTTACCAGCAATCCAACGGTTACCTTGCACCTGATTAACCAGCTCTGGTGCTCCTTCTGATAGATCTCGAGGCACTACACGGGTTTTCACTACTTAAAAGTATTTTTAAGTTCGAAAATTCGACAATTAATTGCAGCCAACAAATTCGCAACCTTTCCGCCCGAATCTAACGGTAAAGAGAATGAATCGACACGTTTTCGATATGAATTTGACAGAACACCAAACTGTTGCCACAATACAATATTTGTTTTCTTTTTAAAGTCAACAATGTTTGTATTTGTTTTAGAACAAACATTTTCGATTTGCTTCAGGTATTTTTCAAATGTTGCTGAGCCGTCCCAATATGGGTCCATGTCGTAATATACGACCAGCTTCCATTCATCATGTATGACTTGCATGCTTGATACTCGGTCCAAATAAAGTGATTTGCTCAGTTTAGTGATGTTGTAGTAGCAGTTCCCGGTTGAGACGACCATGAATAAAAATAATGATACGAGTAAGGCCATTGATGTGAAAATTGATGTCCTTGAGCCTTTTTTCGAAAATTTATTCTGTCCCGTAGTTCCGACATTTGATTGCTGTGTTTTCTGTTCGCCGGCTACGTTGTCAGTGCTTGCTTCTGATTGTGATATCTTCAATGATTTGTATGCTGAGTTTAATGACGTGTCGGTTGAGAGTAGCGACAATTTAACTATGGGGCGTTTGATAAGGCCTGTATGCTCAAAGGGTCGCGAGGGGTTGATTCTGGCCTCGGGTAGATCACCCATAAGTTGGTGCAGGCGTTTTGCTTTGATCTTCTTGCATTTCACGCAAGGCTGTAACCTTTTTTTTTTACTGCTCTGTTTCCGCCTATTATCCAGAAAGTGTTACGGATTTCTGATAATGTTAGGCGGAAACAGAGCAGTTGACTAAAATATAATAGAAAGCAGGGAAGGCAATTACAGGATCTCACGGGTAGAAACAATTTAACTAATCTTAAATTAAAGTTATGCTTGTCAGATACGGATTAAAAAGTGTGTTTGTCTCAGATAATAAAACGCTCGGTGACAGGTTACGGTTGTGGGAGACGCGCGAGCGGCGCAAGCAGAAGGAGTACGAGAAGGAGCGCGAGCGGGAGCGGTGTCGCGAGGAGGAGCGCGAGCGGGAGGCTAAGCGGCTGAAGGAGTTCCTCGAGGACTACGACGACGAGCGGCTGGACCACAAGTACTACCGCGGCAAGGAGCTGCAGCGGCGGCTCGGCGCGCGCGTGCGCGAGGCCGAGGCCGACGCCAGGGAGCGCGCCAGGGAACAGGTACCATGTCTCCTGTCACAAGTACTACCGCGGCAAGGAGCTGCAGCGGCGGCTCGGCGCGCGCGTGCGCGAGGCCGAGGCCGACGCCAGGGAGCGCGCCAGGGAACAGGTACCATGTCTCCTGTCACGAGTACTACCGCGGCAAGGAGCTGCAGCGGCGGCTCGGCGCGCGCGTGCGCGAGGCCGAGGCCGACGCCAGGGAGCGCGCCAGGGAACAGGTACCATGTCTCCTGTCACGAGTACTACCGCGGCAAGGAGCTGCAGCGGCGGCTCGGCGCGCGCGTGCGCGAGGCCGAGGCCGACGCCAGGGAGCGCGCCAGGGAACAGGTACCATGTCTCCTGTCACAAGTACTACCGCGGCAAGGAGCTGCAGCGGCGGCTCGGCGCGCGCGTGCGCGAGGCCGAGGCCGACGCCAGGGAGCGCGCCAGGGAACAGGTACCATGTCTCCTGTCACGAGTACTACCGCGGCAAGGAGCTGCAGCGGCGGCTCGGCGCGCGCGTGCGCGAGGCCGAGGCCGACGCCAGGGAGCGCGCCAGGGAACAGGTACCATGTCTCCTGTCACGAGTACTACCGCGGCAAGGAGCTGCAGCGGCGGCTCGGCGCGCGCGTGCGCGAGGCCGAGGCCGACGCCAGGGAGCGCGCCAGGGAACAGGTACCATGTCTCCTGTCACGAGTACTACCGCGGCAAGGAGCTGCAGCGGCGGCTCGGCGCGCGCGTGCGCGAGGCCGAGGCCGACGCCAGGGAGCGCGCCAGGGAACAGGTACCATGTCTCCTGTCACAAGTACTACCGCGGCAAGGAGCTGCAGCGGCGGCTCGGCGCGCGCGTGCGCGAGGCCGAGGCCGACGCCAGGGAGCGCGCCAGGGAACAGGTACCATGTCTCCTGTCACGAGTACTACCGCGGCAAGGAGCTGCAGCGGCGGCTCGGCGCGCGCGTGCGCGAGGCCGAGGCCGACGCCAGGGAGCGCGCCAGGGAACAGGTACCATGTCTCCTGTCACGAGTACTACCGCGGCAAGGAGCTGCAGCGGCGGCTCGGCGCGCGCGTGCGCGAGGCCGAGGCCGACGCCAGGGAGCGCGCCAGGGAACAGGTACCATGTCTCCTGTCACGAGTACTACCGCGGCAAGGAGCTGCAGCGGCGGCTCGGCGCGCGCGTGCGCGAGGCCGAGGCCGACGCCAGGGAGCGCGCCAGGGAACAGGTACCATGTCTCCTGTCACAAGTACTACCGCGGCAAGGAGCTGCAGCGGCGGCTCGGCGCGCGCGTGCGCGAGGCCGAGGCCGACGCCAGGGAGCGCGCCAGGGAACAGGTACCATGTCTCCTGTCACAAGTACTACCGCGGCAAGGAGCTGCAGCGGCGGCTCGGCGCGCGCGTGCGCGAGGCCGAGGCCGACGCCAGGGAGCGCGCCAGGGAACAGGTACCATGTCTCCTGTCACAAGTACTACCGCGGCAAGGAGCTGCAGCGGCGGCTCGGCGCGCGCGTGCGCGAGGCCGAGGCCGACGCCAGGGAGCGCGCCAGGGAACAGGTACCATGTCTCCTGTCACAAGTACTACCGCGGCAAGGAGCTGCAGCGGCGGCTCGGCGCGTGCGTGCGCGAGGCCGAGGCCGACGCCAGGGAGCGCGCCAGGGAACAGGTACCATGTCTCCTGTCACAAGTACTACCGCGGCAAGGAGCTGCAGAGGCGGCTCGGCGCGCGCGTGCGCGAGGCCGAGGCCGACGCCAGGGAGCGCGCCAGGGAACAGGTACCATGTCTCCTGTCACAAGTACTACCGCGGCAAGGAGCTGCAGCGGCGGCTCGGCGCGCGCGTGCGCGAGGCCGAGGCCGACGCCAGGGAGCGCGCCAGGGAACAGGTACCATGTCTCCTGTCACAAGTACTACCGCGGCAAGGAGCTGCAGCGGCGGCTCGGCGCGCGCGTGCGCGAGGCCGAGGCCGACGCCAGGGAGCGCGCCAGGGAACAGGTACCATGTCTCCTGTCACGAGTACTACCGCGGCAAGGAGCTGCAGCGGCGGCTCGGCGCGCGCGTGCGCGAGGCCGAGGCCGACGCCAGGGAGCGCGCCAGGGAACAGGTACCATGTCTCCTGTCACAAGTACTACCGCGGCAAGGAGCTGCAGCGGCGGCTCGGCGCGCGCGTGCGCGAGGCCGAGGCCGACGCCAGGGAGCGCGCCAGGGAACAGGTACCATGTCTCCTGTCACAAGTACTACCGCGGCAAGGAGCTGCAGCGGCGGCTCGGCGCGCGCGTGCGCGAGGCCGAGGCCGACGCCAGGGAGCGCGCCAGGGAACAGGTACCATGTCTCCTGTCACAAGTACTACCGCGGCAAGGAGCTGCAGCGGCGGCTCGGCGCGCGCGTGCGCGAGGCCGAGGCCGACGCCAGGGAGCGCGCCAGGGAACAGGTACCATGTCTCCTGTCACAAGTACTACCGCGGCAAGGAGCTGCAGCGGCGGCTCGGCGCGCGCGTGCGCGAGGCCGAGGCCGACGCCAGGGAGCGCGCCAGGGAACAGGTACCATGTCTCCTGTCACTAACTGATTACCTGTTACTGTTCTAGTGGGTGGCCCACGTGTGCGTTAATGACTGACCATGCGCCTGTGTGTTGCAGGAGGAGCTGGCGGCGCTGCGCAAGGCGGTGTGGGGGTCGCGCCCCCCCGGCGACCCCGCCGCCGCCGCCGCCTTCGCGCGCGCCAAGCAGGAGGTGGACGAGCTGTACAAGCCGCGCCTGCTGGTGGACGTGTCGCTGCAGGCGCACCAGCAGCGGCAGCGCGAGGAGCAGCGCGCCCGGGAGAGGGAGGAGGCGCGCCAGCAGGTACACAGACAAGCGGGAGGGGGACAGCTGTACAAGCCGCGCCTGCTGGTGGACGTGTCGCTGCAGGCGCACCAGCAGCGGCAGCGCGAGGAGCAGCGCGCCCGGGAGAGGGAGGAGGCGCGCCAGCAGGTACACAGACAAGCGGGAGGGGGACAGCTGTACAAGCCGCGCCTGCTGGTGGACGTGTCGCTGCAGGCGCACCAGCAGCGGCAGCGCGAGGAGCAGCGCGCCCGGGAGAGGGAGGAGGCGCGCCAGCAGGTACACAGACAAGCGGGAGGGGGACAGCTGTACAAGCCGCGCCTGCTGGTGGACGTGTCGCTGCAGGCGCACCAGCAGCGGCAGCGCGAGGAGCAGCGCGCCCGGGAGAGGGAGGAGGCGCGCCAGCAGGTACACAGACAAGCGGGAGGGGGACAGCTGTACAAGCCGCGCCTGCTGGTGGACGTGTCGCTGCAGGCGCACCAGCAGCGGCAGCGCGAGGAGCAGCGCGCCCGGGAGAGGGAGGAGGCGCGCCAGCAGGTACACAGACAAGCGGGAGGGGGACAGCTGTACAAGCCGCGCCTGCTGGTGGACGTGTCGCTGCAGGCGCACCAGCAGCGGCAGCGCGAGGAGCAGCGCGCCCGGGAGAGGGAGGAGGCGCGCCAGCAGGTACACAGACAAGCGGGAGGGGGACAGCTGTACAAGCCGCGCCTGCTGGTGGACGTGTCGCTGCAGGCGCACCAGCAGCGGCAGCGCGAGGAGCAGCGCGCCCGGGAGAGGGAGGAGGCGCGCCAGCAGGTACACAGACAAGCGGGAGGGGGACAGCTGTACAAGCCGCGCCTGCTGGTGGACGTGTCGCTGCAGGCGCACCAGCAGCGGCAGCGCGAGGAGCAGCGCGCCCGGGAGAGGGAGGAGGCGCGCCAGCAGGTACACAGACAAGCGGGAGGGGGACAGCTGTACAAGCCGCGCCTGCTGGTGGACGTGTCGCTGCAGGCGCACCAGCAGCGGCAGCGCGAGGAGCAGCGCGCCCGGGAGAGGGAGGAGGCGCGCCAGCAGGTACACAGACAAGCGGGAGGGGGACAGCTGTACAAGCCGCGCCTGCTGGTGGACGTGTCGCTGCAGGCGCACCAGCAGCGGCAGCGCGAGGAGCAGCGTTGTACCTACGGTTTAATTTTAAAGTATACTGACTGTTGTGGAAACAGAAATGATATGAAAATTTAGTACCTTGGAATAGTCGATTCAGGTGGAAAGTGTGGTGTGGTACTTGCGTGGGATCCCTCGTTGAGCGGCGCCGCTTGCTTCTTGGCTATTACACCACACTTAGTCCGTCCGTTACGTCAAAAAAGTGAACTTTTGGGAAATGCAGAAGGCAGACAGCAATATTAGGAGGATGAGAATTACTTTACATGGTTTGTTAACATTTTAAACGCGGGAGCACGTTGTCGCCGTGCGAACGAAAAAAATGTTAGAGTGAGAGTGAATGAAAATGTAGAATGAGCGAATGAGAACAAAGGCGGGATACGGAAGTGAATTTAATTAGATTTTGACGTTATTTAATGTTGCCAGTTACCATACTTATTTCCTAAACATACTGCCCCGGGAAGAAATCTGTAGGATTTCTTAGGAAAAGAAAGAATACTTAAATTGTCTGTTATTGTACACAACACTTAATTAATTACCTACAACTACTTACTAAATTATGAAATTACCTTTAGTCAATGCTGATGAGGCAGTGGACATAGCTTTGATACAGGTCGCACTAATTGGTTACCTGTACCTGTCTTTAAGGTAGCAACGCGGGCTACACCGTCACGTCCCGGCGACAACGAAACGATGCGAGCCAATTTCCAACAATAAGGAGTGGTGTTTTCGTTAACGATAAGAACAATATCGTTAATTTTTAAATTTTCCGTGGTCTTGAACCATTTGTTGCGGCCTTGCAAAGTATGTAAATATTCTAAGTTCCAACGACGCCAGAACTGTTGAGTGAAATTCTGAAGGAGTTGCCAACGAGACAAACGGTTCAGTTTCTCGGTCGTTAAGTCTGGTTCAGGAGGAGTTACCATGTCGTCTCCTATCATAGCAAGGTGAGCGGGTGTCAAAACATCAATGTCGTCTGGATCGTCAGAGACGGGGCATAAGGGCCTGGAGTTTAAAATCGACTCTACCTTTGTAAAAACGGTTTGTAACTCCTCAAATGTCAATACAGTGTCTCCTATAGTGCGTTTAAGGATCGTTTTCGCCGACTTTACGGCCGATTCCCATAATCCACCCATGTTGGGAGCGGACGGAGGGTTGAAATGCCACTTAAGACGGTGTTTTAGGAGGTAATTCTGCACGTCAGAACAACCAGTATTTTTCCTTAAAAATGTGTACAGTTCTCGGAGTTGGTTATTTGCGCCAACGAAATTAGTGCCACAATCGGAGTAAATATCTGAGCACCAGCCACGACGACCCATAAAACGAGTGAGACATGCTATAAAGCAGTCAGTAGACAGATCTGATACGAGGTCGAGATGACAAGCTTTGGTGACCATGCACACGAAAACACAGAGATAAGCCTTTACAATAGGCGCACGTTTCAGTTTAGATGCCTTAATTAGAAACGGCCCTGCGTAATCAACACCGGTCCTAGAAAAGGGTTTACATGGTAAGACTCTTGATGGCGGCAAGTCTGCCATGAAGTAGTCTGCAGGTTTTGGGTCAGCCTTAAAACACTTGTAGCATTTCCTAATTTGCTGTTTGATGACTGTGCGAGCCGACAAAATCCAAAATTGCTTCCTTAGCAACGATAATAACATGGGAGCACCCACATGTAAGTATAAGTCGTGATAGTGATTGATGAGCAAAATCGTCAGAGTATGTGATTTTGGAAGAATCACTGGATGTTTATGTTGACGGGACAGATTCGCATGTCTAAGTCTACCACGGACCCGTAAAAGCCCTTCAGCGTCCAGAAATGGGGCCAAAGTTCGAAGCTTGGTTCGGTGTGGTGAACCTTGTTCAACCAGTTTGATTTCTGTGGCAAACTCGGAACGTTGAACTATTTTTATCAATGAATACAAGGAATGTCGCCATTCCGAGTATGTCAATGGGCCTGTATATTTTGAATTTGGATGTTTCAAATTGTGGATAAAACGAAGGCAATATCCATGAACTTTAACAAGTGTATGAAGGCTGCTATATTTTTCTATAATGTTAGTGGTCATCGGATCACAAGTGATATTGCTCGTTAGAATAATTTGTTCTGGTACGTTACTGTCACCAGAGAACGACGTGTTTGAGTTAACAATTACATTCTTCGGCCAAGTGTTCGCCGAGAGCTTGAGCCATGGTGGAGACCACCAAAGAGGATGTGACCAGAGTTCTGAGGGCATCAGACCACGCGAAGCCGCATCAGCGGGATTCAACTGAGAAGGTACATGCCTCCAATCAGACGGAACAGTATTTGTCAGTATTTGAGAAACTCTGTTTCCCTCAAACATTTTAAGTTGATGGACAGGAGTGCGTATCCAGGACAATACAATACTAGAATCGCACCAAGCGATAATTTCAAGAGGTACATCAAGTAATGCAGCGCAATGTTTTATTAGTTTGGACGATACGAGAGCCCCACAAAGCTCAAGACGTGGTACAGTCATCTTCGTTTTGATCGGTGCGACCTTTGATTTGGACAACAGTAAGTGAACCTCCACTTCACCATTGGATCTCTCTACACGAAGATAGACCACAGCCGCATATCCTTTGAGAGATGCATCACAGAAACTGTGCAGCTGGAAATTTATGCCGTCCGCAGGCAAAACAAATCGTCGTATTTCGATGTTTGACAAGTTAACAAACTCATCAATAAAAGTGAGCCATTGAGCCTGCTCATCTTCAGGTAATGGGTCATCCCATCCAATGCCCAGGAGCCACAGCCGTTGCATAAATGCCTTAGCAGTAAATACGACCGGCATTAGCCAACCACACGGATCATGGATACACGCAATGTTAGCCAACACGGCGCGCTTTGTCAATCCAGTATTCAAAATCTTGCTATGATACGTGAACGTGTCAGATACAGGATTCCATTTAACGCCAAGTACCTTGACCGACCCTTCATTCTGAGGCTCAAATAACAACGACCCTTCGCAGACGTTGTCAGGTAGGTCGGACAAGAAATCACGACTGTTGCTAGACCACTTTCGCAACTCGAAACAACCTTGGCGCAAAAGGTCTATTAATTCAGCTCTATACTTTCGAGCAGTGTCTATATCAGGAGCACCAGTCACCACGTCGTCGACGAAGATCTGGTTGGATAAAATTTTACTAGCATCAGGATGTGATGCCCTTCCTTCTTCTGCCAGCTGTAAAATGCAGCGCATGGCTAAATATGGTGACGAAGACACACCAAAGGTGACTGTTCTGAGACGAAACTCCTGGATAGGATCATCAGAGTTCTGACGCCAAAGAATTAATTGGTAATTTCGGTCATCAGGATGCACGAGGACTTGTCTATACATGGCTTTGATGTCACATGTGAACGCGACAGGTTGAAGTCGAAAACGTAAGAGTATGTCCACAATGTTACGTTGTAACTTCGGACCAGCATGTAGAACATTATTTAGAGATATGCCTGTAGTCGTAGGCATAGACCCATCAAACACAACTCTCAACTTCGTGGTTGAAGACTCCTCCTTAACCACACAATGATGAGCCAAGTAATATTTTCCGCCGCCAGAGGGCGCTTCAACAGGCTCCATGTGCTTCTGTTCCAAATACTCGTTTAGAACTTTGTTGTATTCAGTCCTCAGTTGAGGATTTTTATTGAACCTTCTTTCAAGGCCCAAAAGTCTGCGGGAAGCCAGCTCTCGGCTGTCACCTAATTCAGTTTGATTCCCTTTGAAGGGAAGACGCACCATAAATCGCTGCTCATCGTCGCGTGAGACAGTTTTCAGAAAATGATCTTCGACAATTTGATCATCGGGATCGGGACATATAGTTTCTGGGATCTGCTCGAGCTCCCAGAATCTAGACAGACAATCATCCAATGCCACATGGTGTGACACCAGCTGAGGAACCGAATCAGTGAACCTTGAGGCGTCACCAATTATGACCCAACCGAAGACGGTTAGATAAGCGGCCGGAACATTGTGGGAAGGCCACACCTTCTCGCCACAATAAATATCATTATATATGTCGCTGCCTAAGAGAATATCTATAGGCCGCGACAGATGGAAATTATCATCTGCAAGTTGCAGATCCTGATAATTTAGCCTTATGTCCTCAGACAGAGATACAGATGGCAAGTTGCCAGTCACCTTCTTCAATATGATAGCCGATACAGTCAATAACGGCTTATCCGAATGTCGACCTTTCAAGAACAAAGTTGTCAATCCTTGTGACTTGTGCGGCACGCCCGAGCCTACACCCCGAATAGCCACAGGTTGGCGATTTTGTTTAAGTTGGAGCCGCTGAACACACTCCTCTGATATGATAGAACACTGAGATCCAGGATCAATTAAAACCCGAACAAGCTGGAAATGGCCATCACCATTGCCGGCCATACACAACGCTGTACCTAACAATATATTTTGTAAATTGGACTTGGTAATTGCAGAACACGATGGCATAATCATTGTATTGTTTACATTAGGAATGTTGGGCACATCCATTTCATCACAAACCTCTGAGGATGAAGGGTCAGGGCTGTCAGCCACAACAGCTGCCGATCTAAGAGGTGGCCGTGAGACCTCAGTGTTTGCCACCGACGGACAGATTAAGGTATGGTGTTTGGCACGACACACCTTACATTTATGCAATGAAGTGCACTCATGGTACTTGTGAATACCAAAACAGTTGAAGCATAAATTTTTCGACTTGAGAAAATCTCTACGTTGCTCCAAACTTAAGTCCTTAAATTTGTTACACATGTACATGTAATGATCCAAGCTACAATAACGACATTGTTTGCCTTCATTGCTACGTTCCTGAACGTGCATGACAGTTTTGACAGTTCTAAAAGGTTGAGACTTAACAGGCAGTGGTCTGGACGCAACACTAGAGCTCGGTTTCATGATACAGGCGGTTTCAAAAGCCTTGCACCTGGTTTCCAAGAAATTTATGAAATCAGTATATTTAGGTATATTAGAAGTCTTCAAACTCATTTCAAATTGGCTTCGCACTTCATTGGGCACTTTACTTAACAAGACATGCAAAAGGATAAATGACCACTCATCAGGTTTAAATTCTAATGCTTTAAGAGCAGCAATATGTTCGTTGAATGAATTGAGGAACAACCTCAAATCGGACTTCATATTAACAATTGACGGCAATGTTAATATATACTCCAAGTGAGTATCGGCTATAAGTCGTGTATTGGAGAACCTATTCTCCAGCAAAGTCAATGCAACACTATAGTTTTCATCAGTGAATGGCAAATGTTTCACCAAGTCAAGAGGCTCCTTTGACAAGCATGATATCAAATAATGTAATTTTCTTACAGGCTTCATACTACCATTTTCATCTATCAAATTTTTAAATATGTTTATGAAATTAGTCCAATCGGTAATTTTACCTGAAAACGTTGGCAGCGAAATACGCGGTAAATCATACGCTTGACTTTGTGCAACGTTGCGATCGACAGACGTAGACGAAGTTTCACACTTTGGAAATATTTTGTTATAAATCACACTTACGTGGTTCAATTTCGTGTCGTACTCCACGAAATCCTTTAAATGTTGGTCGGCGTCAAAGCCGGCTCGTTTACTCGCCTCGACAGAAATGTACGATTCGAAAAAATCAGCCTTCACGGCGTTTAGACTTTGGTAACGCGCTTCAAGTTCTACACGTTTGGACACGTCATCCACTGCACTATTAGCGGCGTCCCAAATCCTATCTATTTGCATTTTTACAACTTTATATCGAATATCAACCGACATTTTCACAAAATAAACTCACTTAAGACACCGAAATAACAATTCAACTATTTGACAATCGAATTGACACTGACACTTGAACGAATGAATGGTCGATTGCGTTTCGTTCTCGCCACAGACACGTAACTGTGAGACAAATTGAACACTCCGAAATAATTGACCGAATGAATGAACGAAGCACTTGTCACAACACTGACTGAACGTAATTTCCGTGGGTACAATTTTATCTACCTACTTTACTTTGCAAAACTAGCAAGTAATAAAATGGCGACTTTGATGAATGATGATTATTGAAAAATATTATTCACTGCTGGAAATAAAAGTTCGTTATACACAGAAATGCGAATTGCAGAAAAAATAAGTGTTTATGCACAACAACAGACAATACAAAATAATCAATCGTTATTGATTAGAATATAACTATGCAAAAGCAGACACGTTGCGACTTGTATGTTTACTGTTTAGTAACCAAGTTACAGACTAGGTATTGGCTCAATTAGAAAAATGCAATCTTTATGCAGACAAGACAATTTACAGTTAAATGCACGCGATGCAGACAAATGTATGAAATTAATTAGACAAATGCAATCTTGCAGACAATTGACACTAACAAATGCACGCAGTGCAGACAAATAATGAACTTAATCAGACAAATGCAATCTTGCAGACTATTTAGTTTTATTTTAGACAAACTTCGACAACATGGCGGACAAATTTAGTAAAGGTTAACTTTTAAATTTGAATGTCTGGAAACAATGCGGTTCGTGGACCAAATTTATGTTGTGGAAACAGAAATGATATGAAAATTTAGTACCTTGGAATAGTCGATTCAGGTGGAAAGTGTGGTGTGGTACTTGCGTGGGATCCCTCGTTGAGCGGCGCCGCTTGCTTCTTGGCTATTACACCACACTTAGTCCGTCCGTTACGTCAAAAAAGTGAACTTTTGGGAAATGCAGAAGGCAGACAGCAATATTAGGAGGATGAGAATTACTTTACATGGTTTGTTAACATTTTAAACGCGGGAGCACGTTGTCGCCGTGCGAACGAAAAAAATGTTAGAGTGAGAGTGAATGAAAATGTAGAATGAGCGAATGAGAACAAAGGCGGGATACGGAAGTGAATTTAATTAGATTTTGACGTTATTTAATGTTGCCAGTTACCATACTTATTTCCTAAACACTGACAGTTTTGCATTTTATTTTTTGTTCAACCACTTATTGGCTAATGTATTGTGTGTGTTGCAGGCGCGCGAGAAGGCGGCGCGCGAGCGCGAGCGCTACCTGCGCGCCGCCGCCTCGCGCCAGCTGCCCACCGAGGCCGAGCCCATCGACTCCGACGACAGGTACCATGCTTACTTACTTCAACACCCACAGATTCTTTCATTACACGAGGCAAGCGAGCAGACCGGTCGTCTGATGATAAGCGGTTACGGTCGCTTGTGCAGACCTTACGGTGGCTTATGGTTCCCACCTGAAATGCTCTTAAATACGCTCTTTAGTCGAGCAGAGACCGTGTATTTGAGAGATGTATTTGTGAATTTATGTCAGGTTATTAAAATTGTATTCTCTGCTTTTAGCGGAGGCGGCCTAGACGCGGCGCTGGCGGGATCACCAGCCGGCTCCAGCACGCCGCCGCTGGAGCAGCCGCCCGCCCCGCGACACCGACACAAGCACCACCACCACCACCACCACCACCAGGACACACCGCAGGTGAGCGAGGTCCCGGCAGGCTCCAGCAGCCGCCCGCCCCGCGACACCGACACAAGCACCACCACCACCACCACCACCACCACCAGGACACACCGCAGGTGAGCGAGGTCCCGGCAGGCTCCAGCAGCCGCCCGCCCCGCGACACCGACACAAGCACCACCACCACCACCACCACCACCAGGACACACCGCAGGTGAGCGAGGTCCCGGCAGGCTCCAGCAGCCGCCCGCCCCGCGACACCGACACAAGCACCACCACCACCACCACCACCACCACCAGGACACACCGCAGGTGAGCGAGGTCCCGGCAGGCTCCAGCAGCCGCCCGCCCCGCGACACCGACACAAGCACCACCACCACCACCACCACCACCAGGACACACCGCAGGTGAGCGAGGTCCCGGCAGGCTCCAGCAGCCGCCCGCCCCGCGACACCGACACAAGCACCACCACCACCACCACCACCACCACCAGGACACACCGCAGGTGAGCGAGGTCCCGGCAGGCTCCAGCAGCCGCCCGCCCCGCGACACCGACACAAGCACCACCACCACCACCACCACCACCAGGACACACCGCAGGTGAGCGAGGTCCCGGCAGGCTCCAGCAGCCGCCCGCCCCGCGACACCGACACAAGCACCACCACCACCACCACCACCACCACCAGGACACACCGCAGGTGAGCGAGGTCCCGGCAGGCTCCAGCAGCCGCCCGCCCCGCGACACCGACACAAGCACCACCACCACCACCACCACCACCAGGACACACCGCAGGTGAGCGAGGTCCCGGCAGGCTCCAGCAGCCGCCCGCCCCGCGACACCGACACAAGCACCACCACCACCACCACCACCACCACCAGGACACACCGCAGGTGAGCGAGGTCCCGGCAGGCTCCAGCAGCCGCCCGCCCCGCGACACCGACACAAGCACCACCACCACCACCACCACCACCACCAGGACACACCGCAGGTGAGCGAGGTCCCGGCAGGCTCCAGCAGCCGCCCGCCCCGCGACACCGACACAAGCACCACCACCACCACCACCACCACCACCAGGACACACCGCAGGTGAGCGAGGTCCCGGCAGGCTCCAGCAGCCGCCCGCCCCGCGACACCGACACAAGCACCACCACCACCACCACCACCACCAGGACACACCGCAGGTGAGCGAGGTCCCGGCAGGCTCCAGCAGCCGCCCGCCCCGCGACACCGACACAAGCACCACCACCACCACCACCACCACCAGGACACACCGCAGGTGAGCGAGGTCCCGGCAGGCTCCAGCAGCCGCCCGCCCCGCGACACCGACACAAGCACCACCACCACCACCACCACCACCAGGACACACCGCAGGTGAGCGAGGTCCCGGCAGGCTCCAGCAGCCGCCCGCCCCGCGACACCGACACTTATTTCGGTAGGTGTCACAAGAGTGACGTCCACGCACGGTCCTTCCGCCGGCGGCCAGTTAGAAGTGCGTCGCTTGACGTAAGCGCGGTGACGCCACGTTGCTCTCGCGCCGTCAGCGTGTGCCAAGGCGGGGCGATCACGTTACGGGTTTAATAGGTGTGGACTGCGGCCCACAAGTTTTCAACTACGGTAGGCTACAATAATATTAACAATTTTTATACGTCACCAGGAAGTCACGTGGACCGCCGGTGGCGCGAAAGTAGCAAGCCACTAGTGCTCTGTAGTGATTTGACCACGTGGGCCGCTGGTCAAGCGGCCTGCTGCTAAAAGCGGCATTAGAACAGGCTTGGCGCGCTGTAACGATTACGTGGTAATATGAGGAAATAACAGAACGATCATACCGCAGTTTATTTTGAACCTCAGTGTAACCGGCATGAGTTAACGTGACAAACATGATAACGTCACTGTTTTCCGTTGGGTCAGAATATTTTCAACAGTGGTGTGTACTACGTTATCTAACAGTTGCATAAACTACTACTAAAATGTAGTCAACTTATAATATGTGTTATGTTGCGTTTGCAGAGTTCCGACGGCGGCACGACGCCGCCGCGGCCTCCGTCGAGCGCTGAGCACACACACGCCCACAACACACACGCGCACACACACGCGCATACGCGGAGACATGTGAGTATTGCACATATGGTTTTTACTAAAAATAATTTGAATATTAGTGTCGAGGCGTAAAACAAATGTCAGGGCTTATCGAGACGATTTGGCTCAATTTTTTTTTCAAACCGTGAGGAAAAGAAAAATCAGTGTTGTTTTGTCGTTTTAAATGCTAGTGGCGGTTAGTTTTTATAATTGCTGAAATATATGTTCTGAAAGTAGTGTTCGTTGGTTTGAAAGAGAAAGAAAGTATTTGGACAGAAATGTAAGACCAAATGGCTTTTTAGGCGGTTCGTTAAAAATATGGACTCGTAACGTAGTTTTTGTTCATTTTAAAGTCGTATAAAGTAGAAAATGTAGCCGCGCGCGCTCACTCGCCCCTCGCGCGGCGCTGTTTGTCGCTCCACGCGCGCTAAACTATGCCCAATTTAAACATTTCATCATTCAAACAGGATTCGAACCTGCATCTCCAACGGCTTTCCGCCCTAACACGACCTACCTATTGGACCACTAAACCTGATGCGAGACCCGTTACATTTTTCAATCGATCGCTCTCACGTGAGGTACCCGGGTGGCGATTCCTCGATTTGAGAATTTCAGATGCTTTGTCACTTATTTATCACGTGATAAACGTAACCATCGTAGGCCCGCTGGTGTACATTACCAAATTAAGGGTACGAACGTCGACTTAAAACTTACCGATACTAAGTAAAATAATACCTTTTCAATTTACCCCTATTGAAACATAAAACATATCACAAATTTTATACAAATGTTAACACTAAAAAACATTACCTTCGAAATATATTAGATATAACAAATACAACGAAATGTTCAATTATTTAAATCTTTACTAACTCATATGACGACACATGGATAATTCTAGCAAACGTTCCGATACAGATACCTATACGGAAAAAATAATTCGCAATCACCGTTACCAAAGAATCCAGAACATTCGACAAAAAATAAGCAGCAACTAATCAACACTCTATGTGCTTTCGCCGAGACAAAAGACTTATAATTATAACATATCGCAAGGCAAGTGTTAGACAATTTGTATATTTTTGTTTACCGAGCAAAGCGACTGTTTCGGTTTCGCCATAATTTCTTTTGCATGTTGAATCTCGGACTCGCCGGTTGTTCTCGCCCAGAAACCGCATTCTCAACCAATTCTCATGCTTTGTGTGTAAATTCGATAAGTATGTAGGTGCGGCAACGCACTTGTGACTCCTCTGGTGTTGCAAATGTCTATGGACGACGGTAATCGCTTTCCATCAGGCGATCCGTTTGCCTTTCTTAATTAAGATATTGCAAAATCGCATTAAATTTTTCTTTCTTAATTTACCTTTGTGTCATTATTTATAAAAATATTTCAAAATGTTTAGTTAAATAAAATCACTATAGTTAAATACCGTATTGCTTTTCGTGCAGTAAGACTCACTGTGCTCAAGAATTGTTTGTTCAGTAACTAGCACAATAAATAGACAAGTATTCCATGCGACAGGGTGGCGGCGGCGACGCGTCGGCGGGCAGCTCGCCCATCACCATCAGCTTCAAGTCCGGCCGCGACGCGCAGGAGCCGCCCGGTATGTGTTGTGTCCCCCCCCCTTACATCGTGTCCCGCTACTGACGTTACATACAGCGTCGGCGGGCAGCTCGCCCATCACCATCAGCTTCAAGTCCGGCCGCGACGCGCAGGAGCCGCCCGGTATGTGTTGTGTCCCCCCCCCTTACATCGTGTCCCGCTACTGACGTTACATACAGCGTCGGCGGGCAGCTCGCCCATCACCATCAGCTTCAAGTCCGGCCGCGACGCGCAGGAGCCGCCCGGTATGTGTTGTGTCCCCCCCCCTTACATCGTGTCCCGCTCCTGACGTTACATACAGCGTCGGCGGGCAGCTCGCCCATCACCATCAGCTTCAAGTCCGGCCGCGACGCGCAGGAGCCGCCCGGTATGTGTTGTGTCCCCCCCCCCTTACATCGTGTCCCGCTCCTGACGTTACATACAGCGTCGGCGGGCAGCTCGCCCATCACCATCAGCTTCAAGTCCGGCCGCGACGCGCAGGAGCCGCCCGGTATGTGTTGTGTCCCCCCCCCTTACATCGTGTCCCGCTACTGACGTTACATACAGCGTCGGCGGGCAGCTCGCCCATCACCATCAGCTTCAAGTCCGGCCGCGACGCGCAGGAGCCGCCCGGTATGTGTTGTGTCCCCCCCCCTTACATCGTGTCCCGCTACTGACGTTACATACAGCGTCGGCGGGCAGCTCGCCCATCACCATCAGCTTCAAGTCCGGCCGCGACGCGCAGGAGCCGCCCGGTATGTGTTGTGTCCCCCCCCCTTACATCGTGTCCCGCTCCTGACGTTACATACAGCGTCGGCGGGCAGCTCGCCCATCACCATCAGCTTCAAGTCCGGCCGCGACGCGCAGGAGCCGCCCGGTATGTGTTGTGTCCCCCCCCCTTACATCGTGTCCCGCTCCTGACGTTACATACAGCGTCGGCGGGCAGCTCGCCCATCACCATCAGCTTCAAGTCCGGCCGCGACGCGCAGGAGCCGCCCGGTATGTGTTGTGTCCCCCCCCCTTACATCGTGTCCCGCTCCTGACGTTACATACAGCGTCGGCGGGCAGCTCGCCCATCACCATCAGCTTCAAGTCCGGCCGCGACGCGCAGGAGCCGCCCGGTATGTGTTGTGTCCCCCCCCCTTACATCGTGTCCCGCTCCTGACGTTACATACAGCGTCGGCGGGCAGCTCGCCCATCACCATCAGCTTCAAGTCCGGCCGCGACGCGCAGGAGCCGCCCGGTATGTGTTGTGTCCCCCCCCCTTACATCGTGTCCCGCTCCTGACGTTACATACAGCGTCGGCGGGCAGCTCGCCCATCACCATCAGCTTCAAGTCCGGCCGCGACGCGCAGGAGCCGCCCGGTATGTGTTGTGTCCCCCCCCCTTACATCGTGTCCCGCTCCTGACGTTACATACAGCGTCGGCGGGCAGCTCGCCCATCACCATCAGCTTCAAGTCCGGCCGCGACGCGCAGGAGCCGCCCGGTATGTGTTGTGTCCCCCCCCCTTACATCGTGTCCCGCTCCTGACGTTACATACAGCGTCGGCGGGCAGCTCGCCCATCACCATCAGCTTCAAGTCCG
Organism: Apotomis capreana; assembly: GCA_947623375.1. Classification (NCBI taxonomy): domain Eukaryota; kingdom Metazoa; phylum Arthropoda; class Insecta; order Lepidoptera; family Tortricidae; genus Apotomis; species Apotomis capreana. Next base: position 421,946 of record OX392520.1, read on the forward strand.
GCCGCGACGCGCAGGAGCCGCCCGGTATGTGTTGTGTCCCCCCCCCTTACATCGTGTCCCGCTCCTGACGTTACATACAGCGTCGGCGGGCAGCTCGCCCATCACCATCAGCTTCAAGTCCGGCCGCGACGCGCAGGAGCCGCCCGGTATGTGTTGTGTCCCCCCCCCTTACATCGTGTCCCGCTCCTGACGTTACATACAGCGTCGGCGGGCAGCTCGCCCATCACCATCAGCTTCAAGTCCGGCCGCGACGCGCAGGAGCCGCCCGGTATGTGTTGTGTCCCCCCCCCTTACATCGTGTCCCGCTCCTGACGTTACATACAGCGTCGGCGGGCAGCTCGCCCATCACCATCAGCTTCAAGTCCGGCCGCGACGCGCAGGAGCCGCCCGGTATGTGTTGTGTCCCCCCCCCTTACATCGTGTCCCGCTCCTGACGTTACATACAGCGTCGGCGGGCAGCTCGCCCATCACCATCAGCTTCAAGTCCGGCCGCGACGCGCAGGAGCCGCCCGGTATGTGTTGTGTCCCCCCCCCTTACATCGTGTCCCGCTCCTGACGTTACATACAGCGTCGGCGGGCAGCTCGCCCATCACCATCAGCTTCAAGTCCGGCCGCGACGCGCAGGAGCCGCCCGGTATGTGTTGTGTCCCCCCCCCTTACATCGTGTCCCGCTCCTGACGTTACATACAGCGTCGGCGGGCAGCTCGCCCATCACCATCAGCTTCAAGTCCGGCCGCGACGCGCAGGAGCCGCCCGGTATGTGTTGTGTCCCCCCCCCTTACATCGTGTCCCGCTACTGACGTTACATACAGCGTCGGCGGGCAGCTCGCCCATCACCATCAGCTTCAAGTCCGGCCGCGACGCGCAGGAGCCGCCCGGTATGTGTTGTGTCCCCCCCCCTTACATCGTGTCCCGCTCCTGACGTTACATACAGCGTCGGCGGGCAGCTCGCCCATCACCATCAGCTTCAAGTCCGGCCGCGACGCGCAGGAGCCGCCCGGTATGTGTTGTGTCCCCCCCCCTTACATCGTGTCCCGCTCCTGACGTTACATACAGCGTCGGCGGGCAGCTCGCCCATCACCATCAGCTTCAAGTCCGGCCGCGACGCGCAGGAGCCGCCCGGTATGTGTTGTGTCCCCCCCCCTTACATATAACCTCACAAGGGGTTTGTAGACCGGAGCCCCACTGCTGCGCACGGACACACTATACACGCCAGGGTTGCCAGACGTACGATAATTATCGTACATGTACGATAATTTGCAGGTCATCGAAGGTTGGGGTAAATTCTAGGGCTTTTAATAACAGTATATAAAAAACGCACTCACTGGAGTGACCTTGAATCGAGATAAACGTCCCCATGGTCTGAAATGACTGCCAACCTGATCAGATCGTCAAAAATTTTGACTGTTTGGTACAAGCTTTATGACAACCTTGTCCCAATTAGCAGGGATGCCAATGTCAGATGTCTGAATTCCCCAAAATATCTAAGTAAAAATCATCAAATTGAAGTACTTTCACGAAAATAGCTCCTTATGTGTGTTAAAACACGCTTTTCGAGCTGTTTTTTTTATTTAATTTCGATATCCTGCCGCTTTGACCGGTGTACGATAATTTAATCATCTAGTACGATAATTTTAGTATGTCGGTACGATATTCCGGTTGCACTCGTCTGGCAACCCTGATGCACGCCGCCCACGTGGGTCCATTGTTATATTATTGGTATCAGTGACGTCATTTCGTGCGCTGCGTGCTCGTGCACTACTGTGGAAGTATCACCTACATTTTCAAACAAAGCGTTTTTGTACCCACGTGTGTAACTCGACCGTGCGCAGCCGTGGGGTTCCGGCTTTTGCAACCCACGCCTTATGCGGATTTTTAGTGGTACTCATTTATTTTACTGGCACTAACAAATTTATGGTATCTGACGTTGAAAGTCCGTGAGTATCACTGATGTGCAAGGAGGAAATATGACTAAATATTCCGCAAATTTATCCACAGTGATGAAAGTCAAGTTTTTTATGTTCAATATGATTCAGTATTTACTTCGCAAGAACGAAGGATTGAACAGCATTCCGGTAAACAATGTTATGAATTTTGTAAATGACAAATCCTCCACAAATTGCTATGATGTTTAATAATGTAAATATATGACGTGTGCTCTTTAACGCCATTTGAAAGTTGTTTTTAGCGCCACTGTCTAAGCTATACAGACCATACTGCAAACGTCAGATCCAAGAGACATCAGTAGTCTTATTGTAACATTAGATCCATGTAATTGTAATCTGTTGTATATGTATTACAGCGGACAGCGGGTCGGTGGGCGCAGGCGGCGGCATGCGGCGAGTACACGCGGCCTTCGCGCCCGACGACGACGAGCCGTCGCCGCCGCCGCCCGCGCACACGCACCACCACCACTCGCACCGGGGTATGTATACACACACACACACACAGCGGGGCATGCGGCGAGTACACGCGGCCTTCGCGCCCGACGACGACGAGCCGTCGCCGCCGCCGCCCGCGCACACGCACCACCACCACTCGCACCGGGGTATGTATACACACACACACACACAGCGGGGCATGCGGCGAGTACACGCGGCCTTCGCGCCCGACGACGACGAGCCGTCGCCGCCGCCGCCCGCGCACACGCACCACCACCACTCGCACCGGGGTATGTATACACACACACACACACAGCGGGGCATGCGGCGAGTACACGCGGCCTTCGCGCCCGACGACGACGAGCCGTCGCCGCCGCCGCCCGCGCACACGCACCACCACCACTCGCACCGGGGTATGTATACACACACACACACACAGCGGGGCATGCGGCGAGTACACGCGGCCTTCGCGCCCGACGACGACGAGCCGTCGCCGCCGCCGCCCGCGCACACGCACCACCACCACTCGCACCGGGGTATGTATACACACACACACACACAGCGGGGCATGCGGCGAGTACACGCGGCCTTCGCGCCCGACGACGACGAGCCGTCGCCGCCGCCGCCCGCGCACACGCACCACCACCACTCGCACCGGGGTATGTATACACACACACACACACAGCGGGGCATGCGGCGAGTACACGCGGCCTTCGCGCCCGACGACGACGAGCCGTCGCCGCCGCCGCCCGCGCACACGCACCACCACCACTCGCACCGGGGTATGTATACACACACACACACACAGCGGGGCATGCGGCGAGTACACGCGGCCTTCGCGCCCGACGACGACGAGCCGTCGCCGCCGCCGCCCGCGCACACGCACCACCACCACTCGCACCGGGGTATGTATACACACACACACACACAGCGGGGCATGCGGCGAGTACACGCGGCCTTCGCGCCCGACGACGACGAGCCGTCGCCGCCGCCGCCCGCGCACACGCACCACCACCACTCGCACCGGGGTATGTATACACACACACACACACAGCGGGGCATGCGGCGAGTACACGCGGCCTTCGCGCCCGACGACGACGAGCCGTCGCCGCCGCCGCCCGCGCACACGCACCACCACCACTCGCACCGGGGTATGTATACACACACACACACACAGCGGGGCATGCGGCGAGTACACGCGGCCTTCGCGCCCGACGACGACGAGCCGTCGCCGCCGCCGCCCGCGCACACGCACCACCACCACTCGCACCGGGGTATGTATACACACACACACACACAGCGGGGCATGCGGCGAGTACACGCGGCCTTCGCGCCCGACGACGACGAGCCGTCGCCGCCGCCGCCCGCGCACACGCACCACCACCACTCGCACCGGGGTATGTATACACACACACACACACAGCGGGGCATGCGGCGAGTACACGCGGCCTTCGCGCCCGACGACGACGAGCCGTCGCCGCCGCCGCCCGCGCACACGCACCACCACCACTCGCACCGGGGTATGTATACACACACACACACACAGCGGGGCATGCGGCGAGTACACGCGGCCTTCGCGCCCGACGACGACGAGCCGTCGCCGCCGCCGCCCGCGCACACGCACCACCACCACTCGCACCGGGGTATGTATACACACACACACACACAGCGGGGCATGCGGCGAGTACACGCGGCCTTCGCGCCCGACGACGACGAGCCGTCGCCGCCGCCGCCCGCGCACACGCACCACCACCACTCGCACCGGGGTATGTATACACACACACACACACAGCGGGGCATGCGGCGAGTACACGCGGCCTTCGCGCCCGACGACGACGAGCCGTCGCCGCCGCCGCCCGCGCACACGCACCACCACCACTCGCACCGGGGTATGTATACACACACACACACACAGCGGGGCATGCGGCGAGTACACGCGGCCTTCGCGCCCGACGACGACGAGCCGTCGCCGCCGCCGCCCGCGCACACGCACCACCACCACTCGCACCGGGGTATGTATACACACACACACACACAGCGGGGCATGCGGCGAGTACACGCGGCCTTCGCGCCCGACGACGACGAGCCGTCGCCGCCGCCGCCCGCGCACACGCACCACCACCACTCGCACCGGGGTATGTATACACACACACACACACAGCGGGGCATGCGGCGAGTACACGCGGCCTTCGCGCCCGACGACGACGAGCCGTCGCCGCCGCCGCCCGCGCACACGCACCACCACCACTCGCACCGGGGTATGTATACACACACACACACACAGCGGGGCATGCGGCGAGTACACGCGGCCTTCGCGCCCGACGACGACGAGCCGTCGCCGCCGCCGCCCGCGCACACGCACCACCACCACTCGCACCGGGGTATGTATACACACACACACACACAGCGGGGCATGCGGCGAGTACACGCGGCCTTCGCGCCCGACGACGACGAGCCGTCGCCGCCGCCGCCCGCGCACACGCACCACCACCACTCGCACCGGGGTATGTATACACACACACACACACAGCGGGGCATGCGGCGAGTACACGCGGCCTTCGCGCCCGACGACGACGAGCCGTCGCCGCCGCCGCCCGCGCACACGCACCACCACCACTCGCACCGGGGTATGTATACACACACACACACACAGCGGGGCATGCGGCGAGTACACGCTACTATCCGCAGTTTGATTAGTCATTTTCTCCGCTCCGCTTCAATGGATAGGCAGCCTAAGTGACTCGAACCGTTCAGGTTTTTTCATAACACAGGCTTATATTTTTGTTGCGGAGATAGTTAAAAACTTTAAAACTCTGTAATCCCTAAACCTAAGTTTAAGAAATTTGACTTTCCGATTTAGTAATCTCGACCAGCCGTAAAAAACCTTTAAAAATTAACTTAATTTTAAACCATTGATACAGAAAATATCTGAACGCGACCCTATTGTCAGGAGCATAAAGTCGTGTTCAGATATTTTTGTTCTCATAAGTGTGTAGATGTAAATGAACTCGACTGTACAAACTTAATCTTTACTCGACTAATTTTGTTATAACATCAATTTACGAGATTATCTTCAAACTAAACTTTGAACTTTCAGGTAAAGACAAAAAAGATAAAGATAAAAGTAAAAAAGGCGACAAAGAGAAAGAGAAAGACAAAGAGAAAGAGAAGGAGAGGAGCGGCGAGCCGGCGGCGCGCGACGAGGACAAGGCCTCCGCCGAGGAGAAGCGGAAGCACATCAAGAGCCTCATCGACAAGATCCCCACGCAGAAGGACCAGCTGTTCCAGTACAAGCTGGACACGGCGCAGGTAATAGCGATGGTTTTATTTGATGAGCAAACTAAACTACTCGTACTGCCCAAATTAAAAAAGTAACATTGACAGAATATGTCGTATATTCTGCCAATGTTACTTTTTTGCTCAATCAGGCGTCTTAATATTCTAATAAAGGAAAAACTAAACGGAGACCGGCTTCTTGAAGCTCTTACTTTTGGCAAGTTTAACGGGTATAATAAAATTGTCTGAACAATCATCTCCCAGTGTAACTGAAATCACGATTTCCCTAAAAATACCGTGGAAAAGTGGCGATAAACATTGACTTGTGCATGGTTATTTTTAAGAATGATCTGAACTATAGTGAGTTGGACATACAGACTCACTAAAGGGAATGTTTCCGCGTCACCGGTGTGATTCATGGAATGCATATTGTAGTGTATACAATAGATAAGACTTATTCTACACTTTGAAAGCTGCCCTTTATGTTTGCGTGGAGATGTAGAAATAACACTCTACATATTGTGTTTTTTGTTTTTATTAAAAGGATAACTATTAACTATTTTACAATTAGTTAATGAAATTAGTCTTAAATAAACAAAATGCGTTGGTAGCGTCTCTAGCGGCGCGTGGGGTGGCGCGGGGGACGGGGGCGGGGGCGGACCTCGCACCTCCTCCCGCGAGTTTATATATAATAATAATTATTATTATAACGTTTATTCGATGCAAAACCTTATCACTAATGTTCATCCTCTGCCAAACCACAAGGCGGTTTATTGGCAGTTGAGGCTCCATATATTTAACTATTAAGTACACACTTGCTACGAGGGGCGTCTGAAAAGTTCTAAGCCTAAGGTATTTCGAGGTTATATATGCGTTTATGATACTGGCCACTAGAAAGGCCATTTAAAAACAAATTATTAAAAAATAACATGTCACGTTTTTATTATTCTGTTTCGAGATATTCAACGGAAAAGTACATCATGTGTGAATTACCAACGAATATTACGAAAATTGAGCACCGTGCTGTAATTAAATTCCTTACAAAAAGTGACAAATCACCGCAGTGTATTTTTGAGGAAATGGCTATTATTTACGGTGATTCTGGGCCTTCTTATGCCACAGTCAAAAAGTGGAGTCGCTTATTTAAACTCGGACGGGAATCGATCGAAGACGACCCCCGCTCAGGGCGGCCAATATCGGTAGTGACCGAAGAAAACGTAGCAAAAGTCAAAAAGCTGGTATTAGAAGATAGAAGAATTAAGGTTTGGCAAATAGCTGAGGTCTTAGGTATTAGTAAAGAAAGAGTCGGAGAAATTTTACATGAACATTTGTACATGAGTAAAGTCAGTGCTCGTTGGGTACCGAAAATGCTAACGGCCTTCGATAAAGTACGTCGTGTGGAAACTTCTCGGGCGTTTTTAGAATTGTGCGAAGATGATTTAGATGAAGTTTGTTCCCGAATAGTAACTGTTGATGAAACATGGATCAGACAGTATGATCCGGAGTGTAAGTCTGAGTCGATGCAGTGGATTGAAAAGGGTGAAAGGCCGCCGAAGAAATTTAAAGTGCAAAAGTCGGCCTCTAAGTTAATGACTACGGTATTTTGGGATTGTGATGGCATTCTTTTAATCGATTATTTAGAAAAAGGCTCTACGATAAACGGAACTTATTATGCAAATCTAATAAGACAGGTGCGACAAGCCATAGTTGAGAAAAGGCGGGGTAAACTAAGGAAAGGCATTTTGTTTTTGCAAGACAACGCACCCGTTCACACCGCTAATGTTGCGAGGCGTGCTCTGAAGGAAGTTGGTTTTGACGAAATTGACCACCCACCCTACAGCCCAGATCTAGCCCCAAGCGATTATTTTCTATTCAATAATTTGAAGAAAGAGTTGAGGGGAAAGCGATTTAGAAGTGACGAAGAGATGAAGGCGGCTGTACAGGAGCATTTTGAAGGGCAAAATGAAGATTATTTTTTTAATGGCCTAAAAGCACTGTATAAAAAATGTAAAAAATGCATTGATTTAGGAGGAGACTATATTGAAAAATAAACACGAGTTCATTTGTGTAAATTGTTTTTTTCTATCTTAGGCTTAGAACTTTTCAGACGCCCCTCGTAACTACACTACTCTTCTATACTTAAACTAAATTAAACAGCAGCACAACAGCAACGCACCCAACTGACCACCGGTGGACCCAATCACATTGTGATATGGTTCACAATGGTAAGTTAGCCGCGTTGGCGATGGCACAATTCAAAACCGGGTACAATACGAGTAATAGGGATATAAGATACAGTTTATACTGGTTGTGTTGTATTTTTTGTCTGGTTGTGTTATACTGGTTGTGTATGGAATGATGTATTGTCGTTAACAACCCTCATGTCCCCAGATCGACAACGTGCTGATGGAGAAAAAGATCCGGCCCTGGATCAACAAGAAGATCATCGAGTACATCGGCGAGCCGGAGCCCACGCTCGTGGACTTCATCTGCAGCAAGGTGCTGGCGGGCGCCGCGCCGCAGGGCATCCTCGACGACGTGCAGATGGTTACTGTTCCTATTGTTTACTCTGGTCACCGAGTACATCGGCCGGAGCCCACGCTCGTGGACTTCATCTGCAGCAAGGTGCTGGCGGGCGCCGCGCCGCAGGGCATCCTCGACGACGTGCAGATGGTTACTGTTCCTATTGTTTACTCTGGTCACCGAGTACATCGGCCGGAGCCCACGCTCGTGGACTTCATCTGCAGCAAGGTGCTGGCGGGCGCCGCGCCGCAGGGCATCCTCGACGACGTGCAGATGGTTACTGTTCCTATTGTTTACTCTGGTCACCGAGTACATCGGCCGGAGCCCACGCTCGTGGACTTCATCTGCAGCAAGGTGCTGGCGGGCGCCGCGCCGCAGGGCATCCTCGACGACGTGCAGATGGTTACTGTTCCTATTGTTTACTCTGGTCACCGAGTACATCGGCCGGAGCCCACGCTCGTGGACTTCATCTGCAGCAAGGTGCTGGCGGGCGCCGCGCCGCAGGGCATCCTCGACGACGTGCAGATGGTTACTGTTCCTATTGTTTACTCTGGTCACCGAGTACATCGGCCGGAGCCCACGCTCGTGGACTTCATCTGCAGCAAGGTGCTGGCGGGCGCCGCGCCGCAGGGCATCCTCGACGACGTGCAGATGGTTACTGTTCCTATTGTTTACTCTGGTCACCGAGTACATCGGCCGGAGCCCACGCTCGTGGACTTCATCTGCAGCAAGGTGCTGGCGGGCGCCGCGCCGCAGGGCATCCTCGACGACGTGCAGATGGTTACTGTTCCTATTGTTTACTCTGGTCACCGAGTACATCGGCCGGAGCCCACGCTCGTGGACTTCATCTGCAGCAAGGTGCTGGCCGCAGGGCATCCTCGACGACGTGCAGATGGTTACTGTTCCTATTGTTTACTCTGGTCACCGAGTACATCGGCCGGAGCCCACGCTCGTGGACTTCATCTGCAGCAAGGTGCTGGCGGGCGCCGCGCCGCAGGGCATCCTCGACGACGTGCAGATGGTTACTGTTCCTATTGTTTACTCTGGTCACCGAGTACATCGGCCGGAGCCCACGCTCGTGGACTTCATCTGCAGCAAGGTGCTGGCGGGCGCCGCGCCGCAGGGCATCCTCGACGACGTGCAGATGGTTACTGTTCCTATTGTTTACTCTGGTCACCGAGTACATCGGCCGGAGCCCACGCTCGTGGACTTCATCTGCAGCAAGGTGCTGGCGGGCGCCGCGCCGCAGGGCATCCTCGACGACGTGCAGATGGTTACTGTTCCTATTGTTTACTCTGGTCACCGAGTACATCGGCCGGAGCCCACGCTCGTGGACTTCATCTGCAGCAAGGTGCTGGCGGGCGCCGCGCCGCAGGGCATCCTCGACGACGTGCAGATGGTTACTGTTCCTATTGTTTACTCTGGTCACCGAGTACATCGGCCGGAGCCCACGCTCGTGGACTTCATCTGCAGCAAGGTGCTGGCCGCAGGGCATCCTCGACGACGTGCAGATGGTTACTGTTCCTATTGTTTACTCTGGTCACCGAGTACATCGGCCGGAGCCCACGCTCGTGGACTTCATCTGCAGCAAGGTGCTGGCGGGCGCCGCGCCGCAGGGCATCCTCGACGACGTGCAGATGGTTACTGTTCCTATTGTTTACTCTGGTCACCGAGTACATCGGCCGGAGCCCACGCTCGTGGACTTCATCTGCAGCAAGGTGCTGGCGGGCGCCGCGCCGCAGGGCATCCTCGACGACGTGCAGATGGTTACTGTTCCTATTGTTTACTCTGGTCACCGAGTACATCGGCCGGAGCCCACGCTCGTGGACTTCATCTGCAGCAAGGTGCTGGCCGCAGGGCATCCTCGACGACGTGCAGATGGTTACTGTTCCTATTGTTTACTCTGGTCACCGAGTACATCGGCCGGAGCCCACGCTCGTGGACTTCATCTGCAGCAAGGTGCTGGCCGCAGGGCATCCTCGACGACGTGCAGATGGTTACTGTTCCTATTGTTTACTCTGGTCACCGAGTACATCGGCCGGAGCCCACGCTCGTGGACTTCATCTGCAGCAAGGTGCTGGCCGCAGGGCATCCTCGACGACGTGCAGATGGTTACTGTTCCTATTGTTTACTCTGGTCACCGAGTACATCGGCCGGAGCCCACGCTCGTGGACTTCATCTGCAGCAAGGTGCTGGCCGCAGGGCATCCTCGACGACGTGCAGATGGTTACTGTTCCTATTGTTTACTCTGGTCACCGAGTACATCGGCCGGAGCCCACGCTCGTGGACTTCATCTGCAGCAAGGTGCTGGCCGCAGGGCATCCTCGACGACGTGCAGATGGTTACTGTTCCTATTGTTTACTCTGGTCACCGAGTACATCGGCCGGAGCCCACGCTCGTGGACTTCATCTGCAGCAAGGTGCTGGCCGCAGGGCATCCTCGACGACGTGCAGATGGTTACTGTTCCTATTGTTTACTTGATTTTTGGGCGAAATGAAACATGCTACGAAAAATAATTCTAGTTCTAGGACTCAATATAGAGACCCGTTTAATTTCCACAATATTTATACAAAAAGTAGTACAAAGGGCGCTTGGATGGAATATATTGCTTAAAGGCCTCCTAAACGGGCTATATTTTGCTGCAATTTGTGGCCGGAAACTATAGCCGTCCTCTGTCACCCTACGCTAGAGCAAGATGCAAATAATGGCCAGGCCACAAATTGCAGCAAAACATGGCCCGTTTAGAAGGCCCTTTAGTCGCACGCGATGTGCGTAACGTCGCGGTAGCTCAGGGGTCAGGATAAACTGAGGTTGTGGGTCCGATCTCCGCCTGCAATATAGTGGATCCCAAAAAACAAAAATCATTTTTATTTGTCCTAGCTCTATTAAATTATTAGGGAAATTGATTCCCTAATCACTTTCCATCCCTGTACAGTACATTGTCGTTTTAACCAAACTGGAACTGTGTCGAATCAAACCTTAATGGCGGTGTGTACCGATTAATTCGCAATTAACGAAGGGTATTTACACAAATACCCTTACATTACCTTGTATACACATACATAAGTAAAGATGTATTTTGTTGGCAGGTCCTAGACGAGGAGGCGGAGGTGTTCGTGGTGAAGATGTGGCGGCTGCTCATCTACGAGCTGGAGGCCAAGCGCGCCGGCCTGCACAAGTGACACCCGCACACACACACACCACCACACACACACACACACACACACACACACCACACACACACACACACACGCACACCGCGCCCGCCCGCTCTAGCTACACACATTGAGAAACCTCCGATCCACTAATTCCCTGACTTAATTTTACTAAAATTTTACTTTTGTATAGCTCTGATATTCAAATTCATTTCGCTGAAAGTGAAACATGAAACTGTAAACTTGAGCCAGCGTATTGTGAGCAACGTGGGCCCGTAACCTACATGGAGATGTATAGAGTAATGTTTAGATATTGGTATGCCCTCTGAGCTTGATAGAGCTGTAAGAGTTAGTTTGAAACTGTGCTACTTTTGGCATTTTATTTTTGTTTGTCTTACCAATAGTACTATCAAAATGGTCTAACCCTAGTTTCCATATAATTGTCAAACACTTTCCATCCTTAAGTGGTTAAGTTAAGTTTGAACCTGGTATGTATAGCGCTCCATACAAATGAGGTGCAAAGTTAACGCAACCAATCCCGTTTGTTGTATGGGAGCCCCCCCTTAAATATTTATTTTATTTTATTTTTAGTATTTGTTGTTATAGCGGCAATAGAAATACATCATCTGTGAAAATTTCAACTGTCTAGCTATCACCGTTCTTGAGATACAGCCTGGTGACAGACGGACGGAGCGAAGTCTCAGTAATAGGGTCCCGTTTTTACCCTTTGGTTACGGAACCCTAATAAAAAGAAAATCAATAAAATGACTGAAAGTTTCTCTTCCCAGTGAGTCGGGTACGGCGCGGTGTGTCCCTACATACTATCATTTGCAACTAGTGATTTATAACGTGTACAGTGTAAACTTGGAGTAAACGTATTGTAATGAATTGAATTTAATTAATACGAGGCGAGAGATGTCGGTCTGTACAATTCCGTATTTGGACTAATGTATACACACACGGAGATAGTGACGACTAATGTATTCCTTTTTGTATCGACACAAGGGTGGAAATACTTCTTGAAATTCGATCTACTCGGAGCCCTGAAGGTACGACGATAGAAGGGTATTTCCACGTAAGTATAATGAAAGTGACTATTTCATTGCGTGTCCTATTTATGGTGTAACTTTAGGTGTTAAAATATTTATCTGTGGTAAAAAATTAACACTTTCCGGAGACAAATTAACACAATTTCACCATAAACAAATAGAACACGCTACGGAATAGGCACTTTTTTACACTTGCGTGTAATTGCCCAGAGCTGTTGCTATTGTTTACTCTGGTCACCGAGTACATCGGCCGGAGCCCACGCTCGTGGACTTCATATGCAGCAAGGTGCTGGCCGCAGGGCATCCTCGACGACGTGCAGATGGTTACTGTTCCTATTGTTTACTTGATTTTTCGGCGAAATGAAACATGCTACGAAAAATAATTCTAGTTCTAGGACTCAATATAGAGACCCCGTTTTTACCCTTTGGTTACGGAACCCTAATAAAAAGAAAATCAATAAAATGACTGAAAGTTTCTCTTCCCAGTGAGTCGGGTACGGCGCGGTGTGTCCCTACATACTATCATTTGCAACTAGTGTCTATTTATAACGTGTACAGTGTAAACTTGGAGTAAACGTATTGTAATGAATTGAATTTAATTAATACGAGGCGAGAGATGTCGGTCTGTACAATTCCGTATTTGGACTAATGTATACACACACGGAGATAGTGACGACTAATGTATTCCTTTTTGTATCGACACAAGGGTGGAAATACTTCTTGAAATTCGATCTACTCGGAGCCCTGAAGGTACGACGATAGAAGGGTATTTCCACGTAAGTATAATGAAAGTGACTATTTCATTGCGTGTCCTATTTATGGTGTAACTTTAGGTGTTAAAATATTTATCTGTGGTAAAAAATTAACACTTTCCGGAGACAAATTAACACAATTGCACCATAAACAAATAGAACACGCTACGGAATAGGCACTTTTTTACACTTGCGTGTAATTGCCCAGAGCTGGCCCAGTGAAATTATTCAATGAAATTCGAACGAATTTCTTTGATTAGTACTTTCGTGTATCCAGTATAGCGATTGTGTGATTGTAATATAAATTGTCTGTGTGTTTGTACATTCGGAATTGTATCCAGCCGACTGAAATGTGTAATCTAATGTGTTGAATCGAAACGTAACTTAGTGATGAATGAACAAATTTTTACTTATTTTTCACTCTTTTTAGCCGCCAATAAATTTATACTAACTCTTGATTCAATTGTAATCAACACTGAGTCTTGCGATTCTATTCGGCAAATTAGGTGGAACTCGTAGCACTCGGCGCAGTCAAGTTTGCGAAAGAAGTGCAGACTTAGCTCAACCGAGTTATACATAGAAGAAGATAGAAAGGTTAAAAACTGTCGATATCTCATTCTGATAGCCCGTGTTGAGTGTTTTTTTAAAAGTTGTCTTGTCAGGTTCTAAACTTGGAAAATCGCCAACTTCTGTGATTTTAGGTGGAAATGAGATTTTTTGGTGCGCAATCATATTTAATATTTATTTATACCTATAATTTGTTGGCTCAACTCATTTATCGACACTTTACATTGTATCATTAAATAAGTTAATTGCATCGATAAATGAGTTTATCGATAATTAGTTATTAAAGTGATTGAATTGATTTTACACTGGAAACTCTCATTTTTGCCGATATCAGTCGACGGCGGCGCTACTATAGGGAAGGGCTTTGAGTTCGCATTGGTACGTTTCAGCAGGAGTCGGACACGTATACGTGGATGTACGCGTATACGTGGATGTACACGTATACGTGGATGTACGCGTATACGTGGATGTACGCGTATACGTGGATGTACACGTATACGTGGATGTACGCGTATACGTGGATGTACACGTATACGTGGATGTACACGTATACGTGGATGTACACGTATACGTGGATGTACGCGTATACGTGGATGTACACGTATACGTGGATGTACACGTATACGTGGATGTACGCGTATACGTGGATGTACACGTATACGTGGATGTACGCGTATACGTGGATGTACACGTATACGTGGATGTACACGTATACGTGGATGTACACGTATACGTGGATGTACGCGTATACGTGGATGTACACGTATACGTGGATGTACACGTATACGTGGATGTACGCGTATACGTGGATGTACGCGTATACGTGGATGTACACGTGTACGTGCAGTGCTCGCGGGCCGCGACAGGCCGGCGTTGTTGCGAGAGGACGTAATGTTGTGACGGAGTCTGGACGATGTTAAGCTAATGATGATACCTCTAGTGAATATTAATAAATATATTACGGAGCATAAGAGATTTTTATTTACTTAAGGTACCCATAAAAAATACTACGTATTCCTAACTAGAAGACATAGCTAAGAGCCCACCAATGCATCGCGGCTCGAGCGATTTGGTATCCGCACAACGCTATTATTTCTCTCATATCTCGAGTCTTAAGGGTCAGCTCACACCGAGACGCGACGCGAAGTGACACAAAGTTTTATAGAATCTTTTTATTGATTATAAAAATATAAACAGTTTAAGTTTAATATTTCGAAAGGACAGATACGTAATCTTTATAGATATTGTGATCTAGGGCGATGAAGATAGCGAATTTTGCATATGTGGGCTCTTAAACATTTTATTATAGCCCTCTGTTTGTATTCTATCATCTTGAAAACCAAAATATTTACATATTTTCGGAATGTTCACCGTTCACCTCTAATAACCTTGAAAAATACGCCCATGACGATTACTCCAAAAAATCCGCTACCTTGAAATTAAGAGCGGATGCCAGATTCGAAACCTCTATGTAGGTACCTGCTCGCAAAAACTAAGAAAACGATATGTACCCTGGCGACTTAACAAAAACAATGTCCGCCACTGTGTCCACCACCTTGAAGTCTAGTCTCGATGAATGGCGTGGCGTCAAAGGTATTAGGAAGAGCAGATTTGACCGAGTGTTTCTTCAAGAGCAATAAGCGTAGGTATAACAAGCAGGCCGGTGAGAACTGAAAACAATGTCCGCCACTGTGTCCACCACCTTGAAGTCTAGTCTCGATGAATGGCGTGGCGTCAAAGGTATTAGGAAGAGCAGATTTGACCGAGTGTTTCTTCAAGAGCAATAAGCGTAGGTATAACAAGCAGGCCGGTGAGAACTGAGTTCTACGCTACTGCGCCCGGATCCTACACCTACGTGTACCCTTAACCTTGAGCATAACTGTGACAAGACACTCTTTGTCGTGCGACAAATGATCCATGTTAGTCGAAAATTAAGTATTCTATTCTATATACTAACTCGCTTTCCTTTCTATGACGTGCGAGCTAGACAGGTGATGCTCGCGGTGCGAGCGAAGTCGCGGCAAGATGTTGTAGCCCTACCGGTCACCGGTCACCATCGGATTTATAGGCGCAGTTTATCGGCGTTATCACGTTTACGAGTTACAACATGATTGCAAGCCGAGCGCGGATCTACACAGTACGAATATCACGGAGCGCATATGCAAAACGTAGAAAAGGAAAGGGGAAGTTAGTAGTAATTCTGTCATGTGTGGCGAGTCCATACTCGCAAACGGAGTCCTGTTGATCGTGTTCTCCGGGGGCCTAGGGACGTACGGGCTTAAGAGTGAGGAACCTCCCCACTCCCCCCGCACCGCGCGCGCCCTACACGGGACTACCGTGCTGCCGTCGCCTGGTTAGTGGAATTGGTTGTGGCGTAGAAATCTATATGAACTTGTGAGGAACGGTTAGTTGGTAAGGCAAAATCATACACCGGAGCTGTTACGTGCCTGTCGACCTTCGATCGTTGACAGTGTAGACATGTTCACATACTGGATAAATCAAGCAATCAAGAAACAGGTAGTCAGGAAACAGGCAGCCAGGAAACAAGGAGCCAGGAAACTCTAGAAAAACGTACGCGTTCTGGGCGAGTCGTGCGATTCCCCAGTCATTAGGTATCGACCTTGAAGGTCTGGGGAGGGGCTTATGTGCGCCGCCACAAGTATTTTTAGAGTGGTTCACCGTAAGTTTTTATAAAAAGCTAGGAAGCGCCTACAACTGCGTGTTTTTTCCTATTAACCATCTTTGGATGTCCAGCTATGCTTGTACCAAAACTGGTTAAAGTCTGTCCAGCCGTTTCGGCGTGATGAGAGGACAAAGGAAATTAGGAAAACCGATGGCGCCAGGCTGGCGTGGCGCCGCGCTCCCATACAAAACAAATGACGATCCTGCATCACGCTATTAAGATTTTTCCCGAAATAATGACCCCTCTACAAACATAAAAAACTGATTTTCAATACAGATCTTGAGTTAAATAATTAGTAGGTATACCTAGAAGAAACAATTGTTTCCTACACGCACAAGTCCAAAGATTAATTCAATTTTTTTTTCCTTTTTAAAGAAGTTGTCATGTAACCCTTTTATGATTTGAATTATATGAATTCACTTATCTAAACACATAGACCGGGAGATAGTGACAGAATTTTCTTGGTCATTTGTAACAGTATGGCGGTTCTTCAGGGGTCTTAGTACGCAATGATAAAAAGAAAAATGATGGTCATAGCGCTGGTACCGGCGGCCCAATCGCGTGGGCGTTAGTCGAACTCGTCGGATAAATTACGAGTGTCAAACGATTTGTACCACAAAAATTTTAGTATTTTCCGATAGCCCCTTGATAGCCCATAAAAAACATGTAGGCGGTAGTGTCATGCCATACTTCTCCCGTGTGACTTACTGCCCGCCATACCGACGCGAATGCGTTAATAAAAAATTAAAAAATTCAACCATTTGTACCAGGCTAATTTTTGCACAGTTAATTATCGTCGTGCAGCCATTTACGAAAATCACCATGCCATACTTTTCCGACGGTTCTAAATGGCCGCCATACCGCCGAAAATCAGCAAATTTTTTTTTTTCGCCAAACGATTTGTACCACCCTAAATTATTTTTTTCAACAGCTCCTGAATGATGATAAATAGAAGTGTGATAATGCCATACCTGTGGGAGGTGGCGAATGTGTATAATATTTTTTTTAAATTGTAAGATTTTATTCGTATTTTGAACGATTTGTAACAGTATGGCACTAATTTTTCATGTAAGTTTGAGGTTCAACGAATATAAATACAAAATTTCAAAGATCTAGGTGGCGACAATCTTGACTTATAAGCAGATGTTTATATTGTATAATATTGAACGGCTACCACCGCTCGAACGATTTCTCGAGAGATCTCGGCTCATCGTGTTGTGAGACACAATGTCTGGCAACGCAGGTATACGGCAGCTGCTTGTCAGACGACGCACAACTAAAGTAAAATCCACAGACCTACGGACCAAATTGACAAGTAAACTTATGAACAAATGTTGCCACAGTTTGGCCAGTGTCGTTCAAAATTATTGTTACATCGTATGTTTAAGGTCTACCCAGACGGGACAATCAAATTGGCAATTTGATCGGCTAATCTATATACCAACTTTTTTACAGTGATTTGACAGATCAAAAGGTCTGTAGACCCCTAAAATTAGATAGAGTGTAATGAATGAGGTTCGTATATCGTGTGGACGGAAACACAAACAAGGTTGCTACAAAGTACGCAATGATTTAATATAAGTTAATGAATTAAAACTAGAACAATTGCGCAAATTGAGAGTAAAATGCCTTAAACTAAAAATTACACATTAAAACAAATACACAAACACAAGTACGTGCGTCCTATGGTAGAAAATGCCTACTAGAACAATCTTTAAATAAACAAAACCTCTTACACTAGTAGAAAAGAAAAATAAATAAAATCAAACAAAACAAAGAAAAATAAAATACGAAATGCGGAACTTAACTACAATTAATTAAATTAAATTAAAATACTTAACTAACATGAAAAGTAAACAATACAAAATAAAACAAAAAAACAAAAAGATGAAATTTGACAGGCCAAGCCGGGGCGCGAACCCGGTTCCTTCTGCTTCCGAAGCGGACGCTTTAACCGTTCGGCCACTGGACCGATACAAGCTGTGGCGAATCTACGCAACGTAGCTCACGACGGTTCTGTTGATCTTGGTGCCGTTTTTATAGTGAATGCGACGCCAAAACCATATCCCAAGTCGCAGTGTACGGAAAAGGGCGTTTCCAAATGCTGTGGACAAACGTCACACGATAAATACACACATCTATAATATTTGGAAACGTCCTCAGACCGTGTAAAACCAGACCAAACCAATGTAAACAGTCGCAACACTTACCCCGTGACACGCCACTTCAGCTCACGCACTAATCACTATTATTTCGACACTTTCGCCATTACGAGTATGTCCGTAATATATAATTAAATTTCGGTAACAACGATCTCACATCTGACTCGCTTTCTTTGTCTCCTCTTTTTTTTGTCGGGTCAGACTAATTTTTCTTGGTAGCTTCCTACCCCCAATCTTAGTTTGACAAAACGAACCTCGAGTACTTGCCAAGATCATCGGTAGATGGCGCTACTATGCCCTAAATAGCCTTACAATAATTAATAAACATGGCAAGAGAAAAAAAAAATTATGTCAAACCAGCAATAATGTACAATTATATATTTATGATAATTTATAGTCTCGTCTTGGCTCAAGTCTCACAGTCGTCCGCCCCATGGTTACAATCCGGAATAATTTTTTGTAGGTAGAATTGTATCCAAACAAACAGAATATAATGATCCCATGCTGTAAAAAAATATTTTACGTATTGTACAGTCGTATTTTTGAAACGTGTCGAATAAATAAGGTTTTTAAGTATGGCAGCACTTTTTCCCCCTACTAGAAGTATGGCAAATATAATAATAATAATAATAAAATCTTTATTTCGGATATGTTACATCCATAAAAGGTTAGTAAACTTAAAACTAATATTAGTATAACACATTAAAAACTTAAATTACTTATATCTAAAAGAGGCAAATGCCCTAACTTGACTGACCCAGTGCATTAAGATTGGGCAGTCATATCGTTCAGCAATTACACCCAGAATGCTGTTAGTACTTCCCCTCAGCCTGTTAAGCATCGAGGCGATTTTCTTCCGCATTATGGCTTGAAAACCGTCCGTGCGTGCTTCCGCGAACATAAGGGATGCGCTGCACCACCGGGGTAGTCCTAACAACATTCTGAATGCATTGTTGTACTGAATGCGCAGGGCGTTGTAGGCTCTTTTTGTGTACCTTACCCACAGGCTGCTCGAGTAAAATGACTGACTATAGGCTTTAAATAGTGTGATTTTAACCTCGGTAGTACATCGAGCAAACCTGCGGGCAAGCATGTTTGACCGTACCGCCAACGCCCTGCGCTCCCGCTCAATATCTAGGTCATCACGTAGATCAGGTGTTATAATGTGACCTAGATACTTGAATTTCTCCACTACATTTAATACGGACCCATGTAAAATAACTGGAGGTATAAAAGCAGGCCTTTTCCCCTGCGCTTTGAAAACCAGTACCTCACTTTTTTTGGGGTTGTACTGCAGCCCGTGTGCAACAGCATACGCCTCACAAACCCCAACCAGTTTTCTCAGGGCACTAACAGACGGAGCCAGCAGCACCATGTCATCTGCATAACTGATATTATTTATGCAGACTCCATCTATATAACACCCCACATGCATGCTGCTTAGTCCGGCTATCAGCCCATTGACATAAAGGTTGAATAGCTTGGGAGACGTGAGCCCGCCCTGTCTCACGCCACACTCGAGCTTATACTCGGAGGACAGTCTATCGGTCCATCTCACCTGGTTTACCTGATTCTGATACCAATGTTTCAGGATATTTACATATTCTGATGGCGTACCTGTCTCCTCTAGCTTTTGCCATAAGATATTGTAATCTACTCGGTCAAAAGCCTTTGACAAATCGAGGAAACAGGCATACACCGGTGATTTCCTTTGCGTGTAATACGCGACCGTATGCTTCAGACATAAAATGGCACTTTCAGTAGATAGCCCAGTTCTGAAACCGAACTGAGCATCATGTATTTTTAGGTGCCCTTCAAGTATGGAGTCTAGCATACTGTCGAGTATTTTCGCAGCTGTAGTTGCCAGTGAGATAGGCCGATAGTTGTCTCTGTTAGACAGGTCCCCAGTTTTATTTTTAGGCACTGGTACCACTATGGTCCTTATAAATGCCTTTGGTAGATAGGCATGGCTTAGGCACAGACTTAAAAACATAGCCAGCACTCGAGGCAGATGAACACCTGCATGCTTGAAATGTTCAATGGAGAGACCGTCGTGACCAGGTGACTTACCTCTTTTCATCCTATTTATAGCTGTAGCGACTGCTTTAGCTGTAAAGAGACAGCTCGCCCCGACGGCCCCTACCACCTCCGAGTTCAAGAAAGCAGGTGCACCCAACAGGGATTTGACTGCGAAGTGGTCTTTAAACAGTTCTGCGATTTCATTGGGGTCACATTTTTCTCCCACACTCACAGGAACGCCCGGCTTCAGATCCATTTCCTTTGTAGACTTCCAAAAGTGCTTAAAATTCCCATCTTTGTGGGCCAGGGCTAGTTTATCCATTTTTAATTGATCGTGTCTATCCTGGCACCACTTTAACTTAGATTTAAACACTTTTCTGCTGTCACACATTAGATTATACCATCTACCCTGACGGGGTTTTCCCATTAGCACCCATTGCTGGAAGTGAAGTCGGGCCTCCCTATGCGCGTCAGCCACATACATATTCCATCCGGGCACATAACCACCTTTCCTACGTTTTTTACATATATATGTTGAAGCTGCTGCATTCGACAAAATAGTTATGATGTTATCATACATACTGACTAGGATTATAAGATGCTCACTATTATTACAGCCCTTTTCACAAGGTTGACTCAATGCACTCGGAAAATCAATTTGTTTTAACCCCTCGTGGCACAGATGTTCATACTCTTTTATTTGACTATCAGTTCGCGTGCCCCATATTATTTTATTACATAAATTTATAGCTGGTATATAAACAGGTTTTAATAACGGTCACATTTTATCAAATACTTTCCAAAAATCCAAATGCAATACTGTTACAAATCGTTTTGCGAAAAAAAAAATTTGCTGATTTTCGGCGGTATGGCGGCCATTTAGAACCGTCGGAAAAGTATGGCATGGTGATTTTCGTAAATGGCTGCACGACGATAATTAACTGTGCAAAAATTAGCCTGGTACAAATGGTTGAATTTTTTAATTTTTTATTTACGCATTCGCGTCGGTATGGCGGGCAGTAAGTCACACCGGAGAAGTATGGCATGACACTACCGCCTACATGTTTTTTATGGGCTATCGGAAAATACTAAAATTTTTGTGGTACAAATCGTTTGACACTCGTAATTTATCCGACGAGTTCGACTAACGCCCACGCGATTGGGCCGCCGGTACCAGCGCTATGACCATCATTTTTAGGGTTCCGTACCCAAAGGCTAAAAACGGGACCCTATTACTGAGACTTCGCTGTCCGTCCGTCCGTCCGTCCGTCCGTCCGTCCGTCCGTCCGTCTGTCACCAGGCTGTATCTCAAGAACGGTGATAGCTAGACACTTGAAATTTTCACAGATGATGTATTTCTATTGCCGCTATAACAACAAATACTAAAAATGAAATAAAATAAATATTTAAGGGGGGCTCCCATACAAAAAACTTGTTATTCCTATATATACATATATATAGGTACGGAACCCTTCATGCGCGAGTCGGACTCGCACTTGCCCAATTTTTCTTTTTATCATTGCGTACTAAGACCCCTGAAGAACCGCCATACTGTTACAAATGACCAAGAAAATTCTGTCACTATCTCCCGGTCTAACAATATTAGATCGATAGTAAAACTACAAAACCGATACAAGCGAGCGCAGGCAATAACTCGCCAGTTACGAGTAGGTATATATTCAGTTGCAGATAAATCTTCGAAATGGATAGGGGCTCTGCGCTCCAGCCTGATGCGCGACAACTACGACTACCAGTCGGAGACGCTGGCGCCGCTCCACGACACCTCCGGCGAGACCAGCCACGAGACACATGAATCCAGTGGAGATACCAGTCACAGTCCGGACGAACTCGGACAACCCAGCGCACAGGATTATGATAATCCTACGCCTAGATCACGAGACACTTCTCCCGCCTTATTGGACCGTAGCTCTAGTGAAGCACGGCCCGATGTCAGCCCGATACGTCCTGTAAATCTGAATGTTATCCGCAAAAACATGTACCCGGAGTCGGGGTCGGAACTGGAGATCCCCTCTGACCCTGTCCCAGGGTCATACGTACCTCCTAAACCCCCGCGCAGGCCCGGGAGCGACCCGATCACCATGCCCCCTCGCACCGCCGAGAACGCCGCTCTCATAGATGAGATAAATGAACAGGTAACCCAACTCTTGTTTGGATATGTAACGTATATGTCATCGATACTGTAATGGGTGAAGATCAGAAAGTTTATTTTAACCTGAAAGTTTCCTCTATGTGACGACATTTTAAGGTTCTTTATTGTAGCTATAGTTCATTTTTGTCGCGGAACGGAACTTTTTCCAATCTTTTTTAGGGTTCCGTAGTCCACTAGGAACCATTATAGTTTCGCCATGTCCGTCTGTCTGTCTGTATGTCTGTCTGTCTGTCTGTCCTTCCGCGGCTTAGCTCCGTAATCATTAGTACTAGAAAGCAGAAATTTGGTGTGAGTACGAGTATGTGTATGTATCACGCCGACAAAACGGTACAATAAAAACTAAAAAAAAAAACATTTTTTCGGGTACCTACCTCCCGTACACCTAAAGAGGGGGTGATTTTTTTTTTCGTTTCAACACTAGTGTGAGGGGTGTCGTTGATTAGTTCTTTTAAAAATAATAGGGGTCTCCAAACATTATTTTTTGATAAAGTTAGCAATTTTGTAAATATTCGCTCCGAAAATAAATAAAATAGCGTCCCCCCCTCTAACTTTCCAACCACGGGTCGAAAAATTATGGAAAAAATCATGAAAATGAGGCCTATAAGGCCGTACTTTCTATAGAAACTATAATTAATAAATTCGGTCAAGCCGTATTGAGTTATCGCAAAATTTCATAATTTTCTTTAAAATTATTTAAGTGCCGCGTGGTGTCATTATGCTTCGAACGTTACACATTATTAGTTAAGTGCCATACTGCATTAAAACATTTCGCTCGATCTGGCGCGTGTAATCGATAACTTTCAGAAGGTAATAAGTAATTTCATTTACTTTGGCGTTTACGACCTTTTTATAGAGCTCGAAATCTTTCTTGTAATTTACGTCTATTGTGAAGGATGGGCAACTAGGGAACCCTACACTGAGCGTGGCCCGACATGCTCTTGGCCGGTTTTTATTTCTCGGTTTGTATGGTTACCTACTTAGGTACCTACGCCTTAATTTTGCCACACCTTTTGGTCTTTGCCTTAATCGGACGGTTCTTAATCACGAAAAAATCTCGGGTAGGTAATGATGGATTATGTGAAAGAGGATAGGAGAAGAAGATCTCGTCATTTAATTCCTTCTTCTCGGCGGCGGAGCATGCTTTTTCTTCCATTCAGTGATATCATTCGTCATCTCGTCATTTAATTCGACGAATGATATCACTGAATGGAAGAAAAAGCATGCTCCGCCGACCCCAAACAAATGGGGTTAGGGGAGATAGGAGAATGAGGCCTATCTACTGAGGTCCTTATACACTTGAGGCAAAGTTACCCGAGGAGGGTAACAACGTTGTCCTCTTAATATGGCCACTTCGCTTAATATGGCTATTCCCAAACGATGGAGTTAGACAAATCAAAAACACCGTTCGATTCAAAACTAACCGCAACCGCGGCCTCCTGAGGCTGTGGTCCACTCAAGCGGGGCGGAGATAATAAACCAATCGGGCTGCGTCTTTGTGAAGCCCAAAAGAAGTGTATATTTTCAATCTGAGGAATGGGATTTTACACAGATCCACTCCGCTGTGATATTGCCTTTTGTTTTGCATAATAGTAGGTATATTATAGTTGTGATCTCCACCTCTCTTACTTTATTTTGACGGGCGTCAAAGCTTACCGTGTTCGTATTACGCGCGATATTGTGGACTAAGATGGGTTCATTAGTGGGATTTTACTTGGAGCAAAATGAGATAAAATTAACCGTCCGATTATTCCTTTCGGGGTGGTGTACAGCTACTCTACTCTCAGTATTCGCGGCCTGTCAAGCAAACGAATCATAGAAGTCGTTAATTCAGTGAAGTATCTAGTTAATTCTAAACTTAAGATATTGTTTCTTTTTCTGACAGGAGAGTTCGACCTCCAACTCAGTGTTAACATTAGAACATTTGCCTATTTACAATACAATACAAGTACCTACTCTTTATTGCACACCTCCAAAACATACATGAGAAATAATCTCTTCTAGCCAACCTTTAAGTAGTGCTTACTTATTATATATTTTGTGTTTTCAGTTCGAAACGAAGAGACGAAATTATTTGGAAAGTCTATACGAGCTGGAGGATCAACTCAGGCCGGTGTATGCGCGCGGCGACGGCGCTCTCGACGCGGACGCGCGCGCCGGCCCGGAGACCGTGGACCGCCGGGGCGGCGGCGGCAACCACCACAGGCCTTGGAATGATCTTGATGGTGGATACGGGGCTAAGTCAGGTTCACAGCCACATATCGGATTCGGTGGAATCAGACGATACAAAGTATTGAGGAACGCAATGGAGAAATTCCAACCACTTGTTGAAGATTATGTGGATAATCATCCTCATGCTGCCGCCGAACTGATTCCTTGGCATACGAAACCCCAGAAAAGAAAGCAGGATCGCACGCCCGATTTTCTTCTAGAAGCGCATAAGATGCACAATGTGAAACCAACATATACAAGTGAGGAGAGCCCAGGATACGTAGAGGATCGAACCACGCAACGTTTGAAACTACGGAAGGATCGGTCTAAGCAGCGATCCGGGCTGAAAGTCAAGACGAGAGGTGACCGGTTGTTTTCAAGCCACCATGACAGGCATAAGAAGCCAAAGTCGATGTATTTGGAGTCCGCTGAGCTGCCGACCATTGATTCGGATGGTTTTGAACAGCGTTATAACTCGCGCCGCAACGCGGAACTGTTTGAGGAGGCGTCTGACTTGCTTAGCGAGGTTTCTTCGCCTGACGGGTCTCCTTCACCCTCCCCGTCCACTTGACGGGCTTTACTTGGTCATGTGACTGTCGGTGCCGCGCAAATTGTTCACATAAGGAGGAGAACGGGAGAGTAATTATTGCAATGGACTTAGAAACTCAAAGTGAGTAGAAGTTCGTGTTCGTGGCCATTGAAAGAAAGCATCAATCATCAATCAGATGATCGTTGTTCTGTCCATTTATTGTTTGATCGTTAGTATTTATATATTACTGCTAAGTATTTGTAGCGACGTGCTTCAAAATGAAATAAATCTGTAAAATCCTGTATGAAACAATAATAATAATAATACTCTTTATTGTGAACCACAAAATAACAGACAGAAAACAAAAGAAATAAAAATACAATACAGTTGGTAACAACAGGCGGTCTTACCAATAAAACAACAACAATGTTTGTATATTTACTAAATATTACAATTTTTTAGGTAAGTTATACTACTTGACGTTGATGTTGATATACGTAGAGATATATTTACTAATATGAATATTAATTAGGCATATTCATTACATTGTACCTACTTAGAAATATGTTTACATGTTTACTAAAAATAATCATCATTAAGAACGTAATAGAATTAAATATAATGAATCGTTACTAAAGCCACATCATATTTAAATACTTTAAAATTACGTAACCACATAGTAGCCGCGTTAATTTTGAATTGCTCGATTACAAAAGTTCGAAACTATGTCTGCGGCATACATACAGAGTACGGCCCCAGTCTTATACAAACTACAGCACCGCTGTTGTAAGGCTCGTATCGAATATAATGTAGCATAATGACAAAGTTCCAGCGCGCAAGTGGGCCGCGACCCAATTACCGGCCCATTGTGCCGACTGTACTTGTTGCCGAGGGTCCGCCGAGGCTGCCACCACAATGCAGATGATTACTTCAGTATTTGTTTCTGTTCTGAAACGAACCATATTCGGAGTAAGTTTTTGAAAATGTATATATACCTATTATAATATTGAAAGATAATGAAAGTATGACAATACGTATGAGCAAACAGGCTATATAAGAGGTTATACAGCCATTATAACTCTAATGTAAGCTGTATAAAGTCTGCACAAGTCCGTATGCAGCCTGTTTGCTACTTGGGCTGTCATGTGGTTCATTTTATCCGTTCCGCTGCAGTGAACAGGCCGCCTAAAGCCGTCCCTGCGCGTCGTCAGCAGCAGCGAAGAGGCTTATATCAGCAATAGATGGTCGAAAGCGTTAGACCGTTCGCGGCGCTGTTCGTCAGATGCATCGTCACTAAAGTCTCCCTCTACGTTTTTGGTCCGCGCATCGTTCAACCATTCTGCGTTCTTGTCCTGTGTTGCATCGTTAAATCCCTCAGCGTTTGCAATGTTGCTGTAGAATTCAGCTTCGCTGGACGGCGCGTCATCGAGCGGCGTGTCGTCCTTCAGCAAGATGTCGTTGGCGAGCAGCGGCGGCGGCGTCACGGGCGCAGTCAACTGTCCGAGACCGCGGGTCATGTATTCTGGGCTCGGGGAAGTAGGCTTCGTCGTGACGTAACCTAAGGAATTAAGATGTTTTTATTAAGTGTAAAGTTGCGCCGCGGTGACGTGTTAGCACAAAATACTTATAGGTACTACAAGGTGTAAGTGTATTTACATTAAAGTTGATGTAACATCTCTAATAATATTGAAAATGTTTGGTTATGTGTCAGGACTCACGAATGGCCAGACCTCGCCACCATAACACCACGAAGCATATAGAAGAAGAAGAAGATACGTTTATTTACCAATTACATTCTACATTATAACAAACAGATTACATCTAGTATTGCTATAAGCTAAATGGTATCTAGGCTGCAAAAATGGAAACGAGTCAGCATATGTCATAGCACTTGTGAGCACCACGACTCTGGTTTTCCGTGGATCCAGATCAGGATAATGTGTCGAACAGCGTACTGTATGTGTGTTTGTGTCAAAAATAGATAAAATAAATAAATAATAGGTCATATACATACACTAGTTTGTGCATATGATAATCGAAACAATATGCTAATGCTACTGCTTCAGACAACCTTATACAAG
Source organism: Apotomis capreana (assembly GCA_947623375.1). Classification (NCBI taxonomy): domain Eukaryota; kingdom Metazoa; phylum Arthropoda; class Insecta; order Lepidoptera; family Tortricidae; genus Apotomis; species Apotomis capreana. The sequence goes on from OX392520.1 coordinate 449,501, forward strand.
ACGCGTTGTCAGATTATCACAGCTCATCCCTAACTCTATGGGCTCAAAACATCCACCCAAGCTATCCGCCCGAACATAGCTGTTGTGCCAATAAGAACTACTTTAAACGTTTTTAAAATACGAATAAAGAAAGTACTCTTCTAATTGGAGGATCAAGATTGTTTTAGCATTTCGTAGCAGCATACCGAAAGCTGCCACGAAACGCCGCTGTAGGTACCATGTCGCGGGCATACGAGCCGGAGGGCCTGTCTTTCTCGCGCGCGTGATAGTAAAAGTTTGGAGTTTGAAATATCGTATCGTATCGTAAAGATGCTCCAAAACATGTACACCATACGACCCTCAAATTACTTCGGACCGTTTCTTGTACCTGTTAATCTTCCCCTGGTTCCTGGTGCCCAAGACTAAAACAACTCACTGAACTTCAATTAAATGTATTGCATGATATAGGTACCAAGGCCTTTTCAAGGGTTTATACTTCTGTTCTGAACTGGTGCCTCTATTTTGCATTATTAATTATTTAGCCGAACACCTTTCGCATATGTAATTTGTTTTGCTGCGGCAAGAATATTTGTTTGGGATAGAACAATGACCCTTGAAAAAAAAACTGTTGAAGCAAAAAGATGATTTGGCGCAATAGATTATGCCTACCTATAGAAAATATATGCGAATTACAAAAAAAAAATGCGTAAACAAGGTTTCCCGCCAAATAAAACATTTTCAATATCGTCACCTTTCTCCTCCGAGTATTCCGGCCTGCTTTCCTCTTCGTCGTCCATGTAGCCCACCTCCTCTTCCTCTTCCTCCACACGCTTGCCCTTCGCCCTGTTGACGCGCAGGTAGGGGGGCAGCACTGCCTGCAGCTCGTCAGGCTTGGGGGGGCGCGGGACCTTGCCGCGCATCGCGCCCTTCCAGGAGTCGTCGGGGTTCCATTCCGTAGCCTGAAAAGACTCATTAAAAAATAACTGTGACGCAAACGGAATTATAATATAATAGTTCCTTTGGGATCTGGCTTCTCTACAAAAACATACATGTAATAACAAATTAGGTATTATTTCTCAAACATGCAATGAAATATTGTCTTTACGTTCCTTATAATAGGCTCGGAAGTATCGCTTTTTGGGCGCAACAACTCGAGAGGACTGTAAAGGGATTTCATACTGCTCTTCAGGCCTAGGCCTGCAAAGTAACTTTTTTTGGTTTCAACAACAAGGTCATTCACACAGCTAGCTGGTTTGACAAAAAGCAGGTTTTGTTTTTAAAGGTTGGTTGTTAGACTAAAATGTCCTATTTGTCAATTAATAAAATGTTGTTCTTTGAAGTATATTTTTTTATTTCATTGTATGTTTGAGAAAAGCACTATATACATGCCTCGTCGTGAAAACGGATTCCCGGCCTCGTATCACTATCCGGCCTCGCTCGCACGCTCGCTCGGCTTATATACCTACTTGGCCGGAAATCCTCATTTTCCCGGCCTCTGATGTAATGTACTATTATTCTCGTCTCGACTCATGTTTTGTCTGTCTACGATAGAGCATTAAAAGATGCTGGAGGTTATCTGGACTGACTCTCAGCTCTGACTTGTCAAATATGAAAATATTGTGATCGAGATTACCTCACTATTGTGGTCGTCCAGGCCCCGCAGCGGCGCGAGCGGCGACTTCGGCTGAGCCGCCGTCATCAGCGGCTTCACCGGCCGGCGCTGCGAGTAGGGGCCCATCGGGGTAGGTACCGGGAGTCCAAACCATGGGTTCATCGGAGGAAACGAAGGCTCGAAGCCTGGCCGATAGCCGGGTGGGTACGCGGGGCCCGAGAGTTGTGGTGGACCTTGCGCAGCGAATGGGTTAGGGCCGAACGCCTGCTGCAGTGCACTGTCGCGTGAACCTTGGTATCCGGGGGCGATCTGGTGGTCCGAGATTAGAGCGGAACCATGCACTTGAACATCAGACCGGATGTTACGTGGATCTTGGTAGCCGGGTGGAAGTTCGAAGCCTGGTATTTGAGGTAGACGAGGGTCAAAGCGCATTCCGGGGGGGGCAGCAAAACCTTCTTGTGGTCGGATGAACTCGCGTGGCCCCAACGCCTGGAGGTCAAAACCTGTAGGCATTCCGGGTGGGCGGCCAAATGGTTGTCGGCGCCTGTTTTGCGGGTTGGGCATATTTCGTCGCGCTGGCAAGGGCGCGGATCCCGGAAGATCGAATTGGATCCCATGAGGCTTGTACACGATCCGTGGTCTCTGGCGGGGCGGGGCGAATGTTGGGGGTAGTGCGCTCAGCGACGTTTTATCTGAAAAGTACAAACAAAATGTTGACAGTCAATCTGACGGTAGGGAAGCACAACAGACGTTAATGATATATGAGTATAAGTACATATTATATATAATGTATTATAGCTACGCTACAAAATAGTTGATTTATTTGAAAGAATTCACAGATACACAATAAGAACAGTGATTCCCACACTAGGCGATGTCCGTGTCGTGGGATTCAATAACACAAAATACCAAAAGTAGTGTGGTTTATGATTATGAGGATTTGTAAAATAAGTAGATGTACCTACTTATTATTCTTATAGCTAGCACAGATATCAGACAGTTTGACACATTTTTTAATTCTTGTATTACGTAACTAGATCTCGGTGGAATTAGTGTTAGTTTAAGATCGACTCTACTTTAAACTCTTATCTAAAAACAGCCATACCAGCTTCGATGTCTTCAGCCGTGGCCGCGGCCAGCAGCATGGCGCACAGCAGTGCCCCGACGAATCTTTCAGCATTTTGATCGTTCGATTCATACGCCATTGATTTCCTAACTATGATAATAATCACAACCGAATCACAAATTGTGCGTTTGATTAAACTAAACTGAGTTTTTTAATGGTGTTATTTTTTCTGATCGACACCTATTCGCTTATTTTGAGTTAATGTAGACAAAGGATAAAAAATGCGAATAATCGGTGATTATTGGTCCGTTGATTGCCAGACATCAGAACGCGAGCAAACTTACGCTTTAAATTAAATTAAAAATGGTTATTTAACGACAGTACCCGATTGCCGCATAGGTATACAATATAAACAAACCCCGTACAGGCGGGCTACTCAAGAACTGTTTTGCGCTCACATTAAATTTAACGGGACCGTGACGCCACCTGGCTTGCTCAATATTGGTAGCAAACGTCGATTTTTTACCGATAAGTATAACTTCGTAAAACTAGCCACAACACAATTTTCACTCGCACGTCTTAGGGGTCATCCATAAATTACGTCACACGAATTTCATGATTTTTTGCCCCTCCCCCCGTCCTTGTCACAGCTGGTCACATTTGGGAGCCTCCCCCCCTCCCAGTGTGACGTCACATATGTTACAAATTTACAATTAGAAATTATTGAATGAAAACAGCGGTTCCGAAATCGGTTTTATTTCCATTTTAAATTTTTTTTTTATATAAAATTAACATCAAATCAAACAATTAACAAAACAAAAAACGATGATAGTAGAGCGAGTGGTCGACAAAACAATTGGTAACTTATATTTACACAGATATAGTTGTGTATGTGTTTGAGGTTTTCGCAAAGTAATAGTTTAAAGTTCGTGTTCTATCACTTATAATAGATTTTGAAATGTGACGTCACGAAATTTAGGACCCCTCCCACCCCCTTGTCACACAATGTCACACTTCGTCGACCCCCTCCCTCCCCCTTAACGTGTGACGTAATTTATGGATGGCCCCTTATAAGATTATTTATCAAACTATAAAGTAAAATTTTCGGAGGAGATTGATTGATTTTCCGATGATTCCTTGCTTCGTTTTGTTGCTGAATCCTTGCCACGCCATGACAAAACATATTTATCACTATTGTTTCACAATATCAATACCTAATAAAAAAAAAAAAAAATCTGATTACTCTTAGTAATTAAGTATTTGCTTGTTTAAGAAAGTTAATACTAACACATATATATATGTTGATCGAAAATCTTTAATCTAAGAGTTGGAATACCCCCCCATAGCGGCACATAAAGTTAACTCCGGGTGACACTCTGTTATTATTAATATCTTTTGTTTGGCATTATAAAGGCTTGAATTGTTTTTCTTTAGCATTGAAGTACGAGAACCTAATAATCTAATTAGATCATTTTGAAAGAAAATTTTAAAAGACACATGATATGCCCGCATCGCCCGTCCGCTCGCTGCTCCAACCCCACCTAAACATGTTCCGCCATATCCTATCTCGGGCTCGTAAAGCCGGGGTTTTTGCGCCACAGTGTACTAGACTAATGCCAGGTAATACGTCAGGCTAGTCGTGTATCGTCGCGGAATGTTCCAGACGCCGCACCTGCATCAAACTTGTCCAAAGTTGAGGTCGTCAGAAGAGTTTCCTTCCTCCCTGACGCAAACAAGTTGACGTAAAGCTGAAATATAATTTGGCGAGTTACCTTCTAATATTGACTACTTAAATTATTCGGTCGTTAAATTTCCATACATTATATTATTACCTTATTGGTCGGTAAATTGTTTTCACCGATAGTGACCAATTCCGAATTTAGAGGATATATTAATCTGGAGATGAGCGCGGTCATATTTTTGGCGAGAGAGCTTGAACAATTTTAGTTAAATTAGCAATTTAATTTGTTTGTCAAGAGATTTTCACATGGTTTTATATAGCTAAGATAATATAAAGTGAAACTTATAAAACGTATATTCGTATGATATAGTTTAAATCCGTCGAAAGACGGTTCATGAAACGGTTTCATTGAAACCAACTTGAATGTTACTCTTATTAGTCTTATTTAAAGAACCCAGTCATCTGGGTTCATGAAATCTAATATTATGACGAAATAAAATGTCACTTAAAGCTGTGCTAAAAGTATTTCATATTTGTGTAGATCACTTTGTAGTGTCTTCGTTTGTACAAAGGTAGGATGTAATACTTTGTGCAATACAGTCGCGAAGCAGTGTGCGTTATTGCCTCATACGCTTTAGTGTGCGCAAGATTAATTTCAGGTAATAAGTTAGGCTAGCATGTATCGTCTCGGAATGTTCTAGACAACACCGCAAGTTCTCCCAAAGTTCAGTTCCTCAGAGTTTGTTTCCCTCCTAATTGGTTGCCCACCGCAGGCGGATCCGCGAAGAACACGACTCCGCCGGTTTAAAACCAACAACAAATACGGAAAAAGTGGTTTGGCGAGTTAACAACGGTAAATTAGTAGCTTGATATACTTAGTTTATTTTCTGTAAGATTTTAATTATCTTCACTTTAAATTTGATCAGTACCTACATAGTTTCTTCTTACACTATTCACCGTGAAGCGAGCACGATGTAATTAATGATAAAACGTGATAAAGATGCCACCCGAACAAACATACTTACATACCTACATTGCAAGTTAAATAAGAGCTTTTAGAAACAAGCTTGCCTGACAAAATAATAAATACCCTCTGCTAATAGGGTCGATTGCAAAAAAAATGTACATAGTTAAGGGCTTTAATTAAAACAAAATTTACATTTTGTATGACTAACTTTCGTCACACAAAGGAAGCGATCGTATTTTATGTTAACTAAGCTTTTAACTATGTACAATTTTTTTGCAATTAACTCATTATTCATTTACTTACTTTCTTTTAATTTTTGTACAGCATTTCTCATGATTGTATTATACGGAGGTAATCAGTCGTTGATGACTGACACAGCATGGCCTTTCTGACTGCCTAGGTATAGGGCTGCCCACTACACACACGCTTGGTGAATTTAATTAACTGGTTGACCTACTTGCCGCTACACTCAAACTAGAGAACAATGCCTTCGAATATATGTAAAGCTAATTGATTACCTACCTGATATAATATTCTAGGTCACACGAACTTTGCCCCAAATGGCGCAACCAAATAGCGTTCAATAGTTATTATATAACATTATTATGATTGAAAGTGAGAGTTTCACTCACACTTATGTACCTATGTGTCAAGAACGGCCAGACACGTTCTGAACTCGACCACTTGAATTTTATCTCCACTCATATCGTAAAATGTCTGCTTGTAACAGTTTAGATCCTGCAGGTACCTAAATGGTGGTAACTGAAGAGGCGGCGGCGTGGGGCAGAAACGCAAAACCGTTGAGTTATAGTCGGTAGGTTTTACTTGTGTACGATCCACTTAAAGCACATAATCCCGTTCTGTCTATTGAATTGGTCTTGTAACTCATTATAGCCCGTCATAAAAAAGAAGATTCCTGCGTAGATAAGGATTTCATGCAGCGGATTATTAACTCTAGAGCCTTTGCCAAGAGTTAAAAAAAAATGCTTTAAATGTAATTGTTTGCCATGAATTCCATAATACGGTCTAAGGCTATATTTCAACCTACCAACTATACTAATATAATATTCGACCCGCTTATGGACGTTACTGAACTGTTGTGCCACTCCTTGCCGCGCTGCCTCCGCCGCTTCATTATGTATAACTTAGTTTAGTTTATTATTTATCCAACAATTTTGCCGGTGACATTTTCCCTCGAGCAGGGCACCACTAGACTAGACTCGAGAAAGCCGCCATTACGCCTGTAAGAGATCGCGGCTGCCTTATTGTCGGTTCGGAAAAAAAGAATATTAATGCTAAGCCGGCTGGCTGACCTGCGACCTCTGGCACTGGAAGAGGTAGCCCTATGGTGAAAATGCCAGAAAAAAAATGTTAAACCAAGCTAAGTCGCCCAAAATATCATGTTGCATATCATCTACAGCAACAACGGAACCTTTGGTTTACCGAGAAATCGCTTTGCTTACCGACAAATAAACTTCAGAATTTTGGTATTATCCCATTCCACATGCAATTTCTAGAAAATGATGCTTTTTCGTGGCATAGTCCAGAACATATATCAACCATTAATTTAATAATAAATGCTGGACATCACACTTTTCAATAATGTTCCAAATGAAGGCAGGAAAAAAGACCACGGTTATAAATAAAGGGGGACAGAGTAACTCAATGAAAGTAGAGAGAAGTAGTGATAGTGACACTTAGCAAGATTGTCAAAAAATATTACAAGCCAATACTAGGCCAGCAACATATACGCAACTTCATGCGTCGTCACAAACGTATCGAGGAATTGTGATGGGCACTTTTTTTAACCGACTTCAAAAAAGGAGGAGGTTCTCAAATCGAACGAATTTTTTTTTTTTTTCTATGTATGTTACCCGATATCTCCGAGAATCGTGAACAGATTTTCAATTTTTTTTTTAATCGAAAGGGTATAACTCCGAGTTGGTCCCGTTGGCACTAAGTCGGGATCTGATGATGGAATCTTGGAGAAATCGAGGGAACTCTTCAAATGTTATAGGGACATGTACGGCGCTTTCGGTAATTTATTGATAAAGTCAAGAATTTACATTCAGTAAATAGGATTTGGTGTAAGGAAACTCATAATGAACACACATACGAATCACTAAAAAGCAGAAAAAAAATAATTTTAACAAAAAAAGAACCGATTTCAGTAAAACTAAAAATCCAACAATAACCCGTTCAAGTACAGATTACATTTGACTCACCCTTCGAAGTCGGTGCCAAACCTCGCGTAAACTATAATATATAAATATAAGAACTGACTGGTTTGGGATCGACTTCCAAGGGTGAGTCAAATGTAATCTGTACTTGAACGGGTTATTGTTGGATTTTTAGTTTTACTGAAGTCGGTTCTTTTTTTTGTTAAATTTTTTTAAGACATGACTTGAGCTGATTAGCCCTCACTACCAGTACATAGTCGGATTTTGTTTGGGAGTATAGCCCGGGTTTGGCTGTTCGGCTCGTGTGTTGTTACTTGTATACCATCTGTGCCGTTTGCCGTTTCCAGTGCTGCCGCGCCGGCGGCGGGGGTAATACAATGCGGGGCCATTTGGAGATTGATCGCCGTTTGTTTGCAGCTGCGATCAAATACTAAACGGCCATTACTGCTCGGTGCATAGGCATTGTGGTGGCGGTACCGTACCGTACCGTACTTACCTGACCGTACCGCACTTTCAGGGTGCTTCATCGCGCAGTACAACATAACACGTCCGGACGACGTACTTGATAGTTTTTTATAAGAAAAGTAAATATTATACACAGTGACAATTATATTATTCGTTTATTTTGCAATTACAAATTTTGCAACTTGACTATTATTACTTCGAAATTATGTAATTCGTATTTATTCATTTTGTTTTTATGTAATATAATTTCTGTAAATTAAAATTATAATATGGCTGTTATGTAAAATGAAAACTCGCTGCTTGTTTTATTCAAATCTTTACACACCCGAGGCGGAAAGGAGCGACCTCTTACGGGGATCTGTTGTAGTTATTTTTCATTATGTTTGCGTTGAATGAATGTGTTTTTCTTTCTTTATTTTCTAATTAAAATTATACGGCTCACTTTGACGAACATTCTCTCGTTCAATTATTATTTTACTTATAAAATTCTAATTATTTGCGAGCTTCAAGTGGTCTGTGTCCGGGCGAATCCTTCCACATGAAGTAATTGCCATTGAGATATATTTCTTTCAATTATACAAAGTTCAATTTAATTAGAAACGAAGACAATGAGATGTTTTCGTTAAGTCTGCTGTCACTAAGATGTCCTTAAAGCGCACAGTTACAAGGAGCATAGAGAGGGTATATGGCTGTATTGGCTGCCAACAATCAATTTATTTTATTTTCTTAGAATATATAAAAGAAACAATACAATACAAGTACGCTTTATTGCACACCAAAAAACATTTACACAAGAAATACAACATTTACACAAGGAACATTATACTGTAGAAGTAGAATAATTATTTATTTATTTATTTAGTTATCGTATGGCGTAAAAAACATTACAAGGAATCGAAATATATACAAGTTATGTCACAAATTGATATCCAAGGTTCTTAGCCATTTTTGGTGCAAAACGAGCAACAACACTCTGGCTGCTGCACATTGTTCTCTCGAAGGACCTCGCAGCCCATCACATGAATCGAAGTAGTAGTATAATGAAACACCATGTATAATGGTGTTCTGAAGAATTATTTGGCATGATGCCCACGGCTACTTTCTACAATCACACTGCTCGCCATCGGCAGGGTGTTCGTTAGGGTGGGTTGAACTTTGGTAACCAAGACTTAGGTACCAAATGCCAGTAATCTGCAGTTAAAAATATTTTGATAGAGATACAGTTAACAATATAAATAGTTTCATTTATATTGTTAACTGTATTTGTATCTATAATGCCGTAATCGCGTTCAGAAAAATGTTTCAATGTGATTTTACGTTCCTGATCGTCAGTCCCTTCGAGACCACGAGCGTAACAAAATAACGTAACGTAACGTAGGTAATGAAATAAACATTGTATAAACGTGATTAAGTCCCGTTTTGTTATAATAATACCGGCAAGAAAATCGTGTGAGTTTAAATCAAAATTAAATTTTGCTATAAGTACATACATAATCTGCTTTTAGGCAATTTTACACAAACTTTACTGAAAACAAGAGACCAGAAAAAACCACAGTGAAACATAGAACCTCCTCCTTTTTTTGAAGTCGGTTAAAAAGTGAATTGTTCCAGAATACCAATGAAACTTGTTATTGATTATTTCCACGAAATATTGGATATTATAATCACAAGGTTCTAAATTACTTTCCTGTCGACCATTTATTTTTTATGTAGGTACCGTTGCGACATGAAATAACTCGAGTTCTTGTAAATAATGTGCTTTGAAAATGTCATAATTAAAAGCGCGCCTGCCAGCGCAGCCACGCAGAAACTGCAGCCGCCTAATGGTGTTTGATTTAGATATTTAATGACTGCAATTGTAGCGTAAACTTCGCTCGCCGAAAAGTCCTTCCTGCCTGTAACAAAAATCACTCCTACCTTACCCGAAATACAGTTTTATAAATTGTGCCAATCTCTCACTTTTAAGCAATGTCGTTTCCTATTAGAATATGCTGTTTGTGTGTACAATGAAGTTACCCATGGCGTTTTGGTGAGTTAGGGTTGCTTGCTAGTATAATATGTACCATACATAATTTCACAATTCGTGACATGAAATTGCGAAGACGTGTAAAGTTGCAGTGTTGTAACGTGGAAGTCTACGTCGTGCAACGTAACAATTTACTACAAGATGTGTCGTGAAACATTGCTATATCGTGGCATAACGTGACCGCGTGGCCCTATCTTTGTATTCTAAGCCTTTCGGACCATAATGTCACTAGACATTTACATAATTTGCGCTTTTGGTATACAGGTATGTAACGCAGTGGCAACCCTACGGCCTCATTACTGGTTGAGACCAGTACGCGTCGGCGGGAACCGGTTCAATGCAGTTCAGCGCAGACCAATGCGCCGCATTTGCCGCTCGCTGCGTGCGGTGTGACGTACCTACGGTCCAGTCTAGTTTTTTAGTGTTCCGTAGTTCTAACAACGAACCATTATAGCTTCAGCATGTTTGTTCCTCTATTCGTCCGCGAGACGTTCTTTTTTTGACAACACTACACTAATAAGCAAGTCGACTAATAAATACTTATACCATATAAATAAGACAAAATTATAAGAAAGAAAAAATTGGGCAAGTGCGAGTCCGACTCGCGCATGAAGGGTTCCGTACCTATATATATACATAATCTATAACAAGTTTGTTGTATGGGAGCCCCCCTTATATATTTATTTTATTTTATCTTTAGTATTTGTTGTTATAGCGACAATAGAAATACATCATCTGTGAAAATTTCAACTGTCTAGCTATCACCGTTCTTGAGATACAGCCTGGTGACAGACGGACGGACGGACGGACGGACAGCGAAGTCTCAGTAATAGGGTCCCGTTTTTACCCTTTGGGTACGCAACCCTAAAAAGAAAGAAAGAAAAAAATAAAGAAAGATTGATATATATGTACCTAGCTACACGTTAACGCGCTTGTGTCCATTACTTGTCACCCGCCTAAACCAGTAATAAATCAGCAGTTGCACGCATCGGTTGTTTTACTTACTTCCATACTTCTCAGTGTCGTACGAGGATCTCAAATACCCCACGCGTGTGTGTAAAAAAAATAATAGTTATGTCTCTTTTGGGAAATTTAACCAATTTTGATCATAAAACGGGCGAGTGGTCAATATTTAAAGGACGATTGACGCAGTTCCTGAAGGTAAATAAAGTGACGGACGATAATAAGAGTGCAATTCTTCTAACTCATGTTACGGACGAGTCATACCGCTTGCTGCGCAATCTCGCCTACCCCGGAGATGTTGATACGCTTTCGTACAACCAGCTGATTCAATTACTCGACGGTCACTTTAAGCCAAAGCAGTGCTCATATGCAGATAAAGCACGATTTTATGGAGCGACACGGAACTCAGGTGAAAGTTTGGGAGACTGGGCGGCACGACTAAGGGGTCTAGCTAGCTACTGTGACTTCGGTGCTGCCTTGGAAACGAACCTAGCGGATCGTTTTGTCCTAGGCCTGGGTCCAGGCCCTGAACGTGAAAAATTGTTTGAGCGAGATGCTTCGTCTTTAAAAATCGGACAGGCGTTGGAGATAGCAGAGAAGGCAGAATCTGCCAGGGAGGCAAAGGCTGTGATGACGAGTACCCCTGCCATCAAGGAGGAATCCTTGTATCGTTCATACAGCGAGGGTCGGTACAAGTCTGGCGGCGGCGGTGGCGCGCGACGCTACGGAGGCGGCGCGCAGACACCGGCGGCATCTCGCGACCAGCAGCCTTCGACTTCAAGATGCTCTGTGTGCGGCATGAAGAGTCACGACGGTGGCCGGTGTCGTTACAAATCCTATCGGTGCCAAAAGTGCGGTGTTGTCGGACACTTGAAGAAAGTATGCAAAAATACCCGGCTTAATAATATGGAGTGTGTGCAGGACACGGTTGAGCAAAACTGTTGCGAGGAATGTCATTTATATAATTTGAGGTATGTGAACAATAAACCTATTGAATTAAATGTAACATTAGGAAACACCCCTATGTTAATGGAATTAGACTCAGGTTCGGGTACATGCGTAATGCCTGAAAAAATGTATTTAGATTTTTTTCCCAAATATACATTAAAAGATTGTACTGTGAAGATGTGTTTGTATAACGGACATAAAATATCGCCCCTCGGATATTTTACGATTGACGCGACGTATAACGGCCTAACTAAGGTTATTGATATATTTGTATTAAAAGGCGTAGGTCCAGGTCTACTCGGGCGAGATTTTATGTCGGCGTTTAACTTGGTTTTATCAACAAAAATTAATAAGATAAGTCACTGTAATGATAATGATGTACACAGGTTGCTGGAACAATATCCCGATTTGTGGCGGGACGAACTCGGGTCATTTAATAAATTTAAAATTACACTACGGTTAAAGGATAATTCATTCCCAAAATTTTTTAAGCCCAGGCCAGTACCCTTTGCTCTAAAAAACAAGGTAGAAGAAGAGTTAGATCGTTTAATTGGGTTAGGTATTTTAGTTCCGGTTAATCACTCGCAATATGCCACACCTATTGTTCCCGTTTTAAAGGAAAACGGCAAGGTAAGGATAGCAGGCGATTATTCGGTCACTTTAAATAAAGACTTGGTTATAGACAAGTACCCCTTACCTCGAATCGAGGAAGTTTTCGCTAAGATAGGAGGAGGGGAGCATTATAGTAAGATAGATCTGAAAAATGCGTATAATCAGTTTTTATTATGTGACTCATCGCAAGAACTTACGACTATTAATACGTCTAAGGGACTTCTAAAATTTACACGGCTGGTCTACGGTTTAGCCCCGGCTCCTGCGATTTTCCAAAAGTCCATGGAAACCCTTCTTTCAGGAATCAACGGAGTGAGCTGTTGGCTCGACGATATTTGCATTACGGGGCCTAATAAAGTGACTCATCTAAGTAGGCTACGCGAGGTTTTAAGTAGGCTAAGCGAAGCAGGTCTTAGACTTCAACAAGAAAAATGCGATTTTTTTAAGCCCAGTGTCACGTATTTAGGATACGTTATAAATAAGGAAGGGTTGCATACTTGTCCCGATAAGGTTAAGGCCATAATAAATGCACCAGAGCCCACTAATGTCACTGAAGTGAAGCGTTTTTTAGGCGTAGTTAATTACTACAGAAACTTTATACCCAACGCTTCAAGCATTTTAAGCCCGCTGCATGAGTTGACGCGAGCGGACGCAGACTGGCAGTGGGGCGCGAGACAACGCAGCGCCGTGCAGCGCGTGAAGAATGAGCTGGCCTCCGAGCGGACGCTGGCGCACTTCGAGCCCTCGGCTCAGCTCGTGCTGGCGGTAGACGCTGGGCCCGCTGGCCTCGGCGTGGTGCTGTCGCAGCGCGACCGAGCAGGTATCGAACGTCCTCTAGCTTTTGGTTCCCGATCATTAACGGCTAGCGAGCGTAACTATAGCCAGATTCAGAAGGAGGCTACGGCCATAATTTTCGGTGTAAAAAGGTTTCATCAATACCTTTATGGCCGTAGCGAACCTTTCATTCTTAAAACCGATCACCGCCCGTTGGTGTCCATTTTTAATAACGACACAGGTATATCTGTGACTACAGCGTTGCGTCTTCAAAGGTATGCAATCATATTATCGGCATATAATTACGTTGTGCAGTATACGACCGGCGAAAGTAATTTAGTAGCGGACTATTTTTCTCGGGCTCCCTTGGCAGACACAGTAACAGAAACGGATGGGGAATTTGATAGGTTCTGTTCATTGAAATTCCTTGATTCGGTTTCTCCCGCGATAAAGGCTAGTGATATTAAGCAGGCTACGGAAAATGACCCCATTTTAAAAACTGTGATCAAATATGTCAACAATGGATGGCCGCGTAAGATAAGTTGTATATCGATAAAACCGTATTTTCATTGCAAAACTGATTTACAGTTGGAAAACGGGACCTTATTACGCGGGCATAGGGTCGTTATTCCCAGCGCGCTCAGAGAAAAGATGCTACTTGAGCTGCATTGCTCACACTTAGGTATTATAAAAATGAAATCTAACGCGCGCAGTAGGATGTGGTGGCCAGGAATCGACGGCGATATCGAGCGTGTGAGTGGCGCGTGCGACACGTGCCTGGCGCTCCGGCCGGCGCCGCCGAAGGAGGCGCCCGCGCCCTGGCCGCGACCCCCCGGACCGTTCTATCGTATTCACATAGATTATATGTCAATAGGGCAAAGGGTATATCTTGTTGTTGTGGACGCGTACAGTAAATGGCTCGAGTGCTTATATATGAATAACGGTACAAAAACACAAGCACTGATTTCCAAACTTAAGGGCATATTTGCTACGTTCGGTTTACCGAATACACTAGTGTCAGATAACGATGTTAAAATTAACTGTAGCGAATTTAATTCATTTTGTTCCAGCAACGGCATCGAACATATTACGTCACCTATTTATCACCCGAATAGCAACGGTTTGGCTGAATGTTCCGTTAAAATGTGTAAGAAAATGATCAAATGTATTCTGCAAAATAACTTAAAACCAGACCTTATACATGAGAAATTGTTAGGATACTTATTTGAATATCGAAATACCGTCCATTGTACCACAGGCGAATCGCCGGCTAGATTGATGTTTGGCAGAGATTTAACAACTCGACTCGATTTGGTACGATCACCGATAAGACAAAATAAATCTGAAGTATTGTTTCATCGAAGAACTTTCGATATCGGTGACATTGTTTTGGCCCGATGGTACAGTGCACGTAAGGAAAGTTGGGAACGTGGTATTGTTAAGGCGAACGTAGGTACTAAGATGTACAGAATATTTATATTTAAATATGAATCTTATTGCATAAGACATACGGATCAACTTATTAAGTACAAAGGAGATATTCCGCTTGACACACCTTCTGTTGATCCAGTGCCCACTAATCGGCGAGGGCCCGCATTCTATTCTCCAACTGCACCCGAGGTCGATGTACCTTCCGCACCGACACCCGCCTCGAGCGGTCTTATAGGGGGAGAGGAGAATGTGGTCCAGGGCGAGGACGAGGTGTGGGCAGAGTGTGACGGCGACGTCACCGAGCAGGAGGCTAGAATCCCTGCGCCGGCTGACGCCGCCGCCGCACCGCCGGACACGGCCGGCGAGCAGGCGCAGGCGCAAGCGACAGAGCCAGGCGCGCCTGCAGCTGCGGAGCCGCCCGCGGCCCGGCAGCCGGCGCCGCGGTACCAGTTGCGTCCGAGACGACCAGTAGTTTATAAAATTAAATGATAGTTATATTAAGATGTTTAGTTATTAAGGTGTTAAGAAGTTTAGGTATATAATTGTTAATTATTTTTCTATTGTTGACAGGGTTCAAGACTAGTGTGGGAGGGATGATATATATGTACCTAGCTACACGTTAACGCGCTTGTGTCCATTACTTGTCACCCGCCTAAACCAGTAATAAATCAGCAGTTGCACGCATCGGTTGTTTTACTTACTTCCATACATCTCAAAGATACATTTATTGGTGACGTGATCATAAATCATAATTATATAAAGGGAGTGGCAGAAATGATAAAAAAAAAATTAAACAATAAGCAACTATAATATTATTATGGATGTGCCACGAAAAGGTTCCACCCCAGCATGATGCTAGCTTAAGACCCAGCGCTGACCTTCCGGTGATAACAAGTACTTAACATTTAACTAATTAGTCTGTGGTATTCCTGACCTGAGGTACATACACAGTTCGGGCATATTATGGTCCACTAGCTTCTCCACTGGATCGTTAAGAGCATATATCCTTTGACCGAGCAATCAGCTATTTCTGTGGTCTGCTGGGTATTGTTTTTTAGGGTTCCGTACCCAAAGGGTAAAAACGGGACCCTATTACTGAGACTTCGCTGTCCGTCCGTCCGTCCGTCCGTCTGTCACCAGGCTGTATCTCAAGAACGGTGATAGCTAGACACTTGAAATTTTCACAGATGATGTATTTCTGTTGCCGCTATAACAACAAATACTAAAAAAGAAATAAAATAAATATTTAAGGGGGCTCCCATACAACAAACTTGTTATACCTATATATACATATATATATAATATAATATAATATCAAGTCATCATCTAAAAGAAGCTTATTATGCTTACATACACTCAATCCTATCTTACGGAATAATCTTATGGGGAAATTCGACTGATTTTGAACGCGTTTTAAAAATGCAAAAACGTGCCATTCGAATACTGGTCAATGCAAACTATTGTGATAGTTGTAGGGAACATTTTGAAAAACTGCAGATATTAACATCAGTGTCAACATATATACTAGAAGTTATATTGTATGTCAAAAATAACCCAAGCGAATTTAAACGTATAGGTGACGATAGGACACGACCAACAAGATATGCTGATGACGAAGACCTTGTAGATGTAGGCTTAATATGGCAAAGAAATGCCCGAAAATCATGGGTCAAAAATTGTACAACAATTTGCCAAAGACAATTAAGGCTCAGACTGAAATGAACACTTTCAGTCGCCAGGTAAAAAAGCTACTACTCAGTAAAACCTTATATAGTATAAAAGAATACATGAATAATAAATATTAATGACAATTTAAGTGTATAATAATAATAAATAGTATAAATAATAAATATTTACAGTTCATAATGTTTCTAAATAAAAATAGTGTATTTGTTTATTAAGTTAATGATAAATAAATATTAAGCATATTGTTATGTCATGTTCAGTAGGTAGATAATTGTTAATGTCAATAATTGTATTAAGTAAGCACCTGAATGTTAATTTACCTTCATTTAATATTGTTTAAAGTTTCTATAAAATGTGTAAAATCATGACGATCTCAATATGTTAACATATTTTCTATTTTGTAAATTATGTAAAACTATTGAGAAATAAAGAAATCTGAATCTGAATCTGAATCTATAGGTACGGAACCCTTCATGCGCGAGTCGGACTCGCACTTGCCCAATTTTCTTATTTAGTCATACCTATAGTTCGTGTGTATCTGTACTACATGGCTAAAAGTTATCAATACTAATCAAAAAAGTTCCCCTATAAAATGCCTAATTGGGAACATGCAACAAAAAATACCAACGTACTAAACAATTGAGTTATGACACGAGATTGAGATTTTCACACGAAACATACCTACGTTCCATACTGATCGACGTGATTAGGACACTAAGAACTTCAGCTGCATAGAAGAAGTCGTGTGACGTCACACATACTAAACCCTTAGTAAGTTGTAAGTTCTACTAATAACCTGCATTACCATCTCGATGAAATCCAAATACTGCGTTTAAGTATATAGGTAGTTGTCATACATTTATGTTTACGTTTTTATATGAAGAATTTGATAGTGTCATTATTCATTAAGTCGTTTTTTTTAGGGTTCCGTAGCCAAATGGCAAAAAACGGAACCCTTATAGATTCGTCATGTCTGTCTGTCCGTCTGTCCGTCTGTCCGTCTGTCCGTCCGTCTGTCCGTCCGTATGTCACAGCCATTTTTTTCCGAAACTATAAGAGCTATACTGTTGAAACTTGGTAGGTAGATGTATTGTGTGAACCGCATTAAGATTTTGATGCAAAAATAAAAAAATAATAATAATTATTGGGGGCTCCCCATACTTAGAACTGAAACTCAAAAAAATTTTTTTCATCAAACACATACGTGTGGGGTATCTATGGATAGGTCTTCAAAAATGATATCGAGGCTTCTAAAATATTTTTTTTCTAAACCGTATAGTTTGCGTGACAGACGCTTCCAAAGTGGAAAAAAGTTGGTCCCCCCCCCTCTAACTTCTAAAATAAGAAAATGAAAAATCTAAAAAAAACATATGATGTACATTACTATAAAAACTACCAACGAAAATTGTTTTGAACGAGATCTAGTAAGTAGTTTTTTTTTTTATATTTTAATACCTAACTTTGCACCTAATTTATATGGGGCGCTATACATACCAGGTGCAAACTTAACTTAACCACTTAGGGATGGAAAGTGTTTGTACGGAACCCTCGGTGCGCGAGTCCGACTCGCACTTGGCCGGTTTTTTGAAGTAACTTCAGCATTTATTGCGGGGATGAAAATTTGGGTTAATTTAGTGTTTATAAATTGTTATAACTAAAAGAACTATGAATTCCAACTTCGTGCATTTAGTGTCGGTGTAGGTGCTAAGCCAGTGTGTTTTACAGCATTTTCACGTGTGTATGCTCTTTGTTCATCCGAAGTTTTCCGTGTTCGTTTATTTCGGCGTGTTTGCGGCATCGATTTCCAGACTCCTAGCTCGGACCTTATACTTCAGCGTGGAGGGAATTGGGTCAGTCGGGGATTCCTTAAGGTGCAAGTTTAAAAGTGGGTGAAGTTACGAGTCAGCGAGAAGAGCTGCGGGGAAGTTAGCGTGGCTTAGTGGCGAGCTATTCACTATTCTTGCGCTCGATGCTGCGTCAGTAAGTTGTGCAGTGCTACGGTTGTCCATTTATTTAACTACTAGTATTGTTCTTCAACGTGGTAAGTTTTGGTAATATTATTGTCTTTTCTCGAGGTTCCTCCCGCGAGGCATATAGTTTTAACCAACCGTGTATTTCTCTTTCACCCTCTCTATGCGATTCCTGTTTTCAACCTTAATATATGTTTAAGAAATAACATAACGCCGACCCGTCACTCTGTTGCTGCATTAAATAATAAATAAATAAATATCGGAAAACCTCACACAAATCGATCTAGTCCCACAGTAAGCTCCAGTAGGCTTGAATACTAGGCGACGATAAACATACGTATAGAAAAACACCCAGGCACAAATATTCGAGTTTATCACACAAATATTCGCCCCTGCTGGAATCGAACTCCAGGACCGCCGGCTGAGTAGGCAGCTGCTTTACCACTGCGCCAACCGCGTGGTCATTACAACATGAACATGTGAAACTAATAAAATACTCCCATTTATATGAGGAAGAAGACTGAATAACGTATACGCGTCTAGGAGTCCGGTTTTAGCGGGTACAGTTAGCATCAAAACTAGCTGATAATTGTAGTATGCAATTTGACATAAGCCAGTAGTAAATTGTCAGCTACATTTTATGCTGACCGTACAAGCCCGTCGGCGCTGAGATCAGCGCATTTCTGTGTTGTGTGAATGAATATGGCTGGACTCGTAGCGCGGAGAGGGCCTACGGCGTAGCGGCGCTACGAAGTGGCGCTATTACGATGATTAAACGCTGCATGGACGATGAGCTCGCCGACGAGTTCGATAAACTGCCCTAAGCCATAAAACAGAGAGTGTAGAGTTAGTACACTGATAAACCGTCACTAGTTATCACTACATAGTACAAAATAAAGTCGCTTCCAGGGGGCCTATGACGCTTGCTTTTATCACACGTAAAAGTGACAAAGCATCCGCCACGTTTGACAAAATGCAACTGTGAGTGACAGAAGCTTTGTCACTTATTTATCACGCGATAAACGCAACCATAATAGGCCCTCTGGTCTGTCTGTTCCTATGTATACTTAGATCTTTAAAACTACACAACAGATTTCGAGGCGGCTTTTTATAATAGATAGAGTGATTCAAGAGGAACGTTTATTATGTATAATACATGCATAATTAATCAGCATTGCACCCGTGTAAAGCCGGGGCGGGTCGCTAGTTTTCAATATTAATTTATGTATACTACTGTAAACTAGTGGCTCTGTGAGCGGTAGACCTCGCGAGTTTGTTTCGAAATTGATGAAATTTGCATTGTAATACCCCCTTAACTTGGAAAAAGTTCGAAAGTTCGAATTGACAAAAAACCGGCCAAGTGCGAGTCGGACTCGCGCACCGAGGGTTCCGTACAAACACTTTCCATCCCTAAGTGGTTAAGTTTGCACCTGGTATGTATAGCGCCCCATATAAATTAGGTGCAAAGTTAGGTATTAAATAAAAACTACTTACTAGATCTCGTTCAAAACAATTTTCGTTGGTAGTTTTTATAGTAATGTACATCATATGCTTTTTTTAGATTTTTCATTTTCTTATTTTAGAAGTTAGGGGGGGGGGGGGGGGGACCAACTTTTTTCACTTTGGAAGCGTCTGTCACGCAAACTATTCGGTTTAGAAAAAAAATATTTTAGAAACCTCGATATCATTTTTGAAGATCTATCCATAGATATCCCACACGTAAGTGTTTGATGAAAAAAAAATTGAGTTTCAGTTCTAAGTATGGGGAGCCCCCAATATTTATAATTATTTTTTTATTTTTGCATCAAAATCTTAATGTGGTTTACAGAATACATCTACTTACCAAGTTTCAACAGTTAGCTCTTATAGTTTCGGAAAAATGGCTGTGACATACGGACGGACAGACGGACAGACGGACAGACAGACATGACGAATCTATAAGGGTTCCGTTTTTTGCCATTTGGCTACGGAACCCTAAAAAAGCTAAATACTTAATCAAACCTTCTCACAAAATTTCATGAGTATCGGTTGAGAAATGCGGTCTTTATGAGAGAGCATTCGGAAGTCGCAGCATCCGAATGTAATGAAAGAATTTCGGGCCATGCTGAAACTCTTTTAATTATATTATAGCCTAGCAAGCGTCGGTCCGGCCCAGGTCATATTTGCATTATTCAACGTCAGTCAAGGATTTTTTATTATCAAAATTCAAAACATTGTTTACCGGAATGCTGCTCAATCCTTCGTTCTTCTTGCGAAATAAATACTGAATCCTATTGAAAAAAAAAAAAAAACTGATCACTGTGTATAGTTTTGGCTTTGCGGAATATCTAGTCCTATTTCCTCTTTGCGTACATCAGTGACATTCACCGACTTTCAACGTCAGTTACCAAATGGGTCATTGTCAGATTTAGGTGCGCGTCTTTCTGGTGGACATTTGCGAAATTAAGGATTCCAGGGCCTAATTTTCTGATTAAATGCCTGTGAAAGTAAAGAACGTTCCCTCTTCTATAATCCGATGTAACAGCAACATAACCTAGATTCATACAAACTCTTAACTTTTGACCACCGAAGGGACAAATTTTGTTTTTTGAACTGACAATGACCCAAATAATTGTCGTTGCCAGTAAAATAATTTAGTACCACTGAAAATCCGCAATATGGCGTGGGTTGGAAAACCCCTTGCAGGGCTATATAGTATGGCTAATGAAATATTACTCGAAGTTTTGGCGGGAAATTAATAAAATCTGTGGCTGGTCACACTTTGTGTAGTAGGAACTATAGTTTTTATACCTACTAGAAATTATTTTTGATATTCTATGCACACGTAAGGTAACATACCGAAGAAAGTAAGTTAAATATATGTTGGTGAGCAGTTATAGTCAGCTCACATAATTCCTACCACTATGTACGGTACAGTCAACGACTATACACGATTTTACAAGGCGAAAAGTTAAATGTAGTGTAAATAAGTCCTAGCTCGATAATACCTACCATATATTAATTCATCACCAAGAAAATCACTTACATTAAGTACTATGCCAAATTTCAACTCCATCGGAATGTTACAATTAGAACTCGTACATAAAGTATAAAAAATATTTATAGAGGGCCCACCTACTAAATTGTTTAAATCATAGACAATTTGTGATACCACAAGGAAATAAATGATTATGATTATGATTATGAATATCTGTCAACATTAATTGGCTAGCCAGACTCTACTACACGAAATATATTACAGGTGTTTTACTAAAAAAATGTTTTTGAGACGAATAAATTTATTTACGAACGAATTAATCGGCTTCCATTTGATATGCATCACGTACAGGCTAATGAGATAGTTCTGGTTTTGTTTACATTTTCTCATCACAAATGGCTGCTTTTTTAATGACGTCATAAAGAAGGTACATAGCAGAAGCAACCATGAGTTGGTAAGGATGTATTTTGCTTAGACGATTACCTCTCTATTAGAATAGAATTGAATGGAATAGAATGGAATAGAATGGAATAGAAAGGAATAGAAAGGAATAGAATGGAATAGAATGGAATAGAATGGAATAGAATGGAATAGAATGGAATAGAATGGAATAGAATGGAATAGAATGGAATGGAATGGAATAGAATGGAATAGAATGGAAAAGAATGGAATATGTTAAGAAATAATCGCAATGTAATACATTATGTTCTAGATTTATGGTTCGGTGTGAGACAGAGGATCTTTTATATACCTCTCTCTCTCACGCATTAGAAATATGTGTCATGGCGGTTCTTCATAGTAACCATTGCTGAACTGTGTCAACGAAAATAAAAGTTTTTGATTCTATTGCCTACATTTCATTTATTTTCTATCTGATTAGAATGGAATAGAATGGAAAAGAATGGAATAGAATGGAATAAAATGGAATAGAATGGAATAGGATGGAATAGGATGGAATAGGATGAAATAGGATGGAATAGAATGGAATAGAATGGAATAGAATGGAATAGAATGGAATAGAATGGAATAGAATAGAATAGAATAATAATTTATGCGTTAACATACACAAAGTGGACAACAAATATAAGAAATAAAATAAAATAAAATCGTTGTTGCGTATGCCACGAAAAGGTCAGACCTCAGCATAAATACTGGCCCGGGAACCAGCACTGGTCTTCCACATTAACACTGTACTCTTTGAGTGGAAACGCCAGCCAACAGTTAGAGAAAGTTTATTGAATCCACAACGGATTAAGGAGTTAGGTAATAGCAGGCCGTAGGTAGGCTTGCTGCGATGTAGGTCACACGCCGATTTCCTCAGACCCCGAGGAGTTCAAGGCTAAGGGCCTTATCACACTTGCGATTTGCGAGCGAGTTTTCTATACAAATAAGCGTCGCGGCGAACTCGCTGCGCGATCGCCTTCAAACAAAATTCGCTCGCTGCGTGATAACGCCCTAATACGAGCTTACAATACGCCCTAATACGAGCTTAGTACCTACCGCTTAGTGCAATACTAAAAGCAACACGACCGCTGTGTGGTTTAGTGTGACAGAATATGTAACTACTACCTAAATAACCCTAGCATAGGTCGTGATCATTTTATAGTTATTGCACAGTAACACAGTCATTACGTATGTCAATGAACTCTTGGCTGAAACTTTAGCATCGAAAGAGTCTTAGTGAAATGTAGCTACCTATTTATTTTATTTATGAATTTATTTAGTGTTTGGTTGGCCGCCGCTGCGACTGATCGGCTTTCCTGGTGATGAATCACGTATTTAATTTTTGTTACACAAATGAAAATCAAATCGTACAAAAGGTGAAGTTACAATACCAGTTAACTTTTGGGTAGAGCAAATAAGTTGTTTCAGTTGTTTTGTTTGCTTGTTGTAGGAAGTTAGCTGACGGCGTTGATTCTTTAGATGGTGAGGATCAACCTCTACCCAAAGTAGCCAGCCCTCTGGTCACCCGAAGTCGACCAGGTGTTCCGATATCTGTGTCAAGAAAATCTTAGCGCATGATCTATTGGTTAAGTAAATCAACACACACAACAAGATTCCAAAGACTGTCATTGCCAAAGTCGCGGAGAAGGGATATCTTTGCTAGCTGCTTTCCATCCTCATCCCGTGGGAGTTACTCGTAGTGTTGATGAGACGCAATGAGCGCAAAGTGGCGTGAATCCGGCGCGGAGTCGCGGCTCCACAGCGGCGACAACACGGGAACGCTCTCACGACTGCAGCCGCCGAAATAGGGCTGCTCTCTTCCAAAGTCCCTATTTACATGAGTCCGTGTCTGGCTTTAAGAACCTACGGTGCATTGATATAGACACGAAACGCGACCAAATGAAAGCCCGGCCCGTGGCAGTGATGTGGAAGTGCCTGAAATCGGCTGTATTGTGGACTGCATGGAAGAAAACAGTCAAAACGCCTTTTTTATTTAGCCCGGTCGTATAGTAAAAGCAGCATATAACCTGTGGATCTACACGGGCAGCAGAAATATGAAGTATTTTTAGCTCGGTAACATCCAAATATGAACTTATTCTTCGGAAAATCTGCAACTTTAATAGATAGTTCTGTAATCCTATAAAATTGTATTTAGTTAGGACTGAGGTTGTGAATTGCCAGAGTTAACTGGCTAGACTTACTCAGATATAGGCAGGCAGCTCTGATAGTGATGACCTCGTCCAATACATTTCTGAGAGCTTAATACTTACAATTTGAAGTAGTTTAGAGACAGACCCTGGTTGTAGAGGCAGCCCTGCCGCCATCCCTCAAGTCTGCATTTGTTTTGACGCTGTCTGACGCTGACGTTGACACTCGAATATGGTGCCAGCAAAACATTCCCACCATCCTCTCCACGCGACACGGAACCTTATCCCGACGGGAAGAGCCTGTTTATCCCGCGGCAGCGCGGGACATTAGCTCTCACCCGGGACTTGCTCCCAGGTGACGCCACGGTAAAATAGTGCGGTTTTGAAATGCCGGTCGCAACGGTGTTGAAGTACCTGAATTTTAGAATTCGCGTTTGCTTTATTTATTTGCTTGAAATGTAAAGAAAAAATCAATGACTAGGAGGAGTATGTTTTTTTTTTTCGCATGTATTTTTGTAAGTTTGTGGTCTTGTCAGAAAACAAAACGATACTTTGCCGTCCTCAAACTCAAAGGCCGCTAAATACACTATATTGCTCTATATCTTAGTTGCTTAAAAATATATTATGGCTTTGAAACTTAGATAAGATATATTATATAGAAAAATTCACTGTATTGTGCTGTACTATTTATTCAAAATGGTCGTATGAACCATTAACTGCCTTTTAGTTTGAGGACGGCAGCTATAATAAGTAAGCTAAATATTTTTTCCAATCATAAACTTTGATAACTGCAATTTCACACAATCTTTATTGAATACACCTTTGAAAACAACGAAAAGTTAGAATGAAGTAACATAGTTTTCCTCGCCCCATGCCAATTCTTTTTCCACATACTAACTCGCCCTGAGGAGTTTATTAGATAGCGTTGTGTCAAGAAGCGAGTAATCAGATTTAGCTAATACGAATTACATACATAACATCTAAAGTGACGATGCGGTTGGCTCAGTTTGTAGAGATCTGCCTAGTGAGCCGGCGGTCCCGGGTTCGAATCCCGGCCAGGGCAAATATTTGTGTGACGAACTCGAATATTTGTGCTTGGGTCATGGTTTTTCTATGTATTTAAATATATATTTATCTATTTAAGTATGTATATCGTTGTCTAGTACCCATGACACAAGCCTTCTTGAGCTTAATTTGGGACTAGATCGATTTGTGTGAGGTTGTCTGATATTTATTTATTTTATTATTTATTTATTTATAATAAAAAAAAAATACCTTATTATTTTCCTCTGACTCTATCTGGTCTTTTTCTTTTAATATAGGTAGGTATTGAGATTCAAAGCAATATCTTTTAATCCATCTATTATGAAAAGGCTTGAAAAACAAATTTCCTGTAATGTGTCGGTTGACGCGTGTGTGTGGAGATCAGTATCTCGCCCATCAACACCGCGCTGATTGCTGAACTTCTCGGAATTGACGCCATCAACAGCGCTGACATTACACGGGAATTAGATTGTTCAAGATTGTAATGCACTGCAAACGCAACGCAGGTAACAATAAAGATTACTTTATTATTAATTTCAATCCAGAACGACTATTTCTCATTGGATTATCCGAAAGATCTGAAAGAACGACTTCTGAATTCATCTTGTGGCAGGATTGATACACCGGTTAGTAGGTCTGTGGTCTCCATTCAAGGACCTTTGCACCTCATCGCTTATCAAATATTGGGTTAGTCAATCGAGGTACCTTCGGCCCTTCCATATTACCATTGACCTATACTTACGCACAGCTGGTTTTAAATGTGGTTTTACTGATACGGCGCCAATTTTTAGGGTTCCGTAGCCAAATGGCAAAAAACGGAACCCTTATAGATTCGTCATGTCTGTCTGTCTGTCTGTCTGTCCGTCTGTCCGTCTGTCCGTCCGTATGTCACAGCCATTTTTTTCCGAAACTATAAGAGCTATACTGTTGAAACTTGGTAGGTAGATGTATTCTGTGAACCGCATTAAGATTTTGATGCAAAAATAAAAAAATAATTATAAATATTGGGGGCTCCCCATTCATCAAACACATACGTGTGGGGTATCTATGGATAGGTCTTCAAAAATGATATCGAGGTTTCTAAAATATTTTTTTTCTAAACCGAATAGTTTGCCTGACAGACGCTTCCAAAGTGGAAAAAAGTTGCCCCCCCCCCTCTAACTTCTAAAATAAGAAAATGAAAAATCTAAAAAAAACATATGATGTACATTACTATAAAAACTACCAACGAAAATTGTTTTGAACGAGATCTGGTAAGTAGTTTTTTTTTAATACCTATTAATACCTAACTTTGCACCTAATTTATATGGGGCGCTATACATACCAGGTGCAAACTTAACTTAACCACTTAGGGATGGAAAGTGTTTGTACGGAACCCTCGGTGCGCGAGTCCGACTCGCACTTGGCCGGTTTTTTTTAGCTGTTGAATTACATTAGGATCCGTGCGATGTGTGAAAACTGGCAGTGATTAAGTGTGGGCCATTATCGACGATATAGATACTTATATAGATATAAATAAATAAATACTTAAATACATAGAAAACATCCATCCATATTTGCCCTAGCCAGGTTTTGAACCCAGGACCGTCGGCTCAGTACGCAGCTGTACTACCACTGCTGTGCCAACCGCGTCGTGACATACTTGAACGACACCATCATGAAAACATGAGCTACTTACATTGTTACCCGACTACGGCAAAGCCAAAAGGAATGGTTATAATTTTATTCTTCCGTAACGCAACCTAAGCGTTAAAGTCGATGAGAAGTAAAAACGGTGGAGAGGGTATTGTAAGTTCGTTGCATATGCATATCCAATGTCCATCCGTTTTTATCTCGTCTAAGCTTAACAAAAATAATACGAGTATATTACACAACGACTAGAATCTTCTTTATTTTCTTTCCTCGGTAAAAAAATATATATAAATGAAGAGAGCCATTTAAGTTAAGTGAATAAAAATATTTCTTTCTCCAATTTCAAATGAGAGGCTTTGTATATTTGGTATCATTCCTGTTTGCCCACAATGATTTGAGTGCTCCCACCCCCCTTACTCCTGCGGGAATAATGTCGGCACAATGGCTCCAAGTGTGGGCCAATTTGAAAAATTACATCGCCGACTTGGAGTAATTACAATGACTATACCTATATATTTAGTAATCTTCGGTCTGATCATTACATGGATGTATTTGTGACGAGGACAGCCGCTTTTCATAGTTTTCACTGTCCTAATAACGAAATAAGTAAGCTAACAGTAGATTTTTTATGCACAATGGGTTTAAGTTAAAGGTTAATTGACAAACGCTTTATGGCATCAAATAGTAACACCGTTTTTTTTTCAAGTTTTGTTTCGAGCATTAAGTATGAAATTTAGTTAATAATAGGTTTGTTTGGTTTCACCTGATGGAACGTACAGATATGACCTATGAGTACCTTTACCCAGAAGATGACTTTAACCTTAAAATTTATTGATTTAATCGTAGGTAAGTTTAAAAGCTTCATTCCCCGATTGTACATGTTGCGTCATTTCAAAAAGTGAAACTATTATTTATTTAGGATCTAGCTAGCGTGGTGTGGTCTGAATTGATATTTGAAGGTAAGTGAGGGCACTTATCTTCAAATATCAATTCAGACTAAAAAACTAACCTAGTTATTATTTTGCTTAGTTCATTCTCATATAAAGAGTAATGAACCTAATAGAATTATATCCGCATCGCCGTTACGATAGGACGTGTTTACAAATATTGTAATAAATAAAATCGTGCGCAATAATATTGACCTCAATCACACTATAAACTGTGTCGCGCGTGGATTTGCTGACTAGTGCTTTAACTATGTCATTTCGTTCTCTGTGAAGTACCTACTGTAAAATGAGTGATAGCAGCCCCTTTAGTCGTAGTGCCAAAATACAGCGCAGCCCTCCATCAACACCTCAACTACCGCCCTCAAGGGATGAGCCAGCCGATCAGTCAGCCGCCACGCAAAATGAGTGTTCAACGTCTGACATACACTTTTGGATGTCCTCGATTGAAAAATACCTCAATGAGATATGTACTATCTCATCTGAAGGTAAATTGAATACGGATCAGAAACTACGGATTCATAACCTTTGCCGTAAGGTCGGAAATGGGACTTCGCACATGGCAGTTCACTATCAAGGATTACGCAAACATGCTACCGTCGCCCACGAACAAAACCACTACCTAAAGGAAAGGCAAGACCTTGCAGATCGCCTCAGAGACCTAGAATGTACCATCAAGTCATCAGATAAGCCCATAACAAATGCTCTTTCTTTCGCCGACATGGTCAAGAATAGTTCTAGCTGCTTGATTCGACCAAATAATCTGAGTTCTGTAGCAGTTTATCCCAATGATAAACTGAAGACGAGTGAGGACACGAAAACATTGGTCCAAAAGATAATTAATCCGGAGGAGATGAAGCTCCGTGTAAGAGCGCTTCGTAAAGTCAAAAATGGTGGCGTTATAATCAGCACAGACTCTAAGGATGCCATTGAAAAAGTCAAGCAAACTTTTCAAAAGACTACCTCAGAACTCACCATTGACGAGCCCCATAAACGCAAGCCCAGGATTGTTATTGTTGGCGTACCTTCGACCATGCCAGAACAAGCAGTCTATAAATGCATTTTCGAGCAAAACCTAGCCGACAAACTTCAGGACTTAACGAGGGAAAAATTCTTGTCCTCTATTAAACTCAGCCATAAATCGGGCAAAAAAGATGCCGAGACTTGTAATTACGTCCTAGAAGTGCCCGCCGTTATACGAAAGTCCTTAATAAGCCAAAATCGTGTATACGTAAACTGGTCCTCATGCCCAGTGAGAGATTTCACGATCGTCACCAGGTGTTTCAAATGCCAACAATATGGTCACGCCGCTAAATCATGCAAGCAGGCAGAGTACACGTGCGGTTATTGCGGTGATGTAGGTCACTCTATCAAAGAGTGCGGAAATAAGGCGGAGTCCCCGAAATGTGCAACATGCAGACTTTACAAAAAGCCGAATAACCACCAAACAGGTGACGCAGAATGTCCTGCTCGAAAAATCGCCGAGCAAAGATACATAAATTCAATTGACTATGAAGGCGTCTAAAAAGCGCCGCTCATTGGTGTGTTTTCTTTATTTATCTGGCAGTTTATATTATAGAAATAGAATAGCCTAACTTACAGCATTGTAATTTTAACGTAGAGTCTATAGGTCACCTAGATTTAAGAAATGAGTTACCTTTCTCGAATTATTAAATCCTTATTTCGTAACTTAGAAGAATATTGTTCTAATAACTCGTGATATTATAAAATTATAAATTACAGAGGCGACGATTTATGCAATATCGACTATAACCTGACCGAGTTTCTAATTATGCTGACGCTGACATTGCAATGCCGTACCTAATAAACGTAATCAAGTATAATGTCATATCAAAAAAATACAAATATATATAGTACTAGCTTTTGCCCGCGGCTTCGCACACGTAAACACAATATCACGTTCACTACACTTATTGCGAGGCCAAAGGCCGAGCTCCGCGTAGCACCGAAGGTTCGGAGCGTCCTAAGGAAGCCGCCCACCCACTTAATATAAGTCGAAGTAATTTAATGCGAGGCCGAGCTCCGCGTAGTACCGTAGGTGCGGAGCGTCCCAAGGAATCCGCCCACCCATTTAATATAAGTTGAAGTAACCTAGTGCGAGGCCGAAGGCCGAGCTCCGCGTAGCACCAAAGGTGCGGAGCGTCCCAAGGAAGCCGCCAACCCACTTAATATAAGTTGAAGTAACTTAATGCGAGGCCGAAGGCCGAGCTCCGCGTAGCACCGTAGGTGCGGAGCGTCCCTAGGAATCCCCCCACCCATTTAATATAAGTTGAAGTAACCTAGTGCGAGGCCGAAGGCCGAGCTCCGCGTAGCACCGAAGGTGCGGAGCGTCCCAAGGAAGCCGCACCCACTTAATAT
Source organism: Apotomis capreana (assembly GCA_947623375.1). NCBI lineage: Eukaryota > Metazoa > Arthropoda > Insecta > Lepidoptera > Tortricidae > Apotomis > Apotomis capreana. The sequence continues at coordinate 479,428 of OX392520.1, forward strand.
AAGTTGAAGTAACTTAATGCGAGGCCGAAGGCCAAGCTCCGCGTTGCACCGTAGGTGCGGAGCGTCCCAAGGAAGCCGCCCACCCACTTAATATAAGTGCAAGTAACTTAATGCGAGGCCGAAGGCCGAGCTCCGCGTAGCACCGAAGGTGCGGAGCGTCCCAAGGAAGCCGCACCCACTTAATATAAGTTGAAGTAACTTAATGCGAGGCCGAAGGCCGAGCTCCACGTAGCACCGTAGGTGCGGAGCGTCCCAAGGAAGCCGCCCACCCACTTATTATAAGTGGAAGTAGTGAATGCGAGGCGGAAGGCCGAGCTCCACTTAGCACCGAAGGTGCGGAGCATCCCAAGGAAGCCGCCCACTCACTTAATATAAGTTGAACTAACTTAATGAGAGGCCGAAGGCCGAGCTCCGCGTAGCACCGTAGGTGCGGAGCGTCCCAAGGAAGCCGCCCACCCACTTATTATAAGTTGAAGTAACATAATGCGAGGCCGAAGGCCGAGCTCCGCGTAGCACCGAAGGTGCGGAGCGTCTCAAGGAATTCGCCCACCCACTTAATATAAGTTGAAGTAACTTAATGCGAGGCCGCAGGCCGAGCTCCGCGTAGCACCGAAGGTGCGGAGCGTCTCAAGGAAGCCGCCCACCCACTTAATATAAGTTGAAGTAACTTAATGCGAGGCCGAAGGCCGAGCTCCGCGTAGCACCGAAGGTGCGGAGCGTCCCAAGGAAGCCGCCTATTAAACTACTTAAACATATGTTAAGTGGGTTGGCGGCTTCCCTGGGACGCTCGTGGAACTCGGCCTACGGCCTCGCATTAAATTATTAAGGGTTTATAAAGTAACTTAGCACCGAAGGTGCGGAGCGTCCTAAGAAAGCCGCCCACCCACTTAATAAGTCGAAGTAACTTAATGCGAGGCCGAAGGCCGAGCTCCGCGTAGCACCGTAGGTGCGGAGCGTCCCAAGGAATCCGCCCACCCATTTAATATAAGTTGAAGTAACCTAGTGCGAGGCCGAAGGCCGAGCTCCGCGTAGCACCAAAGGTGCGGAGCGTCCCAAGGAAGCCGCCAACCCACTTAATATAAGTTGAAGTAACTTAATGCGAGGCCGAAGGCCGAGCTCCGCGTAGCACCGTAGGTGCGGAGCGTCCCTAGGAATCCCCCCACCCATTTAATATAAGTTGAAGTAACCTAGTGCGAGGCCGAAGGCCGAGCTCCGCGTAGCACCGAAGGTGCGGAGCGTCCCAAGGAAGCCGCACCCACTTAATATAAGTTGAAGTAACTTAATGCGAGGCCGAAGGCCAAGCTCCGCGTTGCACCGTAGGTGCGGAGCGTCCCAAGGAAGCCGCCCACCCACTTAATATAAGTGCAAGTAACTTAATGCGAGGCCGAAGGCCGAGCTCCGCGTAGCACCGAAGGTGCGGAGCGTCCCAAGGAAGCCGCACCCACTTAATATAAGTTGAAGTAACTTAATGCGAGGCCGAAGGCCGAGCTCCACGTAGCACCGTAGGTGCGGAGCGTCCCAAGGAAGCCGCCCACCCACTTATTATAAGTGGAAGTAACTGAATGCGAGGCCGAAGGCCGAGCTCCACTTAGCACCGAAGGTGCGGAGCATCCCAAGGAAGCCGCCCACTCACTTAATATAAGTTGAACTAACTTAATGAGAGGCCGAAGGCCGAGCTCCGCGTAGCACCGTAGGTGCGGAGCGTCCCAAGGAAGCCGCCCACCCACTTATTATAAGTTGAAGCAACATAATGCGAGGCCGAAGGCCGAGCTCCGCGTAGCACCGAAGGTGCGGAGCGTCTCAAGGAATTCGCCCACCCACTTAATATAAGTTGAAGTAACTTAATGCGAGGCCGCAGGCCGAGCTCCGCGTAGCACCGAAGGTGCGGAGCGTCTCAAGGAAGCCGCCCACCCACTTAATATAAGTTGAAGTAACTTAATGCGAGGCCGAAGGCCGAGCTCCGCGTAGCACCGAAGGTGCGGAGCGTCCCAAGGAAGCCGCCTATTAAACTACTTAAACATATGTTAAGTGGGTTGGCGGCTTCCCTGGGACGCTCGTGGAACTCGGCCTACGGCCTCGCATTAAATTATTAAGGGTTTATAAAGTAACTTAGCACCGAAGGTGCGGAGCGTCCCAGGGAAGACGCCCACCCACTTAAAATATGTTCAAATAACTTAATGCGAGGCTGCCCACCCACTTAATATAAGTTGAAGTGTGTGAGCGGCTTCCCTGGGACGCTCTGCACCTTCGGTGCTACGTGAAGCTCGGCCTACGGCCTCGCGTTAAGTTACTACTTATATTAGTGGGTTGGCGCCTTCCCTAGGACGCTCCGCACCTTCGGTGCTACGCTTGTGAACATGATCTTGGTTTAATTAAAATTGAGGCAAGACTTATGTTTAAAAAATCGTTTTGATTATTAATTGTCTATTGTAGATTTAAATAACTTAATGCGAGACCGCCCACCCACTATATAAGTTGAAGTGTGTGAGCGGCTTCCCTGGGACGCTCTGCACCTTCGGTGCTACGTGGAGCTCGGCCTACGGCCTCGCATGAGATAACACGGTTATTATTTCAGGTTCTGGGTTCAAATCCCAGCTAGGTGAAATCCTTTCTACATTGTAAATTTCATAATTTTGTCTTGTCTCGAATCATGGTTGTTTTTCATATAAAATGCATACATTGTCGAGCAGCAACTCTCAATACCTGATACACTGCTGCTTATTAGGTATGCGATCAATATTCAACAACTTCGGTAGTAATTCTCGAAGTCCAGGTTAACCCATCACAGCTAGACCCTAGCTTGTGCCGAATCGTGGTCACAGGCACGCAACGACGTACGTGAATCCTGGCCTTGGTGTCGAGGAGACCCATCATGTATGGAGCTGGTGTTATTAACTCAGGAAAAATCTTAACAGCGCGATGCAGCCGCTAGTATGGAGATTTTGTCAAAGTAACAACGCCATCTAGCGGAAAATTGGTCATTGAGAACAAAATCTCAACACACCGTTAAAAATAAAGAATTACTGATATTTAATGCTTTGAATAAATTTGATATATTAAAAAAACTACATAGATGCAAAATTGTGGCTAAATATATCGTATATTTATCGTATATTTTTCGCTACCTTATTAGTAAGTTAGGCCAAACACAAACAATACCAAAATTTGCGCCTAATGTTCTAAATGTTGGTTGGTAAAACATATTTAAAAATGTATTTAATTTACTTAAATTGATTCGAAATACTTTTATTTCAATTACACTCGATAAAATGGCATTAAAAATCTGTTTTATTCATTAACATTTTTTATTGCGTCTCCGGGCTTTTTTATGGTCAATACTTACAAACTACAGAAGAATATAATTGCATATTCAATAAAAGAGCATTAATTAGTTCCTATTGTCGCAAATTGTGTTTTTAAAGAAATGTATGTTTTTTTTAGCATGAGCCAATTTACAACGAAGATTGCACTCATATTTTCGTCTGTGTTGGTCGATAATTGGCGCCATCTTTTCTATCTAACTAAGACGGTTTCCGTAACTCAACGCCTCAAACAACCTTAACCTTATTGTTAATACCGGTGGGCCGCGAGGAGGTATTATGTCGAATTCATACTTTTTAGTTTTTGTACACGTAAGAGCCACGCGGGGGTCGCGTCGTTCTAAATTCAAAATCACAAACGCTGTCATTATAAGGTTACACATTGTAAGGAAAATATTTCATGGAATTTATGTTTTCAGAGATAAATATGAATCATAATAAAAAGTATCCTATAACCATCTTTGGATGTTCAGCTATTCCTGTACCAAAATTGGTAACTTTTTATCCAGCCGTTCCGGCGTGATGCAAGGACAACGGTTTTTTTGAAAACAGATGGCGCCAGGTTGGCACGGCGAAGCGTGTCCATACAAAACAACTATCCGGCTGCATCACGCTATCGAGATTTTTCCTGAAATCATGACCTCCCCCCATAGAAAATTTATTTTCAATACAAATTTAGGATTTTATAATAGTATAGATAATAGTTTTATAGTATGATTGGAAACAATTACTTTGTCACTTAGAATATAATTTGTACGCGTTTTTATGAATTTCTTTTATAAGATTTATTGACAAAGAATTTAATTACTTAAATGACCTCTCTCAAAGCCTGAGATACAGGATTTTCCTAGTTCAGGCACAAGAAATAAGTGTGTTCTGTGTAGATGTAAGACTTTTTATGCTAATTGTAATTCTTATGTGTTTTATTAATAAAGATTTATTATTATTATTTCCTTTATTTATTTTAATTCTTAGGCTAGGTTTTTACAATATCTGTATATAAAAAGTAAAATACAATAAAGAAATTACAAAATATATAAACATATTATAAAAAACCTAACCTAGGGTGCCGCCGGCAGCGGGGCAAGGCCCAGGCTACCGGTGGTTAGGGCTGCAGAGAGAGGAACCTCCTGACAGTGCGCGCCGTGTCCAGGAGTACCGCCTTCTGTATCTGGCCCTTGATCCAGCCATCTAGCGAGAGTCTCTTAAGATGTTTGTCGAGACTCTTCGCTATAAGAACGTTCGCCGAAACGACTATCGGGACAATGATCGTCGAGTCAACATCCCACATGGCGGTCACCTCGTGAGCCAAGTCAAGGTACTTGCTGAGTTTGTCCTTCTCGGCCTTCACGAGGTTCTCGTCATGCGGGATGGTGATGTCGATGAGCACTGCCTGGCGCTTGGATCGATCTACCAACACGATATCAGGCTTATTGGCTACAATAGTCCTGTCCGTGATGATAGATCGATCCCAATAGAGCGTGGCACGACCATTCTCAAGAACTGGCAACGGTGCGTACTTATAGTACGGCACCTCAGACCCCACAAGACCGTATCGAAGAGCAAGTTGCTGGTGAATAATCCTGGCTACTTGGTTATGTCTGTGCAAGTACTCGCCGTTAGCAAGATGAGAACAACCGGAGATTATATGCCTGAGTGACTCACCGGGACGGCGGCATGCCCGACAAATGTCGACCGTACCGTCCTTCAGAATATATCTCCGGTAATTGTTCGTCATCATTACTTCGTCCGCAATTGCACAGACAAAACCTTCGGTTTCCCCGAAGAGATCCCCGAAGCGTAGCCAGTTCACTGACGCGATCAGATCTACATCGGGCCCCGTAAGGGCCTTGTAGAACCGTCCGTGTAGCTCCTTGCTCTTCCATACAGCCCTGCGGTCATCGGTGATAAGCACCTTTGGTCTGCGCCAGTTCTCGTTTGCTAAGGAGAGAGAGGTGAGGCCTTTGTCAACTGCTACTACATCGCGATGAATCCCACTTTTTTATTATTATTATTATTAAGGCGACAGTTTGTGTGTTTATGTGTATGTTTGTTACTTCATTATGCTCAAACGGCTGGACCAATTTTGATAAATTTTAGCTGGATTAACACGTACTACTTTTAATCCCGAAAAAAAAGTGATCTTTCCGTGAGATGAGTGGGTGACACCGCGCGACACAGCGGTCCACAAGTGTCCGCTGAAAGGTGTTCAATTAGTGGATTTACTGTGTCAGAATGTTAACTTGATGTTACTTAGCAACGGGTTGTTTATAAGCATTCCCGATGGAACCCTGCTTTCGACCACTCTGACCGTAAAAAGAAGGCGTTGAGATGGTGACCACTTTTTAATACGAGTAGATATGACGATTAGCAGTCCTGATTATTTGTCCCTGTCATTATTGCGGGGCCTGCTGTCGTGTTGTGACACTTTGGCCCAACTTGCGGTAATTGGGAGCCCAAGTTTGACATGACAATACTATGACATAATGAGCTTTATTGTTGAAGTTGTATGTGGATGGCAATTACTGAATAATTGGACTTTAATGATTTTATTTGTGGCGATAGTTATTAAAGTAAGAATCTAAAGGGGCTAAAAATGGGCAAGTAGGTGTCACCTAAACAAGTGATATTTATATAACATTATAAATTAAACTGTAGAAGTAGGATATTCTGATTAAATAGTATCATAAAAATGTTTTGACCTAGTTCCTAATAACAAGATCTTCCAATCCAAGCGATCGTGTGCTCGGGGACAGATGCAAGTGGCATAAGCGGGCGAGAGTGGTTTCCACCAGGCCACTGCTCGACCAGAGCTCAGTGATCTTCAGCGATATTGCCCTCTTCTTAGTCGGACACTCATTCGCAAAGCGAGTTTGTGAAGTTGATTTAATCCTGTTTCTGCGTTGTTTCTTTTTTATGCTAATGGCATTTAGAGAATATTCTGTCACAGAATATATTGTGCATATTTTTATAAGGTCTAATTATCTGCAGTTGGGGATTACAACAGATTATTTAAGAGGTGGATGATTTAGAAAACGGCAAGTGGTCAAAGTCGACCTCGGAGAGATTCCAAGATTCAGGAATTATGAATATAAGTAGTGGGAACCACGTTGATAAATCATTTTTAATATGATTATTTTTCTGCGAAATTTTTAAACTTGCTACTATCCTTTCCTTGGCCTTAACTCCATGACAATAACAGTAGAGTGATTAACAAATAATTATCTTCTTTTCCGGTAAACATGACATGCTTCTATTTTTGGCTTTGACATATTAAGTTAGCTTACCCTAGATAGTTAGTTAGTTAGCTGACTAGCATCGCAAAGTCAATGTCGATCGAGCGCCGCGGTAATTCGCGGATGTCGGTGCAGCACCATTTCCCGCCGCGCGGCCGAAGAGCGATTGCGGGAGATTTGCTTCGGCTTAGCTTGTAGGCCTGCGAGCTAAACTGCTCATACGGCTAGTTTTTAAGAGGATATATCACTGCTCCTTTTCCCATATATCCGTCTACTTTATGTTTGCACCTCGTAACTGTGGCGTCGCATAGAAATGAAGGCCAAACTTATAAGTCTTTATACGTTTAAAAATGTTGCTTTAGACATTTTTCTCTATTATCAAACACATTCTTAACATATTATTGATAATTATATATTTGAAACGTACAGCTTGAATTTTCCATTGATGTTTATTTTTTTCAAAAACTTCTCTAAATTGAAAAAATTAACGCAGGAAACAGGTTTTACCAACTCATTTTCGACTGCACGCAATGAAAGCATAAAATAGTTACGAGTAGGTATGTTACTTTTTAGAACTCAGGTAAAAAGTATTATTATTGCTTAAAAGTATTAATCAGTTCAAAATGTTTGTCAGTTTATTAATTTATTTAAATTATCAATATATTTGTCATAATATGAAAAAATTAAATTTCGAAGAAATAAGGCCTCTTTTAACGTAACCAGGTTATACAAATCGAGGTTTCCTTCTCGTCTGCTTCGTCGTCGTCGTGATTTTAGGCACAGAATGGGAAAGAACAGAATATTCTGTGTCGCAACGTTTCGATTTTTGCGCAAATGCTTATAGAATTTGTGTACTATAGGCGGGTCGTTCTCAAAATATTTGCACCGCCACCTGTCACCAGGTTTGTCTTAGAAGAAGTTTTTTACACCGCATTATTTTAAATATTCAATTATCATCACATATCTAAAGACACTTTTTACATAGAGGCCAAATGCTTTCAATTAAAAGTAAAGTATATTAATAGACAAAAAAGTATTTAAAACTAGGTTTTGTCGGTCACTTGCCGTGTCCCAACGCGAGGTACTCATGTTTCGTTGTAATAAAAACATATACATTACCGACTTAGCTTAAGTTCAGTACTCCATTTTATTTTCATATATGATGAAGATTGAATACTACCATATCGGATAATAATACTATGCTTATTTTGCGAATTATTTGCAATTTAAGTTTGTCCACGCCATTTTTTGTCGTTCACTTGTCATGAGACAAACATTACAATTGTGTGACTACTATTTCGTTTCCCCTGCCTAACCCCGCGTAAATCGAGACCTTAAGTTGCCACCTAACACTGTTCCGAGTGACACGTCGTCAGTGTGCTGCACTAAAAAAAATGGTTGCCTGTAAAGTCGGTTTTACGGGCGAAGGAAGATTTTACGTGACAACGTCTTATTCTCGGTAGAATATTTATTGATATGAATATTATTAAATTGCACAATAGGAACAATGAATGAAAATAAGAATTGCACAAATTTTAACTATAGAAATATATTTTGTTCCTCTTCCCTCTTCCCTCTTCCCTCTTTCCTCTTCCCTCTTCCCTCTTCCCTCTTCCTCCCTCTTCCCTCTTGTTACAGTAATGCTCGATGAATGAAAATAAGAATTGCACAAATTTTAACTATAGAAATATATTTTGTCTCTCTCTCTCATCAGACGTGAGCGGGCGTTACATTTTTTCATGAGTGACTCCGAGCCGCAACCTAATTTAAGACGTTATCACGTCAAAATTTAAGTCCGCCATCTTGGATCTCAAAATCACAAAATGGACGTCATTTTCGTATCCGGAACCCCGAGGAACCTCTGAGATGACACCCATATCGATTTATAAGAAAAAATTATGTCCGCCATCTTGGATTTCAAAATCGAAGTCATTTTCGTAATCGGAACCCCGAGGAAACTTGGAGATGACACCCATATCGATTTTTAAGAAAAAATAATGTCCGCCATCTTGGATTTCAAAATGGATGTCATTTTCGTAATCGGAACCCCGAGGAACCTTGGAGATGACACCCATATCGATTTTTAAGAAAAAATAATGTCCGCCATCTTGGATTTCAAAATGGATGTCATTTTCGTAATCGGAACCCCGAGGAAACTTGGAGATGACACCCATATCGATTTTTAAGAAAAAATAATGTCCACCATCTTGGATTTCAAAATGGATGTCATTTTCGTAATCGGAACCCCGAGGAACCTCGGAGATGACACCCATATCGATTTTTAAGAAAAAATAATGTCCGCCATCTTGGATTTCAAAATGGATGTCATTTTCGTAATCGGAACCCCGAGGAACCTTGGAGATGACACACATATCGATTTTTAAGAAAAAATAATGTCCGCCATCTTGGATTTCAAAATGGATGTCATTTTCGTAATCGGAACCCCGAGGAACCTCGGAGATGACACCCATATCGATTTTTAAGAAAAAATAATGTCCGCCATCTTGGATTTGAAAATGGATGTCATTTTCGTAATCGGAACCCCGAGGAAACTTGGAGATGACACCCATATCGATTTTTAAGAAAAAATAATGTCCACCATCTTGGATTTCAAAATGGATGTCATTTTCGTAATCGGAACCCCGAGGAACCTTGGAGATGACACCCATATCGATTTTTAAGAAAAAATAATGTCCGCCATCTTGGATTTCAAAATGTATGTCATTTTCGTAATCGGAACCCCGAGGAAACTTGGAGATGACACCCATATCGATTTTTAAGAAAAAATAATGTCCACCATCTTGGATTTCAAAATGGATGTCATTTTCGTAATCGGAACCCCGAGGAACCTCGGAGATGACACCCATATCGATTTTTAAGAAAAAATAATGTCCACCATCTTGGATTTCAAAATGGATGTCATTTTCGTAATCGGAACCCCGAGGAACCTTGGAGATGACACCCATATCGATTTTTAAGAAAAAATAATGTCCGCCATCTTGGATTTCAAAATGTATGTCATTTTCGTAATCGGAACCCCGAGGAAACTTGGAGATGACACCCATATCGATTTTTAAGAAAAAATAATGTCCACCATCTTGGATTTCAAAATGGATGTCATTTTCGTAATCGGAACCCCGAGGAACCTCGGAGATGACACCCATATCGATTTTTAAGAAAAAATAATGTCCGCCATCTTGGATTTCAAAATGGATGTCATTTTCGTAATCGGAACCCCGAGGAACCTCGGAGATGACACCCATATCGATTTTTAAGAAAAAATAATGTCCGCCATCTTGGATTTCAAAATGGATGTCATTTTCGTAATCGGAACCCCGAGGAACCTCGGAGATGACACCCATATCGATTTTTAAGAAAAAAGTTTTTTTTTTTTTAATAAGTACTTGTGTTGTTTTGTGTTTTAAATAAAGACTTGATTACCAGAAAAAATTATGTCCGCCATCTTCCCTCTTCCCTCTTCCCTCTTCCCTCTTCCCTCTTCCCTCTTCCCTCTTCCCTCTTCCCTCTTCCCTCTTCCCTCTTCCCTCTTCCCTCTTCCCTCTTCCCTCTTCCCTCTTCCCTCTTCCCTCTTCCCTCTTCCCTCTTCCCTCTTCCCTCTTCCCTCTTCCCTCTTCCCTCTTCCCTCTTCCCTCTTCCCTCTTCCCTCTTCCCTCTTCCCTCTTCCCTCTTCCCTCTTCCCTCTTCCCTCTTCCCTCTTCCCTCTTCCCTCTTCCCTCTTCCCTCTTCCCTCTTCCCTCTTCCCTCTTCCCTCTTCCCTCTTCCCTCTTCCCTCTTCCCTCTTCCCTCTTCCCTCTTCCCTCTTCCCTCTTCCCTCTTCCCTCTTCCCTCTTCCCTCTTCCCTCTTCCCTCTTCCCTCTTCCCTCTTCCCTCTTCCCTCTTCCCTCTTCCCTCTTCCCTCTTCCCTCTTCCCTCTTCCCTCTTCCCTCTTCCCTCTTCCCTCTTCCCTCTTCCCTCTTCCCTCTTCCCTCTTCCCTCTTCCCTCTTCCCTCTTCCCTCTTCCCTCTTCCCTCTTCCCTCTTCCCTCTTCCCTCTTCCCTCTTCCCTCTTCCCTCTTCCCTCTTCCCTCTTCCCTCTTCCCTCTTCCCTCTTCCCTCTTCCCTCTTCCCTCTTCCCTCTTCCCTCTTCCCTCTTCCCTCTTCCCTCTTCCCTCTTCCCTCTTCCCTCTTCCCTCTTCCCTCTTCCCTCTTCCCTCTTCCCTCTTCCCTCTTCCCTCTTCCCTCTTCCCTCTTCCCTCTTCCCTCTTCCCTCTTCCCTCTTCCCTCTTCCCTCTTCCCTCTTCCCTCTTCCCTCTTCCCTCTTCCCTCTTCCCTCTTCCCTCTTCCCTCTTCCCTCTTCCCTCTTCCCTCTTCCCTCTTCCCTCTTCCCTCTTCCCTCTTCCCTCTTCCCTCTTCCCTCTTCCCTCTTCCCTCTTCCCTCTTCCCTCTTCCCTCTTCCCTCTTCCCTCTTCCCTCTTCCCTCTTCCCTCTTCCCTCTTCCCTCTTCCCTCTTCCCTCTTCCCTCTTCCCTCTTCCCTCTTCCCTCTTCCCTCTTCCCTCTTCCCTCTTCCCTCTTCCCTCTTCCCTCTTCCCTCTTCCCTCTTCCCTCTTCCCTCTTCCCTCTTCCCTCTTCCCTCTTCCCTCTTCCCTCTTCCCTCTTCCCTCTTCCCTCTTCCCTCTTCCCTCTTCCCTCTTCCCTCTTCCCTCTTCCCTCTTCCCTCTTCCCTCTTCCCTCTTCCCTCTTCCCTCTTCCCTCTTCCCTCTTCCCTCTTCCCTCTTCCCTCTTCCCTCTTCCCTCTTCCCTCTTCCCTCTTCCCTCTTCCCTCTTCCCTCTTCCCTCTTCCCTCTTCCCTCTTCCCTCTTGTTACAGTAATGCTCGATGAATGAAAATAAGAATTGCACAAATTTTAACTATAGAAATATATTTTGTCTCTCTCACTCATCAGACGTGAGCGGGCGTTACATTTTTTCATGTGTGACTCCGAGCGCAACTTAAATTAAGACGTTGTCACGTCAAAATATGATACATACTCTTACGCGAGCGGGAGTTTGTAATGGGTATGTAGTCTATATTCTGCCTTCCATATTTTGGTTGACGTGTGTACTATTGCATTCATTTTAATTTATAACGCGTAAAGTATGGTCTACTTTTATGTGTATAAATATGCAGTTCATCAACGAAATACTTTATTTGTTTTGATGACATAACTGTCATTTTGTCCATCACCTGTATGTCGTTCACTTGTCTATATAAAAACAGGTGAACGACACATACGGCAGGTGAACGACAATTATTTAAACACTTATACAAAATTATTTAAAAACCAGGTTTTATCGGTCACTCGCCGTGTCTCAACTCATGTTTCGTTGTTATAAAAACATATAAATTTCCGAAGTAGCTTAGTTTGAGTATTCCATTTTACTTTCAAGCTGTCTTAGGAATCCTTAGCAGGCGGCGCCCGCACCTGATTTTGAAGCGTCAATCCTCTGCCTGTCAGTGGCTTTGAGCGTCCAGGTCTCTGCCCCATAAAGAGATATGGAGAAGACAAGGGCACAGACGAGGTGCATGTTAGTTCGGTTAGGGATGTGTCTATCTTTCCATATTTTGCCGCGTTGGGTCATCGCTGTTTTGGTCATTCCGATTCGCCTGCGAATCTGTGGTTTACATGTGCCTCTATTTGTGAAAATGGAGCCAAGGTACTGGAACTGATCAACAGTTTCAAACTCTTGAAGCATTTTAGTACTTTGTCGACTAGTAATGGTCGACTATCATCAGCTCGGTCTTATATTTATTAATATCGAGACCCATTTTGAGGCTGGTTGTTTTGAGTCATTCCAAAAGTTAGGCCACTTGTGCTTCGGGTGATGCAAAATAGGCGATGCCTACCACGTACCTTCAAGGGCTCCATATCTGTTAAATAGTATTGGGGATATTATGCATCCTTGTCCGGAACTTAAAGTTCTTGTATGTGACATCTCCTACTGACACCATTCTATATCTATATTCAGACTCGTAAAGGCTTTATAAGGTGTTACCAGATGTGCTGGCAGCTTCAGACAATACCTCCCATAACTTATCCCACCCAACGCAGCCGAAGGCTTTCTGGTTATCAGATGTGAAGGAATTCCTCGAAGATGACGAAAACAGCAGTAAGTTACTGAGTAACTTACTGCTGTATGTAAGAATATGTCAAAAGAGGCAGCATCAGGATGCAGAAACGTTATTTAAATGATTCGCTGTTGAACCTTCACAAGAAATTTATAAAATCACGTGGGTATGCTTGAGTTTTGCATCTTTTTGCCGGTTATGACCTTTCTAGATAGTACTGGCTTCAAGAAACGTCCTGAGAAATGTCCTATGATATGAGAATTAAATGCTTGTTTTTTTATGCAAATTACTAACATAAGGAAAAAAGAAAAACAAAAACAATCAAAAAAGCACTATTTGACAGTTCAACGTAGATTTTATTTAAAATGTCACTTACCTGCAACCGTCGTCGTTAACCTGCTAACAAATTCAGTGAAATTGGAACATATTTGTCGCAAACCTGCACCCATTGTCGATAACTTGGTAACAAATGTCGTTTACCTGACATCGATGTCTTTCACCTGTCGACTTAAAATTTCAAACATCCATATCTTCTAAGATATTCAATTTAACTACTTCCCTCGACGTGATATCAATTGTCTGAATATATTTCTAGCGATCCTATGAAAAATAAAAGAAGAAATCGCAACTTTAAAAAAAAATGCTAAATTAACGCAGCGGTGCAAATTTTTTGAGAACGACCCAGGCTTTTTGCGGAGGAAATTTGGCCAAAACAGACGAATAGTACACAAATTGTATAATAATAAGCGCAAAAATTGAAACAGTCCGACACAGAACATTTTCTTCCCATTCAGATCCTAAAATTTGGTAAAGATTGGTTAAAAAAGTTTTGAAGGATGAAATAGACGAGAACGAGACCTTGATTTGTTTGGAAAAATGAGCTGTGATATTTCCTCTTAACGAAATGGTTTTGTGGGGTGCCCGTTGTTTTGCCGACAAACTTTTCATCGAATATCATTTCACCGAAAACGTTTCGCCGATTTTTTACTTCGCGTATTTTCATTTAGTGTAATTTTATTTCATCGACAGCTCATTTCAACTTTTATTATTTCGTAGAAAAACTTTTCAAGGAATATTATTTGATCGATGATTCATTTCGTATATTTTTTAAATGGAGGAAGTACATTACATCGATTTTCATTTCTTCGAATAATATTTAATGTGATCATCAACTACATAAAAAAAACGGCCTAGTCGGATCTGCTCTGAAAGGCGAATCATTTAAAGTTTGAGAATAGGTTGAGGTAAATCAATCACCTTTCAGATCAGAGCAGATCCGACTCGGCCGGGTTAGGTTAGGTTAGTTTTTATTTATATCCCTAAAAAATATTTTCCATTTTAGTTGTAGCGAGCTGGACCCGTACATGCAAGTGAAATGATATTACGTGAAGTAAGTTTTGTGTAATTTAAAAAGATTTTAAACGATAAATTATGAAACGTACTTCTATGAAATAATACATCTGTGTAATGAATCATACGCCATTTGAAAATTCGTGATGTAAAAATACTCGTAATGAAATTTCGATGAAGTGAGTTGTCGATGAAATGAAAATTCTTGAAACGTTATCTTTGAAGTAAAATTCGACGTAACGAGTGTCATCGGATCAAGTGAATAATGTCATTGTCATCCGAATCATTTCAGCTAATTAATTTATTTAAAACAGGCTGACTAACAAGTAACAATCAATTTTCTTCTTCTTAAGAGGCTTTATTCCTTTCAATATATATTTTTTTCATATTATATGACAAATATAATGATAATTTCAACCAAATTTTTGAAGTGAATAATACTTTTCCCCGAGTTGTAGGTAGTAACACAGCTTATATGCTTTTATTGCGGGCAGTCGAAAATAAGTTGACAAAACTAATTTTCCGCGTGAATTTTGTCAATTTCGAGTTTTTGAAACAAAAATTATCAATGAAAAATTCAAACTGTAGGTTTCAAATAGATACCATTAAATCCTGTTCTAGGTAGTTATATCAATAATATTATGTTAAGAAACATGTTTGATCATAGAGAAAAAAGTCTAAAACAATCAGCATTTTAAAAGGAATAAGGCTTCTTAATGATAGAAGAAGTTCTACACCCGACACGACTCTTTGTTTCCGGACATATTCTCTGTTCCATATATAACCTACCAACTATAAATGCAAAGTCACATCTTAAATGTAATGTATTGTAAACAGTAGTAGTATTTTCGGCAAGAGGTTACAAGCGCTCTATCGGAATGCGTAGATAGAATTCAGCAATGCTGCCACCAATCTATCTCTTGTCGCGGTTGAACCCTAAGTTTCACCTAACTAGATCCCCCGAGGAGCCTAACGTGAGATATCTAACTGATGCCTCGCGGGGTGCAATCTTCCCATTAGACGACGAGCGCGGTGCAATCAACGAATCATCACATTTGCCGCCTGCCGGTTGCTGTATAATAGGTATGTTGCTTTACTATACCACAATAAAGTACCTTGGTAACTCAAACGTCTCCTGATGAGACATTTGTGTACGCTGATTGTTGATCGTTAATTAATACAATAGTGTAGCCAATAAGCTTATATTGTGTTAGTATAAAGTAAGTTTTTGATAATACAAATATTTTTGTTAAAAGCTTTTATTGCCGACTGTATTTCTTTTTGAACATCCGCTAACTACTCACCGAGACGATTCCAAAACCCAGGGTAGGATTGCATCGTCTTTTTACAGTGTTTCTATGACCACCCTTTCGGCTTCATCATCAGACCAGCTTCGTGGTGTCATATTATTTTATCGTCAACGAAGTTACGCAAGTACACCAAATATCAGCTCAATCGGTGACCGGGAAGTGGTTCAAAACTAACTTACCAGATTTGATTATAGCAGACACGGGACAAGTAAAAGTAAATTAAAGCTTGTTAAAACGAAATTCGTTCGCAAAAAACTGGGTTTTAAACACACAACATATAGAAACATATAATCAACTTAACAAACTTTTTGTTTTTAAAAGATTGTTGAAGTTTTGTAAATAAATTCTGTCCAAATAAAACCCGCCGGGTTATAGTGATTGGTTCGCTGAAGTAACTGCTTCCGGATGCCGGAACCAGACGCAGCCTCCGTCCGCGATCATCTCGCTCATAATAAACTCGCAATCACGAGGTTAGTCAGTAAATGCACAGTAAACATTTCATTTCTTTTCTTTCATGCAATAGGGAACTTTGCATGATTATTTTTCTTTAGTTTATCCTAAATATTTGGTAAAGAAAAGTTCCATTGTATACTTGATCTATTTTGCAAATTTGAAGTTCCTAGGTTCAGTAGTTTCGGCTTTACGTTGATGAGTGAGTCAGTCAGGCAGTCACTCGGGACGGTTCCGTTTGTTTATGTAAAGATTTAAATAAAAACTATCTTAAGAAGTGACGTCACACGCAGGGTGTTTCAAATTTGCTCCAATTAATGAAACAATAAAAATATTTTATATATAAATAATAATAATCTTCGAACAAATCGTTTATTCAGGCACTTTTAATAAATGTTATCATTGTTTAAATCAATGTAATCTTCGTACTGCTAGTAAAATTGGCCTTCAGTTAAATGAATGGAGTGTCCCTCATCGTTCCCTCGTTTTTGTAGTTTAATAACTTCCTAGGTACTTACTCTCACATACACAATTCCCCTGTGTTTTCTTAGCTACAAAATGCTCTAAAGAGCAAAATCTATGTGAAATACTGTTTTATAAGTATACTAAGTCCCAGAGAGTACAGAGCGCTCGCCGCTCCGCTGGCCGGGGGCTGATTGCATAGAATCAACCGATTGTTCGCTCCCAAACCCGATTTATTCTACATTTTTATTTCAGTAAAGTCATAATGCTTTCTATTAGTATCGCAGTCAGACTATCTACTTATTTTGTATCGGCACTGATCAAATTGATCAGGATTTAATAATGCTTGAGTTCTTTAATGATTCGGAATAGCTACACTCCATCATAAAATAAAATAAATATATATTGCCTTACTTCTCCACCGGGTAATATGATTTTATCTTGATGTTATATGTATATATAATTGCTAATATAGTTCATTTAAATACATTTAAAGTACACGATGAGTTCCGCACCAGCAGGGCTAACATATCTTGCCGCGACTTCGCTTGTCGCGCGACTCAGTGTCACCTGTTTTGCTCGTCCGGTGCTAAAAGGAAAGTGACAGGTGGTGTATGTCGCGCGACAAAGAGTCGCGTGTCAGTTATGCTAGAGGTACAGTACGCAAAAACTCTTACGAAAACGTTTTGTAAGTGTGATTTATAGGTCAATAAATTATATCGGTGAAAACGTGGAGCTTAACCCCCCCAAATTCTTGGATAAAAACATGTTTGGTCCTTTCCTAATGAACAATTGAATTAGCAATGCGTGTGAGCAATGTGATGAGCACACACAGATGCGTCCTCGTGTTTACGAAGCGGAGTGTTTGCGCAAACACGGGTGATCGCTAACCAGATAAGAAGTAGCAGGTGCCGCGGTTGACAGTGCGTGTTGTGTTGGCTAATAGAGATGGGGGATAGCTACAGTGCAATGGCTGTGATAGTCCAATCATAATATTCACATAAAGTGTGCATGGCCTTTATAACAATAAATATATTCTCAGTAATAGGGTCCCGTTTTTACCCTTTGGGTACGGAACCCTAAAAAACAACTTTCAGTCACCGTCAATTTCAACAATAACTCTTAAAGATGCATTTGACGAAAAAAACATATTCGATAAAAAATATACATAAAACATCTTACATATGCTTTGTCAGGTGGCTTGGAGTAAGATTGTCTGATATTAGTAGATATTTATGTGGGACTGGGGCAGATGGCCGGCTGCTGATGAATGACAGAGGTTTGTGTTTTGAATGTGAATAAGAACAATAAAGGTGTCAGAGTGAGACATATGTCAGTTCATACTCGATGCTGGAAGACGACCGTTGTTTATGTGTTTTTCTGTCTATTTCTCATACTTTTACGTTTCCTATATCTGTTTTTACAAATAGCCGGTGTTTCCCGAAGCCTCTCGGCTATATTTATAGAACCTTCACTCGGCTATCTGTATGTCTGACGCTGGGAACGCTGGCGGAATCGCCGAAGCATGCCTATCGACACATTAGCGTGGATGCGGTCGTTAAGATACAGTCGGTACGAGATACGATACAGGACACTGTCGCCGGGCTGAGATACACCGAGAGTTTAAGGAACTTGTTTAAACAGATATTGTTCACAAATATGAGGGCTAAAACACAATATCGTGTCACACCGTTGTTACGCGACATTTCGTTCGTTATGACGTGAAAAGTTAATCACTATATAGTATAAAACAAAGTCGCTTCCTGCTGTCTGGCTGTCCCTATGTATGCTAAGATCTTTAAAACCGTTCAAGAGGAAGGTTTATATGCATAGTACATTTAGTATCAGCATTGCACCCTGCGAAGCCGGGGCGGGTCGCTAGTATAAAAATAATAATAATAATATCCCTATCGTCCCAAACACCGCAGCGAGTGCCAGTGATGACATACGGCACTGAGACGTGGTCGCTTACAATGGGCCTCATATGAAGGCTCAAAGTTACTCAAAGGGCAATGGAGCGAGCTATGCTCGGAGTATTCTTGCGGGATCGAATCCGAAATAATAAGATACGCCAGAAAGCGGCAGATCTGGGCAGCATCACGTTACTACCCGGTCAAGTTAAGTATGCGCCTAATATCTATATTGTCTCGTATATAAATTAGGTGCAATCTAAACGAGATCGGGTTGGCGAAATGGTGTAGTATCTACTTCTAATAGTCAGGTATATCGCCACTATTGAAAATCTTTCCTAGATATTAGGGACATATATGGAATTAGGGTCCAGCTGCAGAAGTGTCCGTTGTGTCCCCAACCTAACTCAATCCTAACAAATGGCCCGCCTGCCGCGCTCACCACAGAACTAATGTCGCCGCTCGCCGACAGATGGCGTTCACTTCTTATCAAAGGCCTTTGGAAGGGTGCTATCAGAGATACCTACAGCAAATTTATTTAATCACCGGCTGATTTCCTAAACCTTTTTTATGTTGAGATTTATTCCGAAGAGAGGTAACGCAACTGTTTTCTTTTTCTTATCTAAAAACCAAACCAAAGTCAAAGTCAAAATCAAAGTCAAAGGTGTTTTATTTTTTACCAACTATGTTACGTCCATAATAATAATAATCACGCAAGCCTTCCAAAAGTAGTAGGGCCTCGTGCAGGGTCCGTCCGGATTGTTACTACCGTCTTGCCTGCTAACCCACCGCCAAACAGCAATGTTCGCATTGTTGTGTTCCGGTGTGGGGGTAAGATAGCCGGTGAAATTACTAGCATAGAGGCATTCTATCTTCGTCCTCCGGGTAGGCAAGCATTTGTGACTCCTCTGGTGTTGCAGGTGTTTATGGGCGACGGTAATCGCTTTCCATCAGGCGATACGTTTGCTCATTTGCCCCTTATGACATAAAAAAAAAAAAAAAGACCGGGACGTATGAGCCCGAGACTCTATGAGACGAGATACAAATAATAATAATAATTATTTATTTATTCACTCCACCACAAAAAAAGTACAATACAATACAATTCATACATTTGTACATCTGGTTACAATAACTTGCATGGTGGAGACTGGTGCGTGAACTAGGAGGACCTGTAAGTCAGCCAATACAAGCCTATTAGAGCTTACTGTGGGACTAGATCGATTTGTGTGAGGTTGTCCGATATTTATTATTATTTGTATGTCGCACCCTTTCATGGGAAAATGGTGTCCCGGACCTTTGGGAGGCGTGCACGGAGCCGAAGCCAACAAGCAGAGGCCCTTTCGACAATTTAATGAAATGTAAGGGGTACTCCATGCGGACGCTCCCGCTGCCTGTGCCATGGGACGCACACAGAGACAGCACCCGCTAGATGTAAGAACTATTGTGGTTGTATGCTGTATGGAGTCTAAACATGGTACTAGGCTATTACATGAAATGCGATGGACTAACTACTGGGCTATTATTTATATTGTTATAGTGGTCATACATCATGCGAAAATTTTGGGTTGGAAATATACAGCTCTATGACAGACGGACTGATTAGGCTTAGTAATGGGGTTACGTTAGCACCCTTTGGGTACGGAACCCTAAAAAGGTACGTTGAAGAAATTAGCTGTACTTCTCCGGACGCTCTCCTTTCTGAGCGCAGTTCCCGATGATCAGAGAATAAACTCAATAATAAAGTTGAGCGGCGATCGGCAACGACTTGCGAGTCTTGCGCTTAGTTCAGTCATTTTATTTAAATATTGATGACTGTCTCGACAAGTATCGGTTACGGAATTATTAACAGTTTATGAGCTTATTAAGAGATATTAAGTTTGGGGTCAGCACAGTAGAGATGTGTAGCTCGCGAGTGAGTGATTCAAACGAGCTATATCATTTGGTTTAGCTCACTAGCTCTTTCGCTCACTGACGATTCAAGTAGCTCAGTATATCATCTATCATCTCAGTATTACTTGCTCCCTCTCGCTCATGAAATGAATGTTGCCATGCTGCCGTGAATCTAATTCATCGACATCTCTAGTTCTCTGCTCACTCGTGAACGATATAGTCTAAAGATCTACTGAGCTAAATGAGTGATACATATCTCGGTGAGCTAAAGACACATATCACTCTTTTCACTTTAGTGACTCATTCTGCGCATCTCTACAGCACAGAGACTAGGTACTGAAAAAATTATGTCGTGAATTAGGTTGCTTCAAAAATGTCTGCTTCAATATTAAACATTTAAGGAATTATTTGATTATTATTGAGTACGTACAAAGAGTAAAGAGATCATAGTTCGAATGTTTATATTCAAGTGAAAAAAAATGCATTGAACGGGTTACGCCATGATATAATCGATTTTCATCATGATATAATCGATCATGATATAATCTATAAATTATTATCTTAATTGATTAATTCGTGTTACATTAAACTACAAGTCACAAAATAGAATAATAATAATTGACAGGTTGATGAAATAATTGCATTGTGTATTATTTTCAAAAAAAATCATGTTAAGAGTACTTAACGGCATTCGCTGAGTAGCCTTAGCTTAAGTTTTGTATAGTATGCATTTCCAGTAAAGCTTATTATAGATTTAGTTACAGTATTAAAAGTTTTGCCGTTACATATAATAAGTTTCTTTTAAATAGATTTAGCTGTGCTACTGGTAGATTTAAAGGTTTATTCTTTGAGCGGGATTTGAACCCAAGTCTCCACGGCATTCCGGGGACCAGACGGGTGAACTACCAATTGTTTTTTTTAATGCCTTATGGTGGCATCGTAGTGTTATCTACCGTAAACTTTGCTTAAAAATACTTGTTGTGTAGGAATATATTTATTTGGTTTGTTTAATAAATAAAAACTGTTGTTTTGTAAGGGTTCCGTACTAACAGAATGTCAACGAAACCCTAATTATTAAGGCTCTAGGTACTATCCGTTCCAATAGATATTAGATTTTCTATTAAATGTCTATGTATTATTGTTACCGAAACAAATATAATATAAACAAAATATAAAATTATAAACAAAAATACAAACAACTCTGAAATAATGATTAAAGAGGCCAAAACTGGCTCTGTTGTCTTATAGTAAACTACTAAACTGGCTATTATCTGTTATTTCTGTATTAAATAAAACTCCTAAGGGTATACATTAATTACGCTTGTTTAATTTTTGTACCCGGCAACTTCTTTGTTCCCTAATATGGAAAATAAAGCTAGGCAACCAATATTCTTTCATTTCTTTGTGTTAATGTAGTTTTCTCCACGCTTAATTTTCGTAAATATCATTGACTACCCTTTTTTTAAATGTAAAAACAGAATCTTTAAGCTAGGCAACAGTGATTGAATAACTTAGGTACTAGTAAACGTATAAACTACTAGCTTTTGCCCGCGGCTTCGCACACGTAAACACAATATCACGTTCACTACACTTATTGCGAGGCCAAAGGCCTAGCTCCGCGTAGCACCGAAGGTTCGGAGCGTCCTAAGGAAGCCGCCCACCCACTTAATATAAGTCGAAGTAATTTAATGCGAGGCCGAAGGCCGAGCTCCGCGTAGCACCGTAGGTGCGGAGCGTCCCAAGGAAGCCGCCCACCAACTTAATATAAGTGGACGTAACTTAATGCGAGGCCGAAGGCCGAGCTCCGCGTAGCACCGAAGGTGCGGAGCGTCCTAAAGAAGCCGCCCACCCACTTAATATAAGTGGAAGTAACTTAATGCGAGGCCGAAGGCCGAGCTCCGCGTAGCACCGAAGGTGCGGAGCGTCCTAAGGAAGCCGACCACCCACTTAATATAAGTGGAAGTAACTTAATGCGAGGCCGAAGGCCGAGCTCCGCGTAGCACCGAAGGTGCGGAGCGTCCTAAGGAAGCCGCCCACCCACTTAATATAAGTCGAAGTAACTTAATGCGAGGCCGAAGGCCGAGCTCCGCGTAGCACCGTAGGTGCGGAGCGTCCCAAGGAATCCGCCCACCCATTTAATATAAGTTGAGGTAACTTAATGCGAGGCCGAAGGCCGAGCTCCGCGTACCACCGAAGGTGCGGAGCGTCCTAAGGAAGCCGACCACCCACTTAATATAAGTGGAAGTAACTTATTGCGAGGCCGAAGGCCGAGCTCCGCGTAGCACCGAAGGTGCGGAGCGTCCTAAGGAAGCCGCCCACCCACTTAATAGGTCGAAGTAACTTAATGCGAGGCCGAAGGCCGAGCTCCGCGTAGCACCGTAGGTGCGGAGCGTCCCAAGGAATCCGCCCACCCATTTAATATAAGTTGAAGTAACCTAATGCGAGGCCGAAGGCCGAGCTCCGCGTAGCACCAAAGGTGCGGAGCGTCCCAAGGAAGCCGCCAACCAACTTAATATAAGTTGAAGTAACTTAATGCGAGGCCGAAGGCCGAGCTCCGCGTAGCACCATAGGTGCGGAGCGTCCCAAGGAATCCGCCCACCCATTTAATATAAGTTGAAGTAACCTAGTGCGAGGCCGAAGGCCGAGCTCCGCGTAGCACCAAAGGTCCGGAGCGTCCCAAGGAAGCCGCACCCACTTAATATAAGTTGAAGTAACTTAATGCGAGGCCGAAGGCCGAGCTCCGCGTAGCACCGTAGGTGCGGAGCGTCCCAAGGAAGCCGCCCACCCACTTAATATAAGTGCAAGTAACTTAATGCGAGGCCGAAGGCCGAGCTCCGCGTAGCACCGAAGGTGCGGAGCGTCCTAAGGAAGCCGCCTACCCACTTAATATACGTCGAAGTAACTTAATGCGAGGCCGAAGGCCGAGCTCCGCGTAACACCGTAGGTGCGGAGCGTCCCAAGGAATCCGCCCACCCATTTAATATAGGTTGAAGGAACCTAGTGCGAGGCCGAAGGCCGAGCTCCGCGTAGCACCGAAGGTGCGGAGCGTCCCAAGGAAGCCGCACCCACTTAATATAAGTTGAAGTAACTTAATGCGAGGCCGAAGGCCGAGCTCCACGTAGCACCGTAGGTGCGGAGCGTCCCAAGGAAGCCGCCCACCCACTTATTATAAGTGGAAGTAACTGAATGCGAGGCCGAAGGCCGAGCTCCACTTAGCACCGAAGGTGCGGAGCATCCCAAGGAAGCCGCCCACTCACTTAATATAAGTTGAAGTAACTAAATGAGAGGCCGAAGGCCGAGCTCCGCGTAGCACCGTAGGTGCGGAGCGTCTCAAGGAATTCGCCCACCCCTTAATATAAGTTGAAGTAACTTAATGCGAGGCCGCAGGCCGAGCTCCGCGTAGCACCGAAGGTGCGGAGCGTCTCAAGGAAGCCGCCCACCCACTTAATATAAGTTGAAGTAACTTAATGCGAGGCCGAAGGCCGAGCTCCGCGTAGCACCGAAGGTGCGGAGCGTCCCAAGGAAGCCGCCTATTAAACTACTTAAACATATGTTAAGTGGGTTGGCGGCTTCCCTGGGACGCTCGTGGAACTCGGCCTACGGCCTCGCATTAAATTATTAAGGGTTTATAAAGTAACTTAGCACCGAAGGTGCGGAGCGTCCCAGGGAAGACGCCCACCCACTTAAAAGATGTTCAAATAACTTAATGCGAGGCCGCCCACCCACTTAATATAAGTTGAAGTGTGTGAGCGGCTTCCCTGGGACGCTCTGCACCTTCGGTGCTACGTGAAGCTCGGCCTACGGCCTCGCGTTAAGTTACTACTTATATTAGTGGGTTGGCGCCTTCCCTAGGACGCTCCGCACCTTCGGTGCTACGCTTGTGAACATGATCTTGGTTTAATTAAAATTGAGGCAAGACTTATGTTTAAAAAATCGTTTTGATTATTAATTGTCTATTGTAGATTTAAATAACTTAATGCGAGACCGCCCACCCACTTAATATAAGTTGAAGTGTGTGAGCGGCTTCCCTGGGACGCTCTGCACCTTCGGTGCTACGTGGAGCTCGGCCTACGGCCTCGCATGAGATAACACGGTTATTATTTCAGGTTCTGGGTTCAAATCCCGGCTAGGTGAAATCCTTTCTACATTGTAAATTTCATAATTTTGTCTTGTCTCGAATCATGGTTGTTTTTCATATAAAATGCATACATTGTCGAGCAGCAACTCTCAATACCTGATACACTGCTGCTTATTAGGTATGCGATCAATATTCAACAACTTCGGTAGTAATTCTCGAAGTCCAGGTTAACCCATCACAGCTAGACCCTAGCTTGTGCCGAATCGTGGTCACGGGCACGCAACGACGTACGTGAATCCTGGCCTTAGTGTCGAGGAGACCCATCATGTATGGAGCTGGTGTTATTAACTCAGGAAAAATCTTAACAGCGCGATGCAGCCGCTAGTACGGAGATTTTGTCAAAGTAACAACGCCATCTAGCGGAAAATTGGTCATTGAGAACAAAATCTCAACACACCGTTAAAAATAAAGAATTACTGATATTTAATGCTTTGAATAAATTTGATATATTAAAAAAACTACATAGATGCAAAATTGTGGCTAAATATATCGTATATTTATCGTTTATTATACATTTCGCTACCTTATTAGTAAGTTAGGCCAAACACAAACAATACCAAAATTTGCGCCTAATGTTCTAAATGTTGGTTGGTAAAACATATTTAAAAATGTATTTAATTTACTTAAATTGATTCGAAATACTTTTATTTCAATTACACTCGATAAAATGGCATTAAAAATCTGTTTTATTCATTAACATTTTTTATTGCGTCTCCGGGCTTTTTTATGGTCAATACTTACAAACTACAGAAGAATATAATTGCATATTCAATAAAAGAGCATTAATTAGTTCCTATTGTCGCTAATTGTGTTTTTAAAGAAATGTATGTTTTTTTTAGCATGAGCCAATTTACAACGAAGATTGCACTCATATTTTCGTCTGTGTTGGTCGATAATTGGCGCCATCTTTTCTATCTAACTAAGACGGTTTCCGTAACTCAACGCCTCAAACAACCTTAACCTTATTGTTAATACCGGTGGGCCGCGAGGAGGTATTATGTCGAATTCATACTTTTTAGTTTTTGTACACGTAAGAGCCACGCGGGGGTCGCGTCGTTCTAAATTCAAAATCACAAACGCTGTCATTATAAGGTTACACATTGTAAGGAAAATATTTCATGGAATTTATGTTTTCAGAGATAAATATGAATCATAATAAAAAGTATCCTATAACCATCTTTGGATGTTCAGCTATTCCTGTACCAAAATTGGTAACTTTTTATCCAGCCGTTCCGGCGTGATGCAAGGACAACGGTTTTTTTGAAAACAGATGGCGCCAGGTTGGCATGGCGAAGCGTGTCCATACAAAACAACTATCCGGCTGCATCACGCTATCGAGATTTTTCCTGAAATCATGACCTCCCCCCATAGAAAATTTATTTTCAATACAAATTTAGGATTTTATAATAGTATAGAATAGATGTTAGAATCAAATAACAGATGAGGGGAGGTGGTTCACATTGAACGTATCTTAAACTAATTGCTTTTTATGCATACGTTATAATAAATATTATGGGACAATCTTACACAAATCGACCTAAGCCCAAACTAAACAAAGCTTGTGCTATGGCTACTAAACGACGATATACCTACATAATATATAAATACATACACAGATAACATCCACGACGCAGGAACAAATATTCGAGTTCATCACACAAATATTTGCCCTGGCCGAGATTCGAACCTAGAACCGCCGGCTCAGTAGGCAGGTGCACTACAAACTGCAACAACCGCGTCGTCGTCGTATAAGTTGCCAATATTATTGTTATATCTGTTCTTATTTACTAGCCATTTTATATTTACAATGAAATATTAATCATGAATTTTAGGCTAGCAACTACGTGTGCAGGAAGAATAGATTCCATTTTCTTCAGAATCATCTGCCTTAATACTTAGGCATAAAAACCAGCCAAGTACAGGCTCAGGCATCCATCTTGCTTTATTACAGCAAAGAGACATTACTTACCACGACGCAGATTATACTAACGGCCAATCCCGCGATCGGCCCAAAAAATATATCCCCTATCTCTCTCTTACCCGAGGACTTCAATAGGGTTAGAGTGGGAGAGGAGACGTCTAGTTGAAGATAATTTGCGCCCACTTCGGTCCTCATTAAGGGAGTAATGAAGGGTCTCTATCTAAATGAGACGAGGAATATCGGGTTTACGGCGCGAGGAGATTCGGTGTTGATGTATTGCTAATGTGGAGTTTGCGTACTTTTTTGTAAGTAAATATCATACTTTAATAAGGTATCTACGTATTTATTTCAAACTCTAGCCTAGGTTTTGTGAAAATGTATTAGTATTCATTAATATCAGTCAGTAGGCTGTCGAAAAACAAAAATTCAGTATAATCCGGGGTAGACTAAGTACGCTTACTATTACTACTATAGCCGTTGGGAATCGAGTTCTTATGGACGCTACGCCATTGGTGTACTATAGAGGTGTAAAATTATCGATGTGGGACTTAGGTACATATTATTACTACAATAGGATCAAGAGATGAAATTTCCTGATTCATCCCATTACCTCAGGAGGAGGTTGTATTTTGCTCTGATACACAAAAAGTACAAAATACTAAACATGATAGGTATAAAACTTTTAATTGCCTAGGTCGTGTGCACTTCGTCGCAATATTCCAAAGTACATGAAAGGACTTGGTTGTTAAATGTCTGAGGCTGCATTTAGGTAACCATTTTTTTTCCAAGAATAGCTCTAATTCTCGGGTAGGAATAAGAGATTGGTTCAACCATACTTACTTGGATATTAGGAGACAACATGCTATATAAACTTGGCATTTACTCTATGAATTAACCTTAACTAGATTGGTCTAATCGAATCTTAATGCCGTAACGTGCAACCTCCTCGCGATACACGCGCAACCTAGTTTGACTATCACTGATAAAGTCTGTGCTTAATTCTCACTATACATTCTGATTGTTATATAATATTAATGTGAAATGAAAAAATGTTAGGACATCTCCTGAGTCACGATTAAGACTATAATAGAAGGAAAAATAGAAGGGAAAAGAAAGAAGGGAAGACCGAGAAACACATACATGTATGGAGCAAATAAAAGAAAAAAAAATGTTTCATTATATAAAGACGTAAAAGAAAAAGCGGAATGTAGAATAAGCTGGAAATTTCTCCACCGACAAGAGCCTAGCTCTTTTATATATGATGGTGTTTTAGCAAACGAAATATTTAGATGATAATAACGGACAAATATATTTATAACATAAAAACAATTAAATGAGATTGCATAGTATTGATTAAACTTTAACATTATGTGAAAAAACACAAGAATCTATAACGGACATATATAAACAGTATAAACAGTCGACACACGCATGCACAGTCCTGCAAAACGAAACGTTAGCGTAAGGACCTCTTATGAAACATTCTGCAACTATATAAATAGGCTTATTTGATTAGCAGAGTGACGGCACATACGCCATTCTGTTCCTTATCCTCGTGTGGTTTCATGTTCTCTAATTAGAGACACAAATGGCGATACGGCTTCAAACTTTACTGAAACAGAAAACTGTAAGAGCAACGACCGCTTGCCAGCCTTTTGTTCTCGAATCTGTACAGTCGGCTGCAACGCACCTGGATGTTTGTCCGACAAGGGCCCTGATTCGATGAGGTATTGCGATATTCTGAATCTAACAGTCTTTCGTTTATTGAAATATTCAGTAATTGCAAAAGGCAGACCACTGTACAATTTTTCGTTCTGTATTAGTTGCCCCCAAAGTTGTGACGCTTTTGACGTTTACAAGTTTAGTTTGGGTACCATAGTACAAGTTCAAGTTAATTCCTATTGTCTAGCCTTTTGAAATAACTGAAAAAATATCGTAATTAGAAAATATAGGACACTGAAGTGGCGCTAGGTCGCATTACATGTGGATTGTGGCCTTATCGTAAATTTACGAGTATCCCTTGCGCCTATCTATCATTGATATGAGTTGCTTTTAGCAAGGAATATCAAAATAGAGTTAATTATTTTCAATGAGAGAGAAAATTTCCATAACTTGGCTTTCAATCATTGTAATCCTCCTGAGTTCCAATGTCCTACACATACACATAGTACATAAACTTCAAATTAATAGTTATATCTATCTATCTGTCATAAGGCTAAAATTAAGATTACAATAAAATTGACAAATTATGAATGCTGGTAGTTAGGTTAAAGGTACATTTCTAAAGTACACATGTAGTGGTGAAATCTCGAACATATGTGACAAGATCTGTCGACGCTGGCTGCGATGGTGCAGTTTGGCGGACTGTACTCGACAGTACGCATTGAGCAGTTTTACGAGCGACTGTACGTCTGACGTCGAATAATCCTGTGAACTGTAACTTTGGCGTTCACGTGAGTGTCACCTGCTGACGGAGGCTTAATGACTCTAAAGAGACGGATATGTCCTTTTTCTCGCTAGCGATGGCGTAGGATTTAATGTCAATTCATTCTCATTTTTAGGATTCCGTACCTAAAGGGAAAAAAACAGGACCCTATTACTAAGCCTCCGTCTGTCACGGTAATAGCTAGACAGTTGACATTTTCACAGATGTATTTCTGTTGCCGCTATAACAACAAATTACTAAACGCAAAAATAAAATTTGCACCAGGCTGTATCTCATGAACCGTCCGCTGTAACTCATGAAGCTAGACAATTGAATGTGTCGAATAAAAACATTAAGGCTCTATTTTAAAATTCCTTTTTGTATCGTAAATTTAGCATCGCAAAACGGGACTTTTTCCAATCCCTTTTTATCACGTTTTATATGGCTGACTACGACCAAATTTTGTCCAACTTTTTGGGCTTTACCCATGACGAGACCTGAAAGCCAGGCCTCTTTACTCACATATACAATGGTCGATGGGGACGACATGCCTGCCTCGTCTCGCCTCGGCTAGAGCGTACAGCCGCTACAAAAATTTACCCCGAGATTACAGATGTGGATGCGTGAATTTTCTTTCCCCCAACAGGGCGCGATGAAAAGCGACGTAATGACGAATTAGACGTGCTTTTGTCGACGAAGTCTGAAAGAAAAATGCCATAATTATTTACACGATGTAGGGGCAGTTGATGCGTTTCACCACGGAACGATAGCTGTCCTGTATAGATGTCGTTCCTCTGCGGAACTCACCTCTCTCATACATAGGTACTTATGGTTCTACGACGTAATAGGTCTTATTCAAAAGTCTTTAGACCACATTACTATCCGAGAGTAAGCTTTATACTTGCTATAAAATTTTGGTCGATTCCACCATTAATAGGACACTGATATGGTGGTAATCAGCAAGTCCCTCTAAGGCTTGGTTTGACCTGAACATAGAATAAGGTTTATTCTTAGAATTTTCAGTATTTATAAAAATTATTAAACGATAAACAAGTATAAGGCAATAACGATCTTAACCAATCCTGAGACAATTCCTTCTGATTAATGTCAAGACTTACTCGGGGTTAAGACACAAAATGCCGTTACACTTTGCGTCTAAATCTTCGAGTAAGTCTTATTCCAGTTTGGAATCCAGCCTAAGTCAGGTAGACGCCCAAGACGCAGGGTAGTGTAATAATACATTCAGAGCCGATTCGCTACATAACAATTCACACTCGGCATTTGACTCTGTAAGCAAATTGCCATAAATTGAGCGCCTCTGTAGGCGCGCAGTGAAATGGCACGGAGTGACGTCACAATGCGTCCGCCGGGCCGTGCGGCCTTCTGATGCCGCGCAGAGAGCACCGACTGACCATTTCGATAAAACGCATCAGGGTCTCAGGGACATGGCCTGGAGTGACGTCACAATGCGACTGCCGGGCCGTGCGGCCTTGTGATGCCGCGAAGAGAGCACCGACTGACTACTTCGATAAAACGCAGCAGGTTCAAAGGGAAAGGCTCGGAGTGACGTCACAATGCTTTGGATGTCTTAGCTTCCGCCACTAGCCTGTATCCAGATCCTAACACGTTTAAAACTGTGGCTAATGCATCAGCTCTATCATCGTATTGGTGGCGTATAACATAACTTGACTTCGGTAAGAGTTGAACCAATATCATGCTACACTAAGTTCGTTTCCGTGGTGTAAACCAAAGCTTGTGATCGTGTCACCGTAGCGAAATTTGATAGAAAGAGCTCATCAATTCATCATATTCCGCTTGTTATCAGCACGAAAAACGCAGTAATTTCAGTCAGTTTGCAGTGTGCCTTCTGTCTAGTTTTGTTTCCGTTGCTAACGGTTTACTTGTTGATGTCACAGACGCATCACATTAGCATTGCAATGAACGGAGCATATCGCACTCCTCTTTATTTTATTTTTATTTTATTTATAAAAACATTTTTATGACATTACAGTTATAAGCCTATGCGTCACAAAACTTAAATTAACAATAAAAGGTTCACAATAATATAAACAAACAGCTTAATTTGGAACAGTAGAGCACCTAGTATCCATCGCCTCACAGAATCTCAGGCATTCACTACACACTGCCGCCCACGTCCTCTTATGTTTGTCTCTAACGAGTGGAACCCTCTTTTAAACAATAAATAATGATCTCTTCAAGACGCAAGTAAATATGTACCCACCTAGATAATCTAGATATTCATTGTCATTTACCGGCAGGTGAGTTGGAAATCAAATTGCCTATTACAAAGTAAAAAACGCAGCGGTTTTTCCACTTGGAACTGTGTGTTCTCTCTGGTTTGGTTTCGGTGGCGTATATCATAGCTTGTGGCCGGTTAGAGACGGCAGCCAGTGTTACGATGTCTATCCAAAACTGGGCTTTCTGAACGAGTAGTCGAGTAATCCCAATTTCAAGCAGTCTACAAATTTAAATGACTTGTTCCGCGTTGTGCCAGTTACGACTATCACCGCGTATCTCATTTACCAGAATATGGAAAATGGAGTATTTATATAAAAAAAAATTATGCCTTAAGTTATAGTCTGCGTAATGCACCTTCATGTATTATGCAATCAAAACAAATAAATACGTCATTAAGGGAAATCTATAGGAGCTAAGTCGGTTCAGTCGTTTGAGAATCGTTATTCACACCGAACGAGGCTTACCCTCAGTCATCATATCAGCCGAAACACGTCCACTACTAGTCAAAACCCTATCCGACGTTCTTCATATCTTGCGTTGCTCCAGACCAATAGCTTCCTGCAATCTCGAACAGATCGTCGGTTCACATTGTTGGCGGTCTCCCCACGGTATCTCGTCCGGTACGTGTAAAATCATCTTCGGGCATAGTTTTTTTTGGCAACTCTTCGTGTTAATAAGTGTCAAGTGTAGGTGTATTTTATAATATGTATATACATATTATAAAATATAATAACGCATTTAGGGTGCTGTTGCGAAGACCGAGGTTTTGTAGTGCATCGAAAATGTTCGTGGAGGCGCGCACAGACAGTTTCGATGCTGTCTGGCGCAAGAAAACTGCCTCGCTACTGGAAAGGGTACGGAGAAGTAGTAACAGCATCCTAAATATGATAGCGGCTAAGGTTAACTGTCCTATAATGTGGAATCTCAGCCAGAGGACTAAATCGTTGTTAATTATTAATTATTAAGTACTAACATAGTTTTCCTAAGTTTACTAACACAAAATGGACCGTTATAGTTGTCTGATTTAAATAAATAAATAATAAATAAATAATAATATAGTTGTGTTCCATGTATGCACACTGCCTGATAACACAATAAGTTATCAAGTTCTTCACTGCCCAAAGTTTGTCTGGAAGATGTTGAGCGATAGAGTACCTGTTGTTTACCTCTACATGTCATTTCTGGCATTATATCTCCCTCTATCTAGTGTGCAATAAAAAGTACTTGTATTTATACTGTAGTCTATAGTTCTCCTGCAGATACCATCTCTAGGGATTTAATTTCGTTTCGGTCCAAGCATAGCTCTACTAATTGCTAGATCCTAAATAGAATCAATGTGACAGTCTAATAAAAGGTCCTATTGTTCGGGTACCATAGAGATAAAACTAGTTTGCATCTTATACCAATAACCTGTCATCCTATATTTATGGAGACTCGAATAATCAGGGACCTAATTCGAGAATGTCGTTTGAGAGATCGCAAAACGTCAAAACTCCATTACATAACAGTGATATCGCCTTTGAACTGTCATTAAATGCGATGAGCTTCAAGTGACATATCTCATCTTAATTTTGGAAATACGAAGGGGATAATTATTGTCAAAAATGCTATTCATGCATATGAATTTCTGTTTTGAACGAAACGTAACTAACTAATTTCACGCACTACACGGTCAAGTTAAAGTATGCGCCTGTTATTTATGCCATCACATACAAAGCAAACGCTAATTAAGCGCGATCGGATTGACGAAGTTGCGATGTTCTAAGGATATCGCCACTTGTCAAGTATGGCCACGTCAAAAGTGACGGATGGCGATGAAATGGAGAGATCTCCATCATCTCTCTAAAATTGGTTGAATTACCCCCCTGTCCTTTCACTGGACACTGTCGCCAATATGAATAATTATGTCATGTGCATCAATGCATGGCGTGAAGTGCGATCAGCTGTCGCCGCCGGCTGTCCGGGTCTGCATGCATATTCCAGGTCCGTCAGTTGCGAATGAATGAATAGATTTTGCAAGATTGCACAAGTGGGCTAAACTTAGAATACCTTACACATCCATACCCTGAATCAGAATATTATTTTTGGAAATAAGCAGCAATAATACTTTTCTTACTTACACTATCGACTACTTATAATTATAGTCATAATATGCTCGTTCTCACCCAACTACTTCAAAAAAAGCGTCATGATTTTATTGCATAGAAACCATTTGAAGATAACCAGGATAACAAAACTCTCTCACACCTCTGGCCGAACATTTGTCAGTTTTTAATGACATTTGTCTGAAATGTACCTTACCCCTACCTTACCACTTACTTACCTTAAGTGGTAACTATGCAAACGAGTTAAAATATATCGGCCAAATATCACGTGATAATACTAGTCTCGGTTCGGGCACTGTATGTATATATCTCATATTGTATTCTGATGAATTTGAGGTGTACACTAAAGAGGATTTGTATTGTATGGATTCTTCGCTTCGTGTTGATTTTGAAGGTCGTCACGTTCTGGATCGTAAGCAGCTCGCCAAAATGAATACTTTTCGAGCATTAGAGGAGCAATATGCTGAATCCACATAAAGGTACGAGCTGGCGGCGCTTTGTCTCAATAAAGACGACAATGGACAGGGTACGTGTCGTCCGGCACGTGTCGCCGGGCTGCTGATGTACAAACCTTATACCATTTCAGCCCGCGAGCGAACTTGGAAAAATGTCAAAAAACCAACTAAATCTCCTGAATTTCAGTCAGTATCTGTGCTGAAATAGGCAAGAATTCTGACAAGTTTATGTCCAACAAAGCCTATGGCCTGCAATGGTATGGTATAGGGTTTGTAAGCACACTCGTCCAAAAAAAACCTAATCCATTTCGGTTCGCTCTCGTTTGAGCGCAACCACAGATAGCAGCGTCACCGAAATTTGGAGAAATGCCAACCTATTGTACACTTGCAGTAATATTTCGTAAGGCAAAATATCTGCCGGCCATTACGTTGAAACAATAACCGTATCACGTGGTTTTAAGCACGTGCGGTTGCGGCGGGACTGCGGGTAAGAGATGTACCTGTGTACTGTACGGTTTACTTACCTATTATACCTGCTGTATAATTGGAATCTTGACTAGAGATATACTATACAGGTTGGAACGTACTTTCCAGTGGCTCTGTAGTTGTAGATGAGACGAGTCTGTTTTGAAATGCCTGAAATATGTAATTTTATACGTTTCAACCCCATATCTACGCCATTTTGAATAATTAATCGAGAAAAAATATCTGTATACTTATCGAACCTACTTACAAAATTGTATGAGACTTGGTCGAGAAATATGACTACTATAGAAGCGAACAGCTAGAATAAATACTGGACGTCCGGACATCACAACATCCAGACATGCAAATGATTTTTTTGCCAAGCTTAGAATAAATACGCCTAGAACTAGAGTTTTCATACAACAGATTTGTAGGCTTGTCATATTTGTCGTAGAGCCGATGACCACTGAGGCAGACGAGTCCTGGAGTGGAGGCCACGAATCGGTAAACGTAGTGTAGGGCGCCCTGTAACAAGATGGAGCGACGACATCCGTAGGACAGCGGGTGCTAGCTGGAGGAGGGGAGCTGAAAATCGAGCTCAGTGGCGTGCCATGGGAGGGGCCTATGTCTAGCAGTGAACTGATACAGGCTGATGATGATGATGTGTCTACGAACCAATCATAGAGACGTGTTGCTCGTGACAGTGAGTTTTTGACACTCAGACGGACGGATGGACGAAACTTAGCCCGTGGCTAACCAAAACTGGCTTCACTTGCAGCCTTCGCCTTCAGAGCGGCGCGGGGGGCGGTTCGCGGGGTGTACGTGGTATGGTGACCGCCCCGCACCGCGCGCCGCGCCGCTTGCCTAAGATCGAAGTCGTGGCATCTTCGTTACACACTGCAGTGAGCAGCAGCCCCGTCCGAATATGTTAGTGATTAAGGGCTTCAGCTTACTCTGAAGTGCGTTAGGCACTACCCAACTTAAACAACGTGACGGTATTATAATTTATAATCTACGAGTAAGTGTGTCCAAGATTATTCAATGAATGTGGAGTAATGGTTAACTTGTGCTTAACTGTATATCTAATTCCAACCAACTGTAAAACGAAGCAGCGCCGCACTGACCTCACAAATCTTTACTACCTTTATCTCCCTCATGTCTGAATGAAGGAAGGAGCTAACGACATTAGTCGGAATTAGAGCCGGCCCGGAACAAGTGTATCGGATCAGATGCGCAGATACGCGGAATAAATAACTCCGGGCTCTTCATTAGCCGAGATAGCATCGGGCGCAACTCACAAGCGGCTGCGGACAACGCCAGAGGGCTTGCAGTGGGTAGTGTTCGGTGAATAGAGACTAAAGTACTATAAGTGACCTTACAAACGGTCCGGTAGTTTTGAATTTTTGATATGTTGTCTAAGATGGCTAGTGAGTGTATAAAATGCAAAATGTACATATTTCTAGCTAAAATGCTCCTAAACGAAGATATAACGGTCATTCTCCAGACGTACATTTTCGCTTGTCTTCGCCGTTTAAAAATATTATAAAATTATTGATTTAATTATATCTTATATTTTTTGATCATAGCAGGTATTCGTATTGAGCTGTACATGAATTTTCAAGAGCATATTTCAAACCCTTCGGGTAGAAAAAAAAACTTTTAGTCCTATTCTCCTAATTGACACGTCGCGTCCCACTACCCAAATTACTTACATACCAATTTCTCCTGGTGATATACATGAAGAAAAAACAATGTAAGCAAGATTATTAAACAAAAGAATACATGTTTTAATCGTACAAAAAAAACCTAGTCAATACAAATAATATATCACAAAGATATCAATTATAGTAACTTTGTCTCGAAACGTATAATAATTGACGCGTCGCGGTCGGTTGTGATTACACAACTTCTCTGAAAGAAGGTACGGATCTCACTAACGCATTTCGGTGAAGCGGTCAGTCATGCCCAGAGCCCCGTGTGGGATGGTTGTGTCAGCTGTGTACGGGTTGCAGACTATGACTGTAAGTATCTAATTCACGCGTTTTGGCTCACGAAATTTCTAATTCACACGTTCACGTTTTAAAAATCAACCAGTTACTCTATCGCGCAGAGAATTTTAGTGTACATTAAAGGACGCATTATTTAATAGATACTAGATTCTGTAGATTATTACATGTACCTATAAAAAGTTATTTTGTATTTTTCAAGAATCCCTAATTCACAAGTCTAATTCACGCATCAAAAATGAACGCGTTAATTAGAATTTAACCATCCATGTGGTTCTAATCATCAGTTTGGTTTTTTTTCTAGAAGATTTGTATATATAATAGTAATAGTACCTATAATATATAGCCACATCTTCATGGGGTCATTTTAAAACCTCATCAGGTAGCAAGCTGTATTTCTCAGCGCTGGAAAATTCTAGCCGAAGCGGTTTTGCCATATATTAGCACCATCAGGCATGAACAATATTTCGTACTTGGATATAACCCTGTGTCTGATAGAATAATAACAATGAAGCTGATCACCAATTTATGTCTTCTCAACATCGTGCAAGTTTACAACACAGTCCACGGAAGAGGATATCAACTAGAGGAAACTCTAGACGGCATACCAAGCCGGCAAATCGCAATGGTATTGGGAGAATGGAATGCTAAAACAGGAAGCTCAGAAATAGTCCATGAAATCCTAGACACCATTGGAAAATATGGTCTAGACTAGGAACGAACGAGGTCAGAGGCTTGCAGAGTTCTGTGTTTTGTATCTGACCATTACTTTAACACTCTTTCACCATCACAAAAGATGACTCTACACTTGGAAGTCTCCTGGAACCTGGATCGTTTTTGGGAATCAGATAGAATACATACTGGTAGACAAGCGCTGGAAGTCATCTGTCAAAAATGTGAAAACCTTCCCTTGAGCTGAATGCGGTTACTGGTTACCTCCTTCGCCATTCGTCTCAAAGCCGTTTACCGTAACGCGCGACCTAAACCCAGAACTTAGAATCCAATAGAGCGATCCCATTTCCAGATTCTGACGGAAGCGACGCTCATGAATTTAGATCCACCGCGGACAGGTGATGCTGAGTCCAGGTAATAAATTAATATTTTGAGGATATCGTATCTAAGAGAGGAAGGGACTGTGGAAGGTCCACATGGATCACTGAGGAAACGTGGAACCTAATTCAGCGCCGGAAAGAAATTAAAATTAATGCCCGTCAAGACTCCAAGGTGAAAAGGGAATACTCGAAACTATGTACCTAAAGCAATTCAAAGGGAACGCCGCAGAGACAAGAACGAGCATATGCCAAGAAGTCGAGTCGCATCCACTTAAATTACAACCCCGGATCTGTTCAAGAAAGTTCGCCTGCTGAGACGAAAGTTCAAATCCAAGTTCTGGGTCATTGAAAATCACGATGAGGAACCGCTGCATGGGTTTGACAAAATTGCAGGACGCTTGCGTGGCTACGATTAGCAGCTGTACAAAAGACCCTGTACATCCACCGATACTCGGCTGCACTGGGGACTTCTGAACCTGAAGCCCGACATCTTCAAATCAGAGATAATAGCAGCAATCGATCGCCTTAAAATTAAAACAGCTCCAGGACCAGACGACATTAATTCCGAGGTTTTCAAAGCTCTGGGTGATAAAAGCAGCCATATCTTGCACAAGATCTGCCACCACTTATGGCAAAACGGCAGATGGCCAAAAGTCTGGACCCAATCCGTCATCATCCTGTTACACAAAAAAGGTTCATCGAAAAAATGCGACAACTACCGTACACTTGCTCTGACTCAGTTTTGCTCCACATGATAAACAAGAGACTTCGTCACTATCTAGACTGGCAGATCGCGCAAAAACAAGCGGGTTTTGAGTGAGGGAGGTGAGGCAAATCGTACAGAAGTGATACGAGTTCAATACACCTTCATCATGTGCTTTGTCGACTATATCAAGGCTTTTGGCTGTCGACTGGGACTGTCTATGGGATATTTTGACCGATTTGGGTGTTCCTTTCCTCCTCACTGCACTACTACACTACAACTACTTTACTACAACAGCCAAGGACCAGTGAGATTTTTTTTTTATAGAGAATAATTGATTGCAAGAAAAACTTAACTTATAACAAAGAAATAGTAATAAAAATCATAAGGACAGGACCAGTGAGAATAGATAAGACGTCATACAATCCCTTCAGTTTCCAAAAGGGTGTAACACAAGGTTGCATTCTTTCACCTATATGCTGTTCAATATATACGGCGAATACATCATAAGAAGGACGGCTATGATGGTAGCATTACTGTTGGGGGACGTAGTCTTGCGATACGCCGATGACACGACCCTCCTAACAGCTAGCGAAAGCATAAGATGTGCAGTTTATTGAACAGGATGGCGCGCTTTAGTGAAGAATTCGGACTCTCAATCAACAGATACAAGACCAAACTTATGATTATTGATCGTACAGGCAAGCTAGAACTCAGTGAAACACTTAACTTCGAAATCACGGAGAACCTGGGTTCTAACATTAGCAATAATGGTTCATGTAAGACGGAAGTTCGCAGAATTCGCGCTGGGATGGCCAAGGGCGCAATGTCGCAGCTTAATAATGTACGGAAGGACAGGAACATCTCCGCCAACACTAAGACTACCTTAGTCCGAACTATGGTGTTCTCCCTATTTTCATACGGCTCAGAAACATGGACACTGAAGAAAATGGACCGTGATCGAATTGATGCTTTCTGCTGGAGAAGAATGCTGCGCATACCATGGACAGCACGCCACGCCAACGCACCGATCTAGCCCAACTCAAGATCCGAACTAAACTGTCGACGACCTATCTTCGCAGGGTTCTGGAGTACTTTGATCGCATTGCCAGGAAAGACAGTGATAACCTGGAAAAACGACAATCACTGGAAAAGATGAAGGCAAGCGACCAAGAGGCAGGAGCACGACACGCTGGACAGACCAGATTCTCACAACCCTTGGCACTACAGTACACGATGCTCTACACACGGCTACTGACAGCAACAGATGGCGCTGCATCATCAAGGAGAAGGAAGAGATAATATAGTAAGCGTAGCGAGGGCGGGTACATGTATAAATTATTTATTATAACTTATCATAATAATTCAATTTACATACGTAATTGCATACCTAACCTACCTAGTAACTAACGGCCGGTGTGCTTGTTTCTTGAGTACTTAGGTACTTTCATATTATTTAAAACTTAGCTTATATCATATAACTGTCACCGTATTAGTCATATATTATTATACAAAACGTTTTTATTTCAATAAAAAAAAATATAACTGAATTTGTATAATTAACGCGTCGCTTTTCTAATTAACGCGTCATTTAAAAAGTCAAAAATTCTAATTAACACGACGTTTTTCTAATTCACGCGTCATATAAATTTTAATTTGCTTATAAGTAATGAACCTTTAATAATTATAAAGTGCCCTATCCACATTTAAGTTTCAATGATCGATATGTTACTATATTTCAGATAAAAATGATTGAAAAGTAAGTAGAAAAAAAGCACGCGTTAATTAGAATTAGAACACAAATCTGGAGAATGACCGATAAACCAGAAGTTTGTTTTTGAGTTGGAAATTGCGAATTTTTTATTTTTTTTAATGTGCATATCTCCGTAACTCAGTCTTTAAAACAAAATTTAAAATGTAAATTATAGTGAATTTAATTGTCTACAACATTGTATAAGCTCTTTTCTAGCTAAAATGCTCCCAAACGAAGGTATAAGCAAAAATCTGCAGACATTGCCGGTTTTTTCAATATGGCGGCGGGCGCGGAGGAGGGGGAATTGTGAATTTTGCATTTTAAACACTCACTAACCATCCTAGACAACATATCAAAAATTCAAAACTACCGGACCGTTTGTAAGGTCAAACCCCTTTATTCACTGGATTATAGGGCGAGCCGCGTTATTCTCCGTGTGGCATATGGCAGGCTTGTTGTAAGCTTGGAAACTAAGCAATAGATAAACGAGTAAGTTCTATAGGTATATGTTTATATATTCCTTTATATATCTTATATTATTGATTTGTGTTTTAATTACTTTGTTTCTCTGTAACTTTGATCCTGCACTGACTAATATTTTTGTTTAACCCAGTGGTTGACTGGTAGAGAATTACTAAAGACATTAAGTCCGACTTTTTTCTTGTATTGTGCAATAAAGTTTAAATAAATAATAAATAAATAAATAAGTTCTGATTGGTCCAATTGTCGTTTAAACAGGTCAAAAAATATTTATTTTATCTTACGCTTGCATTCGATCGAACCACACTAATAGGTGTTTCCAATACCCTTGCGTTGTGTGTCTGTCCTGACTGGGTCTGCTAGGTTAGGCACCCGCTTGGACTTGTAACTTGGACCACACTGGTAGGCGCCTAAATTCGGTAGAAGTTGAACCATAGTAGGAGGTGTTAGCTGTGATGTGTTTGTCTTTACTCGGTCTGCTAGGTTAGTCATCCGCTCGCACTTGTGGCTTGAACCACACTAGTTGGCGCCTGCATTCGGCTGAACCACAATAGGAGGTGTTACTGTTACCGCACTAGTGAATTAATGAAGCGGCCGCGAGACGGCGCTCACCCATTCAGGGCGTACATTACACTACGAATAGAGATGTACATACTGATAAATTGTGGGTACGCACTACACATTAGTAGAGTTTTATTAAATTTGTCCGAATGCTCAGTAATTTTGAATTTTCATAATAATATTACCCGTTCGCTAATTTTGGCATATTCCTGAGCGGAATTTAGTATTTCTTTGATTTTGGATTTTAGTATCTACTCGTATACCTGATATACAATATCAGCCTATAGACGTCCACTGCAATGCAAAGGCCTCTCCCAAAGTTCTCATAACCATCGGTCGTGTGCCACCCGCATCCAACTGCTTCCCACGATTCTAACCAGTTCGTCGGTCCACTTTGTTGGGACTAATAACTGATATTAAATTTATTTAATATAATGTAACGTTTGATATAACCTTACATTATATTAAATAATGGTATATTGTTAATGTGAGCAAGTCGACAAAGTCGCTCTTCGCGGGGCCTCCATTTCCCCGCTGCGCTGAGAGACGCAAGGTGACGTACGAACCTTACGAGGCAACCTGGTAGTCTGAGGGCCACCTATCAGAGCTATAACTACGACCTTGGTTCTCCTCCGGATCTCCTCAGTTCTGATTTCACCGTCTATTGCTCTGTAACTTTTAGCCTTATGAAATATTGCGAGTGACAATGTTTTAGTGGTGTAGGTATCAGTCTTTACTGGTGACACACATTGGTTAGGACGGTATGGGTATCTATAAACAAGCTACTAAGTACTACTAAGTGGCTTGTAAGCTGTAGACCTGGCGAGTTTGTTTCGAAATTCTTGAAGTTGTTTTCAACCCCAATAACGCCGCCATTTTGACAAATCTCGAAAAACTAAATCAACAAAAATAATCTATGTACTTATCCAAGCTATTCACACAGCCGGAAATCCGGACATCTGAACATCTAATCATCCCTTCATAGATACGAAAGAATTCCGGGCCACACTGAAAAGGAGACGTTTCGCACGCTCGGTCAAATAAACCAACTACCACGTAAAGGAGCTCTTAAAACTCGTCAAAACTCATAAAAGGCAGGGATCCTCTCCTCGCCCTAAACAAGCGGCGGACCCAACTTGCCTGTTTGTCTTACTCGCAGCGATCGAGTGTTGTTTCTTTTTGTATATGAGTTACGTGCCGATCACTGCTCGTGCGCCGGCTCGATGAAAAGGTAAAAAACCCATTTGCCATTTGTTTGATCTTGCGCAAAATTATGGACTGTCTAGGGCGTATCATCTAATACTGTGGATGCTGGAAATGATCCGGATTCGTTAACACTAGGTTGCTTCTGACTGACTTATATCATCTAGTGCTTTCCCAAATGTATCTGCTATATTTAATAAAAACTGGAAAAGTTAGAGTAGGACTCGCAGACGAAGGTTCAGGAAGAAAGGTTCGAAGTTGTTGTTATAGTGGTCATAGTAATATATATGTTGTTTATTTTTTACAAGTGTCCACCTATTACGGCGCGAAAGATACAGCCTAGTGACAGACAGACAGGCTTAGCGAGTTGCACGGACAAACTTTGGACAAAACAAACATTGTTTTGATTAACACTGTTTTTTTAGCGTCGTCGCAGGAGTAACAATGTTAAACGGTTGTTATTCCACTAATAATATAAAAGCTAAAGTTTGTATTGAGTGTCTGTACTACGCCGTCCGTTGTTTTTGACCCTCTCTTTATACCTAAACGTCTAAATGGATTTTAAATAATTCTGGTACAGGGATCGCTGGACATCCAAAGATGGATGTAGGTTACATTTTATCCGATTACAGTAAAGAAAAAAGTTTAACGCGGACGAAGTCGCGAGCTCCTTCTAGTATATTTTTTAATGCTTCAAATAAAAACAAATGACCAATGCAGCCGAAAATCCCATCGTCTAGCGCACCGTATTATGAGTCCCATCTCTGGCAAGTCCCACTAACTCCTACTCCTAACTACCTCCGGCGCAATGAAGGCCCCATTACAATCCCCTTTGAATACTCAATTTGTTAACATGTTCCTTATTTATCACTGCCCGCCGTATCTCCACCGACGGCTTCCTCGGCTAGGCGCCTGTCTCACCGTTTGCAAGGCTTTTTACCTTAGATTTTTTTTTTGTCATAGGGGCAAACGAGCAAACGGAACGCCTGTTAGAAAGCGATTACCGTCGCCCATAGACCTGCAACACCAGAGGAGTGATAAATGCGTTGCCGGCCATTAAAACCTTAGTAGATAAAGAAAGAAGGAAGGTAAAGAGAGGAGGTAGGGTTTTTAGTAGTCTAAAACTAAATTTTTTGACGAGCGAGCGAGGCGTCTCGCATTCAGTTTGGCCCAAAACTTTTATATAACTGATTTCGGATATCTTCTCCAGTTTTCTGGCTATTCTCGCATTTCTCAACCGATTGTAGCTAAATTTCGTGAGTAGGTGCGATTCATTAAAAAGAAACAAAGGGACATGAGGTGGTTGAAGAAAAAAAATTAGCCATTTTGAAACAGATTCGCGAGGTATTCAGCTCATAGAGGCCCTAGTTAATTTTATTCTAAATCCGTGGTGACTAGCGAATAAAACAAAATTATAATATAACTAAACAATATAAACAGCAGCTTGAATACTAATTTGAAGTGAAGGCTGATTTTGATAATATGTCAATTATTTATATTTCAAACTTCGATATAGGAGGCAATTAGTGGACGGATGCCTGATGGTAAGCGATTACCGTCGCCTGTGGACACCTGCAGTACCAGAGGAGTTACATGTGCTTCTTAGTGGTGAAGGAGGGAACGTCTTATTAGTTTAGCTATCCGTTGTCTCGATTTGACAAAAACTAAGCCTATAATTTGAACATTTTCCTTAAAAGTCGAGTGTATTTCGATACCTACGTATATTGGTACAAGTATCAATTTTGTGAAGATGAAGTCCGGTTTTTTGTACATTAATGACTAAAAAGTTATTTTTTGTACATAAATGTACAAAAAATCGAACTTCACAAAATTGTCACTTGTAAATAGTAGGTATACGTAGGAGGTATCGATTTGTAAATCAATAATTATGCGTTAGGAACATGTATTCTATGCCATTGATCGCATGTAATGCGAAGATCTAGAGGCCCCGTTAACCCGGCAGTGAGACAACCGCTTAACCCTAGCCTTTCAAATCTTCCATCGTTACCGACATGCAGAGGAATCTAGCCCGTCTCCCAAGGCGCTAAGCACTTTTATGGCGCGCCAGTTAAATGTCATTTCTTGTAGGAAAATCGGAAAAGTCGTATTTAGGTTCCTTGATAAGAATTTACGGTTATTCGTGTAGGTTAAGGGTTACGGCGGTTAACTTTTTGTGATAAAAATGTTTTTTTATTCCCGCGATTTGTGACGATTTAGAACTGGAATATTTTCAAGAGTAAGCCTACACTTAGCTTTCAGGGTACGTTGGAGTGGGTCGGGTAAATGGTATCTATACTATTATAACATTCTAGATTAGTATTGAAAATCAGTTCTGGGTCATTGTAGGTTCAAAAAACAAAATTCGTCCCTTCGGAGAGCTTGTATGAATCTAGGTTATGTTGCTATTACATCGGATTATAGAAGAGGGAACGTTCTTTATTCTCACAGGCGTCATTTAATCAGAAAATTAGGCCCTGGAATCCTTAGTTTCGCAATGTCGCGGAAAGACACGCACCTAAATCTGACAATGACCCTTTTCTACGGAGAGGAATCATGATGTCAGGAAAAATATTAGCGTGATGCAGGATCGTCTTTTGTTTAGTATGGGCGCGCGGCGCTATGCCAGTTTGGCGCCATCTGTTGGGTGTCCATTTTCTTTGTCCTCTCATCACGCCGAGACCTTTAAATTAGCAAGGAAAAACGTGTGATTGGTTCACGACAATATATATTAGTGTAAAGATTATAAAAACAACAGTTGCTAGGAAACAAATAGCAGAGATATAAAAAGAAGTATAGCATAGACAATGAGTCCATGCTCACGTTATCAACCTTCTTCTTAACATCCCGTCTCCTCTGAAGCGACTGTTAGTTTTATGAGACTCCTGCTACTTTCAGTAAGTCCCCTAGCCGAGGTTTAAATAAAGGCTTGGTAAGGAAGTCGGCCAGCTGATCCTTAGTGGAGATCTTATTAACTGTTAAGTCCTTTTCTAGGACACACTGCCTTACAAAGAAGTGCCTCAGCTTTATGTGCTTTGTTCGCTGGTGTGTTTCGTAAGGTGGATCATGAGCCAATCTTATAGCCGATTCACTGTCCACGTATAATGGAGTGATCGTTTTCTGTAAATCACTCTTCATAAAATTAATGATCCGAGTGAGCCATATGATTTCTCTGGCAGCCTCGCTAGCAGCAATAATTTCTGCTTCCGTAGAGGATATAGCAACAGAACACTGTCGCTTACTCTGCCATGCTATTGCGCCATTCGCGTAAATGCATATCATGCCGCTTGTGGAGCGTCCAGTAGGACCGTCACCTCCATGATCTGCGTCACTGTAGCACCTCAGACGTTTAAGTGCAGTGGAAGTCTTAAACGTTATTCCGTACGTCAGTG
This sequence comes from Apotomis capreana, assembly GCA_947623375.1. NCBI lineage: Eukaryota > Metazoa > Arthropoda > Insecta > Lepidoptera > Tortricidae > Apotomis > Apotomis capreana. The sequence goes on from OX392520.1 coordinate 524,379, forward strand.
TACCCTTGACATACCGCAAGATTCTTTTCACCCTCGCTACGTCTTCAGGTGTTGGACTGTCGAGTTTACGTGATACAACTCCAACAGCGTACGAAATGTCAGGTCTGGTGCCAACCAATAAGTAAGATAGTGCACCAACAGCTTGACGATATGGAAAGTTCTGGGTTTGAGCATCCTTCGTGGAAAGCATGGTATCTTTTACTATCGGTGTCACAGCTGCTTTACAATCCTGCATTCCGAATCGTTCAAGTAACCGTTTTGCATATGCTTTTTGGCAAATTTTGATACACCCATCAGCTTTCCGTTCTATTTCAACGCCGAGAAAGTAGGAACCGCATTTCGTTGTTATTTTGAAACGTTGCCGCATTTCATTAAAGAACTTTTCAGTTTCGGCGGAGCTTGCAGAAGCAATAAGTCCGTCGTCGACGTATAAAGCTATTAACAGCTTATGGTTCCCCTCTCCTCTTTTGAACAAGCAGGGATCGCTGTCACTCTGTTCAAAACCTAGTTCTTTGATGTACTCTGTTATCGTAGAGTTCCAGCAGCGCGGAGCTTGTTTAAGGCCGTGAAGGCTTCGTTTCAGCTTGCAAACTTTTCCGTCACTATTCGAGTATCCCTCTGGCGGTTTCATATAAATTTCTTCTTTCAGTGTTCCATACAGGAAAGCCGTCGATACGTCAAACTGACAGAGCGAAAGTTTTTCTTGTGCAGCAATACTTAATAAAGCTCGTATCGTGCTTGTCTTCGCAACTGGACTAAACGTTAGGTCGTAGTCTAGTCCCTTCTTCTGCGAAAATCCTCGTATCACAAGACGGGCCTTGTATTTATCAACAGAACCATCTGGGTTCGTCTTAATTTTAAATAGCCACTTACTGGAGATAGCTTTTCTTCCTTTGGGTAAGTGTACCATTTCCCACGTCTCATTTTCTTTGAGAGAATTGATCTCATTGTCCATCGCTTTTCGCCATTCATCAGAATCCTTGCATGTCGTTGCTTCTTGGAACGGGCTTGGTTCTGTCCGAGATTCATCACCAATCGAGTTGACGTTGAAGCAAACGTTGCAGATGTAGTCCTTGTATCTGGCTGGTGGCTTAAGGTTTGAGCGCCCTCGTAGCGTCATCCTGCCTTCCTCCTCGATCTCGGATGCTGTCAGTGATGAAGAATTTCGACTTTCTGTCTCTGTTTCATTAGCATCATCGACTTCATAATCTGCTTCGATCATGTCATTGACCTCTTCTTCAGGCTCTTCAATGGATTGTTCTGCTTCGAAATATGAATCAGCCTCAGGCATTTGTACTTCAATCACTGGCTCATGAACTATACATGATGGCCCAGCTACTTCATCTTGACCATCTTGTTGGCGTGGTGAAGCATTAGCTCTATCTCCATCATGACTAATCATTGGCTGCTGATTGTCGCTATTGTCGTGCAGGCTTCCATATTCGGGAACAACGAAGTCAAATAGGCTATTAGGCTTAGCATCGCGTTTGCTCTGTTGGGTATCAGCTTCTTTACTCTCTTCAAGATGACCCAGCAAGGGATTTTCATCAAAGGTTACGTCTCTAGACCGTATCAAATTGAATGACTCGCTATCCCATATGCGGTAGCCATCATCACAGTCATAGCCGACAAGTATTCCCTTTTGTGCCTTTTTATCTAATTTTCTTCTTCGTTGCTTAGGAACATGTGGATAACATTGAGATCCAATTATTCTCAGGTGACTCAGTCTGGGTTTCTTATGATGCCATAGCTCATACGGTGATTTTCCATCGATGCAGGTAGGGCCTGTTCTATTCAGGATGTACACCGCAGCTAGTACCATTTCAGCCCACAGTCCCGTAGGAATCTTGGCGTGTGCATACATGAGACTTCGTGCCATTTCCACAACAGTCCTGTTGTCTCTCTCTGTTGGGTTCTGTTGAGGAGTATAGGGCATTGTCAATCTCTGTTTTATGCCTTCTTTGTTGAGAGTAGCTTCTACTTTAGTATTGACGAATTCGCCGCCATTATCGCTTAGCAATTCTTTTATGACAACTCCAGCAGCTTTCACTTCAGCCAGCATGAGTAATAGCTTCGCGTGTACTTCAGCTTTTTCTCTCATGAAGTATACAAATCTGTATCTCGTATAATCATCTTTGAAGAGGACAAAATATCTTCGCTTCGAAATTGAGTAAGGAAAGGGTCCACAGACATCAGCGTATACCAGTTCACCAGGTCGTGTAGCTTTCTGTCTTGTCCCGAACTTCATCCTGTGTGATTTCCCATAGATACATCCTTCACAGAGTTCCTTGGTGGCTTCTGCTTTAATGTCAAACTCTCTTTCAATCAATTTCTTCACATGGCTTTTATTTTGATGTCCAAATCTTTCATGATACAGCTGTAACAGATTTGATGTTGTGGACAGCTGGTTCACTCGTACAGTTGGCTTGAGACATCTGAGCTTTAATTTGAATAGTCCGCCGAACTTGCTGCGAGTACCAATGACTTTGATCTGTCCATCCATTTTTAGAGTACATTTTAGAGTAGTGGACTCAAAAACACTATTATCCGATTTGTCATGGGTAGCAAGTACTGAGAATAAATTCCTGCTGTTACTGGGCACATACCAGACATCTTTCAGCAGTATCGGCTCTTGTTTGCCGTTTACATCAGCCTCTGCTAGAATATTTCCAATGCCCAGGGCTTCAATACATTGGCCATTCGCGCCGGTCACTGTGTGCTGGCTTTTGAAGTAAGTAAAGCTTTGAAACAGATCTCCTCTATTGGTGACATGACTGGTTGCTCCATTGTCCACGTACCAATTTTCTCCATCTTTTGTTTCTCCAAATACTTTTTCCGAATTTACTGTCATCACTGTCAACAATTTTTGATTCCTTAGGCGGTCTTCCGTCATGGATCCACTTCTTGCAACTTCTAACTCTGTGGCCCTTTTCTTTGCAATAGTTGCATATAAGCTCCTTGGAAAATGTTTTCTTCTTACCCTTACTCGTTCTTGCAATCAAAGCTTCTGCAGCAGTCTCGTCTTCTGTGACTTGAATGTCATTCTGACGTAAAACCCTTTCGTGTGCGCATAACTGACTTGTCAGATTTTCGACTGAGCGTTCCTTTTTCGAAATTAACAGCCAACTAAACTTGAATCCTAAATATTCTGAATGTAGGGTGTCTAGGATTTTGCATATGAGGAGAACTTCTGGTAATTTCGCCTCACACTGCAACTCGGTACACAAATCGCTCCAGATATTCTTTAAAATTGACACATGTGTAATGATGTCATGATCCTTGTCTTTTTTGTAACAGAAGAATTTCAGGCAATAGTCGTATGTTTTATCCACACAGGTGCCTCCATAGATGCGCTCTAGCTCGTCCCACATGTCTTTAGCACAATCAAATCAAACGACTTTGTGCAAGACGTCATCGGACATGTTTGTCGTGAACAAAATTAAAATTGCACTGTTCATAGTTACAAAGCTTTGAAGATCCTTTTCAAACTTAGCCTTTTCTTCGGCAGTTGCAGTTGGCGCCAAGGCTGGTTTTGTCTTCCTTCCCTCAAAGATATCCAAACTGCCCGGCATTGCCTTCAGCACTAATTGAATTTTGTACCTCCATGTTTTGTAATTTTTGGGGTCTAAATTCCCAATTTGAACTTTGCACGCATTTATCACGCATAAATCCATTATATCTCTGTTACCACTTTAAATTAGCAAGGAAAAACGTGTGATTGGTTCACGACAATATATATTAGTGTAAAGATTATAAAAACAACAGTTGCTAGGAAACAAATAGCAGAGATATAAAAAGAAGTATAGCATAGAAAATGAGTCCATGCTCACGTTATCAACCTTCTTCTTAACAGAGACCGCTGGACAAATTCTGATTAATTTCGGTACAGGGACAGCTGGACATCCAAAGATAGTTAAAGTATACTTTTTACCCGACTAGGGTATAAAAAAGTTACGCGTACGAAGTGGCACCTTCTAGTATTACCTATATATCAACACTTATGTTATCCACAGAAGAGTAGTAAATTCGGTCCTTATTGAGAACATTTCAATGTCATTTCGTTTATTTTTCGCCTGAACACGAACCTGTCGTGAAACTAATCAACACGCTCATTCCATTTGGATACTGAAATATTTATTCAGTCAAAAACATGTAATAATACAGACGGGACACACCGGCCGTGCGGACCGCAAACAAAAGATACGTCTCTTACAAAACAAAATATTACTTAGCCGAAATTGCTTAGGACGTTTACTGATGTTTCGCAGAAAATTGTTTTTCCAAACAAAATGTTTCGCATAACGGTTATTCTGCTGATACATTTGACTTTACTGAGAAGTTATAAATAAACCTAACCTAACCTACCCTAATCTACCGGCGTGCACCAAAACATTTAAAAACAAATTGCCCGTTTTTGCTGAAGAACATTTTTGTTAAATGAACATTAACTATGCTAAACATTACGTTCGGTAGTACCTATGAAAATTCTTGAAAATTGTACTGTCATTAATTAATACATAACGGTTTAAACTCACGTAAAAAGTGACAGGAACGGCCCGACATGTTTCGAACTCGTATGGAGCTCTTCATCAGGGACGCTACCCGCTGTTGCGCGACAGACGGCCCACTGGTTTGGATCGTCCGACCGCTCTAGGTAGCGCGGCAGGGACATTCTCTGCCAGATAAAGCCGAACGAAGTAACTCTATTTCGGAGCTTTACTTTACTTCAAATAACTAAAAATCATGACGAAAATGAGCTATAACAGAAATGAAAGGCGTTAGTCTTCAAAAGTCTGTCAGAGAGACTACGCAGTACCTCTATACAAATAAGTAGATACGAACAATTTTTTTGCGTCGGGTATTAACAAACGTATAAATTTCAAACCATTAATAAACTGTAAAGCTGTAGCTGTGAAAATGAAGACTCATTCTTCTTTTGAAATTTCTTTAAGTTTGATGATGTATTCCATGTTCTATCATGTAACTTAGGTATGATGTGTAGACTAGCTGATCTTACAATTCAATGTAAGTTATAAAGCCCTTTGCTGTTACTGTACCCTTTTGCTACTTTTATAAATTTAATTTAATTTAATAAGTACGGTAATTAATATATACGTATATTACGTACCTATCAAAATCCACTTAAAAGAAAATAACACAATGTTGACCTTTAGATGGTTCTAAAGGTCAGCATTTTCAAGAAAACGTTCTGAATAAAGGGCAACATTCTTGATCATAACCAGTTATTCTGCCTTTTGTTTGAAGTTTATTATGACAAAGTTGTAAAGTGAATTTTTGATATCCTTCACACCCGTGTCCAGAGCAACCCTTCCGAGATGAAAGTATCGCTTCCGGCTGAGATCAGATATCCTCGCTTTGAACCCCTGCCCCCTGCGGACTACCCCCACCCCCCCAGCTACCCTGAGTGCGAATAAAGAGATCTCCGATAGGGCGGAAGTGATAATGAATTAGCTGGGATTATATTTGGGAAGTAGGGCGAACGAGTACTTGTAATTTAACGAAAAGAATCTTGACTTTGGGCTAGCTGGCAAAAAACTAGTTAAGAGCGAGATTTCTGTTCCGATTGTTTTAGGTCAAAACTTAGGAGATTGAATACCTAAGTATTAATTTACATGTGCCTATAAAAGTTACGGTGTCGGCATCAGAAGCCAACATTTAGACACTAAGTGACGGTTTCGAACGAAAATCGTATTTTGATCGAGCATTCATAATTATTAAACTATTCCAAGTAACTAGTATCATATAAACTCGATATAGTAATTTGCACGAGTTTATAAATACTAGTTAAACGAGATTTGCACGAGTAGTAGTTTAGGTACTTTAAATGTTTGACAATCGCAGAACCCGAAGAATTAAAATTATTAAGGTCCTAATACTGTCTTCGAAACCTAAACCTTGAAGGCGCACTGCTGGGAGGCGCAATATATTATGTATTTTTTTTATGGGAGACTATTTTATAGAACTAAATAGTCTCGGTTTATGCTGGTCAGTAGCTGCTTTACAGTTGTTCCCGAGTTGAACGTGAGGTACAAACCTCATCGGTAACGTTGGCTCGCGTTACTTAATTAATTCACTACACCAAGTGAACAGAACAGTTATTTTATACGCAACAGTATTTTAACATATCGTACTTACACTGCGCTGCCTCCGTGGCGTAGCGAGGATATTGGCAACCGACGCAAGAGAGAGAGGGAGGAAAATTCAACATTGATTTGTGTTACTTCCCGTCTATTGGGTATTTCTGCACCTCGTCTAACTCACTGCACTAAAAAAAAATAGCTCAACTAGTTGAGTAGTTAAACTAGTTTAACTACTTGATAAATAGCCAAATTGTGTTTAGTACTAACCAGAAGAATGAAAATTTTACACAACTTATTTTGGTTACTAGTGGTCCTCAGTTTGTCAGTCCTCCGATTTATGTAACTAGTAGCTAACATTTGGGTTACTGTGAAAAATCCTTTTCAGTGTGATAATGGAGTTGAGTAAACCTTTAATCTCTGAACCCTAAACACTATACGTCATGTGACTACGACATGTTAAAGTGCCCTTGTGGCCTTATTACAGAATAAAGTTAATTACATATTAAATTTCATTATACTGCCAACACTAACTTTGTCCGGCGGCACAGGGTTAACAGTTCCGACGAAGATTGTATCAGCGCTGCTTGCATGTGATTAGCTTAGCATTAGCAGTGTTAAGCCCCGCAGGCACAGTTTCACATATTCTACACTTTTATCTACTTGAATAGGCTCTTAACCGCAATCAAGTTTTATGTAAGATTTCTCATGTTATGTTTTTCTTGTTGGTGTGCATGTGCAATAAAGTATTGTTTTACCTATTGTATTGTATTGTAAAATATTGATGGAGCCTATTAAGGCGAAGGCGTACAATAAATACTGTGATTTACCTATTTATTTATGTAAACTTTATTGCACAAAACAAGTCAGTACAAATGGTGGACTTAATGCCAAAAGGCATTCTCTACCAGTCAACCATAGAGCCAAAAAGGATTACTATAGAAGTTGGTGCAAATCGGAAATCTATTCTACTAATTTTAATTTACTACTACTACTACTGCTACTTGTGATCTACTGATATTAATCTAATTCAGTGATATTATTTATTGATCGTCTAGATACAGATGGATTACAATATTTATTACGGAAATCATGTTTTCTAGATTCCTAAGATTTCGATTATTTATAAAGTTTTTTAAAGTGTCAGTTGGATAGAAATTGAAATTCCTAGTCGAGATTGACTGAAGTATTGCTTCCTCCAACGAAGTGCCTCTACACTATCAAATTCGCCCAACCTCGGTCACCGTCGCGAGTAATGTACTGACTCCCAATGATGTCTTATGAGAAAATACTAACATTACCGCTGCAATATTTACTTCCCAGTCACTCAGTCCTGTCACTTCCCGGAGATTAACTAAAGCGTTGCCATAGCGATAAACTACAATTGACACTTATTATAACTTATTATGAGCTTCACTTTAGGAGCGATACTTAATAACCTATCCATATACTTATATTATAAATGCGAAAGTGTGTCTGTCTGTCTGTTACCTCTTCACGCTTAAACCGCTGAACCGACTTAGATGAAATTTGGTTTGGAGATAGTTTGAAACCCGGGAAAGGACATAGGATACTTTTCTTCCCGAATAAATTTAGTGTTCCCGTGGGATGAGCGGGTAACACCGCGGGGCACAGCTAGTTTGCTTATAAAATAACATTGCTAACTCCCCACACCTCAGGAGGAAATCGTGATTGAAACGCTTCGTAAGCAGGCTCATCGACTCGATTTTTATCGCTAGAGTAACTGGCCCGCAGTCAGTGTGCCGGCCGGCAGATCGCTATCGCAGGCTCGCTATCTCTAAGATCGCTGACCACCACTTCCTTGCTGTTCTTACGGCTCGGCTGTTCTGGGCCTTATTACTATTTAAAAGGTCTGGCATATGAAGACTATTGATTTGAGCTAACGTGATTTTTTGCACATGTAACTTGACGACACGTTTGGCTTGGTTTGTAGACACCTGCCTACTGAGCCGGCGGTCCCGGGTTCGAATCCCGGCCAGGGCAAATATTTGTGTCATGAACTCGAATAATTGTGCTTGGGTCATGGTTGTTCTATGTATTTAAGTATATATCTATATAAGTACCTACGTATATCGTCGTTTAGTACCCATAACACAAGCCTTCTTGAGCTTAATTTGGGACTAGATCGATTTGTGTGAGGTTGTCCGATATTTATATAAAAAAAATGTAACTTTTATAACTAGGCACTTTTCCGAGATAATTGAATTGAGGATAAAAAGTTAAATATCACAACATTTTTACATTTTCGAAAATATCTCAATTCATGATTAAAAAATCAATTAGAAAAGTTCCTCATTACACGAGGCGTAGGCGACAAGCTTACAGTCGCACTATTACTAAGACGGATTTAGTATGGAAGTTGTCCCACTGTTCTTTTTGTAATTTGCTACTGTCATTTTTCCCATCGTATCTCAGACTATAAGTTTATGTGACACGATGTCATAATGCATTTTTAAAATGTTGCTGTTACAATAATGTAACAATAAAACCAAAAGCCGAAAAGAGACCAGCGACTCAAAACATTACACTCCCAACTGTTTGGCAATCCCGCGAAAACCGCGAAGACGACGAGTTGTGCGCAAACAGTTTACCGACCGCGACCGAAACAAATACACAAATAACCAAATGCCGATTCGAAACCCTATTACAATTAACACGGAGATGGACTATAACCCAGTATAGTCCATCTCCTACTATCGAAATAAAAATCATAATACCATGAAAAAATAGGACCATTGGTTGGCGTTGTGCGAAAGTGAAATTGACGTATTTTTGTCTCATTGGTACATTAGTAGTGTCTTGGCGATGTGATTTGTATTGTTCATTCATTCATTCATTCATTGTACCTGTTCCAAAACAATTTCACGCTACTAGTTGTTTTCTTACGAAAATCATGTAATAATGGCATAATGAAATACCGAATTAACGAAATAATGAAATAATGGAAAAAAATTATAGTAAAATAATGAATTTTATTCTGTAAGTAGGCCACAAGGGCCCTTTTGTTTGAGCTACCGGCACGGCATTTTACAAGAGGAGACCACTGTTGAGAAGAAACGCCGAAAGAAACTCAACAGTCATCATCATGATTTTCTCAATTTTTTAAGTGCATTTATCACTATTTATTGTATATCTATACCATTGTAATATTTTAAAGATGTATTAAAACATTAGTTTTCTTCGAATCGTAAAAACTCTAAGTTCCCTTTGAGTTTTTTGTGTAAGCAAGCATTCAGCTGATGTAACGTAAATCTGCTCATGAAATTATTAGAATGTTGCTGCTAAATGTCGCGTACTACGTTCTACTCCGTAGTAATAAACAAACTGAAGCACCATTCATTGAACAAATCCAATCAGCACACGCAAATTCTGCGAAAACCTACAAGAAACAATTACGAGTAACCTCCGTTGTCCTTGTCTCGCACGTTATGTGGTACAAGTGGGAGCGGGACGGGGAAATACCGCGTTGTCGATTGTTTGATTTCCGTGGAATACCTGTCGCTAAAGTTGTTAGTAGTGGTGGGACAGAGTCGATACACGTAACGTACATATAGTAGGTTTCATTACGGTGATGCCACGACTTTGCGCGACAGCAACAGCGCGGTACGTGTGTCTCACTCACTCGTATGGCCACCGCGCTCGTGTCTCTCGCTCAACCGCTCGCCGGGCCGCTGGTCACGCAAAGCTGATACGTCTCATTGGTAATGGTGGCTGTCGCTCTCTTATCGGGCTATCCAGGTATCTTTGTAGGTGCCGCACTTGTTGAGAAGCTGCTTAATTAATATTTTATATATGTGAAAGGCCAATGATTATTTAATAACACTTAATCTTACAGTCTCTCAAAAATTCATTTGGCGCACATTTACTGTCATGAATAATGTCTTAATAGATTTAAATTCCTCCGAGAAGTTACTGTACCCCTGTGTACAGCATCACAAAGGCCTATAACAGAATACACTGGAGATCCGCTGGCCTTACTACCATTACGTGGAAACACAACCTGGTGGGTCAAGCACTTAATGACTTATAATGTTTTATATTGAGAATCATCGGACTCTTCCATTTGTTCTAAAGTGAGCTTCTGTATACGTTTAAGAGAGACATTGTGTACCAATGTTTACAAGATAAGCTCTCAAGTGGAAAACTGACAAAAATTTCAACAATAGTAGTATTTTTGTGTCATGGGGGAGTGGGGCGCAAATGGGCAAACGGATGGTCTGACGGAGAGCGATTACCGTCGGCCATAGACACCTGCACCACAAGGCCTTTGAGGAGTATGCTCTTTTCTTGAAAATTTGAAGGTCGTATCAGCCCGGAAATACCGCAAGCGATAATTCATTCCACAATGCAGTTGTGCGAGGCAGGAATTCTCTAGAAAAACGCACGACGAGTACGAAGTCGCTCTCCGTTGAATGCGATCCAGAGGGAGAAGCTGGCACTTGGGAGCACCAGCCTACCGATGAATACAGTATTCCATATGTGGACGTTATTTTATTTTGTGAAACTTTGACTATGGCATTATATTAAACTATTTCATCAATATGTCAATGTCGATAAATCGATATCGACACGAGGTACCGCCCCTCGTGGGCGTGCATCCCTTTGTTCCCATTTCCGGCGATCCGCGCCGGGATTTGTATTCGGGCCGCGTGTCGTTAACTTTGTGTAATGGTTGCTTGGATACGGGCTTGTACGAGTATCATATCCGTCCAGAATCAACGAACTCCAGTAATTTTTGCTCGGGTGCACAAAAATATGTCTGCTTCAATCATTATACGGAAAAAATGGCATCTTATTTTTTTTCTCCGAATTGAGGTACATATTTTTGGAATCAATTAGTGCGCGCAATCTCTACGAACACTTTTCGGCAAAAACAGGCACTTAAGTCGACAAAAATGCGAATAACCTTAGCTCCATACTAATTAAATACGCGTTTTCGACATAAACAAATCAATAAATTAATTATTTTACATCACAATAAAAATATTGACATTATCAATAATAAATTGACAAAGTATAAACATGGCATTAACATTAGATAACATTTTTCGTATTATAAAATGGTAACTATACTACCATAGACTAAATAAAAAGATAATTTGATTAGGTACCTAAATTAACTTGGCGCCTATAGGTAACTTACTTTATTTTGATTCAAAGTGAACATTTCCCAAATAACTTTGTCAACTGGTCGTGACAAAGTCAATCTACCTCCGAATAGAAACGACGTAACCGCCCTGAATACCCAAATATCGTATTACGTTTTTCTGAAAATAATTTTCACCGGAAGACATTTGCTGTGAACGTTAGCACCAGGTCAGAAAGTCCAGTTTCGAGTGAACCGAGCGTGTATATGAAATTGTAGTTCTAGTCCACTTTTAGAGACCTGTTAATTTGTAGGGAACTTCTGGAGAATTAAGTGATTAAGACTGCAGGTACCGGCTTATTTAGTTAGACAAGATATAACATAATAAATGTTTCTGATGGCCTTTCTGTAAAAAAAAAAATATGACAAATGTTTATATTGAAGCGAAAAATTTAAAACAATTATGCTTTGAGCAGGATTTGACCCCATGGCTTTCCTGGCTGGACGGGTGAACTGCCAATTGTTCTATAAAGCACACTTTGTTTTACGGTCGCAGACGTTATCGCGTTAAAGAAAAATAATAATTTATGACAAGACTAGCTTTTGCATGCAGCTTCGCTTACTTTAAAGTCTGGGTACACTCGACTATTCTATGAGAACCATGTCTTTTTGGGATAAAAAGTAGCCTATGTGATAAGTTACGGTATAAAATGTGTGTTCCAAATTTGATGCAAATCCATCAGCGTGAAGAAGTAAGAAAAATAGGTACAAACTCACACACGCAAACTTTCGCTTTTATAACATTAGTGTGAGTCGACTACTTTTCATTGAACATCCATTACCTAATCACCGAGACTTTGGTAATTCGGTTTCTATCAGAAACTTTTCAGAATAGTTATGAAACATTCTTAGAGTTAACGTTTCACAATTTTATTGTAAGTTTTGATTTTATGACAAATATTTGACATTATGACTAACATGGGGACCCCTTCTCATGCATTTTTGTACAACTGTGTACAACTGTCATAGAATTTTTTTTCCTATTTAAATATTGGAAGTATGAATTGTTTCTCAGTACACTAGGCCGGACACTCATTCGCTCGAGTACAACTACATCTGCAGAACCCTTATCTCAACCCCCCCAAACCCCCTCACCAGCACAAAGAAGAACTTGTTGCGGACGGCACTATTTTTACTTGTTAACTTGCACAACTTTGTACCGCTTCGCACAGTGTACGTTTTTGAAGCAGTATGTTGTTTTCAAAATAAACGTCGAAGAAGATAGGCGACAGTGGAGCTAAGATAATGTTTAGATCATAATAATGATTTGGTGTCCCTGTGTCCTTCTTCTTCCCTGTCAGATAATTATATTTCTTCAGCTCTTTCAATTTGCAGCTGTACTTATCATTTCAAATTACACACATCTTTCTCGGGAACCACGTCTTCGTATTTCTTTTAATTAGTGTGCCTCGAACCTCGAAATCGAAGAATTTTACCCTCGTAGTTGATCCCATCTACGACTAATCAAAAACCAACCAGTATAAAAGTTTCAGAAGAAAACTTGGTCAGTGATATTAAACAGTAGGAAAATATTGCAGCGAAGGCAGCTCAGTCACGTAATGCAATGAACTTGCTGAGTTTGATGCTCGAATTCTTAGAAAACATGAAAAGAGTCCACTTAGTATACGAAGGTTACCAACACGATTCTAAGGAGCCCAAACTCGGTAAGTATTCTTAATTTTATTACAGAGTTTCTATTAGCACCATTTAGCTCCATCATCAGTCCACGTCCATATTATTGTATTGTCACCGAAGTAACGTAGGTAAGTATTTTAAAAACAAAATTTCCGCTCAATCGGGGCCCGGAAAGTGGGTCAAATTTTACCTTCAATTTGGTTACACACAGCACCGAAACAGATTTAAATTATTTGCTATTGGTTCAACACTTTCGAAAACGACGCATTTTAAGACCTGGTCAGTGTACTGGGTTGTTATGGGCGTATTGTGTGCGCCCGGGTTCCCGAGATAGTGCATTCTGTTCGCTAAATATACAAGCGGGAGGAATCCGTAACAGCGCCCTGATACAATTATTAGACAAGAGTTTTCTCGTTGGATTCACTCGCTGAATTCGTTTGACTTGAGTCGATGTTTCTTCCAGCACTTGTATTTTCTTAAAATAAGTTTTTTACCTATGCATGGCATCGGCAAGACTTTTTTTTTTATAATTTATTTTATTTATTTCAAAAAAGCATGGTACACATTTTACAACAAATTTCGCCAAACACGAAGTTTACTAAGTGTACTTGAATTGTCAGTCAATTTTAATATGATAATTGACTGACGATTCAAGTTTAAATAAAGAGCTAGTAAGTAGGTACTTGTTAGTTCCATATAAATGATTCATGATGTGACTTATGAGACAATGTCAAATATCAATCTACACAGTGAAAACCAATTCTCTGCGGAGAGGGGCATTTCCCCTAAATAAAAATAAAAGCTCTGTATATTCTGACTGACTTGAATTATCAGTCAATTATCATAATAAAATTTTCCGACGGCAAGACTTGAACTTAGCATCGGCCAAGCTTGAGAAAAAAAAATATTTTAAGAAAATACAAGTGCTGGATGAAAAGGAGAGGAAGAGATCAAATATAGTCAAACAAATTCAGTGAGTGAATCCAACGAGAAAACTCGTGTCAAATAATTACCACTGGAAGAAAGCGAGGGATGCCTTTATTGAAATATAAATTTATAAGGTTTCTCACACGGCATCCCAGCTACAACAAATGCTGCAAGATCTCAGCACGGCAAGCTTTCAGGTAGGACTCACAATGAATAGAGCGAAAACTCAGTTGATGACCAATGGAGCAAAGTATAAAGTCACGGTGGATGGGCAGGACATGCATTATGTCGACGAATACATTTACTTGGGCCAGATAGCTTCTTTCGAAAACAGGCAGTGTAAAGAAATCGATAGACGTATCGCAAACGCCTGGAAAAGCTTCTGGTCCATGAAGGCTTTATTGAAGGGTGACCTTCCTCTGTGTCTTAAGCGCAAACTCGTCGACATGTGCATGTGCATACTGCCCATACTAACGTATGGTGCTCAAACCTGGTCATTGACTGAGGCTTTAAAGTCTAAACTGAAAGTTTGCCAGAGAGCGATGGAGCGCAGTATACTAGGTGTTCGGAGGACTGATCGAATCAGAAACACGGAACTGCGCTCCAAAACTGGTATAGTGGATGTGGGTGTCAAGACCGCAAAACTAAAATGGGACTGGGCTGGACATGTCTGTCGCATGCATCCGGAAAGGTGGGCCACAATAGCAACCCAATGGATCCCACAAAATGGATATCGGAACCGAGGCCGGCCGAAAAGGAGATGGCGGGACGATTTGGACGCATTCTGCAAAGAATGGCAGAACCGCACTGGCAATAGGATCGAATGGAGAAAAGAAGAGGAGACCTGCTTAGAAGTGGGACACCTAAACAGCTATATATAAAAAAAAAAAAGGTTTCTCTCTGTCTTTATAAACGCTTCATGAGCGAATTAGTAGGTTACTTTGTAAACACTTCTTTTAATTTACATATCTGGCCGCTAGGTGGCGCCTCCTTCTTCGCATTTATAATTTGTATGTATCTAAGTCGTGTGCGTATAAAATAAATACGTTTTTATAATTTGTATGTATCTAAGTCGTGTGCGTATAAAATAAATACGTTTTTATAAGAAATCTTGCTCAATGATTTATTACCAATACCTGAATCAATAGCCTTTGCCCAACAGTTGGACGACTGAAAAGAAAATATATAAATCATTAAGGCTTACAACTTCATTCCTCGAAATGATTTTTATTCCACCCCAATCGACGCATACACCGTTTATAAAGTAACCGACATTCGGCCGGATCCGGCCTCCGGTTCCGCCGGACACAATTAGGCCGTCGCGAGTGACCTTATTGTTTTAAGGGTCTTCTCTGGGTTCCGTCACGGCTCAAGGGGGGGGGGCGTTTTAATTAGCATTGGCGTGTTCATGTCTTCGTCTTCATTATTGGTGTAACTACAGCTATCATAATCATGTCAATCGAAAGATAACTACTGTGGGACAATATTTGGATTTCCACAATAAAAAAAAGCTTAGTCTTCATTTTAAAGATTATTTGCTAAGGAAAGTACAATGCCATACAATACAACAAATTCTTTATTGCACACCAACAAGAAAAATGTTACAAGTGAAACCTTAATTTATTAATGGTATCCCATTCATAATATTTAAAAGCGAAAGTTTTCGTTTTGTGTGTGTGAGTGTTAGTCTGTATCTTTGTTACTTCTTTCGCTCCGAAACGGCAAGACGGATTTGCATGAAAGTTTAGCACAGAGATTATACCCTAACTTAACAGATAGGCTTCTCTTTATCCCGAAAAAAAAAACATGGTTCCCATAGAACTGTGTGTTTGTTTTAACGTGAGTGAAGCCGCCAACAAAAGCTAGTAAAACTAAGGTTGATGACTTGATCAGACCCTTCGAACACAGTAATAGTTGCTAATGTTTGGCGCAGTAAAGAAGTCAGTTCTCTATTTATAAAAAAATCCGCGATCCTGACCAGTTCAACGGTTCATATTGTAGAGGGCCTAATAATGCGTCCTTTCCTTTGCGGTCACGGCCGCCCAATAACCTTTCTTGTTCTTCCAACGTTGAGCTCCGCCTGGGTGAATTTGCGTTTGTTTTCATCTTATATCAACAAATGTTGGGTCAGATGATGGTTAAAGTCATGTTACATTTTTGACTTTGTTATGAATCTGAACGACCATAGATTAATCGTCTTGTTGTTCCATTGTGGTAATAGTATTGTAATAATCATGAGACCATTACACACATTATTATTTAAGAATTTCACTCTTGTCGGTGCAGTTCTCTTTAGTCCGTTCTACTTAACGACAGTTCTTTCACTTCTTGATACGACGCGACGTCCACCTTTTTATTTATCTGGTCCAAATAACTAACCCAGGGCCTTCATCTTCTTCTTCTTCCCACAATTTTTCCCTTGATTTTTTATTCCAACGTCGTCGTGTCGTATCAAATGACCTATCATTTTCCCTCTTCGAGTTTCTATGATATGTAGATGTCTCTTTTCTCCTTTACCCTTTCCGATACTTCCTCATCGGTGACCATGACATTAGTGAATCATGAGACCAGAATGAATTTAATGGTTCAGACAAAGTCTAAATCTTTACAGATGGCTTTATGATGCCACCCTAAGACATGTTGAAGCAACTGGTTGAAAGATTCAATGGCTCTGACATCTGATTCGGTGGTCCAGTTGGTAGGACGCCCGTGTTGGCCCGGGAAGCCGTTGGAAACGCAGGTTCGAATCCTGCCTGAACTATGAAATTTTTCGCTTCATTATAAACATTTGGTTTACGTTAGCAGAGTTACTGCTTTAATAAAAAAACCGGCCAAGTGCGAGTCGGACTCGCGCACCGAGGGTTCCGTACAAACACTTTCCATCCCTAAGTGGTTAAGTTAAGTTTGCACCTGGTATGTATAGCGCCCCATATAAATTAGGTGCAAAGTTAGGTATTAATAGGTATTAAAAAAAACTACTTACTAGATCTCGTTCAAAACAATTTTCGTTGGTAGTTTTTATAGTAATGTACATCATATGTTTTTTTTAGATTTTTCATTTTCTTATTTTAGAAGTTAGAGGGGGGGGGGGGACCAACTTTTTTCCACTTTGGAAGCGTCTGTCACGCAAACTATTCGGTTTAGAAAAAAAAAATTTTTAAAACCTCGATATCATTTTTGAAGACCTATCCACAGATACCCCCCCACACGTATGTGTTTGATGAAAAAAAAATTTTTGAGTTTCAGTTCTAAGTATGAGGAGCCCCCAATATTTTTTTTATTTTTGCATCAAAATCTTAATGCTGTTCACAGAATACATCTACCTACCAAGTTCCAACAGTATAGCTCTTATAGTTTCGGAGTTTCGGAAACCTGTTGCACCGGTACGCGTAACTAAATCAAACCGTAGGAAACCCTAAATTAAAAGCCAATAAGACAACTTGGAAAAAGGCATAACTCTGTCGCCGGGACCGGACCGGATCCGGACGGACGCAATTATGGGCCAGGAAGGCACCTTATTTGTTTTAAGTGTATTTTATTAATTCAATAGACTTATTGGGGCTGATGGGCCGGCGAGTTCCTGAATGATAACTACGACCAACTACCAACTTGGACTGTTGCACTAGTGAAGGTAGAAAGAAAGCGGGCGGTGCTGGACTTATAACTTAAAATGGTACCGTTTCTTGGGAGAGACTACGTCCAACTGTGGACTTTTAGATGATGATGATGATTTTCCAATAACTTAGATAGGTATAAGTTGTAATTATGCTAGAATAAAACCGACACCTATGAACAAACAAAAACCCACCACATGCTTCGTCAATTAAAAATAATGCATGCAATTCACAAAGTATATCCGCAACAAGCTTCGTCAGAATCAAATGACATGAAATAAATCCGCAACACGCCTCGTCAAGGAAAACTTAATCTCTTAAATCCCCTCTCAGGGCCATATTTGGTCCAAAAGTCCCCATTATGCTAGCAGCATTGCCCCGCTGAATGGCAATGGAGACTTTCTGAACCAACCATGACCCAGAGCGAGGATCGTTGCCCCTCTCTCTCAATCGCCGCCCTAAATCCCTAAAAAGCTCGCGAGCCTCACTACCCCAAGGTCCAGCCGTTTCCACAGCGACGGGTACGAAATCGTACATCGACTCTAAGGCTGCGTACTTGGCGTGTTTCATCTTAGCGGCTGTTTCCGCCGCTGAACCCGCCAACCTCGCGGTTTGCCTCAAATGGGACGGAGCAAAAGTGCTAACGCACGTTGCGTCCCATAAAAGACAACGCCCTCGCTGCTATGGAACCAACTTAAGTCCGTCCGGTCCACTATAAGTAGGTAGGTATAAGTTATTGGAAGATACCCTTGAAATCGTCCACTCTTTTATTTCGTTTTGTTTACAGTAACCGTGTAAAAAGTATTATATAACTATGTTTGGTTGTCCAACTGTCCTTGTATGAAGTTGGTTAGGTCTGTCTAGCCGTTTTGATGTGCTTAGACCTCAATGATATTCCGGCAGATAGATAACGTTGTAATCGACGATTACGACACGGTTTTCCGCAGAAACTTTAAAGGTAATTTCTGATTAGGAACAGTCTTAATATAGTTAGTCCCATACAGACATTTTATGCTAATTTAAAAATGATCTTTAGACATCGTCAAAAACAAAAATGGTCATTATACCAATTGGCTGTGTGCGCATGCGCCCGATGACGACTTATGTAGTATAGACAAGTAAAAACTGTAGCAATAGCATTCCGTCCTAAGCAAACTGGACGAAACCACAAACAGTCGAGAGTAATTAGTTCCTTCGCGCGACGCCTGTCCCAACACTGAGCTCTGGGTCAACATTTAATGTATAACTTTAATTTGCACATTTTGATTTTGAGCAAACTATTAAGTTATCACTACACAGTATAAAACAAAGTCGCTTCCTGCACCAACTGTGTCACGCGACTCTTTTTCGCGCGAGATTTACTACCTATCTCTTTCTGTACAGTACCTACTGTGAGAGAGTGACGGGTGATGCTATGTCGCGCCAAATGAATCGCGAACACATCGCGATCCATAGCTGTGCCAGACCGGCTGCTGTCTATCTGTCCCTATGTAGGTATGCTTAGATCATTAAAACTATGCAACGGATTTTAATGCCTTTTTTTAATTAGATAGAGTGATTGAAAAGGAAAGTTTATATGTATAATACATACATAATTATCAGCATTGCACCCGTGCGAAGCCAGGGTAGGTCGCTAGTTAGAATATACGCTGAGAAGATTCACTACGGGGCTGCGTTCGGAAAACTTCGTCGAGTCTTCATATCGCCATGTAACCTTACAATGAATACCCTGAAACCTAAGCAGTGCGCCCTGCCTGTCGCGTACACCCGAAAATATCACTTTATTCATAAACAGTGTTCTGTATTATAACAACAATTTTGAAAGAAGCCCCTCGCATTTTGGCAGAGGCTACCATTATGTTGCTGGATCTTTTGTTATCCGAATTAAATAAATTACATTTTATGTATTTTATTTTATTTAAAGAGCTATGGCGTAGTTGCGGTAGCAGTGCGGGTAATAGTACATTACATCAGAGGCCGGGAAAATGAGGATTTCCGGCCAAGTAGGTATATACCGGATAGTGATACGAGGCCGGGAATCCGTTTTCACGACGAGGCATGTATAGTGCTTTTCTCAAACATACAATGAAATAAAAAAATATACTTCAAAGAATAACACTTAATATTGTTTGTCCGATATTTTCCGAATTTGACCGAATTTTAAAAATCAGATTTCAGATTCTGACTCAGGAGCCCCAAAAATCCCCGGATACCGAATTTCAGCCTCCTAGGACCAATTTGAAATTTTCTCCATACAAATCGTTTTTTTTTTCGATATTTTCCGAATTTGACCGAATTTTCGGACAAGATTTTAGATTCATATTTTTGAGCCCCGAGAGCCCCCCGATACCGAATTTGACCGAATTTAAAAAATCCGATTTTAGATTCTGACTCAGGAGCCCCAAAAACCCCCGGTAACCGAATTTCAGCCTCCTAGGACCAATTTGAAATTTTCTCCATACAAATCGTTTTTTTTCGACTCTTTCCGAATTTGACCGAATTTTCGGACAAGATATTCATATTTTTGAGCCCCGAGAGCCCCCCGATACCGAATTTCACCGAATTTAAAAAATCCGATTTCAGATTCTGACTCAGGAGCCCCAAAAACCTCCGGATACCGAATTTCAGCCTCCTAGGACCAATTTGTAATTTTCTCCATACAAATCGTTTTTTTTCGACATTTTTCGAATTTGACCGAATTTTCGGACAAGATTTCAGATTCATATTTTTGAGCCCCGAGAGCCCCCGAATCCGAATTTAACCGAATTTTAAAAATCCGATTTCAGATTCTGACTCAGGAGCCCCAAAAACCTCCGGATACCGAATTTCAGCCTCCTAGGACCAATTTGTAATTTTCTCCATACAAATCGTTTTTTTTCGATATTTTCCGAATTTGACCGAATGTTCGGACAAGATTTCAGATTCATATTTTTGAGCCCCGAGAGCCCCCCGATACCGAGTTTTAGCCGCCTAGCACCAATTTGAAATTTTGAAAAAAAAGTCGCCATCTTGAATTTTTTTTCCACAAGTGTCTAACAATCAACCTTTAAAAACAAAACCTGCTTTTTGTCAAACCAGCCAGCTGTGTGAATGACCTTGTTGTTGAAACAAAAAAAAAGTTACTTTGCAGGCCTAGGCCTGAAAAGCAGTATGAAATCCCTTTACAGTCCTCTCGAGTTGTTGCGCCCAAAAACCGATACTTCCGAGCCTATTATAAGGAACGCAAAGACAATATTTCATTGCATGTTTGAGAAAAATTCAATTACATAATAAAACAAACAAATCCTATTACAATTGTTACAATATTTCTGAAGTTAATAGATTTTAGGATCATAAAACAGAAATACCAATGTTTAGAGTTCCGTTTCTAAAAGGGGCTAACGACACCTTATGTACACGTTGTCTGTCTGTCCGCCTGTCACAGGGTTGTATCTTTCCAACCATAATCGGTAATAACTTGAAAGTTGAAATTTCCCCATTATTATGACCGCTATTATGGGTAATGAACTAATGACCGCTAGTACAGTCTCCATCAGGTATATCACAGCATAGAAGGCGTTCAAAAATATCTGAGCACGACTCTTATTGACTGGGCGTTACAGTACATGTTTAGATATATGATCGCCTTATATGCTGGGATATATCTGATGGCGACTGTACAACAACGCACCGCTATTCGTTAGTAACGATTTCTTTGTCTTCTCATTAATTAATAATATTTGAAATTTTTCATGCTGTGATAAGCTAAGTGTATGATCTAAAAACAAGCCATTTACTATGTCAGCCAAATGTAACTACACTTAAAGCAAATAAAGATTTTCATTTCATTTCATTTCATTTCATTTCATTTCTTTTCATTTCATTTCATTACTCCGAAACGGCTGGACGGATTTACACCAATTTTGGTACAGAAATAGCTGGACATACTAAAATTGTTATAGGATACTTCTTGCCCGACTACGATAGGTAAAGAAAAAAAAAGACGCGGACGAAGTTGTGGGCGCCTCCTAGTATTATATATATTTAATGGTACGGAACTCTTCGTGCGCGGAATGTATAACAGGAAATATTACTTTTTAAATAGCTTCGAATTGCTATGGTGGTGTTGTTGTTTTATGTGATCGTCTTGTGCTTGGGTGTAAGCCTTGAAGATGAGAATGAAATCGGGGCACAGGACAATTTGACGTCCACTAAACAGTTAACAAGGGATAAAAGACAAATCAGAATTACTGTTAAAGATATGTCTGACGAAGGTTGGTACTATAAGGTAATAAAAAAAATCTAAAGTTGTAATGAAAATCAGTTTTCTATCGAGAGGGATCATTATTTCAGACAAAATCTTAACAGCGCGATGCAGAACTTCTACGGGCGAGTGGCGTCAGCGCTATTTGTTGGTAAATATTTATTCATCACACTTGCTCGTAAATCAAGGGTTTACATGCTAGAAAACCGGGCGGTAAGTCATATATTACGCCCTAAGGCGGTAAGTAATTTTGGTATTGACTACTATTTATTACTTTTGTTTTATTTCCTCCAAAGTGTGATGAAAAACGTCATACGTGACTCTGGTGGTAAAGGAATTCCAAACTCGTGTCATTAAAGCCTCCTCTCTTTGTTATTCCTCGTTTACCACCCTTGTTGCGTAATGTACTAATTTATCCTCTCATTACACCGAAATGGCTGGATGGATGTACATCAATTTTGGCGCAGGGTTATCTGGGGCTGGACATCCGAAAATGGTTACAGGATACTAAGATGTCAGTTTTCTATGGAGATTTGTCATGATTTCAGGAAAAATCGCAACAGCTCAATGCAGGATCGCCTTTTGTTTTGTATGGGCGCGCGGCAACATGCCTGTCTGGCGCCATTTGTTAATCATAATTTTTTTGTCCTCACATCACGTCTGAATTTGACAAATTTTGACCAATTTTGGTACAGGGATAGCTAACAGGAGAAGGGATGGACATCCAGACATGGTTATAGGATACTTGTTACCTTAAAACTTTCGTGAGACATATTTAGTTATTGTATTGTACTGACATTTATTGAAAAAAAAAAACATGAAATTGTCAGGAACGGCCCGACGTATTTCAAATATTTTTCAAACATGTCGGGCCGTTCTTGATAATTTTACGGGAGCGTATACCGCTTAATACAATAATTATATACTTTTTAGCGTCTACGGTAATGAAAAAGAATGCGGGCGTTTTTAATAAATAAACAAACAAGCTAAATAAAACCGTTTAATAGAGATAAATAAATTAATAAAATAAATAATATTTCATTTAATTTCATTTCAATATCTCAGCTTTAAGCTTTATCATCACAAATCATGATCCTCCGGGTTGTCTCTTTTATCATCGGTGATTAGATTGTTTGCCCTCAGACCTCGAAGAGCTAGTCCATGGCCCGTACCGAAAGGACAGCTACCTGGATTTCCCATCTGACACGGAGGAGCTGATCCAGTACACGAACCGCAGTCAGGTCGAGTACGAGGGGCGGATGAAGGTGTTGGCGGCGAAGGGCATTTTCCCGAACAGCTCCAAGTGGCGGCCGCAGGAGGGCTCGTACGAAGAGTACTAGCCCCGCACCCAGGGACAAAGTCAAAGTCAAAGTGTTCTTATTTCCCAAGTAGCAAGAAAAGCTGCAGAAGCGCTTATACAGCTTTTATTTAAATTTACGAAAGAAAAATTTAATGTGATCCAGTACAACCTAAGCAGGACTCGAACCTGTGACTTCTACGTTTCCGGCGTATTGCTCTCCCAACTGAGCTATTAGATCGTTACGTCAATCACACCAAACCTTTCATTTCATAATTCTTACTCTACTGGAGCGCCCTCTGCGTCATATGTGTTTGAAATGCTTATGCGCATTAGCCATACCCTAGGATGTGCGCTTTACACGCACGATCCCCTGTCCCCATTACTTTACAGCAAGTGTGAAGACTGCACTTACCTGTGTCAATATTTATAAAAATAAAAATGTGGTATTTCCACATAAAAAATAGAATTGATTATAATATTTAGCTTTTATTTCGCTTAAATTAGCAGTATAAGGGCTGTACAAGCGCTTCTGCAGCTTGTTTGCTACTTGGATTGTGAAGCATAGGTAATGGCTGCATAAAATACAGAGATGTAATTTAATTACATATCATAATGTATCACTATGTTTTGCCGATTGGCGTACAAATACAATGGGCATATCTATTCCTATTATGCCTATTAAGCGGTTACATAGCATTACAAGCACACAAAACTAAATTCTCTTATAAGTACTCAATGTCCAATTAAGGTATTATCTTCACTTACCTTCGTTCATAATTCTGTCAATGATGTGACTTATTATCTTAAGATTTTTTTTTAATTTACAAGATTAAGAGCTTTTAATTGTTTTTTTTTTTCACATTATGACAAATAAATACATTTATTGATAATTTCAACCAACTTGTTGAAGTCAATAAAACTTTTCCCCGAGTTCTAGAAAGTAACATTGCTATTTCATGCTTTCATCGCCTGCAGTCTAAAATAAGTTAAAAAGAAACTGGTTTTCTGCGTGAATTTTGAAACAAAAATTATCAAATTATTGTATTAAGCGGTTTACACTCACGTGAAATTGTCAGGAACAGCCTGATGAAGAGCTCCATACGAGTTCGAAACATGTCGGGCCGTTCCTGACAATTTCACGTGAGTGTAAACCGCTTAATACAATAATTAAATATATCTCACGAAAGTTTTAATAAAATTAAAAATTATCAATGAAAAATTCAAACTGTAGGTTTCAAATATTATCGCATTGGCCCCGTTCGTAATATTAATCATCATAGAGAAAAATGTCTAATGCAATCAGCACTTTTGAACGGATAAGGAGCCCTAAATGTTTACGCGACATTTCCGATGGGGTTCGAACCCACGACCACTTCTTATCCAGAGTGCTCTGTCATAGAGCATTAAGTACTCGTCTATATTTAATCTTTGTATCTTTGTGAAGATGGAGCAAGAGTTTTTGAATGAAAATGCCGCTGCATAATGATGAAAGAATTTCGATAAAATGTCGATTTTTCCTTCTTATTTATATATATTTTCACTTTCCCCTTTGTAATAACTCTATTTCTCGATTTTTTTTTATTTATTCAAGTCAAAATAAGCTTACAGTATACACCAAATCGCTTACTTGTAATTAAAATTTAACATTATACAAAGCAAAAATAATAATAATAATTAAAACAACAACACATAAAACACAACAAAGGAACACAGGTAAAACATTGATCATATCTTCATGTTCCTCTTAGAAATAAATGGTTGCCAATTCATAAAAAAAAATCACAGATAAATTCATTAATAAATTAAAAAACAATACAAACTCAAATAATTCATTGATAAAAAAATTAAAAACCCAATAAATAATCCAATAATAATAATATAAAAAAGTCAAATGTCAAATTTCAAAATAAAAATAAAACTATACATTTACATTTAGAACAACATTTAAAAATTCAATGCAATTTCTACAAAATCCACCAATACTGTCCGCGAATACATCAATGTCATGCCTTTCAATTGCCATGTCATTGAGAAGAGCTAGGGCCCTGGCCGTGGGTGCGTTGCTAGCCTGGCGGGTGCGCGCGCGCGGCGTGGCGAACAGGCGAGGACGGCGCCGTGGAGGCAGAGCTTCCATGCCCTCAGGCAGAGGGCGCAAGATGGGCACATGTAAGCTCATTCGCGAGAGCACTGTAGGGTTAGTTACTGTATTGCGTAATAATTGGTAATAGTGTATCAACAGCAATAGTTTACGCCTCAGTTCTAGTGAGTCTCATTCCCGAGACGAAGCGAGAGGGATACAAATATGGGTAGTACCGTACCGTAATATTATGTGTTATTTGTACCTACATCTTGGATTAAATAAATATACTACTGTATCTCTGTATCAGTATTAAAAAAAAAATACTGTCACTTAGTCCACAAAAAAAAAACAGAATTATTTAGCAATTCGTGTTGTAGGCGCCTTAAGCCAAGGTGGTGGTAGGTCTCAACGACTACTGAATTAAGCGCTTCGATATGATAGGACTAAGTATACGTATCGACGGCAAAATGCGTAAACGCTGTAACCGCCAATGAATTCCCTTGGCGTTTGCCGTCGAATTATAATTATTTTATAGGTGACTAGTTACACAGAGTAGTGCCGTGGTCGCAAACAGAGTGGTGGTTAGACTAAGATGTCTGAAGAGCGAGTAATCTGCATAATTATCTTAATACTAAGTGGTTAGTGTCGTCTTGGTAGGGGTAAAAACCATATGTGGTCTAATGTCATTGGTCCATTTAAGAAGCTCCCCGCATACTAGTCGCACTCCAGTGAGCCTTTTGCTACTGCTTAATGCAGTATTTAGGTGTATATAAGAGTTGCGTTCGCAACACATGTCAAACTATTTTAAGAATTGAAAGGTTGGTTTAATAAGAAAAATGTATTTATTGATTTAAATAATTATTGAATTAAATGTTGACAATAACAAATGTCTAAATAGCTCTGTACATTCTACCATTTTACTAGCGTGCTTTGGCTATATTGATTTCAACTTACGTGATTTTCGAGGGTTAAAAAGTATTGGCTTGGGTTTAAACGCCTACCAAATATTTATGATTAAACGCCTACCAAATATATTGATAAATTACTACCAATAAATTCTTAATGCTCACCAAAACGGATGAATGCTCACCAAATAGTGTACCCCAAACTATTCTATAAATAAAGCAAATAATTTTAAACGCCTACCAAATATGATTAAACGCCTACCAAATATATTGATAAATTACTACCAATAAATTCTTAATGCTCACCAAAACGGATGAATGCTCACCAAATAGTGTACCCCAAGCTATTCTATAAATAAAGCAAATAATTATTTTTCTTACATCCTATAAAATTATCGTTTTTTAGGGATATAAAAAAAAAAACTAACCTAACCTAACCCGGCCGAGTCGGATCTGCTCTGAAAGGTGATCAGGATTAGATGGTTACCTAGCTGAAACACTAATTTATGAAAACAATATTTGGTGAGCAAAACATCCATTTTGGTGAGCAAAACATCCATTTTGGTGAGCAAAACATCCATTTTGGGAAGCAAAAAGATATTTTTTGGGGAGCACTGTTTAGAGTGAATTTATATTAAATGGAGGCAATTCAATTAATTTGGTATTTAGTTTTGGGGGTATAAAAGCCATTTTGGTTTAAATTGTACCCAAAAGTATTTAACCCCCGACGAAAAAAGAGGGGTGTTATAAGTTTAACATGTGTATCTGTGTGTCCGTCTGTGGCATCGTAGCTCCCAAATGGATAGACCAATTTGAGTGCATTTTTTTTAAATAGAAAGACTTGTTCATTGAGATGTTTCTCATCTATATTTGGTGGAAATAAGAGCAGTAGTTTTCAAGATATTCAGCATTAATTGGAACAAGTGACAGGATCTCAGCCAATATTGAACAAAGAATTCCAAATTTTATATTTATGTAAAAAAATTGTAGCATTTTCTATACCACTCATTGAATGAGGGTCTCATGATGACCAGCTACTTATGTCGGGAGTGTTTTTTTTTATGTGAAGAGGTGTCACTGGACTTAAACCGTAGGCAACTCGCCTCTAACGTTTCCACCCGAAGGCGCAGCGCTTACGAAAATAGGGAGGGGCATGTGGAGCAATTTTGGAACTATGACCGAGTAATGTCGTGATAATTTGCGATAGAAAAGCGACACTTACTTTGACTGCTTGGTCATTTATCTGCGAGTATCGATCCTTAGGATATTTCATCAGTTTCCGCGACATGTTTCGTACATGTAAATAAAACATTTAAACTAAACTATATTTAATTCATGATAACCGGCTGAGAAATGCAACCTGTAGTCGAGAATAGCTGTAGATCCCTTCGGATATCCGTTTTCTCTTTCAGACCTCCGGATATACGTTTTTTTGGCCAAGCTGAAACGACGACGCTTCGCTCGCTCGGTCAACTATAAAACACATATAAACACATAGATAATAATGAAATCTCTCTATCTACGTAATAATGAAATATCTCATTAAATATTGTAAATAGGAAGATATGTACAATAATGAGAGACATATCGCGAGAATTTTGAAATTCACGACAGTATAAAAACGTGTCTAGTTAACAAAATGCTGTGAAACAAAATCTGTGAAACAAAGACGGTAACAAAGGTAACCTTATCTCTAATGAAATCTGTTCTAGTCAGAATTTAGTTATTCTGTTTGATAATTAGAAGAAATGGAGATTTTCAGGCAAATTTCGTGCTGACGAAGCAATGAATATTATAGTCAAGGAGAGCGCCGTCGGTACACCCGCCCGATCTAGTACTTGCAGTATTAGAGTGCACTCGCGATTTGCAGGCGATTCCACTGCGAGTGAGCGACGCTTTTGCCCCGACTGCGAATACGCTGCTCAACCGCAACATCAATCGCTGGTGAATTAAAACACCTAATATAACTATGAAATTTTACTAGGCACTTAATATAATGAAGTGACAACGTAGTAAATGATCACAATGCGAATGATGTGTAAATGTAGTGCATGATAAGTTGAAAGAGAACTACAATAACTATGCACACACACTGCATAATACTGCCGTGCAATACTTAAACAACAGTAAGTGCTACTTTTGCGATTTTTTGTTTTTTCTTGTTCGTGGGCTACCGTGTCAAGGCGCACACGTGTATATAGTCCACATGCCATTATGACAATGGGAACATATAAAAATCGAAGCCTCCATGTACAGTAAATTAGAATAATTCAGTAAATTATTGAGGTAAAACTAACTAAACTGCAGTAATAATGTTGTCGGCGGTGAATTTTTAGACTTCATTGATTAAAACACGGTTAAGGTCTCCTGTCAATCCCAAATTAACAAGTAATACCACCATAATGAACACAATTACAGAGCCTGGCACTCCTTTTTTTAAAGTTGTGTCTTAGAATAAATACAGATGCAAGAATGGTCAAATGGAACAGGTAAACAACAGGTGGCCTTATTGCTAAAAGCGATTTCTTCCAAACAGTTTGGCCCGGTTAGAAGAAAACCTACCAGCGTCCCAAATAAACTGAAGGATAATTACGGAAAAATACAAACTTACGGTAATTTTTAACAACGTAACTCAATATGAGTCTGAAAGCCTTTCCTTCCTCGTTAGCTTAGATTTAAACCTTGGAAATAATTAAATTAAGTGAAACGTTGAATAAAACGATGAATAGTTAATTAATTCAAAATCAAATTTCATCGATAAACGCCGCATCTCTATCGATTAGTGTTGCGATGGAATATATTATCGACAAATCTAATTATGAGGAAGGTCGGTTAAGCGGGAATGGTCGATTAAAATTGAAACGAGGTTACCCCTTTATCGATAGGCATAGCCCTATCTAGTGTAGTGATGGATTCAATTATCGACGCGGCGATGGGATTGACTTTGATTGTGACAGCTTTTTAAGTTTTGGGGCCACGAAGAGCGCGGAAGTAAGAAAACATAAATCATATACAGCGCGCGAGCCGAGCGAGGGTTCTGCGGCAGTGGCCGTCGAAGCGTCAAAACCGAGCTGCTACTGCCACCAGTAAAATTTGCAATAAAATTAAACCATCATAAATAAAATACTTACAAACAAGATCAAACAAGCTCCGAACAAATGCGCTTTAAAAAAAAAACGTTTTCGTGACCTCTACGCTAGCAGAGTTGTGAATTCTTAGGTTATCTGATTAGTATGTTTTATCTGTATTTATTTATATGTGTATATAGGTATTATATTTATCTAAATATTTATTTATTAAAACTTGTTTAAGTTAGTTGCACCGCCCACAATTTATCTGCTTTGCCCGAAGGTTGACTGGTAGAGAATGCCTCATGGCATTAAGTCCGCCTTTTGTACGATAAGTTTTCTGTTGTACAATAAAGATCTAATAAATAAATAAATAAACAATGAGGCAAGATAGAATACTTACAAGCACATTACGAAATGTAATCATACCTACCAGTCGTAACTTGTGTCGATTACCTACATTATATTGCATTATTATATTTATTATAAACGTATGCCATGTTAGGTATATTTTGGGAAAAATATGGTATAAACGATAACACAAATATTTGCAAACTCAAAAAAAAATTGCGAATGCAACGCAATGCAACTGGCAACGTTATTCATATGATTACTAGTCGAAATATGCGATAAATAGTTTGTGACTTGATACTTTGCAAATATGTATTTAGGCGATAAAGTACAGTAGAGAACCACAAAGATCAACATTCAACACACAAAGCATAAGGAAAATTCGAAAGGCGTTCTGGCGTTCGGGTGGTGGAGTGGTTGACACGCTGGACCGATAATCCCGGGTTCAATTCCCGATCTCTTCCGCCAGTGTATTATATTTGTGCTTTAATCTTTGTATCAATGTTTCAATAAAAAAATCGGTTACCATCGTTAAAAAAATATGCATCATTACGTTTTATATTCTACATATTGACAGTTTTCTCGTTCACCCAGCGCTGCATTTTTTTGGAGAATAACCTTAGAAGGTAAGGGTCGTTCTCAAAATATTTGCACCGCTGCGTTAATTTTGCATTTTTTTTTAAAGTTGCGATTTCTTCTTTAAATTTTCATAGGATCGCTAGAAATATATTCAGACAATTGATATCACGTCGAGGGAAGTAGTTAAATTGAATATCTTAGAAGATATAGGTGTTTGAAATTTTAGGTCGACAGGTGAAAGACATCGATGTCAGGTAAACGACGTTTGTTACCAGGTTATCGACAATGGGTGCAGGTTTGCGACAAATATGTTCCAACTTAACTGAATTTGTTAGCAGGTTAACGACGACGGTTGCAGGTAAATGACATTTTAAATAAAACCTACGTTGAACTGTCAGCTAGTGTTTTTTTGATTGTTTTTTATTTTTATATTTTCCTTATGTTAGTAATTTGCATAAAGAAAACAAGCATTTAATTCTTATCTCATAGGACATTTCTCAGGAGGTTTTTTGAAGCCTGTACAATCCAGAAAGGTCACAACCGGCAAAAAGATGCAAAATTCAAGCATACCCACGTAATTTTATAAATTTCTTATGAAATTTCAACAGGGAATCATATAAATATCTGCATCCTAATGCTGCCTGTTTTGAGATATTGTTTCTTACCCGCTGAGTTACCTACTGCTGTTTTCGTCATCTTCTAGGAATTCCTTCACATCTGATGACCAGAAAGCCTTCGGCTGCGTTAGGTGGGATAAGCTATGGGAGGTATTGTCTGAAGCTGCCAGCACATCTGGTAGCACTTTATAAAGCCTTTACGAGTCTGGATACGGAATGGTAACGATAGGAGATGTCACATACAAGAACTTTAAGTTCCGGAAAGGCGTACGACAGGGATGCTTTAATATCTATATATGGAGCCCTTGAAGGTACGTCGAAGACATCGCCTATTTTGCATCACCCGAAGCAGAAGTGGCCCAACTTTTGGAATGACTCAAAACAACCAGCCTCAGAATGGGTCTTGATATTAATTTAAAAAAAGACCAATCTGATGATAGTCGACCATTTACTAGTCGACAAAGTACTAACCTGCTTCAAGAGATTAAACTGTTGATCGCTTCCAGTACCTTGGCTCCATTGTCACAAGTAGAGGCACATATAAACCAGAAATTCACAGACGAATCGGAATGGCCAAAACAGCGATGAACCAACTCGGCCAAAATATAGAAAAATAGAAACATCCCTAACCGGACTAACATTCACCTCGTCTGTGCACTTGTCTTCTCGATATTTCTTTATGGGGCTGAGACCTGGACGCTCAAAGCCGCTGACAGGCAGAGGATTGATGCTTTCGAAATCTGGTGCGGGCGCCGCCTGCTAACGATTCCTAAGACAGCTTGAAAGTAAAATGGAATACTCAAACTAAGCTATTTCGGTAATATATATGTTTTTATAACAATGAAACATAAGTTGAGACACGGCGAGTGACCGATAAAACCTGGTTTTTAAATAATTTTGTATAAGTGTTTAAATAATTGTCGTTCGCCTGCCGTATGTGCGTTCACCTGTTTTTTTATAGGCAAGTGAACGACATACAGGAGATGGACAAAATGACGGTTATGTCATCAAAACAAATAAAGTATTTCGTTGATGAACTGCATATTTATACACATAAAAGTAGACCATACTTTACGCGTTATAAGTTAAAATGAATGCAATAGTACACACGTCAACCAAAATATGGAAGGCAGAATATAGACTACATACCCATTACAAACTCCCGCTCGCGTAAGTGTATGTATCATATTTTTTTAGTAGAGCACACTGACGACGTGTTACTCGGGACAGTGTTAGGTGGAAACTGAAGGTCTCG
Source organism: Apotomis capreana (assembly GCA_947623375.1). Classification (NCBI taxonomy): domain Eukaryota; kingdom Metazoa; phylum Arthropoda; class Insecta; order Lepidoptera; family Tortricidae; genus Apotomis; species Apotomis capreana. Next base: position 556,218 of record OX392520.1, read on the forward strand.
ATTTATGCGGGGTGAGGCAGGGGAAACGTAATAGTAGTCGCACAATTGTAATGTTTGTCTCATGACAAGTGAACGACAAAAAATGGGGTGGACAAACTTAAATTGCAAATAATTCGCAACATAAGCATAGTATTATTATTCGATATGTTAGTATTTAATCCTCATCATATATGAAAATAAAATGGAGTACTGAACTTAAGCTAAGTCGGTAATGTATATGTTTTTATTAAAACGAAACATGAGTACCTCGCGTTGGGACACGGCAAGTGACCGACAAAATCTAGTTTTAAATCGTTTTTTTGTCTATTAATATACTTTAGTTTTAATTAAAAACATTTGGCCTCTATGTAAAAAGTGTCTATCGATATGTGTAGATAATTGGATATTTAAAATAATGCGGTGTAAAAAACTTCTTCTAAGACAAACCTGTTGACAGGTGGCGGTGCAAATATTTTGAGAACGACCCGTAAAGACTGTAACATGCAACTTTACGGCAAAATACCATGCTGCGTCCTAAATTAAGTAATTTAAGTTTCGTGGCCACACACGCTCGTCGCTCGGCCAAAGTGATTTGGGCGTGATATTAAAGATTTCCTAAATCTTTAAGATCATCGGTTACAACTGTTATAACAATAACCGATCTACATTACCTACTGTTAAATACCTTGTAACTCCTCTGGTGTTGCGGGTGTGTCCATGGTAATCGCTTACCATCTGGCGATCCGCTTGCTTCCCACATATATTGCAAAAAAAACATAAAACATTCGTTTCCTACAGCATCACAAAAAGAACGTAACCTTTGTCTAATTCATATTCGTTTTAAAATATAGATAAGAACTGTTTGAAATAGATACGTACACAACTTATGGGTTTAAAATCTATTAACTTTATCATGTACTTTCCTCTGCACATTCGTTCTTAGAAATGGTGATTTAACACACTTATTCGCTCGCTGCGTCCCCCTGGCGCTTTGTGGGTGAGGCAAGAAGTCGGCGTTACGAGAGCAAATACTCCAGGCAAGTGAGATTCTGGGGCAAGGCTGTGACCAGGCACAACCGGAGCAGGCAGCGGAGCGAGGGTTCGTCGCTTTATGCTGGGGCGTAAAAAATCGGCGTTACTAGACAAATACTCTAGGTGAGTGAGATTCTGTGGCAAGGCTGTGACAACCGGAACAAGCAATGGAGTGACGGCTCCACCGTTTTGTGCGCGGGGCGTAAAAAGTCGGCGTTACCAGAGCTAATACTCCAAGCAAATCAGATTTTGGGATGTGGTTGGGGTTGGGCATGATCGGAGTGGACAGCGGAGTTTATAAAGAAACATACAGTGCATGCTGTCTCGTTTGCTCTCACGCAATCCAGATAAGAACCTCTCATGATACCCACAGTCTTGGCTACAAACGCTGCAATAAGCGGTCACCGTATTGGGACTAGGGCGATTTGTGTAAGATTGTTTATTTATTTATTTATCACGATCATAGCGGGCCGTGGGAATAAGATCGAGAATGTCCCCAACTCGTATATAAGTCTTCTTGCTGCCGTATTGGCCACATCTTTAGCTGCAAACGCAGCGATAAGCGATCATCACGATAGTGGTGGGTGATGTAAGTGATATCAGGAACGTCCACTACGTTTCTCGATGCCGTATTGGCCGCAGCCTTAGCCACAAGCACAGCGATAAGCGGTCATCACGGTAATGGCGGGCGGTGTGAGCGAGATCGGGAATGTCCCCAACGTGTCCCCACAAGAATCTGGCTGCAGCTCGGGGTCGGGACACGGAGATAAACACAAGAGGTGTCCAAGCTGACCTACTTGGACACCTCTTATATGTATGTACAACAAACTGTGCTCTGGGTGTCAGTAACAGGTCAACAAAATCAATTTACTTTTTGGTGCCTAAGTAATAGCAGCTGTTAAAGATAGTATGGTCCTGAAGTTCCAACATTTCATGAAACATAAATGTGAACACGACTCTTTTTTAAAGTTAATGCAAAAAAAAACCAAGTGATAACCTCCTCCTTTTTGACGAGTATTCCACGATATGGGTTGGAAATCAAATTGGCTGACTGTATATTGCACAAGTTTTGTGTAGAATTTATTACTCTTTTTATATCAGCTCGTAAAAAACGGATTGCGAAAATTATGCAGTTTTGCGGAAATGGTGAGCCAATTTATGTGTGCTGCTTAAACTTTCTTTCATATTTTTTTAACCTATCAAGTTTCTGTTCACTTTTATGTAATTTTTTTACATTGTATGTATAGCGTCAATAGTTGACCGGGCAAGCGTAGTGTCTTTTTTCAGCTTGGTCAAAAATTTATTTGTATGTTATGGTGTTTGGATGTACAGATGTTTTCCAGCTGTCCTCGCCTAGGAGTCGCGTTTCTCAACCGATTCTCAGGAAAGATAGATTTCGATAAGTATATAGATTTTTTTGGCCGATTCTGTGTTCGATTTTTTTCAAAATGGAGATGTGAACGCTTACGAGAACGAAGCACTATACTAGTGTCTATTGTATTTTGACTTAAAACTCGTATTTTTTTTTAAATTAATATTATAATAATATAATAATAAATTCTTTATTTCAGATATCTAGGTATCCATAGTGTTAGTAACAACGAAAACTTAAAATACTTATAAATACATTAGTAATACAAACACTTACACAACACAAAGATTAAACACTATAACACAAATTCCGCGACACCTTTGACCTGCTCATAACTAACTCAAATAAAGTATTAATAGACCATTCTTCTGCCATGATTATAAGACATCATAATATTCTCTCAAAAGCAACGCAACAATATTCCATTGAGCTACTATTTAAACGCTTCTGAAATGTCTAAAATATAAACTTTACTTTCATATTGCTTAAGCGTCGCTTTTATAATGAAGCAGTGTTGTGAGAGGTGGGTCCTTCATGTTTCATATAGTAATTTTTCATCTAATGCATGTACTAGTTTGACCTAATGTAACGTTTGATATAACACGTAAATGTGAAACTATTGCAGTTTATGATCATTGTCATCATATCAGCCGATAAATGTCCACTAGGTACTATACAAAGGCCTTCCCCAAAGTTCTCAACAACGATCAATCTTGCGGCGACCAAATACAATTTCTGCCCGCGATAATGACCTGGTCGTCGGTCCACATTGATGGGGGCCATCCCACGCTGCGTCTTCTGGTCCGCGGTCGCTACTCAAGATCCTTTCTGCTCCAACAGCAATCGGTTCTACAAGCAATGCCACTTTAAAGTTAATCCAACGTAACCTAAGTTATCTGAAAATTTACAAGTTGATAGATATTTGAAAAGAAATTAATCAAAAGAAAATACGTTTATATCAATCACATTATGCAAAACGTTACAGTAGGTGAAAAAATGTTCCAACAAACGTGAGGTACGTGAGAGAGACGACGAGTATTCTTAGCGGTGAATTCAGTACAAAGCAAAAGCAAAATGTTCGTTAGTAACTAAAACAGGAACTCTTCAGCGCTAAGCAAATTTTCATATTTTCGCCGCTTTAGGTTTTTGAAACCGCCGACTATACAAGTCTGTGGACCTCGCAAGTTTCCAAATGGATGACATACTTATTACGTTTTCAACCGAACACCTCCGCCATTTTGAAGAAACATTCAAGACTATCAAAAAATCTATGTAATTATTAAATCTTCTCACAAAATTATATAATCAGCCCATCAGCACAACAGCAGCAGCAGCATCTATGGTTCGCGACTCATGGCTCGCGACATGGCATCACCCGTCACTCTCTGACAGAGCTGTACAGAAAGTGATAGGTAGTACATCTCGCGCGAGAAAGAGTGTCACAGTTGTGCTAGATAATTATATGTACTTATATATATTTTTTGTCAATAAATTTTTTTGAACCTCAATCAGGGATCAATGAGGCGGCAGAGGAGGTAGTCCTTATTTTATTGCCTATTTTTGTTGTTTTAATTTCATTTGTATAAAAGTGTTTTAAAGTTTTAATAATGTATCTAATACAGTTTTTAAGTTAATTATACTAAGAATACAGCGTGGTTATTTAATACGGGCATATAATGTATTCAGTTGTAGTATCTGATCATAGGAATCGTACGGCATAATTATTTTGTTAAATAGTGTTTTTCATTAGGTGTAATCATTTTTTAAACTCCAACCAAGCAGCAATGTACGTGGACCAACAAATGAACGCTGCCATGGTATGTCACGACGTTTAGGCACAGATTATATACAAGTTACTACGTAACAGATACCCCACTTGTTTGGACGGCAGGCGTTGCCACCGCTATCGATGCCCCCTCCCGCGGGTGACGCAACGTCATTGGAATGTGCGCTAGGGTTGCCTCCGTTATGTAAACGCTAGCTTTTTCTCGTGCCTTCGCTCGTTTGGTCAACCAGTCTAGTCAGCAGAGGCGTGGCGTCCAGACAACCCGATTCCCACTGGGTTGCCCACTTCAGGACGATTGAACACCATTCTCTACACCTTACACCGGTTACCTTTGCATCCGACCGTTCCCTCTTTCCGCTTCTCTGCTTTCCGTTCTCCGCACGCCGCTCTCAGCTCTCCGCACGCCACTCTCCGCTCCCCGCTCTCCGCACGCCTTTCTCCGCTCTCCGATCGCCGAATTAATTAATCGATTAAAAATTTAATCGCTAAAAATTAATCGACAATTAACTTAATCTTTCGAGATTAAATCAATCGGAACTCGTACGATTAGATTAACTAATCGTCAATTTTAATCGTAAATCGAGATCAAAAAAGTTAATCTTAATCGTTAATCGACTAACTTTTGCCATGAAATCATGTTTTTTCGGTTTAATTATTAAAATAATACAGATTTTGAAAATGTAAGACGTATCATCATATCAGCCTATAGACGTCCACTGCTGGACAAAGGCCTCCCCCAAAGTTCTCCACAACGATCGATCTTGCGCCGCCCTCATCCAATTTCTACCCGTGATCTTAACCAGGTCGTCGGTCCACATTGTTGGAGGCCTTCCAACGCTGCGTCTTCCGGTCCGCGGTCGCCACTCAAGAACCTTTCTGCCCCAACGGCCATCGATTCTACGAGCAATGTGCCCCGCCCACTGCCACTTAAGTTTGGCGACTGTAAGACGTATACATTATAGTTAACATCTCGTTATGTTATTATTAAAAAAAACTGATAACTTTCCCTGCAGTATTTATGACATACTAAGGGTTTATGTTGCTTTTTTGAGGTACTTTAAAAAAAATAATCAAACAAGTGCGAGTCGGACTCGCGCACCGAGGGTTCCGTACAAACACTTTTCATCCTTAAGTGGTTAAGTTAAGTTTGCACCTAGTATGTATAGCGCCCCATACAAATGAGGTGCAATGTTAACGCAACCAACCCGTTTGTTGTATGGGAGCCCCCTTAAATATTTATTTTATTTAATTTTTAGTATTTGTTGTTATAGCGGCAATAGAAATACATCATCGGTGAAAATTTCAACTGTCTAGCTATCACCGTTCTTGAGATACAGCCTGGTGACAGACGGACGGACGGACGGACGGACGGACGGATGGACGGACGGACGGACGGACAGCGAAGTCTCAGTAATAGGGTCCCGTTTTTACCCTTTGGGTACGGAACCCTAAAAACTATCGAGGAAACTACAAGTAATCGTGTTTCTAAAACATAACGAATAATAGAGTGAATCTTTAAATATTTTACTTATTGATTGTATAACTAAACATTCAGTAATAACAACACAGCATGGAATCAAACCAACACAATTAATTCGAAAAAAAGCTAGGCGCCCATATAAAGATTTTTAGAGAAATACCCAGACCTTAATAGTTACGCGTCAATAGTGCCCCAGTAAACGTTAATTCTTAAACAAAATATTTTATTCCGGAGAGTTTAATGTGTTCTGGAACAAATGAAATCATTTTCAATCGCCTTTGTTGTCACAAAAACAATATGCCCGACTTTTATTTTTCGACATCGTACAGCACATGTTGCGCGGGAAACGTTAACTGTACGCCGTCCGCTCGCCGCGAGGCGTGGCAGCCCACTGGCATTTTGTCGCGCGGGGTAGCCACTTAGAGATCGGAATGTTTCGCGCGGTTGAAACGCGTGGGGATAGCCTGGTTTAGGTACGTTTAGTAAACGCAGGTATTACCGACCCCCTTAAGGCAATTTCAAAATGAACCATCATTTTTAAGGATGCTGATTGCTCTCAGATTCATGTTTTTATTTTTTTACGTTTGTATTATGTGTAAATTCTATATTTTCTATGTTAAAGGCTACTGAATAAAGGTCTTTACTGTATAAAATAATTTATATAACGACGAAGTCGATTGTTGCTAATACGGACTCACAAAAATGCCTGTGAAGCTATTAACGATTTTTATGCAGCTATCACCGATCGTAATAATCTATATACGATCGGTAATAGCTTCTTACTGTTGCTACTACCGACCCCTATGGATCGCTAATACAATTTGTTAGTGCAAACATATAATTTATCAGCGACTCATAAAAAGTAGGTATTTTTTATTAAGTTACACCTTCTGACTTTAAAACAGATTGTAATTAATTAATATAACATGAAATATGAACCCATGCACACAGTTTTAAACAAAAAACAATATTTTTTAATGTAACAATTGAAGAATCGACCTTCCAAAAATATGTCATTATTAGTTCAATTAACAACGTGATAAAAAAAGAAAGTAGAGAACAATACGTATGTCGCTAATATATTTTTACAAAGAACCGATGTTTTTATTTAAATTGGGCTATTAAAGTACCTGTGTTATTGTCATATAATGACATAATAGAGAAAAAAACAAAACTCTATTCTGAGGCCATTAACGACTTATGGGTCGGTAATAAAATTTGTTAGTGCAAACATTATGATGTATTAGCGACTCATAAAAAGTAGGTATTTATTATTAAGTTACACCTTCTGACTATAAATCAGATCGTAATGAATAAATACTTAATTAAAATCTCTTTATCATATAGTGGTTTGGCAAGAAAGTGTCCGGTCACAAAGTAGGTGAGATATACAATAATCTATATACGATCGGTAATAGCTTCTTACTGTTGCTACTACCGACCCCTATGGATCGCTAATACAATTTGTTAGTGCAAACATATAATTTATCAGCGACTCATAAAAAGTAGGTATTTTTTATTAAGTTACACCTTCTGACTTTAAAACAGATTGTAATTAATTAATATAACATGAAATATGAACCCATGCACACAGTTTTAAACAAAAAACAATAACTTTTAATGTAACAATTCAAGAATCAACCTTCCAAAAATATGTCATTATTAGTTCAATTAACAACGTGATAAAAAAGAAAGTAGAGAACAATACGTATGTCGCTAATATATTTTTACAAAGAACCGATGTTTTTATTTAAATTGGGCTATTTAAGTACCTGTGTTATTGTCATATAATGACATAATAGAGAAAAAAACAAAACTCTATTCTGAGGCCATTAACGACTTATGGGTCGGTAATAAAATTTGTAAGTGCAAACATATGATGTATTAGCGACTCATAAAAAGTAGGTATTTATTATTAAATTACACCTTCTGACTATAAATCAGATCGTAATGAATACATATAACAAGAAATATGTACCCATGCATACAGTTTTAAACAAAAAACAAATATTTATAAATGTAACGATGCATGAGTCGACCTTCCAAAAATATGTCAATATTGGTTAAAATAAAAGCGTAATAAAAAAGAAAGTAGACAACAATACGTAGGTCGCTAATACATTTTGACAAAGAACAGATGTTTGAATTTCAATTGGTCTATTGAACTACCGGTGTTATTGTCATATAATAACACAATATAGAAAAAACCGAAACACTATGCTGAGGCCATTCACGACTTATGACTCGGCGATAGCTGCCACAACTAAAACTGATGAAGCTAAGACCGTCCTATTTTATTATAAGGTTTTATCATTTCAAATAGCTTTTTTTCAATAAAATGTGGTATGAAATCCAGAACTGACACTCAACGGAACATATTTAATAACACAACAAAAAGTATAGCACTCACTTATTCAAATAAATCGCTTAAGTAGAAAAGTCACGTGCTTACCTGATGGATTAAGGCCTAGTACGATGTGACCTGCGCCCACGCTGTCTCCGCACAAATTGGGTTATTTTGTCTCTTTTTTGCACTTTCACACACACTAACGCAAAAGTAAATGATGGTCTAGGAACCAACGTGTGCGTAGCTTCAGCTATCTATAGCTAGAATAGTACAGGAAGCGTAAAAATTGACTTTCAATTTATAGGTCGGTATTACCTGCAGATTTTCGATGGGTCGTTGATACCTGCGTTTACCTTAATGTGGATGCAAATACATTGCGTGTTCAATTATTTCATATGAAAAAAAAACTAATTTTCTAAAGAAATCAATGTTTATAGCATCCCTGGGACCGATACTAATCGTCATTTAAATATATGCCCGTATTAAATACCCACGCTGTACATGGAATCTGAATTTCTAAATTTTTTTTTATGATCCAGATCTGATTTCCGTTAGCACCCTTTGGGCACGGAACCCCAAAACTAGAGATACGCTGAGAGAGTGACCGGCACCTTCTATTGATAATAATAATAGTTATGTTTTATTTATTTATTTACACACAACCACAGAATAAAGACACTAACACAATTGTCACTACAGGCTAAACGAATCCGAACCGCACCACTATACATTATCTATATTATTGATAATATATATGTACAGCATAACATAATTGAAATACGAAAAGGTATTCCCACATATTTTTACTTTTAATTAAGACATTGTATGGCTCCCGATACCCTGACTCACCGCGTGGAGCGGCGCCGCCGCACAGGACAAATGCTTTGAAACAAGATATTTCTTTGTTATTCATATTATTTTGCCTCATAATTATGCAGAAGGCTTATGGTTTCGTGTGTGTACTGGGTCTTTAGTTCTTACGTCATCATCATCATATCAGCCGAAATACGTCCACTGCTGGACAAAGATCTCTCCCTGAATTCTCCACAACGATCGATCTTGCGCCGCCCTCATCCAATTTCTGTCCACGATCCTAACCAGGTCGTCGGTCCACCTTGTTTGGGGCCCCCACGCTGTGTCCTTCGGTCCGCGGTCGCGACTCAAGAACCATTCTGCCCCAACGGCCATCGATTCACTTAAGTTTGGCGACTGTCTGAGATATATCTATAACCTTGGTTCTCTTGCGTATCTCATCATTTGGGATTCGATCCCGCAAGGAAAATCCGAGCATAGCTCGCTCCATTGCCCTTTGAGTAACTTTGAGCCTTCTTATGAGGCCCATTGTGAGCGACCACGTTTCAGTGCCGATGTCATCACTGGCAACACACATTGGTTAAAAACATTCGTCTTAAGACGTACGTACACCCCAGGCCAAAAGTATGGAAACAAGCTTATATTACAATACGAAGCTGTGATTTCCTTGCGGATTAAATTACAAACTTATACAGTAAAAATCATAACAAATATTTTAAAAGTCAATAACCCAAATTCTTCTTATAAAAATTGCCAGTTCAATATTTTGTAGAAAGGCAATAATAAAAACGTCATGCAACTTTTTCCCGGAGTTAGGTAAGGATATATATATTTTTTCAATATGATGATATTTTAATAGTGGACGTTCATGCCTAATGGTTACTAACATTTACACAATGAATTGGAAATTTTAAATATTAAAAGAAAAACTTTGTTTCCATACTTTTGGCCTGGGGTGTACTAGCTAGTAATCTGGCTTGAGTGAGTTTTACTTGAGCTTCAATGTTCTTTTAGGGGGCCCGTACCTCAGTTGGCATAACGGACCCTTATAATTGTTTTGTCTGTCTATGTGTCTATCTGTCCCTCTGTCCATTTGTTAAGACTAAAGGGAATCAAAACTTATTTATCATCATCATCATCATCAGCCTATTCTTGTCCACTGCTGGACATAGGCCTCTCCAACTGCACGCCATTGTAAGCGATCCTCGGCTACTCTCATCCAGCTTTTGCCAGCCACCCTGCACAGATCATCGCTCCACCTAGTCTGAGGGCGTCCCACACTACGCTTGCTGATCCGCGGTCTCCACTCAAGAACACGTTTACCCCACCAGTTATCGGTTCTTCGGCTAATATGGCCAGCCCACTGCCACTTCAAATTGCTAATACGGTGAGCTTTGTCGGTAACTTTGGTTCTCTGACGGATCACTTCGTTCCGAATTCGATCCTTCAAAGAAACTCCGAGCATTGCCCTTTCCATAGCTCTCTGAGCGAAACTTATTCATCATCATCAAATTTGGCAAGATATAACATCTATATCATATTTTATTTTATTGCAGCAGAAACTTCTGTGTTTTTTTATTCTACTAATCGCAATCATAACAACGAAATCAGCCCGTATAGCTACCTCAAACAAAACAACAGCACAAACAAAAGTAATAGAACAAGGGCAAAGTACGAATGCCACCGCTGAAAAAATTCAAGCATTGGAAAAAGAAAAAGATGATTTATACAACAAAATCAATAAGGCTATTGATGAAGTGATACCAGAGTTAGAAAGAGTTAATGATACAGAAGCAAACACTGGTCTAGATAATGTGAGAATATTAAAACAACAATTAAAACAAATCCATGAAGCAGAAAGTGATTCTGAAGTAAGCGCGGAAATCGATAATTCTACAAGCAAAGATTTTAGAAGAAAACTTTCAATCCAAGTTGCCAGAGGTGTAGATTGGTTCGCGAAGCAAAAAACTAACACTGAAAATTTCTATGCACAGATAATGAAGGTTAATAACAAGTACACTAGTTTGCCGCAGGTCGCGAATCGGCAGAAGATTGCGATACAGATCCAGGAGTGGCTGAAGAAGAATGCACACGAGAAGAAGATGAGGAAGGAACACCGGTAAGTCAATTTAACAAAAATGTTATAACATGGAAAGTGAGGGGTACGTATGTTCGGCCTTGAGGTATTGTTTTTAAGGATTCTGTACCTCAGACGGCAAAAACGGAACTCTAATAGGATCACTTTGTCGTCCGTCTGTCCGTCTCTCAAGGCTTTTCTCAGGAATGCGTGGAAGTACCAAGCTGAAATTAATACCGAAAATTTAGGTTTGCAATTCCTTGATGCAGTTGAAGCAGTCAAAAATATCAAACTTCTAAGTCAACGCAATCAAAAGCAATAATGCAGCCTGTGTTGACAATCCCAAGGCAATGAAAACGTAAAGGGTACTTCTCGTTGACCTATAATCACGCAATTTGGCAAGAATGAACAACTTAATTAACGGGTTAGCACTAATTGACTAGCACATTATTTTATCACGGAAAAGCAAAGTAATATTGTTTTAATTTATGTTATTTAGTCCTAATGAGGATTGTACAGGCAAGTCGATCTGCACGAGTCTGTAAACTATTATAATGCACAGGTAAAATGTGGCAAACTCCTACTTCATAATTTCCTGCCCGAAAAAAGACTACCATCTTAAAGGCTGGCAACATAGGTAATTGACAACGTTTCAAATCTTAATCAAATTAATACTTATAGAGATTGAGACTGCTTTGCGTCGTGTATACCCTAAAAAAAAATATTTGAATTTATTTTTATATATGTTAAGAAAATATATAACCGAAATCTACGACTACTATGCCTGCATAGAGCTGTAGTCTGCGACTTATCCGCGAAAAAAAATAAGCTGTGGATAATGTCAAGCGCAGTGTAATTAGTTCCTTTTAATATTAAACCATTGATACACACACACTTTGTGTACACACAGTAAACAATGAGACATTACAATGTTTCACAAATTTATAGTTTCTTTTAATTAGTAACCTTTCCAATGTGTCTTATTTTTGGAGTTACTACATTTTAGAATGAGTACATTTCAATAAATAAATGATATAATAATTAGTGATCTCAGGAAAAATATAAAAACAGTGATTACGTCCTCTTCCTAAGCGGAATACACAAAAGTAATAAAATTATAGTCTTTAAAATTTGAAATGTTGCCAATTGTAATCCTGCTGTTGCAGGTATCCTTGGGTCACGGTAACCGCTCACCATCAGGTGACCTGTCTGCTCGTTTGCCTTGTAAAATATTGAACTTACCCAAATACTCATAGAGCCTGAGCCACGTTTGGAGGTTCTTCAAGTGACCCAATCCATAATGCGGGATGAAAACCAAAATTAGCTTTATTATTAGCTTTACTACGCCGCTATCAATAAAAAAATATGTTTGCAGGGCGCGTTTAAAGATTATTAAAGAAAAATGCCCCGACTGGGGCCGAGGCAAGAATAAGGGGGCGTTCAACGGTAAAAAAAAAGGAGGACACAAAACCTACCCGTGCTGCCGGAAATGCTGCAAGAGGTCTTATTTGGGCTGCCTGTAGTTATCATTATTAAATCTAGCAGGAATAAATAAATTGAATAGGCTATGTTTTTTTTCGCCCCTAAGTGTCCCCGTCTTCTAATATTACTCATATGTTATATGTATTCTATTATATAGTAAATAATTCCATTTGCCTAATTAAGGCAACTTGGATTACCGCCATTACTGGGCTTGAGTCAACTCTGAAACTCTAGGTTTAATTTGTGTAGGTGGATTATGTTAGATCGTCTGATATTTATTTGGCTACTCAAAAAAACGTCAGTATACAAAACGGTATTGAAACCGTTGAATACGAAAGTTGTGTCGTTAGGGTGCAAGTGATATCCGCAGTCTTCCGCTGTAAAGTGTTATTAATCGTAAAATAAACGCATAAAACACGGAATATAACTCCGTGCGTAAAGTATCGTTCGCTCTAGGGTGGAGCGCGGCGACCAAGGGGGTTTAGTCGGTATTGTTATTTTTATATGTTTTATTATTCACTTGAGGTCCAGTTAAACATTTCTTTATTGGAGATTGGGATTGGGATTGGATTCTCCCATGGATCGACTCGAATGGACTTTGTAACAATGCGCAGATCTCAGCGAGTTCTCAACCGATTTTAGAAATTTTTGTTTTAAAATGCACAAATTAAATTTTGCTAGGTCGTGACGAAGAAAAAATTTCGAAAAAAGAAAAAAAAAACTCCGCTCCAACTATGGTGCAAGCTTAGCCTGTGGCTGACTCTGCATCGACCTAGTCTTTATAATCACTTTATTGATAGCATAAGCCAGGTACATTGATGCTACATGACATGAGAGGAAAAACGGGGGGAACGTAGTTGTCAAAGTGACGTATCGTTCAGAAACGATTAATTTATATTCATAACAGGTATAAAGTAAGCGACGAAATGGTCGAGAACTGTGAGGTTCCTGAGGAATTCCCTACTGCGGACGCTCCGCATGTGGAATGAGTTCCCTGCCGAGGTTTTCCCCGGGGGCTACAGTATTAGGTTCTCCAAGAGGGGTGTAAATAGGTTTTTAAAGGCGCGTGTCATGCTCCTGGCTTCGCAAGCGTCCATAGGCGGCGGTAACTGTTTAACAGCAGGCTGGCCGCGTGGTTGTTGGTCGCCGTTTTTGTATAAAAAGCACCCGTTATGTTCTACTTTTGATCGGCGGCAGTAAATAGTATTAACAACGTTTGTTCAGGTTTCTCTGGGATTAAAAAAAGTCGCACTAATACAACAAAAAAAAACATACAGTAGGATTGTGAACCTCCTTCATTTTTTAAGTCGGTTAACGAGACTCGTGGTAGAACCAAAAACGAAACGTAAAATTACTCTACGTACAACTACTACTCGTACTTCGGAGTAGCGGAAAAGTAGGGTCGTCGTTGCGGGTTCAAGTCCTTTGCAATTTTCGTTCATAATTAACCTTTGTTAATGGTTTGTTCCATGTTCAAATGTTACAAGGTTAGGTTTCTTTTTCTCATAATTTGGGATTATTGAACTCCAATCTAATGCAATTAGTTTCACTCTGTTCTCCGGTGTCAGTCGAATGACATGTTTAGTCGGTAAATTAAAGAAATGCGGCGTTTAGTCGGCAATTCCCCGCGCTATTCTTTTATTTCTTATTCCGTATCATCTCGGTGCGTAGGTCTGAGGGAATTCTTAAAAACATCCAGTATAATCTGCCTTTAATATCTTAAAATGTCAATTTGCATGACACACCGTCACGGCGTTAGAGACGAGGGCTGTTCTCCATAAAGAGTCTGAAAAAATTTGAGACTTGAGGATTATGTTCGTCAAAATGCGTCTTTCTTAACGAGGGTTTGTATGCGGCTTTGGCCCTGCTGACAGATATTTTTTTGAGTGTCTTCAGCTAGCGATACCAGCAGGGCTAGCATATTGCCGCGAATTTAGTTGTCGCACGACTAAGCGTCACCGGTCTTGCTCGCGCGATAGTTAAAAGAAAGTGGCAGGCAATTTTTATCCGGCGCGTTTTTGTGGCGAGCGTGTAACCACGCTTTATACCAATGGCGCCGCATTTTACAAATACAACAAATAAAATTTATTTTTTAGACGGCTCAATGTTATAAATCGCGTGATATTATCAATATACACCAAAAATTAAGATGGATCGAGATTTCTACCCTGAAACACACCTTAGTAAGTGCCACAGATATTGCCACAACCCTAATCAAGACAAGTTCGCAAGTTTAATGTTTTTTTGCTTAGATAAACGCTAGTGGAGTTTCATTAACTCCTAAAGTCTAGGTTTTCTGGAGGATATATTATACCATGTCAGAGGCCTTTGTTCGGTCCTTTATTTTGTGACGTAAGTATTTTTCTGTTTTCTCATTTAGGTGGCAGTAAGTATCACTTCCAGTGGATATGCGCTACCAAATATTAACACAATCCGCTAATTGTTCTTCACATATGAAACGTTGATGGACCAAAAATGCTACCCTAAGGTACGTCTTAGCATCACAGGTACTTCACGAAACTGAGCCAAATTGCAAGGTTTGTGGTATTTCTGTTGAGTTGTCCTCTCACTTTAATGAAGTTCCACTAAGACCAAATTTTTGGGGTTGCGTACCCAAAGGATAAAACACGGGACCCTATTAGGTACTAAGACTCCGCTGTCCGTCTGTATGCCTGTCCGTTTGTCACCCGGTTATATCTCATGAACCGTGACAAGTAGACAGTTGAAAATTTCACAGATGATGCATTTCTGTTTCCGCTATAATAACAAATACTAAAAACAGAATAAAATATCTATTTAAGCGGGGCTCCTATACAACAAACGTGATCGGTTGTGTTAACTTTGCACCTCATCTGTATGCGGCGCCATACATACCAGGTGCAAATTTAACTTAACCCGGTTAGTTAAGATGGGAAGTGTTTGTACGGAACCCTCGGTGCGCGAGTCCGACTCACACTTGACCGTTTCTTTTAAGTTTGTTCGGGATGATTGGTACGTTGTCGGTGTACTGTCGAAGGCCTTAGACTGATCCTTTATTATATAATGCCAGTATTATGATAAATTATCTGGCTTATTTACAATCTGCTTTCTCATTCGGGCAGCAGTGAGTATCGCTCCCAGCGGGCACGCGCGATCAAATATTAACACAATCCGCTAATTGTGCGCCCCGCGGCGTGACCGCTTTTTTCGTGGCCCCACGCGGCTCGATACAGGTATTTTGGGATGGAAGAGCGAGACACAATAACTCTTTATTGTAAAGTTTACGGAAACAAAATACAGTGAGTGGCTCTGTGAGTGAATCTGTCTCAAAATTATTGAAAAATATTTTTTCCTTTCTTTACTTACAAAAAACTTCATCATCATCATCATCATATCAGCCAATAGACGTCCAGTCGTCCACTGTTGGACAAAGGCTTCCCTAAAGTTCTCCACAACGATCGGTCTTGCGCCGCTCTCGTCCAATTTCTGCCCGCGATCCTAACCAGGTCGTCACTGTTGAGGTCTTCCCACGCTGCGTCTTCCGGTCCGCGGACGCCACTCAAGAACCTTTGCCCCAACGGCCATCGGTTCTACGAGCAATGTGCCCCGGCCACTGACACTTAAGTTTGGCGACCGTCTGAGCTATATCTACAACCTTAGTTCTCTTGCGTATCTCATCATTTCGGATTCTACAAGAAACTTATTTGGCAAAAAACTATTATCGACCTGCTCCCAAATATTTCACGAGCATTGGTTGAGAAACGCGACCTATCGCTTACTGTATTGTTGCCATGCTGAAACAGATACGTTTCACTCACTCGGGAAAAAAAGGAGAAACATTTAAGGTAGAATATAATATGATATACGATCTCGGTACTATTAATCAGGTTTGGCCGCCGGATCACACTTTCTTGTTTATAAAAAGCGTATTTTATTTTTATTCCTACACTAACAAACGTTTAACAAATAAACATTTAAGTGCAATCGTTGCAAAAAACAAGTAATAGTTCATTCTGATATACATATATGGGTTAGAAAACGTACATGGCAACCCGCTGGGATACTAACCCGAGACCCAGCGATCTTCAGTCCATCAAAGTCATCAAGTCAAGCCACTAGACCACCACTTAATTATCAGGCTGGGTAATTATTATTAATTAATTGTATTCTCGTTTCCTTAATTACTATATTCAATTAGGAGTTCGAATCCTTTCAACAGCTTAATATTAATTAACACCCCTAAACTGCAAATAAACCATTTTCAGCCGCTATGCGTTCTTTTGTTTCGAGTGTAGGCTAGAAAGCATGCACTTAGATCCCTAACGAGGAAACCTCAACATAAAGCAGCACGATGGAAATCGGGTTCTGCTCACATATTTATGATCGTTTTAAGGGTTCCTTATTCAATATTGTCGCGTTTAAATATTATATTATGGTGGTTCTAAAGAAAAATACCTTATTTCTTCCTGAAATAATGGCCTCTCTCCATAGAAAACTGACTTGCTGAATACAATTAAAGAATATTTTAACGCTTTATTATCCATGAAAATTCAAACTATTCAACTAGGTACTTAAGTGAATATTGAGTGTTAGACGCCTCCAAGGCTTCTTGACCCTCACCTACGGAACCCTGATCGAGTGGCTGGTTTTCGTTACCGCACAATAAGGCCCACTACAGCGAGAACAAAACGAGACCAATTACTCTACGTCATGTTTGACGCGATATATTGGGAGGCTTTCAAAATAAGCGTTGCTGCATGTCAACTTTATGATTTATGAGTTTATGCTGTAATCTATATTATAGGGTTGCAAATATAAAAAAAAAAAACTTTTTTTATTTTTATTTATGAACAAAAACATGACACCATTGTTTTTTTCTAAATAAGGTTTTTTTTTCAGATGAACATTTATACGATAATAACGGTTTTTTATTTATTTATATAAGAAACTTGAAACTAAGTACATTAAAATAAGTATGTCTATGTTATGTAACTAAAACTAAGATATTCTGAGTAAATAAAAAAAAACTGAACTTATTTTTACTAGAACTAGAAATTAAAAAAAAGCATTACATTAGTTTAATAGTTAACATAAAGTCTAAAACAACCGTATAAAAGTATTAACTGCCTTGCAAATTTTGAGATTTCGTACTTTTGAAAAAAAAAACAAGCATTCCAGAAAAAATACTGTTTTTTTCACGGTTTTTTTTTCATGTTTTTTTTTGCAACCCTAAATCTATAACTATAATAAAAATCTAGATTTGTATTGATGAAATATAGGTGACCTAAGTTGTTGACTTTTAAAAAGGTCGTTAATGTGGATTTCTTCATTCCACGAGAGTTTCGTAGAGGAGTAGAGACCATAGGAAATTTATTTATAACCTCCGATACGTCGAGGTACTTGTAATATTATAATAATAGGTACGTATTGTGTTATTGTTGTGCAAAGACAGAGCGAAGTGGTATACCTTGGAGGAGGCTTTTACCCAGAGGGGGTCCATACAAAAATAATATTTTAAGTAAATATTTATTTAGTCAACTCGAATGAAATTTATGTGAATTATGTTAAATCAATTGTTTTATAATTATATTAATATTGTAAATTGTTTTTTGCATGGAAAAATAAAGCTTTATTATTATTATTATTATTGTGTTATTATATTTTTTTTATTTCGGTTTGTAAAGGTTAAATATCTCTTATATCATCTGACCTTTGTCTCTTAACCACTACGGGATGAATATAATAAATACGTCCTTTCTGACACCCTTATTACCAGCACAAATATTTACTGTGGATCTTACGTCCATGAACGGACCTGTCAAACTCACAATATATGCTAAAGAAGTAACAACAAACTGAAAACCCTTTGCATTATTATCACGGAACAAAATGTTTACAATGAAGCGAAACCATTAAATTTTTAAATTTTTCGCTTCATTATAAACATTCGGTTTACGTTAGCAGACGTTACTGCTTTAATAAAAATAATTATGACGGAACACTTCATTATATTTTTAATACTCGCGTACTTTATTCAGTCAATTATAGTTTTACAGACAAAATAACTATAAAGCACTTTTTAATCCTGTACCAAAATTCTATACTCTATGGTACCCGCTACAGATCTTTAATATTCATTAAACATCTCTCTACTTAACAAGAGGCCTTATTCCTTTTAAAATTTATTTATTTCATATCATGACGAATATATTGATAATTTCAACCAACTTTTTGAAGTGAATAATACTTTTTCCCGAGTTCTAGGTAGTAACGTAGCTATTTCATGCTTTCATTGCGTGCAGTCGAAAATAAGTTGAAAAAACGAATTTTCCACGTGAATTTTGTCAATTTCGAGTAGTTTTTCGAACAAAAATTATCAATGAAAAATTCAAACTGTAGGTTTCAAATATATACCAATAAATCCCAATAGCCCTGTTCTTCAATAATATGTTAAGAAACATGTTTGATAATAGAGAAAAATGTCTAAACAATCAGCATTTTAAAAGGAATAAGGCCTCTTCATTGAATTTCAAAAAGAGAACATTAGCATATTTGATTAAAAAAAAAAAAACACGTTGCCGTTCCCTGATTGGTTGATTGATTAGTTCAATCACGAGGCACCAGCTATGACCATCGCGATCATGTTTTTTTTAATAGGTCAGTTTTAGTTGAACAAAAAAGGTTACAAATAATGACACAAAGGTAAATTAAAAAACGCATGCACGCAAGGGATGAAAGATTTGGTGTGACTGACGTTAGCGGTCGAATAGCTCAGTTGGGAGAGCAATGCGCCGGTAACGCAGAGGTCGCGGGTTCAAAAACCCCGCTTCGATTGTAGTAGATCGCATTCAATTTTTCTTTCTTAATTTACCTTTGTGTCATTATTTATAAAAATAAAAATGTAGTATTACCACATAAAAAAATATAGAATCGATAAAAAGATTCTATACAAATAAAAAAGGTTACATCAAAAATGCTTTTCTGCGTATTGTAATGTATGCGTAAGTATTGTATGCAATAGTTACAAAATTCGGTCTTAAAATTTCGTACCTTACTTAGGCCACTCGGCAAGCCTCGTGACCTAAATGCGGTACTCGACTTTAAGAACCTTTATTGTGCAACGATTGCATAAAAGACTATTATTCTTTTGGGTTCTGTACCTACAGTGAGCTGCAGAATTGCATGGCCCATTTATGAAAGAATTCATTCATAAATGCATTTGTGCACCCCATAGTACCTCAACCGGCATAAAGGGAACCCTTAGGATCATTTTGCTGTATATCTGTCTGTCAACCCTCTATTCTCAGGGTGGAGGGAGATATCGAGCTGAAATTATTCACACTAGGTATCACACTAATATTATTAACGCAAAAGTTTGTTAGTGTGATTATGTGTATGTTTGTTACTTCTTCACGCTGACACAGCTGGGCCAATTTTTATTAATTTTGGTATGAAGGTAGCTGACGCCCTGGATAAATGTTGTTCTCGTGTTCCCTTGCAGCCGTTAAAGGTCAAATCTCTAAACTAAGGGTACTTTTTAGCAAGTAAGCGCAATAAGAAGATATACGTGCGTTTATGCTGCAGTTGTTGACGCTGGCAAGGGAATCAAAACCCGTGGAGTGACCTGATCCTGGCGTTGATGAATCATGTTATTTTTGCAAGAAGCAACATCATGTAGCACGAGTAAATGTGCATTATAAATTTTGTTCGCAGTTGATAAACTAACCCCGAGTTATATCGATGTAGGGGGACAACAGTTTTGCAACGGCAAAGTTAAGTGTGTCGCTCTGTACAGTGTGTAGTTCTAAAAAATTTGGAGAATCTGAAAGAAGCGACATATCATCTCCCCGCGAAACAAGTTATGAGCGGCTACTGATAAAAACATTTTTCACGTCTGATATAAAAATAAGAGTTATTGCTAACCATAATACCCACAAAGACTTTATTCTCAAGACGTGAACCCTATCTACACACATTTAGAATAACCCTCACTGATGTTGTTTGTCGAAAAATGCTCCAGCAAACAAACCTTCAGACAGAGATCAAAGGACGCCGCGGGGCAGGCTTGTCTTGGGTTAAGGACAATTGCCAAACCTTATTGAAAAAAAGAGCTTAAACGCCAAACTACTACTACCAACTTACGTCTTTTCAGTTTGAGTGATGAGCCCTTGGGTCGCACGACAATTGGTAGACCTTATTTCATAGAATGACGTAAGTTCCAGGCTTTTTCCGTTGACTTACGTTGTTCTGGATTCGGAGGAGAGTCCTTATCAGACCCTTGGTATGACCGGTCAATTTACATAGGCGAGTATGGCGATATGTTATGGTTTATAAGTATGCGGTGAGGATCACTGTCTTGCGGAAAATACAACATTACCTAATATTTTCATGTATTTTATTAATTTGTCAAAAATGGTTTAACCTCATGATGCTTTCTTTGTGAACATCCTGGAAGGCAAAGTGGACGGGAAAAGAGGCAGAGGAAGACCAAGAATTAGGTTTTTCAGTCAAGTGAAAGAGAAAGTGGGCACTATGTCGTATCAGGAGACCAAAACACTATCAAGAAATAGGGAAGAGTGGCGATTACTCCACCGAAAAGAGCGTAGCTATTAAATTATGACTGAATTATGGTTTAAACTCACTTAAAATTGACAGGAACGGCCTGACATGCTTCGAACTCGTGTCTCACGATAGTTTTAATCAGGGATCGGATACCGTTATTCACTCCATACAAAATAACGTTATTAAATTTCGGTTTTTCGCTTATTACCTATTACACATTTTTATATTATAGTGGGCCGATTTCAAAGATCTTTATGTATAACGAAATTCTATTTAATAACATTCGAAAAAAAAACGCAAAATTAGAAAGATATATTAATTTTATTGAATACCGGTATCGATCCCTGGTTTTAATTAGATTACGTGTATTATGTATAATCATAACTTCGGCTTCCGCGAGTGGCACACATTTAATTGAATAGATAGACTAGTAATTGAATTATTATCAATAAATGAGTTTATGAGTTTTAAATAAAACAATTTAAACTGATTATATTGCGTAAAGTATATTCATTATTTGAGCATTCCTGACGTTTCTGAAAACTCTTACAGTTACCTACCGTTTTCAAAGGCAGACTGAAAAAACACAAATTTTCTGGCGTCTGTAATGTACTATTAGTTGATACTGCTTAAGTACTGTTCAATAAAGTCTAGAAGTGTTTTATTTTCACCCTTTTGTTGTGATGCAAGTGCATACACTGTTCGCCGCGCAACAAACATGCAGAACGCAAATACATACAACGCGAACTGTTTGCGGACACGAAATCCGCTGAATACGTGATATCGCAACTTATCTCTTTGTATCGGTTTATTTCGATGGAGTATTTTTTGGAGTACCTATTGTTTATTTCAAGGGACAATACACACCACTTTGTTCAGGTAAACAGAATAAAAAAATGAGTTACAGAGAAAATTCAAAAGAATCCTAAAGCATTTTATTTTTCAATTAGGTACATAAATGAATAGTTTTTTTACAGTAGGTATATTTAATTTTCTATTTTCGACATTAGTCACGAGATCTAGCGGTTCGGTCCGCGTCCCAATTTATCTTAAATGTACATATATGTAGTTAGTTTTGGCTGAGTACCTACATTGAAGACACTCTGCAGGGCTAGCATATCTAGCCGCGACTTAGTTTGTCGCGCTAGTCAGCATCTCCTGTCTTGCTCGCACGGTATTGAAAGGAAAGTGACAGGTATATATATATATGTCGCGCGACAAAGAGCCGCGTGTCACAGTTATGCTAGCCATACTGGACTGGTTACTGCCGATACTTTGCAATTATTTCACGCCCATGGTACACGCAATGTTTTCGTCACATTTGAGAGAAAAAATATGTCGATAAATGTATAGCCATAAAAAGCACAGAGACTATTAATTATATACATCTAGACATAAAAAACGTGCGGGTGCGAGTACTGGACGAGATATTTCTAACTTCTTCAGAATATACAAAAAAAAACAAATACATAGACCAAAAAAGTTTACACAAAGTGATCGTATATATTTATTTATTTAATCTTTATTGCATAAATGAAAAACAGATCGTACAAAAGGCGGAGTCAACCATCGGGCAAAGCAGATAAGTTGTGGGCGGTGCAACTAACCTAAATAGGTTTAATAGATAAATACTTCGATAAATACATAAGTATATTAATTATATATACATATATAAATAAATACTGACTAAAAAGAATACAGATATGCTAAGATTTCTGCATATATTATGACCGTTACTTGATAAGTTTTTATTAATATATCTCGTATTACTTGCTTCAATCAAGATCCCGGCAGTATAAAACCGTACATTTAAAAAATAAACGACTGAATTATTAATTCCAACCTACATTTCAGTTGAAGCTTGCGGTGTTGTCGAGAGACGTAGCAAAAATGCAAATGCGGGCTAAGTGATAGCAAGTGTAGTGCTTATTATGCAAGCAGCTTGCATACAAGCACTTATACCGAGCGATACGGCCGATTCTCCGGATAGGATCTGATAAACTAGATAACATCACCCTAGGCCGAAAAACCGATAACCGGTGGGCTAAACGTGTTCTTGAGTGGAGACCGCGGATCGGCAAGCGTAATGTGGGATGCCCTCAGACTAGGTGGAGCGATGATCTTTGCAGGGTGGCTGGCAAGAGCTGGATGAGAGTAGCCGAGGATCGTTCACAATGGCGTGCAGTTGGAGAGTATGTCTAGCAGTGGACAAGAATAGGCTGATGATGATGATGACAGCCTCATCATCATCATCAGCCTATAAGTGAAATTTACAACGCGCTACGCGGGGAGAAAATCACACTTCCTGGCCAACGCAAGACGTAGAACTTTACACAATCTACGGGCGGTAATTAGTAAAGCCCCAGATCGCATACTGATGGCCCTCACCCTCGCCTTCGTTTCGGGCAACAAACACCTGCGATATAGCACATTCCACAGACAACCCCCACTAGACGGAGCATGTAAGGCGACCCGCGCGCACCAACGATATGGTACGGCAGAACATTAAAGTATGAACACGTCGGCCACCGTTAAGTTGCGTCCATGTTTATGATCCATGCGTACGTCAACGAAAAAAGAAATTAAATAAATAACATGGTAAATTGTAGTGTTAAGTGGTGTAGAGAGACCTCATAAACATGGACGCAACTAAACGGTGGCCGCCATGTCGATACTTTAATGTTCTGCCGTACCATATCGTTGGTGCGCGCGGGTCGCCTTACATGTGCCTTACATGCTCCGTCTAGTGGGGGTGGTCTGTGGCACATTCACTAATTGATCGACCTACTTAGGTATGTAATGTACGTCGCAGGTTGTATTAAAACTTCAAGTTGGGACGGGTTCGGCAATGCCTTGAAATTTAGCACGGCTTATGTTTAAACCATTAATACAAAGATCAAATCTTAAAGAAAAATTTAAAAAGGAGCTACCTGGTGGAATAGGCCGGGAATCGAACCCGGTACCTCTGGATTACCGGTCCAGCGCGTTAACCACTTCGCTACCCGCTCCTAACGGGTACGGGTTATGTTTGCTTGTTCACCATTTGTCACGGGGTGCGAGCTTAACCGAGCAACTCCAACACTTACACCATTCCTCCGACAGATGGAACATTTGGTGCTGGCGCCCGAAGGAATCATTACATCTCACCAAACATTACAAAGTATTAACTCTGCATGTGGTTTGCACGTGTATTCATAAACAAGAGCGAAGCGTCTCAGTTGTGTCCAGATGGCTAGATGTCCGGATTTCCGGAAGTTTTCCTCTACAGGTCGCATTTCTCCAACGATTCTCGTAAAATTTTGTGAGCAGGGGGGGTATTCGACCAATTTTAGATATATAATGGAGATCTCTCCTTTTCATCGCCATCCGTCACTTTTGACGTGTGCCTACTTGACAAGTGGCGATATCCCCAGAACATCGCAACTTCGTCAATTAGGACGCGCAAAATTTTCGTTTCCTTTGTATGTGACGGCATAAATACCAGGCGCATACTCTAAATTGACCGCGTAGTACGTGAAATTAGTCAGTTACATTTCGTTAGAAACAGAAATTTATATACATGAATAACATTTTTGACAATCATTGTCGCCTTCGTATTTCCAAAATTGAGATGATATATGTCACTTTTAAGCTCATCGCATTTAAATGACAGTTCAATGGCTATATAACTGTTATTGAGTAATGGAGATTTGGCGTTTGGCGATATCTCAAACGGCATTCTCGAATTGGGCCCCAGGTTCTGCAATAATTAAATTATTTTGCCGATAAATTTTTCAAGATATATTTAGAAAACGACTTACGAGGTCATATAGGTCAGGAAGTCATCAATATTTCAGAAATTTGGAAATGTTACCTATAGATTAGGATAGGTTTGTGTTAACATTCCAAAAATATTATTTATGGTTTCAGAAAAAAAAAATGCTTTTGATGAAATGAAATTTCTATGAAATCAAAATTTGATGAAAAGTTTGGCTTTAAAATTAAGATAAACCCTATAACTCAGAGAGCCACTAGTACTCGTAATGTAGGGTGCTGAACTGGTTATGTGTATTCCAAGTTGATAAATGATATCTGATTCGCGCTGGCACTCTCTAAGAAACCACTAGATCCCATCCCATCCATCGAAAGTCCTACATGTATTTGCATGGGGTGCAAACTTAACTCAACCGGGTAACTCCATACAAAGTTACACCGCTTCTCCGATAGATGGCATATCTAATGCGCGCTGGCACTCAAAGAAACCTTTAGATAAGGGCTCCCGCGATAACGAAGGGTTGGGTTGGGACCCTTAACGTTTGCAAATAAGGTTCGCTTGCGAAAAGATTTGTATTTCTGGCTTTTTTATTGTACTTTGCTATTGTCGAATATGCATCAATATGTGGATTTGTAAGTTGCAAATAATTGTCATGCTGGTATGTTACAATTAAAAACAGCAAACAGCATACCAATTTATTATTGTTATGACTTGTTCATTGTTTGTTTAATGTGTTGTTTGGGCAATGGAGCGAGCTATGCTCGGAGTTTCCTTGCGGGATCGAATCAGAAATGATGAGATAGCTCAAACAGTCGCCCTACTTTGGTGGCAGTGGGCGGGCACATTGCTCGTAGAACCGATGGCCCTTGGGGCAGAAAGGATCTCCAGTGGCAACCGCGGGCCAGAAGACGTAGTGGGAGGCCCCAACAAGGTGGACCGACGACCTAGTTAGGATCGTGGGCAGAAATTAGATGAGGGCGGCTCAAGATCGATCGTTGTGGAGAACTTTGGAGGAGGCCTTTGTCCAGCAGTGTATCGTGGTAAATAGGTGTAAAGCTAAGGGTCTTGAGTTCAAATCCGGGCAAGGATAAATAGTTGTGTGATGAGCTCAAATATTCTTAACACAAAGGGACACCCCATAACACAAGCCTCCTAAAAATACGTTTTAAAACTGGATCTTTCTCGCACAGACTATAAATATAAGCGATTCGTTTCTAGCTGTAAATATTGCCTTGGCGTTGATGTCTCGATACATATAGACACAAACGAAACATAAAATAAAAGTCTGGACAAATTTTTACTTACTATTTTCGCAACGTTAGAAATTTGAAATTTCTTTTTGGCTCACGTCCATACGTGATAAATTGATAAATGTCTCGTCAGCACATTGCCAGGTTATGATATCCCAGAGATCATCTAATAGAAATGCTAACGTCCTAGATTTTATACAATACTAGAGAGCCTGCAACTGCGGTCGGTAGAAGAAATAATATCTTTTTTTTTTTACAAAAAAAAACCGACTTCAACGAGGGGAACTGTCGTATTTCCGAGAACAAGTTAACGAGATACTTGAGAAAATACTGAAATCGTAATAAGAATGTTTAATGTATTAGAGAGGTTTCTTCGATTCCTCATTAATGAAGAAATATACGATAAATAATGATAGTAAAGAATAAAACAAAGGTATATTTAATGAAATTATACTTAATATTAAATAGTGACACATAGAAATTGTCAGGAACGGCCCGACATGTTTCGAACTCGTAAGGAGCCCTTCATCAGGGACGGCTGCCCGTACACCGCCGCGGCAAACTCGTCACTGCTGATACTTTGACCGACGTTCCGCTCTGAGCGCGCGCGCCGATGGCGCGGGGGCGGGGGGTGCTTGCAAGCCCGCAACTTGTTCGTCCAGCACTCCAACATCACTTTTGTCCTCAATAGACATTACGCACACTTGACTAATGGTGTCCACGGGATTGTCCAAACGCACAATATGTTTCGCCGCCGGAAGCACAGGCTTCCATGCTGGAGGTAAAGCCCAACCGCCGTCTCTATTAAAATTCGGGCGCCGTCCAATCTCGATAGCTTCGTGTACCATATCGGGCATGTGTAACATGTCGGGCCGTTCCTGACAATTTCACGTGAGTGTAAACCGCTTAATACAATAATTAAATATGTCTCACGAAAGTTTTAATAAAATTAGTGACACATAGGTTAATTTTATGGAGGAACAATATTATATGTGATCCACTGGATTGTGAGCGGGCTTATTATGGTTGTTTTTATTACGATAAATAAGTGACAAAGCATCCGTCACGTTTTGACAAGATGCGAGTGTGAGTGACAGATGCTTTGTCACTTATTTATCACGTGATAAACGCAACCATCATAAGCCCCCAGGACTCGAACCTGCGACCCTACTAATTCTACGCAACTAGAGCACCCTCAGCGTCATATGTCTCTAAATGCCTAAGCGCATTAACCGTACCCTAGGTTGTGCGTTTACACGCACGATCCCCAGTCCCCATTCAAACGAAAAATGTAATTATGAATGATAAATGTGAATGTGATCCACTGCAATGCAAGCAGGAGTCGAATCTGTGACCCTACGCATTAAAAACAAACCATAAAAATGTTATATCCTTCATATTCAACTATTGATTTACAAAATATTCGGCTCTGGTCAATCAACTCAGGTATCAGGATTCCTGGAAAACTACCTCAAGAGCAAAATGGCATAAGTGCCGTTGAAACGCCTGTAATGTAGGCCCTTTGGCGGTAATGAGGCTTAAATTAGACTAATCCGGGTCATGTTTCGGGATTACACTTGTAATCGGATGTAATACGAGTATACTGGTACGAGCAGCTCGCGTGTGTTCTAATAACCAAGGCCCAAATTCGTATGACACAGACGTACACATAGAGCAATATTCCTCGTTTTTTCGAGGTCCCATTGATTCGTGCTATCCATGGGACCACGAGGGAGACTTGTTTCTAGTAGTCCCATTCAGGGTATCCTATCATTTGTTTCCATCTGTAATTTTTTCCTGAAACCCGTAATATTTTCAGGATTTTAGAAATATCGTTTTAAAGAACCCATTAGGTTAGGTTATGTTTTTTTATATAAATAAATAATAAAAATAAAAAGCCTTTTATTTCTTACCACGATAAGATCGCTACAAAGAAAAAATACAGTGGTTACTTAAAGTTAGCTATGTAGGTATGTGTTTATATTATCTGTTATATATTTTTTTTTAGGTACATTACTATTATTTTTAAGTTTAATTTTTCAAATTTTTAGCGTATTTTAGTAATAAATGAATGAATCTAAACTAGGTATTTAAATATCTGTAAGAACCCCTCTACAGGTGAAGGCCTCCTCCAAAGATAGCCAATCCTCTCTTGATTGGGCTGTTTGGCACCAGTTGTGACCAGCTGTTTTTCTGATCTCGTCTTCCCATCTAGCAAAAGGTCTTCCTTTTTTTCTTTTGCCTTGGGGGCCTTGCCATGTTGTAATCCGTTTGGTCCATCTCCGGTCCTGAAGGCGCGCTACATGGCCTGCCCATTTCCATTTCAATGCTAGAGCATGTGCAAGTCCGTCTTTTGCTTTGGTTATATTTCTTATTTTTGTGTGTCTTATTCTTTGCATTTTGTTAATATTCAACATGCTTCGCTCTATACCGCGTTGGCATGTAACTATCTTGCTTCTTATCTTGCTATTGAAAGTCCATGTTTGACAAGCATATGTCAGGCAAGGTAGGAGGCTAGAGTTTAATAATTTGGTTTTAATGCTTATTGGCATGTTGCTTTTGAATATTTCTTTTAAGCTCCAATACTTGTTCCACGTAAGTTGGGCCCTGCGTTCTACTTCTCGGTCGTTGTTTGGTCTATCGAAACTTATTTGTTTACCAAGGTATATGTACTGATCCGTATACTTCAGAGGCGTGCTGCCTACGTTTATGGGTCTCTTGATACTGTTAGTCATTACCATTGTTTTTGTCAGGTTTATTTCTAAACCTACCAGCGTACTGGCATTGTTTAGTGCCTCTATGTTTTTTTTATAATTACTCCTAAAGAATTAACAGATGTGGAAAAAACGGCTTTTGGACAAATGAAAATTTAGCGAAACGTTACAGACAGGAAACTAAAATTAGTGTTTCAGATAGGTCCTAGGTCCTTAGGGCCCCCATTCAGTTCTATTGAGATGCACTTGAACTTCCTGTATATTACGTACAATCGAATATAAAAAGACGTAGGTAGGAATTTACATTTTATCTTAGTGCATTGTCACAAGGTCCAAACGTGGATACACTTCTTAACATATTCATGACCTCAGATCTTTATCTCGCAAGTCCAAGAGATTCAAGAAGAAGAGAAATTTATGCCATTAATGTAACATTCTGTCGTTTGCGGACATTCGATTTCTTCTCGAAGTCGCGTTTGTGAAATGATTCCGTCGTCGTGAGTGACATGTCTCGTCGGCAGCTTCCACAAGTGGGCGTTAATAAAAACATCTGACGCCTTTGTCTTGGAATTTTTCATTTCCTATCGGGACACGGCGCTACAAAAGCTGCGGACTTGGGGGAAATTCGTCGGCTGTTAATACAACAAACGTTTGGAACTCTTATGCAATTCACGATAACTTGATCTCAATGCTGAAGAAATAAGGTAACCCATTTTTTGTTTTACCTTACCTCCTCTTTCTTACCTATCCTCAAAACGATGGCCTGAAGACCAGGCACGTACCTACGACCTCGATTCCGCACTCGTGGGCCTAGCAGCTATATATACCCCGCCTCCATACTAACGGGAAGTTGACCGAAGGTAAGTTGGCGAAGTATGAGTTTCTGCAGCGAAGGAGACTCACTTCGCACTATCATATGTTTTATGTGGTTGACACTTGTTAGCTCTGTTACTAATTTATAATTTGCATGCAATTACTTTTTCTATGTTACCTTGCTCATGATAAGTGAATCAAATTCTATGAGAAATAAATACCTTGAACCATAAACTATATATTCGCGCGACCTTGGTCAACTTCCCGAGTAGTATGGAGCAGGGGTGACAGTGAGCTAGTCTTGCTAGCGTAGAATAGACATGTTGACTGATGTTGAATTCTACAGCGTACTGTAATTATATAAATAAAATTAGCTAAATATATCACGAAACAAAGAAAATAAATCCTTTTGGAAATATGTGACTTCAAAGGTACGCAAATTTTATGATATATTTTTTAATCCAAAATAAATTTTGAAAATGTTTTCAGAATCCTCATAATTATATAAAACAATAATTGTATGAAAACCATGAACTTAAGCGCACTTTTTGACGGTGAAAATGGCCAATTTCTTAATTTCGCTATTGGGTATTTCTACCATTTCGTGCAAATCACATGTTCGTAGAAAAAAAAACATGTATTAAGTGTCAAATTGACTTCAAATATTTTTTATGTATTGTGTCAGGTACATAGGTATACTTTGCATCTAAAATAAATTATACTATTGCAAAATAAATAAATATAAAAAATAATAACATGCGAAAAATTCATTACCATCACCGTTCAGAACACAAATGTATAGATTTGACAGCGAATAACTAATCTATTTTACATGTATCACATTAAATTTAATCTCTGATATGGTTGAACTATGTAATAAGGGATATAACTTTGAGAGTCTAACAGTCGTATAAATCTTATTTACGTTGATTGTATAGCAAAATATTTTTGTCCATCAAAAAACTTCATTACCATCAATTAAATTTGCAATGGCAACATCGGCCTGTAGACGTACAAAGTAGTATTTTATGCGTTGTCCCTTCCACTCGCGATCCCACCTCAGTCGACTCAGTGAATAGTGAAGAGAGTGGACGCGTGCCATAATTTTGTAAAAAAATAATTCGTGGCGAGATTTTGGAATTGGTACGATTTTTTTTCATTGCCATTCGTGCTGTTTTGTTATTAATGCTTTAGAGTTTTATTGTACTGTGGATACTTAAATAAGCAACATTAAGTTCGAAAACTTAGAGTATGAATATACCTACGATTGCAGTTGTTTATAATGAGTAAATCTGCAAAAGGTAAAGAAAATTCATTACCATCCTCTTCATTACCATGATTTACCAGTCACTTTTAGGCGAATGGTAATGAATATAAAATACTGGCAATGAATTTAAGTAATAAAATTGTGAAAATCCTATCTTCTATCCGTTCCTCTTTTACGTGACAATACGTTTTCAGTGGGTATTATGTATGCAAAACGTTATATATATTTTTTGCGATTTCTTTTCTTCTTTCTTTCTTTATTGGCACACTAAACAGATTACATTCATTTCAAAAAATAAAGATACAAAGGACAGGCATTGCAGATAAATGTCATCCAAAATAAGCATGCACATCATGATTTTAACAATATATGTACATTGAAAAAATATCCTAAAATAAAAATTATTATAAATCTAATATTACTATAATGGCTCAACTGTTTAATTTAACATTCTATTTAAATATTTTATACATATTGAGCATTTTGAATTAGAATAACAAAACAATCAAAAATGTGTAAACAGAGATGGCGTTTAACGCGAGAGCAATTCTACAATCTGCCTCCTGAATACCAAAAATCGTGGATTGAAAATGTCGATGTTATTATTTTTTGACACTAGGTCGTTGTACTGACGGCACATTCTTACGATAGGATTGTAATACGAGGTGTTGTTCCTGTATACCTGCAGAGCAAACACTTTAGGGGCGCGAGATCTAAATCGTGGTGTGTTAAAGGTGATATGTGACAGAATATAGAGGGAGTCAATTTTAGAATGAAGGACCTTGTGTAAAAATAGCATGTCATACAAGAGACGACGTGACTGGAGGGAACAAATGCCCAATGTTCGTAAACGCTGGTCGTAATTTTGGTGGATTAAGCCGTGATTGTATCTATACGACATGATTCTTAGACACCTCTTTTGAATACGCTCGATATTATTTGAGTGAACTGAGTAATATGGCGACCAAACAATGCAGCCATATTCGATTCGATTCGATTTTTTTATTTATCTTCGTTATAGGGTTCATTGATATTATCCCTGCATCTGACAATGCTTTTGTAGAACTAGAAGACTTTATGCATCAACGTACCACCGAAAGTTTTTTTTAAAGAAGTGCAAAACGAGTCAACCTGTCCTTCCCCAATTATAGAAAACTTAACCACTTTAGAACAAACACAACAGTTGCAACCTAATATCAGAGCTGCTCATGTCAAGGCGAGTGGAGCTACTCAAAGCAAAACTATCACTTTGCTTTCGAATATAAAACGACATTGGACTAACGAATCTTTTATTAAAACAGATTCCAGTCACCCGAAAAAGAACTGTTGTTGACTCTAAGAAAGAAAAGAAAAGTGATCAGAACTAAACGTCATATACGGAAAGTAAAATAAAGAAACTAAACTAACTACTTTGGCGCAGCAACCCAAAATGAGTTTTGGCCTCCAACACAAGAGCACGCCATCTTGCCCGATCCTGCGCCACTTCGTGAAAGCTGTCGCGAACTCCTAGCTCACGCAGATCCGCCTCCACCATGTCTTTCCAGCGATACTTGGGGCGACCAATAGGACGTCGTCCAATTGGTCGGCCTAAGTATGCTCTCTTGACATTTCGATCGTCCCCCATTCTCTCGACGTGGACAATCCAGCGAAGACGATGTGCCTTGGTTTCGCCAATGATCTTAAGTTCGGCCACTAGTTCGGCGATCTCCGTGTTTTTGCGGATCCTCCAGCTTCCATCTTCTCTTTGAGTAGGTCCCAGAATCTTTCTGAACACCTTTCTTTCTGCAACTAACAAACTTTTCTCCTCACTAAGGGTCAGCGTCCAAGCCTCACAGACATACATTAATATGGGTCTGATGACGGTTTTGTATATCCGTAGTTTTGTAGATCTGCTGAGGAGCTTGGACACCAACACCCTATGAAGTGCCGCGCTGCAGCGTAAGGTGTTCTGGATGCAGATGTTGATCTCGTCCTGTCTTGTATGCGAGTTAAGAAATCGACACAAGAGAAAATAAAGAAAAGTATTGCTAAAACGGGAAAGGGCTGTAAAATACTGAAGGCCACAATTAGTAATGGTTCTTCAGAGGAAAATGATAAAGGAACGAAAGTTGGAGCAAATTATAAACAAGAAAGTACTTCTAAACTTCTAAACACTTCTAAAAAAGTGAGCAAATTTTTCGACAGTTCTTCATCTGACGATGAATTTAACATTTTTTAAGTTTTGAAATATAATCTTAAATCATTATAATTATGAAGAAGTTCCTACAGCACGTTGTTTGAAGTCTAATTGAAATGTTCTATTGTGGCACAGAGTATCTATCTATCTATCTATCTATCTATAAATATGTTGCGTTCTATTGTCAAGACTGTTAAATATTAACCAATTCGTTTGAGTCAAATTCACAACTAAAACTTTGTTATTGTAATATTAATTCGGGTTACACAATATAATAAGTAAAGTATTCTAAGAAGTGGATTTCAACTGATGATTAGACGTTAAATGGTTAATTATACACTCAATACTTTATTGCACATAATGGTTTTACAAAACAGGTGTAAAGTTACAAATTTGAGATCACATCATGTATCCTGAAGTAGGGCGCAGCAATTTGTGAGAAATTCTGTACTGTTAGGTTATTTAGGCGTTTGTAGAATTAGATGTGGATTTCTATTCATAAAACTACTAGATGTTTACGAATTAGTTTTGAGTATAAAACATATACTTAACTAATACTTTGTTCTGGAATGTTAATGTGTATAATATACAATAACAATCAGAATTTAAAAGATTTTTATATTACGTGAAGAGTTATATTTTTGTTAGTAAAGTATGATAGATCAAAAACATGTGCACTGCTGCACTACTTTTTATGAGACTGTTTTTTTTTGCCTTTTTTGTGAATATGTCGTAATCACTCTTTCATAGAGTAATTACTAAGGATAGGAAGAAATAAAAAAATATCTAATATAGCCTATTTCCTTAATCCTTCATTACCAACACAACATTTTCATTACCATACCACTTTTTATCATTACCATATTCCGTAGTTCATTACCATTCCATTTAAAAAAACAAAATTACTTATATCTCGGTAAATTTTGGGTATAATTCTAAATAGATTATATTACAGTTATTCTTTTTCCTATTTCTTCCCATTGGCATAGAAAAAAATTAAAAATAAAAATTTCTCCTCATGTCTGCCGATTTACACGAAATGGTAGAAATACCCTATTCAATTAGGTGTTGGTACCTATACCGGCCTGTGACGTCACTAGCCTGGACGCCATTCGTATGGAGCGTTTTAAGCGCTACGTAGGAATGTTGAACTTTGACGGTCATTTCTGAATTTTAGAGCAGTTTAAGTGTAGTCAGTCCCATATAGACATTTGATCACAATAAAAATTAGAATCGATTGACACCCTCAAAAAAAAATTGTCAACATGTCTATTGTGATTTGCTTGGCAAAAGGCGGTTACGTTACAGCGAGGCTATTTCGATCTTTCAGCGATATTCAAGAAATGCCTGGTGAAGAGTATCCACAACAGCCGAGCGTATCCGATGAGGTGCATTGATGTGAGAGAAGCGAAATAAGTGTAAGGGCCGTAGAATCTGGCATTCGGCCTAATTCGAGCCCAGGTCCGCAGAGTACGCGGCCCAAGTAAACAACTCGGTCGCCCCATTACTCAATTTCCGATTTTCCGTCCCAATTGCCCCCGAAATGACGAAACGCAAATAAGGCGCCCTTTGTCCGTCTGTCTGTCGCATTGTCTGCGAGGAAATTGAATGGAAATGACAAATTTTAAAAATATTTGAGGATATTGACGAATTTCGTGTGTCGCCTGATTATATTGTGAGGGGTGTGAAATTGTCTATACGTAGAAGTAGAAATGCGTTGAATTTGATGGGGATGTAGAATGGTCGAAATAATTGTCACAATTTGTACTTAGGTACTACACTGAGTCCAACGGTGCTAGCTACCACAGTTGAAATTTTCACAGATGATGTATTTCTATTGCCGCTATAACAACAAGTACTAAAAACAAAATTAAGTAAGTATTTAAGGGGGGCTCCCATACAACAAACTTGTTATAGATTATATATATTATGAATAGGTACGGAACCCTTCATGCGCGAGTCGGACTCGCACTTGCCCAATTTTTTTTTTTTTTTTAATACGCTTCAGATAGCAATATACCGACGAGAATTTGTAGCGTAGTGTTATGACCAACCCTGTTAAAGGGGCCTGTCTGAAAATCAGCCTAGCACATGCTGAGACTGGTACCCATTACCAAAAATGTTCACTAACTGTTAAATATGTTTTTCGTTTAATAATGTTTTTTGTTTATGCAAATTATACCAACACTTGTGTATTATTATTTATTACTTTATTGTTAAGGACTTGTGTTCATTTCGGTAATAAGCTGATTTTTATTTTATATTTTTTTATTTTTAAATTTCTAATGTTGTGAAACTTTCAACATGAAGATCTCGGTAACTTCTGAGAATGTTCTCACGAACGAGAATTCATACAATAAAAATAAATAATTCATAATTTACTTCTAATTTCCAGTACCATACTTAAATATTTACAGATAACTTAACATCACTTAGCTTTAATTTAGTTAATAATAGTCTCATTATATCTTTTCACTTATTATTTTTACTATAATTAACTTTAAAATATAATTTTACTAAAACGTATATTTTTAGAAAATGAATGTCATGTTGAAAAAAACTTTTCCGCGTTTTGAATTTGCTGCAATTTGCACATTGCTACGCGTGGATATAACAATCAGTACACTGTTACTGTATTATGCCTTTTAAATAAAACCACATGGATTGTTTATTGCGAATTATTTGATTTTAATTAATTCATCTTCACCAAATAAATTGTTTGAGATAAACCGAACCACTATGAGTGTTGTTAACGGTCAACCACAAATTATCTGTTCGAAATTCAATTCGCAAACATATAAATGTAAATAATCAATAAATGTTATATTATTAAGGATGTTACATTATTTTATATGCCATTCAAATAATGTTTTGGCCAATTCAATCCGCAAACATAAAATGTAAATAATCAATAAATGTTATATTATTTAACATGTTAAGTATATTATTTTATATGCCATTCAAATAACGTTTTGGCCAATTCAATCCGCAAACATAAAATGTAAATAATCAATAAATGTTATATTATTTAACATGTTAAGTATATTATTTTATATGCCATTCAAATAATGTTTTGGCCATATAAAATAAATATAATTATAAGTTCTTAAAGATTAGTCAAATGTCTATAAAAAAATAATGTTCCTAGTGACATTATCCATTGGCATAGTCAATCGCTGGTCCCTTTATGAATAAAAAAAATATTGAGATCTCACCGTTTTATAGCTACTTTGGCATTGAGTTCTATTGAAAGTACATACATACTAGTAATTATGACATCTTTTCGTCAATCGCTAAAGAACAAGTGACAGGTGCTAGGAATATATTTGCCTCCACAGTTAAATAAAAAGTGTAAAATGTTGGCGCCACCGTCTATCTGTAAGCAGTCGCTTTGTATGCGTTAGATAGTACCAATTTTGTCCACATCCCTCTTGACAAAATACGATTTTTCAGGAATACTGCATATTTCCGGCGATAGTTCCCATAGTGAAAAACAATCTACAAGTTGAGATATGTCTCATCTCTGTTGGTGAGTGGGGCTGGGGACGTTTTGCCAATCCTCCTTTGAGTCAAACTCTTGTCGGCGTCTATCCCTATCCGTAGCCAACTCCTTTATTTCCTTTTACGAGATGACGTCTAACTTGTCTTTTATTTGTTTTACGTAGCTTATTCTTGGTCTTCCCCCGCCTCGGAATATATTGGTCTTGATATATTAATTCGTCGTTGGGAAAAATAGAGTTAAAGATCTCGAAACCGAAGTCCCAAGGTCAGACCAGTTATCTGAACAGCGAGACTCATGTCCAGGTATCGGGTAATCGGATGCTTGTATACCTAAACTTGGCGGCGGCTTTGTTGTTCAGTTGTAGGTACAGGCGGCTTTGTTTGACGTAAGAGTGAGATAGCAATAGGATTTGGTCAACTTTGGGTAAGAATTTCCGATCCCTACATGTCAGTGCGGCATTTCATCGAGCGCACAGCCGATGGCGACAGCTGCTTGACAAAATTAAGAGTCAGGATCCTCACAGTAAGCGATTGAGATAAAAATATTAATTAATTCATAATCATCATCATATCAGCCGATAGACGTCCACTGCTGGGCAAAGGCCACCCCAAAGATCTCTACAACGATGGATCTTGCGCCGCCCTCATCCACTTTCTATAGGCCGTCAGTCCTCCTTGCTGGGGGCCTTCCCACGTTGCGTCTTTCGGTCCGCGGTTGATTCTACGAGCAATGTGCCCCGGCTACTGCCACTTAAGTGTGGCGACTGTCTGAGCTATGTCTACAACCTTGGTTCTCGTGCGTATTCTCATTTAAATCATAATCTCTTCTAAAATGTCAACTAAGTACTTAGTCAATGTCAGTTAATGTGGCTTGTGTTTTCAAAAACTGATCGTTCTATGGCCGTGTTAAAACTGAGATTAAGGATATCTCTATACTTAATTGTAAAATATCATTTTTTATCCTGTATGCTTGACAAAAAAAAATTAAGTCCAAGTACAATTTCATTGAACCATATTCGTCAAAGCTATGCTTTGAGTATTTTCTGTTCTCTTCAGGAAAGCAGCAAATCTCTCCCAACAAGTGAGTTTTAAAATACTTATCTTAAACCTTAAGTCAACTTCCCACCCCTTTGTGTGTTAATGTCGACATTCATTTTGTTTATAAGCTACGTGTTGTTCTTAATTACCACTTAATTGTATTCGTAGCCCAAGTTTCGTCTCGAGTAGCAGAGTTAAGCACTATTTAGCTTTTAAGGAATGAGACACCACTGAATTTAAAACAAGCGAACTCACACTGGTTTTTAGTAATTTCTGTATTCAAACCCTTCAAATCCGTACTAGGGAAAAGAAAAGCAAGCTTTTCGTGAAGTAGCAAACTACCACGGTTTAGGCTCGTGGCAAGAATAACCAGCATTTCCTCATTCAATGACAAAATGACTGATTCTGTGTAAATTATCCACTCAGGCCAAGGCCTCCTTCAATCGAAGTATTCGGCTCGTCTTGCCACCCTGTTACCCCTACCACTAACCTACTCACGCGACAGACTCGACAAAAGCTGTGTTACAATCTATTATGAAATACGTATATCACTCGTATACGTATTCACATAGAGGTCGCTAAGGTGTAAAAACCTTTCAAATAAACAATGCTGAGATCGATACATGAAGCATAAGGAAAAATTCGAAAGGTTGGTTGGAGTTCGGGTATCGAAGTGGTTAACGCACTGGACTGGCAATCCAGAGGTACCGGGTTCGATTCCCGGTCTCGTCCCCCAGGTAACTCATTTCAATTTTTCCTTGAGCTTTGATATCTTTGTATCAATAGTTTAATATAAAAATAGTGGCGTGTACCCACATTTAAAAAAATGAGACAACATGTTTCATAAATTTATATAATGTAATAGTTCAACGTTTTCAATCCCTCAAGTAGGACAAAACAAAGACTCTGTCAAGGGTGCTTTGACTGTCTGATAGTTCCTTTTACGTATGCCAAATGGTTAACGACACACAGACAGGTGTAGTCACCTGTTAGTAACCGTTTACGATGAATCACACTAATATTATAAAGGCGAAAGTTTGTGTGAGCGGTATGGATATATGTTAGTATCTCACGGCTCGGCTGGACAAATTTTGATAAATTTTGGTATGAAGGTAGCTGACACCCTGGATTAACACATAGGCTACTTTTTATCCCGAAAAAATGTAGTGTTCCCGTGGGATAAGC
This sequence comes from Apotomis capreana, assembly GCA_947623375.1. NCBI lineage: Eukaryota > Metazoa > Arthropoda > Insecta > Lepidoptera > Tortricidae > Apotomis > Apotomis capreana. Next base: position 594,825 of record OX392520.1, read on the forward strand.
GGGCACCAAGCGGCGCAGCTCATATTGACATCAAGGTAAATTATGATTATTATGAAAGAAAAATCCCTACGTGCTTCACTATAATGAGCATTTAAAAATATATGACGCGTAGCGGAGAATTATGGAATCACAAATCTGATGTGATATACGTAGCGACATGTGTTGAGAGATCACTAAGCTGGAAATGTTGGGTGGCAAGTTAGAGTCCTGCTTACATAACTAGCAGAGGATCACATACATTTTCTTTCATAATTTACCTTTGCGTCAATATATACCTATATAAATAAAAATAGGATATTTTCGCATTAGAAGGTATAATAGCAATAGTGTTAGGCAATATCTATTAAAATATTGCATTAAAAAATCGTTTAACAAGAGATTGTAGATTTCCACGACACAGCGACGCAACGTTAGTGGTCAATTGGCAACGTTACGCGATGACTTATTGTCATACGCGATGACGTATGACGTAGTGTCATAATTACAGGAATTTAGGGCGTTCCCTTTTTTGAACTCTTAGGGCTGCAACAGACGTTCGGATTTTTCGTTCAGCTTCCGTACAGAAAGTGTATCTGTCTCTGCCTCTCATAAGGCGATGTCTCGCTTGCTGACCTCATTCCGTACGGAAACCAAACGAAAGCCTTCGAATTCCGAACGTCTGTGGCGGCCCTTAAAACCCGGTGTATTTATAAAACGTGAATACTCGTACATTCAGCGAATGCGTTCAGCAACTCCTAACCTCAGTTTATTAACCCAATCTCCCAGCCAGTTAAAAATGGCGAAAACAACGACTCAACAAGAACAAACAGACAACCACTCTACAAATGCAACTTACTTCCATTCCGGAGTGTCATCGCAGCTGTCCTGCTCTAACACAACGAGGTCCTTGTGTTGAAAAGGGACGGGATGAGAGTGACAGCGTTGCACGTCAATTTGTACTCGATTGGCTTTTGTTTCGGAGTTTTTCGCTTCCGTGTGGTGTGAGGCGGTACACGAATTCAGGTATAGATTAATTGAGACATTTTTACAGTCAATTTAACCGGCCGACCATTAAAATGAAATGAAATAATTTATTCAGTAAGTAGGCCACTGGGGCACTTTTACAAGTCAGATTATGAATCTACCGGCATTTCGCAAGAGGAGACCGCTATTGAGAAGAAAGCCGAAAGAAACTCAACAGTAAGTCATTTTTTCGTAAATATTAAAAACAATTACATTACATTATTTATTGGAGAAAAAACAACATTACATTTGTGTTATAATTACATGGGTACACGTAAAGGAGAAGTATAGATACTCCAAATCAATGTTAAGTAGGAACATCAAAATAAAATTTTAACGACCAATTTAAAATATTAAATATACCCAGAGATGTCATAAAGTCTCTAGGTGTCACAACATACAATAAAATACAATTACCTACTTAATTAGTTTAATTCCGCAGAGATGTGGGTAAGTAATAAGGTCTCTAGGCGTCAACGTGAATAATTTACAATAGAAAATAATTATTAAACTTAATTTCTTAGGCGGATCTGGCGGAGTTGAACGCCGATAATTGGCTGGAGACGGCACTAAATCGTCAGGAGTGGCGAAATCTCTTATCGGAGGCCAAGACTCACTTTGGGTCACTGAGCCATCGAAGTAAGTAAGTAAGTAAGTAAGTAATTTCTTAGAGCTGGATATCTAGGCGTCACAACATGCAATAAAATATTTTAAAATTATTTAATTTCCTCAGAGATGTATAAAGTCTCTGAGTGTCATACTACACTAAGCTGTTTCTTAGAGATGTATACAGTCTCTAAGAGATCAAAAAGTTGAAATCAACATTGAATAACTTCAATCGAGTACAGGATGAAGTTTCTCACGTTTACTTAAATTAACACTAGTATTCGGTTGCTACATATTTAAGGATAAGCTGATTTGAGCCAGGTTTTTTTGAAGTTCAAGATATCGTTTGAGAGGGACGGCACGGTACAAACTTTAAATTTCGATCTTCGAAGCCCTTTGGAGCCTCGAGTGTACGTTTCCGACGCGGTTGCTCGACACTCGGCCGCATAGCGCTCTCGTATATAATTGGTCGGCAGAGTGCTCAGGCTGCGGCTTGTCTCGTCATTTGCCATTCATTACTCAATGCTTGTGCTTTTTCACTTTTAATGCAATTAGATTTATTTGTTTATTTTATTACTACCTTTTATTTAACTTGCAATGCTTGTTTGTTTGGAATGCAAACCATTTTCAACTACATTTCAGTATCCAATTAAGCTGTAGCCATCCTACGTACATATATACTAAATAATGTAGGTATTTCTATCGTTTTTTGTAGAAAATGTTCGTTAAAGCATACTTTTTCTATTCATTTCGGTGAAAAAGTTGCAATGGAAATATAAAAAGGAGCTGGCGCGACGAAATACGATGGAAAAACATGATGCACTATAACTTCTTATTTTTTATTAAAGCAGTAACGTCTGCTAACGTAAACTAAATGTTTACAAATGAAGCGAAAATTGAAAAATTTAATCCTGTCCGAATCATTAAATTTTTCAATTTTCGCTTCATTTGTAAACACTATAACTTCGATGACAGTCAAAACAATAATTTGGCACCATGGAGATAATCGAATAAAGAAGCCGGAAGGTGGTCCTAAGAAATTTGTAATAGAATAAAGAAAACCATACAAAATCTGCACCACACTGTGAGATTTTCATTATAAAACAATTTTAGATTTTTTTTTATATGTTGGCACCACATAGTGGCTCTGATGATAAGCAAAAAGGGGAGCCCAAGTCGCAATAGCAACTGACAAGAAACCAACGGTGTATTGTCAGTTCATACTACCATGCTGGCGCGAGAGATGCTTCTTCACGCTTTGTTTGATGGGTTCCATGTTATAAGAAGGAGGAATCACATGTGCCGTCAGAGAGTTCCACTTTTTTATAGTTCGGCAGATGAAGGAATTGCCAAACTTTTCAACAATTTTCCACGGTGAAATGATGACATCGCAAACCGGCACGTGTGGTTCTATGATGGACAGGGGAGGGTGGGATAAGAGAAAATAGCTCATCAGCACTCGCCATGGTATAGGCGATAGAAAACGCTTAACGAACCAATGTCCCTACATAATTGATTCAAGAATAGAGAAGCAAAACATGCTGGCTAATTACTAAACCTAGCCACTCATCAATAATATTGAAGTCCGCGTCAATATGCCCGTATTTGCGCGTTAATACTTAATAGTTGTGTTTTGATTCGAGTGCGCGGCTTTAATTGTAATTTGCATTCGACTGAAAGACCTATTGGTAATTGAAAATCTAATATTTGAACTGTACTACTAGCTGCAGAACCTACGTGCCTACACACCTACCTACCTACTAAGTATACTGCCATTGTAGATACATGTCTGAATTGTACGGTCTATTTGTTTAGTGATTTTAAATGTGAGGAAAAGTAAAACTGTGTTTCGGACTACTCAGCAACTTGGCATGAGTTAGGGGAAGGGGAATGTAATATAGTGGACGGTAATTTCGTTGGAACAACTACCTTATTGATCCCTATTGAATCGATACATGGGAATCTTTATATTTATACTATTATAAAAGTCTAAAATTGCATTTAAAATTAGTTTTCAATGGAGAATAGCGCCATCTGTTGGTATATTTTTACCCGTTTTTGACTTCGTCCGCGTAAAAGAGTTTTCTTTTAAATTATTTCATTAATTAATTATACCTATATATATTGCATGTCGTGACGCCAAGAGACCTTCTACATCTCTGAAAAAAAAACTTTATGTTATATAATTATAAGTGTAAACATTGATTTGGAGAATCTTGTACTTCTCCCCTAACATGTATCAATTACCTATTTATAATATAATTGTAATAGCTTTTAAGTATAATTTACGAAAAAAATACATACTGTTTCATTCGGCTTTCTTCTCAAAAGCGGTCTCCTCTTGTGAATGCCGGTAGATTCAGATTTAGACATATGAAAGTGCCCTTGTCGCCTACTTACAAAATAAACATTTTGATTTTTGATTTTGGCTATGCTGCAGTTGGGTTAAAGTATCCTATCTATCTTTGAATGTCCAGCTATCCCTGTACCAAAGTTGGTAAAAATCCGTCCAGCCGTTTTGATGTGAAGAGAGGACAAAGTTTATTTTTTAACCGATGGCGCTTTATGCTAAGTTGAATTGTGATTTTGGTTCAAACTTGGGTTAGTAATCCATCGTTTCAACGCAGTATCATGATAATGTTAATGCAGATATGATGGAGATAAGCAAACATGGCTGATGTCAGATAATTTTGTTATTCGCTGCGCCCCAATTAATCTAATGAAAACAGTCAACCGATCGGACCGCATAACTCCAATCACTACGGGTCTAATTTTCATTAGTAGCACCGCACTCGCTCGCAACACAGCGCGACCACTAGTGCATAGCGTAGTTATTAGGGTTCCGTATTCAATGGGTAAAAATGGGACCTTATTAGTAAGACTCCACTGTACTTCCGTCTGCCCGTCAGTTAAGATGAGATAAGTATTTGTACGGAACCTTCGGGACGCGCGTCTGACTCACAAGCCGGGTTTTTGTAGGTGAATTTGGAATAAAATATTACATGTACTCATTTTTTCTTAAGTATTTATTTGTATAGGTATAGCAAAGGTTTTAAAAGGACAAAAATTTACCAATGGTGTTTCCGCAAAATCCGCATACTTTTTTATTGGACTGCGCAGTTAGTTTGCAGATGCTGTTGCAGTTATATCAACTACCCTAGGATTGCGTACAAATGGTACGTTATAAATTTATGAAACATGTAATGTTAATGTCTTTATTTTTATTGATACAAAGTCCATAGCAATATAATGTCAAATTTTTTTGTGGGTAAACCACATTTATTTTTATTTTGCACCATTCATACAAAGATCAAAGCACAAAGAAATATAATAAACAATGCAAAGATCGACACACAAAGCATAAGGAAAAATTCGAAAGGTTATTTGGCGTTAGGGTGGTGGAAAGGTTAACACGTTGGACAGGTAATCCAGAGGTACCGGGTTCGATTCCCGGTCCCTTCCGCCAGGTTACGTTTAAATTTTTCATTGCGCTTTGATATTTGTATAGAATATAATATGTACTTTTGCAGACAGAAATTCTGTCTCGTATGGAACCAGAATGCAGCTCAAGTACAACCTGTCGTATTGGCTCTTTAAGTGGTCTCGCTGTCACACAGCTACTTGTACAGCTACTCGCATGCCCACTCGCGCTAGTACTGGCATGTTTGATCGCACTTTGTGTGCTGCCTTTATTTGTGCGTCTGTCTATTTGCGAATGCGACGCGTTTTGAACCGATACAGTAGAGATGATAAGTCGCTTACCTTACATGACGATATCGATAGTTCAACATAAAATAATTGAAATTAAACCGCCTTTATATAATTGAAATGTCAATGATATTTTGTTTAAATAACAGAATTAGTGCGCCACGGTCAGTAGTAAAAGACGGTCATAGAGCATGTGAGCTGTAGAACACAATTAATATATTTTATTTGTCTTAAATATAATTATAACTATTTGTTTTTTCACAACGGCGAAAAAAAATCGAAATTGCTATCAGTAAATACATCTATGTAATTATGGAACCTGCTCTCAAAAGTTACTGAGAATTGGTTGCGAAATGCGACCTGAAGGCCAGATTGTGAACTCGTAATTTGGACGAGTTTCCTAAGAAGAAAGGCATTCATATTATGAAAAATCTTAACAGTGCGAGCACCTTCTAGTGCGAAAAAAAGCGTAAAACGGTTCTTCTAAACGGACCTTTCGGTTTGAACCCACGCAAAATAGCTAAAGTAACATTATCGTGAAATTTTAATTATTATTTTTTTCTAGGAAAATCCCAGGGGGATCCGCAATATCCGCATCGTTGGCTTCGTCAGGTGAGATACAACAACAAATCAGCGACAGGCTTCATCAAATACAAACCAATGATGTGATCCACAACAGGCTTCGCCAATTTCGTTAATAAGGCACGCCACGAATCGTTAAATTAAAATAATTAAAGAATAATTTTAAATTAGAGTGGTACATCACTAAAACATTTCATTAATGAACCGCGAGAGTCGCTCGGATTACCGCTGCGCCGGTTTGCGCGCATACCTGATATTGGTATGCGCTCCTACCGGTGCCGAAATCGGAGCAAAGGCAAGCACATTCTATTTATTCACTCATGAGGTAGTTTCAAATACATTGCAGTGCAATCTATACGGAGGGTGGACAGGGAGGACCAGCAGAGAAGATGTCCAGGTGCTTTCCAGCTGTTCTCGCCTAGAGGTCGCATTTCTTAACAGATTCTCATGATTTTTTTTGAGTAGGTTCATAATTAAGCCTATACAATTTAAAACCAATTCTTTATTTTCAAAAAATTAAAAATGCTGGGTTTGAAAAGGTAAAAAATACAAATTTCAAACATTTAAAACTCGCGAAGACTACAGCCTAGCAGCCTAGCAGCTGCGGGTGCGTTCCTTTTGAATCTATCTACTAAAAAAACCGCATCAAAAATTCAAAATGCATTCCGTAGTTTTAAAGATACATAGAGACAGACAGAAGGAAGCGACTTTGTTTTATACTATGTAGTGAGTGATAGTGATAATCTATATTTTGAAATATAGCTCCTAATACAGGCCCGACTCAGTATACGTTTTAATTGAAGAGGTAGGGCTCGATGATCATTTCTGCAATATTGGCTATTAAAAGCAAATTCAAACCCGCAATCAGGGGGGGTATTCGACCAATTTTAGAGATATAATGGAGATCTCTCCTTTTCATCGCCATCCGTCACTTTTGACGTGTGCCTACTTGACAAGTGGCGATATCCCTGGAACATCGCAACTTCGTCAATTCGGACGCGCAAAATTTTCGTTTCCTTTGTATGTGACGGCATAAATAATAGGCGCATACTTTAAATTGACCGCGTGGTACGTGAAATTAGTCCGTTACGTTTCGTTCAAAACAGAAATTTATATACATGAATAACATTTTTGACAATCGTTATCGCCTTCGTATTTCCAAAATTGAGATGAGATATGTCACTTTTAAGCTCATCGCATTTAAATGACAGTTCAATGGCGATATAACTGTTATCTAATAGAGATTTGACGTTCGGCGATCACTCAAATGTCAATCTCGAATTAGGTCCCAGGATATTTTAGGCAAGCGCACACCGCCGAGGCGCCGACCCGCGATACTCATTATTGATAATTCTGAAATTCGCGGCATGTGATTGATTAATTATCGCTGATTGATATAATGACATGTGGAGTATCTATACTACCTATAGGGTCAAGTGGCGTAAACATAAGACATTCAATCTTGTGGGTAAAATAAGACAAAACTCAGCCATTCATGTTTTATAAGAAGACTAGCGACCCGTCTCGGCTTCGCACGGGTGCAATGCTGATAAATTATGCATGTATTATACATATAAACCTTCCGCTTGAATCACTCTTATCTATTAAAAGCTGCTTATTTACTTCCCAGATCACGGTCCATGACATGAGCTTATCAGAATAAAATGGCATTATATTTGAAAAAAAAAAAAAAAAATTCAGCTTGTGATATGAAATTCTGTTTTTTTTTTATTTAAGTTTTTTGTGTAATTTGTGCACGTAAGCATTACACAAGACGGCATTTAGGGGCCAAAATCACACCTTTACTGAGAACTTGACACATATACGCATCTGTCACTTTCCGGAGATAAAAAAAGCGTTGCCATAGTACAAGCACTATTTGGTGCAATTTGACTTCTAATTCAGTGCTTCAGTTTTGAAGCGCTAGTAATCTACTTATAAAATATCATTGATGATATCGAAAAGAACAGGTCTATAAGTAGTTAGTGCAAAAGATAGATCTCAGGTCTAGACTTTTATACCATTTAGTATACTTATGTTCAGCTTCGCCAGTTATAGGGCCAGTCAGTAGTTGATAGTTATCGCAAGTGAAAGAGTAATTTCTGATCCCGTTTCAGATGTTACCCTGTATACGTTGGTCGCTCAGCCTGTCACGGGCCGGTAGCCTAGACATATCAAAAGGACTAGAGGGTCTGTAGCTAGCGCAGTTATTAAGTGAACGGGTGCGAGCATGTGTATAAGCGGTAGCGACAGCGATTTCACGCATTTTTCAAGATTATATCCAAAACTTTTTTGAGATGAACTTTTATTGAAGAAACGCCAAACATTAATTAAGACGAATTAAACGAGATATTGGTGAAGATCCCTCAGTTTTATTACAGAGTTTCCAACCCTAAGTCATTAAATAGTATTTCGTTGTCATCCGATTTCAAGTTTTTTTTGGTTTCTTATTAAGCTTACATTTTCATTCCTATAATTCCTGGACAGTTATAATTCATTTCATTTAACTACTAATAATAAGGATTCCTTTATTTTAATCCCTCGTATTAAAAACTAATGCCAAAGTATGTTGGTCCGTTTATTGTTTGATTGGTCGAAACTATTTTTTTTTTGTATAGTCATAAGTATACCTCTGGTCAAACTGTTTCAATGGAAAAATGGCAGGTGATGGAACATCTGATGCGACATGATGCTTCCTTTAAAAACATCCTGGAGGAGAATATTAACTTATTTTAATCAAGTGAAGGAGAAAGTAGGTACCACGTCGTATCAGAAGACCATGAACTTGACAAAAAATAGGGAAGAGTGGCAATCCACCGACGAGAACAAAGTCCTTGGATTATGAGGGGTGATGAGCAAAACTCGCGTTACGTACGGTTGTCTACAGGAACGATTAGCTTCCAATGCCTAAATATTATTCAATCCGCTGTCTTCTATGTCTAACTACTGGCCCGTAAGGCACTCTCGAATTACAAACATTGTGGGTCCACATAAACTTACTGGGTCTGGGTTATTAAGTTCGGAGTCTATATTGCTTACCATTACAGCTTAACAGATAACTGCGAGATTATCGCATTCTGAGCTAGGATTTCCTAGACACCAAGTTTCTAGGGCTCTGAAATGAAATTGATCATCTTTGGTTAAGATGGTTACACAACGGCCTGAGAAGGTCGTTTTGGGTTGACATTCTGGCAATTTCCAATATGTTCACTTACTTATATATGTCGTCGCCTAGTAAGCATAACACAAACTTACTTAGGTATACTACATGTATATGTACGTGAATTCGCGTGAGATCATCTGATATCTATTTAAAAAATAGATCACGGAATAGTCCACTGCTAGATATACGCCTTTCTCAAATACCTATATTAGGTGTCACTTAATTTTTTGACGTGACAACGTCTTAATTTAAGTTGCGCTCGGAGTCACACATGAAAAAATGTAACGCCCGCTCACGTCTGATGAGTGAGAGAGACAAAATATATTTCTATAGTTAAAATTTGTGCAATTCTTATTTTCATTCATCGAGCATTACTGTAACAAGAGGGAAGAGGGCGGAAGAGGGAAGAGGGAAGAGGGAAGAGGGAAGAGGGAAGAGGGAAGAGGGAAGAGGGAAGAGGGAAGAGGGAAGAGGGAAGAGGGAAGAGGGAAGAGGGAAGAGGGAAGAGGGAAGAGGGAAGAGGGAAGAGGGAAGAGGGAAGAGGGAAGAGGGAAGAGGGAAGAGGGAAGAGGGAAGAGGGAAGAGGGAAGAGGGAAGAGGGAAGAGGGAAGAGGGAAGAGGGAAGAGGGAAGAGGGAAGAGGGAAGAGGGAAGAGGGAAGAGGGAAGAGGGAAGAGGGAAGAGGGAAGAGGGAAGAGGGAAGAGGGAAGAGGGAAGAGGGAAGAGGGAAGAGGGAAGAGGGAAGAGGGAAGAGGGAAGAGGGAAGAGGGAAGAGGGAAGAGGGAAGAGGGAAGAGGGAAGAGGGAAGAGGGAAGAGGGAAGAGGGAAGAGGGAAGAGGGAAGAGGGAAGAGGGAAGAGGGAAGAGGGAAGAGGGAAGAGGGAAGAGGGAAGAGGGAAGAGGGAAGAGGGAAGAGGGAAGAGGGAAGAGGGAAGAGGGAAGAGGGAAGAGGGAAGAGGGAAGAGGGAAGAGGGAAGAGGGAAGAGGGAAGAGGGAAGAGGGAAGAGGGAAGAGGGAAGAGGGAAGAGGGAAGAGGGAAGAGGGAAGAGGGAAGAGGGAAGAGGGAAGAGGGAAGAGGGAAGAGGGAAGAGGGAAGAGGGAAGAGGGAAGAGGGAAGAGGGAAGAGGGAAGAGGGAAGAGGGAAGAGGGAAGAGGGAAGAGGGAAGAGGGAAGAGGGAAGAGGGAAGAGGGAAGAGGGAAGAGGGAAGAGGGAAGAGGGAAGAGGGAAGAGGGAAGAGGGAAGAGGGAAGAGGGAAGAGGGAAGAGGGAAGAGGGAAGAGGGAAGAGGGAAGAGGGAAGAGGGAAGAGGGAAGAGGGAAGAGGGAAGAGGGAAGAGGGAAGAGGGAAGAGGGAAGAGGGAAGAGGGAAGAGGGAAGAGGGAAGAGGGAAGAGGGAAGAGGGAAGAGGGAAGAGGGAAGAGGGAAGAGGGCGGAAGAGGGAAGAGGGAAGAGGGAAGAGGGCGGAAGAGGGAAGAGGGAAGAGGGAAGAGGGAAGAGGGAAGAGGGAAGAGGGAAGAGGGAAGAGGGAAGAGGGAAGAGGGAAGAGGGAAGAGGGAAGAGGGAAGAGGGAAGAGGGAAGAGGGAAGAGGGAAGAGGGAAGAGGGAAGAGGGAAGAGGGAAGAGGGAAGAGGGAAGAGGGAAGAGGGAAGAGGGAAGAGGGAAGAGGGAAGAGGGAAGAGGGAAGAGGGAAGAGGGAAGAGGGAAGAGGGAAGATGGCGGACATAATTTTTTCTTAAAAATCGATATGGGTGTCATCTCCAAGGTTCCTCGGGGTTCCGATTACGAAAATGACATCCATTTTGAAATCCAAGATGGCGGACATTATTTTTTCTTAAAAATCGATATGGGTGTCATCTCCGAGGTTCCTCGGGGTTCCGATTACGAAAATGACATCCATTTTGAAATCCAAGATGGTGGACATTATTTTTTCTTAAAAATCGATATGGGTGTCATCTCCAAGTTTCCTCGGGGTTCCGATTACGAAAATGACATCCATTTTGAAATCCAAGATGGCGGACATTATTTTTTCTTAAAAATCGATATGGGTGTCATCTCCGAGGTTCCTCGGGGTTCCGATTACGAAAATGACATCCATTTTGAAATCCAAGATGGCGGACATTATTTTTTCTTAAAAATCGATATGGGTGTCATCTCCAAGTTTCCTCGGGGTTCCGATTACGAAAATGACATCCATTTTGAAATCCAAGATGGCGGACATTATTTTTTCTTAAAAATCGATATGGGTGTCATCTCCAAGGTTCCTCGGGGTTCCGATTACGAAAATGACATCCATTTTGAAATCCAAGATGGCGGACATTATTTTTTCTTAAAAATCGATATGGGTGTCATCTCCGAGGTTCCTCGGGGTTCCGATTACGAAAATGACATCCATTTTGAAATCCAAGATGGTGGACATTATTTTTTCTTAAAAATCGATATGGGTGTCATCTCCAAGTTTCCTCGGGGTTCCGATTACGAAAATGACATCCATTTTGAAATCCAAGATGGCGGACATTATTTTTTCTTAAAAATCGATATGGGTGTCATCTCCAAGGTTCCTCGGGGTTCCGATTACGAAAATGACATCCATTTTGAAATCCAAGATGGCGGACATTATTTTTTCTTAAAAATCGATATGGGTGTCATCTCCAAGTTTCCTCGGGGTTCCGATTACGAAAATGACTTCGATTTTGAAATCCAAGATGGCGGACATAATTTTTTCTTATAAATCGATATGGGTGTCATCTCCGAGGTTCCTCGTGGTTCCGGATACGAAAATGACGTCCATTTTGTGATTTTGAAATCCAAGATGGCGGACTTAAATTTTGACGTGATAACGTCTTAAATTAGGTTGCGGCTCGGAGTCACTCATGAAAAAATGTAACGCCCGCTCACGTCTGATGAGAGAGAGAGACAAAATATATTTCTATAGTTAAAATTTGTGCAATTCTTATTTTCATTCATCGAGCATTACTGTAACAAGAGGGAAGAGGGCGGAAGAGGGAAGAGGGAAGAGGGAAGAGGAAAGAGGGAAGAGGGAAGAGGGAAGAGGGAAGAGGGAAGAGGGAAGAGGGAAGAGGAAAGAGGGAAGAGGGAAGAGGGAAGAGGAACAAAATATATTTCTATAGTTAAAATTTGTGCAATTCTTATTTTCATTCATTGTTCCTATTGTGCAATTTAATAATATTCATATCAATAAATATTCTACCGAGAATAAGACGTTGTCACGTAAAATCTTCCTTCGCCCGTAAAACCGACTTTACAGGCAACCATTTTTTTTTACAGTATTTGTAACTTTAACTTGAAAATATTATTACAGGTCCTTAGGGTTGAGTGATTTCGAAATGGATGTAAAATCACGTCCAAAACGTCAAGGTTATTAAGTAAATAAAATAAAATAATTAAATATCAGACTACTCACCCAAATCGATCTAGTCCCAAATTAAGCTCAATTATGGGTACTAGACGACGATATTACGTACTTACATAGATAAATATATAGAACATCCATGATCCAAGCACAAATATTCGAGTTCATCACACAAATATTTACCCTGGGATTCGAACCCGGGACCGCCGGCTCAGTAGGCAGGTGTCTACAAACTGCGCCAAACGCGTCGTCAAAAAAAAAAACAAGTCGCGATTAAGTTCCTGTATGTTTCAATGTAATGTGGGTTTCAATCAATATATCATAAAGGCAGAGATGTGATGTATCTTAGATAAAAGTATCTAAAATACAGATACAAGATACAAAATACGAATTTATATCTTGTATTTGAAATACTTTTTAATTTTTTTTATTTTGTATCTTGTATTTAGATATATTTTCCTGGTATCTTAGTATTTTGAAGATACTATATTCCCTAAGATACTTTTACTAAAATAAACATCGAAGATTTTCTTTCCGAACGCAACTGAACGCAGAGCGTAGTTCAAAAATTTAGTTGATATAATCTGGCTACCGAAATATTACCCTTAGGGGCCTTAGGTTTGGCGGGAAATTTAAAAAATCTTCGGCGGGTCACACTTATTGTAGTTGGAATCACGCTACGCGTACGAAAAGAGCCGCTTTTTGGCCCGGTGTGACATAAAAGTATTTTATCTTTAAAAAGTATTTGAAAGATAGGTATTTTGTGTCTTAGTATTTCAGATACCTTTTTAGAAAATTATTTATATCTGTATCTGAAATACTTTTTGTAGAGTATCTTGCATTTTGTATATCAGATACTTTATTTAGGGTATCTTATACATCTCGACATAGAGGGACCACTCAATTAATATTTCCGCTTCCGCTCGTGTAGTAGCCACAGCCCGTCAGCCACAACTAGCCGCGGTGAGCGATTTATGACACGTCACTCCATAACTCTTGGCTTTTGTTCTTGCCGAACAAGCGTACAACTGTACTGGTGTAGTACGCTTTGTCCACCGTGTACACATTTTAAGATCGCAGTTTCAGGTTTTTGCTTTTTGGTTTTGGCACCGCTGAATGATGTAAGAACTGTTTCATATTTTTCTATATTCTCTTTTGTTTTCGCGCTGTCTGTACTAGAATTTAATGGCAGTTACTAATTCTTTTTAGGTTAGTAGTAGTAGTAGTGTTTTAGTAGTAATATTCTTTATTGTGTACCGCATGAAAGAGAATACAACAAAAAAATTTTTATGACAAAAATTAGTTTAACAACAGGCGGTCTTACCACTAAAGAGCGATTTCTTCCAGACAACCTTTGGGTAACAGAAAAGTTAGACTAGAATGACCTAATCTAATTCTTCTGTTACCCCAAGGTACAGTATTTTTATTGGTATTGGTAGCTAGTATTTGCTTTAATCTAATTTTATGCTTCTGGAAGGATGAAGAAGTAATAACATGGAACGTAAAATTGTTTCAGAACGCTATATAAAGCTTGCATCAGCTTAATGTTTCTGTTTAGCCCTATGGTTGACTGGTATAGAGAATGCCTTGTGGCATTAAGTTAAAATAAATAAATAAACGCAGGCCAAGCCGCAGGAAAGTCTAGTAATAAATAGAAAAATACTCGTTATTACACACCTCAAGAAGAAAGAAATAACAATTATCATTACAGTAGAGGTAAACAATAGGCGATCTTATCGCTAAACAGCGATTCTTCACAGATAGATTAACTTTTATAACAACAAAAAAGCTAATCCTCTACCTACCGAACTCTACCTATTCTGCAACTATCAACTTAATTAAATCATTATTAATTAATACAATTTCCCTGAATACCTCACGGGCCATCGATCGAGAATCGAACCCAAGCATTATGCGCGCCCGGCCGGGCAAAGCCGGGAGATAATTGGTATCGATGAATGTGTTGCGAAGGGCTTATATGTATAGCTTTAATACAAAATAGAGGATTGTATTGATAGCTTATTACATTTCACTAACTAGAACCACTTATCAATAACTAGAACCACAAAATGAGAAATACCTCTGTATTCGATCAAATAGTAATTCTTTGAATATTTTTCCATCTTCTAGGAGACATCCTTTGATCATTTCCCTAGGTGACTTATTGAATGTATACAGAGTATATATGGCGTAGTCCCTAACAGAAGACCCTGGGGTACCCCAATCTTTCTCTTGTTCCTGTTTTATCATTTTTCTCATAAACTCTAGTTAGTAAAAGTATTATGAAAATAACGTACTTATAATATAATATAGGCTCAACACGTGTATCGACGAACCAATTTACCTGTGGTTTTTTGTAAATCAAAAGTTATTTAGACATACTAAAACTCGCAACTTCTTGTGCTTGGACATTGTGAATTCACAGGTATGCCTTTTGGTCTAGGAACTGCACTACCTGTCCAATTTGAAGTTCGAGGCGATGTTATGGGAGTTTTTCATTAGTTTTTTATTTTAGTTTTCCTCTTATGGACACTAGTTTAAAATATATTGTTTCAAAGAACCATGAAACTAAGCCTAGGTAGAATAAACTATGATACTGATATGTTTGGTCCCTTTTGACGCGGGGTGTTTATTTCGGTCCAGTGCCATCAATAAGTATTTTTTTTATTGCAGGAAAAAATTACCGGGCATTACAAATTCTGAGAAATACTGTTTGGTCTAACAACTGCAACTTCGTGTTTTATGCGGACAGGTATGATAAAATCCAGTTGGTAAATAATTGATATTGGGCTGAAAATGCACAAGAATGCTCTTGTATGTTCCTGGACAGTCCAAATACAAGCCAAACATAGATATGAGATAAGTTAAAGCAAGGTAAAGTCCACTAAACCTGACATAGCATTTTGCTATACCTCTTCTTGGAACTTTGAACGTCCAGCTAATATTGGTACAATGTTAGCTGGACGTTAAAAATATTTAAAAAAGGCGGACAAAGTTGCGGGCATCTACTAGTCTAACAATATTTTGATATTCCATGTAAAAGTCATATCATAAGACGCGTTTCTATATCACAAGCCTAATCAAATCAGACGTTTTATTAGAACATGTCTTTCCAATGCGGTCTAGACGTTTCTAAATCTAATCTAAATCCAGCTTATTAAACCAAAACACGTCCCGACTATAAAAACACCGTTTGCCATATCACAGAATGAATTATCCTCTGAATATTAATCAGGCATCTGGGAACATATGTTGTATGTGTTTAATGTTATATGCGTGGGCGAGGACCGAGATCTTTGCGAGAATTCACTTTGAATTTCAATTTTGAGAAACGTTTGGGAGCTTTAAAAGTCCTGTTACTATTATTATGAAACTGCCTCTGTGAGCTGTAGAAGTGTGGAGTGGACATAGACCCCTTTGTCGCGAGATAGGTGAAATATGTTTTTCTTTTTAACTTTTTAACAAATTTTTTATTTGACTTTTAAAATTCTAATTTAATTTAACTTGATAATCTAATCGTTTGTTTGACATGTAAAATTGAAAAATATAGAAATAAATGAGAGACAAAATAAATGTAATACCGTTGTAGCATACCAAAAAGGTGACCGAAGTGTGCGTTAGCCTCTCGGTTCAGAGCCCGTAAACAGCCATAAGTGATCATCACGTAGAATCCTTTATGCTTAAATGATTTTTGTGGGCTCATGTCATTTCCTTTTATAGGCCACTTTGCGTCAAATATCGTAAATCTTTATTATAAGACCATTGTCTTTTAGTTGTTTGGCAACACAATATGCAGTAAAGTTAGAAATTACGTAACGATGAGATTTTGATTGGAAGTATTTTCTTGTCCAAGATGACTCCAATTTTCATTGACTTCGCTCCCGTTGCTACTAAATTTTGCATATTTATTCTTTGTAAAACGTTTTTGATTGTGGAGGTTTCGAACTAGGTTGTTCAGCAATAGATGCTGTCATAAAACCTGTCAAATCTCTAAATGAGTAATCTGAAAGAAACAGAGATAACCACTAAAAGGATGATAATGTTATGCCGTTATATTACGTATGTCAGTGGCAAACTTCGCTTAATTGCTGAATTTGCTGAACTTACCTGGGAGTTCAAAATTCTAACTCCTTTTATTTGCGGTTGTAATATCGGCCCTCAACATAGCCCGGCGTTCTCTGACCTCAAGGGCTTCACAGGTAACCTGCAATAAAAGAAAATTAGTCTAGACGAAACGAAAGTGCGTGCAACTTTCACCCAATCGCTCGTGTGTGCTTTGTTCCAGAATTAATTATGGTTAATTATTTAATAGGCTTTAAACTTTTTGAATATGATATCACTGTGGTTTAGTTGATATTTTGTTTTAGAAATTCAGAACATATTTTGCATAATAATAGAAGGTTTATAATCTGTCAAAGTCAAAATCAAAGTCATTTATTTGCATTGAACGGGTTACATTTTGATCTTATAAATAGTTGGTTTTATCACCATTCAGCCATTTCTGGCGTACAAACTCTGTTTCAGTAAACTTTGATACAGTGAGCTATTATCATCATCATAAAATGAACAGCTACGCTCTTGGCAGTAAAGCAATTTTCATGCATCTCGTTATTGAACCTTCTCCTTGACAGCCTTTATGAAACGAGTTTCACCTTCGCCTTTATTTGGTCCATGTCAGTGATTTCAAAATAAACATTCTTTCTTTCTTATTCTTTCAACTTATCATTTGACCTCTTCAGTCCAGCTGATCTTCTCTATTCCTCACCAGCACCACATTTCAAAGGCTTCCACCTCCAGTCTATCATCCCTTTGCGTCAGTGTCCACATTTCGCTTCCATATAGTTAATGCTATGCTCCAGACGTAAGTACACTTTAATTAGCTTCACTTACTATCGAGGCGTCTGCTGCGGAAGGCGTACTCGACTGAGTGTCTTACTTAGTGTCAGCATTCTGACTCAAGAGAGTTATACGTGGCAAAAGATTACACTTTAAAGACAGCGTAAAGCGTGACATATTATCCATCTGGGGGCACGGTAGTGCCCCCGCCAAGACGAACAAAAAAGAAGGGGGCACTACCTACCTTTTCTCGAACCGTTTCGTCTCATATTCAAACCCTCATAGTTTCGTCCCAGTTAACACTAGAGCGCCCAAATTCTCAGGTTAAGATGCAGTTAGCAAACATATAAAATGTACAAAATTTAATTGATCTAGCTTTTATACTTTAGGTTTTATAGGTACCTAAAATACGCCGATTTTGCCACTCACTCACTGACGTATCAAAACCTCTGGGGTACTTCCCGATGACCTAGAAAGCTGAAATTTGGTATGTAAGCTAGTATTAGTACACAAACAACAAAATAATTCTAAAACTTGGAACTTTTACCCCCCAACCCCTTAAACTAGGGGATGGAAGTTTGTATGAAACTTCCGCAAATTTTGATACTAGAGGTCTGAAAATTGAAACCTATAGGGACTCATTGTTATAAATCAAATACATATTGTAGGACTTTTAAAAAATCACCCCCCACCCTTTAAATAAGGGGATGGAAGTTTGTATGGGTTTCCCATAATAGGGGATAAAAGTGTATAATTATATATATGGGGCTAAACTTAAGTATTTCTTAAATACACAATTATCTACTTCAGTTGACGCTCAAGAAACCCTACAGCCCAAAAAAATTAAAAAAACTAAAGCACCTTACAAAAAGAAATGAGATCCCACCAAAAACATTTCATGTAAAATTGACGGCCAAGACTCACATTCTCATAACGCTTTCGCTGTAAAAAAGTTATCAGATCCCAGGAAAAGCCAAGCCCCTAAGCCCCGACTTTACTAACCCCACCACCTTGGTTTAAAAAGTATGGCATCAACTGGCTTCAAGCCCCTAAACCCGGAGTTTACTAACCCTACACCTTTGTTTCAAAAGTATGGCTTGGCCGTTTCATAGAGTACCGTAAATAAGTCCAACGGACCGTCTGGCCCATATGGTATCAAGAAACTAAGTTTATGTCTTTGATAATATATACTTATAAACTTAATTCCTTACGATATAGGCCGGACAGTCCGCTAGACTTATTTACGGTAGTCTATGAAACGGCCAAGCCATACTTTTGAAACAAAGGTGTAGGGTTAGTAAACTCCGGGTTTAGGGGCTTGAAGCCAGTTGATGCCATACTTTTTAAACCAAGGTGGTGGGGTTAGTAAAGTCGGGGCTTAGGGGCTTGGCTTTTCCTGGGATCTGATAACTTTTTTACAGCGAAAGCGTTATGAGAATGTGAGTCTTGGCCGTCAATTTTACATGAAATGTTTTTGGTGGGATCAGAATTTACACCCAACACTGGGAGAATAATGTCTGAAGACCGTGACCTATGGAGGAAGACTTTGTACGATGGTGTGGTTGCACACAATGAAGCATGATTTGATTGTCTTTCCCACAAGCGCAACCGGAGACACCGGCGTGCAGCTCCTATCCCGCTATCGATAGGCGCAACATTTATTTGTCAATTATGCGGGCGTGGCTTTCGCTCTCGTATCGGGCTATCCAGCCAGCTTCGTAAATGCCACACTTTATAAGACGCTGCTTAACTCATTTGTTATAGATGTAAAAGGCGATAATGATGAGTTCCATTTATTCAAACCGTTATATTGACCAACGAGAAGCCAAATATTTGTCACGTACGAAGCCACGTAAAAACATAGTATTTTGCATTTTTCATAAATTTCGTGCAGTAGCATAGGCAACAGTATGTGACCCATACATACTTGTATATTATATTAATGTGACCACAGTAAACAATAATATTCCAAGCAGTATTATATGCGGCGCACGTCTCGTGGCAAACGGGTATATTGCTCATAGCTCACAGTCATTGAGGAAATATGACGTATCTTATATCGTATCTACCATACAACTGGGAAATAAAAAAATATTATTTTTGTGTCTTCTGGCGTCCTGCTAATATGCTATTTTGTCAATATGTACCACCATGCTGTCTGTCTACACTCGCAACTTGCTCTCCTGTTATTGACAGGTACCTATAGCTGATTGTAATACTCGAAGTATGTAATACCAGGAATCAAATTCGACGTTCCAAAACGATATCTATCCCAGACTTGCCATTTCATGTGTACTGTAGCAATATGCTCCATTCAAAGTGTAAATGACCATATGGAAGTAGTATGGGAGTGTTCGGTAAATATGATGTGTCACCTCACCTTACACCTAAAATCACTTTTAAGTCGGTCCCCTTACTGCTGAGGATGAGAACTCCGCCGATTAATATGATTGATAGCAGCTCTCTACTTCTCCCTGTCGGTTGCTTGTTGACAGGAAAGATGAACGGCACTAGACTACGGGAAGAATTCCCGATAAGATGGTGCCATCAGGTATCCAACCAACTGGATACGACGGTCATGGGTTTGGCCCAGAAGGTTTAATACAGTACAATAAAATACAAGTACTCTTTATTGCAGCCCTCATAAAATATACAGGAGAAATTTAACGCAAGAAATTAAAGTTAGAGGTAAACAAAAGGCGGCCCTATCGCTGAAGAGCCATCTCTTCCAGACGACTTTTGGGTAGTGGAGTTGAAACATGAAAAAATATTTCGTTATTAGGCGGTTCAAAAATCACAAAAAATTTACAATATATATAAGAAAAATAAATAAATACATAAATATAATAAACAATAAATGCATTCATATACATTCGGCTAAAAGATAGTAGGACCAGTTGAATAAAATACGAATTATGAGAGTGTTCGATAAGGCTCTTCTGCGTTTAGCTCACAGGCAAGGAGTTCTACAAACAGACAGCTTTAAAAGCAAACAAATTATTATAAAATTTTGAGACAGAAGAAGGAACGGCAAGGACAGATCGAGCAGAAGTGAGATAAGTGAAACGCTCCTTGAGATAGCGGGGAATTGCAGGATCAAAAAGTATAAGTAGGTTCGTTAGTTATCTTACCTTGTCTTCTCAGATAGGCAACAGAAGCCCCGCGCGGGGATATATTGCTTTATTGGGTATATTGTATTACCTCATCGAATTACACTCCAGTTATCACGTGCGCGAGGAATGCAGGGCAATATCGGCCCTTCGTCGATGCACCGACAGACACGTCTTTAGGCTGCCGTCCACTGAAGCGGACCGGAGAAAATCCGGCCAAGTGCGAGTCTGACTCGCGCACCGAGAGCTCCGTACAAATACTTATCCCATCTTAACTGGCTGGGTTAAATTTGCACCTGGTATGTATGGCGCTGGATACAAATTAGGTGGAAATTTAACGCAACGGATCACGTTTGTTGTACAGGAGCCCCCTTAAATATTTACGTATATTATTCTGTTTTTTAGTATTTGTTGTTATAGCGGCAACAGAAATACATCCTCTGTGTACATTTCAACTGTCTATTTATTTATTTATTTAAACTTTATTGCACAAAAGAAAAACTTAAAACACAAAAGGCGAACTTAATGCCATGCGGCATTCTCTACCAGTCAACCTTAAGGCAAAGCAGAGAAATTGTAGGCGGTGCATCAAACAACATAATTACACATAATTAAAATACTCATACTATTATAGCTACATACATATAGATAATAAACATACATATATATAAATAGATACATACATAAATATATACGAGTACGATGATGAAACAAACCAAGCAGATATATTATGAGACTTCAGTTCTGCCAGCAAAGAAACTTCGCACGGCCCTTTTAGATGCCAACTTGCTCGGAGCCTGTTTGATTGTGAGAGGAAGACCGTTCCAGAGGCGAGCCACTTGCAAGGAGAAAGAATTAGACATGAAACCAGTACGGTGAAGAGGAATAGAAAGGGCAAGATTGCCGGAAGAACGAAAATTACGGTTACGAGTGTATTCAACATAGCAGAAAACGGTTTTCAGGTATTCAGGAGCTTGTGGATCATTGAGTATTGAAAAGAGAGTGCAGAGCATACGAATATTGCGTCGTTGACGGATGGGAAACCAGCCAAGCTGAGAGCGGTAAGAAGAAACGTGATCATATTTACGGAGACAGAAAATAAAGCGAATACAATTATTAAGAAGTCGATCCAACTTATCAAGAAGATCCTCATTTAAGTCCGGATAACAAACATCACCATAATCAATTATGGGTAGTAATAGTGTATTTACAAGCAATACCTTAGTTTTGATAGGCAAGAAATTTTTCAGTTTGTTGAGAGCATGAAGCGAGCCAATGACTTTCCGGCTAATTTCACCTACCTGCAACCTCGAGTATAAAATCGACCCAAACTGACTCTGCCTTAGCTCCGGCGCTGCGGGGAGAGCAGCACTTCCGCCCTTGCGTGGCAAAGCGCGGTCGCCTGAACTCCACTCCGCACGGCTCCCGAGCTTTGTCACGGCGGGCGAGGGCTGCTCTCCCTCCGCGCCTCCGGCTTTACAAAAACACTCTAGGGTGCTCTGTGTCGGCACGCGTCCTAACCAGCGAGAGCCCTAGATTCGGATTTTCTCAGCCATTAGGCTGCCATAATATGTAAGGCGATAGCTCTACTATTTTTAGGAACAAATACTATTTAAAGCATTCGAAATACTTTCGATATTTTAACATTCGACGTAATAATATTTCGATATTTCACTTGCAGATATACAGATTTTCGACGTTTTGTGTTCGACTATTGTACCTTTCGGTAATATAGATATTCGATATTTAGAATTTCGACCTTAGAATCGTTCGAAGTCTCAATTTTCGATATTTTACATGTCGATATATTGATTTTCGAAATTTAAACATTCGATAAATGTACCATTCGATAATGTATACTTTCGATATTTTGAATTTCGACGTTATGATCCTTCGATATTCTAATTTTCGATATTTTAACCGTCGATATTTTGTATGTCGATATTTCAATTTTCGATATTCAAATACGTACCCATTTTACAGTCTGGTAAAAAGAGTAGAAATTAAAAAGTAGCAATACTATAGTGTCGTCCCCGTTCTCTTAGATTATTGGAAAGGGACGACACTAGAGTGTTGCCACTTTTAAATTTCTACTCTTTTTTGTCAGACTAGACACATCTCCGTTCCGCTTCTGTCATACCTACTTACGGCAGTTACCTAACTGCTAAAGTTGTTTATTTGACTATAATATCTAAAAGACGATAATGTGAAATTACTGATATTTGATCTTCTTTTCTTTGCCTACCGTTATCTTGATACTAATTATATTGTTATTCCTTGAAGAAGTGGTAGTTGTGTCGGGAAAAGTCGTTTTTTATTTCCATATCAACTTTTCCCCGAAATTGATAGAGAAAGCATACTAATACGGACTTTTCTAACAAGCGATCAAAAAACGATTGATGTTTAATTGAAAAATGGGTATCTATTGCTATTGTTGTTTTTGCATAAAGCTATAACAGATAAATACATTTTAATACGCAGTTACACTAAAACTAGTTCCTTTACGACTCGCAACGGAAAATAGACTTTACAACCGGAAATATAAAACATGGCAAATATTGGCAATGGAACATACTACGAGTAAGCAGGTCGACTGACATTCCAGATCTGCCAGCGCTTGGGCTTACAGCTACTAAATTGCATTTTACCTCTTTATCAATATTCCCAGATCTCACTCTTCTTGGTCTAAAAATAGCTAAATTGCAGAATGCCTATTTCTTTTTCTCAAAACACCGGAAACTTAATATGGCCTCATTTCAAAATAGCTTCGTCTCTAGTGATGCCTAATATTTTCATGGCAAAGCATCGTGCTTAAAACAACCAAATATCAAAATACCTTTTTTTTAAGTATAAAATTGCAATTTATTACTAACTACCGACCCGCTGCTTCGCACGGGTGCATAGCTGATAAATTATGCATAAAAAAACGCATCAAAATCCGTTGCGTAGTTTTAAATATCTAAGCGTAAATAGGGACAGACAGACAGACAGCAGAGCAACTTTGTTTTAAGTAGTGAAAAAACACGCGAAAGGAAAATTTTGGGGCCCAATAGACTTTTTCTAAATCGATCCATAAAAATAAATGATGAAACAAAAATAATCGATTTAAGAAACTCCTCTTTTTTGAAGTCACTTGAAAAGACCCACGTATTCAATAACACTAAAGCTTACTCTTTTATTTCCCGAGCGAATGTAGTTTACTGTAAATAAATCACACTTGTAAATCAATAAAAGAAACTCGTCCCAAAGGCAGCGCCCGCGCATGTCTATCCACCAATAACAGCGCTTGATTTCGAGGCCGCGTTGTGATTGGCCAGTCGTCGTTGCGCGTGATTCCTTTTTATCAACAGGTAGGTAAGGCTGCGCTTTGTATCGATTCAATATGCTGACTTCAGATCAAGTTTAAGCTAATTTTATGTATTAATTTATACTTTATTGCACGACGGACTTAATGCCATAAGGCATTCTCATCAGTCAACCATGTGGCCAAACTGAACCTAGCAGCCTGGTGCAGGAGGATTCTTATTAAGATAAAGTAAAACTAGCTTAAGTAAACTTAAACTATTAATACAAAACAATCAAAGCGCAAAGAAAAATTTAATTGCGTTACCTGGGGGACGAGACCGGGTATCGAACCCGGTACCTCTGGATTTCCAGTCCAGTGCGTTAACCCCTTCGCTACCCGAACTCCAACCAACCTTTCGAATTTTTCCTTATGGTTCGTGTGTCAATCTTTGCATTGTTTATTTGAAAGGTTTTTTACACCTTAGCTTAGTTTAATACAAAAATAGTGGTGTGTACCCACATTAAAAAAAATTAGACATTACATGTTTCATACATTGAAGTAAACTTGTTTTATTTATTCAAGTTTTAGCGCAATTTATTTTTGTATAACATAGACTACTTAAATAAATATAGCACTAAAATTGGAGAACAGCAAAGTTCGCAACCACTTCCAATCGAATTTTATCGAAGCTCAAAATAATTCCACTGAAAAAACTACTAGTAATAATATTTATTCACATGACCGTCCCTTTGAAGGCAGCCTTCCTCAAAGCAAAGCAGTCGTTATTTTTACGCTCAGTTTTACCTATATAATGGCCCTCTTACGTGCTATTTGTTTAAAGTACGCGTAAGTTGTAGTTGCGCGCTTTTAAAGCTTAATAAGGGAGGTTTCAAAGGTTTATAAGGAAATGTACGCAATTTACATGTAACGTTGCTCAAATTGCAAGTTAGAAAGGCAAGTTTTGTTTTTTTGTTGTTTTTTTTTGGTAAATATGGGATTCTATCACTAAGACTGCGCTGTCCGTCTGTATGTCTGTCTGTCTTTCTGACTTTCTATCTATCCGTTTGTTACCAGGCCGTATCTCATGAACCGTGATAGCTAGACAGTTGAATTTTCACAGATCATGTAAGTATTTCTGTTGCCGATATAACAAAAAATACCAAAAATAGAATAAAATTAATAGTTAAGTGGGGGATACAACGAACGTGATCGGTTGCGTTAACTTTGCACATCATTTGTATGCGGCGCCATATATACCAGGTGCAAACTTAATTTACCAGTTAAGATGGGAAGTGTTTGTACGGAACCCTCGGTGCGCGAGTCCGACTCGCACTTGGCTGTTTTTTTATTCATGGGAATTAAAAGTAAGAAATGTGTTATATAGATAAAACCCAACGGCTATCGGTCACGAGGAATGTGCCCCGCCCATTGCTATTTAAGTTTGGCAACTGTCTGAGTTATATCTACGACTTCTCCTGCGGATCTCCTTATTTCTGACTGGATCACGCAAGGAGACTTCGAGCATAGCTCGCTCCATTGATTCTTGAGTACCGAGTAGCTGCCGCGTACCGGATCGTCATCCTGAAAAGATCCCCACCAAGGCAAACCGGCGACTTGGTTAAGATCAAGGGAAACAGTTGAATCAGAGCGGCACACCACCGATCGTTGTGAAGAGCTTCGGGAGAGGCCTTTGTCTAGCCGTGGACATCGGTTCATTATTACCTAATGATGATGAGTGGTTGTCGTCTCATAATTACGATGATGATGATGATATTAAAACACTACAGAAGGTTTACTGTTTTAATCTATGCAAAAGCTGCCTGAAAAATGATTTTATTGGTGGGTTGAAAAAATGCGATGCAGGCCGTGGTGGCGACACGACCGACCGACCGCATTCTATACCTATATAGTATCTATTTATTTGGTGACTATGCCTATGATGCAATCTCTAAATGTACATATTATACATTAGTGCGTTTGACAGCGCGGTTTCTGCGATTACAGACATACGATTCGGCCTGCGGTTGCAAATATACGCATCTCATACCAAACCACACAAATTCCAGGGCCCAGGACGTCCTAAACTGTATCCTAACTGGCCTGGATTATGTCTAAATTTGACTAAAATCGCTGGTGATTCGCCGTATTCAATGCTGGGTGATTGTACCGAATGTCAAAAGGTTGAGGGGTTTTCTGCGGTTTTGGAACGTTAAAAGCTTAGTTGCTTAATGTTTAGGTCGCCAGTTCAATTCCAAATGTGGTCAATTTAGAAAATTAGCTTGCCTAAGGTTTTAAACTTTTCTGTACTTTTAGTTAGTACAATTATCTAGAGCCTGGATGGTACTACACTGATGTACCTGTATATTCAGCAACAAATGACAGAAATATTTAAATTTCGTTAATATTACCTCTTTTATTGTATAATGCTACATGTTATCTGTGTTTGTATTTCTTTCTTGTTGAGTTGTGCAATAAAGAATATTCGATCTATTTATCTACATGTTTTAAAACTTACTTTATGAGCATTTCTCAAAAAGTTTGTACATTTCTCGGATTGTCGTAACAAAGAAAAAATATCACATTTTAATGATTTTGTTGTTGCTTATTATTTAACTGTTATGTAAGGATTCAGTTTATTAATTTTTGACAGAGATTAGATGTGTAATTTTAACTGTAAAGTTTATTTAATTGAGCCGAGGCAATCAAAATTTCCGGTTTTGTTACCTTCATTCAAACGGGAAATAAAGTAAACATATACGAATTACATTGAATTTATTTATTAGTTAACATAGTAATAACCAATACGCGTATATTTTTTCATAAAAATTGCTTACTATATTCCGATAAGTTAAAGATATAATGGTAACTACTCTTGTACGTTACCATTTAGTCAAAACTCAGGTTTGAAATTACAATATCACGCGTATTAAATTGAGTTATTTAAAATATATTTGAAGAACAATTTATTAGACCATCTAAATTATATTTTAAACATGTATTAAATGTATGTTATTAAACAAATAATTAACAATAAACAACAAAAACCTCTAATATTTTCAAGGGACAGTAACAATAATAGGAACCTTGGTAACAAAATCGGAACTATTAAGCATAGTGTACAATTAGTACACTTACAATATTAATTAGATGCTTAACAACTCACTTTAATAGTAATTACATTTCTTACTATATAATTATTAGTTTTGTATCACAAAAAATAATCATACAGATTAATTAGTGCTTAAATAATGTGCCAATTCAAGCAGAATTGACATGAGATCTTCTGTTATTATTCAAGAGTATTGTTTATAGGAACAATACAATAAATCACAAAATGCAGTTTTGACTACTTGTAGACGTGATCAGATCACAATAAAGAATCCAAATAATAATAAAATTAAACATCAAAAAGTACAGTAAAATCAGAGTATTACAGTACCTACACGGCAATCTTTTTAAGTTAGTATAGAAATGCCCATATTAAATGAGCGTTATGAAGTCTGGTTTTATTATTTTAAATTTGGCCCAATATTTAAATGTATTTTTATTCTGAGTATAATAAGCAGGGCATCACAAAACGAAATACAACAAAAAAAAATATACAAGGCCACTTTTTTTTAGTGCTCCATACATTAGGAACTTTTTTCTGGAGTAATCTGGAGGCAATAAAACGGAAATATAAAAATAAATAACAATATTGTATTCATTAATGACAATAAATGGCACCTTTTTTCAACTGTGCCCGTTAGAAATTAAAAAGAAAAAAAAAATGACCCACCCTAATAAATATGCAATCTGGGGCTTTACGAATTACCGCCCGTGGTTTGTCTAAAGTTTTACGTCTTGCCTTGACCAGGATGTGGGATTTTCGTCCCGCGAAGCGGGCGTAAATCCCGCTTTACGGTCAAGGGTGACGTAAGTGGTTTTATTTAACAATTAATATTTACAATTACCAATGATAATAAACATATCGTTTGTACAGTATAAAAATAAAAAATAAAACGTAAAAAAGCCTCATTTTTTTCTTCAGCTAGAAAAGAAATCAATAATATTATTTAACTCAAAATCAGAAACTTTTGCTTTATAATTTATAATATATGTTTTTATTAAAATTGAAAATATATTTATTATTTTTTTTAAAGAGAAATATAATATAAATTGTATTACGTCATTCTCTATAGTCTATACTACTCCTTAGACTTTCTTTTTTGTTACCTTCACTTCCTAGTCATACGAAACGATTCAAAAGTAACAAAAAAGAAAGTAACGAAGTGATGCTCGGACGTTTTAAAAATATTTTAACCGAATTTAAGGAATAACTCGAATATTGTATGTACTGTATCTTAGTCGTAATAATATGATTAAGTGATGAGTTGAAACAAAACTGAAGAAAAAGTGAAACTTACCAAGTTATCCCGTAACAAACAAGGAGTTCAAATTTTCGGTTGCCGCCAACGGCGAGCGTGTTTCTACCGCTGCGTTTGATAGACTGTCAACATGCCAAGATGGCCACTCTTAAAAATATCCCTAGTGTTACCACTCTCCTATAAAACTACAATTGAATTAACAAAACCCCAGAATTCTATGAAAATAGCGTAACAAACACCGGAAACAAAATTGGAACTTTTTCTAGGACAAATTATTATCTTTTATTATAAATATATACGTTAAATAACGACAACAATACTTATTTTTTATGAATTCTGAGATATCTCTTTTGTAATGAAACACAACACTCAACCCGAGACACTAAGTTTTGTTACAGAAAATCGATAATTTAACTACAATTTTGTTAAGGGGACATTTGCATTGCCATACAAATGAGACTTACCAAATATTTTAAAATATTTTTATAAAATTATATTATGCATTATGATTTCAGACAATAATATTATCTTAGAGATACTAAACTTATTTTTAAGTTTTCAAGGTCAGATTATATTAGATATCGTCTCTTAATTTATTACAAGCTTCGAACCGGCCCGGACAAAGACGTAAAGTAAATGTACAAACTTTTTGAGAAATGCTCTTATATCTATCACACGCAAACTAGACACAACATTCGTAATCAGTTTTCGTTTAAACCACTGCATAGTATAAAACAAAGTCGCTTCCTGCTGTCTGTCTGTCTGTCCCTATGTATGCTTAGATCTTTAAAACTACGCAACGGATTTTGATGCGGTTTTTTTTATAGATAGATTCAAGAGGAAGTTTTACATGTATTGTATGTTTTTGTTTTATACATGCATAATTTATCAGCATTACACCCGTGTGAAGCTGTGTATTTTATAAAGCAAAAATTTACGCTTTGAGCGGGATTCGAACCTGTGTCTCCAGCGGCTCCCCGGGCTAATGCGGGCGCTTTGACTACTAGACCATCGAAGCTGTACCATCAAATTATTCAAACAGTTGCTTTTTTAGGGTTCCGTACCCAAAGGGTAAAAACGGGACCCTATTACTGAGACTTCGCTGTCCGTCCGTCCGTCCGTCCGTCCGTCACCAGGCTGTATCTCAAGAACGGTGATAGGTAGACAGTTGAAATTTTCACAGATGATGTATTTCTATTGCCGCTTTAACAACAAATACTAAAAATAAAATAAAATAAATAGTTAAGGGGGGCTCCCATACAACAAACGGGTTGGTTGCGTTAACTTTGCACCTCATTTGTATGGGGCGCTATACATACCAGGTGCAAACTTAACTTAACCACTTAAGGATGAAAAGTGTTTGTACGGAACCTTCGGTGCGCGAGTCGGACTCGCACTTGACCAGTTTTTTTAACATCGTCTTAATGTCGTCTAGTGACCATAACACAAGCCTACTATTGGACTATATCGATTTCTATGAAGTTGTCCGATATTTTTTTATTTAAAATAATTATGGTGGCAAATTTGATATACATTGTATAAAAATAAGCAACTGGTAAAAAAAGCAACGGCTCACTAAATCATTGCGGAATTATTAATCGACTAATGTTCCATGAAATGTTGCTGTTGGAACGAGAGGAGAGCCAACCGTGTAAGAACCTACAGTTACAGGCAAAAATATATGTAAATCGACCTTTATCTTAACCTTAATTGAACGATACATGTCAACTGCCATCGAATCCTTTGTTCAATTTGCCCAAGAATCGGAAATAATAAGATACATTGAATAAAAAGTCCCTTTAATTTGTGAAGCGTCCTTGGAAGGGTTGGGTTCGGCGTCACTTGAGTTTGACAAGTGCAAGCGGTACTTGACAATTTAGTTCGCGTAAAGATTTGAGATTATTACATTATGTACTAAAGGCTATGTATCTTTTACAAGTGGCTCTGCTGCTAACTGTAGATGTCGAGAGTATATTTTGAAATGACTGTTTTTTATGTTTTCAATTCCCTTAAATCTGCTGAAAAAATCTCAAAAAACTGAATCATAAAATCTATATACCTGACTGTCAACATTACGTGCTCACAAAATTTCACGTAAAACGGTCGAGCAATGCGATCTGTGTATGCGAAAACAGACGAAAATCTGGACATCCGGACAAACAAATATCCAAATTTTTTTGAAGTAGTAATGACATGTTAGTGAATAAATAATGAACAAGCGCTTTTACTCTGAAACGGAGACGCTTTACTCGCTTCGTTCGCTCGCTCATAAATACACAGTCGAGTGGTGTTAACAAAAGTGTCATTGTAGTGTTGCTATCCTTATCTCGTGCGCATACGTCAGACCAACGGAGTGGGGTTAGTCGGTACCCGACCCTTGCCGAGACTGGTGGTGCGTTGTCGAGCTAAGTTCTAGCATAGTGACCTATATAAACAGCTGTACTGTGCCTGGCATAGGGTTAGGTATACTACAAGTGGCGACGAGGACAAAAGTGAGTAGAAATCTAATAAAGCCTTCAAAAAAAAAAAGAATAGGCGGGAACACGACAAATGCAGTCTAACGTGTACTTGCACAGTAAATGTATAATAAATACAGGGCAAGCTCGATAGTGATATGATACATTGTCATTGAAGTTAATTTATCCAAGTTATAGTTTCACTAATAACTGTGGAACAAAAGACATCTACCTAGTGGGTAGCGGTGCACTGCTCAACTATCCCAGTACAGGGACAGGGATCGACTCGTAAACAAGTTTTAGTTCGTAATGGGTCATTCGTTTAAAAAATAACGGTTATTGCACATTTGCAAATAACTCCTGGCGAATCATGCAGTTTTACTCACTTATAGATATTATTTTTGTCCGATATTTACTAACGGTATTAATGTCTAATATTTTTAACGGAAATGCGTCCATACCGCGACTCGTATATAATAAAAGATGTGTAAACCATAATAATTATGTACCTACCTAGGCACAATAAGGAGGTATTGTTTAATAAGCGCAACGTATCTAAGTACCTATCTACTCGCGCCTACAACGTAAAATTAATGCAATTGTACAGTTAAAAAACCATTGGACAACATATAATAAATAAGAATAATAATAATAAAGTGTGATAAATGTTATATTAGTTATGAAATAACGATCTGACTTAGAAGTGCAAGTTTATAGTCATTTATAATAACGGCTTGTAGGTAGATATATTTGAAAGTTTGCGATAGCAAAATTACTCAAGTAAACTAGCTTTAGTAAACAGTTCAGTTGTCAGAAACATTATCATTAATTATAAATAGACTTCGGTTGCTTCTAACGGCATTTGAGGCAGATTAGATCGGGTGCAGTATAAATAAATTGTTTACGGGGTCGATAAATAGGTAACTAACTAACTACATTGTAATAATACCTTGCGCTGCGGGGTCAATATGTATGAAAGTAAACATTGAAGTGTTTAATGTTTATTTCACTTAGTTATTTACGGGAACGTAATATGTATGATGAAATATCCGTGTAGGTATATGTGTTTATGAGTGGTTAAACTGTATGATTGGTGTTGTAAATAAACTTGTAAGCAGAGTATATTGTACCTGGCCATTTAATTGGCAAGAGTAAAATGTTTACTAGTCATTATGGTATGTATACTGATCATTCAATTGATGAATAAGACAAAGTTCGTGTACACCTAGCAACTGAAATCAAATATGTTGTGTCATTTAATTGACATATTGTTTTAACACTTCTAACATTGACCAAGGTCATGGTATAGCGGTAGTTAAGCGGTCGTTAAAACGACTAATGGCTAAAGGGCCAGTACGAACATTAAATTGTTTAGCAAGCGGTTAGATGAATGCTCCGCTTGAATCATTTGATTGATTGGTTCCGGGACGCCCCAAAAGTACCCATGGCAGCCATAACTTTGGAAAAAATCCATTGCAAAGGCGAGACCTCTTCAATCGGTCTGAGATGGGAGCGTTCGAAACGAGCACTCCATGTCTATTTGGAGGTGTCAGCTATCACAGATAGCCAAAAGAAGAGAGCAAGCCTCTTGCATTTCGGAGGAATTGAGCTCTAAGAAATATATTACAATATCCCTGGAGCGGACGCGGAGCCAGGTGTCGGCATAGATGTACATATTTGCGATAGCCTTAGCAAAATTCGATGATAACTTTGCTCCTGCAAACAAAGTACGGTCTATGAACGCCACGTATTCCGTTTGATGAAACAGGAACAGGACGAAAAGTTCGAGAAATTCCTTGTACGGCGGCGACAAGCCGATAAATGCAATTATAAAGATGAATATGAACACATCATTGATCAGATCACGGAAAAATGCCTAACAACAGTTACGTAAAAATAAAAAATAAAAAACTATTAAAACACAAGTTTTCGGTTGCTAAATGTAAGATAATTTTAATGTGGGTAGTGTATTCTTTCTTTTTTGGTGTGCAATAAAGTATTGTTGTATTGTATTGTATTGTATATTAGTCACGGGGTTCGTGCTGAGGCCTACCCACGACATGAGGCTGAGGCCTACCCACAATGCACCACTGGGTGGAAAGTTGCTTAAATAAATAAGAAAACGGGCAAAGTGTATTATTTTGAATATTAATTAGTAGTTGTGCACTCGAGGAATATGAATATTTAGTAGTTTAGCGTTATTCTCGAATGGGTCGTGTTACTAATCTTCGACTGCGCAGTGGCGCAGTGGATGACGGATCACAATATAATAATTATGAACAAATTGGGAAAACGATTGGACTGCCTAGGCGTCTATTTCATTTACACGACTTTTCATTTGTGCGTGCGTAATTGAATACGCTACTTAATACTTTCCTATGGAGTGGGCTTGATTGTTCTGAATTCCAAAATATATTGACGGGTTAAATATTATAGTGTGATAAGCTGAATTTGTCTTTATGTATCTAGGTGCATATGTCACATGTAGTCAATTGGGTATAACAAAATCAGTAATTAAATAACAGCAGATACGTCTTGAAAGGTAAAGTTTAATATAGGTATTGTATTTGATAGGCCAAACGGGTTTAAAAGTGATATGGAAGACTCATAAGTGCAAAGTCATTAGTCAATATGATAAGCTCTGACTGTATTGTTACTGGAAACTAATAGCTTTATGTCAGGGGTCAATTTGATTTATTTATTTATTTATTTCAAATAATTACACAGCTTTACAGTTAGTACTAATGCACTGTGAATTTACAAGAATAATTTAATATAACATGTTACATATTAGGTAGATTCAATTACTGAAAAATTACACCCATCCATCGCCTTACAGTACCTTAAACATTCACGACACACAATTATCCAGCTACTTCCAAAAAACGTCCAAATCCGATGCTGATGCGAGAAGCGCATTAAGTTCTCGTAAGGCTCGAACTAGAGGAGAATTTTCCGCGCTATGGTTCGCGCCTCAGGAGCAGCCAACAGTAGCCGGCAGCGTGGACGAAAATTGAACCTCGATTTAGAAGGGACGAACAATCGGATAACCTGACTGACCAGCTCTGGACAGTCAGAACATCCTCGCAAGATTTTACAAGCACTAGTCAGCACATAATTTCGTCTAACCTCGAGGGAATAGATTGATAGACCACGCTGAATTGGCAATATTATAGTCTAAGGCGTTATGAGGTCAATTTGATAGACCATGCTGGATTGCCAATATGATAGGCTAAGACTTTATGAGAGGTCAATTTGATAGACCACGCTTGATTGCCAATATGATAGGCTAAGCGGATTGTTAAAGTAAGCGAAAGGCATTGTACAGGGCACTAAGGTACATTTTGGAATGAAGGTGTTATAAGAAAAGATAACAGGTCAATCTTCGATCATGCATTTATTGCAACTGAACTGGATTCCGCCGGGCGGCACAATATAAAACATGTGTAGGTAGGTACATATAAATCGAAATTTTAACTGAACATACCGCCCACCAAAAACAACAGTTTTTAACTAAACACTAGGGCCAGTATGTAGAACAATAGCTATAGCTATACGGTAGGTATAAGCCAGTATAGGTAGGTATAAAGCCAGGTTTAGACGAAGCCAGTAACGCTGGCGCTAGTCCTCAGACAAGCCAGCGCTGGCCTGGCCCGTGTTGTTTAGATGAGGCCAACTGGGTTCATTTCATTCCTGGATAATTCTTGTGGTGAGCATAGTGGATATTCGCCAGCGACTGGCGCGGTGCGGCTACACGCGGCCTCACACTGGCGCGCGGGTTGCGGGAAACGTGGGCGGGGGTCACTGGCTTGAGAAATAGGCCGGCGCTCTATTCCTGCCAGTGCTGGCAGCCAGTGCTGGCTTGTCTTGAAAAACTGTTTACACGAGGCCAATAACAAGCCAGCGCTGGCTGCCAGTTTCACTGGCAGCCAGCACTGGCTTCGTCTAAACCTGGCTTAACACATAATTTATCTAGGATAAGATCTTAATAGATGCTATCGCTTAGCCCCAAGAAATACAAACAGAACAATTTATAACTTGGTTCTAATTATATGCATAACTAGTCAAATTTAGTATATCTACCAGCAAAATTAATGAACATTGAACATATTAACCCAATTAATATAAATAATACCATCACCTAATTACGTTTCAAGGAATATGACATATCTCTTAGACTACCAGTCTACGCTTTATTTTATTACAACGTATAATACTTAAAGTTAAAATTAATAAGTCTAGTGACTAATTTAAGTATGTCTTGCTTCTAACGTTTCTAACAGGGTTTTTGACAAAATTAATTTGTAACAAAATAGGTATGATCAGTAGATTTGCTTTGAAGTTTGATACATATTTATCTCAATCCTTAAACCGTAATGAACTTATAAACTAACATTTACCGCGGTAACAGTAACAGCACCGCTCGATACTCTTGGGTAGGTACGACTTATTATTAACATAATAACTTGCTCGCTAACGAGTTTCGATGGGGATGGACTGTAAACATTTAATAAAACATGGTAAGTTAGCTAAACAAGAGAACTTATTTAAATACATAAGTACCTACATTAACGATTGTATAATTAAAAATAAAAGTGTTCTCTGTCATTGGAGAGGTATCTTTATGGCAAAGTAATTAGGTATGTATTAATAAATTTGACACATTCGTGATAACACTCTTTAAGAGGTCGTAAATTATATTATACATATCGAAGTTATAAAAGGCTTAAAATTGTAATGTGTATATAACATACACTTAACACAGGTGACATATAACTCGTAGTGTTGCGATTAATTATAAGTTATCATTTTAAACGCGTTTGATAAATAACAATTGAACTGTTCGATTGTTTATCTACTATCGTTAATATTACAAGTATGCGCATGTATTAACGGTAAGGAAGTCAACGCCGCGACTAAATTATGATTAAAGTTGACCGCCCACCCTTGCATATACGCGTATCAAAATCTACGAATCGGGATGCTTTGGTAATAATATTAATTTTGATAAGGGTCTTTTAAGAACATTATCTCCTTTGCATTGAACAGTGGCTACTCGAACCAATTGGTCGGTGCCAGGATGTAAAACTTTAATTTTACCTAAAAGCCATTTCGCTGGAGGCATATCGTCTTCCTTTATTATAACGATATCTCCAACACAGGGGGATCTCACAGGGATTTGCCACTTGTAGCGTTGCTGTAAAGTATTGAGGTACTCCGTTTTCCATCTCCTCCAGAAATCTTGCATTCTATTTTGTATAAACTGCCATCTAGTCAGCAAATTAACATTTTTGTCTTCGTAACTTGTGTCAGCAAGATTGATTACAGGTTCTCCGATTAGGAAATGTCCAGGTGTGAGCGGATTTAGAGTATCTAAGGTCTCGTCTAGATGACACAAGGGCCTCGAATTTAAGCATGCCTCTATTTGAGCCAGGAGCGTAGCCATTTCTTCATAGGTTAGCTTTGTTGTACCATTAATACGGTTTAAATGTCTTTTCACTGAGCGGACGCCGGCTTCCCAGACTCCACCAAAATTGGGTGATTTTGGTGGCACAAAGTGCCAGGTTGTGCCATCATTGGCTAACAGCTCTGCTATTTCATTAGATACATTTGATTTACCTTTCTTGAACATGGCCTGTAGCTCTTTGGAGGCGCCAATAAAATTTGTACCATTATCGCTCCACAGGTGCAAGCAATGGCCTCTTCTGGCAACAAATCTCCTGAATGCCGCTATGAAGCCTTGAGCTGTTAGATCAGTCACTGCTTCTAGGTGTATGGCTCGCGTGGCCATGCAAACAAATAAGCAGATGTAGCCCTTCGTTGATTTGTGGCCTCTACCCTTTGAAGTTCGCAATTGCACAGGTCCAGCATAATCCACCCCGCTGTTGAGGAATGGACGATGAGGGGTAACTCTCGGAGCTGGCAACTGACCCATTAACTGCTGCTGTGTGCGAGCCTTTTCTTTTATACAGGTCCTACAATTTCGCGTAACTTGCCTCACAGCCGATTTAAGACTTGTAATCCAGTACCTACTCCGAATGTAGGTCATCATAGCTTGTATATCACCATGCAGCGTCCGTATGTGAGCTTCATTGATTAACAGCTTGGTGATATGTTGTTTTCCAGGGATGATAATGGGATGTTTTGCATCTTCTGACATAGGAGCATTACTGAGACGTCCTCCTACTCTCAACAATCCGTGATCATCCAGGTAAGGTGTAAGACTGATTAATGAACTCTTTGCCTTAATTTTACCATTCCTTTTCAGATCCTTAACTTCGTCTTCATAGATTAACTGTTGGTAATATTTTATACATCTGACTTCAATTTCGTTCATTTCAGCCGCTGTTATATATACTTCTCTATCTCG
Organism: Apotomis capreana; assembly: GCA_947623375.1. Taxonomy (NCBI): domain Eukaryota; kingdom Metazoa; phylum Arthropoda; class Insecta; order Lepidoptera; family Tortricidae; genus Apotomis; species Apotomis capreana. The sequence goes on from OX392520.1 coordinate 631,678, forward strand.
TATATTTTTGTGTGTGAGAAACCGTCGACATTGAGCTAGCACCCTCTTCAATTTCGACATTGTCGAAAATCTCTCCCAAATAGGTGCCTCTTCTAGGTTGATGTGAAACGTCTTTTTCATTTCTAAACTCGTCTCAGGGACAGGAGCCCGTTTAAACTCATCGTCATTATCTTTTAACCAGTCGGGGCCAGTCCACCACATTTCATTATCGATCATGTCTCTCGCTTGAACACCTCTGGACGCAAGATCAGCTGGGTTGTGTCTAGACTGAACATGTTGCCATCTATCGTTGTCGATTAGCTGAACGATTTCTGACACTCGGTTTCCAACGAAAACTTGCCAACGGCTTGGCTGAGACTGCAACCAAGCTAATACCACCATCGAATCTGTCCAAGCGTATGTTTTGTGCATGGGTATCTTCAGCAGGTCCGAGAGCTCATGTAATAGTTTTGCTAGTAAGACAGCGCCACATAGCTCCAACTTTGGTATGCTTAATTGCTTAAGTGGTGCCACTTTAGTCTTCGCTGATACCATTGAGATGTGAACAACATCTTGTTCATCAACGACTCTGACATAAGCTACTGCTGCATAGGCTACCGAAGAAGCATCTGAAAAGCCGTGGAGTTGTATATCTTTGCAGCGTGATGTGATTTTCATCCAGCGTGAGATCTTTATGGTTTGCAGCTCATGAAGTTCTTCTCTGTATGTCATCCATTCATCTATTAACTCCGTGGGCAACTCATCATCCCATCCATGATTGCAGAGCCATAACTTCTGTATCATGACCTTGGCTCTTATCACGACGGGGGCCCACCAGCCGAAGGGGTCAAACAGACGTGCCACATCCGATAATATTATTCTTTTCGTTACAGGGTTCCTGACTTCTGGTAAGTTAACAGTAATTTTGAAAGTGTCGTCGTTCCTGTCCCAGGTAAGTCCTAGTATTTTTATTATTTTATCTAATTTTATTTCCATTCGGTCTACTCTTTCTTTATCCTTGCTTCCATCTTGTAAGAACTCTAAGAGTTCCTCGGAGTTGCTTGACCATTTCTGCATATGGAAGCCACCTGCTTTTAAGACTTTATTAATCTCATCATAAATAATCTTTATTTCAGATAAATCTTCATGGCCAGTCATCAAATCGTCCATATAAAAGGAGTCCTTCACTACAGCTGCACCACGTGGATAACTTGAAGATTCATCTTCCGCCAACTGAAGTAGAGTGCGCACCGCCAAATAGGGCGCGGCTGCCGTGCCGAAAGTTACCGTCAGTAATTGAAAACTTTTCAATTCTTCAGCTGCATCATTCCTCCACACAATCCGTTGTAAGTTAGTATGGTTACCTGTCATTTTTACTTGTCGATACATTTTAACGATATCCCCTACGACACAGATCTTATGACATCTCCAGCGTATGATGAGACTTCGAAGGTCAGGTTGTAGTGTAGGACCTATTAGCATGCTGTCATTTAAGGATAGACCGTTTGAGCCGCGTGCAGATGCATCGAAGACTACGCGCACCTTCGTCGTGTCTTTATCTTCTCGAACCACGGCGTGATGGGCAAGATAAATCGCTTCTCTTTCTTCTTCATTTTCAGCTTTCTTCATATGTCCTAATCTTATATATTCATTCATGACCTTCGTATATTCTTCTTTCAGCTTATCGTTCCTTTGAAACTTTCTTTCTAGCTGCTTAAATCTGGTAATCGCTTGCTGCTTAGTCTCTCCGCATAGCTTCACCGTCTGTTCAATGTTTTCTTTCAAAGGTAAGTGTACCTCATATCTTCCTGTTGTATCTCTCTTTGTTGTGTTTTTGTAGATTTCTTCACATCTTTCTTCTTCTTTGGACCAAGCCTTCTTGGTTGTATAAAACTCCGTTTCCAATTCCCAGAATCTCTTCAGTAGGTTGTTGTCTTCTTCCACCTGTCTCGTTATATGGAAGCTAATGACATTTCCTGACCTGCAAGGGATTGCATCAATATCGCCTGACAAAATCCACCCTAGGTGAGAGTGCTGAGCAACAACGTTGCCCGGCCCTCTCAACAAACCTGAGTCAATAATCTTACCAAAGACATCCGCGCCAAGAAGAATATCTATCCTACCCGGTACGTTGAAGGTGGGATCAGCCAACTCTATATCATTAAGCTGAGGCCAGATAAAACCTCTAATCTCCTTTGCAGGTAACCTACGAGTTAAAGACTTTAATACATACGCATTCACATTTAATGAGAAATCGGAATCATATCTTGAGTTAATATGTAAATCTACTAAATGCTTGAGAGACACGTGATTACCTCCTCCAACACCAGAGACGACGCCGCTGATTTCGGTTTTCGTTAAACCCAACAACTCGACGACCCTCGCCGTCACGAACGACGCCTCTGACCCTTGGTCAATGAGAGCACGGAAGACGTGTGACTGACCTGACCTCGACGTGACGTCCACCAGTGCCGTTGATAACAATATATTTTGACCGGGTTGTCCTCCACTTGCCACATGTCCCGTGACCTTGACCAGCGTATCTTTTTGATTTTGTTCTACTAGAGTTGCAGTTGTAACCTGTTTTCCTTCACTTATTTGTTTCTTTTCTCTATGTAATAAGGAGTGGTGTTTTCTCTTTCAGATCTGGCATGTTGTACGTTGTTTACATTTAAAAACTGTGTGATTTGGTATGAGACAATTAAAGCACAAGTTGTTGCCTTGAACGAAGCTATATCTCTCTTCTATGGGTAGCTTGGTAAATTGTTTACAATTGTATACATAATGATTTTCCTTGCAGAAGGCGCACTGTAAAACTTCCTTGCTGGCCGTCGCATGAAAGGTCTTCGGTTTAACAGGTTTGTAGCTTTTGTTTGCAGGTTCCACCATCTCCAACGTGCGAAACCGGGTTTCCAAGAACAACTTCAGCCTCTCAAATCCAGGTAAATCATCAGTACTATCGCTGCTAACCGCTTCTTCCCATTGTTTATGACTGCTCACGTCCAGCTTGGATACAACAACAAATGTGACAATTGCATCCCACTTCTCGGTAGGTAAACCCAAATTCTTAAGCGCGTTCATACACTCAACAGTAGTATCTAACAGCTGTTTTATTGCGGTAGCCGATTCCTGAGGCAACGTTCTTTGGCTAAAAAACTTCTTAAAAATGTTATTGGCAATATATCTTTTATTGTTGTATCGTTTTTTCAGGATCGACCAAGCTTCGGTGTAATTATCTCCCGTTATCGAAAACTGCCGTAATAATACTTCAGCCTCGCCCGTCAGACTACTTTTGAGATAGTGTAATTTTTGTACATTTTCTAGTGATGCATTGTTATGTATTAGCGCCACAAAAAGGTCGTGAAATGATTGCCATTCGGTGTATAGACCATTGAAGGTAGGAATTGAAATACGAGGTAGTCTGACTTCACTACTGGATGTACTAGGTTTACTCGTGTCACTGTTACTTAGCGGATCCACTTTCTTGGCCTCAAAACTCATATTCAGTAACATAGTCTTCAAATCGCCCTTGTATGAGTAATACAATTCTTCAAACTTATCAAATGTATCCTCAGCAAAATACGACAATAACGGCCTATCTTCCTTTGTGACCGACAAGAGTATTTTCTCGTGAGCGATCCTAAAGTCCTTCCAATAAGTGTCCAAAGCATCACTTCGACCTTGCACATATCCGCACACATTATATTGTTATTCTATCTTTCGGTGATTTTTTATAATTACTATAAGCCTTTTCCACTTTTTCTAAAAGGTCCATTTGTAAAACGATTCGTTTTTCTATTTGCTCCATTTCGTAAGTTCACTGCAAAAAGTACTAAATATCGAAAATCACCGAAATCAGTATTGCACCGAGTCCACAAGTCGAGAATGTTCTACGCGGCACTTTGTTTACGCTTAGGTTAAGCGCGAGTACATAAGTACGTTCACTTTAAATATAATGTTCACAGTTCGCTAATACTTGCAGCTATCCATTTATAATGCACTATTCTGCTGTCTTTTGTAACGCGCTAAATCACTCAGTCCGATGAAGTCCGTAAAATAACCTTCCGAAACTATTAGTCGTAAATCCAAATTGTGTAAACATGTAAGGTTCTTTTAACTTTAATTCACTTTTAAACACATTTGTCCGAAATATTGTTCAGTTATTTACACTTATTTATGTATATTTCACTCCAAAATACGTAAACTTCATTCCGTAGAATAGATCACCGTCAATAACATCCAGGATCGATGGACCATATGTACAGGGCACTAAGGTACATTTTGGAATGAAGGTGTTATAAGAAAAGATAACAGGTCAATCTTCGATCATGCATTTATTGCAACTGAACTGGATTCCGCCGGGCGGCACAATATAAAACATGTGTAGGTAGGTACATATAAATCGAAATTTTAACTGAACAGGCATTATGAAACGTCTATTTAGTAGACTGCGGGAACCAAACTATTCGTAAGAAAGATAGTAAGGCTTAACGGCTAAGCAAATACAATTGCATGGAAGGTCAATTTGATAGACCATAGATATATTATAAGCGGTATGTAAAGTGCCGCGTTCGTGCTGGGCTGGAAGGTCAATTTGAAATACCATATGTAACCTTCCTTTAAATTTATATTAAATAACTCAAAGCGTTCATAAACTGGAATATGTGCTTTTGAGACTCCCATTAAAACTTGAATATCGATGGCTTCGACGCGTCGATTAAATTGAAATATACTGTGTTTTAATCGTCAACAAGGTTCGCGGCAAGTTTATATTGCAAAGCTAGTTCTAAATCAAATGAGATCACAAATTAAACCAATAACCGGTCTAGATAACATAAAACAAGACTGATTAAATACTTTATGGGTTTTGAGTGAAAACACCTTTTTATTTAAATAGATAAAGATTCACATATTATTATTTATACGATCACCAATTAATCTAATTTTAATTAAAATAAAAAAGGGATGTAGTGTTGCTATCCTTATCTCGTGCGCATACGTCAGACCAACGGAGTGGGGTTAGTCGGTACCCGACCCTTGCCGAGACTGGTGGTGCGTTGTCGAGCTAAGTTCTAGCATAGTGACCTATATAAACAGCTGTACTGTGCCTGGCATAGGGTTAGGTATACTACAGTCATGTAGGATTCAAAAATGTAATATCTAGAAAACAATACGCCCTGAACGTTAATTATCCATAGATTTGAGTGTACATAACGTATATGTGCTATCGAGAAAAATATACCTAATAACGACTAAAAGAAGTTTATGAAATGACCAAGCCATACATTTTTCAACGAAGGTGTGCGGTAAATAAATTCAAGGCTTAGGGGCTTGGCTTTTCCTGGGATCTGATAACTTTTTAACCCGAACAAAGTAATAACTTTTTAACCAAAAATAACCTATTTCAACGAAGCATCGCTCTCCGCAATCAACTGATAGGTGCTCCCTTAGTGACGAAGCACATTTTGGGTACCTAAATATGTAGGTACCCAAGTCACAGTAAGTGTGCCTACAATTTTTGAAGAGCTTCTTCGATTTCTCCACGGTGTTTTCATCTGATCCTTACCTCATGACAATGGGACCAAGTATGCCTATTCAAACAACAAATGAATAAGGGAATCATAATAATAAAAAAGAAACATATATACCAACGAATTGAGATCCTACTTAGTTTTTTCGTTTATAAAAATACATTAGCATATCACACGTCTTCAGACAGACATGAGGCAGGGTAATGAAACCTCAAATTTCCTGTTAAGAATTGGTAACGGAAATCAACGTAACAAATTCAATTCTTTATTGAATGCCAAATTCATGACGACGCGCGACGTATTTATACATTTGTATACGTAAAAGTAATACATGCGAAGAATGTATTGAAATCCCTAAATAGGTACATGATATTTGAAATATTAAGTTAACAAAAGGGTCACAGTTAGTTAAAAAAACAAAAGTCGTCCCTCCGGTGGTCAAAATTTTAGGGGTTTGTATGAATCCAGGTTATATTGTTATTACATCGGATTATAGAAGAGGGAACATTCTTTCTTCTTATACGAGTTTTTTGACAAAATTAGGCCCTGGAATCCTTAATTTCGCTTATGTTCTGTATTATGCTAAATGTTTTAGTCGATAAATCTACTATCCCACAAAATATAATCAAATTGGCTTTGGAGTTGAAAGATTTCACAAACAGGAAACCAGATTGTTACTAAGAGATATTATATAGGTACATGTGTTATGAAATTACATACATCTATTACTTCCAGGAATATCCCTTTATCCTGTCATGCCACGTGTAAGTATTGAATAGATATTTACCGTGTCATACGGAAACCTTATTCACAGACCGTTCATAGAAACCTCTACGAATGTCTGTCCGACCACAAAATATATGAATGGTAAACATATCTACTACTCGTAAAATTCAACGACTTGTTTTAAGGCTGCTTATCCGTTCAAAAATGCTGATTATTTTAGAATTTTTTTTCTATTACCAAACATGTTTCTTCAGATAGTAATCAATGTCACAACTTAGAACAGGGCTATTGCGATTTATTGCGATTTAATATATATTTGAAAATACAATTTAATTTTTTCATTGATAACTTTTGTTTCAAAAACTACTCGAATTTGATAAAATTCACGCAGAAAACTGTTTTTTTTTACTTGAAAGCATGAAATAGCTATGTTAGTTACTAGAAATCAGGGAAAAGTATTATTCGTCATAATATGAAAAAAAAATTGGGCAAATGCGAGTCCGACTCGCGCATGAAGGGTTCCGTACCTATATATATATATATATATAATCTATAACAAGTTTGTTGTATGGGAGCCCTCCTTAAATATTTATTTTATTTTATTTTTAGTATTTGTTGTTATACCTAGCGGCAATAGAAATACATCATCCGTGAAAATTTTAACTGTCTAGCTATCACCGTTCTTGAGATACAGCCTGGTGACAGACGGACGGACAGCGAAGTCTCAGTAATAGGGTCCCGTTTGTACCCTTTGGGTACGGAACCCTAAAAAAGAATGTTTAAAAGGAATTAGACCTCTTATATATTGAAGTGGTGGGTGTCAACTCATAGGACCATGTTTCGTTTAATGTGTTGTTCTCATTAAATGTAATTTTTCAATATTTCGTTACATTGTAAACATTTGGTTTACGCTAGCAGACGTTACTGCCTTAATAAAAAACAAAAGGTTTTTGGGTGTACCACATATCGTTAAGACTATTGATTCTCAACATAATTTGAGACGATGGTGCCGATCATGAAGTCTGAATCTTTACGGTAGATGGCGCTACGGTGCCACCCTAAGGCATGCAATAAGCATCAGGTTCAGTGGTCCAATAGGTAGGACGCCCGTGTTGGCCCGGAAAGCCGTTGGAGACGCAGGTTCGAACCCTGTCTGAACAAAAAAAAAAAAACAATATTTCGTTACTCTGTAAACATTTGTATCTACACCGTGTTTTTTTTTTATTTGCGTCAACTTCAAGGGCAAATTCTTCTGATTTAATTAAGTACATTTTTCCTAGAAACTAATGCCCCAACTGATAATAATATGATAATAATAATAATAAAGCCATTTATTCCTTAATAACTGATTCATGCATATTTACAATTCAAAAAATATTATTTTCTTTATAATTCAACTCATTAAATTAAAATTTATTTACATTTTATCAAGTTTATTTAACTACTAAAGACCTCTCTCGAGTATAGGCCTCCTCCATCTCCTTCCATTCGTCTCTATCTTTGGCTGTAGTTATCCAATTTCTTCCCGCTACTTTCGATATTTCGTCAGACCATCTCTCTAGCGGCCTTCCTCTTTTCCGCTTTCCGGATGGGCCGGCCCATGCCGTTGCTGCTTTTGTCCATTTCTTTGCACTCATACGTGCTATGTGACGCAATGTGCCCCAACCGATACCAATTTTTAAATATTCAAGATTTTAATTTACTCACTTAATGTACTTAATGTTAAACCAGTGTAAAGTCTACTTAAGCCATAACGAAATATTATTTGATTTTAATTCGTTAAAGTAAAAAGTCTTCAGTTCTTACACGTGCATGACAAAAAAGTCAAAACAGATACATTTCAAAGATAAGGATAAGTTCGTTTAACGTTTCCGTAATTTGTGAGACACGAGGCCTTTATTCCTTTCAATTTTTTTTTCATATTATGACAGATATATTGATAATTTCAACCAACTTTTCCCCGAGTTCTAGGTAGTAGCATAGCTATTTCATGCTTTCATTGCGTGCTGTCGAAAATAGTTAATAATTTTTTTGAAACAAAAATTATCAATGAAAAATTCAAACTGTAGGTTTCAAATAGGTACCAATAAATCCCAATAGACCTGTTCTAGGTAGTAACATCATGATCATAGAAAAAACTCTAGAAAAGTCAGCATTTAAAAAGGAATACGTCTTCTTAATTTGATAATGGTTTGTAATGGTTGATTTTGATTTTTTTAATGATACATTTTTGTTTTATTTATTATGCTACGGTTTAATTCTCCGCCCGAAGAGGATCAGCACGGGAGTATAGTTGCCGGCTTCGCTCGTGTCGTAAAAAATATATACTACCTATATTCTACAGGAACCGTTCTTTTTTTGGGATAATAAGTGGAAATTTTTAAGTTAGGGTGTACTATCCTGGCTCCAAATTTCATGCAATTTACATGTACCCTTCAACTATAATACAATTTGGTATGTTCGCAACAAGCGACCATGATTGCATATTGCATTGCACATAACTGCGGCAAGATGCAATCAATTTGTACAATATCGGGGAGGGCTCTCACCCGCCTGTAGACGTACAAGGGCACTTCACAGTTACTGCAGATAGGATTCTGCTATAAGTAGTAGTCGGAAGTTATTAGGACCAAATTGAACTGAAGTTTTATCAAATGCGATTATGTCAAAAATTCATTTTTTTTAAAAGGTTCCACTAAGTATATGAAATTACACTGAAAAACATGAGTCCATAACAGGCCAGAGTTTCTATCCAATGATAGGCAAACACAACATGCATTTCTATAAGCTACTTAAACAATGTGAGGGGATAACATTTTACAATAGGTAGGAAGGATAGGAAGGAAAGAACAACATTAAATATACATTGACATTCAATATGAATTCACAAAACTACGTAACATACAATACAACAATACTTTATTGCATACCAATGAGTTTGAAAAGGAAACAAGACAAATACAATGTATAAATAACGGTAGACAAACAGGCAACATAATAGTTCCGATGGAGGTTAATTCTTGTGATATGCTTTTATTGCCGACTTCCCATCTTATTGCGCAAAGGGTTGATCTTATCATCTCTCATCGTTTACGAGTTCTCCGTCATCACTCATCAGATCAGTAGATCACTATTCTAAAATTGTATTGAAAGTCAATCCTATATCTTCGGATGTCCGTCAAATAAAATAAGCTTTTGTCAAAAATTTCCTTTTTTTGACAAGCTTTTATAGCTGACTGTACTTTTCCTTGAACATCCATCAATTGCTTACTGATACGATTCTAAAAGGCCCAAACTCGGTAGATTTGCACTATTACAGGCTTCCGTTCCTAGGGCCACCTTCCGGCTCCATCATCAGACCCTGGAAACTATCTGAAGACAAAGTACTCATCAAGACGAATCAAACGAGCCCAAACTCGATGGGGTTATGTGGTTGTATTACGGAGTTCCTATGGCCACCTTCCAGCATCAGATCAGCTCCACGTCATCATACTATTGCATTGTCACGCGATTTGCATATTCGTGCAAAATTTCAGCTCAATCGGAAACCGGAAAGTGGGTCAAAAACTTGCAAAATTCCATTACAGTCAACGGGACAGGTGAAAGTAAAAATAAAAGCTTGTAAAAATCCACAAAATTATTTAAAATCCGTTCAGTCTTTTTGGCGTGATGAGCGCACAAAGAAATTTCTTACAACAGATGGCAAATATCTTTATTCTTACTCAATCACAGACAACCCCCACTAGACGGAGCATGTAAGGCGACCCGCGCGCACCAACGATATGGTACGGCAGAACATTAAAGTATGAACACGGCGGCCACCGTTTAGTTGCGTCCTTGTTTATGATCCATGCGTACGTCAACGAAAAAAGAAATTAAATAAATAACATGGTAAATTGTAGTGTTAAGTGGTGTAGAGAGACCTCATAAACATGGACGCAACTAAACGGTGGCCGCCGTGTTGATACTTTAATGTTCTGCCGTACCATATCGTTGGTGCGCGCGGGTCGCCTACGGGTCGCCTTACATGCTCCGTCTAGTTGGGGTGGTCTGTGTACTCAATTCAGGATATGTATTGAAAATTAACTTTTCTAAGGGGTCATTATATCAGGGAAAATCTTTACGGCGTGATATAGGTTATCGCGGACTGGTTTTCCGCAACTCGACGTCTTACAATGCGCCTATTCGACAGCGCGATGTAGATACGGTTTACACGACTACGTTAATGAAAGAATAAGGTTATGTAGGATGAAGTTGCGGGCACCGTAGATTAGAAAGTCTAGAACATGGTGTTTTTGATCCTTGTCGCACACAAGTCGATGAAGTGCCACTAACTGTGTGGTCGGACTCCGACTTGTTACTTGTTGTTGTTAGCGACTTGCGAGTGTGGTTCGGAACGGCTCAAGTATTTATCAAGTGTCCTGTTATTTTGTAATAGTGTTATCTTACTATTGCAAAATTGACAGTCAGATAAGGCCTCTAAGTTTTCGGTCACCGATCCATTACTTATATTTAGGCATCGGACTGATAACACGGTAGGACTTTAGAGAGTTAGGGTACCTATTTCATTCGAAATTTTAATTTTATAGTCAATGACAAAGTCAGAAGAATATACAGACCTGACTAGTGTAGGCTTTGTTCTTTTCGTCATCATAATAAAAACGTTAATATTTTTTCATGCAGCATGCAGTAAATTGGGTTCTATATTAATCAAATATACATTTGTGACTAGAAAATGCATGAAATCTTCAATTGATATATTTAAATCTAGGAGTTTGTAATATTGTATTTTTATTTTATTTATAATTTTAATAATTATAATAATGATTGAGAATGGTAACCACAATAATCATAAAGGCAGTTGCGAATGAAATAGATTAATAAGTATGAATATGAATCGTATTTTAATGTTAATATCGGCTCCATTGCTCTCTAAAGTTCTACCGTGCTATCGGAAATTCGATGCCTACTTATACTGCCAATATTGCTAAATTGTGGAAGCCGTATTAAAGGGCTATTATGACAATGTTAGTTAAGCCGAGGTCGTAGACTTATCAATACATTACCATTACCATATTGGAAAATAGAGAATATCTCAATGTCAGTCAAATTAAGCCCCAACTAGTCATAATTGGCTCTTCCAATTGCTATCATATTGCTAAATAGGGACCTGGGCAATACCAGCTTAATTGAGATTTAGGGACATTATTCGACAAAGGATTCCCATATCCCTATGGTCTAATTTAGCAGTATATTTGGTGTTTTACCGGCTATATAGTGGACATATATTATTACTTTTTCTTGTAATAGCTACATAAAGTGACATTAACAAGCTGGTATTTTAAAAAGTGTTATGGCTCTTTAACCGGCCTCTTAGCAGCGGTTCCTTGTATCTTGTGAACTCCTCACAGCCATAGCTTGGTCGATGAAGTGTCGCGCTAACTGTGTGGTCGGACTTCGACTTGTTACTAGTTAGAGACTTGCCTTGCGAGTGCGGTTCGGAACAGCTCAAGTATTTGTCTTGACTAAAATGTATAGTGGTGCTAGCTGCGTCGCGCGGTGTTACCCGCTCCACGGGAACACTATATTGCTTCAGGATAAAAAGTAACCTTTGTGTTAATCCACCCTGGATCACCACCTTCGTACCAAAATTAAACAAAATTGGTTCAGCCGTTTGACAGAAGTAACAAACATACACACAAAACGTTCGCCTTTATAATATTAGGGTGATAATATTGTGAAAATAAATTGTCCACAACATACTGATATTTTATAAAAAATATTGTAAATATGATTACGGCGATTACTGAATCAAAAGAAATATTTCTGGAATTAGGATTCCATACCTCAAAAGGGAAAGCGGCATGTGCTCTCATAGTCTTTAAAAAAATTTCAAATTAAATATTTGATACAAATATCGCTGTCCCATGACTTTGGACTCCCTTTTTTCTATTAAATATTGTTCTAAAGTATAATGTTTCTTTGTAAAAATTGTAAAGTTACTTATATTCTATTTAATTAAGGTAAATACTGCCTTTAAAACCCACTTAAAGTATTCTTTTTGTCAAAAAAATCGAAGAAAAGGTACCGATTTTTGGGTGTCCCACGTACACTTTGCTAACTTTGAAGCGAATTTTAAGTATATCTGTCTCGTTTTAGGCCTGACCATGGCTATTGTGTGAAATGATTATATAGTCTTAAACTGATTTTGAACCTTATCTTTTAACGCCTAGTGTAATAAAATTGAAAAATTACAATTTGTTTTATGTCCTCCAAAACCACCTCGGTGGAAAATTCCACTACGTCACGTCATTTTTACCTACTTGACAACAAAAAACTACCAAAATAGTTGGGTTTTAATATCAGTGGCAACATTTCGATCCTAACTATAGCCGTTGTTTAGGTATGGCAGTCAGTATCGCTTTAAAAATGCAAAAAGTTGGACGTGCGTCACGGAGTGTCATATTTTTTATCCAATACGAACGGGACGTACTGAAGGTAAGGAGCCACTTTGTGATTTAATTCTTATGAATTTTAATTTATTGACTTGTGCAGTAACTTATTAAGAGGTTAGAAGTAGTAGATTGCAAGAAATCAAAGGACTAGTTCACTTTAAGTAACTGCCGGCATACTTACGTCACATCCTCTACGATACGTATTGTATTAGGGGAACAAAAAAACGTGACGTATGGAACGAAAATGCATGGTTTACATGCCGCTGGTTTTTAAGTGCACGGATTACCATTAGCATCGTATTTTTATTTATTTATAAATAGTAAAATTGAAATTCGTAAAAGCGGAGAAAATGTAGCGGAGCAGGTTACTCAGAATGTAAATAAAATGTTGGAAGAAAAATGTTTTAATTGGGAAGAAAAACTTGAAAAATTAAAAGAAAAAGTGGAAAACCAAGAGAAAAGAATCTATTTCTTGGAAAAGCAAGTAAGACAGAGAAATATTGTTTTCTTTGGAATTGAAGAGTACGAATCATCTTATGCTAACTTACAAAATAACATAATTCGTTTTATAAAAGAAAGATTCACAATGGAATTAGAACATAGAGACATACAAGAGGTAAAAAGAATAGGGAAAAAAGGAGATAGACCTCGCCCAATAATTGTGTGTTGTGTAATGTTGATCTTCATGCCGAGTGTCGTAAAAGTTTACGACACTCGGCATGAAGATCAACATTTTTAAGAAAAAAAGGAGTTTTAAAGGACACCGGATACTATTTGATGGAAGACTACCCGCAACAAATATTAGAGAAGAGGAGAGAATTGCGCGAACAAGTGAAAGTGGAGAAAGAGAAGGGTAATAATGTAAAAATAAAATATGATAAACTAGTCGTTGTAAAACCCAATAACAACAAAAGATCACTTCCCACTTCACCGGAAAACAAATCCCAACAGCTTGGCGAAACGAACACCCAACCCAACAAAAAAAATAAGACGTTAGAAGCACATTCTACCAAGCAGCGCTCAAATAGTATTTCAGAAGGAGTCCTGAAACCCAGCATGCTGAACTTCTTAGTCACGAAAAATACTAGCAATGCAACACCTACACCGGATAATGAAAATAGAGAAAAAAACGTATAGCAATCAAGGCCCCCCTCCCGCACGAATCTTAAAAACGATGAGACATACACAAACACATACACAAACACCAAAAAACATCTTCCAACCCGGTTGGTCGCCGTGGAAGATAATGACCGAAACCCTCCAAAGAAAACAACACCAATAAAAGTACCTAACTCTACATCTGGAACAATAGATAAGCTCTACATATTAACATACAACGTCAGAACCTTGTCATCTTATGGACGCCTACCTAGAACTTACAGAAGCATTAAAAAATGTTAACTTTGATATAATTGGACTATCGGAAACACGACGCTTGGGCACAAACATAGAAGAATATGAAAACTGTATACTCTGTTACACAGGACTCAAACATGGACTATATGGAGTTGGCTTTTTAATAAACTTATACCACAAAAATAACATTGAAAGCTTCATTGGCATCTCTGATAGAGTCGCCCTTCTAAACCTAATTATACATGGCAACAAAATATCGCTTATACAAGTCTACGCTCCCACAGAAGCAGCAAGCGAAGAAGATATTGAGCTTTTTTACGCAAACTTGTATAAAGCCATGGACCTTGCCTTAAAATTGGTCAACCTAGACCCGAGGAATTTTTGATAATGAAATTAAACGGATATGGCGAAAGGAATCAAAGAGGACAACGGCTTATCGACTTCGCTATCGAAAACAAAACAGCAATATTAAATACATATTTCAAAAAGAAACCAAACCGTAGATGGACGTGGCGTTCACCGAACGGAGAGTATAAGAATGAAATTGACTACATTTTGTCAAACAGACCTGGTATGGCACAAAACGTTGAAGTATTAAATCTCAACTTTTCTTCAGATCATAGACCAGTTAGAGCAACAATCAAACTATCAAAGATGCGAAAGAATCGAACAGCATTTAAAAACAATCAAATATCTATTTTGGAGAACGAAGACGAGATAAACAGATACAAAGAGTGCATCACAACCCATCTACCAAACATCCTTAATCCTGAAGAAAATGTTTCAGTACAGACCTATCATGATAAAATAATTAAAACTATCACTCAAAGCCTCCAGGACGTCCGAACAACGAACAAAAATACAAATATAAAGCACAAAATTTTGTCAGAGAGCACATTAGCACTGTTGAAGAGGAGACATGTACTACAAAATACAAAAAACAAAAACAGGTCTATGAAAAATGAACTCTCAGCGTTATACAAACTAATAAGCAAACGGATTAAATACGATTATACAAGATATAGATCGGATACTATCGAAAAACATCTGGTACATGCAGGCAGCTCGAAAAAAGCTTTTAAAGAGCTACGAACAAACAAAACGTGGATTGATGGATTAAACCGCGACGGAAAGGCCTCACCCAGCCGTAACGATGTAATAGGAATCGCTACTGAATTCTACAAAACTCTTTATAGCGCCCAAGAGCCTGATAACACCGATCATAACAACACCAATCGTATGGCCGCAAACACAACGAGATGTGCACCATTCGTCGTCACCGAGGTTACCGACGCAATTAAGAAGTTAAAAGCAAATAAAAGCCCTGGCTAAGACAACATCACCAACGAAGCGATAAAATTGGCCCATACATTACTGGCTCTACCGTTAAGAATAGAAAATAGAATAGAATAGAAAAAGCTTTATTCAAGATAACACATCATTACAATTACAATATTACGCACCTAAGTATTAAAGACAGAGTACAAGAGATGTGCATCCGAAATGGTCTCCACTCAGCAATGCTGTTGGCTTTGCTAGGTAGCAATGCCCACGGCGCTGGTTTTCTGTGGAGCCAGAGGGACGGTTTCGCGGGACAGCATACTGAGCGACTTGTATCAAACACGAAAACGAAGCAAGTAACTTTTATTAACTCACCTTTTCAACCGTATTCTGGAAACATCCGAAACACCGTCACAATGGTCAGAGTCAGATATAATACTGATTTATAAAAAAGGCGACCCATGTGATGTTGCAAATTATAGGCCAATAAGCTTGTTGCCATGCATATATAAGCTATTCTCCTCTCTTATAAACCAAAGAATAATAGGTATCACATTGGAAGCGCAGCAACCTATGGAACAGGCAGGATTTAGGAAGAATTACTCGACTATAGACCATATCCACACTCTGGAACTACTGATTGAAAAATATCAAGAGAAACAGAGAGCTCTATACATCGCCTACATAGATTACAAAAAAGCTTTCGATACCGTGTCACATGCAAGCATCTGGAATACGCTGATAGAGCAGGGGGTGGAGGACGGGTATATACAGGTAATAAAAAGTATTTACAGTAACAACACGGGTAGAGTTAAACTGGAACGAATCGGCCCAACTTTCCCTATTAGAAGAGGAGTGCGACAAGGCGACCCGTCCTCCCCGAAGCTTTTCATTGCCATTCTAGAGTCGATCATAAGAAAGCTTGATTGGAAAAACTGCGGCCTAAACATAAACGGAACTTACCTGAGTCACCTCCGATTTGCCGATGACTTGGTGCTCCTGGCGGAATCAAGCTCGCAGATACAATTCATGATCCAATCGCTAAACGTGGCTAGTAAGGAAGTAGGCCTAGAGATGAACCTTACTAAAACGAAGCTAATGACAAACAGTACGGTTAAGACGATATCTGTCGACAGCGAAATACTGAGCTTTACGGATAAATACACATACTTAGGCAAACAAATGAGCTTCGATAAAGAGAGCAACATTGCGGAAGCAGAGAGACGTATCCAACATACTTGGAATAAATATTGGAGTCTGAAGGAGATTTTTAAAAGTAATATGCCAGTTAAAATCAAAACACAAGTAATGTCGTCCTGCCTTTTACCATGCTTGACATATGCTTGCCAGACCTGGAAGTATACAACAAAAATAAAAACCAAAATTGTCACATGTCAACGAGCCATAGAGAGAAGCATGCTAAAAATAAAAAAAATCCAAAAAATACGGCACTCTGAAATAAGAAGCTTATCAAAAGCTATTGATGCTTTAAAATATGCCCAAAAGCTAAAATGGAAATGGGCGGGGCATGTAGCACGACTGACAGACGGCCGATGGACCATAAGATTGACCTCGTGGAAAGGCCCAAGTGGGAAACGTCGCAGAGGAAGACCGCGCACGAGATGGGCGGACGACATAAACAAAACAGCTGGTCCAACCTGGATGGAAATAGCTCAAGATAGAGCAAATTGGGCATCTTTGGAGGAGGCCTTCACCTGCGGAGGGGTTCTTGCAGAATAATATCTCCTCAAAAGTGTTTTTTTTTATATAATTAGAAGTGTAGACAGCAGTAGGAAAAATAGAAATAACATTAATGTATAAATTAGTAGTTAAGTTTTGCAAGAAATAAAAGGCTTTTTTATTTTATTTTATTTATAAATAGTAAAGTTGAGCAAAATTAAATAGTACTAGTAGGTAAGCAATTTTAAAAAGACTTTTAAATACCTAAAAAGTTGTACCTATAATTAAATTAATCTTTTCATCGAAACAAAAATCTCTAATTTATGAACAAAAATATAATACAGCTACTACTATTATGTTACACTTAAACCTAATTTAAAATTACAAGATAAATGAGCCAATTTTACAGGCTTCAGCAATACCACGTATGAATATCTTAGCCTTGCCACACAATTTATTGTTTAATTACGACGGCACACAATAGAAATGGTTAGCACAGTGGGTACACATAAGCAGTTTCTACAGAGTAAAAGGAGTAAGCCAAAGCAGATAGAGAGTTAAAAACTAGGTTTTCAGAGTCGTTACGCGTTTTCGATGAAACGAAACGTCACCTCTTATTGACAAGTAACCGTTTCGAAAACAAGTTAATTAAAAAACAGTTTCTTTATAAATTACGGCATGGTTTCATTAGTTACTAGGTTTAACGCTATTTCAAGAACCAGATTTTCCCCGCTTCGATTGTAGTTAGATCGCATTCAATTTTTCTTTCTTAATTTACCTTTGTGTCATTATTTATAAAAATAAAAATGTGGTATTACCACATAAAAAAATATATAGAATCGATAAAAAGATTCTATACAAATATTTAGAACAGCGCCATCTCTCTCGCAGTCTCACACTTGCTGTAAAGCAATGGGGATTGGGGATCGTGCGTGTAAAACGCACATCCTAGGGTATGGCTAATGCGCAATAAGCATTTCAAAAACATATATGACGCAGAGGGCGCTCCAGTAGCGTAAAGGATTAAGGGATGAAAGATTTGGTGTGACTGACGTTAGCGGTCGAATAGCTCAGTTGGGAGAGCAATGCGCCGGTAACGCAGAGGTCGCGGGTTCATACCCCGCTTCGATTGTAGTTAGATCGCATTCAATTTTTCTTTCTTAATTTACCTTTGTGTCATTATTTATAAAACCAGATTTTCATAAAATGTTTAGTTAGCTATTATTATACATATACATTAACCAAGTTTTATTTTTATTTACATCAATAATATTTTAGAAGACCCATTTATACAACAATTAATATCTAGTCCGCAATTAAGTAATGTTTTACTCAACTAAAAACTTTCATCGAATGCAAAATTCCACGAAATACAAACGAAATTTCAAATCAAAACAGGCTCCAATAAGGGGTCACAAGAATTACTAAAGTTATTATAGTTTTTTTACGTACATTTTGTTTGAACTTTTTGTATTAGCGGGGGCCACATCTCATTATATCGTAAGATCAAACCGAGTTATAAAGTAGAGACACGAACATGAAAAGACAACGCTTATTCATAATCAATATAATCATACTTGTTATTATTTTTAATCCCGAAATGACTTTATTTTATAGCCATCCTGAGATACGATCAAAACTAATTTAAAATTAAAACCTATAAATATACAGATAAAACAATTACAATAAAAAAAAACAGTTAAAGAAATAATAACATTATTAAAACATGTTATGTACATTTAATTAATTCTAATCTATTCTAATTTTATTTTATTTAAAATAAAATAAAATAAAAATAAAATAAAATAAAATAAAATAAAATAAAATAAAATAAAATAAAATAAAATAAAATAAAATAAAATAAAATAAAATAAAATAAAATAAAATAAAATAAAATAAAATAAAATAAAATAAAATAAAATAAAATAAAATAAAATAAAATAAAATAAAATAAAATAAAATAAAATAAAATAAAATAAAATAAAATAAAATAAAATAAAATAAAATAAAATAAAATAAAATAAAATAAAATAAAATAAAATAAAATAAAATAAAATAAAATAAAATAAAATAAAATAAAATAAAATAAAATAAAATAAAATAAAATAAAATAAAATAAAATAAAATAAAATAAAATAAAATAAAATAAAATAAAATAAAATAAAATAAAATAAAATAAAATAAAATAAAATAAAATAAAATAAAAATAAAATAAATATTCAATTACTTTTTAAGTGATTAAAGGAATTAGTATGAGTTGTCTTTTTATGATGCCTCCATAGCTGGCTTTTATCTTGTCTTGCGATGAGATGAACTTGCTCTTTGCGATGAGATGACTATTCGGATTCATTTCCTTTATTGAAAAAAAAATTATTTGTGACTTATTATTTTTAACATATTATTACTATTTTCATGTTTACCCAACCAAAAAAATATTTTTTTTAATGTTTAGGACTACATACAAAAATCGCACAAAATATGTACATTAAAGCTAACACTCAGTTTTTTATTTATTCTCAGTTTTGTACATTTTGTATAGGCGTAACATGCGTTATCAAAGCTGAGAAAACGAACTGGTTATGGAATGGTACATATTTTCTGCATTTCACCCAAATATATTTGATATGCTGGTCAGACTGTGTTGGCATGTTCAGTGGTGGACAGTACTAATTAGTACCACTAACTATACTATATCAAAAAAAATGGACCGAAAATTTAGTAGAAGTTGTAAGCTAGTTTCCACGCCATGTAAACCTTTCATGTCGTTCCTTAACGTGACAAATGGTCCATCATTCCCGTCACTTTGTCCTACTGTGGCTGTGATTGAATTTTTAAGATTTTATATTAACTATTAAGGATAATTGTACAATTTAGATCTCATTCGTTAGAACAACATGTAACAATGTTGATAAAAATATAACTTAATGATAGTTTCTTAGTATAATCTCAATTTAAGATGATAGTTAAGCTATGATGAAGACCAAATAGTAACGTAATGGAAAGATTTTGTTTTATATCTTTATTGTGATACTTAGAATTGCAAATGTTATTCATTTTTAAAAGAGTATTATTGTGTTAAATTTCATTTACTAAAGACTGATTTGCAAACAATACATTAATCTTTACTTAACACTAGAACAGTCGCGTCCTAGTTTCGAACACTTTTAGTCGCTACGGGGTCCACTGGACCCAGTCCGTTATGTGGCCCTAAATCGAAAAATATTCAAATAATTATGAAATACGTATATATTTCCTATAATAAACTATAAAACAATCATGATAAAATAATCAATACTTTATTTATGGAAAATTATTATAATATTATAATAATTTCAAAAGATACCTACGTTTTAGATTTTTTTTTCGTAACTTATACATTATAGGCTGATAACCTTGTATTTTGTTTATTTTTTTAATATTTTCTTAAACTACTATTATTGCTTTATTAAAAATCACAAAAAGAGATCACAGTGTATCCTAAAAAGTAATGAGTTATTGCACTTCGAACTAAACCTATATTTTTACTCAGTAATTTCAAAACAATTAGTACAAATTGGTTTTGTGTGCTCACCACAAATTGCTAAATTCCATTTGCAGCAGCATATTTGTGCATTTCGGTTGAAAACAAAAAAAAAATGTGGAATACACTGGCCTATCTTGTGTTTTTTTTTAAGTAGTCGCGCATGGGTCCAGTAGACCCAGACGTATAAATAATATGCACGCAAATGGTCGCTACAGGGTCCAGCGAACCCATACGCACTTTAGACGTCCGTCGCTCGCGAGCGCGGCGCGCAGACTGACTCCTGCGGCGATGAACCGACGCGCCACACTTTTGCGGGAAGGTACTATAGAACGGCAACGTCGCGCGGTACCTAACTAAAATATTATTGACTGTTATGAAGGTCACCGGGTCCAATAGACCCATAAGCGACTGTTCTAGTGTTAAAACGTACCTAAAGGTTGTAACGTAATGGAATGTCACAGTGGTAGTAGTTAGGTTCGAAGTAGATTATTTGCCAAATTAAGTAATTTACATTGAAACACGTATTATTTTCAAAGAATATAGAAGGAGAATTTAATAAAAGCGTTTTTATCAAAAAAATTTTTTTTTTACTTGGTGGAATTCCAATACGTCACGGAACATATTTTGAAAAATGCTAGGTCTGTCAGGGAATTAAAACCTATACGGCACCAAGGGCCTAGGTGCGCTATTTCGCCTTGCACAGGCCTGTTTTTTGTATACATGTGACCAACTGGGTAACTGGGTATTATTTATTTATTTATTTAAACTTTATTGCACAAAAGAAAAACTTAACGTACAAAAGGCGGACTTAATGCCATGAGGCATTCTCTACCAGTCAACCTTAGGGCAAAGCAGAGAAATTGTAGGCGGTGCATCAGACAACATAATTACATATAATTAAAATACTCATATTAGGTAAATACATATATATAAATAGATACATACATAAATATATACGACGATGAAACAAACCAAGCAGATATACTATGAGACTTCAGTTCTGCCAGCAAAGAAACTTCGCACGGCCCTTTTAAATGCCAACTTACTCGGAGCCTGTTTTATTGTGAGAGGAAGACCGTTCCAGAGGCGAGCCACTTGCAAGGAGAAAGAATTAGACATGAAACCAGTACGGTGAAGAGGAATAGAAAGGGCAAGATGGCCGGAAGAGCGAAAATTACGGTTACGAGTGGATTCAACATAGCAGAAAAAGGTTTTCAGGTATTCAGGAGCTTGTGGATCATTGAGTATTGAAAAGAGAGTGCAGAGCATACGAATATTGCATCGTTGACGGATGGGAAACCAGCCAAGCTGAGAGCGGTAAGAAGAAACGTGATCATATTTACGGAGACAGAAAATAAAGCGAATACAATTATTAAGAAGTCGATCCGACTTATCAAGAAGATCCTCATTTAAGTCCGGATAACAAACATCACCATAATCAATTATGGGTAGTAATAGTGCATTTACAAGCAATACCTTAGTTTTGATAGGCAAGAAATTTTTCAGTTTGTTGAGAGCATGAAGCGAGCCAATGACTTTCCGGCTAATTTCACCTACCTGCACCCTCCAGCTCAGTGTGCTATCTAAGTGAACACCTAAGTCCTTAACACTAAAACTAAAAGGAATAGGCGTTCCGTTGAAATTTACAGGAGTTACAGAATCCTGGTCAAGTTTAGCAAGGTGACGAGAGCTGCCAATGACAAAATGGCAATGGTATTGACAGATAGTTAAAGAATACTTTTTACCTAACTAGGTATGTGAAGCGAACATAGAGGGCTATGCCTTTTTCTTCCAGGTGCCAAAGAAGTTGCTGGCGCCGTCCATTTAACAACTGGAAAAAAGTACCATTAAAACTTTGTTGCACATATGTACGAAATAAAAGTACCTAACTATCACGAATCACACATTTAATGTGGCTTATCCCTTCCTAGCTAACCTTATACATACATCTTAACCTTATTCATCATAACTCAAGCATCCGTAAAATACCGCAGTAAACATTCCGTAAAAATATTTTACTGTCCATATATCCTCGGCCTCTCATTTGGTCAAGATTGCATATCACTTTATACCATCTGTAATGTAGACAAGAACTTTTACGGACCTACTATTCTGATTGTCATTCCCCGTTCTCCCAAACGACGTAATTCTTCCACAAATCTACGACTTTTAAGACCTTTTGAGAGAAAATCGGCTTGGACAATGTAAGTTTATGGGAGGATACAGAGTTGCTAATGCTTGACATTGTATACTTATTTACGGCTTGTAGAGCAACAGTGTTCGTCGCAATGAACGCAATGCGAGCATAAACGGAGTTACGACTGTAATCCTTGGGCGGTAGGCGGACACACGTCGGCCAATGTTGCGAAATTATGAAAATGTATCAATATTATACTTGTAGCACAACCATACCGGCTAATAAAAAAACAGTTTACACCAAAAGATACCGACTTCAACGAGGATAGGTACATCGTATCTCCGAGAACAATCCATCTTACACAAGTCGACATATAGGTAGATACCGAGAGATATAGACATTATTACTGGCTTTTGTCCGCGGCTTCGCTCGCGTTTAAACATATTAAACGTTCACTATCCTACGAAACTCATGTTTTTTTAAGATAAAACGTAGTTTATGTGTTAAGTTAGGCTGTAAACCATCTCTGTTTATATTAAATACATATCAGTAATAGTAATTAATTACTTAGAGGAGGTTATAATATTTGAAGAATTCCCTCGATTCCTTCTACATATTTTTATGGGACCAGCTTGGAGATGCCTACTCTTGATAAAAAAAAATATTGAAATCGGTTCATAAATGGCGGAGTAAACATAAAAAAAATACGAATTGAGAATCTCGTCCTTTTCGAACTCAGTTGAAAATATACAAAAATTGGGAAAAGATAAAACTAGATCCTCGTAACTAACTTTAGAATTACTATCCTTGTATAAACTTAAGTAAGTATACATTTGTACGACGCTAGTCACTTGCAATGCTACCTTTTTCCAAAGTCGCATTCAAATACAGAACAAAATATGAAAGTGTTCAGTAATTATTATGTTTCTTTCATATGACCATACGTCCATATTATATTATAACGATGGATTGTCTATATTTTCTGCAGAGCGAGCGCAAACAGATGAAATGCGCCATCTACTCGATTATTATAACACCACATGTCGTGCAGTTCACGAGTGTTCCGATAGATGGCGCTAGTAGACTGACTTCAGTGGCGTAGGTGATGTCGAAGGGATGTTTACAAAACAATATAAGGACTAACTGATTCCGTCAAAGTCGATTACTTTACTACGCGGGGCGAGGCTCCTGCCTTCTGGGCCATCTGGCCTTCGAGAATTTAAAGATATCTTGCATACCTAACCTATTAGGCAGGAGTATCAATAGTATCATTGTATAATCATCTGTAATATCCGTAGAATTTTTGTGAATAGTCGATATCAAATCACCCTATCGATGCGACATGGACATGGGCTATTTTGGAAGCGATAAAAATTTTAAATACACAATTGTGTCATTGCACATGCACAATTCTATCCATCTGTAAATATTCTCTATTTTCTTCCACAAAGTATCATCACTAATGAAGAATCTGAATCTGAAGCCGTACAGCGCAATCTATTGGTGAACATTCTTTGTCCTTTCATCACGCCAAAGCAGCTGCAGCTGTCCAGCTAGCTGGACGTATTTTAACCAATTTTGGTACATCCGATCCGAAAATGGTTATAGGATACTTTTTTAGTCATCTTTACGTGCCATATCCTCCACGGAAGTCGGCGACCACAGTCCGGAACTCTCCTCTATTCGTGGTTGTTCTACCCAGTGAGGCAGCGTCAACTCCCGTCCAACTCCTCAGTTTGTCCATCCATGTTAGCCTTTTTCGCCCCCTACCCCTTTTACCTTCGATTTTACCTTGTATTATGTTTTTAATTATATTATATTTTTCATATCTGTATACAAGTCCAGGAAACAGTAAAGAAAAATACACGGGTGAAGTTGCAGGCATCTTCTAGTTGTAAATTCACCCATAGACGAATGCTTTCGCGTCCCATGCTCTCAATTCGTATGTACAATCATCTCGAGTGACCTTCGGGTGACCTCGGCACGTTATCACGTATCACCATTATCATGATCACGCATTCGCTCATGTATTCAGTTAGTGGATTACAGTAGCCGTCGAGAACCTGTCTCGCTCGCTCTTAAGCCGGATATTCCAACAGGATTTGAAATTCTTTACTCTAATTGTTGAGAACGTTGATCAAATATCACGGTGTCTAAAATCGGCCTATAGTGCGAGTCTGACTCGCGCACCGGGGGTTCCGTATAAACACTTACCTCATCTTATCGGGCCGAGTTATGTTAGCACTTGGTATGTACGGCGCCAGATACAAATGAGGTGCAAAGTTAACGAAACCGATCACGTTTATTGTATGGGAACCCCACTCAAATCTCTATTATTCTGTTTTTAGTTTTTTGTTGAGATACGGCCTGGTGACAGACAGACGGACAATCGAGTCTTAGTAATACGGTCCCATTTTTATCCTTTGGGTACGGAACCCTAAAAAGGAACTCTTAAATATTCTCAACATGGCTCGCAACAACACCGACTCGTTTGGATTATATTTTAATTATACACAATTATCTTTTCTTCTAGCTATGTTACAAGCACTGTCATAAATTGTTAAAACCTGCCGAACCGTTTTAACGCGATGAATCATTAATACAGCCCAACAGGATGTTTTTCAGTCCACACCAATTTGTTTTACTGGTTTAACGACAATTTTTTGGTAACTGACGTCGGTGAATGTCACCGGTGTAAGCAAAGAGGAAGCTGGACCAAATATTCCGCAAATTTCAAGTAATTTTTGCATAACAAAGCCAAAACTATCCACAGTGATAACTGATCAGTCAAGTTTTATTTTCAATAGGATTCAGTATTTATTTCGTAAGAAGAACGAAGGACTGAGCAGAATTCCGGTAAACAATGTTTTGAATTTGGTTAATGATAAATCCTTGACAAAACTCTACTGACGTTTAATAATGCGAATATATGACGTATGCCACTATCCCTGGGCCGGACTGACACATACCTATCACTACATAGTATGAAACAAAGTAGCTTCTTGCTGGCTGTCTGTCTGTCCCTATGTATGCTTAGATCTTTAAAACTACGCAACGGATTTGGATGCGGTTTTGCGGATGCGGTTCGGTATAATACATGCATAGTTTATCAGCATTGCACCCGTGCGAAGCCGGGGCGGGCCGCTAGTAGTAAATTATAATACAAATAAAAATCGTACAGTGATGATCGTTGAGGTCCGAAGAAGTAGATGTACGTAGTACATATGTAAGTAGGGTTGGAAAAAAATATCAGCAGCATACGTCTTTGGGTTGTGTAAAATAGTTAAAGCACATTACATTACACAAACCACGGAGTCAAGAGTTACGAGCTGCTTACAGATAAATCAGTCGCAACAGCCGTCTGTCTTGTACGCGTATAATTCACTGGCAGGTACGTCTGTACGCCGACATTGGCGACACGGGGAGTGACGCCGTGATTTGTAAGCAGTTAGTCATCGAATGCTTTATGATATGACGCTCAAATGACGACGTCCACCGCTGCTATGCCGGCTACGGCTAACGCTACGGCAGTATTACCTACTTCATCTACCGAAGTGCATCTCCACACAGCTGTCATATTCGCCTAACCTCGGTCAACTTCGCGTATCATTATAATTTGAAATAGCTTTACAATACACTTATCTAATGGTACTAAGAATGTGTCTAGTTTACGATTATTGTAATAATGTGTAACTGGGTCGTGAATTAGTGTAAGCACGTAACAATTTATCCCCAGTCGGTTAAGCTCAGGGTGAATAAGTAGAGTGACCATGCAAGCGGAGCGAACGAAAATTGTTCTGAGAAAAGTGAAAAATAATGTCAATGACAGCTTAAGGCCAAAGAAACGGAGCGGAGTGGATATAAGTGTATAAAATAGACCAATCATATTTCTCAGATTCAAACGCATTTCTCTTGAGCTAAACAAATACGCAGCCTGATTGGTACATTATCTCTGCCCCGGTTTTGTGGAGAGGCAGCCGAAAAGTGGGTTTAATTAGTGTGTCAGTCACAAAGCCACAAGTTTGATGGAATATGTGCGGACTTGCGGAGAGGGTCTTGTTGTTCAACCTTCAGTATTGGAACCTGTAATGCAGGTTCCAATCCTGAATGAGACTAAGCCAAATCATTTTATAAGTAAAATAAATAATAAATATCGGACAACCTCACACAAAAATATCTAGCCCCAAATTAAGCTCAAGAAGGCTTGTGTTATGGGTACTAGACGACGATATACGTACTTATATGGATAAATATATACTTAAATACATAGAACAACCATGACCCAAGCACAAATATTCGAGTACATCACACAAATATTTGCCCCGGCCAGTATTCGACCCCGGGACTGCCGGCTCAGTAGGTGTCTACAAACTGCGCCAAACGCGTCGTCAAAATAATCGTCACAATCGTAATAACATCGTTTTTAATAAGTATTATTAAAAAGCTGGCCAAGTGCGAGTCACGCGCACCGAGGGTTCCGTACAAACACTTTCCATCCCTAAGTGGTTAAGTTAAGTTTGCACCTGGTATGTATAGCGCCCCATATAAATTAGGTGCAAAGTTAGGTATTAAAAAAAACTACTTACTAGATCTCGTTCAAAACAATTTTCGTTGGTAGTTTTTATAGTAATGTACATCATACGCTTTTTTTAGATTTTTCATTTTCTTATTTTAGAAGTTAGAGGGGGGGGACCAACTTTTTTCCACTTTGGAAGCGTCTGTCACGCAAACTATTCGGTTTAGAAAAAAAATATTTTAGAAACCTCGATATCATTTTTGAAGACCTATCCATACACGTATGTGTTTGATGAAAAAAAAAAATTTTGAGTTTCTGTTCTAAGTATGGGGAGCCCCCAATATTTATTATTATTTTTTTATTTTTGCATCAAAATCTTAATGCGGTTCACAGAATACATCTACCTACCAAGTTTCAACAGTATAGCTCTTATAGTTTCGGAAAAAAATGGCTGTGATATACGGACGGACAAACGGACAGGACAGACAGACATGACGAATCTATAAGGGTTCCGTTTTTTGCCATTTGGCTACGAAACCCTAAAAACCGTTAAGTAGATTGTAATATACCTCAGAAAACGTATGGAGCAGCATGATCCACGACCAACCTGCTGAAATTATTAGATAAAATAGAGTCACAGTTCCATTGAAACACATTAACAATTTATGAAGGTCTTATCATACTGTATTTCTCGATGTTAAATTGAATAGACGATACGAAAATTTATATTCGAGGATATTGTACTTATAAAATAATAAGGATTATGATGATCAATTTATATTCGAGGATATTGTACTTATAAAATAATAAGGATTATGATGATCATGATACTCGTAGCAAAACTTTTCAAAGTCAAAGTACTTTACGAAGTAGGCCGCAAAGTGGTTAGATATCGCGACAAACTGAGTTTCTAACTTCTTCATAATCAAACTGCTTATAGATATTCAATATGGAGTGTAATACAGAGTGAGAGATGAGTATAAACCGAAATGTATAACCTTATTATTTAAGGAAAATTGTTATACGATGAATATAAAAGTGTAAAATAAACCATATGACATACGAAATTTACCCGACCAAATGAATATGTTTTTGTATAATATCAATGAATTCTTTATATTTGTATAGAATCTTTTTATCGATTCATATTTTTTATGTGGTAATACCACATTTTTATTTTTATAAATAATGACACAAAGGTAAATTAAGAAAGAAAAATTTAATGCGATCTACTGCAATCGAAGCGGGATTTGAACCCGCGACCTCTGCGTTTCCGGCGCATTGCTCTTCCAACTGAGCTATCCGACCGCTACGTCAATCGCACGAAATCTTTCATCCCTTAATTCTTTACGCTACTGGAGCGCCCTCTGTGTCATATATGTTTTTTGAAATGCTTTATGCGCATTAGCCATACCCAAGGATGTGCGTTTTACACGCACGATCCCCAATCCCCATTGCTTTACAGCAAGTGCGAAGACTGCGAGAGAGATGGCGCTGTTCTAAATATTTGTATAGAATCTTTTTATCGATTCATATTTTTTATGTGGTAATACCACATTTTTATTTTTATAAATAATGACACAAAGGTAAATTAAGAAAGAAAAATTTAATGCGATCTACTGCAATCGAAGCGGGATTTGAACCCGCGACCTCTGCGTTTCCGGCGCATTGCTCTTCCAACTGAGCTATCCGACCGCTACGTCAATCGCACGAAATCTTTCATCCCTTAATTCTTTACGCTACTGGAGCGCCCTCTGTGTCATATATGTTTTTTGAAATGCTTTATGCGCATTAGCCATACCCAAGGATGTGCGTTTTACACGCACGATCCCCAATCCCCATTGCTTTACAGCAAGTGCGAAGACTGCGAGAGAGATGGCGCTGTTCTAAATATTTGTATAGAATCTTTTTATCGATTCATATTTTTTATGTGGTAATACCACATTTTTATTTTTATAAATAATGACACAAAGGTAAATTAAGAAAGAAAAATTTAATGCGATCTACTGCAATCGAAGCGGGATTTGAACCCGCGACCTCTGCGTTTCCGGCGCATTGCTCTTCCAACTGAGCTATCCGACCGCTACGTCAATCGCACGAAATCTTTCATCCCTTAATTCTTTACGCTACTGGAGCGCCCTCTGTGTCATATATGTTTTTTGAAATGCTTTATGCGCATTAGCCATACCCAAGGATGTGCGTTTTACACGCACGATCCCCAATCCCCATTGCTTTACAGCAAGTGCGAAGACTGCGAGAGAGATGGCGCTGTTCTAAATATTTGTATAGAATCTTTTTATCGATTCATATTTTTTATGTGGTAATACCACATTTTTATTTTTATAAATAATGACACAAAGGTAAATTAAGAAAGAAAAATTTAATGCGATCTACTGCAATCGAAGCGGGATTTGAACCCGCGACCTCTGCGTTTCCGGCGCATTGCTCTTCCAACTGAGCTATAAGAAAGAAAGAGTAAAGAATTAAGGGATGAAAGATTTCGTGCGATTGACGTAGCGGTCGGATAGCTCAGTTGGAAGAGCAATGCGCCGGAAACGCAGAGGTCGCGGGTTCAAATCCCGCTTCGATTGCAGTAGATCGCATTAAATTTTTCTTTCTTAATTTACCTTTGTGTCATTATTTATAAAAATGAATTCTTTGTTTTAAGAAATTAATTATTACGTCGGACATTATTAATTATGTAGGTTTACACTAGAATTATATAAATATTATAACAATTGTAAAAAAATGCCATCTTCGGCTAACTACCTACCATGTTTGCAAATAATTATTTCATTAATTTAATTTTATTAAAAGTAACAATCTTATATGGGAGAATATTTGAAAAAGTGACCAGCTCAATCAACCAACCAACCAATCAACGGACGACTTTGTCTAACGGGGTCTGTAGAAATGGGGACGTCAGCTTCGCCAACGTCACCACTTCCACCAACAGTGTCACTCATCGCAAATAAAGAAACACGACATCAAAGTATTAGTTTTATTTCACAGATTTCGCGAATTATCTTATTACTAATGCCATACACACACACACACACACAGTAACACTATAAAGCTTATACAATCTAAATTAAATTTGACAACGCTCACCGGATCGTCCTTCCTCAAAGAGGACTGGGCAAGTAAAAAGTGCAACTCCCCAGCGCCATAGTCTTTTATAAAATCAAGACAAGATGGCGTCGGGCAGTAGCACTGTGTAATCAAAACAATCCTTTTTATTACAATTATTTTAACTCTAGCCGATTTTAGTGGCTAATTAGCCTAGCAAATTAAGAAATGATTTCTAGTGTTAGTTAACATTGACGTAATTTAACATAGAATTCTAGTTGAAACATTCGGACTGTTTTAGTATACCGCCAAATGTTCCAACCGATAAACAAGTTCAAATCAGCTTTTAATCAGAAATTACATCCACATTATTAATGGGCCAAAACTAGGAATTAGCTATTTACAAAACGAGATATGAATTTAGAACTTTACTTTAACGTGAATTGCTTTATAATAGTAAAATTTTAACAATCAGAACTTAAAAGTAGGTCAAAACAAATCCTATTATTTTTCTTACAAGGAGTTAATTATGATGTCGCGTCGACACGGACATTTTGCGAGACGGTGCGTGCTCTGCACCAGTCGCGGTTCTGAAATGAAAAATAGTTTCTTTGAGCTAGGTATCCGTAAAAAAGGTACACTAGCTGTGAACTTGGTCTGGTTATTAATGACTTTTAAAACTAAATCATAATGCAGTTAACATAATGCAATGCTTCAACCGACCAAGTTTTCAGCTAAATTTTGTACACACATAGTAGTTATCACGAACGTCATTAAATTTAAATAATCATAAATCCTGTTAATGAAACCGTTCTCGCAGGTTTACTGTACAGGAAAGTGAGCAGAGTTAAAGTACGAATGCTCCCCGCATACTCGCACGATATGATGTTGATATGTCAATGCAAATGATACTTGCAAGAATATATTTCTCGTAGGCAGGGATGATGCTGTGGTGCTAGGCGGTCTCGTACGCCGTGGTCCACAGAGGCTCTAAAGGATATAGGAAGGATGATGCTGGGGCCTGGGCCTTAGTTATGACCGTGGTCCCCAGAGGCTCTGCAAATAAATAGGTAGGAAATGGGAACGGATGTACAGTCTGAATGATTAGTGAAATATTAGCCACTTACTGATAAACTTTGAGAGGCCAATAGGTCAATGAGTAGTAGTAAAGACAACTAACCTTTTATATTAGGCATCCGATAACTGGGCAGCTACCGATGTAGACGGTAATGGTTCATTCGGTGCATCGACAAGTCGAGCTGTCGTCTGTTGCTGAGCTTGATCATTGCTCGTCGACACGTTCTGTTCCCCAGGTTGCGGAGCTCGGCGCAGTTGGTCGTGGGCCACCTTGCGTGGGCGTCCCCTGCCAGTTACCCGTTTCACCATGTAACGGTTGTTGTCCAATATTTTGTGAATCTCATAAGGCTCGCTGTATTTCAGATCTAGAGATGTTTGATTTCGGGGGTTATTCTTAATTAGGACGTAATCACCTCTTTGGAATGGACGTATTTTGGCTTTAGTTTTGTCGAAGCGCCTTTTATCATACTCCCCTGCGACTGCCATCTTATGTTGCACGTGTTGCTGGAGCATCTCGAAGTCGATCGATTCGTTATCGATATTTACCAATCTTAGAAGTTCTGGCGGTACACAGTGTTGACGGCGAGTCAGAAGTGTTAGTGGTGCAACACCGGTTACTCGATGAGGAGTGCAGTTAAAGGCGAGTTGAAGTGCCTCTAATGCAGTCTGCCAATTTTCAGTGTCGTAGTTTTTAATCATTGTTAGTGCGTTTTTTAGAGTACTCATCACTCGCTCGACTTGTCCGTTTGCTCGGCTTGCTCCGGGCGAAATTGCGTGCAGATCGATTCCAAAACGTTCGCAATAAATCTTGAACTCTCCGAGAAATTCTCGACCGCCATCGACTATAAGCTGTACTGGCGTCCCAAATAAATGCACTACTCGTTTCAGGGCTGCAAGGCTGCTGCTTTGGCTTTTATCGTTTGAGTAGCTGAGTAGTATGTACTTACTAAATGCGTCTATAGTGACGATCACATACTCGTCCTGACCTTCGGAGTTTCTTGTACCAAGCTTGCCTGTAATATCCATATGGATAACTTGGAATGCTGCCGCTGGCTTCTGTATCGGGTGAAGCTGAGCTTGAATTGCACCGGAAGGTCCCTTAGATGTTCTGCATATTACGCAATTGTCAACGAATTTTCTGACAATGGTACTCATGTTAGCAAACCAGTGAGTTTCTCGCAGCTTTTGTAGGGTTTTCTCCCATCCTGGATGTTGTAGCGACATGTGAAAAGAGTTTATCAAACTCCACTGGAATGACTTTGGTACTACGATTGGTTTATACGTACCGAGTATGGGATCTGTGAGAGTTTTCTTGAGCACGCCTTCTTCTAGGACGTAGCCTACAGCTGGACTATTGGTGGACAAACTGTCTATTAGTGGACGAAGAACCGCGTCACGACGTTGCTCGATTTGTAGCCACTCGATGTCTTTCATCAAGGCGTTAACAGATGTTTCAGATGTAGGGTTTCTGCTGAAGAAATCAGCATGCTGCAGTCTCTCACCTGTTCTATACTCGACCTCGAATTCATAATTTTGCAGGAACGCCCACCACCGGTGGATTCGTGGAAGTAGATCTTTTTAGGGTTCCGTACCCAAAGGGTAAAAACGGGACCCTATTACTGAGACTTCGCTGTCCGTCCGTCCGTCCGTCCGTCTGTCACCAGGCTGTATCTCAAGAACGGTGATAGCTAGACAGTTGAAATTTTCACAGATGATGTATTTCTATTGCCGCTATAACAACAAATACTAAAAATAAAATAAAATAAATATTTAAGGGGGGCTCCCATACAACAAACGGGTTGGTTGCGTTAACTTTGCACCTCATTTGTATGGGGCGCTATACATACCAGGTGCATACTTAACTTAACCACTTAAGGATGAAAAGTGTTTGTACGGAACCCTCGGTGCGCGGGTCTGACTCGCACTTGCCCAATTTTTGTGCTTGGATGCCTTCAAGGCGTTACAGTCGGTTATTACCTTGAACTTCCGGCCGTATAGGTAGTGCCGGAAATGCTTTATGGCCCTCACCACCGCCAAGGTCTCCAGCTCATAAGAGTGGTAGCGGCTCTCGGCGTCTGTGGTGCGCTGGCTCATGTACGTGACAGGATGATGACGGTTCCCGATGATCTGGACCAATACCGCTCCGTAGCCAAGGCTGCTGGCGTCTGTGTAGAGCTCGATCGGTGCGTTTTCCTGGAATAGTGCAAGGGTAGGCGCCGTAGACAGGTGTTGTACAATTTGGTTTTGGGCTTCGTCTTGCCTCTCGTTCCATTCCCATTTGGCGTCTTTTTTCGTTAGTTCATAAAGTGGTACCATTACTCTCGAAAAATTGGGAATGAAACGTCTGAAGTACCCGGCGAGCCCATTAAATTGCCTAACTTGCTTAGCCGTTTGTGGCAGTGGTGCCTTCGTTAAAGCCTCTACTTTCCTTGGGCTGGGGCTTACTTCCCCGTTTGACACTATATTGCCCAAGTACTCAAAAGAACGTTTAAAGAAGGCGGTTTTGTCGATATTAATCGAGAAACCGGATTTGCAGAGATTAGTATACGCTTAGTACGTCATCTACATAGACCTGACAAACATGATCTGGCGAGTTCAAAAGTCCTGCCAAAGCCCTATTTATGCATCTCTGATATACAGAACATGCGTTGCTTAATCCAAACGGCATGGAAAGGTACTCATACATGCCGTCTGGAGTGACAAACGCAGTTTTTTCAATCGAGGTCTCAGAAATAGGTATTTGGTGGAAACCAGCTGCCATGTCAAATGTGGTAAAGTATACACCCCCAGATAGCTGATCTATTTGATCCGAGATTATTGGTAGTGGGTAGTGATCCCTCAGAGTGTTTATATTAAGTCCACGGTAGTCCACGCAAAGACGATCATTGCCGTTTTTCTTTTTGACCAGTATAATCGGACTAGAAAAGGGAGACCTGCTCTCTCGAATGATATTGTGTTCCAGTAATTCGTTCACAATATCGCGCACCTTTTCTCGTTCGATTGGACTCAGTCTATACGGTCTACGCTCAACACATTTGATTGAGTCTTTCAAACGTATTTCTAGTTCGCCAGTATTGACACGTGTGCTAGGGTAGCCACGGATGAACAGATGTTGAAATTTGTTCAGCAATATTTTGAGTTCATTAATTTGATCTCTGTCAGCCAAGTCGCAGTCAATACTGTCAAACTTCTCATTTTGGGATTGAATGTGTTGGACCTCCGGTTGACGAACCAATTTTGCACCCTGAGAAATCACCACCACACTGAGGTTAGTATTGTTGACCAAATTCATACCGATCAGAATATCTGAGCACACTTCGTAATCTGCGACTACGTGAAACTGAAGCTCTACACTTAAATTATCAATCACACAAACAGTGGTCAATGTCGAAAGTGATATGATGGTAAATTGCCCTATACCTTTCAAATATTTAACGACGTTTGTTCGTTTCCCGGGTAATTTTGCTGCTAATGATTCTCGTATTACTGAACACTCTGCCCCGCTATCGAACATCGCTAGTAATCTAGAATTCCCAACTACCACTGGCATAGAATTCAATTTTGGTGTACCCACACAATTCACGTTCGACACTACCGCACGTTCGCGTTTGTAACAAGTTTCGTAAGTATGACCTACCCTCGAACAGAATGTACATGTTGGTCTGTTATCTTTTTGAGGCGTAATTTTATTATCAAATAATGGACGCGGTTGAGGTTTTTCGTTTTTATCACGGTTACGGCAATCTCGTGTGTCATGTCCAGGTTTTTTGCAAACTTGGTAGAAAAGCGATGGCTTATCCGAGAATCGCTGCCGCTTGACAGAGCCTTGCTGTACGTGTGACGTGCTTGGATAAGGACGCTTCACGCGTCGTATTGATGATGCTATAGAAATTAACTCTGGTACAGAGGTAGCCCTGGCACTCAACAGCTCAATTCTCAATCGCTCCTCTCCAATGCAGCCAATTACGGCCTCAAATGCGTCGTCATCAGACAATTTATCCTTCGTGATGCGTCGCCACAATACCCAAGCCTGTGACAGGAACTCTGCAATGTCCTTTGAATTATCGTAATTGTGTTCTCGGAAACGAACAACATCGCGAGAATACCTATTTTCAGGTTCAAAAGTTGTAATCATGACATCACGTAATTCCTGCCACGTGGCGGTTGAAACCAGCCAATTGTCAACCCACAACCTAGCGCGACCTTTCAACAAACTACCAACTTTCATCCTTACATCATAATCGCTCAGGTTATAGGTTTCCATAGCAGTAGTAACATGCTGACACCATTCACGTACTCCAATGTTCGCGTCCGGATCGTATGACGGCAAAAATACGTCACTTATTTTAATTTTTGCATCAGGTTGTGCAGTGATACGATCGGACACATGTTTCATCATTTGCAACATTTGTGAGAAAATATCCGTTGGAACCCCGTTGACAAAATTAGTACTACTTTTATTGCTTGAGCCGGAAGGACCAGCAACAGTGGGTGGCGGCCTCACTTCTGATAACGGACGACTTTGTCTAACGGGGTCTGTAGAAATGGGGACGTCAGCTTCGCCAACGTCACCACTTCCACCAACAGTGTCACTCATCGCAAATAAAGAAACACGACATCAAAGTATTAGTTTTATTTCACAGATTTTGCGAATTATCTTATTACTAATGCCATACACACACACACACACACAGTAACACTATAAAGCTTAAACAATCTAAATTAAATTTGACAACGCTCACCGGATCGTCCTTCCTCAAAGAGGACTGGGCAAGTAAAAAGTGCAACTCCCCAGCGCCATAGTCTTTTATAAAATCAAGACAAGATGGCGTCGGGCAGTAGCACTGTGTAATCAAAACAATCCTTTTTATTACAATTATTTTAACTCTAGCCGATTTTAGTGGCTAATTAGCCTAGCAAATTAAGAAATGATTTCTAGTGTTAGTTAACATTGACGTAATTTAACATAGAATTCTAGTTGAAACATTCGGACTGTTTTAGTATACCGCCAAATGTTCCAACCGATAAACAAGTTCAAATCAGCTTTTAATTAGAAATTACATCCACATTATTAATGGGCCAAAACTAGGAATTAGCTATTTACAAAACGAGATATGAATTTAGAACTTTACTTTAACGTGAATTGCTTTATAATAGTAAAATTTTAACAATCAGAACTTAAAAGTAGGTCAAAACAAATCCTATTATTTTTCTTTCAAGGAGTTAATTATGATGTCGCGTCGACATATAAATATTATAACAATTGTAAAAAAATGCCATCTTCGGCTAACTACCTACCATGTTTGCAAATAATTATTTCATTAATTTAATTTTATTAAAAGTAACAATCTTATATGGGAGAATATTTGAAAAAGTGACCAGCTCAATAACTAATAGTTCCTATGCCGTCCGCAATAGGTGAC
Organism: Apotomis capreana; assembly: GCA_947623375.1. NCBI lineage: Eukaryota > Metazoa > Arthropoda > Insecta > Lepidoptera > Tortricidae > Apotomis > Apotomis capreana. The sequence continues at coordinate 668,431 of OX392520.1, forward strand.
AGTGCGGTGAACAGCGCTAGAGTAGAAAGATAATATGAAAAATATCGCCGTTGAAAAAAAAAATATTGGTTACTAGAGCAGTTCCTGCTTAAATTGTTTAATTGTATCAACAGTATACTACATATAACCTATATGATTAGAGAGGTACGCCTCACTCCCATGCCATTAATAACATCCAAACCGATTTCTAGAGTTTCATCATTCATCAGATTTTGACGACGCGGTTGGCGAAGTGGTAAAGCAGCTGCCGGCGGTCCTGGGTTCGAATCCCGGCAAGGCAAATATTTGTGTGATGAACTCGTATATTTGTCCCTGGGTCATGATGTTATTTGTATTTAAGTATGTATTTAAATATATAAATATGTGTAACGTCGTCTAGTGTCCAACACAAGCCTTTTAGAGCTAGCTGTGGGACTCGATAGATTTGTGTGCGGTTGTCCGATATTTATTTATTTATCAGCGTGGTCACCCTCGCATCACATGTATGTGCGGGTCGCAGATACGAGTAATCCCGTGATTTGTGCTACCTACGTACAGACAGACGAATATATACACCTACATAATACATATAGTGTGGAACAATTAAATGTCAGCTCCCCAAACCCTCACTGCCATTTAATGATATGTCCAATTGTTCAAGTTATGCCAAATCAATACGGGTTTTGTGAACAAGGAAATGTGGCATCATATCAGTCGAAAATCGTTCACTGCCGGACAAAGGCCTCCCCAAGGTTTTCCAAGACGACTGAACGTGCGCCATCATGGAACGTCTGTTATCGTGATAAGATCGTCGGTCCAATGGCAATCGTACTCTACTGTACATCTTATTTGTATTTTAGAAACATCAAAGTCCGCTATGTCAAGTAATAAAATTGCAGTTGGTACAGTTTATGAAACGTCACGTTTGTTTCTGACTGTATTTCGTTATTGGATCGTATGCAGGTATATAGGGTGTGTCTGACCGTTTAATTGTGATCTCCAAACTGTTCTGCCACTTTGTAGAATGTCTCCTGTCTTAATCTGTTTTTTTTTTTATACTAGTAAGTTATATGTTCTTCAGGCCTTCAATTTTGCATTGTTATTATTGTCGTATGGCTTTATTTCAGTTAAAGTATGTACTAGTAAATACTATAAAGCACAAAACAAAGAAAGTGTGCTGTCTACAGTTGAAATGGCTAGGTTTGATAGCCATTCGCTGGCATCCTCAGTCAGCGCAATTTTGTATGAAAGTTCTTCCGAGTTCTTCCGCCCGAAACGTGATACTTCGAAACCTGTTATAAGGCACGTTATTACGACGTTTGAAAAAAGGATTATTGAATTGTATGTATGCTTAACCTATGCACCACGCAAAGACAAGTTAAGCAATTTCTATAAAAAATGGTGCACATTGGTATTGACCCAAAAGAAACCCAAAAAGATCCCACACTCGGCCGGAGGCTGCTCGTCGAACAATTACCTCCTAATTCCGACCGTCAGCCGATAACTTCGTCAACTCCAGACTGCCATAGACAACTGTAATGCAGAAGCTCATCTTGAGATCCTATAATTATTTAAAGTCACAATTTAATGATTATTAAATTCGTAAAATTATTAAACATTTTAATTAGAAAAACCATCATCGTTTTGACGACGTGGTTGGTGCAGCTGCCTACTGAGCTGGCGGTCCTGGGTTCGAATCCCGGCCGGAGTAAAAAATTGTGTGATGAACTCAAATGGGTCATAGATGTTATCTGTTATCTATAATTATATGGATCTATATATGAATATCATCGTCTTGTACCCATATCAAATACAAGCTTTGCTTTCTTTAGGACTAGGACGATTTGTGTAAGATTGTTCCATAATATTTACTTTACTTAAAGATACTGCCTGTTGAGTTTCTTTCGGCCCTTCTTCTCTACAGGTGTCTCCTCTTATGAATAGATACAGACAAAAGTGTCCATGCAGAATAAAGTTCATCATCTTTCATTATCAACGGAACAGTGTTTTTAAAATTATAATAATAATCCTGAAAAGTCAACTGTTTCGGGCGAAACTTTTCAATGTTTGTTGCCTCGGTCACTTTTATGAACCGATTCGTTTTTTTTTGTTCAAGTGCCATAAAATTATGGTTGTGATTTGATGATGCAATCCATGAGGAATCAAGGGAACTCCTCAAATATTATAGACACATCTATGACGGTTTTGGTGTTTTTTTTATAATAATTCGTTCAATTGTTCTCGGAAACAAAAATTTTCTTCGTTGAAGCCGGTTATTATTTGTAAAAAGGTGATTATAATAAATATGAACGGTTAGATGATCCGATGACAGTAATATACAATGCCGGCAGCACCATTATCTATGATACAAAATCTTATTTTATTTCCATAGAGGGACACATTTCTGCATTCCAAATATCTTGTGCCTTTGGCTACCCCTACAACAGTGCGATAATGCAGTTCCACGCTGCATATTCATAAAGATGGCTCCCGGCTATCCCAGGAGACAAAACGTCGTAACTCACAACAATTACCTACTGAGATATGCCTTTTTTGAGCTGAGTAACATTATGGTGCCGTTACCAGGGGCAAAAGATAGTAATTCACAACGATTTTGTACTAAAATTTTGTCTTTTTGTATTCATAAAAATAACTGCTACCTGTTTATTGGGTAAAAAGGTCGTAACTGACTGACTGTTCGCTCTGAGATATGACTTTTGCCATGTTAATGGGATGGGGAGGGAGTCTAAGAATTATTCCGGGTTTATAATGACATTATGCTTTTGTCACAATTGTGGGACGTTGCAAGTGGTAGCCTGGGGGCATATGTCGCTTTTAACGTTATATATCCTGGAATATGCATCTATGTGTGACTGCGCGGTTGACTGCCTTATGAGCAGGCGGTCCTGGGTTCGAATCCCGGCAGGGGTAAATATTTGTGTCATGAACTAGAATAGTTATTTGTATTGGAGTCATGAATGTTTCGTTGTATTTCAGCATGCATATATTTATCTATTCAAATACGTAGACCGTCATCTATTTGCATCACACAAGCCTAGTAGAGCTAATTTTGGGACTAGGTCGATCTTAGTTTATATCATTATAAAAAAATACACAAACTTTGTTCATCTCTGTGTGTGTTGATAGGTAGAGAATTCCCCTCACGAGGTCATCCTTCGTGGCCCCCGGCCGTTCCACGCTGCGCTTTCCTATACGTAGTCGCCACTCCCTGGGGCTTTGCTGCCCCAACAGTAATCCGTTCTCCGGATTACATAGCCTTACCTACCTATTGCCACTTAAACCATGCAATCCCGGAAGCCGTAGGCCTAGCGAGTTGATTTTTTAATATCTCCGCCATATTTCCCACATACTGAAAAACAGATTACTTACTTATTACAAAATTTCATGAGATTTTCGTGAGAATCGCTTGAGAAATGCGACCTCTGGGAAAGAACAGCCGGAAATCCGGACATCCAAACGTTCAGAAATACGAAATATGTCTTTAACCAAGCTAACAAGGAGGCGCTTCGCTCGCTCGGTTAAATATGTACACAAACAAACATTACATTTCTTTACATTCTTAATCTATTCAAGCACATGCAGCCATAATAAAACTTGTCTAACACTACGCAAAAAGTAAGCAAAAACATGCCTAGGTCGGATGTTGACCTCACAGGTGCGAGTGAAAGAGACAACACCCACCTGACACACATGACGTCACGACAGGTGCTACTAACCGTTACCATGTGATACCTTATACTACCCGTACAAATCGATTGCAACTTTATTCGTATGAAGTTAAAGGTTAGTAGACCGCATTGTAATAGTAGCTTGACAATGCCACAGACTAATTTTTAAGAAATAACCCGCCAACTTTAGTTTGCGCTGTATACAGAACGTGTTCTATAAAAACGAGGTGCACGTTTAATTTGATCGTGTATTTGGATACTGCAGTTAGTAAGGGTTGAATGTATCGAGTTTTTTTAAGGTTTTTTATGCGACAGATGGTTGGCGTGTGCGGTCAAGTGTGGAGGGTTGAAAGGTGTCTTAGGCCCTATAAACTTTGCCTTTTATGGGAAGAATTAAGTCATGTTTATACGAGTAAGGTTAAGTGTAAACTAGTATAGTCTTGTACCCATAAGACAAACTTTCTAGAGTTGAATTTTTGGTATAGATTTGTGCAAGATTATGTGATATTTTGTACTTACTACTTAGTGATGGTGTCCGGAACTTCGTCCGCGTAAATCTTTTATTTTATCGTAGTCGGATAAAAAGTATCCTAAGTATAACCATTTATGAATATCCAACTATCTCTGTACCAAAATAGGTTTAAATACGTCCAGCCGTTTCGGCATGATTAGCGGACAAACTTATTTTTGCTAACAGATGCCGCTGTACAGCAGGCGCTATGCAACCATAGAAATCCTGCATCGCACTGCCCGATTTTTAATGAAATAATTACCCATCTCAATAGAAAACTTATTTAAGATATTTTTATAATAAAACCAGAAGGTGGCCCGCAACTTCGTACGCGTATTTTTAGGGTTCCGTACCCAAAGGGTAAAAACGGGACCCTATTACTGAGACTTCGCTGTCCGTCCGTCCGTCTGTCACCAGGCTGTATCTCAAGAACGGTGATAGCTTGACAGTTGAAATTTTCACAGATGATGTATTTCTATTGCCACTATAACAACAAATACTAAAAATAAAATAAAATAAATATTTAAGGGGAGCTCCCATACAACAAACTTGTAATAGATTATATATATGTATAGGTACGGAACCCTTAATGCGCGAGTCGGCCTCGCACTTGCCCAATTTTTATACCTTGGTCGATTAAAAAGTATTATATAACCATCTTTGGATGTCCAGCTATCTCTGTACCGAAATTGGTTAAAACTTGTTCAGTCGTTTCGGCGTGATGAGAGAACAAAGGAAATTATGAAAACAGATGGCGCCAGGCTGGCATGGCGCCGTGCGCCCATACAAAACAAATGAAGATCCTGCATCACGCTATTAAGATTTTTCCTGAAATCATGACCCCTCTCCATAGAAAACACTAATTTACAATACAAATCTAGACTTTTATAATAAAACAGTTTTATAAGATAGTAAGAAATACAATTTGTTATCGTTGAAGTTAGTATTTTTTGTAAATAAATGATTTGTGGTGAAATAAATGCAAGCTTCCCTCACTGAATAATTACTCGAAAAATCCGCACTAAAAGAAAATAATCGAAGCTTAATGAAGGTGGGATAATCAACGGTTTTCCGTAACCCTTCGTTATCATATTTTGGCAAAAAATATTAATTAAGAAAGCACCCTTCAGTTTTTTATTTCTTACACAACCGGTATCAAATAGAAGGATTACTTTTACAAAATTTTAAGTAAAGTACATTTTACATAACAAGGTTATGTATAACAGAATGTATTTATTTCATACTATAAGGTGCTTACAACATTGTCCGCGTAAAAAAAATATTTACAATAGTTTGGGTAAAAATAACAGTATCCTATAACCGTCTTTGGTTGGTCAGCTATCCGTGTATTAAAATTGGTTAAATTCCGTCCAGCCGTTTCGGTGTGATGAAAAGACAAAGAAAATTACCACGGTGCTGCATCGTACTTAAGACTTTTCGTGAAATAATGACACCTCCTCCTTAGAAAATGATTTTCAATATAATTTAGAATGTTATAATAGAACATGAATAAAACAGAGACAACAGTACAATACAAAACAAATCCTCTTCATTGCACACGTGAAGGAGATACAATAAAATAATAAGCATTATCACTATATAGCGATTTCTTCCAGACAACTTTTAGGTAGCGGACTAGTTAAACAGTTTCAATTGTAGTATTACATAGACGCCAAGTCTTTTGACTGTGACTACTTCTTAGAAATACCTAATACAATTCTGACCTACCCCAAACTCCAAAAATAACCGAATCCCCACAACAGCTGCCCACAGCCGCAAATAAATAGAAAATAGCCCAATACCCAAATAAAACAATACAAAAGCCCATAAAAATCAAGTCGAATTATGCCACCGGAATTTTCCTTCGAGAAAAATCTATGCCAGTGTTCTCTCCCATGTTAAAACTGCAGTCATTTTTAAATAGCTTAGACTTAAACTTGATAGGAATAAGGGTGAGGTCGGGTGTGTAGCTGAGTTGGTAATGATTACAAATGGCGGGTATTGTTTGGTGCGGAAAATGGAAGTGTCAATATCAAGGGACAGATTTGGAGATTCGGCGATAAGAGAGCGCCAGCCCTGGATTTACAGTACCTACGTTAAAAAGACACATTTGTTTTATACTACGACAGTGGCAAACAAGCATGCGGCTCGCCTGATGTTAAACAGTTACCGCCGCCTATGGGCGCTTGCGATGCCAGGGGCATCACACGCGCGTTGCCGACCCTTTAAGAACCTATTTACTCCCCTCTTGAAAATAACTTATCCATAACTATATTATTAGTATTACAGAAATAACTTATACTATATGTATATTTAGTACCTTAACTAAGATATAATAAAAATAAGGTTATGACTCTAACCAAATATTTAACTCGAATATTTGTGCTTGAATCATGGTTGTCCTATGTTTTTGAGATGTATACCGTCGTTTAGTAACTACCTACTCATACCATAGCACAACGATACAAGCCTTCTTGAACTTAATTTGGAACTAGGTCGATTCGTGTGTTTGTCTAATATTTATTTTTTATTTTATTTTTATGTCAACTGAATTATTACTTAGCCTATAGAAAATGAGTCGTAGCAGCATTTTACCGCCCGCCGCGGGCCACCCGCGCCTCACATCGCAAAGATGTAAACCGGTCCAATCTGCTAAAATACACATTAAACAAATTACTCGACCGGGACGCTATTACCTAAGTAACACGAGTGAGGCGAGACACCTGCCCGTACCACAACTTGGCTTCTCGACTCTTGTCGCGCGACAGCATCGCCTGGCACTCTCTCACAGTACTGTGAAGATAGAGACAGGTAATATTTCTCGCGCGAGAGAATCGCTTGTGACTGTTTTGCTAGACGGGCTGGTGGCTGAAGACGGTATTTGATGACAGCTCAAATCAGGGGGGCAATTCGACCAATTGTAGAGATGATGGAGATCTCTCCATTTGATCGCCACCCGTTACTTTTGACGTGCCCCTAGTTGACAAGTGTCGATATCTCTAGAACATTGCAACTTCGCCAATCCGGTTGAATTAAATTTGCGTCTCCTTTGTATGTGACGGCGTAGATAAAAGGCGCATAATCAACTTGGCCGGGTGTTACGTGAAATTAAACAGTTACGTTTCGTTCTAAGCAGAAAGTCATATGCATGAATAGCATTTTTGACAATCATTATCGCTTTCGTATTTCCAAAATTGAGATGAGATAATGTCACTTCCACGCCACTGTCATCTAATAGAGTTTTGACGTTTTGCAATCTCTCAAACGGCATTCTCGAATTAGGTCCCTGCTACTCTTTTTGAAATGTCAAAAACGATTAGCTTGCATGAAGTTTCTGTGAAGACACTGGCTTGTGAAGGCATAAAAATCTGTAGTCAAGACATGTCTTCTTTTTAGTTTTTGTACAATTAAAAATAATATTATGTCCAAAATTTAGTGGTAGTTTATTTGTCTGTACTGTACGGGCCGTAAGTGGAGTGGGTGGACTTGAAAACTTTCTGCATATAACGTTACAGTTATATGTCAATGGGACGAAATGTTTTGACTTTCACGTCGACTTTGAAGCGAAACAGAATTAAACAAATTACTCGTCAGCAATGCTATTACTGCCGCGCCGAGAGTTGACTCCGAAACTTCCCTTGATTACATTTTCGGTAAAAACCATATTAGGCTTGGATTAGTGTATCTTTTCTTAACCAAACTTTTATTCCAAGAAAAACACTTAGGTACCTACTGTCGGAAAGTAATGTCAACCATACTAGTTTGACATAGTAAATAACGCTCTCGGATAGCCGAGAGCGTTATTTTTAGAATAAAAATCCGAATACAGAGTCGGTCCTTGTGTGGAAAGTCAAACCCACTAACGGGAATGCCTCCGAGCCGCAGGAGGCATTTACAGTGGTATATAAACATGGCGATTAAAGTAAGCTGTCGATTAGAGGTACTTATATTTGAGGGATTTTCGATTAGATTAAAAATTTCATCTTCAGCCAAAACAAGTCCACTTGGTTCAAGTGTTCTCCAAAGAACGCTGCTACTCAAGTATCACACAGACTACATAAGCGCTGATACTAAGCTTTTATTCAGCTTAAATTAGATTGGGTGTTCGGACGGCCTACAGGCCACATTTTACAATCGACGCTTATGACATTTTGTGAGTAGGTTCGATAAGTATATATCGATGGCAAAAAGCGAGAACGTAGTAACCGCCACTTGGTCAAAAAACTTTTTTTGCATATTCGGAATCAGCGAATTTTTCTGCGTCGACTGGTCTGGGTCCCATGGCTCTACGACGCTTAGAAAAAGCTGGACTACGTTGCAAAACGAATGTATTTTTTTGACGATGCCCACATCTAATTGCTGTAAACACCCAAATAGTAGCAATTTTCTAAACGAGTACATTTACGCTAATTTTGTTCTTTCATAAATCAAAGGGTGTGCCGGTTACAGCGTTGCCGAAATTTTGTTCCGTGGCGGTTGCAGCATTTATGCATGTAGTGAAAAAATTACGAACCAAGCTTCCTGCAATTATCCTAAAATAAATTATCTATGATTGACGCTTACTACATTTCATTCGAAAATGAATTAACAGCAAGCTACAGTAACGACATTTGAAACACAACGTGAAGTGGGTAGTGCTTGAAGATACAGCAATAAAAATGTGCGCTCGCGGCGATGTGGCTCGTGAATACGACCTGTGATTTAGTCTATCGGCGATCGCCGGAGCGAGTGGGTGTGCGTATTCTGTGTACATGCCTTTTTTGGATGTAAAATATGTTGCGGGTTTAATGGAAAATTATGAATATTGGGATGAAACATAACTAGCATATTTATTTGCTTTATTAATATTGAAAGGACAGCAAAAATGTTTTTATTACATTTTGTTGGAAGAAAATAATGATGTTGGGGCGCGGGACGCGGCAGCTTTGAGAGTTTCGTGCCTCAATCGCCAAAAACTAAACTTAAATAGGATCACTTTTGTGCCTGTCTATCTATTTGTTGAGACCTTTTTCTCAGGAACGCGTGGAGGTATAAAGCTGGAATTAACATCAAATATCATAAAAGGTCTGCTTATCTTCAGCTTAAAGGCAATCAAAAGATACGAGCAAACGCTCGCATGATGATTAAAAAAAAATGAAAAAAAAATTTTTTTTCGGCTTTCTTCTTGACAGCGGCCTCCTCTTGTAAAATGCCGATAAATTCAGATTTTATAATATGAGAGATTTTATTAGCCTTTTGAAATGTTATAAGCAACGGAGGTTTTAAGTAACTTTCGTAATGTTTTTATACAGAGAAATTGAGACTAGATAGTATTTGATATGTTAAGACGGTAATTGTTGCTTCTGAGCTTTTAATTTATAAGAAACCTGCATTTAAAATTTGGAAACATTTTAAAAAAGTATGTTGATAAAAGTTGATTGATACTTAAGTCGTTTTATTTTCACAGTTTCTTTTTGCCGGTGGACACTTACCACATTTCAGTTAGTCCTATAAAGAACGTAATATTTGACATTTACGTCAAAATTATTGAATCTTAAAATAAATATGCATCTGGTTACAGCATTTATGCTTTATGGAAATAATACTCGTTTCACCATTTTAGTACATTTACTTCTGGCGTTTACAGCGTTTTCGCGTAACGAAAAAAAGAGTTCAATTGTCGTAACCGCCACTAAGTCGTAAACCAGTATTTTTTGTTAAATATTAAATATGCCAGTTGAAAGAAAACCATAAGTTATGAATAAGATCCAAATATCAAGCGTTTTCGTTCATAAATGAAAGAGTTAATGTTTTTTTTTCTCGAAATCGAAAAGTTTTTTGGCTCTGGTGTAAAGTTTGCATTTTGGCGGTTACTACGTTCTCGCTTTTTGCCATCGATATAGAATTAAATTTATGAAACATATTGTAATGTCTCATTATTTTAATGTGGGTACACCACAATTTTATTTAACCCTTTGATACAAAGATCAAAGCTTAAAGAAAAATTGAAAAAGAAGTTTTTGGTGGACGAGACCGGGAATCGAACCCGGTACCTCTGGATTACCGATCCAGCGCGTTAACCACTTCGCTACCCTAACTCCAAGTTACCTGACGAATTTTTCCTTATGCTTTGTGTGTCAATCTGCATTGTTTATTACCTACTAAAGCAAGGTTTTCACGATTCCCGGTCTCTTCCACCAAGTAACTCCATTTTCAATTTTTCTTTAAGCTTTGATCTTTGTATCAATGGTATATTATATTATAGAATCGATTCGGTTCGGTCGATTCAGTTTTAGATTTTTTCAAAATGGCGGGGATATAGGGGTTAAAAACGTTAAAAAATATAAATTGTCAGGTATTTTGAAACGAACTTGCGAGGTCTACAGCTCACAGAGCAACTAGTTGATAGTACGGCCCTTCGTTCGCTTCCGATTCGCACTTGGCCAGTTGTTAAACATTGCACTTTCCTCGTCATCTCTGTACCTTGAATATGAAGGTACCCACACCAACTACACTAATGCAAAATGACACAGTTCTGACATTTATGGACTGAGGGGTGAACCCTTCAGTGACAGCTACATTAAAATTGACAGTCACATTCCCCCCTGTCACCCTTTGGTCCCTACGGAGTTTTAAATTGAACCCAGCGACATAGGTGGTAATATTTCGTATGATGAATATAAGAATTTTCTTAAAATTTTCTTTATACGTTTAACTAAGATTTTTAAACAAAGAATCGATACAAATATCGAACACAATGCAAAAGCCATTTTGCTACGTTTTAACTTCGGCCGAATCGATCCAGACGAGGGAGTGTGTTTTTCTCGATCTATATTTGTAGGTAATATATATAGCACATCCCCAAGTTTTTATTTAGTTTCACATATACCAATATCTGTGTATCAATATTTTACAATTTACGAAATAAACAAGTGAACCAATAAACAAATCTGCGAGATTTGGCATTTGACTTTTGCACCATGAACCTAAACCGTTCTGCTTACCTCATGTATCCAGAAGGGCGTAACTCACACACAAATTCTATCAATACATGCCGTTCCGTGAATGGCGCTGTGTCCAGCCATGGCAGTGGCACAAATGGATGTGTCAGTCACGTGACCGCGGCGCCCGGGGATCCGGTCCGAAGGACCATTCGAGTAATTAGAAGAGAAATGGAACCGAGGGCCTTCTACAGATACTATTCTGTAAAATACACGTTAAATCATAAAAATACATTAGATCATCTTGCACAATACTACTAAAACGGAGATAATAACGGAGTGTTGTGACTGTTGTCAAACTAATAAGTCTTATAAATAATCCCTACTGAATCATCAGCACAGTAAAGCTGACAAAAGCTACCCAAGTAGCACTAAAAAAACACTTATACAGACTTTAAAAGCGTAAATTAGCGTTATAAACTCTGTATAGGCTTCTTATAGAGCATGATTGTTACTTGGAACGAGATGAGACGTCTGTAGATTTGTCAAATCGGCATCTTAAAAACCTTCAAAGTCTTTGACACTTTTATGATAAACAGTAAACAGCAGTTATGTATTTATTCGGATCATAACAATCCGTTATTGCAAAAATGAATCTGTATAAATCACAAATCGCAAATTCCTAGAAAGTTTCCAACAGCTATAATAAGCTAAACAGCTAAAAGAGTCTGATCCATGCTTCTTTCTTACATTTAAGTATCAAGTTCAGTACTTCCCTAAGCTCCGTTTTATTTTATAAATTTATGAAACATATTTTTATATAATCTTTTTATCGATTCTATTTTTTATGAAACATGTAGGTAATGTAATTTTTTTAAAGTGGGTACTCATTAACATTTTTATATTTTGTATAATGGTTCGTTTTATTTTACAAATTATTCTGATATTTACACTTTACGTGGATATCAGAAATGCCCAAACTTTAATGGTGGTATTATAGGAACTTGACGAAACTAGGTGTTTTGCACTTATTATGACCTACAACCACCTATTGAAGACATTTGACACTTAAAAATCCCAATACAAAAAGCGCAAAGCCTTAACCGAAATGGGGCACACTCAACGTCTTGCCTGACCTGACACACAGACACAAACTCACCCTTATACACACACCCCTACAACACACACAGACGAAACGCCGGGGATCTGTCAGTATTGCTACGGACGCCGGGGCGGACGGACGTTCGAACGAACGCGATCGCGAACGAATACGTGGAGTGTTTTTAAAGGATGTGTTTTGAGTGTTGTGAGTGACAAGTGATTGGAAAGAAATTATCGAATTGTGCTTCTCTTCTCTTCTTTGACGGAAACTGTAAGTTATTTTCGGACGCGATGATGCGACCGATTTACGATTGTGGGTTAACATTGCGAATGAATTTTTAAATAGAATCGCCGGATTTACTCTATTTCTATGGATGATATGAGAATGTTTGCTATTTATCTTATTTTAATTATGTCACTTTTTTGGCAGAAATACGGTTAAATGTCGATTTTAACAATAGCTTTATATATTATAGCTTAGTGCTACGTTTATACGAGAAATATGGCAACATATATATGTAATTTTTAACACTTTTAAAAAACACATACGTCATATTAAATTTCGACCAAATTCAGTAAGATAAAAAAAGCTTTTTTTATATAAAGGAAAATAGGAAATATCTAATAGAACTGACACAGAATTTACAAAAATGTAGGTACCTATGTCGCAATAGTTGAGTGATAATCTTCATATTGTCATTTCTAAATTGCATAGTATTTTACGCTTTTGAAAATGATAGAAAAACATACCAGTATCTATCATATTCGCAAGAAACTGCGGAAATGTATTCCAGCCAGCTTTCGCCGTGAATTGTGGAATAACATAACATCTCAACATAAACACTGGCGTTTGGCAGTCAGGTCAAACTGAATTAGACACCAGTCGTAAACTTCCGAGAAGCATTGGCAGTTTGGATGTTAGAAGCTTTATGCCAAAAAGCTCTAAACATATAAATACTAAACTTTATACATGACAACATGAATCTAATGAGGTGTTATATAAAGTGCAGTTTTTCGCAAGATAATGTAAATGTGAATTTATATTTATATTTTTTTACGAATCGTGCATAGTCCACTATTACAGGCGTAGAGTAGTTTTAAAACTGCAATCTAAAATGAAGAAATGACACATTAAATATAAAATTATTAAAAAATTATTAAGATATATGAAATTTCTCCGATAATGTAAAAGCATCGGGTAAATTCGTTACTTCACAGATCAATTAGCAATTTTAGTATGTAATTTCTAGGTCAGTAGAAAATCTACAGGTAATAATAGACTAAAGAGACTTTATGGGACGGTAAAATTGCTGTACAAGTGTATATTGCTATTTAGTCATAGAAAGGAACCAATAACACAATATCTTTACTACATATATTGGAGATCAACACAGTTTTATAGTAGCTAGTGAAATTACCGCTTACTACTAACAATATATTTTATTATCAATTAACCGTGATGATAAAACTCCTATATAAGTACTTTATATAGAAAGCTACATACATATATTTTTTCTAGCTGTATTTTTGTGACATTGATAAGCCATTTTAACGTAAATAAAACACATTACTAGACATATATCGTGCTGAGTTTATGACGCGGTTAGCGCAGAGTAGTGGTGCACCTACCTACTGAGCCGGCGTTCCTGGGTTTGAATCCCGGAAAGGGGTTATGTTTGTATGATGAACTCGAATATTTGTATTTAAGTATGTATTTATCTATATAAGTATGTATATCGTCGTCTAGTGCCCATAACACAAGCCTACTAGAGCTTAATTTGGGACTAGATCGATGTGTGTTTTGACGATGTTTATTTTATTAATTATTTATATCTTGGAGATATGTTATTATAAACGACTTTTAGTATCGGAATGAAACCACGATAATTTTAGCATCAACTGAAACTATATTGTATCTAAAAATACAGAGAAACTCACCGACACACATTATTTGTTTCTGTGGATAAATTTAGATTTCGCCTGCGCTTTCATCCACGTGGTAAGTCAAATCATAATCTTTGCTTTCTACCACGAAAAAATCATAACAGGAATTGCAAAAACGTGTTTCTAGTTAAGATTTCAAAAGTCGTAAGCATTAAAAAAAGTTAAATCCTATTAATATCCATCAGTAATTTTGTAATTACACATCTTCCGAGTCGTTATAATCTTAATTAGAACCACAAGTCACCATATTAATTATATTCCCATCACAAGGCGGGCGAGCTGGGCTATATTATTATATTATGTTATTTTCCCGTAATAATTTTCTGGCCTTGTGAAAAATAATGCCTGTGTCGATGAATTATATGTAGCGATGAGTAGAGATTAGCCGTTCTCGCGAAGTTTTTCCGATTCGTACGGGAAATCCATTGAAGCGCAAACTCGTCGACATGTGTATCCTTCCTATCTTAACCTATGACATAGCATTTGGCGCAGTTTGTAGTGCACCTGCCTTCAGGAAATTATGACCAACAGATGGCGCCGGGCTGGCGCGCGCCCATACAAAACAAATGATCCAGCTCTCTCGCTCTCTCTCTCTCTCTCTCTCCCTCTCTCTCTCTCTCTCTCTCTCTCTCTCCTCCTCTCTCTCTCTCTCTCTCTCTCTCTCTTAGCCTTTTTGCCGGTTGCGTCCTCAGCTACTGCCTCGGAGCCTGGGGTCCGCTATGACGATCCTGCATCACGCTATTAAAATTTTTCCTGAAATCATGACCCCTCTCCATAGAAAACTTATTTTCAATACAAATCTAGAATTGAATAATAGTATAGATATAAGTATACTTAAATACACAGAACAAACATGACATGACCCAAGCACAAATATTCGAGTTCATCACACAAATATTTGCCCTGGCCGGGATTCGAACCCGGGACTGCCAGCTTAGTAGGCACTGTAGGCAGGTGCTTACAATCGTGTCGCAAATCTCGTCTAGTCGTCAAGTTAATACATCTATAATAAATAACACAGAGGTACAAAGGTGAACTATCCATATAAGGGTTCTCTTCCAGGTAATCCTAGAGCAATAGTTTCGACATGTTATGTATTACGCAAAAAGTAACTGTATTTTTTTTTATAAATTTACGCATATCATTCCGAGTCTAATCTTTCTCAAGGATGGAAAAGGACCTTTAATCCCACTCAGACTCCTTCGAGGGGGCTCCACAATTTTAATTACATTTCGCATGTCCTTAAGAAACATTCCTGCACGTTTAGAAGTGCTTTAACTCGTTACATTCTTTCTTTACTCGTTTTAAGATTTTTAAGCCCTTGATGCATAATAGGGGTTTTATAATATGTAAGTCTGACTTCACTCAGTTCACGAGTGTTGTAATTGTTTGGACGCCAAATCCGTGTTTAAAGATATCGCCGAATAAGAAATATACTGTATACCAGAACAGGGTGGAACATTTGTAAAGACGGCGCTGACAGGGTAGTGTCATCTGAGTGATCTACAATCGACCTATTATAATTGTAAAGCTGGATTTAAAAGTAAAAAAAGTCATCAAAATAAAATATTTTAATATCAGTGACAACCCTACTAATTCAAAGGTTTATTTACATTTTAAATTAACACCTGTCTTAAACTTAAATGTTCAAAAGATGCTAGGCTTGATATGTGCAGATTTTTATACTAATGTTTAACTAACTGTATCTCAAAAATGGATAGAGATATTTACATAGTTCATTGGTGAAAAATTAAGTAGTCAGTCTGAACCATTCCCTGTTTGCTTAAATGCTTCCTTCGATGTGTTTCACCCTGTATATATACTTCTACTTAATTGTAAAACCGCGATGTTTTTTATTCGAGCTGCAATAAGTACCTAATATTTGAAGAATATACCATTTGAAAGAATATCTGGGCGTTTATCAAAAATGGATGTATTAACTTTTTCCAGTTTTTTTGGCCTCGTGTTACTCACAATCTGTACTTACATTCCAAACTCATACAAGAAAAAAAGTCTCCCTCGTAACGCAACTGGGTAATTTATATTTGAATAATTATATTTTTGTTTAATTAACTGTGTTTCCTAAACTCGTTCCTTGCCAAATTTCATGATTCTAAGGTAACATTTTACACACACACTATTATTACTTATAATAAAACGGGACTTAATGGCTTTCAAAAAGGTGTTTATTTAATAATCAACAATAACAATACTACATAAATAAAAATACAATTATAAACTAAGAACTTAAGTATAACCTAAATATTTGCTAAGACGGAGTAAGTAAATTGAATATTTAAAAAAAAACCGTCACAGTCGCCAAACTTAAGTGGCAGTGGGCGGGGCACATTGCTCGTAGAATCGATGGCCGTTGGGGCAGAAAGGTTCTTGAGTGGCGACCGCGGACCGGAAGACGCAGCGTTGGAAGGCCTCCAACAAGGTGGACCGACGACCTGGTTAAGATCGCGGGTAGAAATTGGATGAGGGCGGCGCAAGATCGATCGTTGTGGAGAACTTTGGGGGAGGCCTTTGTCCAGCAGTGGACGTCTATAGGCTGATATGATGATGATGATGAAAAAAAACCCGGCCAAGTGCGAGTCCGACTCGCGCACCGACGGTTCCGTACAAACTTTCACTTATCCCATCTTAATTGGCCTGGTTGAGTTAAGTTTGCAACTGAAATGTATCTCTTCTAGGTCATCGGGAAGTACCCTATCATTTTGATTCCCTTGAGAGTGTCGAAGTGTAAGTTTTTTGCAACATAAACGACCGTATCTTTTTTTCACGTTAATGAAGAAGTTTGATTTTTTCACAGCTTCAAGGGACCGTAGACCTGAGTATATGGTGTTAATTTCAACTCGAGACCTCCACGAGTTCTTGAGATAAAGGGTCTTGACAGACAGACAGACAGCAAAGTGATCCTATAAGGGTTCCGTTTTCTCCGATTGAGGTACGGAACCCTAAAAAATACAAAAAGGCTGTCCCGATTGGCATGGTCCCGAAGACGCAGCATTTCCTCGCTGAATAGCAAAGCTTACGTTGAGCGAGGAGACACGACGACAGACGAACAGACGGATGGACAACGAAGTTGTTCTCTAAAGATTTTGTTTTTCGTATTGAGAGCACGAAAAACAACGAAATTTAAATAGTTTAATTCGTTCAGGAGTAATAATACATGCGCACAGATACACAAGTTGCATGCTTTTTGTAGAAGGTTACAAAATTGGTAACAAAGTACGTGTGTGATGGCAATTTTGTCTTTTTGTACCCAGGTCCTTCTAAGCATGACGAAAGTATGTAAGCAATTAACATTTTGTAACATGGCGGGGTCCCACGAGAAACAAAGAGAGCTCGTTACGGGGTAGAAATATCGCATTTGCATTCTAAATTAGTTCAATCAAACATTCATTGCAGTGTTTGTATTTACTTATGGGAATTTTTGAAATAAATGCTCCTTTGCTATATTGTGAAATAGCGCTTTAGGCAATATTAGTTTCAAACAGATTGTGTTCACTTGTGTATTGTATATCTGTATGAGTATATGTAGATTGTAGGATCACTAATACCTATCCCTATCCGAAACCGTGCAAGTACCTAAATCCCACTGGCGTTACGGTGGTGGAGATGTTAACACGTTGAACCGGTTATTCAGAGGTACCAGGTTCGATTCCCGGTCTCTACCACCAGGTTGCGCATTAAAGTTTTTCTTTGTGCTTTAATCAATGGCTCAATCTATAAAAAAAATTCATCTACACTGAAAAAAAAAGATATTAACAGAAGCCCAAACGTTAGCTGCTAGTTACATAAATCGGAGGACAGACAAACTGAGGGCTACTAGTAACCAAAATAAGTTGTGTAAAATTAGCATAATTTTGGTTACTGCTCAGCATAATTTGGCTATTTCTCGAGTAGTCAAACTAGTTGAGCTGTTTATTTTTTCAATTTATAATATTAAAAATAATGAAATTACATGTTTCATTACGTGAAAAATCCCACTAATATAACAGTGCAAGTTGGTGTAATGCTACTTCTTCACGCAAAAACGGAATTTTGAACAGAGATAAGTAGTTTACACCCCAACTTAGCACATGTAGAACTCAAAAAAGCACGGTTCCCGTAGGATAGTGAAATGTTTAGCGCAAGCGTAGCCACGGGCAAACGCTATTTATTAATACTTATTGCTAAATGCACATCGAATAGCAAGATTGGAGTAATTTCGTCCATATAGCGGATATGGCCTTGATGTCGCGAATACATCGTTCAAATAGGTAAATGGATGGATATCGAATTAGGCCTAATAAGTATAAAATATCGTGTCACGAACACGAGCGGAACTTGCTCGCGATAAAGTGTAACATTTCTTAATTATTCTCATTTATAATTAAGATTCCTATCTTAGCTGGCTTATGCTCTAAATTTATATTATTTTGTAGTAGATTTTACTTTCATGTCCGTCCTTGAGGACAAAACTATTTATTCATTAAATAAATACCTAAATGTGAATTAAGGGACAATCTTACACAAGTCGACCTAGTCCCAAACTAAGCAAAGCTTGTGCTACGGGTACTAGACGATACATCCTCCTAGCCTTTGTCCCATTTTTTGAGAATGAATTTTTGGGTACTATAGACGATACATAATATTTAAATAGGTACGTATATAAATAACAACAAATATTACAGTTCATCACACAAATATTTGCCCCGGCCGGGATTCGAACCCAGTGTCATACAATTACATATAAATAATAACAGAGTTTGCGTAGCCATGTCGTGAAAATCTATATGTATACTATTACAAAATTCTAAAATTGTAATGAAAATCTGTTTGCTATGGTAAGGGGTCTTTATTTCAGGAAAAGTCGTGACAGCGCGATTCAGGATTTGCACGGGTGCGCGGCGGCAGCAGTACAGCGCTGTCTGTTGATAAATAAAATATTTTTACGCTTATCACGTCCAAATGGCTGGATTTTATTGATTATTAAAATGAAAACTTTTCATAAACAATGACTTATTAAATTAAAAACCAATTTTGGTACGGTCATCCAACGATGGTTATAGGTATAAGATACCTTTTTTTTTAATCCCGACAAGGGCAAATATTTGTGTGATGAACTCGAATATTTGTGCCTGGGTCATGGATGTTATTTGGTATTTAAGTAGGTATGTATTTATCTATAAGTATGTTCATATACTTAACACAAGCTTAATAGAGCTTTATTGTGATATTATATATTCCGAAACAAATACATAGTCAATCTTATCCTAATCACAGTTTTAAAATAAATAAATACATTTATCCATCATGTACCTTTACGTTAGGCACTAGTCGAATAACCCGCCCCGTGTCATTCCCGGTGCGAAGGTTCCCATGACGCTCGCCGCATTACCTCGCTGAATCGCGATGGACAACCTTTGCACCAGGAATGACCCGGAATGAGGGTCTAGACCTCTCTCGCGTAAACGCCGCCCGATCTCCGCGATAAAATCTCTCGCTTCGGACCCCCAACAACCAGTCGTCTCCACAGCAAACGGGACAAATATATAATTGCTGGCAAGTACCGTATACTTGTCCCGCTTCCTACAGGCAGCTACCTCAGCAGCTGCCCCCGCAGACCTGGTCGTGCGACCAAGGTGCGAGGCGGCAAAAGTGCTGACGCATGTAGCGTCCCACAGTAGGCACTTGCCTCTCTGCCAGGGCACCAAGGTCACACCATCAGGTCTCTTCCCATCAGTCGGACTAAGACCGGGAGGCTCCAACAAACACGCTTTATTGTGGGGCTAGATTGATTTGTGAGGTTGTCCGATATTTATTTTTTATTTAAGTATTTATTTATTTTTACCCGACTCATCATCATCATTATAATTATCAGCCGATACACGTCCACTGCTGGACAAAGGCCTCCCCCAGAGTTCTCCACAACGATCGGTCTTGCGCCGCCCTCATCCAATTTCTGCCCGCGACCCAACCATCAGGTCGGCAGTCCACCTTGTTATTGGCCTTCCCACGCTGCGTCTTCCAATGCGCAGTCGCCACTCAAGAACCTTTCTGGCCTAATGGTCATCGGTTCTACGAGCAATGTGCCCCGCCCACTGCCACTTAGGTTTACCCGACTAGGTTGAAGAAAAAAGATTTACGCATAAGTGTCGTATATAATTTTGCATTTAGGATAGCGAAACTGTAAGGGTTCTGTTATTGCAACGGAACCCCGAAACGCAGCACACCGCAGCGTGGACTTTGTGAAATTTTGAATATATTGATGGTGTAACGATAGCAGTGTGATTACAACCAGCAGCGAAAGCCGACGGCGATGCGGCGGCAATTTACGCGTGTATTTCCCACCATCATTTAGGTATCTAGTGGTAAAATAGCGTTATAATATAGACTGTCACGTTAAATTGATAACAAAAGTACCAACACAAATGATAACAGTACAAATGGCGGATTTAATGCCAAATAGCATTAACTACCAGTCAACCATAGGGCCAAACAGAGATACTAGAAGTTGGTGCAAATCAGAAATCTGATGGTAACAGAGAGCATCTAATAATTAAGTTTCGAAGGCAAAACGATCCCTTCAGCCATTATTGCGAACTGTTAAATTATCAATTGAAAAAAACATTTAGGAAAAACCATGGCAAAGACAAAAGAATGACCTATAGCTTGTACATACTCACAGCAAGGACTTTTGAAAAAAATAAATAATTTAATGGGTTTCGAAAAATTGTACCAAGGCTTTTATAATACGATATAAATGAGAAGTATTATTTCACTCAATTTGATTTAACTAAGCAAAAAATATGAGACAGTTTTACATCAGGGAAGTCTATTCAAGATATCCCTGTTACCTTAACCTTTATGTAAATATTCAATTACCTGCGTACAAAAGGACGCGAATATAATTATTCTCCATTAATCATCAAGCCACCATGGCGGACGGTATTATAAGAACTTGAAAAAAATGCTTTCACAGACGGGATTTTCATATTTGACTGTCGATTTTCTTATTTATTCAGATTTCTGAATACTTCCACTGGGGTACGAATACATACACTTTTTACAGACCTTAGGTCATCTTTGGAATCATGTTTTTCTTATATACTACTACTACTACTACTACTACTTACTTCACGGCCGCTTTCGGCCACGACGACTGCTGTTAACTCCGATTTTGTCGCTGGTGAGAACGCATGTGGCTCACGTAGCCTACCTTATTGATGAAGCTACGCGAACACTGCGGACATGTGAGCACACCATTGACAAAATTATATGATTCTGCCACAGGTGGTCGGGCTTTTACGTGGTCACGTTTAGTGTCCAGTTCAATGCGCCGTTGGTTCTCAAAGTCATAGACTTTAGAATTTACGACAGCTCTCCATTCTGACCGCATGGCCGCCTGCTGCTCCCACCGCGACGGATGTATACCGCACTTCTTTAAGTGCCTCTTTAGCACATCTTTGTACCTGAGGAGCTGTCCGCCTTGTTTCCGCTTACCGTCCTCAAGTTCGGAATAAAAGATGCGCTTAGCCACTCTCTGCTCCTCCATCCGTGAAACGTGGCCGCACCAACGAAGTTGTCGTCGCATAAGGTACGCCTCGATGCCACACACGTTTGCTCTACGCAGAACTTCTGTGTTCCGTATGCGATCATACCACCGGATCTTCAGTATCTTGCGTAGGCATCTGAGGTGAAATCTGTCCAGCATTCGGATATGACGACGGTAAATGGTCCAGGTTTCAGCAGAGTATAGGATATTGGGAAGCACGACTGCCATGTACACATCTATCTTGGTGCTCAGTTTTAAATCGTGTGAACTAAACACTTTGGGATCGAGTTTGCCAAATGCCGCAGCCGCAGCACCGATCCTGCTGTTGATTTCTGCATCAAGATCGCATTTAGCTGTAATCGTGCTCCCCAGGTACCGGAACTTGTCGACCTGCTTCAACTGATCATCGCCGAGCTTAGTGACCAGTGTTTCATCTTGACCGTGAATGTCCGATGACATCACCTCCGTCTTCTTGACACTGATCTTTAAGCCAAATCTTCGGCATGCTTCATCGAAGGCAATCATGAGCCGTTGCAGGCCATCTGGGGATTCAGACACAAAGCACAGGTCATCTGCATACATGATCTCTGTGATGACTGCGTATGAGACTTTAGTGCGGGCTTTGAATCTGGCTAGGTTGAAAATGCTACCATCAGAGCGGAAACGGATGCGAATACCCTCAGAGAGGGTTTGCAAGACTTCCTGGACTACGACAGCGAAATATAATGCAAACAGTGTGGGTGCTAGAACGCACCCTTGCTTTACCCCACAGGTAACGGGGAAAAAACTTGACTGTTCGTCATCAGCGGCGACGCAGCATTCCATGTCGTCATGAAGTAGCCTCACAAGTCTTACAAACTTTTCAGTGCATCCAATTTTGCCCAGCACCACCCAGAGGGCTTCACGAGGTACACTGTCAAATGCTTTCTCAAGGTCAACAAAGCAGAGATACACTTGTCGACCCTGTTCTCTGCTTTTTTCCTGCAGTTGACGTACTGAGAAGATAGCCTCACACGTACCCCGATCAGGTCGGAAGCCGAATTGGGTTTCCGGTAGCAGTTTCTCAGATAGTTTCATGAGGCGGTTCAGTAAAATTCTGGCAAAGACTTTTCCAGGGACTGATAGTAGTGAAATGCCACGGTAAGAATTGCAATCGGAGCGGTCGCCTTTGCCCTTAAATAGTGCCCTAATGCGCGATACTTTGAAATCATGCGGGACAAGTTCCTTCTCCCACATAAGGGCAAAAACCTTCCATATAGCCGTATACAATTCCTCGCCGCCGCATTTGATCAACTCACCCGGTATTAAATCAATGCCTACCGCACGCTTATTTTGCTGTTGCTTAATAGCACAAACAACCTCACCTCTTGACAGTGACTCATCCAGCTCTACATCAATTGGGAGTTGAGGTATAGAATGAATGTAGTTCATGTCAGCCAACCGGTCTACATTCAGCAGAGTGTTGAAATGCTCCGCCCAACGCGTCAGTATTTCCTCTTTGCTCTTAAGAAGGCCCTCCCCACCACAGGGCTTGAGAGGCACTTTCGCGAGGGGTTTGGTACCAATCAGACTTCTAACCTCCTTATAAAACTCCCCGAGCTGATTTGTGTCCGCGAGTATTTGCATAAAGCGAGCTTTGTCCTGCCACCACTTGTCCTTCGTTTCCCGGGATAGTTTGCGTAGGTGTATGTCACTTTGCCTGATCTCCGCAATGCTTTCACCTTGACCGTTGCGCCGCCGAAGTAAACGTCGGTGTCTGTCTATAGCATCCGTCAGGACTCCATCATTCTCATCAAACCAGTCCTCATGTCTACGGACTTTAAGACCCAAGGTGGAATTAGCCGAGTTTAAGATATGAGAAGAGAGAGTCCCCCAGGTAGCAATAACGTCACTCGTGTCTAAGTTTATAGGCCGCAACGCTTCAGTCAAGACTTCAGCATACTTCTCCTTCGTCTCGAGATTTTTAAGCCTATCCACGTTAAGACACGCAGGCTTTGTTCTTCCAATTCTTCGAGGACGTCGGAGGCGAAGACGCAGTTTCGTGACTACAAGCCTGTGGTCAGTCCAGCAGTGCGCTCCCCGCATAACACGGGTAATTCGGACTTGGGAAACATCTTTTTGTCGCACGATAGCATAATCTATCAAGTGCCAGTGCTTGGACCTTGGGTGCATCCACGTGTTTTTGTGCTTGGCTGGAAGTCTAAACATGGTGTTTGTTATTGCCAGATGGTGTTGTGCACAAAAGCTTAGCAGTAGCTGACCGTTGCTGTTCACGTTTCCAACCCCGTGTCTGCCCAGGACATCAGGCCAAGCTTCATAATCCCGTCCTACTCTGGCATTGAAATCACCCAGTAAAAGTACCTGTTCCCTGGGCTGTATGCTACCGAGACAGTGTGTCAATTCTTCGTAAAATTTATCTTTAACGTCATCAGTTTTGTCTAGCGTGGGAGCATAGACACTGATGACGTTAAGAAAGTTGTTGCTATCCAAATGCAGGCGCAGCGTGGTAATGCGGTCCGAAACATGTACTGGACACTCCTGTAATTGTTTCACCAGCTGATTCTTGATCGCAAATCCTACGCCCGATCTTCGCGGTTCTGAGGAGGCAAGCCCTTTCCAATAGAAAGTATATCCACCCCCGTGCTCCACGAGCTCTCCTTCGTCGGCGAGATGCGTTTCGCTAAGAGCGGCCACAGTGACATTGTAGCGAAGAAGCTCTCGTGCCACAATGGCAGTTTTCCTCTCTGGGCAAGTGTTAGCACCGCGATCAAGGAGTGTACGCACATTCCACGCGCCAAAAGTCAGGTCCATTGGTGTTTTTTTATAGTTTTTTCTGTTTCTTCGACCGCGCATTAAAAGATGCGGAGGCAGCCACGGCTACTGCCATCCTTAAGGGGTAGGGTGAGCATTTTTTTAGGGCACCTTTTCTAGCCCCCTCCCCGGCTCAGCGAGGAAAGCAGTGCCTCCCTAAAAAGGGCTGCTTTGTCACTCCGGGTGCTGCCGAAACCACTCTGTCCCCCCATTGCAGAGCGAGAACGACCACGGCGTAATACAACACCCCCAGAGCCGCCTGTGTGTAGGCCTCGGACAAAGCCCAATCTGCATCGGATCAGGCCTCTCTACCTCAGCCCATCGCCACAGGTCTTTTTGCCAATCGGAGTCCATAATCAAGAGCAGTCAGGTGCGCAGGAGATATTAAGGTGCACAAACGTACGCGCAAACGCAGGTGCACACGCTCGTCTTCACTCGCCTTGACCCAGTGGAACGGAGAACCGATACGACTGGAGACGGGATCAGATGTAGTGTCTGGCCGATGGTAACTATATCCCCTCTACCATCGCCCTTGGCCATCCACCTTGCCTTGCTATCTCGCCGGATCCACCAAACTCGTTGCATATCTGCTTTGAGATGCCTTCTCCGCCGCGATAGACTTATGCATATAGAAGCGGGAGGTATCCACTACTAAATCTACCAGAGGTAGGCTCCCCTCACCAGGTTTAGCCCGCGAACCGACGCGGTGTACCGGGGTGTGGCCGCTGCATGCACTACAGCTTCTTGGAGCCACTGGTGAGAGTTTAAGAACGCCTGCAGCCAGAGGAGCATCAATATCCAGCATGGATCGGTTGACGATGCCCCAAAAGTTTCACTGCTAGTCGCCCCATTACACCCCAATTTTTTTCTTATATACTCGTACAATGACGATATAGTAGCTATTATGTGGTTAGCACTTTCCCGTACAAAAATCTGAAAACAATAAAGAAATTGGACTGAATATTTCGCTCAGCAGTAGTTCAGCAGTAGTGTCAAAGACTAAACAATTGAATTCACGCGTACCTAAACATAAAATACTTAAATAGCCCACGAGCTGCATATAAGTACTCATACAGCCTTTATACAGCTTAATTTGGAGTTATAATGGGTAGAGCACTTCGTTTAAGTAGACATACGGTGCGATGGTCGAAAAAATATTATTAGAAAATAAAATTCTAGTGTAACATTTTATTACTCAAAACGATAGTACCTCGTATAACAATTAAGTATACGCAAAAACTCGTCGCTTCTTCTGGAACTATATTGCACTTGAAATAATAAAATTCAGTTACGCAATGCTCAGAAACTTCAAGAGATTCCCGGAAAGCTCAGCCAGCTCAAAGTTCAGGAACGAGTATAAAAATCCAAATTCTAGGAACGCTAGTTGTTTATTAACATAAAGAGTATTATTTAACTCGTTTTCAAACGACACGTTTGTAGTGTTATGTTAATTTGCGACGGTATAATTTCTACATTTTATATTAGGTATTGTAGTTAACACTAGTTGTAGTAGGTAAGTACTCTTCGTTAAATTTCTGCGCATTTGTAAGCAAGTCTCGAAAGGACGAGCTTCTCAGTTCACCGGTGTATTGTGATATTGAGTGTTTAAAATGAAATGTTTGTTCATGGAAGAAAATTTACAATTAATAAAAATTGGGCAAGTGCGAGCCCGACTCGCGCATGAAGGTTTCCGTACCTATACATATATATAATCTATAACAAGTTTGTTGTATGGGAGCCCCCCTTAAATATTTATTTTATTTTATTTTTAGTATTTGTTGTTATAGCGGCAATAGAAATACATCATCTGTGAAAATTTCAACTGTCAATAAGCTATCACCGTTGTTGAGATACAGCCTGGTGACAGACGGACGGACGGACGGACGGGCGGACGGACGGCGAAGTCTCAGTAATAGGGTCCCGTTTTTACCCTTTGGGTACGGAACCCTAAAAATGCTAGGTAGCTATTAGGACGTCATTTAATTTAAACATGTTTAAGCTGAGGACCGGGTATGGTGGCGCGAACTGGGGAAGGCCTATGTCCAGCAGTGGACGACTCCGGGCTGATGATGATGATGATGATGATGTTTATAGGATAATTTTAAGACATTTTTTTTGAAAGTAAAGTTTTTTGTAAGGGAAATTATTTATTGTGTAAATGACTTCGTGAGTTTGTGTTCAATCCCATATTTCCGCCATTTCGAATAATAAATAATTACCGAGACTGCTTACAAATTTTCACGGGAATCAGTTGAGAAACCCGTAGGTGAGAACAGCCAGTAATCTGTGGAAGCATTTTTACCCAAGCTAACCTGGCATTGTTGCCTGAATGAAGATGTCTCCTGAAATTATAGCTAAACCCAAAAAAAAACGTATTTTTAATACAAACAGTATTAGATATGTATCCATTCAGATTTAATATTTTCGTAACCGATATATCATCATTATCATCACTGAACCGATATATTCATCAAATTATTTAATAAGAACTACATTATTTATTTAAGAAATTGTTAATAAGTTAGTCCTCTTTATGCCTGAAACGTACCTACACGTAATAAGACATTGTACTTGTCAAAATATGACGCGCGCCTGAACTAGGATTCTCTATAAATTAGTTCTTATTCAATAAATATCTTATCTTATCTTTATAATAGTAAAGAAGTAAATCTCGTTCTTTAAAAACGTACGAACACTCGCCATTCCCAACAATTTTATCCGTTTGTTGGATTCAGCGAATTATCGAGGAACTTTATTCAATAAACAAGGATTGTCCTTTTCGTCCGTTTCCCGTACGTCGTGGGATTCCGAGGGTAAGTAAGACTAGTGGCGGAACGTGCGCTGATACCGTCCAACCCGATAAGATAACACCACACACTTCACATGATTGCACGAGCGAGCGAAGCGAGCGAAGTCTCTGTTTCAGCTTCGCCAAAATTTCTTTCGTACATCCTGAGGTGTAATATGTTCTGATTTCAATCTGTTCTTGACTACAAGCCACAATTCTCAACTGGTTCTTATGGAATTTTGTGAGTAGATTTGATGAGTATAAAGTAATTTTTTGTCGTCAGTCAGTTTTTTTTTCAAAATCGCAAAGTTCAAAACAGTGTTTGCTTGGTCTGCGGCTCACAGCTTACGTTTTCCCCGCGCCTTCGCTCGCGCAGAAGGACTAAATGCGCATACCTACTACGCATACCAAATTTCAACTCCTCTTTGAACATTTTTATTTGGAAATAAGTTAAATAAACTTGAATAACACAAAATATATACATACCTGAAAAGGTCGGGTCTGGTGATACTGTCTTATGTAATTTAATCTGCAAATGTAACCCATTTGCCACATACATTTGATAAATCATTCATTCTTTCATTCAATGACCGAAATTATTATACTATATATTTATCTCGTAATAAGCACGGCCAATAGATCTGCGGTCATACTAAAACGAATGGTTCATTTTTACCATTATCAAGCACTTTTACTAGATAATGTTTACCCAACTATGCTGCAAGGAGAGATATGTTATAATTTTTTCCACACGAACGAAGCTGCCTTTTAGTATAGAATGTTTTCTCAATAAACCGCACCATATTTAAATGAGCTACGGAACCGACTCACCGAAATGGGGTCATCCTGAAAGCGCGGCCGCTGTTTTGAACCTTCATATTAATTGCTCTCTTCACTTTGGGAAAGTAATC
Source organism: Apotomis capreana (assembly GCA_947623375.1). Taxonomy (NCBI): domain Eukaryota; kingdom Metazoa; phylum Arthropoda; class Insecta; order Lepidoptera; family Tortricidae; genus Apotomis; species Apotomis capreana. The sequence continues at coordinate 696,631 of OX392520.1, forward strand.
ATGTACAGAGCGTGAATAGGATGGAACTATTCACTGATAGACGAAATAAATGTTCGGACAGGGTGAATGGTAACCTATAATCCCGAATTTTCATTTGCCCAAAATTTCATATGCCCGAATTTTCATTTGCCCGAAAGCTATTTATTCCAAAACTATTAATATTTTCAGGACTTTATAAACGTCATTGTAAAGAACCCGTTAGGTTAGGTTAGGTTTGTTTTATAATTATTTTGAAATATGGGATTGTTATAGGTAACCAGGGTGAATATATACTAACCTGTAATGAGGGCAATTAAAATATTAAAACAAAAACATAGACTCTATTCTTCAAACGGAACAACAGTGAAGTATAAAAAATTAAGCTTTTACAGAGCATATGTTCGATAATGTCTAAAATGTTAGTAAAAATAATAATTTACTGTGATACCCGGGTATCACAGTTATACAAAAATTTTCATAGACACATCATAGATCCCATTAAGTAACCTACTTATAATAAGTATAATTTTCATAGGAATATTCATACAAATTATTCACAGTTTGTTATTGTACGCGGCGCCGCCGGCCTCGACGGATTTAGCAAATAGGTCGTTATTCTATCATTACTGTGATTTCCTGAGATATTTGGCGTAGTAACAAGACGTTTTTATTTTATTTGGACACGTTTATAGGTAAATGACTTCAATTGTATCTTGGACTATTCATTATATCCTATAGCGAATTGCTTCCGTTTCAATTTGGCCAAAAAATCTTTGGTACATCCGGATGTTCTTGCCCAAAATTTAGTGAGCAGGTTTAATAATTAGGTACAAAAAAATCGAGTCAGTTTCTTGAACTTTTAAAAATGCCATAGGGTAACGCTATTTTGAAAACATAAAAAGTCATGACATGTTACAGCCATTTTGAATGAATGTTTATTTGCAAAAAAAAAATGTGCGTGGAGGCCCTCCGCGCGAAAGAAGTGAAACTTCATAATGTGGAAATGAAAATAGGAAGGGATAGAAATTGTAATTTCAAAAGAGAAAACCTAACAATCAATTGATATTCACAAGCGACGTACCTTGACATAACCTTAAATCCGTCGCATTGTCCGTGGGATTGTTGCGTTGAACGTTTAACGCAACAGTGCTTTCCTACCCCCTCCACGGTAGCGTTAAACGTTTAACGCAACCTTGTTGGAAGTTGCATTAGAAGTTTCACTTCATAAAAAAATTATAAAATGATCGCGAGCTGACAGAGCCTTGAGTATATTAGAAACATCACCAGATTCATCTAGAACCTAAGACTGTACGTAAACTGTATGTTATGGAGAGGTTACATTCCCTTATCGCATTAATTTGGGGTCAGCGCAGAATGTTGCATTCTTTCTCCATTCTTCCCTATTACTCGTCATCTAGTCGTTTACTTTCTTCTTATTCATATCATCTTTCACATAATCCATTCATCTTTTCTTTGGTCTTCTTCTATATCCGTACACATTCACGCTTTTCTGGTTACGTGGCTTTCCACTCTTCGCATCACGTGCCCATACCATGATAATCGGTTAGCTAGCAGCTTCTCCCTATTTACTGCTACTTTCAGACTTCTTCTGCATACTCATTTCTTATTCTGTCGATAGGTATGTGTGATGGTCTAAAATCTACTTCTGCCATCGTCACCATCCTCTAGCATTAGTCTTTTTTGAAGATTAGTCCCTTCTGAAGACGGGGTCCGCTTTCCTACATTTTCGCTTCCACTTCTCTCTGTCCTGAAACTCCTGTATATTTTGTAATTTATGCATAACTTGTGTCATAAAGTCTTCAATAATAACCTCAAGTATCAGAAAACTCGATATTTCTCGACACAGCTACACAAAGGTCTCTCACATCCCCCCCAAAGTGATATAATTAAGCCCGGCTCGTTTATCAAACGCAGCAAACTCATTTATCTTGATACAAACTCTTTCGCATTAAAATATTCACGAGTTAAGGTGAGTTTCCTCGGGAGGCGACATCTTGTGAAAAAGACAAGGTTCTGTCTGAGGGAGAAACTCGGATGACCTAGATCTGGTTCTGTTGACTGATGTCTTTGGAATGACTTAATGTTATATCTAGGTTTAATGAACAGGGGTGTTATGTCTGCTGTGTTTTTGAAAACTGCCGTGAGTCTCGGATATATATATTTATTTAATTTAGTTGACCGAGCGAGTGAAGCGTCTCTGTTTCAGCTCGACCACTAGTTTACTGAAGGTGCAATATCATTCTTAACCAGTTAACCATCAGATATAGCACTCGTAGATTGATATACATATTTACTTACCCGACTACGCAGAAGCGTAAAGGCTTAATTTTTTGACATCTTTTGCGCGGTCGAAGTCACAGGCATATTCTAGTGGTCTGCAAATGAATTTTTAAAACAAGAGATTTAATATGAGGGAGTTAATTAGTAAATCCCAGACAAATACAGGCACGGATCCTGTCTGAATATTCATAAAACGCCAATACGGCATTCACTCCGCGACAATGAATTCATTCGAACTCCGCCCCATTCGCGGCATTCATACATTTCATACACGGTGTCATAATGAATGGCATTGTGAGCGACTCATTATTGCAACTTTGACAACTTTTGAGCACTTCGTTGCTTGTTTCTCTTACACTTATTCGGGTCAGTTTCAGTGTTTGGCCTCGTTGTCAGGCTGAATATAAAACTGGGACGAATTTGATTTGAATTGAAAGGCCATAGGATTAAAACATAATTTTAAGGTATGCCATCATGATAATACAATACAACACATACCTACAATCTACATACATAATTATGTCGATTTAGTTTTCCGTCTTTTGTTTCAAAAGGGGTTGAAAATATGAAAAACATATTTCAACCATTTCGACATAATATTCTGTAACGACAGCAAAAAAGGTAATGTTATGCCATTTTCCTCCGGAGCAACGAAGTGGAAACAAAATGTCAGTACCGTCGGGAGCACATCTTGTCTTCAGTACTTCAGCGGTCAAACAGAAACGCTAGGTATTCGCAAACGGACGTTTCTCCATCCGTCACATACCGGTGCGTTCCGGTTCGAACCGGAAAAATCCTGTGGGAGCCGGTTACCGCCGGCTCGGGCGGGAAATGGGATTGCACGGCGGTTGCCGTGTCTGTGACGAGTGTTAAGGAAGGGATTAACGTTAATAAATGTGTGTCACCTTTGGGATTAACTGATGGATACATAACGTACACTGAAAAAAAATAATGTTTAAACGTTATCTTTTGTTTATTTTGCTTATGATCTGTGCTATGTCCAAAACTAAGAACTAAATAGGTCTAACTAACAAAGGGATAAAAAACCTCACTTTGTTACCTAGGGCTTGCAGTCCTGGGATTGGAATATTAAAAGCCTCATCCAAATTATCGGAACTCGAAAATGAAAACCGTATTTTTATAAAACGGTTTTTTATTTACTTCGGTTACGAAATCGGATTTGCAATGAGATAAAAACCGGGTTTCATTCCATAAAATCAAAAACTAAGTCAATAATAAACTAAACGTAAAAAAACGTAAGATTGTAAATGTAAGCTTGGAATAATTGTAATGCAATAAAGGTACAAGGAGTATTTTAAAAGAGTCTGGTTGAAAGTAATTGGACCAATATTTGGCACGTCTCGTTATAGCGTTAATTACACCAAACACAGTGACGGACCGTCGAATATAAATAGAGTTACGTCAAGTGATATCATCTCTAAACATTCTAAGCGGTCATACATGAAAATAGTTGTTACCATTCTATTTTCTTGCGCGATTACGTAGCAAGGGAAAATATTAGTTGACTCAAACGTGAATTACTCATAAGTCAGTGATGAAAACTGGTAAATAATAGTAGTTTACAACACTAAAAGAAATAGTCTGATATTTTTCGACTCTGTTTAATGGGAATTGAGGTCTAAAAGCGAGCAGACAGGCTGCAAAGCCCAGGGCCAAAACACAATTACAAGACACGGCATCGCATCGTCGTACGATGCGACGTCGTGCCACGATGCGACGTCGTGTCGTGGAAATGCATAAATCCAAAATGAACATTATTTTCATGTGACAAGATATAAAATTAAAATTCATTTTACAATCTCACGACGTCGCATCGTGGCACGACGTCGCGTCGTTCCACGATGCGATGTCGTATCTTGTAATTAGGTTTAAGCTCTTATACAGCATTTGTGGTACTTGGGCCACTTTCTTGACTGATGCACAAAAATGAATGTTGTAAACATAGTAATATTAAAACACCGCTCTATGATTTTTCTATCTTTTCATACAAATAAATTTTTGGTATCATCCATTCGGAGGGAGATTTTTTGCAAGTGGTTTGAGAGTGAAAAAGTAAAACAAACACACTTAAACACACTCACAGGCTTTCGCCTTTATAATACGTATTAGTGTGATCGCTCTTTAGCGATAAGACCGCCTGTTGTTTGCCTCTATTGTATGTTACGTGCAATCTGAATTTGTTTGTATTTATTTCCTGTTGAGGTGTGCAATTAAGAATATTCTATTCTATTCCATTCTAGTGTGATTTGCTTTGAATTTATCGCCTGTACTTAAAGGCATATAACAAAAACCAAACTGCAAAGTCTTACTTGCATGTTGGTTTAGTTTGTGGTCGTAAATGTACCTCAATATACGTCGTTTGTATCGTATAAGTGCATATTAAGTACCTTATACAGTCTTGTCCAGCCAAGTCTAGAATTATGGGCGAGTGCAGTCTAAGCTGCAGAGGACTAGCCCACCGCATGCTCGGCGCCAGTGTATTTAGTGTCCCTAACACGACTAATATAAACCATAGCGAGGGTGTGGGGAGACTGTCAGCGGGCTATTTCAAGCTGTTCTAGGATCTCACAACCGCGTGTACGGCGCCAGTGTATTTAGTGTCCCTAACACGACTAATATAAACCATAGCGAGGGTGTGGTGAGACTGTCTGCGGGTTTTGTGGTGAAATTTTAATTTAAAAGTCGTTTCAGTAATTAATATGACAGGGCATCGGCTAAGACATGAATTTTTCCTCAAAAATATAATAGAAGGAAAAATTGAGGGAAAGCGAGGTAGAAGCTATGACGAAATTACTTTGAGCAAATAAAAGAAAAGGTTAAAGTCATGTCTTAGCATGAAGTGAAGGAGAAACTGCAAGAAAGAAACGGCTGACGATTGCTACACCGACAAGAGCACAGCTCTTAAATTGAAGAAGGTAAATAAAGGCTTAAGGAAAACATAATCACAATTTCTGTAATGAAAGTTAGTTATACATAAGTATGATTTTAAAGAATTCATAAGCACTGGATTTTTAAGAATAATATAATATTATATATATATAATTGGTGGTTTAAGATTGACAACCTCAAAAAAATGTTATCATGCCGATTAAATTTCTCGACCAAAATAATACCGCGTGACAAAACACTTGCGTAAGAAAATAATATTATGACTAGTAAAAATATATGGCATATGAAATTCAGGCAAAAGATAAAGAACCCCTAGTCTACGATGGACTAAAGAATTTTAATGAACATTAATCGCTACCAGTCGCACCCCACCCACCGCCGACCTAGATTCCAGCAGCAATGTATTTTTATACCCACTAATAATATAAGTGGGGAACTGATCCGGAGGAAACCATCGAAACTCATTGTACATTCAAGGGTAAGGTCCGGAAAGTTTCGAATATATGGCCAGTAATCCGAATGGGTCAGTTAGGAAAGTTTGGAACTGGAGATAGGAACATTTGCTCCAAGTACCGAGTTATGCTTGAAGATTTCCATAAAATACGTGCTGAGTTTTTATAGGGTTTTTGTCGTAGTGTAATGTAGTTGTTTGTGAAGTGTGATTATATATTTTTCAAAACGAATAAGGATTAAGGACCGTAACTATATTCACACGGGGCAAAACAAACTAGATAGGTACAAACAAAAAAAAATGTTTTTTTTTAGCTGAAATGACCGATTTCACTTATTGCGGTTCTGTAATTCCAAAATTCATGCGATATATTGGCCTATTCCCTTAGAAAACTGATTTAAGTACTACGAAATTTTAATTTTACTATGGTACGAATATTTCAATATTTCCCTAAAAAGGCGACCCTTCTTTTATAGATAAACACCGAAAGTTTCATTTCGTTGTCAATGTTTTCCAAATTTCCATTCCAAAATATTTTGTGGTTTAAGAAAAATAATGCTTTCGATGAATTGAAATTTCTATGAAATGATCATCATCATCATCATATCAGCCAATAGACGTCCACTGCTGGACAAAGGCCTCCCCGAAGTTCTCCACAACGATCAATCTTTCGCCGCCTTCATACAATTTCTAGGTCTACCTTGTTGGGGACATTACAACGCTGCGTCTTCCGGTCTGCGGTCGCCACTCAAGAACCTTTCTGCCCCAACGGCGATCGATTCTACGAGCAATGTGCCCCGCCCACTGCCACTTATGTTTGGCGACTGTCTGAGCTATATCTACAACCTCGGTTCTCATGCGTATCTCATCATTTCGGATTCGATCCCGCAAGCAAACTCCGAGCATAGCTCGCTCCATTGTCTTATGACATTATAATTTGATAAAACGTTTGTATATAAAACAAGGGTCGACCCATTAAAAGGCGAAAGTTATTAATAGATCAACCAAATTTTCGCAGTTCTAAGCAATATCGAATCTGGAAGCATAATTTGAACTCTATTTGATAGCATATCTACACGAATCCTATAATTGTAGTCACGGGAGCGAATTGTGTCCGATCCACAAAGGAAGGCTGTAGTGTGTATTGGACGGGGGCTGATTGATTCTATAATTACAGAGATCGTGAGATCGCTGCCTACATATCAGCATGATTATCATCCCACTGACAATTAGGAGAGAGTTGGTAGCGAATAGTCAACAACATAATTATCCCGTATATGTCAGTTAGGAATGAAATAATTATTGCGTAATAATGATACGCTACAAACGTCAGGAAAGAAGGGCTCGCCGGGTGAGTAGTGATAGTGATACGAAGCCGGCAAGCCCTTTTCACGGCTAAGGCATGTTTAGTGCTTTTCTCAAACATATACAATGAAATAAAAAAAACCGGCCAAGTGCGAGTCGGACTCGCGCACCGAGGGTTCCGTACAAACACTTTCCATCCCTAAGTGGTTAAGTTAAGTTTGCACCTGGTATGTATAGCGCCCCATATAAATTAGGTGCAAAGTTAGGTATTAAAAAAAAAAATTATGGTTTTCGTAATTATTCCTTTATCTATGCTATAAGACGTTGCTTCGTACCAAATTTCAAGATTCTGAGTTCACGGGAAGCACCCTGTAGGTTTTGATTCCCTTGCAAGTGTCGAAAATTTGCGGCATAAACGGCTGTATCTTTTGATTGCGTTGGCTTAGAAGTTTGATTTTTTCACAGCTTCAAGGGACAGTAGACCTGAGTAATTGATATAAATTTCAGCTTCATACCTCCACGCGTTCCTGAGAAAAAGGGTCTTGACAGACGGACGGACAGACGGACAACAAAGTGATCCTATAAGGGTTCCGTTTTTTCCTTTTGAGGTACGGAACCCTAAAAATACTCCACTCAAAAAAAAATATAATTCAGCTGTTTTCCTGTTAATGAACACCATGTCTAAAAAAATTACTTCCCGGCCTAGGCCTTCAATTTTGTATGAAATTCCTTTACAGTTCTCTCGAGTTGTACCGCCCGAAACGTGACACTTCGAAGCCTGTTATAACGCACGTTATGCTGACATTTATTTGCATGTTTGAGAAAATAAATATGAAAGGTCCATCTTGCACAAATCGACATAGTCCCGAACTAAGCAAAGCACTATGGGTACTAGACACCGATATACATAAAATATAAATACATAATAAAGCCTTTTGTTTACCTCTAATTGTAATTTCTTGCATTGTATTTCTCCTGTATATTTTGTGAGGTGTGCAATAAAGAGTACTTGTATTTGTATTTGTATAATATAGATGACATCCATTACCAATGAATAAATATTCGAGTTCATCATACAAATATTTGCCCCGGTCGGGATTTGAACCCAGGTCCGCCGGCTCAGTAGGCAGGTGCCAACCGCGCCAAACGCGTCGGCAAAACTTTTAAAGGAAGTCCTCCAAGCCGTAATGTGTCTGGCTAAGTGCAAAAAAAAACATACGTAGTTTTGAAAGACCTATCCAATATTACCCCCCATACGATGGAGTAGATGATAAAAAAGTTTATTCCCTACTTTAAGTGTTTCAAGATTTTATTCTACCACTTTGTCAGCGCTACAGCGTGACTAATATATATATCCATGCCAAATTGCAGCTTTCTAGTACTAACAGTCTCTGAGCTAAGCTGCGGACAGACAGACAGACTATAGGGGTTCCTTGTTGACTATGGAACCCTAAAAATAATCAGGAGTGAAGGTGATTCCTTCAGTCTTAGCTACATATAGGTACTAGAAACTGCCCAAAACTTCTTCGGCCTATTTTCTTTAACCATGGTTGGGTAAAAAGTGACCTATATCCACAGACCAGTATATCCTATGTCCAGCTATCCCGGTACCAAAAATGGTTAAAATCCGTCCAGCCCTTTCGCCGTGATGAGCGGACAAAGAAATGTTTACCAACAAATGGCGCAATACAAATCCTGCATTGTGTTGTTAAAAATGGGTCATTGTCAGATCAAAAAACAAAGTTGTCTCTTCGGTGGCCAATAGTTAACAGCGTATGTGCATAGAAGTTATGTTTTTAACACGCAAACCCATAGAAATTGAAACGTTGTGTATGCAAACATAATTTTGATCGGAAAACTAGGCCTAAAAGTCCTTAACTTTGTACGTGTCCACCGAAAATACGCGAATCTAAATCTGACAATGACCCGAATTTTCTAGAAGTAATGACTTTTTTCCATCAATTGATCAGACTTTTACAGACTAGGTATACAGATTTTGTAGTGTTTCAACACAATTTTAGAATTTTGTACGTGGGGTGAGTTATCCGTAAAGCGATTAATTAGTGTACGACAAAATTAACAGGTGTGACAAAGTCACATCATACTTATGCATGGTAATATGATGTGAGTAACCAGCGAGATAAAAGTCGCAGCGACTTTTTGGAACTAGAGTTTTTCTTCCTCTCTAGTCGAAAAGAGTGTAGGTACGTACGTACTCGTAACAGTCATTTACTCGTATTAACTAAGAACTTCTACAAGAAAATAATGAAAGTAATATTCTTATCGTTTATTTTTATATCTTTTTATAAGGAAACTAGACTTGTACGTGAACTTCGTTCACGCAAATGAAAGGTTATTAACATAACCCTCTTTTCGGGTCTCCATCGTCGGAAAAAAGTCCATAAACATCTTCATGTAGTTTGTACAATTTTATGATGCAGGTGTTTTAGCGTTCCAGCACAGTTTAGTCTAAACTGGTTATTTACAATAATACAGCCTGACAATTGTAATTTAACACTGCAATGTGCCGTTAATAACACTTTCATATGGCAATAAATGTTCATACGTTATGACGTAACGTTTGGTTGACATACCGTTAATGACATTTTATAAGTGACATGATGCGACTATGTTGGTTGCGTTTATCACGTGATAAATAAGTGACAAAGCATCTGTCACTCACACTCGCATAAATCACGCGATAAAAGCAACTATCAAAGCCCGCAGAGTATTTGCCAGTAAAAGAAATTAGTACCACGCGTGGGACAAAGAGCAACTGGTTAGGTTATACCTACAGTTAAATTTTACATAGAATACTTAAGCTAAACACAATGCCATTAAATTAGATCCATACAAACATAATACCCTGAGCTCCGTACTGCAACAAAGACTCGCTCGTTCCTCATTTCAGACAATTCTACATTGCACAATTGTCAGAATAGGGAATACTAGAGACCCGTTGCGGCGTCGAACCGCCGCTAGAATATGGAAATCCGGTAGTGTTACAGAAAATAACTACTTTATCGATAAGAAGTTTTTGGGGATCGAAGAATAAATACTGTAAAAAAACACGTTAAAATGATATTTCAAAAACGTTAAGACATGCTAGGCTAGAGCCAGGCCTGATAGCCAACTGCCAGGTTCATCGTGACAACTTTTTCAACTCTTTTATAAAAATAACTTGTGCATTAATGCCATGTGATCTGCTGATCTGTTTCACAAATAAAATGCATATTATTCGATTTATGGAAAAAATATAATTCATGACAATAGTCCCAAATCGTACAAAAATAATTGACATATTTTCATAGGACCGAACATAAGATTGGTAGAATTTTAATTTGGTATCCTTTCTTCGGACATACGTTTATCGATTTGATCGATTTCTATCAATTTCCAGAAATAGCACATGAATCGAAACGACAGATTTGGTCACTCACTACGCAGGTTTTAAAAAGGAAATCATGGAGTGCGTTACTGTTTATGTATTCATTTATAATCGTAAATACTTCAAAATATTGATAGTAAAAAATGTTACATAAACTCAATTGTATGTAATAGAGAGTAAAAAACGTTTATAGAATACACGAAAAACCACTATTATCAATGCTTGTTTTTTTTTTATGAAATTCAATAGATCGTGCAAATTTTCTTAATATGGGTGCTGCCATGTCATCATCATCAATCATTTATTCAATAACAATTTCACATTGTGTTTGAAATTCTTACGCCAGTATAACTCTTAATCAAACCCTACTTCTAATTCTAATTTTAAAATATGGCTTCCATCATAGTTAATGATGATTTCGCCAATTCCGAGTTTGCTCGTAGAGCATGCCGTTGTTCGGTGCCTTTCGACGCATAAGACCACAAACGCGAAATACCAACCCGAGGTTTTTTGGCGTTTTGCTGATTTATAAAAATGAAAACGCTAAATACCAACTACGTAAAATGCCACAAACGCAAAACACCAACCGGACGTTTTGTGGTGTTTTGAGGCCTTATTATTTTTTTGTTGTGGATACACACGTATTATTTATTTCGTATTTATTCAAAAAGTATAGATATGGTATTATTATTCTTTTTGTTTCTCGTCTCATAGAGTCTCGGGCTCATACGTCCCGGTCTTTTGAAAGGCTTGCTTGGGGATATGGATCCAACACGTAGAGGCCCCTTGGAGAAGTTGGCTGTGGCTGTAGCCCTGCTGGGACCCATTCCTGATCATATCAATAAGATGATACATCCATGAACAGGTCCCATCAGGTGATTGAACTATTGCATTGATATGGAAAAGAAAAAACCGGGTAAAATGGAGTATGGGTAGACTCTTTATTTGGGCTATTGCAATAGTAAAATCGGGTGACACCGTAACCATCAGTGCGACTATTACCTATGGCGGGTGGTGACTCGCCCTTCAGTAGGTGAGCCCCGTAATGCCATCGTGCCGATGGCCGAAAGCAACACGAGCGTGAGGGTGAGGGGGTGTCGAGAGGTGTGCTGCGCTTTCTCCGAAGTTACGATGCTCTTTAACACTTCCACCCCTGGAGCATATAGCTCTAACGCTCCTCTCTGGGCGGCCAAATGAAGGCAAGCCAGAGCTGAGAGTCCTACGGGTCCTCTTGGGTTTCCACTCCGGCCGATGAAGGCACACCGGAGACGAGGACCGTGACCGACTCTCTGGAGATCTCGGGTCCGTGGGATCGTCACTCCTCAACAGCTCGCCACAAGCTGCGGGCTTTTTATTATTATAGTATTATTTTTCATATATATGGTATTTAGCGTGATTGGTATTTTACTTAAATTCATGTTGGCGTTATGCGTAGTTGGTGTTTTGCGTAGTTGGTATTTTGCTAAAGTGTTTTTTTGCGTAGAGTTGGTATTTCGCGTTTGTGGTCTTATGCGTCGAAAGGTCCACAATGCCAACTCATCTATATTGCTAACTCGTCCACATTTCCAACTCGTCCATACACCCAACTCGTCTACAATACCAACTCGTCCTTATTATTAACTCGTCTTTATTGCCAATCTCGTCCATATTATCAACTCGTCCATATTACCAACTCATCTTCATTGCCAACTCGTTTATATTCCCAACTCATCCACAATGCCAACGCATCCATATTACTTGCTCGTCCACAATGCCAACTCGTCCACAAATACAACTCGTCCACATTTCCAACTCGTCCATATTCCCACCTCGTCCACAATGCCAAGTCGTCCACATTACCAACTCGTCGATACACCAAACTCATCTACATTCCCAACTCGTCTTCATTTCCAACTCATCAACAATGCCAACTCGTCCATATTGCTAACTCGTTCACAAATACAACTCGTCCACATTTCCAACTTGTCCATATGCCCAACTCGTCCACAATTCCAAGTCGTCCACATTGCCAACTCATCCACATTTTTAACTCGTCCATATTCTCAACTCGACGATACACCCAACTCGTCTACAATACAAACTCGTCCTTATTATCAGCTCGTCTTTATTGCAAACTCGTCCATATTCCCAACTTGTTCATTTTGCCAACTCATCCACATTTCCAACTTGTCCATATTCTCAACTCGTCCACGTTGATAACTCGTCCGTATTACCAAGTCGTCTTCATTGCCAACTCGTCCATAATACGAACTCGTCCACATTGCCCCCTTGTCCATGTTCCCAACTTGTCAATTTTACCAACTCATTCACATTGCCAACTCATCCACATTTCCAACTCGTCCATATTCCCAACTCGACGATACACCCAACTCGTCTACAATAACAGCTTGTCCTTATTATCAGCTCGTCTTTATTGCCAAATCTTCCATATCACCAACTCGCCCGTATTACCAAGGCGTCTTCATTGCCAACTTGTCTGTATTACCAACTCGTCTTCACTGCGAACTCGTCCATAATGCGAACTCGTCCATATTGCCCACTTGTCCATGTTCCCAACTTGTCAATTTTACCAACTCATCCACATTGCCAACTCATCCACATTTCCAACTCTCCCATATTCCCAACTCGACGATACACCCAACTCGTCTACAATACCAACTTGTCCTTATTATCAGCTCGCCTTTATTGCCAAATCTTCCATATCACCAACTCGTCCGTATTACCAAGTCGTCTTCATTGCCAACTCGTCCATATTCTCAACTCGTCCACATTGCCCACTCGTCCGTGTTCCCAACTTGTTCATTTTGCCAACTCATCCACATTCCCAACTCGTCCATATTCTCAACTCGTCCACATTGCCCACTCGTCCGTGTTCCCAACTTATTCATTTTGCCAACTCATCCACATTCCCAACTCGTCCATATTCCCAACACGTCTACATTGACAACTCGTCCAATTAACAACTCGTCCAATTAACAACTCGCCCATATTAACAACTCGTCCATTTTCCCAACTCGTCTATATTACCAACTTGTCAATTTTACCAACTCATCCGCATTCCCAACTCTTCCATATTCCCAACTCGTCCACATTTCCAACTCATCCATTTTACCAACTCATCCATATTACCAATATAGATACATTCCCAACTTAGGCACATTGTCATGTCGTCCATATTCTCAACTCGACCACATTTCCGATCCCGTCGACATGCAAGCCATTTAATTTACCATAACTCATGCCATTTTCCTTGGAATTATTTTTTTGATGGACTTTAATCATATTTATAATAATCTATCATAAATTTACCTATTTGAATGACGTGTAAATTAGTTTTACTAATTTTTTTCTGCTTTGATTTATTGTAAAACTCGCCTATAAAAATAATCTATTCTTGAATGACGGTCAGTTTTCTAGTCTTTCGAGCACCAGTCCAACTCGCACTTAACCGGCTTTTTCTCCACCTTTTTAACAGGTATGCGAAAAAAGTTTCCATACATTTTAACATTTTAAAAAGAAAAACAACCTGGCAATTTAGAGCATTGACATAATAGCCCCCAATAAAAAAGACATTAAAAGTTGTCAGAATATGGTTACTGTCATTCATTGTCAAGAAACTGTAAAATTATTTTTGCATATTCGTACATGTTTTAAGTGTTGCGGATATTATGTTGCCGACTCAAAAATAATATTTCATCATGCTGAACAACTTACTACAGGTTTGTGAGCAAATCATGCTTATTATTATTTGGTCATCTTATGTCAAAATAGGGATCACAGGTCACGTGGTCAAAGTCACGTGGTTAGCGCACAGTAGTTTTTTCAAATCCATTTTTCAGTACCTTTTCAGGAAAAAATGAAAATTCCAAGAGTTTTATGCACCTCTCCAGCATGAGACGAATCTAATGACATATCATTTATCAAAATCGGACCATAACTGTAGATCTGATGGGATGTACAAAAATCGGCCTCGCGTAATATATATATAGATGCATCAAAAAATATTACACCAATACCGTATTTAACTATAGTGACAATAATTTATAACTATGATCAGTACCATTAAACGCACATTCATAAATACGCGAAAGCCAATAAACTACTACTAACTTTTGGACATTATACTATTTTTAAATGGAGACTAAAAATCTGATGTGTTTTTTGAATAATGATTTTTATGACGTCACAAGCCAGTATCTTCATAGAAACTTCATAATGACAGATCGTTTTTGACATTTCATAAAGAGTAGCCGGACTGCGGTTCGTGACTTAAGATGGCCGCATGCGTTTAAGTTGTGTTGTTCGTTATTTATTCATTTTTGTTATTCAATGTGTAGTATTGATAGCGTATTGTGCAGTGATCTAACGTATGAGTGAATAGCTAATGAAGAATTCAACTTGAAGCGTTCATAGCCCTTCCTGGGTCAAGGCCCGATAGTCCGCGTGGTTTTTTGTAAATCGCTATCACTTTACAAAAAGCAAAACCTCACCGAACAACGGCATGCTCTACGAGCAAACTCGAAATTGGCGAAATCATCATTAACTTTGATGGAAGCCATATTTTAAAATTAGAATTAGAATTAGAAAGAGTAGCCGATTTGAGCTGTCATCAAATGCCGTATTGTACGGCAATTTTCGATAACTAGGGAGCGAAGGAAGAAGTCTTGTGTTACGGTACCCATATACATACTTATATAGATAAATATAGAACAACCATGACCCAACCACAATTAGACGATATACATAAAATATAAATACATATATAGATAACATCCAGGACCCAGGAATAAATATTGTAGTTCATAACACAAATATTTGCCCTGGCCGGGATTCGAACCCGAGACCATCGGCTCAGTAAACAGGTGCACTGCAAACTACGCCAACCGCGTCGTTAACTAACTAAACTAATTATGATTTCCAACTTCATGCATATTCCCTACTCCCTAACATTCTAACCTTCTGTAAATACCCATGAGCTGTGCAATCAATGGAGCACGGAAATTAGGTAAACCGTAGAAATAACGTACTGGCAGAGTGCCACGGACCACGTCATCGTAACACTGGCATTCACGATGCAAACCCCAGACTTCAGACTCGTCATTGATGAAGCATCCGTTCTGTAGCTTGACATTACCACGGGGCTTTCGGTGCAGCCCGTCTAGCATAGGGCTCGTTCAGAAATCATGTGATCATATATTTGGCCTACTTTTTACACATAAGTTTAACATGAGTGTCTATGGCATCGTAGCTCCCAAACGGATAATCCGATTTAAATGCGGTTGTTATAAATCGAAAGCCTTGTCCATCGTGATAGTTCTTAGCTTATGTTTGGTAGAAATAGAACCACTAGTTTCCAAAATATACAGCTTTAATTGGAACAAGTGGCACGATCTCAGCCAATATTGCAGCTAAGAATTCCAAATTTTGTAAGTAGTTATGTTTAGTTTTAGTAGCTTTTTCAATATCACACGAATGAGGGTCTCATGATGACCAGCTCCTTGTGCCACTTACTTACTTGATGAAGCACGGCTTGCTTCTTTTTCCCACAAGCGCAAACTGAGACACCAGCGTGCAGCTCTTCCCCCTTCATCGATAGGCGCAACATTTATGTCTCAATTATTCGGTCGCTATGGAAAGGGCAATGCTCAGAGTTTCTTTGAAGGATCGAATTCGGAACGAAGTGATCCGTCGGAGAACCAAAGTTACCGACATAGCTCACCGTATTAGCAATTTGAAGTGGCTGGCCATATTAGCCAAAGGACCGATAACCGGTGGGGTAAACGTGTTCTTGAGTGGAGACCGCGGATCGGCAAGCGTAGTGTGGGACGCCCTCAGACTAGGTGGAGCGATGATCTGTGCAGGGTGGCTGGCAAAAGCTGGATGAGAGTAGCCGAGGATCGCTTACAATGGCGTGCAGTTGGAGAGGCCTATGTCCAGCAGTGGACAAGAATAGGCTGATGATGATGATTCGGCCGCGCTATCGGGCTATCCAGCCATCTTCGTAAATGTCGCACTTTATAAGACGCTGACTCATCTGCTATAGATGTAAAAGGCCAATGACGATGTGCTTACTTGTGCTAGTACTTGAACGGGGGTTCCTAAAATCGGGAAATTAGTTTATCTTGACCTAATTGTAAATGTATCCCGTCAATACCAGTATGTGCCATGGTTCCATTCTTGGAACTACATGCATTGAGCTCTGCCGTTGGCTCGAAGCCAGCGGCTCATACATTACATACAAAATTGAGTTCGTTATGGAAATTATTGCAGCAGCCAATAAAGTGACCGGGACCGAGTTGTCCAGAGAACTGGAAATTTGCAGGAAATATTTCCAGAGCTAGGCTATTCACTTCATCCTCTAAATTATTTCCCGAGCGAGCGAAGTGTCTTCGTTGAAGCTTGGCCAAAAAATGTACAGATTTCATACTAAACGCTACTATCTAAGGCGTTGAAAATGTAATTTAGAAATAAAGCGCATTTGTTTTTTTACCTCGCGCGTAAGGAACGCTACCGCCTACGTTTTTTATGCGCCTGCTACTCACACTATTCCTTGCCGGGATTCGAACCCGGGACCACCGGCTCAGCGCCAAACGCGTCGTCATTTGGTATATCTATTCTCGCCTACAGGCCGCATTTCGCAACCGATTCTCGTGAAATTTCGTCGGGTCAGTTTTTCACGTTGAGTCTTCCGGTACGTGATTGCCGCTTAAGAACCATTTTACTCCATGTCCCAATTATGATATACCTAGGTAATGTAGGATTTATTAGTGGATCACTAATAGTAATAGTAGATATTTTGCCAAGTGTATTTTATCCCCTTAAACATTCTGTTTTTCACTTTGAATAATCAGACTGATCAGATCGGCCAAAAATGTTGTCCGATCCGATAAGGTTGATTTAGAAGCTAAACCCCAACAAATTATCTTTCCATGGAAATTATTATCAAGTTTCCATTTCTTCGTCAAACTAAAATACTTTACGACCAGGAGAAGTAAAAACAGTTTTACTCGTAAATAGTTCATTTAAAAACCCTCCAAATCCGCCATTAAACAAAGCCTCATCCAACCTCACACCAAATGCGATATTAAAGGAGACGAATGTTTGTCGCCCGAGACCGCATAAACCAAATATGCCGCCGGAATGAAGCGGCTAAAAGAAATGAAATTCCTCCCTCAAAACCGTAAAAGATTTTATCACCCACATGATAAAGTCCAAAGTTATAAGGCGACAGCTAGCACTGCAAGGCGATTTACTTTTCAATAAAGTAAAATGATACTTTTAATTTCGGATTTTGTAGCTTGAGAATTTTGGGATTAAAATATGCGTTGTAAATAATTATGTACCGGTTTTGAGAGTACTTTGGCGGCTGGGGGGAAGTAGCACTGAGGTATAAAAAGGGATGAAATACATTAAGGAGAGTGAAAATTAAAATACCTTGCGAAACGGTTTATTCACATCAGTCGCGGCGGCGGCCAATCATGTGTGTAATGATGAGGGTAGATTTTCGCCCCCGCTGGTGCCTTGCGGCCGCGCGGAGCACGTAGCTCCTGATGATGAATCGCGTACCGATTCGAAACATGTCGAGCGATATTTGACTTCTTCGACGTGAGTAAACCCGTATGTATTTAAATATGTCTGAGACTCGCAAGTTTTCTAAAAAAGAGAGTGAAAATGTTTGGTTACTTTATTTTTATGAGCAAAAAAGGAATAATGTTACTAGTTCAAAGGGCTTGTGCACAAATCACGTGAGGTTTTTTCGGCTACTTTTTGACCCCCCTCCCCCCTGGTGATATTTGGTGAGGTTCTTTGCTAACCCCCCCTCCCCCTCAGTACCTCACGTGTATTTTTTTCCGCCAAAATTTCGTAAAATAGAGTCGTACTTTTGAAGTATTTATTTTAACAAAACCGAGAAAAAATATCGATTTTTTTCTTAGTTCGTTCACTGTGGAAAAATACACGTGAGGTCTCCTTATAACCCCCCCCCCCTCCCCCAACGTGATTTATCGTGATTTTTTCGTGATACCCCCACCCCCCTATTGAACCATTGAACCTCACGTGATTTGTGCACAAGCCCAAACTAGTTCAAAGGAGAAATGTTAGTAGTTTTATAAACTGAACATTTTTACTAATGTGCCTTTGTTTTTATTTAGTCGCTCCGCGGTCGCCGACGTGTGACAAAAACGTAGTGTTGACCGACAACGACGATAGATAATGTTATTTTAGTATCTTGACTTATATATAAGGTTGAGTTAAGACTGCACTTAACCTTACATATGAGTCAAGATACTGAAATAACATCATAATAGTGCGTTGCCTCTGTTGAATATAATATTAATTGTAATAGCTTTAAGTATAATATACGAAAAAATTACTTAGTTTCTTTCGGATTTCTTCTCAACAGCGGTCTCCTCTCGTGAAATGTAAACACAGGTATCAAGTTTTTGAAAAAAAAAACATCCATTCCTCATTATTTCAGTAAAATTCAAACTAAAGTATATTCATACTTTATATCCAAACATGTTTTAAGTATACCTTTTTCTCATATTATTGACATGGACATAACAATTTCTAAGCCTATTGAGCTGTCGTTTCAAAAATTTCCAATATTGATATGTATTTACAGTCTGTGATGCGATTATGACAGTTTCTATTCGTGCATGTGATGCCACGCCTGTCGCCGCGAATCCACACAAAAACAGGCCAATACCTTCTTTCGTGCCGCGACATAAGACTCACGTGAAGCGCTTTTACAAGTTGGTAGTAGCCTGGATTCTGTCAAAGTTATACTACGCTCAGTCGAACGAAATGGAGTCTTAAAATAAGAGAATGTAAGGGTATTAAAGGTGTATGGAAATGTTTGTGGCGATTTGAAACGTGGCCAAACGGATAGCACATGGAGTTCGGTTTCGATTACGATAAAAGAAAAAATAAACTTTTTTTTTCGTCGATGAATTCAGTCGTAACATCGTGTGGCAGTTTTTTCTCTATTCGAGTGAGTACCACCGCATGGTGGAGAGCTTAGAATTACTTTTTAGAACTTCGTTCATCCTTTAAAAGTTGTAGAATTTAGGTTCACATTGTTAATATTTTGAGTAGGTACTTACAATTATTAGAAGTATTAACATTCATATGAAACGGGTTTACTCGGATCATTTAAGTCGAATATTGCTCGCTTTGTTTCGAATCGGTTCGCGATTCATCATCAAGAGCTCCGATCAGTCGCAGCGGTGGCCAATTGAACACAGCGTGCCAATGCTCTGTTTTCTATGTAAAAGCTAATTGTATTCAAATTATATTCTATCTCTATCGTTTTATGATAAATGCCATCGTACACCTTATTGCACATAAAAACAAAATTGACAATAAATAAATAAATAAATAAATATCAGACAACCTCACGAAAATCAACCTATTCCCAAATTAAGCTCAAGAAAGGTTGAGTTATGGATACTAGACGACGATATACATCTATACTATTATAAAATCCTAAATTTGTATTGAAAATAAATTTTCTATGGGGGGAGGTCATGATTTCAGGAAAAATCTCGATAGCGTGATGCAGCCGGATAGTTGTTTTGTATGGACACGCTTCGCCGTGCCAACCTGGCGCCATCTGTTTTCAAAAAAACCGTTGTCCTTGCATCACGCCGGAACGGCTGGATAAAAAGTTACCAATTTTGGTACAGGAATAGCTGAACATCCAAAGATGGTTATAGGATACTTTTTATTATGATTCATATTTATCTCTGAAAACATAAATTCCATGAAATATTTTCCTTACAATGTGTAACCTTATAATGACAGCGTTTGTGATTTTGAATTTAGAACGACGCGACCCCCGCGTGGCTCTTACGTGTACAAAAACTAAAAAGTATGAATTCGACATAATACCTCCTCGCGGCCCACCGGTATTAACAATAAGGTTAAGGTTGTTTGAGGCGTTGAGTTACGGAAACCGTCTTAGTTAGATAGAAAAGATGGCGCCAATTATCGACCAACACAGACGAAAATATGAGTGCAATCTTCGTTGTAAATTGGCTCATGCTAAAAAAAACATACATTTCTTTAAAAACACAATTAGCGACAATAGGAACTAATTAATGCTCTTTTATTGAATATGCAATTATATTCTTCTGTAGTTTGTAAGTATTGACCATAAAAAAGCCCGGAGACGCAATAAAAAATGTTAATGAATAAAACAGATTTTTAATGCCATTTTATCGAGTGTAATTGAAATAAAAGTATTTCGAATCAATTTAAGTAAATTAAATACATTTTTAAATATGTTTTACCAACCAACATTTAGAACATTAGGCGCAAATTTTGGTATTGTTTGTGTTTGGCCTAACTTACTAATAAGGTAGCGAAATGTATAATAAACGATAAATATACGATATATTTAGCCACAATTTTGCATCTATGTAGTTTTTTTAATATATCAAATTTATTCAAAGCATTAAATATCAGTAATTCTTTATTTTTAACGGTGTGTTGAGATTTTGTTCTCAATGACCAATTTTCCGCTAGATGGCGTTGTTACTTTGACAAAATCTCCATACTAGCGGCTGCATCGCGCTGTTAAGATTTTTCCTGAGTTAATAACACCAGCTCCATACATGATGGGTCTCCTCGACACCAAGGCCAGGATTCACGTACGTCGTTGCGTGCCTGTGACCACGATTCGGCACAAGCTAGGGTCTAGCTGTGATGGGTTAACCTGGACTTCGAGAATTACTACCGAAGTTGTTGAATATTGATCGCATACCTAATAAGCAGCAGTGTATCAGGTATTGAGAGTTGCTGCTCGACAATGTATGCATTTTATATGAAAAACAACCATGATTCGAGACAAGACAAAATTATGAAATTTACAATGTAGAAAGGATTTCACCTAGCCGGGATTTGAACCCAGAACCTGAAATAATAACCGTGTTATCTCATGCGAGGCCGTAGGCCGAGCTCCACGTAGCACCGAAGGTGCAGAGCGTCCCAGGGAAGCCGCTCACACACTTCAACTTATATAGTGGGTGGGCGGTCTCGCATTAAGTTATTTAAATCTACAATAGACAATTAATAATCAAAACGATTTCTTAAACATAAGTCTTGCCTCAATTTTAATTAAACCAAGATCATGTTCACAAGCGTAGCACCGAAGGTGCGGAGCGTCCTAGGGAAGGCGCCAACCCACTAATATAAGTAGTAACTTAACGCGAGGCCGTAGGCCGAGCTTCACGTAGCACCGAAGGTGCAGAGCGTCCCAGGGAAGCCGCTCACACACTTCAACTTATATTAAGTGGGTGGGCAGCCTCGCATTAAGTTATTTGAACATATTTTAAGTGGGTGGGCGTCTTCCCTGGGACGCTCCGCACCTTCGGTGCTAAGTTACTTTATAAACCCTTAATAATTTAATGCGAGGCCGTAGGCCGAGTTCCACGAGCGTCCCAGGGAAGCCGCCAACCCACTTAACATATGTTTAAGTAGTTTAATAGGCGGCTTCCTTGGGACGCTCCGCACCTTCGGTGCTACGCGGAGCTCGGCCTTCGGCCTCGCATTAAGTTACTTCAACTTATATTAAGTGGGTGGGCGGCTTCCTTGAGACGCTCCGCACCTTCGGTGCTACGCGGAGCTCGGCCTGCGGCCTCGCATTAAGTTACTTCAACTTATATTAAGTGGGTGGGCGAATTCCTTGAGACGCTCCGCACCTTCGGTGCTACGCGGAGCTCGGCCTTCGGCCTCGCATTATGTTACTTCAACTTATAATAAGTGGGTGGGCGGCTTCCTTGGGACGCTCCGCACCTACGGTGCTACGCGGAGCTCGGCCTTCGGCCTCTCATTAAGTTAGTTCAACTTATATTAAGTGAGTGGGCGGCTTCCTTGGGATGCTCCGCACCTTCGGTGCTAAGTGGAGCTCGGCCTTCCGCCTCGCATTCACTACTTCCACTTATAATAAGTGGGTGGGCGGCTTCCTTGGGACGCTCCGCACCTACGGTGCTACGTGGAGCTCGGCCTTCGGCCTCGCATTAAGTTACTTCAACTTATATTAAGTGGGTGCGGCTTCCTTGGGACGCTCCGCACCTTCGGTGCTACGCGGAGCTCGGCCTTCGGCCTCGCATTAAGTTACTTGCACTTATATTAAGTGGGTGGGCGGCTTCCTTGGGACGCTCCGCACCTACGGTGCAACGCGGAGCTTGGCCTTCGGCCTCGCATTAAGTTACTTCAACTTATATTAAGTGGGTGCGGCTTCCTTGGGACGCTCCGCACCTTCGGTGCTACGCGGAGCTCGGCCTTCGGCCTCGCACTAGGTTACTTCAACTTATATTAAATGGGTGGGGGGATTCCTAGGGACGCTCCGCACCTACGGTGCTACGCGGAGCTCGGCCTTCGGCCTCGCATTAAGTTACTTCAACTTATATTAAGTGGGTTGGCGGCTTCCTTGGGACGCTCCGCACCTTTGGTGCTACGCGGAGCTCGGCCTTCGGCCTCGCACTAGGTTACTTCAACTTATATTAAATGGGTGGGCGGATTCCTTGGGACGCTCCGCACCTACGGTGCTACGCGGAGCTCGGCCTTCGGCCTCGCATTAAGTTACTTCGACTTATTAAGTGGGTGGGCGGCTTTCTTAGGACGCTCCGCACCTTCGGTGCTACGCGGAGCTCGGCCTTCGGCCTCGCAATAAGTTACTTCCACTTATATTAAGTGGGTGGTCGGCTTCCTTAGGACGCTCCGCACCTTCGGTGCTACGCGGAGCTCGGCCTTCGGCCTCGCATTAAGTTACTTCCATTTATATTAAGTGGGTGGGCGGCTTCTTTAGGACGCTACGCACCTTCGGTGCTACGCGGAGCTCGGCCTTCGGCCTCGCATTAAGTTACGTCCACTTATATTAAGTTGGTGGGCGGCTTCCTTGGGACGCTCCGCACCTACGGTACTACGCGGAGCTCGGCCTCGCATTAAATTACTTCGACTTATATTAAGTGGGTGGGCGGCTTCCTTAGGACGCTCCGAACCTTCGGTGCTACGCGGAGCTCGGCCTTTGGCCTCGCAATAAGTGTAGTGAACGTGATATTGTGTTTACGTGTGCGAAGCCGCGGGCAAAAGCTAGTATACTTATATAGATAAAAATAAATACTTAAATACATGGAACATCCATGACTCATGCACAAATATTCGTGTTCATCACACAAATATTTGCCCTTGTCCAAATCCAAATCCAAATCGTTTATTTGTTTTAGGTACATGACATGCAAATACAGTTCTAGACCTAACATTCCATTTTTAAATTATATTATAGGTATCACAATCACAATGATAAACCCTCATACTTTCTTGTAATTTCTATTTTATTCTTACACTTTTCCTCATTTGTATCTTAGAATACACTTTTAATATGTTTTCTTCGAGAACTACGTATAGTTAAGTTCATATTACTCTAATAGTTAAGTACTTATCCTTTATGAAAAAGTTACTCACTGTTGAGTTTCTTTTGGCGTTTCTTCTCAACAGTGGTCTCCTCTTGTGAAATGCCGGTAGACTCAGACATGTAAAAGTGCCCTTGCGGCCTACTTGCATAATAAATTTAATTATTTCATTATTTCAATTACAAATAGTTACAAAAGAATATAATTCCTTAATTAATTGTCCAGTCGGGATTCGAACCCAGGACCGTCGGCTCAGTCCAATAACAACAACTGAAAAACAATACAGTGTAACATTATTCACTAGCACTGTTCTGTAACGGTAAACAAAAACAAAACAAGTAAATGAAGTTAGCAACAAACATACGTCATGTAAACGAACGGAACTCGGTCCTTAACGAGGGAACTTACCCGCCAGGTGGCTTAATTACCTGCCCTTTTGGAGGGGTGGGGACTTCTGGAGGGGGAGGGGGGCAAGAATAAGAAACGTATATTAGAAAATAGACATTTGCCGGGCCCTTTCAAAATTAGTAAAATTTGAGTTGATTTTGCTAAGAATATGAGCATGTTATTAAAAAAGTTACGCAATTTCATTGAATTTGACGACATTTGCGAGCTGGGCAGTTCTGGATTAAAATTCTGGTACCATACAAATATGTAGATGAGTGATCATTTGAGCGATTTAACCGTCTTATTATGCGAAATAATTTATGACAATCTAAGTTATGACAAGACAATTTCTATTCTAGAGGTGATCCCTGACGACATACCTACTTATTGTGCGTCGTTGGTATTCAACTGATAGGGTTTTCAGAACCGGAAAAGTTTATTCTGGAAGTATCTGCAGGCTCTAGGACCGATATCTTAAAATGTACGGTAGTTAAACTCCCTTTTATTGATAACGCAAACTACACTTACTCACTATGTTATTTTGCTTTCTTTCACTACCCAAAAGTTGTATGGAAGAGATCGCTCTTTAGTGTTAAGACCACCTGTCGTTTGCCATTTTTTTAATGTTCTGTATTGGAGCCGTTTTACTCCTAGAAACTTATTTCGTCGGGACAGAAACTTAGTTCGTGTGTGTGTGTATATTTCACGCCGATCCATGAGCTACTTTTTATTCAGTAAAAAAACATGGTTTCCCTAGGATAGTGACCCTGATATCCACTCTGTATTGTGTTGTATTGGCACCATCTTAGCCATCGATAACATAATTACTCGTATCTTGATGTCGCTGCTGCAATCAAAATGGCGGCTAATCGAAGCCGATAAACAGCTATCGCTATTGTCGGGCTGTTGCGGAGATCGAGACGGTGAGATACTGTCAGCATCGTGAGATTCAGGTCAAATGTGGCATCGACATAGGGGTAAATTCGACGTTTATGTGACTTGGTCAATTCTCACCATTAGCCCTTCAAATAAAAGAACACCTGCATCAAGATTATGAAGAGAGGAGAAGAAGAATTTGAAGAATTTGAAGGATATTTCTGAGGATTTTAAAGAGTAGGTATATTTTTCTGGAGCGAGCTGACATGCTCATCATAATGATACAATCATTTTTTTAATTTACGGATCGCTTGATGGAAAGAGATTGCCGTCGCTCATAGACGCCATCATAAAACTTCTTAATTAAAAGAAAAAACAATGTATATTTTTGCTATTTCTCCACAAAGTCGTACTTGTCCCGTCCTATTTGTCCTCTTTACGATGTCCCGGTGATAATAAATTGACGGTCGTAATCACAATTAGCTCCGCCACCTGCACGCTCGTAAACTAAAGCCTGAAAGTCTAGGGACTGGAAACCGGTATTTTTTATGAAAATTACCGGTTTACCGGTAAATTATCGGTAACTTCCATAGATTTCAAATTATCAGTTTCCATTCCCTATGCGAGTCACAGACAGCGTTCAAATGAAGCCGACTTCGCACAATGGGAGATTATTTTCATGACTTACAATTAACGGGGAAATAAAATCTGTAAGGTCAGGTGGGGCAGAAACACATGTAGGTGGAACGCTTCAGAATATTTCTTTCTATATATAAGCTTTAATAAGCATAAAGCTATCAAACTGCTGCGAAATCTATTTAGTTTTTATCCAGAACTGTAGCCTTAGCATGAGTTTACAAGTGACCATAGTCGCTAGCGACTGCGTAAACGCTTTGTATGAAGAGTTGTAGTTCTACGAGGTTACCACTTTTTTGACGACGCGGTTGGCTCTGTTTGTAGACACCTGCCTAATGAGCCGGCGGTCCCGGGTTCGAATCCCGGCCAGGGCCAATATTTGAGTGCTGAACTCGAATTTTTGTGCTTGGGTCATGATTGGTCTATGTATTTAAGTATATATATATCTATATAAGTATGTATATCGTCTAGTACCCATAAAACAAGCTTGCTTGAGCTTAATTTGGGACTAGATCGATTTGTGTGAGGTTGTCTAATATTGTTTACCACTTGGGGCGCCGTACTATCCTATTTAAAACCCTCGTCAAAAAACACTACTTGTCTCTCCCTTAGTACACTGCAATAATAATCGCTCCTTTAACTTTGTGGCTCATACTGTTTTTGTTTTATTTATTACTCTACAATATATTTATTTATTATGTCTAAGTATTTATGTAAGTATATCTGTATATTTTTATTTATGTATGTTTATTACCTTTGTCTTTTATGGTAGTCGTTCATTTAGTCCTTTAATTATTATGCACCACCTACTAATTTCAAACATTAATTTTTCAACTACTCCGCTACCTAAAGGTTGTCTGGAAGAGATCGCTATTTAGCGATAAGACCGCCTGTTGTTTACCTCTGCCTGTTATATGAATGTATCTCATGTTGTGTTGTATATTCCTTGATGTTGGAGGTGTGCAATAAAGAGTATTTGTATTTGTATTTGTATTTGTATCCTCCATACAAATCGATCACGCTGTCGATAGCGAGTACGGTCGTACAGGAAAGTCAAAGAAGAAGCTATGGATAGAGGAGACAACTAGATACTTAAGGCGATATTGTCCGGCCGTGGTCGCGCGGAACTAATTGACGCTGTTCAAGCGCTGACGCGCGACGATTTTTAGCAGGTTTTTAGTTCTAGTGATTAAATAAATAATTGTATCGAGAGAATCCTAGCGAATTTACCTAGATAATGTTAGTATCCATACATTTAAGCAAAAAACGGGTAAAAAACTTTATATTTTAGCCTTGCCACTGAAAAAATATTACAAATAGTGGTAACTTTGGGATTATATTCTATCGAGCGAAATTTATCCAATCGTGTTGCTGAAAACGATTTTTATTTAATATTCGCAAGATCCTCAAGTATTATATAAATTATATGTTTTTCATAATCATAATCTTCAAACACTGCTTAATATGTTTACGACTCATTCCAAAATGAGTGAGTTCGGCGTCTACTGGGAGAAGAGCGCCTTAATCAGCTACACCGACAAGCGTTTGACTCTTAAATTTATGATGATGGGTTTTGTCATAATACGTAAAAAAAGTTGCTTAAATTTGAATATATTGTTAAGCTACTACTAAATCTATTTTAAAATACTTAAACGGGTTTACTCACGTCGTAGAAGTCGAATAACGCTCGACATGTTTCGAATCGGTACGCGATTCATCATCAGGAGAGACGATCAGTCGCGGCGGCGGCCAATCGAACACTGCGGGCATGCGCCCTGTCCGCGCGGCCGCTCGACACGGGTGTCACCGGCGGCGGCGCAAAACTACCCTCATCATCACGCACAATGCCAATTGTCGGGTTGCACACAACACTCACTACGTCATTTGCTAAGGTCTCGTCCACACTAACCACCGATGTAGTATCCAAAACCGTCCTCCAACTAGGGGGCACTGACCATCCACAATCTCGGTTAAAATTCGGATGACGACTAATTTCGATAGCCTCCCTTTCCGCGGAATGGAAAACTTTTCTCTCGCCAGCACAGTTACCTTATCGAACCGAATATAGTGAGACGTATCTGAATTCAGTGAATGTTCCGTCACTGCAGAACCCCGGGTATCCTGATTTTTCATACTACGTATGTGTTCAGTCACTCTTGTGGAAATGTTCCGGCCAGTCTCTCCTATATAGTTCTTCGAGCAGCCGCGCGGACAGGGCGCATGCCCGCAGTGTTCGATTGGCCGCCGCCGCGACTGATCGTCTCTCCTGATGATGAATCGCGTACCGATTCGAAACATGTCGAGCGTTATTCGACTTCTACGACGTGAGTAAACCTGTTTAAGTATTTTAATATGTCTGAGACTCACGATAGTTTTCTAAATCTATTTTCTTCGAATAGCTCCTCGCAGACGATGAAGTCCTAATTTTCCTCACAAAGACAGATAATAATTTAAGGCGTCCTGAGAATGAAGGGGTAAGGTGGGCAGATTATTCAGCCGTGCTACTAAAAGGTCGTATCTTTGCATGGGCTTCATATTCAGATACGAGTTTTCATCGCAGCACGTTATTCGAAGGCGCTTGACAGTGACAAACGATTGCGGTTCAATTGAGAAGGGTTCTATGTTAATCGTTATTTATTTAAGGAATACCATAGTAATGAAAAAATACTACATGTAGTTTTCTTTACATATTACGCAGTTTATATTAAAACCAACGCATTTTATATTAACACTTTCACGGATAAATACTCGTGATACTCCACGTCTGTGCCCCTCCGCCTATAGTTGAACATAAATCGTAGTTTTTAGTATAAATAACGGGATCCTATTACTAAGGCCACAGGCGCGACAGCGGCCTATCGGTGTAACTCGGGCGTCGGCGACCTTGTAATGCCGAATCCTCCGACAAGGCATTCACGTGAATGCCTTTACCTTCCTCGCGCGTTCCGCGCTCGCCCCTCGACACGCACACATAGCCGCGACTTGTTACTGCACACAAGTGTCGCTGTCGTTTCTTTTTACGTTAGTATATATATTCTTTGCTCAAGGATCCGCTGCACGTCCGTCTGTCTGTCCGTCTGAATAAATTAAATCTCGGTATTGAATTCAGCTACAATTTGAGCCATCTTGGGAGCCAGGCGAGCAAAAATTGTAGACTGTAGCGGGTCCCTTAATATGAGCTCAGACTGCTCACTGTCTACTCATTTTCGAAATTACATTTTCAATTGCGATGATAGTAGCGTCGATTTTTTGCGAGGCATGCACTTTTCAAAATGGTCAGTGTCCGATGACGTGTCAAACTATTTATCTCGCAGCAGTAGAACTTTAAATTAACTAGGTTGTCAAAAAACTGTTCCGTTAAATTCATGAAACAGTTATAAATTCATGAAACATTTAGTCTAATTTTTTTTAATGTGAGTACACCACAATTTTGTATTAATCTCTACTTAACTCACTTTTGAACATATGAAGAATTAAAGAAAATAGTTACGATTTTGTATAAAAAGAAATCTAAAAAGCAAATCTATGCTCTATGTATTTAAGTATTTATTTATCTATATAAGTATGTATATCGTCGCCTAATACCCATAACACAAGCCGTCTTGAGCTTAATTTGGGACTAGATTGATTTGTGTGAGGTTGTGTGATATTTATTTTATTTTTATTTTTTATTTTAAATACATTTTGGCAACTGATTTTAATGACATCATAAAAACGTATTGTTTACAAACATTATACAAGCGAATTGATTTGACATTTCGAAAAAATAGCTTGCTAATTTGACCCGGCAGTTCTATTGAGCTTGCTGAATAGAGACGTCATCACTTATTTGGACATGTCAAGTGTGCTGTTCGGATTTCCATTAACTTATAGATTAATTTGTCAAGGTAGGTAAATCATTCGTTTGAAATTGGGAGTTGGTCACAATAGTATTATTGCGCGCAGTATAATATCTCGATAAAAATAAATAGCTCAGGATTGGCGCACAGTGTGATCGGATAATTTAAAACATTAAATAAATATTAAGGGACAATCTTACACAAATTCAACTAAAAAACGTTCATTTATTATTGAAGCGAAAAGTTTCGCAAGTGTACTTTGAGGGGGATTTGTACCAGTCGGATGAGTTACAAATAGTTCTATTAAAGCCACTAGCTACAGCAATGAACTTATCAATCACCAGACGTTACTGCTTTAAGAATGAAAAACAACACACAAGTTGATTTTTAAATTAATTTTCTTAATCTAGTACGTGCAAATCTAACAATTTCGAATAAGCGTTTAATTGAAGACAATATACTGCCAAAAATATTTTACTTGTATTTCAGCACAAACTGTGTAAGTATAGGTACACTTATGTATACCTATACTTACACACTAAACAATGATTTCTATACGACTTCAACAATCGTCTCATCCCCGAGTAGGTATCTCACCCTCGTCGCTACGAGCACCAACTGTCAAAGACAGCGTACTCTCCTACTATAGGCCTAAAGCCCATCGCTACAGCTATATTTTCGTCTAAAATTGTATGTTGGAATAATAGGGAACTTGCACAATTCATTATTTTAACTCTTTTTAAAGATTTAAATGCTACATAAAGATGTCAAAACATAAATGTTTAATATGCAGTTATATTTTATGTCAAGTAAATGTGCTTACATCTGCTAAGCTTGTGTCCACGTAAGCCGGTCTTGCTACTAAAAACGTTGTTTTCCTACATGGCACTGCTTATATGTGTAATCTGTAAAGTACTGCAATAAAATGAAAATTGTCGTTTGAAATTTCGCGCGTAAATAAATCACTGCCTTATAATGACATCACTTCATTTTCGTTACCAAAATGTAAATATAGGTAAAATTAATATAGTAACACACTCTATTTTACATATATTTATTTATGTTTAATTTGTTGATTCACCGTCAATAACTAATAAAGTGAGTTCACTTGTTGTTTCAAATTACGTCCAATTATAGTATTGGGCAAGAAAAAGAAATCTAATAATAAATCTTTCAGTAATGTACATATAATAATAATTTCAGTAATATAATTTTCGTGCAAGTTCCCTATTGGATGCTGCAACAATTATCCTATCAAAATTCATAACAGAAACCAGACCCGGTTAATCAACCGTTTTGTTGCTGGTTAGTGTTGTCTTCCATTAACATTATCAGAATTGGAGAATGTTCGAGAAATTACGAGGAAAGTTATATAAGGCAAGGAAATTTATAAACACGGTCTTATCTGTTATTAAATTAAATTACATAAAAGTTGCTTATATCGTTTACAGTGATTTTTTTTTTACATATTTTTATGTAAGACATCTTAAGCTCCGTGTCTCTCTCACTCAACTTTATAAGACAAATCATGTTGATGATTCTCGCTGTTGACTGAGCGAGCCCTGCGAGCGAAGCGCCGACGTTTCAGCTTGGGCCATTTCTTTCGTATGTCCGGATGATTGGATGTTCGGATGCCCGTGTGTCCGGATTTCTAGCTATTCTCGCCTACAGGCCGAATTTCTCAATCTATTCAAAGCATTAATCGGTTATCCTAAAAATGACCATTTTCGAAATCCCGTTCGATTTCTTTACGTGTACCTAACCTACAAAATATCACCTTTGATTTGTTTTTTGGAGAAAGAAATACAAACCCCGATCTTTCAACATACCTACTAACTGCTACTAAGCTATTAAATACAGCTCAACAGTCTTTGAAATGCACAACCAATTTAAAACGATATGGCGCCTTTCATGTTCCAAATCCTTTCCTACACAAAGACATGTCAACAGTCAGTTTAGCGGCGAAAATAGCCCTGTATTTAAAAAATCAACAAAACCACACTGACCAACACTTCAAAGAAACGCAGAAAAAGTTGATCGTTCATTTTCGTACCCTCCCTAATCAAAACTCCCGGCTTTTCCAAAGATTTTACCGTCAAATTTCTTCCTTTGATGTCCGAAATTGACATTTTTGATTCCCCCCAAAGGATTTTGGCAATTAATCGTTTCCTCCAATTAATTGTATCAGGATTCGCGAAAGAACAGTTACTGCGATTTTAATACTTTAATTTTTAGCTATCCAAGTTCAGGACGATGTACATTGATATTGACAAGTTCATGGACACAACGTCGAGGGACGGGTTACCTATCACAACTCCGAAACATTGTTTGATTGAGTGGTTGACTGGTAGAGAATGCCTAAAGGCATTAAGTCCGCCATTTGTACTTTTTGTATTGTGCAATAAAGTTTAAATAAATAAATAAATAAACATTGTTTCCCATCTGTAACGTTTCGAAAAAAATCCTTGGCCCGAAAGTATTTTTTTCCGGAAACCCATATTTTTTCAGGGTTTTATAAATGTCATTTTATTTATTTATTTATTGTTCAAACAAGTTACACAGCATTACAGTAAAAACCAAGGCACTGTGAACTACAGAAATACATATAAGGAAAGACTTAAAACTAGTTAGATTTTTAAAGAACCCATTACGTTATAAGATTTGTTTAATTATCCTGAAATATGATCAGATTTGGAAAAAAATGCCTTTCAGTCAAACGAACATTTGGCGAAATGTTACAGATGTGACACAAAAATTAGACTTACGACAGGTAACCTTAATTGGGCCACCACCACGTCAGTGGCCGTGGCCGATGATTTTAAGTTCAACAAAAGTGGTACCCCGTTAACAGCCGGCTATTTCTTATAGTATTTACGGGAAGCACGTGATCCTGTGCCGTTTTTTGACTAGACACATATCGCCGGTGCTGCAACAAACAGCCTCTAAGTCTAAGACATTGTCTTCTTGCATGTGTTGTGAAGAATTGTTTGGCATGACGCCCGCGGCTACTTTCTACCATCGCACTGTTCGCCATCGGCAGGGTGTTCATCCTCATACGCTGAAGCCTAAATGGTCGAGAACTGTCCGGTTCCAGAGGAATTTCCTACGAACGCTCCGCATGTGGAATAAGCTCCCTGCCGAGGTTTTCCCCGGGGGCTACAGTATGCGGTTCTTCAAGAGGGGAGTAAATAGGTTCTTAAACGCGCTTGTGATGCTCCTAGTATCGCAAGCGTCCATATAAAAAAGAAACATAAATTTTAAATTGCGTTCTATCCCCATTATGTTTTGGCGCTTAACTGAGTATTTCTGCCGTAATTATCTGACGGGACCACTTGTACAAAAATGTATACCTAATCACTCATTCCCGGAGCACCCCAATTATTTCGTCCAATGTCCTTTAGCCGGTCCCATAATTCGAGTATCCCGACTCTCCTTCTTTCAGACGTCTGATTATATAAAATTATGCGGAATTATATAGATTAGCGAGAGCTCGTCAGACAAGTTAACGTCGCGATGTCGCGGGACTCAGCTGAACCGTAACTGAAACAGCTCTTGGGTATAAACAGGATATAGATTGTATGGAAGTGGCTTGTAAGCATGTCCCGTGGTTTTGGGTGCACGAATGATTTGACGCCTGCTGTAGGCCTAGTGTGCACCGAAAACCACGGGGTATGCTTATAAGATATAACTAGGTATATAAGGAAAGGGCGAATTGACATTCCTTTTTTTAACCAGGCTTTTTATCGATATTATCAGAGAAAGGATATATTATATTTTTACATGTTCGAAAATATCTCAATTTGTGATTGAAAAATTCATTTGAAAAGTTCCTCATCTAAAAGTGCGTAGACAACCAGTAATTAATTGGTCACAGCGCAGAAAATCATATAGTTGAACTATTACTAAGGCGGATTTAGTATGGAAATTATACCACTGATCCTATATGTGTTGTGAGAGTCAAAAATTCCACGAGGTCACAATGAACGACTAAGAACAACGAATGAATATAAATAATGAAAAAAATCTTAAAGGGTCTTCTATCCATCCAATACGATATCTTCACTACTGAGATATCTGAAACTAAACCCAAATGACAAGTAACATGTTTACATACCTTCAAATCTTACTGAACTGGCGCAGTCCCTAAGGATCACAGAACCATTAAACCCTCTCACCCCCACAACGACGTAAATCCTCTTAAATCTTGATGAACATACGATCTTTCGTATTATTGAACTGACACTTCCATTGAATCTTATTCTGAACCCCTCAAGGCATTAAAGTTGCGAATTAAACCATTAATCAATTTGTATTTACCTGAGACAGGGTTATTTATATTCGTTAATTAGTTCAAGCAGTCTTGCGTTGATCAAACGAGCCGTTGCACGTGCTCGCTTTTGCGGGGAGACTTTAACTACCTATCCAGCCACATACATCCACTACTGAAGGTCTCCCCGAAAGCTCGCCACAGGGTGAGATCCTGTGCAGTTTACATCCATCAACTCCCTGCAACCCGACAAAAGCCATCATCTGTCCATCTAATCAGGGTCGTCCCGCGCTGCGCTTGTCTATATGTGGTCGCCACTCCAGAACTTTTCTGCCCCAACGGCCATCCATTCTCCGGGCTATATGGCCCGCTCATTGCCACTTCAACCTCACCTGTGAGCTATATCGGTTACTTTGGTTCTCTGCTAATATCCTCGTTGCTGATTATATCACTTAGACTATCCACTATCGTCAACTAGAATTCGGAAAATTCTAGGAATAAGACGAGGTCAAAGAAAAAAACAAGCTAAGCAAGCAAAAGGAATCCTTCAGACGATCTTGGGGTCCGTAAGAGAAGTGATCAGCAGTGTCCAAACCTAGAAGAATTTAGACAGTGAGAAGTAGTAGCCACTCCTAGTATCATTGGCGAAACGAAAGCCCACCATCTCCGCTGGCTCGGTCACGTCGAAATAATGGGCGAAGATCCTGGCGTTAAGGGGGTGCATTTGGGATGACAAGATAAGACAAATTCTCTTTATTGCACTCCTCAGAAAACATACCTACAGGAGAAACACAACGCAAGAAAGTACAATTAGAGGTAAACAACAAGCCGTCTTATCGCTAAAGAAACGAGAGAGAGAGAGGGAGAGAGAGAGAGAGAGAGGGAGAGGGAGAGGGAGAGAGAGAGAGAGAGAGAGATAGAGAGAGAGAGAGAGATTCCAATAGGCTGAAGGCTGGTTAGGTATCGCTCGCTCGATGTCATCGAATCAGCTTGTGTGAACTCCTAGCTGTACTAGGTCTTTTTCGAGTAAAACGGCATTCGCAACCAGTTATGTCACGATGGATTGCATTTTACACAAACCTATTAAATACAGTTATTTATTAGCTTTCTTTTGCCAGACCTTTACTCGTGCTTTCATATGTGCTGGGCGTTAATTTCACTTCAGTCTACAACATTTCATTATAAAGTTGTTTTTAATGACTTTATGAACTGACGACGATGTCTTATATAACGTTGTGCTATATTTACAGACTTAGACTTGAAAAGCAAATGAAGTCGACAATTAAATATAGCACATCGCAAATTCTAGTCAGGTACGTCCATGAATAACTAATTCACAAATGAAATTACAATTACGTTATAGAATAAAACCATTTAACGACAATGCTCAGAAACAAAGACGGATTAAGTTCACAACTCGTACAAAAACAGAAAAGACGTAAATCCATTTAAATTAAAGAGGTTTTCGGTCATTTTCTAGAAAATTGAATTCTATCCGTTAATGAATCCGGCAAAACTCGCATTAAACATTTCACAAAAACAAGATTAATGATCACAAATATAATAATTGGAAAATAGAAACTTCCTTTCCTTTCCCGATTAAGTAATTAGGGAGTTGACAAACAACGAGTTGGGACAAGTTCCTACTCGAGCACAGAGCGGGGACAGATGGCTCAAATCTCAATTTAACCCATTATAGACTGAGTTTTTTTGAGGTGTCCAATTTTTGTAATTGTTTTATATGTTGCTTATTAGAATATTTGTAACGAATTTTGAGCAATGAAAACTTTTTGTAATCTTTGGTTTTTGAAAAAAACGCTGGTACCATATGGGAACGCTTGTCTCGTACTGAGGTAAAGATTTAGAAATACTCTGAAATGGATAACGTGCTACAAATATGGTTAGTATTATTTATTTAATAAAGCAGTCTCCAGAGTTGCAACTTAATATACGTAGAACATTTCTTTGACCAAATAAATTCAATAAAATGAGCCTCCGGGATGTTGCAACATTTTTTTAATTTATTTTACATGAAATTGGTAGTTGCATTGCATGCAGCACATTTATTTATTTATTTATTTATTCAAATTAGTTACACAGCATTACAGTAATTAAACCAAGGCACTGTGAACTACAAAATTATACAGAAAATAAAAATAAAACTTAAATCTAGTTTGATTTAGGCGACGTAACAGCGTGGCTCCGTTTCGTCGTCTGATCTGGCGCAGGATTCGGCAGATTGCCCCGGAACTGCCGAAACACAACACCCTTCGGCCAGAAGTCTGCACTTGCGATGGTGTCCTGCAGCGGCCGCGGTACGCGCACCACAAACGAGCTGAAGTGCACGTAATGGCGGGACTGCAGCTGTTGCACCCTCAGCGTGAAGCCAGTCTTCCGGCGAACGTACTCCACCACATCATCAGCCACGGCGGAATGATGCAAGCGCGACACATAGAGCGCCTTACTCGGTGTGGCAATCCGAAGACCAGAACCAACCGGCTCGGCAGTGCCACTCAGAGTCTTGCGGGGCACTCTGCGCGCCTTGCTCTTCCTTTCCACCAGTGTGAATCCCTCCTTATCCACATTGGTGCGGGAGGACTTTTCCTTATCAGGAACCCGTATTGAGGCCCGGTTAGCTGCGACAGACTGACCGGCGACGTCAGCATAAGCACGCTGACGCAACTTCGAAACTAGAGGCGGCCGCACCGGCGGGGGGCGCGCGGGCGGTGTAGCGGCGGGTGCGGCACTTTTTACAGTGTCAGCAGGACGCAAACTGACAGACTCGGCGCTTCTAGCGGTGGCACATAATCCCCCATCACATTTCGAGCATTCCAATCTTGATCGAGCCTGGCAGTTCTCCTACGCACATCTTTGTCGCTTTGAGAAAGGATGAAAAGGTGGTTTTGAGGTGATGGTGTGGTGGACCATCATACTTTATGGAATCACTTACATTACACGTCCGTCAGTTCGGGAATATTTTGAGGATTGCGGACGTCCTCCAGTAAGAGGTTGTTTTTGATACGTTTGTGCTATGTGCCGGCGGAAGACCAATTGACTAGGTACCTTTCTTAATAAGACCCAAGCATTACAAATAGCGGTATCTACAAAGTATCTTGGCTATATTCGGTATTTTTATTGCGGCATGACCGAGGCAGTCGTTAGGATTCACGTAAGACAACTTCTCATGGGGCGTTGAGTTATCTGCCACTTAGATTATTTACTTATTAAAGCACCAGCATCATCTTTGCCCTATAATGGGTTAAGACTGCGCCGAGCGTTAGCCGCTAACGCGCCTATAACTATAGAGCGCGGGAATTTGTATTTAGATCGGCGCGCGGCCGCCATAGTAAAAATGTATGGAGAATTAAAAGCATATTTTGATAAATCTGGACCTTTAATACCAAACAATTATTGAAATATTTGATGCGGACAAATTGTAATGTAAACATTCATCTTTTTTTTGAACTGAAAATCAGAATAGATTTCCATTGTTAGAGTATAAAAAAACACTTAACGCCTGCTTACGATTTTACAATTTTCGTCCAACTTTACTTAGTTTTATAGGTTAAAACATTAATAATCTTATATTTTTTCCACGGAGAAGTTGTTAACACATTCTTCGTTGTTGCTAAATAATATATATAGTTTAGAATTGGATTATACAACTAGTGTTGACGTTGTCTACTTAACGGCAACTGCCTACTTTTCAAATTTTGCTCGGCGCAGTCTTAAACTAGTGTCTGTGAGCCGTAGACCACGAGGACATCGGACATTTTGACGACGCGTTTGGCTCGGTTTGTAGACACCTGCCTACTGAGTCGGCGGCCCCGGGTTCGAATCCTGGCCAGGGCAAATATTTGTGTGATGAACTCGAATATTTGTGTTTGGTCATGGTTGTTATATGTGTTTAAATATATTCAATTATCTATATAGGTACGTATATCGTCGTCTAGTACCCATAACACAAGCCTTCTTGAGCTTAATTTGGGACTAGATCGATTTGTGTGAGGTTGTCCGATATTTATTTATTTATTTATACCATGTGACAAACAAGGTGACCCGTGTAGTGACTCCGCTGTCAGTTAGATCTGTAGCTGTACGTCTTCTGTAAGAGACTTCAGATTCCATCTTCATTGGGTTTTATAAACTTTCATTAATAGTCGATGACAATTAGTTGTTATTGGATTAATATAAAGACGCTTATTACCGCATTAATTACCTTAGTTAATTAACTATCTACATAAATTTAATGTTGTCCTTAAAATTCGGCTATACAACTGGGTTATTGAAAACGTTTATTACCTGTAAAAGCTCTTTAATTATGTAGGTTGAGCCTAGACGATTATTAATTAGTATTATGAAATAAGTATAGTAGGTAAATACTGCTTAAGCCGAGGTTTAATTCGATGAACATATATTTTAACCCATTGATTCTTATTCCTTCCCTTAATCCCAGTTCAATCTGGGTTCAGATCTCCTTGTACGGCAGCGCCAAGATGCTCTGTCCTGGGTTGTCATGGGTGTAAAATCTTCCGTTTTCATCTCCCTCTCAATATTGGACCACCTATTAGGGTTCCGTACTCAAATTGTAAAAAACGAGACCCTCTTACTACGGCTCCGCTGTCCGTCCGTCTGTCTGTATTTTTGTCTGTCTGTCCGTATTGTTAAGATGGGGAAGTGTTTGTACGGAACCCTCGGTGCGCGAGTCCGACTCACACTTGGCAGTTTTTTTGTCACTCCCACAATCCCGAGGATGCCACGCCCCACGACTAATAGCATTTCATTTTACCCAAACGATCAATTAATACATTTTAGTTCCATCTTCTCAGACTTCGCATAAAAGACACTCTGTTAGTACTTTATTCTATGCCATGGTCTGGTCAAGGCAAAAACAGAAAATTGCACACCATAAAACGGACGACAGGTCAATTAAAACTCGCATCCCTAATCGATGCAACATTACCGATACCATCTTCAAACGAATTGCAATTTAAATCGAGAGCAGAATTGCGACGACACCCCGGATTTCCAATTTGCAAAAAAAACTTTGAAAGGCAAACAGGGAATGAAAACATGGTGGTGTGACAAAAGGATATCGGGATATTAACCGCCTTTGTTGGCGGCGCAAGTCACGAGAGAGCGAAGTTTTGATGTGGAAATGGACAATTGGATACAAATGTGACAAACATTGAGGATTTTTTGGTGGCTCGTGCTTTTAAACTAAGCCTTTGATACAAAGGTCAAGGCTCAAAGAAATATTGGATTACGTAACCTGATGGAAGAGACCAGGAATCGAACCCGGTACCACTGTTCTAAAGTAGTGCGGTAAGATGTGAATATTTACGTATTCACATAGAGGTCGCTAATGTGTAAA
Organism: Apotomis capreana; assembly: GCA_947623375.1. Lineage (NCBI taxonomy): Eukaryota > Metazoa > Arthropoda > Insecta > Lepidoptera > Tortricidae > Apotomis > Apotomis capreana. The sequence continues at coordinate 735,759 of OX392520.1, forward strand.
GCCTTTGAAATAAACAATGTAAAGTTCGACACAAGCATAAGAAAAAATTCGAAAGGTTATCTGGGTGTTAGGGTAGTAGATAGGTTAACATGCTAGACCGGTGATCCAGAGGTACCGGGTTCGATTCTCGGTCTCTTCCATTAGGGTTTCACCTTTGTATCAAAGGCTTAGTTTACCTTTTTTTAATCAAAGCTCAAAAAACTCGTAACCTGGTGGTTACGAGTTTTTTGAGCTTTGATCTTTGTATCAATGGTTTAGTATAAAAATTGTAGGGTGTACATTAAAAAAATGAGACATTACATGTTTCATTATAAAGTGAACTTAACCGTGTGAGAAGTTGAGGTTTAACGTCAGCTTATTAGGTAAAAACTCAAGGTGTTAGACCTTTAAAGATGTACTTTACTTTGGATCCCTGTGATACGGTATACGAGACAATAGAAAACGATCATCGTTGCACCCTTACTGAGTTTACAGTGACCGTACTTGTTAGCGACTGCCTAAAACATTTGTATGGAGAATTGTAGTGTATTGCCGCACATCATGGGGCCGTTAGTATACAATAAGTTGCCAGAAACAATCACTGCAGCAACTAGTTTAGCGACATTTAAATTAATAAGTTTCTGTCAAAAATGTCATTTTAGTGGCAAGCTTTTATAGCCGACTGTACTTTTCTTTGGATATCCATCAAATGCTCACTGAGACGATTCTAAAGAGCCCAAGCTCGGTAGGATTGCTTTTTCTATTATAGAGTTCCTATGGCCACCTTCCGGCTCCATCATCAGATCAGCCCCATGGTAACATATTATTGTATTGTCATCAGTCAAGTAAGTATGCAAAATTTCAGCTCAATCGGTTGACGATATGCTTCAAAATTGAGTTGCAAGATTTCACCCGAACAAACATACTTAGATACAATGCAAGTTAAATAAAAGTTTTTTTTTTAAATTGAGTATTAATTTGAATGTATTGTTTGACATTATTTTCGAAATAGTAATAATAATAAGCAATTCATTGAAACCGTAATTTTTTGTAAATGTTATCGTAATTTTAATCTTGTAATTGTGTATAACTATAATGACCTGTGATCTGCTTCACCAATAAAATGAGTTTGAGTTTAGTTCTACGTTCTACAAAGCAACCGGTATAGGGGCGCTGTATTTCTGTACTAAATTGGCTTTTATTTTTAAATATTGGACCACAGATTAAACCAGAAAACGCACCACAGAGTGACGACAGGTGCTCGTTGAAATTGTCTCTTGTCGCGGTCAAGCGTGAGTCGCTTGTAAAAGAGCTGTAAGCGGGACGAAAAGTTTTTTGTTCTTTCTATATTTTTTTAGAAAATATCTATGTATTTTGAAACAAGATAAAACCCGCAAATTTCACGTGCAAGGAGAAAGGTACCCGTATAATTTCTTTTTATTTCTTTAGCACAATTGGGTACGCTTTTGGTAAAAGACTATGTAACATATGCTTTGTCACAAGCTAAAAGATTCCACGAATCGGGTTTAGTAGATTGTAAGGTTTACATTAACGACGAAAAAGCTAGAAAGATTCGGTAAAACCACTACAAATAAGTACCTACAAGTACTTCAATTCCGTCCAAAAAGCCCCTTCATTTTGGGTTGTATTTCGTAGTAACTAGAAAAGGCCCTAAATATCGCCCTGATCGAGCCCTGATCCTTTACAGGGAAAACGATAGGAAATTAAATTATATTCCTACCAAGAAATCTTCTATTCTCTATATCTATAGTCTACATACATTATATACTAGCATTAAATATTATATACTGTTATAATATGCGTCAGTTTTGTCTGGATATTTCAGGAAAAAAATTAAAGCGTCGAACGTGTCGAAAAAGTTAAAGGGTCGAATCTGCAAATTTTTGGGAACTTTTTATGCATTGTGACCATATTGTATTTGTACTCGCTCGCTTCGCTCGCTCATCACACTCATATTATAATGGTAAAAGTTTGTGAGTATATTTATGTTGTTACTTCGTCACGCTCACATCGCTGGACCAATTTTGATAAATGTTGGTATGAAGGTAGCTGACACCCTATATTAACACACTTATGTACTTTTTATTCCGAAAAAATGTAGTGTTCCGGTGGGATGAGCGGGTAACACCGCGCGGTGCAGCTAGTCTAAGCAATAACTTCGTATCACAATTGCTTATTTTAGCCCTAGTTGAACAATCTACTACTGTCTACTTCTCAAATAAAGCGTACTTTAGCGTACATATTCGGCGCCATACAATAATCAAGAAAGTCGTCCTAGGATTTTTTAAGTGTTTATTTAACTATAATTTCTTTGTAAACCATTGCAAACTTTATTTATTTTATATTTATAACATTCAGTGTAGTGTAAAGCAAAATAGTGCGTGTAGTAAAACTGTTTGCTCTCAGGCTACGTTCGTGTGTTTGTCTCAGTGTACGCTCCCCGGGGGGATGAAATATCACCCCTTTACGATATCCTTGCGTAATGAAGTTACGCCTCCTTGTGCGGTTGTAACAACATAGTGAACAGGCGCGGGAATAGAGTTATTATAGTACAAGTGCAGAAAAATAGAACTTGGTAAGATGAGATCACTTAGTGATCAATGCAATGCATACATGTTGGCCTAAATTAAATGAATGTAATTTAATTAAAATAAAGAGGTAGCTCAAAATTGAAAAAAATTGCGTTCTCTTATATCGGAGGCCAAAATCCACTTCGGCTCGATGAGTCAGCGTTCTAATAGCTAGAATCTTCTGTGAAAAAAAAAACTGATCGTCTTGGTTCCATCCATTTCGTTTCATTTAATTACGAAATACCTACCGATTATCCAGTAAGTGTGCAAATCTTATACAAAATATACAAATTCTTAAGGGGGCCCGAGACAGTCAAACGGTTTGATTCATACCTTACGTGTCTCGGGGCCCCTTTAGAGCTCGACTGCAACTCCCAGTTCACTGGTTATTTAGCTGGAGGTTAAAATAATTTGTAAAAGTCAAGGGCGGGAGAAAAGGTCAGCTTTTACGATATGCAAATAATATCAGCTGTAAACTTAGACAAGATAACTTTATCTTCTTTACTATTAAAACTGTTAAGTGAAATGAAGATATTTAACAAAAATAATTAGTAGGTATCTCAAAATAAAATATATATATTTTTTTATTTTAATGTGTTAGTAACATAGTGTTAAGTTCAGATTGTGACTAATAATCTATGGATATTTAAAGGCTTTTGCATATTTCCGAATGGAATAGTCCATTAGGTACATACTTAGGGTGGCGAATTCGAAATTTTCCAGACCGTAGGTGCTTGTGGCCCGAACCGAGAGTTGACACAGTTTTATTTTCCGTAGCAGGGTAAAAGGTATCCTATAACCATTTTAAGATGTTCGGCTATCCCTGTACCAAAATTTATCAAAATCCGTCCAGCCGTTTAAGCTTCATCAAATACAAATCCTTCATCGCGCTGTTAAAATTTTGCTTGAAATAATGACCCCTCTTCATGGAAAATTGATAATAAATTAAAAAAAAAGTGTAGTGTAGACGAGTAATTCCTATCTGATAACGAGTATTACACGACATTGCTTGTGTAATGAAAATGTCAAAGCTACAACTATAAAAGCATATCACAGATCTTCGCATATTTCATTCTATATTAAATCCAATCCTTTTTGCAGTTGACACCGGTTTAATAATGCTCATACCTCTACATTGTAATTCAGACCTTTGTGTTTCTGACAGAATGGAACAAAATATTAAACATATTGAAACGTAGGTTAAACGATTTGGATATACGCTTACAAGCGAATCCTTTGAATGTAACTAAATTGAATTTAGTAAAATAGTATTAGTAAGTATTACTTGATTAATATCTTAAATTATTTGATCTCAAACACACGCAGAAGTAATTACATTTGTAATTTGAGCCACATTTCGAAACATTTATAGAGTAAAAGCTATTTCAAATAGAACGCGCCTCCAAATGTGTGTACGTAGGTTAAACAAAATTGAATATTATTATAAACACAAAGGATAAATAAGAAACCAAACCTTTACGCAATTCACATAATTAAAAACAGAAGATACAGAGGGCGCTTTAAAAAAGCGGAATGAGAAGACATTATTTAATGCTATTCATATTGTTGTCCTATAGAATAGAATAGAAGAAACTCAGGGGTGAAAGCACTGCTCAGGTGAAGCAGAGGTCTTGGTTTCGATTTTCACTAGTAATTCACTGGATTGTGTACAATTTTATATTTACCCTTTGCACTACATTACATAGTATAAAACAAAGTCGCATCCTGCTGGCTGTTTGTCCTTATATATATGCTTAGATCTTGAAAAATAGATACGCAATGGAGTTTTGTGCGTTTTTTTAGTAGATAAAGTGTTTCGAGGGAAAGTTTTATATGTATTATACATAATATCAGCATTGCACCCTGCACTGTCTGAAGCCGGGGCGGGTTGCTAGTTTATATTTGCCACATTTCTTATTTATATATATATAAATAAGAAATGTGGTGATACAAAAATAGGATTAACATTGATTCTGTTCAATAGTTTTGAATATTATAATATTAGTTACATATAAAAAGAAGATCTTTAGCAATACTTACTTTACTACGCTTCGACAATTTGAATGCTACAGCGCAGGAATGTAGCCGCCATCATGGGTACCGCCGCAGGGCAGTGATCTTGAGGACCACATCATCTGTTTAGATAGAATTTCTTCGGTTAGGTTAAGATATTAGTTATTGTTATTTATATACTTGTTTGTAGGAACATACGATGTGCGTTTAATGTATAATTAATAAAATTACCGGAGAGCTGGCGGTTTCCTCGCTCAAAGAATCAGTTTGGCCATTCAGCGAGGAAATGCCGCCAGCATCTTCGGCACTATGCCGCAGGGGCCATTTTTAGATATAGTTTAATTTTAGTGTGTTCTTGTTTAGGTTAATTTTTTAGGTTTAGTTTTATTGTACTTTAATCTACCTATGTATACATCTCATATAAATAAATTCTATAAACTAATAAAATTACTTATTTAATCTTTAAAATCATAACAAAATTTTGTTTATGCTTTGATTAATATACATTTATAATAGATTTTTCTAATTTTTCAACCCCCATTACTCCGCAATTTTGAAAGATTTCGTAAAAAATAATTTGCATAAAAGCTACATATTTAACGCGACTTCTAGGCAAGAACAGTCCTAAGTGAGATGTACCGTATGTGGGTAGATTACTAGGATTACGCATCTACCGGCCATTAAGAAATAAATCAGTCTTGAATATACAGGCGTGGTGTGTTATTTAGTCTCCCTATCTAAATACCTAGTACATATCATTTGGCGAACGAGGATGTCGAAAACAGTGCCTTTGAACGTCAAGGAGTTTAATTTACGTTCAGGAAAATGGAATACGTATATAAGCCAGTTAACAGCATGGTTTGATATAAATGAAGTAAAACCGGAATCACGGGCAAAGTACCTCATCGCGGTGGTCGGAACGGAAACTTTGGACTTGATAATAGATTTATGTTATCCATCGGAGCCGGACGAAGTGAGTTACGATGATATAGTGTCAAAAGTGCGGGAACATTTATCACCTAAGCGATCGGAATTGGCGGAGCGTATGTGTTTTAGAGCGTGCAAGCAAATGTCGGATCAGTCAATCTGTGAATACGTGGCGCAGCTCAAACAACTCGCCCAAAAGTGTAACTTCTCCGGCAGTGCATATCTAGAAGAGAATTTGCGTGACCAGCTGGCATACGGAATGAAGAGTGAAGCGATTCGTTTCAGACTGTTAACGGAGACCAAATTAACGTTTAGCCGCGCAGTGGAGATAGCGACGTCGCTGGAAGCGGCGGATCGAGACTCAAAAGCTAGTGGATCCGGCAGCGGCGCCGGTGCCACAACATCGACGTCAATAGTGGTGAAGGAAGAGGGCGTGCACGCGGTGCGCGCCGGCGGCGGCGGCGGCAGCGGTGCGCGCGCGCCCCCACGCCGCAGGGAGACGACGGCGGCGGCGCCGCGCGCGCGCTGTCCCCGGTGCTTAGGAACTCATCACCCTCGACGCTGCTCATTCATCAACACGGAGTGTTACGTATGTGGCAAGAAAGGCGAAAGCGTGTAGAAGGCGCAAAGCCCATAGTGTCAACGTGTGTAGCGAGTCCTTGGGCCTCAGCAGCGAGGCTGAGCCCGAGGAGGACGACGAAGAGTACGACGTGCCGTTGTACATGATAGGCGGCAGCGACGCCGATGATGGACCGTGGTGGCGGACGGTCAAGGTCAACGGAGTGAACGTGCGTATGCAATTGGACAGTGGATCTGCGGTGAGCGTCATGTCTTACAAACTCTGTAGCAAGATGTTTAAAGATGCTAAATTATTACCTACTGCCATAAATTTAAAAATGTATTCGGGACAAAAGATTGTACCTAAAGGAATTCTCCCATGTGAAGTAATGTATAATAATAAAACGCTAACAAAATTGAGTTTAGTTGTAGTAGATTCGAAAGACAGCCCTCCCATTATGGGACGTCGGTGGATGACGGCCTTAGGTATCGAGTGTAATGCTAAACCGGTATTCAATGTTCAAAGTGAGAGCGGGGGCATGGGGACTCGGCTCGCGCGGGCATTCCCATTAGTTTTCGCGCCAGGAACAGGAAAATTCACAGGAAAGCCCATCCATCTGACCGTGGCAGGCGATGCGCGTCCCGTGCTGTGCAGGCCGCGGCCCGTGCCGCACGCCCTGCGCGCCGCCGTCGAGGCCGAGCTGCAGCGCCTGCAGGCCGACGGGGTCATCTCGCCGGTCGAGACCAGCGAGTGGGGGACGCCCGTCGTGCCCGTCATCAAACAATCGGGCGAGGTAAGGTTATGTGGAGATTTTAAAATAACGTTAAACCCGGTGCTGGAGGACGATAAATACCCGATTCCTCGCATAGACGAGATATTTTCGAATTTGCAGGGAGGTCAACTTTTTAGCAAAATAGACTTGAGCCACGCTTATCAGCAGTTACCACTTACGGAGGAAGCTAAGCGGTTGTGCGTGATCGTCACGCATAAAGGTAGTTTTTGCTACAATAGATTGCCATTTGGTATTAAGTGTGCCATGAGTAAATTTCAGCGTGTCCTTGATAACTTGTTTAAAAATATGGACTTTATTGCGGTATATTGCGACGACATTTTAGTAACAGGAATCGATGACAATGATCACTACAACCGATTATTGGCAGTATTTAAAATACTGTCAGAGGCAGGGTTAAGAGTAGCGGAAAAAAAATGTACTTTTTTCCAAAAGTCAGTATCATACTTAGGATACGTCATCGATGCGAACGGTCTTAGTACGCAGCCAAGCAAAATCAATGCTGTGATGTCCGCTCCAGTGCCGGACAACGTTTCCCGTCTCAAAGCCTTTTTAGGACTAGTTAATTATTATGCTAAATTCGTACCGAACATAAGTGCAGTATTACACCCATTGTACGAACTTCTTAAAAAGCAAAATAAGTTTGTTTGGAGCAGGGAATGCAATAGCGCGTTCAATAATATTAAAGCGTTGTTAGCAGCAAAACCAGTGCTGGCCCATTACAAGCCGGAGGCTCCCCTGCGGGTGTACTGTGATGCGTCACCATACGGGGTGGGGGTGGCGCTGATGCAGCCGGGAGTGGGGGGCGAGCGTCCAGTGGCGCACGCCTCGCGCGCGCTTACCCCGCCCGAGCGGAACTATGCCCAAATATGCCGTGAAGGGTTAGCTATCATATTTGCCGTTCAAAAGTTCCACCACTATTTATTTGGTAGGCGGTTCACGTTAGTGACGGATTGCAAACCGTTGTCGCATATATTCAGTCAGGATAAAAGCATTCCACAAATGGTAGCGGGACGTTTACAGCGTTGGGCTGTTATTCTAAGCGGGTACGACTACGAGATAGATTGCGTCAAATCGGAACAAAATTGTTTTGCTGATAATTTATCACGTCTACCTTTAGACATTATCAGAGACGAGCAAAAAGGTAAGGAGTCGTGCGAATTTTTAAACTTTATCGACGACAGTATATCACTCAATCATCGTGATATAGCTAAAGCGACTCAACGGGACCCCGTAATGAGTAAAGTGTTTAACCACTTAGGTAGGGGCTGGGAGTATTGCGGGGATGAAGAGGTCAAACAGTTCTGGCGCGTACGCGAAGCATTAAGTCGCGAGCAGGGTTGTATCATGTTCGGATACCGCGTGGTGGTCCCGGAAGCGCTGCGCGGGCGCGTGCTGCGCGAACTGCACGCGGCACACAGCGGGGCGGTGCGGACGAAGGCGCTGGCGCGCGCCTACGTGTGGTGGCCGGGCCTCGGCGCCGACGTGGAGCGCATGACGGCCGAGTGCGCCGTGTGCGAAGCGGAGCGCCCGGCGCCGCCCAGGGCTGCGACTCATCCATGGGAGTGGCCGCAGGACAGGTGGTACCGGGTACACGTAGACTTTCTTACGCCGTCGGCCGGTACGTATTACTTCGTCCTGGTCGATGCGTACTCTAAGTGGATAGAGGCCTGCAAAGTAAGAGGTACACGGGCCGAGGACACGATAGCTAAGTTACGTGAAATTTTCGCTCGTTTCGGAAACCCATACGAGTTGGTTTCGGACAACGGGCCCCCATTCTCGAGCGGTCAATTCGAATTATATATGAAAAAAGAAGGTATTCGTCACATTCGCGTTTCCCCATACAAGCCGAGCAGCAACGGTGCGGCGGAAAAGGCAGTGGGTTTAATAAAAAAATGTCTTAAAAAAGCAGAGCGAGATAATGCGAACTTAGACGAGGCTTTACAAACATATTTATTAAATCATAGGTGCACGCCGCACTCCACAACGGGTAAGTCACCTGCAGATTTAATGTTAAAACGCAACATTCGTAATCGACTTGATCTACTGCGACCCGATCCGAGAGAATTGGTCCGGGAAGCCCAGAGAAAACAAATACGCAAGGAGGCGCCGACACGCGAATTTCAGGTAGGTGAGAAAATTATGTATAGGGTGTATCAACAAAACAAACAATTTTGGGCCACAGGTTCTATTATCCAACGGGTAGGGCCGCTTACGTACCGTATACGGGGAACTGATAGTAGTGAACACAAGAGGCACATAGATCAATTACTGATAGATCGTAGTAGTATAGACGTTCAGGATAGTAAATTAAAGTCGCTGTTTTGTGATGATGGGTTCAATCAGGCGGCAGCACCGAACCCGGCGGGCTGCGTCCGCGCCACCACTGAGCCTCCACGCCGCTCGGACAGTAGTAATACAAGCGCGCCGCTAGAACCACTAGAACCAATTCCGATACCGACACCTAAACCTAAACGCATTCGTCGTCCACCGATAAGATACGGGTTTGAATAAAAAGTGTAAACAAAATATAAAATAAAAATATTGGTTGTATGGTTATATTACAATTAAAAAAAAAAATGTGTACATGTAATTATGGTTATGAATAAATGTATAACTTGTTATTGTATGAAATAAAGCAATTGCTTAGCTTAGGTATAATATTAGGCATAACTTGTAACGTGTCGGCTAAATAGTTATTCATTGTTATTACCTACTTGGGTTAGGAACCTATTAATATAAAGGTTTTACTAATGATGTAAGATAAACAGGTCTCCAATTTTCAACATGTAGGTAACTGTTTTTAGTTTAGGTAAAGACTACCTGATTGTATTGAATATGTATGTGAATGAGTCATTCATGGGTACACAAGTAGATATCCATCTGTAACGTTATAACAGGAATTGTGTCATCTTGTTGCGATATCGATAGTGAATAATGAGTCGCCGTATCTGTATAGATTTAAGTAAGTTGTATCAGTTAGGGTTGATTTCTGAAACGTGATGAAATAAGAACTTGATCCAAGACTTAATATTGTATCCCATTATACACATGAAACAAAATTTAGTATATAAGAATAAGGAATAAGTTAATTTAAGGGGGGAAGGATGAGATGTACCGTATGTGGGTAGATTACTAGGATTACGCATCTACCGGCCATTAAGAAATAAATCAGTCTTGAATATACAGGCGTGGTGTGTTATTTAGTCTCCCTATCTAAATACCTAGTACATATCACTAAGGCATTTGGACATCCAAACATACATTGGATTTACGAAAGAAATTGGGCCAAGCTGAAACGATTGGCTCGCTTCACTCGGTCGGTAAATAATGAATACCAATGCTATGGCAAGTTTGGGGGTCGATTATTTCTGTTTCTGAGAATACTCGTGAATCAAAAGCACTGCCAGTTTCGAGCTTCATCCAGATTTCACGGAACGCTATTGACATTTCATGTATACAGTTTCACGATACACATGCGTTTCAACAGAAACGACAATTGGACTACACGTCAGAGAGCACACAATAACCCCCCCTTGTTTGAATGGTATGATATTGAAAACACCTAATTTATGACATTTTGTTGGTGAGTCGATTGCAAAATAATGTACCTACTTACATAGTAAAGGGCCTTTTCTTCAATTTCTTTGTGTGACGAAAGTTATCCCTACATTTTGTATGACTAACTTTCGTCACACAAAGAAAGCGGTCGTGATTTTATGTTAATTAAGCTTTTAACTATGTATAATTTTTTGCAATCGACCCTGGTATGAATAGATAGATCGATTGCGCGAAGGGCTATGCTCGGAGTTTCTTTGCGCTTCTTAAATGAGGATATCCGCAGAAGAACTAATGTAACCTACAATAGCACACAGGATTACACGGTTGAAGTGGGAATCGGCAGGCCATGTAGCCCGGAGAATGGACAGCCGTTGGGGCAGCTAAGTCCTGGAGTGGCGACCACGTAGGCGCAGAGCAACCTCGCGAGGGTAGCGGAGAATCAAGGGATGCGGTCTGCACGGGATCGCACTTGATTAACAATCGTTAGATTTGACATACAAAAAAGTGAAACTTCGTAATGTGGAAATGAAAAAAGAAAGGGGTAGAAATTGTAATTTCAAAAGAGAAAACCTAAAAATCAATTGATATTCACAAGAGACGTACCTTGACATAACCTTAAATCCGTCGCATTGTCCGTCAGATTGTTGCGTTGAACGTTTAACGCAACATTACAGTGCTTTCCTACCCCCTCAACGGCAGCGTTAAACGTTAAACGAAACCTTGTTGGAAGTCGCATTAGAAGTTTCACTTCAATAATATATCTTAGCTATATTACTACAAACGTCAACAGACAAGTTTCATATATTTCTTGGTAAAATAATTTCACTGTAATCTCATTACGGTCTTCTAATATTTTCCGAGGGCAAAAAAGTACCCAAATCACTTGGTATCTACAAAACTTGAGGCCATGTACGAATTCTTGCCAGGGAAAATATTTGTGAGATATGAGAAATTGATAAACCTAATACAGTTTCGTCTTTTATATCGTAACATAAATAGTAACAATAAGTCCTAATCATGTACGAGTCCTCCTAATTTATTAGCTCAAGTCACATAATACTGGCTAACGAGAGTAAATCAGATCAGCCGGTAATTTGCTCCAAGGGACATTTGGTTGACGTCCATTCGTGTCCCAAATTGTCATATTGTCATATTTGAGAATAGGTACTCTAATACTCTTATATTATTAGAGAGAGCTTCTTAGTTTGATATATTCTTATTCTGAATTATAATATCTTTACACGTTATTTACTAACGTTGTGATAATGAACTGTATTTTATTTATCTAAGGTATGTTACAAAAAATAAGTGGATAAGGTTTATCTATTTCACTAAAAATTACAGTGGCATCAGGTATATGGATCTAAAATACATCAATTTAACTGGAAGGATTTTGTGTTTTAAGTATAGGTTACAATTTTTATTCAGAAACAATACAGAAATAATAATTAACATAAAACCTTAAATAAAAATTAAAAACTAGACTTAAAAATAAACTATAGATAAAAAATTTGGCCCAAATCGCCGTCTATTGGCAGCGTGCCCAGAAGGCTAGAAGGATAGTATAAGACAGACGACATTTTTACATTGCCGTCAAAAAACTTTATGGTAGGTTAGGTTAGGTTAAGTTGTGTTATTATCTTATTATAACTGCTTAAAAACGTTCATTTTATATTTTACAGCTTAAGTAACATGACACCAAGAAAATAGAAAACATCCAAGGCCTAGGAACAAAATATGTGAGTTCGTCACACAAATATTTGCCCTTGCCGTGATTCGAACCCAGGACCGCCGGCTCAGTAAGCAGCTGCACCATCCCCGCACTAACCGCGTCGTCAGAATTAGTACCTCCAAATTGCATAGCAAGCATAATTCCATCGCTGTATTTGTTGCAAACTAAACCTACGCAAGCACTAAGTATTTGCTCAGATGCAAGCTTCGCAGATTCGCGGAAGCATATTCGGACATTCTCCGCAAACATGACCAAATTTGAGTGGTGCTCTGAAACTTGCTTTGCGCTATAGTTGCTTTGACAATTTAACTTTGACTTTACACAAGGGCTTACACAAGTTACACGTGTTTTTGCGGTTGTTTAATGGAGGTTTTTTGGGGAACTTTAACATAGTTGGCGTAAAAATGTTGCTGGTTTTGAGGATCGTATAAACAACCTAGCAAACGAAAATTTATCTGTAACACTGTCTGCGTTTTGTTGGTCTGTTCTATCTGTAAATCAACTCATATGTGTTTATTATTTTAAATTTTGTAAGAGGTTTTAAGAGGCCTTATACCTACATTAAAATGTTTTTTTTTTTTCATATTATGACAAGTATATTGACAATTTCAATCAACTTTTTAAGGTGAATAATACTTTTCCCTAAGTGCAGTCCAAAATAAGTAAAAAAAGGTTAAGGCGATATACTTGAGACATAGCTGAAACATCGCTTATTATGCGGTATCTCAAAGTACACTCGAATAAGCCGCTGTTTTTATTCATCTTTATCATTATCTGATGAAAGCATTCAGGCTTCCATGCGTATTAGTTCGAACACTGTTTATCTTTGAGTGCGGATCGCTACCGAAATATACCCGGCAACAGATGAGAATAGCCGCGCGCATTCTTTATAGTTGTTCTATAATAACCCGTCCAAACCGCTGTCTGCCGAATCAAAAGAACAGCAGTTGTGTGTTACGTATTCTATTATAGACTAGAAAGCACAACTTCAATCGCGCGGGGAAGAAAAGTCATAGCCCCCCTTTTGTGTTTACCACAATTAGGTCACAAGTGTTTTATGTATGACCAGCTGAGTATCTTCACGACCGTGTCCCCAAAATGGTTAAAATTTGTCTTACCGTCAGATGACGTAATTAACCTAATTTTATTCTTATACTAGCGACCCGCCCTGGCTTCGCACGGGTGCAACGCTGATATATTATGCATGTATTACGCATATACACGTTCCTCATGATCACTCTATCTATTAAAAAAAAACGCAAAATCCGTTGCGTATAGTTTTTAAAGATCTAAGCATACATAGGGACAGACAGACTGACAGACAGACAGACAGGAAGTGACTTTGTTTTATACTATGTTGTAATAGTGACTAGGAGATGCCCGCAACTTCGTCCGCGTATTTTTTTTATTTACTGTGGACGGATAAAAAGTATCCTATAACCATCTTTGGATGTCCAGCTATCCCTGTACCTAATTGGTTAAAAATTGTCCAGCCGTTTCGGCGTGATGAGAAGACAAAGGAAATCATGATCAACAGATGGCACCAGGCTGGCATGGAGCCGCGCGCCCTTACAAAACAAATGAGGATCCTGCATCGCGCTATTAAGATTTATCCTGAAACCTAATTTTAAATACAAATTTAAAATTATTTTTTATTAAGTAAAGCAGTAACGTCTGCTAGTGCTAACGTAAACCAAATGTTTACAATGAAGCGAGAAATTGTAAAATTTAACGGTTCAGACAGGATTCGAACCTGTGTCTCCAACGGCTTTCCGGGCCAACACGGGCGTCCTACCTATTGGACCACCGAACCTGATGTCAGAGCCATTGAATCTTTCTACAGTTGCTTCAACATGCCTTAGGGTGGCATCGTAGCGCGATCTACCGTAAAGTAGTTGGTAGGACGCCCGTGTTGGCCCGGAAAGCCGTTGGAGACGCATGTTCGAATCCTGTCTGAACCATAACATTTTTCAATTTTTTCGCTTCATTGTAAGCATTTCAAATTTAAAATGTTGTAATAGTGTAAATGTAGAAAGATAGCCGACATTTAAAATTATTCGGAAGGTCAGTCGGAACGTGTTCCCTGATCGAGGCTCAGGTGTTTTTTTTTTAACTGCTACAATTGCATTTTATACAATTTAATTTTCTCATGCAGATGCGCAGGAGTCGGTCAGAGTTTAATAATATCCCCGTCTCACGCAAACAGATCAATCGGGTGAACTCGGCGCTGCGTCATCGTCTTTTTATAACTAATGGTCTGCGGATTTGCTTGTAATTTGTTTTAAGGTCGTTTATTTTGCTGGCAACGTCGCGTTTTTATCAAATACTCTATAAAATTTAGACACTATAAATTTATTTCCATATAAAACTTATACTATATTAAAGCCAGTTTGATTTTTTTTTTTGTAAAAAAGAGCAATGTTACTCAGCTAACGAAAAAATATGAACAATAAAAAAAAACTATTGAAGTAATTTATTTAGTTTTTGATAATTGATAAGGAGTAGGTTTATTATTTTGTATTTTACTTGAGTTCTATTTATACTTATTTATTTTTGACTAAAACAAATAGTCTTTAAATTATCTTTAATATAGTACTGAATTCATTAAACTAATGGTAACAAATTAGGAGGAATACTATGGTTGACTGGTAGAGAATGCCTTAAGGCATTAAGTCCGCCATTTGTACTCTTACTTTTGTATTTTGTGCAATAAAGTTTAAATAAATAAATAAATACAGTCTCCTCCGGTTTCGTAGATTTGCAACTACAAATCGATCGTTTAAATTCACAGTACAATTCGTTAGGTAAAGCGTCAATAACATTTAGTGTTTAACATATTTAAAAAATATATATTGATGGGGTATTTCCTTTGCGAAGCACTGGCGAAGCCTATTTTTTTAATTGTTAGTAATTGAGGTAACATTTATTAATTTATTATATGACTATTTAAAACACTGGTAAAACCCGCTTAGCGGCGTTTTTTAAACATTATTACAACAATAAAAAGATATATTAAGGGACAATCTTACACAAATCGACCCAGTCCCAAACTAAGCAACGCTTGTACTATGGGAACTAGACGACGATATACATTATAATATATACAGGGTGGAACAGATCGAAGGAATTTTAAGCAAACAGGGGATTGTTCAGACTGAGTACTTCATTTTTCACCAATGAACTATGTAAATATTTCTATCCATTTTTGAGATACAGTTTGTTAAACATTAGTGCAAAAATCTGCACATATCAACCCTAGCATCTTTTGAACATTTAACTTAAAGTGTCAATTTAAAATGTAAATAAAACCTTTGAATAAGTAGGGTTGTCACTAATATTAAAATATTTTATTTTGATGACTGTTTTTTTTTATTCATGACTTTTTTTACTTTTAAATCCAGCTTTACAAATATAATAGTTCGATTGTAGATCATTCAGATGACACTATCCTGTCAGCTCAGTCTGTACAAATGTTCCATCCTGTATAATATATAAATACATATAGATAACATCCATGATCCAGAAACAAATATTCAAGTTCATCACACAAATATTTGCCCCGGCCGGGATTCCAACCCAGGACCGCTGGCTTACTAGCCAGGTGCACTACAAACCGCGCCAACCGTGTGGTCGTCGTTTTTATACCTCGTAATTAACTGAAAAAGCATTTGACAACTTTAATTTTCAGCGTACCTATGATGGTTGCTTTTAACACGTTATAAATAAGTGACAAAGCATCCATCGCATCTTAACACAATGCGAGTGTGAGTAACAGGATGCTTAGTCACTTATTTATCAAGCGAAAATAAAATTTTGCAAAAGAGTGTCACATAGATCTGCCTAAAAGATAGTACTGTAAAATGTCCACCATCCGAATTCTATTCCACGTTCATTCCGGCTCGCAACGCTTCATTTTTGCTACAAGTATGGCGTCCGGGCACATATCCGGAATTTCCCGCGGATGGTGAATGCCGACCCTTGGCGAGGGCAGCGTATTTTGAATTTCTCCTGGCCATTCGTTTTCATGGTCCGGTGGTACGATGAAACC
The DNA here is from genome assembly GCA_947623375.1 of Apotomis capreana. Lineage (NCBI taxonomy): Eukaryota > Metazoa > Arthropoda > Insecta > Lepidoptera > Tortricidae > Apotomis > Apotomis capreana. The sequence continues at coordinate 751,959 of OX392520.1, forward strand.
TCAACGTTTACAATCTGTCTACAGATTGTAAACGTTGAGGTTTCATCGTAAGTTTAAGAGTCAAGTTCTTGTCGGTGTAGTAAATGACGTATGTACCTAGTGTTCTCCATCTAACAAGGACATGAGGTTATTAATGGTTAAAAAATCCTACACATTTTTTGTTACTCCAAAATTATTTAGTTTTCTGGATGAGATCGCTGTTTAGCGATAACAGCGCCTGTTAGTTACCTCTGCCTTTTGCTTTTAATATATCTCATGATTTTCCATGTATTTTTTCCATGATAATTGAGGTGTGCAATATAGAGGATGGGTATTTGTATTTGTGATTCCTAATTGTAAATGTAAATATACATTAAATATACTATGTAAACTAATAAATAAATTAAAAGTAAGGGACAATCTTACACAAATCGACCTAATCCCAAACTAAGCTAAGCTTGTACTATCGGTACTAGACGACGATAATATACCTACATAATATATAGATACCGTTGATGTTCATCATTTATTTGCCTTAGCCGGGAATCGAACTCAAGACTGCTGACTACAAACTGTGCCAACCGCGTCGAAATATAATTATGTATGGAGATCCATTAAAGGGTTCACCTTTGAACATGCTAATTGTTTTGAAATCTTTTATTTGTTTTTGTGAACAATAAAGAGTAGAATAAGAACGGCCTGGATGTCTCGTCCGTTCTTGGCGAACGTGTGAAGCCGGAATTGGACGTGGATTTTCACGTCACGATAATCGCTTTATATTCCTACTTCTGGAAAAAACATAAGAGCTACGTGAACAGCGTGGCTTCAAATAAGCAGAAAATATGAAATTGGTTTTATAACGTAGTGTTAACCCATTATTACTCCCTTTCCTTATTTTTTGTCGGGAGTTCATTTGTAAAGTATTTAAAAGTGAAGCGGCCTGATTCCATTCGCCATTTCTCTTTTCCAGGTGATCCGAGGATGTGCTAGTGTAGTGCTATGGTCGCGTGACGTCACAGCGGACAACATGAAGCGGGTCGGTTGCTTGCTGTTGCTGCTCGGCTGCTGCGGCGTCCTGGCTGAGAAAGGTAAATTAACAACAAAAAAGCAAATTAAATTCTACAACAATAAGGCTGCAAAAAGGTGCCGAGTTCAATGATCAATATAACAAACTCTTTTATAATATATATTTCTTCGCATTTTTGTTGAAAAGCTTTATGTTAGGTTTCGGCTGAAAGTGCAATACATGAACTCGTATTATCGAAGTTTACTTCGAAATTTACTCGTTAATATATTGCTTACTTTGCAACATCACATCAGCCCATCAGGGTATCTTTAGTCATTCCAGTTAGGGCTGCCATCCATCCGTGGCCCCGGATTTGACCTAGTGTTGAGGCTGTCCGGGGGTTTTCAAAGTGTCCCCGGAAAAGGTGTTCCTGGAAAACCCGGATACATTTTATGTGAGGAAACACCTTTTAGAATAAATAAATAAAATAAAGCGGAAAGCGCGTGCGTCGTAAAGCGATTGTTTTTTCGGACACGCCCGGAGAAAAAATATGATTTACGTTGAATGTCCGGGTTTATTTAAGTCTTCGTCCGGGTTAGGCGAATTAAGAGGTGGCAGCTCTACCACCCAGCATTAGCTCCTGATGATGAACCGCGAACCGATCTGAAACATATCGAGCTATATTCGACTTCTAGAAAGAAGTAAATGCATTTATTCGTGACGTGACTATTACACATAATTACATAAAGGGTGTGACTTTTACGACGTGAGTGAACCCGTTTCCTATATATTTTGATACGTCTAAGACTCACTGAGGTTCTTGAGTGGCGACCGCGGACCGGAAGACGCAGCGTTGGAAGGCCTCAAACAAGGTGGACCGACGACCTGGTTAAGATCGCGGGTAGAAATTGGATGGGGGCGGCGCAAGATCGATCGTAGTGGAGAACTTTGGTGGAGGCCTTTGTCCAGCAGTGGACGTCTATAGGCTGATATGATGATGATGAAGACTCACTGAGCTTTTCTCACATAAATCCACTAAATCCATACTTCCATACTAATATTATAAATGCGAAAGTGTGTCTGTCTGTCTGTCTGTCTGTTACCTCTTCACGCTTAAACCGCTGAACCGATTTAGATGAAATTTGGTATATAGATAGTTTCAGTCCCGGGAAAGGACATAGGATACTTTTCATCCCGAATAAATGTAGTGTTCCCGTGGCATGAGCGGGTAACACCGCGGGGCACAGCTAGTCTGAATATAAAAATCAAGTGCTTCATGACTTTCATTCCGATATATGAATCCCATTGTATTACACCGTCCATAAGGCACCTTCCTTAACAAAATCAGACGATATAGTCTTCACATACGATCCCAGGGCAACCTATTCGAATGTGGGCCTTATCCCGTTGACTTAGGATCTAAATCATACATATTATTATGTGGGAAAGCTTCTTATTATAAGCTTCGGATTGAGCACAAATTCAATTTTACGCAGATCCGGCTTTCTCAATTTTCTAAACACTTGGCTTGTCACACGGGAGCGGGCAACAGAAGGCGGAGGTTCAAATTAATACACCTAATATACTATCCATCCATCATCCTATCTTTATATACTTGTATTTATAACACATGTTATAAAGGCGAAAGCTTGTGAGTGTGTTTATGTGATGTTTGTTACTTCTTCACGCTCAAACGGCAGGACCAATTTTGATATATTTTGGTACGAAGGTAGCTGACACCCTTGATTAACACATGGGCTACTTTTCTCCTGAAAATGTAGTGTTTTAGTGGGATGAGTTGGTAATACCGCGTAGCTAGTATTTCATAATGTGTAATTTTTATCTTTATGACGATCATAGTATAAATGCATGTAAATTGTCTTAGCGTAATTTATACTGACATTTTATATTATGAAATAAATAAATCTAATCTAATCTAATCTTTTGTGTAGGTACGTATCTTTGTATATACAGTAATTATATAATGATATTCTCTACTATAGAACCATAGATACTTCTAGTATCTCTGTTTGGCCCTATGGTTGACTGGAATACCACTTTGCATTAAGTCCGGCGTTTAAACTGTCTTTTGTTTTATGCAATAAACTTAAAAAAAAATAACTGTAAAGAAATTCTACTGAAATCACCTGAAATATAGGCCATAGGCTTTTTGGAGGTCAGTGAATCGATTTTTTATTCTTACAGTATATACGTTTTAGTACACGACACGGCATAGAATTGTTAATTGCAAATACACTTTATTTACGCTAAATCATATATCGTAACAAATGAACAAACAAAATGAAGTCAACTACAGTATCCCAACGCTTACCCTATCCACAGCAACCGCGATCTTGATAAGATCCTCCAAATTCGATTAAGTTAGAACTTGCCGGACAGTTGGCAAGTCCAACAACCAGTACTTCGCGCAAGTACTCGCGCGAGCACTATCCTAAATTGCACCTGCAAGTGCAACTTTATTGATTGTAGTTTGAGAGTGGAATCAACACAGAGACTTAATTAATTCCGAGTCTTCAATGACTTGATTGGATAAGTTCGGGCATGCAGTTCAGCTTTACATGTATTAAGGTTTGATTATTAGTTTTGGTTAAGATCTGGGAATATTGAATTAGACTACAATAACTCACAGATAAGCTACGAGTTAATCGCCGAGTGTGGAATGGGCGCGTGATGCGTAGAGATAATAGGCACGCGACAAAAAAATTGTGGAGGGAAATAGAAGAGGAAGACCAAAGAAAAGGTGGATGGATTGTGTGAGAGATGATATGGAGAAGAAGGAATTAATTGATGAGATCTGATGATACGGAAAAATTCAAGAAAAAAACCTGCTGCGTCGATTCCAATTAAATGGGATAAGGGCATAACTACACTACAGACAAACGGACGGACAGTGGAGTCTTAGTGGGTGAATCAACTTTTAAGTGCACTTTGTTGCTATGGTTACGCAAACTTTGTCCCTCGGTCAACCTAAACACCTTTCTATGAAACAGTATGATGGCACTTAGACAACGGGGACAGAGTAAACAACACAAAAAAGTTGATTCACCCTAGTAATAGGGTTAGGTTTAGGTTTTTACCCTTTGGGTACGGAACCATAAAATTGGTGCACCTGTCGCTGAAGGCGCTACCCTTACCATTAATCCATATCCATACTATAATATTATAAATGCGAAAGTGTGTCTGTCTGTCTGTCTATCTGTCTGTCTGTCTGTTACCTCTTCACGCTTAAACCGCTGAATCGATTTTGATGAAATTTGGCATGGAGATAGTTTAAGATCCGAGGAAGGACATAGGATAGTTTTCATCCTGGAAATTATCCCTAAAAAGATTGAAAAGTGAGTAAGTAATTCATGATGACATTGATGACCCTGTAGAAAATGTAATGATTAGACCAAAAGCACAATTTCTCTTACATTTGCTTAGGCGCTTTTAATAATCCCATTTTATTAATTAAGGTGATTAGATGGATATCTATCGTGTTGTACGAGGTTGCTTCCATACTTCCAAGTTCCACGCGGACGTAGTCGCGGGCAAAAGCTAGTTTACTATGACTGTCAAATGTCAACTGTCAAGCAACTGCCAGAAATGTAGTTCTACAAAGTAAACGCTAAGGGTGCTGTACGATTCTCCGGTATCCTGACCCCATACGGTATCTTAACTCTGAGACATTGTTTCCCATCTGTAACGTTTCGCCAAATTTTCATTTGTCCGAAAGTGTTTTCTCCTGAAATCAGTAATATATTCAGGATTTTATAGATTAGATTAGATTTTATTATATTATATTCATTTCACACATATAGGGATACATTATAAATTACAAATAGTCAATTCGCACGAATATATATACGGTGACCGTGAACATAATAAACCAATTCAGCAAGTCATAATTCAATAGATACCTAATTAAGAAAAAACAATGTCAAAAATTTCAAATACCTAATATAACAATTCAAGAAATAGAATAAATATTTCCATAAATTCATTTATTATACAAATTAAATGTCAACAGTCACCACAAAGGATCGTCACTTATAACAGGTACACTATAATACAAAACAATTTTATCTAAATATGTCAAGATAATCTTCAACCGTGTACAAAGGATTTTCCAATAAAAGGTTTCTCAATTTACACTTGAATACCATGTCAGATGGTTCATTCCGAAGATCGGCGGGTAGGCGTTCATAGTAGGTATGTCGGACCGATGACTCGAGGCATAAACATCGTTTTAAAGAACCCATAAGGTAGGTTAGGTTTTATAATGATTTGACGACGCGGTTGGCGTAGTGGTTAAGTACCTAACTGCCTTCTGAGCCGACGGTCCTGGGTTCGAATCCCGGCAAGGGAAAATATTTGTGTGATGAACTCGAATATTTGTGCCTGGGTCATGGATGTTATTTGTATTTATTTATATGAGTATGTTTATCGTCGTATGTCCATAACACAAGCTACTAGAGCTTACTGTGGGACTAGATTGAATTGCGTGAGGTTGTCCGATATTTATTTATTTATTCTGAAAAATTTACAGTTTTGGAATAAAATGGGATTCGGAGAAATGAAAGTTTGGCAGAAAGTTACAGATGAGAAACAAAAATTAGTGTTTCAGATAGGTAACCCTATACTCCGTACAATCAGTTCACGCTTTCGCTAGCGTGTTTGTTCACGTTAACTCATGGTACGGGTACTACACCTCTAGCACAACTGTGACACGCGCCTGATTTCGCGCGAGAAATATGACCTAGGTATCTCTTTTTTCGCTGTGCTGTGGGAGAGTGACGGGTAATGCTATGTCGCACGACAAGAGTCGCGAAGCGTCGTGGGTCGATTGCAAATTGTACATAGTTAAGGGCTTTAATTAAAACAAAACTTAATTGATTCCTTTGTGTGACGAAAGTTACCCATACATCTTGTATGACTTACTTTCGGAGCGCTCGTGATTTTTAGGGTTCCGTAGCCAAATGGCAAAAAACGGAACCCTTATAGATTCGTCATGTCTGTCTGTCTGTCTGTCCGTCCGTATGTCACAGCCATTTTTTTCCGAAACTATAAGAGCTATACTGTTGAAACTTGGTAAGTAGATGTATTCTGTGAACCGCATTAAGATTTTGATGCAAAAATAAAAAAATAATAATAAATATTGGGGGCTCCCCATACTTAGAACTGAAACTCAAATTTTTTTTTTTCATCAAACACATACGTGTGGGGTATCTATGGATAGGTCTTCAAAAATGATATCGAGGTTTCTAAAACATTTTTTTTCTAAACCGAATAGTTTGCGTAACAGACGCTTCCAAAGTGGAAAAACCGGCCAAGTGCGAGTCGGACTCGCGCACCGAGGGTTCCGTACAAACACTTTCCATCCCTAAGTGGTTAAGTTAAGTTTGCACCTGGTATGTATAGCGCCCCATATAAATTAGGTGCAAAGTTAGGTATTAAAAAAACTACTTACTAGATCTCGTTCAAAACAATTTTCGTTGGTAGTTTTTATAGTAATGTACATCATATGTTTTTTTTAGATTTTTCATTTTCTTATTTTAGAAGTTAGAGGGGGGGGGACCAACTTTTTTCCACTTTGGAAGCGTCTGTCACGCAAACTATACGGTTTAGAAAAAAGATAGTTTAGAAACCTCGATATCATTTTTGAAGACCTATCCATAGATACCCCACACGTATGTGTTTGATGAAAAAAAAAAATTTGAGTTTCAGTTCTAAGTATGGGGAGCCCCCAATATTTATTATTATTTTTTTATTTTTTCATCAAAATCTTAATGCGGTTCACAGAATACATCTACCTACCAAGTTTCAACAGTATAGCTCTTATAGTTTCGGAAAAAAATGGCTGTGACATACGGACGGACAGACAGACGGACAGACGGACAGACGGACAGACAGACATGACGAATCTATAAGGGTTCCGTTTTTTGCCATTTGGCTACGGAACCCTAAAAAAGTTGGTCCCCCCCCCTCTAACTTCTAAAATAAGAAAATGAAAAATCTAAAAAAAACATATGATGTACATTACTATAAAAACTACCAACGAAAATTGTTTTGAACGAGATCTAGTAAGTAGTTTTTTTTTAATACCTAACTTTGCAAGTTTGCACCTAATTTATATGGGGCGCTATACATACCAGGTGCAAACTTAACTTAAACACTTAGGGATGGAAAGTGTTTGTACGGAACCCTCGGTGCGCGAGTCCGACTCGCACTTGGCCGGTTTTTTTGTTAACTAAGTTTTTAATTATGGTAATTTTTTTTGCAATCGACCCTCGTAGTTGTGGTAGACGGGCTGGTGTCTCAAGTCAAGCTTTTGAGAAAGGGAAGCAAAGGTTAGGTTAGGTTCCCTATGTTCTATAGGCCTGTTGTTATTGTGTGTACTGTGCAACACACACGAACTACCCGCAACTCCGCCGGTATTTGGCTAAAGTTTTAATAACACCGTAATATAGTGCGCATCGCTTGCTTGTTTTACGGGCGAGAAAAGTTTGATCCATTATTATGATTAAGGATTAGGTATTTATTTACGGTTACTGTTCCCAGGTGAGATACAGGGCCTTTCATCGTGCGTTGGGTATAACTGCAAAAAATTGTGAGGACAATTTTTATTTCGAAGATGTCAATCGATCCCATTTTTTATTGGCATCAAATGTCTATATGAGAATCAAATGTCTAAAATTACTGTGAAAGTTCGACATTTTTATGGAGCGCTGAAAATGATTCATACTATTATGATCGTGAAAATGTGCGCGTTTAAGTACGTAGTTGTCGTTAATTAATGGTTTGTTGAATTATGAGGATTCTAATAACAACTTCAAATTAGATTTTTCAAAAAATAGAAAACATTTAATTATGCGTACCTTTTAAGTCTTACACAAAAAAAAAACTAAAAAAAAGGACTGAAGTAAGGTTTTTTATGACATATTGAGCTTTGTTTTATGTTTGTAATTATAGAATATTGTATAATTCAACATAAAAAAAAAAAAAAAAATTCAACATCAGTATACACCCCTATTTAGTAACTTTACCTTTATCACTTAGATCAACATATCAAAAACAAGATAAAAGTTTTATTGCTGTAGCCTGTCACTTGTTTTTATCTCTTAACCATAAAATTGGCTGAGTATTTTGATTTAAATGAAAAACAAAAGTTCAAATTTCCCAAAAGTGAAACAAAACCTTTAAGTATAGAACTTTGAGGACAATTTTACTCTTACCCTTAAAATGTACGGAAAACTCGATTGTCACTTACAGCACATTCCGCACATGCAGAATCAATCCGGGACAAAAAGAATAAGTAACATTCGACGGTTCTGGCGCGTAATTAAATTCTCTATTCTCTCGGTTGTGCGCTTTTGGCCCCTCGCCGTGCGGATTGACGTCAGAGGAAAGATGTAACTTTATTTAAAGTATTTGTTCACCGACCGAGCGAAGCGTCTTTATTTCAGCTTGGCCTAAAAAATTGTGGGTACGGCCTGTATGCATTATTAAGACTTTTTGACTGCTGCTGCCCCAAATGGTTATTTTTATAAATAATATTATGTTGTGCAATATTTCTACATTATTCTACATTAAATAACAAAAAAATAAAGTTGTCCCTACCGTTGAAGTATAAAAAAAAAACTTTTGTGAACAAGTTGGACCCTTGATTATTTTTCAAAATGAATTCCTATTAGTAAACTAAAATTATTGGCTTGAAATTTGGTAAAATGATATCTTATAATAAGACAAAAAAAATGTTTTTACCACTTCAATGTAAACATTTTGGTTTAAGCTCGTTACTGCTTAAATCAAATAAAAGAATGCTCCAGCTAAAGAAAAAATATTAGAACAATAGACTTAAACGACCATGCGATGAAACGATCCTCGAATTTCATAAATAAAACAAAACACCTTATGAAATTGACATTCAAACAATTCAACTGTGTGTCCATATTTATACGCGTAGGATTTGTGTAATTAGTCAATACATAGGTACCTATGACTTGTTGGTGATTGTCAATAAAACTTGTCTGTCGGTCAATATTTTTTGTAATAACAAACGATCAAACAATTTAAATAATTCCGTTATACGTGTATTTTAGATATTTTGGGCGAAAAACATTTGGAGATAGATAAAAAAATGCGTTTTTTTTATGTCTAACAAAAGGTCTATCATAATTCGACATTGTGACCTACCTATTTGAGATGTCATTACTCTACTTGTTTGTCTATTTTAGCGATGTACTCTACTAAAAAAAGTAGTGTTAATATTTTACTCATTAAAATTAAAAGAAGGAAGCATACTTTATTTTGAAAGATGAGATATTTGAAATTTCGAAACATATTACTAATCATAATATCGCTACAGAATTATAGTGTAGGTATAAAAAGCGAAAATATTGTCGTTTAAGCCGCCAGCACTGAAAACGAACATCAATCACTGTCAAACAACCCCTGATTTTATCAATGATTGCCCTAATGTATTACAATACAGATTATTGTGTCACCAATAGTGGGATGTTTACAGACAAGTGACGTACCCGTTGCGGGGTGTGTATGGAGTGTAAATAGTAGGTATTAACACTGGGATATGGCTCAATTGTTCCTTCATTTCTATGGATCGCTTTTATAGATCAACAAGAACGGTAATTAAACATAAAATACAATACAACAATACTTTAAACTTAACTTAAATTAAACAATGGTAGACAATAGGCGGTCTTATCGCTAAAGAGCGATCTCTTCCATACAACCTTTGGGTAGCGAGTACAACTTAACTAATCAGTTTTAATATTTTCTTCGGTTTCTGCGACTGTCACACATTTAAATAAAACAATTTAAACGGAGTATATCTCGTACCTATATTAATTATTACGTTTGTAAATGAAATAAATAGAAATGTAACTGACAGAGAAAAATTGTATTTAACTGTAAAGCTACCGAAACGTCAGGTAGGCTCAAATGTGGCTTAAATAATTAGAATTTTTAAATAATTATTTTATGATAAGATAACTATGGATAACAGTTTATCGGCCTTGACTAGTTGTTTTGTAATATAGTAAATTCTAATTTTAGGAAAACTTCAATGAAACGTAGTTTCTACTTAAAATAAATAAGTCTAAACCAATATCTTGTTGTTGTTTACTTCGGAAATCGCGGTTGATTGTTAGTTTATCCCAAACTTTGATCCTATCCTGTATTTCTATAGCGTTGCATAAACAAATCCGGGTAACACAAGTTTATCTTCAATTCCCACCAAAAATGTCACAACTCACATTCATATATGTTGTAAATCGAGTCTTTTCTCATCTACATAAGGTTGAGTTTCCTATAAGTTTCATATGAGATACAAAGTATTTAGTTGCAATGTTGCGTAACGCGGAAAACTGCTGACGTCACTGGAACGGTAATTAAAATAGCTAACGCAAATTGATGACGTCACAACACTACCTACATGTGCGTTTAAGCTTGCGTGACATAATGTTTTTAACTTTTTAGTTTATGAACTGAGCTACTCCATAATTAACACAAAATTTGAGCTAATCCACTTAGAGAACCTTCTTTCAGTGGGTTGACTCATTGGCAGTTCAAAAACTATAAACTTTAATATGTCTGAAATCTCCACAGGTTGGTAAATGACGAAAAAGGTGACACTTTATTTTTTACTAGATAGTGTGTATTCAAACTCGACTTTGGACTGTATTTTTAAAATAACGGCTTCAGACAAAGGGCCATCAATACAAACGTACTAGAAAGTATTCATAATTATGTTATTCACTAAATATTCCTTTGTTGATCACAAATGTTTTTAAAAGTCATGAAAATACATCTTTTTTTTATGGCAATCAGTAGATTTGGATGAAGCGGTTGGCTTAGTGGTTCTGCCTACTCAGCTAGCGATCCTGGGTTAGATATATAGGTATATATATCATCTAGTGCCCATAACACAAGCCTACAATAACTTACTTTGGGACTATACGAGTGTCTATTAGCGTGAGGTTGTCCGATATCTATATTAATTTTATTATAAAGATTCCAAAGCCACAGACAAAAAAGTTACTCATAAACACAATGTAACCATAAACCATGACACGTTTAACTCCAAATAAAACCACTAAAAATAAATTACATAACCCCAACTTTTCATAAAAGCGTATATCAATAGAAAATTCGTCTCGTACGTGCTTTGTACGGCGCATCGTTAGGGTTGTCACAACCACAAATTACCAAGGTCAGGCCCCGGCCGGTCGTCGGCAGCCCTATTTCAAGGGCCTTAATCGCCTTGGAACCAAAAGGTCTTATGTTGTGGCTAAATTAAATATAGTTACGTCATTTAAGAGGGAAAGGTTTATAAATAAGAGTGATATAAAACTGGCGTCTTATGGGCTCGGTAGAGGGCGTTTGGGGTAAGGAATTTAAGGGATAGTGTCAGATGTGAGCCAGTAGTGCTATTTACTTTTAAGGTATATGACACATCAAGAATAACTCATAATTCCGCTAGGGAATAGGGAAGTTTATTTCCTATTTATATGGAGCCGTATCTCATCGGATCTTTAAGTTAGCATTATTACCGCCATGTGTACTATTTAGTATATTTTGACATCTATATTGATCGGTAAAGGGAACTTTTAAATAAATGATTCGGTTGGAGGGGTCACTACAAAATGGACCAACTATCTGGTTAAGATGTCAGGATATCAGTTTTTGTAACGTTTTCGTTGTAAATAAAGCATAATTGTATTGAAATGTCGAATTTAGCTTCAAGAGACTTTACCTATCTTTGATATTAAGATCACAAGACTACTTGAATACACGATTTTCTGAATATACTGAATTTTTCACAACGTACACATACCTACTTCAAGACTTTGATTCTTGCTATATATTTCTTGATTTGAGATTGACGTACTTTAATCCTTCGTATGTTATGTCAAAAATGTGTCAATTAAATTGAAGTTCAATGATAAATATATGGTTTACATAGGCTCTAAATGCTTTGTACTGATCAGTGCTTGGACATACCAAGGGTTAAAGTACTCTAGGTCCTGAAACACTTTTCTTGACAGACAAAAAAACGGACAGATAGCTTACGATTCTCCAGACTCTAAAAATAGCTTAAGATCACAAAGCCAACGTGGAATGAGAGCCATTGACGGTTCCCGTAAAAAACTGACATCGCACAAAGACTAAAGCATGAATCCTGCTACGCCAGTTAAGCCATGGGCCGGCAAATATTCAGTGTTTTGAACTAATAACGGAAAACGGGCACGGTAGAGTGCGTCCAAGTTTATGCACCAATTCAATATTAGAATCATAACTTATACCAAACGTTCCGGGAATTCTCGGGACTAGCATATTATCACTGTGACTGCACAGTTTCATACCTTATTACAGAGACTTCGCTTTTCGTCCGTCCATCCGTCCGTCCGTCCGTCTGTCACCAGGCTGTATCTCAAGAACGGTGATAGCTGGACAGTTGAAATTTTCACAGATGATGTATTTCTATTGCCGCTATAACAACAAATACTAAAAATAAAATAAAGTTAATATTTTGTTTTTTTTTTGTTTTTTTACTAACAATCTATGGATCACTGATCCGAAATAAATAATAATTTGAATTTGAATTTTGAATATTTCAGGGGGGCTCCCATACAACAAACTTGTTATAGATTATGGTACTGAACCCTTCATGCGCGAGTCGGACTCGCACTTCATCGCACTTGCCCAATTTTATACGCCTAAAGACCCTTTACATCTCTGATAGTATAGGTTAAGAGTATTGTAGTAATGGACCCGGAGACAATACATACATCTCCCGGTAAAGTGTGCTCAGTTATATGTCTGTTGCATTAATTTGCTATTATATTGTTGTGATGTTATTTTATATTTATTATCTTTATACAATGACATAGAATCAGACATTTAAAAGTACCCTTGATGCCTTTTGTAGAATAAAGATTTGAATTTTGAATTTCCATAACATGTTGCCGAAACTTGGCCTTACTTTTTCCCACCTATTGTCCAATGGGATTAAGTTTTCACCAGCAGAGTGCATACAACAAGGTTTCGTTCCCGGGTTGAAAAAACCAGAGTAGAAGGCTCATTAGTTCCTGTGAGCTAAAGACCTCGCAATATTCTCTCGTCTCGTTATCCTTAGTGACGTGTAGAACGTGGTCGTTTGCATCGAGTTTGTTGGATATCAACCTCTAGTGTATACGAACACGCGCCACTTTTGCCCGAACAAAGGCGAGGCCGGGCACCGTGGCACGTACGTAGGCTAATCAGCGTGACTTGCGGCGCATCAGCAGACTCGAAAACATTCTGGGTCAGTTCAAACTAGATAAAAAAATATATATCAGACAACCTCACACAAATCGATCTAGTCCCAAATTAAGCTCAAGAAGGCTTGTGTTATGGGTACTAGACGACGATATACATACTTATATAGATAAATATATAAATATATACTTCCCATTTCGGTCATGGTTGTTAAATAAATAGAACAACCATGACCCAAGCACAAATATTCGAGTTCATCGCACAAATATTTGCCCTCACCGGGATTCGAACCCAGGACCGCCGGCTCAGTAGGCAAAAGATAAGAATTAGTAAAAAAAATACTGCTTTTCGTCCGAGCGAGCGAAGCGATTCTTGCGCCCGAATTCTGAATATCCAGATTTCCAGCTGTTCTCGCCTACAGGTCACATTATTCAATCGATTCTCGTGAAATTTTGTGAGCAGGTTCGATAATTTCATAGAATTTTTTGTCGATTAATTTTTCGAAATTTTTCAAAATGGTGGAGGATGAAAATGAAAAAAAAAGTCATACTTCGGCCATTACGAAACAAAGTCGTGAGATGTACAGCTTACAGAGTATCTAGATATAGTTAAAAAAATATAGATGCCTATAATACAAGAAATGTTAGCACCCTATCTTATAAGCTTATAACGTTAAACGTGTCAGCGACAGGAAAGTTGGCAGTAAAAGGACATCATTATTTCGCTCCAAACTTTTTTCACGTACCGTAAGTATCATCTTTATAACAAGTGTCATTAAAGTACGGGGGTTATTTGCTAAGTTGTAAAAGATAAAATTGCTCGCTTATAATAAAAGTTACAACTCTAAAGTCCTGTAGCGAAATTGAGATACACTTACCAATTTTTTAAGTCAATTCATAAACCATTTATGGAAATAGGGTTCCTACTCATACTCATAGGTACTTATATCGCAATAAATAATTAAATTGTGATAATATGCAGAAAACTGTTCTGCACGCAATGAAAGCATGAAATGCCTATATTACTATCAAGAACCCGGAGAAAAGTATTAGTCACATCAAAAAGTTGATTGAAATTATCAATATAAAATTGTCATAATATGAAAAAATCTATTTCGACTTCAGAGGTGGTCCCATATAAATACTATCGAAATTTTTGTAGCACTTTTTGAGAAATTAAACAAAAAACAAAATATATTCCCATTTCGCTCATTGAAGTCTAATATTTTTTGTGATAAAATGACTATATAATAAAAATGGGCTTTATTTTTAAGGTTTATCCCAATCCGTTTGAAATAGTAACTAATTACGAACGACATTACGTGGAATATTGTATTGACCAATTTACCAATATGCTTGAGAGGAGAAACAGTAAAACAATGAGAAACCTTTACAACTTATCAATATTGAATAACTAATCTGAACTAATGTTGCGCACCAGTAGGTAATTTGTTTCCTAGGAACTGCCTTTCCTGAGTCGCCAGCGGCCAGCTTGTAGCAACTATTTGCTAAGTTTCATACAAAGTTGTCTATTCTGTGAGGTTCATTAATAGTACATTACATCAGAGGCCGGGAAATAAGGGCTTGCCGGCTGAGTAGGTATATACTAGTACGGCCGGATAGTGATACGAAGCCGGCAAGCCCTTTTCGCGGCTAAGGCAGGCCATTGCAAATGTTTGAGAAAAGCACTATACATACTATATATAATACAATACAAAAATACACCACTCAAAAAAACATAATTCAGCTGTTTAGTCCGTTCAGGAACACAGACGCCACGTTTTTTCCCGGCCTAGACCTTCAATTTTGTATGAAATTCCTTTACAGTTCTCTCGAATTGTTCCGCCCGAAAAGTGACACTTCGAAGCCTGTTTTAACGCACGTTATGAAGATATTTCATAGCATGTTTGAGAAAATGGTAGATTATCAGTAATCGCAACTTTCGAACATGGCAAAAAACTTTCGCTCATACTTCGAGATGACCTCATAAGGGTAGCGGAGAGTCAACTGCACGGGATCTCACTTTGTGGCGAGCTTTGGAGAGGCCTATGTTCAGCAGTGGACGTCTTTGGCTGATAGATGGATAGATAGATAGACAGACATAGCATAGTACATCTCTGGTTGAAATGCACCCTTAAACAAAATCACAACCTCTCTTTTGCTTAACCGTAGTCGGGTAAATAGTTTATAGCGTTGTATCATATATCATAATAATATATCTTATTTGAATATCAGGTTTTACGAATCTTTTTCGTATAAATATGTAACGGAACCTATTTCAACAGTTACAGCCAAAGTAGTACTCGTATTTTGCGGAATTTATCATTTCCCGAAACGAGTTATTAATTGTATTTCCATAATAAGTTTTTCATGAATTCATATCAGAACCATGAATCATGTGCCCGATTAAATATCCCTCCGCGGAATCCAAATTAACACTTCATTACAATTTGCTGTAAAATTCCAGGTGGCCATTGTTATTTTATGAAGTGGAATATATTAATAAAGTTGGTAAAGATGCATAATTTGTGTAAGGTATTGAAACGGGGGTAGCGGTAAAAACGGCCAGGTGCGGGTCGGACTCGCGCACCAAGGGTTCTGTACCACCAAATAAAAAAAACTGCAAAAAATTAGGTTTGTTGTATGGGAGCCCCCTTAAATATTTATTTTATTATATTTTTTAGTATTTGTTGTAGCGGCAATCGATCGATCAACCTTTGTTAACACTTACTGGAAAGTTACCGAAACTCAAATAATATAATACGCGATATAATCCGTTTAAATTGGAAATGATTTTTTGGATAACCCAAAAGCTTAACACAAACAAACAAAAGGCAAACTTCGGCTATTCCTTTTACTACCATTAGGCGAAGTTGAGCTACTACGTATATGTTGTGCCAATATAAAAAAAAACTAAATTGTAAGATTTGCCTATAAATGGCGCTATTGACATCAAAAACCACGATGTCCTAGTATTTTTTAAGAATATTTTACATTTCTTTTATTTTTAATATATACTAAATTCATATTTGTTCGAAAAAAGTGAAATCAAACAAAGCTTGTGTTATAATAACATTGCAAGTAACCACTTTCTTGAATAAATGTTTCCCGCAACTTCTTTGCTGTTGACTTTGTTCTTTGTTAATAAGATATGAAGTTTCGACGCTCTGTGCAAAAAGATTTTCATTAAATATACATTAGAAAATTCAGGGAATGATGTGTGTGGAGACAGGAGTAAAGAAAACGTTCTCTCTGATAGGTACTCTAAAGAAGCTATAAAATAGAGATGACGACTTATGTTAAATTCTACAGAGCATGCGGTAGTTATATGAATCCACAGATCACCTCCACTAGATAGCTAATGTTGATAGTAATATTCGCGACTCAGTTCACCGCGCGGCGAGGAACGACGGGGAGAGCGGGTGGGCGTTACCTGCGTCATGATTGGCCGATTCCTAAAGCGCACGTGATCATAGTGATGCGACACATTCATTAGAAGTGTCTAAACCGGTATTAAATATTATTGCTTGTACACAGTTGTACTAAATAGGAGATATTAATTATAAAAAATATTTAAGGTAAACAAACAAAGTAGCTATAGCAGATTACGGATATGTAACTAAAGGCATTAAATAATTTCATATAATATAAAGTTGATAATATTCAAATACATATACTCTTTATTGCACACCTCAAGGAATACCTATACAACACAACATGACATGAGATACATTAAAATAACAGGCAGAGGTAAACAACAGGTGGCCTTATCGCTAAATAGCGATCTCTTCCAGACCACCTTTAGGTAGCGGAGTGGTTGGAAATATACTTCTAGAAATTACCTGGTAATTTATTATTATAATTATTTTGAGGGTTAATTAATAAAAATGCTTTTCGTTTCGACCAACTTCCAAAAAAGGAGGACCTGTAAGTATGTATGTATGTTTGTCCGCGATTATCTGGCGTTTGGCTGAACCGATTTTCAGAAGAGTAATTATTACACTTAGGAGAAGGTTTTGGAATTTAAACCGACTTAATAAAAGAGAGGTTCTTATACGTATGTTTTTCCGAGACTGTAAAATTATAATAATTATATAAATTATTATAATTATATAAAAAAGTAGAAAAATGCAAAATACCATACTTAACACATTCTCTGCTGTTAACGCACTCCACATTAGTACAATTTCATTCGTTGGTACATGATTCTACAGTGAATGGTTTAAGAAAAATAATAATACAATACAATACAACAATACTTTATTACATACCGATAAAAGTTTACAAAAGGAAACAAGACACATAGAATTAAAAAATGTATCTGCTAAGATTATTCGAGTCTTCGACAAAAATATCTAGAAAGCCCCAAGCTACTTATGCTACTCAGTACAAACGACTTTTTTTTAACAAGGAGGTTAGACTACTTTTATGGCTTTGTAATGGTCAGGTCTCACCGGAAGATCAGCACTGGCTTTCGAGCTAGTATTATGCTGAGGTTTGAGTCCCACCCCACTTCCTCCAAGTCCATCATCAGGTCCATATTGTGATACTGGATTGAATTGCTCGCTAAGAGGAATCGAGAAACCGAAACAGCATAACTCTTTGTCAAACCAACTCCGAGATCCGTCGCACTTCCTCCAACTCCATGATCAGCTCCATCTTGTGACACTGGTTCTAATTGCTCGCTAAGAGGAATCGAAAAACTGAAGCAGCATAACTCTATGTCAAACCAACTCCGAGATTCGTCGCACTTTCTCCAAGTCCATCATCAGGTCCATATTGTGATACTGGATCTAATTGCTCGCTAAGAGGAATCGAAAACCCAAACAGCAAAAGTCTATGTCAAACCATCTCCGAGATCCGTCGCACTTCCTTCAAGTCCATCATCAGGTCCATCTTGTGATACTGGATCTAATTGATCGCTAAAAGGAATAAAAAAACCGAAACAGCATAACTCTATGTCAAACCAACTCCGAGATCCGTCGCACTTCCTCCAACTCCATCATCAGGTCCATCTTGTGACACTGGTTCTAATTGCTCGCTAAGAGGAATCGAAAAACTGAAGCAGCAAAAGTCTATGTCAAACCAACTCCGAGATCCGTCGCACTTCCTCCAAGTCCATCATCAGGTCCATCTTGTGTCACCGGTTCTAACGTCTTGCTGCTAAAAGGACTTGAAATCCAAACAACATGATATCTCTACAAAAACAAAATAATATGTAAGTACGTGCATTTACCGATTTAATTACAAATTTTAAGAAATAAATCAATACATAATATTTACTCAAACTAAAAACATCTACAAACTAAATAAAACTACCGAATTACTACTCTAAATTACTATAATACAACAATAAAAATAAATATTAATACTTTATTAATAAAATACGCTTCAGCCAAAAGTCGATTTGGTATTGTCTGCAGTACATCACTAACGATACACGTGCTTTCGTAAGAACCGGTAGAAAAGGATAGCTCAATTGCATTTTTTACTTGATCAAAAGGGACAGATATGCTTCACTACTTCCGAGCGACGTTCGTTAGTTCCAAGTGACCAGTATAAAGAGAGCTCCGGTCTCCGTGGCTAGGAAACAAAAATTTTGTTTTATACAGTAAAATTTACTCACCTATGGAATGTTATACCATCTTTATCATAGCTTGAAGTCCTAGAAGTCTTCCCACACCACTTAACGCTACAATTTACCATTTTTCGTTGATATTTGATATTATTTTTCGTTGCCGTACGCACGGGTCGAAAACATGGACGCAACTAAACGGTGGCGCCCGTGTTGATACTTTTATAAGATCGCAGTACCATACCGTTGGTGCGCGCGGGTCGCCTTACATGCTCCGTCTAGTGGGGGTTGTCTGTGTATGAATCAAATTAACACAGTATGTCAGCCTGTCTGTCCAGCGCATATGGCTTCCTCCTCTTGGTCGCCTTCCCTGTATTTTCCCTGTCACCAGGAGCATCCAGGGTGTCGTTTTCCTTCCTAGCTATTAAAACTCAAGTATAGCCATTAGGTTAAGGCAACAGAGGTTCAAATATAAAAATATCGAAACGAAAGTGAAACTCATCGCCATATTTCACGGCCTAGTAAAAATTACCGAATATTGCGAGGGAATTCCGTAGATTTAATACATATAACATAACATATAACCGTACGCAGGGGGATTATGGGTAATAACGCATCGCGTAGCGTCGGCAGAAACGATTAAAAGCACATTCTGTTTTATTGTTCGATAAAATCGTTTATCTCAGTGTTAGCGTGTAGGTACGTGTGGTTGAAAAGGTGCGACTACACCGCTCAAAAACGATGTGGTTGCGTTTAGGAAGTAACGTGACGTATTCGTACCGTTTGCACACCGCTGCTCAAACAACGGCGACACACCGTAAACGCAATAAAATGTATGAAAAAATAGACGCGTGACGTTCGTGTCACTTCCAAACCCGAATATCTGTGCCTGGGTCATGGGTGTTATGTGTATTTAAGTATGTATTTATCTATATAAGTAGACAAGCCTACTCTAGACCTTACTGTGGGACTAGATTGATTTGTGTGAGCTTGTCTTATATTTATTTATTATTTATTTATAAACTAGCTTTTGCCCGCGGCTTCGCACACGTAAACACAATATCACGTTCACTACACTTATTGCGAGGCCAAAGGCCGAGCTCCGCGTAGCACCGAAGGTTCGGAGCGTCCTAAGGAAGCCGCCCACCCACTTAATATAAGTCGAAGTAATTTAATGCGAGGCCGAAGGCCGAGCTCCGCGTAGCACCGTAGGTGCGGAGCGTCCCAAGGAAGCCGCCCACCAACTTAATATAAGTGGACGTAACTTAATGCGAGGCCGAAGTTCGAGCTCCGCGTAGCACCGAAGGTGCGGAGCGTCCTAAAGAAGCCGCCCACCCACTTAATATAAGTGGAAGTAACTTAATGCGAGGCCGAAGGCCGAGCTCCGCGTAGCACCGAAGGTGCGGAGCGTCCTAAGGAAGCCGACCACCCATTTAATATAAGTGGAAGTAACTTAATGCGAGGCCGAAGGCCGAGCTCCGCGTAGCACCGAAGGTGCGGAGCGTCCTAAGGAAGCCGCCCACCCACTTAATATAAGTCGAAGTAACTTAATGCGAGGCCGAAGGCCGAGCTCCGCGTAGCACCGTAGGTGCGGAGCGTCCCAAGGAATCCGCCCACCCATTTAATATAAGTTGAGGTAACTTAATGCGAGGCCGAAGGCCGAGCTCCGCGTACCACCGAAGGTGCGGAGCGTCCTAAGGAAGCCGACCACCCACTTAATATAAGTGGAAGTAACTTATTGCGAGGCCGAAGGCCGAGCTCCGCGTAGCACCGAAGGTGCGGAGCGTCCTAAGGAAGCCGCCCACCCACTTAATAGGTCGAAGTAACTTAATGCGAGGCCGAAGGCCGAGCTCCGCGTAGCACCGTAGGTGCGGAGCGTCCCAAGGAATCCGCCCACCCATTTAATATAAGTTGAAGTAACCTAGTGCGAGGCCGAAGGCCGAGCTCCGCGTAGCACCAAAGGTGCGGAGCGTCCCAAGGAAGCCGCCAACCAACTTAATATAAGTTGAAGTAACTTAATGCGAGGCCGAAGGCCGAGCTCCGCGTAGCACCGTAGGTGCGGAGCGTCCCAAGGAATCCGCCCACCCATTTAATATAAGTTGAAGTAACCTAGTGCGAGGCCGAAGGCCGAGCTCCGCGTAGCACCAAAGGTAGGGAGCGTCCCAAGGAAGCCGCCAACCAACTTAATATAAGTTGAAGTAACTTAATGCGAGGCCGAAGGCCGAGCTCCGCGTAGCACCGTAGGTGCGGAGCGTCCCAAGGAATCCGCCCACCCATTTAATATAAGTTGAAGTAACCAAGTGCGAGGCCGAAGGCCGAGCTCCGCGTAGCACCAAAGGTGCGGAGCGTCCCAAGGAAGCCGCACCCACTTAATATAAGTTGAAGTAACTTAATGCGAGGCCGAAGGCCGAGCTCCGCGTAGCACCGTAGGTGCGGAGCGTCCCAAGGAAGCCGCCCACCCACTTAATATAAGTGCTAGTAACTTAATGCGAGGCCGAAGGCCGAGCTCCGCGTAGCACCGAAGGTGCGGAGCGTCCTAAGGAAGCCGCCTACCCACTTAATATACGTCGAAGTAACTTAATGCGAGGCCGAAGGCCGAGCTCCGCGTAACACCGTAGGTGCGGAGCGTCCCAAGGAATTCGCCCACCCATTTAATATAGGTTGAAGTAACCTAGTGCGAGGCCGAAGGCCGAGCTCCGCGTAGCACCGAAGGTGCGGAGCGTCCCAAGGAAGCCGCACCCACTTAATATAAGTTGAAGTAACTTAATGCGAGGCCGAAGGCCGAGCTCCACGTAGCACCGTAGGTGCGGAGCGTCCCAAGGAAGCCGCCCACCCACTTATTATAAGTGGAAGTAACTGAATGCGAGGCCGAAGGCCGAGCTCCACTTAGCACCGAAGGTGCGGAGCATCCCAAGGAAGCCGCCCACTCACTTAATATAAGTTGAAGTAACTAAATGAGAGGCCGAAGGCCGAGCTCCGCGTAGCACCGTAGGTGCGGAGCGTCCCAAGGATGCCGCACAAACTTAATATAAGTTGAAGTAACTTAATGCGAGGCCGAAGGCCGAGCTCCACGTAGCACCGTAGGTGCGGAGCGTCCCAAGGAAGCCGCCCACCCACTTATTATAAGTGGAAGTAACTGAATGCGAGGCCGAAGGCCGAGCTCCACTTAGCACCGAAGGTGCGGAGCATCCCAAGGAAGCCGCCCACTCACTTAATATAAGTTGAAGTAACTAAATGAGAGGCCGAAGGCCGAGCTCCGCGTAGCACCGTAGGTGCGGAGCGTCTCAAGGAATTCGCCCACCCACTTAATATAAGTTGAAGTAACTGAATGCGAGGCCGCAGGCCGAGCTCCGCGTAGCACCGAAGGTGCGGAGCGTCTCAAGGAAGCCGCCCACCCACTTAATATAAGTTGAAGTAACTTAATGCGAGGCCGAAGGCCGAGCTCCGCGTAGCACCGAAGGTGCGGAGCGTCCCAAGGAAGCCGCCTATTAAACTACTTAAACATATGTTAAGTGGGTTGGCGGCTTCCCTGGGACGCTCGTGGAACTCGGCCTACGGCCTCGCATTAAATTATTAAGGGTTTATAAAGTAACTTAGCACCGAAGGTGCGGAGCGTCCCAGGGAAGACGCCCACCCACTTAAAAGATGTTCAAATAACTTAATGCGAGGCCGCCCACCCACTTAATATAAGTTGAAGTGTGTGAGCGGCTTCCCTGGGACGCTCTGCACATTCGGTGCTACGTGAAGCTCGGCCTACGGCCTCGCGTTAAGTTACTACTTATATTAGTGGGTTGGCGCCTTCCCTAGGACGCTCCGCACCTTCGGTGCTACGCTTGTGAACATGATCTTGGTTTAATTAAAATTGAGGCAAGACTTATGTTTAAAAAATCGTTTTGATTATTAATCGTCTATTGTAGATTTAAATAACTTAATGCGAGACCGCCCACCCACTTAATATAAGTTGAAGTGTGTGAGCGGCTTCCCTGGGACGCTCTGCACCTTCGGTGCTACGTGGAGCTCGGCCTACGGCCTCGCATGAGATAACACGGTTGTTTCCGCCAGACACAAATTGAACCTCCCACGGGCCCATGTGATGGGAAACTATCAAAGCAATCTTGCCTAGCGCGAAACAATGGAACGCGATACGCGCCCTATGTACTTAACCTAACTTAATCTATGTTGCTAACCTGGATTTCAGCCGAATCTCTTCCCGGCCGCAAGTATGTGTTTCTGTTTTGTGTAAAGTGTATGTACTTATGTTACTTGCGGCAATAAACGACGTGCCGGTCTGCGCCGCCGCCGCTCCGATCTCATCCGCAAAAACACCGAACACCACACCGAATAACAGTTCACACAGTAGCAGTCCTTATATCACTCTAAATAACTATCCTTGGGGCGCCCGAAGCAGCCCACCGTACAAGGAACCGTGCCGTATCTCAACACTTTCCGTTAAAGTGTAAGACTTCCAAAAATCGCCCGAAACCACGGAGGTTATAATGTTCACGAACCGTTACGTTAATAACACATGCAGCAATGGCGCCGGCTCGCGTCCGCCCGCGACAGCCCGCGCGCTCGCAGCGCCGTGACAGAAAAATGAACTAACTGATTGTGTGGCCAGTGGGTAAAACCTATCGATTCTGAACAACCACCCGCCCCGGACCGACCCGTCGTCGGTCCGCTCAAACTCCCGGTAGTCGGGATAGCGTTGAAACCGCCCGTCTAAGGATCGAGTCCCTCACCTGTACATCTGCGATCCGTGGAGACCCATCCTTGCCCGCTATCAAGTTAACGATGCGCCCCCGTCGCCAACACAACGGTGATAGGTTAGCATCCTTAACCAGTAGGAGGTCTCCAACGCACGGTGGGGTCGTCCTGTCCGTCCACTTAACGCGTTGCTGAAGAATGTGCAAATACTCAAGCGACCATCGCTTCCAAAAATTTTGAGTCATTTGCTGCAGCATCTGATACCGTGACAACCTATACAGCTTAACATCTGTATACGGATACTCCGGCAAGGCGTTAAGTGGTTGGCCAATCAAAAAATGACCTGGGGTAATGGCCTCCAGGTCATTCGGGTCAGCGCTCAACGGACACAAGGGGCGCGAATTTAAAACTGCCTCAATTTTGCAAAACACCGTTGACAATTCCTCGAAAGAGAGGATCGTTGAGCCGATGACCCGATACAAATGAGTCTTGGCAGACTTAACCACTGCCTCAAATATTCCACCCCAGTGGGGGCATCCAGGTGGACTGAAATACCACGAAATGCCCCGACTGGCGATGGCCGTGCCGATCTCTCGCTCATTTTGACTTAAAAATAATACAATTTCCTTTAGACAACGATCGGCGCCCTTGAAGTTGGTACCACAATCCGATCGTATCAAGGCCGGTATCCCCCGTCGAGAAACGAATCGGTCCAGCGCTGCCAAGAAGGCCTCCGTAGAGAGATCAGCTACCATTTCCAAATGAACGGCCTTGGTCGCCAGACACACGAAGACGCACAAATATGCCTTAACCGACTTCGCATTGCGAAGGCGTGATGTCTTGACCATGAAAGGCCCCGCGAAGTCTGTCCCCACACCAGCAAACGGCCGAGCTTCCGTAACTCGGTCGGGCGGGAGATCTCCCATTTGTGGCTGCATTGTGGCTGCCTTGAGCCGATAACAAGGCAAGCAACGAAACACAACGCTCCGTATCACTCTCCGTGCCGACAAAATCCAGAACTCCCGCTGCAAAATGCCCAGCAGAGTGTTGCAGCCTGCATGTGAATTCCTGATGTGACGGTCCCAAACCAACAGCTCCACCAGAGCTCCCTTCTTGGGAAGAATTAAAGGATGCCGCGCTGAATAGGGCAATTCGGCATTCCGTAGTCGGCCTCCCACCCGGAGCATTCCGTGCTCATCAATAAACGGGTTGAGGCGGACAAGGCTCTTCTTCATTCTGCCCACGCCAGTCCGCAAAATCCTAAGTTCATCCTGGAACTCATTCCCCTGAATGACCCCCACCCAACGTGAGAGAGCCCTTTGCTGCTCCTCAGGTCCCATTACAGGTGACAGGTTGCGCTGTGCAGCAGGGCTTCGACAATTATGGAAAAACCGCATTATCCATCCCGTGACTCGAAGTAGCTTCCCTAGTGAGCTATACCGTTCCAAAAGAGTGTGGTCCACTGCCACAGACTCCACTGTAGTCACATTGACTCTCAGACCCTGGTCAGGGGGTAGTGGCTGGCGTCCGCAGTCATTGAAAGGCCACTCCGTATGTGGCCGCTCCAGCCATTGAGGCCCCCACCAGAGAGAATGCTCAACCAGAGCAGGCGCCGGGCAGCCGCGACTCGAGCAGTCTGCCGGGTTAACTTCACCTGGAACATGTCTCCAGACCAGAGGAGTCTCCGAGTTATTTATCTGTGACACTCGGTTGGCCACAAATACCTCAAGCGTATGGACCGAAGCCTGCAGCCAGCACAACACGATCTGGCTGTCCGTCCATGCGTAAACCGTGTCATTCAGATCCACCGTGCCACGCAAGTTCTGCGCCACATGGTTCAGGAGGCGGGTCAGGAGCGCGGCACCCGCCAATTCCATCTTCGGAATCGTCCACCGGGTCCGAACAGGCGCAACCTTGCTCTTGGCCATGACCAAGCGTACAACGCCTTCGCCAGCGGTCTCACCTGTTCTCAGGTAGACCGCGGCCGCGTACCCTTTCTCAGACGCATCGCAGAACCCATGCAGGGTCACCCTGGCTCCCGACTGAGGGTGCAGTTTGCGCGGGATCTCAATTTCTTTAATATGCGGCAATGTGGTCACGAATGCCGTCCACTCGTGCAGCAGCTCGTCCGTGAGCTGCTCATCCCAGCCTAGTTGGGCCAACCAAAGCTTCTGCATGAAGAACTTTGCCATGAACGTGACCGGAGAGATCCAACCATTTGGGTCGAACGTTCGTGCGATAGTCGAAAGGACTGATCGCTTGGTCCAGGTCTTCGACAGCAATTCGGCCTCACAATTGTATGTGAAGACATCCTGAGTCGGTCGGTACTGGACCCCCAAAATTGCCAACGCATGAGGATTATCCGAGTCCTCAAACAAATGCGGGTCTTGTTGGTGCTCAACTGGTAGTCCTGCCAGCACCTCTGGGCAGTTTGACAGCCACTTCCTGAGTTCATAGCCACCGGAGGCCATGAGCGCCACCAATTCATCGCTTAGGATGAGCGCCTGCTCAATGCTGTCCGTGCCCGTACAAATGTCATCCACGTAGACATCCCGGTCGATGACTGCAGCTGCGCGAGGGAAGCGCAGCCGTTCCTGGTCAGCCAGCTCTCGTAGCGTCCGCATCGCTACATACGGGCTGGGCTTTAATCCGTACGTGTTCGTGTTCAGCTCATACGTGATCATCGGTTCTTCTGGGCTCTCTCGCCACAATATCAGCTGGAACCGACGGTCATCCGCATGGATCTCCGTTTGGCGAAACATCATCCTCACATCCGTAACGAAGACAACTTGGTGTCTCCTGAAGTCCGTTAGAATGTCTGCAATGTCTCTGGTCAACTTAGGACCAGCGTGCAGGCATTGATTCAGAGACACCCCGTTAGATGTCGCCGCGCTCCCGTCGAACACGACCCTGATCTTGGAGTCAGGTGTCTTCAGGACTGCATGATGAGGCAATACGTAGTGCTCCTCACGACGCCAGTCTACCCTGGATACCGACATGTGGCCCAAAGCCAAATATTCACGCATGAACTCAACATACTTTCGCCGAAAGTTGGAGTCCCGTTTCATGCGCCTTTCCATGGCCATCATCCGTTTCTCAGCCAGGCCCCTGGAGCTCCCCAGCGGAGGTCGCGTCGATAGAAATGGCAGCCGTGTCATAAATCTGCCCGAAGGGAGGCGCACCGTGTTGCACTGATAAAATGTCTCGCACTCCTCGTCCAGTGGGTTTGTCCTGGGAGCTGTGGGTGGCTCTTCTGTTGCCCAGAACCTTTGCAGGACCTCCGATAACACGCTGCCGTAGTATATGTTGCTATAATCCGTTGCGTCCTGTGGTCCCCGTACTGGGCCCAATAATGCGTACCCACCTGCGGTACACACGGCCACCAACCCGTTTGGTTGCAGCTCCCGCTTACCGCTCCGCAGCAGCTTCCCGAGGACGTCAGTTCCAAGTAAGACGTCCACCCGTCCGGGAATCGCGAAGTGAGGGTCGGCCAACTCCAATCCATTGGTCAGCTCCTTTACCGCCGGCGGTAACCGTACCGAAGGAAGAACCCCGACCACTTCATCTAAAACAATAGCCGTGGCCTTCACCCGCGTGATCGATGCCGAGTCACCCATCTCAAACAGGAGGTCCGTCTGACCCCTGATGTGAGGCACCTGATTGCCACCTATACCTATTGCGCCATCCCGTGATGGCTCCAACCTGAGGCCCAACCTGGCCACTAGGCGGCTGGACACGATACAACCTTGTGCCCCCGAATCCAGTAGTGACCTCACTGGCACTGGCCGTCCATCCGTACCCCTGACGGTAATCTTAGCCGTCGGTAATAATACCGTCACTGGTGGGGTGGGCACGACGGATGAACAGACTGCTAATTGCTAGCAGGGGGAACCTCCCTCCCTTTCCGCCGGAGGGGGAGAGGGCCCCTGGCCCAGGTATGGGTCCCACCCCGGGTAGTACACCCCTCGACCCATCGGTGCCATGCGCGCCGGCTGGTAATAACCCATCGGCATCCGTCCCATCTGCAGCGGACGCGCCATCAAACGTGGGCGCTCTGCGAGGGGTGGGGAGAAGCGACTAGTCGGGGGCGGCATCCTGCCCCCCAGCGCGGCCGAGTAAGTCGCGTAACCCGACTCCCCATGGGTCGTCTCCGGGCACCCGCCCGTATCTCGGCGCCGATCCCCCCCCCCCGCGGAGGAGACTGCGGCATCCGGCGGTACTCCGGAGTCCCCGGTGACCCCCCACCCCGGGAGGGCGGCGACCGCTGGTCTCTGGGTGACCCCCCTCCCCGGTGGGGGGGCGACCGTCCACCCAAGGCTGGCTTAGGAGAGGGGGGATGGCCTCCCGATGAGGCCCCGTACCGCTCCCCACTCTCAGCCAGGCAGAGAAGTTCATGATGGGCTCCTCCGCATACTCGGCAGTTGGTGGTCTTACTGCATTCACGCACATAGTGTGCGCCTAGGCAGCGGAAGCACAAGTTTCGCTGCTTGACCACCCCCCTGCGCCTCTGCACCCGCTGTGCTCCAAAATCCGCGCACGCGGTGATCGCGTGTCCCCCCTTCCGGCAGAAGGGGCACACCTCCGATTGGAGGGCGTTGTACCGCTGTCCTCCCCGACGGGGCTCCACCGGTTTGGGCCCAACCGTACGCCGGGGTGACGTGGGGGGTTGCGGCGTGGTTGCCCCTTGGCAATCCGCCCGCCTGCACTCACCCTCCAGGAACGCCCTCAATTCGTCAAATGTTGGGAGGTGACTCGATGAATCACCCCCATGTGACTGCTCAAACCGCGCCACCACCTCACTAGGTAACTTGCGCAAAACCCGGTTCACTATAATGTACTTGTTATCCCCTAGTGACAACTTGAGTCGCTCCAGCGTATTCACCGCCACCGTGACGGGATTAAGGATTTTCGACCTTATTTCATGTGCATTAGTGACCTTCGATATACTAAATATTTTTTCGATGAGCCCATCAATAATTAATCGCCGATTATCATATCGGTCAATTAATAGGCCCCATGCCGTCTCGTAACTGGAATCCGTAATCTCCAAATGAGTCAAAATATCATGAGGCTCACCGCGTAATCTCCCCATCAACTGCGCCATTTTATACGCGGGGGTCAAATCCGTGCGCGAGTGCACCACGCTGTTAAAAATGTCGCGAAACCTCGGCCAGTCGGCATATTCACCACAAAATTCCGGGACATTCACTGGTGGCAACGGCGCCATTAGTGCCACACCACTGGGTGCACGCCTTACCCCAACATCCCCTTTTCGGGCGCGCTCGATATCCGCTGCCGCTTGGATGATACTCATCACCATATCACCGCACTGGTCTACATTGCGTTGCACCACTTCAACAGCCTGGGTCCGACTTTCCCCAGTCTCCTCTTCGTCAATACGGGCCAAGTATTCGGCATGCAATTTCAATACCGCGTCATACCTTTCATCTACCTGTCGCGCGCGCGACAACAATGCGTCCTCGCGATCCGTACGACCAATTAACGTAACGACTAATGAAAACCATCTTAATTCCGATTCGACCCTTGACGCGACCGTCCTAACTACTGACGGAGCCATGGTACCAACCTCGATAACGCGGATCAATAAAATAATATAACCCGAAAACAAATTAATTAATTTGGGTGAATAATTTTGTCCGTGGAACCCCGATTTTCGACAATAACAATCCGTTTTTCTTTTTCGTACCAAACGCGACAACTTCAAAGTTATTCACCCAACACCGATATATTACGCAAAGGAAAACAACACTAAATGTATTTAAATTAAATGTATTTTGAGTGAATAACAGTTCAGCGGAACCCCAATTATTAATTACTTATTAATACGTTTCTCCGTATCGAAACGCAACTATATTTACTTTATTCACTCAACTAACATTTCAATTGAAAGTAATAACTAATATTCTTATAATTTAGTTACTCTTAATTACGCAAATGCAACTTAACGTTAATAGATTGGAATGCGAACCAAGCGCAATCCACCCTCAAATTTCAATTATGATTTTGATGCTAACTAAATTACTTATTCGAACGTAAATGAATCAAATATCTTTTCTGTGGATATGAACCACGCTTTTGCTACCAAAATTTGTTTCCGCCAGACACAAATTGAACCTCCCACGGGCCCATGTGATGGGAAACTATCAAAGCAATCTTGCCTAGCGCGAAACAATGGAACGCGATACGCGCCCTATGTACTTAACCTAACTTAATCTATGTTGCTAACCTGGATTTCAGCCGAATCTCTTCCCGGCCGCAAGTATGTGTTTCTGTTTTGTGTAAAGTGTATGTACTTATGTTACTTGCGGCAATAAACGACGTGCCGGTCTGCGCCGCCGCCGCTCCGATCTAATCCGCAAAAACACCGAACACCACACCGAATAACAGTTCACACAGTAGCAGTCCTTATATCACTCTAAATAACTATCCTTGGGGCGCCCGAAGCAGCCCACCGTACAAGGAACCGTGCCGTATCTCAACACTTTCCGTTAAAGTGTAAGACTTCCAAAAATCGCCCGAAACCACGGAGGTTATAATGTTCACGAACCGTTACGTTAATAACACATGCAGCAATGGCGCCGGCTCGCGTCCGCCCGCGACAGCCCGCGCGCTCGCAGCGCCGTGACAGAAAAATGAACTAACTGATTGTGTGGCCAGTGGGTAAAACCTATCGATTCTGAACAACGGTTATTATTTCAGGTTCTGGGTTCAAATCCCGGCTAGGTGAAATCCTTTCTACATTGTAAATTTCATAATTTTGTCTTGTCTCGAATCATGGTTATTTTTCATATAAAATGCATACATTGTCGAGCAGCAACTCTCAATACCTTATACACTGCTGCTTATTAGGTATGCGATCAATATTCAACAACTTCGGTAGTAATTCTCGAAGTCCAGGTTAACCCATCACAGCTAGACCCTAGCTTGTGCCGAATCGTGGTCACGGGCACGCAACGACGTACGTGAATCCTGGCCTTGGTGTCGAGGATACCCATCATGTATGGAGCTGGTGTTATTAACTCAGGAAAAATCTTAACAGCGCGATGCAGCCGCTAGTACGGAGATTTTGTCAAAGTAACAACGCCATCTAGCGGAAAATTGGTCATTGAGAACAAAATCTCAACACACCGTTAAAAATAAAGAATTACTGATATTTAATGCTTTGAATAAATTTGATATATTAAAAAAACTACATAGATGCAAAATTGTGGCTAAATATATCGTATATTTATCGTTTATTATACATTTCGCTACCTTATTAGTAAGTTAGGCCAAACACAAACAATACCAAAATTTGCGCCTAATGTTCTAAATGTTGGTTGGTAAAACATATTTAAAAATGTATTTAATTTACTTAAATTGATTCGAAATACTTTTATTTCAATTACACTCGATAAAATGGCATTAAAAATCTGTTTTATTCATTAACATTTTTTATTGCGTCTCCGGGCTTTTTTATGGTCAATACTTACAAACTACAGAAGAATATAATTGCATATTCAATAAAAGAGCATTCATCATTTCAGCCTATTGCAGTCCACTGCTGGACGTAAGCCTCCCCCAGGGTTCGCCACATGGCCCGATCTCCCGTTTTCGCCATCCAGTCACCACCAGCCACTTTTTTCAGGTCGTCGGTCCATCTGGCCGGAGGGCGTCCTACACTACGCTTGCCGAGTCGTGGTCTCCACTCGAGAACCCGTCTACTCCGATCATCGGTTCTGCGACAGATGTGACCAGCCCACTGCCACTTCAGTCTGCTACACTTCTGAACTACGTCAGTGACTTTGGTTTTTTGTCGGATAATCTCGTTCCGGACTTTGTCCCTTAACGAGATTCCGAGCATACCCCTTTCCATAGCTCGCTGTGTGACGTGTAGTCGGTGGGCTAGTTTCACTGTCAGGTTCCACGTATCGGCTCCGTATGTCATGACCGGCAGGACGCACTGATTGAATACCTTGGTCTTCAGGC
Source organism: Apotomis capreana (assembly GCA_947623375.1). Taxonomy (NCBI): domain Eukaryota; kingdom Metazoa; phylum Arthropoda; class Insecta; order Lepidoptera; family Tortricidae; genus Apotomis; species Apotomis capreana. The sequence continues at coordinate 783,490 of OX392520.1, forward strand.
ATTGTGGCAAGGGTGACTCGAAGATGTGACGCAGCTTTCCAAATGCTGCCCAGCCAAGCTGCACTCTTCTGGTGATTTCACTCTCGAAGTTGTCTCTACCCAGCTGTAACTTTTGTCCTAGGTAGACGTACTCCTGGACAACTTCAATGGCTACACCTTCGACGGAAACGGGCACAGGGACGATGTGCTCGTTGAACATGACCTTAGTCTTGTCCAAGTTCATCCCTAGCCCAACGCGTCTCGAGGCAGCATTAAGACCGGACAGCATTTCCTGCAGGTCTTGCAGCGATTCTGCCATTATAACTATGTCGTCAGCAAAGCGGAGGTGTGTGAGATATTCACCATTGACATTGATGCCCATTCCATTCCACCGCAGGGTCTTGAAGACATCCTCCAGAGCATTGGTGAAGAGTTTCGGGGAAATAACGTCACCCTGTCTTACACCTCTAAGCAGCTGGATGGATCTTGTTTGGTGGTTCTGCACTTGGACGGACATAGTCGCCATTTGGTAGAGACTTCTCAGCACCTCCACGTACCGCCAGTCGACTTGGCATCGCTGCAAAGACTCCAGAACGGCCCAGGTTTCGATGGAGTCGAAGGCCTTCTCGTAGTCCACAAACGCCATACACAGCGGTTGGTTATACTCCTCGGACTTCTGTATAACCTGCCGAACAGTATGGATGTGGTCCACGGTGCTATAGCCTTTACGAAACCCAGCCTGTTCCGGTGGCTGAAAGGCGTCAAATCTTGATGCCAGACGATTCGTGATGACTCTCGAGAACAGCTTATAGACGTGGCTCAGAAGCGTGATCGGCCTATAGTTTTTAAGGAGCGTTTTGTCTCCTTTCTTGAAAAACAATGCCACTACACCTCTGCTCCACGCCTTCGGGGTAGTCCCATTGGTTATTACAGAGTTGAAGAGCCTCTTCAACTCCCCAAGAACAGGTTTACCCCCAGCCCTGAGGAGCTCAGAGGCTACTCCATCTTCACCGGGAGCCTTCCCATTACTAAGCTGTTTGAGAGCCGCCTCGATTTCGTCGACATCTACGTCTGGGAGATCTTCAGTGAAGTGGCGGGTAAGTGGGGCTCTAGGGTCTCTCGCGTCAGGTGTAGGCTTCGGTGCATGCGAAGCATACAGATGTCCGTAGAAGTCCTCAATTTCAGCCAGTATCCCCGGGACTGATGTGACGGTTTCACCATTCGAGGTAGCTAACTTTGTCAGATGACTCCTCCCCAGTGTCTTGGTAAAGACTTTCGACCCCCGATTTCGCTCGATCGCCTCACGTACTAGGCGAGTGTTCCAGCTGCGAAGGTCGCGTCTCACCAAGCTCCTGATTTTCTTGTGGAGTGACTGGGGATCTGACAAAGTTTCCTCTGGTGTCTCACGTCTAAATCGCATCAAATCCAGGGTCTCGCTAGAAAGTTTGGACTTCTTATCTGACCGCCTTTTCCGAAAGTGCCTCGTTCCCACTTCGCGTATCACCCCAATTACGCCGTCCAGATCCTCGTCAACATTTGCCGGGGTCTCCAGTGCGGCGAATCTATTTGTCAATTCCAGTTGGAATGCATCATGTCCAGCTTGGGGTACATTTGGACGAAGAACAGACCTCACCATGCGACTACGTTCGAGCTTAAAATTGATACTTAGGGTGCCTCGCACAAGCCGGTGATCGCTACCGGTATTAAACCTGCTGATCACTGAGACATCCCTAAATATGTGCTTCTTGTCGGCTATGATGAAGTCAATTTCGTTCTTCGTCACACCGTCGGGGCTCTTCCAGGTCCACTTCCGTTGTGGCTTTTTCTGATAAAAGGTGTTCATACAGAACAGCCCCTGCATGCTAAGGAAGTTGACCAGCATTTGGCCCCTACGGTTTCTGCGCCCATAGCTATGCTGTCCCAAACAAGATTCACCGCATTCTTTTCCCACTTTGGCGTTGAAGTCCCCCATGACAACGGTATAATGGGTTTTGGTGGTACGATTCATGGCCTTTGACACATCGTCGTAAACGGCCTCCACCTCCTCATCTGAGCTGCTTGACGTCGGCGCATATACCTGTATGACCTTAAGAGAGTATCTCTCGGTCAGTTTCAGTACAAGGTACGCTACCCGTGCCGAGACGCTGCAGATCTCCATCACGTTGTCACGGAGGGCTTTGTTGACGAGGAATCCCACGCCACCCTGAGATTGTTGGCTCCCTTCCCTAAAGTAGAATAGATGGCCCGACTCAAGGGTTATCGTGTCCTCCCCCTCTCTACGAACTTCCGATAACCCGAGAACATGCCATCGTATCTTCTCTAATTCTACTTCAAGGATCTGGAGGCTTTCGTCCAGCCGTAGACTGCGTCCGTTGTATGTAGCCAGGGTCAATTGTTGGCAGCCGTCCGTAGCCCGGGGATTCCTAGCACCCCCTACCCTACCGTAACCAAGGCCGCTGCCGTGGCCTGGAATAGTAGGGCGGCCGGGAACTGGGGGCCGTTTCTTTTTGTGTCTAACCATAGAGGGTATTGCCCGTAGTCACCACGCTGGGCATGCGGGTTGGTGACCGCAGTGTATTTATGTGGACTGTGTTGTCTACACTAGAGGCGCTGCTGCCCACCTCTCGGATGGTCCCTTAATCGCCTTCTACGATACCCACGGGAAGAAATGGGGGTGGTGCTATTCTACTCCGCCGGCACCACACGGCAAGGCAAAAGAGCATTAATTAGTTCCTATTGTCGCTAATTGTGTTTTTAAAGAAATGTATGTTTTTTTTAGCATGAGCCAATTTACAACGAAGATTGCACTCATATTTTCGTCTGTGTTGGTCGATAATTGGCGCCATCTTTTCTATCTAACTAAGACGGTTTCCGTAACTCAACGCCTCAAACAACCTTAACCTTATTGTTAATACCGGTGGGCCGCGAGGAGGTATTATGTCGAATTCATACTTTTTAGTTTTTGTACACGTAAGAGCCACGCGGGGGTCGCGTCGTTCTAAATTCAAAATCACAAACGCTGTCATTATAAGGTTACACATTGTAAGGAAAATATTTCATGGAATTTATGTTTTCAGAGATAAATATGAATCATAATAAAAAGTATCCTATAACCATCTTTGGATGTTCAGCTATTCCTGTACCAAAATTGGTAACTTTTTATCCAGCCGTTCCGGCGTGATGCAAGGACAACGGTTTTTTTGAAAACAGATGGCGCCAGGTTGGCACGGCGAAGCGTGTCCATACAAAACAACTATCCGGCTGCATCACGCTATCGAGATTTTTCCTGAAATCATGACCTCCCCCCATAGAAAATTTATTTTCAATACAAATTTAGGATTTTATAATAGTATAGATACGCACTATGCTTTAGAAATGCAGATTACAGATCACATTTTCCACAATATTACCAAGGCTAAAATTTAACGCATATTTAAATAAAATCCCCCGTGTTTTTGCTACCACTCCACCGGTAAATTCACAAGCAAAATTGGGTAGTCATTTCATAAATTGCATTTGACCTGCCGAAATATATATTATTAAATTTATATTTCCCTACGTTTAATGTACGTATATTCGGTAAACGTACAATCTTCCGGATTACCGCCCGGCTCTTTTGAATTAAAAGGTAATTTCAGTTTATTGAAGTGATGTAATTCTGTAATCTAGGGGATTGCTTTTGGATATTCAATTATGCGAAATGATTTACTTTTGACTTCATTCAATATTAAATTTATTCAGTGGTTTGTTTGTAGAGGAAGACACGTGTTGTTATTTAGGTAAGTCAGAAATTTCACGTAAGACATATTTTCAAGTTTTATAATGTTTGTATTTACTTTAGCAATGTCTTCTATTCAATATTTATTAAAACGGTATCTGGTAACGTACACCAAATGTTTATATAGGTATAGAAACGAAGAATCTAAAATGTTTATGCTTTCAGCGGAATTTGAACCTTAGTCAAACCTATTAAAAGCCACTTAGATTCCAAAGTGTATATTGCCTAAAAACATCTTTCTTCCATACGAAATTCTTAATTTATGTACGTATTTACGCATAAAATAACTGTTTATTGTAAAAATCCCTTGAATTTATTATTTCACAAAAGTAACTGTAAGACGTGCTTCGCTTCCGGTGGCATTTTATTATTAACGTGCAAGATTGACGAGAATTTGTATTTTGTTCGCTTCGTATGAGGAAACGGAAGTTAGCGAATGTAAACCCTTTTAAACATTGAATAAACAGGAGAATATTAGCGTAGATACACAGTCTCCATCAATATTGAAACAAATAATGCGTTTATAGATAACTGAACACAACTCTTGTGAAGGCGTTAGAGTGCATGTTCAGATATTTGTGAATGTATTATTTGCTGTGATATAAGTATCTGATGGCATTATTAATATTACGGTATGCTTAATCATAGCTTTTTCATCTTTAATGATCAGAACACAGTTGGAAGCCTTTGAAATGTGTTGCTGGAGGCGAATGGAGAAAATAAGCTGGACAGAAAAAAGTATTTGTTGAAGTGCTTATTTTACTATCTTAAAGGAAAGGAAAATAAAACTTTGTTTGAAAACAATGAGAACAGAAGGAGAAAGATGGTTGGACACCTACATCTGTGTCATAACTGTCATACGCAACTATTTCTCGCGCGAGATAATTACTTGTCTTTTTCTGTGCAGTAATGAGAGAGAGTGACAGGTAGTGCTATGTCGCGCGACAAGAGTCGCAAAGCATAGTTGTGCTAGAGGTTCTGCTACGACACGACGACTACACGCAAATCATCATGGAACGAAAGATTGAGAGAAAAAGAAGAGAGGGGGGCCTATATCATATATAGACCAAGTCAAGGAGAAGGTAAACAGCGTATCGTATCAGGACATCAAAAAGAAAGCTGAAGATAAGGAAAAATATGTGGAAGTTGCTACACTGACAAGAGCCTAGCTCTTAGGTACGTTTATGATGATGATGCTTAATCATGAGAAACAAACATAGGTACAGCCTCCCGATATATTTATATAAGTTGCTTACGCTAAAACATACGAAAATAAAAACACAAAACAAAAAACAGCTTTTTCTATAAGTAAATTGTTTATGTTATTTTATTGATTCCTTACCATTTGTTGCACTACTTTATAGGGCGCACTCAGTAGGATCGGAGCGTGCGACCCGAAAGGAATCTCATAACTCAGATCACAACAACACAATACACGTTACCGTTCCATAAACGAGTTCCGACAACCCAATTTATCTTTACTATGGTCCCTATAAAGCGCAATTCGATCAGCCTTATAACACAATAATAGCAAACAGGGAGAATAGGGAAGGATTTTCCGTGGACAAATCAATAGACTAGTAAATACATTAGTTTACAGCCCACCCCAGAAACGTGACCTAATTTACAAAAAACAAAAGCATTTTAGTTCGCAAACTTAACCTAAAACCTAAACAAGAATAACCCTTAAATTCAAGATCTGACGGTCCAAGGAAACTGCAAAGACATTGGGAATAGCAAACAAAGCCGATACCGTTGGCGGTGACAATATAAACCTTTTACCGTTGACATACAAAGCATTTCAACGGGACTGAATATATTTGTTACCGCTCTAGTGAGAAAAGTATTTATTTCCGACTTTTTCTCGTTGCTTTAAGGTGTGTATCAGAATGTGTGCTTTATTGGATAGTGAGCCGTTGGTTTCAATCATTGGAATGAAATGCGATGCGGCGCTATTTCGGACAGGGATTACCCGTCCGGTTGTATTCGGACATCCTCGACACTTTCAGACGTAAGACAATTATGTTAATTCTGTCCTTGTCACCAGTAAAACTAAGTTTACTACTGTCACCTATCGTGGCGTATACAAACGGGGTGCAAACATAAGTTAGCTGGGTATTACCGTTCCAACAATACATGATTACTCGTACACCATACAATACAATAATACTTGATTGTACACCAATAAAATTGAAAAGGGAACAAGGCAAATACAAATTTATAAATAACGGTAGACAACCGGCAGTCTTATCGCTAAAAAGCAATCTCTCATGTATGGGTTACCATTCACCATTATCTCATGCATGGGTTAATTTTTGGCCTCGAGGTTATAGTACGACAACAGTAAGTTAATTGTGGGACTGCTCGTGTCAAAGATTTAAATTGATGTTTGGATATTGAACCCAGAAAATAATCTGCTAAAATTATCACAAATATAAATTAGGGTTTACAGGGCAAGTTTTTTCAAGTTAACTTCAGTCAGTAGCGTCAGCGAAAAGGATGTCTCCGTCATTCTTAAACGATTCCTTATTATATGTAATATCAAAAAACTTTCGTTCTCCTCTTGTCGATACTTTAACAATACTTTTTGTTTCATTTCACAATACTTGCACTGTTTTTATTGCACACTAATCGCATTGATAAAAGTCATCCCCGTGAATATCGTGCGATGTAAAATCCCATTATATCTGTTCTCAGCGTATCCGGCCTCCCCTATCGTGTGCTGGGTTATCTGACGATGATTCATTTCGACACGTTTACCCTAGTGGACAACATACAACCAACAGTACACGTACACGAATGTTCGGAGACTAGTTATGTAACACAAAACCTACCTTAACCAACACGAGGCTTTATCAAAAATAATGAAACATGTTCTTTTTCGTCGGTTTCGGTCGGAGTGGTCGTGATCATCATTTCAGATGTTGGTGGCAAGCTTTACCACACGCTACCATTCTTCCCTGATAGCCTTCCTCGTGCATTTGTGTAGAAACATTTATTAATAAACATAATCAATTAATTTATGGCTGGAAAAAAGTAGTATCTTTTTAAGAAACGAAGCATTTAACGAAACGGTGATCGGCGAAAAATAGGCCTTGCTACGTTAACGTATTGGTAGGGAATGCAAACCCGGTTAATTTATCATAGTAAACCCGGTTTTATCCAGTTATTTGTATGATAAAATAACCTGGTTTGCATTCCTTACGTATTTGCAACATCTGCGGGTATTACGCTGCGGTCTAATCTCTTTATCTCCGCAGGGTCACTCGGCTCCCACTTGCGAGGCGATCCAAGAATTACTGCGCGCTGCGTTCACGAAATGTTGCGACGATTGGAATACTCGTAATATACCAATTTTTTACGACCTATGTTAGTTCATAAAACGTTTCTGAGAACAGGGTTCTTATAATGCTATAAACGATAGGATTGTGTTTATATAGCGCGTTTAAAAAGTTATTTATCTAGATCAGTATGTATAATATTATCGTCGTCTAGTGTCCATAACACAAGCCTCCTAGAGCTTACTTTGGGACTAGGTTGATTTGTGTCAGGTTGTCTCCGTTTTAGCTTGGCTCAAAATTCTATCGCATGTTCGATTTCCAAATGACCTGATTTCTGGCTATTCTCGTCTATAAGTTATCGTTTCTTAACCGATTCTTGTGAAATTTTGTGAGCAGGTTCGATAATTTTTCGAAATGGCGTAGATCCATACCTACTATAATATTATAAATGCGAAAGTGTACCTGTTTGTCTGTTATCTCTTCACGCTTAAAGCTGATCCGATTCAAATTAAATTTGGTATGGAGATAGTTTAAGCCCTAGGGAAGGACATAGAGTACTTTTCATCCCGAATAAATTTAGTGTGTTTAGATGAGCGGGTAACATCGCGGGGCACAGCTAGTAATGACATAATTCAGCCATTTCAAATAATTTCGCTAGGTCTACACCTACAGCTTACTGGGCCACTTGTATGTACAGTCGAGTTCATTTACATCTACACACTTACGAGAACAAAAATAATAAATAAATTCTGCAAACGTTTATGGTGCATCAAGTGACATCGTGTATCGATGACACGTGACGCGTGACAGGTTTGTCACATATTTAGGACAAAACGACCCTCAATACATGGCGCATGCTTTAATAGAAAACAACAACATGATATGAGATGACCATCAGCTTATAGACTGCACTACCAGTGAGCTAACTATCTACTTAAGACATTAAGGATTAGGTACCGATATGTTCTATATGGTTTTATAACGTCAAAGCTATATTCAGGGCGATCAATCCAAATGGTTCAGTAGGCAGAAAACGAAAACTATAAGAGATAGGGAAATCTATTCTTAGGAACCATGGCGTCGATTTTAGATTTATTACAAACTGCATTATTCTTTTTTAGGGTTCCGTAGCCAAATGGCAAAAAACGGAACCCTTATAGATTCGTCACGTCTGTCCGTCCGTATGTCACAGCCATTTTTTTCCGAAACTATAAGAGCTATACTGTTGAAACTTGGTAGGTAGATGTATTCTGTGAACCGCATTACGATTTTGATGCAAAAAAAAAAAAAAATATTGGGGGCTCCCAATATTTAGAACTGAAACTCAAAAATGTTTTTTCATCAAACACATACGTGTGGGGTATCTATGCATAGGTCTTCAAAAATGATATCGAGGTTTCTACAATATTTTTTTTCTAAACCGAATAGTTTCCGTGACAGACGCTTCCAAAGTGGAAAAAAGGGCCCCCCCCCCCTCTAACTTCTAAAATAAGAAAATTAAAAATCTAAAAAAAAACATTACTATAAAAACTACCAACGGAATTTTTTTTTGAACGATATCTAGTAAGTAGTTTTTTTAATACCTAACTTTGCACCCAATTTATATGGGGCGCTATACATACCAGGTGCAAACTTAACTTAACCACTTAGGGATGGAAAGTGTTTGTACGGAACCCTCGGTGCGCGAGTCCGACTCACACTTGGCCGGTTTTTACAAATCTCATACATAACCGAGAATTGAACCTGGTCAAAATTCTGTAAGTAATCGCATGTCGTATTAAATAAATAAAATAAAATAAAATAAAAAGCTTTTATTTCAGACCAAATTGATCCATAGAATTAGTAACAAATTAAACTTAAAACTATGTTAGTAATACACTGATACTTGACAAACTAAATAGACTAAATTTTAAATTAAATTAAATTAATTAATATTATTGTACGTTCCCGATCACAGAAGCAGGCACAGCACGTGATAAACGTGCTTTACCTGTCCCTACCAATGGCAACGTCGACCCAGTACTTCGTCAGTGGGCAATCTAGTCTCTCAGCCAACACCCTGAGGAGGCTGTTGCTGCTGCCACGCATTCGCTTTAGCAGAGACGCAATCCTTTTTCGCCTAATGGCAAAAAAGTCATCAGTGTGCGCCTCTGCGAACATACCTGACGCACTACAGTGCTTCGGCAGCCTCAGCAGCAATCTCAGGATGTTGTTGTACTGAACTCTGATTGCATCATAGGCTCTCTTCGTAAACTTTACCCACAGACTGCACGTGTAGAATGTCTGACAGTAGGCCTTGAAAAGCGTCAACTTAACTTGGTCACTACAACGTGCAAATCTGCGGGCAATCATGTTGCCTCTGACAGCCATCGCTCTCCTCTCCCTCTCGAGGTCCATGTCATCATTCAAATCCTCAGTGACCACATGTCCCAGGTATTTGAACTTCTCAACCCTCTTGAGGGGCTCGCCACACAGCATGATCTTAGGTACAGTAGTCGGGTTGTATTTCCGTGATTTGAAAATGATTAGTTCACTCTTTTTCGTATTGTACGAGTACCTGAAGACCATGCCGCTCAGCATACTCCTCGCATACTCCTATCATATCCTATCTCCTATCGTAATGTAACGTTCTTTACAGCGGGTTTGACCGGGTTATGTAAGATTTTTTTTTTTTTTTTTTAATGTCATAGGGGGCAAACGAGCAAACGTATCGCCTGATGGAAAGCGATTACCGTCGCCCATAAACACCTGCAACACCAGAGGAGTCACAAGTGCTTGCCTACCCGGAGGACGAAGATAGAATGCCTCTATGCTAGTAATTAATTAAGAAATGATGTATGCGATTTATAAAAAAATAATAATGCAGTTTTTATTAAATTTAAAATCGACGCCATTGCTCCTAAGAACAGATTTCCCTATCTCATATAGTTTTAAACTTCTCCCTACTGACCCATTTGGATTGATCACCCGGTATACAATTCAAGTAATTTTACAACTAAATTATATTACTTGATTGGATTTACAGTCAATTTTTTTTTTATGAATCTAGCTAAATAATGAACACTAACACAATTATTATCAACAATAATTTAGTTCATGCCCATTTTTAATGGTTTGGAACAGATACCACATACAACCATATGTGTTTGTCTGAGAAATAATTGTCTACTTTATAATAAGCTCTTTTATTCAAGGTTTACTTTACCGTAGTCTTGAATCTATTTGCATTCATATTTAGAATATGATTAGATATTTTATTATAGCAGCGTGTACACAAATGACTTTTGGATCTTAACTTATAGTCTGACACAAAAGAGTAGAAATTAAAGTGGCAATACTGTCGTGTCGTACAGTACTTTTATCTCACGAGGGCGGGTGAGCCATGTTTGTGTGAGTAGATGAACATGCACATTGGCTCTGTGTGTGGGTGAGCCGGCACTGAGCGCTCCCGAGCTCACCCACACAGAACCAATGTGCATGTACACTACTCATACAAACATGGCTCACCCGCGCTCGTGAGATAAAATAACTGTACCTTTCTAATCAATCTTAGAAAACAACTTAGAAATCAGGACGTCGATACAGTATTGCCACTTTTTAATTTCTACTCTTTTGTGTCCGACTGTAGTCTAGTTAGTTAAGGGTTAACGATGAGAGTAACCATTTTGTAATTAAAATATCTTTTTTACTGTTTTACCAGTTTCTTTTTTTTCTTGTAATCTGAGCTATACTGTAATCTTTATCCATGGCCACAGGGTCAGCCGCTCGCCCCCGCTGTCTCGATATCCGAGACGAGAATTATTGGACGCACCTTATTCGAGAAGATAATTTTCACTTTTTTATAGCTGACGTCAGATAAGATCGCAAGGGGAGCTATTTATATCGCTAACTTGCTGAGTAACGTATTATATAATATACTAGCGACCCGCCCCGGCTTCGCACGGGTGCAATGCTGATAAATTATGCATGTATTATACATATAAACCTTCCTCTTGAATCACTCTATCTATTAAAAAAACCCCATTAAAATCCGTTGCGTAGTTTTAAAATTTTATGCATACAAAGGGACATAGGGATCTATGTAGTGATGATTATAGGTACTCGTATTTATTGTTCAAGCCATCTTTACAAAAGGTGTCTCAATTTGGTTGTATGATGATAATTGTTTCATGGGGATTTCCATGTTGCAGTGAAAATGCAGTAGCAAATAACGTAGTGAAAATAGGGCATTTTTGAGTGGGTATTGTAGTTATAATTTGTGTTAATTATTTGTACAAACCGCGGGAGTAAATATGAAGTGTCATATTTGTCATAAGTGCATTGTAGTTTTTGTGATAAATTTAAAGCTCTCTGGTTCTGTTAGCTGTCTCATTTGGAAGTTTGTTATTAGCAATGGCTGATATTTCTAATCCGCCATTATGAAAGTTTTCGAAAAACTGAATCGACAAACAATATTTATATTTATCGAACCTCGTCACATCGGTTGAGAAATGCAACATGTAGGCGAAAACAGCCGGACAACTGGATATCGGCATAAGAAATAATATTTGACCAAGCTGAATCGGAGACACTTCGCTCCCTCGGTGAATATGGTAAAGGCAGCAATTGCCTTGCATGCAATACTTTACTAGGCGGATACACTCTAAACCAACTAAATCCATACCTTGGGTTGTTCAAGTTTCGTCAAGGCCTAATAATTAGAGTTCCATGCCTGAATCGGCAAAAACAGAACCCTTATAAGATCACTTTGTTGGCCATCTATCTCTCTGTCAAACCACGTTTCTCAAGAATGCGTAGGTATCAAAATGAAATTATTATCAAATACTCAGTCTACAAATCCTTTCAGCTGTGAAAAAACTAACGTCTAAATTAATACAATCAAAAGATCTCCAAGAGAATCTTTATGCTGAATTTTATTCGTTGTACTCAATTGAATTCATCTTAACGATTGTTTATTTTAACAACATTTTAGTAAAAAAGTTTAAAAGTATATCATAGTAATAAATAAGGCAATATGGGAGTTTTCTTTCGGTGGTTCTTTCTCCTCAGTAGCTAAGCCTGATAGTGGACCGCTGCCCTTCGCATGTGTAACTGTCTTTACAGATTAGGCCATCATATAGGAGTCTCAAATAATTAATATACGCGATATAATCCGTTTAAATTGTTTTATTTAAACACTTTAGTACATAATTTAGGAGCTTATTCCTTTTAAATTTTTTTTATTGTTACGAATATATTAGTAACTAGCTTTTGCCCGCGGCTTCGCACACGTAAACACAATATCACGTTCACTACACTTATTGCGAGGCCAAAGGCCGAGCTCCGCGTAGCACCGAAGGTTCAGAGCGTCCTAAGGAAGCCGCCCACCCACTTAATATAAGTCGAAGTAATTTAATGCGAGGCCGAAGGCCGAGCTCTGTTTAGCACCGTAGGTGCGGAGCGTTCCAAGGAAGCCGCCCACCAACTTAATATAAGTGGAAGTAACTTAATGCGAGGCCGAAGGCCGAGCTCCGCGTAGCACCGAAGGTGCGGAGCGTCCCATGGAAGCCGACCAACCACTTAATATAAGTGGAAGTAACTTAATGCGAGGCCGAAGGCCGAGCTCCGCGTAGCACCGAAGGTGCGGAGCGTCCTAAGGAAGCCGCCCACTCACTTAATATAAGTCGAAGTAACTTAATGCGAGGCCGAAGGCCGAGCTCCGCGTAGCACCGTAGGTGCGGAGCGTCCCAAGGAATCCGACCACCCATTTAATATAAGTTGAGGTAACTTAATGCGAGGCCGAAGGCCGAGCTCCGCGTACCACCGAAGGTGCGGAGCGTCCTAAGGAAGCCGACCACCCACTTAAGGGGCCATCCATAAACTACATCACACGTTAAGGGGGAGGGAGGGGGTCGACGAAGTGTGACATTGTGTGACAAGGGGGTGGGAGGGGTCCTAAATTTCGTGACGTCACATTTCAAAATCTATTATAAGTGTTAAAACACGAACTTTAAACTATTACTTTACGAAAACCTCAAAAACATATACAACTATATCTGTGTAAATATAAGATACCAATTGTTTTGTCGACCACTCGCTCTACTATCATCGTTTTAAGTGTTGTTAATTGTTTGATTTGATGATAATTTTATAAAAAAAAAGTGTGTGTGTCAGCTCCGACGCACGACTGGAGTTTACTCTTCAGGCCAGGCGCGCACCACGATTTTTTTTTAGTCGCGCGCTAATTTTGTCGCAGAAATAAGCGTACTTCTGGGTTTATGAAAATCGTGGTGCGCGCACTCTCATATAAACCCATATCTTGCATTTATGCGACAAAATTATCGCGCGACTAAAATCGTGGTGCGCGCCTGGCCTTAAGAACGATTATAAAATATATACTCAATACTCAATACGTTTATTGCACATAATGATTAGTAAATAGTTTAAGTATCACATTATGTACCCTGTTGGATATAAATAAACTTAAAAATAACATGTACACGAAAACAACTAAATTTGTATACACTATTTACATAAAAAAAACTGTATACAAATTTAGCCGATTCCGATAAGGGTTCCGCCAATATTGAATTGAACATTACATTCAAGAAAGATCTGGTATTTCCCTAGCCATTTACATTAGACAAAAACAAACGTACAAAATCACCTTTCTTAAAAAAATCCTTAAATAAATCCAAAATCTCCTTAACAACAATTCCAAACAGCGTTTTGAACTTCTCCTCCCAACTTTCGGTAGAAAACAAAATATCCTTCGTCTTCAAAAGTAATACGTCTCTTCTTCTTATCCTTATTTTGTCTTTGATCTTCCATATCAGCCCGCTCAATAGTAGGCTGATTGACCAATAGACACTCGGACCTCTTCACATCTGTTACTCTTTTTGGCTTCCGCGGCTTACGAACCTCTTGTTGTGGCTCGCTCTCTAATCTGTACTGACTTACTGATCGCTGGCCCTCAGCCTGACAGACAGAATCTTCAGACTCTTTAGATTGTAACGGCTTCGACAAAACAGCATCTCTATATGACTTTCCAAAACTTAAGTCATTCTCAAAAACAGATGGCGCATCCTGACTACAAACATCCGTATCCTTTTTTTCCTTATTTTGCATATACAATCAAAAAGCCCGTTTATATATACATCCCTCAGCAGACATAATCCTGCGAATTTCTTACTCCTTCACAAAAACCGGGCACGACTTATCTAAGGCCATATGGCTGCCTTTACAATTAATGCATCTAAAAATAGTCGTTTCGCAATTGGCATGCTCCCCGCCGCATTTCGGACAAGTAACTTTAGTAGTAGGACAAAACCTGCTCAGATGACCGAACTTCCAACATATTGAACATTGGGTAACCGGGAAAGTGTACTGATTTACCTTAAATCGGCAACCGTAGGCATAAACATATGGCGGTAACGAAGTTCCCTTAAAACACAGACGAATAGCTTCAGCCTTAACCCAACGCCCATCATGATCCAAACGGTTCAGTCTACATATTGACAAAATGTCTTCAGACCCTTCAATATTCTTTAAAAATTCGTCTTCCTCAACCTCCAACTCAACCTGCCTTATAATTCCATAAGTGCAGCATGCCATATTAGACCAATAAGAACGTCTCGTCTCATTGTTAAACTCCTGAGAAGCCAGAAGCTTCTCCGCATCATCCTTAGAGTTAAACTGTATGCGAACTTTACGTGGACCCATAAACTTGACGGATAAAATTCCTTTTATACCCTTAAATTGCAGCAACTTTGCCAAACCAATCTGTTTCGGTAAATCTTCTTTTGGCACTATATAAACTTCAAATAGCTTGTCAGGCACACCGTCCGGCTCCAGCTGCGTTTTGGCGGTTGCTAAAACCCGCAAGTGTTTAGGTTTCCTGCCTATTGTGATAAAACTATCGCTACAACCACAGCTTTCGTCGCTCAGACCACAAGCACGCTTCACCGCTATATGCCGCACATCCGACATGGACTCAGCGTCCGATACAATATCCGATTGACTCGGCCCTGCCTTATTATCAAACTCCACTTCAGATAGCCATGATGGAGCTGCCCGCTGCCCACATTCTAAAAGTGATGACGTATCACTCACGACACCTCGACTTGACTCACTCATCGCAAAAACAGCGAAAAGGACTCTAAAACTGAATTAACTTATAAATAAAATAAAATTTGATAAAAATTTCAACCGTCGCCTTTGACAACCAAACGTCAATCCTCGCAATACTTATATTTTTGGAACGTATCTGGCCGTGCTAATTTAAAAAGTCGTATCTCAGTATACGATCGGGGTAAAAATACGACTTCTTAATTTAGCAGGTTATGCGTTAAGCGTTATAGACTAAGCTCCCGATATAAAATGACCTTCACAGAGATGTTTATTTGATGAAACGTGTTTAAATATTTCTTTTAAAATGTCAATAAATATATTGCATATGGGTTGCCTAACAAATTTTAGTCCAGGGTATGTTTAGTTTAAAATAAAAAATTTTTTTTTAACATTTCACCGATTTGATTATTAGATAAATTCATAATTAAATAATCTTTAATTTTATTTAATTTCAATTCAACAATCAGACCGTTGCAAAATGCTAGTAGGTATAGATTTACCTGTTTATACCTGGCTACCCAATAGTTGTGACGGGAAAAGAATAGGCAACCTAACGTTTGCATATTCTATGGGCTTCATACTTTCGATTGGTATAGAATTTATCTAATATTAATCAAACCGGTGAAATGTTTAAAACAATTTTTTTTTATTATTAATTAAACATACCCTGGACTAAAATTTGTTAGGCAACCCATATGCAATATAATTATTGACATATTAAATTAAATATAAAATACATTTCATCAAATAAACATCTCGGTGAAGGTTATTTTATATCGGGATCTTAGTCTATAACGCTTAACGCATAACCTGCTAAATTACGAAGTCGTATTTTTACCCCGATCGTATACTGAGATACGACTTTTTAAATTAGCACGGCAGATACGTTCGATTTTACACCCCATATTTTTCATACCCCGGGCTTATATATGAAAATCGATTCTTAAGGAGTAAACTCCAATAAACTCCAAAAAAAAATTTAATTGGAAATAAAACCGATTTGGGAACCGCTGTTTTCTTTCAATAATTTCTAAATGTAATTTTGCAAAATATGTGACGTCACACTAGGGAGGGGGGGAGTCTCCCAAATGTGATCAGCTGTGACAAGGACGGGGGGAGGGGCAAAAAATCATGAAATTCGTGTGACGTAATTTATGGATGACCCCTAATATAAGTGGAAGTAACTTATTGCGAGGCCAAAGGCCGAGCTCCGCGTAGCACCGAAGGTGCGGAGCGTCCTAAGGAAGCCGCCCACCCACTTAATAAGTCGAAGTAACTTAATGCGAGGCCGAAGGCCGAGCTCCGCGTAGCACCGTAGGTGCGGAGCGTCCCAAGGAATCCGCCCACCCATTTAATATAAGTTGAAGTAACCTAGTGCGAGGCCGAAGGCCGAGCTCCGCGTAGCACCAAAGGTGCGGAGCGTCCCAAGGAAGCCGCCAACCAACTTAATATAAGTTGAAGTAACTTAATGCGAGGCCGAAGGTCGAGCTCCGCGTAGCACCGTAGGTGCGGAGCGTCCCAAGGAATCCGCCCACCCATTTAATATAAGTTGAAGTAACCTAGTGCGAGGCCGAAGGCCGAGCTCCGCGTAGCACCGAAGGTGCGGAGCGTCCCAAGGAAGCCGCACCCACTTAATATAAGTTGAAGTAACTTAATGCGAGGCCGAAGGCCGAGCTCCGCGTAGCACCGTAGGTGCGGAGCGTCCCAAGGAAGCCGCCCACCCACTTAATATAAGTGCAAGTAACTTAATGCGAGGCCGAAGGCCGAGCTCCGCGTAGCACCGAAGGTGCGGAGCGTCCTAAGGAAGCCGCCTACCCACTTAATATACGTCGAAGTAACTTAATGAGAGGCCGAAGGCCGAGCTCCGCGTAGCACCGTAGGTGCGGAGCGTCCCAAGGAAGCCGCCCACCCACTTATTATAAGTTGAAGTAACTTAATGCGAGGCCGCAGGCCGAGCTCCGCGTAGCACCGAAGGTGCGGAGCGTCTCAAGGAAGCCGCCCACCCACTTAATATAAGTTGAAGTAACTTAATGCGAGGCCGAAGGCCGAGCTCCGCGTAGCACCGAAGGTGCGGAGCGTCCCAAGGAAGCCGCCTATTAAACTACTTAAACATATGTTAAGTGGGTTGGCGGCTTCCCTGGGACGCTCGTGGAACTCGGCCTACGGCCTCGCATTAAATTATTAAGGGTTTATAAAGTAACTTAGCACCGAACGTGCGGAGCGTCCCAGGGAAGACGCCCACCCACTTAAAATATGTTCAAATAACTTAATGCGAGGCCGCCCACCCACTAAATATAAGTTGAAGTGTGTGAGCGGCTTCCCTGGGACGCTCTGCACCTTCGGTGCTACGTGAAGCTCGGCCTACGGCCTCGCGTTAAGTTACTACTTATATTAGTGGGTTGGCGCCTTCCCTAGGACGCTCCGCACCTTCGGTGTTACGCTTGTGAACATGATCTTGGTTTAATTAAAATTGAGGCAAGACTTATGTTTAAAAAATCGTTTTGATTATTAATTGTCTATTGTAGATTTAAATAACTTAATGCGAGACCGCCCACCCACTTAATATAAGTTGAAGTGTGTGAGCGGCTTCCCTGGGACGCTCTGCACCTTCGGTGCTACGTGGAGCTCGGCCTACGGCCTCGCATGAGTTAACACGGATATTATTTCAGGTTCTGGGTTCAAATCCCGGCTAGGTGAAATCCTTTCTACATTGTAAATTTCATAATTTTGTCTTGTCTCGAATCATGGTTGTTTTTCATATAAAATGCATACATTGTTGAGCAGCAACTCTCAATACCTGATACACTGCTGCTTATTAGGTATGCGATCAATATTCAACAACTTCGGTAGTAATTCTCGAAGTCCAGGTTAACCCATCACAGCTAGACCCTAGCTTGTGCCGAATCGTGGTCACGGGCACGCAACGACGTACGTGAATCCTGGCCTTGGTGTCGAGGAGACCCATCATGTATGGAGCTGGTGTTATTAACTCAGGAAAAATCTTAACAGCGCGATGCAGCCGCTAGTATGGAGATTTTGTCAAAGTAACAACGCCATCTAGCGGAAAATTGGTCATTGAGAACAAAATCTCAACACACCGTTAAAAATAAAGAATTACTGATATTTAATGCTTTGAATAAATTTGATATATTAAAAAAACTACATAGATGCAAAATTTTGGCTAAATATATCGTATATTTATCGTTTATTATACATTTCGCTACCTTATTAGTAAGTTAGGCCAAACACAAACAATACCAAAATTTGCGCCTAATGTTCTAAATGTTGGTTGGTAAAACATATTTAAAAATGTATTTAATTTACTTAAATTGATTCGAAATACTTTTATTTCAATTACACTCGATAAAATGGCATTAAAAATCTGTTTTATTCATTAACATTTTTTATTGCGTCTCCGGGCTTTTTTATGGTCAATACTTACAAACTACAGAAGAATATAATTGCATATTCAATAAAAGAGCATTAATTAGTTCCTGTTGTCGCAAATTGTGTTTTTAAAGAAATGTATGTTTTTTTTAGCATGAGCCAATTTACAACGAAGATTGCACTCATATTTTCGTCTGTGTTGGTCGATAATTGGCGCCATCTTTTCTATCTAACTAAGACGGTTTCCCTAACTCAACGCCTCAAACAACCTTAACCTTATTGTTAATACCGGTGGGCCGCGAGGAGGTATTATGTCGAATTCATACTTTTTAGTTTTTGTACACGTAAGAGCCACGCGGGGGTCGCGTCGTTCTAAATTCAAAATCACAAACGCTGTCATTATAAGGTTACACATTGTAAGGAAAATATTTCATGGAATTTATGTTTTCAGAGATAAATATGAATCATAATAAAAAGTATCCTATAACCATCTTTGGATGTTCAGCTATTCCTGTACCAAAATTGGTAACTTTTTATCCAGCCGTTCCGGCGTGATGCAAGGACAACGGTTTTTTTGAAAACAGATGGCGCCAGGTTGGCACGGCGAAGCGTGTCCATACAAAACAACTATCCGGCTGCATCACGCTATCGAGATTTTTCCTGAAATCATGACCTCCCCCCATAGAAAATTTATTTTCAATACCAATTTAGGATTTTATAATAGTATAGATGTCAGCCAACTTTTTGAAGTGAATAATACTATTACCTGAGTTCTAGAAAGTAACATAGCTATTTCATGCTTTCATTGCGTGCAGTCGAAAATAAGTTTAAAAAACAAAAACAGTTTTCTGCGTGAATTTTGTCAGCTCGAGCAGTTTTTGAAGCAAAACTTATCAATGAAAACTTCAAATTATAGGTTTCAAATATACAGTTATAAATCGCAATGACCCTGATCTAAGTAGTAACATTGGTAATATGGTAAGAAACATGTTCGATCATTGAGAAATATGTCTAAAACAATCAGCACCTTTGAACGGATAAGGAGCTTTTACCAGGCAGTTTTATTAACAGGTAAAGAGAAAAACTACTCGAATACCTTCGTAAACACAAATACAATTCCTGCAGAATACTTGCAAAGCACAGCCAACTCAAGTAATGAACTAATACCGCTTTGGTTCGCGAAAATTAGTTTTCGTGGTTATTTCTAAGGAAAAACTCGAGTTATTTTCCCTAACGTTTTTTCCTTTCGCATAGGGATTGCCAGTAAATGTAAATAAATGGGAAATAAATTGAATTTGAGAGTAATTTGGTGTTTGAAGTATATTTGCTTTCGTTTCGGGTTTTGGAAAACGTGCTTATTGTATCCGGCAAATAAGTATCATACGGATATTATTTTATGTTTAATAATGACCTCGTTTGCATTTGTACCTCGTGTTAACAGTTCGAGTAAAATAACAGTTAAATTGTTTGTATAAGTGGAACGCGCTAAGTTTAGAGATCGCTCAAATTCCATGATATCGTATGTTCTAGTTTCCGCATATTACTAATTTGCCTTTAGAAACTGAAATTTAAGTTATTTTATCTAGCCAAATAACATAAACCCTCCATGATGCGTTCAAGAACCGCACATTCATCAGAAATTTAAGAGCTTAGCTCTTGTCGGTGGAGCAACTTCCATGTTTCTTTATCTTCAACTTTCTTTTTGATGTCCTGATACGACACGCCGCCTACTTTCTCCTTGATTTGGTCTATATAAGATCTCCTAGGTCCTCTTCTTTTCCTCCTTCCCTCAATCTTTCCTTCAATAATAGTTTTTATGTAATCGTCGTGTCGTAGCAGGTGTCCAAACATCTTTTCCCTTCTGTTTTCAATGGTTTCTAACAACGACCTTTTCTCTTCTACTCTTATAAGCACTTCCTCATTCGTAACTTTTTCCGTCCAGCTTATCCTTTCCATTCGTCTCCAGCACCACATCTCGAATGCTTCCAACCGTTCTCTATCACGCTGTGTCATTGTCCACGTTTCGTTTTTCGATTTCCATATAGGGCTAAACTCCAGATGTACACTTTTATAAGCCTTTTACGAATTTGGCCCGATATTCTGGCTTTGAATAAACTTTTTTTAGCATTAAAAGCTTTCTTGGCTATGGCTATTCTAGCAATGATGTCCGGTGTACATCTGGAGTCATCAGTGATTATGCTTCCCAGGTATTTAAATTGTTTGACTTGTTCTATTGGTATGTTATTTAGAGTGATTGTGTGATTTTTTTTTAAGTGAAAAGTGTTTTTGTTTTATTAATATTTATCTTTAACCCAAAGCCTTGAAAAATATTATCCATTTCTGAAACTAACTCTTTTAAAAACTGTTTATGTGTCTGTGCCAACGCTGCAATTTCGTCAGCAAAACGAATAAACTGGATTTTATTGCCATTGATATTTACTCCTCCCTTTCCAGACTCTATTAACTTTCTAATGGCACACTCTATGAAAATTATAAGCAGACGCGGCAAAGTTTAAATGTTGCTACAAATGGTAAACTTATTGAACAGGTGAATACTACAAATTTCCTTGGAGTCACTATCGATAGCCACCTGAACTGGAAGTCCCACATCGACGAAATAAACAAGAAACTAGCCAAATCATGCTACGCTCTTTCCATATTGACTAACGTAACTTCAATCGATGTGGCGATGAATGCATACTATGGAAATGTTTACCCCGTCCTTATGTATGGTATAATATTTTGGGGAAATTCTGTAAACGTAGTCCACATTTCTTCTTCAAAAAAAATGTCTGCGAATCATATTTAACCTTAGGAACATGCAATCCTTAAGAGATGTTTTTAAAGAAAACGAAATACTAACACTGACATGTATCTATATATTACAAATCTGTTTATTAGTTAAGGACCGAAATGACATTTTTATAAAAAAAAGCGACTCTAAAGATAACATCCGATCACAATATAAATATGACGTATGTATGGTTAGGACCTTCCAGCTTTATACTCAATAAGAGCACGTATGTATCTGGAATTAAAATATTTAATAATTTACCTGAATGTATCAAATCTCAAGATGGAATTAGATTTAAAACAAAGCTCAAGAAATGGCTGTTACTGAAAAGTTTCTACAATTTAAATGAATATTTTAGAGGTATAGACTGATAATATAGTTAAGATTGTTTTAGTATATTTTGTTGCTATATTGTACGCCCGAAATGGGTAAGCTGTTGGACCTTTTTTATGACATAATATGATCTGATGTACACGGTTATGACAATAAATGAATCTTTATCTTTAAATATTAAAAATAAGAGGCGAAAGTGGACATCCCTGCCGAATTCCCCGACGAATCCTTGCTGTGCTAATTTCCTCTCCAATTTCAATAACAGTGTCTTGATTTCTGTAGAGTTCAAAAATAATTCTCCTGTCCCTGTAATCTAGGCCAGCTTCCTTTAAAATTGACATCATATTTTTCCAATTTACTTTGTCAAACGCCTTTTCTAAATCTATAAATGCTACGTATGTTTTCTGATCTAAATCCATTATTCTATCGATAATCATTCTTAACGCTAATATGGCTTCTCTTGTCCCTCTACTTTGTCTGAATCCGTATTGGTCAGGTCCTAGGTAATTTTCGGTTATGGGTCTTATTCTATTTTGTAATATTTTACTTGCTTGCGATATTAAGCTTAGAGTCCTGTGTTCTTCACATTTCATTGTATTTGCTTATTTGGGTAAAGCGACTGTTTTAGTGATGCAAAAATCTGTAGGGACATAATCAATGTTATACTAATGTAATGTAATTGTTCTAAGTATTATTTTTACGAAAAAATTACTTACTGTTGAGTTTCTTTCGGCTTTCGTCTCAACAGCAGTCTCCTCTTGCGAAATGCCGGTAGATTCACAATCTGACTTGTAAAAGTGCCCTTGTGGCCTACTTACTGAATAAATTATTTCATACATTTTAAAAACTATTTCGTACATTTCATCATTCAGTATATCACAGTTCGCAAATTTGATAAATAATAACATCAATTTCGATGATATTATTATTTCAAATTTCGAACATCTCTGAAAAACAATGAAATTTGATTTGACCTCTATTGTAATATCAGTTGAGATGACGTTTAGTTCGAAATTAATTGTCAATTTCCAATCAAATTTGACAAATGTCGCACGTAAGTAAGATATCGAACGATATGATAGTTGGGGCCGAATCTAGTTTGTCTCTGAATGAAAAAAAAATACTATGAAAGCTACCCGAAAAATAAACCCACGCTCGTGTTTAATACCCTTCATTATGTTCAGTCAAATAAACTACTATTCAAATTTTTGTTCTAAAGTATTACATCATTCGGCTGACTCCTACATCAATTCAATTATCATTTTGATTTTAACAACTAGAAATGGCATATGAGAGTATCGTCGGCATAACGTGCGGTAAAACAGGGAAGTGGCTTCGAAGTATCACGTTTCGGGCGAATAACTCGAGACAACTGTAAAGCAATTTCATACAAAATTGAAGGCCTAGGCCGGGGAGTATTTTTTTTTAAACTTAGCGTCTGTGTTCACGAACAGGCTAAATAGCTGAATCATATTTTTTTGAGTGGTTTATTTTTTCAGCACAAGCATTCTACATGCCTTAGCCGTGAAATGGGCTTCCGGCTTCGTATTGACTTGTAAAATGTTAACATTTTATTAATAAATGAGTATGAGTATCACTATCTTACTCACCCGGCAAGCTCTTCTTTCCCGGTATATGCAGTGATGTACTATTTATTTAAGAGACTAGCTATTAATAACTATAAAATAAAAAAAAGTCGTCTACCCTCACATTACGTCACAACTCCCCGGATCGCAACACTTTCCCCGATCTCGATAAAAGCCAGACGCAGATATCGCCGCCCTCTTTATCTATCTTTATTAAATGAACCCTTATTTAGCCACTAATGGTAGTTCTCCCGGCGAACAAATGGGGGAGAGGGGAGAGGGGAGAATTAGGCGTATTTAAGTGTAGAAATATATCTTTAGTGCTTATTGTTGATGTGCAGGTACTTAGTGGTGCACGGATATGGAAATCACACGGATTTTTAAGCATGCAAAATTATATTCACCAAAGTTTCCTAATTTCGTTTTTAGGGTTCCGTAGTCAAATGGCAAAAAACGGAACCCTTATAGATTCGTCATGTCTGTCTGTCCGTCTGTCCGTCCGTATGTCACAGCCATTTTTTCCGAAACTATAAGAGCTATACTGTTGAAACTTGGTAGGTAGATGTATTCTGTGAACCGCATTAAGATTTATATGCAATAATAAAAAAATAATAATAAATATTGGGGACTCCCTGGGGGGATACTTAGAACTGAAACTCAATTTTTTTTTTCATCACACACATACGTGTGGGGTATCTATGGATAGGTCTTCAAAAATGATATCGAGGTTTCTAAAGTATTTTTTTTCTAGACCGAATAGTTTGCGTGACAGACGCTTCCAAAGTGGAAAAAAGTTGGTCCCCCCCCCCACTAACTTCTAAAATAAGAAAATGAAAAATCTAAAAAAAACATATGATGTACATCATTACTATAAAAACTACCAACGAAAATTGTTTTGAACGAGATCTAGTAAGTAGTTTTTTTTTAATACCTAACTTTGCACCTAATTTATATGGGGCGCTATACATACCAGGTGCAAACTTTACTTAACCACTTAGGGATGGAAAGTGTTTGTACGGAACCCTCGGTGCGCGAGTCCGACTCGCACTTGGCCGGTTTTTTTTTTGTTTCAGGTATATCGTGAATCGCCAAAATGATGCTTGAATTAATGTATGATTAAAAATGCGTTTGTATAAAAAAGTTTTCTTCTACTTAATTTCTTATTACTTATTTAATCGAATTTATAGTTGCATCTGTGGGTGGTTTGTTTTTCTTTTCTTTTATATATTTTAAGGGTTCCGTACCCAAAGGGTAAAAACGGGACCCTATTACTGAGACTTCGCTGTCCGTCCATCCGTCCGTCCGTCCGTCCGTCCGTCCGTCCGTCCGTCCGTCCGTCTGTCACCAGGCTGTATCTCAAGAACAGTGATAGCTAGACAGTTGAAATTTTCACAGATGATGTATTTCTATTGCCGCTATAACAACAAATACTAAAAATAAAATAAAATAAATATTTAAGGGGGGCTCCCATACAACAAACGGGTTGGTTGCGTTAACTTTGCACCTCATTTGTATGGGGCGCTATACATACCAGGTGCAAACTTAACTTAACCACTTTAGGATGAAAAGTGTTTGTACGGAACCCTCGGTTCGCGAGTCCGACTCGCACTTGCCCAATTTTTTTTACATTTAAATGAAGTACTGTAAGTACACAAAATACGGATAGGTAAAAATAAGTTAAAAGAGCAAAGTTAAGAGACAAAAGAGTGTCCCTTTTAATATTAACGATTCAAAAAAAACTTTCAATTTCAAATCTGCAATCAACGAAAAATATATCCATATTTTAACTTGCGGAACGTGCGATGGTTTATGACGCTATTTAAATTAGTTATTATTACACATTTTATGACACATTTAGTCCATTGAATGAGTCCCTCCAAGGGGGGTCTAGAGTGCGTGAGTTAGTAACGTAAGATGTTTTTTCGGAAACATGTCAAGAGTCCCTAGGTAATAAACATACTAAAACCCCGGGACACTAGGAGGAGCCCCGGAGTGGGGGGAGGGGGGGAAAGGGTCCATTTTTTCATTTTTCGCTTAAATCTCAAAAACGGTACATGTTAGAGAAAAACTTTTAAGGAAAAGTTGAAAGGCCATAAAATTATCTACAAGTTGTACCTAAATATTTTTTTTCTATTCGCAGCCGTTTTCGAGCTACATCCCATGAAAGGTGAAAAATTCGAAAACTACCCTTATATAATATTTTGACAATCGATTCCTCCTAAAGGCTTCCATGGAGGAATGTGTTTTTTTTACCAATTATAGACCTAATTAAGAGCAATCTATCAGTACCGGTCACAAGTTGCACTTTTGAGCTTTTTGGAAGAAAAAAAATAAAAAGGTCAAGTTGCGTAACTACACCCTAATATAATATTTTGACAATCAATTCCTCCTAAAGGCTTCCATGGAGGAATGTGTTTTTTT
This sequence comes from Apotomis capreana, assembly GCA_947623375.1. Taxonomy (NCBI): domain Eukaryota; kingdom Metazoa; phylum Arthropoda; class Insecta; order Lepidoptera; family Tortricidae; genus Apotomis; species Apotomis capreana. The sequence goes on from OX392520.1 coordinate 809,158, forward strand.
TACCAATGATTGACCTAATTAAGAGCAATCTATCAATACCGGTCACAAGTTGCACTTTTGAGCTTTTTGGAAGAAAAAAAAATAAAAAGTTCAAGTATCGTAACTACCCTAATAAAATTCAATTCCCCGTAAACGCCTCCGTGGTGGAATCTGGTATTTTTATCAATGATAGACCTAATTATGAGCAATCTATCTGTACCGGTCACAAGTTGCACTTTTGAGTTTTTTTGGAAGAACAAATAAAAAGATCAAGTTCAGTAACTCAAACTACCCTAATATAATATTTTGACAATCGATTCCTCCTAAAGGCTTCCATGGAGGAATGTGTTTACTTTACCAATTATAGACCTAATTAAGAGCAATCTATCAGTGCCGGTCACAAGTTGCACATTTGAGTTTTTTGGAAGAAAGAAATATTTTTTGATCGATTGATGTGATAAACATGGGTATGTAGTATGGGGAAATTGTTTGAGCCAAAATCATTTTATACTGCGTGTAACTCAGAAACGGTAGGATATAGGAAAAAATTATTGAGGTACAACTTGTAGATAATTTTATGGCCTTTCAACTTTTCCTTGAAAGTTTTTCTCTAACATGTACCGTTTTTGAGATTTAAGCGAAAAATGAAAAAATGGACCCTTTCCCCCCCTCCCCCCACTCCGGGGCTCCTCCTAGTGTCCCGGGGCTTTAGTATGTTTATTACCTAGGGACTCTTGACATGTTTCCGAAGAAACATCTTACGTTACTAACTCACGCACTCTAGAACTTTTTATTCAATGGACTAATTGTAAAATATGTAGTTTGAGAAAATGTTAATAAAATTTGACATTCTCACCCCTGTTTTTATAATCCGTCGTTATAGACCAAGATCCGATCATCGACAGCCCTACGTGGTCCTAGTATGAAATCTACTGTTGGAAGTTTCTGTTAGATGAACATGTAGTTTTTAAATGTGGTATTGTTAAAAAATAACATTACAATTTTATAATCTCAATAAGATTGAGTCATGTCGTTACCACAATGCTTATGTCCACCTTCTCGTTCCATCATCAATTTAATTATCTAATGAAACACCGAGAAATCGTCATAACTTGCAAGTCCCACAGATAAAAACTCCGAGACGAGCGAATGAAAAAAAAAAACATAGGCTGGCTTTGAGGACACAATTTGTGTATATAATCAGGTGAGCATCTCTATTAGTACGGCTATTGCAAATCAATAGCTCGCCAAAAAATACTTTTGTCTGACTGATATCAGTCTTCAAGTATCCAGGCAGGCTGTATTTATTTGTCAGAGTCATATGGAACTATGAACCACTTTGTATGGTTTGACAGTTCATTTGCTTGGAAGAATTAGTGTGGTCGGACTCTAGTTACGTCCCGGTATTAGATCAGGTGGAGTTATTGGCATTTGGATCGCGGTCTATTTGTGTTGTACCCTTCGGACGGATGATTTAGCTGAAGTAGCGATTAGTTGGTGCTTGGTGTCGAGGGGAATTAAATATCTTAATTTTAATTAAATTATTTTGATACAAGCGGAACTGTGGGGTTTAAAATTGTATTTTGAAGTGCCTTATGTTGTAATTTAATAGAATGTATTAAGGTGGGTACGCATTTGAGGCAGCCTCGGGTTGAGGCACGCACGGCTCGCCCATTTGCTCAAATGCGTACGCGCCTCACGCGCCGCGCGCGGGCAGCGAGCGGGCAGCTCGCGGCGAGCCGGCCGGCGGCGGTCTTTTGACCGTGCTCAAAGGCGCCTCAGTGTGCGTGCCTCGTGTAATGTGGACGTGTATTCGAGCGTGCCCGCGAGCGGCGCGCGCGAACAAGTTTTGACTTGTCAATTGTCATTGCGTAGTACGGCGCCTTGGTTGCTGGTATTTACTTATAATTTACAATTAAGTAATACGTCTTCTTTTAATAATGGTGTGGGATAATGAAAAGTGTATTCTGTTAATACGACTATACGAAAAACAAAATAGGTAAATGATTAGAGGAAAGTGCCGAAATAGTGGTAACTTTCTCTATGTTATGAATATTTGATGTCAAAATACGATCCGGAAGTGTTGGTGTTAGCTCAGCACGGTAATGGATCAAAGTAGGTGTCTTAGGAGTGCAAATGTTATAGCTTGTTAAATAGTATTCTACTATGTTTGTTACTTTTTCGCCCATACCAGTAGGGATGAAGGTTCAAAATCCGTGCTTGACATGCGATGAAAGTTGATTCTGTCTTGAGCTTGATTTTCAAATGTAATTTGTTTAAGTAAATGTATACCACACGAATCACGATTTTTATATTACTGTTTCATCCACCACCGAGGACATTTTTTTCTTCTTTTTATGAATAATTCTATAAATTACTATAAACGCAGCAACAGCTGTTATTGCGTCCGACGCCATTTTGTGCGACGCGCAAAGTCGGCTCACCGCGAGCGCGTTGCCTCACCCGAGCATAGAATGTGCTAAGGTTTTGCTCGCGAGCAGCTCGCCGCTCGGGGTGAGCGTGCCTCAGGCCGAGCCGCTCAAATGCGTACCCACCTTTAAATGAGTTGCACTTGTTTCGAATTTAATTATGAAATTGTTTGTTTATTCATTCCCCTACATATAAACCACACGATGTAATTTTAATAGCTTATTGTTTAAACATTGCGTAAAAAAAGTATAGTGTAGATTTCATGGTGTATTAGTTAAAAAACCGGCCAAGTGCGAGTCAGACTCGCGCACCGAGGGTTCCGTACAAACATTTTCCATCCCTAAGTGTTTAAGTTAAGTTTGCACCTGGTATGTATAGCGCCCCATATAAATTAGGTGCAAACTTGCAAAGTTAGGTATTAAAAAAAAACTACTTACTAGATCTCGTTCAAAACAATTTTCGTTGGTAGTTTTTATAGTAATGTACATCATATGTTTTTTTTAGATTTTTCATTTTCTTATTTTAGAAGTTAGAGGGGGGGGGGGGGGGACCAACTTTTTTCCACTTTGGACGCGTCTGTCACGCAAACTATTCGGTTTAGAAAAAAAATATTTTAGAAACCTCGATATCATTTTTGAACACCTATCCATAGATACCCCACACGTATGTGTTTGATGAAAAAAAAATATTGAGTTTCAGTTCTAAGTATGGGGAGCCCCCAATATTTATTATTATTTTTTTATTTTTGCATCAAAATCTTAATGCGGTTCATCTACCTACCAAGTTTCAACAGTATAGCTCTTATAGTTTCGGAAAAAAATGGCTGTGACATACGGACGGACAGACGGACAGACGGACAGACAGACAGACAGACAGACAGACAGACAGACAGACATGACGAATCTATAAGGGTTCCGTTTTTTGCCATTTGGCTACGGAACCCTAAAAAGCATAATGTCATATAAACGTGTTGAACTTGAAATAAATAAATTAATTCCGACGTGAATTTATCAGGACCGGCAAATCCAAATCAAAATCAAAACGTTTATCCTGTAAGTCACATGTCTGAATATACCGGCATTTTACAAGAGGAGACCGCTGTTGAGAATAAAGCCGAAAGAAACTCAAGAGTAAGTCATTTTTCGTAAATTATATTTCATATTGAAATTATATAACTAGGTAATTTATATACATGTAGAGGAGATGTACAAGCATAACATTATTAAACTCTAGTGGCTATGTAAAGTATGTAAGCTAGATTTGCAATCATTTTACAAAATTGCTGAATTCTTTTTGTACGCTATCAACCCCCATGTCACCGCCATTTTGAAAAAAAAAATCGAACCAACTGACGCGACAAGACATAACTATTATCATTACATACCTCCACACGTAATTTTACAAAAATCGGTTGAGAAATGCGGCCTGAAGGTGGAAAGAGCCGGAAATTAAGACAAACGGACATCTGAACATCCGGACATGCGAAAGAATTGTTGGCAAAGCTGAAATAGTGACGCATCGCTCGCTTAGATCACTCGGTCGACTACCCAGCAAAACTACGAAACAGTCCAGCAAAAGTCCCATTGTCACCATGTCAAACATATCACAAAAGTTACAACAATATTTCAACCAGAAAACATCGGACATTAAATACACTATTAAACCTAATAAAAGCTAGTGGGGAGACGGGGACACGCGGCACGAACGTATCTGTCAGTAATAAAGATAGAGCCTTTATTGCCCCGCTCTCCCCTTCAGGTCGCTTTATCGGGAATAATATTTTAAGAGTTTTCGCCAAATAAATTATTGAGGGGAATAAATAAAAGGAATGTGTTTGGGACAAAGGAGACTGCTTGATCGAGCATGACGTTTATTAATGGGTTATTTTTTCCAAAGTATCAGAATTATTCCATTTTTCAAATGAAGATTATCATCGAAACCGAAAAACTTATTAGGTTTTTATGAATAGTTGGATGGAATTCAAAAGAGAAAATTAATGGGAGCGATAGAGAATTTTGATTGCCAAAAGGCAACACATTATTATCAACTCCACTAACCAAAGGTTGTCTGGAAGAGCTCTTTAGCGATAAGACCGCCTGTTGTTATAAAAACCGCCTTATAATAATTATTGTATCAGTATTTCATTTTTGAACTTTTGGTGTGCAATAACATGTGTATGTATTAAAATACATCTCGTCATAGTACTTACCTTATTTAGTTTAGTTAATAATTCATGTTTTTCTTATTCTGTAACTTAAGTTGTTGTCGTTTTTTAGGGCTCCGTACCCAAAGGGTAAAAACGGGACCCTATTACTGAGACTTCGCTGTCCGTCCGTCCGTCCGTCTGTCATCATCATCAGGCTGTATCTCAAGAACGGCGATAGCTAGACAGTTGAAATTTTCACAGATGATGTATTTCTATTGCCGATATAACAAAAAATACCAAAAATAAAATAAAATAAATATTAAAGGGGAGCTCCCATACAACAAGCGGGTTGGTTGCGTTAACGTTGCACCTCATTTGTATGGGGCGCTATACATACCAGGTGCAAACTTAACTTAACCACTTAAGGATGAAAAGTGTTTGTACGGAACCTTCGGTGCGCGAGTCCGACTCGCACTTGACCGGTTTTTTTTTATTGCTTGGCCAAATAAATAAAACTGAACTCATCTGTATTTCGTTACCTTAGAAGAAAATAAAACATTTTTTTGATTGAGATTTTCCCCATTTTAATTCGTTTGACAAACGTAACAGTGGAATCCGGTGCGGATACAAAAACTAGCGGAGGGTATCGCTTACGTGGAAACAGCGATCGGACAATGGGTGAAAAATGGCACTAGGGCTGTCTGATCCGGTTTAAACCGGATCATAGTGGTATCTGATGGTTTTGCAATTCAACAAATATTTTTTGTCATAAATGTAAATGCAACCGGAGGTCCAAATATCCCGATGCTGAGTACGATGCGAATTAAGTATTCTTTATCCTTAGCATAAACTTCTTGTGCCCAAGCAAATAACTCAAAATAGCGTATCACTCATTTGCTAGTCCTAGAACAAAATTTCACGTTTCTAATGACATATGTCCAACACCTCGGCACAGATGTACATACAATTATTTACACTTTCTCTCATTAAGTCATAAATTCTAGAGGTATATTGATAAACGTTAAATTTAAAATGGCTTGATAACATAGGTAATATCCAATACTATGCATTTAGATATTTACTTCTAGATTTCATTGCAAAAAGCAATAAACAATATAAGTATGTCCATTATATGGCCGTGATTATGCCAAAATAATTAACTGTTGATACCGCTTAGCTTCACCGAATTAGTGCCCAAAAATCCAAGAATAACTTCCGAAATCGACAACCAAAGATCACATCCCTAACAAAACGATAAAAAGTTCCATTGTCCAAAATAATGGACGCTCATAAAATATCTTGAAACAGATAGATGGCGGGAGTAGGGGAGGGGGGGGATGGATAATAAAGTTTATTTATTGAAAAGGCAAGTGGCATAATCTGTATCCGGAATACAGGGATAAGATGTGTGGCGGCTATTTGTCAATGTGTGATAACGAGCCGTATAAAATCCGGAAGAAAATCGAGATAAAATTCTAGTATCTCTGTTTGGCCCTATGGTTGACTGGTAGAGAATGGCATTTGGCATTAAGTCCACCATTTGTACTGACTTTCGTTTTAAATAAAGTTCAATAAAGTTTAAAGAAATAAATAAAAACGCTAAGCTGCTAGTAGAATCAGTCCCACTTTAGCCTAGTAGAATCAGTCCCATGTGGCTTGTAGAATCAATCCCACGTTAGCCTAGTAGAATCAGTCCCAGTTTAGCCTAGTAGAATTAGTCCCGCTTTAGCCTAGTAGAATCAGTCTCACTTTGGCCTTGTAGAATACACTAGTGTAATACTCTGTGAGCTGTAGACCTCGCGAATTTATTAGGAAATGGCTGAAATTCGTAATTTTTACATTTTCAACCCCACCATTTTAAAAGACCTCGAAAAATTGAGTCAACAGTAAAATTCTATAATACTTATCCAACTTACTAACAAAATAACATGAGAACCGGTTTAGAAATGCCACTTCTAGGCGAGAACGGCCGAAAATCATTTGTTTGTCCAATCATCCGGACATAGAACATTTTAGCCTCTGCAACGGAAAGGTTACCGGTGATGACCTACGGAGCAGACGTGGTCTCTATTTAATTCATACGTTTTTCTATCATCTAGAAATACTTCTTCATAAACTCACATGCAAATCGAAGAGGAGAGTAATAATCACCGGAGATTTAAATATTGATACCTTAAAAGAAAGTAGTGCTTCTAACAAACTTAAAGGTATAATGAAAAACTTTAACTTAACGTTACATATTACTAAACCTACACGCCAAAAGTCTTGCATAGATCACATAGCCAGCAATATCCGCGACGCTAGGGGCTATATCTATCCTGTTCAGCTATCTGATCATGATACATGTCAGCTCCTAAAATTTTCAATAAATACTACCACTAAAAAAGCCAATGACTTTTGGTATATAACAATACGTGATTTGTGTAAAAGTAATATAGAAAATTCCAAATATTACATGTCAGGTCTTCATTGGGCGGCTGACGAGCTCTCGGAAAATAATTTAAACGTCGCATTCAACAAATTCCATGACACGTTTACACAGTTCTACAATCTCTGCTTCCCTGTGAATAAAATAAAGATTAAAGTCAATACCACGGTGCCTAGATGGATAATAAAAGGTCTTATAAAATCCAGTAGCACTAAAAGGAAGTTAAGAACGTTGTATTATCGTAGGAAGACAGCGACAAACAAACAAAAGTTGTCGGCTTATTCCAAGCTGCTAAAAGCGTGCGTTATTGACTCGAAAAAAAACGTTAACAATAAATTCATTTCTAAGTCAAAAAATAAATGTAAAGCAGCTTGGAACATCATAAGGAGAAGCATGACGACAATAGAAATAAACAAGAAATTGAGTGCATTGAGTTGGATGGTAATATCATTAATAGCCCCACTCGGATAGCACAAATATTCAATGATCATTTAATTGATTCAACAAATGTTAATATCAGTGCCAAAGGAACCAGTAGCCACCGTATATCACTAACAAAGATTAATAGCACTCGTGATAGTTTATTTCTACAACCGTGTACAGAAGACGAAGTAATAAAAATTATAAGGTCATTGAATAACTCTAACTCAGTAGGATTTGACCAGGTTGCGACCAAGGTGCCGTGAAATATGCCAACTTTGCCTCCACAGGGAACTTTGCCCAAAACGCTACTTAAAAAAAGAACCGTTACTGTAGACAATTTCAAGATGATTATGGCAACACTACTATTTTTAGTGGAAAATAGATCATATCTGTGGTATCACTGGGAATCACATTTGCGCGCAACTTCATTCCGTAACGTGTTGGGACTAGTCGAATAAGGTGCGTGATTTGGCGGGCCAAATCTAGGTGAAGTTCTGGTGTATTTTTTACAGAATGGGGAAGCCTCGGGTGAATGCATCTTATTGCTTGTTATAAAATAAGAACTGTAGATCATTTTTATTGTAGTTTGTACTAAAAATACTTATTAAAACCGGAGTTATGGTGGTGGGCAATGTTATCTAGTAACTTGCTAACCTATGAATGCCAACATTGCCCAGACTAAAAAAAGGGTTAGGGTTGTCACCTTGTCGTAATTTTACCTGACTGCGTAAATAAAGGAAGGTTATGTATTTAAGGTAAGGTAAATTATATTTCTATTAAGCCGTTGTACTTTTAGCATTAGCTGCATGTCATGTCATGTCATGTCCATAAAACAAAAAAACATAGAATATTCAATTGTGACAATTCTTATTTAGATTATTCTAACGTAAAGTAAAAAAATAACCGCCTTACTATTAGTATCGAATATTAAGCATACATTTTTCATTTTGATAATGGTATTGGTAAAGATGGTTTACTCAACCAAAAGTGACAACCCTAACAATTTCAAACTGCTTGATTCGGCTTGTATGGAGAAAAACAAAATACCTATGTAACATTGCCCACCCATATTGCACACGTGTTTGTACAGTTAAGACCATGATATTAAGTACTCGTAGAACGCCATTATTACCCCAGATTTTATACTGATCCTTATCTTAACGTTGTAGGGGCTATAGTTACGAAAATAATCGATTTGGGCAATGTTTGCAAAAGTTTAGATAACATTACCCGAGGTGAAAATTGATAAAAAAATTGGTTAGATGTAGATTTAAAAATTGTTTCTCGTAATAAACGCATGCATATGAATACGATGGATGCGTTAGACAAAAAACAACTTTATCCCGTCATAGAAAAAATGAGAGAAATTTGGGTTTTTACGAAAAAAGCGGGCAAAGTTGGCATGTTTCACGGTGCTCAAAGAGTGTGCAGTAGAAATCTCTTCGATCGTGGCACATCTTGTCAACTTATCTTTTGCTAATGGTATCTTTCCCGAGCGACTGAAGCAGTCAATAGTAAAGCCAATCCATAAAAAAGGAAATAAACAAGATATACGAAACTATCGACCGATAACTTTAGTACCGATATTCTCTAAAGTGTTTGAGAAGGCATTCCATACTAGAGTATCGCATTTCTTGGTTAAGCACAATATCATTGCAAAGGAACAGCACGGTTTCCAGAAGCACAAGTCCACCACTCATGCGGCTTATAAATTCGCTCATGCGTACAATTACCCAATATATTGATGACGAAATTCCTATAACAGCAACATTTTTCGATATGACCAAAGCATTCGACTTTGTTGATCATAATCTACTACTTAGGAAATGCGAATATTATGGTATAAGAGGAAATGTTTTAAACTGGATAGCAAGTTACCTAAGCAATCGAATGCAGTGCGTTGAAATAAGTAAAATTAATAGCTCAAATGTAAACATAGCTTATCGATCAGCGTACAGGCACAACGGGTACGGCGTCCCACAAGGAAGCATCTTAGGTCCAATGCTATTTCTTTTATATATAAACGACCTACCCAAAGTGACGACGTGCCCTATGTCTTTGTTCGCGGACGATATAGCGGTAATTATACCCGCTGACAATGACACCGCCGTCACGTATGAAGATAAGTTAAATTCTATAATAAATGTAATAGATTCATGGTTAAGCAGAAATAATCTGCAGACGAATACAACAAAAACATGTTACATACAATTTAGAAATTATAAAACACAACCATTAAGCTTAGAATTACTCTGTCAGAATCAAATAATTGAAGAAGTTAGCGATACCAAATTTTTGGGCATAACCGTGGATCAACATTGTTCATGGAAACAACATGTTAAGTCAATCTGTGACAAACTTGATAGATTCGTTTATGCGTTAAAACAGCTAAGGTTAGTGTCAGGAGAGAAAACAGCATTGCTTGCTTACCATGGTTACGTTGCTTCGGTGTTAAGATATGGAATATCATTATGGGGTAACTGCACAGAAGCAAGCAAAGTTTTCAGTACATAGAAAAGATGTCTTAGAGCAGTGTGTGGAGTACACCCTAGGGATTCTTGTAGACCTTTATTTCAAAGACTTGGATTACTCACGTTGGTTGGCTTATATGTATTAGAATTAGCATGTCTCGTTCGAAAATTGCATCATCACTTTCAAAAACCGCAATTTAATAATAAATTAAGAGCAAGGGACGAACATAAGCTGCTAATGCCACCATGTAGATCTTCATAAAAAAATTGTTACATAATGAGTATTCGAGTCTACAATAAGATACCTTACGAAATAAGATTGCTGCCTGACAAAATTTTTGTAATTAAATTAAGAAAATGGTTAACAGACAAATGTTTCTATACGTTGACAGATTTTTTTAATTTTAAGGAATAGACATAATTTAGAGATGATTTTCCTGTATATAAATATAAATTCGACATTCATACTATTTAAGCTGTTAATTTTTGCATGCCATGTCGGCTAAACATGTGATACTCATTCTAATTATGTTAAGACAAACACAATGTTACAACCATGTTTATGCAAATAAATTATTTCATTTCATTTCATTTCATTATGGGCCTTTTAAGGAAGCTCAAAGTCACTCAGCGAGCTATGGAAAGAGCTATGCTCGGGATTTGCCTACGAGATCATATCAGAAATGAGGAGATTCGTAGACGAACCAAGGTCATCGACATAGCAAACCGGGTAAGCAAGCTGAAGTGGCAATGGGCGGGGCACGTAGCTCGAAGGACCGATGGCCGTTGGGGCAGAAAGGTTCTCTTAGGCAAGGTGGTCGGACGACTTGGTTAGAGTTGCGGGGACTCGCTGGATGCGGGTCGCTGCTATCCGGCCCATGTGGAAGTCTATTGAGGACGCCTGTGTCCAGCAGTGGACGTTCTATGGCTGAAATGATGATGAATGATGGGCCATGAGTCGCGTAGCAGTATGGATAGGCCCTGATGAAGAGCTCCTTATGAGTTCGAAACATGTTGGGCTGTTCCTGACAGTTTCTACGTAGGTAATAACAGCTTTAAGGGTTTAAGCCTCCCCCCAGCGGACGCGACTTGTTACCGCCTGCAATCATGTAAATATCCGCCGACAGCTTCGTCTAATCCCCTGAACTCGTTAGGGGCAAATATTTCATCCCCCGTAATGACATGAAACAATAACACTTGCCTGTTAACTGCGGAGAGAGGCAGACTATTCACTTACATGAAACAGCTGTGTATTTTTAATGGGTAATGTTAGGTCTAAGGAGTGAGTGAGACGAAAATCATTCTATCATTTGAAATTCATTATTTTTAAGAAATATCTACTCGCCAGTGACTGACATTTGCCAATGTCATAAGGACCAAGTACACTACAAAACGCTGAAGTTTAATTTGTTTGAATGCGTATTGTATTAGGAATTATCATAATTCCAAAAACAATGTTCTGATGAAAAATTTTGCAATAATTTTGGATAGCATACAACCTTAACCTAACTTTACATAATTATATTGTTAAAACATACCCGCGACAGCAAGTGATCAGCAAGTTTCTTAGCTTCATTTATCTTGGTATATTTTCCGGCAAACTTCTTTAACACAAATGGTATGATAATACAAATCAGATTATAAATTCGTTATAAATCTTGCATTACTTTCTAAACTGAATCATATTCCTAATTTATTGTTTCTTTATAAAATTATAATTATATTAATCTTTTTAGTGTTAATTTAATTTTGTACTAAACAAATATACACTAACATAAAATCGCGCTGTTCTTTCCAATAGAAAAGGCTGCCATATCTGACCATTAGGGCGCATGTTCGAATCCGGGTGAAGCAGACTGAGACAATTTGATTTGATCGCCTGCAGGGGAAGACATGGCACCCCTCAATCCAAAACGACCCACTTCAATACTGCTCTCCTAATAACTTACGCCTTTTTGACTTTGAACGACATATGGGCTGCAGGGGATACACGCAAGCACCCGTCAATCCAAAACGACCCGCTTCAATACTACTCTCAGAATAACTTACGACCTTTCAACTTCTGAAAGATAAGGCCCCTGTTAAGTCCTAGTTATCAAGACATGAGGGTCGAAAGACCACTTTAGTTTAGTGTAGTCTTGAAAGACCACTTTAGTATAATGTGAAATGCATGTAACTAGAGTTTGACAAAGATCTGAATGTCTTATTATCCCTCTTTTCTTCCCCTTCCTCTTTTGGGCTTGTGCACAAATCACGTGAGGTTTTTTAGGCTACTTTTTGACCCTCTCCTCCCCCCATGTGATATTTGGTGAGGTTTTTTGTTACCCCCCCTGACAACCTCACGTGTATACTACTCGCTATTTCTACTCGCTATTTTGAAGTGATTGTTAAAGTGATTTATTTTTAACGAAACCGAGGAAGGGTCTACTCTACTCATGTGGTAGTGAGGTCTCCTTATACCCCTCCTTCCCCCAACGTGATCTGTCGTGATTTTTTCGTGATGAGCCGGCACACGCAGCGTGGGAAGGCCCCAACAAGTTGACTATTTTTTGACGTGGCAAACGAAGGGTTAACAACTCCCATTTTTTTATAATAATGTAATATTTTTTTGCAATGTGGATCTGTGATGTCCTGAGAATAGCCTTATTTCTACATACAAATATTAGTGTATTACACGTGCACGATTAAGTGTTATCTTAGTCACACAGTGCACAGTTCCTATCGTATTCATTTCATATTACGCAAAATCTCCAATTTCCTTTTCCCCCTGCACTTAACTTGACATAACGAAATCTTCCCCACACTTAGATTGACATAATACCTCTGATTAATCTTCATCGCTAACTATTTGTCAAAAACATCCCCTCAGCACGACGTTCCCCTGTCGATACCAAAAGAGGGAGAATTTACTGATTTTTATAACTGACGCATTTAGGAGATTGGGGTCTTAAAGTGTCTTCGAATTAAGTTTTCATGTGCACAATCGTTGTATAAGGATAGGGCACATTGAGGGTGCATCTCCTTTGAAGCGGAGAGGAGCGGAGTGCGGAATAGACCAATCATCTGAGTTGAAATCGGTATCTCAGCTCCGTTTCACTTTTGTGATTGGACGATTCCGCCCGTCTCCGCTCCGTTTTAGTGCAGACGCATCCTAGGCTGCCTGTCCGCAGAATCGGAGCGGACATGTGTTAAATGGACCTGGATCACATTATTAAAACTTATTGAACCGGGTCTATCGCGACATTTTGATTTACCTTCATTGCCTGACGTTTCAACACGGCTTCACGTGCCGTGGTCCCAGGCATACTGATGAAACAGCGAGTTGTTACTGGAGATGTCGGCCCAATGTATCACTACCCGACGAAATGTGTAATAAAACCCGCGATATCGCGATAGACCCGGTTCAATCCATACTATCCATACTAATATTATAAATGCGAAAGTGTGTCTGTCTGTCTGTCTGTTACCTCTTAACGCTTAAACCGCTGAACCGATTTTGATGAAATTTGGCATGGAGATAGTTTAAGATCCGAGGAAGGACATAGGATAGTTTTCATCCTGGAAATTATACCTAAAAAGATTGAAAAGTGAGTGAACATTTCTGTTGGGATGCGGTGACCCTGTAAGAAAAGTAATTATTAGACCAAAAGCACAATTGCTCTTACATTTGCTTAGGCACGTATCCCTTTCGTAATCCCTTTTATCAAGTTCCACGCGTACGTAGTCGCGGGCAAAAGCTAGTAAGTTTTAATTATGTGTTCAAACCGCGAGAGTATAAATTGTTATACTGAATCACATTCCTCAGATTTAAATGCACTTATTTTGGGCTTCACAAAGCGCGACCTGACTGGTTTATTTTTTGACTCCCCTTTTGTGGGCGCAGTGTTAAGGTTACAAGAGCATGTAAGCGTAAAGATCTGAAAGATTAACAAGATTAGCTAAACAATTAGGTAAAGTAAGTGATGACTTAAAGCAGTTAAAAACTGCACTAAATATTATAAAACGAACATACAAACAATACCATCTTAAGAAGTTATGGCTTTCCAATGACTTGTGAATTGGATCTACAATGTATTTATATTTATGTGTATATTTATATTACATTATATATCTGTATATATATGTATGTATGTATGTAGTAATAGTTTATATGTGTAATTATTAGTAACTTAGTCTTATTATTTTTAATACCTTTTTGTACACGGTGTTAGTTTGTCTATCTTCTTCTCGTTCTCACTCAATTGCTCAAAGGTTAACTGGAAGAGATCCCTTATAGGGATAAGTTCGTCTTTGTACCTATATGTTATTTGTAATAGATGTAGTTTTTATTTTTTTTTACTGATTTTTTAACTGTTTTTGGGTACAATAAAGTGTTTACTTACTTACTACTTACTTAGGTACCATCGTCTAGCATAACTGTGACATGCGATTTTTTATCGCGCGATAAAATCTACCTGTCACTTTCCTGTCAATACCGTGCGAGCAAGACGGGTGATGCTGAATCGCGCGACAAGATATGCTAGCCCTGTAGTTACTCATAATGCAATAAGTATAATTTTTATTTTAGTACAAATGGTGCTTGTAATGTCGAGTACTATTATTTACCTTTCAACCACAACAAGCACAAAAAAATCCAAAAAATGGTGAATTAAGGAAAACAACTTTTCCCATAATAATCTTCAATCGTAATATTATAATGACGCCCAATATCATATTAGCCTATTCTGCGCTGATAGCGACTATTCTAAAACGCAGCCATTTCGTCTTGGAGTAGACATTTCAATAGTTCCCCACATTCGTAAGTAAATTCGACGATAATGCTGACAGAGGTCTCTGCTGCGTAATGTATCGCGAGGAGATTTACACTACAGGACCGCCGCTCACACCGAACAGGTCTCTCACCTAAGACGTATATCAGGTCGACCCGGTTATCTCAGATTATTCGCGCAAAAGTGTCCCACCCACTAATTATCTCTGGGGTCGAGGTATTATCGAATGTACTCCCGACTAAGTTCGACCACGATAATGAGGCCTATCCAGACAAGTTCAAATAGAAACAATAGAAGACTCACGTGAGTCTCAGGCATATCAGATCGTAGCTCCTGATGGATGAATCGCGTACTGATTCGATATTCGACTTCTATGACGTAAGTAAACTAGTTTCGTATGTATTTTAATAGAAACGAAAGACATCGTCAAATGTTTGCGACCATCGTTTAAAAGTAAAGCTGCAAAGACTTGAGCATCGTTTAAATCTGGTTATCGTTGCTTTACAAGAAACGTTTTGGTGACTTACTGATATCGCATGAGGTTATTCCGTCGATGCAATTTCGGTACTTTTCGCGTGCTCTAAGACTGCCTAGTTTGACATAATTTATGGGGCATAGTCTTTTAGTTATTTTACCCTCTATTTATCTGTATTATAAATATAGACATACAAAAATTGCAAATATAAGACATAAAATACAATCATTCTGAACTCGTCGGTGTGACTGCAGCCGAGGGGAAGCACGCCTAAGAGGCATTATCGTACAAAACGCGGCGATTCTGCGACACCCCGGCCTCCTCTAACGGCGATCTGCCCGCGATGCTCCCTTCTAGGGAGAGTCCATTGCTGCTTAAGACCGAAAAATATTATTTTAAGCATTTCATAGTCTTCCATATATTCATAGGCTTCCAAATTTCCTGACCAGATCGTCAATCTAAGTAAGTAAGTAAGTTTATTGCATTTAAACAAATTCACACAGTCACATCTCTATACTAACCTATATAATATACACATACAATAATTAAAGGTCTACTGTTGTGTACACAAATATGGCTTATACTCGTATAAATTTAATTTCATGCACTGAAATCGCTTATCTTAGCTGTTTCACTGGCTCCTACTCGTACACTAGGCACAGCCTGTCCCGTAGGAAAGTGCCCCTCCCATTGCCACTTAAATCTATATTAATGACCTCGATTGTTCTATAGTTTCTTTCCTTTTTTCTGAGTTGATCCTACAAAGTAAAGGAAAAAGATTTGAAAATCCTTGGATTGTAGTTATAAGACGATGCAATATCAGACAGCTTAAGATGAATGTAAAATATTCTGCCAGCAATGTACACGCCACCATCCCATACCAAACGTGCTGACACAGCCCTACGCGGCACTATCGGGCGGGAATTTTATTTTTCCGCGCTAGAGGGATAACGCTGCGGTTGATATTGTTTCCCGCTCTGATTGCGTTGTTTGTCGATTATCGAAGTGTTATGGGAAAGGATTGCTTACATCTTTGCAAACTTTGTATAAGGCTATTCCTTCTTATTCTATCAAATTTTGGGCTAGGGAAAACAGCCGCTAAAAAAGTTAAAGTAAGTTGAAATCAAATATTGCATTCTCTGATTATTTTAAGTATATTACATTATTTTCATGGCATTAGTACTTTTGTATTGAGCTTACTTTCTCATTAAACGTAAGTGAAAAAGTTGTGGTAGAAATATAGACACGAAAATGCCCGACGAAATACGAATCAAAATCTATATTCATTATTTTTATTGTGAAATTCAACTCAACTCTGATACCAATAGGGTCGTTCTCAAAATATTTGCACCGCTGCGCTAATTTTGCATTTTTTTTTCAACTTGCGATTTTTTATTATATTTTTTATAGGATCGCTAGAAATATATTCTAATAATCGATATCATGTGGAAGGAAGTAGTTAAATTGAATATTTTAGAAGATACAGGTGTTTGAAATTTTAGGCCGACAGGTGAAAGACATCGAGGTCAGGTAAACGACATTTTTTACCAAGTTATCGACAATGGGTGCAGGTTGGCGACAAATACGTTTCAATTTAAATGAAATTGTTAGCAGGTTAACGACTATGGTTGCAGGTAAGTGACATTTCAAATAAAAACTACATTGAACTTTCTACAAGTATTTTATGTTTGCATTTTTTTTTCAATTTTTTTTTCCTTTTGTTAGTAATTTGCATAAAAAAACAAGCATTAATTCTCATCTCATAAGACATTTCTCAGGGGATTTTTTGAAGCCTAAACAATCCAGAAAGGTCTAAACCGGCCAAAAGATGCAGAAATCAAGCTGTACCCACGTGACTTTATAAAATTTCTTATGCAGGTTCAACAGCGAATCATTTAAATAACGTTTCTGCAGCTTAATTTCGCCTCTTTTGACATATTCTTTCTTACTACTGCTATTTTCATTATCTTCGAGGAATTCCTTCACATCTGATTACCAGAAAGTCTTCGACTGCGTTAGGTGGGATAAGCTATCAGAAGTTTTGTCTGAAGCTGCCAGCTCATTTGGTAACACTTTATAAAGCCTTTACGAGTCTAGATACAGAATGGTGACAGTAGATGTCATATCCAAGAACTTTAAGTTCTCTAAAGGTGTACGACAGATATGCATAGTATCTCCCATACTTTTTAACAAATATGGAGATGCAGAGTACATCACACCCTTGAATGTTGGAGTGATGGCGTTCAAATAGGAGGAATATTGATATTAAACCTTGGCTAGTGGTTAACACCAGCCTTCTTGAATCATCATCAACCGAAGCAGAAGTGGCCAAACTTTTGACACGGCTCAAAATAGGACTTCAAATTAATAAAAAAAAGATCAAGCATAGTCAACAGTTTGAAACTGTTAATCACTTCCAGTATCTTGGCTCGATCGTCACAAATAGAGGCAGAAGCAAACCGAAGATTTGCAGTCGAATCGGAATGGCCAAAACAGCGATGACCTAACTCGGAAAAATATGGAACCTGACCTAACCGAACTAAGATGCACCTCGTCTGTGCACTTGTCGTCTCCATATTTCTGGGGCTGCGACCAGGACGCTCAAAGCCGCTGACAGGCAGAGGATTGACGCTTTCGAAATGTGGTGCTAGCGCGGCCTGCTTGGACAGCATGAAACTAAAAGGGAGTACTCAAACTAAGATAAGTCGGTAATATATATGTTTTTATTACAACGAAACATGAGTACCCCACGTTGGGATACCATGAATGACCTGTAAAACCTAGTTTTCAAATAGTTTTGTATAAGTTTTCAAATAATGGTCGTTCGCCTGCCGTATGTGTCGTTCACCTGTTTTTTTAAAGACAAGTGAACGACATGCAGGTGATGGACAAAATGACAGTTATATCATCAAAAAAAATTAAGTATTTGGTAGATGAACTGCATATTTATACACATGAAAATAGACCATACTTTACGTATTATAAATTAAAATTATTCCAATAGTACACACGTCAACCAAAATATGGAAGGCAGAATATAGACTACATACCCATTACAAACTCCCGCTCGCCTAAGTGTATTTATCATATTTTTTTAGTGCAGCGCACTGACGACCTGTCACTTGGAACACTGTTAGGTGGCAACTGAAGGCCTCGATTTATGCGGGTTGAGGCAGGGGAAACGAAATAGTAGTCACACAGATGTAATGTTTGTCTCATGACAAGTGAACGACAAAAAATGGCGTGGACAAACTTAAATTGCAAATAATTCGCAACATAAGCATAGTATTATTATTTGATATGGTAGTATTCAACCTTCATCATATATGTAAATAAGATGGAGTACTGAACTTAAGCTAAGTCGGTAAAGTATATGTTTTTATTACAACGAAACATGAGTACCTCGCGTTGGGACACGGCAAGTGACCGATAAAACCTAGTTTTAAATCGTTTTTTCGTCTATTAATATACTTTAGTTTTAATTAAACGCATTTGGCCTCTATGTAAAAAGTGTCTATAGATATGTGTTGATAATTGAATATTTAAAATAATGCGGTGTAAAAAAATTCTTCTAAGACAAACCTGTTGACAGGTGGCGGTGCAAATATTTTGAGAACGACCCAATACATAATATAGGCCAGCGTGTGCGAACATCTTTGATCAATCTTGATTAGTAGTTAATGGCTATCCAGAAAAAGCAATAGGCAATAGAAACAAACTAACTGCGCCCCGCAGTATTACCCGCTCATTCTACGAGAATACTAAAATTAAATTGACAATTCTTACTATAAAAAAAAACACACTCGAATTGGTCCATCCATTTGGGAGGTACGATGCATACAGACACATAGATACACGGATATACATGTTAAACTTATAACACCCCTCTTTTTTCATCGGGCAGGAGCAACGATGTAGCAGTAATACCCCTTTATTCAGCTGTAACGCCGTCTATTAGCTGCAAATCGCCTTCAGCCGGTACCGATCACGCGAGTTCATATTTAACACCCCCGCTCGAGGTGTTTACCGAGCACTTACTCGGTACACTTTAATGCAGCTTAATGTGACTACATAGCATCAGTTTAATTTTACTGCGATGGAGCCGATTAAATGTATACTTTGCGGATACAGTTGCTTGAACCAATTTGTAGTTGTATTTATTCACCTGTCTTTCATATCTTGTCGGTCTCCTCCTCCTCGCGTCGTGCTCCTCATTACTGAGGGTTGTGTTTCTTCGGATGCTTTTTTTCCCTGATAAATTTCCGCCTCCTGTGTCTGTCCCTTGCATCATGGATCGTGCAGTTTGGTGTCCAGCGATGAGCAGACCTGGTCTGACCATCTAGTTGGGCTAAGGCCTCTCGATCTTTTTCCTTCAATCTTGCTGGTAACTATTAGCTGCTCAAGATTGTGCCCGTTTTTTTCTGGAAATATGACCAAAACTCCAAAATTCTATGAAGGCAAATCGTGGAAAGTCGGGTCTTTATGTTCAGCTCACGGAGAATAGATGTGTTGTTAAGGAACGCTTCCTCCTGCACGTCATCTCAAAGCCATTGCCAGCTTTCATAGTGAAGACTTATTGACGCTAATGCTTACTTACTTCTTGACAGAGTGGTCATGGGTTGTCCGCTTTACTTAATGCCGCTTCCGCGATTCTTCTTCAAAGGTCTGTTGGTTGCATGCCACGCGCATTGAAAGAGAAAGAAAGAAAGAAATACATTTATTCGTGACGTGACATAAAACATAATTACATAAAACGTGTGACAGAAATTATAAGAAAATAAAATAAAACAATAAGTAACTATTTTTATGGCTGTGCCACGAAAAGGTCCCACCTCAGCAAGATGCTAGCTCGAGACTCTCGAGAGCCAGCGCTGATCTTCCGGTGGGACCATAGGTGGCATTGAGCCCTGCTTCCACTTCACCGTGAATAGCCAGCCGCTTCATTGATTTATTTCTGAAGGTAACGTATCCAAAGACTTAGAGAAACACTAATGCAGTCAAGCATAAAGTTTGGAACAGTCTTAAACTATTGATACAAACATCGAAGCTCAAAGAAAAATTGAAATGCGTATTCTGGTGGAGGAGACCGGAAGTCGAACCCGGTACCTCTGGATTACCCGTCCAGTGTGTTTTGGGAACAGTGTTATTCGATAGAAGCACCTAATTGTGTTATATTTGCAAACCCGGTGCTCACTTGGCCGGTTTTGGGACCCATTTGTCAGCGTTCAAAAAGGGCTCGTACTATTGTTTCGTCCCTAGGGCTCTAATGTTTCTATTAACGACTAATTCCGTCTTCTGGGACGTCTTATCCCGCCCTGCTCGTAATGTCTCGGGGATTGAGGTACAACGGAATTCAGAAATTACTTAGAAACTAAATAGTAGGTAGTGTAAAAGAAGCATTTCTCATACATGGGGAGTGAAACTTTACTTTAAATATAGATATTACTGAAGGACAATTTACATGACGAAAACTAGTCCTAAACTAAGTAATGCTCTTACCAGGCATGGATACTACGCAGATGACGATAAACAAAAACATACTTATATCCAAATAGACGCTTATAACTGATAAATAAAAAAAGTCGCAGAGATAAAACCGCATTTTAAAAATGAACGCTTAATTACGTAACTTTTGGCTGACAACGAATATAATGTAACTCATATAATACCTGATTATAATCAGCCCAGCAACATTCACAAAACCTATCAGAATATTAAATAACACCGCATAATAGCACATAATAAAGCTATTATCCCGAGCGGCCTCTGCTCGACAATGGGATCGATCCTGCTATTGTTTTGGCTATTTATAACAAACCCACTTTCTGTTTTTTTGGGCACGATGAAATATACTGAAAACGTGGATGTGGGAAATTAGAAGATGGAGTGCCTTTTAACATGTTATACGTGTTAACGACGAAAGAAGAGGGGTGTTGTTTAACATGTGTATCTGTGTGTCTGTCCGTGGCTTCGTAGCTCCCAAACGGATGCAACAGTTTTTTTTTTTCAATCGAAAGCCTTGTCTGTCTAAATTGTTCGAAAGCTTTGATTGAAATAAGTGACAGGATCTCGGGCAATATTTAAGGTAAGAATTCGTAACTTTGCGCTTATGTTCAGTCATTAAATGGGTCTCATGATGTCCCTACTTGGGTCAGGTCTTCTTCTTCATCTGTCCTTGTCCCATATTTAGTTGGGGTCGGCTCTCCAAATTCGTCTCCAGAGGTATCGGTCCTGGGCCGTCGTTGGTCTATGTTACCACTATTGTCGATATCATTTTGTTTTTTTTTTCTAGATTTTTTTGTCCTATAAGACGGGGTCGTCACGCTTTCTCGTCCAGTTTTACTATTGAGTACTTTTCTGATCCTACGTGGTTCGGGTGTTTATTTAAATTTCGAATATAGGTTATTTGATTACAAAGTGACCCAAAATGCTTCAGTTAGACACTCCATCCGCAAATTTTCTACATCCACGTCAGGCAACGTGGCAATGAAATGCTTTTCACTCGAGCGGGCAAAGGGTTGTTTTAAAAACAAAGGGGTTGCCGCTTAGCCTGTTTTTTGGGTTCGGACCAACACTTGACCTCCGGGTCAGAAACGGCAGCCATTAAAGTCAATGGTTTAGAACTGCATTTATGAAGATTTCAAAATGAAATAATTTTAACTAAAACAAACCAAAGAAGTTTTAATGATAAATTCTGATTTAGTAACAATATAGAAGAAGAGGAAGACCAAAGAAAAGATAGATGGATTGTGTGAAAGATGATATGAATAAGAAGGAAGTAAACGACGAGATGACTAATAGGGAAGAGTGGAGGAAGAAAACATGTTGCGCCGACCCCAAATAAATGAGATAAAGGCAAGGAAATGATGATGAGTTACAAGTTAAAAATACGGTTTTTATGTTTTACCAATTTGGGGCTTAAAACGTCAGCAAGAGAAATAATAAAAATTGTATTTATAATCAACGATATTTTTCGTATGGTTTGTATTACGCATTTGAAGATTTGCGACTTTATCACACCAACATATGATCTGGTATCAATGATTTTATGTGCACGAGTAGTTGTGCATCCACAAAATAGCTATAAAATATCCGACTACGAAAAATCAAATAATGGACTAGGTATGGCTTTTTCGTAAGCTCGTATGATGCTTGGCACCTAGAATTCTATAAAATACGTTCTTCCAGACATTCTTACACTCCAGAAATTCTTGACCGAATGCATGCCGTTAATTTCAGATACCTACTACTGAGTTTACTGACTGAATCCGAAAAATCTGCGATTTATAACTGCTTAAGTTCGAAACTTCGTAACTCACGTAACCATAAAAAAGAACTCCATTTACGTATTACAAAATATTTCCTCCTAAATAAATATGAAGCCTCCACTGTCTAAAAAATATTTCATACAATTAGGGCAATTCAGTTATTTCCCAGGAGTCTGCGCGCTTTAAATTATTTAGGAGAAATATTGCCTATAGGCTTTTTCTGGGTCGGGGAGGGATCTGTGTTTAGTTCACGTTGTTTGTTAGTTTTTACAAGTTATGACACGTCTTATGTAATGTTGGCAGAGTAAAGTACTATAGAAGGTTCACTCTTAATCTTTTCAAAAGCCGCCTTGTAACTGTATTTCATTGATTGTTTCTGTAAAATGCAACGCGTGGCTACGAACGCGCCAGTGGCTGTGAATGCGCACCTTAAACATGTACACAAAGTGAAATACTAAGGCCTCTTATTTTTTGTGACTTTGTTTACGTGACGACTAATTAGGTACCTACCCTTGTTCTTTGGAATACGCATTTATCGGGCTGCTAATTAAGGGTGCACTCAACAGTCGTGTCGTCTCTTCATAGAAAAATGGTTATCACTACAATTTTTGAGTTGTATATAACAGTTACGAAGGCCAACTTTATTCGTGAAAAATAAGGCATAACCATATATTTCGTTGAGTGCAATGGGATAAAAATATAATAAATATAAGTATCAGACATCCTCACACAAATCAATCTAGTCCTAAATTAAGCTCAATAAGGCTTGTGTTGTGGGTACTAGACGACGATATACTTACTTAGATAGCTAAGTATATAGGTACTTAAATACATAGAACAACCATGACCCAAGCACAAATATTCGATTTTATCACACAAATATTTACCCTGACCGGGATTCGAACCCGGGACCATCGGCTCAGTAGGCAGGTGCACTACAAATTACGCTAACTGCGTTGTCATATAATTTAATATTATTATCATGTGCAATGCTACCTAATATTATTACCTTTTTTATTTTACAACATTTTATTTAAGTTCCTTAACAAAATAGGTAAATAATGTGGCTAAAAACCTTTCCTTAAGTTTACCAAATGAACCGTGCCCCTAATAACCTTTTCATGGTATGCTTTGAGCTGTCACTCCGAAGGGCCGGATTATTTTACCTTTTACGGACCCTACAATTTGCGGCCTGCATACTTTCACAACTATTCGGTATATTAGAGAAATTGCGAAGAATTATCCCGTAAAGATGGAAGAAAATAAAATAATATTAGATGTTAAAAAATACTACCCCGATTAGTTTTAATAAACATACAAAATAAAAAATATATGCTCAACAAACTTATGAAGTACTAGCGGCCGCCCGCGACTTCGTCCGCGTAGATTTTTGATGATGACAAAGATATTAAAATAGGTAAGTGAATTTTATTCTTAGTTAAAATGGTCTAGACATATTACATTTCAAACAGTGGCAGACACTGATATGCAATTGTTAAAGAATTTAAGAAGATTATCCAATTGGAGTACGGGAATTGTTTGCAGGATGCTTAGGTAATACTTATTCCGTCAGTTACCTGATGCTTTTAATCTTTGGCAAAAATTACTCTGCAAGATAAATCGCTCGCGTCGCTCTATAGCGACGCATGGATTTGGAGTTAGAAAATGGGGATCTTAGTTATTATGAGTTAGATAAAAAAAAGTTAAATATCGTATGGCTGTTAAAACAATCTTAAACTCAGCACTGGAAATCGAGAGATGGAGGCAGTTTAATGAAGAGTATCTCTTTCAATAATAATAAATAAATAAACTTTATTTCATAACAATAATAAATAATGACCTTTTTTCATAAGAGGGCAGCACTGGTTTTGGTATACGCCGGCCTGGCTATTACACGAAAAGAGTGGTGTGGCGGAGTTCCCGAGGCCAGCCAAAATGTTTCTCAATGGTCTAGAAGCTACCCCAGTTATTAAAAAGGCTAAAAATATTGGTACTACTAACGCCATCTATCGACAAATAGCTTTACTATTAGCAGTTGTAAATCAAATGATAACATAAGATATTATTATACTTTGTCATTTATCAAATGAACACCAAATAACGTGAAAACAGGTAAGTAATAATTGAAAATGTCTTGAAAAACCATTCAATCCATACATTAACGCCAACTACAACAAAATGACTACCCTACTACTAAAACCTTCAATCTTTTTTAACCCCCGTAGGGATAGAATTTTATTAAACGCTGAAATTAATTTTTTTTTACTTTAATAAGTTATTCTTTCTACAAAGTTTCAAGTCTCTAGCTAAAAAATAAAGTTTTCCCCATACAAACTTTGCATCCCTTTTTAACACCCTTAGAGGTGAAATTTTCAAAAACACTGATAGTACTTTATTTTTATTCTAATAAGTAATCTTTTTACAAAGTATTAGGTCTCTAGCTCAAAAAAAAAGTTCCCCCCACACAAACTTTGCACCCCTTTTTAACCCCCTTAAAGGTGAAATTTTCCAAAACACTGAAATTATTTTTTTTTGTATTGGATTAAGTAAGCTTTCTACCAAGTTTCAAGTTTCTAGTTCGAAAAATAAAGTTTCTCCCATATAAACATTTCACCCCTATTTAACCCCCTTAATGGTGAAATTTTTGAAAACGCTGAAATCACTTTTTGTGTTTTATAATAAGTAATCTTTCTACAAAGTTTCAAGTCTCTAGCTCAAAAAAAAAAGTTTCCCCCATACAAACTTTGCACCCCTTTTTAACACCCTTAGGGATTGAATTTTTCAAAATCGCTTCTTATCTTTAGCCCACGTTATAAAAGTAACCTACTGTGCAAAAATCAAACTCTCTAACATTAGTAGTTTCGGCTGTGCGTTGATGAGTCAGCCAGGAACTTCTTCTTTTATATATATAGATTAACCCCTTAAGGGGTGGAATTTTCTAAAACGCTGAAAGTACTTTTTGTGTTTTTTAATAAGTAATCTTTCTACAAAGTTTCAAGTCTTTAGCTGAAAAAAAAAGTTCCCCCCATACAAACTATTAACCCATTTCTTACCACCTTACGGGGTGAATTTTCAAAAACGCTGAAATTAGTTTTCTTCTATTCTATTTTAATACCTTTTGACAAAGTTTCAAGTCTCTAGCTTAAAAAAAAAAGTTTCACTCATACAAACCTTGCACCCCTTTTTAACCCCCTTTGGGGTGAAATTGACTAAAACGCTGAAAGTACTTTTTGTTTTTTTGAATAAGTAATCTTTCTACAAAGTTTCAAGTTTCTAGCTCAAAAAAAAAAGTTTCCCCCATACAAACTTTGCACCCCTTTTTAACACCCTTAGGGATTGAATTTTTCAAAATCGCTTCTTATCTCTAGCCCACGTTATAAAAGTAACCTACTGTGCAAAAATCAACTCTCTAACATTAGTAGTTTCGGCTGTGCGTTGATGAGTCAGTCAGGACTTCTTCTTTTATATATATAGATAATGAATACAAGGATAAAATAGGAAGACAAAATTTTACGCAATCCACCTGGTGCAAGTGGGATTAGAAATTTAGAACTCCCGACCTCTGCTTGACCGGAACAGTGCTCTTTATGCACGTTATCGCCGATGCGTTGAGCGAGAAACGAGCCAGCCCAAAAGCTTAGAAGTGATTTTCATACCAGAGGAGGTATGAACATTCTCTACCGTATTTCGGTATCTAAAAAAATATGTATATTATATTA
This sequence comes from Apotomis capreana, assembly GCA_947623375.1. Lineage (NCBI taxonomy): Eukaryota > Metazoa > Arthropoda > Insecta > Lepidoptera > Tortricidae > Apotomis > Apotomis capreana. The sequence continues at coordinate 835,266 of OX392520.1, forward strand.
GGAATGTTGAAGCACGAAGAGCGATAGGCAGGCCAAAAAAGCGATGGATGGATTGTGTGAGAGAGGTCATGATAAAGAAAGGAGTAAGCGCTGAAATGACGAATAAATATTAAATAAATAAATAAATATTAAGGGACAATCATACACAAATCGACCTAGTCCCAAACTAAGCAAAGCTTGTACTATGGGTACTAGACGACGATATACATAATATATAAATACATACATAGATAACATCCATGACCCAAGTACAAATATTTTGCACAAATATTTGCCCCGGCCGGGATTCGAACCCGGGACCGCCGACTCAGTAGGCAGGTGTCTACCAACCGAGCCAAACGCGTCGTCAAACAATAGAGATGTACGGAAAAATAATACATGTTGTGCCGACCCAACATAAGTGGGATAAGGACGGAGATGATGATGATTTCGGTATTATCGGATTTCGGGTCTAAAAAGTATTTCATTACAATCTTTGGGTGTCTAACTATTCCTGTACCAAAGAAGAGTACTAGTATAGCTGGTCTATGTCTAATATAAATATTATTTTGTTACAGGTACTATCGATCATCGAGCCGGTATCGGTCATTTATTTTACTATACTCGTAGGTTCAAATACGGTGATGGGTTCGGTTTTTTTAAATCGAAAGACGTCATGTCCGTCGAGATAGTTCTTAACTATGGTTAGTGGAAATAAGGCCATTAGTTTCCGAGATCAGTTTTAATTAGAACAAGATACAAGATCCCGGCCAATTTTGAAGCTAAGAATTCCAAATATTGCAGTTATGTTCAGTTTTAGAAGCATTTTCTATATCACTCATTGAATGAGGGTCGCATGATGTCCAGCTACTTGTGACGGGAGTTTTATCATATTTTTTATTTAGGTTATTTACGATAATTTTTCTTTTGTGTAGTAAAGAGTAAATAAAAAAAAAAAGCGCATTCAAATTTAAGGAATGTGATTGCTCCATTTAATACATCTCCGTGGACGGACAGCCTAACGAAGGCTAACTAAGACCGATTTCCTAAAACTTTCATTGAAGTTACTAAAAACCCAATAATTCTATACAATACAGAACGTGTCTGGAATGGGCGAGGCTATTTTTCCCGAATGCAAATGAGGCCCGAAATTCGGGCGGGGCGACATTATGATTGACCGACGGCCAACCGGCTGTAAATACCTAAATAGCTAGACTATTATAAGCTTTAGTCAACTTTTTAAAAAGTGCTTGACATGTTTAGACTACTAATAGGCTAAATATATTTATCTACACCCAATACCCATCTTGTTAAATTCTTATAACAAGTTCAGATATTATAGGTAAGGACCTACATTACTTGGTAGCGACCAAAATCAGAGATGTAATTTCATAACTGTTCTGTAGCTACCTCCTCCCCACCGCGTGAGTCACCTCATGTGTTCCTCTGCTGCGCGGACTGACTGGCAGGACTGAGACATATTTTCATAAGAGAAATACTATGATAATGATTACCTAGATAAAGTATTCTGATGCAACTGTACATAATTAGGCCTTAAAAAACTCGTGTGATCCTATTCCACTCTCGTGTTTTAAGACTTCTCATTATGTAGCAGTTGCATAAACTGCTATTGAAATGGTTAATAATGATCTTACAAACACTTAAAAAAAAAAATTGTATTTTTGTGAGAGCTAGAAAGCTAAATTTTACTAATTGAAAATAGAAATCTCATGAACAGTCAAAAACGCCGTCCGCCATTTTTGACTTTTTCTTATCTGTGGCGTGACCTAGAATACCGAGTAAATAGAAGAAATACTCTGATGTTCGAAATTCGACCGTCGTATAGTGCCGTCTTGTTCAACTATACTTTGACAGGAGATCGAGAGGGATGGCACTATTGGGAGTCGTCGGAGTAGCCCTTCAATTTCTTTACGGGACCGGTGACGTTATTTTCATGACGAATGGCTGACAGCGTTTTAAGCATTTCAAAATACAGAAAAAAAAACAATATTTTCTTTTTTTTTTCCAGCCATCTTCTACTTTTATGAACTGAAAAATATATATTTAAGTTTCCTATGGTAATTGACATGCGAATTAACATGAGTCAACTAGCCTATTGTAAAGTGGAAATGGGCATAACACATCGTCAGTAGAATCAACGACGCTGGGGACAACGAGTTTTTGGGTGGCGACGACGAAATGGAAGACACCACGTTGCTGCAGCCCAGGTTGCCGTATCTCAAGACAAGGTGAACTGGTGACCTAATTAAGGTCGCTGGAGTTCGCTAAATGCAGGCGGTGCTCGACCAGTCCATGTGGAAAGCCTTGTAGGAGATGTTTGTCCTATAGCGGACATCTTTTGGCTGCTTTACGATATTAAATATACCAATACTAACTTGCGTCGCCAAAATATGAACAACATGTAACGATTATGGTCCTTCGGGCCAGATTTTGGTAAGCGGCTATTTTGCTTTTCGGCCATTAAAAGGAACGGCGGTCGAATTGAATTCGGATCGGTGTATGGTGGGTTTAGTATAATTTATAGGGCTGTTTTTCATTATTTAACCGCCGGTTAACTGTAGGCTAATAAACTGTGCAGAAGGCTTCTTTAGTATACAGTTAAACTGTGCAACTTTAATGTTTACATAGCCACAAAACTAGCTGTTATCTTTTATGATTAAAAGGTATAAAACTAAAACGCGAAATACGTAATGACTTAGGTTGGTTATTTTTATATTCTAGTAAATAGCAGTTTTGACAAATCAGATTTAGGTAATAGAATGAAATGTTCTTCGATTATGGCTTGCTTTAACCGAATTTGAAGATTAAATAATAAAATATAAATTTGCCAGTTACTCTAGGATGAAACTCTGTTACGCGTAAGCGTAAGCGTGAGGAAGCTCAGTAAGGACAAATAGCCAATCCCACTATAATAGCGTTATAAAAGTGTGTGTGTGTTGTGTATGTTAGTTTGTTACGTCTTCACGCCGATATTAAATATTCAATATATATTTATCGATAGTCAATATAACCAATGATGACTGCAAGATATACATATATATTACCAAGTCTAGAATCATTTGCGCAATGTAAAAAAAGTATGTATAATAATTTGTTTATGTAAGAAGTCAAATGTGGTAAAAATATGTGTATTTACTTTCACAGCGTTTAAATGTTGACCATGAACATAATATAATAACCCAGGAACCAATATTCAAGTTCATCCCATAAATATTTTCCCTAGCCGGGATTCGAACCTTGGACCGCCGGCTCAGTAGGCAGATGCACTACTGACTGCACCAACCACCTCGTCGAATCAACGATGCGTTAATGAAACCAACAAAACTCGTAATTACACGTTTTCCATTTTACAATTAAAAGCCTTTTTTTAGTTCAACTTTCATTTACAATATACATTGCATTTGAAATATAATACTCACATAGAAGCCGCCTCTATACCACGTTCCCGGTCATTCCATTTCCTCTTTTTGTTATTTTTCAAAGGCCCGCATTGAAAACTGATTCGCACAATCGCCCACTGCCTTTTGTTTACCCATCTTTTACTACAAAAATACCCAAACACCGAACAACAGAAATTCAACCTACAATTTTTAAAGCCTTAAGCCAAAATTAACAGCAAAGATATGTTTGTAAAGGCAGTATTTCCATATTATTTTGACTAAACAAAAACCGGGCCATTTTTCTTTACAACCGAATCGATTTTATAAGCTAAGGTTATGTCTTTAATATCAAATTTAATTAAATTCCGTTTTTATGAATTCTTACAGTATGGAGTAATAGTATTTTTATATTGAAGTAGCCGACGTAATAGGCTAATAGAGTTTCAATAAAAAGGTCATGGGGTAGCCGTAGTTTAAAAGAAAACCGGTCAAGTGCGAGACCGACTCGAGTACAAAGGTTTTCGTATGGGAGCAGCCATTAAATAATAATATTTATTTTATTCTGTTTTTACTATTTGTTGTTATAGCGGCAACAAAAATACATCATCTGTGAAAATATCAACTGTCTATTTCAATTCATGAGATACAGCCTGGTGCAGACGGACAGACAGACAGACGAATGGACAACATTTAATTTTTTTTATCAGGCCTTTTTCTGATAAAATCAAATAGAGGACAAAAAATTAAATATAGGTAAACAATTTTTTTATTCATTTTCAAAAATATCCCAATTAAAAAAATAATATTTTTTCAAAAGTTCCTCATTCTAATAGAGCGTAGGCGACATTGGCCACAGCGCAGTAAATTATACAGTCGAACTATTACTACGACGGATTTAGTATGGAAATGGTATTACTGTTCTTTTTGTAGTTTGCGACTGTTATTTTTCCACAAACGTCATTTTAGTGCTTATTCTCAGACCACGGTGCTTTCACCTTTTTTTTACATTCTCAAAATTAGTGCGTATAATCTTTTAAATAGGTATATTAGTTTAAACTTAACACTGTTATTTGAATGTATGTCATGTTATGTTGTATATTCCTTGATGTTGGAGGTATGCAATAAAGAGTATTTGTATTTGTATTTGAAAATTTGAAATCTTGTCAAATCTAAACGAGAAGCCAACAGAGCATAATATATAGGTCAAGGGATTAACAAACCGAAGTGGCAGTGGCCTGGCTGTCTTAGAACCGATAACTACTGGTATCAGTAGTATAGTACCTCTAGAGTAAGAGGGGGTGTAGAGACCTGTCATTAGAGACGCGACGATGTTAAATGGTGGCGTAGCGCTTCGTGAATAGAAGTAGATTTTCTTTCCTCAATTTAAGAGCTGCGCTCTCGTCGGTGTAGCAATCTCCGCCGTTTCTTTCCTGGGCTTTCTCATTCACGTCTTGGTAAGACATGACTTTAACCCTTTCCTTTATTTGCTCAAAGTAATTTCATCTTGGACTTCCTCTACCTCGCTTCCCCTCGATTTTTTCCTTCTATGTTTTTTTTGAGGAAAAACTCATGTCTTAGCATATGCTCTATCATTTTTCCTCTTCTATTTTCTATTAGTGTCAGTAGTGTCCTTTTTTCTCCTATCCTATTCAAGACCTATTCATTTGTGGTCTCTCTTCAGCTGGGGTGCTAGAGAAGGATGGAAGGTATAAGCTGAACGGAAAAAATTTCAAATGAACAGAAGTAGATTATATCGCGTACATTAATTATTTGAGCCTCCCTAACGTTTCGGTAGCTTTCTAGTTACCGTTATTAAAAGTTGACTGAGAAAAACAAATAAAACGCAATGTACCTACTTTTGAATGTGTTTTGAAAGTCGCGGAAACCGAAGAAAATATTACATGTATAACTCGGAATCAGATTTTTATGCAGGGTGATGCTGATTGAGCTGGCGGTCCTGGGTTCGAATCCCAGCAAGGGCAAATATTTGTGTGATGAACTCAAATATTTGTTCCTGGGTCATTTATGTTTCTATCTATTAAAGTAATTATGCCTGCAGCGGCCGCGGCACGCGCACCAGAAACAAGTTGAAGTACCTACTCGTAGCGGCGGTACTATTGAGTTATCTATTCCATAACATAACTTAACATCTGTCATAATATTAAACAAACTTTTCCCATTCACTACAGCAAATCGCATTAAAATAATCACATGCACGTTGGGCCGAAAACTAATCTCGAAAACTATTAAATTCCATTTTGTAAGGATCCAAAGAAAATTACTTCGCATTTTGTTTTTGAGAGGGATTCGCTAAATTGGATGGGAGAAATACTATTAGATTTCATTACGTTTTCGTTCAGATTTCAGATAAATTTATGCTCCGTTTAATAATAGCGATTATGTTTCAAATATTAATGCATAACGAAGAAATTAAAAGAAGAGTATTTACGTCGTCAGTGTTGCCATCTATGTAAATCACTAGGTACTAATACTATAAATTTATAAATTTCAATATTGAAAATATTTTTTTATCACCATGCACCAACGTGTGTTATTACTAGACAACGCTAATTCTATGAATGTGAATTGATTGCAGCGCCATCTATCGATTGGAATGTGTTTTGCACTCCTCGCGCGAAAACGGCTAAATGGATTATAATCAATTATGAAACAAGAATAGTTGATTCTTGAGGATGTTTAAGTTTTACTTTTAACTCGACTACGGTGAAGAAAGGAGGTTTACCTACACGGGCGAACACTGGGAAGAAAGATTGGTTAAAATGCCCTTTAATGTCAGCTGCTAGTTACATCAATCGGAGGACTGACAAACTGATGGCTACTAAGCAAAATAAGTTTTGCATAATTAGCATAATTTTCGTCACTGCTAAACACAATTTGGCTACTTCTCAAGTAGTTAAATAAGTTGAGTAATTAGTTTTTTCAGTGCAGTATTGTGTCCTAATTTAAACCGATCTTATTTAAATAAAACTGATTTGATAGCTTGAACATAAGACTTCAATGCATTAATTTTAGTGAATTTCAGCTAATATACTCGTATAGTTACTTAAGACACATTTAATAGACAAGGACGTAATTAAGGCCTTGATCGAACCCACAATTAGTTCAAAATCCTATTACACACGGTGTTATGAAACTTTGGCATAAGTTCGTCACAGCAAACATGAACCTTCGAGGATTACTCAAAGCGTCTTCCATTATAATATTGAGTGTCGACTAAGAATACTTGGTGGTACGACTAAGAATACTTGGTGGTACTTGGTGGTACTCACGACTTGTGTTACGAGTATTTCTTGACAGTATAGCGGGTCAGAGGAATTTAACCAATCCATGCAATTCCGAGATTTGCCTATCCCTTTATTACGTACATTCTATTTTATAACACTATTGGTATTTGTACTCACTACTCACACTCTACAATAGTCAAATAGGAAGTACGAGTAAGAGTAAGTTTGAAGTCATGAATCGTGAAGAGAAAAATATTTTTATATGTTTTTTTTTGTTTATCACACCCAAAATATCTGGTTACGTTTCAGTTATTTTTGGATCATATTAAAGCTAGATTAAAGACAGGGCTAACGTTTTGTTTCGTGTAACGTTATTTTGCCCACTGGTAGTGCAGCTACTGAGCGGAAGGTTCTGAGTTCGAATAGTGGCAAGAGCAAACATCTGTGTGATGAACTCGAATATTTGTCCAGGGCCATGAACTGTCTATGTATTTCAGTTTGTATTAAAATATATATGTAGGTGCATCATCGTCAAGTGCCCATAGCACAAGCCTCCTAGAGACCCTTACTGTGAGACCAATTTGTATGAAGTTGTCTGGAAGAGATCGCTATTTAGCGATAAGACCGCCTATTATTTACCTCTGCCTGTTATTTTGTTTGTCTTTTCCTTAATGTTTGAGGTGTGCAATAAAGAGTATTTATTTTGTATTGTTATCAAAAGAAACCGCAATGCCCAGAAACCCAGAAATAATTAAGATATTTCAATTTAAATATCTGGTATAGTGCGAACATCCCTATCTCCAAATATGGGGCAAGTTGACACAGAGCACTCACTCCTATGTAAACTTTGGGTAAAAGCCGGGCTTTGTCGCGGTAAAAACTGCCAAATAAAGCTTTAGACGACTTACCACCACTTGTTATTTTTACGCACGTGTGTGAAAAAAGAACGAATTGATTCCCGCTCTGAGCATTCAATAATCGTAATAGACGTTCTCTGTCGGATTGCTGCCTCCCCCAAAGTTCTCCGCAACGATCGGCCGTGGTAGCCCTCATCTAATTGTTTCCCGAGATTCTAACCAGGTCGTTGGTCCGTCTCCCCACGCTCCATCTTCCGATACACGGTCACCAATTTAGTCGTAATTTGCCATATTCACCGTGAAAAAATGCATTTAAGTTCATGATTGTCATACAATTATTGTTTTGTGAGATTATCGAGATGTTGAAAACAATTTCAAAACTTCTGCTGGATAAAAAAAAAAACATATTGTACCTTAATTAAAAAAAATATATCATACATTATATTTTTTTTGTTTCGTGACATATTGAGCAAATTTTATCCATATAACTACAATATGTTGTAAAATTCAACGTCATTCGACTTCCCTATGAGGCGACGTTGGCGTCAGTGTCACAATTATAAGTCGACGTAATTTACCGTCTATGACGTTCAAAAGGTTTAAACATCTTTTAAAAAGTCGGTTTAAAACTAATAATAAATAGATAGAACAAACACAAATCTCGTTATAATTTTTGCGAAACCAATAACTCAATGCAAAGTAACGTTACCAGTTATTGACGTGATTCTTATGGGAACGTTGTAACCTGCCTTTTGTGCTAGCTAACCTGACCAAAAACGGGCGAAAACTAACTTTAACCTGTCTACTATAAGCCTAAAATCATTCACAGAACACTTACAGTATTCCGTCGTTCAAATTAAGATAGTAACACTAGTATACAGGGTGTAATTTTGCTCGGGAACAGTAATAAAGTCGGTCTGAAGCAATAATCGTGGGAAATCTTCAAGCCATTGTTTTTCCACTCTCTACGACCTTCGGTTGAGAGGGTTCAGTGAACTTAGCCGACTGCGGCGAGGTACATCCATGTGATTAATTATCCTTTTTTATACGGACGGTAAATACTCCCTAGAGGTCTGCCCGTCGTCATGGCGTATCCTTAATCCCAGGTTTAAGAAAAAATAAACGTGCTTATTTAAGTCATCATAATAAATGGTTTCCTTTATTTACTAATTTTGGTTATAATTCTATATCGTATAATTGACGTATTCTTTACGCCGAATTCTCCTTTTGCCTAATGATCTCTTTTTTTTTGCCTAACGTCTGCTTTTCTACCAGCAGTTGTCTTCTTTTCAGTATTAACCTAACCTACTTTCCTGGCAGCAGCTCTTTATTGATAGAGGTCGAATTTGTAGCTACCTACCTGACTAAAATGTTGGCACTATACTATATACTTATCTATATAATCAGAGACGATACCTACAGTTAAACTGTGAATACAGTTTTGTAGGAACTTTTTATGTCAAAATTTTATACCTTGTATAATAATAATAAATAAATAAAATAAACGATGATGCTGCAAGATGAACATAAGGTGGAATAAAATTACTTACTTAATATGACACATATTTGGCGAAACGAGTTTCAGACCTAAAAAAATATGCGAAATAGATGGGTTCTTAACTGCATTTTTTTAACCTTTATCGAAATTAACATCAGTTAAAATCGATATTAAATAACCATTTATAAACATTTTGTTTGTCCCATTGGAACAGTGTTGGGCGACACTGGATCTATCTGTTCGAGCCATGTCAAACAACATTGCGCGCGGCAGGCAATTGACATTATTTTCAAATTTCTAACAGGTGGAAATTAATACAGAGATTGAGAGAGCTTTGCGTCGTGTAGAAACACCCTAAAAATTATTTATTTTTCGGTAGGTAAAGAAATATAAACACATAAAATAACCGAAATTTACAACAACTATGCCTGTATAGAGTTGTAGTCTTCGACCTATATATCCGAGAATAAAAATAAGCTGTCAATAATGTCCAGCTCAATGTCACTAGTCTTTTTTTAATTAGACACTAAAGTAACCTTACCTTTGTTTCATAGTTGTGGAGTTATTACATTCTAGAATGAGCTAATTGTAATAAATAGGTAATTAGTAATCTCGGGATAAATATATAAACAGTGATCGTCCTTTATAAGCGGAATACAGAAAAGTAATAAAATTGTTGTCTTAAAAATATGAAATGTTTGCAATTATAATAATAATAATACACAAAGTCAAGTCAAAGCCCGTTATGTAATGACAATTATAAAAACGTAGGCATAAAGTTCAATAAGTTCTTCTGCTGTTACATAACTGATTTATATAAGCATTAGTAAGAATTCCGCAGTGGTAATGAAGTCATACAAACAAAAACCTTTCTCACGTTCGTCACGCCGGTGTACCCCTAACCTTTGGATGACTTCGCCTCGCTTCGTTGGCAACGATGCGACTGATAACTAGTTGTTCACATACTAATATGTGCGTGGCCTTAGGTTCGAGTCTAGCTATATAACTGTTATAGAACTACTGGCTTCCTTTATAACTTTAAGTTTGCACCCTGTAGGTATGTATGGCGCCGCATACAGTGTAAAATTTCAACTGTCTGGCTATTGTGGTTCATGAGATACAGCCTGGTGACAGACAGACAGACAGACGGACAGACAATGGAGTCTTAGTAATAGGGTCCCGTTTTTACTCTTTGGGTACGGAGCCTTAAAAAAGGCTTGTGTTATGGGTACTAGACGACGATGCCTACGTTAAAAAAAACACTACGATTCATTTGAATATCACATCGAATCGGCATATTGTACGTCAACGTCTTTTAGAAATATCTAATTCAGTTCCAGTGCCCAAAATCACTGAATATTTTAGAAAAAATATTTTTCCCCTGTCTGAAAGTACAATACATAATCCTTTCCTCCCAATCCTATTGCGTGAGTAGGGCTAGACACAATCTAGACCCAGCTTACGATGATCGACACATCGACACGCGATTTTTCATTATCCCGCTAGTTTGACAGGGAAATGATATAGGTTCTGATGTAATATGACATTCGTATCGTATGGTATTCAATGTAATTTGGTTATTGGTATTATTTCGATGAAAGGCAGAGAACCCCTTGGATTCTGATGATTACTGAAATGCCACGAATTTGATCTAAGCGGTGATCTTGCCACGAGAACAGTCGTACACGCACGGTGCGCCGCCCGCGCAGCTCTGAATTCGTGGCATCTATCCTAGTAGCCGATACACTTGTTTCCGCGCCGCGCCGCAATTCGCTTGGCAAAAACCGTTAGAGTGGCACCGCGTGCGACAATTCGTGGCATGCTTGGTATAAGAAGACAAGGTGTGACACACTGGCTAGTGAAAGTTTCTACTTCACTGATTAGCTGTCGCTTTATGGTAACAAAATGTGTGAGCTATTGAATAAATGATTATTATTATTATGTGTTTCTCATTTTTTGAGTCTCGGGCTCATACGTCCCGGTCTTTTGGAAGGCTTGCGTGGGGATATGGATCCAACACGTAGAGGCCCCTTGGAGAAAATTTGCTGTGGCTGTTCCCCTGCTGGGACCCGTTCCTGATCATATCAATAAGATGATACATCCATGAACCGGTCCCAGCAGGTGATTGAACTATTGCATTAATTATTATTATTATTATTATTAAAATAAGGAGTAAATATTAGCCACCAGTCGTACAAAAAAAGATGCATTTATGCATTACAGTTTCATGTTCTTTGACTAAATTTTATTTTGTCGTGATAATGATTGAAAGCACTCACGATTTTATGAGATTTATACAGGTAACAAGGGAAGTTTACTCGATAGCAGAGTAAAAGGGTAAATTTTGAACTACAAGGTTCTTAACTTCGTCCGAATATTTTTTTCATTACTAAAGTTGAGTAATCATCTCTACCTACTAGTACCACGCTGCTGCATCGATGCCTATACGAACTCTTCCTATCTAACCATTATATGTGCTCTTGAATGTCTTGCATATGATTTGAAATCAACGGGCATTTTGGCAATGATATGGAACGAACGATCCAATAATAATTAATTTATTTTTTTATATGAAAATTGCGTCCAAGTAAAAATCAATGAATCAGTATTATTTCCAAGCTTTTACTTCACCTGCGTAATCTCGCTCACAACCGGACAAACAAAACAATTTGTTTTGCGCCCGACAAGCCATAAATAAAGACATCCAACTGTGGAAGTGACCTGAGACGCGTGAATTTATCGTCCACTTTCGGTAAACGTGGGTAAAAGTTAAAAAGTTAAAGGGGAAAAGTTCTGATTTCAGACGTACCTCTGTCTCGGTTATCAGTTTGATCGCGTTTCCATCACTACTACTAATCAGAAGATAACCATCGGAATATTGAAGGACGTGATTTGTGTCAAAGTGTGAATCTGTTTAATAAAACGACCTTCGTGTTCGTGTCCGTTGGGCAATTAACCTTGATTTCCTTACTTACTGCTTTATGAAATGCATATTTTCGATTTCAGATTACCAGTTATATTTATAAATTTATGAAACATGCAATGTCTCATTATTTTTAATGTACTCACCACCTTTTTTATATTGTACTACCGATACAAATATCAAAGGAAAAAATTAAATGCGTTACTGGTGGAAGAGATCGGGAATTGAACCCGGTACCTCTGGATTACCGGTCAACCCGCCAGACACACCAACGCCAGCTAACCTTTAGAATTTTCCCTTATGCTTCGTGTGTCGATCTTTGCATTGTCTAACACCTTAGCGACCTCTATGAATGCGTTAATATTCATTTAAAGGTTAAGCATTTTTTTTTGTGCTTAGATCTTTTTATCAATAGTTCTAATTTATATTTGCCAAATAAAGGCTCAATGGAAGAGATTCATTCTTATTTATAGACATTTAAGTAGGCAAGGACCGGATACCGAATTGTTTTTTCTAAAACGAATTGAATGTCACCGAACCGCGTAATACATTCGGCATTATAAAAATTCCCTTTGCCTTCCATACTTTGAATCAACATTCCCATTTTCGCATTTATTCAGCAAACAAATTCTCCACATCCCAAAATCAGATTGAAAGGTAAACACCATAAAAAGCTAAACGAATCAGTAACCAAGTCTCTCGTTTCCGAAACGGCTTAAGTCCTAACAAATCCAACCGCGCACGTGTCTTTCTTCCATCGAAGTCAAATCAGTTACCCCATTCAGTGACATTAAAAGGTCGTATAACACCATTATTCTAAGAACATACCAGCTTTTTTTATATTACGTTACTGATCCGTGCCTCGTTCAAAAGGGTGTATGTTTTTATTATTTCTATTGAATATATGACGTTTTGCAATGGAGAGACTCCGCCAATTACTCGAGGTAATATTGACGTTACAAATAACGTAAATCGATTTCCTTAAGACTGAAAGCGTTCTGAATGTCTCTCATTTGGTGACAGGAAGCTGTGTGATTTGCGGATTAAGGCATAAGCGAGAGCGGAAGAAGACTCGCTATAAGGTCGGTCAAGTGAGCCAGCGGGCAAAAACACCTCCCTTATCGAAATATCGACGAAAACATTTTGTGAAAATAAAATAAATAAAATAAATATTAACGGACAATCATACACAAATCGACCTAGTCCCAAACTAAGCAAAGCTTGTACTATGGGTACTAGACGACGATATACATAATATTATATAAATACATATATAGATAACATCCATGGCCCATGAAGAAATATTTGCCCCGGCCGGGAATCGAACCCGGGACCGCCGACTCAGTAGGCAGGTGTCTACAAACCGAGCCAAACGCGTCGTCAAAACGTGTTATACTACTGACGTCGTTTTACTTTTGTCAACTATTTCGCTGCGTGGTTGTAACATGATTTTAGCTATTTAATGAAATACTTTTGTGTATAAAGTATTTTTTTTTTAGATCCATTGCAATTAGTATCGTAACATGCGTTTTCTTAAAGATGGAAGTTCTCTCGTTCCATCGTTTACAAATTTTTCGTTACTAACTTACATTGAAAGTTAGTTATTATATTTTAACGATAATGAAATTAATGAATATTTCAAATGAAATAAGTATCATACTCAATAGTATAATTACTTTTACTTTACAAAAGCAAATATAAATATGCATATACGCCATTATACGGATATTCGTACGTTCTTTTTTTTCAAATATGATCAATAAAAAAATGTTTTGTTATATTCAGTGGTTTACACTCCCGACATGTTTAGAAACTCGTATGGAGCTTTTCATGGGGGACTGCTACCGGTACACCGGCGTGGCAACTTTGTCACTCAGTGTTAACCGCTGAATATAATAATTATATAAGCCTCACGAAAGTTTTAGTAAGATAAATGTTTTGTGACTTGTACCAACCACAGACCGGCAGCTAGGGAGCTCTGATTCCGTAAAAAGTCATTGATTTTGTATTGAGAGTCATTTGGGGCAAAACGAGCTCGCCTAGCATGGAGGCGGACTCTGCATTGCCGATAAGGCACGTGGGCTGATGCCTAGAAGCACTATATGATGCGTATTTCCTTTTAGCAAAACTATTTTCTATTTTGTTTTATTTCACAACTGTTTAAAAAATCCATTTTTGTTTCAAAATTGTTCAAAAATTACTATGATATAGCCAAATTCGGAAGAGAGAAAAAAAAGTTCCTTTATATGACTGTAACATTATCTTAATCAAACATAACGCGATTAGAAATTTATAATTATCTCCTTTGGTTTCGGCGATCAACTAGATAGCTTTGACATACTAATACATATCGTGAGCGACGCTTCATAAAACGTCGCGAATATATAATATACACTCGATATTATCCATTACTCAATACAAATTAAAACCGTATATATTATATCAGCGAATCATTACCCAAAGCGATCCAGTATAAGCTCAAGGCTTAATCGTTGGAAATGGAACTCCAAATCTAAATACGCGTGAGACAATGTTTCAACAAATAAACCCACGTTCCGCGTCCTTTGTTAAATCCTTAACCTCTTAACAGCAAAGGTTGTCTAAATCCGTAATAAATCTCATAACCCTGTCAAAGCGAGCTCTAAATAGGTCACACATTCCCACGGGGATTGCTTAAAAGCGTGCCCGGGTATATCTCATTATCTAATGGCAAACAAGGAAACTCTTGTCCCTGATGGGACAGATAAAGTAGTTCAGCTAAATGGCTTTATTGACTGGACTAACGCCTTTAAAACTACATGAATTTGCAGTCAAATCTTGAGGGATAGGTTGACCTTCTTGGCAATTTCGTAATGAACAAAGTAAGCCGCAAGCAAAGTTGTGGACAGAGTTTGAATAGTTATCAAATTTGAGCTCACAGCACGCGACACGCCTCTGTCGCCTCTACCGCAAACGTTTACCCTATAGATATCGTCGTTAAGACATTTTGTACTTATTCTATTACATTTGGAATAGTTGTGAACATGGCCAACTACTATTACGGACGAGTTTTTTTCTAATAAGTAAGCACCTAGGCACTTAGATACTTTAATTTTTATATTCAATTTCCATCGAAAAAAGTTGTTATATCTAAAACCTCCTCCAAAAGACAACACTATTTTAAAACTCCTCTCTGCACTACCACATCTGTCCTAGCTCGTTAAGGGCATTGTGGCACCATTACGCCCCCTGCTCAGTCGGTTAAATAGACTCAACCGTTTGTTTTATGCGTTTCGTTATTCGCCCTGATGCCGTCATTAGGGTTTTTGTACTCCGACCGTATAGAACGTCAGTGAGATTTTCCCGCAAGCGGAAAAGAAGTTACAAAAAAAAGAAGTTATCAGGAAAAGAGACTCTCTTTTCATAAAACTTGTTTCAGTCGAGATTAGGAAACGAGTAAATTTACCCATGAATTTAGAATAGAATAAAATAACTCTCTATTATGCATAACCTCAACAACAAAAACACAAGCACAGAAAATATGTTATATTGCTATTGAGGTAAAAACAGGCGGTCTTACTGTTAAACAGTGATATCTTCTGGACCACTAAAGAATGTACCTAGCTCAGACCAGAAAAAAAGTAAGCTAAGCTGCCCAGTGTTTTATAATAAAAACAAGGATAAGTCTCGTACATTTGCTTCAATTAAAACCACCTCATTCTGTAAACGGTATTTCACGAATAAAAAAAAACTTAAATAAATTAAAATCTTCTTGTTCAGGTGCAGAAAGAAATCACGTTCTATAGGTGTACCTACCTATAGAATGTGCTTTCTTGATGATAATAACTGGACATCCAAAGACAAGATACATTCGGTAAAAAAAAGTTTCAGGCGGATAAAGTTAATGCATTTACACAGTACAGAATAGAGCCTAGTTCTCAATGCAACAGTAACAATTTGACCCTCATAACGGATGTGTATAATTATGGACCTTATCCGCCCCAATCACATTATAATTTCAAGGGTAATCCATAAATTGAACCCTTGCCCTTGACCTCCGTCTCACCATGATACAACACCAACGATAAGGTTACACAACGTAAGTAATAAATACGAGTACTTTGCGGAATCCATAATTCAATATTATCACTATACCGAGTGATCAATCCAAATGGGTCAGCGGGGAGAAAACGAAAACTAAGAGATAGCGTCGATTTTACATTTAATAGAAACTGCATTTTTTTTTATAAATCACATACATAACCGGGAATTGAACCTGGTTAAAATTCTGTAAGTAATCGCATGTCGTATTCTAACATTCTTAACAGCGATTTTGACCGGTGTACCTATGTATGAAATTATGTTTGAGATTTAAAAAAAATGCAGTTTTTATTAAATCCAAAACCGACGCCATGGTTCCTCAGAACAGATTTCCCTATCTCTTATAGTTTCTGACTTCTCTCTACTGACCCATTTGGATTGATCACCCGGTATAGTTAGTTAGTATAAAACAAAGTCTGTCTGTCCTTATGTACCTATGCTTAGATTTTTAAAACTACGCAACGGATTTTGATGCGGTTTTTTCATAGATATAGTGATTCTAGAGGAAGGTTTAAGGCAATACACGGCTTTTGAAGTTTTTCTACGTATATAAGTATAAATATTTTCTTTAAAATTATATTAATCGTCGTCCAGTAATAATAATTATAAGCTTACTAAAGGCCTATTTTGAGAACAGATCGATTCGCGTGAAGTTGTCAGATAAAGCGAGTTTAACACCGTTTGTCTTGTAAGAAAATACTTCATCAAAATTTGAGACAAACTTAACCTTCATCAAACACTATCGGCGCAGTCCATAACTGCCGGTTAGACAATGATCAAACTCGGGTTAACGGAGTCCCGGTTAAGACGGAATAATTGATCGCGCCCGGTGGGACTAAATGTACCTAGTTTAATTGACAGTCAAAAGCGGAGTTATTGGCATCTGGGCTAGTATTGATATCGAAAAGGTACAGTCAACCAATTTGATTTCTAGGCCACTATAGAACCTTGTCACAATGACAATGATATTTCAAGTGGTTTTCACATTGACGTTCACTGTGACAAGGTTGGAATCAAATTGGTTGACTGTACCACTGAATGGATAATTCAATTCAAATTCAATTCAAACATTTATTTATAAAATAATATTTTACATGTCAATTTGTTATTATAAATATTTATAATTCTTAAACTATTTCAGGTTAGGTATAATTTAATTTATAGTTTTTACATTACAACACTACATTATTGTTGGTTGTTGGGTAAGTGACCAGTGTTACGTTACCCAGGCGTTTGAAAAAAACTCGTCAACGGAGTAAAACGCGTCACATATCAGTTTCTCTTTTAGTTTATATAAAAATGCTCTGTCACTAGGTGCGTTTTTTATGTCAGTGGGTATTGCGTTGTATACTTTTGGACCAATTGAAAGTAGAAACTTTTTGGAATTGGATAACCTTATCGGTGGTGGTCGCAGGAAGTTACGGCTCCTTGTGTTGCGGTCTTGAGCATCTCCGAACGTGGGGAACTGTTCTGGGTTTTTTCTTACGTATTTAGCCACTTCATATCGTTATTTAATATTTGCTTACAATACTATTTTACAAGAAATGGGCTTAACAAGGGAAGTAAATACATTGTTTGTAGTTAAAAAACTGGCCAAGTGCAAGTCGAACTCGCGCTCGAAGGTTTCCGTACCATCAATAAAAAAAAACACTTTTTTTTTATTTAATTTGTATCCAACATCGGTCGTCAACGTCTTATACTTTTGACCAGAGACGCAATGTATGTACGCTTTCAAAAAATTACTTACTGTTGAGTTTCTTTCAGCTTTTTTCTCAACAGTGGTCTCCACTTGGAAAATGCCGGTAGATTTACAATATAACTTGTAAAAGCGCACTTGTGGCCTACTTACTGAATAAATTATTTCATTTCATTTCATTAGGGTCCGTCTCCAGAAGAGGAAGGTTTTGTGATTGGTCGATTCCGCTTCAGTGGATATACACCCTTAAGCTTCAGTTGGCTTTAAACATAGCTTAAAGCTCGCGTTGCCACCTTAATGACAATATTCGACTTGAGGCTAATGGAAGCTTTCGGAAAGCGTTAGCGATGAGCATTACGTTCGATAGGTTTCAGAAAGCAAGCATTTATCGAGATTAAAGTAGCCATTACCGTGGACAGAAAACTCTCCTTTGCTCAAAATGGTGTCGAGTTAAAAATAGTTTAGTGGGCCGTTAGTCGTAGCAGCACTGATAGCTGTCCCTGATGAAGAGCTCCATTTGAGTTCGAAACTTGTCGGGCAAGTCCCTGACAATTTTTACGTGAGTTCAAACCTGGTTTAAACCGTTTTTAGGATTCCGACCACGTTGTTGTCCGTCCGTCCATCCGTCTGTCAAGACGAAGAAGTTTAGCTCCACTCGTTCCCGAGATAAAGATCTCGGGAACGAGTGGAGCTAAACTTCTAAGTTGAATTAAAAAAAAAAACGATACGGCCGTTTATGCCGCAAAAAACGGATGTTTCCACACTCAAAGGAATCAAGATTTATACTAACTTATTTTCCGTTTTAATTAACTTATTAAATAATTAACTTTCCATTGGCCTAGAAATATGAAATTTGGTAAGTAGTGAGTAGGTAATATCGTCTTATATTACAAAAATAGAATTGATTATAATGGAATACTCTTTATTGCACACCTCATGAACAAAGAAATACAAGTACAGATAGCACTTATATATCATTACAACATAGGTAAACAATTGGCGACAACAACAAGTACAAGTTACACATTAAATCATAAGAAATATAGTCGTTTTCGAAAATCATATTTGGAGAATCCGGTTGCGTTAACTTTGGACATAATTTTAATCCGGCGCATACCAGGTGTTAACTTAACCCGGCCAGTTAGGATGGGCTAAGTGTTAGTACGGAACTCTCGTTGTGCGAGTCAGACTCGCACTTGGCCGGTTTTTTATTACATTATAGGTAAATGGTCGCGATGATGTAGCACACTTCACTATCACTAGATAGTATAAAACAAAGTCGCCTCCTGCTGGCTCTCTGTCTGTTTGTCTCTCTGTCCCTATGTATGCTTAGATATTTACTAACTACCTACTTAATAGATAGAGTGATTCAAGAGGAAGGTTTATATGCATAATACATGCATAATTTATAAGCACTGCACCCGTGCGAAGCCGGGGCGGGTCAGTAGGTACAAGATAAAAGAAGGTTATCACTTTTAGTTTCGCAGAAACGAGGCACTTTCTAGTATTTTATAAAATCTCAAGCATTGGGTAATCGGTTCCGAGCTCAGTAAGCACAGCTTAAAGCTCGCGTCGGCACCTTAATGACCGCGATACTCGACTGAGGCTAATGGGAGCTTTCGCCGAAGCGCTATCGATAAGCGTTAGCTTCGATAGCTTTCAGGTAAATAAGGCAAAGCAAGTGCTTTAAGAGCACAGCTGACATTTTGAGGCAGCGAAATTCCAAGCTAAAGTTCGTCTTTGACTCATATTAGCCAAGTAATTTGGATCTCTTTTAATGCCTGAATAGAGTATTTTGCACGGACTTCTTATCTCGACTGTATGTTGTTTTTAGGGTTCCATACACAAAGGGTAAAAAACGAGAGCTTATTACCAAGACTCCTGAAGAAGTCTGAATACTTACGTTAGATGGGACTCCGATGCCACCCTAAGGCATGCAAGAAGCAACTGATTGAAAAATTCAATGGCTCTCGCATGAGGTCCAGTGGTCCAATAGGTAGGACGCCCATGTTGGCCCGGGAAGCCATTGGAAACGCAGGTTCAAACCTGCCTGAACCATTAAATTTTAGCTTTAAACATTAAGTATTAAGATAAATTGCATATAAATATCAAACACGCAATCTACAGCCCCTATAACCATTACAGAACTTTCTGCGAGTCAAGGTTAAAGCATTATCATTTATCTACCACACCCCTAAGTTTCTGTGCCCCAGTGATAAACTAAATTACTAACAAAAACTTGTCCTTTAAGGAACAAAGATACACCACGAAGCTTTGTGAATCAACGATGAAAATTTAAAGAAAACAAAACAACATAGACTCAAATACAAATAATTTTATTTTGCTTGAAATATGGAATAAAAGATGTTCAGACAATTTTATACAATCAATCCTGAGATCCAGTGGACATTTCCAGGGTCCATCATCACTCATCAGGCCAATTTTATGATACTGGCTCTAACTGCTTAACAAAGTGAATAGAAATGCAAAGACTGCACATATGTACCTTGAGCAAATGCTGAGAACCAGTAGGTACTTCCAGGGTGCATCATCATAAAGTTCCGGTCAGATTCGTCTTATTTAGGCTGCAGTATGTAGCTAATGTCTACATTTAGTATAGCATGCAGTATAACTGTAACCTAATGCTTATTGCTTGGATAAGCGTTAACCTTATTATAAAATGTATATAAGCTAATGTTTTACCAAATTAAATGGTCATTTTACTATCTACAGTTCCGCCTTATACTTCATCTCCTCCATAGTACATATTACCCTTCGAACATACTCTTCAGAACATCATACATTACTTCATGGCGACCCTGCCTTAGCGGACCAAAGAGAATCTTCTGAACCTAAAGCGCAGCCAGAAACGCAGCCACAACCAGAACCTCAGAACAACTTCGACCAAAAACCACCAAGCGACCAAGAAGACAAGAAGACCAAGAAACCAACCTTGAAATGGCGACCCAAGTGAAAATCTCTATCGAAGGAATCGACGTCACGATATTAGGACCGCCCGAAATTATACGGAGCATCCGAGTGACAGTGTCACCGACGGGACACCGCACCGTCCAGGAAACAGCAAACATACGGATAACGGCTTCCGTACCTCGACCGACACCTCGCCAGCCCCGGGATCAGGAAGCATCCCAGCCGACAGAGACACAGCCACTGCAGCAGCCGACAACGCATCGAGCGCAGCCAGCCCAGGAAACAGGAGCCATCAGATTTACGACCGGACAGGAGACGCCGCTCGTGACAGCACATCGGAATCAACTCCGGAATGCCAGAGCACGCACGCAGGCACGAGTCGAGCCACAACAACTTCGGCCCAGCCAGCCCTGGGAAGACGACAGTTCACCCAGAGGACGAGGAAGACGACACCAGGACTCCAGCAGTCCCCAACAGCCACAAAGCAGAGGGAGAGGATGGCGCAGGTCAGTCACCATCGCACCATTGCGACGGCCATGGAACCAGACCAGACCACACCAGGTTACGGAGCTGTAAGGTTTTCACGATATTTTGTTCGATTTCTTTTTATGATATTTTTTTTTTATACATTTAATAATTAATCAGCTGTACAGGTTAACGCTCAACTTATCCAAAATTTCATAAAATCATTCATATTTTCATAAATATTTTTTTTCGATCGTAGTCAGCCCGTGTCACTTAAAATCATAAATCGTTACAATTTGTTCTAATTATAGATTAACAAAGTCACAATTGTAGTAAACAAATTTCGCAATACATCCGGTAATACCGGCGCGCTCGGAAACGGACACCCGCGCGCGTAAGCAAAAATTTAAAGTAGGTCGCGCGTGTACGACGACTTCTGTAACTTTAAATTTTATTGAATGAAATCCGATACCCACACTTAGTGCGTTCGAGATTAGTTTGAATATTTTTGTATTAACAATTACACTTTGACTAGTTATTGAACTGATCATTTAATAGTTTAGTCTAGTGAATTGAAGATTGAATTTATTACTTTCATTATAGGAAATTTTATTAATGAAATTTTAATTTCAAATATTTTTTTTACTCTCTCAGTACTTGGTAAGGTACGGTACAGATTTATGTTAGGAGATGAAGGCACATTTGTATAGTGTGTACTTGCATCGGTTAGATTCACGATCCTTTTACTCGATCATAGTGTGACCCACCGTCCTCCGTGAGAGTAATTTGGGGACTTTTAGTCTTAATATATATATTGTGTTTCTAAGTACAGGCGACGGACCTGATATGCCATGTGGGTGACCATGCCCACTATTTTTGAGTTGAGGGTGCGCACGGACGCGCAGCCCATTGAGTATATTTTATAGGGTGACCATGCCCTGGGTAACCATTCCCGTGTATTATTATTTTTTTTGGAGCGAAGACTCCATTAATACGGCATTAGATATCTTATAGGGTAAATGTACCGATACCGTAATACCAGTACAATACATGTGATATATACATGAGAATTAATGGTGAATTTTTATAATTTTTTTTTATTATTATTTTGAGAGAGATTAGGTAATTGATAATAATACTAATAATTTTGTTGGAACAGACAGGAATTTTAATAAAAATAATTTAAACTTTAACTAAAAATATTTCATTTGAAACAGTGACACTGGGATATGCCATGATTTGCACAAATTTCCCGATGTAACACTAGAAATATTATTTTCGAATTGAAATGGCGCGGGTGGTTGCAACATTGCTTCCATTGTTCACGAGTAATGTCCACTTTACGCGCACCTGTATAATTCACTGTTCTTGTATTATTTCCGCTGATAACTAGGAAGCCGATTACTATAATATATTATATAAATCACATTGAAATATCCGGCTGCGCCATGTTAAATAACTATATAGGCGGAGGAGTCAATGACACGCAGAAGCTGGTATTAGACTGACTTTATTCTCTTACCCACATATAGATTTATATACATACATGACAACGACAATTTTTTTTTATGGGGTGACCAACAAATTTTTGATAAATCCTTTTAAAGTGTTTAAACTTAGTAATAAGTAGTTTACACAGTGGTCCCCATCGAATTGTAAACAAGTAACATGCATTATTTTTTTTCTTTTTCTCCAGCACCCCGGGGGTGAAGGTATCTTACGGGGAAGCTGCAGTATGTAGCTAATGTCTACATTTAGTATAGCATGCAGTATAACTGTAACCTAATGCATATTGCTTGGATAAGCGTTAACCTTATTATAAAATGTATATAAGCTAATGTTTTACCAAATTAAATGGTCATTTTACTATCTACAGTTCCGCCTTATACTTCATCTCCTCCATAGTACATATTACCCTTCGAACATACTCTTCAGAACATCATACATTACTTCAGGCCGTATTGAATATTTCGTAAAACTATACCTAAACTAACTACTAAACAACTGTTAGCGTGTAAAACAAGTAATTTAGGCAACCCTAGGAGCTTGACACGCCCCACAACGTGCTACAACCAACGACGTTGCGTGTCATTCAAAATTACCAATCAGATACTAGTAGGCTAATTCCTTTGAAAAGCGGCAAATAACAAAAGAGTGCTTCTGTATTATCTTTTTCTGTGATTATATCACAATACTGACAATACATACTCCACCTGCATCTGGAATGCACAATTTTACAACTTTGTCCAAGTCGTTATTATGTTGGTCGAATTATCCGCTAGATGTCGGTGTATGATAATGTCATTTCCGCTTTATCGCGGTATTGAGATTTTTTTCACACTTGTATATAATAAATAAATCAAAACATCTTTACAGAATGAGCCAGGACTATGGACTTCATTATTTTGTATTCCGTGTGCTGTATTAGTCTGAGAACCAAAGTTGACTGGTAAAGAATGCATCGTGGCATTAAGTCCGCCTTTAGCAAGATAAGTTAAAAAAAAAAAAAAATCCGCGTTTGATATAAATTAAGCCCAAAGGTAGGAACAAAATCAAAAAGACATCAATATTAGTATAAGGTGTGCAAAAAAGGCTAACCCTAATTATAGTTCTAATTCCATTTTTAAAGCGAATCCCATTAGCTTTGTACCCGATGAACAATGCCCATTATCTGTATTGTTGACTGTGGCCGCAACTGCCACTTCAAAATGTAAGGCGTTATAAGTGCAAATTACTTTTACACTAAATCAGTCTTTAAGTCAAACGATATAGGGTTTACTCTTAAACAAAGAGAACACAGATGTTGGTCACTTCATTGTCTTTATAAGCATCGAAACGAACTTCACTGCTCTTTCACTTACGAAGTGACCAACATCTGTGTTCTCTTTGTTTAAGAGTAAACCCTATTTCGTTTGACTTAAAGACTAATTTAGTGTAAAAGTAATTTGCACTTATAACGCCTTACATTTTGAAGTGGCAGTTGCGGCCACAGCTAACAATACAGATAATGGGCATTGTTCATCGGGTACAAAGCTAATGGGATTCGCTCAGCCAAAAGAATTACTTCTATACAAAGAGAAATTCCATAAAAATAAAGAGAAATCTCTGTGCGAATTCTTAATTTAGTTGAATTGCTGCCTGATAAGAAGTTTGCGCACTTGTGCGATAAGGCCTCGTTTTATATTTCGTACTAACTTTTGTAATTTGCTTACAGGTACGTAAGTAATGGTTCAACAGATCTAATAAGTGGGCGGGACCTAGTGAATGGAACAAGTAAGTTAAACATCACAAACGCAATCATTTAAACACTTACTCGCTTTGTAAGCTGTAGACGAGCCACAACTCCGCCATCGCCGCCTCCTCAGCCAGGTCCCTATCCAGGACGGCGAGGCTCCACCTGGGGAATCGGTCCCTTACTCTTGGCTCCCTTGGACCTTGCGCTGCTAACGGCTTGGAGACCCTCATCCTAATATACCTGTGGTTGGAGAGGGTCTCCGTGTCCACCAAGACAACGACGTCCGCCTTGCGACGGCAGGGGCTGCAAGTAGTGATGTCCACAATTGGCTGGCCTTTTTTGAAATGAGAACACCCGGGAACGTCTGAAATTCGGATTACGGATATACAAAAGAATTTCGGAACCTGCTCGCTTGGTCAGTCAACATTATCATCATCATCAGCCGAAAGACGTCCATTGCTGGACCAAAACTTACCCCGAAACACTCCATAACGATCGGTCGTGAGCCGCCTTCATCGAACGTCTGCCCGCCATCCTGACAAGGCCACCGGTCAACCCTGTTGGCAGTCTTCCCAGGCTGATGATCAATGATTAAAGTTAAAGATACCCGTGTGTAAAATATAAATAGACACATATTGCCAAATGTGAGGCTTTAGAGTGCGCAATCAACTGTTGATTTCATAAAAGAATAAAGCCCAAAAATAGAAAACCAAGTGAAAATATTATCATACGCACGAGCGAAGCCAGCGCGAGCGAAAAAAGGCGACTGGGAGAAACGACCTCGAATAATGGCTTGGCTATTCGGACCTTCGTGGAAGAAAATCTATACAGGGTGGAAGTTCACATGCGTCAGTAAAGACAGGCAGATGATCATCATGGGGTTTTCAGTGTATGAATTATTTGATACTAGGCAGACAGTGTCAAATCATTGGAACTCGAGAACCCCGGGCTATAATCACCATTCACAACTACGATACTACTCAGAATCACGAGCTCTTTCGATCTAATTAGGAGAAATAAAAAAGTTTTTTCGTTCCATTCCGTTATCATGTCCATATCCTACTATAGCGGGAATCAAACGCCGCCTAATCGCTTGTGGTATACCGACTGATTGCTGGGAGGGAATCGCGGTGCAAAGATATAACTTAAGATTTCACGCTATGTCCTACAAATTTTTCCATTGAGTTATAGAAAATGTATGGAAACTAAACATCGTATTTTGTGTAAATGAGGAGCTCGAAATGAAAAATAAATAAATCCACAACAAAATAAAAATTGGCCCATGGGCTTATTTATGTAATACATTGTCTGTAATGGTGAACATTTTGTACGACATAGCGTGAAATCAGGCTTACTATGGTCAGAAGAAGCCACTTTACCAACTCACCAAATTAGATTGAAATCAGAAAAAAAAGAATCGACAAAATTTCGCCTTTACCTGATTTTCCCTGTTTTCAGTGACTTCGCCTCCCCTGCCGTCCCGTACAGGTTATTGTCCAATCAAGGACTTTTCACCCCAAACGAAACAGTACTATGGTACCCCAAAAAATCCTAAAAGCAATAACAAACAAAGACAACAAATCAAATATATTCAATCCCGCCCCTGAATTACTGTTGATTAATTTTTAATTGGAAAATACTGTCCGGCAGTTTTTCAGCTTTTTTCGGGAGATTTATTTGTTTTCCTTCCCAAACAGTCCGTTATAGTATTTCTGTTAACATTTACTATTGCAGTCTGTTTGCAGTGAATGTAAAAACGGATTTTAATCATGAATGTCTTGATTAAAAGCCTTTTTTTACATGAACGTAAACTAGCGGCATAAACGAGAATTCTCACTTCACCACACATCACATCCCCGGTAGCAAAAATGCTATGAGAGCTAATACAGCCATTATAACTCTAATTTAAGCTGTATAAACACTGTATAAGTGTAATTTTGATGTCCACTTCTTGGCCAGGAAATATTAAGGCTTTCTCCCCGCGTGGCGGGCAGAAAGTGACGTTAAAAACGTTATCCACTACATAAGCATCCACCTAAAAACCCCAATAGCTGACTGCAGCACTAAATATCCTGAGTGTAGTAAACAAACGCAGTAAAGAACTTCATAATGTAATGCATAGTGCCCGCTCGAGTTAAATGAGGGTAGTTTTTCACGTTTTTATCCGACGAGTGTCGTTAGGGTGGATTTGACGCATAAATTCTGGGTTTAAGCTGTCGGCAGGTGGGGGAAGCGAGAAAATATATAAGGGTACGGGTTCTGTACAAAGGAAAAATTTGGTATGGACGTGAATTTTTAGTGAATCTAGTTTTGACAGCGTGACGGAGCAGTGCCGCGCTGAACCGACGGTCCTGGGTTTGAATCTAGGCATGAGCAATTATGCGTGTGATGAACTCGATTTTTTGTTCCTGGGTTATGGATGCTGTCTATAAGTATGGGTACCATCGTTTATTTAATACCCATCACACAAGCCTACAAAAGCTTACTTTGGGACTAGATCGATATGAGAGGTTATATAAAAAAGAAAAAAAGGTAAATCCAAATCGTTTGCTGAAGTTTTTCATCATCACCATCATATTAGCTGCAAGACATCCAGTGTTGGACAAATGCCTCCCATAAGGTTCTCCACAACGTTCGGATGCGTGTCGCTTACATCCAAGAACTTCAAGTCCTGACATGACCCTCAGACCAACTTCTTGGACTCACCTATCATCATTCAAAAACGTTCACTGTTGGATATGATATGAAAATGTTCTGCGCTGTCCGCATCAAGCTGACTTCAGTGACCTTCACCAGGTCATCAGTGTACCTTGAACCTACCACGCTGAATTGAGTTCTTTATGATCCTCGTAGCAGTCATGGTCTCACTGGAAAATCAGCTGAATTTCGAGCTAGCATCATGCTGAGAAACCATTGGGGAAAAGTTTTAGTTTAAAATGCTTTCATTTATTTTTGTTGTTGTGGTTATGCTTCCGAATAAATAGTATTTACTTCTTTCATTCTTTGACTTAAGCCATGTTATAATTTTTTGATTTATTTTGCTAGTCTCATTTGTGGCCCGAACTTTTTATGTTTGTTATTTAATGGTTCACCTTATTCTACGGATCTCTAACAATGAAAGGTGAGAACACTGCTGACATAAACGTCTCTCAAGTTAATGCACCTCGTGAGTGGGAAAGGGATAAGAACAGTTGGGAGAAGAGAGATGGGGATAAAGGAAAGAAATAGGGATTTAAACAGAACGTTTCGTTACTTATTTATTATTGAAATCAGAAATATTTTTGAAAAAATACGTGACGTATGATATTACGAGCATAAATAGAGGACGTTTAGGATAAAGGACGTTAAGAGTACATGATCAATTGAACTCATTAGTTCTTTAGTAGGTACGATCTTACTGTTAAAAGAATAGATTTATTTTTGCAGTAAACATGAATCTCTGAAACTATGTTGGTTTTCTTCTCTCTCTCTCTCTCTCTCTCTCTCTTTCTCTCTCTCTCTCTCTCTCTCTCTCTCTCTCTCTCTCTGTCTCTCTCCTGAGTAATTATGATATTGTTATCTGTTGTGGAGTTGCTTTTTGTCTTCTTCTTCTACTACTTTTCCTTATCCAACGCATCGTCATCAAATACACCCCAGGCCAAAAGTATGGAAACAAGCTTATAATTATTACTATACAAACCTGTGATTTCCTTAAGGAATAAATTACAAAATTACAATATAATAGTACATTACTGCAGACGCCGGGAAATAAGGGCTTGCCGGCTGAGTAGATATAGACGGCCGACCGTAAGGGAGGCCGTCTAGTGATACGAAGCCGGCAAGCCCTTTTCACGGCTAAGGCATGTATAGTGCTTTTCTCAAACATATGCAATGAAATAAAAAATGCACCACTCAAACATAATTCAGCTGTTCAGCCAGATCATGAACACAGAAGCCATGTTTAAAAAAAAGTATTTTTAATTCTCCCTCTATTTTTTTTTCTTCTTTATAAGTCGTCCACGTGTGTAGTGTTCGAATATTAGGGCCATTATACACAACCTGATACTAAGAATCTTAATTTCTATAATAAATAAAATAAAAGCAGAAGATTTTAAATATTGTCTATGGTCTCTGGTGACTTACGTACAGACAGTATTTTAAATTCATTCATCAACACATTGAATCATACAGATTTGTATTCTTAATATCAGTTCGTGTACTAGGCATTAACGCGGATATTGTTGGTCCGATGGCTGAATGGGTAGCCGCTAGAAAAAAAAATATATCAGCTGTTCATAAACACAGACGCCATGTTTACATTAAAATTAAAAACAAATTACTTCCCGGCCTAGGCCTTCAATTTTGTATGAAATTCCTTTACAGCATAGATTAGAATGTATTACTGCTTTACAGTTCTCTCGAATTGTTCCGCCCGAAACTTGACACTTCGAAGCCTGTTTTAACGCACGTTATGACCATAGCCCTAAGTTTGTACCACTAACACTATGGATATAAAGTCCGAAATAAATGATTTGTATTTGTATTTGTATGACGATATTTCATTGCATGTTTGAGAAAAAATTATTATAAACATTTTAAAAGTCAATAACGCAAATTCTGCTTATTAAAATTGCCAGTGCAAAATTTTGTAGAAAGGCAATAAAAAAGACGACATGCACTTTGTCCCGGAGTTAGGTAAATATATAATATATTTTAACAATATGCAGATGTTTTAATAGTGGATGTTCTATATTTTTATCTTTTAGGGGTGGCCTAATGATTACTAACATTTACACAAGGAATAATTATTGGAAACTTTAAACATTAAAAGAATAAACTTTGTCTCCATACTTTTGGGCTGCGGTGTACATCGGTCATACAGAGATCAGGGTCCTAATTCGAGAATGCCGTTTGAGAGATCGCAAAACGTCAAAACTCCATTAGATATCGCCTTTGAACTGTCATTAAAATGTGATGAGCTTCAAGTGACATATCTTATTAATTTTGGAAATACGAGGGCGATAATGATTGTCAAAAATTCTATTCATGCATATGAATTTCTGTTTTGAACGAAACGTAACTAACTAATTTCACGCACTACACGGTCAAGTTAAAGGCCCCTGTTATTTATGCCATCACATACAATGGAAATGCAAATTAAGCGCGACCGGATTGACGAAGTTGCTCTAGGGATATCGCCAGTTGTCAAGTAGGGACACGTCAAAAGTGACGGATGGCGATGAAATGGAGAGATCTCCATCTCTCTAAAATTGGTCGAATTACCCCCCAGACTTTATGAGATCTTGACGATTTTTGACCAAGCGAGACAAGCTTAATCTTCATCTTGGTCAAACTTTTTTCGTATGTCCATAGTTATATGTTTGGATGACCGGATTTCCAGCTTTTCTTGCCGAGAAGTCGCATTTCTCAACCAATTCTCATGAGATTCTGTGAGAAGGTTCGATAAGCATAAATGTAAGTATGTACATATTTTTTTTTGATTAATTTTTTCGTTTTTTTCTAAATTTGAGCCATTTCAAAAAAAAACTCGCGTGGTACACAAAGCCACTAGTATTATCATTATTTATGTTCACGTATGTTTTCGCATGACCTTATATTTCAAATCTATCTTACTATCCAAAAGTATTATCTCTCCTCTCCTCTACAGCTCATACCTCATTTCAAAAGGAACAAGCGAGCGTGTGAAAGTCTCGTTTTCGGAAACAATGGACAAAAAGTCTCACGACATTGACTCGAACTGAGTCATTTGTTGCAATTTGGGAGGTTACGTCAATTATAATCACGGAACTAGGAAATTCGACGTTTCTAATGTCATTAGTACGAGGTATTGCCACGATGGTAACTTTAGCGATTTGCGGTGTTTGTCTTGAACATCGCCCTGTAAAATCACCCAAATGACCTGCCTGCCACTTAAAGCAGATCGAATAGCAAAATCAAGGCAATATTTTCCATGATATGTGACGTTGTCTACCAAAAGAGTGCCTACAATTTGTCGTTTGTTAAAAGAGTCAATATTTGTTTGCGACTTAAGCATCAAAATTGTTACATTTTGGTTGAAATCGTCATATTTATGGTTAATATATCGCTAAAATTAGGTCAAACGCCAAACGAGAGGATTAGTCCACTTTTTATACATGAGAAATGTTAATTGAAGAAAATGCGTACTTTGGTTACAATCATTATTATGATCAATAAACAATATTTCACGTCGTGTAGTTTCCAATATTTACAAAGCGATATAAATTTAACACTTTTATATCCCATGTGGCGTTATCACGCGATATTCCTATAGACGATAAACCTCAGACCATTTCGTGACAGAAAGTCATAAAATAACTCAAACTACAAACGTCTTACAACCTTTTAGAACCAACTAGGGAGACAGATTGTAATATCTTCCAGAATGACGTATGAGGAGTTGAAAGTGTGCTCTGTTACGAATTTTTTGAAATGAGTTGTTAGTTTAGTGGCGTTTTAGATCCCAGAGAGTGCAGTTTTATTGGCTACAAGAGATATAAATCTAGTCTTCTATTCTGTACAGTTGCCTATATTTAGTGAAATTTGTATTTTATTGACTTTTTTAATCCCCATATCACCACCATTAAAAAAACGAAAAAACTGAATCTACAATACAATTCTATTCTCTAATCTATCATACTGACAAAATTTAATGAGAATCGGTTGAGAAATTTAGCCTGTAAGGGAGAACAGCTGGAAATCCGAAAATAAAAACATACGAGATGGATACGAAAGAAATTTGGGCGAAGCTGCAACAGACGCTTTGCTCGTTTCGCTCGCACAGGAAATTATTATCAACGAGTGGCTACCGTGGAAATAAATTCGATGCCTAAAGCCGGACTATTGACATTTGCAACGCTATGCATTATTTCTGTCCCCTACAGGTATAAGGACTGACATAATCTGTGGTTCGTTACACGAAATATTATTTTAAATATAAGGTTTAAGTAAATTTATCTGGGGGCACGGTAGTGCCCCCGCCAAGACGAACAAAAAAGAAGGGGGCACTACCTACCTTTTCTCGAACCGTTTCGTCTTATATTCATACCCTCATAGTTTCGTCCCAGTTAACACTAGAGCGCCCAAATTCTCAGGTTAAGATGCAGTTAGCAAACATATAAAATGTACAAAATTTAATTGATCTAGCTTTTATACTTTAGGTTTTATAGGTACCTAAAATACGCCGATTTTGCCACTCACTCACTGACGTATCAAAACCTCTGGGGTACTTTCCGATGACCTAGAAAGCTGAAATTTGGTATGTAAGCTAGTATTAGTACACAAACAACAAAATAATTCTAAAACTTGGAACTTTTACCCCCCAACCCCTTAAACTAGGGGATGGAAGTTTGTATGAAACTTCCGCAAATTTTGATACTAGAGGTCTGAAAATTGAAACCTATAGGGACTCATTGTTATAAATCAAATACATATTGTAGGACTTTTAAAAAATCACCCCCCACCCTTTAAATAAGGGGATGGAAGTTTGTATGGGTTTCCCATAATAGGGGATAAAAGTGTATATATATATGGGGCTAAACTTAAGTATTTCTTAAATACACAATTGTCTACTTCAGTTGACGCTCAAGAAACCCTACAGCCCAAAAAAATAAAAAAAACTAAAGCACCTTACAAAAAGAAATGAGATCCCACCAAAAACATTTCATGTAAAATTGACGGCCAAGACTCACATTCTCAACGCTTTCGCTGTAAAAAAGTTATCAGATCCCAGAAAAAGCCAAGCCCCTAAGCCCCGACTTTACTAACCCCACCACCTTGGTTTAAAAAGTATGGCATCAACTGGCTTCAAGCCCCTAAACCCGGAGTTTACTAACCCTACACCTTTGTTTCAAAAGTATGGCTTGGCCGTTTCATAGACTACCGTAAATAAGTCTAGCGGACTGTCCGGCCTATATCGTAAGGAATTAAGTTTATAAGTATATATTATCAAAGACATAAACTTAGTTTATTGATACCATATGGGCCAGACGGTCCGTTGGACTTATTTACGGTACTCTATGAAACGGCCAAGCCATACTTTTGAAACAAAGGTGTAGGGTTAGTAAACTCCGGGTTTAGGGGCTTGAAGCCAGTTGATGCCATACTTTTTAAACCAAGGTGGTGGGGTTAGTAAAGTCGGGGCTTAGGGGCTTGGCTTTTTCTGGGATCTGATAACTTTTTTACAGCGAAAGCGTTGAGAATGTGAGTCTTGGCCGTCAATTTTACATGAAATATCTAAATATATAAAAGAAGAAACTGACTGACTGACTGACTGACTGACTGACATATCAACGCACAGCCCTAACCGCTGGTCCTAGAGAGTTCAAATTTGGCACGTAGGTTTCTTATAAGGTGTAGGGGTGCACTAAGAAAGGATTTTTCAAAACTCATCCCCTAAAGGGGTGAAATGGGGTTCCAAAGTTTGTATGGGGAAACAAGATTAGTTAGACTATTTTATTCGAAACTTCACAGAAGTATTTCTAACAATAAATAAGTAAACACGTGTTTCAGGTTTTTTGAAAATTCAACCCCTAAATGGGAGAAATGTGGTGACAAAGTCTGAAAATCAGCATGAGTGTTGTTTTTATGGTTTATCGGGTCGCTGATTACGAAAACCGCAACGATTTTAAAATCCAACGTGGTGGACGTGAGTTACCATCTCCCCTGTTGGGGTGAAATGGGGTTGAAATGTCTAAATAGTAAACCGCTGGTTTTAGAGAGTTCAAATTTGGCACGTAGGTTCCTTATAAAGTGTAGAGGTGCACTAAGAAAGGATTTTTCAAAACTCACCCCCCAAAGGGGTGAAATGGGGTTCCAAAGTTTGTATGGGGAAACAAGATTAGTTAGACTATTTTATTCGAAACTTCACAGGAGTATTTTTAACGATAAATGAGTAAACACGTGTTTCAGGTTTTTTGAAAATTCAACCCCTAAAAGGGAGAAATGTGGTGACAAATTCCGAAAATCAGCATGAGTGTTGTTTTTGTGGTTTATCGGGTCGCTGATTACTAAAGAAACGGAACGATTTTAAAATTCAACGTGGTAGACGTGAATTAAAATCTCCCCTGTTGGGGTGAAATGGGGTTGAAATGTCTAAATACTAAACCGCTGGTTCTAGAGAGTTCAAATTTGGCACGTAGGTTCCTTATAAGGTGTAGAGAATGTAAATGAATAAACTGGCGGTCTCCTGGGAGGCAAGGGGAATAGAAGTTGGCGACAGAAGGCTTTCAAACCTCCGCTTCGCCTCCGCTTCGCCGACGACATCGTTCTTTTTGCTTCTTCTGCAGACGAACTTCAGCTAATGCTCAAAGATCTGAGCACCGCAAGCCTTAAAGTTGGACTACAAATGAATCGGTTGAAGACTCAAGTAATGACCAATAGCGCGAAATGTAGGGTTGAGGTAGACGGGCAGACCATACAATACGTCGATGAGTACAGTTACTTGGGCCAGATAGTCTCTTTCAGCAACAGGCAAGACAAAGAAGTCGACAGCCGCATCGAAAATTCCTGGAAGAGCTACTGGTCCATGAAAGAGTTCATGAAGGGAGACCTTCCACTGTCGCTGAAACGAAAACTCATCGATATGTGTATTCTGCCTGTCCTAACCTACGGTGCCCAAACATGGTCGTTTACTGAGGGCCAAATTGAAGGTTTGCCAACGGGCCATGGAGCGCAGCATTTTAGGCGTGAAAAGGACGGATGACGTCCGGAACACCACGCTGCGCTCCAAAACACGCATAGCTGAAGTCGGTAACAAAACAGCCAGGCTCAAGTGGGATTGGGCAGGCCACGTCTGCCGTATGCACCCGGATAAATGGGCCAGCATTACAACTAAGTGGGTAACTCAAGATCGGCGACGCAGACGGGGCAGGCCGAGACGGAGATTCATTCCTTAACAACTGGTCGGACGAGACGTCAAACAGGGACCTGTGGAAATCTAAGGGAGAGGCCTTTGCCCAGCAGTGGGACACACTAATAGGCTTTAAAAAAAAAATGAATAAACACTTGTTTCAGGTTTTTTTTAATTGAACCCCTAAAAGGGAGAAATGTGGTGACAGTCGAAAATCAACATTGGTAATGCTTTTATGGTTTATCGGGTCGCTGATTATGAAAACCGCAACGATTTTAAAATCCAACGTGGCGGACGTGAATTAACATCTCCCCTGTTTGGGTGAAATGGGGTTGAAATGTCTAAATACTAAAGCGCTGGTTCTAGAGAGTCCATATTTGGAACCTACGTGTCCTTATAAAGTCTAGGGGTGCAGTAAAAGAAGCATTTGTCAAAAGTCCACCCCCCAAAGGGGTGAAATGGGGGTCGTAAGTTTGTATGGGGAAAAAAGATTAGTTAGACTATTTTATTGAAAACTTCCAAGGAGTATTTCTGACGATAAATGAGTAAGCACGTGTTTCATGTTTTTTGATAATTCAACCCGTAAAGGAGGAGAATATGGTGACAAAGTCTGAAAATCGACAAGGGTAATATTTCCATGGTTTATCGGGTCGCTGATTACCAAAACAACAACAATTTTAAAAACAAACGTGGTGGACGTGAAATACCGTCTCGCCTGTGGGTGCGATGGGGTTGAAATGACTAAATATGAGTATGGGTGTAATTTTTATGGTTTCTTGGGACGTTAATAATTACGAAAATGCCACCGATTTTGAAATTTTATATTGTGGACATGAAAATTCTTGAAAGCATTTGCGCCAAATTGAAATTTAATCGGTCCAGTAGTTTTGCAGCAAATCGATTGTAACAGACGGACTGACTGACAGCTACACGTGATCCTTATGGGGGTTCTATTTTTGCGTTATCCTAATAAATTAAAAAAATAGTATTTGGTGGCATCTCGATCGTCGTCAATCGGTACCTAGGCGGGCGGCGCGTTTGGACGGGAGAAGTAAAGATCGGGAAACTTCCTGCATCCGTAATAAATACATTCAAGCTTTTCAATAATTATGTTCTCATTTCAGAATTCTGAATTACGTTTATCTGGCTCAGAATAATACATTTTTCGTTCATCAACGAAGGGAACCTCAATATCTTACAATAGAACATGATGTAACTTAGAACATGGCTTAGAATCATTAAACCAATCTCGAATATCCCAAGT
Organism: Apotomis capreana; assembly: GCA_947623375.1. Classification (NCBI taxonomy): domain Eukaryota; kingdom Metazoa; phylum Arthropoda; class Insecta; order Lepidoptera; family Tortricidae; genus Apotomis; species Apotomis capreana. The sequence continues at coordinate 870,708 of OX392520.1, forward strand.
CGATAAGCGGAGGCTCGGGACATTATAAAAGCTTTATACAAATAAAATGCACACATATCCCGGTGTCTTAGCTTCACTTCGAGTTATGAATTTTGAAGTGAACTTTATTTGGATACAGTTAAAGCTGAGATCGCTTGATTTGAGTGCTTGAGTTTTCGGTTTGATTTGTTAAAGTGGAGTTGTGATAACATAAAAAGTATTTCCCAGTACCTAAAATTAGAAAAGCGAAAGTCTGTGTATGTTTGTTACTTCTTCACGCTAAAACGGCTGGACGGATATGCATGAGGGAAATGCAGATTGCAGATTATACCCTAACTTAACAAATAGCCTACTTTTAATCCTGAAAAAAAGAGAATTGTTCCCGTAGGATGATGTATATTATATAGGCACGCGAGCGAAGCCGCGGGTTAATGCTAGTATGAGTATATATTTAGTCATATTATGTTCATTTATGTATATTTTTATGTATGTTTATGTATCCATAAATATTATTATAGGTTTTAGTAGATTTTAATAATTTTTCAGTAGTTTTCTTGATTACTTTTTGCATCGCCTACTCATCTCATTTCATTTCCGCCACCCAAAGGTTGTCTGGAAGAGATCGCTTTCTAGCGATAAGATCGCCTATTGTTTGCCTCTATTGTAATGTTAAGTGTCATCTGTATTTGTATTTCTTTCTTCTTGAGGTGTGCAATATAGAGTATTCTATTCTATTCTATATTCGTTACTAGAGGGCTGCAACTTCATCCGCGTGAGTCTCTTTTTTACCGTAGCCGGGTAAAAAGTATCCTATAACCATCTTTGGGTGTCCAGCTATCCCTGTACCAGAATTGGCCGAAATCCGTCCAGCCATTTCGGCGCAATGAGAGGACAAAATAAATCCTGACCGACTGATGGCGCTAAACTGGCATGGCGCCGCGCACCCATACATAACAAATGACGAACTGCACCACGCTATCAAGACTTTTCCTGAACTCATGACCCCATAGAAAACTGATTTTCTATATCTTCTCTTCTTCGATTTAAGAGCTGCGCTCTTTTCGGTGTAGCAATCGCCAGTCGTTTCTTTCTCGGGCTCTCTCCTTCACTTCTTGGTAAGACATGACTATAACCTTTCCTTTTATTTTCTGAAAGCAATTTCGTCATGGCCTTCCTCTACCTCTTTCCCTCGATTTTTTCTTCTATACAATTTTTAAGGAGTCATGCCGGGACAGATGCCCTTTCTTATTTCCTTTTCTGTTTTCTATTACTGTTAATACAAATATTGAATTGTAAGTATAATAGTATAGATTATATAATAACCTTGTCTGATACCGTTATAGTTACTCAATACCACACAACTCGTGTGATATTAAATAGGTTTATGGCCGCGGCGTCTGTTGTTCTGTAACGATGTACAAAAGACGGACTTAATGCCAGTCGTAACAGAGCTCGCAAACAACGATATATTTCAGCGATCGTAACATTATTTAGAACCACAGAAAATAATAGTGCACAGACATTTGACTATTAGTGGCATGGCGTGGAACAAACCTCTGGGCAAGCCGGAACCGATTTGTTTTTTTTTTACCAATAGGGATTTGGCGAGGTGGTTGGCGTAGTTGGTAGTGCACTTGCCTACTGAGTCGGCGGTCCTGGGTTCGAATCTCGGCCAAGGCAAGATATTTGTGCGATGAACTCGAATAATTGTTTCTATAGCACCATCGCAAGTGCAAACTTCTGGCCGAAGGGTGTCGTGTTTCGGCAGTTCTGGGGCAATCTGCCGTATTCTACACCAGATCAGACGACACAACGGAGCCACGCCATTGTTTTGCCTAAATGTAACTAGTTTTAAGTCAAATGTTTACAATGAAGCGAAAAATTGAAAAATTTAATGGTTCAGACATGATTCGAACCTGCGTTTCCAACGGCTTTCCGGGCAAACACGGGCGTCCTACCAACTGGACCACCGAACCAGATGTCAGAGCCATTGAATCTTTCAACCAGTTGCTTCAACATGTCTTAGGGTGGCATCATAGCGCCATCTACCGTAAGGATCGGTTTTTAGCTTCATTGTAAACATTTGGTTTACGTTAGCAGACGTTACTGCTTTAATAAAAAAATATTAATTCAGGTGTAGCACATCGTTACTATAGATTCTCAACAAATTTGAGACGGTGGTGCCGACGATAACGTCTAAATCTTCGTCTATATCAAATTTAAGACTATAGTCAGTTCTCTGTATTACTTATATGTGTGTCTCCTTTATCGTCAGTCAGTCATAAAGCAAATACGACAGATTTCCCCAGAGTTCCTTCCAACCTTCGCCGCTGAAAAGTACATCAAAACTTACTTTCATGCAATTGAATCATAAAATTTTATTTAAAATTAACAGACTTAGGCACCGGGATGATTTCGGCAGAAATATCGGGACAGTTCAGATGCATTCCTCTCCAAACAGCCTCCGGCGGCTATTCGAGTCATGGAAATCAAGGGGTGAGACCTTTGCAGCAGTGAGACACTCGTAGGACTGTAGAGGCTGACAAAAGAAAGAATCTCTGGAATAATTTCCTTAACCTTGGTGCTGATGACGATCCCGTGCAGACCGCATCCATTGACTCTCGCCTACCCTCGCAAGGTCATCCGTCCATCTAGTTGGGGCCCGTCTTCGCTGTGCTTTCCTATACGTGGTCGCCACTCTAGGACTTGCTGCCCCAACAGCCATTCATTCTCCGGGCTACATGGCCTGCCCATTGCCACTAACCGTGCAATCCTGTGAGCTACGAGTATGTCGTTTACATGTCATTCTGCAGAAGAAACAAGGGGAAACAGATTTTGAATATTTTAGAAATAATTAGCTGTGTATTTTAATGTTTAATCGTATTCATATAATGCTTCTACTTATAACGCTGAAACAACAAGAAATAAACTTATTAGTTGTGAACAACTTCCAATCATCAATGGACAACGACGCGAACGTCTCATTCCATCAATTTCTTCACAAAATATATTTCTTCACTAAATAAATTTAAAAAGAATGGAGAAAACTACGATTCTAATAAAAAATAAATTTGTGTGTTTTACGAAGTTGAGTTTTGATTTGACGTTTCATCCGTGCGTTTTAATACGTTAAATAAGTTTCTGTCAAAAATGACATTTTAGTGGCAAGCTTTTATAGCCGACTGTACTTTTCTTTGGATATCCATCAAATGCTCACTGAGACAATTCTAAAGAGCCCAAGCTCGGTAGGATTGCTTTTTTTTCTATTATAGAGTTCCTATGCCCACCTTCCGGCTCCATCATCAGATCAGCCCCATGGTACCATATTATTGTATTGTCATCAAAGTTGAGTAAGTATGCAAAATTTCAGCTCAATCGGTTGACGATATATGCTTCAAAATTGAGTTGCAAGATTTCACCCGAACAAACATACTTTAAACATACCATGCAAGTTAAATAAAAGCTTTAATGATTGTACGTTTCCGGAGGGGTTTGGCTTAACAGTTTTTCTTTAATATTACAAAATTATTTTCAAAAAAATGTGACAATTTACTGTTACACTTAAAACATGTTATTTACGTCCATATCTCAACACAAATCCAGTTACTCTGACAAGCCCCTCAAGGCCATTCTAAAGATAAAACAAGCCTCAAAAAGCAAACGGAACAAAAATGCATTTTACCACAGAAAGTCCGTAGGGAACAATTTCATTCCTTTAACTCAATGTATGAACACTGCCCAAATAGCCAAGACCTTCCTCCCTCTGCGTAAGTGTATGAAAAACTGGTAAATCGGGGTGAGTTCAAGTATTTTTCGAGCTCATTATTATACTGGTTACTTCCCAAATTCCCAGCATAAACTGACCTCTTGTATTTAAGATTTCACTCGCATTGGTGTACCATTATAAATTGGCCGTTTTCAAAAGCGGTCGCAAACCTCAGGCATAATTTTACAAAAGATTTCGGCTTTATAGTTGTTATTGCTGTTATATTTCTTTGAAAATGTGCCATTTGGTCGTACCCCTGGCTTGTAGCTCGTTTGTTAGCGATTGCGTATAAATCTCTTTGCCCGAGTTTGTAAAATGGGGTTATGTTTTCTTTTTCAAATTGCGGTTGTGGTAATGACAGATTTCATTTAACTGGGCTTTTGTTTACAAACTTTTGTTACGCATTTGTGATTTGAGGGATAAAATAACTGTAAAACCATAATTTTATGACAGTTATTGTTAGATTTTGAGAATGTCTCATCAAATGTTCTTCATCAAGTATGTGGTTTGTTTGGTAGTGGTAGGGTGCTTCTGTAGGGTACGTTTGCACTGATACCGAGTGGATGGAATGGATGGAAACAAAACGTGAATTGATCAATCACAGTGCTTGGAATCTCCAAGTGGAATTGAATAGGAAGTGTTAGAGAAATTGTATAGAAGAGGAGCGTACAAATTTACAAATCACAGTGGTTCAAAGTTTTCTTTCACGACAGTTGAAACCCTTGTCACTTTTCGTTGCTCTTCTCCACTCCACACCTATTTAAGGATCACTGGTTTTCTTTTGGATTCTTTATAAGTTTCTATGAAATATGAGTGTGGATGTGTATTTGCGCCGTTATCGTGCCAAAATTGCTGAATAGGTTTCAACTATCTTTGATTTACATATCTGAACTAGATACCTGGATATGATGGTGACATTTTTTCCTGAACCATTGATAAAAAGATCAAATAAAAGAAAAATTTAAACGTAACCTGGCACAAGAGACCGGGAATCGAACCCGGTACCACACCGGTAACTTTAGATTACCGGTCCAGTGTGTTAACCTCTCCACCACCCTAACGCCAGATAACCTTTCGATTTTTTCCTTACGCTTGTGTATCGATCTTTGCATATAGGCTTATTATTTTCTCCTCAGCGAATACTCCCAAAATAAAATCATGTAAAAAACATGGTTAGATGTCCGTTTGGTCTATCAAACGCTTCCAGATTTAACGCATTACAATAATTACACACAGAAAAACTCAGTAAAGAAGGGAAACTTGTAAACACTCCCCTCCGGAATTCATTAAGAGTGCTTTCGTAAAATTAACGAACTTGGACAAATCATTAATCTTTCACGAAAAATATTCGATGGACGTCACGGTTGATTTATTTTTGTGAGGTTTTTATTGGAGTTTTGACGGTGGGGAAATTACGGGCGAGCCGAGACCTAGAACATTCACATGTTATTTTTCGATAACGTAAAACTTTTAAATTAAATCTAAGGCCTAAGACATTCAAAAATATTTTTTTGTACTGTAGTTGGGGTAAATTTGCCATCGGTGAAATCCGGTAGGTACAGACATATTCCCTCTTATTTAAGACTACTTTCAAAGAGCACATTTAAAGGGCCAGGAAACTTATTTGTGTGACACGTTTGAGCGAAGTATTTATAATCAGATTTTGATATCAAAACTAAGTTAAGTAAAATTTATATACACAATCCTTTTTAATCGGTGATCGGGAGTAGAAAAATATTAATATTTAGCTAAAATTAAACTTAATACGCGAGATCCCGCGCAATTACCTCACTGTTAAATTAATTAAAAGTTAAAACATAATTAAAACTAATAACCACTAGATACATGGTCATCCTACATAAATTATTGAAGTACGATACCTACGTCAAGTGTCAAATTTTCTACGACTTTGTTTATGTACCTAATGACAAATAACTATGACAAAGTTATTACTCATAAATTGTCATTCCCATTAAATTATTAAAGAGGTTGTAAGCACACCGATACAGACTAGTTCGGTGACAAGGAATTTAAGAAAAAATTGGTTTCAAAATAAAAAATATCATAGAAAAATAAAAGTTTGTTTCCATGTAATTACGACTTCAACGTGACCGCCATCAATTACTGAGTTAGAAAAGTTGGTATGTGATCACCGATTAAAAATCATCGTGTATAATTTAAGGACATCGAAAGGTGACAAAATTGTCAATCGACATATTCTGTCTCTCTCATAACCTGTCTATAGACAGGTCTAACCTAACTTGTCAATAGGCAGGTTATTATAGGTGAAAAGATGTTAATTGGTAATTTTATCACTTTTAAGATGTGCACAAAATGACAAATCACAGTCTCTCCTGCAGAACAAAAGGACATCTATAATAGAAGGTTCTTTATCTCTATTTTTTCAATAACAATTAGGTAACTTCGATATTTATTTACTCCATACCGTAAAAAATATTAACAAAATAACATTTAATTACCGTTTTTTAATGAACACAAAATGTCACCCTCCCAGAATATAAATATTTATTCCGTAACATTGACTAGCTAATTAATTACTTAAAACCCGAATCATTACCGGAAAATTGCCTAAAAGAATCGCCCTTTGAAGTCGACAACTAAGGAAAACATTCCCTAACACCATTTACTTAAGGTGCTTGCAGTAAGAAGTAAGTTGGTTGGAAAAAAACAATATGGTAGATACATTAGCGGTTGAAAAATAACTAAAATCCTCTTGAAGTTAACAAAATAGGAACTGTTTTTGGATGTTCTTTTGCTCAAGAACTGCAAGTGATATTCCTAAGAAGGCAATTAGAAGGAAATACTGAAATACTTTGTTAGTTTTTTTTTGCTTCAGGAAGTTTCTTTGCGTGCTTTTGACTTTTACCGAGTTTGGAAACGGGGAGGTTTTTAATTACGAGTTTTGACTTTTTGACTCAGTTTTCGCTAATCTGTAGAGTTTTCAAGTATTGATCGAAGTGAAACATGCAACGTTCTTGTCCTATTCACTTTATTGAATATTAAACTGATACTTTATAATCATCATCATGACGAACAAAGGCCTCTCTTATAGTTATCCACAGCGATCGGTTATGCGCAGCCCAATTGCTACCCGCGATCCTAACCAGGACATCGGTCCGCCTTGTTGGGGGCAATCCCACGCTGCATCTCCCGGTACGCGGTCGCCACTCAAGAACCTTTCTGCCCCAACGGCCATCGATTCTACGAGCAATGTGCCTCGCCCACTGCCACTTAAGTTTGGCGACTGTCTGAGCTATAAACTTTGGTTCTCTTGAGTATCTCATCATTTCGGATTCGATACCGCAAGGAAAGTCCGAGCATAGCTCGCTCCAGTGCCCTTTGAGAAACTTTGAGCCTTCTTATGAGGCTCATTGTAAGCGACCACGTTTTAGTGCCGTATGTCATCACTGGCAACACACGTTGGTTAAAAACCTTCGTCTTAAGACACTGCGGTATTTGGGATGAGAAGATCTTCCGCAGCTTCCCAAACGCTGCCCATCCGAGTTCACAGGCTCACTTTTCGGATAATTCACAAAAAAAGGTACGAGAAAATTCTATTTATATAAATACAAATAAACCCTGGACTCTGGTTTCAAGCACATATATAACGCCGATAGACTTATAACAAGTATAACATAAAAAGGTGTTTTTAGAAAAACCAATAATTTATGGAGCGAGTTGAATAGAGAATGCATTAGGATTCATATAATGGCAATAAATCACACGTGAACGTTATTTCAAGCACATCCTCGAAAATAATGCGACATTTTCCGCTCTCGAGCGCAATTGTACGAGTTTCTTGCATTTTTTCCAAAGGAAATCGGTTGAATAAGTGCTGGGCGGCACCTCACACCGTTAGTTAATTTACATCGTTTGAATACGTCCAAAATGTAACATTACTAAGTAAAAAATGCGTAAAAATGTAGAAGACATTTCTATAGTTTCGAGAGTCTGTTCCGAAATGTCCAAAATATGTTTATTTTACTTTTAATTTCGAAAAACTGAATGAGCTGAAAAAGCTTTTTATAATTATTACTAAACCTACTCATATACAGAATTGGTTGAGAATGCGACTTATAGATGAGAACAGCCTGAAAGGTAAGGAAGACCATGACTTTAACTGTATCAGAGCTCGACGTTAACCCTCACTACTCTGCCATGCTACGGCAAAAGGACGTATCTTACTATGACATCCGTTTAAAGATAAGACCTTTCACCGTAACACGACAGTACTTTGTGTGGGTGTAATATTAGGATGGTAGTTATAGTGGTAGGTAAATGATTAGTCGATGTTGGTAGTACAGGTATCCTTTTCACCATATCCTTTTACTTATACATTAAGTTTTCCCTGTACATGTATTATGAGTTTTTGTAGCAGTGAACCATTATGTTACTGCTAATTATTCAAAGTTGCCGTTCGCGATACTGCGTGGTAGTACAAACCCGCGATCGGGAATGTCTCTGCGTCACAGGAGTGGTGAGAACAGCCGTACATCAAGAATTCGAATATAGCATTTTTGCCCAAAGCTGAAACCAAGACGATATGCTGGCTTCTCTAAATCGGTAAATAAAAAATGTTGATTTACTGTATTCGGTGTGACAGCAAGCCATTCCGCTCAAGTACCCTCACTTAGAATAATTCCGCGCCACACTCCTGACAACGATAACTCGCACGCCTCCTCGAGTGCCTACCGTCCAGGCGTAGACATAGCCTTTGTGTGGCGTACGCTATGACCTATTACATAATGTATCTACACTCATATTGTAACTTTGTAACAAGTTCAGATACTACAAATATCTGCATTACTATACAGCATTAGGCGCGGGGTATCAAAATCAAGTGATGTGATTTAATCACATCACACTAATATCATAAAGGCGAAAGTTTGTGTGTTTATGTATGTTTGTTACTTCACGCTCAAACGGCTGGACCAATTTTGATACATTTTGGTAAGAAGGTAGCTTACACCCTGTATTCACACATAGGCTACTTTTTATCCCGAAGAAATCTAATGTTCCTGCGGGATAAGAGAGTAAATCCGCGCGACGCAGCTAGTCTACACTAATATTGTATAAGGTAAACGCAGGTATCACGACCCATCGAAAATTTGCAGGTAATACCGACCTATAAATTGAAAGTCAATTTTTACGCTTCCTGTACTATTCTAGATATAGATAGCTGAAGCTACGCACACGTTGGATCCTAGACCATCATTTACTTTTGCGTTAGTGTGTGTGAAAGTGCAAAAAAGAGACACAATAACCCAGTTTGTGCGGAGACAGCGTGGGTGCAGTTCACGTCGTACTAGGCCTTAATCCATCAGGTAAGCACGTGACTTTTCTACTTAAGCGATTTATTCGAATAAGTGAGTTCTATACTTTTTGTTGTGTTATTAAATATGTTCCGTTGAGTGTCAGTTCTGGATTTCATACCACATTTTATTGAAAAAAAAGCTATTTGAAACGACAAAACCTTAAAATAAAATAGGACGGTCTTAGCTTCATCAGTTTTAGTTGTGGCAGCTATCGCCGAGTCATAAGTCGTTAATGGCCTCAGCATAGTGTTTCGGTTTTTTCTATATTGTGTTATTATATGACTATAACACAGGTAGTTCAATAGACCAATTGAAATTCAAACATCTGTTCTTTGTCAAAATGTATTAGCGACCTACGTATTGTTGTCTACTTTCTTTTTTATTACGCTTTTATTTTAACCAATATTGACATATTTTTGGAAGGTCGACTCATGCATCGTTACATTTATAAATATTTGTTTTTTGTTTAAAACTGTATGCATGGGTACATATTTCTTGTTATATTTATTCATTACGATCTGATTTATAGTCAGAAGGTGTAACTTAATAATAAATACTTACTTTTTATGAGTCGCTAATACATCATATGTTTGCACTTACAAATTTTATTACCGACCCATAAGTCGTTAATGGCCTCAGAATAGAGTTTTGTTTTTTTCTCTATTATGTCATTATATGACAATGACACAGGTACTTTAATAGCCCAATTTAAATAAAAACATCGGTTCTTTGTAAAAATATATTAGCGACATACGTATTGTTCTCTACTTTCTTTTTTATCACGTTGTTAATTGAACTAATAATGACATATTTTTGGAAGGTCGATTCTTGAATTGTTACATTAAAAATTGTTGTTTTTTGTTTAAAACTGTGTGCATGGGTTCATATTTCTAGTTATATTAACTAATTACAATCTGTTTTAAAGTCAGAAGGTGTAACTTAATAAAAATACCTACTTTTTATGAGTCGCTGATAAATTATATGTTTGCACTAACAAATTGTATTAGCGATCCATAGGGGTCGGTAGTAGCAACAGTAAGAAGCTATTACCGATCGTATATAGATTATTGTATATCTCACCTACTTTGTGACCGGACACTTTCTTTGTTTTTTGTTTAAAACTGTATGCATGGGTACATATTTCTTATTATATTTATTCATTACGATCTGATTTATAGTCAGAAGGTGTAACTTAATAATAAATACCTACTTTTTATGAGTCGCTAATACATCATATGTTTGCACTTACAAATTTTATTACCGACCCATTAGTCGTTAATGGCCTCATAATAGAGTTTTGTTTTTTTCTCTATTATGTCATTATATGACAATAACACAGGTACTTCAATAGCCCAATTTAAATAAAAACATCGGTTCTTTGTAAAAATATATTAGCGACATACGTATTGTTCTCTACTTTCTTTTTTATCACGTTGTTAATTGAACTAATAATGACATATTTTTTGAAGGTCGATTCTTGAATTGTTACATTAAAAAATTTTGTGGATTGTTTAAAACTGTGTGCGTGGGTTCATATTTCATGTTATATTAATTAATTACAATCTGTTTTAAAGTCAGAAGGTGTAACTTAATAAAAAATACCTACTTTTTATGAGTCGCTGATAAATTATATGTTTGCACTAACAAATTGTATTAGCGATCCATAGGGGTCGGTAGTAGCAACAGTAAGAAGCTATTACCGATCGTATATAGATTTTTACGATCGGTGATAGCTGCATAAAAATCGTTAATAGCTTCACAGGCATTTTTGTGAGTCGGTAGGTATTAGCAACAATCGACTTCGTCGTTATATAAATTATTTTATACAGTATAGACCTTTATTCAGTAGCCTTTAACATAGAAAATATAGAATTTACACATAATACAAACGTAAAAAAATAAAAACGTGAATCTGAGAGCAATCAGCATCCTTAAAAATGATGGTTTATTTTGAAATTGCCTTAAGGGGGTCGGTAATACCTGCGTTTACCTTAGTTGCCGGCAAACTTTTAGAACAAAAATGGTGGATCTGCGCATGTAAATTTGTACGTAAATTGCTACTGCGCAGTCAAGGTCATGCTCAAGAAGTTTGCCGGCAGCTATAATATTTTGACAAGTTCAGATTCTATAGGTATATAAATACCTTCATTACTATGCATCGTTAGGCGCAGGGTAACAAAATCAGTGATGTGATTTCATAACATTACGATATACGATGCTGTTATGTTATGTTTGTTCATGTTCCTCACGCGTGCCGCCACTTCATTTCTCTGCATGGGACTGGTGGTATACAGGACTTGAAAAAATCATATCTACATAAAGGATAATCTATATGGTGATGAATATGTATGTAAATAAAGTAGTTTATTAAACTTTGCATACCTATAATTGGGTGTTAAAACACTCGTGTGACGCAAACTATCAACCATCAACAGATCAAAATCACACTCATGTTTTAAGAGCTCTCAATATGTAACAGTTGCATAAACTACTATTATCTATACTCATTTCGTAAAATAACCATGAAGCAGCGGCCTCGCCTCCAGCTCGTTTCATATAACCACACTATAGTGTTTTAAGGCCTCTCATTATGCAATAGTAGCGTAAAATACTATTGATTATTATTCAAGTGCTTAAACTTGTTGCTAGTGGATCGTAGGAATATACTTAAAGCACACCTATTCCGATGTCTGGGTTTGATTGTTCCGGAGATATAGCGAACTATGTAATTGTTGTGTATTTATTTATTTAATCTTTATTAAGCTACCAGTAAACCTTGGGGCGAAAATTTCAGGTGGTTCTAACCTAATCCACACTAATATTTATAAATGCGAAAGTGTGTCTGTCCGTTTGTTACCTATTTACGCTTAAACCGCTGAATTGATTTAGATGAAATTTGTTATGGAGATAGTTTGAGTCCCAAGAAAGGACATAGGATACTTTTTATTCTGAATAAATTTAGTGTTCCCGTAGGATGAGCGGGTAACACCACGGGTACAGCTAGTTATAAATAAATGTATAATTTATATAATGGTTAAGTCGAACTCACTCAAACGATTAACATTACATAAGCATAGGTACTACTCTCGTATTTTTAATTTAGAATATGGTACCCTAAAAATGATAATATCTGCTCACCGTTCCAGAATATTATAAAAACTCTCCATTGAAATAAATACTCAGTAAAATTCGCAATACGCAGTTGGAATCTGTTAAAAGAAGCGCCCTTATATCCGTGGACAGAAACAGGTGTTTCGCAGAATGTACGAATGTGAACACTTAATAATGCGAATACGTACGTGTGTCACGGCGAGAAACAAAAGTCGTGGCACAGCTAGCGTAGCACAAAAGGACTATTGTACAAAAAAAACGCGTTCATTTGCGCTCATAAAAAATGATTTTAGATTAGATTTATTTATTTCATAGTAACAAATTACGTTATAAATTATCCGAAGTTAATTACATGAATCTTGATATTATGATCATCAATGGCAACATAAAATTAGATAATAATGATTCTATTAAGTCAAATACACCATCATAATATAACTACAACAATAATAATAGAATCATAGATGGAATGTCAGATAAAACAGATATATGTAAAAAAACTTAAAAGAAAAAAGTTGTTTTTTCAATAGCGTACACGTACAGAGTTAAAACGACTGCAATTATAAGTAGTAGTGATATAAAGTAAAGCTAAAACATAATGAACTTGAAAATAAAATAGGCACAGTCGATTTCGGGGTTAAAAAAGTTTCTTCCTCCTATGCCTTGTCGCTGAGGAGGAGACTAGTTTACTATACATAATGATTAGAGTTTTAATAGGGACTATGTTTTTTTCTTTCTCTTTACATCATGTCAAACAAAATAGGTACTTAGAAGTTTTATAGAAAAGTGCAATTTCTAGTTATAGATGTTTAACATTTGCGTTGAAAACCGCGATTCAAGTATAAACTTTTAAAAGTTGTATCCGTCGAGCTTTGAAGTTGCTTTAAGTTTGTTCTTTTGACACGAGGCAAAGAAAATGGCCACGTTACGTTTTAACTTTTGTGCAATTTGAAACGTAAGAAAAATATCAAGATTTAATTTTAAATTGTGTTAATTTGTTCCATGAATTCACTAATTAGTAAACGTTTTCTCAATATTAATTCATCTCTAAGACCACAGGATACGAGTGAATTTAGATTTCAAAAAAAATATGTGGCACGACGCTCCTCCGAACAACTGTTTGAGTTACGAAAATAAATACACAAATTACAATAAGTGTACTTATAATCTTTATCTGCCAAGCTTAGAGAGAAGCTTCATAAGAATAATTCATATTGTATGGCAATTCAAATTTACAACCATTTATAATTATCATCTTTTGTAACTATGTTTCTTGCAATAAATGATTAATTGATTGATTGATTTAAAGTTTCTCCAATTTCTTCTGGATTCCATTATGAGATCCTTAGTCTCATGGCTATGAGAGCAACTATATACCCTCTTAAACAAAAAAAATAAATTTAAGTAGCCGCGGAAAAAAAAACAAAAAAAAGACATACCAATGCGTTGAAAATCTGGTACGTGTTTTCACATCGGCTTAAAAGTAAGTCACAAATGTATTTAAGCCATTTTTTGCGTTATAAGCAAACTTCAGACCATTCCATTATTACGCCACTTTTTTGAGGCGCGCTTTCAACCTCTCTCCTCCTTCTTACGTCGTGTTCATCACTTTAGTTCTGACAATGTTACGCCATCAGCTGTTCTTTATGACTTCGTGAACTTTCGCCTCGATATTGCTCGGATCATCGGCATCGAATTTCGTAGTCGCCTCTTTCTTTCGATATCAAAAAAAACTCAAAAAATCAGCGCTTATGCACCTTAATGGCCCCGCTGGCTAAAGCTCTGTGCGTCAGATGAAATGGAGATGTAATACACGTTCTGTTAGGGAATATTACAGGAACGCGCAACATAACGCCGACGGGCTTATCATCGTAAACAATTTCAAAAGGGAAATTTCAGTTTTTAATGAAAAAACTGGGAACCTTTCATTATATTTATATGATAAAGGATACATTTAGGTCACAATGGCAGGAAGAAAACTGTGCCTCATTAACTAAATCACGAATAAAAATACAATTACAAATCCTTTATTAGTAACACCAAGTTACAAATCAACAATTTTGATGGTACATTAAAGGGTAGATGGGCTACAAGCATTGGTACTTATTTTACAAATAACAGAAGGTTTAACTTATAATTATCATATTGTCTACATAATTTATTGCGTTACTAAATTCATTGGTTATAAAATATAAAAGAAAAATATCAATTCTTCATTCAATTATTGTAACTTTTATTAATTACCACAGTTGAAAAGATGTAGACACAAACTAATTTAAATATGAAAATAATCTATTTATCTATTTTAGGGAATAGAACAAACGTGTATTTATATAGGTACGAAAGTTTGTGAGTGTATTTATGTGTATGTTTGTTACTTCTTCACGCTCAAACGGCTAGACCGATTACGATAAATTTTGGTATGAAGGTAGCTGACACCCTGAATTAACACATTAGGCTACCTTTTATCCCGAAAAATGTAGTGTTCCCGTGGGATTAGCGGGAAACACTGCGCGGCGCAGCTAGTAATAATATAAATTTAAAAAAATATAATGGTATGGAGTCCAACTCACACTTGGCCAGTTTTTATTGTTATTTCCGTTAAAATCAAACCAAAACTTTCCCAACGAAATGACAGATCGGCTGATCGGATCACTCACTCATTCACTCGACAGGTGACCGGGAATGTCTAATGGGAATTCAATTCGTTTCGCTCGCGAATGAATGGAAATCAATTACGCAGAAGTATTTAATTTGATTTCAGCCGTTTTGGAATAACTTCGGTAGGGCTTCGTATTTCGTGTACCTACAATTCTAAGGATATCTACTTATACCTACTATAAAAAACAGGCTATGATTGGAGTATGTCGGTAATCAAATATTTTAATGAAAATTCTCTGTATGTACCGTACCTGAAAAACATATAAATAGAAGCTGAAGCGATGATACTTTTTAGATAATACAACACAGAAAATGGCCTTATGGCATTGCATCCACCGTTTGTCCGCTTTTTTGTTTTTATCTGTCAGCCACAGACGTCCACTGCTGAACATAGGCCTCCCCTATAGCTTGCTACAAAGTGTGATCCTGTTCAGACCGCATCCATCGACTCCCCCGTCCATGCCACGCTCATCCGTCCACCAAGTCAGGAGCTGCGTTTTCCTGTACGTGATTGCCAGTCTTTTTTTTAATAAACTTTTTGGCTTGAAAAATTGAAATGATATAAGCATTTGAGTGATATTTTTCCGCCATATACCCTATGATATGGCCCATATATGTCTATCGTTGCTATTCAAGCTAAATTCAGTGACGTTGTCAGGTTTGCCTTTGTTTTGGTAGCCATTGGTATTCAAATATTTGTAATAGAACGCAAAAAAGGTACAGGGTTATCTAATTTAATTCAATCCGCTCGTTCAGTTCACTAGGAGAGCCTTAAAGGTCAATTTGAACCGAACAACCTATAATCCAATTTAATCCAGCAAGCCAATCTCATCCCTGTCATCTAACACAGCAAAAAATCGAGCGAAATCGTCCCAGACATTTTCCCTGACGTAATAAAAATCCCACACGTCATCGATTTGTAAATGTCACATATAAAAACAATACCTAACTCATTGCAAATTAATTTTGACAGCGCTTCCGGTGAGTCTGTCAATTTCAATTATTTTGGGCCGTTGGGGGTGAATTTAAAATGGCGGCGGGGATTCAATAACAGATGATTGGTTTGACAGATGAAGGCGATGTCATAGTGGAAAATAACAGTAAGGAAAAGGAAGCGGAATGACATACCCCGCTGTGCCGACGACATAGTAGTATGTGTCCTGTCTACATTACTCTACGAAGGCTGAAGAGATCGTAGAGTATGTAGGCGTGAAGACCAGAATTGTCCTGAGAGTCGTGAAGTGAGAGTCGACTGACAATAAACTAGCATCTTTCATGAGGGAAGAATTTTGGCCGACGGACTTGCGTTTTAACAAATCGCTGAATAAAATGGGACTTAGTTTTTTAGTTCTATATCTATATAATATATGGGCCACAGTTGCATGAGAATAAATGATTCTGATAAATTGGAAACTGAAAATTTAATTTTCATGGCGATTTTTGTAACTTGTAACCTGTCACCGTATGCAATTGTGGAATTGAAATAATAAAAATAGTTGCTCAATTGTTAGCCAAATCCGAGCATACTTCAATAGGCTAGTTTTAATTTCCAGAATATTATACAGACATTTCCCAAAAACAAAGAAAAACACAGATGCCTGCGATAGGAAAATGTAGATATTAAACAAATACAAAGTTCTCAAGTTACTAACTGTTTAGAAAGACAAATAAGCAACTTGAGCTAGAGTTCAGATAATATAAGATTTTTAATATAATAAAAGTAACATAACCGAACATAATGTACACATTATTATGTCGTCTGCCAAGTTTCCAAGTATCAGTATAAGTATATTTACTTAAATCCAGCCTTCGAAGACTCGAAGAGCTTGTATATCATCAAAAATAATATCTGATTTGTTTACGTTAACAACTAAGCCAAGCCGAGTTTCTATTTAGAATTTGTCCTACATCAAGTTTGAGATAACATTTGTTCTTGTAAAAACGAATACTCTATCAGTTAGAGAACCTTACTGCCCCATCGGCCGTCAGTTCTACGTGCTATGTGCCCCGCCCACTGCCACTTCAGCTTGCAAATCCGTCGGGCTATATCAGCTACTTTTGTTTGTTCACGGATCTCCTCATTTCTGATTTGATCTCGCAAAGAAACACCGAGCATAGCCCTCTCCATAGCGCGCTGTGGAAGCGCGAATGGAGGCCACGCACCGGCAAGCGCAGCGTGGGACGTCCACCCACAAGGTGGATGCAGGTCGCTTCCAACCGGTCGATCTGGAAGTCACTGGGGTAGGCCTATGTTCAGCAGTGGACGTCCTGTGGCTGAAATGATGATGATGATGATGATGATCAGTTAGAATGATAGGTTAAGACAGTGTTCATCCAATTTTGCAACGTTTAGAAATTTGTGCACGCTGTGCGATGCGCAAAAAACTGCAAAATGTTGGATCTTTTAATTTTTTGGTCACCCATAAAGATTCCAAAATCAAAATAACAATTAAAGACAGGTACACAAATAGAACGCAATACTGCAGCCTAGTCTCCAGCCCTCGTGAAGCGGATTCGCATCCTCTTTCATCGCAACGAAAGAGAAGTATGTAAGTCACTTTGGATCAAAAGCAGTGTACATTTTTAGCAGTGTATATTTGAGTCACATTGCATTTGGGTGTGATTTCGGATGCGATGTTTTTCAAAACACAATAGATTATAATATTTGTATCATTTTATCTGGAGTTTCCCTTAAATATTTATCCGTTTCGTCCTAGCCTTCATATCATGCCATATGAAAATTTGGTCAACTTTCTAAACTTTTCTTCCCCTCACTGACAAATCCTTGATATCGTCTTCGCATGTCGAGAATCTGTGTTCTGCCTTTGCGTCCAATTATTTTCGTCGATTCTTTTTATTTTATCGAATTATCACTTCCTCGATTTGTTTTTCCTTTGATGTCTTTTCATAATTCATGAAAATATCATACTACCAGCTAAGTTTTTGTTTTTAGAGCAAACGTATCGCCTGATGGAAAGTGATTATCGTCGCCCTAAACACCAGCTACACCAAAGGAGTCAAAACTGGGCCTTTGAGGTTGGAGCGAGCTCTTTTATTGTAGTTTTGAAGGTCAGTCTAGAAATACCGCAAACGACAATTCATTACTCAATGCAGTCGTGTGGTGTGAGGCAGAAAAACACATAGGTCAATTCCATATAGATTATGGTTTCAAAGAAAAATACCTTTCTACGAAATGACACTTCGGCGAAATGAATCATTCGACAAAAAATAATTCCACGAAAAGGCAGAGCACCCACTGAGTCATATCCTTTGTCTTCTTTACTATTCGTACATATTTTCTTCATTCGTATTTCTATTTCCTCGTCCCGTTTCGAGGCTTAAACCCAAATTGTGTTACTGAGCTGCTTCTACTGCGGCGCTATTACGAATTTACTTGAGGCCTCCATTGTGGTCTGATTTGCTTTTTGTGCGCCGTTCACACTTTATGGCCCCATTACAGCGGGGGCCATTACTCGCGGGCCCGTTATGGGGCCAAGAATAATTAGTTTTGTTCACTGTCAAATTTATTTATATTAAAATTAATGAGTGTCTTTGGAGAACGTCATTGGAGGTCTCTGGGTCCAATTAGGAAGTAAATGTTTTATTGCCACAGTTGTTTTCTGTGACAACGGTCCCAATTTCATAATTTAGATATACAAGGGGCATGCCAAAAGAAATTAGATACTCCTTGCTCATTTAATTGATACTGGCCAGTAATGCATCACCACAAAGGCTGGCTAATTACTTATAAATTTAAAAATGGAACACTCGGCAAAACTACGTATAATTTTTTTTATGATTTTTTTTCTGATTAAATCTGGCGGGAATTTTCTACGACCATGGAGCTGACACGACGTGATTTTCGGGTTATGATGTATTATGACTTTAAAAAAGGTTTGAAGCCTCAAGAATGTTTTGAACTTTTAGTCAAGACTTTTGGTGAGTCTGCATGTTCATGTGCAACAGTTTTTAACTGGTTTGCTGAATTTAAAAGAGGACGGGCGAGTTTTGAAGATGATCCGAAGTCAGGTAGGCCGCCAACCGCAGTTACTCAAGAAAATGTGCAAGCTGTGGAAAAAATGATTCGTGGAAACCGACGAATCACATACGTAGAGCTAGAGCGAGAACTGGGTATTGGATCAGCAGCGTTGCAAACTATAATTCACGAACAATTATCCCTCCACAAGCGTTGTTCAAGGTGGGTGCCGCACAAGCTCAATGATTTGCAAAAGGAACGTCGCGTGGATTGGTGCAAATTTATGATAAATAAATTTAATGGCGGTGAAAAAAAAAATGTTTATGATATACTCACAGGTGACGAAACATGGCTATATAACTATGATCCTGAAACAAAGCGACAGTCAACAGTATGGTGCTTTGAAGATGAACTGACACCAACAAAATGTCGCCGAACGCGAAGCACACAGATACAAATGGTTGCCTCGTTTTTCGGCAAAACGGGACATATTGCTACTGTGGTACTAGAAGATCAAAAAACAGTCGATTCGGAATGGTACGTGACAGTTTGTGCCCCAAAAGTATTGTCAGCATGGTGTGTTAAGCGGCCAAAGTCAGGAACCCAGCAACTGCTTTGGCACCATGACAACGCAGCCCCGCACACTTCTGCTAGAACACTGGACTATTTTAGTACCAAACACGTCACTATCTTGCCTCATCCTCCATATTCACCGGACCTAGCACCATGTGATTTTTATCTGTTTCCAAAAATCAAAGACAAATTAAAAGGAAGGCGATTTGAAAGCAAAGAAGATGCCCTGGCAGCTTATAACTATGAAATTTCTGAAGTGTCTAAAGAAGAGTGGTCATTAGTATTTTCCAAGTGGTTTAGACGGATGGAAAAGTGTATACGTGTTCACGGTGAATACTTCGAAAAAATAGACAACTTTAATGAATAATAAACATTATGATTTTTGAGTATCTAATTTCTTTTGGCATGACCCTCGTATTTGGACCCTGGGGTTGGCAATTGTTTTTTTTTATGACTTGAAGCTGCCGCTCTTGTCTAATAGAGATTCTTTAGAAATAAGGTCACCTATCTAACATAACTTGCTATCTTTATTTTTTATATTACTGTAATAGTTAAGTAAGTATGCTTTCTGAAAAAAAAAAACTGACTGATGAGTTTCTTTCGGCATTTTTTCTCAACTATGGTCTCCTCTTGTGAAATGCCGGTAGACCCAGACACGAAAAAGTACCCTTGTGGCCTACTTGCAGAAAAAATATAATTATTTCATTATTCTTATTATATTTTGTGTTATAAGTTATGATAAGATTAATTTTCCAAATCTTGAGGAATCTTGAGAAAATTCCCACAAACTTCTTACCCATTTATGATTTAGTTTAAATACCACATCGATTGCTGCTAAACCATGTTGGTCGAGAAATAAATGATTTAATTTAATTAAATTTTAAACTCAGATCCCTTAACGATATTCTGTAAACTTCAGCTTACTAAGTAAACTCATTGATAGGTAGGTTTGAAAAGTCGGTTCAAAATACCCACTGAACGCTGAGTCATCATAAATACAGCCCGAAAAATTTATAAAGAATCCGCATCAACTAAAATCAAACAACTTTTCATGCCCCATATTTCACCACAATTCAAATAAAGAATGTTAATGAACAAACTCCATACATCAAAATTCAGCTTTTCTCCGGTGTCAGAATATTTCCTTTATTATAATTGCCCTATATTACCTCGATCATCAAATACTACCCTTAAAAAGTCTACCGAAAGCCTCAATTTTGCATACCACGGAATACGGGTCATGGAAATCCATTGCTAATTTTCTTCCAATATGCAACTTCTGATTTAGACTTTAAGGGTTAGTCTTATAGTTCTTGTTTCTTTGCGCGTGATGGGTGTCGAAATTACTATGAAATGATAGTAAAATCATTGAACCAATCAATGGACATTAATGAATTTGAACACGCAAAATTTCAATTAAAAGCTATTTCGTGATTTCAACCTTATAATTGCATCTAGCAGAAACACACAAGGCCCAAATCTTGAATAGTTAAAGTCGGAATTTCGTTGACAATCGTTTTTTAAATTGCAAATCTGTTTTTGTTGGCAATGTTATTGATGCGGTGTTCAGAAAGTGATTTTACTTTTAAATGTATGCAGTTAAAGTTGGTAATTGATGTGTTTTGGTTTGTTGATGTGATGTGTTATTTTTGTTTGCGGTAAGTGGTGTTTTGGTAATGATGATTGGTTTCTTTTGATGGTTATTGTATCTCGTTATAATTAATATGACACGCTCAAAATAACACTTAATTGTTAGCCCTAGGATTTCTTTTTAAGGATTTGACCTGATTTTTATATATGAGACTACAAAGCTGACTTCCCGATTACTTAGAGAGAAACAAATACACTGTGAAACATTTTCTCCTTTTTTCTGTTTGTTATAGTTTTTGACAACAGTTTGAAATTAGTACCATTTTAAATCGCAAGGCCCCTAAACTATACACTATATAATTATTATATATTCATTGTCCATTGATATATTCTGATCCAATTGATGATTCCCATATTAAATATTATTTTCTTAAGTGTTAGAAAAGACTTCATTTCAGCAAACATGCGCCAAAATTCAAAACCATATTTCAAATTTAACCCCGAAAACTCATCGCCCATTTTCAATTATTCCTGCTGTCAGCTCATAAACTTATTAAAAAAGGTCCCGAAAAGGTACGTTTCCAAATCTTATATCTAACGAAGTGTACAAAAAAACCCTCGATGTCCTTTCTAATATAAATTATCTGGTGTCAACTACGCACTCTTTTACCCTAATACACAATCGAGAATACACATTCAAAAACCATCCCAGCTATCATGAAAATACAACTCAAATTTGTTGAGAAGATATTTTTACATTTAAAAAACAATTGCGTTTGAAAAGAAAGCGTATCCCACTTCTGATATGGATGAATTTCCAATGACGGATTCATTCGTTGTTAAGTATTGCTAACCTCAGTTTTATTCCTTTATAAATAAGGTGGTTTTTCGATTGGACAGTTTCATGGCTGGTGTAGATCGTTTATCAAGTTGGATAGAGGCCGTCAGTCGACTGATATCCTTCCACCGATATCTCGACTAAGAAAGGTGATATTTTTCCTTAAATGTACATATATGTGTTCTATTCATATGATAAAACAGAATGGGTTCGAGAGATTGGGTGCAAATACATTACGGATATGCAAAGGGAAAGTTTTATCATTCACTATTTGGGTTTATTTGAAGCCCGGTTGGGATGAGTTTGGGTGTATGTGGTGTTAATCGTCGAGAAAGAAAAATGTAGCTCCTTCTTTTGTGGCGATGAATTGCACAACGTTTATAAGCTAAATTAATCGATGATAAAAAGGGAGGGTGGGATCGAGGGCATAATTCGATGGCATGGGCATGAATAGATATATAGCCATTTCAGTGATGTATCTGCAATATTACAATCTAGGTGATCATGAAAACGATATTTATTCTAATTTTGGGTCATGAAACACCTAACGACATGAACGACCAAGGTCTTAAAATTAGTAGGTAAATATAAAAATGTCTACCGTTTTGTCTTGCAGCTCCTTAAGTTATTGATACTATGTAACGTTTGTTTAGACACCGCTAAAATTTGTAATTTTTTACCTTGATAGCCCTTATATCCGCCATTTTGAAAAAAAAAAATGGAAAATTGATTGACAAAGGATATACATATCAAACCTACTCACAAAATTTACATAGGTAGGCTAAAACACCCAGAAACCAGCGGGCGTATGATGGTAGCTTTTATCGCGTGATAAATAAGAAACAAAGCATCCGTCATATTTTGACAAAATGTGAGTGTGAGATGCTTTATCACGTGATAAACGCAACCATCATAGTCCCCCTGGACAACGGGACATCCAAACATACCTACGCATGAATTTTTGCCCAAGCTGAAACAGTGACGCTTCACTCGCTCGGTCAGTTAAGTTTTTCATTTGTCTCCCTAATACTACCATTCCAGAACAAATTAGACTATTTCCAGTCTAATATTTCATTCGCGTATCATCAAAACACTAGCACGCTTCAAATTTAATACTCTAATTTACTCCCGACCAAATAACAGTAATATTTGCACGATAAACAACTCATTATGCCATAACCAACTACGCCGGCGACCCGCATTGTAGCTCCAAACAAATACTCGTTACGAAAATAGGGCATTTACGAATCTGTCTGCAATTTTAGATGCACTGCGTTCGGGTGCGTTTGCACTGGGACAGTGCTGGGTCGAGCTACTCGCAAAGACAGTAGCAAACTTACCTGTGACATACATATACTTGTAAACGCTCCGATTGAAAAATTAGAAGGCTCTAGCATGGTTTTGAAAGTGCTGATGCACCTAGATTCGGTATAATTTCAAATACACCCGCCACTGAGCTCGATTTTCAGTTCTCCTCCTTGAGTCACCACCCGCTGTCCCACGAACTTCATCGCTCCACCACCACCTTGTTACAGGATTCTTTCTATTTATTGTTTACTCACCTGTTTTTCTGAACTGTGTTTATTTCCTTGTAATGTTTTGTACATATAACTTGGAAACATAGTATAGGTAATACCCATGTTTTCCAAATAACAGTTTACCTAGGTAGGTATGCACTCTAAACAAACACCCATTATCTCTAAAGCATTTAGGATTTACCTCCAAATTTGAGATAGAAGCGTTGGGCTGCGTTTACACGGGGGTAGTGCTCGATCGAGTGGTAACTCGTAATTGGGTCATTATTTGGGCGTTACGACCGCCTTATACTTTCGTGCCCGGTTTTTGATGAAGTGTTTACAGATGTTAGTGGTATTTCAAGTAAAAATTGCACGCACAAATCCCTACTTACTACGACGTTGTGTCCACGAAAGGGATATAGAATACTTCTCGTAGACTTAAGCTAGTAGTCCCCCTTCACCGCTCCGGTTTCATGTCCAATTCTTTAACGGTTTAGGCAATACACCTCTGGAACGCTCTCCCACTCAACATCAGGCAAGCTCAGAGTAAGGTCTCCTTCAAGCGCATGTTGCGCAAGGATCTTTTTGACAGTCTCTCTTCCTAACTCTCCTCGAAATATTTTACTTTTGGTACATAATATATGTATGTAAGTATATCATATAAAGTATTCGTTTAAGTTTATGGTAATTAATTAATTATATATACATTCTTTTCCAAGCGTATAAATTTTATTGTCACAAAAAAGACCATATTAAATATAACAATAAATTAAATTAAACAATAAAACTAAATACATTCTTATATATATCTTTAGGTAATTGATTTGTGTTGTATTACTGTTTGTCTGTAATCTTTGATCCTGCACCGACAACATATTGTGTGTAGTCAACAGTGGTTGACTGGTAGAGAATGCCTAAAGGCATTAAGTCCGCCATTTGTACTTTTACTTATGTATCTTGTGCAATAAAGTTTAAATAAATAAATAAATAAATAGAACGAATGATTTAATAAGCAAGCAATATTTAAAATAAATGTAATAAATCCATCCATACTTAATATTATAAATGCGAAAGTGTGTCTGTCTGTCTGTCTGTTACCTCTTCACGCTTAAACCGCTGAATCGATTTTGATGAAATTTGGCATGGAGGTAGGTTAAGATCTGAGGAAGGACATAGGATAGTTTTCATCCTGGAAATAATCCCTAAAAAGATTGAAAAGTGAGTAAGTAATTCATGATGACATTGATGACCCTGTAGAAAATGTAATGATTAAACTAAAAGCACAATTGCTCTTACATTTGCTTAGGCGCTCTTTTATTAATTAGGTGGATATCTATTGTGTTGTACGAGGTTGCTTCCATACTTCCAAGTTCCACGCGGACGTAGTCGCGGGCAAAAGCTAGTTTTATATAAAAAATATTCTAGAGCACGTCATTGTAGTAACGTAACTATAATGAGCGGAAATGACAGTGAGCGTTTTAAGCATATGAAAATACAAAATAAAGACTATACGTACTATTTCAAATTCATTTTTTCAGCTATCTTCCACTTTTATGAACTGAAAAATATATATTTAGGTTTGTAAGTAGGCCACACGGCCATTTTTACGTGTCAGAGTCTACCGGCATTTTACAAGAGACCACTGTTGAGAAGAAACGCTAAAAGAAACTCAACAGTCAGTCATTGGCAGTCAGTCAGGCTGATGCGATCAGTGTAGTGTCAAGTATCAAGCCAGTAATTTAGTACACCAAACGAGCCCCGCATTAATAAATCAGCATGCATAAATCCAAATAAAACGAACCGCAGCACGAGCCCCGCGATTACTATAATAATTGCCGTTTGCGGTCAACCGGTTGAATTCCACGGTTAAAATTTAACAAACATGCGTTTATTTAGATAACTGGACCGATATTCACTAAATAATTGATGTAAGGTGATGGGATAAGTCTATCACAGGTGGAAGACTGTCTTATACTAGTACTCATTAGTCTATCATCATACTTATACTCCAGTCTTATTTACCTATTACCTATTACCCCACCTTAAGTTAACTAAATCAAAGTACATCACGAAGGAATATATTTTAATAAACTTTACATTTTTGAGTGTATACCTACGTATCTATACTTCATCATATAAAGAGGTAATAGAAAAAGTTGACTGTATAATAAGTTTGAAATGACTCCACCGACAATAGCCTAGCTCTTAAATAATTATGATGATACCTTTGGCATAATCGGACGAATCATTAAACTGGTTAGCTATTACCGTAAAATTATTTCATCAATAATATCATTTCACGGATGATATTTAATTAGCAAACTAAAAAGCCTAATTAAATTAACTCAATCACCATTGACCCCGTAAAATCAATTTTAATGTAAACCGCAATCAACAGTGACCGCTTAAATCACGACACATTTATCGGTATGTGTTACCACACACTCATTTGAATGTAATTGATTTCTAGAAAATGCCTCCGTTGGTGGAAGTGAAAGGCATAACTATCTTATTTGCTTCAGCGTAATGGGTAAAAATTTACGCCGTAACTTGTTCCTTTACATATATTTATATAACCTAAATTAAAAATTTAAAACAACCCCGAAACAAGTATCTAGTCATCATGGGAGCCTCATTCAATGAGTGATATAGAAAATGCTACTAAAACTGAACATAAGTACAAAATTTTGTATTTTTATCAATAATATTGGCTGAGATCTTGTCACTTGTTCCAATTAATGCTGAATATCTTGGAAACAATTATTCTTATTTCCACCAAACATAGCTAAGAACCATCCCGACGGGCATGTCTTTTGATTAAAAAACGCACTCGAATTGGTCCATTTGTTTGGGAGCTACGATGCCACAGACAGACCTTAAGAAAAATCAAACCTTCAAGAAAAGAGCGTACTCCCACCTGAAAGGCCGGCAACGCACTTGTGACTCCTCTGGTGTTGCAGGTATGGGCGAAGGTAATCGCTTTCCATTAGGCGATTTGTTTGCGCGTTTGCCCCCTGAGACAAAAAAAAACAGATACACATAATAATGATACACTTGTTAAACTTATAAAAGGTGCTAAAAGTTATAAAAATTGGGCTTGTTTCCGAAACGATTGTAAGGTCAAAGGTAAAAGGCAAACTTTGTATAATATATTGTAAAAGTCAAACCCAAAGCCTTCATAACGTGAAAAATTAAGTTAATCTCTTTAATCCAAGTCGGCTCATGTCTTCCCATTTCAAAACTTCTCACATTTGGCATCCATTTTTGCACAATTAACCTTTTTAAATGCTCGTTGGAATAGGTTTAAGCCAGAATTCAGTTTCAATGGGAATTGTGAGGTTTTCCTTTGAGTTTGAGTCGAAATTGTATTGAGTGAGGCTTTCAAATGGGCGTTGAAACTGATATTTTTGGCTTTTATCTTTTGAATAAAGCTTGGGACATGACGGTGGAAAATTGTGTGGATATTCGCTGAGCAAAGTATTTTGCTGTAGCGTTAAGGAAAAGTAACATGCGAAACCTATGCAAGAAAATACCTTTCGTATGTTAGTGGGGTTGGGCGGGTTACTATAAAATCAATGGAGGTTATTTAAAGAAAAAATATATGTATATTAAAAGCTATATAAAATAGAAAAGGACAGCTGATGATAGGATGCCTGACGCGATATGATGCTTTCTTTGTGACCATCCTGGAGGGCTTTAACGAATGCAAAGGTAGAGGAAGACCATTTACTTATTTTTGTCAGGTGATGGAGATAACAGGCACTGTGTAGTATCAGGAGACCAATAACTTAACAAGGACTAGGGAAAGAATGATTGTGTGTGGCGAGTAGGTACTCCACCCACAAGGGCGAAGCTCTTAAATTATTAATTAATGATGTTATTCAAATCGTAATTGATACTGTATACAAAAATATTATACAAGCTTTAAGTGAGTCAGCAATTGAAAGTTATAACGGTCGCCCTTGTAGTAAAAAGAGAAAACCTGTAGTGGGCTGGAACAAACACGTGGCTGAGGCTCATAGGGAGGCGAAGTGGAAATTTAAGCTGTGGCAATGGCACGGGAAGCCCATCAGGGGCCCTGTGAATAACAACATGTGGGAAAGCCGTAGGCTCTTTAAATCTCGTTTGAAATGGTGCCAGAAAAACAAGGAGCAAATAAAGATGGACATGATTGCATCACATCATTCTAAGCGAGATTTCCGTAACTTTAGGAAGGCCACAAATAAGTTAAAAAGCAAGCCAGGCCTCCCTGTGAGCGTCGGTGGGAATGGGGCTGTAGCTAACCTGTTTAAGACTCATTTTGCTGTAAAATCGCCTTTGGGACCCTCACAGCCCCACATGGACGCCGCTGGGCCTCGTGGACGTGAGATGGAAACTAGGTTTACAGCGAATGATGTCAAAACAGCTATTATGTTAATATCTAGAGGTAAGTCTCCCGGTCATGATGGGCTCAGTGTCGAACACCTTCATCATGCCGGCCCTCATCTTCCGATTGCTCGCAATGTTCTACACGCTCTGTGTGGGTCATTCTTACTTACCGTCTGACATGATGAGGACTGGTGATGGTCCCAATTGTGAAAAATAAAACAGGTGACGTAAGTGATATTAAAAATTAAAGGCCTATTTCGCTTGCCACTATAGTCGCTGAGGTTTTTGATAGTTTGCTTAACTCACGACTTAATAGAATCTTGAAATTGCATGATAATCAGTTCGGTTTCCGGTCTGGTTTATCAACAGAATCTGCAATATTGGGATCAAAGCGAACTGTCAGATACTATATAGACCGGCAAACATCTGTATTAAGTATACAGCTGTCTTATGGACCTATCCAAGGCATTTGACCTAGTGAATTATGATATTTTGTTCGCTAAGTTACGCAACACTATTTTGCCGTTTGAATTGAACAGAATATTTCAATTCTGGTATCACAACCAGGTTAATATTGTAAAATGGGCAGATTCGTACTCGGAACCATATAGGTTGGAATGCGGGGTAAGGCAAGGTGGTTTGACCTCGCCCAAACTTTTTAACTCCTTGATAGAGGAGCTCAGCAGCACCCATGTCGATGGCGTATGTGTTAAAAATATAAGCTATGCAGACGACATGGTGCTGCTGAGCGCCTCGGTCTGTGGGCTCTAAAAAATTGGAATTTGTGAGAAGTACCTACGCCGCGTGTCATGGGCTTAAGTATAATGTCAACAAAACTGAGTGTATGGTCTTTGCAGCTAGAGGCAAGTGCCCGAGTGATGTACCTCCAGTAAAGTTAAATGGTAAGCCACTCCGAATAGTTGATAAATTTAAATACTAAGGGCACTAGGTAACAGCTGATCTAAAAGATGATGCCGACATCGAACGTGAGCGTAGACCGTTGTCGAGCTAATATGATAGCCCGCAGGTTTGCTCGCTGCTCTAAGGAAGTGAAGGCCACCCTTTTCAAAGCTTCTATACAAGCAGCCTGTGGGTGAGTTATACGCAAGAAACAGTACAGCGCTCTGCGCGTACAATATAATAACGCGTTTAGGATGCAGATGGGGTTGCCTAGTTTCTACAGTGCATCAGAGATGTTCATGGATGCTCGAGTAGATTGTTTTTATACCACCATGCGAAAACAATGTGCATCTCTGGTGCGCAGAGTGCGGGGTAGTGCTAACAGCGTCATGAACAACATGCTCGCAAATACGCTAGACTGCCCGTACCTGAACTATTGTTGTCAGCTTCACTGTACGAGGTGTAAGGCCCTAAATTAAATAATATTTTATGTTTATTTGTTTAGTTACTAACACTAGTATTAATATGATATATAATGTAAATCTACTAACACTATTGATCCAAGTTGGGCGAAAATAAATTATTTATTATCATATTATTATTATTAATGCTATGAAGGAGGTATACTCAGAGTTTAAAAACGACAAAATTTGCAGAAGTTTGGCGATTCAATTACAATGTTAATCGACAAACTAAAGTGGCCACTGCCAGGGGGCACATTGCCTGTCGAACTGAAAGTCGGTGGGCAGAAAGGTTTTCGAGTGGCAACCGAGTACGAAACCTCTAGCAAAACAGTCACACGCGACTCTTTCTCGCTAGAAATGTTACCTACCTCTGTCTATGTAGTACTGTGAGTGAGTGATCGGTGTCGCTTTGTCGCGTCAAGTAGGTGCTAGACGGGCTAGAAGATGCAATACAGAAAAAACTAAACTCCCTACAAAAAATCCGCCGACTTTTTTTTTCTGCTTTGCCCTAAGGTTGACAGGTAGAGAATGCCCCATGGCATTAAGTCCGCCTTAAAGTTTAAATGAATAAATAAATAAAAAATTGTGACGTAACAACTCCTTCCAGTACATAAAACAAACATAGGTCTCGTTCTTAAATTCATATTTGAATTACGAGTATAAGAACCAATTTAAACATTCAATTTAATAAATTAAACCGACAACTAATATCCGGATTTTTTTTCTTTTAGTACGTACTACAAAAACTAAGAAATATTCTTCTAGTTAAAATCCTATTGTGATAATTATGTATTTGATAGCAATGAAAGGTGTTTGTCTTTTACATTACTTTTTCAAAACACGAAACGTATTGATTGTAAAAAGTTCTAAAGTTGTTAGAGTTATTTTCGACTTTCCATTCAGCTGTCCCGGATAAGAGACCTTCTCTTGAAAAAGAAACGGAAATAGAAAACATTCGGACAATTTTTCTTCAATAAGTACTTACAACTTTGAAAGGAACGGCCCGGAAGATGTTTTGTGTTGTTGCTGACTCACTTGTTTGGCATTGACGCGTGAATATGAGTAATAAGTAATGTAATAATTACTTTTCAGTTATTACTAATGATTATTTTTTGTTTCAGGTACTAATTTATCACTAATACGAGCGAAACTTGTAAAAAGATAAGTATATAATTGGTAATTTACCTATGTGCCTTTAATATTTTGTTTGTCGATTATTTATTATTTCTCAAATTACTTAAAGTTCTTATCTCATCACCTATTATTTTCTGTTTAATTTTGTTTTCTCCGCCACCCAAAGGTTGTCTGGAAGAGATCGCTCTTTAGCGATAAGACCGCCTATTGTCTACCATTATTTAATTTATGATTTCTCATGTAATATTTTTCTTGTTGGTGTGCAATAAAGTATTGTTGTATTGTATTGTAATTTCCAACACTTCGTCAAACGAAACCCGTGCAGAAGTATAACTGAAGAAAATATTTAATAATAAATATATATCGGACAACCTCACACAAATCGATCTAGTCCCAAATTAAGCTCAAGAACTAACTAACTAACTTGTGTCATCGGTACTAGACGACGATATGCATACTGATATAAATTAATATATATTTAAATACATAGAACAACCATAACCCAAGCACAAATATTCGAGTTCATCATATAATAAATTAATAACGCACAACAATATAGGTACCTACACAGTCATGACACATTACAAATGGTTTACTTCTAAAAACTTTTCTGCCGTCTTTAAATTGGTGATTGTTAAATTTAACTAATAACGGTATATATCCGAATTCGAGCAAATTTCAATTCGAAATCAGAAAACTTAACAAATATTAAATAAAACATCCAATATCTCTAAATATTCTTACCTATCTGATATGTATGTAGATTAAACAATTTGTCATAATTCTCTTCACATAAAACATCCGTTCATTATTTATTGCCTTTCCAGTTCTTACTGTGCTTTTAAGAAACATTCTACCGAACTATGATTTATTCTCAAACTATTAACACATTAACATAAAAATAAATGTTTTGCTGTAGTTTGCCGCGTGGGGCCAACCTTGGACAAAGGGGAACTCTGTCAGAACTCTTTTGAAATACGAAACAAACTGAACAAATAAATCATGTGGTTTCATAGGAATCTATTGGTAATGTTGGAGGAATCCTTTGGGAGATGTATAAAGGCAGATTCACAGTATGAGAGTAAAAGTTATCTATTGTGCTAAAGTTTTCTAAATAAGAAACAAGTATAAAGATGCTCCCGTACCAGAGCATTCCCTCCCACGTAGTACGCAGGCTGCTCTTAAGCAGCCTTTATACGACTTATTTCAGCTGTGTAAGGGCTGTATAAGCTCCTTATACAGCATGTGTGCTATTGGGGTTATAATGTAACATTTATGATTAGATTTCGAGCATTTAGTTAAGTCGATTAATGATTCCGCGCTGCGTTTTCAGTGGCCTCAATTGTATATCTTGTAGGATTTACACATCGGTGCAATCATTTACATTACAAGCGTTCTAAAGTTTTCTAAATAAGAAAAAAGTATAAAGATGCTCCCGTACCAGAGCATTCCCTCCCACGTAGTACGCAGGCTGCTCTTAAGCAGCCTTTATACGACTTATTTCAGCTGTGTAAGGGCTGTATAAGCTGCTTATACAGCATGTGTGCTACTGGGGTTGTAATGTAACATTTATGATTAGATTTCGAGCATTTAGTTAAGTCGATTTTTGCATTGTTGTTACAAGGTGCATCAAATTCTATTCTTCTTCTTGCACTCTGTAAAGTTACATTACGGACGAATAAGTGCTCGCGGAGAGTAACGTTTAAGTTAGTAGCTTGTATATTTAACTAGTGTAGAAACTTGATCACTTACAGTAGGCCTTATTATGAAAAAATATAAATAAATCGACCCAGTCCCAAACTAAGCAATGCTTGTACTAAGTATGGGGACGACGATATACATCATATATAAATACATGAACACAGACGCCATGTTTAAAAAAAAATACCCGTCTTAGGCCTTTAATTTTGTATGAAATTCCTTTACAGTTCTCTCGAGTAGTTGTTCCGCCCGAAACGTGATATTTCGAAGCTTGTTAACGCACGTTATGACCACATTTCATTGCATGTTTGAGAAAAAATATTTGTCTGTTCATTTTTTCGAAATATTTCAAAATGCGCAGATGGGGTTTGAAAATGTAGACAACAGATTTCAACCATGTCAAAATTAACTCGCGCGGTCTACAGCTCAGTCATATCCTGTAGTGTTAGTGTGTTGTAACGCTTGTGGCTACCGGCTCACGGCGAACTGTCAAAGTGCAACACAATGCCGATATTATCTTTAGTTCGAATTTACTTTGCTATTGACGTAGTTTTCAGCCATTTCTGAACGAGAAGTATCTTATTGCTGCTCCGTCCGATGCCCGTAGAACAGGTTTATATTTAGACTTTTGGTTTTATTTTAATTTCACGAACATAAGGAATTCGTTAATGTTTTTTTTTTATAATCTTACTCGTATGAGTAAAATATGCTCCTGAGAGCAAATAAAAATACCTAGTGGCTTTGTGAGCTCTAAACCTGGCGAGTCCGTTTAAAATGGCAACGCACATCTTCGTTATTTAGAAAAGAAAAAAAGAAAAACAAATTCAACAAAAAATACTTCTCAAGCTGAAACGGAAACGCGGCAATCGCTTCGCTCGTTCGGTCACTTATTATTTAATTTATAAATAACGGATTCTCGGATAAATTAAAAAAAAAAAACATAATCAAGAACTCTACTATATTATTGAATTCCGTTGAAATTAATGTTGACACACGGTTGAAACAGCGGTAATCCCGCAGTTAATACATAATATAAAGGATTTTCCATTAAATAAGGCAACGCTGACACACTTTGGTCTTTTAATTGGGCCACAAAAACAACACAACTCGTAATCTCCAGAATACACGCTCATAATTAAACGCTTGTAATGTAAATTATTGCACCGATGTGTAAATCCTACAAGATATACAATTGAGGCCACTGAAAACGCAGCGCGGAATCATTAATAATGTAACTGTCAATTAAAAGTTCGCGAAATAACGGGCAAAAGGTTCGGAGTACAATTTCACTTGCAGTGTTATTCTGTAATTATAGAGATGAGTTCGCGAGAGTTTTCCTATGTTTTTGATGGGCGTAGTTTTGTAGTGCAAGTTGTTGGAACTCGATTAAACTCTTTCAGGCAGGATACGTATTTATTGTCCAATGACCACTACATTTTTCTAGTTACGAAAATTGTCTAAAGCCTGACCAGAAATATATGAGGTTTGTCAAGACGGTGCTATTTATAAGATTTATATGGCAACAATTTTGCAACCAATAGCCACCCACTATAATGACATTAGTTTAAATACCTGTAAGTTCCACTATGTTAACCTCGTAATATAATTTAATGGAATGCATTCTTTTGTTAACTGTTTTTCGTGTAGTAAACACGTGTACACTTTATTTAATCTTACGTGCACGACTGTGAATGGTTTTCGGCATTTTCTTTAGATAATTTTAAATATTTGTCTTTTAAAGAAAGCACCACGAAATGACATTGACATTGTTGACAAACCATCATAAAATCATTGCCAGTGTAAGAAATTAGTTCCAGTGAAATTCCGCAATATGGCGTATCCGCATATATTTCTGGTTAGGCTTTAAATACAGTACATTGTCACTACCTTATTGATAAATAATTAAATATTTACAATGAATAAACTGGAATTGTATCATTACCTTGGTCTATTTTGGAATGACATACGTGACGTATTTTTGATAAATACATGCCGTTTTTATAATGTTTTATTTCCATTGTTATCTTTGTAAAATACAGGAATCCTCATTAAATATTCAAGTTATGCTGTTGCTGTTGGTTCTTCTAGTTAATGTTGTCAGTACATAATTTTGATCTCCTGGTGTAGCACAGCGGCCTTAACTTGCTCATTGATTCATAGCTAGATTTTATATTCAGTTCAATGCAAACAGAAATCGTAAATATCAAAGTATGAACCTCAAAAGTAAACAATCCATGAAAATTAACGTCCCCACTACTTGATTTTTTATGCGGTCAAACTATTAAACTTAGTCACGCACTTTCATTCACATCTCATATTATAGATCTATGAGGAGTTTATTTGGAAGTAGATTCGTATGATGTAAAATTCGCTTGTCCCGATATCTTCATTAAAATTGTTCTTTTCTAACTGCATCAACTCTACCTTTCTGTTTGATGCTACGGCTGACTGGTAGAGTAGAAGATTCCATGTCGTATTTAGTACCCCATTTATATGTGTTTTAGTGTGAGCAATGTTTCAATAAAATAGCCATCTCTATCGCCAATTCATCGCACTAAATGGTCGCCTACCCGAATAAGTGTTATTCAGGTTGTAACGCGGCAAACCTCCATGGTGCAGCACTGGCCGCTTACAAACGCCATTAAAAAAAGACAGGCGTTCCACGCTCGTCTTTTGTCTTTTTTCTCAGACACGCTTGGACTTGTGCTGAACGAACTGGTGTCTGAATGGCTATTACTTGTATATTTTAAAAATTAAATGTAATACTGAGATTGCTTATGTATTGTGGTGTTACGAGTTTTACGTAATTGTGCATAATTACTGTAAATATAACGCTGTATCATATATTGCTGATAGTTCTAACACTTGTAAGGGCTGCCGCTTTGCAGGTAATATTTGTATATACTTATTTTTCTTTGTTTTCCTTTTATTTATATTGTTAAACTCAATCCAAGTCTTATTTCGTTCTCACTGGTCTTGACAAATACGAAATAAGGCATGGATTGGTTTGGTGTCACCAACTAAGTGAGATGTTGTTCCAGCCCTTTTTACTTGGCTGAAGATTGCGTGCTGTGGTAAACGCACCTCTACCGGCGGTTGTTCCTGCTTGATGTGCGTGGAAGCTGGAGATACGCGGACCCTTGAAACCCTGTTTTTCCTACCTACCATCCTGCCCAGCTCCATTAAGGCCAGTGTTTCCCGTTAGTGCCGCGTACTGACTGAATACCGTCATCTTTATATTGTATATAGTTTTATTCTTTATTATATATTTTCACACTACCACGGCTCGTCTTTTATTCCCGACGACTAGCCGGGCTACATTGGCGCCCAAGGGTTTATTCAGTCAGTACGTGGGTTTTTTTAGACTTGGATTGGGTTATGTACATACTTGTAAATATTATACGTGTTTGTACATAGCTAAGGTTGTTAAATTTTCCGTCATTTTGGTTTTATTGTGTTATTTTTTCTTGTGTATAGGTAAAAGTTAGGCTAGATCTGTTTTACTTGGTAGGTTGACCTGCATCGGTTACAGGCTGCAGCTTTCACTTTACGTTACTTTTTCACTACAGAAGGTGTTTGTTATGTACATGTTTGTGTGTATGTATGTTTTGTAAATAGACATTTTTTTTTGCGGTGTACAAAGGTTCTAGTAGGTAGTAAATATGGAGTTTTCATTCGTTAGTGTAAATATGTTAAATAAAAATGAACTTGCTTACGAAGTAAGTATTAGGCATGAAAAGCCTCGCGATACGGTTGCGGAGCTCCGACAGCAGTTGAGTGACTTGTTGGGTAAATATGTAGCTGAGGATTTGCCGACTAGCTTTTCAGTTGCCGATGACTTGGCCGGCACTGAAAAATCTATGTCTTTTATAGAGGATAAAATCGTTCTGTATGAAAGTTCCTGTGACTCGAAACTTGTAAATAAAATTCAATCATTTCTTGTACATATATACTTACGTCTTCAGCGAATAGACATCTCGGATGATGACGATCACCGTGCTATGTACAAAAATCTTGTTACAAAATTTAGCGCGTTGAAGACGCGTTTTGATTTGAAAAATAACAGTTCTATTAATAGTTCAGCCGCTTCATTTGTAACAGCGAACTCTGAAAGATGCACAGAGAATAAAGTCGTTGTACAGTGTGACCGTGCGGTGACCAGTGAGTTTCGAAAATTCTCGTACTCGGGTAAAGGCTGTCCGCGTAGCTTTGTACAAAAGGTTGAGGAGTTTGCCTTGTCTAGGAATTTGCCAACAAGCACCTTGCTAACTCATTGTTATGAGATATTCACGGACGCAGCACTTCATTGGTTTCGTGCTTATAAAGACGGTTTTACCACGTGGGATAGCTTAAAAGTAAAACTGTTTGATGATTTTGGTATTGTTGATTACGACTATAAATTACTTCAAGAAATACAAGACCGCACACAAGGCAAGGAAGAGTCAATTGTAGCGTATTTTGCTGTTATGTATGGTTTATTTGCTAAACTTACCTACACTATGTCTGAAGCGGATAAATTACAAATTTTACTTAGAAACATTCGTCCTGAATACGATATTATGGTAGCACAGGCTGATATTAAGTCTATTGAAGGTTTGAAGGCTGTGTGTCAGAAGTATGAGGTGTGCCTTGATAGGTCGCGGAACTTTAAAGAACCTCCTACCCACAGCTCATCTTCATTAACTGAAGATTTTGTATATAAGCCTGTAAATACTAAGTCTGTAAATATAGTTAGTTCTAGTAAACAATTTTATGTTCGCTGTAGAGTGAACGGACACAGTTTACGCATGTGCAAAGAGCCACGCTCTCTAGTGTGCTTTAAATGCGGTTTATCTGGCTACCGTAGCACGAATTGCCCTAAGTGCAATAAAGCAGATCCTGAAACTAAGACTTTTTCAAAAAACGCGTAAATGAGGATCAAAGACTTACTGTACATAAAAATTGTAATTTTTCGAGTGATGAGTGGAATGACTGGCTGTCAGTTGTACGTCTGTTCATGTTGTCTTTCAAAACGTCATTGATCCTCTTCGACGATCAAAATGATAATGAACGTCCTTATGTAAATATTAATGTAAATAATTTGACACTCTGTGGCTTACTCGATAGCGGTAGTTCTATTACAATACTTGGTAATAATTCTCAAAACGCTCTACTAGATCGGGGATTTGTACTTAACTCGTCGTACAAAATTTCCGTGCGAGCTGCTAATGGGCAGCCTGTTTATTCTATTGGCTACGTGGAATTACCTGTACAATTTAACGGTAAATGTCTTTACATTACTGCACATGTAATTCCAGACATTTCTTCTTATTTAATTCTGGGTATAGACTTTTGGAAAAGCTTCAATCTGTTGCCTAATTGTCTCAAAAACGCTGAACTGAGAAAACCTTCCAATTGTACTTCCTTAACTATTAATGACACTTTAAAACAAGTTCTTCCCTTTGAAGACTTGTCCGCGGAACAGCAGTCTCAGGCCAATAATATTATATCTCGGTTTCGCGAAGCTTCCACGGAATCTAGTCCTCTTGGTCGCACACACTTGGTCGAGCATCGTATTGACACCGGTGACCATGCACCTATTAGGCAACGGTGTTACAGGCTCTCTCCTGAAAAACAAAAGGTGCTGGTGGAAGAAGTGGACAAGATGCTTGATTTGGA
This sequence comes from Apotomis capreana, assembly GCA_947623375.1. NCBI lineage: Eukaryota > Metazoa > Arthropoda > Insecta > Lepidoptera > Tortricidae > Apotomis > Apotomis capreana. Next base: position 908,280 of record OX392520.1, read on the forward strand.
CATCATAGAGCCTTGCGAAAGTCCGTGGTTAAGTCCTGTTCTCGTTACTCCCAAAAAAGACGGTACTTGGAGATTCTGTTTGGATAGTAGGAAGCTTAATTCTGTCACTAAAAAGGATGCTTATAAATTACCTTACATAAATGAGATCCTTGACAATTTGCGTGATGCTAAGTTCTTGTCTAGTATCGACATCGCTAAGGCATTTTGGGAAATACCATTATGTGAGGGAGATAGGGACAAAACCGCTTTTTACGTTCCAGGACGTGGAATGCTAAGATTTAAAGTGACCCCATTTGGATTGACCAATGCACCGGCCACGCAGCAGCGTTTAATGGACGTGTTGTTTACACCTGAATTCGAAAACCGTGTTTTTTGGTATTTAGATGATATAATAGTAATATCGAGTACGTTTGAAGATCACATCAGTTTGTTATCTAGAGTACTGGAAAAACTGAAATACGCGCGTCTTACCATTAACTTTGAAAAATCTACTTTTTTCCGACGCGAACTAAAGTACCTCGGTTATATTGTAGATCACCAAGGCTTGCGCACAGATCCTGATAAGGTGCAAGCGATACTTGACATTCCTGTGCCAACTACTAGACGTGAGCTAAAAAGATTTCTAGGTACAGCTAGCTGGTACAGACGTTTTGTACCTAACTTTAGTACATTAGCCGCGCCTCTTAATTCTTTAACGTCTACTGGTAAGAAGGCTCCTCCATTCAAGTGGAATGAGGAGGCTGACGTTGCCTTTAATAAAATAAAGGAAACGCTTATAAGTAGTCCTGTATTAACTTGCCCGGATTTTTCAAAAACTTTTTCAGTGCATTGCGATGCATCTAATTTTGGAATCGGGGCTATGTTAACTCAAGAAGAGAACGGTGTGGAACGACCTATTGCCTATTTTAGCCGTTCTTTATCTAAACAACAGCAACATTACTCGATTACTGAACGTGAACTATTAAGTCTCATTGTCTCCTTGGAACATTGGCAATGCTACTTAGATAATGGCCAAAAATTTGTTGTATATACCGACCACGCGGCCATCAAGTGGTTTTTAAATTTGGATAACCCGACAGGTCGATTAGCTCGATGGAGTGTTCGTTTGTCCGCGTTCAACTTCGAAATTAGACATAAACGAGGCAAGGACCACGTTGTACCTGACATTTTGTCACGTTCGGTACCAGTTGACCTTATTTATGTTGATTCTGATGATGAATGGTTTAACAACATCTTTAAAGGTTGTCAGGATAATCCTGCTGCATTTCCTGACTATAAAATTGTAAATAATAACTTGTATAGACTAAAAAGAACTAGTTCTTTCCTGACTTCTGATTATGATTGGAAACTTGTAATTCCAAAGGAAATGAGAGAAAAGATTATACATGACAACCATTCCCAGACAACTGCTGGTCATTTTGGCATATTTAAAACTCACAAAAGAATAGCTTTGCGCTATTTTTGGCCGGGTATCTACAGGGACGTTTGTAAATATATAGCTAATTGCGAGACCTGTTTAGCATACAAGTATCAAAATCATCAAACTCTAGGAATAATGGGTAAACCTAAGGAATGTTCTAGGCCATTTCAGTGTATTTCAATCGATCTTGTTGGCACATTACCTATGACACGTAAACAGAACCGTTATATATTAGTCGTCAACTGTTGTTTCTCAAAGTACTGTTTGATATTTCCTATAAAAAAGGCGACTTCTAATATAATATGTAAGATCCTAGAAGACTTCATATTCTTGGTACATGGCTTTCCAAGAACTATTATAATGGATAACGGTACGCAGTTTATCAGCAACGAATTACAGGAACTTTTTATTAAATATCAGATCCCACAGGTACATTTTACTCCCAAATACTGCCCGCAAGTAAACTCTGTCGAGCGCTACAACCGTACTATTATGACTGCAATTAGTTCGTTTGTTGAAAACGACCATAGAAATTGGGATCTCAATATTCCGCAGATCCAGTTCGCTATAAATACCAGCGTTAATGAAGTGACGGGGTTTAGCCCTGCCTTCCTGGTTTTTGGCAGAGAACTCGTTCCGTGCGGGTCGTTCTATGGTGTCGCTGACTCTAATGACGTCGATTATGACGACCTTATATTTGCGCCGCGTGATATTTACGCTGAAAACTTAGGCCACTTGTCGCCTATTTTAGATAAAGTGCAGGCTGCAATTTGGGATGCTCATGTAAAAAATTGTAAATATTATAACTTAAGGCGTAAACAGGCCGAGTTTGATGAAGGTGATATTGTATGGCGTCGTAATTACCAATTAAGTGACGCTGGTAAATATTTTACTGCAAAACTAGCTCCTAAATTTGTAAAGTGTACAGTATTGAAAAAATTGTCACCTCTCGTGTACGAACTGGCCGATGACCATGGCCGTGCCATTGGTAAATGGCACATCAAAGATTTAAAATTGTAAATATAGGTTAGAACTTTAAGCTAGTTGTATGTATCGCTTTTTTTTTTTATCTTAATCTCTTTTGTTGGAATTTTCCTGCGTTTTCTCTTTTGGAAAATTCTCCTGGGCGCGCGGGGTACTGTAACGCGGCAAACCTCCATGGTGCAGCACTGGCCGCTTACAAACGCCATTAAAAAAAGACAGGCGTTCCACGCTCGTCTTTTGTCTTTTTTCTCAGACACGCTTGGACTTGTGCTGAACGAACTGGTGTCTGAATGGCTATTACTTGTATATTTTAAAAATTAAATGTAATACTGAGATTGCTTATGTATTGTGGTGTTACGAGTTTTACGTAATTGTGCATAATTACTGTAAATATAACGCTGTATCATATATTGCTGATAGTTCTAACACTTGTAAGGGCTGCCGCTTTGCAGGTAATATTTGTATATACTTATTTTTCTTTGTTTTCCTTTTATTTATATTGTTAAACTCAATCCAAGTCTTATTTCGTTCTCACTGGTCTTGACAAATACGAAATAAGGCATGGATTGGTTTGGTGTCACCAACTAAGTGAGATGTTGTTCCAGCCCTTTTTACTTGGCTGAAGATTGCGTGCTGTGGTAAACGCACCTCTACCGGCGGTTGTTCCTGCTTGATGTGCGTGGAAGCTGGAGATACGCGGACCCTTGAAACCCTGTTTTTCCTACCTACCATCCTGCCCAGCTCCATTAAGGCCAGTGTTTCCCGTTAGTGCCGCGTACTGACTGAATACCGTCATCTTTATATTGTATATAGTTTTATTCTTTATTATATATTTTCACACTACCACGGCTCGTCTTTTATTCCCGACGACTAGCCGGGCTACAAGGTTAACATTTTGTCAGTCAGCAGAACCCGAATCCGTCATCAGGCGAAACTTTAATTATTCCTCCTGTAATTCGGTATTAATTGGCGCGCCTTTATTTTGTCCCCGTGTATATCGTCTGGCTCTGAGTGAATGACGATTCGTTAATTTTTTAATTGTTTGCTGCTTTGCGATTAATTGGTCCTTCAAATTGTATGTCTCGATAGTTGTTGATTTTAACTATCAAGTACCTAGGACGCATACATGTATCCATTATATTATACACTTCATAAATTATATTGTTAGTAAATGTTCTATGGAAAGGAGTCGTTATACTTAAATCTGGAAAAGTCTTAATAGCGCGATGTAGGATTTATGTAAACGCGTGGCGTCTGCCGTACAGTGCCATCTGATGGTAAAAATGTCTTTATTGTCTCATAGCACAGAAACGGCAAGACGAATGTTAACTATGGTATAGGGATAGCTGGACATCGAAAGATAATTAAGGATACTTTTTACCTGACTACGTGAACAAAGTTCCAGGAAACGTTAATTTCGTAGAAAGCTTTTTACTCAGAAGCGGTATTATTTTCATGAGCGGGATTATTTTCATGATTTTTGTGAACGTATCATGTAATTATGTAAAGGTAGTAAGGACAGAACAATCTCACAAAACTAATGGATTCTGGGAAAAAGCTTTCTATGAAAATAACATTGTAGCATGTTTAATTACACGAGTAAATCGGGTAGGTAAATAAGGCTTATTGAATGAGTGAGTGAAGCGAGCAAGATTTAACCTTGGACAAAAATGGTATTGTATGTGTCCGGATTAGAGATGGGCGCTCATGGGTAAATACCCGATAAATACCGGGTAAATACCCAATCTACCGGGCAGTAGTCGTAGTAGATTGGGTATTTACCCGGCCTTCATCGGGTATTTACCCATGAGGGCCCATCTCTAGTCCGGAGGTCCAAATATCTAGATGTCTGGTTGTTCTCGCCTACCAGTCGTATTTCTCAGCTGATGCTCGTGAAATTTTATGAGCGTGATTTGGTTCTTCGATTTTGTTCAAAATGGCGGAGATAAGTATTTGAAAATATAAAAAAATATAATATGTATTTCGGCAATTCCAAAACTGATGCGCTAAGAGCTAACAGAGCTACTAATTCCATATTGTATGTATACAATATACGTATACGTTAAAACGATACCCAAAGTGTCTTTGAATATCCAATATTTTGATTTACATCCTATCATTCAAAATATTTGCACAATGAAAATCACCATCCCTCGGGGCGTGTCCCAATATTTCCATAAGATCAACAAAACTCGTAATACATATTAAGTAGTCGCCACCTCCATAAATATATCGAAAAAGTCAGTTGGTACGTCCGGAACAAGTTGCACCCTCGTCACGCGTGACGGATGGACATCTGCGTCGAAATATTACATGTTTCTTATATTTACTCGCCAAATATGCATAAGTCTTGAAGGAAAACCGTTCTTAGCCCGCGTTATTTATTTTTACTTGATTTCTTCTTATGTATCATGAAAACCAACCACCAATATGAACCAAGAAGTTTGGCAATTCCTTTATCTGCTGAACTATTAAAAAAATTAACTCTTTGCCAGGTCATTATTTTTAGACAAGACTTGAACCGTATCAGCGCTGTTTAGCCCTCACTACCAGTGAGTCGGACTTTGTGTGGGAGTATAACCCGCTAATGGGATTATCTCCGCGCCACAGGAGTAATTAAGTATTTTGCAGCTCATGTGTTTCCTCCTTATTAACATGGGATTCAAACGAAGCGTGAAGAAGCATCTCTCGGGCCAGCATGGCAGTGTCAGCTGACTTGGCACCGTTGGTTTCTTGTCAGTTGCCATTGCGACTTGGGCTTCCCTTTTTGCTTACCATCAGGTGAATTGGAGCTATTATGTTGTCCCGTTATAAAAAACAATGTATTCTTTGACAACGGCACGAACTTCGTTGGAAATTTTAAGCCAAATAAACTCGGATTTTTATAGTCTATACGAAACATAAAACCACAAAAAAAAAGGTCGACAAAAGGCGATCTTATTGCTGAAGAGCGATCTCTCCAGACAACCTTTTTTAGCGTAATTTATTTTATTTATTTATTTAAACTTTATTATTATTGCACATTACTAGAAAGTACAAAATGGAGAATGTATTATCATTAACACATAAAGTATTCTTTATCAGTCAACCCTAAGGCCAAGCAGAGACATAGGTGAACAACTTTTTGGGAAATATCGGAAAAATATATTTTTTATGGCATAAAGTCTTACATAAAAAGTGACCTATATGAGAGTACTACCACAATGAAATGTAAACAAAAGCCGTATACATTCAGCGCCACAATGGCTCGCGGACAGTCATGCGCGAAAGTGTTATCGGCGCAAACGGCGCGCATCCGTTCGCTTATCGTGAATACATTTTTGTAGCGACTGTACCCACAGTACTTATATGGCCAGTTCTTTAACTGCTTTAAAACCCTTCAGTTTCTCACACCTGTAAACACACGCAACGCCTTTATCATACGACATAGTACAGTCGCCATCAGATATATCGCAGCATATAAGGCGTTCATAAATATCTGAACACGACTCTTATTGACTGGGCGTTACAGTACATGTTCAGATATTCATGAACACATTATATGCAGCGATATATCTGATGGCGACTGTACAATATATATCTGGGGCGGTGAATTCGTGAATGTCCCAGATCGCAGGTGCTTTACAAATTACCGCCCGTGGTTTGTCTGAAGTTTTACGTCTTCTGTGGCAGTGACAATTGCGTCACCTTAAGGCCGTAAGGGGAATTTTCTACCGCGTAGCAGGTAGTACATAGGGACGTAAAATATTTTATCACTTTTTATGAACTAATCCTTAGCTTGGTAATATGCACAATAATGCACATACTCTTTGGCCATCATTTTATTTTTCTTACAAACCAGCGGGCCTATGATGAACTGTGTTTATCACGCGATAAATAAGTGACAAAGCATCTGTCACTTTTTGACAAACTGCGAGTGTGAGTGACAGATGCTTTATAATTTATTTATCACGTGATACCATCATAAGCCAGCAGAATAGTTTGCCTTATCCTACATCCTAGGTTTGAACCATCGATCTTTGTTTTTTTTTTTTTAATTAATGTAGTAAACAATGTCTGTATGGTAAGCGAAGTAACGGCCAGTTGTGAACGTATCTATAAGTTGCAAGGTTGCAAAAAATGTTACTTGATTATCAACGTTAATGGAAGTCAAAATACTGTGAAAACACTTTAACTATGACCAATGTTGACGGTACCATCAATTTCGTTGTAACTGCGACAATCAAAATTCATCGTCGCTGTACAGTACGCAAATGACAATGTAACAAAAATGTGCTACAAAATATTTTATTGCGACGTTTGTTTCGTCTCAAGTCACGTAAACTACTTTGTAAACTTGATACAAAGAAGTAACAAAGAAACAAATCTGAAATATGTACTCTTTGCTGCAGCACTTCTAATTGCTTCTAGAACTTTACTAGTGCCTCTGTGAACTGTTATACGTCACATTTGAAATTAGCTATTTTTACGTTTACAACCCCTATATCTGCGACATTTTGAAAAATTTCGAAATACCGAATCAACGAAAAAAAATTTTAACCTAGACAAAATTTCATGAAAGTTGGTTGAGGAATGCGACCTCTAGGCGAGAACAGCCAGACAGTCAGCACAACCGCTATTAAAACCTATATGTTAGTTTGCACCGCCCACAACTTATCTGCTTTGCCCGATGGTTGACTGGTAGAGAATGCCCAATGGCATTAAGTCCGCCTTTTGTACGATCTGTTTTTCATTTGTGCAATAAAGATAAAATACCTAAATAAATAAATAAACCGCGCTGATACCACTATAATTGTTATTTTGGAGAGCCCTTAGTTTCCTAGAAACTTATTTCGTCGAATGTACCTATCATTTGGCCGAAAAATCGTTTCGCAGAATTTTCACAACTCTCAGAGGAGAGGTGTTGAATGTAAAAACACTTAAAGATTTGAAGATCAAATTTATTGTTATAACTACAGCAGCAGTCATCATCATTCGCTTGCCCTTATCCCATTTATTTTGGGTCGGCGCAGCATGTTTTCTTCCTCCATTCTTCCCTATTACTCGTCATATTGTGTGTGTAACTACAGCAGTACAACTTGTAATTAACATACCATGAATGATACAAAGCAAGTGACTCGCGCTGATGCCGAAAAACGAATGGCCGGCACACTGCTAAAATAATCGTTGGCAAAATTAATTCCCACCTTTATGCTTGCTTGTGATTCGTCGTCGATAACTGTCAGTGTCTCGACCAATCCCAAGCACTCAATAAAAACACTTAATTACATGATTTTATAGAAATGATGAGTCTTAAAGTTAACAGTCATATAATCATGGGTATTAAGAGGCCTTTTTTTTTCATGTTATGACAAATATGTATGTTGATAATTACAACCAACTTTTTAAAGTGAATAATACTTTCCCCCGAGTTCTAGAAAGTAACATAGCTATTTCATGATTTCAAAAATAAGTTGAAGAAAAACAGTTTTCTGCGGGAATTTTGACAATTTCGAGTAAATTTTAAAACAAAAATTATCATTGAAAAATTCAAACTGTAGGTTTCAAATATATACAATAAATCTCAATAGCCCTAACATTAATAATATGTTAAGAAACATGTTTTTCAGTAGAGAAAAAATTCTAAAACTGATCTCTTTTGAAAAGATATTATTAAGGAGGCTTAATTAAATATTTATAACACTAGTGTATCAGAGTCCTAGTACGTAAGTATATATGTAAGTAAGATCCTTGTACGATTGATCACTGTCAGCATGGCTAATTAACGATATTCATTGTGGGCAGCGCTGACGGGTCATCGGGTCACGAGGACAACGGGCACTTTTTGTTGAGTGATGTGTTGGTTCCGTCTCGTAAGATAGGGTATGCTAAAGCAGGAAAACCGACTAGTACTAAGGAAAACTTTTTTGAGACGTTGAGTGAAAATATTAGGTTTATTTGTATTCTGGCAATAGCCCGGAGAACAGATGGCCGTTGGGGCAGCAGTCCTGAAGTGGCGACCACGTATAGGAAAGCGCAGCGTGGAACGGCCCCCGACTAGACGGACAGATTACTTCGTTAGGGTCGTAGGGAACATAGCTAAGAACCATCTGGACGGACTAGTCTTTCAAATAAAAAACTCAAATTGGTCTGTCTGTTTGGGAGCTACGGTGCCACAGACAGACACACAGATACACATGTTGAACTTATAACACCCTTCTTTTTTCGTCTGAGGTTAAAAATTTAAAACAATGATTTAAGAAAACGACCGAAAAGTACCTACAATGGGCAAACTTTTCCCATAAAGTAAACTATCTAGTCAACTTATGAAATGAGGAATTTAATGAGGATTTAATTTAAATATTTGGTATCTGTGTACCGATAGCATTTTTGCGGATGACTGTACTGAAAAGCATTTTGTCCCGGTTGCTGAAAAATAATTTTGGCTTTTGTTCACGTTTCGCGTATCGTGATTTTTTTTGTTCGAGTGATGTGTCATTTAAATGGGTCACATTTTTCGATAAAAACCAGAAATAAGTTATTATTTATTATTCAAATAGGTTACACAGCATAACAGTAATAAAAAAAAAATGGGCAAGTGCGAGTCCGACTCGCGCATGAAGGGTTCCGTACCATAATCTATAACAAGTTTGTTGTATGGGAGCCCCTTAAATATTTTTTTTATTTTTTTAGTATTTGTTGTTATAGCGGCAATAGAAATATGGCAAAGGCAATAATACGGCTATCACCGTTCTTGAGATACAGCCTGGTGACAGACGGACGGACGGACGGATGGACAGCGAAGTCTCAGTAATAGGGTCCCGTTTTTACCCTTTGGGTACGGAACCCTAAAAATTATGCGAAATGAAACATTCGACGAAATAAGTTTCTAGGGCTCCCAGGACAGACACCAATTTTCTGATTTCCGTGTTTGTAACTATATAAATATAATTTAAGTTGCTACAATATACATGAAGTATACAAAGAGAACATCTAATATTAATAACAATACAGTAACATGGATTTATTTGACCCTTTACGAGTAGAAGGGACTGTATGTCTGTGGTGATAACACTTTTATACATGATTGTACACGAGGCATTGTGCCGCCGAAAATGACGCCTTTTGTTTACATTTGTATTGTGATTTTTGTGGTATTCTATTGTGACGTGTTGTTGAAATATATCAAATCCGAATCGTTGTTTCTTAGATTCCATGTTTGAAAGGCGCCAAATCCCTAAAAGGCTGCTAAACCTGTAACTGCACAGCAGAGTAACAGTGTTCTATTTTTTCAGCCTTTGTTCTTAATTCAGCAGTGAACCTGTAAGTTTAGGGTGAATTCAAACGAGCGTAATTTGAGTCGCGTAATTTCGGTCGCGCCGTAGGTACTTACTGCGACCGAAATTACGCGACTCAAATTACGCTCGTCTGGCTTCAGGCCTAGTGAAAAAGGTTAATCCTTATATTAACCAGAAACAATAGGTCAGAAATCAATACCTTGGGTTGTAAATATATAGTCGATATATAGTTCCATCAAATGGGTGCGATGTGTTGTTTTTAATCGATAAATTAAGGGTATCGACTTATGACCTAAGGGTCAATTCTGGTTAATATAAGGATTAAACCCCTTTTCACTAGGGCTAAAGACAGACGAGCGTAATTTGAGTCGCGTAATTTCGGTCACACTAAATATGGCGCGACCAAGTCAGGTCATAAGTCGATACCTTAGAGCAGAATCGTACTAACTTTTCGGAAAAAGTAGTTACAATTAGGACGTTAGTGCACAACTCTATGTGGTTTAAATTTCATTGAAAAAAATCAAGTGTTTTTTTTATTCTGTGGCTTTCACTTCTTGCTGTTTAACACCTCATATTCAGCTGATAACAGCCGTGTCAGTAAAAGGCTGTATAAGGGTTTGTGCAGCCTGGGTTCTACTTGGGCTATAAATATAATGTATAGTCGATAAATAGTTCCATCAAATGGTGTAAAATCGATAAAATAATATTGAAGATAAGTTGACATTATGTAACTAAAAAAAATTTTTAAAAGACGTTTTGCTAGTTTCTCCATGTGCAGGTGGGTTGATTTATAGCGACATTCAGCCCCAAATAACTTTTTTTTAAAGCTAGTTAGCCTATTATAAATAAATAATAAATAGATACATGAACTACTGAAATGACATAAACCTGACAGGCACGAATCGCACTCGTGCACCTAGGGTTCCTTACACAGACAACCCCCACTAGACGGAGCATGTAAGGCGACCCGCGCGCACCAACGATATGGTACGGCAGAACATCAAAGTATCAACACGGCGGCCACCGTTTAGTTGCGCCCTTTGCGCTTTTTCGCGCGTTTGCGCTGAATCGATTTTGATGAAATTTGGCATGGAGATAGATTAAGATCCGAGGAAGGACATAGGATAGTTTTCATCCTGGAAATTATCCCTAAAAAGATTGAAAAGTGAGTGAACAGTATAGTAGTGACATTGATGACCCTGTAGAATTTGTAATGTCATTATTAGACCAAGAGCACAATTGCTCTTAAATTTGCTTAGGCACTTTTAATAATCCCTTTTATTAATTAAGGTGATTAGGTGGATATCTATCGTGTTGTACGAGGTTGTTGATAAATACGGAACAAATACGAAATACTCTCTGTCTGCCTGTCTCTCAGTTACATTTTCACGCCTAAACTTCTGACCCGGTAAAGATATAATTTGATGTGGTGTTATAGACCCCGAGAAGGACAAATAATGTTACTGCAGTTTTAAGGTGAAAAACTTACATGTAAATGGAGGCGGTTCGAATAGGCCTTTGTTTTCTTTCTGTTACACATTTTAAAAACCTATGTAATATTTAAATAAAACAATTTAAACGGATTATATCGCGTATATTAATTATTTGAGCCTCCCTGACGTTTCAATACCTGATGTCTCAATACCCGAGGCCCGTGAAGTGCAGCATCCCTCTGCAGAGTGCTGGTGTTTACAAGCTGGACTGCGAGTGTGGTCTATCATACATTGGCCAAACGAAACGTATTATAGCTACACGGGTTAAGGAGCATGTAGCTGATGTCAAGCACCGTCGTTGCAACAGGTCTGCAGTCTGCAAGCATGTCATGGACAAACCAAACCATTCAATTAATTTTGATAATACTTCAATCCTTGGCAGAGAGAAACGATATTTTCCCAGAATGTTGCGCGAGGCTATTGAAATCAAAAAATATCCCAATTTCAATAGAGAAGATGGTTTGTCATTACCACCGGCTTGGGATCCTGTTGTACATCTTATCAAGGATCAAGCAAGACACAAGACTGGAAACCTTGGGCCTCGAACGGTGTAAAACAAATTAATGTTAAAAGTAGTCAGTCAACCTTTGACAACGGTATCTGTAAAGGTACTGAACCGTCAGGGAGGCTCAAATAATATACGCGATATAATCCGTTTGAATTGTTTTATTTAAATGTGTGACAGTCGCGGAAACCGAAGAAAATACTATGTAATATTTATTCAAACAGGTTACTACTAGGGGTTTTACTTATGTTTCTTTAAACCTACCTATCTCGCAGTTACCAATAATTTATTGACCTTATCACTTAAATTCTGGTCTTACACATCCGTCCATACTTCTAAGTTCCACGTGGACGTAGTCGCGGGCAAATCCATACTATACTTACTATATCCATCCATACTAATATTATAAATGCAAAAGTGTGTCTGTCTGTCTGTTACCTCTTCACGCTTAAACCGCTGAATCGATTTTGATGAAATTTGGCATGGAGATAGTTTAAGATCCGAGGAAGGACATAGGATAGCTTTCATCCTGGAAATTCTCCCTAAAAATATTGAACTTGTAGGAAATGTAATGATTAGACCAAAAGCACAATTGCTCTTACATTTGCTTAGGCGCTTTTAATAATCCCTTTTATTAATTAAGGTGATAAGGTGGATATCTATCGTGTTGTACGAGTTTGCTTCCGTACTGCCAAGTTCCACGCGGACGTAGTCGCGGGCAAAAGCTAGTATACATATATAGACAACATCCATGACTCAGGAACAAATATTCGAGTTCATCACACAAATATTTGCCCCAGCCGGGATTCAAGCCCAGGACTGCCGGCTCAGGCAGGCAGGTCTCTACAACCTGTGCCGTCAAAATTATAAGTAGGTATAATGTTTAATCAATATCTGGATTCCGCGAAGGCCCGGTGCAGGTGGGTGACGTAGAGGCTCGACCGCAAATCACTTCGCTTTACGGCCTCCGTAAATTCCGGCAGGGACGATGGTTGGCGTTATTGGTTTTGGTTTGAAACCATTATATTATTTACAGTGAGCCCTTGGAATGATTGGGAGTTTGGTTAGGTAACAATGCAATTACTACTTTATTTACACTCTTGCGGTTTGTACACATAATTAAAACTTTTTAAACCGGGTCTTTTACGCTGTGTTTTATTTATCTTCATCGCCCGACGTTTTGACACGGTTTCACATGCCGTGGTCTCTGACTGGAAACATGACGACGGGTTGAATCGTCAGACAATGAAGGTAAGTAAATAAAAACCCGGTTTTATGAGTTTTAATGAAATGTAATTAGGTAATTATAATATGTGCTCGAGCCACGTACAGCAACGAGACGTCGTCACAAAATGATTACTATGGAGACGAAAAATTAAACGTATCCAATTGGCTAACAGATGGTATCTAAAATTGGCCTATATTTTACAATTTTAACAAAAAAACCGGCCAAGAGCATGTCGGGCCACGCTCAGTGTATGGTTCCGTAGTTGCCCATCCTTCATAAGCCCATCTAGGGCTTAAATTAGGTACGAGAAAGATTTCAAGCTCTATAAAAAAGGTCGTAAACGCCAAGGTAACTCGACTTATTACCTTCTGGAAGTCAAAAAACATAACATTAGTGTAGGTGTAATAATAAGTAATTAAAACAATAACGTATATATTTATTGATGCGACAACCTTTTATACGTAAAAAAAAAAGAAAAAAAAAAAAAACTTTCACTATAATTATATGTTTTACGATGTGTTTTAGTTTAATTTGTGCAATAAAGATTAAATAAATAAATACATATATTTAAACATAATAACAAAATACTTTGTTAAAACATGAACAATCTGTCATAAAGACGTAGTAGTAGTATAATATTTGTTGTGATGTTTATAAATTGCATTGTAATACAACGTAAGCAGTGTGCGCATACTGTAACGCGTACTGCTTGGTCTATCGTGTAACTTCACTTTTTAAGTTGTAGGGTAGACTGAGAACAGTTCCTAGCTCAGTGCCGCGGCGCAATCTCAATTGATAACATTGCGAATGATTGCTAAAAGTATCAAATTAATCGTAGTTGGTGTTAGATTATATAAAATAAGAAAGTGAAGTGACATGTTGAAACCATTGATCTTAATCTAAAACTCTGGTGCTTGCAACCAAATTAGACTAAGGTATGTTTACTTACTGTTTTCAACATAACTCAATGCTCGCCAAGAGCGAATTAACTTGTTATTTTTATAATTAATATTTACCTAGCTTTTAAAGTTCTCATGTAAGCGAAACTGTGTTTCTTATGAGAAATAAATGTCTTTAAACCGAAGTCATCGATTATACGCACCAGATTGAGCGGAATCTCTTAATGCAATATGGCAGTTAACTAATATGTGTAACGTTCGAAGTATAAGGACACCGCGCGGCACTTACGTCATTTTAAAGAAAATTATGAAATTTTGCGATAACTCAAAAACGGCTCGACCGATTTTATTCAATATAGTTTTCATTGAAAGTACTTATAAGGTCTCATCACCCTCATCATAAATTTTTTCATAATTTTTTGACCCGTGGTTTAAAAGTTAGAGGGGGGGACACAATTTTTTTTATTTTCGGAGCGAATATTTACAAAACTGCTGACTATCAAAAAATAATGTTAGAAGACCCCTATTATTTTTGAAAGACCTATTCAACGACACCCCACACACTAGTGTTGAAACGTAAAAAAAATTTCACCCCCACTTTAGGTGTTCAAGAGGTACCCGAAAAAAGTTTTTTTTTTTAGTTTTTATTTTACCGTTTTGTCGTCGTGATACATACACATACTCATACCAAATTTTAGCTTTCTAGTACTAATAGTCACGGAGCTAAGCCGCGGACGGAGAGACGAACCGACGGACATGGCAAAAGTTTGACTACGGAACCCTAAAAAATCACTTTTGAAGGACTTCCGGCCAGATATGTCTTGGCAGACTTATTTATTTTTAGAGACACTAATTACTTTAAAACATTTATAATCAATTTCGTCAAGATACCACAAAACGTAGGAAAACGTACCCGATGACCATCTTTGACCCCGTCTGCCAAGCACTTCCGGCCATTTTAGACTTATGTTTACACTCTCTACGATTAAAGGGCTACATGATGCCATCTGTCACGTAATGATGTCACATGACGTAAGTACACCCCTAAAATTTTGACCGGAAGTGAAGGATTTTCTCAAACTTCCGGCCAATTTTCTGTGTGATAATCGTTTGATTCTCGCTCAGCACAACTTTTTCGACCGTGTGCCATGCATTTTATCGTGATGTCATATTACGTAGGCAATCTTGGAGCGGGCTTTCGGACTATAGGCACTTCATAAAAAGTTCAGATATAATCTATCAGAAAGCTGACCTACTTTCTGGACTCGACTACGTCTATCTATAGACAAAGTTGTGTCTTGTAGACAAGTATCCTAACCCTACCAGGATAGCAAATGACGTGCCTTAATCCCCGCAGTCCAACCTAATTGTGTTGGACGTCGTACGATTCCGAGCATTGTTTTAAATGAACAGTTCCTCGGAACAATGCATATTAAATACCGTCAGGTCAGTCTGGCCTATTGTTGTGGGGAAGGCTTTTAGGTGATATCATAGAAACGCAACATTTTGGATCCACTCCTATCGTCACTGTCTAAAATGTTGTAGTATTGCACAACATACAGGACACTAATTCGACGGGTCTTTACGATGTCCATAATTAGAGATGCTGATGTAAATTCTACAGAATACTATAAATATATGAATAAAATTAGCTCAATATGGAATGACACAAAGAAAAAAAATATATATATATATATATATATATATATATTTGGAATTATGTGACTTCAAAACAACATCGATCATCCAATACTGTAGCAATATTGCTGGAGTAGGAATATAGTGGTTTGATGCAAAAGTGATACTTGTGATCCTATTTGATTTTAAAATGTTATTTTATCTTTTATCTTTTGATGTCATCTTCAAAAGACGCACCTACCTCTTGATGATGAAACTTTTCTGATTGACCTGATAAGTGATGACGAAATATCTCCTTTAAGGCTTGCTATGGTAATACTGAGTATACCGTGGTATACTTTACCCCTTTTGACCTATTTACAAAATAAAGGTTATTATTCAATTTTACTTCACTCCCTCATAAATGTGAGCAACCCGTCATAGGGCTGGCACAAGCTTCTACCGATCAGTCAAAGCGGTGACAGCCCTAATACCGACCGTGAGCAAAAACTTATTTAAATAATAAGGTAGTTCCAGAAGTGCTCCCTAAACACCACGAGCTGTTCTACTAGCCTATACACCAGCCCACACCAAGGTGCTCGGCATTTTGTTTTAGTATTTCGTCGTGTTTGTAGCCAGTCACCCGCATCGATCGCATTTCTTTCATGGCTAGCTGCGTCGCATTTTACACAAACAACCAATAAAATATAGTTTATGTGCGGCTTTTACATGGATCAAAGAGAGAGGACCTTCTATAGTACATTTAGTTAAGAAATTTTAATGTATGGATCTGTCTTAAATAGTATTTTGATATTGTGTCTATGTTCTAACTGTTACCATGTCTTTATGACAACTAACTTAATTTAATAAATATAGTATGTCCCTTATATATTCCGGTACAAACCCGTCATAGGGCTGGCACAAGCCTCTACCGATCAGTCAAGGCGGTGACAGCCCTAATAGCGACCGTCGGCAAAAACTAATGAATAATGAAGGTAGTTCCGGGGCGAGATATATCAGCTGTCATCGATGCTCGCTCGCGGCGCCTGCGGTCTGGAAGGGCGGGGTGATTGTTACTCGGGGTGATTTGGGGATTCAAACATGCAGACTGCTCTAGTGTTATTTAAAAAAACTGTTACAATTTCTTTTTAACACAATAAATGCACACACATTATACTTAAAATACAAAATGTTGACAAGTGCCCAAAAGCTTACTGAAATAAACCGCCCGCGTTTTTCTTTCTTAAATATAAAAAAAACAACAATATTAAATTGTATGATTCATCATCAAGCACAAAAAACTTTTTGGCATATTTGCAGCAGAGTTAAGCGTCTAAAGATGGTTACGGGGTTATTTCAACTCATTACACACAGGCAAAAAGAGGATTTAATTTCGTGTAATTTAGGTCTGGTTGTCTTTAATATTTTTTCGGTTTCCGCGACTGACACACATTTAAATAAAACAATTTATTTAAATATGTGACAAAAACCGTAATATAATCCGTTTAAATTGTTTTATTGAAATCTGGTTGTCTTTGTTTTGACTCACAGCGATAGCTTCGTTTTTCGCCTATTAGCTCAATGTTCGCAGTTAGCCCTCTTGCCAAGAAGTACCGTTTCAAATCCGGTAAGGTGGCGACCACCCTGCTACGTTTACACGCTTGCCAAGCCTCGGCAAGCGTTCAGGACGCAGAATTATGTTAAGGTGAGACCGAACTACATCGTGCTCACTCTAACATATAACTGCGTCCTGTAGGCTTGCCGAGGCTTGGCAAGCGTGTAAACGTAGCATTAGAGTGAATCATAAAAAAAAATACAGATTATCACAAAACCGGTGGTACATCTTAGAATATTCCAGACAATAGGCCTCTAACTTTATTAAAAGTCCCATGTATCTTGAGATAATCGATCTAAACATATTTTTTCATCTGGGTTTAGTTGTCCATAAAATACAGTACACCGTATATAATGACTGCCAACCGTACGATCATAACATAAGAAAATGCTCAGCCCTGTTTGCCTCCCAAACTACCCCCAATAAAAGCGTTAGCACCTCCAAACGTAAACAAGAAGCATTAGCACGATCTTTGCCGACCGTACTTTATAAGGATGGCGTCTTAAACAAAAGTTATCATGGTTTTGTTTTTTTTTAACTCGCGCCAAAAAAGAGGGTTGTTCTAAGTTTAGCATGTGTATCTGTGACTATGTATCTGTTTTTTTAACATCTCTTTTTGACTCGGTTGGCGCGGTGGTAAAGCAACTGCCTACTGAGCCGACGGTCCTGGGTTCGAATCCCGGCAAGGGAAATATTTGTGTGATGAACTCGAATATTTGTGCTTGGGGCATGGATGTTATTTGTATTTAAGTATGTATTTAACTATATAAGTAATGTGCATCGTTGTCTAGTGTCTATAACACAAGCCTACTAGAGCTTACCGTGGGACTAGATCGATTTGTGTGAGGTTGTCCGATATCTATTTATTTACTATGACTTGAACTGTATCAGGGCTGGTTAGCCCTCACTACCAGTAGTTGCACTTTGTGCGCTAATTAATGGGATTATTTCCGCGCCACAGGATTGAGTATGTAGTGTTTCTGTGTGTATGTTTTGAACATCGTAGCTCCCGAACGGATAGGCCGATTTGAATGCGGTTTTGTATCCGAAATTATTGTCTGTCTTAGATAGTATTCTTTATAAAAATAGAAATAGACATTTCTAGAATATTATCCGTTGGCCTTTTGATGGATTGTGTTTTCCTAAAAAATAACAAAATAAATAGTATACATTACATTGTAACAAGGACTCGGCCAATATTAGAGTTAAGAATTCCTGATGCTTTATATTTAGTTTAAGTAACATTGTGAGTAGCGTTGTAAGAAACTTTGGCACCTAAACATTGTTGTTTTTATTAATACTGCCTAATTGTTTTTCCGATAACGTTTTCACAGACTTTTTTGCAGAGAAAGAAGAAAGAATGTCTGCTTATATAATAAACCAAGGATGATTGATGACCTTAGGACTTTCACTGGAGTCCTATGGATAGAGGCACAGCAAGACTGGTTATGTTAATTTTTTTCAGGACAGCCTTATGTTCAGTAGAGGTCGTCTGTTGTCTGATGATTATTTTTTTTTTATTCAAGATAGCCAAGCATTTGACCTTGATTGCTCATGATGTTAAGCGACAATAACGCCTAAGATGGAGCATGCTTGCCTAAAAGATGCCTATTCACTCTCGACTTGAATATACAAGTTATATTTTTAGGATAAGGGTGCGCAGGATGAGTTCCACTCTTTTGATGCCCTGATAAGAAAAAATAGACGTTTTGTACGAATCAGTGGTATACTCGTATCGGCAACGCGTCTTTGATATTGACTCCTAAAAATATTTCTTGTCAAAATGTTTCATTTCGCCGAAAAATCAATTCATAGAAACATTTTCTTTGCAACTGTAAACTAATATTGGAAGACCTAATGTTTGTTTTGACATACAAATCTCTATTAGGGATCTCTTCCAGTTAACCTTTGAGCAATTGAAGGAAAAATAGAATCCATTTATTTCTCAAATCTCATGCATGCATCCAAATATTATATCCACAGCGCAGGTTTCGTCATAAATACAAAATGAGCATCCGTAGTAACCATCGTCAAAATGACACATAATTTTTTATCAGCAACAAGCTTCGTCCAAGTGATACAATATAATAATCCGCAACACGCTTTGTCAATAACCCATCAAAAATCAAACTCCGGCCTGACGAGTACCTGGCGGAAATGTTCCAAAAATGCTAGCAGCATTGCCCCGTTGTATTGCCAGCGATATTTGCTGAACCAGGTACGAGCCAGACCGGGGATCACAACCTCTCTCTCTCAAACGCTGTCCGATTTTTTTTAATAACGACTTGGCCTCTGAGCACCAGGGTCCACCCGTCTCGACAGCCACCGGAACAAAGTCATACACTGGCTCCAAGTTCGAGTATTTGGCATGTTTTAATTTAGCTGCACTTTCAGCCGCAGCTCCTGCTTTGCTAATGGCTTGGCCGAGGTGGGAGGGAGCGAATGTACTAACACATGTTGCATCCCAAATTAGACTACGACCTTTCTCCCAAGGAACCAGTGTTAACCCGTCCGGGCGTCTGCCATCTGTCCTACTAAGACCCTGAGGCTCCAGTACACTAGGCACGTTGGCGGAGATCATTGCGCGCCGTAAGATGTCGTTTATAGAGTGATGCCTTGAGAACCTACCCGCACACCGTCCGCAACTTAAGCCATGATGGCCGTTGGCCTCAACTGATGCCCCACAAATACATTGGTGAGGTTCACACACCGAGCATCCTAACCTAAGTGCTACCCCTACTCTTAATGAGTCATTGTCTAAAAGTGTACCTAAATGCGACGATGGTAACGCATGTAACCATGCGCTAGACTCAGGCTCCACCACAGCCTTCAGACGGGCCTCATCCACCCCGGACGCCGCTTCCAAAAGATCGTTATAAAACTGCCTGCTCAGTATATCGTCCCAGGATCTTTGCGATTTCACGTTATCGGGTCTAGTATCATTAGGACATCGAACCCTCCACTCGATTAATGCTTCCTTTAAAAACGGAACCTGAAAACTGTCACCATCTACAGACAAAATATGAGTGACAAGTTCCCTGGATGCGTGAGTGGAAGCCAAAAATGCGACAAGCCCGACATCTTGTACTTGCCGTACTCCGAGACCACCATACCGAACGGGCAGCACCGCCTGAACCCATTGCGTTTCGCTGAACCTAACGTTTAATATTGTCTCAAGGCCATGCTGTAGAATTTGGTCCAACTCGATCATTTCGCGAGGGAACAACCAAGAGGGCGCCGTCCTCAAAATGTAGGTCATACGAGGCATTGAAAAGGAACTGCGCAACAAAACCAAAGCGACATGTGCCGATAACTGTTGAAGATGGGTGAATGATCCAGACAGAGCATCCGACTTCTTTTTCATTGCGGCAGGAACACCTTCTAAAAAAATTGGGGCTCCTAAAAGAGAGAACGACCCCCTGTCCATAATTTTCAGCCCTGGAAGAACCGATTGAAACCCAGAAATAGGCACAAACGAACTACAAGAAAACAGCTCACATTTCTCTGCATTAACCTCTAAGCCAATGGCTGATAAAGATGGCAACAATTTTTTCACATCATTCAGTACTACGTCAGGCGCTCCCCCTATAGTACCATCATCCAAATACCACACGTTCAAGGGGGATTCTATTGCAGTAATATGTTTTTGAATGGCCAAACAAAATATCAATGGACCCAATGCATCCCCATGCTGCGCACCGACTTGAGAAGACAAAGCGTTGCAATTATAAAAAAGCTTACTAGGCGAAGCATAGCACTGGTAGAGGAATGGATATAGAGAAGGTACCAAATCCTTTACTCCATCTAGCAGTGTATCCCTCTCAACGGAATTAAAAGCATTCTTTATATCTAGCTTTAGTATAAACTTTGTCTTCATTGCCATGCGCCAGTGCAAAAGAACGTGTGGCATGAATTGCCGCCTCACAACCCAAAGGAGTGCCAAACCCGACTTGATGAGGCTGTAGGTAATGCGCCATGTTCTCCCTAACAGAATGACAACCCAACTTGGCAACCAGCCGCCTTATGGTATTGCCTATAGCAATAGGCCTAATGCCTCCATCTTTTTTTTCCAAGGCGCACATGGAAGCTCCGTACAAATATGGGCAAACTTGTGGATGAACCATTCCTCTTAAAAGAAAATTGCAAAGCCTAGTTAAGGAGTCTAGTAATTTAGGCCCATTGCATCCTGCAGAAGAAGACGTAAGTTCTTTCAAGTGCTGCGGTCGCAGGCCATCCAACCCAGCAGCCGATCCATTATAAAAAGAACCCAATGCTTCAACTACTTCCGATGACGTCACGCTTAAAAACGGAGTAGATAAATCAGGCTCAGCGGGTACCACAAGCTGCCTCGACGGTGAAGGATGCTTAGTTTTTAATTCCCTTAAGGTTTTGTCATTACTAGGAGCCAATGAATAATCCGACATCAGAAGGCGGACTGCTCCCCGCAAATCACCCTCGTGTACCTTTGCTTCTATTGCGCGATAAACAGAATATGGCTTAAACTTAACATTATCAGGAAAATATACACGATTGCCCTCAATATTTTCTTTCACCTTAGACGTCAGTGACTTCTGAACAGTACTGTCTGGAATTCTGAGGGCAGTAAAAGAAAAAGAGAGCAAAGTGAACCAGTCCTCCAGACTATTTGTCTCTAAGCATTAATTAATTAATAATATTATATAAAGCTGCATTACCACTCATTTCTTATAGAAGAATTGTTCTCCCGGAAGGAGGTGTGGTGGGGGGTTATGGTATATACCATCGTATAGAGCTCGGCTCCAGGACCCCGGGAAAAATCCGACTTTGGGTCTACCTCTCCAGGATAAGATTTCGGTCGACGGCCTGTCTAAACGGGACCAGATAGCCGGGGGGTGCTCGACCAAATGTCATAGGCCTCTCCAAGCAATTTGACGAACCGCCATTTTTTTTTCAAAATGGCGACTTCAAAATGGCGGAAAAATTTTAAAATGGTCGTAGCGCGTTGAAATTTGGTATGTGAGGGGTATTGGAACCCCCGATTCTGAAAAACTTTTTTTTTTTTTTCTAGCATTAAAAAAAATTTTGTATGGAGAATATTTTCGGGGGCCCGTATCTCGTAAACCGCTGGAGATGGGTGGAGGGTGCTCGACCAAATGTCATAGGGGGCCCCCACCCGAGTACAGACGTTGAAAAAAAAATTCAAGATGGCGACTTTTTTTTTTTTTTAAATTTCAACTTGGTGCTAGGGGGCTAAAACTCGGTATCGGGGGGTTTTTGGGGCTCCCGAGTCGGAATCTGAAATCGGATTTCGAAAATTCGGTCAAATTCGGAAAATATCGGACAAATAAAATTGAGTAATTTTAGTTTGACCGAGGGCCGAAGGCCCGAGGGCAAACGTCCCCCCGCGAGGCCGCAGGCCGAGCTCCGCGTAGCACCGAAGGTGCGGAGCGTCCCAGGGAAGGCGCCAGCAGCGCGCGAGCCCAAGGGCCCGAAGGGCCCGCAGGGCGAGCCTACCCAGAAACTCTATACCCCTAAGTAATTTTAGCTCGACGGAGGGCCGCAGGCCCGACGGGGAGCGTCAGCCCCGCGAGGCCGAAGGCCGAGCTCCGCGTAGCACCGAAGGTGCGGAGCGTCCCAGGGAAGGCGCCGGTAGCGCGCGAGCCCAAGGGCCCGAAGGGCCCGCAGGGCGAGCCCACCCAGAAACTTTCTATACCCCTAAGTAATTTTAGCTCGACGGAGGGCCGCAGGCCCGACGGTGAGCGTAAGTCCCGCGAGGCCGAAGGCCGAGCTCCGCGTAGCACCGAAGGTGCGGAGCGTCCCAGGACAGCCGCCCATAGCGCGCGAGCCCAAGGGCCCGAAGGGCCCGCAGGGCGAGCCCACCCAGAACCTTACCCCTCCCCCAAGTAATTTAATGCGAGGCCGCAGGCCGAGCTCCGCGTAGCACCGAAGGTGCGAAGCGGTGACCCGGCGAGGCCGAAGGCCGAGCTCCGCGTAGCACCGAAGGTGCGGAGCGTCCCAGTTACGGCGCCCAATAACTTACTACACATCCAAGTAACTTAATGCGAGGCCGAAGGCCGAGCTCCGCGTAGCACCGAAGGTGCGGAGCGTCACAAACAAGGAGCCAAACCACTTACTATAAGTCTAAGTATCTTAATGCGAGGCCGCAGGCCGAGCTCCGCGTAGCACCGAAGGTGCGGAGCGTCAACACCGCGAGGCCGAAGGCCGAGCTCCGCGTAGCACCGAAGGTGCGGAGCGTCACAGTCAAGGAGCCCAACCACAGAATACTATAACTCTAAGTAATTTTAACTCGACGGAGGGCCGAAGGCCCGACAGCGAGTGTCAACGCCGCGAGGCCGAAGGCCGAGCTCCGCGTAGCACCGAAGGTGCGGAGCGTCCCAGTCAAGTCGCCTGTAGCGCGCGAGCCCAAGGGCCCGAAGGGCCCGCAGGGCGAGCCCACCTAGACACTAGCACCCTCCACACCATCCTAAGCAAACAAACCTGCGTGCAAATTCGCATCCATCTCCTACCTCGCTTCCCCTTTCTTAAGCAATTTTAAACTCGAACTCCATTTCTTCAGCATTTTCACTGGCAACCCCCTCTCGGGTGACAGAACCCCAGGACAGACCCCCTCGCGGGGTGCTTGCACCCCGCGCACCAAGCAACCTCACTCGCATTGCGACAACGCCACCAATTTTACAACTCCCGTTGCCCTTCCCTTAGGAAATTTTACAACTCGAATCCCATTTTTCCAGCACTATCCACTGCCAACCCCCTCTCGGATGACACAAGGACAGCTACGTAACCCCCTCGCGGGGTGCTTGCACCCCGCGCACCGAGAAAATACTAGTTAATACTATATAAAGCTGCATTACGACTGATTTCTAAGTGAATTGATCTCGGGGAAGGGGGGGTGTAGGGGGGGAACTTTTAGTATGGACGTATAGAGGTCGGCGTCAAACCGCCGGGAAAAATCCGACTTTTGGTCTACCGAGGAAGATGACAATTTTGATCAACGGCCCGCCCAAACTATAATAGCTAGGGGGGGGGGTGCTAGACCAAATTTCATAGGGGTTCCCAAGCAATTTGACAAGCTGCCATTTTTTTTTCAAAATGGCGACTTCAAAATGGCGGAAAATTTTCAAAATGTTCGTAGCGCGCTG
The DNA here is from genome assembly GCA_947623375.1 of Apotomis capreana. NCBI lineage: Eukaryota > Metazoa > Arthropoda > Insecta > Lepidoptera > Tortricidae > Apotomis > Apotomis capreana. Next base: position 932,457 of record OX392520.1, read on the forward strand.
AAATTTGGTATGTAGGGGGTTTGGGGCCCCCCGATTCTGAAAAACTTTTTTTTTTTTTTCTAGCGTTAAAAAAAATTTTGTATCGGGAATTTTTTAAGGGTCCCGTATCTCGTAACCGGTTGGAGATGGGTGGGGGGTGCTCGACCAAATGTCATAGGGCCCTTTCACCCAAGTACAGTCGTGGAAAAAAAAATTCAAGATGGCGACTTTTTTTTTTTTCAAAATTTCAAATTGGTGCTAGGCGGCTGAAACTCGGTATCGGGGGGTTTTTAGGGCTCTTGAGTCGGAATCTGAAATCGGATTTTGAAAATTCGGTCAAATTCGGAAAATATCGGACAAATAAAATTTTGTAATTTTAGTTTGACCGAGGGCCGAAGGCCCGAGGGCAAAAGTCCCCCCGCGAGGCCGCAGGCCGAGCTCCGCGTAGCACCGAAGGTGCGGAGCGTCCCAGGGAAGGCGCCGGTAGCGCGCGAGCCCAAGGGCCCGAAGGGCCCGCAGGGCGAGCTCACCCAGAAACTTACTATACCCCTAAGTAATTTTAGCTCGACGGAGGGCCGCAGGCCCGACGGCGAGCGTCAGCCCCGCGAGGCCGAAGGCCGAGCTCCGCGTAGCACCGAAGGTGCGGAGCGTCCTAGAGCAGCCGCCCATAGCGCGCGAGCCCAAGGGCCCGAAGGGCCCGCAGGGCGAGCCCACCCAGAACCTTACCCCTCCCCCAAGTAATTTAATGCGAGGCCGCAGGCCGAGCTCCGCGTAGCACCGAAGGTGCGAAGCGGTGACCCCGCGAGGCCGAAGGCCGAGCTCCGCGTAGCACCGAAGGTGCGGAGCGTCCCAGTTATGGCGCCCAATAACTTTCTACACATCTAAGTAACTTAATGCGAGGCCGAAGGCCGAGCTCCGCGTAGCACCGAAGGTGCGGAGCGTCACAGTCAAGGAGCCCAACCACAAAATACTATAACTAAGTAATTTTAACTCGACGGAGGGCCGAAGGCCCGACGGCGAGTGTCAACCCCGCGAGGCCGAAGGCCGAGCTCCGCGTAGCACCGAAGGTGCGGAGCGTCCCAGAGAAGTCGCCCGTAGCACGCGAGCCCAAGGGCCCGAAGGGCCCGCAGGGCGAGCCCACCCAGAACCTTACCCTTCTCCCAAGTAACTTAATGCGAGGCCGCAGGCCGAGCTCCGCGTAGCACCGAAGGTGCGAAGCGTCAACACCGCGAGGCCGAAGGCCGAGCTCCGCGTAGCACCGAAGGTGCGGAGCGTCACAGTCAAGGAGCCCAACCACAAAATACTATGATTCTAAGTAATTTTAACTCGACGGAGGGCCGAAGGCCCGACGGCGAGTGTCAACGCCGCGAGGCCGAAGGCCGAGCTCCGCGTAGCACCGAAGGTGCGGAGCGTCCCAGTCAAGTCGCCTGTAGCGCGCGAGCCCAAGGGCCCGAAGGGCCTGCAGGGCGAGCCCACCTTGACACTGTCACTCTCCGCACCTTCCCAAGCAAACATACCTGTGTGCTAATTCGCCTCCATCTTCTACCTCGCTCCCCTTTCTTAAGCAATTTTTAACTCGAGCTACGTTTTCTTCTGCATCTTCCACTGGCAACCCCTCTCGGGTGACAGAACCCCAGGACAGACCCCCTCGCGGGGTGCTTGCACCCCGCGCACCAAGCAACCTCACTCGCATTGCGACAACGCCACCAATTTTACAACTCCCGTTGCCCTTCCCTATGGAAATTTTTAAACTCGAGCACCGATCTGCCAGCACTTTCCACTGCCAACCCCCTCTCGGATGACACAAGGACAGCTACGTAACCCCCTCGCGGGGTGCTTGCACCCCGCGCACCGAGAAAATACTAGTTAATACTATATAAAGCTGCATTACGACTCATTTCTAAGTGAATTGATCTCGGGGAAGGAGGGGGGTTGGGGGGGTGGTTTTGGTATTAACGTTTAGAGGTCGGCGTCAAACCTCTGGGAAAAATCCGACTTTTGGTCTACCGTGGAAGGTGAGTTTTTTTTTCAACGGCCCGGCTAAACTATAATAGCTAGGGGGGGGGTGCTCGACCAAATGTCATAGGGGTTCCCAAGCAATTTGACGAGCCGTCATTTTTTTTTCAAAATGGCGACTTCAAAATGGCGGAAAATTTTCAAAATGGTCGTAGCGCGCTGAAATTTGGCATGTAGGAGGTTCGAGGCCCCCCGATTCTGAAAAACTTTTTTTTTTTTTTCTAGCATTAAAAAAAATTTTGTATGGAGAATATTTTCGGGGGCCCGTATCTCGTAAACCGCTGGAGATGGGTGGGGGGTGCTCGACCAAATGTCATAGAGGGCCCTCATTCGAGTACAGTCGTGGAAAAAAAAACTCAAGATGGCGAATTTTTTTTTTTTCAAAATTTCAAATTGGTGCTAGGGGGCTGGAACTCGGTATCGTGGGGTTTTTGGGGCTCCCGAGTCGGAATCTGAAATCGGATTTAAAAAATTCGGTCAAATTCGGAAAATATCGGACAAACAAAACTTAGTAATTTTAGTTTGACCGAGGGCCGAAGGCCCGAGGGCAAACGTCCCCCCGCGAGGCCGTAGGCCGAGCTCCGCGTAGCACCGAAGGTGCGGAGCGTCCCAGGGAAGCCGCCAGTAGCGCGTGAGCCCAAGGGCCCGAAGGGCCCGCAGGGCGAGCCCACCCAGAAACTATCTACCCCACTAAGTAATTTTAGCTCGACGGAGGGCCGCAGGCCCGACGGCGAGCGTCAGCCCCGCGAGGCCGAAGGCCGAGCTCCGCGTAGCACCGAAGGTGCGGAGCGTCCCAGGGAAGGCGCCGGTAGCGCGCGAGCCCAAGGGCCCGAAGGGCCCGCAGGGCGAGCCCACCCAGAAACTTACTATACCCCTAAGTAATTTTAGCTCGACGGAGGGCCGCAGGCCCGACGGCGAGCGTCAGTCCCGCGAGGCCGAAGGCCGAGCTCCGCGTAGCACCGAAGGTGCGGAGCGTCCCAGGACAGCCGCCCATAGCGCGCGAGCCCAAGGGCCCGAAGGGCCCGCAGGGCGAGCCCACCCAGAACCTTACCCCTCCCCCAAGTAATTTAATGCGAGGCCGCAGGCCGAGCTCCGCGTAGCACCGAAGGTGCGAAGCGGTGACCCGGCGAGGCCGAAGGCCGAGCTCCGCGTAGCACCGAAGGTGCGGAGCGTCCCAGTTACGGCGCCCAATAACTTACTACACATCTAAGTAACTTAATGCGAGGCCGAAGGCCGAGCTCCGCGTAGCACCGAAGGTGCGGAGCGTCACAAACAAGGAGCCAAACCACTTACTATAAGTCTAAGTATCTTCAATGCGAGGCCGCAGGCCGAGCTCCGCGTAGCACCGAAGGTGCGAAGCGTCAACACCGCGAGGCCGAAGGCCGAGCTCCGCGTAGCACAGAAGGTGCGGAGCGTCACAGTCAAGGAGCCCAACCACAAAGTACTATAACTGTAAGTAATTTTAACTCGACGGAGGGCCGAAGGCCCGACGGCGAGTGTCAACGCCGCGAGGCCGAAGGCCGAGCTCCGCGTAGCACCGAAGGTGCGGAGCGTCCCAGTCAAGTCGCCTGTAGCGCGCGAGGCCAAGGGCCCGAAGGGCCCGCAGGGCGAGCCCACCTAGACACTGTCACTCTCCACACCTTCCCAAGCAAACATACCTGCGTGCAAATTCGCCTCCATCTTCTACCTCGCTCCCCTCTCTTAAGCAATTTACAACTCGAGCTGCTTTTTCTTCTAGATCTTCCACTGGCAACCCCCTCTCGGGTGACAGAACCCCAGGACAGACCCCCTCGCGGGGTGCTTGCACCCCGCGCACCAAGCAACCTCACTCGCATTGCGACAACGCCACCAATTTTACAACTCCCGTTGCCCTTCCCTATGGAAATTTTTAAACTCGAGCACCGATCTTCCAGCACTTTCCACTGCCAACCCCCTCTCGGATGACAAAAGGACAAGAGCACAACCCCCTCGCGGGGTGCTTGCACCCCGCGCACCGAGAAAATACTAGTTAATATTATATAAAGCTGCATTACCACTGATTTCGTATAGAAGAATTGTTCTCCCGGAAGGAGGGGTGGTGGGGGGTTATGGTATATACCATCGTATAGGGCTCGTCTCCGAGACCCCGGGAAAAATCCGACTTTGGGTCTACCTCTTTGGGGTCAAATTTCCATCGACGGCCCGGCTAAACGGCACCAGATAGGGGGGGGGTGCTCGACCAAATGTCATAGGCCTCCCCAAGCAATTTGAAGAGCCGCCATTTTTTTTTCAAAATGGCGACTTCAAAATGGCGGAAAAAATTCAAAATGGTCGTAGCGCGTTGAAATTTGGTATGTAGGGGGTTTGGGGTCCCCCGATTCTGAAAAACTTTTTTTTTTTTTTCTAGCATTAAAAAAAAATTTGTATGGAGAATATTTTCGGGGGCCCGTATCTCGTAACCGGTAGGAGATGGGTGGGGGGTGCTCGACCAAATGTCATTGGGGGCCCTCATCCGAGTACAGTCGTGGAAAAAAAAAATCAAGATGGCGACTTTTTTTTTTTTCAAAATTTCAAATTGGTGCTAGGGGGCTGAAACTCGGTATCGGGGGGTTTTTGGGGCTCCTGATTCGGAATCAGAAATCGGATTTTGAAAATTCGGTCAAATTCGAAAACTATCGACAAAAATCGATTTGTATGGAGAAAATTTCAAAATGGTGCTAGGGGGCTTAAACTCAGTATCGGGGGGTTTTTGGGGCTCCTGAGTCGGAATCTGAAATCGGATTTCGAAGATTCGGTCAAATTCGGAAATTATCGGACAAATAAAATTTAGTAATTTTAGTTTGACCGAGGGCCGAAGGCCCGAGGGCAAACGTCCCCCCGCGAGGCCGAAGGCCGAGCTCCGCGTAGCACCGAAGGTGCGGAGCGTCCCAGGGAAGGCGCCGGCAGCACGCGAGCCCAAGGGCCCGAAGGGCCCGCAGGGCGAGCCCACCCAGAAACTTACTATACCCCTAAGTAATTGTAGCTCGACGGAGGGCCGCAGGCCCGACGGCGAGCTTTAGCCCCGCGAGGCCGAAGGCCGAGCTCCGCGTAGCACCGAAGGTGCGGAGCGTCCCAGGGAAGGCGCCGGTAGCGCGCGAGCCCAAGGGCCCAAAGGGCCCGCAGGGCGAGCCCACCCAGAACCATACCCCTCCCCCAAGTAATTTAATGCGAGGCCGCAGGCCGAGCTCCGCGTAGCACCGAAGGTGCGAAGCGGCGACCCCGCGAGGCCGAAGGCCGAGATCCGCGTAGCACCGAAGGTGCGGAGCGTCACAGTCAAGGAGCCCAACCACAGAATACTATAACTCTAAGTAATTTTAACTCGACGGAGGGCCGAAGGCCCGACGGCGAGTGTCAACGCCGCGAGGCCGAAGGCCGAGCTCCGCGTAGCACCGAAGGTGCGGAGCGTCCCAGTAAAGTCGCCCACACCGCGCGAGCCCAAGGGCCCGAAGGGCCCGCAGGGCGAGCCCACCAAGACACTGGCTCCCGCCACACCTTCCCAAGCAAACGTACCTGCGTGCAAATTCGCCTCCATCTTCTACCTTCTCCCCTTTCCTAAGCAATTTACAACTCGAGCTACTTTTTCATCTGCATTTTCCACTGCCAACCCCCTCTCGGATGACAGAACCCCAGGACAGACCCCCTCGCGGGGTGCTTGCACCCCGCGCACCAAGCAACCTCACTCGCATTGCGACAACGCCACCAATTTTACAACTCCCGTTGCCCTTCCCTATGGAAATTTTAAAACTCAAACTCGATCTCTTCAGCACTTTCCACTGCCAACCCCCTCTCGGATGACACAAGGACAGCTACGTAACCCTAGGGGGCTGAAACTCGGTATCGGGGGATTTTTGGGGCTCTTGAGTCGGAATCTGAAATCGGATTTTGAAAATTCGGTCAAATTCGAAAAATATCGACAAAAATCGATTTGTATGGAGAAAATTTCAAAATGGTGCTAGGAGGCTGAAACTCAGTATCGGGAAGTTTTTGGGGCTCCTGAGTCGGAATCTGAAATCGGATTTCGAAGATTCGGTTAAATTCGAAAAATATCGGACAAACAAAATTTAGTAATTTTAGTTTGACCGAGGGCCGAAGGCCCGAGGGCAAACGTCCCCCCGCGAGGCCGCAGGCCGAGCTCCGCGTAGCACCGAAGGTGCGAAGCGTCCCAGGGAAGGCGCCGGCAGCGCGCGAGCCCAAGGGCCCGAAGGGCCCGCAGGGCGAGCCCACCCAGAAACTTACTATACCCCTAAGTAATTTTAGCTCGACGGAGGGCCGCAGGCCCGACGGCGAGCGTCAGCCCCGCGAGGCCGAAGGCCGAGCTCCGCGTAGCACCGAAGGTGCGGAGCGTCCCAGGGAAGGCACCCATAGCGCGCGAGCCCAAGGGCCCGAAGGGCCCGCAGGGCGAGCCCACCCAGAACCTTACCCCTCTCCCAAGTAACTTAATGCGAGGCCGCAGGCCGAGCTCCGCGTAGCACCGAAGGTGCGAAGCGGCGATCCCGCGAGGCCGAAGGCCGAGCTCCGCGTAGCACCGAAGGTGCGGAGCGTCACAGTCAAGGAGCCCAACCACAAAGTACTATAACTGTAAGTAATTTTAACTCGACGGAGGGCCGAAGGCCCGACGGCGAGCGTCAACGCCGCGAGGCCGAAGGCCGAGCTCCGCGTAGCACCGAAGGTGCGGAGCGTCCCAGTCAAGTCGCCTGTAGCGCGCGAGGCCAAGGGCCCGAAGGGCCCGCAGGGCGAGCCCACCTAGACACTGTCACTCTCCACACCTTCCCAAGCAAACATACCTGCGTGCAAATTCGCCTCCATCTTCTACCTCGCTCCCCTCTCTTAAGCAATTTACAACTCGAGCTGCTTTTTCTTCTAGATCTTCCACTGGCAACCCCCTCTCGGGTGACAGAACCCCAGGACAGACCCCCTCGCGGGGTGCTTGCACCCCGCGCACCAAGCAACCTCACTCGCATTGCGACAACGCCACCAATTTTACAACTCCCGTTGCCCTTCCCTATGGAAATTTTTAAACTCGAGCACCGAATTTTCAGCATCTTCCACTGCCAACCCCCTCTCGGATGACACAAGGACAGCTACGTAACCCCCTCGCGGGGTGCTTGCACCCCGCGCACCGAGAAAATACTAGTTAATATTATATAAAGCTGCATTACCACTCATTTCGTATAGAAGAATTGTTCTCCCAGAAGGAGGGGTGGTGGGGGGTTATGGTATATACCGTCGTATAGAGCTCGGCTCCGAGACCCCGGGAAAAATCCGACTTTGGGTCTACCTCTCCGGGATAAAATTTCCATCGACGGCCCGGCTAAACGGCACCAGATAGGGGGGGGGTGCTCGACCAAATGTCATAGGGGTTTTCAAGCAATTTGACGAGCCGCCATTTTTTTTTCAAAATGGCGACTTCAAAATGGCGGAAAAATTTCAAAATGGTCGTAGCGCGCTGAAATTTGGTATGTAGGGGGTTTTGGGCCCCCCGATTCTGAAAAACTTTTTTTTTTTTTTCTAGCATTAAAAAAAAAATTGTATGGAGAATATTTTGGGGGGCCCGTATCTCGTAAACGGTTGGGGATAGGTAGGGGGTGCTCGACCAAATGTCATAGAGGGCTCCCACCCGAATTCAGTCGTGGAAAAAAAAAATCAAGATGGCGACTTTTTTTTTTTTCAAAATTTCAAATTGGTGCTAGGGGGCTGAAACTCGGTATCGGGGGGTTTTTGGGGCTCCTGATTCGGAATCAGAAATCGGATTTTGAAAATTCGGTCAAATTCGAAAACTATCGACAAAAATCGATTTGTATGGAGAAAATTTCAAAATGGTGCTAGGGGGCTTAAACTCAGTATCGGGGGGTTTTTGGGGCTCCTGAGTCGGAATCTGAAATCGGATTTCGAAGATTCGGTCAAATTCGGAAATTATCGGACAAATAAAATTTAGTAATTTTAGTTTGACCGAGGGCCGAAGGCCCGAGGGCAAACGTCCCCCCGCGAGGCCGAAGGCCGAGCTCCGCGTAGCACCGAAGGTGCGGAGCGTCCCAGGGAAGGCGCCGGCAGCACGCGAGCCCAAGGGCCCGAAGGGCCCGCAGGGCGAGCCCACCCAGAAACTTACTATACCCCTAAGTAATTGTAGCTCGACGGAGGGCCGCAGGCCCGACGGCGAGCTTTAGCCCCGCGAGGCCGAAGGCCGAGCTCCGCGTAGCACCGAAGGTGCGGAGCGTCCCAGGGAAGGCGCCGGTAGCGCGCGAGCCCAAGGGCCCAAAGGGCCCGCAGGGCGAGCCCACCCAGAACCATACCCCTCCCCCAAGTAATTTAATGCGAGGCCGCAGGCCGAGCTCCGCGTAGCACCGAAGGTGCGAAGCGGCGACCCCGCGAGGCCGAAGGCCGAGATCCGCGTAGCACCGAAGGTGCGGAGCGTCACAGTCAAGGAGCCCAACCACAGAATACTATAACTCTAAGTAATTTTAACTCGACGGAGGGCCGAAGGCCCGACGGCGAGTGTCAACGCCGCGAGGCCGAAGGCCGAGCTCCGCGTAGCACCGAAGGTGCGGAGCGTCCCAGTAAAGTCGCCCACACCGCGCGAGCCCAAGGGCCCGAAGGGCCCGCAGGGCGAGCCCACCAAGACACTGGCTCCCGCCACACCTTCCCAAGCAAACGTACCTGCGTGCAAATTCGCCTCCATCTTCTACCTTCTCCCCTTTCCTAAGCAATTTACAACTCGAGCTACTTTTTCATCTGCATTTTCCACTGCCAACCCCCTCTCGGATGACAGAACCCCAGGACAGACCCCCTCGCGGGGTGCTTGCACCCCGCGCACCAAGCAACCTCACTCGCATTGCGACAACGCCACCAATTTTACAACTCCCGTTGCCCTTCCCTATGGAAATTTTAAAACTCAAACTCGATCTCTTCAGCACTTTCCACTGCCAACCCCCTCTCGGATGACACAAGGACAGCTACGTAACCCTAGGGGGCTGAAACTCGGTATCGGGGGATTTTTGGGGCTCTTGAGTCGGAATCTGAAATCGGATTTTGAAAATTCGGTCAAATTCGAAAAATATCGACAAAAATCGATTTGTATGGAGAAAATTTCAAAATGGTGCTAGGAGGCTGAAACTCAGTATCGGGAAGTTTTTGGGGCTCCTGAGTCGGAATCTGAAATCGGATTTCGAAGATTCGGTTAAATTCGAAAAATATCGGACAAACAAAATTTAGTAATTTTAGTTTGACCGAGGGCCGAAGGCCCGAGGGCAAACGTCCCCCCGCGAGGCCGCAGGCCGAGCTCCGCGTAGCACCGAAGGTGCGAAGCGTCCCAGGGAAGGCGCCGGCAGCGCGCGAGCCCAAGGGCCCGAAGGGCCCGCAGGGCGAGCCCACCCAGAAACTTACTATACCCCTAAGTAATTTTAGCTCGACGGAGGGCCGCAGGCCCGACGGCGAGCGTCAGCCCCGCGAGGCCGAAGGCCGAGCTCCGCGTAGCACCGAAGGTGCGGAGCGTCCCAGGGAAGGCACCCATAGCGCGCGAGCCCAAGGGCCCGAAGGGCCCGCAGGGCGAGCCCACCCAGAACCTTACCCCTCTCCCAAGTAACTTAATGCGAGGCCGCAGGCCGAGCTCCGCGTAGCACCGAAGGTGCGAAGCGGCGATCCCGCGAGGCCGAAGGCCGAGCTCCGCGTAGCACCGAAGGTGCGGAGCGTCACAGTCAAGGAGCCCAACCACAAAGTACTATAACTGTAAGTAATTTTAACTCGACGGAGGGCCGAAGGCCCGACGGCGAGCGTCAACGCCGCGAGGCCGAAGGCCGAGCTCCGCGTAGCACCGAAGGTGCGGAGCGTCCCAGTCAAGTCGCCTGTAGCGCGCGAGGCCAAGGGCCCGAAGGGCCCGCAGGGCGAGCCCACCTAGACACTGTCACTCTCCACACCTTCCCAAGCAAACATACCTGCGTGCAAATTCGCCTCCATCTTCTACCTCGCTCCCCTCTCTTAAGCAATTTACAACTCGAGCTGCTTTTTCTTCTAGATCTTCCACTGGCAACCCCCTCTCGGGTGACAGAACCCCAGGACAGACCCCCTCGCGGGGTGCTTGCACCCCGCGCACCAAGCAACCTCACTCGCATTGCGACAACGCCACCAATTTTACAACTCCCGTTGCCCTTCCCTATGGAAATTTTTAAACTCGAGCACCGAATTTTCAGCATCTTCCACTGCCAACCCCCTCTCGGATGACACAAGGACAGCTACGTAACCCCCTCGCGGGGTGCTTGCACCCCGCGCACCGAGAAAATACTAGTTAATATTATATAAAGCTGCATTACCACTCATTTCGTATAGAAGAATTGTTCTCCCAGAAGGAGGGGTGGTGGGGGGTTATGGTATATACCGTCGTATAGAGCTCGGCTCCGAGACCCCGGGAAAAATCCGACTTTGGGTCTACCTCTCCGGGATAAAATTTCCATCGACGGCCCGGCTAAACGGCACCAGATAGGGGGGGGGTGCTCGACCAAATGTCATAGGGGTTTTCAAGCAATTTGACGAGCCGCCATTTTTTTTTCAAAATGGCGACTTCAAAATGGCGGAAAAATTTCAAAATGGTCGTAGCGCGCTGAAATTTGGTATGTAGGGGGTTTTGGGCCCCCCGATTCTGAAAAACTTTTTTTTTTTTTTCTAGCATTAAAAAAAAAATTGTATGGAGAATATTTTGGGGGGCCCGTATCTCGTAAACGGTTGGGGATAGGTAGGGGGTGCTCGACCAAATGTCATAGAGGGCTCCCACCCGAATTCAGTCGTGGAAAAAAAAAATCAAGATGGCGACTTTTTTTTTTTTCAAAATTTCAAATTGGTGCTAGGGGGCTGAAACTCGGTATCGGGGGGTTTTTGGGGCTCCTGAGTCGGAATCAAAAATCGGATTTAAAAAATTCGGTCAAATTAGGAAAATATCGGACAAACAAAACTTAGTAATTTTAGTTTGACCGAGGGCCGAAGGCCCGAGGGCAAACGTCCCCCCGCGAGGCCGTAGGCCGAGCTCCGCGTAGCACCGAAGGTGCGGAGCGTCCCAGGGAAGCCGCCAGTAGCGCGTGAGCCCAAGGGCCCGAAGGGCCCGCAGGGCGAGCCCACCCAGAAACTATCTACCCCACTAAGTAATTTTAGCTCGACGGAGGGCCGCAGGCCCGACGGCGAGCGTCAGCCCCGCGAGGCCGAAGGCCGAGCTCCGCGTAGCACCGAAGGTGCGGAGCGTCCCAGGGAAGGCGCCGGTAGCGCGCGAGCCCAAGGGCCCGAAGGGCCCGCAGGGCGAGCCCACCCAGAAACTTACTATACCCCTAAGTAATTTTAGCTCGACGGAGGGCCGCAGGCCCGACGGCGAGCGTCAGTCCCGCGAGGCCGAAGGCCGAGCTCCGCGTAGCACCGAAGGTGCGGAGCGTCCCAGGACAGCCGCCCATAGCGCGCGAGCCCAAGGGCCCGAAGGGCCCGCAGGGCGAGCCCACCCAGAACCTTACCCCTCCCCCAAGTAATTTAATGCGAGGCCGCAGGCCGAGCTCCGCGTAGCACCGAAGGTGCGAAGCGGTGACCCGGCGAGGCCGAAGGCCGAGCTCCGCGTAGCACCGAAGGTGCGGAGCGTCACAGTCAAGGAGCCCAACCACAAAGTACTATAACTGTAAGTAATTTTAACTCGACGGAGGGCCGAAGGCCCGACGGCGAGTGTCAACGCCGCGAGGCCGAAGGCCGAGCTCCGCGTAGCACCGAAGGTGCGGAGCGTCCCAGTCAAGTCGCCTGTAGCGCGCGAGGCCAAGGGCCCGAAGGGCCCGCAGGGCGAGCCCACCTAGACACTGTCACTCTCCACACCTTCCCAAGCAAACATACCTGCGTGCAAATTCGCCTCCATCTTCTACCTCGCTCCCCTCTCTTAAGCAATTTACAACTCGAGCTGCTTTTTCTTCTAGATCTTCCACTGGCAACCCCCTCTCGGGTGACAGAACCCCAGGACAGACCCCCTCGCGGGGTGCTTGCACCCCGCGCACCAAGCAACCTCACTCGCATTGCGACAACGCCACCAATTTTACAACTCCCGTTGCCCTTCCCTATGGAAATTTTTAAACTCGAGCACCGAATTTTCAGCATCTTCCACTGCCAACCCCCTCTCGGATGACACAAGGACAGCTACGTAACCCCCTCGCGGGGTGCTTGCACCCCGCGCACCGAGAAAATACTAGTTAATATTATATAAAGCTGCATTACCACTCATTTCGTATAGAAGAATTGTTCTCCCAGAAGGAGGGGTGGTGGGGGGTTATGGCATATACCACCGTATAGAGCTCGCCTCCGAGACCCCGGGAAAAATCCGACTTTGGGTCTACCTCTCCGGGATAAAATTTCCATCGACGGCCTGGCTAAACGGCACCAGATAGGGGGGGGGTGCTCGACCAAATGTCATAGGGGTTCCTAAGCAATTTGACGAGCCGCCATTTTTTTTTCAAAATGGCGACTTCAAAATGGCGGAAAAATTTCAAAATGGTCGTAGCGCGCTGAAATTTAATATGTAGGGGGTTTTGGGCCCCCCAATTTTGAAAAACTTTTTTTTTTTTTTCTAGCATTAAAAAAAAATTTGTATGGAGAATATTTTCGGGGGCCCGTATCTCGTAAACCGCTGGAGATGGGTGTTGGGTGCTCGACCAAATGTCATAGAGGGCCTCAACCCGAGTACAGTCGTGGAAAATAAAAATCAAGATGGCGACTTTTTTTTTTTTCAAAATTTCAAATTAGTGCTAGGGGGCTGAAACTCGGTATTGAGGGGTTTTTGGGGCTCCTGAGTCGGAATCTGAAATCGGATTTTGAAAATTCGGTCAAATTCGGAAAATATCGACAAAAATCGATTTGTATGGAGAAAACTTCAAATTGGTGCTAGGGGGCTGAAACTCAGTATCGGGGGGTTTTTGGGGCTCCTGAGTCGGAATCTGAAATCGAATTTCGAAAATTCGGTCAAAATCTGAAAATATAGGACAAATAAAATTTTGTAATTTTAGTTTGACCGAGGGCCGAAGGCCCGAGGGCAAACGTCCCCCCGCGAGGCCGCAGGCCGAGCTCCGCGTAGCACCGAAGGTGCGGAGCGTCCCAGGGAAGGCGCCGGCAGCGCTCGAGCCCAAGGGCCCAAAGGGCCCGCAGGGCGAGCCCACCTAGAAACTTTCTATACCCCTAAGTAATTTTAGCTCGACGGAGGGCCGCAGGCCCGACGGCGAGCGTCAGTCCCGCGAGGCCGAAGGCCGAGATCCGCGTAGCACCGAAGGTGCGGAGCGTCCCAGGGCAGCCGCCCATAGCGCGCGAGCCCAAGGGCCCGAAGGGCCCGCAGGGCGAGCCCACCCAGAACCTTACCCCTCCCCTAAGTAATTTAATGCGAGGCCGTAGGCCGAGCTCCGCGTAGCACCGAAGGTGCGAAGCGGCGACCCCGCGAGGCCGAAGGCCGAGCTCCGCGTAGCACCGAAGGTGCGGAGCGTCACAGTCAAGGAGCCCAACCACAAAATACTATGATTCTAAGTAATTTTAACTCGACGGAGGGCCGAAGGCCCGACGGCGAGTGTCAACGCCGCGAGGCCGAAGGCCGAGCTCCGCGTAGCACCGAAGGTGCGGAGCGTCCCAGTCAAGTCGCCTGTAGCGCGCGAGCCCAAGGGCCCGAAGGGCCCGCAGGGCGAGCCCACCTAGACACTGGCACCCGCCACACCTTCCCAAGTAAACATACCTGCGTGCAAATTCGCCACCATCTTCTACCTCGCTCCCCTTTCTTAAGCAATTTACAACTCGAGCTACTTCTCTTCTGCATTTTTCACTGCCAACCCCCGCTCAGGTGACAGAACCACAGGACAGACCCCCTCGCGGGGTGCTTGCACCCCGCGCACCAAGCAACTCCACTCGCATTGCGACAACGCCACCAATTTTACAACTCCCGTTGCCCTTCCCTTAGGAAATTTTACAACTCGAATCCCGTTTTTCCAGCACTTCCACTGCCAACCCCCTCTCGGATGACAAAAGGACAAGAGCACAACCCCCTCGCGGGGTGCTTGCACCCCGCGCACCGAGAAAATACTAGTTATTAATATTATATAAAGCTGCATTACCACTGATTTCGTATAGAAGAATTGTTCTCCCGGAAGGAGGGGTGGTGGGGGGTTATGGTATATACCATCGTATAGAGCTCGGCTCCGAGACCCCGGGAAAAATCCGACTTTGGGTCTACCTCTCCGGGATAAAATTTCCATCGACGGCCCGGCTAAACGGCACCAGATAGGGGGGGGGTGCTCGACCAAATGTCATAGGCCTTTCCAAGCAATTTGACGAGCCGCCATTTTTTTTTCAAAATGGCGACTTCAAAATGGCGGAAAATTTTCAAAATGGTCGCAGCGCTCTGAAATTTGGTATGTAGGGGGTTTGGGGCCCCCAGATTCTGAAAAACTTTTTTTTTTTTTTCTAGCTTTAAAAAAAAAATTGTATGGAGAATATTTTCGGGGGCCCGTATCTCGTAAACCGCTGGAGATGGATGGGGGGTGCTCGACCAAATGTCATAGAGGGCCCTCATTTGAGTACAGTCGTGGAAAAAAAAATTCAACATGGCGACTTTTTTTTTTTTCAAAATTTCAAATTGGTGCTAGGGGGCTGAAACTCGGTATCGGGGGGTTTTTGGGGCTTTCGAGTCGGAATCTGAAATCGGATTTCTAAAATTCGGTCAAATTCGGAAAATATCGGACAAATAAAATTGAGTAATTTTAGTTTGACCGAGGGCCGAAGGCCCGAGGGCAAACGTCCCCCCGCGAGGCCGCAGGCCGAGCTCCGCGTAGCACCGAAGGTGCGGAGCGTCCCAGGGAAGGCGCCGGCAGCGCGCGAGCCCAAGGGCCCGAAGGGCCCGCAGGGCGAGCCTACCCAGAAACTCTATACCCCTAAGTAATTTTAGCTCGACGGAGGGCCGCAGGCCCGACGGGGAGCGTCAGCCCCGCGAGGCCGAAGGCCGAGCTCCGCGTAGCACCGAAGGTGCGGAGCGTCCCAGGGAAGGCGCCGGTAGCGCGCGAGCCCAAGGGCCCGAAGGGCCCGCAGGGCGAGCCCACCCAGAAACTTTCTATACCCCTAAGTAATTTTAGCTCGACGGAGGGCCGCAGGCCCGACGGTGAGCGTCAGTCTTGCGAGGCCGAAGGCCGAGCTCCGCGTAGCACCGAAGGTGCGGAGCGTCCCAGGACAGCCGCCCATAGCGCGCGAGCCCAAGGGCCCGAAGGGCCCGCAGGGCGAGCCCACCCAGAACCTTACCCCTCCCCCAAGTAACGTAATGCGAGGCCGCAGGCCGAGCTCCGCGTAGCACCGAAGGTGCGAAGCGGTGACCCGGCGAGGCCGAAGGCCGAGCTCCGCGTAGCACCGAAGGTGCGGAGCGTCCCAGTTACGGCGCCCAATAACTTACTACACATCCAAGTATCTTAATGCGAGGCCGAAGGCCGAGCTCCGCGTAGCACCGAAGGTGCGGAGCGTCACAAACAAGGAGCCAAACCACTTACTATAAGTCTAAGTATCTTAATGCGAGGCCGCAGGCCGAGCTCCGCGTAGCACCGAAGGTGCGGAGCGTCAACACCGCGAGGCCGAAGGCCGAGCTCCGCGTAGCACCGAAGGTGCGGAGCGTCACAGTCAAGGAGCCCAACCACAGAATACTATAACTCTAAGTAATTTTAACTCGACGGAGGGCCGAAGGCCCGATAGCGAGTGTCAACGCCGCGAGGCCGAAGGCCGAGCTCCGCGTAGCACCGAAGGTGCGGAGCGTCCCAGTCAAGTCGCCTGTAGCACGCGAGCCCAAGGGCCCGAAGGGCCCGCAGGGCGAGCCCACCTAGACACTGTCACTCTCCACACCTTCCCAAGCAAACATACCTGCGTGCAAATGCGCCTCCATCTTTTACCTCGCTCCCCTTTCTTAAGCAATTTTTAACTCGAGCAACTTTTTCTTCTGCATCTTCCACTGGCAACCCCCTCTCGGGTGACAGAACCCCAGGACAGACCCCCTCGCGGGGTGCTTGCACCCCGCGCACCAAGCAACCTCACTTTAGTTGCGACAACGCCACTAATTTTACAACTCCCGTTGCCCTTCCCAATGGAAATTTTTAAACTCGAGCACCGATCTTCCAGCACTTTCCACTGCCAACCCCCTCTCGGATGACACAAGGACAGCAACGTAACCCCCTCGCGGGGTGCTTGCACCCCGCGCACCGAGAAAATACTAGTACTTATATAAAGCTGCATTACGACTCATTTCTAACTTGTGAATTGATCTCGGGGAAGGAGGGGTGGTGGGGGGTTGATTTTTTGGAGTCATAAAATATGAGTCGCGAGTATTTCAGGAAAAATCGGATATCCGGTCTACCGTGGAAGACGACAATTTTGGTCGACGGCCTGGCTAAACGGGACCAGATAGCCGGGGGGTGCTCGACCAAATGTCATAGGCCTCCCCAAGCAATTTGACGAGCCGCCATTTTTTTTTCAAAATGGCGACTTCAAAATGGCGGAAAATTTTCAAAATGGTCGTATCGCGTTGAAATTTGGTATGTAGGGGGTTTGGGGCCCCCCGATTCTGAAAAACTTTTTTTTTTTTTTCTAGCATTAAAAAAAAAATTGTATGGAGAATATTTTCGGGGGCCCGTATCTCGTAAACGGTTGGACTTAGGTGGGAGGTGCTAGACCAAATGTCATAGGGGGCTCTCACTTGAGTACAGTCGTGGAAAAAAAAATTCAAGATGGCGACTTTTTTTTTTTCCAAAATTTCAAATTGGTGCTAGGGGGCTGAAAATCGGTATCGGGGGGTTTTTGGGGCTCCTAAGTCGGAATCTGAAATCGGTTTTTGAAAATTCGGTCAAATTCGGAAAATATCGGACAAATAAAATTTAGTAATTTTAGTTTGACCGAGGGCCGAAGGCCCGAGGGCAAACGTCCCCCCGCGAGGCCGCAGGCCGAGCTCCGCGTAGCACCGAAGGTGCGGAGCGTCCCAGGGAAGGCGCCGGCTTCGCGCGAGCCCAAGGGCCCGAAGGGCCCGCAGGGCGAGCCCACCCAGAAACTTACTATACCCCCAAGTAATTTTAGCTCGACGGAGGGCCGCAGGCCCGACGGCGAGCGACAGCCCCGCGAGGCCGAAGGCCGAGTTCCGCGTAGCACCGAAGGTGCGGAGCGTCCCAGGGAAGGCGCTGGTAGCGCGCGAGCCCAAGGGCCCGAAGGGCCCGCAGGGCGAGCCCACCCAGAAACTTACTATACCCCTAAGTAATTTTAGCTCGACGGAGGGCCGCAGGCCCGACGGCGAGCGTCAGCCCCGCGAGGCCGAAGGCCGAGCTCCGCGTAGCACCGAAGGTGCGGAGCGTCCTAGAGCAGCCGCCCATAGCGCGTGAGCCCAAGGGCCCGAAGGGCCCGCAGGGCGAGCCCACCCAGAACCTTACCCCTCCCCTAAGTAATTTAATGCGAGGCCGCAGGCCGAGCTTCGCGTAGCACCGAAGGTGCGAAGCGGCGACCCCGCGAGGCCGAAGGCCGAGCTCCGCGTAGCACCGAAGGTGCGGAGCGTCCCAGTTACGGCGCCCAATAACTTTCTACACATCTGAGTAACTTAATGCGAGGCCAAAGGCCGAGCTCCGCGTAGCACCGAAGGTGCGAAGCGTCAACACCGCGAGGCCGAAGGCCGAGCTCCGCGTAGCACCGAAGGTGCGGAGCGTCACAGTCAAGGAGCCCAACCACAAAATACTATAACTCTAAGTAATTTTAACTCGACGGAGGGCCGAAGGCCCGACGGCGAGTGTCAACGCCGCGAGGCCGAAGGCCGAGCTCCGCGTAGCACCGAAGGTGCGGAGCGTCCCAGTCAAGTCGCCTGTAGTGCGCGAGCCCAAGGGCCCGAAGGGCCCGCAGGGCGAGCCCACCTAGACACTGGCACCCGCCACACCTTCCCAAGCAAACATACCTGCGTGCAAATTGGCCTCCATCTTCTACCTCGCTTCCCCTTTCTTAAGCAATTTTAAACTCGAACTCCATTTCTTCAGCATTTTCACTGGCAACCCCCTCTCGGGTGACAGAACCCCAGGACAGAACCCCTCGCGGGGTGCTTGCACCCCGCGCACCAAGTAACCTCACTTTAGTTGCGACAACGCCACCAATTTTACAACTCCCGTTACCCTTCCCTTAGGAAATTTTAGAACTCGAGCACCGATCTTCCAGCACTTTCCACTGCCAACCCCCTCTCGGATGACAAAAGGACGACTGCTCAACCCCCTCGCGGGGTGCTTGCACCCCGCGCACCGAGAAAATACTAGTTAATATTATATAAAGCTGCATTACCACTCATTTCTTATAGAAGAATTGTTCTCCCGGAAGGAGGTGTGGTGGGGGGTTATGGTATATACCATCGTATAGAGCTCGGCTCCGAGACCCCGGGAAAAATCCGACTTTGGGTCTACCTCTCCGGGATAAAATTTCCATCGACGGCCCGGCTAAACGGCACCAGATAGGGGGGGGGTGCTCGACCAAATGTTATAGGGGTTCTCAAGCAATTTGACAAGCCGCCATTTTTTTTTCAAAATGGCGACTTCAAAATGGCGGAAAATTTTCAAAATGGTCGTAGCGCGCTGAAATTTGGTATGTAGGGGGTTTGGGGCCCCCCAATTCTGAAAAACTTTTTTTTTTTTTTCTAGCATTAAAAAAAAAATTGTATGGAGAATATTTTCGGGGGCCCGTATCTCGTAAACCGCTAGAGATGGGTGGGTGGTGCTCGACCAAATGTCATAGAGGGCCCCCACCCGAGTATGGTCGTGGAGAAAAAAATTCAAAATGGCGACTTTTTTTTTTTTCAAAATTTCAAATTGGTGCTAGGGGGCTGAAACTCGGTATCGGGGAGTTTTTAGGGCTCCTGAGTCGGAATCTGAAATCGGCTTTTGAAAATTAAGTCAAATTCGGAAAATATCGACAAAAATCGATTTGTATGGAAAAAAATTCAAATTGGTGCTAGGGGGCTTGAACTCAGTATCGGGGGGTTTTTGGGGCTCCTGAGTCGGAATCTGAAATCGGATTTCGAAGATTCGGTCAAATTCGGAAAATATCGGACAAATAAAATTCAGTAATTTTAGTTTGACCGAGGGCCGAAGGCCCGAGGGCAAACGTCCCCCCGCGAGGCCGAAGGCCGAGCTCCGCGTAGCACCGAAGGTGCGGAGCGTCCCAGGGAAGGCGCCGGCAGCGCGCGAGCCCAAGGGCCCGAAGGGCCCGCAGGGCGAGCCCACCCAGAAACTTACTATACCCCTAAGTAATTTTAGCTCGACGGAGGGCCGCAGGCCCGACGGCGAGCTTCAGCCCCGCGAGGCCGAAGGCCGAGCTCCGCGTTGCACCGAAGGTGCGGAGCGTCCCAGGGAAGGCGCCGGTAGCGCGCGAGCCCAAGGGCCCGAAGGGCCCGCAGGGCGAGCCCACCCAGAACCTTACCCCTCCCCCAAGTAATTTAATGCGAGGCCGCAGGCCGAGCTCCGCGTAGCACCGAAGGTGCGAAGCGTCGACCCCGCGAGGCCGAAGGCCGAGCTCCGCGTAGCACCGAAGGTGCGGAGCGTCACAGTCAAGGAGCCCAACCACAGAATACTATAACTCTAAGTAATTTTAACTCGACCGAGGGCCGAAGGCCCGACGGCGAGTGTCAACGCCGCGAGGCCGAAGGCCGAGCTCCGCGTAGCACCGAAGGTGCGGAGCGTCCCAGTAAAGTCGCCCACACCGCGCGAGCCCAAGGGCCCGAAGGGCCCGCAGGGCGAGCCCACCTAGATACTGGCACCCTCCATACCTTCCTAAGCAAACAAACCTGCGTGCAAATTCGCATCCATCTTCTATCTCGCTTCCCGTTTCTTAAGCAATTTTAAACTCGAACTCCATTTCTTCAGCATTTTCACTGGCAACCCCTCTCAGGTGACAGAACCCCAGGACAGACCCCCTCGCGGGGTGCTTGCACCCCGCGCACCAAGCAACCTCACTCGCATTGCGACAACGCCACCAATTTTACAACTCCCGTTGCCCTTCCCTATGGAAATTTTAAAACTCAAACTCGATATCTTCAGCACTTTCCACTGCCAACCCCCTCTCGGATGGCAAAAGGACAAGAGCACAACCCCCTCGCGGGGTGCTTGCACCCCGCGCACCGAGAAAATACTAGTTAATATTATATAAAGCTGCATTACCACTCATTTCTTATAGAAGAATTGTTCTCCCGGAAGGAGGTGTGGTGGGGGGTTATGGTATATACCATCGTATAGAGCTCGGCTCCAGGACCCCGGGAAAAATCCGACTTTGGGTCTACCTCTCCAGGATAAGATTTCGGTCGACGGCCTGTCTAAACGGGACCAGATAGCCGGGGGGTGCTCGACCAAATGTCATAGGCCTCTCCAAGCAATTTGACGAACCGCCATTTTTTTTTCAAAATGGCGACTTCAAAATGGCGGAAAAATTTTAAAATGGTCGTAGCGCGTTGAAATTTGGTATGTGAGGGGTATTGGAACCCCCGATTCTGAAAAACTTTTTTTTTTTTTTCTAGCATTAAAAAAAATTTTGTATGGAGAATATTTTCGGGGGCCCGTATCTCGTAAACCGCTGGAGATGGGTGGAGGGTGCTCGACCAAATGTCATAGGGGGCCCCCACCCGAGTACAGACGTTGAAAAAAAAATTCAAGATGGCGACTTTTTTTTTTTTTAAATTTCAACTTGGTGCTAGGGGGCTAAAACTCGGTATCGGGGGGTTTTTGGGGCTCCCGAGTCGGAATCTGAAATCGGATTTCGAAAATTCGGTCAAATTCGGAAAATATCGGACAAATAAAATTGAGTAATTTTAGTTTGACCGAGGGCCGAAGGCCCGAGGGCAAACGTCCCCCCGCGAGGCCGCAGGCCGAGCTCCGCGTAGCACCGAAGGTGCGGAGCGTCCCAGGGAAGGCGCCAGCAGCGCGCGAGCCCAAGGGCCCGAAGGGCCCGCAGGGCGAGCCTACCCAGAAACTCTATACCCCTAAGTAATTTTAGCTCGACGGAGGGCCGCAGGCCCGACGGGGAGCGTCAGCCCCGCGAGGCCGAAGGCCGAGCTCCGCGTAGCACCGAAGGTGCGGAGCGTCCCAGGGAAGGCGCCGGTAGCGCGCGAGCCCAAGGGCCCGAAGGGCCCGCAGGGCGAGCCCACCCAGAAACTTTCTATACCCCTAAGTAATTTTAGCTCGACGGAGGGCCGCAGGCCCGACGGTGAGCGTAAGTCCCGCGAGGCCGAAGGCCGAGCTCCGCGTAGCACCGAAGGTGCGGAGCGTCCCAGGACAGCCGCCCATAGCGCGCGAGCCCAAGGGCCCGAAGGGCCCGCAGGGCGAGCCCACCCAGAACCTTACCCCTCCCCCAAGTAATTTAATGCGAGGCCGCAGGCCGAGCTCCGCGTAGCACCGAAGGTGCGAAGCGGTGACCCGGCGAGGCCGAAGGCCGAGCTCCGCGTAGCACCGAAGGTGCGGAGCGTCCCAGTTACGGCGCCCAATAACTTACTACACATCCAAGTAACTTAATGCGAGGCCGAAGGCCGAGCTCCGCGTAGCACCGAAGGTGCGGAGCGTCACAAACAAGGAGCCAAACCACTTACTATAAGTCTAAGTATCTTAATGCGAGGCCGCAGGCCGAGCTCCGCGTAGCACCGAAGGTGCGGAGCGTCAACACCGCGAGGCCGAAGGCCGAGCTCCGCGTAGCACCGAAGGTGCGGAGCGTCACAGTCAAGGAGCCCAACCACAGAATACTATAACTCTAAGTAATTTTAACTCGACGGAGGGCCGAAGGCCCGACAGCGAGTGTCAACGCCGCGAGGCCGAAGGCCGAGCTCCGCGTAGCACCGAAGGTGCGGAGCGTCCCAGTCAAGTCGCCTGTAGCGCGCGAGCCCAAGGGCCCGAAGGGCCCGCAGGGCGAGCCCACCTAGACACTAGCACCCTCCACACCATCCTAAGCAAACAAACCTGCGTGCAAATTCGCATCCATCTCCTACCTCGCTTCCCCTTTCTTAAGCAATTTTAAACTCGAACTCCATTTCTTCAGCATTTTCACTGGCAACCCCCTCTCGGGTGACAGAACCCCAGGACAGACCCCCTCGCGGGGTGCTTGCACCCCGCGCACCAAGCAACCTCACTCGCATTGCGACAACGCCACCAATTTTACAACTCCCGTTGCCCTTCCCTTAGGAAATTTTACAACTCGAATCCCATTTTTCCAGCACTATCCACTGCCAACCCCCTCTCGGATGACACAAGGACAGCTACGTAACCCCCTCGCGGGGTGCTTGCACCCCGCGCACCGAGAAAATACTAGTTAATATTATATAAAGCTGCATTACCACTCATTTCGTATAGAAGAATTGTTCTCCCAGAAGGAGGGGTGGTGGGGGGTTATGGCATATACCACCGTATAGAGCTCGCCTCCGAGACCCCGGGAAAAATCCGACTTTGGGTCTACCTCTCCGGGATAAAATTTCCATCGACGGCCTGGCTAAACGGCACCAGATAGGGGGGGGGTGCTCGACCAAATGTCATAGGGGTTCCTAAGCAATTTGACGAGCCGCCATTTTTTTTTCAAAATGGCGACTTCAAAATGGCGGAAAAATTTCAAAATGGTCGTAGCGCGCTGAAATTTAATATGTAGGGGGTTTTGGGCCCCCCAATTTTGAAAAACTTTTTTTTTTTTTTCTAGCATTAAAAAAAAATTTGTATGGAGAATATTTTCGGGGGCCCGTATCTCGTAAACCGCTGGAGATGGGTGTTGGGTGCTCGACCAAATGTCATAGAGGGCCTCAACCCGAGTACAGTCGTGGAAAATAAAAATCAAGATGGCGACTTTTTTTTTTTTCAAAATTTCAAATTAGTGCTAGGGGGCTGAAACTCGGTATTGAGGGGTTTTTGGGGCTCCTGAGTCGGAATCTGAAATCGGATTTTGAAAATTCGGTCAAATTCGGAAAATATCGACAAAAATCGATTTGTATGGAGAAAACTTCAAATTGGTGCTAGGGGGCTGAAACTCAGTATCGGGGGGTTTTTGGGGCTCCTGAGTCGGAATCTGAAATCGAATTTCGAAAATTCGGTCAAAATCTGAAAATATAGGACAAATAAAATTTTGTAATTTTAGTTTGACCGAGGGCCGAAGGCCCGAGGGCAAACGTCCCCCCGCGAGGCCGCAGGCCGAGCTCCGCGTAGCACCGAAGGTGCGGAGCGTCCCAGGGAAGGCGCCGGCAGCGCTCGAGCCCAAGGGCCCAAAGGGCCCGCAGGGCGAGCCCACCTAGAAACTTTCTATACCCCTAAGTAATTTTAGCTCGACGGAGGGCCGCAGGCCCGACGGCGAGCGTCAGTCCCGCGAGGCCGAAGGCCGAGATCCGCGTAGCACCGAAGGTGCGGAGCGTCCCAGGGCAGCCGCCCATAGCGCGCGAGCCCAAGGGCCCGAAGGGCCCGCAGGGCGAGCCCACCCAGAACCTTACCCCTCCCCTAAGTAATTTAATGCGAGGCCGTAGGCCGAGCTCCGCGTAGCACCGAAGGTGCGAAGCGGCGACCCCGCGAGGCCGAAGGCCGAGCTCCGCGTAGCACCGAAGGTGCGGAGCGTCACAGTCAAGGAGCCCAACCACAAAATACTATGATTCTAAGTAATTTTAACTCGACGGAGGGCCGAAGGCCCGACGGCGAGTGTCAACGCCGCGAGGCCGAAGGCCGAGCTCCGCGTAGCACCGAAGGTGCGGAGCGTCCCAGTCAAGTCGCCTGTAGCGCGCGAGCCCAAGGGCCCGAAGGGCCCGCAGGGCGAGCCCACCTAGACACTGGCACCCGCCACACCTTCCCAAGTAAACATACCTGCGTGCAAATTCGCCACCATCTTCTACCTCGCTCCCCTTTCTTAAGCAATTTACAACTCGAGCTACTTCTCTTCTGCATTTTTCACTGCCAACCCCCGCTCAGGTGACAGAACCACAGGACAGACCCCCTCGCGGGGTGCTTGCACCCCGCGCACCAAGCAACTCCACTCGCATTGCGACAACGCCACCAATTTTACAACTCCCGTTGCCCTTCCCTTAGGAAATTTTACAACTCGAATCCCGTTTTTCCAGCACTTCCACTGCCAACCCCCTCTCGGATGACAAAAGGACAAGAGCACAACCCCCTCGCGGGGTGCTTGCACCCCGCGCACCGAGAAAATACTAGTTAATATTATATAAAGCTGCATTACCACTCATTTCTTATAGAAGAATTGTTCTCCCGGAAGGAGGTGTGGTGGGGGGTTATGGTATATACCATCGTATAGAGCTCGGCTCCAGGACCCCGGGAAAAATCCGACTTTGGGTCTACCTTTCCAGGATAAGATTTCGGTCGACGGCCTGTCTAAACGGGACCAGATAGCCGGGGGGTGCTCGACCAAATGTCATAGGCCTCCCCAAGCAATTTGACGAGCCGCCATTTTTTTTTCAAAATGGCGACTTCAAAATGGCGGAAAAATTTCAAAATGGTCGTAGCGCGTTGAAATTTGGTATGTGAGGGGTATTGGAACCCCCGATTCTGAAAAACTTTTTTTTTTTTTCTAGCATTAAAAAAAAATTTGTATGGAGAATATTTTCGGGGGCCCGTATCTCGTAAACCGCTGGAGATGGGTGGAGGGTGCTCGACCAAATGTCATAGGGGGCCCCCACCCGAGTACAGACGTTGAAAAAAAAATTCAAGATGGCGACTTTTTTTTTTTTTTAAATTTCAAATTGGTGCTAGGGGGCTAAAACTCGGTATCATAGGGTTTTTGGGGCTCCTGAGTCGGAATCTGAAATCGGATTTCGAAAATTAGGTCAAATTCGGAAAATATCGACCAAAATCGATTTGTATGGAGAAAATTTCAAATTGGTCTTAAGAGGCTGATATTCGGTATCGGGGGGTTTTTGGGGCTTTTGAGTCGGAATCTGAAATCAGATTTCAAAAATTCGGTCAAACTCGGAAAAAATCGAACAAATAAAATTTAGTAATTTTAGTTTGACCGAGGGCCGAAGGCCCGAGGGCCAACGTCCCCTCGCGAGGCCGCAGGCCGAGCTCCGCGTAGCACCGAAGGTGCGGAGCGTCCCAGGGAAGGCGCCGGTAGCTCGCGAGCCCAAGGGCCCGAAGGGCCCGCAGGGCGAGCCCACCCAGAAACTTTCTATACCCCTAAGTAATTTTAGCTCGACGGAGGGCCGCAGGCCCGACGGTGAGCGTAAGTCCCGCGAGGCCGAAGGCCGAGCTCCGCGTAGCACCGAAGGTGCGGAGCGTCCCAGGACAGCCGCCCATAGCGCGCGAGCCCAAGGGCCCGAAGGGCCCGCAGGGCGAGCCCACCCAGAACCTTACCCCTCCCCCAAGTAATTTAATGCGAGCTCCGCGTAGCACCGAAGGTGCGAAGCGTCGACCCCGCGAGGCCGAAGGCCGAGCTCCGCGTAGCACCGAAGGTGCGGAGCGTCACAGTCAAGGAGCCCAACCACAGAATACTATAACTCTAAGTAATTTTAACTCGACCGAGGGCCGAAGGCCCGACGGCGAGTGTCAACGCCGCGAGGCCGAAGGCCGAGCTCCGCGTAGCACCGAAGGTGCGGAGCGTCCCAGTAAAGTCGCCCACACCGCGCGAGCCCAAGGGCCCGAAGGGCCCGCAGGGCGAGCCCACCTAGATACTGGCACCCTCCATACCTTCCTAAGCAAACAAACCTGCGTGCAAATTCGCATCCATCTTCTATCTCGCTTCCCGTTTCTTAAGCAATTTTAAACTCGAACTCCATTTCTTCAGCATTTTCACTGGCAACCCCTCTCAGGTGACAGAACCCCAGGACAGACCCCCTCGCGGGGTGCTTGCACCCCGCGCACCAAGCAACCTCACTCGCATTGCGACAACGCCACCAATTTTACAACTCCCGTTGCCCTTCCCTATGGAAATTTTAAAACTCAAACTCGATATCTTCAGCACTTTCCACTGCCAACCCCCTCTCGGATGGCAAAAGGACAAGAGCACAACCCCCTCGCGGGGTGCTTGCACCCCGCGCACCGAGAAAATACTAGTTAATATTATATAAAGCTGCATTACCACTCATTTCTTATAGAAGAATTGTTCTCCCGGAAGGAGGTGTGGTGGGGGGTTATGGTATATACCATCGTATAGAGCTCGGCTCCAGGACCCCGGGAAAAATCCGACTTTGGGTCTACCTCTCCAGGATAAGATTTCGGTCGACGGCCTGTCTAAACGGGACCAGATAGCCGGGGGGTGCTCGACCAAATGTCATAGGCCTCTCCAAGCAATTTGACGAACCGCCATTTTTTTTTCAAAATGGCGACTTCAAAATGGCGGAAAAATTTTAAAATGGTCGTAGCGCGTTGAAATTTGGTATGTGAGGGGTATTGGAACCCCCGATTCTGAAAAACTTTTTTTTTTTTTTCTAGCATTAAAAAAAATTTTGTATGGAGAATATTTTCGGGGGCCCGTATCTCGTAAACCGCTGGAGATGGGTGGAGGGTGCTCGACCAAATGTCATAGGGGGCCCCCACCCGAGTACAGACGTTGAAAAAAAAATTCAAGATGGCGACTTTTTTTTTTTTTTAAATTTCAACTTGGTGCTAGGGGGCTAAAACTCGGTATCGGGGGGTTTTTGGGGCTCCCGAGTCGGAATCTGAAATCGGATTTCGAAAATTCGGTCAAATTCGGAAAATATCGGACAAATAAAATTGAGTAATTTTAGTTTGACCGAGGGCCGAAGGCCCGAGGGCAAACGTCCCCCCGCGAGGCCGCAGGCCGAGCTCCGCGTAGCACCGAAGGTGCGGAGCGTCCCAGGGAAGGCGCCAGCAGCGCGCGAGCCCAAGGGCCCGAAGGGCCCGCAGGGCGAGCCTACCCAGAAACTCTATACCCCTAAGTAATTTTAGCTCGACGGAGGGCCGCAGGCCCGACGGGGAGCGTCAGCCCCGCGAGGCCGAAGGCCGAGCTCCGCGTAGCACCGAAGGTGCGGAGCGTCCCAGGGAAGGCGCCGGTAGCGCGCGAGCCCAAGGGCCCGAAGGGCCCGCAGGGCGAGCCCACCCAGAAACTTTCTATACCCCTAAGTAATTTTAGCTCGACGGAGGGCCGCAGGCCCGACGGTGAGCGTAAGTCCCGCGAGGCCGAAGGCCGAGCTCCGCGTAGCACCGAAGGTGCGGAGCGTCCCAGGACAGCCGCCCATAGCGCGCGAGCCCAAGGGCCCGAAGGGCCCGCAGGGCGAGCCCACCCAGAACCTTACCCCTCCCCCAAGTAATTTAATGCGAGGCCGCAGGCCGAGCTCCGCGTAGCACCGAAGGTGCGAAGCGGTGACCCGGCGAGGCCGAAGGCCGAGCTCCGCGTAGCACCGAAGGTGCGGAGCGTCCCAGTTACGGCGCCCAATAACTTACTACACATCCAAGTAACTTAATGCGAGGCCGAAGGCCGAGCTCCGCGTAGCACCGAAGGTGCGGAGCGTCACAAACAAGGAGCCAAACCACTTACTATAAGTCTAAGTATCTTAATGCGAGGCCGCAGGCCGAGCTCCGCGTAGCACCGAAGGTGCGGAGCGTCAACACCGCGAGGCCGAAGGCCGAGCTCCGCGTAGCACCGAAGGTGCGGAGCGTCACAGTCAAGGAGCCCAACCACAGAATACTATAACTCTAAGTAATTTTAACTCGACGGAGGGCCGAAGGCCCGACAGCGAGTGTCAACGCCGCGAGGCCGAAGGCCGAGCTCCGCGTAGCACCGAAGGTGCGGAGCGTCCCAGTCAAGTCGCCTGTAGCGCGCGAGCCCAAGGGCCCGAAGGGCCCGCAGGGCGAGCCCACCTAGACACTAGCACCCTCCACACCATCCTAAGCAAACAAACCTGCGTGCAAATTCGCATCCATCTCCTACCTCGCTTCCCCTTTCTTAAGCAATTTTAAACTCGAACTCCATTTCTTCAGCATTTTCACTGGCAACCCCCTCTCGGGTGACAGAACCCCAGGACAGACCCCCTCGCGGGGTGCTTGCACCCCGCGCACCAAGCAACCTCACTCGCATTGCGACAACGCCACCAATTTTACAACTCCCGTTGCCCTTCCCTTAGGAAATTTTACAACTCGAATCCCATTTTTCCAGCACTATCCACTGCCAACCCCCTCTCGGATGACACAAGGACAGCTACGTAACCCCCTCGCGGGGTGCTTGCACCCCGCGCACCGAGAAAATACTAGTTAATATTATATAAAGCTGCATTACCACTCATTTCGTATAGAAGAATTGTTCTCCCAGAAGGAGGGGTGGTGGGGGGTTATGGCATATACCACCGTATAGAGCTCGCCTCCGAGACCCCGGGAAAAATCCGACTTTGGGTCTACCTCTCCGGGATAAAATTTCCATCGACGGCCTGGCTAAACGGCACCAGATAGGGGGGGGGTGCTCGACCAAATGTCATAGGGGTTCCTAAGCAATTTGACGAGCCGCCATTTTTTTTTCAAAATGGCGACTTCAAAATGGCGGAAAAATTTCAAAATGGTCGTAGCGCGCTGAAATTTAATATGTAGGGGGTTTTGGGCCCCCCAATTTTGAAAAACTTTTTTTTTTTTTTCTAGCATTAAAAAAAAATTTGTATGGAGAATATTTTCGGGGGCCCGTATCTCGTAAACCGCTGGAGATGGGTGTTGGGTGCTCGACCAAATGTCATAGAGGGCCTCAACCCGAGTACAGTCGTGGAAAATAAAAATCAAGATGGCGACTTTTTTTTTTTTCAAAATTTCAAATTAGTGCTAGGGGGCTGAAACTCGGTATTGAGGGGTTTTTGGGGCTCCTGAGTCGGAATCTGAAATCGGATTTTGAAAATTCGGTCAAATTCGGAAAATATCGACAAAAATCGATTTGTATGGAGAAAACTTCAAATTGGTGCTAGGGGGCTGAAACTCAGTATCGGGGGGTTTTTGGGGCTCCTGAGTCGGAATCTGAAATCGAATTTCGAAAATTCGGTCAAAATCTGAAAATATAGGACAAATAAAATTTTGTAATTTTAGTTTGACCGAGGGCCGAAGGCCCGAGGGCAAACGTCCCCCCGCGAGGCCGCAGGCCGAGCTCCGCGTAGCACCGAAGGTGCGGAGCGTCCCAGGGAAGGCGCCGGCAGCGCTCGAGCCCAAGGGCCCAAAGGGCCCGCAGGGCGAGCCCACCTAGAAACTTTCTATACCCCTAAGTAATTTTAGCTCGACGGAGGGCCGCAGGCCCGACGGCGAGCGTCAGTCCCGCGAGGCCGAAGGCCGAGATCCGCGTAGCACCGAAGGTGCGGAGCGTCCCAGGGCAGCCGCCCATAGCGCGCGAGCCCAAGGGCCCGAAGGGCCCGCAGGGCGAGCCCACCCAGAACCTTACCCCTCCCCTAAGTAATTTAATGCGAGGCCGTAGGCCGAGCTCCGCGTAGCACCGAAGGTGCGAAGCGGCGACCCCGCGAGGCCGAAGGCCGAGCTCCGCGTAGCACCGAAGGTGCGGAGCGTCACAGTCAAGGAGCCCAACCACAAAATACTATGATTCTAAGTAATTTTAACTCGACGGAGGGCCGAAGGCCCGACGGCGAGTGTCAACGCCGCGAGGCCGAAGGCCGAGCTCCGCGTAGCACCGAAGGTGCGGAGCGTCCCAGTCAAGTCGCCTGTAGCGCGCGAGCCCAAGGGCCCGAAGGGCCCGCAGGGCGAGCCCACCTAGACACTGGCACCCGCCACACCTTCCCAAGTAAACATACCTGCGTGCAAATTCGCCACCATCTTCTACCTCGCTCCCCTTTCTTAAGCAATTTACAACTCGAGCTACTTCTCTTCTGCATTTTTCACTGCCAACCCCCGCTCAGGTGACAGAACCACAGGACAGACCCCCTCGCGGGGTGCTTGCACCCCGCGCACCAAGCAACTCCACTCGCATTGCGACAACGCCACCAATTTTACAACTCCCGTTGCCCTTCCCTTAGGAAATTTTACAACTCGAATCCCGTTTTTCCAGCACTTCCACTGCCAACCCCCTCTCGGATGACAAAAGGACAAGAGCACAACCCCCTCGCGGGGTGCTTGCACCCCGCGCACCGAGAAAATACTAGTTAATATTATATAAAGCTGCATTACCACTCATTTCTTATAGAAGAATTGTTCTCCCGGAAGGAGGTGTGGTGGGGGGTTATGGTATATACCATCGTATAGAGCTCGGCTCCAGGACCCCGGGAAAAATCCGACTTTGGGTCTACCTTTCCAGGATAAGATTTCGGTCGACGGCCTGTCTAAACGGGACCAGATAGCCGGGGGGTGCTCGACCAAATGTCATAGGCCTCCCCAAGCAATTTGACGAGCCGCCATTTTTTTTTCAAAATGGCGACTTCAAAATGGCGGAAAAATTTCAAAATGGTCGTAGCGCGTTGAAATTTGGTATGTGAGGGGTATTGGAACCCCCGATTCTGAAAAACTTTTTTTTTTTTTCTAGCATTAAAAAAAAATTTGTATGGAGAATATTTTCGGGGGCCCGTATCTCGTAAACCGCTGGAGATGGGTGGAGGGTGCTCGACCAAATGTCATAGGGGGCCCCCACCCGAGTACAGACGTTGAAAAAAAAATTCAAGATGGCGACTTTTTTTTTTTTTTAAATTTCAAATTGGTGCTAGGGGGCTAAAACTCGGTATCATAGGGTTTTTGGGGCTCCTGAGTCGGAATCTGAAATCGGATTTCGAAAATTAGGTCAAATTCGGAAAATATCGACCAAAATCGATTTGTATGGAGAAAATTTCAAATTGGTCTTAAGAGGCTGATATTCGGTATCGGGGGGTTTTTGGGGCTTTTGAGTCGGAATCTGAAATCAGATTTCAAAAATTCGGTCAAACTCGGAAAAAATCGAACAAATAAAATTTAGTAATTTTAGTTTGACCGAGGGCCGAAGGCCCGAGGGCCAACGTCCCCTCGCGAGGCCGCAGGCCGAGCTCCGCGTAGCACCGAAGGTGCGGAGCGTCCCAGGGAAGGCGCCGGTAGCTCGCGAGCCCAAGGGCCCGAAGGGCCCGCAGGGCGAGCCCACCCAGAAACTTTCTATACCCCTAAGTAATTTTAGCTCGACGGAGGGCCGCAGGCCCGACGGCGAGCGTCTACCCCGCGAGGCCGAAGGCCGAGCTCCGCGTAGCACCGAAGGTGCGGAGCGTCCCAGGGCAGCCGCCCATAGCGCGCGAGCCCAAGGGCCCGAAGGGCCCGCAGGGCGAGCCCACCCAGAACCTTACCCCTCCCCTAAGTAATATAATGCGAGGCCGTAGGCCGAGCTCCGCGTAGCACCGAAGGTGCGAAGCGGCGACCCCGCGAGGCCGAAGGCCGAGCTCCGCGTAGCACCGAAGGTGCGGAGCGTCACAGTCAAGGAGCCCAACCACAAAATACTATGATTCTAAGTAATTTTAACTCGACGGAGGGCCGAAGGCCCGACGGCGAGTGTCAACGCCGCGAGGCCGAAGGCCGAGCTCCGCGTAGCACCGAAGGTGCGGAGCGTCCCAGTCAAGTCGCCTGTAGCGCGCGAGCCCAAGGGCCCGAAGGGCCCGCAGGGCGAGCCCACCTAGACACTGTCACTCTCCACACCTTCCCAAGCAAAACATACCTGCGTGCAAATTCGCCTCCATCTTCTACCTCGCTTCCCCTTTCTTAAGATATTTTAAACTCGAACTCCATTTCTTCAGCATTTTCACTGGCAACCCCCTCTCGGGTGACAGAACCCCAGGACAGACCCCCTCGCGGGGTGCTTGCACCCCGCGCACCAAGCAACCTCACTCGCATTGCGACAACGCCACCAATTTTACAACTCCCGTTGCCCTTCCCTATGGAAATTTTAAAACTCAAACTCGATCTCTTCAGCACTTTCCATTGCCAACCCCCTCTCGGATGACACAAGGACAGCTACGTAACCCCCTCGCGGGGTGCTTGCACCCCGCGCACCGAGAAAATACTAGTTAATATTATATAAAGCTGCATTACCACTGATTTCGTATAGAAGAATTGTTCTCCCGGAAGGAGGGGTGGTGGGGGGTTATGGTATATACCATCGTATAGAGCTCGGCTCCGAGACCCCGGGAAAAATCCGACTTTGGGTCTACCTCTCCGGGATAAAATTTCCATCGACGGCCCGGCTAAACGGCACCAGATAGGGGGGGGGTGCTCGACCAAATGTCATAGGCCTTTCCAAGCAATTTGACGAGCCGCCATTTTTTTTTCAAAATGGCGACTTCAAAATGGCGGAAAATTTTCAAAATGGTCGCAGCGCTCTGAAATTTGGTATGTAGGGGGTTTGGGGCCCCCAGATTCTGAAAAACTTTTTTTTTTTTTTCTAGCTTTAAAAAAAAAATTGTATGGAGAATATTTTCGGGGGCCCGTATCTCGTAAACCGCTGGAGATGGATGGGGGGTGCTCGACCAAATGTCATAGAGGGCCCTCATTTGAGTACAGTCGTGGAAAAAAAAATTCAACATGGCGACTTTTTTTTTTTTCAAAATTTCAAATTGGTGCTAGGGGGCTGAAACTCGGTATCGGGGGGTTTTTGGGGCTTTCGAGTCGGAATCTGAAATCGGATTTCTAAAATTCGGTCAAATTCGGAAAATATCGGACAAATAAAATTGAGTAATTTTAGTTTGACCGAGGGCCGAAGGCCCGAGGGCAAACGTCCCCCCGCGAGGCCGCAGGCCGAGCTCCGCGTAGCACCGAAGGTGCGGAGCGTCCCAGGGAAGGCGCCGGCAGCGCGCGAGCCCAAGGGCCCGAAGGGCCCGCAGGGCGAGCCTACCCAGAAACTCTATACCCCTAAGTAATTTTAGCTCGACGGAGGGCCGCAGGCCCGACGGGGAGCGTCAGCCCCGCGAGGCCGAAGGCCGAGCTCCGCGTAGCACCGAAGGTGCGGAGCGTCCCAGGGAAGGCGCCGGTAGCGCGCGAGCCCAAGGGCCCGAAGGGCCCGCAGGGCGAGCCCACCCAGAAACTTTCTATACCCCTAAGTAATTTTAGCTCGACGGAGGGCCGCAGGCCCGACGGTGAGCGTCAGTCTTGCGAGGCCGAAGGCCGAGCTCCGCGTAGCACCGAAGGTGCGGAGCGTCCCAGGACAGCCGCCCATAGCGCGCGAGCCCAAGGGCCCGAAGGGCCCGCAGGGCGAGCCCACCCAGAACCTTACCCCTCCCCCAAGTAACGTAATGCGAGGCCGCAGGCCGAGCTCCGCGTAGCACCGAAGGTGCGAAGCGGTGACCCGGCGAGGCCGAAGGCCGAGCTCCGCGTAGCACCGAAGGTGCGGAGCGTCCCAGTTACGGCGCCCAATAACTTACTACACATCCAAGTATCTTAATGCGAGGCCGAAGGCCGAGCTCCGCGTAGCACCGAAGGTGCGGAGCGTCACAAACAAGGAGCCAAACCACTTACTATAAGTCTAAGTATCTTAATGCGAGGCCGCAGGCCGAGCTCCGCGTAGCACCGAAGGTGCGGAGCGTCAACACCGCGAGGCCGAAGGCCGAGCTCCGCGTAGCACCGAAGGTGCGGAGCGTCACAGTCAAGGAGCCCAACCACAGAATACTATAACTCTAAGTAATTTTAACTCGACGGAGGGCCGAAGGCCCGATAGCGAGTGTCAACGCCGCGAGGCCGAAGGCCGAGCTCCGCGTAGCACCGAAGGTGCGGAGCGTCCCAGTCAAGTCGCCTGTAGCACGCGAGCCCAAGGGCCCGAAGGGCCCGCAGGGCGAGCCCACCTAGACACTGTCACTCTCCACACCTTCCCAAGCAAACATACCTGCGTGCAAATGCGCCTCCATCTTTTACCTCGCTCCCCTTTCTTAAGCAATTTTTAACTCGAGCAACTTTTTCTTCTGCATCTTCCACTGGCAACCCCCTCTCGGGTGACAGAACCCCAGGACAGACCCCCTCGCGGGGTGCTTGCACCCCGCGCACCAAGCAACCTCACTTTAGTTGCGACAACGCCACTAATTTTACAACTCCCGTTGCCCTTCCCAATGGAAATTTTTAAACTCGAGCACCGATCTTCCAGCACTTTCCACTGCCAACCCCCTCTCGGATGACACAAGGACAGCAACGTAACCCCCTCGCGGGGTGCTTGCACCCCGCGCACCGAGAAAATACTAGTTAATACTATATAAAGCTGCATTACGACTCATTTCTAAGTGAATTGATCTCGGGGAAGGAGGGGGGGTGGGGGGGCGACTTTGGTGTTGTTGCAAAGAGCTTGGCTTCAAACCTCTGGGAAAAATCCGACTTTTGGTCTACCGCGGAAGACGAGTTTTTTTTTCAACGGCCCGCCGAAAGTATAATAGTAAGGGGGGGGGTGCTCGACCAAATGTCATAGGGGTTCCCAAGCAATTTGACGAGCCGCCATTTTTTTTTCAAAATGGCGACTTCAAAATGGCGGAAAATTTTCAAAATGGTCGTAGCGAGCTGAAATTTGGTATGTAGGGGGTTTGGGGCCACCCGATTTTGAAAAACTTTTTTTTTTTTTTCTAGCATTAAAAAAAAAATTGTATGGAGAATATTTTCGGGGGCCCGTATCTCGTAAACCGCTGGAGATGGGTGGGGGGTGCTCGACCAAATGTCATAGGGGGTCCCCACCCGAGTACAGTCGTGGAAAAAAAAATTCAAGATGGCGACTTTTTTTTTTTTCAAAATTTCAAATTGGTGCTAGGGGGCTAAAACTCGGTATCGGGGGGTTTTTGGGGCTCCCGAGTCGGAATCTGAAATCAGATTTCGAAAATTCGGTCAAATTCGGAAAATATCGGACAAATAAAATTGAGTAATTTTAGTTTGACCGAGGGCCGAAGGCCCGAGGGCAAACGTCCCCCCGCGAGGCCGCAGGCCGAGCTCCGCGTAGCACCGAAGGTGCGGAGCGTCCCAGGGAAGGCGCCGGCAGCGCGCGAGCCCAAGGGCCCGAAGGGCCCGCAGGGCGAGCCCACCAAGAAACTTACTATACCCCTAAGTAATTTTAGCTCGACGGAGGGCCGCAGGCCCGACGGCGAGCGTCAGCCCCGCGAGGCCGAAGGCCGAGCTCCGCGTAGCACTGAAGGTGCGGAGCGTCCCAGGGAAGGCGCCGGTAGCGCGCGAGCCCAAGGGCCCGAAGGGCCCGCAGGGCGAGCCCACCCAGAACCTTACCCCTCCCCCAAGTAACTTAATGCGAGGCCGCAGGCCGAGCTTCGCGTAGCACCGAAGGTGCGAAGCGGCGACCCCGCGAGGCCGAAGGCCGAGCTCCGCGTAGCACCGAAGGTGCGGAGCGTCCCGGTTACGGCGCCCAATAACTTTTTACATATCTAAGTAACCTAATGCGAGGCCGAAGGCCGAGCTCCGCGTAGCACCGAAGGTGCGGAGCGTCACAAACAAGGAGCCCAACCACTTACTATAAGTCTAAGTATCTTAATGCGAGGCCGCAGGCCGAGCTCCGCGTAGCACCGAAGGTGCGAAGCGTCAACACCGCGAGGCCGAAGGCCGAGCTCCGCGTAGCACCGAAGGTGCGGAGCGTCACAGTCAAGGAGCCCAACCACAAAATACTATAACTTTAAGTAATTTTAACTCGACGGAGGGCCGAAGGCCCGACGGCGAGTGTCAACGCTGTGAGGCCGAAGGCCGAGCTCCGCGTAGCACCGAAGGTGCGGAGCGTCCCAGAGAAGTCGCCCGTAGCACGCGAGCCCAAGGGCCCGAAGGGCCCGCAGGGCGAGCCCACCCAGGACCTTACCCTTCTCCCAAGTAACTTAATGCGAGGCCGCAGGCCGAGCTCCGCGTAGCACCGAAGGTGCGAAGCGTCAATTCCGCGAGGCCGAAGGCCGAGCTCCGCGTAGCACCGAAGGTGCGGAGCGTCACAAACAAGGAGCCCAACCACAAAATACTATAACTCTAAGTAATTTAACTCGACGGAGGGCCGAAGGCCCGACGGCGAGTGTCAACGCCGCGAGGCCGAAGGCCGAGCTCCGCGTAGCACCGAAGGTGCGGAGCGTCCCAGTCAAGTCGCCTGTAACGCGCGAGCCCAAGGGCCCGAAGGGCCCGCAGGGCGAGCCCACCTGGACACTGTCACTCTCCACACCTTCCCAAGCAAACATACCTGCGTGCAAATTCGCCTCCATCTTCTACCTCGCTTCCCTTTCTTAAGCAATTTTAAACTCGAACTCCATTTCTTCAGCATTTTCACTGCCAACCCCTTCTCGGGTGATAGAACCCCAGGACAGACCCCCTCGCGGGGTGCTTGCACCCCGCGCACCAAGCAACCTCACTTTAGTTGCGACAACGCCACCAATTTTACAACTCCCGTTGCCCTTCCCTTAGGAAATTTTTAAACTCGAGCACCGATTTTCTGGCATTTTCCACTGCCAACCCCCTCTCGGATGACACAAGGACAGCTACGTAACCCCCTCGCGGGGTGCTTGCACCCCGCGCACCGAGAAAATACTAGTTAATACTATATAAAGCTGCATTACCACTCATTTCTAAGTGAATTGATCTCGGGGAAGGAGGGGGGGTGGGGGGGTGGTTTTGGTGTTGACGTATAGAGCTCGGCGTCAAACCTCTAGGAAAAATCCGACTTTTGGTCTACCGTGGAAGACGAGTTTTTTTTTCAACGGTTCGGCTAAACTATAATAGCTAAGGGGGAGGTGCTCGACCAAATGTTATAGGGGTTCCCAAGCAATTTGACGAGCCGCCATTTTTTTTTCAAAATGGCGACTTCAAAATGGCGGAAAATTTTCAAAATGGTCGTAGCGCGCTGAAATTTGGTATGTAGGGGGTTTGGGGGCCCCTGATTCTGAAAACCTTTTTTTTTTTCTTCTGGCATTAAAAAAAAATTTGTATGGGGAATTTTTTAAGGGTCCCGTATCTCGTAAACGGTTGGAGATGGGTGGAGGGTGCTCGACCAAATGTCATAGGGGGCCCCCACCCGAGTACAGTCGTAAAAAAAAAAATTCAAGATGGCGACTTTTTTTTTTTTCAAAATTTCAAATTGGTGCTAGGGGGCTGAAACTCGGTATCGGGGGGTTTTTGGGGCTCCTGAGTCGGAATCAAAAATCGGATTTAAAAAATTCGGTCAAATTCGGAAAATATCGGACAAACAAAACTTAGTAATTTTAGTTTGACCGAGGGCCGAAGGCCTGAGGGCAAACGTCCCCCCGCGAGGCCGTAGGCCGAGCTCCGCGTAGCACCGAAGGTGCGAAGCGTCCCAGGGAAGCCGCCAGTAGCGCGTGAGCCCAAGGGCCCGAAGGGCCCGCAGGGCGAGCCCACCCAGAAACTATCTACCCCACTAAGTAATTTTAGCTCGACGGAGGGCCGCAGGCCCGACGGCGAGCGCCAGCCCCGCGAGGCCGAAGGCCGAGCTCCGCGTAGCACCGAAGGTGCGGAGCGTCCCAGGGAAGGCGCCGGTAGCGCGCGAGCCCAAGGGCCCGAAGGGCCCGCAGGGCGAGCCCACCCAGAAACTTACTATACCCCTAAGTAATTTTAGCTCGACGGAGGGCCGCAGGCCCGACGGCGAGCGCCAGTCCCGCGAGGGCGAAGGCCGAGCTCCGCGTAGCACCGAAGGTGCGGAGCGTCCCAGGACAGCCGCCCATAGCGCGCGAGCCCAAGGGCCCGAAGGGCCCGCAGGGCGAGCCCACCCAGAACCTTACCCCTCCCCCAAGTAATTTAATGCGAGGCCGCAGGCCGAGCTCCGCGTAGCACCGAAGGTGCGAAGCGGTGACCCGGCGAGGCCGAAGGCCGAGCTCCGCGTAGCACCGAAGGTGCGGAGCGTCCCAGGACAGCCGCCCATAGCGCGCGAGCCCAAGGGCCCGAAGGGCCCGCAGGGCGAGCCCACCCAGAACCTTACCCCTCCCCCAAGTAATTTAATGCGAGGCCGCAGGCCGAGCTCCGCGTAGCACCGAAGGTGCGAAGCGGTGACCCGGCGAGGCCGAAGGCCGAGCTCCGCGTAGCACCGAAGGTGCGGAGCGTCCCAGGACAGCCGCCCATAGCGCGCGAGCCCAAGGGCCCGAAGGGCCCGCAGGGCGAGCCCACCCAGAACCTTACCCCTCCCCCAAGTAATTTAATGCGAGGCCGCAGGCCGAGCTCCGCGTAGCACCGAAGGTGCGAAGCGGTGACCCGGCGAGGCCGAAGGCCGAGCTCCGCGTAGCACCGAAGGTGCGGAGCGTCCCAGTTACGGCGCCCAATAACTTACTACACATCCAAGTAACTTAATGCGAGGCCGAAGGCCGAGCTCCGCGTAGCACCGAAGGTGCGGAGCGTCACAAACAAGGAGCCAAACCACTTACTATAAGTCTAAGTATCTTAATGCGAGGCCGCAGGCCGAGCTCCGCGTAGCACCGAAGGTGCGGAGCGTCAACACCGCGAGGCCGAAGGCCGAGCTCCGCGTAGCACCGAAGGTGCGGAGCGTCCCAGGGAAGGCACCGGTTCAAATTGGTGCTAGGGGGCTGAAACTCGGTATCGGGGGGTTTTTGGGGCTCCTGAGTCGGAATCAAAAATCGGATTTAAAAAATTCGGTCAAATTCGGAAAATATCGGACAAACAAAACTTAGTAATTTTAGTTTGACCGAGGGCCGAAGGCCTGAGGGCAAACGTCCCCCCGCGAGGCCGTAGGCCGAGCTCCGCGTAGCACCGAAGGTGCGAAGCGTCCCAGGGAAGCCGCCAGTAGCGCGTGAGCCCAAGGGCCCGAAGGGCCCGCAGGGCGAGCCCACCCAGAAACTATCTACCCCACTAAGTAATTTTAGCTCGACGGAGGGCCGCAGGCCCGACGGCGAGCGCCAGCCCCGCGAGGCCGAAGGCCGAGCTCCGCGTAGCACCGAAGGTGCGGAGCGTCCCAGGGAAGGCGCCGGTAGCGCGCGAGCCCAAGGGCCCGAAGGGCCCGCAGGGCGAGCCCACCCAGAAACTTACTATACCCCTAAGTAATTTTAGCTCGACGGAGGGCCGCAGGCCCGACGGCGAGCGCCAGTCCCGCGAGGGCGAAGGCCGAGCTCCGCGTAGCACCGAAGGTGCGGAGCGTCCCAGGACAGCCGCCCATAGCGCGCGAGCCCAAGGGCCCGAAGGGCCCGCAGGGCGAGCCCACCCAGAACCTTACCCCTCCCCCAAGTAATTTAATGCGAGGCCGCAGGCCGAGCTCCGCGTAGCACCGAAGGTGCGAAGCGGTGACCCGGCGAGGCCGAAGGCCGAGCTCCGCGTAGCACCGAAGGTGCGGAGCGTCCCAGGACAGCCGCCCATAGCGCGCGAGCCCAAGGGCCCGAAGGGCCCGCAGGGCGAGCCCACCCAGAACCTTACCCCTCCCCCAAGTAATTTAATGCGAGGCCGCAGGCCGAGCTCCGCGTAGCACCGAAGGTGCGAAGCGGTGACCCGGCGAGGCCGAAGGCCGAGCTCCGCGTAGCACCGAAGGTGCGGAGCGTCCCAGGACAGCCGCCCATAGCGCGCGAGCCCAAGGGCCCGAAGGGCCCGCAGGGCGAGCCCACCCAGAACCTTACCCCTCCCCCAAGTAATTTAATGCGAGGCCGCAGGCCGAGCTCCGCGTAGCACCGAAGGTGCGAAGCGGTGACCCGGCGAGGCCGAAGGCCGAGCTCCGCGTAGCACCGAAGGTGCGGAGCGTCCCAGTTACGGCGCCCAATAACTTACTACACATCCAAGTAACTTAATGCGAGGCCGAAGGCCGAGCTCCGCGTAGCACCGAAGGTGCGGAGCGTCACAAACAAGGAGCCAAACCACTTACTATAAGTCTAAGTATCTTAATGCGAGGCCGCAGGCCGAGCTCCGCGTAGCACCGAAGGTGCGGAGCGTCAACACCGCGAGGCCGAAGGCCGAGCTCCGCGTAGCACCGAAGGTGCGGAGCGTCACAGTCAAGGAGCCCAACCACAGAATACTATAACTCTAAGTAATTTTAACTCGACGGAGGGCCGAAGGCCCGACAGCGAGTGTCAACGCCGCGAGGCCGAAGGCCGAGCTCCGCGTAGCACCGAAGGTGCGGAGCGTCCCAGTCAAGTCGCCTGTAGCACGCGAGCCCAAGGGCCCGAAGGGCCCGCAGGGCGAGCCCACCTAGACACTGTCACTCTCCACACCTTCCCAAGCAAACATACCTGCGTGCAAATGCGCCTCCATCTTTTACCTCGCTCCCCTTTCTTAAGCAATTTTTAACTCGAGCAACTTTTTCTTCTGCATCTTCCACTGGCAACCCCCTCTCGGGTGACAGAACCCCAGGACAGACCCCCTCGCGGGGTGCTTGCACCCC
The DNA here is from genome assembly GCA_947623375.1 of Apotomis capreana. Lineage (NCBI taxonomy): Eukaryota > Metazoa > Arthropoda > Insecta > Lepidoptera > Tortricidae > Apotomis > Apotomis capreana. Next base: position 972,651 of record OX392520.1, read on the forward strand.
GCGCACCAAGCAACCTCACTTTAGTTGCGACAACGCCACTAATTTTACAACTCCCGTTGCCCTTCCCAATGGAAATTTTTAAACTCGAGCACCGATCTTCCAGCACTTTCCACTGCCAACCCCCTCTCGGATGACAGAAGGACGACTGCTCAACCCCCTCGCGGGGTGCTTGCACCCCGCGCACCGAGAAAATACTAGTTAATATTATATAAAGCTGCATTACCACTCATTTCGTATAGAAGAATTGTTCTCCCGGAAGGAGGAGTGGTGGGGGGTTATGGCATATACCATCGTATAGAGCTCGGCTCCAAAACCCTGGGAAAAATCCGACTTTGGGTCTACCTCTCCGGGATAAAATTTTGATCGACGGCCCGCCTAAACGGCACCAGATAGGGGGGGGGTGCTCGACCAAATGTCATAGAGGACCTTAGGCAATTTGACGAGCCGCCATTTTTTTTTCAAAATGGCGACTTCAAAATGGCGGAAAAATTTCAAAATGGTCGTAGCGCGCTGAAATTTGGTATGTAGGGGGTTTGGGGCCCCCCCATTCTGAAAAACTTTTTTTTTTTTTTCTAGCATTAAAAAAAAATTTGTATGGAGAATATTTTCGGGGGCCCGTATCTCGTAAACCGCTGGAGATGGGTGGGGGGTGCTCGACCAAATGTCATAGGGGGCCTCCACACAAGTACAGTCGTGGAAAAAAAAAATCAAGATGGCGACTTTTTTTTTTTTCAAAATTTCAAATTGGTGCTAGGGCTCTAAAACTCGGTATCGGGGGGTTTTTGGGGCTCCTGAGTCGGAATCTGAAATCGGATTTCGAAGATTCGGTCAAATTCGGAAATTATCGGACAAATAAAATTGAGTAATTTTAGTTTGACCGAGGGCCGAAGGCCCGAGGGCAAACGTCCCCCCGCGAGGCCGCAGGCCGAGCTCCGCGTAGCACCGAAGGTGCGGAGCGTCCCAGGGAAGGCGCCGGCAGCGCGCGAGCCCAAGGGCCCGAAGGGCCTGCAGGGCGAGCCTACCCAGAAACTCTATACCCCTAAGTAATTTTAGCTCGACGGAGGGCCGCAGGCCCGACGGCGAGCGTCAGCCCCGCGAGGCCGAAGGCCGAGCTCCGCGTAGCACCGAAGGTGCGGAGCGTCCCAGGGAAGGCACCGGTATCGCGTGAGCCCAAGGGCCCGAAGGGCCCGCAGGGCGAGCCCACCCAGAAGCTTACTATACCCCTAAGTAATTTTAGCTCGACGGAGGGCCGCAGGCCCGACGGCGAGCGTCAGTCCCGCGAGGCCGAAGGCCGAGCTCCGCGTAGCACCAAAGGTGCGGAGCGTCCCAGGACAGCCGCCCATAGCGCGCGAGCCCAAGGGCCCGAAGGGCCCTCAGGGCGAGCTCAACCAGAACCTTACCCCTCCCCCAAGTAATTTAATGCGAGGCCGCAGGCCGAGCTCCGCGTAGCACCGAAGGTGCGAAGCGGTGACCCGGCGAGGCCGAAGGCCGAGCTCCGCGTAGCACCGAAGGTGCGGAGCGTCCCAGTTACGGCGCCCAATAACTTACTACACATCCAAGTAACTTAATGCGAGGCCGAAGGCCGAGCTCCGCGTAGCACCGAAGGTGCGGAGCGTCACAAACAAGGAGCCAAACCACTTACTATAAGTCTAAGTATCTTAATGCGAGGCCGCAGGCCGAGCTCCGCGTAGCACCAAAGGTGCGAAGCGTCAACACCGCGAGGCCGAAGGCCGAGTTCCGCGTAGCACCGAAGGTGCGGAGCGTCACAGTCAAGGAGCCCAACCACAAAATACTATAACTGTAAGTAATTTTAACTCGACGGAGGGCCGAAGGCCCGACGGCGAGTGTCAACGCCGCGAGGCCGAAGGCCGAGCTCCGCGTAGCACCGAAGGTGCGGAGCGTCCCAGTAAAGTCGCCTGTAGCGCGCAAGCCCAAGGGCCCGAAGGGCCCGCAGGGCGAGCCCACCTAGACACTGGCACCCTCCACACCTTACCCAGCAAACATAACTGCGTGCAAATTCGCCTCCATCTTTTACCTCGCTTCCCTTTCTTAAGCAATTTACAACTCGAGCTACTTTTTCTTCTGCATTTTTCACTACCAACCCCCTCTCGGGTGACAGAATCCCAGGACAGACACCCTCGCGGGGTGCTTGCACCCCGCGCACCAAGCAACCTCACTCGCATTGCGACAACGCCACCAATTTTACAACTCCCGTTGCCCTTCCCTTAGGAAATTTTAAAACTCAAACTCTATCTCTTCAGCACTTTCCACTGCCAACCCCCTCTCGGATGACAAAAGGACAAGAGCACAACGCCCTCGCGGGGTGCTTGCACCCCGCGCACCGAGAAAATACTAGTTAATACTATATAAAGCTGCATTACGACTCATTTCTAAGTGAATTGATCTCGGGGAAGGAGGGGGGTTGGGGGGGTGGTTTTGGTATTAACGTTTAGAGGTCGGCGTCAAACCTCTGGGAAAAATCCGACTTTTGGTCTACCGTGGAAGGTGAGTTTTTTTTTCAACGGCCCGGCTAAACTATAATAGCTAGGGGGGGGGTGCTCGACCAAATGTCATAGGGGTTCCCAAGCAATTTGACGAGCCGTCATTTTTTTTTCAAAATGGCGACTTCAAAATGGCGGAAAATTTTCAAAATGGTCGTAGCGCGCTGAAATTTGGCATGTAGGAGGTTCGAGGCCCCCCGATTCTGAAAAACTTTTTTTTTTTTTTCTAGCATTAAAAAAAATTTTGTATGGAGAATATTTTCGGGGGCCCGTATCTCGTAAACCGCTGGAGATGGGTGGGGGGTGCTCGACCAAATGTCATAGAGGGCCCTCATTCGAGTACAGTCGTGGAAAAAAAAACTCAAGATGGCGAATTTTTTTTTTTTCAAAATTTCAAATTGGTGCTAGGGGGCTGGAACTCGGTATCGTGGGGTTTTTGGGGCTCCCGAGTCGGAATCTGAAATCGGATTTAAAAAATTCGGTCAAATTCGGAAAATATCGGACAAACAAAACTTAGTAATTTTAGTTTGACCGAGGGCCGAAGGCCCGAGGGCAAACGTCCCCCCGCGAGGCCGTAGGCCGAGCTCCGCGTAGCACCGAAGGTGCGGAGCGTCCCAGGGAAGCCGCCAGTAGCGCGTGAGCCCAAGGGCCCGAAGGGCCCGCAGGGCGAGCCCACCCAGAAACTATCTACCCCACTAAGTAATTTTAGCTCGACGGAGGGCCGCAGGCCCGACGGCGAGCGTCAGCCCCGCGAGGCCGAAGGCCGAGCTCCGCGTAGCACCGAAGGTGCGGAGCGTCCCAGGGAAGGCGCCGGTAGCGCGCGAGCCCAAGGGCCCGAAGGGCCCGCAGGGCGAGCCCACCCAGAAACTTACTATACCCCTAAGTAATTTTAGCTCGACGGAGGGCCGCAGGCCCGACGGCGAGCGTCAGTCCCGCGAGGCCGAAGGCCGAGCTCCGCGTAGCACCGAAGGTGCGGAGCGTCCCAGGACAGCCGCCCATAGCGCGCGAGCCCAAGGGCCCGAAGGGCCCGCAGGGCGAGCCCACCCAGAACCTTACCCCTCCCCCAAGTAATTTAATGCGAGGCCGCAGGCCGAGCTCCGCGTAGCACCGAAGGTGCGAAGCGGTGACCCGGCGAGGCCGAAGGCCGAGCTCCGCGTAGCACCGAAGGTGCGGAGCGTCCCAGTTACGGCGCCCAATAACTTACTACACATCTAAGTAACTTAATGCGAGGCCGAAGGCCGAGCTCCGCGTAGCACCGAAGGTGCGGAGCGTCACAAACAAGGAGCCAAACCACTTACTATAAGTCTAAGTATCTTCAATGCGAGGCCGCAGGCCGAGCTCCGCGTAGCACCGAAGGTGCGAAGCGTCAACACCGCGAGGCCGAAGGCCGAGCTCCGCGTAGCACAGAAGGTGCGGAGCGTCACAGTCAAGGAGCCCAACCACAAAGTACTATAACTGTAAGTAATTTTAACTCGACGGAGGGCCGAAGGCCCGACGGCGAGTGTCAACGCCGCGAGGCCGAAGGCCGAGCTCCGCGTAGCACCGAAGGTGCGGAGCGTCCCAGTCAAGTCGCCTGTAGCGCGCGAGGCCAAGGGCCCGAAGGGCCCGCAGGGCGAGCCCACCTAGACACTGTCACTCTCCACACCTTCCCAAGCAAACATACCTGCGTGCAAATTCGCCTCCATCTTCTACCTCGCTCCCCTCTCTTAAGCAATTTACAACTCGAGCTGCTTTTTCTTCTAGATCTTCCACTGGCAACCCCCTCTCGGGTGACAGAACCCCAGGACAGACCCCCTCGCGGGGTGCTTGCACCCCGCGCACCAAGCAACCTCACTCGCATTGCGACAACGCCACCAATTTTACAACTCCCGTTGCCCTTCCCTATGGAAATTTTTAAACTCGAGCACCGATCTTCCAGCACTTTCCACTGCCAACCCCCTCTCGGATGACAAAAGGACAAGAGCACAACCCCCTCGCGGGGTGCTTGCACCCCGCGCACCGAGAAAATACTAGTTAATACTATATAAAGCTGCATTACCACTGATTTCTAACTTGTGAATTGATCTCCGGGAAGGAGGGGTGGTGGGGGGTTGATTTTTTGGAGTCATAAAATATAAGTCGCGAGTATTTCAGGAAAAATCGGATATCCAGTCTACCGTGGAAGACGACAATTTTGGTCGACGGCCTGGCTAAACGGGACCAGATAGCGGGGGTGTGCTCGACCAAATGTCATAGGGGTTTCCAAGCAATTTGACGAGCCGCCATTTTTTTTTCAAAATGGCGACTTCAAAATGGCGGAAAATTTTCAAAATGGTCGTAGCGCGCTGAAATTTTGTATGTAGGGGGTTTGGGGCCCCGTGATTCTGAAAAATTTTTTTTTTTTTTCTAGCATTAAAAAAAAAATTGTATGGAGAATATTTTCGGGGGCCCGTATCTCGTAAACGGTTAGACTTATGTGGGGGGTGCTCGACCAAATGTCATAGGGGGCCTACACATGAGTACAGTCGTGGAAAAAAAAAATCAATATGGCGACTTTTTTTTTTTTCAAAATTTCAAATTGGTGCTAGGGGTCTGAAACTCAGTATCGGGGGGTTTTTGGGGCTTTTGAGTCGGAATCTGAAATCGGTTTTTGAAAATTCGGTCAAATTCGGAAAATATCGGACAAATAAAATTTAGTAATTTTAGTTTGACCGAGGGCCGAAGGCCCGAGGGCAAACGTCCCCCCGCGAGGCCGCAGGCCGAGCTCCGCGTAGCACCGAAGGTGCGGAGCGTCCCAGGGAAGGCGCCGGCTTCGCGCGAGCCCAAGGGCCCGAAGGGCCCGCAGGGCGAGCCCACCCAGAAACTTACTATATCCCCAAGTAATTTTAGCTCGACGGAGGGCCGCAGGCCCGACGGCGAGCGACAGCCCCGCGAGGCCGAAGGCCGAGCTCCGCGTAGCACCGAAGGTGCGGAGCGTCCCAGGGAAGGCGCCGGTAGCGCGCGAGCCCAAGGGCCCGAAGGGCCCGCAGGGCGAGCCCACCCAGAAACTTACTATACCCCTAAGTAATTTTAGCTCGACGGAGGGCCGCAGGCCCGACGGCGAGCGTCAGCCCCGCGAGGCCGAAGGCCGAGCTCCGCGTAGCACCGAAGGTGCGGAGCGTCCTAGAGCAGCCACCCATAGCGCGCGAGCCCAAGGGCCCGAAGGGCCCGCAGGGCGAGCCCACCCAGAACCTTACCCCTCCCCCAAGTAATTTAATGCGAGGCCGCAGGCCGAGCTCCGCGCAGCACCGAAGGTGCGAAGCGGTGACCCCGCGAGGCCGAAGGCCGAGCTCCGCGTAGCACCGAAGGTGCGGAGCGTCCCAGTTACGGCGCCCAATAACTTTCTACACATCTGAGTAACTTAATGCGAGGCCGAAGGCCGAGCTCCGCGTAGCACCGAAGGTGCGGAGCGTCACAGTTAAGGAGCCCAACCACAAAATACTATAACTAAGTAATTTTAACTCGACGGAGGGCCGAAGGCCCGACGGCGAGTGTCAACCCCGCGAGGCCGAAGGCCGAGCTCCGCGTAGCACCGAAGGTGCGGAGCGTCCCAGAGAAGTCGCCCGTAGCACGCGAGCCCAAGGGCCCGAAGGGCCCGCAGGGCGAGCCCACCCAGAACCTTACCCTTCTCCCAAGTAACTTAATGCGAGGCCGCAGGCCGAGCTCCGCGTAGCACCGAAGGTGCGAAGCGTCAACACCGCGAGGCCGAAGGCCGAGCTCCGCGTAGCACCGAAGGTGCGGAGCGTCACAGTCAAGGAGCCCAACCACAAAATACTATGATTTTAAGTAATTTTAACTCGACGGAGGGCTGAAGGCCCGACGGCGAGTGTCAACCCCGCGAGGCCGAAGGCCGAGCTCCGCGTAGCACCGAAGGTGCGGAGCGTCCCAGAGAAGTCGCCCGTTGCACGCGAGCCCAAGGGCCCGAAGGGCCCGCTGGGCGAGCCCACCTAGATACTGGCACCCTCCTCACCTTCCCAAGCAAACATAACTGCGTGCAAATTCGCCTCCATCTTTTACCTCGCTCCCCTTTCATAAGCAATTTTTAACTCGAGCTACTTTTTCTTCTGCATCTTCCACTGGCAACCCCCTCTCGGGTGACAGAACCCCAGGACAGACCCCCTCGCGGGGTGCTTGCACCCCGCGCACCAAGCAACCTCACTTTAGTTGCGACAACGCCACCAATTTACAACTCCCGTTGCCCTACCCTAAGGAAATTTTTAAACTCGAGCACCGATCTTCCAGCACTTTCCACTGCCAACCCCCTCTCGGATGACAGAAGGACGACTGCTCAACCCCCTCGCGGGGTGCTTGCACCCCGCGCACCGAGAAAATACTAGTTAATACTATATAAAGCTGCATTACGACTCATTTCTAAGTGAATTGATCTCGGGGAAGGAGGGGGGTTGGGGGGGTGGTTTTGGTATTAACGTTTAGAGGTCGGCGTCAAACCTCTGGGAAAAATCCGACTTTTGGTCTACCGTGGAAGGTGAGTTTTTTTTTCAACGGCCCGGCTAAACTATAATAGCTAGGGGGGGGGTGCTCGACCAAATGTCATAGGGGTTCCCAAGCAATTTGACGAGCCGTCATTTTTTTTTCAAAATGGCGACTTCAAAATGGCGGAAAATTTTCAAAATGGTCGTAGCGCGCTGAAATTTGGCATGTAGGAGGTTCGAGGCCCCCCGATTCTGAAAAACTTTTTTTTTTTTTTCTAGCATTAAAAAAAATTTTGTATGGAGAATATTTTCGGGGGCCCGTATCTCGTAAACCGCTGGAGATGGGTGGGGGGTGCTCGACCAAATGTCATAGAGGGCCCTCATTCGAGTACAGTCGTGGAAAAAAAAACTCAAGATGGCGAATTTTTTTTTTTTCAAAATTTCAAATTGGTGCTAGGGGGCTGGAACTCGGTATCGTGGGGTTTTTGGGGCTCCCGAGTCGGAATCTGAAATCGGATTTAAAAAATTCGGTCAAATTCGGAAAATATCGGACAAACAAAACTTAGTAATTTTAGTTTGACCGAGGGCCGAAGGCCCGAGGGCAAACGTCCCCCCGCGAGGCCGTAGGCCGAGCTCCGCGTAGCACCGAAGGTGCGGAGCGTCCCAGGGAAGCCGCCAGTAGCGCGTGAGCCCAAGGGCCCGAAGGGCCCGCAGGGCGAGCCCACCCAGAAACTATCTACCCCACTAAGTAATTTTAGCTCGACGGAGGGCCGCAGGCCCGACGGCGAGCGTCAGCCCCGCGAGGCCGAAGGCCGAGCTCCGCGTAGCACCGAAGGTGCGGAGCGTCCCAGGGAAGGCGCCGGTAGCGCGCGAGCCCAAGGGCCCGAAGGGCCCGCAGGGCGAGCCCACCCAGAAACTTACTATACCCCTAAGTAATTTTAGCTCGACGGAGGGCCGCAGGCCCGACGGCGAGCGTCAGTCCCGCGAGGCCGAAGGCCGAGCTCCGCGTAGCACCGAAGGTGCGGAGCGTCCCAGGACAGCCGCCCATAGCGCGCGAGCCCAAGGGCCCGAAGGGCCCGCAGGGCGAGCCCACCCAGAACCTTACCCCTCCCCCAAGTAATTTAATGCGAGGCCGCAGGCCGAGCTCCGCGTAGCACCGAAGGTGCGAAGCGGTGACCCGGCGAGGCCGAAGGCCGAGCTCCGCGTAGCACCGAAGGTGCGGAGCGTCCCAGTTACGGCGCCCAATAACTTACTACACATCTAAGTAACTTAATGCGAGGCCGAAGGCCGAGCTCCGCGTAGCACCGAAGGTGCGGAGCGTCACAAACAAGGAGCCAAACCACTTACTATAAGTCTAAGTATCTTCAATGCGAGGCCGCAGGCCGAGCTCCGCGTAGCACCGAAGGTGCGAAGCGTCAACACCGCGAGGCCGAAGGCCGAGCTCCGCGTAGCACAGAAGGTGCGGAGCGTCACAGTCAAGGAGCCCAACCACAAAGTACTATAACTGTAAGTAATTTTAACTCGACGGAGGGCCGAAGGCCCGACGGCGAGTGTCAACGCCGCGAGGCCGAAGGCCGAGCTCCGCGTAGCACCGAAGGTGCGGAGCGTCCCAGTCAAGTCGCCTGTAGCGCGCGAGGCCAAGGGCCCGAAGGGCCCGCAGGGCGAGCCCACCTAGACACTGTCACTCTCCACACCTTCCCAAGCAAACATACCTGCGTGCAAATTCGCCTCCATCTTCTACCTCGCTCCCCTCTCTTAAGCAATTTACAACTCGAGCTGCTTTTTCTTCTAGATCTTCCACTGGCAACCCCCTCTCGGGTGACAGAACCCCAGGACAGACCCCCTCGCGGGGTGCTTGCACCCCGCGCACCAAGCAACCTCACTCGCATTGCGACAACGCCACCAATTTTACAACTCCCGTTGCCCTTCCCTATGGAAATTTTTAAACTCGAGCACCGATCTTCCAGCACTTTCCACTGCCAACCCCCTCTCGGATGACAAAAGGACAAGAGCACAACCCCCTCGCGGGGTGCTTGCACCCCGCGCACCGAGAAAATACTAGTTAATACTATATAAAGCTGCATTACCACTGATTTCTAACTTGTGAATTGATCTCCGGGAAGGAGGGGTGGTGGGGGGTTGATTTTTTGGAGTCATAAAATATAAGTCGCGAGTATTTCAGGAAAAATCGGATATCCAGTCTACCGTGGAAGACGACAATTTTGGTCGACGGCCTGGCTAAACGGGACCAGATAGCGGGGGTGTGCTCGACCAAATGTCATAGGGGTTTCCAAGCAATTTGACGAGCCGCCATTTTTTTTTCAAAATGGCGACTTCAAAATGGCGGAAAATTTTCAAAATGGTCGTAGCGCGCTGAAATTTTGTATGTAGGGGGTTTGGGGCCCCGTGATTCTGAAAAATTTTTTTTTTTTTTCTAGCATTAAAAAAAAAATTGTATGGAGAATATTTTCGGGGGCCCGTATCTCGTAAACGGTTAGACTTATGTGGGGGGTGCTCGACCAAATGTCATAGGGGGCCTACACATGAGTACAGTCGTGGAAAAAAAAAATCAATATGGCGACTTTTTTTTTTTTCAAAATTTCAAATTGGTGCTAGGGGTCTGAAACTCAGTATCGGGGGGTTTTTGGGGCTTTTGAGTCGGAATCTGAAATCGGTTTTTGAAAATTCGGTCAAATTCGGAAAATATCGGACAAATAAAATTTAGTAATTTTAGTTTGACCGAGGGCCGAAGGCCCGAGGGCAAACGTCCCCCCGCGAGGCCGCAGGCCGAGCTCCGCGTAGCACCGAAGGTGCGGAGCGTCCCAGGGAAGGCGCCGGCTTCGCGCGAGCCCAAGGGCCCGAAGGGCCCGCAGGGCGAGCCCACCCAGAAACTTACTATATCCCCAAGTAATTTTAGCTCGACGGAGGGCCGCAGGCCCGACGGCGAGCGACAGCCCCGCGAGGCCGAAGGCCGAGCTCCGCGTAGCACCGAAGGTGCGGAGCGTCCCAGGGAAGGCGCCGGTAGCGCGCGAGCCCAAGGGCCCGAAGGGCCCGCAGGGCGAGCCCACCCAGAAACTTACTATACCCCTAAGTAATTTTAGCTCGACGGAGGGCCGCAGGCCCGACGGCGAGCGTCAGCCCCGCGAGGCCGAAGGCCGAGCTCCGCGTAGCACCGAAGGTGCGGAGCGTCCTAGAGCAGCCACCCATAGCGCGCGAGCCCAAGGGCCCGAAGGGCCCGCAGGGCGAGCCCACCCAGAACCTTACCCCTCCCCCAAGTAATTTAATGCGAGGCCGCAGGCCGAGCTCCGCGCAGCACCGAAGGTGCGAAGCGGTGACCCCGCGAGGCCGAAGGCCGAGCTCCGCGTAGCACCGAAGGTGCGGAGCGTCCCAGTTACGGCGCCCAATAACTTTCTACACATCTGAGTAACTTAATGCGAGGCCGAAGGCCGAGCTCCGCGTAGCACCGAAGGTGCGGAGCGTCACAGTTAAGGAGCCCAACCACAAAATACTATAACTAAGTAATTTTAACTCGACGGAGGGCCGAAGGCCCGACGGCGAGTGTCAACCCCGCGAGGCCGAAGGCCGAGCTCCGCGTAGCACCGAAGGTGCGGAGCGTCCCAGAGAAGTCGCCCGTAGCACGCGAGCCCAAGGGCCCGAAGGGCCCGCAGGGCGAGCCCACCCAGAACCTTACCCTTCTCCCAAGTAACTTAATGCGAGGCCGCAGGCCGAGCTCCGCGTAGCACCGAAGGTGCGAAGCGTCAACACCGCGAGGCCGAAGGCCGAGCTCCGCGTAGCACCGAAGGTGCGGAGCGTCACAGTCAAGGAGCCCAACCACAAAATACTATGATTTTAAGTAATTTTAACTCGACGGAGGGCTGAAGGCCCGACGGCGAGTGTCAACCCCGCGAGGCCGAAGGCCGAGCTCCGCGTAGCACCGAAGGTGCGGAGCGTCCCAGAGAAGTCGCCCGTTGCACGCGAGCCCAAGGGCCCGAAGGGCCCGCTGGGCGAGCCCACCTAGATACTGGCACCCTCCTCACCTTCCCAAGCAAACATAACTGCGTGCAAATTCGCCTCCATCTTTTACCTCGCTCCCCTTTCATAAGCAATTTTTAACTCGAGCTACTTTTTCTTCTGCATCTTCCACTGGCAACCCCCTCTCGGGTGACAGAACCCCAGGACAGACCCCCTCGCGGGGTGCTTGCACCCCGCGCACCAAGCAACCTCACTTTAGTTGCGACAACGCCACCAATTTACAACTCCCGTTGCCCTACCCTAAGGAAATTTTTAAACTCGAGCACCGATCTTCCAGCACTTTCCACTGCCAACCCCCTCTCGGATGACAGAAGGACGACTGCTCAACCCCCTCGCGGGGTGCTTGCACCCCGCGCACCGAGAAAATACTAGTTAATACTATATAAAGCTGCATTACGACTCATTTCTAAGTGAATTGATCTCGGGGAAGGAGGGGGGTTGGGGGGGTGGTTTTGGTATTAACGTTTAGAGGTCGGCGTCAAACCTCTGGGAAAAATCCGACTTTTGGTCTACCGTGGAAGGTGAGTTTTTTTTTCAACGGCCCGGCTAAACTATAATAGCTAGGGGGGGGGTGCTCGACCAAATGTCATAGGGGTTCCCAAGCAATTTGACGAGCCGTCATTTTTTTTTCAAAATGGCGACTTCAAAATGGCGGAAAATTTTCAAAATGGTCGTAGCGCGCTGAAATTTGGCATGTAGGAGGTTCGAGGCCCCCCGATTCTGAAAAACTTTTTTTTTTTTTTCTAGCATTAAAAAAAATTTTGTATGGAGAATATTTTCGGGGGCCCGTATCTCGTAAACCGCTGGAGATGGGTGGGGGGTGCTCGACCAAATGTCATAGAGGGCCCTCATTCGAGTACAGTCGTGGAAAAATAAACTCAAGATGGCGAATTTTTTTTTTCTCAAAATTTCAAATTGGTGCTAGGGGGCTGGAACTCGGTATCGTGGGGTTTTTGGGGCTCCCGAGTCGGAATCTGAAATCGGATTTAAAAAATTCGGTCAAATTCGGAAAATATCGGACAAACAAAACTTAGTAATTTTAGTTTGACCGAGGGCCGAAGGCCCGAGGGCAAACGTCCCCCCGCGAGGCCGTAGGCCGAGCTCCGCGTAGCACCGAAGGTGCGGAGCGTCCCAGGGAAGCCGCCAGTAGCGCGTGAGCCCAAGGGCCCGAAGGGCCCGCAGGGCGAGCCCACCCAGAAACTATCTACCCCACTAAGTAATTTTAGCTCGACGGAGGGCCGCAGGCCCGACGGCGAGCGTCAGCCCCGCGAGGCCGAAGGCCGAGCTCCGCGTAGCACCGAAGGTGCGGAGCGTCCCAGGGAAGGCGCCGGTAGCGCGCGAGCCCAAGGGCCCGAAGGGCCCGCAGGGCGAGCCCACCCAGAAACTTACTATACCCCTAAGTAATTTTAGCTCGACGGAGGGCCGCAGGCCCGACGGCGAGCGTCAGTCCCGCGAGGCCGAAGGCCGAGCTCCGCGTAGCACCGAAGGTGCGGAGCGTCCCAGGACAGCCGCCCATAGCGCGCGAGCCCAAGGGCCCGAAGGGCCCGCAGGGCGAGCCCACCCAGAACCTTACCCCTCCCCCAAGTAATTTAATGCGAGGCCGCAGGCCGAGCTCCGCGTAGCACCGAAGGTGCGAAGCGGTGACCCGGCGAGGCCGAAGGCCGAGCTCCGCGTAGCACCGAAGGTGCGGAGCGTCCCAGTTACGGCGCCCAATAACTTACTACACATCTAAGTAACTTAATGCGAGGCCGAAGGCCGAGCTCCGCGTAGCACCGAAGGTGCGGAGCGTCACAAACAAGGAGCCAAACCACTTACTATAAGTCTAAGTATCTTCAATGCGAGGCCGCAGGCCGAGCTCCGCGTAGCACCGAAGGTGCGAAGCGTCAACACCGCGAGGCCGAAGGCCGAGCTCCGCGTAGCACAGAAGGTGCGGAGCGTCACAGTCAAGGAGCCCAACCACAAAGTACTATAACTGTAAGTAATTTTAACTCGACGGAGGGCCGAAGGCCCGACGGCGAGTGTCAACGCCGCGAGGCCGAAGGCCGAGCTCCGCGTAGCACCGAAGGTGCGGAGCGTCCCAGTCAAGTCGCCTGTAGCGCGCGAGGCCAAGGGCCCGAAGGGCCCGCAGGGCGAGCCCACCTAGACACTGTCACTCTCCACACCTTCCCAAGCAAACATACCTGCGTGCAAATTCGCCTCCATCTTCTACCTCGCTCCCCTCTCTTAAGCAATTTACAACTCGAGCTGCTTTTTCTTCTAGATCTTCCACTGGCAACCCCCTCTCGGGTGACAGAACCCCAGGACAGACCCCCTCGCGGGGTGCTTGCACCCCGCGCACCAAGCAACCTCACTCGCATTGCGACAACGCCACCAATTTTACAACTCCCGTTGCCCTTCCCTATGGAAATTTTTAAACTCGAGCACCGATCTTCCAGCACTTTCCACTGCCAACCCCCTCTCGGATGACAAAAGGACAAGAGCACAACCCCCTCGCGGGGTGCTTGCACCCCGCGCACCGAGAAAATACTAGTTAATATTATATAAAGCTGCATTACGACTCATTTCTTATAGAAGAATTGTTCTCCCGGAAGGAGGGGTGGTGGGGGGTTATGGTATATACCATCGTATAGAGCTCGGCTCCGAGACCCCGGGAAAAATCCGACTTTGGGTCTACCGCGAAAGGTCACAATTTTGTTGAACGGCCTGGCTAAACGAGACCAGATAGCCGGGGGGTGCTTGACCAAATGTCATAGGCCTCCCCAAGCAATTTGACGAGCCGCCATTTTTTTTTCGAAATGGCGACTTCAAAATGGCGGAAAATTTTCAAAATGGTCCTAGCACGCTGAAATTTGGTATGTAGGGGGTTTGGGGACCCCAGATTCTGAAAAACTTTTTTTTTTTTTTCTAGCATTAAAAAAAAATTTGTATGGAGAATATTTTCGGGGGCCCGTATCTCGTAAACCGCTAGAGATAGGTAGGGGGTGCTCGACCAAATGTCATTGATGGCCTACATCCGAGTACAGTCGTGGAAAAAAAAAATCAAGATGGCGACTTTTTTTTTTTTCAAAATTTCAAATTGGTGCTAGGGGGCTGAAACTCGGTATCGGTAAGTTTTTGGGGCTCCTAAGTCGGAATCTGAAATCGGATTTTGAAAATTAGGTCAAATTCGGAAAATATCGACAAAAATCGATTTGTATGGAGAAAATTTCAAATTGGTGCCAGGGGGATGAAACTCAGTTTCGGGGAGTTGTTAGGGCTCCTGAGTCGGAATCTGAAATCGGATTTCGAAGATTCGGTCAAATTCAGAAAATATCGGACAAATAAAATTTAGTAATTTTAGTTTGACCGAGGGCCGAAGGCCCGAGGGCAAACGTCCCCCCGCGAGGCCGCAGGCCGAGCTCCGCGTAGCACCGAAGGTGCGGAGCGTCCCAGGGAAGGCGCTGGCAGCGCGCGAGCCCAAGGGCCCGAAGGGCCCGCAGGGCGAGCCTACCCAGAAACTTACTATACCCCCAAGTAATTTTAGCTCGACGGAGGGCCGCAGGCCCGACGGCGAGCGTCAGCCCCGCGAGGCCGAAGGCCGAGCTCCGCGTAGCACCGAAGGTGCGGAGCGTCCCAGGGCAGCCGCCCATAGCGCGCGAGCCCAAGGGCCTGAAGGGCCCGCAGGGCGAGCCCACCCAGAACCTCACCCCTCCCCCAAGTCATTTAATGCGAGGCCGCAGGCCGAGCTCCGCGTAGCACCGAAGGTGCGAAGCGTCAACACCGCGAGGCCGGAGGCCGAGCTCCGCGTAGCACCGAAGGTGCGGAGCGTCACAGTCAAGGAGCCCAACCACAGAATACTATAACTCTAAGTAATTTTAACTGGACGGAGGGCCGAAGGCCCGACGGCGAGTGTCAACCCCGCGAGGCCGAAGGCCGAGCTCCGCGTAGCACCGAAGGTGCGGAGCGTTTCAGTAAAGTCGCCCACACCGCGCGAGCCCAAGGGCCCGAAGGGCCCGCAGGGCGAGCCCACCTAGACACTGGCACCTTCCACACCTTCCGAAGCAAACATACCTGCATGCAACTTCGCCACAATCTTCTACCTCGCTTCCCTTTCTTAAGCAATTTACAACTCGAGCTACGTTTTCTTCTGCATCTTCCACTGGCAACCCCCTCGGGTGACAAAACCCCAGGACAGACCCCCTCGCGGGGTGCTTGCACCCCGCGCACCAAGCTACCTCACTTTAGTTGCGACAACGCCTCCAATTTTACAACTCCCGTTGCCCTTCCCTATGGAAATTTTAAAACTCAAACTCGATCTCTTCAGCACTTTCCACTGCCAACCCCCTCTCGGATGACAAAAGGACAAGAGCACAACCCCCTCGCGGGGTGCTTGCACCCCGCGCACCGAGAAAATACTAGTTAATACTATATAAAGCTGCATTACGACTGATTTCTAAGTGAATTGATCTCGGGGAAGGGGGGGTGTGGGGGGGGAACTTTTAGTATGGACGTATAGAGGTCGGCGTCAAACCGCCGGGAAAAATCCGACTTTTGGTCTACCGAGGAAGATGACAATTTTGATCAACGGCCCGCCGAAACTATAATAGCTAGGGGGGGGGTGCTAGACCAAATGTCATAGGAGTTTCCAAGCAATTTGACGAGCCGCCATTTTTTTTTCAAAATGGCGACTTCAAAATGGCGGAAAATTTTCAAAATGTTCGTAGCGCGCTGAAATTTGGTATGTAGGGGGTTTGGGGCCCTTCGATTCTGAAAAACTTTTTTTTTTTTTTCTAGCGTTAAAAAAAATTTTGTATGGGGAATTTTTTAAGGGTCCCGTATCTCGTAACCGGTTGGAGATGGGTGGGGGGTGCTCGACCAAATGTCATAGGGCCCTTTCACCCGAGTACAGTCGTGGAAAAAAAAATTCAAGATGGCGACTTTTTTTTTTTTCAAAATTTCAAATTGGTGCTAGGCGGCTGAAACTCGGTATCGGGGGGTTTTTAGGGCTCTTGAGTCGGAATCTGAAATCGGATTTTGAAAATTCGGTCAAATTCGGAAAATATCGGACAAATAAAATTTTGTAATTTTAGTTTGACCGAGGGCCGAAGGCCCGAGGGCAAAAGTCCCCCCGCGTAGCACCGAAGGTGCGGAGCGTCCCAGGGAAGGCGCCGGTAGCGCGCGAGCCCAAGGGCCCGAAGGGCCCGCAGGGCGAGCTCACCCAGAAACTTACTATACCCCTAAGTAATTTTAGCTCGACGGAGGGCCGCAGGCCCGACGGCGAGCGTCAGCCCCGCGAGGCCGAAGGCCGAGCTCCGCGTAGCACCGAAGGTGCGGAGCGTCCTAGAGCAGCCGCCCATAGCGCGCGAGCCCAAGGGCCCGAAGGGCCCGCAGGGCGAGCCCACCCAGAACCTTACCCCTCCCCCAAGTAATTTAATGCGAGGCCGCAGGCCGAGCTCCGCGTAGCACCGAAGGTGCGAAGCGGTGTCCCCGCGAGGCCGAAGGCCGAGCTCCGCGTAGCACCGAAGGTGCGGAGCGTCCCAGTTATGGCGCCCAATAACTTTCTACACATCTAAGTAACTTAATGCGAGGCCGAAGGCCGAGCTCCGCGTAGCACCGAAGGTGCGGAGCGTCACAGTCAAGGAGCCCAACCACAAAATACTATAACTAAGTAATTTTAACTCGACGGAGGGCCGAAGGCCCGACGGCGAGTGTCAACCCCGCGAGGCCGAAGGCCGAGCTCCGCGTAGCACCGAAGGTGCGGAGCGTCCCAGAGAAGTCGCCCGTAGCACGCGAGCCCAAGGGCCCGAAGGGCCCGCAGGGCGAGCCCACCCAGAACCTTACCCTTCTCCCAAGTAACTTAATGCAAGGCCGCAGGCCGAGCTCCGCGTAGCACCGAAGGTGCGAAGCGTCAACACCACGAGGCCGAAGGCCGAGCTCCGCGTAGCACCGAAGGTGCGGAGCGTCACAGTCAAGGAGCCCAACCACAAAATACTATGATTCTAAGTAATTTTAACTCGACGGAGGGCCGAAGGCCCGACGGCGAGTGTCAACGCCGCGAGGCCGAAGGCCGAGCTCCGCGTAGCACCGAAGGTGCGGAGCGTCCCAGTCAAGTCGCCTGTAGCGCGCGAGCCCAAGGGCCCGAAGGGCCTGCAGGGCGAGCCCACCTTGACACTGTCACTCTCCGCACCTTCCCAAGCAAACATACCTGTGTGCTAATTCGCCTCCATCTTCTACCTCGCTCCCCTTTCTTAAGCAATTTTTAACTCGAGCTACGTTTTCTTCTGCATCTTCCACTGGCAACCCCTCTCGGGTGACAGAACCCCAGGACAGACCCCCTCGCGGGGTGCTTGCACCCCGCGCACCAAGCAACCTCACTTTAGTTGCGACAACGCCACCAATTTTACAACTCCCGTTGCCCTTCCCTATGGAAATTTTAGAACTCGAGCACCGATTTTCTAGCACTCTCCACTGCCAACCTCCTCTCGGATGACAAAAGGACAAGAGCACAACCCCCTCGCGGGGTGCTTGCACCCCGCGCACCGAGAAAATACTAGTTAATACTATATAAAGCTGCATTACCACTGATTTCTAACTTGTGAATTGATCTCCGGGAAGGAGGGGTGGTGGGGGGTTGATTTTTTGGAGTCATAAAATATAAGTCGCGAGTATTTCAGGAAAAATCGGATATCCAGTCTACCGTGGAAGACGACAATTTTGGTCGACGGCCTGGCTAAACGGGACCAGATAGCGGGGGTGTGCTCGACCAAATGTCATAGGGGTTTCCAAGCAATTTGACGAGCCGCCATTTTTTTTTCAAAATGGCGACTTCAAAATGGCGGAAAATTTTCAAAATGGTCGTAGCGCGCTGAAATTTTGTATGTAGGGGGTTTGGGGCCCCGTGATTCTGAAAAATTTTTTTTTTTTTTCTAGCATTAAAAAAAAAATTGTATGGAGAATATTTTCGGGGGCCCGTATCTCGTAAACGGTTAGACTTATGTGGGGGGTGCTCGACCAAATGTCATAGGGGGCCTACACATGAGTACAGTCGTGGAAAAAAAAAATCAATATGGCGACTTTTTTTTTTTTCAAAATTTCAAATTGGTGCTAGGGGTCTGAAACTCAGTATCGGGGGGTTTTTGGGGCTTTTGAGTCGGAATCTGAAATCGGTTTTTGAAAATTCGGTCAAATTCGGAAAATATCGGACAAATAAAATTTAGTAATTTTAGTTTGACCGAGGGCCGAAGGCCCGAGGGCAAACGTCCCCCCGCGAGGCCGCAGGCCGAGCTCCGCGTAGCACCGAAGGTGCGGAGCGTCCCAGGGAAGGCGCCGGCTTCGCGCGAGCCCAAGGGCCCGAAGGGCCCGCAGGGCGAGCCCACCCAGAAACTTACTATATCCCCAAGTAATTTTAGCTCGACGGAGGGCCGCAGGCCCGACGGCGAGCGACAGCCCCGCGAGGCCGAAGGCCGAGCTCCGCGTAGCACCGAAGGTGCGGAGCGTCCCAGGGAAGGCGCCGGTAGCGCGCGAGCCCAAGGGCCCGAAGGGCCCGCAGGGCGAGCCCACCCAGAAACTTACTATACCCCTAAGTAATTTTAGCTCGACGGAGGGCCGCAGGCCCGACGGCGAGCGTCAGCCCCGCGAGGCCGAAGGCCGAGCTCCGCGTAGCACCGAAGGTGCGGAGCGTCCTAGAGCAGCCACCCATAGCGCGCGAGCCCAAGGGCCCGAAGGGCCCGCAGGGCGAGCCCACCCAGAACCTTACCCCTCCCCCAAGTAATTTAATGCGAGGCCGCAGGCCGAGCTCCGCGCAGCACCGAAGGTGCGAAGCGGTGACCCCGCGAGGCCGAAGGCCGAGCTCCGCGTAGCACCGAAGGTGCGGAGCGTCCCAGTTACGGCGCCCAATAACTTTCTACACATCTGAGTAACTTAATGCGAGGCCGAAGGCCGAGCTCCGCGTAGCACCGAAGGTGCGGAGCGTCACAGTTAAGGAGCCCAACCACAAAATACTATAACTAAGTAATTTTAACTCGACGGAGGGCCGAAGGCCCGACGGCGAGTGTCAACCCCGCGAGGCCGAAGGCCGAGCTCCGCGTAGCACCGAAGGTGCGGAGCGTCCCAGAGAAGTCGCCCGTAGCACGCGAGCCCAAGGGCCCGAAGGGCCCGCAGGGCGAGCCCACCCAGAACCTTACCCTTCTCCCAAGTAACTTAATGCGAGGCCGCAGGCCGAGCTCCGCGTAGCACCGAAGGTGCGAAGCGTCAACACCGCGAGGCCGAAGGCCGAGCTCCGCGTAGCACCGAAGGTGCGGAGCGTCACAGTCAAGGAGCCCAACCACAAAATACTATGATTTTAAGTAATTTTAACTCGACGGAGGGCTGAAGGCCCGACGGCGAGTGTCAACCCCGCGAGGCCGAAGGCCGAGCTCCGCGTAGCACCGAAGGTGCGGAGCGTCCCAGAGAAGTCGCCCGTTGCACGCGAGCCCAAGGGCCCGAAGGGCCCGCTGGGCGAGCCCACCTAGATACTGGCACCCTCCTCACCTTCCCAAGCAAACATAACTGCGTGCAAATTCGCCTCCATCTTTTACCTCGCTCCCCTTTCATAAGCAATTTTTAACTCGAGCTACTTTTTCTTCTGCATCTTCCACTGGCAACCCCCTCTCGGGTGACAGAACCCCAGGACAGACCCCCTCGCGGGGTGCTTGCACCCCGCGCACCAAGCAACCTCACTTTAGTTGCGACAACGCCACCAATTTACAACTCCCGTTGCCCTACCCTAAGGAAATTTTTAAACTCGAGCACCGATCTTCCAGCACTTTCCACTGCCAACCCCCTCTCCGATGACAGAAGGACGACTGCTCAACCCCCTCGCGGGGTGCTTGCACCCCGCGCACCGAGAAAATACTAGTTAATATTATATAAAGCTGCATTACCACTCATTTCGTATAGAAGAATTGTTCTCCCAGAAGGAGGGGTGGTGGGGGGTTATGGCATATACCACCGTATAGAGCTCGCCTCCGAGACCCCGGGAAAAATCCGACTTTGGGTCTACCTCTCCGGGATAAAATTTCCATCGACGGCCTGGCTAAACGGCACCAGATAGGGGGGGGGTGCTCGACCAAATGTCATAGGGGTTCCTAAGCAATTTGACGAGCCGCCATTTTTTTTTCAAAATGGCGACTTCAAAATGGCGGAAAAATTTCAAAATGGTCGTAGCGCGCTGAAATTTAATATGTAGGGGGTTTTGGGCCCCCCAATTTTGAAAAACTTTTTTTTTTTTTTCTAGCATTAAAAAAAAATTTGTATGGAGAATATTTTCGGGGGCCCGTATCTCGTAAACCGCTGGAGATGGGTGTTGGGTGCTCGACCAAATGTCATAGAGGGCCTCAACCCGAGTACAGTCGTGGAAAATAAAAATCAAGATGGCGACTTTTTTTTTTTTCAAAATTTCAAATTAGTGCTAGGGGGCTGAAACTCGGTATTGAGGGGTTTTTGGGGCTCCTGAGTCGGAATCTGAAATCGGATTTTGAAAATTCGGTCAAATTCGGAAAATATCGACAAAAATCGATTTGTATGGAGAAAACTTCAAATTGGTGCTAGGGGGCTGAAACTCAGTATCGGGGGGTTTTTGGGGCTCCTGAGTCGGAATCTGAAATCGAATTTCGAAAATTCGGTCAAAATCTGAAAATATAGGACAAATAAAATTTTGTAATTTTAGTTTGACCGAGGGCCGAAGGCCCGAGGGCAAACGTCCCCCCGCGAGGCCGCAGGCCGAGCTCCGCGTAGCACCGAAGGTGCGGAGCGTCCCAGGGAAGGCGCCGGCAGCGCTCGAGCCCAAGGGCCCAAAGGGCCCGCAGGGCGAGCCCACCTAGAAACTTTCTATACCCCTAAGTAATTTTAGCTCGACGGAGGGCCGCAGGCCCGACGGCGAGCGTCAGTCCCGCGAGGCCGAAGGCCGAGATCCGCGTAGCACCGAAGGTGCGGAGCGTCCCAGGGCAGCCGCCCATAGCGCGCGAGCCCAAGGGCCCGAAGGGCCCGCAGGGCGAGCCCACCCAGAACCTTACCCCTCCCCTAAGTAATTTAATGCGAGGCCGTAGGCCGAGCTCCGCGTAGCACCGAAGGTGCGAAGCGGCGACCCCGCGAGGCCGAAGGCCGAGCTCCGCGTAGCACCGAAGGTGCGGAGCGTCACAGTCAAGGAGCCCAACCACAAAATACTATGATTCTAAGTAATTTTAACTCGACGGAGGGCCGAAGGCCCGACGGCGAGTGTCAACGCCGCGAGGCCGAAGGCCGAGCTCCGCGTAGCACCGAAGGTGCGGAGCGTCCCAGTCAAGTCGCCTGTAGCGCGCGAGCCCAAGGGCCCGAAGGGCCCGCAGGGCGAGCCCACCTAGACACTGGCACCCGCCACACCTTCCCAAGTAAACATACCTGCGTGCAAATTCGCCACCATCTTCTACCTCGCTCCCCTTTCTTAAGCAATTTACAACTCGAGCTACTTCTCTTCTGCATTTTTCACTGCCAACCCCCGCTCAGGTGACAGAACCACAGGACAGACCCCCTCGCGGGGTGCTTGCACCCCGCGCACCAAGCAACTCCACTCGCATTGCGACAACGCCACCAATTTTACAACTCCCGTTGCCCTTCCCTTAGGAAATTTTACAACTCGAATCCCGTTTTTCCAGCACTTCCACTGCCAACCCCCTCTCGGATGACAAAAGGACAAGAGCACAACCCCCTCGCGGGGTGCTTGCACCCCGCGCACCGAGAAAATACTAGTTAATATTATATAAAGCTGCATTACCACTCATTTCGTATAGAAGAATTGTTCTCCCGGAAGGAGGAGTGGTGGGGGGTTATGGCATATACCATCGTATAGAGCTCGGCTCCAAAACCCTGGGAAAAATCCGACTTTGGGTCTACCTCTCCGGGATAAAATTTTGATCGACGGCCCGCCTAAACGGCACCAGATAGGGGGGGGGTGCTCGACCAAATGTCATAGAGGACCTTAGGCAATTTGACGAGCCGCCATTTTTTTTTCAAAATGGCGACTTCAAAATGGCGGAAAAATTTCAAAATGGTCGTAGCGCGCTGAAATTTGGTATGTAGGGGGTTTGGGGCCCCCCCATTCTGAAAAACTTTTTTTTTTTTTTCTAGCATTAAAAAAAAATTTGTATGGAGAATATTTTCGGGGGCCCGTATCTCGTAAACCGCTGGAGATGGGTGGGGGGTGCTCGACCAAATGTCATAGGGGGCCTCCACACAAGTACAGTCGTGGAAAAAAAAAATCAAGATGGCGACTTTTTTTTTTTTCAAAATTTCAAATTGGTGCTAGGGCTCTAAAACTCGGTATCGGGGGGTTTTTGGGGCTCCTGAGTCGGAATCTGAAATCGGATTTCGAAGATTCGGTCAAATTCGGAAATTATCGGACAAATAAAATTGAGTAATTTTAGTTTGACCGAGGGCCGAAGGCCCGAGGGCAAACGTCCCCCCGCGAGGCCGCAGGCCGAGCTCCGCGTAGCACCGAAGGTGCGGAGCGTCCCAGGGAAGGCGCCGGCAGCGCGCGAGCCCAAGGGCCCGAAGGGCCTGCAGGGCGAGCCTACCCAGAAACTCTATACCCCTAAGTAATTTTAGCTCGACGGAGGGCCGCAGGCCCGACGGCGAGCGTCAGCCCCGCGAGGCCGAAGGCCGAGCTCCGCGTAGCACCGAAGGTGCGGAGCGTCCCAGGGAAGGCACCGGTATCGCGTGAGCCCAAGGGCCCGAAGGGCCCGCAGGGCGAGCCCACCCAGAAGCTTACTATACCCCTAAGTAATTTTAGCTCGACGGAGGGCCGCAGGCCCGACGGCGAGCGTCAGTCCCGCGAGGCCGAAGGCCGAGCTCCGCGTAGCACCAAAGGTGCGGAGCGTCCCAGGACAGCCGCCCATAGCGCGCGAGCCCAAGGGCCCGAAGGGCCCTCAGGGCGAGCTCAACCAGAACCTTACCCCTCCCCCAAGTAATTTAATGCGAGGCCGCAGGCCGAGCTCCGCGTAGCACCGAAGGTGCGAAGCGGTGACCCGGCGAGGCCGAAGGCCGAGCTCCGCGTAGCACCGAAGGTGCGGAGCGTCCCAGTTACGGCGCCCAATAACTTACTACACATCCAAGTAACTTAATGCGAGGCCGAAGGCCGAGCTCCGCGTAGCACCGAAGGTGCGGAGCGTCACAAACAAGGAGCCAAACCACTTACTATAAGTCTAAGTATCTTAATGCGAGGCCGCAGGCCGAGCTCCGCGTAGCACCAAAGGTGCGAAGCGTCAACACCGCGAGGCCGAAGGCCGAGTTCCGCGTAGCACCGAAGGTGCGGAGCGTCACAGTCAAGGAGCCCAACCACAAAATACTATAACTGTAAGTAATTTTAACTCGACGGAGGGCCGAAGGCCCGACGGCGAGTGTCAACGCCGCGAGGCCGAAGGCCGAGCTCCGCGTAGCACCGAAGGTGCGGAGCGTCCCAGTAAAGTCGCCTGTAGCGCGCAAGCCCAAGGGCCCGAAGGGCCCGCAGGGCGAGCCCACCTAGACACTGGCACCCTCCACACCTTACCCAGCAAACATAACTGCGTGCAAATTCGCCTCCATCTTTTACCTCGCTTCCCTTTCTTAAGCAATTTACAACTCGAGCTACTTTTTCTTCTGCATTTTTCACTACCAACCCCCTCTCGGGTGACAGAATCCCAGGACAGACACCCTCGCGGGGTGCTTGCACCCCGCGCACCAAGCAACCTCACTCGCATTGCGACAACGCCACCAATTTTACAACTCCCGTTGCCCTTCCCTTAGGAAATTTTAAAACTCAAACTCTATCTCTTCAGCACTTTCCACTGCCAACCCCCTCTCGGATGACAAAAGGACAAGAGCACAACGCCCTCGCGGGGTGCTTGCACCCCGCGCACCGAGAAAATACTAGTTTATCTATAATACCGCACAATTTACCAGCCGCCAGGCTTCTTGCCCCCTTCGGTATGTGTTTTGCACACGAACGTCACGCCTAAGTATGGGCAGAGATTCTAAACTGGTGTCAGTTGCACTACCACCTCGAGCCCCTACCCCAGAAGCTACTCCCACATCCTTGTGCACCTTAGAAATATGTACGTTGAGACCTCTAGATCCGGCAAACACTCTACGACAATGAGGACACGATGACTCTGTGAGGCTATTCATATTTCATATCAGTGTACACATTCATAAATAATAAAAAAAAAATACACATGAAAAGGCAATTGTAAAAATATAAATATAATGTGTGTTCAACACAAATTGTTGTATTTAATGAAACAAAGTCAGTTGCGTTGCTCTGTAAAGAGAGATTTTATTAACTTATTAGCATTACGTCTAAATACTTAACTATAACTTTATACACTTCAAAAACTAAATAAAATAACTCACCTGTTAAGAGAAACAACATTAAAGCTATTTGTTTCACTTTCCTTGAATAATATTAACTTGTATTATAACAACGATCGTATCTTCAGTATTACAATGCAGTTTTTGGACAAAGGCCGGTCACCTCTCAGCTGACAGCTGTCACCTGTCATTAGCTGTCAGATGCGTTCCAAAGAATTTAATAATCTAAATTAATGAAGTCTGGTACTTCATTTATATCTCCCCCCCTCGAAAGTCTTTACTAGAAAGAATTGTCATTGTTGGAATAGGATGAGTTTCGTAACGTGAAATAAGTTTGATTCCGATTTTCGATGACCGGTGTTTATTTTATAGATAGAGTTTGATATTTTGTCTAATACTTCAAACGGGCCAATTTTCAATTCATCCAATTTTTTCCTATTTAACCGATTTCCGTTTTCCACGTACACGAAATCTCCTACCTTTATTTGAATTTTTACCCTATTTTTATCATACTGTTTTTTATTATAATTGTGTGATTTAATTGTGTTTTTTAGTGCAGTTTTTCTATCTTCTAGCCAATCACTATATGTCTGCTCTTGTTTTAATTCGTTTGGCAAAGTGTCAATGGACTTTCCTTCTAACAAGTACTTCGGAGAGTATCCTGTGACAGTATGTTCCGTCTCATTATAGCGATTGACACATTCATGGGCGATTGTAGTCCAGGCTGATTTTCCTTTTTTTTCATTTATCCTACATCTTATTTTGTTAGTCAAAGTTTGGTTCAATCTCTCATTTAAGCCGTTTGAGAAAGGGGAATTTACCGCTGTAAAAATAAGCATTATGTTTTCTTTTTCTAAAAAGTTTTTAAATTCCTTAGAATTAATGCCTGGATACTGATCTGATAAGATTTTACCAATTTTGTTTTTACTATTTACGTTTTGAACAAGCCTTATGAAGTCTCCTGAATTTTGTGTTTTAGAAGTTAAAATGTAGGCATACCTAGTGAAATGGTCTACCAACAAGTGTAAGTATGTTTTTGTAGAGCGTGATCCACCAAACCCACCAATGGTATCTAACGACATAATCTCAAAAGGCTCAGTAGCTGGACCTAAGTGTGACATGAGGCCAAATTTGTTTTTTACTCGCGATTTGTTTTTTATACATGTGTCACATTTGCCACAAATATCTTTAATATTTGTACTTAAATTGTTTGCCGTATAAAATGGTTTTATTTTTTTTTCCATTTGCTGCGGTCCTAAATGGCAATAAAATTTATGCACCTTGTTTATAATTTCTTTACTGAATTCTTCTGAAATTATTATTTTATCTCTTTTTCCAACTTTTTTAAAATATAGTGTATTTTTTAATTTCAACTTGTCCCTGTTTTTCTCTACAAACTCATTCTTACTTTGATCATTTTGTATGTCTATTAAACTAAGGAAGTTCACACATTTAAAGTTATCCTCTTGGTTATCACTCGGTTCCAATACCGGATTCCTACTTAAACAGTCGGCTTCTAGGTTGTATTTTCCTGGGGAATATATTACATCGAAGTCAAATTGTGATAAGTAGTATGCGAGATCTCCCAATTCCTCGTCTGTTCTTGCTTTTATGTTCATTTTTTCTAAAGGTTTGTGATCCGAATAAACCAGAAATTTTTTCCCTATAAGCCAATGCTGCCAATATTTCACAGCTTCTTTTATTGCCAAACATTCGAGGTATATGGCTTTTTTTTTCTTTTGGGTCTCATTTAGTTTTCTCGAAAAGAACGCGCATGGTTTTTCCTCGCCAGTTTGCTGCGGTTGTTTTAAAATCGCTCCTATGCCTAGTATACTCGCGTCGGTATATATATGTATTGGTAAATTAGGGTCGAATATTGCCAAAATAGGTTGTAGACATAAAAGATTTTTAATGGTTTCGAATGACTCTTGACACTTTTCTGACCAATTAAACATTTGCCCTTTCCTTAACAAGTTGTGCAATGGGTCTAGTGTTATCGAAATATTTGGTATATATTTCCCATAAAAATTTATTTTCCCTAAGAATTGGCGAACGTTTTTCTGAGTTTTCGGCACTGGAAAATCTCTTATGGCTATTAAGTTGTCCTTTAATGGAGTTATTGTATTGTTTTTTATTATATGACCTAGGTATTTTACCGAGTCCTGAGCAAAGGTACATTTAGAGAATTTAAGTCTAAAGCCTTCCTTTAAAATTGCTTCCAATAATAATGATAGATGTTCCATATGTTCCTGGAATGTTTCAGAGAATACCAAGATATCATCTATATAGTTTACTGCGAAATTTGACAATCCATGTTTTCTTATGATACTACTTAGTATTCTCTGGAAAATAGCAGGCGATGTCTTTAAACCATACGGTAAACAATTCCATTGAAAATGGCCTTCTTGTGTTACAAACGCTACTTTTTTCCTGTCTTCTATTTTTAAGGGGATGGACCAAAATGCAGAATTTATATCAAGTGTGGAGAAAAATTTACAGTTTCTCGTCTTTACCATTAAGTCTTCTATAAGTGGGAAAGGTTGTGATTGAGGCACAACAATTTTATTAAGATCCCGGAAATCTACACAAAGCCTTGACTTTCTCCCATCTTCTTTTTTATAAGCCAGTGTTACCGGTGCAGCGAACGGACTATAGGACTCTTCAATTAAGTTTTTTTTAACAGCATTGAAATTTGTTGTTCTATCTCTTTTCTATCCTCAATGGTACAACGGTATGGTCTCTTACAGCAATACCTATCCACGAGTAAATCAATATGTGCTTCGTAGTCCCTCACCGTACCTATATCATACTTATCCTTCGCAAACAGTGAATTATATTTGCAAATCAGATTATCTATATCCGACTGCTGTTGTATTGTCAAATGATTTACAGTAACATTGAAGTTTTGGATATCTATGTTTTCGTTGAAATTTATTTTATATTGACAAGTTTCCTCTTTTTCATTATATTCTCTTATATTTTTATTACCTGTGAAGCCAGGAATTGTTTGTATATTCTCAATAGCCGTATTTGTATCATTTTGTTCCATTAGGATGGGAAAGTTTTGAGTAATTTCTCGATTTCTATTTTGTATCAAGTTAAATTTGTCTATGCAATCGAGCCCTATTAGAAAATCATAATCGAAGTTTTCCTCATCAATAACAAAAACACTAACAACTTTTTCTATTTCAAATATTTTTATTTTTAATGTAACCATTCCCTTAGCCTTTCTTACACCATTAATCGTTTTCAGACCTGAATTATCACTGATATGATTCAAGTTTTTTTTTATGGATAATAACTTTGAATTTATTAAAGACACATTAGATCCAGAATCATAGATTCCTAGTACATCTAAGGTGTCATTTATTCTTAATTTTATTTTGATTAATGGTGGGATATCTAGTTTTTTGGGTCCACTTCGTTTAACTCAGTCTCTAGCTCAAAGTTATTGACACTTTTTATTTGGTCCCGCTTTGGTCTCTCCGGGTTTTTGTTCTTGAACCAGCACAGTGATTCAGGATGATATCGCTTATATTTACCTTCCTTTTCACAAATTTTGCATGGCTGATACTCCCTAACATTTTTGTCTTTTAATTTATTTTCCGAAATGACACTTTTTTTTTCCCAATTTTTTTTCTCAACTAAATACTCTAAGCCTCTAATATTACTAAATAAATCTTCAGTTCTTTTTAAACTATCCCTATCTATCTTATCTGCGATGAAGTTTGGTAAGCCCGTAGCTATTAGATCTATCATTGTAGGTTTGTCCATATTTTGATTTATCTCTAAAAGCAGTCTTTCTTTTTTTAATGCATACTCTAACAAAGAGCCCTGTCTATATTTAAATAACATGGCATACCTGATCGGCGACCAACCTTTGTCTGCATATGTTTCACAAAATGTTTTCTTCCACAGCGGCCACTCTGAATTTATTGTATGTTTAATAAGCATAGCATTATACCAATCTAAACAAGACTCATCCAAAAATAACCTAAAAAGTTCAATCCGTTGTGAATTTTCTTCGACTTCCAATCGGGTACATTCAGCTTCAAACATCGTAATCCATTGTGATACACTTGATGTTTTCCTTGAGAACTTTTCCATAACAAATTGCTCCTTCAAGTTCCTTATTTTATGGGTCTTCGATTTGCCGCCTTTCAGATCAGCCAAATTTTCTAATATTTTTGACAAAGCTTCTTCAGATATTCCTGCGGTTTGAGCTTGTTCTTTAGTCTCCGGTGTAGCTTCCTCTAACAAAAACCCCTTGAATTTCATATTCCCATCAGTATCCATGTATGTATCTAACAACTCAGTTGTCATTGATATCCACACTTTCCTTCTGTCGTGTCTTCGTTGTAAAGTATTTTTGACTGTAAGATAGGCTTGCGTTTGAAATATCATGTCATGGAACTTCACCGGTTGATATACTTCTGGGATTAAGAAAACATTTTTGTCTTCATCAGTAATTGAGGTTATGCAAATTATGTTAGTCTTCGGATCTTCTTTACTTGCTTTTACAACAAACTCAAATCTTAATTTGACCATCTTATTTACTGTAATAGCCGGAAATGTTGTTTTATAATGTGTGTTCAACACAAATTGTTGTATTTAATGAAACAAAGTCAGTTGCGTTGCTCTGTAAAGAGAGATTTTATTAACTTATTAGCATTACGTCTAAATACTTAACTATAACTTTATACACTTCAAAAACTAAATAAAATAACTCACCTGTAAAGAGAAACAACATTAAAGCTATTTGTTTCACTTTCCTTGAATAATATTAACTTGTATTATAACAACGATCGTATCTTCAGTATTACAATGCAGTTTTTGGACAAAGGCCGGTCACCTCTCAGCTGACAGCTGTCACCTGTCATTAGCTGTCAGATGCGTTCCAAAGAATTTAATAATCTAAATTAATGAAGTCTGGTACTTCATTTATATAAATATAAAAAAAAACATGCAAAACATGTAAAAATGTATAAAAGTGACAATTATTTAACAAAATTAAAACAAAAACAAAAGAGCACATTAAAAACCAGCACGTACAAAAACACAAAGTTCAAATTTTAAAAAGTAAAAACCAACAATGTCACAAAAATATATACAATACTCAGTAAAACGTTGCTTAAAAATTTAAATAGACAACATCGGTCAATTTGTTAAAATACAATAATCCAATTCAATCAATAATCTTAATAAAAATTTCATCTGTAAATCTGCATACCATCAAAATAATCTCAAATAATAAAAAAAAGCAATTCATTATAAACATACAATAATCCATAAACCAATAACATTTATATTAAATTACAAAAACCAAACACAATATAAATATCAATTTAGGAACTGTACAGTACACTTTAAAATTAATTCTTCGCTACAAATCCCAGCAAACAGATTATCCGAGCACCGCACTGGCCGCACCGCAGCTCACAAAAAACAAAAACAATAATAACACACACCAGTGTGTCTTATTCGTCAAAACACGATTGCACCATAGGAATCACAGCGCAAAAAAAAAAACTCCTTTAAGAGTTGTATCCGCACTCACTGTCGACCCCATAGCGCATTTCGGACCGCAGACTTTTCAACGCTGGCAACATTGTGTAGCAAAAACGCCGAGGGTAGGCCTCATACCCCGGTTGTAACGAAAATTTGCGGGTAAATGGTAAACTCACGGCAATGTTTACAGGCACTGGAGATTATTAAAGCACTGATATTCCATTTCCTACCGAAATTCGTGCGGAGATAACATTCTCACAACATAGTCCGGTCGCAGTAACTCGTTTAAAGTGCCACTTGTCCAACATCCACTACTTTAAATAAATATTTGCAGAATTTTATCTGACCACCGTTCCATAACCATACAAATTATAAGTCCTAAATATGACATATTTGAATTAAGCCTCCGTTAGGTACGAAACCGAGCGAAGCGAAGAGTATTACGAAGAACTGGGATCCTACAGCGCCAGAACCGAGTATTATTTACGGCTCGCTTTAAAATAATGCAAAAGAATAAATTAATTCAAAGGACATAGATTATTGGCATTTTTTTTTTATATCGGACAACCTCACACAAATCGATCTAGTCCCGAATTAAGCTTAAGAAGGCTTGTGTTATGGGTACTAGACGACGATATACATACTTATATAGATAAATATATACTTAAATACATAGCACAACGATGAACCAAGCACAAATATTCGAGTTCATCACAAAAAATATTTGACCTGGCCGGGATTTGAACCCAAGACCGCCGGCTCAGTAGGCAAGTGCTTACAAACTAAGCCAACCGCGTCGTCGTGCTTGACATACAACTTATAAGTCCTAAATATGACATAATTATTTGATTTAAGCCTCCGTTGGGTACGACGACGAGCAAAGCGAGGAGTATTAGGAAGAACTGGGATCCTACAGCGCCAGAACCGAGTGTTATTTATGCCTCGCTTTAAAATAATGCCAAATAATAAAATAAATTAATTCAAAGGACATAGATTATTGGCATTTATTTATAAGGCACGAATAAGTCTGTGGCTCTGAATTTTATGGAATGTTAAATCTTTCCACGTATCCTTGAACAATAATCCAAAACATCTTCGCCTCCCTAACCCCCGTAATATATTAGTGTTCCGAACTAAGTCGCAAGTTGTTTAATTTGCAGCAGGTGGTTCGCATGATGTATGGGGCGGGTGAAAAATGGCCGCCGTTTAGCATTTAACCGACATTATCGAGGGTTAAGCGTTAGTTTGGATACTTGAGGAAGTGTTGACGTCACTTTGGCTAGCTTAGTGTAGTTTCATAGGAAGTTATAAGTGGTATAGGCTTTTGTATGCCAGGAACTTTTAGCTCAGTTTAGTTTAATAGGGAATTATAATAGTACAGACTGGCATGCCATGATCTCATTTAGCCCACATAGCAAACATACTGTATAGGAGCAATGTATACCTACAGCCATTATAGTCTCATTAAAAAAAATCTCCTATTTAAGAGTTAATTAACTCTTAATTGATAGTTAACTAACTAACTGTTTTGGCTCAGTGACCCAAACAGGATTTTAGCCTCCAAAACGAGAGTACGCCAGTCGTCCCGATCCTGTGCAGTATCTCGCCAGTTTTTGGCTTGAAGCTTACGCAGATCTACCTCCACCACGTCTGTTCAGCGGTACCTGGGACGACCAACCGGTTGGTTGCCCTAAGTATTTTTTTTTTTTATTATTTATTTAGGTAAACAAACAGTCACTACAAATTGACTAGTCAACTAAAAGTAACTTAGAATTATATACAGTATGTGTGACCAACACCGTTCACCGCTTATTAAATACAATGTTTTGATCTTTCGGTGCTGGGTATGGGTATGGCATAGTGAGTCTGAAGGACTCCTGTTATCTAACAACAACAACATAACTGTTTTTTTTTTTTAAAGTATGTGCAAAATAAGCGTCTACACATCAACAGTGCGGCATTGGCCGCAGAAAAGAAAAAAAAAGAAACGAAAGAAAAAGAAAAAATGCTTATACGGATATTGATATTGACCCGTATAAGCATTTTTTTTCACCATGGTTTACCTGTCGGTACAGCTGCACCGACGTCCATTGGCATAATATAATATGTGTACAGTACAGAGAACATTTATGGTATTTTTAATGCATCAATAATTTTTTGTTTATATTGACTTACTCTAGAACTTAATATGTCTACATGACAGAATCGTTTATTGTAAGTGTCTACAAGTCTGCGCAGAGGAGCGCGCTCACCAGCATTAGTACGGCAGCGGCCAGTCAAGTATGCCCTTTTTGCCGCGCGATCCTCTTCCATCCTTTGTAGTTGACCGAGCCAACGAAGTCTATGGGACTTTGTCTCTCCAATAATAGTTAAGTATCAATTAATTATTAATTGAGTATAAATTATTTTTTTCCAAGATTTCGAGGTTGTCCCCATAGTGAAAGTTGCTCAGTGTGACCCTTCCCAGTACCCCGTTCACTCCTGCTCCACGACCCAAAAAACACTCAGTATTCCATCGCCATCCCCGTTTCACCATCGGACAACCAGGCGAGGGGAGCGATTTCACCTTTATGCTGTCAGTTATCAGTCGCTAAAGAATGGAACTCGCTCCCATCGTGTGTATTTCCAAAAAAATATAATTTAGGCATCTTCAAGGTAAGAGTAATTAGGCTGTACAATATACCGAATTATCTATACCAGCGAGCTACATCCTCGACCCCTTAGTCACTTTTCAGGTGAAACTGAGGTCATTTGCCGGTCAGTTTGTGAATAAAAAAATATCATAAGCCGCGCCCTCAAAAGCGCGTGAAGTTCGGGATCCTCCAAAAGAGGAAACCCCTCGCACCAGTGTGGACAAAGGAGGGTTTCACAACGGTGTCAAGAAAGCGTAAGACACGCAAGAGTCAGTGTGGTACTGCAGAACCGGTTGGTTGTGGTCTGCGGGTCTCCACAGCGAGCAAGGCGCTGTACGTGTCGCGCCTGCATCACACTGCCACCGCTGAAGAAGTGACGCAGTATGTTCGCCAGAAAACCGGCTACTCGCTGAAGGTGTTCCAGTAGCATTCGCGCCACTACGTGCACTTCAGCTCGTTTGTAGTGCGCGTGCCGCGGCCGCTCCAGGAGACCATCGCGTGTGCTGATTTCTGGCCGAAAAGTGTCGTGTTTCGTCGGTTCCGGGGCAACCTACCAAATCCAACACCCGAGATGTCGGAACAACGGGGCCACACCGTTTCGCCGTCAAAATAAACATTGTTCGGTTCATGACGCATCTGGTGTAAACTGTAATGTTATGTAACCTGTTTTTTTTTATAAATAAATAAATAAATAAATCATAACCCTAATTTAAGCTGTGTGCTACTTAGGAGGGCTCCGGACTGAAGGGGTGCTAACGGGGCCTTATTACTAAGCCTCTGCTATCTGTCTGTCACAAGGCTGTATCTTTCCAACCGGGTAGAGGCTTGCTATAATAATTTAATAATTACAAAAACGGTTTAAACCCAGTGCAGTGGGCCGTGAGTCGCGTAGCAGCACGGATAGTTGTCCCTGATAAAGAGCTCTATACGAGTTCGAAACAAGTCGGGCCGTTCTAGACAATTTTTACGTGAGTTTAAACTGTTTTTTTAATTATTAAAGATGTCTCACGATAGTTTTAATAATATATCCGCTAGGTATAATAATTACTGAAAATACATACTGTAACTAGTATATCGCTACTTTGCCAACACGGTCGCCCTGACATATTATCTAGGCACACACTTAACTTGATCGGATAGTAACGTGAAATGTCAATTTATATAGCTCGATCGATCGCAGACATCGCGTTTTAATGACAGTTTAAAGGCGATATGTCTGAGATATATACCCGAAATATCGCTTATTTGGCGATATCGAAAAGGACACTCGAATCAGTGCCCAGGATCTGTCATCCATGTATAATATTGTACATTACAAAAACGTAGATAGAAATGGCGGCCTTAATGCCATGAGGCATTCTCTACCAGTCGACCATAAGGCCAAACCGAAACATTATCTAGGTAATTGAAAATCAATGTTCTCCAGTAATATCAGTTTTCTATGTTCTACTTTCAATATTTACAAGGTTGTAAGCCAAGGTATATAATGTGTCCCCTGTCCATCGTAAACAATAAGGGATCAGCGGCCGAGTGTCTCGCGCGAGTCTCGTGACTCGAGGGAATACCGACACGAACGACAGACCACAAGGTTCGAGTTGTTTCTGCTTTATTAAGATACGTGATGTACTGATACATTATGCTAGTAATAAAAGGTCAAATACAGTGTGAAACCTACGTAAACAGATTTTTTGGTTTCTATCGCAGTATTTTCAGGCATATTTAACTCTAGAAGCTAACAATGCACCGTTTGCACCTGGTATGTATAGCACTATATACAAATAGGGTGCAAAGTTAACGCAACCGATCACGTTTGTTGTATCAATGGGAGACCCCTTAAACATTTATTTTATTCTTTAGTATTTGTTGTTAAAGCGGGAACAGAAATACATCATCTGTGAAAATTTCAACTGTCTAGCTATCACCGTTCTTGAGATACAGCCTGGTGACAGACGAATGGACGGACGGACGGACAGCGAAGTCTCAGTAATAGGGTCCCGTTTTTACCCTTTGGGTACGGAACCCTAAAAAAGTTAACACTAGGCCGACAGGTAGGCGTCAAATGATTTATGCACCGAAAACCACGGACTTAGAATAAATCATAGGGGTGTTTTCATTGCGGATTGAGGTGTAAATTACTATGGGCCTTTGAACCTTACCACACCTTGCCAACGTACCTGACCTCTTATTTATTTATTTAAACTTTATTGCACAAAATACAGAAGTAAAAGTACAAATGGCGGACTTGGCCATGAGGCATTCTCTACCAGTCAACCACAAGGTCAAACAGAGACATTATTGGTGCGGGAAGAGTGTACAATACGTGTACACACGATGCAAATGTCGAAACAAAATACACTATAGTTACGATGACTACGACGAGATTTAATCTTGAAGATTCTTCAAAAAGTGGGTGGTCTTATCATTTGTGTGCGACTAGAAAATCTCTTGAACTAACCTAACTTAATAACTACATAGTACGAGTACCTAAGTCACTTGTAAGTACATACTCAAAGTAAACTACAGTTTTCATTGTGGTGCAAATTACTGGGTATTACAGCGAGGAATGCACGCCACTAAAGCACCCCGTTATTGTCTGAATGTAACAACCCTATTCGTAGGGCTGTCAATTGGGACTAATTAATTGCATGAGCATTTTGTATGTTTTTTTGAATAGTATACTTATAAATTTATGAAACATGTAATGTCTCATTTTTTAATGTGGGTACACCACAATTTTTATTTAACGCGCTGGACCGGTAATCCAGAAGTACCGGGTTCGATTCCCGGTCCCTTCCACCAGGTAGCTCTATTTTCAATTTTTCTTTGAGCTTTGATCTTTGTATCCATGGTTTAGTATACTTATGTTAGATACACAGGTTTTTATTTTCTGAATGATGCAACCCTATTCGTTGGGCTGTCAATTACGACTAATAATCAATGAATTGAATGAGTGTTTTGTTTAGCTGGTTATATTCGGTTAAACAGTATTACAGAGGTCTTATGCTGGACTTAGTTTAATTCAACAGCAAATTTTAGTCGGAGAAAAAGTGTACTTCAATGCGTATGTTATTTTCGCAGTTATAGTTGACATCTTTTCAGATAATATAGTATTTATTCGTGTGACAATATGAAACATAAAGAACCGTGATATTTACCTGAATTATAAAATGTAGATAAACAATTTATTCTTGCACATATTTATTTTATTTTATAGAAGTATTTCCTATATTGCCTTTATGTTTTGTTATTCTAACCCAACTAGTTCTAGTGAGTATTTTATTATTCAATGTAACTACAGTCCTCATTGAGGTGCAAATTACCGCACATTATGATGCATGCACCACGTTGTTATTGTCTGAAAATGGCAAACCTGTTGGTAGGGTTGTCAATAGACACTAATTAATTTTATGATTATTTTGCTCCATTCAACATGTTTTGCTTTGATAAAGTGTGTCTTTGTAATTTTGTACCCATTACTATTTTTTCATTTAATTTGTCTTCTCTATTTATAGTCCTGAGATTCACTAGTACTAGATGTCGATGTCCAGTAGTCGGATTAAAGTTTGGTTATAATAGACTCAAAGTAAATTGATGTCACTTATAGAAAAAAATCTGCCAAGTGCGAGTCTCACTTGCGCACCTACGGTTCCATAAATATGCGTATCCCATCTTATCTGGCCGGGTTATGGCACCGTATACAAAAAAGGTGAAAAGTTAACGCAACCGATTACGTTTGTTGTATGGGAACCCACTTATTTTTTTAAATATGTTTTTAGAATTTGTTCTTATAGCGCCATCAAAAATACACCATCTGTGAAAATTTCAACTGTCTAGCTGTCAAGGTTCATGAGATACAGCCTGGTGAGAGACAGACAGACAGACGGAGAGATGGACAGACGGACAGACAGACAGACGGACGGACAGTCCCGTTTTTACCCTTTGGGTACGGAACCCTAAACATATCAACATCACAAACGTCCAACACCCAGAAGATTGGTGGACAAGTGAATAAGGGCCTCATCAAAAAAAATAAGCATATTCCCACATCGCCAGTGTCCAGTGACAGCATCCAGTACCTAGTCAAGTCATCAGTCTTCCGATGGGCGGTTTCCACTCAAGAACGCCTTAGCCTCAGAATCCGTCGGTTTTACCGGCCGGTGCTTCAATTAGCCATACTTAAAAAATAATAATTCCAGCTTGCCTAAAAATTATTTCGTATGTCAGAATGTTCGTTCCAGTTGTCCAGATTTCCGGCTGTGCTCGCCTAGAGGTCGCATTTCTCGACCGATTGTCGTGAAATTTTCATAAATTTTAAATTTATTATAATAAAATAAAAACTGATTTGTGGCAGCCCTATCCATCTGGGTCATGCCGCGATCACAATGTGCAGAGTTTTCGATCCGCGGTGATTTCATGTGTTTATCATGGCAAAGGTTTTAAGTATGTTTATTGATATTTCATTCCAAATGAAGGCATATTTTGAAAGTAATTTTGAAAACAACGATTTAAATAATAGATAGAATAGAATACTGTTTATTGCAGACCTCAGGAAGAAAGAAATACAAATACAGATAACACTTATAATTACAATAGAGGTAAACAATAGGCGATCTTATCGCTAAAAAGCGATCTCTAAATATGTGTGGTCAATTAAATTAATTAATTGGCTTCGTTACGCCAATGTATGACACGTTTTCGATGAAACACAATGCCTTTTTTAGGGTTCCGTACCCAAAGGGTAAAAACGGGACCCTATTACTGAGACTTCGCTGTCCGTCCGTCCGTCCGTTCGTCCGTCCGTCCGTCCGTCTGTCACCAGGCTGTATCTCAAGAACGGTGATAGCTAGACAGTTTACTGGGGCTCTCTGTTCTTACTAAGAATCGTTTGGCAAAAAATATGTTCCACATTTTCAGTTCCACACCATCGTGTTTTTTGTATAAATTCAAGCAAATACTATGAACGTGACGGATTGGACATAAAAAAGAAAATTTTAGTTTTGTACGAGGTTCGATTGAACAAACGAGTGGCAATGTGAGCAGGATGAATGAAAAAAAAAACTGGCCAAGAGCATGTCGGGCCACGCTCAGTGTAGGGTTCCGTAGTTGCTCATCCTTTAAAATAGACGGGCTTAAAACAGCGGTTTTAATAAGTCAATAATAGTTGTGATAAGTCTATAACGGCTCAACCAATTTTGTTCAATATAGTTTTCATTGAAAGTACTTATAAGGCCTCATTTACATGAATTTTTCCATAATTTTTTGACCCGTGGTTGAAAAGATAGAGGGAGGGGGGGAGGGGACTATTTTTTTATTTTCGGAGCGAATATTTACAAAACTGCTGACTGTATCAAAAAATAATGTTTCAAGACCCCTATTATTTTTTAAAGACCTATTCAACGACACCCTACACACTAGTGTTGGAACGGAAAAAATTAATCACCCCCACGTTAGGTGTTTGAGAGGTACCCGAAAAAAAAAAATGTTTTTAGATTTTATTTTACCGTTTGGTTGGCGTGATACATACACATACTCATACTAAATTTCAGCGTTCTAGTGCTAATGATCACGGAGCTAAGCCGCGGACGGACAGACGGATATGGCGAAACTATAATGGTTCCTAGTTGACTACGGAACCCTAAAAACACTCTTTTGGTTAAAATTCCAAATCTTCCTTTTATTTATGAAATAGTAGGAGCCGCGTTTTCATCCATATAAACCTTTTTTTTTAACGATCTTCGGATAAAAAGTCATCTTTGAATGTCCAGCTATATTTATACCAAAATTTACTCAAATCCGTTTTGGCGTGGTTAGAGGACAAACAAATTCAGATCAACAGATGGCGCCAGACTTGCATGGCGCCGCGCGCCCATACAAAACAAAAGGAGATCCTGCATCGCGCTGTTAAAATTATTCCTGAAATCATGACCACAAAAACTGATTTTTAATACAAATCTACAATTGTATAATAGAAATAATAGTACAGTTAGTATTGGAAGGGCGTGCGATGTATCAGCATTAAGATATCGAAGAGAAAGGCTCTTGGCTTCGTGCCATAAGGGCCCTTTACATTATTTATTTTATTCTATTGCACTTCTATCTCACTTCAGGCTGTCTGGCGATCTTTCATCTCAGTTTAATATCACCTTTAGCGATATCTAATGTTTTATTTGTGAGTATAAAAATATGGCTGGTGTTTTGTACGTAGACGCCTAATGATAAACGTTGTACGTATGTAAACACTATTGTACACAACTACTGGTTATAAACACATTTATAACAAATAAATGATGAACTTATCCCTATTAGGGATCTGTTCGAGTTTACCATTGACCAATTGAAGGTATTCGAAGTAAGTAGGCAAACTACACTGTTGTACTCGTAACTGACCGAGCGAGTGAACCGTTTCCGTTTCAACTTGGCCAAAAACTTTTTATTTGAAAATTGTTTCAAGTTAGTTGCACCACACACAGCCCAATGGTTGACTGGTAGAGAAAACCCTATGGCGTTAAGTACGCTTTTTGTATGATAATGCTCTTTCTTTTGTGCAATAAAGATTAAACAAATAAACAAAAACTCTCGTATATCCAGATGTCCGTTGTTTAGATGTCCGTTTCTACTTTTGACCGTTCTGTTTTTTTTTCACATTGATGACTTGAGAGTGGAGAACAGGCTCGCGAGATCGACTTCAGCTCACAGAGCCAACTAGTTTAATATATATTCTAAAAAATTGGTTGTCTGTAAAGTAGGTTTACGTGATAACGTATGCCGGCCGATGGAGTGGAAGATAGACGCACCACAAGCCGAACGTTTAGGCCGATCGTGCCTCTCAATCGCTTGTTCCGCGCTCTCCCTTTCACGCTCGGCTCAGGCGGAACGTCACAACGAGACATGCTTTTTCGTTCAGCGTTCATCGATTTACGAGTATAAGACTTTATCACGTCAAAAAGCTTGATTAAGAAAAGGCGAATAATTAACCTATTAGTTTGTTTTCATTAAAGGCTTTCCACCATGTGATAATAATTCTCTCTCTATAGATAATTCGTCTACACCACGAGTGGTTTGTGGTAAAAATCCGTCAAGCAACGTCATTGCGCGGCATACCGTTTCTACTGCGGTCACGCAATTAATTAAGCTGAATGACGTCATTACCGTATTGTTGTGGGTGTGACGTCATAAATGCCATAGAGTAAAGGAGTATAATACAAAATGTTTATATTAAAGAGATTTTTTTTATTCTTTGAGCGGGATTTGAACCCGAAGCCGTAGATACGTAGGTTAAAATCCCACATAACACTTTTATTTACCTTAGCGGAGGTATAATTAAGTATAATATACCTACGAAAGTTGAAAACCAGAAATTAAATTCTAAAAGTCGGTCAAGTCCGAATCGGACTAGCACTGAATATTGCGCTTATGAAACGATAAACTATACTAAAGAACAAATTTATTAAAACTGTTGTTCCCATATTATATTCAAAATATATTTGTATTCAAAATATATACATATAATTATTATTAGGTTTCGCTCTTGCTTCTTGTTTCTTTCTAGGGTTCTGTTTTTGCCGATTGAGGTACGAAACCTATAAAAAGAGTAAAAGGGGATGAAAAAGGTAACCTTTTTATCCGAAAACCCCCGTCTTTTCAGTACGGGACTTCATGTCGTACCGTACCATAACGTACGCAATAACTTACAGTATTATCGCGTACTGTACGTTATCGGCGTTATCGCTATACGCATATTTTGTTTTTTCTTGTCTCACAACGCAGTTTGCTTGTACGGTCAACCAATTTGATTTCTAGGCTACTATAGAACCTTGTCACAATAAAAATGATATGAGATTTCAAGCGGCTTTCATATTGACGTTCACTGTGACAAGGTACGAAATGGCCTAGGAATAAAATTGGTTGACTGTACATAGCTTGGACATTTTTAAAATAGCAATATAACGAACATTCTTCGAACTTCAACAACAATGTACGCTACTCGATTTTGACCCAGTTCTCACCAATTATCAATATCGCAACTTGGCAACAACCATTCCAATATAACTGTATCTTTCCAATGAACCACGGAACTAATTTACATGCATTTTCGACATCCAAAGTTTCGTCAAAACAAAAGTATCGCCAAGACAACGCTGAAACTTTAAATTTACTTTGCCCAAATAACATACAAATTTCACGCCCGCCTCTCAGTCTAGCTTAAAATCCGTGAAAATATACAATAACAATATTACGGACTGCAACCAGGCAAGTAATATCATTCGAGGATGCCAACACTCCAAGCAAAAATCTACCTTAAAGATTCCTGGGAGCTCTTAAACTTCCTTGCCAAACGCTCTTAAAATGGGACTTTCTCGAAACTCGGTTGTAACGTCATGATTTCAAAGTGCAATTTCAAATGCAGATGGCACTGCATCGTTGCAGCGTTATATAGCATTGAATTTTAGATTCTATCGCCAGCAGTTAAAGTGTAATTTGGCTGCAATTCTCCGGTTATTAAGGCGGGAATGGCCGAAAATTTGAGTGCAAAGTCGGAGTAAAGTACGAATTTGTTCGCTGTGTTTAAATGTTCGTATTAAAACGGATCCTTTTGGGAACGTGTATTTGCTATGGAAATGTTGGATTTTTCAGTGTAAAGTGCTGTCAACGTTTACTTTGCGTTGAAGCCGTAATTTATTGAGGGGAAAGGTAAAATACAACTTCGCTAATGTTTTCATTACCTCGCCCTGTACTGAATTTAAGCACCTAAGTATTCGGTTCTGAAAATTTATACGCACAGTTAAAAGTTTTCTTTCTACCTATTGGTTTTGACGTAATGTGACTACTAACAGATAAACATAATCTATAATGAAAACAGAAACCAGCAACCTATTCTAGTAAAAATAATTATATTCAATGGTTTACAACGTCGAATGTAATGTACCCACAATAGGTACATGTAGGTATATTATTAGACATTGATAAATTAAAAAAAAAAAACAGTGAAAATTGGGTTCCTATCGGCTGGCATAAAAAAAATGGTGTAACGTATTTAGCCATAATTCTTAGATTATTAACTTTACAAAAGTTTTGAGAGGAGGTAAATCCCATTTATCTTAGGATGTTTTGTTTTATTACAAACCTAAGAATCGTGACTGTCAATTTCACGCAAGCCGATGAGGAACAGTGAAAAATAGACAGGTAGCGTCTCTATTTATTTGAAAATCTCCAAACTTTTTTATTATGAAAATTTTAAAATATGTCAAATTACGGAAAGAAATGCAGATTTATTAATGTTTGGTACAGAATTGAAATTTGTATTAAAAATATGGCACGTAAGATGAATGATGTTAGTCTGACTGCAGCCAAAAAATAAGGGCTATGACGGTTTTCATTCTAAATTGTGGGCTCTTTGAAATTTGAATCAAAATTACACTTTTTTTCATAACTTTTAAGGTTTAGCTTTTTATTAGTGTTGTTTTAATAAAATAAAAAAAAAACATAATAATGGCATTTTTGAAGTAGGCCTCTGTAATGCCAATATTAAAGCTTTACTTAAACCCGTGCCGAAAATAAACAGCAATACCAACAACACTAGTGTTTAAATACTTAAGTAATGCACTTAAACCCACTGTAACATCTTCTCCTAACGTTACTCTTTTTTTTGCCATCTGCATCCTCCATCTTGAATTTTTTCCCGTATTCGCACCAACCAGCCACTAAGACCTACGTGAGTTCAAACCGCTAGCATAATGCCGTACAAATTATTGCATTACCTGGGAGCTGGGAGGTCAGCTTGAGGTGGTCACGTAACCTGATATATGAAGCCGTAGAATGGTATGCTCCTCTTGGTCGCAAAGAGCTTTTGACCAACGTAAGTAAGTAGCAGTAAAGAGAGTGATAAGGTTTTTTAATTCCTAAAAAAATTGCATTTTTTACTAAAAAAATACAGTAAACGATACTGAAACGCGTACCTTTTTGACCCTTAATGACATTGCCAAAAGTGAAAAGGTACTTGTCCACCACCACCACAAACCACTTTCTGATGAACTGTTTTGATATTTTTTTGGATAGGTATCATAAAACATACAACCCTAATCTAACGTAATTATATTGTGTAACATTATCATCTACGGCTACAACTCTTTTTCGTCGTAAATTCGTTTTCGGATTTATAACCAAGCGGAATAATTACGATTTTTAACATAATGGCACTGTTATTTGCAGGTAACAAAAGCAAGTTAGATTCGTACTCCGAAAATAATTCCTATTAAGTACTTTATTGACGTGCCTTGATCGGAAGTGAAAAAGCGATTATCGCCATCTAGTGGAAACTATCCTAAACTTAACGCTAACACGTTTTTAGTATCGTCACTTTATTAGTCCTGATACGAGTATGATCATAGGTAGGTATGAACTTCTTAAAATATCAAGGCTACAATAACAATTGAAAAACAACAAGGAACAATTGAAAAATCAAATGCTTCAGCCGGAGTTTGATCCTGCGTTTCCAACGGCTTTAATACCTATTAGACTGATGACAGTTAGCAGTTGCTTCATTTCTTACATCATCAAGGCATGTACCTAAGAAATTAACCAACTGGATGAAAAATTCACGGCGTTATTGCTTTAATGCAAAGCATATGGTGCGAAGAGGAGCTGAACGCCTTGAGAAACTTGGTCGTGATTGGCGGAGTGGAAGGCAAGAGAGGCCGCGGTCGCTCGCCAACTAGATGGACTGACCAGGTTTGAGAAGCCACTTCCTGAAAGAAATTTCATCAAGCTGTGAGAGTAACAATGGATCGAGACCGATGGAGACACCTGATCAAGAAAACGATACCTTGTGATCACGGTCCTCAGGAATGAGGGACCGACTCGACTAAAGAAGAAGATATTGCTTTAATAAAAATTAATATCAAGACTGTCTCGTTTGCTCCACAACAAAAAACTAAACACTAAATTACCTAGCCTGGTAATTTGACGGAGGGTGCGTCCCAAGCGGAGCGAAACGGAACCTGATATTAATATTAAACTCCGTGAGAAACCCACATCCCCTTAATATCTAAAATATCCTAACTCCCAACCATTCCTTCCTGTCTTACAACCTTTTGAAATGGGAGACTTTACACTGTAATTTACAGGTCGTAAGTGATGTCACCCGTTGTACACAAAATGTTTCAACTACCACGAAATCCTTAGAGATTTACGTCGTTTTGAAATTGGAAGTTGAGATGCTATGGTTTAAGGAACGACGTAAGTGTTGAGGAGTTTTTAGGGATATAAGTCGTTTTGTATGAAATACTAACGCCTGCTGTGATGCGACTGCTGTGATACACGTTTAGGTAATGGCAGATGTCTCCAGTGTGAGGAATTGTTTTAGATAGTTTATCTACACCTATATTGTTACATTACTATAACCAGACCACTATAGTATAGTAGAATGTTTATTCTATTCTATTCTATAGGTGAACACTTACAATACCATACAGTGACGG
Source organism: Apotomis capreana (assembly GCA_947623375.1). Taxonomy (NCBI): domain Eukaryota; kingdom Metazoa; phylum Arthropoda; class Insecta; order Lepidoptera; family Tortricidae; genus Apotomis; species Apotomis capreana. The sequence continues at coordinate 1,016,591 of OX392520.1, forward strand.
CGGTGGGGCATGAGGAGCAAAAATGATGTTATTACATTACATAACACTACGATATAATGATCATTTATTTTATATTGGTGACCTGCCTGCGCCATTTAGTCCTCTACTCCGCGGGTGTTACTGGTCAGTATAAAATATGATGATGAATATGTGTAGGTAAAGGTAGATATAAGCCGGTTCATGCAACTATATACTATACATATTAAAATGCCTTCACTATGATCTTTTAAGTGCAGAGTGGAATGCGGGCCCTGTACATAATTAGGCCTTAAAACACTCGTGTGATCCAATTACGAAACTCGACTCCGGCTCGTTACATAAAACCACACTCCTGTTTTAAGACCTATGATTATCCCTATCATTATGTACCTAACACTTGCGTAAATTACTGAATTGTGTTTATAATGTACCGTTGATTGGCCGCCACCGCGAGGGATCGGCGCTCCTGATGATGAATCGTGTACCGATGCGAAACCTGTCGAGTGATAATATAATTAAAACCAGCGTGAGACATTTTTAATAATTAAAAAAACGGTTTAAACTCACGTAAAAATTGACAGAAACGGCCCTGTTAGCGATGCGCTCATTAGGATTTTAGTTTTGTATTTAAATTTATTTGTCACTGGATTTTGTTCTTTATTATATTAGGTAGCATTAAGGTGTAATTATAATGGTTAATATTTAATGTAAACCCGGTACCATCCAAACGCGGGCAGTCCGCTGCTGTCCGCGAGCCTAATCACGCGACCTCTGTGTGACATATTTTGTATCTTGTTTTTTGGAAAATTATACCGTCTTCGTCTCAGTACTCCTGCCTTTTCTTAGCGCTGAGCCCGTACTACAACCAACAGGCCCGACATGTTTCAAACTCATATGGAGCTCTTCGTTAGGGACAGCTATCCGTGCTGCACCGCGACTCACAACCTCGAGTGTGAGTTCTGAGTTCGAATCTTGTCGCGTCGTCGTTCCTGACAATTTTTACGTGAGTTTAAACCGTTGAATAAAACTGAAACTACTGCGTTGGTTTATTTTTTCCGTAGACGCTATTTTATCATAGGTACTTTTAAACTTTACACTGGCTTTCACTGGTTCTTTTGGATTGATTAGATAACATTCGAGCGGAGTTATGAAAACAGGAAGAATCTTAATAGCGTGATTCAGCAGATCCCTTCGAAAGATCAGTGACATCTATTATTGCATCAGTAGTATATTTTTATACTGAAATTGGACACAAATATGGTACTACTAGCGCCATCTTAGAACGGGTAAAGCCTGACCAGAAATATATGAGGATTGACAAGAGGGTGCTATTTATAAGATTTATATGGTAACAATATTGCAACCAATCGCAACCCAGTATAATGACATTAGTTTAAATACCAGTCAGTTCCACGATGTTAACATTGTAATTTCATTTAATAGAAGTAAGTACACTTTAGTTATAATATTACGTTCATGACTGTGAATGGTTTTCGGCATTTTCTTTGGATATTTTTAAATATTTGCCTTATAAATGAATCACCACGAATGACATTGACATTGTTGATAAACCATCATAAAATCATTGCCAGTGTAAGAATTAGTTCCAGTGAAATTCCGCGATATGGCGCATCTTCATAAATATTTCTGGTCAGGCTTTAAATAAACAATAATTTGTACAAAACAGAGGTATACTCGGGGCATCTATCGTGGTCAGATGTAATTATAATTTCAGAAACAAAACATTTAAAGTCGGTCAAACCGTTGTATTAATGATGTGGAGCGATGTTCAACTTTTACAACGTGTAAGCCACGTTGTAAAAGTTGAACATCGCTCGACATTATTTCATAATTTATTTTATCTATCCAAATGTCATAAACCCTCCATGATGCGTTCAAGAACTGCACATTATGACCACCATAAAAATAATCTGTATCGTTAGAAAAAAAATCTTATCTGTAAAAATTTAATTATTGTTAAATTATAACATCAATTTCGATAGTATTATTTATTCAAATTTCGAACATCTCTGAAAAACAAAAATAAATTTGATTTGACCTCTATTCTAATATCAGTCGAGATGATGTTTAGTTCGAAATGAATTGTCAATTTGCAACAAATTTGACAAATGTCGCGCGTAAGTATTCTAATTCTAATTTTAAAATATGGCTTCCATCATAGTTAATGATGATTTCGCCAATTTCAAGTTTGCTCGTAGAGCATGCCGTTGTTCGGTGAGGTTTTGCTTTTTGTAAAGTGATAGCGATTTACAAAAAACCACGCGGACTATCGGGCCTTGACCCAGGAAGGGCTATGAACGCTTCAAGTTGAATTCTTCATTAGCTATTCACTCCTACGTTAGATCACTGCACAATACGCTATCAATACTACACATTGAACAACTAAAATGAATAAATAATGGACAACTAAACTTAAACGCAAGCGGCCATCTTGGGACACGAACCGGAAGTCCGCGCGTAAGTAAGATATCGAGCGATAGGTATGATTCTAGTTTGTCTCTGAATTAAAAAAAAAACTATGTCAGCTGCCAGAAAAGTTCATTACCGCCATTACCGGGTAATAATTGTCATAATGTGCGACTCCTGAATGCATCATGGAGGCTTATGATTAATATGTGGCTAGATAAAGTAGTGTATGTAACTGTACATAATTAGGCATTAAAACACTCGTGTGATGTTATTATGAAACTTGCCTTCGGCTCGTTTCATGTTCACACTCGTGTTTAATACAGTCACATAAACTACTATTAATATGTCTGAGACTGACGCAAGTCATCTATGTAGAAAATAGAATATCTTCCACCTACATGGGATTAGCCCGACTAGCTCCTACGCGGCACATTCCCCGAGGATATCAGGTTCGGATTGCCTGTGGGCGTGTAATGGATACGGTACTGAGGAATTACTGGGATTAAGTTTCATGAAAAATAATACTTTTCCACAAAATGCAAAAATACAAAAGAATCTGTTGATCTTTATAAAAACCGTCTGGCTATTTTATCACTACATCGTATAGAAGAAAGTCGCTTGCTTTTCTGTCTGTCCCTATGATGTATGCTTAGATCTTTAAAACTATGCAACGGATTTTGATGCGGTTTTTTTACATAGATAGATTCAAGGGGAAGATTTATATGTAGGTATAAAACATGCATAATTTATCAACATTGCACCCGTGCGAAGCCGGGACAGGTCACTAGTGTAATATATATTACTAGCTACGCCGCGCTGGTTTATCCGCTCACCCCACGGGAACACAAAATTTTTCGGGATATAAAGTAGCCTATATGTTAATCCAAGGTGTCAGCTACCATGCACCAATCCAAATTTCATCAAAATTGGTTGAGCCATTTGAGCGCGAAGAAATTACAAACATACCTACACACAAACACACTTACAAACTTTCGCCTTTATAATTTGAGTCTGATAGATAACGATGATGAATGAAATTTTTAAGTGTAGATTTTACAATAAACATGACTAATATCTTATTCTCGTTACAACTATATCAGCTTTTCGTGAGCCTTGTTTATCAGATTACTCAAAGACTACATTCTAGGCGTATTTAGGGACGAAATGCTTAATTACTTTAAGCTGTTTGTGACACTTAATTAAAGACATCGTAAGACGATAAAAGAAAAGTCTAAGATACAAATACAATTTAATTAAGTACTCGTATCGTTATCCTCTTTAAAGAAGTTTGAAAACTAATTATCATTGCGAATGAAATCTTCATAGTCATATGACTGAGCCATCGGAATAAGTAGTAGTAAGTACTTCACGAATATGTATTTCTTGCTGGCTTTCTTGGAGCCTGTTTGCTGCCTGGGATCATACGATTGGAAAAAGTCGCCATATTGCCAAAGTAACGTCTTCGTCAAGCGAAGCGTGCAGTAGGTAAGGGTGCGCGGGGGCCGCCACCGGAACTACGCGTCGGTACACATACCGACACTCGGGTTTGTTATAGTGCCTACCATATAAGCAGAAAAAAGTAACGATGCAAATATCAATTCACAAAAAATAGAAAATAGTAGGTACTTATGTTAAACCTTAGTATGGTTTTGCTCGTTGCATTATTGTTAAACTTATTCTTTTTCTGTGTAATAATGTAATGAAAAAAAAGAAAAAATGTTGTGTAGATGGGAGCCCTTTGACTCCTAGAAATTATTTCATCGAATGTTTCATTTCACCGAAAACTCATTTCGCAGAATTTTTATCCTTCCGTAGTCATAAATTTTTCATTTTTGCAAATAATATATCATCCTATTGGTTAGGTTAGGTTTGTTTTATAACAATCTCAAACAGTATACGGTTGCAAAGAAAACTGCTCTCTACGAAATGATTTTTCGGCGAAATTAAACTTTCGACGAAACACAATTCAAGGAGTAAAACCTTTGAAGATTTAGATCAATACTGCTAATGCGTTAATCTAATGGATGCGTCTTTAAATAAATAAATATGTTTTAATACATTACGGTATACCATTACAACCACGTGACGTCACACACCGTGCTTCGCTTTACGTTCCCCCTCTCTAACTGTGTTACATTTTATTTTTGTAATTTGATGTTTGATTGACAAAAGGAAAAAGCAACGATAAGTGTCCGACACTTTTAAAACCCCGCTCATAGACTGATAATAATATTTTTTTAAGTTAGGATACTGCCTAATAATGTACATCTAATACAACCCCTAGGTGTGCTATAAGTGTATGGAACACTTGATTGAACTACGCCCCAAAACGAGGTTATCACTTAGGGAACACGGTTTTTATGGAGAGATCACCGCGGGACCCTGAGGGCGATACAATGCTCGACCTTGGGCGATACCAGGATTTACGCTTGGCTGAGCGCTCCTTACGCCCCTTTGTACGATACGACACGGATGCGGTACGATCAACTGTGTCGGCTGAAAGTACATTTTCTCTTATGTTTATAACTATGCAAAGTTATGATTATAACTGTGCTAAGTAGCTCTTGTCGCGTGACCTACCGTCGTCACCCATCATTTATATCTTATGGTTATACTTACATTTTGCATATTTGCACGTTTTAGTTTGTTCGATTGTCTATCACTTCAATGTCTAGTTTTCTATCTCATTTGCTCAAAGGTTAACTGGAAGAAATCCCTCATAAGGATAAGTTCGCCCTTGTGCACATGTATTGCTGTTGAGTTTTTGTCAATATTGTTTTATGTGTAATAAAGTGTTTACATACATACATACATAAATTTCTCACGGTATATCATAAAAAGAGACCGATAACATATTTCTACTCTAGTTATCACGATCTAATGCCATGGAATTCAGAAGAATAGATATCGATTACACAAGTTATTTCCGGTTCATTTCGAGCTAAGTTGGCCACTTAGGGCACAGAATAGATAATAATACAACTTCGGGTAAAAATATATTCGAGATCCAATTTAATCTACAATTAAACAAAGAGCCCTGTTCTTAGACAAGAAAAGAAAATGTAACTTTCATGATCCAAATACAAATAAACGCAAACAAACAATAACGAAACCAGCATTTCAGGATTTTAAAAAATCCACATTTCCTATCGAAGTACAAGTTTTAGTCGGATGTTTATGATAATATATCTGTCGCATTTGAAACAAAAAAACTAAATCAAACTCGGGGTTTTTACCACACAGTGCGCTGTTAAGATTGTTCATAAAACCATGATTCTCGTAAGGCATTTAAATTTATAACATTACATAAGGATGTCGTGAAGTGTAAAGGTTATCGAGGAGAACGGACGTTCGACGGCGGGTAACCGCGTTAAGGATTCCCGCTCCGCTGCCCAATCCTTTGTGTTTTTAACGACCTTTTTTACCTAATAACTCCCCTCCCGCACCCCCCATCAACACCAAATTTTGACACAATATACCTAAATATATCTTATATAAAGTTACAAAGTTTCATCAAAATTAGATGAAGACTTTTTGAGTTATAGGCCTTAATGATGATGGCTCTTTTTTGTGTTCAAGGCAAAATGTCATAATGAATTTCGTTTTACGGATGATTCGGTTTATTGGGGGATTGATTTCTTTTTTAAGTGACTCGTAAAAAGGCTGCGGCGCGAATGTAGACTTGGTGGTTTGATATTTCTGTTGAGAGATATCTTTTTGTCCGTTTTGTGACGGATATCCTTTCTTTTTTGCTTGAGATGAAGAAAAAAGAGGGTGCGATAACTGTATTCTATAAATATCTTAATAAAATACGGTATTTTTAATCGAGATCGATTTGAAATATCGTTCATTGAAATGAAAGTTAAGATGACACCAATATGTAAATATATTAATTTCGAAATATTAATCATTTTCGAAGTACATAAATGTCTTGTTGTTATAATTTTGTAGCTTCATTGCATTTATTAATTAACACGTTTTCATTCCAGTCTAAATTTGGTTTGTGATTTATTTATGTTTATTATTTTCAGCTAACAATTGTTTATTTTGTTACAGGTACTGATTCACTTGCTGTACGCCAATTCGTATGGGTAATTTATATTGAAACAGAAAACACAAAACAATGGTAATTGATGAAAAAATTATAAAAGCCCGTCATTATTGTTACTACGCGTCCCCAAATGGGCTTTGACACAGCTGTGCGGACAAAATATACTCCTATCAGAAAAGAAAAGCATGTCTCATGCATAATTGATACAAGTTTTCTTACACAACTAAGGTAAAATCAAAAAGACGGCATATACATACGAATAAGCCTTCAAATATTACCCTTTTCTTTATTTCATTGATATTCCCTTCTTTTCAATAAGCCAATAAATTCCAAATTGTATATTAAAATGAAAATAAAACTTCAACACATAAAAAATACAAAAAATCTTACATAAACCATAGTCAAAGTCAAAGTTCAAAGTTCTTTTATTTGCTAGAATCATGGTACATGCGGATGACAAATATTACAAAAGAACAACACAATTCACCATAGCAATGGCATGCAAATTTAAAATTTTACATTAACAGATTACTCATTGATAAGATAATATAATAATCATTAAATTCAATTACCAGATTTTCAATTAATATAGGAATATAATTTATATGTCAATATGAAATTTATGAATCACGTGTCAAAATATTCTTTCAAATTATAAAAACATTTTTCTATGAGCCATAATCGAAGTTTATATAAAAATAATTTATAAGGCAATGTTCTTAATTCTAAAGGAAGATTATTGTAAATTTTTTCTGACATTATAAAGCAATTTTTACTGTGCAATGCTGATTTTGTAACAGTGCGTTTAACTTTAAACAAATCTCTACTACGTAAACTTGGATTTTGTACTGGTTTGGAAAACATCTCTGGATTACCTCTTACAAATTTAGCATGTTCAAATATAAAAATACCCGTTAAAGTCAATATATTGAGCCTTTTAAATAACGGTCTACACGAGACCATTGGACCAACACCACATACCGCACGGACACATCTTTTTTGAACCAAAAATGCCTGCTGAATATCTGACGAGTTACCCCAAATTACAATGCCATAGCGAAGAAGGGAAGCGACGTAACCATGGTAGGCTGTCAAGGCGGTCGGCTCCCCTGCCACGCTTCTTAACCTCTTTAGAGCGAAAACAAATCGATTTAGTTTTGAGCATATACTATCAATTTGTGGCTTCCAGCTACAGAACTTGTCAAGAGTAATGCCCAGGAACTTAACTTCATCAACGGTATTTATAATTTGATCTTTAAAATTTACATTTAGGGCATGACGCTGGGATATATTTTCAGATACCATCAAGTCGTACCTCAGCCATCGTTCGACAATGCGCCTAATTTCACAGGGGCACTGAACGGATCCAATTTGGTTGAAAGCGTCGGTTATGTAGATAGCCGCCAGATGTTTCTTTTACACCTCGAGTCGGAATGTTTAGACTTCTGGCCGTTCGGCAATCCAAATGGAGAATTACAGAAGATGTTGAAATGTGGCGATAAATATTCAGTGGTACACTTCTATGATTTTTTCCAATAACAAGAGTGAGATTTGATAAATTTGCAACAAAAAACCTGTCAAATGTTTAAAGTTTTTTGGGAAAACAATAGATGTTGTCCAAACCATATATTATACACCTTGTTTAGATTGTATGATTGAGGAAAAGTCATATGAATATTAAAAATAGCTTAGTAATTGCAACTTATGTAATCTAGGAGCACGGCAGTACTTCTGCTAAGTCGAAAAATTATCACTTGGATTAGTTTTTTAGACATGATGACTTTTTTATAAGCTACAATATTTTTAGGTAAAGGGACGGATTATTGATAACTATAAACAAATTATTTGAAAAAAAAAACATTCCCTTAAATTGTTTAGATTCGTTGAAGAGATGACAATAATTATGGCGACTTTCTACACCTTACTAATTTTAAACCCACAGAAGTCAAAACAATCGGTCAGACATAGAAAAAAAACCAAAATATCCTTCTAAAATACGACATAAAACTGTTTTTATTTCCCTGTGCACTTGGGCCGAAATAGCGTAAGTATTGTTTTGGCAACAAACGCGCGTCTTGATATAAAGTGCAATTATGCAGATATGCGGCTTTGCCGGGGCCGTTACAGCGGTAGCCGAGTATGAGATAGTTAGATTATTTCGGGAATATCTTGGCTGTTGAATTTTGCACCGAAACCGTAGCATGGTCATTTTAAAGTACAATATGTAATTAAAGAAAGTAAGTAATTCCCAACATACATATTGTTTAGATACTCTTATATACATACAATACATAAGATATATCTTATATATCTATATCTAGTATAGGTATAGATATATAAGAATAAGAGTTAGAATAATTTTATTTTTATTTATTTTATATAAGATATAAAAAGGCAGGTTTTAAGGCGGGCGTTTAAAAAAATAAAACAAGTCTAACCTAACATAACCTGCAATAATAATAACTTTGCAGCTAAATTAATAACTTCCCTCGGCATCTATGGCTATAAGTATAGTTATTATTTTAGCAGACCGAAAAATAATAACCCGTATAAAAATCACTGTAAAATGTTGCAAAAACTCGACTGTTTTTGCAACATTTTACAGTGATTTTTATTCAACAACTTTTAAATAAAAGAATGCACTCAAATCAGTTAATTAGCTTAGGAGCTACGAAACTGCACACACTCACGCATGCACGTACGCACGCACACACGCCTAACACCCACACACCACCCTTTTCGGGGTTGAGTAGAAATTTAAAAACGGCACATACCAATTTTGCTTTCTTGTTTTTGTTACCGATAAGTGTGAATATTGATTAGAACACTGCACTCAGTTTAACGTGACACATAATTTTTTCAAGCTATCGTTTTTCTATAGTAGAACCAAAAAAAACATCAATAAACAATCTTATTTAAATACCATTAAGCAATTTAACGATGCTTCCGATTAAATTTATTTCATTGATTCTCTCGCTCCAATTGCGGTCACATTTTATAAAAGTAGGTCAGGTGAATTATTGTTTCTAAGTGAAGAAGATCACATCAAGTTATAGTCGTTATTAAAACAAAAATAACTGAGCACAAACACGATGTGGGATCACTAAAAAAAATCCGAAGTTTCATTTATCCGAGACCATCAATAGGTACTACGAATTAAAGAAAATTGGGCAAGTGCGAGTCGGACTCGCGCACCGAGGGTTCCGTACAAACACTTTTCATCCTTAAGTGGTTAAGTTAAGTCTGCACCTGGTATGTATAGCGCCCCATACAAATGAGGTGCAAAGTTAACGCAACCAACCCGTTTGTTGTATGGGAGCCCCCCTTAAATATTTATTTTATTTTATTTTTAGTATATGTTGTTATAGCGGCAATAGAAATACATCATCTGAAAATTTCAACTGTCTAGCTATCACCGTTCTTGAGATACAGCCTGGTGACAGACGGACGGACGGACGGACGGACAGCGAAGTCTCAGTAATAGGGTCCCGTTTTTACCCTTTGGGTACGGAACCCTAAAAAACCTAAGTGAAATAACGCGATACCACCATTTTCGCCATGGCTGATCATGGTTAGGGTTATATGATATCCCAAATAACATCTAAATATTTTATCAGAACAGGTTTTTGAAATTATGAAAATTCGGAATGATGATGCATTCGGACAAAATAAATGAAACTTCGATGTATTGTGGTGTACCCGTGTGATATGTGGCATACGGTAATTATTTGTAGCGAATAGCAATATGGTCGCACGATCTATTCGACACGATCGACAAGATTTGAATAATATAAAAAAAATACATCAACAAATAATCATTGGGTAATTTAACGCCGCTTCTGATTTTGTTATTTGATTGAATTTCACGCTCTAATTGATAACGCAGTCTATGGAAATAGGTCATGCCTTTTAAAAGGAATAAAGTGATTTCAAACACAATTAAAAATTGACATTAAGTTGTAAGTGTAAATAAAGCCTTTCAAATAAACAATGCAAAGATCGACACACAAAGCGTAAGGAAAAAATAGAAAGGTTGCTTGGGAGTTAGGGTGGCGGAAAGGTAAACGCGCTGGACCGGCAATCCAGAGGTTCAATTTCCGGTCTCTTTCACCAAAACTAACTAATGTCTCATTTCAAGCTTTGCTTTTTGTATCAATGGTTCAATGTAAATTGTTAAATGAATAAATACTTACTCTTATGACTTATTTATTCCAGTCAGGAATAAATTAACAGTTACAATGAGAGGTTTAAAACACGAGCGTAACGCTGGGTTCACACGAGAGTAGAACAGTGGGACAGAATATCCGACACAAGTCAAGTTAGTCCAAATTTAAATAGTAGTTTATGCAACTGCTACATAATGAGAGGTCTTAAAATACGAGTTTGGTACCATAATAAGATCACACGGGTGTTTTAAGACCTAATTATGTACAGTCGCATACACTATCTACACATATTTTCATCATTATTATCATATATTTTCTTTTATGAAATTATAAAACACCGCCAGTCAGTCCGCAGAGGGGGCCCCCGGCCATCAAATTGATACAGTTATGGTATAACACCTTAATACTATGACGATACCGTTTGTTTTTCAATATGTAGGTTTTGCGATAATAGAGACACTGGCCATTGTTTGATAAATTAGGGCTCGAAGCGAAAAATGCACCTGGGAAGAGCCGTACTAGCCGTATAACCTCGCGGTGGCTATGGTAGTGTTATGAAATTACATCTCTGATTTTGGTCACTGCCAACTAATAATGTAGGTACCTATAATATCTGAATTTGTTAAAGTAATTTAACAAGATGAGTGTAGATAAAAGTATTTAAATAAACATCTATTGCAGATGCTTGGTTGATAAAGTTGTTTATTCAAAGTGTCACACGAGTGTTTAGCAATAATTTGTATTAATTCCACTCGCAACTGCAGATAAACTGTACAAAAACAGTTTTGCAGGGAACTGTATATACTTAAACAAAATATTAACATGTATTAAAATAAATACCAAACGGGTTTATTTACGTCGTAGTCAAACATCGCTCGATATGTTTCGAATCGGTTCGCGATTCATCATCAAGAAAGCCGCGATTCAACATCGAGGGTTGCGCCGGCGGCCAATCGAACATTCAAACGATATTCGATTTCTACGCGTGTACCTAAGCCCGTTGCGCACGTATTTTATTAGGGTTCCGTACCCAAAGGGTAAAAATGGGACCCTATTACTGAGACTTCGCTGTCCGTCCGTCCGTCTGTCACCAGGCTGTATCTCTAGATCGGTGATCGGTGATAGCTAGACAGTTGAAATTTTCACAGATGATGTATTTCCATTGCCGCTATAACAACAAATACTTAAAATAAACCAAAATAAATATTTAAGGGGAGCTCCCATGCAACAAATTTGTTATAGATTATGGTACGGAACCCTTCATGCGCGAGTCGGACTCGCACTTGCCTAATTTTTATGTTATACTCGGGAGTTTTTTATGAAAATCAGTATGTTTAAAAGACATTCCGTTGTTTCAACAGTATCCCGTTTTCCTTGAATTCACAATATTACTGGAATTCGTAATTGGGAGTTTTAATTCACTTGCTGTTGTTTACAAAACAAATTGGGACAAAAAACGGAATACCTTAGTTTTTAATATGGGAATGTTCATTCATTTGTCTGTTATTCTTATCTTTTATTTGTTTCTCTTTGATAATAAGGTTGTTTGGGCATTTCAATATTTGATTCGCGGGATATTATAATGGCTGTAGATTATGGTTCCAATCTAGTTGTGTATTTAGAGTTATCATCTGTATATATATTACTAGCTGTGCCCCGCGGTGTTACCCGCTCATCCCACGGGAACACTACATTTATTCGGGATGAAAAGTATCCTATGCCCTCCCCCGGGACTGAAACTATCTATATACCAAATTTCATTTAAATCGGTTCAGCGGTTTAAGCGTGAAGAGGTAACAGACAGACAGACAGACACACTTTCGCATTTATAATATATTAGTATGGAAGTATGGATGTATGACCTTTGTGTACACAGTCTTGACACTTAAAAACTGTCTATGTCTTTATAAACGAGAAAATGTGTTTGTTTATTTTTTAGGAATCTAACCACGAATTTAGAAACCCCTTACGCGAGTATTGTTCATGGTTTAACCCTATGAATGCAAAATGTTTTAAAATAAAGCAGTTTACTAAAAAAGTTGTTGATTGTTATTTGGTAAATGTACTAATATTTGATTTTTACTACTAAAAAGGAGGAGATTCTAAAGTTGGTATCGATCGGTCGATTTTATTGAAGTAATCATTAATTACCAATACAATTATCTCGAGTAATATAATTAATTATTGGTTCTTTCGTTGAATTATTAATTCTTCATTTCGCCGAAGTGTCATTTCGTAGGAGGCTTTTTTCTCCGAAACTGTAATCTATTTGATATTGTTACAAAGAAAACCTAATCAAGACGGTGATATTTAAGAGAATAATGAAAAATGTATGACTTCAGGGAAAAAGTATCGACAAAAAATTCTTCGTCGAAAAATAATTCGGCAAAAAGGCAGTCCTCCCTAATTTAGCCGTATCGTTAATAATAACAATATTGCCGCTCAAATATCATTAATGTACATGCGTTATATTATCATGATCATCATCATCGTCATTATCATATCAGTCACTTCTAGACAAAGGCCTCCCCTAAAGTTCTCCACAACGATCGGTCTTGCGCTGCCCTCATCAAATTTCTCCGATCCTAACCAGGTCATCAGTCCTTGTTGGGGGCCTTCCCACGCTGCGTCTTCCGGTCCGCGGTCGTCACTCAAGAACCTTTCTGCCCCAACGGCCATCGATTATACGAGCAATGTGCCACTTACGTTTTGCGTTTGGCATGATAATGCCAAAATAATATTGCTAAATTCAGGGTATCACAACGCGGCGACGAATTATGTCCATATTCCACGAAAACAAGCGATCTCATTCCAATATCGTCAATTAAGGAGACAGTTATTTTATAAAAATGCGCCCACTCCAGAGATATCCCGCATTTAAAGGGCACTTTACATTCAACGGGCTGAATAGTACTCCAGTGCAAAGGGTCCTTAGTCCCCCTTTCTATTATTTTAAAAGAGGTTTTACAATTTGAAGACGGGGAAAAATGGAAAATTCCCAGTTTTCAACGGACGGGTAATTTGTTTGAGAGGAAATCGTGAACAATGTATTGTGGTTTGGTGAAGTACATATGTATAATACATATTGTTTTCCAAGTGTTTGTTATTCGTGAATTTTTAGGTATGGTTGTGACTTGTAGGATACTTTTTATCAGACTACCTACTACAAAAAAAATACTAGTGGATCTGTGAGCTCATCCACTAGTATTTTTCTTGCAGTAGGTAGGATAGTCCGTTTGTCCAAGTTTCGAGTCATTCTCGCCTATAGGCCCTATTTCTCAGCCGATTCTTGTAGATTTTTTTGTCATTTATTATTCTGAATTGTTTAAAATGTCGGTGGTGCGGGGTTAAAAACGCAAAAATTACATCTTTCAGCCATTTCGAAGTATTATTCGCTGAGTTTACTACTCACAGAGCTGTTTATGTCTATATTTGAGAGTTATTTATGTTTTAAATTAAACCAGCTACAGTTAATCCTAAAACCCTTTTCGATACGAACCATGTCTGAAAGCTTCGCTTAAAAAGAATGCAGTTACAAACAAACTACCACTTTGCAGTACAAACTAGCACTCTGTGGAGAATACAAATATATTTCCACAACTAAATCTGAAAATTGCAATATTTCAAACAGTTATCCGCTCCAAAGCCGATGTAAGTAACTTAAAATATGCTCAATATTTCCCCGCTCTATTTAGTTCTTAAAGTCTGAAATTTTCGAAGTGTTCCATTCAGAAAATATACTAGATGTAAATTGGATTTCGAGACTAGTAAAGCTAGGGATGTGAATCGATATCGATAAATAGATAAAGATGAGTATGTGTCCTTCGTCTTCGCCGAAAGATATTCCGAACAAAGTTTCAATTTGTTATATTTTTTTTGGCCAAAAGCTAAAATTTTTCATGATTTTTTAAAACGTCTTACAGACGTTAACGTTGTTAAGTTTTAAGTAAATTTCACTACCCAAAGATTGTCTGGGATAGATCGTTCTGTAGCAATATTTGTGCAATTATGTTTTTTTTATTAATGTATTGTGGTTTTGGTGTGCAGTAAAGAAATTCCTTTATGCCGATGAATTGAAACCTTTGATAAAATATTTATTGATATTTTTTTAGCTAGCTCATAGGAGTGTCCCACTGCTGGGCCTCTTTGATTACCATAGGTAATAAGCACAGATACAAAATGTCGGCGGCAACTAGCAATAAGTGTTGAATTATTTAAGGTTTTTTAAGCATAACACGGGATTCCCAGAGTCATAAGGTTCTCAACATGATTTACAAATCCAACCCTGTGTATCATAATTAATGCATTATATATGCGATTGAGTATGAGTATGCCAACACTACCCCCACCCTATGTATGTACAAACCTTGAAGTTGTTTTCAATTCCGTAAAAGAAAAGTTGGGCGAGAATTCTTCAGTTTAAATCGAGATTTAGAACTTTGCTGGAATTTTTCTGTTTCGCCTCATTGTTAGGTTTATCTGATTTGCGTCTATTGACATTTAAAGGTAATTTGCTGTGGACAAATTGCTATTGTTGGAAATGGACGAAGTTTTTTGGCTGTTTATGCTTTTATATTACGGCTGTGAATTTTTTAAAAATGTTTGAGATAGGTATATTTTTTTGACAAAGTCGGTCTTTAATGAGCATGTTTCTAATACCAGCGTTAAGACTGGATTTAACCAAAATGGAATACGAGTAAGGATTGCTTGAAGACTAAGTGACATAAAAAATTGACGTACTTACATTTATATATACCAGATAATAATATAATTTGCAGCATAGCCTTACAAGCATCGGTCCTGCCCAGGGATAGTGGCGCTACAAACAGCTTTCGTATGGCAATAATGTGTATAAAATATCTGCATTCTTAAACGTCAGTAGCTATTTGTCAAGGATTCGTCATCAACCGAATTCAAAGCAATATTTACCGGAATGCTGCTCAATCCTTCGTTCTTCTTGTGAAATAAATACTGAATAACTTTGAAAAAACTTTACTTTCTTTACTGTGGATAGTTTTGGCGTATTTATGCAAAAAATACTTGAAATATATGGGATATGTAGTCCTGCTTCCTCTTTGTTTCTATCACTGACATTCACTGACTTGCACTGTCAGTGAATGTCACTGATCAGTTACCAAAAATTTGTCTTAAACAGGAGAATAAATTATTTACTACTATACATCCACAATATGGAGTAGGTTCTCTCTCTCTCTCTCTCTCTCTCTCTCTCCCTCTGTCTGTCCAAAAGCGTATATCACTAACAGTCAGTGTCAACGTCAAATTGAAGCCTAATAGATAGTACGTTACAAAACAGTACCACTCCGTCGGCAGTTGGTTCTGTCAAAGTACAATAGCAACCTATTTTCAAGTTAATAGCATACAAAATGTCCATTTTCCGTTCAATCAATCTCACCCTCATTTGCAGTTGTAACTAATTCATGCACTCGGACACGCCACCGGACAGTTTCAGGGTTTCGTAACCAACGATCGTCTTATTAAAACTTTGCAAAACAGACAAATTTTGTTTGTTTCTCGTATAGTCTGGTTAAAATATTTTCCCTTAGCAATTTTAGTCTTTTATCTGTAATTCGGTATTCATTTACACTGAAGATCTACAGGCACTAAACAGTCTTGATACTTGTGTACTATTCTTAATCTTTAAACTAGTATTCGATTCCAGCAATTTTAATAAAAATAAAAATACATCTTGGTAAGTTATGCTTTGATCAGTACTTACAAAAGATTTATAAAAGATATTTCGAAGGACTTTTACATTGAATTTAGTAAGTTTACATACTGTCATTGAAAACATTAACTTCAGCGTTTGTCGACATTCTTACTCTAAGGGCTGTAAGGGGATTTAAACAAGATAAAAGTTTGTTTAAGTAGATTTGAAATAAAAAAATAGTGCGTTGAGTGCCTCCGCGCGGAAGATGTGAAAATGAAAATAGGAAGGGGTAGAAATTGATTTTTAGTGAACTCATATTGTTTCTTTAAGACAAACTTCTTCACTCTCGCTCTGAATCTTTCTATTCCCCGTCCCCAGGAGCGTTGAACGTTTAACGAAACAGTGCTTTCCTACCCCCTCCACGGTAGCGTTAAACGGTTAACGCAACCTTGTTGGAAGTCGTATTAGAAGTTTCACTTCAAAATATGCATGTACTAAGATTGTTGGTTACTCTTTTGTTACTATAATATTATTGCCGTACTTAGTTTTTATGTGTTTGACAGTTCATTTGCTTGGAAGAGTTATTGTGGTCCGAGTCTAGTCGGACTAAGGTACGTGTTTATTAAGCGTGTTTGTAAATTATTTAATAACTAGGAGGTGCTCGCCACTTCGTCCGTGTTTTTCTTTACCGTAGACGGATAAAAAGTACCTTCCTATAACCATCTTCAGATGTCCAGCTATTCCTCTACCAAAATTGATCATTTGTTTAGACGTTGCGGTACCCAGGTAGGTGGGTCTACAAAAGGTTATAGGATACCTTTTACTCAACAACGTTGTGACTTGTCGTCCGCGCGGACGAAATTCGCGAGCAACTTCTTATCCATACTAATATTATAAATGTGAAAGTGTGTCTGTCTGTCTGTTACCTCTTCACGCTTAAACCGCTGAATCGATTTTAATGAAATTTGGCATAGAGATAGTTTAAGATCCGAGGAAGGACATAGGATAGTTTTCATCCTGGAAATTATCCCTAAAAAGATTGAAAAGTGAGTAAGTAATTCATGATGACATTGTTGACCCTGTAGGAAATGTAATTATTAGACCAAAAGCACAATTGCTCTTACATTTGCTTAGGAACTTTTAATAATCCCTTTTATTAATTAAGGTGATTAGGTGGATATGGATATCTATCGTGTTCTACGAGATTGCTTTCATACTTCCAAGTTCCACGCGGACGTAGTCGCGGGCAAAAGCTAGTTTACTATAATAACAAAACAAGTAGTGTTAATTTCTGTACCGTAAGAAACTTAGTGTCTAAACCCGACTCTAACTTGACCACTTTTAATGAAACACCCTTTTAAATGTCACGTTATGCACTTTCCGTAGGAAACTAGTTTTTAAGACCTAGGATTAAAGTCCTTGTCAGTCATTTTACAGCGAATATTACAGTCCTTTTTCAATCGAAACGTTAAGCCAAATGTCACATGTCATGTTATTAGGCATTCAATTATGAAACCAAAGTAGGTGTCATAAAGTGTGTTATTATAAAATCATTGTTGCTTTATGACTCCAGATGTTTTGTGACTTTTGAATAAAAGACTGGGCTTTCTTTTGTTTTTTTGGAAGATATTTGAGCAACTTTTGTGAGTCTTTTGTTAAGGTAATGATGGCTTGGGTCAGTTAAGTTGAGTTTTACTTATTGACGTGAAAAAGCTTTTTACAATGGTCTTTATGATTCCCGCTGAATTTTGCGTAACACAAAGCAAGCTAGGTAAGTCTGTCGCAATAGATTGTTTATAGTAGGTTATACAACTGTTAAATAATGAGAGGACTTAAGAACATGAGTGTGGTTTTAATAGGATCACACATCACCAGCGTCATTAAGATCACCATATAATAATATGATGATGTCAAAATTACCCGAAATGATTTTGGTCATCCATGCCCCGCTGCCAAGTAATGTAGGTCTACCTATAGCATTTGAAATTGTTATAGCAATTTAACAGTATATGTGAAGATAATGTTTTGTCATCTGCATAAAAGAAAATCTAAGATGTGTATAACGTTTTATAAGACTCTCTTTCGGCTCGTTTCATAAAACAACACTCGTGTTCTAAGACAACTCATTAATACATAGTGACACTATACTACGATCCATTACATAATCTCACTTGAACAATCACTCGTTAATTAAATTAAAAAGCATCCATCGAAAACACTTAAGTTGATATCTCAGGTAACAAAATAGCTGCTATTATTCTGAATTTTTAGAAGAAAAATATAAAAACCCTAAACTTAATGATGTTTCTTTTACAAATGGATCTTTTGTCACTCGTTCTAGGCTTAATTCAGGTTTACCGACCCATCAATCTTGGTAAAAAAAAAAATAGAAATTCTCTATTTCTTGAGGTCATTGGATAAATTGATTGATGACGTTAAAGAATGTTGTGGAGGCTTTGATTAAAAAAAAAAGTCTTTATGGAACAATATTTTTCAAAGCAACATTTTGCCTTGACATAGATCTTCAATCGATATAAATATCTAGGCAAAATGTTGCCAAATTTTACACTTACTCGCACACGTAATTAAAGTTGTATAATTACTTTAACTTAATTAGGTACATGCCGTATGGAGTAAAAAAATGGACCCAATGAGTTTCGCCCCTGTTTTAGATTATCATATTATGAACTGGGTAATTTGTAAACGTCAACAAAAAAAAAAGCTTTAAAAAAAGTAGTATTCCCAGTTTTTACCATTTGTTGTTGTTGAGCTCAATTCGAAGTTTGACACTGACATCTATCCAATATCTTGTACTATATTTCTACTTTAGCGATATGCGCTATAAGGATATTGAAGGCATCATGCTGAATGTTTCTGGTCGAACGACTCCAAGGGTACCAGGTTCGATTCCCGTGTGAGTGCAATTTTGTTTTCTTTATAATATAGTTAGTTAGTTAGCCTGTTATGTTCCGATACAAAGGCCTCCCTGCATTTTAGGTAACCTGAAGTGACCCTGTGCTATGTATGATGATTTGTCCAAAAAGAAGTCCAAGGAGTAAATAAATAAAAGCGTCTAAAAACTATCGTTGACTTAGAAATATCCCTCACATTTCCTACTCCGCATTGTTTTTGTATGTGTTATTGTGTTTGATTTATGTTAAGGTTCCTGAGGTGAGCTACGAGATTCTGTATATAAGCTAATGGCGGAATACATTGTCTTTACTTTATCCACACATGAAAGCAAAAAATAAATAAAATAAAGGAGGACATAAGATAAATCTAAAATTACGAAGATACTTAAGTGGCCTTACTCCTCTTAAAATGCTGATTGTTTTTAAAATTTTCTCTATTCAAACATGTTTCTTAATATAATTATTGATGTTACTACCTAGAACAGGGCTATTGAGATTTATTGGTATATATTTGAAACCTACAGTTTGAATTTTTCATTGATAACTTTTGTTTCAAAAACTACTCGAAACTGACAAAAGTCACGCAGAAAATTAGTTTTTTTCACCTTTTTTTCGACTGCACGCAATGAAAGCATAAAATAGCTATGTTATTACTACCTAGAACTCGGGGAAAAGTATTATTCACTTCAAAAAGTTGGTTGAAATTATCAATGTATTTGTGATAATATGAAAAAAAAATATTAAAAGGAATAAGGCCTCTTAACATGAATAACTATCTTATCGTACGACTTTCAGTATGAAGTATAAGACATAACACAATTTTAAATAGAGTTTTAAAATTAAAAATGTTGGTGTTCCTGATCGAGCATAGTGGCCTGATTTATTAAATTGTTACATTGGCTGTAGTTTCACAGATATGAGAGGTACGCGGATGAGCTATAGGTATGTCAAAATATGCGTCTGCCGGAGAGCTTAAAAGTGCAATATGGATGCCCAAAATCGTTTGGTAACTTTTCGAAATTTTTCAAAATGTCAGATTTTAAAATTTTTTCGCTAACTTGGATCGACAATTTCTTTTAACTTTTTTTTGGGCTCGCTATTCAAGGAACAGATTAATTTTCGGGACTGAATTAGGCTACAGTTTGAGCCATCTTAAGAAGCTGGTGGACAAAACATTAAGGCAGTATACCGGTCCCTTACGCGGGAGGTTAGAAAACAAATTTGTCCAATATCATGTGCTTTATTCTCTTCTTCACTGCCTTTGATAGTTGCGCGGAGTGTGAGATCTGTAGATATTTTTTAGGATTCCGTACCCAAAGGGTAAAAACGGGACGCTATTACTGGGACTTCGCTGTCCGTCCGTCCGTCCGTCCGTCCGTCCGTCCGTCTGTCACCAGGCTGTATCTCAAGAACGGTGATAGCTAGACAGTTGACATTTTCACAGATGATGTATTTTTATTGCCGCTATAACAAGAAATACTAAAAATAAAATAAAATAAATATTTAAGGGGGGCTCCCATACAACAAACTTGTTATAGATTATGGTACGGAACCCTTCATGCGCGAGTCGGACTCACACTGCCCAATTTTTTCTTTTTTACAACGTACGCTTTTGGATATACTCCTATACGAGGGCTGATTGAAAAGTTCGCGGCCTGACCTTTAAAAAAAAATATTTTTAATTTTTTTCTGGCGCCATTTTGAACTGTCATTATTCAGTTGTAATCCCGCGAAATTTCATTTGTCAGATATTATTTAAAATAAAATTTACGTCTGATTTAAAAATACGAGTCAACAGATTTTTCAAAATGGACAATTTGGAGCAACGTGCTGTGATTAAATATCTTCATAAAAAAGGATTGACACCGAAACAAATTTTTGAAGATATGCTGTGTACATTGGGGCAATCTTGTCCATCATATACGACGGTAAAAAAGTGGGCAGCTGAATTCAAGCGGGGACGAGTCTGTATCGCGCAGATGACCCTCGCCCCGGGAGACCAACCACAGCGACCAATCCACATAATGTGGCGATTATATGCCAGATGATAATGAAAGACCGACGGTTAAAAGTACGAGAAATAGCTGATATCGTAGGCATCTCCTATGAAAGAACTCAAAACATTATTATCAATGAATTAGGCTTTTCAAAGGTGTCGGCCAGATGGGTTCCGAAGCTCCTTTCAGTGGAACAAAAAATCACTCGTCTAACAATTTCACGCGACTGTCTCGACCTATATGAAGCTGACCCTCAAGACTTTTTGGACAGATATGTTACTATGGATGAGACATGGGTCCACCACTACACGCCCGAGACTAAACAGCAATCAAAGCAGTGGGTTCGTGCTGGATCTCCGCCTCCCTAAGGCGGTTGTCACACTGCCGCCGCGTCTCGTTGCGAGACGCGGAGCTACGGACTCGCATGCGGAGACAACGCACCAACGTCCGAGTTTTCTCTGCATCTCCGTCCGGAGCTGCGCTGCACGACGTCCCGCGTCCGTCGTTCGTCGTTACTTCCGTCTCACGTTCATTTCACATTCGAACGTCAGAGTGAAAACAGTTCCTATATTTGGCGATAAAATGGAAACGGACCTTATTCAGAACGCTGCGATGATACTTTCAGTTTGGTTTTTATACAATCGAGTCATAAAACGCAGAAAACACTGGGTACATCCCTATTTACAAACCAGACCTATAAATGGGTCTTTTGCTAGAGATTACCAAGATTTAAAGCAACACGAAGAAAATTTTTTTAATTTCACCCGTATGTCAACCGCGTCGTTTGATTGTCTTGCTTTTTTGCACACGGTCACTATATTCGTTGCATTTCATATTCCCAATTGCTGGACGACTTTCAATTTCAAAAATAAACTTATCGATGTCGATATCCATTGCGCCTACGTCCTTCTTGAACTAAAAACGGTCCGGCACTGCGGAGCTCAGTGTGACATACCCTGCGGCACGCACCGCATCTCCGTCCCAGCGCGCGAGTCGTCGTGCGTCTCGCTCTTCCGTGCGTCGAGGCGGAGCCAGTGTGTCGTACCATGCGATTTTTCTATACAAAATCAAGATTCTACATACAAAGTTAAAAAACGCATCAACGGACGACGCTGCGAGATGCGGAGCAGTGTGACAACCGCCAAAAAGGCGAAGGCCATTTTGTCGGCGAATAAAGTCATGGCATCAGTCTTCTGGGACGCAAAGGGAGTAATAATGGTTGACTATCTCCACAAAGGTACCACTATTAACTCGGATTACTATAGCGACCTTTTACGCCGATTACGAGAGGAATTGAAAGTAAAAAAACCTGGATTGTTGACACTGAACTGACTTTCACCAGGACAATGCACGTGTGCACACGTCAATAAAATCGATGGCAGAAATTCACAACTGTGGGTTTGAATTATTGCCCCACCCGCCCTATTCGCTTGATTTGGCACCATCGGACTTCCATCTATTTCCAAACTTAAAAAAACACATGGGCGGTAAGAATTTTTTTACCAACGACGAGGTCCAAGCTGAAGTGGACACCTATTTTGAAGGCCTGGAGGAAAGTTTTTTCAAATGGCTTTGAAATTCAGATGGAATAAGTGCAAAGAACTCGACGGGGACTACGTAGAGAAATAAAAATATTAAATAAAATCTTTAGATTTGATTTCATAGTTAGGCCGTGAAATTTCCAATCACCCCTCGTATAAATAGTTTTCCTCTGGAGTGTAGGGGCTCCATATTACCTCTCAGGCACGACTTGTTAAAGACAAAACATGCCATTTAAGACACGTTGCTAAAGTTGATTAAACTGGTGATATTTTGAACAGATGTAGGCGGCGCTACAGACATGCAAAGTATTTTTAAAAATGGTTGATACGTAATTGGATAAAGTATTCTATAATTTCATGACTCATTGACACGGAACTGAGTGCCTGGAAATTTTTTATACCAGGAAATACTACTTAGTGTATTATTTTCTTTGCTGTGTGCTTGAATTCGCTGTCGAGAGGGAAAAACGTTTCGTTTCAATCGCTGTGATAATCGAATACAAAAAAATGTGTTATATCACTAAGATGTCATGACGCCTATACCATTCAGAAACGATATAATATAGTAATAATTTGTAACAAAATCCATTTTCTTAGAGTCTCAAGCAGTTCTGTTAGAGTAATTTATAACAACACGCAAAGCTACGAAATAGAATTACCATTTTTGAAGTTGGAAAAGCTTAATTATTCATGAACCAAACGTTAATTGAAAACTTACAGTTGTTTTAAATAGCAAGCTGCTTAATTCAAAATCCTATTTAGAACTACGAGCAACTTTTGAAAACATTTACGGGGATGCATTTCAACTAGAAAACACGCACATTTTTTTATGAATAGAGTTTCTTGCTGTTCGAGGCACTTTTGTGGGGGCGCCACTTTCGACGGGAAAGTACCACTTAACGTGCCATTTACCTAAAGGTTCTATGTCTGTAGTGTCATTACAAATATGAACCTTATTTCAACGCCGACGTAGACTAATTATGGATACAATAAGGTTTAAAAATGTTCGTGAAGAAATATGATTCCCATTTTGAATTTAGACGTTTTCAACCGTTTATTTTAGATTAATTAAAAAATGCAAGAGATGCGTTTGAGTGGGCTTGAAATGTTTTTCAAATGTTCAAGAGCGCTCGTATTTTAACATTAAGTATTCATGTTACAGAATTGCGAGTGAATTTAAGTCAGACATTTTAAATGTTCTTGGCTAAAAATGAGACACAATACATTTTGTAGATGTTTAAGTTGATTATTAAAGTGCGGCGTGTGGTCCCAGCTGATCCAGCAGATGATTCAATAAAACAATAGTAGATTCCTTTTATAGCACAGCCTTGATGTATAATTTTGAATTGTAACACGACACATACCTATCGTTGAAATGTTGTACCATATGGAAATGACCTTAAGAAAGATTAGTATATAAACATGTGAAATTATTGATTGATTCATCTGTGTGGATCAGCTGGGACCACACAGGGCAAAAGTTAGAAGCTTTAGGTTCTAAGTATATATTTTCATGTAAACCTTAACGAATCGATCAATATTTAACTGACCGAAAATTAAAAAAAACTTAGCTCTTAAAGCTCACTAGGCTTTCGAAAAAATAGAATCCTACTATATAAGTAATACAATAATGGCTGCAATTGGACCTTTCAGACTGGTATCTTGTCAACTATCGCGAGACATCTTCAATAATTGTCAGGAACGGCCCGACATATTTCAAACTTGTTAATGATTTTATGAACAATTACCTATATTTTACGCGTGTACAGCTGAAAAGGAAAAAAAAGGGTCCATATTGGCTCACATAAAATCGATCCTCCGAATTTTTCTTCTACTACCGATTTGTAGTCAGAATAATTTTTTACTTCATACTTTTGTCCGTCATAAATTTGAACTACTAGTAACCGAGTTCATAACATACAGTTTTCAGAACATTGTTATTCATAATATCGTGACTAAGATTATGTGTGTAGTCATAATTCTGATTTTCATATTTATTTTCTTCAGAACTATAAATTACAATAAACTTGTCAATCATAACATTTAAACATCGATACAGTTTTTCTTCGTAACGTTTTTATTCATAATGCTTGTTTTCATATTTCTTTCAATAATAACCATAAAAATTCATAAACATTGTAAATCATAACATTAAACAGAACTCTGGAGTCTACTCATATTAACATTGTTGATGTCGAAACATTTTGATTACATTTGTATTGTTGCTATAATTTACCATTGAGGGTATCTATCGTTTTGCACTGACGATACGTCTTAACTCGGCCGGCTGCAAGAGTAGCGGTTTCGTAAAGCCACGTTTTGTACAGCCATATTTTCCGAGTCCATTATGACTCAAAAAGCATGCAAGCATTTTGACGCTCCGCTCGCTTCGCTCGCTCCGCTATACGTGGTTACAATACAAACCTAACCTAACCTACAGTTGTCGGTTTCGGACACATGTTCTATTTTGGCGCAGTTCTTCCTAACGGCATTAGCATACTCTTACTTACTAAATACTGTTTCTTTTTTAATCCATCCTGGCTATGCATTTGCTTATTGAATTTTGATGTAATAGTATATTATTTACGAGTATACATACAAGCAAGCATGTAAACATTTTGACGCTCCGCTCGCTTCGCTCGCTCCGCTATACGTGGTCACAATACAAACCTAACCTAACCTACAGTTTTCGGTTTCGGACACATGTTCCATTTTGGCGCAGTTCTTCCTAACGGACTCTGCAAAATTTACACCATTGCATAATTTTCTATAGTACACACGGACTCGGAAAACGTGGCTGAACAAAACGTGGCTGGGCAAAACGGGTTCCAGGTTGCAATAACGTTAGTTAGTGAGATGTTAGAATTGAACTGAGTGTTAATACGTTACTGAGTGTTAATACGTTATCTTATCAATTTGGAGGAAAAATATGTTAATACTTTTAAAACAAGTCGTGGGGTTTGAAATTATATGTAAATGTAAGTAACATTATTTATATAAAAAAAAATAATGATGTCGGAGTTTACAAGTCAACACAAGTCAGTGTACAAACTATATGATAGTGAAGTTTATGAGTAGAAACCAGTCTGCTTAAAAAAATTATGACAGTGAAAAATAGGATCAAAAACAGTTATGATGAATAAATGTATGAAAACAAAAAGTAGTATTAGAGATATTTATGATAAATTACATTATGATTTTAAATGGTTCGGAGTTATGATCGGTAGTAAGAGTGACTAAGTATGAGTAGTGACTATTATTATGAAAATCTTTATGAGAAACATTTTCGGAGTTCCAATAATCGGGGTTGAAAAATTATGTGAACTTTGGCGCACCCGAAAAAAAATGGTAAGACTAATAAATTAAGCATGTATTTACATCTGCCTGTCACCTATGATTCATACGCAATAAATCATTAATTCAACTCATATGGATCTCTTCATCAGGGACGGCTATTCACGGATAGTGCTACTGCTACATAAGAGCGAAGCTGTTAGGGAGAGCTGGGCGTGAGAGCGAAAACCAGTGCAGTGGGCCGAGAGGCGCGTAGTGGCACCGATAAGTCCCTGATGAGGAGCTCCATATGAGTTGGAAATGTTTAGAAATGAAGCGAAATTTGAAAAATTTAATGATTCGGACAGGATTCGAACCTGCGTTCCAAACGGCTTTCCGGGCCAACACTGGCGTCCTCCCAATTGGACCACCGAATCAGATGTCAGAGCCATTGAATTTTTCAACCAGTTGCTTCGACATGCCTTAGGGTGGCATCGTAGCGCCATCTAAAGCACTTTAAATGTATGTATATACTGGTAGAGAATGCCTAACGGCATTAAGTCCGTCTTTTGTAAAATAAGTTTTTCTTTTGTGCATGCAATAAAGATTAAATAAATAAATATAGGTACAAGTGATTTTCTTCCAGTACATCTAGAACACCCAATATTGGACATATGCCTCCCTGAATTTCTTCCTAAATGATCTTTCTATCCACCTCGTTCTGCAACAATGACTAAAACACTGTCAAGTAAAATTAAACCTTTAAAACATTTACATTGTAAAACCCTAACCCAAAACAGAGATGAAAAATGCTCATTCATTGAATGAATGGAAAATAACCGACCGTGGCCTTTCAGCACTAAATCTTACTCACAAAAGTTCATTCCCGGCAAATGGAGTGACCGAATGAATGAAAACAACGCTACGTTTAATTCAAATGCAAATCTGTACATTAAAATTCAGACGTGGAATGGTTATAACGGTTTTTTTGTACAAATTAGCATTTTGTATTTAATTAATGTTTTTTGTTACAGGTAAGTGCTGTGGACGTACGCGGTGAGATTATATTTTAATCGAAATAGAAATCTCTCTACTAAAAGTAAGTTTTTGGTGCAAATGGAAAAGTTTAGAAAAAATATATTAATAAAAATTGGTCAAGTCACGTCAAGTGCGAGTACGACTCGCGCATGAAGGGTTCCGTACCATAATCTATAACAAGTTTGTTGTATAGGAGCCTCCCTTAAATATTTATTTTATTTTATTTTTAGTAGGTATTTGTTGTTATATCGGCAATAGAAATACATCATCTATTCTGTGAAAATTGCAACTGTTTCTATTACCGTTCTTGAGATACAGCTTGGTGACAGACGGACGGACGGATGGACGGACGGAAAGCGGAGTCTCAGTAATAGGGTCCCGTTTTTACCCTTTGGGTACGGAACCCTAAAAACCATCACTGATTGGAATAAGACATATAGGGTTCAAATTCTTCCAAATAGTCCCCTGTCTCCTTCTAAAGTTTCTACATCGTTATTCCAAACATCCTGTATTTATTATGCATTTCCCATATCACTTTGACGTGGTGACTATCAACTTATCAATAACAGGTTTGTTGATATTATTATTAAGTTGTTCCTGCAAAAAAACCGCATCAAAATCCGTTACGTAGTTTTTAAGATCAAAGCATATACAAAGGGTCAGACAGACAGGAAGTAACTTTGTTTTATACTATGTAGTGATTTCCCATAGAACTTTAATGAGGCGGTTATCGTTACTAGACGACGATATCGATATCCATACTTAATAACAGGTTTGTCGATATTATTATTATGCAAGGAATAACCTGTTCCTGCTAGAAAAATATCTAGTTATAATTCATTAGTCACCTTTTCTTCAACACTAATTTGCATCCGCCGCGTAAATATGTTGGTAACCTACTTTCTGTTTTCACTATGGTTCGAGTTTGAGAGTTTCTGTTTCTCTGGAATTCCCGGGAGCTTTTCCATTCTGTATGGATTCAATTAGTGCGGAAACTTCTAGTACTATTGAAACGCTAACTTCCCTACCGTTTCCATAAAGAGGTAAATAAAGAAATAGTCCGCACCCAGACATATACGGTATGCATCTAAAGCCGCTGACAATTTTAGTACGAGTATGCAATCCATACTAATATTATAAATGCGAAAGTGTGTCTGTCTGTCTGTTACCTCCTTACGCTTAAACTGCTGAATCGATTTTGATGAAATTTGGCATGGAGATAGTTTAAGATCCGAGGAAGGATATAGGATAGTTTACATCCTGGAAATTATCCCTATGTAAAAAGATTGGAAAGTGAGTAAGTAATTCATTATGTAATTAAAATACTCACGTCGTAGAAGTCGAATAACATGTGTGTGTGTGTGTTCGTTTGGCCGCCGCCGCGGCTGATCGTCTCTCCTGATGATGAATCGCGTACCGATTCGAAACATGTCGAGCGTTATTCGACTTCTACGACGTGAGTAAACCCGTTTAAGTATTTTAATATGTCTGAGACTCACGATAGTTTTCATTATGTAATTATTAGACCAAGAGCACAATTGCTCTTACATTTGCTTAGGCGCTTTTAATAATCCCTTTTATTAATTAAGGTGATTAAGTGGATATTTCTCGTGTTGTACGAGGTCGCTTCCATACTTCCAAGTTCCACGCGGACGTAGTCACGGGCAAAAGCTAAATGTTTAGAACGAAGTTCGAAAATGGTTCAGGCGGGGTTCAAACCCGCGTTCCAACGGCTTTCCGGGCCTACACGGGCGTCCTACAAATACAAATAGTTTATTTTTTGAACACGGGCTAAATTGTAGATAGGCACAGATCTTATAACCTATTGGACCACTGACTTCCAATGGCTCTCGGATTAGGTTCAGTGGTCCAATAGGTAGGACGCCCGTGTTGGCCCAGAGAGCCATTAAAGACACGGGTTCGAAACCCGCCTGAACAATTAAATTTTTCTCTTAGTTTCTATTCTAAACATTTGGTCTACGCTAGCAGACGTTACTGTTTTAATAATACCTACTTAATTAAATAATTATAATAATTGTATATAAGCCAGTAGTAAATAATAATTATAGAAACGGTTTAAACTCACGCAAAAATGATCAGGAACGGCCCGACATGTTCCGAACTCATAATATGGAGCTCTGCTCTTCATCAGGGACAGTTATCCGTGCTGCTACGAGAACCGCGGCCCACCATGCTTTTACGTGAGTTTGAACCGTTGTTGTGATTATTAAATGTCTTTATAGAAGGTAAACATCATTTAGATGACTATGAATTGGTATCTAAAGTTTTGAAACGATTACGACCTTATTATTAATAAGTGTGAGTCCATTATCCCACTGCTGGGCAAAGGCCTCGCCACTACTTACTCTCTAGTTTTTAAATTAAACCAGCCGCACTAAAATTGGATACTAAACTGTTTTCCTTCGTCCAAATATTTGCTAAAATCTACATCGAAATATATTATTATGAATACCAAACATCAAAAAAGCTTTTCTAAAAATACACACACAAAAATCACCAGCCGATCTATTTCTAAATGTTAGTTTATCAAACATTATTCAAGACCAAAGCAAATAGGTGGCACGAATAAAATAAAATCCGTTCTGTTTTTTCTATGGCCATTTTCGATTTTCATGGCAGTATACGGAATTCGGCAAACAATTTTTATCGGCGTAAAAGCATACAATGTTAGTTTTTCTAATATTTCAAATAGGTAGGTATTTCCTATAACTCCTATTGGAATTCTCAGACATTTGAGATCCCCTGACGGTTGGTTGACGGGTATTACAAGCAGGTAATATGGAATATCTCTATGAAATTAAATATTATCCGGCGTCTATTCAATTTAGTTTTAATATTATATTCTGAACCTGACAGATAAAATTAGTTTTATGATATGCCAGAATGGCTTAGATATTTAATATGAAGTTTGAAATAATATGATAAGTTAGGGTCTTGAGAGACGACCGCGTACCAGAATACGGCGATGAATACATATGTAGGTATAAAAATGAACATACCAATAAATACTCAACTAACTAGTTCCCAATTTCTTTTTTTAGATCATAGGGGCAAACGATCAGACGAATCGCCTGATGAAGAGCGATTACCGTCCCCCATAGAAACCTGCAACATCAGAGGAGTCAAAAGTGCGTTGCCGCCCTTTCAGGTGGGAGTACGCTCTTTTTTTGAAGGTTTGAAGGTCGTATCGGTCCGGAAATACCGCAAGTGACAACTCATTCCACATTGCAGTAGTGCGAGGCAGGAAATTTCTAGAAAAACGCACGGTTGTGGACTGCCAACTATTTAAGTGGTAAGGAAAGAATTGTCGCGTAAAGCGATGGCTGAAAGATGCGGCAGGGATCAATCAGAACTTTCATTGCGTCATTAGAAAGTCATAACTTTCGAAGAAGTTCATCCTGAGGGATGCGACAGGCAGATACTTCCTAAGAGACAGCGGCAACCTGTTCCGTAATTTTACCGCACTTACCATGAAAAGTTTACTGTAAGTATTCGTATTATTAGACGGTACGGTGACAGTGAGATAGGTCAATGATCGTCCCCAAAAAGGTCTCAAATCAAACTGTATATAGATCCTCCGCAGCGACTTGTCGTTTGTTTCATTTCTTTAAATTCTGACTTCTATCATCATCATCATCATTATATCAGCCAATAGACGTCCACTGCTGGACAAAGTTCTCCACAACGATCGATCTTGCGCCGCCCTCATCTAATTTCTACCAGCGATCTTAACCAGGTCCTTCGGACCTTGTTGGAGGCCTTCCAACGCTGCGTCTTCCGGTCCGCGGTCACCAATCAAGAACCTTTTTGCCCCAACGGCCATCGATTCTACGAGCAATATGCCCTGCTCACTGCCACTTAAGTTTGGCGACTGTCTGAGCTATATCTACAACCTTGGTTCTCTTGCGTATCTCATCATTTCGGATTCGATCCCGCAAGGAAAGTCAGAGCATAGCTCGCTCCATTACCCTGGCTTCTATACTATTATAAAATTCTAGATTTAAATTGAAAATTAGTTTTCTATGATTGAACAGATTTCAGGCAAAACCTTATTAGTGTGATGCAGGATCGTGTTTTGTTTTGTATAGGCGCGCGGCGCCGTGTCTGTCTGAGGCCATCAACAGGGCATAATTTCCTTTGTCATCTCATCTTGCCGAAACGGCTGGACGGATTTTAACCAATTTTGGTACAGGGATAGCCGGACATCTAAAGATGGTTACTGCAAACTTTACCCGACTGGTAAAAAAAATATGCTTACGAAGTTGCGGGCACCAAGTAATAGTAAACGAGGTGAAACATTTTATATGACTTTATTAGTCGTAATTCGCCTATTTTCATGCAAAGTCCATACCAGTTAGTTAATCTTTATGAGACTATTCGGCTAGATCCCACCAGTGCAATAAATTGCAGGCGCTGGTTATAATATATTATAATTATATTCGAGATATTCCCACCCCGGAGTGCCGGCGACTCGATTCCAGGGAACTATCATTAAAAGTTAATTTACGGTGGTAGCTTTAAGTTTTGAAGTGTTGCCAATTACTTTGAATGGCGATTGTTTTCATATGAGTCACGTGATAATGCAGTTTTCATTAGTTTGGTTTGAGTTGCAAATAGTTTTCTTAATTTATTTATGATAATAAGAAATTAGCTATTTTTATGCGGTGAATAATTTATTTACTAACCTATCTATGGATGCAATTATTTGAAACAAATGATTATTATGTCATTTCAGTCATGAGACAATTTCTCCGGTAGTATTGGCGGTATTTATCGGTTCTCCGACATACCGGAAATAGTAGGCACAATACTACTGAAGCCGTCAGTCACGGCGTCCTTCCGGTTTTGACAAATCAATATGGCGCTTGCGGACTGATCATCTATTTGAATAGAATTGGCCGTAATTTGATGGTTTACAGTAGATATGCGGTTAGTTCATAGTTCCAATTAGTTAGTAGGTAATAGTTAACGCAATGGTGTTTAGATTTCATCAATCCATTATTATATTGACGACGCGTTTTGCGCAGGTTGTAGAGACCTGACTACTGAGCCGGCGGTCCCGTGTTCGAATCCCAGCCACGGCAAATATTTATGTGATGAACTCGAATATTTGTGCTTGGGTCATGGTTGGTCTATGTTTTAAAGTAATTATATTTATCTATAGAGGTATGTATATCGTCGTCTAGTACCCATCATAACACAAGCATTCTTGAGCTTAATTTGGGCCTAGATCGATTTGTGTGAATTTGCCTGATATTTATTATTATTTCTTTATTATATCAATAAATTGACGATAGGGCCGCGACGTGATGGCTTTGCCCCCCCCCAAAGGACCGGGACACCATTAAGCTTAAATCCGGTGCGTCATACAACTCATGGTCCTTCTTAAGAGAAAGAATTGAAGAAGATTGGGCTCATCATCAATAACAATAATGATCGAGAAGGCGGTACTCCTGGCCACAGCGCGCATTGTCAGGAGGTTCCTCTCTCAGCAGCCCAAACCACCGGTAGCTTGGGCATTGCCCCGCTGCCGGGGGCACCCTAGGTTAGATTTTTGTAATGCTATTCCTTTTTTTTTATTATTTTCTCAAACATGCAATGAAATGTCATAATGTGAGTTATAACAGACTTCGAAGACAACAACTCCAGAGAACTATAAAGCAATTTCATACAAAATTGAAGGCTAAGCAGGGAAGTAGGTATTTTCTTTTTAAACATGGCGTCTGTGTTCTTGAACAGGCTAAACAGCTGAATTATATTTTTTTGAGTGGCGTTATTTTTATTTCATTGCATATGATTGAGAAAAGCACTATACATGCCTTAGCCGTGAAAAGAGCTTGCCGGCTTCGTATCACTTCCAACCTCCCTACGGTCAGCCGTCTATAACTACTCACCTGGCAAGCCGTTCTTTCCCAGTGTCATCAGTAAGGTACTATCATTAAACGATTTATTTACTGTATTTTTCTTTTGACTTACATATATTGTAAAAAACGTAGCCTTAAAGTAAAAATTCATATTAGGAAATTAATGATTACCTAACATACCTTCAGAAACTGCAAACAATTCTTTACACGAAACAATTGCCACAGCAATACAATCAGCGGCATCAAATAACAAAGAGTGCCGGTTGTTGCGGCTACGTTCAAACACGACGTGTGATTTAGTGGCGGCTGTCACGAATACTTGACGCCTCGCTTTGCCTGTTATTAAGCCTTATCCTTGGATCTCTGCTGATTCAATCGGGTGGAAAGGAATGTGGGTTTGCAATAGAACTAGTATTTTAAACGTGTAGTGTTGACCTGGTGAAGGATGGTCGGTATATATGTTATTGCGACAGACCTAGTTCATTCATCATCGTCAGCCCGTATCATTCTACTGCCGGACATTGGCCTCTCCCATGGCATGCCACTGAGCTCAATTTTAACCTCTCCACATCCAGTTACTACCCGCTGTCCTACGAATGTCGTCGCTCCACCTTGTTACAGGGCGCCCTACATTACGTTTACCGATTCGTGGCCTCCACTCCAGAATTCGTTCGCCCCAGTGGTCATCGGCTCTACGACAGACATGACCAGCCCACTGCCACTTCAGCTTGCTTATTCGCTGTGCTATGTCGGTATAACTTTGGTTCTGTCGAATTACTTCGTTTCCGATCTGATCCCTAAGAGACACACAAAGCATAGCTCTTCCAAGGCTCTGAGCGAGCTGAGCGACTTTAAATTGGTGGACTAGTCGTATGGTGAGTGGCCACGTCTCGGCGCCATACGTCATGACAGGCAGGATAAACTGATTAAAAACTTTATTTTTAGGATTTGAGGTATGGGCGACCTAGTTTATTAGTGAACGTCTTTTTCATCATGCTGTCTCTTTCACTTTGGGTGATCTCTTCTAATGTGTTAGAGAATACAATTTTGTACGTTGTTTTGCTCATTGAGTGGTAACCGAAGAGCTGGCAGCTTCCTCGCATTCCGATTCAGCGAGGAAATGCTGCCAGCGTCTTCGGGACGATGCTGCGGTGGCACAGTTTTTTTTAGAGTTATTTTAGCTATATTTAATTTAATTTATTTTAGTTCTTTAGTTTTATCATTTCATTAACATTACAATGGTAGTATGTCTAATAATCGTATTACGGTACGTACAACTAAAAATCTCTTTTCGATGTATCAGTTTTGCATAATCATTGAAACTTTACATGTGCTTGCGAATAATCAATAATAATCAATAATCAATAATCAATTTATTTGTAAAGCCAATTTACATGTCAGTTTACATGGTATACACATTAACATTCAATGGTATAAATAATCCTTAGGTATATCGTAAGCATATTCAACCCGTTATAAAAATAATAAATAAAAACAATTGAATTCAATAAAAACATAGATCAATTAGTAGTCACACACAATTTGTAGTACAAGGCTTATACAAAAATAATTAGTAAAATACAATTTAATATCAATAAAATATCGAATTCATTTTTTAAAATGATTCCTTGTTCATTATGAACTCGTCATAATTATAGAACGGGCGCTTAATAAGCCAACTTTTTAGGCGATGCTTAAAGATGCTTATGTTTGGGGCCTCTGTTATGTCATTTGGTAGCTGGTTATAGACCGAGGGGCCCATGATATGAGTCAGTTTCGAAGACTTGGCGAGCCTGCGGCTGATAGGAACAAGTTTGTTTGCATTTCGCGTATTGCGCTCATGTACCATACCGTTCGTTTTAAACTTCGATATGTTTTCTCGCACATGAATAGCTGTTTGCATGATTACAATAGCAGGTAACGTAAGGATACCTAACTTTACAAACAGCTGTTTAGCCGGCGTATCTAGTGGTACACGTGCGAGCGTTCTAATAGCACGTTTTGAAGGCGAAAAACCCTTTCCCACTCGGCACAGCGACCCCAGAGTTCAGCCCCGTATTCTATCAGAGAGTGGACAGTGGCAAAGTAACACGTACGCGCGACCTCGGGAGTAACTGTTCTGGTGACACGGCTTAAAGCGAAGCAGGCACTAGCCATTCTGCCGCACAACTTGTCAACGTGCCGATCCCATTTCAGACTCGAGTCGATTTCAAACCCCAAAAAAGTTGTGGCGGTGGTTTGGTTGAGCGATATTCCGTCAATCTGGACAGGTAGTGTTGTCATAGTGCGGCCCGCTAGATTAAAGTGAATGTAGTGCGTCTTCTTAAGGTTTAATGCGAGGCCATTGGTTTTGAACCACTGAGCCAGCTGCGCTGCTGTTTCGTTCAATGCCTGACAAACGCCGTCCATGGTTGAGGCTGTAACAATAGCAGCAACATCATCAGCATACATAAGTACTTCGGGTACCTGGTTTTATAGAATCCGGCAGGTCGTTTAGAAGCAAAGAGAAAAGGAGGTTCGATACTGACGATCCTTGCGCAACACCCATCTGTGCTCCCGATGGATCTGATCTTGCTTTCCCACCATCCCCAACAACGACTTGCGATCTATTCTGAAGAAGGCACTTAAATAGAGATAGGGCTGTGCCGTGAATACCATAATGCCGCAGCTTACTCTCGAGTACGGCGTGGTCGGCCACATCGAACGCCTTTGAGAGGTCACAGCACAGGACGGCTACCTGCAACTGATGCTCTCTGGCGGCTAAGATGCGCCGAACCAGTTCGCGGGTCAGGGAGGTTGTGGATCGGCCCGCGCGGTACGCATACTGCCTATCAGATAGACCGTTGGTGGAGATTAAGAAGCTAGTGAGGCGAGTACTTAGGCCGTTTTCGAAAACTTTCGCTATCGCTGGTATGATCGAGACCGGTCTATATGCATCCATATCACTTCTACTACCCTTCCCTTTAAAGATAGGAGCGACCTTGCTTCTCTTTAACGATTCAGGGTAAGTGCCCTCATTTATACAGCGGTTAAAAAGCTCTGCCATAGCAAAAGACAGAGGAATCGGCGCTAGTCTCAACAATTTCATACTAACACCGTATATGTCTTTTGAGGGTTTTGGTGGAATGAGGGAAGTTACCAGGCGATACACCTCATCCGCTGTAAATGGGCGGAGAGTGAGTAAGAAATCTGAAGCTGGCCGGGCATCACACAGCGCGCGCAGGGCGCCGGCGACGTCGGCGCGCGGCGCTCCGCACGCCGCTGCGGCGCTCAGAAACCTACAGTTCATCGCGTTAACAACTTGTTTTTTACTGTCGAACTTTGAGCCATCATCTTTCCGAATTACATCTGTGACATCTAATAGGGGACTGTTATGCTTTCCACGTTCTTTATTTATTACACTCCACATAGCTTTCGATGTGTTAGTGCTAGATTTAATTATGTTATTATGGTGACTAGATTTGGTACTCTTAACTAATTTATCATAGTGAATTTTCATATTAGATATCATATTATTCAGTAATTCATGATTCGGATATATTTTTCTACATTCTAAAATGTCAAACAATAGGGATTTATATAATTTTACTTCTATGGTGATCCAAGAGTCGTGCCTAGTAGTTGTATTTTTTTTTCGTAACGGAAAACAAATATCGAACTTACTGACTATAATATTTATAATCGAGGACGCAAGTTTTATTGCACCAGTATTTTTTATAAATATATAACTCCAATCGACACTATTTATGGCCGCCGCAAAGTTTTGTTGATTTAGCTCGGAGTAGGTTCTAACATATGTATTTGAGTTATTTGCAACACATCTATCCGATAATCGTACTTCGCCCTTGATGGCGAGGTGGTCACTTAGATTAGTAGTCACAGGCACAACAGTGACTGAATCTATCGGCAAGTTTGAGTACAAATGGTCTAGGCAGGTCGCAGTTGTGGCAGTGACGCGAGTAGGAAAGTCTACCATATTCCTTAATCCATGAGAGCGGAGTGTGTCTGATAATCTTTTTAGATCGCTGCAAGCTTCACCCAGACAGTTTATATTAAAGTCACCTACGATTATACAATGCAGGTCTAATTCGTTTATCTTATTAAGCACCCGTCTAAAGGCAACGAGGAAATTATTTACACATATTAAATTAGTTCTGTAAATACATACAATCGTTAAATCATAATCAATCAGATCTATAGCAGAGATTTCACAGTCCCGTTCTATCGATAAGTTCACTAAGTCGGTATTCTCAACGCATTTAACACTATCTCGTGCATATAAACACGATCCGCCGTGCAGCGTATTAATCCTACAATAACACGAAACTAGTTTGTAGCCGTCTACCTGTACACAATTTAATTTTGCAAGCGGTAACCAGTGTTCCGTGATCCCTAAGATGTCACACTTCATTTCACCTTGTAGGAGCACTTCTAGGCGGAGTGTTTTATGCTCCAATGCAGCTATATTTTGATGGCATACTGTTACATTTCGGTACTCGATAGTATTGTAGTGTTTACCGCTGCTCGGGGCGACTGGCAATGGCGGCAGGGTCGGGCGCGCGCTCGCGCCGACTGCGGCCGGGTGTGGTGCTAGTGCCGGCGTGCCGCGAATCATGTGCCCCGCCAGTTCGTCTCCGAAACCACTCCGATATATTTACACCAGGTGGCCAAGACATTGGGCTGTACACTTTCTCCTGCAAGTGCTCAGGAAAGCCAATAATAAATGCTGCATGTTTGTCTGTCTGAATATTCCGTTTTTCAACAGTGATTTCATTACTAGCTATCCGTTCACTTAGGTACTTGGATACGTTTGCAGTAGTTGTTTCTGGCCTAAATAACCAAGCCTGTACGTATTTATGACGCTCCACGGTTTGAAGGTCTTCATCTTGCTTTCCCGCTCCGATGATAATTGGTCGGGATTTAGGGAGCCGTTTATACGTGACCTTTTTCCATTTATTAGGGTTGGTATCATCATCATTGCAGTCATTGAGAGCTGTATTTCCAGGAGAATGCGATGGTGTGTCCAAGTTGCCTAGTATTGGCTCCTTTGCGAAAGCAACGTTCGATTCATTATTTGTTCGGCTTACGTCAGGTGTAAATGGCTTTTTTTCACCACAGTCTACAGGTGTCGTATTTGCTGGAGCTTGAGTCGAAGTCGCTGATACTGTGGCCACGCCACATTGTATGGACTCCTTAGTAGGGGCGACGCTCGGCTTTATCTCTGTTCGGCTTACCTCGGGCATTATCGGCGACGCTGCAACGACGGGAGCTAATGA
Source organism: Apotomis capreana (assembly GCA_947623375.1). Lineage (NCBI taxonomy): Eukaryota > Metazoa > Arthropoda > Insecta > Lepidoptera > Tortricidae > Apotomis > Apotomis capreana. The sequence goes on from OX392520.1 coordinate 1,054,807, forward strand.
TCTGCTAGCGGTGTTTGCGCTTGACTTTTTTGCAGTGTTAGCTGCCGCTGCTGCGGCAGTTTTTAAGCGCGCTTGTCGTATTGGGCGCTGCAGCGCTACCGGTGGTGTGCCACCAGAAATTGACTTACGGGCCTTCGTTGCGTTACCCTCCATGTGATTTTTAAGCCGATTTAACACTTCACTTTGATCTATAATTATTAGATTTTGCTCATTTATCTTCGTCTCGAGCGCACATATTTTATCACTCAATAAAGTAATTGTTAGATGTAGCTCGCGAATAGCACTATTAAGCGCTTTTTGCGGCATCGTTACTATTTAAAATAAATAAATCGCTTAGGAGCAATGTTACGTCTGGGGCTGTGAACTACACACATAAACTTTACTTACTTACCTACTTGCAATCATACTTATAAATTCACTCGCAGATATTTAATGCGCTTGATTTTGCTCTTTCTGCAACTCGCTCCTATCGTATGTATTTTCTAAAAATTATAACTTAGGTCTCTTCAAGACAAGAGTGAATAGGCTGTTGCTGAACCAGCGAGTTACATCTTTGACCATCATATACCATAATTACATCTTTGATAATCACTTACCATCAGGTGTTGCTGAGGTCAATCGCTGGTCAATATATGAATAAAAAAAGAATACCTTTAATCCATCCCATTTACATAAAAATCAAGTGTCGTTACAATAAAACAAATAAAAAAAGTATTGCCTAAAAAGACGCTCCACCCTTTTTAACGTTGCATTAAATGCAAAAACATAAAATAATATTTTATTACACAGACAAGCTTTTAAAGTTAAAATAAGTAACGTAGGGACCGTTCCCTACTCTTGATACTCCAACCAATGAAGATGTGTATCCAAATATAGCTTTGTAATAATAAACAATAAAACTATTCTATACGGAATCCAACGCAACATATTTTATTTGACTTCTTTATAGAAATAACAATATCTACAAGTATGACGATACACTTTCGCATCCACTGGCCAACTAACAACAGCAACAATAAGAAAAAAAAATTCTGTAATGAAAAAACGAAATATGTCCACAAACCGCGATCCGCGATCCTCATTGACTGGACTACCAGTTGAAGCAGTGTTGCCATGAAAATTCAAATTTAACGGGCCAATGTTGCCAAACTTATAAATAACAAATGCCTCCGTTAATGCCACGCCGGCCGCATGGCGATAGGGTTAAAAATTAACAAGCCGAGTGGCATTTTGGGCATTTTAGGGGAATTACGTTTGAGTCGTTTGATTTTACCGCTTCTTGTAAGCACCGATGTTTGGATGTTGATGATTTGTTTGTACATTAAGTCTGTTGTTTCATAATTTATTTGGTAATACAAATGATAATGCTGGTTTCCAACGATAAAACGTTATAAGGACCATAAAACAATTTAATTTTACATCCTCGTGGCGTTACGTATTTTTTAAGCTTTTGTACCTCGAAGGAAAAAATACAACATAATTTGATTGTTTGTTTAAATTATACTACTAACATAGAATAAGTATCATTGTTAATAATATTTTTATGGGTCTATGACCTGAAATAAAAGTTTATATTCTATAATACAATACAAACTCGCTTTATTGCACATTAAAATACATGCACACTAGGAATCAGTTAGTATGAAAAACGAATTTAAAATAAGTACGGTAGATAAACACTACGGGAATAGAATGGGAGAAAAACTAATTTCAAACATTAATTTTCAACTACTCCGCTACCTAAAGGTTGTCTGTAAGAGATCGCTATTTAGCGATAAGACCGCCTGTTGTTTACCTCTGCCTGTTATTTGAATGTATCTCATGTTGTGTTGTTTATTGCTTGATGTTGGAGGTGTGCAATAAAGAGTATTTGTATTTGTATTTGTAACGGGTACATACCAATACCAGCAGGGCTAGCATATCTAGCGACTTCGCTTGTCGCGCGAAATAGCATCTTATGTCTTGCTCGCACGGTATTGAAAGTATAGTGACAGGTATATTTCGCGCGTCAGAAAGTCGCGTGTCAAAGTAGACGTACTGGGGCGGTAAATTAGTGAATGTCCCAGATCGCAGGTGTTTGTGCCCCGCACCGGTGAGGTCTGGGGTTTATTAATTACCGCCCGTGGTTAATCTAAATGTTTACGTCTTGCCTTGGGCAGTCAATCTTCGTTGTTCGTTCGTCTATCTGTATGTTAGAAGTAGGACATCAAAACTAACTTCCTGTACGGGTACTTCGCGTTCGCGGTGAACTAGTATCACGAAATTTTGTGAGATACAAAGTCTTGTAGAATTAGGGAAACGATTCGAATGCGTCTAATTTTGTAAAATAATAAATTACAAAAATATTTTCATATATTTTAAATATTTATTTAATCTTTATTGCACAAAAGAAAACTTATGATACAAAAGGCGGACTTAGTGCCATGAGGCAATCTCTACCAGTCAACCCCAGGGCAACGCGGAAAAATTGTAGGCGGTGCAACTAACTTACACATAACAACCTAACTTACACATAGTTTTTATGGTTACGTTCTAAACTAATCTTTGTTTTTTATGAATACTGCATTGTAGTGATGCAAAGCACTCGCTACGCTTGAGCAGTTTTTTTCCTAAACAGCATAGAAAGTTTTTTTAAAAACCATAGAAAGTTGACAGTACACAGCATCTATTCAAACTAGTCAAATGTCTAAACAAAATACGCATGCTACCGTTTTTACAACAATCTATTTGTTTTCGGCAAATCGCGTTGGCGCACAGTTGTGCAGTTGCAAACATTTAAACTGTCAACTGAAACGCCAATTCGAATTTTAAAAGCCTTAAATTCGATTTTTAAATAGTTGACGGCTGTCGACGTTTTTCCGAACGTAGTTCTAAATTTGAATAAAAATAAAACTCCGTGATATGTAACTGTTTCGTTTCGTTAATTTTATTTTGGACGTTCACTTGCTGGTTCGCTAGAAAAGGGATACATGATACTTGACACTACATGGCTGCTTTATCTGAAAATAAATAGGGATTAATCCTAGTGTTGACTGTGTTGCCTCATCTTAGGTCTATTCAGATAGATAAATAAACCTTCGTTGATATAATTGATGTAAAATAGTGGTATGCGTTCCAAGTCATCGGATATTAATACCTATTATGTCAGTCATATTTCAAAAATATACGTTGGTACCTACTTAAGAAAACGAAGCCAAAGACTTATTACTAGTTCTATGATTACAAAAATATTTAGATACACGCCTTTCAGCCATAGGACGTTCAATGCTGGACACAGTAGGCCTCCTTCATAGACTTCCACATGAGCCGGATAGCTGCGACCCGCATGAGCGAGTCCTCGCAACTCTAACCAGGTCATCCGACACCTTGCGTGTGGTCGTTCTACCTGCGCTTGCCGGTACGTGGTTTCCACTCGAGTACCTTTCTGCCCCAACGGCCATCGGTTCTTTGAGCTACGTGCCCCGCCCATTGCCACTTCAGCTTGCTTACCGTCTGCGCTATGTCGAGGACCTTGGTTCGTCTACGAATCTCCTCATTTCTGGTTTGATCTCGTAGAGAAATCCCGAGCATAGCTCTTTCCATAGCTCGCTGCGTGACTCTGAGCTTCATAGAGACCACCGGATGATCGTAACTTATTTAAAAACCAACCGTTTTCGCTCTTCGACTTTCGTTGAAATGTGTTTTTCTTTTCCACGCTAACCCCCAACACTATTTACCTTGTAAACTAAGTTCGCATACCTCCACGATTGGAAACTTCGCCTGTCGTTATAAGTAACTTAGCCCATATTCACCTCGGTGCAAAGTAAACACGAGTTTTAAACTTTGCCTTAAACACCTCGACGTCCCGATCTGCATCTACTTACAGAGCACGTAAGGACATAACTTAAAACAGCGTAGGTGTTGCGCGGGAAAACGCTCGTTTTAATGTAAAAATTATATTGCAAATCACGTTACTACGAAAAGGACCATGATTTCGGTTAAACCATTAACAACATTATTTTGTCAAATCAAATCAAGATTATTTGTGGGTTTCTTATGTCAAAATGATTAGATGGGTATGGAAGAGTAGGGGTAAGGATGCATAATCCTATATTCCTTTACTCGACTACGTTATAAGTAACTTGGCCCATATTTACGTAGGCTCAAAGTGAACACGAGCACAAATATTTTTAGTACATTGATATTTATTCACCATACATAACATTTCTATTGTTATTTGAGCCCTCTCTAGTAAAAGTAGGTAAGTGTTTTATTACAAAAATCAACTAAAAAACTAAAGCGTTATTTAAACACTTTTATTACTCGGCGTTGCGCACTTTCAGTATCTATTGTCATATAACTTCCTTAACTACTTAGCGCATCTTACGGGAATTGCACTCACTTTCGTATTTGTAGCGTTTAATGCTTCAAGTGCCTCTGCTGTCCTGTTCTGCGGCGCAGTTAAACTTCGACATCACTTAGCATGCTACAGCAACAAAGCGGGGAAACTTGGCGAATCTCGCGATTGGCTCAGTTAGTTAAAAACATGTTCGATGAGCGGTAAGCTCGCGAGGCAACTTATGGACTTAAGCTGGGGTTTAATGTTTGTTCTTCATGCTACGCTTGAAGATGTCCGTAACTTAACGACAAAAAGACGCCATCCTCTTTTTAGGTTGACATTAAACGTGTAAGGGTACGTCAACATTAAAGCGAGGCGAAGCAGAGCCGGGCGGAAAAGACCGGATCACCGGAGTTAAAACCGGGTGTGTAATGGTCGCTATAAAAACTTATGATATAACAGTGGTCAATATAACGATCAAGTGGTATAATAAACGAATAATATTATAACATTTGTTATTATTTAACACGTTCGCGGACAGTAAGTCACACCTGTTTGACACTAAAATTTTGTATGGAATATTTGAAACTGTTATAGCAGTTTCGTCATAATTGTAAGATTGAGTACAATTTATATGTGACAGTGAACACTATGCAAGTCGAATGCTATACCAGTTGCGTCAAATATGATACGTTTCTATACTATCTTATGTGACAAAAAATGCTATAGCATTGTACTTCCATAGCAGTTCTGCCACATGGCTTAGCTAGCTCGTGGTACATTTATGGCATTAAATGTTATAGCAGTTGCCTGCTACGCTTATATGTGATAGCGAAAACGAATATAGGCGTTGATTACAGGACTTATAGTTATCAACGGGTTTGTCATTACGCCTATTCTATTTGAGTCACTCTTGTTACTTTCAGACGACGCACCAGACGAGTTTGGCATATAGTGTTCGTAGGAACTTCACTGCCCCGCTTTATTGTGAAATGGGTCTTGATCAGATTTCATCGGTATCGTCGTTAACACTTCTGACTCTTCTCTTGATCATTGGTTGATGTTTTTGACTCTTCAACGCTAATTTGATCCAACGATGACTTCTTAGTCACCTCTTCGAACATTTTCAGTAATTTCTCACTATCGTGGGTTTAGAAACTCGTATTGGACGAGCCTTTCGTTGATCTAATGATTTTGGTGGTAAAGGCGGTGACGGTGAAGTCTGTATAGGTCAGGTGCAGTCTGTATGACGCCACCGAGTCGGCGGTCGGGCTCGAGTGAGGACCTTCTTTGGAGGCATGTAACTCAAATGAAAAGCATTTTTTTTACAGTGCGATAACCTACAATATCCTTCACTATGTTATCTGCTAACATTCATTAAAGGCCTCTTGGTTCACCATTCAACTGCTGCAGTTGAATGGTGAACCAAGAGACGTATAATTCCAAGATATTTACTGACAATTATGTCTACTGTGTTTGTGTATAATATAAAATATGTACATTAATCTATGTCTGTATTTTAAATTATAACCACCTTCAAAGGTCGTTGAAGGGCAATAAACAGTTAGTAAATATAGCTAATTATTACGACACACCAAAATATCCAAGAAAATACTTGAATAAATGTTACTTACGATGATAAAAAAAATCCTTCAAAATGTTGTCGACGCGCAAAATTCTCAAAATACTGATGGTCCACACAGCGGCGCACTCGCCGGGCGACTGAACTAATTTTCATACAACCGTGAATGCTATAGCATCTGTGTGCGGGATAGGGGGGTACGATTGTCGGCAACACATGTCAACTTGTCAGTGTGCGAAAAGCAAGTAATGTGACAGTAAGCGTACCCGGATTGCAGAGAAATTGACAGTAAATGTTAATGTACAGGTTGTCACTATGGCAAAGCGCATTCTTTAGCATTTGCGCTCAGGAAAGAAGCTCGATTAAAGACTGCTATAGAATGCGCGTCACAAGAGGTATTTAAAATTCGAATGCCATAGAATGCCCGTCCGCGAACGTGTTAATATGGCATATCATTTGATATACTTAATACGTTTAAAGGCTCAATACACACTCAAACTGCTCAAACATGAAAGTTAAATTGTAATAGAGTCATGGTTAGGTACGACGACGAGCGAAGCGAGAAGTGTTAGGTTATCTTGCGAATATAAACGTCATATCAAATGTATTTCATACTAATTGAAATTATACCTAATGATGTTATATCAAATGAAACATTATATCAAATGTTGCTATATCTATTGAAATTATATGAAAAGTTGTAATATCTATCATTACGCACCCGTTAAAACCTAAGTCTCAGCTCCGATTCAGTTTTGTGATAGGTCGATTCCACACGACGTCTCCGCTCCGCTCCGCTCCGCTCCGCTACAGTTGAGACGCACCCTAACAGTTTTGACAATGTGGTTGGCGCAGTTTGTAGTGCACCTGCTTACTGAGCCGGTGGTCCTGGGTTCGAATCCCGGCCGGGGCAAATATTTGTGTGATGAACTCGAATATTTGTTCCTGGGTCATGGATGTTATCTTTATATGTATATATATTGATTATGTATATCGTCTAGTACCCATAATACAAGATTTGCTTAGTTTGGGACTAGGTCGATTTGTGTAAGATTGACCCTATCATAAAAAATATATATAAATAATATATTATTATGTATTTGCTGCAGCACTGTCAACTGTCAGCAGCACTGTCAACTGTCATAAGTGAACTACTGTGCTCTTGAAGATTTATCCAACTTTCCGGGTTTAACTGCCCGATAGTTAACATACTGTGTACAAAAACAATATTTACCATCTTATTACGACGGGAAAGTGTTATCACTACGCAATATACAGGATCAAAGTGTAAAATCAGTGCCGAAATTACGCGAGTGACACTAGCCTCGGTCATTAAAAAATCAACTACCCTTCAAATTCAATAATTACCATGGGGTACAAGATCTACCCACTTACATTTTATTAAAATAATGTTGCCAGCCTTAAAAAATGACAGGTCCGAATTGCAACAATGAAGTCAACCAAACCAATAATCCATCAAAGACACTCACACAGCAAGTGTTTCATAAGGGTCTTTTTTTGAGCAGACCAAGAACAGCATCATTTAGTGGAGAACTAACTCTGCCATCAAACAATGAAAATTCCGAAAATTCGTCCTCTCAACCTCAGCCAGGAAGCTCTGGCCAACGAAAGACTATGAACCAGCCCGGAAATACTATGTTACAGGGCCGTAATGCCCTACAGGGTACAATCGCTCAACCAGAAAACAATGTCCACCCAATAAAAACGGTTACCTGGCAAAGGACGCCAATAATCAGAAAAAGAGATAGACCTGAAGATTCAACCTCGCCTAACCTCAGAGTTCAAAAGAAAAAGAAAACTGTTGCTGCTGCACGTACAAATAATGCTCAACAACCGCAACCAATCCCGACCAGCAACAGGTTTGCCGGATTAACTATGGATCAAAACGATGAGGAACCTCCAACCACACCGGAAAATCCTGTGAAAACGTATAAGCCTCCACCTATTGTCCTATATGGTATAACAGATATGTCAAAATTAACCGAATTAATTAACCAGGTTACTGGTGTGGACACTTATTACTACCATATAGTTAATAAAAATCTGCTTCGGGTCATTGTGAACACTATGGAGACATATAAAGTGGTTATAGACCAAGTAAGATTACACGGTTTAATAGGGCACACTTTCAATAGTAAGAGTAACAGGCCCTACAGAATCGTAATCAAACATCTACATAATACTACACCGAAAGAAGAAATAATAAAGGAAGTCGAAAAGACTGGTAATAAAGTGAGAGGAGAGATAGTCTGTGCCAGACATAGAACCACAAAACAACCACTGGATACATTTTATGTTAATTTGGAACCCAGCTTAAACAATAAAGAAGTGAAAAACATACAGTATATATACAACATGAAAGTCAAAATTGAGGACCCAAAAAGAAACTATGACATTGTTCAATGCACTAGATGCCAACAGTATGGACATACTAAAAATTACTGTATGCGGCCATACAGATGTGTAAAGTGCGGGGAGGGGCATAAGACAACAGACTGTAAGAAAGACCGGAACACACCTGCCACGTGCGCTCTCTGCCACGGTGATCATACAGCAAACTACAAGGCATGCGAAGTGTACAAAGAAATTAAGGCTAGAAGAGCCATGCAGCAAGGTTCTAGGCCTTATAGGCCAAAGGCGAGAGAAACACAGCTACCCATACATCATTTTGAATCTCAAGAAGAATACCCCATGTTAAATAATAACAGGCATTACGACCAACCTAATGATCAACAAAATTCAATAAAAGAAGCCACTCACAATTATACTTTTGCCGAAGCTGTCAAAACCGTGCCTATCTATTACAGACCAGAGACTTCATTCAACCTAGAACATGTAATCAAAAATCAAGCAGAAAAAATGGATACCCTCATATCACAAATAGGGACCCTAGTGGGACTTATTTCGACACTCATTGCCCGGCTACCAAAATGAAATTTTTAAGGATTGCTATATGGAACATAAATGGCTTGTCATCGAACAAGCAAGAAGTAGAATTATTCTTGAACCATAATAAAATAGACATTCTTTTACTATCAGAAACCCATCTAACTGATAACAGAATAGTGTCAATCACAGGTTATAAAATATATTGCACAAATCATCCTGATGGTACAGCACATGCCGGAGCAGCTGTGATTATAAAAGAAAATATCAACCACTACTCTATTCCTGGCATCAAGCACGACTACCTGCAAGCCGCCATTATATCTGTAACAGACTGGTTGGGAGAACTGCATATTGCTGCTGTATATTGCCCACCACGGCATCGTATAAACCAAGACAAGTTTAAGGATTACTTCCAGTCCCTAGGCGGAAGATTTGTTGCTGGAGGTGACTGGAATGCTAAACATACTTACTGGGGTTCAAGATTAGTAACCACAAGAGGACGAGAACTTAAGAAATGTCTGGATGAATTGCGCCTAGAGGTACTCACGACTGGGCAGCCAACACACTGGCCTGCAGATCCTCGGAAAAAACCAGACCTCATAGACTTCTTTATCTCTAAGGGTATATCTACAATATATACCAAAGTGGAGTCCAGTCTGGATGGCACGTCAGACCACACGCCAGTAATATGTACTCTTAGTACTACTATTATCCAGATAGAACCTAAACAAGCCTTGTACAATCGAAAAACAGACTGGATAGCATTCAGCGATTATATTGATAATAATATCAACTTACGGGTTTCACTCAAGTCAGAAGATGACATCGAGGAGGCCACCCAATACATCACAAACCTTATTCAAGTAGCAGCTTGGAAATCTACCCCATATCTATCCCATGACTCAAAAGTTATAGACTACCCGTCACTAGTGAAGAAAAAGATAGCTGAAAAAAGAAAACTAAGGCGTCAATGGCACCTCAGCAGAAATGGAAATGACAAACGAGCATTGAACAAAGCAAAGAAAGAATTAAAGGATCTGTTAACGGATATTGAAAACACCACACTTCAGGCAAGACTTGAAACCCTATCTGTGCATAAAAAAGATGACTACTCACTGTGGAAACTGACAAAGCACATGAAACGGCCCCAATCATCTGTACCGCCCATCAGGAAAAATGATGGTGGATGGGCAAGAAGTGCTAAAGAAAAAGCAGAAGTATTCGCAGAATTTCTTGAGGACGTGTTCCAGCCAAATGACCCAGATACAGACTATTCCGAAGATGAAATCAATGTAACCGTCAACAGTGATCAGCAACTGTCCTTGCCCCTAAAACCCGTCTCCCCCAGAGAAATAAAGAGACAAATAGGCTGCCTCAAACTAAAAAAAGCACCAGGCTTTGACCTCATCACAGCTGAATTATTGAAAAAGTTACCCAGAAAGGGTTTGATTTTTCTTACTGTTCTTTTCAACGCCATCCTAAGGCTACAATATTTTCCCTTGTTATGGAAAGTTTCAATCATAAACATGATAGCGAAACCAGGAAAATCGCCCGAAGAAACATCCTCATATCGACCGATAAGCCTTTTACCTATCGTCTCAAAACTACTGGAGAAAATTATCTTGGATCGCTTGATGCCGCATCTTAGAGATGAAAAATTAATACCTGATCACCAGTTTGGTTTCCGCCGAGATCACTCCACCATCGAGCAAGTTCACAGAGTCGCCCAGAAAGTACGGCAATCGCTAGAAAATAAAGAATACTGCTCTGCAGTATTTTTGGATGTGCAGCAGGCTTTTGACAAAGTCTGGCATAAGGGACTGCTCTTTAAGTTAAAAACAAAACTCCCAAACTCAATGTATATGCTACTAAAATCCTACCTAGACAAAAGGATATTTCAAGTTAAATTTCAAGACAGTATGTCATCCTTCAAGGAGATAAAAGCTGGCATCCCGCAAGGATCTGTGCTTGGCCCTGTTCTGTACACATTGTATACCGCTGATATTCCACAATCTCATGAAGTTATGACTGCAACATATGCTGATGATACTGCTGTGCTAGCCTCAAGTGTTGATTCCGTCGAAGCTTCTAGAAAGCTACAAAATCACCTTGACAATATTAATTGCTGGTTGAAACAGTGGAGAATTAAAGTAAGCGCTACAAAATCAAACCACATAACCTTCACACTCCGGAAAGGAAATTGCCCTCCAGTTACATTAGACAATACAGTTCTACCACATCAAGATACGGTTAAATATCTTGGAATGCACATAGACAGAAGGCTAACGTGGAAAAATCACATTAAAACTAAAAGAGACCAGGCCAACAAAAAACTGAGAGATATGTATTGGCTTATAGGAAGAAATTCGTCATTAAGTGTAGAAAATAAAGTACTCATTTACAAGTGTATCATCAAACCAATATGGACTTACGGCATCCAACTCTGGGGCTCAGCCAGTCACTCCAATATAGAAGTATTACAACGATTCCAGAACAATGCCCTAAAAATAATCACTAATGCTCCATATTTTATAAAAAATACAGAAGTCCATGAATATTTGGAAATGCCAACAGTAAGAGAGGAGATACAAAGATTCTGCGAAAAGTACAAATACAGACTAGAACACCACACAAACATGTTAGCCTCTGACCTGACTGACACATCAAAATGTAAATTTCGGCTGAAAAGAAAACGTCTCGCTTCAATATGAGCCAATTTAAGGATGTCACATCACTGGATGTGCTTCCCACCTGTCATTTAACGCGATAAACAGATTTGATTATGGCTTAAGGCTGATCGCAAATAGATATCATAATTGAAGAAAAAAAAAAAATGTATTTGCTAAAAGTTGCGGGCAACTTTTTTCTTTGCCGTAATCGGATAAAAGGTATAATAAGGCATTTTTATTACAAGTAGTAATAAAAATGTTTAGCGGCAAGTACATTTAATGTCGCTCCAATATTTCGCAAAATGCGCTGCATCAATGAAAACTATACTATAATCAACTTTATGGGTATTGTGTATTACGATAAGAAATGCGGTTCTTTTACGAGCGGTTTTTAACTATTGTAGCGGGGCTAAAGCCGTGCAAGGACGAACGAACGTTAATTATTTCAACGAACGTTCAAAATAATAGTACATTATTGTCGAAGCGAGGGAAGTAGGCAATTGCTGGCCGAGTATTAATTTTAAACGGACGACCTTGGGAGTCCGTTTAATTTAAAACGGACCCAGCAGTTACCCTTACGACTGAGACAAATATAATGTTTTTCTCAAAAATGATGCTAGAAAACAATTAGCCGCTATATGTCAAAAGTGAATTTTTGCATTGCCGCCTTTTTTATATAAAAAAGTAGAAATGTACTTTGCTTCTGAAAACGCCATAAGCTATTTGAGGCAACTAAAAAGTCGCGATCAGTCGTAGCCACTGATCTTCCGTTTTGGCTGTTTAGGACCAATGACTTTTTATATGGCCGTGTTCAATCAATTATCTTTTTTTATGTTGTATTTATGTTGTCAGTAACCTAAATAGATTCTTATGTATTTCAGTTACCTATTGTCCGTAGAATATCTTCCACGTTGCACCAACATTTTTAAATTTTTTCTTGCTTATTCTAAAATATATAAAACGATACATTTAATTCCATGAAACTTTCTTCATGCATGTACCTATATGTGTATATAAACGTCGGCAATAAACAGACAGACGAAAAGCCGTTTTATGGTCTACAGCGACGTGCCTTTCTTATAGCGATGTTATGGGTTTTACTATAGGACAAGCTATTTTCTAACCAATAAAATACAATGGGTATGATGCCTTGATGTTCGACTATACCACACACTGCAATAGCCACCGTATAATACTTCACTTTAGCTGAAAATGTGAAGACAAACAAAATATAACATAACTATAACTCCATTTTGTTCGCGCTCAGCAAAATAATTTTTCATACCAACTAAGCGAAAGCCCGCTTAACCCCACTGAAGCCTGATTAGCATATTTCCACCATCAACCTACTGAAATAAACTTAACCCACAAACTCAAACATTGTACGTGTTAAACTTCATCTTTGTAAAATCGGGGTAAATATTTATATGAAAACTTAAAACTATGGCTTTAAAAAATGTTCTTTAAGTTAATAAATGACTAACTGGTGTCAACTAACCGACCGCGGAAACGTCGAATGACCCCATTGTCCTTTCATAATGATAATGGTGTTCTCTTGCTTGACTCCGATGTCAGCGACTTGATCAAGTTGGGTTCGAATGGGGTCTGACTCGAGGGGTCCAAAAACGAGTAATTGTTTATCGAACCCACGATAATTAGGCCACCCTAGGCCGTGAGTGGGATTTTTAGAAGAAAATCTCACTCCCTGGCCAAGGCAAGACGTTAAACTTTAGAGAAACCACGGGCGGTAATTAATAAAGCCCCAGATCGCATATTCGTGGGCCTCACCTTCGGTTCGGCCCACAAGCGTTAATTCACCGCCTTTGGTATGTAATGTTCTATTTTGAACGATTAAGTTTTTAGAAGAAATAAGTACTTGAGATATTAGGGATTGACAGTATAAAAGAAAAAGATGCTATTTAAAAAAATCACGAGGTCTTCAGCTCAAAGAGAATTGGTAACTAAAGAACTTGTACCAATTACCACCTTTACCTACCGAAAACAATATTTTTTGTTTACCATCTGTAACGTTTCGCCAAATTTTCATTTGTCCACCCTATTGAAGTGAAGTATTATTATACGGTAGCTATTTATTAATTTTGCTACCACAGAATAAAAGACTAGAGAAGGGTGTCCACTTTTTTTATAGAAGGACACTTCACCGAATGCTTCAGTTCATAGAATTTTCACTTCATAGACAAATTTTTCCTCGGGAGTTATTCATTTTTCAGAAATCTAGAAAATGTTAACCTATAGGTAGATGAAAAAAAGTTTATATTCATCAAAAAAGTGTAGACGAGAAAATATGGATCGTTTAGTATTTACGAAAATTATGCGGAAACACTATTTTGTACCAATACATTAAATATTTTCATAAGAATTTATAGATTAGGTTTTATTTAGGTGTAGACGCGAAAATATGGATCGTTTAGTATTTACGAAAATTATGCGGAAACACTATAGTAACAGTATTTGTACCAATACATTAAATATCTTCATAAGAACCTATAGATTAGGTTAAGGTTTGTGTTTATAACATTCCGATTCAATTCAATATTTTATTGTTTCAGAAAAAAACGCTTTCGATGAAATGAAATTTCTATGAAATGAAAATTCGATAAAACGTTTCGTTGAAATAATTAACGTTCGTTCGCCCATGCACGGCTTTAGCACCGCTGTAATAGTAAAAAACCGCTCGTAAAAGAAACTCATTCCTTATCGTCACACACAATACCATAAAGTTCATTTTAGTATAGGTATATATATATTTTTTTTACTTTGAAAAATAACATTAAACAATGTAATATTACTCGCCAAACTGTGTGATTGATGTAGCGCATTTTGCTAAATTGTGGAGCAAATAAAAATTTGGGGAAACTATACAGATGAGAAACAATTTTTCGGAGTAGAGATAGGATACCACAGTAATAACGTAAGGAGAAGAATTGTGAGCTCACAGAATCGCCAGTATTAAAAAATAGTTCAACTCGCTCTTGACTGTTTTATTACAAAATCGCTTCTAATTGCAATAGCAGATGAATTGCGGTCTGAATAAGTTTTAGAAACTCGCCTCTGGCAAAATTATGATTAGCCTGTTAGGGAACTTTTAATAGATAAACTAACAGCTCGAATTACACGCAGAGTAATTAAAAGCAGTATTTTAACTTTAAGAATGTTTCAGCCTCTCATTAATTCTTTATTCAACCGCTCAAATATCGTTAGCTATAATTGTTAAAAATCATTATGTATTTTGTCGTAAAATAATAGGCAAGCCATGGACTTAACAAGGTCTTTGGAGAATATTTGTCATGCAATAATTTGCTGATATCAATTTTAAAATTTGAAAACATGATGCAATTTAAGAATACGCTGCTTAAGTAGCGTCCAAAAATCCGGAAAACTGAAATTAAATTACACTACTAGTATATCAATTACACATAATACCTATCACTAAACGAATCGTAGTTAGTTGAATTAAATTAATTTTCTTTGTTTGAGATTTTAATGCATATTATTTGTTAGTAACATTATATTATTAGTAATTCAATGGACAGCTTTGTCGGCACACTAGATAAAATAATCAGCCGTGAAATCTGTTCATAGTAAATATAAGTAACACTTAATTTAATTACCTCCACGTTATGGACGTGAGATTCCGTCCGTGGGCTCGAAGGTGTCTGAATCGGTATCCACAAAAAATATTATATCACTCAAGGTACTGGTACTTTAAATTATATTGTAGAAATTCTGCTTTAGTTTGCGCCACGCCCACCTCACTAGTTGTGCTACAAAGTTTTTGGTACGGTGAAATTTCCACTTGAAGTAAGATTTTAATATTATTATTTAGAAGTTTCATCATAAGGCGTAAATTTGTGCATCACACCTTTTGTAGTTCATAGAAGACTTTTCTATTTATACACATTCATTTCTTGTTATTCTCTCACCATAATAAAAATGTTCTAAGAAACATATAATATAGTAAAATGAATGTACGTATGAGTTTATACGTACTTTGTTACAAATTATGTATATCGTCGTCTAGTACCTGTAGTACAAGTATTGCTTAGTTTGGGACTAGATTGATATGTAAAAGATTGTCACTTATTTTTTTTTTTTCTATTGCATGTTTTGATTCAATGATTTTTATTTGAAAATTTACTATGTTTTGCTCTATCAAGCAGTTTTAGGAAAGATAATGGCTAGATTGAGTACTATAGGATTAAGGTTATTTAGAGAAAAATACCGTGAGTTTCAGACATATTAAAATACATACATAAACGGGTTTACTCACGTCGTAGAAATCAAGAAACACTCGAAATGTTTCGAATCGGTACGCGATTCATCATCAGGAGAGCTGATCAATCGCGGCGGTGGCCAACCGAACGCCATTTTTAAGTAATTTAATAAGGTTATTCAGCATTACAACATTCGTTATAAGTTCTATAGCAAGAATCATTTCATGATATCATTGCCGCAAGCGAAACACTCAACCAATGTCCCATACCCATTTGTTAAATGACGTAATAAGTAGTTCCATTTCACAAAATACCTTTAAAAATCCCCATTTATTTGATCGACAGAAAACGACCGAGCATCAAAGAAAGCATTTTTCACGTGAACTGTGTACAAAAAAAAAACATTTCCCGACAACGTTGAACAGGCCAGGAATCCTTTTATTACGACCTACGCGTTATTAAAAGACATCATTCTAAACAGCCTACAATAAACAACCCATTACACTTCCCCCCGCTTACTCTACTAACATATATTTATCTCATTCTAACTCTCCTTGTTTATGCATGTCTATCCCTTTCTACATTAAGAGCGTTCTGAATTTAATTTCGGTAAAAGCAACAATTTATAATGCTGGGTACGTCATATTGCTGCGTTTGGTTTGGGTATGAATGAGGATTTTTATTGCGTTCTAATATCATTTTGGGTTTATTTGTGTTGAATATGTGCTCGTTATTAAGTGGTGTTATTGTTTAATTTACTACTTAAAGCGGGATTTGAGCGAGCGGGAGTGTTATCCTTTTCTTCGCGCGCTTTGACATTTTTCTAAGGGTTTCTTATAAAGTTCCTATAGCATAATGAAGCTTCAAGTGCGGGTGCTTACAATTTTAAGGAAGAGGAGAGAAGTTATCAGCGAAGTTTTGAATAAATCAATTAAAAAAAAATTGGGATACTTATCATGATTATGATTGGAGAGATTGTCAGTTGATTAAAAATAGCATTTACATAATAGTTAAATCTCTTAAGTTTTTATTATAGTAGTATAAAATTATAGTATTACAATTTATATCGGAATTTAGGATTCTTATGTGTTCGTTACGCGCGTACAGTCGCATCAGATATATCGCAGCATATAAGGCGTTCATAAATATCTGAACATGTACTGTAACGCCCAGTCAATAAGAGTCGTGTTAAGATATTTATGACCGCCTTATATGCTATGCTACGATATATCTGATGGCGACTGTCCGTAGAAAAAAGACGTGTAGGTCATTCATCAGTAATTGAAGAATATATAAGATTTCGTTGAATAAAGCAATTTGAATTTACTTTCGTTTCGTCGTCCTTTTGTATTTTGCAGATAATCTGATTTCGCTTGATAAATATAAAATAAGCTTTTCTCTGAGTTGGAGGAAGAGGTTGTTGGTAATGGTGTGCCCTTAAAATACGTCAAGAAAAGCGTTTTATACCTATCACTGAAATGATCAAAACACATTTAATGACAATAACATAAAGATTTATCACCGACAGTTCCTACTTCCCAGCCATTTTTCCTCAAATGATTTCGTCCGATATAACCCCAGGGCCCCATCTGCAAAAGTGTTGAATCCACTCGCGACATTATAAATCGTTGCTTTTAGTCAAATCGTACTCGTGGTTACACCTCATTTGTTGCGAAATTTCCCTCCGAACGAGAAGGCACCATCAGAACACCACAAGTAAGAGGGAGACAACTATGTTTCTGGCAGGCCGTTTCCGCAAGCGGATTGAGTGTTTTTGTCAAACCGAGCGCGTTTGTAATTTTTTTTATCAGAAAATGGGATGTCTGTATTTTTGATGGCTGTAGAAGTGGCGAAATAATCTTGGTCGTAATGCGAGTTTTGTTTTTGTAGAATTGTATCGCGTTTGTGGAAATTGTGAAATAAATGTCCCGTTGAAATGTCTGCGTAATTTGTTTCGCAGTTTGAAAGTGTAACTTTTTAGTGGTCTCTTGGGTATTCGCTGCAAATAATAATTTTAGTTTGGCGGCATTTATGTTTAGTTAAGTCTCGTAAATTATAAATATTACGAGTATTCATGTATCATGTGAAAGATATATATTTCTATAGATTTCACTGCGAGAGAATCTTTTACTTTAATAAGTAAGTAGCTAGTTTTGAGGTCATAAATTCGATAATTAATTGAATGTTGTTAAATGTGATTTCAAGGTGGTTCTGACGACGTGATTGACGCAGTTTGTGGCACACCTGCTTACTGAGCCGGCGGTCCTGGGTTCAAATCCCGGCCAGGGCAAATATTGGTGTTATGAACTCAAATATTTCGTGGGTCATGGATGTTATCTATATATTATGTATATTGTCGTCTAGTATAGTACCCATAATACAAGTTTTGTTAAGTTTGGGTTTAGGTCGATTTGTGTAAGATTGTTCCTTAGTACCTATTTTATTTATTTATTTACTTATACTTAACTATACTTTTAATACTTGACTATAACTTTGTTATAAAAAATCATATAAAATACAAGCAACTGAATGATTAATTCCTCACAAACCGAAACGTCAAGACTTTGTTATTACGGTCACGTGACCTTGAACATTAACTCCAGGTATCTATCTTCATAAAACGAAACTATAACGTTTATACTGGGCCGGAAATGTATCTCTGAAACTTGGCCCGTTAACCGCGGCCCACATTAAAAAGGTCGCTACAATGTTGCTGTCATAAAACTGGATTATAGTTTACTTGTGACGCGGATATAAAGTCACTAAAAGTGCAAAATAGATTATTATCACATATTGTACCAACGAATTACTGTCAAACTATTATTAAATGTCGGTCACATGTGGGTTATTTTATTATAGCTATCATGCAATAAAATAAATCACTGAACAACAGGCACAGTCTCTAGTATCTGAATCGAACCTTTCTTCCAATAGAAAACTTATTTCCAATCACGATGGTATTATCATCCTATACGGGTATATTATCATTTTGGTAGAGTAATTTAAGTCCAGGCAGTGCTCGTTGATATATTTCATCATATCAAAAGAGTATAATTGACGTAAGTTTAAACGTAAACAAAAATACGTAGATTGTAAAGTCATGTCTCTTCCTTTCAGCTGTAGTTTGATAAAAATACAGGAGCGAAACTACGCTGCAGCCCTTCCAGAATTCTTTATGATAACTATCCGACTTCACCATATTTGGTACGAGTTTACGATTCCCGACCCCATAAATAAAGATGGCGGAACTTCGCGGCTGTGAAGTTTCAGAATCAGGCTGTTTTGGTTTACTGCATGTTGGCGGAAAACTGCTGAAATATTGCTTGACTCACCTTTGACTAAATTTGACTTTTCATGTAATGAATATTCGATATGTCGTCATATAATCTTATGTCTACTGCAGCCATAATCTCTTTTCAAAGAAGTAAAAAGGTGATTTACATAAAAGTATACTTATAGATGGCTATATGAGACTTTTTTACCCGACTATGGTGAAGCAAAAAAAGGGGAATTTATTTGTCATTTTCCTGTCTGCGAGTGAAGTTTTTAAATATATATATTCTTCACAACCGGCACAACCAGACAACACTCGACCTGCTTGTATATGCCGCGTCACCCTATTATAATGATAATTCCTCCCATACCACCATTAGTATGATTTATTGTGTTTTTTTATTGAGGCCCTGACAGAATGATGTAGCTCAACGGAATATATATGGGCTCTTGTGTTCTCTGTACACGGAAAGTGAAACAAAAATACTCTTTCTATCCTGTATGGGAAACGATAGTGGTAGATCAAATTAAATCTTTCAGAAAGACATCGTATCTGCGTAAAACTAGTTCTATTTTCTAATATCTAAACGTAGTACCTAAACGTGGTGGAGATTTCAAGCAGAAGAATAAATTTCATGCAAACAACGCCACATTTTGCAATAATTACCCAAGATGCAAAACAGCAGAATTGCAAAAGAGCAATTTCCTTGTAAGTAAACCTGTAACTTAATAACGTCCAATATAAATCCAACTCTGACGGAAAAGCTTGCAAGTAAAGTGGCCCAACTATACGGACTCGAATAACAAGACTTTAAGACTCGCGTCTTTACCAAACTTCCAAGTTTTCTAACTTATAAGTCTTGAGCGTCACTTGTCTCGCATTTTTCTGTTAACCCCTTTCGTGAAGTTAAATTTGTGCTTTGGACTGAAAATATACGGTAGAAAACGTGGTAAAACAGTCATAATAACACAAAACATTGCGGGAAATGTCGAGACTTTAAAGTGTAAATATATTTACACAATGGTCGGAAATCAGAATTTACAATTGTCAAATAATATGACGTGCAAGAGAATAATACTTTGAGGAGAAGCAAATTGTCAAATGAACGTGGCTCTAAAATGAGTAAGCATTTTAGAGCCACGTTTTTTTTTAAATTTGCTAAGTTAAGAGATAAGTAAAGATAATTTTAATTTCCTCGGCAAAAAAGGCGGTCACAATTTAAAAATTAATACATAGTGTATTGTACACTAAGTCATTAAATATCCTGTTTCAGGTCCAAAAGTACTCATAACACTCGCGGCATTTGCCATCTTAAATCGCATTTACAACCATGGCAACAAAACGGCTCACAAAGACGGAATTTCTAAGACTACAGCCTTAAGCGTCTTTTTCACAGCACTTGACATACCGTTTAATTCGAACCAGTAACAGCTCCAAAAACCAATTCCCTAAATCAATGTTGCCACAACAAACAGAACTACGGCATATTGCTTTCTTCCCTCTTGTTGTGTAATCAAATTTGTCGACGAGCTCGCAATAATTCTTCAATTAACCAGGCGGCGGTACACAAGTCAGGCATCAAGTTGCAAGCGTACAGAGATCGTGACGAGAATAAAAATAAACGAAAGATTCCTAGTATCAGTGTAGTGATAAAATAGTTAAAATATTTAACTTAGGGCAATATCAGTATACGCGTATGCTATTAGGTAGCTAGCACTCCGGCTGCCGGTCCGGCAAAATTATTTGGAATTTCAATTAAGTGTGGTATTAAGTGTGGTATGTCTTGCATTGTATTTCTCCTGTATATTTTATGAGGTGTGCAATAAAGAGTACTTGTATTGTATTGTATTGTATTTCTGACGCTTTGCGGAATTTTTGTTCATCATCATCATCATCATCATTTCAGCCACAGGACGTCCACTGCTGAACATAGGCCTCCCCCAGTGACTTCCAGATCGGCTGGTTGGAAGGGACCTGCATCCAGCGGCTTCCTGCAACCTTTACCAGGTCGTCTGTCCACCTTGTGGGTCGACGTCCTACGCTACGCTTGCCGGTGCGTGGCCTCCATTCGAGAACCTTACTGCCCCATCGGCCGTCAGTTCTACGTGCTATGTGTAATTTTTAGTTAATTATTATATTTTCCTTCATTTATAAACGGTTAAATAGTCAATAATTGACCATATCAGTAGTACTCACGCTTGACCGATGCCGACAAACATGACACGTTCAATTAACAATTCACTGACCCGCGTAGTGGGTAATTATGGAATACCACACCGTAAGCTTTGGTCAGAAGTATATATGTCATATATACTACATAAGATATAATACTGTGTCCTCCTTGACGTAAACCAACCGATTTTTATTGTATTAAGTGTACGCAAAGTCTTGGTCAGGATTATATGAATGTAATTGGATGACTTTTGGTTTAGTAAGCGCGTCCTCGTCCTGTATTTATCAATACTAGCTACAAAAAGTTCTCTTTGCGTATTTTCCCTACCGCTGTGTCGTGCTGTTCATCTCGTAACAGTTATCCATACATGAACACGAAATAAAGGTGAAACCATTTAGAAACAACCATTTTCTACCAGCTTCCGCCTCCGCTGCCGCCTATCCCCCGTATCGGAGCGGCATCAGCGAAAATGACTTCCCAGTTAACGATTTATGACTTACCTAGGGATCTGGTGTACAGTAGATTACCACGGCGCGTGTTAACTGGTTCTGACGGATCTTCAGCGGCTCTCATGAATATTTTTCCCTGAAAAGTATTGCTGCAACTAAGACTTTTTTTTTTACCTTTGCGATTGTTTAGCGGAGCGGACCTAGGTTTTTGATTAGTCTTATGGCAAACGAGGATGCAGATCTCTGTGTGTTTGATCAGATCGTACCAAGCAGTTAACAAAAACCCGACTACCATCCAGCTTGTCACCAATTGAATTCGCTACCATAAAGCTGACATAAGTTTTCTGACCTTCGTCGATTCATTGATACAGTGGTTGTCGACTGGACATCGTTTATTTGAATACTCGTGTATTTTTGGTAGCCTTTTTTGGCCGCAATCATAGCATCGCATCGCATCGTCCGTTTTCACTATGTCAAACAAATAAGTAACTCATCTCTTTGCATGCATTAGAAGTTATAGTCCAGTAAAAAACCTTAATTTTAGAGAAATATACGTTATTATAACTGCTGTTCCAAATAAAAGGGACACTGTGACTTAAGGGCCTACCTCATTAAGGTCCCTTCTGATTCCGCCGGTCAGATATTTGCAATGCAAATCTAGACGGCATTTAGACGTTTCGAAATAAGCAGACTTTGTTAGTATGACTTCATTTCCCATCCCACCCGGCCGTGATTCGTTAGCGGAGAAGACTTTTAGCAGATAGATTCGACAAGACAGATCAAAATAGACCTGGCAAACATCTTATACCAGCTTACGTGCAGTTACCAACTGACTTCATAAAAAGCTTTTATTAATCGTGTATGTTTCTTCAATCTTCATATTTGTGTATGGCTCTGAACGTACGTGAATCTATACCTCTAAATTCTTGTCATAAATGAAACATTGAACCCTAGCATGATTTCATCCTAGACAGAGTTGAGATATAATGACAGGATCTATGGAGAATCGACAGAACTCCTTGATTGTTATGAGCACATGTAAGAAATTGTTATAGTATAATATACGACCTTGCATCGCATGCATTTACTTTTCGAATAGGGTTTTTTCATTAAAGTTACTACGACAGATCGTTTGTGGTTTAGCCCTAATACTTACTGTCGCCTCGGCGCTTTATGTAGTCTATCAACAAAGTCTGTGGGCTGTATATTCAAGCCTCTTGTACCGTAGTTGTTCCGTCACCGATAAATAAAATGAGCACCAGCATCTGAATACTAAGCAAATTGCGTGCCACAGCTTATTGAGACGCAGATTGTTTTACTAATGTCTAAGACTAGTTCTTAAAATTTTATTAAAACTTAAAGCTTAATTAGTAGTATTTACAGGTAACAGAAATTCAAAAACATTTTCAGGCCCAGAAATGCACTTAACTGTTTTCTATTACTCTTTCTCACACACACACTTTATCTTTATCTTCTTCGTTTTAACATGACTTAGTAATGTGGTCATTATCAGGTGTTAACATTTGAGGAATTTGAAAATACTGGAAGGAAAATATGTTATTTACTTCCGTCGAATCTGGTTGAATCGCTTGTCTATCTCTAGCGCTTTTCATAAATACCAGCAGCAGAAATCTTCATCCCTAATCGCTCATTGTTTGTGTTTCAAACTTTCTGCCAAAATGTAAGCTGTGGCAACAACGCCCTCTGGTGTAAAGGGAGATTTATCGTTTTGATTTCTGTTCCTAAGCCCGGTCTTAGATGTTTCGGTAAACAAGTATAGATTTGCACGCGGGTGCGCTCGCAATTCCGACAACTTTGAACATTAAAAGCGCTTCAATATTTGAATAAGAGAAACGGACAATTATTTCAATATAAATATTAAGGATATGAGTGTTAAAACAATGACCAATAACATCAGGCACTATCGACGTCTCGCCATGCTGTAATTAATTCAGTTAGGCTGTTTTTCTACTCGTACTAAACCACGTAACTAAAGCGGCGTGTGATACACACACCTTCCAATAAAACACTTAATGTCAATTAGTGGTGTTCGATATTGTATCGTTTCTTGGCTCCAGTCGAATGCAGCCTTTCAAACATACAAACAAATATACAAACAAATGAATCTTATGAACCTTTTGATTTCAGAGCACAACTAACATTAATACAGCATCTAACGTTATTGCCTTACAGTCTTAACAAAGTAAGAAGTAAATTGCGCTGTAAGAAAATTGAATTGAGAACAAACAGTACGGACTGTCCGTTGACTTTTAAATGCCGGCAAATTGGATTTTATTAAAAAAAGAAGTTAGTCTTGTTCTGAAGCAGTGTAATGTAGTTGAAACAGTTTGTGAAGTTCTTGTTTGCATAAAACTTGTATTTAGGTACTATGAACTGGTATACATCTATGTGTCTAGGTTAAGCAACTAGTTAAGCAATTTTGAAGGGTCTCGATATGAAAAATATATCCGCCGTTGTTTTAGACCTGTGTAAGGCTTGAGACATTATTAATCACTTTTTATTACTGGAAAAGTTGAACACTCTGGCGACGAAAGTCTGGCGATGGATTAATTTAAACTGTCTACATAGAAAATAATAATATTAATAGACAAGAGCAAACAATGAATTTTACTGAATATAATTACTTTGGTGTCCTTCAAGGTAGTGTTCGTGGTCCACAACACTTTGTGTAGATTAATGATGATACAAGCATCTTAATTATATTACCGAAACTTAAACCTGTGATATTATTACAGATGACATTCTATTTCATTTGATTTGTTTATAGTAAAGAAACAAAAGTGATGACGGCACTTGGAGGATTCGGAAGAACGCCGAGATCGAGGAGTTAGTGGCCGAACCAAATATCATCGGCGAGACCAAATCCCACAGACTTCGCTGGTTTGGTCACGTTCTGAGGATGGATGAGGATCGGGCGGTCAAGAGGGCATATTTGGGACGACCGACTGGTCGTCGTTCAGTGGGCCGACCCAGATATCGCTGGGGTGACAGTGTGGAGGCGGATCTGTGTCAGCTTCAAGCCGATGACTGGCAAGAAGTAGCACAGGGTCGGGACCGGTGGCGTTCTCTTATTTCGGAGGCCAAGATCCTCTTTGGTTCACTGCGCCACAATAGTTAGTTTATAGTAAAGAAACATCAAATTCAAATAAAGGTAATATTAGAATTACATCCACTACAGTAAGCACTTCATTGCTCATTTTTAAGAGAAGCGTGAGATGATTTCTGATAACATATTTTTCCAAACTACTTCATTTATAGAGCGAAATGAAACCTGTGAATGTTTATATTATGCTCCATGTGTGCGTTTTGAAGGAAATGAAATAAGTTTACAGTTTGCATCTCGTTTGTTCACATTTGCGAAGGTGAATGGTAACAAATAACGCGCCGCGGAGGCATTCAGCGCTGTGCGTCGCGTGTTGCCTCACGGCACACACGGACAAGTAGCATTTTGTGGCAATTATATTTTCACATATCCTCACTAAAGTCCATACTTAATAATATATATGAAATAATTATTACATATTTGCAGTATTTCCTCGCTGAATCGCAATGTTAATGCGTTGTGCGAGGAAGCTACCAACTTTTCGGTCCCCAATAGTTTTTACTAGCCTTTAGCCATCATCTGTTTTCGTGTATCTCGAGTGTCCGACGTTTGAAATAACGTTTTTTGACGTAATGTGACGTTAGATATTTAACGAGTTTTTTTTTTGTTTTCCTTTATTTCCTTTCAAATCAATGAACTTGTAAATTGTTAGAAGAGTTACGTCAAACTACAATAGGTTAGATTATGTTAAAAAATTTGATAGTTTTAGAAAACGCGTTAAATCAAACGTTACATTATGTTAAGTATTACATTAGATAAAAAATAATTATGTTAAACATTGCGGACCCGTGTGTCCCGCACTTATCTGCCTGTGTAGCTCCAACGCCCGGCGGCGGTACTTTTCCTGAAATAACATTTTTGATAGTGTCATTCCTTACTTTTCTCGTCCTTTGGGGCCCGCTTGTCTTTCTTTTACTGGATCTAGGGGCCCGCGGTTCATTCAGATTTCGTTCGTATTTTTTTTTTATGTCATAGGGGGCAAACGAGCAAACGTATCGCCTGATGGAAAGCGATTACCGTCGCCCATAAACACCTGCAACACCAGAGGAGTCACAAGTGTTTGCCTACCCGGAGAACGAAGATAGAATGCCTCTATGCTAGTAATTTCACCGGCTATCTTACCCGCACACCGGAACACAACAATGCGATAATTGCTGTTTAGCGGTGGGTTAGCAGGCAAGACGGTAGTAACAATCCAGACGGACCCTGCACGAGGCCCTACTACTCCACACTCTATTAAAACACTTCCGACTTAAGGTATTTCATTTTATTCAATTCATTATGTCATATGAAATTCCGGCAAACGATAGAGGACCAGCTACATTGACTTTAAGCCAGAAGTTATTCTATTAGTACCAAGGTAGAACGTCCTAAATGTTGGATTGCCAATGAGATACATAGAACCAGGTACGATCTTTGCAACGCACAAATTTATTTAATTATTTATTACATACAAATTAACAGTTCACATGACCAAAGCATTTGTATGGTATACAGAAAGAATCACAATAGGTAGGTACTCAAACATAAAACAAGATAACAATAAAATAAAGTAAAAAACAGTAACATCTAATAACACAAGATAACATAATGTAAGACATATCCTAAAACATGATATAATGTAAGATCTTTGATCACAACCCTTGTCCGTCATATGTTTTAGTGGCTTACTTATGTCACATATCATGTTATAACCTAAATGGACATTACTGGTCCTATTTTCATCAAACATAGCTAAGAACCATCTCGACGGTCAAGTATTTCGATTATAAAAAACACACTCAAATTGATCCATTCGTTTGGGAGCTACGATGCGACAGACAGACACACAGATACACACATGATAAACTTATATCACCCCTCTTTTTTTCTTCAGGTGTTGACACCATACTGCTGATGCCGATGGTACAAGAATATCGAAAAAGAATATGCACAGAATCCTTTTTATCAATGGCTTTTCTCACTTGGAAACAAGCCGGAGATACATTATTATGATTCGCTGGTATCAGCCGCTATCAACGAATATAAATCATAGTTGTGTCTGGTGTATTGTCCTTTTACGACAAAGAACTGTGACATTCTTTATTTTAACTTGAAGTTTATTTCGGAATTACAAATCCAATAGCCTTTATATCTTCACTGGGTAATGCGTACTAATTATACAAGGCGTGTAAGTAGTCATTTTTTTGAGGTTGTAAATCGATTCTATTTTTTATTGGGATCAAATGTTATACAAATACAAATACAAATACTTACTCTTTATTGCACACCTCCAACATCAAGGAATATACAACACAACATGAGATACATTCAAATAACAGGCAGAGGTAAGCAACAGGGTTATATTGGACTAACTATACTTAGACTACTCGAAAGTAGAAAATTAGC
Source organism: Apotomis capreana (assembly GCA_947623375.1). Lineage (NCBI taxonomy): Eukaryota > Metazoa > Arthropoda > Insecta > Lepidoptera > Tortricidae > Apotomis > Apotomis capreana. Next base: position 1,081,929 of record OX392520.1, read on the forward strand.
GTCAAAGCTCGACATTCATACGGAGCGCTAAAAACGCTCCATACAAATGGCCACCTGCACGTCACGTCATTAAAATGTGGGTACCAATGTTTAATTTGTTTAGAGACAATAAGTAATTTGCCATTTTCACCGTGAAGAAATGCGTTTAAGTTCATGATTGTCATGCAATTATTGTTTTGTTAAATTATGAGGATTCTGAAAACAACTTCAAAATTTCAGTTGGATAAAAAAAGTTATAAAACTATTTTGAAGTCGCATATTTCAAAATTATTTTTTTCTTTGTTTCATGATATATTGAGCTACTTTAATTCATATAACTACAGTATTCACCATCAGTCTACACCCCTATTGTAAGCTTACAATTATCTACTTATTTTACTTCTTAACAAAGTAGCTACTTTTGATGCTCACTGTACAAGAGAAGTCGTATTATTTTGAATCTTGAATAAAGGTTCAGACATTATCGTTAAGATTAAAATGAAAAAGCCTGCGAAAAGCAATTCTAATAAAAGCAAATCACAAATTAAAAGCTCTAAAAACCATTCTGATTAAAATCCCCGTTTTAAAAGCACAATTAATAAAAATAAAAGAAAATGCTTTTATTTATCTCTCATTGCTACGCGTAGCACAGTACAGAAGCTACCACTTCTTAAAAAGATATTTTTGCATGGGAATTCTACGGCGCTTGTTACGTTTTTATACTGAGGTCGCAAAGTAGTAGCAAGCTACGGCGTAGCAGGCTACGAGCCGTGCTACGAACAAAAGACGTAGCAAGATAAGGAATTCTTAAGTTGCGAAGTTTTTGTGAATATAGAATTTTATTTTTCCTTCCTTTTGTTTACAGGTCCCTTAATATACAATATTTTGAAGCACTGAAAATTCATGCAAATTATTTTAGCAAGCTTAGTAAAGCGATACTTAAGTTACTAATTATTAGTGACGAGTTAAAGTATACTGCCTGTTCGCAGAATTATTTTCTCCGAATTTTCATTTCGCAGAATTTATTACCGTAACATCGGGGTACTTTGACACTACAAGGTTACTTTGTCCACCCATGAAAACCCATTTCATTTAGGTAATTAATAAATTTTTAAAAACGACACCCAACGCTTATAATTATAGAGACAGTTGAACCACGTGATGTTGTTTTAAAAAATTTATACATTCACAAATAGGTATTCGATACAATGATTTTTTTTTTGGTGGTCAAAGTACCCCGATGTTACAGTTTGATGCAGTCATACAATATGCATAATTTTTGCAAATATTACCTAATTGATTAGGTTAGGTCAGGTTTGTTTTATAACAATCCCAAATAGTTGATGGTTTGAAAGAATAATGCTTTCTATAAAATGAAATATTCAGCAAAAACATATTCTGTACTGATTTAGTGAATTGACCTAAGTGGCTAAACCTCGACGGCAATTCTATGACTGTCGCCATGACGTGTTTGGGAGCGTGTGTCTTTTTTTAATGTTTTTTTTTATTTATAAATCTTGATTGTAAAATATATCAGTGTTATATCGATTATATCCATTACGATAACGTCCCGTGGATATTGTAAATTTGGGCGACGTATATTTTTAAGTCACGGCATTTTTGTGTATTGAAATTTTTAAAGTTTTCAGGCTCTATGTAATTTAAAATATTTTTGTTACAGGTAAATCACCATCAAATCTGTTAAAAATGCCGAAAAATACATCTGCGTGAGTAACACCTTATATATAATTATGTTTGACTAGCTGTTGCCCGCGACTTCGTCCGCGTGGAACCTTTATCTTGAAAATTTTACATCTTTATTATTTTCAGATATAAGTAATGTTGAAATTGCTTAACGTGCTGTTTTTGCAGTTGTTTACGAAATACATAGTAACGAACCCTTCGTACGCGAGTCCGACTCGCTCTTGGCCTTTTTTTAGGGTTCCGTACCCAAAGGGTAAAAACGGGACCCTATTACTGAGACTTCGCTGTCCGTCCGTCCGTCCGTCCGTCCGTCCGTCCGTCCGTCTGTCACCAGGCTGTATCTCAAGAACGGTCATAGCTAGACAGTTGAAATTTTCACAGATGATGTATTTCTATTGCCGCTATAACAACAAATAGTAAAAATAAAATAAAATAAATATTTAAGGGGGGCTCCCATACAACAAACGGGTTCGTTGCGTTAACTTTGCACCTCATTTGTATGGGGCGCTATACATACCAGGTGCAAACTTAACTTAACCACTTAAGGATGAAAAGTGTTTGTACGGAACCCTCGGTGCGCGAGTCTGGCTCGCACTTGCCCAATGTTTTTTAAGTCATAAGTCATAAGTATTTATTCATTTAACAATTTACATTGCGTTTGAAATCACACTTTCAGCTAATTAGCTCTAAATACGCGGTATCAGGTACATCTACGAACGAATAACTTTACTAAATTCGATGAGTAAAAAAAAAAAAACTTATCTTTTAATAAAAATACCTTTTTACAAAGTTTCTTATTCCTAACTTAAAATACAACTTATACCCGATACAACATTTTATCCCCTTTTTAACCCTTTTAGGGGACGAATTTTTGAAAACGCTGAAATTACTTTTCTTGTATTCTAATAGTGTACCTTTACACAAAAATTCAAGTCCCGCGCTCAAAAAAATACTTAATTTCCATACAAACTTTTAACCCCTTTTTTACCACCTTAGGGGGTGAATTTTCAAAAACGCTGAAATCAGTTTTCTTCCATTTTATTTTAATACCTTTTTACAAAGTTTCAAGTTCCTAGATAAAAAAAAAACTTGTACCCCATACAAACTTTGCACCCCTATTTAAACCTGTTAGGGGAGGTATTTCCAAAAATCCCTTCTTATCCCTAGCCCACGTTATAAAAGTAACCTACTGTGCAAAAATCAACTCTCTAACATTGGTAGTTTCGGCTGTGCGTTGATGAGTCAGTCAGGACTTCTTCTTTTATATATATAGATAACTAGTGTGGAGTTTTACAACGTACTACAGATGAATGACCGAAAAGAAACAACCAACAAACATAGTAAACCTTGGACAACGGTATCTGTGGAGGCACCGAGACGTCAGGGAGGTTCAAATAATTAATATACGCGATATAATCAGTTTCAATTTGTTTTATTTAAATGTGTGACAGTCGCGAACACTGAAGAAAATATTACGAAAAGAAACTGGAACTAGATCGATTTATGGTATATTTATATTGTTTACTTTGGTACTAGATCGATTTATGGTATATTTATATTAAGTAAGTTGAGCAAGCTTGTGATGTGGGTACTAGACGACTGGAAATATGCTTAAATAGATAGATAGGTTATAGGTTATCGCGGGCTAGTTTTCCGCAACTCGACGTCTTACAATGCGCAATGTTTTTTGCGTAAAGGGTTGCTGGCACTACTAATGCCAACCCAACTCTACCAGAAAGCCTAGCAGTCCCTTGATGTTGCCGACGACTTCTGAGAGTGACCTCGGAGACCCGAGGTGTTGTGCCCGGTATTTGGCCACACCAGGACATTCGAGAATGACGTGGGCGGCAGTCTCTTCGGCCTCCATGCAAGCTCTGCAAAGAGGACTGTCAGTAACACCTAGAGTAAATAAGTGCTTGTTTAGCAGGGCATGTCCAGATAGATATACACTAAATAGATAGATATACACTTAAATACATAGAAAACATCATGACGCAGAAACAAATATTCGAGGTCATCACATAAATACTTGTCCCTGCCGGGATTCGAACCCAGGACCAGCGGCTCAGCAGAGACACGTATCGCTTCCTTTCCTTTATAATCCTTCATTTCCGACTTTTAGAGTTCTTATAATTACTTACAGTTAACTAAGACTTGTAAGTTTTATTTTTAATATTCATATTTCGAATTAATATTATTTAGAGTTAACATCATCATCATCATCAGCCTATTCTTGTCCACTGCTGGACATAGGCCTCCCTAACTGCACGCCATTGTGAACGATCATCGACTACTCTCATCCAGCTCTTGCCAGCCACCCTGAGAAGATCATCGCTCCACCTAGTCCGAGGGCGTCCAACACTACGCTTGCCCAAGAACACGCTTCACTCAAGAACACGTTTACCCCACCGGTTATCGGTTCTCCGGCTAATATGGCCAGCCCATAGTTAACATTGTTTCTTTTATTTAACCGAATCTAAAAAAAGGAGGAGATTCGATGTTTCCCTGTATGTATTTTTTTTTCACAAGCATTTAGAACAAGACGCTATAATTGCGGCAACTCACACGAAAAATTTAAAAATACCATATTGAGATCCTTTTTCTTTCAAATCATAGAATTTGAAGAATCTACAATAATTCTTCTGAAGCTCTCTACATATTAAATTTCCAAATCAGTTAACATCTGCCGTGCAAAGTCGCGATAAAACTCCAAGCATAATTCAGAAGTGCACCCTTTAACAACATCCATCTTCACAAAAGCCTCAAAAGGAGCTGGGATACAAATTTCACTATGATAAAATGTTGCCATCATTTCATTTTTAAAGCTCCCGCTAAAGTGAGGCAACCCTTGTATCTGTTTACTTTTTAAAAATGGCCGAGTATTATACAGAGGACACTACATTTCAGCCAGAATTTGCATTTCTGAGACTTTAGAAGTATTTTGTCGTTTGACTTTCAAAGGAGAATTTATAGTTTTAGTTTGTCGGGTAGTTTGTTTATGTCGCGTGACGATGCATATTTATATCGTTACTTTACGATTTTTGCATAAGGATAATAGCTATTCATTATAATTTAGTATTTTATTCAAGATCCTTTTAGTTTGTGTTTAGAGTAAAAACGTACAAATACAGAAACTATTTCAATGGAAATTTCGTGATCGTTTTGATGATTAAACTAAAACTTGAAGGCTATTTAACAAAATGAGCTTGTAATTTAAAACGACAAATACTGATCAAAATTATGTCGAAGATTTCGCTTTTGATGTTTAAACGAGGCGATTATTTTTTAACGTAAAAAAGAAATAACCCATTTAGTTTTGCGTTTGTTTGGTTGGACATAATGCAATTTTAAGGATTTTTATCATAATATATTCTTTAAACTGGAGTCCAGTCAAATGTACGTTGTTCACTTGTTTTTAAATGTTCTAAAGGCGTTCGAAATCACATTTCATAATGCTTGCATTTTATAACGCCGGTTATTAACTCCGGATCTTCTACACGTTATGAAGGTATTACGATATGGGTGTAGATAAAGATCATTTTAAACCTGCCTTGTTGTTTAACAATTTAATTTTCACTTCTCTCGCTCTAAAAGTTCGACTTTATGCTGAGCGTAGGCGACATAAAGTCGCTTTTTATGCTCTAGAGCATAAAGTAAAATCGTCGTCGAAGACCAAGGCGATCGGTCCAACAGCCACACGAAAAAGGTTTTTAATAAACAGTTAAAAAAAAAAAAAAAAAACTTCATACAATAAAACCCGTTCCAGACCTTCCGATCCAATCCGATTTATCGGGAGAAATCGGATAATGTGTAGTGTATAAGATCCTAACAATTGCACTACACATTATCCGATTCCTTCCGATAAATCGGATCGGATCGGAAGGTCTGGAACGGGTTTTAACTCTTTATTTTATTTCGTTTTGTTAGTATTCTAAGACCAAGGCAAATATACCAACAGCCAAAGTACACAATAAAAGTTCTTGAAATAAACTTGTAACTTTTATGTACTGAGATGGTCAAATCTACTATTATAATTTTTTTTGGTATTGTGAAAGCGTGAGACCTCGAAATCACGTCTGGCAGGCTGGAATCGTAAATCCAAAAATATAATAGATACTGCGCGGCCCATAAATAACCCGATGTTATTTATGATACTAAAAACAATTTCGCTAGAATTTTAAATTGTCACTAAAGACAAAGAGTGACGGGAAATTTATTACGCAATAAATTGTTTTTAACTGCCGAACTCTCTCACAGATTGTTAAATCTATTTCTAAGGAAGCAAGTTAGAAAAAAGAGTTAAATATAGGCAATTCTAGAAACAACACAACGGGGCGTCATAAAACTATATTGCGCAACCTTTTCAGAGCGATGGGGAGAAATTTGAAGCTGCGCACATGTGCAAAGCATTAATCTTAATGTCGTCGAGACAAACAGACAACGTAATTCTAATGAATCTAAGGGCGTGTCACTTGACGCTGAAACCAATGACCAATAACCAAGCATGACTAGTTCGGGGTGGGGTTCGGATCATTGTTCACATTGACTGGCGGGAGAAATTTTGGATTACAGGAGGTGTGGCATGGACCTGGAAGGAGGCCGCTCGACTCGGACGGGAGCAAGGCTTGGACAGTTACGTTTTGAACCGCGCTGCGAGCACTCGGGATCTCCTCGAGACTAGCGTCAACTGTGGTCACTTTTTCTTTGTAAAATAATAATAAGTTTTTAAATAAAGTAAAGGAAATATAGTTTAAGTGATTAGTGATTAAGAGGACTTTTTGTCGAACGAGCAAGGCGGGGAGGCGACCCGACCTGCGAAAGGAGACGAGTTGGCGCATTGGCGAACTCTAGCAGCTCGAATAGACTGCGAATTATTTGGTAATGTACTTCAATACCATCATTGTCCGCAACGATTAGAGTGATTCAGATTCGCATCCCACTTTCATATTAAACTCAGTAGAGCCTTACAGTAAAAGTAGCGAACATGGACGCGGGAGCATCATTAGATAAATTTTACCAGCAAGGACGTAATAAACCCCACCGGCTGGACCCACTTTCGATTTGTGAGTTAACAATTTTATTGGAAGGCAGGTAGCATGCCTAATTGTGATTTTTTGCGCCGACTTTTGTGTGAGGGTTAATGCTTGGTGTCGTGAGACCCTACGTACTCTGCGTACGGGAGGAGATAATACTATAGAAATCAAAATGGTCCGTTATTAATTAGAATCAAAGGAGGAGTGCAAGTGTGAAATCACTCTAGCTGTAAATACGTGCTTTTGTGTTGATAGATTTAAGTAAAGTTGAAGGTTAGCCTCTCTTACTGTTGTTCCTCTTGAATTTGGTAGTTAGGGACAACTCTTAGATTAAGACTGTAAACTTTTGTGTGCATGTGTGTATAACTAGGTTTAAGAGCCTAGAGGGTTTTTAATTTGAGTGTTATGTTTTCCCTCTAAATTAGTATGGCTGGTAGGAATATAACACTCGGCTATGTCATTGATGCAACCCATCAACCATAGTCTAATTAATCGAACAGTTTCTTTTGCAAATTTACCTAAAAGTGAAATAAATTTAGATAAACAATTTTGATAAAATAAATCTAATTTTGCACAACTCCATATTTTTTATTTCATCCCATTGGTAGGTACCCTTCGGGATTGTTAACGGAGGTTCCCCACTAAGGTCGTGGTTCATAAAGCCTATAGTACATAGCTAGATTGTTTAATGATTGTTACAGCCAGAGCGACTTCTTTAGGACTGAACCTCCGATACCAAAACCCGTATCTTATACTCAATTACGATTTCCGTTCTAAAATGATATCAGTCGAATCATTTCTTTGAGACCTAGTTGGACCTAGAGACGAATCTAAACTGTGTGGCAGGCAGTCAAGTAAATCAGAGACAATGGAATTTGGACCTTGGGTCAGGCCTTCATGTAGGAAGCCCTCTTAGGACAATACTCACTAGGATATTCCTAGAATACCCGTTACTACCTACTGATCTGACGCGGAGACGCGGGGCGACACCTGAAGGCGAATGCTTACACATTTACCTACTCATTCTACGTAAGTATATAACTATGGATCACACTGGGCTGCGGTTGACTACTGAGGGCGGCGAGTACCGGACCAGTTGGAGGCGAAGGGCGTATTGGCAGAGAAAGGTGATATTTTCTAAGGTAGGCATCGTAAGGCCTAACCTTTAAGTGTAGGACAATGCAGGCTGAGTCTAGATAGCGAAACTGACTCGAAGCAGTCGGTAGCGTGACAACTATTCCGTTTACAAAGGCGTGACAGCGGCGATTGCTGGTCACTCTACTACACGCCATGTCTTGCAGATTGACCCTCGACCTTTGATTTGGCCAAATCAAAACCTAACCTATTTGCATACCGACACCTAAATAAACTATGACCCGGGTCGAATGGGGCGGGCTCACAGCCCAATAACAAGACCTCATCTTCGGATACGAGGCAAATAATCGCTTCTCAGCGAAAGAGGGTCAACTGCGCCCCTATAACTCGAGTACGAGGCTTGGCATCTGGTCTGTCAAGCGTAGGCTTCCCCTGTGATTGCGGGCGATCGGTTGTACACGACGGGAACAAAACCCGTACAATGGAGGCTACTCCATTTATCCTAATAACGAAATCAATGTCACTGACGCCGACCTCTAGTAGCTAGATAGCTATGACTGCCTCAGCCTGGATGTATATAAATGTAGTAACGAATTCTCTCAACCTTACAGTAAGCCTTAATTCTCTTCAAAATTTATTCAATTGCATAAACAGCTACAACTTAGACGATCACTTCACGAGCCGTACCATCACAGAATTTGATGCCGCGTGACCAAGGATCCATGTACGTATTCGCGATTAACGATACGACTGGATTTATATTAGCTTAAAAATAAACACAACGTAGGAATCGTAATTGAGTATATAAGAGGAATTTCAGGAGAGAGGTTAAGAGACACATTGCGCATGTTATTATGTAAGAGTTGTATTACATTTACTTTAGGTTTGGGGGAGCAGAGACACATTGCGCATATTATTATGTAAAAATTATATTACATTTACCTTAGGTCTGGGGGAGCGGGGGAGAGCTATATAATTACTGATATGGAAATTACAGGGATTTTAGAAGGAGATTGCGGCGGAAGAGACACTAATCCTTGTCTATTTCTTGGATTAGTTTGTCTTTGTGCTTTCAAAATAGCATACAATTGAACTATTTACTGTGTTATCTGCTTTCTATTATTGAGCTTGTGTATTGTTTTGAATTTACCCCTATTATATGGAAGGTTGCGCAAGATTTGTTATCGGGAAATTGACGGATAACGGGGTTAGGACGGTACATAGTAGAAGTAAATTAGCATCAATTGGAACATGCATACAAGGAAGGGAAACGCGAAATTTATACGTGGTACAACCGTCGGTTAGCAATCCAATTTTGACGGGAAGTCTTTCGACAACCCTATTGCATTTTTAAAGCGGTTAAAAAGTATATAAGGGCGGTAAATGGATCGTATTGAGAGATAAATAATAGCGCTAGGGTGCATTACCGGGCACGCGAGTAAGGCAATGGACCTATACTCGAAGGATTGGACTACGTTCGCTGATTTTGAGAAACCAAGGGAGGTCGCTAATAGTCATACGCTATTTTTAGGTTGAAGACATAGTTCAGTTAAAATAGTTACAACGATTTAGAGTGGGATAAGAAATTAGTTTAACATAGTTTAATTATTTAAGTACAGGGGTACTATCATCATCATCATAATATTTATATATGTATATTTGTTTGAGGCATATTCAAATATAATAAGCTTTTACGGTTGTAAAAGTTGGTTCTACCGAAATATATAAAAAGAAATCGTAATGTTTATTTGGTATAATACGGATATTAGTTAAGAAACTAATATTTGTGTGGCTGTCTGTCTTAGAATAATTAATAGAATATTAATTAGCGAAAAATACTTCATCACATAGAGACGATTAAGAACGCATCCTACGTCTGTCTGTCTTAGGATATTTTGGTTGATGAATATATTTTAGCCTCATGTTTCATGCCGAAACAAAGGGAACTAGAGTCTGTCTGTCTGTCCAAGAATATATAAACGAAATATATTCGATAGTGCTAGTCATCACTAAAACAAAAATTTATGCATATATTGTATGCAATAGCGAGTATGTATGTATCGTTTTGCGTCGGATTACTGGTAATTGGGTTTATTTAATAGGGTTAGCCATCTCAGTTGTAAGAGAGGTAGGATACATTATTGAAGAGTTTAGTTATAGTAAATAAATTGTGTTGTGGTTTGGGTGGGTTCGACTCCCAACAAATCTACATCAAAATGAATAAGCGTTAAAATACAATTTAGTAAAGAAAACCAGGTTCAATCCCTGTTGAAGTGTTGACATATGTTGCTGTACTTTTATTGGTTATGTTTTATAAACATGAGGATAAAACTTAAGAGCATGAGGATATTTAGCCAATGGATGTGGAGCTGCAGGTTCGATCCCTGTGGGAATTAATTGACTAGGTTTAAGTTTTAAGGTTTCGAGAATACAGGTTCGATCCCTGAGAAACTTTTTGTCTAATTACTAAGTGCTATTGTCATTATATGACATTCAAGTTGTAGGACTGTGAAGGAGCAGGTTCAATCCCTGTGTTATTAAATCAATGTGTTATTTTTGATAACCGTTTAAAGAGTTCTGATCACAGAGAGTGCGAGGGCGCAGGCTCTATTCTTACTTAAGGTTCGACGAACGAACGACGAAATGGGTTCGATTCCCATTTTCTTTTTAAAATTGACAAAATTTTGCTTCGGGTTTCGTTGGATTAAAGGATCAAGTTCGACTCTTGTGTACCATGTTTTTTATGATTACTTAAGTAAGAATTCAAGAAATAAAGACGTTTAATTTCAGACAATCATGTCTATTGTAAGAGAGGTTTTCGCGGGCGATGGATTCGATATTGGCAGGGACACGGGAATTTTGCGTGAACTATCTAGACGACATTGTCATATTTACTACAGGGGATATAGGGTTGCATTTAGCGCATCTAGATCAAATACTAGACAGGTTAGAAGCCGCTGGACTTACGGGCCGATTAGGGAAATGTCGATTCTTATGTGTAGAGGTGAAATTATTAGGGCACATAGTAAACACCGACGGGGTGCGCATGGATCCCGAACGCGTAGAGGCCATAATGAGTTTTCCCATACCAAAGACGGCGAAACAATTACGGGGTTTTTTGGGCTTAATAAATTATTTTCGAAAGTTTATCTCCAGATATAGAGAGGAAGTTAGGCCATTGTGTGACTTATTGAAACAAAACACAAAATGGTCCTGGACATTTGAAATAAATGACTGTTTTGAAAGGGTTAAAAGGTTATTTGTAGACACGATACTTCTCGCACACCCGGATCCTAAACAGACTTATTATCTGCAGACCGATAGTAGTAATCTAGGAGTTTCGGGTTACGTTTATCAGTTAACAAGCGAGGGAGAAGAGAGGGTAATAGGGTTCTGTAGTAAGTCACTATCGGAGACTGAACGTAGATGGACTGTTACGGAACAAGAACTATGGGCGATCATATTCAGCTTGTCAAAATTTGAAACTTACCTGAGAGGCGCGCGATTAATCATTAGGACCGATCATAAAAGTTTGATATTCTTACAAACATGTAAATTATTGAGCGCGCGGATGATACGATGGGTACATTATATAGGGCGGTTCGACTACACTGTTGAACACGTGAAAGGCCGACTCAACACGGTAGCAGACGTACTATCCCGGCATATAAAAGGGACCACCGACGTATTAACTAATAAGGCAGTAGGGCCTGAGATGAACCTATTCAAAGTACCGTTAGGACGGGTGGTACAGAGCAGGTGGAAGGAGATCAGGAATTATCAGGAGCGCGATGAGGCGGCTAGGAAAATAGTTAGTCGAATGGAGACTATAGGTACCTCCGAGTCAAAGTACTACGTGCTTAAAGAGGGAATTCTTTATAGATCGGACATACATAAGGATACATTTAGGCTCTACGTCCCCGAGGAATTACAGCAAGATCTGATCATTAGCATACATGAGGAGATAGGTCATTTTGGACGTTACAAGGTATATGCACTAATGAAGCGTCGGTATTATTTTTCTGATATGTCTCGCATAATAGGTAAAATCGTAAGAGCTTGTGAGGCGTGCCAAAAGTCGAAGCACGCGCGGGAAACTCATACGGGACCGATTAAGACTGTGATAGCAAGGGAAATAGGGGAGAAAGTGTTTTGCGACATTTATGGACCATTACCAGCGGGACGTTTCGGGTTCAAATACATATTTGTGGTACAGGACGCTTATAGCAAATGGATTAAACTATATTCGTTACGTCGAGCAAGTGGAAGGGCGACGTTAGCATGCATAAAGAAGTTTCATGTACAGATGAGGATTAGGACTCTATGTTCAGATAGGGGCACTAACTTCACTTCAAAGGATTTCGAGGCAGGTGTGAGGCAGCTAGGTATCGAACTGACGCATACATCCGTTAGGAATCCGCGGCCGAACTCGACGGAGAGAGTAAATAAAGAGTTAGGTAGGCTATTCCGAACCTATTGCGACAAATCACACCGCTCTTGGGTAGATCTGTTACCGGAAATAGAGGATTGCTATAATCAGGTGGTACACACCACAACAGGTTATTCACCGAATGAGATAGTTTGGGGAAAAAGGACCCTATTGTCTACAGACATCAGAAACGGCATTTTAGGCGGGGTAGGAGAACCACCTGAGGATCTCGAACATATTCGACAACAGGCCCGGCAGAATATAATGAAAGCGGCGGAAAGTAGGGAACTCCATTATAACAAAAACCATAAATTGATACAATTCGAAATAGGCGATTTGGTGAAACTTAAAACTTTCGCTAAATCAGACGCGGATAAGAAATTAACAAAAAAATTCATGCGTTTGTATAAGGGACCTTTCACAATAGGAGCTGTGCCATATAACAATGTATACACTTTAATAGACACGCGCACTAACAGGGTCGAGGGAAATTACAATGCAATCCACCTGTTTCGTTATTACAAAAACGCGTAAGCCCTGCAGGTAGAATGTTGACTAGGACTTGACTAACAAAGAGGTTGCGAAGTGTAAGCGCCACCGAAGAAAAAAAAAAACAATAGGATAACCGACTCGGACAACAATGCGGAATTTAGACTGTTTAGGGTTTTATTACCACAACGTAATTTTATGATGAGCGTGGGAAAACAAGGGATAGTCGTGGGAACTAACGGACCAGAGATTTGCCGTTTCACATGAAGAGTTGGAAATAGATTTTAATTTGGTCTAGGACATGTATGGGAGCATAGAATTCCTGGCCAAATTCAAATCTATTTGGGGGAGTGTGAGATGGTCAAATCTACTATTATAATTTTTTTTGGTATTGTGAAAGCGTGAGACCTCGAAATCACGTCTGGCAGGCTGGAATCGTAAATCCAAAAATATAATAGATACTGCGCGGCCCATAAATAACCCGATGTTATTTATGATACTAAAAACAATTTCGCTAGAATTTTAAATTGTCACTAAAGACAAAGAGTGACGGGAAATTTATTACGCAATAAATTGTTTTTAACTGCCGAACTCTCTCACAGATTGTTAAATCTATTTCTAAGGAAGCAAGTTAGAAAAAAGAGTTAAATATAGGCAATTCTAGAAACAACACAACGGGGCGTCATAAAACTATATTGCGCAACCTTTTCAGAGCGATGGGGAGAAATTTGAAGCTGCGCACATGTGCAAAGCATTAATCTTAATGTCGTCGAGACAAACAGACAACGTAATTCTAATGAATCTAAGGGCGTGTCACTTGACGCTGAAACCAATGACCAATAACCAAGCATGACTAGTTCGGGGTGGGGTTCGGATCATTGTTCACATTGACTGGCGGGAGAAATTTTGGATTACAGGAGGTGTGGCATGGACCTGGAAGGAGGCCGCTCGACTCGGACGGGAGCAAGGCTTGGACAGTTACGTTTTGAACCGCGCTGCGAGCACTCGGGATCTCCTCGAGACTAGCGTCAACTGTGGTCACTTTTTCTTTGTAAAATAATAATAAGTTTTTAAATAAAGTAAAGGAAATATAGTTTAAGTGATTAGTGATTAAGAGGACTTTTTGTCGAACGAGCAAGGCGGGGAGGCGACCCGACCTGCGAAAGGAGACGAGTTGGCGCATTGGCGAACTCTAGCAGCTCGAATAGACTGCGAATTATTTGGTAATGTACTTCAATACCATCATTGTCCGCAACGATTAGAGTGATTCAGATTCGCATCCCACTTTCATATTAAACTCAGTAGAGCCTTACAGTAAAAGTAGCGAACATGGACGCGGGAGCATCATTAGATAAATTTTACCAGCAAGGACGTAATAAACCCCACCGGCTGGACCCACTTTCGATTTGTGAGTTAACAATTTTATTGGAAGGCAGGTAGCATGCCTAATTGTGATTTTTTGCGCCGACTTTTGTGTGAGGGTTAATGCTTGGTGTCGTGAGACCCTACGTACTCTGCGTACGGGAGGAGATAATACTATAGAAATCAAAATGGTCCGTTATTAATTAGAATCAAAGGAGGAGTGCAAGTGTGAAATCACTCTAGCTGTAAATACGTGCTTTTGTGTTGATAGATTTAAGTAAAGTTGAAGGTTAGCCTCTCTTACTGTTGTTCCTCTTGAATTTGGTAGTTAGGGACAACTCTTAGATTAAGACTGTAAACTTTTGTGTGCATGTGTGTATAACTAGGTTTAAGAGCCTAGAGGGTTTTTAATTTGAGTGTTATGTTTTCCCTCTAAATTAGTATGGCTGGTAGGAATATAACACTCGGCTATGTCATTGATGCAACCCATCAACCATAGTCTAATTAATCGAACAGTTTCTTTTGCAAATTTACCTAAAAGTGAAATAAATTTAGATAAACAATTTTGATAAAATAAATCTAATTTTGCACAACTCCATATTTTTATTTCATCCCATTGGTAGGTACCCTTCGGGATTGTTAACGGAGGTTCCCCACTAAGGTCGTGGTTCATAAAGCCTATAGTACATAGCTAGATTGTTTAATGATTGTTACAGCCAGAGCGACTTCTTTAGGACTGAACCTCCGATACCAAAACCCGTATCTTATACTCAATTACGATTTCCGTTCTAAAATGATATCAGTCGAATCATTTCTTTGAGACCTAGTTGGACCTAGAGACGAATCTAAACTGTGTGGCAGGCAGTCAAGTAAATCAGAGACAATGGAATTTGGACCTTGGGTCAGGCCTTCATGTAGGAAGCCCTCTTAGGACAATACTCACTAGGATATTCCTAGAATACCCGTTACTACCTACTGATCTGACGCGGAGACGCGGGGCGACACCTGAAGGCGAATGCTTACACATTTACCTACTCATTCTACGTAAGTATATAACTATGGATCACACTGGGCTGCGGTTGACTACTGAGGGCGGCGAGTACCGGACCAGTTGGAGGCGAAGGGCGTATTGGCAGAGAAAGGTGATATTTTCTAAGGTAGGCATCGTAAGGCCTAACCTTTAAGTGTAGGACAATGCAGGCTGAGTCTAGATAGCGAAACTGACTCGAAGCAGTCGGTAGCGTGACAACTATTCCGTTTACAAAGGCGTGACAGCGGCGATTGCTGGTCACTCTACTACACGCCATGTCTTGCAGATTGACCCTCGACCTTTGATTTGGCCAAATCAAAACCTAACCTATTTGCATACCGACACCTAAATAAACTATGACCCGGGTCGAATGGGGCGGGCTCACAGCCCAATAACAAGACCTCATCTTCGGATACGAGGCAAATAATCGCTTCTCAGCGAAAGAGGGTCAACTGCGCCCCTATAACTCGAGTACGAGGCTTGGCATCTGGTCTGTCAAGCGTAGGCTTCCCCTGTGATTGCGGGCGATCGGTTGTACACGACGGGAACAAAACCCGTACAATGGAGGCTACTCCATTTATCCTAATAACGAAATCAATGTCACTGACGCCGACCTCTAGTAGCTAGATAGCTATGACTGCCTCAGCCTGGATGTATATAAATGTAGTAACGAATTCTCTCAACCTTACAGTAAGCCTTAATTCTCTTCAAAATTTATTCAATTGCATAAACAGCTACAACTTAGACGATCACTTCACGAGCCGTACCATCACAGTACTTTCATTTATTACTTTTTAAACTATTACTTTAAATATTTCTCATCGCTATTAGAGCAATGAGACATATTTAAAGTAACTTTAAATTTTAATTAAATTTGTTTTTAAGTAGGTATACATGATATGTGTATATATGTTATTTACATGATACAATTTCATTTCCTCGCAATCGAAGTGAAAAGTAGAGTGTGCAACTCGTCCATAAAACACATTTTACACTCGACTTTATATTAATCCTCGCTCGCAAGCTCGCTCGGATGGATAAACGTCTCGTGTAAAATGATGCGTTTTATGCACTTGTCGTACAATCTACTATGAGAAGACTCCTAAAGAGTTGGAACAGAATAGCTGGAGCGGCTTCAAGAAATAAAAGGTTTCAGTGGAAATTTTATTAAGTTTCCAACTGCAGCGGGCGATGAATTTTTGATTAGTCCTAGGTTCAATCCCGGCTATATTTAGTTTTATCGTTTCTGAAGTTTCTGCCAGTTCTATCTGTTATTAAATGTATGATGAAGTTTGAGCTTGTGTGGTTCTTGGATGAACTTAGCTAACATTAAATGTGATTCTAAAAATATCTTGATCTACCATGTTTCTTGTAAATTGTATCTCACAGTCTGAGTAGGCTATGATTGGTTGGTTGGTTCTGTCATTCCGTTTGTGTTGCCAGTGGTGTATCATAATACTCCCCGAATCCCCGGCTACCTGTAAGACTCTCGTAAAATCGTGAGTGGTTTTAAATCAATTATTATAAAAATATAAAATTTAGTCAAATAACATGAACACTGTAATGCATAATGGCTTATATTTTTTTGTACGACTGGTAGCATTTTTTTTTCTCTTTATAGTTATTTTGTTACCATAAAGCAGCAACTAATCAATCTGACGACGCGGTTGGCTCAGTTTGTAAGCACTTGCCTGCTGAGCTAGCGGTCCTGGGTTCGAATCCCGGCCAGGGCAAATATTTCTGTGAGAACTCCAATATTTGTGCTTAGGTCATGGATGTTATCTATATATGATATGTATTTATATATTATGTATATCGTCGTCTAGTACCCATAGTACAAGCTTTGCTTAGTTTGGTACTAGGTCGATTTGTGTAAGATTGTCCCATCATATTTATTTTATATATTTATTTACATAACTAGAAAATCTCACTAACTGGAGTGGCACGACTTGCAGCATACATAATCTACATAAATAATTGTTGAAATTCAAAATACTTATATAACAATTCAAGTCAATGATCTTCAGTAACGCCTGACACAAATGCAGTCCTTGTGTTCTTTCATGGGGATTCGGGTTTCGGTGAAAACGGAAAGATTCTTATCTCAATCGCGTAAGAGCAAGCGAGACAGGTATGAAACTCGAATCTCATTCCGTCAGATCACGCACTGTACACGCATATTTACACTTCATCATCATCATCATCTCCCTGCCCTTATCCCACTTATGTAGCGTCGGCACAACATGTTTTCTTCTTCCATTCATTTCTATTATACGTCATTTCAGGGCTTACTCCTTTCTTTCTACTGTCCTCTCTCACACAATCCATACATCGATTTTTTCGCTCTTCGGCCTTCGACATTCATCCCTAACATTCTTTTACCAATATGACGTTCATCCCTCCTCATTACATGCCCATACCACGGTAACCTACTGGTACATTTACGGTTACGAGTCAGATAAAGTCCTCAACATACAAAATAAACGCACCAACGTGAAAGCTTCCTCGCCAGCTGCGAACGGCGTGCGAGGGCACTTATTCCAGATATTAATTAGATTTCAAGAGATATTGGAATAGTTTGTAGTAGTTTTAAAATAGGGCAAAGCTTGGTACGGATGTCTGTTTATTTACACATTGAGATTTCATTGAAAGTTTTGCATTCCTGTGGACTAATAATTATTAATGGCATATTGATATCACAAACATTTTTTTTTATCCACTTGACCGCCCAGCCCGCGAGACTATTTTCCTGTCAACCTTCCGGGTTTTTTTAGCGACGCACGCCCCGCGCTGCTCATCCTCAACTTTCTACAAAACTAGCGTAACTACACTGCCATTTATATTTTTTACAGCAAACTATTTGGTTAGGCTACGTTGTTGCATCAAGATAATCAGTAAATAATGCCGAATCATTCCACTAGAAGCCACTATAATCAACCGTTCCGTCTTCCAATCTTGGATAGTAAGGTATCCGCGGACGGTTAGGAGCATATTGGTTTTGGATACTATGCTATAATCGGACGGTCAAGTGGTTATACTAGATGATTGTCGATATGGTTCCATTAATAATAAAATGTTAACTACACTTCGTTTCTACAAGGTTTATTTTTCCGTAGACACTATAATAATATACCGGGTGTAACCGACGGTGTACCGAAAACTGAAACCATGGCTTCAGACCATTATTCTGGGCTGGAAAAACGTGGAAATTTCTTTGAGAAAATTCACAAATTTTCCTTGCGAGTTTTCATTTTTTCTTTATTTTTCCGTTAATCGAACTCTACCGGTAACAATTTTTCATGAAAAATCGCATGAAAATAGCATTTTCCGTAAAACACGCAACGTATCACAAACAGTATTATGTAAGCGTGTGGAGTGGGTCAGATAACGGTACTGGCCGGTCATTGATCCGCCAGTGAGCGCCCGTCGGCCGTTACGGTCGGACGCATGTTTAATGTTTACCTACCCGCACATTTTATTTGCTTTACTTGCTTGAATGAAAATAATCTTGTTAGACTGTTTTAATTTATCGGTCAGTTGTTATTGGTGTTAGGTACTACATAGTAGATGTGTTGTGATCTGTGGTTGCGTTGTTTTTGTGGTTGCATTCATTCATGTCATTCGATGCGCATTGGCGTAACGGTATGTTTTGCGCTGTCGCGTGAGTGGAATGGGGAGCGCCCGGACCGGTCTATGCTTGCCGCGTGCCCCCTCCCCGCGCGTCTGCACCCGAGAGAATTGGACGCAATACATTGCGCGTCGAGTTTTATAATTTATTTTAGAAAATCTTATCCTTGAGTTTTCCGAGAAAATGAACACTCGTTTTCAGTTCGTGATTATGGTCTAAAACTACAGTTTTCGTTTTCGGTACGCTGTCGGTTACACTCTGTATACTGGTTAATATTTTATACTCTTTGGTTTGCACTGCTTTTCACTGTTTCTGTTGGATTAATTTGACAGTACGTTCGAGAGGAGTCATGAAAACAGGGAAAATCTTAATAGCGTGATTCAGCAAATCACTTGGATGGATCAGTGGCATCTAGTATTACATTGATTAACCATAATTATTATGCTGAAATATGACACAAATTACTGAAATATGACACAAATGAGGTACTACTAGCGCCATCTTGTAACGGTACATTAACAATAATTTGGACAAAACAGGGGTAACTCGAGCCATCTATCGTGGTCAGATGTAATTATAATTTCAAAACAAAACATGTACCTAAAGTTGGTTTTACAAGTAGCAAGTGGCAGGGCCCAGGCGGTGGTTAGGGCTGCTGCAGAGAGGGGAAGCTCCTAACAATGCGCTATATTATTATTATTTATTATCGTTGTCTATTAACACTAGAACAGTCGCGCCCTAGTTTCGAACACTTTTAGTAGCTACGGGGTCCACTGGACCCAGTCCGTTATGTGGCCGTAAATCGAAAAATATTCAAATATATATGAAATACGTATATATTTCCTATAATAAACTATAAAACAATCATGATAAAATAAACAACACTTTATTTATGGCAAATTATCATAATATTATAATAATTTCAAAAGATACCTACGTTTTAGATTATATTTTCGTAACTTATACATTTTAGGCTAATAACCTTGTATTTTGTTTTACTTTTTTAATATTTTCTTAAACTACTATTATTGCTTTATTCAAAATCACAAAAAGAGATCACAATGTATCCTAAAAAGTAATGAGTTATTACACTTTGAACTAAACCTATATTCTTACTCAGTAATTTCAAAACAATTGGTACAAATTGGTTTTGTGTGCTCACCACAAATTGCTAAATTCCATTTGCAGCAGCATATTTGTGCATTTCGGTTGAAAACCAAAAAAATGTGGAATACACTGGCCTATCTTTTGTTTTTTTTTAATTAGTCGCTCATGGGTCCATTAGACCCAGACGTATAAATATTATGCACGCAAATGGTCGCTACAGGGTCCAGCGAACCCATACGCACTTTAGACGTCCGTCGCTCGCGAGCGCGGCGCGCAGACTGACTCCTGCGGCGATGAACCGACGCGCCACACTTTTGCGGGAAGGTACTAAGAACGGCAACGTCGCGTGGTACCTAACTAAAATATTATTGACTGTTATTAAGGTCACCGGGTCCAATAGACCCATAAGCGACTGTTCTAGTGTTAAAAATTGAAAATCTTCAGTCATGCTCTCAACACTATTTAGTAGAATTTTACTTAAAAATATTTCAATATTCTTATGAGAAAATAAACTTCTTTAAACCTAAACATAAACTTTTTGCAGAATACAAACAATTATTACAAATGGCGCAATTAATGTTCTCAGGCATTTACTACCACTTAACCACTGGGTTAAACATAAATATAATATGTAGTACATAAGTGCAAGATTATAAAAATATATTTTCCACATGTTGCTTTTCTATTTTATTTCACGTTACCTCAAACTTGCTTTCAGCCCGTGTGCACTTAACCTAAACTCCCAAGTTTAAACCACATTTCCTAACATTAATTCCAGTGACATAAGGGTGGCCGCACACTCGACGTAAGGGCGGCCGCACACTCGACTCGCTGGACCGTACACACTTGCCTTTCACGACGCAAGTACCCACAAATGAAAGTATAAAAATGTAGTTTTATTTTAAATTAATGGTCGGAAACTTTGATGTTATATTTTTTAATTGAAACATGTGTTTGTGTGTTGTGAAATGTTTCAATGGATGGATTTTCATAATTATTTCTGTGCATAAAAATATTAGAGATAATTATAACTTATAATTTTTAACAAAAAAAACAACCGACTTCAGTAAAACTAAAAAAGTTCTAGTGGCCATCTGTCGTGTTCATCATCAGTTTCCTTACACCAAATCCTATTTACTGAATGTAAATTCTTGACTTTATCAATAAATTACCGAAAGCGCCGTACATGTCCCTATAACATTTGAAGTGTTCCCTCGATTTCTCCAAGATTCCATCATCAGATCCCGACTTAGTGCCAACGGGACCAACTCGGAGTTATACCCTTTCGATAAAAAAAAAAATTTAAAATCGGTTCACGGTTCTCGGAGATATCGAGTAACACACATACAAAAAAAAAAAACCGGCCAAGTGCGAGTCGGACTCGCGCACCGAGGGTTCCGTACAAACACTTTCCATCCCTAAGTGGTTAAGTTAAATTTGCACCTGGTATGTATAGCGCCCCATATAAATTAGGTGCAAAGTTAGGTATTAAAAAAAAAAATTATGGTTTTCGTAATTATTCCTTTATCTATGCTATAAGACGTTGCTTCGTACCAAATTTCAAGATTCTGAGTTCACGGGAAGCACCCTGTAGGTTTTGATTCCCTTGCAAGTGTCGAAAATTTGCAAATTAGGTGCAAAGTTAGGTATTAAAAAAAAAATTATGGTTTTCGTAATTATTCCTTTATCTATGCTATAAGACGTTGCTTCGTACCAAATTTCAAGATTCTGAGTTCACGGGAAGCACCCTGTAGGTTTTGATTCCCTTGCAAGTGTCGAAAATTTGCGGCATAAACGGCTGTATCTTTTGATTGCGTTGGCTTAGAAGTTTGATTTTTTCACAGCTTCAAGGGACAGTAGACCTGAGTAATTGATATAAATTTCAGCTTCATACGTCCACGCGTTCCTGAGAAAAAGGGTCTTGACAGACGGACAGACGGACAACAAAGTGATCCTATAAGGGTTCCGTTTTTTCCTTTTGAGGTACGGAACCCTAAAAATTAGTTCGAATTGAGAACCTCCTCCTTTTTTTGAAGTCGGTTAAAAATATAAATAAATGAGGCAGATAAGCTTAGACTATATTTATAGATGAGTAACAGAAAGTTTTATATTGAATGGTATGAAACTAAATTAAATGAAAATCGTATTACAAAAGAACAGGTGGTATATTTTTAAATAATTTTCTCAATAAGTCATAAGTCATAAGTATTTATTCATTTAACAATTTACATTGCGTTTGAAATCATATTAATAAAAAAAAAATACAATACAATAAATTAAACAACCATACTCAATAAAATTAGATAATACAATGAAATAAACAATAATTCAAATAATTAAAATGTCAACATTTAAGTAATTTAACAAATATTAATAATTAATTAATTAACAGGTACTGATGATGTCCACTTTATCAAATAATTAACATAACTACTATTACTATAAGTACATATTTTTCAGTTGTTGGGATTCTTATGCTGATAGAACTCATCAACCGAATAAAAACACTTCATCAGCAAGAAAGATCTCAGTTTATTTTTAAATATGTTGACGCTTGTCACTGTCTTTAATTCTAACGGTAACCTATTAAAAAGAGCAATGGACTGGAAACCCGAAGAATGCTTCACCACCTTAAGTCTTGCATCTATCGTTCGAGGCAAGTCTTTTCTCCTTGTGGCTAGGCGCGCTTGTCTTTCTTCTGGCGTTTCAATGCAGCCAAGATATTTAACCAAATCGCAAAGAACCACGTGAATATATAAGCTGGGTACCGTAAGGATCTCAGAAAAATAGGCCTTACACGATGTTGTCTGAGGTATCCGAACAATGGTTCTAATTGCCCTTTTCTGAGCAACAAAGGCGGAATTGATGTTATAAAGATAGCTGTTTCCCCAGAACTTGATGCTATATCGTAACTTGGACTCGACCAAAGCATAGTAAACCATCTTTAATTAGACAACTTCACTTCATCCCGGAGGTTTCTGAGTGAATAACAAGCGGAACTAATGGAATGCACTATTGAAAACAGCTCTTTTTTCCAATTTAAACTTGAGTCAATCCAGACACCTAGAAATTTTACGGAATCTACTTGTTCGATTGCTTGTATCATTTGATGAAATTTGTAGACAGTCATTGTTTCTTGCAGTGGTTTTAAATAGCATTGCATTTGTTTTAGTGCAGTTCAGTCTTAGGTTGTTTGAGCTGAACCACGTATTTAAAGCTTCGAAAGCGAAATTGACACTGTCATTTAACTGTTCAATGTTCTCTGCAGATACGATGGCATTTGTATCATCAGCAAAAACCACCAGTTTAGTGTTCTGAGTAAGGTTACGCATATACGGTATTAGGTCATTGATAAAAATTATAAAAAATATTGGACCTAGTATGGAACCTTGTGGAACTCTTCTTTCTGATTTGGTAATCTTGGATCTGTGAACTGTTTCTTTATCGTCTTGAACCCATTTTTTTTATTTTTTTCAATGAATCTCTTAATACTATAAAGGTGAAAGTTTGTGAGTGGGTTTGTGTATGTGTATGTTTGTTTCTTATCGCTCCAACGGCTGAAGAAATTTTGATAATTTTGGTATGAAATTTGTAGTGTTCCCGTGGAATGACCGGGTGTCTGTCACAGATAGGTATTAATTAACCCCTATTACTAATATTACTAAGACTCCTCTGTCCGTCAGTCTCTCTAATAGGCTGTATCTCATGAACCATGATAGCTAGACAGTTTACATTTTCACAGATGATGTGTTTCTGTTGCTGTAATAACAACCAATCCTAAAAACAGAAGAAAATAAATATTTCAGTAGAGCTCATTTGTATCCAGCGCCATACATATTAGGTGCAAACTTAATTTCAACCGGCCAATTTTTTTATTTGATGGTACTGAACCCTTCACGCGTGATACCGACTTGCACTTGACCGGTTTTATTTAATAGTATAGGTAAATAAGTACAGAGGACATTCGGACTCAAGTTATGGTTCTTATGTTATTTTACCTCATTCCCCATTCAAATTCCTCGCAATAAGTTAAGTGGGACGAATTGCATGCATAATGTAACTTGACCTCGCTGTATGTTCGTTCATTTGAATATTTTGTTGACCTAATACGTATACCTACTGTAGGAATAATTTGTTAGAGAAAATGAGAGTAGGTAAGGTTTTTCTTCAGTTACCACAGAATAAACTTACGTACACGTATATCTTAAATAACACATTGCTCTGTGGTTAAACATATCTGGACCGAACTTCAGAGAGACTTTGTTGTCTCACCTACAACGGCAACGCACGTGCCCTCTGGTGTTGCAGGTATCTGTGGGCGACGGTAATCGCTTTCCATCAGACGATGCGTTTGCTCGTATAGAAAAAATAATAGACATAAAAAAATGTACTTTTATGTGCTTACCCCGTGCGGTGCACTTATCCCGACAGAACTTCAGAGGTCCACTACCGCTACCATGAAGTATAAAATGACCACACTCGCTAGCAACTATTTAACTGATTTATATAGTCTCCAAACCAAATCTAGCGTGACGGTAAAGTGATTGCTGTCTCCCAGAAACACCTGCAACAACAGAGGGGTTATTAGTGCGTTGCGTTGCCTTGGATCTTGTATATAAACTTATATCGACATGAAGTGTGTGAACAGTGCTCAATTTTGGTGAAAAGTATTTGGAATTCGGACTACTAAATCGTGAGTTACAGACAAAATAAGTTTAAAAATTACTATTAACGACACGATAAACGGCCCGCGTCAGCGGTCAACATTTAAACTTGGCCGTGCACCTACAGCGCCTGCAGCGCTTTGCGGCGGCGGCGGTCGTCTCAACTGCACGGGTCAAATGGCAGCGATGCAGCGCTTGTATATTTGAAGCGTTTGACTGCGGCGACCAAAACCCATAAGTGCAGCGTTCTGCATGGCGCTTATGACATTTTTCTCGCGACCATATCTAACGGCAATGCTCTACTTGCAACAATAAATTAATGCTATTCGGTTCATAAACTGAACCTTACCGTACTATTGTTAAGTTGGAAATGCTGTTGCTCGCTACATATATAGCGTCAAGTCAAATATTTAAGTTTCAAAGAGGACAATTATTATTTATTTAATTGAAAATGGCACCAAAACCGACATGCGCTCGTTGCAAGAAATCTATTCAGGATAAACACTTTTTGACGTGTTCGGTGTGTGGGCGATCCTATGATCTTGTTTGTTCAAATACTGATAAACTCTACGACTTGATGGACAAGGAACGTAAAGCGTCGTGGTGTTGTATGAAGTGTCATAAGCTCAAAGAACAACCAAGAAAAGCAAGTACGCCTATAAATTTACAAAAAGCTGTCGCTAAGCCGTTAATGCCAAAACAAGTCATAACAACACCCACAGAACTGTCACCTACACCCTTGCCACACAGCTCGTCCGTCCCACAAATGCTAAACTATTCTGTGGACAACGTCACGGTAAGGAAATACAATGTACCGGTACACAACTCATTTGACTCTTTAAGCGATGAGGAAATCGACAGCTCGATACTACGGAATGACACGCTCAACAGAAGTTGCCCAGATGTGACTATTAATTATAAAAATGAAGTTGATGACTTCAAAATTAAAATATCCCAACTACAAGAGAAACTCAAGTTCGCCGATAGTTACAGTACTAAACTCCTGATCGAAAACGATAAGCTGAGCAAGCAGTTATTGGATTGCAACCGGCAAATTCAGCAGCTGAAGGAGATTTGTAAATCCACATCAAACGTTATAAAACCAGCGAAAACCAGAGAGAATAAACAAAAATCTACGCAAACCAGTTTTAGCAGTGAACATCTAAATGTTGGAATAGAAAAGTCTGTCCAAACTTCACAAGGTTATCCAGATATAAATCCGGCTCTCACATCTAGCGCCAAACATGGGCAAGAATTAACTGAAAATTGTGAAAACTTGCCAGGTAAAATAAACATAATCGGTGGTGAACAATGTAAGGGACTGGCGACCGCACTATTGAAGTCAAGACAGGAGTCTGTCTATGAAAAATACGCAGTAGCATCGACCATCAAGCCCGGCGCACGTTGTGAGGATATACTTCACTCACCAGAAACTTTAAATGCTACCTCCAAAAATGTTATCATCATAAGTATTGGAGAAAATGACAGTAATCCTATAAAATTACTTGTGGAGCTCGGCGCATTTATAAAATCTCGCCCCGAAGCTTTCATTATTGTTACCGGTGTAAAAAATAGTCTGCACCTAAATGAAAATAAATTGAACCACTGTGTAAAGGTGTTATGTAATAATTTTGACAATTGTGCATATTTGGATGTATTTCACTTGAATAATTATTATAAATTATGTTTAAAAATAAATTTTCTAATTGATTCCTATGACTATAAGAACAAATATTTGACTTATAATAAATTGAAATGTAAAATAGCTAATAAGCCGATTAAAATAAATAAGACTTTAAAGCAAAAATATATCACCGATTACATTCCAGAAAGTAGTCAAATGTTGAAGCAAAAACGTATCACCGATTATTTCCCGAAAGAGACTGGCGTAGGTATGTTAAATCAACAGTTTTTTCGCTCCTAATTGTAATTTGTTTAATATATTTCATCAAAATATAGCGGGACTAGTAAGCAAAAGAAATTTACTGGAAATAACACTTGATGAGTTAGAGCGAGACAATAAGCAATTTGATGTCTTATGTTTTACAGAGACATTCTTAAAAGCTGGTAACGAAAGGAATTTACGTATATCTGGGTATCGTTTGGCGGCATCATATTCTCGGGCTCATCAAAAGAGAGGTGGAGTTTGTATATTTTGTACAAACCAACTCCAAACAAAAGTGTTATCTATTTTAGAAAACTATTGTGAAGACTACGTTTTTGAATGCTGTGGTATAGAGATACCGGCACGTTTAACGTCATTCATTAATAAGTATAATATTATTAAACCTGAACAGTTTGGCTTTCAGAAAGGGAAATCGACGTCATTAGCTGCTTTTAACTTGTCAAATTTAATTCTAGGCTACATGAATCAAAGCTTACCTGTAACTGCAATCTTCTTCGACATGAGCCGGGCCTTTGACTTTGTCTGCCATGAAACACTCCTGGCTAAATGTGAGCTCTATGGCCTAAGAGGGGTAGTCAATAAATGGCTTAGGGACTATCTATATGCGAGAACCCAGTTTGTAGAAATAACCCAAATCGATTCTGCGAATACTGCATCTACTCATAAGTCCTCTACTAAAATGAATAAGGTTGGTGTACCGCAGGGGAGTATTTTGGGCCCCCTATTATTTTTACTGTACATAAATGACTTACCTAATGCGATAAATTATGATTGCACTTTATTTGCAGATGACTTATCCGTGGTTGTGCCATGTTATGACATTGATAAATACAATGATAACATAAATAATGTTTTATGTAGCATTGTGACCTGGCTGCGCAATAATAATTTAAGTATTAATATAAGCAAAACGACATATATTCAGTTTATAAATCGGAATGCAAATAAGCAGTCGTTAACTGTAACGTTTGAAGATCACACAGTGACAGAATCTTCCGAGGTAAAGTTTTTAGGTATACTCTTAGATGATAAATTCTCTTGGCACGAGCATATTAACCAATTATGTAGTAAAATTAACTCATTTGCGTATGCCTTATGGAGGCTTACTAAAGTTAGCACCAAAGAATCGGCAATACAAGCTTATCATGGATATGTTTGCTCCCTGATAAGATATGGCATTCTCCTTTGGGGTAACTCTTGTCACGCTAAGCGAGTGCTGGTAGCACAAAAACAGTGCATCCGGGCCATATCAAATGTTGACATCCTGACGTCGTGTAGACCCTTTTTCCAGGAGTTGAATTTGTTAACAGTACCAAGCATGTATATCTACGAAGTTTGTCAATTTGTTAAAATGCATCCTGAATTGTATAAAACAAATAAAACTAATTGTAAATTTCTAACAAGGTACCCAGATCGTCTCGTTTTTCCAGCAATAAAGACAAAACTGTATGGCAACAGCACCTACTGCATGTCAATAAGTATTTACAATCGTTTGCACAATGACATAAAAGAATTGCCAATTAACTTATTTAGAAAGGAACTTAAAAACTGGGTAGTGCAAAAATGTTTTTATTCGGTGGATGAATATTTCCAATATTATAAGAAGTAAATGACACCATAAATTGAACAATCAAATGACATTATATATTTTTTTAGGTTAAGATAGTTTTATAAGGAATTATTTAGTATGCACTGACATTTGTTTAATAGTTTATGGTCATAAATATGTTTAGATGTGAATTCTGTTATGGATTAAGGTATAATTGCATTATTAGTTATAGACGCTTTGTTATATATTGTGTCGTATTTTAAAATTCTTGTTTTGCATGCCAGTTGCTGGCAAAATGTGTGTGTCTGTATTTATTTGAAATGTACCATCTTTAATACCACATTTTACGCAAATAAAGATATTTGTATTTGTATTTGTATTTGTATTTGCCGACATTTCAAATGAGAGTATGCGTTTTTCGATACCAATGATACAGAGATGCATTAACTAAGTGACATTGGCTAGTAGACATTTTGCTTGTACCTGTCAGTGATAAAGCCCCACAGTACTAATTTATTTTACTGGCAACGACACATTTTTGGTAACTGACGGAAAGTCGGTGAATGTCACTGATGTAAACAAAGAGGGAACAGGACCACATATTCCGCCAATTTCAAGTATTTTTTGCAAAATATAGCCAAAACTATCCACAGTCACTCAGTCGCTTCGAATTTTGAGTTGCTCTATTTATAAAATAAGAGCGGTGACAGGTCAGCAAAAGCAATTGACTGGACAGTGATCAAAGTCAAGTTTTTTTTTAATAGGATTCAGTATTTATTTCACAAGAGGAACCAAGGATTCAGCAGCATTCCGGTAAACAATGTTTTGAATTTGGTTAATTACAAATCCGTGACAAATCGCTATTGACATGTAATAATGCAAATTGTGATGTATGCACATTATTGCCGTATCAAAGCTGTTTATAGCGCCAGTGTCCCTTGGGCCGGATCTACACTTGTTAGGTTATACTTAGTAGTTTTAATGCAATTTTTAACTACAATAATATACAACAAAAGCATCCCGACGAAATGAGAACCTCCTCTTGATTGAAACAATTACGTCGGATGAAAAAATATGATCGCAGTTAGTTCGAACTGCAAAAGCAGACAAGGGTTTTTAGGCTTGTCTCTTTAGTGATTGGCGAGATTTTAGTCAGATGTTACTAAAACGCTTGACACACTCCTGTAAATGAGAACACATTATCAACAGCGCAGCTAAATCGACGCGCAGACGCACCGACAGACGTGTGGGTTAATATAACCGTTGGACGGATTAAAACGTCATAATACGGCTCGGTTTACTGGATTATGAGTGAGTACGCTGACGTTCGTCCACGTTGATGCATGTTGCTGGATGTGGCGTTCTATAGAGTCACGTGTGTAAGTGTACGTAGTGGGTTATGTACGCAGTAATTAAGTGTACGCAGTAATTAAGTGTAGGTACGCAGTAGCTAAGTGTACGTAATGGCTTATTGTACACAGTGGGTAAGTGTACGCATACCCATTTATTTCGGACTGTTTTTTTTTACATTGCACCATTAACCATTGATACAAAATTAAAAGCCCAAAAAAATAAGTAACCTGGCGGAAGAGACCAGGGATCGAACCTGGTACCTCTGGATTACCGGTCCAACGTGTAACCTTTCCACCTAACGCCAAATAACCATAAGATTTTTTCCTTCTGCTCTGTGTGTCGATCTATGCATTGTTTATTTGAAAGGCTTCATGTTTCAATTATCACCAACATTAGAAAAACAATTTCAAGCAAGCCCTGTTGTAAAAAATCTCTTCCATAATATATACACCCGCGTCAGCGCTAAGTCCCCCGCCTCATACCGTTATTAAATCTAAGCACTTATCCTTTGTATATATCTTATTTGAACGAGTTACTCAAGTTTAGATGGAATTAAGCCTAAGAGTGTTGGTGCTGTTTGTATGTGAATACGGTTTAGAGCGAGACAACTAGTTGTGAAAACGTTGCTAGGTAACAGATCTTAATCGTCTTAACTGACGGGATTAGACGGGGATCTAATTAGGTTGTTTTTGGAGGATAAATGACTCATTACATACCTATATGAATCATTATAATATACCTAGGGCGGTGAATTGGCGAATGTCCCAGATCGCAGGTGTTTGTGGCCCGAACCGAAGGCGAGAGCCATAAATATGCGATCTGGGGCTTTACGAATTACAACCCGTATTTGCGTATTTATTTTATTTTTCCTATCGTGGTGGGAGGGTGGGACTATTTAATGCATGTATGCATGAAAAAATACTCAAACAAGTATAACGGGTTAGCACAAATTAACTGGCACGTCATTATATCGCGGAACAACAAAGCAATATTACTATTTCTAGTTAATATGTATTTCCGCAAAGTAACGCCTTATTCATTTAATTATTTTACGTCTCGACTTAGCCAGGAGGTGAGATTTTCTCTACCAGGCAGTAAATCCCACTTACGACCCAGAGTGACGTAAAATTTAATCAACATACAGGAAAGGCCCCCCAACAAGGTGGACCGACG
The DNA here is from genome assembly GCA_947623375.1 of Apotomis capreana. Lineage (NCBI taxonomy): Eukaryota > Metazoa > Arthropoda > Insecta > Lepidoptera > Tortricidae > Apotomis > Apotomis capreana. The sequence continues at coordinate 1,112,430 of OX392520.1, forward strand.
ACCTGGCTGGGATTGTGGGCAGAAATTGGATGAGGGCGGCCCAAGACCGATCGTTGTAAAGAACTTTGGAAGAGGTCTTTGTCCAGCAGTGGACGTCTATTGGCCGATATGTTAATGATAACGACTAGGAAAAGTAAAAAAAATATATAAAAATTGAGTTGCAAGATTGGACCTAACTCAAACAACTAACAGGTAAAGTTTGTCATTTTTTAACTAAATAATTTGTCATTTGAGTTGTGGAAATCTAACAGAGAGGCCTTTGCCCAGCAGTGGGACACTCAAACAGGCTAAATAAAAAATAAAAAAAATTTGATCATGATCACGTTCTTAGTTTTTCGTATTATAAAATATGAAAGTTTCTCACACCTAATTTCCATAATAAGTACTTACCAACTATACGTAAGGTAAGCAAGTTGGTAAGTAGTTTACTTAACATTCAAGTTGAGCTAAAACAGTATCGGCGCTTCGTAGCTCCAAGCACGTGTCAAGCTGTCAATTACAACTTGTGATTACTGGCGGGAAGTTCATTGTAGCCTTAAGTTCGGTATTGGATCGTTTTGAGTATAATAAATGTCTCGGTTAGTTGGTTATCGTGTAAAAGTTTTTGGTTATATTTCGGGCAATTTGTGTGGACAGCATCAAAAGTGGGTGACAACTTTACTACGGGCTTATGTGAAATTGCATACAAAAATTGTAAAGTACTTTAGATTCCGACTGTGTTATAGAAAATGACGGTTATACTACATTTGTGTGTCAGCAATGGCCTTCGAACTCGTATGAAACTCCATAAAAATACAAAAAATAACCAACTGTAATGAAAATAAATCATATTTCCAATAAGAACAGAACGAGTCACTATAACACAGAAATCACTACAGATGCCTTTGATATTTGAAAAGTTACTTCGATTCTTCATGAATTTCGCTATCAGATCACCAAAACTTTATGGGACCAATATGGAGAACTCTTTTGGAACAAAATATTTTTTTTTGTAAAAAAAAAGTCCAAGTCTGTTTATAAATTACAGTTCTGAGGTGACAAACATGAAAACAAACAACCAAATTGAGGACCACCTCTTTTTAAAGTTGGTTGTTTAGAAAATCTTCTTAATCTTTACAAAAACACACGCTTTCCACGGAGTAGCAAAGGCATCATCATATAGGTAATTCAATATACAATTCCGCAAAGGAATAACGTTTTTTATTAAATAAAACAAACTACAAAAAAATAACTAACACATTTCCCCATTCCTGTAAATAGATATTTTCCTTTTTTGAACACGGTAAATCTCAAATCCCATGAATAAACTTGACGGCTGATCTGTCACATCACCATTGTCGCAACCCCAAAGCATCCGTATGAGCTCGTACAGTCCGTTTAGTTTTCACTCCACGTCAAAATCATTACCGACTTGTCATAACTATAGTTAAACCTTTTTTGTCACGTCCGATCTGTCACGTCGCGTGTTAAGGCGTGACTGTCATCCCGAAACATGGATTTACGAGTGACAAAAAAAACAGGCCTTTTTCGACCCAAACATGACAGCAGTAAGTCTTAGTTCGATATGTGACGTGATTTGTGGGTGAATAAGTATGCGAGCTATTTTGAACTTTAGGAAAACTGGAATAAGTTGAAATAGGTTGAGAGAGGTTGGTAATGGAATACGTGATATGCGAAATAGGACTTTATTCCTAAGGGATATGCATGAAAGTTTTATTTGGAGGCCGCTTGGATCTCGTATAAGTTTTTGAGTAACTAAACTAATTATAGAATGTGAGGACTATCAGTTTTCGATCGTGACAGACGATATGTCCCCATATGAGTTGTTGATAGTCTTTGATAGTAATTAAGTAATGTTTACAAGTTGACGCATTCTTTCAGGCTTAGGCCTAAGTGTTATGGCCATTAGCCTACTTTAATAATAAAGACTATATTCCAAAATAGGTAATTTATTTACTAATGTTTAGTTTTATTTTTTTTCCTATACCTACTTGTAGTATCATACGATACTTGCCAAATTGAATAGTTCTAGGTCAAAGAAAAATACCCTATAAATTATGATTCCCTTGAAAGTATCAAAATATACGTTTTGTGCGGCATATTCGGCCATATCTTTTTCTTACGTTAGCTAAGATGTTTGAGTTTTTCACAGCTTCGAGGGCCCATGACCTCAGTACATGGTATTAATTCCAAATCGATAACTCCACGCGTTCCCGAGATAAAGGGGTCTTGACAGACAGACAGACGGACGGATGAACGGACAACAAAGTGATCTTGTAAGGGTTCCTTTTTAGGGTTCCGTAGTCAACTAGGAACCCTTATAGTTTCGCCATGTCCGTCTGTCCGTCTGTCCGTCCGTCCGTCCGTCCGTCCGCGGCTTAGCTCCGTGACCATTAGTACTAGAAAGCTGAAATTTGGTATGAGTATGTGTATGTATAACGCCGACAGAACGGTAAAATAAAATAAAAAAAAAAAATTTTTTTTTCGGGTACCTCTCGAACACCTAAAGTGGGGGTGATTTTTTTTTCTTTTCAACACTGGTGTGTTGGGTATCGTTGAATAGGTCTTGTAAAAATAATAGGGGTCATCTAACATAATTTTTTGATAAAGTCAGCAGTTTTGTAAATATTCGCTCCAAAAACAAAAAAAAATAGTGTCCCCCCCCCTCTAACTTTTCAACCACGGGTCAAAAAAAATCGGAAAAATTCATGTTAATGAGGCCTTATAAGTACTTTCAATGAAAACTATATTGAACAAAATCGGTCGAGCCGTTTTTGAGTTATCGCCAAATTTCATATTTTTTCTTTAAAAGGTCGTAAGTTGACATCCAGAAGATAATAACTGATTACAGTTTCTAGGACGTGTACGACCTTTTTATAGAGCTTAAAATCTTTCTTAACTTAAAACTCGGGTTTAAAACAGCAGTTTATTGTGAAGGATGAGCAACTACGGAACCCTAAACTGAGCGTGGCCCGACATGCTCTTAGCCGGTTTTTTTTCTTTTAGGGGTACGAAACCTTAAAAAGACTATTGTATGATTACCCCCATTACTGCCTTAAATTAATATTGTGTAACAATAGGAGGCGTTGATAATAGAGTAGGTTACTTCGCCCTTCACTGAAGGAAACATATCGTGATGGTATTTTAGAATGTGAAGTCATTAAAAACGTCACATTAAACCCTTACATAAATATACCTCTAAAATATAATGTGATTTTCAAATTTCACACGTCCACGTCACATAAGTTCAAAAAAGTCCAAATCCAAACTTGAAAGCTCAAAGCACCATTCGTGATGGACATCCCAACAGAAGTGTCACTTGTAACACTTGACGCTAGTTCACTCGGTGTACAAAAAGACACAAAAACCATTCCTAACATTCTGCCCTTTCAACCGTATAACCACTGTGTAAAGTTTGTATTTCTGGCAAATTTCATGTAATACCAATATTTTTTTAAACTGAATTTGGTTTTTCATGCATTTACAATTCGCTATGCAATTACTGTTGCAATTTGTCAACGTATTTCAAACTGTATCCCTTTTCAATAGAGTTGGGTTTCATGGTGATTTTTTTGATTCTGTCTTTATTGATGTTCTGCTGACACAAATATTTTAATAGAATTTGGATAAAAAAACCAGCCAAGTACGAATTAGAGTCGCGCACGAAGGGTTCCGTGCCAATATCGAGCAAAAAACACGTTATTTGTATGGGGCCCCCATTTAAATGTTTATTTTTATTACTTGTTGTTAAAGCGGTAATAAAAATAAACATTTTGTGAAAATTTCAACCCATTACGTATTTTTTTTCTATAATAGTGACTTGCGTTTATTAGAACTTTATGGTACCGAGAACATTTCTTGAAACAGATGTTAATGAAATCCGTTTTTGTCTAAAATTATTTCTTAACAAGTTGAATCACTTGTGGTAAAGGAATTAATAAATAATGGACCCAGAGTGGTCAACTTTTTTTATAAGTTTATCTTAAATTTTCGGTTGGAAAGAAGGTTGTATTAAATACACGTTGTATAATGACGTCCATATCCGATCCCTGAATTGATTTTATACCTTCTAGTATATCTACCTTCTCTTGTATCTTAACAAATATAGTATCACTAAACATACTGCGCTAATTCCGCCGATCGTTTTCAATTTGGTTTAGTTATTAGTTCCCGAAATTAGTTTTCATGCTCCATCGAAACCGAGGGGATTAGTTGTCCATTTGTTGATTAAATTAGTGTATTACTATGTTTATAGGAACGCTAGTGACTAAGGACTGTTTACTCTACTAGCTGTGCCCCGCGGTGTTACTCGCTCATCCCACGGGAACACTAAATTTATTCGGCATGAAAAGTATCCTATGTCTTTTCCCGGGACTCAAACTATCTCCATATCAAATTTAATCTAATCGGTTCAGCGGTTTAGGCGTGAAGAGGTAACAGACAGACACTTTCGCATTTATAATATTTGTATGGATTTGTACTAATTCCGTGTCTATAATTAATAACGTACAGTCGAGTTCATTTACATCTACACACTTAGAAGAACAAAAATATCTGAACACGACCCTATTGTCAGGAGCATAAAATCGTGTTCAGATATTTATGTTCTCGTAAGTGTGTAGATATATGTAAATGAACTCGACTGTATAGGCCAAAAGAGATATTTTGCTGAAACATATTGTGTTAAGCACTTGTTATTAATTTGGTTTGCAAGATGATGACAGAACTAATAGCCTTTTTAGTAATATAATAGTAATAATGAATAAATATTAAGAGACAATCTTACACAAACTAGTCCCAAAAGTGAAGCTTTTACTACGGGTACTGGACGACGATGTATATAATAGATAAATACATATAGAAATAATATTCATTACGGATACGTATTCACAGACCAAAAGATACTTAACTGTCCGGCAAACAGCTAATCTAACATACGAAAAAGAACCACCCGCTCTTGATTACGAATATTTGGCACGTGTCCAGTTGTATTAAAATAAATTAATAAATATCGGACAATCTAGCACGAATCGATCTAAGGTGACGATAACCATACTTATATAGATAAATACATACTTCAATACAAATAACATCCATGACCCAGGCACCAATGGGTCATTGTCAGTTCAAAAAACAAATGTTGTCTCTTCGGTGGCCAATAGTTAACAGCGTATGTGCATAGAAGTTATGTTTTTAACACGCAAGTACCTACATAGAAAGAGAAACGTCGTTTATGCTAATATAATTTTGATCGGAAAACTAGGCCTAAAGTCCTTAACTTTGTACGTGTCCTCCGAAAAGACGCGAACCCAAATCTGACAATGACCCAAATATTCGAGTTCATCACACAAATATTAATCCTTGCCGGAATTCAAACCTAGGACCGTCGGGTCAGTAGGCAGTTGCTTAACCACTGCTCCAACCGCGTCGTCAATCGTTATATTGTAGTGCGTCGCTATACTGCCGTGTTACGGTAAAAGGTCGTATCTTTATACGGATGTCATAGTAAGATACGTCTTTTTACCGTAGCATGGCAGTATATTGTAGTAGAAGAGATCTTGTCACAGCGCACACACATTTTGTGAGTAGCTATACTGTAACAGTAGAGGATAATTTACAGCACAGGCTATTGGTGCTTGCCGTCTGTCTGTATTCAAACTAGCCAATCAACATGATATACGCACTCGCTCCGCTCGGGAATAATGTGATTGATTTACGAACCGAAGCGCAGGGTTGCCAGTGAATGAATTATCTGTTACGGGTAAAGTTTGTACCATTTATGATGATGAATATTATTTAAATGTAGCATTGCCTGCAATTCTGTAACGTTTATTACTATATGGTAATATTATCACGATAATATTATAAAGGCGAAAGTTTGGGAGTGTGATTATGTGTATGTTTGATACTTCTTCACGCTCAAATGGCGGGACCAATTTTGATACATTTTGGTGTGAAGGTAGCTAACAGCCTAAGTTAAAACATAGGCTACTTTTTAGCCGTTACTTTAAAGCTAGTAATATATATTTTTTACTGTTCAAAATATGTACAACGACGAATATGACGTTACAAATAACTTTTTTTTTATAATTATCCTTAGAAGCTAAGCGTTTAGTTTTTTGCCCCCTTGTGTATAGAAATATAATAATAGAATAATGGACTGAAATCGCTTTCAGGATAAATTAATATTCCAAATAATGATGCTTTCGGACAGATAAAATTTCTTTTTTTGGGTGTTTATCTATAAGTATTAAGCGACTTACACTCACGTGAAATTGCTCTTCATCTGCTACCCGTAGGTGACGGGGGGTGCTTTACATGCCTACAACTTGTCGTCCGACACTCCAACGTCACTTTTGTCATCCAGACATTACGCACATATTTATTTCTTGCGGATACTCATCTTGATGTATGCTCTATGCGATAATACACATTATCCGTTTTCCACTTCAGTTGTTTTGATTTTTTTTAATTCTGTCGTTTGTTTGTTATAGGTAATAATCACATCAACAATGGAGAAAAAAATTAACGTGCAGTATTTGGTAACATGGTTTAATGTAGGTTTTTTTCCCCCAATTTGCTTTAATTTAAAATAATTAAAATAATTAGCGTATTAAAACCGTTATCTTTGATGATAATTTAACTTATAACTATTCCCCCCTATTATTTTCTTATTACTTTACCCCTAAAATTCACCATAAATTTCAATCGATGTGACCCTAACTTTAGTATCCCTAAATAATAAATGACGTAGTGCCAACCCTACGCAATGGCTATCAAATTGGGGTGAAATGTAGGTTGAGTTTTGCGACGTCAGCTACTGTCATGGACTGTACTTCATTACGACACTTGATAACTACTAGTAGTAGGTACTACGACAGATGTAGTGCATAATTTTTTCCATCATAAGCTGTCGGGCAAGCTCGTTTTTATATTTTCATCTCTTCTGTTTCATCGAAATATGTAGATTGAGAAAGCATGTTAAAACGAACAAAGCATGAAAAAATGTGACAAATGCAACTACCACCACAAGTTTCAAATGACAACTAAAAAATGGCTCCTGGAAAATATTATTTACGACTACAAGGATTTTTTTAATTTACTACTAGTATTATAGTTTATAGTGTGTGTATTTAATTTTTACTAAACAATTTTAATGAAATGAAATTAAACATGTAGGTAAGCACATGCAATTTATAAAAATTATGTAGAAATTGACCAGTAACAATTGTTATTAAAATAAATCATTTTCATTTTCATTTGCATGTTAAGCGGAGATATTTCGCGGGAACTTTCCAGAAGACATAGTTATAGTACACAATACTTTGAATACAGACAGACGGACGGCAAGCATCAATAGCATGTGCTGTGAATTATCCTCTACTATTACAGTAGTAACAAAAAAATGAGTGATTTTAATGAGAGCGTAGCAACCCTAGAGTAATGTCCGTCGAATCAGAGCGGAATTTGGGCTGCTGTGAAGGCCGAGTTTTGTGATGGCCGCCGTTCATGGCTGCTCTTGCATTAACAACACTCCAGTATTGGTTTAGCCACAGAGTAAAAAACAAATGTAGGTCGAATTTTAATCTTCGCAAAATGCGCCTGAAAAATTGGCTTACGCGTTTTATATGTCCAATGTATGAAATGTACTATAGTTAAAATTTTGTGCAAAAAATTATGGTGAGGTTGGGATAAATCTTTCAGTAAATCCTTTTTCCAGTCTTTAGGTACCTACATCGAAGATAGTTCAATAAAAGTAAATGGGCTTTAGGTTATCCAAAAAAAAATATATGCTCGTCTCTGATGTCAGTTTGTGTCTTGGTCAGTTTAACGCGCCTATATAGGCCATTTGGCCATTTGACTGAACGGCACGGGCACTAATGTGTGCGTGGCAGGCACTTCGGAATAGACCACGCGTGTATCAGTGGCATTTCGTGCCCAGTGTGCTCGTGCACTACTGTGGAAGTATCTACCTACATTTCCATACAAAGCGTTTTTGTACCCACGTGTGTAGGTCGACCGTGCGCAGCAGTGGGGCTCCGGCTTTAATAAAACGTACAACCTACGTCGTATAACCTACTACGTTAGTCTACGATCCTATATGCGCTCATTCCTCTTACCCAACAATTATTTTACTATACGAGCGTATGTGTCACAGAGATAGGTCTGTATTAACCAATAATATTTATCTCTCAAGTAACTCCAATAATAACACGATCCAAGTCGCGCGGTCTCCCTAAGCCCGCAATCGGATTATGGGGGTCGAATTCAACTTTAACAACTGTATACCTATTTTATGGCTACATTTCATCTATTATGTGGAATCAGTGTAGTGAGATAAGGGTAACAATTCTGAGGGCCTAGTGATTTGGGTTATAAGTCAAATGTTATTTATTTATTTATACTATTGTACAGAACAAAAGTCAGTTCAAACGGCGGACTCAATAGCAAATGGCATTCTCTAACTGTCAAATAGGGTTAGACGTATCATATCATATCATTTATTCATGCACAATTTACATTGTCTTTAAATTTCAAAATCGCACTATAAAAAATACATGATATGATATTATGATTGAATTTTCATTTCATAGCAATATAACTTTATCGAAAGCATTTTTTTTTTTTTCTGAAATCTAACCTAATCTATAGGTTGTCAAATCATTCTATAGGTTGTCAAATCATTTTATAGGTTGTCAAATCATCCGAGCACCGAAAACCACGGGGTATAGTTATAACTAATGTCAGTAAATATTATAACTTTTTCACCTGATTTAGTACTTATACTAAAACTAGGTTAGTAGCATGCATCTAGGTCGTCTGGAAACGCCTTGAGCAGGAAGAATCTGGAGAATATCCCCAACAGCACACTCGTAAATAAAGATGGCCGTTGGCGAAATATAAAATACGTTGGGAGTATTTTAAACCCAGGCACACCAAAATCATGGATTTACGGAACAGAAAAAATATAATTTTGCGGTTTTCTGTTTGAGCATATGTTATTATAATGTATACCTACGTAGTGGTATTTTCATAATATATATTTATCAATTATAACCTTTAATCCCTCTGTCTGACCTTGTGGTTGACTGTAATTGACAAATGGCGGACTTAATTTGCATGCTTCATAATGTGCAATAAAGTTTCAATACAAATACCTAAATCAAATATTATGCTTATTTTTTTATGTCTTCAATTCCCATTTTTAAGGTTTTCTAATAATGCCATTACGAAAAAGATTTGTACCATGTTGACTTAAATTTTAGGTGAAATGTGTCCGATTCTTACTGTCAGCATCTTGCCGCCATTTTTTCCAAATCGCCCCAATATGTTCCCGCCATCTGCCGAGACGATATCTCACAAAGATTGCCGACAGCTTTATAAATAAACATGGATACCCATTTGTTCTTGAGCTATGCTACCATACATACAATATTATGCTTATTTGCTAGATACATTAACAAAAGAGGTACCTAGATACAGACATATAAACGTGCCCTTGTGATAGATAAATAGATATCACACTAATATTATAAAGAGGAAAGTTTGTCAGTGTGTTTATGAGCATGTTTGTTACTTCTTCACGCTCAAACGGCTGGACCAATTTTGATAAGAAGTCATCACTGGCAACAGACACTGGTCAAAGACTTTTGTTTTGAGACACTGCGGGATTGGACGAAACGATAATACGTAGCCTGCCAAACGCTGCCCAGCCAAGTCGGATTCGACGATTGACCTCATTCTCGAAGTTGGACCTACCTAACTGGAGCAGTTTGTACAACGTATACATACCGGACGACGCAGCGTAGGTAGGCCCCCCCCACAAGGTGGACTGATGACCTGGTAAAGGTCGCTGAAGTCAGCTGGATGTGGGCGGCGCAGGATCGCTCATGGTGGCGTTCTCTGGGGGAGACCTATGTCCAGCAGTGGACGTCTTTTGGCTGATGATGATGAATGATGATGTAGTTGATACCCGGATTAACACATAGGCTACTTTTTATCCCGAAAAATGTAGTGTTCCGAAGGGATGAACGGGTAACAACACGCGGTGCAGCAAGTATTGCAATAATAGTTTAGTTTTCCATTGGACTATTCAGTCCTCTAACCAATAACATTAAGCCGTAAAGCCTCATTTGCATAATACGATCGTACTTATTTTTATATGGCTCATTTAAACGGTATGGCGACTCGACTGATTTTTAAACGCCATTAACTTTACATATTGCATTTTGTGGATTTAATTTAATTTATTGCATCTATTAAAACGAAATTTAATCTTGTATTTATTAAAATATGGAGTCCCTGTTTTGTTTAAAAACCTGGTATGAATATTAATGAGTATTTAAACCATTAATACAAATTATTAATGAGTATTGTTTATTTGACAATGAAACAAAAAATTAAATATTATAGTTGTCTGCAAAGGGGACTCTATTCCTGCAAGGGATCTCTTCCAGTAATAATGGGTAAAAAACAATCGATAATATGTTTTATTAAAGCGTTTATTGTTAACTAAGGAAACCCGCCCTGGCTTCGCACGGGTGCAATGCTGATAAATTATGCATGTATTATAATTATAAACCTTCCTCTTGAATCACTCTATCTATTAAAAAAACTCATCAATACGGATGTTGCGTAGTTTTAAAGATTTAAGCATACAGGGACAGACAACAGGAAGCGACTTTGTTTTATACTATGTACTGAATTGTTAACCCTTAATTTCGAACCTAGTGTATGGCAGGATCAAAAAAACTTTCACCATCTTTTTAAATTTTTTTTGAACCACATTTTTTTGCTCTTTTCTACCTTAACGAGGCTTGAATTAGCGACCCTTATTATTTTTTGTCACATTAAGGGTTAAAGTTATTATGCACAAATAAAAAATTATAAAATAAGGAAATAATAAAACAAAAGCTAGTGCAACAACAGGCGGTCTTATCACTAAAGAGTAATCTCTGCAAGATAAACTGGGAAGCAAAAAAATCGATTAATTTTTGGAATGAGATACATAAATACTTGATGACGTAGCCATCAATGATTCAACATAAACATTTTACATGACAAAGAACACATCTCGTAAAGTATACAAGTATTCTACATTCGTTTGTATATATGTATATGTATGAGAGTTTGATCTAAGCCGTATTTGGATCTTTGTTAAGCCTATAATGTAGTGAGGAGCAATGTGCAGTTCAAAATTAATTAAATTTATCGATACAAATTGTAATAACAAAAAAAAAACAAATAAATTCACATACATTTTGCAGCTTGGAATCTCAAGATTTAAAAGGTTTTATCGAATTGAGATTCAATAATAAGTAATCGAATTAAATTTGTGTTAAAATACATACGAATTGGGTTTACTTACGTCGTAGAAGTCGAATTTGCTCGACAGGTTTCGAATCGGTTCACTATTCATCCTCAGGAGCGGGGAGGCCAATCGAATACTCCACTAAATAGTACACGATGTTCCGTTTGTCTATCTTCTTCCTGTATTCACTCAATTACTCAAAGTTGAACTGAAAGAGAGCCCTTATATTAAATTACTTAACCTTTTGAGCGCCACAGTCGGCTGTGGCCGTCAACAAAAAATCGTGCCCCTGACGCCACTTCGGCCACAGCCGTCCAAACTTCAATGATCAAAAACTTTGTAATTCTATCCGCTACAAGTATTTTTCAATCCCTGTTGATTTTGGGGCACATCTTTTTTTTTTACTCTGGCGTCAGTGGCACGGTAAATTGCTAGACCGCTTGGCGGTCAATAGGTTAAACGGGTTTACTCACGCCGTAGAAGTCAAGGAATCGGTAAACGTTAGTGTAGGGCGCCCTGTAACAAGGTGGAGCGACGACATTCGTAGGACAGCGGGTAGTAACTGGAGGACAAGAGCTGAAAATCGAGCTCAGTGGCGTGCCATGGGAGAGGCCTATATCCAGCAGTGGGCTGTAACAGGTTGATGATGATGATCAGGGGTCGGACTTTCGATCGCACGGTAGGACTAATGGAGAGCTATGAAGGCGATATTCACATTAAAATTATTTTTATACTCATACTCATAAGTGTATTTCATTCGCAAATTTAATTTTATAGTCAAGAACAAAGTCAGAAGAATAAACAAAGACCTGATTTGTGTAGGCATTATTTTTTTCGCCACCATAAAATACGTAAATATTTGCAACTTTATCCATGTTTTCTGGAGTAAATTGGGTTCTATATTGATCGAATATCCATTTATGACTAGAAAGTTCATGATATTGGCATACTTCGCTCACTAAATGTGTCTCACTCATCTTTATCTTGGTTTCACGACTACCTCTTTGGTCGACGCCAGCGGGTTAGGGTCGACGACAAAATGTCGGAATGGCGTGAACTTTCCGCTGGTGTCCCTCAGGGGGGGGTCCTTTCTCCTCTTCTCTTTTCGATTTTCATTAGTGGGATCACAGAGTGCCTAAGATCTTCGTTCCATCTTTATGCAGATGACCTGCAGATCTATGCGGCGGCTAGTATTGAGGATCTGCCATCGCTTATTGATCAAATCAATGCAGATTTAGAATACATTCACAGCTGGGCTAATAATTTTGGTTTAAACGTAAACGCACAAAAATCGCAAGCGATTGTCATCGGTAGTCCTCACTTTGTGAACAAGCTGGCGGAAATGGTGGTGCCTGATATTCTTTTTGGTGGGATTCCTATCCCTTTTTCCTGTACTGTTAGGAATTTAGGTATCACCATGGACCAGACATTGTCTTGGTCTCCGCATATCTCGGAGGTCAGCCGGAAGCTCTTCGCATCTCTTCACTCACTTAGGCGCCTGCAGAACTTCCTTCCAATGTCCACCAAGCTTACTCTTGCCAGATCACTCTTGCTGCCCCTTCTGGATTATGGTGACATTGCTATGACGAATCTCAAAGAGGAACTGCTTGACAAGCTCGAGCGCTTACAAAATGTGTGCATAAAATATGTTTTCGGACTGCGCAAATACGATCACGTGTCCGCCTTTAGAGCGCAGCTGGGTTGGCTGCCAATACGTCAGCGTAGAGACCTGCATGTCCTGTCATTGCTTTTTAATGTTCTCTACAACCCTGCTTCACCTCCTTACCTCAGTGAAAGGTTTAAATATATGGCCGATGGGAGTGGTCACCGCTTGCGGTCGTCTGCCAATCTCACTCTGGCTGTACCGTCAAACAAGACGCGTACGTACGCTAAATCTTTCACAGTGAGCGCTGTGAAGTTGTGGAACGAATTGCCACTGTACCTTAGGAAGTCTCCATCTGTAGCATCGCTCAAGACGAATCTTAAGAAGTTATGGCTTTCCAATGACTTGTGAATTGGATCTACAATGTATTTATATTTATGAGTATATTTGTATTACATTATATATATATATGTATGTATGTGTATGTATTCATAGTTTATATGTGAAATTATTAGTAGTCTTATTATTTTTAATACCTTTTTGTACACGGTGTTAGTTTGTCTATCTTCTTCTCGTACTCACTCAATTGCTCAAAGGTTAACTGGAAGAGATCCCTTATAGGGATAAGTTCGCCTTTGTACCTATATGTTATTTGTAATAGATGTATTTTGTAACTGTTTTTGTGTACAATAAAGTGTTTACTTACTTACTTACTTATAAATTGAGTTAAATTAGGAGTTTGAAATATTGTAAAAAAAAAAATATTTTATTCATAATTTTAGTAATTTAATGCTTGGGAATGTTAACCATAATAACCACAAAGGCAGTTTGGAATGAAATACACTTATGAGTATGAGTATGAGTATAAAAATCATTTTAATGTGAATATCGGCTCCATAGCTTTCCATTAGTCCTACCGTGCGATCGAAAGTCCGACCCCTGATGATGATGATGATATGTCTGAGACTCACGGTAGTTTTCTATGTAAAAAAACCCTTATTTTTAGTTATACTTTGTCATGTTATTTGTATTCAACTATTTTTGTGTGCAATAAAGTGTTTACATTACAGATATAATTAAGGGTAATTATACTATCGACAAGTCCCATCCCTAGCGGGATTAGTGTAAGGTTGTGTAATGTTTGTCGACAATTAGGACACACACACAAACAAACAGGGGACGGCGGTGAAGGATTTTTGTGTTTACACAAATTACTGTGTAGCGTTACCTGGGTAAATGAGACGGGCGTTATTCTCTTGAAACAAACACGACGACGCGGTCGGCGCAGTCTGTAGTGCACCTGCCTACGGAGCCGGTGGTCCTGGGTTCGAATCCCGGCCAGGGCAAATAATTGTGTGATGAACTCGAGTGTTTGTTCCTTGGTAAGGTGGTGGATGTTATCTAGTCGTTTAGTACCTATATTAGCTTTGCTGAGTTTGGCACTAGGTCGATTTGTGTTAGATTAGTCGCTACGTTAATTTATTTAAACAGTTTTGAACGTGAGTTTTTTTTACTGTGTAGGGCCACAGAAGCGCAGCAAAGCGGCGATGAGTTAAATGGAACAATCAAATTTCTCAGATTTATGCACTTCTTTCAGGCTTCACAAAGAGGCGACCTGAATTAAAATAATCATCGTCATCATCATCAGCCAAAAGACGTCCACTGCTGGACATAAGCCTCTGCCAGGGGACGCCACTATGACCAAGAAATAAAATATTAAAAGACATAAACGGATCTCTGTTTGGCCCTATGGTTGACTGGTAGAAAATGCCATTAGGCATTAAGTTCGACATTTGTACTGACTTTTGTTTTGTGCAATAAAGTTTAAATAAATAAATAAACGGGTTCACTCACGTCGTCATTCTATGCTAAATAGGCAAGCTGAATGTATACAATGAAACGGAGAATTGAACAATTTATGGGTTTAATTTATTTATTTAATCGTATGGCGCATTTCCGGTGTGTACTTAGCAAGACGCTTGTCAGACGTTCTCGTGAATTATCCAAAAAATAGTGGAAAATAATAACTACTCAGTGTAAAAGTGCTTCTCAACACGAACTATACACGTGTGGCTACCCAAAACTTCATAATATCACACAAAACAAAGTGCATCCAGTGAAAAAACCCAAGAAAGAAATACGCAACAGATTTGAGGTTATATGTCACCGTCATCGTAAATTTGCAACAGATTCACAAAAACAGTACAATACTACCAACACTAGAGCTAAAGTACGTTCGGTAACGCGTTGCGTTTCGTTTTACGTCATTATGTCTACCGAGCTGTCATCAGAGATGTCACTGCTGCTGAATAAAATGACAGAGCAACTAAATTTACAAACTGCGACTATAACTGAAAACATTACAACTGTTGTGCTACAGAAAGTCGAGGAAAAATTAAAACCCATTATAGAGGAAAATGAAAAATTAAAAAACGAAGTTGCGAATCTTAACAACAAAATATTAAATCTCGAAAAAGACAACAGAAGAAATAATATATTAATCCACGGCTTTCCCGAACCAAAAGAAGGAGAGAGCGAAGATCTGACTACCCTGACAATATCTACGTTAAAAGAAATAGGAGTGGAAATTGTAACAGGCGAAGTAGATAGGATTCAGAGACTGGGAAAAAAGAGAGATGACACTGACAAAGTGAGACCTGTCTTACTTGCTACAACAACCTTACAGAAGAAAATCCAAATTTTAAAAAATAAAAGCAAATTAAAGCAAGGCATGTACATTACTCAGGACTTACCAAAACCCATACTGCAAAAGAAAAAAGAAAACAAGAATAAAAACATAAACAAAATGGAAAATGAGAAGAGAAAGAGATCTGAAACACCGAGTCCTAGCCATCAAAACTCAGCCACCCAAAAACTGCAGAAAAAAGACAATGAAGATGTCTTTCTGAGGGATGCCTTTCAGTACATGCGGGAAAGATCCTACTCCCTCTCCGACAAGAATACATACAAATACTAGAACATCACAACCACTAATAAAAACAACAAGAATACCGGAAACCTGCAACAACTTAACCACAACAAAACTAAACACAACCAAAGCTAAAACAGAGTCACTACGAAAGCAAATAAATTATACAACAAATGAATCTCTCCCACCACGGCCGGTCACCGAGGGAGAAAATGACTATCACCCTCTAGCTAGAAACTATGTTGTGAATATTGCAACATTGAACGCAAGAACATTAAGAACTCCCGAATCACTATTGGAATTGGAATCTGCCCTAAAATACATAAAATGGGACATTTTAGGAATCAGCGAAATGCGAAGGGCGCATGAGGTAATTGAAGAGCGAACAGAATATATACTGTACTCAAAAGGAGAGATCGGAGGACAACGAGGTGTCGGCTTTCTTATAAAGAACCATATGAAAAAATACATAGTGGACATCATTGGAGTCTCCGACAGAATAGCAGTCCTGATTATTAAAATACCCAACTACAAAAAGAGCTGGACCATAATTCAAACCTATGCACCAACTGAGCAAGCGGACAGTAGCGAAATTGAAGCTTTATATAAAGATTTATCTGAAGTCTTGATTAAATTCTCTAACAATTATATCATATTAATGGGAGACTTTAATGCGCAAATAGGAGCAAGACAGAGTATGATGGAAAAAATAATAGGCAAGTTTGGACATGGGAAAAGAAGTCCTAATGGCCAAAAACTTGTGGACTTCCTACTAGAACACAATTTATATCTTCTCAACAGCATGTTTAAAAAGAATACAAACAACAAATGGACTTGGAGATCTCCTAACGGTGAACACAAAAATGAAATAGATTACATCATGACCAACACTCCGAAAGTATTTACAGACACAGCAGTCATACAGAAACTGAACTTCAATACTGATCACCGCTTAGTCAGAAGCTGTCTTGGAATAAAATTGCCTAAACTATCCAGAAAACGTATGAAGAATAGTTCAAATTCAACAAATGAGAAAAGCTTCCACGAAATTGCCTTATCTTTATCAAAAACTATGGAAACGACCAACTACAATATTGATGTCAAAACAAACTACCAAAAATTGGAACAACTTCTTACAAATCATAAAACCAGCAACCGCAAAAAGCACCCATACAATCTAAGCGAAAAAACACTGCAGCTAATAGAAGAAAGAAAACATTTATTATTACTCCCAAAAAAGAACAATCACAAACAAGTAGGAGAAATTAGTAAAGAAATAAAAGAAAACATCAGAAGAGACAGACAAACTAAAAGACTACAGACTTTAGAAAGACATATAAGTAAAACGGGAGGTGTACGTAAAGCATGGAAGGAATTAAGAGAGATCAACAAGGAGTGGATACCGAAGATAAACCGAGGAAAAAATACAATTTCAAAAAGAGAGGACATAATAGAAACTGCCACACAATTCTACAAAGATTTGTATTCAGATCACCTTATACTCCAACAACCAAACCACACCGAACGTATTGGAATGGAAAGGTCAAATCAAGAATTGGCCCCTGAAATACTTCCAAAAGAAGTTGAAAAGGCAATCAGAAGTCAAAAGTTAGAAAAAGCTCCGGGTCCAGATGGAATTTCCAATGAGCTATTAAAAGCAACGGCCGGTGAACTAGTACCTATCCTTACAAAGCTATTCAACGGAATCATGTCCGATCTATGGATACCTGAACAATGGAAAACTTCACATATTATTCTATTACATAAGAAAGGCCCAAGGGAGGATATAAGCAACTACAGGCCTATAAGTCTCATGTCCAATATTTACAAAATATTCTCAAAAATTATCCTGGAAAGAATAAGCCAAAATTTAGATGATAATCAACCATTAGAACAAGCTGGCTTCAGGAAAAAATTCTCAACTATAGATCACATCCATACAGTGAAGCAGATAATGCAAAAATACAACGAATATAACAAAACTCTATATATAGCATTCATAGACTACAACAAAGCATTTGACACTATAAGTCATGAAGCTATCTGGGAGAGTTTAGAAACCCAAGGAACCCCAGGTCAATACATAAACATAATCAGATCTATATACACAAACAGCAAAGCCAGAATACAGCTGGAAGCGGTGGGACCTGAGTTCAAAATAAGAAGAGGAGTGAGACAAGGCGACCCATTGTCCCCAAAGCTGTTTTGTGCGGTTCTAGAGAACATTTTCCGAAAACTTGATTGGTCAGACTTGGGTCTAAATATTGATGGAATAAAAATAAACCACCTGAGATTTGCGGATGACATAGTTCTGTTCGAGGAAAGTCCAAATAAACTCGAAGTTATGATCCAAGCTTTAAGCAAAGAAAGTTCCAAAGTGGGTCTGACAATGAACATGTCAAAAACAAAACTACTTACAAATTCAGAACAAATACAAATAAAAGCTGGTGACCACAAACTAGAATACGTAGATGAGTACTCATACCTGGGCCAGCTCATATCCCCCAAAGACCAATCAAACAAAGAGATCAATCTAAGAATAGCCAGTGGATGGAGGAAATATTGGTCTCTGAAGGAGGTCATGAAATCCAGAGAATTAAGTATCTCAGTCAAAAGAAGAGTATTTAACACTTGTATTCTACCTTGCATAACATATGGTTGTGAAACATGGGCACTGACACAACAACAGAGAAACAAACTGCAATATTGCCAAAGAGCCATGGAACGAAGCATGACAGGGACATGCAAAAGGGACAGAATAAGAAACAACCAACTAAGGGCAATGACAAAAGTGGCAGATATCCTTACCAAAATTGACCAGCAGAAGTGGAGGTGGACTGGCCACATGATGAGAGAAAAACAGGGAAAGTGGAGCAAAATAATCACTGACTGGTACCCCAGAAATTGCAAGCGAAGTAGAGGCAGACAACACAGAAGATGGGAGGATGAGCTGAAACTTACAGCGGGGCCCAACTGGAGGAGGGTGGCCCGCGATAGAGTACAGTGGAAGCAGCTAGAGGAGGCCTTTGCCAGGAGGCACGCTGAACTGAGGGATATACTATAACGAAACACAACCTTGTAGAAATCAGTTCAGAATAAAAAGGCATTATTATTATTATTATTATGGCGCATTTCCGACAATCTAATCAAATTTGACAATCTAAACAAATTATATAAACTAATCTAATTTATAAATCCACACTCAGGGACCCAAGCAACGAAATAGCGTCAGGTGTTAAGTTGTACAGATCTTCCGGAGAGCCCGAGTACGAGTGCAGGGGGCAGCGCTGTATGATGTGCTCCACGGTTTGAGCCTCCACGCCACACTCGCAAAGAGCCGAGTCCCGCCAGCCCCATTTGTGTCGGAAGTAGCTACACCGTCCGTGACCTGTCCTCAATCTGTTAATACGGCACCAGAGTTTGCGCGGCAGGTTGAAACCATCTGGTTTGGCCGTGGGGTCTACGACTTGCAGGGCAAGACCGGTGGCCTGTGATGTCCACTCTTCTTTCCACGTCTGCCTGAGGTCAAAGTCACTCAGCCTTTGAGCAGTGACACAGGCAGGCCGTCGGGATTTTAGCCGTTGGGGCGGAGGGTGGCAAAAAGGCTGGTGAATGGGCAAAGACTGTTGCGACTGTATTTTTTCCGCTTCTCTATTTAGCGCTTGCAATCTCCGGAGGTGTGGTGGAGCAATATGGCTGAGAACCGGGAGCCAATGGAGCGGGGTCGATCTTATTGTGCCTGATATGCATCGCATAGCTTCGTTCAGTTTGGCATCCACTTTTTATGGGTTAAATGGTACGATGCCACTCTAAGGCATGCAGAAGCTACGTCGAAAAATTCAATAGCTCTCGTACCTATCAGGTTCAGTGGTCCAATAGGTGGGACGCCCGTGTTGGTCTGGAAAGCCGTTGGATGCGCAGGTTCGAACCCTAACTGAACCATTATTTTTATAAATGTTTCGCTTCATTGTATACATTACGATATTATTAGGTTGCGCTTCCACGATGTGCGAGGATGAGTAGCGAGGGATGTGTTTTTGATAACCGATGAAATAACTTCATTTACTTATCCTTTGACGACGCGGTTGGCGCAGTAGTTAAGCAACTGCCTAATGAGCCGATGGTCCTGGGTTCGAATCCCGGCGAGGGCAAATATTTGTGTGATGAACTCGAACATTTGTGCCTGGGTCATGGATGTTATTTGCATTTAATTATGTATTTATCTATATAAGTATGTTTATCGTCGTCTAGTGTCCATAACACAAGCCTACTAGAGCTTACTGTGGGACTAGATTGATTTGTGTGAGGTTGTCCGATATTTATTTATTATCAGCGCAACTTATTCTATTGGATCACAAAAACACATCCCTTGCTCTCACTACGCATCCTCGCACTGATAGAAACGTAGCCTTATTTATATTGCTTTTTCATAAACTTACACCACTTGAATTTGAAACCACTTCACTACGTATTATTTGTATGTTAACTCCTGAATAGCGTTTTTTCTCCCACCGCTAAGTGTGGTTCCGTGTTTGCGGCATTAATATTGAATGGACTAAGTGGTCCGGTGTGGCCCGCCTTTACAATCCGTTAAACATATATGAGGGGAGAGGTCCTATGGAAATTCAGAGAAATCAAGAATTCTATTTATGGTCTGTTTTTCGAGCGTTTAGACCGCTCGGTTTAATCTTCACTTCATCCACAATAT
Organism: Apotomis capreana; assembly: GCA_947623375.1. NCBI lineage: Eukaryota > Metazoa > Arthropoda > Insecta > Lepidoptera > Tortricidae > Apotomis > Apotomis capreana. The sequence goes on from OX392520.1 coordinate 1,132,981, forward strand.
ACCATGTAGTTTTCTCTAACATGCAATGAAATGTCATAACGAGCGTTATATTATAACAGGCTTCGAAGTATCACGTTTCGGGCGAAACAACTCGAGAGAACTGTACATACAAAATTTGTCGGGTATGGTCCGATATAGGTGTTAAAGGGTTATTTCGTCAAATAGAAATAAGTTTCTGTCAAAAATGACATTTTAGTGGCAAGCTTTTATAGCCGACTGTACTTTTCTTTGGATATCCATCAAATGCTCACTGAGACCATTCTAAAGAGCCCAAGCTTGGTACGATTGGTTTTTCTATTATAGAGTTCCTATGGACACCTTCCGGCTTCATTACCAGATCAGCCCCATGGTACCATATTAGGGATCCCCTTGGATCGCATAATGTTTTTTAGACTAATGCTTTTTCGCATAATTTATTTAGCATAATTTGTTTTGGCATAATAGTACTTTCGCATAGTAATATTTTGGCCTACTGTTTTTTTGGCACACTACGCTATTATCATAATTTTAGTTGGACTAATTTGTATTAGCCGAATATACTTTACGCATACTATTGTTTGGGCTAATAATTATTTGGTATATCTGTCACTATCCATAATTTCAGTTGTCTACATGAATGAAACTCAGTTATTGTATGTACCTATGTATATATTTAAAAACAAAATATTACGTTACGTAACGTTAGGTTACATTAGGTAGGTACAATGAGATGCAGAATTGCATGGCCCATTTATGAATGAATTCATTCATAAATGGACCATGCATTTCTGCAGCCCATAGTACATTAGGTTAGGTTAGGTTAGCATGATAACCCGGCGCGAAGCGCCTAAGCAACGCGGAATAGGGGGTCTGCGAAGCGGACCTCCGTCGACCTCGCTTTAGTTCCTAAATATACTCACTTTACTAACCTTCTCTCGTAGCGCAAATTTTAATAGGATAATAACGTTATGCATTTTGATATGATGCCAATTCATTATTATGCCTATTTATGCTTATCCTTTTTGTTATTAGTCTTCATGACGGTTATGCTTTCTGTATTTATGCTTTTTAATGTTATGCGTAAAAAATTATGCGTAATGAGGCTTATGCACATCTTATTTTCGGCGAAAAGCAATTATGCGTAACCATATTAGTATTAATGATTTTATGCCTTCCAATAGTAAACCACCATATTATTGTATTGTCATCAAAGTTAAGTAAGTATGCAAAATTTCAGCTCAATCGGTTGACGATATCTGCTTCAAAATTGAGTTGCAAGATTTCACCTGAACAAACATACTTTAAACATACCATGCAAGTTAAATAAAAGCTTTAAAAACAGTCTACTTAGTGACCTCGTTTTATTTTGCCACACATAATTTACATTCACTTTAAAACAACAGTAATCTCCTTAGGTAACTAATAATTACCTAAACGAGAATACAACTCAATAGTTTGGACAACAAGTGCATCAGACCAGGCCGAAAGCAAGAATGATCCCCACCGTCCCAGGTAGGGCAATTTATAGACAGAGGTCGTGACGTCACAGTAGCCTGATCGGTCTGGCCATCTGCAGCTGCCGGTTACACCTGTATCCCGCGTAAGGTATTTTATTAAAAATGCGAGCACGACGATGCCGCCGTCATATTTTTTTTAGACTTCGATATTGTTAGACTTCGACTTTGAATTTGAAAAAAAAAATACAATAGCGACTGCATGAATTTTAGAATAACGGTATGCTACCAAATGTCCTATACCTAGCAATGTATATTTTTTCCTCCCACGTAATAAGTTACAGGCGCCATCTTGTTAATAAATAAATATCCCCGGTCCGGCGGTCCCGGGTTCGAATCCTGGCCAGGGCAAATATTTGTGTGATGAACTCGAATATTTGTGCTTGGTTGTTCTATGTATTTAAGTATATATTTATCTATATAAGTATATATATCGTTGTCTAGTACCCATAACACAAGCCTTCTTGAGCTTCATTTGGGACTAGATCGATTTGTGTGAGGTTGTCTGATATTATTTATTTATTTATTTATATACATAATCACACATAAGTCTTACCATGTTCCAAAAATACGGTTTTACGACATGGGAAACGTCTTTCATTAAATAGGGTGAAATCACCAATAGAAGGGTTTTGTCGTTCCGCCGTGCGCCCTCCGCAGTTTTCACCCTAGGAGCACCCATAAAACCCATTCCTGAACGTCATGCATACTTCTTTTAAAACTAGTTGGTTCGAGCAAATTCTTAAAAAGGGTTGCGGTAACGGTTTCAATAGATGTAAGTATTTCGATTTCGTACATGAAAAACAAGATATTGCAATAACCCTCGACGAAAAAAGAGTCGTGTTCTAAGTTTAGTATGTGTATAATATATGTCTATCTGTGTATTTCTGTATATATATGTGTGTCTGTCTGTGGCATCGTAGCTCCCAAACGGATGGACCAATTTGAGTGTATTTTTTTTATAGAAAGACTTTATTGATTGTCGTTTTTTTTTGCAAAATGGGAGGCATATGGGGACAAAAATTTACAAAAGAATTTAGCCATTTTCTAAATTAGAGCCTGGAAGGGGGTCAATCAAAAGCAAATTCAATAATCACCACGATACACCGCCATATTTACTTTTTATGAAATATTCCAGGGCTTTAATGATAATTTATTCACATACGCATTACAATTGCTGATAATTAATTCATAGTCACATTAAAACTGTCATTACTATTAGGTAAGTACCTGATAGACAGATACGATAAGGCTATAAATATGAACAGTGGACCGAAACATTACTATGAAATACATTCAAGCGTGATTCAAATTCAAATTCAAAACTTCATTCTGCAATTAGGCTACAAGAACTCTTTTACATGTCAGATTCTAAATAACATAAAAAATACAATTTACAATAATAATATCATTGTAGTAAATAGTACAACAGACGAATCACTGGGCGTATTTTACAGGGAGATGTCCGGACCTATTAAATTGCAATAGACTTAAACTATATTTTCAGATATGTAAAGGGTCTCAGGCGTCAAGATTAAAATAAAATAAAAATAAGCTTATTACAAAGTTTGACGGAGATGTAGAGAGTCTCTGTGGTCCACAAGTTACATTCGAAAATGTAAAAGGGCTCGACAGTCCTTTTGGAGGTGTAAAGTGTCTCAGTCATTATGTAATTTTTATCAGCACTGTACGCTACTTTGTAGTTTTTATCAGCACTGTACTTACATTGTTGTATTGAAGCGGTTTACACTCACGATCACGTGAAATTGTCAGGAACGGACCGACGTGTTTCGAACTCGTATGTTATTCATCAGGGACGGCTACCCGTACACCGGCCCGGTAACTTCGTCACTTAAGGTTTAATAAGATTACTGTACCATTGATACAAAAATCAAAGCTCAAAGAAAAATTGAAATGCGTAACCTGGTGTAAGAGACCGGGTATTGAACCCGGTACCTCTGGATTACCGGTGCAGCTTATTGCCTTTCCACCACCCTAACGCCTAAGGGACGGATTCCTGGGTTCGAATCCCGGCAAGGGCAAGTCTGTGTGAATAACGCGAATATTTATTTTGTGGGTGGGTCATGGGTGTTCTATATATTTAGCTATTTAGTTAGGTATCAATGTAAGTGTGTCAAGTACCCACAACACAAGCCTTCTTGAGCTTAATTTGGGACTAGGTTGATTTGTGTGAGGTTATCTATATTTGTTTATTTGTTTTATTTATCCTATGGCTCAAGATCGCTACGCCAACCACAACAGCGCCTCATTTTGCTCAACAGTTCGCAACTTTATTCATGCAAAGGTCAAATGAAACTTAACAACATCATATTTCTTACCCCATAAAAAGGGTAATCTCCCCATAACGGGAGTTTCCGGTACTTCCAGCGTCTCGAATATTACACGCAACATTAACATTTTTACCGCCACATAAATTGGGCTAATTTGAGAAGTTACCAGTTTTGGCACGAACTAGTGGCGTTACTGTCAAACTTTCGAAGTATCTACTCAAAACTGGCCAAGTGTGAGTCGGAAGGGCGCGCGAGGTTCTGCGCTTTACGGAAAAATATGTTTTCACCTCACTCGCTCGGAAAACCTCCGTTTATAGGGCGAAATCTGCGTGCAAAAGTCGATTTTATCCCCTAGCGTGCATAAGTCATTTGAATTTCGAACACGACGATTTTGATTCTCTGTGGTGCATGCAACTTTTTTATATTTAAGACTCCTTCAACGCGTGACTGATTTCGTCAGTCGATAAATCTTCGAATAACCAATCAACGCACGCTAATAAAGGGCGATCTGGTCAGGCCGGCTAAAATCATATGTACGTTTTAATACTTATTTAAAAAAAAAATACACCTGCAATATCACGTCCAGAAACCTGGTTTGTGGTTACAGACTTTTAAGTTTTTATTTTTTCTACACTTTATTTTATGTTGAATATGTTTATATATATTAATAGTAAGTATTTCAGTTTCATTTACATATTTTGACTAGTAAACATATTAAATACAACACAAATTTTAATATTTATTTCTTACAAAAGTTGGAACATAAGAGTGTAATTTCTGAACGCACCCGAGAAAAAAATAAATAATTAAAAAGTTAGAAGTTTTCACAATTCACGTAAATTTGTTCTGTGGAGAATACATGCTGTTGTCTTACTTTATAGAAATATCGAATACAAGAAAGTTAAGCCCAATTTGGAGTATTTATTCAATGCTAAAAGCCTGCATTAAAACGAAAAAAGATTTGTTATAAATATTTGGAGACAATAAGTAATTTACCAAAACTATTGGCGTTTTTAAAGAAGATAAAGCCGAAATAATCTTGTTCGGATTCCATCGTCCAATAACTTCCAAAGCAAGTGTTATGGAAAATACTTCCGAGTGGCCAACTAATCCTTCCCAGAATGCCATTCTCCCACATTCACAACGAATGTGTCAAGTAGTTTCAAATATAAATATAATATAACAGTGCTTAAGAAAAACTCAACGATAAAATATACACGACGATAATACAAATTACGGCCATATTACTTTTAATTTTTAATATGTGTGCTTCTCTCGTATTTATTTGGTTTGGATTTGAGTGTGTTATGTTTTAAATTTGATGTGTTAGAAGGCAATATTAAATATGATTATTTTTATGTTTTAATTGTTTTTCTTGAATTTTGCATTTTCCTTGCTGTACTGCCGTGCAATGCTTAAACAACAGTAAGTGCAAAAAGTGAGTTTCGAGAAAAACGCAAAAAACCCTTTCAAACAGGTTTTTTTTGGTGTTCTCGATGATTATTTACAAATACTTGAATATCAAAATATAGCACGGAATACATGAAATACGAATACGTGATCATTTTTTTATTTTCACAATAATTGAATAAATTATTGCTAAATTTATGAAACATATAATGTCTCATTTTTTATGTGGGTAGGTACACCACAATTTTTATTTAAGCATTAAATACAAAGATCAAAGCTTAAAGAAAAATTGAAAAAGGAGCTACCTGGGGTTCGATTCCCGGTCTCTTCCCCCAGGTAGCTCCTTTTTCAATTTTTCTTTAAGCTTTGATCTTTGTATTTAATGCTTAAATTATTGCTATTTTAATTTTTTTCATAGTTTTACTGTACTCACGAAAAGAACTAAAAACACAATAAATGCAGAATAAAGTGCAGTAAAAAAGCGGATTACTGCAAATAACCCTCGTACACTAATAGCTACTTGAATTAATTGCAGACTAAAGTACAGTATTCATAACAATTTACTGCAATTTAATTAGTATTTATATTGATTGAGTTCTTCGAGATACCAACAAGTCGTGGTACAAATAAGGTATGTTTATAAATAATACACATATTTGGCCAAAAATTGCTTTCCAAAGTATCACTTCCCATACTGTTTCATTTCCCAACTCACGATTTTCTCTGAAACCATATTTTTTTCGGATCTTTCATAAAACAAATCTAACCTAACCTAATGTATTTTATAAGAGCATAAAAAAATACACTGAGATTTTTTTTTGCTTTAAGAGAAAATCGTGAGTTGGGAAATGAAACAGTTTGGCAAATAAATCAGTTTGGAAAAATATTTCGGCGAAAAGGCAGGATACCAATTTGTGACTACATATGTTACATACAAATTCAAGAAAAAAAATTATCTTCTCGTCTACATGCTGTAGCCTTACCACCAGGAACATTTCAGTGTCACGTCGGTGTAGTAATAAAAACATTCACAGACATCTAAGTATACGAGTATGTAACTTTCACATCTTCACTCTGTCTTCAAACGCAAAATCAATGGTGTGCAATAAAGAGAATTTGTATTGTATTTGTCAAATATTCTTCTTCACCTGAGCCTGCAGTAACAGGTAATTTTTACAAAACAGAAGTCTATTTAAATTGACTATTTTTTTTTTTACTTAATTTGGACATCAGTTGCCATAGCTTTTTAAGAGATAAAATTTCTTGATTAAATTGACACCTTTAGGCACAGTTTTCATTGGTGCATTAGGGATTTTTTTTTATTTCAGACATGTTAATTTGTCGTATTCTTGCGACTCGAAATAAACAACATCTGCCCCCTCTGTACCATGGCTGCGACAATGTCTTTTAAATAGACTCGATTTCCACGGTTATCCATCATTCAACTTCTGTAGAGAAATGTGCGATTTGAAATCATAGAAATCGGATATATTCATAGATTTTACCTGTACTTTTCCTGGGGTTACATTCTCGAGTAAAAACTCCAAAAACGAACACTTCGCATTTTTTGAAGTAAATTTTGCTTGACATTGTGGTGGAAGGAGTCATCATACATGAAAGTGTGGCTTGGCTCAAAGTATTTTAGAACCATTTTATGTTTGAAGAGCAAAATTCAACCTAATCTACAGTAAATTGCTGTCATGTTTGCAGTAAACACATTTAAAAATAGCCAAACGACAGTTTAAGTCACAGTAAGTGAGCTTAGTACTGTACTTTAGGTTGTATTTTGCTCTCTTATTTACGACTGTTCGACCACTTAAATTATAGTAAAGAAATACTGTTACTGCATTTTAATTAGTAATTATGCTGAAAAATCATTAAAATACCAAACACAGTACAAATATTTTAGAACATTTATATTGTACTGTATTTTAAACAGTTTTTGGCGTAAGTATTAACTTCTGTTTACATGTTAATTTACGATTGACAGGAGACCTTTACTGTATTTTAATCAGTGAAGTCTCAAAATTCACAGCCGACAACTCTATTACGGCATTTTAGTTAGTTTTACCTCAATAATTTACTAAATTCTTCTGATTTACTGTACATGGAGGTTTCGATTTTTATATGTTCCCATTGTCATAATCGCACGAGGACTATATACATGTGTGCGTCTTGACACGGTGATCTACGATCAAGAAAAAACAAAAAATCGCAAAAGTAGCACTTACTGTTGTTTAAGTATTGCACGGCAGTGTAGTGAGGTGAAATGTTGTATGTTCCGCATGGCTGCAAAATTATTTAGCTTCTCGTGTCTTGAAAGCCTCGCTACGCTCAGCTTTCAATTTCAACACTCGCGCCAAATAACAACTTTGCAGCCTTGCATAACAAATAACTATATCTACCCTACCCCTATTAATAAATAGAAATAAAAATAATTTCAGACCCGTTCTGCTTATCAAGACCAATCAGACGAGCCCGAACACCATGAGTTCATCTTGTATTGTTTAAGAGTTCCAACGGTCATCTTCAGCTCCAAGATACGAAATTATTGTACCTACTGTCAACATTTTATTAAATTGTTGGTTGCAATCTAAGTAGCTGGTTATCATGAGACCCTCAGTTCGTGAGTGATCTGGATAATGCTAATCAAAATTCTTGCCTTCAATATTGGCTGAGATCCATTCACAACTAACTGGCCGCCATGAGACCTCCATTTTGTGAATGTTATAGAAAATGCTACTAAAATTTAACATTTTAACCAAAATTTCGGATTCTTGGCTTCAATATTGGCTGAGATCTTGCCACTTGTTCCAATTAAAGCTGAATATCTTGGAAACTACTAGTCCGATTTCCACCAAACATAGCTAAGCACCATCTCGACGGAAAAGTCTTTCGATTAAAAAAAACCGCACACAAATTGGTCCATCCGTTTGGGAGCTACAATGCTACAGACAGATACACGGCGGTTAAAAAATATATAGATTTACTTACATAAATACTTAGACATAAATAAATAAACTAATTAGTCGTATAACTTCTTTCGCACAGTAGCGCCACCAATTTTAAAGGACACTTTTTGTTTGGATACAGAGACTGCCCTCCTTACTTTTTAACGGCCCTTTTTCCGTCACAGGTTAAACAGAAGCATCATCGCTGGAATTCACGACAATACTTTACAAAAATTAGGCATAAAATTGCTATAGAAAACGAGAGTAACCGTTGTTTTTTTTTTTTTTTTTTTCCAATCAGAGGAGACGGAAGCCTAGTGTGGCTGCATCGGCTAGTCCAAATTGCGGGGGGGCGGGGCTAGCCGCCGGCCCCGCAGACAAAAGTAACCGTTGTCGTGTACCTACAGCATTTATACAGTGTACGTTGATGTAACGATAGCGCGATTCAGCGTGCAACTGGCGCCACCTAGTGGCGAATATTAAAACTAAAACCTTGTTCACCAAGTATACCGGAGGTGGAAAAAATCCCAAGTGATCATGAAGTGCGGAGGTGTGTTGCATGTCCCATGTGAGTCCTGTGACCCCTCCTGGATTCTTGAAATCATAACCCCACTGTATAAAACTTCTACAATTATAATTTTCAATTTTATAAAAGTTACCCATCAAAAATTTATTTATTTATTTATTTACATCAACATTACATCTATCATGACAGTTTCCCAATGCGATAGAGTAGCAGCACAACAATATTATAAGATTATTATTTACAATTATAATATTTACGAGCAATAACATAATACAAATAAAGTTATCTTTGTGAATTCATTAACTGAACAATGGAACACATCAATTCTAGTGGCAATCAGGTTGAGCGTACGCAAGGCTCTGGTCCAGGGCGCCGCGCGCAGCAGGCCGGTGCGCGCGCGCGGCTCGGCCACACGTACCAATCCGGCACACACAGCTCTAAAATGTAACATGTAAAAAATTGCAAGTCTCGCAACCTTCCTTCTATCGCAAAAAGTTGTGAACGACAATATAAAACCAAGTCAGATAATTTATTCAGTACCTGTCGAAGTGCCCCCCCTGTATTTATACATGTTCACCGAATAACTTAACTATTTTAACAACAATATAGGATCTCGGCCACGAATAAAATTTTGTACCGTTTGTGGTCGAGACCCTAGGTCCATGGGGTCTCAGCGCCCACAAACTTCACAAAGGGCTCTCCAAAAGGCTTAAAGATACCAGTGGGGACCGAAGAGCTGGCTGCTTCCTCGCACAACGAATCAGCAAAGCTGTTCAGCGAGGAAATGCTGCCACCATTTTCGGTACCATGCCGGAGGGGAGCAATTTTTTGAATTTGTTTTAGTTTATTTTTATATTAGCTTTTTTTTTTTTACATAGTTGTCAGAAGTGTTTAAGTTTTTTATTTACTGTTTCTTTGTTTTTCCCTTTTTCTTGTGTTGAAATAAACAATACTACTAAAAGCATATTACCATGTATGCCTGTATTAATATTACACATCTTTATCTTTATAATAAATATAAGGACTGAACCGTAGCTGCTACATTGTTCTTCTTGGATTAAACTAAACAGGTCCACGATTTGTTTATCTAAAATTATAGAACGTAATCCAACGTTCCGTGTAAAACTCCGGTAAAACATTGTATCTGCTTGTTTAGGAGTTGCGAGCAAACGAACTGACAACAAACTTTTCTAATAAAAAAGTCCGGAGGTGTGGCGCATAATGAATTTACAATGATATTGACTTTCATATGACATGGAGGCAAAATATGATGAAAAAGAAAAAAATACGCAAGGATAATGAAAGGCAATGTTATAATAATAATATGGTTAATTGCCCAAAAAAACTAGATGTTATTTTTTCTTTTACAAAAAATTCTTATCCAAAACGGTAAATCTCATGTGATAAAGGTCTAAATTACCAGTAATTTTAAATAAATATATTTGTAAGACGTCGAAGTTGACGAAGTTTTGACGATGGTTTGTAGACACACCTGCCTACTGAGCCGGCGGTCCTGCGTTCGAATCCCGGCCAGGGCAAATATTTGTGTGATGAACTCGAATATTTGTGTTGGGGTCATGGTTGTTCTATGTATATAAGTATATATTTATCAATACTATACAGTATATCGTCGTCTAATACCCATAACACAAGCCTTCGTGAGCCTAATTTGGGTCTAGATCGATTTGTGTGAAGTTGTCCGATATTTATTTATTTATTTATAAGACAGAAGAGTTTTTAATAAGTCAATAAAAAGTATAGAAATTAGCAGATTATTATTTTTGCTACTCATCACTAGATGTCTGTGTTGTCCTTATTAAAAGGTATTTTCAGTTTTTTACAGAATATACAAAGGGGTTGTACCTTGTTTTGCCTAACAACTTTTTGCCTAATTTCGGTTTGCCTAATTTCATTTAAACTAATATTATTTAGCATAACTATTCACTTTGCCTAATTTTCATTTGAGTGAAAGTCGTTTCGTATAATACTCATTTCACATAATCTTATTTCGTCTAATTTTATTTGGCCTAATTTTTAATTCGTATAAACATATTTTGCCTAACAACTTTTTGGCCTAATTTCGTTTTGCCGAATTTTTGTTTAGACTAATATTCGTTTCGTATAATACTTATTTTACATAATCTTATTTTGTCTAATTTAATTATTGCATCGTCATAAAACAAACCTAACCTAACCTACAGTTTTCGGTGTTTAGTCTAACCTACTAACTGCTAAATTTCAATATACTTCCATGCAAGCAAGCATTCTGACGCTCCGCTCGCTTCGCTCGCTCCGCTATCCATGGTCATAAAACAAACCTAACCTAACCTACAGTTTTCGGACCTGCCTTAAGGTGAAATAGGTAATGTTAGGAATCGTAAGCCTGAGTCGGACCTGCGCGGCTCGCTCGCTTCGCTCGCTCGTTAGGGTCGCAGTTCAACCTAACACTCCTCCTCGCTTCGCTCGTCGTCGTACCTAACCTAAGCCAAGTCAGATCTGCCTTAAGGTGAAATTGGTAATGTTAGGAATCGTAAGCCAAGTCGGACCTGCGCGGCTCACTCGCTTCGCTCGCTCGTTAGGGTCACAGTTCAACCTAACACTCCTCCTCGCTTCGCTCGTCGTCGTACCTAACCTAAGCCAAGTCGGACCTGCCTTACTTACCTGCCTTGCCTTCGTTTCTGTGAGGGACACAGTTTTAACCTAACCTAACTTTGTTTTCTGGCAGCGATTCGGTTCTGTGGGTATGCTATGGTACAATTATGCCGCAATAAATTCGGCGGGACTTATATTGTGCTACATAAAATTCTGCGAAATAAAAGTTGGCGATATTAGTATTCTGCTATACAAATTTGTGCCAAATGAATATTATGCGACATAACAATTGTGGTGAGTATATAATTATGCGATAGTATCATTCGGCTAAAAATTATTGTGCGAAAACGATTATGCGAAGTGTATTTCGGACAATAGAGATTGTGCAAGATAAGGGGTACCCGTTTAGCCTAACCTACTAACTGCTAAATTTGAATATACTTCCATGGAAGAAAGCATTCTGACGCTAATAGTTGAATAAACAAGCTAGTAGTAGGCGTTATAGTACATGTTCAGATATTTATGAACGCCTTATATGCTGCGATATATCTGATGGCGACTGTATATTGTTTTGCCTAACAACATTTTGCCTAATTTCGTTTTGCTTAATTTTCAGCTATGTATTGATTAGACAAAATAAAAATCGACAAGGTTAATATTATGATAATTCAGAATTAGACAAAAACTTTTTAGTTAAAACGTTATTCGGCTATGTAATGATTAGTTAAAATAAGAATCGACAAAGTGAGTTTTAGATAAAATAATATTCGACAAAACAAGAGTTATGAAAATGATCATTTAGGCAAAACGAGTTTCGACAAAATAATAATTATGAGAAATGATATTATACATAATGACTTTAGACAAAATGTTCATTATGGTAAAAGTTGTTAGACAAACTGAAATTAGACAAAAAAAAATTAGACAAATCAAGGGAATACCATACAAAGGTTATGTAGGGAAACAACACTTTTCATGGCTATGCAAGCCATAATGAGGCCTATTCCTGCCTATGCTATAGAGACTTGAAATATTTAAAAAAAAAAAATCTTCATTCTTCATTGTGGTAGGATGGTGGGACATTGAAAGATGACAGATATATTTTTTACCCGATTAGGGTACAGTCTGTACAGTATGTAGTGTACAGTCGCCATCAGATATATCGCTGCATATAAGGCGTTCATAAATATCTGAACATGGACTGTAACGCCCAGTCAATAAGAGTCGTGCTCTGATATTTGCATGAACGCATTATATGCTACGATATATCTGATGGCACCTGTACACTACAATGTACAAATTCCAAAGCCAAAGTCATTTTAAATATTCTTAACATGACATTAATGGTCTAATTTTAGTAACACGAAAACTGCGTTGCGAGGTTATAATAAAAATACCTACATACAATCGAACATTGAACCTGCCTCTTTTGAAGTCGGTTAAAATGTAATAATTTCAGTGAATACAGCGCCGAATGAAAACGTCACTCACACCATGTCTACGGGTTCATAATAACCCCTCGCGCCTGTCACCCCAATAACGCAAAAGCGGTCTGTCTGTCAGCTTATCAAATACTTATAGAGAGTTATTAAGTACATTTGACCTTAGTAGTAGCTTAACACTTTGGTACAAAAGACTGGTTGTTATGTAGAATAATACCTACCGCCAAAAAGTGTCAATAAAACTAGATACTCTGTGAGCTATATAGACAATGCACGTGTGTTTTGAGATGAGATTTCATATTAGTTTCAGAAAACATGATTATCTTCGTCATAAAATAGAAATCAGAAAGCTAAATCGAAGAAATAAGTCTTATAATTATCAGATCTGCTTAAAAATTTCACTATCCACATCCGAACACAAGCATTCTTGCCCAAGCTTATCAGCAGAGCTTCGCTCGCTGTGTCAACAATGTCATGTCTTGCACTGATCGGTCGAATTTTAACAACACACTCAATGACGTATGAATTATGGAATGAAAGATTTGGTGTGATGACGTAGCGATCTAATAGCTCAGTTGGAAGAGCAATACGCCGGAAACGTAGAGATCGCTGGTTCCAATCCTGCTTAGATTGTAGTTGATCGCATTCAATGTTTCTTTATTAACTTACCTTAGTGTCATTATTTATAAAAAAAATCTAAGATAATTTATTTATTGGTAACTAACTTTAACTCAATGTTTTAACAAAATAATCAGATATAATTTATTATTACAAAAATACGAGAGGAGATAATAAAAACTTAAACATTGGTGATTTTTGGTACAAAATCTGGTGTTGTACTTGTAACACTTGAGGTATTTAAAACATTTTTTGCAATAATTTACAAGCTAAAAAACAAACTCAGATGTCATTTAAATTGTGACAGTGACGTATCTGTCGTAGTTTTTTTGGTCTTGAATTAGAAATCCGAGTTTAGTTTGTGCCATCTCCCTTAGTGCTATGATACTAGCTTGCAATCTTTACAAGATATAGCTCCAGACATAATACAATAAATCTTTTATCTATACTATGATAAAATGAAATTCAGGATGGATCTTAATAGCGTCATGTAGGATCGTCATTTGTTTACTATGGGCGCGCGGAGCCATGCCAGCCTGGCGCCATCTGTGTTTATAATTTTCTTTGTCCTTTCATCGCGCCGAAACGGCTAGACAAATTTTAACCAACTTTGGTAAAGGAATAGGTGAACATCCAAAGATGATTATAGGATACTTTTTACCCGAGTACGATAAAAAAAGGGTGCGCCGACGATGACCCTCTAGTTAATTAATAAAAATACTAATCAAAGTAACTTTGACTTTGTAATCACCAAAGACATTGAATTCGTAATATTGTTCTTAATTAACGAACTTCTGTTCGATTCAATGTGTATTATGACAGAAAGTCGATGGAATTCAATTTATATTCAGTTTCATATTTAATCTCTATCATTTTATGCACAAATTCTCCTAAACTACGGGTATAATATGTGGTATGTAGCATGGAAAAATTAAGTATTTAGTTAAGGTTAGATAGATCGTTGCGGGATGGAATCCAAAATGATGAGATACGCCAGAGCACCAAGGTTGTAGATATAGCTCAGACAGTCGCCAAACTTAAGTGGCAGTGGGCGGGGCACATTGCTCGTAGAACTGATTGATGGCCCTTGGGGCAGAAAGGTTCTTGAGTGGCGACTGTGAACGCAGCGTGGGATGGCCTGCAACAAGGTGGACCGACGACCTGGATAAGATCGCGGGCAGAAATTGGATGAGGGTGGCACAAAACGCACTATCCAAGTTTCCAGCCTATATATACATATTATTAATAACTTTAAATAAATTAATATTAAGGCACAATCTCAGGTACACAATTCGACCTAGTCCCAAACTAAGTAAACCTTGTACTAGACGACGATATACATATATATATATATATTTTTAATAGCCTGTTGGTGTGTCCCACTGCTGGGCAAAGGCCTCTCCCTTAGATTTCCACAGGTCCCTGATGGTCCATTTGATGTCACGTCCGACCAGTTGCTAAGGAATGCGTCCAAGTCATCCCGCCATCTCCGTCTCGGCCTGCCACGTCTGCGTCGCCGATCTTGAGGCACCCACTTAGTTGTGATGCTGGCCTATTTATCCGGGTGCATACGGTAGACGTGGCCTGCCCACATAATATATAAAATAAATAAGTACACAAATATTCCAGTTCATCACACAAATATTTGCCCTGGCCGGGATTCGAACCCAAGACCGCCAGCTCAGTATGTAGGTGCTCTACAAACAGAGCAAACCGCGTCGACTTTATAAGTTTAATACCAAAAGACGTCTGAAACTTTAATCAACCCAAATTCATCTCCATTTATACAAAAATTAACTCTTAATTAAAAGGAATACCATCGTTAACGGCGCATTTGTATGAATTAATTAGGAATTACGCCACGGACAGTAATTATAATTATTCAAGGCAAAGGGATGGTTATTAAAAAGCCCTTTGAACGTGTAAAGTACCTTTACTTTTTAACCGACTTCAAAAAAAGGAGGAGGTTCTCTATTCGAACTAATATTTTTTTTTTTTTTTTTTGTGTGTATGTTACTCGATATCTCCGAGAACCGTGAACCGATTTTCAATTTTTTTTTTTATCGAAAGGGTATAACTCCGAGTTGGTCCCGTTGGCACTAAGTCGGTATCTGATGGTGGAATCTTGGAGAAATCGAGGGAACTCTTCAAATGTTATAGGGACATGTACGGCGCTTTCGGTAATTTATTGATAAAGTCAAGAATTTACATTCAGTAAATAGGATTTGATGTAAGTAAACCGATGATGAACACCACAGATGACCACTAGAACCACTAAAAAGCAAAAAAAAAAAAAAATTTTTAACAAAAAAAAGAACCGACCTCAGTAAAACTAAAAAACCAAAAATAACCCATTCAAGTACAGATTACATTTGACTCACCCTTCGAAGTCGGTGCCAAACCTCGCGTAAACTATAATATAACTATAAATATAAGAACTGAGTGGTACATCAGTTATGTAACTAGGTTTTTTTAATTGATATAAAGATCAACGCACAAAGAAAAATTAAACATGTCGGGCCGTTCCTGACAATTTTTACGTGAGTTTATACCGTTTTTATAATTAGTAAAGATGTCTCACGATAGTTTTAATAACATTAATGTTCTTAAAGGTGTGTGTTTAACCGACTTTACATATTTAGTTATGCTACTTAACAACAGATGCCTCCGGTGGTACAAGTTTTTTACTATTTTATAATTACGCTATTTTACCATAGATGCCTCCGGGGGTAGAAGTTTCTAACTATCTTTAATTGTTGTATTTGATTCTAGAGGGCATTAGTAGTACCACATTTGTGTTATATTTTTAATGTTGTCCGATATTTATATTTATTTAATGTAAAAATATTGTTAAACAGTATCACACCAGATGTCACTAATCTACTCAATGGATCTGCTGAATCGCGCTATTAAGATTTCTCCTGTTTTCATAACTCCGCTCGAATACATTGTCAAATCAATCCAAAAAAACCAGTGAAAAGTAGTATATAACCAGTGTAATAGTAGTATCTACGGGAAATTAAGAAACAAAGTGAATCCGCTTCGATTGTGGTAGATCGCATTCAATTTTTCTTTCTTAATTTACCTTGTGTCATTATTTATAAAAATAAAAATGTGGTATTACCACATAAAAAATATAGAATCGATAAAAAGATTCTATACAAATATAAACAAAGTGAAGTTTAAATTTTATTCAGTGTATTTTGAACGCAGCAACGGATTGACTACGTTTCAATCGGCTGGGTACCTAAAATTTATGGAAGTTCACGTTTTTTTTTTCAATAGTTCTTGCTGTAAGGTGTAGTTTTTCTGTAATGATTTGTTAAATTGACAATTTGACGGTTTTCAATAATAGGTAGTTGCCTTTCAAACTGAATAAAAAAATTGACGATGTTTGACACTTGTCACTGTCGAAATTTAAACGGTTTCACATTGACAAGGTGCCAACCATCAACAATATTTTTTTTAATTAAATTTCGAAAGCAAAAATTCCCTACAGCCACTATTATTGAGAAGTGTGAAATTGACAATTCAAAAAACATTTCCGAAAAACCATGGTAAAGAAAAATGGATGACTACAGTTCGCAGAACCTTACAGGAAGGACTATCGAAATAAAAATATAATTTAATCGTAGCCTACAGAGAGAAAGTCCACAATACAGCCTGAAAGGTAAATAAGCTGTTATAGTAATGTTTAATTCTTTATTTATTATTTATTAGGAGAACCAACAGCTACAAATAATACATTGGTCTTAGAAATAGTTAATGGAAAGCCAATTACAGGTTCCCACCGGTAGTGACATTTTATACAAAAATAATAATATCGCAACTACCTGTGACTACAAACTAAGTGTAATAGACCCAGAACTAACTTAATCAATGTACCAAACAGCAGATTCGGTTAAAGCACGCTCACTTAAAGAATTCGTTCGTCATCTGACGCCTTACAGCCGGGATATTACTCTTGAAGATGTCGATTTCCAGCTCTTTCACTAATTTACTAAGACTTTTACCAGCACGCACCAGAAATCAATTTTTCCTATATATTACGCGAGGAACTGACGTAAAGCGTTAAGTTTAATTCTAAAGCAACTGAAATGAAGTTGTACTCGTAAGTAGGCAGTAAGATTTCCCAACTTTTCATAAAGAACAGCTACTAATACATAACATTATTTTCGACAGCGAACTACCGGATACTAGCTTCATAAATAACCAGTTTTAACCTTTTAAAACTATGGCAATAAAAAAGAAATATTCCTTGGAAGTTAGGCGATAAATGTGCAGTTCTGTAATTGGCCTACAATTTATGTAGCGGAGGTGAAGGCCCGTTTGCATTGGCGAGTTACTGGCGTGAGTACTGGTGTTAAAATTTTGGTTGTAATATTGAACAGAACCAATTTAATATTCTCTTCGGTGTCCGCAACTGTCACACATTTAAATAAAACAATTTAAACGGATTATATCGCGTATGTTAATTATTTGAGCGTCCCTTACGTTTCGGTACCTTTACAGATACCGTTGTCAAAGGTTGACTGAGAAAACCACAATTTTTCTCTGTCAAAGTTACATTTGTGCAAACTACCCATGTTATAAATATTAATTTAAAATAAAAGTGTTCATACATGCCAGATGGGCCTAATGTGTAAAGACTGTAGTCTTTACACATTAGGCCTGAATAAACTTGAATAAAACCAGCTGAATCAGTCCAGAGTGGTATATTAATCTCCAAAACAAAAATTTCATCAAACAGTCTTATGTATACAGGAAAAATCTTAACAGCGCGATGCAGCCGTTACATGTTTTGCACAGTAGCGCCATCTAGCGACAAATTGGGTAAACCTTGTTTGGTACGCGTTGTATTGGGAACTTTCGTTCTATACAAGTTGTACATTCCGCCCACCAAGGAACGTCCTGACGTCCTTCTTTAAGGTACCGAGTATATTACACCGCCCACCATGAGGGGCTCTTAATAAATATTGAGATCCTTCCTTTGGGGCTTACATTGCGACTAATTAACGAAAATAAATATCTACACAATGACCCTTTTTTTATAAACAAATATAGGAAGAATAATGTTCAATAACAATATTGAAGTACAGCAGAATTAGCATGCATCTGCGTTTTTTTTTTACTTAAATCTATTACAAATATAATAAAACTTAAGGCATTCGTTATGAATAAAATTTAACACCAGAATGTTAATGTACTAGGTAATTAAAATTACAATTATTCACTAACTGGGAGAACACAAAGCTTGGAGGTGGGCCGCTTTATCAAAGACCCTTTTGTGCGTAAGGTAACTACACGAGTAATCTTGTCCGTACCAGGGTGTTTATCTACAATCCTACCGAGCAACCAACGACTAGGAGGCAGGTCGTCTTCCTTGATTAAGACGACATCTCCGATGTTAGGTTCGGGCGTTTGTTGTGCCCATTTGTAGCGGTGTAAAAAACGAGTAAGATATTCATGCGACCATCTGCGCCAAAAGTCCTGAATCATGCGTTGCGTTAACTGCCACCTACGCAAACTACTAACGTTCGTGTTTAAATAGTCGTGATCGGGTGCTGTTACCAATGGTTCTCCAACTAAAAAGTGTCCAGGTGTCAAAACATTGATATTATCTGGGTCATTATCCATACGAGTGATAGGCCGTGAGTTTAAGCATGCCTCGATTTGTGCTAACACCGTAGACATCTCTTCGTATGTTAACGTAGAGTCACCAATTACCCTTTTCAGGTGGTACTTTGCGGATTTTATTCCTGCCTCCCATAAACCACCAAAATTGGGGGCGTGCGGAGGAATGAAATGCCATGTAGTGCCTTCTGTTGCCAAGGCTTCTGCGATTTCTTTCGACATATTGGCATTTTCTGATTCGAGCAAAGATTTAAGCTCTCTGGAAGCTCCTAAAAAGTTGTTACCATTGTCACTCCAGATCTCTTGACAAGGTCCTCGTCTGGCCACCATGCGTTTAAAAGCTTGTATGAATCCTTCCGTGGTGAGACTGCTGACTACTTCTATATGTACCGCACGTGTGCTCATACAAACAAATAGACATATATAGCCCTTGAAAGCCTTGTGGCCACGACCTCCTGACGTACGGAGACTGATTGGACCAGCGTAATCTACACCGCATGCCTTGAATGGTCTCGTAGGTGTCACCCTAGCAGCTGGCAACTGTCCCATCAATTGTGAGTTCGATCTGCTTGCTGCTGAATGTCTGACACATGACACACACTTTCGAAAGCAAGCGTTAACCAAATCTTTACATCCTAAAATCCAATACTTGGAATTTATATAATTTTGCATGAGTTGGGGTGGTCCATGGCAAGTTTTAATGTGAGCGTCATTCACAATAAGTCGAGATAGAGGCGATTTTCGAGGTAGCAGTATAGGATGTTTTCTATTGTTGCTCAAGAGCATGGTGTTTGCTAATCGCCCGCTAACTCTCATAATATTCTTGTCATCTAAATAAGGATTTAATGACTTTAAGTTTGAACTTCGCGGCATATGCGCTCCGTTGTTTTTCAAAACCTCAATTTCTACTTCGAAATTTACTTCTTGACACTGCTTAATACATACGTTGAGCGCCTCGCGTAACTCTTCACTACTTAAATAGCTGGGATTTTGTCTTTCTGTTCTTGGCCTTCCTAAATTCATAAAACGTCTGCAGTAAGCAATGACTCGGATCAACTTAGTTAGGGAGGAAAATCTACTCCAAATCTCGTTGCAGTCCGTTGTTATGTGAAAACCCTTGCTGCCTCCAGATTAGTTGCAATATCTTTCAGTCTGTCATATTTTATTGGTTCCTGTTTCAGGTAGTCCGGTCCACTAAACCACATAGAGGTATTTAGTAATTCAGACGGTCGTAGCCCTCTGGACGCGTAGTCAGCGGGATTGAGTTTCGATGGAACATGTGACCATTGACTTGAGTCCAACGTGGTTAGAATTTCAGAGACTCGATTCGCGACGAAAGTCTTCCACCTATTCGGATGGCTGTTAAGCCATGCTAGAACGACTGTAGAATCTGTCCAGGCATGAATATTATTCTTGTCGATATTTAAGACCTCAGACACTTCAGCAAGCAGTCTAGCAAGGAGCACTGCTGCACAAAGCTCCAACCTGGGGATCGACACTTGCTTGATAGGTGCAATTTTAGTTTTGGCCGAAATTAATGTTACAGTGATCGTTTCAGTGTTATCTAGTACTCGAACGTACGCCACTGCTGCAAAGGCTGATTTAGACGCATCACTGAAGCCATGTAACTCCACCTTCTTGTTACTTCTCTGCAAACCCATCCATCTTGGAACGCGAACCATCGTCAGCAACGCTAATTCTTCCCGGTAAGTACACCATTCATTTAGCAGATTGCTTGGAACTTCTTCGTCCCAGGTTACTCCAGTTAGCCATAACTTTTGGATCATATCCTTAGCTACCACTACACTCGGCGCGACCCAGCCCAAGGGGTCAAACAAACGTGAAATGTCCGAAATAATATTCCTTTTAGTTATAGGTGTTTTTAACTCCGGAAGTGATACTGCGTACTGAAACTCATCACGTTCTCGATTCCAGGTAAGTCCCAAACTTTTGATTACCTCATCCTGTTTAATTTCAATTCCGCTTCTAGTACCCACATCTTCCTTTTCCGTTTTGATCATGTCCAATAATTTGGTACTGCTGGTTGTCCATTTTTGTAAAGTAAATCCCGCCTTACTTAGTAATTCGTTCATTTCCCTATAAATCTGAATTCCTTCCTCTTCAGTTTCGCATCCGGTCATGAGATCGTCCATATAGAATTCCGTAAGAACTCTTGCTGCAGCCATAGGATATGTTTCTCCCTCATCTTGAGCTATTTGCTGCAGTGCCTTCACTGCTAAATAGGGCGCACTGGCCGTACCGAAGGTCACTCTCAGCAGTCGGTAATGTTGTAAGTCTGCATCTGGATTATCCCTCCACAATAGTCTTTGAAAGTCAGCATCTTCTTTTTTTACCTTAACTTGCCTGTACATTTTTACTATGTCAGACACCAATGAAATGGGATATGTTCTCCATCGAAGCACTAAGTGCCTCAAGTCTGGCTGCAACTTAGGACCAATTATTAAATTGTCATTCAGTGACACTCCATTTTTTCCCTTGCATGATGCATCGAACACTACTCTAACCTTCGTCGTGTCCTTGTCTTGCTTCACAACAGCGTGATGTGGTAAGTATACAGCATCCGACTTGTATTTCTCTTTTTCAGGTACTTCTTCCATATGTTCTAACAGTAAGTATTCTTTTATTACCTCTTCATATTGACTTCTTAATTCTGTATTTTTGTTTAATCTCTTTTCCAGCGCATAAAACCTACCTTCAGCTATTTCTCGAGATTGTCCATATTTACAGCTGGGATCCTCATCGTGAAAAGGAAGTTTAACTATATACCTGCCCTCTTCGTCTTTGGTGGTGGTAGCGGCAAATATTTCCTCACATCTTTTCTCTTCTTCTGTCCACAGATTGTGCCTCTTCCCAGTCGAAGGATCTGCTTCCAACTCCCAGAACTTTTTTAGACAGTCATCTTCAACTAGGTGCGTATGTAAAACAACTACATTTGAGCTGTTATCAGTTGACTTTACTATGCCCGATAAAATCCATCCTAACGACGTAGCTTGAGCAACCAGGGTACCTTGCTTGTTCTTCTTTACTCCTTCCATAATTATCTGGCTATACACCTCAGCACCTAACAACAAGTCAATTTTGTTAGGCGTGTGATAATTTGGATCAGCAAATTGTAGCCTCTGTATTTCTGCGGAGTTCAAATCAACTACCCTTTTGGAGGGCAAGAGGGTAGTGACTGAGCTCAACACAAATGCTTTTACTGACAATTTAATTTCCGGGTATATTAATGATTGCAGGCTCAATATGACTATTGACTTTGATCTTACATTGTTGTTCCCGCCCAGACCAGAAATGTTACCATTAACTGGTTTTCTTTTCAGACCCAAATACTGAACCGTGGCTTCCGTGACAAAGGAAGCTTGTGACCCTTGATCCAGTAATGCTCGCAAGGGATAGTATTCCCCGTTTTTCGACTGGGCACTAACCACAGCAGTGGCTAGCAACGCCTGATCGTTATTACCTGAAGAAAAACAGGACGTAATGGTTGTTTCCTCGGTGCATTCCTCGATTTCTTCATCGTCTTCAGCAACAGTACCAACATTACTAGCACCTGCCACAACCTCAGCCGAAGAACCATCGGCAACCGGACCACTCTTTGGATGAAGCAGCGAGTGGTGGCGACGTTTGCAGATTCTGCATGGAGTAGGATTCTGGCACACTTTCGCGGAATGAAACCCACCCAAACAATTAAAGCATAAACCTTTAGTTTGGACAAAACTACGACGTGTATCTACATCTTGCTTCCCAAATAGTTTGCAAAATGTAATTTTGTGAGATTCGGAGCAAAACGGGCATTGACTGCTTTGAATTACATGCAAAGTTCGCGGTTTATGAGAAACTGGAGCTGCGTTATGGTTTATTGGTTTCTTGGTTTCGATGAACTCCAACGCTCTGAATCTGTTTGTAATAAAATCCTTAAACTGATCAAATGTAGGTAACGAATCCTCGGTACTATTCATCGAAGCAGTCAATTCCCACTGCTTCCTTGTCTCTGGATCCAACTTGAGAGTAAGCAAGTGAATCACCATGACATCCCATGTACTGACATCAATCCCAATATTTTTTAGTGCATGTAAACAGTCAGTACTGGTGTTAATAAGCTCCTTTAGAAAGGTTGCTGACTCACAAGTACCATTTTTTTGGGACAAAAATCTTTTTAAAATTGTTTGACATAAATATCTTTTATTATTATACCTCTGTTTTAAACATTCCCAACATTTGTCATAGTTCGAGTTAGAGATAGGTATTTGACGGAGCAACTGCTCTGCCTCTCCGGCTAAATAACCTTTCAAATAATGCATTTTTTGCACGTTATCGATCGCCTCATTTTTATGAATTAGAGACTCAAACAAGTCACGAAAAGTAGCCCACTCGGTGTATTTTCCGGAAAAAACGGGTATAATTATTTTAGGCAACTTAACCGAATTGTGTTTTGTTACAGAACTGTTAGATGTTTGAACTTGATGTTCAGAACTATTACTACTACTCGGTTTAAATTTCTGTGCTACAGTTTTTAACTCTGCCTTATAGTCCAAATAAAATTCCTGAGTTACATCGTACACATCATTCTCCATGTAACTAGAAGACATTATTTCCACATGAAAATTTTCCAAAATTCGTTTATGTCCCAATAAAAACTCCGTCCACAATTCGTCCAAGTTCTCTATTCTAACTTCGACATACTTTTCCGTGATACGTTCTTTTGACGATTTTTTGAAATTGGTTCTAGCCTTTACGATGCGACTATAAATGTCTTCCTGACCCGCTACCAACGCTTCCATTTTTATATAAAACAGCAATTTCTCGAAGACTAAATTTTATCCGCTTCCGCTATAAACTATCAAGGCAGTAGAACGGTTTCCTAGACTAGAAGTTAAAAGACAATCTTGGGGCGAAAATTCTAAGTTCATAAAATAACTTGACAATATTTTACAAGTGCGAGATGTTACCGTTTTGTCTAAGTTCATAAGTTAACAAAAGATTACAAGTTAATATAAGAAATTACAAAAAATTTCCAAGTCCATAGAATAAAAGTTGAAAATTTTACAAGTGTTTTAAAGTTGTAAATTCTAAGTGAAATCGGGCATGGATTCCCCGTATAAACAACCTTTCTTAAACTAAATTATTCTAAGTCTAATTTATTTTCAAAGTTAATTAACTACTACACTTAAAGTTCAAATTCCGTAGACTTTTAGTTCACCTCTCTAAAGTGTTCACTTTTTCTTCAAAGTTATTTTATTGCTGAACTTAAGGTTCAATTTTGCTCACTTTTCACTATTAAACTTGCACTCGATGTATTAAGGCTCAAAATTGCATTGAAAAACAATAAAAGTACTCACAATTTGTCCAAATGGTTTTGTCACCTCGTTTGTTCCGTTTAATTGCACCGTATCCTTCCGTGGTTCCCTCCACGGCTGTAGATATCTCGCTGTCTCAGGCTTCCTTCCACAGCGCCCTCTGCCGGCCTCTACTGGATGCAGTACGATCACGTACTCGCTGCAATCGCCCCGAACAGCAATCCACTGCCCATAGGTGCGCAAAACAATTCCCAAGAATTGTTTGTTTTGATTTACTCAAAAACGTCGCCACTACATACAAGCCTGCCGAATCCGGCTACTCGAAGGACCATGAATAAACTTGAATAAAACCAGCTAAATCAGTCCAGAGTGGTATATTAATCTCCAAAACAAAAATTTCATCAAACAGTCTTATGTATACAGGAAAAATCTTAACAGCGCGATGCAGCCGTTACATGTTTTGCACAGTAGCGCCATCTAGCGACAAATTGGGTAAACCTTGTTTGGTACGCGTTGTATTGGGAACTTTCGTTCTATACAAGCTGTACAAGGCCCATCTGCCCATAAAAATAATAAATGCCCTTCTGGCACATGTGTACATGTGCCAGAAGGGCATTTATTATTTTTATTTAAAATATCTACCAGCGGTTCACTATAATGCTTTACTGAGGAAAACTAATTTATTTATTTAAATTAATTACACAGCATTACAGTAATTAAACCAAGACACTGTGAACTACAAAATCAAATAATAAAAAAAAACTTGTCTCAGCTTGATTTAGGTGACTTTTACTCACTTTCATGGAAATTTTATTATATTTGGATATACAATAAAACCCATTTCATATAGTCTTGACAAAAAAAAATCTGGAAAAAAGAAAGCTGCATTTTAATTTACATTAGTTTATCATACTAAGGAAATGTGAGACTGAAAAAGGAAGAAAATCCAAAAAAAATATTGAGAAATTATGAAAAATTAGTTTTATGAGGTGCTCAGTAAAGGGTACTTTTACCAATAGTATTGTGTTGCGTCATTGAATATCCCAGTGACTAGCGCAAGTAACTCGCCCGTTCGAACCAACCGCATCCTGAGGCGAGCTCAAAAACTTTCCGTTTTTATGTCTCAGTCAAAAGTTCCGGATCGGGTCCTCGTTACCCACGGGCTTTATGGCCGATGTTTGGGAGATACGGGGGATGGGCCTAGGGTTGCCAACCGTCCTGCAAGTCCCATTCCTGGAACTCTAGAGTATGAGTCACGGTTTACTAATGTTTCGCAGAAAATAACTTTACCGAACGTTATGTTTCGCATAATGCTCATTTCGCTTAATTGTTTTTCTACGAACACCATTTTCTGAAAAGTTATAGTATAAACCTTACCTAACCTACTCTTATCTACTAGGCTACACCAAATTATTTTTAATTATATTTCCCGTTTCATCTAAGGAATACTGCCAAATGAGCATTATGCCAAACATTACGTCCGGTTAAACAATTTTCTGCTAAATGAGGGTAACTCATGTGTCACGCATTGTGCAACGGAAAGAACTATGCTCGGAGTTTCTTTGCGCGATAGAATCAGAAATGAGGATATCCGCAGAAGAATCAAGGTAACTGACAGCTCACAGGATTGCACGGTTGAAGTGGCAATGGGCAGGCCATGTAGCCCGGAGAATGGACGACCCTTGGGGCAGCAAAGTCCTGGAGTGGCGACCACGTATAGGAAAGCGCAGCGTGAGGGTAGCGGGGAATCAATGGCTGCGGTCTGCACGGAATCACACTTTGTGGCGAGTCATGGGAGAGGCCTATGTTCAACAGTCTGTGGCTGATAGATAGGTAGATAGAGTATGAGTCCCGCAAAGAGTCCACGCAGGCCGCTGATTGTCCTGTATCGTATTCAAGCTAAGTAGACTAGATTATTAAGCACTAAAATGCTGTTATAACTTTACTGTGACGTGACTAACGCGTGCCATATGCTCACTAGTTCGCTCGACACTATACTGCGCCCTTCTCTTCAGTTCTTCTTTCCTTTTATTTCTTCTTTTCATTCCTTTCAATACGTTGACGGCCAAGATTCCTCACACAGGCCTAATTCTGTGGACGAGCATTTTCAAGCCAATTCCCGCATATTGATAGCAAATGTATCGCAAATCTGTGCACTAAGGTTGGCAACCCTAGATGTTCACGGGCAGGGCAAAAAAGGCCGATAGGACGGTGAAAGATTATGTGGAAGTTTTCGGCCAATTGCGTTATAAATTTCAGAATACTAGATTCATCTTCGTTTGTGATTTTCGCAATATTATGCTTACGTATAATAAGCATCGATCGGTGTTGCCCCACGACCAATAAATAAATAAATAAATATGGGACAACCTCACAAAAATCGATCTAGTCCCATAATAAGCTCTAATAGGCTTGTGATATGGACACTAGACGACATCCATGACCCAGGAACAAATATTCGAGTTCATGACACAAATATTTACCCTTACCGGGATTTGAACGCAAGACCGGCGCTCAGTTTTAAGCGGTTTTTTTTTATATCAAAATACTTCGACGTCCTATGAACTGTATACGAGTGGGTACCTGCCCCGTAACAATTTTAATAAAATATTGAGGGGTCCCTAAAACCCTTGATCCGCTGCGAAAAAAGTTATAAAGCCGGTCCTAATTGTAAAAGGACGTTTAACAAAATTACAACCGTAATCTGCAAGTCCGAAGGGCACAGAGGCATGCAGAGAATACACTTTGTTATTAAAACGCTTGACAATTTCAGAAGACAAGGTTTAAAAGTTTTTTCTCGTGTTGGATAGAATTTTCCGATTATTGACTCGTAATCAGTAACATACGTTAAAGCTTGTATAAAAACCAATTGTAGTAGGTACCATTGACTAAGGTCAAACTTAATACACAATGGCAATGTAGCTACGACGTGCAATTGTGTTTTAATTTATTGCAGAGAAAAATCTATTATTACCATTATTTCATTTTTGCAAAACTTATTTACTTTATTCAAAAACCATGCCTCTCTATCCTTAGAAGTATTTGACGACATCCCAAAATTTACAGCCTTGTCAAAAATAGTTTACTATTGTAAATACTACAATAAACTTAGACATGAAGGTTATATGACATAATCACGAAAATACTTGACTTATTTTCCTCGACTGCCATCAAGTAGCCATATCTGATTAAAAATAACTTGCTTTTATTCGTTTCTTTTATTGCAGCACTAAACCGCTTTAATAAAATAACGAATTTATGATCTTAAGTGTTCTTGTACGTGCCTTGTTTTATTAGGGTGGTTAAGATATTAGATGTGATGTTTTAAATAACCTTGCTTGGTTTTCAGCTTGTATACCGTTAATATTGCCGATAAGAAATGTAATGAATGTTTAATGTCGCAGTTACAAAAAACAACGACATTGTCCCTAGTCGCGTTTTATGATCAGGCCAATAATATAACAAAGTCTAATTTAGCCAAAGACAATAGTTTTTTCTGTTTTTGATGACACCTCGAAGTACATTTTTTGATCATCTTCACAATTTTAACTTAACGTAACTCTGAAAAATATAGTAGTTTGGGCTCTGCCTGCTTTCGCAGGCACCCTATGTTAATTTTTAATGTGTTTTTATGATGTTTGTACTTACATATTTATTATTTATGTTTATTATTCAATGTGTAAAAGGATAATAATTTTGTGAGCATTAACCATAATTCTAACTCACTTTATTGACTTGTATGTGTAATATTATCTATGAAAAAATATGAAGAAATCAGCTTGTTACAGTTCAGGATTAGGAGAATCATCAAATTTGCCCATTTGACGCTTTATGTTCTTCGATATCAAATGAGTAACACAATGAACTATATGCCTTAATATTGCATCGTTTTTTCTCTCTAGTGACTTATCTTCCCAAACCTTATCTACAAACGGAATCGACGGGACAATTACTCAGGTCAACTGGCGAATAATTCGCGACGGAACGGGTCAAACGCATTACAACCACCCCAATCCAAAAAGGCCTAAACACATACACATTTCACCCACACTTACGTCATTTTAACATCGCGAACTGGACAACGTTCTTCTGAATTTTAAAAGGGAGTAAGTGTATGTCGTTTAGGATGGCCTTTATGATCTTTTGAAATGAGTTAATGTTATGACATAACTCGTAACGTTTTACGGTATGCATGCTGATGGGGATTGGATTGGCGTGTGATGGGAGAGTAATATTGTTTACGGCTGAAGCAAATGAGTTTTGGATCCCTAATACCTATTAGGTAAAAGTACTTTAATATAGTTTTCAATCATAAAAAATCTTAAAATCTAAACTGGTAGGGGTACATCCAAAATATTTGTCGTAGTCATCTGGTTGAATCTGCTATTTGATTGAATGACTAGCGCGTTCATTGAATGACAACATTCAATTGAATGACTAAAAGACAACTCGTCAAGTTGTTTAATATAACGTTCAACGTCTTGACTGAACGTCATTTAGCATTTCAATCACTTGACTGATTTTACGTCTGCTCTGTTCAAAGGGCTATGTTACCATCCGCTAACTAGTTGGACGTTGAGTGACGCTTGTTCAATCAACGTTCGGCCTAGTCAGTTGAATGTTGTCATTCAATGAACGCGCTAGTCATTCAATCAAATAGCAGATTCAACCAGATGACTGCGACATATCTTCCCTCAGACGTTAACTCTTGACACCCCCACTAGACGGAGCATGTAAGGCACATGTAAGGCGACCCGCGCGCACCAACGATATGGTACGGCAGAACATTAAAGTATCAACACGGCGGCCACCGTTTAGTTGCGTCCATGTTTATGAGGTCTCTCTACACCACTTAACACTACAATTTACCATGTTATTTATTTAATTTCTTTTTTCGTTGACGTACGCATGGATCATAAACATGGACGCAACTAAACGGTGGCCGCCGTGTTGATACTTTAATGTTCTGCCGTACCATATCGTTGGTGCGAGCGGGTCGCCTTACATGCTCCGTCTAGTGGGGGTTGTCTGTGAGAAGAAAACAAGCTATGCCACTACGGAATGACATGCGAGACTTTTGACATCTTCACGCTATGATTGGTTGGTTGGTTCTGTCAATCCGTTTCTGTGTTGCCAGTGGTGTATCGTAATACTCTCCAATTCCCTTGCTACCTGTAAGAATCTTATGAAATACGGTATTTGATGACAGCTCAAATCAGCTACTCTTTATGAAATGTCAAAACTCGTCTTCTTTTTAGTTATTGTACAATTAAAAATAGTATAATGTCCAAAAGTTGGTGGTAGTTTATTTAGTTCCGTGTATTTTTGAATGAGTGTTTAGTGGTTTCAAAGACACATTTCATTTTCACTATTGTCAAATAGTGTATTGTATATAATGAAATATTTTATTACAAAATAAAATTTCTTCAAAGAATATAAGCCAATTGTAATACCTAAATGCATTTTTTTTTTGTACGACGGGCGGCAAAAAACAAAACTTATCAGTGACGTAGAAAGTCTCACCAGCGGAGTGTCACACCTTGGTTTCTTGTACTGTGGGGTCCAAAATATATCTACCCTCATTCTTTTACTTTTGAGAGAGTTCGTGGTTGTACGATGAGACGTACAACCACGAACTACGTATATTGTAGATAAGTCAGCCCTTGCAATGCACCTCCACTCGCTAGGTTTTTTTTAAGGGTTCCGTACCCAAAGGGTAAAAACGGGACCCTATTACTGAGACTTCGTTGTCCGTCCGTCCGTCCGTCGGTCACCAGGCTGTATCTCAAGAACGGTGATAGCTAGACAGTTGAAATTTTCACAGATGATGTATTTCAATTGCCGCTATAACAACAAATACTAAAAATAAAATAAAATAAATATTTAAGGGGGGCTCCCATACAACAAACTTCATGCGCGACCATTTTGAGAAATAATATTTGCCACAATTAAATTTCCATAAGATCAAAAAGGTGAACCAACTCTATACTTGTACTATCATATCATATCTATTCTATTCTAAGTGTCTAGTCTAGAACTTTACAAGCACTCAGTCCGGAACAACTTCACTTATTAGAGGAAACTTTGCAGGAATGCTACCATCTTGGTTCACTTCAGCTTGGATGGACCATTTCCGGTGGTATGCTGTAGTGAAACATTAAGTGTATAACAAAAATATATTCTGACGTTTTCCTTGCAGCTTTCTCCACTATTTGCGTACATGTACGTTATTTGTTTGTATGTTTTTTGTCTTTTAAAAGGATAGTTCTCAAGTCAACGCGTATGTTACCTTAACTTTTATGAACTTTAGTTTTTGTAATATTTTCTTCGGTTTCCGCGACTGTCACACATTCAAATAAATTTATTTTTTTGTTTCATTTACAGTTTTTTTTCTGTGAGCTTAGCCTTTAATGATTTATTATATTTAAAGCAATGAGTCGAGGTCTATCCAAGATCAAAACCATTAAGTTGTATTTCTCCTGTATTTTTTATGAGCTGTGCAATAAAGAATACTTGTATTGTATTGTCTATCCATCTGTGACTCCGGTGCTTCGTAATAATAAGAATTTGTAAAATTAAAATTTAATTAAATTGAATTGCATTGAATTGAATTTAGCTTTTTTAGGTCAGGTCAGCGGAATTTTGACCAATCAGGAAAATCATTACACACAGGTGCAGTCTTGCCATTGTATTAAAATAACATCTAATATTACTCTTCCGTAAGTTTCAAAATCTGTGGCAACATTCAACAATTATCAATAACCGCCTCACAGGGTCCCGAGATACAGGCTCAGCCTAGTTTGGGGCCCGCTGGATATCCCATAATGTTTTATAGTTTTAGTTTCAATACTTTCAATATAAATATATTTACAATGAAGCGAAACATTAAAAAAATTAACGGTTCAGGCAAGATTCAAACCTGCGTCTCCAACGACTTTTTGGGCTAACACGGGTGTCCTACCAACTCGACCACCGAACCTGATGCCAGAGCCATTTAATTTTTCAACCGGTTCCTTCTGCATGCCTTAGGGTCGCATCGTAGCGCCATCTAGCGTAAAGATTCAGACTTTATAATCGGCACCATCGTCTCAAATTATGATAAGAATCGATAGTAACGATGTGCTAATACCCTAATTAATAATTTGTATTAAAGCATTAACGTCTGCTAAATTTGAACCGTTAAATTTTTCAATTTTTCGCTTCATTGTAAACATTTGGTTTACGTTAGCAGACGTTACTGCTTTAATAAAAATAATTATAAATATATTATTTCATTTCATCAATGATGCATAATTCCGAACGTTTTATGCGAAATCATCAAAACGTTGCACGATTGCAAGTTTCTGTAATATAAGTAAATTTAGGTAGACCTAAGTTTATACTTGTCATTGGGTGGGTGCTTAGACAGTCTGGAATAAACAACCGAACATAAATTATACGCCGTGTTTCTGTGTTCCGTCTCGTAGTGCTTCCCGTTATCCTGAACTATCCCGGAATATAACAGTTTCAAAAGTTGCTTATTTCTCCAAAGATTTCTTTAAGTCTGATTTCCTATGAAACCTCACATTACCAGGACACATGAAAGCGGTGGGGAACAGAACGCGGGCGGTCGGCATTCCTGCGAACTTCCCGCCTAATAAGTGAAGTTGTTGCTGCGGAGCTTGTAAAGACGTTTGGATACAGACTAGTGGAAACAGTGGACGCAGTAGATGCAGATAGTGTGTCTTTTTAAGTAAATATCGGACAACCTCACACAAATCGACCTAGTCCCAAAGAAAGCTCCATTAAGGCTTGTGTTATGGGCACTTAGACGAAGATATTTGTTTTTATACTGAGGTGGCACATAAGTGATAGTAAGCGGTTACCATAGCCTATAGACGCTTGCAATTTCAGACTCCGACTTTCAACTTTTGAAGAACTCTATACTGTAGTCCTCCGGGAAAACCTCGGTAGGGAGCTCATTCCATAACCTAAGAAAAAAAAAGGGCGGAACCGAACCGTACGCGACCATTTTGGTTCCAGGGTATGGAGACGAATCCATAGAAAACATCCATGACCCAAGAACAAAATATTCGAGTTTGACCGCACAAATGTTGACCCTTGCCGGGATGCGAATCCAGGACCGCCGGCTCAGTAGGCCATTGCGCCAACCGCGTCATCAAATTTCTTAGAGTATATTACTCAGAGAAAGCAAGGGCCGGTCATCAATATGACATAGGATACTCGTTACATACACAATATTTTCTTTGGTTTAAGCGATTGTGAAAGACTTAAACGGTTTTAATTGCTTAATCCTGGAAAGGAACCTCTTGAAAAAGCAGCGAACGTAAAATTATATCGGAAATGCTATCATAGGTCACATATACGAGAAGAAAATATAACCGTATGTACGTATGGTGAACTGTTTATAAAAGTAGCATTAATATTACTGCTTCAAATTCATCAGATAGTTTTCTGTACTCATTGGCCACACCTGTCTACCATCCATACTTTTTAAAGGAAAATTTAAAATTATTTATCTTAAGTTTTCCAAACTTACCTATTGGTGCTCACTATCGTAATGTACTGCCAATTTTCATCTACGTCGTTCGTCTGCTACAGAGTTTGTGAACTAGTTTTTCGCTTCACATGGTCGACAGAAGTGAGCGCATTCTTCTTGAAATACCTCAAGTTATCGTGAGACATAGAGTACTATTGATTCAGTCAAAGGCTGTTAGAAGTTCAAATGTAAGCGTCGAATTTTATACCAATTTAACATTTATTTTCTTATTTATTTCTGCCACAGTGCAAACATAATGGTCTATTTATTTTAACTGTATTGCACAATACAAGATTATACAAAGGGAGCCCTTCATTTCCTAGAAACTTATTTAGCCCATTTTTTTTGCAGAATTTGTAATTCCTGTATAGTCATATTTTTTTTATAGTTAATTCTTGCAAATATCATCCTAATGATCAGGTTAGATTAGGCTAGGTTTGTTTTATAACAATCTCAAATAGTTTACGGATGCAAAGTAAAATGCTTTCTACGAAATCATTCATGCTGCGGAAGTATTCAAAACGCAATGTAGGCGCTATTAGAAATGGTAAGCTTAATCCCATAATACCTTCCTTACTTAGTTGATTTCTTTAATCGTATGGCATGATTAAGTCGCTTTACAAACATGTTGATTACAAATTAATATCTCAGTTCTTCACCCATTGGGTTGCGTCTTCGCTTAGATTCAATAGTAGGTCCAGAGGGTTCCCGTGAAACTTGCGCTTTGGGCAATCATGGACTATGTGATGGATGGCCTGGGTAAACTACTAAGTTGATTATGGGTCCAAACAGAAACTGAAACTGGCGTTATTGTCTAGTCAATTTTATTTTCTTGTTATCTATGTGACAATATTTTATGTTTGCCTTTAAGACAAGAATTTACAAGATTTGGTTGCCTTCTTCTGTGGACATTGAAAAGATTACACATTAAAACCCGAAGGAAAAGCTAGACAAAAACCTCCTCATCTCATTTGGACGTTTAATTCCGTCCGTTTGTCGCATTCCAAGTCTAATTGGAAAACCTGTCAACGTCAGCAGAAAAAAGAAAATGGTTTCCTTAATGGTTATTCTTCGAGAATTTATTTTAAACTATCGAATTTAACTTGAATATAGTTAATCGTAACTCATGGAACCATTGGTTGCTGGAGCTGAGAATATTTTTAGCGTTGGTCGTGGAAGTAGGTCCAGGAGAAGGTAGACTGTTATCTTATGATGTTCACGGGAAATCACTTGACAGATAGAATAGGGCTGACAATCGTGGAAGAAAATCCCAAGCAATTCTGCAACAACCGTTCGTACTCTGATCTCAACGAACGGTTTCCTGCAAATCTTCCGAGTCTATTTTTTTACACCTGAAAAAAACGTTAACGATGGTTCGGGTGTAGTTTCGGTGACTTTGTGGTAGTTTTTGGTAACTTAGTGGTAGTTTTTCGGTGACTCAGTGGTAGTCTTTCAGTGACTTAGTGGTAATTTTCGGTGACTTAGTATTAGTTTATTAGGCATCCGTATTGGCCTAGAGCACCGATGGTGTCATCAATTCGACTCCTATTTTATAGTATAAAGAATAAAACTAATAACTTGCACACTCTTGCGAAGGTTTTACAAGTAATTGAAATTGTCTGCCCGATAAACGCTACGGCCTGGACTAACACAATCTTAAAACTTAAATTTTTCCGCTTTTTACGCTAAAATGTTATGTAAAAACCTCAAATACCAGACTGGAATTACACTAAGCGTTTATTTAGAAGTGAGATAATAAGCGTTTCTGAGGATTACTGTCGCATTTGCCTGTTAACAACACCAGAACCAAAACGTCGTTTAGAAATGAGAGTCGCTCCTATGAAAAGTCCTTTGATTCCTAGCTAGGGAAAACATTATTTTGCATATCAAAGGTCGTAAGAGACGAGCATTTTATACTGAGTTGTGACATTTTGTACAAAGTGGTGGAGGTGCTGCGCTGAGGCCAGCAGAAAGCGATTTGGCTACAAGCGGCTTAGCGACTTTAGCTCTTTTGAGACGAAATAAGGTTATTATGTCATTAGTTGGGCGTTTAGTTTATTTTGAAGATTGTTAAAATGTTGATAGGTGCGTGACTTATTCTTCGTCAACGATTCTGAGGTAACCCGTATTACTGTTATGTTTCCGCAATATTACGAATGTAGAAAACTAGAAAGTTAAATTCATCATAATTATTTTAAACTCTGTCCGCGTACGACTGATTTCTTTTCAGCGGCTAAAATGTATCTTATGTATAACCATTCATTCGATCAGCTATTCCTTAATACCAAAATGGGTAAACCCCTTTCAGCCGGCATGACGAGAGGATAATTTTTTACATTCACAAGAGCGTAAGTTGGAAAATGTATTCACTGTTCATTGCTTTTCTGTTATACAATAGTTGTTGTATTAATGAAACGGCCAGGCCATATATTTTGACTAACGTATAGTTTGTGAAGTTAGGTTAGATCTCTTAATAGGTCTGAGACTCGCGGGATTCTATGTAAAACACATCAATTAACCTTTTCTTGATCAACCATCCACGGGCCTTGGATAATTAATCCTCAGGCAACTACACGTAATTAATCAATTCAGTTAATTGTTCCGCGCGCCATTTCACGATTACAAAGAAAAGAGTTGAATTTGAAGACAGTTTATAATTACTGAATATTTACAGAGTTTCAATCGTGTTTGTGATATAATTGTTTCTATTAAATGTTTCTAGGTTGAAGCTTGTTTAGATAAACCACAAACTACGTAGTTTAGGTACTTAACCTTTGTATGTTTGTATACCGTCGTCTAGCACCTAAAACATAAGCCTACTTAACTAGAGCTGAATGCGGGACTAGATTCTGTAACATTATCCGCTATTATTTCATGAATATGCCTAAAGCGTGTGCCTATACATACGTACGGACATTATTTAAATAATCTTAATTATATATATGCTGACATCGTTTGTTTTCGTTATTGTTAAATCTATGTCAAATATTTGATCTAGACGGTAAAGACAAATATTTGTGTAATGAACTCGAATAGTTGTTCCTATATCATGTCAAACCCACTTCTTTGTTTGGCCTGAAAAAAAAAATATAATTATAGATGAAAACGTATTTATCGCTAAATGTATGTCTACATCAAAACATTAGGTCAATTGGTTTATCGTTATTCGCGGTGAATGTTTCCATAGTGCATAAACTGAAAAAAGTATCTCAACTAGTTTAACTACCTTGAGAAATAGCCAAATTGTGCTCAGTAGTAACCAAAATTAAGCTAATTTTATACTACCTATTTTGGTTACTAGTAGCCCTCAGTTTGTCAGTCCTCCGATGCATTAACTAGCCGCTTTTTAACTAACATTTTTTTTTTTAATAATAGTCGTGACACACAATCGTATTGTACAAGGCTTTGTAATAAAATACTTTGACGAAAATTTCCAAGAAAACTTTTTAATACAATTGCTTAGAACGAATTCCGTTAGTCACTTTCGTTTTTGTTCAAATTTGTACCTTGTTCTATGAATATAAGGTTGAGTTTTGATGGGGAGGAATGAAATGAGTTTACATTTTGGTGCCGCGACCGGGATTAAAATTAAATTTTGTACTTTTTTATAAAATTCTACGTGTAGTTTCGTACGTGCACAGTTTTAAAATTTCCTCTCTACATGAAACACTCACATGAAAACTAGCATAGTTTTCCTTATTGTACTTTTTGGCTAATCAAATATAGCCTTCGTGGCAGCTTAGTCCTGAAATGGTGAAAACCTATCGGAAAGGGCAGCGTAGGATAATGACGATGAAATATCTATTTTATAAATTTTCCAGCGTTCCTATTATCACTTAAGTAACAAAATGACAAAAGACCTGTCGTGTTTTGTCAAGGATGTACCCGAGAGTAATGGATTTTTAATTATTTACTTATCACGTGGGTTATTTTTTTTCTGTTGCTCGTTGCCATGATGATATCCTTTGGGTCACTCTTTAAAACTAATGTTTTCGGCGATTGTATTTACTTAAAACGGGTACCTATCGTAAGTCCGAATTTTTGTTTCCCACCTGTAACATTTCGCCAAATTTTCATTCGCCCAATAGTGATTTATCCCAAAACTGTAAATTTTTCAGAATAATTTTAAAACAAACCTAACCCAACCCAATGGGTTCTTTAAAACGATATTAGTAAAATCCTGAAAATATTACGGGTTTCAGGAAAAAATTGCTTTCGTCTAAATGAAAATTCGGCGAAACGCTACAGATGGGAAACAATATAGCGTAGTTGAGATAGGATACCCCAAAAACGTTGTAATTGCAACAGTTAAGACACCATTCTTATGTCAATTATGCTGACAATACTTACCAGTAATATAAATTACATGAAAAATTTACTTGGAAATTCAATCACTATTGTCCCCTGTATAAATCATGTCTGAAAAGAAAAGAAATAAGGAAAAATGTTTTTTCCATAAAAGCACACACAGATGGGACATTGTTGGATACCCCAAAAACGTTGTAATTGCAACAGTTAAGACACCATTCTTATGTCAATTATGCTGACAATACTTACCAGTAATCGGGGGGCACGGCAGTGCCCCCGCCAAGTCGAGCGCGAAGCAAACACTGCCGTACCATCCTTTACTGGAACCATTTCGCCGCATTTTCAGGCCCCTATTTGAGCACCTCTGGATAAGACCAGAACGCAGAAGTTTTTGTCATCCAGTAAGCTATAATCACATACTTAAAATCCAAAATTTCAAGTCTGTAGGTCATTTAGTTCCGAAGTTACGCGAAAGCAAAGTTTCGCATTTACGACACTCACTCATTCACTCACTCACTCATGATCATCAGTAAAGAACTAGTACTTCCCATAAATTCAGAGAGCTAAAATTTGGTACAGAGTTAGGGTTTAATGGCCACATAAAGCGAAAACTATAAAAATTGGCCAAGTGCGAGTCCGACTCGCGCATGAAGGGTTCCGTACTATAAAACAAGTTTGTTGTATGGGAGCCCTTAAATATTTATTTTATTTTATTTTTAGTATTTGTTGTTATAGCGGCAATAGAAATAGATCATCTGTGAAAATTTCAAATGTCTAGCTATCACCGTTCGTGATATACAGCCTGGTGACAGACGGACGGTCGGACGGACGGACGGACGGACAGCCAAGTCTCAGTAATAGGGTCTCGTTTTTACCCGTTGGGTACGGAACCCTAAAAACTAGGATAATCGAAGATCTGGAAAACTCTGATTAGAAAACACAAGAGCCCAACCAAACTATTAGAGATCGACATACCGCCTTTACAAAAAATATTCAACTTGTTGTTGTGTTCGGTTGGCCGCCGTCGCGACTGATCATCTCTCCTGATGATGGATCGCGTACCGATTCGAAACATGTCGAGCGTTATTCGACTTCTACGACGTGAGTAAACCCGTTTAAGTATTTTAATATTCAACTTAGTGGGCCGCTTCATTTGATGTCAAAAATCCAAGGTCTGAAGTATTTTGACGACGCGTTTGGCTCGGTTTGTAGACACCTCCCTACTGAGCCGGCGGTCCCGGGTTCGAGTCCCGGCCAGCGCAAATATTTGTGTGATGAACTCGAATATTTGTGCTTGGGTCATGGTTGTTCTATGTATTTAAGTATATCTTTATCTATATAAGTATGTCTATCGTCGTCTAGTACCCATAACACAAGCCTTCTAGAGCTTAATTTGGGACTGGATCGATTTGTGTGAGGTTGTCTGATATTTATTTATTTATTATTTATTTGGTGAAGAACCCTCAGCTGGTCTCAGCTGTATTAGAGATATGGTAATGCCCCCTTCTACTATTGGTACATTAAAAAATCGACTGTCATTGAAAAAATCCAGCGTAGTAGATGTGTACCCACATCTTCTAATTTAATCTAGCCTATAGCGTCCCACAGCTGGGCGGGTTACGTATTACAATCCCGAAAGTTCATAATACCTAGTAGTTGAAATACCGATGGTCAAAATACCGAAAGTTCAAAAAGCCGATATTCGATAAACCGAAGCTCAAATTACCTATTTTCAGAAAATCGAAAGTTTAAAATCTCGAAATTTCATAATCCCGAAATTTTTAAAATCTCGAAATTTTATAATCCCGATAGTTGCCCATGAAGCTCAGCAAGGAGATGGTGGAGGCCATGGGCGGCGTGCACTCCGACCACTACCACGAGTTCCGGAAACAGTGCTACACGGCCTTCCTGCATCTTAGGAGGTTAGTTGTGCCACATTCTGTTGGTACACTTGTCCATGAAGCTCAGCAAGGAGATGGTGGAGGCCATGGGCGGGGTGCACTCCGACCACTACCACGAGTTCCGGAAACAGTGCTACACGGCCTTCCTGCATCTTAGGAGGTTAGTTGTGCCACATTCTGTTGGTACACTTGCCCATGAAGCTCAGCAATGAGCACTTTAAAAGTGTCAGGACACTAAACTAATCTGACTTTTCCGTAGAACCGATCTGCTCCGGCGGCGCTGCGGGATATTTAGCCCCTCCGCCCTAGCGTAAGAAAATGCGGCACCTACGCTCGCCTTCTTACGGCGGCCGGGGGCTGCCCTCCCTCCGCGCCTCCGGCCTTTTATATACACTCTAGGGGTAGGGCAGACAAGACCACGTGGAATCGGGGTTGACAGCTTCGGTTCTGTGGCAAGTCGATTAAGAAAAGGAAAGAGTCCGGGAAAGTGGGAAATTATGACACTAAATATTCGATATTATGATAAAATATTCTGTCATGGACCGCCAACCGAACCGAACTTGTCTGGAACCGAAGCTGTCAACGCTCGCCTCCGCAGCTTCGGCTTTTTGGTCACCTTCGGCGACCAGCCTCAGCTGCTGCGACTCGCTTGATGCCCGCACTTTCTAACGCTTGGGCCACAGTATAATAAAGAGAACTAACGTACTAGGGCGGAGGAGCTGCACATCCCGCAGCGCCGGAGCAGATCGGTTCCACAGAAGAGTTCACTTATAAATAGTAAGTATAGTAGTAGGCAAGTAGGTTACGTAATTTAGGTTAATATTCTTTATATAAAATAAACATTAGAATCTGTAAGACTACAGAAATATAATTCTCGACAGTTTAAATAATATTCCGGATTACAACCTTAAGGCAGGATCATAGTCTTCGGGATTATAATCTTCGGGATTACAGTCTTCGGGATTTCATTCTTCGGGATTACAGTCTTCGGGATTATAATATTCGGTATTTCATCCTTTCGATCAAACGTTCTTTCGGGATTTTAAACTTTCGGTCAAATAAACATTCGAAATTTTAATTTTCGGCCTTCCGTCCATAGGTCTTATGAAATTCGGTATTTTGAACTTCGGTATTGTAATACGTACCCGCTGGGCGAATGCCTCCCCTTCTGCTTTTAATACGCATATAAATAAAATTAAAGGAAAACTCTGGATAAGACTAGACTGGCTTTTATACTTATACTTACCTTACAAGTTTACAAGAAGAAATAGTCGAACGATTAACTTTATTCTACTCGAACATTACACAAATTAAATAAACAAATTACACAAAAATATTAATTTCGCTCAAAATTTGGTCAAAAATTTGGTGCATTGGACTAAGAGTGGCGGTGATACCCGCACACGTCGCTAGATGGCGCTAACTGTATTTTGAAACGCGCCTACGTTTGTTTTTCCGATAATCTTATATGGCGAAGTGGCAACCGGCCGCGTTACAGTCGTTTACGACATTCTTCTATTGCGCTCGGAAACGTTTGCTAGGGATTAGGAGGGATTATTTGCATTTCGTTGATTTCGCTTATTATTTCGTGAGGTTTGCTAAAGTGAATTAGCAGGTTGTTATAAAACAATATGCCCACGCTTCTACAAAAAGAAGTGAAATCCCACCAAAAACATTCTGTAAAAAATTAGCCAAGTCTCGATGGAGCTGCTTGTTTATCTCTAAAAAGTAATGAAATCTAGACAAAGTCGTACCAAGTCTAAGGTTCCTTACTGCGATTTCTTTATTATTATAGTTAATGTTGTGTGACTTGGCCGTTGAAGAGTACACAAGGGTACAACACCAGGTGCTCCATGACACCATTGCACCAATCTGTCGCCAGAACCGCTACCCATTGACGATGGAAAATTGCCACTTGGAAAACGTTGATTCAATAACCAGTCAATTGTAGGCTTGATAAAGCTGCGTATTTCAATAATACTTATGTATTATTGAAATACGCAGCCAAAGCATGAAACAAACAGTATAAAAAGTATTCATCTACCTCTAATCATTGATAGAAGTCCGTCTGTACATCTATTTTATGTTAGATCGGTGGTCGATTTGACGCTCCAAAAAGAAGAGAGCAGAAGTCAGCATTGTCAATGCTGAATGCATGTGCTGCACAATCAACAACAGCCTAAAATGAGACACTAGCGTCAAATTACCAATACCAGTATGGGCTATTATCTCGCTTAACAAACATAGGTAGTTACAACAGATATAACATTACGTGTAAACAAAATTGACTTGTAGCGGTTCTGGGGACAGATTGGTGCAATGGTGTCATGGAGCACCTGGTGTTGTACCCTTGTGTACTCTTCAACGGCCAAGTCACACAGCATTAACTATAATAATAAAGAAATCGCAGTAAGGAACCTTAGACTTGGTACGACTTTGTCTAGATTTCATTACTTTTTAGAGATAAACAAGCAGCTCCATCGAGACTTGGCTAATTTTTTACAGAATGTTTTTGGTGGGATATAAATTACATGAAAAATTTACTTGGAAATTCAATCACTATTGTCCCCTGTATAAATCATGTCTGAAAAGAAAAGAAATAAGGAAAAATGTTTTTTCCATAAAAGCACACACAGATGGGACATTGCTGGCAACACAGTGTTCTTTTGAATATTGTATGCGGAGTACAGATATTTCCAATGAGTCCAGCAATGTGTTTGTTAAATAAAAGGTTTTGACTCAGCATAATCAGAGGCTTTTCTTTAAGAGGCCTTATACATTTTAGAATGTATTTTTTCATATCATGACAAATATATTGATAGTTTCAACCAACTTTTTAAAGTTAATAACGCTTTTCCCTGAGTTCTAGATAGTAACATAGGTATTTCATGCTATCATTGCGTGCAGTCGAAAATAAGTTGAATAAAAATAAAACAGTTTTCTTCGTGAATTTTATCGATTACGAGTAGTTTTTGAGACAAAACTTATCACTGAAAAAGTCAAACTGTAGGTTTCAAATATATACCAATAAATTTCAATAGCCCTGTTCTAAGTAGTAACATTAAGAATACGTCAAGAAACATGTTTGATCATAAAGAAAAATGTCTAAAATGCTGATTCGGAGCTTTAACGCACATTGCTGGACTCATTTCATGTCAGCTGACCATCCGAATTTCGGATTCCTGATGATGATGAAGTGCTTACTCCTCCTTCTCCTCCTTCTGTCGATATCTTGAGGGTCGAGGGCCTCATGCTGAGGGTCGTGGCCTCTGAATAACTCTCTCGTGGACTATTTAGCATCCTACTAACCAGCTTACTCTTGTCCTCAGAGCCAGGCTCGGCACTAGTGGGCGAGACGGCGCACATCAAATGCCGCATCGACAGCGCCGCCTGCGGCGAGATGCACAGCGTCAAGTGGTACAAGGACGATGTCCGGATATACGTGTTCTCAGCGTCGAAGAGCTCGGCCATCAACCGGCCCGAGGGCGATATGATGACAAGGTAAGTGCGATAAAGATTTATTTATTTATTCATTCATTCATTCATTCATTCATTCATTCATTCATTCATTCATTCATTCATTCTTTCATTCGTTCATTTATTTATTCAGTGATTCATTCATTCATACATTCGTTTATTCATTCATTCGTTCATTCATTCATTCGTTCATTCATTAATTCATTCATTAATTAGTTAATTAATTCATTCATTCATTCATTCATTCATACA
Organism: Apotomis capreana; assembly: GCA_947623375.1. Lineage (NCBI taxonomy): Eukaryota > Metazoa > Arthropoda > Insecta > Lepidoptera > Tortricidae > Apotomis > Apotomis capreana. The sequence goes on from OX392520.1 coordinate 1,175,733, forward strand.
TTCATTCATTCATTCATTCATTCATTCATTCATTCATTCATTCATTCATTCATTAAATCATTCATTCATTCTTTCTCTTTCTTTGTTTCTTTCTTTCTTTCTTTCTTTCTTTCTTTCTTTCTTTATTTATTGAAAAAAAAACAGGTTACATAACATTACAGTTAACACCAATTGTCGCATGTAGGTTAGGACTTTATGTAATAATTATAAGTTAGCTCAATCACGTAGCATGTAAGTAATCAGCTTAGAATAAGAAAATGTTATATACACAGTCATATTTCTTTTCGTTTATTTTTACTTATTATATAAGGTTAATTTCTCTCCATTATTGTGTTAGGATAAGAAATGAAGCTTTGGTTAATTACTATGTAAAACCACCTGAATAAATATATAATGAAACACATAGAAAGCTTCATCGAATAGGTTTAATATTATAAACAATAGGATTTCCAATAAGAATCTTGTATGATAACTTTTTAATCAAAATATGTTCTACCTATGTACCTTATGTAATATCCATGTGTATTTATCAAAATAAAGAGATAATGCTGTTTAGGTTACATTAACCCACCTAATCATATCACACGTAAGAATTGAGTCACGCCCTTCTTACGCATTGGCCCAATCACAGCTTAATCCAGCGATCATTATATATATGGCCGCTCGATTAATTTAATATCATTCTCTCAGCGGCCTCCGATCAAGCAACACAGCATTATGTGAATTATCTTCAAGTGTTATTATTTTATTCACGGGAACTTCCCCTTTACTATCGAAGACCTCCAAGTCCAGTTTAAATTCAGTTTCTAGTACAGTCCACGCTCCTCACAATTGGTACTTCGAAAGCCGGATATCAAGAATCAGTGATCTTCGAAGGAAGGAATTGGACCTTCGAGCACCGAATCTTCAAGTTCCAGTGACAGGAGGCGCGCAAGAGAATCATCACGGGGACGTGTAGCGGATTAAACCCTACGTCCCTGCGCCGGGCATCACAAACAGGGTTGAATTAAGCTTCCCCTTGCTCTGGCGTCAATCGGATCTTGGGTCGAATTAATTTTCCCCTCGTATCCACATCACGTCGTGCATCACAGAACCCACGTTCTGCCATCAATCGGACAATAGTCCGCACCACGACGTGCATCACAGAACTCGGGTCGATTAAGTTCCCCTTGTTCTGCCATCAATCGGATCTCGGGTTGATTAATTTCCCCTTGCTTCCGCATCAATCGGTCTCGGATTGATTAAGTTCTCCTTGTACCGCGTCTAAAGCGTTCACGTGTGACGCATAACACAGCTTCCGTACGGGGGTAACCCAGCGGTGTGAACAAACCGTAACGGATCTGTGCAACGAGGGATTTACGCCGTAGGGATATTAGGGCTCATTAGTGTCGCACTTAGCCTCGCTAATGAATAGGTGTTAGGTATTAGGTAAATTCAGTGTTTTTTGTTATTGTGTTAAATTCAGTGTGTGTGTTAGGTTAAGCGACAGTCCCCCCGTGCGATGTCTCTTCCGGAAAAGAGAGTTACGCGTTCTCAAAAATCACGAGACCAGACTCCGGAGTCAGGCGAGACGTCCACTAATCCTACAAATACTTGGAGCTACGGGACTGGCCCATCTAATAACGCAAGCAGTAGCAATAAAAACGCGAACACAATGACGCCCGCGAGCGATCCCCCCTCGGCCCCCGCCCCGCGATCGAGCGTAGCCAATTCACCCCCGAACCCGGCCCCTGTGCCCCATTCCGCCCGCGACCACGCGTTAGAAGTCGGTAGGGGAGATATAGACAGGCCCGGTGATAGGAATTCGGACAATACGTTAGTTAACGCCAATAGGGAAAGCAGTAGTCAAATTTCTGTTTTAATGGCCGAATTGCAGGTGCGTAAAGCCGAACTCGAACTAGCTCAGAAGGCAGCCGCGGAAGCAAATATTAGACTGGAGGTTGCGCGTATTGAAGCGCAATCCGACAGTGCGTCCGCGGTGGGTCAGGCCGCTGAGAGAGTCTCGGGTTGGGTAGCATCTCACTACGATAATCGACCACCCGTTGTAGAAAACAGAAGTTTGAACCCGGCATATAACGGCAATAGGGTAGAATTAGGTCAAGTACGACACGCCGATCGGGCATTGCAGGGCCCTCCAATTCATAGGCAAATTCCGGAATTGCCGCATTTCGATGGAAATATCTCGGAATGGATAGCGTTTAGGGCCGAATTTGAGGACAGCGCACCTCATTTCAGTAACGTAAATAACGTAGGTAGAATTAGGCGCGCCTTACGCGGCGAAGCGCGAATAGCGGTCAAGGCCATTATGTATACTGTAACCGATCCTTACGAAATCATGGAGTCTTTAGAAAGGCATTTCGGGGATCCCGAAGAAATAGTCTTGACCGAGATCCATAATGTTAAGCGCATGCCCAGGTTAGCCGAAGATAGCAGTAATATCGTTACTTTTGCCGGCCATGTAGCAAATACGGTAGCTACCATTAAGGCATTGCGCCAAGATCAGTATTTACACGCGCCCGAGTTAGTGAGTAAAATAACTGATAAATTAAACGTAATAATTAGGTATGAATGGGCAAAGTATAAACAGGCCAATCAGGGGACGCCCGAATTAGTCGCGATGGCTAACTTTTTAAATGACGTCAGTATGGCCACGAAGCGATCACACCACAGACATTCAAAGTCCCGTGCAAACGTTCATGTGGTTAATATGAACCATGCCGAGTCGAGGCAGCCACAACAACGAATGCACGGTGGTGCGAGCCGCGGACGACCATACCAAAGTAGCTATCGAGACTACGCAAGCGACTCTGATTCGGACGACGACTCATACCGGGAATCGAACCGCGCAGCTACCGTAGCTACCGTAAATTCGCGCCCGCAAACGCATAAAAAAAAGCCCGCGCAAACGGTGAAACCCACGCAATCTCGACCGCCCACGCAGTCGCAAAATAATTTCAACAATAGTAAAAAAGATTGCGTACTTTGCAAGGGGAATCACAAATTAGCCGTTTGCCCGGATTTTCTAAAGAAATCTATTTCGGATCGGTGGGAATCGGCCCGAAGCCTTAAGCTGTGCTATAGGTGTTTAGAACCTAATCATAGGCGCCCTATTAAGTGCAAATACGTCGCATGCGGTAAAAACGAATGCGAAGCGGGTCACCATAAGTTGCTTCACGGGCTTACGAGTGAAGCGCAATCTGTCCGCGCAAGTGTTAGCAGTATTAATCAAATCCAGCGCGCTAATACGTATCTTATGGTGGTCCCCGTCGAAATTTCAGGCCCGTTAGGTAGTGCCGAAGCACTAGCGTTCCTAGACTCAGGCTCGACCATGACTCTAATAGAACGAGGCACGGCCGATAAGGTAGCTCCCAGGGGTTCGGGCAAACCTCTCGCGATCGAAGGCATTGGAGGTCAGATAACAGACCACGAGTCCTGTAGGATTAACTTATCGATTCGCGGTTTATGTACAAGAAATCTAGAAAAAATTTCGGCGTACACAATCGATAAATTAAATCTGCCTTCGCAAGAGGTTTCTCGCGAGTTAGTGGAAAAATGCGACCATTTAAAAGACATAACGGACCAATTAGCATATGAGCGCGGGACGCCCACAATTTTAATTGGGCAGGATAATTGGGGCTTAATTGTGTCGCGACAGCTCCGTACAGGTCCCACCTCATCATTAACCGCGGGATATACTAACCTGGGTTGGACCCTTTTAGGGTTACAGGATAGACCGGGAGATAAGGAAGCGCGTATAAATCACGTTCGTCCGATCACCACCGAAAATGAAATTTTAAGCTGTACGAAACGACACGGCAGTATAGAATCGATAGAGGTAAAGAAAAATTTGCCCCGGGCGGACCCGGACCAACGTGTGTTAAACATACTAGAGGCGACATGTAGGAAAATCCCGGAGGAAATTAGGTGCGAAACGGGATTGTTGTGGCAATCGAAGGACGAGGCATTGCCCGACAAATGCGCGCATGCACTACGCAGCTTAGAGCGCGAGCCGGACGAAGACGAAAGTTTCAAGGCAGAATATACCGCGTCGATAGGAAAATCGATAAATATAGGATACGCGGAAATAATAAACTCTCGCCCGCCGCCGGAAGCGCCGCGTAAAAAGAAAATCATCGACATATGTCACTCGAGCATGCAAGCGCCTTTCGAGTTAGTAGGATTCGCCCCTAAAAATCCAAACGTCATAAGCGACGTGCAACAAAAATCAAAAATAACTACGAAGGACGAATCGATACGGCCGCAGAAGAGACCGCAGTCTCCGCCGCCGCGGCAAACGGGCGAAGAACGTAATAACGCGATTACGTCATCGGTACACACGTGCGATAAATCCGACTATTTACCTCCGACAAAACGAATCACGAGTTTTATTCAATCGACTAGGGCAACTGCTTGCGTTATAGTTGCGGCTGAAGTATTTAAAACCCGATTGCCATTAAGAAAACTCGAAATAGAGATGAACAGCGGACACGCAAACATAGCAGAATCACTCCTGTTCAAGTGGAGTCAGTACGCAAAAAGGAGAAAGAAAGGGATTGCCAAGTATCGCCCACTCCTATGTCCACGAACCCGTACTCGCTGCAAATTCAAAAATCCTGCTATGAGAGACGTCGTGATAGCTAACAACACTACGCCGAGCGAGACGTGGCCTAGAGGCATTATAGCAAAAACCTTTCCCGGCCCTGATGGCCATGTAAGGGTGGCCCACGTCCAATCAAACTAACTCAGGCATAATCCGACGACCTACGAACCGACTCATCTACATTTGCTCCACATAAATATTGTACTTTCGTACGAAGGGGGGACTGTCGCATGTAGGTTAGGACTTTATGTAATAATTATAAGTTAGCTCAATCACGTAGCATGTAAGTAATCAGCTTAGAATAAGAAAATGTTATATACACAGTCATATTTCTTTTCGTTTATTTTTACTTATTATATAAGGTTAATTTCTCTCCATTATTGTGTTAGGATAAGAAATGAAGCTTTGGTTAATTACTATGTAAAACCACCTGAATAAATATATAATGAAACACATAGAAAGCTTCATCGAATAGGTTTAATATTATAAACAATAGGATTTCCAATAAGAATCTTGTATGATAACTTTTTAATCAAAATATGTTCTACCTATGTACCTTATGTAATATCCATGTGTATTTATCAAAATAAAGAGATAATGCTGTTTAGGTTACATTAACCCACCTAATCATATCACACGTAAGAATTGAGTCACGCCCTTCTTACGCATTGGCCCAATCACAGCTTAATCCAGCGATCATTATATATATGGCCGCTCGATTAATTTAATATCATTCTCTCAGCGGCCTCCGATCAAGCAACACAGCATTATGTGAATTATCTTCAAGTGTTATTATTTTATTCACGGGAACTTCCCCTTTACTATCGAAGACCTCCAAGTCCAGTTTAAATTCAGTTTCTAGTACAGTCCACGCTCCTCACACCAATGCGTCATGAACCGAACAATGTTTATTTCGACGGCGAAACGGCGTGGCCCCGTTATTCCGACATCTCGGGTGTTGGATTTGGTAGGAAGATGCCAATATTGTGCGTATTTCAGAGGAACAAACTCGTCTCCTAAAAATGCAATCAGTCCACGTAATTCAGGAACACATTTTTTGTAATATCCCTAATGTGGTAGGTATCCATATGCGATGGTAATCGCTTGCCATCAGGACATCTGTATGCTGTATTTCTATGTCATAAAGATACCAAGACCGAGGATTTAATGAGAGCTCTCTTACAGTGATTGGCACAGCCCGTGCAACATCGCAGTTTTCGGCGAAAAAAAAATACGAACATAATTGTAAAAAAATTAAATGTAACATAATATACATACACTCAATAGAACATATTTTTTTCAATCAAGATCGCAGGATTATAATTTTCATATTACCTTTTTTCTACGAAACCCGTGGTGTTCCGGGACGTGTTATTAAATTAAACTTGCTCACAAATTTTAGGCCACAAGAAATTAAAAAAAAAATGCAGAGCACTTTCCCCCAAATCAAATTAAAGCTGTCTGCCCATTGAATCGGATCGGAGCGGAGATGTGTAAAATGGAACAAGCACATTCCTCAGATTTAAATACACTTCTTTTGAACTTCACAAAGACGCAGACTGATTGGCTCACTTTCTTGGCTCCACTTCAGTGGACAGGTAACCTTATAAACGATTTATTCCTTTATTAGTTAATAAACCCTAATTTGCACTTATTCACATACTAACCCAATTACCCGATGTCGCCAGCGCCGCCAAGCGGCCGAGGGACGCAACTTCAATAAGTTGATTAACTAAACTCACTGATAATGGCGACGTGAATCTGTTGCGGGCACGTATGAAGCGTGGTCGGGGGATGAGAGGGAGCGGGAGCGGAAGCGATATCTGTGCATTAAAGCAATGTCGGTATATCGATGTGCGTTGTAACTTAAGTGTATGTTTAATGTGTAACAACTATTTGTGAGCTCTTGTAATTGGCTCTATGGTTCTTTTTAAGTTTTTATGTTTAGTGTATTTGCTGTTTGTTCTCGTAAATAAATAAATTTGGAATCGCAGCCGATATCGAACGTTAGCCAGCCGAGGGGCGGGACTACCTATAATAAGTTGATTAGCTAAACTAATAAAAACGACAAGAGTCTATTGCGGGCAGGTGGTCACTACAAACCGATACACCATTTACGTTCTCACTAGTTTTTTCTGGTGGCATCGCTTACACAGAAGGATGAAAGTAATGAACACATTTTCAACTTCTGTTTAGTCTTTGTTTGAATGAAGATCCTTATCAATTGCAGCTACCTAAACTATTCAAAAATATTCGAGTTCATCACACAAATATTTGCCCTAACCGGGATTCGAACCCAGGACCGACGGCTCAGTAGGCAGCACTACAAACCGAGCCAACCGCATTGTCAAATATGTACTTATATTATATATCTAATAATTTGACCCGCTATCCGCCTATGACTTGTCCCGCAGCGTCAGTGGATATTGTATTTCGATCAATGTGGTATTTACGCGATCATCACGAACCGATACAGAATTTATGGTCTCATTAGCGGTCGACTTTACAGTATCGATGCGATTCGGTTTAGATTTCGAATTTACCAACATCATGATAAACATCATGAAACAATTTATAGTTAGTCAAGGGAAACTAGTGATTTTGTTTAACATAGTTTTTATTTTTTGGAGTTTACTCCTTAAGAATCGATTTTCATATATAAGCCCGGGGTATGAAAAATATGGGGTATAAAATCGAACGTATCTGCCTTGCTAATTTAAAAAGTCGTATCTCAGTATACGATCGAGGTAAAAATACGACTTCTTAATTTAGCAGGTTATGCGTTAAGCGTTATAAACTAAGATCCCGATATAAAATGACCTTCACCGAGATGTTTATTTGATGAAATGTATTTTATAATCAATTTAATATGTCAATAAATATATTGCACATGGGTTGCCTAACAAATTTTAGTCCAGGGTATGTTTAATTAATAATAAAAAAAAATGTTTTAAACATTTCACCGGTTTGATTAATATTAGATAAATTCTATACCAATCGAAAGTATGAAGCCCATAGAATATGCAAACGTTAGGTTGCCTATTCTTTTCCCGTCACAACTATCGGGTAGCCAGGTATAAACAGGTAAATCTATACCTACTAGCATTTTGCAACGGTCTGATTATTGAATTGAAACTGAATAAAATTAAAGATTATTTAATTATGAATTTATCTAATAATCAAATCGGTGAAATGTTAAAAAAAAATATATTTTTATTTTTGACTAAACATACCCTGGACTAAAAATTGTTAGACAACCCATATGCAATATATTTATTGACATATTAAACTAAATATAAAATACATTCATCAAATAAACATCTCGGTGAAGGTCGTTTTATATCGGGATCTTAGTCTATAACGCTTAACGCATAACCTGCTAAATTAAGAAGTCGTATTTTTACCCCGATCGTATACTAAGATACGACTTTTTAAACTACCATTATGTTCACATAAACAAATTATAAAATTGTCAATGTCAACTTCATGTCGAGTGTCAACAAAATTTTATAAATAAAATAAAATTTAATAAAATCTACGCTTAACGGGTAAAATGTGCTGCTTTTGAAACAATAGCGCCCGTCACACAATCGGCTAAAAGATACGTGTTCGTTTCAGCTCCCAAACAAACCTAACGAATTTTTGTGATATCCAAGATTACAACTTTTATAACGTGCAATGCAAAGACCGTGTTTTCTTGGTGTTTAAGCCGTGCTTGTATGGTGCTAAGATCGAAGAAGACGTCTTGCTGTAGAGAGAGAGACCGCTTTAATTGTGACTCAGCTTTAAGCTTAGAAAGGCGTGAATACTTTTCCATCACCACTGCTCTCATTTTCCTGCATTCAGCCGCAGAATGGTTTTGATTTCGTGAAACTTTCCAGGATAAATACATACATAAATAAAGGATCCCACACAACCGAGCCATTCATTTTCTAGACGGGAGTCTTGCCGACCGACAAGAAGCTATGAAGTTTAAATCGAAATTGTTATGTTTTTGATGTTGGCTTTTAAATTGTATCTTTTTTTATTATAATTGCTTGTATTTTTTACTTTTATTTGTAAGTGTTAGTTATAAATATGAGTGATCCTTCATCATCCTTGCGCTGTCCCCATTGTCCCAACTCAACTCGAACTTTTACCCCTCATGGACTTAAAGTGCATATAGGGCACATGCATAAACATTTTCCCCAAGTCATCCCCTCCAACCCTAGACTGTCGGTTTCACAGCAAGCTCATGGTAACAACCCCATTCATCTAGATTTTGGTGATCTAGCTACGTTAAAGCAGTCAGTACGTGTGTTACGGCATATCCCCAAAGGGGCGCGAAACTTGGCAGCGGCCAAATTGAGCGACCTCATTGATAAGTGTATCGACTCCAATGGCACTCTCGAATGGTTTAGTTTACTGTCTTTTGCCTTTTCCGCACTCAAATCGCCTGAAGCGTCGGCCACGGGCAATTTAACCACGAAAGTTAAGAGAAATATTAACTCTGCTTCTTTTGATATCAGTGGGAACATCGGTGCAGAGACCACGCCTTTGAGATCACACTCCATACTGAAGACAATTGAGTGTAAAGTACATGAAGGGGATCTCTCAGGTGCAGTGCGAGTGCTTATGTCGGATGAAGGCGTGGCGCCGTCGAGCCCTGAGACTTTAGCTACGCTGCAGTCGAAGTATCCAGCCCCGTCCCGGCCGCTGGTACTTCCACCGGAGGGTGCGTCCCATGAGATATAACTACATAATATATAATTTCATATTAATAACGTTCACAAGATATAATAAACTTTTGATATAACATCAAAATCAATATTTTTATGAGTAATAACGGTCAATTAGCATAATACTCATGTTGTAGAATGATTTTTTATATAACACTCAAATACTCTAAATTCAGTTGATATAACATACATAACGTATATCGATCATAGTATATACTTTCTTTTAGTATAACGATTAGAAAATATAATAGCGTATGATATACTAAATAATATGTATGCAACGCTGGGTGCGTATTTTCTCACATAACTTTTTAAGTCCTATTATAATACCGAACCGAAAATATTTCTCATACTATTTTATATCATAATGGTCACTCTTTTTAAAAAAAAATAATACTAACGATCGGAACTCATAATTGTTAGAACTCATAAGATCACTAATCATACAACTTGTTTATACTATTTTTTTTTTTCATATATTTTCTTACACTACTAATCGTAACTCATAATCATCAAAACTCATAAAATCAACACTCTTACACCTTGTTCATACTAATATTTGAACCACTGATAATAGATTGGATTACAAAATTTGAACGAGCGAGCGAGCGAAGCGAGCGAGCAAAACCTTTCAGAGCAGATCCGATGTGGCCGGGTTAGGTTAGAAGGTCTTCGAGGTTATTTTTTTTTTGCGTCCCGAAAAAAAGGCTTGCTTATATTCATACTGTTTACATACAAGAACAACCCACCGAACCAGGCAAATAGATTGGATTACAAAATTTGAACGAGCGAGCGAGCGAAGCGAGCGAGCAAAACCTTTCAGAGCAGATCCAACGTGGCCGGGTTAGGTTAGAAGGTCAGGCGGGAGCGAAGCGTAGCAAGCTCCTGCCTGGCCTTCGAGGTTTTTTTTTTTTTGCGTCCCGAAAAAAAGACTTGCTTGTTATTCATACTGTTTACATTCAAGAACAATTCACCCAACCACTTCCAGGAAAGTAATAGATTAGATTAGGTTTGTTTCATAATAAAGGTACAAAAATAAACTTTTTTTATATATTTTTATTTTTGGTCCAAAACTACCTTAAAAAAATATGCTTTCCATAATGTTACCATTATGAAAAACAATATTTTGAGTTCAAATATTTTCTAATGAATGCCATTATGAATAGGAAAATTATGATAATTGTCTGTTATGAAGTAAAACAGTTATGAAAAAAAAAATTATGAGTTTTAACATTTCTTAGTAATGATATTATTAAGAAAAAAAGTATGATAACTGACTGTTATGAGTTCCGATGGTAGTAAAATAAAAGTATGAAGAAAAAAAGTATGAGGAAAAAAATTATGAAGAGTGATTGTTAGGAAGAAAAATCGGTAGTAAAATAAAAAATAGCGATCGGAGCGTCAAAATGTTTGATTGCATGGAGGTACCTACACATATTAAAATTTTACAGCGAACTATTGCATAAGTATGTACACAATTTATGTGCAGGCGGTTATTCTATACGAGCATTATGCATTTGTGTTAGATGTATTGAATAATATACATTACTAGCTGTTGCCCGCGACTTCGTCCGCGTGGAATCTTATCTTGAACAGTTTACTTCTTTATTATATTATTTTCAGATCTAAACAATGTTGAAATTACTTATCTTTTTTTGCAAGTTGATGTTTTTGATGTTGGTTACTTTAATTCAACAAAAAATAAATAATAATAAATATTGAAGTGCTGCTCCCATACAACAAACGTGTTTTTTTTTGCCATTTTATACGTAATGGTACCGAACTTCGTACGCGAGTTCGACTCGCTCTTGGCCTCTTTTTAGTTTCTTTTTCGGCTAAATTGGTCTAATTACGCGGAATCATTATGAACTCAGGTTTCAAGTCCCGCACTCAAAATAAATATTAGATCTACAAACAAATTTTCAACCCCTTTTTCACCACCTTCTGGGCTGAATTTTCAAAAACGAATTCACTTTTCTTGTATTCTGATAATATTCCCTTATACAAAGTTTCAAGTCCCGCGCTCAATAAAATGTTTGATCTCAATACATATCAACCTCCTTTTTACCGCCTCAGGGGTTGAATTTTCAAAAACGCTGAAATTACTTTTTTGATTTCTAATTATATGCCTTTATACAAAGTTTCAAGTCCGGCGCTCAAAAAAAGGTTTGATCTCCATTCCATTCCAAACATTCAACCCCTTTTACACCATCTTCAGGGCTATATTTTCAAAAACGCTGAATCACTTTTTTTGTATTCTAATAATATCCTCTATTTAAAGTTTCAAGTCCCACACTCAAATAATTTTTTAATCGAAATGAAATGAAATGAAATGTAATGAAATGAAATGAAATGAAATGAAATGAAATGAAATGAAATGAAATGATTTATTTAAATGCATGTGGGAAATCATACAAACTTTCAACCCCTTTTTCACCACCTTCAGGGGTATATTTTCAAAAACGCTGATATTAGTTTTCTTGAATTCTAATTATAATTATGCCTTTATACAAAGTTCCAAGTCCGGCGCTCAAAAAAAAGGTTAGATCTCCATACAAACTTTCAACCCCTTTTCACCACTTTCAGGGCTGAATTTTCAAAAACGCTGAAATTTCTTTTCTTGTATTCTAATTATATGCACTAATACAAAGTTTAAAGTCCCACGCTCAGAAAAAAGGTTTGATCTCCATACAAACTTTCAACCCCCTTTTTACCACCTAAGAGGATGAATTTTCAAAAACGCTTAAATCACTTTTATTTCATTTTATTTGCATAACTTTTTACGAAGTTTAAAGTTCCTAGCTTAAAATTATTTGAACCCCAAGACGAACTTTCATCCCCCTTTTAACCCCCTTAGAGGTTGAATCTTTAATATTATTTTGTTATTATTGTATATGCCTTAATAAGAAGTTTCAAGGCATTTGTAATGGATTCACACTTTCAACCCCTTTTTAACCCTTTTAGGGGATGAATTTTAAAAAACGCTGAAATCACTTTTCTTGTATTCTACTTATATGCCTTTATACAAAGTTTAAAGTCCCGCGCTCACAAAAATATTTGATCTCCATACAAACTTTAAACCCCTTTTTACCCTTTTAGGGGTCGAATTTTTGAAAACGCTAAAATCACTTTTCTTGGATTCTAATATTATGCCTTTACACAAAGATTCAAGTCCCGCGCTCAAAAAAATACTTGATCTCCATACAAACTTTCAAGCCCTTTTTTACCACCTTAGGGGATGAATTTACAAAAACGCTGAAATCAGTTTTCTTTTATTTTATTTTAATATCTTCTAACAAAGTTTCAAGTTCCTAGTGTAAAAAAAAACTTGTATCCCATACAACCTTTCATCCCCTTTTTAACCCTCTTAGGGGTTGAATTTTTCAAAATCGCTTCTTATCTCTAGCCCACGTTATAAAATTAACCTACTGTGCAAAAATCAACTCTCTAACATTAGTAGTTTCGGCTGTGCGTTGATGAGTCAGTCAGGACTTCTTCTTTTATATATATAGATAAATCTGAGATATTATGAACGTTATACGTTATGATCGTTATATACAATGATATTATACTTAAATAACGTTATACTTAACAAAAATAGATATTTTGATGTTATATCTACAGCTCTTTCAACAATAGTTCGGCCGCCGGTTTGGATGGTATCCGCCCTGTTCATCTTAAGGAGCTTACGTTTGCATCTGCGGGAGACGCCGGTTTTCGACTCCTGGAACATCTGGCCAAGCTTTGTAATTTTTTGCTCAGTGGTCAATTAAACCCTGAAGTTTGCCCCTATATTTATGGTGCTTCCTTATGTGCGCTGTCAAAAAAAGACGGTGGTATAAGACCCATTGCCATAGGCAGCGCTTTCCGCCGCTTAACGGCAAAGCTAGGATGCCGTGCAGTGAGAGAAGAAATGGCAGCTTATCTGCAACCTTGCCAATTAGGGTTTGGCACAAGATTGGGCTGCGAGGCCGCAATTCACGCTACGCGGGCTTTTTCGGTAGATAACAAAAACTCAGAATCCGTTTTAATTAAAATTGATTTAAAAAACGAATTTAACTCAGTGCAGCGTGATGTTTTACTGTCCGAAGTGAAGGATAAAGTGCCATCACTCTACCCCTTCCTTTTCCAAGTATATTCTTCCGCTTCTAATCTTTTCTACAATGGTCCTCTTGTTCTTTCCCAAGTTGGTGCACAGCAGGGGGATCCGCTAGGCCCTTTAGTTTTCTGTCTGGCCATACAAAAGGTAATTTCAGAGGTTAAATCCCCATTGAATATCTGGTACCTAGATGACGGTACCCTTGGTGGTAAACCTGAAGAAGTGGAACAAGACTTGCTCATGCTCCTGCCTCGTTTAAAAGCTCTGGGTTTAGATATTAATTTCAGCAAATGCGAATTTTTCCCCTGCAGTACCAACTCACACGATTCTTTCCCCTTATTCAGTGCTCTGCTCCCCGGACTGAAAGTGTTGTCGGCGAGATCTTTCAACCTCTTGGGGTCCCCAATATTCCCAGAATCCATTTCTGAAGCCTTCGAGGAGAGAAAGCTGCTTCTGCTGATGGCTGCGCAGAGGTTGAATGAACTTTCGGCTCACGTAGCCCTCGTTATTTATGTTGCGAGTTTGCTTTGCCGTGCCTAAGCTGACATATTTCTTGCGCACCGTGCCAGCCTGGCTGCACCCTGTCCAGACAGACTCCTTTGACTTCGTGTTGAAGGAGAATAGAATAGAATAGAATAGAATATATTTATTTGTCAAACATAGGTACAAAGTAGTTGTTACATTAGACAGAAGTTCTCTGAGAGTTTGGAAAAGGTGCTGAACGTCTCCCTTAACCAAGGTCAATGGGACCAGGCTTCTCTGCCGATTCGAACTGGTGGTTTGGGCGTGCGTCGCGCGCGAGATGTGAGCCTCCCGGCCTTCCTGGCTTCGGCGTGTGGGGTGGTGGACCTTGTCACTCAAATTTTATCTTTTGATGGTGACAAGGCTATCATTCCTTACGCCTCCGATGCTTTGACGGCCTGGACGGCTCTTAATCCCGGCGTAGCCATACCCGTAGAATTGTTCCGTCAGCGTCTATGGGTTTATTTATATGAGAGTGCGCGCACCACGATTTTCATAAACCCATAAGTACGCTTATTTCTGCGATAAAATTATCGCGCGACTAAAAAAAATCGTCTCTTCGAAATTTTCACAGATAATGTATTTGTATTGCCGCTATAACAACAAATACTAAAAATAAAGTAAAATAAATATTGAAGGGGGGCTCCCATACAACAAACGGGATTGGTTGCGTTAACTTTGCACCTCATTTGTATGGAGCGCTATACATACCAGGTGCAGAGTTAACTTAACCACTTAAGGATCGAAAGTGTTTGTACGGAACCCTCGGTGCGCGAATCCGACTCGCACTTGACTGGTTTTTTTAAGTTAGCCTCTTTGTGTGTCCCACTGCTGGGCAAAGACCCTTGGTTAGATTACCACAACTCCCTATGGCTAATGGCTACATAGAAGATGGTCGGATGACCTGGTTAGGATTGATGATCGTTTTATCCGGCCTATGTGGAAATCTGTGAAGGAGTTCCTTGTCCTGCAGACGTTTTATGACTGAAATGATGATGATTTTGGTCCTTGAAAGCTAAAATGCATGTGCAGTCTTGACCTTGTAACATCCCTGCCATAAGTGGTGGTCGCAAATACGTAACATTATACATTTCCTTAGCTTATTATCATACCTCATCGTTTGCAAGATGAATAATATCAGCCGATAGACGTCCACTGCAAGACGAAGGCCTCGGTCATTCTCCACAACGATTGGTCTTGCGCTGCCCTCATCCAAATTTTACCTGCAATCCTAACCAGGCCGGTCCTCATTGTTGGGGGCCTTCTAACGCTGCGTCTTCCCGTTTATGCCCCAACATATCATCGGCTCTAAGAGCTATGTTGCCCACCCATTGCTACTTAAGTTTGGCGACTGTCTGAGCTATATCTACAACCTTGGCACGACGAATGTGGAAGCGAAACGCTTTATGCGACGAAATGGTATCAAAGTTTTAGAATATTTACACAACATCAGCCCAGCACGCACATAAACCATTCAAATGTAATTTAAATCGTGCTCTGTCCATCCATTATCGCGTGAATCTGATAGCGCTAGTTACTGGAAGCGAGTAGACCTATTACGTGTATTGATGGCAATCGGCACAGGTGTTACAACATGGGGCCATTCAAACGGAGCGTGAAGGAGCATCTCTCGAGCCAATATGAGAGTGTCAACTGAAAATACACCGTGGGTTCTTATCAGTTGCCACCGCGACTTGGGCTCCGCTTTTTTCTTACCATCAGGCGAAGTTGTATATGACTTCAAGAGGGAAGTAAATAGGTTCTTAAAGGGTCGGCAATGCGCGTGTGATGCTTCTGGTCTCGCAAACCTCCATAAGCCACGGTAACTGCTTGACATCAGGTTGTGATATGAAAAAATAGTCTCAAGTCTATTCCTAACTACGGAAGTAGCATATGGCGACTTTTTTCAGCAATTCAGTAACAATCCAGTCGCGACACAGTCGCGATGCTGTTGATGGTCATATTGGTTGCACGAGTAAATTTGTTTCTGCATCGACGTAATCTGCCAGTTTATTATATTTAGGGACAATCTTTTACAAATCCACCTAACCAAACTAAGAATGGGCATTAGACGACAATATACATAATATATAAATACATACATTGATAACATCCATGACCCCAAAACAAATTTTCGAGTTTATCACACAAATATTTTTGTCCTTGCCGGGATTCGAACCCGGGACCGTCGGCTCAGTAGCAGCTGCACTACAAACTGCACCAACCGCATCGTCAAAATTTACTGATGAAAACAAATTACATACAAAAAGATTACTGTTGAAGTAACAGATTATAAAGAGAACGCTGCTAAATTAATCATAGACCGCTTTGAAGAAAATAAGATAGATATCTTATTAGTTAATAATAATGACGATAGCAACTGGCGATACGTAATTCGATCACAATCATCCGATAGATTAGTTCATAGTGTTGACTGAAGCCCTATCAGTACACGGAAATGACTAATCGTATAACGAGTTCATTTGATTTAGAGATGGGAAAAGCATTACATTTCTATAATAATTAAATAATGAACGTTATTCTGCAAGAAGTCTACAAGGGCTTTTACATGTCTGAGTTTAGAGATGGGAAAAGCGTTATATTTCTACATATAATAATGAAATAATGAAGTTTATTCTGCAAGTAAGCCACAAGGGCACTTTAACAGGTCTGGCTGGTGGTACTGAGTACTTCATATCTACATTAAGAAAATCTATGATATGATGATAAATAATAATATATGTGTAGATAAAGTGTATGCAACAGTACATAATGAGATGGCTTAAAACACGTATTATTATGAAACCAGCTGAATAAATATGCATTTATGATATGACTAATCCTGCGGGAACATTAATTTTTTCGGGATAAAAATAGCATATGTAATCCAGGGTGTCAGCTACCTTCATACCAAAATTTATCAAAATTGGTCTAGCCGTTTGAGCGTGAAGAAGTAACAAACATACACATAAACACGTTACACTCACAAACTTTCGCCTTTATAGTATAAGAGTATGATTAACAAAGTAAAGGTACACAAAGGTAAGTAAACTATATCTAAGTGAAAGAGCGCCCTCGATAGACACAGACAGTATAGGTACCAATAAGTATTTGGCAAACCTTAAACATTTTACAAGCCCTTTTTTAAATAAATCCCCGCCAATGTGTAGCTATTTAAGCGCACGTCCATTAATTAGAATCGGTTAATATTTGATAGCGTCGGAGTTGTAATGGACACTCCACCTAATGGATACCTAAAAATACCAACGCTAGTGCAAAGTATCTGAACCGAAAGTTTGCGGTGAATTGTTTAACATAAGGGACGGCGAGACAAATAATACGTACATATGTATGATAATACCTTTTAGCGGCCTTGCCTCACGGGAACACTCCATTTTTCGGGATAAAAAGCCTATGACTTAATTCAAGGTATCAGCTACCTTCATACTAAAATTTATCAAAATTGGTATCAAACATACCTACACATACTCGTAAACACACTCACAAACTTTCGCCTTTATAATTGTGTGATTTATTTTTATTTAAGAGCCTAGGATGTCCCACTGCTGGACATATCCATATAATGGGTTAGTTTAATCACAATGCATAATTAGATAAGTTTTCGGTATGTCCGACTCAAGTAAAACCCATAACCATAAAAAGTCCCCGCAAAGTCCAATTCGTTGAGTTACCAAAGCGAACCTTGGCATGGAAATCGTTGTATCAAACGTTGTTACAACATCAACAGACAGGACAATGTTTCATGCGAAATGTTAGCTATATTATAGTACATTACTGCAGATGCCAGTAAAGCAGAACTTGCCGGGTGAGTAGGTATAGACGGCCGACCGTATGGCGGCTGGATAGTGATACGAAATTGGCTAGCCCTTTTCACGGCTAGGCATGTATAGTGCTTATCTCAAACACATGCAATGGAAAAAAAATTCTCAATTAAAAAAAATATTCAGCTGGTTAGCCTATTCATGAACACAGACGCCATGTTTAAGAAAAAATTACTTCCCGGCTTAGGCCTTCAATTTTGTATGAAATTCCTTTACAGTTCTCTCGAGTTTTTCCGCCCGAAACGTGATACTTCGAAGCCTGTTATAACACACGTTATGACGACATTTCATTTTATGTTTGAGAAAAATAAATAAATAACAGACAGGGGAAATTTTTGGAGCTAGTAACAGTGTGTATTTTTCACTTATAGCTAACGCGATAATTAAGGTCCCTAATTCCACATTTCTTTTGTTTACAAATACAGTATTCTATCGGCTTTAGCAAAGATCTTAAGAGAAAACCTTCTGTTGTCTCTTGCTAATTATTTGTGATAATAATGTTTTTGTCGTATAATTATCATTTACATTGAAAACTGTGAACAACCCTAGTACTCAAGACATTACCTTATTCCTACAATTAAGCTGAAGAATAAAATAAACAAGCCCAGCATAACCGCCCTTTAGGTGAGTTTTAAACGACCGTTAGCGTTAATTAGCCAGTTAAGGAACCAGTTAGCACCGGATATAGTTATTGTGGGAGTTCAGGCTTAATTTTGGAGTGTAGATGAAAAACAGCCTAAGTCCTTTGGTAATATTATGTAGTTGAAGCCTTCTTCTGATAGGCTGGTGGCTTTTGGTGCGTATTGGTTTGATAATGAAGCAGCAGGGGCTCAAATTCACTGTGTACTTGTAAGTAGGTTATTTATGAGTATGGCGACTGCAAATGCTTAAAGGTCTTCGCACATTATAACAACTCAACGGCGACTCGATTCTATGCCAAATATTGAAATTTAAGCCCTATGTCATATTTACTAGGTTTAATTTCAAAAAACCGGCCAAGTGCGAGTCGGACTCGCGCACCGAGGGTTCCGTACAAACACTTTCCATCCCTAAGTGGTTAAGTTAAGTTTGCACCTGGTATGTATAGCGCCCCATATAAATTAGGTGCAAAGTTAGGTATTAAAAAAAAAATTTATGGTTTTCGTAATTATTCCTTTATCTATGCTATAAGACGTTGCTTCGTACCAAATTTCAAGATTCTGAGTTCACGGGAAGCACCCTGTAGGTTTTGATTCCCTTGCAAGTGTCGAAAATTTGCGGCATAAACGGCTGTATCTTTTGATTGCGTTGGCTTAGAAGTTTGATTTTTTCACAGCTTCAAGGGACAGTAGACCTGAGTAATTGATATAAATTTCAGCTTCATACCTCCACGCGTTCCTGAGAAAAAGGGTCTTGACAGACGGACGGACGGACAGACGGACAACAAAGTGATCCTATAAGGGTTCCGTTTTTTCCTTTTGAGGTACGGAACCCTAAAAATGATATTAGTAGTGGCCGACGAGTGGACGACGCGTCGTACATTTTTTGAAATTAAACTTAGTAAATATGACATAGGGCTTAAATTTCAATATTTGGCATAGAATCGAGTCGCCGTTGAGTTGTTATAATGTGCGAAGACCTTAAAAGGTGCAGGCACATCGCTGCTCAAAATAACCATTCGGAGCTTTTTATTTTACATGACTTTGAACTGTATCAGGGCTGATTAACCCTCACTACCAGTGAGTCGGACTCAGTTGCGATGAGCGAATTTTTGACCTTTGTTGGAGACTAGTTGCAATTGAATGTTTTGTTTTAATACACATCCACCATATTAGTCAAAACTAAGTGTAGCTACCGAAAATGCTGAGATTATTGGTTGTATGTGGAAAATACAATGCAATTGGTCATACAGCACGAACAATCGACGCTTGGAGACATCTAAAAGTGGCTATAAACGCGCGACAAACTTGCAAACAAAGGTGAGAGGCGGAGCCGGCCATTCTGCTTGATGCTGGTGCGTAGGCGCACGTCACGTGCGTAGTAGTACTGCTAACAAACAAACAAAAACACGGACAAATACATACGTCATAGAATGAAAGAGAAACATTTCTAAATTGTTTTCCTTTCTTGCGTTTAATTCTCTTAAATGATGACAAATAACACGTAACACTAATCGGCTTAAACTGAAGCGTTTATACCACCTTTAAGTTACCACTACAGCGCAGACTCGAGCAATTAGGCGCTCACAATTACCTCTATTGAGCGGCGATCGCCAAATGCGCTAATTCCGGCGTACCGGCGGCTAGCGCGTGCGGGAAACATTTACAACTTTGTCGTTGTCACTAATTTGGTGCAATTCTGTTGATTGGAGTGAGATACTGTAAAATAAATTGACTGGATATTTAAACAAACAAGACTACTAGCACAACATCTGGTCCTACCGACTGCGCCATTTGGTAGTAATATCGGTAATGACGTGTTATTTCAAAAATACGACTCTGAAAAAGTGCATAACTTGCAGTACCGTCACACGCATGTTTTTATTTTAATTTTTTTTTTATTAGTCTGTTTAAGTGTCTCACTGCTGGGCAAGAGGCCTCTCCCCTTGATTTTCACGACTCCCGATCAGATGCCTCCTCCGGCCAGCCGTTGAAGAACGTGTCCAGGTCATCCCGCCATCTCCGCCTAGGCCTGCCTAACCTGCGCTGTCCATCTTGTGGCACCCACTCAGTGGCCAAGCTAGCCCATCTAGGTGCATGCGGCCGACGTGGCCGGCCGGTTGTGCGTTTTATTTATGTCTTTATTATTCCGTTTTATTTATAATTATATACTATCAACTTGAAAAATGTCATCAAGTTAACAAGTTATTTTACATTTTATTTTTGTAAAATAAGCAAGCACTTCATCTAGATACGAAACGACTTGAAAAAATCCAAGTGAATTATACCTACCTACATGTTCAGGAAAAAGGCTCCTTGGATGGAGGTTCCGTTCTTTCGCTGTTCTATATAATCCAGTAGAGGCAATAACTGGGAAAAACCAGTCGAATAATACGAATCAGGAAACTGCTTCCTCTAGCAGTTTAAGCTAGGAGACGTCATTATGCCATTTAGCGTAGCACTGGCCAATTTGTGTCCTCCAGGGATACGAGCGATCGGCGATCGAAAACAACGAACGACACTAACGGGTTTAGACTCATCTGTGCCAATGAAATACCTAGCTTATCTCAATATACAATTCCAAGCAAATTTCAACTGTATTCCCAATGTAAATGATAAGGTTTTTAGAGAGAGAAAAGCTGAAGATGAGACTTTTGGTTGTGGTTAGACGCGTTTGTTAGTAGAGTGGAGGAAAACAATGGTCGTATGTTAGTCACAATAAACAGAGGTACCGAAAGGTATTAGTGCTTTTGAGTTCAAGTCATAATTTGGTAATTAGCAGGCAATGGATCTTCCATTGGGAAATGATCGTAATGAGAATTGTAATGGAAATATTTTTAAGTTCACTAAACAAATTAATTTAGTTGAGGACTCAGATAAAAGCTACAATTTCGTTGTGATCGATATTTTAATTGCATCCCCGAAAACATAATAACGTATGCATGCAAGGAAAAACCACAAAAGGAAAAAGCCTATATCATCTAAAAATGATGATAACTTCTAAATTATAAACTAATTAGTTTATGGTTTTCTAGATCCTTGCCTGTAGTAGGATGCATATTCCCTTCACGATAGTTCAAACCCATTTTTATATTTTCATATTGTTTAAGTGAGATTAACCTAACGGTTGGCGGGTACAAAATGCCTTGCGACATAAGTGCGCCATTTGTAGCGTTATAAATTAAATAACAAATGCCGTAAGTATTGGCCCTTGCCGGGATTTGAACTTAGCACCACCGGCTCAGCAGGCAGCTACAACAGCACCATCAACCTGTGTTCAAATTATTTAATAATATTCTATGTCCTAACAACTTGATAACATATAAAATGTTTCGTTATTTCTTATTATATTGCGAATCTCAAAGTTAGTAAATCGTTATCTTTTAAATATTTCAGATGAAGGCAACATAACATAGACCCGAAAGCTCAAACAAATAACTATCTCATTTTCAGAAGTCTGCCTAAATGGGATTTCCATTCCTTCAGAAACAAAGATCCCTCTCAAGTTTGCCGAATGTGTCCAAAGTTTATCCTTGATATACAAGTACGCGATAGTGGGCGTATGCCGACTGCCATACAAACTGTTTTATATCCAAGATCATAACGTTTCATACATTGATAGAACATTTTCCCTTGACAATTCCATATGCTAAGGGCCTATTTCCATCAGTGGAAAATGAAATATGAAGTAAATAGAATGCTCAAGGGAAGTCCGTTAGCGTTTACAGACTAAAACTCTTAAATTGGATCGATTTTATATGACTCCTCATAGGAGGACGGTTATGATTGCAGGGAAAATCTTAAAACACGACACGCGTCGTTTTCTACGAGTAAAAAACATATCAAGCCGCAGTATCATTACCTATATTATAAAAGCCGCGACCTACATTATGTCGAGCCATCTAAGCATAAATCAGTCTGAATCCAGCAAACCCTATTGAAATTAAAAATTTGGAAGTTTGTCGTAGCCAATTGTGTTGATTGGAGTGACATACTGAATAGCGACAAACAAAATGTTGATACGCGGGAATCACACATACAGTCAACCAATTTGATTTCTATGCCACTATAGAACCTTGTCCTCGACAATGACAATGATATGGGATTTCAAGCGGCTTTCATATTGACGTTCACTGTGACAAGGTACGAAATTGCCTAGCAATCAAATTGGTTGATTGTACATAAGTGCCCGACTAATACCGGTAGCGCCATCAGTGAGCGTTAAAAAGTAGCTGCCCCCCGCCGTGGCAACTTTTTAAAGTGAATAATTCCCTGAGTTCTAGATAGTAATTTGCGTGCAGTCGAAAATTAGTTGAAAAACCAGTTTTCTGTGTGACTGTGAATTTTGACAATTTCGAGTAGTTTTTGAAACAAAAAATATTAGGTAATGAAAAATTCAAACTGTACATTTCTAATATCACTACATAGTATAAAACAAAGTCGCTTTGGTCTGTCCCTATGTCCCTTGGATCTCCAGAACTACGCAACGGATTTTGATGCGTTTTTTTTAATAGATAAAGTAATTCAAGAGGAAGGTTTATGTATGATGTAACACATGCATAATTTATCAGCATTGCACCCGTGCGAAGCCGGGGCGGGTCGCTAGTATACCAATAAATCGCAGTAGCCTTGTTCTAAGTAGTAACATTGAGGATATCTTAAGAAAATGTTTGATCGTAGAGAAAAAAATCTAAAACAATCAGCATTTTTAAACGGATAAGGAGACTTAAGACACAATAACAAGTTTATATATGAGTAAATGTATATTTAGTCATATGTTTATTTATGTATATTTTTATGTATGTTTATGTATCAATATATATTATTATAGGTTTTAGTAGATTTTAATAATTTTTCAGTAGTTTCCTTGATTACTTTTTGCATCGCCTACTCATCTCATTTCATTTATATTAATCCGCTACCCAAAGGTTGTCTGGAAGAGATCGCTTTTTAGCGATAGGATCGCCTATTGTTTGCCTCTATTGTAATGTTAAGTGTCATCTGTATTTGTATTTCTTTCTTCTTGAGGTGTGCAATAAAGAGTATTCTATTCTATTCTATTCTATCTTTACCTATACTACAAGGTGACCTACATTTTGTGGAGCCACCTCTCCATAAATCAGTCTGAATCCAGCAAATCCTGGGTCGGTTAGATCTACCTGACTTTGATTTGTGGCGACATTAGGGAAAACGACGCTTATTACATACGAATCAGGGCACAAATTACCCCGCGCTGGGGATCTTTGATCATGTCGGGGATTGTGGCTTTAGAAGTCATTAGTTGTAAAATTATTTGGTAAAATTATTTGCTTTGTCAAAGCAGTTATGTTCATTTAATTGTCAGATAGGTTTCTATGATTTATTGTACTTAAGATTTTATTTTTTGTAAGATAGACAAGAATTTGACTTCAATTCGTTTGGTATATAGGTATCATAATAAAATTAACGCGACACACCTTATAACTATATACCATGCTTACCACGTCTTAAAGTTGTAATATAGGGGTGGATCAACTTGTTTCGTGTTCTTATTCTGTCTCGTGGCCCGGGGGACAATAGTGATTCAACTTCTTAGATAAGTGCTGATAATTTATATAACTATTTTATATAATTGTCAGGAGATAGTCTACATAAGAATGATCTTATAACTTATAAGAATGATGTTACTGTAACTGTTTTACTCGTAAGTACGGAGTTTTTGGTAAATAGAGCCACCGCAGGGTGATCAACGTGCCAACACAAAAAAAATACCCATAGATACAAATGAGGATTAAATTGCGCTCATCCGCTGCTGACACTAAGAAAAAAGAGAGAGCTCCCCCTTTCTGTACCCTATTGTGAAATGCTAGTAGATTCAGATTCAGGCTTATAAACGTGCCTTTGCGGCCTTTTACATACTTAAGTTTTAGATTCTGAAATTTTAACCCGGTACCTTTGGTTGGCTGTGCCAACATCTCATCCTCTCGGCTAAAGATACTCTGGTATGTTTGGCTCGGTTTGTAGACACCTGCCTACTGAGCTGGCGGTCCCGGGTTCGAATCCCGGCCAGGGCAAATATTTGTGTGATGAACTCGAATATTATGTGCTTGGGTCATGGGTATTTATCTATATAAGTACGTATATCGTCGTCTAGTACCCATAACACAAGCCTTCTTGAGCTTAATTTGGGACTAGATCGATTTGTGTGAGGTTGTCCGATATTTATTTATGTATGTTGATGATGTCAGGCCGTGATGCGGCCGCTATATTCGATATTTGCTATTCAACCTGCATTTAATGGTATTGGCTAGTTTGTCATTTCAAGATAGGTACGTAGAGCATAGAGAGTCCAGATTAGAGAGAGTTGTGTATATCTATCGTTACGTTTACTTGCTTATCTGTGAAGTGTTTATTTAATACAAAATAAAATTCAAGGAATACAACTATTAAAATACTTACAATAAAGCTAAACCTAAAAATTAAACTAAACTCGAACATAATAAAGTTAAACTAAATCTAAAAATGGCCCCTGCGGCATAGTGCCAAAGATGCTGGCGGCATTTCCTCGCTGAATCGCCAAATCGCCTTATCTGTTGGTGTTTCTTTTGTGTTCTCATCGCCTTCTGCATCACAACAACAACAACAAAATCCACTTTATTGCACACCTCAAATACACAGGGATACAAAACCTGAGAGATATACAGTAAAAAATTAACAGAGGTTAACAACAGGTGGTCTTATCGCTAAATAGCGATCTCTTCCAGACAACCTTTAGGTAGCGGTGTAGATCAACAAGAGTTAGAATTCAGTAGGCATTACCTACTCATTGTGTGGTTTTATTGTGATCAACTACACTACCCAAAGGTTGTTTGAGATCGTCATTTAGCGACAAGATCGCCTATTGTCTACCGTTATTAAAATTAATGTATCTGTGTATCGTTTGGAAACTTTTTTTGGTGTGCAAGTTGTTTTGTGTTGTTTAGAGCATATTGCTAAAGTTAAGTTGGTGATGATTTAGAATGTATGTATGTATGTATGTAAACACTTTATTGTACATAAAAACAAGAAAACACATTACAAAGAAATAAGTATGTACAAAGGCGAACTTATCCCTTTAAGGGATCTCTTCCAGTTAACCTTTGAGCAAATGAGTGCTAAACAAATGTAAATGGTAGACAAACCAAGCAACATGTACAACACAAAGGAGTAACTATAACTATACAATAATACACATGAAAATGCAAAAACCAACAGAGAGAGAGATAGGTAACAGTCAATATAATACATATTACATAATATCTATATAAATACATATACATAATATTCAACATAAATAAAATTATAATTATAACAAAAACAGCAACCTAATCATTCGTTCGACAGCCACAATTCCTTTAACTTCCCCTTGAGCGATGCCACGGACTGCGTCTGCCTTAGGGCGGGAGACAATTTATTCCATAATTTCACGGCGCGCACAGCAAAAGACATATCGTAAACGTGAGATTTATGCGGTGGGATAGATAAAGTCAGATTCGCACTTGACCGCAGGCGATGGCCACTACCATCCGCCATGTAAGAGAACTTCTCTGCCAGGTAAGGAGGTGAAGAAGGAATGAAAAGGACATTATACAAAAGACAAAGAACGTGCCCTACGCTGACGGATCGGAAGCCATTTAAGTTGAGCGCGGTATTGAGACACATGATCAAACTTGCGGAGACCAAATATATACCTAATACAAACGTTTTGTAGGCGTTCTAGCTTGTCAAGCAGCTCCCCCCGGAGATCCAGGAAAGCAACGTCACCGTAGTCGAGAAGTGGGAGCAAAAGAGAGCGGGCAAGTATGATCTTCGTATGGAGAGGAAGGAAATTCTGCAGACGCCTCAAGGAATGAAGGGACGCGAAAATTTTCCTACTGATCTCAGAAATATGAGGTGCCCATGACAAAGTTTGATCCATGGTAACGCCTAAATTCACTAGAAACGTCGAATTTCCCCAGTTTCTTAGCAGCCTAAACTCAATACGGCGCCCTAAGCTCAAAGAGCGGCTGTAAAACTTAATTTTTAAGTCCACACATGTAGGCTACACGTTCAGGAACTGGGGCATGCATAGTTTAGCAAATATACGACTTATTTGTCCGAGTGGACTGCATAATGTACGATTTGGGGTCGTGGTTCAGGATCAAGGGGCACGGAAGCGTGTGCGGCCAAGTTCTTGGAAAAATCGCAAAAGTAGAAATCTCTTTCGCGTTACTTGGATTGCTTCAAAAGGAGACAGTCTTGCTCCATATTTTACTTTACCGGTACTTGACAACAGATAACAACAAAAAGGAGTGTACATATTTTTGATGGGTCGGCAACACGCATCCCATAGACTGCGGTAACCGCTTCCCACGCTGTACGCTTGTTTGCCACCTTCTTCTTCTTGTGGTGCCATATCTTAACGGATGTCAGCGATCATCATACGAAAGTTTTCTCTATTTTTGGCCAGTCTGCTGAGAGTGGTGACGTCCCTAATACCAGTCCAGTCCAGTCATATTATCACACCAAGTTGTTCTAGGTCTTCCTCTACCTCTTCTTCCGTCTATTTTTCCCTCAATTATGTTTCTTGTTAAGGCATATTTTGTGTTTCTGTAAATATGTCCAAAGTATGCCGTTTTTCTCTTTTTGATTGTAAGCATTACTTCCATTTTCTTCCTCATTTTATTTAAGACCGATTCGTTAGATATTTTATCCACCCATGAAATTTTTAACATTCTTCTATATATCCACATTTCGAATGCGTTAATTTTGTCGGTTGAGGCTTTATTTAAGGTCCATGCTTCTACTCCATACAACAAAATTGGCAACACATAACATTGTACTAGTCTCCATCTTAGCTTTAAATTTATGTCTTTATTTAGGTATAGTTTCTTCATTCTAATAAAAGCACTCCGAGCCATCTCTATTCTTACACGAATCTCCATTTCTCGTTGAGCCAGTATACGAGGTACTTATACTTCTCTACTCTCTCTACAGGTATATTATTTATACTAAGGTGTTCATCGTCTTCGTGCTTTTTGCTAATTATCATGTATTTAGTTTTGGATATGTTAATTTTCAGGCCATATTGTTCGAATTTGGAATTTAGATGTTTTAATAAAGTGTTTAATTCATTCATGTTATTTGCTAATATTGCTGTATCATCAGCGTATCTTAAATTGTGTTTGCCACCTCCGTAGTGTAAAAATAGGTGAGATTTAAGTTAAAATGCTTGCCTATCTTAACTTACTTACATATTACGATGACTCAGCGAGCCAAAGTCTTGGCCTCGGAAAGAGATTACGCCATTTCTGGCAATTAACCGTCGTGTAAGCGATACCTGGGGCAACCGACGGTGTGTTCCTATCTTAAGCGTCCATCAAAATAAAGACGCCTGTATTTATCAATCCAACTCCTACGAGTATCAAAAAAATTTTTTAGTCTCAATGAGAAAGGAAAGTGTCAAAAATTATACTGTGAATTGAGCACATGCTGAAAAATAATCATAAGTAAGATCTTTGTCATACATTCGAAAGTTTTGGCCATAGAACTTAGCCTTTATTTTACTTTCATGCTTTGTCAAGATACACACTGAAAAGGCTTATGAATGTTTGCCACGAAACTGCAAAGTTGCCGTGTGGCCTTCCAGAGCGGTGTAGGGAATCTGTCCTTAGTTTTATGTTCTACGGAGATTTTTTGTAGTCACGTCGTAATATTTAAGGTGTCGCAATACAAATTAACATTTTGAAACACGTGGGACGTTTAAATGAAACTATATTTTAACTTAATGTTTACAAATGAAGCGAAAATTGAAAAATTTAATGATTCGGACAGGATTCGAACCTGCGTTTCCAACGGCTTTCCGGGCCAACACTGGCGTCCTCCCAATTGGACCACCGAATCAGATGTCAGAGTCATTGAATTTTTCAACCAGTTGCTTCGACATGCCTTAGGGTGGCATCGTAGCGCCATCTACCGTAAAGATTTAGACTTTATCGTCGGCACCATTATTAAATTTTTCAATTTTCGCTTCATTTGTAAACATTTAGTTTACGTTAGCAGACGTTACTGCTTTAATAAAAAATAAGTATATTTTAACTTGCTTTGGGAGTTAGGGTGGAAAGATAATGCGCTGGACTGGCAATCAAGAGGTAACGACTTCGATTCCTGGTCTCTTCTACCAGGTCACTTATTTAATTTTTTCTTTAAGCTTTGATCTTTTGTATCGATGGTTTATTTTAACGTTTTCACAGACGTTCGTCGAAAGACGTATATTAGGACCTTTTTGATTCGGCGTCACGTCTGTGGACGGCGAATTTAATCTTCACAAAAATACCACTAAACCTACAGCCGTATTTCTCATAGCCTTGTTCCGTTTTTGACTGGAACGTTTTGTATCAGTCAGCATGCAATTTTCAAAATAGTGTTCGTTAGCGTGTTAATTATGTTACAACTTTACACAATTACCCAAAATCAAACGGTTTTTATATATGTATATGCATATACTAATATTTTATTGCACACCAATATCAATTTTGGAAAAGATACCAAAACAGTTTTTTTAAATAACGGTATGATATATTTTATGAAATAAAACCGAAAACAGAAAATTCCACAGACAATAGATAAGTACAACAGAGTTGTTTTATGGTTCTAGTGCTGTACTTCATAAATAGAGTTGTCATGAATCGGTAACATAAAGTTCAATTTTATTCTTACAACACGGTACATAACAAAACGGTCTTATCGCATTTCTCAATTGTAGTGCATGCAGTATATGTATGTAGGTAGTCGAAATTGTTTTTCAACCCCCCACTGTCCAATCCCGTCGTCCAATACCGGTAAATCCGGGCGTACACCGCTCGCGAGCAGTACACGGGTTAGCTTAATCCAAATTGGCTTTGCTAGAATCAATACGGTACAAACAACAGGGTTAAAACTATAGTAAAATAAAGGGATACGTTTGTGTTAAAACAAGAGATATTTTCCACTTCTTAAATACGGAAATTGGAACATTATGTAATGAAATGAAAAAAATAAAATAATTTACTCAGTAAATTTATTGAGTGAGTCATTAAATTGTGAGATATTAAATTGAGTGAGTTGACACGTCGTCTTATCGAATGACATTATGTCACTTTACTTCCTTACTCTTTCCTAGTAGGAAGTGTTAGTAAACTACTAGTAGTACTAAAAACAGAAATGAATGCGCGCCACCGCCAGCAGGATTATTTATGAACTCATATCCCACGGGACGCGATGGGTGCTGGGGAGAGCAGCCTCGCGGGATAAGCGATTAAACGCGCAGTTATAAATAAAATAAAATAAATCAGAACCATTTAGGTAATGCAGATCTAACACGATCCATTGTAAGTTAATGTTAGTACAAAAATCTAAATCATTTATTGTTAACAGTTTGTTAACAATAGCTTGTCAAATTCTCCTTTTAAGTTTTGCATTTATATTAGGAGGTTATATTGTACAGTAGTTGAATAATAATGTCAGTAGAGAAATTATTGGCAACTCCAACAATTGTGAAGTGCTACAAAATTTCACTGTTAGGTAAAGGCCTTCCTCCGTTTCTTCTAATATCCCTGATCTTGTAGTTTTTGAGCACGCCATCAAGAAGGAACCCAAATCATCCTGTCATCATTCATTCATTCATTTATTTTGACAAAACGTAGTTTTACATGTCAACATAATTATCAATATTATAGGATTATAACCAAGTTTAAATAAATTAATTGTAATATAAATTACCTTGGGTAGCGAACCGGTTAAGGGTGCGCACTCAGTTACTTCAGTTATAGTTATATCGCAAACGAAGTCTGCTGGTCCACGTTTGAAATTCGGAGCATTCTTATAATCAGTATAAATTATATCTTGATTATTATTAAATGTTTCTTCTAAAAATATGTTTGTACAATTACGGGATATAGTGTCACGATTTTGGCGATCCTAAAATGACCAAATGTTAAAGAAAGAGGCCAATTTGCCATGTAAAATAATGTCGTAACACTTTTGTTTTAAATCTCAATCTATCAGTCTGGTATACTCGTATTTAAATACATAAACAGGATTACTCACGTCGTAGAATTAGAATATCACTCGACATGTTTCGGATTGATAGGCGATTTATCATCAGGAGACCCGATCAGTCGCGGCTGCGGCTAACTGAGCACTGATACTCAGCTCTGACTATCAGTCTGATAACTATTGTCAGTTATTCACTCTGTGTAAATTTTATCCTGAAACTCACTGCCCCACTTCAACTTGAATAAAAACTTTCTACAAAAGAGGGCGTTTAGTTTTAAGTGATAGGTTTGTCATCTCTGCGTCCCAGCTGAATCAGCGTTGAATGCAGTTTTCGGCGCGTAATATCGGTCAGAAATTTACCGGGTTAACATTTTACTAACTGCCGATTCACAACTAACTTTGGGATTAATTTCGTTATACTGTACGAGTATATTTGGTTTGACTAAGCAAATTTTATGAATTCGAACTTTAGAAGATAAATAAAGCTATAAATTATCATTGCTTTGAAATGATACTAGTAACTTTTAATGCATAACTAAGAATTAAACTAGTATGGTTCTGTGAGCTGAAGTCCTTGTGAAATTGATTCAAATTGGCAGAAATTTGTCATTTTTACGCTTTCAACCCCCACCACCACCATTTAAAAAAAATCTTAAAACAGAATCGACAAAAAAAAACATAAAATTAACGAACCTACTCACAAACTTGAAAGTCGGTTGCGAAACGACCTGTAGGCGAGAACAGCCAATCAGAGTTTTGGGCCAAGCTGAAACGAAGACGCTTCGCTCGCTAGGTCAATTATATGGTAGTGCGGTCCGGTGGACCGTGGGACACTGCTACCTGTTAGAATGAGATAGTACTATACATTCTTCACTATTACAGATAGTAGCGTCCCTCTCAGTCCGCCGGACCGTTCGATCGTTTATTAATATTTTGTATATTCCTACCCAATGTGTTATATATTATGCGAATACATCGTTAATACACCTGCGGAATTCGATATTACTCTACGAATATAGAGGTTATGACGAAATTAATTTATAGTATAACTGCAATGTGATTCAATGTGTAGCTACTACTAATGACATCTAGTGTCCAGTAGACAATATTTTACTTTTAACATTGAACATGTTTATGTTTTTCTTGTAATTGAATAAATAAAATTACATAAAAAATAGCGAGCTTACAGAGTCGCTAGGTTGAAATTTATATGTACTTCTCTTCCTTGTTGAGATGTGCATGAAGGGGTACTCTATCATTTCTATTCTTTTCTTACATTAGTATAGACTTGAACATGTAGTAAACGTTGTTCGTCAGTTTGCAGCAGTTTAATATTGCGAATAAGACCCGATATGGATTTTTTCTTTATTTACTGTCGCATATTGCTGCGGGAACACAGAAAGGAGTGGAGATGACTTTGATCTTGTAGTCTATATTTTAAACTATAGCTTTAAGGCTATAATTTAAAATATAAACTACAAGATACAAGATCCACATTACGCGCGGTAAATGCGCGAAAATTAGCTCGCTTTTTTTTAAGACATGACTTGAACCGTATCAGGGCTGGTTAGCCCTCACTACCAGTATAGTCCGACTTTGTGTGGGAGTATAACCCGCTAATGGGATTATCTCCGCGCCACAGGAGTAATTTGGGGAGGGAGACGCGGGCGCACTGGGCGAATGGACTGCGTCGTGAATAGACTGAACCGAGTCGGTCTGACTTAGGGCAGGACTTGAATCTTGTAGTCTATATTTGAATTTATAGCCTTAAAGCGCGCAAAAAGCGCGGACATTGGCTCGCGCGGCGGCCGCGCGTAATGTGGACGAGGATGCCGCGCGGTAGTTCGAACATTGCCGCAGCAAGAACTGTCCACTGTCGGTTTTTGGAGCCGCATCAAAAGAGTTTCAGTCGCTGCGTGCGCAATTGGGACGGTTGTATTATTCCAAAATTAGGCGCGGCAATAAGTAAGAGAAAGAAAGTATTCAGGTAGATGTATGATGTTGTCACTTGTTCCAATTTAACCTGAATAACTTAGGAACTACTGGTCTTATTGCCACCAAACATAGCTAAGAATCATCTCGACGGACATGTCTTTCGATTTAAAATAACCCGTACTCAAATTGGTCCATCCGTTTGGGAGCTAGGATGCCACGGACAGACACAGATACACATGTTAAACTTATAACACCCCTCTTTTTTCACCGGGGGTTAAAAAATAGGGGTGTTATAAGTTTAACATGTGTATTTGCATGTGTATCTGTGGCATTATAGCTCCAAAACGGATGACCCGTTTGAGTGCCGTTTTTGTGGTATAATAACTCCACTCCACTTCTGTTCCTCGTTTTCGAGTGCATCACGATTGCAGCCCGGGGCTCGAAACAACGAGATGCTTTGACCCGCATTCAGTCACGAAATGAAACTGAGATTATTAATATGAATAGGAACTTTGTTCACCGTTTTGTCTTTTTGAATATTTTGGTCGGAAAAGTATGTTTGTTGACTTATTTTTAGGGTTCCGTACCCAAAGGGTAAAAACGGGACCCTATTACTGAGACTTCGCTATCCGTCCGTCCGTCCGTCCGTCCGTCCGTCCGTCCGTCCGTCCGTCTCTCACCAGGCTGTATCTCAAGAACGGTGATAGCTAGACAGTTGAAATTTTCACAAATGATGTATTTCTATTGCCGCTATAACAACAAAAACTAAAAATAAAAAAATAAAAATATTTAAGGGGGGCTCCCAGACAACAAACTTACAGATAATGGTACGGAACCCTTCGTGCGCGAGTCCCACTCGCACTTGGCCGTTTTTTATTAGTTTATACTCGCGACTATGTCCACGTTTTCTCGTATAAATTGATTAGTATTTCATCGGATTGTTATTTCTTAGTTACAAAGTAAGTCATCATTTTTGTTTATGTGTAATAAATAATTGTTGAATTGTTGTATACCTAATAATTCTTCTATACCTGTGTTTGTCACCTAACTCCTTCTAAACAGCTAGACCGATTTGGGTGAAATTTTGTATGTATATTTAATGACTTCTCATCGTGGCCCTTTTCTTGAAAAAAAAAAACAAAGCCTAAGTAGGAAGACTAGAATATGAAAGTTACCGTGTTTTTATGTTATTTTCATGAAACCAAAGCATATTACTTACAAAGAATCCTTTTCAATTGTTCCGATAAAAAAAAACATAATACCGTATTTCGCTACATAAAATTTGATATGGAGGTACTGTGACTCCCAGGGTATATCATGATAGTTTTTATGCCAAAAATCATCCCTTGAAGGAATGCTTAACTGAATTAGATGCAATTTGTTATGCAGATAGTTTGAGGATGGTTTTTATCCCGGGACATTATTATCCGGGATTCTTACTATTTCTATACCAAATCATTAATTAAATCTGATCAGCAGTTTACGTGATTAAGTGGCATACATCCAAACATCTCACAAATTTCTCATTTATAATTTGAATAGAATTTTTATTAAAATAATAGCTATTCAGACTTCATCAGAAAATAAATCGGGTATTAGAACGCGCGCTGGTAATTTGAAGAGATCTCCAATCAAGGGCTCTTTGTTGTTCGAAGCTGTGCTGAAAATAATTTGTTAACTACTATTTATTTATTAACTCAGTAGGTAGTCAAATTTCCTTAAATTAACAAGTTGTCGAGGTTTTCATTTATCTATGGAAATAATATTATTAAAACCTTCGTGAGACATCCATTTAAAACAGGATTGAATAATAAGATAACCTGGTTTAAAACAGGGGTCGGATACCGGTATTCCGCTACATACATTACCGGTAGTCAATTTCGGTTTTTCGCTTATTATCGCGTATTATAAAATGCAACAAAACGTAACCCAGCTAGATTTACCCTTTTTTCAGACAGTCATATGACGAACTGAGCAATTTGTGGCCACTAACGTTACCGTGGACCGACAACCTGATCACCCATCAGATTTCTAATTTGCACCCACTTCTAGTATCTCTGTTTGGCCCTATGGTTGACTGGTAGAGAATGCCATTTGGCATTAAGTCCGCCATTTGTACTGACTTGTTTTATGCAATAAAGTTTAAATAAATAAGGGTGGCACACAACCGACCGTTGTCGAGAAGTTTGGGAGAGGACTCTGTCCAGCAGTGGACAGACGTCCACGGGATAAACTGGCTTAGTTTAGTTATAGATGTCTACCTATAACTAGACTAAGCCAGCTTATCCCGTTATCCCATATATTATGAAAGCTAACTCACTTGATTGTGCCCAGTTACCACATTTTTGAATGGAGTAGCTGACGACGCACCCATAGCTCTTAAATAACTCTATAGTCCATTACCCATTGGCCCCTTATCCCTTGCCCCTTGGGAAAACAAAGGCATAAAGGACTTATTTCCACGTCCACCTCAAACTTGTGTAGATATAGACAATTGTTTTAACACGGTGACCACGTATTCAGCCATAAATAGGACAACGTATTAAAAATCGTACAACGTTTGGCTATGCAGGGAGCGTTGACCAAACAGTTTGGTTAGGGGCGGACAGTTCTGTTTATTGTCACCCTAAGGGCACACCTAAACAAATGCTGGCTTGGGACAAGTGACAATCGGGAAACGATTTGGGCTTTTTCTTCGTTGAAAACGTCATGGCAACAAGATTCTCAGAAACTGTAGGTGTACTATGTCACCAGGTATCCTATTCCAACTCCGAAACATCGCCAAATTTTCATTTGTCCGAAACAAATTTTTCCTGAAACCAGTAATATTTTCAGGATTTTATAAAGATTGTTTTAAAGATCCCATTAGGTTAGGTTAGGTTTGTTATATAATTATTATTCTGAAAAATTTACAGTTTTGAGCAAAAATGGCTGAAACTGAAAATTTGGCGAAAAGTTATAGATGGGTAACAAAAATTAGTGTTTCAGATAGGTAACCACGTCACTACCATGATTGTCATCAACCCCTTATTTATTTATTTTATTTATTTATTGGTTTTCTAGGGATATTTATAGGGATGTTTTGCTGTAAGTTTCTTGATTTTGCTCTGAAAATACATCATTTTACTAAAATATGAAACTGATGATGAAGACCACAAATGATCAGTGAAATAACCGTAATGACACGTATTTTACGGATTGTGGTAAGCTCTCGCTGCTCTCGCGGAGGTTGTAATTATCGTCGCAAAGTGTTTTCGTTAGTATTACGATCCGTGAAGGATACGACGATACTCCGCAATTGTTTTTAGAACACTTTTATACGTTTTGTAATTTATCATGTTAATTCATGCATTACATTCCGGAATATTATTGTCTTCTTTTATGCTTAAAAGATGTTTTCTTAAAGTCGGTTGAATAGAACCTCGCAGTCAAAAAGGAATTCGACGATTCTCGCTATGCCTTACCTGTTTCAAGGCTGACCCATACCCCATATTTGAATGTCAGTTCATAGATAAAGGACAAATTCATTAGGCAACATAATAGAAAACATACTTACTTACTGCGCTGATTCAGCGACCCAGAGTGGATCTTGGCCTCCGACACCAGAGCCATCTTTTTCAATTTTGAGCTACCTCCCGCCATTCCGGTTGATGAAGTTCAATCAAGTCATTGATAACTTGGTCACTCCACCGATATCGGTGTCGTCCTGTTGAGTTTCTTTCGGCTTTATTCTCAACAGCGGTTTCCTCTTCTGAAAAGCCGGTAGATTCAGATTCAGACATGTGAAAGTGTCCTTATGGCCTTACAGAGACACGTTTTGATTTTGATGTTGTCCCACTGGAGGTTTCCCGCATAGCTGTCCGGTATATACTCTCTTCACAACTCGTTAAAAAACATACTGTTGACTTGAAAACCTTAACCTTTTGAAGTCGATTGATTAGAATTGACGTCAAAAGCAGATTCAAACTGAGTCTTCCCTCTCATTCCTCGTACCACGCATCCCACGAACCTAAATAAATACCTCCCGCTCGTGAGGTGTGTTGTGAAATACGGGTTTTTACATAAACTCCCCGTTACGCCTTATAAATATTACCGATATTGGATGTTTGTGCCCGAGGCGTATGGTTTCATTGTGGGCTTTCGAATTGCTGATATTCTTACGTGTTCTTTGATATATACAGGTAGGATTCATCCGTATTTTTTGAATATCGTATCAACAAACTGTTGTCATTTGCTCTGTAGGCTTACGCTGAAAAGCATAATATTATAGTAGGTATCAGCGAAAAAATCTATTACATTCAAAGTCAAGTCAAAGTCAAAGTCAAAGTGTTTTTATTTGTGAAACATAGGTAAAGGCTGCATAAATACAGTGGTGCATATCATAATGTATCACTATGTTTTGCCTATTGGCGTACAAAAACAATGCACATGCACAAAACTTATTCCTATTATGCCTATTACGCTGATACACAGCATTACAAACATAGGATATAATGAAAAGAAGGTAATGTAAATTGTCAAAAGTGTAATAGATACCGATATTTTTTGAGTTGCAATTATTATTTTGTTCTGAACTTCCAAACTGTAATGACAAAATTATTAGTATCTCAATCGGCAGATCAATTGGTAAATTGACCCCGACCTATGTCGATATATGGGACAATAGTTTTCTAACGGCAACGTTAAAATGTGCACGCTGATATATTTTAATAGTAAATACCATTAATCTTATTAAAACTGAATCACTTATGCACCGATAACCCCTTGGTATAGTCATAAGTGAACTACCGTAAAACGGGGTTACTTTAAAATGCAGGGGCTACTTTGGAAATGTGTTTTACGCCATATCCTTTTTTTATCTGTGGCAATGCAATACCTACCATCAACAATGACCTAACATTTTACTTCATTTGCTCAATCGTACTATGAATATTTGCGTTTTTATAACCATTTTAAATCTATCAAAGTAGCCATTTTCCTAAAGTAACCCCGTTTTACGGTACACGACGTGACCATACTGAAACATTTCCAAGCTCTACGATTGTGTCCTGAATCCGCCAATCTACCCACATACATATACAATCCTTTGACGTCGTTTTGTGAACAAAAATAAATGTCCAGCGTTTCTCTCCAGGACCAAGTTCCCATCCAGTCCTTTATGCGCAAAATCGTATGCGTTTCCCTCCCGTAATGCATACGAAATCGAGCTGCAAAATCAATTCTGTCCAAGCAAAACTAGCCCTTGCTGATACCTATTAAACTTGTAAGTTATGTATGGGTTTCTTTTGCGAAGTTTTTCAATTTAGCACATTATAACTTTATATTAACTTTCTATTAGCCGGCGAATGTTTCAGAAGTTAGACCGCATTGATATTTTGTGATTAAGGTAGTTATTTGATGTCGATTTTATAAAATAAAATGCGAGGAAAAGTGTAACCAGGTAATAGCATCTTGATTTGCAGGATACTTGGTACTACGAATTTAAGTTTCGATCACAAAAAATCATAGCCATCAAGGTATGAACAACGAACCTCATGATTGATTGATTGATTGATATATTTATTTCTTATTGAAAATTACATCACATTTCACATGTTAAATAAAATAGAACGAATTCACAATAAGATCGTCAGTGTAGTTATATAAAATTAGAAAGTAATATGAAATAATAAACAAAAAAATAAGAGAAAAATGTCACAATTTAAGAGTATACCTTTCAATAATATTATGATCTAGGATATCCTAGGCAATATAATGTCAAAAATTATAAGTACTAAAAATAATCTAGGTACCTGCGCAAAGCAGGTACAGTTAGAAAACAATAAAAATAATAATAATACCAATACAATGTCAAATTAAGAAAATTATTTAATATACACAATAATTATTTATTGTCCATATATTCTGAAACAGAATATAGGCTTTTCGATAGCAAAAGGTTTTTTAATTGGCGCTCAAATATTTGATCTGACGGCTCGTTTCTGAGGCTGGCGGGTAGACGTTCATAGAAAGAGGGGCCTACTACGCGCGGGTTCTTGTCGAGCAGCGCCAGCCGCCGCGGCACGGGTAGTAATCGCCCCGTCTGGCGGGTTATTCTATTCGGAATATTGGCGCGTTTAAACATATGTATATTCCGGCGCGTGTACAATATGATTTCGTAAACGTACAGAGAGTAATGCGTCATCAATTGATATTTTTTAAAGAGCTCTCTGCACGAGTGCCTCGGATTCACGTTTGCTATCACGCGTAGTGCTTTTTTTTGCAAGATAAACACTCGGTCGGAATCTGTTGAGTTACCCCATAAGATGATACCGTATGCCATCAGTGAATAAAAATAGGCGTAGTAAATTTGAAGTAGTGCTTCACTGGACACAACCGGCTTCAGTTTACGCAATGCAAATATTGCACTGCCAAGCCTTTCACACAATTTGTCTACATGTGATTTCCAATTAAGCCTACTGTCAATAGTAAACCCGAGGAACTTGCACGAATCACAACACGGTATCGGACTCTGTACCAGTGGAATGTGTATATGTCTTGCTGTGAAAAGCATCACATTTGATTTACTGACATTAAGGATGAGACCGTTCGCTGAAAACCACTTGTGAAGTTGGTCGCATGTATGTTCTATTTTTTCCTCAAGTTGTGCGTATGTGTGTGCCTTCACTACCACAGTGGTGTCATCAGCGAACAGTACCATCATGCCTTCAGCAACGGAGGTAGGGAGGTCGTTGATGAACATCAGAAATAGGGTATTTCCTAGTGCCGAGCCTTGAGGTATCCCGAGATCTAACGTACCTACCTCACATCTCACTTTCTTACCCTCAATTTTAACCTCAACCGTTTGCCATGAAATAACCTAAATGAGTTAAGTATAAACGTGTTCAAAAATTTTCAGTTTTAAATCTGATCACAAAACTAGAAAAAAAATTGAATATCGAATAGTTTTAATTGAAACGTCAAATCCGCACTGACGCGACCAAAATAGGTATGGGAGCGGTTTTTAATAGAAATGGCCAAAATGACCGAACATTCGGGCTCCACGATCCTGGCAACAATGGGGCCCTAAATCTAAACCATTCACCTGCCTTTCCGGTGGTCACGTAGTGTTTTTATGTACTTCCGTCGCTAGTGGTAAACACGGTGAGGCGAATATTGGTGCCAACATGGCAAAACATCCGCAAACTTTGGCAATAACAAATATAAAGCGTTTTGCTTTTGCAACAGTGGAGAATTATCTGCCTTTGTCAGTATTTCTAGCCGCTCATAATAATCTATTATTTATTTATAATAGGTAATGCAAATATTTTAGCACAAAAGTGCATCTGAATGAGCTCGCATTTCTGTAAGCATCAATCGTGATTGTAGTCAAGTCTATTAATATCCTAAATTAATGTATTTTTTCAATACAGATAAGACGCACTATAACTCAAATAGACACTACACTTTTTATTGAACGTACAAAGTTAAATTATTAAACTTTATCTGCAAAGATTTTCACCCTTTTATGCAAATAATATCCTTTGTTAGGAGTAAACTTTTAGAATTATTTTTAATTACGCCCTTTGGGTTTCCGTAGAACTCGTGTTCCAAGTCTTGTTTTCCTTCATGTTTTCTAATACACTGTTAGTTGTGCTTTCTATTTCGTATTCGTGCATGCCATTTCTGTCAGTCACGGAACTCTTTTACTGCTACAGCGCAGATATATAGCTAAAAAACATTTAGTTTTCCCGGTCATGATGTCGCTTTACTCCTAGTCATATTGGATGTTACCTTAATATCACATTTAACCGCTTTTTAGCAAAAGTTGATAGCAGTTTTCCACCAAAATTGTCACCAAATCCAAACGTTTGGCCAACATAAGCCGAAATACAGCCCATTATTACAAGGAAAGAATAAACGTAACGTAATGGTATACGACCCTCCAATACGTGGATCCGAATCACGATCATTTCCACACATACTTACAAAAAAGGTCATAACTGCGTGAGAAATCTAAGCACACTTACAACGTTTTGAGTTTGAATGTTTTCTTGATTTGTTGGGACTGTAAAGACGTAAGGGTCTTAGGAACTTAAAGAAGTTAAGGACATTTTATGTTGAATGTTCTTGATATTTCGACCACTGCTTGCCTATTCTTGTCGCATAAAGCTTTAGGGTTTATTATGTTATAGGTGAAAGGGAGAATAATAAATAAAATAATATATAGAAATACAATGCAGGCTCGAATATTCGATGTATGAGAAGGTATACAACTATGAATGAGAAAGTGGTAATATGACACTTCATACTCCCGCGGTTTGTACACATAATAAACACAAATTATAACCCAGTCTATTGCGATATTCCTTATTATCAGTACATCTGCGACCAGGGTGTGTGCAACCCCGCCGAAACGTTGGATTATGAAGGTAAATAAATAAGAAATATTGCGTTAGACCCGTAATAATTTGTGTTAATAACGTGGAAGCAATTAATATTCGGAAGCTCAGAATCTCAGAACTTTCACGAAAAGTTTTTCAGGCCATTCTGAGATTTTTCATAGTTCTAACTTTGGGCTCTGAAGAAAGTTTCAAAGCTTTTGACTTTAAAACTAAACGGTGCGCAAATCCGCATGAAAGAAAAATCATAACATCCTTTTTATGACTGTGCCCGAAAATAGTTTTAGCGAATGGTAACTAAAATATCTAAGTAGACAATCGGTTTTTAATCAGTTTCCTCGCTCAGCGTCTTAGCATACAGCGAGGTAATGCTGCCAGCGTCTTTGGTACAATGCCACGGGGGCCATTTTTAGACTTAGTTTAGATTTAGATTTAGATAGACTTATTTTTATTGGCTTATTGTTATTTATAAATTTATGAAACATGTAATGTCTAATTTTTTAATGTGGGTAAACCACAATTTTTATTTAAACCATTAATACAAAGATCAAAGCTTAAAGAAAAATTTAAAAAGGAGTTACCTGGTGGAAGAGACCGGGAATCGAACCCGGTACCTCTGGATTACCGGTCCTGCGCGTTAACCACTTCGCTACCCTAGCTACAGGTAGACCTGACGAATTTCTCCTTATGCTTTGTGTGTCGATCTTTGCATTGTTTATTTGAAAGGTTTTTACACCTTAGCGACCTCTATGTGTTAATTTTTTCATAAATTTATAAAAAACTAACAACGCCCTCTCTCGCTTGCTCGTTCGCTACTGTAAAGTGGTGCGGCAAGATGTGAATATTAACGTATCAACTACGAAGTGGCAAAAAAGTGTAATGAGTTTTTCGTCCACGTGAATCAGTTGCAGGCTATTTCTAGTAGGTACACAAATAAGTATGAATATGTCTGAAAACTTCTATTTGGCCTGACGGTTGAATAGTAAAGAATACTTTAAAGCAGTACAAGTTCGTCAAATGCGCCTTTTTATTAATCAAATGTAAAATGGAAAAATCGGCCAAGTGCAAGCCGGACTCGCGCACCGAGGGTTCCGTAGACGCACTTATGCCATCTTAATTGGCGGGTAATCTTAAGTTTGCACCTGGTATGTATGGGCTGTGATATGGGGTCGGATACAAATGAGGTGTAAAATAAAGCAACCGATCACGTTTGTTGTATCGGAGCCCCATTTAATATTTCTTTAATTCTGTTTTTGGTATTTGTTGTTATAGCGGCAACAGAAATACATCATCTGTGGAAATTTCAACTATGTAGCTATCACGGTTCATGAGATACAGCCTGGGGACAGACATACACCCGGACAGACGTTCAGACATTCAGACGGGCAGTGGACTCTTAGTAATGAGGTCCCGTTTTTTACTTTTTGGGTACGGAACCCTAAAAATGTACGTCCTAAATAGATAATTTCACAAATTTTACATATTGGCTGTATTGTCAAACAAGCTGGCATCGTTCCTTTCACCACATCCCTCATATTAGGGGTTTATTGAAGCGTATATATTTTAGGAAAGATAAGATAAAAGACATAAATCTACAGGACAGTTCGGCTGCCCTATATCAAAACCTAGTAAGGGACAATTTTTTGGATTTTTGTTTTTTAACTTATTCGTACCAACCTAGTAAGTCCTCAGCTGGTGACAGAGACACCAGCTCAAAAATCGTTATAATAACCAGAGTTTTCAATGCGTCGAAACCTAGTAAGTAACATGTCTAGTAACTGTTTACCGTTGTCAAACCCAGTAAGTCACATATCCCATATCAAAACATAGTAAGGGCATGAGACATACTAGGTTTTGGGCTGGTCAAAGGGCCTTACTAGGTTTCTGATCTGGGAATCAATGCGCCGGCAGGGGCGCGAGGCACCTAGTATCACTGTGTTCGGTCAGTCCACGGCAAGGCGCCGGCGCAGACACATCGCGTGCTGTTTAAATTAACTGTCGTCTGGACGGTTTTGAAGTATTGCGTGCAATATGAAGCGCCATTTACAATTTCATAGATCGAAGCAGTTGTTAGAGGCAGCTGTTAAATACCAACTTTAATTTCCAACACTTTTATTTATTATTTTTTGTTACGTAGGAACCCCTACATCATCCCTTTAATACATAATTATAAAACTTCGCTACTACAAACATATGCGAAGAGTGTCTGTGTCTTCGCTATTAACGTATAATACCTACTTAAGTACAACTAGATCATTGTTGTGTTAAGTGTTTACATAGTTAATGTTAATTCAAGAAGACACAGAAAGAATTCCAACTGGGTGAGTTGTTTAATAAAATAAATGGGCTTGTAAAGAACTTATATTTTTCTCATTTCTTATTAAATACCTACATAGTAACAAACACCGGTATATAAAATAAAGGTTTCAGTGTTTTAGCTGGTTAAAAATACGAGTAACAAGCATGATAATTTATAATAACTATACCTACCCACTCATGTAATAAATTATTTTACTTGCAGTAATATAACATTGAAAATGTTCATACGTACATTCGGATAAGTTCAATCGGAATTTCAGCTGGAGTTTAATGATTGATTTGTTGTGTATTCCTAACACTTGTAGACTAGGTTTACATTTGAATAAAACATTTTAAACGGATTATATCGCGTATATTAATTATTACAGCCTCTGACGTTTCGGTACCTTTACAGATACCGTTGTCAAAGCACACACGGTGAAACGCAACTGCAACGAAACTGCAACTTCTAGTTACTTTTGAGTTTCATTTGAGTATATGCCATAGACTCCAAGGAGCGACCGCACATGACGCAACCATTTTTAAACCGGTTTGAAACGCGTTGCAATACCTACCTACATGCCAGATGGGCCTAATGTGCAAAGACAGTTAGGTACCTACACATGTGCCAGAAGGGCATTTACTATTTTATTTAAAAGGTTTTGTTTTAAATATCTTGGATGCCGACGACAGGAATACCAGTTAAGACCTAGTAAGGGCTCCCTTACTAGGTATTGAAGCTGGTTTAATGTAAGAAACTAACACGGGTAAATACATTTTCAAAGTTAGTAAGGGGTATAAAACGTGCATATATAGTATATATTATAAAATTAAGTTATTGATACATACACTTGTTAGTACTCTACTGATTCATGTTTTTTTTTTTATTATTAATAAAGAGTTCTTTTAAGGCTGCCACGTTTTATGTTTTTGGGCTCTCCTGTAAAATTTGGTCTGGAGCCCTTACTAGGTTTTGATATAGGGCAGCCGAGTTATCTTGCCATTATGAACGCTAGGGGTGGTTCAGTTTGATTTGTGTGTACTCGTACTATCATTTTATTTTCACCTCCATCACAAAAAGAAAGAACGTATAAAATAGAGCATTAAAGTTTTTGCTTCTATATATCTTTAGTATGCAAGATCACTGTTTTACAAAGGCCTCCCACAAAGTTTTCCATAACGACGTATTGTGAACCACCCTCATTCACCGGCTTCTCACAACCCTGACCAGCGGGCCTATGATGGTTGCTTTTATCACGCGATAAATAAGTGACAAAGCATCCGTCACGTTTTGAAATGCGAGTGTATGTGACAGATGCTTTGTCAATTATTTATCACGTGCTTAATGTAATTTTAGGCCCCCAGATCGCCGATTTATCTTTTTGAGGGCTTTCCCACGCAGCGTCCTCCCATACGTGGTTAAGTCTCAAGACCTTTCGCAGGACATTGTTCCTACTGCCCCTCTTGTTTGATCAACATCTAGGGTCTTGGTCTCATTTAAAATTACAACGCGAATACCATTTTACTTTCCTCTTAGGTTGGTTGGTAAGGTAGAGAATGCCTGATGTAATAAAGATTAATAAATATATACTTAATAGTAAAATTGATATTACCTTCTATATCAGCAATGTGGTAAGGCTTCAAAGGACCGATAATTTTGTAAAGATCGCTTGAACCTGTAAGGTCCGTTC
Organism: Apotomis capreana; assembly: GCA_947623375.1. Classification (NCBI taxonomy): domain Eukaryota; kingdom Metazoa; phylum Arthropoda; class Insecta; order Lepidoptera; family Tortricidae; genus Apotomis; species Apotomis capreana. Next base: position 1,220,490 of record OX392520.1, read on the forward strand.
AATGAGGAGATCTTTGGGTAAGGCCTTTGTCCAAACGTGTGCTTTATTCGTCTGCAAAATAACTGAATTATAACTGTGGCTGATAATTTAGTACGAATTCCGCAAATAGTTATCAGTTTCAAATGTAGATGGCTCTGAGTTCACTCAGACAGAAAGCTGATAGCGTTTACAGAATACAGAAGATAACATACAGTAGGCTATATGGTGGGTAGAATTATATATTATGTAGCTTCTCCTCAATGTAGGTTTTGTGAGCTTTGGACCTCACGTTATAAGTTTCGAAAGTATAGAAATTTTTCATACTAGCCTCGCCGCGCGATGTTACCCGCTTATCCCACGGGAACACTAAATTTTTCTTTCTAAAATTTCGGGATATAAAGTAGCCCTTGTGTTAATCCAGGGTGTCAGCTACCTTCATGCCAAAATTTATCAAAATTGGTTCTGCCGTTTCAGCGTGAAGAAGTAATAAACATACACACAATCACAAATACAGACTCAAGACTTTTTGGGTTGTTTTCCATATCGTATCGTTAATAATTTACTTAGTTATTTCAGATTGATCCTGATCACGTCTTCCAAATCACCCTGTATGATAATTAATTGTGGTCTCATTTAATCTAGTTATAAGAAAATTTCAAAAATTCAATGTTATAAAGTAGTAACAACATTCACCGGTAGATGGCGCTGATTGCATCGTGCATCGCGCTATCGATGTGTTTCCGTATATAACATAAGACCTCTCCGTCTCAATCGTAATTGATGTTTGCACCTCCACCAAATGTGCGATATTTTTGAAACGCGTCCTCGTTAATACCAGCGAGGATCGTGTCTAATATTAAATCTATCATTACAGGCAGCCCCAACCAAGGCTGAAGGCATTAGCACAAAATATACGAGTAGATAGATAGGTGAAGAAGGGACTTTTGCCAATAGGCATGACGAAACTTTTTTTGAGGATGTCATTAGATTCTACTGTTTATTGGGATCAAATGTCTATATGGGATTAACTACACTTAGACTGCTCTAAAAGTTAGAAATGACTGTCAAAGTTCAACATTCCACCCACATGTCACGTCATTATTATGATATGGGTACCAAGATTTGTATGGAGATAATAAGTCATTTGCCACACTGTGAAAAGTGCGTTTAAGTTCATCGTTGTCATACAAAATTATCGTTTGTTATATTACGGGGATTTTGAAAGCAATCAAAATCTCTTTTAAATTGAAAAAAATATGAAATCGTCTTCCTTCCTTTCCTTTGAAGTCACATACTCACTTTACTCACTGGAATACAAGTTTTTGGGATAAAAAGTAGCCTATGTAACTCCATGTCAAATTGTGTAGTAAAGAAAGATGGCCAGATTTGTATGGACTCTGGCCTAGAGACCAATAACGACTAAAAGTTTTTCATATTCTACTACTTTTAAGATGGCGGGAAATCTCGATTTGCTTTTTAAAAAAACGATCACAACTGCTTCAAAAATTATTCATTTATTTAAAATGTATTGCACAAAATACATATGCAACTACGAAAGGCGGACTTAATGCTATGAGGCATTCTCTACCAGTCAACCACAAGGCCAAACAGAGACATTATTAATGCGGGATGTGTGTACAACAAAACGTGTATAACACGATGCAAATGTCCAACCAAAATACACTAATAACATTGATAAGTCAAAAGAAGATTATAAATCAAGATAATTGGTTGAAAAATACGTTGCAAACCAGAACAGCCGAATATTTGTATGTATGTATGTCACTTTATTGTACACAAAAACAATTCACAAAACTTCAAAAAATAAAAATTAAACATGAACAAAGGCGAACTTATCCCTATAAGGAATCTCTTCCAGTTAACCTTTGAGCAAATGAGAAAATAATGGGATATCCAAGAAGATAGACAAACGAACAAGTTAATATTTCACTCGCGCCTCGCGCTTACTCACAATCAGTCAATGATTCTATGATTACACACATGCTTCCAAGCAGCACACAGGTTGCATAGCCTATGCAGCCTTTATACCTACAGCTTAAATGGCTAGCTAAATAAGGCTGTATACAGCCTGTTTACTACCTGGACTGCATACGAACTTATACAGCCCTTATTCATATAAATAATGACACAAAGGTAAACTAAAAAAGAAAAATTGAATGCGATCTACTACAATCTAAGCAGGATTTGAACCTGCGACCTCTACGTTTCCGGCGTATTGCTCTCGCAACTGAGCTATTAGATCGCTACGTCAATTACACCAAATCTTATCTTTCATAATTCTTACGCTAATGGAGCGCCCTCTGCGTCATATGTGTTTGAAATGCTTAATGCGCATTAGCCATACCCTAGGATGTGCGCTTTACACGTACGATCACCTGTCCCCATTGCTTTACAGCAAGCGTGAAGGCTGTGAGAGAGATGGCGCTGTTCTAAATATTTTTTTAGGTAAGAATATGGAATGAAAGATTAAAGGCAGTAACAAGGTCCTTCTGTAAGTGTTTCAACTACGCAAGATCCTCATTAAGATCGAGTCCGGCTTTATGATTTAATCCCTCCATACTGCGTTCTCTTAAATTAATTAAACGCGAAGGAAATTGCGGCTAGCAGAAACGGGATTACATTGAGATGGGATAGTTTGGGCAAATATACTTGAATGACTTCCTTTGCTATAATTTCGTTGGTCCATCTTTGAAAGAGCTAGGTTTTGTTGTTAGCCTACAATGATGTTCTAAATTTTCATCATTCTGACAAAATATTTTTATTAACCATTGATACAAAGATCAAAGCTTAAAGAAAAAATTAAAAAGGAGTTACCTGGTGGAAGCTAGATACCGGGAATCGAACCCGGTACCTCTGCACTTCACTTCGCTACCCTTACTCCAGTAAAGTAACCTTACTCCAGTCTCTTCCACCATGTAACTCCTTTTTCAATTTTTAGGGTTACCGTACCCAAAGGGTAAAAACGGGACCCTTTTACTGAGACTTCGCTGTCCGTCCGTCCGTCTGTCACCAGGCTGTATCTCAAGAACGGTGATAGCTAGACAGTTGAAATTTTCACAGATGATGTATTTCTATTGCCGCTATAACAACAAATACTAAAAATAAAATAAAATAATTATTTAAGGGGGGCTCCCATACAACAAACTTGTTATAGATTATGGTACGGAACCCTTCATGCGCGAGTCGGACTAGCACTTGCCCAATTTTTTCCATTAAGCTTTGATCTTTGTATCAATGGTTTAAAAATAAAAATTGTGGTGTGTCCCCAATAAAAAAATTAGACATTACATGTTTCATTTTATAAAATAAAACTTCAACGAAATCTTTAATCAGGGGTGCAAGCTTTCGAATAAAAAAAGTCTAAATTGGTTAATTTCATAATAACGGGATTTTTACAGTCGAATAAAACAAATGATCGTTACACCGGGTGCCTACAGAGTTATCACGGGTATAATTGGGATAAATGAACTTTAACATAACATGTATTTCATGAATAATCATTATCATAACATAACAAAATAGCATTGTGCCTCTATTTAAAATAATGTTGTATTTTTTAAGACCTGAAAACATGAAGAAAATGTCCCAAAAACAGAACTACTAGCGCCATCTTGTGGCGTAGAGTGCTAGACTTTTAAACTAGTATTAGTAAACTAGTATTTCACGAAATAACTTAGTTACTTTGCTTTTTTTGCGGTATATCATTAAAAAAAACAGTCTGCGAAGGTATACCTAGTAAAAAAATATAACCAAGAGGATACTTATAGAATAATGAATAAAAAGCGAAACTAGACGATGAAATGCAGTTAAAGGCATACTAATCAAAACCGTGATAATTATAGCGACATAAAAATCTCTACATAGTATAAAACAAAGTCGCTTCCTGCTGTCTGTCTGTCTGTCCCTATGTATGCTTAGATCTTTAAAACTTCGCAATGGATTTTGATGCGGATAGAGCGATTCAAGAGAAAGGTTTATATGCATAATTTATCAGCATTGCACCCGTGCGAAGCCGGGGCGGGTCGCTAATTAAGTAATAAGTCGTGTTTTGCGAAATCGCCCATTCTGTAAAATCCCAACAATTCTATAACATCGAATCGTCAATGCACCCATACATACAATGTATGACAGAGTTCTGCAACGGACTGTACGGATGACAAATGGAAAAGCTAATACTCACTTCCATCTGTCACGAGCAGATGTCAACAAAAGATCCACAAGCGAAAGGCTGAAACATGACGTAACTTGGTAGCAAAATGGTGGTACTTACGACCTTTTGCACAAAAGGTCTACAAGTGAAATATTATCTAAAATAGCACAACTTGGTGGTAATATGTAGGCGGTTACGACCTTTTGAATTGGAGCTTGTGGACTGTGGAAAATTGTGCAGATGCTTTTCGAGCTTTGTCAATAACTGGTTAAGTGCGAGTCGGGCTTAACACTAGAACAGTCGCTTATGGGTCTATTGGACCCGGTGACCTTCATAACAGTCAATAATATTTTAGTTAGGTACCGCGCGACGTTGCCGTTCTATAGTACCTTCCCGCAAAAGTGTGGCGCGTCGGTTCATCGCCGCAGGAGTCAGTCGCTCGCGAGCGACGGACGTCTAAAGTGCGTATGGGTTCGCTGGACCCTGTAGCGACCATTTGCGTGCATATTATTTATACGTCTGGGTCTACTGGACCCATGCGCGACTACTTAAAAAAAAACACAAGATAGGCCAGTGTATTCCACATTTTTTTTTGGTTTTCAACCGAAATGCACAAATATGCTGCTGCAAATGGAATTTAGCAATTTGTGGTGAGCACACAAAACCGATTTGTACTAATTGTTTTGAAATTACTGAGTAAAAATATAGGTTTAGTTCGAAGTGCAATAACTCATTACTTTTTAGGATACACTGTGATCTCTTTTTGTGATTTTTAATAAAGCAATAATAGTAGTTTAAGAAAATATTAAAAAAATAAACAAAATACAAGGTTATCAGCCTATAATGTATAAGTTACGAAAAAAAAATCTAAAACGTAGGTATCTTTTGAAATTATTATAATATTATAATAATTTTCCATAAATAAAGTATTGATTATTTTATCATGATTGTTTTATAGTTTATTATAGGAAATATATACGTATTTCATAATTATTTGAATATTTTTCGATTTAGGGCCACATAACGGACTGGGTCCAGTGGACCCCGTAGCGACTAAAAGTGTTCGAAACTAGGACGCGACTGTTCTAGTGTTAAGCACCGAGCTCGGAGGATGTAGCTATAGTTGTGTGCATCTAGCATTTTCTTTGATAATGTTATTTATTTTATTTAAAATCCATTTGAAACGGGTTTACTCTCGTCATTTATATCAAATGTTGATCGACACGTTCGAATCACAGGAGCTCCGATGATTTTTCAATGTGATGAAGCAGCAAAAATACAAAAAAAAATACGATTCAGAAAGTAATCTTGATCCGATTCTCATGAAATTTTGTGAGTACGTTCGATAAGCATATAGAACTTTTTTGTCGCTTCATCTTTGTGAAATATTTCAAAAGGCGAAGATATGAGAAAATCGTAAAAAAATGCATATTTTAAAAATGTTCGCAAGGTCTACAGCGCACTGAGTAAGGTTTTATAATGTTTGCTACGGAACCCTACAAGTCATCTGCTCCAGCCACTCCATACCTTTCTTTCCATTCAGCGCATGCAACAACGTACAGCGATGGATTCCAATTTCATTGTCCGTCCGCCTGTCCATCACAGACGGTCAGCAAAAAACTGAGCAAATATTCAAATATACAATATAGGAGGATCTTTTATTTAAACTTTATTGCACAAAATACAAAATTAAAAGTACAAACGGTTGACTTAATGCCATAAGGCATTATGTACCAGTCACCAAACAAAAAAACAGCAGGTAGGTGCAGGATCATTAAAAGCCGTGGCTAGAAACATAATATATTTACATATATTTTGGAAAAAAATATTAAAAAGAAACGGACAGGATATATTTTGGTTATTTTATAATATTTGGTTATACAGCAAAGTATGTTTTTTTATATTTTGCTGAATAATCATATTTAATTTTGCCTAAGGATAATACATAGAAACAATTAAAACTAGAATATATGTATATACTTATATATAAACTTAACTAAACCTAACTATAAATAAAAAACGGGCTCCAGATCGGTGCCGACCGGGAGGGTGCCCAAGAGGCTGGCCGCATTACCACACTGAATAGCCAGGGCTATTCTGGCATATTATTAGCCACTATCGATGGCTGCATACTTGCGCCGCTTGAGGTGTTCGGCCGCGTCCGCAGCAGCCCCGGCTTTGGTGGTGGTCACTGGAAGGTGGGACGGCGCTAATGTATCCACGCACGTGGCGTCCCATACCAAAGGCCGTCCCAGCTTCCAGGGGACGAGGGTCATGCCATCCGGCCTCTTTCCGTCGTCCCTCGCCAGGCCTGAAGGTTCTAAGTCGGCCGGTGTTCCCACACTTGCGAGCGCTTGGCGCAAAATTTCGTTGAGGCAAGCATGCCGCGAGATGCGCCCAGCGCTCTTCGTGCAGGATAGGCCATGGAGACCGGATGGAGAGACATTATTGCCGCATTGCTGAATTAAAATTTCATCCTAACTTAGCGTATGATCATAGTACTTCAAAGATCAATAAATTATTCATCTTGTTGTGTTTAATAGTCTACGTGTACCTACTTAAACATTATCTTAAAGTTAAAGTGAGTAATAATAATATTTTTTTATTATAACAAAGAAATAAAGCAACTGAACAACAGCAGTGAACTTTAGCTTTAAGAAAATCATTAAAGAATCCCTATTCTATATTATTTAATTTACGATCGTTTTTCGAAATTACCTTCAAAGTATCAGTATAATATTTGGTAATTATTGAAAGCTTAATCATTAACTTAGACAAACCATCCAAAAAAATAATGTGCGTGTGTTGCTTAAAAATGTTCCTATTTTGTTGAATATAGTGCAAAAACACACATTATAATTGGTCTTGAACAGCATATATACACTAAAACTATATCCGTTTACTATTTGGCTTAGCGTTCAGCCAAGCGATTTTCCAAACGAGAATATCTAAGCAGGTTTGTCAGCCGAACCCTTTTTGCCATTTTAGCGGAATATTCGTTTGTTCTAGAATATTCTAGCACGCGTTCATTAGCGGACATTCGTTACTGCAATTAGTAATATGTCAGTAGTACCGTCAGCAGATTTGTAAGGAGATATTGAGAACCAAGAATCATTTGAAACTGTTACATTTTAGTTTTAGATAAATTAAATACCTACAAAACTGGTTTAAGTGATTGACAAGTCAACTTGTTTTGTAGGTATTTAAGATAAATTATTTTGGATCCAACATATTTTGCAATTAGTTAGTGAAACATGGAATATTTAATTATTTTTTAATGTAAAATCACATTTTTTTTTATTATTGAACCGTAGATACGTAGGAAGTTGTAGATTCAATCGAAGCGATGTGTATTGAAATCGCTTGGATAGGATCGATACGTTGGATCGTTAATCCAGAGGTACCGGGTTCAATTCCTGGTCTCTTGCGCTTGTTACACGTCATTTAAATTTTTGTTTGTCCTATGATCTTTATATTATTCTTTATATCAATGGTTCAATATTTTACACATGTAAATTACAAATCATATCATCGAATTGTCTAAATAATATGTACTTAATATCTATCTAACGTATGTTTTGAAAACAATCCAATCAATTTATTCTAAATTATATTTAAGTATCGTTGCAAGCCTTTCGACATATTTTCTGACGGTACCGTCTACATGATGCAGAAATTGATCCGCTCGCCTAATTGGGGGTGGGCCCAAAAAAACCCATTGTCTGCCTAATTCGGGCTTTCAGTCGAACTAAGGTACATTCCTAACTAGAGATGGGAAGAAAATCGCTGTGACTTGCGTACCAGTAAAACATTCAATATCCCATTGACATTACTTCTGTAATGTTAAGAGGCCTTGCTTCGTTTTTTTTTTATTATGACTAATATTATTTATAATTTTAACCAACTTTTTGAAGTGATAAATACTTTTCCCTGAGTTCTAGAAAGTAACATAGCTATTTCATGCTTTCCTTGCGTGCAGTCAAAAATAAGATAAAAAAAAACCGTTTTCTGCGTGAATTTTGCCAATTTAGAAATTTTTTTGAAACAGAAATTATCAATGAAAAATTCAAACTGTAGATGTAGGTTTCAAGTATATACCAATAAATTGCAGTGACCCTGTTCTAAGTAGTAACATTGATATATGTTAAGAAAAATGTTTGATTAGATTATAGAGAAAAATATCGCAAAGAATCAGTATGCTTGAACGGATAAGAAGCCTTATCAAATCCATATTTTTGTCACACTTCAAGCGAAGTGTGAAAAAGCATCGCTCGGGCCAGCATGGCACTGGCAACTGACAGGGCACCGTTGATTACTTGACGGTTGCCATCGCGACTTGGGCTCCCATTTTCCCTTATCTTCAGGTGAAGTGAAGCCTTTGAATTTGAGCCTTTTACCTTAAAAAAAATCGTTTAATAAAGACTGCAGTGCAGCTATAGGCAGATATGACATCGCTGAGTAGAGGCTTTCCTTTAGAGACCGACCTACGTGATTTTGTATCGTTCTGTCAATTCACAGTGATTAATACATACTTTTGATCAACCAATCACTGTGACTTTCTTGGTATCTGTTACCTCCGTTCCCACACCCTAACTTCGCAGTTTCAATCCTACTACATGTAATCTACGAATCATTTCACACATATAGTATAGTTGTTTAGCAAAAGTTACAATCGACGATGTAATTTTAGCTTTATCGAAAGGAGATTGGGTGTGGTTTGGGGAGATCGTAACTTGCAAGAGAATCATTGGGCTAGTAACAAAAGGTAGTATGTTACTAGGAAGCTATTAGTAGTTGTAGTGTTTTGTAGTTGATCGATATGGGCAATTTAGGAACAGTAATGTAGGTATGCTAATTTTTTTTTTTTTTTTTTTTATAACGGCACAACATAGTGGCTCCACTTCGCCTGATGGTAAGCAAAAAGGGGAGCCCAAGTCGCAATGGCAACTGACGAGAAACCAACGGTGCCAAGTCAGTTGACACTGCCATGCTGGCCCGAGAGATGCTTCTTCACGCTTCGTTTGAAGGGTCCCAAGTTATAAGAAGGAGGAAACACATGAGCCGGCAAGGAGTTCCATACTTTAATAGTTCGGCAGATGAAGGAATTGCCAAACTTCTTGGTACGGGTGGGAATATTCTCCACGGTGAGGCGATGACATCGCAAGCTGGCACGTGTGGTTCTATGACGGAAAGGGGAGGGTGGGATAAGAGAAAATAACTCTTCAGAACACTCGCCATGGTATAGGCGATAGAAAACGCTCAGCGACCCAATGTCCCTACGTAATTGAAGGGGTTCGAGGAATCTGGTACTTTTCTCGTCACCTATGATGCGGACCGCCCGACGCTGCAATCTGTCAAGAGCATCGAGTAGATATTGGGCGGATTGGGCTAATATATTAGTCTTGTCAGACTGCCTATTTGCGTAAGGCAGTTGATTAAGAGTCGAATAGGTGAAATTGACAGAGCATTGTGGAATTGAAACGGACTGAAATTAGATTTCAATTTCGGCCTCCGTTCGATATGCCAAAGTCAAGAGGTATTATTAAAGTGGGTGCTCCTGATATGCCATTTGATTGAAGTTTGAGTGGAATTATTGACTGAACGAGCGAGGCGTCTCGGTTTCGTCTTGGTCAAAAATTATTTCGTGTGTCCGGGTGTTTTCGCCTACTTATCGCGTACCTATCTCAATCGATTCACATGAAATTGTGTGTTAGGTTTTATCAGTTAGTTTAGTTTTTTCAATGGATTATTTTTTTATTTTTTTTATTTCGGTAATAGGGGGGTTTAAATCTTAAAATATCTTAATTCGGCCATTTTGAACCAAACTCCATCCCATAACCAGTAACTGCTTAACATTGGGCCGCAAGCTTGTTTGCCACCATCGTATTATAAAAAAAAAACTCGCGATTCCCCTATCTCATTTTCCCGATTTTGGCTGTCTATCAGCCACAGACGTCCACTGCTGAACATAGGTCTCCCCATAGCTCATCACAATAAGGTGTGATCCCGTGATGACAGCATCCATCGACTCCTGCGACCCTAACGAGGTCATCTGTCCCATTTCCCCGATTATGACCTCAATGTTTACGATGAAGCGAAAAATTTACAAATTAATGGTTCAGGCAGGTTTAAACCTGCGCTTCCAACGGATTTCCGGGCCAACATGGGCCAATAGGTAGGAATAGGACCACTGAACCTGATGCGAGAGCCATTGATTTTTCAACCAGTTGCTTCTTCATGTGTAGTCACGATATGTAGATAACGATTCAGACTGTATGATCGGCTCCATCGTCTCAAATTATGTTGAGAGTCGATAGTAACTATGTGCTACACCCAAATTTAATTATAACCGATGATGGTCTATTGATTTTACACGGTTAAAAATGAAACCATATCTATAAAACTACATTCGAGCTTAGCTCGTACAACCAGCATCAAAGCTGAAATTAGTATGCAATTTGCCATGAGCCTTTAGTAAAGCTGTCATCTACTTAAGATGCTGACTGTTCAGTAATCTGCGTCCGGCCTTAAACCGAAGCTCCGCAAATGTGTCAAGGTTTAATAAATGGGAAACAAAAAGTTGGAATCTCGGCCGACACGCGACGCAAGCGTGACCGGACTCCTAAGCCGTACTGGCTTACATCAAGACCTAGTACACGCCAGGTCTAGATCGCGTAAGAGTAAGCGCGATAGTATATTATAAGCTAGCTACTTTCATGAAGGAAGAATTTTGAAAGAAAGGCATGAAGCCGAAAGGTGTTTTATTCCGGTGATTCCGCGGTCAGCTATCACCGCGGAAAACAATGTGACCTAGTTTAATGTTCTTCGTATTGAATATGTAGGTTAAATTGTAAGGTAGGTATTTGTGGGCCTTTGATGCTTGAAATAAATGAATTCATTATATCATTATTATCTCCTTTATTTATCTTTCGTCTTAGGCTAGGTTTTTAACTATAAATTTATATAAAAAGTAAAATACAATAAAGTAATTACAAAATATAAATACATTATAAAAAACCTAACCTAAGTAGGGTGCCGCCGGCAGCGGGGCAGGGCCCAGGCTACCGGTGGTGTCGGGCTGCAGAGAGAGGAACCTCCTGACGATGCGCGCCGTGTCCAGGAGTACCGCCTTGTGAATCTGACTATATCATTATAATTATTATAAAACTTGAATCAAATCTTGTCAGCTCATACACTGTATGTGTTCCGACCAAATTGAACGCACACATTGCTCGACTCATCATTATCACATAGTGCTAGGCTCTTTTCGGTGGAACAACTTTCATGTTTCTTTATCTTCAACTTGTTTTATGATTACCTGACACGAAATCAAGAAGAAAGCTGAAGATAAAGAAAATAAATAATAATAAATAAAATAAATAAATATCAGACAACCTCACACAAATCAACCTAGTCCCAAATTAAGCTCAAGAAGGCTTGTGTTATGGGTACTAGGCGACGATATACATATATATAGATAAATAAATACTTAAATACAAATAACATCCACGACACAGGCACAAATATTCGTGTTCATCACACAAATATTTGCCCTCGCCGGGATTCGAACCCGGGACCGTCAGCTCAGTAGGCAGTTGCTTAACCACTGCGCCAACCACACATTGCTGAACTCATTGGAGATAATTTAAAACACTCACAACGCAAGTGGCTGGTCATCATGAGGCCTTCCGATGAGTAATTTAGAAAATGCTACTAAACCTGAACGTAACGAAACATTGGAATTCTTAGCTTCAATATTGGCTGAGATCTTTTCTCCTGTTCCAATTATAGCGGAATATCTTGGAAACAGGGCCATTATTGAAAAGTCGTACAATAAAAATCTAGTCACACGGCACAAGGCATTTAATTTTGTATATGGAATACTTATATAAAAATTATGAGATATGCTCGACTGTAGACGTAGTGGCAGTTTTGTGATGATAAAAGTCGCCGTCCATGGACGTGGTGCCGTATCACTATTAAAATATTGTTAATTATTAATAGTATTATATATTGACTGTCGTAGGTTAATTTGAATTGCATAATGCCTCAATTAAACTGTTATAGTATTATGCATAGTATTGTGCATAAATAAATCATGATGGTCCTAATTTACGTCTCTCAACAAACTGTCCGTGAAAGTGTTAAGAAACAATTTTCCAAGAATTTGTCATTTACTAGGTTTTGACTCGGGGCAGTCGAACGGTGCTCGAACCTCGAAACACGTCGCTCGTAATCACCGAGACACATATATTAGAGTTGAGGGTTAACTTTTACGAAATTGCTGACAAGGAGAAGACATTTATTTCGTTTCAGATGAAACCAGGAACCTATATGATAGTTGCTTATATCACGCTATAAATAAGTGACAGCATCCGTTTTGACAAAATCCAAGTGTGAGTGACAGATGTTTCGTTACTTATTTATCACGTGATAAACGCAAACATGGCCCCTAGGCGATAATTCGAAGTGTACTTTTAGATCCCACCAACAACATTTCATGTAAAATTGGCGGCCAAGACTCACATGCTTATAACACTTTCGCTGTAAAAAAGATATCTGATCCCAAGAAAAGCCAAGCCCCTAAGCCCTGACTTTACTAACCCTACACCTTGTTATCAAAAGTATCACCTGTCCGTTTTATAGTTAGGTATTAAGATTAATCATATTATGATCAATCACGGACGCCCATCCTATCCTAAAATCAACTACCAATGTTCTTTAACATTGTTTTGGTCAAGCGCATTTTGTGAATGAAATATGACCATGATTTTTATTCAGCAAAAACCGGTTAAGTACGAGTCTCACTCGCGCACCGAGGGTTCCGTACAAACTCTTATCCCATCTTAACAGGCCGAGTTAAGTTAAGTTTGCATCTGGTTTGCATGGCGCTGGATACAAAGGAGGTGCAAAGTTAACGCAACCGATCACGTTTGTTGTATGGGAGCCCCCTTCAATATTTATTTTGTTCTGTTTTTTAGTATTTTTTGTTATAGCAGCAATAGAAATACATCTCTGAAAATGTCAACTGTCTAGCTATCATAGTTCACGAGATATAGTCTTGTGAGACACGGACGGACAGACAGGCAGTTTTAACCCTTTGGACACTGAACCCTAATAAAAAAAAAACCTATAAAAGTGACTAAACTTACAGTTCAATATTATGGGAGAGAAATAAAAAATATTTTTCCAATTATCTACATTCTCCACGGGAAATTATTTAGTTGACCCACATTTATGAACCGACTATTAAACCAATATCCATGAAAATATAATGAAAACTTCCAAAGGGATTAAAATATTATTACGGTTCATAAATATCTCGTTACAAATGAGGTTTGACCTAAAAATGTTTTATTCAATATTATTTATTCATGCTGAAAATATTTCAGTTACTTTGTGAAATTTAATATATTTTGCATATGCAATGCTCATAGTTTATTAATATTTTTTTACGAATCTATAATAAATTAAGGTTCATATTTACCGAGATTTTATGATCATCACCATAATGCCTTAATCACACGTACCGAGACAGTGGGCGAGACAGTGCTCTCGTCCCTGTCACACACAAGACAAACGGGCGAGACAGAGCACTGTCTCGCCCGTTTACTCGGTACGTGTGATCAAGGCATAACCATCACAATCATTAGTCACAGTATCTGTTGTATAGTGGGACCAATTTTTCTGTGAACTGACAGCCGTGTTTCAGCATAAAAGTCGTAGTTCCCAATTTCGCCGGTTCACTGTAAAGTTGGTCACACTATAGGCGTCTGCAGACCTAGGAATATAAAGGGCAAGATTTAATTACAGCTACTAGCAGCTAGGGATCGCCTATATCGATAAAGTCAATTATCGATGCATCCCATATCGTCGGGGATAGTGCAGTACCGCGTAAATAACAGCTGTCGAAAAGCTTCTCATTTCAATAAAATACTTAACATTTGTTTGAATATTGATTCGTATCTACACTTGTTACTTACGCGGTATTGCACTATCCCCGACGATATACATACTAGTGCCCCTAGCACACTCTTTGAGTTTGTATTTTCTTGTGCAGGTACTATTCTGGTGACAATTATCATAATATATTTAATATTAATATTAATAATATAATAATAATATCTCTATTTATAGACCTCTTTACATAATTAGATAAAAAACTGCTTACCTACTTAGACACTTATAATGAAAGGAGTACTAATTGTCAATGTCGTCGGAATGAGGAAAAATATATGAATGAAGGTTTAAAAATCCTTTTGTTATATTTATAATTGCATATTGTTTCATTTGTATACTTTCAATAACTTTTCAATTCAATGGATTTTTATTTTTACAAAAGACGGCGCGGTCCCTAGTATATTATGGGATAAGCATCGATACTTGGGTTCATCGATATAGGCGATCCCTAGCTGCTAGTAGCTGTCATTAAAATTTGCCCTTTATATTCCTAGGTCTGCTTCCTTCCTAGGTCCTAGATCTGCTTATATGTAGAGCGACCATGAACATCTGTTTACGGTTATTTTTTAACCCCCGACAAAAAAAGAGGGGTGTTATAAGTTTAACATGTGTATCTGTGTATCTGTCTGTGGCATCGTAGCTCCCGCGGATGGACCAATTATGCCTTGATCACACGTACCGAGACAGTGGGCGAGACAGTGCTCTCGTCCCTGTCATACACAAGACAAACGGGCGAGACAGAGCACTGTCTCGCCCGTTTACTCGGTACGTGTGATCAAGGCATTAGAGTGGGATTTTATTTTATCGAAAGACTTTTCCGTCGAGTTGGTTCTTAGCTATGTTTGGTGGAAATAGGACCAGTAGTTTCCAAGATAGTCAGCTTTGATTGGAACAAGTGACAAGATCTCAGTCAATATTAAAGCCAAGAATTCCAAATTTTGGTTAAATCGTGGATCTCGTTGTCTGAATAAATAAAGTTTATTATTATTATAAATGTTAAGTTGTATTATTAAAGCAGTAACGTCTGCTAACGTAAACCAAATGTTTACAATGAAGCAAAAATTTTTATGGTTCAAGCAGGGTTCGAACCCGCGTCTCCAACTGCTTTCCGGGCCAACACGGGCGTCCTACCTATTGGACCACTGAACCTGAAGCGAGAGCCATTGAACTTTTCAACCAGTTGCTTCTTGCGTACCTTAGGGTGGCATCGTAGCGCCATCTACCGTAAAGGACCCCGACTAAACCAAAACTGTGTACAAAGCCGGGCTGTATATCGAGAGCTAGACATGAATCCCTCTCCTTCATTTCAGTGACATTATTTGCTCATCCCTTATACCTAAAAATATCATTCTTCAGCCAATTTGAAAGTCCTTACGAGGTCCAAAGCTTACAGTAACCTTACCATGACTTAATCAGAAATTTAGAGATCCGTAGAAGAACCGGGGTAACCGACATAGCCCGAAGGATAGCAAAGCTTAAGTGGCAGTGGGCAGGGCACATCGCTCGTAAAACCGACGGCCGCTGGGGCCATCGAGTTCTTGAGTGGCGACCACGCACCGGATTACGCAGCGTGGTTAGGCCCCCCATGATGACCTGGTGAAGGTCACTGGAGTCCCCTAGATGCGGGCGGCGCAGGACCGGTCATGGTGGCGTTTTCTGGGTAGGCCTATGTCACAGTACATATATAGGCTAAAGCAGTATGGAAACTACGAACAAACGGTCGAAACAGCGCACACACACAGACGCAAGCGTTTACGAGGCGGCTAAGCGTACTTCGCAGTGCTGTCAGTAGCGCGTGGCGCGTCGCGACGGGCGGACCGGACTGTTCGTTTTTATTGCGTGTTGCGTGCGCTGTCTGCGATTTTTTTAAAGATGCCACGAGTGTATTGCGTTGTATACGGTTGCTTGAACTCGGCTTCTTCAAACCTTTTAGCTGTTGATTTCAAAGAGAATACCTAAATGTGTAAAGTAGCTGCATCAATTTATCAATAAGTAGACAAAATCAGTTATGGTGCCGTGCCCATGCTTTCTGGTGATTTATTAATTAGAATGAGGATTTTTTACACGATAAAATTGAATAATAAAGCTTTTCGAACGTGTCGTAGCAGGCGAAAGTATTTCTCAGTCAGCAATTTATAATAAATACAAACTTGTCTTAATTGAATAAAGACGTTTTAAAAAGTTGAAGTCTTTTAATTACATTATTTTGTTTTTAAACTAGTCAATTAATTCGATTAGGCTAGGTTTTTTACAATAATTGTATATAAAGTGAAATACAATAAAGTAATTACAAAATATAAATACATTATAAAAGACTTAACCTAGGGTGCCGCCGGCAGCGGATGACAACCCTAGCGCGTAGGTATTTATCTTCAAAAAAGGCCTTAGTTTCCATACTACTTTAGCCTATGTATATACTGTGCCTATTTCCAGCAGTGGACGTGTTTTGGCTGATGATGATGATGAGTTACTGACCGTACTTGCTAGCTGTCGCTAACAACGTAAACAATTTGCATGAAGAATAGCACAGCACCCCTAATGGTTTCTTTGTAGAACTACAATTCTCCATACAACTCGTCTACGCAGTCGCTACCGACTACGGTCACTGTAAACTCATGGTATAGGTACAGACACAGGCGCGACAGCGGCCTATCGGTGTAACTCGGGCGTCGGTGACCTTGTAATGCTGAATCTTTTGACGAGGCATTCACGTGAATGCCCTCCACCCCCGCGCGGCCCGCACTCGCCCGCGCTCGCCCCTGACACGCAGCAGCCGCGAGTTTGGTTACTGCACACAAGTGTCGCTGTCGTTTCTTTTTACGTTAGTATTATATATTCTTTGGTACAGAGCCGCTAGTTTACTCTCGAATCGTACATTTCCTTCTCGTGTTTATTTTCACCTCAACTATTAAACTTTTTCTTCCCCCCCATCACGTCCGAGCCTTTAATTCGGCAGTAAGTCGCGAACCAAACTCTAATAGTACGAGAGCCCACGACCAAAACCATGTCTCATAGCAATACGGCAAAAACCCTATAAAATCGTTAGATTGTATGATTCTGAACCCGACTAGGTGTGTAGTAACGGTCGAAAGTGTAGCAATTGCGTGGGAGGCCATTTCTGCTGTGTCAAAAAAAAAGACAGTCGGTATTATAGCAATACGTCTGATAGTGAAAATGTACATAGATTTTATAATTGTATTATGAAAAAGTTTGTTTTCAGACATTTTGCGCGTAGCATATAGCCTGAGCGCATTTTTGAAAATGTCAACAAATTTAGCCGACCTGTATCATAGCAATACGGATAATTTTTTTTTTCAACTTTTCTTATTGCTGCCATGATTACCAAAAACCTGTTTTCAGACACTTTAAGTGTAGCATATACTCCCAAAAACGAAAATAACGTCATTCATCCCAGTTTCCTTTTGTGCGATTTATTTCAGTCTTTCAACTTCAATGTTACGGTTTCGGGTAGATTCTTTGTTAATTATCATCTAATAAATTCAGGGTCGCAACGTATTCATTGGTTTGTAACAGAAAATTCAAGATGCCTCAATACGATTTTTAAATGATATCTGAGTATCGAAAAGTTGTCTGATAGAGAAGGTGCTACACTTAATTTGTCTGATATAAATTTTTTGCACATGTGGACAACTTATTTTATCATGTCCAACAATTTTCAGACATATTGCTATGATACGATCGGTAAAATTTGTTAACATTTTCAAAACGGTCTCAAAATTTAATGCGTTCACATTTCCGTCTGAAAATTGTTTTGTTCGCATCAAATAACCAAAATTTACTAATAAAAAAGATTTTCAGACGTATTGCTATGGGATATTTTTTTTGTCTCATTTTTAATTTTTTTAAGTGATTTTACGGGTTTGCGCTACACCACTAACGTCTGAAAAATATGTTTCCGGTATCTCAGAACTATAATTCAACTACAGTCTGCAAATCAGACATATTGCTATGATGCAGTTCGGTAAAATGCTTTGACAATTTTGAAAATTCGGTCAGATCAAACGCTACGCGGAAAATGTCTGATATTGGTATTTTCGAGTTCAGGATAATCGTATCTATCGATTTGATGCGGTTTTGGCCGTATTGCTATGAGACAAAAATTTTGGTCGTGGGCTCTCGTACTATAATGCTCGCTCCATCGCGCAAACTGTATCGAACTCGGCTTAGCCGGATAAACGAGCACGTGAGTGGAAATCCTTTGTGTCATTAATACTTCGAAGACGCGCTGAGATCGGTTTGCGAAGTAACACTTGAAGTTAATATTTACGCATTATTAATCAAACGAGCGAGCGTAGCGAGCAAAGCGTTTCAGCTCGTCCAAAAAACTTTTCTGGTGTTTGGATGTCTGGATATCCGGTTGTTTTCGCCTACAGGCCGCATTTGACCGATTCCCGAAAAATTATGATGTACATAAACTAATGTGTAATAGAGTAAATTTCTATGAATAATACAATATTTTAACTCAATTTGGCTACAAATAATTTATTACTCAAATAAGTTCCACATCGCTACAGTAAAAATCAAGGCATTGTGAACTACAAAAATATATATCAACAAAGACTGAAAACTACTTAGATTTAGGCAACGCAATGGCGTGGCTCCGTTGCGTCGTCTGACCTGGTGTAGAATAAGATTGCCCCGGAACTGCCGAACCACAACACCCTTCGGCCAGAAGTCTGCACTTAATAAGTATTCAAAAACATTCCATAGTCTCAGTATTGTCGAATGTTTTACCCAATGTTTAAAATTATTTTACTCCAGAAAATATACTTCAAGGCTAAAGTAACTTTTTGCTGATGTTAATTTGTTTGTTCCAGGTAATACCCAGGAGCTAATTATCTCGAAGAACTAAAAGAAAACAAGTAGTGAAGTATAATATTACTAACTTTGCCGACGCTCCGGCGTAAATTATAAAATCAACGAGCAACATTTTCATTGTATCTCTTCATAATTGTAAGTTATTATAAAATAGGTATTATTGCGCCATAGATTAAATGGGCGGATCATATATAAAATGTATGTATAGTCACAAACTAAGCAATGCTAGCACTATGGGTACTAGACGACCATATCATACATCCATACTATATACTATACTATCCATACTAATATTATAAATGCGAAAGTGTGTCTGTCTGTCCGTCTGTCTGTCTGTCTGTCTGTCTGTCTGTCTGTTACCTCTTCACGCTTAAACCGCTGAATCGATTTTGATTAAATTTGGCATGGAGATAGTTTAAGATCCGAAGAAGGACATAGGATAGTTTTCATCCTGGTAATTATCCCTAAAAAGATTGAAAAGTGAGTGAACAGTATAGTAGTGACATTGATGACCCTGTAGAATTTGTAATGTCATTATTAGACCAAGAGCACAATTGCTCTTAAATTTGCTTAGGCACTTTTAATAATCCCTTTTATTAATTAAGGTGATTAGGTGGATATCTATCGTGTTGTACGAGGTTGTTGATAAATACGGAACAAATACGAAATACTCTCTGTCTGCCTGTCTCTCTGTTACATTTTCACGCCTAAACTTCTGACCCGGTAAAGATAAAATTTGATGTGGTGTTATAGACCCCGAGAAGGACAAATAATGTTACTGCAGTTTTAAGGTGAAAAACTTACATGTAAATATGGAGTCGGTTCGAATAGGCCTTTGTTTTCTTTCTGTTACACATTTTAAAAACCTATGTAATATTTAAATAAAACAATTTAAACGGATTATATCGCGTATATTAATTATTTGAGCCTCCCTGACGTTTCAATACCTGATGTCTCAATACCTGAGGCCCGTGAAGTGCAGCATCCCTCTGCAGAGTGCTGGTGTTTACAAGCTGGACTGCGAGTGTGGTCTATCATACATTGGCCAAACGAAACGTAGTATAGCTACACGGGTTAAGGAGCATGTAGCTGATGTCAAGCACCGTCGTTGCAACAGGTCTGCAGTCTGCGAGCATGTCATGGATAAACCAAACCATTCAATTAATTTTGATAATACTTCAATCCTTGGCAGAGAGAAACGATATTTTCCCAGAATGTTGCGCGAGGCTATTGAAATCAAAAAATATCCCAATTTCAATAGAGAAGATGGTTTGTCATTACCACCGGCTTGGGATCCTGTTGTACATCTTATCAAGGATCAAGCAAGACACAAGACTGGAAACCTTGGGCCTCGAACGGTGTAAAACAAATTAATGTTAAAAGTAGTCAGTCAACCTTTGACAACGGTATCTGTAAAGGTACTGAACCGTCAGGGAGGCTCAAATAATATACGCGATATAATCCGTTTGAATTGTTTTATTTAAATGTGTGACAGTCGCGGAAACCGAAGAAAATACTATGTAATATTTATTCAAACAGGTTACTACTAGGGGTTTTACTTATGTTTCTTTAAACCTACCTATCTCGCAGTTACCAATAATTTATTGACCTTATCACTTAAATTCTGGTCTTACACATCCGTCCATACTTCTAAGTTCCACGTGGACGTAGTCGCGGGCAAATCCATACTATACTTACTATATCCATCCATACTAATATTATAAATGCAAAAGTGTGTCTGTCTGTCTGTTACCTCTTCACGCTTAAACCGCTGAATCGATTTTGATGAAATTTGGCATGGAGATAGTTTAAGATCCGAGGAAGGACATATGATAGCTTTCATCCTGGAAATTCTCCCTAAAAATATTGAACCTGTAGGAAATGTAATGATTAGACCAAAAGCACAATTGCTCTTACATTTGCTTAGGCGCTTTTAATAATCCCTTTTATTAATTAAGGTGATAAGGTGGATATCTATCGTGTTGTACGAGGTAGCTTCCGTACTGCCAAGTTCCACGCGGACGTAGTCGCGGGCAAAAGCTAGTATACTATAATATTATATACTATATACTATATATACTATATACTATATATACTATATACTATTATACTATATACTATATACTATAATATTATAAATGCGAAAGTCTGTCTGTCTGTCTGTCTGTTACCTCTTCACGCTTAAACCGCTGAATCGATTTTCATGAAATTTGGCATGAAGATAGTTTAAGATCCGAGGAAGGACATAGGAAAGTTTCATCCTGGAAATTATCCCTAAAAAGATTGAAAAGTGAGTAAGTAATTCATGATGACATTGATGGCCCTGTCGGAAATATAATGATTAGACCAAAAGCACAATTGCTCTTACATTTGCTTAGGCGCTTTAAATAATCCCTTTTATTAATTAAGGTGATTAGGTGGATATCTATCGTGTTGTACGAGGTTGCTTCCATACTTCCAAGTTCCACGCGGACGTAGTCGCGGGCAAAAGCTAGTAATATATAAATACATAGATAACATCCATGACCCAGGAACTAATATTCGAGTTCATCACACAAATATTTGCTCCGGCCGCGATTCAACCCCAGGACCGTGGGCTCATTAGGCAGGTGCAGATAAACAGGTCATCCATACCCCGCCGCCGTCTTTACCTTATAGTATCTGAACTTGTTATAGCAATTGAACAATATGGGTGTAGATAACATTTAAAATAGTATACATTTTTTGACAGTAACTTTCCAACCATCCCACGCGCTCGAAACTCCCAGTTTCGATTTAATTCCAAGTTTAAACTCGTTATCCGATGAGATAGCACCTTAATTAACTTTCCCGTTTCGGTAAATTCGCTCCGGTATGAAATATTGTACTTATCTGTGACAGCTTAACAGTTTTCTATTAAGAGTAACAGTGTTTTGGTTTTTCGAACAACGGTACTACGAGACCTGTACTACTACACAAATGCATGCCTAATTTCTTAAGATAGATACAAATAGGGTTAACTTCATTACTGTATCTAATAGCTAAGTTTCTTTCAGCTTTTCTTCTCAACAGCAGTCTCCTCTTGTGAAATGCCGGCAGACTCAGACATATAAAAGTGCTCTTGTGACCTACTTGCAGAATAAAATTCATAAATAAATGATTCAGCATCTCATTGTATATGCTACACTCCTGACTACTACTGACATACATACTGCTGATTACTACAATGATCATTAGTCAAAGCTGTGGAAAATATCTGCAATACGAAGTCTATGGCTACCGGCAAACTGGTACCAAAGGTCAACAATTACTATGGGGACAGAACCCTTGGAAAACGCGGCTCATACTTGGTCAATAGTTTGCCAGAAGACATAAGATAAGAGGCTAATCAGAAAAAGTGTAAGACTGGTAAAAAAAACACATTTCAAACACTATGAAACCATCCGAAGCTTCAGCAAAATCGAAAATCAAAAGTCCATCAATAGGATAGATGTTTTTTTTTCTAGACGTCCATCGAACCTAAATATCTATGTGGGACTAACTACACTTAGAATGCTCTAAAAGTCCGAAATTACCGTTAAAGTTCGACATAAAGCACGGAGAAAGCCATTTGTACGGAGCGTTTTATGCGCTCCGAACAAAATGGCTACCTTACCGTGATCACATAGTCAAGTACCAAATTAGAAATACCAATGCGTCTATGGAAAAGCAACTAAATACGTTGTACGTTTCATGTATAATTAATATTTTTGTTACATAGTCACTTAAACTTATAATTATTTAATTTTTATTATGACAGGATGAGTAATTTTATTATATTATTACATAATATAATAATGACCGATAGGAGTCAACCTTTGATAACGGTAAGGCTCATATTTTATTGAATACACGCGATATTTTTTTACCAAGCGTGTCGCATACCACATTAATGATAAAATACGTTTTCTTTTCTAAAATAGAATCGCCTTGCACTTTTCCTTACCCAAATAATCCCCCAATCGTTTTCAATTATCGCCTTACGAAATAAAGGAAAAATCTAAAGAGACGAATTCTAAATTGGAGCGGGGGCCTGAAACTTGGCCGCCGCTGAAATATGCGTTATTGAACGTTCAGCCGTGTGGGGCGTCTGTTACACCGTTCTGAACACGGTGTTTGATGACAGCTCAAATCAGCTACTGTTTATGAAAAATCGAAAACTATTGGTTAGTATGAAGTTTTTATGGAGATACTGGCTTGTGACGTCATAAAAATCAACAGTTTTCTTTTTGGTTTTTGTGCAATTTAAAGTAGTAGAGAGACCACTAAGTACTTCATTTCGTACTTTTTTTAAATGTATGTGTAGTGGTTTCAATGATACAATGAATTGTCACTTTAATCAAAAACCGTATTAGCAACCTTTAAGGTCAAATAAAACAGTTTAATTGGATTATATAGCGTATATTCATTATTTTTCTAAGCCTTCTTGACGTGTCAATAACTACAATTACCATTGTGAAAGGTAAACATATTTTATCATCATGACACCCTCATTCAGTAAGTAATATCTAAAATGCCACTAAAACTGAACATTACCTACTACAATTTTTTTTATTCTTAGTTTCAATATTGTCTGAGATCATCACTGGTACCAATGAAATTTTTGAAGATTTTCACAAGGTGGTCCCAAAAGGTAGTCAGACCAGATATCTGAAGAGCTGGAATATCTGTCATATCAGAAGTGACGGAATCAGAAGGAATCAGCTCCTCAGCAGTGAGGGCACGATTGAAGAGAGAGACATAGAGAGAACCTTCTGTAGTGCCTGAACGATTTCTGTGCTGTTGACTAAACAAAAACGACATCAACCACAATTGTGATGAAATAATTTACTGAAAACAAGCGCTGCGCAGACGCCTGGCTGTCGCAGCACATCCTAAGTTCGCTCCTTTTGTCACGAGGAATAATTTGGGTGGACAATGTAATTTTTTTTTTGTTTTGGAAACGAGCAAACAGGTCGCCTGATCGAAAGTGATTTCCGTCGCTCATAGAGACACCTGCAACACCAGAGGAGTCACAAATGCGTTCCCAACTTTCAGGTGGGAGTACGCTCTTTCTTGAAGGATTGAAGGTCGTAATTCATTATGTGTGTTTGCTTATTCGTAGGTACCTTTTCATTTTGGTGTAGCAATAAAATGGTTTACTTTTTTCTTTAATATTGTAAGAACTTACGCGTCGGTGTGACAGCCTCCCCCAAGGAGACAAGAGAGAGAAGGCAGATAAAACTTAGCGCCGTATTAAAAACTTCTTTAATGGATTTTTTGTGTTCCTGAGAAACGGTTTTGAAGAGTTTTGCGAAAAATATGCTTTCAACTACCTACTGGAGTCCGTATTGTCATTTTTTGCCAACTATTTTCGAGTTGGACAGGAAAAACATTTTACCAAAAATTTGGATCACTTTTCTTTATTCTGGGGAAGTTCTCTTTTGAAATGAACGAGGAAAGGTTTTTCTTAAATAACGTTATTCAGATGATGTTTATTTTAGTGCTAATCCATAATTTCATTACACTGACATAAAAAAATTGCGTGTATTAGTTTGTGGTGCTAACGGAATCACTTAATAGGTAATATAATGTGTCTGTATGATAGGTCGTTTTATAAATATAACATTTTAAAGTTATGTTAAAAACAATTTTCTGTGAAGGAAGGTTTTGTCTTTAGGGAAAAAACTTTAACTTTGCCATACACGTTATCTTTTGTCTCGTTTATACATAGGCCGTCTTCTTGTCAATTCTCTTATCAAAATTCACCCTCATCAAATCGGAAAAAACTAGATGAATTTGCCACAGGAATAGCTGAATATCCAATGATTGCTATAATTAAAAACTAAAATTGCACCTTCTACTGACTTATAACGACGGAACAACGAATCGGTGCGATCACAGTGCGATAATTAATCGATACATTTTTAGGGTTCCATACCCAAAGGGTAAAAAACAGGACCCTATTACTAAGACTCCGCTATACATCTATCTGTCTACTGTCTGTCTGTCTGACAACAGGCTGTATCTCATGAACCGTGATAGCTAGACGGTTGAAATATTCTCAGATGATGTATTTCTGTTGCCGCTATAACAACAAATACTTAAAACAGGATAAAATAAATATTTACATAAGTGGGACTACCATACAACAAACGTGATCGGTTTTGATTTTGATTAAGCTGGGCAGTGCTTGTACGGAACCCTCGGTGTGCGAGTCCTACTCGCTCTTGGCCGTTGTGCCTTGTCAGTTGACACCGCCATGTTGGCCCGAGAGATGCTTTACAATTAGTGATTCGCGGAAACCGAAGATAATACAATTAAAATGTTAAACAGAAATGTTTTGATGTAAATTTTTATCACCGTAAATTCCCTCTACATCTCAGCTCTACATGTACCTCAGCTTGTCCTAATTATAAAATTATTATGGCCGTTGGCTCTACACGTAACAACGTTAATCAGGGCTTGTTAACTAATTATCGGGGTAGAGCATATTTGGAGTTCGAGGCTGTAAAAGGAATATGTAATGTAGATACCAATAAGGAATGTTATAGGTATATAAGCTCTTGGAATGATGAATAATAATTTTCTTTTAAAATGAGGAAATTCGTGGAAGAACGAAGTTGTTCCAAAATTCATGACGTGATTTTATACTTCCCTGATTATCCTGTATGTAAATACTTTATTGCATATAAAACAGGTACTTACAGTAAGGGATCTGAAATTAAAGAAACCAATATTTTGCTAACCAAAACGTTTCACGTGAATTTCTTATTAAGTATATCAAAGTCCTTAAAATATTGTTCCATTTCGCTTTAATTAAGATCTTATCTCCATTACTTTAGACATTTTCTGTGATAAAATATTAGCTACCAGTAAATTAAATAAGTGCGCCTATTTAAAAGATTTATTTCAGTCTTTCAACGTAATAACCTTTAAATTCTTTGACTAAATGTTTTGAAAACTCTAGAGCCTTAACTATTCAATATTTTTCCATTACCTACAGGTAATCCACTATCATGGGTCATGATGCAAAGAGAAGAAAGCCACGTTACCAGAAAAGCGTTAAGCATGAATGTGGACGGATATAGAAGAAGAATACCAAAGAAAAGATGGATGGATTGTGTGAAAGATGATATAAATAAGAAGGAAGTAAACGACGAGATGACGAGTAATAAAGAAGAATGGAGGGAAAAAAGTTGCACCGACCCCGAATAATTGGGATAAGGGCAAGGGAGATGATGATATATAGGTACCTACATGCCGTGCAGCGCCATACGTTAGTGAATAAAATCATCGTCCACTCATCATGCCGAAACGGCTGGACAGATTTCAGCCAATTTTGGTACAGGGATAACTGAGAATTCATAGATGGGCATGATGAGCGGATGGTGATTTTTTTCACTGACATATGGCGCTGCAACTTTTTTTTCCTCCATTCTTCCCTATTATTCGTCATCTCGTCGTTTACTTCCTTCTTATTCATATCATCTTTCACACAATCCTTCCATATTTTCTTTGGTCTTCTTCTTCTATATCCGTCCACATCCATGCTTAACGCTTTTCTGGTAACGTGGCTTTCCTCTTTGCATCATGTGCCCATGCCATGATAGTGGATTACCTAGGTAATGGAAAAATATCGAAAAAGACTAGAATTTCTTAACGTGGCTTTCCTCTCTTTGCATCATGTCCTATAATAGTGGATTACCTATAGGTTATAAAATGCTTTTTATATGACTACCGCAAAGAAACAAGTACACGAACGAAGTTGCTGGCACCGCCCGCCGCAAATCTTGCATCGCGCTGTTTAGTTTTTTTTTTTCTAGAAATAATGATCCATTACCATGGAAAACTGATTTACAATACAATTTCAGAAGTTTATAATAGACTAAGAGGTGCCCGTAACTTCGTCCGCGTATTTTTTCTTTACGACGGATAAAAAGTATCCTATAACCATATTTGGATGTCCAGCTATCCCTGTACCAAAATTGGTTAAAATTTGTCCAGCCGTTTCAGCGTGATGCGAGGACAAAGAAAATTATGAAAACAGATGGTGCCGTGCGCCCATATAAAACAAATGATGATCCTGCATCAAGCTATTAAGATTTTTCCTAAAATCATGACCCCTCTCCATAGAAAAATGATTTAAAATACAAATCTAGAATTGTACAATAATATAGATGACTAGAGAAGGTTAGGACGCAAAAGAAAACGCTCTCTATAGAAAATCTCTAAAGATCTATAGAATAGGCATACTGTATAGATTCCAAAAAAATGTCCAATCTTCCCTTCCACTTATACCATACCCCATCTAATGGAACTTCAAATCGGAATAGAACCCCTGACCCTTAATAGCGCAATAAGTCATCGATATTGGGCTGATCTACATACATCGTCTCAGATTTATGTGGGCCTTTGAGCAAGCCAAAGGAGGCTGGAGGCTCCGGTTTGGATTACTACTGAGGTTATCATCAAATTGATCGCCGAGTCTGATATTGAACTACACATGCTTGCGATGCGAATATATATGGGTGTATGACGTTTTATGTCATTTCACCTCATTTTTTTTTGGCTTGATAATTATACAATTGCTATATTATATGTTGAATGGTATAACATTCTTGTTGAATTTTTCAAATTACCTAATGCCTCCAAATTACCTTGAGTCCCTCAGAGCGGAAATAACCGCAAAGCGGGGCTTTGAAGACTAGCTCCCGCTATTGAACATTATAACAGACTAAAGCAATATTATACTTTCCACACAAACCGTTATATAAAATTTAACAGAAGAAATATAAAATTATATTTCTTTTCGACCCTTGTCGTTTACGAAAATTAAAACAAAGATTCACCGTCGTTCAATTCATCCTAATCAGCTTGTGACACCTTAGGATTACTTGTTTGGATCTCACCTTAAACATCATTCTTATTGCTTTCTTTATTTATGCAAATCAAAACAGGGGTGACAGTGCGATCATTCGATCTATCACAATTACCCTGTGGCACCTTAACATAATTTATTATCACTACCCTTCTCACTACATCACTCTTATTATCATGCTTACTCTTTACTTATGCAAATCTAAGTATCTCAATCACCTTGGCATCATTTGTTACCCCAACACTCGTAGTAACTACGATATCATTCTTATTCCTCACTTACACTTATTCTATACTTATGCAAATCACAGAGATAATAGCACTCACATTCAGTCTATCATTTTCTACGCAAGCGTCATTTATTTACAGTATCTTCGTTTTCTGAATATCATTCGTTTTTTTCTTTGCTTATGCAAATTGAACTGATAGCAGTGTTCTGGTCCCCGTTTTTATCCTAATTGCCTCTCACCTTAGTATTGGTAGCTTCTCACTGTCGTACGTCAAATGGTATACAGCGTGGAACAGTGCCATGGTATTTCCTGAAAATATAAGGTATATATTTATTTGATGTATATTCGTCCTGCAATAGTAATTATTGTCATTTAGTGCTTATAACACAAGCTTTTTAGAGGCAGTCAAAGTACTAAACTTTTTTTTTCGGAGAACCAAAAGCTTTTTGCAAGAAAAGACTAATATGACTGAGACTGTAGGACTACATCGACTTGTGTGAAATGCTTGTAATAAAAACATACATATTTTTGTACGACTCTACTGCTTTGATGATTATTGTTTATGATGTCAAAACGACAAATGACATGTATAAATTTAATATGGACGAAACACTCAGTTTTTTACATGAAATTTAACAAGCTATTACTTGAACACGATAACAGATAGTAACATCGATTATTTGGAGATATTAATGCTCTAAGGCTAAACAATGCCAAAGTTTCAGTTAAGACATCGGTTACAAGTTACAATCTTGCGTCAATCGATCAATTTGGGCGTGTTACCCTCGGACTGACAGTCCGGGCTGATGAAAACGTAATATTTTAAAAACTGTCAGCCTGACAGACTGAAACGACGCCAGAATCATGTAACCGATATCTTAGTCCTTCGTTACGTTCCACTCTGTATAGCGGAGCGGCAGCGTTGTAAAAAAGGTTCGCTCATATCTCTTACCTCGGCCCCCTGGTTATTTGCGGCGGGTTGCGTATAAATTTTATTTTTTCCGACCACGTGTGACAGTTTCCCAATGGGTTCCGTCCGATTGATTTACACCGCTTTTTGGCCGAAATGTGACTGATAAATTACCCCTTGAAGAATGTATGGTGATAACTTGTGGTTCGGATAATGCCTGTCTATTACGGTTTGAAATGAAATGGAAAATGGCGGATGCTCTTCTTTTATAGTCAACACTTCACTAAATGTTTACAACGAAGCGAAAAAAAAAACAATGGTTCTCGCGTCAGGTTCAGTGGTCCAATAGGCAGGACGCCTGTGTTGGCCCGGAAAGCCGTTGGAGACGCAGACTCGAATTTAGCCTAAACCATTTTTTTTTTCGTTTACGTTAGCAGACGTTACTGCTTTAATAACAACAAATTCACTGAATGCTTTCATAAAATTTTCACGTCATAAGAAAATGTCAACCTATAAATTAGGTGAGGTTTAGTTGGCTTGTGTTATTATCATATTCCAAAATATTTTTAGTAGGTTTAATGAAATAATGAACTTTATTCTGCAAGTAGGCCACAAGGACATACATGTCTGAGTCTACCGGCATTTTGCAAGAGAAGACCACTGTTGAGAAGAAACGCCGAAAGAAACTCAACAGACAGTAATTTTTGAAGTGAAAACTTCTTTAGCGGCGCTTGGCAATTTTTAGATGGGTAAAAAATGTTAAACTCGCGACAGATCCGCGCGACAGATAACAGTCAGTCGGTAACCTAGAAACCGTGTCTGTTTCAAAGAAAGGGGGCCTTCGAACAACAAAATGTTGTAAGTGACAGATGGTGAAGCGTACTCATAAACATACATTAGTAAGAAATAGAGATTAAAATAGAAATCAAGTGTCAATAAAATCGGAGTTTTCACTTCTGCCGGCACTCCCGGAGTGCACCCGTCCTTTTTAGGGTTCCGTAGTCAACTAGGAACCCTTATTTTGTGTACGTATGATATGCTTTCTTATTAGAACTGTGCTGTCCCTTTAACTAGTCAGGTACAATCTAACACAAATTAAGGAGTCATTTACTTGGTTTAGTTGTTTAGTATTATGCAATTTGTAGTAAAATACAGGACGGATAGAATATTCTTTATTAAAGCGTAATGTTGAAAACAAGGTATAATTACTACTTACTTCAATCCATACTAATATTATAAATGCGAAAGTGTGTCTGTCTGTCTGTTACCTCTTCACGCTTAAACCGCTGAATCGATGTTGATGAAATTTGGCATGGAGATAGTTAAAGTTCCGAGGAAGGACATAGGATAGTTTTCATCCTGGAAATTATCCCTAAAAAGATTGAAAAGTGAATAAGTAATTCATGATGACATTGATGACCCTGTTGGAAATTTATTTTATTTTATTTATTTGGAACATCAACAATTAAAACATTATAACAATGCTTATAGCTAGAACATAAAGCCAATAACAGATGTCCACAGATATGCAGTTAACGAGGCCTTGAAAAGGTAACGATATCAGATTTCAATTGGTATAAAATTAGGTAAGGTACATGTACAGTTAAATTAAAACAAAAGAAAGCCAGCAACCACCCCAGGTGTGTAAATGTAATGATTAGACCAAAAGCACAATTGCTCTTACATTTGCTTAGGCGCTTTTAATAATCCCTTTTATTAATTAAGGTGATTAGGTGGATATCTATCGTGTTGTACGAGGTTGCTTCCATACTTCCAAGTTCCACGCGGACGTAGTCGCGGGCAAAAGCTAGTTTTATTTTATAAAGGCAATATTTATTCACAATTCATTATTACCAAATATCTTTTAGCAATTCATACAAAAACTCCCGAAACCCGTCCTGTCACATAACAGCTACATTTACACAACAATAAACGTCACTTTGATTATGATTTACATACTAAAAGTACGTGTGTACGTCTGTACACATGACCAACATACGCTGACCTCTGGATCTTCATACAAACCTTAATATTCCGTCTACGTTTCCTAGCGGAGAGAAATCGTCAAGCTCAAACAATACTGGTATTGCATGGCATGTCTCCGTTCTACCAACTTAATTTTGCCGTTTTCATAGCTCCTGATACCTCGCGATTGGGGTGTTTTTGGATTGCGCTGGTGCTGTTTTAAGTTGGTTCTGGAAAGTCACGTATCCCATTGGGTATTCATGATTACGCCTCTGTAAAATATAAGGTGCTAGTTTTGACATGCGGCTTTGCTTTGTACGTCAGGTAAAATTTGCTCGGGAATTATGATACGAGAGTATTTTGGCTGCGGTCATGTTTCGGATATTTTGGCAATTTATTAAGTGTTTAAATATTCAGGGTGTATTATAACGCGACTTAATCGCGTCCAAGTGTTTATTTAATTACCTCGACGCTTCGAACGTAAGCCTACAAGACGTAGTTATATCCTTGAGTAAGCACGATATAGTTCCGTCTCACTCTAACATATAACTGCGTCCTACAGACTCCATGCCAAGCCTTCGCCCCGGCAGCTTCAGACCGACCTATTTTATGTGATTTACATTTGCTGATGATTTTGGAACGCGATTTAGTTCCGTTTTATTGTAGTATTCTATTAAGAGTATGCTTTAAGGTTAAGGTTAAATGCAGTTTTTTACCCTTAATTTAGCCACACTATGTAACAGCCACAGACGTCCATTGCTGAACATAGGCCTCCCATGACTCGCCACAAAGTGCGATCCCGTGCAGACAGCATCCATCGGTTCCCCGCTACCCTTACGAGGTCATTCGTCCATCTAGTCGGGGGGCAACATACGCTGCGCTTTCCTATACGTGGTCGATACGATAGGACTTTGCAGCCCCAACGGCCTAATGAGCCGGCTAATGCGGCAGTGCTTCGACAAATAAATTTGGGCCCAGTTTCTTAATCCTATCTCTCGACATGGCCAGTCAGGTATAAGAAAAGCTTAATCGCATTAAAAAAATAATTGCAGGATATTAATCTACGATTAATTTAATCCCGATCCCAAAATCGAACCATTAAGATTCGTCAATCGTTAATCGTCCACCGATTACATTTTGCCCATGTCTAGTAATAAAGCTGACATAGAACATCTTGAAAAGTCCTTGTCACTGTAAGCAATATGGGCCCAGTTCTTTGGTCTTATCTCTCGACATGGCCAGGAAAGTATCAGAAAACCTCAGTTAGTAATCTCAGCTTGTTAAAATTCCAACAGCTTGTAGCGTGCATACAGGGATACAGGGTGTCGGCGGAGCGGGGGCAATTTTTAAGGATTCCGCCCCCCGTCGGTACTTATCGCGCGGTCGGAGATTAACCTCTCGCGTTTGGGGCCACGAAACCAGCGGGAAGCAAATACAGCTTCTTTTTAAACTGGTTTCATGTTAGGTTTTAAATTGCTCTTTAATTAATTACTTGGCTGTAGAAGCGATTCATAGATACAGCGTGCGTATACCTAGCACAAGTTATACTCATGTTGTTGGCGAGATCACAGATCTCATAGTCAATATTATTAGCAATATGTGACTAAAACATTTTTTTAAATAATTAAATGAGATCAAATCACTAAAAACTGAACTAAGATTAAAATACATTAGTTTTCAACTATTCCGCTACCTAAGGGTTGTCTGGAAGAGATAAGACCGCCTGTTTGCTTACCTCTGCCTGTTATTTTAATGTATCTCATGCTGTGTTGTGTATTCCTTGATGTTTGAGGTGTGAAATAATGAGTATTTGTATATTTTTAAAACTTAGACCCCTTCAGTGACCCCCATCACCCTCCATGCCACAGGCAGCATTTCCACGAGACAGCTATAGTATTTTATGATTTTGATTAGCTTCCTAAAACTACGGCTTAGGCAAAAATGGCTGTCCTTCTAAAATATTCTACACTCAATTTCATTATATCTTAGAAACCAAATACTTATTGAATCTTCTACCATAATATTCTGCGAAAACCTCCTAATTTGACGTGCATCTCATTGGTTCGATGTTTTCATGAACAGGTTTTATCCCCGCTATTTTAATGGCCTCGCCAAAATATAAGCGGCTTTATTCAAGGATTATCTCCTTAAGAGTAACGCGCAGCTTCACCCAAACATCCTCGCTTGTCATATGTTAAATCCTTTTTTATTAAAAAAAAGAATTTCCAAGCACGACGGGGATTTGCAAACTTTTATGTTATTTTTTTGGAATATACTTAAGGAATAAAATGCGTTATGAGTTACGCATGTACCTACATGAAATGTAGCTTTAGGTGTATTTGGGTTTTGGAATTGAAAAAGAAAATAAAGATTTTCTTCGTAAATATACTTAGCTTCTTGAGTGAACAAACTAAAGGCAAAGACGATGTTAGTGTCTCAGCCAATTTTCTCAGAAGGCAACTAAGATATACCTACTCCCAGTTAACTCCAAATTTACCCCCGATGGAAAGGTGAGGTGATATAAATACCCTGCGGTTTTCGGTGTTATCAATCGTGCCCGGGGTAACGTTTGTGTATCGGTCTCTCTCTCTCTCTCTCTCTCTCTCTCTCTCTCTCTCTATCTCTCTCTCTCTCTCTTCCATCTGGTTGGAGCTGTAGGAAAAACACTGTGCACAGCCTATTACTTGTGGAAATTTTCCAGGATGTTATATCTCTGGTGTATTAGGGTTTTGGAATTGAAAAAGAAAATAAAGATTTTCTTTGTGTAGTTGTGAAAATTCTCCAGGATGGTTTATTTCTGGTAGTAGAAATTTTATGGCTGATAAGAGCGTCCCAGAAGGCATTGTACTGGACAATACATTCGTTAACGATTTTGTTATAATTTAGCTTTAATTACATAGCTCTCAAGGAATTGACGACGCAGTTGGCTCAGTTTGCAAGCACCTGCGTACTGAACGGCGGTCCCGGGTTTGTATCCCGGCCAGGGCCAATATTTGTGTGATGAACTCGAATATTTGTGTTTGGGTCATGGTTGTTCCTATGTATTTAAATTTAAGTATATATTTATCTATGTAAGTATGTATATCGTCGTCTAGGTACCCATTAACACAAGCCTTTTTGAGCTTAATTTGGGACATGATCGATTTGTGTGAGGTTGTCCGATATTTATTCATTGATTTTATCGAAGGCTCGTACATGCCTATAAGCGTTCAGCAAGAAAATTATATCTCCACGGAAGATGCAAAACGCTAAATCTTACTAAAATTGTGTATAACCTTGGTAGCACTCTCAGAAGTGAATTAGCCACGTCACAAAAAGATGCCCACGATTTATTTTGATTTTCGCTCCGTGAAGTGATATTTCGAAAGATCCCATCGCTAAAGTACACAAAGGATCTCCATACGTCATTAGACGCCGATTCATAATTAAATAACCCTTAATCGGATGATAAACGCTTGGCAAATTACGGCGATCGCCCGGAAGTGACGTCATCCATCATACGACGGAAGCGGCCCTCATTTAGATAATGGCGGCGTAGCCATAGTGGGGGTTAAGCTTCTCAAGTGTTCAGATGATTAAAACTAAAATCAGGAGTAATTATCATGATGGGATCCATGGTATTGCAACTGCCTATGAAATCGGTGGTCCTGGGTGCGTATCCCGGCAAGGGCATTAGTGTAAGTAGTGTGTTTCCTGGTCATGGATGTGTTTTAATAAGTACTAAATCACATTAATATTCAAAGACTGTTTTTTGTGAGTATGTTTATGTGTATGTTTGTTACTTCTTCACGCTCAAACGGCTGAACCAATTTTGATAAATGTTGGTAGGAAGATAGCTGACACCCTGCATTAACATATAGCCTACTTTTTATTATTTTTATATTGAAACTAGCTTTTTCCCGCGACTACGTCGGCGTGGAACTTGGAAGTATGGAAGTAACCTCGTACAACACGATAGATATCCATATCAACCTAAATAATTACCTTAATTAATAAAAGGGATTATTAAAAGCGCCTAAGCAAATGTAAGAGCAATTGTGCTTTTGGTCTAATAATTACATTTCCTACATGATCATCAATGTCATCATGAATTACTTACTCACTTTTCAATCTTTTTAGGGATAATTTCCTGGATGAGAACTATCCTATGTCCTTCCTCGGATCTTAAACTATCTCCATGCCAAAGCTAAGGGTTTAGCAGGCTAAGGAAGGACGTGTGGCCCCTGTCAGGAATATTCGAATTGGTAAATGTCAATTGTTGGTGGCCTCATAACTAGTAATCACTCCAACTTTTAGCCCTCTATCTTGAACTGTCACAGAGATAATGTCAAAAATGTATTTTTATCCCATTTTTTTTCAAACTCATGTATCTTCTAATCCAAACCAGCTAGAGCATTGATACAAAATCACAGCTATGTAAGTTTAGTGGGAGTATACGAGTACCCTATAATTTTATTAATATTTTATACGTGAGCAATAAAAGAAATAAATGTCAATTTATTTTTTGACAGCTCTTATCAACAAGTTTTTTTGAAAGTACAACTACAAAAAAAAACATATGTATTGCTTCTAGTATTAACTACTAGCATACGCAAAATCAATTAATTATATTTGGTGGAACATACTCAAAAAAAATAACGAAGTAGTCAAGTCTTTTGAAAATTCGTTTTAAGATTTTGTTTGTTGCTTAGCAACTAAGGGTGTATTATCTTGAACGTATAGCTGTCATGTATATAATATATACATGTCATGTATCATGGGAATATGATAAAAATTCAAAAGAAAAGACTCCTTATATTACTTGAATACTTTCGTTATTTTTTTTGAGTATGTTCGACCAAATATAATTAATTGATTTTGCATATGCTAGTAGTTAATACTAGAAGCAATACATATGTTTTTTTTGTAGTTGTACTTTCAAAAAAACTTGTTGATAAGAGCTGTCAAAAAATAAATTGACATTTATTTCTTTTATTGCTCACGTATAAAATATTAATAAAATTATAGGGTATACTCCCACTAAACTTACATAGCTGTGATTTTGTATCAATGCTCTAGCTGGTTTGGATTAGAAGATACATGAGTTTGAAAAAAAATGGGATAAAAATACATTTTTGACATTATCTCTGTGACAGTTCAAGATAGAGGGCTAAAAGTTGGAGTGATTACTAGTTATGAGGCCACCAACAATTGACATTTACCAATTCGAATATTCCTGACAGGGGCCACACGTCCTTCCTTAGCCTGCTAAACCCTTTCATCAAAATCGATTCAGCGGTTTAAGCGTGAAGAGGTAACATACAGACAGACACACTTTTGCATTTATAATATTAGTATGGATTAGACCACAATTAAAAATCATACAGGGTGATTTGGATGAAGGTAGCTGACACCCTGGATTAACACGTAGACTACTTTTATCCCGAATAAAATAGTGTTCCCGTGGGGTGATGAAATGAGCGAGTAACACCGCGCAGCCCAGCATATATATTAATTATTAATAGGGCAGAGCCACCATGTTTTGTCGTTGCTCTAATGTACCCACTAACGGCCCTCAGTAAAACAAAAACTCAAAACACTGACGGATAAAAACGCTCAAAACATCTGAAAGCTTCATAGTTAAACGCAATAAGATAATCCAGTTTGAAACAACGCCAGCTTAAGCTTTTTCGCTCACTGTGACGTCATCGTGTCCTGGCTATGACGTCATCGTCATAATCCGCATATCAATGTGTACCCGACAAGCCTGCTACAATAGGATAATGAAAACAGTATCTTAACTCCAATATAAACGTTTGAAATGACTGAAATTTTAACCCAGTTGGTGTTTAAAGTTTTGAAATATTGCACGATTGAACTTTAATCTGTTTATAAAAAATCACTAACAGTTTGGGAGAGGATTTAGAACATGCATCCATACCAAGCCCGTCTCCTTTGTGATAAAGTGCTGTTACTTATTTCCTGTACCTGTTATTTTAGTGTAAAAATAAATTGTTTTCTTTCTTTCTTTTCTTTCAAATTATGTCAGAAATTCTACGGTAGTTCTTAGTCATTTAAGGCAGGGAAGAATGGCGGTGTGTTGTAAAGCTTGCTACCAACATCTGAAATAATGACCGCGTCCACTGCCAAGAGTGAAACCGACGAAGAATAAGAGATGTCAGACATTACGATTTCCTTTTAAATACAATTTCTAAAGCCTTTAAATGAAGCAATTAGTAAATAATATGTATTTTCTTTATTCAAAATATAACAGAACAAAATAAACAATAACCAATTAAATAAATAAAAGCAATAAGTTCATATTTTAAATGATTTTGGACTCTCTTCGCGCATTAGCACGTCGCGTTTGCTCAAAACCCTATTTTTTTCAGGAACTTTGAGAAGTTTCATCAGCGTATCCATTATTGTCTCGATAATTCGGTTTGTAAATGATCCTACGACATAGATACAAACAAACAATACAAAACAATATCCAATGTGAGTTAAAGTACTGCCTACACAAGCTGTGGTGTTGAGCTTTGTAAATTTACGCGCGCCGTAAAGCTCCGTAACCAGGTCGTAAACGGTTAGCCGCGCGGCCTTCGTTAAGGGCCAGCCCGTCCAGCACAACTTGGCTTCGCGACTCTTGTCGTCACTCTCTCACATTACTGCACAGAGAGAGACAGGTAGTTATCTCGCGCGAGAAAGTGTCGCGTGCCACAGTTGTGCTAGGTGCAGCTTTGTTTTTGTTTTGAAGGTGCAAAGGAAGCATCATCGTATCAGTAGCCCATCAGGCATAACTAGGTTTCACGTTCACGAGACCGCGCGACATGGCATCACCCGTCATTCTCTAACAGTACTGCTAAGAAAGAGATAGGTAATATGTCTTGCGCGAGAAAGAGCCACGTGTCATAGTTGTGCTAGAGGTGCAGTAAAACAATCACAAGTTGACCAAGATCACGCCTATAGTTCTTCATAAAGATCGGTCGAGTGCTCATAGAAAGGCTTCTTGCGATCCTATGACGTCGGTCCACCTTGATGACTTGGTCCCACGTATCTTCCGGTACGCGATCGCCAGTCAAAGACCTTTCTGCACCAACACCCATCAATTCTACGTGCAATCAAACGCCCTCTGCCACTTAAGTTTGTCAACATGAGCTATATCAACAACCTAAATTTTCCTGCGGATCTCTTCTTTTCTGATTCGATAACGCAAGGAAATTCCGAGCGAATTCCGTCATATGATGGAATTGTGACAGTCACCAACGCACAAAAAGAACTAGATACTATTTGTATAGTAGATCCACCCTAGTAATAGTGCTTATGTATAATTTTCTACGCTGACCACAAACCGGTTACGTACGTTGTTTTAGAAGAGAAAGTTTTCAAAATACGGACTCGTCAATTTCTCAGTTGGGGGTCCAGTTTTCATTCAAATTTATATCTAAATACTATATCAGCGTCAGCGTTTTAACTTTTAGTGTAATACTATAAAGATTAAAAGAACTTAACAAGTAAGTCTTCTTTGTCGATTCCTGATCCTGTTATTCAGGGTCGGGTCTCACCCTTTTGCGCCAAGTCCTGTCTTGGGTTGTCTCTCCTGGCATAAGGACTTGCTTGAGATCTCTTTTTTATTTGACTAGCTTCTTCGCTACGTCTTTTCATCTGTCCGTACAATCTGAGGCGGTTTTTGGTTATTTTTTCCATGACGCGTGCTAGGTGTTATGCTACCACGTATAGAGATATGTATTCCTAAAAAGATGGCTGAAATCGCTCCATCACATGAAACCTCCCCTTAACCCCGGGCGAATATTCCATAAACCCATAACCCAAACCCTTTCCCGACAGATTGTCTAGTTTATGGCTCCTTGCAGTTTAACAAGTTAGCTCCAAATAGCGTAGTTCAGCTGCTATTCATATTAAAGCGGTCTGAGTTTCCCGATCATCTCCATAGATGGCGAGTGTACATGTTTTATACATCTCATAGTAGTTTTGAAGATATTAGTTGCATATTTTTTTGTTCAGACTGAAATACTCGTCATCCACAAAGCGTTTACACCTTTTTTGTCTATCACTTCTATTTTTCCGTAATTATAGTAACATAAGCCAATATGAGTAGCAG
This sequence comes from Apotomis capreana, assembly GCA_947623375.1. Classification (NCBI taxonomy): domain Eukaryota; kingdom Metazoa; phylum Arthropoda; class Insecta; order Lepidoptera; family Tortricidae; genus Apotomis; species Apotomis capreana. The sequence continues at coordinate 1,259,522 of OX392520.1, forward strand.
AACGGTGAGCAAATCGGGTAATAGTATAAGTGTACGTGGTGTGAACTTATCTTTGCAGCCTTATCAGCTCAATGCAATTTGGTTGGACCGATTTCAAAAAGTACACTTTGATACACTCAACAGGACTAAAGTTTCTTTTTACTATTGATTTACAATTTACATTATTATTCTTACTCGCCAAACTGTAACGTCTAATGACGAGAAGTTGTCTTTCAGCCCCCACCGTATTAAGGTATTTTAGTGGTACTAATTTATTTTACTGGTAACGGCAATTTTTTTGTAACTGTCGTACAAAGTCGATGAATGTCACTGATGGAAACGAAGAGGAAACAGAACTCAATATTTTGCAAATTTCAAGTAATTTTTGCATAACAAATACAAAACTATCCACAGTGATGAAAGTCAAGTTTTTTCAATAGGATTCAGTATTTATTTCACAAGAAGGATTGAGCAGCATTCCGGCAAACAATGTTGTGAATTTGATTGATGACAGATCCTTTACAAATCGCTACTAGCGTTTAATAATGCAAATATATGACGTATGCACATTATTGCCATTTTATGAAAGTTGTCTGTAGCGCCATCCCTGGGTCGGACCGACACTTGTTTTGCTCTACAAATGGTCCGGCTATATCATAATATTCACCATTGTATGACATAATTTTAAATGTACTTTTTCCATACAATGAATCAAAAGTAGGATTATGACTTACTCACTCACAAAGAAAGGCCTACCTTTCAGTAGATAAAAACATAGATAATAATTTGCCGTTCCCTTTTAAATGCTGTCACATTGTCTACCATCATCAAAACGGGTTGTTTACGACCTTCACAATAAAATTCGCAATAAAAACAAAACGATCAGAATACAACATCGCCGGTCTGAAAGAGGTTTTTATACCGTCTATTTATACGAGTGGTTTATGGTCGGTAAAGATATTTTCATTTAGAGCTTTGGATAGGTTAAAAGGATAATTTCCGCGAACGGATAAAGAGGATATCTGGTCTGGAGGTTCTTTGTGGGTATCTTCATTCTTAGTAAGACTTTTCGGAAATATGTTTTTAGATTTCTCAACTTAAGGCTGCTTGTAAAGTGGGACGGAAAAAATTAAAAAATCAGGCCGAGTCTTAGTAAAGCCCATAAAAAGTGCATTTAAATCTGAGTACATAATGTGATCTTGTTCCATTTTACACAGTTTCGGTCCAGTGTATAGACAGCCTTAGTATAACAGAACCCTCCACTAGTGTGAACATCCTTTATCTGCCTTTCATAGGAATCTAAGGAATAGTCCATTGAATGAGTCCCTCCAAGGGGGGTCTAGAGTGCGTGAGTTAGTAACGTAAGATGTTTTTTCGGAAACATGTCAAGAGTCCCTAGGTAATAAACATACTAAACCCCCGGGACACTAGGAGGAGCCCCGGAGTGGGGGGAGGGGGGGACAGGGTCCATTTTTTCATTTTTCGCTTAAATCTCAAAAACGGTACATGTTAGAGAAAAACTTTTAAGGAAAAGTTGAAAGGCCATAAAATTATCTACTAGTTGTACCTAAATATTTTTTTTCTATTCGCAGCCGTTTTCGAGCTACATTCCATGAAAGGTGAAAAAATCGAAAACTACCCTTATATAATATTTTGACAATCGATTCCTCCTAAAGGCTTCCATGGAGGAATGTGTTTTTTTTACCAATTATAGACCTAATTAAGAGCAATCTATCAGTACCGGTCACAAGTTGCACTTTTGAGCTTTTTGGAAGAAAAAAAATAAAAAGTTCAAGTTGCGTAACTACCCTAATATAATATTTTGACAATCAATTCCTCCTAAAGGCTTCCATGGAGGAATGTGTTTTTTTTACCAATGATTGACCTAATTAAGAGCAATCTATCAGTACCGGTCACAAGTTGCACTTTTGAGCTTTTTGGAAAAAAAAAAAATAAAAAGTTCAAGTATCGTAACTACCCTAATAAAATTCAATTCCCCGTAAACGCCTCCGTGGTGGAATCTGGTATTTTTATCAATGATAGACCTAATTATGAGCAATCTATCTGTACCGGTCACAAGTTGCACTTTTGAGTTTTTTTGGAAGAACAAATAAAAAGATCAAGTTCAGTAACTCAAACTACCCTAATATAATGGTTCCCCTCCGTTAGCCCGAAAAACTTTCATCCTAATTTCATTGGCCCTAATTTTGGTAACCCTAAAATCACTAACCCGAATTTTCATTCATCCTAATTAATGAATAGCCCTAATTTCAGGATTCCGAATTTTCATAATACCTAATTACTTCATACCGAATTCTCACTAGCCCTAATTTACACTTAGCCGATTATTTTAGACTACTAATATTATAATACCTAATAATGCTAAAACCTAAATTTTATTAAACCTATTTATCTATAAACCTAAGGCGAGGGCTGCTCTCCCTCCACCTCCACGCCTCCGGTTTTGGAGTCAGAATTGCCATAGACTCAGGATGTACATGGGAATCTTTTGACGCTCCGCTCGCTTCGCTCGCTCCGCTATACATTGTCAAAATAGAAACCTAACCTAACCTACAGTTTTCGGGGTTCAGCCAATTCGATATTTGTCCAAATCCGTATCTTCTGTTTTAACGTAAAAATAGGTCTAATAATCTTTAGTACTCTTGACATTTAGTGTCAGTAATGATTAGGTCTAATAATCATTAGGTGTGGTAATTATTAGGTTATTTCATATTAGTATTGTTGACAATTAGTACAAATCATTATTAGAGCATTGGATTATTAGGTCTAACAACTAATTAGGGTATAAAAATTAGGTGAAATGACATTAGGGCTAATGAAAATTAGAGCTAACGTTGATAGGTGTAATAATATTAGCACTTGCGATATTAGGTCAAGTAGGGGAGTACCTAATATAATATTTTGACAATCGATTCCTCCTAAAGGCTTCCATGGAGGAATGTGTTTACTTTACCAATTATAGACCTAATTAAGAGCAATCTATCAGTACCAGTCACAAGTTGCACATTTGAGTTTTTTGGAAGAAAGAAATATTTTTTGATCGATTGATGTGATAAACATGGGTATGTAGTATGGGGAAATTGTTTGAGCCAAAATCATTTTATACTGCGTGTAACTTAGAAACGGTAGGATATAGGAAAAAATTATTGAGGTACAACTTGTAGATAATTTTATGGCCTTTCAACTTTTCCTTGAAAGTTTTTCTCTAACATGTACCGTTTTTGAGATTTAAGCGAAAAATGAAAAAATGGACCCTTTCCCCCCCTCCCCCCACTCCGGGGCTCCTCCTAGTGTCCCGGGGTTTTAGTATGTTTATTACCTAGGGACTCTTGACATGTTTCCGAAGAAACATCTTACGTTACTAACTCACGCACTCTAGAACTTTTTATTCAATGGACTAGAATCTAAATTTTGTCGTAAGATCAAGGTATCCAGTACAATGCAATACAATACAATACAATACAAATCTTCTTCATTGCACACCTCAAATACACTATGAAAGATATATAGAATAATATTTTAGATAACAGGCAGTCTTATCGCTACATACCAATCTCTTCCTGACAAGCTTTAGATAGCGGAGTAGAGTAACGAAATTTATATTGAGAATTGATTTATCCAATTACAGACAATAAAAACATACATAAGGTGAAACATCTAACCTCCTCCTTATTTAAGTCGGTTAATTAGACTAGTGACCTGATCAATCTCAACGACGATGTAATCAAATAGCTTTATGAGTCTCAAATTTAATATTTATCATGATGATGATGATGATGACGATGATGATGATGATGATGATGATGATGATGATGATGATGATGATGATGATGAATATATAAGCTGTATTCGACGTACATACCCCTGCCATACGAATAAATAAAATAAATAAGACTCGTATGGTCCAAAAAAGTAGAAAAAAATAGGATGACCTTGACAGCGGTGCTAACAGCGTACTCTTCACACTTTGTGTGAATGCAGAGGCCTTAATCTTTGAATTTTTTTCAAATTACGACAAATATATTGATAATTTTTACCAACTTTTCGAAGTGGTATATTTCACATAGTTCTAAATAGTGGCATAGCTATTTCAAGCTTTCATTGCGTGCAGTCGAATATAAGTTGAATAAAATAAACCACTTTTATGCGTGAATTTTGTCAATGTGGAGTAGTTTTCGAAACAAAAATTATCAACGAAAATTCAAACTGTAGGTAAAATTAAAATAAACATTTTATGGGTCAAAAATACAACATAAAAATAACAAATTTATGGGATTAAAACTAAAAATAAAACTAAGATTAAAATATGATTATAAAACTAAGACCTTTCGGTAGGGTGCCCATCACGCAGGCAGCATTCCCACGCTGTATGGCTTTGGAAAGCTTTTGCGCGAGAAAACTGTAGGTTTCAAATACATAGGTACGAATAAATCGCAATAGCCCTGCTGTAATTCTAAGTAGTAATAGAAAGAAAGAAAGAAAGAAAGAAAATACATTTATTGCCAAAATAACAGAACACAGTTTTATGTACATCAAAAAAATACAAAAAAAGAAACACCAAGAAAAAATATCAAATAATTGAACAGTGGCAAAAGGACAAGCTCAGCAATGTGCTGGAAACCTAGCCGCATGCGGTGCGGCGCAGTGCCAGCGCTGATTTTCAGCTTGCCCAGTGAGTGACTTTTTGGCGACTAATACACTACTATTTTACATAGAAAACTATCGTGAGTCTCAGACATATTAAAATACTTAAACGGGTTTACTCACGTCGTAGAAGTCGAATAACGCTCGACATGTTTCGAATCGGTACGCGATTCATCATCAAACATCATCGATTCGAAACATGTCGAGCGTTATTCGACTTCTACGACGTGAGTAAACCCGTTTAAGTATTTTAATACACTACTATTTTTTAACATATTTAACGAAACACGAAAAAGAGAAAGCTGTATAAAAAGGAAATTATCAGTCTACTGCAATATTAGTTAATTCGGATATGTAGTTTTTTTTTATGAACAGTGAATATGGGTGAATATTGACTAGGTTGATCATAAAAGAAAATGTCTAAAACAATCAGCATTTTTGAACGGATAAGGGGCCATAAACCTAACTGTTCGACCACTACCAACATTATTTTTACTCCCCGAATCTTCTGACCTTTCTAAAACTCGGTCAAACGCCTCGGGATAAAGTCGTGTTCGCGCTCCGATGACGCGCGAAATCGCCCGCGGGCCGTAAGCCCGCCTGCCCCTATATCACCGAGTTTGATTACAAGTTCCTTTAATTCTTTCCAAGTTTTTCCACCTTTTTGTACGTTTGTAGCGTTCTATCGGGGGAGGGGCACAAATGGGCTATTTGGGGCCAAGTTCGTTTGACATTGACATATAGCCACTGGACCGACTGATTGGCCATATCACAGATACTTATGTCCGTGGTATTCGTCGTTCCAATGCTAAACTAACATAACTGCAAAAAACTAATTTTACAGGGGAGCAATTTTAAGTTCGTAAAAATTTTATATATTTTTTTTCGCGGTTGTTTTTGTAGTTATAATAGAACTGTTTTCACATAGTGTTTTTAAATTGCATGTTTTATATTGTCAATGTGTCAGATATGTATTAATTCATTGGGTTTAGAAATTAAGGCACATTCGCAATTTGGCTACTCCATAGAAAGGAACAAAAAGGTAAGATTATTCACCATAGTAAATTTACGAAAGTGGCACTTTCGCAAATTCACAATACATTTTTTATTTTTAAGCCAAAGTAAAGTTACGAAAATGCCACATTCGTCGTTTTCGTTTGGGGAATGTAAATGCTTTCCCATTCATTTGCTATCATAATAGAGTGCTAATCTGCACTTATTTTTGTTGCCAATAACATAATACTATTGTATATAGTCTAAAACTCATCGCATTCGACCAATATATAAATAATGTTCAAATGATAAAATGTGACGGTTCAAGCAAAAGATACCACTTGGTCACTTACATAAGGGCGCGTTGACAAGTTATTTGTTTAAACATGCAAACAAATTTCGCGCTCATGGTAAGCGGCACAGTGGACTCTTTTAACTGAAAACGTCTCATAATTATATTTGTTTTTATACCTGTCAGTCAATAAATGCAGTTAAATTGTATCTGACTGACATATATGATTTACTTTCAACTTATGTTTAGTAAACTTAATAATGACATACCTACGGCTTTTCATGTTTTTATGAACTACTTACAAGCGTTAACTTATACTTAATGGTAATTGATACCGATATTCAGTAATTAAACGAAAATAATAGTTTTATTTACTTATTAGGCAGCTTTACAATATAAACTCTTGTATGCTATCTATTACGTATAGTCTGGCTAAAATATCTTTCCCCCAGCAATTTAAGTCTTTTATCTGAAAATCGGTATATGACAACACTGATGATAGGCCTATATCTTTAAGTTTTAGACTTTAGTATTAGAACGTTAGTATTAGATTCTGTCAAATTTAATATAAATAAAAAAAAGATCTTGGTAAGTTATGCTTTGATCAATATTGTAATTATAAAAATATTTATAAATGATGTTTTGGAGGACTTTTACGTTGTATTAAGTAAGTTTACATACTGTATTTCTATTTCCCTTTTACTGCAGTTTATTGATATTCTTACTCTAAGGGCTCAAAGGGGATTAAAACAAGATAAAAATTTGTATGGGTGAATTCGAAATAAACATATGCCAGTACTAAGATTGCTGGTTACTCTTTGCTTAATATTGCCATACTTAGATTTTTTGTGTTTGACAGTTCATTTGCATGGTAGAGTTAATGTGGTCCAACTACACTTCCGAGTTGGGGATACTTTCGTAAGAGTGATAATATTCGGAAACAATATTTTCTGCTACCAAAGTTTAGATAATATGTCACTAATATGCAATACCATAATTATAGTGGTAACTGTTATTGCTATCATTTGTCTTAATGTGTAGTTATTTTTTAGATTTAATTTGATAATAACGATTTTACCTTAAATGTGGTATTAAAATTTATTTATTTTGCATGTTGACTTGCATGTCGACTGAATACTGATTCTATAAGTATCGTAAGATCTAATTTGTTGTAACGTATTCTGGCAAATAAACATTTCGATTTCTACTTACCAGTGTAATGGGTGAGAGATACGAAAATATGCATCTTTTTTTGTTCGAAATACCGGGTATACATGCTCAGTATAGTTCTTAAAAATTGTTTAACAAACTTTTAACTCGAATGTTACCCCATTATACGACAGGGGGTTTCAAAAAATTCTAAAATCTTATTAAAGTATAAAGAAGTATTAGGTATCTTTATTTGACGAAGTCTACACGACACTACACGAAGAAGGCCACGTTTCTTATACAAGCCCACCTTCTATTTAATCCATTTCAGGGATGTATTTAAAAAAATGCTGAAACTTGTTTTCTTAGTTTTTAGTGAAGAACCCGAAATGTTACTCGAAGAATTTCAAGTTCTTCATACAAACTTTCACCTCCCATTTTACCCTTTTAATGGATGAGTTTTATCACACATTTAGGTTCTTTCATCGGTCTTGCTTCAACGTCTTTACCATTTAGGCTTTTATATGCTCCCCCTCTGATATGTTTATCCCTTTGTTCAAACACAAATCGCATTAATTTTGTTTTTTATACTAAATTGACAATACTTAATTTGCGAAAATGCCTGATTCGCACATTTACTTCTAGTTTCACCTATTTCAAATGCATTAGTCACAATGACAAACTCGCGAAAATGCTTAATTCGTAAATGTCTATAGGCTACAGCGGGTGTATATCATAATCGCCACCATAGTAAATTAACGAATCTGGCATATTCGCAAGTTCGCTATAGCTACTTATGTAAGCAGGTCATAGTGACCACCATAGTAAACCAACGAATCTGGCAGATTCGCACATTTACTATAGGATTGTTATATGAGCAGATCATAATAGCCACCGTAGAAATCTAACGAATCTGGTAGATTCGCAAATTTGCTATTGGTTATCTGACCGGTAAGTGATAATTATCACCATAAAAAGTTAACGAAAATGTCAGATTCGTTAGTTGACCTACATTTTGTAAGTTTACCATGGGGGAAAAAAATAAAAGTGCAGATTCACAATATTGTAACTCTGGAACCTTAAAAGCTAGAGCTCTATAAATTTGTGACATTGTGCGGGGTTATATTTGGTACAGATTTACATCAAAAACTCAATTTTGACAAAATGGCAGTTATGTTAGTTTAGCATTGGAACGACGGTATAACCGATAAATTTAACAATTTGCGAGTTTTCATAAGATTACGTTGCTAAAGTAAAACAATGGTGATAAGTAAAAACCTAAAAAAGCCTTGCAATTTTAATACATATGTTACGTCGTACAAGTCGAATATCGTTCGACATGTTTCGAATCGGTTCGCGATTCATCATCAGGAGCGCCGATCAGTCGGGCAGTAGTATTCGATTGGCCGCCGCCGCGACTGATCTGTGCTCCTTCCAGTTCCCCATCTGAGACTCTAAGGAGTTTTCTATGTAAAAGAGCCGATGTGATTATTCCGTAGCAAAATAATGATTGTAACACCAGCCTTAAAAATCATTAACATACGTTTGACTTTAGATAAACACACTTTGAAGTACAAATTAAAAATCAATCAAAATCGGCCCATTGATATTCGCTGTTAAGAGCCGGCTTTGCATCGCAAATCATCGCCTCACCTGTAAACGCTTTGTTAAAAACGTCTTCTTTTATGAAAAAGATGGCAGGTGCAGTAAGAAAGGTAGATAATTTTTGCAATAGTGGGACAATTTGCTGAAAGTCATAGAGAATAGGAGAGGGAAAATGTTAGGTCACCTTATACGACATGATGCTTTTATAAATAACATCATAGAAGGAATGGTTGAGGGGAAGCGAGGAAGAGGAAGGCCAAGAGAGAGAAGCGAGAAAGAATAAATCACATTAAACAAATAAATTCTAATTATTTTTAATACCTTTTTGTACAGGTGTTAGTTTGTCTATCTTCTTCTCGTACTCACTCAATTGCTCAAAGGTTAACTGGAAGAGATCCCTTACAGGGATAAGTTCGCCTTTGTACCTTATAAAGGCGAAGGTAGACGTCATGTCGGATAGAGAAGTCAAATAAGTGGCTATGGGTGGAGTTGAATGGACACAACTACAAACTTCATCAGCTACACCGATAAGTTATGAATGGGACGATTTCATTGTTAGATTACCATATTTAATAATAATTATAATAATTCTTCAAATAAAAATAAATTAATAAATATAAGAATTAATATTTATTTATTTGACAGTAGACAGCGTTGTGCTAATACACGTTTGTACAGACCTGTCATCTATTGATTAGTACCCAAATAATACAGGAATGAGTCACGTTCAAATTATGATATCAGGAAATGTTTTCCCTTCCAATGGCGAAATGGCCATGCTATTAAATAGGGCCAAAATTACCGATAAACTGACAACTTTGAGCAAAAACAATACCTAGTTATAGATTAGAACCACTAGCCTGGAAATCAGTGCCTTATCTATATTATAGTGGATCGAAAAATCGGCATCGGCGCATAGAAATTATTCTGGAAACCCTTTACGAATGGTATGTTTGCTTGTGATATTCTGTATTCTAGATATTGTTTTGTTTAATTTCACTTTTAATGCTTTATAACCACTTAACAAACTTAACAAAATGAAGTAGTGTCTTATGTGTACGTTAGTTGCTTCGCCTGCAATTTATCTGCTTTACGCTAAGGCAGAGAATGCATCATGGCGTCAAAACCGCCTTTTGTGCCATAAGTTTTCTTTTTTACAATAAGTTTTCTTTTGTGCAATAACCTCATGAGGCCCAATGTACCTCATAAAGTACAAAAGTAACAGTTGTAACTAAAGCCCAGACAGTTTAAAGAAAGACAGAAAGTGTACTTTGCGAGGTACAGTGGGCATTTAGGCCTAACTGTCGTTTTTGAGCTTGGTCCTCACGAGGATAATAATGACGATCGGCGACTACAAAATCACTAAATAGGTAGAACGAACTCTACCAAAACGTTTTCTCTATAAAAACACCCCAGAGTAATCCGCTATACTCATTTATTCGCATTTCTATTAATATTCCCGAAAAATGTAATCCCGTACTTTGAATATTTTACGAAAATCTTTGATGTTAAATTTTTTCGATTCTTCTAAGTGTTTTTTTATTCGGGATTGTTTTCCCTTTCAAACATGGATTTAGAATAAAGGCTGCGCTACGCGCTCGTAGACGTGCTACGAATGTGCTACGAGCTACGCTGTCTCTGCTACAGATTTATTTGGCAATAGGATTTATTTAGCAATAGACATTTATTGAGCAATAGAATTGTTGTTTTAAAGCGAGCTGAGCTGAATCTTTTTGAGAGCTGCCATTATTTGTTTGTTTTAAATAAACTGAAAATGGAAGAGCTTTTTAAATGGATTGTACGGGGAATATACTTTTTTACTCTTTATTACTCTTTTACATCTGTGGTAGTAGGGTTGGCTGAGTTATACGTGTATAGAGGATTTATAATAAAATTACGAGAATATTGAAAATTCATGTAGGGAGTAATAAAAACCGCAAAAGCTTTCCCGTTAAAAAACACAACAGTAAAAACTATTTAATAATCCCGGAACACGTAAACTGGATTAACGGCCGGACGCTGTAAACCCGAGAATGGTCAAGCGTGAGCCGGGGACAAGTTGAGGTTCTGTAGTAGTAACAGAGAACTTACTAAAAAGTTACCTTATGAAAAAAAGGGAAACCTAAAATCTCATACAAAATAACGGAAAAATAAGTAAAAGAAGACATCAAATCTGTTTGTGATAGATTTTGAATTTTTGACCTTGCTGGACATAGTTTGTCTAGCTTCTTCCCGTATTCATTCGATTGCTGAGAGGTTAACTGGAAGAGATCTCTTTTAGAGATAAGCTCACTTTTGTACCTGTTTTATTTGTTGTAGATGTATTTGTTTACTGTTTTGTGTACAATAAAATGTTTACATACATACATAATTACATATAGAAAGTGGACATCTGCACCTCAAGCACAACTGTGTTATGCTACTCTTTCTCGCGCGAAATATATATCTATCTCTCTCTGTTCAGTACTGTGAGAGCGTGACAGGTGACTATATACCGCGTGGCAAGTCGAGATGTCAAACGAAAATATTTTTTCACCAATTTCAGCAGGAGGCGAGGTAATTACGTGCACACCGCCAAAATATGAATGCACGCACTCTCACAGACACACAGTCTGCTGTTGCGATAAATGCACACTAAATAAACACATATTACATTTTAAGCATTAAATACAAAGATCAAAGCTTAAAGAAAAAATTAAAAAGGAGCTACCTGGGGGAAAAGACCGGGAATCGAACCCGGTACCTCTGGATTGCCGGTCCAGCGCGTTAACCATTTCGCCACCCTAGCTCCAGGAAGATCTGACGAATTTTTCCTTATGCTTTGTGTGTTGATCTTTGTATTGTTTTATTTGAAAGGTTTTTACACCTTAGCGACCTCTACGTGAATACGTTAATATTCACATCTTACCGCACCACTTTACAGTGGTGACCGAGCAAGCCAGAGAGAGCGAGCAAGCGAGAGAGACATATTACATTACACATAACGCTAATACTATTATTAAAAGTATCGTGAGACATCATAATTATAAAAACGGTATATAATTATTAAAGATGCAGTGAGCCGCGAGGCGCGTATCAGAACGGATACATGTCCCTGACGAAGAACTCCATATGAGTTCAAAACATGCCGGGTCGTACCTGGGCCATTTTTTTTAAAGTTCTACACCCCACTTTTTTTATATTCGATATTTTGGGTATTTTCTACTCAGAATCACGAGCTCTTGCTGCGCCGCGCGGTGTTACCCGTTCATCCTACGGGAACACTAAATTTTTTCGGGATAAAAAGCCTATATGTTTATCCAGGGACACCCTGGATTAAGGCAGCTGACAAGCTACTTCATATCAAGATTTACCAAAATTGGTCCAACCACAGAAACACACAAACTTTCGCCTTTATAATTACACTAACGCCTTATGACCAAGTTGACCAATGTACTTTGGCAGAGGAGTTAACCCGTATTTCACATCTCCATAGGCTAAATACTCAAAGGACAGAAACTTAATGGAAATCTACGTTAAAGAAAAAATGATTCTGATGCCGATTTCGACAAGCATTGAACATCTGATGCCCTGTTAAGACCCCTAATGTAGGCTATGCCTCAAGGGTGCAATATCAGCTTTAAAGGTCCTCCGCCCACGGACCCCTATAACTTTACGGTCGCAGGACACTTCCAGTGACCGTGCCTACAACCGTTAAATCGTAAACGTAAAGAAATAATATACGGCGTCATTATCCGAGCCGTTAACGCCAGAAATTTCATTAGTATTGCAGTTTTTATTGCCGATATTGAAGGAAAAATGCATTTTCTGCACGCGTAAATGTGACGTGAATCGTATGTTTCATACGTTACTGGCGTAGTTATGACTAAGGTAACATAATTTGCTAAATTTCATTCGTTTTGTGAGTTTTATTGCTGCTGATATTAAAGAAGGAAAAATTAATTTTCTGCTCGACATAAGTGTACCAATGTGTGGATTGTTCAATGCAATATATTTTTGACAAAGTTATCCCTCATAAAGGTCCTAATTTATTAACGAACTACACTGAAAATCATAAACAGCTCAACTAGTTTAACTACTTGAGAAATAGCCAAATCGTGCTTAGCAGTAACCAAAATTATGCTATAATATATAATAATTTTACACAACTAATTTTAGTTACTAGTAGTCCTCAGTTTGTCAGTCCTCCGATGCATTAACTAGCAGCTACCATCGGGGCTAATTTTAGCAAACCTTTTTTTTGTGTTGTATTTTACTTTTTGCTACCGCTATTGATGGCGGAAAACGCAATTTCTGAACATTAATCGTAATTCCAGCATGTTACTCGTCGTATTCCGAATAAGTGTCATAATTTACTTTTCATTTATGTTTTAGTTTACTGCCGCCGATTGGAACTAGAAAAATGCATATTGTGCACAGACGTCAAACATAGTGAATCGTAAAACGTTCCAATATATTACTCGGGAACCGCACGGTGAGCGGTCATTTAGGTTTCAATATGTGTGGACGAATATCCTGTGGTACGGCTAGAAACTATCCGTGGGCATCTCATCAAATAGTAACTCGAAACACATCCCATTATACAAAAGGCTTAGTCTTTGAGTGTGAGTTCGTATCACTATCCGGTCAATACCTACTCACCCGGTAAGCTCTTCTTTCCCGGCGTCAGCAGTAATGTACTATTATTTAATCTTGGATTATTAAAACCTAACTGGCGCGTTTAGAAGGATGCACTGCTTCTTATAAAATACTTGAACTCGGTTTGGGCCATATTTATAATTTTTGGTTACCCAAGCATGCACCAGAATCAGAATACGAATCAGATTCTGATTCCGCACTTTGTTAAATTTAACTTAATCATTAAGCTAACACGCCGGTCGGACCAGATATGCTCTACCCTCAAGACCTCAATTTGCGATGCCATCCACGCAGCCCAGGATAGAGTAAGCTCGCGCAAAATGGTCTACGAAAAAGTTATTCAGAGAGACCACGACCCTCAGCATTGAGGATATCGACTAAAGGAGGAGGATTGATTAAGTACCGTTCGTTGTACGGGAATTATATAATCCTACCGACTGCGCCACTAGTTTGGTTTAATATTCTAAACATTTCGTACTTTCGCATCTAGTTCGAAGCTGTTAATTTGTAACCTACACAATCTGTCTGTCTTTGCACTGGGTATTTAGACACGGGACATAAATCTCAAGGCAAAGACGATTAATGACGCCTCAGTGCTAGTTCAGTAGTTGCACAAACATTTGCTGTAGGTTACGGATAGCGCGGTGTAGAAGTTATGTGCGGTAAGGGATACACGGTTTAGTTAAGTTTGCACCTAGTACCAACGAGGTCGCGTACTGACTGGGTACAAACTTAACTTGACAACGTATGTCTTGACTCGACTAGTGTATTCTGGAGACTTGTGTACTGACACGTCTAGAAGCGACTGAATCTGAAGGTTCTATTCCTTTTGAGGTAATGTTTAAGTCTCAACATGTCAGTATATTGGGCTGCGGAAATGAATACGTGATTGATATGGATAAATGATTCATATGCGTGCTTGAGCTTAGTATTACAATTTATAATCTTTGTAAATTATGAGTTATAAGAAATTACCTGCAAACTATTTATTTAAAATGTGTTTTTAGCTGCGTTGCTAGCTATGATCTATTGTATAAAAATACAAAATTGAGCTAATATGTAGGAGTGGCTTTATCTATACTCGCCTATTTTATTTTTTTTATTTATTTTTATTTATTTAAACTTTATTGCACAGATCGAACTAGTACAAATGGGGGATTAATGCCACAAGGCATTCTCTACCAGTAAACCATAAGGCTAAACAGAAACATTGAGTTGGTGCAGGGTCTATATCTATAACGTTCTGACACAATTTTAACAAACAATTTTAAAATAAATACTTACCTAATATATACATACTTTTTAAGCAAATAAATTATTATAAATACATATAAATTCAATCATTTTAATGTTAAACAAGTAATTAATTTTCAATTTAATGTACATACAGTCGAGTTCATTTACATCTACACACTTACGAGAACAAAAATATCTGAATACGACCCTATCGTCAGGAGCATAAAATCGTGTTCAGATATTTTTGTTCTCGTAAGTGTGTAGATGTAAATGAACTCGACTGTACATACAGTCATGTTAAACCAAAGTGATTTCCGCAGTCGTTATGATTACTTGTTTCGTATAAGAAATGTATATAAGACAATAAATACAACTATTCTTTATTGCTTACCAAAATGAGATGATAAACAAATCTGAATAACTAGACGAGAAAGTATAACTTTAATGTATTCTATTCCTTATTAACTTTTGAAAGTAATTGTCTTTAAATCTTTACTGTGAAGATTTAGATAACAAAACATTATAAACCTTAGTTCACTATTTGCTCAAACATTTGATGGTGCGGTTCTCAAGTTATGTGCGGTGAGGCACAGCATTTGCTTAAGACTTGAGCTGTACTTCGAGTAACACGGTCGGGGAAGTTGAGTGAGACACAATTTCAAGTTACATTACACAACGTGGCACGATATCTTAACGTGACGTTACGCGTCGTGGTTTTTTTTCTATATCGGGGAACCTCAGATATATCTATCTAGTGCCCTAGTAAGCTCTAATAAATAGGCCTATGTTATGGGCACTAGTTGTGATAAGCGTCTAGTAAGTTTCCAAAGTGATCCCTTGTTGCACCTACTCAAAGGATTGTTCCACCCTTCCACCACCTTCACATATCGGATGATGAAATCAGTTGGTAGTGCCTGGAATTCCTTCGGTTCTGGGTAAGCAATACCAAATTCCTTCATTCTAAGTCTGGCGAGGGCATGACATTACTCTTAAATTTCATGTAAGTTTCTGTAACTTTCTCCATAAACAAACCATTTCTGAGAAACGTAAACGTGTGTATTGAGTGGCGTAACTCAATGGTAGTGCAACTGCCTACTGAGTTTTTTTTTTTTTTTATGTCATAGGGGGCAAACGAGCAAACGTATCGCCTGATGGAAAGCGATTACCGTCGCCCATAAACACCTGCAACACCAGAGGAGTCACAAGTGCTTGCCTACCCGGAGGACGAAGATAGAATGCCTCTATGCTAGTAATTTCACCGGCTATCTTACCCCACACCGGAACACAACAATGCGAACATTGCTGTTTAGCGGTGGGTTAGCAAAGTAGAGTTGTTTGTCCTGGGTTCAAATCCCGGCAAGGGAAAATATTTATCGTATATATTATTATTTGCCCTTGCCGCTTTTCGAACCCAGGATCATCGGCTCACTAGGAAGCTGCTCTTCTTCGTCAAATTAAGTTTTGGCCTTAGGATCAATCATCTTGGTCATCATGTGACTCAAAATGTGAAATTACACTCACCTGCACCTCTAGCACGACTGTCACAAGCGACTATTTCTCGCGCGAGATAATTACCCGTCTCTTTCTTTGCAGTAATGTGAGAGGGTGACGGTTAGCGCTATGTCGCGCGACAAGAGTCGCCAAGAGTTATGCTAGACGGGCTAGATTCACCCGTGCGCAGATGGCTCCGCTCTAATCTCGAAAAATCGCGTATTACTGGATCTCATCAAACATTTTATAAAATAATCTCGCTCGTTCAGGATCGCTGGCGTTACTAAAACGCCACTAAAACCACGTTAACAGCGTTCCATTACGCGAGGTATAAATTAGTGACTAGCTTAGCCGGAGGCTTCTAGCCTCTATGTTTAATAGGGAGGCCTCCATTAAACTGCCACAATAAAGGTGAGCATAAAAACTAGCGCGGGGCTGATTTACACCGTGAACAAGGTACAAGTACTCTATATGTTCGTTGCAACAATTTCATTAAACCACTTCTCTCTCTTCACTTGACTATGAAATGTAGGAGAGCTTCAGAACATCAGGTCAACCATACCATCATCATCATCATTATGTTTCAGAGCTAGGCTCTTATCGGTGGAGTAATTTCCAGCTTATTCTACACTCCGCTTTTTCTATTACTTTTGTTATATTACCAGTTGTTTTTTCTTTTATTTGCTCCATATATGTCTATCTTGGTCTTCATATTTTCCTCTCTTCTTCTTCTTTTTCTGTTATCACCTCGATATAGTGACATATGACATGACATAACATCTTCCCTCTCAAATTTTCAATCAAGTTCTAAAAAAGTTCTTTTTTCGTTTACTTTATTTATATACTTCCTCGTTACTTTCCTTTTCCCTTCACCTGTTTTTTTCCATCTTCTCCAACACCACATTTCAATGCTGCCAATCTTTGAGATGTCAAAACATGACTTGAACTGTATCAGGTCTGGTTAGCCCTCACTATCAGTAGTCGGACTTTGTGTGAGAGTATAACCCGCTACTGCTATGGTCTACCCGAGGAAGCTGATTCACATAGTAACTGTGAGGTATTGGGGACGGAGACCAGGAAAAGCATTCATCCAGCAGAAAACCATTTATTAGACAACGTCATCTGTCTGACGGCTAATCTCAGCAAATACTGTAGCACTCTAAAGAGGCTGCATACATCACAGTAACCTTATAAGGTTTCTCTTATCTTACGATTCGGTGTAACAGAGGCTTCATATTAAACTCGGGCGGGACAATAAGGGTGCTTGTAAAATGCTGCAATATAGCCTACAGTAATGCATGCAGAACAATTGCTTATGAGGGCATTAAGAGGAGTTTTTTATTGCTTTAAGCATAAACTATCGATTGAAGCTCGGGAATTGTTTCAGCGTTATAGAGATGTGGCAAGTTTTAACTCCTAATATTGTCATTACAGTCATTCCATTTCTAAAAAAAACATGACGCGGAATGGGCACTCTTCTACTCCTGTAATATAACCTATCTATCAGCCACAGATTTTCTGTGCAGAACATATGACTCCCCCATAGCTCGCCTCAAAGTGCGATTCTGTGCAGACTATATCCACTGACTTCCCGCTACCCTCGTCGTCCCACGCTGCGCTTTCCTATGCGTGGAAATTAATAGGATTTTTGAAATATCTTTAACAATCTAGTTTTAACCACCAACGAAAAAAGAAAGGTGTTATAAGTTTAGCAGGCTGTGTATTTGTTTGTGGCATTGTATCTCTCCAAGGGATGGACTGATTTGAGTTCAGTTTTGGTCGAAAGTCTTGTCTATCGAGATAGCTTTAATAGATGTTTAGTGAAAATAGATACAATAATTTTCAATATATTCAGCTTTGATTGGAACTAGTGATAAAATCTCAGCCCATGTTGAAACTAGGAATTCCAAATGTTGTGGTTATGATCAGTTTTAGTAGCATTTTTTTACGTCTCATTTATTGCCCCAAATTAATAAGACGTATCTCATGTTGACTGGTTACCTATCGTAAGTCCGAATCTTTGTTTGCCATCTCTAAAATTTCGCCAGATTTGAATTTGTCCGAAGTGATACCTAGGATACCCATGTTTCGTGGTGAAATGCTCGCAATCCCATAATGCCCCATTAACAGTAGGTGCGTGAAATGCCATAGTGTCTTGTTTTTACTAGGTAGACTCCTCCCCTCCCTCTCGTTAGGAGAGAGATCGGGAGGTGGAAGTCCCACATAACCCCAAAGGCCTCCCCAAGTATGCGTAAAGCATTTCCCTCCGGAATAAAAGGACACCCATGTTAATCAGCGTCAGCCCCCTGTGTCCTTTTTATTTATTTATTTAGGTTATGTATGTATCTGTAACATAGTCTGAAACACAGAGATGTGTTTCAAAATTGTTATAACAAATGTTTCACTTACCAGTCTCGCATGCGGCCCCACGGAATGTCAACAAAGTTCTGCACACAATAAACTACGAGTCGATACTGGATAGCTAGAACAAACAAAACACACTGCACCCATGTTCTAGTAAGTGCTGTTTACATGTTCAACCATACATTTATGTCCTCTTTAAAAAATCAGTAAAAAAACACTAAGTTATGGTAACCACTATCTAACTATTTTGGTTCAGTGATCCAAACAGGATCTTAGCCTCCGAAACAAGAGCACGCCACTTGTCCCGATCCTGCGCAGTTTCTCGCCAGTTTTCGACTGAAGAAAACTGCCGCAGCCCAATAAATAACTAACTGTTAATCTTAGCCTAAAGGTCTATTTTTAAAAACGTGACCACTGCACTGTTAAATTTTTATCATATTTTGGGTAATTATTTAAGCGTTTTAACCATCTTATTAATTTATGTATATGTAAACACCCTATTTGACACAAAAACAAGAAATACTTACATTCCAAAAGAATGGATGTACAAAGGCGAATACATTAATGTGTCCAATTGTGCGTTTTTCTAGAAATTTCCTGTCTCGCATGACTGTATTGTTACAAAGCGCTATACTATTCTCCATACAAATCGTTGACGCTGTCGCTAGCGAGTGTGGTCACGTTAAATCATGGTAGGGGTGCTGTCGCTCTCTGCATCAGTGAAAACGCACCCTAATAGTGTTAGCCACGTTTTTGTGGAACTCGATTAAATACGACGTCAAACGCATAGAGCCATCAATCTGGGTCCACTTGATTAGTTCAAAGCGCCCTCTCACCGTCGAACTATTAGCCTCATTGTCTGCCAAACCCTTGTTTTTCGTTAATTAATTTACCATGACTACGATTTTCTTAAAAAACAGCCTTTTTCGTAATTGGACACGGATTTTTGAAAGTTTGTAGACTAAAAGATTTTGTAAAATTGATACTTCATTAAAAACACGAAAGAACGCCTTCGAACATTCTTTTACCTTATAAATTAATTTCAGGTCGAAGATATTACATTTAAGTTTAAAAATGTTGCCCACACCATTCTGTTTTAGGCACGTAGTTGAAATTAATAAAAACTGTTACCCTGTTTTAAAAGCGTTTAAGAATTTAATTTAATTTCCAAGACACTAAAAGTTATATCTATTACAAGAATCTTCTCGTTTTCTTTCGTGATCATCGGAAATTTACTGTTGCTCGCCCACGTAAATACTGTCAGCCATTACATTTATCTATCACTTTTAATTTTCTTTTAACTGTTAGCTATATTCGACCTTGTCTATGATTCCACCTTCAAGAAGCATTGCTTTCTTAAGAGAGGATAATATTATGGGAACAATCCTACAAAGCGATCTAGTCCCAAACTAAGCAATGCTAGTTTTAAA
This sequence comes from Apotomis capreana, assembly GCA_947623375.1. Lineage (NCBI taxonomy): Eukaryota > Metazoa > Arthropoda > Insecta > Lepidoptera > Tortricidae > Apotomis > Apotomis capreana. Next base: position 1,279,364 of record OX392520.1, read on the forward strand.
GGTAGAGGTACCTTTATTTCATAGACAAATGTTGCAGTACATTTTCATTTCATACAAATATCATTTCTTAGAAATAATTATCATTTCATCGTAAGCTTTTTTTCCTGAAGCCATAAAATATTTACGAATGTTATAACACGAAAGCTAACCTTACCTAATCTATAGGTTGACATTTTCAAGATCCCTGAAAAAAATACAACTTCCGGGGCAAAAACTGTCTATGAAATGAAAATTCGATAGTGAAGCATTCGATGAGGTATTGATATAAAAGAAAAATAAATATAAAAGAAGAGTATCGCGTTATAGACGACGATAAAAAACTCACTAAGTAACAAAAACCTACTTAAAATATAGCTCGTATCTCAGTATCAATCAAACAACTAGATACGAGATTTTCAAGAGTACCTATTGACATAAATTTTAATGAGTTTTGATTGTCACCTGGCGAATATAGAATATAATATACCCTTGACACAGAAACAAATATTCGTCCACAGACCAAACCGTCGAAAAGAGGTTGTTTCGGTGTCACAACTAGAAGTCTGCTACTGACAGGATTTCTTCAAGTTATGGATAGATTTAATACTGAATAACCCAACTTTCCAAGCGATAACACGCTTAACGCAAAAAAAAACTAAATTAGAAAGCAATGCTAATGCGTCATTTTTCAAAACCACGCACGCTGCAAACGCAGAGATGAGTTGCGAAAAAACCTAATCCCATTCTCTGTTGCATTATACAGTGATTTACATGCGAAAACAATTCCTGCCTAAAATACAATGCATGCATTATACGTGGCACTTGACGTACGTTGCCTACAGTATAAGCATTAACGTAACTATGTAAGCGGGATTTTTTTAGCAAATTGCGTTTAACGTGGTACGAGTATATATGTTAAATTAATGAATTAAATGTTAAATGTATTAAGTTACCCAACTAGCAAAAATGTTTTGGACACTGTCACATATAAGAGCAAACGCATTATAAAAGTTTTATAAGGGATTTGGTTAAGAATGGACCCCTTAGAAAGGCAAGCGTAAACAGACATTTTGGACTATAGGAACTTATTAAGAAATCTCCTAAAGATAGCTCTTTTATTGGCCTTTTTGGGACCTTTTTTTGTAAAGGGTATCTTGACCTCTTTAGAATAATATTGAATTTTCGGGTTATATTACTTTGAATCTTGTAACATTTGAACCTATACGAAAAAAAGTCCCGAAAAAGAATATTAAAAAAAACTTTCGGTGCGTCACGTGCACAGATATAAAAAAAAACGTGACAATTTACAATGGAAAGTTTCGGACACATTTTTCTTGATTAGGTTCGAAAGTTAAGTATATCGTGACGTTAACAGCTTAGAGTTACTATTGTATCTTGAATAGCTAACTTTTTAACCGGAATTCTAACTTGTCAGAGTAAACGGTGTGTACCGACGAATAAATCTGTCGGTAGTGACATCGAACGAACGAATTAGTCCCGAGGGAGGTGGACAGTTTTAATTATTGGCTGTTGCCGTGTTCGGTGTTTACTACCTCTGTGGTTTATTTTGAAAAATCTTGCACGAGGTATCCCAAGACTTGAGGGTAGTATTCAATTTGCAGTTACAGATTTGGGGTCTATTTGCAGGACGCGGTAAAATACCGCAAAATGTTCTGTATCCAAACTGCAGTTCGTGTTCCGTGTTTTACTTTCAACTTCTTCATGTTATTGATATCCATAAGTCGTATATTTGGTAGGATACATTTCGAGATGATGAAGTATATTATCCATTTTGGGATTCGTTTTAATATCCAAGCAAAAAGAATATCACATTTTCATGTTTTGTCTATTAACAGAGAAGTATACATTTATTTTGACAAAGTATGCAATATCTAAAGCTTCATCAAAATCTCTCTCACGTAGAAAGAGATAGAAGCCAAATGCTTGCCTAAGTATTTGTCAGATAGATGTCAAAATGATTATGAAGCCATTGCTAATTTAGGTACTTTTCTTATTGTCCACAGAATGTCCATCACCCACGTGCCGAACTCCACGCACGCAGAGCTCGTCATCAACAGCGTACAGGCCAGTGACGAGGGTCTGTACCGCTGTGAGATCACGTATCTCCAGGTCGGTGACGATTGTAACACCGTGCAGCTCACCAACTTCAACACATACAGTAAGTGCTAGGATTACTACACATTATAAAGAGTAAAACAGAAGATCATTAATCTTCAGGCAAACCAAACCCAAGAATACTGGACATATAACGAGTTACTTATGAGAAAAATATAACAGAATGTGTCTAATAAAATTATTACCACTCAATTGCGTTTGATACGATAAAGTTACCATGAAGGCAGGAACATGAACAATTGATTAACTTAATATGTTCATGAGGAGGTCTTAAATGAAGTTATTATAATAATTAAGAAGATATAAAATAACAAAATGAATTAAAACATATAACATTTATTTTTGAAGAGGGAAGTTCCACAAGGCTTCATACTATTTTTTTATTTTTTTATTTATTTATTAGACACACCAACAAAACACAGGCTTATACAATCACAAAATAAAATTATAAAACACAGGTAGCACGTCTAGCTTGTGCCTCAATTACAGGCGTGCAACAGCATTCTCAAGTAGACGGCTAGTTTACTGAACTACGTACGAGTATATACAGTGGTGTCAATTTTAAAAATAAGATTTATATTACAAAATTTAAAACATAGAATAATAATAATAAAAACATAAAAGTTAAACTATGGATTATTTCAGCATAAGAAATAAAAGAACTAACTAAACTATTTATTTATTTATGACTACTTTGCTAGATGACAGCAACCTACGCCTCCAACTGGCCAACTCATTAGAGTAAATGTCCAAACCATGCGATTTCTGGTTGTACAGCGTCTGGAACCTATGCAAGGCAGAAAACTTACCCAAGTTTGATTTGGATAGTTTAGGTCGGAAAGTGGTGATGCGAGAAAATCTTACGTTAGTTTTAGGAACGACAAAATTTAATCTCTCCAGAATACGACTCTCATGAAGTTTCCCGTTGACCAACTTATGCAATAGAGCGAGATCCAGGTAATCTCTCCTTACCCGGAGAGGCCGCATCTCGAAATATGTAAGCCTTTGTTCGTATCTACTACGTTTACCGATACCTCTAGCGCGTGCTCTGAAGGCCAAAAATCTGGTAAAGGAACGTTGAACTCTTTCCAGACGGTCGATGTGTACTTGATACCTGACTACAATATTCGAGCCGCGAACGTACAAAGGTGTTGTAAAGCGTCTTGAGTGTCCTAATGCGCTTAAAATTCCGACCAACCCTCTTGATGAAACCCAACATTTTAAAACCATCACGAACTACACTTTCTATGTGACTGATAAAGTTAAGTTTGTTATCTAGAATAACACCTAGGTCTCTGATAGTGTGCACTTCCTCAAGAATAACGTCTCCAAGTGCATAGCTACTCGGAGTAATGTTCTTTTTCCGAGTAAACTTTATATGTTGGCACTTGGAGGCATTGAGGACCATTTTGTTGGTGTCACACCACTTGCTTATATTGTTTAAGTCCTTTTGAAGCAGTTCTGCATCTTTGGCACATTTGACTTCTCTATACAATTTGAGGTCGTCGGCGTACAACAAGCAGTTGCTGTACATTACGACGTCAGTGATGTCATTGACAAACAATACAAACAATAACGGACCCAGATGCGAGCCCTGTGGTACTCCTGAGGTTGCTGCGTAATATTCAGACATGTGACCGTCCTTTACAACTCTTTGTCTACGGTTGGTGAGATAAGATTCCAACCACGCCAGGACTTCGCCACAGACACCAAAGTTGTGGAGCAGCTTATCCAACAGTGTGTGATGATTCACTTTATCGAAAGCACTGCTGAAATCCGTATAAATGGCGTCGACCTGCGCTCTTGAGTCAACCAAATCCGATAAGTCACTCACGTAAGTTAATAAGTTGGTATTGGTGGACCTTCGCGGCATGAACCCATGTTGTAGAGGAGAAATACGCTCCTTGACATGCCACGCTAGTATTGGGTGAATTAGTAACTCGAATAGTTTTGAGAAGGTGCTTAATAAGGATATTGGTCGATAATTATTTGCTTGGGTGTTATCACCTTTTTTAAATACCGGCACAATACTCGCCTCCTTCCATAACGCAGGGAAAGTAGAAGATTCTAGCGATTTGTTAAAAATCAGCGATAAAGGTAAGGACAACTTAGACGCACACTTTTTAATAAAGTAGGGCGGTATACCATCCGGGCCAGCGCCCTTGCTGATGTCAAGGGATTTAATGGCCTTCAGTACTGAGCTCTCCGAGACACGAATGCGAAATAGCGTACCTGGACAATGACGATGTGTCTTGACACTGTCATTCGCCAGTCGAGCGACACTTGCAGGGATATCACTGAAAGTCGAAGCAAAATGTTTTGCAAAAAGATTACAAATGTCACTGTGATTTTCTGCGGCAAGGCCACTCAGATGCATTGTGGCCGGATAAGCGGATTTGTTATTTCGCAGGTCCTTAACGTACGTCCAGATTTGTTTAGGGTTGCAATCTAAACTATCCTCTACTGAGGACAGGTATACTGCGTGATCCTTGGCTATTTTATTTTTAACTTTTTTACGTACAATATCATACTCGAGGTAGTCTCGGGGATTTTTTGTTTTTTTATAAATTTGTCGCATTTTCTCCTTTTCGCGCATCATCCGCACCAACGCCGAACTAAACCATTTAGGGTGACTTGGTTGTCTACTCTTGCATAAGGGGACAGTATCCTGAATAACTTCGTGCAAAGAAGCATAAAATACTGATACCATATCGTCGACAGTGGTACAGTTCGAGAACGTAGAGTGCCAGTCAATTTTACTGAGAATATGATTAATGTTAGAATAGCATGCTTTTTTGCATGCACGCAAGACTCGGTTACAGATGGTCCTAAAAAGTTACACAATACTAAATCTAAAATTTTCTTGTTATAATTTTTCTGGTTATTAATTTGGTACATGTTGCATAATGATAAGAAATCAAACAATGCAGTCGCAGCTGGCAAGGTACAAGGTTGCGACTCAGAAAATAAACCAGAGCTATCCATACTCCATTCAATATCACCAATGTTGTAATCACCAAGTATCATGCATTTATCACTACATCAGTTGATCTTTTCACCCACTTGCTCAAAGTACTTACTGTACACCTGTGATTTAGTGTCCGGAGGCATATACACAGTACCAATATTAAAACAGTTAACAGGCGAATTACGAACAGTTACCCACAGATCTTCACACTCGGTCTCCCATGATAACAGTCGACACGAAGCAAGCCTTTTGGAAATCGCAATGAGGCAACCTCCACCATCTTTTTTTGTGCTAGTCGTTAGGTTACGGTCACGTCGAAATATGGTGTATCTGGAGTCCAGTATTTCAGCATCCAAAATACCTCCTTGTAGCCATGTCTCTGTGACTATAATAATGTCGTACTCGCAACTAAGACACGCGAGTTTTAAGTCCTGAAGTTTAGTTCGAATCCCTCTCATATTTTGATAATAGATATTTAACGACATTGATCAAATAACAGTCTCAGTATCTCTCTTGCTTCCTCCAGTGGCAGCGTTCAAAGGTTATTAGGATCTGAGGAATTACGTATGTGAATTTTAGCTGCCTCGTCATTTTTACGAACGTATACTCGGCCGTAACGTGCCCATACGAATGTATAACCTTTAGCCTTGCCAACTTTCCTCGCCTCGGCGTGTAACTTCTTAGCAGCCGGTGATAGGTGTTCTGAGACGTAAATCGGGACTTTCGGGCCTGCAATTCCCACGTCGCTGGTGTTTAACTTGTTTGCTTTGTCCGGCTTACTCTTGTTATATTTTATGACTGCCGTCAGGAACTCATCTCTTTGAAGGGCAGAACGCAGCTTTACAATAACTGCCCGCGGTCTATCGTTCTCAGGATTCAACTTCGCCACCCGCTTGCAGGCATAAATGTCAGTCGCCTGAAGAGGAAACGACACAACCGTAGCTAACTGAATCACTGTTGTCTGTAAGCATTCTGCTCTGAATTCAGGCAAGCATGTAATTTCAACATTGCACTCGCGGGAATTTTGTTCGATCATGGATATGCGTGTAGATAACTCCGCCACCGAGGTTTTAAATTCTTCATTCTCTTTCTTAAGTTTAGTCACTTCTTGACTATATGAAAGTATTTGGTTATTCATTTCATCATACCGTTCACTCATAAAACGAACACTCTCTAAGATTTGATCATTGGTCTTCCTAAATTCTTGTACCTCTGCACGTAGAAGATACTAGGCCCTATTGTCTTAAAGTTATATTACTAAAGTGTTATTTCCAACTTGACTAACAACAATTTTTAATATTAAAGTGTAGCAAGACTTTAATTGTGTTTTGCGTCAAAAAATTACTACTTGTAGTTTTACATAAGTTACTGGTTTTTTCTCGCCCAACTTACATACATAAGTAGTCCCCAAAGAATTAGCAATTTTTGTACCTCGTTTTCGACTTTGAATACTACTGCAGCTTGTATTTAATTAGCAAATGCGTCAAAAGTACACAATAGCATCTACTTCGTTATCTCATCACTTGTACTAAATCAAAGGCTACATCCATATCGTCGCGCCGCATATCGTCTCTAAGAGTCTCTAATCCGTTTCGGGTGTCTTATCCGGATTAACCATATATCGCGAGTTGTGTCAATAACCAATCACGACGAAACAAATCCCACTAGTGACGTGAAAATAAAGTATCGATATGTAGCCGTAAGATTGCAAAAACCGTTAGTTTATAATTTATCTCATCATCATATTAGTCGATAGACGTCCACTGCTGGACAAAAACCTCCTCCAATGCTCGTCACTACGACCGGTCTTGCGCCGTTCTGCCCGCGATCCTAACCAGGCCGTTGATCCACCTTGTTAGGGGCCTTCCGACGCTGCGCTTTCCGGTCCGCGATCGCCACCCAAGATTCTTTCAACGGCCATCGGTTCTACGAGCAATGTGCCCCGCTCACTGCCACTTAAGTTTGATGACTCTCTGAGCTATATTTACAACCTTGGTTCTCTTGCGTATCTCATCATTTTGGATTCGATCCCGCAAGAAAACTCCTAACATAGCTCGCTCCATTGCCTTTTGAGTAACTTTGAGCCTTCTTATGAGGCCCATTCTGAGCGACCACGTTTCAGTGCAGTATTTCATACTTTATTTAGTGAAATTAAATTACAAACTAATCTAAGCCATCCGTCAGTTCACAATATCGCTACCTAGTTTATGTGTCATGTCAGGCGGCTGATTTTTCTTAACTATAAATTGATTAATTTTAAATATTGGTGACAAAATTGTGACTGTCGTAAATAATATTCAATTACCTTAACTTTTTAAAGTATTCTGACTAGATAGCTATTCTGATAACCTGAACATATATTTTTTTCAAGTTATCATACCTCATCCTACTCAAATAATATTTAATGCGATATTTATTTAAATGAACGAACTCAATTTTATGCACGTTATGCCTATCACCGTGAATGGAAAACTATGGCGAGCTCAATCAAGTAAATTTCCAACAGCTTCATTTAATACGACTCTTTTTTGAAGCGTCGATATACAAAACTGCACATCACTAGCGCCATCTTCTCTACGATATTGTGTTTGTCCCGCCTCGAGCTATCCTATTCAAAGGTGCTATATACCATCCTCCTTTAGCCCACCACAATTCCTATCTCCCGTCTCTCTCGTCTTAGGAGAAAGCTTTACTGTAGAATAAAATGAATGTGGGATATTTTATTTGAAACGTTATTTTATTTCAGCTATAAAGGCTGAATGGTATTATTATATTTACAGCGCCTTTGTCCCGGTTTCGCTTGTTTGTTTAGTTTAACTTTATTAAAAAAAAAGCAAACGGTGCGTTTTTCAACCCAGAAGGTATTCAGTGTGATTCATAAGAGACATTATGACTTTTTTGCAAAAATAACAAAATATACAAAATAGAAAAAAGACTGTCAACGATGCTTGGCTTAAAACATTTTTTCTGAGAGTCGTTCATGCATAAATTCTACTTAACTAGATTATTTTGAGAATTTGCTAATTGTCTTGAGATTGAACCTTAAATTTGCGCTTACTTTATGGTTAAAAAAACTTATCATCTATGTTATGTAAAAAAAGTTTGTGCCTTATACCCGTAATGTGACACACGCTTATTTTTTACTCTTTTTATAGCGAAGATAATACCCCCATAAAACGCCTATAAAGATGTAGCCCCAAATTATCAGGTTTAGGGTTAATTCGGTTGTAAAGAGGAGTTTAAGGAGGCTCCTTAAACTCTTATAGATAGCTGCCTAGCAGTCTTGGTTGCTTTAACCAGTCAGCTGAAATATCTTCTTTCATTTATCATGAATTTATTTGACATGTCAAATAAGGGTAATTTGGTGGTCTCTGTCATTTATAACACATTAATTGAAAAAACAGAGTCTATGCGATTAAAGTGAAAATGAATACATGGGACCGTAAGGTTCGACAGATATACGATAGCTTTAGTATCATTTAATGAAATGTGCAATTTTTATGACCATCTGTTGACTAAAGCCATTTATTTACTTGAATATTAACAATTTCTCGCTTACCACACGAACTTCATATTCATATTCTTTATTGCATACCATGGTAATTACAAGAGATCTTAAAAAATATACATATGTATCGCATGGACCCTGTAAGGGTATTGCAAAATCTTAAAACTAAGCCTTAAGCAGACATCTTAAGGGTGTACAAAAAATCTATTTAAAATTAACACAGCCGCTGTTAACTAGAATCTACTTAAAGTTAACTAAAATTACAAAAAATAACAAATTATAAATAACATAAATTCAAATTAAAAAGAAAATCTTTGTTAACAACTTATCTCAAACAGTTCTTGCACTGTGTAAAAACATTTTTGTGCTAAGAATGACTTTAACTTTTTTGCGTATGTTTTGTCACTTGCTTCTTTTTTAATATGGTCCGGGATTTGATTATAATATTTAACTGCTGCATAACTTTCGAAGTCAAAGTCAAAATTAAACTCTTTTATTGTATGTGAGAATTTTTGCTTGGTAGGTACAAATAATATTTACATCTTGGGATTTAGGTAGCCGACCCCGATTGAGAATTCATTCTCAAAAAATGGGACAAAGGCTAGGAGGATGGATGAGGTACAAATAATATTTCGTGGTAATAGATACGCCAGTTCTCTACCATTTCAGGTAACCACAAACATAAAAAAAATCACTAATCATTAAAAAACAGCCATTCATCACTATATCAGCACTTAGAATTAAAACAATATTTTTTATAATCAAAAACTGTAACAATTCATTGTTAAACATTTATTCAGAAGCCATTAAATCACAAAGAGGCCCAGTAAAAACATATATTTAAAAATTCCGTCCTCTCCCTCATTCCATCTATTTAAACGTCAATACGTCACTGATTGGCCTCGGGCAATCTATCGATCTATTAAATTTCCTTTAGCAATACAGCAATTATTCAAATGAGGTTGTCGTTTAGCGCCGCCGGCGTGGCTTGCTTTAACAACCCCTACAGATTTTAGCCCCTTTAAGTTTGCACGAGTAAGGAAAGAATGAAGATTACTACATACGAGTAAATGACACTAATATTTAAAAGGCGAAAGTTTTTGAGTGTTTAAGTGTATGTTTATTACTTCTTCACTCTCAAATGGCTGGACTAATTTTGATAAATTTTGGTATGAAGGTAGATGACACCTTGGATTAACACATAGGCTAGTTTTAATGCCGAAAAAATTTAGTTTTCTCTTGGGATAAGCGGGTAACACCGCGCGGCGCAGCTAGTACCAAATAAAGTATCGTTTATTACATACATAATACCCATTGAGCGCCTGGTGGTTCAGGCCAAAGTAGACGGTACTAGACCACGCGGTAGGCCTCCCATGAATTGACGTGAACTGACCAAATCAAATCGGCTACAAACTGCCTTCTGCATGAGAGTACCAGACGCGCGGCCGCGAGAGAAAAATGGCGCCGTGTGGTTAGGCTTGCCACACAAGGAATGACAGCCAAGACCACTCCGCCAATAGTGTAACGACAACAAAGGAAGGAGTTATTTAATATACATGCTCTTTATTGCACATAAGAACAAATTAGCAAAGACATATCACTGTAAGGGATTTCTTCCAGTTAACCTTTGAGTAAATGTGAGAAGTACGCATTACAGAAGCTATAGTCTTCGTTTTTCAATTATGGTAATGTGTTAGAATTGTGGTAAATAAATCAATTAAATATTAAATAGTGCATACTTGCACATTAAAATGATGATCTAGCTATCGATAAATTTGGGTATACCTTCACTTGCTCGAATTTCATATGCCCGAATTTCGTCTGCCATAATATTCAATTGTCCGAATCTTGTTTCTTATAATTATGTTTCCCATAATCATTGTTTGCCATATTAATCCTATGCCCGAATCTTTGTTTCCCATAATATTAATTCCAATAATCACATTATCCATAAAGATTGTAATCCATAATTGTCACATGCTATAATCTCATATGCTATCCAAATGGAACATAGGTCGAAAACCGACATCTGTAGGTTAGGTTAGGTTTGTTTTATGACCCCGTATAGCGGAGCGTCAAAATACAAACCCAATCTAATCTAGTTTTAGAAGAACTGCTACCAAATAGTACATGGATCTTAAACCGAAAACTATAGGTTAGGTTAGGTTTGTGTTGTGACCCGTATAGCGGAGCGAGCGAAGCGAGCGGAGCGTCAGAATGTTTGCTTCAAAATACAAATCCTAATCTAATTTACAGTTTCCTAATTTACAATCTAACCTAGTTTTAGAAGAACTGCTACCAAATAGTACATGAATCTAAAACCGAAAACTATAGGTTAGGTTAGGTTTGTTTTGTGACCCGTATAGCGGAGCGAGCGAAGCGAGCGGAGCGTCAGAATGTTTGCTTCAAAATACAAATCCTTACAGTTTCCTAATTTACAATCTAACCTAGTTTTAGAAGAACTGCTACCAAATAGTACATGAATCTAAAACCGAAAACTATAGGTTAGGTTAGGTTTGTTTTGTGACCCGTATAGCGGAGCGAGCGAAGCGAGCGGAGCGTCAGAATGTTTGCTTCAAAATACAAATCCTAGCCTAATTTACAGTTTTAGAAGAACTACGATAAAAGGACGTACGACATTCGACCAGAACCGAAAACTTTAGGTTAGGTTTGTATTGTGACCATGTAGTACATAGTGTCTATGTACATACGTGGCCACAATATACAGTCAAAATGCTTGCTTGCATGTTGCCAGGTTGGATTCGCACAGAAACAATATTTAGTATGGCGTTTAAATATTCTATTAAACAATATTATGGCACTTAATACTATGGAAAACAATACTTATGGCATACGTATCATTATGGCATATAATATTCGGGAATACAAGAGTATGTCAAATGACTTTTCTAGGAAACGAAACATTTGGGCAAATGAAATTCGGGTAAGTGAAATTCGAGCAAATCAATATTATTGCATATAAATTTCGGTCAAACAATAGACAACCATAAATTTGATATCTCAAATTTATCGACGTAAAATAAGTTTTTTTCTAAGCGTTGAAGTGAGATTTGAGCGTAATTTTTTAATTATTACTTAGCGTCTTGTCAAAAGTGCATCTACCCCTTAAATCGTGAACAGTGTATTTGTCGAATCGCCGATGCCTTTTGAACTAGCTTCTCCGCTGTTTTCACTGCCTCACGGCAAACTGTCAAATTTTAAATCTAAATGTAAATGTCTCAACCATCAATCTGCGAATCTGTACATCGTTAGCGATGTCGGTATTAATATTCATCGTCGCTCTTCCAAGATCTAATAAAAAGGCTTATGTGTCCTTAAACTCTAAGGGGTTATATCCACTTACGCCCTTTATGTCTAAGACGCTGGCTACATTGATGAAAGCTTCAAGTAATTTAGTGAAAGTTATAAGGGGAAGTTCATTAATAGTGGGGTTGAAATTGGTCTTTAAGATTTTCCCGTTGAATTAAGATCGACCTATAATAATATTACATCTATGATGAGACAAAGTTTTAGGAACAAATTTAGCCTGTGTCTTGTTACGTTAAAAGGACTCTATTTTTACAAAAATGTATGGTTAGCTTTTCGTTCAAGAAAAAGAGCATTTTTGTGAAAATTAGTATAAAAAACAGCCATGTGCGACACGTACACGCGCACTGAGGGTTCTTTACTACTACCACACAATATGCATGCTGTTTACATCTACACTATTATAATCCCAATACTAGTTTCAAATAAAAAAGAAATCTCAAGTCAGTACAAGTACTACCTGATTACATTTGCATCAAATATTTCTACTTTTTTAGGTACAACTTTAAAAATTGATATGGTGGTTGGATTGTTGATTTGTTCTTCTCTTTGCATATCTGCAAAGCGGAATTAAATTTTTCTTTGCATGTTGATGTAAGTATATCACAATGGTAAAGATTTATTTCCTCCCACGCCAATCTGCTTCAAAGGAAGGAAACACCACACATCTCAAGTCTTTTATCCAAACGATTTATTTCGCTGTACACTGCGCTCTAAAAATGAACACAATTTTCAACCTCATTCCAAGGGAATACGCTCCAAAATGCATACATTGCTGGCCGTGTATACGCAGCGGAAACTCCGAACGGAAGAGAACGCTCAGTGTATGTGATACATTGTTTCAGGCACGATAAAACTAACTATGACGAATGTACTGTTGTTCTCGTTTGTACAAAATACATAACGTCGTATGTGCCGTTGTAATGTTTTGTTGTTATTGCGTTTTTCTTTTGATATTGCTCGTTTCCGCAGTATAGTGACGAAAAGTCGTATGTGCAGGAAAAATATAGTTGTTTATGTATTCTTTTGTTGTTGTTGATATATGGCGTGAAAAGAGTCAGTTTCTTATAGGGAAAATAGGGGTTACATGGAAGTTCATGCTCAAAAGTTTTTGTTTCTGGCTGACATCCATACAAGAAATTACTGGTTTGCATTTTCTATTATGCACGAGGCTAAAGATCGTTTAAATTATTTACTTAACTCTTTTCGTTTCAACATAAAACTACAATAGCATTTAAACATCTGATTGAAAACCGTTGCAAAATAAACCAACTCTTAAAATATCTAGATAATATTTAGATCTTATCAGAATCTTAATCAAATCGAAAAACTCCTTTGAGCTTCCGCCCGGTAATCCGCAAAGACATATTTTAGACTGAAAAGAGGTTTTTAATCTCGCTCTTTGGAACTTTCTGGTATCTTTACCAGGGATTTATGCGACTTATATTCGACGACTCCTTTTAAACAATATTTTTTCAATGAAAATCACTTGATTCTTTGTAGGAAAGTGAATCAAAAATGGGCCATGATCTGGGGGACATCGGTTTTAGTTAGTTACTTTTACTTAGGTTAAGTTGATTTCTGTTATTTTTTACTTGTTTTTCGTTACATAAATATATACTTAAAGTAGGTTAGTATTTTGATTTCAATTCTAGTAAGTATTTACTTTTATCAAAAATTGAGGAGAAAAATTATAGGTATACTTATTTGGCGATGGGGTATACAGCTGCCTACAGAGCCTAGGTTCGAATCCCGGCAAAAGTAAATATTTGTGAAACCTTCATCAGATTTTCTATGTGTTTAAATATATCATTGTCTGTGCTTCGTCCGCTTATTTTTTTCTTTCCAATAATCGGGTAAAAAGTATCCCACTGCATAACCATCTTTGGATGTTGAACATAATGAATGTCGATCCTTTTTTTATATTTAAATACATTTTACGCAATCCACTGAAGTGCATGTGGGGTTCAAAGTTCTGCTTGACTGGAGCAGTTCTCTCACCAATGAGCTCCGCCACATGGATAACGTGTAGATGACTAAGTGAGAATAAAAACGTTAGTGTACGCAATACATTGCTGCTCGAAAAAAAAGCTTTGCTAGAAACTAAATTAACAATTTGGTTATGTATCGGTTCATAGTACTAAAATTTACGTCTGGTTACAGTAAACAGTACAAGCTATAGGTATTCAATAGACGGCTTAAACGGAACTGCACAAAACCAGACAAAACGACATCCACAGAACTTAAAAACAAACCATCACTTGACAAATACGAAAATCGTGACGCACTCGTCTCGCGCACTGAAACTGAAACGTGTACAGGAAATATGAAGTCAGTATTTACTGAGAAGAAATTGAATAAAGTTAAACATGTTTGCTCCAATGCGCCAGCATGCAATATTCAGGAAATATTGCTTCGGAGTGCGACGCCTGGTCTATCAATTTTGTTTCATTTTACAACTATCTATTTTAACAGTGACCTATATATACTAGACTAAGTTTTACGTTTTTATCAATAATTGGGCCGAAACAGCTAGGGACCGAGACGAGTGGAAATCCTTCGGAGAGGCCTTGGCCCAGCAGGCACTTCACCAGGCTATCAAAAGAAAGTTTTACGTATTAGCACGCCTCAGTAGGCTACGAAACCGAGATATTGATTTAAATTAAACGTAGACGATTTTCACACATTATTATAACAAAATACATACAAAACAACGTGAAACATAGAACCTCCTCTTTAAAAGCTTTTTTTTTACAACTTGCAATGTATGTATGTAAGTATGTTTGTTCGGGTGGAATCTTTGAACTCAATTTTGAAGTAGATATCTTCAACCGATTGAGCTGAAATTTTGTATACACGCTTAGTTTGGATGACAATGCACGATATGGTGTGTGATATCATTTTAAATCCAATATGGCATACCATCCAAGATGGCGGAATAGATATTTTTAATGCATTTCTACAATATGGGTATCAAATGAAAGGGCTTGTTGAGAATAACTCAAAAATAATGTGACGTCATTCTAAATCCAATATGGCGGATCATTCAAGATTGAGGAATAGTTATTTTTAATGCACTTCTGCAATATGGGTATCAAATGAAAGGGCTCATTGCGAGTAAATTGAAAAGAGAGCTCCAAGCTGAATTAAGTTTGACTTGTGTAATTTGGCGAGATATGCGTCATCAGCATTGGTCTGCAACCTGTCTAGGAGAAGGACAACTCCAAAATCATACTCGTAACTGTGCTTCGTCACGCACAATTACGAACAGATTGAAAAACCTAGCCAGCGATATATTAAAAATTAAAAATTTAGTGCGTTTAAATAAAAGCTTTTTTAGGGTTCCGTACCCAAAGGGTAAAAACGGGACCCTATTACTGAGACTTCGCTGTCCGTCCGTCCGTCTGTCACCAGGCTGTATCTCAAGAACGGTGATAGCTAGACAGTTGAAATTTTCACAGATGATGTATTTCTATTGCTGCTATAACAACAAAACTATAATAATTGTTAAATACTAAAAATAAAATAAAATAAATATTTAAGGGGGGCTCCCATACAACAAACTTGTTATAGATTATATATATATATGTATATGTACGGAACCCTTCATGCGCGAGTCGGACTCGCACTTGCCCAATTTTTTAATTTATTTTTTGCTTTTAATTTATTTTTTAAAGTCGGTTTCAAACGGGACGTATCGCGTTCAAAAAGTGTTTCTCTTATTACGGCGACGTAAAACACTCATTCAAGTAATAAAGAGGTTTAATGCCTAACTTCACTGCGCTGTCTAAAGTGACCTGCTATGGAATTGCGGATCTTGGCCTCCGATACATGACTACGCCATCGTGCACTATCCTATTCTGTACAACTTGCCGCTAATCGAAAATGGCTACTTGAATCTGCCAAATATTACTGAATTAATTATTTCTTTTGCGTATTGTAACACTTATCTTTTCGTGGCACAGCCATAGTAGTAAATTTACTTATTGTTTTATTTCATTTGTCATTTTTGTCACTATTTGTAATTTTGTTCTATGGTCACGTCATGAATAAATGTATTTTTTTCTTTCTTTACCTACTTAGCGAGGTTATTATTTTAATTTAAAGGAGTTACTTCAAGTCAAGAGATTGCAACTTGCTCAAATAGTTGCGTTGAGAACAAATAGTACATTACATACCTAGGGCGGTAAAATCGGCCTTAGGTGACGTAAACGCCTCTGTACAGTAGTCATCATACACAACCTTACTTCACACCGCAAAAACACGGATCGCAAAAAAAAAGAGCTTTATCACTTTGTCTAAATTCAGGGTTGAACTTTAATTGGCGCCGCTACAAAACTATTAACAGCCAATTATTTTGGGCTTAAAACATAACTAAAGCTTATAAATAACCAGTCTAGTACTCATAGTAAGTCGTTGTGCTCCTCTATCAATTTTCTCCCTATCATTTTCAAACTGTCAATTTCAGTGTAAAATTTCCTCGCATACGGAATGAGGGCGGAGCGTAGTGAGGCTTCAATCGCCCCTTGATTACAAGGTGCGTAATGATAGTGGAGGGACACATTTGAAGGGTGATATGTGACATTGTCTTTGTACGTTCTAATTTTGTACTGAGAAAAAGATTTCTTGGAAGTGAAACGATTTTCTTTTACTTTACCTGCCGGCTTAAGAGGCCTTATTACTTTTAAAAATTATTTTATTCATATTGTGACAGATATATTGATAAATAAATAAATAAATATTAAGGGACAATCATACACAAATCGACCTAGTCCCAAACTAAGCAAAGCTTGTACTATGGGTACTAGACGACGATATACATAATAATTATATAAATACATATATAGATAACATCCATGACCCAAGAACAAATATTTGCACAAATATTTGCCCCGGCCGGGATTCGAACCCGGGACCGCCGACTCAGTAGGCAGGTGTCTACCAACCGAGCCAAACGCGTCGTCAAAACCAACTTTTAGAAATGAATAATAATTTTCCCTGTTCTAGATAGTAACATAGCTATTTCATTGCGTGCAGTAGAAAATTATTAAAAAAAACACCGTTTTCTGCGTGAATTTTGTCAATTTCGATGAGTCTGACCCTCTTTGCTTGCACAAGGCTCAAATTTCTGAATGTTTTTGATTTTGTTTGTACTACTGCTATGTTCGTGTATGTGCAAATAAATATTTATTTCTTTCTTTCTTTATTTATTTAATCTTTATTGTGCAAATGAAAAACAGGTCGTACAAAAGGCGGATTTAATGCCATTGGGCATTCTCTATTAGTCAACTAATTTAAATAGATACCTACTTCTTTCTTTCTAATAACCTAAATTTAAATTTAACTCTCTCAACTCAAGTAGTTGGTTACCATGAGTCCCTCATTTAATGAGTGGCTTAAAAATGCTTCTAAATCTGAACATAAACACAAAGTTAAGAATCCTTTCTTGTCTGTTTTTGCACTCCATGCTTTTTCCTTCAGTTCAATTGACTTCAAAATTAACACTAAACTTGTTCTAAAAATAACTCAACGACTTTATTAAGCCGTTAAGCCGTCGTTAAAAATCTCATTCTCATTACGGGTTTTTTAACACTAAAGACGCCGTAAACGACGCCTCTGCTTTATCGACCTTTTTAAACGACTGCATTATATCTTATATCTTAAATAATTATGTACAAAGTTACAAGGACAAGTTTTAAGGTTAAGGTCATTGGGTAAGTCTGAGAAGGCAACTCATTTTCAAAGTTCCATTCACAAACAGCCGAATAAAATACTAAAAACTGCTGTCAGCAAAAACTGCCAGACATTTTATTGGTTATTTTTGCAAAATGGACGTTGACCATTACAAAGCCATCTTGACAAAAGTGTCTTTTTTGTTGGCAAAGTCTATTTGAAAACATATTCCAAAATATTTCATGAAATCTTCAACGGCAAACGAATATAACTTCATTTTTAATTCTTAGCAGTTAATAAGACTTCATAGATCAAAATACAATGGATGTAAATGCAGTTGTGAACCATGTGTTTATGTCCAGTTTGAACTGAAACTTAAGTCTCAGTTTAATCTAACTTGGAGCATATTCTGGTACCTTCTCAACCCTAAAGTTTAGAAGCTGCGAACAAACAAACTGGCAGGTCGCATAAACATGTAAACAAAGATAGTATGGAGTTTGAGTGTTATTCGAGCTTTTGAACGTTGCGTTAATGTTAGACTATAATAATAATCCCTGACTTCATACACTACTAGAATAGCTCACTCTACACTATCTATCTGTCTGTCACACACGTCCACTGCTGAACATTATTATATAATATCAGATAACCTCACACAAATCCACCTATTCCCAAATTACGAGGTATTTGCCCTTGCCAAGATTCGAACCCAGGACCGCTGTCTCAGTAGGCAGCTGCTTTACCACTGCGCCAACCGCGTCGTCAAACTGCTGAACATAGGCCTCCCCCGTAGCTATCCCCCATAGACGACGCGTTTGGCTCGGTTTGTAGACACCTGCCTACTGAGCCGGCGGTCCCGGGTTCGAATCCCGGCCAGGGCAAATATTTGTGTGATGAACTCGAATATTTGTGCTTGGGTCATGTTTGTTATATGTATTTAAGTATATATTTATCTATATAAGTAGGTATATCGTCGTCTAGTACCCATAACACAAGCCTTCTTGAGCTTAATTTGGGACTAGATACCAAAGTGCGATCACGTGCGGACCGCTTCCATTTCAGCAGTGCTTCCGTTTCGCATTTTTTTCGCATCTAGTTCAGGCGTGCGTCATATTTTGTAAAGTAATCTTACGAGTATCTTATCTATTCCCCGTTCGCGAGGTCATCCGTCGGGGGCCGTCCCACGCTGCACTTTCCTATACGTGGGCGCCACTCTAGGACATCCATTCTCCGGGCTACCACACTTCCACATTACCACATATCCAACTAATATTTTACGATCAGTGCTCCACCTTCCTCTTTTATGGGATGGGATTTGGCACGCAATCGTAACCAGTAGCACGCGTTAATCAATAGCAAGCATTTTTTATACAAACCAATAAATATTAAGGGAAAATCTTACAAAAATCGAGCTAGTCCTAAACTAAGCAAATAAATAAATATAAATATTAAAATCAAATCACACAAATATTTGTCCTGGCCGATTCGAACCCAGGACCGCCCGTTCAATAGGCACCTGCCTACAAACTGCGCCAACTGCGTTGTCAAAATAAATTTAGGTTAAATATTTTAGTTTTTTCTTCTGCGACTACATCTCCACTGATCTCAACAACGATACTATAACTAGGGACCTAGGCCCTAATTCGACCAATTTTAGAGAGATGATGGAGATCTCTTCATTTCATCGCCATCCGTCACTTTTGACGTGTCCTTACTTGGCAAGTGGCGATATCACTAGAACATCGCAACTTCGTCAATCCGGTCGCGCTTAATTTGCGTTTCCTTTGTATGTGACGGCATAAATAACGGCGCATACTTTAAGTTGACCGTGTAGTGCGTGAAATTAGTCAGTTATGTCTCGTTCAAAACAGAAATTCATATGCATGAATAGCATTTTTGACAATCATTAATCGTCTTCGTATTTCCAAAATTGAGATGAGTTATGTCACTTGAAACATTTTAAAGACAGTTCAAAGGCGACATCACTGTTAACTTATAGAGTTTTGACGTTTTGCGATCTCTCAAACGGCATTCTCGAATTAGTCCCCTGAATTTTATCTTCCTATTCATATGTGTCTAAAATATCACTACCTAAGCGATGGGTTATATTTGCCTTTAAATGACAACTTACCAATATTACTTAATGCTAATTACTTAATAGACATCGTTTAAATGGCTTTATGTCAATTTCAATCGCATTAGACCTATAATTTGATTAAAAACTAGTAGGTATTCCTTAAGAAAACTGTGAATAAATCTTGAGGAACGAATGTATTATTTATTAAGAGAGACAGACAGAAAAAGATGAAACCTTCGTTAACATGGCGTCCTTTTTATAAAGGCTTTTTACCATCGAATGCTAAAATGAAAGGTGAGGCATTTTTCTGGAGCCACGATTTCAAGAAAATTATTATCATTAGCGTACAAATACAATTGGCGGGTAAATTTTTTACTTTTAATTTTTTTTTTACCGACATGGTTAGTTACTTGGGTGGATCAACTTTTTTCTTGTCTGTCCCGTGACCCAGGGGACAATAGTAATGGTATTGTCAGTCTACATAAGAATCAGCTTATCACTGTTGCAATTACATAGTTTTTGGTCAATATTACCGCCGAAATCGTAATTTTAAGGAGTGACCCAGGGGACATCACTATGGCAACGAGCCACCAAAAAATGTGCATTTGATAAAAGCGCGTTAAAATAGTGAATGCCTTAATCGGAAACTAGATTTGTGAAAGTATCACCTTTGCACCAAAACGGTAAAAGCAGGTC
This sequence comes from Apotomis capreana, assembly GCA_947623375.1. NCBI lineage: Eukaryota > Metazoa > Arthropoda > Insecta > Lepidoptera > Tortricidae > Apotomis > Apotomis capreana. Next base: position 1,299,728 of record OX392520.1, read on the forward strand.
TCCACAAGCCAGGACTTTCGAAGCCTGAACTGTCCAACTTTAAAGAGTTGCGAAAAATCCCACGACGGCTTAAACTATGCGAAGTTCCCATTTGTTCCATAGACTGGGACCCTAGTGTACAAAGTGGAACAAAAGTTCTTATACAGGGTGAAATGAAGAAAGTGAATCACTTGGGGTAGGTTTGCGTACGATGCCCGTACAAGGCGGTAAAAAAACATTTTCATTTCTTTTTAAGCAACAGAAAAATTCCTGCCAGTAAACAAACTATGAAGATTTTTAAGAATTTCATCAATTCCCCGGTATTTTTTACTAAATATTAATTTGTAATGTTTTCTTTAAAATGCTTTCCATATTATTTTAATGCGACAACCTTTTAAGCTGTTCACTAATATGGAAATTAAGATGTATAACATCCTTTTCATACTCACAGTGTGCCTCTAAGCATCGGCGAGTGTGCAACGAGCGTAAGAAAATGCATTTGAAACCGGATTGATTCACGACTTACAATTCACCCTGTACCTACTATTGAGAATCCAGCATTCGAACCATTCTTCGCGGTTAGTGGGATAGAAGACAGATGGTCGCCGTAAGGAGAATTGGTTTGCCAGTGAAAAGGTCTTATGTCTCATTCAAATTAATGTATTTAAGACGTTTTACAGTTGCGAAGATATTGAGTGCACATTAGTAATGTATGGTTTTGAACGTAGCAAGATATTGCCATTTCGATTCTCTGATACGTCTGCAGTCGACGATAGCTTTAAAAGCATTCTACTAATTTATTTAATATATTACTAACGTTAGTAACTATATGCAATAATACGAGTAAAGAATTAACTGAAAATTAAAACAATAGTACAACCAATTTGTCAAAAAGAAAACAACCCATTTTTTCCTTTTTTTAATATCTTTATTGTTGGCAATAATTGTTAATTGGCGGAGCTAATATCACATTGGAAGCTTGTTGACAGACTAGTAGGTAATCAATCTATCATACATTTTGACTGTTCATTGATTAATAAACTCCATCCCTGTGGCGTACAAAACAAAATATAAGCCCACGAATATTAATTAGGTATATTCTATATTATTATAAAAGTCTAAAATTGAAAGAAAGAAAGAAATACAATATTCATGAACATTAATTTTAGTGTGACAAGGCTAAAAAATAAAAAATTAAAAAGAAAAAGGTTTTCTATGGAGAGGAGATGAACTCCTCTAAAAATTTATCTCCTTAAATTAACAGCTCCGTACAGCGTTATCTACTGCTAAAAAAATATTCTTCCATTCATCACGCCAAAACGGCTGCACGGATTTTAACTTAATTTTGGCACAGGAATAAAGCTATTCTAAAGCTGCTTATAGAACACTCTTTACCTAACTACGATAAAGAAAAAGTTAAGATTGATGAATTTGCAGGCATAATATACGAGTATTTTTTATAATCTGTGAAATTATAATAATAATACTCTTTATTGTGCACGAGATGGAAAATCATACAGCAAAAAAATTAAGTTACATAAAATAGGGAAATAACAAGCGGTCTTATCGCTAGATCGATCTCTTCCAGACAAACTTATTTATTATTTAGTAGTGCCAAGCGAAGCTACCTAAAGTACTGGACTAATGGCCTAACAGAAATAATACAACCCCGATTTGTAATGGAAATGATTCGTTCAATATTCAAACACAGGTGCGAGGAATAATTAGAATTCGCCATTTTCTTTTTACCAATGTGGACGGAAGAATGGCGCCAAAGATTATTTTGAGGAAAAAGTAATTGATTGCTTTTTTAATTTGCATTGATTGTATAATTATGATTTATATTTCATTGGGCTCTCAGTGGAAGAGAGGAATTATATTTGAGATTCTCTTCTTTTACAGAAAAAAACTTTACTGAATGCTTAGAATTTTCATTTCATAGTCAATTTTTCCTCAAATGTCACACATCTTTGGTAGGCATGTATATTTATTTATTTAATTAATCTTTGGTGCACATAAAAAAACGTATCGTACAAAAGGCGGACTTAACGCCATGAGGCATTCTCTACCACAAGTTGACTAAATTTAGGGCAAAGCAAAAAAATAACCCAATAAAAATAAATCTATCTAAATCTAAACTCATTTCTGACTTTGAGAGCTGTCTAAGTGTAGTTAGTTTCATATTATTATAGACATTTGATCCCAATAATAAAGAACAGAATCGATTGACATTGTGGGCACGAATTGCCCCATTTTTATTATGTTATTAATCAAACGTGCAATTTTAACCAATAATGTATTATTTAATGTTGAATTTGTATATTTTAATTGATAATGAAATTTTTATGCACGGAATCAAATTGTAAATAATGAATTAGAATTAATTGTTTATTTATTTATTTATTGCCAATTACCAATTATATTGTTAATTATAATTGCCTAATTTACCATGCATGTTTTATGTTTTATTATGTTCGATTAATTATTTATTATTGTATTGTAAATAATGTGTTAATTAAATATCATGTATATAATAGTAAAACTAAAATATTGTATCACAAAATGTATGTTGAGGCGGACGTGCATATCATTTTTATTAGTAGATGCGCGCGCGCCAGGCGACAGCTACGTCACGGCCAAGCCGGTTTTAAAATCAACGGCCCGCCGGGACAGAGCGCGCCCAGCGCCCGCGCAGCAGTCGATACCTAGATCCGACGCGAGACGCATGACGCTTTGCCTTGCATTGTTTACATTTTGCTCGCGCGCTTATAAATAAATAATAATAATAAATGTTCTTTATTTCAGGTAATGAGACCCATATCAGCATGTTACAATACATAATACAGTAAAATAAATAAGGTGTAAAAATTAAATAAAATAAAAATAAAACTGAACATAAAAAGTAAAGTAAAACTGGACATTCACAAGTCATTCATTTTTTATTTTTATCACGGTGCACGGTCAGCCAGCACTTCAAAATCTGGCAGTCCAGGCGTTCGGACAGGGTTCTGAGGATCTCATTCTCAGATGAGAGAATGCGGTTCCTGAAAGACGCTATGCGTGACCTCACTATGGCGAAGAAATCTGGAACACGGGCTTCTGCAAACATGCTTGATGCACTACAGTACCGAGGCAGTTTCATCAGAATGCGAAAAGCATCATTGTATTGCACCCTGATGGTACTCATAGCACGTTATAAGCTAATATCTTAACTCTTCTTCAACTTTCTCCTTCTGCTTGTTGTACTGTGCTTTCTTTTGCTGTGTGTGTATATAGCAATAAACGTTTAAGTGTGATACGAACTGTGTTTCACTGGACAAGGACCTGCAGCATTCCTTATCGTAAGGCAGTTAACAAAGCGGTGGTGAGTGTACCGTTCATCAACACACCTTCAACTACTACAAAATCATTGAAAAAAAAATCGTCTTGCCTATTGTTGCTGCTAAATAATTTAGTTAGGTTGTATGTTCCGGATGTCCCTCGAATCACGCTTAGACCCCGTACGCGACCGTTGTTGGCTGTGCCAGCAGCTCGTACTATGTCGCACAGGAACTCGCCGCACCTCCGGGCCTTAACGCTGCTCAATGCACTTCTGGTGTCAACACCGGAATGTGATCTGTTGCGTGGCGATGGGCGGCTGTGTGTACTGCGTGTTTGAGGTACTGTGAGTTGATGGATGACAGGACTACTAGTGTTCCTCTTTGATAAGTGTACATCTAGTTTCACAGTGTATTAGATTATTGCGGAAAAATCTCCATGAATTCAAGCTCAACAGTGACATTCACCACTACAATACGAGAAGTAAGGACAAGCTCGCAATACCTGCCCACCGTCTCCGTAAGGTTAGCTCGTCGTTCGTGGGGAACTGTGTACGCTTCTACAATAAAATACCTATTGATGTAGTAAAATTGCCCTGTAGCAAATTTAAAGCGCAAATAAAACGTCACTTATTGAATAAAGCTTATTATACGGTTAATGACTTTTTAAACGACAGTGATGCCTTTAAGCCAGTAGTTTAGTATTGTGTGTCAATAGTAAATTTTTAAATAAGCATTATTTTGGTGGGTAATTTTTAATGTAACATGAGAGCACAATTTGTTGTTTCTCACCGGGCAAACAGTATTAGTCAAGTATGCCCGGCATGCGGCTTGAGCATGTCATGCTCGCTTAAAGGTCTTTGCTTACGGTGGCGTCGTTGATCGGGTCGCAGCCTTCCCTACCTATAATATGGTTGAGGGAGGCGATGGCTGAGATATGCGTCATACTCGTGAACGGGTGCCGTTTGTGGGGTTCGGTCTGTTCATGCTAGCAAGGGCCAAATTAAATATGTAGCAACCGCATACTAGTGTTAAATTAAGTAAACGTGAGAAACTTCATCCTGTACTCGATTGAAGTTATTATATGTTGATTTTTACTTTTTGAACTCTTAGAGACTGTATACATCTCTAAGAAACAGCTTAGTGTAGTATGACACTCAGAGACTTTATACATCTCTGAGGAAATTTAATAATTTTAAATTTTTTTATTGCATGTTATGACGCCTTGAGACCATATACATCTCTAAGAAATTTAGGTTTAATAATTATTTTCTATTGTAAATTATTCACGTTGACGCCTAGAGACCTTATACACCGCTGTGGAATTAAATTTATTAAGTTATTTTATTTTATTGCATGTTGTGACACCCAGAGACTAACCCTTTCCGGCCGACGGGGTATATTTAATATTTTAAATTTATCGTTAAAATTTTATTTTAATGTTCCTACTTAACATTGATTTGGAGTATCTTACATCTCCTTTACGTGTACCAGTGTAATTAGTTATAACACTACAAATGTATCATGTAATTGTTTTAAGTATTATTTACGAAAAAATTACTTACTGTTGAGTTTCTTTCGGCTTTCTTCTCAACAGCGGTCTCCTCCTGCGAAATGCCGGTAGATTCACAATTTGACTTGTAAAAGTGCCCCTGTGGCCTACTTACTGAATAAATTATTTCATTTCATTAATTATTTCATTTCATTTCATTTCATTAAAGTCTGTAATGCTGTGTAAATATATTTATAAATAAATAAATAAATTGTCAATGTCAGTCAATGCAGCTCGAATACCAAAAATAGTTATTTTTCCGATATATTACCGTAACAAAACCGAGTTTTTGCTACATTTGGGATATAACAACACTTCGTCGACTTGTGGCCTAAATCCATAATACGCCTTAAAGCAAACCTAACCCCATTTCTTTAAAAACTAGCGATATTTCTAGCGATTCCTATCTGCAACAGAAAAATGGATCTCCCACGGAATGGGGCCATTCGGGCTTATCGGAAGTCCAATGAAATCTGAGCTTAAAGCTCCAATCCGAAGCTTTTGTGAGAGATAAGGTATAGATCCACTTAGTGGTTCCGTATTCTTAGTTGTACAGCCGCCGTCAGATATATCGTAGCGGGCGTGGTGGTCAAATATTTATAGGCAGCGGTAAATTTAAATAAATTCCGTACATGACTTATTGGCATTAGTATTTGAGCTTCTCCCCCTCCTCGCGTCGATTTCCTCATTCCTGAGGGTCGTGATTTCCCCGTAGCTGGGTCATTATGCTCCGGACCGCGTTTCGCCACCTAGATCTGTCCTTGGCTTCATGGAGTGCGTTGTGTAGCTTGGTGTTCAAAGATGAGCGGATTTGGTCAGACCACCTCATCGGTGACCGGCCCCTTGGACGCTTCCCATCGACCTTTCCAGTCACCATGAGTTGTTCCAAGTTGTTTCCTTCTTTCCTGGCAATATGGCCGAAAAATTTCATCACTCTTCTCAAGCACATAGTGGACAGACGAGTTTCAATATGGAGTTCGCGAAGAATGGATTCGTTTGTGCGAAATGATTGATTTGAGCTGCTTGCTATGCTTGAATAAGATTTGATGATTTGAGCTTCTACCTTGTCGTTCATATCTGACTACATGATTTTCAATTACTTCTTCACATACCATGATTAAAGATATCTGCATAAACAAAACAACAAAAATATATGAAGAATTAAGAAAATTAAGCCTCATATCATTGCCACAGAATGTAGGTACACTTTATACCACATCCTGATACTATTTAAGTAAAAGTTATTTGACAGTGATAACTCAGCTGAAGTAAGCGACATTACTTTTTTTACTAATAAAAAAAATGCCATTTAGTAAGGAGATCTAAATTATCACGTGGTCATTGAAGTATCATGGTATTTATTACTAATATTATTCCAAGGAGTACCACCAAGGGCGAAGAAGCGATTTAATGTCGACTATTTTCTCGCTCAAGAAACAAACAAAAGATATAGAGGTGTCAGTAAAAGAAACAGATTTATTAATAGTTGATCGCTGGCTATTCACACTGCCAGCGCTTACTCTGTTTTCACTAGTAGATGCCAGCGATAAAAGATAGAATGCGCGCAGCGATACTCGCTTGGCGATCAGAGTAAAAACCAACTAGCGGTAATTTTACTGTAGTTGTTATCCATAGCTACCTGTCTTGCGTACAGGATTGCATGCCCTTCCGCCCGCCTGAGCGAGTACTCACCCGTCATACTCGAAGACTCGGTTATAGCCGAGCGAGAAAACTATCAGAACTACACGCTCGCTTCTCGCTGTTCGCCAATTAATCGTCGGCGATGGGACGAGTATATCTGTCGTAGCAACCAAACATCTCTATCCCTGTAATAGAGTTTTATTTACACCATAACGCTTCGAAATTGTAAGAGGCGAGTTACAATATCAGTAACAATAATAGACGGCAATGTTTCAACCGTCGCTCGCTGGAATCGGTCACATTACGACGCGGTGTGAGTGAGAGGTGGACAGCGGTGTCAAAAACTATTTTTTTTAATACTTAAATAGTTTTAACACCGAAATATTTATGTTTTCCTGATCGAAGATAGTGCCCCGATTTATTAAATTGTGACGTTTGTTTGTAGTTTCGCAGATATTAGAGGTGAGCGGAGGGGCCATATGCCAAAATTTGCGTCTGCCGGAGGGCTTCAAAGACCTTTTGAGATTTTCTAAATGTTGTTAAATGAAAAAAAAAATGAATCGAATATTTTTCAAAATCTTTTTTTTTAAACTCGTTATTCAAGAAACGAGAATTTTAATTAAGTTACAGTTTGAAATGGCCTAGGATAATTGAGGACAATAAACGTAAGCCATTACGCGCGAGTTCAAAAAACAAATTTGGCAAACCGAATATTTCAGACAATTGTCTGAAATAGTTTGTTTACTAAAATGAAAACAACTCGTTTTGACATTTAAGCAAACAGACGTGCACCTTTTAGAGAGTATCGATGAACATCAGCAATGTACTTGCGTGTTCACTATATTGCCGCGCCGCCAAAGAGAAAAAGATTAGCTTGCAACTATTTTCTTACACATAAAACGTACAATAGATGTTCAACCCATGAAAATAAAAGAGAAGCGTGATTGCCAATATTTTATTATTACCACATATATTTATACGTTTCTTGTGCGAGAAAATAGCATCGAACTAGGCACAGCTGGACTAATAAACTTACTAAAACGCTAACCGCCCTCGCTGCCGCTTGTGGCTTGTACCTTCGAAGGGTCGCTAGTGTAGGGCGCGGGTCGACTCATCTAATGTCACGTGAAATGACTCTTGGAGGACCTTTTTGATTTGCTAGGGATGTGACATTTCTTATCGATACTTAGTTCTGTTCTGATGGATTATTTTAAGAATAGGTACCTACTTTAAAGGGAAAATAGAGTAGTGTCAATGTTATGTAGATATTAAGCTTCTGCATGGGGATAATTATAAAGAAGTTATCTTCAAGGTAAGAGTGAATAGGCTATTACTGAACCGGCGAGCTACATTCTCGACCCCGTAGTCACTTTTCATCAGGTGATACTGAGGTCAATCGCCGGTCAGTTTGTGAATATCGACTTTTTATGATAGTATTTTCCAAGAGTTTGACCTCATGTCCTATTTTGTAGTCGGTTTATTTTCCTCAGTAAGCCTTATAGTGAACCGCTGGTAGATATTTTAAATAAAATAATAAATGCCCTTCTGGCACATGTGTAACTGTCTTTACACATTAGGCCCATCTGGCATGTATGAACACCTTTATTTTAAATTAATATTTATAAAATGGGTAGTTTGCACTAATGTAATTTTGACAGAGAAAAATTGTGTTTTTCTCAGTCAACCTTTGACAACGGTATCTGTAAAGGTACTGAAACGTCAGGGAGGCTCAAATAATTAATATACGCGATATAATCCGTTTAAATTGTTTTATTTAAATATGTGACACTCCTATAAGATGAAATGATACGTATTCAATGATATCTAATTATATGTAAAAATATTATTAAATCTTTAGGCTGTAGAACATCCACAGAAATATACATACATACGTCATACGTTCTAAAATATCCTTCAGACGATGACTGCGTATCAACAATCATAAAATAAACTAAGCTGGAATATCTCATCAAAATACAGATAGCAGAACCTATAGCGAAAGAAAATCCAGTTTGCATCTATGCTATTCGGATTATTTAAGCTTGGCATAATTACTAACTTTCTGCTCCGTTCACCGGGAAACCAATGTATCGATAATTTCCCCCCACTACCAGGTAATGCGTCGTGAAATGTCCAGCCACATCTGCTCCCCCCCCCCCCTCACCCCCATGACCCCCGTCGCTTAACGGAGCGGGAAATGACCCCCTCCATGTTTACTTACACATGCTATTCAGTTTTAAACTGAGGAATTTTGGAGGAAAATGTATCATAAGGTTTTGTTGTAATTAAATAATAATTAGGTAAGTGTGGTGGTCTTTGTTTCCATGAATACTTTATTACTTTATCTGCGACATATGTACCTTTTTTTTCATTATTATGCAAGTGTAGTTTTACGTCTTAGTGAGAACTGTTAAGGAGATGAGATAAATACATTTTTATTTTATAATTCATAATTATATATTTTTTATTTTATTCATGCATATATTTATAGTGGTAGGGATAGTGGCGCTACAAACAGTTTTCATATGGCAATAATGTGCATACGTCATATATTTGTATTGCAAAACGTCAGTAGTGATTTTTCAAGGAATTATCGACCAAATTCAAAACATTGTTTACCGGAATGCTGTTCAATCCTCCGTTCTTCTACTACTACTGAATCGTGTAAAGAGAAACTTGACTTTCATTACTGTCGATAGTTCTGACTTTATTATGCGAAAATGACTTGAAATTTGCGGAAAATTTAGTCCTTTTTCCTCTTATATCAGTGACATTGACCGATTTTCAACGTCAGTTACCAAAAATATGTCGTAGCCAGTAATAGTACATTACGGCAGAGACCAGTAAGTAAGCCATACTGGCCGAGTAGGAATTAGACGGACCGAGCCGTAGGCGAGGTCCGTATATAATACGAGGCCAGGATGGCTCTTACGGTCAAAGCAAGTATAGTGCTTTTCTCAAAAATTAAACAAGAAAATTAGATTAAAATTATATTTTGTAGGTGACATTTATATTCGGCCATTTTCCAATGAATATTTTTGTTATATCCCATTTTTATTATTACACATTGTGATATTCGTCGTCGCAGGCACCATTAACTCCCATGATAACAACCTATAACAAAAATAATTATGAGTTTATACTTGGATAAAAGATATAGTTATATCGTTATCAAATAGTGGCAGCATTTATTTACCTTCATCGCCAAAATGGTTATCATCTAGAGCTTGATTTAAGAACTTTTCTATATTTTGCTGCTGAATATTTGTGATTTCTTTCCTTTGTAGCCATCCGATTGTCTCAGAAAGATTGTTGAAATATTCTGACCTTATCACACATTATCTGACCAATTATTAACTTTTCTTCCTTCCATTTAATGAATCTCTTGTATTTTTTTTATATCTCCTTCGATTTAGTCGGAAGTAAATTATTTTAGCTAACTCTGCCTCCGCTTTTAAGTATGGAGGAGTGCCGTCTATTCGAAATCAGACTCGTCTGAACTCATTTTTGCTGAATTATTGTAATAGATCACACAAACAAATTTGAAATGTTTGTCTTTTAATTTAAATCCCGCCTTAATTTCTTTTTTTATAAATACTGCGTTTAATTATTTGCACTGTCTTACAAATCTAAGTCATAAAGATAAAATTTAATTATTGTTATACATTGTTGTATTTTCTAACAAATTTTCATATCATAAAGCTTACCTTAAATTTTAACCCCGAGGTTTTTTCTAAACGACACAAAAAAGGAAGGAATTCCGAAATATCATTGTCATTTTACACAGCACAATTATGAACTAAACGCTGCATACAAACTTCTGCACAAAACCTTGTCGCTACTTTTTTTTTAAATATGCATCTTGAGTTACGTTTATACTGCCAAAAAACTAACCTCTTTTTATTTTACATTTGCTCCTAGTGTACATTGCAAGTGTATACTGCAATGTCGTCTCTTTCTATTTAATCTATGAAAAAGGGACGCCACTTTTTAATTTCTACAATTTGCTGTCGCACTGTACTTATAATTAAAACAATTTGTGGAATGCATCCTTTTTACATTTATATACGACCTCATCGCCTTCACATCCTTAGTTTTTTTATAGGTCGGTGACGATGTAAATCGTGTTTCGATACTCAAATATCTTGATACGTAATAGGAATTACATACTTACTTACTGGACAAATATTGATTCCAAATTTTAAATCTCGCTGTTTACTGGACACTTCTAAAAAGTCTTCGGTATGTTCCACTTACTGTAGTCTATCTAGCGATGGTAAGGCAACATTACATGCAATTTTTGAGAAAAATAAATTAGTGCACTAAAAATCCCCGCAGTATGGCGTAAGCTGAAAAACACCCTGTTGCTATTCGGCGTGGACGTCGGTGTTATTTTAAAATATTTCATGTTTTACTTGTCTTTCGTTTAATTCTAATGCAAAATTAAGTTGTGTATCTCAATCGGTACCTAAAACAATTATTAGATCCTTCTATTGTCCGTCTGTCCGTTTGTCAAATCCTTGTCTTCAGGACTATACATGTAATGATAGTATTGATCTAAGTTGCTAATATAATATGCTTTAGCTTTAATTAACCATTCCACCTTCCTCACACTAATCGGTAACTACTAACAAAATTGCAGATCGCGTAATTCGCCAGCTTGCATTAGAATTGTTTTAATTGCCGTTTTATTAAATACGAAAACCACGCAAATACCATCCTAGCATCTGCGGGATAAAGTAGGATTTTGGATGTATGTAAATTATTATTATGGCGGTAAAGGAGTTTCAGGTTTAGTAAACAGTTTGTGAGCAATTACATGGAATTCGGAGTTAACTTACTATGTATGCGCAATGTTTACGTTGAAGTTTCAACTTTAAAGCTTTTTGTTTGTGTTTAAGCTTTAGGGATTTTATTTTGAAAACTTTGTGAGATACATTTTATGATTCTAATATAATAGTTTCAGACCTAGTTTGAGGTTTATATGTTTCGGCATATGATTTAAATATATTGAAAGTATAGAAATCGTTTAGAACCTTAAAAACAGGCTGTGATTTATTGCTGTAGATCTGTATTTTAATCGTTTTCACTATTAATATTTACTTTACTCTATACTCAAATATGGGAGAACTATATTCAAAATAACTCACTCCTAGTAGAGTTATTTCTGATTCGATTAACATGGACGCATAGCCATTTGAGCGATGTGTCATATAACTGACAAATCAGCGTGATTTTGCTATTCGAGCTAAACGTATTCAAATCAAATCATTGCATGACTGACTGTTGAGTATCTTTCGGCATTTCTTCTTAACAGTGTCATTAACGGTATCCTATCTCAACTGCAAATCATTGTTTCCCATCTGTATATTTGCTTGAAAGTATTTTCTTCCTAGCTTACAACCAAATGAAAATTTTACGAAACGTTACAGACGGGAAACAAAAAATCGGACTTACGATAGATAACCATCATTAATAGTTTATTTAAAGGGTAAAATATATTTAAAAAAGTGTGCAAAACTGTGTCACCGCGGCATGGTCCTAAAGACGCTAGCAGCATTTACTCGCTCAATCGCAATGCTAATGCGTTGTGCGAGGAAGCTGCTGGCTCCAAAAGGCAATATTTACCTATTTGGCACCTACGTATGTAATTAAAAACCTCAAAGTAAGGCGCTTTCACGTTATGAAATAAACAAATAAACATGAAACCAAAATATCCCTTCAATTATACACAATAATTCTTCATGAGTTCCCACATTCGCAAACACTATCATAACTTCCATTAAATCCAATAACCATTTAAAATTCCAAACGCTAACATTCATGTGGAATTTAATCCATAACGACATGTTTGTTAATAAATGTCAATATTTGCTTAATAAATCCCTTATTGAGTACACGTTGCTATTTACTTCGGCGCTGTTTGGATTGGATGAATAACGAAAAGGCTGGTTAGTGTAATTAATTGATTGAAGAGATTGTTATTGATGGAATCGTTATACGAGTAATTATGAGCCGCAGAAAAATAGTAAGTATGTCTGTACGTACGTGCGTAACGGCCGGTAACAACTTATGATATAATATTAGTCAATATAACGATAAACGGATATAATAAACAAATGATTTAATAACATTTGGTATAATTTCATAATGGTATAGTGATCATTTGATATAATACGTTTAAAGGCTCAGTACACAATCCACTACTCAAACATAAAAGTAAAACAGTAATAAAATCATATGTGTACTAATAGAGTGTATCTATGGAGCAATTTGAGTGCGGTTTTTTTTCAATCAAAAGGAATGTCCATCGAGATGGTTCTTAGCTATGATCGGTGGAAATAGGACTAGTAGTTTCCAAGATATTTAGCATTAATTGGAACACATGACGAGATTTCAGCCAATATTGAAGCGAATTAATATTCTTACGATGTAGTTAAATATGTTCAGTTTTAGTAGCATCTTCTATATCACTCATTGAGTGAGGGTCTCATGATGATGAGCTACTTGTGTCGGGGTGTCTTAAATTTTCAATGTAGGTTATTTTAATTTCTATGTTGGAAACAGAATGTGAAAATATTCCAATGTTTTTGGAACCGCGTCAACACAAACTTTAGACTGTCTGTAGTAAATGTCTCCTATATTCAAATCGCTATCGATATCTGTAGACGGATCCGGGACCGCCCATTGGCACCGCTGTATTGAAACTGGAGATAGCATGGTGCCAAGGTTTACTTTCGAGAATATTCTACAAAACAATTTGTTTTAAGCGAGTAAGCTATCCAGTGGATGGGCAGCGTTTGGGAAGTTGCGGAATATCTTCTCGTCCCAAATACTGCACTGTCTCAAGACGAATGTTTTTAACCAACGTGGTTTATGTCATAGGGGGCAAACGAGCAAACGGATCGCCTGATGGAAAGCGATTACCGTCGCCCACACGCCACCTGCAACATCAGAGGAGTCGCAAGTGCGTTGCCGGCCGCCCTCTTTGCCAGTGATGACATACGACACTGAAACGTGGTCGCTTACAATGGGTTTTATAAGGCTCAAAGTGGCTCAAAGTTACTCAAAGGGTAATGGAGCTAGCTATGCTCGGAGTCTCCTTGCGAATCAAATCCGAAATCATGAGATACGCAAGAGAACCAAGGTTGTAGATATAACTCAGAGAGTCGTTAAACTTACTAAGTGGCAGTGGGCGGGGCACATTGATAGAACCGATGGCCGTTGGGGCAGAAAGGTTCTTGAGTGGCGATCGCGGACCGGACTCAGCGTGAAAAGGCCCCCAACTAGTTGGACCAACGACCTGGTTAGGATCGCGAGCAGAAATTGGATGAAGGCGGCGCAAGACCGATCGTAGTGAAAAATTTTTAGCCTTTGTCCAGTATTGGACGTCTATCGGCTGATATGATGATGATAATGAGTGAGCAATAGTTACATTGAACATTTAAAAAGGCTCGGTCTTTAGAATTTAAACAAAATAATCACAAATTGCAATATTGGCACTAGCATAAAGTAAATATTTAGAATGTTTCTAGAAAATATCACAGTTGCAACATTGGCGGGTTTGATTATCGCTGGAGAGGCTTGTTTGCGCCTGGTGCGGTGCCAAGGGGATTGAGTGAGTAAGGGGTCGGAGGTTTTCTCTACTATGTACTGATGGGCGTTTTCACAAATGGCTGATCATTTTCATGTTTTCTACATTTGGAGAAAATGGGTTATTCCTACTCAGAATCCTGAGCACTATTGATTCTAGTAAAAGAAAATAGTGTCTCATATTTTTCATTTCCACTAACGGTCCCATTTAAAGCATTATTTATATGGAAATAACAATCATGAAATGAAATGAAATAATTTATTCAGTAAGTAGGCCACAAGGGCACTTTTACAAGTCAGATTGTGAATCTACCGGCATTTCGCAAGAGGAGACCGTTGTAGAGAAGAAAGCCGAAAGAAACTCAACAGTAAGTTATTTTTTCGTAAATAATACTTAAAACAATTACATTACATTAGTGTTATAACTAATTATTACATGAGTACACGTATGGGACATATATAGATACTCCAAATCAATGTTAGGTAGGAACATTAAAATAAAATTTTAACGATCAATTTAACGTAATAAAAAATGCATTACGCACTCGAATCAGTGTATTTTGTCTAGTCCGTGAAAAACAAAGAACTTTGTGTCATGTTTTTATATCAATGTTCACGCTTATTAAGTAGTGTGGGAAACCAAAAACAAGATATACTGAAGATTTTGTCAATGTCGTGGGCTACCGTTGGATGACGTCAGTGCAAGACTGGTTGTCGTGACGGATCCTTGGAAACCTTTGTCGAGCAGATTTACTGATATTATGATGAAACTAAATTGAATGTGCCCGCAGTTTCACGCCTATACAAATTTTGCATCGCATTGTTATGATTTTTCCTGAATCATTTCATTCCCCACAGTAAACTGATTATTAATAACATTTTAGAATTGCATAATAGTATTCGTGTAAGCATACAGCACATTTAAACAACTGGCGTTTTTTTTAATCGCAATTAATGGTTTTTCGACTATAAACAAGAATTTGCAAGAACTTGTAACATTTTGTTTTTCTTACTATTTTATTAGCAAGTTTTCAAGTTAAATTTTCTAAGACTTGTGGTCACAAGTGGAACCAACCAGCAAGTATACTCTTGAAGGCTTTTAGTTCGATTAAAATTGCTTATCAGCTGATAACTGAATCAACGGACGTTTCGAGGGCACTGCAACTCACTACACACACGGAAAATTCTAGATTTAAAACGTTTTGAGTACTGTTGTCCAAGACTATTTTTTTATAGGAAATACTCGTATATAGTATTGTCGAAGTAAATTTACAAACATTACATTTAGATTTAAAAGCAATACGTTAAAAAGAAATATGGGAGTCTCAAAAAGTATGTGTATATTGATAACAATTGTGTAAATAACTCTCCAAATGCGTAAAATCAACACACAGCAAACATCTCAATATTTTTTTTTAATTCGTCACTTATAACTTATAAAGATGTCCCTGCAGCTTGCATAGGCCTAACACTAACTAAATGCAATGCACATTATTGATTGTTTTTTTAAGACATTACTTGAACTGTATCAGGGCTGGTTAGTTCTCACTACCAGTGAATTGGACTTTGTGTGGAAGTATAACCCGCTAATGGGCCGCTCCACAGGAGTATCTTATCGATTGAATAAAAATGACGTGATTTCAAGTGCTTTATTAGTTCCATACAATCTTAGACACCTTATAAATAGGTGTGACATCTATTGGTGAATACGGTAATTGGTGAAAATGAATAATGTCATTAAAACCCCTAAACATACATTGAAAAACCGGCCAAGAGCATGTCGGGCCACGCTCAGTGTAGGGTTCCGTAGTTGCCCATCCTTCACAATAGACGAAAATTACGAGCAAGATTGAAATTACGAGAAAGATTTCAAGCTCTATAAAAAGGTCGTAAACGCCAAAGTAACAGTAATTACTTATTACATTCTGGAAGTTATCGATTATACGCGCCAGATTGAGCGAAATGTTTTAATACAGCATGGCACTTAACTAATATGTGTAACGTTCGAAGTATAAGGAGTCCGCGCGGCCAAACAAAATGCAACATTATGAGTTGCATCTCAAAATTTATATTCGCCACTTATAAGACTTCCCTTGCAGCAAGCATAATTCGGAGTAACACTACTATGTATATAACTCCGAACTAAGTCATCCACGAACCGTAAACAGTCCAAATTCATAAATAATTTATCGTTCCTTATGACGTTTAAATAATGCTAATAGCGTTACATTTCTAAACGGTGTAACTTAAAACGTAGACGGTTCAAAATTGAGCCTTCTGCATATGTTGGTAGGATTAAAATATATCAATACTTTAGTGTTTCTTATGACGTTTTAGTGTAGATACTGCTGCATTTCAAAAGTGCATGTTCTTGCACACCTGCTGGTTTGAAAGACAGGAATACGTTAACATTTACATGGTATGAAATGCCGTGTGTTAGGGTGCATGTACACAATGCTATTTTATACTTTTGTTATGAATGGGTGTAATGTTTACATTTGTAAAGTGAATATAGCTGAACCAATTTGGTTCTCTGATATTAAATGAAAATAAAATACACTACATAGGTTGTCAGAAACTGATCGCTATTTAGTGATTAGACCGCGTTTTAACTGGTCGTTTTTATTGTACCTCATGATTTATTGTTCTTGTATATTTTCAGGTATGCAATTTAGAGTGAAATGAAATGAAATGAAATAATTTATTCAGTAAGTAGGCCACAAGGGCATTTTTACAAGTCAGATTGTGAATCTACCGGCGTTTCCCAAGGGGAGACCGCTGTTGAGAAGAAAGCCGAAAGAAACTCAACAGTAAGTGATTTTTTCGTAAATCATGCTTAAAACAATAATTTATATTTATGGTCTAACTAAATACATTGGTATACGTAAAGGAGATGTATAGATTCGCCAAATTAATGTTAACGAAGCAACTACATTTATACAAAATTTATTCAATTCAAATTAATGATTTCTCTAGAGATGTATAAAGTCTCTAGGCGTCTTGATATGCAATATGATACGATTAGTGAAGTTAATTCCACAGAGATGTATAAAGTCTCTAGGCTTCAACGTGAATAGGGAAAAATGCAAAATAATTAATGAATCAAAATTTCATAGAGATGTATATGGTCTCTAGACGTCACAACATGCAATAATGAGTATTTGTTAAAATACAAAAACGACATCATTTCAATAATTAAGTAAGAACAGATCAAATATGGGGTAGGCCCCCCACAAGGTGGACTGATGACCTGGTGAAGGTCGCTGGAGTCCGCTGGATGCGGGAGGCGCAGGACCGGTCATGGTGGCGTTCTCTGGGGGAGGCCTATGTCCAGCAGTGGACGTCTTTTGGCTGATGATGATGAGATCAAATATATAAATATATAGACAATAATATAAAGTATTGATTTTATATTGGTATTTATTTCAATACTTATACGAGGAGCTGAAGATGCAATTTAAGTAAAAACACCAATAATACACTCACGAGCAAAGAAATGGAATCACTTCGCACGTTCGACTTTTCCACCCAATAACTTGTTCAATTTTGATGCAATATTGATGAAAATTGTATCAGATGGAAGCTGAAATTGTAACCATTAAGAAAATTTATTTTATTTACTCATATCAGGCTTGGTGAATGAAGAAAAGTCCTATATTCTAAGAATGGCCAAAAAACGCCTGGAAAATTGTAACAAAAACCATAAAGGACATTTTTCTTAATAAGATTTTCTTTTTTACGAAATCAATACCTGGTGTTTCCACCCCTAGCTCTTCTGACACATGCTATACGATTTTTATGGACCTAACCAACTTTCTGAATTAACTTTGCGGAATCGCCTCCCACTTCCTGTAACGGCATTTTCTGGTCTTCGATGTTGGATGGAGCCGGGTTAGGTACGCTTCCGAACATTCTTCCTCGGTTAGCCCTATGCGTGCACGATTGGGTTGAGGTCCGGACTGCTTGCAGCCAGGGGATTGTCTCATACAAGCAAACCGAGACATTATAAAAATACTTGGCGATTTCTCTACAGAAATTCATCTACATGAATAATTATTTTTTATATAGAAATTTAAAAAGATGACTGAAACGTAGTCAACGTAATAGTTGCTCAAACGTCAGGAATGCTCAGATAATTAATACACGCAATATATTATAACCCGTTTAAATAATTTTATTTAAATGTGTTTGTATTTAAAAGTTGCGGGAGCCGAAGTTTTTGTTGTCTTACGTTATTCCTCGTGTATAAGCAGCCTAGAGGCAAATGCAGAATAATCGTGTGCCTCTACGTGTACCGCAGTATAAATAATACAGAAAGTGAACGCTACAGCAAGCCTGAAGGAAGTTCCGTGACGGTCTGTGTGGCTACTAGGTATAATTCAGTGTACATCTTTTTCCTAGGCTCAGGAAGTAACCGCCATGACTGTATAGTAATCTTATAAAAATTTTAGTGAACCATTACACTAGTATGCCGAAGCGGTTGGCTTGGTTTGTAGAGACCTGCCTACTGAGCCGGCGGTCCCGGGTTCGAATCCCGGCCAGGGCAAATATTTGTGTGATGAATTCGAATATTTGTGCTTGGGTCATGGTTGTATGTATTTAAGTATATATTTATCTAACGAAGCGATGTTCATTCCTGAAACTATAATGCTATGTATTTCATGTAGAATCGACCTGCAATAGTTAAATTCTTTTAATAATAAAAAAACGAAAATCGATTAAAATTGTATTTTTTAATGTATGTACAACCCTAGTTTTTTTAAACTATTATTTGACGTTTGGGAGTATTTACAATTACCTACATTTACATCCGGTGTTCGAAAGTACCGCCGTGGCGTACGATACACGCCGCTGCTCGTGCCCGCGTGTGGCGATGCACCCTCGACAAGATGTTGTGTCGGTTATTTCTTCTGCTAAGACTTTCAAAGGCCACCCTTAGCCTTTCCCTCATCTCTTCAGCCGTCTCACACTCAGTCTTGTAAACGATGTCCTTTACGGTGCCCCACAGAAAAAAATCCAAGGGTGTGAGATCTGGAGACCTAGGAGGCCAACGGTGCGGCCCATATCGGCCGATCCAGCGATCCTCAAACACATTATTCAGTGTTTCACGTACTTCGACTACTGAATGAGCTGGTGCTCCATCTTGTTGGAACCAAGTGCGTCTTCTTTCTGCCAGCGTCAACTCATCCAGATAGTCGTCGAGCTCTATCCTCAACAGAGCCATGTATCCGTGTCTGTTTAAAGTCTGAGGCAGAAATACAGGGCCTATTATTGTATCCCCGTGTATCGCCGCCCAAACATTAACAGACCAACGATACTGGTGTCCCGTATAACGGTAGGCAAACGGATTTTCTTCGGCATACACGTGTTCGTTATGCCTGTTCCACTCCGTTCCGTGTGAACAAGCTTTCATCACTCCATATTACGTGTTTGATGAAGTCTCGGTCTTCTAACACCTTTTGCAGTAGCCACCGGCAATAGGCTTCGCGAACGGGGCAATCTCTTGGTAGTAATGCCTGGACTCTTTGTATTTTGTAAGGGTGACGGCCCTCACGTTTTAGTATTCTGAGTATTTTCGTATGAGTCATACGAAAATGTCGGCCCGCTTGTCTTGAACTTGACCTCGGATAATCTTCGAAGTACTGCAGCACTCTCTCTTCCAATCTGACATCATGTTGAATAACGCGTCCTCCGCGCTGGTCATCCTGACCCGTTCGTGGCACAATAGGACGATTGTTACCAACACGGTCAAGAGCGCGTAATATCGTACTAGAGTGTGTTGGGTGAGGAGGAGGATACCTGTTCCGGTATTGGCGCAAAGTCTCTCCAGTATTGTAATCGCACTCCGCGTACAAAAGAAGCAAATTCAAATAGCCTCTAGCGTTTAATTCCGGCATTTTTGCACACAGCATACGATACAAAAAGTCAATGTAACGTCTATCAATCATGTCAACTAAAAAGTCTAAAAACAATCTTAAGGGTATTTTCAAAGGTTTTTAAACCGATAAGAAATGGCTAGGCAATTTGTAAAAAGTTTGTTTACAAAAGTTAACTGTGTTATGAAGAGGTCATTGCACTCTAAAATAGGGTTGTACACACACACTTTTTCGTATGAAAGTTTAACATGCTATAACTGGAAAACGGTGAGAGATATTAATAAAGTTTATTTGGAGAAAATAATATTCTAAGCCTGTATAATGCCACAGTTAAAGGAAATAACGTCGTTTCGTTCCACCCTGTATAAGTATGTATATTGTCGTCTAGTACCCATAACACTTCTTGAGTTTCATTGGGACTAGATCTATTTGTGTGAGGTTGTCTGATATTTATTTATTTTATTATATTTATTATTAATACAATGTTCAAATCTCAAAGAATAATTGAAATGCGTAACCGGGTGGAAGAGACCGAGTATTGAACTCTGGATTGCCGGTCCAGAGGTACAGGGTTCGATTCCCGGTCTGGAACGTTGCAATGACGTTAAAGTGGCCTCGTGAAATCTACGTCATGAGTCGTAAAAATACACGGCTTGTTTTAAATTTAAGCAAATTATTTTAAACTAGCTGCGCCGCGTGGTTTTACCCGCTCATCCCACGGGAACACTAAATTTTTCGGGATAAAAAGTAGCATGTGTTAATTCAAGGTTTCAGAGCTACATTCATACCAAAATTCATCAAAATTGGTCCAGCCGTTTGAGCGTGAAGAAGTAACAAACATACACATCAACACACTCACAAATATTCGCATTTATAATTATAAATATTTCATAATATCTTTAAAATTTTCACACAGTATATACTATATTGAATTTTGAAAGCAGATTGAAGACTTAGACATGTATCACTAACTATCAAAATATCGTATTAAAATTGCTTCAGTTGGTTTAAAGATGAAGGTGAAAATCAAAGTATTAAGGTTCATATTCGATTGAAAACATAAATCACCATCAGACTTGGATATCTCCTTATATTCTATTGACATTAAATTTCAATTTATCACTGCTTTGAAGTGAAGATGAATCGAGTTCGCAATGAGATATAGATTTGGAATAGCGAAATATTGAATTATGGATTTCTTGAACTTACGTTTATATTTCCCGGGGGAGATGGCTTAGACTCTAGTGTAAGTTTGCTTTAAACACAAATAACACCTAGACCGCGTTGCGATTATTTTGCGTTTAATACTTACACGTGACTTTTGAGGCTCAAAATGCTATTTAACAGCAAGCCAAGTGCGAGACAGACTCGCGCACAGAGAGTTCCGTACAAACACTTATCCCATCTTAACTGGCCGGGTTAAGTTGCACCTGGTATGGCACCGGATACAAATGAGGTGCAAAGTTAACGCAACTGATCAGTGATCACGTTAGTTGTGTGCGAGCCCCCTTAAATATTTATTTTATCCATTTTTTTTGGATTTGGTGTATAGCGGCAATAGCTAAATACATCATCTGCGAAAATTTCAACTGTCTAACTATCACGGTTCATGAGATACAGCCTGGTGACAGACGGTCTTAGTAATAGGATCCCGTTTTACCCTTTGGCTACGGAACCCTATAAATCAGTGTGTAAAGCAACACTGATATTGAATTTATAAGTTACGTATGACAAGTAGCTTTTTAACCGACTTCAAGAAAGGAGGTTCTTAATTCGACTGTATGGTGTTTTTTTAGGGTTCCGTACCTAGAGGGTAAAAACGGAACCCTAATAGAAAGACTCCCCTGTCTGTCCGTCTGTCCGTCTATCTCGTGACTTATTTAACTTCGAAACAGAATCTGAGTCATTTGAGCCCTTAAGAGGCCTTATTTCTTATAAAATGCTGATTGTTTTAAATAATAAATAAATAAATGTCGGCAACCTCACACAAATCGATCTAGTCCCAAATTAAGCTCAAGAAGGCTTGTGTTATGGGTACTAGACGACGATATACGTATTTATATAGATAAATATAATATATACTTAAATACATAGAACAACCATGACCCAAGCACAAATATTTTATTTGTTTGAGACAGTTTTCTCTATGATCAAACATGTTTCGTAATATATTTTATCTACGCTCATATCATTAGTGCTCTAAAATGCGTTCAGAAACCGTAGGAAATGACCAGCATTATTACAACCAATTTTACTATGAGAACTTTTTTGTCTGTGGTAGTAGGTAAAATCTGTACTGTAATGTTATTACAGTACCGATTTTTGTAAGGTTACGAGTTTAAATTAGGAACAGCTGTAAAAACACAAGTTGGTCCTATTCTAGTATCCATAGATATTAATATTGTTATCGGTCCAAACGTCAATTTAGTATGTTTTTTTTATAAAAACCGTACGACATTTGATCTCGAGTGACATGAGAATATGGATACATATGATTTAGAAAAAAAACATTCGTCTTGACGGCGGAGGTTCGAATTGCCGCCATTATTGTTGTCATTTGTTTGTTGGTTCTTTGCTGTTACGAAAGTAGAATTGTGAAGATTTGTTTGTAATTTACATTTTAGTTGAAAATATTTTTCCAATGTAAATGTCAATTACAACTATTACAATAAATAATCTGTTTATGTATTTGTTCAGATTTATTTCTTACTGCTTTTAAGTATATCTTTAGATATTTTACAGGTAGCACTAGTGGTGCAGGTCATTTCCATATGGCTTCTGAACCCATCTTAGAGTACTTATGATATGTGTATAGATAAAGTAGTGTATATAACTGTACATAATTAGGCCTTAAAACACTCGTGTGATCCTATTATGAAACTCGCTAACGCTCGTTTCATAAAACCCCACTCGTGTTTTAAGGCCTCTCATTATGTATCAGTTGCATAAACTACTAATTGATGTTACTACCTAGAACAGGGCTATTGGGATTTATTGGTAGGTATATATTTTTTTGAAACCTACAGTTTGAATTTGTCATTGGTAATTTTTGTTTCTTAAACTACTCGAAATTGATAAAATTCACGCGGAAAATTGTTTTTTTCAACATATTTTCGACTGCACGCAATGAAAGCATGAAATAGCTATGTTGCTACCTAGAACTCGGGGAAAAGCATTATTCAGTTAAAAAGTTGGTTGAAATTATCAATATATTTGTCATAATATGATTTTTTTTTAAAGGAATAAGGCCTCTGATTTGAAGGAGATGAATTTATCTATATATTTATAATGTGTCTAAGGGGGGGATTCAGAGAATTGAATCGTATAAATGAAGGGCAATCAACTTTAAAAAAAATCAAGTGCGTTTCTTTGTAACGTTTTATTTTATTTGTCAAAAGATGATTGAGTTTTTGAATAATGTTTTACTAAAAACCTTTCTTTTGAGGCTTAAATTACCGTTTCTAGTAAGTAAAGCATCAGAAGAAATATAGTTAAAATCAAATATATTCTAATAAAAGAATATATATTTAATAAAGAATATTGTAATTCTACATATAGTGAAAATTTATTATTCACACACGCTACATTTTGTATGATAGAATTTAACTTTATTTCTTGAAGAAATCGTCAGCGGTGATAAATTTCCAAGTTAATATTGTATTCTGAGAACTCTTTTAGGTATTTCAGTCTTCAATATTTTATTAAAGCCTTTTGCTAATGGAAGGTTTAAGGTTTTCTGTAAGGGTTACTAAATTGAGTTTTTTTTCATATGTTTCGTTGAAATTATTGTACTTAGTGTACCTTGAGTACACACAAGCTTTGCCAAAATACTTACTAGATTACTACGCCACAGTGAACCTTCGGTTAAAATGAAAATTTATATATATATATATGTAATAGTTAGCTAAATTAGTAATTTCATTGTAAGAGACAGCAAAGTCCTGGAGATGCGACAACGTATAGGAAAGCGCTGCATGGGACGACCGTTCACAGGCAGGACAGATGAGGGTGGCGGGGATTCCATGGATGCGGTCTGTACAGGATCCATCGCACTTTGGCGATCCATAGGGGAGACCTATCTCACCTAGTAGCTATTTAGTTTATTAGTTTGGGACTAGGTCGATTTGTGTATGATTGTCCCTTAATATTTATTTATTTATTTACCTATGTAAGTATGTATATTAGGGTGTTGCTTAAAAATTAACTTTCAAAAAGTCATTGTCTCACCCCGCCATTATGTTCTAGTACCCTGATTAACGGATGCTAGTTTTTTTTTAGAGGTCACTACCGCTTGATAAAGTTTTTTAGTTAGTCAAGCTCTTTGTCCATCAAGTGGACCGGAAATAATTAACTTCAAAAGATTTAAAGCAGCTTGGCGTTAGATTGACCAAACCAAGTTTAATCATGCACCACCCAGTGCACAAGACAATGCTTCTGACATAGTGTGTTTTGCTCAAGACCAACTGAACAAATTCCAGCCACGCGACGACTATAAAGAATTGTTGGATTTAACTATTGTCTACTTTAGTGTCATAAAAATTGAAATTTTAATTTTCTTTAACTTAATTATCATAATATTAATTAATTTGAATAAGAATGTAGGTATGTAAATTATATTTGTTTATTTGAACATGTTTTTCCAAAACTTTGACAGCTGGTAGCGACCCCTAAAATTGGTTTAAAAAAAAAGAAAAAACTAGCATCCGTTAATAGGAGTCGTAAAACTGACTGGGTTTTGGGGTTTGGGGTTTTCCATGGGGGTGAGACTTTAAGATTTCAGTTTTTTTCCTTTTTTCGCCATATAAGCAACACCCTAATGTATATCGTCGTCTAGTACCCATAACACAAGCCTTTTTGAGCTTAATTTGGGACTAGATTGATTTGTGTAAGGTTGTCTGATATTTATTTATCTTCGCAAAAACGCCTGAGCCCATAATTTACTCAAACAACTAATAAAATACAGTGCATGTGCGGCATTTGCGAAAAAAAAAGACAGAACCATCTGTTATCTTATATGATTCAATTCAGAGGGCCTATTATGGTTACTTTTATCACGCGATAAATATCATCCGTCACGTTTTGACACAATGCGAGTGTGAGTGACAGATGCTTTGTCACTTATTATCTTATTAATCACGTGATAAACGTAACCGTCATAGGCCCTCAGATCAGCAACCGTGGTATGTAAAAAGGGAAGTTTGCAGAAATGTATCTTTGACAGAGAAAATAACACATTTTTTCTATGTCTAATTTCGTGTTAAAACCAAAAGGTTAGGGAGGCTCAAAAAATTCATATACGCGATTTAATCCGTTTAAATTGTTTTATATAAATGTGTGACAGTCGTGGGAACCGAAGAAAATATTATGGATATGTCCGTTATAATGCGACAACAGAGTTGTGATATTTCTTTTTTTTTTTTTTTATTTAAGGACCTTTATGGACATACCGTTCCTATAAAAACAGAGACTACTTACATCGTCAACAAAATATAAAGTAAAATTAAACTAATTTGATTGGAGAAGAAAAACTATTAACTATATACCTATTAATAATAATAATAATAATAATAGCCTTTATTCATGCAAATAAACTTGCTACAATTCATTAAATTACAATTAAATATTACATAATTTAAGTAAATCACAATGACATAAAAATCAAATAAGTTTTTAAATATTAACTATGATAATTATAACATGTCATATCAGGTTGAATCTATATCTAATCCTACGTTGTGTGAATGCGTGGCGCCTTGTGCGCAAAAGGCCTCCCCCAACCTTTCCCATTCTTTCCTATCTTGGGCCGATCTCCACCAATATTTATCAAATTTTTTCAATTCATCCGTCCATCTAAGTCTAGGTCTGCCTCTCTTTCTTACTTTGTCTCTTGGCTGCCATTCTGTTGTTATTTTTGTCCACCTGTCATTGGGCAGTCTACATACATGTCCTGCCCAGGCCCATTTGATCTTCTTAGCTGTATAAATAACATCTTTTATGCCAGTTTTCTCACGTATTGTTGTGTTTCTTATTCTGTCCTTTCTAGTAATGTTTAGCATCGATCTTTCCATGGCTCTTTGGCATACTCTTAGTTTGTCGCTCTGTTTCTTTGTAAGGCTCCATGTCTGTGAACCATATGTTAGCGTAGGTAGGATAGCTGTGTTGAAAGACTTTCAACACAGCTATCCTATATACCTATTAACCTACTTAAATTACAGTTTACACAATGCGAGCCAACCTACATACCATTTGTGCATAGTCTGACGATGGATGAACTGCAAAAAAGGCCCCGTTATCATGGGGTTAGGTTGGCTTAGTTGAGATATTTCTAAAATGGGGATATCGCAATAACTCGTCGGATTGCCGAGTGCAACAAAAAGTGATCCGACGTCCCGCTGTCGCCATCGTTAACG
The DNA here is from genome assembly GCA_947623375.1 of Apotomis capreana. NCBI lineage: Eukaryota > Metazoa > Arthropoda > Insecta > Lepidoptera > Tortricidae > Apotomis > Apotomis capreana. The sequence goes on from OX392520.1 coordinate 1,326,096, forward strand.
AACCGATCTGTGTCGTTAGTTCGAGGGTCTCGTTACTTATCGTAATGATTCCCCAGCGTGCCGAGATATATTGAACTGTCTTTACAATCTACGACCTTAACAGGCAACCGGACTAAAAAAACTGTATAATCCACCAGTTATATTATTCAAATATAATAAACACGGATTTTCTTTTAAGAGGGTTATTCCTTTTAAAATGCTGATTGTTTTAGACAGTTTTCTGTATGATCAAACAAGTTCCTAGGACAGGGCTATTGGGATTTATTGGTATATATTTGTAACTTACAATTTTTCATTGATAATTTTTGTTTCAAAAACTACTCGTAATTGACAAAATTCACGCGGAAAATTAGTTTATTCAACTTATTTTCGACTGCACTCAATGATAACATGAAATAGCTATGTTACTACCTAAAACTCGGGGAAAAGTATTATTCACTTCAATAAGTAGGTTGAAATTATCGATATATTTGTCATAATCAGAAAAAAAACATTTTAAAAGGAATAAGGTCTCTTAATTATCAAACATAAAATTACGATGATGCAGCTTTGAAGTTTCGCGTCACGTCACTTGTAGGTACGATTATTAGGGTTCCGTCCTCAAAGGGTAAAAAAGGGACCATATTACTAAGACTCCGCTGTCCATCCGTCTGTCAGTCCGTTTGACACCAGGCTGTATCTCATGAACCATGATAGACAGTTTAAATTTTCACAGATGTATTTATTTTGCCGCTATAACAACAAATACTAAAAACAGAATAAAATAAATATTTTAGGGGGCTCCCACACAGCAAACGTGATCAGTTGCGTTAACTTTGCACCTTATTTGTATCCGGTGCCATACATACCATGTGTAAACTTTAAACTTGACTTAACCCGGTCAGTCAAGCTGGGAAGTGTTTGTACGGAACCTGACGCGAGTCCGACTCGCACTTGGCCGATTTTTTACCAATCGTGTCGTCCCCGTCTCGTAAGTTGTAACCAGCATCAGCCATAATGAGATGCCCCAGACACAGTAAGTGCACTAGGAAATAATTATGTCGCCAAGGTTTATAGATCATTTGCATGCACTAGATCCGATCTATGCATGCAAATCATGTTCACTATTATTTTTAATGACATTTTCAGAGTATGTAGTTGTGATATGTTTTTATTACCGACTGTACTTTCTTAGACAAATGTTAACTGCTCATCAAAACCAATCAAGCTTTATCTTGCGCTTCGTAGAAGTTTCACCTTACGAGTACTTCTCCATTATCAAATTAGCTCCCAGATATCAAATTATTGCATTGTCACATGAAATACATATACATGCAAAGTTTCATTTCAATGCAAAAATTGGTATTGGTATGCTACCTAAAAAAAAAACTTTTTTTTTTTATCTAAGACGGTTTCAGACAATAATCTCATCCATTTTCCAATTAGATACATTTAATTGTTGTGCTCCTTAGTAAGTATTTTGTCACTAGTAACTTGACTTGTACCGCAAAACGGCAAGTCAAAGTGAAAGTCGAAAAATTAACTATGCATACATTTTCACATGTGTCATTATTGTCACAATGTAATTTTTAATTGCGGTATCAGAGCCCTATTCCCAGAAATGGTTTCTATATTATCATAGGTATTAACATAGGTATGTATGCACACCCTTTACGCTCATAGGTCTTCCACCGGGTCGGTTAGCGTCACCAATCTCACTCAAGGGAATACGCAAGAAGAAGGAGGAAGACTTTGTGCTATGGTGAGGTTGCACATGATGAAACATGGTTTGCTTCTCTTTCCCACAAGCGCAACCTAAGATACCAGCGTGCAGCTTTTTCATTTTATCGAGTTGCCGACGCGGTTGGTGCAGTGGTTAAGCAACTGCCTACTGAGCCGACGGTCCCTGGTTCGAATCCCGGCAATGGAAAATATTTGTGTGATGACCTCGAATATTTGTGCCTGGGTCATGGATGTTATTTGTATTTAAGTATGTATATTTATCTATATAAATATGTTTATCGTCATCTAGTGTCCATAACAGAAGCCTGCTAGACCTTACTGTGGGACTAGATTGATTTGTGTGAGGTTGTCCGATATTTATTATTATCGATAGGCGCAACATTTATTTGTCAATTATGCGGCCGTGGCTGTCGCTCACGTATCGGGCTATCCAGCCATCTTCGTAAATGCCGCACTTTATTAGACGCTGCTTAACTCGTAAAAGGCACACTACTAGCAAAATAATCTAATAATACAGTTATTCTAACCATACGTAGCTATATTTATGTAGTTTCACCTCGTCTGAAATTCAGCCAGGTATTTTGACACATGTCATGAAATCAATTGCATAACACTGTCAGTCGCCACCGGAAGTGTCATGCACAGCCGGCGCCGAGCGCGATATTGAACTATTTCCGGTTCGTATTCGGCTTTCTTCAATTCCATTTCCAAACTAGCTTCCTTTGGGGAATATTTTTATGATAAAAAAGGAGCCCGCAACTTGTCGGAACCAGGAGATCCGACGGAGAACCAAAGTGACCGACATAGTCCTAAAGATATGCAAGTTGAAGTGGCAGTGGGTGGGGCATATTTTTTCGTAGAGCCGATGGTCGATGGGGCAGAAGAGTTCTAGAGTGGAGACCACGAACGACACGCCCTGTAGGACGGCCTCCCGCCAGGTGGACCGACGACCTAAAAAGAGTGGCGGGAAGCGGTTGGATGCGGAAAGCGAGGACCGGGTATGGTGGCGCGAACTGGGGTAGGCCTATGTCCAGCAGTGGACGACTCCGGGCTGATGATGATGATGATGATGAACTTGTCTGCGTATTTTTTTTATACCGTAATTAGTCGGGTAAATGTGTACTTTAACCATCTTTTGATGTCCAGCTATCCCTGTACCAGAATTGGTTAAAATTTGTCAAGCCGTTTTGGCGTGATGAGAGGACGACAAATTATGACCAACAGATGGCGCCAGGCTGGAATAGCGCCGCGCGCCCGTACAAAACAAAAGACAATCCTGCATCGCGCTATTAAGATTTTTTGAAATCATGACCCCTCTTCATACGTATACTCATTTATTTGTAAAATATTTGCAACTATACATGTCATATGTTATCTATACTATTATAAAATCCTAAATTTGTATTGAAAATAAATTTTCTATGGGGGGAGGTCATGATTTCAGGAAAAATCTCGATAGCGTGATGCAGCCGGATAGTTGTTTTGTATGGACACGCTTCGCCGTGCCAACCTGGCGCCATCTGTTTTCAAAAAAACCGTTGTCCTTGCATCACGCCGGAACGGCTGGATAAAAAGTTACCAATTTTGGTACAGGAATAGCTGAACATCCAAAGATGGTTATAGGATACTTTTTATTATGATTCATATTTATCTCTGAAAACATAAATTCCATGAAATATTTTCCTTACAATGTGTAACCTTATAATGACAGCGTTTGTGATTTTGAATTTAGAACGACGCGACCCCCGCGTGGCTCTTACGTGTACAAAAACTAAAAAGTATGAATTCGACATAATACCTCCTCGCGGCCCACCGGTATTAACAATAAGGTTAAGGTTGTTTGAGGCGTTGAGTTACGGAAACCGTCTTAGTTAGATAGAAAAGATGGCGCCAATTATCGACCAACACAGACGAAAATATGAGTGCAATCTTCGTTGTAAATTGGCTCATGCTAAAAAAAACATACATTTCTTTAAAAACACAATTAGCGACAATAGGAACTAATTAATGCTCTTTTATTGAATATGCAATTATATTCTTCTGTAGTTTGTAAGTATTGACCATAAAAAAGCCCGGAGACGCAATAAAAAATGTTAATGAATAAAACAGATTTTTAATGCCATTTTATCGAGTGTAATTGAAATAAAAGTATTTCGAATCAATTTAAGTAAATTAAATACATTTTTAAATATGTTTTACCAACCAACATTTAGAACATTAGGCGCAAATTTTGGTATTGTTTGTGTTTGGCCTAACTTACTAATAAGGTAGCGAAATGTATAATAAACGATAAATATACGATATATTTAGCCACAATTTTGCATCTATGTAGTTTTTTTAATATATCAAATTTATTCAAAGCATTAAATATCAGTAATTCTTTATTTTTAACGGTGTGTTGAGATTTTGTTCTCAATGACCAATTTTCCGCTAGATGGCGTTGTTACTTTGACAAAATCTCCATACTAGCGGCTGCATCGCGCTGTTAAGATTTTTCCTGAGTTAATAACACCAGCTCCATACATGATGGGTCTCCTCGACACCAAGGCCAGGATTCACGTACGTCGTTGCGTGCCTGTGACCACGATTCGGCACAAGCTAGGGTCTAGCTGTGATGGGTTAACCTGGACTTCGAGAATTACTACCGAAGTTGTTGAATATTGATCGCATACCTAATAAGCAGCAGTGTATCAGGTATTGAGAGTTGCTGCTCGACAATGTATGCATTTTATATGAAAAACAACCATGATTCGAGACAAGACAAAATTATGAAATTTACAATGTAGAAAGGATTTCACCTAGCCGGGATTTGAACCCAGAACCTGAAATAATAACCGTGTTATCTCATGCGAGGCCGTAGGCCGAGCTCCACGTAGCACCGAAGGTGCAGAGCGTCCCAGGGAAGCCGCTCACACACTTCAACTTATATAGTGGGTGGGCGGTCTCGCATTAAGTTATTTAAATCTACAATAGACAATTAATAATCAAAACGATTTTTTAAACATAAGTCTTGCCTCAATTTTAATTAAACCAAGATCATGTTCACAAGCGTAGCACCGAAGGTGCGGAGCGTCCTAGGGAAGGCGCCAACCCACTAATATAAGTAGTAACTTAACGCGAGGCCGTAGGCCGAGCTTCACGTAGCACCGAAGGTGCAGAGCGTCCCAGGGAAGCCGCTCACACACTTCAACTTATATTAAGTGGGTGGGCAGCCTCGCATTAAGTTATTTGAACATATTTTAAGTGGGTGGGCGTCTTCCCTGGGACGCTCCGCACCTTCGGTGCTAAGTTACTTTATAAACCCTTAATAATTTAATGCGAGGCCGTAGGCCGAGTTCCACGAGCGTCCCAGGGAAGCCGCCAACCCACTTAACATATGTTTAAGTAGTTTAATAGGCGGCTTCCTTGGGACGCTCCGCACCTTCGGTGCTACGCGGAGCTCGGCCTTCGGCCTCGCATTAAGTTACTTCAACTTATATTAAGTGGGTGGGCGGCTTCCTTGAGACGCTCCGCACCTTCGGTGCTACGCGGAGCTCGGCCTGCGGCCTCGCATTAAGTTACTTCAACTTATATTAAGTGGGTGGGCGAATTCCTTGAGACGCTCCGCACCTTCGGTGCTACGCGGAGCTCGGCCTTCGGCCTCGCATTATGTTACTTCAACTTATAATAAGTGGGTGGGCGGCTTCCTTGGGACGCTCCGCACTTACGGTGCTACGCGGAGCTCGGCCTTCGGCCTCTCATTAAGTTAGTTCAACTTATATTAAGTGAGTGGGCGGCTTCCTTGGGATGCTCCGCACCTTCGGTGCTAAGTGGAGCTCGGCCTTCCGCCTCGCATTCACTACTTCCACTTATAATAAGTGGGTGGGCGGCTTCCTTGGGACGCTCCGCACCTACGGTGCTACGTGGAGCTCGGCCTTCGGCCTCGCATTAAGTTACTTCAACTTATATTAAGTGGGTGCGGCTTCCTTGGGACGCTCCGCACCTTCGGTGCTACGCGGAGCTCGGCCTTCGGCCTCGCATTAAGTTACTTGCACTTATATTAAGTGGGTGGGCGGCTTCCTTGGGACGCTCCGCACCTACGGTGCAACGCGGAGCTTGGCCTTCGGCCTCGCATTAAGTTACTTCAACTTATATTAAGTGGGTGCGGCTTCCTTGGGACGCTCCGCACCTTCGGTGCTACGCGGAGCTCGGCCTTCGGCCTCGCACTAGGTTACTTCAACTTATATTAAATGGGTGGGGGGATTCCTAGGGACGCTCCGCACCAACGGTGCTACGCGGAGCTCGGCCTTCGGCCTCGCATTAAGTTACTTCAACTTATATTAAGTGGGTTGGCGGCTTCCTTGGGACGCTCCGCACCTTTGGTGCTACGCGGAGCTCGGCCTTCGGCCTCGCACTAGGTTACTTCAACTTATATTAAATGGGTGGGCGGATTCCTTGGGACGCTCCGCACCTACGGTGCTACGCGGAGCTCGGCCTTCGGCCTCGCATTAAGTTACTTCGACTTATTAAGTGGGTGGGCGGCTTTCTTAGGACGCTCCGCACCTTCGGTGCTAAGTTACTTTATAAACCCTTAATAATTTAATGCGAGGCCGTAGGCCGAGTTCCACGAGCGTCCCAGGGAAGCCGCCAACCCACTTAACATATGTTTAAGTAGTTTAATAGGCGGCTTCCTTGGGACGCTCCGCACCTTCGGTGCTACGCGGAGCTCGGCCTTCGGCCTCGCATTAAGTTACTTCAACTTATATTAAGTGGGTGGGCGGCTTCCTTGAGACGCTCCGCACCTTCGGTGCTACGCGGAGCTCGGCCTGCGGCCTCGCATTAAGTTACTTCAACTTATATTAAGTGGGTGGGCGAATTCCTTGAGACGCTCCGCACCTTCGGTGCTACGCGGAGCTCGGCCTTCGGCCTCGCATTATGTTACTTCAACTTATAATAAGTGGGTGGGCGGCTTCCTTGGGACGCTCCGCACCTACGGTGCTACGCGGAGCTCGGCCTTCGGCCTCTCATTAAGTTAGTTCAACTTATATTAAGTGAGTGGGCGGCTTCCTTGGGATGCTCCGCACCTTCGGTGCTAAGTGGAGCTCGGCCTTCCGCCTCGCATTCACTACTTCCACTTATAATAAGTGGGTGGGCGGCTTCCTTGGGACGCTCCGCACCTACGGTGCTACGTGGAGCTCGGCCTTCGGCCTCGCATTAAGTTACTTCAACTTATATTAAGTGGGTGCGGCTTCCTTGGGACGCTCCGCACCTTCGGTGCTACGCGGAGCTCGGCCTTCGGCCCCGCATTAAGTTACTTGCACTTGTGGGTAACACACATGTGAATATATCAAATATAATATTTATATAATTATATTTTGAACCTACGTTTTATTATAATTATAATACACAAAACATCAATAATAATATATCTTACATATTTACAAATAACAATACCATACAATAATAATAATAATATAAACGTATTTAAATATAAACCAAATAATAACAAACCAATATTTAAATAACAACAACATAGTATTTCGCCGTATCGTATGACGTCACGCACGCCGGCCGTGCTGTGGACACTCGCCGGCTGAACGGGTTGCTTATCGTTGCTAGGCGCACCAGCGCTGCATAGATGCGGTCAGTCGTGATTTTGACTTTTGCACGCCTACCTCATGTCGCTTGATGCATCTGCCTAATTTACGCGCTTATTCGCATTTGGTGTTTACTTCGTGTGTTTTATTGTGAACTTTCTTTACTGTTTCTCTTCTGAACTTTATATGTGAAATCTGTGTCGTGTATGTGTAATAATATAAACTTGTGAATGTACGTGGACTTTTTCATTCGCGTATACCCAAGGACAATAGTTGTTCAATAACAACTGGAGGTAAACTATATACACAAATACACATCTACAAGTGGTGACCCCGACGTGATCATCTTGAAAAATGTCTAATAATCAAGATAATACACAACAAGAGAATCAAGGATCTGTTTCCACTACACCGAATTTGACGTCATCCGAAATTTGTCGAGTTGGCGTACGCATTCCTCCGTTCTGGCCAGAAAAGCCTGGAGTTTGGTTTGCGCAAATTGAAGGGCAGTTTGCGATTTCACGTATCACTGACGACTCGACAAAATTTTACTATGTCATTGCACAACTGGAAAATCAGTTCGCTGCCGAAGTCGAAGACATAATAGTTAACCCACCTCAGGCAGACAAGTATCAAAAGTTAAAGACTGAACTCATAAAGCGACTCTCAGTATCACGACAGAACAACATGAAGCAGTTACTAAGCCACGAAGAGATCGGAGATCGCAAACCTTCACAATTCTTGCGGCACTTGCAACATTTGGCGGGTCCAACGATGCCAGAGGATTTTCTCAAGACAATGTGGATCGGCCGCTTGCCCATTGCTATGCAACCGATACTCACGTCCCAAGATGCTCAACCATTAGATGCACTTGCTGATCTGGCAGACAAAATCTATGACATGCCACTCGCACCGCATGTTGCAGCCACGCAGGCAGGAAACTCAGCAACTTCACCCGCTCCGTCTACTTCTTCTGATTCACGCTTCGATAACGTCTTAGAAATCATGGCCAAACAAATGGCAGAGCTCACGAAGCAGGTTTGCGCTTTATCTACAAAGTTCGACGACAGATCCCGGTCTCGTTCTCGCGGCAGACGTAATCAGCGCAGCCCCAGCCGGTCAGTGTCTACTCGATCCCAGTCAAATTATCGTAGATTTCCAATTTGCTGGTATCATCACAAGTTTGGAAGCCTAGCGAAGCAATGCATTACACCCTGCGACTACACATCGGGAAACGGACAGGGCAGTCGATAATGGCGACAGACGATTGCCGCATTTCAACTGGTCGCCTGTTCGTCACAGATCGCAGGTCAAAGGCTCAATTCTTGGTAGATACCGGTAGCGACTTGTGCGTCTTTCCTCGGTCTGCTCTGCGTGAACGTCGAACGAAGACCAACTACCAACTGTGTGCAGCCAACGGTACAGCTATAGAGACTTATGGTTACGTGCAGTTTAATCTAGATTTCGGTCTCCGTCGCGACTTTGTGTGGCGATTTTTAGTAGCTGATGTTACGAAAGCAATCATAGGTGTTGATTTTCTCTCTTATTATAACTTAATAGTAGACGTCCGTCAACAACAACTTATTGATCAAACTACTAACATTTCGGCTGTAGCGTGCGTTGCTGTATCTGATATTGTAATTTCAAGTGTCAAAATCATGACTGGTGACAGCAAATTTCATGCAATACTTTCTGAGTTCCCAGAAATAACACGGCCGTCGGGTATGCCACACATCTTTCAACACAAAACTGTACACCACATTAGGACGACACCAGGCCCTCCAGTCTCTTCTGCTCCACGTAGACTAGCTCCAGATAAACTTAAAATCGCAAAATCGGAATTCGATGCCATGCTAGCAAATGGCACTGCTCGTTTATCCGACAGCCCATGGTCATCGCCACTGCACCTGGTGCCCAAAAAAGATAACGGGTGGCGTCCCTGCGGCGATTACAGACAACTCAACGCCAGGACAATACCAGATAAGTACCCAATTAGGCATATACACGATTTTGCACATAGCCTGTCCGGTTGTAAAATATTTTCAACTATAGATCTTGTCAAGGCCTATAACTCTGTCCCAGTTAACGAACCAGACATTCCGAAGACAGCGATCACAACACCATTTGGGCTCTTTGAATTCCCTTACATGACGTTTGGCTTGCGGAATGCCGGTCAAACGTTCCAGAGATTTGTAGACGAGATGACCAGAGGCTTAGATTTTTGCTATCCTTACTTGGACGATTTTCTTATATTTTCCAAGAATGAGGAAGAACACATAAACCATCTTCGACAAATTTTCAGCAGGATGAAGGATTACGGTGTTCTTGTGAATACCTCAAAATGCAATTTCGGCGTTTCGGAGGTTAAGTTTTTAGGGTACCATATATCAGAACAAGGTACTAAGCCTTTAGAAGAAAAAGTACAGGCAATTCGACAATTCCCAGCCCCACAAACCGTCAAACAGCTAAGGAGGTTTTTGGGGATGGTCAACTTTTACCGTCGATTTCTACCCAATGCTGCACGAATTCAGGCTCCCTTGAACGCTTTATTAGCCGGATCGGTAAAAGCATCACATCCTGTTCAATTAAGCGGCGACACGCTGAAAGCATTTGAAGAATGTAAGAACAGTCTTTGTGAAGCTGCATTACTGGCTCACCCAAATTCACAGGCTAAGTTAGGAGTGGTTACGGACGCATCAGACGTCGCTATTGGAGCAGCCTTACAACAGTTCATAGGTGGCGTTTGGCAACCTCTAGCATTCTTTTCCCGCAAGCTATGTCCATCTCAAAAGAAATATTCTCCGTACGATCGCGAACTTCTCGCAATCTACGAAAGCATACGCTATTTTCGACACATGTTAGAAGCAACGCATTTCACTGTCTTCACAGACCACAAGCCATTGTGTCACGCGTTTACTGAACGCAAAAATAATTGTTCGCCCCGTCAATATCGACATCTAGATTTCATAGCACAATTTACAACTGATATTCAACATATTTCGGGAAAGGACAACGTGGTTGCAGACACGCTCTCTCGAATAGAGGAACTGCAAATACCAGTAGATTTAGAGCTACTAGCACAAACCCAAGAATGTGACGAAGAATTGCAGAATTTTCTTAAGACCAAGTCCTCACTTCAGCTTAAAAAATTGAATATTCCTGGAAGTCGTACACAATTATACTGCGACGTCAGTACACCGACTTTCAGACCATTTGTACCAAAAACATTACGCAGACAAGTGTTCACCAGCCTACACTCGTTAAGCCACCCAGGCGCCAACAGCAGCGCTAAACTGGTCGCGCAACGTTTTGTATGGCCTCAAATTAGAAAAGATTGCCGTGAGTGGTCCCAAGCTTGCGAATCCTGCCAGCGGTCTAAAATAAATAGACATGTTTCTGCACCTTTAGGTACCCTCGATTTACCCACAGCGCGATTTAAATATGTTCATATCGATCTTATCGGTCCATTACCACCATCACATGGGTATCGGTACTGTTTAACTGCAATCGACCGCTTTACACGATGGCCTGAGGTAACCCCAATCACCGATATAACCGCAGAAACAGTAGCAAAAGCCTTTGTATCAACTTGGGTGTCAAGGTTTGGTTGCCCCACCGACATCGTTACCGACCGTGGGAGACAATTTGAATCCGCAATCTTCCAATACTTATCTAAATCAATCGGCTTCAAACATCGGAGAACAACCGCCTACCATCCTCAGTGTAACGGTCTTATAGAACGGTTTCATCGCCAGCTAAAAGCAGCTATCACATGTCATGCAGATAGCAGCTGGAGTGAAAGTCTGCCGTTAGTTCTGCTTGGTGTTAGAAGTGCTTTTAAAGAAGACCTCCAATCTTCTTCTGCTGAGCTACTTTATGGTGAACCACTCCGACTCCCCGGTGAGTTTTTCGGTGATAAATTAGAAAACGAGACCACCGATAGAACAGAATTCGCCGCCCGAATGAGATCCTTTGCATCCAAATTAAAACCAATTGCCACATCACAACATAATGTGCAAAAGCCTTTCATTTTCAAAGATCTAGCTACCTGTAGCCACGTATTCCTTCGGGAAGACGCGTTACGAGGGGCACTAAAACCAGCGTATACGGGACCTCACGAAGTACTTAACAGAGGTGACAAAGTATTTAAGCTGCGCGTAACTGGTAGAGAAGTCACGGTATCGATAGACCGAATTAAACCGGCCTATACACTCTTTGACGACACACACTCCGGAAAGACACACTCCGGAAACACTGCAACTCCTACTTCCGGCCAACCACAAACTCCAGCAAGGGTAACCCGTTCAGGTCGTAAGGTTCGGTTCCCGGACTATTATCGCCCGTAGACACGGTCTCTGGAGGGGAGTAATGTGGGTAACACACATGTGAATATATCAAATATAATATTTATATAATTATATTTTGAACCTACGTTTTATTATAATTATAATACACAAAACATCAATAATAATATATCTTACATATTTACAAATAACAATACCATACAATAATAATAATAATATAAACGTATTTAAATATAAACCAAATAATAACAAACCAATATTTAAATAACAACAACATAGTATTTCGCCGTATCGTATGACGTCACGCACGCCGGCCGTGCTGTGGACACTCGCCGGCTGAACGGGTTGCTTATCGTTGCTAGGCGCACCAGCGCTGCATAGATGCGGTCAGTCGTGATTTTGACTTTTGCACGCCTACCTCATGTCGCTTGATGCATCTGCCTAATTTACGCGCTTATTCGCATTTGGTGTTTACTTCGTGTGTTTTATTGTGAACTTTCTTTACTGTTTCTCTTCTGAACTTTATATGTGAAATCTGTGTCGTGTATGTGTAATAATATAAACTTGTGAATGTACGTGGACTTTTTCATTCGCGTATACCCAAGGACAATAGTTGTTCAATAACAACTGGAGGTAAACTATATACACAAATACACATCTACACACTTATATTAAGTGGGTGGGCGGCTTCCTTGGGACGCTCCGCACCTACGGTGCAACGCGGAGCTCGGCCTTCGGCCTCGCACTAGGTTACTTCAACTTATATTAAATGGGTGGGGGGATTCCTAGGGACGCTCCGCACCTACGGTGCTACGCGGAGCTCGGCCTTCGGCCTCGCATTAAGTTACTTCAACTTATATTAAGTGGGTTGGCGGCTTCCTTGGGACGCTCCGCACCTTTGGTGCTACGCGGAGCTCGGCCTTCGGCCTCGCACTAGGTTACTTCAACTTATATTTAATGGGTGGGCGGATTCCTTGGGACGCTCCGCACCTACGGTGCTACGCGGAGCTCGGCCTTCGGCCTCGCATTAAGTTACTTCGACTTATTAAGTGGGTGGGCGGCTTTCTTAGGACGCTCCGCACCTTCGGTGCTACGCGGAGCTCGGCCTTCGGCCTCGCAATAAGTTACTTCCACTTATATTAAGTGGGTGGTCGGCTTCCTTAGGACGCTCCGCACCTTCGGTGCTACGCGGAGCTCGGCCTTCGGCCTCGCATTAAGTTACTTCCATTTATATTAAGTGGGTGGGCGGCTTCTTTAGGACGCTACGCACCTTCGGTGCTACGCGGAGCTCGGCCTTCGGCCTCGCATTAAGTTACGTCCACTTATATTAAGTTGGTGGGCGGCTTCCTTGGGACGCTCCGCACCTACGGTACTACGCGGAGCTCGGCCTCGCATTAAATTACTTCGACTTATATTAAGTGGGTGGGCGGCTTCCTTAGGACGCTCCGAACCTTCGGTGCTACGCGGAGCTCGGCCTTTGGCCTCGCAATAAGTGTAGTGAACGTGATATTGTGTTTACGTGTGCGAAGCCGCGGGCAAAAGCTAGTATATAATAAAATGACAAATTATGTTCGATTACATTCAAATAAGATTTCAAATGTCACACACATTTATAATATAAAATTAAACTACTATTTAAATTAATATTAATAGAAAACTGATTTTGAATACAAATCTAGAATTGTATACATGTAACACTTTTGCGTTCATCACACATTCGCCCTGGCCGGGATTCGAACCCAGGACCGCCGGCTCAGTAGGCAGGTGCACTATTAACTGCACCTCATCATTTTCTGTAAAGTCACTCTTCAGCGATAAAATACGCTAGTTTTGCTAGTGTTTGCTTTACATATAATTACTTTTAAATTAATGGGTTTAAATATAATTAGTATGTAAACGCAATATAGGTACTCGTAAACAGCATAGATATAAAGTAACAGCTAGTTGCGATGTAGCGATGTGTTTTATTGCGGCGCAGCTGAGCGGCTGTGATACCATCGCATTTGAATACAGGGCCCTCGAATACAGCACTGGAAGTGACAACAACATATTCCTTTATTCCATAAGTACTTTATACATGTTAACGTCTTATAAATCGATGAACGCCGGCTGCACGCACGATATAGCATGACTCATTGTCACGTTCCGCCTGAGCCGAGCGTGCGAGCGAGAGCGTGGAAAAAGCGATAGAGAGGCACGATCTTCGCCTTTGGCTTGTGGCGCATCTATCTCTCTTCCGCAATCGTTTTCACGTAAAATCATCGTTCGTAAACCGACTTTACAGGCAACCAATTTCGTTTTTTATTCTACGACGGTGACAAACAAGTCCGCCCGCCTGATGTTAAGCAGTTACCGTTGGACGCTTGCGACGCCAGGAGCATCACACGCGCATTGCGGACTCTTTAAGAACCTATTTACTCCCCTCTTGAAGAATCCATCATCATCATTTCAGCCATAGGACGTCCACTGCTGGACACAGGCCTCCTCAATAGACTTGCTCATGAGCCGGATAGCAGCGACCCGCATCCAGCGAGTCCCCGCAACTCTAACCAGGTCGTCCGACCACCTTGCGGGTGGTCGTCCTACACTGCGCTTGCCGGTACGTGGTCTCCACTCGAGAACCTTTCTGCCTCAACGGCTATCGGTCCTGCGAGCTACGTGTCCCACCCATTGCTATTTCAGCTGGAGGAGCGTCTGCTGTTAGAAATTCCACAGTTCTCACAAACACCTGTAATCTGGGACATTCAAACATTCACCATCCTAGGTATGCAATGTACTATTAACAATATGGTTATTTTGGTGAATTAGTATTTTACACAATCATTTTTAAATGATGAATGAATTTAACAGAACGAAAAACGTACTACTATAGTACACTTCACTTTTGTTGATAATTATTTTGTTCTCCCATCGTCTACTCATTGTGTGGTTTATACTGATCAACTCCACTACCCAAAATTTGTCTGGAAGAGATCGATCTTTAGCGATAAGACCACTTGTTGTCTACCCGTTATTAAAGTTATTGTATCTGTATTAAATTTTGAAACTTATTTTTGTGTGCAATATCATCATCATTGGCCACAGTATCTGTTGTGGATGTTTGTTGCAGCACTTGTGGCTTTACGGGTTCCCACATAGCCGTTGGTGGATAGTTCTATAGCAGGTCGGCATTTCTAGCCACATCGATCACACACAAAACAGAGCACGACGAAGACATTTCTGCTTAAGGTTCTCCAGCCAGGCATCGTCATGTTCTGTAATAAAGCATTTTGTTTTGTATTGTATTGTAACACTTCCAGTCTCTGTAGGTCTGTGGAGGGTAGCTGCACCAGTTGTTGTCCGCTGATAGTGTTGCGATTATTTTGCTTAAATTAGCACATTTTGTGTACTTTATGTCGAGCGGCGGCCATTGTATTTTAGTTTATTTAGCGTTTTTAGCAATAATGAGCAGTTGAGTTAATAGCGTGGACTTTTGCTTTATTATATCGTTTATCGTTTGTAGTGATTTAATTGTGGGGTTATTGCTGTGTGGATACTTTGTATATGATTGCCGTTTTATGAGCAATTGTTTATTTATAGATATTAGTGTTTCCTCTGTTTTGAATTTGTCATATAATGTTTTTTTTTTCGGGTTTATTTTAAGGATTGAGCTACTTTGGAATCCTCAAATATGCATCACACAAAGATTTTGTGTAAGGTATCACCCTAAACTGATAAAATATTCTAGAACAAGCATTTGCTTTCAAATACGCTATCCGAAATACTACATGAACCATATTTTTCTTTCAGGATAAAAGATACAACAGATACAACTTAAAAATGTCAAAAATCCCGAACTCAACCAAACATAGCTAAGAACAATCTCGACAGATAAGGCTTTCGATTAAAAAAACATATTCAAATCGGACCATCTGTTTGGGAGTTACGATGCCACAGACAGATACCTACACAAATACATACAGATATGCAGATACACATGTTAAACTTATAACACTCCTCTTTTCTATCGAGGGTTATATAAAGTAGCCTATGTGTTAAGACGGGGTATAAATTATCTTTGTTCTCAATTTTAAGCCATTTCGGCGTGAAAAGGTATCAGACATACACAAAACATCAATAGATAGAATAATGATATTACTAAATAAGTCACAGTCAAGCCTACCTGATTGTATGAAAGGCCCTCAGCCTGAATATTAACGCCAACAATCTAGAAATAAATTTCCCAAATGACCTAACTTCGGCTCTTGAACTAAGAGCGAACTCGCATATTTAATAACAGTAAACTGGCCAAAGCATCTCATTTCTAATAACAATAAACTGGTCTTTTCTACCCCAAATTAATCGTCTAATAGGACGCCATTAAAAATAACGACAGAATATTTCAAAAACTAATTTTCGTTCTAATTTGTGGGCAATGGAGATAGAATTCCCTTCATAATTTGTGAAAAATATTGGTTAGTAATTTGAGAAAACATAAAAAGATCTTTTGAATGAAACATTAAATTTAACTGTTGCTATCTGATTTCGTAGAAAGGTACGCCCTCAGTCCAAGTCGAGTTTTTGTACTTTGTTCCCACTGCGCAACAAACGACTTAAAGTACTTTTTATTTCTGCTGTTATAAGACATTGTATTTTTTCCAGTTTTAAATGGAAAAGGATCATCATGGATTCAGGAAATAAATTTTAGTAATTGATGACAATACCATCCATTGGTCAGGAGCACATCACGTCAAAACGGTTGGATGGATAATTTATGTAAGACACAAGACTAGTATGTGAACCCCAAACCACTCAGTTCTTATATTTATAGTTATATTATAGTTTACGTGAGGTTTGGCACCGACTTCGAAGGGTGAGTCAAATGTAATCTGTACTTGAACGAAAAAAAAAAAATAGTTCGAATAGAGAACCTCCTCCTTTTTTTGAAGTCGGTTAAAAAGTAACCGCTATGGGTGCTGTACCACAGATTAATATAATAGTTCTGCTGTACTATTCTCCATCGCGATTTACGGTCACGTTAACATGGTAAGGGTAGACATGAGCTGATCGTCTTAGCCCACAGACCACCCCCACTAGACGGAGCATGTAAGGCGACCCGCGCGCACCAACGATATGGTACGGCAGAACATTACAGTATCAACACGGCGGCCACCGTTTAGTTGCGTTCATGTTTATGAAGCCTCTCTACACCACTTAACACTACAATTTACCATGTTATCTATTTAATTTCTTTTTTCGTTGACGTACGCATGGATCATAAACAAGGACGCAACTAAACGGTGGCCGCCGTGTTGATACTTTAATGTTCTGCCGTACCATATCGTTGGTGCGCGCGGGTCGCCTTACACGCTCCGTCTAGTGGGGGTTGTCTGTGTCTTAGCCGCATAGTGCTGGCGCGGCGCCACGCGCCACTCCGCTAATGTGCCGGTCCCATGTTTATCGACGCCTTGAGTTACGTCGCGACACTAGAGTTGGGAGCACAGAAGACATGCTTTCCAGTCCGTGTTGTTAACGCATCATCTCTTGAAAAATCGTATTACCTGAATACTAATATCGATTTCTCAAGGTCATTAGCTCCATATCAGCAATGGGTCTAACTAAAAAAATAACCTTATGTGAAATTGTCAGGAACGGCCCGACATGTTTCGAACTCTAATGAACTTATTGTGCGTTTGGACAATACCGTGGACACCATTAGTCAAGTGTTCGTAAAGTTAGGTGTGACGTTGACATATGACATTACGTATGTCATGACATTACGATGACAAAAATGACGTTGCAGGGCCGGATGGACAAGTTGTAGTCAAGCAAGCTCCCCCTGCCCCGCGCCGTCGGCGCGCACTGTTAGAGCGGAGTTTCGATCAAAGAACCAGTGACAAAGCTGCCGGGCCGGTGCACGGGTAGCAGTACCTGATTAAGAGCTCCATACGAGTTCGAAACATGTCGGGCCGTTCTTGACAATTTCACATGACTGTAAACCGCTTAACCCACAGCACATCAACCGCTTAATATAAGTACATAATGAAAATGTCTCACGAAAGTTTACAACCCTACCAGGTTATCGGACTACCTCTTCGTGGACCGTCCTACACTGCGCTTCCCTGTGCCTGGTCGTCATTCCAGTACTTTCCTGTCCCATGCGCTCTGTAGGCAATTGACAGTTGTCATTAAACGTAGACTTTAGCCTCTAGGTAACGTCCATCACAGAGGGTTTTCTCTGCGACGTATACTAACTATAATTCCAAAAGAAGTCACAGCTATAACTTCAGATATAAAGCTTAGCTTAAAGCTTCGGATATAATATAAATAACTTCAAGATTACGTTTGATCAATCGCAGACCGGAGTTATTTCCAACTAATAGCAATTTATTTTATGTTGCTGGACGCAAAGATTTAAAATGTAAGATACGACTTTAGACGTTGGTTTTGAGGAAATGTATTACAGCTAGAGACTATAGGTATACGAGTTACGGGAAAAGATTTTATCGAAATCCCAGGTAAATCTAAGTAAGAAAATGTTTTGTATTCCATACAGTAAAATAAACTGGCGGCTCTGTGTGCTGAAGACCTCGGGAGTCGGTTTGGAAATTAAGCCCCCAAAATTACGCCATATTGAAAACTTTCGAAAAACGGTACCCTCCGTTGCATAATGACCTAATTTACGAACGCAAAATGATCTAAACGCAAAGTGTCGTAAACGCGAAAATAAATAAATAAACTTCAGACAACTTCACACAAATCGATCTAGTCCCAAATTAAGCTCGAGAAGGCTTATGTTATGGGTACTTAGACGACGATTTATACTTACTTATATAGATAAATATATACTTAAGTTCATAATAACAACCATGACCCAAGCACCAATATTCGAGTTCATCACACAAAATATTTGCCCTGGCCGGTATTCGAACCCGGGACCGCCGACACAGGCAGGTCTCTATAAACTGCACCAACCGCGTCGTCAAATACCAAAACGCAGAATGATGTAAACACGCAAAATGCCATAAACGCAAAATGGTGTGTGTTGCCGTGAAATCTATATGTTTTATAAAACGTATTCACAAGATTACGCGCTACCACCGCGCTACGCACCCTGAACCTTATCGCGATTTAGGTAAACTTGTTTTTTGTGCTGTGAGTAAATATAAGAAAATGCTTTATGAAAGATTGCCTATCCTAGTTAGGTAATTAGGTAAATATGCTGGCAACACTCGCCAACTTAGTACGGAATTCAAACCGCTAGTCAATGTTTATATTGTTTTATTAATTAAATTGTAATTTTAAGTATCATATTGTAATATAAGATACCTAGAAGTAATAATTCAACAAGTGACACATAAAATATCAAGTAGAAATGGCACCAGCGAAGGGAAAATCGATAACAAACGCAGTGGCGGCCGTTGACAGGTTGGTGGATTTGACTATAAATTTAAAGGACGAAATATGTGAGATGAAAGGCGAAATAAAAAGTTGTCATGACATAATACGTGAGCAACAAAAATTACTCACCAGCCAAACAGACGTGATCCAGATGATCCTCAGGGTAATAACTAGCAGTGGGCATCCGTCACTTCTACCACAACACAACATCATTTCACTTAATGAGTCTGGGCCTGAAGGTATCATACAAATAGACCCTTCACCTGTCGGTACGGCGCCCACTATTTCACCTTCAGCTGTGCCGCTGGCATCAGCACCGCCCGCGCCCGCGCCCGCGCGCCCCGAGCCCGAGCCCCGCCGGCAGCGGACCCGTCCGCGGAGAGGACAGGCCAGCGTCGTCAGGAGTCGCTCGCAGGCCCATGCCCAAGAACCGAATGCCAGCAATGCGAAACACAGTGAAATGCTGTGTCCGACACCATCCCCGCCCCGGGGGGCCGTGAATGATGCTCCTTCAACACCACCACCACATCAGTCGGGTCTTCGTGCGGCTGCTCCCCGTGTTGTCAGCCTGCATGTATTTAATCTCAGCGAGGACACCACCGTCGACGATGTAATTCAGCATGTCCAGACTGAGATGAATATTCACGCGCCGGTATGTGAACAACTTGTTGTCACGCGGGGCCGTTACACATCTTTTCGTTTGGAAGTGCCTGCAGACAAGCTGAAGATTGCCAGGAACACTCAGAATTGGCCAGCTGGTGCGGAAGTACGAATGTTCAACGTTGTGCGTTCAAAAAACTCCACGGTACGCGGCGGCAAGCAAATACCGACATAAAAAACAGTCAGTTAGTTGTTGTTCACCAAAATGTTCGCTCAATTTGTGGCAAAACATCACTATTAAATGTACTGTGTAACAATGAGAAACCTCATGTGCTAGGATTGAGCGAAATATGGTGTAAAAATAGGGAAATACAACGAGTAAGGTTAAGTGGGTACGCGTTAGCGAGCTGCTACTGTCGAGTGCGCATACCTCACGGGGGCACCGCGCTATACATACTTGAAGGTATGCAGTATAAACAGCGCGCAGACCTGCTTATCTATGCTATTCAATATCATTTTGAATTTGCAGCCATTGAGATTATTTCTTTTAAATTAATTATTATTGTCTTATATAGAACCGGAAATGGTAATTTTGACATATACTTAGAGAATTTAGAATTATTATTAAGTAAGTTAACTGACGAAAATAAAAAGTTTCTCATTGTTGGTGATCAAAATGTTGATTACCTTTGCGATAATAGTATGAGACGTAGGGTTGATGACGTACTTAATAGCTATGGCTGCGCAAACACGGTGACCTTTCCCACTCGCGTAACTGAGGATTCTAAATCATGCATCGACTGCGGGATAGCGAATCACGTTCGAGACTGTCTTACTGTGACAGCGGTGAATACTGCTATTAGCGATCACAACGCTCAGCGCTATGTACTCACAATAGAGGGCACCCTCCCTGCGACATCACATGATAATTTAATTGAACGCAGGTTATTCAATAGCGAATCCATTTATTTATTTTATTCTGACTTTTCCAATTATAATTTTAATTTTATTTATGATGATACATTAGACATTGATTTTAAATTTAGCAAGTTATTTAACATATTTAAATATTATATGGACTTACATTTTCCTTTAAAACAGGTAAAGGTACAAAAGAAATCATCCGTCCCGTGGCTCACGGATGAGCTGTGTGGATATATGCAAAAACATAATGACCTACAAGAAATAAGGCGTCAATATCCGAACAATCCTCTCATATCCGAATGTATTGACCATTACTACCAGCTCATTAAGTCAGAAACGCTTCGTGCTCGGCAGGCCTACATTGAGACGAAGCTAGTAGAAAGTAAGAATCCGTCCAAGGATATGTGGAGGGTTGTTAATGATGAGATAGGTAAAAAATCAAATGTTCATAATATTTGTCTACAAAATGATGAGTCAAATTCCTACTTATCTCACGATGAAGTCCCCAACGCCTTTAATACTCACTTTATAAACATAGCATCAAACCTCACGATACAAAGCGACGAATCATTGTCCACACAGTACGTTCGTAGTCACCTCGGTAGCTGCGATATGCCCATGTTCAGCCTTCCTACTGTAACACGCGAGCTCTTAGACAGGACCATACAGTCATTGTTAAAAACACGTACAACTATAGACGTATACGAAATATCATTAAATATAATATTAAGTGTCTGGCCGGTTGTGTCTGATATCCTGGTGGTCCTCATTAACGATATGTTTAAAACTGGCATATACCCGAATGTGTTGAAGAATACCAGGGTATGCCCTGTCTATAAGGGGAAAGGGGACAGGACTGATGTTAATAATTACAGACCTATCACAATTGTACCCACTATTTCAAAATTAATCGAGTGTATCATCTCCTCCTGCCTAATGACACACTTAGAATCGAATGACCTCATTACAGAAAACCAGTATGCCTATAGACAGAATAGGTCCACCACTGCGGCTGCCCATAAAATTACCGACTGCATAACGACTGGGCTGGATGACAGACACAAAATGGCAGCAATTTTGTGTGATCTTTCCAAGGCGTTCGATGTTATTAGTCACAGGTTACTATTAAATAAGTTAAGTCTGTATGGTTTTGACACTTCCGCTCACCAATTGTTGACGTCTTTTTTATCCAACCGGAAGCAGGTAGTAAAAGTGTCTACCAATGGCAAAACGGTGACATCGGATGCTGGTTGCGTACGTCTAGGCATCCCTCAAGGATCAGCCCTCGGGAATGTTTTGTTCACTATATTTGTCAATGACCTGCCATCGGCAATCACGACTGGTCTGTCGGTGCTCTTCGCGGATGACACTACAGTCATAGTTAGCGCAAAAACGTACGAACAGCTAGCCAATAAAATCCATGATGCTTGCGGGCAACTCCAAAAGTGGTTCTCGTCGAACGGTTTACTCTTAAACATAACGAAGTCCAATGTCATGGTTTTCTCGGGCCGCCACACCGCAGTGCCCCCATGTATTACCAGCGTCCCGATGCCATTATGCACTGAATGTAGGTTTCTCGGCTTCATGATAGACTCAAACTTAAACTGGAAGTGTCATGTCGACCAACTGTGTGATAGGTTGGGTAGTGCCGTCTTTGCGTTAAGAAAATTGAAACCATTAATATCGAATAATGCATTAAAAACTGTATATTTTGCGCATTTCCACTCAATAATGTCCTATGGTTCAATTATCTGGGGTAATTCCACCGATGCCAAACGCGTTCTTATAATCCAAAAACGAGCACTTCGGATACTGGCTGGAGTGGAACCCAGACATTCTTGCAGAGATCTCTTTATAAAGTATCGCATCATGACGCACTACTCACTTTACATGTTTGAGGTTCTAATGTACGTGAGAAATAATATGCCAATGTTTGCGCGTGTTGAGGTATCGGGCAAACAAATTAGATCCACAGGAAGACTCAGGACAGTTCCGCGTCGCCTGGCGCTTGCCTGTAAAAACCCGCGCGTCATCGGTCCCACGTTCTATGAACGTCTACCCGCGGAATTACGAACCGAGCCATCTGACGACAGTTTTAAACGACAATTGAGAAACTTTTTATTGGATAATCCATTATACTCAGTAAATGAGTATATGGAAACGTAATTTATATTTGTATAATTGACATTGTTTTTATTTATAAGTACTCCAGTTTTGTTAATTATGACATTATATACTGACAATACCTAAGTTCCTGTTGACCTTATTCCTAATTATTGCCTTATTTGACTTTGTTATTTTCAGTGTTATTTTTATCGTGTTAATTCTTGTATTTTGACAATCCATTTATGAGCTACTTTGACATTTCTATCTGTTTGTTTAAAATTGTGACATGTAATTATTTAATCTGTTTTATTATTAATTCCGCTGTAATTACTATCAATTTCATCACATTTTATCTGTTAATATTAATATATGACGATCATAGTATAAGTGCATGTAAATTGACTTCGTGTAATTTATATTGACATTTTATATTATGAAATAAATAAATCTAATCTAATCTAATCTAGGAAATGATGCCTGTATTTATTTAGACTTAGAAATGTTTATGTGGCGCAGTCATCTGGTTGAATCTGCTATTTGATTGAATGACTAGCGCGTTCATTGAATGACAACATTCAATTGAATGACTAGGCCGAACGTTGATTGAACAAGCGTCACTCAACGTCCAACTAGTTAGCGGATTGTAACATAGCCCTTTGAACAGAGCAGACGTAAAATCGGCCAGGTGATTGAAATGCTAAATGACTTTCAGTCAAGACGTTGAACGTTAGGTATATTAAACAACTTGACGAGTTGTCCTTTAGTCATTCAATTGAATGTTGTCATTCAATGAACGCGCTAGTCGTTCAATCAAATAGCAGATTCAACCAGATGACTGCGACATATACATTGTATTTGTTTTGTTTCTTTTTGTAAACTTTTATTGGTGTGGAATAATACTGTATTGTATTACATTGTATTGTATCGTATCGTATCGTATTGTATTGTATTGTATTGTGTTGTATTGTATTGTATTGCATTGCATTATATTGTATTGTATTGTTATCTTTGCAACAATATTGCATTGAGGTATTCCACTAAAAATAAATAAATATGTGTGAAAAATAAATAAATATAATTTCGGTTCAGAAGAAGTTCGGTCCCTTCACAGAAAATAGGGCAAAGGCATATAGAGTAAAGGCGCAAAGATGACGTAGCTTGCCCTCTAGTTGGCAGCGTCGCAAGACGTCGGCCGCAGGCGGGCGACTATCGGACTGCATTGTATGCAATCTGCAGATTCCGAGACGTTGCGCTACGGAATTTGGCTAATCTGTGTCTGGTCTTACTTAAGGCTCGTTATCTGTTCAAAAATGGCGATTGTTTTAGTTTTTTTTGTATGATTAAACATGTTTCTTAACATATTATCAATGTTACTGCTTAGAACAGGGCTATTGCGCTTTATTGGTATGTATTTGAAAACCTCACTTTGAATTTGTTATTGATAATTTTTGTTTCAAAAACTGCTTGAAATTGTCAAAATTCACACAGGAAACTGGGTTTTTCAACTTATTTTCGACTGCACGCAGAACTCAGGGAAAAGTATTATTCACTTTAAAAGGTTGGTTGAAAATATTAACAGGTATATTTGTCGTAAAATTAAAATGATACATTTTAAAAGGAATAAGGCCTCTTAACCGGAAATCAACCGACTATGCGGAAATTAATTGCACACTAGATAAAGTGCTTAACTGGTTTACTACTAATAATCTTCTATTAAATGCCAAGAAAACGAAATGTGTTAGATTTGCTTTACCGAATGTTACGGCGGTAGATTCTACTATATTACTAAATGGTGAATGTTTAGAAATGGTGAATAAGGCATTATTCTTAGGTATAACATTGGACAGTAATTTGCAATGGGGTCCACATATAGCAGTGCTTACAGGTAAATTAAGTTCAGCGGCGTACGCTGTTAGGAAAATTAGACAATTGAGTGATGTAGATACAGCTCGCTTAGTTTATCATAGTTATTTTCATAGTGTCATGTCATATGGTATTCTGGTTTGGGGCAAAGCAGCTGACATTCAGACTATATTTGTGCTACAAAAAAGAGCGAATCGTTATATATATAACCTGAATTCTCGTGACTCCTTAAGAGACATTTTCAAAGATATAAACATCTTAACTGTAGCGTCCCAATATATTTATGAGAGTATTATGTATGTTATTAAAAACCTAGATTCATTTACAAATAATTCCGATGTCCACAATTTTAACACTAGAAATAAAAATAAAATTGCTATTAGAAAGTTTCGTGTTCGTAAAGTATATAAATCATTTTTAGGCCAATGTATTCATTTTTATAACAAGTTACCTGATCATGTTTTAAAATTAGCCTTTCCATCTCTCAAAAATTATTTTAAAAAATCTCTAATGTCAAAAGCATATTATACAGTAGAGGACTATCTGACAGACAAAAATGCATGGCCTGAACCAGAAACCGAGTAACTGACTCCTTCTTAGATTGTACCTGACTAGTTTAAGGGACACAGTTCTAATAAGAAAGCATATCAAACGTACATAAATTGTGATAAACCGTCATACTTTCTTGTAGTTTCTATATTTCATTCTTAAACGTTTGCTTATTTATATCTTAGAATACACTTTTAATATGTTTTCTTCGAGAACTACGTATAGTTAAGTTCATATTACTGTAATAGTTAAGTACTTATCCTTTATGAAAAAATTACTGACTGTTGAGTTTCTTTCGGCGTTTCTTCTCAACAGTGGTCTCCTCTTGTGAAATGCCGGTAGACTCAGACATGTAAAAGTGCCCTTGTGGCCTACTTGCAGAATAAAGTTCATTATTTCATTATTTCATTTCATTAAACTTTTGTTCTTAAAGTAAAATAATAGAATACACATCGAAAACATCAATAAGAAATAAATAGCAGACACATAAAACACCTCAAATAACACTAGAAGTATTCCTTACTCAGTCTTATCGCTGAACAGCTATCTCTTTCAGACAACCTTTGGGTACCGGATTTTTAAATAAACGTCTGAAATGACGTAGTAGTAGATAATACACAAAGTAATCATGAAATTGACTTTAAACCTAACCTAACCTACCCGTCTAAAACTGAACTGTGTCCCAAATCAAAAATTTAAAAAAATCTTCCAGTTATTTTCATCGCAATTCATGTCATAACTTTGTATATTACTTCGGTAGCATACATTTCGAAAAGTATCTTGTAAGCTTTTTCTTGAAGTAAAATTCCGATAACTTAACTGGATTTAACTTCAGATGTTATCTTTCTTAGCTTACACCTTACGCAATTTATCTACATCCCTTTTTAATAACCTAATTCTTTAAAATAACCATTTTTCATTCCTTCCTTTAATTATGTTTAAAAAGACTTAGTCACTGTAGCTGTAACCCAGTAACCTAACTCCTAATCTAGTAATCTTGGCGCACAGCCTAAGGCCTAATAAATACCTAAAACGTTCTACCTTACTTTGAAAGCTACGTCGCTTGAGCCTTTTCCGAAGTGAAATTGTTTAAGGCTTTAATGAATACATTACAGAACCTAGATTGGACTAATAATTAAGTTCTAGTATTCTCTTTGTAACTGGAAACGTAGACATAATCTAGACATTTGGGCTACGTATTTGAAAGGAGATACTTAAAAGGTAATTTCTCATAAAGCCGATTAGGCTTTATAACGAATATAGCCAAATAGGAGATTTCACAACACATGCCATATTGCAGATTTTTAGTGGTACTAATTTATCTAACTCGAAATTCGGTGTCGGTTGACTGGTAGAGAATGCCCCATGGCATTAAATCCGCCTTTTGTACGTTAAGTTTTTCTTTAGTGCAATGAAGTTTAAACAAATAAATAAATATTACTGATGCAAACACGGAGGAAACAGGGCTAAAATATTCCGCAAATTTCAAGTATTTTTTGCATAATAAAACCAAACTATCCGCAATGATGAAAGTCAAGTCTTTTTTAATAGAATTAAGTATTTATTTCGCAAGAAAAACGAAGGATTGAGCAGCATTCCGGTAGACAAACAATGTTCCGAATTTGGGCAATGATAAATCCTTGATACATCAAAAGCTCTTGAAAATGAATCGCGAACCGATTCGAACCATGTCAAGTGATCATTCGACTTGTACGAGTTAACCCGTGTCTATGTAATTTAATATGTCTGCGACTCAATGGAGTTTGTCAATAGAATAGAATAGAATAGAATAGAATAGAAACTTTTATTTCAGGTCATAGACCCATAAAAATATTAGTAACAATGATACTCTTATTCTATGTTAGTAGTATAATTTAAACAATGAATTAAAGAAATTAAATTAAATGTTTACATGCAGGGACGTCCAGCGGGCAAACATTGGACAGTCCCATCGGTCAGCAATCACGCTCAAAATGCGGTTGGGGCTGTCGCGTAACCTAGAAAGAAGTGAGGCACATCTCTTTCTCATTGCCGCAAAACCATCCGTTCGGGCCTCGGCGAACATGCCTGACGCACTGCAACGCCGCGGCAGCCCCATCAACACCCGGAACGCGTTGTTGTATTGAACACGAAGGTCATTATATGCTTTCTGCGTGTATTTGACCCACAGGCTGCAAGAATAGAACGATACACAATAGGCTTTAAAAAGTGTAATCTTAACGTCATCCGTGCATCGTGCAAACCTGCGAGCCAACATATTGCACCGAACAGACAATGACCTTCGCTCTCGCTCGATGTCCAAGTTGTCCTTCAAGTCATCTGTGACCCAGTGACCCAAATACTTAAAACTGTTCACCTGTTTCAAAGGAACACCCAGGAGAGTGACCGGTGACACAGAATAGGTTTTGGTGCCTGCCTTGAAAATCATGAACTCACTCTTGTTTACATTGTATTTGAGACCATGAGTCACAGCATAACTTTCACATATGTGTACCAGGCGTTTTAGAGCGCCGATTGAAGGGCTCAGTAACACCATGTCGTCTGCATAACTGATGTTATTTACGCAAAGACCCGCAATATGACATCCGACATTAGTACTACTGAGCTCTTCAATCAACTTGTTTACATATAGGTTGAAAAGGCGAGGCGAGGATAAGCCCCCTTGCCTCACCCCGCACTCCAACCTATAATCATCAGATAAACAACCTGCCCATCTAACGTTATTCGTTTGATGATTGTACCAGTGTCTCAGAAGCGCTGTAACCTCACATGGTAGACTTGTCTCTTTCGCTATTTTCTCCCACAGTACATCATAAGAGACCAGGTCGAAAGCCTTCGATAGATCCAGGAAACAAGCAAAAACAGGTGTTCTTCCTGACGTGTAGTAGTGAACAGTGCGCTTCAAGCATAGGATAGCACTCTCAGTGGATAGCCCCGGTCTAAAACCAAATTGTGCATCATTCAGACTGAAGTGCTTATCCAAATGACTATCCAGCACACTATCCAAAACTTTGGCCACGATGGTCGCTAAAGAAATTGGCCTGTAATTAGATACGTCAGTAGAATCACCAGTCCTGTTCTTCACCACTGGTACCACAATAGTCCGCATCAGATCAGCAGGTAGGTATGAATGCCCTATACATAGAGAATACAACATAGCCAGGACTCTGGGCAGGTGTACACCGGCGTGCTGCAGATGTTCAATGCTGAGGCCGTCGTGCCCCGGAGATTTACCTCTAACCATATTCTTTATAATGGACGCAACTTGTCTAGAGGTTACGATGACAGTTCTCTCCGTGGCACCGGTATCAGCACAGGACTTCCGCGGGGACGGTCCTAGCGGCGACTCAACCCTGAAGTGACTTTTAAACAGATTTGCAATTTCATTCGGGTCGTGTACGCCACCAACGGTCACAGGAAGGCTAGGTCTCTGATTTAGTTTATTTACCGCTTTCCAAAATTCTCCAAAGCTTTTATTGGAATGATGTTCCGCAATCATGTCACTTTTAATTTGTTGCTCATTGTTTTGACACCATTTCAATTTGGCCTTAAAAACCTTTCTAGACTGGTACATTTCTTGGTATATAGGACCCGATGAAGGTTTACCAGCCTCGTACCAATTTTGAAAACAGTACCTAGCCCTCGTGTGGGCCTCACGAACATACCGATTCCATCCAGTAACATGATTTTTCCGATTACAGCCACGTTTAACTCTATAGCTTTCAATAGCTGCATTACATAATATAGATATGATATCTGTATACATTTTATTCAGAATGTCAGTATGATTTTTGTCAGAACACATTTTATCTCCACAATTATTAAGCTCAGGCGGAAAGTCGATATATTTTAACTCGGCGTTACATTTCTCAGTATACAATTCTGTTTGTGTTGAGTCCCGATCTCCCCAGACAACCTCATTGTTATTATTAATTACAGGCATTGAAATTTTAGGCTTAATTAAACTAATATAACACTCCAATAAGACTGGGTAATGATCCGACCAATAAGTGTCATATAAAACTGACACAGTCGTAATTACCGGCCGCGCTGCACTAGTCACAACACAATGGTCTAGCCATCGTCGGCATCCATGCGCATCACTGACGAAAGTAAATGAGTCCGCCGGTAAAAGTTCTAAGTCGATACATGACCATAATTGTTCGTCACAAAAACGCTTAAGTTCAATATCAAAAGACTCACCGGGATGTGCGTTAAAATCTCCTAATATAAACACAGTTTCCGTATCTTGACTCGCAATAATAGCACTAATTTCAGCAAGACAGTTCGTAAATTCCGCCAAATTTTCATTGCAATCCGTTGGCATATATACCGAAAATAATAAAATCGAACGATCTTGCACAAACACTTTGATCGCGGCTAGCCGGACACTTTCACACTGTATTACGGACACATTTGTAAATAGGTCCTTACGATAAAGCAGCGCAACCCCTCCGTGCTTGCGGCCTCGCAGCACCCCAGCCGAAGTATCAATAGGTAAAATAAATAAACTAAGAAAGTATTTATACCAGAAAAAAAAACATATTTGACATCATTTCTATACTATTATAAAATTCTAAATTTTTATTATAAATCAGTTTTCTATGTTGATGCAGGATCGTCATTTGTTTTGTGTGAGCGCTCGTTTCCGTGCCAGCCTGGCGCCATCTGTTTTCATAATTTCCTTTGTCCTCGCATCACGCCGAAACGGCTGGACAAATTTTAATCAATTTTGGTACAGGGATAGCTGGACATTCACAGATGGTTATAGGATACTTTTTACCCTTGTACGGTAAAAAAAAATACGCGAACGAAATTGTCGGTACCTCCTAGCACATATGCATGGGCAAGTTGATTTAGATTTTGCTATATAAGCAGTATAAGCACCTTCTAGGAACAGTATATAATGCGTTATGACCAAACCGTACGGATGTATTAAACAACCATGTGACCACATCCGTTATTGCCGCATAAAGTCGCTTTTAATTATCCCCTATGCAAACCCCAGCCCAAATTTCGAACCCTAATTCTGGCTGTTATTAGAGACCCGTAAATAAGAGGATGTTTATTTTGTACCTCTTTGCAGAGTCCTTTGAGTTTTTGAAGCTATTTTGTAATAAATGTTACTGTTCATTTTTGACATCCTTTTTATTATTCTCTATATGTAACTGAATTAATGTTTATTTCGTCCATAGCATATTACTGATGTCTTATTATGCAACTGAGGTTATTAATGGGTACTTGCAATAGGTATGATGATTTTTTTTATTGAGGAGGGCAATCGATTGTATTTTTATTGGGATCAAATGTCTGTACACTTGATCTACACTTAGACTGCTCTAAAAGTCAGAAATGACCGTCTAAGTTCATCAATCCTAGGGGCGCTAAAAACGCTCCATACAAATGGCCACCTAATCGTGACGTCATATTTGTATGGAGACAATAAGTAATTTTCCATTTTCACCAAAAAGTGATAACTGGACATCCGGACATACTAAAGCATTTTTGTCCAAGCTGTAACGCTCACTCGGCCAATATAATATCAATAATATACAAGTGTCACAAACACAATACAATAATGATGAAGTTTCCACATACTTTTAAGACCTTTAAGTCTTTATTTCGTTGCAAGTTACAAGTCGTATATTGTAACTTACAAACTCCGTAATAAAACAAATCGTGAGACTGACTTAAGTGCATTATAACTTGTTACTAAACTTGTATTGTTACAAGTTACTCCGTACTCTTAAAGCCGGATTTTGGGCTTTGCGCTTAAGGGAGAAAAGTGGGGTTTACTAACGGGAGGTAAGGACGAGAATGGATTGGACGGCAATTTACTAATTGCGCGAAGTTTTGTAATATATGAGAGTGCAAAGTATTTATTTGTCACGCTAGTTTGGATACAGGAAAAGCTTAAGAAAAGGTTTCGGTTAAGTTGAGTACTTAAAGCATTATGGCATTTATTTAAGAACATTTAAGAGAGAAATCCCCGCTCCGATTTTTTTCTGGTTCAAAGGCTGTCCATGGCCATCCAGCGTGGAAATGCTGCGAGCGTTATGGGCACCTTTGGACCAGAAACGACAGGGAGCGGTGTTTTATGAACCTTGTTCTTTTTAGAATTTATTTCTAATTAAATAAAATAAAAATGTGATTAAGTATTATAAATTTTTTGTACATCTGTTTGTATTCATTATAAGTAAGTAAGTAAGTAAACACTTTATTGTACACAAAAACAGTTAAAACATCTGTTACAAAAAACATACGTACAAAGGCGAACTTAACCCTATAAGGGATCTCTTCGAGTTAACATTTGAGCAATGGAGTGAGTACGAGAAGAAAATTAACAAATAAAGTATAATTTTAATATAAAATAGTAAATACACCACTTATGAAAATATTTTTTTAGGGCAAATGAAAACTTTGCTAATCAATGATATTAAATACCCGCCGCTTCTTCAGCTAAGGTATCCCAAACTTATTAGTCTGTATTTTTTTGCAAACATAGGTAAATGATTGGATGATTGGTGTGTCTTAACGCATGTTTATATGCAAAACTACTTTCGAAACCTACCTGTAGTGAAATATATAATGACAATCAATATTTTTATCTGATTTTCAACTATATTAAATACCACCATAAAGACAAACAGCAGCTCATTGCTCAACACCAAACTAGAGATAATAACATAACGATGGTGATAGATATAAAACATTCCCGAAGCCAAATTCTCTATCATCGGACAATTAGTCGACAAACGGGACACATAATACACCCCCGGTTCTAGTCGCCTAATTAGGGGCGTTAGGGACACGCGGTGAGAATTTATAGAATCGCCCCCTTTTGGGGATAATGGGGGAAAAATATGGAAGAGGAACTTTTAGGTGATTAGATAAGTGGAAGTTACACATTTGGTTATAATGTCTGAATAGGAAGGTTCTTTTTTTACTCACCTCGCTGGCGATATTGAGACTGTCAAGGAAATCAAAATAATACTACCTTCATAATAATACTAATACCTTCTTATACTACAAGTAAGGGGAAAATCTGAAAATTATACATTTGTAATTAAATCATGAAAAATTTAGCCCTTATCGAAAAAGACATTTTTGGAGAGCCCGTTTGCCTTAACTTTGCACCTCATTTGTATCCGGCGCCATACATACTAAGTGCAAACATAACTTAACCCGGCCAGTTAACGCAACTGAGTTCTCCAAATATGATGTTTGAAAAGGACTATATATTTTATGATTTTATTACAAATGTATAGTTTTCAGATTGTTTTATGTATTTGTAGTATGTGACGATATTACTTGCCAAATTTCATAGTTCTAGGTCATCGGAAAGTACCCTATCATTTTGATTCCCTTGAGAGTGTCGAAATGTA
This sequence comes from Apotomis capreana, assembly GCA_947623375.1. Taxonomy (NCBI): domain Eukaryota; kingdom Metazoa; phylum Arthropoda; class Insecta; order Lepidoptera; family Tortricidae; genus Apotomis; species Apotomis capreana. Next base: position 1,358,505 of record OX392520.1, read on the forward strand.
CGTTTTTTGCGACATAAACGTCCGTATCTTTTTTTCACGTTACCGTAGAAGTCTGATTTTTTCACAGTTTCAAGGAACCGTAGACTTGAGTAGGTATGTAGGTGTTAATTTCAACTCGATACCTCCACGCGTTCTCGAGGTAAAGGGTCTCGTCAGACAGACAGACGGACGGACGGACAACAAAGTGATCCTATAAGGGTTCCGTTTTTTCCGATTGAGGTACGGAACCCTAATAAATCTGAATAAAAAAGTATTTTTGAACGCTCGTTTAACCACTATTCTGTGTTGAAACGATAATCATTTTATTCCCTTTTTTTACCCTCTTTTTATAACCAACGTATACGCCGGCAATGTAAAATCGCCCACAAACAATGTGGAGCGTAAACAAAACAAGTTCCTCCTTGTAAAACCATCGCGCACTGCACTGGCCGCAAAACAAGAACACGCAGTATGGAGTACACTTTCTTTCACGGTTTGTACACATAATTACCACTTTGCGGCTGAAATTCGTATTTTTAGAGTTCCGTACCCAAAAGGTAAAAAACGGGACCCTATTTCTAAGCAGCTCCGCTGTCCGTCTGTCTGTGTGTCACCAAGCTGAACCGTGATAGCTTAGATAGTTGAAATTTTTACAGATGATGTTTTTCTGTTGCCGGTATAACAACAAATACTAAAAACAAAATAAAATATATATTTATATGGGGCTCCCATACAACAAACGTGATCGGGTGCTTTAACTTTGCACATGGTATACCGTATACGGGAAACCGTATTAATTAAGCCAACAATAAGCAACAAAGTTGACTCTTATTCCAAAAATTTCTTAAGCTACTGCAACTCTCTCCACTGCGGTATAACTTAATCGTCCAACGTTATTGCTCGACTCACCAACTCCTTGTTTTGCTTACTCCAATATTGCAGTATTTAATTAATTTCCCCTCTTATTACACTTCCTATACCCTAAAGTTACAGTGAACTAAGTTGTAGGTATGACTGTAAAGTTTCAAGCCGTATAACGACAGACTGGTTCAGCTAGAGACTGTTGCAAATATCTTTAGTTCGACCGATTGACATACAATTCACTCAGCTCAGCATTAATAATTTATTTAGTATATTTATGCTAGAGAAAGGGATAATAAAAAAAAGGACAATTTATGCCAAATTGTAGTTTTTTTCCCTTGGGAACAAAGAATTGTTTTTCTACAAGTTTACTTTGACGACTCGGTTGACCTACTGAGCCGGCGGTCCTGGGTTCGAATCCCAGCCGGGGCAAATATTTGTGTGATAAACTCGAATACCTGGGTCATGGATGTTATCTATAATATGTATTTATACTCCAACCATCATAAATACATTACGTAGGCACTTTGGAGACGCAGCAATATCGGAAATTTTGAACCCCAACCAATAATTACCCAAATTGGCGTCCTAGCCTTTCATTACTGAAATAACCGAAGCTACTAGTTACATGGCGAGTGATCTCCAATTTTAATGGTGTTTTGACACTTGGGTGAGCTGATGTCATTGTAAAGGTTAAATATAGAGTTTGATTGTAATTTTCTTTGTCTTCACACGAAACTAGCTACGCCGCGCGGTGTTACTGGCTCATCCCACGAGAACACTACATTTTTTCTGGATAAAAAGTAGCCTATGAGTTAATCCAGGGTGTCAGCTACGTTCAGGCCAAAATTGATCAAAATTGGTCCAGCCATTTGAGCGTGAAGAAGTAACAAACATACACATAAACATACTCACAAACTTTCGCCTTTATAATATTAGAGTTATACCAGGGACGAAGAAGTAATTTTAAATATTTTTATAGAATATTTTTATCGATTCTATTTTTTGTGGAAATACCACATTTTTATTTTTATAAATAATGACACAAAGGTAAATTAAGAAAGAAAAATTGAATGCGATCTACTACAATCTATGCAGGATTTCAACCTGCGACCTCTACGTTTCCGGCGTATTGCTCTCCCAACTGAGCTATTTGATCGCTACGTCAATCTCACCAAATCTTTCATTCCATAATTCTACGCTACTGGATGTATTTGAAATGCTTATGCGCATTAGCCATACCCTAGGATGTGCGCTTTACACGCACGATCCCCTGTCCCCATTGCTTTACAGCAAGTGTGAAGCTGCGAGAGAGATGGCGCTGTTGTAAATATTTTTATAGAATCTTTTTATCGATTCTATTTTTTATGTGTTTAAGCACTGCTTAGATTGTAATTTTTATTTTTTATTTTTTTTTATTTTTATTTTATTTTATAATAATTACATATCTGCAACTTACAGCTAATTGCCAAGCCGTTACAGATCTTAACTTAAAATTAAACAACAAGCATTATATATATCCTTAAAAGTTATTAGTAAAAAATTAGAAACAAAAAAAAAAGAAAAAGAAAGAAAATAGTAACTAAACTTTAGTGCACAGTAAAACAATTTATAAAAGAAAAATACGAATACAAATACAAACATTGAGTTTACCGCCGTTCGAGATATTTTCTGCACTCCACTAGTAGATTCGCAAAGCTAGTAGAAAATATATCGCAGTGCGGGGCCACGTCGAGTACCGAGTTGATGATGGAGAGCGCGCTCGAGATCGGCGCATGCTTCAGTAGCGCAGTGCGTGCGCTCGGCACCGCCAGCAGGCGAGCGCGCCGCAATCGTAATAGATCTCATTCAATTTTTCTTTCTTAATTTACCTTTGTGTCATATTTTATAAAAATAAAGAATGTGGTATTTCCACATAAAAAATAGAATCGATAAAAAGATTCAATAAAAAATTATGTAATTTTAAGTTGCATGCTTGTCAGACCGGACCCGTGTGGCGTGTACACCCAACCCGTTCTATTTTTCGGTCCCCTGTGCGCAAATAAATCAAAAACATATTTATTATGCGCACAACCTTCCGCGGAGTGATAGCTATAAATAACGCGAATAAATAACAGCTAGGGTCTTTGAGCAATGTTGTAAGACATAGGGTAGATTGGGTTTTGAAGAATTTCTGAACAATCACCGACCATAGTTTTGTTATTTATTTATTTATTTTTATTGCACAAAAGAAAACTTATCGTACAAAAGGCGGACTTAATGCCACGAGGCATTCTCTACCAGTCAACCTTCGGGCAAAGCAGATAAATTGTTTAGGGTTCCGCACCCAAAGGGTAAAAACGGGACCCTATTACGAAGACTCCGCTGTCCGTCTAGATCTGTCGGTCACCAGACTGTAACATAGGCTTGAACCGTGATAGCTAGACAGTTGAGATTTTCGCAGATGATGTATTTCTGTTGGCTCTATAATAACAAATACAAAAAATCAAGTGCGAGTCCAACTCGCGCATGAAGGGTTCCGTATCATAATCTATAACAAGTTTGTTGTATGGAAGCCCCCCTTAAATATTTATTTGCTTTTATTTTTAGTGTTTGTTGTTATAGCGGCGATAGAAATACATCATCTGTGAAAATTTCAACTGTCTAGCTATCACCGTTCTTGAGATACAGCCTGGTGACAGACGGACGGACGGGCAGCGAAGTCTCAGTAAGAGGGTCCCGTTTTTACCCTTTGGGTACGAAAGCCGAAAAACTAAATAAAATAAATATTTAAGTTGGGTTTCTACATAACAAACGTGATTTTTTGCCGGTACGACTCTTATTTGATGGTACGGTGCGAGTAGTAGTCATAGTAGTAGTAGTAGCACTTGGCCGGATTTTTAAATATATTTATAGCATTTATTGCAACCATTATTATAAACAACCTACAAGATATGCATAATCTCATTCGCATAAGCCTCTCTTCTTTACCAAAGCCGGGAATAAACTATTTTATTACCATCTTTAGATCCAGCTATCAATAGTTAAAATCCGTCCAGCTGTTTTGGCGTCATGAGCGCCGCAAAGATACTTATCGAATCGATCACAATGTCAAAAAAAATTAAGAGTTTTATAAATGTATAGTTATATAGACAAGGCAGGCCAATATTTGAAGATATACGTAGGGTCCTAACCCCTAGACGATCACTAGACGATCCTGGTCACGGCACCAAAATAAACATATACCTGAAGATAATCGAACAAGATACATGTTAAATCCAAAACAAGAACATTATTTTCAATGTTATCTGAATGTCTTGTCATTTATTTATATACTAGGTATTTATTGCACAAAAGAAAAACTTATCGTACCTACTATCCATTGAGTGAACTCTGACTTTAGTGTGACCGATCTATAAGTCATAAAAAACTTAATAAAATAAAGCACTTTACTTTCGCACATAATGTTCGCTTTTATTGTCGAGACGTGACGAGACAACTTTAATAAAATACGAGGTATATGATCGGTTTGAATTCATAGAGGTCACCTGTTACATTTAGTAAACTTATATGCATCATGATTCATGATCAGACTATTGAGTTGAGAGATGGAGACTGACACCATATGATATAATCTGGTCAATATAACGACCAAATGATAATTATATTTAACGAATAATATAATAACATTCCTTCTAATTCATATGGCATAATATCATATATATCTTCCGGTACGACACCACTCAAGAACCTTTCTGATCTACGATCGACGTGTCCCACTCAATGCCACTTAAGTTCAACTGCTCGCTCTCCTTCAATATTTTTTTCAGAACAATATTTTGTTTGAATGATTTGTTTGTCACAAAACTTTGAATTCTCTATTAGAATGTCCCCTATTTGTACCAGAGGTAGGTTACTAGAGAGTAACACGAGTGCCTTATCGACAAAGGTATCGGTAATTTGAGCAATATTTCCCCAGAACTTGCAACATAAATCTTAAAACTCCAGTTTTCGATATTCGACAAGTTCGAAACATTCGAATTCGACAAAATTTAACTTTTGTCGAGTTCTCTTTTCGGAATGAAATATAGTGATCGTACATCCAAAACAGATGTGAGACCCGTTTCGTAAACTGAACTTTATGCTCCTGAATTTAGAATTAAATTCGTATGGAGGTTGTGTGGTTTTTATTTTTAAACCGTATTTGCATTTGGAGAATTGCCCAAGGGAAAATAAAATGTTGTGAAATTGTCTGAAAACTATATCTCAAGAATTTTCTTTGTGCTTTATTTTTTGGAAAAAGTGAATAAATCGTTTGCTCGGTGGCTTTGTTGTGCTTCGGATACCGCTGTGAATGGTTAACGCTTTTTAAAAGGAGTTCAATGAGTACTTTTTAGGGTTCCGTACCCAAAGGGTAAAAACGGGACCCTATTACTGAGACTTCGCTGTCCGTCCGTCCGTCTGTCACCAGGCTGTATCTCAAGAACGGTGATAGCTAGACAGTTGAAATTTTCACAGATGATGTATTTCTATTGCCGCTATAACAACAAATACTAAAAACAAAATAAAATAAATATTTAAGGGGGGCTCCGATACAACAAACTTGTTATAGATTATATATATGTATAGGTACGGAACCCTTCATGCGCGAGTCGGACTCGCCCTTGCCCAATTTTTAAAAGTGTTGAGTAGCTTATTGATGCAGAAGTGTGCGGTGTGGAAGTCTTCGGGGAAGATCTATGCCCAGAATCGTTGTGTCTGGGATATAAATGATAATGATGATAACTTTATAATAAATATTTTTGAATATCATTTGCCATTTGTACGTTTAATATTTTCTTCGGTTTTCGCGACTATCACACATTTAAATAACGGATAGTAAAACCACCGGAAAATAAATAAAAAAAGTGCTCATTTAAAATATGATTTTTACTGCTTCTTTTACTAAACTTCCGAAAACTTATGTACGAATAAAAATATAGAAGCAAACTGGTAGCAGTTCGGTTTTGGCGCTTCGCCGGCCGCTGCCGCGGCACGCTCGCTTCGCTCGCTCGGCTCGCGCGCTGTTGTGGTCGCAGTTCTAACCTAACCCAATAAACTACATTTGTGGTAGCAATTCGATTCTGGCGCTAGTATTTATTTCGGAAGTTTAGTTTTTTTTTTAGTAATTCATTTAAACGCAGCTTAGTTAGTATTACACAACCTGCCACAGATCGCTGGACATTCATTTATTTTTCGGAACCTTTATTATTATCCTTAAATAACACAATTGAAACGGATTATATCGCGCATATTAATTATTTGAGCTCCCTGACGTTTCGGTAGCTTTCCAGTTACCGTTACGAACGTAAATGTACTTTTGTTAAGTACCTAAACGCAATAAAGTTGCAATCAATAACTAAGTCAACGTATATTTAGGTAATAAATACTCAATATGTGTTGTGGTTCGTTTATTCAAAATGCTTTATTGTTAAGAATACATTTTACCTGGATTAATATTTAAATGTAAGCCAATTTTAGGGGAGAGGTTAGGCAGATAAAAATAAACAGAGTTCAACCAGGATACAGAATGCTAAGGAACTGGACATACATTCTCAAACAGCCGTATATTATCAGTAACTTTAGTTCTAGACTCAACTTTATGTGTCATATGAACAAGACCCAGTTTGAAGGATTTCGGAATGGAAGTATTACCTTTTCTTAATACTATCTCGAGTTATAGGTAAATACCTTTACCTTTTAGCTTGGGTAGAGATAATTTACATAATAGAAGCGGCTGTTTCTCGTATTTCAGGAAGTATCTTTGTCTGTATATACGCAAAAAAATACTTTGTTCATCTGTTCTCGTTCCCTATGGTCACGTTAATAAAGTGATAAATAAATGACAACGATTCTGTCACTATTTGAATGAATGACTGAATTAATGAAAATTTATTCGTAAACATGCACGAACTGTACAACACATTAGAAATAAAATAAAACCGTAGGTGTGTATGTCACGAAAAGGTCACACCTCAGCATAAATGCTGGCTCGGGAACCAGCGCTGCTCTTCCGGTGTAACCTACAGGTGACGCCACGGGGAACCGCACACACGGCTGCACTCTAAGACTGAACGCAGCTTGATATTGACTCGTGGCATTAAGTCCGCCATTTTGTACTTGTTAGTAGTGTGCGATCAAGTTTAAATTTCTTTGCGTGTTGTTCTTTATATCTGTATTGCAATTTGCAATTTAAAAATGTAGTGTATAAAACAAAGTCGCCTCCGCTGTCTGTCTGTCTGTCCCTATGTATGCTTAGATCTTTAAAACTACGCAACGTATTTTGATGCGGTTTTTTTAAACGATAAAATCATTCAAGAGGAAGGTTTGCATGTATAAAACATGCATAATTTATTAGCATTGCACCCGTGCGAAGCCGGGGCGGGTCGCTATAGTTAAAAAATAATTTCGAAAAACATAATTATGTCTACCGCTACCGTTATTTACAAATTGTATTTGTCTTGTTTCCTTTTGTAAACTTTTATTGGTGTGCAATAAAGTATTGTTGTATTGTATTGTATGTTTCGAAATTAAAGTATTCAATAAAACTTTGTTTAGTTTAATTTTAGGTTTAGTTTTATTTTAAGTATTTTATTTATTATTGCCATGTAAGAAGTTTTGAATAAATGTTAACATTTCAAGGTCAATAAAAATCAAACAAAATAGGTGAAAACTTTCTCGCTTTTCTGTTTGTGTGTTAAAATACAAAGTGTTAAAAACACATGCTTTCAATTAATGAAGTTCTAAGAGACTACCTTATCTATGTTAAACTATTTCACCCCGCGAAGGGTTGAATAATGGCTCCGGGCGACCTTCCATTGTTTCCTAAACTACACCCTAATTATTGTCAGAACTTAATTGTTTTACTTATATGCATTAACGTAGGTGATACCTACAACAACTCAACTAAAATAGTTTGTGTTGCTTAAGTGTATGGATCCGTGTATATCCAGATGTTCGGATGTTTCAGATTTGTGGCTGTTCTCGCCTACATTTTGTTAGTAAGTTTCTATAAGTATATATGTTTTATTTGACGATTCAGTTTTTGGATTTTATCAAAATGGCGAGAGGTTGAAAACGTAAAAATTACAGATTTTATTTTTGCCATTTTATGCGGAAAACTGCCGCAAGTCTCAAACATATTAAAATACATACTCACGTCGTAGAAGTCAAATATCACTCGGCGTATTTCGAATCGGTACGCGATTCATTATCAGGAGCTACAATCGGCGTCTTTTTCGACTTCTACGACGTGAGCCCGTTTCGTATGTATTTTTATTTCAACCATTTTGAAAAAAAGTCGTCATACAGTAAAATATAACTTAAAAAAGTAATTTACTACGTACACAACTGTCATATCTACGTAAACACTTAATTTTACTGACCAAACAACCCTCGCAAAGACATCATAATTACTTTTAATCACGCATTCCGTAATTAAACCGAGCAAATATTTTTAATTAACCCAACCCATATCAATCAGAAGTTGCGCAATATATCCTTCGTCATGGAATGAAGCCGTCGTTTTGACAGTTATTGCGGGCGGTGACAGCCGGAATTACGGTTTGACAGCAATTATGACAGGTCGGGTAATAGGGTTTTTAACTGACTTTTAAAAAGTATGTTCGGGCCTATGATGGTTGCTTTCATCACGCGATAAATAAGTGTCAATTTTATTTATTTAACCCTTTGAACGCTTTTCCTCCCCTACCAAAATGTGGCTTATACGCTAATAGTTGAAAAAAGAAAGAGCGAAAATATACCTTATCTGACAGCAGGAAAATTGCTTTGACAGCGTCTGCCATTACCGCTTTAGTGGTTGGCGTGGTAGGCACGACAGCACAAGAACACTTTAGTGGCTCTTGGCGTTCAAAGGGTTAAATAAGTTACACAGCATTACAGTTATAAAACCAAGACACTGTGAACTACAAAAATACATATAAACAAGACTTTAAACTAGTTAAATTTAGGCGACATAACGGCGTGGCTCCGTTGCGTCGTCTGATCTGGTGTAGGATTCGGCAAATTGCCCCGGAACTACTGAAACACGACAAAGGATCCGTCACGTTTGGATATGATGCTAGTGTGAGTGACAGATGCTTTGTCACTTATTTATCACGTGATAAACGCCACTATCGTAGGCCCCCGGGCCGAAAGTATAGTGCTGTTTGCGCTGAGCATAATTTTATATCTTTTGCCGTCGATATCCTGGGTTTGTGAGGCCCTAACACATTAAGGCTGCGTTTACACCAGTGCGAGGATGCGTACCGAGGGTTGTGTTTCTGTTGAATCAATTGAATCAATTGCATTGAGCAAAAATAAGTAAATGAAGTTATTCTATTGGTTAACAAAAACACATCCCTCGCTACGCATCCTCGCACATCTGTGTTGGAAACGCAGTCTAAGCTTACTAACATACTAACTCCTCACAAGCACGCAAATTATAGTTAGGTGGCAAAGGCCTCCCCCAACCTTCACAACGATCGGTCGTGCGCCGCCCTCATCCAATTTCTGCCAGCGGTAAAGATAAAGACAATATAAAAAGGCTCTTATACAGACTGTTTGCTACTTGGGTTACTATGTCGTCGGTCCACCTTGTTATCTTTCCACGCTGCGTCTTCCGGTCCGCGGTCGCCACTCCAGAACCTTTCTGCCCCAACGGCCATCGGTTCTACGAGCAATGTGACTAGATCGATTTGTGTGAGCTTGTCCAATATTTATTTATTCTTTAAATGAATTATGTTCAATTCCGGGCCATACGAACGAAGGCTGCGGTTAAATGCTAGTAATCAATAGATCCAATATTCCTCAAAAAGAAGCAATACTGCGTCGCGGAAATTAAATATCAGTATTAATGAATTCAGTTTAATTATCACCGTGCGGATGAAGTTAATTAAAAACACCGTTGTTTTATTTTTGCGGTGGCCCTTTCTTTTTGCTTCTTTGTGGAAATATAATGTGTGTTACAAATGGAGGGTTTTTGGGGCTTTTAAAATGCTTTGTGAAATATGCGACGTGTCGTCAACTTGTTGAGGTGATGTCACACAAAGTTTAAGTGAAACAATGTGAGAAACAAGGGTAGGGGAGACCGAGGGGCTTTCAAACTAAAAAAAAAATACGAAATTGGTTCAGCCGTTTGGGGTGAAGAGGTGACATAGTTACGATCTTTGGCCTTTATAATTTTAGTGTGATTAGTACCCATAGCACAACCCAAGTAGAGCTTAATTTGGGATTAGTGAATTTATGAAGAAGTTTGGCAATTCCTTCATCTGCCGAACTATAAAAAAAATGGAACTCTTTGCCGTCTCATGAGGCAACACATGAGCCGGCAAAGAGTTCCATTTTTATAACATGGGAACCTTCCAAAGAAGCGTGAAGAAGCATCTCTCGGGCCAGCATGGCAGTGTCAACTGACTTGGCACCGTTGGTTTCTTGTCAGTTGACATTGCGACTTGGGCTCCCCTTTTTAGTTACCACTATGTTATGCCGTTATCACTACATAGTATAAAACAAAGTCGCTTACTGCTGTCTGTCTGTCTGTCCTTAACTCCTTATGTATGCTTAGATCTTTAAAACTACGCAACGGATTTTGATGCTGATTTTTTACAGATAGAGTGATTTAAAAGAAAGGTTTATATGTATAATATATGCATTATTTATCAGCAGCATTATTGCGAAGCCGGGGCGGGTAGCTAGTATATTTTAAAAAGTGAGTGACATTTATAAAAGCGCCTTAAAAACGCTGAGTATTCCCCAGCTCAACTAAACGTGTATTGTGGTTATTAAACACGAAATACGTTCCGTCTAATTTGTCACTAGTAATGTGGCGACAATGGCGTCGCCGTCGTATTAATAACGGGTTGCGTTAAAATTATCTGTCAGCGTCACCCCGCAACTGTCATAACTGAGTCACAGGGCGGCGGGAACGGCTGCCTCAGTAATGTTTTATTGTTATTCGATGCTTTAGGTAAAGCTAGCCTAGCAGATGCTGAGACTGGTACCAATTACCAAAAATGTGCCCTCAATATTAAAATTTAGTTTTTTTTTGTCTGTGCAAATTGTACCTATATTTTGTGTATTATTTACTGTACAACAGTACAGTTAACTAGTTAGTTTGTTGAACAAAATACAATACAATTTATTTATTTATCGTATGGCGTAAAATTTACACTGCGTGCTTACTTATAATTAGTTATAATTTAAATTTACAATTTGTAAGGAAATTAACAGCTTCGCTTGTTAGGTCTTTAAAGACAATATGGCGTACAGTCTGCTCTGGGCATCCGCATTCGCAGCTTTCGTCCTCGGTCCAGCCCCATCTTTTCCGTAGTTGGTTGCAGTTACCAACTCCCGTTCTCAGGCGGTTGAGCGTGCACCAGACCGGACGTTTTTCGTTAAAACCAGGTGAGCGACAGCGTGGATTCAGCTCGATCAGCTCGGGTGGGATGCATCTGGCTGACCATTCCGCAAACCAAGCCTCGATACAATACAATACAACAATTCTTTATTGCACACCAACAAGAAAAATGTTACAATTGAGATCCTTAATTTATAAATGGTAGATAATACTCATGTTCATTTTGGTCAAAAACAGATTTATTTTTTATCTTTTTATTTTTAAAAGTATCGGAACGCACGTTGAATGGGCTCCTTGCTGAGGTTTTTTCGGGGGCTACAGATTGGGGTTCTTCAAGAGGGGAGTAATTAAGTATGCACACCTCCTGGGATTTCGTAAATCAGATCACACGCACTTACGGCCAAATGAAGGTATTAAAACGATTTCCAGCTTCATTTCATTCATAATTTAAGAGCTTCGCTCTTGTCGCTATCTATGGATCTAATTTGATTGACTTCTTAATAAAAGTTTGCTGCAGTAATAAATAGTAGGGATATTCCTCTGTGGATTATTACAAATCATTTCTAGTAGCCAAAACGCTTCATTGCGAAAGAATAAAACTTATCCGCCATTAATTAATTTGAATTCGGTCCAGCCTTAAAATAAATAACACAAAGTATTATATTAAAATTAACTTTGATCCTATGCCTTTTTAGCTTTTAATTATTTCGACAGTTTAGTTTATCCGAAATCCGTTGAATAAACTATGCCAAATATATGCTAATTTGATAGAATAGAAGATTAGAATACTCTTTTTTAATTGCACATCCCAAAAAGAAAAAAATACAAATACAGATCAAAATCATCACAAATAGAGGTAAACAATAGGCGATCTTATCGCTAAAAAGCGATCTCTTCCAGACAACCTTTGGGTAGCGGATTAATAAATTAAATAAAATGATCAAGACTTTTTATGCTTTATGGTGTCAGTTTGACATGATTTTCTCTCAAAGTTCCGGGCTTACTTACAAGCGTGTGAATTGTCTGTCCGGATTGGCTGTGCGGCACAGAGTTGACATCCCTGACAAGATGTCTGCCGTCGCTTTGTTATTGTTTTCGTTGCGGCGTCATTTCAACCCGTCTAGCTCAACTACTCGCGACTCTTGTGTGACAGCATCGCCCGTCACTGTCTCACAGTACCGCAAAGAAAGAGATAGATATTCTTATAAATAATGACACAAAGGTAAATTAAGAAAGAAAAATTGAATGCGATCCACTACAATCGAAGCGGGATTCAAACCCGCGACCTCTGCGTTTCCGGCGCATTGCTCTTCCAACTGACCTATCCGATCGCTACGTCAATCACACCAAATCTTTCATCCCTTAATTCTTTACGCTACTGGAGCGCCCTCTGCGTCATACATGTTTTTGAAATGCTTATGCGCATTAGCCATACCCTAGGATGTGCGTTTAACACGCACGAGATAGATATTATTTCTCGTGTCACAGTTGTTGTGCTAGAGGTGCATTGTTGTATGCGGGAGGATTTTATCATGCCTTTTGTGAAACTTAGTTTTGGCAATCTTTACTTATGAAACATAATGTGACTAATAAATTATTCATTGATGATGATAATTAGAGATGCAACGAATATATCTACCGAGTTATCGGCCTATAATACATACAGAGTGTAACCGAACGATTCACCGAAAACTGAGGTAATTGATCTAAAATGGAAAATATCAAATTTTCCTTCGAAAAATCCTACATTTTTCAAAGATTTTTTACTACGTAAATCACACCATTAAATAACTATTACAGCATTTAAAAAAATATATGAACTATGAAAAAACCGCGGTCGGTTACATTAAGAAATAACTGACTTTAGTTCTCAGAAAATGCGATATTGCACTGTAAAATATCAGTTTTAATTAAATCAGTTTAATTAACTCGCTCAGGCGCCGGCAGTTGATTGAAACGCGGTTTATATTTCTATTTTTTGCGGTCACCATTTCTTATCATACATTATTTGTGATGAATTCTTTACAATATGTTGCAGCATACAAAACTATACAGGGTGTTATTTTAGGAATCCACACTTGCTTTCCTCGTTCTTAAAATAAAGTAAATAAACATAGTTCTTCAACGAAATCATTAACTCGAATTTTCATTATTTTATAAATGTAAACATTATTGTTAATAACTAACCGAATGGTGGACGACGCGGTTGGCACAGTGGTAGTGCAGCTACCTACTGAGTCGACGGTCCTGGGTCCGAATTCCGACAAGGGCAAACACTTTTGTGTATATTTGCTGAGGTTGAGGCTGTTGTTGTCAAAAATGTGAGGAAGATATGAAACGGTTTTAGTATTAACTAAGATAGTTATGCCACAGGCATTTATTTCACAGGAAAGTAAACAAATGGCAGCCTTTATCCCGTTTGTTATTGTTTGGTTTTTCATTTAATTCGAAGTCCCTTCACGAGTTTCACCCTGTATATGCGCAGTAAGCTCCAATTTACATTCGTAGCAAGTCCGCTACGGCGTAGCACCGTAGACATGCTACGAACGTGCACCGATAGAATTAAATATTATGCACAGTATATTATTATAAATTAGGTCAGGTCATACGTCTGCTCGCATACTAATATGGCTGCAACCATTGTCTAATGAAAAAGTTACCTGTCACAAAAATTATATAACTGAACCAAATAACAAGAACGTGCAACTTCGTGCGTGCGGAAAACTTTATAACCCTTTTTCACAATTGGGTATAAAGTATATTATGACCCGTTTTCGTGGGTTATTCCTGCTAGTTACTTTATAAAAAATACTAGCTGTGCTGCGCAGTGTTACCCGCTCATCCCACGGGAACACTAATTTTTTTAGGATAAAAAGTAGCCTTTGTAATCCAGGGTTTCAGCTACCTTCATACCAAAGTTTATCAAAATTGGTCCCGCCGTTTCGGCAAGAAGTTACAAACATACACACAAATACACTCACAAACTTTCACCTTTATAATATTAGTGTGATAAACTATCGTCTGATAAGTACTAGCATTTTTCACTTAGTAAAAGCGTGAAAGGCCTACAGTAATGAAAACGTGCTGAATAAAAGAACATTTTTCTTGAAACAATACGTTTAAATAGTATTATACAACGCCTGTTTCTCATTAAGCCTCTCATTACAGCAGACGGACAAACAAATATTTAACTACTAACGAGCTTATCAGCTCCTGCCTCAGTTCCTCTTCATGTTAGTACTGTTGGCGATAAAAGTGTTACAAGTCATTAACAACTGATGTTACATCGTCATCATCATCTGTCGGGCTCTCGGATTAAAGGGTCAGATCATCCTAGACGTGTTTGGTGCAATTTGAACAGAATTAGAACTGGTCACGATCGCTTCGCTCAATATAAATACCGCTGCGGGTTGGTGGATTCTCCTGCCTGCACCTGTGGAGCCGGAGCACCATCCAGCACATCATCGCTGAACTTAAGTGGCAGTGGGCGAGGCGCATTGCTCGTAGAACCGATGGCCGTTGGCAGAAAGGTTCTTGAGTGGCAACCAAGGACCGGAAAACGTGGGAAGGCCCCCAACAAGGTGGACCGGCTACCTGGTTATGGATGCAGGCAGAAATTGGTTAAGGGTGGTGCGAAACCGATCGTTGTGGAGAACTTTAAGTGAGGCCTTTGTGCAGCAGTGGACGTCTATCGGCTGATATGATGATGATTACACAAGAATAGCAAGAAATGGACGAACTCCAGAACTTGTCAGGTTAGCGGCCGCCAGTCTTACAAACAATGAGGGCCTTGGACCTCGTGCCGGTTGCACAGAGTGGGCGGGGGATAGAAAAATAGTGTAGGCAGCGCTAACTGACTCAGACGCGTTTGACGGGTTTTTCTTACCACGACTTTATACAATCGCGAAATTGACGGAAGCAAAGTTGGCTGAAGTATTATTTTCTCCAGTGAAGTCCCTCTCCACACTATCATATAAGCGGTCAACTTCGCGAGTAGTGTAGGCTTGCATCACATTTTTAACCCCGCAGACCGGGTATGTTTGTCTCGCAGGTTGTCACAGCAGGTCATATAATTTTTAAATAGTTTTTTTTTGTGCCATTGTATCGAGTCTACTTAAATTTTTCGTATATTGGTGTATTCCTCATTGAAATTAAGATAATTTATTTAGAAGTTACTGTATTTTTAGTATGTTTGTAAATAATTATGTAGGTTTGTAATCAAAAGAGTTCTGTTCACGGCTGTACCATTGTCCCGACCGACCGGAATCGATGCGACGTAACATCGTTACTTGATTGCTTCACTCGAATTAAGTCCAGTGTGTTAAATGAGCACATTTATAAGAACTTTAGTAGATTTATGTACCCCGTGCATCGTAATCCTCATTTCCCAAGTAGCTCATAGGCTTATACAGCCCTTATACAGATTAAATTAGCTATACAATGGCTGAATAAGAAAGAAAGAAAGAAAAGAAAGAAAACACATTTATTGCAGCGAAAAGAAGCACCACAATTACAAAGAACTTTAAAACTAAATCATTTTAGGATTTGGTCGGACCAACGGAGGCTGCGGCCCCGAGGCCTCTTCACCTGGATCTTTCCAGTGCCCAGAAGATTTTCAAGATTATCGTCTCCTCTTCTGGAATTGTGTCCAAATTCATATAGTTAAGTACACGAAGTTTCAATACCGCCGTTCAGCTCATGGGAATTGTGATGTTTTTTTTTAAATGGTACCTTAACCTCTCAGCTATCGAAAATCTACCGGCTAGATCTGATTTCATTGCCGTTGATGGACATAATTATGCCCTTTTCTCTAGTTTCGCGTCACATTGGCAAAAAAGCATAATGCTAAAGTACCATATTGTGGTGAAATTTTGGAATTTATTAGAAAAGTAGATAAGTCGAATTTAATCCAATGTTTCTAATATTCAAAATAAACAGTGCGCTTTACATAAAATTATTCGTTTTCCAATTATAAATGACTTATGCAAATAAACATCTACGTAACGAACCAAATTACCTTTCACTATAATTAATTTTATTTTACACAGAATTCAATTAACTTGTTAAAATCCAAAAGCTTCTATTGAAAAAACCTAAAGCTCAAAAAAGTTAGTTTAATTTCTCTAAACCTAGAACAATGACATTCTGTAGATAAAAGAACGTAATCGAGTCTAAATCTGACGTTTTTCTTAGCTTGATTTGAATTAAGTATAATTAGGGCAGGTAAGCCGTCGGGCTTTGTATGGGAGTACAAACTTACTAACGAGAAAGTCTTCGCGCTTCAGGAGTGATTATAAATCTTACGTATCTAATAACATATACTATGAGATACTAGAAGGTGCCCTGATACTAGAAGGTTAACAATAAAAAACACATCATCGTCTGTGAAGATTTCACATGTCCATCTATCACGATTCATGAGATACAGCCTGACCGACAGACACTCAGACGCACGGATAGCGGAGTCTTAGTACTAGGGTCCTGTTTTACCCCTTGGGTATGGAACCCTGAAAAATTATTCTACACATATAGGTCAATACGTTGCGCATATGGCTATACTATTATCGAATCAGGCCTCATGCTCGTGATTACTCCATACGCGGGATTTCACCGCGAATCGTTCGTGTAATTAGCTACAAATAATTCGAATTATCCAAGCGCAATTAGTATTTAAATTGTGTTCATTTACTGTAATTAAAGCTTACATTATTAAGTTGATTAAATAGCTCAGTCTAATTAACATTTCAAAACGGTTGCTAACCTTTTTGCCGTCACGTCAAGGCTCTGTGAGACTGTTTGGAAATGGCTGAAATATGTTTATTAGGGTTCCGTAACTAAACGGGACCCTATTACTGAGACTCCACTGTCCATCCGTCCCTGTCCGTCCGTGTATCTCATGAGCCGCGATAGCGAGATAGTTGAAATTATCATTATCACAGATGATGTATAAGTACATGCTGAATAACAACAAATATTAAAAACAGAATAAAATAAATATTTAAGTGGGGCTTCCCGTCTTCCATACAACAAACGTGATCGGTTGCCGAACTCAGCACCTCATTTGTGTCGTTCCGGTTGTAATAGTGAAAAATAAAGACGTTAGAACCGCGCGGTTAAAACGCTCGGAGGTTCACCCGTTCATTGGAATAAAAAATCAATGAAGATTCATTTATTTATTTAATAGTATGGCGTATTTACATAAACATTTCAAAGACACTTATGACTAAATAAAATGTAACTATAAGTCGACATTCAGAGTCCGGAGCCACAAGAATGTGTCAAGTGTTAGCTCGTACCGATCTCCCGGGGAACCCGGGTAGGAGTGAAGAGGACAGCGCTATAATGTGCTCTATAGTTTGAGCCTCTTCGCCAGTCACCGGCAACGCACTTGTGACTCCTCTGGTGTTGGAGGTGTCTATGGGCGACGGTAATCGCTTTCCATCTGGCGATCCGTTTGCTCGTCTGCTCCCTATGACGTAAAAAAAGAAAGCAGAGCCAGCTGCATCTGTAACGAAAGTAGATGCAGCGATCGTGGAACTAGAAACTCATTAAACAGCCAGGTTATAACTTGTGTAGTCAAATTGACAGGATCAAGTCGATATATTAGTGTTAGCCGCGGACGGACACTCCACATAAATTGTACCGCTCGAACAAGCGATCCAGATTTATTAGTGCTGCTATAATGTGACATTATGGTAAACATGTCCACGCGTATGTTATGTACATCAGGGACAAGATGGTTGCGTTTATCACGTGATCGCATCTGTAACTCACACTCGCATTTTGTCAAACGTGACGGATGCTTGTCACTTATTTATCGCATGATAAAAGCAATCATAGGACCGCTGATCACAATTTACTGGTGCGTTTTTAGTTTGGATTGTGACAGGTCGATTCGAGTTATTTATTTATTTAAACTTTATTGCACAAAACAAAAGTCAGTACAAATGGCGAACTAAATGCCTAATGGCATTCTCTTACCAGTCAACCATAGGGCCAAACAGAGATAAAGAAAGAGTTATTGCAATGATTATCATCTTAAGTCATCGTTGCGACGCGTATCAAATCTTTTAAAAACTAACCAAATCGGTCGAGTTGTTATCATGTGACATGACATTTACGAATATACATTTATTATGGGTTGCGCAAAATCATGGCCTATTTATGAATGAATTCATTCATAAATATGCCATGCAATTCTGCAGCTCACTGTACAGTAAAAGACACTGAACTGAAACGCATAAATTTTTGACCCTTATTGTCATTGTGACTAGATATAAAAAGGGTACACGTTTCAATTTCCCTGACGGTATATCCAAACGATAATGTAACTTTTATTTATAGAAATAGTACTTTTGCAATAAAAAAAATACACAGCCTACTTTTCGTCCACTTCTAACAATGTTAGCAATTTTAGGTGATAGCGCAATATATACACCTCCTTTTCTCTTGTCCACAGTCAAACCAAAGTCAGTGGAGCTGCTAGCGACTGAAGGAGACAAGACCACCACCATCGCCGACGGCTCGACCCTCGGCCCTCTCATCATATACAAGCAGCTGAATGTGACGTGCCTCGTGAAGGAGGGGAAGCCTCAGCCCAAGGTCACGTGGTACTTCAATGGGAAGGAGAGGACTGATGGTAAGTGGTTTTGGATTTTATAGCAACAAGAGCGGTATAGAACCCACACTGGTTTATATTTACAGCGGTGGAGCATATAATTGTTTTTTGGATGGAGGTAGTCGCTATGGCCTACCTAAGGGGTTGTCTGACGCCAATGTAGTTCCATAAAATTGTTTCGCGTGATAATACACGGAGTGAAGTGTGTCGACTTTAAAAGTAATAATTTCGGTGACCGGAGTAGTCCCTACCTACGCTTCCTTTAAGTATATTTTCATGTTTATTTTTATTGACTAGACTTGCGTGACTTTTAAATGAAAATTAACGTCTTCCTAGTTTGCTGCAAACTATTTCCACGATTTTCTCCATATTTCAACGATTGATTTCACAGAATCGATGATATAACTATGCCAGAAATACCCTTTAATGTTCAGCTGCAATCAAATGCATTTAATAACTTCATTAGACATTCGCATTGCTCTGATGGCAAACAATATTGCATTCATCCGATACCTATCGTAATATTAAATACCCTTGCCCAAACACGAGCATTCCTCAGCACCGCACAGTAAACATAACAACTAGCACACAGCAAATACGCACAAAATAATGACACGCGATATAATTTTTTTGCGTATGAAACCTCTCCAGTGAATCTTTTCGTCGAAGTTGTAAATAACATTAGATACTCGTATCTGCGCTCGTGAATACGAATCTTCTAGACAAGCACTCTTCAAAGTTTTCAAAATGTCCTCGTCCAAATATGTAATCGAAAAGAACGTCGTCGTCATCATCAGCCAAAAGACATTCACTGCTGGTCACAGGCATACCCCAAAGAATGTCACCATGACCGATCTTGTGCCTACGGCATCCAGGGTACTCAAGTTTGTGACTTTCACCAGGTCATTCCGCCTTCTTAGGCTTGGCAACTGGTGCGCCATCTGCGTTTAACTACTCGATTGATTTATTTACTTGAATTAGTGACAGCTTAGGGTTACTTGTTATTCATTATACATTTAAACAGAAATACATGTTATTTATGTGAGGCAACCATTTAGTGTTTATCTTTTGCACAAATCCACCAACCAGCCAACAAACCAGCGATTGATCTCTGTGTTCCAGTCGCATTATATAGACTTATTTGTATTACTGTTCTTATGTTATGGTACTGTGACCGCGGTATCGCTTCAATGCCCGATTTGGTATCCGGTATTACGATACCACGGTCATCCAAAATGACCCAAACAAAATAATGTATTAGTTGCAATAGTAATCCTATGTAAATAGTATTAAAGTTTATATTTGTTTGTAAATATACGGGTGGTTGCAACGTTCTTGCGTTGTGGACACGATTAGGTAAATTAACGCTTTGTCTGCATTGTTTAGGTATTTGTATCCTGTGGGATTAAATTTTATTGGACGTTGCTGGTTGCGAGTTATTTACTATCTGAATATGCTACAAATAAACAGAAACATTGTTTAACGCATACGAGTATTTACACTCGGTTTAATTATTTTACGTTTAAATACATGTCCTTTTTAGTATTCCGTATCCAAAGGGTATAAAACGGGACCCTATTACTAAGACTGCGCTCGCTGTCCTTCCATCTGTCCGTCCATCTGTCACCAGGCTGTATCTCATTAACCATGATGGTTAGACAGTTGAAATCTTCACATATGATGTATTTCTATTGCCACTATAACAACAAATACTAAAAAAACAGAGTAAAATAAATATATTCGGGGGCTCCCATGCAACAACCGTGATCGGTTGAGTTAACTTTGCACTTCATTTGTACCCGACGCCATACATACCAGATGCAAACTTAATCTACGCTGTTCGTTCGCTACTTAAAAACCTTTGTGCCCAAGGATCATAAATTGTACGAAAATTAGACATACAATTTATACAATATCGTAAATGTTACGTTGATACTGACAGTAAACCTGTGGTATTAATACCGCAACTCCGTATTCTACAGCGACCGCGTTCGGTATCTCACGGTGCGGTGCATACCAATAGCTTTGAATATCGCACCGACATTATACGTGTTTGTCGGCCATGACACTAGCATCGGAATATGGTACAATTTGGCTATTAATGGAATAGGTATATTGAACTTAAACAGCCTATTCCAACGGTGCTATTTATGGAATCGTTGGCCCATGTTGGGCGCCATCGCTCCAAATTATATGTGTTTGTTGACCACTACACTAATATTATAATATATGTTGTGGCTACTGCGGCTATTATAGGACAAGCATATTAAGCTTAAACGGCCTTTTCGGAGAGTGCTATTTTTGCATTGGCCCCACGTTGGGCGCCATCGCTCCGAATTATACGTTTTTCGCGGCCACGGCATTAATATCGGAAAGTGGTATAATTTGGCCACTGTTGCAGATATGGGATAGGTATTTTCAGCATAAATGGCCTTTTCGGGCGGTGCTATTTATAGAAGTAGCGGCCCCACATTGGGCGCCATTGCATTTTTTTTTTCTATATGTATGACGTATTGAAATGAAGCGAAAAAATTGATGTGGAACGTGTTACAGTAACATTACGATTACTGGACCATTGGTTAACGCGAAAGTCCAAAGTGCCGAGCTACTGATATATTATAAATACGAATATTTACATATAATGTATCTATTATACGAAAGTATAACTGTCGGTATAATATTCATAGGTGGTACTTGGTATGCCGCGCACCGGGAGATATATCGCGGACGCGCCCCGCATACAATACGGGGTAAGGTAATTGGAGCCAAAGGTTTAGAGGAGCCATCTTTAACTAACAGTAACGTTTGTTAATCACGCATTAAATAAATAAAAATATATGACAAAACACCTTGTTTAGAAGTTTAACACAACTCACCAACAGATGTCGCTAGTAAATAGTATTTTACTTAATATAATTCATACTTTGAAGAACTAAGACAGGTGATTATAATTAACTACAATACAACGTACAATGGTATTATAGTAGTAATATTTCAGACATATTTGTGAAGCGTTGTAATCGAGTAACAAAAGAACTGGAACATTTTGGCTTCGAATAATTAATGCTTTCTCTAAGCGAGAGAGAAGTTGTATTTTATCATTATAACGATTTATAATCACCAATTTAAACTAAGTGATGTGCGTATTGTGCTATTAGTCAAGATTTGTCTCTAAGAGATCGTTATTTCGAAATTATATACTTGTCATTAAAATGTGTTGTGGTTGTTTATTAAAGCTAGTTGTATTGGCAATGTTTTTAATTTTAGACATACAGGGAGAATGGAATATCGTAACAGCTGTAAGAAAGCTGAACTCGTATACGTTTCCTTATAAATCTAATATGATCCAGGTATGTTATTTTGCGAATATTTCGGGCGCACGACGCAGAGCTATCATTCTTAGCTCAAAGACATCACGATCTGGTGTACAGTTGCGAGCATGAATGCTGAAGAAACTACATTGAAAGAACACGCATTAGGTAATACAAGTATTTGAGCATTCATTCTGATTCGCGGATTTAAAAAAAAATTGTTAAAGTTTAAATACATTTTCGAACTTTACGACAATATATCAAATCATACCGCTTACCAGAAGACAGCATGGGAAAGCCTCCAAAAAGGTTGGTTAGGAACGCGACTGATCGTTGTGGAGAACTTCAGGAGAGGCTTTATCCGGCAGTGGACGTCTATCGGCTAAGATGATGATCAAATCACACCTTAACTAGAAACAAAAACGCATTCTCCGAATCGTGGTTAAAGGAAATTTACTTTATACAGAAATGTGTGTGTGGTATATTGTAACTAGGTATATAGCATAGATGCGCACCTTACCAAGGACTTAGATATTTATGTGCCAGTTTTTGAGAGCTCTCATGGGACTCAAGATGATACGGTGTATAACTTTTATAAATATTCCGACTTAATTTATTTATTTAAAAATACGAATTAACAAATATAAAAAAATATTTCATGGCGCGATCGGTAGGATCTTGAAATGAACAATTGGAGCGATTTATCCTTGGATTAAAGACATTTTATTTAGTATGTAAACATTGAAATTATCAAACGTTTTCCAGAAATGGTGTATTGTATCCGACTGTACCTATCGTGTAATATTCATAGGTTTTCGTCAGAGGCACTTGGTATGCGCCGCGCGCACAGGTGATAAATTACAGCATCGGCCCGACCGCCCCGTTTATATAGGAGATGATAACCGATTGTGCCGGAAATGTTTAAGGAAAACGGCTTAGTTTAGTTAGCTGGGGACTCATTTCTTTGATCTTGACATATATAATATAGCCATTTGAGCGATGTGTTAGCCATATCTCGGACATAGTGTATTTATTACTCGGCATTCGTTTCTACCGCTTTACATTTCCCATCGCAAATATTACAAAAGATAAAATAAAATCGAAACGGGTTACTCACGTCATAGAAGTCGAAAATTTCAATTTGTCGCCGACAGGACTGGTCGTAGCTCATGATGATGAATCGTGTACCGATTTTAAACACTTTTAGACGGGAGTTTTTTTATGTATAATTAAAAAAGTAGGCAAATATCAATAAATCGAATTTGTATCGCAAGCACAGATCTCGTTTTATCAAATCAATACGGTCATTGTGGTCTATCTTTTTTGCCCAAAGTATGTCGGAATATTGCTCAATTGGAGATATCGCAGTGCCCCATCGAATTCGGCCTGGTCTCGGAGCACACTCGACACCCATTTTGAAATGCGTCCAAGTCGTCACTGGGAATGCCAAGTGCTCGGCCAAATCTTGATTGGAATTGTTTTAAAGTACTCTTTCAATACATATTACATACACACAGTGTGTTTGCAGTGTACATGCGTGCGGTACCTAACACTACAGTGTTTTGTCGAGTTTTACACCGAATCTCCTCGAAATATCCGATTCAACTTGGCCTAAAATGTGTATGACCAGATTTCCGGCTGTTCTCGCCTGGATGTCGCATTTCGCAACTGATTCTCATGAAATTTTGTGAGTAGGATCGATGAGAATTTTCATTTTTTATTGTCGACTCAGTTTATTCGGTTTTTTTTTTCAAATTGGGGGAGATATATGTTTGGTTTCATGTTTGCACACTGAAGCGTACAAAAATATTGGACTTTTGGGACAGTTCGTTCGTTCGCATGGAGAAGAAAAATAAAACGCGTGTTTGATTTACTGTAGTCGCATAAAAAGACTGTATAGAATAGACACATTTAAGCATAAAATAAATTCAACAGACATAAATCCCATTATGTGAGCTAATCTATGACTTTGTGAGCTAATCAATGATTCCGGCAATTCTGTATTGAATATCGAAGCTAACTATTGGGATGATCTTTGCTGGAATATCAACGATTGAACTATCAATCAAACCACGATCACATCAGATCAATGACGATTGGTGATAAAGGAAAGGACAAAAAATATGCATTTAATAAATACGACATTCAACATTGTTCAAAATTTAATCCTTCATAAGTTAGAAGTCTGAATGAATCAAGACCACAACCATCACGCGTCTAAGCTATACTATTAATATAAAGCAGATGTTATCCAGCGGACAGATTCCTACTGGACCTCTTCTGATATTCATAGGTGCAATTCTAGATAACCAAGCACGCCTCAAGAATATATTAGCCAAATCTTATCATAACCACAAACCAAATTCAGCTCAATATCTACAAATTGAAGCTCAAAATCCCGTGGGAGCCAACGGGTTGGAAATCTTTAACAGTGGCGACAGATAAAGATATACCGTATGATAGCGGATTGGAGTATAATTTAGAATGTATATATTAGAAATGAGTAGGTATTGTGAATTAAGTTCCTTCTGCCTTCTTTCACTGAAAAGTTGGTACAATTTGGCTTGATATTTTAAGCCTCGATGAACGTTATAAATTTAATGTGTACAAGACGGTGCTTCCAACTTCGCCCACGTATTTTTTTTTCTTTGCGGTAGTCGCTTAAAAAGTATCCTATAACCATCTTTGGATGTCCAGACTATCCTTGTACCAAAATTGATTAAAATTCCTCCAGTCTTTTTAGCGTGATGAAAGAACAAAGAAATCCTGACCAAAAGATGGCGCTGAACGGCTGGCGACGCGCGTCAATACAATACACATTTTTCATGCAATCATGAAAGACAGATTTTCAAAACAATTTTCTAATTTCATAATAGCATAGTTATCTGGAAATATAGCTTTGGCATTATAACGTACACAACCACTCGAAAAATATAGCCCTTTGTGGCATCACACGCTTCTTAAAAACAAGCATATTGAGTCGTTTTAAACTGCATCCGTAATTTCATCAAAAATAAACCCAACTAATTTAAAATAACATTTAAAAGCTTGCACCTAACAATAGCAAAATTAACAAAACTTTGGTAGCGACAACCCTAACCGCGGAAAAGTTAAACAACTAACTTTCCTAGTGTAATGCTTAAAATCGCTCATCAACCCTAAACTATCAAACTTTAATACAAGCTAAAATCATTCCTATTTATATAACAACACATCACACAACACCTTTTAAATCGAGCGTCAAAGCCGTAGGTCTATAATCAACTTTATCACGTTCGATATAAAGTCGATATGGGTGGACGTTAGGGCTGTCACTACGCATCGCCGGTTTCATGCATTCAAAGCGCACAACCCTGGAATGGCGGGCAACAGTCGAAACTAATTTATTATGTGGACGGTAGTATTTGTTGGTGAGTGTTTCCATTGCGACACGGTCCGGTTGCTTGAGAGGATCATGTTTTCCAAAAGTACTTTATATTCCCAACTGTTGGATCTAGCCAACTAAAGAAGTTTTCTATTAAACCTTCCAGAGCTTATCAAACAAAGCCAGTTTAGTAAGCAGACTAGATATTTTTTACACCTGATTAAAACAATACCCGTTAAAGATTTTAGTTTCGGAATAGAGCGTGAGTTATAAATGAAACAAAACAGAAATAAAACAAACCTATTGTTCTAAACCAATTTCGACGACACGTTTGGCTCGGTTTGTAGATACCTGCCTACTGACCTGGCGGTCCCGGGTTCGAATCCCGGCCAGGGCAAATATTTGTAAGTAAGTAAGTAAACGCTTTATTGTACACAAAAACAGTTAAAAATACATCTATTACAATTAACATATAGGTACAAAGGCGAACTTATCCCTATAAGGGATCTCTTCCAGTTAACCTTTGAGCAGTTGAGTGAGTACGAGAAGAAGATAGACAAACTAACACCGTGTACAAAAAGGTATTAAAAATAATAAGACTACTAATAATTACACATATAAACTATTAATACATATATATATAATGTAATATAAATATAAATACACATAAATATAAATACATTGTAGATCCAATTCACAAGTCATTTGTGTGATGAACTCGAATATTTGTGCTTGGTTTATGGTTGTTCTAAGTATTTAAGTATATATATTATTTATCTATATAAGTATGTATATCGTCGTCTAGTGCCCATAACACAAGCCTTCTTGAGCTTAATTTGGGACTAGATCGATTTGTGTGAGGTTGTCTGATATTTATTTATTTATTTATATTTATTTATTGTGTACTTCATTCAGTACGTAGGCCAGAAGTGCTCTTTTACAAGTCCGAGTCTACCAGCATTTCCAAAAAGGAGAGGAGCCTTACCCTTCTTCGGATTTGAATCCAAGAGATTTTTTTAAACATTTCTTTAACTGTACCAGGGCTGATTAGCCCTCTCTGCCAATGAGTTGGACTTTGTGTAGGAGTGCAAACACACTTAAGTAAATGTCTTCGCGCTACATCAGTGGTCAAATCAAAAAACCGGCCAAGTGCGAGTCGGACTCGCGTACCGAGGGTTCCGTACAAACACTCCATCCCTAAGTGGTTAAGTTAAGTTTGCACCTGGTATGTATAGTTTCCATATAAATTAGGTGCAAAGTTAGGTATTAAGGCCGCGTGCACGGCCCCTGTTGGCAGTGCCAGCGGCGCGCACAGTGGCACATAAAAACTCGCCTCTCCTTCGCGCTCTGACCCTACTGAATGCGCTCCTGGTATCAGCACCGGAATGTGATCTGTTTGCGTGGCGATGGGCGGCTGTATGTTATGAATGCTTGAAGTTTTGTGAGATGATGGATAAAAGGCAATCCAGTGTATTCGCATGATGTTTTAATGTTAAAATGTTTGATGTTTCGTAGTTATTGTTAAACATATTGTAATTCAGTTAGTTACAATTTATGTTATTTTAAGTTTCACAGTGAATTAGTTTTAAGACTGTAATACTGTGTAACCTAATAAATAAATAAATAAATAAAATAAATAAATTAATAGGTATTAGAAAAAACTACTTACTAGATCTCGTTCAAAACAATTTTCGTTGGTAGTTTTTATAGTAATGTACATCATATGTTTCTTTTAGATTTTTCATCTTCTTATTTTAGAAGTTAGAGGGGGGGGGGACCAACTTTTTTCCACTTTGGAAGCGTCTGTCACGCAAACTATTCGGTTTAGAAAAAAAATATTGTAGAAACCTCGATATCATTTTTGAAGACCTATCCATAGATACCCCACACGTATGTGTTTGATGAAAAAAAATATTTTGAGTTTCAGTTCTAAGTATGGGGAGCCCCCAATATTTATTATTATTTTTTTATTTTTGCATCAAAATCTTAATGCGGTTCGCAGAATACATCTACCTACCAAGTTTCAACAGTATAGCTCTTATCGTTTCGGAAAAAATGGCTGTGACATACGGACGGACAGACGGACAGACAGACAGACATGACGAATCTATAAGGTTTCCGTTTTTTGCCATTTGGCTACGGAACCCTAAAAAGAAAGGTTCTCAACCATAAAAATGGTTGACATGTAACGTGGTTAATTTATGTAGCATGTAATTCTCATTTTTAAATGTGGGCCACAATTTTTATATTAAACCATTGATACAAAGATCGAAGCTCAGAGAAAAATTTAAATGCGTAACCGTGGTAGAAGACCGATAATCCAGAGGTACCGGGTTCGATTCCCGGTCTCTTTCACCAGGTTACGCATTTAAATTTTTCTTTCAGCTTTGATCTTTGAATCAATGGTTCAATGTACCTTGGTGTTATCTATAAAGGATTTGTATTTGTAAAGCTGGAGCCCGTTACGTATGTAATATAATACGTATGTAATATAATAGTACGTATTCATTTTACCGGCCCGTCAAACCGGTCTAATGGAAACAGTGCCTCTTCGCAAAAATACCGTGTGAGGGTAAAATATGTCCTCGCGAACCACTTTCGTAGCTGCGGCTTTATTAATTAGTTTACCTGCCAGCCCCGACTCCACTTTTTTGCCATCCTTGCTGCCGATGTTTTGAATGGAATTTGAGAATTAATTCCACTGGGTGTTTTTGATTTTCTTCTGTTTTTGAGGTGTTTTTATTAAAAGATAGATTCATAGGCACCGAATGAAAAACTACAGTTCCTTTTTTATCCACGCAAAAACTGACTGAAAAATTGCCTTATAGTGTATTTTAGTTGCTTCTTTATGTAAAATACGGTGTAACTTGATCACGACACGATCAGTCGACGCGTATACGCCACTGCGAGTTGCTACGGACGCGCTCAAACCAAAGCGGGAGGTAGAGCCAATCACCACGGTGCACGCCGGTGCGTAGGCAGTTTCAAATATGATCTCGCGAACCACTTTCATTGCTGTGGCTTTATTCATTAGTTTACCTGCCAACCCCGAATAATTCTACGGCTAGATGCACAGTGGTGATAGTGGTGTGTACTCGCATAAAAAAATGAGACATGTTTCATAGATTTATAAAATCTCAGCGGCGTCTGTCGCTTGCTCGTTCACTGCTGTATAGTAGTGCGGTGAGATGTGAATATTAACGTATTCACATAGAGGTCGCTAAGGTGTAAAGCCTTTCAAAATAAACAATACAAAGATCGACACACAAAGCGTAAGGAAAATTTCAAAAGGTTGCTTGGGAGTTAGGGTATCGGAAAGGTTAACGCGCTAGACCGGCAATCCAGAGGTACAGGTTTCGACTCCTGGTCTCTTCCACCAAGTAACTCTTTTAAATTTTTCTTTGAGCTTGCATCTTTGTATCGATGGTTTTATGTGATTTATAAATAAAAAATATTAAGGCAGAAATTAAAACAATTTTCCGTATTATCACATTTACTAATCTGTCGTACACATGAAATATAATTTTTCAATGGGTTGAAAAGCCATACATCTCTTATCCAGGTAATTATAAACACACGATCAATTCATTAGAGTAAAAATATACGTCCATCCATAAATAGTAACAGAAGCTTCCTATTTAAACTACCTTTAATTTAAAATATCCACCATCAATTATATTTCATTCGGTCCAACTTATCCCCCGCACTTTTAATGACACATCTATAATTAAATCACTTTTAAAAACCTGTCATCCCTCGGGCATGTTTTAAATTGGAAATAAGCTACAAAAAGTTTGGAAATGTCTGGCGCGGCCGACGCGGCCACGTGATTGGTCAGCTGCCGAAAAGATGAATGATTGAGCGAGTGGTGACCAAAGTTTTGTCACGCGATCATTTAAATACGTTGTCAGTTCTGAAAATGTTTAGGCCTATGAATCAAATTGTAGTGTAACTGTATTGTAAATATTTTTCGCATTGTAGTTTTATTTTGCCAACGTCACTGAAAAGTTCCTAGTTTAATTTTATCTTAACAAGGTGAAAACTATACCTTTAAAAAAATTGCTACCTTTAATGATGGCATAAGATTTTTACTCAAACACGCAATGAAATGTCGTCACAGCGTGCGTTATAATTATAACCGACTTCGAAGTATGACGTTTCGGGCGGAACAAATCGAGAGAACCGTAAAGGAATTTCATACAAAATTTAAGGCCTAGGCCGAGAAGTGATTTTTTTAAAACGTAGCGTCTGTGTTCATGAACAGGCTAAACAGCTGTTTTTTTTTTTTAGTTGTGTATATTTTTATTTCATTGCATATTTTTGCGAAAAGGACTATACACGTATACATGCCTTAGCCGTAAACATGGGTTGCCGGCTTCATATGACTATCCGGTTGGCAGTCTATACCTACTCACCCGGCAAGCCCTTATGTCCCGGCGTCTGCAGTAAGGTTCTATTACCAAATAAGTCCAATTAGAGATCCAGCCTTTAAGCCGGGAGATCTTCATTACATATAATTTGTCTGATTGAATTTGAAAACGCTGCTTATGTAGGCACGATATTGTTCATTGGTCATCCACCCAGTTCTCTAAAAATCGCACAAACTAACTTTTCAACAGCCAGTTCAGCACAGTTTGAAAACCCTTAGCCCCGCAAACAAGACGCATGTCCATCCGTCAGTTTTATTTGTCGTTCCATCGATTCCGAGCGAGGTACGGTGTCAGTGGAGGTTCCCCTTTTTTAATGGTTTGGATTGGACAGGAGAAGCTACCTATTAGCTTGACCAGAGAAGTGGTCTTTGTGGGTGAAAAGAAATTTACTAATGGAAAGGACTGCGTAACACAGGAGATGGGTTTACGTCGCCGTTTTGTTTTTAATAACTTTACTGTTCAGTGAAAAAAGGTTAAAAACTAAGATTCTGGTTCTCAATTTTGTTCGAAATATAACCACTTAATTGCTATTGCGTTTTCTTTCTCATTGAGGTGAAAATATCTTATTTTTAACCGACTTCCAAAAAAGGAAGTGGTTCTATGTTCGACTGTATGTGTTTTTTTATGTTATTTGCTAATCACATTTATATTAGCAATCGCGTCGATAGATCAAACTAGAGGTGATGAGAGAAATAACTAATATGGGACTTAAAACGGTACAATAAATAGGCAATTAGAAAGGTCTTTTAATTGCCTATTTATTGTAAAGACTACTTTAATTCTTACGCTTGAAGAAGGGCCACGCCTAAGTTTTCCACAACGACTGAGTGTGCGTCGCCCTTTTTCGCCTTATTAACTTACTAATTTAGAATTACGCATACTTAAGTATAAGTATAGTTTATGGCTCCTGTGTAAGTTAGTTTTCAATGCAAGGAAGCTTGCAGTTTTTTTTTATACATGACCCGTGAACGCGCTCGAGACGTTTGGTTGCGTTACAAACCTACACTTCAGGCTCAGATGAGCATGGTTTGTCTGGCAAGCTGACCGAAAAAAACTTTCAAATTGGAACAAAACCCCAAACAAATCCTAGCTCCGAACCTACGTTTGTTACTCCACGTTTTTTAAATCTTCATACCGATAAAGTAAACCAGCCGAAAAATATTCCAATCCAGCATATTCTGATAGAGACCTGGGTTTTTTGTTTGGATCGAATGGAGTTGTGATAGACCGGAGATTCCGTCTGTGAGTAAACATTGCACTGAAATATTCGTGAGCGTAATTGAAAAACGTTCCGTAGGCAAACATTTGGTTTTGGTTGTGGAAGGTTTTGAAACATTCTACTTTTGTCTAGCAGCGGGTTTTGTAACTTCAACTAAGTAGCTGAGATTATTTATTTAAGCTTGAGTCTGCTAGCAAAAACCAAATGTTGACACCTAATAAAAAGCTTTTTTTCTTCGCTTCACAATAGGCGAATAAACTTGTAGGCATTTGCTAACTAAAAACTGCATAAAAAACATGTATCGCGATAGATGCCTTAAATCTATGCGATTCACTTCAAACTAAATCCGCTACTCAAAACATGTCCGGAAGAGATCCCTGTTTAGCGATAAGAGCGCGCGTTGTTTACCTCTATTGTAATGCTACGTGTTATTTATTAGCTTATATTTCTTGGGAGGTATGCAATAATTTATTTGAGTTATTGCATGGGATTATCCACCATAATGCACTAATTAAGCGCCCTCTATATTTTTTTCTATTAAAATAAGCGCATTTACAGAACTCACCTGTGCGTTTTAAAACAATTTTCACATTGTGATTAAATACGAGATAAACCAGCTTACCGCAGCATCTCCACCATGTATCGACTCCTTCACATTTTCTCGAAAACATTTTAGCCCCATATTCGGAATCCCGCTCAGAACTCGTATTCCACAATATTCCTGAATATTACCAGCACGGCTTAGGTGTTGCTCTCGAATACTGTTTTCCTTTCAAATGTTGAAGGCTCCGAAGTGGGTGTTCCGGTCGGATTGCTATTGATGTTTGCTTTTGAATTTTGTGGGTTTCCTCAGAAGTCTGTATTGTTTTGAAAATAGAATATATGTTTACGTCGTTGTCGGAAAAGTTCGGCTGTATTATGAATATGCATGTGTTCCTGGGGCTAAATAAGAAACAAAAGAAAGATCAACTTCAGTAAAATTACCAATATTTTAAATGTACTACAGTTTTCTTTGCAATTCTTTTCAATAGAAAAATAAATTACTTTATTACGTTTGAGTGTATATTGGGTCTGGCACGCAAGCCTGGTGGGAAAGCTTCCAGCGTATGGGGTCCCTGAAGGTCTCTGCAAATGGATTGCTGATTTCCTGAGTGAGCGTTCGATCCGAGTTGTCCTTGATGGCTACACTTCGGATCCCAGGGCTATTGACGCCGGTGCTCCTCAGGGGTCTGTTCTGTCTGCAACTCTTTTTCTGCTGCATATTAACGACATGCTTATGCCCGGTACCTTTGGGTATGCTGATGACAGCACAGTTGTTGACAGATACACATCCAGCGCAAATTCCAAGAGGGACGTAATCCAGTCTTGTCGAGAGGCGATGGTGGATCGATTGAACCAAACTCTCGTGGCAGTGTCCGAGTGGGGTGATACCAATTTAGTTGGATTCAATGCCACCAAGACTCAGGCGTGTCTGTTTTCCGCCAAACGGAGTCCCTTTGACCTGACTCCCACTTTCCAAGGTGTATCCGTTCCGATTTCAGACCACCTAGAGCTTCTTGGGATGACCTTATCATCCAACCTGAACTTCGGCCAATACATTGAATCCTTGGCTACAACTGCAGCAAAAAAACTTGGGATCCTATCTAAGGTGAGGCGGTACTTCACGCCGAGACAGCTGCTTCAATTATATCAGGCGCAAGTCCGATCATGCATGGAGTACTGTTGCCATGTTTGGGATGGGTCCGCCAAATACCAACTGGCCGCCTTGGATTCAATTGACAAACGTGCGAAGAAGCTCATTGGCGACCCTGCCTTAGTTCAGGAAAAGCTGCAAAACCTCGAACACCGCAGGAAAGTCGCCTGTTTATCGGTTTTCTACCGGATACACTTTGGTGAGTGTGCACTAGGACTGCATGAATTAATTCCACCGTCTCCGTTCAGACAATACAGTACTCGGCGCGGACTTGGATTCCATCCTTATGTTGTCGATATACCACTGATTCGTACGAAACGCTTTGCGTCTACTTTCCTTATGAGGACAGCTAAGGAATGGAACTCTCTTCCTGCGCACCTGTTTCCTGAAAAATATAACTTGGATCTCTTCAAGTCGAGAGTGAATAGGCATCTTCTAGCCAAGCATGCTCCATCTTAGGCCTTATTGTCACTTAACATCAGGTGCAATCGAGGTTAAATGCATGGCTATTTTGAATAAAAAAAAAAAAAAACTATTTATGCCTTTGCGGTTATATCACTCCAAAATGGCTAGATAGCTTTCCACAGGTGATTATAGGGACATAGGGATAACAAACAAAGTGGGTTATGACTTCTTCCCCACACGAATGAAACTAGTTTCCCAAATATTCGAATTACAGAAGGCTGGTAGGATTTCATTGATAAAGCTGAGCTTTAGCTAACACGTAGCGAATTTAAATCCGCAGATAGAATGGAAGCTTTCGTGCGATTGCAAGCAGAGAAACATAATGCTTAGGTTACGTTTGTGTCAATATTCGGTGGACTGGTCAAGTGATTTTCATAAAAGTACAGAGTAAACTTGGAACAAATACGCCTAGAAACCTAGTAAGTCAGCGGTTGAAAGTGACACCAGTTTTGGTTGGCGGGCTCAGTTTCGTCCGAGTGTGCATCTCTCACAATGTCAATGTCACAAGCAACACGTCTTTAGGAGCTTCTAAACGGACCATGTTTTGCTGCAATTTGTGGCCGGCCATTATTTGCATCTTGCTCTAGCGTAGGGTGTCAGAGAAGGACGGCCCTAGTTGCCGGCCACAAATTGCAGTAAGATATGGCCCATTTATGATTGGTTTGTAGACACAATCATGAAACCAAAAGCGGCTTCTTGACTCTTGAAACTGATACTTTTTCACTCCTAATTAGATCGTAAGAGCTCGTGGTTTTGAGCAGAAAATCGTAACGAAAATCCTACTAGACATAGGTTATAAAGTGTTCCACATTCCCACCTTATCTATATCTCCATCTAACTCTTGCAGAGCTAGCATACCGCGACTGCGGTTGTCGCGCGACTCACCATCAACTGTCTTGCTCGCACGGTGTTGAAAGGAAAGTGAGAAAGTAGCATTTTTCGAGTGACAAATAGTCGCGTATCGCCTTTATGCTACACGTGCGGATGGTAATGTGGACAAAAAGGGGATTTTGAAAAAGTTCCTTCGGTTCAAGGATGTTCACAAAAGACATATGAAACATGATATTGATCCCCTACAGTGGGAAGATTTGCAACTCGTCGTCCAGAGTGGACGCGTTTGGTGCATGGAAAAATATAGCATTTTGAAGAGCAAAGAAAATCTGACCAGGCCAAACTACCAACGGCCATCAATTACAATTATATTGACGGTGTCTTTACGTGCTGTCAATGCTCGCGCAAGTTCACGCACAAGATTAGCTATTGTAGTCATATGAGGGCACACGATAGGGCTAATCACCAGAGCCCCTAAACATCCGCGTAGTACAGTTGAGTTCATTTACACTTACACTTACGAGAACAAAAATATCTGAACACGACCCTAGTGTCAGGAGCATAAAGTCGTTTTCAGATATTTTTGGTCTCGAAGTGTGTAGATGTAAATGAACTCGACTATACCTGGGCAGTCACCGTAGCTGAAACTGGCATGGGAGTCCTAACTTGTATTGAATGCAAAGATGGGAATGACAACGAAATTGAAATGTGGACGAGATGATAGTGTAAGTTGACAAAATGGTAATGTGGACGAAATCTAGCATGTAAAACTGAAAACATTCAATGAAACTGCGTTAATTTAACGCTTTACAGTACAGGACAATTTTAACATTTTCTAAAAAGTTTCCCAAAGCTCGTTTGGCGACAAAAGCCATCTGCATCCCTAAGCTGAACTTTCAGTTAAGCGGAATTTCACCTGTTTTGCATGCGCTTTGCTGTGTATCGTCGAAAAAAGATAGTGGGGCTGATATTGGAGTTTTTTGGGGCTCAAAAGGACTTTATTAAAGGACCTTTGCCAGTGGTTTTTAATTTATCAAATGCAATCCATCGTTCGTTTATGGTAGAGATTTAGCCTGTTTTGTTTCCGTAGCAGTTATGAAAGAGTAAAAAAAATTGTTCACTAAGTAGTGAAATCCCCGAAGACGATTTAGAGGACAGGGCGAAGTGAAGAAGCAAAATAAGGAAAGCTGACCCCACCACCATGTGGGAGAATAGCTAGGAAAAGAGATTATTAGCTAAGTTAATGGCAACGGGCTGCAAGTGGCGGTGCCGGTTTGAATCTCGACAAGGTGCAAATTGCATTATGTACGAGGTAAATTCAGAAAAAGACATAATCATAACTCTGTTTTTGCTTCGACGTAGTCTAATTAAACGTATTATTTCTATCCGTGATGGGTAATCCGTTAATTTGCAAAAAAAACAAACAGCAATAATCGAAGATCTTTTTCTATTTGGGAACCTTTTAATGAACTCTATTTCAATTTTTCAATTGTTTAAGCAGCATTATACCCACATTTAAAAAAATCAAGTGGAAGATATTCGTTTGAAATAAATTATTAATAAATTATTTCATTAAACAATTAAAAGGGATCATATCGCGAATATTAAATTATTTGCGCCTCCCTGACGGTTCGGCAACTTTCCAGTTACCGTTGTCAAAGGTAGACTGAGAAAAAACTCATTTTTTCTCGGTCAAAGTTACATTTGTGCAAACTACCCATTTTAAGTTTCCGAAACGTCAGGGAGGCTCAAATAATTAATATACGCGATATAATCCATTTAAAATGTTTCATTTATATGTGTGACAGTCGCGGAAACTAAAGAAAATATTAAATTATTTAATGCCAGGTTTGAGACCTTTCCTAAACTATGCCAAAGATTAAGCTCATATTCATACAAAGTTTAATCCAAAATATTAACCCAACCTGTTTAGACAGGCAAAGTCTCAAAGTAGATAACCACAAAGTTGGCTTGATTTAATTTCCGAGTTCATCGCATACGATTTGATCCGAACTTCACTTTGATGTGAACATGTTTTGGGGGAAGTTGAGTTTGATTCGTTTTGAAAACGTCTAATAGCTGAGGATTTTATGATGAAGTAAAATTAGTCTTACGTCACTTGTAAACTTCATTTTATTAGACGTTAATATCAAGGCGTGCAAAAATGCTGATTGTTTTAGACATTTTTCTTTATGACCAAACATGTTTCTAAACATAATTATTATAAATGTTACTACTTAGAACAGGGGTATTACAATTGATTGCTATATATTTGAAACCTACAGTTTGAATTTTTCATAAATAATTTTTGTTTCAATAACTGCTCGAAATTGTCAAAATTCACGCAGAAAACTGTTTTCTTTTTCAACTTATTTTCGACTGTACGCAATGAAAGCATGAAATAGCTATGTTACTATCTAGAACTCAGGGAAAAGTATTATTCACCCCAAAATTCTAGTATTTGTCATAATATTAAAAAAATAATTAAAAAGAATAAGGCCTCTGAAAGTGCAACGTCAAATTCATATGTCGATGTTTTATGTTTTTATTTTCCCACCATTCATGTCACCAATAAAATAGAAACATAATATTTCAATGGATACTGAACATTGCTTTCTGCAGACTTTTTTTTTTTCATTTATTATTAATAAAATGTATACACAGCGTTTTATTACATTTAAATTTCGCCAAACTGCATAACAGTTTGTTGGCGAACATGTACACTCTTCTTTGTTTTCCTGTTACACTGCGTAACTCACTAACCACTAATTACCTAAACTACCTACACTTAAATATACTACTAACAGCTGAGCAGCACAATTAACTGTACACCATGAAGTTCTAACACGTTGTGATAAGGTTTACATTCGTTTACAAATGCATAGACAACACCGATACTATTAAATTTCACTACAAAAATTATCTAAGAACAAATGTTTTATTTTAGCTTGGAAACATCGTAGACTAGTAAAGTCATCCTCCGGGGGAATACTATTGAAGATCCTCGGTATCAAGTATGACCTTGTCCGTTTACCGTAGTAGTTGCTAGCACTCGGCTCAACGAATTTTTTTTTTCGTGACGACTCCCGTAGGGTATGGGCATATTTTTTACATATTTTGAACTCTGACCTATTATATTGATTGACAGCTAACAGATACTAAAATTTTTCATGCACTGGTAATATATTACATTTCTTAAAAAGTTTTTCATATTGTTTATTACAGTTTTCTTTAGTTTTTTTACTTACGAGTATTTTGATTATTCTAATTTGTAGGTTATATATTTTGTCTAATTGAGACTTGAAAGTAGCACCATATACGATTAAACCGACCGACCGACTTGACCGAACACAAACGCTATCAATGTTCAGCTATAAAATCTATTGATGCAACCGATATATTCTTGAACCATAGACCTCTCGCTAACATAAATGTTTGATATACGACAACCATCATCATCACCACTACCACCACTACCGCTGTTGTGTGGTTGTGATAATTTCTTATCTTATTATGTCATATTTGTGTGCAACTAAAGTTGACCTAGTTGTTGCAATGTGTCTGAGGCAGCCCTGTGCGTCTTACACGCACAGTTTGAAAGTATAATAGTCCAAGTCGAGCCTCTGTATGTAAACAACTAAAAATCAGATTAAATGAAAGGGTCGTAAGCGAAAGTGCTATTCGTTGTATGCAAAACAAATAGGGTGATTTGATTGATGGAACCAAAGGTATATTGAATAAGCCTGAAGAGAGGGACTAAATCCGTTTAAGTAATTACAGATAATGTGCTTTTTTCTACATTCAACTGTGTAAGAACTTATATATTAAACGACGTCAGTCGACTAAATTTGGTAAGACTTGGAAGGTTTTAGCTTAAAATCATGTTTTATGCTGCCTTGCCTGAACTCAGAAGCGGAGCAGAGCAGAGATGTGGAAAATAGACCAATCATATTTCTATACTTAATGTACCTATTATTAAACTAAATCTAAAACTCAACTATGTCTAATTTTTTTTTAGTAAAAATGGACCTCGTGGCATTTCACCAAAGATGCTGGCAGTATTACCTCTGCTGACGGTGCAAGACCGATCTTGTGGAGAACTTTGGGGGAGGCCTGCTAGGGTGGTCGTCTATCAGCTGATATGATGATGATTTAAACCCTTGATAGAAATATTTTCGAGTAAAGAATGTCAAAACTTTTCAAGTTCAAAGGACACACGAGTCTGCAGACTCGTCAGCTGTAAAATTCCCGTCAAGTGTAAAATTCCTTGCAAAACTAGGACCTGGCTCTGTCCGTGCGTTTAATTAAAATTCTAATTTAAAACAGCCACGCCGGGTGACCCTCTGGCGATTAAATTTTATAGACCTACTAGAAATGGCCTGAGAAGTATGAATTATGAAAGTTTTTGCTAGACAAAGTTACGTAGAGTTATGTCGTAGCTGAAAGTTACTGCTGATAAGTTGGGTGTGAAGAGTCCAAGGACAAATGGACAATGTAAATTTGATCATCGTTTCAATGTTGCAAAATCTCAATTTCTTATATATTTTGTACTAGAACAAAATTGGGAAGGAGTTAAGAAGAAAATTATTGTCTTAATAAAATGTGTAGTACTTATTTTACTAGAGAACTTCATAGAATGGCCAAAAAGATAATTTTGGAAAAAAAATGGTTGTAATGATAAACAGATCATAAGACAACCACACAAATCAACCTTAGCCCAAATTAAACATAAGAAAGCTTGTGTTATGGGTACTACACGATGATATAGAAATAAAGATACACTTGAATACACAGAATATCCATGATCCAGGCATAAATGTTCCAGTTCATCTCACAAACACCATAAAGAAGAGGAGAGGGAAGATGTTTGGTCTAATACGACATGACGCTTTTATAAGCAACATTATCGAATGATAAGTTAAAGGAAAGGGAGGTAGGGGAAGACTAAGAATAAGCCACATAAAACAAATAAAAGAGAAGTTAAACGTCATGTCGTACAGGGAAATCAAGGTTGTGGCTAGGGTGGTGAATAGGGACAGATGGAGACAGCTACATACTATCAGATACACCGACAAGAGTTTAAATAAAAAAAAAATGTATATCAGACAACCTCACACCAATTAACGTAGTCCCAAATTAAGCTCAAGAAGGCTTGTGTTATGGGTACCAGGCGATGATATACATACTAATATAGATAAATATATACTTGAATAAATAGAACATTCATGACCCAGGCACCAATATTCGAGATTGACTCTTAAATTTATGATGACACAAATATTTCTTCATTTCACACATAGTTTTTGCCGCGATTCGAACCCAGAACCATCGGCTCAGCAGGCAGCCTACCACCATTACCACATCGCCAACCGTGTCTTCCAATTATTGGTACTTTAGTGGTAGTGGTATAAAACTTAGTATAACTACTACTTCTAGTACAACTAACTCGGTGCCCAAATACAAAATTAACGTTCCGTTAGTCAACTCATTTCAGTTTGTGACGCTGTTAGTGACAAGCGAAATATCAGTTTTATTCTAACAGCCGTGATGGCTTGTGTTGACAAAGAGCTAATCGATTCGATCCCGTTTGAAGCTCGTTTATTAATATTGTTATATTATAATTGAACGTTCATTTCAAAGGACGCTTAATGTTTATTTATTTATTTTATTTATTTATATCGGATCAGTTAAGTCTGAAATGTGACGTATCACTACATGGTCACTATCACTACATAGTATAAAAAAATCTCCTAATTAAGAGTAAATTAAAAGTTAATTGATAGTTTTTTTCGAGATTTCGTGGTTGTCCCCATAGCGAAAATTGTTCAGCGTCACCCTCCTCATCACCTACTGGCACTACCATTCACGACTTAAAAGTCATCCTGTATAGTACTTATGAATATTTAATACCCCAACTGAAAACGTTGCTCTCAGTTAGGATAACTAGGGCAATTTTATAGTTAATTTATACCTAACATTTCATGTATTTTTTCATTGTCATTGTTTTCATTGTTCTGTTTTCAGTTCAGCTAAAAGTTTACATAACCTGTATACCCACATTCTCATCCCAGCTTCATACAAGTTCCTTTTCTAAAATATTATGATTCCACTATAGTTCCCCTGCGTACTCGTTTTATTTAACTGCACCCATTTAAAAGTGGGGTTTATTAGAAAATATTCTAGACTGTAATATCGCTTAGTGTCAGGCTAGACTAGACCGGGTCGTTCAGTGGAGCTGGCAGTTTATGGTGCCGTAACGTGGCCGAGGTTCAGTTAGTTTAACTTTAGGATCTTCTTCAGAGTTAAAGTAATTTTTGAAAAACTAAGCGTTTTTTCCTGTAACCGTTTTTTATAGACAAACAGTTTTTTATTAAAAAAAAACTGTAACAATACATTGACAGCGGTACGTATAGAAACATGAAAAATGTTCGTTTTTTTTTCGTAAAACTAGTTACATTTTATGCGAAACTGAAAAAAAATTGGTTTTCTTTAAGGTCGGTTTATGGACGATAATTTCACGTGATAACGTATGCCGGCCGATGGACTGGAAGGGAGATAGATTCGTCACAAGCCGAAAATTTAGCCCGATCGTGCCTCTCTATTGCTTGTTCCGCGCTCTCGCTTGCACGCTCAGCTCAGGCGGAACGTGAAAATGAGTCATGCTTTTTCGTGCGTGCAGCCGGCGTTCGTCGATTTATGACACGTTATCGCGTCAAAAGTTTTACGAAACTCAAAAACCCCGTCGCTCAACAGTTGCAAACGAACGAGACAGTTATATCAGCAATGGGGCTATAGCAAAAAACGGTTTCTCAAAACATTTTTTGTGAAATGGAAACGGCTACGTTTCGTTTTACAGAAAACTCGAAACCAACGAGCTCTAATGTCATCCACTCGACCTACGAAAATAAATCCTTATTCCTGGAGCAAATCCGTGGATATATAAAAGTAACATCAACAATTTTCAACGCGTGCTGATAAAAAAATTGGGTGTTTTTTATTAGCTTTAACTATTACTTAAGTAACGTTACTAATATTAATATTAAAGTTTATTCGTACTTAATTAAAAACGAAATATTCTCTGATTTAATCATTATAAAAATACTCGTGGGCCGTGAGTTGCGTAGCATCACGGATAGCCCCTGTAAAGAGCTACTCGTACATATTGAGTTCGAAACATATCGGGCCGTTCCTGTCAATTTTTATGCGACCCGCGCCGGCTTCGCACGGGTGCAATCTATCTATATATATATTACGCGAGGCCGATTTTTGTACATCCCATCAGATCTACAGTTATGGTCCGATTTTGATAAATGATATGTCATTAGATTCGTCTCATGCTGGAGAGGTGCATAAAACTCTTGGAATTTTCATTTTTTCCTGAAAAGGTACTGAAAAATGGATTTGAAAAAACTACTGTGCGCTAACCACGTGACTTTGACCACGTGACCTGTGATCCCTATTTTGACATAAGATGACCAAATAATAATAAGCATGATTTGCTCACAAACCTGTAGTAAGTTGTTCAGCATGATGAAATATTATTTTTGAGTCGGCAACATAATATCCGCAACACTTAAAACATGTACGAATATGCAAAAATAATTTTACAGTTTCTTGACAATGAATGACAGTAACCATATTCTGACAACTTTTAATGTCTTTTTTATTGGGGGCTATTATGTCAATGCTCTAAATTGCCAGGTTGTTTTTCTTTTTAAAATGTTAAAATGTATGGAAACTTTTTTCGCATACCTGTTAAAAAGGTGGAGAAAAAGCCGGTTAAGTGCGAGTTGGACTGGTGCTCGAAAGACTAGAAAACTGACCGTCATTCAAGAATAGATTATTTTTATAGGCGAGTTTTACAATAAATCAAAGCAGAAAAAAATTAGTAAAACTAATTTACACGTCATTCAAATAGGTAAATTTATGATAGATTATTATAAATATGATTAAAGTCCATCAAAAAAATAATTCCAAGGAAAATGGCATGAGTTATGGTAAATTAAATGGTATTTTACAAGAAAAAACTTAGTCCTTGCGCTTGCATGTCGACGGGATCGGAAATGTGGTCGAGTTGAGAATATGGACGACATGACAATGTGCCTAAGTTGGGAATGTATCTATATTGGTAATATGGATGAGTTGGTAAAATGGATGAGTTGGAAATGTGGACGAGTTGGGAATATGGAAGAGTTGGGAATGCGGATGAGTTGGTAAAATTGACAAGTTGGTAATATAGACGAGTTGGGAAAATGGACGAGTTGTTAATATGGGCGAGTTGTTAATTGGACGAGTTGTTAATTGGACGAGTTGTCAATGTAGACGTGTTGGGAATATGGACGAGTTGGGAATGTGGATGAGTTGGCAAAATGAATAAGTTGGGAACACGGACGAGTGGGCAATGTGGACGAGTTGAGAATATGGACGAGTTGGGAATGTGGATGAGTTGGCAAAATGAACAAGTTGGGAACACGGACGAGTGGGCAATGTGGACGAGTTGAGAATATGGACGAGTTGGCAATGAAGACGACTTGGTAATACGGACGAGTTGGTGATATGGAAGATTTGGCAATAAAGGCGAGCTGATAATAAGGACAAGTTGGTATTGTAGACGAGTTGGGTGTATCGTCGAGTTGGGAATATGGGAGAGTTGGAAATGTGGATGAGTTGGCAATGTGGATGAGTTGGTAAAATTGACAAGTTGGGAACATGGACAAGTGGGCAATATGGACGAGTTCGCATTATGGACGAGTTCGCAGTGAAGACGAGTTGGTAAT
The DNA here is from genome assembly GCA_947623375.1 of Apotomis capreana. Classification (NCBI taxonomy): domain Eukaryota; kingdom Metazoa; phylum Arthropoda; class Insecta; order Lepidoptera; family Tortricidae; genus Apotomis; species Apotomis capreana. The sequence goes on from OX392520.1 coordinate 1,401,428, forward strand.
ACAGACAAGTTGGCAATGAAGACGCCTTGGTAATACGGACGAGTTGGTGATATGGAAGATTTGGCAATGAAGACGAGCTGATAATAAGGACAAGCTGTTATTGTAGACGAGTTGGGTGTATCGTCGAGTTGGGAATATGGACGAGTTGGAAATGTGGATGAGTTGGCAATGTGAATGAGTTGGTAAAATTGACAAGTTGGGAACATGGACAAGGGGGCAATGTGGACGAGTTCGTATTATGGACGAGTTGGCAATGAAGACGACTTGGTAATACGGACGAGTTATCAACGTGGACGAGTTGAGAATATGGACAAGTTGGAAATGTGGATGAGTTGGCAAAATGAACAAGTTGGGAATATGGACGAGTTTGCAATAAAGACGAGCTGATAATAAGGACGAGTTTGTATTGTAGACGAGTTGGGTGTATCGTCGAGTTGAGAATATGGACGAGTTAAAAATGTGGATGAGTTGGCAATGTGGACGACTTGGAATTGTGGACGAGTTGGGCATATGGACAAGTTGGAAATGTGGACGAGTTGTATTTGTGAACGAGTTAGCAATATGGACGAGTTGGCATTGTTGATGAGTTGGAAATGAAGACGAGTTGGGAATGTAGATGAGTTTGGTGTATCGACGAGTTGGTAATGTGGACGACTTGGCATTGTGGACGAGGTGGGAATATGGACGAGTTGGAAATGTGGACGAGTTGTATTTGTGGACGAGTTGGCATTGTGGACGAGCAAGTAATATGGATGCGTTGGCATTGTGGATGAGTTGGGAATATAAATGAGTTGGCAATGAAGATGAGTTGGTAATATGGACGAGTTGATAATATGGACGAGATTGGCAATAAAGACGAGTTAATAATAAGGACGAGTTGGTATTGTAGACGAGTTGGGTGTATGGACGAGTTGGAAATGTGGACGAGTTAGCAATATAGATGAGTTGGCATTGTGAATGAGTTGGGAATATGGATGAGTTGGGAATAAAGACGAGTTTGTAATATGAACGAGTTGGCAATGTAGATGAGTTGGGTGTATAGACGAGTGGGCAATGTGGACGATTTGGCATTGTGTACGAGTTGGGAATATGAACGAGTTGGAAATGTGGACGAATTTTATGTGGTGACGAGTTGGCATTGTGGACGAGTAAGCAACATGGACGCGTTGGAATTGTGGACGAGTTGGGAATATGGACGAGTTAGCAATATGTTCGAGTTGGCATTGTGGACGAATTGGGAATATGGACAAGGTGCCAATGGAGACGAATTGGTAATATAGACGAGGTAGCAATGCAGATAAGTTGGGTATATGAACGAGTTGGCAATGTGGACGTGTTGGGTGTGTGGACAAGTTGGCATTGTGACCCAGATGGGAATATAGACGAGCCGACATTGTGGACGAGTTGTATTTGTGGAATAATTAACATGTTACCCTAACATGCGAAACTTGATGGTAGAAATAACCTACATATGATGCAAATTTCAAAAAAAACGACTCGCTCAAGAATAAATCATATTTGAATTAATGACGTGTGGCTGATCATTCTTATTCTTATTCAAAATAAAATTTGTCAAATTATGCTGTCAACACAACAAATAGATTTTTTAAGGCTTCCGTTTTTACCGACTATGGTAAGGAACCCTAAAATTAGGTTTATATCATAGACTTGAGAGTATAGATAGCATCTCCCTCACTCTTCTGTCAGACACTATTTCAATGAGAGGAAAGACACGAAAGTTTGAATTTGGAATTTGGGTATACGTAAGGCCTTCAGCTCTAAATTTATTGAATAAAATATATCTTATATTCTTTTCTCAAACATGTTTAGCTGTTTTATATATTGGATTTATTTTATTACACATATTTGACACATTCTTTTTTTATGGTGGAGTATTGTCAGTCAGTAATTTATTTAGATTAGTATTTAGGGTGTTCGCTATCACTTTACAAAAAGCAAAACCTCACCGAACAACGGCATGCTCTACGAGCAAACTCGGAATTGGCGAAATCATCATTAACTATGATGGAAGCCATATTTTAAAATTAGAATTAGAAGTAGGGTTTGATTAAGAGTTATACTGGCGTAAGAATTTCAAACACAATGTGAAATTGTTATTGAATAAATGATTGATGATGATGACATGGCAGCACCCATATTAAGAAAATTTGCACGATCTATTGAATTTCATAAAAAAAAAACAAGCATTGATAATAGTGGTTTTTCGTGTATTCTATAAACGTTTTTTACTCTCTATTACATACAATTGAGTTTATGTAACATTTTTTACTATCAATATTTTGAAGTATTTACGATTATAAATGAATACATAAACAGTAACGCACTCCATGATTTCCTTTTTAAAACCTGCGTAGTGAGTGACCAAATCTGTCGTTTCGATTCATGTGCTATTTCTGGAAATTGATAGAAATCGATCAAATCGATAAACGTATGTCCGAAGAAAGGATAACAAATTAAAATTCTACCAATCTTATGTTCGGTCCTATGAAAATATGTCAATTATTTTTGTACGATTTGGGACTATTGTCATGAATTATATTTTATCCATAAATCGAATAATATGCATTTTATTTGTGAAACAGATCAGCAGATCACATGGCATTAATGCACAAGTAATTTTTATAAAAGAGTTGAAAAAGTTGTCACGATGAACCTGGCAGTTGGCTATCAGGCCTGGCTCTAGCCTGGCATGTCTTAACGTTTTTGAAATATCATTTTAACGTGTTTTTTTACAGTATTTATTCTTCGATCCCCAAAAACTTCTTATCGATAAAGTAGTTATTTTCTGTAACACTACCGGATTTCCATATTCTAGCGGCGGTTCGACGCCGCAACGGGTCTCTAGTGCTGATAAATTATGCATTTATTATACATATAAATTTTTCCTCTTGAATCACTCTATCTATTAAAAAACACCGCATCAAAATCTGTTACGTAGTTGTAAAGATCTAAGCATACTTAGGGACAGACAGAAGGACGCGACTTTGTTTTATACTATACTGTAGTGATGTCTCACAATAGTTTTAATAATATCATTTCTCTGTCTTCCAGAAACCTTTCCCACCGGCCCAACTCACGCTTGGCCAGTTTTTAATTCGTTTCCCAGCGTTCTTTAATTAGTTCCGTTCCGGTCAATAATTGCGAAGCCATTTGCAGTTATTTTATTATTCCCCCTTTTATGTCCCATTCCCTGGACTTACGGGAGCCGGACTTAAACAAGGGCAAATAAATAGCGGTGGTCAACTAAATAGCGGGACATTTTCTTTGGAAACACTGCTAAAGGAAACGGTCATGCGCCACTTAACTTAAAGATCGTTTAGGAAGGTTTGCACCGATTGTAGTGACAATGAATGAATAAGATTTTGTCTGTGTCCTTGAAGAAAATAGTGAGAAAAGCTTTATAAACTTCGAAGACCGTTATATCACAATGACGATATTTCATTGCATGTTTGAGAAAAGTTTTAAATTTTGACCAACAGAAACTTTGAAAATATTCTTTCCCGTCAAGACGGAACTAGGGCAAGATATCAATTAACAGACACATACTTGCCGAAGAATGCTTGATTTAATCAAGAATTTTAATTAGAATCTCGGTCCGATTTCCCCCGGGCTGTAGTTTGTACGGATGACGGTAAGTTTAAATTGCATTGCGTACTCTTTATTGCCCTGTCAGCCTGGTAGCTGGGACAACTTGAGCGATGTCCTAGGTTCAGAAGCCTGTTCAAGTTATATATAAGCCATTTCCTTCTGCGATGCAAGCATTTGTACCGCTTTTTTTTAACCGATTCCATTAAGGTGAAGATTCTTTTTAAGGTTCCCAAACGGTAAAAAACAGGACCCTATTACTAAGACTCCGCTGTCCGCCTGTCACCAGGCTAGGTATCTCATGAACCGTAGTAGGTAGTTAGACAGTTGAAGTTTCACAGATGACGTATTTCTGTGGCCGCTATAACGACAAATACTAAAAAATTGGGCAAGTGCGAGTCCGACTCGCGCATGTAGGGTTCCGTACCTATATATATTTATATATAGGTATATAATATATAACAAGTTTGTTGTATGGGAGCCCCCCTTAAATATTTATTTTATTTTATTTTTAGTATTTGTTGTTATAGCGGCAATAGAAATACATCATCTGTGAAAATTTCAACTGTCTAGCTATCACCGTTCTTGAGATACAGCCTGGTGACAGACGGACGGACGGACGGACGGACAACGAAGTCTCAGTAATAGGGTCCCGTTTTTACCCTTTGGGTACGGAACCCTAAAAACAAAATAAAATTAATATTTAAGGGGGCTCCTATACAACAAACGTGATCGGTTGCATTAACTTTTCACCTCATTTGTATCCGCGTCATACATACCAGGTGCAAACTTAACAACCCGAACCCTTGTTTAATGTTCCCCGGTTACTTGAAAATCTTTCTTTGTTTGCCATTCAAACTGTCTCCCGCTCATCTATCTACATTTATTATCCCGCTTTTCAACACCTATTCCAGAGGATAGATCTATTAAATATACATGTCCTGTCTATTCTTGGTACATGAATCACAGCGCTTAAGTTGCAAATTCGATCAGGAACGTATGACAGCGCGTTATAAATTCAGCTCGCTGAGTGCACTCCGTCTCCGGGTTATCAGGGAGCCTAATAAACTGACTATGAGACCGTCTTTTGTGGAATATGGCTATTCTTAGCCAGAACTAAATTATAGACATACGTGAATATGCACATCTTGCTAAAATATTACAGAATCTATCAGTGGATTTATACTGTAGATACATGAATAAGATTAGCTCAATATTTATTTATATATTAACAGCATTACAGTATAAACCAAGGCACTGTGAACTACAAAATTACATTTGAAAAAAGCTTAAATCTAGTTTGATCTAGGCGACGTAACTGCGTGGCTCCGTTGCGTCGTCTGATCTGGCGCAGGATTCGGCAGATTGCCCCAAAACCGCCGAAACACAACACCTTTCGGCCAGAAGTCTGAAACAAAGAAAAACATATTTTTTTATACGACTTCTTGCTTTATCTTATAAAGAAGTGAAAGAAAAAATGGAGTGTAGATGAGCTGGAAATCACTCCACCGACAAGAGCCTAGCTCTTAAAAGAAAAGTTACGCAAATTTTACGAATTTTATATAATTTAACAAAACAATGAGTACAGCGCAGGGGCGCGGTAACTTCGTCTCTGATTCTATGATCGACGCTCTGCCCTAATAGCGCGCGCCGACAGATAATAATTAAATATGTCTCACGAAAGTTTAAATAAGATTATACCGGGTGACCAATCCAAATGAGTCAGTAGGGAGAAGTCACAAACTATAAGAGATAGGGATATCAGTTTTTAGGAACCATGCCAACGATTTTAGATTAAATAAAAACTGCATTATTATTTTTAAATTTCATACATAATTTCATACATTAAAACCCGGTCAAAACTGTTTTAAAAATGTTACAATACGACATGCGATTTCTCACATAACTTTAACCAGGTTCAATTCCAGGGTTATGTATAAGATTTATAAAGAAATAAGTTTCTGTCAAAAATGACATTTTAGTGGCAAGCTTTTATAGCCGACTGTACTTTTCTTTAGATATTCATCAAATGCTCACTGAGACAATTCTAAAGAGCCCAAGCTCGGTAGGATTGCTTTTTCTATTATAGAGTTCCTATGGCCACCTTCCGGATCCATCATCAGATCAGCCCCATGGTACCATATTATTGTATTGTCATCAAAGTTAAGTAAGTATGCAAAATTTTAGCTCAATCGGTTGACGATATCTGCTTCAAAATTGAGTTGCAAGATTTCACCCGAACATACATACTTTAAACATACCATGCAAGCTAAATAAAAGCTTGTAAAATACATGCCATTTCTATTTAATCTAAAATCGACGCCATGGTTCCTAAGAACAAATAACCCTATCTCTTATAGTTTTTGTTTTGTCCCTAGTGTCCCTACTGACCCATTTGGATTGATCATCATGTAGTTATATATACAATTTTATATTTAATAGTATAGATCCGTAATTGAGCATAGTTTGGTTGTCAGCGCTCTTTGTAAACTCCTTCACCTAACCAGGCGGTGACTTAGTTGTGAACTCGGTTTGTGTATGAGGCCTTTGTCACTGGATGCCTGGTTTACAAGTTATACTGGGGCAAGTTCGGTCGGTGGTGTAAGAGGGGAGAGATCGCGATTTTAATCATTTTTAAGTAGGGCCCAAAAATATTCCACGAACTGGCGAAGAGACTAGCCGATGCGACTGGTGACCAGAGGGTTGGCTCATAAGTTGCCAAAGAATAGCCCTGGCTATTCAGCGTGGTAATGCGGCCAGCTTCCTGGGCACCCTCCAGCTCGGTACCGATCGGAAGCCCGTGTTTTATTTATAGTTAATGAAATAATGATCTTTATTCTGCAACTAGGCCACAAGAGCACTTTTACATGTCTGAGTCTACTGGCATTTCACAAGAGGAGACCACTTTTGTTTCGAGTAAACTGCGTAACTACGTAAAGTAAACTGCGAGACTTACTACAATGCTTAGAGTTCCGTACCCACAGGGTAAAAACGGGACCCTATTACTAAGACTCCACTGTCCGTCCGTCTGTCTGTCTGTCATCAGGCTGTATCTCATGAACCGTGATAGCGAGAGAGTTGAAATTTTTACAGATATAGTTCCCGCTATAACCATAAATACTAAAAACAGAATAAAATGAATATTTAAATGGGGCTCCCATACAATAATACAAACGTGATTTTTTGTCGATTTTTGCTCGCTACTGTCACCAGGCTGTATCACATGAACCGTGATAGCTAGACAGTTGAAATTTTTACAGATCATGTATTTCTGTTGCCTTAATTTTGCACCTCATTTGTATCCGGCACCGTACATAAACTGGTAGAAAAATCCAAATATCGGCTTCCTTTACCGTCCTAACGGCATTTTGTGAGCCATTTTGGCAACATGACTTTTCCGATGTAAAAAAGCCTGCTGAATTCGATTCTGGATGTTGCCAAGTCGAAGTTTGCCCCACTCCCCCCATTTCCCCCATTTTTACCTCAAAATATGTCCCTAATCACGATTTTTACGGTTTTATACAAAAAGTCTTACAGTTAGAAAAAAAACCGGCCAAGTGCGAGTCGGACTCGCGCACCGAGGGTTCCGTACAAACACTTTCCATCCCTAAGTGGTTAAGTTAAGTTTGCACCTGGTATGTATAGCGCCCCATATAAATTAGGTGCAAAGTTAGGTATTAAAAAAAAAATTATGGTTTTCGTAATTATTCCTTTATCTATGCTATAAGACGTTGCTTCGTACCAAATTTCAAGATTCTGAGTTCACGGGAAGCACCCTGTAGGTTTTGATTCCCTTGCAAGTGTCGAAAATTTGCGGCATAAACGGCTGTATCTTTTGATTGCGTTGGCTTAGAAGTTTGATTTTTTCACAGCTTCAAGGGACAGTAGACCTGAGTAATTGATATAAATTTCAGCTTCATACCTCCACGCGTTCCTGAGAAAAAGGGTCTTGACAGACGGACGGACGGACAGACGGACAACAAAGTGATCCTATAAGGGTTCCGTTTTTTCCTTTTGAGGTACGGAACCCTAAAAAGTGTCAAAGACAAGAATTATCTCTATAAAATTTGCTATAACTAGCTGTATAAACGTTTTTAGTAGGCCTTATGGTTTGTGAGAAATATCTTCCCGAACTTCACAGACTGGTAGAAAATTCTAAATATCGGCTTCCTTTACCGTGCTAACGGCATTTGGGGATCCCTTCTGGCAACATGACTTTTCCGATGTAAAAAACCTGCTGAATTCGGTTCTGAATGTTGCCAAGCCAAATTTTGCCCCTCTCCCCCATTTCCCCCCTTTTTGACCTCAAAATATGTCCCTAATCACGATTTTTACGGTTTTATACAAAAAGTATTACAGCTAGAAAAAAAGTGTCTAAAACAAGAATGATCTCTATAAAATTTCCTATAACATGGTGTATAATTTTTTTTAGTAGGCCTTTTGGTTTGTGAGCAATATCTTCCCGAACTTCATTATTAAAAAAAAAATGGATAAACTTGGTCAAGGCAGTGAAATACACTTATTTTGGGATAATTGGTATCGCACAGGATCCAGCCGCTTTGCAGCGCTTGACGCTGACATCCAGTTGGCTTGCTGTTTATTGTCTGTCCAGATTCACGAGGCTTTCAGTCATAAGCAGTCGTCAGATTTACACGCAGAGCCGTACCCAAGTCGGGCTAAAAGGGACGTAGAAAATAAAAATGCTTTGCTTCTGACCATGAAGTCCTTCGAAATGCTCAGTTCTACGCCAGATTCTCCAGAAATGTGCCTTAGAAATGCAGTTACAACAGGTCGTTCAAAAAGTTCAGAGAATCTGGCGTATAACTGAGCATTTTGAATGACTTCATGGTCAGAAGTAAAGCATTTTTATTTTCTACGTCGCTTTTAGCTCGACTCGGATACAGGTCTGCGTGTAAATCTGACGGCTGCTTATGACTGAAAGGCTCGTAAGTCTTGACATATAATAAGCAGCACGCCAACTGGATGTCAGCTTCAAGAGCTGCAGAGCGGCTGGATCCTGTGCGATACCAATTATCCCAAAATAAGTGTATTTCACTGCCCTGACCAAGTTTATCAATTTTTTTAAAAATAAGGAAGTTCGGGAAGATATTGCTCACAAACCATAAGGCCTACTAAAAAAAATTATACACCATGTTATAGGAAATTTTATAGAGATCGTTCTTGTCTTTGACACTTTTTTTTCTAGCTGTAATACTTTTTGTATAAAACCGTAAAAATCGTGATTAGGGACATATTTTGAGGTCAAAAGGGGGGGAAATGGGGGGAGGGGGGCAAAATTCGGCTTTGCAACATTCAGAAACGAATTCAGCAGGCTTTTTTACATCGGAAAAGTCATGTTGCCAGAATGGGTCCCAAAATGCCGTTAGCACGGTAAAGGAAGCCGATATTTAGAATTTTCTACCAGTCTATGAAGTTCGGGAAGATATCTCTCACAAACCATAAGGCCTACTAAAAAAGTTTATACACCATGTTATAGGAAATTTTATAGAGATCATTCTTGTCTTTGACATTTTTTTTCTAGCTGTAATACTTTTTATATGAAACCGTAAAAACCGTGATTAGGGACATATTTTGAGGTAAAAAGGGGGGAATGGGGGGAGGGGGGCAAAATTCGGCTTGGCAACATCCAGAATCGAATTCAGCAGGCTTTTTTACTTCGAAAAAGTCATGTTGCCAAAATGGCTCACAAAATGCCGTTAGACTTGAAAATTTTGATTTGAACTACCAGTCTAACATACCAGGCGCTAACTTAACTTGTTAACCTGGCCAGTAAAGATGGGATAAGTGTTTGTACGGCCCTCGATGTACGAGTCCGATCCGCACTTGGCCAGTTCTTTTTAAGTTTCATTGCTACTTGAACCATCAAACCTATTGAAACGTGTTTCCGCTATATCATCTACTTTATGCCACCACCTCTTCCACGATCTAGAAACTAGCTCAAAGTTAGTTTAGTTTGGGCGGTTTCGGTTATTATTGAGGTTCCGCGGACAAATTCTGTGGCCAAAGTCGCCGAGACCCAGCACGGTTTATAGAGCAGAACCAGTTTTTCTCAAACATGCCATGAAATGTGGTCATAACGTGCGTTATAACAGGCTTCGAAGTATCACGTTTCGGGTGGAACAACTCGAGAGAACTGTAAAGGAATTTCATACAAAATTGAAGTCCTAAGCCGGGAAGTAATTTTTTAGGGTTTCGTACCCAAAGGGTAAAAACGGGACCCTATTACTGAGACTTCGCTGTCCGTCCGTCCGTCCGTCTGTCACCAGGCTGTATCTCAAGAACGGTGTTAGCTATTAGACAGTTGAAATTTTCTATTGCCGCTATAACAACAAATACTAAAAATAAAAGAAAATAATTTAAACATGGCGTCTGTGTTCATGAACAGGCTAAACAGCGGTGTTTTTTAGGGTTCCGTACCCAAAGGGTAAAAACGGGAAACTATTACTGAGACTTCGCTGTCCGTCCGTCCGTCCGTCTGTCATTAGGCTGTATCTCAAGAACGGTGATAGCTAGGCAGTTGAAATTTTCACAGATGATGTATTTCTATTGCCGCTATAACAACAAATACTAAAAATAAAATAAAATAAATATATAAGGGGGGCTCCCATACAACAAACTTATGGTACGGAACCCTTCATGCGCGAGTCGGACTCGCACTTGCCCAATTTTTAATAACTGATATTTAGCATAAGGTTTAACCTCCTGACGACCAGCATTCATAATTTGTCAATTTAATTTTAGCCTTATGACAAATAGTTGACAGTTAACTGTAGGACACTGGAAGTCAGGAGGTTAAAAACATATGAATGTCCCGCGCGATGCTGTGCCTTACGAGTTGTTAAAAATTATCTACTTACGTACGTAAAGCAATATTGTCTTTTTCACCACGAAGGTGGAAACAAGATTGATAAATAAAAGTGAAACCATGGTGCTTACGGAACCATAGCGGACAGAAAGATGACAATAGACGCGAAGTAAATTCGTAAAACTTGCTACTTAGTGTGAGGAGCGGACGACTTTTTGTTGTAGGTACTCTGAGGATGGTGTTATGCGATATTGAAACAATTTTATTTTTCGCTATAATACATAAATTTGTAAATTGGGAAGCGCTAAAGAATAAAATTACACTTTAAATTATAGAGTCAGCAATTTTTATGGTTCTTTGTAACCAGTACCAGATAGCTGACTGAGCGACATCGACCTTATCACTAAGGTTTTTTTTTAAATGCGAGCAAAATTCATTGAAATGCGTCACATGGTTGTCATACATTATTTCAATTGATTTTGCTCGCATTTTACCACCCCTGCTTATCACTGACCTAGTGTCGTGTTATGGCCAATACCTATGTATAATATAAACCATATAGGTACAGTTTAGCATTTATCTGTTCGAGCTGCATTAAGTGACATACCTACCAATTGATCATTTGATCTAAAAATAAATACAATATAAGGAGTGATGATATTTCGAGCAGATGTCATCAAAAACTTCAAGTTAGTCCAATGTTGCATCATCATTGGATAATCACAACGACCGGCCGTACACCACTCTCATCCAACGTCTTCACGGAATCTTGACCAGATTATCAGTCCCCCTAGGTGAGGGGGCCTTGTCTAGCTGGCTCTTGTTGCATAACACCATCCAGTCCCAATCCTTCCTTGCGTTCAGCGACCCGCGACGTCCCTTAAGGCCCTAAAAAGGTCCACTCACAATTCAATTGATTTGGACTCGAAAAAGAACGTTTAAATCTTAATAATGCAGCCAATTGGTTGGATAGAACGTTCTTGAGCCATAAGACCGCCTGTTTTCTACTGCTCTATAATGCGTAATTCTTTCTCAGTTCTATTTTTCCGCAATCATGCAAGTGATTTCTTCGAGTTAACTTATGAGTCAATGGGAGAACACAGATACAATACTTATTTATTTATTTATTTAGAAGAAACAACATTAATTACAGGATGTTACAAATTTAATAGTTTTTGCATGAAACATACACTTTTAAGTAACAACGCACATCGATGTAACGACGCGTATTTGAGCAAATATATGTAAATACTAGATAAATACTAGATTAGATTTATGTATTTCATAATATAAAATGTCAGTATAAAGTACTATGAACAGGCATTAAATTTTTAAACCTTAACTTTTAGAGCCCATCTAATTCCTAATATTATTATATTATTTTAGTGATTTTGTTTTTCTTAACTATTTATTTCAACGATACAACAAATATTTTCAGAATATAATATTTCAGTAAACCAGTATATAATGAAATGAGTTTCATCAATGTATTTATTCGATTAAATCGAATACTTATTTTATCAGGTAAAAATACCAATGACTTGAAATTGCCTAATTTAGGACAACGAATCCTGAAGGATGTGGGGAGTCGGTATACGCGGTCTGCGCAGGATCACTTTCTATGGCGAGCTATAGGGGAGACCTATGTCCAGAAGTACATCTGTTGCTGTCAGATAGATACTGTGTTGTAATAAACCCCCATAGGCAAAGTCAGGGCGCAAAAGCCTCTTAAATAGAAGCCTTGTCAATACGTCCGGTTGTAACCGGAACAGTCCGGTTCCGGCTGATCCGGATTAAGAATGCACTGTCATCAATGACGAGTTTGTAGTACTGGTAGTTTTGCGTGTTGTTACATGAATTTAGGTCAAGATTTGAATTTAATATTACAGGGTGGTCAATCCAAATGGGTCAGTACGGTAAAATAGGGTTACTTTCAAATACAGGGGCTACTTTGGAAAAGTGTTTTTTTGCGCCATATCCTTATTTTTTTTAACTATCTGTGGCAATACAATACCTAATACCTTTAACAATGACCTAACCTTTTACTTCATTTGCTGAATCGCACTATGAATATTTGCGTTTTTATAACCTTTTTAAATCTATCAAAGTAGCCCCAAATTTTCCTAAAGTAACCCCATTTTACGGTAGGGAGAAGTCACAAACTATATTATTAGATACGGATATCTGTTCTTATGAACCATGGCGTCGATTTTAGATTTAATAAAAACTGCATAATTTTTAAATTTATAAATCTCATAAATGATTGTCAAAATCGCTGTAAAGAATGTTACAATGCGACATGCGATTACTTACAGAATTTTAACCAGATTTAATTCCCGGTTTGTTTATAGACAGGATATTAACTCCATACTCCATAGAGCGGCTGAAAAAGTGGTAGGAACCAAATCGCACGGCAGGTCACCCATGCGATGTACTGACCAGATATTACTGTCTGACCAGCAACTGACTGTGCCAGACAGTCAGACGACGGAATGTTGAACTCAGACAGTCATTTCTTTTAGAGCAGTCTAAGTGTATATTTGATCTCAAAAATCTCTACATTCCTATTGTTGATAATGAGAAAGAACATTACACGTCAAAAATGTGAATAGCCTAAAGGAATGTACAACATAAAAACTAAATCACGCGCGCTAATGAATAGACCCTGGCCCTCATTCACAATAAGGCCACTCCGCTATTAATTAAGGCCCATAAATTGCGCTTAACCTACTGCCGTAATAGGCTCCCTATCCCTAGTTTATTTCATCCCCTGAAAGGGAGAGGTATATAATGCATCGGGGGTTTGCCCTAATAAAACATTATAAAAAGGTTTTTACCCTGAACACTCCCGTACGACCGTACGTACGTATTAAAATAAATTTGAAACAGGTTTAGTCAAATATCGCTGACATGTTTCAAACCGGTTCGCGATTCATCTTCATGAGCTCCGATCGGTCGCGACGTGTAATTACCGCAATGGACGAACGAGACGAAATTTTAAAGAACGAGAATAGAGTTCCGAGTGCCTCTCGGATTAAGAATATCAAAACTTTAACAATGACTTTAACCAAGTTTAATTTCACGTATAATAATGTGCAGTGTTCGTAAAATGCAAGCATTAATTGAAGTGCTACTAGAGTCGTCACTGGTTGCCATACGTAATATTAATCAATTTTACGATCCTTTATAACATGGCTACTAACGAAACTAGTGCCGCAACCGCCGCCGCGACTGATCGGCTCTCCTGATGATGAATCGCGAACTGATTCGAAACATGTCGAGCGATATTCGTCTTTCACGACGGGTTTACCCGTTTCGTTGATATTTTAAAATGTCCGGTAGTTTTCTATATAAAAAAACGTTGTTGTTAGATTGAGTATGTATTTAGGTACATGCAATGTTAATGAAAGTTGTGGCAGTAAATACATTTTCATCCTTTCTTTTTTCCTTTCATGGATGTTTATCATCGGACGCAACATTTGTTAAGATAAAAAGCTGAAGATTCGTCCAACAGATGTAAGGGTTTTTTAAAGGCTTATCGAAAACAGAGGTTTTGTTTTCATTTTCATTCCACCGCACCGGTTAACCGAAATAACATTATTTCACTTCACTTTTCAGTTGAATTCACACAAAAAACTTCCGCCCAGTCTGATCAATCGTAGCCAGATCCCATCAATCTGTCCTACTTCACATCCAAAAAGGAACATACACCATACAAAATACATCCACATACAACATTTTCCAGTTAAAAATGAGTGCTCATCCCGTTTTGAACTTTACGGAATTTGGAATAAAGATCGGAAAAATGGATAAATAAATTCAAATGTGCTTTCAAGTGATGCATGAATTTACTTTGTACCTACTTTTCAATTAAACGGAATATGTAAAAAGCTTTTGTTTTGAGACGTTGTTTGACTTTTGTTTGAAACAGGCATCTGTATAAATAACATTATATAAGTGCTTATATAGGTAATGTAATTTATACAGAACGCATGTTTGTTTGTAAAAAACGGGACCCTATTACTAAAAGACTCCGTTGTCCGACTGTCACCAGGCATTTAAACTGTATCTCATGAACCATGACAGCTAGACGCTTGAAATTTTCACAGATTCTGTTGCCGCTATAACAACAAATACAAAAAAAAACAGAATCAAATTATTTAAAGGAGCTCCTTTACAACAATCGTGATCGGTTGCGTCATCTTTGCTCATTTGTATCCGGCGCCATACATACCAGGTGCAAACTTAACTTAACCCGTCCAGTTAAGATGGGAAGTGTTAGTACGGAACCCTCATTCCGCGAGTCCGACTCGCACTTGGCCAGTTTTTATTAATCCCACGCTACACATTTTACACAAAGGAAACCGAATACACAGCGCCGTGGGGCGGGTCAAAGTTTTTCCAACTAAAAGGGACTCAAACAAATTTAATTACGAGTAAGTAGTTCCGATGTTCCTAATACGTTTCGGATGATGATACATTCGAGCGAGTTTGATTGTGTTCGGGCACTGTGTGGGAGCAGCTGGGGACTTCGCTTGTGAAATATGGCAGCTTACTACCGAAAATAAAGCAGAAAAGTGCACTACACGGTTCGAAGTCCGATGAAATATATTCTACACATAATTAACACAAATTATAACGGGTCTATCGCTTTTTGAAGCTGGCTGTATACTTGACCTATTATTTCTATCAGATATTATCTCAACGCTAATGTCAAAAACAATGAATATGCTGTTCATTGCTTATTCCATATAATTTATTTTTGGTGTGGCAATAAATGTTTATTTCTACTTTCTTTCTTTCAAAAAGCATAACGTGTCTATGATTGGTTGGTAGACACGCACACTTAAAACCAAAAGAGGCTTCATCTTTCGAGAATCTTTTGTATGAAGACTCTCGTTCTAAACGTACTTATTCTAAGATTTTAAACTCATTTGATACTGGAAGAGCAGTATCTGATATTTTTTTCTATTGAAGTAGTTATTTATTGAACAACGAACAATTTACAATTTACAATAGATAATGCAACAAATAAACCTACAGAAATTTAAATACTAACTATAAACTAAGAACTTAACAAACTGAAATAAAAGGCTAAAACAGATTAAATTTAATATTAAAAAAGACTTAATAAAACGGACCCCTATCTATTAAAGTAAGTAATGTGTACATACATGTCAGACAAAGCGCTTGCTATCCAGGTAAAAAGCTAAAATTTACTTCAAAGTCAATTATCAGGGGATAAAAATCAGCCTCAAAGCCTTTAAACAAATTAAACCTTTCCCCAACTTCAAAACTAACAAATTCCAGTCATATCCAAAATTTTACCTGCGAAATCCCTTCAAAGCAATAAGATTTAAAGGGGGGCTATTCTCGACGCGTGATTTCGATCAAATTAACGAGAATAAATAAAGTCAAGTTACGCCCGACCCTTCGCATCTGCAATGGCTTTTAAGCTTAAGTGACGTTAATGCTGAGGTAGTTACGACGTTTTATTTAAAGGGGATTTCTAATCTGACGTAATAAAACAGCACGTGTGGTAGGGCTGGTACGCAGGAAACATCGGAGGCCTATTGGGTATACAATTGAATCGCCAAGTTTTATACGTTTGCGTTTAGGAAAATAATGGTTCTCCTTTGAATGCTGATTTTTGATTGTCTACGTCAGTTGTGGTCGCTTGCCTTAATGATGACACTGATAAAACAATTGAATTCCGAGTGCAAATATTTTCAATCCATTTAATACTTCATCTTATTTCCTGAAGCTAAAAGATTTTCCATATCTACAGATTTTTTGTCAAACAGAAACGTCTACTAATGAAATCTAAATTTGACTTACGCAATAAAATAAAAAATGTTTTGATCGGGATACGAACCCAGGCCTACATCGTCTCTTCGGACCATTTCGGGCTCCTTAGCCACCGGGCTATCGAAGCTATGCTCTAGCAATTGATTTTTAAACCAGTTGTTTAGTTTTCTATACGCATTCAATTATGGAGGGATAAACTATTTCAATGTTATTAATTATTTTACAAAATCATGTTACCATGAAATTCGCAATTTTTAAGGCAAATTCACAATTTCTTATATATTTCAAATACAATGAGAGAAACAGTGAAAAAAAAATAAACCCTGACCATATTTGAACTGGTACATATCTTATACCATACAGAAGGAGGTTTGCTGTTTCATAGTAACGTTCGTAAAACAGTCAATAGCAACACTCTTACCAGACTCTATAGCTTAATTGTCCAGAGCGCATCGCCCCGGCATGGCATAAGATATCAGTTCAAACCTTGTCAGGGTCTAAAAAATGTTCACTGTTTCTATCTTTGTATTAATAACTAGCTTTTTCCCGCGACTACGTCCGCATGAAACTTGGAAGTATGGAAGCAACCTCGTACAACACGATAGATATCCACCTAATCACCTTAATTAATAAAATGGATTATTAAAAGCGCCTAAGCAAATGTAAGAGCAATTGTGCTTTTGATATAATCATTACATTTCAGCTACACTACAGGGTCATCAATGTTATCATGAATTACTTACTCACGTTTCAATCTTTTTAGGGATAATTTCCAGGATGAAAACTATCCTATGTCCTTCCTCGGATCTTAAACTATCTCCATGCCAAATTTCATCAAAATCGATTCAGTGGTTTAAGCGTGAAGAGGTAACAGACAGACAGACACACTTTCGCATTTATAAATTTTGTATGGATTTCGATGTTAGTAAAGACATTTCATTATCAAACGGCTTTACCAAAATAGCATAATTGTAGAATATTAGAAATACCTTTCAGCTTTTACCAACACTTTTCAATTCAACACACTATTCAATTCAACACGGTATGCAATTCAACACAGTACTCAATTCAACTCGCTCTCGCAGTTCCCTGCATGCATTCGTGGACTTGGCAGCCGTGGATTACTCACGGAGCGAATGAAGCGAACTTACCGAATTAAGATAGTTAAATCAAATTCAAAGAGCGAAGCATGATTTGGATTAAGTTATATATATATCTGCGCCGTGCGGTGTTACCTGCTTATCCTACGGGAATACTACATTTTTCGGGATAAAAAGTACCCTATATGCTAATCCTGGGTGTCAGCTATCTTCGTACCAAAATTTATCAAAACTGGTCCAGCCGTTTGAGCCTGAAGAAGTAACAAACATACACATAAACACATTCACAAACATTCGCCTGTATAATAATTATTGTGTATAGTATAGGTTTATGTATAGTACCTATAGTATATGTTTAGTATCGTGAAATGCGTATTTTCGTCCAGCTTGTGACGTCTTAATTCACGATTTGGAAAATGGTATGGTATTACGGATTTTTTTAAACATTCAATAAAATGTGGTCATAACGTGCGTTGTAACAGGTTTCGAAGTATCACGTTTCGGGCGGAACAACTCGAGAGAACTGTAGAGGAATGGAAGTATTTTTTTTTATGAACAGGCCAAACAGCTAATTATTATATTTTTTAGTAATGTATTTTTTTATTTCATTGCATATGTTTGAAAAAAACACTATACATGCCTTCGCAAAAAAGGCTTGCCGGCGTCGTATCATGCATTCCTGAAGTGTTCGTTGTTTTGTGACTAGTACGTAGTATAATATAAGTAATTCTTAGTTAAGTTTTATTTTTGGTAAGTTTTCATCTTCACAATAATTTTCATGCGGTGTTTACCTTTAAGTGATTGTTACACTATAGGTATAATATTTTGCCTGGATAGAATTTAATACATTGTATTGGTGTAAACAATTGTTGGTGAACCTTCTTCTTCTTCTTGTGGTGCCATATCCTAACGGATGTCGGCGATCATCATACGAAAGTTTTCCCTATTTTTGGCCACTCTGCTGAGAGTGGTGACGTCCTTAATACCAGTCCAGTCCCTGATATTATCACACCAAGTTGTTCTAGGTCTTCCTCTACCTTTTCTTCCGTCTATTTTTCCCTCAATTATGTTTCTTGTTAATTATGTTTCTTGTGTTGGTGAACCTTAATAAATAAATAAAAAAAAATAAAAAAATCACTATCCGGCCTCCCTCCTGCCGGCCGTCTATACCTACTCACCCGGCAAGCCCTTCTTTCCCGGCGTCTCTAGCCACTTGACCGTCCAGCCCGCGAGACTATTTTCCTGTCAACCGTCCGGGTTTTTTAGCGACGCACGCTCCGCGCTGCACATCCTTAACTTTCTACAAAACTAGCGTACAGTGCCATCTATATTTTTTACAGCAAACTATTTGGTTAAGCTACTTTGTTGCATCAAGATAATTAGTAAATAATGCCGAAGCATTCCACTAGATGCCACTATACTCAATGTCCCTTCTTCCACATCTTGGGATAGTAAGGTATCCGCGGACGGTTAGGAGCATAAATTGGTTTTGGATACTATGCTATCGTCGGACGGTCAAGTGGCTAGTAATGTACTATAGTTTACGTCACCAGCAATACTTATCCCAAGCTAAAAATTCACACTTCTGCACAGGTGAATCCTTCAAACTCTGCAGTTGCCAACCCTAGGAATTTCTCAAACGTTCACCGGGAACCTAAGTCAATGAAGTGAAAATTCCCGCCATCTGTTACACACGGGATAGCCTCATGAAATATGGATGCCTACAATGGGATATTTCTTTGTTATTATAAAATTTCCAGGGATTTCGAAGGTGTAAGTTTAAGGAAATGGTAACATGTCGGCTGGGTTAAATTACTGCCCGAAGTATTTAGTTAGTCTGAAGTTAGTGCTTACGTTACTGCTTTAATACGACGCGTTTGGCTCGGTTGGTAGACACCTGCCTACTGAGTTGGCGGTCCCGGGTTCGAATCCCGGCCGGGGCAAATATTTGTTCTTGGGTCATGGATGTTATCTATATATGTATTTATATATTATGTACTAGCTTTTGCCCGCGGCTTTGCACGCGTAAACACAATATCATACGTTTACTACACTTATTGCGAGGCCAAAGGCCGAGCTCCGCGTAGCACCGAAGGTTCGGAGCGTCCTAAGGAAGCCGCCCACCCACTTAATATAAGTCGAAGTAACTTAATGCGAGGCCGAAGGCCGAGCTCCGCGTAGCACCGTAGGTGCGGAGCGTCCCAAGGAAGCCGCCCACCAATTTAATATAAGTGGAAGTAACTTAATGCGAGGCCGAAGGCCGAGCTCCGCGTAGCACCGAAGGTGCGGAGCGTCCTAAGGAAGCCGCCCACCCACTTAATATAAGTGGAAGTAACTTAATGCGAGGCCGAAGGCCGAGCTCCGCGTAGCACCGTAGGTGCGGAGCGTCCCAAGTAAGCCGCCCACCCACTTAATATAAGTGGAAGTAACTTAATGCGAGGCCGAAGGCCGAGCTCCGCGTAGCACCGAAGGTGCGGAGCGTCCTAAGGAAGCCGACCACCCACTTAATATAAGTGGAAGTAACTTAATGCGAGGCCGAAGGCCGAGCTCCGCGTAGCACCGAAGGTGCGGAGCGTCCTAAGGAAGCCGCCCACCCACTTAATATAAGTCGAAGTAACTTAATGCGAGGCCGAAGGCCGAGCTCCGCGTAGCACCGCAGGTGCGGAGCGTCCCAAGGAATCCGCCTACCCATTTAATATAAGTTGAAGTAACCTAGTGCGAGGCCGAAGGCCGAGCTCCGCGTAGCACCGAAGGTGCGGAGCGTCCCAAGGAAGCCGCACCCACTTAATATAAGTTGAAGTAACTTAATGCGAGGCCGAAGGCCGAGCTCCGCGTAGCACCGTAGGTGCGGAGCGTCCTAAGGAAGCCGCCCACCCACTTATTATAAGTGGATGTAACTTAATGCGAGGCCGAAGGCCGAGCTCCACTTAGCACCGAAGGTGCGGAGCGTCTCAAGGAATTCGCCCACCCACTTAATATAAGTTGAAGTAACCTATTGCGAGGCCGAAGGCCGAGCTCCGCGTAGCACCGAAGGTGCGGAGCGTCCCAAGGAAGCCGCACTCACTTAATATAAGTTGAAGTAACTTAATGCGAGGCCGAAGGCCGAGCTCCGCGTAGCACCGTAGGTGCGGAGCGTCCCAAGGAAGCCGCCCACCCACTTATTATAAGATGAAGTAACATAATGCGAGGCCGAAGGCCGAGCTCCGCGAAGCACCGAAGGTGCGGAGCGTCTCAAGGAATTCGCCCACCCACTTAATATAAGTTGAAGTAACTTATTGCGAGGCCGCAGGTCGAGCTCCGCGTAGCACCGAAGGTGCGGAGCGTCTCAAGGAAGCTGCCCACCCACTTAATATAAGTTGAAGTAACTTAATGCGAGGCCGAATGCCGAGCTCCGCGTAGCACCGTAGGTGCGGAGCGTCCCAAGGAATCCGCCCACCCATTTAATATAAGTTGAAGTAACCTAGTGCGAGGCCGAAGGCCGAGCTCCGCGTAGCACCGAAGGTGCGGAGCGTCCCAAGGAAGCCGCACCCACTCAATATAAGTTGAAGTAACTTAATGCGAGGCCGCAGGCCGAACTCCGCGTAGCATCGAAGGTGCGGAGCGTCCCAAGGAAGCCGCCTACTAAGCTACTTAAACATATGTTAAGTGGGTTGGCGGCTTCCCTGGGACGCTCGTGGAACTCGGCCTACGGCCTCGCATTAAATTACTAAGGGTTTATAAAGTAACTTAGCACCGAAGGTGCGGAGCGCCCCAGGGAAGACTCCCACCCACTTAAAATATGTTCAAATAACTTAGGTTACGGTAACTTAGTAAGGTGCGAGGCCGCCCACCCACTTAATATAAGTTGAAGTGTGTGAGCGGCTTCCCTGGGACGCTCTGCACGTTAAGTTACTTCTTATATTAGTGGGTTGGCGCCTTCCCTAGGACGCTCCGCACCTTCGGTGCTACGCTTGTGAACATGATCTTGGTTAATTAAAATTGAGGCAAGACTTATGTTTAAAAAATCGTTTTGATTATTAATTGTCTATTGTAGATTTAAATAACTTAATGCGAGACCGCCCACCCACTTAATATAAGTTGAAGTGTGTGAGCGGCTTCCCTGGGACGCTCTGCACCTTCGGTGCAACGTGGAGCTCGGCCTACGGCCTCGCATTAAGTTACTACTTATATTAGTGGGTGGGCGACTTCCCTAGAACGCTCCGCACCTTCGGTGCGAAGTTACTTTATAAACCCTTAGTAATTTAATGCAAGGCCGCAGGCCGAACTCCGCGTAGCATCGAAGGTGCGGAGCGTCCCAAGGAAGCCGCCTACTAAGCTACTTAAACATATGTTAAGTGGGTTGGCGGCTTCCCTGGGACGCTCGTGGAACTCGGCCTACGGCCTCGCATTAAATTACTAAGGGTTTATAAAGTAACTTAGCACCGAAGGTGCGGAGCGCCCCAGGGAAGACTCCCACCCACTTAAAATATGTTCAAATAACTTAGGTTACGGTAACTTAGTAAGGTGCGAGGCCGCCCACCCACTTAATATAAGTTGAAGTGTGTGAGCGGCTTCCCTGGGACGCTCTGCATGTTAAGTTACTTCTTATATTAGTGGGTTGGCGCCTTCCCTAGGACGCTCCGCACCTTCGGTGCTACGCTTGTGAACATGATCTTGGTTAATTAAAATTGAGGCAAGACTTATGTTTAAAAAATCGTTTTGATTATTAATTGTCTATTGTAGATTTAAATAACTTAATGCGAGACCGCCCACCCACTTAATATAAGTTGAAGTGTGTGAGCGGCTTCCCTGGGACGCTCTGCACCTTCGGTGCAACGTGGAGCTCGGCCTACGGCCTCGCATTAAGTTACTACTTATATTAGTGGGTGGGCGACTTCCCTAGAACGCTCCGCACCTTCGGTGCGAAGTTACTTTATAAACCCTTAGTAATTTAATGCAAGGCCGAAGGCCGAGCTCCGCGTAGCACCGAAGGTGCGGAGCGTCTCAAGGAATTCGCCCACCCACTTAATATAAGTTGAAGTAACTTAATGCGAGGCCGCAGGCTGAGCTCCGCGTAGCACCGAAGGTGCGGAGCGTCTCAAGGAAGCCGCCCACCCACTTAATATAAGTTGAAGTAACTTAATGCGAGGCCGAAGGCCGAGCTCCGCGTAGCACCGTAGGTGCGGAGCGTCCCAAGGAATCCGCCCACCCATTTAATATAAGTTGAAGTAACCTAGTGCGAGGCCGAAGGCCGAGCTCCGCGTAGCACCGAAGGTGCGGAGCGTCCCAAGGAAGCCGCACCCACTCAATATAAGTTGAAGTAACTTAATGCGAGGCCGCAGGCCGAACTCCGCGTAGCATCGAAGGTGCGGAGCGTCCCAAGGAAGCCGCCTACTAAGCTTCTTAAACATATGTTAAGTGGGTTGGCGGCTTCCCTGGGACGCTCGTGGAACTCGGCCTACGGCCTCGCATTAAATTACTAAGGGTTTATAAAGTAACTTAGCACCGAAGGTGCGGAGCGTCCCAGGGAAGACGCCCACCCACTTAAAATATGTTCAAATAACTTAATGCGAGGCCGCCCACCCACTTAATATAAGTTGAAGTGTGTGAGCGGCTTCCCTGGAACGCTCTGCACCTTCGGTGCTACGTGAAGCTCGGCCTACGGCCTCGCGTTAAGTTACTTCTTATATTAGTGGGTTGGCGCCTTCCCTAGGACGCTCCGCACCTTCGGTGCTACGCTTGTGAACATGATCTTGGTTTAATTAAAATTGAGGCAAGACTTATGTTTAAAAAATCGTTTTGATTATTAATTGTCTATTGTAGATTTAAATAACTTAATGCGAGACCGCCCACCCACTTAATATAAGTTGAAGTGTGTGAGCGACTTCCCTGGGACGCTCTGCACCTTCGGTGCTACGTGGAGCTCGGCCTACGGCCTCGCATTAAGTTACTACTTATACTCGTATTAGTGGGTGGGCGACTTCCCTAGAACGCTCCGCACCTTCGGTGCTACGCTTGTGAACATGATCTTGGTTTAATTAAGATGGGTCAAGATTTAGGTATGTTTAATAGATTCTTTTTAATATTTCTTTTCTATTGTAGATTTAAAAAACTTAATGCGAGGCCGCCCACACACTTAATATAAGCTTAAATGTGTGAGCGGCATCCCTCTGCACCTTCGGTGCTTCGTAGAGCTCGGCCTACGGCCTCGCATTAAGTTACTTCTTAATTTAGTGGGTGGGCGACTACTCTAGATCGCTCCGCACCTTCGGTGCTACCATTGTGAACATCATCTTGGTTTAGTTTAAATTGAGGCTAGACTTATGTTTATATATCGTTTTGAATATTTATTGTTTATTGTAGATAACTATTCAAAGCACCTTGAAAAATAATTAGCTCATAGTCCTACCTGAACATAATATATTAATGACATCTATTAAGATGACAATAAATTATTTTCGTCTACAATGGTACTAATACTAATATAATAATAATATGACCTGTCATAATAATGTCCTAAGTAACGCCATAAGATTCAGGTGCCAACTTAACTCAATCGAGCGTACGTCAATAATGGCGACAGCACTACTGAACGGATACGTGATGGCCTCACTGTTTTGTTATCCGTGGTATAATGAATAAGGAAGCAAAGGAAAATGCATGAGATAACACGGTTATTATTTCAGTAGGTTCTGGGTTCAAATCCCGGCTAGGTGAAATCCTTTCTACATTGTAAATTTCATAATTTTGTCTTGTCTCGAATCATGTTTGTTTTTCATATACAATGCATACATTGTCGAGCAGCAACTCTCAATACCTGATACACTGCTGCTTATTAGGTATGCGATCAATATTCAACAACTTCGGTAGTAATTCTCGAAGTCCAGGTTAACCCATCACAGCTAGACCCTAGCTTGTGCCGAATCGTGGTCACGGGCACGCAACGACGTACGTGAATCCTGGCCTTGGTGTCGAGGAGACCCATCAATGGCTCCAAAACCCTACATGTATGGAGCTGGTGTTATTAACTCAGGAAAAATCTTAACAGCGCGATGCAGCCGCTAGTATGGAGATTTTGTCAAAGTAACAACGCCATCTAGCGGAAAATTGGTCATTGAGAACAAAATCTCAACACACCGTTAAAAATAAAGAATTACTGATATTTAATGCTTTGAATAAATTTGATATATTAAAAAAACTACATAGATGCAAAATTGTGGCTAAATATATCGTATATTTATCGTTTATTATACATTTCGCTACCTTATTAGTAAGTTAGGCCAAACACAAACAATACCAAAATTTGCGCCTAATGTTCTAAATGTTGGTTAGTAAAACATATTTAAAAATGTATTTAATTTACTTAAATTGATTCGAAATACTTTTATTTCAATTACACTCGATAAAATGGCATTAAAAAGCTGTTTTATTCATTAACATTTTTTATTGCGTCTCCGGGCTTTTTTATGGTCAATACTTACAAACTACAGAAGAATATAATTGCATATTCAATAAAAGAGCATTAATTTATTTATTTTTATTTTTATTTTATTTATTTAAATAAATACATGGTAGGCTTACAGTTTTTACCAAGCGCCTACAATGCTAGACTTCACAATACATAAACCTTTAAACGGTAAGCACTACAAACTAATGACATAACAATTTTTTTTAGAAGGTATAAACATAACATTTTTTTTTTTTAGAAGTAACAGTTGCACATTGCACTTATTTTAGCGAGCAGCGCATGCCAGCTGTCGGCAAACAGGTCGGCATCTTGCTCCAGTACCAGCTCATTGAGCAGCACGGGCGCTCGTGCGCCGCGCGCGTTCTTAGCTCGGCGCGTGCGCATCCCCGCCGCCGCCCGCTCCGGCGCAGCGAACAGTGGGCGGCGGCGCCGGCCCGCGCGCCCGTATTGCTCAGGGACGAATAAACGAATATTTTCTAAGGCTATCGGGTTATCGATTTTCCCTCGTAACAAAAGACAGTAATGCACGGCGAGATGGACTTTCCGTCTATAATTGAGAGTGTCGAGCCCGACCATGCCCGCCACAAAAAGTGATGGAAATAAAAATGGATAATATCCATACTGTTTCTTATAGATGTGACGCGCAAACTTTCGCTGGACTCTTTCGAGCATGAGTTTGTAAGTCTCCTCGACAGGATCCCATATTACAGAGTTAAACTCCAACTTACTACGTACGTATGCGTTATACAATATAATTGGAACAGTCGTGCTGGTAAATTGTGGTGCCATACGCATTACAAAACCTAGCGTTTTGTTCGCGCTTTTTACTACTGAGCGAATGTGGCTATGGAAATCTAACTTAACATCAAGCTCGAGACCCAAATCACGGATATTCTGGACGCGAACAATAGCCTCGTTGTCGAGGTGATATGTAAACTCCAGAGGAGACTTGCTTCTACTAAACGTAATGATTTTACATTTCTTCCCATTGAAATACAGTCTATTGGTTAGGCTCCAATTCAAAACGGCATCTATGTTGCGCTGCAGTACATTACAATCATAAGTTGTATCAATGGCATAGAACAGCTTTAAATCATCAGCGAACAGTAGGCACTTGACGCCGCTGACCACCGCAGGCAAGTCATTGATCATCACCAAAAATAGGGTGGGTCCAAGCGTACTTCCTTGGCTCACTCCAGATCTGGTGAAATACTCGTTCGATCGATAGCCCGACAACTGTACAAACTGTCTCCGATCCTTCAAATAGCTTGCGAATAGATTCAGCAAATTCGGAGAAAACCCAAACATAGATAACTTATTCAGAAGTATATCGTTATCGACTAGGTCAAATGCCTTCTGGAAATCAAAGTAGGCAGCGTCCACCTGCCGGGATTGGTCCATATGGAGAAGTGCATAGTCTACAAAGTTGATATTATTAGTAGTGGTGGACCTGCCTCTACGAAAACCGTGCTGGGCATCTGAAAGACGATTTGAGATAAGAGGCGCAAGAGATTCGTTAATTACTCCCTCAAAAATCTTACCAAAAACGGAAAGAACGGCAATTGGTCGAAAGTTGCTAATATCGGAAGCAGAAGCTTCCTTCGGGACAGGCGTAACTCTTGATATCTTCCAAAGATCTGGGTAGATGCCCTGCTTAATAGAGAGGTTAAAAACGAACAACAGAGGCTCCTCCAATACTGATATGCAGTCTTTGACCAGGAAAACGGGGACGCCGTCGGGGCCAGGCGCAGAAGAAGTTTTCATTTTTCTAATAGTGCGACGCAATTCCCGTGAAGTAACACTCTGTAAACTAATACAAGTAGAGTCCCTCTCGTCGACATTATTTTGAGAGGCTGCGTCAACGTTCAGCAGGGGAGTATTGGGGTGGAATATAGAGCTGAAATGTGTAGCGAATGCATGCACTGCGTCCTGCTCCGTCAAGCTATCACTTCCAGCCGTATAGGAGACTGGCCGCCTATTACTGCGCCTGTCACTGACATGCCTCCAGAAGTGAGCGGGGTCCAGGCCAATTGAGTTCTCCGTTTCCAGTAAATATTGTCTATGTGCCGAAGCTATTAACTGTTTAACTAGACTACGGTAGTACCTAAACAGCTCCTCATTAAAAGGTAGTCCCTTAATTTTAAATTTCTTGTGATTAAAGTTTTTTAACTTAATGTATTTTATAATTTCGGCTGTGAACCAAACCGGATAGTCACAGTGCTGACGTGAGCCACTCACTGCAGGCTTGTAGATGGGAACAGTTTGATTGAATACATTATACAAATTAGCATATAAAATATCAACTGCATCGTTAACACATACTTGGTCATATAGAGACAACCAATCGATGCCAGCTACCTCTATATATACTGAGGACAAATCCGCTTTCTTAAAACACCAACGTCGACTTTGTACAGTAGGAGAATTTGTTACAAGATTAGGATCAATACTAGTACTATCCTGCTCATAATTAAACGATAGGTTTACATTAAGAGGCGGATGGTATCCGCAGGTACCAACAAATCGTCACAGCATTGCACATCAATATCATAAGCACTCATATTGGTTAGAACGAGATCTAGGATGCCCCCATGTGAGTTTTTAATGCTATTAAATTGACGCAGATTACAGAATTGCATAGAACATTCGAATAGGTCAATTAGTTCCTATTGTCGCAAATTGTGTTTTTAAAGAAATGTATGTTTTTTTTTAGCATGAGCCAATTTACAACGAACATTGCACTCATATTTTCGTCTGTGTTGGTCGATAATTGGCGCCATCTTTTCTATCTAACTAAGACGGTTTCCGTAACTCAACGCCTCAAACAACCTTAACCTTATTGTTAATACCGGTGGGCCGCGAGGAGGTATTATGTCGAATTCATACTTTTTAGTTTTTGTACACGTAAGAGCCACGCGGGGGTCGCGTCGTTCTAAATTCAAAATCACAAACGCTGTCATTATAAGGTTACACATTGTAAGGAACATATTTCATGGAATTTATGTTTTCAGAGATAAATATGAATCATAATAAAAAGTATCCTATAACCATCTTTGGATGTTCAGCTATTCCTGTACCAAAATTGGTAACTTTTTATCCAGCCGTTTCGGCGTGATGCGAGGACAACGGTTTTTTTGAAAACAGATGGCGCCAGGTTGGCACGGCGAAGCGTGTCCATACAAAACAACTATCCGGCTGCATCACGCTATCGAGATTTTTCCTGAAATCATGACCTCCCCCCATAGAAAATTTATTTTCAATACAAATTTAGGATTTTATAATAGTATAGATATCGTCGTCTAGTACCCATAGTACAAGCTTTGCTTAGTTTGGGACTAGGTCGATTTGTGTATGATTGTCCCTTAATATTTATTTATTATTTTATTTATTAAAAATAATTAATTCGGGTGTAGCACATCGTTACTATCGGTTCTCAACAAATTTGAGACGATGGTGCCGGCTATAAAGTCTAAATATTTACGATAGATGGCGCTACGATGCCCCCCGTAGGCATGTTAAAGCAACTAGTTGAAAGATTCAATGGCTCTGACATCTGGTTCGGTGGTCCAGTTGGTAGGACGCCCGTGTTGGTTGATAAGTTCTTGTTTTACTAAAAGCTGAATCTCTTGGAGACGAGAGCTCCGATTTTCATCTTGTATCTTAGGAACCGTTTCGATAAATCATACTTTCGATAAAAATCTATAAAAAACTCACTCAAATCGGTCCATCCAAATGAGCGCTACGACCACAGACTGACACACAGATATACAGATAAACATGTCAAACTTATAAGTTATAACACCCCTCTTTTTTCGTCGGATGCACTTTTACTAATCTCAAAGATACTTTTTTCAAAAAACGTACATGGAAAATTCATCAAACAAAGGTTGTTGGAACAGATCGCTCTTTAGCGACAATACCGCCTGTTGTCAACCCCTTTTTTGTTTTTTGGTGTGAAATAAAGCGTATTGTATTTAACCAACCGGCATTTTTTCGAAAACCAAAAGATGCCAAATTTTAAGATTGGTTTACGAAATACAGACTGACACCGGGACAGTGTAAATCTTATATCAAAACTTGTTAAATAGTCGACCTCCTTTTCCCAAATTGAGTTAACCGTCTTTATAAACCCTTTCGAATCCAGTTGAAAACTAATCAAAACGTTGCGAACTACTTATCAAGCAACTTTTAATCAAAAACTCATTCAACAAAAACCCCTTGAACTTTGTTATTCCGAGAGTCTATAAAATTACCGAAACACACATAAATTACCTTATAACCCAATCCTCGCCGTATCGGGTAGTTTACCCCGATTAGGGGTAATTTACCCCACAGTGTTAACGCGAGAGATGTTGATGTTAATGTAGTTTGCAGCGATTGGATTTTAAGGGCTGGAGGCGTGTCTAATATGGATAGTGCAATTTGGAAACAATTTTGTATTTATAAGGGTCGATTTGATTGGTCGGATCATGGTATAAAACAATAAGGTATGACACCGGCGAGTGAGACTATCTACGTCACCGATTAGGTGCCGCTTTAGTTACAAAATAATTATAAGGAAAGAATGTTTGGCGCCAGTCTTACTAAAAGATGTTCACTACGCATTTATGCATTACGATTGTCATGTTATTTGACTAAGTTTTATTTTGTAGTTAATAATTGATTCAATACTAAACAGATTGACAGAACCAACCAAGGAACCGTGGCGTGATGACGTCAAAAGTCTTGTTTTTCATTCAGTTTTTATACCATTGGGTTGGATTGACAGATCAAATTAATTGTCAAAATGGGTGAACTCAAACCTTTTTTAATAGTAGTTTTTCAACATAGGTCCTTATTATATCGATACATCTGTTTGGCCCTATAGTTGACTGGTAGAGAATGCCATTTGGCATTAAGTCCGCCATTTGTACTGACTTTTGTTTTGTGCAATAAAGTTTAAATAAATAAATAAAAATAAATACATATATATCGTAACATGAAACATTTTTAGATACCTACCTAATGTTAAAAAAATAACCTCTCGAACTAAATAAAAAAAACAAAAACATAACAACAATCGAGCAAACACAGGCCACGGCCAATAATACTTGTCATGTTAGACTGGGTAATAGTAATTTAGATAATCTAGAGAATCCTAGATAGTTGGCAGTCCGCAACTGTGCGTTTTTCTAAAAATTTCCCGCCTCGCACAACTGCATTGTGGAATGAACTGTCGCTTCAGACACATACCCAAGAAAAGAGTGTACTCCCACCAGAAAGGCCACGCGTTTGTGACTCCTCTGGTGTTGCAGGTGTCTATGGGCGACGGTAATCTCTTTACACCAGGCGATCCGTTTGCTCGTTTGCCTTGCGCAAGACAGCATTTTGGGAATAAATTCACACCGTTACAGACACATATATATGTGTCTAGACATATATGTACACATCTGTCACTTTCTGGAGATCAAAAAAAGCGTTGCCATGGCATAAAGCATCATTTGCTGCCATTTGACTCATATAAAGTGCTTCACTTTTGGAGCCCAACAAAAAATAGGGACAATCTTACACAAATCCACCTAGTCCCAAACTAAGCAAAGCTTGTACCATGGGTACTAGACGACGATATACATAATATATAAATTCATATCGATAACATCCATGATCCAAGAACAAATATTCGAGTTCATCACACAAATATTTGCCCAGGACTGCTGGCTCAGTAGGCACTTCAAACTGCGCCAACCGCATTATCATAACCTACCTACCAAAAAATACCATTGACTTAAAACGGGCAACATTTCAATTATCCAGTGACTTGTTAAATGCCACACGATAAATAAAATTAGAGGAATTCTGATGTCCCATTTTCGTTTGTTGCAGCCCAAAGATCGACTCCAGACAACTCGACCGTCCAGCACAGCCTGTCCCTCACGATATCTCGGGAGGAGCTTGGAGGAGAGCTGAAGTGTTCCGTCGTGTCGGACGCGCTGAAGGAGCCCATCATCAAACGCGTCAAGCTGGATGTCAGAGGTAAGATAAGATAAGATAAGATAAATAATCAGCAGGGGTCGAACTTTCGTTCGCACGGTAGGACTAATGGAGAGCTATGGAGCCGATATTAACATTAAAATACTAAATTCATACTCATACTCATAAGTGTATTTCATTCGCAATTATAATTTTATAGTCAAGGACAAAATCAGAAGAATATACAAAGACCTGATTTGTGTAGCATTGTTTTTTTTCGCCACCATAAAATACGTAAATATTTGCAATTTTGTCCATGTTTTCTGCAGTAAATTGGTTTCTATATTGATCGAATATCCAAATGACAATAAATTGAGTTAAATTAGGAATTTTGAAATATTGTAAAAAAATAATATTAATAATTAGAGTCATTCAATGCTTGGGAATGTTAACCATAATAACCACAAAGGCAGTTTGGAACGAAATAGATGAATGAGTATGAGTAATGAGTATGAATTGTATTTTAATGTTAATAACGGCTCCATAGTTCTCCTTTAGTCCTACTGTGCGAAAGAAAGTCCGACCCCTGATAATCAGTCATCGTATAAAGTATATTTGGCTTGTAATTCTATGAGCCAGTCGACGATATGCTGTTTCGCGGGGCTTCTATTTATGTTCTTTGGAATGTAAAGTAACTAACAAAAGTAACCAGACAGAACTTCTATTCTACTAGCTACAGCTCAATCGGGAAGTGAGTCAAATTTTACCTTGCAAGATTCGATTAGACAAACGGACCGGGGCATGTGAAACATAGAATTAAATACAAGTAATAACTAACGACACAAGTAGTAGTGATCATTAGACCCTCATTCAATGAGTGATGTAGAAAATGCTACTAAAACTGAATATAACTGCATAATTTGGGATTCTTGGCTTCGATGTTGGCTGTCACTTGTTCCTACTAAAGCTGGATGTTCTGGAAACTACAGGTCTTATTTCCACCAAATCTAGCTAAGAACCATCTCGACGGACAAGACTTTCGATTAAAAAAACACACACACACACACACACACAAATTGGTTCATCTGTTTGGGAGCTACGATGCCACAGACAGACACACAGATACGCAAATACATAGTTAAACTAACACCCACCCCACATATATAAAATAAATATTACTACCACACTACACAGCGATATTTCCGGGATATGGTCGGTATAAATTATCATGTATTTCTATATATGATTCTTCATATAATTTAACTCAATTTATTGTCATTTGGTTATACGTTTATACGTTTATACGTTTAAAGCCACAGTGTCACGGGTCCTTAAATGCGAATAATTATTTAGTATAGTACTTAGTGTAAGTTTAATGTAGTTACTTCCGCTTTTTATTTAGAACTGTAATCTGAAAATGATGTGAACAGTTCTTGTTGAGTTGCAAACAAATGATGATATTATGTATGTATAATATGTAATTAAGGCATAAAGCTGTTAGTTTGTAACTTGTTACTGTTTCTACATATAATAAATAAATAATAAATAAATAAATATCTTAGTAGTATTATAAAGGCGAAACTTAAACGCGCTTAAACGACTGGCCCAATTTTGATAAAATTCGGCATGGACGTAGTTGATACCCTGGATTAACCTAAAGGCTACTTTTTATCTGATAAGCCGCGGGTAACAACACGGGTGCAGCTAGTTTAACGTAATTCTTCTATGGCATATTGAAGCAATAGCTTTTGAATAATAAAAATACCTAGACTTTTTGATGAATTTATAAGTCATATTTTCATTCTTAATTCATTTATTCTCTGTCGCTCACATTTCCGTACTATATTTCAAAAATTACAACAGCCCAAAAAAAACCTCCCTTTGCGAGATAAAACCAAATTAATCGTGACAAAATAATTATCACGAAAACAGAACAAAAGAAAAGCAGCGCACAAGAGAAAAAAATATTATCAGCAATCATAAAGTAAAATCTTCTACAAAGAGAAATGTTGAGCCTAGGAATGCCGAGGGTATATTATTTGTAGGTAAAAGTAGGTCCGAAAGGAGTCAGTGGCGTTGTAAGGAGAGCCTGTGAATGCCGAGGGTGTAAATTTGAAGGAAAAGTGGCTCCAAATGGAGACGTCGGTATTGTCCGAGGGATGATAATTTGAATGGTGCCCATTTGTTGCAGTCTTTAAAAAAAACGTGATTATTTGCAGTCCATTGGGTTTATTATCTGTTTTTGTACTTTTAACATTAAAATTAAGGGGGACAACTTAACATTCGACTTTAACTTGTCTATTTCAACGATATGCTCTAATTATCTTACAATTTAAACTTTTTAATGCAGTTGAATAGCAAAAATCGATTTCTATCCCCCATGTCTATATATCAGACACAGATGTACACTATTAAATAATAAATAAATATCAGACAACCTCACACAAATCGATCTATTCCCAAATTAAGCTCAAGAAGTAGGCTTGTGTTATGGGTACTAGACGACGATATGATATACGTACTTATATAGATAAATATATACTTAAATACATAGAACAACCATGACCCACGAACAAATATTCGAGTTCATCACACAAATATTTGCCCCGGCTGGGATTCGAACCCAGGACCGCCGGCTCAGTAGGCAGATGTCTACAAACCGAGTCAACCGCGTCGTTGTCTCTAATTATCTTACAATTTAAACTTTTTAATACAGCTTGAATAGGAAAAATATAAGACCTTCATATTTAGGTATATATCAAACACAGATGTACACCGCTAAACATAGGACTCCCCTACAGCTCACCACAAAGCACGATCCTGTGCAGACCACATCCATCGATTACCCGCAAACCTCACGAGATCATCCGTCATCTAGTACAGGGTCGGCCACGCTGCGCCTTCCGATACGTGGTCGCCACTCTAGGACTTTGCTGCCCTAACGGCCGTCCGTTCCCCGGGCTACATGGTCCGCCTGCTTTAACCGTGCAATGCTGTGAGCTACGTCAGTTAATTTGGTTCTTATTTACTTAATATTTATTTAAACTTTATTGCACAAAACAAGGCATTCACCAGTCAACTATTTTTAGGAATTTAATGCTTGGGACAGTTAACCTTAACCGTAAAGGCGGTTTGGAATGAAACAGATGAATGAGTATGAGAATGAATTGTATTTTATATTAATATTAGGCTCCATATATCTCTAAGATCCTACCGTGACTTCAGAAGTCCAATGCCTAGTCATCACTGTATCGCTCAGTGCATAGGCTATTAGCTAGGCCCGGTGTGTGTAGTAACCCTGTGTTTTAGCCTAAAATCGTACATCTCAAGACGTCACAAGCCAACTGTCCCTTAACCCCGACTTTTTCCAGTTTAATTTAGCTACGGAATAAATTTTCATTAAGAGAGATACGGAGTTATTAATGGCCGCAATTATACGGATAAGGAAAAACTCATTTAATTCAGCTAATACCTATTAAACTAGCTAGTGATTTACAGCTAATGTAGGAAGCTAGGATTTGCACATTCGTGACTAAATTCGACAATTTAAGCGACATACGTTTGAGATTTCGCTATGCTGCCTTTAAAAGGCGACCTTTAGACAAAAGTCATTTTCGAGATAATCGTCAAATAAAATTTCAAATTGTGTTACCAGTGATGATATACGGCACTGAAACGTGGTCGCTAAAAAGGACCCTCATAAGAAGGCTCAAAGTTACTCAAAGGGCAATGTAGCGAGCTATCCTCGGAGTTTCCTTGCGGGATCGAATACACCAAGGTTGTAGATATAGCTCAGACAGTCGACAAACTGCAGTGGGCGGCGCACATTGCTCGTAGAACGGCCATTGGGTCAGAAAGGTTCTTGACCGGAAGACGCAGCGTCGAGGCCCAACGAGGTAGACCAACGACCTGGTTTGGATGCAGAAGGTTAGGGCGGCACAAGACCGATCAGTGTGGAGAACTTTGGGGCGGCCTTTGTCCAGCAGTAGACGTCTATAGGCTGATATAATGACTTATTAAACAATTTAATCAACTCAAATACCGTAGTAATCTCAAACCTCTCGACATAACAAAGTACATTATTCTCAAGTCCGTCGACACGGCCCTACATTGTATCGGGCCCGGTATCGACCCCCGATATTGCAAGGTGGTAAAACTCCCGACCTCCATTACTTTTAGTGCTGGGACAACGGTTATCGATGAATCGTGACTGTTAAATAAAACTGGACTTAATTTTGTATGGGTCGTATATTTGGAGGAGGAAACATGTGAGTGTTGTTTTGTTTTATCGATATGGTTTAATGCCGCCTTTTAGTGTGCGTAGTGTCCCTCCTTAGTTGATGAAATAGAAAAATCCATAGGATATATTGATCGTAAGATGAATAGAATTACTTAGTGTAATTAAATCTTGAGCTATACTTATACAGTAGTCAAACACAATCGGCAATTTTTGTCATTAATGACTTTTTTGGGAATCTGATCGCGTTAATTTAGAGATTTCCTATAATATACTGAAACCTGTTACAGATTTAGTTGAATACATTTAAATATTGTTATTTTACTCTATCAACTATATCGTCAACCAATCGTCAACGAATCGTAAACAAACATACTTTTGTAGTGTAGGATCTGCAACCTATTTAAATAAATAAATATCAGACAACCTCACACAAATCAACCTAGTCCCAATTTAAGCTCAAGAAGGCTTGTGTTATTAAATAAAACACTTATGTGTTCTAATGACGGGAATTATGAGCTTAGCTTTAAGTTTTACAGAAAATCAGACTAGGTACTATGTTCTAGTTTTAGGTTTCATGAACTTTTTTTAATAGAATCTTTTTATCGATTCTGTTTACGAAATACCACATTTTTACAAGCTTTTATTTAGCTTGCATGGTATGTTTAAAGTATGTTTGTTCGGGTGAAATCTTGCAACTCAATTTTGAAGCAGATATCGTCAACCGATTGAGCTGAAATTTTGCATACTTACTTAACTTTGATGACAATACAATAATATGGTACCATGGGGGCTGATCTGATGATGGAGCCGGACGGTGGCCATAGGAACTCTATAATAGAAAAAGCAATCCTACCGAGCTTGGGCTCTTTAGAATCGTCTCAGTGAGCATTTGATGGATATCCAAAGAAAAGTACAGTCGGCTATAAAAGCTTGCCACTAAAATGTCATTTTTGACAGAAACTTATTTTAATATTTAGATTGTATAGTTTAAGTTCACTCTTGAACTATAAAAACCCGGAGTTTTGACTACTATCTATTTACATTGTCACTGAATATTATCGATTATCGATAGCACCGACACTGCTCCCCACTATTACACTATCTCACCACTTATTAGCTATACATTCGGGCAATTTATCGGGTGGCTGAAAATTGGCCGAAGCGACTAAGTGATGGTGTAACGCCGCGCGAGCAGGGACGGACTTAACAGGAGAGGACGTCTTCTTCTAATTGTTAGACGTTATGAGACGTTATAAGGTTTAATAATATTGTTTTATAACTGAGAAAAAAGAGTTTTCTCAAATCGACTCGCGTGTTTTTTTTATACTTCAGAACGCCCTCGCGTCCATAGTAGGTACTCCGCCATTGCGTCTGCTAGCGTAAACTAAATGTTAAACTTTTTAAACTTTTAATTTACGCTAGCCGACGTTACTGACGCAGGACTTTAAGTCCTCTACTTACTGTGGGACTAGATTGATTTGAGTGTGGTAATGGAACCGAAACGACTTAATTTCGGGACATAATATTTTTTTATTATTATTTATTGCACTCGTTCTTGCGCCTTCTCCTTGACGTTCAACTTCCCCTTTATTTGGTCCATGTCAGCTCTCCTTGGTTTTCCTCTCTTTCTCCTCCTTTCAATCTTTCCTTATAGCAAAAATGAAAAATTGGGCAAGTGCGAGCCTGACTCGCGCATGAAGGGTTCCGTACCTATACATATATATATATAATCTAAACAAGTTTGTTGTATGGGAGCCCCCCTTAAATATTTATTTTATTTTATTTTTAGTATTTGTTGTTATAGCGGCAATAGAAATACATCATCTGTGAAAATTTCAACTGTCTGGCTATCACCGTTGTTGAGATACAGCCTGGTGACAGACGGACGGACGGACGGACGGACGGACGGACGGACGGACGGACAGCGAAGTCTCAGTAATAGGGTCCCGTTTTTACCCTTTGGGTACGGAACCCTAAAAAAAGAACGAGAACGCGATGTGTGGAAATTTCTCCGCCGACAAGAACGTAGCTCTTAAATTTATGATGATTCATTGCATTCAGTCCGACCCTGTCTGGCAACACACAGCGTCCAATAAAGTGATAGTTACTGTCGAGACTCCCCAATTTTAGATTTCAATGTTAGTTTCGAACTAATCTGCAGTTAGGGTGAATCTGTCGAGGGTGGAGCGATGGAGTTGTGTGTTTTTGACGAGAGTCACTTTTTCCAAGAGATTTTTATTCGAGAAAAAGTTATTGCAAAATAGGCCGTCTTCATAAAACATTCCCTATCAGTGAATCTTAGGACGAAAACCGCATAATGCCTAATTATATGATGAAGGTTGACGCAGTTTGTAGTGGAGCTGCCTGCCGAGCCGACGGTCCTGGGTTCGAATCCCGGCAAGGAAAAATATTTGTGTGATGAATTCGAATTTTCGTTCCTGGGCGCATGCATGTTATCTATATATGTATTATGTTTATGTATATTGTCGTCTAGTGGATAGATCGAAGACTGCAATTCTATGCAGGCATAGTTGTTGGAGATTTCGATTTTCTTATAATTTCTTTACATACAGAAAGTTAATTCAAATATTTTTTTATGATGTACACGACGCTGTCACAAAATAGATAGGTACAGAAGTCAATCTACATACAAGCTTGCTCGAGCAAACGCACACATAGACATTGCTCACGGACACGTCACGCGGATGGCACTCGCGCTCGCACTGGTCTGAACTGGTCCGAGATATCGTGTCCGTGAGCAATGTCTATGTGTGCATTTGCTCGAGCGCGCTTGTATGTAGATTGACTTCTGTACCTATCCGTTTTGTAA
The DNA here is from genome assembly GCA_947623375.1 of Apotomis capreana. Lineage (NCBI taxonomy): Eukaryota > Metazoa > Arthropoda > Insecta > Lepidoptera > Tortricidae > Apotomis > Apotomis capreana. The sequence continues at coordinate 1,439,234 of OX392520.1, forward strand.
CGCTGTGTCGTTCTCTATATTAATTTCCACCTGCTACAAATATGAAATGTTGCCCATTATGTAAGATCTTTTTTTTATGTCGACTCAGTTTTACGAAATTTTTCAAAATGGTGGAGATATAGGGTTGAAAAATTGGGCAAGTGCGAGTCCATCTTGCGCATGAAGGGTTCCGTACCATAATCTATAACAAGTTTGTTGTATGGGAGCCCCCCTTAAATATTTATTTTATTTTATTTTTAGTATTTGTTGTTATAGCAGCAATAGAAATACATCATCTGTGAAAATTTCAACTGTCTAGCTATCACCGTTCTTGAGATACAGCCTGGTGACAGACGGACGGACGGACAGCGAAGTCTCAGTAATAGGGTCCCGTTTTTACCCTTTGGGTACGGAACCCTAAAAAGGGGTTGGCTTCAGAAATTTCGAAACAAACTCACAAGGTACGTGGCCCTCAGAGCCATTGAAATAGGTACCTACCGGTCGCTAATAAAAATCAATCCTCAAATTGAAAACTAAATACTCATACCCTTTCCCTTAAGGGTAAGATATCTGCATGAATAGGAAAGTCAATTACTGTATCAGGTTCAGTTAATGAACGTTATTGAGGGTCAAGACGCCATAACTTTGCGATATTGTTTACATTTTAGTGGCAATAGACGCCATGTTGCCAATATTGTCGGCTGTGAAAGTTATTGGTGAAATTTACATTTCAGTAGCAATTAAATTATTGGAGATGTTATTGTTTGGGGATGATATTGCTTGGCATAAAATATGAATAAGTCGATTAATATAATTTAATATCAATTACTGAAATCAGCTTAAACTTAGCAATTTGACTTTTGTGCCTCAATATCGCCACACCTTATATTTTATTTATATAAAAAAATCATTTAATTCAGTTCAAATGATGAAAAAGGTTGGCCAAAAATTCTTTCTATGTCCGAATTGTCATGAAAGTGTGTAAGAAATACAAATTTCTGTTTTCTCTCGCAAAGTAATCAGATTACAGAGTCACTAATTTAAATCGGGTATTAGTTATACGAATATAAGGCTGTGATACGGCATAGTGCAATGACACTAAAATACAACACAGACACATTTACGACGAACTTTTTTTGTATAATATCTGTAATTTATCTGTTAAAATACAGACATTCTAACAATTTCATGGTTACACTTATACAAATAAAAAAATTAAATTCATTTATTTCAAGTATCACTCATAACATAATTTACACAGTAAGTACATTAAAATTAAGATACATTACATACAAAGTGTACGTTAAGGTAGACGTGCGAAAAACAACGACATAGCCGGGCGGTCGCTTGGCCAGCGCTTTAATATCCGGTTCGGAGGACCAAAATAAATCACAATTTGCTGCTTAAACACCTTTCAAATATATTTGTGTACACTTTTGCAATGTTTATACATTGGCCATCTGTATTTGTAGAGGAAGAAAAGGGTATAACATGTTTGTCTTTTGCACATTCCGGTAAAAAAGATTCTTTGACCATCTTTTGATTCAAAAATGAAAACGTCATCGTAATTTTTTTGTTTCGATTTCCGCTACTTTCAATCATTTAAATAAGAAATAACGATGATTGCCCATCTATCAAAAAAATGGAGTGTTCGCCTCTTTTGAGCCCTTCGTAATTGTATGCTGACTGTACAAAAAGCTTTAAATTAAACCTCTTACACAAACACCATAATCTATCCGCAGTCCAATATCGGCCCTTCGCCGCGTCATCGTACAAATAGGGAGAATTGGAAGGCATAAACACAGGAGTATACGGAGGGTTATAGGTAACGGCCCAATCATCGCTTTCAAGTGTTGGGGGTTGGATCGAGGGAAGAGCGCTAGCGAAGCCGAAATATTAGGAAAACAACCTATATTTCGTGCAATTTTTTCTTTATCATCTTCATCATAGTGTCTAAATGCGACTTTTCTCTCTGGATCATCATTTATGTACTTTAGCGATGTGCTCTATTTTTATGCTCTTTATAACTCTTCAGCAAATACTTTAACCCGTGGCCCCTTTACAAAATTGTACATTACATTAACTAGGTAAGCATACCTTTCACAATCTTGGTCACTACATCCTCTTGTATTCCGCATCTTTCTCTTATTTTATTATTTGTTTGCCTCTACAGTACACCATGTAGAAATAGAGAGGATTAGAAGTAATAAACACAGGAATATATGGAGCGTTATAGGTAACGGCACAATCAATGCTTTCGAGTGTTGTGGGTTGAAACAAGAAAAGAGTACGAGCGGCGTAGGAAACACGTTAGTTAACCGGTTATATTCTAAACAAGAAGGACTTACCACGTACAAATATTATTTAATAACATTTATAACTGTCCCGGGTAGCAAAATGGGATAAAAAAGCTTTATCCCGTCATAGAAAAATAAGAGAAATTCGGGTTTTACGAAAAAAGCGGGCAAAGTTGGCATGTTTCACGGTAATTAACTTGTGGCTGAAAAATGACAATTCGCAGTCAAAAATTGTAAAAATTAAAAAGCTACTTTCTACTCACGCTCGAAACAAAATCGCATTTTGCTCACTGTTAAGGTGCGACCACACCGCCGCTTAAAATACGGAGTCGGTACGGAATCGCAGTGACGCATCGTATCCGTACCGTTTTTATCCCATGCCCTACACACCGCCGCTTGAAATACGGAGTCGGTACGAAATCGCAGTGACGCATCGTATCCGTACCGTTTTTAACGCATGCCCTCCACACCGCTGCTTAAAATACGGAGACGCTACGGAATCGCAGTGACGCATTGTATCCATTGTATAATAATCCAGTGAATAAAGGAGTTTGACCTTACAAACGGTCCGAAAGTTTTGAATTTTTGATGTTTTCTAGGATGGTTAGTGAGTGTTTATAATGCAATTTTTTTAAATAAAAAAAGAACCGACTTCTCATCTGGTTCTTCTTTCAGTATCGACGCAATCTCGCCTCTTGCAACCTTTTGATCCGCCTTATCGACATACATTATCTTTGTCGGTCTGTTTTCAGCCATCCTCTTAACATGCCCAAACCACCGAAGCATACCTTTCACAATCTTGGTCACTACATCCAAGTATTCCGCATCTTTCTCTTATGTTATTATTTGTCCTATCGCACTACAAACATACTAACTTTTTGTAAGAAGGACTGTAGAGGGTAAACATGGTAACTTATTGAATTTTTTGCATTTATAAATATAACCAAAAACTGTTGTAAGGAAAAAAACACCAAAATTTACGGAGGGTCAATAGATGATGGTCCAATCATTGCGTTCGAGAGTTGGTGCTTGGAGCAAGTTAATAGTGCAAGCGAGTCCCTAAATATTGAGAATTATTTCTGTACCATTAAAAGTAAACCACCAGTGGGCCGTCCAAATTGAACAAAAAATAAATCACTCAGTTTTTGAAGTACTCGCGTACTTCAAAAACTGAGTGATTAGAGCGGTAGAATTATCTGCCAAGAGACTACCAATAATCCGATCCCCATTCAATCGCAATCTTCCCCATGTTATATTTCTGCTGACCAGCTTACCGACTTAGAATAGAAATACCCGGAAAAATCCCAAAACCATCGCCTTCAGGCCACTACCAATTTGTAAGCATTACACTCGGGCCCCGCGTAAATAATAGGGTGGGCGGGTCAATTACACGCTCGCTGATTGGCCAGCCGGCCGGCCGGTAGCCGCGTTACTGACCCCACTAATTGAACAGAATTATTTTCCTGTTATGATTTATGGGGTGATGGGAAAAGGTTTTGATTTCGAATAGCTATTAGGGAATTGATAAGTCGTGGATCAATTTCGTTATGGAAAATAATTTCATTATTCGTGAACTATTTTCTTGTTGAGATATCGAGTACTTTATTTGTTGTTTAAGTAATAACAAAACTATATTTTATTTTTAATATTTATTCTTATTACTAAAACATGTGACCAGCTCACCGATGCTTGACTTTAATAACTTATCTTCTCGAACAAAGTCAACCACTTTACTGATTCTTTTTACCTGACATTATTGCACAGATATACATGAATTTTACCTTGTACCGTCACACGTCACGTTTATAAAACACGCTAGGTATTCCGAATACAATGAGAACGTCATAAAACACCTAACATAGACAATTCTTTACATTTCGTGCGACCGTTTATTTGGTCGCGACAAAAGGCTTTCTATTTCGAGCCCATACATATTTATTGGGCTGTCATCGCCCAACCCTGCCGCTGCTTAGCTTTAAGACTTGGTAGATGACATTTTAATCCTTAAGGTGCGTTTCTACTGATGCAGAGTTTGGTGGACAGAGTTTGGTGGAATTGGACTGATGATTTGAAAAATCGCTCTGTTTTTACTGACACTGTTCTACGGTTAACAAGTTATTGGTTGCATACATCAGTTGTATTTTAACTTTATTTACTTTAAACTGATTTAAATTTATACGATTTTTACACATTATAATAACAAAATACTTAATAGTGTTCAAAAAGTGTTTATTTGATTACCTTGACGTTTCAAACATGATGTTACTTTCAGGATCAGAGTCCTGATCCTGAACCACAAGACTACGAACAATCACTTTTTTAAAACACTATTAAGTCCCGTACTGTTATAATAAAGATTTACTTGTTTCACTTGTCACGGAGTCTGTCTGTAATCAAATCCTGCAAGTTAAATATTTCTGTTTCCGATTGAGCTGCAATGTTTACTTATGTAAATCGACAAAATTAAGTAGATTTTGGCATGAAATATAGCGACTGAACAATGGAATCTTTTGCTTGACACTGTCACATTATATATATTTTTATTTGTTGTTACAGTGGCCATAATAATACACTACTTTATGCAAGCCTTTTTTTATTAAACTTGACTGTATCAGGGCTGTTTAGTCCTCACTACCAGTGAGTCGGACTTTGTGTGGCAGAATAACCCGCTAATGGGATTATCTCCGCACCACAGAAGTGATTTACGGTAGAAAACCCTAAAGAAATATGTTATATGAGGAGCGATCTTTTTTTTTTCAGCATTTACTGTTATAGCGGCCATACTAATTATACATTATACTAATATTTTAGGTCTCTGCCTATTACGGTTGGAAAGATACAGCCCTGTGACAGACGGACAGATAGCGGAGGCTTAGAAATAAGGTCCCGTTAGCACCCTATGGGTACGGAACCCTAAAAAATATAAATTGTTTCATTTCAACAACATTTTATAAAATACGCTTACTACATTCTAGGTATCACCAGCCACTTTGTCTAAATGGTCAACGACTCTCATACACTCGGTAAAAAAGTCAAGTCTGGATAATAAAGTAAAATTGTCTTTCAAGTCTTTGTTGTGATTTATGTCATTTATGTGCTCAAAGAAAATGTATCTCCCTCAATAAATTCCACTTTCACTTTCTTTTGTTACCTATAAATGGAATTTTAGAAATAAATACTAGAAAACAAAGAAACTTTACTGACTAAAAATAAAAGGTTTCAATAAATATTAATCGTGAATAAAAATGTACGGTTAGTAAAAATATTATTGATTTAAAATCTGAAATAAGGAAATTGAATTTAATAAAACCGGCCAAGTGCGAGTAGAACTCGCGCACTGAGGGTTCCGTACAAACACTTATCCCATCTTAACTGGCCCGGTTAAGTTTGCACCTGGGTATGTATGACGCTGGATGTGCAAAGTTTACGGAACTGATCACGTTTGTTGTATGGGAGCCTCCCTTAATTATTTATTTTATTCTGCCTTTGTAGTTATAGCCACAACAGACATACATCATCTGTGAAAATTTCAACCGTCTAACTGTCACGGTTCATGAGATACAGCCCCGTAACAGATGGACAGACAGACAGACGGACGGACAACGGAGCCAATAGGGGCGCCGGAGATAATAGGGTCCTGTTTTTTAGTGGGTACGGAACCCTAAAAATCGCGAAGTTACCTTCCAGCAAGTACATAAAAGCCAGTAAAAAGACGAAAACACTTCCACGCGCACTTATTGTATTTCTTCCACCAGTAGATTATTGTCCTTCGATACCCGACTGGAGATATCCCGTCTATTGCCGGGAGTTCCCCGGGGGCGGGAAAAAATGCTAGATCAGTAACTATTTTTATGTCTTTGGGCTGCGAGATGTGTGGTGGTGCGTTTGGACTCGTTCCAGTACTGTACCTTATCAAGATCAGTGACTGTGCTCGCTAGCGATTGCGTTAACGATTTGTATGTGTTGGTCGCTATACTATTCTCTATACAAATCGGTTATGCTGTCGCTGGCGAGGACGGTCACGTTAAGAGGCCTTATTCCTTTTAAAATGCTGATTGATTAGACATTTTTATCTATGATCAAAGATGTTTCTTGACATATTATTTAAGTTACTACCTAGAACAGGGCTATTGGGATGTATTGGTATATATTTGAAACCCACAGTTTGAATTTTTCATTGATAATTTTTGTTTCAAAAACTACTCGAAATTGACAATTTTCACGCGGAAAATTAGTTATTTCAACTTATTTTCGACTGCACGCAATGAGAGCATGAAATCGCTATGTTACTACCTAGAACTCGGGGAAAAGTATTATTCACTCCAAAAAGTTGGTTGAAATTATCAATATACATTGTCATAATATGAAAAAAATAAATGTTAAAAGGAATAAGGCTCTTAACTCTTGGTAGGGGTATTGTTCTTAGTGAAAATGTTGGGATAAGAGCGCAAGCAGGACAAGTTAATGCCACTCCGGAATAACAGGCGAGCCTTTTGACGTCATCACACTATGATTAAATAAATAAATAAAATAATAAATAAATATTAAAGGACAATCAATAATCATACACAAATCGACCTAGTCCCAAACTAAGCAAAGCTTGTACTCTGGGTACTAGACGACGATATACATAATATATAAATACATATATAGATAACATCCATGACCCAAGAACAAATATTTGCCCCGCCCGCATTGGTTGGTTGGTTCTGTCAATCCGTTTTAGTGTTGCCACTCTTGTATCACAATACTTGGACGCTACTACTTTGACGACGCGGTTGGCGCAGTGGGCAACTGCCTACTGAGCAGACGGTTCCGGGTTCAAATCCCGGCAAGGGCAAATACTTGTGTGATGAACACGAATATTTGTGCCTGGGTCATGGATGTTCTATGTATTTAAGTATTTATTTATCTACAGAAAAAGATATACCCAGGAAAAGATGGAGAGACATCTTTAACCATAAATGCGGATTATACTGGATGGAAAGGGCACGGGAAAGAGACACCTGGAAAGGTTTAGGAGAGGCCTACGCCATAGAGGCGACTACTACAAACATATAGTAACATACATTTTTCATTTTTTTTTTCATTTTTCACATACATATTCATTGATAAAATTACATAGTCATTGGAAATATAATATATAGTTTAAGTTTATCATGAAAAGTCTGATTGTAGTAGAGAAATAAAGGCTATTTTTATTTTATTTATTTTATTATCTACATAAGTATGTATATCGTCGCCTACGAGTAGTACCCATAACACAAGCCTTCTTGAGTTTAATTGGACTAGGTTGATATGTGTGAGGTTGTCTGATATTTATTTATTTAATTTAAAAAAAAAGAACACTCCCCGGTTCCCTTGTTTTGTTTTAAATGAATTATTACAACAAAATAAAATTTATTCATAGAACATGACAACTGTAATGCATAAATGCGTAACTATTATTTTTTGTACGACGGGCGGCAAACATTTTTTCCTTGTTATTATTTTGTTACCATAAAACGACAACTAATCAATGACGTAGAAAGTCTCACTTGCCGGAGTGTCATACCTTCTTTTCTTATACCATGTGGGACAAGCGCCTATCATACCGAAATATCTAATAGTAAAGCCTGACCAGAAATATATGAGGATTGTCAAGAGGGCGCTATTTTTAAGATTTATATGGCAACAATTTTGCAACCAATCGCAACCCACTATAATGACATTAGTTTTAAATACCTGTCAGTTCCACTATGTTAACCTCGTAACGTAATACCATTTAATGGAATGCACTCTTTTCCTGGCTGTTTTTCGTGTAATAAACACATATACACTACACTTTATTTATAATCTTACGTTGACGACTGTGAATGGTTTTTGGCATTTTCTTTGGATAATTTTAAATATTTGTCTTAAGAGAAATCACCACGAATGACATTGACATTGTTGACAAACCATCATAAAATTATTGACAGTGTAAGAAATTAGTTCCAGTGAAATTCCGCAATATGGTGCATCCTCATATATTTCTGGTCAGGCTTTACATTATTGCTGAAGTGAGGGAAGTAGGCAATTGCTGGCTGAGTATTAATTTTAAACGGACGACCTTGGGAGTTGTCCACTCGCAGTAATTCTAGTTCAAGTCCACTTCAATCAACTCGCCCGACCACTAAGCCGTTCTAAACGCAGCCCCCTACATTATGACTGCCTGTAACTCGGAGCAACTTCGGCCGGATTGTACTTCTGGGACGAACACACTTGGCCGAGGTGAACTTTTTATTTCCTATTAGATCCGAACAGGCCGTCGACAGATTTGCTACATTATTATTGCTAGTCTTTCCAAGTCGTTGTTTCTGTAGTCTATTTTTAACTCACGACAAAAATAGTGTATATAAGTTTAACAGTTTAGTTTAGTTTATAAGTTGTGGTTACCTATAATTAGATAAGCATCAGCCATGATTGTTACACCTAGATATAAGAGCATGTAAGATGTATTATCTGTTGGTAATCCTGAATAATTAAATAAACACGTAACTGTCTCAGTCTATCTGTGGTAAAGAATAAAATCTGTCTAGAATAGAATATAATTAGCCATGGACTCCCCGCAAAATTCAGGAGGTCATCCGTCCACCTAGAATATAAAAGATACTATTTATTGCACACCTTAACACAAACACACATGACACGAAAAATAACTATATTTAGAGGATAAAACAGGTGGTCGTATAGCTTAAGAGAAATCTCTCCCAGATAACCTTCGGATAGCGGAATTCTGTGTTAACATAGCTGCTAACCAATGTAACGTTATGTCTACCTTCTGGGCTTTAAAAGGTGCTCATATTTATATTCGATAATATGCTGAAATTTTGATGAAACCGTAAAGTTTTCAGGATTGTTATAAATTAAAGCATCCCTAATGGGTTTTCTACTATTATACACAATGTGATAAACGACTTTTTTAGTAAACAATCACTTTGGTTCATGGTTTATTTTTTCTATAAATTCTCTAAAAACTTTAAGTTGGCAAAAATCAATTTCTTCTTCTCACCACCACTTTCATTCCAGTGCCGCCCGCCCGAGTGGAGATCTTAGGAGTCGGAGACCACGAGACCCAGGGGACCTTCCTGACGATGATGTGCGTCGTGAAGGGCGCCAACCCTGCAGCCACCGTGCAGTGGTACAATGGAAGCACCCTGTTAGATGCCAGGCAACAGAATATGCATGTGAGTACCTTTTCTTATTCACTCAATTGCTTCAAATTTTGAGTTGGACTCTATTTATATAATATAAAAAGAACGATGACGCGGAGCCATATTTACCAAAAGCAATTGAGTGGTTATGATAGAAAGTAAATTGTGAACCAGGTTGAGCTGAACGTTATTAAGACCATAAAGGTCGGAAGCCTGCGATGGGCAGGGCACATGTTGTGAATGGACGAGGCCGGAGTACCCAAACGCCTTCTAGAAGGTCGCAGAAGTAGAGACCTAAGCTCAGATTGGACGGCGTGGAACAGGATACACGATCTTAGGGGGTAATAAGTTGGAGAAGACAAGCCACGTATAGATCGGAATGGAGAGATTTGCTAGACCAGGCTAAGGCCCACTCGCGGTTCAGGTCAGCCTTAGGGGAAAATATTGGGGTACGTGGTATTTCTATCGACTATAATATATAAGGTGCTTCCAAACTGAGTGTCAATTCTTTTGGAGCTGATATTACTCGGGTCCGCAAAAGCGTTAAGCATGAATTTGGATGATATAGAAGAAGAGGAAAACCAAAGATGGATGGATTGTGTGAAAGATGATATGAATAAGAAGGAAGTAAACGACAATGACGAGTAATAGGGACGAATGAAGGAAGAAAGCATGTTGCGCCGACCCCAACTAAATGGGATAAGGGCAAGGGAATGATGACTCACCTCCTGGTTGGCACTTGTGAATGTCAAACCATTGAAATTTTGACACACGTCAGCGTCAAGTGCCAACCATAAACTTTTTTTTTTATTTAGACTTTCGCAGGCAAAGATCCCACAGCTACTATTATTGAAAAAATAACTGTCAAATTGTTAATATAAAATAATCATTTCGTAAATACCATGGTAAAGAAAAATGTAAGACCTGCAGTGCAGCTAGTAGATCCATACAAGGACTATCGAAAAAAAAATTCATGGTCATCCAAAAACTGTACCAAGGCAGCAAAAATAATGTCATTAGAACCCTCAAATATAACTCCTAGTGCTAGACCCACTTTCATTCCACAAAGCCTTAAACTTTACGACCTTGGACCGTAAAAAGCAAGCAAAAAAGCGACTCCCAGCAAATTACATTCGAAGTTAAATGAACCAATGAATAATAACTCCGAATCTCACTAAGCGCAGTAACGGAGGTTATCTCAACTCTAATGTGAGATGCCTTCACTTAATTTAACTTAAAGACGGTGGCGAATTCGTCTTCATTAAGAAGGAAATGTTTTACGCCGGCGGCCAGACATAGGCGTTGGGGTGCTTATTTTTTTGCTAGCACCTTAGGTATACAAGATTTCATAATTTTATTTTAAGACGACAATTTTATTACTTAATTTTATTCTCTTCTAAAGAGGATCACTTTTTTATATTATAAGATTACTAATTATTTTAATACATATATTTTTTTTAATTTATTCATTCTAAAATGTCGTAACTATGATTAAAAAAAAAAAAAAACACGTTGATCTTTACATTATTGACAGCTTGTTTTTTTCGCTGATAGGTCGTAGACTACAACTCTATTCAGGCATAGTTGTCGTAAATATCGGTTTATTTATAAATTTCTCTCTTTCGGTTAATTTATATAGTATCAAAATTGGATAACTGTTCTTTTTGTGTAATTTTCCACTTGGGCCGATTCTTAGATACAAAGCTTGTACTATAACTTCCACCCAGGAACAAATACACATTCATCACACATATTTGCCCTGGCCGGGGTTCCAACCCATAACTGCCGGCTCACTAGGCAGGTGCACCACAAACTGCACCAACCGCGTCGTCAACATTATCAATTGTATGGCAACCGGCATCGCCTGCGCCGCTTTCCGCCGAATAACTGAAGCACGTAGAATAACGAATTTTCTACAGACTTCCGCGCGATAATCAAAGGCGGTACCTGACGCCCTCGCCGTATTCAGACGACGTGGCCACAATATTAATAAATACCGGACTACTTTAGTGATAGAGGTAAATAGGGTGACATCATATTACTTGGAGAAGATGCGCCGAAGAAAATTGACAAATAAAATAGAGTATAGCACGTTTTTTGACGTGATAACGTCTTATAAATCGATGAACGCTGGCTGCACACACGAAAAAGCATGACTCATTGTCACGTTCCGCCTGAGCCGAGCGTGCAAGCGAGAGCGCGGAACAAGCGATAGAGAGGCACGATCGGCCTAAGCGTTCGGCTTGTGACGCATCTCTATCTCTCTTCCACACCGGCCGGCATTGAATTCATAAAAGTATGCCAATTTTAGGGTTCCGTACCCAAAGGGTAAAAACGGGACCCTATTACTGAGACTTCGCTGTCTTCGATGATGTATTTCTATTGCCGCTATAACAACAAATACTAAAAATAAAATAAAATAAATATTTAAGGGGTCATAACATAATCTATAACAAGTTTGTTGTATGGGAGCCTACAACAAACTTGTTATAGATTATGCCCTGCCCTTGCCCAATTTTTCATATTTTTTTCTCATATACCTTGACTAAAATACCTTACGATTGACTTTTTAAATATAGCCGTTTGATATCAGTATCTTTATAATGAGTTTACACTTTACAGTAAGGACTGCGTAAACGGTTTGTATGGAGAATTGTAGTTCTACAAAGTAACCGGTAGGGCGCTGTACACATCGTTTACGCAGTCGCTACCGAGTACGGTCACGTTAACTCAGTAAGGGTACTGTTAATTGTTTATTGTTTATTAAATTACACACACAAGCTCACAGTTACACACCAAAACGCTTACATGCTACACAAATACATATTATTATTAATTAGACTAAGGAAGTACATAATTTTACTTTATCACTATTTACATATCATTAAAATTATTTAAAAACATACATACAGCTCTGCAAAAATAGCTAGGTGAGTCGTGAAAGACGTCGACCGACAGGGTTTTGGATGGCCAGTTGATTCAAGAGTAGGGTTACCATTTAGGAATTTGAAAAGTCCTGGCAAAAAGCCGGACGAATCGAAAAAAGTCCGGACTTTTTAGTCACCAAAATAGGTAGGTATATGGTAGTAGGTAGACGCTCGCATTGCGAGGTTTGCGAGGGGGTAGGTGCGGGGTGCGGGCGGGGTTTGATATTAGATTACTTAATATGTAGTTTTATTACTCATTATTCCAACTTATTTGAAAAAAGCCGGACAAATTAAAGGGCCGGACAAAGTCCGGACAAGAGTCAAAAAGTCCGGACATGTCCGGACAAATCCGGACGTATGGTAACCCTATTCAAGAGCGACAGTGCCCGATTGGTGGGAGCGTTTTTAGCCTGACGCGTGCGCATCCCGCTGCTGGCGAAAATACCGCGGCGGCGCCGCAGCGTCAGCGCGCCGCCCTGACTCGCACCCGGGACGCACGTCCTCGGTGCCGGCGCGAGCAACCCTATTCGATCGAGAACCGTAACGTTATCGATTTTGTTTCGCAACAGGTCATAATAGTGCATGAGTAAAATCATTTTACGCCGCAGCTCCAAGGTGTCAAATCCTACCATACCCGCAACAAACATTGATGGAAAAAGTAAAGGATAATACTCAGTTACATACGTCAAATCGATGCCCATATCAAATTAAATTGAAGCGCTTGGAAAAAGCAACAAATTTCACTGAAATAGCAGTTTTTTCGCATTCCGACTTTATAAACACTGAACCAAACCTAACAAAAGGGCGTTTTGCAAACCAAAGATCATTAAAGGCTATTCGGAACGATAAAACTTTATCCAAGTACAACAACCGTTTTTCGTAATGTAATTAATTTGCGCACCCCTTTCGGGGGCCTATTCCGTGGCAGTCGATAATTTGTCGCGCTATCTGATTGATGCGATAGACAAAGTTGGGTAAGTCGACCAATTCCGATATTGGCTGGTGATATAGTGACGTAGATGTATGTGTACTAAATTAGAATTTATCTACGATTTGCCCTCCGGTTAGGCACATTAAATAATAATAGATCGACTAAGTTTATCTTTCAAGATCCTCTTTCAATTGTAACGTGGCAAAGCTTCATGGTGAAGCCCCGGCCGGTTCCTAACGCCATTAAAAAAAATATGTGTTCGACGCTGTTTTTTTTTGTTATTATTATTATTACAAACACGTTCTGACTTGCTACTGAACGACATCGAGTCTTGATGAGTCTATCACTACATAGTATAAAACAAAGTCGCCCTATGTATGCTTAGATCTTTAATATTATCAAACGGATTTTGATGCGGTTTTTTTTTAATAGATAGAATGATTGAAGAGGAAGGTTTATATGTATAATATATTTATGCATAATTTATCAGCATTGCACCGCGGGTCGCTAGTATTTAACAATTAAAAGTGATATTGCTTATGTGATGTTACGAGTTAATTGTAATTGTATATAACATTGGCGTAGGTGTGGCCTATAGGTACATTGTGCGGTATTAAGAGACATGGCTGATGATGTCATTTAAAAGGCAAATCTTCAGAATATTAAAGTAAGTACACTTAAAGTGATAAATTCGGCTACTTCATTTAGGATCTGTAATGACAATGACACAAACACACGAATTTACATACGAGTTTAATGTGACGCGGTTGGCACAGTGGTATTGCAACTTCCTACTTTTTGAGCTGACGGCCCTGGGTTCGAATCCCGGTTAGAGTTAATATTTGTGTAATGAACTCGAATATATTTGTTCCTGGGTCATAACTATTTTCTGTGTATTAAGGTATGTAGGGGGAATTCCCGTAACACCGGACGGCACCTAACGCCGGACACTTGAACTATCTCGGCAACTGGAAGCTCGGCAACGGCAACTCGGCAAGTGGAAGGGGCGCGGGGGACCCCCGCGTACCTTCCACTTGTCCTTGATTCACTCGCGTTGCTAGTTGCCGAGATAGTTCGAGTGTCCGGCGTTAGGTGCCGTCCGGCGTTAGGGGACTTCCCCCTATTTATCTATAAACTTATGTATGTCGTCATCAAGTGCCCATAACACAATCCTACTAGAGCTTACTGTGGGACTAGATAGCTTTGTGCGAGGCTGTCCCATATTTATTTAGTTACTAGCTGTGCCCGCGGCTCCGCACGCGTCGACATCGGTCTGTGTCAGTTTTGCTTTATCACAGTTTCTTGATATCCCGCAGACAAGACTTTCCAAGCTGCCAACTTAGCAGCGATTATTAAGTTAAATTTGTTGATTTCCGTACCCCCTCTTCTAAACTTTTCCTTTTAAATTTCAGCGCCATCTCTTAATTTATCAGGGTACTCGATAGTCGTAGCATATATGTTTGAAAAAGTTTGCACCATATTCCAATTTAGCACCATAAGATTCAGGTGCAAACTTAACTCAATCGAGTGTACCACCAGGCGATTCATTGGATTGTGTGCCTCCAATTGCATAAAAAAAAGTTCAAGAAATTGTCGAATGACACAGAATAGCCCCTGTCAAATATTAGCGCACGAAACTGAATAATCTCCCCCTGATTCAGGATCAATTTGAGTTTCTAATATTTTAAAAAAGTTCCAAAATGTGCTGATTTCTTTCTATTCTAAGTTAATGAAGTCGATTTAACGTACTTTGAAAATGCTTTTAAAAGTTAAATCTTTGTTAATACTAATATTGGGGGAGTGATTTTGCCGGCTGGATTTTTTGACGTGACAACGTCTTAAATTAGGTTGCGCTGGGAGTCACTCATGAAAAAGTGTAACGCCCGCTCATGTCTGATGAGGGCCGGTTGTCCCGCTAAAACTCGAGAACGGCTGAACCGATTTGGCTAATTTTAGTATTGAAATATTCGTGGAAGTCAAGGGAAGGTTTGAACGGTGAGAAAATATTGAATAAATGAGTGGAAAATAATAAAAAAGATAATTTTATATTCCCATACAAATACAAACTGTTCGTACTTACCTGTCAAACATGATGTTTGTTCCGTCGGTTCGGTATTTTTAGAATAATTACATGTAGATCTAGACTAAATCCGTGCATGGCGTGAAGAACTTGATAAGTCCAAAATGGCAATTGTTCAGGGCGTCGATTTTAAAGTTTGAAATTTTCTCCAAAATCCATTTTCATCTTTAACTCGTGTTTAAAGCTTGATTTATGGATAATTTTCCGCGATCTTTTCATTTACCTTACGTATTCTAGTAAAATCCTCTTATTTTCTGTGATATAAGACTTATCAACATAGGTACCAACGACTTATCAAGTTATTCCCCATACATTAGTGCCCAAATTGGTGAAAATGTTTTTTCATTTAATTTCTAAAAATCAGTTTTTCGTAGTAACTGAAACGTCTAAATTGATTTATAGTTAATTTTATGCAAACTTTTCAATTATTTTACTTATTTTGGTAGAAACATTGTATTTTGTGAGATATTAGACTTATCAACATATTCACCATCGACTTATCAAGTTCACCATCGACTTATCAACTTATTCCCCATACATTAGTGCCCAAATCGGTGAAAATGTTTTTTAATTTAATCCCTAAAAATCAGTTTTTCTGTATAATTGAAATGTCTAAATTGATTTAAGGGTAACTTTATGCAAACTTTTCAATTATCTTACTTATTTTGGTAGAATCATTGTATTTTGTGAGATATTAGACTTATCAACATATTCACCAAAGAATATAGGGTATCAATTAAACAATTCTATCGTTTCTATACAACTGTTTTGTTTATATAAGGCGATTTAAATGGATTATATCGCGTGTGTTCGTTGTTTGCGTCTCCTGACGTTTCGGTAACTATTTTTGATGAGAAAAACACAAATTTTCGGTGCCAAATACGTCAGAAAGGCACAAACAATGAATAAATATGATACAATCCGTTTGAATTGTTTTATTTTAGTCACGAAACCCGAAGAAAATAAAATTAAAAGTTATAAAAATATTAAATAAATTGTAGTAAATGAATCGTCTTTAATTCAGTAATGCAAAAGCACTTATTCTACAGAAAAACTAATAATACAGTTAATAGTTTTTTCTGAAACAATAAATAAAACTGGTCGATGGTTGACAAGGTACCGGTAATGTGAATGATACATACGAAGACACTGTTAACTATACCCCATGGACCTTAACACGTTGTACTAAGGTTTATATTATGTTCACAAATGTACAGTTATCAGTGTTTTCCTTTGTACCAGAGTACACCTCAGATGTGAGAATAACTTGACAAATCGAAATATACATTTCGATAAATTATGAATAATTAATTATGTCAACTTATTATTTGCTGTGTCCATCAACCTGAAAATGATAAATCGACATTATGAATTTACGGTAGTTGTGTATAATGAGATAAAACGATATATTAATTTGTTATCGTTAAAGTGTGCTTTTCTTCATTCTAATATCTTGATTTGTCCAGTTACGAACGCTTTTTTTTTTTTTGAGAATACGTTGATAAGTTGATATGCAATATTTTTTGTGCCTCATCGCGCTGATATCTCGTTTTATTAAATAAAATCCGCTAAATATCGAGATATCAATATGATGTCACAGGCCATATCTTCAAAAGTATCATAGATATCGAGTTGTCAATTTTTTTTCTACAAAACCTTGGCCGTAGAAAGCCATTACGCCAATAAAAAAAAAACGTATAAGTCGAGTTATCAAGTTCTTCACGCCAGGCACGGAAATAAGGGTTTGGAATCGACAACATACATGCATAATAGTCTGATTATCGCATATTTAGATTTAAAACATGTAAAATAATGACACTATAATGACATGAATGACACATGTGATGGGTGCGTTCAGAAAGTAACACTTAAAATGTTGTTAGGGAAATTGTGAATGGATATGATACAAATAAATATTCTACCGAGAAAAAGACGTTGTCACGTAAAATCTTCCTTCGCCCGTAAAACTGACTTTACAGGCAACCATTTTTTAGGAAATTTGCACGTTTTGTTTTAGATTGTTATGTCCAATACCTAATCACGTTCTAGTTGGATAGTTTCTAGATAACATCAATGTTTTTTTTTTATTTGCATCAGAAATACTGGACATTGTATAATTACAATAAGTCTCACATATAATTTATTAGACGGTTTTTTACCATAGTCGGGTAAAAATCCGGTCAGCCCGTTAGCCGTGATGATAGGACAAAGTAAAATATACCAACAGAGGGCGCTGAACGTTGACGCCACGCTGCTGCGTTGCGCTGTTAAGATTTTTCCTGAAATAATCCCTCTCCATAGAAAACTGATTTTCTATTTAATTCATGCCCATGTGTGTGTATTTCTCATTAACGTTTTCTAGTATCATCATAATGAACATCATATGAACTCAACTCGAATATTTGTTCCCCGGTCAAGAATGTTGTACAATAAAATACAATGCAAATCTGCTTTATTGCACACCTTAAAGGGATGCAAAACATGAGAGATATACATTAAATAATAAACAGAGGTAAACAACTGGCGATCTTATCTATATACATATTATTATTATGTATATCATCGTCTAGCATGTACCTATGTTTGCGAGACTGTCCAACCGAGGGCATGTACCTAGGTTGTGCTTTTCTCAAACATATGCAATGAAATAAAAATAAACCATAAAAAATATAATTCAGCTATTTAGTCTGTTTATGAACACAGACGCCATGTTTAAAAAAAACCCTGCTTAGGCCTTCAATTTTGAATGAAATTCCTTTACAGTCCTCTCAAGTTGTTTCGCCCGAAACGTGATACTTCGAAGCCGTTATGTTATGACATTTCATTTCAGGTTTGAGAAAAAACATATTTCAAGTAACTCAAAATCATGAAAAACGTAAAACATTCACCAATCACGACAACCCCCGTCACCTTTCGAAGCCACTTTAAAAAAACATTCCTTGATCAGTTCGTTCGGCGGAATTATTCCTCCAACTTAAACCAAGATGACGTTGAGGAATGGTCGGATTAATTCTTTTTTGTCCGAGAATTTTTCCGCACAGAATAATGGGGCTGCCGAGCGGAGATAATGTTTTTGTGAAATAATAGTTCCAGTTTACGAGAGAGATGTCAGGACGCCGGCTTTGGGGTAATTAAAGGTGTTATCTTGGTATTTCGGTTTAATTTGGTTTAGGGGAAATTTGGGAGCCTTTTGTCTGCTCTTTTATAGGGTAGTAACTCTATAGGCGGCCTAACACAAAAACAACTTAAATGCGGTAATGACTGAGGACTAAATTTAGGAAATAAAATACAGTACATTTATTCTTTAAAATAATAATCATGAAGAATAGGCACGTTGACTTAATATAAATATGTATTGTATCCTAGAAAAAAAAACATGCTAACGGCTAATGATCAGAGCATATATTGAAAACGCGAGGAAACTCAGACTTGGCACCAATATCTGTTTTTCTTGTTAGTAAAATATAATTCGGAATTATTATATTAGAGAAGTTTCAAAATTGCAATAAAAAGAACACAGGATTACACAGGATGTATACAGGATTAATGAAACAAGTTTTACACAAATGTATTAGTTGCAGGCACCTTCTAGTGCTTATACTTTCTTCTACTGCTTGTTCTAGGTCGTCCATTGGTGTCAAATAAATAAAATATTGCCTTAATTTTATCATTTTATTTGTCTATTCTGTACTTAAAGTCGTATATAGCTACAGTAACTTATGATTATGCTTAACTAAATATTTATATATAGTAATAAAATAATCTGTAACTATAATATACTAATTATTTATTTTTTGCATTTTGGTCACATTTCATCCATCCATCCAACTATCCAAAACAATTAATTATACATATTAATCTAAACCAGTAAAGTATAACTCCTAAAGGACTCCATAAAGGATAACTCCTCGTCCAATGTCCCATTGTTTCATAGAGTCAGTATCTAAAGTTCATTTGTGTTACAGTACCACCTTACAATCTAACAATTCTGACAAAAGACCACAAACTGTCTCTACAGAGTACTTTCTAATCCTAAAATAAACGGTATATTGCGCTAAAAATACAAAGAAAACGGCACCCCAGTTTAACACAATCGGTCCCCAAACCTTTCTAAATTCACCTTTTAAAGTTGCTGATTCGAGCGAATTCTTTGAAACAATATTAAGGGAAGTTGCCGGTGGAAATATAAAATTCGCCGGAGTGTGACGTTTCATTTGTGAACATTATTGAATTTGACTTATTGGAAAGACGGCTAGCTGGCACGGACAGGGCGTGGCACGGAGTTGATTTAGTTCATTTAGGTTGGCGGCGACGGAACCGCGAAGAGCGATGGAGCTGACAATTTGAAATTAAAAGTTAGAAAAGAACTAAACTGAGGTAGCGAAGATTGGTTCGTTTATAAAGTCTTATATCACATAGTACGAGTGTTCATAAACAAGTGCCTACAATAAATTCTGCATCTGTAAGTCTTTTGGCCTAAAATCATTACAAATGCCGATCTGTGGTTTCTCACTAACCAGTTCAGGTCATTCTGAACTGACACTAAGTGGAAATTTATTGGATGATCAAACGAACTTACCTAAGTGAAGTTCGATCATAATTATCTGGTCTTCGTCGAAGAGATTTAATAAGATGATATTTGACTAATGTAGTTGTGTCCAGCAACTTGCGAACCTACCCGCACTAGTTTTTAGCGCTGATGGAGGGTAAAAGAAAAAAACAACTTCTCCCTCCTTCAGCGCCACCCGACGTGGGTCCTATCGTCGGAGTTGTCCTCATTCTTTTCAGAGTATATACTTACATAGGTAAAGCATGCATTGATTCTACAGGGTAATTCAAAATGGGATGGGAGGGACCTTAAATCTCTTCGACGAAGACCAGATAATTATGATCGAACTTCACTTAGGTAAGTTCGTTTGATCATCCAATTATCTGGTCTTCGTCTCTTAGATTTAATAAGATGATATTTGACTAATGTAGATGTTGAGAGAATAAAATCAATGCTGCGAAAAGGTAAGTATATTAAAGGAAGCAAATAATGTAAATAAAGAAAACAAGCATAATAATAAATCATAACTTTTATTTCCATTGAACAAAATATTTTACAGCTTCAATAGCAATATAATATTATTACTTATTAACAAGTGGTCTGTTATAGAAGTTAGCAAAGACGGCTGACTGGTTCGTCCAGCCAGCAGCTTTTCTGATTAGGTCGACACTAACACCGGCTCGTGATGCCGCCGAAGTTGAGGCATGGCGTGTTGAATGAGAGCCGAAAATTGTGGTGTCTATGCCACTCTCCTGCAAGACCTGTTTTATCCAGCGACCTATAGTCTGAGATGAAGCGGGTCTATGGGGTTTTTTATAGGTTAATAAGAGCTTATCCTCCGTTTTACATCTAAGAGACGCGGTAGCCGCTATATATGATTGTAAAGTAATTGACGGACAAATATTTGGCCTATGATTAAAGTAAGGTAATTCTATAACTGGTTGTGCTCGCCCAATACCAGATGTTTTGATTAAATCAGTTATAATTATAACAATTTTATCATTGTGTGTTTTTATATTTGAAATTCTTATCAACGATAAAGTTTGCGTTCGCTGAGCGGTCGCCAAAGCGAGAAGCATCACTAATTTTTTGCTTAACATTTCTAAGTTAATATCATCATTCGAAGAACAGTTGTCTAAATAATCTAATACAGTACTTGGGTCCCATGTTACATTGTAACGTGGAAAAGATGGTTTTAGTTTAAAAATCCCCTTAAAAAATCTTTTCACACTTTCGTGTTGACCTACATTATTTGATGATATCAAAGAAATAGCGGATCTGTGGTTATTTAGCGTACCATAACACGATCCGGCTTTAAAGCATTTAGAAAGGAAATCTAACAATGATCCTATTTGGATTTCGAAAAAATCGACCTTATTTTTCGCGCAATATTGCCACCACTGCTTTAAACTGGAAGAGTACTGTTGTTTGGTGCTTTGAGAAATTGAAGAAAGCATCACATTTAAAGCCGATTCTGGTACTCCCTTTTTGATAAAGCTTTCCCGGATAATACACTCGCTGCCAGGGTAAGGTGTCGATGTAGCGGGTGTATTGATCTGAAAGCAGATGATAAAAGAAATTTATTGGGAGGGAAAAAAACTATTTCCCGTGTACACATCGACATAAAAAGGGGGTACCAAGGTTGAGATGGCCAATACGGGACTACAACTATTCCTGTCGCATTGTCAGCGACTATTTTATTTAAAGTTTTCAATATAAGTGCAAAAGGTGGGAATGCATAGAAAAATAACTGTTCCCAGTCAATAGTGAATGCGTCAATATTGTATGCATATGGATCGCGTTTCCAAGCCACGTACAGCGAGCATTTAGCGTTAATGCGAGATGCAAAAAGATCAATGTCTGGCTGGCCGAATTTTTGAACAATTTTAACAAAAGCTTTATCCTGTAATTCCCATTCACTGTCTATATTTATTTTCCGTGATTCACTATCTGCTTCAATGTTTAGGGAAGATTTAATATATGATGCGAAGATGAAAATATTTCGCTCTTCGCACCATTTCCATATCATATTAGCGACGTAATTAAGGTGTGGATATTGTACTCCACCCATTCGGTTGACATACGATATGGCGGTGGTATTATCAACGCGTAGAAGTATATCACAGTTTGCTTTATCTCCGGCAAACGACTTTAAACCAAAATACACTGCTAATAGTTCCAGATAGTTTATGTGATTTCGGCATTCAGTCTCTGTCCATTGACCTCCGGTTTTTTCACCATTTGATGCCGAACCCCAGCCAGTCGTGGATGCATCAGTAAAAATTTCTTGTGCATATTTATATTTTTGAATGGGGTTAATAGATGTCAAACCTTTATTATGCCACCATAATAAATCATCGCGCACATTGTCTGGAACTAGCATAACTTTGTCGTAATTTCCGTTAAATTTCAGTAGTGCTAAATATTTAGCTCGCTCAAGGGACTTAGTGTAAAGCCAACCATACGCGACTGCCGGGCAAGCAGCAGTAAGAGTGCCCAAGAAACGTGCAAAGTCACGAATGTGTGTTTTCTTGATATCTAACATCCGTTTTGTACGTTCTAAAATATTTTCTATTTTTGTCTGAGGAAGCTTTAGACACATTTTTTCAGAATCCAAAACGAAACCTAAGTACGTGCAAACGGTTTGGGGGGTCAGGTTACTCTTTTTGTAGTTAATAACGAAACCTAGCTTAGTTAAGCAATCTATGGTTCTAGAAGCGTTTTCCAAACAATCTTCTTCTGTATGCCCTATACAAAGTAGGTCATCGAGATATCGAACAGACTGAAAGCCTGAATTTCGTAAATGTGACACTACAGGTTGTAATATTTTCGTAAAAATATAGGGCGCCGAGCTAAGCCCAAATGGAAGAGCATTAAATTCGTATAATTGACCTTTAAAACTAAACCGTAGGTATTTCCGATGCGACTTGTGAATGGGTACTAACAGATAAGCTTCTTTCAGGTCAATATTTACCATATAACAGCCTTTTGTCACCAGTTTAGACGCCGTCCTGATATCTTCCATTTTGAAATGCTCAGTATAAACATATTTATTTAGTTTTTTAAGGTTCAGTATGAACCTCATACTACCATCGCCCTTCGGGACTAAGAAGATATCAGAAAGAAACTGGCCCGGTACATAATGACATTTTCTAATAGCTCGTATATCTAGTAAATGAGACAGTTCCTTCTCTATTAATAATGCGTCAGTTACCGAAAATGACTTCAAGGGGTAGTTTTCGGACAGTTGAATCGGTTCCGTTATAAAAGGAATTCGATAACCGAGTATAGTGTCTAATATGAACCGATCGCTAGTAATGGTTTTCCAGGCATTTAAAAAATATTGTAAGCGACCAGCGTGTACCTGTGGGTCTACGACTGCGGTTGACTGGTCTGCGGGCGCGTTGCCTGCGCCGGCTGCCGGCGCGCCGCCTGCGGCGGCGGCGGCGGCGGCTGGCGCCGGGCCGGGGCGGGCGCAGCCGGGGGCGCCCTGCGCCTGTTCTCGTAGGATCCGCGATGCCCACCGCCGCGGCTGGGATACTGCAGCTGACCGCCACGCTGCTGGCGCGGGCGGGGCGGTGGGGCCTTCCAGTTTAAACTGGAACTCGATGATGTCGTCGTCGATGTCGCTTGGATCAGTTGTCCCGTTTTCTTTATACGTCGGGAACTTTTCACGAGATCGCTTAGCTTTTCACCAAACAGAAAGCTATCCCTTTTCCTGTCTTTAAAGGGGTCGATGAGCGATTTTTCGACGAGCGGGATAACGACAGAACGGCGCGTATCGGTCTCCGCAAAATGGGCGTCGGCGACAAGTTTCCCGACGTCGTTTAAGGTACGTATGACCTCGGCAGTGTTAGACTCTTTTTTTAGGAGTGTCGTCATAGCCTTGCCCAGTCCCGACAGGGCTCTTCCAATCTGCTCCTGCTTCGCCAATATTCGCTTGTCCCTGTTTCTGCAGGCCTCGGTCAACATGGCGGCGATTTCCGGGTTTAGAGTCGGGGCTTTTGATAACGGAACGTTTTTAGGGAATAAATATTTTTTATTTAGTTCCTCCTTCGCTTCTTTCTTCAGGCCATTCAAAAGAATGTGCTGAAAGTGTTTTGCTATGTCATCGTGAATATTTTCACCCCATTCGACAGTATCTGCTTCAAATTCGCCTAAGGCGCGAAGCAATTCTGGGTCAAAGTCTTCGATCACGACATTGACGTCGGCGGTGGTATTTTTTGCAGAAACAACCTCTTTAGGTACATCTGTATCGCTTGGCGTAGGGGCTGCATTGACATGTACGTCGGCGGTATCTTCGACCGCAGAAGCAGCAGGAACAGCTAATATAGCGGGTTCGTCTTCCAGTTGATCTGGAATATATATTATATAGCATAAGTAAAGCGATTATCACTTCAAATATGTAACGTAGCTTGATTAACCGCATGAAATAATATACGTACCTTCGATTATATTGTTATGCACATAATCAGTATCTTGGACCACGGAACTTGCTGGTTCAACGAGTGCAGCTTGGTCGTATTCCACATGATCTGGAAATTATTGTAGAAAACATGAATTATAACGGAAAACCATTAAAACATGTTTTTATTATTAATGTGGGTACAATTAAAAAAATTGTACGTTACACTACAAATGTAGTGAAAAAATTGCTACGGGTTAACATCTCGTATTAACTCTGAGCACAAAATAGCTATTGGCCAATATCACGTATTGGCTCGAAGCAAAAAGAAAATATCCAAAATTGGATTTGCGGTAGTTCCAATAATCATACATTTACTGACCTTCTATTATATCACGCTCTTCTTCACTTGAATAAATCACTCGATGAGAATTGCTTTTCCGTTTTTTGTTTAATTTTGATTCGTACTTTTTTATCTTTTTTCGCCACTTTTCTTCTTCCGTTTCATCACTTTTACGTTTAGGCATTGCAATATACGCAAGTAAATACTTTAAGTCGCGAAGTAAGGTAAAAAGTAAGTCTCCGTAAACGAATTAGTTTTTACTAGTGCGATTGCCGCGCGCGCACGGACAAGAATGAGGACAACTCCGACGATAGGACCCACGTCGGGTGGCGCTGAAGGAGGGAGAAGTTGTTTTTTTCTTTTACCCTCCATCAGCGCTAAAAACTAGTGCGGGTAGGTTCGCAAGTTGCTGGACACAACTACATTAGTCAAATATCATCTTATTAAATCTAAGAGACGAAGACCAGATAATTGGCTATCAGATTCATAGGAAGCTTAAACGCTCTCTTATCTAATAAGAAAAATAGAGTAAGAAAAGAAGCCTGTGACGGTTGCTTTTATCACTCACACTCACATTTTGCCAAAACGTGACGGATGCTTTGTCACTTATTTTTCACGTGATAAACGCAACCATCATACAGATCTTTGTGTAGGTTCTTGAAGAAGCCCTTTGCTATATTCAGTAACATTGATGGACAACCGTGAGCGAGGTATCCTTGAGAAAAATTGTAAACACTATTGGGCATAGATAAATCCATTGGCAGGAATGGAGTTATTTTCGATGGTATTTTGTCCACTATAAGATCGATATCGATCAGCTGATGATGATGTTTTATAAATCACACAATTTGTATGTTTAGTAGCAAATCAGCTCCTCGATTTTTCTTTTCTATGTTTTTATCAGCGTGAAAGGTTAACTTTGTGAGCAGTATTTTCATCGCCACAAATTCTGTGTCGCCTGGTGACAGCCAAATCTCACTAAAAAAATTGAACGCATATCATCATCATCATCATCATCAGCCTATTCTTGTCCACTGCTGGACATAGGCCTCTCCAACTGCACGCCATTTTGAACGATCCTCGGCTACTCTCATCCAGCTCTTGGCAGCCACCCTGCAAAGATCATCGCTCCACCTAGCCTGAGGGCATCCCACACTACGCTGAACGCATATATATACGTGCTTTGTTTTATGTAGGTATTTTGTTG
Source organism: Apotomis capreana (assembly GCA_947623375.1). Taxonomy (NCBI): domain Eukaryota; kingdom Metazoa; phylum Arthropoda; class Insecta; order Lepidoptera; family Tortricidae; genus Apotomis; species Apotomis capreana. Next base: position 1,465,127 of record OX392520.1, read on the forward strand.
CTTAGTGAAATTTGATTGTCAACAGACGATATGTTTTGAACAAGTTGCCAAATCGACTCCATGCTTCTCCTGTTCGCCGCCGGCAGGTGGCTCACCGGCTAGCTGGAATTACGCCCCGTCTGGACTGGCGGGAAATATTAAAAATAAACAATATGGACAGCGTGAGAGAATCGTTGGAGCCAAAGGTTCGGTTGTACGAGTATAGGTACGGCGAATAGTTCAAGATAATCGCGAGTGCTTTTTAGGGTTCCGTACCCAAAGGGTAAAAACGGGACCCTATTACTGAGACTTCGCTGTCCGTCCGTCCGTCCGTCCGTCCGTCCGTCCGTCTGTCACCAGGCTGTATCTCAAGAACGGTGATAGCTAGACCGTTAAAATTTTCACAGATGATGTATTTCTATTGCCGCTATAACAACAAATACTAAAAATAAAATAAAATTAATATTTAAGGGGGGCTCCCATACAACAAACGGAATTGGTTGCGTTAACTTTGCACCTCATTTGTAAACATACCAGGTGCAAACTTAACTTAAACACTTAAGGATGGAAAGTGTTTGTACGGAACCCTCGGTGCGCGAGTCCGACTCGCACTTGACCGGTTTTTTTTAAACATTTGAACTGTGTTTGGGCTGTTTAGCCCTCACTACCAGTAGTTGGATTTTGGGTACAGACCCACTAACGGGAATGTCGCCACGCCAAAGAAGTGATAGACGAGATCTGAAAGTTAAAGTATCAAATCTTATCGTTTTTAAGAGTTAATTTTATCTGTATTTAATTTATTCTAGATTTTGCTTCTTTACTTTTATCTTTTAATTAGGGTTTAATTTTAATTGAATTGTCTACTGCAATAGGCTTATGGGATCCTAGGCACCCCATGGAGCCGATAGCCACCCCATAGGAGCCCATAGGTTATGGGCCCCCTTAACTTCATTCTTAAGCAATACAAAACAGAAAAAAGCAATTAGACATAACCGGAATAAGACGATGCCATGGTCAACTCGTTTGAAAATATAATTATTAGTATTCAGACACCAAACTAAACTCCTAAAAATCATTTGTTTAAACCGCCGCATTTCCCTGTTTATCGAAATCATCAGAAATGTGAATTCAATTATTAATGACTAAAAAGTGCCCGTAATTCGTACGCGTATTCTTTTAAACCGTAATCGGGTAAAAAGTATCCTTTAACCATCTTTGTACGATATGTCCAGCTATCCCTGTACCAAAATTTGTTAAAATTTGTCCAGCCGTTTCGGCGTGATGCGAGGACAAAGGAAATTATGAAAACAGATGGCGCCAGATTGCCAAGGCGCCCTGCGCCCATATAAAACAACTGACGACCCTGTATCACGCTATTAAAAAATTTCCTGAAATCATGACCCCTCTTCATAGAAAACTGATTTTATACTTTTCTATGAAGATTACTGATACAAGTCTAGAATTTTACATAATAATAGGTCCTAAGCATCACAAGGAGTCAACATTAAAAACCGATTTTAGTACATTTTCAATTCAACTGATGTGATACTGAAACCATTCGCACTACATTTCGTCACTGCAACAAAGTACATTCACTTTTGCCATTAACTGTAAAATAAAACTACAGATTTAAATATCAAGGAAACACTTGGAAAAGTGCACTACAGAAAATTAATTCTTAGACTATAAGAGTTTGTTTGAATTGTGAACAGATTGAGCTATTCTTACCGAAGACCCATTGTAAAAAAGCTATTAGAAAAGATAACAAAAGACCTTTCCAATCTTACCCAATCAGTACAAACCTTTGAGTATTTACAAATCGGCTGGTAAAGCTTAAAAAAGCTTGTTTTGCGCTTTTAAAGCTCCCATAGTTAACTCGACAAAAGCTTTGTAGGTCGCAGCTTCACGAAATTAGCTGTGAGTGAAGTGAATCATTTACTTGGGAGGCAAGGGTGAGCGTGGCTTATAGTATGTGGTTCCGTGGAACAACCAGAGTTTGCAATCTCAGAACCGTTTAGTTTATATACGATCCAAGTGGCAGACACAGCTGTAAACTGTAGCAGAGGTTGCGTAAGGTTGCCAGAAGTCTGTACGCGATCTCGCCAAATTATTTTTATTTTAGGGATACATGCTAATCGTCTGTCGTCATAATACATTTCTTTCTCATTGTGATGAATTTAGTCTATTCTGACAGGCGTAAAATTCAAAATGTAGAGTCATATATTATAGACTGTAACAAATGATTCGCTCCGTCACTTGTTAACATAACTTTATTTAGTAACAGTTCGTTTTACTAATCGGAAACACATAGAAAAACAATAAAATGTCCCGAGAGGCGCGGAGCGCGTGCTGCCTGTTTTGTTCTAATAGTTCTTCTTTTCGCCACGCCGCTGCGTGGCGCGACCGAGCGAGCTGTTGGCCGTGCGGTTGGGCGCGAGTTGCCATAGTAACGAGCGCGCGCGCAAATATGGTTCTTACACTCCCCCTCTAGTTCGCAAAAGCGCCCTCGCTAAGCGGACTAGGACAAAAATAAAAAATACGGAGACGTCGTTAAGGAGTGGCCGTGTCTAACCTACATACATACAATAAAAGATGTGACACTGCAGCGCGTCTAAACCTGAACAACGCATCATCTAACCTAACCTAATCTAAGTATCGACGGGGTCGCCCTCGCTTTCTTTTTTCTCTTATAGCTGGTGGGCATGTATCACTATCACCCACGAAGGGAGTGAGCTGGGAGACGTGGTACTTACCTAACACTGTCTCGTCGCTCACTCGCCCTAAGGTGTACGTAGTGGGGCTAACCACGTCATGAATCCGGTAGGGCCCGTCCCTACGGGGTATAAACTTGGGAGTCTGTCCCGCTGCTGTGTCGTTGGAGCCCTGTGTCTTTAATAGCACGAGGTCTCCCGGCGCGTAGTCGGGCGCTGGGCGACGGTGCTGATCGGCGTACTGCTTCTGCCGCGTTTGTTCACGTTCGTGTACGTCACGGGCATGCAGTAGGGAGTCGGCTAACCGTTTCAAATATGGCGTCACAGCTGCCACCGGCGTGTCGCGCTCCACTATCGCGCGCATGTCTGATGCGGCGTCAGCTGGTGCGCGGAGCTCCCTACCAAAAGTCAAGTATCCAGGTGAGTACCCAGTACTAGTAGTCGTCGCGGAGTTCATTGCAAACCTGATAGCCGGTAGATGGGCGTCCCAGGCGTCGTGATCCTGACCGACGAGAATAGCCAGTTGCGGTTTCAGGTCACGATTCTTCCTCTCTATGGGGTTCGCTTCAGGATGATAGTATGGGGTCAGCGCTTGCTCGATCCCCATTACGTGGCATACCTGTTGCATGACCTCGCTGACGAACTGGACTCCGTTGTCGCTGATCATCCGGCGAGCGACACCATAACGTAAGAGTATCTCAGACGTTAGTACCTTGGCGCATTCCAGGCTGGTGGCTTGTCTTAAGGCAAATAATTCGACCCATCGTGTGCACACATCTTCCACGATGAGGATCCACCGGTTGCCCTCTGAGGTTTCTGGAAGCGGTCCAAATAAGTCGATCGAGAGCACCTCAAATCGACGAGCAACGGCAGGAGTCTGCACCAGTCCTGCCGGCTTTCGTGTGTCAGCTTTATAGCGCTGGCAAGCGACACATCGTTTGACATAGTCTACGACATATGTGCGCATGCCAGGCCAGTAGTACCTCTGTGCGATGCGATGCAGGGTGCGCTCAGCTCCAAAATGGCCAGCGGTCGGTGCGTCGTGATAGTCCACCAGTACCTGCGAGCGCTCGTGTTCGGGAACCACGAGGCATGCGTCGTCTTCTTCACAATCAGGTGCGTATCTGTACAGTATGCCATCAGAGAGTACGTAGCCTCGATCTGCCCACTGTCTCCCCCTAAAAGGAGCGTCATCTGCTTCAAGGTCAGCGATGATCTTACGTACCTCTGGATCTTTCAGTTGATTGTCGCGTACATCTTTGGGGTTACGCGCAGGAAAATCGACGACGGCGTAGCATAGATCACACTCGTTCGCGCCGTTCTCCGGTTCCGTCGAGCATGGAGGCCGTGAGAGTGTATCTGCGATAACGTTGGACTTACCAGGTGTGTACTCTATGCGTAGATCGAATTCCTGGAGGATGAGTGCCCATCTTGCTAGGCGGCCGCTCGGAGAACGCAGACTCATCAACCAACGTAGAGGCTGGTGATCAGACCTGACGATGACTTGCGCCCCTTCAATATAGCCACGGAACTTACCTACCGCCCAGACAACAGCGAGGGCCTCTCGCTCCGTCGTAGAATAATTCTTCTCAGCAGCGTTCAGCTGCCGGCTTGCGTATTCAATAGGCCGTTCATCAGGACCCTCCCCCTGGATCAATACAGCGCCAAGGCAGTAGCCACTGCTGTCCGTGCGCAGCACGAATGGCAGGGACTCGTCGGCTTGCCTCAGGATCGGAGCCGATGTCAGCAGCCCTTTGATGCTGTCAAACGCCTGTTGTTGCTCCTCACCCCAGCGCCAGGTGCTGGTCTTCCTCAACAGGTCAGTGAGAGGTCGGGCGACTTCGGCGTAGCCGGGGATAAATCGCCGAAACCAACTGGAGGTCTGTAGGAAGCACTTAAGGTGTTTAACATTTTGAGGCGGAGCCATGGCCGAAATTGAAGCGGTCTTGTCCGGGTCCGTGTGGATCCCGCCGGGTAGGAGGACATGACCGAGGAACTTAACTGAATCACGAGCGAAATGGCTCTTCCCTCGGTTGACTCGCAGTCCAAACATGGCGAGTCGGTCAAATACAGCTTCCAGGTCTTCCAGGTGTTTCTGAAATGGACCTGGAGATAAAACAATGAGGTCGTCTAGGTATGCCAAGAGAGCCACGTCCTTCAGATTCGAACTGAACCGATCAATAAGGCGCTGGAAAGTGGCTCCAGAATTACGAAGACCCATGGGCATACGCTTAAAGCGGTACGTACCAAGCGGCGTGGTGAATGCAGTCTTGTCACGGTCATCAGGGTGCACGTTGACCTGATAATAACCGGACCTGAGATCGAGCGTGGTCATATACTCACTGGACCTCGCTGCGTGTAAGATATCCTCGATCCTTGGGAGAGGATACCTGTCAGGCTCGGTCACCGCGTTAAGTTTACGGTAATCGATACACAGCCTGAGACCACCGTCCTTTTTGGAGACCAGGACAACGTTCGAAGCCCATGGAGACTCGCATTCTTCAATTACGTCGTCCAGCAGCAGCTTCTCCAGTTCGACCTTGAGACATTCCTTACGTTTCTGGGACATCCTGTAAGGAGGCGAGGCTATAGGCTCTTGGTTTTCACCTACCTTGATCCTATGAGTCGCAAAATCAGTAGCCGGACCGTTGAGCGCGAATTGAGGTGTTCTGCTGGTAATAAATTTATCAAGCTTACGTCGCTGGTCCTGGGATAGGTTAGGGCCCTCGTCACTGCGGAGCGACAGATCCGTGGTCTCCGCTCGCATTAACTCTGCATCCTCGCCGTTTAAATGGTACTTATGTACGAAGCTAAAGCGGCGGTCAGGGTCATCAGAAAAGCACCATGACTCCCTGGATCCATCCAGCACCATGCCCGCTTTTGACAAAAATTCAAAGCCTAGAAGAGTTTTAGTCTTACCACCAGGAATTATCATGAAGTTGGCTATGTATTCGCGACCTTCAATGACGACTGGCACATCAGCAGTGAGCACCTCGCGCGACTGCTGGGAGCCGTCGGCCAGACGTAAAGTCCGTCGCGTGCTCTGAATTTTCACCTTCTCTGCAACTAAAATGTTGTAAAGCATAGGACTAGCGATACAGTGTGTAGCGCCGGTATCCGCAATCGCCACTCCTTCGCGACCTAAAATACCTATTGTCACCATAGGGTGAGACGTAACTTCGTTAAAATATAGATCGCTACTATAATTAAAATCGGCGGGCTTAGACGCGTTGCAGTTGTCACATTTAGATTTTACAACCCCTTGTTTACCACAACCATAGCACCGAATAGGTTCGTTTACCCTATTCGTACTCGTACCTACGTTGTCGGCTTTCTGACGTACTAAATTACGACACTCCTCAACAACGTGGCCGTAAATTTTGCAATACGTACACTTAACCCGTTTATTTTTTAATAATTTCGACTTATCGATCGCGCACGGAATAGACCCCTCGCTATTATTCGCGCTAACAGTCGATCGATTCTGAGAAATGCCCGCTCGGCCGCGGTCACGCGCAGCAACGGGCGAAACAGTAGGTATAGGCTTACATACTTGCAAAATAGCATCCTCCGCGGCTCTCGCTTTGTTTAATAAACAATCTACACTAGCGATATCGTCTCGCAGAAGACGTTTTCGTATACGACGATGTAATAACCCGTATATAATGTCCACCTTCATCGCTTCCGGTACTATATACGGTAACCGCACTATTAACGCACGTATACGACACACGAATGCTTCAGCGCGTTCTTCCTGCTGTTCCGTTGCAAATATTTCCCGCAATAGTTCGTGACCTGGGCGTGGCGCGCCGTACATTGCGCGCAGTCGCTGCACAGCATCACCCCATGTCGACACCGATGCTTTGATGCCCCGCCACCACACGGCGGCTTCTCCTTCTAACAGCATTGCGAGGCCGCGAATAGCGTGGTCGTCGCTAACGGCGGTGCACTCCTTATAAGTTTCTACGGCGTCTAGGAAGGCTTCCAGCTGTTCTGGGTCGCGCGTTCGTCCGTCGAATCGCGCGGTGCAGCGGCTGAAGTTCCCAGGAGGCGCCGCGGCAGTCGGCGTCGGTCCGCTCAGGCTCGACGTGGGTGTAGGTGTTGTCGATGACCTGGAGTCCACCAAGGTCGATGTTCGTAATGATTCGACAAGCTGTCTGTTGATTTCAGTTTGTTGTTGCGTGAACGCTTGCATAAATGATGTAACAAAGTGTTCCGCGTTGAAACCGTGTGCTGTAGTCAAAGATGCGCTTGCGGGTCTCGCGAAGTCGTCTTGCACGGCGTGGTCGACGGCAGCGTGCTCGCCCGTGGCGGCGCCCTCGTCGGCGGCGTGCTCGTCGGCGGCATCCTCGTCTCCGGAGGCGCTCGCGTAATGCTCGTCGGGCGGAGGCACCTGTTGCCTTCCGCGCTTAGCGGGAGTCTTCCGAGGCATCTTTTATGTCGTCGGGATACGACAGTAGCACGTAGAGACGCGGTTTTTTCTAACCGACTCGACTTGTCGCACAACTACAGTCACAGAGTAGGTATCACTTCACTAGGCACGGTGAGTTCGGCCTCTAGTTGGACGCCATTGTAACAAATGATTCGCTCCGTCACTTGTTAACATAACTTTATTTAGTAACAGTTCGTTTTACTAATCGGAAACACATAGAAAAACAATAAAATGTCCCGAGAGGCGCGGAGCGCGTGCTGCCTGTTTTGTTCTAATAGTTCTTCTTTTCGCCACGCCGCTGCGTGGCGCGACCGAGCGAGCTGTTGGCCGTGCGGTGGGGCGCGAGTTGCCATAGTAACGAGCGCGCGCGCAAATATGGTTCTTACAAGACTCTTTTAATATGTCAAATTTTGGTGTCACTTTTTGCAAGTCATTTATTATTTTAACTAGCGACCCGCCCGGCTTCGCACGGGTGCAATGCCGATAAATTATGCATGTATTATACATATAAACCTTCCTCTTGAATCACTCTATCTATTAAAAAAACATCCATCAAATCCGTTGCTTAGTTTTAAAAAACTAAACTTACATAGGGACAGACAGCAGAAAGCGACTTTGTTTTATACTATGTAGTGAAATGGCATATATTTCTCAAATGGGGCATTTAGCACGCTTAAAGTCTAGAAATATATGAACATGGAAAAGAAATACATTTAAATAATTTGCAATAAAAGAAATAGTGACACAGAACCCTAAAAACTGCGAAGCGGAAGAAAAACTCAAGTAAGCGATTAAATGTAGAAGGCGCCTTTTGTTGCACGCTGCAACGTGATCACATTAAAAATAGTGTTGTGAACGATGCACATTATCGATATCGGTGTAAAGTTAGTTTAAGATGCCGTCATAATCGAAATAAAAACTTAAGTAGACAAGCTATTAAAAATAAAAGGTGCCTTGTGCTGCACGCTGCAATGTGATCACATTAAAATCAGTGATCTCTTGATGTAAACTCGATAACGCTAAGTAGCACCACTACACACCAATTCCACGCCATTTAGAGACTTTGTAAAAAGTTTGATAACCTATTTTATTTTACTTGAGAAATTTCACAAGTGTTGTTGTGATGTTAATTTTCCTTTGTGATGCAATTCAAGAAAGGGTTAAGTTAAGTATGTATAACAATATTATTCACATGCTTGCTTATAGTTAATCTTACCTTGACTAGAAAAACGAATGCCAAATTATATGTAATTTGTGGGTGCCCTTTGAAATCTCGACAAACATTTTATCGAATTTAATTTCATCAAAAACGATTCATAGAATATTCAGTATAAATATTATCTCTTAGAGTATTATGGCTTCATCGACTATTCATTACATATTAAAACAATTATTAGAACAACGGTAGAAGGAATTTGAAATGCTTAAAATTACATTTAATAAATTATTTTAAAGATAGAACCTCAAATAATTTCTGTTATTTCATGGACGTATTATTATACAACTAATGAATTTTATACTTTAAGGCAGGTCAGACTTAGGTTAGGTTAGATACGACGACGAGCGAAGCGAGGAGAGGAAGAGGAGGAGGAGAAGCGAAATGCTAGAACCGAGATTTTTTATTCCCCTCGCATTGCGTTTCGTTGAAGAATGATAGGTAAATACTGCAATGATTTTCTACAATATAAAACTTACAACAAAATAATAAAATATGAAATAAAGATCTGCGAAAAAGTATTTAGTAAATAATATTTCTACAGATTAAAAATAGGTGTTATAAAAGTACACCATTTAATTGTTCGATGTAATGAATATTCCACCAAATGAAAAAATACGTAACGTTGACTTTGAACTGAAATTCGATTACAAGTTTGTTGAAATTTCAAGGGTTAACCGTAATTTGTTATAGTGAACATATTTACAATATTGTATAATATAATTTTTTCATAATTTTGTAATACGTACAACACAACACATCACCTGTTCAATAAAAAAATACATATTCTCATACTACTTGTAAAACAATGTCGTATGTCACCATTTACAAAATACCAAGAGAGTTATTATGAAAGATGAATGGTGGCAAGCTTTCTTGTAGTTTTAAACATAATTATATAACTTTACATTAAAAGAAATGTGTGTTATTTAAAACATTGACGACATTGCCCATTTAGGAATTTAAAGATGATCGAAAAAACTTTAATCTACTCTGAAGATTTACTTTGCTATGTTCATTTGAAAGTTTCTGTAGTCAATATTTCGGCAAAAATAAACCAACAAAATTTTCTCCTTTCATCATCGCATAAGCCGCCTGTAAAACTGTATTGTATTGGTTATTTCTGTTAATTACAACACAATTTGTCGCGGAAGCATATCCGGGAGACGCATCTCCGCTACGACAGGCTATGAACGTGAAAAAGTACGGGCAGAGCTGAACACTCACGTGTTCGCTAAATCATAGATTTCCAACTACTGCTAAGTTTTTTATCGATAACTTTACTGACCTTGACGCGGCCGGCACTAGCATTGTTTACGGCAACTTTAGCTGAATTATTTTAATAGAGGACATCTTGGGCGCCGCGTATTCCATCCTTTTCATTTACTTTGCGTCTGCTCAAGAATGTTTCAAGTTGCAAGCTTTAAGCGGAAACATATATTGAGATATTTTTATTTTATTTATTCCTTACTTTTCTTTAATTGGCGACGCAGTTGGCGCAGTAATGCAGAGCCGGTGGGCCTGTGTTCAAATCCTGGCAATGACAAATATTTATGCGATGAACTCGAATATTGAATGTATGACTGAATTATTATTACAATAAAATATAGTACAGCAGGTGTTACATAATAAATGTTTTTACATATTTTACCGCTGGCGCGACGTGTATTTGTGTCGTGTGTGTGACGTGTTCTATGTTTTTAAGTATATACAATACAATACAAGTATGACGTGTCTATATAAGTATGTATATCGTCGTCTAGTACCAATAACACAAGCCTTCATGAGCTTAATTTGGGACTAGATCGATTTGTGTGAGGTTGTCTGATATTTATTTATTTCTGTCACACTCAATAAAATATGGATGACTGGGTATATCTGTATGGTACCTGGGTGAATCAACTTTTTGACCGACACTTTTGACTGTCATTGTGTACAGCTACAATCTATGAAACTAGAATTATTGGCCATATCACAAGGATATGTCTGCGGAATGCCAGTGTAAATCGCTACCGCTTATAACTTGGCGCGCGTCTCAAGAAAAGGTTTCGCGTTAGACAAGATAATTGCTTCTCGTTTGCTCTGTTCTATCAGATACGCGATTATTCACTCGCCTACTACTCGTACTCGTTGTTTGGCACGTTTGCCGAAACTTACATCAGGGTTCTGATTCGAGGAGACACTGCTATATCTACATTTTAGCAATATCTTGACTTAACAACTGCTATTGTATTCATGTCAATGAAAAAGAAAATGTGCATATGGCTAATTAAGAAATGTACGTATGAAAAAAACGCACTCAAACCGGTTCACGTGTTTGGAAGCTACGATGCCACAGACAGATACACAATATTAAATTAATCTTATAACACCCCTATTTTTTCGTCAGGGGCTAAAAATGAGCATCAATCGTCTAAGCGTACAGCAAAAAATGGCTGCTTTCTTGATAATCTTTTATGTAGAGAAAACAGGGAATATTTCATTTGCAATACATATTCCGATAGCAAATGTTTGACGACGCGCATATTTGTTTTCAATTACTGAAAGAGGATGTCACATGATAAATAATGTACAGTTTGTGCCCTCGGGAGGAAATGTGATGGAAAACATGTAAAGCGCTACCGGTGCGCATCCATATTTCACATTCTATATGATGTTTTCTTAGGTTGTTAAATTACTAAGTTTTACTCGCAGCTTTTCCTATGTAAAAGACGAGTATAGGATCCACATAATTCCGGCATTATTATTACGAGACCGGTTAGTTGACATTATGATTATGAAGTTGTTTGTTTTAATATGCAAGTATGTTGGTTTTTGTGGCATATATGACCACAGTTGCCTGATAATAGATTATTTTATTGATTGAATATCATTATCATTGACTACTTTATTAACGAGCGAAGTTTTAAGTAAGACAAAAATGCTTCCATTTAGTCCGAATTCGATGACAAAATAAATGATGTATAAATTTACTGTCACTAAAAATATATTTATTTAACTTTGCCACAAAGATATTTATACTTAAACTAAACCTAAAAATAAAACTAAACTATAATAAAATAAAGATAAACTAAATCTAAAAATGTCCACTGCGCAATAGTGCCGAAAATGCTGGCGGCGTTTCCTCGCTGAAACTGACTCTTTGAGCGAGGAAACTCCAACTCTCCATCTATGGATTTAAATGTCGGCCAATAAGATAATTTAATACGAGTTTATCCGAAAGCTATTATTTATTCGCTACCTACTATCCTTCCTCCTTTAGTAGATATCCTCAATCTCAATGCTGAGGTTCGTGGCCTTTCTGAATAACTTTCTCGTGGACTATTTAGCGCAGCTCACTCTATCCTGACTACGCTAACGCTACCTACTATACTCAAAATTAATCCAACGCAAGAGCATCCGCGGTTCAAAGCGAGTATAAGAACATCCCACGCTGATAGTCCTTTGCATACAGCGGGCAATATCCTAAGTAATACCCGCTAAGAACTAGAGCCGTCTTATTAAAGCGCTGGGTGACAGAATGAAAAATTGCTATCCGCGACCTACTTTCGTCACCCATTAGTGAACAAGGATGTAGGGAGATGGATGGTACAGCTTATATTCACAAAATGTGTCTGATGCTTATCACTACCGTACCTATGACACCTAGAAACGTATCAATATATTTTTAATCATAGATTTATTTTGTAGGTTAAAGTACAATAAAACTAAACCTAAAAATTAAACTAAACAAGAACACACTAAAATTAAACTAAATCTAAAAATGGCCCCTGCGGCATAGTGCCGAAGATGCTGGCGGCATTTCCTCGCTGAATCACCAAACTGTATTTTTGAGCAAGGAAACCGCCAGCTCTCCGGTCACCAATAATATCAATATGAATGAATGAATGAATGAATGAAAATTTATTCGTAAGCCGTTAAGCCTCTTCGAGATATCTTTGAAGAGGCTTTATGCGCTGGGGCCCCACGGACCCAGGGTCTCGACGCCAAAAGGTATGAAATTAGGTAACCTATCTCAAACTCTAAAAACCATTGACCGAATTTCATTTGTCCGAAAACTATTCGAATTATTATCGTTTGTCCGATGACAGGATTCGTACATTTTTCTTTTCACCATTTCACATTTAGTAGAAGTATCGTTTGTCCGAAAAACTTTTCCCGTCACATTCACTTGCCAATGGGCTACGTTTTTTTTTTCGTAGCCCATTTTTCATTTACTTAATGATACTTTTGGCACTGCATACATTTAAACAAATTTTCAGTTTACCTTTTAACTTTTCCCGCCCCATTCTCTTGCCCTTTGAATTGAGATGTCTTTCGTTTAACACCCATTTTTTCATTTACGTGATATTTTTGGCATTACATAAGAACTGTGACCACAACAGTGCGCCAGCCGAGCGAGTGAACCTAGCGTGCCGTGGCAGCAGCCGGCAAAGCTCCAAAACCGACCTGGCTGGGTTAGCTTAGGTTAGAACTGTGACCACAACAGCGTGCGAGCCGAGCGAGCGAAGCTAGCGTGCCGCGGTAGCAGCCGGCAAAGCTCCAAAACCGACCTGGCTGGGTTAGGGTTAAGTTAGAACTGTGACCACAACCACCACCAGTCCACTTGAGAACAGTCGAGTAGTTAATAAACCGAATCGTTACATCGGACGAATGAAACCAAAGTCATACAAAAAAAGTCGAATAATTAATAAACCCAAACGTTACATCGGAAAACTGATATTACGGACAAATGAGATATAGGGAAACGTGTCATTAGTCGAGTGAATAAAAAACCTAAACAATTAATGCGAAATCGTAAAATATCGAATTGAATTTTCGGACAAATGAAAAAAAGTTAAAATGATATTTGTCGAATAGTTTTTGTCGAAACGAAATTCGGATTAACGTTTTAAGGGTTTCAGATAGGTAACCATGAAATTATAAACAACGCCAAGACCACTATACTTATTTCTTTTATTTATCATAGATTGCATATAAACCTTCAAGAAAATATTATAGAACCCCTCTGGTATAGCAGGACTCCATGGGCGACGGAATTGCTTACCATCAGGCGTTACGCCTGCTCTGTTGCCTCCTTTGTCATAAAAAGAAGTATGACAATCTTGATTCACTGGGCCAGATATAGTCCAGCCCAGTCCAGTGTCAATCCCAAACGGAAAATATGCTTCTACTATTTATTGTTGAAAATGTGCGCCACTTCAGGTGCTTCGGCTCCTGCCAAACAGATCCAGTCTTTACTGTGGTGCCACGGCGATAGGATGCCACCAGAGTATTGGCATATGTCGCAACTGAAATAAACATTGGACAACCTCACACAAATCGACCAAGTCTCAATGTTTGCTCTAGAGGGTTTATGTTATGGGTAGGTACTAGGAGGCATTCCTGTATTGACAAATATATACACAAACTAGCGTCCCACCCCGGCTTCGCACAGGTGCAATGCTGACACTAAATAGACTATGCATGTCTTATGCAAATAAACCTTCCTTTGCGTAGTTTAAAGATCTAAGCATATATAGAGAAGACAGACAGGAGGAAGCGACTTTGTTGTATATACTATGTAGTGGTACTAAATATCCAAGGCCCAGAACAAATTTTCGAGTTCATTACACAAATATTTGCCCCTCCTCACTTTCATCAATTGCTTATATTTATTAGTGTGGTGGTTTCCGTCTTGCCTTCCACACCGCAGTTAAGTTTTTGGCAGGGCCCTACCAGATAATTTGTCTTTAGCCCTCCACCAGTACTAATGCCACTGCTACCTCACACCAAGGAGGAGAAATGGAGGAAGACCAAGCGCTCACATGGACCATATGCAGGAAATGGTGAGCGTCATGTCGTACCAGGCTGTCAAGGCGTCTCAAATAGCTTAGTAGGTATCATACTAATATTAGAAAGGCGAAAAATTGTGAGTGTGTTTATTTATTATGTGTTCACGCTCAAATGACTGGACCAATTTTGCTAAATTTTGATATGAAGGTAGCTGGCATTCTGGATTAACATATAGGATACTTTTCATCCCGAAAAAAGTGTTCCCGTGGAATGAGCGGGTAGCGCCGCGTGGTGCAGCTAGTATGGATCTATTTCCAGGCCTATCCAGCATGTCTGATCCGCGTAGGCGGTTCCCGTGTGCAAAATTCAATTTTCCTTAGAAGGGATGTTTTAATTAGAGAACACGCGATTGATGTCCCTGCTATTGCTTCAGGCGCCACTTTATGGGACGCACAAACCGACATGCGTGCGTTTATGTTTAATAGTAACGATAAACTTAACGTCTTAGGCTGTCTATCCACTAGTGCGGAGCGGAGCGGAGCGAAGCTATGTAAAATGGATCTTCAGAGTTAAACTCAATCGAATATAATCGAATCCTACGCCAGATCAGACAATGCAACGGAGCTATTTCCCGCTTAGATGCGTTTATTGTTTTTTTTTTCAAGTATTTTGCAGTGACGTCACTACTTGGCATGAATCGTACTGCAAAGTTATAAAGACAAAAGAAAGTTGAAACAATACATATTAATTGGTTTTCATGGGCTTAATATAATTGTTTATTGCAATATTAGAACCGTATTTCTAGAAATGGTTTCTGAATTTACATGGGTTTGTATAGAATCTTTTTATCGATTCTATATTTTTTATGCGGTAATACGATTTTGATGCGATTGTAGTAGATCGCATTCAATTTTTCTTTCTTAATTTACCTTTGTGTCATTATTTATAAAAATAAAAATGTGGTTTTACATGGGTTGTTAAAATGGTATACCCAATTGAAGATATCGTAAAGCTCCATCAGACAAATACTACTTAAAAAATCTCATACAATATTCTCTGTTCGAGCGAGGTAGATATATGTAAAATAAAAGTCATAATTTCGTAATAAAAATTAATACTTTCGTAAACCGCTGGACTAAATTCCAATTAGGCGAGGCCTAAATGAATTAGCGAGGGTTCCTTAAATAATGGGCACGTTATTAAGCACCTGGCGGAACCCGCTACTATTTATACTAAGTATTTTGTAACAGGTCTAAATACTCCCTAGTATTTAGTAATAGGTACAAATCCTTGATATCTTTTTTTTTAATTCAAAATAGCCATGCATTTAACATCCATTGCACCTGATGTTAAGTGACAATAATACCTAAGATGGAGCATGCTTGGCTAGAAGATGCCTATTCACTCTCGACTTGAAGAGATCCAAGTTATATTTTTCGGGGAACAGGTGCTCAGGAAGAGAGTTCCATTCCTTAGCTGTCCTCATAAGGAAAGTAGACGCAAAGCGTTTCGTACGAATCAGTGGTATATCGACAACTATGGGTGGATTTCAAGTCCGCGCCGATTATTGTATTGTTTGAATTATTATTATTATCTGTTAGCAAAGCCAGGTTGCAAGGTCTCGCTTCAATGCCTCGTGGGGAAAATTTTTGCTATTCGAGATACCTTCAGTGACATCGACCAGATGTCATTCAAATGTAAATAGATAAAAGTAGGGGGAAGTCCCCTAACGCCGGACGGCACCTAACGCCGGACAATCGAACTATCTCGGCAACTGGAAGCTCGGCAGCGGCAACTCGGCAAGTGGAAGGGACGCGGAGGACCCCCGCGCCCCTTCCACTTGTCCTTGATTCGCTCGCGTTGCTAGTTGCCGAGATAGTTCGAGTGTCCGGCGTTACGTGCCGTTCGGCGTTAGGGGACTTCCCCCTATACATAAGCTGTTTCCTAGGATGTTACTAATGTGAACTAACATGCGCATAAGCGAATATGTTTCACGACACGATTGGTGCAGTTTGTAGCACGCCTACGTTCTGAGCCGGCGGTCCTGAGTTCGAATCCCGGCCGAGGCAAATATTTGTGTGATGAACTCAAACTCCTAGGTCATAGATGTTATCTATATATGTATTTATATATTTTGTATATCGTCGTCAAGTACCCATAGTACAAGATTTGCTTAGTTTGTAACCAGGTCGATTTGTGTAAGATTGTCCCTTAATATTAACAAAAGAAAGCAAAAGCGATGTTCTAGGTTCCTTTAAGTAAGATTGATACTATCCAAAAGCGCATGAAAAATATCAAGTATTTGTACCAACTTGTTCCAGCACAATACTTGATTAAAATGGAACAAGTATACTTGACATGGTTTCGTTTCTGTACATTGTGGTCCTTGGGGAATTAATTAAATATTTAAAATCGCATTTATTAAAGGGCTCATGATGGAGAGGTTCCTCATTCGCTTAGCATGTGAGTGGTGGAAGCAAAAATGGAAACATTTATTAAAGATAAAACCGACACCTATGAACAAAAAAAATCCACAACATGCTTCGTCAATTTCAAAATAATACATGCAATTCACAATGTATATCCGCAACAAGCTTCGTCAGAATCAAATGACATAAAATAAATCCGCGACACGCCTCGTCAAGGAAAACTTAATCTATTAAATCCCCTCTCAGGGCCACATTCGGTCCAAAAGTCCCCATTATGCTAGCAGCATTGCCCCACTGACTGGCAATGGAGACTTGCTGGACCAACCATGACCCAGAGCGAGGATCGTTGCCCCTCTCTCTGAATCGCCGCCCTAAATCCCTAAAAAGCTCGCGAGCCTCAACCCCAAGGTCGCAGCAGGAGTGGTTCAACTTGGATAGTTAAGTCCCGGGTTTTTATTATTTGATATTTTTTCTTTTTATGAATATTGAGGGTGATTATAAAACAAAAATTTTGTGCGGTCCACGTTGCAGGGGATTGACCTCTACTTATCCGGAGTAGTGCTCTGACCCCTGAGCTTCCGCGACTCACATCGTGTATTCCACCGAAGTTCCCTCTGTTTTCTCTTTTTGATTTGACGACGCGTTTGGCTCGGTTTGTAGACACCTGCCTACTGAGCCGGCGGTCCCGGGTTCGAATCCCGGCCGGGGCAAATATTTGGGTGATGAACTCGAATATTTGTGCTTGGGTCGTGGTTGTTCTATGTATTTAAGTATATATTTATTTATATAAGTACGTATATCGTCATCTAGTACCCATAATACAAGCCTTCTTGAGCTTAATTTGGGGCTAGATCGATTTGTGTGAGGTTGTCCGATAATTATTATTATTATTATCAACCCCAATATCAATCAATAAATGTCAAACCGTTGCTATTTTGACATTGCGGTGATTATTCAAGCGTTTTATTGGTCTCATTACCGTGACCGCGATATTGGCCAATTCATAGAAGCAACCAACATCATTTTGATAAGAATTTAATAAATCTGCGTCTTCTACAAGACAACCGAAAATGGCGCCTCAGTTCATACGGGGCGCCAATATTGTGGCTAAACGCTCTAAATAAAAATCACTGATTGACAATCGACAAACATCGACAATTTCTTCTATAGTTGGGCTTTAAAAGCCAATAAAAATCCAATAAAATTATAAACATTCATTAAGATTTTTTTTAATAATTTATTAGAAACTATTAAAAAAACCATTACATAGTATATAAAGTTTTACTGTTCTTCGTTTACTGTTCCATACCATTAAATACCATTGTTACAAATTTCGACGTAAAACTTACACAAGCCTCTTTTGCATTTTTAAATCGCAAAACAGGCTTATAGTTTTCACAAGTCATTGTCAATAATTTCTCCTGCAAGTGCCGGCTGTGCCTAAGCCCCTTGTCTCACCAAACGCTGCATTTCGCTCAATATTGAATCGAGTAAGAGGAAAAAGACCTGTTTGCACTGTGCAAGAGTTCCGTGGTTTATTGTTTAAATACACAGTGAGCTATGGAAAGTGTAGAGGTGGATTTTTAGGGTTCCGGTACCAAAGGGTAAAAACGGGATCCCATTACTGAGCCTACGCTGTCCGTCTGTCACCAGGCTATATGAACCGTGATAGACATATTAAATTTTCACAGATGTAACAGATGTTGTATTTCTGTTGCCGCTATAACAGCAAATACTAAAAAACAAAATAAAATAAATATTTAAGGGGGCTCCGATACAACAAACATGATCGGTTTCGTTAATTTTGGACCTCATTTGTATCCGGCCCCATACATACCAGGTGCAAACTTAACTTAACCCGACCAGTAAAGATGGGATACGTATTCGTACGGAGCCCTCGGTGCGCGAGTCAGACTCGTACCTAGCCGGTTTTTGTATTTATTAATCACTTTTTCACAAAAAATAACCGACTTCAAGGGGAAGACATTTTATTTCCGAGAAAAAGACGAGATACTAGTTATAAAGAACACTAAAATCGCTATGTTACATATATAGATGTTTAACAAAAAGTTACAATTAAAAACAAATAAAATGAAAGATAGGAATACGATCAATGTAACATTTTCTGCTTACCTAATGTTAAATTTAAAGATTGTATGCCAAGTAAATTAAATTATTAACAACTAGCTTTTGCCCGCGACTACGTCCGCGTGGAACTTGGAAGTATGGAAGCAACCTCGTACAACACACACACGTAACAAAAGGGATTGTTAAAAGCGTCTAAGCAAATGTAAGAGCAATTGTGCTTTTGGTCTAATTATTACATTTTCTACAGGGTCATCAATGTCATCATGAATTACTTACTCACTTTTCAATCTTTTTAGGGATAATTTCCAGGATGAAAACTATCATATGTCCTTCCTCGGATCTTAAACTATCTCCATGCCAAATTTCATCAAAATCGGTTCAGCGGTTGAAGCGTGAAGAGGTAACAGACAGACAGACAGACAGACAGACAGACAGACACACTTTCGCATTTATAATATTAAGTATGGATTAAGTGCACATATTAGAGCATCCCTCAAAAATCTTGTACCCAATTAAGACTCCAATTGAAGTTCAATATAATTAAACTCTGCCAAGAGTGTAACGACAAAGAAGAATAATTATAATATTCCCATTTTGTTACCAAACGTTTAAATCGGTTCATAAACGACGAAGTTCTCCGAATGTTTTACTAACAGATGGCACTGTCCGACTGGCGCCTCGCTGCTGCATCGCGCTGTTAGTTGGAAAAATCTTCCTGAAATAATGGCCCCTCTCCGTAAAAAAATGTTTTTCAATACAATAAGTAGTACAAATGAACCCTAAAATCGCACCTGGAGAAACAAAGCACTAGGCAAGTTGCAGAACACGAACTGAAAAAACAATCAAAAAGAGGGAAATATCTTTAATGCCCGGTCTTCTGTAATCGCATTAAGTGTAGAGACGGGCATTACTTTATCGATGAACACATTTTGTGTCCATAAATAAACCGATTTGTCGATAGATTTTTGATGATAAATAGGTTTGAGGTTAAACAAATTTAATTACAAACATCAGAGGATATGAGATGAATATTTTGTAGTATGACATGTCTAAGAGGGATACGATATCGATAAACGGCGTTTATATTCCTTGATTATTCTCAACACAACGAATGTATGGAGAGTACCAACGATAGTAACGCCGCCCTATTTTTATTCTTGCAGTGGCACGTATTTTTCTTATCCAAAAACCAACATTCTGCACACCAACCTGATATTTTTAATCGGCATCTCCCTGCTGAGCAAAGCTGTAGTCCAACCTTTAGTCAGTATGTGACTCTATTATCCATGACTGAATTGCAAATAAGCACGCTTAAAAGGAAACTTAAGACCTGGCACTGGCAGAGAAACGACATCAAGCTAATATAACTCTCCACTCATGTCGTGTACTTAAATCAGGAGTATTCTTGGCAAGGGGCACATTTATGTAAATATCATTCACTTACAAACCCCAATACTCTTAAGATAGTAAAACTGTCACGTCCAAATTTTATTTCCAAAACTCCGTTTTACTTCCACCTGCCAATAAATTTAACATCCCAAAACAAAATCCAAACAACTGATAACCATTTGGCTCCGACCCAACTTCAAGTAACGTAGTGCCAAAAATTTATCGATAAGCTTCCGGCGTCGTCCCAACTCTAGTGTGAAAATTCACGAAACTTTGCAAAGTGAAATTCCGACCAATTAATTCATGGAAAAGTTGGAAAAATTCGTACGTTATAAGCCGTGTTTCTAACTCTTGGAGTACATCTCTGAACTCAGCTGTTAAAAGGTCGTATGTCTCAAGAATTCCGTATCCAAGTAAGTCCTTCTGTATAAGCTGGGTTACATCTGTCGTGAAATATTAAAAAGTAAAACCAAGATGGCTGGCGCTTTTTCGGAAACCCAGGATTAATTGTATCGTGTATAAAATGGAGGTGGATTTTTGTGTAATTTATTGAGAGGGAGCGCTCTGTTGAGATGTTTAACGGTTTTATTTATATTAGACGATTAAGGGTTTGACTTACAGCGAGTTATTTTAAAATGTAATATTTAGGAAATTTCTCGTTTCAGAAAACCAAAATGAGATGGTAGCTCGCTTGTTGTTTATATAAAGTAGACAGAATTATATTCGATACCTCTTTATTTAAGTACCTTTTCTTAACGTGTTTTGTTATTTTAATGACATCTTATAGTTGATATACTCGTATGATTATGATGAACGTTTGCCATAGGGACTTGTAACTGTAACACTCTTGAATTTATTGCAGAATGATTATGGGTAAACTATACAATACAATACAACAATACTTGTGCAATAAAGTACCAACAAGAAAAATATTACATGAGAAATCTTAAATTAAACAATGGTAAACAATAGGCGGTCTTATCGCTAATGAGCGATCTCTCCCAGACAACCTTTGGGTAGCGGAAAAAAAAATTAACAGAAAATAATAGGTAGTAGTAAAACTTAATTAATGATACGTAATTATTACCGTTAGTTTTTTTTTTTAAGCTATAGTTTTAATAATTCATAACCCCTCGTCTATTGGAAGCGTAGGGGAAGTAGTATAAAAAATTCTTACTAAGAAAGGCCACATAATTAGACAGTAAAAGGCTCAATTTCAACCAAACTCTTTTGGTTAATTGAGCTGGTTTATGACGTATGGATAATGGAATATCGACTGCAAGTGGAAACAACTGTTAAATGACCGTAAATAAGTAACAGGACATCATTTTTTTCAATCGAAATTGGGTGTTATGAAATAATAAATGGCGTCTGTGTGTGTACACTTTGTACATGTACTTTTATTTCAGAATGGTGTGTAAATCCAAATTTGTGTCCCAATATTTTCATTTCTGATCAACACATTTCTGTAGTAAATATGATTTTAATTCTCAAAAAAAAAACTCGTATGTGCTAACAATTTTGAGTAAGATAAATAGCCTAAAAATCTATATTCTGCAAAAGAAAACTTGTTTTTGGAAAACGTCCTCCTACATTTTTTATCGATAAACACCAGCGCTCCTTGTCTCTGCCCTTCGTACATATTAATTACCTCTTTTTAAAAATGGCTGCCTGATGCTGCGTTCCGTTTTATCTTATTCAAATAAATCACCTTCTAACGAATACTAAGTCGTAGATATCTTGCTGACTAATTGAGAGAATTGGAACGTATTTTTAATAAAAATGTTTCTTCTGTTTCATGTCCGGTGCAGAATAATACAATAGAAATGGTAAGTGTTATGAATTTTATTTAATAAATATTTATTGCACAAAAGAAACTTATAGTACAAAAGGCGGACTTAATCCATGAGGCATTCTCTACGAGTCAACCTTAGGGCAAAGCGGAAAAATTGTAGGCGGTGCAACTAACTTACACATAATTATGTATAATTATATATTTATTAC
The DNA here is from genome assembly GCA_947623375.1 of Apotomis capreana. NCBI lineage: Eukaryota > Metazoa > Arthropoda > Insecta > Lepidoptera > Tortricidae > Apotomis > Apotomis capreana. The sequence continues at coordinate 1,487,150 of OX392520.1, forward strand.
TAGCTTTTCCCAGCGGCTTGGCTCGCGCAGAAGGATGAAAAGTGTCAGTTTCATTCCTCAGCACTCTAACTAAAATTTGCGTTGCTAGTTCTCTATTCGTAGTAAAACTCGTAACTTATTGTGAACTTACTGTAAGGTAGTTTTACGTTACCCTAGGCCGTAAGTAGGATTTTCGGTAGGTAGCGGATATGTGCCGAAAATGGATAGGTGCTGAATATATTTCACATCAAGTTGTAAGTTCATTATCATATCAGCTGTCGCTCCACCCTGTTTGGGCCTTCCCACGCGGTCGCCATTCAAGGAACTTCTTCTGCCCCAATTAACATAGGTTCTACGAGCTATGTGCCCCGACTACTGCCACTTAAGTTTGGCGATTGCAGTCTGAGCTATATCTACAACCTTAGTTCTCTTGCGTATCTTATCATGGCTCCATTGCCCTTTGAGTAACTTTGAGCCTTCTTATGAGGCCCATTGTGAGCGACCACGTTTCAGTGCCGTATGTCATCACTGGCAACACGTATTGTTTAAAAACCTTCGTCTTAAGACACTGCGGCGGTATTTGGGACGAGAAGATATATTAAATGTAGCTTCCCGAACGCTGCCCATCCGAGTGGGATTCGACGAGTGAATTCTTTTTCCAAATTTGGCCTACGTAACTGGAATTTTTGTCCTGGGTAGGTAGTGAACCTGTCTTGGCTAAGGCGATTTCAATGTTCTAGTTTCAACTGAATGAAAATGATGTATTTTTAAAGTAAAATGCAACTTTCGCGTAAACGATGAATTATTGCGACTCATAAATTTAATTTTTGCCCGAAGTTTTGAGACGTGGAAGATTTATTATTTCGAATCTTAATAACATGTGATAATAACTGAATTTTAACGTGTTGTTTTGGATCCGTAGTTTAAAAGTCTTCATAGTCTACACCCATATTGTTAAATAAAAGTACTGAGTAACTAGTTCATGTCTACGTAAAATAAAATTTATTATATGATTATGTATGTAGATAAAGTAGTTTATGCAACTGTACATAATTAGGCCTTAAAACACTCATGTGATCTTATTATGAAACTCGCCTTCGGCTCGTTGCATAAAACCACACGCGTTTTAGGACTCCTCTTTATGTAACTGTTGCATAAACTACTATTATAGTTTTGCCTTGTACGTCTGCTTGTCACAGTGATTTCAATTATTTCAGTAAATGACAAAAATGCAAAGCTAACACTACTAATTAAAAGCTTAACGTTGTATTGGAAATGAAAGGCGCAAGGAATATAATATATCTACACATAGTTTTCATATATTGAACAATCTTGAACCCCCATTGCATTAACACTATAATATTATAATCATTCCAATAACAAAATGTGACAATAGATTTTTTTTTTTTCATTTCATAATATACAATTTCAGTATAAACTACACTAAGTCAATTTACATGAATCTATATAGTACGATCGTCCATTAAAAATAATAATAATTTACAGCAGTAATAAGAAGAACAGAATCAATTTAAATACATAGAATTATATATGATAGAAACAGTGAAAAATTTAGACCCTAACCAGATTTGAACTGGTATCTTATGCCATGCCGGGGCGATACGCTCTGACCAATTAACAAGAAATAGTGATAAATTACGGTAATATGATTTTTGTAAAACAATCAAATAATTATATCTCCAAATCAAATAATTTAGGTCGACATTTTAAGATGCCATCTTAAAGATCAAATCTCCCAATAAGGATCGTCATCACAGAAACTATCAGTAAATTAGAGATGAGATTACAGACACAATTTGTTAATGTCATGTACTGCTGCTCAAACATCGATATATGTTTGTTGTAAGTCTAAGACATCATTAAATGGGGGGGTTAATACAATGCTTCATCGAAAGCTTTACCTTGCTCAGTAAATATTCATGACACTTCAACTCTCCCCTTTTCCAAACTCCATCTTAAAATTCCAAAGCCTTAAGCCCCATAATTTCATTACATTGCTAACCTCACATAATGTATATGTATTAAATAAATTGCTTCATATTAAACAATACACATGTCCCCAACTCGGCCTGTTATTTTCCATGCATATCTAATTAATGGCGATTTACATTGCAAATACTTTGGATGAAGTTTGGGAGTTAGGTGCCTGGAAGTGGGGTGTAAGGGGTATTTTCGACGAGGTTCACCTACTCTGGTTAACTTAGTTGGTAGGTAGCTTACCTATACATAATATGGTGTATCCCATATAGTACGGCCAATTGACAATGTCAATTGAATTAGACCCAAAGATAGAGCCAAGCGGTGATAAAAGAAAAGCTGACTCTTCTATTATATAGAAATTTGGCCTATATATATACCGATTGTTTCTATTCAAGATGCATTAGCGACATTGACAAGTAGTGATTTAAAGGTAAATAAAGCACATCACTAAAGTAATATTACGTGAAAATGTAATATATATATATATATATATATATTTTATTTAGACCCTGGTCAACGGTATAGTTTAAAAAGTGTGTAGTATCTCTAAAGTATATATTTCATGGTAATATTTCGTGCAAATGTCATTATAAACGTCTAATTTACACGCTTGTCAACGATAAATTAGTTTATGGTCCGCTGGCGTGTTGACAATTAGCCTCTCGTTGTGCGCCACTACAGTTTAAAAAGCTTATAGTAGACTTATTATAGAGCAGTATCGCATAGTTGTTTTCAACTTTTTCAAGCGACTATGCGCAAGCAACGTACATCCCTGGCGCGCAGGATTCCGCCCAGCGAGCGCCAACAGCGTTTTGAAAATGATTGCAATACGTTTGATTATATTTATGTCAATCATTTCTGTATAGTGCATATAAAAAAACAGTTGGATACGAATATCAAATATTTCCCAAATCTTACTAAGTAATTTAATGAGTAATCTTAACTATTTTAGTTAAGATTACTCATTAAATTACTTAGAAATCTGTTCCATGTTGGTGATGATTTAAATATTAATAATAATCTAATTTGTTCCATAGAATGTTTTGTGAGAAAATTGATCTATCAAAGTACATAAATTGTATATGTAAGTATAGAAAGTAAAACGTAAAAAGGGGACGAACACCCCAATTCGTTTAGGTAAAGTATGTCTCCTCTACATACTTTAGTTCCGCGCTGAAACTCCTTTCAAAGACACTGACAGTTGCCCCCGGGGGGGGAGGGGGGAAGAATTAAAATTTTACCGCGCCCTTAGACCTATCACTGCCTATTACACCCTCTTACGTAAAGTAATAAATTTACGGAAAAATCTGCCAAGTTTTATTGGAAGGTTGAAGTTGTGAAGGCGATTTAGGCTGATGAAAAATTTAAGTGATATAGGGGAGTAATAGGAATGTTTTTGAACCAAGATGGCAGTTGTGTGATTGTTCGTTAATCGAATGAATTTTTATTAGACCAATGGGGATACTTAAGAAATAACGTAAGGATCTCTTGTGAGCGTATTTTTCTGCGAGTTCGTCAACATCAAAATACTTTTTTGCTGTTGCACTTTTATTATTGTAAGAGAATATAATCACATCACTGTCGCTAATAGAAGATAGAAGAGGAAATATGAAAGGGCATCTACCTTGACATTACTTTTTCATCCTTTTTAAGTTCATTTAGTTGAAAATCTACGTGTGTTCTATTTTACCCATACCTACTCTTAGTTAACAACATTTTTTTTAACTAGGCCTTTTTCCGATATAGTCAAATAGAAGATTCAAAATTAAATATAACCACACTATTTAATTTTTGAAAATATCCTAATTAAAAAAAACCATCTAAAACGTTCCTCACTCTAAAAGAGCGTCGGCGACAAGTAATTGGTCACAGCGCATTAAACCATACAGTTGGACTTTTACTAAGACGGATTTATTATGGGAATTGTACCACTGTTTTTAGGTTGTACACTTTTTGTAGGTTGCGACTGTAAATTTTCCCGCGAGGACGCTGCTTTCACCTTCTTTTTAATGTTTTCAAAACTAGTGCGTATAATGAAATTAAAAATATAGTTTGGGGTATGTGATAATAAAGTAATGAAATTAGTTCAAACTTAACTTGATTTCAGAGCGACTCAACATTCGAGACGACGTCGAACCTCACGTTCGAGGTGACCCGCTACGAAAACGGACAGAAGTTCAGATGCACGGGCGAGAACGAAGTCAACAAGATGATCAACGAAGATCCTCTCGTCAGGACCAAGGAGCTGGAAGTCTGGTGTAAGTTTACATTAATCGTTCATACTTTTTTTTTATACTACGACGGTGGCAAACAAGCATGCGGCCCGCCTGATGTTAAGCAGTTACCGCCGCCTATGAACGCTTGCAACGCCAGGAGCATCACGCGCGCGTTGCCGACCCTTTAAGAACTCATTTACTCCCCTCTTGAAGAACCGCATACTGTAGCCCCCGGGGAAAACCTCGGCAGGGAGCTCATTCCACATGCGGAGCGTTCGCGGTAGGAAGTTCCTCTGGAACCGGACAGTTCTCGACAATTTAGGCTCTAGCATGTGAGGATGAACACCCTGCCGATGGCGAGCAGTGCGGTGGTAGAACGTAGCCGTGGGCATCATGTCAAACAATTCCTCAGAACACATCCCATTATAAAGACGGTAGAACACACACAAGGAGGCAAAGACTCTCCTCAGACTTAAAGGCTCGATTCCGTCAGTGAGTTTAGAATTGTCAACAATTCGCACAGCACGTCTTTGTACCGAGTCAAAAGTGCTAAGCTGGTATATGCGGGGGCTCCTGCCCAGAGGTGACTACAGTACTCCATGATCAAACTTGATCAGCAAGTAGCTATTGCAGAACTGCTCATAGATGAAATTCAGTTTACTATTATTTAATTTGTCTTTAAAATCGTCTATCCTGTTATTCATCAGCATTTTTGGAATCGTTGAACTTACTGACTTGACTTGAGATCGACCATCAAACCTTTTATTTTTTCTTTTCAAATCTAACATTTACGAAATGACGTAAACGTTACTATTACTAGCAAAACGAGCGAGCGAACCATCTCCGTTTCAGCTTGGCATACAATTATTACATGTTTGAATATCCGGATGTCCGTTTGTCCGGATTTTCGGCTCTTCTTGTCTAGAAGTCTCATTTCTCAACCGATTCTCATAAAATTATTATGTGAGTAGATTCGTTTTTTTTTTTCGAGACACGACTAAATTTTTCAAAATGGCGGAGATATGAGGTGGAATACGTAAATCATTACAAATTTACCCATTTCAAAGCAAATTCGCGAGGTCTACTACGTATATTCGTCACTGAACTCTTTTGTTACATGTATTAGTACGAATAAATATAATTAACCTTTAACCATAATTTTTCAGACCCTCCGATAGTGCGTGTTAGTCCACCGAACATCACTGTACTACAGGACTCCAAGATCCTTCTCAAATGCGAGTACGAAAGCAACCCGTCTCACCTCAAGGATGTCGCCTGGTGAGTTGAAATTATTCTAATATTTATCATCACCGACATTTCAATCCTTTTCTCTTCAATGCTTTCAACATTCTTGAAGATCGTGATCACTTATTTTTCTTACATTCTCTATAATCTGTTACATTCTCTAATAATCTGTCTTTATCAGTTTCAATATCGTTACCTTCATGGCCGGATGGAATTTGTTAGAGGACGCCACTTTATTAAATCTTCATTAACTATTCAATTTCACACCATACGCTTACTAATCGGTTTTTGGCTTATTATTACCTACGTCTTCGTGACTCCTCCACGCGTCAACTTCGTCATTGGTAGTAGTGATTCTTCGTATGTTATCTAAATGCCTACAATTTCATTTACAGGTACAAAGACGGTGTGAAGGTGGACGTAAACGCCTCTCATTACCAGGGCGGCAACACCAACCAGCACTCTCTCATTATCTTCAACGTCACCGGAAACGACACTGGCAACTACACGTGCCAGCTCCTCAATGATGTCGGGAACGGCACTAGTGATACCGCCATCCATGTTAATGTGCTATGTAAGTAATGTAGCATTATAATAATCATTTTTTGCTTCACCAACAATTGCCTTCCTCACCAACCCTCCTCTATCACCAACGACTTGGAAAATGGCACAAGCAATGCTGCCATTAATGTTAATGTGCTATACAAATCTTGTAGCATTGAGTAATAGTAATAGGAACCTACTTGCTAAACTTCATAAGTAACGCCGATAAATTGGTCTGTCAGCACTTTAAAGACATTGACAATTGCACCAGCCACTACTTGATAAGTATCTACATTGCTTAGAGTAAAAGCCAAAGTATAAAGCCTAAACATTCATGAACTTTACGTTTTAGCGAACTATAGATTTCGAAGATTCTCTGCCCTTACTTAATAATTGAAATGTTCTGATCCGTCTTTATTTTAATTCCAGATAAACCCACAGTCAGGCTAGTGATGTCAGAACCAAGTCCCATTAACGAGACAGAACATAAGAACATCACACTGATGTGTGACGCGATAGACGGGAACCCCAAGACCCTGGACGAAGTCACGTGGTATTTAGATGGAGAGGTGCTGAAGAAGCTTCCAGAATGCAATGGTACAGATGGTATGTTACAATTCCAATGAATAGTATAAGATTTTAAACGAATGTACTTGCAAATGGCCATAGACATAGACACTAAACGTGGTATTTAAGAGTGATGAAATGACATTTGACTTTTTAAACTGATAGCAGTCACATTATGCCATCACTACACTCTTTCAGCCACGTTTGCTCCGCATGATACTTATGCTAAATACTTACAGTCTGTTAAAATTTCCTTTGAGTTTAACCTGTATTGCTTCATCTTATGTGGTTGAAATTTGAACCTCACTGATCTTACCAGAATTCGTTTGTCGTAAAAGCTCACGGACTCTATGAAACTTATAATAAGAAATATACTTTGGTATCTGCTTCGTTATCATTTTGTCTGCAGAATGCTTAATTTAAGCCCAACTTTGAAATTATGAACATCTGTATACCTAACTACATCTTTCAACATATTATTGACATTTGTACTGTATAAATAATGTCCTGAAATGTCCGCATTCTAATTCGATAAAAGGTATAAAATTTACTATCAAACTTAATATTATTGATACAATATAAATGGACAATTAAATTTAAATTAAACTGAAAAAGATAAAACCACGGGATAAAACTACAGAACTAAAAATGTAAAATGAATTAAATAAAGCTAAAATAAATCTGAGGACCGGGTATGGTGGCGCGAACTGGGGAAGGCCTATGTCCAGCAGTGGACGACTCCGGGCTGATGATGATGATGATGATGATGATGAAAATAAATCTAGAAAACTGTGCCCCCGCGGCATGGTCCCGAAGACGCTGGCAGCAAAATGATAAAATGATAGCACATTAATGTTAATTCCAGCGGCTCTCTGTGATGAAGTGGACCCCTCAATGCTGCTGCTCCAAGACACTACGAGAAGTTTCCATGGCAACTACTCGTGCCGAGGCAAGAACACTGCCGGCGAGGGCGAAGAGAGTCCGAAAACTGAGCTGATTGTCAACTGTGAGTATTTCAAGAAATTTAAATTCAATAATCTGATATGTATTCGTTCAAATCCTTTAAAAGATCCATACACCATATTATTCAAAGAAACCTCAATAAAACTTAGCATTTGCTATAGCAATGGGACGGACCAACGACGAAACATCGTTAAATAAAATTTAGAGGTTATCACTAGTGTTTTTTTCTAACTGGAAGACGCAGGGTGCTCAAGTTACGTAAACAAGCATACAAAGACTTATAATGTGCCTTAACGCATTGTTTCAGATCCACCCGGGCCAGCAAAGCTGGTTTACTCACCATGGCGTGTGGTCAAAGGGAAATCCCTTATTTTGACCTGCAGCATAGAAGAGAAAGGCAGGCCCGAAGCTCAGAGGTACCTTTTAGTATTTCACATAAATTATTCTGACTTACGTACACCTCTGTATTATTTTGTATTTAGATTATTTCCACATATTTTTTTTCATTTGTGGTTAAGTTTCTATTGCTCTTCTTACTTTTCTATTATGTATCTTTTCTTACATCTCCATCGTTATAATCTTATACTGTTAGAAACATCACTTATATATATGAGACTTCCTAACTAATAGCTTAACACATTTCACTTCATTTTTCTTAATTTTATTACATATTTCTTAACAATTTAAACTCTTTCTTTACCTAAACGTTTTCCTCCTTTTACACGTCTGACCTATATTTTCTGTTCGTTCGCTTTTTAGCTATAAGATCGCCTATTTTTTACCTCTATTGTAATAAAGTGTTATCTATATTTGTATTTATTTCTTCTTGAGGTGTTCAATAATAGTACATTACGACCCGCCCGGTTTTATAGCATGTAAAACATTAAAGTGTGACAAAAATTACTTACCGCCCTAGGACGTAATTTACGACTTACCGCCCACTTTTCTGGCATGTAAACCCTTGTTTACGAGCAAGATTGATGGAAAGAGTATTCTATTCTATTCCCTTTCCCCAGATTCCGCTGGCACCGCGGCGGTCGCCAGGTGGCCGACATTGTCTCCGCCAACTGGACCATCGACCCGCTCAGCCTGGACCACAGGACCAACTTCTCGTGTCGGGGCTTCAACGCCGGCGGAGAGGGCGAGCCGGCGCACACCTACATTAATGTTCTGGGTAAGATGAAAATTATTTATTTTGTACTAGCGACCCGCCCCGGCTTCGGACGGGTGCAATGCTATATTATGCATGTATTATACATATAAACCTACCGCTTGAATCACTATCTATTTAAAAAAATGCATCAAACTCCGTTGCGTAGTTTTAAAGATCTAAGCATTCATACGGACAGACAGACAGACAGACTGCACGAAGCGACTTTATATTATACTACGTATTGAAGACCACGGAGGCAATTTTACAAGTAATAGTTTTCGTTTCCCAAGAGGCGACGCCTGTTGAAGAAAGCCAAAATAAACTAAAACAAGATAATGAACATCTAATATAGAGTTAACGGACGATTTCAATTTTAAATTAACTCAAATCTGCATTTGGTTCCTATAATCAATATGATAATTTTCACATTGACCAAAATGTCCTCCTTGAAAGTAAATGATATGACGATAATCACGATTCTTATTTCTTTCAGCTCCTCCGAGCTTCAAGTATGCCATGAACTACTACAGCGGCGCTTTATACAAATCTCAAGTAAGTAGTTTATCCTACTATTTATACATAGGAAAACATCTAGGTACTACTAAAAAATAAATAAGAATTATTTTATTTAAGAAAAAAAGGATACAAACGGAAAATAGGAAGTATAAACTAAAAAAAACATAGACTTAACAGTGACGAAAGAAAACTCTCAGATAGTCAATATGGCAATGATAACCATTTTATATTAGTAAATTTTGTAAAAGTTCTACATCATAAATGCCTGGATAATTTGATAACTGGAAGTTTTGATAGGTAATAATGAAATAATGAACTATTCTGCAAGTAGGCCACAAGAGCACTTTTACATGTCTGAGTCTACTAAAATGTCTGAGTAATTTGGGAACTATACGTTGGCCACTAGACATTTTATCAATAAGAACTGTACTAATTGAATAGTGGTCCTTCTATCTGCCTATCATGTGGACATTGTGATGCTCGGACCGACATACCCCGGACGAAGGTGAAGACAGCTACAACAAGCACTAAGGCGAGCAATAACTAGAAATCGCGGAATTGGTTGGTGGTTTGGGATTAGGGCATGTAGACCTTGGAAATTTGAGTAAAGTGGTATTAGGAATGGCCGGTACTCCTATACTAAGATTATCCAGAACTGCACTCCCTATTTCGGATCTGATGTTGTAATACTTGTTTCCAATTTAGCTTTCTTTCCAGAACATCTCCCTTAAATGCACCGTGGAATGCGCGCCTCGCTGCAGCGTTCAATGGCTGATGATGAAGGACGACGAAGAGATGAGGGTCATCGACCCCTCCAAGACTAACTTGTACTACATCGAGGAGAACCAGATCGGATATGAGGTTAATAGGAACGACTTCGAAGCCACGGAGAGTATTTTGGTAAGTTTCGCCATCACCACCACCATCACAATTATCACTGGTGCTAGAGCAGCATGATCAATTATTATCACCAACTAACTTGCCACCTGCCACCGTCAATATCATCGACATCATCGACATTGTTTTCTTCATTTTCGACGTTATCATAATCAACATTACAAATTATAAAGGGGTTTGTACCTTAAAAGCAACAACCGAATCCTTTTAGGACCACTTTGTTGTCCGTCAAGAGAAACAAAAGCTATAGACTATACGAGTAGATACTTTACTTTTACCTACAATGTTGAAATTTGTCAAGAAACAATGTCTTATAGCACAAGTACTGGTAGAGAATGCCTTGTGGCATTAAGTCCGCCATTTGTACTAGCTTGATCTGTGCAATAAAGTTTAAATAAATGAATAAGTAAAGGAAAAAATCGTATGTATACATATTTGTAATGACATCACAAAATTATTTGGTTTAACTTGGAACTTGTTTCAGCATTGGAACATGTCCGCATGGCCAGGCGGCGTGCTCGACCGCACAGCTGACAGGAACACCAAGTACATGTGTCGGTCATCCCGCAACGACGCCGGGCCGGCGGTCAACAGTACAACACACTTCGCTGTCGAATGTGAGTTTTCTATTCACCATTTACCCTCTCGCTTCGTATGGAAAGTACCCAACCCAAATTAGTGCTCTGCCGTAGCAGTACCAAAGTTCGCTTCTGGAGACCAGCACCAAATTTTGACTATGATGTTAGGCATGTTGTCCTAGTACTTCCTATATGCTAAGTTACAAAAGTAGACAGGGCGCTACATTTTATTTTAATTTCGTTCAGTTGGTAAAAAAGAAAATTTCCTTCGATTGTGTCTCTGAAACGGAACATAAACTATGATTTTCATAACCGTCTCTTCAAAAACCATGCATGATCATATATGTAACTTTGTTCTTTTTTTTTTCTTTAGATGAACCCGAGAACATAACAGTAACTCCGAGTATAGTTCCCGTCACAGAAGGGGACATACCGGGAAAGGTCGTCTGCCAAGCTAGGTAAGAAAACATTCTGGGACTAAATACCACGTCAGTAACGAATCATTCGTCCGAGAGATTCCTCTATTTCCAACGTTTACTAGTCCCTTATGCGATTCACACTAAATTTCCTAACTAATCTACATGTAAAACTAAAATGTGTTTATCCTTACAGAGGCTTCCCAATACCCTCCTACTCGTGGCGTCGAGGGAACGCCAGCAAATCACTGGCGAAGGAGCACACCAACAACTCGCTCGTGCTGTCTTCCTCCAACACTCTGTTGCTAGGGCCTGTTCAGAGGAAGGACGCCGGACATTACCTGTGCGAAGCTTATAACAGACACGGATCTGTGTCCACTACGGTGTTCTTGGATGTTATGTGTAAGTATTTTTGATATATCACATAACAGCGCGCACAATCTGAAGAACCTGATGATGATAGGAAAAGGGTTCGACCAGTTAGATATCCGAAGAGGTGGAGTTAGCTGGATGCGCTGCATCAAACAACAACCATCAGCGGTATAGGCTGCCTGTCCAAAGAAGCGAAGCTGAAAAAAATAACCAATCAGGCTGCGACTTTCTGAAGCCCAAAAGAAGTACATTTAAATCTGAGGAATGTGATTGGTCTATTTGCACATATCTGCTCCACTCGCGGACAGGCCTAAGAGATACGATCTACAGTAGTAAGAAAGCGACCGAAATAAAATTCCACACATTTAAGGATACACTTAATACATTTCCAATAATTAGGAGTTTCACTTTGGAATTATCAATTTCGTGATTTTGTGAGCTCCCATTTCCAATTCTTTTTTATGTGAATGATCCCAGAATTATCAAAGTACAATAAATTAAATTCGATGCCCTACATCGAAGAAGTCTCCAGGCTTGTAACAATTTTGGGGTGTTTGGTAACTGGCAATTACAAAATATATGCATTATGTATTTTTTCCAAATGCAAATTGTGTAGGTTGGACGGCCACTTGGTGGAATATAACGTTAGTTGGTGAAGAAATAGTCTATTAGCTGTCATATTCCCTTCACTTTATTTATAACCTAACTTTCCAGTCGTTCCGGAGTGCGGCATCAAGCAAGCTGAATATAACGGAGAGCAGGTCTTGATCTGCACAGCCCATTCCAACCCGAACGAAGTAAGTGCATTCATATATTCATTAACTATATAGTCAATATATATCAGACACTTTGGTGCTCGAAGATGAAAATGTACCTAGTCGTAGTGCAGATAGTTTTTCATTGACTTTTACAGCCAGGAGCTTAATTAGTACTTTCATATGGTATATGTCCGAAATATCATCACTTTAGTTATATGCTTTATTTTCGTTGATTGAAATTATTCCTTTCGTGTCACTTAATACTAGTCAAATAGCAAAGAAAGTATTAATACGTATTGCCATGTGTCCCATCACATGGTCCATATCAATACGTTTCAAACGGACCAGTGACAGCAAAACGTCAATTGAATACAGCTCATGTTTTTTGCATTTCAATTCTTATTTAGTACTTTCCAGACAGAACCTAGCCGATCTTTTAATCATTATATTAAATGGACCGATCAAGTAAAAGACTCATCGACCTCTAAATTCTACTCAGTTGTAAGAGACGTGCTAGACAGAAACCGGTGGAGTCAGATCATCCGCGCCAGATGCAACCCTCAAGCTGACCACGATCCTCAGACATGAGGGACCGACCCCAGAGAGAGAGAGAGATAATGAAAATAGTTCACTCTAACATTAAAGTTCAAGCATCATTAACGTGGTTTTCCAGGTATCCTTCTCCTGGAAGCTGAAGAACGACAACGACACCCTCACGGACGAGAAGATCTGGCAACACAACCAGCAGAGCTACCTGCGACTGAGCACCGGCGTGGAAGTCCACAGGACGTACCTATGCTTCGCCAACAACTCCGTTGGCATGTCCAGAGCGTGCGAGCGGGATGTCATGGGTATGTCGAGCCTTTAACAGCTCCTGTTGCTTTTGGCACCATAACCTCTTTTCTTTTTTCGATTTTTCTGTCCCACGATGCCGACGATTTATCAAAGGCAACTCTAAATAGTGATGTTTGTTCACCCCAAACCGCCGTTTAAGGTTTAGGACGTCTTTCTACCAATATCCCTGTACTACTTTTTAAAATACATTCCTTTTTGTCGCTAGTCTATTTTGTGCCTGAGTTTTTAGGACCCGAACGACGAATCATGTTTTTTTTCCTGGATCTTCCCTCATCAGAAATCATTCATCATTTTGTAGGTCATAGACTATGACCTACCAAACAACAGCCCTCATAACGTTTGTCTATCTGATTGCGCCGATTAAGAAACCTGGGGCACTATGATGGTTGCGTTTATCACGTGATAAATAAGTGATAAAACATCTGTCACTCACACTCGCAGTTTGTCAAAACGTGACGGATGCATTGTCACTTATTTATCGCGTGATAAAAGCAACCATCATAGGCCCGCTGCGTCACATAATTAGACTAAGGATTGTATATAATTCTTCACTGTCAATAACATCAGCAAATTTCAATAACCAGCGAACAGCGCTTTTGTTAATTCACATCTTTCAAAATAAATAATGCAATATATTTAAATGACAGATGTCTTACACGCAAAAAAGTCTAGTAAAGAGTTTTTGAGCGATATAATTAAAATATCTTGCATTATTTGTATATAAATAAAGAAATTAAATTTAATTAAATGAAATGAAATTAAATTTGAACACATAATTTGTGTTGTGATAATTTGCACGAAGCGTGTAAGTTAAAATCAAGGAAGTTAACCGTTATTATTACAAAACGGGACTTAATTGCATTCAAAAAGTGTTTATTTCATTACTTCGACGTTTAAAACGTGATGTTACGTTCATGGTCTCGAAGGAACGTCGAAGTAATTAAATAAACACTGTTTGAATGCGCTTAAAACCCTCTCTTGTTATAATAATGTGTAAAAATCGTGTAAGTTTAAATCAATAAATTAAAGCGTTTTTTGTGTTCAGCCATAAATTGAACAATTAAATAAAACCATAATTGGTACTAAACTGGTTTATCATGTCATAACATTTAATTATATTTTCTAGCCAACCTGGAAAGCCTCAGTGAGTAGTGTGTTATTTGTGGAGTCAGCCTAAAGGTGCAGATGGACCTGAGTATTCACTTTGACAAAACATCCAGCCAAGCCAAGGACACCGTTACGTTCTTATCAAGCGAATATTCGCAGGTTTATTACAAGTGAATGGTTAGATCTATCAGCACCTTTACAGTTGTAGTCTGAAACATGAGCATTTCAACCCTTGTACTTATCAATACTGTCGTTCCAATTTGTAAAACCTTTATCAAAGAGAATCATGGTTTACTGTGATATTATAATTTCCTAGCTAATTTACTCCGATATTATAATGTTCACAAATGATTTTTTGTTGCTAGACTTTAGTAATGAAAAGGATAATTATTATAGTAATACTCTTTTGTTAACTTACACTCATGATTCACTCTGCATGTTTATGTATTTGTTGCGGCTTCGCAATATTCTTAAAATACTGGTGAAATTGTAACGCATTGGCAGCATTCGTTTTGCAAAATTTATAGAAAATAATTTTTAATTTAATTTTTCAGCACCAAAACTAGATTGCCATCACCGTTTTTAAATTATCTACTTGATAATTGGCTTATTAACTTCCTTTACACATTTAAGTTCAAATGCACGATGTATGTTGTTGCTGTCAAGTTGTTAAGGAACAATTAAGCCCGGAGGATCAAAAATTCATATTTTGAAGCAGATGACTTATGTTTCTCCCATCTTTGTTTAGGTTCTGCAGTATGGTGGCGGGATCGTCAACAACTTATTCTCATAGGTTGCATCGCCCTCGCCATTTTAGTCATCACAGTTATTCTCTGCATCATCATCATCTGTATATGTAGACGAATGAGGGCTAAGTCCAAATGTAAGTACTACTTCACTTTTAAGTACTACTGTTAGTAACAGTTTCATGTTTGTTGCTTATTTGTTTTCGAAATAACATATTGTTAAAATTTTTGCTTGTCTCATTGTACAAACACATGTTACAGAAATGTTGCTCACTGTTTGTTGTTTAATTCATTCTCGTCAGTGTAACTTTATTTTTATGAAGATTACAATCAAATGAGTCTAAAATTATCTGTAGGAGAAATTTATCTGTGCATGCACTGAATTTGAAATATCAACAAAATATCTTCATTATTAAAATTATAAATAGAACTAATTTTGATTCATGTTTTTTTTTGGATGCTGCCTACTAAACCACACTTAACACCACTAAAAATATACAAAACGATAGACAATAATCCAGTGGAATTAGAGGAGAGAGAAAAGTAAGTTTAATTTGTTTTTGTTCCTTATTTAATTTTATAGAATTACTAGCTGAGAATGACTATTCGTTTAGATTATTTATTGATTGAAAATTCATTGATAATTTTGTTGTGTAGGATTTTTTAATTAATAGGAAATCTTAATAGAATAGTGTTAGTTATATATTGAGTTTATGATTTTTCAAAATATTTTATTTGCAAATTGCTTAGTAGGTATTGCCTACATAGCAGTGACTGCTCAATTTTATGTTAATAATTTTACCTTATACCCTTAAATATTTCAATTGTTTTTACTCAATTAGTTTTATACTTTACTTGATCATAATAACTATATTTATTTTATTCTAAAGTATAATTTCTAGGTGATGGTTTTTGTTAAGTTGATACCAGATATTTTATATTTATGTTCTAGAATTAATTTAAAAAACAATAGCTTCCTTATTACTAGACTTATTTTTTCACTTTCTTTAGGAGTAAATGTTTAAAAATGATGATTTTCAGCCACGCCCTTGGTCCGAGCAGATTCTTGGCACACTTTGTCAATGCCACCCTCAAGGTCACCTCTTGTAGTGCCCATGCAGAGGTACTAGGCCTCCGAAAGGTCAAGGGCAAACCCCAAGGTCACTGAGTTTGCATTTTTGCCTGTAAATGCTTGGACCAATGGCTAGTTTTGGTTTTCCGTTTTTATAGTCAATGATTTTTTAGAATTGTTGTTTGAGCACTTTTCCCTCCTAATAACACGGGCTTTAAGGTTTTCATAATATTTGTATATATTTTTGCTAAATACTTTATTAATATTGTTACCTAGGTTCCTAACAGCTCTAACGCCAGATGTTCTCAGACTGACTACAATTAATACCTCAGGTATACATTTACTAACAATTATAACATTTTCTATATAGATGGAGAATGCTTTCTTGTTTTCACGCTGTTATGTACTTGGAATAGATAAATACACGTTTGTAGTCACCATTTTTTTGTCACAGACTTATGTTTCACGGCAGGCTTATTTCTATGACGTATTTGAAAAAAACCAAGATTTTCATAAGGTTTCTTCAATATAAATCTGGAATAAGTCTTTCGGGCTATTTTAAGCCTCAATTTGCTTAAGAGTGGTTTCGTATGGTAAAAAGTGTGGTTATTTTTAACGTAGACCCAAATCAAATTATGTAGATTTTATTGGTTAAATTGAAATTTTGAGATTTATTTGCATGTAAAAAGCAAAGTGGAAAGCATTCTTCTAGCTTGATACTTTACGGGTATATATATATGTAATAATCAAATTATTCTATGTACTTATTTTATTTTTCCATTGTGTATTTCAATAACAAGGTTAGGGTCCCATTATCAAACATAGGTATTATTTGATTTTGTTCTGCATGTCCCTAACTGATTTTGTTTGTTTTCATGTTTATTTACCCAGTCCGGATGGTAGCTGCCTTAATGAAATGTCAATCGCTCAATCAATCATATCGCAAGCTTTGCCAGCTTTATCACCGCGCCTTAACTTGGCCTTTAGCCCAAAAACATCTGACAGGACTAGACTGGTTGATTCCCAAAGCTATCCCGATAACAAAACCAAAGATACACACACAAGCAGCCTGCAAGCCAATCTGTCTCAATTGGAAGCTACTATCAATGCAAATAAATCACCAATTAGAGACAACGAAGCAAACGAAACGCAGACACCGAAAAGTGAACCTAGGGTTCACAGTGACAAGGTTCAAACTGTAGTGACGCCGAGCAAGTGGCCACTGAAACCTGGGGTCTTAGTACACGTTAACTCTAATCATACTCTAAGTCCTAAAAATCAAGCTAGAATGGCTCCCAATATTTCTCAAAATGTTGATAAAGAAGAAGATGCAACTTTGGGACTACTTGAAAGGAATAGGGTTAAAAGTGATGAAGAGAAATCGCCTACTAAATCTGAATATTCAAAGAAGAATGGTAAGCCCAGAAGACACACCCAGAACGTAGTGACAGGGATTTTCAAAAATTTGAGAAGGAAAAGTGATAATGACTCAGATGATGACAGTGGTAAATATAAGAAGATAAATAAGACTAATAAAAGGGCTGTGTCTTTGGTTAACTTAAATAAACCGGGCTATAGCCTGCCAAAGAGGAGAATAAGATCCTTTTTTCAAAGTGAAGCGCCTAATGTCATTGTTACTGAAGGAGGTAGTTGTTCATTTTCATCATTTATGTTTACGATTGATCACAAGAAAACTCAATAGTTCTATAATTGGTCTAAAAAGTATGTTATGTTTTTTGTGATCAAACTAACTGATTTATCATTATTAATTTATTATTATTTCAATCATTTGTCATCTTAATTAATTCTGGAAAATTTTGCAAATTTTATGGTCGTCTTCATTATTATGTTTAGAGATACAAATTTTTTTCTACCTCGAAAACATATTAATTTTATCATTTACCAACATACACAGTTTGTAAGTACCCCAACAATTCAGCTTGCATGTAGCGTGTTTGTTTGCATGTTTTAGTCGTGTCGTTTAAGAGGCCTGATAGAATTGCCGCTAGTGTGAAACCTTTACACGATGACAATGCCAAAGGGACTAGGAAAAGGAAAGCTCCCGGAGACAGTGAGTACTGCACGATTTACAAATGTCAATTTCCACCCACTGCCATTTTATCCTAGTCTCATTTAAATAAATCAAAATTGATAATTCTACAGAATTCAAATTAAGAAAATTACATCGTATACGTCATAGCTAAGACATTGTTTTTTTCAAACCAAATTCATTGCTCATACGATTTGGCAATGGCAATGATCCACGATTGAATTTTAGGTGCTGATTTATACAACTGACTGCTCATTACTTTTTTTTCATCTTGACAAAAGGCAGTGGGTAGAAATATTATGGCTGTAACTTTATGATCTTCAATACACTTTTTTGCCTATTTTTTTTTCAGTACACACTTAGATCCTAAATTATAAATAAACATTATATGAAATGTTCACGATAATTTCAAATTTTCTTATAGATTCCCCAAAATAGCCAGTAAATTGATTGACTCATGTTTAAAGTAGTTCTCTAATACATACGAAATGCTATAGATATATTAGCATTCCCGAGCTCATTACAGTTTCTCAAGCCAGTCTCATAAACTGGTAATAACTTTCCACAGGCCCACCTATGAATGGCGTAGATAATGCAGCAAACGGCAACCTTGGAGCGGACAGTCCCGGCCTGTACGAGAACCTGCCGTTCCATGGGCTCCAACAAGCACCTAATAAGGTAAATAATGAACTTGATGACAATATACAACAATTTGAAGTTCCTAACTAATAACATGAAATCGATCGAAATAATTTTAAGAAGAAATATTTAGAACTAGACGTTAGCAGTTGTGTCAAGCTAAATTAATGCTTCAAAGGAGTTTCAATATTGATTTATTAATGATATTTGTCTTCTACATAGTTATTTGGATCGATACAAGTAAATATTGTGAAATCTGATCTGGTTGAAATCTATTTGGCATATAGTGGTTATCTGATATAGAAAAATGTAAGCTACGCGGATCAAGCAAATGAGGTAGTATTCAACTAGATTATATTTCCGGAAAGCCTTTTAGAAGTTAAGTATACTTAATACATTCAATCATTAATGTTTTGTTTGCTTCACCTACTAATTTGCTATTTTTTGTTTCATTCATTTCATGTTTGTTTGCATGATAGCCGGTACAGGCTATTCAACCACGAATCGATACGAGCAAAACCGCTAAAGGAATAGAAGCGTTACAAAAACAATTAACTACAAACCCGTCCTTCACACCGAGAATCGTGTGTCCACCGTTTGTACAAAATATATCGTATCCAATGACAACTGCGACGAATTCGCAATATCAATACGGGATTCCATTGCTATCACCTATTCAACAAATGTATCCATTACACCAAACGGTTTTGTTGAATCCATATCTACCACCAATGCAAACTTCTTTTCTCAAACAATTTCCAACCATAGAAGAAGAAGTATTAGAATCAGATACGAGAAAATTTTCTTCTCTGAATACAAGGAACCCAAGACGTCTACCACAGTTTCAGTCCATGAGAACTATCAGAAAACGAAACATCGAAAGATTCTACCCTAATACCGAATATGGAGAAAATTTTACTGAAATAAATAATAACAAAGGGAGTTTGAACAACTCGGATAGAAACGAACATGAAAATATTATATACGCTAATTATCCTTCTCTGCTTAAAATTAAATCTGATATAAGTGGGGTTGAAGCATTTGAGAATTTAACTGATTCAATACAAGTTTATGAAGAAAGCAATGATAACATTAATGCTTCTACTGGATCATTGAAGCCAGTGCCAGCGCCCAGGACCAAATTGTCGCCAATGTCCTCGCCCCAGAAAACAGACCATGTGTATGTAAATTTATCAATGCCATTAATTAATACAAAGTTCACGTCATTTGATGTGGTTGATGCACCAATAAGACCGACAAAATCTGCTGAAGATGTGTCAAAAAAACTTCGAACTGTTGTTAAAAGTGAAGAAAAGCCAATATTGTGTCCTAAGCCCCGAATAAAAGTTGACAATGGTTATAGTGATGATGATGAAAATAAAGAAAATCCCGATGAAAAGAAAGATATTTCTAAACCTAACATCATTGGTGCAACACCTAAAAGAAATACTTCTATAATACTACCATCGACGTCGCTAGTGAAATCTGCTGTGAGTAAGCTAAATGACCAAGGGATGAACAAAGTTGGACTACCAAAAAAACAAGTAATTTCACCAAATAAGACACTACAAATACCAAAGCTTACCGAAAAGCCAATACCAAAGAGAAATTTAATTAAACGTAGCAATTCTGTTCAAACTAGCCTTACTTTGAATGACGCTCAGGTATAACGCTTATTTATTTTTTCTCTTCCTATCATCTTTAATTTTAACACTCAATCTCATCCTTTAACCTAACTTGAGCTCTTACTAAATTACTAACATTTTCCATTTCAGAATACTAACATACTCCAACAGCAATATCTCCAAAAACGTAATTTTGTAAATTTAAATAGTAAAGGGAAGAATAAGAAAAACTTCCAAATTCCATTGCAAAAACATCACAGTTTCTGTTACTTCCAGCCTATAAGAGTAGACAAACGCATACCAGTCGATCAAGAGAGATCATATAACAATACCATCGGACCCATGATCTACCAGCCTGCGGAAGCTCAGTATTACACAAAAACATTAAATCGAAGCAGAGACAAAAACAGTCACAAACTAAACCGCCTGAAAAAGTCGGAAAGCCTTCGAGAAAAACTATCCTGCGTAGGTGTATACGATAACTATGAAAAACCCAACTATCCAGAGCCAGAGTACAATGATTCAGAAAGAAGATCATACCTACAACTCCTAAAAGGCAACTACATATCCAATTCAACGAGAAACTTAGGCCCTGAGCACAATTACAACACAAATTTTAACACAATGGGCCCCAAAGATGAAAAACCTAAGCATAAAAAACTAGTGTATGCAGATTTAGCATTAGGTAATCATAACTTGAAATTTAAGAACACTGTCAATTCAAATAGACATTTGTACGACACGTACTCTATAGGTAACCATGATAGTACTAACAAGGAGAGTAATAGTAGTCATAGTAACGTAGCCAGTAGTCAGCGGAAGGGAAGTCACAGCCAGCAACGCAGTGACTACGCCACGCTTAAGTTTAACGAAATTGACGTCTGAAAGGTGAGTCGCATTATAACCATCATCTTACATTGCAAATATTGTATTAAGCGGTTTACACTCACGTGAAATTGTCAGGAACGGCCCGACATGTTTCGTTGTTGCGCGCTATTTAGGGCAGAGCGTCGCTCAAATAAATCAGTGACAAAGTTACCGCGTGGATAGCAGGCCATGATGAAGAGCTCCATACGAGTTCGAAACATGTTGGGCCGTTCCTGACAATTTCACGTGAGTGTAAACCGCTTAATACAGTTTTTCAATTTGTCATACGAAAGTTTTAATAACAATCTTATCTTATGTCGATAAACCCATAGTAGTTTAAAATTTCACTTTCTAAACACTTACTATAGTAGTTAGCTAAAGTGAAAATAAACATGAACTTAGTAATTTCCAATTCAGAAACGATTACATTTTAGTTTATCGGCATATTGACGCAAATCATCCAGATTTTATTTTTATACTCATTTTACAAATTACTCGACAATAATGATTTCGATTATTCTTAACGTACTGATATTTTTGCATCGTTAGAACTAAAATAAATTTGAACAGTAAAGTCAAACGGGATAATTTGCGTACATATATCATCTCGGAAAATATTTAAATTTCTGTAGTCTAGATATACGTAATACATGTATTGCTAAAAAAGTTGGTAATTTTTCGTTACTGAGTTCCTTAAACATTAAATTTTTGAGCACCCCATTTGCAGTTTTCAAAAGAATTGCTTACGTATGTACACTGAAAATTTTATAATCCCATTTCAGTTATTCTTGTCACAAATTTACAGTGTTCTGATCATTAAACTTTGTCACATTTTAAAGGTAGATTTCTGAAATTGTAATTCATTCGGTAATATGTGACGAAGTGATCGCTTCATAGCATGACCCACGGCCTTGATTCGACGAAAGTTGGCGATATCCCCAAATTAGCAATATGGTAGCTTTACACAGTTTATTAAACGATAAAGAAAATGTCATAACTCTTATTTCGAATAGAGGTGTGATTCCTGGCCCGACGAACAAAGATAGAGAGATTTTAAGAATGCACTAATTCCTCATTTAATTGTGCCAATTACTGCCACCAATCCTGGAATATGTTCCCTGGTTCTCGACTGCAAAGGTGCAAAATGCAAACATAGTCGGGCCAGGAAATATGCATCATTTTTAATCGAGAGCCGTTAAGGCACAAATTTTCGATCCGTTTCACAAATTGGCACTATTAAAATGAGAAATATGGTAAATTCTGCTAAATTGACAACATTTCATATTTTTAAGAATACAATTTTAGTACTTTTCTGTATTTAGAAAGAGGACGTAATCACGGTTTTTATATTTTTCCTGATATTACTAATTATTTTATTATTTATCTATTAAAATGTACTAATTCTAAAATGTAGTAACTCCAAAACTATGGCACAATAGAAAAGTTACTTTAGTCCGGTGTCTAATTAAAAAAGTTGAGCTGACATTGTTGTCAGCTTATTTTTTCGCGGCTCGGTCAAAGACTATAACTCTATGCAGACATAGTTGTCGTAGAGTTAGGATATCTTATGTATTTTCTTATAATTCTTTACATACAGAAAAATAAAATCAAATAATTTATTAAGGTGACATACGATGCAAATCTCTCTCGATCTTTATATTAATTCCCACCATTTGATAGAAATATGAAATGTTAATCAATTACGATCTGATAGTCCGGTCAGGAGTCATCACACCAATAGGGCCTGCTTAAATTACTTAGATAATGGTGAGATCTCGGACTGATGTCAGTAGAAATGTCGAATGCAGGCCGGTGTTATCAATGCTTACGCATGTGTGCCGTGTTGTGACGTTTTTGTCTTGTTCTAGGGCCGCAATAAACTATTTACCAAGAGTGACACGTACATTTTTTAAAACGAGGTAATTTTCAGAACTTTTCCAAAATTGCTTTTAGAATGCTTTTACTAAAAATTAAGCACTAACAGAGTTTGAGCTAAAACATGTTTGGGTTGAAGATATTGTAGTTAGTTTTTGCTTTAATAACAAAGTGATTATTCTAATTTTGATTTAATACGATTTTTATTAACATAAATATTATTGCTATTTTCGTTTATTTAGATCGCTTAAAGTAATACGATCCATTGGTTACATAATAATTCATTAAAATTTGTAATAAAATGGCTTTGCCTATTAATATAAAACAAAGAAATTAAGATTTTCTCGATTTAGTAGAAGGTTCACATTTAACAATTTTGACGTAACATTTACATTTTTAACATTTACATCTCTTTTGCTCAATAGCTTGTTACAATTTAATCAAGAATTCCCATTAAATTTTAATGCTCCACTTGACACATATTACCGAAGAAAATTACTGTTTTTGTCTCCCGTTTTTTTTTTAATTACATATATGAAAATCTTTTAAAACCTGTATTTTAAAATATCCTGTATCTTAAAAATATTTTATGTAAACAGTTGATTCAATATTTGTCTTTAGATTAAAACCCATCATAAACTGAGCGCAATTCATCAAATTTAAATCAAATTTGTCGATTACGTATGAATACTATACGTTATGATCTGTTTTAATCTAGAAATTTTCTTCATTTTAAATAAGTATACTTGGATATTCTAATTGTATTGTAATTGTAATAGATCACATATTCCGTATATCTGAAAATATATTTCATTTCCACAGCCTTTCAAACCCGACGACATGTTCATTTATGCCGACGCCGATCTTAAGGACTACGGGCCGATCAACTACAAGCAAGCATCCATCTACTCGCAGATGAAGAAAGTCAAAGAACAGCAAAAACTGCAGGAAATATATGACAAGCAACAGGACGATTTGCTGTGACGTCACTCTGGGTCCATATTGGCTCACATAAAATTCTTATTCATAATTGTCGTTAGTCATAATTTTCGTAGTCATAATTTCTACTTCAATTAAACAAATAACTTTTCGGGGTTGTTATAATACAAACCTAACCTAAACTAATGGGCCTTACTCCCAAAACTCTTGTAAAGTTAATAATTTCAGAGTTATGACTAACGATTTTATGACAATCAATACGTTATGACAATCAATCGTTATGTGAAAAATGAGCACCCCGTCACGCTGACAGAAACTTTTACTTGAGCTCATACATACATGCCATGACCGGCGGCAAGTGGCGAGCAGTGGCTATAGGTGGGAGCGAAAGGTCCGAGCGCAACGACTATACGACTGAGCGAGACACTCGTATAGCCATCGCTGTCGCTTGCCGCCACAGTTGTGGCTGGGCCGTCAGAATAGTCTTCGGGTTCTGAGGAACAGAGAGGTTCAATCTCAAATATAAGATGGAGTGAGACAGGCTTATTCGGAGGCCATTTTAACGGCAGTCAGCTGTAAAGTCCTAAGGATGTACGTAGTTTTTGAGATATACCAATTTAAAAATGATGGCGTCTGTAATTAATTTTATAATTTTCATTCGCTGATGAATAATGTTGCTGTAATTTTCTTATCTATACTGCCATGCTACGGTAAAAGGACGTATCTTACTATGACATCCGTATAAAGATACGATCTTTTACCGTAACACGGCAGTATACTATTATAAATTAGAAATATTATAGATTTCTATACTTGTATTGAAAAACAGTTTTCTATGGAAAGGGGTCATAATTTCAGGAAAAATATCAATAACGCGATGCAGGATCGTCTTTTGTTTTGTATGGGGGCGCATCTGTTGGGCACAATTTCTTTGTCCTCTCATGACGTCGATACGGCTGGACAAGTTTTAACCTATTTGGTACAGGGATAGCTGGACATCCAAAGATGGTTACAGGATACTTTTTACCCGACTACGCTAAAGAAAAAAATGCGCGGACGAAGTTACGGGCGCCTCCTAGTTAATAAATAAGTACTTAATCATGTGCATGTTTTTGGTCCTGTTTAAAATTCATTTTTAAATTGGTATGTCTCCTGTTGCTATCTCGTACGACATAACTATAGTTTTTATACATCAACGTATCTATAATATATGCATGTAAAACTGAACGGTGTATGTATGTAAGTACCATACGTGTAAAAACCTCAGAAAGTTTAAAAAAATAACGTAACCATGTTGAAACCAATTAATTTTAATTTCTATTTAATTACCAAAAAAAATAAGCATCATGTTTGAAATTAACTTCTTAATTTAAAGAATAACATAAATCAATAATGTCATTTAATAATAAAAATACTATAAATCGATGGTGGCGTTGTCAAACCCGATAAGTCGAAAAAAATATATCTTTGAAATAAGAACTTTACTTATTGATTTTTGTCTGGTTACATTTTATTTTCTCACTATTTTATATATTGATCCTGCACCAACTGCTAGTTTCTGTTTAGCCTTATGGTTAACTGGCAGAAAATGCCTAATGGCATTAAGTCCGCCATTTACCTACTCATACTCTTTATTGTATGGTGCAATAAAGTTTTTTTTTTATGTATTGTAGTGCATTGAGTTATTTTTTTCAAGGACCATTTTCTTTCAACTTATAGGGTTTTCATGTACACGCAACCTTCGATATACAACAATTGATATAAAGAGGTTTTCACTTTAAAAATAATTAAACATTACTATTATAACGTTGTAATG
Source organism: Apotomis capreana (assembly GCA_947623375.1). Classification (NCBI taxonomy): domain Eukaryota; kingdom Metazoa; phylum Arthropoda; class Insecta; order Lepidoptera; family Tortricidae; genus Apotomis; species Apotomis capreana. The sequence continues at coordinate 1,512,945 of OX392520.1, forward strand.
TTTCACAAATGTCTCAAAATACAAGTTCAAATATTGTGGCGTGATTACGTTATTTTTTTAAATACTTTTGGAGTCCACGAAAAATCTGTAAAAAATACTGAACAGACATCGGAACCCCAATTTTGATATTTAGCCTAAAATTGTACAGAGTAGCGTAAATGTGATTCGTATGTAAATAATATAAAAACCTTCCTTTTCAATTTGTTAACCGACTGTGACTAAATTAAGAGGTTAGATACTTTTCACGTAAACTAAATCCCCTATCTTTGAATAAACATGAATTCATAATAACTAGGTCAGCAATCATTTCTCGAGAAGGATGTTCTTTTTAATTTCATGACACGAAAAAGGCCTTCTTGCATTAAAAAAAAGAAACAATTATTTAAATTTCTGATCTGAGCTCTTATGACCCTTGTTACAATGTTACATGTTTGGCGCTTAAAGCAAAATACCAACACGTACCAGAAAATGACAATTTTCTGGCAATCCATCGTGTTTTGAGTCATACAATTTCTGGTCTGCAACTCCTAAATACATGTTAGAAATATTATAGTAATAAAAAGTTTGATGTTTTAGTGTACGACACCAAAAAGAAAGCGTAGAGATTAAAAAGAGGCAATACTGTTGTATCGTCCCGTTTCATTAGATTGATTAGAAAGGAACGACTACAGTATTGCCACCTTTTAATTTCTAAATTTTATTTTCGGACTTTAACACAGTTCTATGAATTAAAGATATGAACATTACTAAACACTGGTAACATGACAAGCAAGTTTTTTTTTAGTTTTTCTGCATTGTCTTATATATTGTTAGCCATATAAACAACCATCAAAGACAGCTATCAATGTATAAGCTTAGAGTATGGCTAGACCTAATCCTAAAATAAAAATACTATAAGCTGTGTGGAAAAAAATCTAGCCCGTAAATGCCAAGATTTTCCATATACAGCATGAGGTATTATTTTATTTTTATTTATTGTATTCAGTACAACTTATAATAAAAATAGTTATAGTACAAGCAAAAAAACAATAGTTATTCTTTGAACACTAAAACTTGAAGGGCTTGTAGAATTTTGTGTAACTTTAATTTTATTTTAGTTTTACTCCACAGCAACGCTTTTCGTAGAATAACAACACTATTAGATTTTATTATCCGTCCAAGCGGGAAAGTCTACAAAATTAGTTGAATTTAGCTAAAACCCATTTCTAGGTAAAATTGTAATTAGTGTAAAATACGCTAAACTGTATAAAGTTATAACTATAGTCGAATGATCAAAGATAGAAGTAATTTAGAAATTAATGATTGCTACCAGCATTTTCATAATGAAACAAATAATGTTTCAGATTTATAACTGTAATAAATAATTTTGAAACTACAATATAATGAAAGGTACTTCATTATTTTCGTTATTATTTATGTCAGTGATAGAATTGTCAATCATTAATCAATGAATGTTAAAAACATAAAATCCTTATAACCACACGATGTTGTGTTCATAATTTTATATTTTATGGGGTCCGTAGTATATCGGTATTTATTTCTATATTGTATTCGTATATTTTGTACCGATTTTTAATTTTGCAACGAAATACGAATTTTAATGTACTTAATTATAATTTAACATCGCTTTAAGGAATAACACCGTTGTTACTTGTGATACTCGTAGTACTCATATAAAACGATTATTAAAAAAGGTACCATAGATAAAGAATTGTTTAAAATAATCTTCAATATTGGTACCAAAAATTAAAATATAAGTTGTCGTTTAAAATGAAAATCCCAAACAACCTGGCGGTTACAACATTATAAATACAATGTCGTAACCGCCATGTTAACTTAAATAATGTAAATGCTGATCACTAATATGTATTTGTGAGACTAAACCGTTTATTTGATGTCGAACTAATGTATATAAGGTCTTAATTATGCCAAAAATCTTTATTTTACTAGAAATGTTGCACTATGTTTGTGCTCAATTGAATTGATGTTTTCATTAAAATTACATCATTCAAAAGTAGATCTAATTCGCGGTTTGAATATTATTTAAGTAATCTCAACTACGTAAAAAATCACGTATACGTCTATTGTACATATTTATTTGTATTTTCTTTAAAGGCTCGATTTTTATAAAATAAATACAACTTATATTGCTTTTTTCAGTTTGAAGGATTCTCTAGATTTTTTAGGGTCATAGATGATTTTTCTATGAATCTTATTCATTTAGCCTTCTTTTATATTAATGGATAACTCAGTCTGTACATTTATTATTATGATAAACTGAAACTTGTACTGATAAAGACTATAATTTTCGTATACTAATAAAGACTAGATACTTTGAGTTTGAGCCAATAGTAAATAAAGCAAAACATCTTACTCAGTTAAAATTAGCATTAAATGTGATTAACATTTGTGCAACTGAACAAGTGAACATGTTCCAGATTATACAGAATATTAAAATATTGTGTATTTGTAATTCATTCCGCGATGGCTATACGTTGAAACTTAAATAAATAGGAACGTTAATGTAACTAGAGATTTTGTACATAAAGCGACTTGTTACTATATTGTCAAATAGTGTTAATAAATTAATTTATGGATTTTTTGGAGTTGTTTTATTATATACTAAATTCTGATTTTAATACTAAATATTACAGAATTGCGAAATCATAGCCACACTACATGATACGTATGTATTAAAATAACACGTATAATTTCAAGACGTTAACAACTTGAAGATACATAATATGCTTTATTATTGCTATTATAAACTGTAAAACTAAATGAAATATCTATAAGGTAAGGTTAGGTAAGTGAAAGAAAACCCCAGGATAAGTGCGCCACACAAAATAAATCACAGCATAAGTGCAAAAACAGTCCTAGGTAAGAAAAATATGCTACTGCAATGTTTTTTAAAGTTTATTGCGGATTGTTCCGCGCCGCCGCCGACCAATAAGTACGTATTAACTTCAGGGAACGCGGGCGGTCGTCCGCACGGACCCGTCAGCTTCATTCTAAAGCGCTCCCTGAAGTTAATACTTTATGGGTCGATTGCAAAAAAATTGTACATAGTTAAAGGCTTAGTTAACATTAAATACGATCGCTTCCTTTGTGTGACGAAAGTTAGTCATACAAAATGTATGGGTAACTTTCGTCACACAAAGGAATCAATACATTGTTTTAATTAAAGCCCTTAACTATGTACAATTTTTTTGCAATTGACCCTTATATTGGTCGGTGCGGTGGCAATCCGCACCGACGACGGTCAGCGCGACACTAAAACCAGCAGAAAGAAAATATTCCATTAAAATTCACTTTCTCTTTGCATGTTCGTTATCCAAACACACCTTACATTGAATATATTTAGCAAAAATTTTTTTTTCGGTTTGTAGGTAGTTTACTACTGAAAAGTAAAAAAATTGGGCAAGTGCGAGTCCGACTCGCGCATGAAGGGTTCCGTACCTATACATATATATAATCTATAACAAGTTTGTTGTATGGGAGCCCCCCTTAAATATTTGTTTTATTTTATTTTTAGTATTTGTTGTTATAGCGGCAATAGAAATACATCATCTGTGAAAATTTCAACTGTCTAGCTATCACCGTTCTTGAGATACAGCCTGGTGACAGACGGACGGACGGACGGACGGACGGACGGACAGCGAAGTCTCAGTAATAGGGTCCCGTTTTAACCCTTTGGGTACGGAACCCTAAAAACCGGTCAAGAGCATGTCGGTCCACGGTCAGTGTAGGGTTCCGTAGTTGCCCATAATTGTGTAATGAGAGGTTTAAATTATGAGAAAGATTTCAAGCTATTTTCTATAAAAAGATCGTATTATTAACTGTAATTACTTGTTACCTTCCGGAAGTTATCGATTATACGCGCCAGATTGAGCGGAATATTTTAATGCACTATGGCACTTATCTAATATGTGTTACGTTCGAAGTATAAGGACACCGCGCGGCACGCGGTTACGTCATCTATACTATTATAAAGTCCTAAATTTGTATTGAAAATAAATTTTCTATGGGGGGAGGTCATGATTTCAGGAAAAATCTCGATAGCGTGATGCAGCCGGATAGTTGTTTTGTATGGACACGCTTCGCCGTGCCAACCTGGCGCCATCTGTTTTCAAAAAAACCGTTGTCCTCGCATCACGCCGAAACGGCTGGATAAAAAGTTACCAATTTTGGTACAGGAATAGCTGAACATCCAAAGATGGTTATAGGATACTTTTTATTATGATTCATATTTATCTCTGAAAACATAAATTCCATGAAATATTTTCCTTACAATGTCAGCGTTTGTGATTTTGAATTTAGAACGACGCGACCCCCGCGTGGCTCTTACGTGTACAAAAACTAAAAAGTATGAATTCGACATAATACCTCCTCGCGGCCCACCGGTATTAACAATAAGGTTAAGGTTGTTTGAGGCGTTGAGTTACGGAAACCGTCTTAGTTAGATAGAAAAGATGGCGCCAATTATCGACCAACACAGACGAAAATATGAGTGCAATGTTCGTTGTAAATTGGCTCATGCTAAAAAAAAACATACATTTCTTTAAAAACACAATTTGCGACAATAAGAACTAATTAATGCTCTTTTATTGAATATGCAATTATATTCTTCTGTAGTTTGTAAGTATTGACCATAAAAAAGCCCGGAGACGCAATAAAAAATGTTAATGAATAAAACAGATTTTTAATGCCATTTTATCGAGTGTAATTGAAATAAAAGTATTTCGAATCAATTTAAGTAAATTAAATACATTTTTAAATATTATTTACCAACCAACATTTAGAACATTAGGCGCAAATTTTGGTATTGTTTGTGTTTGGCCTAACTTACTAATAAGGTAGCGAAATGTATAATAAACGATAAATATACGATATATTTAGCCACAATTTTGCATCTATGTAGTTTTTTTAATATATCAAATTTATTCAAAGCATTAAATATCAGTAATTCTTTATTTTTAACGGTGTGTTGAGAGTTTGTTCTCAATGACCAATTGAGCTAGATGGCGTTGTTACTTTGATCTCCATACTAGCGGCTGCATCGCGATGTTAAGATTTTTCCTGAGTTAATAACACCAGCTCCATACATGTAGGGTTTTGGAGCCATTGATGGGTCTCCTCGACACCAAGGCCAGGATTCACGTACGTCGTTGCATGCCCGTGACCACGATTCGGCACAAGCTAGGGTCTAGCTGTGATGGGTTAACCTGGACTTCGAGAATTACTACCGAAGTTGTTGAATATTGATCGCATACCTAATAAGCAGCAGTGTATCAGGTATTGAGAGTTGCTGCTCGACAATGTATGCATTTTATATGAAAAACAACCATGATTCGAGACAAGACAAAATTATGAAATTTACAATGTAGAAATGATTTCACCTAGCCGGGATTTGAACCCAGAACCTACTGAAATAATAACCGTGTTACCTCATGCATTTTCCTTTGCTTCCTTATTCATTATACCACGGATAACAAAACAGTGAAGCCATCACGTATCCGTTCAGTAGTGCTGTCGCCATTATTGACGTACGCTCGATTGAGTTAAGTTGGCACCTGAATCTTATGGCGTTACTTAGGACATTATTATGACAGGTCATATTATTATTATATTAGTATTAGTACCATTGTAGACGAAAATAATTTATTGTCATCTTAATAGATGTCATAAATATATATGTTCAGGTAGGACTATGAGCTAATTATTTTTCAAGGTGCTTTGAATAGTTATCTACAATAAACAATAAATATTCAAAACGATATATAAACATAAGTCTAGCCTCAATTTAAACTAAACCAAGATGATGTTCACAATGGTAGCACCGAAGGTGCGGAGCGATCTAGAGTAGTCGCCCACCCACTAAATTGTACACACACCTTCGGCCTCGCATTAAGTTACTTCAACTTATATTAAGTGGGTTGGCGGCTTCCTTGGGACGCTCCGCACCTTTGGTGCTACGCGGAGCTCGGCCTTCGGCCTCGCACTAGGTTACTTCAACTTATATTAAATGGGTGGGCGGATTCCTTGGGACGCTCCGCACCTACGGTGCTACGCGGAGCTCGGCCTTCGGCCTTGCATTAAGTTACTTCAACTTATATTAAATGGGTGGGCGGCTTCCTTAGGACGCTCCGCACCTTCGGTGCTACGCGGAGCTCGGCCTTCGGCCTCGCAATAGGTTCAACTTATATTAAGTGGGTGGGCGAATTCCTTGAGACGCTCCGCACCTTCGGTGCTAAGTGGAGCTCGGCCTTCGGCCTCGCATTAGGTTACTTCCACTTATAATAAGTGGGTGGGCGGCTTCCTTGGGACGCTCCGCACCTACGGTGCTACGCGGAGCTCGGCCTTCGGCCTCGCATTAAGTTACTTCAACTTATATTAAGTGTGTGCGGCTTCCTTGGGACGCTCCGCACCTTCGGTGCTACGCGGAGCTCGGCCTTCGGCCTCGCATTGAGTTACTTCCACTTATATTAAGTGGGTGGGCGGCTTCCTTAGGACGCTCCGCACCTTCGGTGCTACGCGGAGCTCGGCCTTCGGCCTCGCATTAAGTTGCTTCCACTTATATTAAGTTGGTGGGCGGCTTCCTTGGGACGCTCCGCACCTACGGTGCTACGCGGAGCTCGGCCTTCGGCCTCGCATTAAGTTACTTCGGCTTATATTAAGTAGGTGGGCGGCTTCCTTAGGACGCTCCGAACCTTCGGTGCTACGCGGAGCTCGGTCTTTGGCCTCGCAATAAGTGTAGTGAACGTATGATATTGTGTTTACGCGTGCGAAGCCGCGGGCAAAAGCTAGTTTTAAATAAAATTATGAAATTTTGCGATAACTCAAAAACGGCTCGACCGATTTTGTTGAATATAGTCTTCATTGAAAGTACTTATAATTGCATGATTTTTTCGATAACAAGTTAGGGGGGGACGCTATTTTTTTTATTTTCGGAGCGAATATTTACAAAACTACTGACTTTATCAAAAAATAATATTTGGAGACCCCTATTATTTTTGAAAGACCTATTCAACGACAGCCCACACTAGTGTTGAAACGAAAAAAAAAATTATTATTTTTTTTTGTTTTTATTTTACCGTGTTGTCGGCGTGATACATACATCTCGGAGACTGTCATGAGTGTGGAAGCTAAACGAAACCGGTCGCGCCATTGGAAGGCGACAGTAGCGCCCCCTTGAACCTGTTTTGGCGCGCTAGACAGAGTCTTGGAGGTTCACTCAGCCAAAGCCCGCCACACTTCACTTTGGGTCACCGTCGAGTGCACTACTGCCTTGGAACTGTCCCGCTTCGTTGTGCTATACCAAGTTTATTAGAGTCAGTGTTATAACCCTGCAATGTGCCTAGTGTTAATTTAATAAAGACTATTCTGTTCGAGACTTAGCTTACAGACCTCTGTGCGAGGAACAGTTATTTTGTGCTTCATTGTATAAGGAATAAATCAAGTTACAATTAACGAGGTAGTTCGAGCGAGATGAAACACTTCAGATACAATTATCTGAAGTGTTTCATCTCGCTCGAACTACCTCCTCGTCCACAAGTATGTCGGATAGCTCATGCTGTGCCATACACACCACACCGGCCATCCAACCCTATCCCGACATACACATACTCATACCAAAGTGTGATGAACTCAAATATTTGTTCTTGGGTCATGATGGATGTTATCTATATATGTATTTATTATATCGTCGTCTAGTACCCATAGTACAAGCTTTGCTAAGTTTGGGACTAGGTTGATTTGTGTATGATTGTCCCATAATATTTATTTATTTTCTTTATTTAAGGGTTCCTAGTTGACTACGGAACCCTAAAAAGGGGATGGTGACTTTTTATAGTACATGTAATCATAAATAAAACACCAATCAAACACATACAGTAATAAACAATTATTTATTCGATTTCTTTTCATAATTTTAACGTTAAATAAAATTATCACAGCCATTTTTGAGGCAGACTTAAGACACTTATTTTTGCACCATTGGTACTTACAAATACAAAGTACCTTATTAAAGTGTCCACTGCTTCAGTTAATATAAAATATCCTTTATCTTAGCCAACTGAATTTTTACAATATGTATATCAGAGAAAAATCGCACTAAATAAAAGTGGATAGGTCTTGCGTAACGTTAGTTTTGATTAGATAGATAGAAAAATATCTGTACACAAGAAAAATAATCTTATGATTTCATAAAAGTTAGTGCATAAAATCAAGTTACTGCAAACATTAAACATTATAGCATGTTTTATGACAGATACTGTAAAACTGATGACTTTTAATTTCTTAACTACATGTGACAATTCAACTTCAAAGATACCTATGCTCACTATGAACTTAAAGAAGAAAGCATAAAGCACCTTAATATACAGATTAATCAGCAAAAAGTTAAAGGCCATTGAAATAGCTTAGAAATTCATGCGTAATATTTAATAAAGTGTGTTCGCTCTTTTCAACAGTGTAATATCATCATAACGTATCTGGTTTTCATATTTTCATAATGATAATAAAATAATTTCACAATGATTGTATACAATTTGTTCTCTTTTCAACGGTGTAATGTCAACATAACGTCACAAGGATCCAATTCTCTCACATTACCATCGATTGGAAACCCGTTCTCAAATGGTGTCTTTATCTGTACAGAAACAATTTTAATGAAACTATGGTTTAATATCACAAATACGACTTAAATCTAAATACATACTTAAATATCACATTTTATTCTAAGTGACGAAACCACTCTCACTATTCTGCCATGCACTATATTGTCTTATCATACGAGTTTATTTTACAAGTATAAAAACACTTCCTATTCGCCGCGATAACCCTATCGTTAAGATATTATTGTAAGAGTCAAAGGTGCAATCGCAAAACGTAAACTTGATGTCTAGTACGATTTTTTTTCTGTCTCTGGGATGAATATAAATTCCAGCGCCATCTTCTGGCCTGGCCTAAAGTTAACTCGGAACATTTGAGAACACAAATCACAATTCCACATTATATCATCTTAAAGTTTAACTGTATTGTGTTTGTGTATGTATTTTGAGAATAAACGGCAGATACTGTGAAAAGGTATCATCGTGTGTATCGCGGCATCGAATTTCCTTAATCTCACCTTCTTTACCATGCAATTAGAATCTACTTACAAATAAGAGATTATTGAACATATAAGCATTGACAAAGATAGATGCGGCAAGTTGTTTGCGTTATATAACAATTATATCGTCCAAAGCGTATCTTAGCTCTTCACTAACTAAAAACTCTTCTTTTAACGTCCCGGTAGTCAAAACTGAACAAACCAGGTTCTCATACTGTAACAGGTTTGCGGCATCTACTTTAACTTTAAGGATAATAACATTTGTAAGCACAGTGACAGTTACCCAATTGAAATTCAAGAAACATATTTATTTCTGCTGGCTATCAATGCGAAGAAAGGCGTTTGAGAAGAAGGCAACGCAGAACGACAATGCTTTAACATTGTTTATTATTCTTAAAAGAATTCCTTTTAAATAACCTTTAAAATATCTTCCATTCCTTGTGAAGTCCAAGCTTGATCGTCGACGGGTTCAAGCGTAGAAGTCGTAAACTCCTCGTCCAAAGTAGACGTAATCGTAGCACCATTTTCTGGCGCTTAAGTCGGACGAGCAGCAGGTTTTATATGCATCTTTGCCTTTTGTAAGCTTGGCACAACGCTGGCAGAGGTCTACGAGCTCATCCTGAAAAGAAAGAAGAAAAATATTTAGAATAGGTTTCACCATAAGGTTAAGAAGGAACGAACATTATTTGTGGAGGAGAAAAAGGCACAGTTTTGCCTCTAGCTTCTTTTATTCTAGAATAGTTGGTTGGGACATATCAAACATTTTCGACATCATGTCTAGTAGGCATGACACCGTGACGATATTCTGACCAATACATGTTTTTGGAAAGTCGTTGGCAGCGTAGTAAGCCACAGAGTTACGCGTCATTAGTCGTGGATCAGAAAATTTAATGTGGGACGCCCTCATATTCAAATGAGCAGCAACACCTTTAGTGAAGATAGATTTGTGAGAACCCATGTTTAAAAGACTGAGGTTGTTGTTATTTCTTGAATAGTGGATAAAATGGACTGGCACAACCTGAATTGACTTTCAGTCATATAAATAAATAAATGACAAACAACCTCACACAAATAGACTTAGTCTCAAATTAAGCTTAAAGGAAGGCTTGTGTTATGAGTACTAGACGACTATAGGTATATATAAAAGGTGTGAGAAGCCTAAGGCTTGCCGCATTACACGTATAAAACAGAAAGAAGACCACCATAGTAATTGAAACTAAGATTTTAAGGCCTGTGTTAAAACTCGGTAATGTAGGAAAATATAATTTCAGAAATTATAACACGATTAATAAAAATGTGTTGATGTGCCGTAAAAGTCTTAAAATCTTTATCTTATTCGACACACTTGCAAATATAAATATGTACATTTTGATAAGACTGTTTGGCTATAATATCCTAAAATTGATATAATAACTCAGTATAAGTATATCCAGTGCAGATTTTAGAAACGATACTGAATGGAGACAAAGGACGTGGATTAAATATAATCAAACACATCGTAGCAACCAATATCCGATATCAGTTTATTAATTTAAGAAAGCGATAAATAGTTGCTCATTTGTAAATAAATGAAACATTGTCAGTTTGGTCTAAATATGACAAATACAAGATAAATACAGATAAGAATTAAACTAAGTCAAATAGCAACAGTAATTTCTAATTATATCACTCTATTTAATCTGTTAGTTGACACTTAATAAGCAATCCATTAGGTGTAATATATTACGCTTGTTACTAAACAACATTATCTGAGAATAAATAACTTCAGCAAGTATCTTAAAAGATATCTATTAATTCTAATTGAAAGCTACTAAGATAAATTCTAATTTAATGCCATGTGCTGAATAGATTATGTCCTTAAAAATCCGATTTTTAAGAACTTGGTGCACAAAATTTAAAAATAACTAGGAAATCAAAGACTAAGAAGGTTGAAAGACAACGTAACGATTATATTGTTAAGCTCATTGTGTTAGTTTATAACGATGCCAAAAACTAAACTGTTACATTATGAATTTGATTAAACAGCTGTTGATGAAACAAGTAAACGTAAGTAAGGCGTAATCAATCATAATTTTACAAAGCTCAACAAAGAAAACGCTGTAACCGCCAATGTATTAGTTGGCGGTTACATGGTTTCCATTTTCGACATCGATTTGTAGGATAATAAAAATTATGAGAATTATTATTTAATATAATACTAGAAGGCAACTTCGTCCGCGTATTTTTTTCTTTACTTAGTCGGGTAAAAAGTATCCTATAACCAACTTTTGGATGTCCAGCTATCCTTCAGAATAATCTGTTAAGATATTTCCTAAAATAATGATGATAAATAATGAGATTTTGACGACGCGTTTGGCTCGGTTTGTAGACACCTGCCTACTGAGCCGCCGGTCCCGGGTTCGAATCCCGGCCAGGGCAAATAATTGTGTGATGAACTCGAATATTTGTGCTTGGGTCATGGTTGTTCTATGTATTTAAGTATATATTTATCTATATAAGTATATATATCGTCGTCTAGTCCACATAACACAAGCCTTCTTGAGCTTAATTTGGGACTAGATCGATTTGTGTGAGGTTGTCTGATATTTATATTCATATTTATATTTAATGACCCGTTTCCATAGGAAATTGATTTAAATAGTTTTTTTTATCCATTTATTTATTTAATAATTACATACTAATTAACAGTACACATGACCAAAACTTATAATAGTATAATATAAAAACTTATAATAGTATAGAAATAAAAATATATAATAGTATAGACACGCACTTTATTTATTTTAGACTTTTATTGTTGTTTTGATAAGTTGAGACTTAGTCTGATAACGATTGTAAAACATTTTTAGGGTTCGGTACCCAAATGGTAAAAACGGAACCCTATTACTATCCGCTGTCCGTCGGTCCCTATGTCTATCTCCACACGTCTATCACAGTGCAATTTTTCATATGATGTATTTCGGTTGCCGCTATCACAACAAATACTAAAAACAGAATAAAATAAATATTTAAGCGGGGCTCCCATACAACAAACGTGATCGGTTGCGTTAACCCGGCCAGTTATTTTATATTATGGTACGGAACCCTTTTTGCGCGAGTCCGACTCGCACTTGGCCGGTTTTTTATCTAAATCTTATTACGCCTGGACATATTTTTAGGCTTATTATCTTTTTGAGGTCAAAGGGCAGTAGGTAAGCAGTTTCATGGCCAAGATGTTGTTATAAAAGAAATTAATATTTAATTAGCTAAAACTTTACAATATTTAGATTACAATCAGCAAGCTAAAGCGTCTAAATCAGGGGTCGTATACAAAATATAAACATCCCAAGTAAATTAGTTTTTTTGTTTTTTATTTTCTTCGCTTATTTATTATATCTACATTTTTAATCCGCTTTTATTTTGATATACACAATATACCTACAACACCTACAATACGAGTATAAGTGGCGTCACAACTGAGAGTGTTTTAGGCAGTTTCATCGGTATAACTAAAATCATACAAAAATTTGTTGATATCCAGAAGTGAAAGGTTATGAATAGATTTTACTTAATTACAGTGAAGCAAAATAGAGCTTCTGGTCTTTTTACGCGCAACAAATTCCACAAATGTAAATTTTAAAAATGAAATCTTTGTCCTTTAATCACGTCTAAACTGCTGGACAGATTTCAACCATTTTTGGTATACGTGTAGCTACAAATCCCCAGATGATTATAGGATACTTTTTACCCGACTAGAAGGAGGGTTATGATATTTATTACATGCGGACGAAGTTCTCGGTCACCTTAATAGTCTCTATAAAAATATCTTATACTATTATAAAATGCTATATTTGTATTGCAAAACAGTTTTCTATGGAGAGGTCGTGATTCGAGGAAAAATATTAATAGCGTAATGCAGGATTGTCGTTTTTTTGTATGGCCGGCCGGCGCCATGCCAGTCATAATTTCTTTGTCCTCTCATCACGCCGAAACGGCTGGACAAATTTTAACCAATTTTGGTACAGGGATAGCTGGATATAAGGATGGTTTTTGGATTTTTACCCGTCTGCGGTAAATAAAAACAAAATAGGTACACCCCAGGCCAAAAGTATGGAAACAAGCTACAGTTACTATACAAACCTGTGATTTCCTTACGGAATAAATTACAAAATCACAATATAAAAATTATTATAAACATTTTAGAAGTCAATAACGCAAAATTGCCAGTGCAACATTTATAAGAAAGGCAATAAAAAAACGACGACATGCATGCATGTCCCGGAGTTAGGTAAGTATGTATTAATATATATTTACAATATGCAGATGTTTTAATAGTGGATGTTCAATTTTTTTATCTTGTGGGGGTGGCCTAACAGTTACTAACATTTACACAAGGAATAATTATTGGAAACTTTAAATATTCAAAGAATAAACTTTAAGTTAAGTGATACTGGTGTTTGCAATGCTATACTATCTGAACCGACTTCAAAATTAGCAATAAGATTGTACTATTTAATTATAAAATAACTTAATCGCAGATAACTATTAGAATAGCATGTGGTCTGTATGTGTCATTATGGGGCTGACATGGTCGCGAAGCGATCAAAGCCTTTTTAACCGACTTCAAAAAAAGGAGGGGGTTCTCAGTTTGGTTGTATGTTTTTTTTTTTTTTTTTCAATAAAGATTAAAAAAAAACTTTGTTTCCATACTTTTGGCCTGGGGTGTACGCGGACAAAGTTGCGAGCACCTGCTAGTTTACGAATAAAACTAGGTTACGATAAATCACGTGGCAGAATTCGGTAATTATCTGAAGGACCGATGAGGCCCCGTTTATTATGAATATTATCACCGCCGGCTCCATAGATACAGTCGCGCTGGGAATTATATAATTGTGTTGTAATAACGTTTCCGCAATCGCTTAGCTCAGTTGATAATGCAAGTGTTAGGTAGTTTGCATTACAAAATTAATAAGGGCAGTCGGGACGTGTGAAAATTAGTTTGGGTAGCACATCGATACTATCGATTCTCAACGTAATTTGACAATGGTGGCGATGATAAAGTCAGAAACTTTACGGTTGATACAAATATAATACAAGCAAATGGTTGAAATATTCAATGGCTCGCGGTTCGGTGGTCTAATAGGTAAGACGTCCGTGTTGTCCAGGAAAGCCGTTGGAAACGCGGATTCTACCCCTCCTCAGCCATTGCATTTTCTAATTATTCGCATCACATTCAGGCCCGGATTTAGAGAGCCACTTCCTAGGCATTTGGCATTTGGGGCCCCCTCCCCTATACTAGGCCTTGTGGGCCTAGGGGTAAATACGGCACTGATCACATTCCTACTTATTTTCGACCAAGCAAAATTTGCTATTTTCTAATGAAATCCGTCTGAAATAAATCAACTTTAGAGTTGTGTTCTATGTGAGGAACCGTTATAGTATTTTTTTCATTGGAATGAATATCACACTAATGTTTGTGTAATTTGTCAGTGTGTTTATGTGTATGTTTGTTACTTCTTCACGCTCAAACGGCTGGACCAATTTTGATAAATTTTGGTATGAAGGTAGCTGACACCCTGAATAGGCTACTTTTTATCCCGTAAATGTAGTGTTCCCGTGGGATGAGCGGGTAACACCGCGCGGCGCAGCTAGTAAAGTTTATTTTTATATATATTTATTTATTTATTAAAACTTTATTGCACAACATACAGAAGTAAAAGTACATGAGACATTCTCTACCAGTCAACCACAAGGTCAAACAGAGACATTATTGGTGCGGAAAGGGATAAAAATTATGAACTTACATCTGTTCTACATTGAGCTGACTCGGAGAAGACACCACTGCCCGGGTTCCCAGGAGGTCGCGCGTTCGATTCCCGGACGAGCACCGCCACGCACATGCATAGCAGCAACACTGCCATGGAGTGTTTCTGTAAATAACCAAATATAACTATTAATAATATAATATAGACTATATATCACATACAAAATATACAATAAAATTACAATCGGGGACATACATAAAAATAAAACGAATATACCGAGAAATCGAGGCGCTGTTCTGTTTTTTGACGTTGATAGTGAATATGCAAAACGTGACTAAGACTAAATAGGGTGTTAACACCCATTTTGCAAAGTATCTCAAACTCAAATAAAAAGGCTATAAAATAGTGCCTTTAAATCGTACATTTCAGATTCGCGCGTCGTTTGACACCATAATCTATGTAGTTGAGACGCTTTTAGATTTAAATTGGTGTATTGGTATAAATGTTACAGACAGCTTTGCGAAGCATTATTAATTTAAGTAAATTAATTAATAAATAAATATTTCCCTGTAAATTAGATATAAGATTTCGCCCATAAAAGTGGCAAACTTATTTAAATGTGTGTAAAATCACTTATTATACCGAGTTCCCGTCATCTATACTATTATAAAATCCTAAATGTGTATTGAAATTAAATTTTCTATGGGGGGAGGTCATGATTTCAGGAAAAATCTCGATAGCGTGATGCAGCCGGATAGTTGTTTTGTATGGACACGCTTCGCCGTGCCAACCTGGCGCCATCTGTTTTCAAAAAAACCGTTGTCCTCGCATCACGCCGAAACGGCTGGATAAAAAGTTACCAATTTTGGTACAGGAATAGCTGAACATCCAAAGATGGTTATAGGATACTTTTTATTATGATTCATATTTATCTCTGAAAACATAAATTCCATGAAATATTTTCCTTACAATGTCAGCGTTTGTGATTTTGAATTTAGAACGACGCGACCCCCGCGTGGCTCTTACGTGTACAAAAACTAAAAAGTATGAATTCGACATAATACCTCCTCGCGGCCCACCGGTATTAACAATAAGGTTAAGGTTGTTTGAGGCGTTGAGTTACGGAAACCGTCTTAGTTAGATAGAAAAGATGGCGCCAATTATCGACCAACACAGACGAAAATATGAGTGCAATGTTCGTTGTAAATTGGCTCATGCTAAAAAAAAAAGATACATTTCTTTAAAAACACAATTTGCGACAATAGGAACTAATTAATGCTCTTTTATTGAATATGCAATTATATTCTTCTGTAATTTGTAAGTATTGACCATAAAAAAGCCCGGAGACGCAATAAAAAATGTTAATGAATAAAACAGATTTTTAATGCCATTTTATCGAGTTAATTGAAATAAAAGTATTTCGAATCAATTTAAGTAAATTAAATACATTTAGAACATTAGGCGCAAATTTTTGGTATTGTTTGTGTTTGGCCTAACTTACTAATAAGGTAGCGAAATGTATAATAAACGATAAATATACGATATAATTAGCCACAATTTTGCATCTATGTAGTTTTTTTAATATATCAAATTTTATTCAAAGCATTAAATATCAGTAATTCTTTATTTTTAACGGTGTGTTGAGATTTTGTTCTCAATGACCAATTTTCCGCTAGATGGCGTTGTTACTTTGACAAAATCTCCATACTAGCTGCATCGCGCTGTTAAGATTTTTCCTGAGTTAATAACACCAGCTCCATACATGTAGGGGGTTGGAGTCATTGATGGGTCTCCTCGACACCAAGGCCAGGATTCACGTACGTCGTTGCGTGCCCGTGACCACGATTCGGCACAAGCTAGGGTCTAGCTGTGATGGGTTAACCTGGACTTCGAGAATTACTGATCGCATACCTAATAAGCAGCAGTGTATCAGGTATTGAGAGTTGCTGCTCGACAATGTATGCATTTTATATGAAAAACAACCATGATTCGAGACAAGACGAAATTATGAAATTTACAATGTAGAAAGGATTTCACCTAGCCGGGATTTGAACCCAGAACCTACTGAAATAATAACCGTGTTATCTCATGCATTTTCCTTTGCTTCCTTATTCATTATACCACGGATAACAAAACAGTGAGGCCATCACGTATCCGTTCAGTAGTTCTGTCGCCATTATTGACGTACGCTCGATTGACGTATTATGACAGGTCATATTATTATTATATTAGTATTAGTACCATTGTAGACGAAAATAATTTATTGTCATCTTAATAGATGTCATTAATACATATATTCAGGTAGGACTATGAGCTAATTATTTTTCAAGGTGCTTTGAATAGTTATCTACAATAAACAATAAATATTCAAAACGATATATAAACATAAGTCTAGCCTCAATTTAAACTAAACCAAGATGATGTTCACAATGGTAGCACCGAAGGTGCGGAGCGATCTAGAGTAGTCGCCCACCCACTAAATTAAAAAGTAACTTAATGCGAGGCCGTAGGCCGAGCTCTACGAAGCACCGAAGGTGCAGAGGGATGCCGCTCACACATTTAAGCTTATATTAAGTGCGTGGGCGGCCTCGCATTAAGTTTTTTAAATCTACAATAGAAAATAAATATTAAAAACAATCTATTAAACATACCCAAATCTTGACCCATCTTAATTAAACCAAGATCATGTTCACAAGCGTAGCACCGAAGGTGCGGAGCGTTCTAGGGAAGTCGCCAACCCACTAATATAAGTAGTAACTTAATGCGAGGCCGTAGGCCGAGCTCCACGTAGTACCGAAGGTGCAGAGCGTCCCAGGGAAGCCGCTCACACACTTCAACTTATATTAAGTGGGTGGGCGGTCTCGCATTAAGTTATTTAAATCTACAATAGACAATTAATAATCAAAACGATTTTTTAAACATAAGTCTTGCCTCAATTTTAATTAAACCAAGATCATGTTCACAAGCGTAGCACCGAAGGTGCGGAGCGTCCTAGGGAAGGCGCCAACCCACTAATATAAGTAGTAACTTAACGCGAGGCCGTAGGCCGAGCTTCAAGTAGCACCGAAGGTGCAGAGCGTCCCAGGGAAGCCGCTCACACACTTCAACTTATATTAAGTGGGTGGGCGGTCTCGCATTAAGTTATTTAAATCTACAATAGACAATTAATAATCAAAACGATTTTTTAAACATAAGTCTTGCCTCAATTTTAATTAAACCAAGATCATGTTCACAAGCGTAGCACCGAAGGTGCGGAGCGTCCTAGGGAAGGCGCCAACCCACTTATATAAGTAGTAACTTAACGCGAGGCCGTAGGCCGAGCTCCACGTAGCACCGAAGGTGCAGAGCGTCCCAGGGAAGCCGCTCACACACTTCAACTTATATTAAGTGGGTGGGCGGTCTCGCATTAAGTTATTTAAATCTACAATAGACAATTAATAATCAAAACGATTTTTTAAACATAAGTCTTGCCTCAATTTTAATTAAACCAAGATCATGTTCACAAGCGTAGCAACGAAGGTGCGGAGCGTCCTAGGGAAGGCGCCAACCCACTAATATAAGTAGTAACTTAACGCGAGGCCGTAGGCCGAGCTCCACGTAGCACCGAAGGTGCAGAGCGTCCCAGGGAAGCCGCTCACACACTTCAACTTATATTAAGTGGGTGGGCGGTCTCGCATTAAGTTATTTAAATCTACAATAGACAATTAATAATCAAAACGATTTTTTAAACATAAGTCTTGCCTCAATTTTAATTAAACCAAGATCATGTTCACAAGCGTAGCACCGAAGGTGCGGAGCGTCCTAGGGAAGGCGCCAACCCACTAATATAAGTAGTAACTTAACGCGAGGCCGTAGGCCGAGCTTCAAGTAGCACCGAAGGTGCAGAGCGTCCCAGGGAAGCCGCTCACACACTTCAACTTATATTAAGTGGGTGGGCGGCCTCGCATTAAGTTATTTGAACATATTTTAAGTGGGTGGGCGTCTTCCCTGGGACGCTCCGCACCTTCGGTGCTAAGTTACTTTATAAACCCTTAGTAATTTAATGCGAGGCCGTAGGCCGAGTTCCACGAGCGTCCCAGGGAAGCCGCCAACCCACTAAACATATGTTTAAGTAGCTTAATAGGCGGCTTCCTTGGGACACTCCGCACCTTCGGTGCTACGCGGAGCTCGGCCTTCGGTCTCGCACTAGGTTACTTCAACTTATATTAAATGGGTGGGCGGATTCCTTGGGACGCTCCGTACCTACGGTGCTACGCGGAGCTCGGCCTTCGGCCTCGCATTAAGTTACTTCAACTTATATTAAGTGGGTGGGCGGCTTCCTTGAGACGCTCCGCACCTTCGGTGCTACGCGGAGCTCGGCCTGCAGCCTCGCATTAAGTTACTTCAACTTATATTAAGTGGGTGGGCGAATTCTTTGATACGCTCCGCACCTTCGGTGCTACGTGGAGCTCGGCCTGCGGCCTCGCATTATGTTACTTCAACTTATAATAAGTGGGTGGGCGGCTTCCTTGGGACGCTCCGCACCTACGGTGCTACGCGGAGCTCGGCCTTCGTCCTCGCATTAAGTTACTTCAACTTATATTAAGTGGGTGGGCGAATTCCTTGAGACGCTCCGCACCTTCGGTGCTACGTGGAGCTCGGCCTGCGGCCTCGCATTATGTTACTTCAACTTATAATAAGTGGGTGGGCGGCTTCCTTGGGACGCTCCGCACCTACGGTGCTACGCGGAGCTCGGCCTTCGGGCTCGCGTTAAGTTACTTCGACTTATATTAAGTGGGTGGGCGGCTTCCTTAGGACGCTCCGCACCTTCGGTGCTACGCGGAGCTCGGCCTTCGGCCTCGCATTAAGTTACTTCCACTTATATTAAGTTGGTGGGCGGCTTCCTTGGGACGCTCTGCACCTACGGTGCTACGCGGAGCTCGGCCTTCGGCCTCGCATTAAGTTACTTCGACTTATATTAAGTGGGTGGGCGGCTTCCTTAGGACGCTCCGAACCTTCGGTGCTACGCGGAGCTCGGCCTTTGGCCTCGCAATAAGTGTAGTGAACGTATGATATTGTGTTTACGCGTGCGAAGCCGCGGGCAAAAGCTAGTGTCTTAATAAAGACCATGTAAAGACTAAGAATCAAAACAAAGATGATTCATAGGAACTTTCCATCCGAAAGACGAAAACAGATGAGTCATCTTTGTTTACATTAGATGCAAAATTTAAGGAATTTTTTTAGATTAATTTAAATTTTTTGTAGAATAATTTATTATGTTTAATAAAGTAAATTAATTTAATTTGTCCCGGCCGCAACCGTCCGAGAGCACCACAACGCCGAAAATAAGCGAACGCGCAGCGCGCAGCGCCATCAGAGAGATAAGGCAGGTGTATATCTCGGACGGTGCGAGCGAGACGGCCTCTTGCCGGGGACAAAGAAACACTAGGTATTTTCGCATCTAACAGTCTGACGGGAGCTCCCACGATGTAAACATGTATTTTATTTTGTGTATTCAAACGGCGTCAATCCGTAGAATAAGTTAGTTTTAAGCTCAGTAATGTATAACTGTAGTAAATTAAAATATAAACACAGGGCGGGCGTCCCCCTGGACCTAGAGTCGAATTATATAAAAGGACGGCCATTTTTGCATACATTCACTAAGGCAAGCACAGCCAATACATTGAATGATGACGTCACCTCTGATGATGTAGTTAACACAGATAGGGCAACTTTAGGGAATTCTTCTCAAGTCGCCGTCTCCTCCAGCTCCAAGCGCCATCCTAAGCATAGTAGATGGCGGAGCAAAGTAAAACGTAGCATCAACCCTGTTGTCAGCAGTAATAAGCACCCCTCGGTATTAGCAACCAGGGCAGTATATTTCAGTAGGCGCCCCCATTGGGAGCAAACTAGAACTACACACAATTAAATAAAGTTTCTAGTTAATTGTTATTTTTTCATGGTTCTATCTCATTAGTATTAACCACTCATAAGCCAGAGATCTCTCCAGAGATCTAGTAGATTAGTTAGTTTTAGTTTAGATAAGTTAGGTTAGACAAACTCCGGTGCTTCTCCAAGCGGAGTAGCACGTCTGGCACCAGCAGTGCAAAGGGTCCTTTGGACCCGCAAGCAACCATGAAAAAAAAAAAAAAAAAAAACATACATTCAATTCCAGTTCTTGTTCTCTTGCATTAACCATCTTGTAACAGTGTAGCGTAGTACCATCGGTCCGCGAGTTAGTTTGTTAGTATAGCGTAGTACCATCGGTCCGCGATTTAGTGTGTAAATTCATAGACAGAGACTATAATTAATTAAGTGTAAATTTAAGTGTTATTCCGATCCTTGTTGTTTTGTTTGTTTGTTAATTTGTGTAAATATATATCGTCTGATTTAGTTTGCGTTTTCGTACTCGTCCGTTTTAGTTTCCCTATTCTCATCACAGTCCGCTCGCTCCTTACTCATCGCTGAGTTTCGGAGTGCCCTTGTAGCCGATAGCCGACGGACGCGGTTGTCGTCTACAATAATATTGGTGTATCGTTAATATGTCAAGTTTTACACAAATTCATTTAACTGTTTCGTGTCATTGAGTAACAATCTAAACATCCACAAACTCTCACATTCGTCAATATATCAGCATGAAACAAATATTTAAACATGGCAGTATTCCAACAATAGTTACTATTGACTCTTGAAAAGATTAACATGATTAAATCCAAGTTAAAATTTAGACCGATAACAATATTGACTCGATTAACATTCAACCGACCTTTAACTCAATAACAAACTGGCCTAATTCTTGAGATTATCATCCTATCACCTAATCTAAATATATTGTCGTGAAATAATTACTCGTAAATAGATATAGATTGACCCAGTTTTGTTATCAAGTGGAGTCTAGATGGCTAATCTGGGTATGTCTGTAAAAATATATTTATACTATTATACAATTCAATTGTGTGAGGTTGTCTGATATTTATATATTTATTTAAAGTTGTATTGAAAATTTCTATGGAGAGGGGTCAATAAAACAGAAAAAAATCTTAAAAATACAATTCCATACAATTTTTGGAATTATACATGTAATATGAGAATCTGTTTTATATGGGGAGGAGTGATTATTGCAGGACAATCTTAATCTTAGAAAACTATCTAGCTGACCCGACCGACGTCGACGTCGTTTTTAGGGTTCCGTACCCAAAGGGTAAAAACGGGACCCTATTACAGAGACTTCGCTGTCCGTCCGTCCGTCCGTCCGTCCGTCTGTCACCAGGCTGTATCTCAAGAACGGTGATAGCTAGACAGTTGAAATTTTCACAGATTTCTATTGCCGCTATAACAACAAATACTAAAAATAAATACCCATACAACAAACTTGTTATAGATTATGGTACAGAACCCTTCATGCGCGAGTCGGACTCGCACTTGCCCAATTTTTATATTTGATTGTCACGGTTTGCGTGACGAACTAAAAGCACAGAATAAAGACACTACAGAATCCGCTCTCTTTTGTTATTTGCCGATTTTGCAAAAGAATTGGCCTACTAGTATCTCATTGGTAATTTTGAATGACGTGCAACGTCGTTGGTTGAATCACGTTGTGGGTGTGTCATACTCCTAGGGTTGCCTACAAGCGACACCATCAAAACAGAAACTACGTCTCGGTATTTGTACTTATTTTACACGTTACTTTCATTAAATATTCAATACGTAATAAATAAGATGATAACCTGACCCGATCTTTATGATGATGGAAGTGTCTACTGGATCTCGGAATCCGTTCAAGGTATGTGCAGTTTTCGCATTCCGGCTCACTTTGATCATCAGGTAAATTTTATGATACTGGGTCTAAATGTTCAATCACATGTCTGCTGTGAACCAATTCTGAGATTTAGTAGGTAAAGTGTCCCACTATCAGATCCTGACTTAATGACAATGGGAAAACCGTTCTTGTATACTCTTTTGAATGAATAAAAAATCGTTTTACAATTCACGGTAAAATTCGGTACAAGATTCAATACAGACGAATTCTTCCTTTTTTGAAGTACGTTAAAAATAATAAACAATCATAAAAATATATAAATAATAAAAATAAAATCGATGCGTTGGCTCTGCTTCGAAAGTGCCGACCCTAGCCGAATAAAGGCGGAGCGATGGGCGGCCGGGTCACAATTGTGACCCGAAATTTGTAGGTTTATTTCGCGACTTTGGTAAAACAGAGGTTTTTAATTTTTCTAAAAAAACAAATTTGAACTGCCTGTTCAGTTTAGCGATTAGCGATTCATTTTTATTTATTCCAAAATCGTATTGAAAACCTTTTTTATTTATTTCTATGGAGTGGAATCTCTTCTATAGAATTAGCGTTCACGCTAGTAGAAAAAACTTTTTTAGGAACGACAAATGCCTACAGATTTTGTTTTCCTAAGGGTTTTGACGACTTTGATTATTTCAACATAATCAGTCGGGTTTAAGTATATCGAGGAGCAGAACAAGAGCCTTATCACACTTGCGATTTGCGAGCGAATTTTGTATGGCGGCGATCACGCAGCGAGTTCGCCGCGACGCTTATTTGTATAGAAAACTCGCTCGCAAATCGCAAGTGTGATAAGGCCCTGAACGTTTTCAATAACTGTGGATCATGAGTGGAGTTACAGTCAGCGGGGTCTACAGCTTGTGTAGAGATGTTATTAAAGATATTGGCAATATTTTTGCCCTTCATGATGACATTTCCATTTATATTGATTCGATCAATCGTTTGTTTTTGAAAAGATTTGCCAGTATTTCCATTGATGATGATTTTCATTGATGTAGCAGTCGCAACATTATATGAATTAGTCATTGTTTTAGTCTATAAGATTTTTCTAGCTTCTCTTTAAAAAAAAGTAATAATTTAAAATATGTAATGTTTTTGTTTTAGATAGATTCTAGGTACAGTTATCTCTTTCACGAGTACCAACGATGTAAGAAAAATCTAGATTTAGAAAATATTTTAATGCCTCGCGTAATCCATCTTAACTTTGGAGAGATTTCAGGCAGTCATTATTAGAAATCACATCTAATGAAATTTGTTTTTAAGTTTAATTTGATAATAAGTAAACAATTATAACATTTTTAAAGTTGGTTTTCTTGGGACGTAAAGTATGTCCATACCAAATTTCATCTAAATCGGTTCAGCGCTTATTGATTTCCCATACAAACTTCCACTCACTACCACACTGTACTAAAATTTCTCAATTTTGCAGGCCCTAGGCATGCCACGGGGCCCCTTGTTAAGTGTAGTATAATTCTAATTTTAGTTTTTATTTTACATAAGGTTCTACATTTAGTCTAGACTCTAGATACATATATTTATTTATTTATTTTATATGATCAGGGG
The DNA here is from genome assembly GCA_947623375.1 of Apotomis capreana. Taxonomy (NCBI): domain Eukaryota; kingdom Metazoa; phylum Arthropoda; class Insecta; order Lepidoptera; family Tortricidae; genus Apotomis; species Apotomis capreana. The sequence goes on from OX392520.1 coordinate 1,537,153, forward strand.
TCCTATGATGGTTGCATTTATCACGTGATAAATAAGTGACGTAGACCCCCAACTATACTATAATTAATTGTTTATTTTATTTTGTTTTATCTTTCTAAATAAACACCTTAATTGGGCCATAGAGCCTCATTAAAAAGTCCCCAAATGTTCTCATGTATTCAATCCTTTGGATGGACAGCGAACTGACATCTAAACAGGAGTAGGTTTATCAAGTTTTAGGTAATAAATGTAAGTAGTATTCCTTTATTTTTATTAGGTTATCACGTTCACGACACACTGCAGTCACATGTAAATGAATCTTGATAAAAAACGGAAAATTACAATTCGCCAATCTGTATAGTATGTTTATAGTAGACTAGCTTTTGCCCGCGACTACGTCTGCGTGGAACTTGGAAGTATGGAAGCAACCTCGTACAACACGATAGATATTATCCATATCCACCTTATCACCTTAATTAATAAAAGCGATTATTAAAAGCGCCTAAGCAAATGTAAGAGCAATTGTACTTTCGGTCTAATCATTACATTTCCTACAGGGTCATCAATGTCATCATGAATTACTTACTCACTTTTAAATCTTTTTAGGGATAATTTCCAGGATGAAAACTATCCTATGTCCTTCCTCGCATCTTAAACTATATCTATGCCAAATTTCATCAATATCGATTTAGCGGTTTAAACGTGAAGAGGTAACAGACAGACAGACACACTTTCACATTTATAATATTAAGTATGTATTAGTATGGATATGGATAAATAAATGAATTACCCATTTTATTGAGAAGGTGCTGACAAAATTAATTTATGAAACTAAAACCATACATCTGCCATCTCTCTGACTGTACAAAGACGTAACGCCGCCAGAATGAAAAAGAGAAGGGGCATTTTTTATTAGATCCTTTTTTAAATTATATTATAGGTTATTTCGATTAAGGTTTTATACTTATTTTTTTTTATTATTTGATGTATAAAATTGGTTATAAAAATAAGTTATTTGTTCTTTGTACCTACGGGCGTGGCGTTCGTATTTCACAAGTGTTGCGTATTGTTTTGAGAAAATTCAAGCTAAAACCGGCTTGCGGCAGATATTTTGTTTTTCGTCTTACATGTTGCAATAAATATCTTATGTTATCTATATATCGAGATATCTATCTGATATTGAATTTTGAACTAATGATGTCAGACACATTAAAAAAGGGAAAAAAAAATCTCACAAAAAAATTGTATGTATTAAGTCTATCGTTCCAAACTTTGAAATCGCAACAACTCAAAAAATTGATAAGGTGACATGTCATGTTCATTCCGGGCACCGATCCTTAAGGCTGAATTTAGTCTCACGCTGACCGCACGCGCACTGTCGGCGCTGATGGCCGAGATATATGAACTTCTAGGAAATGTTTTTGACCGACGCGTAGCTCTATCAGCGCGCACGGTGGTCAGCGCTGATAGTTACGCGTCGCGCGTCGGCGCCGCGTCGCTGTCGGCGCTGACCACCGCACGAGCGCCTCTGCTTCGAGTGAGCGTTCTAGTGTCGAGCGGAGCGGACGTCGTCAGCGTGAACAGTCAGTCGTGTAAGGTGATCAGTACGATACTAAAACGAGCCACGCTAAGCCTCAACGCTGACGAACTACGCGCTGAGACATCAGCGCCGACGGTGCGCGTGCGGTCAGCGTGAGACTAAAAAAACCAGCCAGTATCAGTACAGTTAATTTTGTTATACAGAGATAAAGGAGTTTTATAATTTTCTAAGTCACAGCGCCATATTACACAACCTCGTACGTGCTCTTCCTTTAAAAGTGTAAGGCGGCGCCAAGCACTATGGTGCGCATTAGTGCGTAGGCTATTAAGACAGCAGCGGAATGTAGTGGGTCCCTCTTGCATTAAGCATAATGTGCAAATAATCACAATTTTTAAATATCACAGACTTAAAAACAAAAACCCCAATTATCAGTCTATTAGATCGTTACGTCAATCACACCAAATCTGTCATTGCATAATTCTACGCCACTGGAGCGCCCTCTGCGTATATGTGTTTAAAATGCTCATGCGCATTAGCCATACCCTAGGACGTGGGCTTTACACGCACGATCCCCTGTCCCCATTGCTTTACAGCAAGTGCGAGAACCGCGAGAGAGATGGCGCTGCGCTATTCTAAATGTTTTATAGAATCTTTTTTATCGATTCTATTTTTAATGTGGAAATACCACATTTTTATTTTTATAAATATTGACACAAAGGTAAGAAAATTGTAAATGTAAATAAAAAAAATAGAATGGATGGACTCATAAAATGAAATTTATTATTAATTTATATACTTTAAATAAAGTCGACAGATAATCTTATTATTTATATTAATGTAATCATTGACATTTTTAAAATATAATGTGTTAAAATTGTATTATATTACACTAGGTATATAATAATGTATTGCTACGCTCTGTCACGGCCCAGAAACTGTATTCAAATCTGATAAAATCTTTGTACCATGGATCCAATCAATGAATAAATGAAATAAATAAATTGATAAAGAAGATTCTGTAAAACATTTAAATATAGGCTGCCTAACCCATAGAAGCGGAGCTGAGAAAATTAACCAATCAGGCTGAATCTTTGTGAAGCCCAAAGCATTTACGAGTAAATCTGAGGAATGTGATTGGTCCTTTGGACATTGGACACACCTCCACTCCATTGGGCAGGCAGCATTTTGAAGAACGCTCTTATTGCAAATGAAAGCTGTGCGCAAATATAAAAAAAAAAAGTATAAGTAAAGCACACTTTTTTCGTAGGTTGAGAGAAGTATACATTTCTTTCCTATTCTACTAAAGTTAACGCTAAAATTACACAATTAGCTATGGCCATTGTAGAGTTTTAATGACGTCTTTTCAAATCACACTTAAATCTCTTGATTAGAAAAAAAAGACATTATAGGAATTACTTTTAAGGTTCAGAAAGGATTCTGATTTAACCATGGAAGTTAGACAACGAGCAACGTTACCGGTAGTTTTGGCTTTTTTACACCTGATATGAGCAATCGAGTTGTGAATCAGTTAATTTGATTATTTTTGTTTTGTTTTATTTAACTATGTGACTATATGTATCAAAAATTTGATCCATATAAAATACGTTTATTTTACATCTTTTTCTCAAAGGCTTCGATGTATCACGTTTCGGGCGGAACAAAATTTAAGGGCTATTAAGCAAGTATTTTTTTTATATATAAAATAACAACAAATCCTAATTTTACACAACATTTCACGTATGAGAAATTTCATTGCATATGTTCGAGAAAAGCACATCCATGCCTTGCCGTGAAAAGTACTTGCCGGCTTCGTATCGTTATCTGGACTTCCTACGGTCGGCCGTCTATACCTACTCGCCTGGCAAGCCCTTCTTTCCTGGCGTCACCAGTAATGTACTATTATTTATTTACTGTAGACCTCAATGCAGATAGTTGTAGTGATACCGATTATTTTTTGTTTAGTCTATCATAATAAGTAGTAAATACGGTGCCGGAAGCATTTATCGTTCGCATTGATTGAGCTCTTATCTTATTATACTTAAGCCAATTAATTTAATTGATTCTATTGGAAACATAAAGGCAATAGGCTCGTCCACTATCCACCATGAAGATACCGAGATTCTAATAAGTTATTACTATGTTCTAAGTTGAATGCGTTATATATGTTATCATAATAACCGGGGTTTTTTTTTTATTTATTCATAACATCGTTACATGTCTGTTTGTTAGTGCTTCATTATTATTTACTAATTATATTATCAATATACATTACATTATATTTTCTTCGGTTTCCGCGACTTATATCAGACAATTTAAACGGATTATATCTGGGAGTTTTCTTTCGGCGGTTCTCTCTCCTCAGTAAGCCTTATAGTGAACCGCTGGTAGATATTTTAAATAAAATAATAAATACACACATGTGTAACTATCTTTACACATTAGGCCCATCTGGCATGTATGAACACCTTTATTTTAAATTAATATTTATAAAATAGGTAGTTTGCATAAATGTAACTTTGACAGAGAAAAAATGTGTTTTTCTCAGTCAACCTTTGACAACAGTATCTGTAAAGGTACCGAAGCGTCAGGGAGGCTCAAATAATTAATATACGCGATATAATCCGTGTAAATTGTTTAATTTAAATACATTACATTGTTATAAACACGCCATATACACAATACATATTTATATTCATTTTTTAATTATTTCAGATATATGTTATAAAATTGTGCCTCTAGCAGCCATTTTTTCGGTGTACTAATGATTTAAATCATTTGCGCACCGGAAATCCCGGGGTATTTATCATGCATAAAATCGATATCACACTACGATTTCTAATCGCTTCCGAAAGCTAGCAAAAAATATCGAACATCCATGAAAAAAATGTACCACGTCTAGTTTTTCTTCTCACAAGGTGTAAATTTTGATACACTGGTTGAATCAAATACGTAGAAACTTGTGAAATACTTGCAGAATAAGGTTTTAAGTGTGTCATACAATCGGAATTACAATTGAAATAATGTTAATGAATAAATAATATAGTCGTGTGTTAAAAATAGCTCGTGATCTAAGTATTTGTATTCCTTTGCTTATCTTTTCATGAAAGAAAAACTGAAGCTCCGTTCAAGTACCAGCGACCGTACGGTTTGATATTTGTACGTAGTCAAAATCTCAAATACCTAGGTCTAAGTCGCTGAAAGACCAAAAGTGAGAAGAGATTGTTTAGAAAATATTCCACAACGTCCGGATCTTACTTACAGTCACTTATAATACTTTAAAGCCATGACGATTACTTAATTAAACAAGAAACGGATTTCGCATCGATAGCAGAAAAGGTCTCTGACCTGTTATAATACATGTGAAAGATAAACTACTTATATTTATTTTGCGTGATACATTTTAATGAGATTAAGTTGTTTATAACAAATGCGGCGATAATTAGGAATGATACACCTTATTTTTAGGTTTTTCCGACTTAATATAGCCGGCGGTCCTGGGTTCGAATCCCGGCAAGGGCAAATATTTGTGTGATGAGCTCGAATATTTGTGCCTGGGTCATGGATGTTATTTGTATTTAAGTATGTATTTATATGTTTACTATATAAGTATATTTAAGGGAATATACAGATATCGATTTAAATACATGCCTTTAAAATTGTATACGATTCTATATCTTATTATATATGAATGATGGTATTAAAACTTTAGTATATTTATCGTCGTCTAGTGTCCATAACACAAGCCTACTAGAGCTTACTGTGGGACTAGATTGATTTGTGTAAGGTTGTCCGACATTTATAATATAGACCCGGTTAATTTAAGTTTGCACCTGGTATCTATAACTGTATATAGAAACGACACATATTATGAAATACCGGCGTATAAGAAATTGGTAGAAAAGTTAAGGTTGCTGTGTACTTTATGAAATGTACCTAAACATAAGTTTTATTTCAACTTTGTTGTCTTTTTTTAGGGTTCCGTACCCAAAGGGTAAAAACGGGACCCTATTACTGAGACTTCACTGTCCGTCCATCTGTCACCAGGCTGTATCTCAAGAACGGTGATAGCTAGACAGTTGAAATGTTCACAGAGGATGTATTTCTATTGCCGCTATAACAACAAATACTAACAATAAAATAAAATAAATATTTAAGGGGGCTCCCATACAACAGACTTGTTATATATTATGGTAAGGAACCCTTCATGCGCGAGTCGGACTCGCACTTGCCCAATTTTTTACTTATTTAATCATACAAATTGAAATACCAAAGGACATTTCCAAATTATTAGTTTTTTGTTGTACCGGGAAGAAAATACAGTAAAGCTCATATCATTTTCTTATTTTTGGATTTTATTACATAATTTGGGAATAAAATTGACGTTTTCAAATATCCACACTAAGACTTATAATCGTTAATTAGTTGATTACTCTGCTGTTGACTTCAGTTGTGAGAATATAACTACACATAAATAATTATTAACTTCTAATAGATTAAAAATATAACAACTACTTGTCTACCAAAGTCCATGCATACATAATTAACTTTGTTTTGCGTCGTTTATTATTAATTAAATAGTTATATTATTTGAATAACAAATTTAAAATACAGCCACGAAAATCTATATTTTTGTCGAAATTACTCGATCGAGTCAAAATTTCATTAGATTTCTTACAAAGCATTTATATTATCCATAGTATTAATTAGTACAATTTTAATATTGTATAGACGCTACACGCTATGTAAGCATGGCGTTATAATATAAACAACTGTCTGAAATTTTGAACTTTGACGCATAGCTCTATATAGGCCTTATTCCTTTGAAAATGCTGATTGTTTTAGACATGTTTCTCTACGATCAAACATGTACCTTAACATATTATTGATGTTACTACCTAGAACAGGGCTATTGGGATTTACTAGTATATATTTGAAACTTACAGTTTGAATTTTTCATTCATAATTTTTGTTTTAAAAACTACTCGAAATTGACAAAATTCACGCGGAAAATTAGTTATTTCAACTTATTTTCGACTGCACGCAATGAAAACATGAAATAGCTATGTTACTACCTAGAACTCGGGGAAACGTATTATTCACTTCAAGAAGTTGGTAGAAATTATCAATTTATTTGTCATAATATGAAAAAATTGTATTTTAAAACGAATAAGGCCTCTTAACTAATTTGCATTATTCCGTATAGTAAATATACTAGCTTTTGCCCGCGACTACGTACGCGTGGAACTTGATAAAAGGGATTATTAAAAGCGCCTAAGCAAATGTAAGAGCAATTATGCTTTTGGTCTAATAATTACATTTCCTACAGGGTCACCGCACCCCAACAGAAATGTTCACTCACCTTTCAATCTTTTTAGGTATAATTTCCAGGATGAAAACTATCCTATCTCCTTCCTCGGTTCTTAAAATATCTCTATGCCAAATTTCATCAAAATCGATTCAGCGGTTTCAGCGTGAAGAGGTAACAGACACACTTTCGCATTTATAATATTAGTATGGATTATTAATATTTTAATACAAAGTCGGTGCATTCAAATAACTTTGTTGCAAATGTATCATTCGTATGAAAGGTAACCTATAATATTTAAAGTTGACTTTATGGATAAAATCTTATAATAGAAATATAGTTTTGGTATTTTATAAAAGCACTAGTAAATCTTATCGAGCGAAATAATGACAGCGAAAATTTGTCAGTAAAATATACTACTTACATTTAGATTGTTTTAATTTTTGAATACTATACCAAATAGTAAATTATGTATATGTTCACTTCATCGTATCTACCCTCTTGAAATCTACCGTTATTGAATGAACACTAAAACCTCGTCCCAAAAACAAAAAGCCACAATCAACCACAAAAACTCACCAATAAACAACACACAACGACCATTTTGCACAATCCACACTCTTCCACGAGCACCGACTGGTTGAACGCTTGGTTACAGTATGGCTGGGCGGCTGCCAGCCTACGGTATAAATGAGCTTATCTCTCACCTCGACGGAGCGTGCTACCCCTGTGATAAAGATGTGGCAGAGGTGACAAACTTTGATCATGGTTTTCGTGATGTAAGAATTTAGCTGTTAGCTCAATCCGGAGCATTAACACGAATAGGATAGCAAAATGCAGGAAAAGTACTCTTGCTATTGAATCACAGCAGTGTAACCGCTACGGCGATATGAAAATGTACCTATTAGCACACTCGTAGACTAGGTACACGATTAGGGTTGCCGCTAGTAGAATAAGAAATGTATGGACATTACTGCTAATATTAAGGCCTTTGGATATAAAAAACGTATCTTGATTCGATTGTAGACAGTACCATTAGCGTGGCCGGTAGTAAAAAAGGAAATATTTGGAATTGTACTTACAATATAATATTCTTTATTTAACACCTCAAACATCAAGGAATAGACACAACATGACATACATTAAAATAACAGGCAGATGTAAACAACAGGCGGTCTTATCGCTAAATAGCGATCTCTAGGCTACGTCTTTTTGTTAACTTATTAAGTTCAGTTGGCGTTAGAATGAAGTTAAAAATTAGTTTAGTGTTATAAGGTAAGATAGTTTAGCGTTTATACTAATAGACGCTAATAGAGATGGATAACGCTTGTTAATAAAATGTCAGTTAGGCTAAATTTCAGATCTAATTAGATCGAAAGAGCTCGTGATTCTGAGTAAGAAATACGTAAAATAAAAAATATAAAGAAAGTGAGATGTATTACAAAAAAAATGCGCAGCTATTATGATTGTCAAATCATAATTTCAATTCATGTAAATGAACTTAGGATAATTTGTAATGTAGTTTGTTATTATCAAATAAGTATATAAATCTAAATCAATTTTTGACGCTGACTGTACCTAATTTAACCGTTATCTCTCTGTACATTATGTTTTTCAATTGTAAATGTATTTGTATTACTTATAAAGCGCATACTATTTACCAACAACTAATTATACCCTCTAATAGGGTGTTGCTTATTTTCTAACTCCGTACTCTCACCCCCTCATTCTGTTCTAGGACACGAAAAAACGTCACTGATTTTTTATTTATTTTTTAACTTAGTTTTAGGGGTCGCTACCGCCCATCAAAAACCGAGATAAATGTTAATACAACTCGGTTCACATAGTTTTCTTTTTAATTTTTTAGCAGTGATATTGTTTGAATAACCTAATGTATCAAGTGAATTATTCTGTGTATCAAAAAGAAACAAGGACGCAACCAAACGGTGGCCGCCGTGTTGTTACTTTAATGTTCTGCCGTACCATATCGTTGGTGCGCGCGGGTCGCCTTACATGCTCCGTCTAGTGGGGGTTGTCTGTGCCCAAGGTTTAGTCGAAAGGCTAAAGTACGATATTAACGAGATAATTATTGCTTCTGGACCCGACAATAATTAACTTTAACTAATTAACTAAGTAATTATTTATCTAAAGGCGTAAATAACTTTTCTCAAACATGCAATGAAATATGGCTATAACGTGCGTTAAAACATGCTTCAGTGTCACGTTTCGAGCGGAACAATTCGAGAGAAACATTGACGTATTAATTACATGGACACACAATCCGACGGAAAAAATGGCACCCTCCCAACTAATGCAAAATCACAAATCGCATTAGTTGGGCGATCAGTCTCGTTTAGACCATGACACGTGACGGGTCTCAAAATGACTTAATTTTCAGTGAAAAATTGCAGAAATAACAGCTATAAAATGAAGAAAAAGGTCGGAATATTCTTTTTTACGCAGATTCTATTGATTAATTAACGAATCCTATGTAAAATCATAGCATATTTTAGATTAGAATTATTAACTTTGTCCCTACAAAATGCACCTCATCACAGAACAAAAATCTAAGGAGTCGCTATAGTTTTATATTTTATTAATTAATAAAGGAGTGCAATAAATAATTCTCCTATTTTTTTTATTAAAGAGTTAAAGTTACCAATAAATAAATTATGTTAGCGTGTTTAAAAAACCGACCAAGAGCATGTCGGGCCACGCTCAATGTAGGGTTCCGTAGTTGCTCATCCTTCACAATAAACTGCTGTTTTGAGCCCGAGTTTCAAGTTAATAAAGATTTTAAGCTCTATAAAAAAGTCGTAAACGCCCTAGAAACTGTAATCACTTATTACCTTCTGGAAGTCAACTTACGTCCTTTAAAAGAAAAAATATGAAATTTGGCGATAACTCAAAAACGGCTCGACCGATTTTGTTCAATATAGTTTTCATTGAAAGTACTTATAAGGCCTCATTTACATGAATTTTTCCGTTTTTTTTTGACCCGTGGTTGAAAAGTTAGAGGGGGGGGACACTATTTTTTTTGTTTTCGGAGCGAATATTTACAAAACTGCTGACTTTATCAAAAAATAATGTTAGGAGACCCCTATTATTTTTACAAGATCTATTCAACGACACCCCACACACTAGTGTTAAAAAGAAAAAAAAATCACCCCCACTTTAGGTGTTCGAGAGGTACCCGAAAAAAAATTTTTTTTTAATGGTTATTTTACCGTTCTGTCGGCGTTATACATACACATACTCATACCAAATTTCAGCTTTCTAGTACGAATGATCACGGAGCTAAGCCGCGGACGGACGGACGGACGGACGGACAGACGGACATGGTGAAACTATAAGGGTTCCTAGTTGACTACGGAACCCTAAAAAGCAAAAGGAATTTACTATTGTAAAAATATTTTATTGTAGTGGCAACCTTGTGGTAGTTTTTTTGGTCTCAAATTAGAAATCGTAGTATAGTTACACGCGAGCCGAGGGCGAGAGTGGACGCATGACATTGCTATGTGTGCGGCGGCGAGTGAGCCAGTGTTATGAGCATATGCCTTTTACAGGCAGATCCTACAGGTTACATTAATAAATTAATAAAAAAATTGCTCTGTTGTCATTGTCTTTTTTTGTCTCAGAGTTTAGACACTGTCAGTTTAAACCTTTGAACGCCAAGAACACCTAAAGACAATGTCGTGCTGCCGTGCATACTACGCCACCGACTTTCACGCTACGCCATCAAACTTTAAAGGGTTAAAAATGTTAATATTTTGCTTTTGCCTTACTCTCATTTCTCATACTAGAACAAGATGAGTTGAGAAATCATAATGCCATTATTACTGATCCCTTCTATGCAGTGTCGGGACCCTTTTATGCAGTTGTTAAATAAAAACGTAACTTAATTTGTTATTAACAATTAACGAGTTTATTTAGTTCAAACAACAAATATATTTTAATACCTAAATAAAATAATAATGAAATATTTTGTATGTAAAACTATTAAAATCTGCTACATTCGTGCCATGTTCCAAGTTTGACAAGAGACATGAGTCAGAATACGCTAAAAAAGTTAATTTACACGAAACATATTTGTGGTAATAAGTACGTAAGCCAATTTGACACTTAAACGTTTGAGTAAAGAGTTATTTTGTACGAAGTAATTATGTTGTTGTAAATTATAAATAAGCGTTATTGGCATCTACTTGAATATGACAGCAGTGCCACTTTTTTCGACAATTTTGTTCGGGTCTGTGGCTCTATAATAAATAATACCTCAATGGAGAGAAAAGTAAAGGAATTTCATACAAAATTGAAGGCCTAGGCCGGGAAGTAATTTTGTTTAAACATGGCGTCTGTGTAGATGAACGGGATAAACAGCTGAATTATGTTTTTTTAGTGGTGTATTTTTTTATTTCATCGCATATGTTTGAGAAAAGCGCTATACATGCCTTAGCCGTGAAAAGGGCTTGCCGGCTTCGTATCACTATCCCCTTATTTCCCGGCGTCTGCAGTAATGTACTACTTATTAATGCGTTGTTAACCCCCGACGAAAAAAAGAGGGGTGTTATAAGTTTAACATGTGTATCTGTGTATCTGTGTATCTGTGTGTCTGTCTGTGGCATCGTAGCGCCCAAGCGGATGGACCAATTTAAGTGCGGTTTTTTTTAATAGATAGACTTTTCCGTCGAGATGGTTCTTAGCTATGTTTGGTGGAAGTAGGACCAGTAGTTTCCAAGATATTCAGCTTTAATTGGAACAAGTGACAAGATCTCAGCCAATATTGAAGTCAATAATTCGAAATATTGGCTAAATGTTAAGTATTACAAGCATTTTCTATATGACTCACTAATTGAGGGTCTCATGATGACCAGGTAGTTGTTAATGGATCTCAGCCAATATTGTGAAGCCAAGGATTCCAAATTTTGGTTAAATGTTAAGTATTATTAGCATTTTCTATATCACTCACTAAATTAAGGTCTTATGATGACCTGCAGCTAGTTGTTAATAGATCTCAGCCAATATTGAAGCTAAGGATTCCAAATTTTGGTTAAATGATAAGTATTATTAGCAGTTTCTATAACACTTACTAAATGAAGGTCTTATGATGACCAGGTAGTTGTTAATGGATCTCAGCCAACATTCAAGCCAAGGATTCCAAATTTTGGATAAACGTTAATAATTATTAGCATTTTCTATATCACTTACTAAATTAAGGTCTCATGATGACCAGGTAGTTTTTAATGGATCTCAGCCATTATTGAAGCCAAGGATTCCAAATTTTGGTTAAATGTCAAGTAAAAGCATTTTCTATATCACTTACTAAATGAAGGTCGCATGATGACCATCTAGTTGTTAATGGATCTCAGCCAATATTGAAGCTAAGGATTCCACATTTTGGTAAAATGTTAAGTATTATTAGCATTTTCTATATCACTTACTAAATGAAGGTCTCATGATGACCAGGTAGTTGATAATGGATCTCAGCTAATATTGAAGCCAATAATTCCAAACGCTAGATAAATGTTAAGTTTTATTAGCATTTTCCTTATCACTCACTAAGTGAAGATCTCATGATAATCATCTAGCAGGGTTGGACTAATTGGGCCAGGGCCCCTAGGCACTTGGCATTTGGGGCTCCCTCCCCTAAAAGGAGAACATTATTATGGTACAAGTCCTGCATCTGGGTCCCTAGACTGGCTGGGCCCGTAGGCCCGGGCCTTGTGGGCCTAGGAGTAAATACGGCCCTGCCATCTAGTTGTGAAAGGATCTAAGCCAAGAATTTCAAATGTTGGTTAAATGTTAAGTTAGAGTAATCAACAATTTAATAAAATGTTGACAGTACAATAATTTGGTACTTACCATGGAGCTGAAGATGGCCGTAGGAATTCCTTAATAGCACAGAATAAACCCATGGTGTTTGAGCTCGTTGCTGGCTGATTGTTCTTGATCATCATTTAACGTTTGTGTAAGAAAGTACAGTCGATAATAAAACCGAGTCTCAGAAAAACTTTTTTAATTTCTGCCACAATACTGGGTCACTGTTTTTAAGTTTTGCAATTCTCCTAAAGCTGAATTGTCATTAGGACTATTGAACAGGTTCCTTTGATTAAGGTCACAAATAGCAACACCCTGCAAGATTTAACACGACTAAAGAACACGTAAGCTTTAGCAAAAGTACTCTTGCCCAAGTGAATAAATAACAGCTTTTTAGGATTCTGTAGTCAACAAGGAACCCTTATAGTTTCACCATGTCCGTCCGTCCGTCTGTTTACAGCTTAGATCAGAGACATAGTGGTAGAATAAATTTTTAAAAACTTTTTTTGTATACCTGCCCTACACGTAAAAAAAGTGGGGATGTAATTTTGTTTATCGGTTTATCCCATGGTGATCGGTATCGATGATTAGGTCTTTCAAAACTAAGTCAAGTTACCTAGCATCAACTGCAATTTTTATGGAGCTAAGCCACCCGTACTATTTGGACCCTGTAGAATGGAAACCTGGTTCTGTTTTAGGCCACAAGTAACAGATTCTTTCAACTCATCCAGTGCATTTAAAGTATATATTTTGATTGTCTTGACTAATAACTTAGCCATTTTGTCACTATAAGCATTAACTAGTTTGACTTTAACGATTTTTTCCGAGAATGTTGCTTAAGGATATTTAAATCAAAATATATCCTAATTTCAATCTTAGAGAAGACGGCTTTCATTACCACTGGCTTGAAACCTACACATAGTCAAGGATCCAGCTCGAGGAAAGACTGGAAACTGTGTAATCAGTGTTAAATGTAGAAAATTCCGGTACGAAACTACTGTTTGTTTAAAAAAAATGAAATAAAAATTAAATTAAAAATTTAAAAACCCCCGACATCACAACCTGTAAAAAGAAAGAAATAAAATCTACGAAATGTGCCTTTACAATGAAAAGTAGAAAAAGAATGCAAGCTTCGTTGCGTCGGGGGACCGCTAAGTAAATGAAATGCAATGTACTGAAAATCCTTGTATCTTAGATGCTTTCCGAACGATTAATTTTCAACTCTGCACCCACTTGAAGCATCTCTGTTTGGCCCTATGGGTGACTGGTAGAGAATGCCATTAGGCATTAAGTTCGCCATTTGTACTGAATTTTTTTTGTGCAATAAAGTTTGAATAAATAAATAAATAAATAATCCTAAGGTGGGAAGCCCCAAATAAATGCATACTTACAATTTTGCGTTGAAAAATATATTTCATTTCACTTAGGTACTTAGCGGTCCCCCGAACGCAACGAAGCTTGCATTCTTTTTCTACTTTTCATTGTAAAGGCACATTTCGTAGATTTTATTTCTTTCTTTTTACAGGTTGTGATGTCGGGGGTTTTTAAATTTTTAATTTTATTTTTTTTCATATATTATGTACCACTCCCTCTAGTGTGTCTCATGAGATACAACACCCTATCAAACTGTTGATTTTGTTTTTATGTCTAATGTTCATTATATCTTGTGAGCACGATTACCTAATATGAATTTAGCGCCTTTTATCGCGTTTTATTTACATACCTAAAATGAATTATAAGTCAATTTGACACTAAATGATTAATTTTTGGCATAATGTCGCGTTTTAGTCTGTGACAGAACTGAATCTGTCAACCACGATCCCACGTCGGGCAGACATGGCAGTACCCCTAGAGTGTATGTCGAAGCCGGTGGTGCGAAGGAACAGCAGCCCCCGCCCCAGTGTTGCCAGACAACATCTATGAAAATCTGTTGGGTGAGACGAAAAAATCTTTAGAATTCCGTAGATCATCGCTTGAAAATTGCGTAGTTGTACAGACTTTTTTCCAATGCTTCATTTGACTTTTTAATGAAGCATTAAATGTTATTAAGTTTGTAACTTTTGCAATAACGAAGGTGCAATAAAAATCTAATATTTTTGATAAATTTTCCGTAGCATATTCAATGTTTTGAGCTAGTAAGAAAATTAAATTAACGAAATGGATCTCTGAGTGAAGAGCTTGAACTGTGTGTAATGAAACGTAGGTCGTATGATTAGTCTGAGAGTGTTTAAAAATACATTCCATTTCGTTTCGGTGATATATAAAAGTAGTCTGAAATTCCGTAGGTTCACCAATAGTTTTCGTAGGTCTGGGCACAAAGCCGATGCGGTTGGCGCAGTTTGCAGACACTGCCTACTGAGCCGGCGGTCCCGGGTTCGAATCCCGGCCGGGGCATATAAACTTAAATTCCGTAGGTCTACGGATTTTTCCGTAGCTCTGGCAACATTCCCCGCCCGCTGTATTACATCTAGGGAGCGGTAGCGGCTGACGCTGGTCGCCCAAGTCCAAGTGGAGATGCAAGCGGCAGCAGTGTTGGTACATGTGTCTCGCTCACTCGTTATGCCGCTGATTATAAAATTGGGCAAGTGCGAGTCCGACTCGCGCATGAAGGGTTCCGTACCATAATCTATAAGAAGTTTGTTGTATGGGAGCCCCCCTTAAATATTTATTTTATTTAATTTTTAGTATTTGTTGTTATAGCGGCAATAGAAATACATCATCTGTGAAAATTTCAACTGTCTAGCTATCACCGTTGTTGAGATACAGCCTGGTGACAGACGGACGGATGGACGGACGAACGGACGGACAGCGAAGTCTCAGTAATAGGGTCCCGTTTTTACCCTTTGGGTACGGAACCCTAAAAAGACATGAATAGTGTTACGGTATCTTAGGCTTTTGTCATTCATTACATGGAAGCGTTAGGACAACTGAGTCTTAGTATAAATAATATTAGGGCAAACAAATATTCATCATCATCATCATCATCATCATCATCATATCAGCAAATAGAGACGTCTACGATCCCTAAAGTTCTCCACAACGATCGGTTTCGCGCCGCCCTCATCCAATTTCTGTCCGCGATCCTAACCCGGTCGTCGGTCCACCTTGTTGGGTGCCTTCCCACGCGGCGTCTTCAAGTCCGCGGTTGCCACTCAAGAACCTTTCTGCCCCAACGGACGTCGGATTTACGAGCAATGTGCCCCGCTCCATAAATAATATGATATTTAATATTAAGACAAATAATATAAGGGTACTTATTATATTAGGGCATTAGGGCAAATAACGTTGAGATCATTAGAATAAAGGTTATTAGAAAACCACAAAAAAAATAAAAAAATGGGGATTACAATATAGATCCCTTTAAATCTAACCGTATAGCGCTTGCATATTGAGCTGAAACTCATTACATAGTTTGTATGTAATTAATTTTCAATTACATAGTGTGTATGTAATTAATTTTCAGCTCCATTGTTCTGAACAGAAAATCCCACTATGCTTATTGGTTAGAACTGGCTAAAAGATACACATCGATAACTCGGTTAACCCAATCGCATTAAACTAAATCTTTATCAACGGAAAATCACAATACAATATCTATAGTAGAGTTGCGTAGCCGCGAAATTGTACGCATCGGGTTACAAGCATGTCATTTTTTACCACACATAGAGCGTTCCGCGTTGAATTTTTTCAGATGTGGAAGGAAGTCAGATTCGTCCCCTGCGTGGCGGGAGAGCGGGGTAAATAGGACCAAGTACAGCTCTTTTTCCTTTTTTTATTACTGATCAGTTAAGGCTATTATGGCTTGTGCGAAATCGTTTTCGTGTAAAACAGATCTCAGCAATTCATTGTTTATGTTATTTATGTATAGTTTGATATAAAAATTTGGGTATATTGCCGAAAAAGTAAAAATCAAACAAGTTTCTTTTATTCAGAACGATAAATTAGTTATATATCCTGAATATTAACGATTTAAAAAAAATATTACTACATAGCAAATTTAATCTTGTTTTTAAAAATGTACCTATACATATTGGGCACATCTGCTACAAAAAGTACCTTGAAAAAAATGTTGATGTTAGCCTGCGTGCTCTAGTATATTTTGCTAAGTCGTGAAATCGTGTGCATCGGGATACAACCACGAAATTTCTACCACAGATAGAGTATTTTGCGGTGAATATTTTCAGATGTCGAGGAAAGTCAAATCCGTCCCCTGTGCGACAGGAAAACGGGGTGAATAGGAGTAAGGAGTCCTCTTTTTCTTATTTATTACTGATCAGTTAACGCTACTAGGGCTTGTGTTGTATCATTTTCGTGTAAAACAGATACCAGCATTACTTTTTTTTATTAATTATTCATAGTACCATATAAAAATATGGGTGTATTTCCGAAATCGTAAAAATCACAAAAAGTTTTTTATTCAGGGAGATAAATTAGTCATATTTCCTGAATATTTACAACCAACACCACCACCACCAACAAACCAAAATATTGCAAAATAGCAAATTTAATCTAGTTCCTAAAAATGTATATATGTTGGGCACTTTTCATACAAACAGTAACTTAATAAATTGTTGATGTTGAGATTAGCCCGTGTGCTCGTGATACATTAGCAAAAAAATATTTTGTTTTAATTACATAAATTAGTTTTTCTAGAACGTATATGGTAAATATTATATATAAAAGCATGTTAAGAATCATTATTTAATGTAATTAATGAAGCGAAATTTACGTTGGTTACGCCGACGTAAACATATATTTTAAACAACTGTTTGTATGAGAAGTGCCCAACATGCATATATTTTTAGAAACTAGATTAAATGTGCTTTTTAAAACATTAATAATAATTTGAAAATGTTAACGAAATTTAACTAATTTACCTCACTGAATAAAAAAAACTTGTTGTCATTTTTACCTTTTCGACCATCTACCCATATTTTTATATAGAACCATACAAAAATATTTGTATAGAATCTTTTTATCGATTCATATTTTTATGTACATACAAAAATAACATAAAACATGAATTTCTGATATCTGTTTTACACAAAACGATACCAGACAAGTCCTAGTAGACTTAACTGACCAACAATAAATAAAGAAAAGAGGTAAAATTGGTTCTATTGACTCCGCTCTCCCGCCTCACAGGGGACGAATCTGACTTCCCTCTACATTTGAAAATAATCACTAGAAATTTCATGCTTGCAACCCGATGCGCACAATTATGTTAGAAAACAGGGGACTAACAACTCCACTACTAATAATACTAAAGTTCGACTGTTCGCCAGATTACATAGATCTTAATAGGGCCGCTAAAAATTAAGGGCAAAACCGGGCTTTACGTGGCTAGGACTGCCATCCGTCCGAGTTTCCCCGGATTTGTCCTAGTTTGGAGTCCCGGAAAAATAAAGCGATTGTTTTTAATTATATTATTTTCGGACACGTCCGGGGAAAAAATGACATTTACGCCAAATGTCCGGATTTTTTAAGTCATTGTCAGGGTTCGGCGAATTTAGGGATGGCAGCCCTACACGTGGCTAAGTCGTGTTTGTCGACGCTGATAGCAGTGTTTGTGATCACTGATCAGACAATGAATTTTAGCATTTGACCGAGAAATTTTGAGGGCAATTGGGACTTGGGAATTTTAGTATCTCTATCACAGCCTTTAAGTTGTTCGTCCTCGGTTAGGCCTTTTCCAAATATTTCCGTATCTTCCTATCTTTAGCTTCTTTCATCTAGTTTGTTTCGGCTACTCGCGTTATATCGTCTACCATTCGTGAGCTGTCAGAATGCAATTCGCGTTTTATAACTGTCTCGCTCGCTCTTACGCGAACGAGATAGAACTTCTCAGTTTACTCCTGAATCGCAAACTGAGAGCTCACGTAGGTACAGTCAACCAATTTGATTCCGGCCATTTCGTACCTTGTCACAGTGAACGCCAATATGAAAGCTGCTTGTGATCTCATATCATTGTCATTGTGACAAGGTTCTATAGCGGCCTAGAAATCAAATTGGTTGACTGTACTGTACCCATTTCATCGGGGAACGACCCCTGCCTCAAGTTTTTTCCCATGGTCGCCATTCTAGCATCCTTCTGGTACATCCTATGATCATATTTTCCTATGATTTAGTGAACAAATTTCACATGCGCTGTCTCCGCAGTATTCTAGGCATCACCTGGAGGGATCGTGTGACAAACGAAGCTGTCCTGGGAACGGCTCCTACCCAGTATCACAGCCATGCTGAAGCAGTGGAGGCTGAGATGGCTGTGTCACGTGCACCGCATGGAGCACACTCGTTTGCCAGACAGATTCTGCTCGGAGAGGTCGCTGAGGCAAAGAGACCCGTAGGCCGACCCGTATTGCGCTTCAGACTGCGCCAAGCGTGACATGGTTGCTTTTAACACCCCTAGCAACCAAGAAGAACTAGCTGAGGATCGTGACAAGTGACACCTTGTGAATGAGGACCAGTCAAATCACGACGAAACCTGGTTTGGGTGCTGAGGGAGAAACGCACGAGACGTAATGAACGGGCCGTCAACCCCTTCCACCTGGGGGCGCATACGCATCGTACACCTGTCGCGAATGCGGCCGAGGGATTCAGTCACGAGCGCAAGAGTCACGATGCTGCTTAAACCATCTGTCATAGATGACAAGGCCTATTAGTGCAAGAAATACGAGAACAAAATTTTTGGGTACAGTCGCCATCAGATATATCGCAGCATATAAAGCGTTCATAAATATCTAAACGTGTACTGTAACGCCCAGTCAATAAGAGTCGTGTTCAGATATTTTATGAACGCCTTATATGCTGCGATATATCTTATAGTGACTGTACTGAGTTGACAAACTAAAGGTAGAAAGCACAACGTGGCAGGTTACCTATGCGATGGACTGACCAGAGAAAGTGTGGTGTGGGGAGTTAGTAGTTTATGCAACTGTTACATAATGAGGGGTCTTTAAGCACGAAGGCGATAATCCGCAATAGGATCAATGGATATACATACAACTAAACGATAGTTAACCTATACTCGGGTACAAAAATCCAAAGCACGGCAACCTTATTTGCGCTAGTAGACGTTCTTGGACATGACAAATGACATTTTCATTCAGAATAATTGTGGCTCTGTGAGCTGTTATTAACTTACTAGCTTTTGCCCGCGGCCTCGCTCGCACAGAGTCTGACGTTACTAAACGTTACTAAACGTTATCTGTGTAACTTTCTACCCGTTTTATTGTTTCTTAAAATAATACAACTAATAGAAATCTGCGCACATACATACATTTTTGGGTAGTAGATTTCTTATCACGTCGTGGTATACCTACACATGGGGCAATTCATTTTCCGATGAACTGAACAAAATCATAGTCAAAAGTTTTATCTCCTTAAGGATACGACTCTAACGTTTCCTCTAGCCGATCAAGTGCGAGTCGGACTCGCGCACAGAGGGATCCTTACGAACTATGAAATCACTGCACATTACTAAGGAAAAGATAAAATGTACTAAGTGGCAAATTTAACATTACCGTTGGAAAACTGTTTTACGTACTTTAAATACAGACTACGTTTTTATTGACGTGACAACGTCTTAAATTAGGTTGCGGCTCGGAGTCACTCATGAAAAAGTGTAACGCCCGCTCACGGTTGATCGCTCACGGTTGATGAGTGAGAGAGACAAAATATATTTCTATAGTTAAAATTTGTGCAATTCTTATTTTCATTCATCGAGCATTACTGTAACAAGAGGGAAGAGGGCGGAAGAGGGCGGAAGAGGGAAGAGGGAAGAGGGAAGAGGGAAGAGGGAAGAGGGAAGAGGGAAGAGGGAAGAGGGAAGAGGGAAGAGGGAAGAGGGAAGAGGGAAGAGGGAAGAGGGAAGAGGGAAGAGGGAAGAGGGAAGAGGGAAGAGGGAAGAGGGAAGAGGGAAGAGGGAAGAGGGAAGAGGGAAGAGGGAAGAGGGAAGAGGGAAGAGGGAAGAGGGAAGAGGGAAGAGGGAAGAGGGAAGAGGGAAGAGGGAAGAGGGAAGAGGGAAGAGGGAAGAGGGAAGAGGGAAGAGGGAAGAGGGAAGAGGGAAGAGGGAAGAGGGAAGAGGGAAGAGGGAAGAGGGAAGAGGGAAGAGGGAAGAGGGAAGAGGGAAGAGGGAAGAGGGAAGAGGGAAGAGGGAAGAGGGAAGAGGGAAGAGGGAAGAGGGAAGAGGGAAGAGGGAAGAGGGAAGAGGGAAGAGGGAAGAGGGAAGAGGGAAGAGGGAAGAGGGAAGAGGGAAGAGGGAAGAGGGAAGAGGGAAGAGGGAAGAGGGAAGAGGGAAGAGGGAAGAGGGAAGAGGGAAGAGGGAAGAGGGAAGAGGGAAGAGGGAAGAGGGAAGAGGGAAGAGGGAAGAGGGAAGAGGGAAGAGGGAAGAGGGAAGAGGGAAGATGGCGGACATAATTTTTTCTTAAAAATCGATATGGGTGTCATCTCCAAGGTTCCTCGGGGTTCCGATTACGAAAATGACATCCATTTTGAAATCCAAGATTGCGGACATTATTTTTTCTTAAAAATCGATATGGGTGTCATCTCCGAGGTTCCTCGGGGTTCCGATTACGAAAATGACATCCATTTTGAAATCCAAGATGGTGGACATTATTTTTTCTTAAAAATCGATATGGGTGTCATCTCCAAGTTTCCTCGGGGTTCCGATTACGAAAATGACATCCATTTTGAAATCCAAGATGGCGGACATTATTTATTCTTAAAAATCGATATGGGTGTCATCTCCGAGGTTCCTCGGGGTTCCGATTACGAAAATGACATCCATTTTGAAATCCAAGATGGTGGACATTATTTTTTCTTGAAAATCGATATGGGTGTCATCTCCAAGTTTCCTCGGGGTTCCGATTACGAAAATGACATCCATTTTCAAATCCAAGATGGCGGACATTATTTTTTCTTAAAAATCGATATGGGTGTCATCTCCAAGGTTCCTCGGGGTTCCGATTACGAAAATGACATCCATTTTGAAATCCAAGATGGCGGACATTATTTTTTCTTAAAAATCGATATGGGTGTCATCTCCAAGGTTCCTCGGGGTTCCGATTACGAAAATGACATCCATTTTGAAATCCAAGATGGCGGACATTATTTTTTCTTAAAAATCGATATGGGTGTCATCTCCGAGGTTCCTCGGGGTTCCGATTACGAAAATGACATCCATTTTGAAATCCAAGATGGTGGACATTATTTTTTCTTAAAAATCGATATGGGTGTCATCTCCAAGTTTCCTCGGGGTTCCGATTACGAAAATGACATCCATTTTGAAATCCAAGATGGCGGACATTATTTTTTCTTAAAAATCGATATGGGTGTCATCTCCAAGTTTCCTCGGGGTTCCGATTACGAAAATGACTTCGCTAAAAAATATTTTTTTCTTATAAATCGATATGGGTGTCATCATGGAAAATGACGTCCATTTTGTGATTTTGAAATCCAAGATGGCGGACTTAAATTTTGACGTGACAACGTCTTAAATTAGGTTGCGGCTCGGAGTCACTCATGAAAAAGTGTAACGCCCGCTCACGGTTGATCGCTCACGTCTGATGAGAGAGAGAGACAAAATATATTTCTATAGTTAAAATTTGTGCAATTCTTATTTTCATTCATCGAGCATTACTGTAACAAGAGGGAAGAGGGCGGAAGAGGGAAGAGGGAAGAGGGAAGAGGGAAGAGGGAAGAGGGAAGAGGGAAGAGGGAAGAGGGAAGAGGGAAGAGGGAAGAGGGAAGAGGGAAGAGGGAAGAGGGAAGAGGGAAGAGGGAAGAGGGAAGAGGGAAGAGGGAAGAGGGAAGAGGGAAGAGGGAAGAGGGAAGAGGGAAGAGGGAAGAGGGAAGAGGGAAGAGGGAAGAGGGAAGAGGGAAGAGGGAAGAGGGAAGAGGGAAGAGGGAAGACGGAAGAGGGAAGAGGGAAGAGGGAAGAGGGAAGAGGGAAGAGGGAAGAGGGAAGAGGGAAGAGGGAAGAGGGAAGAGGGAAGAGGGAAGAGGGAAGAGGGAAGAGGGAAGAGGGAAGAGGGAAGAGGGAAGAGGGAAGAGGGAAGAGGGAAGAGGGAAGAGGGAAGAGGGAAGAGGGAAGAGGGAAGAGGGAAGAGGGAAGAGGGAAGAGGGAAGAGGGAAGAGGGAAGAGGGAAGAGGGAAGAGGGAAGAGGGAAGAGGGAAGAGGGAAGAGGGAAGAGGGAAGAGGGAAGAGGGAAGAGGGAAGAGGGAAGAGGGAAGAGGGAAGAGGGAAGAGGGAAGAGGGAAGAGGGAAGAGGGAAGAGGGAAGAGGGAAGAGGGAAGAGGGAAGAGGGAAGAGGGAAGAGGGAAGAGGGAAGAGGGAAGAGGGAAGAGGGAAGAGGGAAGAGGGAAGAGGGAAGAGGGAAGAGGGAAGAGGGAAGAGGGAAGAGGGAAGAGGGAAGAGGGAAGAGGGAAGAGGGAAGAGGGAAGAGGGAAGAGGGAAGAGGGAAGAGGGAAGAGGGAAGAGGGAAGAGGGAAGAGGGAAGAGGGAAGAGGGAAGAGGGAAGAGGGAAGAGGGAAGAGGGAAGAGGGAAGAGGGAAGAGGGAAGAGGGAAGAGGGAAGAGGGAAGAGGGATGAGGGAAGAGGGAAGAGGGAAGAGGGAAGAGGGAAGAGGGAAGAGGGAAGAGGGAAGAGGGAAGAGGGAAGAGGGAAGAGGGAAGAGGGAAGAGGGAAGAGGGAAGAGGGAAGAGGGAAGAGGAACAAAATATATTTCTATAGTTAAAATTTGTGCAATTCTTATTTTCATTCATTGTTCCTATTGTGCAATTTAATAATATTCATATCAATAAATATTCTACCGAGAATAAGACGTTGTCACGTAAAATCTTCCTTCGCCCGTAAAACCGACTTTACAGGCAACCATTTTTTTTAATTAGAAATGTATAGTTTCAGATTACTCCCTATAAGTACTTGTAGTAAGACACGGTATTTGTTGAGAACCGATAGTTTTATCCACTGGCCACACAACCAGTTAGTTCATTTTTCTGTCACGGCGCTGCGAGCGCACGGGCTGTCGCGCAGACGCGTGCCGGCGTTTTGCTGCATGTTGCTATCAACGTAACGGGTCTTGAACATTATAACCTCCGTGGTTTTCGGGCGATTTTTGGAAGTCTTACACTTTAACGGAAAGTGTTGAGATACGGCACAATTCCTTGTACGGTGGGCTGCTTCGGGCGCTCCAAGGATAGTTATTTAGAGTGATATAAGGACGGCTACTGTGTGAACTGTTATTCGGTGTGGTGTTCGGTGTGTTTGCGGACGAGATCGGAGCGAGCGGCGGCGGCGCAGACCTGGGCGTCGTTTATTGCCGCAAGTAACACATACATACCACTTTACACAAAGCAGAAACACATACTTGCGGCCGGGAAGAGATTCGGCTGACATCCAGGTTAGCAACGTAGATCAAGTTAGGTTAAGTACATAGGGCGCGTATCGCGTCCCATTGTTTCGCGCTAGGCAAGATTGCTTTGATAGTTTCCCATCACATGGGCCCGTGGGAGGTTCAATTTGTGTCTGGCGGAAACAAATTTTGGTAGCAAAAGCGTGGTTCATATCCACAGAAAAGATATTCGATTCATTTACGTAGAAATAAAGTAATTTAGTTGCATCGAAATCATAATTGAAATTTGACGGTGGATTGCGCTTGTTTCGCATTCCAATCTATTAACGTTAAGTTGTATTTGCGTAATTAAGAGTAACTAAATTATAAGAATATTAGTTATTACTTTCAATTGAAATGTTAGTTGAGTGAATAAAGTAAATATAGTTGCGTTTCGATACGGAGAAACGTATTAATAAGTAATTAATAATTGGGGTTCCGCTGAACTATTATTCACTCAAAATACATTTAATTTAAATACATTTAGTGTTGTTTTCCTTTGCGTAATATTGGTGTTGGGTGAATAACTTTGAAGTTGTCGCGTTTGTTACGAAAAAGAAAAACGGATTGTTATTGTCGAAAATCGGGGTTCCACGGACAAAATTATTCACCCAAATTAATTAATTAATTAATTTGTTTTCGGGTTATATTATTTTATTGATCCGCGTTATCGAGGTTGGTACCATGGCTCCCTCAGTAGTTAAAACGGTCGCGTCAAGGGTCGAATCGGAATTAAGATGGTTTTCATTAGTCGTTACGTTAATTGGTCGTACGGATCGCGAGGACGCATTATTGTCACGCGCGCGACAGGTAGATGAAAGATATGACGCGGTATTGAAATTGCATGCCGAATACTTGGCCCGTATTGACGAAGAGGAGACTGGGGAAAGTCGGACCCAGGCTGTTGAAGTGGTGCAACGCAATGTAGACCAGTGCGGTGATATGGTGATGAGTATCATCCAAGCGGCAGCGGATATCGAGCGCGCCCGAAAAGGGGATGTTGGGGTAAGGCGTGCACCCAGTGGTGTGGCACTAATGGCGCCGTTGCCACCAGTGAATGTCCCGGAATTTTGTGGTGAATATGCCGACTGGCCGAGGTTTCGCGACATTTTTAACAGCGTGGTGCACTCGCGCACGGATTTGACCCCCGCGTATAAAATGGCGCAGTTGATGGGGAGATTACGCGGTGAGCCTCATGATATTTTGACTCATTTGGAGATTACGGATTCCAGTTACGAGACGGCATGGGGCCTATTAATTGACCGATATGATAATCGGCGATTAATTATTGATGGGCTCATCGAAAAAATATTTAGTATATCGAAGGTCACTAATGCACATGAAATAAGGTCGAAAATCCTTAATCCCGTCACGGTGGCGGTGAATACGCTGGAGCGACTCAAGTTGTCACTAGGGGATAACAAGTATATTATAGTGAACCGGGTTTTGCGCAAGTTACCTAGTGAGGTGGTGGCGCGGTTTGAGCAGTCACATGGGGGTGATTCGTCGAGTCACCTCCCAACATTTGACGAATTGAGGGCGTTCCTGGAGGGTGAGTGCAGGCGGGCGGATTGCCAAGGGGCAACCACGCCGCAACCCCCCCCGTCACCCCGGCGTACGGTTGGGCCCAAACCGGTGGAGCCCCGTCGGGGAGGACAGCGGTACAACGCCCTCCAATCGGAGGTGTGCCCCTTCTGCCGGAAGGGGGGACACGCGATCACCGCGTGCGCGGATTTTGGAGCACAGTGGGTGCAGAGGCGCAGGGGGGTGGTCAAGCAGCGAAACTTGTGCTTCCGCTGCCTAGGCGCACACTATGTGCGTGAATGCAGTAAGACCACCAACTGCCGAGTATGCGGAGGAGCCCATCATGAACTTCCCTGCCTGGCTGAGAGTGGGGAGCGGTACGGGGCCTCATCGGGAGGTCATCCCCCCTCTCCTAAGCCAGCCTTGGGTGGACGGTCGCCCCCCCACCGGGGAGGGGGGTCACCCAGAGACCAGCGGTCGCCGCCCTCCCGGGGTGGGGGGTCACCGGGGGCTCCGGAGTACCGCCGGATGCCGCAGTCTCCTCCGCGGGGGGGGGATCGGCGCCGAGATTCGGGCGGGTGCCCGGAGATGACCCATGGGGAATCGGGTTACGCGACTTACTCGGCCGCGCTGGGGGGCAGGGTGCCGCCCCCGAGTAGTCGCTTCTCCCCACCCCTCGCAGAGCGCCCACGCTTGATGGCGCGTCCGCCGCAGATGGGACGGATGCCGATGGGCTATTACCAGCCGGCGCGCATGGCACCGATGGGTCGAGGGGTGTACTACCCGGGGTGGGACCCATACCTGGGCCAGGGGCCCTCTCCCCCTCCGGCGGAAAGGGAGGGAGGTTCCCCCTGCTAGCAATTAGCAGTCTGTTCATCCGTCGTGCCCACCCCACCAGTGACGGTATTATTACCGACGGCTAAGATTACCGTCAGGGGTACGGATGGACGGCCAGTGCCAGTGAGGTCACTCCTGGATTCGGGGGCACAAGGTTGTATCGTGTCCAGCCGCCTAGTGGCCAGGCTGGGCCTCAGGTTGGAGCCATCACGGGATGGCGCAATAGGTATAGGTGGCAATCAGGTGCCTCACATCAGGGGTCAGACGGACCTCCTGTTTGAGATGGGTGACTCGGCATCGATCACGCGGGTGAAGGCCACGGCTATTGTTTTGGATGAAGTGGTCGGGGTTCTTCCTTCGGTACGGTTACCGCCGGCGGTAACGAAGCTGACCAAGGGATTGGAGTTGGCCGACCCTCACTTCGCGATTCCCGGACGGGTGGACGTCTTACTTGGAACTGACGTCCTCGGGAAGCTGCTGCGGAGCGGTAAGCGGGAGCTGCAACCAAACGGGTTGGTGGCCGTGTGTACCGCAGGTGGGTACGCATTATTGGGCCCAGTACGGGGACCACAGGACGCAACGGATTATAGCAACATATACTACGGCAGCGTGTTATCGGAGGTCCTGCAAAGGTTCTGGGCAACAGAAGAGCCACCCACAGCTCCCAGGACAAGCCCACTGGACGAGGAGTGCGAGACATTTTATCAGTGCAACACGGTGCGCCTCCCTTCGGGCAGATTTATGACACGGCTGCCATTTCTATCGACGCGACCTCCGCTGGGGAGCTCCAGGGGCCTGGCTGAGAAACGGATGATGGCCATGGAAAGGCGCATGAAACGGGACTCCAACTTTCGGCGAAAGTATGTTGAGTTCATGCGTGAATATTTGGCTTTGGGTCACATGTCGGTATCCAGGGTAGACTGGCGTCGTGAGGAGCACTACGTATTGCCTCATCATGCAGTCCTGAAGACACCTGACTCCAAGATCAGGGTCGTGTTCGACGGGAGCGCGGCGACATCGAACGGGGTGTCCCTGAATCAATGCCTGCACGCTGGTCCAAAGTTGACCAGAGACATTGCAGACATTCTAACGGACTTCAGGAGACACCAAGTTGTCTTCGTTACGGATGTGAGGATGATGTTTCGCCAAACGGAGATCCATGCGGATGACCGTCGGTTCCAGCTGATATTGTGGCGAGAGAGCCCAGAAGAACCGATGATCACGTATGAGCTGAACACGAACACGTACGGATTAAAGCCCAGCCCGTATGTAGCGATGCGGACGCTACGAGAGCTGGCTGACCAGGAACGGCTGCGCTTCCCTCGCGCAGCTGCAGTCATCGACCGGGATGTCTACGTGGATGACATTTGTACGGGCACGGACAGCATTGAGCAGGCGCTCATCCTAAGGGATGAATTGGTGGCGCTCATGGCCTCCGGTGGCTATGAACTCAGGAAGTGGCTGTCAAACTGCCCAGAGGTGCTGGCAGGACTACCAGCTGAGCACCAACAAGACCCGCATTTGTTTGAGGACTCGGATAATCCTCATGCGTTGGCAATTTTGGGGGTCCAGTACCGACCGACTCAGGATGTCTTCACATACAATTGTGAGGCCGAATTGCTGTCGAAGACCTGGACCAAGCGATCAGTCCTTTCGACTATCGCACGAACGTTCGACCCAAATGGTTGGATCTCTCCGGTCACGTTCATGGCAAAGTTCTTCATGCAGAAGCTTTGGTTGGCCCAACTAGGCTGGGATGAGCAGCTCACGGACGAGCTGCTGCACGAGTGGACGGCATTCGTGACCACACTGCCGCATATTAAAGAAATTGAGATCCCGCGCAAACTGCTCCCTCAGCCGGGAGCCAGGGTGACCCTGCATGGGTTCTGCGATGCGTCTGAGAAAGGGTACGCGGCCGCGGTCTACCTGAGAACAGGTGAGACTGCTGGCGAGGGTGTTGTACGCTTGGTCATGGCCAAGAGCAAGGTTGCGCCTGTTCGGACCCGGTGGACGATTCCGAAGATGGAATTGGCGGGTGCCGCGCTCCTGACCCGTCTCCTAAACCATGTGGCGCAGAACCTGCGTGGCACGATGGATCTGAATGACACGGTTTACGCATGGACGGACAGCCAGATCGTGTTGTGCTGGCTGCAGACTTCGGTCCATACGCTTGAGGTATTTGTGGCCAACCGAGTGTCACAGATAAATAACTCGGAGACTCCTCTGGTCTGGAGACATGTTCCAGGTGAAGTTAACCCGGCAGACTGCTCGAGTCGCGGCTGCCCGGCGCCTGCTCTGGTTGAGCATTCTCTCTGGTGGGGGCCTCAATGGCTGGAACGGCCACATACGGAGTGGCCTTTCAATGACTGCGGACGCCAGCCACTACCCCCTGACCAGGGTCTGAGAGTCAATGTGACTACAGTGGAGTCTGTGGCAGTGGACCACACTCTTTTGGAACGGTATAGCTCACTAGGGAAGCTACTTCGAGTCACGGGATGGATAATGCGGTTTTTCCATAATTGTCGAAGCCCTGCTGCTCAGCGCAACCTGTCACCTGTAATGGGACCTGAGGAGCAGCAAAAGGCTCTCTCACGTTGGGTGAAGGTCGTACAGGGAAAGGAGTTCCAGGATGAACTTAGGATCTTGCGGACTGGCGTGGGCAGAATGAAGAAGAGCCTTGTCCGCCTCAACCCGTTTATTGATGAGCACGGAATGCTCCGGGTGGGAGGCCGACTACGGAATGCCGAATTGCCCTATTCAGCGCGGCATCCTTTAATTCTTCCCAAAAAGGGAGCTCTGGTGGAGCTGTTGGTTTGGGACCGTCACATCAGAAACTCACATGCAGGCTGCAACACTCTGCTGGGCATTTTGCAGCGGGAGTTCTGGATTTTGTCGGCACGGAGAGTGATACGGAGCGTTGTGTTTCGTTGCTTGCCTTGTTACCGGCTCAAGGCAGCCACAATGCAGCCACAAATGGGAGATCTCCCGCCCGACCGAGTTACGGAAGCTCGGCCGTTTGCTGGTGTGGGGACAGACTTCGCGGGGCCTTTCATGGTCAAGACATCACGCCTTCGCAATGCGAAGTCGGTTAAGGCATATTTGTGCGTCTTCGTGTGTCTGGCGACCAAGGCCGTTCATTTGGAAATGGTAGCTGATCTCTCTACGGAGGCCTTTTTGGCAGCGCTGGACCGATTCGTTTCTCGACGGGGGATACCGGCCTTGATACGATCGGATTGTGGTACCAACTTCAAGGGCGCCGATCGTTGTTTAAAGGAAATTGTATTATTTTTAAGTCAAAATGAGTGAGAGATCGGCACGGCCATCGCCAGTCGGGGCATTTCGTGGTATTTCAGTCCACCTGGATGCCCCCACTGGGGTGGAATATTTGAGGCAGTGGTTAAGTCTGCCAAGACTCATTTGTATCGGGTCATCGGCTCAACGATCCTCTCTTTCGAGGAATTGTCAACGGTGTTTTGCAAAATTGAGGCAGTTTTAAATTCGCGCCCCTTGTGTCCGTTGAGCGCTGACCCGAATGACCTGGAGGCCATTACCCCAGGTCATTTTTTGATTGGCCAACCACTTAACGCCTTGCCGGAGTATCCGTATACAGATGTTAAGCTGTATAGGTTGTCACGGTATCAGATGCTGCAGCAAATGACTCAAAATTTTTGGAAGCGATGGTCGCTTGAGTATTTGCACATTCTTCAGCAACGCGTTAAGTGGACGGACAGGACGACCCCACCGTGCGTTGGAGACCTCGTACTGGTTAAGGATGCTAACCTATCACCGTTGTGCTGGCGACGGGGGCGCATCGTTAACTTGATAGCGGGCAAGGATGGGTCTCCACGGATCGCAGATGTACAAGTGAGGGACTCGATCCTTAGACGGGCGGTTTCAACGTTATCCCGACTACCGGGAGTTTGAGCGGACCGACGACGGGTCGGTCCGGGGCGGGTGATTGTTGAGAACCGATAGTTTTATCCACTGGCCACACAACCAGTTAGTTCATTTTTCTGTCACGGCGCTGCGAGCGCACGGGCTGTCGCGCAGACGCGTGCCGGCGTTTTGCTGCATGTTGCTATCAACGTAACGGGTCTTGAACATTATAACCTCCGTGGTTTTCGGGCGATTTTTGGAAGTCTTACACTTTAACGGAAAGTGTTGAGATACGGCACAATTCCTTGTACGGTGGGCTGCTTCGGGCGCTCCAAGGATAGTTATTTAGAGTGATATAAGGACGGCTACTGTGTGAACTGTTATTCGGTGTGGTGTTCGGTGTGTTTGCGGACGAGATCGGAGCGAGCGGCGGCGGCGCAGACCTGGGCGTCGTTTATTGCCGCAAGTAACACATACATACCACTTTACACAAAGCAGAAACACATACTTGCGGCCGGGAAGAGATTCGGCTGACATCCAGGTTAGCAACGTAGATCAAGTTAGGTTAAGTACATAGGGCGCGTATCGCGTCCCATTGTTTCGCGCTAGGCAAGATTGCTTTGATAGTTTCCCATCACATGGGCCCGTGGGAGGTTCAATTTGTGTCTGGCGGAAACAGTATTACTTGCCAAATTCACAGTTTTAGTTAAACTGAAAGTACCTAAGTACCTTATAAAATTTGATTCCCTTGAGAGTATCGACGTTTGTTGTGGCGTAATAAACAAGATAAAACATTGCGTCATGAAATTCAATATGTCAACGTCTTTAAAGACCTAGATGACTTTTAGCCAATTAAGACCTTGCGATCAGGCCTATAAAAAGGCCAGCGACTTGAATACTATTGCACTAACATTTCAAAAGTACTAGTCACATCATGGTGCTCAAAAAATCAGCGTTGGTACTCCTGGCAGCTGTCTTCCGTCTTTCGTGTAAGTTAGAATGAGAATATGCAACAAACTAACTGTCCAAATCTTAATATTTGCCACGCTTGTCTGTTAAGAAAAGAATAAAGAAAATAAGAAGAAATAAAGAATATGTTAAAAAATAATTTTATTGTTAACCCAAGCATCCCCAGTTGTAAGGAAATTTAATTGGCCAATTAATAAATAATAAAATTTAACATCCTCGCAGTCCCAATTTGGCTTTAGACATGGCAGGTCCACTGAAGACGCAATTTTGACACTTTCATCTCTAATTAGTAATAAAATTGATTCCGGAAATAAATGTATGGCTGTATTTTTAGATTTAAAAAAAGCATTTGACACCGTCTCTCTCCCTACTCTTATAAAAAAACTAGAAAACATTGGCATCCGGGGTTGCCCTCTAAACCTATTGAGCGATTACTTACAAGGACGAACACAGAAAGTAAAAGTGGAAAACTACGTAAGCGAGGAAACTGACATCTCGTTTGGCGTGCCCCAGGGGAGCGTTCTAGGCCCCACATTATTTCTGATCTACATAAACGATCTTACTAATCTCAAAGTTGAGCGGGGTCATGTCCTTTCTTATGCTGATGATACTGTCGTCATCTTTGAGGGTAAAACGTGGGAATCGTGCTATGCCATGGCAGAGGCTGGACTTGCTAGGGTATCATCTTGGCTAACTAATAACCTACTTACTCTCAATGCTACAAAAACAAATTACATTTGATTTTCAAAGTACAAAAGCACACAGCCACAAGGTAATATTAAACTCAAATTACATATCTGCAACGATATTAACCATAGGCAATCAAATTGCAACTGTACAGAAATTGACAAAGTGACTAATACTAAATATTTAGGCGTTATTCTGGATCAGCGATTGTCATGGCATCCACAAATGGAGTATGTCAATAACAGAATAAGAAAACTAGTTTGGATTTTTAAGAAACTACGCCATGTTGCCACAAAACCATAAGTCATAAGTCATAAGTCATTTATTCATTGAACAATATACATTGTGTTTGAACGATTTTTAGTGTAAGACACAGTTAATTCTACATTAAATTTTACAATTATTACTACAATAACGATTATTATTATTATTCATACATATTATTTCATTAAAATTATCTGATGTCAAACCATACTAAACTATCACAACATTTGAAAGAAATAAGAAGAAGAATACCACAACAATTAACAATAAAATTAAATTCCTGTCAATTTAACTAAATTCAATAATTCCTAATCATTAAATTGCATATACATCATATAATAATAAAATGGAATGGGTCAGGCTTAGGCTCCTGACAATTTAAATAACTACATAAATTTTATAACTCACTCAATTACTGACCGTCATTTTGATAAAGTTCGTCTACCGAATAGATACACTTCCTTAGCAAAAAAGCCTTGAGATTCCTTTTAAACATATTTAAACTCGTAATTGACTTCAACTCAACAGGCAACTTATTAAAGATGGTTATTGCCTGATAGATCGAGGAGTGCTTGACAATATTGAGTTTTGTGTATATAGTTTGAGGTAAGTCCATTCTTCTGGTTTTCAGGCGCTTTTGTCTCTCGTCTAATGTTTCAAAACGATTCAGGTTTCTTATCAGATCACTCAGGACTATAAGAACGTATAAGCCAGGAACAGTGAGGATTTCATACTCCAAAAAATAACTTTTGCACGAAGTTGTCTGGGGAATTCTGGCCATAGTTCTGATTGCTCTTTTCTGGGCCACAAATGCAGACTGGGTGTTGTAACGGTAACTATTACCCCAGAACTTTATGCTGTACCTTATTTTAGATTCTACCAAAGCGTAATAAACCATTTTTAGCTGTGCTATGGTGACCTCTTCTTTTAGACTTCTTAGTGCATAGCAAGCCGAGCTAATAGACTTTACTAGCGAGGACAGTTCATCTTTCCAGTTTAGACTCGAGTCTATCCAGACGCCAAGAAATTTCACTGAGTCCACTTGGTTAATGTTTACACCATTAGCTGAAATTTGCAGAGTATCTTTGTTTCTTGAGGTGGTTCTAAAAAGTAGAGCATTGGTCTTACTGCAATTAAGTTTTAGATTGTTTGTGTTGAACATTACTAACACAACTTTATATTTCCTTAGCACAATCTGTAATGAGCTTATTGTATAACAGTCTGGGGAGGCGCAACCAAAGTGAAATTTTTAGAAATAGAACGTGGACAAAGATGCATTCTTAAGGTTATGTATTTTAAACCGTACCGTTTTCCGACAAAAGAATTGTATAAAATATGTGATGTTTTGACAATGAGAAAGCTATATATTTTATGTGCTATAACGAGAATTCACAGATCCCTGACTTTTAATACAACACTTATAGCACGTAGACGCAAGAACATTGTAACCATTCCTAAATGTAATTCTAAGTTTGCCAGACGACAACACAAGTCGCAGTCTGCGAATCTGTATAATAACATCAATAAATATTTATTTATTTATTTATTTATTTATTTATTTATTGAAAAACAGGTTACATAACATTACAGTTTACACCAATGCGTCATGAACCGAACTATATTTATTTTGACGGCGAAACGGCGTGGCCCCGTTGTTCCGACATCTCGGGTGTTGGATTTGGTAGGTTGCCCCGGAACCGGAACCGGAATATATTAACGTTTACCCCTTAACATTATTTGAGTGTAAAAAAGTTCTGAGTATATGGCTAAAAAATCTTAGTTACGATCAAATAGAGACCCTAATAAACTCTGGATCCATCACGTAGATTTACATTTCCTTATTCTGTAACACACACACTGTAGAGAGCGGTGGTAGCCTAGTGGTTAGGGCATGCGACTTTCAATCCGGAGGTCGCGGGTTCGAACCCGGCCCGTACCAATGAGTTTTTCGGAACTTATGTACGGAATGTCATTTGATATTTACCACTCGCTTTTCGGTGAAGGAAAACATCGTGAGGAAACCACCTAAATAAGGCCCAATAAGGCCTAGTTTCCCCTCTGGGTTGGAAGGTCAGATGGCAGTCGCTTGCGTAAAAACTAGTGCCTACGCCACATCTTACGATTTGGTGTACTGCCGTTTGGCAAATAATGTTTCCCAAATATGACTTCCCAAATAACTTATCGCAACAGTTTTATTTCCCAAATGCATCTCTAGCAAAGTTACGTTTCCCATTGTATTCATTTGGTCAAATCATCTTTTCCCAAAATTTCACTTTGTCAAGATTTTATTTAGCAAATGCTTATAAAGCAAATGTTTGATTTTGTCATAAATTATTTTCCAAACAAAATTTTCCCAAATTAGTCACTTTGCAAGCTGAACTTATAGCAAAAGTCTGGTAAATTGTAAGCCCTAAGTATTCCTAAATATAGTAGTACGTAAGGCAGGTCCGACTTGGCTTAGGTTAGGTACGTACGACGACGAGCGTAGCGAGGAGGAGTGTTAGGTTGAGTTGCGACCCTAACGAGCGAGCGTAGCGAGCGAGCCACGCGGCCCTATAGTGATAGCGAGTGGGCGAAACATCATAATATCACTTATTTCACCTTAAGGGAAATCCGACTTGGCTCAGGTTAGGTACGACGACGAGCGTAGCGAGGAGGAGTGTTAGGTTGAGTTGCGACCTTAACGAGCGAGCGTAGCGAGCGAGCCACGCGGCCCTATAGTGAGTGATGTTTGGCTCATAGTATTACTTATTTCACCTTATACTGGGATATAAATCGTATGCCATGCAATATTTTGGGATAAGAATGTTATGCCAAACGATATATTTGCAAAAAAAGAATTGGGAAAGTAAAACTTGACAAGTAATTATTTGCTAAGCAACCACTTGCTAAACAAAATGTTTGCAAACTGTAAATTTGAGATACGTAGTTTTGCTTATTGCACTTTTTGCCAAATGAAAATTTGGGAAACAAAGTTTGCGATGTGATACTTTGGGGAACGTTTTTTGCCAAACATTAGTAATCCCTTACGATTTAGGTAGCCGACCCCGATTGAGAATTCATTCTCAAAAAATGGGACAAAGGCTAGGAGGATGATGATTCTGTAACACACACATAAACACGCTCGTAAGAGTTAACTATAACGTAGCATAGCATAGATAATAAGCTCCAGTAATGTATAAAAAAAATGTTTACTATTTTTATATTTCAATTTATATAAATATTCTTCTCTCTCTTGTTTTTTTCATAACGTAATACATATTGTAAAACTGCTTACTATTACGGTGTCTAAAGAACTGTGGAAGAGCGGGGCTTCCTGTCACAGGTAAGTATTACATACTTACTAGGAAGTCCCGGCCTTATACCATTTATTTGTGTCTCTAATTAGTGAAATAAATATTTTTTCATTTTTCAATTGGATCAAGCAGTAATCCATTAAAGATTGCTTTTCACTTAAGAAAATCTTACACAGTAAATAGTTAACACTTTCGACACCAACAACCCAGTAGCCGGGCGCTCTGATCGTAGTAAGTTTTCGCTACATACGGTTTTTCCCATGTTATCGGCTACGAGCGTAGCCGGTAGCGCTACGCGGCGGTAGTGAATGCGGGAAGATTAGCAATGTATAGAAAGTTTGTGGATTTAGTAAAAATTTGAGCTGATGTATATTTGTATATGTATAAGGCAGAGTAAGTGACGTCACAATAAATTCAACGTCAATATCATCCTGATTATAATCTGCTATTAGCCTAGATCATTGTCTGTTAATTTGGTATGGATGAACTTAATTAGAACAGAAAAAAATAGAATAAAAATCCAAGTAAGTAGGTATTTTATTTATCAAACTTTGCTTACAATTTTCCTTAACCTAAGTTAGTGGCGGCTACATGGTAGAAATATTTTAATTTTATGTCAAACTTCAGTTACACTTATCCTTAGGCTAAGTTAAATAGTGGGTATAGCCAAGCCACGTCACGAAACCC
Source organism: Apotomis capreana (assembly GCA_947623375.1). Taxonomy (NCBI): domain Eukaryota; kingdom Metazoa; phylum Arthropoda; class Insecta; order Lepidoptera; family Tortricidae; genus Apotomis; species Apotomis capreana. The sequence continues at coordinate 1,573,324 of OX392520.1, forward strand.
ACAATAAAAAAAAATCTTCCTCTACGTGGACTTTAGGGGTTTTTAATGGTCACTTCGTATCTATATTGCCGTGTACCGTTTTGAGTTTTCTGCACGGCGAAGTCGTTCTCGTCATAGCGCTCCGCCACATAACTGCCTCCAGTCCATGGAAGATCCCATTCGATGATGAACTTGTGTTCGTCGTTTATGCTGGAGCGGCCGCAGCGTTTCAGAGTAAAATGTCCATTTGTGCCAGACAGAGCCGACGCTCGTCCCGAGGCGCAAACCATAAACGGGTTGGACGTTGTGATCGGGCCGGCAATCTCTTCCGAGCTATGATAATGCTTAATCCACTTTCCCCATTCTAAGTAATGTGTAGACTCCAGGCAATAAGGTTCCGGCGATATGTGGACGGTAGCGCAGAAACGGTAGTATTCCATGCACGCTGCTGGTGCGATGAAGAAATAAAATAACGACACTGAGAGGAAGACACGACGAAACGCTGACGTAAGTTTTCCCATTTTGGAGGATGCAAACTTCAACAGTGATTGCGGCAAGTGAGCGTCCGTCCCAGCGAACGAACGAATGAAGTCGGCACTCGCCAACGCTGCTTATAAACCGTATTGACGAATGCGATAAGTAAAATGCTGGGTCGAGGCTCAGGGAAACTGAGTACTTGATAATTTGGATTTAATATGACCGAAATACAATAAATAATATAAAGGGTTATAAATTTATGAAACACGTAATGTCTCATTTTTTTTCAATACATATCCATGTAGTTTTGTACTTATCTTGCAGCCGGAAAAAGGTGTTAGTAATGCTGAGACCAAACTCAGCACATAGAGTAAGTAAGGAAGTTCCATTAGCATTGCACTTTCCAATGCCATGCATCCCCAGCACATCTGCGTACTTAACATGCGTACTTAATGACATGTAGTCAAAACAATCTTAGCACTTTTTAATACTAGGAACATCACAATCATGCGCATGATTCATTCGACAGTTGAATATTAGCCACAACAATCGATAGGACAAATAATATTTATTACAAACATAAAGGGAACAACAATTTCGACAAATAACAAATATGCGGAACAATATTATGCCATAAGTTATTCGGACAAAAGATGGTAAGCGACACAATAATAGGATCAACAATTTTATGTCATCCGATAAAGATCCCTTCGAGTGTTTCAACAAATATTTCTCAAGCATAGGAATCTCACTAGCTAATAAAATTTCCAGTGTATCCGATGTCAATCGTAGTAGTAATCTAAGCTGTAAACTCAAAACAATAATATGAGTTTGCTCCAACAACAGTTCTAGAAATTACCTCAATCACAACTTAGACGCAAAATGATAGCTCGGGTTTTAGTTCGGTGAATAGAGAGTAGAGACTAAACAACTGAGGGTGACCCTACATACGGTCCGGTAGTTCTGATTTTTTGATATGTTGTCTAGGATGGTTAGTGCCTGTTTAAAATGCAAAATGCACAATCCCCCCTCCTCCGCGCCCGCCGCCATATTGAAAAATATCTTCGTGTAGCAGCGTTTTAGCTAGAAAAGAGCGTAGTATTGTAGACAGTTAAATGTCAGATAGTTACGGAGATATGGACGGTTAAAAAAATGTTAAAAGTTGCATTTTTCAAAGCCTTGAAAAAGAGAGTTATATCTCTTGCAAAACGGCACGTTGATTATCTTATAGAAGTATGGGGTACTGCAGGCGCAAGACAATTAAACATTTTTTTTATTAAACATTTCCAGAGAGCTCAGAATAAGCTAATAAAAGTTCTATTTAAGAATGACTTAATAACACCAACAAATACAGCAAATACTATAATAAAATAAACAAATAATATAAACTAAGAAATGCTAATTGCCTAATAATTCGCACTCCTCGTACAAACTATGGAAAAAAAAGGATATTATACGAGGGAGAAAATATAAAAATGCAGTCTATGCCCACTTTTAAAAGATTACTAAAAAAATATTTAACTTCAACCATTTAGAATTAAATCGATATACCGCTATACATAAATAAAATAAAATTAATTAATAGCACAAAATAACATACATCAACTAGATAATAATAAATAGGCGATAGTAGTAGTACCTACTACGCTCTAGTTAAGTTAAGCCGCTTCAGATCGCTGCATGGGTATAAAGAAATTATATATAATTAAAGTAATAATGTAAACAATTTCAGATTTAAAAATAAAGACTGAATGTTTATATATTAACATTAATTTTATCTCCACCTATTTCGGAAATCCTGACAGATAAGTTGCGTAACAACGACGTCTACAAGTAACGTCGCTTCCAAAAATATCGTTTAACATCAGAAGTGGGATAGAACCCAATGTGATGAATGAAACTTTGATGTCTAGTACATTTTGTGTTGACAATGTTGACATGCCGTTCGCTAGTTTCTCGTCGGCACAGCGCCATCTAGTGTCGAATTGTGACAACGCCACGGAAAGGCTGCAAATTGCTTTTCCATGGAAAAATCAATTTATGATGAACTAGCTTTTGCCCGCGGCTTCGCTCACACAGGGTCTGGAAAAGTTATCTGTGTAACTTTCTAGCCGCTTTGTTGTTTCTTAAAATAATACAACTAATAGAAATCTGCGCGTATACATAAATTTTTGGTTAGTAGATTTATATATTTCTAGATCACGTCGGGGTATACACATGGGGCAATTCATTTTCCGATGAACCGAACAAAATCATAGTCAAAAGTTTAATCACCTTAAGAGGCCTTATACCTTTTAAAATGCTGATTGTTTTAAACATTTTTCTCTATGATCAAACATGTTACTTAACATATTATTGATGTTACTACCTAGAACAGGGCTATTGGGATTTATTGATATATATTTGAAACCTACAGTTTGAGTTTTTCAGTAATAATTTTTGTTTCAAAAACTACTCGAAATTGACAAAATTCACGCGGAAAATTAGTTTTTTCAACTTATTTCGACTGCACGCAATGAAAGCATGAAATAACTATGTTAATACCTGGAACTCGGGGAAAAGTATTATTTGTCACAATATGAAAAAAAAATTTTTTAAAAGGAATAAGGCCTCTTAAGGATAGGAATTTCCTCTAACGTTTAAATCAGTTTTCTCAGTTAATACAAATAGCCGGTCAAGTGCGAGTCGGACTCGCGCACAGAGGGTTCTTTACGAACTATGAAATCACTGCACATTACGACATTGCTAAGGAAAAGATAAAATATACTAAGTGGCAAATTTAACGTCACCGTTAGAAAACTGTTTTACGTACTTTAAGTACAGACTACTTTTTTATTTAATTAGTAATGTATAGTTTCAGATTACTCCCTATAAGTACTTGTAGTAAGAGAGTAAGACACGCTATTACTTGCCAAATTTATAGTTTTAGTTCAACTGAAAATACCTAAGTACCTTATAAAATTTGATTCCCTTGAGGGTATCGACGTTTGTTGTGGCATAGGTAAACAGCCGGTTTTTTTTTTACGTTATAACTTTAAGTTTGGTTTTTTAAGGAATTCAAAGGATCACAGCCCTGAGTACTTATATGGTTTTAATTTCCTTTTTATTCGATAGACGGACAGACAATTAAGTGATCCTTTGAGGGTTGCGTTTTTCCTTTTGCGGTACGGAACCCTAACAATGCAATTTTTTACACGAAGTTTTGTCACTCTATCCTACGTGTTGCATATAAAAATTTTAACCTCTTCAGGAGATAACTTTCCAAAAATTAATGCAGAGTTTATACACCAAAATATTCCTCACAAGAACTTTCATCTTCCGCCTATACTCAGACAATACTCGTACATTTCAAAAATTTCTGAGAGTAGTGTTTTGACACACGGAATAAGACCAGACTTACGAAAACAATCTCGTCTTTTCTCATCCAAACTTTCGCCTCCCATTAGACCCATTTTGGAGATGAATTTCCATAAAAAACTTAAGTTTATTTTCTCAATTTTTAGTCAATATTCTACAAAAAACCCGCATACCTATTATTCATAACATGAAAATGTTGTCACCTTCAATTTCACATGCTTAGGGGATGAATATTAAAAAATGCATCTCTTACTTTTTAAGTTCATTTATGGTGAAGAGTTGTTTGTAATGATTAATTAACCTATGCCTGAAATATTATCACTTACTCAAAAAATTCCAAGCTCTTTATACAAACTGTCACCTCTCAGCGTATCCCATTAGGGGTTGAATTTTCAAAAACGTTACAATCATTATTTTCAGTTTTGATGAAGAGTCTACCCGCAAAATACTGCACCTCTTACTCAAAAAAGGCCCGATTCTCATACAAAGTTCTATTTTCATTTAACCCCTTTCGTGGATGAATTTCCAAAAAAATTGAAACTTGTTTTCATACTTTGCAAATAAGAACCTGTCCACGAAATATTACCACTCCTACTCAAAGAATCCCAAGCTCTTCATAGAAACTTTCACCTCCCTCTTTACCCCATTAGGGGTTGAGTTTTCAAAAACGCTGAAATTCATGTTTTCAGTTTTTGATGATCAGTCTACACGTAAAAGAATGCACCCCTTACTCAAATAGCCCACGTTTTTCTTACAAAGTTTCACTGTGCATTTAACCCCTTTCGGGATGAATTTCCAAAAATGCTGAAATTTGTTTTCTTACTTTGTATAGAAAGAGCAGTACACGAAATATTACTACTCTTACTCAAATAAATCCAAGTTCCTCAAACAAACTTTCACCCCGTATTTAACCCCTTTAAAGAATGAGTTTTCAAAAATTCTGAAATTAGTTTTCTTGTTTTTAGATCGAAAATCTGTACACAAAGTTTTTTTACTCTAACTCAAAAATTACGTAAGTTTCATACAAACTTTCAACCCTGATTTGACACCCTTAAGGGATGAGTTTCGAAAAATCCCGTCTTAGTGCTTGCTTGCATCGTATACTTGATCTATTCTAAAAATTTGAAGTTCCTAGGTTCAGTAGTTTTGGCTCTACGTTGATGAGTGAGTCAGTCAGTCAGTCAGTCAGGACTTGTCCGTTTATATGTATAGATTTCTGAAAAACAGACATACTTAGATACTTAATTAAGTTGAGCACCCTTGCATAGACTGTACCCAGTATTGGTTTAGTGTTTCCATTGGTCGCTAGATGGCGCTGAACCGACGGCAAACTAGCGTCGCCACAGAATGTACCAGCCGCTACGGGTGTTTGTCTGGTTGGTAGAATATGTGCGAGAAAAGAGGAATCGTGGCAGACACGGGAACTGACGTTAACACAGGTCTTCGCACAGGTGCAATGCTAGATTATAGGTATCCATCCATGTAAAGCCTTTCAAGCGTCGGTCCGGCCCATGGATAGTGGCACTACAAACAGCTTTCATAAGGCAATAATGTGCATACCTACGTCATATTTGCATTATTCAACGTCAGTCAAGGATTTGTCATTATCAAAATTCAAAACATTGTTTACCAGAATGCTGCTCAATCCTTCGTTCTTCTTGCAAAATAAATACTGAATCCTACTGTGGATAATTTTGGCTTAATTATGCAAAAAATATTTAAAATTTGGAATAATTAGTCCTGTTTCCTCTTTGTCATTGCCAGTAAAATAATTTAGTACCACTGAAAATCCGCAATAAAGAAAGAAAGAAAGAAAAAAAAATATTCGGGGACAAAACAAACGAAGCGTGAAGAAGCATCTCTCGGGCCAGCATGGCAGTGTCAACTGACTTGGCACCGTTGGTTTCTCGTCAGTTGCCATTGCGACTTGGGCTCCCCTTTTAGTTTACCATCAGGCGAAGTGGAGCCACTATGTTGTGCCGTTATTAAAAAAAAAAAAAAAAAAAAAAATGCAATTGCGCAGATAAATGGTGACAAAAAGAAAACAAAACTATAAACTAAGTCATCCTCATCATCCTCCTAGCCTTTGTCCCATTTTTTGAGAATGAATTCTCAATCGGGGTCGGCTACCTAAATCCCAAGATGTGGCGTGGCTAGTTTTTACGCAAGCGACTGCCATCTGGCCTTCCAACCCAGAGGGGAAACTAGGCCTTATTGGGCTTAGGTGGTTTCCTCACGATGTTTTCCTTCACCGAAAAGCGAGTGGCAAATATCAAATGACATTCCGTACATAAGTTCCGAAAAACTCATTGGTACGGGCCGGGTTCGAACCCGCGACCTCCGGATTGAAAGTCGCTTGCCCTAACCACTAGACTAGGCTACCACCGCTTACAGAGCTATACCTATTTCGTTATCTTGGTGCACACGCAGAATGCCAGAACTTCGCTTACCGCACTGCGCCCGCGCAGTGACAGCGTGCCAGCGCAGGGATGTTTTGTTTTGTAGAATACCGCATGCATTTTACGTCCACAGGAACAATTGTTTGTTATTGTTGCTCACTAGGCTAGCCAAATAATGTTGACAGGATATTTCCTTGTGGTATTTTATTTATTTATTCATATTTTAACACAGCATTACCTACAGTATACACTAAGACACTTTGAAAAACAGCTACATGCGTAATATATGTACAAAAATTACAAATGAAGAACAACCAAAAATACAACAATAATATCCAATCTCACATCTATATTAATATACCTGCGGTCGATCACCAATTTTCTATGACTGAAACAATTTAGTACGTAGGTCCTCCATAAATAATTTTGATACTTTAACATTCCGATCGAGTTGGAATTTGGCATAGTACTTATGTAATTTTTTGGTGCCATATTATATTAATATGGTATTATCGAGCTAGGTCTTATTTACACTTCATTTAATTATTCGCCTTGTTATGAGCTGAGCTGATACTATTTATAGCATTGCCTTGCTAATTACGACAAAAAAAGAATATTCCGCTTATCTATTTAATCGTATGGCGTATTTACATAAACATTTCAAAGAAACTTATGACAATGATAAAATTTAACTATAAGTAGGTATGTCTTATACACATATAAACGGAAAAAACAAGCCAATTAATTTCACGACTTTTGAAAACATCCCTGAAAGGGGTTAAATGGGAGGTGAAAGTCTGTATGAGAAACTTCGGATTCTTTGAGTAAGAGTGGTAATATTTCGTGTATCGCCTGATCTATATAAAATAAGAAAACAACTTTCAGCATTTTTGGAAATTCATCCCAAAAAAGGGGTTAAATGGAAAGTGGAACTTTGTATTAGAAACGCGGCCTTTAATGTGTAAGAGGTGCAAAATCTCGCGTATAGAATCTTGATCAGAAACTGAGAATATTGATTTCAGCGTTTTTGAAAGTTCAACCCCCAATTGGGATAAAATGAGAGGTGAATATTTGTATGAAGAACTTGGGATTATGTAAGTAAGAGTAGTGATATTTCGTGTATACGCTCTTCTATCTTCTTCTTGTTGTGTCGTATTTCTCATTGCTGAGGGTCGTGACCTCTATTTATCACTCTTCGGACGATCGCTCTCCACTTATTTCGATCTACAACAGACCGCATGGCGTCGAGAAACTTGATGACTGTTGTGTCTCGAATCTGATCGGTCCAGCACGTGAGACTCCTTCTTGGTCTTCTTCCTTGAATCTTTACCGTCACTAAGAGTTTTTCCAGATTGTCATTCTTCTTCCTGGCTATATGAAAAAAGCATATTAAATATTTATCCACTAAGCAGGTTAGTCTGATTAGTAAATCGAACGAACCGGAAAAAAAGTGATCATGTGGTCCGATCGGTAGGATAAAGGCAGTAGGACCACGTGGCCAGAGGGATTTAAAACTCAGAAAATAGCCTAACTTTGGAAATTCATCTCCAAAATGGGTTTAGTGGGAGACGAGAGTTTTAATGAGAGAAGTGGGATTTATTGTGTAAGATTGCTTATATTCCGTGTATAGCTACTAAAATAAAAACTAAAATACTACTTTTAGCAATTCTTGAAATGTATTGTTATTCATTTTTGGTTTAGGAGTTAAATGCAAGGTGAATGGTTGGTGAAACTTAGTATGAAAGACATGGGATTCTCTTCTTTGTATTGGGCCTGCAGTAGTCTTTATATATTAGCCAGCAAAAGTAAAAAAAATAGTACACGGATAGCTGGTCATCCAAAGATGGTTATAGGATACTTTTTACCTGTCTACGGTAAAAAAAAAATACGCGGCCGAAATTGCGGGCGCCTCCTAATATAAATATATAATTTTACCCAAAAATTTATGCATGCCAGCAATTTTTATTGGTCGTATTATTTTAAGAAACAATAAAACGGTAGAAATTTACACACACACGTTTCCAGACCTGTGCGAGCGAAGCCGCAGACAAAAGCTAGTAACTAAAATTACATTGAAACTGCGTAACATCAAACATTTGTAAATATTGTGCAAAATGTGTTTCTTATTATCTCATTGGCATGTCATTATTTAGAGTGTGGCGATATGTAATAATAACGAAATAAGAATTATGAGGTACTAGGTTTTGCCCGCGACTACGTCCGCGTGGAACTTGGAAGTATGGAAGCAACCTCGTACAACACGATAGATATCCATATCCACCTAATCACCTTAATTAATAAAAGGGATCATTAAAAGCGCCTAAGCAAATGTAAGACCAATTGTGTAATAATTACATTTCCTACAGGTTCATCAATGTCATCATGAATTACTTACTCACATTTCAACCTTTTTAGGGATAATTTCCAGGTTAAAAACTGTCATATGTCCTTCGTCGGATCTTCAACTATCTCCATGCCAAATTTCATCAAAATCGATTCAGCGGCTTAAGCGTGAAGAGGTAACAGACAGACAGACACACTTTCGCATTTATAATATTATAGTATGGATGTATGCAGAAATCACTAATCATTCCCGTGATTTCCATGCTTCTTCGTAGAACGCGATTAGAAAGATCAAACAGGTGTAAATAAGACAAAATACATGTGAAGTCAACATTTGTATTGACAAAATACACCTGAAGTCAAAATTTGTATTAAAGATAAAAGACTTCAGTAAAGGATTAATAGAAACTACTGGGGATCGAAGAGCTGGCAGCTTCCTCGCACAACGCATGATAAATTATGTTTATGTTTATGATTATATTCCGGTTGCCTTTTGCTTCTCCTACTGATTATTAGACATATTTTATTATCAAGTTGAGTACCTAAACGTTGTCTTTGCGATAAGACCTGTTTGTCTTCTAATTTTTCTTCATTCCATTTTTTTTTAATGTATTTTTGGAGTGCACTGAAGTGTATTTTAAGGCCCGAGGAGGAAAAACTGTATAAGTCACATTTGCAAATTTTTACAATACTAGACAATAGAAGTTGTGACGTTGCCTAATATTTTGCGATTCTGCGATTTTTAACCAAGCTTCAAATAATCATATTATGCGATGAATTGGGTAATTTTGTGCTCGAAGACTAAAAAAAACACGTTGAAAAAAAATGGATTTGGCTAGTTTTTCCCTATAAATCCCCTTAGACCTTCATTTGTATGCATCCATATCGATAAAGGTGAGGATCAAGAAACATCCGTGTCGATTAGGATGGCGTCTCGGTTTTATCGGATCGAAGGTCCGGGAAACACGGATGGGAAGTTTGGCGATGGATAACTTGGCACGCTGTTATAGCGTGGTTCGGAATTGATAAGATATGCTGATATCCAAGGTCATAGGCATAGTTCAGAGTTGCCATACTGGCACTGGGAGTCGCAGCGTAGGAAGGCTTGTGCCGTCTTTGGGTTGATGTGATGATGATGTAAATTTTATTATTACTGGACAATGTTGAAGTTGCAGAACTTCAGCTCAATCCAAATTGTAACCCACGATCTTGCTTTAAAATAACATAGCTCGTTGTTATGATGCTTTTCCACCTGGGATAGGTCAAAAATGTATATTTCGGTATTGCTCACGCGGGCTCGAGATACTAATGAATTAATGGTTGAAATGGTGGAAAAGAACCTTCACATACTCGTTGCGTCGCCTGGCCTGGGTCAGAAAGGTTCATGCAAGAGGGGCAAAGGGGCACTACTAGGATGGCATATTCAAGGGACGCCATTCTTATATTTATTTGAAGAGAATAAGAATCAGACAAAGTGGGTCAAATTCTAAAGCGAAGCAAACCGGCGATATTCTAAAATGACAGTGAGAAAACTGCGCAGTTAAGACTATATTTTTAGATTTCGATAATTGTCTACCCTATTTAACTAGACTAATTGATAACGGCTAGTGACGTATGTGTCTCGTAACTGACACTTGCAATGATCAAGGCCATATAGGCCTCGATGATGACTTTATCTATATTTGTTATCTACTAAAGGTAATCTTAGGAAGCCGTGTCTCATATTCAAAATTATTGTGTCTCCGCCACTCACTTTTGGTCGTGAGTCGTGACATATACGTAAGTCCTTATTACCTAACCGATAAAAGTTTTGCCTCAGGGAGGTAAGGTGCAGGGTTATGAAACTCATGATTGTCATAATCTTAGTCTCTTGAAATGTCTATGGTGGCTGTTCTTACTCTACCGCGTCCAGGTCTTCGAATGAGTATCACAAGATCGTCGGTATAAGTTAGTAAACGTACTCGAGGTAGCTTCTGCGTCAAAGGCCGTTAGTTCTATCTCAAGCGTATGTGGCCCTTCTGTTTCTACTTGAATACGGCAATTTTTGGTGAGTCTCTTTCGGTTTGCTCGAAGTTTTTCTCTCAGTGTGTAGATGAAATTCTGGAGGAATTGATCGTATTTAGAAACACAATTAGTAAATGAGCCTCATACCAATATCAAACCAGCTGGACTGATTTGATCACTAATAATTTTCCTCCATGTTTTGTTCAGTCATAAGGGACACAGAGGATAGAACAGAACCTGATGGACGCAAATCATCCACACTAAGTTTAAACTACCCAGTGATGATCAATGACCCTTTCTGGGTTCGAATCCCGGCCAGGGCAAATATTTGTGTGATGAAATCGAATATTTGTTCCTGGGTCATGGGTGTTATATTTATATATTATGTGTATCGTCGTCTGGTACCCATAATTATAATAATGGGATCGAGCAATCTGATATCGTCTTGGTAGATCGATCCAAGCGCCAGGCAGTGCTCGTCGACATCACCATCCCACATTACGAAAACCTCGTGAATTCCAAGAAGAACAAACTCAGCAAGTACCTTGACTTGGCTTACGAGGTGACCGCCATGTAGGATGTTGACTCGACAATGATTGTCCCGAACGTCGTTTCAGCGAACGGTCTTATAGCGAAGAGTCTCGACAAACATCCTAACAGACTCTCGCTAGATGGCTGGATCAAAGGGCCAGATTCAGAAAGCGGTACTCCTGGACACGGCGCGCGTCGTTAGGAGGTTCCTCCCTCTGCAGCCCTAACCACTAGTAGCATGGGCCCTGACCCACTGCTGGTGGCACCCTATAGGTTAGGTTTTTTTATAATGTGTTTATATTTGTAATGTATTTTCTGTATTTTACTTTTTATATAAATTTATCGTAATAAAACCTAGCCTACACTTAAAGATTAATAAATAGACGTGAAATGCGAATGCTTTGCACTCTCTTTTCAATTCTCAAGGACTCGAATTCTCCCGAATACCTCAAAGACTACTTCCACTATTATGGTTTAACTGTTAACCGTCAATTTCGCTCTTCCGACAATCTATCTCTTTCTATCCCTCCTCACCGTACAGGTTTTATGTCCATCTCTTTTACCCTCCAAGTGGCCCGCCTCTGGGACCGCCTTCCCCTTAAGATCAAGCAAGCCCCGAACAAGTAAAATTTTAAAAATTCTTGCGTGACCCCTTCTTTAGCAGAATGACGAAATTTTAGCATATCTGTTTTGCTTTTTAGTCAGTATTTATTTATATATGTATATACACGAGTTTACTAACACTGGAGCTGTTGTCGCTTTGTACAATGCGCTGGTGCGAAGTAAACAGGAAACAATGCAGTCATCTGGGATCCACATGAAACGAAATATCATCTGATGGTGGAGCGAATTCAAAATAAATTTGTCAGATATATTTATTGGAAAAAGTATGGAGTGTATCCTTTTTACCCATTACTGTATCCTAACTTATTTGTTTTGGGAATGGTGGGGTGGAATGAGCTGCGAGTGCGTAGAGACCTACGTATTAAAATTAATCAGGGGGAAAATATACAACAGCCAGGTGTTAAGTCATGTGAGCCTTTGTGTGCCGTATAGATTTGTGTGGCGCCGCCGCCGGCCCGGCCTGCTCCGGGCGCCGCGCGGGCGCACCAACTTGCTCCGCGAGGCGCCGATGGCGCGCGCTATACGTACCCTTAATGTGATCTCGGAAAATATAGACTTATTCTCATGTTCTATGAGTGAATTTGCAAAGTGTTCGCTATATACAATCTGTTATAATCGAGAGCCTGTATAATAGTTAACATCGTTAAATGGTATAAATAATGTAGTGTTCAAAGTTCAAAGTTCAAAGTTCAAAGTTCAAAGTGCTTTATTTGTAAACATAGGTCACACTGAATAATACAGAGGTGTTCGATACAATATAATGGTCCACTATGTTTTGCCAGTTGGCGTACAAACTAAGGAGGTTTCTTAAATACTAAGCAAATTAATAATTGATAAATGAAATTAGGGTGCGCAATGGTATGTCAAATATATAAAAAGAAAAAAAAATTATAATTATGTACATAAAGTGTCAATATTTAAATAATCGGAAATTGAATAAAAGCATTTATCTAACAGTAGTTTGATTATGTTGCGTTTAAATTGAGGCATGTCTAATTGTTTTAATTTCAGTGGTAATTTGTTGTACACCCTAATTATGAGCGAAATGGCACTTTTTCGCATTACATTGTAAATACAATGTTTAAATAAAATAGTTACGCTATTTCATTAGGCTAAGTTACCTGTAAAAAATAGCTGTAAGTGTGGAAATACATAAATAAAATAAAATATATATATATATATATATAATACATTTATGTATTTATCTATCAAAACCTATATAAGTTGCACCGCCCACAACTTATCTGCTTTGCCCGATGGTTGACTGGTAGAGAATGCCCAATGGCATTAAGCCCGCCTTTTGTACGATCTGTTTTTCATTTGTGCAATAAATATTAAATAAATAAAGGGAATAATAATAATACAAGCTTTGCTTAGTTTGGGACTAGGTCGATTTGTGTAAAATTGTCCCTTAATATTTATTTATCGTAAGAGAACAATAGTCCTATTTGTTATGAAAAAAAAGCTGCACTCTGTGATGGAAGCAAGCCGTTTTGCACAGTGATAATATATACCAAAATAAACGATTTCACTCGAGGCGAAATTAGCTTCAGCCCTTAGGAACAGAGATGGCGCCACTTATTCAAAAAAAGTTTAAAAAATTCTAAATCCTGAACGGATACTCCGATTTTGACGTAAGAGGTGCCAATCGGCAGATAATTACCCAATTTAACATGAAAAAAATTAAAATCACGTAGAAAATAATTTTGGATACCTAAGAAATAATGTTTTCTGAAAAAAATATTTAAAATTTGTGATTTTTGGAATTTTACTCGTAAAAATGTATGTACATGGTACTTTTTTTATTTATTTATATTAATACACAACTAATTTTACATTAACGAAAAAAAACCGCATATCATTAGCTCGTATAATTCCAAAGTTATTGAAGAATACAGACATGGCGCCGCTGGGTCAAAAAATCTTACAAAAAATCTAAAACCTCAACGGATATTCCGATTTTGATAATTAAGGTGCTAATCGACAGATAATTACTTAAGTTAGTTTAAAAAAATAAAATAAAAATTCAAATAGGCAAAAAGTAATAATATTTCCAAAAAAACATATATTTTGATAAAATATAATTTTTTCTTGGGGCTTTTATGTAATTTCATATAAAAAAAAAACTATGAATATGGCTTTATTTTACTTATGTATATAATAACACTATTAGGTAATTGATCGTTTAATAAAAAACCGCATATCGAGAACTTGTACAGTTCCAAAGGTATTGAAGATTTTACTATAGGGTGCCGGTACGATGTTGCCGCCGCACGTGCAACTTATGTACATGTATCTAGAAAGTATTCTCCCGTTTCGAAGGTACTGATTACCCTGAAAATATAACCACAATTGAAAGTACAAATAATAATCATCCCAAGTAGCACACAACACACTTATATCCCTTGTACAGCTTAAATTAGAGTTTTAACGGGTGAATAGGCTCCTATACAACCTGTTTGCTAATATCACAAGTATATTAGATGCTAAATAGCATTTCTGAATCAATATTTTACTTACTTTACGTTTTATTTTCACTTTAGTCTTTGCAGGCTTTGCATTGTAACGTGCAAGTTAGGCCGTCGCATCATAAAAAAAACAACAACGCATTATGCCACAGCCCAATTTGCATCCATAATGTTCAAGGAGTTTCCAAATTGAACTAACCTTCAACTATTGTGGACCCCGCCTACCTTTGATGCCGTTTCATTCCCAAAAAGAAGGACTTGGGACTCGATATTTCCAAATTAAAACGTGAACCCACATTTGGTTTGCATGAAACGGTATTCAATGGCAGCTGAAATAGATGGAAGGTATCTCACAAGCTTGTTTAGTTTAGTGTTTTTTAGTTTAAACATCTTTTCGAATCGCATTAACAGTAATAATATATGCTCTGTTGGAGCATCGTATAGCCTGCATGTGAATCTGGGACCAACAACGTTACGATTAATTGAGAACCAATTAATGACATTAATATAGTGATTGTATCTTACACGATTTTCACACATTATATTAAAATAATAAAACGGGACTTAATTGCGGTAAATAAACATTTTTGAACTCGGTTAAATCCCGTTTTGTTATAATAATGAATGACATTAATTATGTAAACACACCCTAAAAAAAAGAAACAAAAATGGCCCTAAGTAATCGTTTCACATGAGCCGTTACGTATCGAGAGAGAATTTCTATAGATAGCGATGTACTTGCAAAAGCAGTAGTTATTTCAGGGTATAACATGCCAGTTTTAAAACAGGTCTCTTTTCTTATTGTATTAAAATTAGACGTCTTGTCTCTGTGAAAGCCTTGAAGTGCAGTCATCATTTCATTACTTAAAGTAATAACTGTTTTGTAAACTGCTACTAGTAGACCGTTGCACTGACGACTGCAATTTGAATGCTTCGATGCTTTCACAGAGCTGGCGACAAGCCTTTCGCCGACTACTTCAGCTGCCATTGAACAACATGTTCTGCGTGTAGCGTTTCAAGCGAGCCAAATGTGAAATAAACGTCTAATTTGGATATATCCTGTCCCAAGTCCTTTCTTTTTGGGAATGGAATGGCGTTGGAAGCAGGTTGCAGGTGCGATCCACAATAGAACAGTTAGTATGGGTGCAAATCGAGCTGTGGAAAAATGCGTTGTTGCAGCCGATGCAACGGCCTAACATGCACGTTACAATGCACAGTTTAGTGAAAATAGGCAGAATATACTTGTGATATTAGCAAACTGGTTGTATAAGAGCCTATTTACCCGTTAAAACTCTAATTTAAGCTGTACAAGGGATATAAGTGTGTTGTGTGCTACTTGGGATGATAATTACTTTCAATTGTGGTTATATTTTCAGGGTAATCAGTACCTTCGAAACGGGAGAAAACTTTTCTAGATACATGTACATAAGTTGCACGTGTGGCGGCAACATCGCACCGGCACCCTATAGTAAAATCTTCAATACCGTTGGAACTGTACAAGTTCTCGATATGCGGTTTTTTATTAAACGATCAATTACCTAATAGTGTTATAATATACATAAGTAAAATAAAGCCATATTCACAATTTTTTTATATGAAATTACATAAAAGCCCCAAAAAAATTATATTTTTTCAAAATGTATGTTTTTTTTTGGAAATATTATTACTTTTTGCCTATTTGAATTTTTATTTTATTTTTTTAAACTAATTTAAGTAATTATCTGTCGATTAGCACCTTAATTATCAAAATCGGAATATCCGTTGAGGTTTTAGATTTTTTGTAAGATTTTTTGACCCAGCGGCGCCATGTCTGTATTCTTCAATAACTTTGGAATTATACGAGCTAATGATATGCGGTTTTTTTTCGTAAATGTAAAATTAGTTGTGTATTAATATAAATAAATAAAAAAAGTACCATGTACATACATTTTTACGAGTAAAATTCCAAAAATCACAAATTTTAAATATTTTTTTCAGAAAATATTATTTCTTAGGTATCCAAAATTATTTTCTACGTGATTTTAATTTTTTTCATGTTAAATTGGGTAATTATCTGCCGATTGGCACCTCTTACGTCAAAATCGGAGTATCCGTTCAGGATTTAGAATTTTTTAAACTTTTTTTGAATAAGTGGCGCCATCTCTGTTCCTAAGGGGTGAAACTAATTTCGCCTCGAGTGAAATCGTTTATTTTGGTCTATATTATCACTGTGCAAAACGGCTTGCTTCCATCACAAAGTGCAGCTTCCAGGCCAAAACCGTCCATAACAAGTAAGACTACAAACACCGTTCACCATCCGACATCCAGGCGAGACATGCGACTTCGTCCTTATGTTGTCAGTTTACAGTCCGATTATTTTAGCTTTGCAACTTTCGATATCTCTAAAATCCTTGGTTTTTTGCTGTGTGCCTCGGCCAACTCTTTTTGGTCAGGCATCCAAAATGGGTGATAGTAGCTCTACTATCACCCATTTTCGATGCCTGACCAAAAAAAGTTGGCCGTTAACGGAATTCCTTTAAAACTCTCTTTAAGTTAGCAACCTTTAAAATAAATGCATTGGAATGAATAGCAACCGGTGTAGAGATAATAAAAGCTATGACTTTCCTCAATCTCGCGAACAAAATGGCAAAATCCGACTATTATTATTACGTAAACACTGATACAATTAAAAATGATTAGTAAATCATTGGAATGATTCATAATCGTTAGACACAACTGTCTGGTCATTTACCCGATTTGCATGTCAACAACTCTGCCGTAAATATCCCTGATATCACCGTGCAGGGGGTCAATAACAACAACGCAGACCAACGGGGAAACATCTCAGCTCAGGCTCTCGCTGGATGGCTGTACCAAGGGGCAGTAAGAAGAAGAAAGGAAGAAAGAAAATAAATTTATTGAGAACCAACTAAACAGCACTGAAACCATGAGAAAATTAATAATTATTGAACTAAAGATAATAACAACTCAAACATACTTATACTTAATCTAAAAATACATACACAAACTTAAATATAAACAACCGCATGACACTAAACAAAAACAGAAAAAGTAAAATAAAGTAATTGAATTATTGAAAAACAGGTTACATAACATTCATTACAGAGTAGACACCAATGCGTCATGAACAGAACAATGTTTATTTAGGCAGCGAAACGGCGTGGCCCCGTTGTTCCGACATTTCGGGCGACATAATAACAGTACGTGCAACTTTTGGACATAGCGCCCATCGTCAGAACGTTCTTGTAGCCATCGGTAGTTTGAGCCCTGCCCCACTGCTAGCAGCACCTTCGGACACGGTATACTTTGAAGTAGTCCGTATTCAGTATGTGCGATTTGATCATATTCAACCAATAGGGAACATCTAAATAGGCGTAAAATGTCAGGCAATCAATAGGGAGGATGAGAAAAATATATAACCCAAAAGATAATGATGGGGCAACGGTAATTTGAAAACTAGGGAAGGGAAATGTGCTACATTCCAAATCCTGTCGTTATACCTGTAACATATGTCAAATGTCTCTTGGCTCTATTAAATAGTGATGAAATGGGGAGAGCGTTCATAGAAGAGTTTAAAAGTAAATGACAAAACTGATGACAAAGATGGTAGCTGGTAGAACATAGAGCCCACCCTGATCATTGACTTAGAATTTGTCGTAAGAATAACTCTTAAAAAAACAGATTATTTTCCTCGGATTCGGTATTATAAATATATCTGAAATAGTGATTCTGATTATTATCATCTTCATTTTCTTGTCCGTAGCTCGTTTATTGCGCAACATGTGTTTTTTTTAAAAGAAACAAGACAGCTAACAGGTTTAGAAGTTCCTGTTAGCTGTCTTGTATTCAAAAATCAATGTGAATGAAAATTGTACTAATGTTCCAAAAACATGAAAGTTTGTGAAGATGTCGGAATATAAGGATGTGGTTTAATAAAACCTTAACTTAAACTATTAATACAAAGATCAAAACTTAAAGAAAAATTAAAAAAGGAGCTACCTGGTGGAAGAGACTGGCAATCGAACCCGGTACCTGTGGATTACCGGTCCAGCGCGTTAACCACTTCGCTACCCTAGCTCCTAAGTTTCATAAATTTATAAAAACCTTAACTATTAAACCACAGACCACCCCCACTAGACGGAGCATGTAAGGCACATGTAAGGCGACCCGCGCGCACCAACGATATGGTACGGCAGAACATTAAAGTATCAACACGGCGGCCACCGTTTAGTTGCGTCCATGTTTATGAGGTCTCTCTACAATCTTAACACTACAATTTACCATGTTATTTATTTAATTTCTTTTTTCGTTGACGTACGCATGGATCATAAACAAGGACGCAACTAAACGGTGGCCGCCGTGTTGATACTTTAATGTTCCGCCGTACCATATCGTTGGTGCGCGCGGGTCGCCTTACATGCTCCGTCTAGTGGGGGTAGTCTGTGTATTAAACTAATTCAGCTACTATAAAACTTGTCAGATAGGACGATGGAGGATCACGCCGCGGGTAAAAACTGAAAATCAATAGAGGTCCAAAGATACTGCCTTGCGGAACGCCAGTTCAAGATGCATTCATCCCGCATTAGCACGTCTAGAAGTCCGATGTCGTAGTAAGAACAAAGTTTGAACTAAACGATATATTATTACAATTACAGTTGAACCGTCTCACGAGTATGCAATGAGAAACGATAACAATTATCGCGATTCGTGATATTTGGCACGTAAGGTTATCAAATAATTTCCTCTAATCTTAACTGTAACAGTTCGCCTTTACTCCCAACGATCAAGGAACATAAACACCAATCAAATACAGTTGCTCCTGTAGATTCTGTATTAAAACTCGGAAGTTGGGAATCTACTTTATTTTAAACAAACACAAACCATTGACAGAATAAACGAATTGACATCACAGAAATCTTATCAAAACCAAAGAGGCCGTGCGCATACACTCCCTATATTTACGTTAGTAGTAGTATTGATTTTGGTTTTTAAATGAGTAATCTGTTCGAGACCTGAATGTATACTCTTATTTACATTCTAGACGTAACAATAGATGAACTCGCCACTTGCAGCGAAAAAGCATTATTTAAGAGGAAAAACCACTGCTCAATTTTCCATACAAATCGAAGTCTCGTTCTCGTCAGTTTCCTCCTCCAAAACTAAACCAATCTGTTTACGACTCTATCTATAATGTACGATTCCCACTGACCGGGCGGAGTCGGCGCGCGCTCAAGCGCATCTAAATAGTTGCCAAAGGAATGTAGAGCTTCTGTACAACAGTCAGATCCCATATTCGAATGTTATTGGCGCCGCTGCCGGTCGATCGGGCGCTTGCGGACGCGGACGGAGGTGCTCGGCTGTCGTCGCGCGTAAGCGGCTCTGTTCGGTCACCGCCGCGCGCCATCGGCTCCATTCGCTCGTCCGTCGCCCTAGAATTTAATCGCTCGGACGGACGCAGTTAGCTGCTGCCGGGCGCTCCAGCGTCCGCTGGAACGTGGCGGCAGCCGAACCCGCTCGACCTGGTCAGTGGACGCGGTCGGCCGCTGCCGGCTGCCAGAGCGCCCGTTGCGACGCGGCGACAGCCGACCCGGCCCGGCCCGGTCTATGTGAATCGTACATAATAATTTCCGCATAAATCGAAACAGTCCGACACAGAATACTTCCTTCCTATTCAGTTCCTAAAATTTCGTAAAGCTTGGTTAGTTTTAGAGGAGGAAAGAGGCGAGAACTAAACCTCGATTTGTATAATCCGGTTACGTTAAGTTTGGACCTCATTTGTATGCGCCAACATAGTTACAAACTTAACGTAATGTTAGTATGGGAAAAGGAGCAGTGATATATGTATGTATGTATGTATGTAAACTCTTTATTGTACATTAAAATATACATATACATAGCAACGACATTTAACTAATGATATGTACAAAGGCGAACTTATCCCTATAACTATATAACCTCTCAAGTATGATGACGGAACACGAAAATAATTCGACATAATATGGAGACCTAGGACAGTCCCGCGTCGCATGGCACTTGCTGGAGAAAACTCACGTGTCATCGGTCCGACGCTCTATGAACAGTGAACGCCAATCAGAGATATGATAACAATGATCCTAAAGAACTGTTGGATACGGAACATAATGATTAACGGTGA
The DNA here is from genome assembly GCA_947623375.1 of Apotomis capreana. NCBI lineage: Eukaryota > Metazoa > Arthropoda > Insecta > Lepidoptera > Tortricidae > Apotomis > Apotomis capreana. Next base: position 1,593,660 of record OX392520.1, read on the forward strand.
GATGAGATTCCAAGTCACACGAATCCACTGGCTGGCTCTTCTGTAAACGGGGTGTATGAGGAACGAATGAGTGAAAAACTACCTGGCCTACTGAGATGACGGGGTTCAGGAAGAAGGATTGACGTACCTGATTCACAAAAAGGGGCACAACCTAGGGGAGAATGACGTTATCTTGTGTCAGAAGCCAAGATCCTGTTTGTGTCACTGGCTTGGTAAGTAAGTAGTGTAATCACAATATTAGTCAGGGAATAACAACCACAGAAAGTACGCAGAGAAACCGAGGATCATTAACTACATTCGTGGCATCCGAATGATCGCTATTTTTGTGTCTTTATCCAGTGTACTTCACCTGTCTACATGTTTTTAAGCCGATAAGCCATTTTTGTTTATATCGAGTTGTTTTGCACTTGTTTTGACTCCTTGCAAGTAAACACGGCTAGTTCCGTCATTTGAGGAGAGATGAGGTCAATGCATTTTAATTGGAGTTTACCATAATAAAATTGATGGTATATGCCTTATTATGTAAGTACGGTCGAGGTTTAATGTCCTAATATTCGACATCAACTCACCGACCGACCGACCTTTAATTTAATAATTACTCCACTTTACGATTATAACAACATGGGACTTAATCGCACTCCAAAAGGTGTTTATTTAAGGTAAGGTGGAGTAACATAGTATATTGTCTAATAGGTTAAGACTAACAGTAAGTCATATTCATATTCATAGAATAGAATAGAATAGAATAGAATTCATTTATTTGTAAATCACAGGTAAGTAGTACAATAAGATCTTATATTTTAAAAATATACAGTGCTCTGTGTTTTGCCTTTTGGCGTACAAATTTTATACCTTACTAAAAATAAGGTTTTTGACTATATATAATTAACATTAACATTTTACATTCATATTAAAATTCAATTAAATCATATTAAATCAAATTAATTTTTATATATGTTATGGGTACGGTATTTATTCCTATAAAATTCTACACATCATTTAAAAAATCATTAATACAGTAATAACATTTATCTAAAAGGTATGATTTTACTCTTTTTTAAATTTATTATTTTCTAAATTTTTTATTGTATTTGGAATTTTATTGTATATTCTAGGAGCCATTCCAAGTATACTTTTGCGGAAAAGAGCTGTTTTGTGTTCATTATTACAAATATTATTTTTATATTGAGAACGTACTCGAAGCCTGCGTTGCTGAAGTACTTGTGTAAACAGCTGAGGATTTGTTTTGACAAAATTTGCCACTTCAAATATATAGAGTGCTGGTAGTGTTAAAATCTTCAACGATTTAAAAAAAGGGTTCATAGCGGGTTCATATAGGTAGTTTCTTCTCTCTGACTGAATTGATACCAAGACCTACCCATGTTTTTCAATAGGTGTGGGAAACCAAATCCTTTTGGGAATTATCGATTCAGTGACTAAGTTTCCTCCTTGAAGGATACCTCCTGTAATAACACTAATTACCCTAACACCCTGTAAGATAGGATATGCATACAGCCGTTTCCATTGCCGGCATTTTTGTGACGTAATAAATAATTTCATTACAGATTCAAGGCCAGCTTAGAGCTTCATCAAAAGGGATTACTGCAAGATGATTTCCTTCATTGAATTATCAACAAAAATAATGTCAATTAAAGTTCAAACAGATAAAGGCTTCATCCAAGAAAAGCTGCAGAAACTTATAATTTTCTATAAAACATGCGTGTTGCCTAAAATAATATTACAACGTATACACCATTTCGAATTAAAGCGACGACGTCTACAACTCACGCAAACACTAGTATTATAATAAAACCTACACGTAACAAAAATGGTTTTATTTTATCTAGTGGTTGGTGGTTCTAAGATCCATATATGTACATAATAACAATATATTGTCATATATTTTTATATGGCGCGAGCTAGCTCGGGGTCGTGAAGCGTGGCGCAAACAACTGGTGCTGCGCTCAGTTAGTAGTAGTTCTAGTAGTTATATATTTTTAGACTGAACATTTTTACAATTAGAGACTTCATGGAACCACGATTTAGAATCACGAAAATCCCAACCCTAATCAGTACCTACTATACTTGATGTCGGGTTTTTGTATATCAGGTCAGAGTATAGCAAAAAGGGCCCGATCTTGTCATTAAGTAATAAAAAACAGAAGTATACTTGTGTTTTTTTTTTCATCGTAAATTTCTAAGTCCCAGCACAGAATGGATGATAGTACAAGTAGTCCCAGGCTACGTAGTAATTCTATGGCAACTTAGGACCACTCTAGTCCTTAAACGGGCAAGTTAATCAAACAATTGTAATTTATAAAAGATACTTATTTTAATGTATTCTTTAGTTCTAATCAAAAAGTAACAAAAATTAGAAAATATTTTTCAACAAAATATGTGTCCTAAAATTGGGCCCTTTTTGCTGTAACCCAATCTATCATTCAGAAAAACTTAGGACAAACTCAATAACATCACAAATCAGAATCACAATATATCAGAACAGAAACCCAACAAAAATACTCATTTAATTTCACCACATACTTAAAAAATGTAGAACTGCCAAAGATTTGTAATTTCTTCGTATTATTTATTTTGACAATCCAGCCCGTCTAATACAACTAGGCTTCACGATTCTTGTCACGCGACATAGCATCGCCCGTCAGTCTCCTACAGTACCGCAAAGAAAGAGATAGGAAATATTTTTCGCGCGAGAAAGAGTTGCGTGTCACAGTTGTGCTAGAGGTGCATCTTTACTTCATCATCAAAATCAAATATCATGCCTTGTCACGTTGTGTTTTTCGTGTTTTGGTATGACACAGTTAATTCCAATTGGTTTGGTTTTGCGTTTTGAGAAACGTTCGTTTTCATAATTTCGTAGGTTAACATTGTGAATTATTTGGCCTAGCAATCTTCATAGATAAATCTGTCAAGTTGCCAAAGGCGTTTTTTCCTAATTAACTAGGAGTATTTTCATACATGGGTTTGGAAATAACATTTATTAATAATTAAATGTATTTACAAAATACAAACTATTTAAATATATTTTATTTAGAAGATTATTACACAAAATTCCTAAAATATTAAATGTTATTTCTAAATTTAATTTTGTTGATAAAGAGGTCTTCATTGAATGAGTGAATGGTTTTGTGAGGAGGGCAGAGGGCCTTGAATATCTTCGCCTGATTCAGAGCTCAGAGGTCAAGCCTCTAACTGTTTCCAAATATTTAAATTTTATGAAGCAACTTTCATCATAGCCATGGGGCTATAAGCTTCTTTGGAAAGAGGATTGAGGAAATCCTGATTCGATGGAGGAGCATTTTCAGTTGTTATTTTGGGGATCAAAATCGTGAGTAGCATCTAAATAGATTTTGTTTCTGCTATTGTCATGAAGTGCAAGTTGTAACCATGTGGCTGGTATTGTTACAGTCCTCATGTTCCGTGGTGGGTGGGATTCTGCAGTTTTGGTGCTGATATTCCAATTTTGGTGCAGGCCAACTGGTAAGATTAATTTGAGTTTCTTTTGTCCACCTGGAATAGAAGATATGTACCTTATGAAGCTCTTTGCTAATGGATGCAATTTGTTTTCCTTTCAGCTGAAGATGGGAATTTAAAATAACTTAAAATAACTTTGTAAAACTAAAAAATACTTTGAAAAACTTAATTTAATTAATAGAATTTAAAATAACCTTTTAAAACTTAACTTCCTTTAGAATAAACTTTTCAAATGTTTAGAACTTTATTTGAACCCAATTTTGAGTTTGATGGGACTGAGGCTGTCTAACTCTAAGGATCTGTCAGCCTGTAGCTGAACTGATGAGTGTATACCTGGGCATAGCCACATTCCCTATGTCCCCGGATTGTGAGCACACTGCGAGGAAAGGAGACAACTTTAGTTCAGGTACAGCAACCTGCGTGACTCGAGGTGGGTGCTTAGTCTCCATATTTTGTAGTGAATTATGATTCGAATTGATGTAGTAATTTATGATGGCAGTACAAATGTTTCAGTGTATGTAATTTTTGAACCTAAGTGTTTACGCCTAGCTTTATCGACTGAGCATTTAATTTAAACATACAGGTGTAGTAATTTTAAGAAACTGAGAGTTTGCTATGGATAAGTTGCATGTGACAACAGACATCAGTCTGAGTAAAGTTTTGATATTTAATAAATTATTTGTCATACCAAATTAACATATTTTTCTTGACATCCTTTATAGATCCTCTGAATCTTTCTGAAAGGCACTGATATTTCTATACACCTGTAGTTTCTCTACATTTATTGTTTGTGAGACAGGTTAAATGTTGTTTTTATCTCACAATATTTTGAGGAATTCGTTATTCCTCTTTTTTGAGACGTGGGACCTTAGCCGTGCAGGTTTACCACGTTTCAAATGGCGCCCAGTGGAATTAATTTTTTTTTCTTTAGTAATTGCAGGCAACCATTTTTCAAATTCGCCCAGTGGTTATTTTTTCAGTAATTTTAGGCTGCCATTATTCAAATGGCGTCCAGTGGTTTTTTCTCAGTAATTTCAGGTAGTCATTATTCAAATGGCGACCAGTGTTTTTTTTTCAGTAATTTATAGCCTATTCAGGAGATTTCAGGGTAAATTGTACTGCCATCAGTTAGAGAATTTCATTTTTTTTTTTATTTATTTATTTATTTATTTAGAATGAATCATTATTTGTAACATTACAGTTTTGACCATTGCGCTACATCGATTCTTAATCTAGAGTAATACAAATCTATAAATCTAATACAATAATTAACAATAATACAGAATTAATAATACAAAATAAATACAATCCTTTCTAACTTCTCTCAATCACTCTCTTCCATTCGATCATCAGTCGCGCTATCCCTGTCACAAACACATCGCACTGCGGTGATGCCTCGAGTACTGAGTTGAGCAGGGCAGTCGCACGAGAAATGGGCGAGTGGCGGTACAAGTGCGTGCGTGAGGGAGCTAGTGCTAGAAGCGGTACTTCCCGTCGCCTGTTGCGGTAGTCATCCGGTACTTTTAGTTTAAGGACCTTCCCCAGGATACTGACGCTGTCGATCTTATTTCTTAGTATATTCAAAATAAATAAAAGCAGGCTTATAGACCTGCGCATCTCTAAGGATTCATAACCCAAACACCCTAACAGGTAATGAGTCGGATATAGGTAAGGATAATACTTATATATCTTTTTGTAAAGATCTCTAAGAAACCTTTTCTGGACCTGTTCCAACATAAGATTGTACTTAGCCTCATGTGGGGCCCAGACCACTGCATTCGTTTCTAGGATACTCCGCACCAGTGCGGTATATAATGTACGTGTCGCCGCCACGGTCAGGGGTGCAGAGTTCCGTAACACGAATCCTAACCTCTGATACGCGGTCTTAGTAACGTTACGAACATGGGTACGAAATGTGAGGCATGCATCGAAGGTAACCCCGAGATCACGGACCTCGCTTACCCGTGCAATCGCCGCTCCATTTATGATGTATTCATATAGGATAGGCACTGCAGAGCGCGCGAAGGACATGATCTCGCACTTATCCTGGTTAAACAGCAATTTGTTCTCTATGCTCCACCTGCCCACCGCATCGATGTCCTTCTGCAAGGCATTACAGTCCAGGGTAGACTTGATAGGCATAACTAACTTGACGTCGTCGGCAAATAGCAGCATTTTGTACTTACATGGAGAAATCCATAGTTTTGTTTCATTGTTACTGTTGTTTTGTCTTGTAAAACACGTTTTGCATATTTATTTAATATTTTGTGAACATTTAAACCTCATTTATGCAGATTTGTTGCATTTTTATAACATATTTTGTACCTTTAAACGTTTCTCGTTGTCACATTTTGAAAGCTCATTTGACGTTTGTGTCCTAGGTTTGATCAATTGACTAACTTACAGGAAGTAAATTTTGAGTACTAAAGTTATATTTTGTTATTTGTACAATGAAAGTACAAGTTGTTATTGGGTAAAAGTTAATTTTATTTGCCATTTTTTTAGAAGCATATACTGTATTGAATGCAATTATAAAGTAAGTCTTATGACTAAATTAAGCTTTATTTAGAATTTTATGACATTTGTGTAGTAATACCAGGCTTTTAAAGTTTTGTTTTCAAGTTTAAGATTATTTGAGATCTGTGTTTTGATTTTTTCATCGTTATAGAAGTAAAACTGGAAAAAATTCAGATGAAAGTAGTTATTTCAGTGAAGGTTAAATTTCATTAGTAAATATGATGTTATTTTGTTTATAATGCACATTGAGTAAAACTTGTTATGATTTTTTTAATACTTACTTTTGAAAATTTGCATTGTGTATTTGTTTGGTTCAATACTTACCTTTTGGTACCTCGCTATGTTGTAAATATCTACCTATAGATGAACATATTAGGAAATATAAGTAAAACAAATAGTTGAGTAAAAATATTTTTTTGTGAACAGCGGTAAGAACATAATTTGTTATTGTAATGCCATCATATTAAATTAAAGTCTTATTACAGTGATCTTTACAGCGCATATAAAGACTTCAAGTATAGGTATAATAAATGCAGAAGTAGGTCCTCCGGAGTCATTTTAGATTCACTAGTTTTCCCAGAAGGGAACGGCTTCGACATATGTTGGTTATAGTTTCCAAGATTTAACTTCTTGTGTTATAGGTACATTCACTTAAATAATAACTTCTCATGTTGTTCAAAGATTTCATAAACCATTTGTTATTAATCACAGATGTTCACTGCACTAGTATTGTTCATGGCGGTGTTTATTTCACAGTTACTTAGATATTTTGTTGTCAAGCTGCTATTAGTATTATGCACAATTAGGTGTTTTTTTTTTCTTGTAGCTTAATAGTATAACGTTGCTTGCCGGTATACACACACATTTCATATATGGATATTTGTTGGTTTCTGATATTTTGAATTTGGAACCTAGTGGTACTAGGTCATGTCTTGGACATGTTGAATTTGAACTTGTTTTTTTGGTATCTTGATGATGCTTCATCACTTTGTTTTATTACATCACAGTTGTTTCTTGGCGTATATTTGTCTTGATATACACAGTAATTAAACTCAGTCTTCCTGTAAACAATTGTCAGACACATATTTAACGGTTTCTTGAATGCTTAATGGCTGAAAGAAATATTTTTTTTGCAAATTTGTAAGAGGAAACGTAGTACAAATTTAGTTTGTTTTATTTTGAAAATGTAGGTGGTTCGCAAATGGTAACAATGACGTTTTGTTTTCGTTCCGTTTTACGCAAGTCAGTTACTTGTAGTATCGGTCAATTTAGGGGTAAATTAAACGACCCGATCGAATTATTTTGTGTTTCGATTCCATTGTACGATTCGATTTTTTTTTTATGGGAACGATTTAGTATTTTTTTTTAGTGTTGCGATTTTGTTGTTGTTTAAGTTTAGCTCCTCCATCTTTGTTTTTAATAACACACACTTTAGATTTTGTAAACTCGGATTTGACAGCACTAACCGACTTCATGGATATTGCAAATGGCGTCGTGGTCCAACTAAATTGGGTGCTATTTTTTTTTTTTTTTTATTGTTGGAAACAGTGCTCTAAATGTAATATTTTTTTTTATATTTTGGTGCTACCCAATTTTAGTTTAGACGCGAATTTAGGACTATTTTAGTCTAGTTTTTTTATTTGGTCAATACTAGTTTAGATGTTTTAGGGCTAATTTTTTTTTTACGTTAGTTTTTTATTGCAACATTGCATTCATGAAGCCGGTAAAGTTGCATTTTTTTGGATTTGGGTTAGTGGCACAATTAGGGCTTGATAAGTAGGTTACAGCTGGTGATTTAGGTGATCAGTGGACGCGCGACCCGCATATTGTAGGTATCGCTCGTCGCGCCGCCACTGTTCAACAAACAACAGCATTGCTTGCAATTGCAACTAGGACATTTCATAGGGTTTTGTTAGCACGAGTGTTAAATATCGCAATGTCGCATTTAATCACGAACTGAAAGGGACGTGGTGAACAGGAGGGACTGTTTCACTACTTAGGTATGGATGATGAAGAATGTCAGTAATGTTAGCGAATGTGATGAATATGTGTGTAGCTGCTCAACCTTAGCTCATTAACAAGCCGGAGCAGTCTTTGTTTTGTGCGTAGGTATTTTGTTGGATTTTTTCTTTTACCGGTTGTACTGCCGCATTTGACACATTAGGTTTTGTGTAAATGTTTTTTTTTGGCAGTATATATTTTTTTATCCCCACCCTAGGTGTCGTGGTATGCCATTTTAGAGGGTTTCGTCCTTCGGGCGCTGTTCGGTTTACGACAGGTCCGGGATGATTTTTTTTGGGATTTTGTCCTTCGAGCGCTGTTCGGGTTACGACAGGTTCGGGATGTTTTGTTTCGGTTCCTTCGGACGTGGTCGGACAAGTCGACGGTCTACACGTTCGGGAGGTTCTTTTTAGACACTACTGGTACCGGTCCGGCTAGTTGTTTACGATTTTGGCTTTTAACGCGATTTATTCGCTGTTTTTTTAGAAAAGAGTGGTAATATTGCGTGTTACGCGTTACACTTGATTCTGTTTCTGGTTTTGATTTTGGACAAGTTTTTTTTCGCTTGGTTATTTAGAGATAAGAGTGCAATGCCGTAGTGAGTGGTGTGGTACTCGATTCTGGGGTTTTGGTTTTTTTGTTTTGGTAAAACATTTCATTCGTTTTTTTGGAAACGAGTTTAGTACTGGTATGAATGGCACTAAACTCAATTCTGATTTTGGATTTGACTTTATTCCGACTAGCGTTGTGCTATATTTCGGTTTTTATTTCGCCCGGACTAGCAGAGATATTTATTAGGTATGCTGATCATCTGTCCTGGCTTGCTGGCATTAATCATCTCGACACAACGTTTTGTTGTTTCGGGAAGATTAAGGAATGGTTACTGGCAAGATGGTTACTGAAGTGATAGGAAGGAATATTTTGATAGTTTTTTGTTTTGGTTCCTTCTTGTCCAACATTTTGGTTTTATCCGCTGTAGGCGGCTAGTTTTGGTGTTTGGCGTGGGTTCGAGAGACATTAGTTGTAATTTTTTTTTTGAAAGTTTTTTTATTGTGGTTTGATATTTTGCTAGTGTTTCGCAAATTAAATAGAATTTTGGAAGTTTTGAAAGTTGGATATTTTGTGATTACAGTTAACTTCAAAACTTTTGTTGTTTTGTAAGGATGGTTAGTTAACTCAATTTTTTTATTTGGATAGATTTTCAATTTTGATATTTTACTGTCTGTCTGATCCACTTTACATCACTTTGATGTTATAAGGTGTTGGTTTATATTTTTGATTTCGGGTTTTAGTTAATCTACACGGTGGAGTACCTCTGTATCTTGGTAGAGCGAGATCGCTGAGGGCAGCGAGCGATTCACCTGCGGTGAATCTTTTCATCGGGGGGAGGGGTTGTAAGGTATCGACGATGACTTGTGATATTTAATTAAAAGAAGACTCACGTTAAGACGACATGTTTATTCGTAAGACCAAGCATAGACAATGTACATATAGATCTTAATAGTGTTGCCACCATAACATCCCCCTTATTCAATAAAAGTAACTAGTACTAAGTACTTAACATAATACAAGTTAATATTAAATTACAACATATTACATAAGGATTACAAGACATGATATAAGGATCACAAGCCTACATTTATCACAGTCACCTAAGTTACAGGTCTAACTTCTGTGGTGGTTTAATTATTCGACCAGACCTGGATTTAGTATAAACCTGTGTTGTAGTCGGTGTAGTTGCTGCGGGTACCTGAGGTGACTGGAGCTCTGGTGTAACCGGAGTAGCCTGACAATGGTTTGCATGAGGTGTTGAACATGAGGGTGTGACCTGCACAGGTTCTGGAGATACTGACCTTAATTTTGGTAGCAGGATATGCTGCCTATTTCTTCTTCCGACAAACCCTTCTGAATTACCAACGACATAGGACCTGGGCTCTGCACAGACATCCCTGACTTCTCCTGGCACCCACTTACCTTCAGGCCTAGTTTTAAAATAAATACTGTCTCCCTTCCTTAGTTCCTGTAATGCTCTTGTTTTTCTATTATAATACTTCTCTACCTTTTCCTGATTTATTTTTTTGTTTTCTATATGTTCTGCAAACTTGACTACTTTAGGACGTAATTTCTCTGCAAGCGTAGGTAATTGAGTCCTGAGACTACGAGACATTAGCAATTGTGCCGGAGAGGCTAGATTACCTCTCGGAGTATTTCTGTATTGGAGAAGTGCTAGGTAGGGATCACAACCGGACTCATCACATTTAACAAATATTTTCTTACATATCTTAACCCCTGACTCAACAAGACCATTTGACCTGGGTAAGTATGGGCTAGAGGTGGTATGTTTAATACCCCATTCAAGATTAAACTGTTTAAACTCAGTAGAGTTGAAAGGCGGGCCATTGTCAGTTACAATCTCAACAGGAATACCGTAACGGCTGTAAATAGGTTTTAAAGTCTTTATTAGAATATTAGCACTAGTAGTACTAACTTGACAAACTTCAATGTAGTTTGAGTAATAGTCCTCAACTACTAGATATGTTTTATTATTGTAAGACATATAGTCAATTCCAATTTTTTCCCATGGAAGACTTGACAACTTGTGAGACAATAAAGGTTCAGGCGGATTTGAATTTCTGTGTGAAAGGCAAGTTGGACAAGACTCGACTAAGTTTTTAATGTCACTTGACATAAAAGGCCAAAATACATTTCCTCGAGCAAATGATTTTGAGCGCTCTATCCCTAGATTACCACTATGTATTATTTTAAGAATGTCTGGTCTAATCTTTTTTGGTATTACAATACTGCTGCTTCTAAATAGCAAATCACCTTCACTATGTAAATCATGCCTGTACTGCCAATATTCTTGTACCTGTGGCAAAACTAAATTTTTTGCATCAGGCCATCCTTGAAAACAATAGTTTTTTAATATTTGCATTGTCTCATCAGATTTAGTAGCATCTTTCAGCCAATTAAGACGCTCAGGCGACACTGGTAAGGACTTGATAAGTGAGTTGACATGTACTACGATATCATCATCAAGCTCATCTACACTGGTTTCAGACAAAGCCGCTCTAGATAAAGTGTCAGCTATAAACATAAGTGTACCTTTTTTATATACTACATTTAGACTATAAGCTTGAATTTTCAGCATCATTCGTTGAAGACGAGTAGGTACCTCTGCGAGTGGCTTTTTGAACAGAGTTATCAAAGGGCAATGATCTGTCTCTACAGTAACTGTTTGGCCATATATAAATCACCGACTTGCACCAAAAACCTTTGCAAGTCTTTGGTGCAAGTCGGTGACGGCATTTCATTAATGGCCCTGATTTTATCCACGTCTGGAGTCACTCCTTCCTGTGAGAAGATGTGACCCAAATATTTAACTTGTGTGACTGCGAATGAACATTTTCCTTTATTAAATTTGACATTTTGTTTTTGTGCCCTATCAAAGACAATTTTAAGACGTTCATTATGCTCCTCTATAGTTGAGCCTGAGACCAATAATCATCACTATAAACCGTCACTCCAGGTATATCACCAAATATTTCAGTCATTATTCTGTGAAAATATTCTGGCGCACAATTGATACCATATGGTAGCCGTTTAAACCTATACCTGCCGAATGGAGTGTTAAATGTTGTGAGGTATGAACTCTCTTCGTTAAGACAACACATCCAAAACCCACTGCTAGCGTCCAAAGTTGAATAATACTTGGCACCAGCAACCTTGGCACGCACCATGTCAACAGTTGGTATAGGATAATGACTTCGACAAATTGCTTGGTTTAGATTCCTTGGATCAAGGCAGACTCTCAACTGACCATTCTTTTTCTCAACAAGAATAAGAGAACTCACCCAGTCTGTTGGTTCCGTGACCTTAGTGATGACACCCATCTGCTCCATCTTGTTCAATTCTTGCTGTGCCATGACCACTTATTTTAAGCTGAGAGACCACTTTTTTTTTACTTCTGACACCATGTAAGGTATCGACGATGACTTGTGATATTTAATTAAAAGAAGACTCACGTTAAGACGACATGTTTATTCGTAAGACCAAGCATAGACAATGTACATATAGATCTTAATAGTGTTGCCACCATAACAGGGGTATTGTCACGTTGTGTTTTTCGTGTTTTGGTATGACACAGTTAATTCCAATTGGTTTGGTTTTGCGTTTTGAGAAACGTTCGTTTTCATAATTTCGTAGGTTAACATTGTGAATTATTTGGCCTAGCAATCTTCATAGATAAATCTGTCAAGTTGCCAAAGGCGTTTTTTCCTAATTAACTAGGAGTATTTTCATACATGGGTTTGGAAATAACATTTATTAATAATTAAATGTATTTACAAAATACAAACTATTTAAATATATTTTATTTAGAAGATTATTACACAAAATTCCTAAAATATTAAATGTTATTTCTAAATTTAATTTTGTTGATAAAGAGGTCTTCATTGAATGAGTGAATGGTTTTGTGAGGAGGGCAGAGGGCCTTGAATATCTTCGCCTGATTCAGAGGTCAGAGGTCAAGCCTCTAACTGTTTCCAAATATTTAAATTTTATGAAGCAACTTTCATCATAGCCATGGGGCTATAAGCTTCTTTGGAAAGAGGATTGAGGAAATCCTGATTCGATGGAGGAGCATTTTCAGTTGTTATTTTGGGGATCAAAATCGTGAGTAGCATCTAAATAGATTTTGTTTCTGCTATTGTCATGAAGTGCAAGTTGTAACCATGTGGCTGGTATTGTTACAGTCCTCATGTTCCGTGGTGGGTGGGATTCTGCAGTTTTGGTGCTGATATTCCAATTTTGGTGCAGGCCAACTGGTAAGATTAATTTGAGTTTCTTTTGTCCACCTGGAATAGAAGATATGTACCTTATGAAGCTCTTTGCTAATGGATGCAATTTGTTTTCCTTTCAGCTGAAGATGGGAATTTAAAATAACTTAAAATAACTTTGTAAAACTAAAAAATACTTTGAAAAACTTAATTTAATTAATAGAATTTAAAATAACCTTTTAAAACTTAACTTCCTTTAGAATAAACTTTTCAAATGTTTAGAACTTTATTTGAACCCAATTTTGAGTTTGATGGGACTGAGGCTGTCTAACTCTAAGGATCTGTCAGCCTGTAGCTGAACTGATGAGTGTATACCTGGGCATAGCCACATTCCCTATGTCCCCGGATTGTGAGCACACTGCGAGGAAAGGAGACAACTTTAGTTCAGGTACAGCAACCTGCGTGACTCGAGGTGGGTGCTTAGTCTCCATATTTTGTAGTGAATTATGATTCGAATTGATGTAGTAATTTATGATGGCAGTACAAATGTTTCAGTGTATGTAATTTTTGAACCTAAGTGTTTACGCCTAGCTTTATCGACTGAGCATTTAATTTAAACATACAGGTGTAGTAATTTTAAGAAACTGAGAGTTTGCTATAGATAAGTTGCATGTGACAACAGACATCAGTCTGAGTAAAGTTTTGATATTTAATAAATTATTTGTCATACCAAATTAACATATTTTTCTTGACATCCTTTATAGATCCCCTGAATCTTTCTGAAAGGCACTGATATTTCTATACACCTGTAGTTTCTCTACATTTATTGTTTGTGAGACAGGTTAAATGTTGTTTTTATCTCACAATATTTTGAGGAATTCGTTATTCCTCTTTTTTGAGACGTGGGACCTTAGCCGTGCAGGTTTACCACGTTTCAGCCTGCTTATTTATTCAGCGCTTACTATCAAACTGACAGATGATACGCGACCCTTTGATGAATGAATCAGGGCGATTGTGCACTACAATGAATTTTACTGTCCGTCAGTCCGATTTTTTACGGTCCGTTATGGCATGAAAAAAACGGTAAGGGCGATTGTGCACTACAATGAATTTTACTGTCCGGCAGTCCGAGTTTTCATGGTCGATATGGCATGAAAAAAACGGTTTTTGCTTGTGCACTTGTCCGTCTTTTTACTCGCAGGTGCGGTGCAGTTTTCGGTTACCTCTCTCTTTGAAACTACACGCCACGCAATCGTAATTACACTAAGAACGATGCGTTTCTTATGATTTTTTTGCTATACCGCTTAAGCACATGGATCAAGAGGCGACGCGGCTGGCGCAGTGGTTAAGCAACTGCCTACTGAGCCGGCGGTCCTGGGTTTGAATCCCGGCAAGGGCAAATATTTGTGTGATGAGCTCGAATATTTGTGCCTGGGTCATAGTGTTATTTGTATTTAAGTATGTATTTATCTATATAAGTATGTATATCGTCGTCTAGTGTCCATAACACAAGCCTACTAACTACTAGAGCTTACTGTTAAGGTAAGTTTATACAGTATTTATACAATGAGTGAGCGAATGAGTTGTTTAGTGAGTATAGGCACAGGGCCACAGAATACTTAATAGTATTACATACAGAATGGACACGCACACCCCCGCACCGAATTGAGCTACCTCACCCCGCAAGGGCACGGAGTTGGCCGGGAGTTGGGGCTTGTGCACAAATCACGTTAGGTTTTTTCGGCTACTTTTTGACCCCCCCTCCCCCCTGGTGATATTTGGTGAGGTTCTTTGCTAACTCCCCCTCCCCCTCACTACGTCACGTGTAGTTTTTTCCGCCAAAATTTCGTAAAATAGACTCGCTATTTTGAGGTATTGAACAAGTCAATACTTATTTTTAACAAAACCGAGAAAAAAATATCGACTTTTTCTTAGTTCGTTCACTGTAGAAAAAATACACGTGAGGTCTCCTTATACCCCCCCACCTCCCCCAACGTGATATTTCGTGATTTTTTCGTGACCCCCTCCCCCCTATGGAACCTCACGTAATTTGTGCACAAGCCCTTGGCTACGTAGAAAATTTCGAAAGGGTTGTTTATATCTACTGTGTATATGGTTGTAGGTGGGCATTGACTCGTGAAATAGTGATGGTGTTGGTGATGGTAATGACGATGATGGTGGTGACTGGTGGTGATAATGATGATGATGATGATGATGATGATGATGATGATGATGAATATGGTGGTAATGATGATGGTAGTGATGGTGGTGGTGGTGGTGATGAAGGTGGTGGTGGTAGTGATTGTGGTGGTGGTCAGGGTGATGAAGGCGGTGGTGGTGGTGACGTGGTGGTAATGGTGGTGAGCACCATCACCTTTATCACCACCATCACATCACCACCATCACATGCACAAACTACTATATACATTTTATGGCGTGCCATATCGGACCGTAAAAAATCGGGCTGACGGACAGTAAAATTCATTGTAGTGCACAATCGCCCTCACCCGCACACACTCACAATTAGTGTCTATTAGTGTGAGTACTTGCTGATTTTTCACAAATTGCCAACACATGGGAGAATAAAACAATTTATGACGTGCTACTAATACTACATGAATAAAAGACTAATACGCGGACTCGCCACTATACAAATTTTACTTCAATCTAAAGTAACATACGAAATAATACACAAAAACTACAAATCTTGCTTCCCAGCGCCATCTAGCGTGGAATGTCTAGTTTTGTTTCCTCTGCAACCACCTTAAAATGGAGTTAATTCTTTCATGAACACAATGTATGTCGTTATTTTGGCATGTTGTTAAAAGTGAGATATCATCTGCAAACAAAATACATGGTTCCTGCAGTATTTTTGGAAGATCGTTTATATATATTATAAATAAAAGACATCCGATGACACTACCTTGAGGAATTGAAGCTTTTATCTGTATACCGTCAGAGCGGGTATTTGAGATTTCTCCTGTTCGGTGGTTATAAAATTCAACTTCGGCAAACTGTTCCCTGTTCTGAAGGTAAGACGCAAACCATTTATGAGCTAACCCACGTATTCCTATACCGTGAAGTTTGGTTAGTAGTATGTTATACTGAACTTTGTCATAAGCTTTCGTCATATCTAACAGTATTCCAATGCCGTACTTTTTGTTATTTATATTGTTTAGGATTTCTTGTATGTACTTATATACCGCTAATGTGGTGGACTTATTTTTTCGGAAGCCGTTCTGGTTTTTATCGAAGATGTTATATTTTTCGCAAAAAGCGTACACGCGCTCACACATAGCTTTTTCGTACATCACTGAGGCTGTCGGTAGAAGCGCGATAGGTCGGTAGTTATTTGGGTCTGATTTAGTGCCTTTCTTGTGCAACGGCTTTATAACTGCTTTTTTTAGTAAATCCGGAAAAACTCCTTGTTCAAACGATTGGTTAATCATGAAACAAAATGGTTGGGTGAGCTCATTTGCACATTCTCTTATTACTGATGGTGGAATTTCGTCTAAACCATGGCTATGTTTATTTTTAAGTTTTTTTTATATGGGCATGTACTTCGTTGTAGGATGTGGGTCTAAGGAATATAGAGTTTGGCGAGGGGCACAGAACAGCGCAGTTATGTTCATGGGTCGTGGTCGCGCCTGGTGTGTTAGCGCCTATTGATGCAAAAAATGTATTAAATGTGTTCGCTATAATATTTGGGTCGGAGGTTAAGTTATTTTGAACCTGTAAATTTATATTAATTTTATTCCTTGTAGGTATTTTGTTTGTACGTTCCTTTATTATATTCCACATAGTCTTTACTTTGTTGTTAGAGTTTTTTAATCTGTTAGTGTAGTTTAACTTTTTTGCCCATTTCACTGTTAGCTTTAACGTTTTTTCATACTGTTTATAATGTTGTTTAAGGATTGCATTTTTTGATTTTAATGTAAATATTCTTAATAACCTTTTATGTTTACACGACCGTTTAAGGCCTTTCGTTATCCAATAACACTTATTAGCTGTTAATTTTATTTTTTGTTTGGGAATTGTTTTATTTAGAATGTTTTTTAAGACATTATGAAACATAGTGTAGTTTTCGTTTACGTTTTTATTTGCGCTTAAAATATTTGCCCAATCAATGCTCTTTAATGTATTCTTAAATGTTTCTATGTTTTTGTGGCTAAATATTCTTTTTTGCACAAACCATGAAGTACGAACTTGTTGCTGTTTTTGTAGTTTGATGCTAATTGTAGTCGCCATGTGATCGGAAAACCCGTAATCTACTACCGATGTGCTCAACAGTTCATCTTTGAAGTTTGTAAATAATAGATCGAGACATGTTGAAACTGATTGTGTGCTACGTGTTGGGTTTTTTATATGCTGGGTGAAATTATGTTCGGACATTAGGTCTAAAAATGTACTACTTTTAACGTTATTCTTTAAAACATCTATGTTAAAATCGCCCCCAATTATTACTTTGTAATTTCTATACTTTTTTCGTATGTGGTTTAATATGATTTTTATTTGTTTGTAAAATAAATCTTCCTCTCTCCTGTTCCAGTACATAACAACGAGAATAGTCTGTTGTTGAGTTAGTTCGGTTGCGCATACTTCTAAAACGTAGTCGATCGACAAGTTTGTAATGTCAGTTTTATTTTCATATTCTAAATTATCTTTAATTAAAATGCAGACTCCGCCTCCCCCACAGGATTCTCTACAGTATGATGCAGCTAGTTTGTAACCGGTCACTTGTAGCATACTAATTTTGTCATTCGATAGCCAAGACTCTGATATACATAGGGCTTGAAAATTCCTATTCTCTTCAACAAATGCCTGCAGTATGTGCTGTTTATTGTATAAGCTTTGAAAGTTTTGGAAAATCACGTGTACCCCAAGCAGCACATTAGTGAATTTTGCAGCTTATCTTATAGCTTTAAGTTCTAAATGAGTGGTTTAACAGTGTTTGATACAACTTATAGCTTTAAACACCACTCAAAACTGTATATGAGTTCATCCTATCACTTGTAGTTGCATAGGAACGTTTTTTGTTTCTACTTTATTACTTATGGTGGGATAAAGTCGATTTTGCTACTTAAAGTTGCATGCAGGTTCAAATTGTCACTCAATAAGAAGCAATAGTGCTATATAAGGCCTTAAAATCACTTATAAGCAACTTTACATATAAGTGGGAACATACCCTTATTTGGAACTAAAAGTTCCAAATGACTAGTACAATAGCGAATTATATCACCAATAGTGGCTAAAGGGATAATTTTACGGCTCTTTTGGAACCAAAAAATATTGCAACTTTAAGGCCTAAGAAGTACCTTATTGCCACTCCAACGCATAAATAGGTGTCAGTAGGAGGTTCTTGGAACCAAAAGCAGTTATTTTCACTTATTTCGAACCACTAACGAACTAAAAGTTCTATTATTGTTCCTATTTGCGCCTTGTCAAAATATATTTAATAGTCTTGCTTGTTTAATAGTCTACAAAAGAGCAAATAATTACTATTGGTAATATCATTCACTGCTTTGCCACTCGCAAGATACAAATAAGTGATTATTAGACTTGATAGTTCCAAATAAGGAACAAATAAGTGAAAATAAACACTGTAGGATCTTTTTTAGGGTTCCGTAGTCAACTAGGAACCCTTATAGTTTCGCCATGTCCGTCTGTCCGTCTGTCCGTCCGCGGCTTAGCTCCGTGATCATAAGTGCTAGAAAGCTGAAGTTTGGTATGTGTATGTATCACGCCGACATAACGGTAAAATAAAAACTAAAAAAATAACTTTTTTTCGGGTACCTCCCATACACCTAAAGGGGGGGTGATTTTTTTTTTCGTTCTAACACTAGCGTGTGGGGTGTCGTTGAATAGGTCTTTTAAAAACAATAGGGGCCTTCAAAGATCATTTTTTGATAAAGTCAGCAGTTTTGTAAATATTCGCTCGGTAAATCAAAAAAATAGTGTCCCCCCCCTCTAACTTCTCAACCACGGGTCAAAAAATTATGGAAAAATTCATGAAAATAAGGCCCTATTAGTACTTTCAATGAAAACTATATTGAATAAAATCGGTCGAGCCGTTTACGAATTTTCTTTTAAATGACGTAAGTGCCCCGCGGTGTTCTTATACTTCGAACGTTACACATATTAGTTAAGTGCCATACTGCATTAAAACATTTCGCTCAATCTGGTGCGTATAATCGATAACTTCTAGAAGGTAATAAGTAATTACAGTTACTTTGGCGTTTACGACCTTTTATAGAGCTTGAAATCTTTCTCGTAATTTAAATTCGATTTTATTGTCTATTGTGAAGGATGGCCAACTACGGAACCCTACACTGAGCGTGGCCCGACATGCTCTTGGACGGTTTTTGTTTCGCCATGTTTACAAATGGAAGCCTATGAAAATTGATTATTTTAACCAGAATTTTATCACACTGACGCATAATCACAGACTTTTGATAGTTGTGACGATGTTACTTTAACATTGTACGTAACCTACAATCATTAGGTCAGGTTTTTAACAGTTTTATTTCTTATCAGTATCTATTCCTTATTTAATTTAGCACTCTCTTTTTTAATATTCCTGATCAAATGAAGGGCGCGTCGAAATTTACAAAGAAAACATACTATAGTTTCACAGTAAAAAAAAATTCGCAAGAATTTCGTGCTTATTTCGATGCTTGTATAACGTAAAGTTTTAATCACTCATCAAACAGACATATAAATCCAAAATGAATATGGCAGATCACGTATTACTTCAATTTGACAGTTGCCTCGCCACTCAAAGATAATTTTGGCGACTCATTTATCACTCATTGACCGAACTGAAATGTTTTCATTCGTTCACTGCGCATAACTTTTACCCTTAGTTCTAATTGCCACTTAAGGTTATTGTGAGATCTCTTATGGACGCATAACTTTCACCCATAGTTCTAATTTCCACTTAAGGTTATTGTGAGATCTCTTATGGATTCTATTTAGCACCAAAAATAGGCTGCAATTTTTCTCCTTTTGGTTCTATACTGGTGGCATAAGGGTTCTTGCCACCTATATAGCACTTAGTCATGGTGGTAAATTTCACTTAAGCATCTAATTAGATATGATATACGAGCTATTTAGACCCAATTGTGCTACTTGGGACTTCATTAAAGTCTTCACATCCCAATTGTCTGCTACGCGGTGACTTTGTCTTTGTTATATTTGGGCTGATTCTGCTTTCGCTGTTATTGAGATGACTCGTTCTTACTGTCTCGAAAAAACTGATAATCTGTAGTTTCAGTTTCGGTGTCAGTTAAGTGTATCTGCCTCATGAATTCTTTGAGATTCGAAAAAGCAGCTCTTGTTCCAAATTTTGTAATTTTGCCCGAATAGTGTGAAAACATATCCAAAGTTAAGTCCCGATTTGTGTCAAATATATATGCATAATTATTTGTTTGCATATCCATTTTCAGTAGGCTACCAAACATTTCCACTTTATAGTTGTATATAAGTGCTCCGCATACATATGTGGGCAGACAGATGATTTTGTTGGTATGTGTAATTTCCAAGAGCGATTCTCGTATACTATTCACTAATTCTATACTGTTTTCGGCTCGATTTATGTCCTGTTCAGTAATTAAAATTATACAGAAGTCGTTAACGGTAAAACCTTCTAATTTTCTGTCCAAATTGGTAAGCATCTCTTTTATGCCCTGGTTCGGTGCAACGTAATTGCAGTAGTTTGATTCGTTGTCAAAATTGTTTTCAATGGCTCCTAGAGTGCCACTTTTGCCTTGAGTACTAAGAAAACATAGCTGGTTTCTATTACCAGCCTGACTTATAGAGGGCTGGGTGATGTTAGTAGCGGGGATATTATTGTTAACACAAGTACGCGATTGCTCCACATTCTCCTGATGATTTGACGATGGCTCGATAAAGCTCTCCTTGTCCTTGACTTGCGTAAGATCAAATTTTATTTTTTTGATATTTTTTGGGGTGTGATTCCTTTTCAACTTCTTAGAAGTAGACGTGCAGATATATGTGAGCTTCTTGATGGTTTGTTCATTGTCCGATATATTCTTTTTCAAGGTTCCATTTTCTATTATTAAATTTCCGATTTCATGTTCCGCGGACTGTAATCGTAGTTCCAAGTTATTTATGAGCGTTTTGTATTCCTTTAACAACTCTTCTGTGTTGGATTTTATATCGGGTAGGCTCCTGTTTAGAATACCGGGTTCCAATAATGTATCAGAGCCCAGGTCGGATGCGGAGTCGGAATCAGTTAGCGTATCAGATTTAAAGGAGTCCGGATCCGAAAGGTAAGCGTCAAGTTTAGCTTTAAGTTTAGCATTTGGCGATGAAGATTTTATTTCCTGGTGTTGTCTAGCTTCCTGCGGTCGTCTTAACGTTATATTACTGTCAGTTATTGGACTGTGGCAGTCTTCTCCTGGTTATAGTCTTACCCCACCTTACCTAATCTTGTGACGTTTAATACCTACATGATGTTACGTTCATGGCATTGAGGCTGAAGACCACATCTTGTCGCGCAAGTATTTTGAACTGCTCTCACTTGGTCTTTATACTAAGCTCATACAGACTGTGATGGTCTAATTTCAAGATACCTTCCAAGCCAACCGAGATACCTGAATCGGGTTTTGGACTCTACGCGAGAACGGTATTGAACTTTATTTTGCGCTGCCTCCTACCGGTTGGCGACTAGGAGCTCGTGCAGGCAACACCTCGGCATCATTTCAGCAATATCTGGTCGACAAGTTGAACTTTCAAGATGTTTCGTTTCTTGACATTGCGATCCCACGTTTTCTGAGTGTGTTTCACCCAGCGAAGTCTCTGGGCATTGGAGTTTTATAAATGATGGTCGATGATCATCTAATCGGTCTCCTGCTTTTTAAGAAATCCCCCATCTGCTCTTTTGGACTTGGCCCAGAATTTAACGTATAATGTTCTTTCCTTCACTAAGAGATGGTTCTTTTCTATTTGAGCAGGTGTCCAAACTTGGCATCATCAAATGTCGATGACAATGATATAAAATTGCAAAAACACCGTGTAAAATAAAATGTCATCTAAAAACTACTAAGTAGTGGAGAAAGTGACAGTTTCAGAACTAACTAGGTAAAATGGCCTGAAACCCTGAAATAGATCCAATCCAAGAAAATAATATATGCTATTTTAGGGTGCAAGCCGCAATGAGGCCCCAGCAAATAATACACCCAGTACAGCGTATGTGAAATTGTATTTGTGAACAATCACATCAAACTTGATCATGACTGTGCATTAGTAGTACTTATTATTACACACTCCCAAATAATGTTATGGTCACGGAAACAGGGTGTGACCATAAAGGTCAATGCTGATATTGTTCACCTGAACCGTTGCATCAAATTTAATTAACTGTCGCAATTGATTACGTGAACTCACAAGTAAATATTTTTGCAGAAAGAAATGAAGCGTTTTATCTGCTTTTGTATGTACAGTCAGCTACAGAGAAGAGCTAAGTCAAAGTCATCATGTTTATATCTGTCTCTATGACCAAACTTGCATATTTGTATCACAAAGTCATTAGTCTACTGTACTTAGTTTTTATGTATTTAACACTTGCTAGAAGCTCATGGCCGAAAATAGAATGATCGTGTGGATTCGAGTGACTTGGTCTGTAAATATTGGATAATATCTAGAAAGAAACAATACAAAAATAGCTTCGTATTCTTTGGTGAGTTAAGCCTAATCTCACTTTTAGTTTACTTCTTTCCCAACCGTATAGCCTATTGTTTATAGTTTTATTTCGAATGATATTTATTTTGAGTTGAGTCATTTTACTCAGGATAGTGTTCAGCGATGTTATCTCAAAGGTTGATTATCTCCACGTGGTTAGGTAGTTTATTTTTAATTGCAACGTTGCTATGTGAGATTGTGCGGTTTTAAAGTAAACATTGGGTTTCATATCAAACGAAGCTAGACAGAAAGTCGACGGTTTGAGAACAATAATATTCTGAACAAAACCTGGTACTTATACAATAATATCGCGGATTAGCAAAGCATATTATCGTTTTAATTAGTAACGACTGATTCAATTAACTATTTAAATCCTGTTAACTCTTCGTTTAACCAATCTGCGTCAAGTTATAAACAGAAACATCGTAAAAAAGAGGATAGCTGCAAAATATATTGACAGTAAACTACTCATCATCTTCTTTTTCTCCATTGTGTGGATAGACCAAGTAGCTGTAATTTCTTTCTTTAGATCTATTTTATTTCCAGGAACGATTTTATTAACCTCCTATTCCTCTGAATAATTCCTTTTTGGGCTTCCCTCAATTCTTTCGTTCATATGTTTTCGAAGAACTTTGTTTTTAATTTCACATGTACTTAACTGTTATTTAGGTAGATTGAGTCTAGAAGGTACGCACCTTCGTCCGCGTATTCGGATAAAAAGGATCCAATGGGATACTTTTTTATGGTAATGACCATATTTGGATATTCAGTTATCCCTGTGCCAAAATTGTCAACCGTTCATGATTAATAATCGTTAAATTTGACAAGTGTCAAATATTTGTTGGTAGAAAATTTTAATTATACTATATCATTAGAAAGTGGCTTTCGGCATTATGAAAATTCAAAATAATGATGCTTTGGGACAAAATGAGCTTCGAAGTGCATCTACAACCTTTTCAGATGACATATAAACAGAACAAATTTGCAACACAGCAAATTGCAACTCGGCTGGATTCAAAACTCTTTATCACTCACATGTGCAGGAAAACTAATTTCTACGCCTTATTCCCACTAATTAGTTTTTCGTTCACAATTGAAGTACCGGCAAGTCCGGGTTCAACACGATAACCTATTATCAAAGTAATGATTTTCAGATTACTATATAGTAGTACTCGCGATTGACATTGCTGTGTACTGAGTCATGTAGACAAAGTTGATGATTATTGAATGGCCTGAAGTTTACAGGCGGCAATAAACTGTCTGGTCCGACACTGTAACATTAAATGGTACGTTATCTATTATGACATCGATACCTCCTACGTATATTGATACAAGTGCAAAATCACGATTTTAAAGGAGGGCTGTTCAAAGGTATGAAGTGCCATAACTCTCATACGTTGAAATAATGTAATGAAAATTTCAAATACTTTTAATGCATATATTTTCCTTAAATCTACATATTTACTACTTCAAAATTAATTGTACTTTTAGTAAAAAAGGTAGTTATACCAGTATACGTGAAAGTTACTAGTTCTAAGTTTTTGGTATACTGATACAACTACCACTTGATCCAGTATACGTCGCAAACTATGATTAGATGCATATGGATAATTATTTTATTATTATGCCTACTATGGACATGTATCATTTATTAGATATATAAACAAACTCAAAGCTCGTGTTTGGATGGATCTGATCGGTTAGTTTCATCTGATTTGTCACTTGTACCAGTATACTCCTGAATCATTCCGTTATGTACCAGTATACTGTTAAGGTTATTTTGTATGTTATGTCCAATATAGTAAGTTCAGAGGTTGGTATTTAGGATATTTAAGCAAACTTTACGTTTAAAAGACAATAAATAAAGCAAATTTACACTAAAATTACGTTTATTTAAAAGGTAATTAAAATCACAGCCCGCATTTAGGGAATGGTGTTTTTGTCTTTGTTACAGCGGTATTATCAACATTATTACTGTTTTAACATTTATATATATGTAGTAGATTCTGGTTCCTATTTTGTCCATCACAATTGTCAGACCAACACCTGAATTCATCTACATCATCTTGAAGTATTAATGTAATTAAGTCAAATAATTTGTCATTTAGTCATGTCAACAGTACCTAACAAGTAGCATTCCCTAACCAAATGCTGTGAATTATACAGTTTAAGTTTTTATTGTAATAAAATATGCTTATATTACCGTGAGGAGATGACAAGGTTTTTGAAGGTCGAATACAGCAGTCGCATTTTTTTGTTAAGTTTGAGTTTTTTTTTCTATTTATTTCAAGTCTCTTTCCTCCATGTGCCAATGTGTTTGGATGTTTGGTTTTCAGTAGGTGTTTTCAAATTCTCGTAAATGTGACAAGCGTCAACTTAATATTTTGACTGAAAATATCACGGTATTGTCGAACAGACTAAGCTTGCGCTTCGTATTTGGTAGAATTAAACTACTCCTTGTACAAATTATACATTTCAATCAAATTCAAACAGCCGCCAGCAAAAATGTGTGTGATGAACGTGAATATTTATTCCTAGTCATGGATGTTATCTCCACATGTACTTTATAAAGTATGTATATATACTATCGTCGTCTTGTACCCATAGTACAAGCTTTACTTTACTTGGGACACTGGGTCAATTTGTGTAAGATGGTAAAATTTATTTATTATTTAAAAAAAAATCCGTTTAGACACTAAAATTTAACGTAATTTTTGTCTTATATGTTTATTATTTGTTTTCTTGGCTTGTTTTTCCCGTATTTATTTTTTATTTAAACTCATGATTAGATTTTTACTTTCTTTGTTCGTTGATCCAAATATTCGACATCTTTTTTGCTATTTTACTTTACAATTGCCTGTCGTGCCAACTAAGCAGCTGCCATCTCTAAATTCGCCGAATACGGACAAAGACTTAAAAACCCGGACATTTGGCGTAACTTGCATTTCCCCCATTAATAAAAAAAAAAAAAAAATTGCTTCATTTTTTATTGACACTAAACCCCGGACGGCCCCCGGACGGCTTCAAACTAGGACAAATCCGGGGTAACCCGGTCGGATGGCAGCCCTAGTGGTGACTCTGGTTTACTGTAGGTAATGGCGACATATGGCTATTATTGTACTCCAAACAACCATCGGTACTGATTGGAGAAAACTGTATCATAACCAAAAGTAAGCCTAATTTGATACGTAGTAGATAGAAAAGACGTAGGCCGCATCGACTGTCTGTCGCGCATATAGTGGGACATCTTACGTCCGCAACGATGACGAGCAAGCATACTGAGATAACTGCCACTTGTACTTAATAGGTGTACTGCGTACAGTGGTACAAGTGACTTAGCTCAGTATACGATGTTCTAAATTAAAAAACGGTGTTAGTTGTATCAGTATACGTCACTTTATTTCGAAAACTAGCAGTAATTTTGTCATGAAAATTTTATAGCATGTAGATATATAAGTATTTTGATCCTAAATATGCAAAAAAACTAAAATCGTAAAAATGCCAGTTGCATCAGTATTACGTAGGAGGTATCGACATGTAAATTTCAATGTCTGTAGTGTGTTCGCCTCTTTGGCGACCTTTTTTACAATTTATTTAAGCAATGCCATGTTAATATGTTCGAATTGTTTTTTTTTCTAATCTGTCAATGTTATGCCTGTCAACAGCAAGGTCTATGAAATGTATTTTTTATTTTTTTTATTATATTTTTACACAACAGTGTTAAACGTAGCTCAACAACAACAATAAAGGGTAAAAACTAGGAATAGTCTTTTTTATTTGCTTTTTAGGGTTCCGTACCCAAAGGGTAAGAAACGGGACCCTATTTCTAAGACTCCGCTGTCCATCCATCTGTATGTCTGTCTGTCTGTCCGAAGAACAACAGTTTTTCTTGATTATGCAGCCAAACTGTACATAGAAGATATTTTCCAAATGACTTTAAAAATAACAATAGGTATAAACAAGGACAACTAAACGAGTTGCTCTTAAAAAATACCGAACGTCGAATTTCGCACATCGGAGTACCTTCTATTATATAAATAAATATCAGACAACCTCACACAAATCAACCTAGTCCCAAATTAAGCTCAAGAAGGCTTGTGTTATGGGTATTAGGCGACGATATACATACATACTTGTATAGATAAATAAATACTTAAATACATAGAACATCCCCAGGCACAAATATTCGTGTTCATCACACAAATATTTGCCCTTGCCGGGATTCGAACCCGGGACCGTCGGCTCAGTAGGCAGTTGCTTAACCACTGTTATGGTTACAAAATTACTCGACACGTCACAATTCACGATTACACTCTGTATATTTAAGATTTCTAGAATAATCCATCATTATATTTTAATTAATCTTTTAACTCAAGCTGTATGTAAACAATATTGAGAGATAATAATTTACCGGAATCAGAGGTTAAGTCCCCCGATTACCACCTGCTTTAATTAAGCCACCTGACTTTTGACTTGGTCGTGGGTTCAATCCTGTCACGGCAGAATTGCCATTACCCACGTGCTCCGAATTGACTGCACTGTAGATGATGTCATTCTGTCCGATTTAGGTCGCACCCACTGTGCACCATAGTAGTTTATGCAACTCCTATATAATGAGAGGACTTAAACATGCGTGTGGTTTTATGAAACGAGCCGAAGGCGAGTTTCATAATATGATCACACGAGTGTTTTAAGACCCTATTATGTACAGTTGCATACTCTACTTTATCTACACACATATTAGGGTGGTCCACGGTTGTATGGGAAAAATTCAAACTGTAGGTACTGGTAGCGCCACCCCTCAAAATTGTTACACATATAATGGGTAATAAATACTGAAAGTTTTGTGAATTTATCTCAACTACCTAAGCAGTGCTCAAGCGTCTTAAAGATTCATTTAAAAGGTATTTTTCGTAGCCCTATAAGTAAATTAGTACACGGGCTTTTATTACAAATCAATCATATTTATTAGAAATAATCATTATTTACTACAAATATTTATTACTATAATTTGATCAATTTTTAAATGTTTGATCACCTTGAGCACTGTCCTGCAAGCAAGTTATGAGTCGAGGACAAGAGATATGTTCACTTGAAAGGTTTTTTTAGGTAAAAACAAGTTATCACTAAATAATTACATATAACCGTAACCGTTTATTACAAACAATAATATTTATTAAAAACAACCATATTTATTTCACATATAAGAACAATTTTTAAAACTTTGATCACCTTGAGCACTTTCTTGCAAATAAGTTAGGAATCTGTAATTTAACATAAGTAATATAAGGGGAAGGTGTAACAAATTACGGGGGTGGCCGACCTGAAATTTAAAAAAAAATTTTTTTGGACCATCCTAACACATATTCATCATCATTGTTATAGATTTTCTTTTATGAAAATATGAAACAGTCCTGCCTGTCAATCCGCGGAGCAGAGGAGTACATGAGGTGACCTCGCTTCGCAGGGGGAGGTCACCATAATAGTGCTTATCAAATTTGATACTGTTAAGGTGACCACGCGGAGGCTATGGCACTGTTATGGAATTACATGTCTGATTTTGGTCGCTGCCAAGTAAAATAGGTCCTTACGTATAGTATGTGAACTTGTTATTGTAATTTAACAGGATAGGTGTAGACAAACTTAATTTTCAGTTGTAGGACGTTGTTGTTAGTGTTCTTGATACGCTGTCTGATAGATAACTTGCAAACCTTGTTGTTGTTCACTCTTTTTAACCCCCGGCGAAAAACGGGTGTCATAAGTTTAACATGTGGCTGGCCCAATACAAGTACTCTTTATTGCATTTTGCAATTGCATTGCATTGCATGCATTGCAGTCTACGTGGAGTTATACGTAACTGTTCAGCACACATGTTTGCCAATGATCTTTGTACCCTACGTGCCGGCACCAACATTACCGAGACATGTTACTTAGTTCAGCAAGATATAGATGCAATAGTAAAATGGTCTCACGATAATGGAATTATTTTAAATACCGAAAAAACTAAACTTATAATTATACAATCACCTCACTTCCATAGAACAGACGAACCATTGCCCATGTACACCCACAGCTTTAGTTGCTTCCACAATAGTTTACAAAACTGTCAATGCAAACCCATTGAAAAAGTTGACTGTGTAACATATCTTGGAGTAAAAGTAGACACCACATTTTCATGGCACCATCACATTGATTATATCTGTGGCAAACTAAGAATACTTCTAGGAAAATTTTACCACCTAAGCTTTAAAGTGCCAAATAATATTTTAAAATGTCTATACTCGTACTTTGCAATAGTAGATTCTATATTGGGATATGCCCTGGATTGCTACGGACTCACATTTAAATCCTTAATAGACAAATTAGAAGCACTACAAATAAGATTTCTAAAATTAATAGTGGACAAAAAACTAAAAATAAATGTAATGGTAATTATTTCAAGCTATTTAAAATTTGTAATATACTCCCCGTTAGTTTAAAACATAAATATCTTTTAGCAGTAAACAACCATGGCAATCGAGAGCATAACCCAATACAAATAGAACATAAGCATGGAACAAGGTCGGTATCAGCGGGCAAATTTGAGGTGCCAAGGGTCAGGAACTATTATGGAGATAGAACATTGAGCAAAAGAATTCCCTACATACTCAATAGTTTGCCCGAAAATATCCGACATGAGCCGAATAAGTCAAAATTTAAAAAATGCTTAAAAATGCATATCTGTTACAGAAACTTGAGTGATAAAGTTGTGTACTCAAAGCATCACTCAAGTGTTTAGCAATAAATAAAATTTGTTGAAATTATTATAGAGACTCACACCTGCAGTCAAACTGTACAAACAGTTTTGCAGGGAACTGTATATATTTAAGTTGTATACTTTAATTAATAAACAACAATAAAAAAAAAAAAAAAAATATTACAAGTTTCTATGTTATATCTTCAGAGTAGTTAAACTTAGACTTCATGTCTTATTTTTCTTCACATAGAACCCTGTAACATTTTTCAAGTTCTCCACTACCCAAAGGTTGTCTGGAAGAGATCGCTCTTTAGCGATAAGACCGCCTGTTGTTTACCTCTAATTGTAATTTCTTGCATTGTATTTCTCCTGTATATTTTATGAAGTGTGCAATAAAGAGTACTTGTATTGTATTGTATTGTATTGTAACGGGTACCCCTTATCTTGCACAATCTCTATTGTCCAAAATACATTTCGCATAACCGTTTTCGTACAATAATTTTTAGCCGAATGATACTATCGCATAATTATATACTTACCACAATTGTTATGTCGCATAGTATTCATTTGGCACAATTTTGAATAGCAGAATACTAATATCGCCAACTTTAATTTCGCAGAATTTTATGTAGCACAATATAAGTTCCGCCGAATTTATTTCGGCATAATTGTACCATAGCATACCCACAGAACCGAATCGCTACCAGAAAATTAAGTTAGGTTAGGTTGAAACTGCGTCCCTCACAGAAACGAAGGCAAGGCAGGTAAGTAAGGCAGGTCCGACTTGACTTAGGTTAGGTACGACGACGAGCGAAGCGAGGAGGAGTGTGAGGTTGAACTGCGATCCTAACGAGCGAGCGAAGCGAGCGAGCCGCGCAGTTCCGACTTGGCTTACGATTCCTAACATTACCAATTTCACCTTAAGGCAGATCCGACTTGGCTTAGGTTAGGTACGACGACGAGCGAAGCGAGGAGGAGTGTTAGGTTGAACTGCGACCCTAACGAGCGAGCAAAGCGAGCGAGCCGCGCAGGTCCGACTTGGCTTACGATTCCTAACATTACCAATTTCACCTTAAGGCAGATCCGACTTGGCTTAGGTTAGGTACGACGACGAGCGAAGCGAGGAGGAGTGCTAGGTTGAACTGCGACCCTAACGAGCGAGCGAAGCGACCGAGCCGCGCAGGTCCGACTTGGCTTACGATTCCCAATTTCACCTTAAGGCAGATCCAACTTGGCTTAGGTTAGGTACGACGACGAGCGAAGCGAAGAGGAGTGTTAGGTTGAACTGCGATCCTAACGAGCGAGCGAAGCGAGCGAGCCGCACAGGTCCGACTTGGCTTACGAACTTGACTGCGTGCCTCACAGAAACGAATCGCTGCCAGAAAACTAGGTTAGGTTAGGTTGAAACTGCGTGCCTCACAGAAACGAATCGCTGCCAGAAAACTAGGTTAGGTTAGGTTGAAACTGCGTCCCCCACAAAACCGAAAGTAGGACGTAGGAGGAAAGTAGGAGTAGGACGGTTAAAAAACACAGAACTTGTCATTTTTATTTTATATAAGTATAAGACATGCAAAATAGTAAAGAAAAAGGATTATTCCTTAAATAACTATGCTAATCTTAAATTAGCACCTTCAAAAATCCATTGTATGTATAATCAGCTTGATTATTTAGGATGACATTAATGCTTTCTACATCATTACTATAACAAACTCAAGGATGCAAACGGAATATTATGCCATATAAATTTCGGCGACACAATTATTGGACCATAGGAGTATTGTTCTAATCGACATTATGCCAATGTACTATTCTGCCAAAGAAACGTGTGCGAAGTGATAGTATGCCAAGAAATTTAGGCAAAAAGCAATTGTGCGAAATGATGATTGTGCCAATGGTTGCTATGCGAAACGAAAATATGCCAATAAATTTTGTGCAACACATTAGTAACCCTATTGTAACATTGAGCCAGCGATGTGTATCTGTGTCTGTCTGTGGCATCGTAGCTCCCAAACGGATGGACCTATATGAATGCGGTTTTTTAATCGAAAGACACGTCCGTCGAGACGGTTCTTAGCTATGTTTGGTGGAAATAGGACGAGTAGTTTCCAATATATTCTGCTTTAATTGGCACAAGTGACAAGATCTCAGTCAATAGTGGAGCTAAGAATTCCAAATTTTGTAATTATGTTCAGTTTTAGTAGCATTTTCTGTATCACTCATTGAATGAGAGACCCATGATGTGACCTCACTTGTGTCGGGAGTGTTTGAAAATTTTAATTTAGTTTAAGTATGGATTTGGTGTGTGCTACCAATAAAATAGTTTTCAGCGGTTTTTACGAAGGTAAGAAAAGAGAATCCTCTGCTGTAAGGCCTTTATCTGCGGCTGTATGTGGAACGAAGGACCGACTGATGTTTCTTGTCGTAAAATCCCTATTTCATATCGCATTGTTAAACAATAACCAATAAAACATCTTCGGAAAACTCCAGTAGCTTTCACCTCTAATTAATCATTAAGATAAAAGTAATAACGTAATTAATACCTTACTTACTTTAGAATAAAACACATAACTACTTAAACCTACCTTCTAGGTGAGACCAGTGTGGTAAACATGTTTGATAGGTCTAGAGCAGAAACGTAATTTCTGCATTGTTTATAAAAGTAATTTTGATTCTTATTTCTTTAGGAAAAAGTACAATTTTGTTCTTGAATATGAATGTGGATATATGCTGTTTTGTGTTCTTCGTTTATTATTAGACTTGTTTTGACAGTGAATTGATTATTATATTTATCCCATTGGGCCTTCATGTTATGTACGAGAGGAAATAGAATAATTATCGTTATAAACAAATGTATGTATCATAATGTTTTTGTTCTCTGGATTTATGACATGACAGGTAAAGAGAGTTGTTGATTATCAACAAAACAATAAAACTTCTGTCAAGTGCGAATCGTACTCGCGCACCGAGGGTTCCGTACAACGAACATACTGAATATGAATATTGCTTTACTTTGCCCTTGGACAGCAGACACATCGACATAGGTCGGGATTAGTTTATCAACTGCAAATAAGTTTGTAATCACACAAAGGTTTATTTTCCGTTACCATGTTTTTTTTAAATTTAGAAACAATTAGCAACTAAGTCATATAGCCCGGAGGACGGGTGGCCGTTGGGAAAGCAAAGTGCTGGAGTGGCGACCACGTATAGGAAAGGGCAGCGTGGGACGGCCCCGAATGAGACCTGAGATGACTTCTTGAGCGTCGCAGCGAGTCGATGGATGCGGTGCGGATTGTGGTGAGCGAAGGTCTATGTTCAGCAGTGGACGTCTGTGAATAATAACCAAGTCAAACCCTTTACACTTTCCTAAAAACATGGAAGTTGGAACAGTCATTACAAACCATGACATTTATTTCTAAGTCTGTTTATAATAGTGCGAAGCGATTTCCAACAGCCAAACTTTGTCGATAGTCATTGCCTAGCAAGTATATCTTGTCTCCCGTAATCTACCTTGACATCTGGGCCCAGAATAGTACCTTGCGGAACAGCATAGATTTTGAATAAAAATTAATAGATTTTTTTTGGTATAACCGTTTTTTTTGTGAGCCCAGTATACATATCTTTGTTTGTCAGCTATTTATTTAGCCACTGCCAATTCTTTGTAGTTTAGTACGAAAATTATAGTGACACACACAGTCAAAGGCTTTACTCGTTCCTAAAACGACGGGTAAATGTAGGTAAACGAACGTAGTATAAATTGTATCACTTTATTGATGTAAACTTACTCGATATTCACACATTATTATAACGAAACGGGACGTAATGCGTTCAAAAAGGGGCCATTTGAGTCCTTTCGACATCATCCAACTTGGTATCGCGACTCTTGTCTCGCGACATAGCATCGCCTGTCACTCTCTCTCAAAGAGACAGGTAACATTTCTCGCGCCAGAAAGTGTCGTATGTCACTGTCGTGCTAGAGGTGCATGAACGAAACATCAAGTTCAAAACGTCGAGGTACGTTTTTGAACGCGATTGAGTCCCGATTCGTTATCACAATTATAACAATTATTGCTAAGTCTGTTTGTAATAGTGCGGAGCGATCTCCAGCAGCCAATCTTTGTCGATAGTCATCATCTCGCGCATGTATGTCTTGTCTCCGCTACTTTGCACGCTCGCGAACACCACCCTATCGACAAAAAACGTAACCTTGGTTTACTTACTAGACTATAAGGGCAGTTGAAGTATCAGCAACTTTGCGTATTTTTCGTAATAGGGAAAAAAATATCGTTTAACCATTTTTGGCTTTTATTGACTGCTATTTAACTTGTAAAATGTTGAAATATTTCCTCAATAAATGTGTATCAGTATGAACTTAACACGATAGGTTCATCATATGCTATTATTATTATTTATTAATTTATTAATTTTACAACAAAGATTACATATAATCTAAAGCCCTGCGAAACTGTTATGACAGTTTGTCTACAGGAAGACTTTTCAATAACTAACTAAGTACAATTTATAAAAATCAGTATAATTTTTTTAAAGATTACGGCAGTGTATCTAGTAAATGCTTTTTCAATTGTCTTTTAAATGTACGTTTATTTTGTTCGAGACGGATGTCCTCGGGTAAAGCTGTTAAAAATGTATGGCAGGCGTTTTTTTAGGAGATAGCGCAGCACTCACCAGGACGGCTGCTGCACTCTGAACAAACAGCTGTCCGGACTAATGTGTAGTACGGCGCCTCTGACGCCTCTGTATGTTGAGTCTGTGCTCAAGTGCGCCGCTTGAGAGAAAAAGCCGGATAGCACGCATTTCATTACTCTTTGGCATTTTGCTGAAATTAAAAAAAAAAAAAAAATCTTTCTAATGCAATAGCACAAATAAATAGTCCATCCAAACTTCATTTTAATAGCCCGGTTTCTTTTCCATATCAATGCAATAGTTCAATCACCTGCTGGGACCTGTTCATGGATGTATCATCCTATTGATATGATCAGGAACGGGTCCCAGCAGGGCTACAACCACAGCAAATTTCTCCAAGGGGCCTCTACGTGTTGGATCCATATCCCCACGCAAGCCTTCCAAAAGACCGGGACGTATGAGCCCGAGACTCGAAAAATGAGAAACAAATAATAATAATGCGCATTAACATTTCAAACACATATGACGCAGAGGGCGCTCCAGTAGCGTAAGAATCATGGGATGGAAGATTTGGTGTGATTGACGTAGCGATCTAATAACTCAGTTGGAAGAGCAATACGCAGGTTCAAATCCTGCTTAGATTGTAGTAGATCGCATTCAATTTTTCTTTCTTAATTTAATTTTGTGTCATTATTTATAAATTTAAATAGAAAATGTGGTATTTCCACATAAAAAAGAGAATCAATAAAGAGATTCTATAAAAATATTAAAAAAAAAATAAGTAGGTAAAATTTATGAAACATGTAGGTAAAATAAAATGTCTTCATACCACATTTTTTTAAAACACACAAAGCTTAAGGAAATAATGGAACGGTTGCTTGTTTAGGGTGGCGGAAAGGTTAACGCAATCCAACCGGCAGTCCAGAGGTACCGGGTTCGATTCCCAGTCTCCTCCACCAGGCAACGCATTTCTATTTTTCTTTGATCTTTTTATCAATGGTTCAAGTACCTACATTATTTTTTTCTATTTTATCAACTGAGCGAGCGAAACGTCTACATTTCAGCTTGTCCAAAAAAACAGATGTCCAGATTTCCGGTTGTCGTGTACAGGTCGCATTTCTCTGTTGATTCTCGTGAAATTTTGTTAGCAAGTTCGATAATTATACAGCTATATTTTTTTTCGATTCAGCTTTTCTTTAATACATGTAGAATTTATTTTGGTACAAGGATAGGTGGATATCCAACAGAATTTTTACTCGACTACGCGAACGAAGTTGCGGGTAATTTCTAGTTATAGATTTATTTATCAATCCAGTAAAAAATGTCTACACACCTGTTCCTAAGTCCGGGCCTTCGATTTCCTTATTTTCGATCCCGAATTTCTTTTTTATCAGCTTTTCTAAACTCTCTCTTATGTCGCAAGCCTGAAAAAAAATGCTAAAATAAGTTTAAAAAAAAAACAATTTAAGTTACATAGATAATTCATGAGATAACAATTAGTAATATATTGCGAAAACTTTCCCTAATTTCATGCTTAAAACTGTGCCATTGCTACTACTAGCGACATCTAGCGGTCAGTAGCGTGAATGTTGATTGCAGTACTAGGAAAGTAACTTTAAGCATTTGAATCCCTACTAGACTAATATAATGTACCTTATCCACAACTCTGTGGTTTACTTTTTTTATAAAATGATTGCTTCAGTAATATTACGAACCATTACACCAAAACGAACGCTACTACTAGCGACATCTAACGGCTACTAGCGTAAATGTTGATTGCTGAATCAAGACAGCGAGCGCAACTTTCGTGCGAACAAATTCAAGATAAATTACATGGGTCATTCATGAGCGAGCGATTTGTATTATATTAGCGAAGACTGCCGTGAACCTTTCTTCGAGCCTAAAACTGCGCCATTGCTATAATAATTATACTACGACTAGGGACATCTAACGGTCAGTTGCGCAAATGTTGATTGCAGTACTACTAGTACAGCCGAGTTCATTTACATCTACACACTTACGAGAACAAAAATATCTGAACACGACTTTATGCTCCTGACAATAGGGTCGTGTTCAGATATTTTTGTTCTCGTAAGTGTGTAGATGTAAATGAACTCGACTGTACTAGCGATGGTTGAGTTGGGTTACTAACATACTTAAGATATTTTGTTGAATATACCTTATTCATAACTCTATGGTTCACATATTTTTTTATAACATAATTGTTTTAATAATAAAACCATTACAAACGCTACTAATAGAGACATATAGCGGTTAGTAGCGTAAGTTTTGATTACTGAATAAGAACAGCGAGCGCGTCTATCACGCGAACAAATTCAAATAAAAGGGTATAATTTCGAGCGAGCAATTAGTATTTACATAAGCGAAGACTGCCGCCAACCTTACCTAACTACGTGCCTAAAACTTGCTACAAAAATTACACTACTACTAGCGACATCTATCGGCGAGTAGCGTCAATGTTGATTGCAGTACTAATGCAGGTCGAGTTAAACTTTGACTTCCTAGCATACTGGTGCCGCCTGTGGCTAGCGGCGGCCATTAGAGAGAGCGAGACAGTGCGCTCGGACCTCCCACTCGCACCTATGACCGCCGCTCGCAGATATCCTAGGAAACCAGCAGACTTCGTTCGCCGCGAGACTCAACATCGTGTCATGCTCGCACGGTATTAAAAGGAAAGTGACAGATAGTATTTGCCGCGCGACAAAAAGCACGTCACAGTTATTCTAGACGTACAGAGCTTTACCGACGTTTTATACCGGGTGTTGTCTGAAATAGGTATTGCTTAAGAGGCCTTATTCCTTTTAAAAAAAATCTTTTTTCAGATTATATCAAATGTATTGATAATATCAACCAACTTTTTTTAGTGAATAATACTTTTCCCCTAGTTCTAGGTAGTAACATAGCTATTTCATACTTTCATTGCGTTCAGTCGAAAATAAGTGGAAAAAACTAATTTTCCGCGTGAATTTTGTCAATTTCGAGTAGTTTTTGAAACAAAAATTATCAATGAAAAATTCAAACTGTAAGTTTCAAATATATACCAATAAATCCCAATAGCCCTGTTCTAGGTAGTAAAATCAATAATACGTTAAGAAACATTTTTATCATTGAGAAAAATGTCTTAACAATCAGCATTTTAAAAGGAATAAGGCCTCTTAACAAATGTTGTTCAGCTTCAAGGGAAGAACCTATGTTTTTATTTATTGCTCCTAATACATGCAACACCCGGTATGAGTGTAGTTTATAGTACCTTCTCCATAACTCTATGGTTCACATACATCTTCTGGCACCAGTCTCTGCACGCCTTCTTCGACCGTTTCTCGTCGTCGGTGGAATTTTTCACTTTCATATACGAGTCGAAAACGTTTAGATACATTATTATATCGCCTTCCGCCACCTATAATAGACATAAAATTAAAATAAGTAAAACTCATAATCGTTAATTACATTTTAAATGGCAAACTCCCATAAGTCTCAGACACATTCAAATACATCTCATCAATCAAATCAAATCAAATTATTATTTATTTCGGATCAGTGATCCATAGATTGTTAGTAAAGAACAAAAAACAAATTAAGGTTAGTAGCAGTCATACATACATTGAACATAATAATTATTATTAATAATCATAGAAAATACAGAAAAAAACTATAATAATAAAAACTAAACAATCTGCACCGTAACAATTTAATCGCACCAATATATGCATCTCGCGAATAAACGTTACGTATGGTTGTCTGGAAGAGATCGCTCTTTAGCGATAAGACCGCCTGTTGTTTACCTCTAATCGTAATTTCTTGCATTGTATTTATCCTGTATGTTTTATGAGGTGTGCAATAAAGAGTACTTGTATTGTATGCACAATATTATATGCATCGGACTTTCGTTAGCCCGGTAGGACTTTAGATACTCATAAGTGTATTTCATTCGTAATTTTAATTTTATAGTTAAGGACAAAGTCAGAAGAATATACAAAGACCTGATTTGTGTAGGCATTATTTCTTTTGCCACCATAAAATACGTAAATATTTGCGACCTTTTACATGTTTTCTGGAGTAAATTTGGTTCTATATTGATCGAATATCCATTTATGACTAGAAATGCATGATATTGACAATTAATAGAGTGAAATTAGGAGTTTGAAATATAGTAAATAAATATTTTACTTATAATTTTAGTACTTTAATGCTTGGGAATGTTAGCCACAATAACCATAAAGGCAGTTTGGAATTCAATAGATGAATGAGTATGAGTACGAATTGTATTTTAATGTTAATAACGGCCCCATAGCTCTCTAAACTCCTACCGTGCTAACGAAACTCCGAAGCCTAATAATTTAGCATTGCACCCGTGCGAAGCCGGGGCGGGTCGCTAGTTTAGCCATAAATTGTGATACAAAATATATGATGCAGCGGTCTGTTAATGTATTAATATGAAATACTTGTGACTGACTCCTGTTTCAAATGTATTACCAATGTTGAACATCTGTTTGGAACGGACATGTTGACTGTGTCTGATTCTACTTAGTTTTAAATCTTATTTTTTATGTAACCAATGGATAACTGTTATTGGCCCTCTGTTATGTAACTAACTTTATATCATATGTATATTTACGGCTGTTGTTATCCTGAATACCAATAAATAAAATAAAAAATAAACAATTTACCTCGAAATTATTCCTTCTGGATATCTTGGCGGCGAGATTGTCCTTCCCCGTAGCGCCCTTCGTGAATATCCCTTCGACTTGTAACATACATGCTATGGACAGGGCTTCTTCGACACAACCGAATTCACCTGGAAAATTATTTATTTATTTTATTTATTTATTGGTATTCAGGATAACAACAGCCGTAATTATAATATTTACATTAAATGGTTTACATATCAGAAGGCCAATAACAGTCATCCATTAATTACAAAAAATACAGAAGTACTGAGAAGTCTAGGTTATAACATTATAACAAATTGAGATAAGGTAATGCAAGTGTGCAATGACAAAAAATGTAAACTTAAGGCATGATTGAAAAACATCGAAGACATATAATTGCCTTGTTCTTGAAAAGGTGACGTGAAAATGTTTTCCACACATACAGCGCAGATTTTTTTTTTAATACATATTATACACCTATTTAATAGTTACTAAACAAATAGTTACATGTCATTTTTAGTAATATAAAAACGAATTAATAAAAAAATCATGAACAATTGATAAGATAGATGGCGCTACGATGCTGCGAGCCTAAGGCAAGTAGAATAAGCAAGATTCAATGGCTCTCGCATCAGGTTCGGTGGTCCAATAGGTAGGACGCCCGTGTTGGTCCGGAAAGCCGTTGGAGATACAGGTTCGAACCCCGCCTGAACCGTTACATTTTTAAATTTTTAGCTTCATTGTAAACATTGATAAGAAGATCAAAGTACACAGATAAATGTAAATGCGTAACCTGGTGGAAGAGGCCGGGAATCGAACCCGGTACCGCTGGATTACCGGTCCAGCGTGTTAACCTATCCACCACCCTAACGCCAGATAACCTCTCAATATAAAAAATGTGGTGTTCCCACATGTTTAATAAATATATCTCGAATTCTTGTTTATACCTAGGTGGAATAGCTCCTAGATAATATAAATTGCAATCGCTAAGCTAATTTAACTGTTCATATTTTTTCTCGATTATACTACCTAAACAGGTATCTAGAAGCACGGTGGAGTTACAGCCAAGTCGAAAAAATGTTACCGTTGCGATGCCGCAAGGCGGAAAATCTTTTTTTTAAAGATTCAGAAGAATATATAGTGCAATTAGTATAAAATAAAAGACTCACCACTGCTACACAGCATCTTAGCACACATTGGTCTAAGAGGTAACTCAGCCATGCACTCGCCCACTGGTAAAAAATAAAAACGGTTAGTTTTTTTGTTTTTAAGGCTCCCAATCCACTAACGCGGAGCGAAGAAAATGAAACAATCAGACTGCGTGTTCGTGAAGCCTAAAAGAAGTGCTTAAATCTGAGGAATGTGATTGGTCAATTTCACACATTTACGCTGGATGGACACATTAATACGGGAGAACAATGCTTCAATACTGAAATTCGCGATCCGCTTCTTTTATAGATTAAAACACTTCAACGATTGATTCATTTCATAGACTTCCTCGGGCGTTGTAAATTTTTCAGAAATCATGACAATCTCAACCTATAAATTTAGCTTAGGTTCGTGTTATAACATTCTAAAGTATTTTATGGTTTCAGAAAAAAAAACCTTGATGAAATAAATGAATGCGAGAAATCAGTTTTGATAAATAGTGGCTAATATAATTTACTTTTGTTTTCTTGCAGCATTATTGCGAAATCTATGTAGCTATACATTTGTCTTAGCTGGAAGGGCAAATGCAGGCTTCGTATTAATTTAAACTGACTTCCACCGTTTAAATACGTAGCCAGCAATTGCCTATAATAATAAACTTCCCTCGCCTCGACAATCATCCTCCTAGCCTTTGTCCCTTTGTAGAGAATGAAGTCTCAATCGGGGTCGGCTACCTACTACTACCTAAATCCCAAGATTTGGCGTAGGCACTATAGTTTTTACGCAAGCGACTGCCATCTGACCTTTCAACCCAGAGGCAGTGCCCCCCATCTATACCGTGGGAACCCAGAACGATACCTACACCTCGCCTGTCGTGGCCGACACGCTTAGCCAGTCGGTTGCCACACGCGCTCACGGCCGGACGCCGCCGGTCGCGCTATAAAATCACCAAAAAATGTCTTCGTCGCGAATGAGACCAACGCGCTGCAGTGTTGCGGGGTGTAAAAACATAAAAGCAACAGACATTTATCCTTTTTTTCTTTGCCGACAGACGATGAAATGTTAGTAAAAATTCGTAGAACTTAATAAGCACCTACCTAAACGCATTGCATACACTGTTAGATACATGTAATGTTGAATAAATAAACCTACCTACTTAATATACTTAAATTCATAGAAAACATCCACTTCCTATATCAACAAATGACAATAATTTACTCACTAAGATTTACCAAATCAGTTTAGTGCGTGTGGCGGGAGAGTGCATTGCACGACCTAAAAAGGGCGTAAACGTCGGCGTTATTCTTGGCACTTAAGACCTTTTGAAAGGAATGCATTCGCAAAGATGAAACGCGTGATCAGATTATTATAAAACAACTTGTACCTAGTGACTGTTTCGAAGCTTGTAATGCTAGTATTATACAATATGTAACACATTATATATATAGGCACCTACCAAACTTCATTTAGTACTTAAGTACCTACTGTCATCGGGATATATTTAGGTTACTTAGGTACCTACACAGAGAGTTGTTTTTGTTTCAGGTTTCTGGTATGTTCAGATAGAATAGGTAGGTAAGATTCCGATATACCTACTCGGAAATTTAAACGATTTTGATGGTGTGCCGTAGCGCATGTGAATACCTATTTCTAGTAGGTACCTAATGATAATTATATTTTGGCTTGATTTGACTAATAAATTTAAATAAATCGATCGTATTTTCATTTATCTTGACTTTTATAAAATCATTTCTAAGCGGTGTCAACCCTAGCCTCGTTTTGCCGGCACGTGCGGCCAACGACCCGCGCGTTCAAGGTCGCTCCATTCTTAAATTGAGTAGGCATGAAAAGCGGTAGGTATTTGCCTTTTTATTCAGACATGAGTATCTGTTCGAAGAACTATTATATTAATCTGTGCCAGAGGGGAAAAACTAGGCCTTATTAGGCTTATAGGCGGTTTCCTCACGATGTTTTCCTTCACCGAAAAGCGAGTGGTAAATATCAAATGTCATTCCGTACATAAGTTCCGAAAAACTCATTTGTACGGGCCGGGTTCGAACCCGCGACCTCCGGATTGAAAGTCGCATGCCCTAACCACTAGGCTACCACCGCATGACATCCCTCGCCTCGAAAATAATGTACTATTTTCACTAGGGCCACAGTATACCTGTTGGAGTGAGGTTGCCATCTGGGTCGATAGCTTTCAGCGCGTACAGTGTCTCCAGACCGGCCAGCAGACTCTTCGCCGGCGGAGGCGTCGGGAATGTGAACCTTCAATAACGAATACAAACATTGGTTCACTGTATTAAAAAACATAAACGGGTGTAGAGTAGAACAAATTAAGCTCAAGAAGGCTTGTATTATGGGTACTAGACGACGATATACATACTTATATAGATAAGTATATACTTAAATACATAGAACAACCATGACCCAAGCACAAATATTCGAGTTCATCACATAAATATTTGCCCTGGCCGGAATTCGAACCCGGGACCGCCGGCTCAGTAGGCAGGTGTCTACAAACCGAGCCAAACGCGTCGCCAAATTCCGTCGTTTATCTATTTTAATATGTCTAAGACTCACGGCAGTTTTCGCGAAATTGTAGGAATAGAATGGGAATTATTGTTCAGATCTTTTTGATTTTCGCGCGTCCGTTTGCGGCGGAAATTTGGCCTACTACACAAATATTATACTAAGCACAAAAATTTAAACGTTTCGACGCGAAACATTTTCTTCCTATTCAGGTCCTAAAATTTCGTGTGCATTGTTATTTCTTCTTAAGGTGTTAAGTCCTCCATTTGTACCTAATAATTCTTATAGTTACAGTATATGATCAAAACCTTGCTAAAGTGAGGCCGTCTGCAGCCCCTGTATAACCATGAGCCGTAATCATGGGGCAATGACGTTGATAGTGCTGCCATCTATAGTTCCCTATCGAATCTATTATGTTTGCCTTGTGTTGCATTTCTAGCCCAAAAGGGACAGGGGGTTTCACAACCCGCGCCATACTGCGGATTATCAGTGGTACTAATTTATCTAATTGGCAACGACCAATTTTACAAGCTTTTATTTAACTTGCATTGTATGTATGTATGTATCTAAGTATGTTTGTTCGGGTGGAATCTTGCAACTCAATTTTGAAGCAGATATCGTCAACCGATTGAGCTGAAATTTTGCATACTTACTTAACTTTATAATACACTAATATGGTACCATGGGGCTGATCTGATGATGGAGCCGGAAGGTGGCCATAGGAACTCTATAATAGAAAAATCAATCCTACCGAGTTTGGGCTCTTTAGAATCATCTCAGTAAGCATTTGATGGATATCCAAAGAAAAGTACAGTCGGCTATAAAATCTTGTCACTAAAATGTCATTTTTGACAGAAACTTATTGGTAAGTAACTGACGTTGAAAGTCGGCGAATGTCACTGATGCAATCAAAGAAACAGGACTAAATATTCCGCAAATTTCAAGTAATTTTTGCATAATAAAGCCAAAACTATTCACAGTGATTAAGGTCAAGTTTTTTTAATATGATTCATTATTTATTTCGCAAGAAGAACGAAGGATTGAGCAGCATTCCGGTGAAAGATGTTTTGAATTTGGTTAATGACAAATCGCTGTTGAAATTCATTAAAGCAAATATATGACGACGCGGTTGGCTCGGTTTGTAGAGACCTGCCTCCTGAGCCGGCGGTCCCGGGTTCGATTCCCGGCCAGGGCAAATATTTGTGTGATGAACTCGAATATTTGTGCTTGGGTCATGGTTGTTCTATGTATTTAAGTATATATTTATCTATATAAGTATGTATATCGTCGTCTAGTACCCATAACACAAGCCTTCTTGAGCTTAATTTGGGACTAGATAGATTTGTGTGAGGTTGTCTGATATTTATTTATTTATTTTTATATGACGTATTGCACATTAAACCCATATGAAAGCTGTTTATAGCGCCAACTGTCCCTGGGCCGGACCGACGCTTGTTACACTATACCCACTGACAACCCCCACTAGAAGGAGCATGTAAGGCGACCCGCGCGCACCAACGATATGGTACGGCAGAACATTAAAGCATCAACACGGCGGCCACCGTTTAGTTGCGTCCATGTTTATGAGGTCTCTCGACACCACTTAACACTACATTTTACCATGTTATTTAATTTATTTTTTCGTTGACGTACGCATGTATCATAAACATGGACGCAACTAAACGGTGGCCGCCGTGTTGATACTTTAATGTTCTCCCGTACCATATGTATGTATGTAAACACTTTATTGTACATAAAAACAAGAAAAACACATTACAAAGCCGAAGCCTGGAAGCCGAAGCAAATAGTGAAATAGACAAGACTATTAAATGGCTAGATGATAATAAACTCAAATTAAATGCAGATAAAACTCAAGTAATACATTTTCAGAACTATCATTCGCCTGATCTACATCTTAAAATAAGTCTAAATTTACATTCTATCAGTACTGTTGATTCAGCTTCCTTCCTCGGTTTAATAGTAGACAAGCATCTGAACTGGAAACTGCACATTGATAGCGTATGCAGCAGATTGGACAGATTTGTGTTTGCGCTACGAAGGCTTAGGATTCTAGCATCTAGAGAGGCCGCCCTCACTGCGTATCATGGATATGTATCAGCTGTGTTACATTACGGACTGATCATTTGGGGCAACTCGATTGATATACAGAGAGCATTTGTAACTCAAAAGAAGTGTATTCGAGCTGTAGCTGGCGCTCAATATCTAGCCCATTGCACACCTTTATTCAAGGATCTAAAGATTCTTCCCTTACCCTGCTTGTACATATATGAGCTAGCTAAATTTGTTAGGAAACACCCGGAT
Source organism: Apotomis capreana (assembly GCA_947623375.1). Lineage (NCBI taxonomy): Eukaryota > Metazoa > Arthropoda > Insecta > Lepidoptera > Tortricidae > Apotomis > Apotomis capreana. The sequence continues at coordinate 1,638,203 of OX392520.1, forward strand.
TTATTTCCTCTACATGATGCCGTACTTAAGAAAACAAATGGAAGATATCCGAACAAACTGTATGTTCCTAGACAAAAAAATATATTATTTGGTAAAAATGTATACTTATATCATGGCTATTAAATTGTATAATAAGATTCCAAATGACATAAAAGTACTAGATTTAAGTAAATTTCGAAAAAGATTATTTGATTGGTTGCTTGACATGTGTTTTTATTCAATTAATGAGTTCCTAAATTATCAATAAACATTATTTTTCTATGTGACCTCAATATTGTATAACAATTGTATTTGTAAATTAACTTATTCTAACATTTCTACGCCGATATAGAGGCAGAATATGACGCACTAATTGTATCTCGACCATCATTTGTACCATGTTCTAAGAAATAAAAAGATTATTATTATTATTATTATTAAAGGAATAAGCATGTACAAAGGCGAACTTATCCCTTTAAGTGATCTCTTCCAGTTAACCTTTGAGCAAATGAGTGCTAAACAAATGTAAATGGTAGACAAACCAAGCAACATGTACAATACAAAGGAGTAACTATAACTATACAATAATACACATGAAAATGCAAAAACCAACAGAGAGAGAGATAGGTAACAGTCAATATAATACATATTACATTATATCTATATAACTACAAATACATAATATTCAACATAAATAAAATTATAATTATAACAAAAACAGCAACCTAACCATTCGTTCGACAGCCACAATTCCTTTAACTTCCCCATGCCATATAGTTGGTGCGCGCGGGTCGCCTCACATGCTCCGTCAAGTGGGGGTTGTCTGTGACTATACCTGAGTAAATTGTGAATGCCGAGTGCTTTAAGCTGGAGTAGAACCCCGGACAGGTCGCTGCGCGCGATCTCAGGCGGCACGCTCGCTGGCAGTTTGTCGAATTCCTCTTCTGAATATAACCTGCAACAAACATATTTTACTGAAATATGAAATAATTTATTCAGTAAGTAGGCACTTTTACAAGTCAGATTGTGAGTCTACCGGCATTTCGCAAGAGGAGACCGCTGTTGAGAAGAAAGCCGAAAGAAACTCAACAGTAAGTCATTTCGTAAATTATATTAAAAACTAATACAATTATATTATAACTAGGTAATTGATACTTATATGTTAGAGGAGATGTACAAGTTTCTCCAAATCAATGTTTACACTAAAAATTATATAAAATAAAGTGCTTTTTTCAGAGATGTAGAAGGTTTCTAGGCGTGACGACACGCAATCTAGATTGGTATAATTAACTAATGAAATAATTCAATTCCGTTGAGATGTGTGAGGTCTCAAGGAGTCAAAATCACTAACTGATGCCACAAAATAATTAAGTACTTATTTTAAATTTCTTAGAGATGTACATGGTCTCTAGTCATATTACAGTGAAATCGGTTGTTTAGTTTGATAATTAGATTCTGGTAGAATGCCATGATAATAATATAAAAACCCTCCGTGATGCGTTCAAGAACCGCACATTATGACCACCATAAAATAGACTGTTTTCTTAGAACCAATTTCTTATCTGTAAAAATGTTATTATTGCTAAATTTTCGATAGTATTATTTATTCAAATTTCGAATATCTCTGAAAAACAAAGAAATTTGATTTGACCTCTATTCGAATATCAGTCAAGATGACGTATAGTTCGGAAATGAATTGTCAATTTGCAATTATATACTTTGCGTTGCTTCATATTGAAAATCAGTTTTCTATGGAGGGGGGGGTCATGATTTCAGGAAAAAACTTGATAGCGTGATGCAGGACCGCCATTTGTTTTGTATGAGCGCGCGGCGGCATGCCAGTCTGGCGCCATCTGGTTTCATAATTTCCTTTGTCCTAGCATCACGCCGAAACGGCTGGACGGATTTTAACCAATTTTGCTACTGCGATAGCTGGACATTCAAAGATGGCTTTAAAATACTTTTTACCCGACAACGGTATAAAAAAATGAGCGTACGAAGTTAAGGGCGCCCTCTAGTTAATTAACTAAGCTTCTCCAGATGTTTATATGTTCGGATTTCCGGCTGTTCTCGACTACATGTACATACGAATAAATAAATAAATGTCACATTTGTCACCCGAGCAAGAAATTTAGCTCGGTCAATTAAGATTGAGGATTGGGGAGATAAAATAGTTGCAATATATTGTCTTTGTTATATCCAGTATCCAATCTGACGCTAGATGGCGCTGTGCCGACGGCAAACTAGCGAACGACGAGTTAGCTCAGATTATACTAGAAGCTACCGATGTACCGCTGAGATCAACAGTTTTGTAAAATCAATTAAACAATTTTTGAAACCGGCGTATTCCGCCGTTGGTTATAAATCTATACTATTATAAAATCCTAAATTTGTATTGAAAATAAATTTTCTATGGAGGGAGGTCATGATTTCAGGAAAAATCTCGATAGCGTGATGCAGCCTGATAGTTGTTTTGTATGGACACGCGTCGCCGTGCCAACCTGGCGCCATCTGTTTTAAAAAAAACCATTGTCCTCGCATCACGCCGAAACGGCTGGATAAAAAGCTACTAATTTTGGTACAGGAATAGCTGAACATCCAAAGATGGTTATAGGATACTTTTTATTATGATTAATATTTATCTCTGAAAACATAAATTCCATGAAATATTTTCCTTACAATGTGTAAACCTTATAATGACAGCGTTTGTGATTTTGAATTTAGAACGACGCGACCCCCGCGTGGCTCTTACGTGTACAAAAACTAAAAAGTATGAATTCGACATAATACCTCCGCGCGGCCCACCGGTATTAACAATAAGGTTAAGGTTGTTTGAGGCGTTGAGTTACGGAAACCGTCTTAGTTAGATAGAAAAGATGGCGCCAATTATCGACCAACACAGACGAAAATATGAGTGCAATGTTCGTTGTAAATTGGCTCATGCTAAAAAAAAAACATACATTTCTTTAAAAACACAATTTGCGACAATAGGAACTAATTAATGCTCTTTTATTGAATATGCAATTATATTCTTCTGTAGTTTGTAAGTATTGACCATAAAAAAGCCCGGAGACGCAATAATAAATGTTAATGAATAAAAAAGATTTTTTAATGCCATTTTATCGAGTGTAATTGAAATAGAAGTATTTCGAATGAATTTAAGTTAATTAAATACATTTTTAAATATGTTTTACCAACCAACATTTAGAACATTAGGCGCAAATTTTTGTATTGTTTGTGTTTGGCCTAACTTACTTCAGGAAAAATATTGATAGCGTGATGCAGCTTGATTGTTGTTTTGTATGGACACGCGTCGCCGTGCCAACCTGGCGCCATCTGTTTTCATAAAATCCTTTGTCCTCCAATCACGCCGAAATGGCTGGACGGATTTTAACCATTTTTGGTACAGGGATAGCTGGACATCCGAAGATGGTTATAGGATACTTTTTTTCCGTCTACGGTAAAGAAAAAATACGCGAATGAAGTCGTGTGCATCTCATAGCGTCATCCATTAGCGTCGTGAATTTGAATTTAGCACCACGCGTAGCGTACCCCGCGGGGGGCCGGCCTGCGCTACCCGCCGGGGACAATAGCTCTGAGGTTGGACGAGTCGCCGAGTTACGGACACTGGGGCAGTAGATGGCGTTAGTGGTACACGAAATGATAATTTTATGAAACAAAACTGAACACAATTTTGTTATTATTAATTTCTCGATGCAACAATGGGAACTACCACTCTATTATTGCATATAAAAATCATGTATTTACTCAGTAGTTTATAAATATTGACCCTCTTTTCATAAACGTACTGAGACGCGGAGAAAATTTGAAATGAATAAATAAGTTGTTTTTTACTTTCTTGAGAGACAATAATCAAAATAAAATTATTTAAAATCAATTTTATCCTTTGACGTATAAATATTTACGGAAAGTTAATGAAATATGATACGCGCATAAGTGCTACCAGTAGCGCCATCTGTGAGCTTTAAACAGTAGTTTTCCCTGAGGTGCCGTCCGCAGCAGAGTTTTCGCAATGGCGAAGTGAGTGGATTGGTCTGTAATTTGTGTATTGTTTTACTAGCTAGATTGTTTTACCCACTGCGCTCGCGTTAAAACATACGTTCACTATATTACTACGTCTACTACGACCTCTTACACAAATTTGAAGTTAATGAGTGATACATTTAAATGTTATTACTATGTACAATTAATTTCTTTAATTTTAATACAGCTGATGCAAAGTTTAAGTTGACAGCTCGAGGGCCGTTCAGCGTCAGTATGTGTTTAGACAAAATATAAACAATCTCAAACAACGTTTGATTAAACTTTTAAGTATTTTTAAAGAGATGGTGACTAACAGAGACGGGAGGCAATAAGAAAAAAAACAATATCGTACAACGGAAAAAAGAAAGCAAGGCTGATGAAACTTAAGCAATACGAAGAGATGGTATCGAAAAAAACGGGGGGCTCGGGGGGCGGAGCCCCCCGCTCTAACAAAATACTACATGCTAAAACTGAAAAATTCAAGTAGCTTTGATGAAAGGCTAAGTTACCTGTAGATATATGGTGATCAAGAAAAAACAAAACCCTAAAAGGCTAAAATGAAAGCAAGTCTCATCAAACTTTTAAGTATCCTGAAAAGATAGTGAACTAAAATGGCATAGTGCTGGCATTAAGAAAACACAAAAACTTAAAACGGAATCGAGAACGCAAGTCTGATCAAACTTTAAAAGATTCTAAAGAGATGGCGACCCAACCAGACGGGAAGCACGAAGAAAAAACAATATCGCACAACGGAAAGAAGAAAGCACGCCTGATGAAACTTTTAAATAACACGAAAAGATGTTATTGAAAAAAAAATGTATAACATGCTAAAACAGAAAAATAAAGTAAATCTGATGATAGGCTAAGAAGTTACGTGTAGATATGGTGATCAAGAAAACACAAAACCTTCACTAACGAGTAAGCAAGTCTGCACAACCTTTTGAGTAACCCGAAAAGATAGTGAACGATAGTGGCATAGTACTCGCATTAATGAAACGGAAACAAGAAAGCAGGTTTGACCAAACTTTTAGGTATTCTAAAGAGATGGTGACTAACAGAGACGGAAGGCACTAAGTTAATTATACCGCAACACGGAAAGAAAAAAGCAAGACTGATAAAACTTTTAAGCAGCACGAAGAGATGGTATTTAAAAATACAGGAGGCTCGGGGGGCAGAGCACTCAGAAAATGTCATTTGATAAAACTGAAAAATTCAATTAAATCTGATAAAAGGCTAAGTGACCTGTAGATATGGTGATGAAGAAAACGTAAAACCTTAAAACGCTAACAAGAAAACAAGTCTGATCAAACATAAAAGCAACCTGAAAATATATTGAACTAAAATGGCTTAGTGCTCGCATTATAATACACAAATCCTTAAAACGGAATCAACAAAGCAAGGCTGATCAAACTTTAAAGAATTCGAAGAAGAAGAAGATGTGGTGACCAAACCAGACGGGAGGCACGAAGAAAAAACAATATTGCACAACGAAAAGAAAAAAGCAAAGCACGACTGATGAAACTTTTAAGTAACACGAAGAGATGGTATTGAAAAAGACGGGGGGCTCGGGGGGCGGAGCCCCCCGTACTTAAAAAATGCAATATGCCAAGACTGAAAATTATAAGTAAATCTGATGAAAGGCTAAATGACCTGTAGATATGGTGATCAAGAAAGAAAAGAAAGAAAAGACAAAACCTTAAAATGCTAACTAGAAAACAAGTCTGATCAAACTTTTAAGTAACCTGAAAAGATAGTGAACTAAAATTGCATAGTGCTCGCATTAAGAAAACTCAAATCCTTAAAACGGATTCAAGAAAGCAAGTCTGATCAAACTTTAAAGGATTCTAAATGGGGATGGTGACCAAACCAGACGGGAGGCGCGAAGAAAAAACAATATAACAAACGGAAAGAAAAAAGCAAGACTGGTGTAACTTTCAAGTTATCTGACGAGATAGATAACAAAAATGCAGTAGTGCTCACATTGAGAATACATAAACCTAAAAACGGTAACAGAAAAGCAATTCTGAACCAACGATTAAGTATTCTAAGGAGATGATGACCAAAAAAAGCGGGGCAGTAAGCAAGACAATATACCACAACGGAAAGAAGAGAACATGACTTTATTTAAGTAACCAATTGAGACAGTGCACAAAAATGTCGGAGGCCTCGCATTGAGAAAACAAAACAAGAAAGTAGAAATTGAATCTAAAATGAACAAGGAATCATGTCCGTGAAAGCATTCAAATATTCCAAAGATACAGTAAACAAAAAATATGGGGGGCTTGAGTTATGCCAAGCCAATGCCAAATGCCAAGTTATGCCAAGTGAACGTATTTTTTTTAACGCGTGCGAAGCCGCGGGCAAAAGCTAGTAAATAATATAATAATAACCACCCGCCAGAGGTAATAGTCGTACCGATGGTTACGGCGGGTGACATTTTACTATTGCAATAGCCCAAATAAAGAGTCCACCCATACTCCATTTTAATAGCCCAGTTTTTTCTTTTCCATATCAATGCAATAGTTCAATCACCTGCTGGGACCTGTTCATGGATGTATCATCCTATTGATATGATCAGGAACGGGTCCCAGCAGGGCTACAGCCACAGCAAATTTCTCCAAGGGGCCTCTACGTGTTGGATCCATATCCCCACGCAAGCCTTTCAAAAGACCGGGACGGATGAGCCCGAGACTATGAGTCGAGAAACAAATAATAATAATAGTCTTTATTTCCGGCTGTGTACCCATATTTTAAACATACAAAATTAAAATTAAATTAAAAAATACAATATTACAAATAACTAGGTACTTACAAAATTTACACTACTAACTTAATTAGTAATTTTATTCGTGACGGATTAATATGGTATTATCGATCTAGATCTTATTTACACTACATTTAATTTTTCGCCTTGTGTATGGTTAGGAAGTGTTAACAAAATGTGTTTGTCGTTGATTGTACTGTACATAGTGGTAGAAATTATGTGAGCTGACTATGGGTCCACGTCAACATATTTAAATTATTTCTTTAGGTACCTTACGTGTGCATATAAAGTCAAAAATAATATGTTCTAGTATCAAAACTATAATTCCTACTACACAAAGTGTGACCAGCCGCAGATTATTTAAATTTTCCGCCAAAACTGAGTTACATTTCTTTAGCCAGACTATATTAACATTATATCTATATATGTATTTATATATTATGTATATCGTCGTCTAGTACCCATAGTACAAGCTTTGCTTAGTTTGGGACTAGGTCGATTTGTGTATGATTGTCCCTTAATATTTATTTATTTATTTATCTCTAGCCATTTTGGATAGACATGGGCGTTATTTCACGTCACTAGTTACAGTAACTAGTTACGCGACATGTAACGGAATCACTAGTTTCGCGTCAAATAACAACTAGTGATTTTTGTAAATGCGTTATTTTATTATTACTGCTATCTGTGAGTCGAGTCGAGTAATCGAGCGAGAGAGAGCTCACCTTCTGCACCGGCCACAGCCAGCCGAGCGAGCGGGATGGCGATCGCGCGCGAGTCAAGTTTCGCAAACAATCACAGTAGCAGAATAAAAATAACCAGTTACAAAAATCACTTGTTATGAGACGGGTGATGGCGACCGAGTCACTGGTTTCGTTACGTTTCTTGAAAACGACGTAACGACCCACGTCTAATTTTGGAAACCACGACAGATAGTTGCGTAACAATAACGACGTCAAAAAGTAACGTCGCTTCCAAAAAATATCGTTAACATCAGAAGTGGGATTAAGAACCCAACGCGTTGAATTAAACTTCGATGTGCCTAGTACATTTTGAGTTGACATGCCGTTCGCTAGTTTCTCGTCGGCACAGCGCCATCTATCGTCGAATTGTGACAACGCCACGGAAAGATAGCAATTTGCTTTTCCATGGAAAAATCAGTTTTATGGTGAAGTTCTTACAAACAGACATAGATACTTAAATAAGTTGAGCACCCTTACACGTTTTCACTGTACACTAGACATTAACAATGTTTTATATTAAATATAAATCGGACAATCTCACCCAAATAAATCTAGTCCCACAGTAAGCTCTAGTAGGCTTGTGTTATGGACAGTTGGACACTAGACGACGATAAACATATTTATATAGAAAAATACTAGAGATGCACCGAATATTCGAGTAGTGTCCGGCCCTTATTTTAATATCCGGCCGGATACCGGATAGTCAACTTGCTTGATTTTTGGGTAAAAAATTGAATTTATTGCACTACTACTGGAGTGGCTAGCCAAAATAATGTTGACAGATATTTCGTTGTGGTACCACCAATTTTCTATGCTTTAAACAATTTAGTAGGTGGGTCCTCTATAATTTTGATACTTTATGTACTAGTTCTATCATTCCGATCGAGTTGGAATTTGGCATAGTACTTATGTATTTTTTATGGTGATTGATCAATATAAGTATAGATATTATCGAGCTAGATCGTATTTAATCTACCGTAAAACTACCCAACTATAGTCCTGTCCACACTACTATGATCCAATTTAATCAATAATAAATAATATTATGACAATTATTACGAATAAACTCTAAGGTGAACAAAATAATTCAAATTCAAATCTTTATTTCGAATTATTGCAATCCATATAATTGTTAGTAGCACACAAACTTATAAACCTACGAGTATGTTAACGACAATAACAACCATAACTTATAAAAATACTAAAGGCGGCGTGGTGCGGCGACCGGCGGTGCGTGCAGCCGCACCCAGCGCGCGAGCAGCGGCGAGTCCCATCGCTGCGCCAACGCGTTTACAATGCTGTTTGAGCTGAAGAGAGCGCGATTCAGTAACGATGCACACCGCTTCCTAATTATAGCATCAAAACCATCGGTGTGCGCCTCGGCAAACATTGCTGACGCGCTACAGAAACGCGGCAGTCCAAACAGCACCCTAAACGCGTTGTTATATTGCACGCGCAGAGCGTTGTATGCCCTCTGCGTAAAACTGACCCACAGACTGCACGTGTAGAATCATTGGCAGTATGCTTTGAAAAGCGTTAGCTTCACTTCATTACTACAACGGGCAAATCTGCGAGCCAGCATGTTACAACGAACACACAACGCCCTGCGCTCCCTCTCGATATAATGAAACAAACTTAAATAAAAACGTACAAAATCACTGATAGAATATGTACTTTGATAAAAATAAGCGAGTTTTGTTTTGGACCATAGTTGGATGATTGGACTATAGTTGGGTAGTTTTACGGTACATGTAATTTTTCGCCTTTTATTATGGTTAGAAAGTGTAAACATATGTGTTTGTCGTAGATAGTACTGTAACATAGTGGTAGAAATTATGTGAGCTGACTATGAGTGCACGTCTGCACGTCAACATATATTTAATTTACTTGGGTACCTTACGTGTCCATACAAAATTAGAAATATTTTCTAGTATCAAACTATAATTCCTACTACACAAAGTGTGAACAGCCGCAGATTTTTTAAATTTCCCGCCAAAACTTTGAGTAATATTTCATTAGCCAGACTATAATATTTGGAATTAATATACTCAGCGATTTTGTGTCGGAGACTAATTACTTAGGGGCAGTATTAACAAAATGAGGATATAATGACAAATAAATGACAGTAGTTTCTACATAGTATAAATCAAAGTCGCTTCCTGCTGTCTGTCTGTCCCTATGTATGCTTAACTCTGTAAAACTACGCAACGGATTTTGATGCGGTTTTTTAATAGATAGAGTGATTCATGAGATAGATTTATATGTATAATATAGCATTGCACCCGTGCGAAGACGGGACGGGCTAGTTTTAACGTCAGTTCCCGTGTCTGACACGATTCCTCTTTTCTCGCACATATTCTACCAACCAGACAAACACCCGTAGCGTGTGGTACATTCTGTGGCGACGCTAGTTTGCCGTCCGTTCAGCGCCATCTAGCTGCCAATTGAAACACTAAACCAATACTGGGTACAGTCTATGCAAGGGTGCTCAACTTATTTAAGTATCTATGTCTGTTTGTAAGAAATTCACCATAAAACTGATTTTTCCATGGAAAAGCAAATTGCTATCTTTCCGTGGCGTTGTCACAATTCGACGATAGATGGCGCTGTGCCGACGAGAAACTAGCGAACGGCGTGTCAACTCAAAATGTACTAGACACATCAAAGTTTCGTTTCGATGCGTTGGGTTCTTAATCCCACTTCTGATGTTAGAGATATTTTTGGAAGCGACGTTACTTTTTGACGTCGTTCGGTCGTTGTTACGCAACTTATCTGTCGTGGTGTCCAAAATGGCTAGAGATAAATAAATATTAACGGACAATCATACACAAATCGACCTAGTCCCAAACTAAGCAAAGCTTGTACTATGGGTACTAGACGACGATATACATAATATATATATACATATATAGATATAATGATAATATATATAGTCATTCCAGTCTTAATTTTTTAAATCTGAAATTGTTTACATTATTACTTTAATAGTAGGTACCTATCTTATTTCCATATAACTGCTTTTTTAAATACTATTATACAATTTAATTCAAATTTTCGTGAGACATATTTCATTAATGTATTAAACGGTTTACACTCACGTAAAATTGTCAGGAGCGTGCCGAACTCTAGGTAGTAACATAGCTATTTCATGTTTTCATTGCGTGCAGTAGAAAATAAATTGAAAAATCTAATTTTCCCCGTAAATTTTGTCAATTTCGAGTAGTTTTTGAAACAAAAATTATCAATGAAAAATTCAAACAGTAGGTTTCAAATATATACCAATGAATCTCAATAGTCCTGTTCTAGGTAGTAACATCAATAATATGTTAAGAAACATGTTTGATCATAGAGAAAAATGTCTAAAACAATCAGCATTTAAAAGGAATAAGGCCTCTTAAAGTAATAAAGTAAACAATTTCAGATTTAAAAATTAAGACTTGAGTATCTTTATATTATATAAACATTAATTTATAACTATCCATAGTCCAATAAATGGTCTTCTATTCTCAGAGTGACACAAGTCTACGTCACAATAACATTGCCACTTTATTTCAACATAACATGTTATATGGGTACATTATACCTATGGTTAATTAGAAAAAATATTTATTTATAATTTATTTGTATTTAATTCATTTATATGTATTTTATCTTAAATTTTACAACAACACGTCATTTTTAATTTTTCATTAGCAATATTTTCCGATGCACGAAATTAATTTCAGATGTTCGGGTAATTCTGTTGACCCTACTGGCATCACAGGATAGTGCTGTCACATTTGACAATCCGTCATGTTGTCCCTGACCGTGGTACTAGTAGCGCACTCTCACGTAATCTTGAAGTAATATTAAGACCTTGTGCCGCTTCAATAGATAGCACGATTGATCGATACACTGTAGAACAATCGGTAGTGACGTAGCCTATAAGGCGTTCATAAATATCGGAACATGACTTATTGACTGGGCGTTACAATACATGTTCATTTATATATTTATGAACGCCTTATATGCTGCGATATATATGATGGCGACTGTACTACGTATGTTTCTACATGAATAGGCTAGATACGAGCTGTTTTTAATGGTAGTACCTACCTTAGTTGTATGTCCCATTTGTGTGATGGCGTCATTTTTGTTTTGTTTTATCCATTTTCCCTTTGTTAATAGTGTTAATACTCGTAGTAAGTAGTTGAGTTCACTTAATTCAGTAGTTATCATTTAGTACTTTTGGCAACATTGTTTGATTGTTTTTTTGTTATTGAGTTGTCATTCTGGTATTTTATTTTATAGTTTTTCTTGTTTCGTGTCCGTGTATATAATGTTATTAGTTTTATCTTATTTTAGAGCTGTGCTCACGACGCAAATATCGCATCTCTGATTTAGGTTATGCCTCTAGAATTGACGTGACACTGACAGCGCTTGGGTGCGTTCAGGATCACGCATCCTAAACGCGATTAGCGCTCGTGCGCGCAGCTCTCCGTGGCGCCACCTATGGTCCCACCGGAAGATCAGCGCTGGCTCTCGAGCTAGCATCTTGCTGAGGTGGGACCTTTTCGTGGCACAGCCATAAAAATAGTTGCTATTTGTTTTGTTTTATTTTATCTTGTAATAATTTCTGTCACACCATTTATGTAATTATGTTTTATGTCTCGTCGCGAATAAATGTATTTCTTTCTTTCTTTCTTTTCTTTCTAATAACTTAAAATTAATACCGTTTTAAAATACTTTTCTTTTTTTTCGGTTGTAGGTTAAAATTCTCCCACATTTTAAATCGATGAACAGCATGATGACGTAGGCTTGTGTCAGTCACGTGGTTAGCGAGTCTCGGAAGAGAGTAACAGGCGGTGTATGTATATTAATATATTATTATACCATGTAACTAACTATCCACCTACCTATTAGGAAACCAGAAACTATTACGTATGCGCAACAACGACGTCAAAAAGTAACGTCGCTTCCAAAAATACCATTTTACATCAGAAGTGGGATAAAAACCCAATGTAGAACTTTGTTAAAACTGAGGTACTTTTATGTGCTGTGTAGTACATTTTGTGTTGACAAACCGTTCGCTAGTTTCTCGTCGGCACAGCGCCATCTAGTGTCGAATTGTGACAACGCCACGGAAAGTCTGCAAAGGCAGACATGGGAACTGAACTTATGAATTTAACATGGCAATCGCATCTTAGACGCATGTCTTATATAACACTACCGATCCGCCCCGGCTTCGCACGCGTGCAATGCTATATTATACATATAAATCTATCTCTTGAATCACTAGCTATTATAAACCGCATCAAAATCCGTTGCGTAGTATTAAAGAGTTTAGCATACATAGGGACAGACAGACAGGAGGTAGCGACTTTGTTTTATACAATGTAGAAACTTCTGTCATTTATTTGTCATTTCATTGCGAACTTGTACAAAAACAGGAAGGATTTGTGCATAAAATAATGTCGAAACGGGATAAAACCGCAAATAGTTCCACAGGGGATATAATATTTGATATTATACAATTCTGTCAGTGGCTAAAAGTCACAGAACGTGTGTCTGTTTTTATGTATTTAATACTTTCCGCATGTAATTAATTAGTCTCCGACACAAAATCGCTGGGTATATTAATTCAAAATATTATCTTATCCATCCATACTTCCATACTAATATTATAAATGCGAAAGTGTGTTAGTCTGTCTGTCTGTCTGTTACCTCTTCATGCTTAAACCGCTGAACCGACTTAGATGAAATTTGGTATGGAGATAGTTTGAGACCCGGGAAAGGACATAGGATACTTTTCATCCCGAATAAATTTAGTGTTCCCATGGGATGAGCGGGTAACACCGCGGGGCACAGCTAGTAAGTTATAACTGACAAAGAGTGACAGTGTTGTCAGCATAGCAAGAACCATAAAATAGCACTGCACGCCCTCAAATCCTACGACTTCTCTTTCCGCACACTTTACAACAATAGGGGTGTGATTCTTAACAAACAATTGAATGTCTTTACATGGCGGTTATTACGAATTTTTGCATCTTACTCACACTTGCGCAATAGTGGTGGCCAGGTTATATGTAAATATGGCCGACCAGGCCGACCAGCCAATCCCATTAGCGTGTTATACTCCCACACAAAGTCCGACTACTGGTAGTGAGGGCTAACCAGCGCTGATACAGTTCAAGTATGTATGTATTAGGGGTCATCCATAAATTACGTCACACGTTAAGGGGGAGGGGGGGTCATACCAAACGTGACAGTACATGTTAAAGGTATAGCAAAAAAGCGTGACATAGGGGGGGGAGGGGTTCAAAAAGTCGACATTTTGCGTGACGTAATATGTGGATGACCCCTTATGTATGTAAACACTTTATTGTACACAATAACTGGTTATAAATACATTGATAACAAATGAAATATGTGCAAAGGCGAACTTATCTCAATGAATTCACACGTCATCGGACAGCCACAATTTCTTCAAGTTAATCTTAAGTGATGCAACAGATGGAGACTTCCTAAGGGACAAAGGCAACTCATTCCACAACTTCACTACGCTTACCGTGAAAGACTTGCTATATGTAAGTCATGTTAAAAAAAGGCCAGCTCCAGACCGTCAATATGCCTCGGAAAGATTTATACTTAAATAAGAATTTTTATTAGGCTTATTATTTTCGCGGCGACAGAAAAATTAAAGAGCAGCAAACTATTTGCAACTAAAATAATAACTTGTCAGCGATTAAATATTTTGGCAATCATTTATATTAAATGAGCTTTAAACTAAGGATATTTTAAAATTCAAATAATGGCAGCTACTTTAAGGTAGCAGAAATAATAAACAAGATTACTGAAATCATAGGCGAGGTACTATAAATAATGACTTGGCGACTAATATTAGCAGAAGATCCGACTCGGCCGGGTTAGGTTAGGTTGGTTTGTTTTTTTATATCCCTAAAAAGCACTCCTTTTTTTTATGACCTTGATTTATTTTATATGCAATCTCCATTGAACAATTAGAGTAGGCCATTTTCAACTTTTTATCCGCTGTCATGTTTCCGCTTAATTAGTTAATTCAGTCGCCAAAACAATAACTCGATGCTAGTTTATATTGAAACAAAGCCGAAAATTGATTACTTAGCTGCTACTTTTTACTTTATACTAGTCTCCGCAATTAGTCGCCAACTTATTATTTTTGCTACCCCCTTTAATTTTTTATAAATCCCTAAATCAGATTAATTTGTCGCCGCGTTAAATACATGCCTTTTTATTATACCCTCAATATCTCAATTGGACGCTAGATGGCGCTGTGCCGACGAGGAACTAGCGAACACTATGTCACCACAGAATTCACTTTACATCAAAGTTCACTTTTTAAAACGAATATCCCACTTCTGAACTATAAAAGAATTTTTGACAGCGGCGTTGTTGTAGACGTCGTTACATACATTTAATTATATGTAACTATACAAAATGACTTCTTGTTTATTTATAGGTAGGAATAACCCTCCTCATTCCTATTAAAACCCGGCCAAGTGCGAGTCGGACTCGCACACCGAGGGTTCCGTACTTATCCCATCTAATGATATAAATTGCAATTAATAATTTTACTAAATTAAACTATATACATACAAAGGCTACATAAGAATCCAAAATTGATCAATTTCACTACCCAAAGGTTGTCTGGATGAGATCGCTCTTTAGCGATAAGACCGCCTATTGTCTACCGTTATTTGTAAATTGTATTTGTATTGTTTCCTTTTGTAAACTTTTATTGGTGTGCAATAAAGTATAAGTATTCATTTATTCATTTATTCATTGATTGCATCCATGGTACAAAGATATTATCAAATATGAATACAGTTTCTCATGGGCCCTGATAGGGCGTAGCAATTATACATTATACCTATAGTGTAAGATAATACAATTTATAACACATTACATTTTCAAATATTCAATTATTACATAGACAATTTTTAACACATACAATTAATTCAATTATGACATAGTTATTCGTGTAATTCAATTTCATTATCTATCGATTTTATTTATAATTATAACATATACATTAATTAATTAAATAGAAATAAAAATTAAATATTTTATGAGCTTGCGTCATCAAAAAAATCTTGCAGGGTGTAATAACATTTTTCTATAAGAAAGTCCTTCAACCGTCTATTGAACTGCTGTTCCGTTGTTTGTTCTTTTATATCCTCGCTTATTTTATTATAAATTTTTATTGCCATCGCGTTTGGGCTGGTTTTGTGTAGTTTAAGTCTGGATCTCGTGGTTGATGCCAAATTGTTTTTATACCTAGTTTCAAAACGCCGTGGTCGATCTTTCAATTTCGAAAAAAATTGTGGATAATTTCTAACAAATTTACAGATTTCTAGAATATAGATCGAAGTCAGTGTCAGAATTTCGTATTCGACGAAATACGGTTTACAGCTATCCATATTTTTTATGTTCGCCAATATCCGTATGCACTTTTTCTGGAGAATAAATAGTTCGTTGATATCTGTGCTATTGCCCCAAAGGATAATACCATATTTTAGCCATGAATAAGCGTAAGCGTAATATGCGTTTAAGGCGCATCGAAAGTTTGTAGACTTTTTTAATTCCCTTAACGCGTATAGGACTTTTGAAAGCTTATTTTTAATTTTTTGGATGTGTGGCTTCCAAATAATATGTGTGTCAATGTCCAATCCGAGAAGGGTAAAAGTGTCTACACATTCTAGTTTCGATCCGTTAAAACAAAAATCAATTTCCAACGACTTTTTTTGGTGTGGCCTAAATTGCATAATTTTCGTTTTTAAAAAATTAATTTCTAAGTTATGATCATGCATCCAGTCTGTTAGTTTAGTCAATATCATACTCAGTTCTATGTTTAAATTTTGATCATTCTCACATGACGTTAGAACCGAGATATGTATTGTACGTCTACGTATACGTCAGTATATCTTTGTATTGTACGCAATCCACTGAAGTGCAAACTTGCACTAATGAAAATAGGATCAACATTGGTCTCCTAGCTCTTCTGTGTCTCCTAGGGCGTTCCTTTTCCCCTGTTCTTCCCTCCCTTCTTATCCCATTTATTAAGGGTCAGCGCAGCTTATTTTCTTCCTCCATTCTTCCCTAATACTCGCCATCTCGTTGTTTACTTCCTTCTTATTAATTAATTGAATCAGGAATTACTATGCGGAAGTCCATCACTACATAGTATAAAACAAAGTCGCTTCATGTGTCTGTCTGTCCCTCGTATGCTTAGGTCTTTGAAACTACGCAACGGATTTTAATGCGGTTTTTTTAAATAGATAGAGTGATTCAAGAGGACGGTTTATATGTATAATACGTACATATTTGTCAGCATTGCACCCCTAAGAAGCCGCTAGTATTAATTAAAATAATAATATTTACCGATGTGCGTTGTTTCGGTTGTCGGACACCAGACCGTCGACATCTCCTGATGGATAGATAGAGGGGCGAAATACACACGTAGTAGTTTTGTTATTTTGGTGGTGGTTTGTTATATTTATGTGGGAGGGTGCTACCATTAAGTGCGAAAAAATACGCAAATAAGTATAACACAAATTAACTGGAACGATATTATATTGGGGATTATCAAAGCAATATTATTAAATTCCTTCTTGTTCATACGAGTATCACCTTTAACACGATCCATCCATCTTTCCTTTGGTCTTCCACTGCTATATCCGTCCACATACACCGTCCACATTAACGCTTTTCTGATATTGCTCTCCTCTCTTCGTATGTGCCCATGCCATGATAGTCGGTTAGCATTCCTCAAAAAGCGATTTGAGATCAGATCAGCACAACTGTGACATGCGACCCTTTCTCGCGAGAGATATGCCACCTTATCCCTTTCTGTACAGTATCGTGAGAGAGCGATGAGTGATGCTATGTCGCGCGAAATGTCAGAAAGTGTCTCTGTCTATCATATGACAGTCTCGCTTGCTGACGTCATTCACGGAAACCGAACGTCTGTAGCGACCCTAAGAGGCCTCACTCCTCTTAATCTTTTTTTTTTCATATTAAGACAAGTATGTTGAAAATTTCAACAAACTTCTTGAAGCGAATAATACTTTTCCCTGATTTCTAGATAGTAACATAGCTATTTCATATTTTCATTGTGTGCAGTCAAAAATAAGATGAGAAAAAAAACAGTTTTCTGCGTGTATTTCGACAATTTGGAGTAGTTTTGGAAACATAAATTATTAGTGTAATTTTTTTTATTGTAGGTTTCAAATATATACCAATAAATAATGATAATAAAACCAATAAATCGCAATAACCCTGTTCAAGGTAAAATTAATGTAATATGTTAAGAAACATGTTTAAACATACAGAAAGATGTCTAAAAACAATCAGCATTTTTAGAGGAATAAGGGTGTCCCAATTCGCCGCTAGATGGCGTTGTGCCGGCGAGAAACTAGCGAACGGTGTGTTGACGCGACATGTACTAAACACATCTAAGCTAATTACTCGACATCTATGAAATTTTAATGATTTTGACAATTTTCAAAATTTTTGAACAACGGCGATATTATACACGTCGTTAATGTAACTTAAGTAACATCAATGCATATCGAAGTAAAAATTTACCATTATACTTCTGATCATAGATAATAAGTGTATTTCTGGTAATAGACATGGAAGAAAGAACCTAAGGAATTGGCATGTAGGTTAAATCGTACGAAAACCGCTGTCGCCACCGGCCACCTATCCCTTTCTGTTCAGTATCGTAAGAGTGACGAGTGACGCTATGTCGCGCGATATGAGTCGCGAACTATAGTTGTACTAGACGGACAGAAATGGTGACTTACTCGGTAGCCTTACGGCATGATGGATGACAGAACATGTCTCTGTCTATCATATGGCGATGTCTCGCTTGCTGACGTCATTCACGGAAACCGCACGAAAACTCAGACCGTCTGTGGCGGCCTTAGGCCGTGTTCAGACCGGGCTGACTGTCGGCCGCCCAAAGTGAGCGAACGTTACGCAGTTTCCATACATATTCACACATTTGGCGGCCGACAGTTAGTCCGGTCTGAACGCGGACTTAAAGAGGCCTGACTCATTTTAAAATGGTTTTTTTTTTCGTATTTAGACATTTTGATAATTTCAACCAACTTTTTGAAGTGAATAATAGTTTTTCCTCAGTTCCGCTAGATGGCGTTGTGCCGGCGAGAAACTAACGAACGTCGTATCGACGCAACATGTACTAGATAAACCTAAGCTGATTAATCAGCCTCAATCCTTCTTCTGAAACTAAGAAACGATAGTTTCTAAATTTTTAGATAGCGGCGCACAGTGCCAAATAATGCCACATTTTTCGCCATGGACAACCTGATACAGTATTGGTTAGAAGTTATCATTAGAAACCTCGGAATATACTACAACAGGTAGCTATTGTGTTTATTTTCCAACTTATTCATGTTGGTAAAGTGACGTAATTTTCGGGCAAAAGAAAATCAAAGTAATCCATCTCTTCAACTTTAAGAAATATTTTGAATTATAATGTTTAAAACGTAATATTGATCGTAGCTTTATGTTTAGAAACGATTTATAACCTTCTACAGGCATTAGAAGTCAAGATATTAACTATTTTAGTTTTTTTGTTTTTATTTTTTTTCTCCCAAACGTGCAAGTAGTGGCTGATAATTTTGATATGGGAAGTACCTCTGAGTGTCCTAAACATGTGATATTAAAATGGGTGCGGTAGCTCGTGGGGTCTTCAAGATACATGCCAATAAAACTTTTTGTCAGGGCTGCCAAAACAATTCGATCAAATTTTCGGTTAATTAATTTTTATGTAAACATTCATAGGAACTTTCTTTTCTACTTACTTTACAAATAATCACAACATTTTAATCAAAAAAATATATAATAAAAACAAAAAATAGTATTCCGGTTTCTTAAAATGTAGGTACAAAAACAACTTCTTTAATTTTACATATGCTGGTGTCCGGAAATCCCGATCTTCCATCAATAGAATATAATAGAAAAAAAAAAAACAAAACAAATAATACTATAAGTATACATATTATGTAGGTATACAAATATGTCGATGTTGAAGATTAAAAAGATTCGTCACTTTTGGAGTCACTTAGAGTCAATGTTGGTGTTAAGGTTCAAAAGAGACGAACATTTTTCATGCCACGCTACCAACAAGACGGCTGCCTAAACCTTATCCTTCGCCGACTAGACCGCAAGATTATAGTGATTATTAACTAACATCATTAGTTGAACATTGCGGCGAGCAAATTAAAAGGGCAATACATGTATCAATGAATGAGTCACTTATGTATTTTCTGGTTATTTACAATAAACATATGAACAAAAAGTAGGTAAGATACAAATTTACAATAAACAACGCCATCAGCAGGATGACTAGGTACTTAAATTCTAATAAACATGCGATCATTGAGGTGTGAAAATTGGAGATAAAAAAGGAAAAGAAGGTCAGAACGGCAAAATAAGTGAGTCTACATATGTTACAAATGTATTTAAGACATTTTCAGATTTCTAACATATGTAGGTAAGGATGTTTCCCTAAAATCACTACATATTATAAAACAAAGTCTTTAAAACTACGCATCATATTCATTAAGATTATCACTTGTTTTTTAAAAACCTTCCCTATGAATAAACTCGGCCGACTTAGCCGAAAATTTAATTCTAATAGAATGTCTAATTTCAAAAGAGAAGACGGTTTGCCACTTACTACCGGCTTGGGAGCCGGTTTTACATCTTATCAAGGGTCAAGCAAGACACAAGAGTGGAAACCCTGGGCCTCGAACGGCGTAAATTAAATTAGTGTTTAAGGAAGTATATGTAGAGAATTTGTTTAAAAGTATATCCCGGCAGTTCTTTCTTCTCAGTAAGCCTTATAGCGAACCGCTGGTAGATATTTTAAAATAAAAAAATTAATGCCCTTCGGGCACATGTATAACTGTATACTTTTTTATATTTCAATCGTATTTTTGCAGCAATCTGTCAGATAAGAAACACTGTCAAAATTAAAAGAACCCATCATACGAAATAATGTCAAAATGTATACAGGCCATCATTTTACGAAAAGGAATTTGCAGACAAAAATTAATATAAGATTTATAATAGATCTATATATGTATTTACACATTATGCATATCGTCGTCTAGTACCCATGGTACAAGCTTTACTTAGTTTGGGACTAGGTCGATTTCTGTATGATTGTCCCTTAATATTTATTTATTTATTTAATGTCCAATTTAAAATACTGATTTATACACAAAGGTAATAACCCGACCGAAAAGTATCAACCCTAGACGATGATATTTTTATCAAAACCGAAGTTGATATTTCTTCGAGACCCCACGAGCTACCGTGCCCATTTTAATATCACATGTTCAGGACACTCAGAGGTACTTCCCATATCAAAATTATCAGCCACTACTTGCACGTTTGGGAGAAAATAAATAAAAACAAAAAAACTAAAATAGTTAATATCTTGACTTCTAATGCCTGTAGAAGGTTGTAAATCGTTTCTAAACATAAAGCTACGATCAATATTACGTTTTAAACATTATAATTCAAAATATTTCTTAAAGTTGAAGAGATAAATTACTTTGATTTTCTTTTGCCCGAAAATTACGTCACTTTACCAACATGAATAAGTTGGAAAATAAACACAATAGCTACCTGTTGTAGTATATTCCGAGGTTTCTAATGATAAGTTCTAACCAATTCTGTATCAGGTTGTCCATGGCGAAAAATGTGGCATTATTTGGCACTCGCGGCGTTTTAATACACGTCCGTCATACCTACATGATAAAAACGCTAAAATGCATATCGAATAAAAAATGGGCAAGTGCAAGTCCGACTCGCGCATGAAGGGTTCCGTACCATAATCTATAACAATTTTGTTGTATGGGAGCCCCCTTTGAATAAATATTTTATTTTGTTTTTAGTATTTGTTGTTATAGCGGTAATAGAAATACATCATCTGTGAAAATTTCAACTGTCTAGCTATCACCGTTATTGAGATACAGCCTGTAGGTCAAGCAAATTAAGCCGAATATGGGCAATCAGGGGAAATAATTCGTGTAGTTTTGAAAATTGGTACAGTTATACCCTATGGTGTCAAGATGAACATACTAAAAGTCCTCGAGGGTGGGGGCTGTGCTAAGGGAGTAGGGAGGGTTTGAAGGTACCTTTTTTCATATTTTTGCTCATAACGCGAATATTTGTAGAAATAGCATTAGGTATTATCACTTAGGACAAAAGTTTCTACATAAAATTTCCTACATATTTGGTCATAATCATTTTTACTCTACGACTAATACTTTGGGAGCTACAGGGTGTGTAAGTTAACAAAAATGTTAAAAAGTAGTTGTTCAAGAAAACGTAGTTTTTTCGTAGTTGTTCATCATAACACTTATGTTGTGCAGTTGAGAAATTCCCGTTACAGGCTAATTCTCATTTGGGAATATTCCAAGAAAATTCCCATTGTTCCCGGGAATATACGAGCTTGGTGGATATAGAGTAGCAACATTCTCGTAAGGAATCCAAATGCTTTTAACAGCGGATTCCTGAGGTCGTATGGAGTAAAAAATGTTATATGAACCTATGTCGAAATATGATTTTTAACTTTTTTTATATTTTCATACATAATAAATAAATTACCTTTACTTCAGCAGTAAAACAATGCTTTAGAACGAGCTGGCAACGTTTGTTATTGTTATCTCTTTTCATTAAAAGGGGATTCAATGTCATAAAGAAGTTTTCTTGTTGGGCAATGTTTTTTTCAAAACAGGCTTTACTTAAATATGCGATCTAAACTCCTTACTCATGAATCTTATGATTTATCTAATGGCTGCTCTACACTCTCTTTTAATAACTTTGCTATTAAACTCCATGGATTATGATTATAATACAGACTGGCCACTAAGAAATACCCCTTACTCGTTTCTATTATAACTACTTTTGACAATGACTCCAGTCATATGACAAGTCATGGTTGTGATTGATTTTAACGGTGTTACGTATGTAATTACATTAGCCATCGAATAAATTGCGGTGTCTAGCTCACGCAGTCAACCTTTATAACAACTGAAGCAAAATATGTTTTTGAGTACTCCACGGTGCAAAATATCACAAGGGTGGTGTAAAAACTGAAAAAGATTTTGCGGATTCTAGTTCAGCTGCCGTGGATTCCAATGAACTGCACGTAGCTGATACAGTGAGAAGCATACAGCAATTGTTGAGAGTAATCATACTGCTTGTAGTGTAATAAATAAATAATTTGATTAATGATTGTGTTTGTTTATTTAGGGAATTAGTAACATGATGTTTATTGTAAACTTTAATCAAATAAATTATGTAATAACAAAGTATTAAATAAATATTACATATGACCAGTAAAAAAAGAATACGTTTATTATCACGAACCATTTAGTTTTCAAGGTTTTAACTAGATAACGCAGTTCTCACAACTTAAGCCATCGTTTTTCCACCATCAAAAGGAATATCAAAACCGGCTTCATACTGTGCAAATCTGTTGTACGAAGACTATCGTTCTAGGCGTATTTATGCTAAGATTTTTTGAAGGAAATTGTAATGATTGACACATAAACAATGATCGTGACAGGAACGGTTTTCAATAGTCAACGTTTGTCAGATAATGTGACGGTCTCGCAACATCGCAATGATAAAGATGATTTACACTGGAGATGTTTTAAAACAAAAAATGCTAATATCTCGAAAACTAAGCCGATTTCGGCTTACTTTATACGACATTTTATTTTCTACACATACTCAGGAATGCGCTGGTGAAATCATTTGGATTCCTCGCGAGCACCGTGTATAACAATATTATAAGATTATTAATTACAATTATTCTATTTACGAGTAATAACCTAATACAAATAAAGTTATCTTTGTGAATTCATTAAGTGAACAATGGAACACATCAATTCTAGTGGCAGTCAGGTCGAGCGTACGCAAGGCTGGTCCAGGGCGCCGCCGCAGCAGGCCGGTGCGCGCGCGCGGCTCGGCGAGCAGCGCCACACGTATGTATAGGTACCGATCCGGCACACACAGCTCTACCGCTGCCAGTACCCCGGGGTTGCTGACCTTCCCTCTCAATAATTTAAAAATATAGGAAACAAGAACTGAATCCCTCCTAACCCGCAATTGGTTATATCCCACCATTCTCAAAACGAATAAAGCCGGATACATCAGTGGATAAAATGGATATACCCCATACAGCTTAAAATATAAAAACCGCACAAATCATTCTGGATTTTTTCCAACTTGAGTTCATTCTTCGCCTCCAGCGGGCTCCAGACTCCCGAATCGGTCTCCATGTGGCTTTTAACAAGAGCCTCGCGGAGTGCGCAGACAGCACTCATGTTGGAAAAACCCTGAGCCTGCCGCATAAGGAAACCCAAATTCCTGTATGCTTTTTTACACACAGCAACAATGTGTTCTTTGAATGAAAAGTCGGCGGTGAACTGCACCCCCAAATCTCGGACCTTAGTCAGGCGTAATATAGGTTCCCCCTCCACCGTATATGGTGATGTACTCGTATTGGATTGCGAGCTCGACTGTAAGATATCGATGAGCATTTAGATACATTGAAGTAAAGTTTGTTGACCTGACTCCATTGTACAACTCGATCAATATCTCCCTGAAGTGTATGACAATCCGACACATTCCTGATTTGTTTCACTAGTTTGAGATCATCAGCAAAAAGTAAACATTCTGCGTCCCTCACCACTTCAAGGAGGTCGTTGATCATCAGCACAAACTTCAATGGCCCTAACTTGCTCCCTTGACTCACTCCAGATCTCGTGCACATACTGGCGCCTGTCCCGCATGTAACTAGCAAAAAATGCTAGCGTGTGAGGTGTGCACCCCATATCCGCTAGCTTTTTGAATAAGATGTCATTGTCTACCACATTGAAGGCTTTTTTTAAATCGAAATAAGCTACATCTACCTGACTACCAGCGTCCACTGCTGGTGTCACCAGAGAGAGTCACGAGATGTAGCAGGTTTCCTGTCGTACTGCGTCCCGCGCGGAATCCGTGTTGAGCGTCCGACAGCTGGGAACTCACCTGTTCTTGTAAGTATCGCTGAATGGCAGACTCGAATACTTTCGCAGGTGCACACAACACTGCCACAGGCCTATAATTACTTGCCTTCGGGCCACTGCATCCCTTTGGTACTGGTACCACACGAGTCAGCTTCCACTGGTCTGGAAACGTAGCCGATTTTAGACACGCATTAAATAGATGACGCGGCTTGGCTAGTGCTGAACGGCAGTCTCGTAAAATGAATGGTGGTATGCCATCAGGTCCTACCGAGCGTTTAGGTGGAAGTTTTTCAAGCGCGCGGAGGACGTCCACAGCCGTCAGCTCTTGGATGTGAACATACGCTCTGTTTGGCGACGCCCTTGCGCTCGCGGCAACAGGGTCAAGTATAGGCGGTGTTTGGCTGTAAACTGAGCAAATAGCATATTCTAATAAAGCACATTCAAGAGCAGATTCTTGATGCGATAAAACACGTCCTTCTTCGATTAACTTGTTTCTATTTCCAATATCTCTTTTTTGTTTTATAAAACTCCAAAAAGACTTGGGATCCTTCGACAAGTTATGTTGCATCTGATCTTGATACTGGTCATGAGCAATAGAAATAGCCGATTTTAACTCGCGTCGACACTGAGAGAAAGCGTTGTAATCCGCCTCAAATCCATGTTTTTTGTACCGTTTGTGCAGTAAATGTTTTTGTTTAATCGTGCGTATTATTTCAGCTGTGTACCACTCCGGGTATGAGTATCGCGATGCTACAGACTTCTGTTTTTTTATAGGAACACAACTGTCTAAAACTTCATTAATTATATTATAAAAATCACGTATAACTTCGCCAGGATCTTGCATTTCATAAAGTGCCGTCTGCTGGCAAATGATACAAATGATAAAAATTTGCTTTAGTGAAACTCCATTCATTAATAATAATAAGAGGTAGCCTTGTTTGCTGCAAGTCATTTCGTGACGAGTCGGGCGCATCGCTCGACGCCGACGCTGCCTCACGACCGACGCCCGCACCGACGCTGACCGCGAGCGGCGGGTGGTATAGTACATTTTTTTTAAACTAACCTCATCCACTTACCTGCATTCAGAATGGCATTGTGTCTAATACAATCCTATCTGCTTTTGTTCTCGTAAGCGCCAACCAGTTACTTACAAAAATAGGTTAGAACTACATTGCGTGGATATTGAATTTTCAACCTTATTCCTTGTTGAATAAAATGGTTGATGATGAGAGTTCATAGTCCTTTTTCAAGACAATACATTCTTGTGGAGTCGGACGGTAGTAAAATTATAAAAAAGTTATGATTACCACTATTCTGTTAGTGTATTTTGTAGTTTCATGTCCAAGGAAAGGAAATAGAGTCGATAATCTATATTAACCTTCCAAGGTGGTTACAATCTGCTTTTACTACGAGCTCGCTATCTTAATTTGTGGTTTACCACTCAATAGTATTCAGTTCTTAAGTGGATAAGCTTAGCTTAGAAAATTTGTACGGGTCCACGGGCGTCGGGCACAGACCCTCGCCCGCCGCGCTCACCGCCTCGCCAACTACTCCTGCGCCGCTCAGTATTAAATCGAGCTGTCTCCCTTTACAATTCGGTATTCCATTGTTCTGAATGAATTCACAATAATTTACAAAATATTCATAGTACGCACGAACGCTGTCACATGCAGAAAACAGATTAAAATCGCCAATTACAATTAATTTACCATTAAATTTAACAGCGAACCGTTCTATTAAATTAAACATAAACATATATTCTTTCTCACACGTCCGAGGTGAAATATATAAAACAAAACAAGCAAATAAAAACTTATTATTTAGATGTACCGTAGCCCCGATAAGTTCGAATTGATGGTCGTTCATATTGACGTCATCGCACTGCACTAGACGTAACTCGAACCGCGGTGTGGCCACTAAAAGCGCGCCTCCTTGTTTACGACCGTCCGTCCCATCACTACGAAGAATTTGGAATCCCGGCGGTATTAGTTCAGCATCGTGGATAGAATCGTTGCAGCCGCTTTGCGTAATTGCAAATAAATCTGAAGACGAAGACCTCAAAAGGGACAAAAAGTTCGTAGTTTTTGTTCGAAGCCCTCTCACGTTCTGATATTAAGTTTCTATTGATTTACTTTCTTCCAGTTTCTCAGTTTTTCTATGGAGGGGTCATGATTTCAGGAATTCATTTGTTTTGCATGTGCGCGCGGCGCCATGCCAGCCTGCAGCCTGGCGCTGTCATGGCTGGAAAGTATCAGGAAAATTTCAAAACTTTTTGAAAACTTTTCGCAACTTGCACAATATCCTATATCATTAATTAAAAATTATGTTCGGATTTCCGGCTGTTCTCGACTACATGTACATACGAATAAATGAATAAATGTCACATATTTGTCACCGTGTTAGCTCGGATTATAATAGAAGCTACCGATGTACAGGTGAGGTTAACAGTTATCGTAAAATCAATTAAACAATTTTTTGAACCGGCGTATTCCGCCGTTGGTTATAAATCTCACCCAAATAAATCTAGTCCCACAGTAAGCTCTAGTAGGCTTGTGTTCTGGATATGGACACTAGACGACGATAAACATATTAATATAGAAAAATACTAGAGATGCACCGAATATTCGATTCCCCAATCTATATAGATATAGTGATTCAAGAGATACATTTATATGTATACTAGCTTTTGCCCGCGGCTTCGCACACGTAAACACAATATCACGTTCACTACACTTATTGCGAGGCCAAAGGCCGAGCTCCGCGTAGCACCGAAGGTTCGGAGCGTCCTAAGGAAGCCGCCCACCCACTTAATATAAGTCGAAGTAATTTAATGCGAGGCCGAGCTCCGCGTAGTACCGTAGGTGCGGAGCGTCCCAAGGAAGCCGCCCACCAACTTAATATAAGTGGACGTAACTTAATGCGAGGCCGAAGGCCGAGCTCCGCGTAGCACCGAAGGTGCGTAGCGTCCTAAAGAAGCCGCCCACCCACTTAATATAAATGGAAGTAACTTAATGCGAGGCCGAAGGCCGAGCTCCGCGTAGCACCGAAGGTGCGGAGCGTCCTAAGGAAGCCGACCACCCACTTAATATAAGTGGAAGTAACTTATTGCGAGGCCGAAGGCCGAGCTCCGCGTAGCACCGAAGGTGCGGAGCGTCCTAAGAAAGCCGCCCACCCACTTAATAAGTCGAAGTAACTTAATGCGAGGCCGAAGGCCGAGCTCCGCGTAGCACCGTAGGTGCGGAGCGTCCCAAGGAATCCGCCCACCCATTTAATATAAGTTGAAGTAACCTAGTGCGAGGCCGAAGGCCGAGCTCCGCGTAGCACCAAAGGTGCGGAGCGTCCCAAGGAAGCCGCCAACCCACTTAATATAAGTTGAAGTAACTTAATGCGAGGCCGAAGGCCGAGCTCCGCGTAGCACCGTAGGTGCGGAGCGTCCCTAGGAATCCCCCCACCCATTTAATATAAGTTGAAGTAACCTAGTGCGAGGCCGAAGGCCGAGCTCCGCGTAGCACCGAAGGTGCGGAGCGTCCCAAGGAAGCCGCACCCACTTAATATAAGTTGAAGTAACTTAATGCGAGGCCGAAGGCCAAGCTCCGCGTTGCACCGTAGGTGCGGAGCGTCCCAAGGAAGCCGCCCACCCACTTAATATAAGTGCAAGTAACTTAATGCGAGGCCGAAGGCCGAGCTCCGCGTAGCACCGAAGGTGCGGAGCGTCCCAAGGAAGCCGCACCCACTTAATATAAGTTGAAGTAACTTAATGCGAGGCCGAAGGCCGAGCTCCACGTAGCACCGTAGGTGCGGAGCGTCCCAAGGAAGCCGCCCACCCACTTATTATAAGTGGAAGTAGTGAATGCGAGGCGGAAGGCCGAGCTCCACTTAGCACCGAAGGTGCGGAGCATCCCAAGGAAGCCGCCCACTCACTTAATATAAGTTGAACTAACTTAATGAGAGGCCGAAGGCCGAGCTCCGCGTAGCACCGTAGGTGCGGAGCGTCCCAAGGAAGCCGCCCACCCACTTATTATAAGTTGAAGTAACATAATGCGAGGCCGAAGGCCGAGCTCCGCGTAGCACCGAAGGTGCGGAGCGTCTCAAGGAATTCGCCCACCCACTTAATATAAGTTGAAGTAACTTAATGCGAGGCCGCAGGCCGAGCTCCGCGTAGCACCGAAGGTGCGGAGCGTCTCAAGGAAGCCGCCCACCCACTTAATATAAGTTGAAGTAACTTAATGCGAGGCCGAAGGCCGAGCTCCGCGTAGCACCGAAGGTGCGGAGCGTCCCAAGGAAGCCGCCTATTAAACTACTTAAACATATGTTAAGTGGGTTGGCGGCTTCCCTGGGACGCTCGTGGAACTCGGCCAACGGCCTCGCATTAAATTATTAAGGGTTTATAAAGTAACTTAGCACCGAAGGTGCGGAGCGTCCTAAGAAAGCCGCCCACCCACTTAATAAGTCGAAGTAACTTAATGCGAGGCCGAAGGCCGAGCTCCGCGTAGCACCGTAGGTGCGGAGCGTCCCAAGGAATCCGCCCACCCATTTAATATAAGTTGAAGTAACCTAGTGCGAGGCCGAAGGCCGAGCTCCGCGTAGCACCAAAGGTGCGGAGCGTCCCAAGGAAGCCGCCAACCCACTTAATATAAGTTGAAGTAACTTAATGCGAGGCCGAAGGCCTAGCTCCGCGTAGCACCGTAGGTGCGGAGCGTCCCTAGGAATCCCCCCACCCATTTAATATAAGTTGAAGTAACCTAGTGCGAGGCCGAAGGCCGAGCTCCGCGTAGCACCGAAGGTGCGGAGCGTCCCAAGGAAGCCGCACCCACTTAATATAAGTTGAAGTAACTTAATGCGAGGCCGAAGGCCAAGCTCCGCGTTGCACCGTAGGTGCGGAGCGTCCCAAGGAAGCCGCCCACCCACTTAATATAAGTGCAAGTAACTTAATGCGAGGCCGAAGGCCGAGCTCCGCGTAGCACCGAAGGTGCGGAGCGTCCCAAGGAAGCCGCACCCACTTAATATAAGTTGAAGTAACTTAATGCGAGGCCGAAGGCCGAGCTCCACGTAGCACCGTAGGTGCGGAGCGTCCCAAGGAAGCCGCCCACCCACTTATTATAAGTGGAAGTAGTGAATGCGAGGCGGAAGGCCGAGCTCCACTTAGCACCGAAGGTGCGGAGCATCCCAAGGAAGCCGCCCACTCACTTAATATAAGTTGAACTAACTTAATGAGAGGCCGAAGGCCGAGCTCCGCGTAGCACCGTAGGTGCGGAGCGTCCCAAGGAAGCCGCCCACCCACTTATTATAAGTTGAAGTAACATAATGCGAGGCCGAAGGCCGAGCTCCGCGTAGCACCGAAGGTGCGGAGCGTCTCAAGGAATTCGCCCACCCACTTAATATAAGTTGAAGTAACTTAATGCGAGGCCGAAGGCCGAGCTCCGCGTAGCACCGAAGGTGCGGAGCGTCCCAAGGAAGCCGCCTATTAAACTACTTAAACATATGTTAAGTGGGTTGGCGGCTTCCCTGGGACGCTCGTGGAACTCGGCCTACGGCCTCGCATTAAATTATTAAGGGTTTATAAAGTAACTTAGCACCGAAGGTGCGGAGCGTCCCAGGGAAGACGCCCACCCACTTAAAATATGTTCAAATAACTTAATGCGAGGCTGCCCACCCACTTAATATAAGTTGAAGTGTGTGAGCGGCTTCCCTGGGACGCTCTGCACCTTCGGTGCTACGTGAAGCTCGGCCTACGGCCTCGCGTTAAGTTACTACTTATATTAGTGGGTTGGCGCCTTCCCTAGGACGCTCCGCACCTTCGGTGCTACGCTTGTGAACATGATCTTGGTTTAATTAAAATTGAGGCAAGACTTATGTTTAAAAAATCGTTTTGATTATTAATTGTCTATTGTAGATTTAAATAACTTAATGCGAGACCGCCCACCCACTATATAAGTTGAAGTGTGTGAGCGGCTTCCCTGGGACGCTCTGCACCTTCGGTGCTACGTGGAGCTCGGCCTACGGCCTCGCATGAGATAACACGGTTATTATTTCAGGTTCTGGGTTCAAATCCCAGCTAGGTGAAATCCTTTCTACATTGTAAATTTCATAATTTTGTCTTGTCTCGAATCATGGTTGTTTTTCATATAAAATGCATACATTGTCGAGCAGCAACTCTCAATACCTGATACACTGCTGCTTATTAGGTATGCGATCAATATTCAACAACTTCGGTAGTAATTCTCGAAGTCCAGGTTAACCCATCACAGCTAGACCCTAGCTTGTGCCGAATCGTGGTCACAGGCACGCAACGACGTACGTGAATCCTGGCCTTGGTGTCGAGGAGACCCATCATGTATGGAGCTGGTGTTATTAACTCAGGAAAAATCTTAACAGCGCGATGCAGCCGCTAGTATGGAGATTTTGTCAAAGTAACAACGCCATCTAGCGGAAAATTGGTCATTGAGAACAAAATCTCAACACACCGTTAAAAATAAAGAATTACTGATATTTAATGCTTTGAATAAATTTGATATATTAAAAAAACTACATAGATGCAAAATTGTGGCTAAATATATCGTATATTTATCGTTTATTATACATTTCGCTACCTTATTAGTAAGTTAGGCCAAACACAAACAATACCAAAATTTGCGCCTAATGTTCTAAATGTTGGTTGGTAAAACATATTTAAAAATGTATTTAATTTACTTAAATTGATTCGAAATACTTTTATTTCAATTACACTCGATAAAATGGCATTAAAAATCTGTTTTATTCATTAACATTTTTTATTGCGTCTCCGGGCTTTTTTATGGTCAATACTTACAAACTACAGAAGAATATAATTGCATATTCAATAAAAGAGCATTAATTAGTTCCTATTGTCGCAAATTGTGTTTTTAAAGAAATGTATGTTTTTTTTAGCATGAGCCAATTTACAACGAAGATTGCACTCATATTTTCGTCTGTGTTGGTCGATAATTGGCGCCATCTTTTCTATCTAACTAAGACGGTTTCCGTAACTCAACGCCTCAAACAACCTTAACCTTATTGTTAATACCGGTGGGCCGCGAGGAGGTATTATGTCGAATTCATACTTTTTAGTTTTTGTACACGTAAGAGCCACGCGGGGGTCGCGTCGTTCTAAATTCAAAATCACAAACGCTGTCATTATAAGGTTACACATTGTAAGGAAAATATTTCATGGAATTTATGTTTTCAGAGATAAATATGAATCATAATAAAAAGTATCCTATAACCATCTTTGGATGTTCAGCTATTCCTGTACCAAAATTGGTAACTTTTTATCCAGCCGTTCCGGCGTGATGCAAGGACAACGGTTTTTTTGAAAACAGATGGCGCCAGGTTGGCACGGCGAAGCGTGTCCATACAAAACAACTATCCGGCTGCATCACGCTATCGAGATTTTTCCTGAAATCATGACCTCCCCCCATAGAAAATTTATTTTCAATACAAATTTAGGATTTTATAATAGTATAGATATTATACATAGCATTGCACCCGTGTGAGGACGGGGCGGGTCGCTAGTTTTAACGCCAGTTCTCGTGTCTGCCACGATTCCTCTGTTCTCGCACATATTCTAATACCAACCAGACAAACACCCGTAGCGGGTGGTGCATTCTGTGGCGACGCTAGTTTGCCGTCGGTTCAGCGCCATCTAGCGACCAATTAAAACACTAAACCAATACTGGGTACAGTCTATGCAAGGGTACTCAACTTAATTAAGTATTTATGTCTGTTTTTCAGAAATTCATCATAAAACCATTAAAACTTTGATGTGTGTAGTAAATTTTGTGTTGACAAATCGTTCGCTAGTTTCTCGTCGGCACAGCGCCATCTAGTGTCGAATTGTGACAACGTCACGGAAAGTCTGCAAAATGCTTTTCCAAGGAAAAATCAGTTTTATGATGAATTTCTGAAAACAGACATACTTAGATACTTAATTAAGTTGAGCACCCTTGCATAGACTTCGTATTGGTTTAGTGTTTCAATTGGTCGCTAGATGGCGCTGAACCGAAGGCAAACTAGCGTTGCCACAGAAAGTACCACCCGCTACGGGTGTTTGTCTGGTTGGTAGAATATTGTGCGAGAAAAGAGGAATCGTGGCAGACACGGGAACTGAAGTTATGAATTTAATATGGCAATCGCATCTTAGTCGCATGTCTTATATAACGCTACCGATCTGCCCCGGCTTCGCACGGGTGCAATGCTATATTATACATATAATATAAATCTATCTCTTGAATCACTAGCTATTAAAAAAACCGCATTAAAATAATCCGTTGCGTAGTATTAAAGAGTTAGGTAAGCAAATATAGGGACAGAAAGACAGGAGGTAGCGATTTTGTTTTATACAACGTAGATACTTCTGTCATTTATTTGTCATTTCATTGCGAATTTGTACAAAAACAGGAAGGATTGCGCATAAAATAATGGCTTGTCTTTAAACGCCTACCAAATATGTTAATAAATTACTTCCAATAAATTCTTAATACTTGCCAAAACGGATGAATGCTCACCAAATAGTGTATCACAAACTATTGTATAAATAAAGCTAATATTTCTTTTTCTTACATGCTATAAAAATATGTGAACACCGTTAAAGTTAATTTCAGACCAAATAATCTATATTATTGTTAAATAGATGTCACCAATATTTTATATTATTACTTCCATTTTAGTCATTTTTGCTGAGGCAAAAAACTAACTGTTGACCGTGAAATTTTTTGTTATACCAAACATATTACTACTTACCCCAAACACAAGTAACTTGTAAAGTTGTAAAGAAATAAAGGGAAGCTATTGTCATTTTAGATTGACAATAATATATTTTGACTACAGGTTGGATAATTTGATTAGGTACACTAAAGCAAATTAGACTGCAGTTTTTGGTATTAATGTTGATGTTTTATGAAAACAATATTTGGTGAGCATTTTGGGAAGCAAAAAGATATATAGACTCTACGTAAAATTATTCTGACGTGTGTATATTGGAATACAAAATGATGTAGTTAAGGGAGCTCTGTATAGAGTGGGTTTATTTTATATGGAGGTAATTAATTTTACTTGGAATTTAGTTTTAGGGTATAAAAGCCATTTTGGTGAGCATTTAAATAGTAGCGTAAAATAATGTTGAAACGGGATAAAATGGCAAATAGTTACACAGGGGATATTATATTTAATAATATACAATTCTGTCAGTGGCTAAAAGTCACACAACGTGTGTCCGTTTTTATGTATTTAATATTAGATTATTACGTATTTAATACTTTCCGCATGTAATTAATTAGTCTCCGACACAAAATCGCCGGGTATATTAATTCAAAATATTATCTTATAACTGACAAAGAGTGACAGTGTTTGTCAGCATAGCAAGAACCATAAAATAGCACACGGCACGCCCTCAAATCCTACGACATCTCTTTCCGCACACTTTACAACAATAGGGGTGGGATTCTTAACAAACAATTGAATGTCGTTATTACGAATTTTTGCATCTTACTCACACTTGCACAATAGGGGTCAGGTTATATGTAAATGGCATGTATTTAACGCGGCGACAAATTAATCAGATTTAGGGATTTAACCACTAGATTGCTTTTGGTAACTACGGCTACCTGTCACTGTCACCGCTCTTATTTTATTATATAAATAGAGTCCAACTCAAAATTCGAAGCAATTGAGTGGTTATAAAAAATTAAAGGGGATAGCAAAAATAATAAGTTGGCGACTAATTGCGGAGACTATTAAAGTAAAAAGTAGCAGCTAAGTAATCAATTTTCGGCTTTGTTTCAATATAAACTAGCATCGAGTTATTGTTTTGGCGACTGAATTAACTAATTAAGCGGAAACATGACAGCGGATAAAAAGTTGAAAATGGCCTACTCTAATTGTTCAATGGAGATTACATATAAAATAAATCAAGGTCATAAAAAAAATATTTTGTGCGACAATTTAAGAGCTTTAATCAAAGTTGAAAATTGCATGTATAAATAATAATTTTGGTCTATAGTTTTATTTAGTGGCTCTGATTTTGGTAAATTTTTCGTCAGGTGTGATGTCATATTGACACCTATTTTTTATGATTCTATCGTATAGAATACGTTAAAATAAACGTGTTTTGTATGGACAACTTTTTTCTAAACTTAATAATTACCGAGATATGGACTCCTAAAACCGACAATATTTTTTTGGATATTGTGTCAGACTGCCTTAGCTCCGGCGCTGCGGGAAGTGCAGCCCTTCCGCCCTTGCGTGGCAAAGCACGGTCGCCCGTACTCCGTTCCGCACGGCTCCCGAGCTTTGTCACGGCGGGCGAGGGCTGCTCTCCCTCCGCGCCTCCGGCTTTTTATATACACTCTAGGGGTAGGGCAGACAAGACCACGTGGAATCGGGGTTGACAGCTTCGGTTCTGAGGCAAGTCTTATGATAATGCAATGCTTATTTTAGCGTAGCGTGTTTTAGCTAGATTCGGACTAAAATAAGCGTGTTTTGTATGGGCAAAACATTTTTACCTAAAAAACGCTTATCGCCGTTTTCATTAAATTATGGTTTCGAAAACTAAAAAAATAACTCCCCATTACTTTTATATAGTACCCATTTTAATATTTAAGCTGCCAGCAAATCAAAGCCCAAAATGCTTTTTTAGATGGAGACCTGTAGTTGCCACTAAAATATAAAGTTTGTTATCCTTCTGCTAATATTAGTCGCCAAGTCATTATTTATAGTACCTCACCTATGATTTCAGTAATCTTGTTTATTATTTCTGCTACCTTAAAGTAGCTGCCATTATTTGAATTTTAAAATATCCTTAGTTTAAAGCTCATTTAATATAAATGATTGCCAAAATATTTAATCGCTGACAAGTTATTATTTTAGTTGCAAATAGTTTGCTGCTCTTTAATTTTTCTGTCGCCGCGAAAATAATAAGCCTATGTAAATATGGCCGACCAGGCCGACCAGCCTTTCCCATTAGCGTGTTATACTCCCACACAAAGTCCGACTACTGGTAGTGAGGGCTAACCAGCGTTGATACAGTTCAAGAATGTATATATTATATATGTAAACACTTTATGGTACACAACAACTGATTATAAATACATTGATAACAAACGAAATATGAGCAATCGCGAACTTATCCCTATTGGGGATCTCTTCCAGTTAACCTTTGAGCAATTGAAGGAATGGGTATTTGACTGCGTACAAACGAGATATCTATATTATACTTAATAAAACTATGAGTACATAAACTAAGTAATAATCTAATAATACACATATATTTTATACTATTTATAATATATATATATATATATAATACACCCACCAAAAACATTTCATGTAAAAATGGCGGCCAAGACTCATATGGTCTGGCTGTAAAAAAGTTATCAGATCCCTCGAAAAGCCAAGCCCCTAAGCCCTGAGTTTACTAATCCTACACCTTGGCTTCAAAGGTATGGCTTGGCCGTTTCATAAAGTAACGTAAATAAGTCCAACGGACCGTCTGGCCCATACGATATTAAGAAGTTAAGTTTATATCTCCATGATAATATTATTAGATATAAACTTAATTCCTTACCATATAGGCCGGACAGTCCATTAGACTTATTTACGTTACTTTATGAAATGGCCAAGCCATACCTTTGAAGCCAAGGTGTAGGATTAGTAAACTCAGGATTTAGGGGCTTGGCTTTTCGAGGGATCTGATAACTTTTTTACAGCCAGACCATATGAGTCTTGGCCGCCATTTTTACATGAAATGTTTTTGGTGGGATCTCATTTATTTTTGTAAGGTGCCCTAGTCTTTTTCATTTATTTGGGCCATAGCGTCTGTAAGTAAGTAGTAATAATTGCAAAAGCGTTATGAGCATGTGAGTCTTGGCCGCTAATTTTACATGAAATGTTTTTTTGGTGGGATCTCATTTCTTTTTGTAAAGTAGTTTTTAATTTTTAGGTTTATTTTTTATTTTTTTTGTGCCTTAGCGTTTCTTAGTAAGTAGTACCTAATAATTGTGTATTTAAGAAGTACTTAGTGTACGTTTAGCCCCCATTATGGAAAACCCATACAAACTTTCATCCCCTTATTTAAAGGGTGGGGGGTGATTTTCTAAAAATCCTAGAATATTTATTTTATTATTTATAACAAGGAGTCCCTATATCAATTTTCAGACATCTAGTATCAAAATTTTCAGAAGTCTCATACAAACATCCATCCCCTAGTTTAAGGGGTTGGGGGGTAAAAGTTCCAAGTTTCAGAATTATTCTATTGTTTGTGTACTAAACCTAGCTTACATACCAAATTTCAGCTTTCTAGGTCATCGGGAAGTACCCTAGAGGTTTTGATACGTCAGTGAGTGAGTGGCAAAATCGGCGTATTTTAGGTACCAATAAAACCTAAAGTATAAAAGCTAGATCAATTAAATTAAATACATTTTATATGTTCTCTAACTGCATCTTAACCTGTGAATTGAGGCGCTCTGGTGTTAACTGGGACGAAGCTATGCGGGTTTGAAAATTAGACGAAACGGTTCGAGAAAAGGTAGGTAGTGCCACGCTTCTTTTTTGCTCGTCTTGGCGGGGGCACTACCGTGCCCCCAGATATAAATGCGTAAATAAATATAGCATTCAATGAATTCACACGTCATCGGACAGCCACAATTTCTTCAAGTTAATCTTAAGTAAGTAAGACAACAGAGCAACAGATGGAGACTTCCTAAGGGACAAAGGCAACTCATTCCACAACTTCACTGCGCTTACCGTGAAAGACTTGCTATAGGTCAGGTAGCCAGACCGTCAATATGCCTCGGAAAGATTTTTGCTTAAATAGCGATTTTTATATTACCCTCAATGGCTCAATTGGACGCTAGATGGCGCTGTGCCGACTTAGGAACTAGCGAACACTATGTCACCACAGAATTCACTTTACATCAAAGTTCACTTAATTAAACTGTCGATCCCACTTCTAACATATCAATATTGAAGAAATTTTTGAAAGCGGCGTCATTTTAGACGTCGTTACATACATTTAATTATTATATGAAGTTATAAACAAATGACTTGTTGTTTATAGGTAGGAATAACCCTCCTCATTCCTATAAAAACCCGGCCAAGCGCGAGTCGGACTCGCACACCGAGGGTTCCGTACAAACGCTTATAGCATCTAGATGATATAAATTGCAATTGTTAATTTTACTAAATTAAACTATACGAGTATATATACAAAGGCTACATAAGAATCCAAAATCGATCAATTTCACTACCCAAAGGTTGTCTGGAAGAGATCGCTCTTTAGCGATAAGACCGCCTATTGTCTACCGTTATTTGGAAATTGTATTTGTCTTGTTTCCTTTTGTAAACTTTTATTGCTGTGCGATAAAGTATTGTTGTATTGTATTGTATTGTACGCAATCCACTGAAGTGCATACTTGCACTAATGAAAATAGGATCAACATGATTTTGTTCAATATACGAGTACTATAGGTATTTTTTCATTTTAGGTTCGATACCCATTCCTTGGCATCCTCAGACAGTGCGTCAGGTCTCCTAGCTCTTCTGTGTCTCCTAGGGCGTTCCTTTTCCCCTGTTCTTCCCTCGCTTCTTATCCCTTTTACTATGGGTCGGCGCAGCATATTTTCTTCCTCCATTCTTCCCTAATACTCGCCATCTCGTTATTTACTTCCTTCTTATTAATTAATTGAATCAGTAATTACTATGCGAAAGTCCATCACTACATAGTATAAAACAAACACCGCTCCATGTGTCTGTCTGTCCCTCGTATGCTTAGGTCTTTGAAACTACGCAACGGATTTTAATGCGGTTTTTTTTAATAGATAGAGTGATTCAAGAGGAAGGTTTATATGTATAATACGTACATATTTGTCAGGATTGCACCCGTACGAAGCCGCTAGTATTAATTAAAATAATAATATTTACCGATGTCCGTTGTTTCGGTTGTCGACACCAGCCCGTCGACATCTCCTGATGGATAGATAGAGGGGCGAAATACACACGTAGTAGTTTTGTTATTTTGGTGGTGGTTTGTTATATTTACATATGTGGGAGGGTGTTACCATTAAATGCGAAAAAATACGCAAATAAGTATAACACAAATTAACTGGAACGATGTTATATCGGGGATTATCAAAGCAATATTATTAAATTCCTTCTTGTTCATACGAGTACCATCTTTAACACAATCCATCCATTTTTCTTTTGGTCTTCCACTGCTATATCCGTCCACATTAACGCTTTTCTGATAATGTTGCTCTCCTCTCTTCGTATGTGCCCATGCCATGATAGTCGGTTAGCATTCCTCCACAATTACTTGAAAAAGCGATTTGAGATCAGATAAGCACAACTGCGACATGCGATCCTTTCTCGCGAGAGATATGCCACCTTATCCCTTTCTGTACAGTATCGTGAGAGGGCGACGAGTGATGCTATGTCGCGCGAAATGTCAGAACGTGTCTCTGTCTATCATATGACAATATCTCGCTTGCTGACGTCATTCACGGAAACAGAACGTCTGTAGCGACCCTAAGAGGCCTCACTCCTCTTAATCTTTTTTTTTCATATTAGGTAAGACAAATATGTTGAAAATTTCAACAAACTTCTTGAAGCGAATAATACTTTCCCTGATTTCTAGATAGTAACATAGCTATTTCATATTTTCATTGTGTGCAGTCAAAAATAAGAAAAAAAAAAAACTGTTTTCTGCGTGTATTTCGTCAATTTGGAGTAGTTTTGGAAACATAAATTATTAGTGTAAAATTTTAATTGTAGGTTTCAAATATATACTAATAAATCGCAATAACCCTGTTCAAGGTAAAATTAATGTAATATGTTAAGAAACATGTTTAAACATAGAGAAAGATGTCTAAAACAATCAGCATTTTTAGAGGAATAAGGGTGTCCCAATTCGCCGGTAGATGGCGTTGTGCCGGCGAGAAACTAGCGAACGGTGTGTCGACGCGACATGTACTACATACATCTAAGCCAAATTGTCTTATCCTTTATCAATCTATTTTCAATTTTTGGACAACGGCGATAATATACACGTCGTTAATGTAACTTACGTGTAACATCAAATCAATGCATATCGAAGTAAAAATATACCATTATACTTCTGATCATAGATAATAAGTGTATTACTGGTAATAGATAGCCAACTTCACGTGGTTTTTGGTCCAAAATATAAGTATTGCGATACTACGGTAAAAAGGTCGTATCTTTGTACGGATTTCATAGTAAGATACGGTTTTTTCCGTAGCACTGCAGACTATAGTAAGATAGTAACTAAACTAGCTGCTCGAGGGCGCTTTACATCACGCTTCCTTATTTAGTTACTACTCATAATCTCTCCAATTTGTTAAAAATGAATCGGAAGTAAATTTTCCTTGTAAAATATTTAAGTTCCTAAACCAAAGTATGGTTTTTGATAGATTGAATAATAGAAACAAGTAAATGAATAAACTATTTTATTTTCTAAGCATTTAATAGTAATTGTACAACAAATAACTGGAGTGAA
The DNA here is from genome assembly GCA_947623375.1 of Apotomis capreana. Lineage (NCBI taxonomy): Eukaryota > Metazoa > Arthropoda > Insecta > Lepidoptera > Tortricidae > Apotomis > Apotomis capreana. Next base: position 1,678,337 of record OX392520.1, read on the forward strand.
GATGTTACTAACATTCGCGTTGAACCTAAAATAGATGTCTTCATGCACTATGCAGTGGATAATATTGATATCGTGGGGTCAAAACTATAAGCCCGATTTCAAAGGTCTTCATCTCGGAAGGACAGCGGCAAAGAGCATATAATCACTACGTTTTAAGAGTCGGCACTTTCATACAAGCCGCTAATCGGAATTATGAAAGCCTTTTGTACCAACCTAACAACTTAAAACAGTAGTACCAACATAGTAAAATCCAATTCTACTACGAGTATGTTGGTACCAATGTTGTTAGGGCTTGACAAATACGAATCATACTTTTCTATCGATATCGATAAATATTCGATATTCGTAGTTGCGTAGGTTTGCAAGCAAGATTTTTTTGTAATGCAAAAAACGACCAACATGATTAATTGATTAAAATACAAGTCACTTTGACAAATAAATATGCTGATCGCTTCCTGCATAACTTTGGTCAATTTTAGTGCTGGTTTTACGAAAATAAATATAAGTACGCCTTAAAAATTGTTTATTTATTTGACATAACCTAGGTATATGAACAGTTTATCTCTGGTTTTTGTTTTCAAGCAACATATTACCTAGGACCTGTAAATGAAACGCTTTATGAGATTTTCACATTTTCATTTAACTTTCTAATCGGTAAATACGCCAAGTCGTCATTGCCTGTTAACTTCACGCATAAACGGCACCTAAAAATAAAACATCAAATATTATCGATAATTTGTTCACACCACTATGTTATTGCTTGCTTAAAGTATGATTAGATTTTTGAGAAAATACATCATTTTACGTATTTACCTGATATCTACTACAATCTGAGTAAAACAGCTAACAAATACGATATATATATAAAGTAAATTGGCACTGAAATACGCCAAGTTTTACCTGATCGGGTCAAGCGGAAATCTTGCTAAAATATGCCAGAATTTTTTTCTGACACTCCCAATGCCACAAACTTCACACTTTCTTGTATATTTCCCTGGCATTATTCTTATAAAACACTGACACACTACTATAACATAATAATAATTTTGTTACAACAAACCAAACAACAAGAAAATTTTATTCCGCCATAGATTTTTACAACTTGCGTCAAATTGAGGGTTGTATGACATTTGTTATTGCGTCTTAATCAAATAGACGTTATGAGACTTGTTACGCGAAGGAATCGGTTGTCATTTTAATTTAGTAGAATTATTTTTATATTTCAATGTTGGCGCTAAAGGCTTTCATAATTCAGTTTTGTATGGAGTGTCGCTGGACTGGACAGCGGGGCGATACTTAAACACGGATCTCTTATTTAACATTGTCATTGTTTGGCTCACTTGAAGATATATGGGTGATAAAATCCCTTCACTGCAGTCACAATTTCTTTCTGCTGAAAAAATACACTAAATCCGGGCAGGATTTTATTTTTTCAAGTCTTTTCATGATATAACTAATGATTTAACTTTGTAACTTGATTCTTGTGAGATTTGAGAAAGAAATAGGTGATCAAAACACAAAAAAAACTTGTACTTACGCATGTGTCGCGAATGCTTGATATCGCGATGACGTTAAATATCTCGGCTGGCTACCCTGAACGGAAGTAGGACATTTATGGTGAGTGAACTGTTATCTATTCACAATGTCTATGGTAATAATGTCTATGATGAATGAACGATATTATCTATGCTATTCCCGCTGACTTCCGTTATGGCGGGGTATTACACGTTATTCTGGGTTTGAAACGTGGTGAATTAAGTTGTGCATTGTGTCTACGCTGAACCCCTTGGGAATCGCTGCTGGCTCCATACAAAGATGGTGGTCACGTGAGCTGACCATCTGAAAGCTAAGTGTCTTGATATAGATGTGTTATTATCTAATTCACGTCCAATTGTATCATCTATGTCCATGGTATATTAACATACTCCGAGCCCTTATGAAGACCTATGAGATATATAATGATTTACAGGTTATACCTTGCCCTTGAGTTTGTCCATGATAAGCATCTATATGAAACTGTACATGACCTACTGACAACCAGTGTAGGGATTGGGGGGAAGCCCAACTAGTGCGTGAGTTCCGGTCATCCTGGTGCTGGATGATCGGCCCGACTAGCGTTGAGTTCATACTAGCTGAACAGTCCCAGCTAGCTACATAGGATACTGGCTGAACAGTCCCAGCCAGCTCTGCGACGGGTGACTTAGAATACTAGCTGAACAGTCCCAGCTAGCTACTTAGGATACTGCAGGCTGAACAGTCCCAGCCAGCTCTGCGACGGGTGACCTAGAATACTAGCTGAACAGTCCCAGCTAGCTTTGAGACAGTTTATGTGGGACACTGAACGACCTATGACTATAAGAGTTGCTTATTGTTTAGCCCATAGCCGATTTAATGCTCTATCCATAGAACTATGACTTAACCTGACTTGCCCTTAACGTATATAATTAAAACCCTTCATGCAAGTAACTGATTCCCTAATAACCGTAGATTAAACTCCCATGCACATTAATATGAGACACTTGGAGACAGTCATGTCATATATATTTAAACTAACAGGCGGTGAACGGCCTAGCAGGGCGAACCTGGCGAAGCAGACTAGAGCGACGGAGATGCGACGAGAGATATAAGGTAGGATTCAATATCCATAATCTCTTTCTATCGTGAGGCCTTTAACGCATCCAATTTAAGATCAATATATAATAACCGAACATACATATAAATAACTAAGATGGCCCTCGCGACATGGTGGAGAGAGTGCTGGGATGTATTGAATCTATGCCTAAATTCATAATCAATAAAATTACCTACATGTGTAACATGCTTAACCCCATACGTTCTAATATGCTAAATATACTTGGAGTGAGGTCAAAACGAATTTGCACCTCCAAAACAGAGTTCAATTTAAGAAATACGCAGATGGTTTAAAACTATACATATATATTCATAGAATAAGTGTATATTTATTGTTATAAGAGAATAAGCTAAGGTTTCCCAATAGTTAAGAGGTGGCGCCACTTACTACACAGCATGAAATATTACTTTAAGATTATACAGATTTGTCTATAGACTGATTAGACTATCTGTGGGATTATTGGTTTAGCTGAAGACTCCTCCGCTAGATGGCGGTCGGAACTAGTTTGTAAGCTTACTCTTTACAGGTATTACTTGTAAGTTTTAATGATAAAAGGCTAAATTTAAGAGTAATACGGTGCAAGAACACAACAATTAGAATTAAGAATTATTTTAAAGGTTACAGAGATATCATTTACGTAATTCAACACTTAAAGGCGTGTAAGTTGAATTTCGCGGGTTTCGAAAGCGTTCTCTGTACGGCGCGTGATTGGCGGACCGCTCTGATACAAATCCAGTCAATATTATGATTTATTTCTTAATTTATTTAGACTATTATAATTTCCTATTAACGAACTTTCAAAGGACTCATTATTTTAACTAAAATTATTAATTCAGGTTTTCACTTTCAAATGTAAGCAAAACATTCGATGATATTTTTAACATCCATTCTGCAAAGATGATTAGCGGGGAGAATGACCTTATTCTCACTGAGATATGGTTCAATTTAGTATGTCATAAGCGGGGTATTGTGTTCAACGCACGGGGGAGACACCGATGCCGACCCAACGTCCATCTTTGTTTAAAGCTGCTTTCTGTAGTGGTCGCGGAGCAAAGTTATTTTTGTGGTGCTAACTGCTAGGCTGTAGCCGCCGAGTCCTACCCAATTTAGCCAGCAAACGTCGGCCCGGTGGTGTCTGAGGCGAAATACCATTTCAATAACTGTGAGTAGAACAATACTAATCGTTTCAGAGCATTGATCCAAGTATGAGAAAATTTGTTTGAATCTTTCACTGCCAATTCACATTATATACGAATAAACTCATGTGAAGTAACATTCACACCAACAGCATTGAAGGTTTCAAGCAAATATATCCTACAAACTTCTTGTTTTTCCTATCTGTTTAACCCAATATTCGATACGGTACTCGCATAACGACGCGGTTTTTTTTTTTTCTTACTTTGTGTGAAGATAATTATTCTCTTTAACTTTGTCTCGTGTTGCGTGGGTATAGTCACAGTAATATTATAGTACTCTAGGACAGCCGCAATTGATTTATCGATAATTGTCAGAAGCTATTGATCAAAGGATCACTCGTCCGACAGGAAAATTATCATCATTATATAGATACTTTCTTCGTTCATAGTAAAACGTCAGGTTAAACGAAGACACACTTGTTCTTATAATAAATATTACTAGCAGATATTTGATCACTAGATAGCAACAATAGTAGGTAGCTACTCGTATCTACACACTCCTATTGATTCACTGTAGTTTAGTATGGCCTATGAACAATTGTGGACATTGAGATACTACTTAGGTATACTTTTTTCTTTAGGTATCCAGCAAGCAGATTAGTTGTATAACATATCTATCTCTTAAAGAAATCTACTGTTTATATCCTTTGAGAATAACTATGAAAGCGAACCGGATTGTTTCAAGCTTTCATTATATCTGACATTTGAAGTTAGAATGCAATTTTGACAGACATATACTGACACTATACTAATAATTGTCAGTTCCCCTTTGATTAAATTACAATTACATTACAATCTTGACACCTATTTTTTTTTTGACAAGTGATTGAACAGTTAGGGAAAGGAGTTGATAGCTGTCATTATAAACTTACAATGCATTATCTTTCAATGCAATTTCTATGTTAGTGACAATTACAGAGAATTATTATTATTAATTAGTGGGAGGCCTATGTCCAGCAGTGGACAAGAATATGCTGATAGTGATTATGATAACAATTACATAGTGATATCTTAGATATTAACTACTTAGACAAGTAATTAATAACGCTTTAGATAAATTAATGGTTCATAACTCATAAGTATTATATTTGAATGAGACTTGAATATTTATTTTGGACATAGGATATTACTGAATTTTATAGGTGTCTTGTTCCACTTAGCAATTCATATTGAATTATAATTCACATGTAATACAGTGAAGTTACAACAACATCATATCATAGCGACTTTAATGATTCATACCACTTTATTAAATAGTTTCAAATTGTTATTGGGTACAAATGCTGAAATATGTACCGATATTTGACCGTCATCATGGCACATGTTTACGCAGGGCCCGCGTTACATGTAATATCATGACGAAATCATATATCAATTTCTTGAATTACTTCTAAAATTAAAATTTAAATATTTAATGTTGTTGTCTTTTAAATGTGACTTTACTGTGTTTCATCTTGAGTGTTAATGGATTCATTTACACTTCAATTTGCTTATTTACAATATATTCTGGTAAATAAAGAGTTATTTACATTGATGGTAAATGATGATAATAAAACTTTAATGACATTAGGTACAAATAAATGAATGGTAGGTACCGACCATTTATTTATTCTATATAGACCTATCATACAAAGGGGGACTTACTACTTTTAAGATTTTCTACCAGTCAACCTTTGGGCATAACAAAGAAATAATCTCATACAAAGGGGGGACTTAATACTTTCAAGATTTCTACCAGTCAACCTTTGGGGATAGCAAATGAATAACTTCTTACTTTCTACTTTAATTTTCCTTTGCATTTTATGAATCTTTATGAGTTTTTAAACTTGGCTGTACAACGGTTCGCTGATCTCGCGCTTTACATGTCCGCTTAATGCAACACTATGTTGGACCCCTAAATTTTTATTAATGCATTGAATGGTATTGTGGTTGCATGCCTCCTTATTTATACGAGTTTCTTTTATAAATAAATTTATTAATTAAAATAAATATACCTGCTATACCTATGGGATGCATATGGCCATAAAGAGCATCATTTATGCTTTATTTCAACCTGCTTACTTCTATGGAATGTTGTATGCAGGTGTGTGTTTATCGGGTGTGTGTGCTATTCTTTGTTATGTGTTCATTACAGATAATTATCAATTAATCATCATAATGGAAGCAAGTTTAATGAGCATCTTGAACATTAGTACCAATCGTATAATTGAACTCGGCAATGAGGCAAAGGAGTTCTGCGATTTACTCAAACCTGATTCCCCCGACGACTCAGTAATTATGGAAGCTGAGGTTAACGCTTCTAAGTTAGAAGGCGGTTTGAATAAATTGAAGAGCGACTTGAACAACTACTTTCGTTTAGTGAATGAACCTGCGGTTGACGACATTTCTCGAATAAGTACATCACAGCTGGAAGCTGAAGAATATTTGCTGGAGCTTCAAGTTCGACTTAAGCGATTCAAGTCTTCCTCATCAAGAGATGGCATTCCATCTGTCACCGGCAAGCTACCGAAGATGAGCCTACCTGAATTCTATGGCGATGTCCTACAATGGAGTCAATTCTGGGACCAATTTGCATCTCTAGTGGATAGCCGGAAGCTGAACGATGTTGACAAGTTCATGTATTTGTCATCTGCTCTGCGTGGAGAAGCCAAGAAGCTTATTGAAGGATTAGGAGCAACTAACAAAAACTATAAAATTGCTGTCACTACACTTAAAACAAGATACGGAAGAGTTGAGATGGTTAAGGATGCCCATTACTCCGCTCTGAACAAAATCAAGCCAGCGGAAGGTTCGACGACTGATTGTCGCAGAGTCCTGAATGACATAGAGAGACATTTAAGAGTATTAGCCTCTTTGGGAGAATATACTACACATAGCTACCTGCGGTTTCTGATTCTTGAGAAGTTCCCGGAAGAAATAGTTTATGAATTAAAGAAACGGATTGAAGACGACTCGGTGTCAGAAATCAGAAAGGAATTAGAAAGATTGATATCTGCCAAGGAAGATGCTAACAGGCTCACTACTCAAAAGGGAGAAGGCAATGAAACCAACTATACCACCGAAGCCTTACATGTCTCTGAAAGGATTAGAGGAAGTGGTTCCAAAGGGAGAGTTTACAACAGTCATCGGGTTAACAGTAATCACAATTCCCAAAGAGCTTCCACCAGCTTTCCATATCATGGATTTAAAAGGAAATTCAATGACTTTAACAGCTCAAGTCGTAGAGAACAGGTCCGAACAGGAGCGCCGTGGAAGAAAGGGAAGTGGTCATGCATCTTCTGCAATGGCAATCATTTTGCTGATGCATGCAAGGCATATCCGACAATCCAAGAAAGGAAATCGAAGCTGAATGGTCGCTGTTTCAGATGTTTCATACAAGGACATATGAAAAACCAATGCAGGACCAAGCGTAGTTGCCTTCACTGTGGTAACCACGGTCATCATAGGGCCCTATGTCCTCAAAGGATCACCAGAATGGAAAGAAATGAGAATCCACATCCACAGGAAGGCCGATCAGATGGAGGCGATCACCCTAAGACTAGCTAGTTTCGTGTGAACGATGTCGGTCACCGTTCTCCAAACGGCGATTGTAGATCTAGAGAGAGAAGGTGATGATGATCATCTCAAGTGCAGAGTTTTAATGGATTCTGGGAGTCGAAGCCAAGGAACTTAACCTTGCGACTATAGAGGATAGTCGGCTAACTATATTCAGATTCGGTTCCCAGGTGCCACAAGAAGTCAATAGTCCCAGAGTTAAGTTCCAGATCTCAAGACGTTCCGGCAAGACTATTCCTATTGTGGCTAACGTAGTCCCTATGATCACTCATAGCATACCCTATATCGTACCAGACAAGGAGCATTGGAAGACCAAGTTCGACTTAGCAGATGATGGATCATTAGCTGACCAAGTTGACCTGCTTATCGGCAACGACTATTACTTCTCAATTATGCTCACTGAAAATATTAAAATCCAGGATAACCTGTACATGGTGAACTCAGAATTCGGTTGGATTGTCCGCGACAAGACAGAACCGAAGCCTGTAGATGCTCTGGCTGTAGTCACATACTTTCAGACTAGCTTAGAAGTAAAACTTAACCAACCGGATTTATCCCTGAGTGAAGTTAACCTAAAGGAGTTATGGGAATTGGAAGCAATAGGTATTGTCGATTCTCTAAAGGAAAGCAGGGAAGAGGAAACTACTCTGTCTAATAAGCTAAAGGACAAATGGAGAGTCAAAGAAGAACTTAAGACACTTAAGGAAATATGTATACCCCGGTGTTATATAAAGGGACTTCTGCGTAGAAATTATCAGATACACTGCTTCACAGACTCATCAATGAAAGCATACGCAGCAGTAATTTATATAACACAGGACAACGAAAGGAGTTTCGTGATAGGTAAATCACGTCTGGTCCCAGTTAAAGACCACGATGACCTGAAGATCCCTCGTCTCGAACTACTCACGGCTCTTATAGGCTATCGTCTAATCCAATATGTCATGAGATTTCTGCAAGGCAACATAACCCAGAAAATACTTTGGACAGATAGCCAGATCGTCATCAATTGGTATCACTCGGAGAAGCTTCTGACACCCTTCGTAGCAAGGAGGATCCAAGAGATGAAGAAAGATAAAGAATTACAAGTCCGATATGTTCCAACAGAACTAAATCCATCAGATGTGGCTACAAGACCTGCGCAGTCTAAGGAAGAAATAGATAAATGGTTAACAGGACCCAACTTCCTATCACAACATCCCTCAAAATGGCCCATCAGTCCGGCAAATAACACCTCTCTTTTCGCCGGGGAGCGTCTACCGAGTATACCTATGGATGTAAGCGAAGATGACGGAGGAGAACAAGAAGAAACTACTAGGTCAAAAGGGGTAACCGACGATGATATAGGCATCATCTACACGACGATCTCTGAAGTAAAGGATATCCAAAGCAAACACTTCGCTGCAGAGTTAGCAGGAAAGATTACAGATCTAAAAAGGAATTTAGATTTATTTACAGATGAAGACGGAATACTGAGATGTAAAGGACGATTTAAGTACGCTAATTGGACGTACGATAAAAGATATCCGATACTGTTACCTAAGGATAGCTAGTATACTGATGATATCATTATGCAGACGCATACCGATAATCATCACGTAGGGGCTACTCATACTCTCAGTATCATTCGTCAATCATTTTGGATACCAGAAGGAAAGAGACAAGTATTCAAAGTTATTAAACGCTGTGCTCAATGCATCAAACACGGAGGCGGACCCTTCAAATTACCACCTACACCAGCATTACCACCAGAGCGAGTTAACTACAGTGAGTCCTTCACCTTCAGCGGAATAGACTATCTCGGACCGATATTAGTCAAGACAAAAGCAGGAACAGAAAAACGTTGGATCTGCCTGTTCACCTGTCTGGCAGTACGAGCAGTACACCTAGAGGTGGTTCAAGATTTAACGGCTGAAGAAGGGCTTCAAGCATTGAGGAGATTCACATCCGTCAGAAACGTACCTGCCGTAATCACGTCGGATAATGCAACCAACTTCAAGTTGATGTCTGAAGTTTTGACGCAACCATATTGCATTAAAAGAAAGATAAAAAGGCGTTTCATCCCTCAACTCGCACCATGGTTTGGAGGGTATTATGAACGGCTTGTAGGCCTTGTGAAGAACTGTATGAGGAAAACACTCCAGAAGCACCTACTCACAGACAGCCAGTTAAATACCATAATCAAAGAGATAGAAGCCGTCATCAATTCTCGCCCACTTACCTATGTAGACGAAGAGCCAACCCACATCTTGAAACCTTCTGACTTCCTTGCCCTTGGGAGAACTATAAACATTGATACCGATAGTGATGGACCTTTACCTCAAGGAACACAAGCTAAGAAAGATCTTGTGAATAGCTGGAAGAGAGGAATCACCGTACTCGGAGAATTTAAGGAAATGTTTGTAAATCGATATCTCTTAAGTCTGAGAGAAAGATACTCCCATTCACACAAACAAGGTCTATGCACATCCAAACTGGAACCGTCAGAAGGACAGATCGTCCAGATAAGAGGAGACAGCAAAAATAGGGAAGATTGGCAAGTAGGCAAGATCGTAACTTTACCAAAGGGAAATGATAATATGTGTAGAGCAGCTAAGGTTGAAGTCGGTAATAAAGTGTACACCAGGTCTATAGCACCACTTTACCCACTTGAAGTTGATGATACGGCGTGTGATGAGGTTACTTCACCACAAGAAGATAAAGAAGGAAACTCACAAGATGTAGCGATCGACATGGATGTCGAAGCCATATGCAGATCACCTATGGGTGATAAAGGGGAACAGGAATTTCCTGATGATACAGAAAGTATCAATGAAGGAATTACTCCATTTAGAGAAACCTCGCCTGATAATAACATGAATGGTACTAATGCTGATGACACCACTGGCGCCTCTCCTGGACCGCGACAGCCCAGGGATGCTGCCGTCAGAGCCAGAGAAAGGATTAAGCTCTGGACGCGCTCCCTTATGTCACTCCTGTCTGCCGTCGGGAGTGTCGCGAATGCTTGATATCGCGATGACGTTAAATATCTCGGCTGGCTACCCTGAACGGAAGTAGGACATTTATGGTGAGTGAACTGTTATCTATTCACAATGTCTATGGTAATAATGTCTATGATGAATGAACGATATTATCTATGCTATTCCCGCTGACTTCCGTTATGGCGGGGTATTACACGTTATTCTGGGTTTGAAACGTGGTGAATTAAGTTGTGCATTGTGTCTACGCTGAACCCCTTGGGAATCGCTGCTGGCTCCATACAAAGATGGTGGTCACGTGAGCTGACCATCTGAAAGCTAAGTGTCTTGATATAGATGTGTTATTATCTAATTCACGTCCAATTGTATCATCTATGTCCATGGTATATTAACATACTCCGAGCCCTTATGAAGACCTATGAGATATATAATGATTTACAGGTTATACCTTGCCCTTGAGTTTGTCCATGATAAGCATCTATATGAAACTGTACATGACCTACTGACAACCAGTGTAGGGATTGGGGGGAAGCCCAACTAGTGCGTGAGTTCCGGTCATCCTGGTGCTGGATGATCGGCCCGACTAGCGTTGAGTTCATACTAGCTGAACAGTCCCAGCTAGCTACATAGGATACTGGCTGAACAGTCCCAGCCAGCTCTGCGACGGGTGACTTAGAATACTAGCTGAACAGTCCCAGCTAGCTACTTAGGATACTGCAGGCTGAACAGTCCCAGCCAGCTCTGCGACGGGTGACCTAGAATACTAGCTGAACAGTCCCAGCTAGCTTTGAGACAGTTTATGTGGGACACTGAACGACCTATGACTATAAGAGTTGCTTATTGTTTAGCCCATAGCCGATTTAATGCTCTATCCATAGAACTATGACTTAACCTGACTTGCCCTTAACGTATATAATTAAAACCCTTCATGCAAGTAACTGATTCCCTAATAACCGTAGATTAAACTCCCATGCACATTAATATGAGACACTTGGAGACAGTCATGTCATATATATTTAAACTAACAGGCGGTGAACAGCCTAGCAGGGCGAACCTGGCGAAGCAGACTAGAGCGACGGAGATGCGACGAGAGATATAAGGTAGGATTCAATATCCATAATCTCTTTCTATCGTGAGGCCTTTAACGCATCCAATTTAAGATCAATATATAATAACCGAACATACATATAAATAACTAAGATGGCCCTCGCGACAGCATGAAATGTAAAATCCGCTTATTTTCGTTAACTGTTGCTTTTCTAACCAAACACTGAACACCCCACCATTTTTGAGGCTACACACAAACACTTCACATCCGTTAATATGTCAATTAGGTATCTGGTAATAATTATTATTTAATACACAAAATCTTCTATTTCTATACCGCCTTTGAAACTACCTGATTGTTTTGCTTCGAATTTGAAGTGTGCCAATAACCCGACCATGAAAAAATGCTCGGTCGCTGATAAAGACAAAACATGGCACTCTTTTCTATTTCTTCTTTTAGGAATCGCAATAAGGCTATCTTTATCTATCAAAGCGTGTCAGACCCTTGTTATCATTAGTAATGATATAATAATGTAATGATTCATTACATTATTAAAAAAAAAATAGTTCCAGGGAAGAAATACCGAAAGTGTAGTTACTGTGCACTAAAAATAGTAATATAAAAAGTTTAAAAGGCAATAATAAAAATAATTTTCTCCTAATAAATATGTAGTTTTATGTACGGTTCCATATTGGGTTGCATAAATTTTAAAGCCATAATGTCGGTGTGCATAACCACTTTTGTCATAAAAATCTTTCCGCATAAGCAGGGACCGGAACCGGTTACCCTAACAAGGGTTTTTGATGAGGTTATTTTAGAAGTTGTTTTTAAAAACCCTTACATATTGTTAACCCTATGATGTGGTTGTTTCAATGATACGGTTACTGTTTTGTTGCAGTTAACGCGGTTACCGGTTACCTTAACTAACCTACCCCGTCCCACTAACCGAGTCTTTAGGGTATTGAACCGAGTTCAAACGAATGTGATCCTTAAGTAATGTGTTATTAGTTCAGTTTTTGAATAGCAGTTATAATAACTACTAACCCTAACTTAATAACCTTAACGTAAGGGTTTTTGAACGAGTTCTAACGAATATGATCCCTAAATTATGTTTTATTAGGTCAGTTTTTGAATAACAGTAACTCAGTAAATTTCTTATCTCTTGCAAGTCATAAACGTGTTTGGTTTGCGAGGTTTGTAACAATATGCTATAAAGCGACAATTCAGTCAATATTCAACTTTAAGTCTTTGGTGTAGAAACTTCTTATGTTACCATGGTAGCGTTGCTTAGCTCGAGCGGCGAAAACAATGTGTTGTTTGTTTTTTTTTCATATTTCATCTTTGCCTTTGCGGCTTGACAAATAACTGTAAGACGGAAAAAATAAAAGTTATTCGTTTATTTTTGCCGTCACCATTGTTATCACATATTGGTTTATCGCAAAAACAATTAACTATCATTTCCTTCATACCCCGTAATACAGATGAGTATTGTTTCGATAAAAAAAATATAACAATTAATGCGGCATTCAGTTAAGGCACAACTGCATTTTGATTATTCTTAAAACAATAATAAATACCGCGTCTCAGTGTGCAGTAAATGCCAATACCCCGATAACAATAAACTAAAAATAATTCTTAGCATTTCACTCATCCCTTTTCATCTAAGTATAATTATATTTAGGTTGATGTATGTGTCAATAACGAACTTCAAATTATTTTAATCAAATTACACCCTTAAATTGTAAAGATAAGCAATATTAATGATGGTTCTGTGGATATTCTTATTATTCAAATTGATTTGAACAAGAATATTTCTTGTACTCTGTCTTGATTAAATCATGATCCTTTTTTTTAATTAATAGTTAAAAACGTAATAATTATAAAAACATTTAAACACTAAAAAAGTTTTAAGTAATTAATTAAAATGTTATTTGAAATAAAGTTAATTTTGTTATATTATGTATTCTATAACTTTTTTTTTTAAATTCTTTACACACAGACAGATGTCCTTTTGTCCGGATTTCCCGCTGGTCTCGCTTAGGGGTCACATTTCTCAACCGATTTATGAAGTTTTGTGAGGTCTAGGTTAGTTAATTATATGAAATATTTGTGTCGATAAAATTATTCGAAACTTGGTTCGAATAATTTTATCGACTTCGATTTGTAAACTAAGAAAAATAAAAAAAACATCCATTTGGAAGAAAAAAATTAAACAATTTAAATTAATAATCAATGGCATTTATTTGTATATATCAAAAATCCAGTTTACTGTTCTATCAACACAACCAATTTAAAAATTATCTTTACATTAAAAGTTGTTACAGCAGTAATCAGAAAGTAAATTAACATCTATACTATTATAAAATCCTAAATTTGTATTGAAAATAAATTTTCTATGGAGGGAGGTCATGATTTCAGGAAAATTGCCGTCGTCGCCGTGCCAACCTGGCGCCATCTGTTTTAAAAAAAACCATTGTCCTCGCATCACGCCGAAACGGCTGGATAAAAAGCTACTAATTTTGGTACAGGAATAGCTGAACATCCAAAGATGGTTATAGGATACTTTTTATTATGATTAATATTTATCTCTGAAAACATAAATTCCATGAAATATTTTCCTTACAATGTGTAAACCTTATAATGACAGCGTTTGTGATTTTGAATTTAGAACGACGCGACCCCCGCGTGGCTCTTACGTGTACAAAAACAAAAAAGTATGAATTCGACATAATACCTCCGCGCGGCCCACCGGTATTAACAATAAGGTTAAGGTTGTTTGAGGCGTTGAGTTACGGAAACCGTCTTAGTTAGATAGAAAAGATGGCGCCAATTATCGACCAACACAGACGAAAATATGAGTGCAATGTTCGTTGTAAATTGGCTCATGCTAAAAAAAAAACATACATTTCTTTAAAAACACAATTTGCGACAATAGGAACTAATTAATGCTCTTTTATTGAATATGCAATTATATTCTTCTGTAGTTTGTAAGTATTGACCATAAAAAAGCCCGGAGACGCAATAATAAATGTTAATGAATAAAAAAGATTTTTTAATGCCATTTTATCGAGTGTAATTGAAATAGAAGTATTTCGAATGAATTTAAGTTAATTAAATACATTTTTAAATATGTTTTACCAACCAACATTTAGAACATTAGGCGCAAATTTTTGTATTGTTTGTGTTTGGCCTAACTTACTTCAGGAAAAATATTGATAGCGTGATGCAGCTTGATTGTTGTTTTGTATGGACACGCGTCGCCGTGCCAACCTGGCGCCATCTGTTTTCATAAAATCCTTTGTCCTCCAATCACGCCGAAATGGCTGGACGGATTTTAACCATTTTTGGTACAGGGATAGCTGGACATCCGAAGATGGTTATAGGATACTTTTTTTCCGTCTACGGTAAAGAAAAAATACGCGAATGAAGTCGTGTGCATCTCATAGCGTCATCCATTAGCGTCGTGAATTTGAATTTAGCACCACGCGTAGCGTACCCCGCGGGGGGCCGGCCTGCGCTACCCGCCGGGGACAATAGCTCTGAGGTTGGACGAGTCGCCGAGTTACGGACACTGGGGCAGTAGATGGCGTTAGTGGTACACGAAATGATAATTTTATGAAACAAAACTGAACACAATTTTGTTATTATTAATTTCTCGATGCAACAATGGGAACTACCACTCTATTATTGCATATAAAAATCATGTATTTACTCAGTAGTTTATAAATATTGACCCTCTTTTCATAAACGTACTGAGACGCGGAGAAAATTTGAAATGAATAAATAAGTTGTTTTTTACTTTCTTGAGAGACAATAATCAAAATAAAATTATTTAAAATCAATTTTATCCTTTGACGTATAAATATTTACGGAAAGTTAATGAAATATGATACGCGCATAAGTGCTACCAGTAGCGCCATCTGTGAGCTTTAAACAGTAGTTTTCCCTGAGGTGCCGTCCGCAGCAGAGTTTTCGCAATGGCGAAGTGAGTGGATTGGTCTGTAATTTGTGTATTGTTTTACTAGCTAGATTGTTTTACCCACTGCGCTCGCGTTAAAACATACGTTCACTATATTACTACGTCTACTACGACCTCTTACACAAATTTGAAGTTAATGAGTGATACATTTAAATGTTATTACTATGTACAATTAATTTCTTTAATTTTAATACAGCTGATGCAAAGTTTAAGTTGACAGCTCGAGGGCCGTTCAGCGTCAGTATGTGTTTAGACAAAATATAAACAATCTCAAACAACGTTTGATTAAACTTTTAAGTATTTTTAAAGAGATGGTGACTAACAGAGACGGGAGGCAATAAGAAAAAAAACAATATCGTACAACGGAAAAAAGAAAGCAAGGCTGATGAAACTTAAGCAATACGAAGAGATGGTATCGAAAAAAACGGGGGGCTCGGGGGGCGGAGCCCCCCGCTCTAACAAAATACTACATGCTAAAACTGAAAAATTCAAGTAGCTTTGATGAAAGGCTAAGTTACCTGTAGATATATGGTGATCAAGAAAAAACAAAACCCTAAAAGGCTAAAATGAAAGCAAGTCTCATCAAACTTTTAAGTATCCTGAAAAGATAGTGAACTAAAATGGCATAGTGCTGGCATTAAGAAAACACAAAAACTTAAAACGGAATCGAGAACGCAAGTCTGATCAAACTTTAAAAGATTCTAAAGAGATGGCGACCCAACCAGACGGGAAGCACGAAGAAAAAACAATATCGCACAACGGAAAGAAGAAAGCACGCCTGATGAAACTTTTAAATAACACGAAAAGATGTTATTGAAAAAAAAATGTATAACATGCTAAAACAGAAAAATAAAGTAAATCTGATGATAGGCTAAGAAGTTACGTGTAGATATGGTGATCAAGAAAACACAAAACCTTCACTAACGAGTAAGCAAGTCTGCACAACCTTTTGAGTAACCCGAAAAGATAGTGAACGATAGTGGCATAGTACTCGCATTAATGAAACGGAAACAAGAAAGCAGGTTTGACCAAACTTTTAGGTATTCTAAAGAGATGGTGACTAACAGAGACGGAAGGCACTAAGTTAATTATACCGCAACACGGAAAGAAAAAAGCAAGACTGATAAAACTTTTAAGCAGCACGAAGAGATGGTATTTAAAAATACAGGAGGCTCGGGGGGCAGAGCACTCAGAAAATGTCATTTGATAAAACTGAAAAATTCAATTAAATCTGATAAAAGGCTAAGTGACCTGTAGATATGGTGATGAAGAAAACGTAAAACCTTAAAACGCTAACAAGAAAACAAGTCTGATCAAACATAAAAGCAACCTGAAAATATATTGAACTAAAATGGCTTAGTGCTCGCATTATAATACACAAATCCTTAAAACGGAATCAACAAAGCAAGGCTGATCAAACTTTAAAGAATTCGAAGAAGAAGAAGATGTGGTGACCAAACCAGACGGGAGGCACGAAGAAAAAACAATATTGCACAACGAAAAGAAAAAAGCAAAGCACGACTGATGAAACTTTTAAGTAACACGAAGAGATGGTATTGAAAAAGACGGGGGGCTCGGGGGGCGGAGCCCCCCGTACTTAAAAAATGCAATATGCCAAGACTGAAAATTATAAGTAAATCTGATGAAAGGCTAAATGACCTGTAGATATGGTGATCAAGAAAGAAAAGAAAGAAAAGACAAAACCTTAAAATGCTAACTAGAAAACAAGTCTGATCAAACTTTTAAGTAACCTGAAAAGATAGTGAACTAAAATTGCATAGTGCTCGCATTAAGAAAACACAAATCCTTAAAACGGATTCAAGAAAGCAAGTCTGATCAAACTTTAAAGGATTCTAAATGGGGATGGTGACCAAACCAGACGGGAGGCGCGAAGAAAAAACAATATAACAAACGGAAAGAAAAAAGCAAGACTGGTGTAACTTTCAAGTTATCTGACGAGATAGATAACAAAAATGCAGTAGTGCTCACATTGAGAATACATAAACCTAAAAACGGTAACAGAAAAGCAATTCTGAACCAACGATTAAGTATTCTAAGGAGATGATGACCAAAAAAAGCGGGGCAGTAAGCAAGACAATATACCACAACGGAAAGAAGAGAACATGACTTTATTTAAGTAACCAATTGAGACAGTGCACAAAAATGTCGGAGGCCTCGCATTGAGAAAACAAAACAAGAAAGTAGAAATTGAATCTAAAATGAACAAGGAATCATGTCCGTGAAAGCATTCAAATATTCCAAAGATACAGTAAACAAAAAATATGGGGGGCTTGAGTTATGCCAAGCCAATGCCAAATGCCAAGTTATGCCAAGTGAACGTATTTTTTTTAACGCGTGCGAAGCCGCGGGCAAAAGCTAGTATTATCATAAAATAAGTTGGCTCACTGAGTGGTCAAAATAAAAAACAAAATAAAACTTGAAATCAAGCTAGCTTACGCACACAAACCATACATATTGTATTATAAGATATATATATAACACATATAATATTATAAATAAATATGAAATATTAAAATATATACCTAGGTACCTTATTAAAATTTCAACAAGGGTCAATATGTTCTGCCAGCATCAACGCGATTTCTATAATAATACCTTTAAAAGTATTTACCATATTATAATCATGCTATGTTCATAAAATAAAATAAAATTTGGATGTGTAAATAATTTACTAGAATAGTCATTTTTTTATCAGATAACAAAAATAGTAAGTTTAATTATACTACTAAAACCATAAAAATATCATCATCACAGTTTAACATGCATAATCAGTCTTAATAACTACATATTCTTAACAATTAATACTTATAACACCTATACATTAAAAACACCATAATAAAAAAAAACAATGACATAAATCAGCAATCAAAAAATCAAATCACTTTAAAATTAGACCTTATCAAATATATTACTAAATTATGGATTACTTATTATTTACGTAATTTTGGAAAGCCGTATGATACAATTCTGTCATAAATTTTACACGTGCCCACATGTCCTTAAATTTATCGTCCGGTACATCTAACAATTCCTTGAATTCCGCTAAAATTTCTGTACGTTTTTCATAACCTTCCTTCCTCTCTTGATTTAACTTTGAGTCTGAAATAAAAAAATATATACTTAATTTGGCATTTCATTTTAAGTTTAGTAAGTAATACGTCACTAATATTACATTTATATATTAGAAATGTAAGCGCCGTCCAATAAAGTACAACGTTAAATGCCTATTTTTTGTTAGGAATGCTAAACTGGCAGCTCTAAGGATACCCGAACATAAAAAGTAAATTGAAATAATGCAATATACATATATATATACTTATGATTTTTAGCTAAATGTGCCAACATATTCTGAATAAAATGTATAATAAATGAAAATGCACAAACACACATTTACGAAATGTCATTGTAGTAGATATTCCGAATTTGTATAGTAATTAAATATTATATATTTACATATACATTCATTTAAACAAGTTGTCTGAACGCCTCATTTCATGGCAAAAGGCCGCCATTTATATCTACGTTTTTGTGGAATGCAATGTGCAATTAACTTTAAATAAATAAATATATGTACGTATAGGTATATATATAATTAGAATATGGTTGAAAATAAACAAACATATTGCAGATACTATTAAGGAAAAAATATCAGTTCGAGTACCTTAAATTTAAGGTCGATAGTATTTACAAAGACTTAATGGTAAACAAAATTGAAATATCATCATAATAAGATTGCATAACTTACCAGTTTCTGCTGTCTTTTGCCTGTTAAGTTTATTTACAAAGTCACTATATTCCTCGGGAAAGTTGCATGGCAGTGGCAGCAAGCGCTTTTTGTTGTCCATTTTAAAGTTTTTTTTTAATATTCGTTATTTTATGGCACCCGTTTTTAACTGACCAGTTGGACGATTTGGAGGATACTGAGTAACTAACGCTTATCATCCATGATGCTTCAAAACAATACTAATCCCATCTCTTTCTTACATTTTTTATCCTATCCGTCATTTTTAAACAGCACGTTGCAAACTTAAAAATACCATGCTGCAAGTCAAACTCTCTTTTGTTCTTATACGATGGTTTTTACTGTTATCAGGTATAATGCTGGTAACGCAGCAAAGTTGCCGATCGTTCTTCGATAAGAAAAAACTTTAGTATGAAAATTATAGTTATTTATTATTAGATGTTATTACTTTTTTATTAGCAGAACAATCACATCAAATTATCAACTAATTAACAACATCAGTGTAGGAGAAACATATAAAAAGCGAAGATAAAGTACTTATTATCTAATAACAACAACAAAAAACAAAAAGTCAAAACAAAACTAGTGTAAAAAAAACACGGCAAAACGTGAACATTCTGCCAACTCCGCTCATCTATAACGATCCTTCAAGGTTCAGTTCCAAACCCTAACGCGTAGGGGTTTAGAGTTAACTGCTATAAAAAACCCTTACGCGTTAGGGTTTCAACCGTAACTGTGTAACTGTGTTGAGGTTGTAGTTAACTGTTATGATATGGTAACCTTAACATAGGGTTACCAAATGAAAAGGTTACCTTATGTTATGGTTACCAAATTGTTGGGGTTACCTTATCAATAGGCTTAACTTTAAAGAGGGGTTTTCCGGTCCCTGCGCATAAGTGTGTTAGTCATTAATTGATCCGCATACATTTTATGACCATAATGTTTTTACGCATAAGTAAGGAATGTCATATAATTTTGGAGCATATCAACCTGAATCATAATAATTAATCGTCATAATGTTCTTATGCATATCGTGCATTGGCGCATAATACTGAAGAACATAAATATCAAGCTTCTAATGTTTTATTTCAACATCAGCCTGGTTTTCTGGCAGCAGTTTATTTCTGAGGGGGTCGCAGTTCTTTCAAACCTAACCTAGCCTACTTTTCTGGCCGATGTTCGTATTTGTAGGTTCACAATTCTAACCTAACCTAACCTACAACAAAGAGGTCAGTGTGGAGAAGGATGTCTTAATGCGGGGGGCTGTGCCCCCCGAGCCCCCCTTGTGGGGGGCTTCGCCCCCCCGTCCCCCCTTTTTGTTTTTGTGCTCATGTAACTTTGTATCATTATTTCAAATGTTATAAAGTATTATGATTGGTACATGTAATGTAACTTATACTATATAATTTCTATTACCATTAATTATGAAGACCATAATTTATGCGTTGCTCTTCTTCGTACTATCAATTATTATGACATTCAATAATGATTTGAAATTTTGTGCCATACTAAATTATGCCTATGAACAGCCTGCCGAACAACAATTATGACGTAAAAATTTTATGCAAATAACAATTTATGACAAATAACATGTATGAGGAAAGCCATTATGCGAAATGAGTTATGACAATCGAATTTATGACAAGAATTTTTATTCCACTAGAGGTGATCCCTTTATGTACTAGTAACAACGCTTCAGAGCGTGTCTATGGGCTGTTTCTACAGAGCCATCTAGGCGACACGAAAGAGAACGGTGTTGTAACGAATATGTTAGTAAAAGTATGTGTGGGATGGCGTTAAAATAAGGCCTTGGCTTTGTTCTGAGATATCATAGCATGCTTCTGATGAATAAAATAACAAATCTACAGTCCGACCCAAAAAGAGTAGAAATTAAATAAAAAACCGGTCAAGTGCGAGTCGGACTCGCGCACCGAGGGTTCCGTACAAACACTTTCCATCCTTAAGTGGTTAAGTTTGCACCTGGTATGTCTAGCGCTCCATACAAATGAGGTGCGAAGTTAACGCAACCAATCCCGTTTGTTGTATGGGAGCCCCCCTTAAATATTTATTTTATTTTATTTTTAGTATTTGTTGTTATAGCGGCAATAGAAATACATCATCTGTGAAAATTTCAACTGTCTATCTATCACCGTTCTTGAGATACAGCCTGGTGACAGACGGACGGACGGACGGACAGCGAAGTCTCAGTAACCTAAGTATTGTCAAAATATTATAAACTAAAAAAAACAAATTTTGATAGTATATTCGCTGCGTAGATAAATTAAATAGAATTGACACCATTTCATATGTTTAAGACTATTTTTTTTACATTTCTGTATTCCACTTAGAGGACAAATGACCATCAATTATTTTATTAGTTATTTTTGCACCAGAAACATCGTTTTCCCAACAATAAAATCGATTATAAAATTAGTCGATTTAGTCATTAATCATTTTTTTCTTTTTTGCCATCTAGTGACAGATTTGAATCTTAAATAATCGATTTTAAATCGATTATTCCTATAATCGATTATCTTTTCACATTCCTACGTTACATACAAAATGATAACCCTGAAGGCGACGGGTAATGCCAAACTAGCGCCACTTCGATTTTTTTCTCAACGTAATCTATCGTGATTTTTTCGTGACCCCTATTGGACCTCGCATGATTTGTGCACAAGCCCTAATGTATTGTTATTAAATATCCAGTATCCCGATTCGCCGCTAGATGGCGCTGTGCCGACGGCAAACTAGCGAACGACGGGTTATCTCAGAATATACCAGAAGCTACTGATGTGCCACTGCCCTTCGTAATATATCGTAATATCAAATTTTAATTTTTGCAGGCGGCGTGTTCTTTTAAATATGCCGTTGGTATTACATTATAACTTGCGAATTAGGTTAGGACTATTAGGGATGGGCAAATGACAAAAAATATCGATACTTCGATCTCGAGTATACTAAAAAACTGAATCGAGTAAAAAACCACAGATGTCACATTGGAAATGTAATTTAGAAATGCTGGAAGGCTGTCAACCCGGGCGAACCCCCACCTGAGAGGAAAGACATTCAGCGGCTGTGGGACGACGTTGGGGTGAAGCGGGTATTTGAGGGCTTGTTAGGGACGGCGGTGGGAGTGGACAGAGCGAGACTTCTTGCGGGATCGGTTTCCGAGTCAGGCGCGTGGCTGCATGCGCTTCCCTCCCCGCATTTAGGCACTCTTCTCGACAACGATTCTTTGCGGGTAGCGGTTGCTCTCCGCTTGGGCTGCGATGTGTGTGTACCTCACTTATGCATCTGTGGCACAATGGTAGAGAGCAGCGGCTACCATGCTTTGAGTTGTTGTCGGTGTGCAGGAAGATTTCCACGCCATCACGCTTTAAACGATATCATCCGCAGGGCACTTGTCTCTGCGGGTGTGCCGTGTTTGCTGGAACCTCCTGGTCTTAGCCGTTCAGATGGCAAGAGGCCGGACGGTATGACGTTGGTGCCTTGGCAGAAAGGAAAGTGCCTTTTGTGGGACGCTACATGCGTGAGCACTTATGGTGCGTCGCACATTGGTCGTACCTCAGTTTTGGCCGGGGCCGCTGCTGAGACTGCCGCCTTTAGGAAGAGGGCGAAGTATGCTTGTTTGGGGGGCTATTTGTTTGTTCCTCTGGCCGTTGAAACGTCTGGTTGTTGGTGCGCGGAGGCAAGGGCGTTCCTGAAAGAGCTTGGGGGTCGCTTGAGGGAGAAAGGGTATGATGCTCGCTCCGGATCATTCCTGGCGCAGAGGTTATCGATCGCTGTTCAACGCGGTAACGCAGCGAGTGTGTTGGGAACTTTTGCGCCTGGAATGGTGCGGGGCGGGTTATTTGAGTAAGTTTTTGTATTTGTTAACATTTTATATTATAAGGGACTGTTATGTGTATGTTTTAATATGTAATCTGGAAATTTAAATAATATGTTCAATATCATTAAATAAATTTAGAAATAAAGCACATGATACCATTTTACAAATTTGTTTTCTGATCGTGGGTCCCGCTACCGCCTACATTATTTGTCCGCCCGCCTCCAAGGATGGCTCAAACTGCAGCTTAATCCAATCCCAAGATTCTATTTTTGCCGTTTCTTGAATAGCGATCTCAAAAAAAAAATGGGAAATTCTTGATCCAACTCCGCAAACAATTTTTGAAATTTTGACGAATTTTATAAAATGTCAAAAAGTCACCGGCCGATTTTGGAAATTCAAATCGCACTGAACTCTGAAGTGTCCGCGTACCTCTCATACAGTCCGACCAAAAAGAGTAGAAATTAAAAAGGGCAATACTGTAGTGTCCTCCCTTTCTAATCAATATAAGAAAACGACACTACAGTATTGCCACTTTTTAATTTCTACTCTTTTTGGTCGGACTGTATCTGGGAAACTACAGGTAAATGTGACTATTTCATAAATCGTGGCACTCAGGAAAAATAATCATTACTATTTTAAAACTATACACTTTTCGAATCTACTCATAGTAACATGAGAATTCGTTGAAATGCAGACTCTGGGTGAGAACAGCCGAATGTCTAAACATCGGAACATACGAAATAAATTTTGATAAAGTTGAATATGTGTCCGAAACCACGACGGTTGTAGATATAGCTCAGACGACACTTCAGACAGTCGCCAAACTTAAGTGGCAGTGGGCGGGGCATATTACCTAACCTAACTTAATTATGGTACCATGTAACATATGAATATTACGATCAATGGAAAAAAAAATGGGCAAGTGCGAGTCCGACTCGCGCATGAAGGGTTCCGTGCCATAAAACAAGTTTGTTGTAGGGGAGCCCCCCTTGAATATTTATTTTATTTTATTTTTAGTATTTATTGTTATAGCAGCAATAGAAATACATCATCTGTGAAAATTTCAACTGTCTAGCTATCACCGTTCTTGAGATACAGCCTGGTGACAGACGGACGGACGGACGGACAGCGGTCTCAGTAATAGGGTCCCGTTTTTACCCTTTGGGTACGGAACCCTAAAAACAGTTATATAGAAATAAGATAGATACCTACTATTAAGAGGCCTTATTCCTTTTAAAAAATATTTTTTTCATATTATGACAAATATATTTATAATCAACCAACTTTTAAGTGAATAATATTTTTCCTCGAGTTCTAGGTAGTAACATAGCTACTTCATGTTTTCATTGCGTGCAGTCGAAAATAAATTGAAAAATCTAATTTTCCATGTGAATTTTGTCAATTTCGAGTAGTTTTTGAAACAAAAATTATCAATGAGAAATTCAAACTGTAGGTTTCAAATTTATACCAATGAATCTCAATAGTCCTGTAAACTTTCAACCCCTTTTTAACCCTTTTAGGGGATGAATTTTTGAAAACGCTGAAATCACTTTTCTTGTATTATAATAATATGCCTTTATACGAAGACTCAAGTCCCGCGCTCAAAAAATATTTGATCTTCATACAAACTTTCAACCCCTTTTTTACCACCTTAGGGGATGAACTTTCAAAAAGGCTGAAATTAGTTTTCTTGTTTTTTAATAGAATACCGTTTACCAAAGTTTCTAACTCCTAGCATTAAAAAAAGTTGTACCCCATACAACCTTTCATCCCCTTTTTAAGCCCCTTAGGGATTGAATTTTTCAAAATCGCTTCTTATCTCTTGTATACTTTATAAATGCAACCTACTGTGCAAATTTCAACTCTCTAGCATTTGTAGTTTCGGCTCTGCGTTGATGAGCCAGTCAGTCAGTCAGTGTCAGGATCAGGACACTTGTATTTATATATATATAGATATATTAATTTATAACTATCCACCTACCTATTTAGAAACCAGATACTATTGTGTAACAACGACGTCAAAAAGTAACGTCGCTTCCAAAAATATCATTTATACTTCAGAAGTGGGATAAAACCCAATGTGCTGAATGAAACTTTGATGTGTCTAGTACATTTTGTGTTGACAAATCGTTCGCTAGTTTCTCGTCGGCACAGCGCCATCTAGAGTCGAATTGTGACAACGTCACGGAAAGTCTGCAAATTGCTTTTCCAAGGAAAAATCAGTTTTATGATGAATTTCTGAAAAAGAGACATACTTAGATACTTAATTAAGTTGAACACCCTTGCATAGACTGTACCCAGTATTGGTTTAGTGTTTCAATTGTTCGCTAGATGGCGCTGAACCGAAGGCAAACTAGCGTTGCCACAGAAAGTACCACCCGCTACGGGTGTTTGTCTGGTTGATAGAATATTGTGCGAGAAAAGAGGAATCGTGGCAGACACGGGAACTGAAGTTATGAATTTAACATGGCAATCGCATATTAGACGCATGTCTTATATAATAACACTACCGATCCGCCCCGGCTTCGCACGGGTGCAATGCTATATTATACATATAAATCTATCTCTGGAATCACTCTAGCTATTAAATAAAAACCGGTCAAGTGCGAGTCGGACTCGCGCACCGAGGGTTGCGTACAAACACTTTCCATCCTTAAGTAGTTAAGTTACGTTTGCACCTAGTATGTATAGCGCTCCTTACAAATGAGGTGCAAAGTTAACGTAACCAATCCCGTTTGTTGTATGGGAGCCCCCCTTAAATATTTATTTTATTTTATTTTTAGTATTTGTTGTTATAGCGGCAATATAAAAATACACCATCTGTGACAATTTCAACTGTCTAGCTATCACCGTTTTTGAGATACAGCCTGGTGACAGACGGACGGACAGCGAAGTCTCAGTAATAGTTAGAGTCCCGTTTTTACCCTTTGGGTACGGAACCCTAAAAAACCGCATCAAAATCCGTTGCGTAGCGTTAAAGAGTTAAACATATATAGGGACAGACAGACAGGAGGTAGCAATTTTGTTTTATACAATTGTGACAAATAGCTACGTGTTTCGCTTCTACCCGCAAGATGGCGCAACCATCGCACCTATGACGCGCTGTCACTTCGTTCCCGCTGTTGTTGTCAGAGGGCGCCGCGTCTACGCTCCCGCCAAGAACAACGAATCGGCACCGACCACGCCGCTGATTTCTTGGAACGTGATTGGTGGAACGCCACTGACCAATGAAGAGTCGAGAGAGTTTGGCGGGAAGTTGTCGACGCTAACGGGAACGTGCGATGCCGGAGCGGTCATTCTTTCTTCGCGTTTGGTGACGACAAGTGGTTATAAAAACTTAGTGGTGCTTTTGTGTGTAAAGATAAGTTTCTTTGTTCTTATAATCTGATTAGTAGTGTTAGGCATTATTGCTTTTGGCTCGATTCACATCCACATTCTGCTATGCGCATTTTTCTATTTGCTATTGAACCTATAACGTAAAGTACTTAACGGATTTTATTCAAAAAACATTGTTACTATTTGGTTTTAGTTCGACCGTTTTCCCTGCTAAAATTCCGTGGACGCGTTTTGTTTTGTTGTTTTAATTATAGTACCAGTAATTTGAATCGTGTTAAATTCTTTTAAAAGTTTATTCGTTTAATTAATAATTAGTCATCCTAGACAGATGATGGATGATTCATAGTTTTTTTTATTATGTATTAATCATTGTATTAATAATAGTAGTGGATCTCTTTAGTGTTTCAATAGGCTTCAACGATAACTATCAATTTAGTAATTATGCCTACCTACCTCATTGTATAATGTTAACGGTTTGCTTTATTTAGGTTTCAAGTATCTTGGCGATTAATTTGCTACATGTTGTGCGTTGCTGGTAAAGTAATAGATTTAGATATTGCAATTGATTTTGTTTTGTTTAGTCAATCTTCACGCTGTACTTTTAATAATGCTTAGCTTAGCACCTGTAATAACTTGTTTACTTAATAATTATAATTGATAATTACTTTAAAGCTTGATCCCACCAAAAACATTTCATGTAAAATTGGCGGCCAAGACTCAGATGCTCATAACGCTTTCGCTGTAAAAAAGTGGTCAGATCCCTCGAAAAGCCAAGCCCGTAAGCCCTGAGTTTACTGATCCTACACCTTGGCTTCAAAAGTATGGCTTGGCCGTTTCATACATAAAGTACCGTAAATAAGTTTAACGGACTGTCCGGCCAAAAAAAAATCCATTTTGGGAAGCAAAAAGATAAATAGACTCAACGTAAAATTATTCTGATGTGTGTATATTGATTTTGGAATACAAAATGATGTAGTTTAGGGAGCTCTGTATAGAGTGGGTTTATTTTATATGGAGGTAATTAATTTTACTTGGAATTTAGTTTGAGGGTATAAAAGCCATTTTGGTGAGCATTTAAATAGTAGCGTAAAATAATGTTGAAACGGGATATAATGGCAAATAGTTACACAGGGGATATTATATTTAATAATATACAATTCTGTCAGTGGCTAAAATTTACAGAACGTGTGTCCGTTTTTATGTATTTAATATTAGATTATTACGTATTTAATACTTTCCGCATGTAATTAATTAGTCTCCGACGAAATCGCTGGGTATATTCATTCAATATATTATCTTATAACTGACAAAGAGTGACAGTGTTTGTCAGCATAGCAAGAACCATAAAATAGCACACGGCACGCCCTCAAATCCTACGACATCTCTTTCCGCACACTTTACAACAATAGGGGTGTGATTCTTAACAAACAATTGAATGTCGTTATTACGAATTTTTGCATCTTACTCACACTTGCCCCCTATTGTGGTGGCCAGGTTATATGTAAATATGGCCGACCAGGCCGACCAGCCAATCCCATTAGCGTGTTATACTCCCACACAAAGTCCGACTACTGGTAGTGAGGGCTAACCAGCGCTGATACAGTTCAAGTATGTATGTTTTATGGGTTACCCTCATCTGGCAGAATAATATTGGTCAGAAATACACTTCGCATAACACGTTTCGCAGAAACACTTTCGGTCGAATTAAGATGGCATAAAGGTATAGTTGGCATTACTACTATGTACCTCGCATACGACACATTTTGCAGCACATTGTTTTGTAGAATATCTCTTTGGCCGACTTTGGTTTAGCATAATTTTATGTACCATAATAATCCTATAGCATACGATTACAATAGCATAATAATTTTCTACTAGCAGAAAAGTGGGTTAAGTAAACTTTACGTAGTAGACTGTAAGTACCGTTAGATACGACGACGAGCGGTTCGAGTAGCAGTGTTAGGTATCTTGCCGCCGCGGGGCAACAGCCACTAAATTTTTAATCACAACAATTATAATGCATAAATTAGGTCCTGATTCCACCTTAGGGCAGGTCTGACTTGGATTAGGTTAGGTACGACGACGAGCGAAGCGAGGAGTGTTAGGTTGAACTGAGATCCTAACGAGCGGGCGAGCCGCGCTGCATCGGCCGGCTACCATACCACTCCATGGACAAAATGTGGAATCACAACAATTTGTAATGCATAAATTAGGTACTGATTGCACCTTAGGGCAGGTCTGACTTGGATTAGGTTAGGTACGACGAGCGAAGCGAGGAGGAGTGTTAGGTTGAACTGAGGCCCTACGATCGAGCCTCTTAACTGAACATTCTTGTGAGCAATTTATCCAATTCCGCATATGTCCTGCACAACAATGATCTTGGAATCAAATGGTATTCGGCTTGACAACTTTATGCCGCCTAAAATATTATACAAAAAAATTATCTGCGAAAGTACTATTCGTTTAGAAGACTGTTATGCTCATCAACATTATGCCAATATAAGATTCTATATTATAAAAATCTGCGAAAAGATTTATGCCAAAGCATACTCCGCGTAAGATGTTTCTGCCAAACGTTACTTCTGCCTAGTATCATTATGCACAGGGATCGATACCGGTATTCATGAAAACGCTCTAATTTCGCGTTTTTTTTCGTATGTGAAAGGCTTGTGTTATGTAGAATTTCGTTATAGATATAGATCCTTGAAATTAGCCCACTAAAATATAAACATGTGTGATAATGAGCGAAAAACCGGAATATAATAACGTTATTTTGTGCTATTTTGTATGGAGCAAAATAACGGTATCGATCCCTGATTATGCAAAACAAATATATGTCAAATAAGTTTCTGCAAGATAATAGTGAACCATGTTTTATATGTGTAAACACTTTAATGTACACAACAACTGGTTATAAATACATTGAAAACAAATGAAATATGAGCAATGGCGAACTTATCCCTATTGGGGATATCTTCCAATTAACCTTTGAGCAATTGAAGGAACGGGTATTTGAAGAAAATAGGCAAACTACACTGCGTACAAACGGGATATCTATATTATACTTAATAAAACTATGAGTACATAAACTAAGTAATAATACACATAATTATAAATATAGTATTCAATGAATTCACACGTCATCGGACAGCCACCATTTCTTCAAGTTAATCTTAAGTGATGCAACAGATGGAGACTTCCTAAGGGACAAAGGCGACTCATTCCACAACTTCACTACGCTTACCGTGAAAGACTTGCTATAGGTAAGTCATGTTAAAAAAACCGGTCAAGTGCGAGTCGGACTCGCGCACCGAGGGTTCCATATAAATACTTTTCATCCTTAAGTGGTTAAGTTAAGTTTGCACCTGGAATGTATAGCGCCCCATACAAATGAGGTGCAAAATGAACGCAACCAACCCGTTTGTTGTATGGGAGCCCGCCTTAAATATTTATTTTATTTTATTTTTAGTATTTTTTGTTACAGCGGCAATAGAAATACATCATTTGTGAAAATTTCAACTATCTAGCTATCACCGTTCTTGAGATACAGCCTGGTGACAGACGGACGGACGGACGGTCTCAGTAATAAAGTCTCAGTAATAGGGTCCCGTTTTTACCCTTTGGGTACGGAACCCTAAAAAAGGGCAGCTTATTTAGCTCCAGACCGTCAATATGCCTCGGAAAGATTTTTGCTTAAATAGCGATTATTATAATACCCACATTGTCTCAATTGGACGCTAGATGGCGCTGTACCGACGAGGACTTAGCAAACACTATGTCACCACAGAATTCTGTTTACATTAAAGTTTACGTTATTAATGCATAAATCCAACTACTGAACAAGAGTATATATATTAATGAATTTTTGACAGCGGCGTCATTTTAGACGTCGTTATCGTTACATACATTTAATTACGTAAGTATATGAAGATATAAATAAATGAGTTTATAGGTAGGAAGGAATAACGCTCCTCATTCCCATAAAAACCCGGCCAAGCGCGAGTCGGACTCGCACACCGAGGGTTCCGTACAAACGCTTATACCATCTAGATAATATAAATTGCAACTAATAATTTTACTAAATTAAACTATATATTTACAAAGGCTACATAAGAATCCAAAATTGATCAATTTCACTACCCAAAGGTTGTCTGGAAGAGATCGCTCTTAAGCGATAAGACCGCCTATTGTCTACCGTTATTTATAAATTGTATTTGTCTTGTTTCCTTTTGTAAACTTTTATTGGTGTGCAATAAAGCATTGTTGTATTGTATTGTACGCAATCCACTGAAGTGCATACTTGCACTAATGAAAATAGGATCAACATTGATTCTGTAGGTAGGTCTATAGGTATTTTTAGGTTCGATAGCCATTCCTTGGCATCCTCAGTCAGTGCGTCAGGTCTCCTAGCTCTTCTGTGTCTCCTAGGGCGTTCCTTTTCCCCTGTTCTTCCCTCCCTTCTAATCCCATTTATTGAGGGTCGGCGCAGCATATTTTCTTCCTCCATTCTGCCCTAATACTCGCCATCTCGTTGCTAACTTCCTTCTTATTAATTAATTGAATTAGTAATTACTATGCGGATATCAGTACATAGTATAAAACAAAGTCGCTTCATGTGTCTGTCTATCCCTCGTATGCTTAGGTCTTTGAAACTACGCAACGGATTTTAATGCGGTTTTTTTAAATAGAGTGATTCAAGAGGAAGGTTTATACATATGTATAATACGTACATATTTGTCAGCATTGCACCCGTACGAAGCCGCTAGTATTCATTAAAATAATAATATTAACCGATGTCCGTTGTTTCGGTTGTCGACACCAGACCGTCGACATCTCCTGATGGATAGATAGAGGGGCGAAATACACACGTAGTAGTTTTGTTATTTTGGTGGTGGTTTGTTATATTTATGTGGGAGGGTGTTACCATTAAATGCGAAAAAATACGCAAATAAGTATAACACAAATTAACTGGAACGATATTATATTGGGGAATAATCAAAGCAATATTATTAAATTCCTTCTTGTTCATACGAATATCATCTTTAACACAATCCATCCATCTTTCCTTTGGTCTTCCACTGCTATATCCGTCCACATGCACCGTCCACATTAACGCTTTTCTGATTACGTTGCTCTCCTCTCTTCGTATGTGCCCATGCCATGATAGTCGGTTAGCATTCCTCCACAATTACTTGAAAAAAGCGATTGAAATGAAATGAAATGAAATAATTTATTCAGTAAGTAGGCCACAGGGGCACTTTTACAAGTCAGATTGTGAATCTACCGGCATTTCGCAAGAGGAGACCGCTGTTGAGAAGAAAGCTGAAAGAAACTCAACAGTAAGTCATTTTGATTTGAGATCAGATAAGCACAACTTTGACATCAACCCTTTCTCGCGAGAGATATGCCACCTTATCCCTTTCTGTAGGTACAGTATCGTGAGAGAGCGACGAGTGATGCTATGTCGCGCGAAATGTCAGAACGTGTCTGTCTATCATATGACAATGTCTCGCTTGCTGACGTCATTCACGGAAACCGAACGTCTGTAGCGACCCTAAGAGGCCTCCCTCCATCTTTTTTTTTCTTCATATTATGACAAATATGTTGAAAATTTCAACAAACTTCTTGAAGCGAATAATACTTTCCCTGATTTCTAGATAGTAACATAGCTAGTTCATATTTTCATTGTGTGCAGTCAAAAATAAGATGAAAAGAAAAAACTGTTTTCTGCGTGTATTTCGTCAATTTGGAGTAGTTTTGGAAACATAAATTATTAGTGTAAAATTTTACTTGTAGGTTTCAAATATATAATAATAAATCGCAATAACCCTGTTCAAGGTAAAATTAATGTAATATGTTAAGAAACATGTTTAAACATACAGAAAGATGTCTAAAACAATCAGCATTTTAGAGGAATAAGGGTGTCCCAATTCGCCGCTAGATGGCGTTGTGCCGGCGAGAAACTACGCGACATGTACTCTAAACACATCTAAGCTACGACCTCTATAAATCTTAAATACAATTTTAAAGTTTTTTACAATTTTTGGACAACGGCGATATTATACAGATACACGTCGTTAATGTAACTTAAGTAACAGTAATACATATCGTAGTAAAAATTTACCATTATACTTCTGATCATAGATAATAAGGCCGCCTTTACACCTGTAAGTTTTACTTACGGAAGTCACTTACGTAAGCGACTTACGATAATTTTTCAAGTGTAAATAGTTTTTGTAAGTGACTTATTGTAATTTGTCACAGCTTACGTAAGTTGGAAAATTACAGGTCTAAACACGTTCGAGTTTGTTTACGGAAGCGACTCACAGCTTATCGAACTAAATTGATAAGTTGAGAAATTACGCTACAATGTCCGGTTCAAAACAGAAACAAATGAAAATGTGTATCATTTTTTTTATGATTGGTGCGACTTTTTCCAAAAGATATTCAAAAGTCGTAGAATCCATTCTTATAAAGTTAAATAATTGGTCTCGGTCTTCCATTCTTAACTCCGTTAAAAGATTTGCAGATGCATCTTTTGCCATTCTTCTTTCTAGCCATGGTTTTATCCAGCATATTCTTTTCTTTTGCTTGCGACTATTTGATAAAATTATGCATGCCTGCTTGAACGTGACGACTGTGAGAAGGCATTTTTATTACTGATTTGGGAAGCATAATGTAAATGGGCGTGTAATAATTTCTGCAAGTTTAAACTTACACAACTTACGTAAGCATTATTTACGTAAGTATTTATTGCAAGTGTAAATGCAACTGTAAGTAAATTATGTAAATATTACGCAAGTAACTTACAGGTGTAAAGGCGGCCTTAGTGTATTACTAGTAATAGATAGCCAACTTCACGTGGTTTTTGGTCCAAAATATAAGTATTGCGTTACTACGGTAAAAAGGTCGTATCTTTGTATGGATTTCATAGTAAGATACGGTTTTTTTCCGTAGCACTGCAGACTGTAGTAACTAAACTAGCTGCTCGAGGGCGCTTTACATCACGCTTCCTTATTTAGTTACTACTCATAGTCTCTCCAATTTATTAAAAACCGGCCAAGTGCGAGTCGGACTCGCGCACCGAGGGTTCCGTACAAACACTTTCCATCCCTAAGTGGTTAAGTTAAGTTTGCACCTGGTATGTATAGCGCCCCATATAAATTAGGTGCAAAGTTAGGTATTAAAAAAAAAATTTATGGTTTTCGTAATTATTCCTTTATCTATGCTATAAGACGTTGCTTCGTACCAAATTTCAAGATTCTGAGTTCACGGGAAGCACCCTGTAGGTTTTGATTCCCTTGCAAGTGTCGAAAATTTGCAAATTAGGTGCAAAGTTAGGTATTAAAAAAAAAATTTATGGTTTTCGTAATTATTCCTTTATCTATGCTATAAGACGTTGCTTCGTACCAAATTTCAAGATTCTGAGTTCACGGGAAGCACCCTGTAGGTTTTGATTCCCTTGCAAGTGTCGAAAATTTGCGGCATAAACGGCTGTATCTTTTGATTGCGTTGGCTTAGAAGTTTGATTTTTTCACAGCTTCAAGGGACAGTAGACCTGAGTAATTGATATAAATTTCAGCTTCATACGTCCACGCGTTCCTGAGAAAAAGGGTCTTGACAGACGGACAGACGGACAACAAAGTGATCCTATAAGGGTTCCGTTTTTTCCTTTTGAGGTACGGAACCCTAAAAATGAATCGGAAGTAAATTTTAATTGTAAAATATTTAAGTTCCTAAACCAAAGTATGGTTTTTGATAGATTGAATAATAGAAACAAGTAAATGAATAAATAATTTTATTTTCTAAGCATTTAATAGTAATTGTACAACAAATAACTGGAGTGAAGATGTTACTAACATTCGCGTTGAACCTAAAATAGATCTCTTTATGCAGTGGATAATATTGATATTGTGGGGTCAAAACTATAAGCCCGATTTCAAAGGTCTTCATCTCGGAAGGACAGTCGGGGCGATACTTAAACACGGATCTCTTATTTAACATTGTCATTGTTTGGCACACTTGAAGATATATGGGTGATAAAATCCCTTCACTGCAGTGACAATTTCTTTCTGCTGAAAAAATACACTAAATCCGGGCAGGATTCGAAGGAATAGTTCGGTGCATAGAGACTAAAGTACTATGGGTGACCTTACAAACGGTCCGGTAGTTTTGAATTTTTGATATGTTGTCTAGGATGGTTAGTCAGTATTTAAAATGCAAAATGCACAACTCCCCCCCCCCCCTCCTCGCGCGCCACCATATCGAAAAAACCGGCACGTTCTTCATATTTTTGCCCATACTTTCCTTTAGGAGCATTTTAGCTAGAAGAAAGCTTCGACAATGTTATAGAGAGTTAAATTTACTACATTCTCCATTTTATATTTTGTTTCTAGGACAGATAGTTGCGGAGATATGCACATTTTAAAAAACGTAAAAAATCTCAATTTCCAACTCAAAAACAAACTTCTGGATTATATCTTCGTTTAGGAACATTTTAGCTATAACAGAGCCTGGGCAATGTTGAAGAGAATTATTAATCTATATGATATCTCCTTTACATGTACGCATGTAATGCAGCTATAACACTAATGTAATGTAATTGTTTTACGTATTATTTACTGTTGAGTTTCTTTCGGCTTTCTTCTCAAAATTTTACACAGTGATTTAATGAATATTAAAGGTTTGCTAGCTCGTAGACTTCAGCGATTTCTGAAAAAATATCTGATTATGGAGGTATAAGAAAAACATCGAAAGTGGCGCTAGTTTCGCATTACCCGTCGCCTTAACCCATTAAAACAAAGATCAAAGCTTAAAAAAAAAACCTGGTGGTGGGTTCCCAGTTTCTTCCACCAGGTAAAGGTTTTCGTGCGGAATGATGTCAGAACGTGTCTCTGTCTGCTATATGGCGATGTCTCGCTTGCTGACGTCATTCTTGGAAACCGAACGAAAATTCCGAACGTCTGTGGCCGCATTAAAAGGCCGCACTTTACTCTTTTTTTTTTCATATTATGACAAATATATTGATCATTTTAACCAACTCTTGAAGTGAATAATACTTTTCTCCGAGTTCTGGATAGTATCATAGCTATTTCATGTTTTCATTGCGTACAGTCGAAAATAAGTTAAAATAAAATATAGTTTCCGCGTGAATTTTGTCAATTTCGAGTAGTTTTTTAACAAACAAATATTAGTGAAAAATTCAAACTGTAGGGTTCAAATACGTACCAATAAATCGCAATAACCCTGTCCTAGGTTGTAACATTGATAATATGTTAAGAAACATGTTTCATTATAGAGAAAAATGTCTAAAACAATCAGCCTTTTCGAAGGAATAATGGTGTCCCAACTCGCCGCCAGATGGCGCTGTGCCGGCCGCCAACTAGCCAACGGTGTGTCCGCGCAACATGTACTTACTACATACACCTACACTTAACATTTGTTACTGCCTTACGATCCAACTTCTGAAATGTTGGGAATTTTTGAACGACAACGTTTTAACACACGTCGTTACAAACAGAATGATAACCCCGACCCGACCTGAAGTTAGGGATGCGACTTTGCACCAGAAATATCGTTTTCCCAACAATAAATCGATTATAAAATTAATCGTTTTTTTTTTATTTTTTACCATCGAGGACAGATTTGAATCTTAAATAATCGATTTTAAATCGATTATTCCTATTATCGATTATCTTTTCACATTCCTACGTTACATACAAAATGATAACCCTGAAGGCGACGGGTAATGCCAAACTAGCGCCACTTCGATTTTTTTCTTAATGTAATCCATCGTGACATTCCTCGCATGATTTGTGCACAAGCCCTAATGTCATCATCATCCTCCTAGCCTTTGTCCCATTTTTGTGAGAATGAGAATTCTCAATCGGAGTCGGCTACCTAAATCCCAAGATGTGGCGTAGGCACTAGTTTTTACGCAAGCGACTGCCACTGCCATCTGACCTTGCAACCCAGAGGGGAAACTAGGCCTTATTGGGCTTAGGTGGTTTCCTCACGATGTTTTCCTTCACCGAAAAGCGGCGAGTGGTAAATATCAAATGACATTCCGTTCATAAGTTCCGAAAAACTCATTGGTACGGGCCGGGTTCGAACCCGCGACCTCCGGATTGAAAGTCGCATGCCCTAACCACTAGGCTACCACCGATCACCGATCATGCACAAGCCCTAATGTATTGTTGATTAAATATCCAGTATCCCAATTCGCCGCTAGATGGCGCTGTGCCGACGGCAAACTAGCGAACGGCACGTTATCTCAGAATATACCACATGCTACCGATGTGCCGCTGACCTTCGTAAAAACACATAATATACTTGAAAATTATAATTTTTGAAGGCGGCGTGTTCTTTTAAATATGCCGTTGGTATAACTCCTCCTGATAACTTGCGAGTAACTGACTCCTTAGATTGTACCTGACTAGTTTAAGGGACACAGTTCTATTAAGAAAGCATATCCAACGTACATAAATTGTGTTAAACCGTCATACTTTCTTGTAGTTTCAATATTTTATTCTTACACTAGTCCTCATTTATATCTTAGAATACACCTTTAATATGTTTTCTTCGAGAACTACGTATAGTTAAGTTCATATTACTGTAATAGTTAAGTACTTATCCTTTATGAAAAAATGACTGACTGTTGAGTTTCTTTCGTCGTTTCTTCTCAACAGTGGTCTCCTCTTGTGAAATGCCGGTAGAATCAGACATGTAAAAGTGCCCTTGTGGCCTACTTGCAGAATAAATTTCATTATTTCATTATAACCGGAACCGGGTCATTGTCAGATTTAGGTGCGCGTCTTTCCGGTGGACATTTGCGAAATTAAGGATTCCAGGGCCTAATTTTCTGATTAAATGCCTGTGAGAATATAGAACGTTCCCTCTTCTACAATCCGATGTAATAGCAACATAACCCAGATTCATACAAGCTCCTAACTTTTGACCACCGAAGGGACAAATTTTGTTTTTTGAACTGACAATGACCCAACCACTTGTTACTCAGCTGTTGCTTGTGTGGATGTATAAAAGGAACGGAATGGGCAAATAACAAAAGGAGAACTGTTTAAACCGAAAAGCCTTTTGAAGAACCGTCTTCCTTTTTTGATGTCGGTGAAAAAGATATCGACACTTCGATCTATCGAGTCTCAGCCCCGCCACTCGGGGAACACCTAAGTATTGTCGAAATATTATAAAGTAAAAAAAAAAACACATTTTGGTAGTATATTCGCTGCGTAGACTAATTAAATAGAATTGACACCATTTCATATTTTTAAGACTATTTTTTTTACTTTTCTGTATTCCACTTAGAGGACAAGTGACCATCAATTATTTTATTACTTAGTTATTTTTTAAATTCTATATTTATTCAGAAATGTAGTAACTCCAAAAGTATGACAATGAAAAGGTCACTTTCATCTGATCACTTATTAAAAAAAAATTGGGCAAGTGCGAGTCCGACTCATGCATGAAGGGTTCCGTACCATAATCTATAACAAGTTTGTTGTATGGGAGCCCACCTTAAATATTTATTTTTAGTATATGTTGTTATAGCGGCAATAGAAATACATCATCTGTGAAAATTTCAACTGTCTAGCTATCACCGTTATTGAGATACAGCCTGGTGACATACGGGCGGACGGACGGACAGTGAAGTCTCAGTAATAGGGTCCCGTTTTTACCCTTTGGGTACGGAACCCTAAAAAAGAATGACGTTGAGCTTGACATTAAATTTACGGCTTATTTTTTCGAGGATAGTTCAAAGACTACAATAGATGTCGGTTATTTTATGTATTTTCTCATACAGATATTTATATGATATCTCCTTTACGCATGTAATGCAGTTATAACACTAATGTAATTTAATTGTTTTACGTATTATTTACTGTTGAGTTTCTTTCGGCTTTCTTCTCAAAATTGTATACAGCGATTTAATGAATATTAAAGGTTTGCAAGCTTCAGCGATTTCTGAAAAAATATCTGATTATGGAGGTATAAGAAAAACATCGAAAGTGGCGCTAGTTTCGCATTACCCGTCGCCTTAACCCATTAAAACAAAGATCAAAGCTTAAAAAAAAAACCTGGTGGTGGGTTCCCAGTTTCTTCCACCAGGTAAAGGTTTTCGTGCGGAATGATGTCAGAACGTGTCTCTGTCTGCTATATGGCGATGTCTCGCTTGCTGACGTCATTCTCGGAAACCGAACGAAAATTCCGAACGTCTGTGGCCGCATTAAAAGGCCGCACTTTACTCTTTTTAATTTAATTTTTCATATTATGACAAATATATTGATAATTTTAACCAACTCTTGAAGTGAATAATACTTTTCTCCGAGTTCTGGATAGTATCATAGCTATTTCATGTTTTCATTGCGTACAGTCTAAAATAAGTTAAAAAAAATATAGTTTCCGCGTGAATTTTGTCTATTTCGAGTAGTTTTTTAACAAAAAATTATTAGTGAAAAATTCAAACTGTAGGGTTCAAATATGTACCAATAAATTGCAATAACCCTGTCCTAGGTTGTAACATTGATAATATGTTAAGAAACATGTTTCATTATGGAGAAAAATGTCTAAAACAATCAGCCTTTTCGAAGGAATAATGGTGTCCCAACTCGCCGCCAGATGGCGCTGTGCCGGCCGCCAACTAGCCAACGGTGTGTCCGCGCAACATGTACTTACTACATACACCTACACTTAACATTTGTTTATGCCTTACGATCCAACTTCTGAATTGTTGGGAATTTTTGAACGACAACGTTTTAACACACGTCGTTTACAAACAGAATGATAACCCTGACTTGAAGGTAGGGACGCAACTTTGCACCAGAAACATCGTTTTCCCAACAATAAAATCGATTATAAAATTAATCAATCTAGTCATTAATCGTTTTTTTTCTTTTTGCCATCTAGTGACAAATTTGAATCTTAAATAATCGATTTCGATTATCTTTTCACATTCCTACGTTACATACATACAAAATGATAACCCTGACGGCGACGGGTAATGCCAAACTAGCGCCACTTCGATTTTTTTCTTAACGTAATCCATCGTGATTTTCCTCGCATGATTTGTGCACAAGCCCTAATGTCATCATCATCCTCCTAGCCGCTGTCCCATTTTTGTGAGAATGAATTCTCAATCGGGGTCGGCTACCTAAATCCCAAGATGTGGCGTAGGCACTAGTTTTTACGCAAGCGACTGCCATCTGACCTTGCAACCCAGAGGGGAAACTAGGCCTTATTGGGCTTAGGCTTAGGTGGTTTCCTCACGATGTTTTCCTTCACCGAAAAGCGAGTGGTAAATATCAAATGACATTCCGTACATAAGTTCCGAAAAACTCATTGGTACGGGCCGGGTTCGAACCCGCGACCTCCGGATTGAAAGTCGCATGCCCTAACCACTAGGCTACCACCGATCACCGATCATGCACAAGCCCTAATGTATTGTTATTAAATATCCAGTATCCCAATTCGCCGCTAGATGGCGCTGTGCCGACGGCAAACTAGCGAACGACGGGTTATCTCAAAATATACCAGAAGCTACTGATGCGCCGCTGACCTTCGTAAACACACAAAATATACTCGAAAATTATAATTTTTGTAGGCGGCGTGTTCTTTTAAATATGCCGTTGGTAACTCCTCCTGATAACTTGCGAGTAACTGACTCCTAAGATTGTACCTGACTAGTGGGACACAGTTCTAATAAGAAAGCATATCAAACGTACATAAATTGTGTTAAACCGTCATACTTTCTTGTAGTTTCAATATTTTTTATTCTTACACTAGTCCTCATTTATATCTTAGAATACACCTTTAATATGTTTTCTTCGAGAACTACGTACTTATAGTTAAGTTCATATTACTGTAATAGTTAAGTACTTATCCTTTATGAAAAAATGACTGACTGTTGAGTTTCTTCTCAACCGTGGTCTCCTCTTGTGAAATGCCGGTAGACTCAGACATGTACTCGTCTGCCCGCACTCGTAAAAGTGCCCTTGTGGCCTACTTGCAGAATAAATTTCATTATTTGATTATAACCGGAACCGGGTCATTGTCAGATTTAGGTGCGCATCTTTCCGGTGGACATTTGCGAAATTAAGGATTCCAGGGCCTAATTTTCTGATTAAATGCCTGTGAGAATATAGAACGTTCCCTCTTCTACAATCCGATGTAATAGCAACATAACCCAGATTCATACAAGCTCCTAACTTTTGACCACCGAAGGGACAAAGTTTGTTTTTTGAACTGACAATGACCCAACCACTTGTTACTCAGCTGTTGCTTGTGTGGATGTATATAACAAAAAAAAGAACCGACTTCAGTAAAACTAAAAAGCCAAAAATAACCCGTTCAAGTACAGATTACATTTGTCGAATTCGATCCCAAACCACTCAGTTCTTATATTTATATATTATAGTTTACGCGAGGTTTGGCACCGACTTCGAAGGGTGAGTCAAATGTAATCTGTACTTGAACGAGTTATTTTTGGCTTTTTAGTTTTACTGAAGTCGGTTCTTTTTTTTTGTAAAAAAAATTCTTTTTTTTTGCTTTTTAGTGATTCATATAAAAGTTCTAGTGGCCATCTGTGGTGTTCATTATCAGTTTCCTTACACCAAATCTTATTTACTGAATGTAAATTCTTGACTTTATCAATAAATTACCGAAAGCGCCGTACATGTCCCTATAACATTTGAAGAGTTCCCTCGATTTCTCCATGATTCCATCATCAGATCCCGACTTAGTGCCAACGGGACCAAATCGGAGTTATACCCTTTCCATTAAAAAAAAAATTGAAAATCGGTTCACGATTCTCGGAGATATCAAGTAACATACATAAAAAAAAAACAGTTCGAATTGAGAACCTCCTCCTTTTTTGAAGTCGGTTAAAAAGGAAAGGAATGGGCAAATAACAAAAAGAGAACTGACTTCAAAAAAAGCCTAAAAACCTTTTGAAGAACCGTCTTCCTTTTTTGATGTCGGTGAAAAAATATCGACACTTCGATCTATCGAGTGTCAGCCCCGCCACCGGGGGGGGGGGGGGGGGGAGTCCCCCCGGGGGACACCTAAGTATTGTCAAAATATTATAAACTAAAAAAACTCATTTTGGTAGTATATTCGCTGCGTAGACAAATTAAATAGAATTGACACCATTTCATATTTTTAACACTATTTTTTTTACATTTCTGTATTCCACTTAGAGGACAAATGACCATCAATTATTTTATTAGTTATTTTTGCACCAGAAACATCGTTTTCCCAACAATAAAATCGATTATAAAATTAGTCGATTTAGTCATTCATCATTTTTTCTTTTTTGCCATCTAGTGACAGATTTGAATCTTAAATAATCGATTTTAAATCGATTATTCCTAAAATCGATTATCTTATAACATTCCTACGTTACATACAAAATGATAACCCTGAAGGCGACGGGTAATGCCAAACTAGCGCCACTTCGATTTTGTTCTTAACGTAATCTATCGTGATTTTCCTCGCATGATTTGTGCACAAGCCCTAATGTATTGTTATTAAATATCCAGTATCCCAATTCGCCGCTAGATGGCGCTGTGCCGACGGCAAACTAGCGAACGGCGCGTTATCTCAGAATATACTACAAGCTACCGATGTACCGCTGCCCTTCGTAATAACACATATCAAATTATAATATAATTTTTGAAGGCGGCGTGTTCTTTTAAATATGCCGTTGGTATAACCTCCTGATAACTTGCGAATTAGGTTAGGACTATTAGGGATGGGCAAATGACAAAAAATATCGATACTTCTTCGATCTCGAGTATACTAAAAAGAACCGGCCAAGTGCGAGTCGGACTCGCGCACCGAGGGTTCCGTACAAACACTTTCCATCCCTAAGTGGTTAAGTTAAGTTTGCACCTGGTATGTATAGCGCCCCATATAAATTAGGTGCAAAGTTAGGTATTAAAAATTTTTTTTATGGTTTTCGTAATTATTCCTTTATCTATGCTATAAGACGTTGCTTCGTACCAAATTTCAAGATTCTGAGTTCACGGGAAGCACCCTGTAGGTTTTGATTCCCTTGCAAGTGTCGAAAATTTGCGGCATAAACGGCTGTATCTTTTGATTGCGTTGGCTTAGAAGTTTGATTTTTTCACAGCTTCAAGGGACAGTAGACCTGAGTAATTGATATAAATTTCAGCTTCATACCTCCACGCGTTCCTGAGAAAATGGGTCTTGACAGACGGACGGACGGACGGACAGACGGACAACAAAGTGATCCTATAAGGGTTCCGTTTTTTCCTTTTTAGGTACGGAACCCTAAAAACTGAATCGACTAAAAAACCACAGATGTCACATTGAAAATGTAATTTAGAAATAAAGCACATGATACAATTTTACAAATTTGTTTTCTGACCGTGGGTCCCGCTACCGCCTACATTATTTGTCCGCCCGCCTCCTAGGATGGCTCAAACTGCAGCTTAATTCAATCCCAAGATTATATTTTTGCCGTTTCTCTCTAGCGATCTCAAAAAAAAAAGGGAAATTCTCTATCCAACTCAGCTAACAATTTTATACATTTTGACGAATTTTATAAAATGTCAAAAAGTCACCGGCCGATTTTGGAAATTCAAATTGCACCTCGAAGCCTTCCGGCAGACGCACATTTTGACATATGATATGTCCGCGTACCTCTCATATCTGGGAAACTACAGGTAAATGTGACTATTTCATAAATCAGGGCACTGCACTATATTCGATCAGGAAAAGAATCATTATTTTTAAAACTACTTGTCGAACCTACTCATAAAGTTACATGAGAATTCGTTGAAATGCAGACTCTAGGCGAGAGCAGCCGAATGTCTAAACATACAAACATACGAAATACATTTTGGCGAAGTTGAAAAATGTGTCAGAAATGATGAGATATACAAGCGAACCACGGTTGTAGATATAGCTCAGACAGTCGCCAAGCTTAAGTGGCAGTGGGCAATATTACCTAACCTAACCTAATTATGGTATGTATGTAACATATGAATATATGATCAATGGAAGAATTGAGCAAGTGCGAGTCCGACTCGCGCATGAAGGGTTCCGTACCATAATCTATAACAAGTTTGTTGTATGGGAGCCCCCCTTAAATATTTATTTTATTTTATTTTTAGTATTTGTAGTTATAGCGGCAATAGAAGTATATCATCTGTGAAAATTTCAACTGTCTAGCTATCACCGTTCTTAAGATACAGCCTGGTGACAGACGGACGGACGGACGGACGGACGGACAGCGAAGTCTCAGTAATAGGGTCCCGTTTTTACCCTTTGGGTACGGAACCCTAAAAATCACTTTCGGAATTTTGAAATTTCTCAATATTTATGGTTTCAGATAAATACAATTTCGGAATTAAACAATTGTGAGTGATCCCAGCGCAAGATCTTTTGAAAATACGTTGAGGCCTTTGTCCAGCAGTGGACACGGCCACAGGCGCGACAGCGGCCTATCGGTGTAACTCGGGCGTCCGTGACCTTGTAATGCCGAATCCTTCGACGAGGCATTCACGTGAATGCCTTTCCCCACGTCGCGCGTCCCCCGCTTGTCCCTCAACACGCACACATAGCAAGAGTTTTGTTACTGCACACAAGTGTTGCTGTCGTTTCTTTTTACGTTAGTATATACTGGGTGGCCCATTTAGATCG
The DNA here is from genome assembly GCA_947623375.1 of Apotomis capreana. Taxonomy (NCBI): domain Eukaryota; kingdom Metazoa; phylum Arthropoda; class Insecta; order Lepidoptera; family Tortricidae; genus Apotomis; species Apotomis capreana. The sequence continues at coordinate 1,722,335 of OX392520.1, forward strand.
GTCTGTATGGGAAAGTCTGAAACTATAAGACATACGAAGGTCTGTTCTTAGGAACCATGTCATCGATTTTAATAACAAGAAAAACTGCATTCATACATTTAGAAAAAAAACTGTACTCTGCTCGGGAATCGAACCCGGACGTTTTACGAAATAACACTTACATTATTTCTACTTAGATATCAATTGTGTAGATAGCAGTAAATTTTACTATGGAACATGATGTCTAAAATGAATGAATAAAATGCGTTGTTTTCATATGCTTTAATTTATTTTAGTAAGTGTTCGAAACGACCACCGCCTTTTAAAATACAATATTCAACACGTTTAGGTAACGATCTTACAATTCCATTTTGTAATTTCCAAAACATATAGAGACAATTTTACGCACGTGTTGAATATTGTCTTGAAAAAGTGGTGGTAATTTCGAAAACTTAAGTGAAAAAAATAAATTTAAGAATACAAAAACAATGCATTTTATTCATTTTAGACACCATGTTTCATCTAAGTAGAAATAATGTTTGTTTGGCGGTCCAAACAGCAATATTCGCATTGTTGTGTTCCGGTGTGGGGGTAAGATAGCCGGTGACATTACTAGCATAGAGGCATTCTCTTCGTCCTCCGGGTAGGCAAGCACTTGTGGCTCATCTGGTGTTGCAGGTGTTTATGGGCGACGGTAATCGCGCACCATCAGGCGATACGTTTGCTCGTTTGCCCCCTATGACATAAAAAAAAAAGACTTACCTGTAGCAGTGTCCGCGGGCGGTGCGGCAATCTGTGGCGACATGTCGTTAGCTAGGTTGCCGTGGGTTCAGCGCCATCTAGCGACCAATTGAAACACTAACCTGTAGCAGTGTCCTTGGGCGGTGCGGCCCGCGCGGCCGGCGCGCTGCCGCGCGTTGTCGCGCGACACGCCGCACGCGCACGCGCCCTCCACGCCGACCGTCGGCGAGAACTGCGCCAGCTTGTGGAAGCCGCAGTCGATCACTGGAATATCGCGGCGCTTTGATTAATAAAAAAAACTAGGCAAGTGCGAGTCGGACTCGCGCACCGAGGGTTCCGTACAAACACTTTCCATCCTTGGTTAAGTTAAGTTTGCATGGTATGCAAGTACAAATGAGGTGCAAAGTTAACGCAACCAATCCCGTTTGTTGTATGGGAGCCCCCTTGAATATTTATTTTATTTTATTTTTAGTATTTGTTGTTATGGCGGCAATAGAAATAGGTACATCATCTGTGAAAATTTCAACTGTCTAACTATCACCGTTCTTGAAATACAGCCTGGTGACAGACGGACGGACGGACGGACGGACTGCGAAGTCTCAGTAATAGGGTTTTACCCTTTGGGTACAGAACCCTAATAAAAAAGAAATATCAGACAACCTCACAAACCGATCTAGTGCTAAATTAAGCTCAAGAAAGCTTGTGTTATGGGTAATAGATGCCGATATACAAACTTATATAGATAAACATAATATACTGAAATACATAGAACAACTATGACCCAAGCACAGATATTCGTGTGCCTCACACTGGCCGGGATTCGAACCCGAGACCGCCGGCTGAGTAGGCAAGTGCTTATAAACTGCGTCAACCTTACACTTATTTATTTCACCACCACCCTAGACTGTAGTGAAGAAGAACGCGTCACTTCCTGCCCATCTAGCACCTATGTCGCGCGACACAGCGCTACCCGTCACTCTCTCACATTACTGCAGAGAAAGAGACGGGTAATTATCTCGCAAGAGAAATAATCGCGTGTGGCAATTATGCTAGAAGTGCTGGCCAAGGCAAGACGTGAAACTTCTCCAATAAGCAGGCAATGTATCGGCGGCAAATGCGGCAATATTAAAAATTCCGCATACAAAAATTCTCTACGTCAATTGTAGAAATTGTAAAAATGTAAATTTCGAAACATTACACCCGTAAAATCTAGTACAATCTGTGGCGATATGTCGTTAGCTAGTTTGCCGTGGGTTCAGCGCCATCTAGCGACCAATTGAAACACTAAACCCTAATGCAAATACTCGTGAGCTCGTACTAAAAATGTGATGTTGGTTTTTAGAAGAATACTTTGGGTATCGACAATGTACCTCCCTTATAGCGACATTTCAAGGTTTTTTGAGATTTCCGTGCCAGGCCCGTACAAGGCGAGCTAAAAACCTTTTTATCATTTTTTAAGCTACACAAATCTGTGACTTCTTTCTAGGAAGGACTGTGGCCCTATTCGTACCTATAAAGTGAAAAAAAATCAAGATTATTTAAAAATATTATCCATAGATAGATAGATTCTTACGTATTCCTTGTTGGACCTCGGCAGGAGCTGGAAATTCCTCGGGAACCACACAGACCTTTTAAGAACCTATTTATCCCCTCTTGAAGAACCACATACTGTAACCCCAAAATTATTCTCTATTATGCCTTTATGGAACCCCGAGGAATGTGAACTTTCACTAAACACTGTCACAAATATGTTTCTTTCTTTCTTTCAATCATGTTGTAGTATTCTTTACTTATTGGAATATTTAAAACTTTTTTTATACATAGGTATTAGACAACCTCACACAATTTGATCTAGACCCAAATTAAGCTGCTAGTAGACCTTGTGAGATTGTTTCGAAATTGCTAAAATTTGTATTTATTTATTGGTTTCATACTAATCATATTGGATGCTTAGTATCCAAATTGGTCGCTAGATGGCGCTGTACTCACGGTGAACTAGCGAACGGTGTGTTGCCACAAAATACACCTCTAGGCTACACTGATTTCACAACTGTCACATAAAAATTATGCAATTTTTGAAAGCACTTAATCTTTAAAAGCTGCTGAATTCCTGATATTGACCCTACTTTTGCTCAGTTAATTCAGACCGACCGACGACCTGGTTAGGTTAGGATCGCAGGCAGAAATTGGTCGAGGGCGGCGCAAAATTGTTGTGGCGAACTTTGGGGAGACCTTTAGTCCAGCAGTGGACATCTATCGGCTGATATCATTATGACAATCTTATCCTCCTGTCTTTGTGTGTTTATTTTTTCCTCTGTTTTCACTAAACACGGTCACAAACGTTTATCTTTTGCTTATAAGAATAATTCTAGTGGCTCAGTGAATAAACAACAAACAAACGGCTAAGCTATGAACAAACAACCCGAACTCGGTGATACGAAAGAGTGCCCCCTAGAGGCCTTATTCCTTTAAAATAAAACATATTAAGTATGACAAATATATTGATAATTTCAACCAACTTTTTGAAGTGAATAATACTTTTCCCCGAATTCTAGATAGTAACATAGCTATTTCATGCTTTCATTGCGTGCAGTCGAAAATAAGTTGAAAATACTAATTTTCCACGTGAATTTTGTCATGTTCGAGTAGTTTTTGAAACAAAAAATATCAATGAAAAATTCAAACTGTAGGTACCAAATAAATACCAGTAAATCCCAATAGTCCTGTTCTATGTCGTAACATCAATAATATGTTAAGAAACATGTTTGATCATAGAGAAAAATGTCTAAAACAGTCAGCATTTTAAAAGGAATAAGACCTCTTAAAGGACAGAGAAATCTCTTCGTATCTTCTTTATTCAACTTAGAATATTTTATTTAAACCATTAATACAAAGATCAAAGCTTAAAGAAAAATTGAAAAAGGAGCTACCTGGTGGAAGGGACCGGGAATCCACATAAAAAAAATGAGACATAACATGTTTCTTAAATTGAGAAAATATTTTTTTCACAACAAGCGACCAGAAAGAGCTCTCTGCAACAGAAATCGGACGGATGGCCTTCATTATACACGTTGTCTTGTATTTTAATGGACAACCTTCTACGCAGATATTATAACCACCATGGTCCAGAATGTACGCTCATTTTTTAAGTCACATGGTTTTTGACGTAATTGGAGTATCTATATTTTTTTAATGATTGGGACCTTTTTAACTCTAATGAAAATCTAGGCCGCAGAAGAAGAGATTTTTTTCGTTCTGCTTGTTAAATATTGCTTAATAAATAGTGCAACTACTATGTTTTAGAACCTTATGGTAGCTACATTTTTTTACTAGATCTCAATGAATGTAATCCGTGTCTGTCTAAAAATATACACACACAAGCGGAATTCCCATAGAGTTTAGAGAGTTGAACATTTTTGCTATCCAAATAGCGCACGTTTTCATTTTGCCTAATCTCGATCTATTATTAGCAGCACCACAAAAATAAATGCTGCTACCAAAAATTCTTAACTTTCAGAAGTGGTAAGAAAAAGTAAACGAAACCGGTAGCGTTTACTACATTTAGTGGTGACACGCCGTTCGCCAGTTTACCGTAGGTGCAGCGCCATCTAGCGATCACTTTGGATACTAATCATGCAATATGGTTCGTATGAAACAATAAAAATATAAAGCCTGACCAGAAATATAATTATGAGGATTGTCAAGAGGGCGCTATTTATAAGATCAATATGGCAACAATTTTGCAACCATTCGCAACCGCACTGTAATGACATTAGTTTAAAGGGATATTATTAAATGCACATCTGTATAATTTTTCAGCACACTAGGTAACTCCACTAATTAACTGAATGCATACCAGAAAAACTAATGCTGTGCAAAAAAAGCAATTGATTAACTGAACATGTCCTACAAAAAAAACTTAAACATCATACGAAACGAGATGACCTTTTTAACCGAATTCACACCAAAATATGGTTCGTACATCGGATATATTTGAAAGTTGCACCAAAAATACTGACTTGCACACAATATTATGATCGAAAAAAGGGAATATACAGATATCGATTTAAATACATGCCAAAACTAAGTATGGCAACATTATGTATTTCTTTCTTTCTTTCTTTCATTAACCAAAGAGTAACCAATAATTTTAGTACTTGCATATTTTTTATTTAAAATTTACCAATACAAACTTTTATCTTGTTTTAGTCCCTTTAGAGTAGAATGTCAATAAATGCTGAAGTTACTGTTTTGAATTACAGTATAAATATGTAAACTCACTAAATACACCGTATAAGTCCTCCGAAAATACTGATCAAAGCATAAGTTACCAAGATGTTTTTATACTTATATTAAATTTGCTAGAATCTAATACTAGTTTAAAGAAAGATTAAGAATACACAAGTATCAAGATTAATTAGTGTCATATCTTCAGTGTTGTCATATACCGATTCACAGATAAAAAACTAAATTCCTGGCATCCTGACCTATGAGAGTATCAGTAAATATCAGCAGCATCACAAAGTAAGGCTCCATTCAAAAATTATTAAATATATAAAGTAAAAGTAGATAAATTACAAAAACTGACTCAGCCTTCAGTACATTCTGTGGTGACTGACCGTTCGCTAGTTTGCCGTGGGCACAGCGCCCTCTAGCGACGAGTTTGGATACTAAGCATGCAATGTGATTTGTGTGAAACGGTATTCGCTTGATTTGTCTAATTTTTTTTTGTCTAATTTCAGTTTGTCTAACAACTTTTACTATAATGAACATTTTATCTAAAGTATAATATCATTTCTCATAATTATTATTTTGTCGAAATTCGTTTTGCCTAAATGATAATTTTCATAACTCTTGTTTTGTCGAATATTATTTTATCTAAAACTCACTTTGTCGATTCTTATTTTGAAAATTGTAGGTTAGGTTAAAGACCGAATACTGTAGGTTAGGTTTGTTTTATGACCATGGGTAGCGGAGCGAGCGAAGCGAGCGGAGCGTCAGAATGCTTGCTAAATAAATAAATTAGGCAAAAAAATGTTAGGCAAAATATGTTTATACGAATTAAAAATTAGGCCAAATAAAATTAGACGAAATAAGATTATGTGAAATGAGTATTATACAAAACGACTTTCACTCAAATGAAAATTAGGCAAAGTGAATAGGTATGCTAAACAATATTAGTTTAAATGAAATTAGGCAAACCGAAATTAGGCAAAAAGTTGTTGGGTAAAACAAGGTACAACCGTGTGAAACAACCAATCTATTGCCGTCGCGCTGCGCTCCAGCAACCGAACCAAATGTGCAAAAGAGACGACTGCAGTTAAGTTCGTTTTACCTACAAAAACTACCAAATCGACGTTCCGTATTCAAAAGTTAACTGCTCCAAAACTAAGTCGATGCAAATATTTTCGGTATCAAAATTTATAGATTGTTTATTTTTCTTAGTTTCAAAGCCGTCTAAAACGGTGGTAAAATGAGACGACACGTTTCGCACAGTTTGTAAACACTACTGAGCCGGCGGTCCCGGGTTCGAATCCCGGACAGGGCAAATATTTGTGTGATGAACTCGAATATTTGTGCTTGGGTCATGGTTGTTCTATGTATTAAGTATATATTTATCTATATAGGTATGTATATCGTCGTCTAGAACCCATAACACAAGCCTTCTTGAGCTTAATTTGGGACTAGATCGATTTGTGTGAGGTTGTCTGATATTTATTTATTCTGGAAGATCGTCTGTTGACAACTAAAACTCACTAAACAAATACCTACTTGAAAAAGCTCGTATCTCAGTATCAATCTACTAATTAGATACGAGATTTTCAAGAGCAGAAAATTTTGAGTAAGTCTTAGTTACCACGCGATGTAGGGAACTACAGCTGTATTGACGACGTGGTTGGCTCAGTGTGTAGTGCAGCTGCCCACTGAGCCGGCGGTCCTGGGTTCGAGTCCCGGCCAGGGCAAATATTTGTGTGATGACTTCGAATATTTGTTCTTGGGTCATGGATATTATCTATACAGGGTGATCAATCCAAATGGGTCAGTAGGGAGAAAACTATATAAGAGATAAGGAAAACTGTTCTTAGGAACCATGGCGTCGATTTTAGATTTAATAGAAACTGCATTCAATTTTTTTTTATATCTCATATATAACCGGGAATTGAACATGTGTAAAATTCTGTAAGTAATCGCATGTCGTGTTGTAACATTCTTTATCTATCCAAATATCATAAACCCTCCATGATGCGTTCAAGAACCGCACATTATGACCACCATAAAAATAGACTGTTTCGTTAGAACAAATTTCTTATCTGTAGAAATGTTATTATTGCTAAATAATAACATCGATTTCGATAATATTATTCATTCAAATTTCGAACATCTCTGAAAAACAAAGAAACCTCTATTAGAATATCAGTCGAGAAGACGTTTAGTTCGAAATGAATTGTCAATTTGCAATCAAATTTGACAAATGTCGCACGTAAGTAAGATATCAAACGATACGATAGTTGGGGCCGACTCTAGTTTGTCTCTGAATTAAAAAAAAAACAGCTGCCAGAAAACTTCATTACCGCCATTACCGGGTAATATTTGTCATAATGTGCGTCACCTGAATGCATCATGGAGGCTTATGATATGTGGCTAGATAAAGTAGTTTATGTAGCTGTATATAATTAGGCATTAAAACACTCGTTTGATGTTATTATGAAACTTGCCTTCGGCTCGTTTCATAAAACCACACTCGTGTTTTATACCCTTCATTATGTACAGTCACATAAACTACTATTATAGCGGTATTTGACCGGGCTATGTATGAAATCCGTCGCACACTTCTCTTGTCAGGCCTGCGGTAGATGTGTCGATCTCGTATCGGTTTAATTAGTCACCAGAAACGGTGTCTCCCAAACACTACACCATAAATCGTCTGCAATAGACGCAAGGGCCTATATAGTATGTATGAAATGATGTATGAGATTTATAAAAAATATTAATGCAGTTTTTATTAAATATAAAATCGATGCCATGGTTCCTAAGAACAGATTTCCCTACCTCTTTAGTTTGTGACTTCTCCCTACTGACCCATTTGGATTGATCACCCGGTATATCGATACCTTGGTTCACACTCGTACTAATTCTTTTTTTTTGCCAGTGAAATTTAAACCACATAGTGTTGTGTACTAACGTCCTAATTGCAACAACTTTTTCCGAAAACTTAGTACGAGTGTATATACCAGGTGTTTCCTGTAATAGGAGCAATAAATTAAAATATAGATTCTACTCTTCAAATTGAACAACATTTGTTCAGCAACTTTAAAAAGAGTCAGTTTTCAGAACTTTATTATTTCAAACAAATTAAATCGTATTTTCAATGTACGTCGTCCAACATTGACATTCCCTGAGCATTGACATAGCTGTCACTCTACTAATATCGGACATTTCTTGTGAGTATTATATTCTTTGGACATTTCTCAATACATTGCTTCTTTGTCTAAGCATTATTCTACAAAATATCATTTAATACACGTTATTTTCAGAAGTTGTTTAACAAATGTTGTCCAGTTTCAAGCGAAGAATATATGTTTTAATTTATCGCTCCTACCTATTACAGGAAACACCCGGTATTACGTATGTATGTAATGTATGTATATCGCTAGTTAGTACCCATAATACAAGCTTTACTTTGTTTGGGACTAGGTCAATTTGTGTGAAATTGTCTCTTAATATTTATATATTTACTTAAACTTTATTGCACAAAATACGAAAGTAAAAGTACAAATGGCGGACTTAATGCCATAAGGCATTCTCTACCAGTTTACTTATAGTATTAAGTGTCATCTGTATTTGTATTTCATTCTTCTTGAGGTGTGCAATAAAGAATATGCTAGGAGTGCTGGTGAAGGCAAGACGTAACACTTCTCCAAAAAGCAGGCAATGTATCAGCGGCAATATTAAAATAAAATTCCGCATACAAAAATTCTCTACGTCAATCGTAGAGATATAGTCTTCTGGAACATTATAACACCCGTAGCATGTAGTACAATCTGTGGCGACATGTCGTTAGCTAGGTTGCCGTGGGTTCAGCGCCATCTAGCGACCAATTGAAACACTAATCCCTAAAGCAAGTACTCGTGAGCTCGTACTAAGAATGTGATGTTGGTTTTTAGAAGAATACTTTGGGTATCGACAATGTACCTTCCTTAAAGCGACATTTCAAGATTTTTTGAGATTTCCGTGCCAGGCCCGTATAATACAAGGCGAGCTAAAAACCTTTTTATCATTTTGTAAGCTACACAAAACTGTGAATTTTTCTAGAAATGACTGTGGCCCTATTCCTACCTATAAAGTAAAAAAAAAATCAAGATGATTTAAAAATATTATCTATAGATAGACAGATTATTCCGTATTCCTTGTTGGTTCTTATTTATTTATTTAAGCCTCTTTATTTACTGAACTTTCCTTTGAGTCATATAGAACCAAAGTAAGCAACATCCATTTTTTTTAATGTAGCGACCTTGAATCGTAGTCTATATAAGTTATTTTATTATAAGTTATTTTAACTATACTAGTCTGGTATAGTTAAAATAACTTATACGATTTTCAACCATATTGGATGTTGCTGACTTTGCTTCTATATGATTCATTTATTACAAGCATTTTAAATATTTTATATGTTATTCTTGTTTAAAGTTTTTTTTAATATATAAAGTTGGTTCTTACTTATGAAAATAAATGTGTCAGTGTTTAATAAAAGGTCCCGTCTTTCGGATTACCATAAGGACGCGTTTACAGATTTTTTTACACTACTATAATGACAAACAAGCATGCGGCCCGTTTGATATTACCGCCGCCTATGGACGCTTGCGACGCCAGGAGCATCACACGCGCGTTGCCGACCCTTTAGAACCTATTTACTTCCCTCTTGAAGAACCGCATACTGTAGCCCCGGGGACCTCGGCAGGAGCTCAGGAAATTCCTCGGGAACCGCACAGAGACCTTTTAAGAACCTATTTATCCCCTCTTGAAGAACCACATACTGTAACCCTAAAATTATTCTCTATTATGCCTTTATGGAACCCCGAGCAATGTGAACTTTCACTAAACACTGTCACAAATATGTTTCTTTCTGTCTTTCAAACATGTTGTAGTATTTTTTACTTATTGGAATATTTAAAACTTTTTTTATATATAGGTATTAGACAACCTCACACAATTTGATCTAGACCCAAATTAAGCTGCTAGTAGACCTTGTGAGATTGTTTCGAAATTGCTAAAATTTGTATATTTATTTATTGGTTTCATACCAATCATATTGGATGCTTAGTATCCAAATTGGTCGCTAGATGGCGGTGTACTCACGGTGAACTAGCGAACGGTGTGTTGCCACAAAATACACCTCTAGGCTACACCGGTTTCACAACTGTCACTTAAAAATTATGCAAGTTTTGAAAGCACTGTATCTTTAAAGTGCTGAATTCCTGATATTGACCCCGTACTATTTCTCAGTTAATTCAGTTCAGACCGACCGACGACCTGGTTAGGATCGCAGGCAGAAATTGGTCGAGGGCGGCGCAAAATTGTTGTGGCGAACTTTGGGGAAAACCTTTGTCCAGCAGTGGACATCTATCGGCTGATATCATTATGACAATCTTATCCTCCTGTCTTGTGTGTTTATTTTTTCCTCTGTTTTCACTAAACACGGTCACAAACGTTTATCTTTTGCTTATAAGAATAATTCTAGTGGCTCAGTGAATAAACAACAAACAAACGGCTAAGCTATGAACAAACAACCCGAACTCGGTGATACGAAAGAGTGCCCCCTAGAGGCCTTATTCCTTTAAAATAAAACATATTATGACAAATATATTCATAATTTCAATCAACTTTTTGAAGTGAATAATACTTTTCCCCGAATTCTAGGTAGTAACATAGCTATTTCATGCTTTCATTGCGTGCAGTCGAAAATAAGTTGAAAATACTAATTTTCCACGTGAATTTTGTCATGTTCGAGTAGTTTTGAAACAAAAAATATCAATGAAAAATTCAAACTGTAGGTACCAAATAAATACCAGTAAATCCCAATAGTCCTGTTCTATGTCGTAACATCAATAATATGTTAAGAAACATGTTTGATCATAGAGAAAAATGTCTAAAACAGTCAGCATTTTAACCCTTTGACCGCCAAAGACGGCAAATCACGTCATCGGGAATTCGTGCCACTGACGCCAACGACGTCTATTGACGTCAAAAAATTCAGTGGTCAAGTGTTTTTCAACCTCTGTTGATTTTGGAGCACTTTTTTTTTTGGTTTGGCGTCAGTGGCACGGTGAATTGCTTTGCCGCTCGGCGCTCAAAGGGTTAAAAGGAATAAGACCTCTTAAAGGACAGAGAAATCTCTTCGTATCTTCTTTATTCAACTTAGAATATTTTATTTAAACCATTAATACAAAGATTAAAGCTTAAAGAAAAATTGAAAAAGGAGCTACCTGGTGGAAGGGACCGGGAATCCGCATAAAAAATGAGACATAACATGTTTCTTAAATTGAGAAAATATTTTTTTCACAACAAGCGACCAGAAAGAGCTCTCTGCAACAGAAATCGGACGGATGGCCTTCATTATACACGTTGTCCTGTATTTTAATGGACAACCTTCTACGCAGATATTATAACCACCATGGTCCAGAATGTACGCTTATTTTTTAAGTCACATGGTTTTTGACGTAATTGGAGTATCTATATTTTTTTAATGATTGGGACCTTTTTAACTCTAATGAAAATCTAGGCCGCAGAAGAGATTTTTTTTCGTTCTGCTTGTTAAATATTGCTTAATAAATAGTGCAACTACTATGTTTTAGAACTTTATGGTAGCTACATTTTTTTACTAGATCTCAATGAATGTAATCCGTGTCTGTCTAAAAATATACACACACAAGCGGAATTCCCGTAGAGTTTAGAGAGTTGAACATTTTTGCTATCCAAATAGCGCACGTCACGTTTTCATTTTGCCTAATCTCGATCTATTATTAGCAGCACCACAAAAATAAATGCTGCTACCAAAAATTCTTAACTTTCAGAAGTGGTAAGAAAAAGTAAGCGAAACCGGTAGCGTTTACTACATTTAGTGGTGACACGCCGTTCGCTAGTTTACCGTAGGTGCAGCGCCATCTAGCGATCAATTTGGATACTAATCATGCAATATGGTTCGTATGAAACAATAAAAATATAAAGCCTGACCAGAAATATAATTATGAGGATTGTCAAGAGGGCGCTATTTATAAGATTTATATGGCAACAATTTTGCAACCATTCGCAACCGCACTGTAATGACATTAGTTTAAATACCTGTCAGTTCCTATGGTAACCTCTCCTGGAATGCACTCCCTTCCTGACTGTTTTTCGGGTAGTAACAACACGTGCACACTTTATTTATAATATTATGTTCGGTTTTCGGCATTTTCTTCACCACGAATGACATTGACGACAAACCATCATAAAATCATTGCCAGTGTAAGAAATTAGTTCCAGTGAAATTCCGCGACATGGCGCATCCTCATATGTTTCTGGTCGGTCAGGCTTTATATTTATAAGAAAAAAATCGAAGGGGCGCGCTAGTTTTGCATTACCCGTCGCCTTGAGGGTTAAGGTTTTCATTTTATTTGGAATGCAACGTTTTGAATTACAGTATGTACAAGGCGAGCTAAAAACCTTTTTATCATTTTTTAAGCTACACAAATCTGTGACTTCTTTCTAGGAATTACTGTGGCTCTATTCCTACCTTTAAAGTAAAAAAAAATCAAGATGATTTAAAAATATTATCCATAGATAGACAGATTTATTTAAGCCTCTTTATTTACTAAACTTTCATTTATTACAAGCATTTTAAATATTTTATATGTTATTATAGTTAAAGGTTTTTTTTTAATATTTAAAGTTGGTTCATACTTATGAAAATAAATGTGTCAGTGTTTAGTAAAAGGTCCCGTTTTTCGGATTACCATAAGGACGCGTTGACAGGTTTTTTTTACACTACTATGACGGCGAATAAGCATGCGGCCCGTCTGATATTACCGCCGCCTATGGACGCTTGCGACGCCAGGAGCATCACATGGGCGTTGCCGACCCTTTGGGACCTATTGACTCCCCTCTTGAAGAACCACATACTGTAACCCCAAAATTATTCTCTATTATGCCTTTATGGAACCCCGAGCAATGTGAACTTTCACTAAACACTGTCACAAATAATTATGTTTCTTTCTTTTAATCATGTTGTAGTATTTTTTACTTATTGGAATATTTAAAACTTATTTTATATATATCAGACCTCACACTATTTGATCTAGACCCAAATTAAGCTACTAGTAGACCTTGTGAGATTGTTTCGAAATTGCTAAAATTTGTATTTATACATATTGGATGCTTAGTATCCAAATTGGTCGCTAGATGGCGTTGTACTTACGGTGAACTAGCGAACGGTGTGTTGCCACAAAATACACTTGTAGGCTACACCGGTTAGGCTCTTCCACTTAAAAATTATGCAATTTTTGAAAGCACTATATTTTTTTAAAAGCTGCTGAATTCCTGATATTGACCGTACTATCTTCTCAGTTAATTCAGACCGACCGACGACCTGGTCAAATACACTCTTATCTATGGACCTGGTTAGGATCGCAGGCAGAAATTGGTCGAGGGCGGCGCAAAATTGTTGTGGCGAACTTTGGGGTTTGGGGGAGACCTTTGTCCAGCAGTGGACATCTATCGGCTAATATCATTATGACAATCTTATCCTCCTGTCTTTATTTTTCCTCTGTTTTCACTAAACACGGTCACAAACGTTTATCTTTTGCTTATAAGAATAATTCTAGTGGCTCAGTGAATATAAACAACAAACAAACAGCTAAGCTATGAACAAACAACCCGAAATCCGGTGATACGAAAGAGTGCCCCCTAGAGGCCTTATTCCTTTAAAATAAAACATATTATGACAAATATATTGATAATTTCAACCAACTTTTTGAAGTGAAATACTTTTCCCGAGTTCTAGGTACAGTCGAGTTCATTTACATCTACACACTTACGAGAACAAAAATATCTGAACACGACCCCATTGTCAGGAGCATAAAAGTCGTGTTCAGATATTTTATTTCTCGTAAGTGTGTAGTGTGTAGATGTAAATGAACTCGACTGTAGGTGCAGTCGGAAATAAGTTGAAAATAATAATTTTCCGCGTGAATTTTGTAAATTTCGAGTAGATTTTGAAACAAAAATTATCAATGAAAAATTCAAACTGTAGGTTCCAAATTAATACCAATAAATGCCAATAGTCCTGTTCTAGGTAGAAACATCAATAATATGTTAAGAAACATGTTTGATCATAGATAAAAATGTGTAAAACAATCAGCATTTTAAAAGGAATAAGACCTCTTAAAGGACAGAGAAATCTCTTCGTATCTTCTTTATTCAACTTAGAATATTTTTCACACAACAAGCGACCAGAGAGAGAGCTCTCTGCAACAGAAATCAGACGGATGGGCGTCATTATACACGTTGTCCTGTATTTTAATGGAAAACCTTCTACGCAGATATTATAACCACCATGGTCCAGAATTTACGCTTATTTTTAAGTCACATGGTTTTTGACGTAATTGGAGTATCTATATTTTTTTAATGATTGGGACCTTTTTGACTTTAATGAAAATCTAGGCCGCAGAAGAAGAGATTTTTTCGTTCTGCTTGTTAAATATTACTTAATAAATAGTGCAACTACCATGTGTTAGAACTTTATGGTAGCTACATTTTTTTTACTAGGTCTCAATGAATGTAATCCGTGTCTGTCTAAAAATATACACACACAAGCGGAATTCCCATAGAGTTTGGAGAGTTGAACATTTTTGCTATCCAATTAGCGCACGTTTTCATTTGCGAATTCTCGATCTATTATTAGCAGCACCAAAATAAAGATACTGCTACCAAGAATTCTTAACTTTTAGAAGTGGTAAGAACAGGTAGTATACGAAATCGGTAGCCTTTACTACATTTTGTGATGACACGCCGTTCGCTAGTTTACCGTAGGTGCAGCGCCATCTAGCGATGAATTTGGATACTAATCATGCAATATGGTTCGTATGAAACAATAAAAATATAAAGCCTGACCAGAAATATAATTAAGAGGATTGTCAAGAGGGCGCTATTTATAAGATTTATATGGCAACAATTTTGCAACCATTCGCAACCGCACTGTAATGACATTAGTTTAAAGGGATATTATTAAATGCATATCTGTATAATTTTTCAGCACACTAGGTAACTCCACTAATTAACTGAATGGATACCAGAAAAACTAATGCTGTGCAAAAAAAGCAATTGATTAACTGAACATGTCCTACAAAAAAAACTTAAACATCATACGAAACGAGATGACCTTTTTAACCGAATTCACACCAAAATATGGTTCGTACATCGGATATATTTGAAAGTTGCACCAAAAATACTGACTTGCACACAATATTATGATCGAAAAAAGGGAATATACAGATATCGATTTAAATACATGCCAAAACTAAGTATGGCAACATTAACCAAAGAGTAACCAATAATTTTAGTACTTGCATATTTTTTATTTAAAATTTACCCATACAAACTTTTATCTTGTTTTTGTTCCTTTAGAGTAAGAATGTCAATAAATGCTGAAGTTACTGTTTTGAATTACAGTATAAATATGTAAACTCACTAAATACACCGTATAAGTCCTCCGAAAAGTCCGAAAATACTGATCAAAGCATAAGTTACCAAGATGTTTGTATACTTATATTAAATTTGCTAGAATCTAATACTAGTTTAAAGAAAGACTAAGAATACACAAGTATCAAGATTAATCAGTGTCATATCTTCAGTGTTGTCATATACCGATTCACAGATAAAAAACTAAATTCCTGGCATCCTGACCTATGAGAGTATCAGTAAATATCAGCAGCATCACAAAGTAATGCTCCATTGCACTGTAATGACATTAGTTTAAAGGGATATTATTAAATGCATATCTGTATAATTTTTCAGCACACTAGGTAACTCCACTAATTAACTGAATGGATACCAGAAAAACTAATGCTGTGCAAAAAAAGCAATTGATTAACTGAACATGTCCTACAAAAAAAACTTAAACATCATACGAAACGAGATGACCTTTTTAACCGAATTCACACCAAAATATGGTTCGTACATCGGATATATTTGAAAGTTGCACCAAAAATACTGACTTGCACACAATATTATGATCGAAAAAAGGGAATATACAGATATCGATTTAAATACATGCCAAAACTAAGTATGGCAACATTAACCAAAGAGTAACCAATAATTTTAGTACTTGCATATTTTTTATTTAAAATTTACCCATACAAACTTTTATCTTGTTTTAGTTCCTTTAGAGTAAGAATGTCAATAAATGCTGAAGTTACTGTTTTGAATTACAGTATAAATATGTAAACTCACTAAATACACCGTATAAGTCCTCCGAAAAGTCCGAAAATACTGATCAAAGCATAAGTTACCAAGATGTTTGTATACTTATACTAAATTTGCTAGAATCTAATACTAGTTTAAAGAAAGACTAAGAATACACAAGTATCAAGATTAATCAGTGTCATATCTTCAGTGTTGTCATATACCGATTCACAGATAAAAAACTAAATTCCTGGCATCCTGACCTATGAGGGTATCAGTAAATATCAGCAGCATCACAAAGTAATGCTCCATTCAAAAAGTATATGAGATATATAAAGACTCAAAGTAACATAAACATATAATAACTAACTTAGCCTTCAGTACATTCTGTGTTGACTGACCGTTCGCTAGTTTGCCGTGGGCACAGCGCCATCTAGCGACGAGTTTGGATGCTTTGGATACTAAAGCATGCAATGTGATTTGTGTGAAACAACCAATCTATTGCCGTCGCGCTGCGCTCCAGCAACCGAACCAAATGTGCAAAAGAGACGACTGCAGTTAAGTTCGTTTTACCTACAAAAACTACCAAATCGACGTTCCGTATTCAAAAGTTAACTGCTCCAAAACTAAGTCGATGCAAATATTTTCGGTATCAAAATTTATAGATTGTTTATTTATCTTAAAGTTTCAAAGCCGTCTAAAATGGTGGTAAAATGAGACGACACGTTTGGCGCAGTTAGTAAACACTACTGAGCCGGCGGTCCCGGGTTCGAATCCCGGACAGGGCAAATATTTGTGTGATGAACTCGAATATTTGTGCTTGGGTCACGGTTGTTCTATGTATTTAAGTATATATTTATCTATAGGTATGTATATGGTCGTCTAGTACCTACAACACAAGCCTTCTTGAGCTTAATTTGGGACTAGACCGATTTGTGTGAGGTTGTCTGATATGTATTATTTATTTATTTATTCTGGAAGATCGTCTGTTGACAACCAAAACTCACTAAACAAATACCTACTTAGAAAAGCTCGTATCTCAGTATCAATCGACTAATTAGATACGAGGTTTTGAAGAGTAAACATTTTTGAGTGACTCTTAGTTGTCACCACGCGATGTAGGGAACTATACAGTTGTATTGACGACGTAGTTGGCTCAATTTGTAGTGCAACTACTGAGCCGGCGGTCCTGGGTTCGAGTCCCGGCCATTGCAAATATTTGTGTGATGACTTCGAATATTTGTTCTTGGGTCATGGATATTATTTATACAGGGTGATCAATCCAAATGGGTCAGTAGGGAGAAAACTATATAAGAGATAAGGAAAACTGTTCTTAAGAACCATGGCGTCGATTTTAGATTTAATAGAAACAGCATTCATTTTTTTTTATAAATCTCATATATAACCGGGAACTGAACCTGTGTAAAATTCTGTAAGTAATCGCATGTCGTGTTGTAACATTCTTTATCTATCCAAATATCATAAACCCTCCATGATGCGTCCAAGAACCGCACATTATGACCACCATAAAAATAGACTGTTTCGTTAGAGCAAATTTCTTATCTGTAGAAATGTTATTATTGCTAAATAATAACATCGATTTCGATAATATTATTCATTCAAATTTCGAACATCTCTGAAAAACAAAGAAATTTGACTTGACCTCTATTATAATATCAGTAGAGAAGACGTTTAGTTCAAAATGAATTGTCAATTTGCAATCAAATTTGACAAATGTCGCACGTAAGTAAGATATCGAACGATATGATAGTTGGGGCCGACTCTAGTTTGTTTCTGAATAAAAAAAAACAATGACAGCTGCCAGAAAACTTCATTACCGCCATTACCGGGTAGTATTTGTCATAATGTGCGACACCTGAATGCATCATGGAGGCTTATGATATGTGGCTAGATAAAGTAGTGTACGTAACTGTACATAATTAGGCATTAAAACACTCGTGTGATGTTATTATGAAACTTGCCTTCGGCTCGTTTCATAAACCCACACTCGTGTTTAATACCCTTCATTATGTACAGTCACATAAACTACTATTATAGCGGTTTTTGACCGGGCTATGTATGAAATCCGTCGCACACTTCTCTTGTCAGGCCTGCCGTAGAATGTGTCGATCTTGTATCGGTTTAGTTAGCCACCAGAAACGGTGTCTTCCAAGCACTACGCCATAAATCGTCTGCAATAGACACAAGGGCCTAAAAAAATTAATGCAGTTTTTATTAAATCTTAAATCGTTGGCATGGTTCCTAAGAACAGATTTCCCTACCTCTTATAGTTTGTGACTTCTCCCTACTGACCCATTTGGATTGATCACCCCGTATATCGATACCTTAGTTCACACTGGTACTAATTCTTTTTTTTTTTTTTGCCAGTGATATTTAAACCACAAATAGTGTTGTGCACCTGTTTCCGAAAAGTTAGTACGAGTGTATACATATATTATGTATATCGTCGTCTAGTTAGTACCCATAATACAAGCTTTGCTTTGTTTGGGACTAGTTCAATTTGTGTGAAATTGTCTCTTGATATTTACTTATTGTATGGGCCTCCAAATCCTCCAATTCGTATGGTACATCAGCCATCAGCCAGCAGCATCACTAAACGAAACAATGCTACTTTCAAAAATTATGAAAATATCAGAAGTGCGAATGTTAAAAGCCGCCGGTACCCTTTAAAACATTTTAGTGGGGACGCACCGTTCGCTAGTTCACCGTGGGAACAGCGCCATCTAGCGACGAATCTTCTAAGGAATAATTAGTGGGAGGTACGATATATACATGAACGAACTCCCTATTAAGTATTTGATTCTAACTTCAATACCTTAATTCATACTCGTACTAATTACAATAATTTTGCCAATTAAGGGGCTCCCTACAGAAATCAGCCAATTTGATGATTTTTACATCGTATCTAGTTTGTGGATTATAGAGTTATAATGTCCTATTTAATATATATTGTAGTATGGTCTATGCTTAACACTTTGTAGTGACCCGAATTTCGATTTACCGACTGTGTATTTTATAAAAAAATATTCGGTGAAGGACCAAAAATACACTAATCTCGTTTCTACTTTTATCCCCGGTGTATATGTAGAAAATATCTTACATTTTATTGTTCTAAACCATATTCCACAAAATTTGTTGTGAAGCTTTTTCTATTTTTCTCAATACTTTTCGAGAAAAACGCAAAAAACCGTTTCCACAACTTTTTCCCCGAAAAAATCGTAAACTTTGACGGCCTGTATCTCAAAGTCAGTGACATGTGAAAGGTACTTGATACGGTATTTTGTTGTGGAAAAACTATGTTATTATGATTAGCTATTTATAATATGGGAAAATCTATCGCAACAGATCGAAGGTCATTGAGAGCGGGGAGCCCCTTAAATTTAAACCACATAGAGTTGTGCACTAACGTCCTAATTGCAACTACTTTTCCCGAAAAGTTAGTACGATTGTGTTCTAACGTATCGATTTGATGTATAGAAAATGCGACTAAAACTGAACATAATCTCAAAATCTTGAATTTTCAGCTTCAATATTGGCTCAGATATCACACTTCGAATCTAAACTGTATATCATGAAAACCACTGATTTTATTTGCACAAAACATAGCTAAGAAAAATTCACACAGATTTCAACTCAGGTAATTGGTCTATCCCGCACGTCTCCGCTTCAATAGAGACAGCGAATATTGATGCCGAAATTGCCGATAATATTTGCATCGACTGAGTTTTGGAGCAGTAAACAGTTGAATACGGAACGTCGATTTGGTAGTTTTTGTAGGTAAAACGAACTAAACTGCAGTCATCTCTTTTGCACCTTTGGTTCGGTTGCTGGAGCGCAGCGCGACGGCAATAGATTGGTTGTTTCATACCACAGACAACTTAACCTATAGACCCCGCTTATAAGGGCACCCGGGTGAGCCAAGCTAATGCTCAAAAAATACGCAGCGCTCACCACGCCCCCAAACGCTCTCTTAGTTCGCGGTCGACTGTTGACGAAGTAACATGAAATATTTCACTGCTTACTTGGCTTATAAGGTGTTCAAAATATGCCTTATTGTATGGTAAAATTGTAGCAAGACATCTAGTCTTCATAAAGATGGGATTTCATTTCACAAGTAAGCTATTTTTACTATTTTACAACGAATGTTATTAAGTTATAAAATGTAGGTTGGTAACCTAGCGACGCGATGATGTCTTCTGTCAATTGTAAACTGTCTCTTACCTTCGCTTGCAAATTTTTGTAATTCCGTCTTCGTCTAACCTTTGCAGTGTTTTTAGTAGTGATGTGACTGATTAATTACGTAACCGATACCCGTTAAACAATATTGAACTTTTTATAGAGTACAAACTTTTTTTATTATTGAATAATCGAAATGTATGTTACTTAAGTTCATAAATATACAATTATGAAACCATAAATGTCTAAACTGCTGAACCAATTTCGATGAATTTTCGAAAACAGATAGAATCTTGGAGAAGGGCTACTTAATATCCTGGATAAATACGATACATCTATACATATAATAAAGCTGAAGTGGCTCTAAAGTCTGTACATGGAAGATATTCGAGATAAAGTTGGCGGGGGATGCTTAAAACCGATAACAGAACACGTTCCAACAGTTTTTAGAATATTTGTGTTTATCTGTTTGTCTGTTTATTTGACCGCGCATCACGTGAAAACGCCTGAACAGACTGATGAAAACTTCATTAATATGTCGCTCATTCTTAAATGAAGAATTAAGAATGAGCGACATATATGCTCTTTAGCGATAAGACCGCTTGTTGTTTACCTGTAATTGTAATTTCTTGCATTGTATTTATCCTGTATATTTCATGAAGTGTGCAATAAAGAGTTCTTGTATTTGTATTTGTATGTCGAAAAAAAACATATTATACGCTGTAAAAATTTTGCCAATAAAAGGGGGGTACCCATTACACTCGATTGAGTTAAGTTGGCACCTGAATCTTATGGCGCTACATAAGAAGGATGTGCAAACTATTTGCAAGCATGTGCTAAGACTATAAGGTTGTTAAGATCTAAACAACACCCTAGCTTTTTGACTGTCGATGTATTTGTAGGACAGCCATCAAATGGCAAAGCCTTTACTTCAAAGTTTACATCTTTGTATAAACGAATGGCTTGTGTTATTAGCGTTGCTTTTTGGTCAGTATTCAGTTTGTTAGCCAAAAAGTAGCCAATTGGTAACTTAAATGAAGCGTTAAATGGCACTACCAAAAAAACCAAAGCTTCGGAACATTCGTCTGTGCAATCGGTATCTAATTCGCCTCCAAAGTCAACATATCCGTATGTCGTATGTCCTTTCATTCTGCCGATTATAATCAATATCGTCATTGTTAATTTTCATCTCATCAAAAATGAGTGTTCCAAACAATTTTTGCTTTATTTGTTCAGGTTTTCCCTTAAGGGCATTAAGAGGCCTTATTCCTTTTGAAATGCTAATTGTTTTAGACAGTTTTCTCCATGATCAAACATGTTTCTTAACATATTATTGATGTTACTACCTAGAACAGGGCTATTGGGATGTATTGGTACATATTTGAAACCTACAGTTTGAATTTATCATTCATAATTTTTGTTTCAAAAACTACTCGAAATTGACAAAATTCACGCGGAAAATTTGTATTTTCAACTTATTTTCGACTGCATGCAATGAAAGCATGAAATAGCTCTATTACTACCTAGAACTCGGGGAAAAGTATTATTCACTTCAAAAAATTGGTTGAAATTATGAATATATTTGTCATAATATGAAAAAAATATTTTTTAAAAGGAATAAGGCCTCTTAAAGGCTTCTTTGGTGAAACCAGGGCGACCATCGACAGTTTGATACCACTTGGATAATGTTTTCGGATGCGGCAAACACGTATTAAAAGTTTTCCTATCGTATTGATAGGCTTTAGTGGAATAAAAATGTAATGTGAGTGCAAATGTTCGCAGTTGAGGAGAACATTTTGTTCGACTTATTTTACCTGACAGACGTATGTTCGCCAGTGACTAATTGTTTATCCTGTAGTCCCTTCAGTAGCGATTTCAATGAGGTAATCTTTTTTCTGTACGTGCGATTTGAACTTTGTAAACGTTTTACTTTAATTTTTGTCTGTTTAAGTTTTTGAGAAAGTTCAGCTATAGTGGCGAAGACGCTTTTTTTGTTCATTGTAACGGAGCTTCGATGTTGCGTTGCTTCATGCCATATCTAGAAAAATTCAAAGTAATTTATGAAGTGAGTGAATAGTTTGTTTTGTTATTTGATGTTTTGATTTTTCAATTTTCGCTTTATTTGTTGATCTACTACTACACTAGAGTGCATTTTCACCAAGGTCCAATTAAAAATGCACTCAGGTACATAATTAATTAATAATAATACCATTCTTGTATTCTTATTGATTCCAATTAAAAACATATACACTTACATTCTGCAGTTTCTTTTTCGAGTGTGTCCCATCACTATCAAAAAAGGCGCGCGTCTTGCAACGCATGCGTTATTGCTCGCTTACCTTGAACTAGCCAATCACAGTGCACTTGATGCCCTCCTCACCCCGCCAATTTGGCAAATTGAGATACTAGAGAAAGTTTCATAAAGCGGGGTCTATAGGGTTAAGTTGTCTGTGTTTCATACCATTCACATTGCATGCTTAGTATCCAAACTCGTCGCTAGAGGGCGCTGTGCCCACGGCAAACTAGCGAACGGTCAGTCACCACAGAATGTACTGAAGGCTGAGTCAGTTTTTTACGACAACTAGTTTTTCTTTACATTTATATAATTTTTGAATGGAGCATTATTCTGTGATGCTGCTGATATTTATCGTCACTCGTAGGTCAGGATGCCAGGAATTTAGTTTTGAATCTGTGAATCGGTATATGACAACACTGAAGATATGACACTAATTAAACCCGTTCCAGACCTTCCGAAGAAGTCCGATAATGTGTAGTGTATTAGGTCCTAACTATTGCACTACACATTATCCGATTTCCTAACAATTACGCTACACATTATCCGATAAGTAGGATCGGATCGGGTAGGATCGGAAGGTCTGGAACGGGTTTTAATCTTGATACTTGTGTATTCTTAATCTTTCTTTAAACTAGTTTTAGATACTAGCAAATGTAAGTATAAAAACATCTTGGTAACTTATGTAAAAAAAAAAAGCATTTATGACGTTTGTTTTAAGTGTTTTACAATTAGAAAGGTGCATTACTTTTAGAGATGCTGCTGATCTTTATGTTAACTCTCATAATCGGGGTTTTCGGTGCACGAATGATTTGATACTAGGCCGTCAGTACACGTCAACAGTGTTGCCAGATGACCTTCATGAGAATCCGTAGGGTGAGACAAAAATATCTGTAGAATTCCGTTGATTTCATGGACTTGTAGTTCTAGATTCTTTTCCAATGCTTCATTTAACTATGCTGTAGCTTAAGATGTTTTTAAGAGTTAGTAACTTTTGCAAAAACGTAGGTGGAAAAACAAAAATCGAATATTTTTTAACACCTTGTCATAGTTTATTCATAGTTTTAAGCTGGTAGCTGGTAAGAAAATGATATTAAAAAATTGGGCAAGTGCGAGTCCGACTCGCGCATGAAGGGTTCCGTACCGTAATCTATAACAAGTTTGTTGTATGGGAGCCCCCCTTAAATATTTATTTTATTTTATTTTTAGTATTTGTTGTTATAGCGGCAATAGAAATACATCATCTGTGAAAATTTCAACTGTCTATCTATCACCGTTCTTGAGATACAGCCTGGTGACAGACGGACGAACGGACGGACGGACGGACGGACAGCGAAGTCTCAGTAATAGGGTCCCGTTTTTACCCTTTGGGTACGGAACCCTAAAAACGGACCACTGAGTGTAAGTGCATGATGAGTCCGCGAGTGTTTCAGCCAGGATTACAATTCATTTTTCGCAGAAAAAGTACATTCCGTTTCGTTTATGTCATGTTTTGCTGATAAATAAAAGTAGTCTGAAATCCCGTTGGTCCCCAATAGTTTCCGTAGGTCTGAGCACAAAGCCTAAATTCCGTAGATCTACGGATTTTTCCGGAGTTCCGGCGACAGGTAAATTTTACTCCACTTAGTTCCGCTCTAGTGGACAGGCACCCTTAAACGTATTATGCGCCTCTACGCGTCTTTTTTTTTATTTTATTTATCATAAAAAGTCTTATGTGGTATGTAAAACATATTCCGCCAAACTGAGGACAGAAAATGATATTTCTTTTTTGTTGCTGTTACACTTTCCTTAATTAGACAATGACGAGAGGGTTTCAGCAATATGTGAGACACGTATGGAGATAATTCTATCTCACTCCTTATTGCTGCTTCTCTCTCGTCTCGTCAGTGACTTATTTAGGAAAATATAAAGGAATCTTACCATAGACTATGCCCGGTATAGTGACGCTGGTCTCAGCAATATTCGTAGCGAGCACAACTTTCCTGACATTCCGGTCGCACATTTGAAACACCTGAAAAAATTACAGTTCATATGTTATTTACGTTTGTCGGTAAAATAAGGGTACCACGGGTACCGAGGGTAATCCACGCGGTTGGCCTTGTTTATAGCGGGTGTGTAATGATAGATATAACAACGTTTCATATAATTTCGATGGATATAACAACATTTGATATAATGTTTCATTTGATATGACAACATTAGGTATAATTTGATAGGGTATAATTTAAATGAGTATAAAAGACATTTGATATAACGTTTATATTCGCAAGATAACAAAACTCTCCTCCTCGCTTCGCTCGTCGTCGTACCTAACCATGACTCTATTACAATTTAATTTTCATGTTTGAGGAGTTTGAGCGTGTATTGAGCCTTTAAACGTATTTTGTTTTTTTTTTTAATGTAAAAAGTTCCTCTAGTCTTGAATCACTCTATCTACCTATTAAAAAACGCATCAAACGTTGCGTAGTTTTAAAGCTCTAAACATACATAGGGATAGACAACAGCCTGTTGTCTATCCCTATGTATGTTGTCAACAGGAAGCGACTTTGTTTTATGCTATGTAGTTGATAGTGATACGTGTCGGTTCGGTCCAGGGATAGTGGCGCTACAAACAGCTTTCATGTGGCAATAATGTGCATACGTCATATATTAGCATTATTAAACGTCAGTCAAGTATTTCGAGGAAACGTCAGTAGCGATTTGTCAAGGATTTGTCATTAACCAAATTCAAAACATTGTTTAACGGAATGCTGCTCAATCCTTCGTTCTTCATGCGAAATAAATACTGCATCCTATTGAAGAAAAAAAACTTACACTCCGGGCAGGTGCGGCCGGCTAGCCCCGCCCCCTGCCGCTTACTGACCTTCGGATGCAGCCATACTAGGCTTCCGGCTTCTCAAAGTATTGAAAAAAAAAAAAAAGAAAAAAAACTTGACTAATCACTTGTGGATAGTTTTCGCTTATGCAAAAAATACTTTAAATTTGCGGAATATTTAGTCCTCTATCCTCTTTGTCTACATCAGTGACATTCACCGATTTTCAACGTCAGTTACCAATTTGTCGTTACCAGTAAAATATAGTACATTACCGCAGACGCCGGGACATAAGGGCTTGCCGGGTGAGTAGGTATAGACGGATAGTGATACGAAGCCGGCGAGCCCTTTTCACGGCTAAGGCAGGTATAGTACATAACCATATGCAATGAAGTAAAAAATTAAGGTACCAATGAAAAAAAAAGTCAGCTGTTTAGCCTGGTCATGAACACAGACGCCATGTTTAAAAATAATTGCTTTCCGGCCTAGGCCTTCAATTTTGAATGATATTTCTTTAGTTCTCTAGAGTTGTTCCACCCGAAACGTGATACTTCGAAGCTTGTTATAACTCACGTTATGAAAATTAGTACGACTGAAATCCGCAATATGGCGAGGTCTGAAAAACACCAAGTCATAATCAAATTAAATTTTAAAATTGAAACAATGACTTTAAAATTTAAATTTAAATTGAGAACATAAATTGAACTTGTGTTTGTCTCCAATTAATATTAGGATACTGAGTAGTATGCTTTTCGTACTAAAAAATATATGGTAGCATAATAATCGCGAGTGACAGAGGTCATATTGACAGACAGTAGTCTTTGTGACTTTTAGGCTGTGACGTCATCAATGCCCTATTTTTCAAAATGTATAGAAAAACACCCTGTTTATACCTTGATCTGCTTGTAGTGCGGCAAGCTTCCATACATGGGTAGTATGGAGAGGTTGGCCGCCTGTACTCCACTGGGGAACTGTTTTCTATATTTGTTCTTTTCGTTGTTCTGTTCGGCGTATACCTGCAGAGTTTCTAGAGCTGTCAGTATTTCTTCCTGAAATCACATGAAATATACAATACAATACAACAATTCTTAAATAGAAGATGGCTGAACAAATTACAATTGAAAATATGATTTTTATTCTTTATTTAAAAAACGCTCTTCCGTCATTACCGGTCTTCATTTGCGGGGTCACCTACGTCACGTCACAGATAAGCTAAACGGCGTTTTTGTCTGTTCATAAAATTGTATTTTTAAATGAATAAAATTTAGCTTTTTAGCTCATTCATAAAACACGATACATTTTTTAGTGCTAGTGAGATAATTATTAACCATTTCAAATATATTAATAATCAACCGGCCAAGTGCGACTCGGACTTGCGCACCAAGGGCTCCGTACGAACACTTCCCATCTTAACTGGCCGGGTTAAGTTAAGTTTGCACCTGGTATGTATGGCGCCGGTTACAAAAGAGGTTCAAAGTTAAGGCATCCGATCACGTTTGCTATATGAGAGCCCAACTAAAATATTTATATTATTGTTTTAGTATTTGTTGTTATAGCGGCAACAGAATTACATCATATGTTATAATTTCAACTGTCTAGCTATCACGGTCCATGAGATACAGTCTGGTGACCGACGGACAGCGGCGTCTTAGTAATAGGGTCCCGTTTTTTACCCCTTGGGTACGGAACCCTGAAAATGGGTCTAGTAGCCTATTCCGATCACTATGCAGCATACCTGCGAGGTGAGGAACGCCAGGATATCACCAAAAGGCTGGTTCTCGTGAATCTTGATCACCGTATCCACGGTGGCTTTCACGTAGTCCGCTACCGGCTCTGAAATGTACAATATCATATTTGAAAATTTGAAATGTTCTCTGGACAATCCAAAGGTTGCCTGGAAGAGATCGCCCTTTAGAGAAAATAAATCCTTCTCCACACTGACCTCTTGGTTGTAGGTTAGGTTAGGTTAGAACTGTGAACCTACAAATAAGAATATCGGCCAGAAAAGTAGGTTAGGTTAGGTTTGAAAGAACTGCTACCCGCACAGAAATGAACTGCTGCCAGAAAAGCAGGATGATGTTGAAATAAAAAAAATGTGCTTGTTATTTATGTTCTTTAGAATTATGCGCCAATGCACGATATGCATAAAAACATTATGACAATTAATGATTATGATTCAGGTTGATATGCTCCAAAATTATATGACATTCTTTACTTATGCGTAAAAACATTATGGTCATAAAATTTATGCGAATCAATTAATGACTACACACCTTATGCGCAAGGACTATTATGACAAAAGCGGTTATGTACACCGACATTATGGCTTTAAATTTTATGCAACCCAATATGGAACCAAAGTGTTGATAACGGATATTACTGGTATTGTCAGGAGATAGTCTACATAAGAATGGGCTCATAACTGCTTAAATTACAAAGCTTTTGCTAAATATAACCACGGAAAATCGTAGTTTTAAAAAGTGACCCAGGGGCATCACCATGGCAACGAGTGGCAGAAAATAGTTGATTGACCCTAAACACTCACGATTTTATGAGATTCATACAGGTAACAAGGGAATCGGGGAGTATTATGATACACCATTGGCAACACAGTCACGGATTGACAGAACTGTCCAACCAATCAGCGTGAGTCTCGCCTGTCAATCCGGAGTGTCATACCTTATTTAATTGTAATTAATTTAATTTATTTATCTCATGCAATGCTTACATTTGGTACATTTATCCTTCTTTCGCCAAAAATACGTTTATTGGCGAATGCTGCGCTCACTTTTATAACTACGTATATCTAAAAAATGTACCAAAAAGTATATAATAATTGGAGTATTCTCTCATATGAATGAAATGAATGAATGAAAATTTATTCGTAAACATACACGAACTGGACAACACATTAGAAATAAAATAAAATAAAATCCTAGGTGTGTATGCCACGAAAAGGTCACACCTCAGCATAAATGCTGGCCCGGGAACCAGCGCAATATATAGTTTGACCTTAGTAATATTACTAAGGTCAAACTACCTATATACAGATTTTAAAATAACTATATAGTTATGGGGTATTTATTATTAACTGATCTAGTAGAAACTTTTTAGCTTAACTTTAAAAACATTGTGACTGCTACACTCATTCTCTAGAAAAATCTTATCAAATATTCGAGGTAACAATTTAACAAATAACTGCCATGATGATAGGATAATATGTATACCATGGTATTTTGTAGTTTACCTTGAGTATAAAAGACGTCGATGGGATGAGTTCTTCCCTGGATAGACATTATGACGGAGGTGGCGGACTTATCCTTCTCCTTCCTGTCTGTTAGATTGAAGAAATCCTTGAGAAAGTCCGCGTCCATGGTGGCAGAGGACACGACGATTTTTAGGTTCTTTCGTTTCTGAAAAGTGGAATTTTGAGGTTAGTTTATTTCAGAGATCATACAAAATACCGTTATTAAATTTCGGGTTTTCGCTGATTTTTAGGATTCCGTACCCAAAGGGTAAAAACGGGACCCTATTACTGAGACTTCGCTGTCCGTCCGTCCGTCTGTCACCAGGATGTATCTCAAGAACGGTGATAGCTAGACAGTTGATATTTTCACAGATGATGTATATTGCCGCTATAACAACAAATACTAAGAATAAAATAAAATAAATATTTAAGGGGGCTCCCATACAACTTGTTATAGATTATGGTACGGAACCCTTCATGCGCGAGTCGGACTCGCACTTGCCCAATTTATTTATACATTTTTATGTATTACTGTACTAATTTCAAAGTTCATTATCAATACCTAAATTGTATTTAACATCTAATTATTGTATCTAAGCGGTTTACACTGACGTGAAATAGTCAGGAACGGCCCGACATGTTTCGAACTCATATGGAGCTCTTCATCAGGGACCTACCTACCCGTGCAGCGGCGCGGTAACTTCGTCACGACGTCCAATAGGATCACCTGAGTGGATCACCCAGGTGATTGAATTGGCCGAATATGTCCAGCGAGATCACCCAGGTGACCCTATTGGATGTCATGTCCAGCACGATCATCTGGGTGATTTTAGTGGACATATGTATGTCCAGTAGGATCCCCCAAAGATTTTGGGTGATTCTAGTGTACTATCATGTTCAGTGAGATCACCCAGGTGATTCTTTTGGACGCCATGTCCAGCACGATCATCTGGGTGATTCAAGTGGGTGGTACGTCGCGAACTTCGTCACTGCAATCAGTTCGTCAATTTCACGTGAGTATAAACAGCTTTATAGACAATAATTCAATGAACAAATGTCTCTCAAGAGCAACAAAAATACATGATCTGTGGAAATTTCAACTGTCTATCAGCGTTCATGAGATACAGCCTGGTGACAGACGGACAGACAGACGGATGAACAGTGGGGTAATAGGGTCCCATTTTTACCCTTTGGGTACGGAACCCTAATAAACAGCTTGATTGACTAAGAGTACTTACCTTAGCTATTTTCTTGAGCAAACCCATCAGAACATCTGTCATTTGAGATCGTTCATGGACCTGTAATTTGGATTTTTTTGGTATTATAATACCTATGATTTTTATTAGGGTAGGTATTGCTTATTTTCTAACCCCGTATTCTCACCCCCTCATTCTGTTCTAGGACCCGAAAAAACGTCACTGATTTTTTATTTATTTATTTTATTTAGTTTTAGGGGTCGCTACCGCCCATTAAAAATCCGAGATAAATGTTAATAAAACTCGGTTCACATAGTTTTCTTTTTTTTTAGCAGTGATATTGTTTGAATAACCTAATGTATCAATCTATTTCTATATCATGTGAATTATTCTGTGTATCAGAAAAAAGTTAGGTAGTTCATATTGAACTAGATAATTTTTTTCTATATTTCTTTTAATACAATTATGTACGTTCTGTAAGTATTACGATACAAAGAAAAAAACTTTTTTTTTTCATATCTTTTTCAGAACCAATTTTTTACTTGCCGTAGCGACCCCTAAAACTGAATAAAAAAAAACAGTGACGTTTTTTCGGGTTCTAGAACAGAATGAGGGGGTGAGAGTACGGGGTTAGAAAATAAGCAACACCCTCATTTGTATATTAAGGAAAAGTAGATCAATCCATACTAATATGTATTAACTAGCTGCAACCCGCGATGCTACCCGCTCATACCACGGGAACACTACATTTCGGGATAGAAAGTAGCCTATGTGTTAACGTAGGGTTTCAGCTACCTTCATACTAGAATTTATCAAAATTGGGTCTGGGACTGAATCGCGATCATACGAGTGTTTATTTTAAAGCCTCGAACTTATTGAACCGGGTCTATCGCGATATTTTGATTTACCTTCATTGCCTGACGTGACGTGACGTGACGTTGCAACGTCAGGCAATGAAGGTAAATCAAAATATCGCGATAGACCCGGTTCAATAAGTTTTAATTAACAAAATGTGTGCAATAAATAACTTTGACTTTGACTTTGACTTTAATTATGTGTTCAAACCGCGAGAGTATAAAGTGTTAAAGCCTCGAAGTTTCGGACTTAATATTTACGTACATGGTCTCGAAGAAAAAAGAAGGGAATAATGGACAGTCCCTTCGGGAGCATGAACGTTACATTACGTAATTGGTTACGTACTGTAACGTCTTGTTCTTGCTTTTAATTATTCTGCCATGGAAGAAAAAAAGGTCGTCTTTAACTACATGCAATTGTTTCCGAAATAGGAATTAATTTTTCGCAAACATTACTCTAAAATGTTCCCATTAATGTAGTAAAAACAGTCGTCCTTCGTTATGGCCTTTATGCAAATATTTTTTTGCATGTCAGCGGTCGGGAAGAAATACTGCACATGCACAACTCAGTAAAGAGCACACCTACCGTACATGACGTCTCATACAAATGGGGGTTTGTCTTAGTTTAGCCGGCTGTACATGATGTCCACGGAATGACTTTTCCCGGCCTCTGCAGTAAAGTACCTTTTGGTAGTTTTTTTTTTCTATAGAGTGTCAGTGATTATCTTACCTCATCAAGAACTATACAGGAATACTGCATGAGAAGGGGAGACGCAAACATCTCTCGAAGCAACACCCCTTCAGTCATAAACTGAAATTTGAAAAACGACACTTGAAATTACTGGGGAAAAAGATTTTTTGTTTCAACGTAGTCGGGTTAAAAACAGTCGCGTCCTAAAGTGTGTAGTAGGGTGTTTTCATTTTTTCTCACGAGAGTAGGAGAGGTTAATAAGAAAATAAGCAGCTCCCTAAGAATAAATAATACAAAGATCAACAAATTAAAATATCGAGAGGTCTCCTGGCGTTGGGGTGGTGGAGTGGTTGACACGTTAGACCGATAATACAGAGCAACCGGGTTCGATCCCCCTTCCGCTAGGTTACGCGTTTCAATTTCTTTGTGCTTTGATTTTTGTATCATTCGTACAGTCCATCCTTTTAACCTAGTTCTGAAGGCCTACCTCGAATATCGAAATTCAAAGTTAGTACCGTGCCCTTCCTCTCGATCTCGTGACAAACTACGAGTATATTTCAATGAGCGGGACGGCACGACACGAATTTCGGAGTGACCCTCCTGTATCGATTTTCCCAGCCAGACGACTTTTGACCTCGAACTCCTAACGAACCCTAAGAGACACTGGATTTGACGTTGACTAATCAGTGGCTTGACTAATGTCACCTGGCGCTAATGAACGACAATCAGAGGTCGTTCTAATAAATATCGTTTGTTGACTACCAAAACTCCTTAAGTAACAAAAACCTACTTATACTTATAGCCAACAAGTGAACTAAAACAACCATTAAAATTACTATTTCGGCGGTTATGTTATATATATGGCGGTAATAACGACAAACTTTATAATTGCAATGCAACAGAAGCCCATTCTTATGTGTAGACTACTGTAAACTGTCATTTTGGTTATTGTTATTTTTATTTTCTTGTTTTTATTTTATTTTTTGTATTGGAAATCTGATATATATTTTGACTTTAGGTAAATTATTTTTGTTCTATTTTTTGTTTTATTCTTAGTGTTATTAATTTGATTTTATATTATATTAAGGTTATGATGACGATCCTTATTGGGAGATACTAGATTCATTTATTCATATTATATTGGCCTGTTGACTTCCCCTTTTATTTTAAACTTATTTTGACATTGTAAACATTTTCTCTTATTATTAATCTTACCTTAATTCGTATAATTATGACATTAAGCAAATTTGTAATGTAATTTTTATCGTGAAATACATAATCTAATCTAATCTATTTCCTGACAACACCAGTAATATAAATTATCAATATTTTTCTAAGAATATTGATAATTTATACTACTGGTGTTGTCAGGAAATAGATTAGATTAGTTTTTAATCACTATTGTCCCCTAAGCCACACGATAGAGTAACAACAAGAAAAAGACTGATGCACCCTTATTTATAGCCAAACTAGTGTCGGTCCGGTCCAGGGATAGTGGCGCTACAAACAGCTTTCGTATGGCAATAATGTGAATATTGGGGCTTCTAAACGGGACATATTTTACTGCATTTGTGGCCGACAACTATGGCCGTCTCTCTATAACACCCTACGCTAGAGCATGATGCAAATAATGGCCGGCCACAAATTGCAGCAACACGTGGCCCGTTTAGAAGCCCCTTAAGTCATATATTTGCATTAGTAAACGCAATAGCG
This sequence comes from Apotomis capreana, assembly GCA_947623375.1. Taxonomy (NCBI): domain Eukaryota; kingdom Metazoa; phylum Arthropoda; class Insecta; order Lepidoptera; family Tortricidae; genus Apotomis; species Apotomis capreana. The sequence continues at coordinate 1,755,497 of OX392520.1, forward strand.
ATTCATCAACGGATACCTTCACCTCCCCGAATTTAATTTGTCATAAATATATAACTTGCTATAATTTTCATTTACCATAAACTTTTTATTTCATAAATCATAAACTCTTCGGGATTTCTTTAATACCATTCATGGAGAAATCATTAGGTTAGGTTAGGTTTGTTTTATGACAATCCCGAAAAGTTTCAGCTTACAGATAAAAAAGATATATGTCAAATGAATATTATGGGTAGTGATACATTATGGCATATGAAATTCAGCCAAACGATAGAGAACCATTTGTTATTAACCAAATTCAAAACATCTTCAACATTAATATATTTAAATTGTATGTAAGTATGTAACTATGGGTTGTTGGTGTTGCTTCTGTTGCATTGCAATTATAAAGTTTGTCGTTATTACCGCCATATAGAACATAACCGCCGAAATAGTAATTGTATGTAAGTATGTAACTATGGGTTTTTCGCCTGAAATAAATGCTTATTATTATTAAGTACAGTCAACCAATTTGATTCCTAGGCCATTTCGTACCTTGTCACAGTGAACGTCAATATGAAAGCTGCTTGAGATCTTATCATTGTCATTGTGACAAGGTTCTATAGCGGCCTAGAAATCAAATTGGTTGACTGTACATTCGATTAAAATGTAATGAGATGACAGATGACGAACGCACAAAGGTATGTACATAGACTATAAGATTATATGTTGTTCAGTTTGAAGAGTAGGATCTATGTTTTAATTTATTGCTCCTATTACAGGCCACACCCGGTATTCAGACTACCTGAAAACCGATTACAGCTCGGAAAGAAAAGCTGTTATCATATGGCAATAAAGATTTATAACCGGCTTCCTATAGCTTGGACTGAACTCCCTTATAATAAATTTATATCTAAGCTGAAAAAGTTTTTGCTTTATGAATGCTTTTATTCCTTGAATGATTATTTCTTTAAAATGACATGTAATGACAGTGTTTTATTGTAATGTAATTCTAAATATTTGTATTATTTCAATTATAGTGTATAATTTCAATCTTTTGTACTTATTATTCTGTATCTTTTATTTTGATTTTGACATTTCCTTATTTATTATTAAATTTTAATTAAGTTTAACCATAATTGTACTATAATATGTTTTAATCTGCGATGGTACATTGAATGGATTTATTTATGTGTTACCTATTTAATTTGTGCTAAACATGTAGCTATATAATGTTAATATAATATACTTAATGTAAATATTGTATGCCGTAAGACGGTAGATTGTGACACTCTCCAACTGTTTTGTTCCAACTGCTTAGTATCGCACAATCAAGCAATAAATGATTTCTGATTCTGATTTCTGATTACCTACCATGAGACTAGGAATTACTGTAGCTTGAGGTTAAGTCACCAGATGGGTCGTTCTTCTTTTTTACCTACATTAAATCGAAGGTTTTCCGTTTTTTGGGCTTTTGAACTATCGATAATTGAGGTTTCAGAGTAGAATTAAAAAAAAAATGCATTTGTTTTATTATTAGGACTATTACCTAATTAAAATTTATTTTACAGCCCATTCAGTTTTTTTATTGTGTTTTTTTTTTATAGCGTGACAGAGTGGTCCTTTTAAGGGGAGACCGCGTTTTAGCTTACCACTCGGTCACGCCATTTTACGAAATAATAAACAAACGTTTGAAAAAAAAATGCTGGTTAGAGAAACTGACAGATTACATAATATTGATAGATAGAAAAATATGGATGATTTTTCGAACATTATAAAACCGAATATGATTACTCTGAGATGCCATAATAAGACGAAGGACGGACTATTGTAGGTAAAAAAGAAGAACGACCCAGTTATGTTAAGAATTTACTTAGAAAGTTTTGAAACACTACTGCAGCGAACAATGATGTTTTATAACAAGACTTTACACTAACTTGACAGCTGAATTATTTAATTCCCAGAACACGGGTAATATAATAACATGAGCTTATATCTTTCTAAGGCGGCGTCGTGAGCGAGACATCGCCATATGACAGACAGAGACACTTTCTGACGTCATTCCGTACGGAAGCGGAACGAAAATTCCGAACGTCCGTGGCGGCCCTGAGAACTGAAATGATAAAACCGAGAAAATCTAATGATTTCAGCTTACTTTTGATAGGAGATTCAATTTTTTTTACGTTTTTTCCGTAATTGCATTACAAATGATTTTTGGGCCAAAATCACACCGTAATGAGAACCTGACATGTATACTCCAACTCCTTGCCGGCTCATGTGTTTCCTCCTTCTTATAACTTGGGACCCTTCAAACGAAGCGTGAAGAAGCATCTCTCGGGCCAGCATGGCAGTGTCAACTGACATGGCACCGTTGGTTTCTCGTCAGTTGCCATTGCGACTTGGGCTCCCCTTTTTGCTTACCATCAGGCGAAGTGGATGTTGATGTTGTGCCGTTATAAAAAAAAAATACGCATCTCTCGCTTTTCGGAGATCTACAAAAGCGTGTCCTTAGCACTATAGATACTCGTGAAGTAGGCCGAGGTTGGGCGAAAATGATAGTGTGGAGAGTCACTTCGCTGCGGAAACCCCTACTTCGACCAACTTCGCGAGCAGGGTAGAGCCGCAATTTGGCATAAGTACCATTTTGTGCCATTTGACTCATATTAAGTTTGTGCTTCACATTTGGAACGCTAGTAACCTAGCTATATACTTAAAATATGATTGGCAGTGAAGATTTGAGAACATGGATGGGTTGTTATGGACGAGTTGGATAGATATCTAGGTTGGATATATGAACGCGATGATTGGCTAGATTAGCTAGATTAACTGACAATTTTAGAACACAATTTGATACATTCTTCTTCTTAGTCGTACACTCTTCTTCTTCTCAGAGTGGTCGTGGTTATGGATTGTCCTCTACCACATTACAAACGGCTTTAGCAATATTTCTCCACCTCTCTGTTTGTGGCACTCCGTTAGGGAACATTTCCTCGTGGACTTTATGAGATCCGTCCACCTAGTAGTAGATCGACCGCGAGAACGATGACCTTCCACTCTCACTCTCACCTGTTCTACCAATCGCTCCATCGACTGTTCGCTGCGGATGGTATGTCCAAACATTTTCAGATATGTCCAAACATTTTCAGATATGTCCAAACATTTTCAGATATGTCCAAACATTTTCAAATATGTCCAAACATTCGACGAAAGTGAAAGAATTATTTATACAGCCCTTATACTGCTAATTTAAGCTGAATAAAGGCTTCGGCAGCTTGTTTGCTACTTGGGATGCCAATAGTGAAATTATCTGCTACTTTTAATGCTGATCCGTGCTTGTAGATTGTGTGAACAAATCATCATCATGGCGCCACTTCCCATGATGCTGGAATGGACTGGCCTCACGCTGGTCATCCTCTGTCTCTCTAAGGCTCCAAGATCGTCCGCTACTCGAGCGGCCAGCGAGGCCGCGGCCGCCCCTCGAGGCTGGGTCACGCATGCCTTGTGGCCGATCTTGTGGAGATCATCATCATCATTATCATATCAGCCGATAGACGTCCATTGCTGGACAAAGGCCTCCCCCAAGGTTCTCCACAACGATCGATCTTGCGCCGCCCTCATCCAATTTCTACCCGCGATCTTAACCAGGTCGTCGGTCCACCGTGTTGAAGGCCTTCCAACGTGCCCCATAATACCCTTTGAGTAACTTTGAGCCTTCATATGAGGCCCATTGTGAGTGACCACGTTTCAGTACCGTATATCATCACTGGCAACACACATTTGGTTAAAAATAAAAATCTTCGTCTTAAGACACTGCGGTATTTGGGACGAGAAGATATCGTGGAAATACTGTGGACAAATTATAACCACGGAGCCACTTACCATGATGCTGGAATGGACTGACCGCACGCTGGTCATTCCGGCAGCATACCCAACACGCTCACCAAGCTGCTCTCCGAGTTCGTCCGCTACTCGAGCGGCGAGAGAGGCCGCGGCTGCCACTCGAGGCATCACGCATACCTTGTGAGTTGTGACCGATCTCGTGAAGATACTGTGGACTTATCATCACAGACCCACTTACCATGATGCTGGAATGGACTGACCGCACGCTGGTCATCCCGGCAGCATACCCAACACGCTCACCAAGCTGCTCGCCAAGTTCGTCCGCTACTCGAGCGGCGAGCGAGGCCGCGGCCGCCACTCGGGGCTGGGTCACGCATACCTTGTGACCGATCTCGTGGAGATACTGTGGAGAAAAGAATATAAGCATTATAGTAGTTTATCTATCCAAATATCATAAACCCTCCATGATGCGTTCAAGAACTGCACATTATGAACCACCATAAAAATAGACTTATCTGTAGAAATGTTATTATTGAGTATTATTCATTCAAATTTCGAACATCTCTGAAAAACAAAAAAAAAATATTTGACCTCTATTCTAATATCAGTCGAGATGACGTTTAGTTCGAAATGAACTGTCAATTTGCAATCAAATTTGACAAATGGCGCACGTAACTAAGTACGATATCGAACGATATGGTAGTTGGGACCGACTCTAGTTTGTCTCTGAATTGAAAAAAAAACTATGATAGCTGCCAGAAAACTTCATTACCGCCAAAACCGGGTGTTTGTCATAATGTGCGGCTCCTGAATGCATCATGGAGGCTTATGATATGTGGCTAGATAAAGTAGTGTATGTAACTGTACATAATAAGGCATTAAAACACTCGTGTGATGTTATTATGAAACTTGCCTTCGGCTCGTATCATAAACCCACACTCGTGTTTAATACCCTTCATTATGTACAGTCACATAAACTACTATTATGTGACTGTACATAATATTTAGTTAATTGAAATTGAATTCTTCCATCTTCTCAGCTCTGTCTTGTGTCGAATTTGACTAGTGGAAACTAGGGCTTCTGATACACGTGTTACACGAGGAACCGTAGCTCCGTGTTCTTAGCACCGGCGGTACTAAGATCACGTACTACACGGACTCGTTAAATATATATACGAACGCGCAGGATATATAATATCCGTGTTTGCGTTCGGCTACGGATCGGCGGATCTCGGCTCCGTTCGGGAATTGAATGAAAGCTTGTCAAACCGACAACGTCACGGACGGATCGGATCCACGTGTAATTAAGAAACTTAAGAAACGCATCTCCGTGTAACAACAACAACAACAACAACAAATCCACTTTACTGCACACCTCAAATACACAGGGATACAAAACATGAGAGATATACAGTAAAAAAATTGACAGAGGTTAACAACAGTGTAACACGGAGCTACGTATCTTAATTACACGGAGCCTAATTATACGTGCCGAACGGTCCAGATCTTCGTTGTCGTGTTATCCGGCAACGGAGATCCGGCTACGGGTACACGAAACACGGACACGACCGCGAACCCAGTAGAAACTATGTACCTACAGCATTAACATTTTTTTTTGTCTTGACAATAAATAAATGTCTAAATGTTTAAGTCCACGTTTTGTAGCCTCCGCTTCTGAACAGGCAGCATTAAACAGCTGTTTGTAACCACAGTTATGAATTTATAATGCAAATTACCTATATTATATTAAATAAGCGTATTTCACTTCGACATAATAGAGGTTTTGTCTTGTTTTGTTCAAATGACACAATGATGTGTCTTTTGTCAAATTATAGTGTATCGCCTCTATAATAGTAAATTATAACTTGTAGTTACGTGTGAAGCATCACTTGGTTGGAAAATTAACAAAGCCCGTGGTTTTCGGGGCAAGAATGATTTGGCGCACTGTCGGCTTAGTGTCAAATCCCTGCCCCGAAAACCACGGGGTAAGAAAATGAAAGCAATATCACATAAATATGATAAAGGCGAAAGTTTGTGAGTTTGTATGTTTGTTACTACTTCAAGCACAAACGGCTGGACCAATTTTGATGGAATTTGATGTGAGTTGGAGCTGGATTAAGACGAAGGCTAATACATTTTATCCCGAAAAATGCAGTCTCCTAGTATCTCGGTTTAACCCTAATATTGAGTGGTAGACGCGGGTCCGTAATGTTTCATATAATATCAGATAAACTAACATACACTTGATATACAATCGATTGATATAAAGTTGTTTCATATAATGGTTTTTTCGTATATTTTGCTTTTCTCTAATTATCGATTGATATAATAGGCTAAATGACATAATTGACAATATGCATAATTATACTTTCGTATAACATATTTATTACATAAATTTGTTTAACATACATACTGTTTAGAATAATAGCGTTTTCATATAAATACTGCCTTAAGGTGAAATAAGTAATATTAGGAATCGTAAGCCAAGTTGGACCTGCGCGGCTCGCTCGCTGCGCTCGCTCGTTAGGGTCGCAGTTCAACCTAACACTCCTCCTCGCTTCGCTCGTCGTCGTACCTAACCTAAGCCAAGTCGGACCTGCCTTATGGTGTAATAGGTAAATGTTAGGAATCATAAGCCAAGTCGAACCTGCGCGGCTCGCTCGCTACGCTCGCTCGTTAGGGTCGCAGTTCAACCTAACACTCCTCCTCGCTTCGCTCGTCGTTGTACCTAACCTAAGCCAAGTTGGACCTGCCTTATGGTGTAATAGGTAAATGTTAGGAATCATAAGCCAAGTCGAACCTGCGCGGCTCGCTCGCTACGCTCGCTCGTTAGGGTCGCAGTTCAACCTAACACTCCTCCTCGCTTCGCTCGTCGTCGTACCTAACCTAAGCCAAGTCGGACCTGCCTTAAGGTGATATAGGGGGTGACAGCCTAATATATCTAGTGGGAACCACCTTTTTTGGTTATAGTAAAATCAACTTATATCTTCTGTAGTTTATAGCATTGACGAATTATATCAAGTAAGTCATTATGATAAATACGTTTTATACCAAGTAATAAATATAGTAAATGTACATTATACTAAAAGTAATTATACCTTTAAACCATTATATCAATTGTTACATTAGATCATTTGAAAATTATCTAAAACAATATTATACCATTCGTTACATTATACAAAGCAATGGTATATCAAACCAAAATAGATTAAGTGAAGTTATATGAAACGTCGGGCACCCGGTAGACGCATTATTTGCTATTTGCAGCTCAAAAATTTGCTCTGGCTGGGATTCGAACCCAGGACCACCGGCTCAATACGCAGCTGCACTACAAACTGGGCAACCGCGCCGTCAGATAGGTCAAATTTCTAGATATCTTACGTCTCTTTCCCGTGCTCAAGCATTTCGATTTACGAAAGATTAATTCAACGAACTATATTTCTATCGCAATATACTTTTGCGTCTACGGAACTTAGAGAAAATACAGTGTGTGAGTAGGGTGACCAGATGTCAGGAATTTTCCTGACATGTCAGGAATTTTAGACATATGTCAGGAATGCGGCCGGAAAAGGGAAATGTCGGGAATTTTCGGCAAATAAATGAAACACAAACAAATCATAAAATTGTATACACTGTAAACTTTTATTTTTAATCTCAATAACAAAAGCTAAAGCCACAAGTACTTTCGAGTTACATATAAATTGTTAATTATAAATAATCGTAAATATAAACATAAATCAATCAACATTGACAAATTAAACAATTTCAGGACTCGTGTCAGGAATTTTGGCCGAAAATCAGTAGTGCCCACCCCAGGATTTTGGGTTAACCATAGAAACTCATGGCTTCATCTCATAGGCCATGGCCAGGCCCACCCCCAGGCCCCCCCTGAAAAATAATGTTAGATACGCCAATGCACCGTTGTAGTCGTAGCATAAAAAAAATACAATTCACACCTCACCTAAGAATTCGCACACTCCTCTTCAAGGCCAGCCTAAGAAAGATCTTACTAGCAATGAAACTCAATGTAGGTGTAACTTATTGTACACATATTCATCGTCATCATGTCAAATGCTATGCGACCCTAAGGGGGCTTTGCACAGCTGCGGGATAATAGGGATAAGGGGAAAACTGGCACGGTATTTTTTTTTACTTGATGTTTACTATCTATGTCCGCTAAATTTCTCAGTTTATCATATGACTATATAAAACCAGACCCGAGTTTGTAATCCCTTTACTGCCCGTGATACACACAATGTTGTTTTAAACTAAAACCATAACTCCGCGGGAACAAGATAGGCCTTTGTCCTTCAGTACACCTGCATGTGCATGTAATAACATATTTTACGAGCAAATGTGATTTAATGTTAATTATCGTACGGAAGTTTTTCTTTTTGTATGTAATCCAGTGACATATGACTGGATTACATACAAAAAGAAAAACTTCTAGTTAGAATTTTGTCCTTCCCAGGTACGCCCCTTACTAGATACACAGGCCATGTAGGCGATTTCAAGATCCTATCATAAGAAGCAGTAATGTGATGAAAACGTATTTTTCCCGATTTCTTTACAAGCACGAAGCCCTTCGCGTCTTCGTGCGAGGATCAGCCTAGCACTTATCCAGTTTTTACATTGAATACCTTGACAATAAAACACCAAAGCACTCGCCCCTCGCAATTGTATTCAATGATAGAACCACAAGAAAAAGGTCTTAAGCTTAACGACAACGGATCTCAATATAACTTATAATCTTTTCCAAATCTATTATATTAAGCCTCCTTTCCCATAGCGTTAGCGGTTGCGTAGTAAGGAAACAACAGCTGGCGTTGTGCCAATGTAATATCTTAGTATTTTTTTTATTTATTCTTAATGTCTTTGGTTGGAATCGACGAAGATAATGATGTCTAAAGCTCAGAAATAACTAATTCACTAATAAATAATGACACAAAGGTAAATTATGAAATAAAAAAACCGCGAGACTCGCGCACCAAGGGTTCCGTACAAATACTTATCCCATCTTAACCGGCCGGGTTAAGTAAGAGTGCACCTGGTATTACAGATAAAAAAAAAAACATTTTAACCAGACTATAACGATATTGTAAAGCACTCTGACTACGGGCCACCGCGCTCGTTTGCCGCTCTATTTATTCCCACGCCGCTCCGCTACCCGCTCCGCTCGCCGCTAAGGCCGAAGTAATGGCCGCACCGTTAGACCACTTAGAGCGCTGCCCAAAATAACTCAAGTCCTTTAAACCCAAAACACAAGTGTGGAAAAAATTAACAACTCGCGTCTTTCTTAGTATAGAAACGGCTCAAGAAGTCATAAAGCCGTAGATTTATAGCTAGTTAAAAGTGTCGTGAGAAAAGACGGTGTATTTAATAGGCTAGTTGACCCAGTTTTGAAATATATTTGAAAGGGTTAATAATGATCTTACTAGCTCTAAAAAAAATGTCTTGTATTTTTGTGAAAGCTAGAAAGCTAAATTTTATCAATTGAAAATTAGAAATTTAATAAACAGTCAAAAACGCCGTCCGCCATTTTTCCCTTTGCTAATCTGTGGCGTGGCGTAGAATTACCTGTAAATATTCGAAATTCGACCGTCGTATAGTGCCATTCCGCTCACTCCAATATACTTTGACACGAGATCGAGAGGAACGGCACTATTCGAAGTCGTCAAAGTAGACTTTCAGTTTTGTTTACATGCCCAATGACGTCATTATCATAAGCTAAAATGGCGGACAGCGTTTTTAGCATTTCAAAATACAGATTAAAAACCTTGTTTTCACATTCAATTTTTTCAGCCATCTTTCACTTTTATGAAGTGAAAAATATATATTTAGGTTTCCTTTGCTAAATACTATACGGAATAAACATTACTTTATTACAATTTGACATGAGTCAACTAGCCTAAGCTGCGCTGGGAACACTACATTTTTCCGGGATAAAAAGTAGCCTGTGTTAATCTAGGGTGTCAGCTACCTTAAATTTTACAAAATTGGTCCAGCCGTTTGATCGTGAAGACGTAACAAACATACACATAAACACACTCACACACTTAGTGTGACAGTTGACTGAGCAAGCGGCATCGCTTGCTCAGTCAACTGTCACTGGCTCTGTTACAGCTTGGACAATTTTATTTTCGCATGTCCGAATGTTGTCCAAATTTCCGGCTGTTATCGCCTACAGGTCGCATTTCTCAACCTGTTCTCATGAAATTTTGTAAGTTCGATCGATAAGTTTATAGATTTTTTTCGACAGCGGAGACTTAAGTAATTACGAGTATATAGTCGACTTGAAATAATTATAATAAAAAAAAAACGGACTCGCGCACCGAGGGTTCCGTACAAACACTTTCCATCCTTAAGTGGTTAAGTTAAGTTTGCACGGGGGTTTGTATGGGAGCCCCCCTTAAATATTTATTTTATTTTATTTTTAGTATTTGTTGTTATAGCGGCAACAGAAATACATCATCTGTGAAAATTTCAACTGTCTAGCTATCACCGTTCTTGAGATACAGCCTGGTGACAGACGGACGTACGGACGGACGGACAGCGAAGTCTCAGTAATAGGGTCCCGTTTTTACCCTTTGGGTACGGAACCCTAAAAACGGTTTAAGCTCACGTAAAAATAAAGGTAACAGGTACGAGATTTTAAGACCTAATTGTGTAACTATTGCATACAATACTTTTTATACGCGCAAAACACAGAAAATCATTTTTTACTTTAATCGTCATTCCCCACTATGAATTTTTATTTTTGATGTAACCTTCTTCGTTCAACTAAAACTGACCTAAGTATTAAGAAAAACATGATCGCAATAGTCATGGCGGGTGCCTCGTGATTAGTTAAATTTTTTGACAAGTAATTTCAACCAATCAGTGAATAGTAGCGTTATTTTTTTTAAATCAAATATATGATGTTCTCTTTTTGAAATTATTAGAGTTGAGTAGAGAGATGTCTTATGAATATTAAAGTTCTGTGGCGGGAACCATAGAGTATAGAATTTTGGTACAGGATTAAAAAGTCCGTTATTGTGATTTTGGCTGTGAAATTTTAATTAACAGATTAGAGTACGCGAGTATAAAAATATATTTATAATGGAATGCGTCACTTTCCCTGCCTACGGTGACAACATGTTATCTGTGTTGATAACACAATTACAATAACCACTTCTAAGTTATCAAAGATATCAAATGAGCCGGCATCGATAAAACCCTCCAGAATACTTACAACAAGCTTCATTCAACATTGCATTTGTGAGACTATGTAGCTGGATACCCTTTGATACCAGAAATCGTCTGTTGACAACTAAAACTCACTATTAAGTAAATATTATAAATAAATATTATAAATAAATATTAAGGGACAATCATACACAAATCGACCTAGTCCCAAACTAAGCAAAGCTTGTACTATGGGTACTAGACGACGATATACATAATATATAAATACATATATAGATAACATCCATGACCCAAGAACAAATAATTTGCACAAATATTTGCCCCGGCCGGGATTCGAACCCGGGACCGCCGACTCAGTAGGCAGGTGTCTACCAACCGAGCCAAACGCGTCGTCTCGTCTCGTCGTCGTCGTCGAAAGTAAGTAATAAGTTTCTGTCAAAAATTTAATTTTTGTGACAAGCTTTTATAGACTGTACCTTTCCTTGAACATCCATCAATTGCTCACAGAGACTATTCTAAAGAGCCCAAACTCGAAATGATTGCTTTATTTATTATGGAGTTCCTATAGCCACCTTCCAGCAACATCAGATCAGCTCCACGTCATCATAATATTGCATTGTCACGCGAATTGCATATTCATGCAAAATTTCAGCACAATCGGAAACTGGTTCAAATTTAACTTTCAAAATTCCATTACAACGGGACCGGCGAAAGTAAATAAAAGCTTGTAACAAATACCTTTTTCAGTTTCTCCACTACCCAAAGGTTGTCTGGAAGAGATCGCTCTTTAGCGATAAGACCGCCTGTTGTTTATCACTAATTGTAATTTTTTGCATTGTATTTCTCCTGTATGTTTTATGAGGTGTGCAATAAAGAGTACTTGTATTGTATTGTATTGTATAGGTACCTACTTAAGTCTTAAAACAAAGCTCGTATCTCAGTGTCAAGCTACTTACTATACGAAGTTTTGAAGAGCCGTGACGGGTAATTTTAGTGAGTTATTGTTGTCACCAGGCGATATGACGATATACGCGGGAAAACCAAAGTAAACTACATAATGTAGCTCATAGGATTGCACGGTTGAAGTGTCTATGGGCCATGTAGCCCGGAGAACTGACCGTTGAGGCAGCAAAATTGTTATTGTAATTTTCTGTTCTATATGTCCACTTTTTAAAGAAGTGTAGGTACTATAATACTATTGTATACCGTAAAACGGTTTATTGTGATGCTCTCTGATGTTTTACTGTAGGTACCAACTTTTATGAATGCACAATATGACAATAAATGATTTATGATTTATGAAAGTCCCATAGTACCAAGACCAACATGGTGCACCCTCAATAGACTGCGCACGGGTTTTTTTTTCTAAACTTGAGATGACGGAAGCCTTATGCGGCTGCATCCACTAGACAATAAAGTGCGGGGGGGGCTAGCCGCCGGCCCCGCGGGTAACGGCGCACGGTACACGGTCGTTGTGCCTTATACATATAGATATCGTTGTGGCTGGACGCACTCCCCCGCATGCTGTTTAGTTTCTTTCGGCTTTCTTCTCAACAGCGGTCCTCTTGTGAAATGCCGGTAGATTCAGATTCAGACATCTAAAAGTGCCCTTGTGGCCTACTTACAGAATAAACATTTTGATTTTGGTAAAATTTAATTTTTGATTTTGATAAATGAGATCGCAGCTACACTTGCAAATAAATCACAATAGCCATATTATTTTTTACCGCAGTCGGTAAAAATCCTCTCACCATTTCTGAATATCTTTGCACATGTACATTGTACAGTCGCCATCAAATCTATCGAAGCAGATGTGGTCTCTCAGTGCCAGAAAGGAAGGTACTCAGGAAGACTCTAGGGCCTGCAAAGACAGACGATGGATGGCTTCAATATAGCAATAATAAGCATACGTCATATATTTATTAAACGTCAGTAGCGATTTGTCAAGGATTTGTCATGAACCAAATTCACAAAATTGTTTACCGTAATGCTGCTCAATCCTTCCTTCTTCTTGCAAAATAAATACTGAATCCTATTGAGAAAAACTTGATTTTCATCACTGTGGACAGTTTTAGGCTCAATTATGCAAAAATTACTTGAAATTTCCGGAATATTTAGTCCTGTTTCCTCTTTGTTTACATCAGTGACCCTGATATTCAACGTCAGTTACCAAAATGTTGTCGTTACCAGTAAAATAAATGAGTACCACGAGGTGAAAAACACCCTGTTGGGTCACACCAAAAATTAATTGAGTGAATAGTTCGCGGCCCGTATTTTGACTCCTACGGACCCCTGTTTGGGAACCACTGCTTCACTTATCGGTTAAGATAAAGACAGGATATTGCAAAATACTACGGGAGCGAAAGGGTAGTAAAACAATAAATTCGAAGCATCAGACATTTACTTTCAATAAATCAATTTATAAAGTCATATCGCTCCAAACAATTCAATCACAGTCATTAAAAACGTGCAGATGCTCGAATTGCGTGCATCTGAGCTTTGTACAGTCGCCATCAGATATATCGCAGCATATACGGCGTTCATAAATATCTGAGCACGACTCTTATTGACTGGGTGTTACAGTACATGTGCATACCATGAGTTTACAGTGACAGTGCTCGCGGAAATGATTAGTATGAAGAATAGTACAGTACAGCGCATCCTACCGGTTACTTAGTAGAACTACAATTCTCCTTTACGCATTCGCTACCGAGTACTGTAACCTCATGCGTTTACAGTGACTCGGTAGCGGAGTGTGGCTCATGTTTTCCGAAAATCATTTTTTCTTCGTGGCAATTATTCCGTTCCCATGATTTCCCAGTGTCACTTTTCTCCAGTTACCTTCTTTCTTGGTGGTAATTATTCCGTTCTCATATTTTCCCAGTGCCTTTTTTCCCGAATATATAATTTTCCATGCAAAATGCTTGCATGCTTGCTTAATTGCTTGCATGTACGGGTCCAGCTCGCTACAACTAAAATGGAAAATATTTTTAGAGGGATATAAAAAAAAAAAACTAACCTAACCTAACCCGGCCGAGTCGGATCTGCTTTGAAAGGTGATTGATTAGCCTCAACCTATTCTCAAACTTTAATGAATTCACCTTTCAGAGCAGATCCGACTCGGCCGGGTTAGGTTAGGTTATATCCCTAACCCCCCCGAGGGTGTCCACCTTGTCGTGGTGGGGGGGCTCAGTACCTGCGGTTGGGCGCGGGGAAGCCAAGAGACACCAGGGAGGGGGCCTACGGGCCAGCGGGCGAGGGAGACCGAGAAGGAGACCGGCGGAGCATGACTCGGGTGGGCACTTCGGTGTTTGTGATGGACTTCACCTCCGTCGGCGGAGGAGACCGAGAAGGAGACCGGCGGGGCATGACTCGGGTGGGCACTTCGGTGTTTGTGATGGACTTCACCTCCGTCGGCGGAGGAGACCGAGAAGGAGACCGGCGGGGCATGACTCGGGTGGGCACTTCGGTGTTTGTGATGGACTTCACCTCCGTCGGCGGAGGAGACCGAGAAGGAGACCGGCGGGGCATGACTCGGGTGGGCACTTCGGTGTTTGTGATGGACTTCACCTCCGCCGGTGGAGGAGACCGAGGAGGAGGCTGGCGGGGCATGACTCGGGTGGGCACTTCGGTGTTTGTGCTGAATTGCGCCCCCGTCGGCGTTGAGGGACCCACGGGGTAGGGGCTTCTGTCCTCCCGTGGCGGGCCGAGGGGTAGGGGCGTTTGTCCTCCCTTGGCGTGGGGAGTGTGTCGTGGGGTAGGGGCGTTTGTCCTCCCATGGCCAGCTGAGGGGTAGGGGCGTTTATTCTCCCTCAGCAAGGAGGGTGGGACCGAAGCACCGTGTGTCGGTGGCGGTCCCCGCTTCCTGGGGGCTTGGGGAAGTGGTGAGGGTAAGGCACACTGCTATGCTACAGTGTGTCTTTCGGTGAGGGTTCGCCCTAGGGCGAACGTGCCGGTGGTGTCGTGGTGAATGTTCGCGATCCCATGGCATCACCACTGCGGCACGGGTTGGCAGCATCCCAGAGTTTTAGTGGGTAGGCTAGTCCTTCGCGGATTAGAGAGCCCCACATCACCAATGCGTAATATTTGACTCTACCCCCGAGGGTCTCATGTTACGTAGTGGTATGCAATTCAATGCATTTCTCCGGGTTAAAAAAAAAAAAAAAAAAAAAAAAAAAAAAAAAAAAAAAAAAAAAAAAAGATATCCCTAAAAAGCGCTCCTTTTGTTGTAGTTAGTTGATGATCATATTAAATATTCCCAATAACTAATTAACATTAAAAAAGATTGGGACCCCGTGATAGGTGACTGGGGAAAAAACTACTGAGAAAATTTGGAAACGGAAGAAAATGCCCATAGAAAATAAAATATTAGGAAAAAATAACACTGGAAAATCATGGGAACGGAATAATTGCCACGAAGAAAAAATTATTCTCGGAAAATATGAGCCACACTCCCAGAGATGGGCAAAATTTATTCGAATGACGAATAACGAATAAGAATAACCAAATTATTCGCGAATGACGAATGATAACCGCGAATGATTATTCGAATAATGCCCATCTCTGCTACTGTCGCTAGCTAGTACGTCAACTCATGGTAAAGGTACTGAGGAGTAGCCCCGCCTCGTATACAGGGTGATCAATCCAAATGGGTCAGTAGGGCGAAAACGAAAACTATAAGAGATAGGGAAATCTGTTCTTAGGAACCATGGCGTAGATTTTAGATTTCATTACAACTGCATTTTACATAGAAAAAAAAAATACAAAATCATTTATTAACATAAAACAGCTTTATACATTTTAAGAGTATCCATCAGTGACCAAACTAGGCTGAGCCTGTATCTTGGCCATCTGCGAGTGCGGTTACCAAGGGAGAATTATAAAACAAAGAAATTATAAATTACAAAAGTTTGACATAGGACGTTCGATATTTAATAAAAGTTTAAAATTCGCGGCTTTTACTTATTCTAAAATATTATTATATTAAAAAGTACAATAAGTACAATGCAATCTAATATAATGCACACTAGCCTCGGAAACAAACGAATGTGTGTGTGTGTGTGTGAATGTGAGTAATATGTGGACATGTGTGTATAGGATACCACTGGTTATAATAAAACCCTGGTGGACGTAACATGGTTTGGAGGACGTAAAACTACCGTGAGTCTCAGACATATTAAAATACTTCGACTGATCGTCTCTCCTGATGATGAATCGCGCACCGATTCGAAACGTGTCGAGCGTTATTCGACTTTTACGACGTGAGTAAACCCGTTTAAGTATTTTAATAAAACTGCATTATTATTTTTTATAAATCTCATACATAATTTCATAAATAACTCTGTCAAATCAAAACCGCTGTGAAGAATGTTACAATACGACATGCGATTACTTACAGAATTTTTAACCAGGTTCAAATCCCGGTTATGACAGAGATTTATTAACCTATCGAGCGCCAAGCGGCAAAGCAATTCACCGTGCCACTGACGCCAAACCAAAAAAAAAAAAGTGCTCCAAAATCAACAGTGATTGAAAAACACAGATAGTGGTTTGAATTAGCATGTTTTTGACCATTGCCATTTTTGACGTCAATAGGCGTCGTTGGCGTCAGTGGCACGAATTCCCGATGACGTGATTTGCCGTCTGTGGCGGTCAAAGGGTTAAAAAAATGGAACGTAGTTTCATTCAATCTAAAATCGATGCCATGGTTCCTAAGAACAGATTTCCGCATCTTTTATAGTTTTCGTTTTCTCCCTATATATTGATCACTCTGTATAGACAGCGTAAGTGTGATAGAGTTAGACCACGCTAACAATTACAAAGTGAGTCAGTCAGTCAGCTCATCATATACTTGGAAGAGTTGGACAGCCGTGTTATGGTAAAAGGTCGTATCTTAAAACGGATGTCATAGTAAGATACGTCCTTTTACCGTAGCATGGCAGTAGAGTGGTCTGACTATAGTAGCGGATGCTTTATCGACTATCTAACGCACGACAAACGCAACCATGATAAGGTATAACGTTACAGAAACATTTTAACCTATAAACTATCAAATAACAACTAATTAAAAAATAACAAGTCTCAATATGTTTGATATAACAATATAATGTAATCTGATATAATGTAAATTGACAAACGATTCGAAATAATGTATTTCGCTTTAAAAATGCTAACAATTCATAAACATTTATTATTTACAAACATTTCTCATTGGACAACATTCATATCGTGGATATTGATAAAATATGTCGCAAAGTGCCAGCCAAAACTCACTAAATTTTCTGTCACTACTCTTCGAAACCTCGTATCTATTTAGTGAATGATACTGAGATACGAGCTTTGTTTTAAGCCGGTATTTGTTACTTTGAGTTTTGCTTGTCAACAGTCGATGTGTTACTGTCATTGATAACATCAGACATCGGAATTTGTGACAAAAAATGTCATTAGAAATGAATAATCAATGAGTCTCATTAAAGGAGGTCAAATATGGCGACACTTTGTAGTGATTCAGTCGCGCGACTGCAGCGCGACATGTGGCGTTTGTCGCATTTGCAACGCGCGACAGAAGCGTCTAGCATAACTGTGACATGCGACTAGCTACCTGTCACTTTCCTTTCAATGCTGTGCGAGCAAGACAGGTGACGATAAGTCGCGCGACAAGCGAAGTCGCGGCAAGATATGCTAGCCTGCAGTAGCGATACAAACGCGCGCACAACTATTTTTTCGCGACTTCTCGCACGACAGCGCTACCCGTCACCCTCTCACATTACTGCACAGAAAGAGACAGGCAATTATCTCGCGCGAGAAATCGTCGCTGGTAACAGTTATGGTAGAGGTGCTGCCCGCCCAGCACAACCACGCTCCGCGACTTGTCGCGCGACATAGTCTTGCCATCACTCTTTCACTAGTACAGCGAAGAAAGAAGATCATATTTTCTCGCTCGAGAAATAGTCGTTTAGGGTTCCCCGTGGGTTCCCCTCACCCCTGGTGATATTTGGTGAGGTTCTTTGCTAACCCCCCCTCCCCCTCACTACCTCACGTTCATTTATTTATTTATTTAAACTTTATTGCACAAAACAAAAGTGTACAAATGGCGAACTTAATGCCTAATGGCATTCTCTACCAGTCAACCATAGGGCCAAACAGAGATGCTTCAAGTGGGTTCATCTGTTCACAGACTCGCTATTAAGTATTTAACAAATGAAGATTTATTTTTAACGAAAATTATCGATTTCTTCTTAGTTCGCTCACTGTAAAAAAATACACGTGAGGTCTCCTTATACACCTCCCTCCCCCAACGTGATATATCGTGATTTTATCGTGACCCCGCCCCCCACCCCCCAATCGAACCCCACGTGTTTTGTGCACAAGCCCTTATGACAGTTGTGTTAGAGGTGCTGGTTTCATTCAGCATCGATCCAGACACCACTCGCCGCAGGGTGCGTCTCCGCTCGACCGCCGCCGAAAGTCGAGGCCATATCCGTTAGGGTGCGTCTCCATTGAAGCGGGGCGGAGAGACGTGCGGAATAGACCAATCACCTGGGTTGAAATCTGTATCTCGGCTCACTTGTGATTGGTTGATGCCGCACGTCTCTGCCTCGCTTCAATGGAGACGCACCCTAACGGATATGGCCTCGACTTTCGGCGGCGGTCGAGCGGATAAGCGAGAGATCCGAGCGCGACAGCCATACGAGTGAGCGAGACGCACGTACCGCGCGCCGCTGCCGCTAAGACCGAAGTCGTGGCCGTAAAAGCCGTAACAGACGATCGAACAGTCCGGCGGATCGATAGGGACTGTTAAGCTTGACTTTCATGGCTAGCGGCCGATGCGACAGTCGCGCGCGTGAGCCGCGCGCGTCAGCCGCGCGCGACTGACGCGCGCGGCTGACGCGTCCGGTTCAACTTTCGTGGGTCGCGGCCGATGCGACAGTCGCGCGCGGCCGCTGGCACAGCGCGCCATATTGATGTGTCCGTCCAGTGCAGTTGTGTGTGATCTCTATGGCTTCTAAAAAATATATTTTGCTAGCAATGCTAGAAGAAGAAGAGGATGACGATTTGCTATTGCTATATTATTACAAGCAAATTCTTCCAACACTTTGTCCCTCTTATAAGAATTTCTATAGTCCGGTAAACTACGATCATATAAAAAAGGGCGCTGCGCAACAAAATTAATAAGAATTTCTTCTTTTATGCTAGAAAATGTTACAATATTCGCCATTTTTACCGCGCGTCACGCGTCAGTAGAAGACCAACCGAACACGGCCGCGCGCGGCTCGCGACTGTCGCTACTGACGCGAGCCGCGCGCGGCTCGAGCCGCTAGCCTCGAAAGTGGCCCCATATAGTTTCATAGTAACTATTACTGACGCGAGGCCAGGCGACTGTCGCTGAGCGTCAGCCGCGCGCGACAGTCGCATCGGCCGCTAGCCATGAAAGTCAAGCTTTAGAATGAGAGATATATATTGCTTTCTCTTTCTAACAGATAGCTGCGTCTCTGTCAGTCCGCCGGACCGTTCGATCGTCTGTTACGCCTTTATAAAGGTCGACTAATCGACGAAGGACCATATTATGACCGTTCCATATCTTTCCTTTGTTGTCAATGACAGTTTTTTTTTTTCAATAAAGGACACTTACTGACACTGACTAAAAGCGATAAAACAATTTTCAATGCATTTTTGTACAAATATTTATCTTGCCTACTATCTATTATATCTTAGTCTTACAATAACAATAATAAATTATCCATTCCGACTCTTACTTGTCGAAAAATTGTGTACACATCTATAAAAAATGTGTACACATATTTTCGATCACTTCACATAAACGTAGTAAAAAAAGAACGACCAACAACTTCTAAAGAAATTGGTTACCACTACACTCATACGAATTAACTCACTTTACATGTAAAGTCCCTTGTAACAGTTGTAACTTGACTGACAATATAAAAAATAAGGGAAAAAAGTTACTGACAAGGAAAGAATTATACCATATTGTTTTTATCCCGGAAACAAAGTAATATAAATCTTCTAATTACAAATGTAATTTTAACATATAAGTGAGCTTTAGAAAAATATTATATTTGTACTCAATTGTTTTCAACTCGAGAACAATGAAATATATTTGTTCTTAGAGCGACAGGGCGCAAGTGACAAATAATGTAGCATCCTTATAAAAATAAACTACACAAGGAGTTAGTAGTGGTAGCAAATTTCTGAAGAAGACTTATCTTTTCACCATAACTCGCATATAATTTCCTACGCCAAAATCAGTCAAATTTCTAGCATTCTCAACTTACGTCTACTATCGTACACAACGACTCGACTTTGAGGTATAATATTCAGCGGTACATCACTTTATACACTGAAGGGTCCAAAGAAATTACTAAGAACTATTAAAAAATAATATATGTATACTAAACTCATTCATAAACTACTTAACTTGAATAGCCTGTACAATAAATTCCGCTATTCATTTCAGTAATTTGTTTTTAATACTTGAGGTCCTCGAAGTCGCATCGTTCTGTCTCACCTGTTGTCGTCATTAAGAACGGAACAGTAAGGCTTTACATTGGCACATCACCAGTGTATCACAATAGGTAACTGTAGGACATTCCCACATTTCGACAATAACTAGTGGCAACCAGGTGAACAATTCTATTTCATTGTTCTCGGTCTAAGAACAATGAAATAACACTGTTTTTGAACAGTCGAGTTCATTTACATCTACACACTTACGAGAACAAAAATATCTGAACACGACCCTATTGTCAGGAGCATAAAATCGTGTTCAGATATTTTTGTTCTCGTAAGTGTGTAGATGTAAATGAACTCGACTGAACCAAGAAGATATATTAATAACTGTTTTACAAATATTTGAGAAATATTATAGTTTTAAAAGTAAGAACAGTGAAATAGCATTGTTCTTAAACCATTTTGATATATTATTGCAGAAATGTGGAAAGTGCATAAAATTTATACACCCCAAGCCAAAAGTGTGGAATCAAAGTTTTTCTTTTAATACTGTGTAAGTTTGTAATTAATTCCGTGAGGAAATTACAGCTTTGTATTCTAATATAAGCTTGTTTCCATACTTTTGGCCTGGGGTGTAATATGTTATGTACCTACAATATCAAATAACTAGCTTTTCTGTTTTGCGTGAGTTAAACTTAACCTATGTATTTTTCTTCTCTCGACATCCTGGCCCTTACAATAAAAAAAACAGGGTCATTATCACTAGCCATGACGAAATAACAAACAAATTTTAAATATGTATATATCAAAGGCATATTAACCAAAACATCAGGGCAAGCCGGGGTAGATTTAGCTCACTTTTTTTTCGATAGTAATGGAGAATAATGATCAATCATCCAGAAGTAGACAAGCCGGTGGGAATCGCGATCTGTGGCCACGCCACTGATGTATATGTATTATGTGTACAGTTAGCCAAAAAATAGCTTTCCCATTTTTCGACTCTATTTTATGAGCAAAAGTCCAAAAGTGGTAGACTGCTTTCCTAGGTGACTTGACTGTACCCTCTATCTAGCTAGTTTTTTTATGATGATTAATGATACCTAGATAAATATCACTTCACATTTATCATTAGAGTATAGAAAAAATATGATTTATTTTTACTAAATCAATCCAAATGTCATTGTCATAAATACTTAATTAATTTTAAATGCGTTAGTAGTTAGAAGGGTCCGTCCGATGTTCGAAATTGGCATCGTGCCGTCCCGCTCATTCGAATATTGTTAGACGCGAGATCGAGTGGGATGGCGCGGTACAACTGCGAATTTCGATCTTCGGAGTGGCCCCTTCATCTTAACTTTAATTTTACACAGAAATCACGAGAAATGTCATAAGTTTAATTGAAACTGGCTACAATTATCCACCATTCGCGTGAAACGGTCAAAATTCTATTTGTGGTACTTATTCTACCTTTTCGTCGGATGTTTTACTTCCCAGAATTTTCAATACTAAAATTTCGTCGAATGTTGCATTTCGCCGAATTTTCGATACTAAAAAACAGAATAAAATAAATATTTCAGGGGGCTCCCATACAGCAAACATGATCGGTTGCGTTAACTTTGCACCTCATTTGTATCCGGCGCCTGCATACCAGGTGCAAACTTAACTTAACACGGCCAGTTAAGATAGGATAAGTATTGTACGGAACCCTCGGTGCGCGAGTCAGACCCGCACTTGGCCGGTTTTAAATATTCCGTTTTAATATAAACATTAGAAACTACAATCAGTGGCTTGAATACCTTAAAAGTTAAAAAGCATTGGCTGACTTAATACCTCAAAGTTAAGGCATTCTCTCCCAGTCACTCAGGCAAATAAAATCATTGGGTCATGTAGTCATTAAAGCACTTACCGCTAAATCATTACTTCACACACTAATCACAAAAGGGTAATAACCGGGCTGTAAAATGACTAAGCTTTGGTCAACCTCGGATGTTAGTCATCGTTCTTTGAAGTGGATTAGTTGTCGGTTGTACGAGTAGGTACCTAAATTCAAAATATAAAAACCCTCCTATCAAAACAGCTAAGCTAAGAACCATATTGACATAGGCTTTCGATAAAAAAAAATACTTTAAAATAAACTGTCAAGCCAAAAATAACCAGATTACATTACTATCTGTCATTCCATTCAATGCCGTTCGAACATGACTACATGACAGATGATGCTGTGTCGCGCGACAGACGAAATCGCAGCAAGATATGTTAGGTCTGCTGGACAAATACATTACACAACTTATAATATACGTAACACACTTCTTTTAATGTTGAAGAAAATCCACGATAAACATAATTTTTAAATGAAAAATAACTTCAGCTAGAAGTTTTAGCCTAAAACAAGTATGAGAAAATTGTCTGTGGATCTGTAATTGATTTATCAGCGACCTATGAAATACCCAAAGGGTATAGCCGTGTTTGTATGGGGCATCGGCCCCAGAAGCCAAATCGATTGCCGTTTTGCTAATATATTATTAGGACCGTGAAATACTTCAGGTTTTTGAGAAAATTAAAGAAAACGAAAATTGGTTTTTTTTCTTTTATCTAAACTACTGAATAGATTTTTTTGTAACTTATACACATTATGTAGGTAATAAAGATGTATTATTAAAAAAAAAATGGATTTCCAAATATCCTTATAAGTAGAGAAATTTTCACTTTAAAATTTTCAATAATTTTTTTTTAATATTTTCGAGCTAGGGACACCCACCAATTTTGGCTTTATTATGTATAAACTAATATTCTATAATATATATTTTTTTCAAAAACATTCACTTGGATCAACATATCCAAAATGAAATAAACTTATCGCCTGGTGACAATTTTTCAGACAGTTATTTTCAAAACCTCGTATCTAGTTTGTTGACTGATACTGAGATACGAGCTTTATTTTAAGTAGGTATTTGTTACTTAGTTTTGGTTGTCAACTGACGTTATGGTATACCCATACATTTGTTGGACTTAATATGCTTAACTACTCGTACAAGAATCGAATAAAAATAACATATAAGAGCATCGTCAAAATAAAATGTCTTTACATAGAAAGCTTATTTTACATAGAAAGCTCCAGTGAGTCCCACGGCTCGTAGCTCAAAAAATATTGATTTACACAAAACACATGCAGATTCGAAAAAAAAGTTCGTCGATAAAATCGATTCGATCAATCGTTAGATCACTACAAACATCAACAGAGAAGTGTCAAATGGATGATTAAAAATAAATCAGACTGTAACTGGCCATCAGTAGGCCTTATGTCAATGTTTATTATAAGGTCTACCGATGGTCAGTTAGATGCGTTTCTGTTTGTACTACATATAGACATTTTATTTCGATGATGCTCTTATGTTATTTTTATTCGATTCTTGTACGAGTAGTTAAGCATATTAAGTCCAACAAATGTATGGTATACCATAACGTCAGTTGACAACCAAAACTAAGTAACAAATACCTACTTAAAATAAAGCTCGTATCTCAGTATCAATCAACAAACTAGATACGATGTTTTGAAAATAACTGTCTGAAAAATTGTCACCAGGCGATAAGTTTGTTTCATTTTGGATATGTTGATCCAAGTGAATGTTTTTGAAAAAAATATATATTATAGAATATTAGTTTATACATAATAAAGCCAAAATTGGTGGGTGTCCCTAGCTCGAAAATATAAAAAAAAATATATTGAAAAATTTAAAGTGATAATTTCCGTACTTATAAGGATATTTGGAAATCCATTTTTTTTTAGTAATACATCTTTATTAACTTTATAATGTGTATAAGTTACAAAAAAATCTATTCACTAGTTTAGATAAAAGAAAATAAAAACCAATTTTCGTTTTTTTTAATTTTCTCAAAAACCTGAAGTATTTCACGGTCCTTTTTTTTGTAAAATAGCATCTTACATCTGGGCTAATATAGTAGCAAAACGGCAAACGATTTGGCTTCTGGGGCCGATGCCCCATACAAACACGGCTATACCCTTTCTACACATATTCCTATAAAAAATTAAGAATTCCGTAATTTTTTTAAGGAATCCCGTCATTAGATCTCAATTCGTACAGTCGCCATCAGACATATCGTAGCATGTAAGGTACTCATAAATATCTGAACACGACTCTTATTGACTGGGCGTTACAGTACATGTTCACATTTTTATGAACGCCTTATATGCTGCGATATATCTGATGGCGACTGTACAACTCTACCTTAACGACGGAGTTCCGAGGTGTATTTTGGAATTGGTTGAATTGAAAGCCACGGAAATATATCATACTAGCTGCGTCCCGCGGTGTAACCCGCTCATCCCTCGGGAACACTACATCTTTTCGGGATAAAAAGTAGCCTATGTGTTAATGCAGGGTCTCAGCCACTTTCATACCAAAATTAATCAAAATTGGAGCCTGAAGAAGTAACAAACATACACATAAACACATAAACTTTCGCCTTTATAAGTGTGATATCTAATATTACGCACAGACAATAGGGTTTTTCATATAAATACTATTGTCGTTATTTTTATCAATGGTATTAGTCACGTATTACGCCGAACCTAAAAATAATCGAACCACACGTGTTTCAGACTGCATGCTGACCTGATCTGTTCTAAACATTGTATAAGGATTTTATTACTGATACAGGTTGACTCATTTGCAATGTATTCATGTAAAGATAGTATTTGGGTCTATCAACTATTTTCTGCCACTCGTTGCCATGGTGATTCACTTGGGTCACTTTTTAAAACTACGATTTTCCGTGGTTATATTTAGCAAAAGCTTTGTAATTTAAGCAGTTATAAGCCCATTCTTAGGTAGACTATCTCCTGACAATACCAGTAATATCAATTATCAACACTTTTCTTAGAAATTTAATCACTATTATCCCCTGGGTCACGGCCAGAATAACAGCAAGAAAAAGTTGATCCACCCATTAACACCCGACGAAAAAGAGTGTTATAAGTTTAACATGTGTATCTGTGTATCTGTCTGTGGCATTGTAGTGAATTTGAGTGCAGTTTTCTTTTAATCGAAAGCCTGGTTTGTCGAGATGGTATTTGGCTTTGTTTGATGAAAATCGGAGCTCTCGTCTCCAAGATATCCAGCTTTTAGTGAACCAAGTGATTAAATGATGCTACGAATTCCAAATTTTGTTTTATGTTCAGTTTTAGTAGCAATTTCTATATCACACATTAAAACATGGTCTCATGATGACCAGATACTTGTATCGGGGATGTTTTTAGGGTTCCGTAGCCAAATGGCAAAAAACGGAACCCTTATAGATTCGTCATGTCTGTCTGTCTGTCTGTCCGTCCGTATGTCACAGCCATTTTTTTCCGAAACTATAAGAGCTATACTGTTGAAACTTGGTAGGTAGATGTATTCTGTGAACCGCATTAAGATTTTGATGCAAAAATAAAAAAATAATAATAAATAATGGGGGCTCCCCATACTTAGAACTGAAACTCAAAAATTTTTTTTTCATCAAACACATACGTGTGGGGTATCTATGGATAGGTCTTCAAAAATGATGTCGAGGTTTCTAAAATATTTTTTTTCTAAACCGAATAGTTTGCGTGACAGACGCTTCCAAAGTGGAAAAAAGTTGGTCCCCCCCCCTCTAACTTCTAAAATAAGGAAATGAAAAATCTAAAAAAAACATATGATGTACATTACTATAAAAACTACCAACGAAAATTGTTTTGAACGAGATCTAGTAAGTAGTTTTTTTTTAATACCTAACTTTGCAAGTTTGCACCTAATTTATATGGGGCGCTATACATACCAGGTGCAAACTTAACTTAAACACTTAGGGATGGAAAGTGTTTGTACGGAACCCTCGGTGCGCGAGTCCGACTCGCACTTGGCCGGTTTTTAAATTGTTAATTTAGGTTATTTATTCAAATGTCTATGGAACCATACCGATTTCAATATGTTGACATATTTTTGATTTCGTAAACTGTGTAAAACTGTTGAGAAATAAAGAAATCTGAATCTACAGTAGGAATAGGAATCATTTTTTGTGGCCTAATTCACTTAGTTTTGTTCTTCTTCTTCTTATTAGGTCCCATTTTTGTTAGAACAAAGTGAAGTGAATTTGGTCATAAAATATAACAACACATGAACTGCTCTAAAAAGACTGGTAAAGTTCAACATAGAGCGCTAAAAAAACTCCACAGAGACGGGACGTCATTTCTATGTTGTGCGTCTGTTGGGTCCCAATATTTTATGGAGAAAATAAGTAATTTGCCATTTTAATTAGAATTTGAATGAATCTAATAATTAATTAGATTAAACTGGACACTATTTGAAATTTTTAAATGTTGTCAATTCAACATCTGTCATCGTCCCTTTATTTCTACGCAATATAATCGTCGTGAAAACGTCGCATAAACTCCAACTTTACGGCACGACAATATGTTGCGATATCGTGTCACGTTTCAACAAATCGATATGAAACCAATTTTAAGGAACTGGTTAAAACTGAGCAGGCCGTATGCTTGCATGTCACCACCGTACACCACCGTATTATAAATGGTAGCTCTGTTAGAATCAGGCTAGACAAAAAGAGGAAGCGATAAATCGGAATGGGACGCAAAAGTGGGTGTCAGACGGTTGTTTAGATAAGAGTTGATAGTTATGCTGTAACTGCGACGGACGGGCACGACTAGTAATATGTGTTACTACATATCCCGAGGTTTTCGGTGCAAGAATGAGTTATCCCTAAGCCGACAGTGTGCGTCAATTCTCTCGTGCATCGAAAACCCTGAGGGGTACGGTTATTAGTAATAGCGAAACATGCCTGCAATTATGTATTTTACGGCACCCTAGGCCGAAAGTGGGTTTTCTGCCCGCTACGCGGTGAGAAAATCTCGCTTCCTGGCCAAGGCAAGACGTAGTGATAACTATAGACAAACCACGGGCGGTAAAACAGACGGGAACGAAAGTTCGATTTGTATGGAAAAATTAGCAGTGGTATTTCTTCTTAAAAAGTCAGTAAAATTTATGAAACATGTAATGTCTCATTTTTTTTATGTGGGTATAGACCTCAATTTTTATATTAAACCATTGATGGCGTAACCTGGCGAAAGAGACCGGGAATCGAACCCGGTACAGTCGCCATCAGATATATCGCAGCATATAAGGCGTTCATAAATATTTGAACATGTACTGTCAATAAGAGTCGTGTTCAGATATTTATGAACGCCGTATATGCTGCGATATATCTGATGGCGACTGTACCTCTGGATTACCGAGCTTTGATCTTTGTATCAATGGTTTCAGTTTTGTTACACCAAAACTGCAGCTAAAACTGTGTTAATTGATCCATTGTCACAAAGGCCAGGCGGTCAAGGATGACTAAAAAACTAGATTCTGTCGCAGCGTGACTGCATTTGAGGTCGAATTGGTCACGGTAGTCAGTCATTGTTATTTCTTTTGGTTGTAAGACAATTTTTAGGGTTCCGTACCCAAAGGTTAAAATCGGGGCCCTATTGTCATCAGGCTGTATCTCATGAACCGGGATAGCTACACAGTTAAAATTATCACAGATGATGTATTTCTGATGCTGCTGTAAAAACAAATACTAAAAACGGAATAAAATAAATATTTAAGTAGGGCTCCCATACAACAAACGTGATGGGTTGCGTTAACTTTCCACCTCATTTGTATGCTGCGCAAACTTAACTTTAACTCGTCCAGTTAAGATGGGATAAATATTTGTACGGAACCCTGATGCGCGAGTCAGACTCGCACTTGGCCGTTTTTTTTATAGATTTGTAGTACCTATAACATTGGTTGCACTCAGGTCACGTACAGCAGTAGTAAAAAGAATACGGCGCTTAGCCACGCATCTATTATTTGTAATCGAACAATTCACCCTTTAATGGAACTAGAATTTTATGCAACCGTTGCACAATTAAGGTTCTTAAAGTCGAGTGTACAAGCATTTCTTAGTTTGGGGCTCAAACGATTTCTGTAAGATTGTTGTATTTTGGATTCCTTTTTCCTTTTATTTTTCCATGTTTTACGTACACCCAGATGGAAAGATTTTCGATAACCCGACTTGACCGAAATGTTTCTCTGAAAATAATCGCAATGTAAACTTACGGGATCCGCCATTTAATGAGTTTTCGTTATGTGCGAGTTAGATGAATACAGCTATAAAACATCGATAAAACAATAGGTACATTTGGTTTGAGATATTAGATTCAAACACGATCGACTCGATCCCCCACGCAGATTGGCGTTTTCCCGAGCTAAATGCATGGATAGAAAGAAATAACCCAATACATGAATCACGGGAAGAAGTGGCCTTGGTCAAGCAGTTGGACTTAATGGCCTTGAAATAATACTAATTAGTGATGGTCATGTCGTCATAGAAGACGATACTTCCGAGATCACGATACGGCAGCAACGCATCGTCAGGATTCCTCTGCAGCACCAAACATCGGTAGCTTCGGCTTTGAGCGCACTACGTTTGATTTTATAATTTACAAACTTCGTTTTACCTAAAAAACCTAACTTAAAAGAGGAAAATAAATAATAATGACGAGCGGAAAAAGTTAATGAATGTACAAAAACCACAAACCGGCCATTTAGGTATATGAATTCGCGGGAATTTCGCCTGCGATCGGAATTGGAATTGCACCTTTAAGGCTTATCACATTTGCGATTCGCGAGCGAAATTTATATTTTGTGTTATTTTTATAGAAACTGCACGCAAATCGCAAAACTGATGATAAGGCCCTTAAATGTAACAGTAGAGGTAAAAAATAGTAGCCAGTTTCAATAAACACGTCTATCTAATCGAAGATAAGAGATCATTATCTAACCTTAACTAATTAAGTTTGGCAATATCTAATACGTCAACAGGCTTAATATTAACAGATCATAAACTATCCGCACCATTTAGAACAAACGATTGTATTGTGTCGACCAAATATTCCGAAGTGCCAACGGCAATGATCAGACATGCGAACCCGCTGTAATGCACGGCTTTTAAAAATGGCCAGGTTTTATCACAGAATATAGCTAAAGACAGCAAATGCAGGTAACTGTGAGGATTCACGATCCTCCATAAAGTCGTCGCGAAGAAAAATAAACCTGATCTGAACATCGTCTCTCGACGACCGATGTCGTAGTCCGGGCAGTTCTCTAGAAGCTCCTGATAAACGTCGATATATCGGTTCCAGGCGAGAGACGACAGCAACATTTGTCCAGAAAACAAGCCTATAACTTGAACTATCCTTTGGAAGGTCACTTTGGTTTTATAAGAGATTCCCACCTCGGCTGTATGCTCCTTTTCAATGTCTTCACTCGTGTTTATCTCTTTAAGTTGGTGGTACGGCAGCGTGCTGACTGGAGTATCTTTATATCCTCTTCTCGGTGGATTGTTTTTGAGGAACACTAATATACCAATCATCATAGCGATTACTCCCAATAAATCGCAAATACCATCAATCCAATATCCTGCCGTACCGACTTCAGTTCGCTCCCCTTTTATATGTTTTCTTTCCCTCGCGACGTGACCGTCAAGGTCGTCCAAAAACATTCGAATTTGGAACAAAACAACTGCGAAACGGCGCGCGGCTAAACTCTGGCAGGTTAGCAGCTTCGCGCCGACCAAAGCCACGAAAACGTGTAAAAAAGAAATCATATTCGGAGTCAGGAATAACATTCGTTCCGAAATTCCCAGCGCTATATCGACGATACTGCAGAACGGGCCATAGATGTAATGATTTATATGATCTATCATCAAAGCTTTAACCGTTGGATGACATAACGGGTTTATACTGCAAGGAACCCAAAGAACATCTTCATAATTGGAATCCTTCTTCAAAATTGATTTATGCGTCGAACCGTCGCTACCGTTTCCCGGCGCGTTCCCAAAATTGTCTAGCCTATAATTTTGTATCCGCAAAAACAGGAATGTGTCCATGTAAACACAGTACACTAGTGTTACTAGGAGCAACAGAGTGAGCACTTTGCTGGCTGTGGAGGACGGCCACATCATGATTATCACGTTGCCAATGTCAAACAGGGATTATTATTGATAGGGCTTCTCCATGAAGCTATTCCATCGCGTTCCGCGTTGGCGTAAACGAGGTCGACTATTTCCAAATTCAAAAACACAGCTGGCAAGAAAAGTGTTACGACATTCCAACTGCACACATAAAAGTTATCATAACATTAACAGTCGCGATCGAAACATTACGACACTTTATTCAATCCGCGGCCAAATTCTTTACATCGTTTTTTCTCCTACGAATCCATTCGCGATCACAAGAATCCGAGCTTTGTTTAATAAAATCGATCCACTACGACCGCTGTTGTCAAAACACTGCACACTGACCGTCCTCCGCTGTTTCAAGTAACATCGTTGAACACTTCACTTTATTGTTTAATTCACAAGTTGGTTTTTATTATCACGTCACATTAAGTCCCGTGTTTTGTGGCTTTATCCGACGGGTCCGTGCGCGCGCAACGTTACCGCTAAGCGGAATGACGTGAAAACCATCCACAAACCATCATGGCGCCTGTTCCCGCCAAAATAGTACATGGTCATAGAGAAAGTAGCCTTCGTTTTTAGGAATAGAGCGCAGTTTGAGTTGACGCGTTTTTGATGCTTGTTTTTATTGACATCGTAATCGTATCAGATGTTTGTTGATCGAAGTGTATTGTGTGGTAACTAGTAATGATAGTGTAATTAATTTGGTTAGGCTCAATTCACACGTACCACAATCACACCACGTCGCAGCGTTAAAATGTGGTGTGGTTGTGGTTACGTGTGAATTGTACTATTCATTAACCATACAAAATATGCGCCCGACCACGTCGCAACCACGTCGTGTGGTTGTGGTGTGGTTGTGGTTACGTGTGAATTGAACTATTCATTAACCATACAAAATATGCGCCCGACCACGTCGTGGTCGTCGTGGTGGTGGTGTGGTTGTGGTTATCGTGTGGTTGTGGTACGTGTGAAACAACCCTTAGGGTTGATTACTGATGTTATCAATTTAACGACGCGCTTGGCGCAGTGGTCGTGCAGCTGCCTGCTGAACCGGCGGACCTGGGTTTGAATTCCAGCAAGGGAAAATATTCGAGAACTCGAATATTTGTGCCTGGGTCATGGATGTTATATATATTTAAGTATATAATTATCTATATAAATATGTATATCGTCGTCTAGTACCCATAACACAAGCCTTCTTGAGCTTAATTTGATTTATTTATCAATTGTTTAATTGGCATTATTCATTTTAGAATAGTAAGTGTCACTGTTTTGGGTTTGGGTGGCATTAGTTAGTCAAATTGAGGCCTATGCTGAAAAGCAAAACAGTCATTTAACTGTTAACAAAGGCTTATAATAAATTAATAATAATTAGTCAAATTAATAGTACCCAATAGCTGTAACGGTTTTCAAAACACTATTAGTTGCTGACAACTCTTAAGATTATTTAATTACTTGATAATTTATGACATTCTACATAAAAAAAACTGAAATTAGTTATCTAAATATCTATACATGTTTATCTGTATGAACAACATAAAAATTACTCTACAATGTTACTACAATATGTCAATCTAAACTCATCACTCTAACCAGCTACTTTTAATGATGACTGTACTTGTATTTATTTAAACTACCTATATTGCACAAAATACCTATATTGCAAAAGGTGTTCTCTACCAGACAACCAAACAGAAAACAACCCAACCCTGCACAATACAAATGTTTCTGTTCAGTCCATTCACATTTTTCACAACATTTTCATATTAAAATCATTAGCCAACTCTGAAATTATTTGATAACATTTCATAAATAATTAATAGAGTTCCTGATGCTTTAGAAAAGATATAATCCATTTATATTGTTTTATATTTTAACTTTGAATTATCAGAAAAAAAAAAATATTTTCATCATCAAGTGAAATGTCTAACCAAGTAGGCAACACAAAATTTTCAAAATCAAATTTAGTAAAAAACAGATAATTCCGACGTATTTATGTACACAGCGAGTGGTTGATCTAATACTAATATTTGACGACACGTTTGGCACTGTATGTAAGCACTTGCCTACTGAGCCGGCAGTCCCGGGTTCGAATCCCAGCCAGGGCAAATATTTGTGCAATGAACTCGAATATTTGTGCTTGGGTCATGGTTGTTCTATGTATTAAGTATATATTTAACTATATAAGTATGTATATCATTATCTAGTACCCCTAACACAAGTCTTCTTGAGCTTAATTTGGGACTAGATCGATCTGTGTGAGGTTGTCTGATATTTATTTATTTATTTAATACCCTGAGGTACAGACAGAGTTTGGGAGATTTACCAGTTACCCTGATGTGTTTTGGATATATGTACTATATGAAAAAAAAATACTATTATACAAAGAGAATAAGAAAAAAATATCTTACCTGTGGTACTTGAGTTGACTTTCCACAGCCAGTTTCTCCGATAAGTATCAAAGTTTGATATTTTTCCAATAAATACAAAATATGATTCCTATACTGAAAGACCGGTAACTTCTGTCTTTGAGCCTCCAACGGAAGATGATGATACCGATTATAGACAAAATTGGTTTTTGCGTCACTATCTGTGGTCAAGGCTGAGTCTGTGTTCGGATTTATCAGGATTTCAACTCCGCCATCTTTGTTTCTGGACGGGTAGAGAGGATCATTGCCTGAAATTTAAAAAAAAACATAAACATAACCTCAAATAGATACCGATCGATTCCATGTCAACTTGGTATTGTATTTCTTATTTCACAACAATTTCAATGTTTGGAGTTACCTATCACGAATATCACGATGTAAGTAAAAGCAAATTACCTGGTTTTATGAATCTCGGTCGACCGCTCAGCATTTTCTATATACCACTTTAATCACACCAACACCACTTAATTGTTCACAAATTACAGTCTTAATAAAGCGAATCTAAATACACATTTAATAATTTAGGACGTTTATAATCCACTTGTTTACTCACATCTGAATCTGAATAAGTATTAAGCAAGCAAAGAACGTAAAATAATCACAAAATTCACAAACCCAGAAATCAACGTAATTTTAGAAATACCATCTGTCACTGTCATTTTGCCGGTTCCTGCCAACTTATCTATACAGGCGGACACATTGAGAACTACGTACTAGAGATACATTAAACATTGTTCACATCGACACTATCGAAACCCCCACCCGAATGAATAAAATGGTTATTTCTACGTTTCGTCAGAAGCAAATTTCCTTAATAATCTACATATGTACCAAAAAAATAAAACAAACGATTATATTACAATAAATTGTCCTTTATTGAATAAATAATATTTTAACTCACTGAGGGAAGCATTCATATAATAGTAGACATTTATTTTATATTGTATCACATTTGATTTTCTATTTTTTTACTTCAATACTGTCAGTACATCAAGTACGACAACAATAGTGTAAAAAGCCCTACTGCAATGTGATAAACGCGTTTCGCTTTACGCAGAAAAAAAATGGTATAAAAATATTTTTATTTCTCCGAGATTTGTTTTATGAATTCGTAAGAAAGAAATAACCTACTCACTTAATTTAACTGTTTCGCAATATTGAAACGTGGACATAAGTCAATGACGTCAAAATGTCAGTTAATATGCAGTCATTTCCCAGTTCTAACTAATCAAAATAAATGAACCCGTCTAGCGGGTTCTCGGTAGGAATAGCACTTTCTTTCTCAGTTCAAAATTATGCGTATTATGAGAAACAATCGTGAAAATCTAAATTTGGATTAAGGCACAGAATTAAATAGGATTTCCGTTTAGTTATATAGAACACAAAATTCCATTTATAAACTATAATCGTTAGATCTGATTAAATTCGTAATTCTAAATGTAAATATCATTTCTAATATGATCTTATTGGTCAGCTTGTAATGGAATTTCTGAATTTGCAACATCATTGCTGCTTGCCGGATTTTCTTCATCTACATTGTTTAGTCCTGTACGTACTTCCGTATTTACTATATCTACAGACTTAAAACTATCCGCTATTAACCGAGCCTTAATCAAACGATTTTCTTCCAAATCTTCTGGTGTAGGAGTCGGAGGCACATCTGCGTTTATTACAGTACCATTATATCGGGAAACCAAATCATTATATAAGTCTTTGTCTGAAGATCTTAAGTTTGGTTGGCTCAAAAATTCAGTAAAGTGCTTAACGAAAGCTTTATAAGGCACGCGGAATGTAATGAAGTAAGTTGTTGGCTTGTATACGACAGGTGGTGGCTTTTTAACTAGGTATGTTAATTCTATCTCGGTTTTGTCGTTTTCGATATTTAAATTTAATCTTTCTGAATTCGTTCCGCTAATCCAATTAGCTAGCGTATCAATGACAGGTTCACCGTTATTGTAATTTGCGGCTAGGTGTATGACGTGTTGAGGAGCATAAGGATTCTGAACACGACTCAGAGTGCTATATTGTATATTTGTGTTTACATTAATATTATAAGGATTACCTTTGTTTCCTTTGTAAAATAGAGGCTGTGGGACGTTTTGTATCACGCGATTATCTACGGTAGCGAGATTATTTTGATAACCGAATTTGTGCATCGCATTTAGGTTATCGTTGTATTGGTTATGTTGTAACTGCCTAAGGCCATACAAATTGCTTCCCGTTGTATACCTTGGTTGTGGTTTAAAAGTTTCTTGTATAGGTTTATTGACTGGATAGTAATTAAAATTCACGTTTGGTGGATTATTTGCTACTTTTAGTAGATTATTTGTTACTTTTAGTGGATTATTTGCTACTTTAGGTTGATAGGGGTAGTTATTCTGCGAATTAGGACTTTCTGCATTATTCAAGTTTGAGTTATTTTGGTGAGGATTTGAATAATATTTGTATGCTAAGTTTATAGTTTTCGGTTCATTATTTCTAAGGTATAAGAAATTTTCATAGTTTCTTCCAGGAACATTGTTTTGTGGTATTCCCTGATTTTGGGCATAATTTTGATACGGATTAGAATAGTATTTTGAGTTTATTAACATACTGTTGGATGCAGTATACGACCCTGAAACAGGATTCAATTTATTATTAGGGTTATAGAAGTTGAAATTAGTTTTTTGGTCGGCGTAGCTTGGGTGCATAACTTGTTTGGTAATACGGGATGTCATAAACGGCTGATTATTAATTCTACCACCAATATTATTATTAGGTTGTTGTTCTGGTGTCAGATCCACTTTAAGCGGTTGGCTATCTTCGACTTTATTTGTCTGATACAGTTTATTTATTTCATCTGAAACACGTTGAGCATGTTCTAAATCTGCTGTAAAATTGTTTTCTAGAAGATAACCAGGATTTTTGGTTAGTTCCACTACTTGTAGCGGAAGAAGCTTAGTCAGGGAGTTCAATTCGGCAGAATTTTGTTTTATCGCGGAATTAACTTCTGTTACCAGTGGGTTAATATCTCTTAACACACCCTTAGGATTTGCGTTACTGTACAAAGCTGGTAGATAAGTTTCATATTTATTTTTGCTTGTTAATTGAACTCCATTATTGTAAATGTTGTTGTAAAGCAATGACTCAGCCCCTATGCGGCTATTATTAGGATTTGGAGCAGAAAGCCAATCGTTATTATCATTGCAAGCTGGACTTTCTGCCAAATTAGCAAACTCTTGATGAGATGTTTGGATCAGTTTTTCGAATGCTTCTCTGCATGCTGGTATGTCATTACTTCGGAGCTCATATTTGAATGTTATTTTTGAATTCTGATCATTTGGATACAATTCTAACTCAAGTAAACTTTTCAGCGATCTTTTATCATTTAGATAAATTCCTTTGTACTTCGCCAATGCCGCTTCCCTATGAAACAGTTTTTGGAGAATATCCACATTCTGATTATCCGTGTATTCTAGCACCGACTTTTTTATCAATGTTAAGGCGTAGTCAATTTCATGTCGATTTGGAACTTTAATTGCACCACCTGTGTCTAAAATATTTGACAAGATTGCCCAAATTTTGAAAAGAACTTCCTCGTAACCACAGCTGGAGTGTTGTTTTTCCTCAGATATTTCTTCTGCAATGGAAGGCTGGTTCTGTAGAAATAAATTAAGTCTTAATAATTACGTATGGCTTATAGACATGCCAAGAAAAATACTGCCACATAATCGACCTTTTTAAATCTTCTTCTTTGTTTGAAGGAATCAAATTACTTATGACTAAGTGATACGGTACCAATGGTGAGGTACCTGGTAAATGGTACCTTTTTAAATGAAAAGAAATTAAAAGTAACTTTTGTATACATGCATATGTTTTATGTAATAATATATATTTTTTTGTGTATAATGTAAGAACTCGACCGTAAATATTCAAAAATATAAAAATATTTCATAATTATCTTACCGTAAATATTTTTATAGGTACTTGTAATGTTTTTTTTTTCGTAAACATAGAAAGAAAATGTGGTGCTTCGAGAGTAGATAACAGCTTGGTTTGTAAAAGGATGTTTTTTAAAAGAAACCTTATTGTATAATATCTTATTTGAAGCACTTACGGTATCCTGGGCTATCACAGCTGATGCAAAACAGAGAGCTAACCAAAGCAACATCTTTTCAATACTGTCTAATGGCGTACCACCATTGTTTAATACCTTCCATGTAGTACCAATTAACAGCAACATAGTGTCACATTATATGCCATGAAATTAATTATACGCCCAGCCAGTATCACACTTTGCAGTCAAATTGACGATAGCGTTATGACAACAGTAACAGTACTCGACTCGTAACACTATTGCAGAAAATTAAAGATCATTTCTGAAGTGACGAGTTTTCAGAATGTCACTTTCTTATTTAATAGGTATTCTTCAAAATTTGTACTTTGTCTTTAATTGTGGTGTCTTGATGTATATAGCTAGCAAAAAGTTTACATATATGAAATTAATAAGGTAATCCGAGACAGGTTTCTTGTCCTAAAATCTAAGTATCAAACGTTCCAACCGTTCCGATAAGATTTGTTATGTTATACCGAACATCCTATAATTTTGCAGTTTCCACTGCCAGTACTAATATGTTGTGATATGCATTTTACTTCCTAGATTTTAAGCAAATCGTAATCTGCGATCGATTGAACCGTCCGTCCAAAAGAACAAGAACACAAGAAGAAGGCAACAAGAATAAATCTGCTTCCGTTTAGTGCTAATAAAATTATGCAGGTTGTGTAA
The DNA here is from genome assembly GCA_947623375.1 of Apotomis capreana. NCBI lineage: Eukaryota > Metazoa > Arthropoda > Insecta > Lepidoptera > Tortricidae > Apotomis > Apotomis capreana. The sequence goes on from OX392520.1 coordinate 1,793,207, forward strand.
CTTATAGATAGGTATTCTAGATTAAAATAGCAGTGTAGTATTAGCCAAGGCATTGTTTTTATTAAAAATATATGTATAATATTGATATAATCACAACAAAAAACCCGAGTTGGTTATTTTATTATTTATCCTCTATATATTTTATGAGGTTTTCGTCAGCCCGGTGGCTACAGTATGCGGTTCTGCAAGAAGGGAGTAAATAGTTTCTTAAAGGTTTGGCAACGCGCGTGTGATGCTCCTAGTGTCGCAAGCGTCCATTCGCGGCGGCAACTGCTTAACATCAGGCGGGCCGCATGCTTGTTTGTCACTGCCGCAGTATAAAAAAGCTATAGTTCGGAAGTATGCATTTCTGCCAGCAGTACTTCATTTAACAACTACATCTACATTCTACATATACGTAAACTATGTCTTACGCAGGAAAAAAGAAGCATATTAGCCAGGCTTTAAGTTGTAAAATAATACATATTATTTCAAGTTTATTTTGTTTATAGTATCACAAAGCTTAATTTAGGCTTCTGGATCTCCACTGTAACTGTTCATTATTAGAAATGTGCCTCCTCGAGAACGTTTTCGAGAACATTTCCTATACAAATCGTTCTAGAGAACGGCACGTCTCTAAAAATTACCTTTCGAAGCAAAAAAAAAACACGCGTTTGCGTTGCGATATAATATTTATACGGAAACATAAGGAAATGTTTTTATTGGTGACTTACGGTGAACGTGCTAAAAGGCGAACATAGTGCTATTAATTTTCATGGGAGGTTTCACAGTTTGTTTTCGACACAGAATTGATTGCATGTTTCAATCTATTTAATAATTGTTCATCGACATCTTCATAACACTTGCTGTAATATAGCTTCAATAAGTCAGGCATTAAAATGTTTGTTACTTGACGGATATAATTTTGTTCATCTTGAGTTAGCCCTTCAAAATTTTGTAACATTGGTTGATCATACTCGCCATTTAAAAGTGTAGTATAAGACTGCCAACTTTCAGGAAATTGGTACCAGTCTTCGCGTATATCAGTTGTAGATATTTTTGAAGCATCAGGATTTATTGAAGGTCTTAATTCGTCGTTTACGATTGTCCAACCAGCTGGAATTGAAGTATATGGTAAATCAAATGTATCCGGTTCTTCTGAAAACAACAGTTGTTCTGGTTTGTTCCAGTAATCTGGTAAACCAGTTTTTACAGTAGGTACCGACTTTCCTCTTATGGATATCCAGTCAGTTGGAACTAACGTATTCGGTCTAGGTATCTTGGTTGTATCCAGTTCTTCTGAAACCAGCATTTGTTCTGGTTTGTACCAGTCATTATGTATTTTAGTTGTAGGTATTTTGAACACGTCAGATTCTACAGAAGGCACCGATTCTCCTGTTATGCTTATCCAATCAGTTGGAGCTGACTCATACACGGTAGAGTCCTGGGATGTAACCAGTTCTTCTGAATCCAACAATTTTTCTTGTTTGTTCCTATTATTAGGTATTTTAAACATAGGTATTTTGAACTCATTCGATTTTGAAGAAGGCACTGACTCTCCGGTTATGGTGATCCAGTCAGTAGGAGTTTGGTTATCCGCTGTATATATTTTGTATTTATCTGGATGTTGTGAAATCGGAAACTGTTCATGTGTGCTCCAATCATAAAGTATTTCTACAGGTATTTTAAATTCATCAGATGTTATTGCTGGTTCCGACTCTACTTCTAACGATCTCCATTCTGCTGGACCTAGAGTATAAGCTGAAGGTACATCAGTTGAATCAGGTTCTGTAGAAGGTAGCAAATGTTCTGGTATATTGGTCCAGTGATATGATTCTGGAGTGGAACTTGCTGGTATTTTAGATGTTCCAGGTGTTTCTGAATGCAGCAAATCTCCTGGCGTAGTTGTTGTTGCTGTGGCAGATTCGTCAAATATACCAGGTTCTCTGGAAGGCAGTTTTTCTTCTGGTAAAGCATTCCAATCAGTTGTAAATGGAATATTTGTCTCAGATGTATAAGATGCCTCTGGTGCTTTTGTTGGTAGCGTGTGAAAATGGTAAACTGTAGGCACTTCAGATGAATCAGGTTCTGTAGAATGTAGCAAATGTTCTGGTATATCGGTCCAGTGATATGTTTCTGGGGTGGAACTTGCTGGTATTTTAGATGTTCCAGGTGTTTCTGAATGCAGAAAATCTCCTGACGTAGTTGTTGATGTTGTGGCAGATTTGTCAAACATATCAGGTTCTCTGGAAGGCAGTTTTTCTTCTGGTACAGCTTTCCAATCGGTTGTAAATGGAATATTTGTTTCAGATGTATAAGATGCCTCTGGTGTTTCTGTTGGTAGCGAGTGAGAGTGGTAAGCTGTAGGTACTTCTGATGAATCAGGTTCTGTAGAAGGTAGCAAATGTTCTGGTATATTTGTCCAGTGATATGTTTCTGGAGTAGAACTTGCTGATATTTTAGATGTTCCAAGTGTTTCTGAATGCAGCAAATCTCCTGGCGTAGTTGTTGTTGTTGTGGCAGATTTGTCAAGCATGTCAGGTTCTCTGGAAGGCAGTTTTTCTTCTGGTACAGCTTTCCAATCGGTTGTAGTTGGAATTTTTGTTTCAGATGTATAGGATGCCTCTGGTGTTTCTGTTGGTAGCGAGTGAGAGTGGTAAGCTGTAGATACTTCAGATGAATCAGGTATTGTAGAAGGTAGCAAATGTTCAGGTATATTTGTCCAGTGATATGTTTCTGGAGTGGAACTTGCTGGTATTTTAGATGTTCCAAGTGTTTCTGAATGCAGTAAATCTCCTGGCGTAGTTGTTGTTGTTGTGACTGATTTGTCAAACATATCAGGTTCTCTGGAAGGCAGTTTTTCTTCTAGGACAGCTTTCCAATCGGTTGTAGTTGGAATATTTGTCTCAGATGTATAAGATGCCTCTGGTGTTTCAGTTGGTAGCGAGTGAGAGTGGTAAGCTGTAGGTACTTCAGATGAATCAGGTACTGTAGACGGTAGCAAATGTTCAGGTATATTGGTCCAGTGATATGATTCTGGAGTAGTAGAGCGTGCAGGTATTTCAGATTCACCAGGTGTTGGTGATGTTGTTGCAGATTTGTTTATCGCTGCCCATTTGGTTGTAGCAAGTGTAAGAGTTGTGGGATTTTTAGATACTGGTGTTTCTGAAGGTAACAATTCATTTGTTACAGTGATCCAGTCAGTTGTAAGTGGGGCATATGATGATTCATCAATTGTATCAGGAGCATTTGAAGGCAATATCCCTTCCCTTTTAGTTGTAAATGAAGCGTAAGTAGATACGTCACTCCCATCTGTTGTTTTTTCTGGAGTCTTAGTCGTAGGTGCTTTCTTCGCATCGAACGCTTCTGAAAGTACTAGCTCTTTTGGAACTGTACTAGGTATGATGAATTTCTGATCTGCCTTTGAGGTTAACAATTTTTGGGAAGTAGCTTTCTGAGGAATTGGAAATCGTACATAGGTTTTAGACACATCAATTGCATCAGCTACTTTTGATGGCAGGAACGCCTCAGGTGCTGTATTCCAGGGAGTTGGAATAGAAGTATAAGTATTAGATATGTCTTCTTCCTCCGTTACAGTTTCCCAAGTAGGTATTGGAGAATTAGTTGTCAGTGTTCCGGGTGATGATGATGTTCCGGGTATTTTTGAATGGTATTCGGGTATGTTCTTAGCGTCATAAATTTCAGGAACATTAGATATGACAGCTTTAGCAGGCATCAACAGTTCTTCGGAGTCAAGAACAGCAGCTGTAGCTATTTTGGATGCATGTGGTGGTTTAAGTTGTACTAAAAAATTTGGTACGGTATTTGATTGTGATTCGTAAAATGTGCTTTTAGTTAGCACATTTTGATTCAACAGGTCGTTAGAAACTGGTAAAGTAACTTTTTCTAGTGTGTTTAAAATAGGTGTTTGGTATATTATCGGAGAATTGGGATATTTTGACAAACTCTCAGTAACTTCGTCACTATCTTCTTTTGAATCAGAAACGTCTTGAGCTTCTAATGTTTCTCCAATTGGTTTAGAAGCATCTTTATCCGGTTCATACAATCGTAAAATTGGTTCGGCAGCAATAAGCGTCAATAAGGTTTTATTATTGTCCTTCATTGAATCGTATTGTGGATTCACTTGTGGTTTAGGTGTAATCAAATCTAATTTATCACCTGTTAGTTCAGTGGAAGACATTGATTGTGGATATATAAGTTTATTATATCCTATGATATCAAAAAGTTTTTTCCCTGTATTCATTCGTAGGTTATTTTGATTTACCGTTTTTGTAATCATTGTGGGTGGCTGATAGTACTGAAGACCATAAGTAGGTCCTTTTTTACCTTCAAGTTCTAAATAATTCCATGGTATTCCGTCCGTTGGAATATTGATGTTATTCTGATAGTCATTGGCATCCCCAAGCTGACCATATTGCGTTATTATGTTCGGATTTTTACTTAATAATTTTAGAAGTGCTTCGCATTGGAGGCATATATTTGAGTTTTTTTCTGCATTCGGCTTAACCTCCCATACTTGTTGAGTAATAGTAGACTGAGGCAGTTTCTGCAAAAAGACGGTAGGTTATGTAATGTTTTTTCTTTGTTAATTAGGTGTGTGTATATATTTGTTGTATAAATATTGTCTATTTATTTAATATATCAGTGTAGTGTCTCGTCAACATCATCATATTTATGGTACGTATTGTTTCACGTATTTATATGTTTTATTCGTGCATGTATGTACTATTCTATTAATTAAACTTTTTTCTGTTTTTGCGCCGTCTAATGCCACAATTCAAATTTCATGTTCTTCACTACCCAAAAGGTTATCTAGACAATCAGTTTTTAGCGACAAGGCCCCCTTTTGTATACCTCTATTTGTAATTTCTGTCATTGTATATTTCCTACTTGTTTTGTGTGTGCAATAAATAATATTTGTATTATGTTATGTTGTAATGTGTAGGTGATTACTGACTTAATAAGATTTGTACTTACACTTACGTCAATTTGCTTCCATGGAATATTTTGATTCGTTGATTTATAAATAATCGTGTTTTGTTGCTGGTTTGGTCCAAAGCGGTACAGATAAAAAGGCGAACGGTATCTTTCTTCTTTTTCGTCATGCTTTTCATTTATAGTATTTGTTTCTGATTCCTGATCTAGAGGATATTTATTTTGGGCATCTGTCGATATCACATCATTTGTAGCTACTAAATGAATCGGAGCCACATTTTTTTGATTAACAACATCAATTACTTGCGCAATATTTTTGAGAGGAGCCTTTTTATCCAAATTTAGTTCGTTTTCACCAATAATATAAATCTGACCGTTGTTGAGTGCAAAAAGGTCAGGGCTGCTGTTTTCTTCCTTAACGACCTCTGTTTGGTCTACTTTCTCTTCATGGATTTCAGGACTATTCTGTTTTAAATTAAGATTGTTTAGTTTAAACAAATATGTGTTTTTGTTATCTGGAGATATCGGATCGTTTTCAGATGAACTACGGATTTTAGCAATTTCTCCTTTGTTAATAACATCAAACACATTGACTATATTTTTTACCGAATCTTTTTTTAATTCGCTTTGGTCTTCCAAATATTTACCATCGCCATCTACCGAAATAAAATTACTTTCAGGTACTAAACGAATCAGACCACTGTTGTATTCTTTAATATGATTAACGTAATCGATATTTGACAGCGAGGTTTCGTTTTCCCAATTTGTTTTAATTTCATCCACAGGATATAGCCGCCGATTAAGTGGTGGAAACAAATAATATTTATTAGCAACATATCGTATAGGTTCTTTTTTTACATTTTCCACATTCAGTTTACTTTGATCTACAGCATTGACTTCATTTGTTGGAACTGCAGATAGTGGAGATAGAAGTGATATTATATTATTAATTTGCTTATCATTTTCACTAACTTCATTCGCCAGGTTTTCATTTGTCACAACTTTAATTTCGTCTGTGACAGGGCCCAGATCTGCTTCATTTGGTTCACTTAGGTCAACAGTGCCGTTCATTTGATTACTATCGGTGGAATTTAGTGTATATTGGCCCAAAGAATCACCGATTTCCTCTTCGTTTTCAGAAGTTTGCTCAGTCGAATTAAAATTTATCTCTTTATAGCCAGAATTCGTGTCAGTTTGGTTTACTGAATCATTGATTCGCTGTTTTATTTCCTGCCGTGAATTTTGGTCTACATTATATTCATTTTGACTTGATCTACCTTCACCGAACTGGATTGAGTCAGGTCCAGCCACTATTGTCCTGAGTACATCTGGTCCATTATCATTAACCATTACTCGTCTATTTTGGTTTACATCATCGCCATAGGCATGTGACCCATACATGTTATAACGTATGCCATTTCTATATATTCTAAGGTCTTCATTGTTTGGAGACCTTTGGGAATATTGTGTGTCTGTAGGAACTGGAATGATTTGTCCCGGGGATTGGTATGGATATTCGATAATTCGTCTGCGGATAGCTCGTACTTTGACACCCTGGATAAAATAAGAGAAGTTAATACACAATTATTAAACTGTACAACTAATAGTCATAATTTTTATACAAGAAGTTCAATTTGGTCGACTGATCTAATGGCAAAACTTCGCAGCTCCTTTCTTTATCACGGATCTCTACCATTTATGTCAATTGACTTTAATCTGTAGACAATTGAAATAAAAATAGTATACTTATTTAGCCGCCGAAATAACAGTAAACATTAACATAAATTTGAATTTGAAAGTAAAGATATGTAAGGAAATGAAATCGGATATACTAAAAACTTTTAGTAAAGAGTAACTAGGGATAAATCTTGAATTTATTTGCGGTGTTTTTATACAAAAAATCCCCATACATAAAATTATTTTTTGCAAATTATTGAAATTTGTAGAAGGCTATTTAAGTTACTTTTTGCCAAAGTCTTTTAGACAAAACGATAAGAAATGAAACAATGACAATACGTTCCGAATTAGTCTAATACTACTTGTATGTGCACATAGTACTCGTATTTTTATGATATTTGCTTACATATCTTGTTTGCTAAACCACTACTACACAATTTATTTGAATAATAAATAAATAATGAAATTAATTGTTATAAAAATAACTTTGAAAAGTAATATCTACGTATTTATACAGGTTAAATACAAATTGAATACCTACATACCTTATGAATGAATGAATGAAATCGTTTATTTCGAGTAACATTGGTGACTCATATTATTTGTTAGTATAAATCTATATCTAAAGTGTTAGTAAAAACATCTTACACAACATACAAGCTTTTTGACACATGCTGTTCACAGCAGTGTCTTATGTAAGGACAGTCAAGCCTGTCCCCAATCGAGCGTAGGATGGGGTTGGGGCTGGCCCGCGCCCGGCGCACCAGGGACGTGCAGCGTTTGCGCATGGTCGCATAGAAGCAGTCGATGCCTGCTTCCGCAAACATCCCTGATGCGCTACAGAAGCGGGGCAGCCCCACCAGCACCCGGAACGCGTTGTTAAATTGAACCCGAAGGGCCCCATAGGCCCGTTGCGTATAATATGCCCATAAGCTGCACGTATACAGGGAAGTGCAATAAGCACTAAAAAGTGTTAATTTCACCTCCCTGGTACAGCGCGCAAACTTACGCGCAATCATGTTTGCCCTCACCGACAGGGCCCTCCGTTCGCGCTCGATATCCATGTTGTCTTTTAAGTCTGAGGTGACAACATGGCCTAAATATTTAAAACATCTCACCCTTTCCAAAGGACTACCATACAAATTAATAGAAGGTACCTTGGGTATCTGATAACCAGAAGGCTCAAATACCATGTACTGAGTTTTACCTACATTGTATTTTAGCCCATGTTGGATAGCGTATGTCTCACAAGTATTTATAAGCTTTCGCAAACCACAAGCCGATGCGCTCAGCAAAACCATATCGTCGGCGTAACTCAAATTATTCAAACAAATTGTGTCAATATGGCAGCCGATATGCGTTTTGCCGAGCGTCTCGAGAAGCTCATTTATGTAAAGGTTAAAAAGTGTGGGTGAGGTCAAACCCCCCTGTCTCACCCCACACTCCAACCTGTACGGGTCTGAAAAAGTACCTGACCATCTAACACTATTGACCTGGTTCCCATACCAATACTTTAGAATTTGTATGGTCTCATTAGGTAATTTAATAGCTTTTAGCTTTTCCCATAGGATATTGTAGGAAACCAGGTCAAAAGCCCTAGACAGATCCAGGAAGCACGCGTAAACAGGCGTTCTTCTATTTAAATAATATTTGACGGTGTGCTTAAGGCACAGTATTGCACTCTCCGTTGATAACCCTGGTCGAAAACCAAACTGGTTGGGGTTAAGACTCACGTACTTATTTAACTGGACATTAAGCACACTATCAAATACCTTTGCAATAACAGTCGCAAGGGATATAGGCCTGTAGTTACTGGCGTTGGACAAATCTCCAGTTTTATTTTTAGGTACAGGAATAACAACAGTTTTCATCATATCCTCGGGTAAATAACAGTGCCTTACACACAGCGTATAAAACAAAGCTAACACTCTTGAGACGTGGGGACCTGCATTCTGGAGATGTTCGATGCTGAGGCCATCATGGCCTGGGGATTTACCTCGGGAGATAGATTTAATAGCCTTGGCCACATCCTTAGCCAAGTATCCCGGTCCAGGTTCCAAGTCGATAGTCTCAGCATCGATAACCTCATTTTGCGATGGTCCAAGAGGAGAGTTAACAATAAAATTGTCTTTAAAAGTGTCAGCTATGTCTTTTGTGTCAGTTTTGCCATTAACACTCACAGGACACGAAGGTCGGTATTTCATGTTATTTGTGGCTTTCCAAAATGACCGGAAGTCTTTTTTGGAGTGCTGCGAAGCAAGAATGTCCATTTTTATTTGAGTCTGATGGTCTTGGCACCATTTTAAGCGAGATTTGAATATTTTTCGAGTTTCGCACATCTCATTAAATAACCTGCCAACTTCCGGTCTACCATAAAGTGTCCACTCATGAAACTTCTCCCTCGCAGCCCTGTGCGCATCGCTGACATGCCGGTTCCACCCCACTACCTGTTTTTTATGCTTACGCTTCTTCCTTGAGGTTCGCGTCGCAGCCTCACAGAGGGCAGACACAATATCTTTATACAAAGAGTCGAGGACTTTCCTATGCCTAATGTCACTACAATATTTATCGGCACAATGTGTACACTCAATAGGAAAGCCTATACCTTTCAACTCTATTTTATCGATTGTCACTAAATGGACATATATTTTTTTGGAAAACATACAAAGGATAATATTTCAAAAAATCTAAATAAAACAGTTGCCGCAATTCAACAAAAAAAAAATGCTGCCTGGCCTGCGTCATGGTCATGGGCACCCAACCGAGGGGTCTTAGTTTTATAAATATATATATTTTTAACCTGTTTAATTTTTAGTGTTTTAATCCATAAATTAGTTTATTTTTGTTTTATTTTTGCCACTTATAAATGTATATGGGTGAAGACCAAAAAGTTTACCACCTTAACTCACTCAATTAATTTGTATCAGTCTCCGTTGTGCGACGACAGTTAACCTTCCAATATTGTATCCTTAATTTTTGTCGCACAACGGAACTTATTCCAGTCGCTTTTATTTCCTCGCTTTGTATGGCTAACTACGCCTTAATTTCATCCAACTTTTGGTCCTCATCCATATAATTCTTAATAAGTATTAGTAAATGGATGAGACGACTCGCGTACCGGGTTCTATGTTCAAAACTCAACCCGCGTCGCGGGTGCTGCCCCTAAAATTGCCAACGGTCAGCCAGGCATACTTTGTACATACGCTTTGACCATGTTTTGTGTATTTTAATTACCAGAATTGTTTGGTATATTCAACCTTAATGAAGTTTAAACTATCGACTTTCGTTTATAAAAAGAAAGTAAAGGTTAAGACGTACCTCCGCGTGAGATCCTAAAATGGCGACCAGCAGAAAAAAAACCGCGTTCATTTTCCACTTTCGCCCGTGAATGAATTATACGTAAAATCCCAAACCGATTCAAATTTCATATTTATATTCTTTCAGGATATTGTAATTGAAGTTATATTTGCGTCAATCTTTGACAGACTCAATATACGATTATAGTTTTTATTACTTTTGTAATATATTTTAATGTCATACAAGGAATATGGTGGTTAAGCCAGTTTTCAGTTGATATTGTCAATTAGTTCTATAACTTATACCGTGAAATTTATTATAAAAACAACCTTTTGGCATTAAATTGTGTACGTGTTCTGCTCTCATTGCATATTAGGTTAAGATTAGGTTGTACAGAGGGTTGGCACTACGCACTTAGTAATCTAATAATTTGCTATTCTTATTTTCGTAAATGTTATTTTTTTATCAGTCGAAAATAAATATAACTTATATTGTAAAGCTTTTGGGTACATAACTAAATAGGAGGAGAGAGAGGAGTCATTATTTTAGAAAAAAAATACTTCATTCAGGCCGCAAGTTGGATTTTCTGCCCGCTACGGGTACAGAAAAAATCTCACTTCCTGGCCAAGGCAACACGTAAAACTTTAAACAAACCACGGGCGGTAATTCGTAAAACCCCGGATCGAATATTCATGGCCCTCACCTTCGGTTGATTTATAATTATGATTATTGACGGGATACTTAGTAATTTGAAAATATCACGAATAATATTACAGAAAAAAATGTGACACCCATGGATTTAACTTTTCAATAAATAAGTAGTTCGGTGATTCGCAATGAGTAAATGTTATTAATAATGCACATACATCTTCTAAATATTATTAAAATGTAGTTTAACCATTTGTCCGAGTCCGTATCAAATGCAGAAATAACTATATTATAAATCGATTATTTACAAACGTTAGTAACTCGTTAAAGTATTACGTACGTCCACGTGGATAAAAGCATATAATCTTCCTTTTTAATTTAACCATGCTTCAACCTTATTAGCTTAAATGAAAAAAACCGGCCAAGTGCGAGTCGGACTCGCGCACCGAGGGTTCCGTACAAACACTTTCCATCCCTAAGTGGTTAAGTTAAGTTTGCACCTGGTATGTATAGCGCCCCATATAAATTAGGTGCAAAGTTAGGTATTAAAATAATAAAAAAAAACTACTTACTAGATCTCGTTCAAAACAATTTTCGTTGGTAGTTTGTATAGTAATGTACATCATATGTTTTTTTTAGATTTTTCATTTTCTTATTTTAGAAGTTAGAGGGGGGGGACCAACTTTTTTCCACTTTGGAAGCGTCTGACACACAAACTATTCGGTTTAGAAAAAAAATATTTTAGAAACCTCGATATCATTTTTGAAGGCCTATCTATAGATACCCCACACGTATGTGTTTGATGAAAAAAAAATTTTTGAGTTTCAGTTCTAAGTATGGGGAGCCCCCAATATTTATTATTATTTTTTTATTTTTGCATCAAAATCTTAATGCGGTTCACAGAATACATCTGCCTACCAAGTTTCAACAGTATAGCTCTTATAGTTTCGGAAAAAAATGGCTGTGACATACGGACGGACAGACGGACAGACAGACAGACAGACAGACAGACATGACGAATCTATAAGGGTTCCGTTTTTTGCCATTTGGCTACGGAACCCTAAAAAAGGTTTAAAGGATACGGACCTACAGTCCGTCTTGATAAGGTTATTCCTGTAGTGTCCTCCCTTTCTAATCAATATAAGAAAGCGGGGACGACATTACAGTATTGCCACTTTTTAATTTCTACTCTTTTACGTGTACTTTACGCCGCAAAACCTCTAGCATAACAGAGACACGCGACTAGTCGCGCAACAAAAACTGTCTGTCTCTTGCGTTAATACTTTCACGACGAACGACCCGCCTGGTGGGCGCTCGTAACTTTTTTACTCAGCTGCCGGGTGGGTCGTACTATACAAGCGCCCACCTAGCGGGCGGTCAGTTACTGGGGTTGATAAAAAATTTCTACCTGGTCGTAAAAGTGTTAAAGGCCACACGAGCAAGAAAGGAGATGCTAAGTAGAGCGACAAGCCAAGATGTGCTAGGCTATCTTGGTATTCGAGAAGTGATGCAATTAACTGTGACATTAACATTCCACTTTGTTGCTAGTTTTAGGTGCGGCTGGACCAAATTTGGTATGAATGTAGCCGAAATCCTGGATTAACACAAAGGATACTTTTTATCCCGAAAAAAATTACTGTTCTCGTGGGATAAGCGGGTAACACCGCTCGGTGTAACTTGTCAACAATAAAACAAAAATATAACGAAAATTGTTTAATATAAATGTAAATAAATTCACTTTTTCCTTAAAAATAGGTAATTACATATCATAACAATAATTGCTTTCTTAGACTAGTTTTGGACCAATTTAGCAATATTCATGATTATATCATCATCATCCAAACACTGATATATATAAAAAAAACAATATTTCTAATAAAATAAACGCAAGTTGCCTATACTGCGTTTATTTTATAGAAGATGCGAATCATATGCGAATAATGTTATTTACTGGTGGTACTGTTACTCCACGATAGAGGTCGCTAATGTCCGAAGCATGTTGTTCATCCGTGATACTACTATTCTCCGATAGATGCCGCTAGCGTCGCCACAACAATCTCAATAAAACCAGATTGAGGAAGTAACAGTTAAGAGGCCTTATTCCTTTTAAAATTTATTTTTTTCATATTATGACGAATATATTGATAATTTCAACCAACTTTTTTAAGTGAATAATACTTTTTCCCGAGTTCTAGGTAGTAACGTAGCTATTTCATGCTTTCATTGCGTGCTGTCGAAAATAAGTGGAAAAAACGAACTTTCCACGTGAATATTGTCATTTTCGAGTAGCTTTTCGAACAAAAATTATCAATGAAAAGTTCAAACTGTAGGTTTCAAATATATACCAATAAATCCCAATAGCCCTGTTCTAGGTAGTAACATCAATAATATGTTAAGAAACATGTTTGATCATAGAGAAAAATGTCTAAACAATCAGCATTTTAAAAGGAATAAGGCCTCTTAAAGAAAACGGTGTTCCATTAGAATAACAGATCATTAAATACTTATTAAATTACGCGGAGATAGTCCAAACACCCAGGTTTTGAAGATGTCGGAAACAAAGGTTTTCTTTTAATTTGTACTATCTCGAATCTGTCTGATACTACAATGAAGCGAAAAATTAAATGATTTAACGGTTCAGGCAAGGTTCGAACCTGCATCTCCAACGGTTTTCCGGGCCAACGGGCGTCCTACCAACTGGAACACCGAACCTAATGCGAGAGTCATTGAATTTTTCAACCCGTTCCTTCTACATGCCTTAGGGTGGCATCGTAGCGCCATCTACCGCAAAAATTCAGACTTTACAATCGTCACCATCGTCTCAAATTATGCTGAGAATCGATAGTAACGATGTGCTACACCGAATTACATTCAAATTTAAATTATTTTCATGTCTGATACTACGGATGAGTGCAGAAGCCTATACTTGTCGTGTTGTCAGGGTTTACAAGGCCTTGAAGATCTCGATCCAGTAGCCATCAGGGTCCTGGATGAAGGCTAGCCCCTTCATGGTACCGTCCTGGGGCCGCTTGATGAACTTGACTCCCTGCTCTTCGAACCTGGAATGAACAATAAATAAATGGGTCAATCAACTTTTTTCTGTTGCTTGTTGCCATGGTGATGTCCCCTGGTTGACTCTTTAAAACTACGATTTTCTGTTGTAAATGTTGTAATTGCAGCATTTATAAGCTCATTCTTATTGAGAATATCTCTTGAAAATACAAATATTATAAATTATCAACACTTTTCTAAGAATAAACACTATACCACATGAGTAAATATACTTTTTCTCGGTTTCGTTGAAATATTTCAAAATAGCGAGTTTATTATACGAAATTCTGGCGAAAAAAATTACGCTTGAGGTTGTTCGGGGGGGAGGTTACAAAGAACCTCACCAAATATCACCTGGGGGGTCACAAAAGTAGCCGAAAAAACCTGACGTGATTTGTGCACAAGCCCTAAAGAGCGATCTCTTTCAGAAAACATTTGGGTAGTGATGAACTTGAAAATTTCCTTGTTATTTTGTTTTGCGATGCAAACATGAAATAAAGGTATAATGTATACACGAGAAATAAAAAAAAAATAAGCAATAAATAAATACATACATACATAAATATAGGTTTTAGCCATAGCAATTTAATGTGGTAAGATTATATTCTTAAAGAAAGTTAAATTGACATATACTGATGGATTGAATAAAGCTAAGATGAATCACTAGAATACCAGTTATTCTTATGCTATTGAGGTACTACTAGTGACATCTAGCGTGGAGTAAGACGAAATAACTACCTACTGGACAACAGATGTCGCTACTGTACTACATTTGTTATAGTCTTATCTAAAACACAAATGGAATGAAATTGTATAAACAACAATACGATACGGCTAAACGAAGTTAAATTACCATACACTGATAGATTGAGTAACGCTGTGACTATGAATCACCAGTTATTTCCATGTTATCGAGGTACTACCAGTGCCATCTAGCGTGGAGTAGTCAAACGAAGTAACTCTACCTAACGGACAACAGATGTCGCTATTGTTCTTTCTTCTAACTCAAATGGAATTAAATAGTACTAGAATCAGGAATCTGAGCATATGTAATTCTATTGGAAAAGTTTACACACGTCTCGTATTTCCTTTAACCTATTGACCGCCAAGCGGTCTAGCAATTTACCGTGCCACTGACGCCAGAAAAAAAAAAGATGTGCCCCAAAATCAACAGGGATTGAAAAATACTTTGTAGCGGTTAGAATTACAAAGTTTTTGATCATTGAAATTTGGACGGCTGTGGCCGACGTGGCGTCAGGGGCACGATTTTTTGTTGGCGGCCACAGCCGACTGTGGCGGTCAAAAGGTTAATCAAAGGAAAATCCGCTATTTTACTCATTTCAATAATTAAATACGTTTCAAAGTTAGCAAGCAGCTAGCCAGTTCCGAAACGTGTTTTAAATCACATGACGAATGCTTATTTTTAATTCTACATAAAAGAAAGTACAATTTATGTAATCATAATTAGGACAGAAACCATTGCGACGACGATTACCACTAGGGACATCTAGTGGCGTTTTTACGCACTATATTCTTCCCAAATTTTATTTTTACGAATGACCGCAAAATGATGCGGACGCAAGACCCATCGTTGTGGAGAACTTTGGGGTCGGCCTATGTCCAGCAATGGACGGCTATCGGCTGATATGATGATGATAATGATTACAGTAGATCTTTGAATCTGTTTTTTGTAAGTTTAAACAGATATATATCGTCGGTGATAGTGCAAGTCCGCGTAAGTCGCGTAACAACTGGTAAACACTGCCTATCTACACAACGCCAAACTTTACAGAAGCTTAAAACGTTGTAACAGTATTATTTAAAAAGCTACTTTTTCTTTTTTAACCGACTTCAAAAAAGGAGGAGGTTCTCAATTCGAACTATTTTTTTTTTGTATGTATGTTACTCGATATCTCCGAGAACCGTTTTTCAATATATTTTTTTTATCGAAAGGGTATAACTCCGAGTTGGTCCCGTTGGCACTAAGTCGGGATCTGATGATGGAATCTTAGAGAAATCGAGGGAACTCTTCAAATGTTATAGGGACATGTACGGCGCTTTCGGTAATTTATTGATAAAGTCAAGAATTTACATTCAGTAAATAGGATTTGGTGTAAGGAAACTGATGATGAACACCACAGATGGCCACTAGAACTTTTATATGAATCACTAAAAAGCAAAAAAATAATAATTTTTAACAAAAGAAAGAACCGACTTCAGTAAAACTAAAAAACCAAAAATAACCCGTTCAAGTACAGATTACATTTGACTCACCCTTCGAAGTCGGTGCCAAACCTCGCGTAAGCTATAATATAACTATAAATATAAGACCTGAGTGGTTATTATTTTACACAGAAAGTATTCTCGCTATTGGATAATTGCAACGGGTGTTTGAACAGGTCGGTTCTTATCAGGATTTTACGTTCACTGGCGGCAAATCTTTGGCAACATTTGTTAGTTACGCGGTATAAACCAACGATAGATAAACTGTCACTCACTTGGCACAGGCGGCGTCCACGTCAGGCACCAGAATACCGATGTGCCCGAACCCGCGCGGCTCCGAGTTCCCGTTGTGGTAGCTCGAGTCGTCGCTCTCTGTACCCCAGTTGCTGAAACATAATAGTAGACTTTATCGTCTATTGACAACCAAATATCACAAAGTAACAAAGCTCGTATCTCAGTGTCAATTTACTTACTAGACACGAGGTTTTGAAGAGTAGTTACAGAAATTTTATGAAATGAAATGAAATGAAATATGAAATGAAATAATTTATTCAGTAAGTAGGCCACAAGGGCACTTTTACAAGTCAGATTGTGAATCTACCGGCATTTCGCAAGAGGAGACCGCTGTTGAGAAGAAAGCCGAAAGAAACTCAACAGTAAGTCATTTTTTCGTAAACAATACTTAGAACAATTAATTACATTACATTAGTGTTATAACTATAACTAATTATTACATGCGTACACGTATAGGAGATATATAGATACTCCAAATCAATGTTAGGTAGGAATATTAAAATAAAATTTTAACGATCAATTTAAAATATTAAATATACCCAGAGATGTATAAAGTCTCTAGGTGTCACAACATGCAATAAAATATAATTAATTAATTAATTTAATTCCACAGAGATGTATAAGGTCTCTCGGCGTCAATGTGAATAATTTACAATAGACAATAATTATTAAACCTAAATTTCTTAGAGATGTATAAGGTCTCTAGGCGTCACAATATACAAAAAAGAAAAAATAAATAATGATAATAATAATATGCTTATAGTTAAATTTCATTCCTCAGAGATGTATAAGGTCTCTGAGCGTCATTATTCAGTTCAGTACACTAAGTTTATTAGAGATGTAAACAGTCTCTAAATAAAAAAAAATAAAAAAATAATAACTTCAATCGAGTACAGGATGAAGTCTCTCACGTCAATTCACTAAACGCTGGTAAGCAGTTACTACACAACTAATTTGGCCCTTGCTAGTGTGAACAGACCGGACCCCACAAACGGCACCCGTTCACGAGCATGACGCATATCTCAGCCATCGCCTCCCTCAACCATATTATAGGGAAGGTTGCGACCCGATCAACGACGCCACCGTAAGCAAAGACCTTTAAGCGAGCATGACATGCTCACACTGCCGGGCATTCATCACTAAAGCAAATGCCCGGTGAGAAACAACATAATGTGCTCTCATGTTACATTACAAATGAACTAATATTACCGATTAAAATATGCTTACTTTACATTCACATGACTAAACCACTGGCTTAAAGACATCCCTATCATCTAAAAAGTCATTTACAGTATAATACGCCTTGTTTATTAGGTGACGTTTTATGTGAGACTTGAATTTGCTGGAAGGTAAACTCACTACCTCGGTAGGTATTTTGTTATAGAAACGTACACAGTTCCCCACGAACGAAGAGCTAACTTTACGGAGACGATGAGCAGGCATAACAAGCTTATTCTTCCTTCTTGTATTATACTGGTGAATGTCACTGTTGAGCTTGAATGCATGTAGATTTTTCCGGACATACATTATATTCTCAAGGATATATTGAGACGCTACGGTGAGAATGTTGGCTTCCTTGAATTTTTCTCTTAGCGATGCACGGGCTCCTAGTTCATAAATAGATCGTACGGCTCGTTTTTGTAGCACGAAGATGGTTTGAATGTCCGCTGCTTTCCCCCACAACAGAATTTCATATGACATTACACTATGAAAATAACTGAAATACACAAGCCTTGCCGTCTCGACGTTTGTTAACTGTCTGATTCGCCTCACTGCATAGGCTGCGGAGCTAAGCTTACCTGCAAGAGTGGCTATATGCGCATTCCATTGCAGTTTTGAGTCCAAAGTAACACCCAGAAATACTGTTTTGTCTTCAAATTCTAGTACATCACCTTTCAATGTCACCTTGGCACAATCTACTTGTTTCACATTCGGTAATGTGAATTTAATGCACTTGGTTTTCTTGGCATTTAAAAGTAGGTTATTTGCAGTAAACCAATCCACTATAGTAGACAGCGCGTCGTTAATAATAACGAGGTTATTTTCTTGTCTTTTTACTTTGAAAAGGAGAGAAGTGTCGTCTGCAAATAAGACAATCTCATGTTTATCTTGGACAAGGTTTGGTAGATCATTAATATACACTAGAAATAGAAAGGGGCCTAGAATTGAGCCCTGAGGTACACCCATAGCAACAGCTGATCCAGTTGATTGCATTCCGTTGATGACTACGCGTTGCGTTCTGCCTGAAAGATATGATGTGACAAGGTCAAGTGCATCGTTCCTTACTCCGTAGTGTTTCAATTTACGTATTAAATTATTATGATCAACGCAATCAAATGCCTTAGATAGGTCGCAAAAAATGCCAACAACATCTTGAGCCTTTTCCCAGGCATCAAAGATGTGTTTAACCAACACCACCCCTGCATCAGTAGTGGAGCGACCTTTAGTGAATCCAAATTGACTGCTATGTAATAGGTTATGTCGATTAAAATGAGAAGTAAGTTGATTAAGAATGAGTTTCTCAAAGACTTTACTTAATGCGGGTAGTATTGATATTGGTCTAAAATTTGTGGGGTCTGATTTAGTTCCCGATTTTAATAAAGGTATGATCTTGCTGTGCTTCATCAAATCAGGAAATACACCTTTATCAATACATTTGTTGAAAATATCGGCCAAATATGGTGCAATCGCCTCTACAATTGAATGTAACACTTTCACAGAAAGGCCCCACAAATCTTCGGTCTTCTTCAAATTTAAAGACCTGAAGGTTTTAATAACAGTGTTAGGGGTAACATGAGTAAATTTGAAGATGTCTGTACATTCTGTTACATTCGTTTTTAATATTGATTCAGCAACATCAGGCGATGAATTTAATGACTGCGTCGTCTCTACAGGTATATTAGAAAAGAACCGCTCAAAGTGATGCGCAACTTCACGATCAGAAGTTACTAATGTATCGTTAATTTGTAGGTTATAATGACGATCTTTGACTTTAGTTTTCCCAGTTTCGTCATTGATCATCTTCCAAACAGTTTTCACTTTATCACTAGAATTAATGATCTTCTTGGACAGGTAATCAGATTTAGCGGCTGCACACATTTGCTTGAAAGATTTAGAAAAATTCTTAACGTATTCCAGAAATTTCGGTCTCTTATCGATTGATCTTTGATCATAAAGATCGTAGAGACGAAGTCTTTTTTCGTGGATTTCTGGAGTAGCCCAGTCGCTAAATATAGTTTTAACTTTGCTTTGTACTTTTTTCAGACTGAGACAGGAATCAAATTCTTTTTTTATGCAATCAAACAAGACCTTACACATGTCGTCCGCATCCTCTTGAGGAAACGAAAGATAACACATTTTTTCCTGAATATTTCGATTGAACAAATCTAAGCGATGCTCAGTAATAGGTCTGCACATAGTGTTTTGTGGATCAATTTCAATTTTTCTACTGAAACTGAATGATGCTTGTTGTCCACAGTGGTCAGAGCTTAGTTTGTTTATGATAAATTTATCCAACGCATCCGTATTACTAAATATGTTATCAATACATGTAGAACTGGTGGCTGTGACACGGGTAGGCTCACAAAACAAATTCTTTAGGCCAGAAGATTTGAAAGTGCTCAGAAAACTCACACTCGTTGATGAAACTTCAAGTAAATTTACATTAAAATCACCACACACAATAATGCACTTGTTACTTGAGAAAACACTATTGAACACTTCATCCATAGTTGACTCAAATGTACTATAGTTCGCAGATGGGGGTCTGTATACACATATAATTATAAATTGGTCTAATTCTATACATGACAGTTCTATTTGACGTTCAACGGACATGTTGACAATATCCTTCCGCTCTTTACACTTAAGATCATTCCTTACTATAATTAAAGATCCACCGCGGATGTAAAACTCTCTAGTGAAAGAACTCACTATACTATGATTATTAAAATTGAACATGAGTTCATGTTCTTTAAGCCAGTGTTCAGTTATACACAGGACATGGATATTTGAATGATCTATGAACAAACCAATTTGAAGTTCCTTACTACTAAAACCTTTTTTATACATACTTTCTGATGTTTTTATCGGGAATGGTAACGCACACACAATAACTTTCGCTACGCCTCGGTCGACGATATCGGTGAGGGTCTCGCAGAAGTCGACAACGTCTCGTTTGGAATAATCCAAACTGTCTCCCAGCACGATCACGACGGTGGTGTGGCGGTCGAACGCGTCGGCAGAAATACACGAGGCGATGCGGCCGAGAGGAGCGCCCGGCAGACAGTTGTTGGTGACCGGCTGCTGCAGGCGCCCGGCCAGCAGCGCGCCGAGCCCGACACCCACCCGGTCGGTGTACAGCACCGTGCGGGGCGGCGCAGGCGGCGCGGGCGCGCAGCACGGGGTGTGGCGCGCCCGCGCGGCGCCAGCGGCCATCGGCGTCCGCGCGGCGGGCGCGGGAGCGGCGCGGCGGGTGCGGGGCGTCGGCGGCGCCAACGACGCGCGGCGCGGCGCGGGCACCGGGACCGCTTGGCACCGCTCCGGCGGCACCAGCTCCACTCCCGGCGGGGCGGGCGCGGCGCGCGAGGTGCGCGCGGGCGGGCGCGGCACGCGGGGCGTGCGGGGCGCGGGGGACGCGCAGGCGCCACAGTCGCGACGCTGCGCGGGCGAGGCCAGCCCGCTGAGGCTGACGGCATCGCCGCGGTCCGAGTCGTTTGTACTCACAGGAGACTCGGGGCGCTCTTCATTGCTGATCCCCGGGTCTATGATGCAGTTCACGAAGCTGATATATTCCCGCATTTGGTTGCACGATATCTCGTACTTACTGTTGACGTCCTTTAGAGCTGCATCCAGAATTTTGAGCTCTTTGTTCCTATTATTTAGGGACTCTAAAGCGAGGTCGAGTTCATTTTGCATTTGTAAGAGATCTTTCATTAGAGCCACATTGTTTTGTTTGAGGGGAACCGATCTAAATAATGACTTGTGACTTTTTAATAGTACCTTAGATCTCTTAATAAACTTTTTCAACTTCAAATATTTTTTGATTTTGTTCGACCCTTGCATAGTTATATTTTTATCTGTCTGGTTACTCATATACATAGAATTTGTCAAATCTATGGTTTCTAATCCAGGTACACTTACTATGGTATCATTTAATAAGTCTACTTGCTCATAGCTGTTCAATTCAGCATATATACTTAAATTATTTTCTGTTTGTTCGGAGCAATATTTGCAGGTAACAGATGTGCTCGGCTTTCTCTCCAATTCCTCAAGCTGTTGTTCGAGGTCCCGAATGCGTTGAAGAGCTTTTTCATGTGTGGCACAACACTCCTGGATCTGCTCCAAACTTCTTTGGAGGTCATCGCGCTGCCCACATATATCCTCGAACTGGGTATCCTGTTCCGCAAGTTTAGTTTTGAGGGCTGTGTTGGATCTTATAATCCGTTCCACCTCCTCTTCACTCTCCTCGCGTTCTTGCAGTAGTCTCTCATTAAGCTCCTTAACCTCTTTGAGCTCCAGCTGTGTCTGCCGCAGTCTAGTGGCCAAAACATCACTCCTCGTGGTTGGTTTTGTGACTTGAGCTGAAAACATTGTGACTATGTTTATATTTGAACCCTAAACTTATATGCAAGACAACTTGTACTTAATAAATAGTGATTAAATAAAAGGAAGTCAATGTAGTATTCTCTTACAACTATTTACCACAAATTCTAACACAATTCTATGATAAAGGTTCCTAAACGGAATCTTATATGTCTCTTTACTAAACTATGCAATATTTATAGCTAAAACACACTAATTTTATGTATTTAGAGAATATATTTTATAGCTTCACCAAAAAAAAAAAATACTATACTACCTAACCAATGAAAATAAACTAATGTATATGGTTTAAATGTATGACAAAACAATTAAAAACCGACAAAAGGCAATAAGTAATAAGATAAGTATACTCCCTGGTTCCAATTTGTATGAAAATTGAATAAAAAATTCAAACTGTTAAACGGTAAGTATAACGGTGACAGTTGGTTCCTTTGTGTAAATTGCTTCGGCACTAAATAACTGCTTCTTGGACACCAACACCTTGGATAATATTCTCACAGGATATTTGTACACAGAGAATCACTTTTTATCTGGAAATATGTAGTTAATAAACAATTTAATGTTTAATACACAATTTCTAAATACGACGTCTGATTTTGACGTTTGGTCCGGGTGCGTTCCGAAACCACTTCTTTCTTTAGTGTTTTGGTTGTCATTTATATGTATACTCAGGTGTTATTTATATACTCAGAATATGACTGCATAGTGAAATGAATCGGTGCTTGCGTGATTTCCGGACCGATACGACCTTCAAACCTTCACGAAAAGAGTGTACTGCACTTGTGACCCCTTTGGTGTTGCAGGTGTCTGTAATCATGCACCATCAGGCGATCCGCTTACTCGTTTGACCCCTATGAAAAGAAAATTGTCCTCGCTCGCTTTTTTCGTTCATTCTAATAATCACTTTGTGCCACAATGGCTGGCAAGCGCTCTTAACTTACTGAGTCAACTCCAAAGTAGCCTTCCTTGTAGTAGCCCAGGTAGTCCTCTTGGCCTCATCCTGTGGGATGTCCGCTGGGTTCTCATAACCCATGAAGAACAGCGAGAACTTCCCAGCAGGGAAGTGCAGCTGCTTTAGGAGAGTCATGCCGAGTACTCCGGTGTAGAATGGCAGCGACTTGCGGGGATCCTTGATACGGTACATGGTTTGTTGGAACACAAAGTCCTGGAAACATCAAGTAAAAGATTTATTGACTTTCTGGATGGAATTAGTAGAAACTTCAAGATAGTTCAGATTTGGATCCTAATATGACCTAATATGGGCGTTATGACTTCAAGGACTTTTGCAAAAATTTTGCACACAGCAACAATACCCGACAGAGGTCATCAACCAAAGCTAGCCGCCCGCAGGTCGCACAACAACCCTCATAAACACTTTCTGAGCAATAGAGTTGTGATTGCTTGGAACAAACTCCCCGAGGATGTAATCTCAGCACCTAACGTCAATAATTTCAAGAATAAACTAGACAAGCATACCACAGAGCAACGATCATGAGACTCAGATCACTGGATATAGACATTATCAGTTGTTAAACTGCCTGCCTCATTCTAAATAAATAAAATAATAAATTCCCTTCTTCCTGAAAGGATGAACCCCAGTCAAGTAGATTAAACCATTCATTTTTGATGACCAAAGCCTTTTTGTTACAACAAAGAATTGATGAGATGACAGTAACATACATATTCAATGGTGAATAGTCATCAATTCTGCGTACATGTTTCCATTAAACATGTCAGCTTTAGCAATTATGGTTAAAATTCTAATTACAAATTTCTCTTCAAACTACACAGTAAAAATATAATTACAGATAAGCAAAATATCTTAAGATGACCGGCTTTTTGCCGGTAACATTATCACATCTGTGTCAAAGTTCACAGTAAGTATTCGTAATCTCACTTGTTTGATTTGGATTTTAAAAACTCATATATATCTAAATTATTACCTTGGTTCCATCGTGAGGTTTCACCAGGAGGGACTCAACCTCTTCAGGGGTTAAACCTTGAGCCATGGTCCTGGAAATTAATTAAAAAGAGTGATTAGAATTTAAGGTTATATTTTATAGGTGTATCGAAGTGGACGAACGGAAAGCAACTGGGTGGTGAATTGAAGAAGCTATGGGCTCGGTATTTACCTGTAGATGTGTTTACACGTTCGAGAACTTTTAGATAATAATAGTGTTGATAAGCGAATCGGCCGAACGATCATTGACATTGACCACTTCAATTCAATTCAATCTCAACTCGACAGTAGAGCTGACTGACATTGACAGTTGATGATAATTGCGTTTTGTTTATGCACTGTGTTTAACAACAATTGAAGTTGGAATTTTGATGAGATAGTTTTATTTTATTGGTTTGAATTCACGGGTTAAATAGCTATTGAATGACTAGCGCAATGTTTATTATATCCTGATCCTGCTTCGGTGTCGATACATGGGTCATATTAATAAACCCTTTTATAGAATTCAGTTAATATAGAATTTGATTTGCCAGTGTTTTACCCCTGCTAAAGAATGCTTGTTTGGGTAAAAGAGACATTTCTGAGTAAGTGAGTATATAAAAACAAAACACAACTTTTTAAAGGCACAATCATGAATAAACTTAATGCCAAGGCCATAAAGCATCCAAAAAACCCTGATCACACAGGCATGTCTCGCTTAAATTGGCCTAACAAATTTTCTGAAAATGAGAAATTTTAATTATATCCAGCCAAACTAATGGTAAGGTAGTTTTACAACAAATGCTAATCAACCATTATTAATCAGCTTTATAATATAACGATATACATACATAGCTTCTTAAAGAAATAATTCTCTATGGAGCAGAAACCGAAATCATAGATTGAATATAGTGAAAAGTTTTTCAAAGATTATGCCAATACTACTCCGGTAGCGCTGGACTATGGAAATTTTTGTATCACAAAATTATATAACCTATAAGTTATCTTCAGAATAAGTTATATTTTTAGGTACTAAATGAAGAAATTGGTTTATAAATAATATTTTATTCTTTTTTTCACAAATAAAACTTTTCATACAAGTATCTAAGTTCCTCTAACCACACTATGTCCCGTTCCACTGAACTTGGCTTACATTCATAAGCTGAAATCATTCTTTTGTCTTTTAAATTTTCAACAAATATATCACCAATAACACATACACAATCTCCTTGAGAAAAAAAAATTGGATTGTCCTTTTTTCTCTCTATGGCATTTAATAATTTTGACATGATAAGTATTTTTTCATCTCCTCTTCTAGAAGCGTCTGCAAAGATTTGGATTATATTTTTGTATGCTGGTTCCGGTATGTTAGTATTGTTTATTGTGCTGTCATAATAAATTGAAACACAACCTGTAGGATCAGTTAAGTCGAAGTTTGTAGTTGTTTTCAACTGGTTTGTATTATAAACAGCAGTTATAGTTCCATGAAGCATCACGTTCTTGAATTTCAGCCCGAACATTTCGTAAACATATTTATTTTCTTCACTTCTTGTGGCGCGAAAAATGTCTTGTATGTACAACTTTAATGGGTTCTTTTGGAACGTGTTTACAGCACTTTCACTAGCTGCAGCCATAATCAAGTTTTACTCACAAGTGTAGTACATTTAAAATAATGCCATTAAACACAAATACCGCACAAAATTGATTTACTTTCTTTTAAAAATGCAACTTCGTGATACATGTTTTGAGCGCACCAAACGTCAAAATTAACTTTCACAGTTATGTTCCACAGATAACATACGATGAAACTGGGACAGGAATAATAAAAGACAGAAACGACTAATAACATTATTATGTTGGCACTTGTGGTATTGCTTTTAATGAAGCTCAAGCAATGTTTTTTTTTTCAAATAAAGGTAATATATTTAATATTAATAATTGAACGAGAGTTTTAGTTACATAGGTATGTAAGTAAATATACATACCTACCTAACAAAAAAAATGCACTCTTTGAATATTAAATTCTGCTTAAATACATGTTTTGCTTGTTGTTATAAAATTTTATGTTTTTGTTGTTTCCTAATTCAATTTGCTGTTAAATTTTAAATAATAAAGAGGCATATCCTGTATCTGAAATCTGTATATAAAAATTTAAACTTTATATGCATGGAGCAGGGTTGCGCTAGAAATAATTGAATGGGATACGATCCTGCAGAAGTTATTCATGGATCTTGTTAACAGAAACAAGCGATCGCGATTACAATGAGACGAGATAACGAGTCTTAGAACAGCAACCATTCCGATGCGGCCCCATCGAACTGAAGGGATGGGACGTTTGATCGTTTGACGATATCGACATTTGTACACTAGGGCTATAAAAAAAATACTAGCCGCTAATTTAAACAATGGGCAGTAGATGTCCATAATTCAAGACAAGAAGACAGCCGACAATAAAGTATGTTGTATATAAATAGCGCCTACAACTACGGGCGTAGCTACCGCTGTATCCGCTGTATCAATGATACAGAGCCCTAGGACTTCAGCGTGTTGTGCCCTCGCTGTCGGGTCCTTCATATTTACTGGTATTTTGATACAGGTTCGTCTGGGGATGATAAAATTACGCCATTGTTCTACGTTTAGTATACCGCGCTTAGATCTCACTACTGCCATGTTAAGGTAAAAGGCGACCTTTTGCTATGGAGCTCCATACGAAAAGGTCGCCTTTTAGCTTAGCACGGCAGACTTAACACAGTAGCTGCTATCTAATCATCTATTTAAGGTTTTCTTTAGGCGATCCGTGATTTTAATGACTTGTTTGCACAGCATACCATTCATAAGTTAATATTCATACTTAATATGATGTCATGTAAGATTTACAACTTTATGATCCTCAAATTTGAATATTAATTGCAATTTGGATGAAACATTAACTCCCTTTTAACAAGCAGACATGGCGTGTGAGTGACAACTTTTAAATTTAGCATCGCGCTCGAAAAATTTAATTAGGAAACCGATGGTCATCCGAAATCTAGTATTATATATACACTAGTCATTTCACAAAAACTTGCAGTTGATATTTTTACACAGAATTTTAAATTTCATTTCGTGAACAAACTAAATGTTTTTACATTGAAGATGATTATAAATTGGTGAGACCTATAAAAATATGGATTTTTCAGGCTCAAGCTTTTATGTCAATTCGGCTTTTTTTTTAATAAAATTCAATTCAATTCAATAATTCGGCAATTTAGATACGACTACTTTTTCAAAGCTACTTTCACTTTGTGAACATCAAGATACTCCTTATTTAAGCCTGCTTTTAAATATTCTAAGGCCGTTAGTGATAAACAAGCGTGTAATCCATCTGATGGTTTACTGCAATACGGTTACATAATATCTAATAAAAAAAATAAGACGTAATAAGCGGGATGCGGGATCATAATAAGTCCAATACAAACTAGTGTAATAAGCTTAATAACACTACGCAGGCTTCTAAACAGAAAATACACAGAAGTTCCTCAGGATATCGATAATAACTAATTAAGGTTATTATCGACAGCTCATCCCTAGGCGTTCGAGAAAACACTCGACAAATAAGCGAAGGCAGACAGTTTGCATAATTGCCGTTCGATACTCGCTGCACACGTCCCTACTCAGACTTAGCGCCATGTTGGCTTCTGGCAAGATGAGGTGTATAGCGAGGGTTATGATTTGTATAGGATACTTACTTGTATGGCGCTGAGACATTCCCATTGGCGAGTTTGTATCCCACATTAAATCTTATCCTGAGATCAGAGATACAGTTCAAGTTATAATAGTAAGAAAAATAGATGTATAAATATTTACTGCTTCAATATAAACATTTGTTTTATTTACGGTAACAAATGTTAACTGCTTGATAAAACATTAATTGACCGAGAACCAATTTGGATAGCATAATTTTGTTTTGATTCTTTTTTTAAATTTTATATACTGGGAAATTTTGTGAGTTGTGTAGGTTTCGTTGGTTTATGTAAATCAACGATATGAATGGTGACTGTAAATTTATGGAAAAACGTTTCTCAGAATGTTTTATATCATCAATTGTTATAAAACTTATCTAAACTATTTACGATTTCGCAGAAAGGCGTGTTCGATGATAAAAAATATTAAACTATAAATTGAACCATTATATTGATTGATACGTTGAATAGCAGACGTGAGATAGATGCGCAATATGTAGGTACATAATTTGTCACTGTGTAGAAGCAAATCTAAGGTAGCTCACACGGCAATTAGCGTAGAAAAGACATCTTCGTGTGAGACGGCTTAACCTTTTGACCGCCACAGTCAGCTGTGGCAGTCAACAAAAAATCGTGCCCCTGACGCCACGTCAGCCACAGCCGTCCAAATTTCAATGATCAAAAACTTTGTAATTCTACCCGCTACAAGTATTTTTCAATCCCTGTTGATTTTGGGGCACATCTTTTTTTTTTTACTCTGGCGTCAGTGGCACGGTAAATTGCTAGACCGCTTGGCGGTCAATAGGTTAAAGCCGCCGTGAGGTTGTGGATCGTATATCGTATCTATACCTTCCAGAATCCACTTTGTTCTCAACATCCACAATTTCCCTGCTACTTTCCATATCATATCATCTGACAAGCGAGCTAGCGACCTGCCCAGTGTCCACTTTCTAGGGCACAACTCTTTGACTGCCTTTGACCACTTTGTACCTGTTTGTGACGAATGATTTTCCGAATTCGAAACTAATTTATTCCCTAAACGTTCCTGAGGGTATAGGCATTCGCTGAAATGCTAACGATGCATGTTGGACTGTTTGTTTTCGAATGCATCGCTGTAATAGAGCCACGGGTCTGTTTGAGGACCTGCGCTGGGGAATTGCTAATTTGATCCAATTTTGAAATCGGTATATTGGTGGATCAAAATCTAAAATTCTAAAGTTAAATACAAATACGAATACCAATTACAAATACGTAGTTCCACTATATTAAGCTAAATAAGCGAACTTATTTAGACTACTGAGTTTGATGACCTCACAAGTTAGTAATAGCTCAGTTTTGACGTGAAAAAATAGCTGATTCTTCCCGTTATCAAAAAGTTATGTATAATATACACCAAATATTTGAAAACATCTACCAATTTATGATCGTGAATAATGCCGGGCTTTTGTTGAAACACTTGAAATTGATTTGCATCCCCTAACCTACGCCAAACAAGCAGGTTTGACGGACAATGTTTCATATTTGTGTTTGTCTGCTTGGCTATTCTGCATTTGAGCTGTTTATTAATAGATCTGATAGCGCGAATACAGTTACAATCTACCAAGTACTTACCAATATTATAATTTTATTAAAACTAAGTAAGTAGTAGGAGTAGTGACGAGTTTGCCGCGGCGGTGTACGGGCAGCCGTCCCTGATGAAGAGCTCCATACGAGTTCGAAACATGTCGGGCCGCTCCTGACAATTTCACGTGAGTCTAAACCGCTTAATACAATAATTACCAATATTATATTTTTAATTGATTTAAAGCAAAAAATATAAGTACATCTAAAGTATAGGCCGTTTACCACTTTTTGGAGTTTACTCCTTAAGAATCGATTTTCATATATAAGCCCGGCGTATGAAAAATATGGGGTATAAAATCGAACGTATCTGCCGTGCTAATTTAAAAAGTCCTATCTCAGTATACGATCGGGGTAAAAATACGACTTCTTAATTTAGCAGGTTATGCGTTAAGCGTTATAGACTAAGATCCCGATATAAAATGACCTTCACCGAGATGTTTATTTGCTGAAATGTATTTTATATTTATTTTAATATGTCAATAAATATATTGCATATGGGTTGCCTAACAAATTTTAATCCAGGGTATGTTTTATTAATAATAAAAAAAAATGTCTTAAACATTTCACCGGTTTGATTAATATTAGATAAATTCTATACCAATCGAAAGTATGAAGCCCATAGAATATGCAAACGTTAGGTTGCCTATTCTTTTCCTGTCACAACTATCGGGTAGCCAGGTATAAACAGGTAAATCTATACCTACTAGCATTTTGCAACGGTCTGATTATTGAATTGAAATTAAATAAAATTAAAGATTACTTTATTATGAAGTTATCTAATAATCAACCGGTGAAATGTTATTTTGTTTTTAATTTTTAACTAAACATACGCTGGACTAAAATTTGTTAGGCAACCCATATGCAATATATTTATTGACATATTGAATTAAATATAAAATACATTTCATCAAATAAACATCTCGGTGAAGGTCGTTTTATATCGGGATCCTATACTATAGATATTTGTTTATTGGTGAGTTTTGGTTGTCAACCGATATTATACAGGGTGACCCATTTAGATCGGTCTTCCACCTGTATAATCATTATGTGCAATAAACGTATTGAGTATTGAGTATATTATTATATAATCGTTCTTAAGGCCAGGCGCGCACCACGATTTTAGTCACGCGATAATTTTGTCGCATAAATGCAAGATATGGGTTTATATGAGAGTGCGCGCACCACGACTTTCATAACCCCATAAGTACGCTTATTTCTGCGACAAAATTATCGCGCGAATAAAAAAAAATCGTGGTGCGCGCCTGGCCTGAAGAGTAAACTCCAGTCGTGCGTCGGAGCTGACACACACACTTTTTTTATTTACATATTATTATGATCTGTGGTCAGAGGATGACAGTGTTGCTTTCTTAAATATCAACGACTACAAAGAGGTAAGTAATGTCAGCCAAATGATTAAAGAGAATAAATGTATTATTATAAGTACAATCACGTTTTAAGCGAGATTTCTGTAGAAAATAAAGGATTCATCATATCTATTTGTATGAAAGTTAGATTTAAATACTATGACCACAGCCGGAGTAGGTAAATACAATAATTATTTTCACATAATTTATTTTTATTGTTACTTTATAACATTTAGTTCTAATGGCATTTTGCAACAATTCCATCGTATTTAAATGGTTTAAACTAGAACTGAATGTCTGAATCAGACGAGCCGGGGGTCACTACAGTAGAGGAACGGGACCCTCGTAACAATATTTATCCACTCAAGACCGGTAAATTCGTTGTAACTTGTTAATTAGTTGATGATTTGTGTTTATCGATCTGTTAATGTTTACAATCGGCAAACATAAACAACTCAAAGTCGAAGTTTACTTCGGGATCATTTAATTTGTTTGTTATGTTCATTATAATTTTAACGTGGTTAGCAAACTTCAAGATGTTGTAGTTGCTATGCCATTTTGGGCAGGCGTTAATGTGTTTCATTTCAATACCGATTGTGGAACAAGCGGCGTCACCCTGACATATTCATTCATTTAAACTTGATTACACAATATAAAAGGTGCCCATGAGCATTGCGAAAAATTTTAACCACGCATTCCTGAGGTTCTATGCCAATTTATTATGCTTTTTTTTTCATTTTTCAATACAATAAATACTTGATAAAAAATAATAAGGCGGTACTCCTGAACACGGCGCGCATCGTCAGGAGTACCACCTTATTATTATTTTTATCAAGTATCAAGTATTGGATGAAGAGGTTTTCCTAAGATGCTACGCATTCCTGAGGTTCTATGCCAATTTATTATGCTTTTTTTTTCATTTTTCAATACAATAAATACTTGATAAAAAATAATAAGGCGGTACTCCTGAACACGGCGCGCATCGTCAGGAGTACCACCTTATTATTATTTTTATCAAGTATCAAGTATTGGATGAAGAGGGTTTCCTAAGATGCTACATGCTGCAATAATAAAAAAAAGGTGCCGTAAGTAAGTAATAAAACGTAACGTAAAACTTACGTGAATTTCCCTACACTTTAAAAAGTTTAATAACGTTAAGTTTAATCTTAACATTATAAGAACCAGTTAATTCGTATAACGATGCCTCTCCTTACAAGGAATAACGGTTATGGGCTCTGTCGGCCATTTTGAAAAGTAAAATGGCGAACACCCTGCCTTTTAGCTGGGAAATGTGTTGACTTTGGAAATTAAAAATGGCTAATCTCATTATATTATAATGGTTAATTGCGGAGAAGATATTGTAAATTATAAAATCATAAGCGTATGAAATGTTTCCTTTGCAAAATTGGAGGGCTTATTGCCTTCTACCATCTAACCGATATAGGTCAAAAATATTTTTATTTTTTTGTACAGAGGAGGAGACATAAAGCAATATGTTTAATTTCATATCTACAACAGTTAAGCACCTATTTTCCTAAAACCTACGGCTTTGAGATTTGTTTTCTAGAGTAACTAATTAACTATTTATATCGGCCGATAGAAGTCCACTGTTGGGAGGCCTTTGTCCAAAATTGCGCGCGATCCCAACCAGGTCCCGCAGGTTTCCACGCTGCGCCTTCCATATGTAATCGCCACTCAAGAATTTTGCTCCCATGGCCATCTGTTTTAGAGTACCTACCTAAATAGTTCGATCGTAAATCGATTTCAAGTTGTGCTATATATTATTTGTTACAAAAAATGTGCTACATTGTCAGGATAACATCGCTAAACATTGGTTTCTTGGCTTTTACATGCACATTTTTGTCTAACAATGTATCTAACCAATATTTGTTCCAATGTAGGGTTTGGATTGGACAAATTTAGCATTAGCTCTGCTACTTGAACTGTCGTTACACTCCCTTACAGTCGGGAGCCGTACCACGCTTTCCTATACGTGGTCACCACTCCAGGGCGCCTCTGATGGTTGCGTTTATCACAGGATAAATAAGTGACAAAGCATCTGTCACTCACACGCATTTTGTCAAAACGTGACGGATGCTTTGTCACTTATTTATCGCGCGATAAAAGCAACCATGATTGGCCCGCAGGACTTGGCCGCCTCAATGTAGTTATATAATCTTATCTAATCTATGTTGGCGTAATGTTGATGACCATAACAGTCTTCTAAACGAATAGTAATTTCGCAGATTTTTAGGGTTCCGTAGTCAACTAAAACCCTTATAGTTTCGCCATGTCCGTCTGTCCGTCTGTCCGTCCGTCCGCGGCTTAGCTCCGTGATCATTAGTACTAGAAACTGAAATTTGGTATGAGTATGTGTATGTATCACGCCGACAAAACGGCAAAATAAAAACAAAAAAAAAACTTTTTTTCGGGTACCTCTCTTACACCTAAAGTGACATTACTTTTTGATAAAGTCAGTGGTTTTGTAAATATTCGCTCCGAAAATAAAAGAAAATAGTGTCTCCCCCCCTCTAACTTTTCAACCACAGGTCAAAAAAATATGGAAAAATTCATAAAAATGAGGCCTTATAAGTACTTTCAATGAAAACTATATTAAACAAAATCGGTCCATCCGTTTTTGAGTTATCGTAAAATTTCGTTATCGTTAATTTTCTTTAAATGGACGTAAGTTGACTTCCAGAAGGTAATAAGTAATTACAGTTATGTTGGCGTTTACAACCTTTTTACAGAACTTGAAATCTTTCTCGTAACTTAAACCTCGGGCTTAAAACCGCTGTTTTAAGCCCGTCTCTTGTGAAGGATGAGCAACTACGGAACCCTGCACTAAGCGTGGCCCGAGTCCCGACATGCTCTTAGCCGGTTTTTTTTGCATAATATTTAGGCGGCATAAAGTTTTTATGCCGCCTAACATCAAATTTCAAGGTTCAAACCGAACCCAACCTACGTTTCTGGTAGCGGTTCGGTTTTGTTGGGGTCGCAGTTCAAACCTAACCTAATCTGCCTTTTTGACAGCGGTTCGGTTTTGTTGGGGTCGCAGTTCAAACCTAACCTAACCTACCTTTCTGGTAGCGATTCGGTTTTATTGGAGTTGCAGTTCAAACCTAACCTAACCGAACCTAATTTATGTATTATATAATCGTTATACGTTATGTATGTTATGTCGCAGTTCTATCCTAACCTACCCTAGTTTTTTGCAAGCAGAAAAATCATTATGCCATAATAGAAGTATGCAATAGGACTATTATGATACATAAAATTATGCTGATAAAATTCGGCTAAAGTAATCTTCTGGTAAATAATATGCTGCAAAATGTATTGTATGCCTAGTAACAGTAATGCCAAATATACCTTTATGGAAAATTACCATTCGACTAAAAGTTATGCAAAACATGTTATGCGGAGTCAGCGGAGTGTATTTCTGATCAATACCTATTATTCTGCCAGATGAGGGTAACCCTGTGTAAACTCTTTGTTGCACCTAAAAACAATGTAATAAAGACATAAAAACAGTATATGTGTATATACGAACTTATTTAACATAAAGGATGCGGAAATGCTGGAAGAACAGCATTTCGATCTCACTAACCACCTACTAATTTCATACATTAATTTTTCAACTACTCCGCTACCTAATTCCGTTGTCTGGAAGAGATCGCCTGTTGTTTACCTCTGACTGTAATTTTAATGTATCTCATGTTTTTTGTATATTCCTTGATGTTGGAGGTGTGCAATAAAGAGTATTTCGTGTGATATTAACACGGCCAGTTCTGTTGATTATACACCTACTCATTGTTGAAAAAGCATAGTGTCCCGAGTCCCGACTAGGTACCGGCGGTTGGCAGGCTGCCAGCCGACTCAGCGGGACACGAGATGCAGCAGTAGGGGTGCGAATACACTATCGATATCGATATTATGTTGCATCTCGTGTTATTATTAAAAAAGAAAACAGGAAATGATATATCCTATCGTCGATGTTATGATGATGTTGTCCGGCGGCTTCCACTCGAAAGCGATGCTTGCATTGTTCGTTTCTCCTCTACGAATGATGTGGCATATCCATCTCCATTTCCGTATCGCGATGTCCATTTATGGGGGACTGGTGACATATCCTCCAGAGGTCCTCGTCTAATTGATAAGATGAGATAGATAGATAGACACTTTATTCATATCCACAACTTACATGGTTAGACACAAAAATGAAGGAAACGGTCAAAACATGCTACTTAAAACTAGTACAGGTATAAAACAATTACAACACATTTAAGTAACCATAGAACGCTGTCTCAACATAATGAAGTAGCAAGCCACTTCGCTGGTATTCTGCCAGGACCTTGGATGGGAGATGTTACTAGCACGGAGAAACTTCTGTGACCCGGTATCTGTTTGGCACTTTAGCATGAGATAAGTACAGTTTTTATCGATAGTTTCGTCCCAACACTATTCGATCGTAGGCAATAATCGACAGCCGCGGACCGCAGCGTCTTATCTGCGATAGAGCCCCGCACTCGCGCCGTCTCCATAACGACACATCTAGTACATCCTTACGAGAATGTTTGCAGATTTAAGATAAATTAAGTATTTAACCCCTGACAAAAAAAGAGGGAAGGGTTATAAGTTTAATATGTATCTGTGTGTCTGTCTGTAGCGTCGTAGCTCCCAAACGGATAGACCAATTTGAGCGTGGTAACTTTTATTCGAAATACTTGACCGTCGAAATGGTTCTTAGTTGTCTTTGGTGGAAATAAGACCCGTATTTTTCAAGACATTCAGCTTTAATTGGAACCAGGTGACAAGATCTCAGCCAATATTAAAGATAAGAACTTCAAATTTTGTAGTTATGTTCAGTTTTGGTAGCGTTTTCTATATCACTAATTGAATGAGAGTCTCATGATGATCAGCTACTTGTGCTTAGGGGAGTAGTATTTAGGGGATAATCACTACATAGTATAAAACAAAGTCGCTTCCTGCTGTCTGTCTGTCTGTCCCTATGTATGCTTAGATCTACGCAACAAGTACGAGTGATTCAAGAGGAATGTTTTAAAATATGTCTAATACATGCATAGTATATTTAGTATCAGCATTGCACCCGTGCGAAGCTGCGGCGGATCGCTAGTATTAAATATATTAATCTTTTCCCAAACAAAGTCTAAGATGTATCCGCTAGTGGGTGTTTCCGATGTAAAAACTGACAAATTTCAACCCTCCCTCCCCCATTGCCAGTCCTCCTTAACCAATGAATGGGCTGTTCTAAGTCATACTGACGGCTGTCAAAATGTCTGCTACTATTCGTATAGCATACGTTATGTTTTGGCTGAAGACGATCGAAGGACTTTTAATCTTTATAGTAACTATATGATTTATCTAAGACGTACTTAGTCTTTATAGAATCAACTCCAACTGTATGGTTTATCTTGGACAAAGGCAATGTCGCCCACTCAACACTGAACTTGTTCTAAACTTCTAAACGACAGTAAATCTCACGTTAAAACCGGGATAAAACTGCATATTCTCGGCGAGGGGTTTTTGCCGAGCAAGTTAGCCGTTGAAGGAGCCGGGTAATACGATGTGACACACGGACAGACAGACAGACAAACACAATTTTATTACTGGACGAATATTGGCTACAATAAACATACTTTAGTGAATTGCTGTCTCAACACAACATGGTTCCAGCGTTTTATAATGAGATGAAAATTTGATGATAATGAGATGATTCTGTAGTGAGACTAGTGAGATGAAAACTTGTGTGTTATCTTTTCTTCTATCGTCTCTTGTTCGCTTCGCTTATGCTTCAATCTTAGATAACGTCGCTTGCTGAGCTTTCAATTACAACAGTCGCGCCAAATAACAACTTTGCGGCCTTGCATAACAAATAACTATTGTCCTCCCATCACGCATGATGGATGTCTAGATGGATTCTCTAACCAATTTTAGTACAGGGATAGCTGGACATCCAAAGATTATAGGATACTTTTTACCCGACTATGATAGGTTGCATCTAGTTCTTCGACAAGTTGTCCACTCTCCACGCTAGTGTGTGGGCGTTAGTTTAGGATATTTAGCCTGAACCCCGCACGGCCGCCGACCAAAGTTAGATCAAAGTGTTGGCGTCTGCGTGCAATTTGCTGCATATAACGCTACATGACTTCATATAACACTATATGACTTGTTCCATATAACGCTCCAGGACTTGGCCAATGCAATGTAATTTGCAATTTGATGAGAGTGTTGTACGATTCTTTATAAAGCAAGTAAGTAGGTATTAGTGTGATCAGTACAAAGTTTCTATTAGGTAGTTTTCTTTAGGTCGCCCTTAAATGAGCATCTCTATAGGACAAAGCCGTTGTGTTTACGAGATCTAAGAAAATGTTTACTATAAAGCCACCTGAACTATCAATCTCTTTTCACTTTTACTCGTTTATGAGATAGTTTCGTGCGTGGTGGAAGTAATAGTGAGACACTTCAAAATATAACATCAAGCAACTTAAAATATGATACAATGATTTATTTTACTAGTGCGTTGAAATGAAATAATATCTAAGTAATTTTAATAGTTTTAATGAATGTATTAACTTACTTAATTATAATTTATGTACAAAGTAGACTTAGAAAATGGTAACTTAATTCTTTGATTAATGTAAATAATTAGGTATTTATTTGGTAATACTTGGACCTTCATAAGTAAACTTACAAAGTATTTTTACCACGAAACTTAACACAAACAATTAAATAATATCCAACAAATTAGTTCATGTATAACTTAAATACTTATTAATCTTATCAATAAAAGTATTTGTCAAGACCGGTTTTGCTCCAGAGAAATCAATGTTCTTCTTCAAATTTACAAAAGAAGCGATTGTAGACCCCAGGAAACTTCTAGGCGTTGTCACTATAGAGCTCACGTATTTTGGAACAGGAGTAACAGGTATCGGGGCTATGCTGCTTCTAATATTAGTATACAGGTTTGGTTTCGGTGTAGTTCCTATTATTACCACTCTTTCTGTAGTTGAATCGAAGTACGAACTAGGAGTGGTTGATGGTACGCTTATTTCAATTGGTATTTTCGAGTACAAATACTCGTTATTCGATTGTGATCTAAAAGGCTTCGTTTGTACAAAAAGTGGCTTTAACTCTTCATACGAAGGTCTAACCGAAAAACCTGTGGCATATGTCTTTTTTGGTATAAATTTAGGGTTCTTAGGACCGGAGAAAGCAGTAAATTTGCTCTTATGAGGATCGTAATTATCATATTTACCATCGTATTCTAGAGAATAATCATTTCCGTAATATTCTTTAGAATCAGCATATTGATAATCATCTTTAAACTTCTGATTTTCTGTTATTGGATTCGTTTCTTCATTCTGCGCATAATTATTATCGTTCAAATCATTTACTCTTTTAACATTGTAATCCTGGTTATCTTTGTAATCAGAATTGTAGTTTTGAGAGTTGTAATCTACATTATTAATGTAATTATCATTTTGATTTCTGATATAATTTGGATTATGATTGCTTGTTCGTTCGTGATTGTTATTATAATCGTTATTGAAATTCCTGTTTGCATTATAATCTATGCTGTTTGCTGTTGGTTTTTCATCATCATATCTTACATCAGCATTATATCCGTTTTCGTCAGCGGTGTAGGAGACGATTTGCATGCGTCCATCGGGGAGTCGAACCCTGTACTCTCCGTTGGTGGCTGATCCGCTGCTGTGTTGTGAATGAGAGAAGTCATCGCCGGTTTTCTGATCGCGTACTATGTACGAGAACGCATAGTTTTGTGCCTGAAAGCAATTACAGTTTTGATTTACAAGAGAATTAAGTTGATTAGTAGATAACCTAGCAATGGCAATAATCTAACCAGTTTCTTGTATTCTATGTGTGTGAGAATAATGTGTTCGCTATAGTACTTCTTTTATGAATATTGGCACAGGGGTTAAGTATAAATATGAAATTTTAAACGATCCGGTTTATGCAGATGAGGATCGAGCCCACGACCTCTACTTATCCGAAGTAGTGTTCTGACTCCTGAGTACCGTGACGTTACGCACTATGTGTAAAGTCAAACATTGTGTTCCGCCAAAGCGCCCTTCTCATAAAAATTTATATACTTGTTATTCTTTATATATTTTATTCTTATGTAATAGCTTATAACTTACTTGATTGTAATCATTATTGTCATCGTCGTTTACGTTATTGCTTTCATATTGCCTCGAGTAGTCCGGTTCCTTCACCTGAAACGACATGTATTGTAACACTATCAACGTAAACTTATGAAACATGTAATGTCTCATTATTTTTAATGTGGGTATGGTACACCACATTTTTTAAATTAAACCATTGGTACAAAGAAAAATTCAATCTGCATACACATTCACAGATGTATCACTAAATGCAGAGAAGTGATCACTCGTGTGTAAACAGCTAATTTGTGTTGCCTTGCTTAAAAAATTCTAATTATTGTTCGAGGACATATCGAAAGCAAAATTTTACTTCTGTACGTAATTTGTTTATTTTTTAACCTTACTGGTCAGTTTTATGATTATTTGAGTCTTAATTACTCTGACGAACGTCATATGAATTGTGGCGCCATTTTGGATTGTCTTGTAGAAGTCGCCGGTTTGTACAATTTTTATCAAAATGATGTTGATTGATTTATGAATTGACAAAGTAATAAGACGGTTAAACACTTAAATAGCCTGTCTTTACTGGTTTTACCTTGTAGTTCTCGTAAACAGGCTTTTGTCGTTGTTGGTGCAGTTGCAAGTTTTGTTGGGCGTGATTGGATATCGCCCTATAGATGGGCGGTAGAGTTGGCTGTTGCTCCTGTAATAAACAAAATCTTTATTATTAATCTGTGCCTTCCGTCCATACTCAAATAAGATAAGATACTTTATTCAACGACTAGCGGCCGCCCGCGACTTCGTCCGCGTAGATTTTTGATGATGACAAAGATATTAAAATAGGTAGGTAAGGAATTTTATTCTTAGTTAATTCACCCCCTTAGGGGCAGAATTTTTTAAAACGCTGAAATTACTTTTTGTATTTGATTAAGTAAGCTTTCCACAAAGTTTCAAGTCTCTAGTTCAAAAAATAAAGTTTCTCCCATATAAACATAGCACCCCTTAAGGGGTGGAATTTTCTAAAACACTGAAAGTACTTTTTGTGTTTTTTAATAAGTAATCTTTCTACAAGTTTCAAGTCTAACTAAAAAAAAAGTTCCCCCCATACAAAATTTGCACCCCTATTTCACCCCCTTAGGGGTATAATTTTTTAAAACGCTGAAATATCTTTTTTTGTATTTGATTTAGTAATCTTTCTACAAAGTTTCAAGTTCCTAGCATGATAAAATACTTGTACCCCATACAAACTGTGCACCCCTATTTAACCCTCTTAGGGGAGGTATTTCCAAAAATCCCTTCTTATCCCACGTTATAAAAGTAACATACTGTGCAAAAATCAACTCTCTAACATTAGTAGTTTCGGCTGTGCGATGATGAGTCAGTCAGGACTTCTTCTTTTATATATATATAGATACAAATTAAAATACAAATTTGATTAATGACAAAATTATACGAATTCGTATCATGATCGTCGGAAATAACACAAAATCAGAATAATATAATCTCAAATCTGTAACATCACACACCATAACCTAAATTAAAAATTACAAACACGCCTGACACAAGTAGCTGTTCATCATGAGCAGCCTAAGTGTAGGTAGTCCCATAAAGACAATTGATCCCAATAACAAATAGGATCGAGACATCCCCAAATAAATTCTTACGTCATGCCTATTTGACAGAATGAAAGGTTGCGACAAAATAATATGATATTGACATCCTCGAAAAAAACTGTCTGCACGCTCATTTAGGGCCCTATCACACTTTGCGATTGGCGAGCGAATTTTGTATGAAACAGATCACGCAGTCAGTTCGCCGCGATGCTTTTTGAAGTGAAACTTCTAATGCGACTTCCAACAAGGTTGCGTTAAATGTTTAACGGTTGCGTTAAACGTTTAACGCTACCGTGGAGGGGGTAGGAAAGCACTGTTGCGTTAAACGTTCAAAGCTCCTGGGGAGGGGGAATAGAAAGAGACACAGCGAGAGTGAAGAAGTTTGTCTTAAAGAAACAATATGAGTTCACTAAAAATCAATTTCTACCCCTTCCTATCTTCATTTCCACATTACGAAGTTTCACTTCTTCCGCGCGGAGGGACTCCACGTACTATTTTTTATTTGTATAGAAAACTCGCAAGTGTGATAAGGTCGCTATTGCTAAAAATTACTTTTCCCTTATATTACGTACAGCTTTCCGCGATAACCAACAGGGTATCCATCTGCACACGAGGACCGACGGAAAGATGTTTAACATCTCTCTCCTCAAATCTAAAAGAAACCGTCAGGATCTTTTCGTCGACAACCTTTTATATGCACATGATGCAGCCTTTGTCGCTCACTCGGGACAAGAGCTCCAGTCAATGGTGAGTCAATTCTCCCAGGCATGTTCCCTGTTTGCCATGTCTATAAACGCCAAAAAGACCGTTGTGCTAGCACAAAATAGCTCTGTGGCCCCAATGATCTCGCTCAATGGCACGCTGTTAGAAGTAGTGGATAGGTTTTGCTACCTAGGGTCGACCGTAACGAACAACCTCACGCTCGATGCAGAGGTCGACATACGTATCGGAAAAGCGGCCGCCATGTTCGGGAAGCATAGTATAAGAGTATGGCAAAACAAACATCTCACGACAAATACCAAAATGCTAATTTTTCAGGCGTCCATTCTAAGCATACTCTTGTACGGAGCTGAAACCTGGACAACGTATGCAAAAGTAGAACGGCGTTTAAACTCTTTTTACATGCGTTGCCTTCGTAAGATATTGGGCATATCGTGGCAAGACAGGGTAACAAACGAAAGGGTTCTAGAAATTGCACAGCTGCCTAGTTTGACCTCGTTTCTCAAACAGAGACGTCTGCGTTGGCTAGGGCATGTGTACAGGATGGAACCCTCTCGTCTTCCTCGTGTTCTTCTTGGCGCGGTGGCGAATGCAAGAAGAAACGTTGGCAGACCATTGCTTCGCTTTAAAGATTGCGCAAAGAGGGACATGGCCGCCTTCCATATTGACCACCAAAAATGGGAAAAGCTTGCGGAGAATCGAACGGAGTGGCGCAAATGCGTTGTTGAAGGTCGCAAGTTATGCGATGAGACCTGGTTCGCGGCACTCGCTGACAAGAGAAAAAGACGTCGACAAGGCGATGCAGTACCACCCGTCGCACACTTCTCTTGTCAGGCCTGCGGTAAAATGTGTCGATCTCGTATCGGTTTAGTTAGCCACCAGAAACGGTGTATCCCAAACACTACACCATAATTCGTCTGCAATAGACGCAAGGGCCTATATGTGTATGTGTGCTAAAAATGGCAAAGAATTGAATTAGAAAACATCAATAATAACAATATACCACGCATATTTAATTAAAAATGCCAGGAACCTTTGACCTCGAAACCATAACAAACCCTCCTTCAATCCTACCCTCAAGATCGATAGCATTACTAATTAGCAACAAACAATGCCGTTAATGCTACAAAGCACCTGTTCGCGATACAATGCGCGGTGATCAATCATTCCGCAGATGGAAAAAAACACCCGAAACGTTCCTTCGGGCTGAGGCCAGGAAAATTGCGGGGAAACGGTGGCAGCGGAAAGCGGAAATTATGAGGTTTGTAGAACGAAAACTTATAATATTAGGAAATGTTGTTGTTCATATCGGTCTTGCCAATAGTGGATTTTATAATTTCGGTAAATATATAGAGTCTGTCTAATGAAAGCTGAACCTGCGAAAAAGCGGCAAATTTAAAAAATCATTACATGGTATTACCTATCAAAGTAGGAATAAACGATTTTGATACTTTTCTTTATTTTGGTGGGTACTAAGGGAGAGGAAACGCCTAATATTTCATGAACATTTATTTATGTATTTGATTTTATGGCACCAAATAATAAACTTATCATACAAATGGCGGACTTAATGCCGTAAGGCATTCTCTACCAGTCAACCTTTGAACTAAGCAGATAAATTATGTGCATTACAACAAACTTAAAAACAAGTTTCACTAGATAAAACATAGTCTTATAATGTATACATGTTATACACACACATACACACTTTTTTTGTCGGGGTTAAAATAAAAAGTCATAAACTAAA
This sequence comes from Apotomis capreana, assembly GCA_947623375.1. Lineage (NCBI taxonomy): Eukaryota > Metazoa > Arthropoda > Insecta > Lepidoptera > Tortricidae > Apotomis > Apotomis capreana. The sequence goes on from OX392520.1 coordinate 1,835,808, forward strand.
GTTAAAAGTTTTATTTATTTTAAGAACTATAATCAAAATCGGTTTCTAGAAACTACTTCCATTGATTCATCTGAACTACTGTCAGACTCATCATCATGCACACTTATAATAAATGATTCCAGGTTTTCGGTTATTCCATCCCTGGCTTTGTACTGAGCTTCAATATTAAGCACATGATCAGTCATTTTCTTCCAATGCTCTGATGTTATGCTCTCAAAAGCCTCTTTAATATTTTTTTCCATTTCAGCTGCTGATCCGGCAATATTTTTACTTGCGATTTTTCTCTTCGCCGAACTCCATATTAATTCGATTGGGTTCAGATCACAATGATAGGGCGGAAGTCGCAAGACCTCATGACCATGCTGTCTTAGAATTTCATCTGCTTCGTAGATTGGTTCCGGTTTGTGTTTCTGTACCAATACAAGAAGTTCTGCAATGGTATGATATTCCTCATAGTGAATTTGATTCACACGAAGCCACTCTTTTATTTCTGCTTTGCGGGTGTTGGTATTTGGAGGCTTATTAATTTGCACCGTATGGTAGCTGGCATTGTCCATGACAATCACGCTCGGTTTAGTCAAGTTCGGAATAAGCTTCTCATGTAACCACTTATTAAAATTTGTGGCGTTCATGTCATGGTGGTATAGTCGGCTTTAATTGATTTTGTGCTAAATGTTAATAACGCATTAGGCACAAAACCATTTTCTGATCCAGCGTGAACAATAATATATCGTTTACCGGACGAGATATTGTCAACTAGACCTTTGGTGGAAGGCCCTTGCCATGATCGTTTTAATTTGTAATTCTGGTGTACGTAAGTCTCGTCCAGGTATATTATTTGTTTACCTTCAGCACGTTTTGTTGCAATAGTCCGTAAGTAACGGTGTCGCCAAGCTGCAATGTCAAAGCGCTCAATAAGAACTGAGCGTTGATTGATATTTTGTTTAAATTCGTATCCATTCGCATGTAATATTCGGCGTAAAGTTTCAAGGCATCCGGTAAAATTGATGCTTTCTCTCAACTCTGCCAATAGGCACCTGAGTGTAGGCACTTGCTTCTTTACGATATAAAATTCGTTGATTTTATTTCGGATGGCTTGGATGTCAAAGCTATCTAAATTGGATACTGTGGCCTTGTGAGGTCGCTTTTTTCCTGGGGTACTGAAGACACCACTGTTTACTTTTCCTTCATTGTTTATTCTCTTCAAAGTTGAAACACTGAGATCAGTTATTGACGATATTTCCTCTAAATACTTGTTTTGACTTAGCAATTCGTTTTGCTCCAACTCTTTCAACTTCCCAAGATTATCCAAAAGGAGTTGTTTTTCTTCAGAGTCGTCAAGTTTATCTGAAATGAATACATCATTTATGAAAAAATTAAAAAGCAATATCAATTTAAAAAGATAGTTTGGACGGGAAACGATATATTGTGAATCTTTGGATTGAAGATAATTATAGAAATAATAAGTATCAAAATTAATATGCATTACTAACCTACAAATGCAGTCACCACATCTAAACACTCTTTTTTCTGTTTGAACAAGGCTTCCTTCTCCTCTTGTTTTTGTTTGCTTTTGCTTATCATAGTAAAAATTGTCTGACGCACACCACTTTTAATTGTTTTACCCATGTTTCAGCAGTAAACTTTCGAAAGATCTCTTCTACTTGACACTCGAATGCAGCCTCAAACTAACCTCAACAACAACGACTTTGCTAGTCAATGTCAAAATGACATTTTAATAGTGTTGCCGCTCAAATAATCGATGGGTTCAGCTTTCGTTAGACAGACTAGATATTTTTACTTAATTTGTACATTACCATTGTCCCTCGTAAAATACTCTTTTTTTACGGATCTAAAGAAAAAAAATAATTGCACAGTGGGTAGGTTTGAGATACTTACATTTTTTGGACTGCATTTTTTGTATTTTGTATTTAATTCCGTTTGTTCTCTGGCTATACCAAGCATCTCGATAGCAGCGAGCGCAAGTCACCATCACCATGCGCTCTACATATTACAATTGAATTTTTCCTTGCAAAATACACTTTTGACGGCTCTGAGGAAAAAGTTATTGACGCAGTCGCTAACTTGAATCCATCCCTTTAGATTACTAGACTGGCCAGCCAAATAATGTTGACAGATTTCCTTGTGGTATTACTAATTGTCTATGAAACAATTTAGTAGGTAAATAAATATTTTTGATACTTTATGTACTAAGTTCTAACATTCCGATCGAGTTAAAATTTGGCATAGTACTTATGTAATTAATATGGTATTATCGAGCTAGGTCTTATTTACACTACATTAAATTTTTCGCCCTGTGTATGGTTAGAAAGTGTAAACATATGTGTTTGTCGTTGATTGTACTGTACATAGTGGTAGAAATTATGTGAGCTGACTATGAGTCCACGTCAACATGCACGTGTGCATAGAAAATCAAAAATATGTTCTAGTATCAAAACTATAATTCCTACTACACAAAGTGTGACCACCCGCAGATTTTTTAAATTTCTCGCCAAAACTTCGAGTAATATTTCATTAGCCAGACTATAACGGTAAATTATTTTACTCAATGTTATTGCACAATGTGTTCAATTCCGCCCGCTCTCTGGCCACACACAGCCTCTTGATAAGCAGCGAGCGCAAGTCACCACGCGCCCTACATCACACAATAGCATTGTTCCTTGTAAAATACACGTTTTTACGGCCCTTGTGCCTGGGAACTGAATGGCTAAGATACGTGAGATACGCTTGAATTATTATTGGGTTGTCTGTTTGTTAGGTAATACGTAAATGTATGAAAGGGAGAAGCTTAGTGACCGGAACGAAGACAAAAATACAAGAAAACAGGATTGGAAAAATGTTTACCATTCATTTTCATATGTAATGTCTAATTTTTTATGTGGGAATGCAAAAATCGACACATAAAGCATAAGGAAAAATTCTAAAGGTTGCTTGGGTGTTAGGGTGGGGGAAAGGGTAACGCGCTGGACCGGCAATCCAGAGGTACCGGGTTCGATTCCCGGTCTCTTCCACCAGCATTTACGCATTTAGCTTTTTCTCTGAGCTTTGATCTTTGTATCAATGGTTTAATACATTTTCAAGTTAAAATCTTCGTTATAACATAATTGTGTTGTGAAAATATGACACTGTATAGGGTGTGAGAGCCAAAACACAATAGTTACCCAAAGCAGGTACAGTTTTTGAAACACATTTTTTTCCATTTGTCCTTCCTATAGGGATCTGCAAAATGTAGCTCTTTAATTTTTTGTCACAATGGATTTTCCAAAATTATAATTTTCATCATGACTTGAGTTTGTTTTCTTTGTCGATGGTTGGCACTCTCAATGTCAAACCGTGGATATTTTGACACATGCCAGTGTCTAGCTATCTACCAGACCAGTTGAATAAAATTGGGTTTTGAAGGCAGAGAGCCTCTCCATAAGAACAGTGGGACACAGCCCAAGACGTGGAAAAATGAGAAGGAGGCCTTTTCCCAGCATTAATAAATAAATAAATAAATATTAAGGGACAATCTTACACAAATCGACCTAGTCCCATACTAAGCAAAGCTTGTACTATGGGTAACTAGACGACGATATACATAATATATAAATACATACATAGATAACATCCATGACCCAAGAACAAATATTTGCACAAATATTTGCCCCGGCCGGGATTCGAACCCGGGACCGCCGACTCAGTAGGCAGGTGTCTTGTCTACCAACCGAGCCCAACGCGTCGTCAAAGCCTTGTGATACCCTAGGCTCTTAAATAAATTATAATAATAAAATAATCGTACTGAACTCATTGGTACCCTTTCACCCTGCCCAGGTGCACTCTATTGAGTTCGGGATGAAGAGAGGAGAGAGAGAAGAGAAAGAAAAGAGAGGTAGAGAGGGGAGAGAGAGAAGAGAGAGACAAGAGGGGTAGAGACGCAGAGAAGGTAGAGAGAAAAGAGAGAAGAAAGAGGTAGAGAGGGGAGAAAGAGAAGAGACAGAAAAAGAGAGGAAGAGACGTAGAGAGGGGAGAAAAGAGAGGGGCTATCTCGGTAGTAATTTCTTATAGAAAATAAGGAAAGTAGAAAGAGAATCGTGATGTTATTTACCTCATAATCGTACTCTTATTGCTTCTTAAAACGCCAAAGAGATAAAGGGGGAGAGAGAAGAGAGGTAGAGACATAGAGAGGGCGGAGAGAAAAGTGAGCGTAAAAGAAAGGTAGGGAGGAGGGAGGGGAGGGAGAAGAGAGGTAGGGACGTGGGAGGGGAGAGAGAAAAGAGAGAAGAGAGAGGTAGAGAGGGGAGAACGAGAAGAGATAGAAAAAGAGAGGTAGAAACGTAGAGAGGGGAGAAAAGAGAGGGGCTATCTCGAAAGTGATTTCTTATAGAAAATAAGGAAAGTAGAAAGAAAATCATGGTGTTATTTACCTCATAATCGTACTCTTATTGCTTCTTAAAACGCCAAAGAGATAAAGGGGCAGAGAGAAGAGAGATAGAGACATAGAGAGGGCGGAGAGAAAAGTAAGCGTAAAAGAAAGGTAGGGAGGAGGGAGGGGAGAGAGAAGAGAGAAAAAAGAGAGGTAGAGACATGGGAGGGGAGAGAGAGGGGCTATCTTGATAGTAATTTCTTACAGGAAGTAAACAGAGTGTTATTTACCTCATAATCGTACTGATATGGCTGGTACCCCTTCACCCTGCCCAGGTACACCCTGTTGACTTGGCTCTGCTCCGCTACAGAGTTGTTCTGAGGGTTCAGCTCGCTTCTGGTGATGGACTCGATGAGGGGCCGTGACGTCACGACGAGAGGGGGGCGGGGAGGGGGCGGAGCGTCGTTTGGGAAGAGAACTGGACCTTGTCTGTGAAAGAAAGATTTGTTTGATAATATTCATTTTAAAAACCGGCCAAGTGCGAATCTGACTCGCGCAACGAGGGGTCCGTACATATACTTATCTTAAATGGTTGGATTAAGTTAAGTTTGCACCTGGTATGTATGGCGTCGGATGCAAATGAGGTGCAAAGTCAACGCCGTCAGTTTGTAGTATGGGAGCGCCCCTAAATATTAATTTTATTATGTTTTTTAGTATTTGTTGTTATAGCTGCAACAGAAATACGTCATCTGTGGAAATTTCAACTGTCTAGCTATGACGGTTCGTGAGATACAGCCTGGGGGCAGACGGTGGCATGGACCGCGGAGGCTTAGTAATAGGGTACCGTTTTTACCCTTTGGGTACGGAACCATAAAACAACTAAACTTTTAGATACCGACTAAGTGAGTCAAATAGTTATTACTACTAAGCTTCGCAGTTTTCATAGCACGGTTAGGATGTTAGACAGGAATGGAGCCGAGATTAACACTGAAATGTGTTTCATACGTATTCCCATATTAATTAATTAATTTAATTCTAATGTTCCTGTATGTTAATTATGGTTAAAATTTTCCAAGTAATTTATAATACATTTTAAAGTGTCATTGATAATAAATAGCGGAACAAATATAATTCATAATAAAACTTCTATAATATTACCAACTCGCAGATTTCATTATATAATTAACACAAATTATAATAGGTCTATCGCGAATTCGCGATATTTCATATTTACTTTCATTATCTAACGTTTCGGTGTAGTTTAATTTAGGTACCTATATAAAAATAAAAATCAGTCTCGGTTATTACGGACACACAGACTTTTTATAAATGTATAAAAATAATTGAAAATCTTGTATAACAATTACATAACATGTCGCCCTAACGATAATTACTGTCATATCTCTAATGCACGCAAACTGCAACATCCGACTGAGAAAAGGAGGTTAATGTGGTTCCGCAGACATTAGGGACAATCGAGTAGGTTACACTTCGTTAGGGAGCGATTTTGCATCTAAAGTAAGTGTTATTGCAATTTCTTACGGCGTCATGGGTGTTTAAAACTGGCCAAGTGAGAGAATGACTCGCGCACCGATGGTTCCGTACAAACTTTCCCTTATCCCATCTTAATGGCCTGGTTGAGTTAAGTTTATACCTGAAATGTATGGCGCCGCATACAAACGGATGCAAACTTAACGCAACCGAGTTCTCCAAATATGTTTGAAAAGGACTATATAATTTATGATTTTATTACAAATGTATACTTAGTTTTCAGTTTTTTATAAGTATTTGTAGTATGCGACGATATTACTTGCCAAATTTCATAGTTCTAGGTCATCGGGAAGTACCCTATCATTTTGTTCCCTGAGAGAGTCGAAATGTACGTTTTTTGCGACATAAACGGCCGTATCTTTTTTTCACGTTACCGTAGAAGATTGTTCTTTTTTTTACAGATAAAGGGTCTTGAGAGACAGGCAGACGCACGGACAGGCAACAAAGTGATCCTATAAGGGTTCCGTTTTTTCCGATTGAGGTACGGAACCCTAAAAAACGGCAATAATATCACATTTGTTGTATGGGAGCCCCTCGTAAATATTTATTTTATTCATATTTTAGTATTTGTTGTTATAGCGAACACAGAAAAACATCATCTGTGAAAATTTCAAAAGTCTAGCTATCACGGTTTATTTCACGGTTCATGACCCATGACATACAGCGTGGTGACAGACAGACGGACGGACGGAGGGTGGAATCTTAGTAATGGGCTCCCTTTTTTTACAAGCTTTTATTTACTTTGACCTGTCCCGTTGTAATGGAATTTTACATGTTAAATTTGACCCACTATCCGGTTTCCGATTGTGCTGAAATTTTGCACGCATATGCAAATCGCGTAACAATTCAATATTATGATGACGTGGAGCTGGAAGGTGGCCATAGGAACTCCGTAATAAATAAAGCAATCATATCGAGCTTGGGCTCTTTAGAATCGTCTCTGTGAGCAATTGATGAATGTTCAAAGAAAAGTACAGTCGGCTATAAAAGCTTGTCACAAAAATGAAATTTTTGACAGAAACTTACAGGGTAAGGAACCCTAAAAAAATATGGTTGAAGACCGTTGAAGACGCGAGTTGGAATTCTGTCCGAGTCAAAATAGATTGGTTTATTTTGAAAATATATCTGATCATATTTTAGTGTGTTCAACATCTTTCGATATAAAACGCTTCACGAGCAAAATTTCCTAATTGAGACACAATAGATGTCCAAATTGAACAATGCTCATCGTAACTTGCGTAGTTCTACGCTCGGGGCACCTTTGTCAAACAAAGGCTTTAACTTGCAGTTAAACTGAACCGGAGTTTAACTTACGGTTTGCGGACTGGCCCGATGGTATTGTTATGGTTATTTATTTATTTTAGAACCAACAGCTAATACACTATACATAGAAACTTCATCGAAGCCAATTACAGGAGCTCACAAATTATAGTTGTTGCACATGAAACATACACTTAAGTAACAATGGACATTGATGTAACGACGCGCACTTGCAACAAATATATATATATTTTTTATGTCATAGGGGGCAAACGAGCAAACGTATCGCATGATGGAAAGCGATTACCGTCGCCCATAAACACCTGCAACACCAGAGGAGTCACAAGTGCTTGCCTACCCGGAGGACGAAGATAGAATGCCTGTATGCTAGTCATTTCACCGGCTATCTTATTGTGTTCCGGTGTGGGGGCACACCGGAACACAACAATGCGAACATTGCTGTTTAGCAGTGGGTTAGCAGGCAAGACGGTAGTAACTACTCGTATCCGGACGGACCCTGCACGAGGCCCTACTACTCCAAAATATATGTAAATAGCCTGAATTAAAAATTTAAAACACCCCTGACCCCGTTAGGTAGGACCCAGTTATCGAAAAACATACTAAAAGTGTAGCTATACGATAATAAAATTGTATTTTAAGGACAAACATAAATTAGGAATAATAAAAATATAATTATAAACAAGGCAAAACATAATAATAAAACAGAAATTTCAAGAAAATATTACGGTGTCTCAATTTATGTACCTATGTTTTTTTATTAATGCAACAATCAACATTCAACTGTCGTCCTGATATTGCATAAAAATAGATTTTTTATTTTTTAATAGAGTTCCTATTACCGTTTAGTAAACAAACAGAACACGGGACTAAACTTCATTGGACATTTTTGAACAAACATTGACTTTGCTGCGATTGTTTGAGCTGAACGCTGAATGCTTTGATGTCCCATAGTAAAACGGATAGGCAAAGAGTAAATATATGTGCTCTATTCTGATTAAATACTTCGACCACTTTGTTAGCTCAGAGTCCGGCTACTACTACAGGTATCATCATCATCATCATCATCATATCAACCGATAAACGTCCACTGCTGGACAAAGTCCTCCCCCAAAGTTCTCCATAGATCGATCTTGCGCCGCCCCCATCCAATCTTAACCAGGTCGTCGGTCCACCTTGTTGGGGGCCTTCCAATGCTGCGTCTTCCAGTCCGCGGTCGCCACTCAAGAACCTTGCTCCAACGGCCATCGATTCTACGAGCAATGAGCCCCGCCCACTGCCACTTAAGTTAGGCGACTGTCTGAGATATATCTGCTATATCTACAACCTTGGTACTAGACTACTACAGGTATAACCTAAATTAAACGTTAAAAACACCCCTGACAGTAGCTGGTCATCATAAGGCTATCATTCAATGAGTGATATAGAAAATGCTACTAAAACTGAACATAACCACAAATTTTGGAGTTCTTAGCTTTAATATTGGCTGAGATCTCATCACTTGCTGAATATCTTGGAAATTACTGGTTGGTTCTATTTAAAATAAACATAGCTAAGAACCATCTCGTCGGACATGTCTTTTGATTAAAAAAACCGTACTAAAATCGGTCCATCCGTTTGGGAGCTACGATGCCACAGACCGAAATAAGTCCAGCCGTTTGAGCGTGAAGAAGTAACAAACATACACATAAACACACTCACGAAATTTCGCCTTAATAATATTAGTGTGGTTTATTGGAACTTACTTTGTAGGCTTGACCTCCTTAAGGTACTGTTCGTAGGGGTGGTGGTTGAAGTGGCGGGGCCCGAGCAGGCTGGACGGGGTGGAGAATTCAGCGCCCACTCTTGACAGTAGCGCGAGGAATAGAAGTCGAGACATTTTCTGGAAAACAAAGGTTAAAATATTAATAAACGCAAATAATTAATTTTTCACCTCACTAGCTCGGAAAGCCCAGTTTGTTTGTTTGATACCTAAGTATCTATTGAGAAAATCGCTTTTTATCCACACGTGGAGAAAGAGTTTTGACGTTTCAACGCAGCTAAAGTAAAATTTGACATGAGCTTATTTTCTGAAAAATCCCGTTTAAAATACCTACATGAAAGCTAATTAGACCTTAGTTTTAATAAATGGCAAATTGGTTGATTATTGCAGATATTTTTCAAAGATATAGTACAAACCCTTATTCTTTTTCCTCACTGTGAGGTGTGGAGGAGTGAGGTGAAAAGTTTTGTGTTATACACGGGCGAAAGTTATTTTACGTCTCGTGTATTGAAACACTCGCTACGCTCAGGATCCTATTTTGAACCACTCGCTTCGCTCGTGGTCAATCATAGGATCCTTTCGCTAGCTCGTGTTTCAAATAAACACTCGCGGGTAAAATACAACTTTCCCCCCTTGTATAACAAATAACTATTGGTAGTTAGAAGGTTTTAAGAATTACTTTTGATGTTCGGAAGCCACCTAAGAATTGTATTTTATTGATAGAAAATGTGACGCATGCGCAACACTACAACCGGCTTCGAACGCGCGCAATAGCTTGTTCTAAAATTTGACAGAACTGATGTTCTCACTCGACACTAGCGCCCCTAACGGCGAATCCAAGCGCGAATTCGCAAATCAGTCCTAATAGCCGGAGTGAGATACCCAGGCCATACCTTATTTTGTTATACCATGAGTCCTCCCAAAAACAAAACCCTGAATCCATAGATTAACAATTAAATCACACAATATCCCACGAGGCAAGCCACAAAGATGGCGGCGTGGCCTCACAATGGTGCAATCAAGGTTACTAAAGAATTTTAATTTTTATTGTACGCCGCGCGGCTGTTTTCTGATGCGGGTTATTGAAAATTTGCGTGTATTGTAGCTGTTCAGTGGGTATTTTCGTGTTAGCTTCATTTGGTCTGTCTACTTTACTAAGGCAATAAGTTTGCTTAAACGCAAAAACATCCTAGAATATAGAATGTAGAACTAAAACCGGATTAGCCTTATATCGTCGACAAGCCTTTTCAAACAATAAACCTAACCTAATCAATACTTTTTAAATTTAGGAAAAAAAGTATTTTGTATCAATTATAAAAAAAAAACCTATTTTTTATTAAATATTTTCAGTGAAGCTAAAAACTGAAGCGGTTTACGCTAGCAGACGTTACTGCTTTAATAAACAATAATTAGTTTATTCTTAACGACGGTAAAAGAAGAAACATAAGTATATGTAAAAAAAATTACGAACGTCCCAAGATCGGCCCCCTTGCTACAGTCTAACCTAATTTTTTTTCATTATTCTTAAAATATTTATTTAATATCAAATATTAATTTTAAAGTCAAAATTCTAGAGTAAGACGTTTTAAGGTTTAGGGTCTAAACCTAATCTAAAATAAATCGTTCTACCCGGACAGTTCCCCAAAAAAAATGACTTTAGTCAAGGGAAGAATTGTAGACGAAATTAAAATTCGATGAAAGGTGTATTTTTTAACGGCTCAACGTAGTGGCTCCACTTCGCCTGATGGTAACGGGGAAAAAAGGTGAGCCCAAGTCGCAATGGCAACTGACAAGGAACCGACGGTGCCATGTGTCGGTGAAACAGGGCGTTCCCAATATCAATTATAAAGCCGTGCCAATTTTGGCCATAGTTAATTAACTAGTTAACATTCCATTAACCTTAACTTTATTCAGTAGGCTAGTCCCGCCATAAACCGGACAAACGCCACAAAGAATTTGTGTGGCTATCGGTTTTTTGCAAAAGTTCCACCTAGCCCCGGCAATCCTAAACTCAGTGAGCTTGCATCTGTACGCTACTACAGTGAAACAATGTCTAACTTTTAACTCCGGCAAACTTATTTCAAGAGGTAACTCCGAGGTAGGGCTTTGTACGAAACAATTTAAAGTTTTATATAAATTAGCTGTTTTAAAGTTTTTTACCGTGCTCTATAAGCGTAAGGAATATAGGTGTGTTGTAGAAGGAATCGGTTCGCTTTTAAAAAACGGGACCCTATATATAGACTCCGCTGTCCGCCCGTGTGTCTGTTGTATGCCTGTCTGTCTGTCTGTCTGTTTGTCCGTCTATCACCAGGGTGTAGGGTGTGCAAGCTGAGTGTATCTCATGAACCGTGACAGCTAGATAGTTCAAATTTTTACAGATGACTAATTTCTGTTGACGCTATAACAACAAATACAGAAAACAAAAAAATAGATATATTTAGTTGTACGGAACCCTCGGTGCGCGATTCCGACTCGCACTTGGCCGGTTTTTACAAAAGTTCCACCTAGTCCCGGAAATCCTAAACTCAGTGAGCTTGCATCTGTACGCTACTACAGTGAAACAATGTCTAACTTTTAACTCCGGCAAACTTATTTCAAGAGGTAACTCCGAGGTGGGGCTTTACGAAACAATTTAAAGTTTTATATAAATTAGCTGTTTTTATAGTTTTTTTACCGTGCTCTATAAGTAAGGGTGTAGCCGAGTTGTAGATGTTGTCGATGGAATCTGACGGAAAATGGTTCGTTTTAGGGTTCCGCACCCAATGGGTAAAAAACGGGACTGGAACGGGAATTTCTCGCTCGAGCCTGTCTCTTACTGTGCAGTACTGTGAGAGAGTGACAGGTGACGCTATGTCACGCGACAAGAGTCGTTCGTGAAGCATAGTTGTGTTAGACAGGCAGGCTGTATCTCATGAACCGTGATAGCTGAAATTTTCGCAGAGGAAGCATTTTTGCTGCTGCTACAACAATAAATAACAGGGAATATGATAACTGTTCGTATAACTACTAGATTGCCAAACTGACCAACATGAAAAAGGTTAAAGGTTAAACAAAACAATATCCAGCATGGCAGTTGCTTGCGGCTTAGCCCTATAAGGGCTGTCAGTGGAAATGTCAGATTTAATATCAGTCAACACTGATTTATGTGCCAAGTCTTGCCTGCGGTTATAGTGCATTACTGTAGACGCCGGGAAAGAAGGTCCTGCCGGGTGAGTAGGAATAGATAACCGACCGTAGGGAGGCCGGATAGTGCATTTCTCAAACATATGCAATGAAATAAAAAACGCACTACTAAAATAAAATAGTCAGTCAGCTGTTTAGCCTGTTCCTTTACCTTTTCGGCCTAGGTCTTCAATTTTGTATAAAATTCCTTTACAGTTCTCTCGAGTTGTTCCGCCCGAAATGTGATACTCCGAAACCAGTTATAACGAGCGTTAAGACGACGACAATTGACGACGCGGTTGGCGCAGTGGTAAAGCCGCCTACTGAGCCGGCGGTCCTGGGTTGGAATCCCGGCCAGGGCAAATATTTGTGTCATGAACTCGAATATTTGTTCCCGGGTCAACGATATTATCTATATATTTATTTATATATTGTGCATATCGTCGTCTAGTGCCATATTACAAACTTTGCTTAGTTTGGGACTAGGTCGATTTGTGTAAGATTGTCCCTTATTAAAAAAATCTAGCCCTACTATAACATAGCATCGGCTCATAATCTTGTATTTCTAAAGCTAACAAAACCATCCTTGACCAATGAGAGATACTTATCATAAACGACTGTATGTTCGGAACACAATAGCGGTAACAAACCCACGCAACGCCGCGGGACAAGACAGTGCCACAGAGAAGATAAACAGGACGCTGACTGCGTAAAATATATTTGTCATAAATATGAACCAAGCTCATTCTGACTGTTGCTTAAACCAAATAGCTTTTCAACAGTCGATATGTGCAATTAAGGTTAAAACTTATAGATTTGTGCCCGTACGTTTTTCTACTACGATGACAAACAAGCATGCTGCCCACCCGATGTTAAGCTGCAATTGCATACTAGTGTATACTTATCAAAAAAAGACAGATGCTTTGTTAAGTCCGCAATATACGGTGATTCTGGATATTGTTTTGACAAAAAAAGACACATGATTCGATTGAGCCTATGTTGGTTGCGTTAATCAGGCGATATACAGAAAAGACGAGTCATTTGTTTATTACCTGATAAACGCCACCAACATAGGTAGTGGTTTATATTTATACTATACCACTGCACAATATTGTAAATCTAATGTTGTTTTCCTTGACGAGGCGTGTCGCGGTTTTATTCTGAGTCATTTGATTTTGACGATGCTTGTTGTCAGTTGCATCCATTAATAAATATTTTTGAAAAAACAAATAAAAGCAAAGATAGTTTTATTTTACAGCGTTTGTTGCGACAGATGGTATACTTACTGCATAAAACTAACATCTGTACTTTTCGATATTTTTATGGTAGACGAGCTTATCCCGTGTGGCGGGCTTACCCCGACTGACCTTAGTGTAAATTTAATCATATCTTTGAGGAAGTCAAAGTACTGCGTAAGTATATTGTGGCACCACTATACCTCGACTTGCAACACACGTTGTGCAATGAATTTCCCTATCCGTGCCATATCAATGTACTGCACAGTGTAATTATAGTTATCGTGCGAAAAGATGGAAATAGATTATGAGGTAACGTTAAATCTTAAGCATAGACGTTATCTTTGATCTATGATCGATCATTCATACATTGTAATAATGTATGGTTAATATGGGAACTTACCGGTTTAGTAGCCGTTTTTTTTACCGAGCAACGTCTCCATTTCAGCTTGGTCCGGAATTTTTTCGTATGTCCGGATGTTTGGAGGTTTGGATATCCGGAATTCCGGCTGTTCTCGCCTAGAGACCGGATTTTCCTACCGATTCTCGTGAAATTTTTTGAGTAGGTTCGGTAAGTATTATAGATTTTATTAGTCTATTCATCGTTGGTTGGTTGGTCGTGACCATTCCTATATAGGGTAATTAATCCAAATGGTTCAGTATGGAGTAGTCAGAAACTATAAGAGATAGGGAAATCTGTTCGTAGCGTCGATTTTAGATTTAATAGAAACTGCATTAATTTTTTCTAATGTCAAACATGGCTGGGTAAAACATTTGGGATTGCTATAAAACATACCTAACCTAATCAATAGGGCATTTGCAAGAATTACGAAAAATGTATGACTACAGCAGTATAAAAATTCTGCAATGAAAATTCAGCGAAAAATTATTCTGCGAAAAGACAGAACAGCGACAACCCTAGAGCTACCACAAAGCTACATCGTCGACTATTAAGTATTATTGTTTGTTCATATTCGTGAGACCCTGCTAAACACTTCTTAGTCAAATTAACATAATAGTTACGTCAGTAAACGTGAGAAAATGCATGCGATTATTGATAAGGCACGTGATATTGTATGCAATTGGGGACCATGGCAGGAGCTTATAGGTTAGGTACCTGATAGGTCATCAGCTACTATAAGTTACTACGCTGACTCAGTGACCCGAAGTGGATCTTGGCCTCCAACACTAAGCTACGCCATCCTACTTTATCTTGTACTTTAAGTGTTTATGAAGAAGTTTTTCTATTTAAACTAGATTTGACCGCGACTTCACATCGATTTTTTTTTTCGTTTTTTATATGTCATAGGGTGCAAACGAGCAAACGTATCGCCTGATGGAAAGCGATAACCGTCGCCCATAAACACCTGCAACACCAGAGGAGTCACAAGTGCTTGCCTACCCGGAGGACGAAGATAGAATGCCTCTATGCTAGTAATTTCACCGGCTATCTTACCCCCACACCGGAACACAACAAAGCGAACATTGCTGTTTGTTTGGTTATATTATGTGAAAACCCCAACTTTGTCTGCGTAGTCGGGTAAAATGTATTCTTAAAACATCTTTGGATGTCCAGCTATGGACCTGAATTGGTTATAATCCGTCCTGTCATTTCGGCGTGATGACAGGACAAAGAATAACTTTACTAACAAATGGCGTGCTACGGCTCGCGCCGCACGCCTGCACAAAAACTGCATCACACAGTTAAGATTTTCCTGAATTAATGAGTTTTTGCTAAAAAAAAATTTTTTTTTTTCATAATTCTTGCAAATATCATCCTATTAAGTAAGTAAGGTTAGGTTAGGTTTCTTTTATAATAACCCCAAATAGTTTAAGGTTTCATAGAAAAATGTTTTTTACGAAATGAAATATTCGGCGGAAAATAATTCTGCAATGATTTTAGTGATGCGAACCATTTCATACACCTACCAATTTCACTCTCATAACTTTTTCGTAATAAAGATTAGTTTATTACATTACAGTAAATTAATGACTAGTTCTCATGACTTTTGCAAAAATATTCCATGCCAGCGAAGGCATGAGAACTATTGTTCACTTTCGTAAAAGTGTAAAAACTACCGAACCTTCGCGGTAACATTTGCCTTGCTCAAATGTGATGTAATGTATTTTTTATCATTATTATGACAATTGCATTGATAATTTCAACCATCTTTTAAAACTTTTAAAAGTAACAATACTTTTCCCTGAGTTCTAGGTAGTAACATAGCTATTTCATGCAGTGGAAAATAAGTCGAAAAAAACCAGTAGGTAACCTGCGTTAATATGTTTGAAAATTTGAAATAATGAAAATTTTGAAAACTGACTTTTTTAAAGGTTACTGAATAAAATATGTTGTTCAGTTTGAAGTAGAATGTATGCTTTAATTTATTGCTCCTATTACAGCCAACACCCTGTATGTATATAATGAATGCTATTCATTTTCATATTTACACTGTTTCATAACTTTTCTTTCGGTAAATACCTACCTAAACCTTTTTTTTTTTCAAAAATACATTCTACAGGTGTCAAAATAAATTTAGTATAATAAGAGGTCACGCGTTACAAAAACAATTTTAAGTATCTAATAAAGCACCTTTTAGGCAAACGATTTTATCTTCAATGTTATTTAATTTTTTTTAATAAGACATTTGAAACATATTTAGGTACTTATGCTTTTAATATTATATGGCTTTATTTTAGTTTAACTCTGTTTCAAAAAAGAGTGAAAGCGAAAAGAACTTACCAAAAACTTATCAATCGCGTTCTCAAAAAACTAGGTATCAGTTTAAATCACATAACTTCACAACACTATTCAATACAAAAACACGAAAACCCTAATTAATAAAAAGTCAATGCCGAACAAATTCAAAAATGGAACACAAATTCCCAATCCAATTGTACTTATGCAAGGCCTAAACAGCCAGTCGCAAATTTAAAAATAGAACGGCAATTCCTAATTCAAACTTTTGTTTTTTTAAGGCACAAGTCCTACGTCCAACGGCCACTAAGGAAATGAGTAGCAACACTCCCCTCAACTTATTTTATCACAATGTTTTCATAGAAAGTGAAGCCCATTATAACTTTTAGAACCCTGCCGCATTAAACCCGCGCTTATTGTCGAAGAGCAATAGTTCGGCCGCGGGAGTGGGATAAGTTTGACAAAGTGCTATAAGTTACTTTGTTAGGTTCTTTGTGATTCGTGTAACGTTTTCTTTTCATAATAACTGTTATTAAATTATGTCTGTGCACTAATTTATTTAAGTAAGTGGGAATGTTTTAATGCTTGTTGTTAAATTATAAACAATGACTACAAATAGTACAAAGCTTTGATTATTATCGTGTTAGATAATGTGTCCTAACACTGGGTATAGGTATGTCCGGCCTAGGTATTGTATTTAGTACCCGGAAGAAAACTTAGACAGTAAATAAGGTTAACGTAGTTGTAACGAGAAAAAGCGATAGGAAAAAGTTCCGTTGTGCGACAAAAGTTAACGATACAATAAGGAACCTTATAGAATGTTAGTCGATGGTTAGTTGTCGTCACACAACGGATACTCTCATACAAATTTTGATTGAGTGAGTTAAAGTTGATAAACATTTTCGTCTTCACCCAAATAGGTTTTTTTGGTAACTTGTTAGTACATAATATGTAAGAAGAAATATATTATTAGAGTCGAATTGTTAAAATGATAATTTGTATAATCCCATATAAAATAAGAGAACCAAGGTTGTAGATATAGCTCAGACAGTCGCTAAACTTAAGTGGCAGTGGGCGGGGCACATTGCTCGTAGAACCGATGGCCGTTGGGGCGGAAAGGTTCTTGAGTGGCGACCGCGGACCGGACGACGCAGCGTGGGATGGCCCCCGACAAGGTGGCCCGACGACCTGAAATTGGATGAAGTGGCGCAAGACAGAGTTGATTGTGAAGAACTTTGGGGGAGGCCTTTGTCCAGCAGTGGGCGTCTATCGGCTGACATGATGATGACGATGATATAAAATAAAACAATATTATGTGTAATTTCATTATTCAATCAATAAAACTCTACGATGAACCTATTACCCAAAAACGATACAAATCCATGAAAATCGTGATAACACCGATAAACCTGACTTCCGTTACCGATTAATCGAATTAAATTCCAAAACATCTTAACTCACTTTTAATCAAAAGCATACATACGCTCTTTTGGAAGCAACTTAAAAATTAAACAACTTTTTAAAGAACGTCCGAAGTGAGTACGCTTTCCATAGTGACTTAAGCCCTTTTAAATGAGTTGTTTTAGTTAATGCTTCCGGATAAACTGACTTATTGGAGTAGACGAGTCACGACCCTGGATCACGACTGTTACGTTATCTTACAAAGAACCTTATAACCCGATTAAGTTAAGTTTGCACCTGTTTTGTATGTGCCGTCATAGAATCGGAGTGCATTTTTATTATAAACGGGTTGTGCGGTAGAGAAGACGCAATAGGCTGAGATAGCAGCGTCGGTGGCCCGAAGTCATTACCAACAAAACATAATTTAATAAGTATATGCTTACTTGTTTCTCTGTTCGTTCCCATCGCCTTTTGCATCACCTACTCAACGCGTAGTTTATTTTTGATAAATTTTACTACCCAAAGGTTGTCTGGAAGACATCGCTCTTTAGCGAAACGACCGCCTGGTGTCTTACGTTCTTAGAATAAGACAAACAATAACCGTCTAGATTTTTTTGTAGTACACAAATCTTCTACAACACAAGGTTTAAATAAATAAATATCGGACAACCTCACACAAATTGATCTAGTCCCAAATTAAGCTCAAGAAGGCTTGTGTTATGGGTACTAGACGACGATATACGTACTTATATAGATAAATATATACTTAAATACATAGATCAACCATGACCCAAGCACAAATATTCGAGTTCATCACACAAATATTTGCCCTGGCCGGGATTCGAACCCGGGACCGCCGGCTCAGTAGGAGGCAGGTGTCTACAAACCGAGCCAAACGCGTCTTCGTCGTTTAAAAGCTATGTAGGTTATTTTTGAATATCGAATCTCACCAATCATTTTGCAAATATAAAATTGAGAACGTAAAAACGTCTTAGTATCCCATATATCCGAAAATTTGAAAAGTTTAGAAAGAAACTGAATCGACAAAAAATTATACAGGTATATTTATCAAACCTACTAAGCTCACGTAATTTAATGAGAATCGATTGTCCCACGCACAATCATATGTGGAAACTACCCAAAGTAATAAGGATATGTGGTCATTAGATTAGACTGCATCTTTAAATTACAGAATATTGGCGATATTTCAGACAGATCATACAAATGAATTTAGATCGCGTTTGATCGGGTAGGTCTGCCGACAGAGCGCTCTCGGTCTATAAGTGAAATGATCTCTCAGAGACGACACGACCTTTGTCTACGAATAACCGTGTTATTGGATTGTTGACACCTTCTGTTGTAACTCTAGACAATCCTTTATCTCAGTCTATGACGTCAGGATGTAGTTCTTTCCTGTTGGCAAACTAAACAGTGCTGTTTATTGTATTAAGCGGTTTACACTCACGTGAAATTGTCAGGAACGGCCCGACATGTTTCGAACTCGTATGAGGCTCTTCATCAGGGACGGCTGCCCGTACACCGCCGCGGCAACTTCGCACGTGAGTGTAAACCGCTTAATACAATGAAATATGTCTCACGAAAGTTTTATTAATAACATTAAACAGGGCTGTTTCGCCATTTTAGCCATAGGACGTCCACTGCTGGACACAGGCCTCCTCAATTGGGATGAATACAGTTAATAAAGTCTTTCAATCCAATAGACTTCCACATCGGCCGGATGGAAGCAACCCGCATGCCGCGCCAGCTTTTCTGTCCTGTGCCACAAAACAGATTGGTACGGAAATCAATCTACATACAAGCGCGCTCGAGCAAACGCACACATAGACATTGATCACGGACACGATATCTCGGACCAGTTCAGACCTGTGCGAGCGCGAGTGCCATCCGCTTGACGTGTCCGTGAGCAATGTCTATGTGTGCGTTTGCTCGAGCGCGCTTGTATGTAGATTGATTTCTGTACCAATCTGGTTTGTGCCTGTGCCCATAGCTCGACATTTCAGGCAAAATTCTGAGCGCTTCTCTGCCTTGAACCATGAGACTGCGGGCTTAACGGAGGCCAAAAGAGCTTGGTTCATTAACTGCCCGGGAGAGGACTTCCCAGAAGAATTTAAAATCGCAAAGGACCTGGGACGACGTCCTGTCAAAATGGGCTTTTGACTCCCTCCTGTCGCAGGCTCTGAATGTCCAGAGTCCCCGCTACCCTAACCAGGTCGTGCGATCACCTTGATGACTATCCTACGCTGCGCTTGCTTGTGGTCTCCAACGAAAACCTTTCTGCCCCAACGGCCATCGGTTCTCCGAACTACGTGCCCCGCCCTCTCTACCACTTCAACTGCTTACCCGGATTAGCACGGTGACCTAGGTTCATCTAGGAATCTTCTTATCTCTGATTCGATCTTGTATAGAGATCCCGTAGCCTTTTCCATTAATTCAGCAAGCAAGTTATAACTTGCTGAGTTACACCCAGCTGATAAAAGCATGGTAATCAAATCACACTAATATTATAAAGGCGAAAGTTTGTGAGTGTGTATGTTTGTTACTTCCTCATGCTCAAACGGCCGGACCAATTTTGATAATAGTTGGTATAGAGGTGGTTGAGAACTTGGATTACAATATAAGCTACTTTTTAGCCCGAAATATTGTAGTGTTCCCGTGATATGAGCGGGTAACACCGCGCGACGCAGCTAGTAATTAATAATAGCAACAATATAACTTAAAAAAAAAACCTATACAAGTAGCTGGATAAAAATGGTACTAGACTTGAACATAACAACAAAATTTGGAATTCTTTGCTTCAATTCTGGCTGAGATCCTGTCACTTGTTCCAAACAAAGTTGTATCTTAGAAACGGTTGCAGGTATTTTAACCAAACATAGCTAAGAACCATCTTGACCGACAAGGCTTTCGATAAAAAAAACCGCTTTCGAATTGGTCCATCCATTTGGAAGCTACGACGCCAAAGACAGACACGCAGATACACGATACACATGTTAAACTTAAAACACTCCCTTTTCGTCATCAGCCCGTATCACTGCTGGACATAGGCCTCTCCCATGGCACGCCACTGGGCTCGATTTTGATCTCTCCTCCAGTTACCACCCGCTGTCCTACGAATGTCGCCGCTCCACCTTGTTACTGCGCGCCTTTTGATGCGGTTTTTTAAATAGATAGAGTGATTCAAGAGGAGAGTGCTTTTATATATGTATAATACAGGCATAATTTATCAGCATAGCACCCGTGCGAAGCCGGGGCGGGTCGCTAGTGAGTAATAAAGGCGGAAAACTGAAGCATTTTCTTGAGTAATTTCCGCTTACGCAGTTGTCAGGTGGAATTGATAAATGTATACAACAGTAATATGCGTTAAGTAGTTCAAGTTTATACATAATAAGGATAACATAATATAATAATATAACGTCCCTTGACAAATAACGTCTTGGTAACGTCTTATATTTAGGTACAACTCAGAAACCAAGAAGGTGTGTCATAGTGTGTATTTCGCCTGGTGATAATCAAGCATTTCTGTACTCAGTACACTATTCTTCTAAACCTCCTATCTAGTTTGTAGATTTATGTATAATCAGTGATCTAAATGGGTATGTTTATGTAACGAAAAACAAGTAAAAAATAACAGAAATTAACTTAGCCTAAATAAAAGTAACTAAGTAAAACCGATGTCCTTCAGACCATGGCCCTGCAGGGTACCCATGATGCCGGCTACATTCCCCCGCTGAATAGCCAAGCTAATCCTTTGGCCGAGGAAAGAGCCGGCTCTGTGGTCCGAGGAACATTCTGACAGTTTTATTTTTTTAATTTTGTGTAAAGTCTGTGGGCGTCCGGACTCCGTCTCTCGTTTGTAGACAGATACAAGTAATAAGATACAAGCGTTGTTTTAAATAGGTATTTGTTACACAGTGAAATTTTGGTTGACAACAGACGATTTAATAATGACTAATCTATGTGCTGGCTCTAACTATACTCGCAAGCGCAGCGTGGGTCGGCCCTCGATCAGATGGACGGATGACCTTGTGAGGGTAGCGGGGAGTCAATGGATGCGGTCTGCACGGGATCGCAGTTGGTGGCGAGTCATGGGGGAGGCCTATGTTCAGCAGTGAACGTCTGTGGCTGATAGATATATAGCATACAATACACCCCAGGCCAAAAGAATGGAAACAAAGTGTTGCTTTTAAATATTTAAAGTTTCCAATGATTATTCATTGTATAAATATTAGTAACAACCCCCAAAAGGTTAAAACATTAAACGTTCACTATTAAAACATTATATTAATATTGTAAAAAACATCATATTAATATTGTTTCCCAACTCCGGAAAAAAGTTGCATGTCGCCTTTTTAAATGTCTTTCTACAAAATGTTGCACTGGCAATTTTCATAAGCAGAATTTAGGTTATTGACTTGTAAAAGACTTTTTCTACTCCAGTACTTTTTCTGTCATTTTTATAGTTACTAACCCTATTATAAAGTCATAAATTATGGAAGTCTGTAAAGTCTATACTCTACTGTCCAAAAATACACTGCTAAACGATGTTATAATGCCGCCAAAATAGCATTCCTCTTGCACTCCTTAGTGTACAGTCGAGTTCATTTACATCTACACACTTACGAGAACAAAAATATCTGAACACGACCCTATTGTTAGGAGCATAAAGTCGTGTTCAGATATTTTTGTTCTCGTAAGTGTGTAGATGTAAATGAACTCGACTGTACCACAGATTACAAAATAAACAGCTGCACTCACACAATTTGCAATTTAATAAAAACTTATTGTACAAAGGCATTGCTGCCAACTTAAAAAAAAAAGTTTTATCTTCTGTGCATGGATGTATAGTAGGTATAGTGAACGTATACTCTTAGGTATAAGTTCATATTTTTTTGACAGATGGACGTCAATAAAAAAAAAGTTTATCAGAGACAATATTTTATTTTTATTTTGTTGTTTTCGAGCGGGAACATTATAATTATTTTGTTTGTTATTTATTTGGATTTTATTTAGTAAATGTAGAGTCGTACAAAAAGTATTGTATGCAACGTTGTATAAGTAGGTCAAAAAACGCTCGTGGCATCTTTCTTACGATGTGAGCGTAGCAAATGCCACTAGCGTTTTTTGCCCCCTCTTATACAACTGTTGCATAAAGTACTATATTATAATTCCTACTGTGTAATTTCGTAATTTATTGCACAAGGAAATCATAGCTTTGTATTGTAATATAAGGTTGTTTCCACACTTTTGGCCTGGGGTGTAGATAGACACTATATATTCGCGAAGTTGACAGAGTCCCATATTAAAATACATAGGTAAACGGTTTACTCACGTCGTAGAACTCGAATAACGCTCGACATGTTTCGAATCGGTACGCGATTCATCATCAGGAGATACGATCAGTTGATAGAGTCCCGTTGACCGTAATATATAATATTATTATTAGTATATATTATATATAGTATTACTTTCTCCAACGAAGTGTCTCTCCACACTATGATTTTCGAAAAACCTTGTTCAACATCGCGAGTAGTGTAGCGCATGTTTTACACTTTCTCTGCGTCATAATATCAGGAATAAGGATGAACCGATGTTTTTGAAAAATGTATTTTGCCGTCGATTCCGACCGTCGTTTTTTTCAAAATGGCGGTTATGTGGGGTTTGAAAACAAACTCTTCTTTCACAGGTTCAGTTCTCGGTCTTCAGTTCACAGTGCCATTTGTATATTGTACTGTGCAACATTTATAATACGTAATAGGTATATGTGGAACACTTGCATTGACATTTCGCCGATGCCGAGGGTGTAAACACTGTGAAATTATTTAAATTATTGTTTATTCGATACAGTGTGCGACATCTCCTTAATATTACTGGAAGTGGCATCATATGGAAAATATTATATGTATGTATTTAAATACTTTTTTTTAATAATAGGTACGATGATAACAGTGTTCTACCTATATGCCCTGTTATTCAAAACCCTATTTTTTTTTAGAATTTCATGTACCTATAAGGAGAACTCTATAGTTTAATCTACACATATAATAAAACTGAAGAGGGTCGAAAATCTGTACACGAAAGATATTCGAAAAAAAGTTGGCGTTGTATAGGTACTTAGAATCGATAACAGTACACGTTCCAACAGTTTATTCGATTTTTTGTCTGTTTATCTGTTTGTTTATTTGGCCGCGCATCACGTGAAACAGCTTAACGGACTTTGATGACAACTTCATTAATCTGTCGAGAAATTCCCCGGACAGTATAGGCTATAGAAAAAAATATCAATAAAATGGCGGTTTTAGCAATTAAATTGAGTGTCGCTACTTAGGAATGAGGTGCAAACTTTTTTCAAATATGTGCCACGACTATCGAGTACCCTGATAAACTCACAGATGGCGCTGAAATTAACATGTTGTGACATGAGTAAGCCGCTGAGGAAGGATTTTTTCAAATTAATTCTAAGTTTAGAAGAGGGGGGTTCGGATATCAACCAATTTAATTGAATAATCGCTGCTACGTTGCTGCCTGGTAGCAAAACGCCTCACCCAACTTTCAAGATCCCAATAAATTTGGACAACACGGAAAGTCCTGTCTGTGGGATATCAAGAAACTGTGATAAAGCAAAACTGACACAGATTTATTTTCACACGTGCGGAGCTTTGGGCACAGCTAGTGACGTATAAAGATTATGGCATCGTTTAAACTAACAAAGCAAAGGGGAGTCGGCCTTAAAAAAAAAATCAACTATATTAGCCACACGAGCCACATCATATTTGTATGGAGCGTTTTTAGCTTTAACAACAATTTCTGACTCTTAGAGCATGTACTCTAATGTATATACTCTTATACAGACATATGTTCTAAATGTATGTACTCTTATACAGACATTTGTTGCCAATAAAAAATAGGATCGATTGACGGGTCGATTGCAGAAAAATTGTACATAGTTAAAAGCTTAGTTAACATAAAATACGATCGCTTCCCTTGTGTGACGAAAGTTAGTCATACAAAATGTATGGGTAACTTACGTCACACAAAGGAATCAATTAATGTCGTTTTAATTAAAGGCCTTAACTATGTACAATTTTTTTGCAATCGATCCTGACATTTTCATTAATTTTAACCGGGTTCGATTCCCGGTTATACATGAGATATACGAAAAAAAAAAAACCGGCCAAGTGCGAGTCGGACTCGCGCACCGAGGGTTCCGTACAAACACTTTCCATCCCTAAGTGGTTAAGTTAAGTTTGCACCTGGTATGTATAGCGCCCCATATAAATTAGGTGCAAAGTTAGGTATTAAAAAAAAAAATTATGGTTTTCGTAATTTTTCCTTTATCTATGCTATAAGACGTTGCTTCGTACCAAATTTCAAGATTCTGAGTTCACGGGAAGCACCCTGTAGGTTTTGATTCCCTTGCAAGTGTCGAAAATTTGCGGTATAAACGGCTGTATCTTTTGATTGCGTTGGCTTAGAAGTTTGATTTTTTCACAGCTTCAAGGGACAGTAGACCTGAGTAATTGATATAAATTTCAGCTTCATACCTCCACGCGTTCCTGAGAAAAAGGGTCTTGACAGACGGACGGACGGACAGACGGACAACAAAGTGATCCTATAAGGGTTCCGTTTTTTCCTTTTGAGGTACGGAACCCTAAAAATTAATGCAGTTTTTAATAAATCTAAAATCAAAGCCATGATTCCTAAGAACAGATTTTCCTATCTCTTATAGTTTCGTTTTCTCCCTACTAACCCATTTGGATTGATCACCCTGTATAGATTGAAGAAGATAGATAGATAGTGATTGCACTATATGACGTATTAGTCTGATGACGTGAATTGATGCTGGCATGGTGCGCTGCACGAATATAACGAAGGCTGTACACTGGCCCTATGAACCGTACGAGCCACATCCAGTACATCTGTCTCCCTCGTCATTATGCGGCGACACGTATACGACAGTATGGCGGTCGCGGGTATTTTTACACCGCTTTATGCGCGATACATGCGCCGCTGTCTTTAACGAGTAGCTCCTTGAAATATAACCTGGTTAATGTTATATTATATACTAGGTGACGCCCGAAACTTCGTCCGCGTATTTTTTTTCTTTACCGTAGACGGGTAAAAATTAGGGCAAAGAACTTGGCGCCCATATAGATCTCAATTCTTTTGTCGGCGAAGTCGACAACGTTGCATGCGAGAACTTGGCTCTAATTTAACATTTATGTTTTTGATGGGATATCATTACTTTTTGTACAGAAATTTGAATTGACGCCCCACCTGTCTTGACTAGAGTGACGCGGGGTAGAGGGAGGGGCCGGACCGCTCCTCGCCACGCCGCGCTCCCGCGCTTCGCTATCCGTCCCCGCGCCACGGCAATTTATTAACCTTCTCTGTGTGTGTGTGTGTGTGTGTGTGTGTGTGTGTGTGTGTGTGTGTGTGTGTGGTGTGTGTGTGAGAGAGAGAGTGCCATCTTACAAACAAAGAAAGAATTTTCCAAATCGGTTAATAAATGACGGAGTTCTGAGGCAACAAGCATAAATAATAATAATAATAAAACTAAAAAATATCACTGTTTTTGATTTTTATATGTGTACACACACAATTACCAAGCTGAATGCCAAATTTCATCTTTCTAGGTCACCTGGAAGTGGGTTAGGTTTTTGATTACTAGTGAGTCAGTCAGTCAGTGATAAAAATGCCGTTTTTTGGACGTCAATATCTCAATAACTATTTCATCTACATTTATGAAATTTGTGGTTCTAGTTGTTCTCAGGGACCTAAATACATAAGCCAAATTTCATTTTTTTCTGTTGAATAGATTTGGAGTTATTGAGGGGTCAAAAGTGGCTCCAAACGGTTCGTGTAATATAACACACGGCTGCTGCTCGCCAGTTCCTGCGGTGAACTTGGCTGGACACGCTGCCGCGTGTCTAGATCCTATAACCATCTTTGGAGGTCCAGCTATCCCTGTACCAGAATTGGTTAAAATTCGTCCAGCCGTTTCGGCGTGATGAGAGGTCCAAGGAAATTATGAAAACAGATGGCGCCAGGTTGGCACGGCGTCGCACGCCCGTACAAAACAAATGACGATCCTGCATCATGCTATTAAGATTTTTCCTGAAATTATGACCCCACTCCATAGAAAAATGATTTTCAATAGATAACTAGTTGAAATTTTCACAGATGATGTATTTCTGTGGCCGCTATAACAACAAATACTAAATAACAGAATAGAATAAATATTAAAGCAAAATATAAGTACTTAAGTCCTTTTTAAAAATCATATTTGAGGAGATAGCACCATGATCGACGAATGCGTAATATCAAACTTATACATCATTTAGATATGTACTTAATGTTACAAGGAAAATATGGCGCAATGCAAAGGGATATTTGTAACGTAATCATTTATTGGTCATATCTAAAATAAACTTATATAGCTACGTTCAATTATTTCTAGTTTTAGTTAAGTTATCTCTTAATTCAATATCAATTGTACAAAGTTGTAGCAACTTCCACAATCAATTATTAAATTATTATCCCGAGAATCAGTCCCGAGTTCGTGTATAGCAAATATTTGATGGATATTACAATGTTTGTAACTTCAGGGGTTAATACAAATACAATACAAATACTCTTTTCACTTCTCTCGCTCTAAAAGTTCGACTTTATGCTGTGCGTAGGCGACATAAAGTCGCTTTTTATGCTCTAGAGCATAAAGTAAAATCGTCGTCGAAGACCAAGGCGATCGGTCCAACAGCCACACGAAAAAGGTTCTTAATAAACAGTTAAAAAAAAAAATAACTTAAAACTTCATACAATAAAACCCGTTCCAGACCTTCCGATCCGATCCGATTTATCGGGAGAAATCGGATAATGTGTAGTGTATAAGATCCTAACAATTGCACTACACATTATCCGATTTCTTCCGATAAATCGGATTGGATCGGAAGGTCTGGAACGGGTTTTAACTCTTTATTTTATTTCGTTTTGTTAGTATTCTAAGACCAAGGCAAATATACCAAGAGCCAAAGTACACAATAAAACTTCTTGAAATAAACTTGTAACTTTTATGTACTATCATTTATTACTTTTTAAACTATTACTTTAAATATTTCTCATTGCTATTAGAGCAATGAGAAATATTTAAAGTAACTTTAAATTTTAATTAAATTTGTTTTAAAGTAGGTATACATGATATGTGTATATATGTTATTTACATGATACAGTTTCATTTCCTCGCAATCGAAGTGAAAAGTAGAGTGTGCAACTCGTCCATAAAACGCATTTTACACTCGACTTTATATTCATCCTCGCTCGCAAGCTCGCTCGGATGGATAAACGTCTCGTGTAAAATGATGCGTTTTATGCACTTGTCGTACAATCTACTATTATTGCACACCTCTAACATCAAGGAATATACAGCACAATATGAGATACATTCAAATAACAGGCAGATGTAAACAACAGGCGGGTTAATGTTAATGTTGAAAGGATAACATCAGTTCCTAACTACGTTCAGTTCCTAACTAGGTTGCATAGTATGTACGTAGGTATGTATGTTGTAAATTCTTTATTGTACGTAAAACAAAATGGTTTACCCTTGTTTAATAGAGAAACGTTTTATCGAATTTTAATTTCATAAAAATTTAATTTCATATTTTTTTCTGTAACCATAAACTATTTTGGAATATTATAACACAAACCTAACCTAATCTATTGGTTGCCATTTTCAAGATTTCTGAAAAATTTATGACTACCGCGGATTTTTTTTCTATGAAATGAAAATTCTATGAACTGATGCATTCGGTGAAGTGTTTTTCTATAAAAGAAGTGGACACCAAAACAAAATATCTAGAAACATATTATTTCATTGTTTATTTATTACAATTTATTCATTCTAAAATGTAGTAATTCCAAAACTATGACACAATGGAATGGTTACTTTAGTCTGGTGACTAATAAAAAAAAACGAATGACGTTTAGTTTGATATTATTGACAGCATATGCTTTTCGCGGATACGTCGAAGACTACTCTCCATGTAGGCATAGTTGTCATAGATTTCGGTTATTTAATGCATTTTCTTATATTTCTTTACACTCAGACAAATAAATTCTAATTATTTTCTAGGGTGTACAGTGTACACAACGCAAAGCTTTTTCGATCTGACACTTTGACTTTGGGACAAATATGGAACTCCTTGCCGGCTCATGTGTTTCCTCCTTCTTATAACTTGGGACCCTTCGAACGAAGCGTGAAGAAGCATCTCTCGGGCCAGCATCGCAGTGTCAACTGACTTGGCACCGTTGGTTTCTCGTCAGTTGCCATTGCGACTTGGGCTCCCCTTTTCGCTTACCATCACGCGAAGTGGAGCCACTATGTTGTGCCGTTATAAAGAAAAAAAAAACTTCAGGCACACTCAAATAAGATCACACTAATGTACAGTTTCAGTGACTTTTGTATCCCTTTCCATAGTTGCGAATATGTGTACAATGAAGCGAAACATTGAAAATTTCAACGGTTCAGGCAGGGTTAGAACCTGCATCTCCAACGGCTTTCCGGGCCAACACGGGCGTACCTATTGGAAAACCGAACCTGATGCCAAAGCCATTAAATTTTTCAACCGGTTGCTTCTGCATGCCGTAGGGTGGCATCGTAGCGCCATTTACCGTAAAGATTCAGACTTCATAATCGGCACCATCGTCTCAAATTATGTTGAAAGTCGATAGAAACGATATGCTACATCGTTACTATCGATTAGATATAGGTAGGACGCCCGTGTTGGCCTGTTTTTCAATGTTTTGCTTCATTGTAAACATTTGGTTTACGTTAGCAGACGTCACTGTTTTAATAAAAATAGTTGCGAATATGTTTATATATCTCACTATTTAATGTCAATTCCAACTTGTTCCACAATCAATTATAATATATTATTAAGCCCGGCTCGAGTACTGCAAATATTTGCTGATTATTACAACGTTTGTAACTTCAGCAGCTTAGTGTTCAAAGTTTGGGGCTACGCTTAGTGCTCAAAATAAGTTCTGTTTGAGTTTGCAAATTTGGTAAATAGGGAAAGGTAATTTAAACGTTAATGCACTTAAAGAAAGTAGACTGGTAGAAAAATCCAAATATCGGCTTCCTTACCGTCCTAACGGCATTTTGTGAGCCATTTTGGCAACATGACTTTTCCGATGTAAAAAAGCCTGCTAAATTCGATTCCGGATGTTGCCAAGCCGAATTTTGCCCCCCTCCCCCCATTTCCCCCCTTTTTACCTCAAAATATGTCCCTAATCACGGTTTTTACGGTTTTATACAAAAAGTATTACAGCTAGAAAAAAAATGTCAAAGACAAGAATGATCTCTATAAAATTTACTATAACATGGTGTATAAACTTTTTTAGTAGGCCTTATGGTTCGTGAGCAATATCTTCCCGAACTTCATAGACTGGTAGAAAATTCAAAATATCGGCTTCCTTTACCGTCCTAACGGCATTTTGGAATCCATTTTGGCAACATGACTTTTCCGATGTAAAAAAGCCTGTGAATTCGATTCTGAATGTTGCCATGCCGAATTTTGGCCCCCTCCCCCCATTTACCCCCTTTTTGACCTCAAAATATGTCCCTAATCACGAATTTTACGGTTTTATACAAAAAGTATTACAGTTAGAAAAAAGTGTCAAAGACAAGAATGTTCTCTGTAAAATTTCCTATAACATGGTGTATAAACTTTTTTAGTAGGCCTTATGGTTTCTGAGCAATATCTTCCCGAAAATCATTATTTTTTTAAAAATTGATAAACATGGTCGAGGCAGTGAAGTACACTTATTTTGGGATAATTGGTATCGCACAGGATCCAGCCGCTCTGCAGCACTTGAAGCTGATATTCAGTTGGCGTGCTGCTTATTATCTGTCAAGACTCACGAGGCTTTCAGTCATAAGCAGTCGTCAGATTTACACGCAGAACTGTATCCAAGTCGGGCTAAAGGGGACGTAGAAAATAAAAATGCTTTGCTTCTGACCATGAAGTCATTCCGTTTTCAGGTATTTGCAAACGTGGAGCATGGACTGTAATATATCAAAAGCACTGTGAACTACTCAATGAAATTGGCATACACCCCATGAGCGAAAGGCTGAGAAGTTCCTGTCCCTGCTGTACAAGTCGAGTATGTGACGATGCAGGCTATGCTTTGTTTGGCACCACTCCAGCGCCTGAGCGTTTGCCCCCCACATCAGACGCAAATATAGTAGATTTTGAACGACCTGCCTTGTACAGGTCTTGAAGGTCGGGCCTTTGTTTATTTTGAACTTTGCGTTGTATTGTAGACCTACTGTTGGTGAGCCTTTCGGAAACAAACTTCGTAACTTAGAGTGAGCCAAGCAGCTTAGCAGTGAGAATTGACACTTTATTTTTTTCTATTGCAAGATCCTGGGTAACTGCATTTCTAAGGCACATTTCTGGAGAATCTGGCGTAGAACTGAGCATTTTGAATGACTTCATGGTCAGAAGTAAAGCATTTTTATTTTCTACGTCGCTTTTAGCCCGACGTGGATACAGTTCTGCGTGTAAATCTGACGACTGCTTATGACTGAAAGCCTCGTAAGTCTTGACATATAATAAGCAGCACGCCAACTGGATGTCAGCGTCAAGAGCTGCAGAGCAGCTGGATCCTGTGTGATACCAATTATCCCAAAATAAGTGTACTTCACTGCCTCGACCATGTTAATCAATTTTTTTTTTTAATAATGAAGTTCGGAAAGATATTGCTCACAAACCATAAGGCCTACTAAAAAAGTTTATACACCATGTTATAGGGAATTTTATAGAGATTCTTCTTGTCTTTGACATTTTTTTTCTAGCTGTAATACTTTTTGTATAAAACCGTAAAAATCGTGATTAGGGACATATTTTGAGGTCAAAAGGGGGGGAAATGGGGGGAGGGGGGCAAAATTCGGCTTGGCAACATTCAGAACCGAATTCAGCAGGCTTTTTACATCGGAAAAGTCATGTTGCCAAAATGGATGCCAAAATGCCGTTAGGACGGTAAAGGAAGCCAATATTTAGAATTTTCTACCAGCCTATGAAGTTCGGGAAGATATTGCTCACAAACCATAAGCCCTACTAAAAAAAGTTTATATACCATGTTATAGGAAATTTTATAGAGATCATTCTTGTGTTTGACATTTTTTTTCTAACTGTAATACTTTTTGTATAAAACCGTAAAAACTGTGATTAGGGACATATTTTGAGGTAAAAAGGGGGGGAATGGGGGGAGGGGGGGCAAAATTCGGCTTGGCAACATCCAGAATCGAATTCAGCAGGCTTTTTTACTTCGAAAAAGTCATGTTGCCAAAATGGCTCACAAAATGCCGTTAGACTTTAAATTTTTTATTTGAACTACCAGTCTAAAGAAAGAAGAGAGTAATGAAATAGATCATTTAGCAACAACATTTGAAATACACATGATGTACCATTAGAAATAATAACCTAAATTCAAAATGTATTCCTGCTCTGAGTACGACCTGAGAGATGCGACGGCCAGAGCCATCAACACCGCTGCTCATTGGGCGCCAAGTATTTAAAATGGAACCTCGACACGAGAAGAAGAAGAAGAATTCAAAATTTTAATAACCCCCGTTACAAGTAGCTGGTCTTCATGAAGCCCTCATTTGATGAATGCGATACAAATGCTACTAAACCTCTTTGGAATTCTTAGCTTCAATATTGGCTGTTCCGGTCACTTGTTCCGACCCAAGCTGAATATCTTGGAAACGGTGGCGGGTAGGCTTGCATTCCGGAATTTCGGATCATTTTTCCGATATTACAATTCCGGAATTGAAGACCTTTGATCATCCAGTGTGGCTCCAATATTTCAATAATGTCTGCCCGTCTTTTCGTTTAGCGGCTTTGCGTCCTTGATCCGTCTCTCGAGGTCCATTCTGTGATTTATTGACCTCTAAACTATGCTGGATCAAAGAGTATCCAGCATATAAAAAACCTAAAGTATTGAAATGAAATGAAATAATTTATTCAGTAAGTAGGCCACAAGGGCGCTTTTACAGGTCAGATTGTAAATCTACCAGCATTTCCTAAGAGATCGTTGTTGAGAAGAAAGCCGAAAGAAACTCCACAGTAAGTAATTTTTTTGTAAATCATCCTTAAAACAATCAATTATACATAATAGAAAGCCGCCACGGGGGATCCAAAAGCTGGCGCTTACCTCTCGCAAAGGAAGGATCAGCCTTGCAGTTCAGAGAGGTAACGCCGCCAGTGTAATGGGGACCATGCCACAGGCAGAGCTGCTGGAGGGGGTGTTCTTTTTATAATCCTATTATTTTTAATTTAGTATTAGTAGTTTATTTAGTATTTATCAACTCTTTTACCACTTATCATTTGTATATTGTAAATTATGTTTTTTTTTGTTTATTTAAAAATAAACTGTTAAACACATTACATTTATGTTGTAACTAATTACATTGGTACACGTAAAGGAGATGTATAGATTCTCCACATCAATGGTAGGTAGGTACATTAAAATATAATTTAAACTATCTATAAAATATTAAATATTCCCAGAAATGTATAAAGTTTTAAGGCGTCATACATGCAATATTTATAGTCTTATTTATGATACATAATGTATTTACCAGAGGCTTATAGTGTCACAAAAATGAATCAATTAAGTACGTAACAATTTTAACCAGAGAACAAAATTCCTACGTAAATACCAGACTAAATTAACAAGGAAGACGTAGGTATATGGCAAAAATAAGGATAAATTATTACAGCAAAATAGGGACAAGTAGCATCACAATAAAGTAGTATATAAACCCATTATTTTCATACAAGACATCACTCAACTGAGGAGAATCGACCTGTGAAGCCAAACACATCTGTGGTAAGTTTAATTTCCTACTTAATAATGACTGTACATTGTTTAAAAACTATATATTCAACTCTTATTCCTTACTAGCAACCCGCCCGGCTTCGCACGGGTGCAATTCTATATTATGCATGTATTATACATATAAACCTTTCCCTTGAATCACTCTATCTATTAAAAAAATCCGCATCAAAATCCGTTGCGTAGTTTTAAAGATCTAAGCATACATAGGGTCAGAAAGAAATAAGCGACTTTGTTTTATACTATGAGACTTTATACATCTCTGGGTATATTTAATATTTTAAATTAATTAAATTTTTATTTTAATGTTCCTACTTAACATTGATTTGGAGTATCTATGCATCTCCTTTACGTGTACCAGTGTAATTAGTTATAACACAACTGTATCATGTAATTGTTTTAAGTATTATTTACGAAAAAATGACTTACTGTTGAGTTTCTTTCGGCTTTTTTCTCAACAGCGGTCTCCTCTTGCGAAATGCCGGTAGATTCACAATCTGACTTGTAAAAGTGCCCCTGTGGCCTACTTACTGAATAAATTATTTCATTTCATTTCATTTCACTATGTAATGAAGTAAATCCTTATAAGAATATTGTTTGACTTTCAAATCGAATCAAACATTTCCGATCGCAATCATTGTTCATGAACATATCTATTGAGGACATTGAGGATGATAGTTCCTAGCTTAATTTGTAAAATGAAACTCCTCAAGTACATACATCGAATAATTTTATATAGTGAAATAGATAAATAGCCAAGAGTCGTGGCCAGGGCCTACAGGCCAAATTGGTTTACAATTGAATTGCAGTATTAGTTCACTGACTTCTTTTCTCTTCTTTTCTTTTATTAAGCCACCTTTCTTCCCACAGGTCATGATTTCCAAGGTCTTCCTCCTCCTGCTACCAGCAGTCGCGCTGGCGGAGATCACCGTCAACATCTTCGACGACCGCGTCCAGTTCTTCGGGGACGCCATCGACGTCATCAGCGACGCAGAACGCGACACCTTCCGCATCAACGACAACCAGCTCAAGGACGCTGTCAACAAACACGCCCAGGGCCGCCCCGACGACGTCTTCCTCCACAGCCCCACCCCCTGGGATGACCTCTACAAACGCTACGGCTGGGAGGAAGTCAGGAGGACTTTGAAAGTCAAAAGCGCGAGGGTCATAGGAAAACGTTCAGTTCCTCAAGTCATTGCCACCAAGAAGTTCCACAACGGCAGTCCCCGCCCCGCTTCGTACGCCGGCGACGTCTCCCAGCTAGAAGACAACACCATCACCCATAAATGGACCAAGTCCGGTTCTTTAACCATCGGGCAGAAGATCAACTACAACGTGAACCTTGGAGTCGGCAAAATCGAGGGAACGACCAGCTTCTCCTACAAGAGCACCTTCGGAGAGGAGACCGTGAACACCGTGTCCACTAAACTAGGCTCCAAATCCTCGATCACTATTAATCTTCAGCCGGGTCAGTCGGCCGTGGCTGTGCTGCAAGCGAACAAAGGATCCATGGACGTAGAGGTGGAATACGAGGCGTCGTTGAGCGGTGACGTGGCGACGAACTTCGGCAGGACACACAAGGGGCATCACTTCTGGAAGTACAACATAAACAGCGTGCTTGGTGCCGCTGGTCTGCCGCGGACGGTTGTGTGGAAGGAGATGCTCAACATCGGCTTCTATGCCGACGAGAGTGTCGTCGCCTACGATGCTAACGGAAAGCCCTTGCATTAAGAGTTTCTGGTTCCTAAACGTCGATAAATATGTGTTGAGTTTATTTGGTTAGATACTTACATTGTTTCTAATTAAAAATAAACACACAAAAAATACTTGTTTATTTCAATTTCTTTATATTACCCTATTCATCAGTTCATCACGTTCCATCAGTTCCATGCCAAATGCTATAGTTTAAAAACTGGCCAAGAGCATGTCGGGCCACGCTCAGTGTAGGGTTCCGTAGTTGCTCATCCTTCACAATAAACTGCTGTTTTAAGCCCGAGGTTTACGTTAAGAAAGATTTTAAGCTCTATAAAAAGGTCGTAAACGCCCTAGAAACTGTAATCACCTTCTGGAAGTCAACTTACGACCTTTTAAAGAAAAAATATGAAATTTGGCGATAACTCAAAAACGGCTCGACCGATTTTGTTCAATATAGTTTTCATTGAAAGTACTTATAAGGCCTCATTAACATGATTTGTTCCGATTTTTTTTGACCCGTGGTTGAAAAGTTAGAGGGGGGGGACACTATTTTGTTTTTGGAGCGAATATTTACAAAACTGCTGACTTTATCAAAAAATAATGTTAGAAGACCCCTATTATTTTTACAAGACCTATTCAACGACACCCCACACACACAAGTGTAAAAGAAAAAAAAAATTCAGCCCCACTTTAGGTGTTCGAGAGGTACCCGAAAAAAAATTTTTTTTTTAATTTTATTTTACCGTTCTGTCGGCGTTATACATACACATACTCATACCAAATTTCAGCTTTCTAGTACTAATGATCACGGAGCTAAGCCGCGGACGGACGGACGGACGGACGGACGGACAGACGGACATGGCGAAACTATAAGGGTTCCTAGTTGACTACGGAACCCTAAAAATGGAATGATCTCTTTGTTTTATGTGTTTTGTTTGCATGGAATAAAAGGCTTTTATCTACCCAAATATCATAAACCCTCCATGATGCGTTCAAGAACCGCACATTATGCCCAACATAAAAATAAACTGTTTTGTTAGAACAAATTTCTTATCTGTGAAAATGTTATATTTCGATAACATTATATCATTCAAATTTCGAACATCTCTGAAAACCAAAGAAATTTGGTTTGAACTCTATTCTAATATCAGTCGAGATGACGTTTAGTTCGAAATGAATTGTCAATTTGCAGACAAATTGACAAATGTCGCACGCAAGTAAGATATCGAACGATATGGTAGTTCGGGCCCACTCTAGTTTGTCTCTGAATTAAAAAAAAACTATGACAGCTGCCAGAAAAGAAAAGAAAAGTTTTCATTGCCACCATTACCGGTTAGAATTTGTTTTAATGCATAAAATTGATCGATTTGTTGAATATAAACCATAAACTGAGCTATCAAGATGATATAGATATTTCGGCGACGCCTCCTGATATCCGTAACAAAGCACCTAATGTCATTAATTACTTATTACCAGCTAAGTCAAAGAAACAGTAGGTATGGTGGTCATAATATGCGGCTCCTGAATGCATCACGGAGGCTTATGATATGTGAGTATATAAAGTAGTGTATGTAACTATACATAATTAGGCATTAAACACTCGTGTGATGTTATTATGACACTCGCCTTCGGCTCGTGTCATAAACCCACGCTCGTGATTAATGCCCTTTATTATGTACAGTCACATAAACTACTATTATCTATCCAAATATCATAAAACCTCCATGATGCGTTCAAGAACCGCACATTATAACCATCATAAAAACTGTCTGTTTTGTTAGAACAAATTTCTTATCTGTAAAAATGTTATTATTGCTGATTAATAACATCAATTTCGATACTATTATTTATTCAAATTTCAATCTCTGAAAAAAAAAGAAATTTGATTTGACGTCTATTTTAATATCAGTCGAGATGACGTTTAGTTCGAAATGAATTGTCAATTTTTAATCAAATTTAACAAATGTCGTACGTAAGTAAGATATCGAACGATATGATAGTTGGGGCGGACTCTAGTTTGTCTCTGAATAAAAAAAAATACTATGACAGCTGCCAGAAAAGTATATTACCGCCATTACCTGTTTGTTTGACTCCTGAATACACCATGAAGGCTTATGATTATAATATGTGGCTAGATAAAGTAGTGTAAGCTGTACATAATTAGGCATTAAAACACTCGTGTGATGTTATTATGAAACTTGCCTTCGGCTCGGTTCATAAACCCACACTCGTGTTTAATACCCTTCATTATGTACAGTCACATAAACTACTATTATTTTATTTATTATATATGCTTTTGTATCCCTGTGTATTTGAGATGTGCAAGATTGTATTGGCCTCAAACACGACAACATCAAAAAGATAACTTGTAACTTTACGGCACAGTAAATAATTTAACTGTTTATGATTTGGGCCGTCGTTAATTCCGAAAGTTTGTCCATTGTCCACTTTTAATCGACCGAGTTTCGAGCCACAATGTGTGCTTTTGGGTCGAATTGTTCGCATATTTAGCGAGCTGGGGTAAGGTTCTTCAGTGGTAAAGATACATATCTTTGTTTGGGATTAATTCGCTTGACATGATAGTGATAAATATAAAATTAAAACATTTACTTTGCGTCGTCAAATGTTAAACTAAACATGCTCAATTCATGGAAATAACAAAAATTTTGCAGTTTCAAAAGCTACCAATATAAATAATTAATTAGACATAACGTGTAAGTAACTGGGTTTAATTTTTAGTTAAAAAACACAGGTAGCTGTGCCATTAGATCGCTACGTCAATCACATCAAATCTTTCATAGAATAGAATAGAATAGAAATGTTTTTTTTGCTAGAATACTACAAAACATGTGGTACAAGGTCTAAAGGTACATCAGTAAAGTATTCTGTCGAGGAACGACATGCAAACATGTGTTTATATAACAATCATGTGAACAACATGCAAAATATATTCTTAGTACAACTAAACAACGTCAATTATGCGAACTATATTCTAAAAACTCTTTTATACTATAAAAACAATGTTCAATAAGCCATCTGGTAATTTCTTTCACAAATTTACTATACTCCATACCATACCCTGCTTAGATTGTAGTGGATCACATTCAATTTTTCTTTCTTAATTTAACTTTGTGTCATTATTAATAAAAATAAAAATGTGGTATTTCCACATAAAATCATCATCATCATAGGATCGATAAAAAAAGATTCTATAAAAATATTTAAAACCTACCTGCTGCCAAGGTCTTCAAGCATTGTGCTTAATTCCTCCAACGACTCTGCCATGACAACGATATCGTCTGCACATCGAAGGTGAGGTCTGCAGACGGGAGAACGCATGGCCGTTGGGGCGGCAAAGTTCTGGAGAGGCGACCATGTATAGACAAGCGCAGCATGGGACGGCCCCCCACTAGGTGGACAGATGACCTCGTTAGGGTCACAGGGAGTCAATGGATGCTGTCTGCACAGGATCGCACATTGTGGTGAGCTATGGGAGGCCAATGTTCAGCAGTGGACGTCTGTGTCTGATTGTAGGTAGGATTAGTAGGTGATGCAAAAGGCGATGAAAAGAAAATAAATACCAACAGATTTAATAAACAAGTATTGTTTCTTGGGTATTAAGATATGAATCTAGTAAGTAAATTAAAAGTAGGTATAATCTGTTCACAAAAATGGCGCTAAGGAAAACTGCCGCATAAAGCCTGCAAAGCGGCTTATACTCTTATCACCTCCGGGAGTTATTGGATCAGCTCTAAAGCCCTCATGCAGCCAAATTGTTGCTTGGGAATTAAGATTGTTCTTATCAAGAACAACACTGCATCGTGCACACAAACTTTTGATTAAATATCTACCAGATGCAGCTGTATAAATGTACAAAAGCAGTCAATAGTTGGATAAATAATTTAACTCATGAACAGCCAAAGTTGCATTTATATTGCTCAAACGAAGAGTTATGTCACCTAAAAATAGTATACATACAGAAAATAGTCCTTTTTCCTGAGTTCTAGAAAGTAACATAGCTATTTCATGCTTTCATGGCGTGCAGTCGAAAATAAGTAAATAAAAAACAGTTTTCTGCGTAAATTTTGTCAAATTCTGTGTCTGAAACAAAAAATATCAATGAAAAATTTAAACTTTAGGTTTCAAATATTTACAAATAGATCACAATGGTCATATCCTACGTAGTAACATTGATAATATGTAAAGAAACATAGAGCAAAATGTCCTTAACAATCAGCATCTATGAACGGATAAGGAGCCTTAAAGAAAGACTTTTTACTAACTAATTACAAAGTAAAAACCAAAATACTTTTTTTAATTGAATTTTTGACTCAAGTATTCGTTCGACTTTCCGTATTTTCAGTACATTTCCACGCACCAATAAACTCATGTGAACGTAGCAAATTTTCAGCCAACTTGATGAATGCGCTGTTAAAATAAAACCAGAACTTAACCAGAAGGCTCACTGGTATGATTTATTCGGTACCTAAAACATGGAGTTATATTTCACTCCCAAACTCGGGAATAGTGGGGCGAAACAAGCTCTGCATGCAGCCGAACTGGCTTAATATATGCACTTGACGCCTAGACTGCTGCGTAGTGCTCGTATAAAAGCAGCAAACTAGTGGCTCTGTGAGATTTAAACCAGGTGAGTTTTTTAACCCCCATTAAAGAAAAAAGCCAGCCAAGTGTGGGTCGCGCACCGAAGGTTCCGTATCCGTACAAACACTTATCTTAACTGGCCGGTAAAGCTAAGTTTGCACCTGAAAGTGGGGTGCAAAGTTAACGTAACCGATCACGTTTGAAGTATGGGAGCCCTACTTAAATAAGTATATTATTTTCTTTTATTTTATACTGTTTTAGTAATTGATGTTATAGCGGCAACAGAAATACATCATCTGTAAAAAATTCGACTCTTCCAAGCAAATGAACTGTCACACCACACAAAATGAGTCAGTTTGTATGGTTTGATTGTTCATTTACTTGGAAGAGTAAGCCTGGTCTGACTATATCACGGCTCATGAGATACAGCCTGGTGACCGACAGATAGACAGACAGAGTCTTAGTAATAGGGTCTCGTGTTTTCCCTTTGGGTACGGGGCCCTAAAAACAAACAAGGGAATTTATCAATTAACTATGGCGGTATCTACTAATATTTGAGGAGTATCTCTAAAAAGGGTTATTACGAAACCATACAAATAATGAAACTTCGTCCTTTTGATAAAACACTCCTCATTTCATCTTAAATTAATTAGTTATGAATGCAGTACTGTCTCACTAATATTTACTGCGTCTTCCTGGAGGATATACTATATTTATGTATATTTATGCACGCCGTGTTAGCTGGTATATTTCAAAGGCTAGATTTTATCCCAGAATTCCTGACTCCTTCTGACTTAAGCACTATGGGTGCGGAGGAGCAATTTTCTTCTAAAATAGGCGGCATAGCATCTTGAGAATTTCGCTTAGAGAGGCTATATTTTAAGACTTCGTAAGTTTATGGGTCTAGTCTAGTGTTTGAGAGCGAGTTTACCCGAAGATACGGTAGATGGCGCTATAAAGGATCCTTAAAAGGATATATCATTGCTCCTTTTCCCATACTATAGTCTGGCTAAAATATGTTTGCTCCAGCTATTTCAGTTTTTTATCTGTAAATCGGTATATGAAAACACTGAAGAGAAGTCTTGATACCGTTTGCGGCGGGAGTTTGGGCGAAAACAAATGCACCAACTGCATGGCGGTATTCATGGGAGACCTATATCTACCAGTGTACTTTGGCTGATGATCTTGATGATAATTTCGACGTACCTTCCCTCAGCCCAAATTAAACTTCAGATAAAAGAAAACACCGTAAATTTATTTTATCTGACTCGCCGACAGCAAAAAAGGGTGGCATCAATCTACAAAAAAAGACATTACTTAGTAAACTGTCCCATTAGGCGGACTTAAGGCGTAATGTCCGTCGATTTGTTACGGCGCACTTTAATTCTATTGCCTAGATTAATGACGGGGAAAAATTAACTGCTTAACCGACTGCGAAGGTGTAAGATTATTTCCGCTTTCATTTGGGATTGACTTTTATATCTCTGAGGTTGAGGTAGATTTTTGTATTAACTTCAATGCTTAAAGATCGACGATTAGAGAGCATTTGCTTCTTTTATTATTAACTAGCTGCTTCGCCTGCGTATAATCGTTCTTAAGGCCAGGCGCGCACCACGATTTTAGTCGCGCGATAATTTTGTCGCATAAATGCAAGATATGGGTTTATATGAGAGTGCGCGCACCACGATTTTCATAAACCCAGAAGTACGCTTATTTCTGCGACAAAATTATCGCGCGACTAAAAAAAAGGTGCGCGCCTGGCCTGAAGAGTAAACTCCAGTCGTGCGTCGGAGCTGACACATACACTTTTTTTTTTTCGTATTTAGGTATCTATTAATTTTAAGTACTTATAAAAAAAAATGACATTGCTTAGCATTCCCGAACACATTTGGATACTTTTAGATATTCTCAGTCATGGGCCCACACCAGACAGGATTCCCAGAAAATAACACTTTTGGTGTGGGTTTTAGGGCCCTTCTCTGTGTAATATTAGAGTACCTTATGTATTTCGGTTAGTAAAAAAAATCTGATAATACAGATATTTAAGTATGATAACGTCTAATGATATTAATGAATTCAACCCTAAGAGATATGAATATCGTAATGCAGAACAAGTATTGTTCTTTTGAATACCATTGTAATATTCGGTAAAACGCTAATTTACGAATACGAATATTTTATTGTAAGTATTCACATTCGTTGCGTCACTAGTACAGTACATGGCATATGATATGAAAATACATTATCAAAAATTACAGTAATTTTCTAGTCCAAGAAGGCAAGTGACATTTTGGCATGAGGGCTTATATACATATTTGCATCAATAAATTTCCCACTTCATATTTAAATCTAAATGAGCGTTAGTAATTATTGACATATCCGCCGGGCCTAGCTAGACATACCTAGCCTGGCCATAAGTTCTGTTCCAATTGTTTACCGTTTATTAAATAAAAACCTGATATTTATTACATATCGTTTAAAAGCCATATATTAATGATCGGATAAAAAAAAAAAATTTATTAAGACATTCTTATTATACTAGCATATTAATGAGCAATTTAAAATTTAATTAAATATAAGTAAAACTAGTTATTAAGCTAGAAGGGAACTATGAACAGTTCCGGAAGGTGCCTGGCTCAAAAGTCCCTAGAATACTAGCAGAGTTGCCAATATATAAATTTATTTAGACTCATCGTAATGCCCGGACTTGATTTTTGACTAATGTTCAGAATTTTTCTCTAAGTTTGCCAGAGGGCAATGAAACGATCTTGGATCAAATTAATCGATCGCGGAAGGAACGCCAAAACCCAAATAGCTTACGTAACTCAGACAACCGCTAAACTAAAGTAGGGCTGACACGTTTGCCGCATGTCAACCGATCTGCAGATCAAGAAATCTACACCCACCCAATAAAATTCGGCGTCACGGTAGATCACGATGGAGATGGTGGGACTACCTGGATGTATTACAAAAGG
This sequence comes from Apotomis capreana, assembly GCA_947623375.1. NCBI lineage: Eukaryota > Metazoa > Arthropoda > Insecta > Lepidoptera > Tortricidae > Apotomis > Apotomis capreana. The sequence continues at coordinate 1,878,454 of OX392520.1, forward strand.
GTTGGACATTGCTGATCTAAAAAAGGATGAGTGGAAAAAAGATAGAGGCCTTTACCCGACAAAGGGACGGCACAGGTTTATATGCATAATAATCTGAAGAAAAAAGAAACTTTTGAGTCATGTATAAGTACATTCAGTTATCGAAAGCTTGCTATTTTATTAAATCTTTTATCTATCCAAATATCATAAACCCTCCATGATGCGTTCAAGAACGGCACATTATGACCACCATAAAAATAAACTGTTTTTTAGCACAAATTTCTTATTTCAATAGTATTATTTATTCAACGTTTATCGGCTCATCCCACGGGAACACTACATTTTTTCGGGATAGAAAGTAGCCTATGTGTTAATCCAGGGTGTCAACTACCTTCATACCAAAATTTATCAAAATTGGTCCAGCCGTTTGAGCGTGAAGAAGTAACAAACATACACATAAACACACAAACTTTCGCCTTTATAATGTAAGTGTGATTACTACAGGGTGCTCTCAACTTCGTCCGCGTATTTTTAAGAGGCCTTTTTCCTTTTTTTTCTCATATTATGACAAATATATTCATAATTTCAAGCAACTTTGTGAAGTGAATAATAATTTTCCCCGAGTTCTAGATAGTAACATAGCTATTTCATGCTTTCATTGCGTGCTGTCGAAAATAAATTGAAAAAAAAAAGCAATTTTCTGCGTGAGTTTTGTCAATTTCGGCTAGTTTAAAAAAAAAATCTGTGGGTTTCAAATATATACCAATAAATCGCAATGGCCCCGTTTTAAGTAGTAACATTGATGAAATGTTCAGAAACATGTTTGATCATAGATAAAAGTGTCTAAAACAATCAGAATGTTTGAACGGATAAGGAGCTTCAAAGGAAGGCTCAAACCTTGTTACTAACTACAAAATGAAAACCAAAATAAACTTTTGACGTAATAATTTATAAATCGATGAACGCCGGCTGCACGCACGAAAAAGATTGACTCATTGTCACGTTCCGCCTGAGCCGAGCGTGCAAGCGAGAGCGCTGAACAAGCGATAGAGAGGCACGAACGGCCTAAGCGTTCAGCTTGTGACGCATCTATCTCTCTTCCACTCCATCGGCCGGCATACGTTATCACGGTAGTGTCTCTCTAAGGTCATAATTGTTTTCCACACTGCATAACGGTAATATCTCGGGTATATGTAAGTAGTATGACACATCGAATGTATCCCCAAAACTAAAGTAAACTAGGAATTAATTGCAGTACATTCAGGATTCAATCACACGCGGCCAAACATCGCAACTGCCGTTAGTCAAAGAACCCGAGTAATGAACCCGACTAGCCACAGTACACAAACACAGTATATTAACTGCGAGCGAGTGGCTTTGCAAGTAGCACACAAGAATTAAATATTATAGGACAATCATACACAAATCCCTAGTCCCAAACTAAGCAAAGCTTGTATTATGGGTACTAGACGACGATATACATAATATATATAAACACATATATAAATAACATCCATGACCCAAGAACAAATATTCGAGTTCATTACACAAATATTTGTCCCAGCCGGGATTCGAACCCGGGACCGCCGGCTCAGGAGGCAGGGGTTTGCAAACTGCGCCAACCGCGTCAACAACAGCTGAAATAAGTCGTATAAGGGCTATATAAGCTGTTATGCAGCCTGTGTTGCTGTGTGCTACGTGGGATTATACCGGGTGGGTTCCAAATGGTTCAGTAGGGAGTCACAAACTATAAGAGATAGAGAAATCTGTTCTAAGAAACCATGGCGAAGATTTTAGATTTAATAATAATCGCAACCCGGTCAAAATCGCTGTAAAGAATGTTACAATGCGACTTACAGAATTTAAACCAAGTCCCAGTTGTGTTATAAAAAAAAGTAGTTACTAATAAATCCAAAATCAGATTTCCTTATCTCATATAGTTTTCGTTTTCTCCCTACTGACCCATTTGGATTGTGATCACCAGTATATTCGGCGACTCTTACGTTCTCCGTTTATGTGCACGGATGTGACTTTCGAAGGCTCTCTCACGTGGTAAATAAGTCAAGGTACTGGCTAAGTATACTGTGGGTTAATCGCCGAATTACTGTTTAATCTAATTACACCTCTTAAGTAAAGTGTGAGTAGTTTATAATTGATTCGCATGCAGACCTTTAAGTTGCAGAGAACAGATGAAATTAGGATTAAGGTGAGGCGAGGGGTTTTGAAACAGAGGTGAGTTGAAATAACTTATTTCTCGGTATCTAAATCCGTTAGCGTGTCAGCAACGCTGTTAAGACGCGCACGCGCCCGCGGGCCCCGCAATATGCGTCTTTGCTTCACTAACGGATTGTGACGATCAACTTTACGACCCTCAGGAGGATCGGCTAGCTTATATGTAGAGGAAACCGAGGGGTATTGAAACAGGTATATCCCAGGTAGGTGAGAGTTCCAACTCTCACCACATAAGGAGACCGAGGGATATTGGCCGAAGGAAGGAAGTGGCCAACAGAATTTTGGCCGAAGGGTGTCATGTTCCGGCGTTTCCGCGGGCGGCTACCCGACACCACGAACAGCGTCAACAAATCGCAGATAAAAAGTGTAATCTATCTATATATATAAAAGAAGAAGTCCTGACTGACTCATCAACGCACAGCCGAAACTACTAATGCGAGAGAGTTGATTTTTGCACAGTAGGTTACTTTTATAACGTGGGCTAGAGATAAGAAGGGATTTTTGGAAATACCTCCCCTAAGAGGGTTAAATAGGGGTGCAAAGTTTGTATGGGGTAAACTTTTTTTTTGGAGTTAGATACTTGAAACTTTGTAGAATGATTACTTATTCAAAAACATAAAAAGTACTTTTAGCGTTTTAGAAAATTTCACCCCTAAGGGGGTTAAATAGGGGTGCAAAGTTTGTATGGGGTAAACTTTTTTTTTGGAGTTAGAGACTTGAAACTTTGTAGATAGCTTACTTAATCAAATACAAAAAAAGTAATTTCAGCGTTTTGGAAAATTTTACCTCTAAGGGGGTTAAAAAGGGGTGCAAAGTTTGTATGGGGAACACCGCTAATGTTGTTTATAAAGAAGTGTTACGCTAACGTTATCAGTTTATATATTTTTTATTTCCAGTCTACTACCCAGTGACTACGTCCTTTCTTTAAAACGAACTTGCACCCCTTTTTCTATGGTTGACTGTCAACAATATTTTCTTAGTGCTGTCTCTTATTTATTGTGTTCCAAACTTTATGTGTTCCTATATTTTAGTGAGTTGTCTATCAGCACATGAATAATTTATACTTTATATACCTATTCTTACTTTATTTAGCTTCTTGAGAAATATAGAGAACTATAGCCACCAGAATATATTGAATCACTCTTCAAACAATACTACTAGCCTGTAGACCAAAATAGTAATCGCATCATTAAATTCGCTTATGTGCATTTAGTTTTTAATGGTCACATTTCAGCATTTTATTTAAACACTAGCCTTTTTAATAACTGGGGTACCTGCTAGACCATTTAGAAACATTTTGGCCAGCCTCGGGAACTCCGCCACACCACTCTTTTCGTTTAATAGGCAGGCCGGCGTGTACAAATACCAGTGCTGCCTTCTTATGAAAAGAGGTCATTATTTATTATCGTTATGAAATACTTAAAGTTTATTATTTATTATTCCATCTCTCGATTTCCAGTGCTGAGTTTAAGATTGTTTTAACAGCCTTACGATATTTAACTTTTTTTTTAAATCTCACTCATAATAACTATTAAGATCCCCATTTTCTAACTCCAATTCCATGCGTCGCTCTATATCTTGCAGTCATTTTTGCCAAAGATTAAAAGCATCAGGTAACTGACGGAATAAATATTAAGCATCTTGCAAACAGTTCCCGTAATCTAATTGGAAAAATCTTCAAAAATTCTCTAACAATTGCATATCAGTGTCTGCCACTGTTTGAAATGTAATATGTCTAGACCATTTTAACTAAGAATAAAATTCACTTACCTATTTTAATATCTTTGTCATCATCAAAAATCTACGCGGACGAAGTCGCGGGCGGCCGCTAGTATATATATAAAAGAAGAAGTCCTGACTGACTCATCAACGCACAGCCGAAACTACCAATGTTAGAGAGTTGATTTTTGCACAGTAGGTTACTTTTATAACGTAGGCTAGAGATAAGAAGCGATTTTGAAAAATTCAATCCCTAAGGGTGTTAAAAAGGGGTGCAAAGTTTGTATGGGGAAACTTTTTTTTTGAGCTAGAGACTTGAAACTTTGTAAAAAGGTATTAAAATAAAATGGAAGAAAACTAATTTCAGCGTTTTTGAAAATTCACCCCCTAAGGTGGTAAAAAATGGGATAAAAGTTTGTATGGAGATTAAGTATTTTGTTGAGCGCGGGACTTGAATTTTTGTTTAAAGGTACACTATTAGAATACAAGAAAAATAATTTCAGCGTTTTCAAAAATTCGTCCTTTAAAAGGGTTAAAAGTTTGTATGGGGGGAACTTTTTTTTTCAGCTAAAGACTTGAAACTTTGTAGAAAGATTACTTATTAAAAAACACAAAAAGTACTTTCAGCGTTTTAGAAAATTCCACCCCTTAAGGGGTTAAATAGGGGTGCAATGTTTATATGGGAGAAACTTTATTTATTGAACTAGAGAGTTGAAACTTTGTAGAACGCTTACTTAATCAAATACAAAAAAGTGATTTCAGCGTTTTGAAAAATTCTGCCCCTAAGGGGGTGAATTAACTAAGAATAAAATTCCTTACCTACCTATTTTAATATCTTTGTCATCATCAAAAATCTAGCTTTTGAGCTAGAGACTTGAAACTTTGTAAAAAGGTATTAAAATAAAATGGAAGAAAACTAATTTCAGCGTTTTTGAAAATTCACCCCCTAAGGTGGTAAAAAATGGGATAAAAGTTTGTATGGAGATTAAGTATTTTGTTGAGCGCGGGACTTGAATTTTTGTTTAAAGGTACACTATTAGAATACAAGAAAAATAATTTCAGCGTTTTCAAAAATTCGTCCTTTAAAAGGGTTAAAAGTTTGTATGGGGGGAACTTTTTTTTTCAGCTAAAGACTTGAAACTTTGTAGAAAGATTACTTATTAAAAAACACAAAAAGTACTTTCAGCGTTTTAGAAAATTCCACCCCTTAAGGGGTTAAATAGGGGAGAAACTTTATTTATTGAACTAGAGAGTTGAAACTTTGTAGAACGCTTACTTAATCAAATACAAAAAAGTGATTTCAGCGTTTTGAAAAATTCTGCCCCTAAGGGGGTGAATTAACTAAGAATAAAATTCCTTACCTACCTATTTTAATATCTTTGTCATCATCAAAAATCTACGCGGACGAAGTCGCGGGCGGCCGCTAGTCTATATATATAAAAGAAGAAGTCCTGACTGACTCATCAACGCACAGCCGAAACTACTAATGTTAGAGAGTTGATTTTTGCACAGTAGGTTACTTTTATAACGTGGGCTAGAGATAAGAAGGGATTTTTGGAAATACCTCCCCTAAGAGGGTTAAATAGGGGTGCAAAGTTTGTATGTGGTAAACTTTTTTTTGGAGTTAGAGACTTGAAACTTTGTAGAATGATTACTTATTCAAAAACACAAAAAATACTTTCAGCGTTTTAGAAAACTTCACCCCATAGGGGGGTTAAAAAGGGGTGCAATGTTTATATGGGATAAACTTTATTTTTTGAACTAGAAACTTGAAACTTTGTAGATAGCTTACTTAATCAAATACAAAAAAAAAAATTCAGCGTTTTGGAAAATTTCACCTCTAAGGGGGTTAAAAAGGGGTGCAAAGTTTGTATGGGGAACACCGCTAATGTTGTTTATAAAGAAGTGTTACGCTAACGTTATCAGTTTATATATTTTTTATTTCCTGTCAACTACCCAGTGACTACGTCCTTTTATTAAAACGAACTTGCACCCCCTTTTCTATGGTTGACTGTCAACAATATTTTCTTTTCTTAGTGCTGTCTCTTATTTATTGAGTTCCAAACTTTATGTGTTCCTATATTTAGTGAGTTGTCTATCAGCACATGAATAATTTATACTTTATATACCTATTCTTACTTTATTTAGCTTCTTGAGAGATATAGAGAACTATAGCACCAGAATATATTGAATCACTCTTCAAACAATATACAGCCTGTAGACCAGAATAGTAATCGCATCATTAAATTCGCTTATGTGCATTTAGTTTTTAATGGTCACATTTCAGCATTTTCTTTAAACACTAGCCTTTTTAATAACTGGGGTACCATTTAGAAACATTTTGGCCAGCCTCGGGAACTCCGCCACACCACTCTTTTCGTTTAATAGGCAGGCTGGCGTGTACAAATACCAGTGCTGCCTTCTTATGAAAAGAGGTCATTATTTATTATTGTTATGAAATAAAGTTTATCATTTATTATTATTGAAATAGATACTGTTCATTAAACTGCCTCCATCTCTCGATTTCCAGTGCTGAGTTTAAGATTGTTTTAACAGCCTTACGATATTTAACATTTTTTTTTAATCTCACTCATAATAACTAAGATCCCCATTTTCTAACTCCAAATCCATGCGTCGCTCTATATCTTGCAGTCATTTTTGCCAAAGATTAAAAGCATCAGGTAACTGACGGAATAAATATTAAGCATCTTGCAAACAATTCCCGTAATCTAATTGGAAAATCTTCAAAAATTCTTTAACAATTGCATTGTCTAGACCATTTTAACTAAGAATAAAATTCACTTAAACCTATTTTAATATCTTTGTCATCATCAAAAATCTACGCGGACGAAGTCGCGGGCGGCCGCTAGTAGATATATATTTTTGTAATTGCAAACTTATTTGAAGTTGACAAACTTACCGCGACCTATTTCGAGGTATGGGGACAACAATTTTGCAACGGCAAAGCTAAGTTTGTCCCTTACCATGAGTTAACGTGTACGGTCACGGTATACGATTTGTACAGAGAATAGTACAGCGCGGTTACTATGAAGAAATAAAATTATTTGTACAAATCGTCCTCATACAGCGAGGCGGAGATTGTATTTTAACTTGTAAACCCATCCAATGGGAGTTTGTCACGTCTTGAGGATTCGATGATCCATCACAAACCGGGGTAAAAGCGATTCCCTGTGGATTATTTACGTAACGTCATCGTACTGGGTTCATTTTTATCCATATTGAATTGAAGACTGGAAAATAGGAGAAGAAAACAACTGTCACATTTTTATTTTTTTGAGTACAATAAACTTTCTAAGGATCTGCTAAACTGTACAACAGTTTGTTGGCAGAAGAACATAGTGCCCTCTACCATTGTACATATTACTATTGAGTAGTATCGCATTTTAACTTACAAACTATAAAAATTACACTGTAAAAGTTATACCACATACATATAATACTTTTTTTTAAATAAACAACAATATTGTTATTGTTACTCGATAACGAGGAAAAGCCAGCTTGTAATCAACAATTGAGAATATTTCAAACAGCTGATGTTTAAACTAATTTCATTACTTTATTTTCACCAAGAACTATTATTTTTATCTGATTATATGGACTTGCGACATAGATGGACGGATGTCCTCGTGAGAGGAGTCAACTGATGTAGTATGCATGGGATTGCATTTTGTGGCGAGCTATGGGGGAGGCCTATGTTCAGCAGTGGATGCCTGTGGCTGATAGATAGATAATTTTATTTTTTAAATCATGACTTGAACTGTATCAGGGCTGGCTAGCCCTCACTACCGGTAGTCGGACTTTGTGTGGGAGTATAACCCGCTAATGGGATTATCTCCGCGCGCCTCAGTTTAATCCCCGCCGGTGGGGTACTACCGCTACCCGCTACCTACTTAGTTCGCGTTTTTTCTCGGTCATAGCCCGATTGTAAATGTATTAATTTTCATAACAAGTTTCCTGATTCATTTGTGTCGGGGCTGTTTTAAATTTTTAATTTACATAGGTTATTATGAGTAGATTCGATAATAACATGCATTTTATTTCAGTTTAGAAATCCAGACTTCTAAAGCTCAATAATGCAAGGAACAATGTTGCCTTACCAACAAAAAGAACGCATTTACTGCAAATAACTTACTCCTAACTCGGGCAGTCAAGTTGAACTCAGATTTAGTTTAATACTTCGCAAACACAGTTTAGTAGTTAAGGGGGAAGAAAGTTCCAACTCACGCCTTTGTTCTTATTGTCGGAATCGCTCGCTGCTTATAGAATAAAATAACTGGGTGCCTTTTTAGGGTTCCGTAGCCAAATGGCAAAAAACGGAACCCTTATAGATTCGTCATGTCTGTCTGTCTGTCTGTCTGTCTGTCCGTCTGTCCGTCCGTATGTCACAGCCATTTTTTTCCGAAACTATAAGAGCTATACTGTTGAAACTTGGTAGGTAGATGTATTCTGTGAACCGCATTAAGATTTTGATTCAAAAATAAAAAAATAATAATAAATATTGGGGGTCCCCATACTTAGAACTGAAACTCAAAAAAATTTTTTTCATCAAACACATACGTGTGGGGTATCTATGGATAGGTCTTCAAAAATGATATCGAGGTTTCTAAAACATTTTTTTTCTAAACCGAATAGTTTGCGTGACAGACGCTTCCAAAGTGGAAAAAAGTTGGTCCCCCCCCCTCTAACTTCTAAAATAAGAAAATGAAAAATCTAAAAAAAACATATGATGTACATTACTATAAAAACTACCAACAAAAATTGTTTTGAACGAGATCTAGTAGGTAGTTTTTTTTTTAATACCAAATACCTAACTTTGCACCTAATTTATATGGGGCGCTATACATACCAGGTGCAAACTTAACTTAAACACTTAGGGATGGAAAGTGTTTGTACAGAACCCTCGGTGCGCGAGTCCGACTCGCACTTGGCCGGTTTTTATTTTACGAAAATGGTATATAGCCTGACAAGTGTCGGTCTATAATCTTATTAAAAACGTGAGACATATTTAATTATTGTATTACTAGCGATCCGCTCCGGCTTCGCACGGGTGCAATGCTGATACTAAATATACTATGCATGTATTAGACATATCAACCTTCCTCTTGAATCACTCTATCTATTAAAAAAAATGGGCAAGTGCGAGTCCGACTCGCGCATGAAGGGTTCCGTACCATAATCTATAAAAAGTTTGTTGTATTGGAGCCCCCTTAAATATTTATTTTATTTTATTTTTAGTATTTGTTGTTATAGTGGCAATAGAAATACATCATCAATTCACAAACAATTGTTATTGCTAAATACATTTTAAACAATAGATCTAACATTATAGTTTTTAAATTAATTAGTATAATATGATTATTTTTGTTAAGTAATTTAGTGCATTATTTGGAAGAGCGGGGTCTCCTGTCACACGTATTTACTATACTTACCTGTAACCTGTATATTTAACAAAAATTAAAAATTTTCATTAACATTTTCATTTTCATAACAGAAATAAACATATTTCATTTTCATTTTCATCATCTGTGAAAATTTCAACTGCTATCACCGTTCTTAAGATACAGCCTGGTGACAGACGGACGGACGGACGGACGGACGGATGGACGGACAGCGAAGTCTCAGTAATAGGGTCCCGTTTTTACCCTTTGGGTGCGGAACTCTAAAAACCGCATCGAAATCCGTTGCGTAGTTTTATAAATCTGAGCATACATAGGGAAAGACAGAAGGAAGCGACGTTTTATACCATGTAGTGACGAAGCGGTTTACACTCACGTGAGATAGTCAGGAACAGGCCGACCCGACATGTTTCGAACTTTTTTTTTGGAGTGATAAAGTTGCCGCGCTGTACGGGTAGCAGTCCCTGATGCAGAGCTCTGTACGAGTTCGAAACATGTCGGGCCGTTCCTGACAATATCACGTGAGTGTAAACCGGTAAAGGTGCGCCCAGACCGCCGCTTAAAATACGGTGACGGTACGGAATCGCAGTGACGCATCGTATCCGTACCGTTTTTAACGCATGCCCTCCACACCGCCGCTTAAAATACGGAGTCGGTACGGAATCGCAGTGACGCATCGTATCCGTACCGTTTTTAACGCATGCCCTCCACACCGCTGCTTAAAATACGGAGACGGTACGGAATCGCAGTGACGCACTGTATCCATTGTATAATAATTCAGTGGATTAAGGAGTTTGACCTTACAAACGGTCCAGAAGTTTTGAATTTTTGATAATATGTTGTCTAGGATGGTTAGTGTTTAAAATGCAATTTTTTTTAATAAAAAAATAACCGACTTCAAAATAACTGAAAAGCCGAAAATAACCCGTTCATGTACAGATTACATTTGAATCACTTTTTGAAGTCGGTGCCAAACCTCACGTAAACTAGAATATAATAATATATAATATCGAACAAAAATTTGCGCAGCATCATTTTTCATAGAAAAAGTTGAGTGGTTTGGCACCGACTTCAAAAAGTGATTCAAATGTAATCTGTACATGAACGGGTTATTTTCGGCTTTTCAGTTATTTTGAAGTCGGTTCTTTTTTTATTAAAAAAAAATGTATTTTAAACACTCACTAACCATCCTAGACAACATATTATCAAAAATTCTAAACTTCTGGACCGTTTGTAAGGTCAAACTCCTTAATTCACTGAATTATTATACAATGGATACAATGCGTCACTGCGATTCCGTACCGTCTCCGTATTTTAAGCAGCGGTGTGGAGGGCATGCGTTAAAAACGGTACGGATACGATGCGTCACTGCGATTCCGTACCGACTCCGTATTTTAAGCGGCGGTGTGGAGGGCATGCGATGAAAACGGTACGGATACGATGCGTCACTGCGATTCCGTACCGTCACCGTATTTTAAGCGGCGGTCTGGGCGCACCTTAATACAATAATTAAGTGTCGGTCTTGGCCAGGGATAGTGGCGCTACAAACAGCTTTCACCATACTATTATAAAGGCGAAAGTTTGTGAGTATGTTTGTAAGTGTGTTCTTCTTCAGGCTCAAAGGGCTGGACCAATTTTTATGTTTTGGTATGCAGATAGCTGACACCCTGGATTAACACATAGGCTAGCTGCGCCGCGCGCAACCCACTCATCCCACGGGAACACTACACTTTTCCGGGATAAAAAGTAGCCTATTTTAACAAATCCATGGTGTTAGCTACCTTCACACCAAAATTTATCAAAATTGGTGCAGCCCTGGGAGCGTGAAGAAATAACAAACATACACATTATAAACACAATCACAAACTTTCGCCTTTATAATATTATCTAAAAAGACGAAATTCCTCTTGCTCAAAAGATTTTAATTTTTGACGTGACAACGTCTTAATTTAAGTTGCGCTCGGAGTCACACATGAAAAAATGTAACGCCCGCTCACGTCTGATGAGTGAGAGAGACAAAATATATTTCTATAGTTAAAGTTTGTGCAATTCTTATTTTCATTCATCGAGCATTACTGTAACAAGAGGGAAGAGGGAAGAGGGAAGAGGGAAGAGGGAAGAGGGAAGAGGGAAGAGGGAAGAGGGAAGAGGGAAGAGGGAAGAGGGAAGAGGGAAGAGGGAAGAGGGAAGAGGGAAGAGGGAAGAGGGAAGAGGGAAGAGGGAAGAGGGAAGAGGGAAGAGGGAAGAGGGAAGAGGGAAGAGGGAAGAGGGAAGAGGGAAGAGGGAAGAGGGAAGAGGGAAGAGGGAAGAGGGAAGAGGGAAGAGGGAAGAGGGAAGAGGGAAGAGGGAAGAGGGAAGAGGGAAGAGGGAAGAGGGAAGAGGGAAGAGGGAAGAGGGAAGAGGGAAGAGGGAAGAGGGAAGAGGGAAGAGGGAAGAGGGAAGAGGGAAGAGGGAAGAGGGAAGAGGGAAGAGGGAAGAGGGAAGAGGGAAGAGGGAAGAGGGAAGAGGGAAGAGGGAAGAGGGAAGAGGGAAGAGGGAAGAGGGAAGAGGGAAGAGGGAAGAGGGAAGAGGGAAGAGGGAAGAGGGAAGAGGGAAGAGGGAAGAGGGAAGAGGGAAGAGGGAAGAGGGAAGAGGGAAGAGGGAAGAGGGAAGAGGGAAGAGGGAAGAGGGAAGAGGGAAGAGGGAAGAGGGAAGAGGGAAGAGGGAAGAGGGAAGAGGGAAGAGGGAAGAGGGAAGAGGGAAGAGGGAAGAGGGAAGAGGGAAGAGGGAAGAGGGAAGAGGGAAGAGGGAAGAGGGAAGAGGGAAGAGGGAAGAGGGAAGAGGGAAGAGGGAAGAGGGAAGAGGGAAGAGGGAAGAGGGAAGAGGGAAGAGGGAAGAGGGAAGAGGGAAGAGGGAAGAGGGAAGAGGGAAGAGGGAAGAGGGAAGAGGGAAGAGGGAAGAGGGAAGAGGGAAGAGGGAAGAGGGAAGAGGGAAGAGGGAAGAGGGAAGAGGGAAGAGGGAAGAGGGAAGAGGGAAGAGGGAAGAGGGAAGAGGGAAGAGGGAAGAGGGAAGAGGGAAGAGGGAAGAGGGAAGAGGGAAGAGGGAAGAGGGAAGAGGGAAGAGGGAAGAGGGAAGAGGGAAGAGGGAAGAGGGAAGAGGGAAGAGGGAAGAGGGAAGAGGGAAGAGGGAAGAGGGAAGAGGGAAGAGGGAAGAGGGAAGAGGGAAGAGGGAAGAGGGAAGAGGGAAGAGGGAAGAGGGAAGAGGGAAGAGGGAAGAGGGAAGAGGGAAGAGGGAAGAGGGAAGAGGGAAGAGGGAAGAGGGAAGAGGGAAGAGGGAAGAGGGAAGAGGGAAGAGGGAAGAGGGAAGAGGGAAGAGGGAAGAGGGAAGAGGGAAGAGGGAAGAGGGAAGAGGGAAGAGGGAAGAGGGAAGAGGGAAGAGGGAAGATGGCGGACATAATTTTTTCATAAAAATCGATATGGGTGTCATCTCCGAGGTTCCTCGGGGTTCCGATTACGAAAATGACATCCATTTTGAAATCCAAGATGGCGGACATTATTTTTTCTTAAAAATCGATATGGGTGTCATCTCCAAGGTTCCTCGGGGTTCCGATTACGAAAATGACATCCATTTTGAAATCCAAGATGGCGGACATTATTTTTTCTTAAAACTCGATATGGGTGTCATCTCCAAGTTTCCTCGGGGTTCCGATTACGAAAATGACATCCATTTTGAAATCCAAGATGGCGGACATTATTTTTTCTTAAAAATCGATATGGGTGTCATCTCCGAGGTTCCTCGGGGTTCCGATTACGAAAATGACATCCATTTTGAAATCCAAGATGGTGGACATTATTTTTTCTTAAAAATCGATATGGGTGTCATCTCCAAGTTTCCTCGGGGTTCCGATTACGAAAATGACATCCATTTTGAAATCCAAGATGGCGGACATTATTTTTTTAAAAAAATCGATATGGGTGTCATCTCCAAGGTTCCTCGGGGTTCCGATTACGAAAATGACATCCATTTTGAAATCCAAGATGGCGGACATTATTTTTTCTTAAAAATCGATATGGGTGTCATCTCCAAGTTTCCTCGGGGTTCCGATTACGAAAATGACTTCGATTTTGAAATCCAAGATGGCGGACATAATTTTTTCTTATAAATCGATATGGGTGTCATCTCCGAGGTTCCTCGTGGTTCCGGATACGAAAATGACGTCCATTTTGTGATTTTGAAATACAAGATGGCGGACTTAAATTTTGACGTGATAACGTCTTAAATTAGGTTGCGGCTCGGAGTCACTCATGAAAAAATGTAACGCCCGCTCACGTCTGATGAGAGAGAGAGACAAAATATATTTCTATAGTAAAAATTTGTGCAATTCTTATTTTCATTCATCGAGCATTACTGTAACAAGAGGGAAGAGGGCGGAAGAGGGAAGAGGGAAGAGGGAAGAGGGAAGAGGGAAGAGGGAAGAGGGAAGAGGGAAGAGGGAAGAGGGAAGAGGAACAAAATATATTTCTATAGTTAAAATTTGTGCAATTCTTATTTTCATTCATTGTTCCTATTGTGCAATTTAATAATATTCATATCAATTCTACCGAGAATAAGACGTTGTCACGTAAAATCTTCCTTCGCCCGTAAAACCGACTTTACAGGCAACCATTTTTTTTATTTATTTATACAAGGAGAACCAACAGCATAACTTATGCAAATAGTGACATAAATATAGTAATCTACATAGCCAATTATAGGAAATATTTCTTGAAATCAAGTCCCCCCCTCATAGAAAATAGATTTTCAATACTGGAAATTACATACTCTTTGTACTATGGCTGTGCTCATTTTCTGAAATAGCTGTTAAAGTGTATAATTGTGTGTGTGTGTGTGTGTGTGTGTGTGTGTACCGTGTGTGTCTGCGTGTGTGTGTGTATCAAAGTGGCGTCATGGCGTCCCTTGCTGCGGTAATATTCGGTTTGGAGCGAGTCAAAATTCCGCACTTGAGATCTAACGCTACCGAGTCTTTGCTTTGGCTAGAGAGGAGAAGTGTCGGCAAACTATTCGATAAATGAGTAATAAAATAATTTGAACTAAAAACCCAGAGTTAACAACACAAGCTAAAGTGCTCATAGCGAGTTACGTCGACATTATGGATATGTAAAAAAAAGAAGATACATTACTGACCCGATATAAAAAAACCGGCCAAGTGCGAGTCGGACTCGCGCACCGAGGGTTCCGTACAAACACTTTCCATCCCTAAGTGGTTAAGTTAAGTTTGCACCTGGTATGTATAGCGCCCCATATAAATTAGGTGCAAAGTTAGGTATTCAAAAAAAACTACTTACTAGATCTCGTTCAAAACAATTTTCGTTGGTAGTTTTTATAGTAATGTACATCATATGGTTTTTTTAGATTTTTCATTTTCTTATTTTAGAAGTTAGAGGGGGGGGACCAACTTTTTTCCGCTTTGGAAGCGTCTGTCACGCAAACTATTCGGAGTTTCAGTTCTAAGTATGGGGAGCCCCCAATTTTTTTTTTTTTTTTGCATCAATATCTTAATGCGGTTCACAGAATACATCTACCTACTAAGTTTCAACAGCTCTTATAGTTTTGGAAAAAAATGGCTGTGACATACGGACGGACAGACGGACAGACAGACAGACAGACAGACAGACAGACATGACGAATCTATAAGGGTTCCGTTTTTTGCCATTTGGCTACGGAACCCTAAAAACCGCTAAATAACTCAGTATATTTAGTGCATAAATGTATAGTCAGACTTCTTAACCTACCTAACTAAATAGGTCATCATCATCATCATCATCAGCCAAAAGACGTCCACTGCTGGACATAGGCCTCCCCCAGAGAACGCCACTATGACCGGTCCTGCGCCTCCCGCATCCAGCGGACTCCAGCGACCTTCACCAGGTCATCAGTCCACCTTGTGGGGGGCCTACCCACGCTGCGTCGTCCGGTGCGTGGTCGCCACTCAAGAACTCGATGGCCCCAGCGGCCGTCGGTTTTACGAGCGATGTGCCCTGCCCATTGCCACTTAAGTTTTGCTATCCTTCGGGCTATGTCGGTTACCCTGGTTCTTCTACGGATCGACTAAATAGGTAAGTTGTCTTAATAGGTAAGCTATTATTTTCACTACTTTCTGCACTTCTAGGATCTCTGATCTACTAAAGAGTCCTTATACATTTTAAAATGTATTCCTTACAAATATATTGATAACTAGCTTTTGCCCGCGGCTTCGCACGCGTAAACACAATATCATACGTTCACTACACTTATTGCGAGGCCAAAGGCCGAGCTCCGCGTAGCACCGAAGGTTCGGAGCGTCCTAAGGAAGCCGCCCACCCACTTAATATAAGTCGAAGTAACTTAATGCGAGGCCGAAGGCCGAGCTCCGCGTAGCACCGTAGGTGCGGAGCGTCCCAAGGAAGCCGCCCACCCACTTAATATAAGTGGAAGTAACTTAATGCGAGGCCGAAGGCCGAGCTCCGCGCAGCACCGTAGGTGCGGAGCGTCCCAAAGAAGCCGCCCACCCACTTAATATAAGTGGAAGGAACTTAATGCGAGGCCGAAGGCCGAGCTCCGCGTAGCACCGTAGGTGCGGAGCGTCCCAAGGAAGCCGACCACCCACTTAATATAAGTGGAAGTAACTTAATGCGAGGCCGAAGGCCGAGCTTCGCGTAGCACCGAAGGTGCGGAGCGTCCTAAGGAAGCCACCCACCCACTTAATATAAGTCGAAGTAACTTAATGCGAGGCCGAAGGTCGAGCTCCGCGTAGCACCGTAGGTGCGGAGCGTCCCAAGGAATCCGCCCACCCATTTAATATAAGTTGAAGTAACCTAGTGCGAGGCCGAAGGCCGAGCTCCGCGTAGCACCAAAGGTGCGGAGTGTCCCAGGGAAGCCGCCAACCCACTTAATATAAGTTGAAGTAACTTAATGCGAGGCCGAAGGCCGAGCTCCGCGTAGCACCGTAGGTGCGGAGCGTCCCAAGGAATCCGCCCACCCATTTAATATAAGTTGAAGTAACCTAGTGCGAGGCCGAAGGCCGAGCTCCGCGTAGCACCGAAGGTGCGGAGCGTCCCAAGGAAGCCGCACCCACTTAATATAAGTTGAAGTAACTTAATGCGAGGCCGAAGGCCGAGCTCCGCGTAGCACCGTAGGTGCGGAGCGTCCCAAAGAAGCCGCCCACCCACTTAATATAAGTGGAAGGAACTTAATGCGAGGCCGAAGGCCGAGCTCCGCGTAGCACCGTAGGTGCGGAGCGTCCCAAGGAAGCCGACCACCCACTTAATATAAGTGGAAGTAACTTAATGCGAGGCCGAAGGCCGAGCTCCGCGTAGCACCGAAGGTGCGGAGCGTCCTAAGGAAGCCGCCCACCCACTTAATATAAGTCGAAGTAACTTAATGCGAGGCCGAAGGCCGAGCTCCGCGTAGCACCGTAGGTGCGGAGCGTCCCAAGGAATCCGCCCACCCATTTAATATAAGTTGAAGTAACCTAGTGCGAGGCCGAAGGCCGAGCTCCGCGTAGCACCGAAGGTGCGGAGCGTCCCAAGGAAGCCGCACCCACTTTATATAAGTTGAAGTAACTTAATGCGAGGCCGAAGGCCGAGCTCCGCGTAGCACCGTAGGTGCGGAGCGTCCCAAGGGATCCGCGCACTCATTTAATATAAGTTGAAGTAACCTAGTGCGAGGCCGAAGGCCGAGCTCCACGTAGCACCAAAGGTGCGGAGCTTCCCAAGGAAGCCGCCAACCCACTTAATATAAGTTGAAGTAACTTAATGCGAGGCCGAAGGCCGAGCTCCGCGTAGCACCGTAGGTGCGGAGCGTCCCAAGGAATCCGCCCACCCATTTAATATAAGTTGAAGTAACCTAGTGCGAGGCCGAAGGCCGAGCTCCGCGTAGCACCGAAGGTGTGGAGCGTCCCAAGGAAGCCGCACCCACTTAATATAAGTTGAAGTAACTTAATGCGAGGCCGCAGGCCGAACTCCGCGTAGCATCGAAGGTGTGGAGCGTCCCAAGGAAGCCGCCTATTAAGCTACTTAAACATATGTTAAGTGGGTTGGCGGCTTCCCTGGGACGCTCGTGGAACTCGGCCTACGGCCTCGCATTAAATTACTTAGGGTTTATAAAGTAACTTAGCACCGAAGGTGCGGAGCGTCCCAGGGAAGACGCCCACCCACTTAAAATATGTTCAAATAACTTAATGCGAGGCCGCCCACCCACTTAATATAAGTTGAAGTGTGTGAGCGGCTTCCCTGGGACGCTCTGCACCTTCGGTGCTACGTGAAGCTCGGCCTACGGCCTCGCGTTAAGTTACTACTTATATTTGTGGGTTGGCGCCTTCCCTAGGACGCTCCGCACCTTCGGTGCTACGCTTGTGAACATGATCTTGGTTTAATTAAAATTGAGGCAAGACTTATGTTTAAAAAATCGTTTTGATTATTAATTGTCTATTGTAGATTTAAATAACTTAATGCGAGACCGCCCACCCACTTAATATAAGTTGAAGTGTGTGAGCGGCTTCCCTGGGACGCTTTGCACCTTCGGTGCTACGTGGAGCTCGGCCTACGGCCTCGCATTAAGTTACTACTTATATTAGTGGGTGGGCGACTTCCCTAGAACGCTCCGCACCTTCGGTGCTACGCTTGTGAACATGATCTTGGTTTAATTAAGATGGGTCAAGATTTAGGTATGTTTAAAAGATTGTTTTTAATATTTATTTTCTATTGTAGATTTAAAAAACTTAATGCGAGGCCACCCACACACTTTATATAAGCTTAAATGTGTGAGCGGCATCCCTGGGACGCTCTGCACCTTCGGTGCTTCGTAGAGCTCGGCCTACGGCCTCGCATTAAGTTACTTCTTAATTTAGTGGGTGGGCGACTACTCTAGATCGCTCCGCACCTTCGGTGCTACCATTGTGAACATCATCTTGGTTTAGTTTAAATTGAGGCTAGACTTATGTTTATATATCGTTTTGAATTTTTATTGTAGATAACTATTCAAAGCACCTTGAAAAATAATTAGCTATTCAGGTGCCAACTTAACTCAATCGAGCGTACGTCAATAATGGCGACAGCACCACTGAACGGATACGTGATGGCCTCACTGTTTTGTTATCCGTGGTATAATGAATAAGGAAGCAAAGGAAAATGCATGAGATAACACGGTTATTATTTCAGTAGGTTCTGGGTTCAAATCCCGGCTAGGTGAAATCCTTTCTACATTGTAAATTTCATAATTTTGTCTTGTCTCGAATCATGGTTGTTTTTCATATAAAATGCATACATTGTCGAGCAGCAACTCTCAATACCTGATACACTGCTGCTTATTAGGTATGCGATCAATATTCAACAACTTCGGTAGTAATTCTCGAAGTCCAGGTTAACCCATCACAGCTAGACCCTATATAGCTTGTGCCGAATCGTGGTCACGGGCACGCAACGACGTGCGTGAATCCTTGGCCTTGGTGTCGAGAAGACCCATCAATGGCTCCAAAACCATACATGTATGGAGCTGGTGTTATTAACTCAGGAAAAATCTTAACAGCGCGATGCAGCCGCTAGTATGGAGATTTTGTCAAAGTAACAACGCCATCTAGCGGAAAATTGGTCATTGAGAACAAAATCTCAACACACCGTTAAAAATAAAGAATTACTGATATTTAATGCTTTGAATAAATTTGATATATTAAAAAAACTACATAGATGCAAAATTGTGGCTAAATATATCGTATATTTATCGTTTATTATACATTTCGCTACCTTATTAGTAAGTTAGGCCAAACACAAACAATACCAAAACTTGCGCCTAATGTTCTAAATGTTGGTTGGTAAAACATATTTAAAAATGTATTTAATTTACTTAAATTGATTCGAAATACTTTTATTTCAATTACACTCGATAAAATGGCATTAAAAATCTGTATTATTCATTAACATTTTTTATTGCGTCTCCGGGCTTTTTTATGGTCAATACTTACAAACTACAGAAGAATATAATTGCATATTCAATAAAAGAGCATTAATTAGTTCCTATTGTCGCAAATTGTGTTTTTAAAGAAATGTATGTTTTTTTTTAGCATGAGCCAATTTACAACGAACATTGCACTCATATTTTCGTCTGTGTTGGTCGATAATTGGCGCCATCTTTTCTATCTAACTAAGACGGTTTCCGTAACTCAACGCCTCAAACAACCTTAACCTTATTGTTAATACCGGTGGGCCGCGCGGAGGTATTATGTCGAATTCATACTTTTTAGTTTTAGTACACGTAAGAGCCACGCGGGGGTCGCGTCGTTCTAAATTCAAAATCACAAACGCTGTCATTATAAGTTTACACATTGTAAGGAAAATATTTCATGGAATTTATGTTTTCAGAGATATATATTAATCATAATAAAAAGTATCCTATAACCATCTTTGGATGTTCAGCTATTCCTGTACCAAAATTGGTAACTTTTTATCCAGCCGTTTCGGCGTGATGCGAGGACAATGGTTTTTTTGAAAACAGATGGCGCCAGGTTGGCACGGCGAAGCGTGTCCATACAAAACAACTATCCGGCTGCATCACGCTATCGAGATTTTTCCTGAAATCATGACCTCCCCCCATAGAAAATTTATTTTCAATACAAATTTAGGATTTTATAATAGTATAGATAGATAACAAGCAACTCTTTAAAGTTAATAAATCATACTTTTCCCTGAGTTCTAGATAGTAACATAGCTATTTCATGCTTTAATTGCGTGCAGTCGATAATAAGTTGAACAAAACAGTTTTTTGCATGAATTTTCTCAAATTCGAGTAGTTTTAAAATTTCAAACTGTAGGTTTCAAATATATACCTACCAACAAAACGCGATAGCCCTATTCTAAGCAGTAACCTTGATAATATGCAAAGAACATGTTTGATCATAGAGTGATTATCACTTTCTATATGTACTTATCACTAACGAATCAGCTTTCAACAAATTTATGTTTAACCCTTTCATTATCTCACTTGTTTTCAAAATGCCTATTTATACAAGTGATCGGTCATTTATATAATTACGAATAACAGACTGCGCCCAAAACCATTTTGGAATGTTTACTTTGGGTTTATTTGGTTTGTCAATCATTGAGTGATTATTGCTTTTATGTTCATGAATTGGTTCATTGGTTAGGTACCTACATATATTGTTGGTTGAATTTATTGTTTAAAGAAGTTTGTTTGTCTAATGAAGTATATTTAGACAACGGCATCAGCGCATTAGGTTCAGTGGTCCAATAGGTAGGACGCCCGTTTTGACCCGGAAAGATGTTGGAGACGCAAATTCGAAGCCTGCTAGAACCACATTTTTTTCGTGAACAATTTTTAATATACTTGTAATAATACTTTACTATAAGAACTTTTTTTCTTTCCCATAATCGGGTAAAAATATCATTTATCCATCTTATGTGTATATACTCGTAGTATGTAGGTATATCGTCGTCTAGTACCCATAACACAAGCCTTCTTGAGCTTAATTTGGGACTAGATCGATTTATGGGAGGTTGTCCGATATTTGTTTATCTTTGGATGTCCAGCTACCACTGTACCAAAACTGGTTAAAATAAAAACTTTCCAGCCGTTTCAGTGTGATGAGCGGACAAATGAAATTTAACCGACATTTGGTGCTGTACGCCATAATTTTGCATCGTTGTTAAGATTTTTTTTTAATTATGTAATATTAAAGATTCTAGGAGATATCTAATGACCACAAGAAAGTCATAAACTAGACATTATTTTTTTCCTGATTAGCCTGAGAACTGTGCGGTTCTAGAGGAACTTCCTACCGCGAACGCTCCGCATGTGGCATGAGCTCCCGCCGAGGTACCCCGGGGCTACAGCATGCGGTTCTTCAAGAGGGGAGTAAATAGGTTCTTAAAGTGTCGGCAACGCGCGTGTGATGCTCCTGGCGTCGCAAGCGTCCATAGGCGGCGGTAACTGCTTAACACCTTCGTAGTATAAAAATAAGCCAGGAGGAAGCTCTACTATGCAACTGGTTTTACAGAGTTCTCCATTAAAATGAGTGTTTTTCTATGTAAATGGCAAAACGATTTAAATAAATGTAATATTCAACTTCATCGACATTGAATAAGAAATGTAAGGACAACATTATGGTTGCGAATGCTGTCATGAGCGGAGCGGAATTAATATCCTGAGAGAGGTCAAATAAAATCCCATTGCTGTGATACATAAACATAACCGACGTACCAGGAAACTAAATAAGTTTAATTTTAGAGTTGATCGAGTTAGAAATACCATACCATACTGCCTTGTTAAAGTGGAAGTGAACCGGATAAATTTGCCGCATGCATCCACAAAGGTGAGCAAACTTAGCTGCATGGTAGATGCCAAACGATGGCCACAGGCGGCGAGGAAGGCACAGGCGAAGATGGCGTGATGACCTAGATGCGTTCATCAATAATTGGCTAGAAACAGCTAGGAACCGAGATGAGTGGAGGTCAATGGGGTAGCAGTTAACACCACGCTAACAAAAATAAAATTAGCGCCCCATACGCCGTATGAAACAATTCCCAGCGGTCTCTAGAATCCGAAGTATTCAAGGCCGCAATGGTTGCAAGAATTGCTTATTATCAATTCAACGTTTCCTGATAAATAACATGCGCCACGCATGCGAAACGATTGAAATTTATCGGAATTATGTGTCTGCGATTAAATATATGTCGCTTATTGGAAATATCTGCAGATCTCTCTGGAATGCGGTCCTAGGTCCTAGCACGAGATCTGTGTTATCAACTTATCATGAGTTAACGTGACTGTACTCGCTAGCGACTGGGTGAAGTATTGTATGGACCCCTAGCGGTTACTTTGTAGAACTACAATTCTCCATACAAATCCTTTACGCAGTCGCTAAGGGTAGGTACAGATCTCGTGCGAGGTGTTCGCGAAACGACCCTGCACTATGATTATGTCGATACTAAGAATACTCAATGTTCGCCTCCTCAGTCGTTCACTCTTTGTATAGTGGTTGTGGTTGTATGATGAGTCATATCTATTGTAGATAATGCAGCTCTGTGTACGCCGTACAAACAAACCGCTCCCGATTTTTTTTATGTCATAGGGGGCAAAGGAGCAAACGTATCGCCTGATAGAAGGCGATTACCGTCGCCCATAGACACCTGCAACACCAGAGGAGTCACAAGTGCGTTGCCGGCCCGCTCCGCTCTACAACCTGCCCTCACCCCAACCGCTTGCTCGGCAAACCGCATTTTGTGGAAGTCGCGGCGCTCCCGAAATTAGATTTGCTTTGTGAGCTGTAATTCTGATTAAAACCATTTTCTGGCAGACTGTACCGATACCGGGCGTGAGCCGTTCGGTTTTGGATTCACGTTCTGTAATGAGACTGTTTGAAACTGTCACAATGTTAGGGCACTGAGGCCTTATTCCTTTAAAAAAACTTTTTTTCATATTATGATTATGACAAATATATTGCACTGAGGCCTTATTCCTTTAAAAAAACTTTTTTTCATATTATGATTATGACAAATATATTTATAATTTCAATCAACTTTTTAAAGTGAAGAATACTTTTCCCTGAGTTCTAGAAAGTAACATAGCTATTGCGTGCTTTCATTTAAAAAAAGGTCTTACTAGAAGGACAAATTCGTACCCATAATTTTTTTATAGGTACCTTAGTCGGGTGAAAAGTATACTACCGGGTGTCCCAAGACATGGGACATGGGACATCAACGGAAAGTACCTTAAATATCGTAGATAGGAATTATTTTGCTGAAAGAAGACTTTATGTTATTTTTAAAAGTTAGTAATCCTGCATCTAAATTTTCTAAGAATTACTTGCTTAATTATTCGTCGTCGGCAATAAATACTTTTCTTGTAAATAAATAAAATAAATATTAAGGGACAATCATACACAAATCGACCTAGTCCCAAACTAAGCAAAGCTTGTACTATGGGTACTAGACGACGATATACATAATGATAATATTTAAATACATAATATAGATAACATCCATGACCCAAGAACAAATATTTGCACAAATATTTTGCCCCGGCCGGGTTTTGAACCCGGGACCGCCGACTCAGTAGGCAGGTGTCTACAAACCGAGCCAAACGCGTCGTCGATTCGACGATCGAATTTGACTCAAACATTTTACGTTGTTCCTTTCTTTTAAGGTGGTTGCAGAGATGTCACTTTCATACAAATCGTTTGATCAATACACACTTAGGCGGTTATGGCTTTAGGTTATTAAACATTCTTAAAAAAATCTTTAAGCGATCTTATACTCGCCAAGGAAATCAGTTTTGCTATAAATCATACAATTACAAAGTTATTAAAGCTTTAAAACCCGTTGAAATATTGTCCATATATGTATGTGTGCGTTGCTTTTACACACATACAAACGTAAGCGCACGTAAAGCTATTCATGAACAGTGCGTTCTGAAATATAATACTACTAATTAACTTATGATTTAGGATAATAAATTTAAATTGATGTTTCGATACGAATACATAACAGTTTATTTTTAAATGATTACAGCTTTCATTAAACATGTAACAAATAATTGGAAACATTTGGATTTTAAAGATACCTATTGTGTTTATTTGCTCATAACAATAAAGTGGAACAGATTTCGAACGCACTAAATCTTGTGAATGAAATATGAATTGTGTCAATACTGTCATGTCAATTGTGGAAATTCGTATAAAATGAATCATGTTTGGTTTACATTTTTTTCGTTTCGTGAGTTTTTATTTACTTTATGCAGTGTGAATAATGAAACGTGCATATAATAATAATAAACATGTGTACTCAGGACATAGTGATCCCTAAACGATATTGCGATATCATGGGTCAGAAATTGCGGGGAAAGTATTGTGTTTGAAAACATTACAAATCGAAGTGTCCTGCCGTGAAGGAGGTGTCTCGCACTATTTTCTTTTTAGGCGAAGACAAGCATGGCGTGATGACAACCGTAATCAACCACAAAAACTGAACGCAATCGCTCGCTTTGGGTGATGAAAAAAAAACAAAGCTGTTCATAGTGGGTTCATATAGGTAGTTTCTTCTCTCTGACTGAATTGATACCAAGACCTACCCATGTTTTTCAATAGGTGTGGGAAACCAAATCCTTTTGGGAATTATCGATTCAGTGACTAAGTTTCCTCCTTGAAGGATACCTGTAATAACACTAATTACCCTAACATCCTGTAAGATAGGACATGCATACAGCCGTTTCCATTGCCGGCATTTTTGTGACGTAATAAATAATTTCATTACAGATTCAAGGCCAGCTTAGAGCTTCATCAAAAGGGATTACTGCAAGATGATTTCCTTCATTGAATTATCAACAAAAATAATGTCAATTAAAGTTCAAACAGATGAAGGCTTCATCCAAGAAAAGCTGCAGAAACTTATAATTTTCTACAAAACATGCGTGTTGCCTAAAATAATATTACAACGTATACACCATTTCGAATTAAAGCGACGTCTACAACTCAAGTAAACACTAGTATTATAATAAAACCTACACGTAACAAAAATTGTTTTATTTTATTTAGTGGTTGGTGGTTCTAAAATCCATATATGTACATAATAACAATATATTGTCATATATTTTTATATGGCGCGAGCTAGCTCGGGGTCGTGGCGCAAACAACTGGTGCTGCGCTCAGTTAGTAGTAGTTCTAGTAGTTATATATTTTTAGACTGAACATTTTTACAATTAGAGACTCCATGGAACCACGATTTAGAACCACGAAAATCCCAACCCTAATCAGTACCTACTATACTTGATGTCGGGTTTTTGTATATCAGGTCAGAGTATAGCAAAAAGGGCCCGATCTTGTCATTAAGTAATAAAAAAACAGAGGTATACTTGTGTTTTTTTTTCATCGTAAATTTCTAAGTCCCAGCACAGAATGGATGATAGTACAAGTAGTCCCAGGCTACGTAGTAATTCTATGGAAATTTAGGACCACTCTAGTTCTTAAACGGGCAAGTTAATCAAACAATTGTAATTTATAAAAGATACTTATTTTAATGTATTCTTTAGTTCTAATCAAATAGTAACAAAAAAAAGAAAAATATTTTTCAACAAAATATGTGTCCTAAAATTGGGCCCTTTTTGCTGTACCCCAATCTATCATTAAGAAAAACTTAGGACAAACTCAATAACATCACAAATCAGAATCACAATATATCAGAACAGAAACCCAACAAATATACTCATTTAATTTCACCACATACTTAAAAAATATAGAACTGCCAAAGATTTGTAATTTCTTCGTATTATTTATTTTTACAATCCAGCCCGTCTAATACAACTAGGCTTCACGATTCTTGTCACGCGACATAGCATCGCCCGTCAGTCTCCTACAGTACCGCAAAGAAAGAGATAGGAAATATTTTTCGCGCGAGAAAGAGTTGCGTGTCACAGTTGTGCTAGAGGTGCATCTTTACTTCATCGTCAAAATCAAATATCATGCCTGCTTATTTATTCAGCGCTTACTATCAAACTGACAGATGATACGCGAGCCTTTAATGAATGAATCACCCGCACACACTCACAATTAGTGTCTATTAGTGTGAGTACTTGCTGATTTTTCACAAATTGCCAACACATGGGAGAATAAGACAATTTATGACGTGCTACTAATACTACATGAATAAAAGACAAATACGCGGACTCGCCAAGATACAAATTTTACTTCAAACTAAAGTAACATACGAAATAATACACAAAAACTACAAATCTTGCTTTTCAGCGCCATCTAGCGTGGAATGTCTAGTTTTGTTTCCTCTGCAACCACCTTAAGATACTATGTTACTTAGGCAGAATTATTATTTAAATTTTTGAAATGTCCATTCTTTCGATTGGCATCATAAAAATAGAGGTGATTTTTTTTTCACATTTAAGTCGATTCGATTCCCAGACGAAACAAGTAATTCTTTGAAAATCTTTGAATGTAGAATTACTAATTTTAAAAATAACATAAATTCTTCTATCAGCAAAATATCCTCTACGATATTTAAGGTACTTTCCCTTGATGTCCCATAGTCTTGGGACGCCCTGTATCTTTGGATGTCCAGCTATCGCTGTACCAAAATTGGTTAAATATCGACTGTTTCGATACTGAATCGCCACTGTTTCCATGCTGAGTCGTGACTGTGACATGATCGTACCGATGCAGAGTCATGTTTACGTGTGCGAGGGTACTAAAAGCATCGCGCTAAAAGTCGCAGTATGCGTCCTCCCTTATAAACACGATGCTACTTCGTTTTATGAAATATTGCTAATCGGTTTTGGCTAGGCGTTCAAAATCGCGTTCACGTAAATTTATCCCATATCTGTTTCTAGTATAAGTCACTGTAAGATTGTAAATGCCGTTAGTTTATAATATAACGCGTGGGTTTATAAACTCCTGATAAATTGTGAATCGCAACATACTGCTTAAAATTTATAGCGTATTTATTTTCAATAGTTTAATAATCGGTGTCAAACCAATTCGTCTTGTCCGTAAAGAAGTGCGTCTACATGGTAGTAAAAAGTACAAATATATGCTATGTTGAATTATGAGGATTCTGAAAACAAATTTAAATTTGCTTTTGGATTAAAAATATTTCATATTACTTAAGCCATTTCGAAATTTTTGTGAATGGGTGATTTGCACAAATGTACTTTGAAAGAGAATAATTGTATTTTTCTTAGTCCACCTTTAACAAAGGTAGGTAACTGTAATAGCTGCGGTAACGCCTAAAGGCTCAAATAATAAATAAATGTGGTTTAATCCTTTTAAATTGTTTTTTTTTGTTATTATGATTTGTGATTGACATAAAACAAACCGAACCTAATCAATACGATGATATTTCGAAGAATCATGAAAAGTTTATGACTACAGGGGAATATTGTCGGCGAAATAATTTACTTATATTCATAGTTAGTAGCTCGTAGGAGGGTGATTCTGATTATTCGAGCGTTTTAACCGCCTCATCACCGTGACCACTATATTTAACGAACCATATGATCAAAGGCGCCATTTTATGTTGTCTTGTAGAAGACGTAGATTTTGATGATGTTGATTGCTTCTATAAGGCTAATGCGGTTACGGTAATGAGGCCGTTAAAAGGCTCCGAATAACACACGAACATAGTTAAACATTCTGTTCGTACGAGCGTACCACTAACGAACACTGTTCGTGTCTCCATGTTTTGTTCGTACATGCGTACACGTACACGGCTTTACTTAGTGTCCAGAAATATGAAATAAAATGCACATTTCCTTCCTATGATCCTGCTATGAACATTATACATCCCGCTAACATACAACATCCATTTTCCTTTTCAATTTATAATGAAAGATTCCCAAGCAAAGCTGAACGTTTATCTAGTCTATGCGTGTTGATGGTTCTTATTGTGTAAGCAATAAGGTAGAAAGTACTGTGAATTGGCTGTGGGAATATGTTTGCATAGTGGTACAAAGAGCTATAATGTAGTATCATGTTAACTCGTTGAACAGAAGTACTGACGAGAACAGAAGCGTTACAAAAATGCGAACTGACAATATTATGAATCTCTTTGTCATATAAAATCAAAATTTATTATCTCATAACTGAACAAATAATAATTTTTATAGCGATGAGTTATAAAAATGTTCAGGAAAATCTGAAGAAAGTGTCACCCATCAAACCGTCACATAAAATTATGTTATTTGATATATTTGTGACAGTGACATTAACATTACAACGAACAAGTTGAGCAGTATGATATCTATAGTAAATCTACAATGGTAATAGTTTATCTGTATGATTTTCTTCGCTGTTGTCAATGGCTTGTTAACTAGTTACACTGTATTAGAATCAACAAATATTTAAACAGAACAGTCCTTTATAAATATACGTTCAAGTTATATTTATTATTATCTATTAGGCAGTCTCAAATAAGCTCTAATAGGTAATAGTGGTTTGTCTGGTTACATTTTGTGGCTATATCCACAATCCACCTCGACGCAAAACGCCTTAACATAAAGACTCGTCCAAAGCCTTCCTATACGTATACCTACAACAACAAGGGTGAGCTGCATTGCGCGCCGTGCAACAGAACCTTTAAAACCAAATTTGGTTTTGCAAGCCATATTCGGGCACATGATCGCCGCTCGTGAAGGTCGTGGAGCCAGGTTCGCCATTGACGGACTCGTCAAGGAGGACTATATACACGCTGTATTATAATAATTGATCAACATGTTGTCAGACACTTGCGCCCGCGACTGTACTCCGCGCATGTTTTGCTATTAAGTGGTCGACAACTATAAACGAGACGGAAATACGCCCTCTCGCTCCTACATACAAATAATATTATTTAGGGAGGCGGCACTTTTTATTTGTTTTCTGTGTTGGCAGCTCTGCCAAGTGTTAATGTACCATTTGTTAACACCCTAAGATGAGCGTATGTTAGGTTTATCGTTAGGGAGGCTTTATGAGCGAGGGCTGGAGTTCGAATTGTGAGCGCAGCGATGGATTCTAGATGATTGTGAACATGCTTGAGAGGAAAGAATGATTGCATAAGTGCCTAAAGATTCAAATAAAAATAAACATATCCTAATTGCGGCTGCACACTCATCGCGGAGTTGGGCGAATATGATAGTGAGGAGAGGCTACGGAAACCCAAACTACGGCGGCCAACTTTGCCTTGGCCAACTTCGGTCAACTTCGCTTTAGGTGTTTCGCTTTGGGTGTAGCACATCGTTACTATCGATATCGATTCTCAACATAATTTGAGACGATGGTGCCGATTATAAAGTCTGAATCTTTACGGTAGATGGCGCTACTATGCCACCCTAAGGCATGTAGAAGCAACTGGTTGAAAAATTCAACGGCTCTGGCATCTGGTTCGGTGGTCCAGTTGGTAGGACGCCCGTGTTGGCCCAGGAGACGCAGGTTCGAAAAATTGAAAAATTGAAAAATTTACCGGATTAGGCAGGAGCCTAATCCGGTAATTTTTTCAATTTTTCGCTTCATTGTAAACAGTTGGTTTACGTTAGCAGACGTTAACTGCTTTAATAAAATAATTAACTTCGCTTTATTTTCTTTCTTCCTTTCCTTCCTTTCCTTCCTTTCCCTCCTTTCCCTCGTTTCCCTCCTTTCCCTCCTTTCCCTCCTTTCCCTCCTTTCCCTCCTTTCCCTCCTTTCCCTCCTTTTCGTCCTTTCCTCCCTTTCCTCCCTTCCTTCCTCTCCTTCCTCTCCTTCCTCTCCTTCCTCTCCTTCCTCTCCTTCCTCTCCTTCCTCTCATTCACCTCCGTCCTCTCCTTCTTCTCCTTACTCTCATTCATCTCCGTCCTCTCCTTCCTCTCCTTACTCTCTTTCCTCGCTTTTCTCTCTTTCTCTCTTTTCTCTCTTCTCTCTTTTCTCTCTTTCTCTCTTTCTCTCTTTCTCTCTTTTCTTTCGTATCTTTCGTTTCTTTGTTTCTTTTCTTTCCTCCTTTGCGGCTGTCGCACATTTAAATAGAACAATTTAAATGAATTATATCGCTTGTAGTATACCTATTATTTTTAAATTTAAGCTAATCCAGTACCCTTACCATGAGTTGACAGTGACCGTACTCGCTAGTGACTGCGTAAACAATTTATATGGGAAATTGTAGTTCTACAAAGTATCCGTTAGGGCACTGCACTATTCTCCATACACATCGTTAACGCTGTCGCTACCGAGTACTGTCACGTTAACTCATGTGGGTACAGTTACCGTTGTTAAAGGTTGAACTAACCTTTTTTGACTTAACCGCTGTCAACCTTTGACAACGGTAAGTGTAATAGTTACTGAAACGTCAGGGAGGCTTGCATAATGAATACACGCAGTACCCGTTTTTTTAACTGACTTCAAAATAAGGAGGTTTTTAATTCGGCTGGTTTATTAAATGTTTGTTAAGTACCACAGAACTTTCGACTGGGTGAACCGATTTTTATGATTATTTTTAATAATTCCGTTTAAAACAAGCAAAATATAATGATATATGAGTAAATGCGGCGTTTGTGGTTCAAATATGTTACAAACGACAAATAAAAAGCATAGACAACTAGAAACGTAATTTCGCCTCTAGTACTTAATAACAGGGGACATGCATGAAGTTGGAACCTATAATTCTTGATTCTCTTATACATGTAGTCATAAGCAGTGAAATAACTCAAAAATTATATTCTCACTTCAAAACATCATGTTTTTTCATGTTCAGTAAAATTAATTCTATCAAATTGTTCATATTAAAATGTAAACAAAAATGTAATAGTACCATAGCTAGGTAGGCGGTGAATTCTCGAATGTCACAGATCGCAGTGTGTGGCTAGAACCGAGTGCGAGGGCCATACATATGCGATCTAGGGCTTTACGAATTACCGCCCGTGGTTTGCCTAGAGTTTTACGTCTTGCCTTGGCCAGGAAGTGAGATTTTAGCGGGCAGAAAACCCCATTTACGACCTAGGGTGACGCAAAATAACTATAGCGCAGTATTTTAAGAACAACATTGCAAATTGCATGTTTTTACTATCTTTTCAACCGTAAAAACTATTTGTAATTTTTATAAAACAAACCTAACCTAATCAGTACGATGATACTTACAAAAATATGAAAAAAAGTACGACTAGAGAGGTATAAAAATTCTGTGAATCGACGAAATAAGTATCTAGGAGTCAAAGAAGGAGAGTCCTAATCTCGGGAACGCTTGTCTATGGATTTTTTTATTGCACGTTCCCAATTAGACGTAAATGTTGGAGAGAAATGCTGAAGGAATTAGACGTATTTGAAGCCGTACGAACAATGCCCCGGAACAGATGGAAAAGCTTCTTAAATGAGCATGTTGCTGCTTAGAGAGTACGGTGTAGTTTTGTAGAGAAACTTAAGTTTAATTAACTAAAATTTGTCGTGTAGTGACTCTAAGTATGAGCTCGCAAGATTTTTTACATTTTCAATCTTGTAATTTTTTTTTTTTGACTAAACTGACTCGACACAAAGAATGGCTTCAAATTCATAGTAATAATAAATCTATCTATCTTTAACCATCGTTAATTTTATGACAAGATAAATGATTAAAGTCTCAATGTGTGATTACCTAATAACCGCAAATTCAATAGCTAACTGTCGATATCTATCACTGGTCGTTGTTTAAGTTAGTTACGGCAATTGAAGTTTATAAGATACTAGCTTTTGCCCGCGACTACGTACGCGTGGAACTTGATAAAAGGCATTATTAAAAGCGCCTAAGCAAATGCAAGAGCAATTGTGCTTTTGGTCTAATAATTACATTTCCTACAGGGTCACCGCAACCCAACGGAAATGTTCACTCACTTTTCAATCTTTTTAGGTATAATTTCCAGGATGAAAACCATCCTATGCCCTTCCTCGGATCCTAAACTATCTCCATACCAAATTTCATCAAAGTCGGTTCAGCGGTTTAAGCGTGAAGAGGTAACAGACAGACAGACACACTTTCGCATTTAGGTATAATATTAGTATGGATTAACTGAAATAATTCCTGAGCAAGGACTGTACTTCGCGACGAAAAAAAAATTATCCATTCTTTGAATGCGATTGTAAGGGGTATTTATTTAAAAATCAATATCTTACAAAAAATATTATTTTCTTTGACAAGTATTACTAATCAAAACACGTTTTATTCATAAACGCTATGTTGGATGATAACCGAAGAGGAAGGTGTTGATTCGAAGTACTTTAAAGCTCTTCGGTATCTCTCCTCGTATCGGTATCGGTACCGATACCAACAATTCCTATAATTGCACCATATTGCGGCATAGTTGACCACTTATTTAAATGAAATCTGTTTTAAAAGTGAGATCAAATTGTTCGTCGACTACTAAATAGAGTAGCTGCTAGCCTACCCTGTGAATCACTCATTTTAAAAGCTTTTAAACTTTAGTGTTTAACTTTAGGCGCAGCTTGCACAAGCTTTGCACATCTATACTATTATAAAATCCTAAATTTGTATTGAAAATAAATTTTCTATGGGGGGAGGTCATGATTTCAGGAAAAATCTCGATAGCGTGATGCAGCCGGATAGTTGTTTTGTATGGACACGCTTCGCCGTGCCAACC
Organism: Apotomis capreana; assembly: GCA_947623375.1. Lineage (NCBI taxonomy): Eukaryota > Metazoa > Arthropoda > Insecta > Lepidoptera > Tortricidae > Apotomis > Apotomis capreana. The sequence continues at coordinate 1,910,898 of OX392520.1, forward strand.
TGGCGCCATCTGTTTTCAAAAAAACCATTGTCCTCGCATCACGCCGAAACGGCTGGATAAAAAGTTACCAATTTTGGTACAGGAATAGCTGAACATCCAAAGATGGTTATAGGATACTTTTTATTATGATTAATATATATCTCTGAAAACATAAATTCCATGAAATATTTTCCTTACAATGTGTAAACTTATAATGACAGCGTTTGTGATTTTGAATTTAGAACGACGCGACCCCCGCGTGGCTCTTACGTGTACTAAAACTAAAAAGTATGAATTCGACATAATACCTCCGCGCGGCCCACCGGTATTAACAATAAGGTTAAGGTTGTTTGAGGCGTTGAGTTACGGAAACCGTCTTAGTTAGATAGAAAAGATGGCGCCAATTATCGACCAACACAGACGAAAATATGAGTGCAATGTTCGTTGTAAATTGGCTCATGCTAAAAAAAAAACATACATTTCTTTAAAAACACAATTTGCGACAATAGGAACTAATTAATGCTCTTTTATTGAATATGCAATTATATTCTTCTGTAGTTTGTAAGTATTGACCATAAAAAAGCCCGGAGACGCAATAAAAAATGTTAATGAATAATACAGATTTTTAATGCCATTTTATCGAGTGTAATTGAAATAAAAGTATTTCGAATCAATTTAAGTAAATTAAATACATTTTTAAATATGTTTTACCAACCAACATTTAGAACATTAGGCGCAAGTTTTGGTATTGTTTGTGTTTGGCCTAACTTACTAATAAGGTAGCGAAATGTATAATAAACGATAAATATACGATATATTTAGCCACAATTTTGCATCTATGTAGTTTTTTTAATATATCAAATTTATTCAAAGCATTAAATATCAGTAATTCTTTATTTTTAACGGTGTGTTGAGATTTTGTTCTCAATGACCAATTTTCCGCTAGATGGCGTTGTTACTTTGACAAAATCTCCATACTAGCGGCTGCATCGCGCTGTTAAGATTTTTCCTGAGTTAATAACACCAGCTCCATACATGTATGGTTTTTGAGCCATTGATGGGTCTTCCCGACACCAAGGCCAAGGATTCACGCACGTCGTTGCGTGCCCGTGACCACGATTCGGCACAAGCTATATAGGGTCTAGCTGTGATGGGTTAACCTGGACTTCGAGAATTACTACCGAAGTTGTTGAATATTGATCGCATACCTAATAAGCAGCAGTGTATCAGGTATTGAGAGTTGCTGCTCGACAATTACATAATTGCATCATCAATTGCATCGACATTTTATATGAAAAACAACCATGATTCGAGACAAGACAAAATTATGAAATTTACAATGTAGAAAGGATTTCACCTAGCCGGGATTTGAACCCAGAACCTACTGAAATAATAACCGTGTTATCTCATGCATTTTCCTTTGCTTCCTTATTCATTATACCACGGATAACAAAACAGTGAGGCCATCACGTATCCGTTCAGTGGTGCTGTCGCCATTATTGACGTACGCTCGATTGAGTTAAGTTGGCACCTGAATAGCTAATTATTTTTCAAGGTGCTTTGAATAGTTATCTACAATAAATATTCAAAACGATATATAAACATAAGTCTAGCCTCAATTTAAACTAAACCAAGATGATGTTCACAATGGTAGCACCGAAGGTGCGGAGCGATCTAGAGTAGTCGCCCACCCACTAAATTAAGAAGTAACTTAATGCGAGGCCGAGCTCTACGAAGCACCGAAGGTGCAGAGCGTCCCAGGGATGCCGCTCACACATTTAAGCTTATATTAAGTGTGTGGGTGGCCTCGCATTAAGTTTTTTAAATCTACAATAGAAAATAAATATTAAAAACAATATTTTAAACATACCTAAATCTTGACCCATCTTAATTAAACCAAGATCATGTTCACAAGCGTAGCACCGAAGGTGCGGAGCGTTCTAGGGAAGTCGCCCACCCACTAATATAAGTAGTAACTTAATGCGAGGCCGTAGGCCGAGCTCCACGTAGCACCGAAGGTGCAAAGCGTCCCAAGGAAGCCGCTCACACACTTCAACTTATATTAAGTGGGTGGGCGGTCTCGCATTAAGTTATTTAAATCTACAATAGACAATTAATAATCAAAACGATTTTTTAAACATAAGTCTTGCCTCAATTTTAATTAAACCAAGATCATGTTCACAAGCGTAGCACCGAAGGTGCGGAGCGTCCTAGGGAAGGCGCCAACCCACTAATATAAGTAGTAACTTAACGCGAGGCCGTAGGCCGAGCTTCACGTAGCACCGAAGGTGCAGAGCGTCCCAGGGAAGCCGCTCACACACTTCAACTTATATTAAGTGGGTGGGCGGCCTCGCATTAAGTTATTTGAACATATTTTAAGTGGGTGGGCGTCTTCCCTGGGACGCTCCGCACCTTCGGTGCTAAGTTACTTTATAAACCCTAAGTAATTTAATGCGAGGCCGTAGGCCGAGTTCCACGAGCGTCCCAGGGAAGCCGCCAACCCACTTAACATATGTTTAAGTAGCTTAATAGGCGGCTTCCTTGGGACGCTCCACACCTTCGATGCTACGCGGAGTTCGGCCTGCGGCCTCGCATTAAGTTACTTCAACTTATATTAAGTGGATGCGGCTTCCTTGGGACGCTCCACACCTTCGGTGCTACGCGGAGCTCGGCCTTCGGCCTCGCACTAGGTTACTTCAACTTATATTAAATGGGTGGGCGGATTCCTTGGGACGCTCCGCACCTACGGTGCTACGCGGAGCTCGGCCTTCGGCCTCGCATTAAGTTACTTCAACTTATATTAAGTGGGTTGGCGGCTTCCTTGGGAAGCTCCGCACCTTTGGTGCTACGTGGAGCTCGGCCTTCGGCCTCGCACTAGGTTACTTCAACTTATATTAAATGAGTGGGCGGATTCCTTGGGACGCTCCGCACCTACGGTGCTACGCGGAGCTCGGCCTTCGGCCTCGCATTAAGTTACTTCGACTTATATTAAGTGGGTGGGCGGCTTCCTTAGGACGCTCCGCACCTTCGGTGCTACGCGGAGCTCGGCCTTCGGCCTCGCACTAGGTTACTTCAACTTATATTAAATGAGTGGGCGGATTCCTTGGGACGCTCCGCACCTACGGTGCTACGCGGAGCTCGGCCTTCGGCCTCGCATTAAGTTACTTCGACTTATATTAAGTGGGTGGGCGGCTTCCTTAGGACGCTCCGCACCTTCGGTGCTACGCGGAGCTCGGCCTTCGGCCTCGCATTAAGTTACTTCCACTTATATTAAGTGGGTGGTCGGCTTCCTTGGGACGCTCCGCACCTACGGTGCTACGCGGAGCTCGGCCTTCGGCCTCGCATTAAGTTCCTTCCACTTATATTAAGTGGGTGGGCGGCTTCTTTGGGACGCTCCGCACCTACGGTGCTACGCGGAGCTCGGCCTTCGGCCTCGCATTAAGTTACTTCAACTTATATTAAGTGGGTGCGGCTTCCTTGGGACGCTCCGCACCTTCGGTGCTACGCGGAGCTCGGCCTTCGGCCTCGCACTAGGTTACTTCAACTTATATTAAATGGGTGGGCGGATTCCTTGGGACGCTCCGCACCTACGGTGCTACGCGGAGCTCGGCCTTCGGCCTCGCATTAAGTTACTTCAACTTATATTAAGTGGGTTGGCGGCTTCCCTGGGACACTCCGCACCTTTGGTGCTACGCGGAGCTCGGCCTTCGGCCTCGCACTAGGTTACTTCAACTTATATTAAATGGGTGGGCGGATTCCTTGGGACGCTCCGCACCTACGGTGCTACGCGGAGCTCGACCTTCGGCCTCGCATTAAGTTACTTCGACTTATATTAAGTGGGTGGGCGGCTTCCTTAGGACGCTCCGCACCTTCGGTGCTACGCGGAGCTCGGCCTTCGGCCTCGCATTAAGTTACTTCCACTTATATTAAGTGGGTGGTCGGCTTCCTTGGGACGCTCCGCACCTACGGTGCTACGCGGAGCTCGGCCTTCGGCCTCGCATTAAGTTCCTTCCACTTATATTAAGTGGGTGGGCGGCTTCTTTGGGACGCTCCGCACCTACGGTGCTGCGCGGAGCTCGGCCTTCGGCCTCGCATTAAGTTACTTCCACTTATATTAAGTGGGTGGGCGGCTTCCTTGGGACGCTCCGCACCTACGGTGCTACGCGGAGCTCGGCCTTCGGCCTCGCATTAAGTTACTTCGACTTATATTAAGTGGGTGGGCGGCTTCCTTAGGACGCTCCGAACCTTCGGTGCTACGCGGAGCTCGGCCTTTGGCCTCGCAATAAGTGTAGTGAACGTATGATATTGTGTTTACGCGTGCGAAGCCGCGGGCAAAAGCTAGTTTTAAATAAAATGCTACATAATTCATTTTTAATATTTTATGTCAAACACACAATTACCTATGTTTATCGTTTTTTTTTGTGGGTACACCACTTAAAATTAATTTTTATTAAAGCAGTTACATCTAGTGTAAACCAAATGACTATATTTAAGCGAAAAATGTGGGCGCCTTCCCGTTTATTTTTTGTCGGATACCCTTGAATGAAATGTCGACAAACGTTTCACCGAATACCTCATTTCGTCCACTTTTCATTTCACAAATTTTTACTCGTAAGTTATACATTTTACAGACATTTTGTAAATTATAGCCTTTAGATTAGGTTAGGTTAGGTTAGTCTTATAACATTCAAAAATATTTTATAGTTACAGAAAAAAATGCTTCCGACGAAATGAAAATTCGATGAAACGTTTGTCGACATTTCAAGGGTAAACCATTTTTTGTATCTATATAGCAATAATCATTTTTATTAAAGCGGTTATATCTAGGGTAAACCTAATGTCTATAATTACGCGAAAATTATGACTCATAATTTCAAAAAAATTCAATGTGAATGAGAAGAAGCAAGAAACTTGTTAAACGAGAATCCCCTTTCAAAATTACACCGTTACTGAGAACTTGACATGCCTTTGTCACGTCCCGGTGATCAACAAAAGCTTTGCCACAGAATAAGCTCCATCAAACATTTTCAAATGGGGTACGATTTTTCAAGTAGGTTTTAGTAGATTATTTTGAATCCATATGGGAAATATTGTGATATCATATAATTTATAGATCAATCTCAGGAAAACGCCATATTGAAATTGGTTCAATGCGACTAAAATTTTAGGCTTTATCAAACATATAACCTAGTGGTAAACCACTACAGCAGTAATATGACATTTTCCATTAAAAACTAATTATCACAACTATTTGATAGTGCGTGCGGTCGTGGCCTGTCTGGTATCGGTATCGATATCGGAATTGGTACCGACGGCCGTACCGCTACCGAATTGTTGTCGCGTTCGGCGACAATTATGATAATTATACTGTTTTGCGGTTGGTACTCTATCACTTTGAATTTGCATGCACACTGCAATCAATATAATTTGACACATAGAAGCCGTCAATGATTTTGTCACAATAAAAGAGAAACATTGAAGATTATATGAAGATCCATTGCATTTTGGTTCATAGGCTACTAAAATCCAATATATGAAAGAGCCTACTTATTCCGTATATTTTCATAAACTTGATATATGTAGTAAATATCTTGGCGACGCGGTTTATTTATATAACTAACATAAACCACAGGATAGCATAATATTGATTACATAGGACTACTCTTTGAAAGTTTTAGTAAACTTAATTCATATTGGAAAACCGGTCCACTACAACAATGAGATAAATTCCATTACAAAACGAATTATCACAATTATTTGATAACGCGTGCGGTCGCGGTTTGTCTGGTATCGGTATCGGTATCGACGGTCGGTACCGCTACCGAATTGTGGTCGCTCGACGACAATTACGATAATTACACTGTTTGCGGTTGATACTCTATCGCTTTGTATTTTAATAAAATTTAATTATTTATATCTGTTACAGTGGGCAGACCTAGATGGAGAGACGACATAGTTAAGGTCGCAGGAAGGAAGTGGATGCACGTGGCCCGGAGTCACAGCGAATGGAAAATGCACGAGGAGGCCCTGATCCAGCAGTAAATAGATACGGGCTGATGATGTTAGAGTAAGTGATGTGTCACCCTCGACGATTTCCGGAAACTTTCCTCACTTTGTATAGGATTGAATTACTTATGTCTGTCAGACTTGGTGATGTGTCATTCTCGACAATTTCCGGAAACTTTCCTCACTTTTTATTTTTTATTTTTTTTTATTTTATTTTATTTATTCATAACATCTATAACTTACAGCTAAAGCCAACGCGTTACAGATTTTAACCTAAAATAATTAAATCTAAGGGTAAAGAACACCCATTTAACATAAACATAACTGAAACTTATTCTAAACACTACAAATAGGTATATATATAAAACTAGATATAAGGTAAAATACATTTTAAGATCGTTCTAAGAACTTTCTGCATTCATTCATCACGCTTGCAAACCTGGTAGCGAACACATCGCAGTGTGGAGCTACGCTGAGCATAGAGTTGAGGATGGAGAGCGCGCTCGGAATGGGCGCGTGCCGCAGCAGGGCTGTGCGCGAGGGGGGTGGCGCCAGCAGGGGTGCCTGGCGTAGGCGCAGTCGGGCCGTCGGCGCATATAGCCTCACCACCTCCCCTACCAATGCCGTACACTCGATATTGCCGCGGATAATGCCTAGAGCAAATTTAGCGATTGCTAGATACCGTCTTACTTCAAGCGTTTCGTATTCTAGCACCCGTAACAGAAATAAAGTCGGGTAGAGATAAGGGTAGTAAGTGTACTGTCTCATGTACAAGCTCCTGAGGTACTTTTTCTGTATTTTTTCTGTATTTTTATAGGATTTTGTATAGGATTGAATTACTTATGTCTATCAGACTTTGTGATGTGTCAATCTCGACAATTTCCGGAAACTTTCCTCACTTTGTATAGGATTGAATTACTTATGTCTGTCAGGCTTAGTAATTTGTCATCCTCGACAATTTCCGGAAAATTTCCTCACTTTGTATAGGATTGAATTACTTATGTCTGTCAGACTTTGTGATGACATAGAGGTTTTCGGAAAAAATCCCATACAAGATGAGGAAAGTTTCCGGAAATTGTCGACAATGACACATTGTGTCATTGTCAAATCGAGAAACGTTCTCGAGAACGGCACATCTCTAGTTTGAGTTTCTTGTTGACTACGGCACCCTAAAAAGAATCTTTCAGCTATAAGCAGTCCCCATACCCATATCCAATAACCTGTCAAGCTCGCGCTATCCTTTTTGCATGTCAGTTTAGGACGAGTGCACTTCCGGTACTGTACTCCGGTAACAGTACTGTGTTCCGGTACCGGTACTCACAATGGTCCCAGATCCATATGTACTTATTGGAAATTCATGATTTCTTTACTAGTGGTAAATGTAGTGAAGGTTAGATGCGGGGTTGCTAAGAAATTGAACCTTTTAAAATGTAAAATATTTTTTAAGTAGTATATACCGATTTGATTAATTTGAGTTCTTGACCTTTTAATATTGGTAGGCCGGAAATGGGTAAGGACCAAATTCTTTGCATCGTTGGACAACGGAAATCACAATGGAATGTGTCACACCGGAAAAAAAGTAGCACAATAAAATTGTAAATGTACGTGTACAAGGTTTGAAGATGAATAATAAATAAACATCGGGACAGGTGAAACTAAATAAAAGCTTGTAAGCACAATTGGTAACGTTGTCTTCGCTTCGACGAATTTCCGTTGTGACACGTAGCACAATTTTGTGTCACTCATCGCACAATGGAGGCAAAATACTTCACGACCTAACCAGAAATAACAACATGGCAGCACTATCGAAGTCAAGCTTGCAAGTTCGGAGTCAGTGTTCCATTAAAATAATTGAAGAATCTACTGGAATAGCGTTGTAAGTTCCGTGTAATGTCGTCGCACAACTGGAGGTTGCACAATGGAAGAATATTCGGGACATGCATAAAATAGCCGCAAAATTTAAAATGATGAAGGATATCGAATATTAAACTATACCTGCGTCTTAACAAAACCTAAGACTATACATACAAATAAACTGTATAAGTTAAGGCGTTCGTACTTTAAAACAAAATCAATATATTCTCGAGAAAGCAGAGTACGGACAATGGACATATTCATTTTGTATGGAAAATATAGTAAAGATAAAAAAGTATATTTCTGAATATTTTTTTTATTAACTATTCTGAAAATCAATTCGTTTATTGATGATTGGGTTAATAGGAACTGTTATTTGGCGTGTTTTTCTACTCTACAAATTAACGATAAATGTTCTATTTTTAGTTTGAGATGAGGTGGACATTAATGTATGACAGTATTTGCAAAGAATTTGGTCCTTACCCAAATACCAAAAAGCCCACCGAAAAATGTGTTGCAAAATGGATGCAGGATAATATAATGTACAATGTTCTCATCAGAGTACACATACATCTAATGTGGTTAAAATCAGTATACATGTACTTTCAATCGTCAATGTCAATACCAACATTATTTTAATCTCATTATGCAAAGCAAATCATTTATAGAATAGTTAGAAAACCTATAAAAATTATGCGTTTATTTGTTTATAAATGTATTGTGCGCCGCCGTCTAATAACAATAAATTTCTCCACTATACCCAAAGATTGTCTGGAAGGGATCGCTTTTTATCGATAAGACAGTCTGTTATTTACATCTAATTGTGATTTCCTGCATGGCATTTCCTGTTTGTTCCGTTAGGTGTGTATAAAGAGTACTTGTCATATGAGGCAAATACGACTATGGGGCAAATGCGTACTTTGATGTTATCATAGAAACGTAACACTTTATAACTACCATCGCTCTATTTGTCATATCAATAGTCCTAAACTTTAGACAGTAAGAGTATCGGTAGTTTTTAATCTATATATATATTACGCGAGGCCGATTTTTGTACATCCCATCAGATCTACAGTTATGGTCCGATTTTGATAAATGATATGTCATTAGATTCGTCTCATGCTGGAGAGGTGCATAAAACTCTTGGAATTTTCATTTTTTCCTGAAAAGGTACTGAAAAATGGATTTGAAAAAACTACTGTGCGCTAACCACGTGACTTTGACCACGTGACCTGTGATCCCTATTTTGACATAAGATGACCAAATAATAATAAGCATGATTTGCTCACAAACCTGTAGTAAGTTGTTCAGCATGATGAAATATTATTTTTGAGTCGGCAACATAATATCCGCAACACTTAAAACATGTACGAATATGCAAAAATAATTTTACAGTTTCTTGACAATGAATGACAGTAACCATATTCTGACAACTTTTAATGTCTTTTTTATTGGGGGCCCTTTCGACGCATAAGACCACAAACGCGAAATACCAACTCTACGCAAAAAACCACTTTAGCAAAATACCAACTACGCAAAACACCAACTACGCATAACGCTAACATGAATTTAAGCAAAATACCAATCACGCTAAATACCATATATATAAAAAATAATACTATAATAATAATAAGCCCGCAGGGCAGCTTGTGGCGAGCTGTTGGGGGTGACGACCCCACGGACCCGAGATCTCCAGAGATTTGGTCAGGGTCCTCGTCTCCGGTGTGCCTTCATCGGTCGGAGTGGAAACCCAAGAGGACCCGTAGGACTCTCAGCTCTGGCTTGCCTTCATTGGCCGTCCAGAGTGGAGCGTTGGAGCTATCTGCTCCAGGGGTGGAAGTGTTAAAGGGCATCACGCCGCGAGTAACTTCGGAAAAAGCGCAACACATCTCTCGGCACCCCAGAGCCCTCACGCTCGTGTTGCTTCCGGCCGTCTTTACGACGGCATTACGGGGCCCACCTAGTGAGGGGCGAGTCACCACCCGCCATAGGTAACAGTCGCACTGATGGTTACGGCGGGTGACATGTTACTATTGCAATAGGCCAAAGAAAGAGTCCACCCATACTCCATTTTAATAGCCCGGTTTTTTCTTTTCCGTATCAATGCAATAGTTCAATCACCTGCTGGGACCTGTTCATGGATGTATCATCTTATTGATATGATCAGGAATGGGTCCCAGCAGGGCTACAGCCACAGCCAATTTCTCCAAGGGGCCTCTACGAGAGATGGGCATTATTCGAATAATATTTTATTCGAATAATCATTCGAATAAAAAATAATCCGTGATATTTTCATTCGCGAATAATTTATTCGCGGATGATTTCATTCGACCGCTTTACAAATGACGAATGATTTATTCGTTATTTTTATTCGAATAAATTCACGAACTAACTAGGAAGAATCGAACTTTACTAGGTATCTAAACATCTAAAATATTTATTGACTGAGCGAGCGAAGCGTCTCCGTTTCAGCTTGGTGAAAAAATCGTTGTCGCCTAGAAGTCGCATTTCTCAACCGATTTTTTTTTATAGCCTGTTAGGTGTCCCGCTTATGAGCAAAGGCCTCCCCTTTTCTTCACTTGACCCTATTGCAAGCGCGGTTAAGCCATTCTCTGAAGAACACGTCCAGATCGTCCCGCCATCTCCTTTTCGGTCTGCCTCTGTTCCGGTACCCATTTTGTGGAATGCTTTTGTGGTGCACTTTTCCGGGTGCATGCGGCATACGTGTCCAGCCCAGTCCCATTTCAGTTTTGCGGTCATGAGACCCACATCTACTATACCAGTTTTGGAGCGTAGTTTCGGGTTTCTGATTCGATCAGTCTTCCGAAATCCCAATCCCAACCGACTCTATTCAGTCTAATCAGTTTTAATTTTTTTTTTTCAAAATTGTGGGGACATGAAAGTGTAAAACGTAAAACAACCCCACATTTTAAGCATTAAAAAATTCTATCAAGTGAGTTGACCTCCACTTACGAGTACATTGCAACAAATAACACGAACAAGATTTAACATAACTTGTTTTTACTGTATATTTTAGGGTTAAAAGATAAGTACAGGTAGTATAATAATAATAAACAAGGGATTAGCGTAAGGAATGGATTAGTCACACACAAAGCTAATAGTAACTTTCTAGCCTGACTTAGAAAGAGATAGCTACATGAAAGAGCGAGAAAACCTCATTTTTTTATCAGTCGTTTACTTCTGAGAGAAACTCACTACGCATAATTGATATTTGTCAGTTATTAAGTTGCAGTGCATACCACAGTTCCCTAATAGTTCTGAAGCTATCACGTCGTGGTATATATACCACGTGGTATTATATTTTTGAAAATGAGTGCCAACCAAGTTGGGCGTTTGAAACGCTCCGATATTCCCCCGGCTAAGATGTGCAGTATATCATAAAACATTTATCTTAGTTACACCAGTAAAGAAAATGTAAGGCAAAAATCATATTCCGTTCCGTTAGTACAAACAACAGTTAGGTTTAGTATTTATTTTTTCGAGAAAAATGTTTACCTAACGTATTTATTCCAATAAATAACAAACCATATTTACTATAAACAAAAGGTCATAATAATAACTCTATTGTGAAACTTAAGCTCCTTAAGTTAGTTTAAATCTGACTTATACTCCTTGTTACTTGGGTCACAGAATTATTCGTGACAATTCATTCGACGAATAAATTATTCGCGATAACTTATTCGGCGAATAATTTATTCGAATGACGAATAATCACTCGTGGTTTTTATTCGTCATTCGCGAATAAATTGGTTATCTTTATTCGTTATTCGTCATTCGATCGTCATTCGAATAAATTTTGCCCAACTTGGAATTCCATATCCCCAAGCAAGCCTTTCAAAACACCGGGACGTATGCGCCCGAGACTCTATGAGAGGAGAAACAAGAATAATAATAATACCATATTAAGACTTTTTGAATAAATACGAAATAAATAATAATACCTAGGTCCAACCACACCAAAAAATTAACAAAGGCTCAAAACACCACAAAACGACCGGTTGGTGTTTTGCGTTTGTGGCATTTTACGTAGTTGGTATTTAGCGTTATTATTTTTATAAATCCGCAAAAGGCCAAAAATCCTCGGGTTGGTATTTCGCGTTTGCGGTCTTATGCGTCGAAAGGACTCATACCTGTTAAAAAGGTGGAGAAAAAGCCGGTTAAGTGCGAGTTGGACTGGTGCTCGAAAGACTAGAAAACTGACCGTCATTCAAGAATAGATTATTTTTATAGGCGAGTTTTACAATAAATCAAAGCAGAAAAAAATTAGTAAAACTAATTTACACGTCATTCAAATAGGTAAATTTATGATAGATTATTATAAATATGATTAAAGTCCATCAAAAAAATAATTCCAAGGAAAATGGCATGAGTTATGGTAAATTAAATGGTATTTTACAAGAAAAAACTTAGTCCTTGCGCTTGCATGTCGACGGGATCGGAAATGTGGTCGAGTTGAGAATATGGACGACATGACAATGTGCCTAAGTTGGGAATGTATCTATATTGGTAATATGGATGAGTTGGTAAAATGGATGAGTTGGAAATGTGGACGAGTTGGGAATATGGAAGAGTTGGGAATGCGGATGAGTTGGTAAAATTGACAAGTTGGTAATATAGACGAGTTGGGAAAATGGACGAGTTGTTAATATGGGCGAGTTGTTAATTGGACGAGTTGTTAATTGGACGAGTTGTCAATGTAGACGTGTTGGGAATATGGACGAGTTGGGAATGTGGATGAGTTGGCAAAATGAATAAGTTGGGAACACGGACGAGTGGGCAATGTGGACGAGTTGAGAATATGGACGAGTTGGGAATGTGGATGAGTTGGCAAAATGAACAAGTTGGGAACACGGACGAGTGGGCAATGTGGACGAGTTGAGAATATGGACGAGTTGGCAATGAAGACGACTTGGTAATACGGACGAGTTGGTGATATGGAAGATTTGGCAATAAAGGCGAGCTGATAATAAGGACAAGTTGGTATTGTAGACGAGTTGGGTGTATCGTCGAGTTGGGAATATGGGAGAGTTGGAAATGTGGATGAGTTGGCAATGTGGATGAGTTGGTAAAATTGACAAGTTGGGAACATGGACAAGTGGGCAATATGGACGAGTTCGCATTATGGACGAGTTCGCAGTGAAGACGAGTTGGTAATACAGACAAGTTGGCAATGAAGACGCCTTGGTAATACGGACGAGTTGGTGATATGGAAGATTTGGCAATAAAGACGAGCTGATAATAAGGACAAGCTGTTATTGTAGACGAGTTGGGTGTATCGTCGAGTTGGGAATATGGACGAGTTGGAAATGTGGATGAGTTGGCAATGTGAATGAGTTGGTAAAATTGACAAGTTGGGAACATGGACAAGGGGGCAATGTGGACGAGTTCGTATTATGGACGAGTTGGCAATGAAGACGACTTGGTAATACGGACGAGTTATCAACGTGGACGAGTTGAGAATATGGACAAGTTGGAAATGTGGATGAGTTGGCAAAATGAACAAGTTGGGAATATGGCCGAGTTTGCAATAAAGACGAGCTGATAATAAGGACGAGTTTGTATTGTAGACGAGTTGGGTGTATCGTCGAGTTGAGAATATGGACGAGTTAAAAATGTGGATGAGTTGGCAATGTGGACGACTTGGAATTGTGGACGAGTTGGGCATATGGACAAGTTGGAAATGTGGACGAGTTGTATTTGTGAACGAGTTAGCAATATGGACGAGTTGGCATTGTTGATGAGTTGGAAATGAAGACGAGTTGGGAATGTAGATGAGTTTGGTGTATCGACGAGTTGGTAATGTGGACGACTTGGCATTGTGGACGAGGTGGGAATATGGACGAGTTGGAAATGTGGACGAGTTGTATTTGTGGACGAGTTAGCAATATGGACGAGTTGGCATTGTTGATGAGTTGGAAATGAAGACGAGTTGGGAATGTAGATGAGTTTGGTGTATCGACGAGTTGGTAATGTGGACGACTTGGCATTGTGGACGAGGTGGGAATATGGACGAGTTGGAAATGTGGACGAGTTGTATTTGTGGACGAGTTGGCATTGTGGACGAGCAAGTAATATGGATGCGTTGGCATTGTGGATGAGTTGGGAATATAAACGAGTTGGCAATGAAGATGAGTTGGTAATACGGACGAGTTGATAATATGGACGAGATTGGCAATAAAGACGAGTTAATAATAAGGACGAGTTGGTATTGTAGACGAGTTGGGTGTATGGACGAGTTGGAAATGTGGACGAGTTAGCAATATAGATGAGTTGGCATTGTGGATGAGTTGGGAATATGGATGAGTTGGGAATAAAGACGAGTTTGTAATATGAACGAGTTGGCAATGTAGATGAGTTGGGTGTATAGACGAGTGGGCAATGTGGACGATTTGGCATTGTGTACGAGTTGGGAATATGTACGAGTTGGGAATATGAACGAGTTGGAAATGTGGACGAATTTTATGTGGTGACGAGTTGGCATTGTGGACGAGTAAGCAACATGGACGCGTTGGAATTGTGGACGAGTTGGGAATATGGACGAGTTAGCAATATGTTCGAGTTGGCATTGTGGACGAATTGGGAATATGGACAAGGTGCCAATGGAGACGAATTGGTAATATAGACGAGGTAGCAATGCAGATAAGTTGGGTATATGAACGAGTTGGCAATGTGGACGTGTTGGGTGTGTGGACAAGTTGGCATTGTGACCCAGATGGGAATATAGACGAGCCGACATTGTGGACGAGTTGTATTTGTGGAATAATTAACATGTTACCCTAACATGCGAAACTTGATGGTAGAAATAACTTACATATGATGCAAATTAAAAAAAAAATAACGACTCGCTCAAGAATAAATCATATTTGAATTAATGACGTGTGGCTGATCATTCTTATTCTTATTCAAAATAAAATTTGTCAAATTATGCTGTCAACACAACATATAGATTTTTTTAAGGCTTCCGTTTTTACCGACTATGGTAAGGAACCCTAAAATTAGGTTTATATCATAGACTTGAGAGTATAGATAGCATCTCCCTCACTCTTCTGTCAGACACTATTTCAATGAGAGGAAAGACACGAAAGTTTGAATTTGGAATTTGGGTATACGTAAGGCCTTCAGCTCTAAATTTATTGAATAAAATATATCTTATATTCTTTTCTCAAACATGTTTAGCTGTTTTATATATTGGATTTATTTTATTACACATATTTGACACATTCTTTTTTTATGGTGGAGTATTGTCAGTCAGTAATTTATTTAGATTAGTATTTTTAGGTGTTCGCTATCACTTTACAAAAAGCAAAACCTCACCGAACAACGGCATGCTCTACGAGCAAACTCGGAATTGGCGAAATCATCATTAACTATGATGGAAGCCATATTTTAAAATTAGAATTAGAAGTAGGGTTTGATTAAGAGTTATACTGGCGTAAGAATTTCAAACACAATGTGAAATTGTTATTGAATAAATGATTGATGATGATGACATGGCAGCACCCATATTAAGAAAATTTGCACGATCTATTGAATTTCATAAAAAAAAAACAAGCATTGATAATAGTGGTTTTTCGTGTATTCTATAAACGTTTTTTACTCTCTATTACATACAATTGAGTTTATGTAACATTTTTTACTATCAATATTTTGAAGTATTTACGATTATAAATGAATACATAAACAGTTACGCACTCCATGATTTCCTTTTTAAAACCTGCGTAGTGAGTGACCAAATCTGTCGTTTCGATTCATGTGCTATTTCTGGAAATTGATAGAAATCGATCAAATCGATAAATGTATGTCCTGAAGAAAGGATAACAAATTAAAATTCTACCAATCTTATGTTCGGTCCTATGAAAATATGTCAATTATTTTTTTACGATTTGGGACTATTGTCATGAATTATATTTTTTCCATAAATCGAATAATATGCATTTTATTTGTGAAACAGATCAGCAGATCACATGGCATTAATGCACAAGTTATTTTTACAAAAGAGTTGAAAAAGTTGTCACGATGAAACTGGCAGTTGGCTATCAGGCCTGGCTCTAGCCTGGCATGTCTTAACGTTTTTGAAATATCATTTTAACGTGTTTTTTTACAGTATTTATTCTTCGATCCCCAAAAACTTCTTATCGATAAAGTAGTTATTTTCTGTAACACTACCGGAATTCCATATTCTAGCGGCGGTTCGACGCCGCAACGGGTCTCTAGTGTTATTTATTATTATTAAATGCTTGTAGCGACGTCTATCTGTCTATGGCTGTATGCTGAAAAAGAAAATAAATGTCGTTTGATAACGGAAAGCCTGTCTTTTAAGTCTAAAATGTGCCTCAGCGAGCCTAAGATGGTTGCTTTTATTACGCGATAAATGAATGACAAATCATCACGTTTTGAGAAAATGCGAGTGTGAGTGACAGATGCTTTGTCACATATTTATCACGTGATAAACGCAACTATCATAGGCCTAACCTACGTAACGAACTTTGATATTGAAAACATTTAAGCTTTATGCAAGTCACAGAATAAATAAATAACCAGGTGACCTTATTGTATTGTATTGATAGTTTTTAGGGTTCACCCAAAGGGTAAAAAACTGGGACCCTATTACTAAGACTCCGCTGTCCGTCTGTGTGTCTATCCGTCTGTTACCAGGCTGTATCTCATGAACTGAGATAGCTGGTTGAAATTTTCACAAATGTTGTATTTTGTTGCCGCTATAAAAACAATACTAAAAATAGATGAAAATAAATATGGGGCTCCCATGCAACAAATGTGATCGTTTGCGTTAACTTTGCACCTCATTTGTTTGCGGCGCCGTACCAGGTGCAAAATTAACTCAACCCGGCCAGTTAAGATTGGTTTGGAAGTTAAGTTTGTACGGAAGTCCGACTCGCACTTGGCCGGTTTTTTAATTAATTTTCTTTCTTTTTTTCGCGCTGCCGTAACTACACTAACATCCATCGTAATCTCGAACCCTTTTCAATCGCGGGCTAAGTGCGATGTCGTGTAAGTTTCAGCTCAAGACGATATTGTTCAGCAATCACATAATCGCTGAAATATTGTCTTTTCAGACCTGGAAGCACGCCCACAGTTCCCTTATGACTTTTTTTTATGTCGGTTATTATATTTTATTGAAATATACCTACGAGCTAACTCAAAATGGGCTCAAAACGATAATGTCTAGTTTTAATATGTCTAATTTTTGAGCAAAGGTTAACTGGAAGAAATCCCTTACAGGGATAAGTTTGTCCTTGTATAATCTGTCTGATCTCTAATATCAAATGAAGTCACTTTGGCACAAGGTACAAACGACCGTATTTTAGTAAATCTAAGGTCATTCTTCACTTGTGCCAGTTTGACATAATTTCGGAAATTTGACATTTGTCATCTTAGAATTCCGGATAGACTATACACATGTATTGTTTTTGAGTTTTTGTGTGTTTTATGTGCAATAAAGTGTTTACATCCTGAGTGCTCCGCCTTCCACGTAAGTACGTAGCCTGCCGCAGCGTGTTAGGTCGTCCCTAATGGGATGACGTAGACGCATTCCAAGAAGATTGGTCAGTTGCTGCCTTAAATAGAGATGACTGGAAGATTTATTTGAGAATTTTAATTAAAGGATACAAAATAATTTTGTCTCTTGTTTTCCTTCTAGTTTTTAATTATTAATAAATAAATAAAAAATAAATAAATATCGGACAACCTCACAGAAATCAATCTAGTCCCACAGTAAGCTCTAGTAGGCTTGTGTTATGGACACTAGACGACGATAAATATACTTATATAGATAAATACATACTTAAATACAAATAACATCCATGACCCTGGTATAAATATTCGAGTTCATCACGCAAATATTTGCCCTTGCCGGGATTTGAACCCGGGACCGTCGGCTCAGTAGGCAGTTGCTTAACCACTGCGCTAACCGCGGGCCGCGTCGTCAAAGTACAAGTAAGTTATATGTATATTTTCCCTCTTCCTTTTTTGTCTATTCTATATCCTTCATAACCAATAACCATGAGACGTATCCCACTACACATAATCCCAAAATCAAGAAGTGAATAAGAAAAGTTTACCCTCACATTAATGTTATCTTATTTGATACCTAATATTAGCGGCGTTTGTCTCTCACATCACAAGTAGGGTTGTCAACAATACAATACAACAATACTTTATTGCACACCAACAAGAAAAATATTACATGAGAAATCTTAAATTTAACAACGGTAGGCAATGGGCGGTCTTATCGCTAAAAAGCGAACTCTTCCAGACAACCGATCCGTCTCATTTCTGGAGCCCAGTTCGTCTAGCACAACTATGCTTCGCGACTCTTGTCGCGCTCCCTGTCACTCTCTCACATTACTGCAGGAAAGAGACGGGTAATTATCTCGCACGAGAAATAGCCGCGTATGACAGTTAGGCTAGTGCAGTATGCGTATCGTAAAGGGCGCGAGACGTCGATTGTCCCTTTTTCAGGCTAGATTAGTTTATAAGTAGGCATCGGATAATCAGATGCGTTTATACCTAAACTTTGGCGGCGGCTTTGTTGTTCAGTTGTATGTATGTATGTAAACACTTTATTGTACATAAAAACAAGAAAAACACATTACAAAGGAATAAGCATGTACAAAGGCGAACTTATCCCTTTAAGGGATCTCTTCCAGTTAACCTTTGAGCAAATGAGTGCTAAACAAATGTAAATGGTAGACAAACCAAGCAACATGTACAATACAAAGTATGTATAGGCGGCTTTGAGTTATGAGTGAGATAGCAATAGGATTTTGTCAACTTTAGGTAAACCAGCTGAATTTCCGATCCCTATTTATAAGCATGAACCGAATTTACATAAAACGATTTAAACGGATTATGTTGCATTTATTCATTATTTGAAATTAAATGAAATAATTTATTCAGTGAGTAGGCCACAAACGCACTTTTACACGTCAGATTGTGCGTCTACCGGCATTACCCAAGAGGAAACTGCTGTTGAGAAGAAAACCGAAAGAAACTCAACAGTAATTTTTTTTTTGCTTGAAGAAACGTTAAGGGGGTCAAATAATTAATATACCGGATGTAATCCGTTTAAATTGTTTTATTTTAATATATTTAAATGTGTCACAGTCACGGGAACTGAAGAAAAATCACAAGTTACTGGAAGCGTGTCTTGATAAAATTAAGTTGTAACTTTATCAAGACGCGCTTCCTTGCTTGGTATCTACTCACGCACTCTTCTTCAGCTCTTTCCACCGTTTTATTTCCATACGTTTCAATATGTTGATGGCCAATCTACCGTACCCATTTACTCGTAAGATGTGTGAAGGCTGTACTGCATTTTATAACAGTCCCGCAATTTGATGGTAAATCTACCGCAAATCTGGGCATTAAAGTTGGCAACCCTACTCGTAAAAGACGATTACAGGGTCATCATACCGAAACGTATACATTAATTAAGTTTGTTACAAGGATTGTTGGGTTCAATCCCTAGTGCTGTTTCTTTTCGAGTATGCTTATTTGAATTCTATACCATAAAGTAGCATATGTATACTAGGAATGATAAAATTCTAAAATTGTATTGAAAATGTCCACTACCATCGATCATATTGTGCCCTCATCCAAGTACTTCCAGCGATCCTAACCAGGTTGTCGAGCTACCTGGTCGGGGGCCTCCCACACTGCGTTTTCTGGTACGCAGTCGTCGCTCAAGAACCTTTCTGCCAAGTTTGGGGTGGTTTTTGTCCAGCAGTGGACTTCTATCAGCTGATATGATGTTGCTGATTTGTAGTTTACCATGGAAAGGGGGTTATAACTTCAGGAAAAATCTTAAAAGCGAGATGCAAAATTTGTAATGGGCGCGTTGCGCCATCTGTTGGATGGCTACCATGACAAACGGCTGAATGATCAATCAATTTTGGCATAGAGATAGCTGGACATTCAAAGATACTTAAAGGATACATTTTACGCGACAATTGTACAAAAATACGTGGACGACCACCTAGTATTTTTTAAAATTCAATAAAAGATATGTGTCACGAAAATTTCAAACGGATAACCACGGTAGCCTTTAATTGCGTACAGGCCGTAGTTATTGTAAGAAAGGTTTCGTTTTATTAGCAATCGTAAAACTCGCAGTTTTCATCCCGCAATAGATAAACAGTTTATAAAGAAACAGTTGCTTCACTGAATATTCATAGATACGTATAAAATGCACGATTTCCGCTATTAATTGTTGAAATTTTGAGAATCTGGTGAAATAAAAATTTAATCACACTAATATTAAAAAATTGGGCAAGTGCGAGTCGGACTCGCGCACCGAGGGTTCCGTACAAACACTTTTCATCCTTAAGTGGTTAAGTTAAGTTTGCACCTGGTATGTATAGCGCCCCATACAAATGAGGTGCAAAGTTAACGCAACCAACCCGTTTGTTGTATGGGAGCCCCCCTTAAATATTTATTTTATTTTATTTTTAGTATTTGTTGTTATAGTGGCAATAGAAATACATCATCTGTGAAAATTTCAACTGTCTAGCTATCACCGTTCTTGAGATACAGCCTGGTGACAGACGGACGGACAGTAATAGGGTCCCGTTTTTACCCTTTGGGTACGGAACCCTAAAAAGGCGAAAATTTGTGAGGGTGTTTGTGTGTATGTTTGTCACTTCTTCACGCTCAAACGTATGGACCAATTTTGATACATTTTGGTATGAAGGTAGCTTACACTCTGGATTAACACATAGGCTAGTTTTTATCCTGAAAAATGCAGTGTTCCGGGTGGGAAGAAAATACATAACCCTTTTTGCGTAGACGAGTTAAAAGTAGTGCAAGTATGTGCGGGTGTAGGTTAATTTATTTATTACCTTGGAAGGAAAATTATTAAATGTTTGTGCCCGGAACAGAATAATAACGTATAGGTCACTGTTCGATCGGTTCGAACCCGGCCCGTACCAATGAGTTTTTCGTAACGTATGTACGGAATGTCACCACTCGCTTTTCGGTGAAGGAAAACATCGTGAGGAAACCACCTAAGCCCAATAAGGCCTAGTTTCCCCTCTGGGTTGGAAGGTCAGATGGCAGTCGCTTGCGTAAAAACTAGTGCCTACGTCACATCTTGGGATTTAGGTAGCCGATCCCGATTGAGACTCAAAAAATGGGACATAGGCTAGGAGGAGGAGGATAGAAAAAAAAACTAGGTTATCTGCGTTTTCTGAGTTTGTGACAAAGAGTCATAACTAATCGAATCAAATCACTTTATTCAACCAAAACGGGCTTACACGAAATTTATAGTCCCCAAAACGCCATAAACGCCAGAGCTACACAAAACCACATAATACCTTTTTGAAACGGCTTAGAGAAGCGATTTTCATCCGTCGTCCCAAAAGGACTTAAACGCCATCTCAAAATAAAGAAACTTAAGACCTTTTCTGCTGAATTTTGTGAAAAGGGAGTTTATGGCCCACTGTCCTATTGTTTTGCGACTATTTCCTGCTATTTCAATGAAATATGCCGCGATCCTAATGGAAAATAGGGCAGTTATGGGTGAATACTCGTGAGATGTAATTCTTTGGGTTTTCGTGAAATAAAATGAATGCTCAGCGGTAACAAATCTGCGGGACTACAATACCTTTTCAAATAGTTTTAGAAAAGAGGTTATTAATCTCAACCTAATGATATTTTTCCAATATTCCATTGCTATGTTTTCGCAAAACTTTTTGATGAATTTTAAAATATTTAAATTTGTTTGATGTCAGTTTTCATACATATATGAATAAAAAAATATAAGTGATAATTGACAAAGTTAACTAATTGAATTTGTTGTTGAGGCCACAGTTGTGTGAAATAAATGTTTTTTATTCCTTACTTAAATTAATTGACAACTTTTTGATGTCATGCTGTATATATCAGTTTTATGTAATTTATTAGAGAAAAACAACATAAAATCAAAAGAATATAACTAAACCTTAACAAACTTAAATTATGATCTAATGAAACCTAACTTAAACTATTGGGACCTAAACTATATTTGATTACTAGCAGTTTTATGTTTGATTCATGGATAAACAAGGATGTAATTGTACAGTTTGTTATTAACCACAACACCGCACGTTCATACCCCACCTATTTATACAGGGTGGGAACGAATACCACATTGAATTTAAAACAAATATTGTAACTAGCAAATTACAGCAGGCTTCGTATTTTATTTTTAAAATAATTGCAATAGATTACTAGCACATAATATAGAATTTTAAAATGGAAAGTACTAAATATCCGTAAATATTTCTTCAACTATCGTCATAATCGTGTCTTTAGCGCTTTGAGATTTATGTTGTTCTTGGAGTTATTCTACTGTGGATTTAGATTCAACGTCAAACAATAATAAAAAATGAAGTGTCTCATTCTGTCAACAAAACCTATAATATGTTTATAAACTACTGTATTAAGAGATAACTTTGTGATACGAACAAAGCTGAGAAAAATAACCTAAAACTAACATTCTTGACAGTTCCTATTCCATCTGACGTTTACCTTAGGTACTTATCTCCACCCTGTATATAGTACACTAATCAAAGCAACCCCCGTTCTCCTCTAATAAAATAAAATACCGCACCTAATTTGTATCCGTTGATATTTTACCGGGTAGCGGCCCAGTCTCCCCTTTTTATTGGCGCCGTCTGTCACACCGTTAAATTAACATGCTGTATTAACATGTTTTTAATTATTTTAAATTGAATAAAGTATTACTTTTTACGGAGTATATTTTAAAACTTAACCAATTAATCCTGACAGGGGCATTTGTGTAACGAGCTCGAATGTTTAAAGCGTTTAAAAAAAAGTATACCTAGTTAATTGAGGTTTTTAATTAAACTAACATTTGATTGAGTCTGTTGTGTGACAAAGGTTACCCACGTATAGACTATTATACAATTCTATAATTGTATCGAAAATGAGTTTTTTGTGGGGTCATATTCAGGAAAAATCTTAAGAGCGAGATGCAGTCTTGTGGGCGCTTTACGCTTTATTAATAACTAGCTTTTGCCCGCGACTACGTACGCGTGGAACTTGATAAAAGGGATTATTAAAAGCGCCTAAGCAAATGTAAGAGCAATTGTGCTTTTGGTCTAATTTTAAACATTTCCTGCAGGTTCAACGCACCCCAACAGAAATGTTCACTCACTTTTCAATATTTTTAGGTATAGTTTCCAGGATGAAAACTATCCTATGTCCTTCCTCGGATCCTAAACTATCTCTATGCTATCTAATTTCATCAAAATCGATTCAGCGGTTTAAGCGTGAAGAGGTAACAGACAGACAGACACACTTTCGCATTTATAATATTAGTATGGATATGGATAATAACTAGAAGGTTTTAGTCATATTTAATTAGTCATAGTTAATTTTTGTGGAAAGTGGATTTGTTGTTGTTGTTGTTATTTATTGAACCTAAGAATGCCAAGTTATGTTTTAGCAGCATTTTTTATACCTTGCAATGAGGATTTTATGTCTGACAGGCATATTTTTCAAAGAAAACTACCGTGAGCCTCAGAATTTATTAAAATATTTTTAAACGATTTAACCCGATTTTATGTCAGGGGCTAATTTTTTTTCTTGCAAATCATTGAACCTCATTCAATCTATAGATATGCTATGTATAATAATCGAATTGCGTAGCAATGTGGAACAAAGCTAGTTACCGCTAACGGATATTCCATTATTCGCATTAAGGTTGTCGCACACCCTACCGCTGTCTACCGTTACGGCACCGCCTTAACGCGTTGTCGTCTAGTATTCTTTGCAAGATATTTCAAACTGCAGTGCATTAGGCTCCTTATCCGTTAAAAAATGCTGATTGTTTTAGATTTTTTTCTGTGATCATACATGTTCCTTAACATATTTATCAATGTTACTACTTATACCATCCAATACCCATACCATGCCTAAACGATTGGATAGTTGCAGTTCTACAAAGAAACTGCAAGGGGCACTGTAATATACTCTATACAAACAGTTTTTTTTAACACTACGATGGTGGTAAACTAGCATGCGGCCCGCCTTATGTGCTTAACAGTTACCGCCGCCTATGGACGCTTGCGCCGCCAGGAGCATCACACACGCGATGCCGACCCTTTAAGAACTTATTTACTTTTGAAGAACCGCATCAGCCCCCGGGGAAAACATCAGCAGGGGCTTATTCCACATGTGGAGCTGCCGAGCTGTCGCTAGCGAATACAGGCACGGTAACTAGCAGTAAGGGTAGAGATCTGGTGCTGATAGAGTCTAACCACGCTAACGTTGCTGACAGCACTATTTTAGTACCAAAAAACCTTTCACGACACTTTTATACTTCAACTACAGAGCTGATTTATCAGCGCGAGAGCCTTTTTAGTTTCTATTTATTTAAACTTTATTGCACAAAACAAGTCAGTACAAATGGCGGACTTAATGCCAAATGGCATTCTCTACCAGTCAACCATAGGGCCAAACAGAGATACTAGAAGTGGGTGCAAATTAGAAATCTGATGGTACAGAGAGGATCTAGAGTACAAGTAAATACAAAATATTATATTGCTGTTTATACAAATATACATATACCTACCTACACACTTTAATACTATATATATATACAGATATATACATAATATAATATATATATATGTAAATATACACAAATATATATAATAGATGAACTATATGAGCTCTTGTTCCAGCAGATGCTTACGCAGCATACACTTGAAAGCTACCTTGCTTGGGGCTTGTCTGATAGAGAGAGGGAGTGAATTCCAGAGACGGCATGCCTGAACGGCGAAAGAATTAGACATAAAACCAGTATGGTGCGAAGGAATGGAAAGTTTGAGAGTTCGAGAGGAACGAAGTTCACAGCCTGGACGGGGAGTTTGAAAAATGAATTTACTTTTTGTAATGTTTATAGAAAAATCAGTGCTAAAACTAGGGCCTCTTTGGGGTTCTGTAAACATTTACAACACCGTTATAGTGCTAATCATGAACACGTCAAAATCGTTCCACTAGGACTTTATAGTACCAAATTTTGTTACTTGGGACTCTTCCAAGCAAACTAACACTGTCAAACTATATTTTTATAGTTTTTTTTTATCGATCCTTTTTTTTGGGGAAATATAACATTTTTTATTTTTATAAATAACTAGCGACCCGCCCCGGCTTCGCACGGGTGCAATGCTGATAAATTATGCATATATTATACATATAAACCTTCCTCTTGAATCACTCTATCTATTAAAAAAAACCGTATCAAAATCCGTTGCGTAGTTTTAAAGATTTAAGCATACAAAGGGACATAGGGACAGAGAAACCGACTTTGTTTTATACTATGTAGTGAAGTGATGACACAAAGATACTGTCATACCAAACACAGTGTTCGTTTGTATGGTTTGACAGTTCATTTGCTTGGACGAGTTAGCTTGGTTTGACTCTACGTGCTTGCGTTTCGTTGGCGCTGGCGCCGGGACGGAGCTAAAGTTGCGGTACCGCACGGTGAGGTGTGCGACAACCTTAATCGTGCTGTTAGGTTCGTGATCAAACCTCTTGTCCCGCGCTGATGGGATTTCCCGTGGGACACACTTCGGCGAATCTGTCGCGGATGGGATTAGATGCGGGTCCAACAGTTGAATTATTGCAATTCCTAGTTAATTGTTCCATGATTAAAAATATGCTAAATTCTACAATAACATTATTAAAAGTAGTCTCACGATACTTTTAATAATGTTATTGATAATTATAAAAACGGTTTAAACACACGTAAAAATTGTCAGAAATGGCCCGATATGTTTCGAACTCATATGGGTGGGCCGTTAGTCGCGTAGCAGCACAGATAGCTGCCCCTGATGAAGAGCTCCATATCAGTTCGAAACATGTCGGGCTGGTCCTGACAATTTTTACGTGAGTTAAAACGTTTTTACAATTATTAAATCCTACACCATACGTTTTTTTATGTATGGTATTTTACCTGATTACTCTATAACGGGTGAACCGTGGTGATATAACATAACATAACATAACTTTAGGATCACCTCGTTTATTATTTAATGGTTTACTCACGTCGTAGAAGTCGAATATCGCTCGACATGTTTCGAATCGGTACGCGATTCATCATCAGGAGCGATCAGTCGAGGCAGCGGCGAATCGCAAAAAATATTCTTATAAATATTGACGCAAAGGTAAATTATGAAAGAAAAATGTAATATCTAATACAATCTAAGCAGGACTCGAAACTGCGACCCGACGTTTCCGGCGTAGTGCTCTCCCAACTGAGATATAAGATCGTTACGTCAATCACATCAAATCTTTCATTCTATAATTCTACGCTACTGGAGCGCTCCTGCGTCATATGTGCTTAAAATGCTTATGCGCATTAACGTTTACACGCACGATCCCCAGTCCCCATTGTTTTACAGCAAGTGTGAAGACCGCTAGAGAGATGGCGCTATTCTAAATGATCTTCTAGAATCTTTATTTTGTCAAATGTTATCAAAAATAGAATCAATAAAACAAAAAATCTATAAAAACATTATTCTAATAAAAAGTGGTATAAAGTAAATGTTTCGGTGTGACATCTCAGCCCGGATTAATTAGGAAAAGGTACAGAAATCTTCCGTGTTTGTGTTTATTGAAATGTATTATAATCCCAGGGATGCCGGAATAATGCGCGCTTGTATGGCGGCGGTAATTTCATTTAAGGGGAACTGTTTGTATGGAGCGCGTCGATAATCATATTAATTACTAGCTGCGCCCTGCTGTGTTACCTGCACAATCCACGGGAACATTACTTTTTCCGGGATAAAAAAGTAGTCCACGTTTTAATGGAATTCTGCGTTCCAATGGAACCTGACCTTCTGAATTTGGATTGGTATGGACCAAATTTAATCAAAATTGATCCAGGCTTTAGTGTGAATTTGAGGCACTATAGAGGGCGCTTCCGATAGTCTACACTGAGTTGTCGCGCAAGCTAAGGCAGCTAAGGAGGCCTTAAATAACAAACAAACACTTATTGGAGCGGAGCGAGCGAAGCGAGCGAAGCTCCCATGGATCGACTCGAATGGACTTTGTAACAATGCGCAGATCTCAGCAAGTTCTCAACCGATTTTAGAATTTTTGATTTAAAATGCAAAAATTAAATTTCGCTAGGTCGTGACGAAGAGAAAATTTCGAAAAAAAAAACTCCGCTCCAATCTATGGTGCAAGCTTAGCCGGTGGCTGACTCTGCATCGACCTAGTAGTATTTATATGTAGATACTCGTATCATAAGTGTATTGCCGAGTTAAGTTAAATTAAACGTAACCATCACTAACTTTATATAAGCATTTTCTAATACGTTTAAAGCTCTTACTTTTACTACCCTTGGGGTATTCAGAACTCATAAATTTAATTTCTTCGGGAAAGTTGAGGTTTTATTTAACGTCCGAACGTAGGAATTACGTCCGTTTTACGATTGTGTTAAACCAAATCGAGTTTACGGAAGAAATTCCCATTTCAGTCAATGGGCCTTTTTATTCGTTCTTGCTACGTTAAGAGGTATGTATTGTTTTTTTTATAACGGCACAACGTAGTGGCTC
This sequence comes from Apotomis capreana, assembly GCA_947623375.1. NCBI lineage: Eukaryota > Metazoa > Arthropoda > Insecta > Lepidoptera > Tortricidae > Apotomis > Apotomis capreana. The sequence goes on from OX392520.1 coordinate 1,938,344, forward strand.
CACTTCGCCTGATGGTTAGCAAAAAGGGGAGCCCAAGTCACAATGGCAACTGACGAGAAACCAACGGTGCCATGTCAGTTGACACTGCCATGCTGGCCCGAGAGATGCTTCTTCACGCTTCGTTTGAAGGGTCCCAAGTTATAAGAAGGAGGAAATAGAACCGGCAAGGAGCTAAACAGTTTAAAAAGCTTTTAACGCTGTAGTTGAGGTGAGCCTTCAATGAAAACCAGCAAAGTGCGAGTCGGACTCACGCACTAAGGGTTCCGTACCATCAAATAAAAAACGGCAAGAAAATCACGTTTGCTGTATGGGCCGCACTTAAATATGTATTTATTTTATTCTATTCTTAATATTGGTTGTTATGGCGGCAATAAAATCTATCACCGTTTATGAGATACGGCCTGATGACAGACGGACAGTGGAGTCATAGTAAAAGGGTCCCGTTTTTATCCTCTGCGTACGGAACCCTAAAAATAGCTAAAAGGCTGTTTTTTTGAAACTCTAACTTAGTCCCATAGAAATGCTATCCATAAGTATACAGTATATATACTACAACATTACATACATACATGACCCAGGATCAAAATATTGAGCCCATCTCATATTTTAGCTGCTCCTGGGATCCAAACTCAGGACCGCCAGTTTTTTAGACAGCTGTAATGATCGAACTTCGTCGTCAAAACACTACACAAAGACTTTTCCGCTGACGCCCAAAAATAGGGGTTCCGTTTTTCAGCTTTTCCCCGTATGCAGCGATAACTGGAATACATATGTCGACATACGCAATAAATAGACCGGTGCTAGTCGATATCGATAGATTTATATCGATATAGCAAGCCATTGCAGGTAGATGTATATCGAAAGATCTGTAGACAGATCGCTATCTATGATATCGATAAATCAATTAGAAATGGAGCAACAACATCGATAGCAAATACTCGTATTGGAAATGATGTAAGGTTTGAATAATATCGACACTAAAATTAAGGATGCAGTATTTACGTCATATTTCGTATTAACGTGGTGACGACCAGTCTTTTAGTTAGTTGATAAGCTTTGTGAAGAACTACTATGAACTGCTATGGGCCTATTTTTTCCTACTAGTGATTTAAAAACATTTGTTATAGCAGTTTAGATCTTGTGTGTGACTGAAGTCCATATAAGTACAAATCAATAACTAGAAATATATGACAAAGGCTGTAGTGTTTTTATAGAATATTTTTACCCTTAATACTTTTTTATGTTTACCATATTTTATAAAATATAAACACAAAGGTAAAGCATTTTAATTAAATGACGCAGAGGACCTTCTAGTAGAAATCAAAGATTTGGTGTTATTAACGTAACAATCTAATAGCTTCTTTGGGAGAGTACTACGCCGGAAACGTAGGGTCGCAAGTTCAAGTTCTGCTTGCATTGTAATAGATCACATTACATTTTTTTTCGTAATTTACCTTTGTGTCAATATTTATAAAAACTTTAGTTTTTGCGATAAGTATACCCAAGTGACCATAAACAAATAATCCAAAATAATATGCAGTGGAAAGAAGCCTTTTCACATAGGATTTTATTTTTATTAAAGCGTTTTATGGCTAAGACTTAACCGTTGCGCCATCTCTGCCCTGCTGTCAACGTCCATTCTGCAGTACACGGTGATTTTAAGTCACATAATTCACACCTGTCCTATTCAACGCAGGCAAAATTTGTCGACATCAACGTACCACGAAATCCATCGACACCTCCCCTCCCTAAACCAAACAAAGCGCCGTGATTTGTATCTAAAATGTTTTTTCTTCGCACGGGATTATTGCCCCTTATTGGCTTCGCGATTTATTCTGTTCCAACCCAATCGGTTTTATTAGGATAGTGATGTGAAGGGGTTAACAAACAGAATATCGGTCAAGTGCGAGTTGGAATAACGGCCAGAAGGTTCTCTCAAATGTACATTAGTTGGTATCCTGCCTTTTCGCCGAACTATTTTTCGTCGAATGTTTCATTTCGCAGATTTTTTATTTTTATTTATTTACTAACAAATAACATACATAAAATACAAATTTAAGTAATTTCTCGCCAAACTGTAACGTTTATTGGCGAGACGCGCTCAATTTTAATGAAACAACTTAGCGTATCTTATCAACAGAATAAGCAATGACGAGATATCTCCTTCTCGACAACAACTTTCACAGTTGAGGTGTCCGATTGTATTATAGGGTAGAATGAGTTCTTTCAACCTGCTGACAGCATGTTATTAAAAAGGAAATCCCTAAGCTTTGATTATAACAGTGTTTTTCTCAAATTTGGTTCTTGTCTTAGCAAGTCTATTTTATTAAATATTTTTGGTACTAGGTATTTGGACATTCTTTCACCATAATAGTTTTTTACTTTTGGTTGAACATATTTTTTTGTTTTACACTTCTAGTTTCATATCTCTTATTCGTATTCCTCTGTAGTACATTTTTCATAATTGTTGTAAACATCATCCTATAGATTAGGTTAGGTTAGGTTTAATATTTTCTTCTGTTTCCGCGACTGTCACGCATTTAAATAAAACAATTTAAATGTAACTTTGCCAGAGAAAATTTGTGTTTTCTCAGTCAACCTTTGACAACGGTATCTGTAAAGGTACCGAAACGTCAGGGAGGCTCAAATAATTAATATGATACGCGATATAATCCTTTTAAATTGTTTTATCTAGGTTAGGTTTGTTTTATGGGTCAGGACCAAAAAGTTGGATGAAATTAAGTCGTAGTTAGCGAGGAATTAAAAACAATTGAGAAAGTTCCGTTGTGCGACAAAAAATAACGATACAATAAGGAACCTTAAAATAGAACATTAAGGTACGTTATTGAAAGGTTAACTGTCGTCGCACAATGGAGACTCTGACACAAATATTATTGAGTTATTATTGAGTGAGTTAAGGTTGAGTTAACGTTGCAAACTTTTTGGTCTTCACAATCCTAAATAGTTTACAGTTTCAGGGAAAAATGCTTTCTGTGAAATGATACTTCGGCGAAAAGACAGAGAACCACATTAGTTGTAACCATCAATCATCATTTTTGACTAACATAAAAGATTCTGTTCTAAAGACCCAAAATAAATATCCAAAATCTTGTCGTCCTACTTGGTAGGTTGATAGACGACATATCGAGCTACCATTATATAGTTTATAAAATGCGTTATTATACAACAATCACCGAATTTTCACTTCGCAGAATTTTATTCGTCTGCAGTCATGCATTTTTCATAATTCTCGTGAATTTCATCATTGATTATTATTAGGTTAGGTTTGTTTTACATCAATCCCAAATAGTGTGCGGTTTCATAGAAACATGCTCTCTACCAAATGAAGCATTCGGCGAAAAGGCAAAGTAAAAATGTCACACAGATGTGGCCGTTTACTTTAAATTATCGTTTTCTACTTTAAAGTACGAAACCCTAAAAAAATAAAAAGGTAAATCAGTTCTTTCTCCGCGAACCAAATTAGGTACCATCAGTTTACAAATAAATTACATGATTGTAGTATATTACCATTCTTCCTTTTCTTCTAAACATAATAGATACCTTTCATTCATTCATTTCATTCATTTTCAACTCGTATGAAGCGGTTAACACTCACGTGGAATTGTCAGGAACGGCCCGACATGTTCCGAACTCATATGGAGCTCTTCATTAGGGACTGCAGCTCGGACAGTCGCGCGGTAACTTTGTCACTGATTTATTTAAAGCGCCGCTCTGCCCTAATAGCGCGCAACAACACCTGACAATTACACATAAGTCTAAAGCGCTTAATACGTTAATTTAAAATGTCTCACGAAAGTTTTAATAACATTAATCCTTAATTTGGAAATGTCCTATACCTATACTGGTCAAAACTATTTTTGTATTTTTTTCAGAACTGCAAGCGTTTGAACTATCGAACCCCGATGAGGCTCGAATTATGGAACTTTAGCGTTCTTTGTCAAATTAAGGGATATAAAACACATCATATTTGCGATAGCACGGGCACATATTATTGACACCTCGAATTTGGCCCGAGTAATTTGTCTGTAAACCCTGCTCCGCTGACGCCCGGCAAATATCGGAGATATGGCCCCGTATCAGACAAATATTTGTTCGTTAGTGCATCTCCGGACTTGGGCCAGTCGTAGGATGCTGGCCGTTTTTAGGGTTCCGTACCCAAAGGGTAAAAACGGGACCCTATTACTGAGACTTCGCTGTCCGTCCGTCCGTCCGACCGTCTGTCACCAGGCTGTATCTCAACAACGGTGATAGCTAGACAGTTGAAATTTTCACAGATGATGTATTTCTATTGCCGCTATAACAGCAAACACTAAAAATAAAATAAAATAAATATTTAAGGGGGGCTCCCATACAACAATGGGATTGGTTGCGTTAACTTTGCACCTTATTTGTATGGAGCGCTATACATACCAGGTGCAAACTTAACTTAACCACTTAAGGATGGAAAGTGTTTGTACGGAACCGTCGGTGCGCGAGTCCGACTCGCACTTGACCGGTTTTATTAAATCTCTTCAGAAAATGTGTTTAGAGTTGTGTTTTCAAAGGGCAATAGGGAACCTTTATACCGTTTTTTCAATTCTAATTGGTGTACTGTACTCCCGGTCCCCAAGAAACAAGCTGTGCCTAGTTTGGGGCCGTTGGAAATATCCTATGTGTAAATTCCAGTGTGTAAGTGAAATATTTGTAAAATGTCCAATTGTAATGAGTTTTTGCTAAATAAATTATTTGTATTTGTATTTTATAGGATTAACTAGCTACGTCTCCACCATTACGTAGCCACTCATCCCACGGGAATGAAGGTAGCTGACACTACTGCTACTTTATATCCCAAAAAAATGCAGTGTTCCCGTGAGATTAGCGGGTAACACCGCGCGGCGCCGCTAATATGCAATGAATTATTATATTTCAGAGCCCCGGTGCTCAAATGTGCAATTTTGAATCCTTTTAGGTACAAGGTATTGGCTATTGTTTCATACAACTTATTTTCGGAAACGAATTGCTAGCAATATTGTTATCTCCGCATCAGCGCCCTGTCAGCGAAAAAAAAAGCAATTTTAATCTGCCTAATGTTTGCGGCGGCTTTTTACACTGTACGACACTTTGGATATGGCTACTTAAGAGATATATCTTTTGATGTAACAACAATACGTATGATTGGTATATAATGGCCTACAATCAAAGACTATATACCCCCTAGACATATGTTCTCATACAAAAAAACGTAACTCTGAAAAAGCTCAAAATTCGGTTTAAAAACTAGATGGCGCTGCTTCGTAGCCTGGAAGTGACAAAAATGTTATTTTTCACCAACATTTTTAAGTGATTTTTGATTTTTGGAAATCAAACGCATTACTGCTTTATTTTAATACGATAATATAACTTAAATACACAATTTTTAAGGATTATATTTTTTACTCTTCAAAAACGTGGTTTGATCGTATTAAAATAGATGGCACTACCTCTGGATAGCTCAAGGTTGCTTGCGGGCTCGCCAATTTTTGCTACACAAAATAGCTAGATGGCGTTGGTGCACTGATGTAATGGACAAAATAAGTTACGCCCGAATTGTCATGCGACATTTCCCACTAACAAACAGTCAGTAACGTAATATTTGTTAGATAAGTTTTGTACAGTCAAGGAATTTCATTTCCTACCCATTTCGTTACAATGTCGTTAGACATTCGCAATGCATTAAGGTCGAAAATTATATTTCAATAATAGTATTGAAATGTCAATATTATTATTTGTCACTTCATTTTACAAAAAACCTCCTCGCGAAAGGTTATCATTTGCTTTTAATTTCTAATTAGGAACATATGTCAGTGTCAATCGAGAAAATCGTAAAATAATTTTCAGCAACGTTATTAATATGAAAAATAAAATGCTAGCCGCTAACCGTGAACTATTAAAAGATAATGATAATGACTGAAAACAATGAAGAGCTCAAAGAGTGGAGTTACACCAGGAAGGAATACGGATTTATGAGATCACGCGTCGGCTCAATGCTAGCAGGGACACAGTTTGACGTTGGGTACGGCGATATAATGTTGAAGGAAACCTTATTGATCTACTGCAAAGCAAAGTAACCATTGCATCGTCCGTTTGCCATGGCCCAAGACCAACGCCGACGACAAAACGGCTTTACGCCAAAGGGACGATTTGCGGAAATGTTTGACATTTACCCTAGAACAATTAGAAATTGCCTACATGCAGGCGGCCTGCGAAAATATATTCGTTCGTTTTGTTTTTGTTAAAAGTAATATAAAAAAAACGTTTATAAAATTGTGGTTTTATTGAATTATCACTGTCGTTAGTTCTGTTAGTTTTTGTATAGATAAATTTCGGGTGCCTGTCGTATCGCATAACGTTTTTTGTCCTAAAAATGTTTGGCCGAGAAAGTTTGGCATACTGTTGAATGGCATACTACTCGTTTGTCCTAATAATTTTTGCGCATACTCTCTGAAAGTCCTAAATCAAGTTTGTCCTAATATTGATAACTAAAATCTAATTACCTAAAGCATAATATTCCTAACATGAATTGCCCTAAGAATTATTTTGCCTATTATCAAATTGGCTAAAATTACAGCACCTAAACTAAACTATGGTAGGCGTGAAGTCAGAATCGTTACGTATTCTACCTTCAGGCAGGTAAGGTAAGGTACATAACTCGAAAGTTTCATCATAATACGTCCAGTAGTTTTTTGAGATTAAGTGAAACGTACATACATACATCCATCCAAACTTTCACGTTTATAATATTATTAGGATTAGGATGTAAGTAATTTTTATGTTTAAATAAAACATACACAAATAGTGAAATGAGACGAAAAGTGAAATGAGACGAAACGGAACGTAGTAAACAAACATCGCACCTAACGTCATCTATTCACTTTTTACTGTCACTTGGAAGTTGGAATGTCGTTGAACGCTTGACGACTGTGTTACTTCACGCTTGCGCGTACCGTACAGTAGAAATTGAAAAATGTCGACTTTTGAATGAATTGATACCCTTAGCGGCATCTAGCGATGTAGAACGATAGTAACAAACGGAGTACGGTGCGTAGTATGAAGAATATCGGTCTAGGGGGTATATAGTCTTTGCCTACAATAGTATAAAATACACTTGATATTTTCGAAAGATATTACACTCCTCGCTTCGCTTGTCGTCGTACCATATGGTATAAAGGTGACACTATACTGTAGCAAAACCGTAGGCGACTTCAAGAACTTCTCCTCTCCATCTCGTTGATCGGGTTGCCACCTTCCCTATAATATGGTTGAAGAGGCGATGGCTGAGATATGCGTCATACTAGTGAACGGGTGCCGTTTGTGGGGTCCGGTCGGTTCATGCTAGCAAGGGCCAAATTAAATATGTAGCAACCGAATACTAGTGTTAATTTAAGTAAACGTGAGAAACTTCATCCTGTACTCGATTGAAGTTATTCAATGTTGATTTCAACTTTTTGATCTCTTTGAAACTGTATACATCTCTAAGAAACAGCTAAGTGTGTAGTAACAAATAACACTCAGAGACCATATACATCTCTAAGAAATTTAGGTTTAATAATTATTTTCTATTGTAAATTATTCACGTGGAATTAAACTTATTAAGTAATTATATTTTATAGTATGTTGTGACACCTGAGGCTTTATACATCTCTAATTTAATATTTTAAATTGATCGTTAAAATTTTATTTTGATGTTCCTACTTAGCATTGATTTGGAGTATACTCTTCTTCTTTACGTGTACCCATGTAATTATAACACAAAAGTAATGTTTTTTTTTTTTTTTTTTTTTTTATGTCATAGGGGGCAAACGAGCAAACGTATCGCCTGATGGAAAGCGATTACCGTCGCCCATATAAACACCTGCAACACCAGAGGTGTCACAAGTGCTAAAGGTGTCATTTGTTTTAAATATTATTTACGAAAGATGACTTACTGTTGAGTTTCTTTCGGCTTTCTTCTCAACAGCGGTCTCCTTTTGCGAAATGCCGGTAGATTCATAATCTGACTTGTAAAAGTGCCCCTGTGGCCTACTTAATGAATAAATATCATTTCATTTCATTTAATTTCTTCAATCCCGCAGCAGTCGTCCTGAAACGGGCAAAATTCGGATTATAGTCTTATTTTCTTCCTACATAATTTGATTGTTTTTTTACTGGTCCAGTGTTTTGAAATGCCACACGATAAATAAATCTTCTTCAACTTAAGAGGCCTTATTCCTTTTAAAATGCTGATAGTTTTAGACATTATTATCTATGAGCAAACATATTTCTTAACATATAATTGATGTTACTACCTAGAACAGGGTTATTGGGATTTATTGGTATATATTTGAAACCTACAGTTTGAATTTTTCATTGATAATTTTTGTTTCAAAAACTACTCGAAATTGACAAAATTCACGAGTGAAAATAGTTTTTTCAACTTATTTTCGACTGCACGCAATGAAAGCATGAAATAGCTATGTTACTACCTAGAACTCGGGGAAAAGTATTATTTACTTTAAAAATTTTGTTGAAATTATCACTATATTTGTCAAAATATGAAAATAAATAAATTTTAAAAGGAATAAGGCCTCATAAGAGCTGCGGTCTTGTCGGTGTAGCATAGCCAGCCGTTTCTTTCTTGGGCTTTTTCCTTCACTTCCTGGTAAGACATGACTTTTAACCTTTTCTTTTATTTGATAAAAGCAATTTCGTCTTAGCATTCCCTTACCTCACTTTCCCTCGATTTTTCCTTCTGTGATAACCCGTCACAATGTCCCGTGTGGCAACACTCTAAAACAGGACTGTCATTAATGTCATGTACAGGAGCACGTCGGTTTTAAGCGAATAAACTGTAAATTAATTAATCATTGTTTATTCGCTTAAATCACACTGTGGCTCAAGTTAAAGGGGTGGAGCCCCTAACTTGAGCCACATTGGCTCTTATTGATCTTATTAACTAGGACCTTAGTTGTAATGTTTTCTTATATACTTCTTAGAACAAAAATAATTGTTTCCTAATGTAATTTACATAGTACCACTTAGTACCTATCTACAACTAAGTAAATTGATTACCTATGCAATTGGTTGGCATTATATTCTTCAAAATAAGTCATGTCTTATCATGAGCAAATAAAGATCGTAGACAGTAAAGGCCCCGCCATTCCTCATTCACGTCTGTCTAACCACGGGCCGATGGAACACGTCGGCCCGTATTGCTCTAAATAAATGTAATATCGGTGAAAACACAGAGAATACAGAGATGCTGGCTTAGCAGTAGTTTCGGAGGCCATTCTCACCGACTTGTCGATTTTATAAATAATAAATAAATAATTATCAAGGGGCAATCTTACACAGAATGACCTAGTACCAAACTAAGCAAAGCTTGTACTATGGGTACTAGACGACGATATACATAATACATAAATACATGTATAGATAACATCCATGACCCAGGAACAAATATTCGAGTTCATCACACAAATAATATTTGCCCTGGCTGGGATTCGAACCCAGGACCAACATATTTCTTAACATATAATTGATGTTACTACCTAGAACAGGGTTATTGGGATTTATTGGTATATATTTGAAACCTACAGTTTGAATTTTTCATTGATAATTTTTTTTTCAAAAACTACTCGAAATTGACAAAATTCACGAGTGAAAATAGTTTTTTCGACTTATTTTCGACTGCACGCAATGAAAGCATGAAATAGCTATGTTACTACCTAGAACTCGGGGAAAAGTATTATTTACTTTAAAAATTTTGTTGAAATTATCACTATATTTGTCAAAATATGAAAATAAATAAATTTTAAAAGGAATAAGGCCTCATAAGAGCTGCGGTCTTGTCGGTGTAGCATAGCCAGCCGTTTCTTTCTTGGGCTTTTTCCTTCACTTCCTGGTAAGACATGACTTTTAACCTTTTCTTTTATTTGATAAAAGTAATTTCGTCTTAGCATTCCCTTACCTCACTTTCCCTCGGTTTTTCCTTCTGTGATAACCCGTCACAATGTCCCGTGTGGCAACACTCTAAAACAGGACTGTCATTAATGTCATGTACAGGAGCACGTCGGTTTTAAGCGAATAAACTGTAAATTAATTAATCATTGTTTATTCGCTTAAATCACACTGTGGCTCAAGTTAAAGGGGTGGAGCCCTTAACTTGAGCCACATTGGCTCTTATTGATCTTATTAACTAGGACCTTAGTTGTAATGTTTTCTTATATACTTCTTAGAACAAAAATAATTGTTTCCTAATGTAATTTACATAGTACCACTTAGTACCTATCTACAACTAAGTAAATTGATTACCTATGCAATTGGTTGGCATTATATTCTTCAAAATAAGTCATGCCCTATCATGAGCAAATAAAGATCGTAGACAGTAAAGGCCCCGCCATTCCTCATTCACGTCTGTCTAACCACGGGCCGATGGAACACGTCGGCCCGTATTGCTCTAAATAAATGTAATATCGGTGAAAACACAGAGAATACAGAGATGCTGGCTTAGCAGTAGTTTCGGAGGCCATTCTCACCGACTTGTCGATTTTATAAATAATAAATAAATAATTATTAAGGGACAATCTTACACAGAATGACCTAGTACCAAACTAAGCAAAGCTTGTACTATGGGTACTAGACGACGATATACATAATACATAAATACATGTATAGATAACATCCATGACCCAGGAACAAATATTCGAGTTCATCACACAAATAATATTTGCCCTGGCTGGGATTCGAACCCAGGACCGCCGACTCAGTAGGCAGCTTCATTACAAACCGATCCAACCGGGTCGTCGATTTTACAATCCTTATCGCTTTAGAAGAATACATGTTCAATTAGTCAGTGGGAGTACAGCTGTATGGTTGTTGAATATGGCGTAATGAAGTAGTATATGCAACTGTACATAATTAGGCTTTATAACACTCGTGTGATCCTATTATGAAACTCGCCTTCGACTCCTTTCATAAAACCACACTCGTATTTTAAGACCACTCATTGTGTAACAGTTGCATAAACTACTCCTCTCCTCTTGTTTGTACATCAACATTTTTATTTTGTTTAAATAAAATATATTGCCACGAAAACGACGTGAAACACCTACTTTTTTTAATAAATATAAAAGCTCATACATCTGAACACCTTCTAATTGAGCATATGCACATTTAAAGACAAACTATCGTAACATTATACTAATCAATATTGCTTTTTCAACCAAATACTTTTATATTACGATTCCAATTCGAATGTCTGAAAATTTCGAGTGTAGTTGATACACGATACACGATATCCTAAAATGAAAAGGACATAAATGCACATGTAGACGCATATACATTTTAACTTATGCATTTTGAGTAAGGTATTACTTTAAATGGATACTTGTTTTGAATCTAGTTGGTTTAAACCAACAATTGTTAAGGCGCATTGTTAGTATTGCTCGCAGCGTCACATTATTCGTCATATTATTATGAAATGAGTGCTTGATGCATTTCGGTAAAATATATTACAGTAAATATGAAATCCACCAAATCCACCAAAATAGCGCACTCTACAATGCCAATATCTATATCTCAATAAATAAGTAAATAAATACAGTATTCAACCAATTCACAAGTCTTCGGGAATAGAATAGTTGGTCACGATTATCCTCAGCCCTAAGAGAATGACGACAAAGAAGCTGACATCAGTGGCGGTGTTTCTTCGTCATGGAGTACAAATTGATTAATAATATCTCTACAAGCTCATTACTATGCTTGTGGGACTAGATTGATTTGTGTGAGGTTGTCCAATATTTACTATTATTTATTTATTTACATATTCTAAGATCGGGGTTTAAAAACGTGACGTTGTGAGCTGGCTGCTAGCTATCCCCCTTAAAGGGTAGTTGCGTTTGGGTGTAATTCGCGCGCTAATTGCGGCTTGAGTTCATTAGCGCGGTAGTTTTTATTGGGGTTCGGTATACCGGGTGTGGCTTGTGACAGAAGTAATAAATTAATATGGTAAGTACCTACCATTCAAACTTAACAAAATTTGTTCAGCAACTTGAAAAACTGCAGTGATAGTAGGTAATCACTGCATTTTATCGCATTACATTTTTCTTTCATAATTTACCTTTGGGTCAATAATTATAGTATTTTCAATTCATGCCGTCCAATTTTAAAATACAATTACCTAGGAAAATTACTAAACCGCTCAACACGCTGCGGTCGGTTATGAACCGATACCATTATCTTATGAGTAACTAGCGACCCGCCCCGGCTACGGGCGCAATGCTATATTATGGATGTATTGTACATTATAAACCTTCCTCTTGAATCACTCTATCTATTAAAAAACCGGCCAAGTGCGAGTCAGACTCGCGCACCGAGGGTTCCGTACACACACTTTCCATCCCTAAGGGCCTGGCCACATGTCCACGACACGGCGTCGTAAACGTAAAACGACACGGTGTCGCGTCGGAGCGCGACACATTATCCACCGTGCGAATATCCGTTGCCGCGTCGTGAAAACACACGACACGGCGTCGTAAACGTAAAACGACGCTGTGTCGCGTCGGAGCGCGACACAATTATCCACCGTGCGAATATACGTTGCCGCGTCGTGAAAACACACGACGCTGTGTCGCGTCGGAGCGAAGTCGAAGTCTTGACACAGACATTCTAAAATAATCATAAAACTTGTGATCACTTATTTTTAAAGCCTCGTACTTCCTTTTGAAATGACTGCCATCATGGTTCATAATAGAAAGATATGGATTTATCCAACATTTTCGTTTCTTCCAAGGGCGGATCCAGCTTTGGCGCCAGGGGTCACATAGTCGTGGTCAGGTCAAGAACTTATAATTTAATTTTGATAACAATAGATATAAGTAAAAAGTAGGTATTTTATAAATGTACGTAAGAACTGCACTTAAAAATATTTATTCTTTATTGTACACTTAAAAACTTAACACATAATTACTTGTACATATCATCATCATCAAGAAGTGAGAGGTCGCCACTGTGCGCTATGAACATCGGCTCAGTGTTATTTAAATTAAAGAAAATGTTTAGTGTGAAGTAATAGTTTAATGCGAGTTTAAAATAAATTATATCACATTCAATTCACTCAGTGACCTCAAAGTATAGGAAAATTAATAGTGATTTAGTGCAAAAACTGACAAAAAGTGTTAGTGTTTACCGTGTCTAAGATCATTATAATACGCTTATCACTGACTTTTTTTGGACTAAGAATACATAGTGGGTACCAAAATCTTCGATAAGAACGTAAAAGTGTATGCGAATTTAACAAAAATAGAACTTATAAATTATTATAACCACAAAAAGTGCAAAATCACCTTCGCTAAACCCAAAAGATACACTCGCTCGCCGTTAGATGTCTCTGATATTTATAGCTAGTGCTGCCATCTAGTAAAAGGAACAAGAACTACTTCGACTACTTTAAAGCGAAAGACTCGACGTTGCACCTAACTGCTGCGCGTACTCAACAGTCTAAAGTAGTTACAATAAAAGCGACACAGAGGGCGAAAAAAACAAAATAATGGATGAACTTTTCAAAATGCTAAAAAATATCCAAGAAGATATGAAACAATTAAAAACTGACAACAAGGAAATGGAAAATAGGATAACCAGTACTATAATTAAAAAAATCGACGATAAATTCGAGATCATGGAAGAAAAACAAAAAGAAATGGAAGAAAAAATTGAAAATCAAGAAAAGCGATTAAAATTTATGGAAAGAGAAATAAGAAAGAAAAACATCATACTATTTGGAATACCTGAAACAGAGACAAGCTATGAACAATTAGAAAGTGGCATACTTCACATTATTAACAATATCATGAACACACAACTCAAGAGGCCAGAGATAGAGGCAGCTACAAGACGGGGAAAGAAAGAAGAAAGCAAAGTCAGGCCTATAGCGATAACGCTTTCGACGTTGGGCAAAAAAATCAAAATTTTAAAAAATAAGAAGAGCTTAGAAAGCACCAAATACTACATAAAAGAAGATTTTCCCCCAGAAATATTAGAAAAGCGTAAAGCCTTATCGGAGGAAGTGAAAAAACTAAGGGATGAAGGCAAGAATGCTGTACTTAAATATGACCAGATAGTTATTTTAAAAAATAAACCCGAGGAGAAGAGTACTACAAATAGAACAAAAAATAACAAACGGAACATGTCGACATCTCCGGAGACTCCAAACACGTCAACAAGCACAGAAACTAGCAATAGAACTAAGAAGAAGAATAAAACCACCACGAACAATACCCTGACATCTTACTGGCCCAAGTTCACAACCCCCAAAGAACCCGAGTCCGACCTGGACATCCCAGAGCCAGAGTCACAAATAGAAACATAGCAATTACAATCCCTCAAAAAAACCTTACCCTCTCAAAAAATCTTCCAAGCCGGCTTGTCCCCGTGGAAGACTATGACTGCAACCCCCCAAAGATTAAACTAGACAACAACTCAGATGAAAAAAAAAAAAAAAAAGATTGCTGGACCACTCTGGATGAAAATAGCAAAAGACAGAGACAAGTGGAGATCTTTGGAGGAGGCCTTTACCTCAGAGGAGGGTCCATGTTAAATGTATAGTTTAAAAATAATAATATAGAATACCTAATAATAATTAACAATATAAATATTTTATTTAAAAATAATAATAATACAAATGTAAATACAAAATGAAATAATGCAAAAAAAAAAAAAAGTTACAACTAGATTTATATAATGGTTATTGAATTATTTACACTAAAATCTAAATAATACTAGCGTAAAGCTAGTAAATAAAAAATCTGAATAATATTATATAAAATTATTGAAAAAAATAAAAATTTATGTATATAATATTGTATAGTTGCATAATTGGAATGATCTCTTTGTAATGAGTTTTGTTTGCATGGAATAAAAGGCTTTTTTATTTTTTATTTTTATTTATTTATTTATCATCATCATCATCATCATCATCTCAGCCATAGGACGTCCACTGCTGAACATAGGCCTTGTACATATACACGTACATATTGCCATCTTCTCTTAAAAACATCCAGAGAAGCACTATCACGCAGCATATATCAAAAGTGAAGAGGTGGGACTGGGACGACAAGGGTTTCCAACAAACAAAATAGAAACAGACAAAATACATTTATTTAAATTACAAAATCAATTTTTCTTTTACGTCTTCTCCCGAAACGCGTTATCACGTCATTTACGTCAATGGGTACGTTTTTATGGACGTGAAGAAGTGCCAGTCCGGTTAGGCGATCTTCAACCATTGAAGATCTTAGCCACGATTTAATTCTGCGCAACGTAGAAAAAGATCTTTCTGCTGTCGCTACACTGACAGGTAGCGTAGCCATAATACATAAAAATTTTCTTATATTAGGATACATATCGATGTCACAATTTAAAATAAGATCAGAAATCGACTGCGGTATATCCTGGCTCCGCTGCTGCCACGCCTGCCACTTCACCATCCACAGCCGATATTCGTTTACAATGACAGAAACTGGAGTGTTATCTAGTAATAATGTATAGTCGGTAGCTAGTTGTCTCACAGTTTCAATGTCTTGCTCTTGATTACGACATTCGCTTTTCGGCATGAAAACGCTTAGCTGAAACAAATTAAGTACTTCAGGAGACAGGCGGTCCTGGAGATCACTTATTATTGAATCTAGAAGAGGGATGTATATAGCTCTGCGGAAATACTCTTCAGCAGATTGAGCAGGTTGGTTATTGGCTCTATGTATTTGTTTTGATACTATTCTGGGGCATTTAATTTCTACATCTAGCTGCTCAGCTACTTCTTTAGCCTCTTCAAAAAGCTGTCGGTAGATTACGTCCACATTTTCTCTTTTATTTTGTAAAACACTTAAAGTATCATTAATAGCGTCTGTAGCTTTTTTTAAATCAATTGAGTTCGATTGCAGTATTCTGCTTAAAGATACAGTAGTACCTGTAAAATAAAAAGTAAGTGACTGTGAATGTAGTGCATAAACTAAGAATGTATAACTTAATATAGACGGTATGAACTCATAGCATAAAATATTAACAAAACAACAACATAATTATAAAGTAAATTTAAGATTTAAGTTTATTTGCCAAAAGAAATAAAATAATTCAAGGAAGTACCCACCTAATACATCACTTAAACAGATGGAGGATATAATAAAGTCAGAACTGCGCAATGTTTGCAGCAAGCAATGCGCATCATCATTGGCAGTTTTATTGTCTTGCCAAGCAGAAATCTTCTCCAGAGCGCTACAAATTTTTACTAAGTTGTCTCCTTGAAATTGAAGATGCCCATCATGCCTCTCAACCCAACGTGTCTCACAAATACCTTGCAAGGCAGCTCCGAGTTCTATTTTAAAAATGTCATGCCTCTTAGCGGATGCATTGGCAAATGCCACAACTTTTCTCATTGTGCCAGATGTATTGCGACAGGAAACTACTTTGGATGATCTTGCCAATGAGTTATTGAGCACATGGTTGTTGCACGGGCAACGTTTAGCGTGAATGGCTATTTTCATCAATTCTTGCACTGCACCTTTTGTTTGTGATGCCATAACCGAGCAGCTGTCAGTTCCAATAGCCACACACCGAGATAAATCTAAGTTAAATTTAGTACACAGATTTTCGACGATTTTCGCCAATGCTACACCTGTCAATCGAGGCTCTATATCACCTGAATTGTTGTTTTCACGTCTAAGAGCATCGTAGGTATCACAAAAAGTCACAAAATCTTCCTTAATAATACCATCATGCAAATATCGGAATGATAGGCTCAGCTGAGAGATATGTGATATATCTGTTGTTTCATCAAACAAAATTGAAAAATATTTAGCTTCCCGCACATTCTGTAAAATGTTTTCCTGGATGATTTCGGCGCAAACCTCTATCAACTCATTTTGTACAGTCTTGCTGATGTACGTGGCGTTGGATTTTGAAGATTCTAAATGTTGCTGCAATGCAATATCGCCAGAATCAATACGGAATTTTAAAAGGGCTCTAAAATTCCCTTCATCGGCTACTACGTTGTCATAGTTCAGCAATTTACCATCGTCGCGATGGCCACGTAACGATATATTTTGATGGCCACAAAATATTATAGTTTTTACGATCGGTCGCAAACGTTCTCTGTTTTCATTTATTTGTTTCAGTCTTTGACTATTTACTTGGTTCATTATGTTAATTTCCGGTTTATGAAAACTCAATAAAAAGTTCTTCCCTGCTTCGACAGCTAATTCGTGGTATTTGTTTCGCTGGTGTGTCAGCAGAACACCATTTTCACCTAGCAAATTATCAAAAGCTTTTAATGGTTCTTTTACGAGTCGACATAAAGGTGTTTTTGACTGTATACCACCTCCAGGAGCTACGACAAACAAAGCACAGTACTTGCAGTAAAGACCCTGGTCTTTATGCGACAAAACAAGCCAGTGAAACTTGTCAAGGTGAGACTTCTGAGCATATTTCTTTGTTTGTTTTCCTTTTTTATGAACAACACAATGTGGGAAAGTGTAATTAGGGGGAGGCTGCCAATGCTTTTCAAGCAACATAGCTTTAGTTGAATCATCTATATTTTCCCCAATATAACAAGCAATATCTGAAGCAAACTTTGGTTGAGAAAGTGAAGTCTTTATCTGATCAGAATCAGAAGTCGATGTACATATTGTAGGTTGAATATCGTTAGTAACAGGAGAGCATGTCTTTTCTTCATCTATGGTTAATGTAGGCAATGTAGGTGTAGAAGCAGAAGCATTGGCACAATTATTTTTATCTGTAGTTGTTGAAGGTGAATTTTTCGAGTGAGCAATTTCAAGCCTTGGTTTCTTTGTGAAAAATGAATCTATTTTTTTTAATGAACGTTTCAATCCACCACTACCATCTCCTTTTCCCTTAGAATCACCCTGCAAGCAAAACCATGCAAATTTCACACCCCACAACAGACTGTTGCAAATACATATTAAATATATATATACATAAAAAGACCCAGACCCACACCCGCTATAGTACAGGCTGGTAGCGCAGGCGCATTACCTCACAAACAAAACAAAACCATGCAAATTTCACACCCCACATCAGACAACAAACTTTGTAAACATATGAGTTATAATATAAGTACATAAAAACATAATAATATAGGTAGTTTTATAGTCCACTGCATTTTCCATAAAAACCTTACTTAAGTTTAGGCCCCTACACGAATTTTTATTAGGTAGGTACTTACATCAAATCGGTAATCCCTACCTACCTACTTACTTTAGGTAAGTATAGTGTTAAACAAGCCAAGCAATTTTTGGTTCTCCAATATTTTATAGTTTTTAAAAATCTGTAATATACAAGTAAAGTAAAAAGTAGTAGGTAGGTAGCTTACTATTTACTTTGTTGTAAATGCATGCCTGTTAATAAAGCGCAACGTAATGTTTTTGTGTCGCGCAATAGTTTGCATCAAAGTTTTCGGTAGGTGCCTTTAAAAACTTTAACCAAGATTATTTTTAAGTTTATGCATGCTATATTCAATCTGTTGGTTGCTCTCTTATTTTATTTTTAAAGAACATTAAAATCAGTGTGGTCACGACGATACACTTAATTTCATTGTGTGAATTTATCTAAGATTTTAGGTTAGGTTAGTAAGCTTTAATCACAGGCTTTAATGGTCTTCAATCTCCCTCCTCCAAAAAAATATATACTTATACGAGTACATAAGTTACGTTACGCAGCAGTCTTTCAGTAAGTACGTACCCACATATCTACCTATCTATGAGGTACTTTATGAGCATTAACAACAATAACATTAAAGTTAAAACACACGCACTGGAATAATGAGAAACTGATTACTTACCATTTCTTGTAACTAATCAATGAATTTGCAGCAACAACTTTTAAGAACTCTAAAGGTACACTTATATTCTTATAAACACATTATAGTTAGAAAAACATCGTTCCGATTCCGAATATTCCGATTGAGGTTAGGTCTAGCTAGCGAGCCAGACCAGACGTAGTCGACAAGCGCGCGCAAGTGTGACACGAAATGTGACCTTGGATGAAACGTGGCGGGCGGTGCGGTGGAGCGGTAAAATTCAAATTTTCGATGCGTTAGTTTCGTTCCGAAACGGTTGCCATCATACAAAGTTATTATATTAATTATATTAAATTAATTAATGATTTTTGTGATTCAATTCAGGGCCTCAGGGGGGGGTCATGACCCCCATGACCCCCCCCCTGGATCCGCCCTTGGTTTCTTCTGCTTTTTCTTCATGCTTCTTCTTAAAAGCAACAAGAGCAGAATACGTGTGATAGGATCCATGTCGAATTGAAAACTGATCGCAAAATATTTTGAACACGTACGAGAAGCTGCGGCGTCGTAATCGAACGTGGCACCGCAACCGCACCGTGCATCTACTCAACACAGCAAAGTTAATCTGCCCGGCGCGCGGCGCGACCTGCGGTGCCCGGTGCAGCATGTGTTTTCACGACGCGGCAACGTATATTCGCACGGTGGATAATTGTGTCGCGCTCCGACGCGACACAGCGTCGTTTTACGTTTACGACGCCGTGTCGTGTGTTTTCACGACGCGGCAACGGATATTCGCACGGTGGATAATGTGTCGCGCTCCGACGCGACACCGTGTCGTTTTACGTTTACGACGCCGTGTCGTGGACATGTGGCCAGGCCCTAAGTGGTTAAGTTAAGTTTGCACCTGGTATGTATAGCGCCCCATATAAATTAGGTGCAAAGTTAGGTATTAAAATATTAAAAAAAAACTACTTACTAGATCTCGTTCAAAACAATTTTCGTTGGTAGTTTTTAGATTTTTCATTTTCTTATTTTAGAAGTTAGAGGGGGGGGGGGACCAACTTTTTTCCACTTTGGAAGCGTCTGTCACGCAAACTATTCGGTTTAGAAAAAAAAATATTTTAGAAACCTCGATATCATTTTTGAAGACCTATCCATACACGTATGTGTTTGATGAAAAAAACATTTTTGAGTTTCAGTTCTAAGTATGGGGAGCCCCCAATATTTATTATTATTTTTTTATTTTTGCATCAAAACCTTAATGCGGTTCACAGAATACATCTACCTACCAAGTTTCAACAGTATAGCTCTTATAGTTTCGGAAAAAAATGGCTGTGACATACGGACGGACAGACGGACAGACGGACAGACAGACATGACGAATCTATAAGGGTTCCGTTTTTTGCCATTTGGCTACGGAACCCTAAAAACCGCATCAAAATCCATTGCCAATCCAGTTTTAAAGATCACACATACATAGCGACAAACAGACAGACAGGCAGCAGGAAGCGACTTTGTTTTATACTATGTAGTGATTCACTAAATACATTTTATTTAACGAATTTTTATCTTCGAATTTTTTTGACGGGATTTAATCCAATATGAGCTAAATCTAGGGTAAGATCTAACTATTAATGAACGTACGAAACCCGTATAATGTAAGTACCGTTCATGCAGCCTAGCTCACGTTCCCCAAGGTTCTGGTTTCGTTTTATTTGACGTTGCGTCTGTATTAAATATAAGCCTAAATATTTAATGTACTGAAATGTTTTCACCATTTACACGTCATTTTTTCTAAAACTGTTAATTTTTCAGAATAATTATAAAAGAAACCTAATCAAACCTGATGGGGTCTTTAAAACGATGTTTATAAAATCTTGGAAATATTACAGGTTTCAGAATAAAAAATTGGACAAATGAAGATTTGGCGAAACGGTACAGATGGGAAGAAATATTTCGGAGCTGTGACAGGATACCGTATTTTGAACATTGAATCAATACTGATTTTGTAATGTGTCATTTCGTCATATTTATAATGTAGGATATAATATTTACTGCTTCAAACAAAATACGCTGACGACGCATGGTAAACGCATTTACATGTGCTTTATCAACGTGACCATCGCCCATTACAGCGTTTACTAATCAGCATATTCTCAGCAGTGGTGTAGTAACTCCTTAAACAAATATAGTGAATATTATTCCTGAACAACTCTAATTATTAGGCAACAACACTCGCAAAGCCAAGGCACGTAGTCGCAATAAAACTAGCATTAATATAATTATTCGACGTAGCACAGAAAAGTTCATAACAGAATTATGAGTCACTGACGAAGCGGACAGAATCTCTTCCATTTTTATGCAATAATAATAGTTATACTTCGTTCATCATTATAAACTTAAATAAAACGATAGCTAGTATTTATACTTCAAAACTTGTTCAATTTACCATAAAATTGCGACCGGCAACCAAAAACACCCGTTATATAAATAAGATTAGGCCTTGGTCTCCTATTACACGCTGTACGCAGCGTACAGCGTCTTTCCATACTAATGATAAATATGAATAGATAAATAGTATGGAAAGACGCTGTACGCTGCGCATAGCGTCGTATTGGAGACCAAGGCCTTGGACTAATGTGGCATCATCACAAAAATTATTGATTCTGGTCAATATTGAACATCAATGCTGCGATGATGGTTGCTTAATCACGTCATAAATAAGTGACAAAGCATCCGTCACGTTTTGATAAAATGCGAATGTGAGTGAAATACGCTTTCCCACTTAAGTATTTATCCCGTGATAAACGCAACCGTCAATGCACCCAGATAACAGTTTATGTTCTTTAAGCTTTGATCTTTGTATCAATGGTTTGTATCAATAGTTTTAATTTATGTAAGGTTAAGTTGCTGGTTTATAGCCGGCTAATGAAACACAGACTTCTGTTCTACAATATTGCCTGTGACCAAATCGCCTGCGAACACTTTCTAGATAAAGGCAACTTATTGGAAAAGTATTGAAAGTTGGATATAAGTTAGTTATTTGTTCTAATTCTTAGTGAACGATTGTCACGGGGCGAGTTAGGAAAGGATTAAATGTATTTTGTTCTGAAGCAATACAGTGTTTGCTTACAAAACTAAACCGGGGCCTAGAGAGACCTAGGGGCCTAATATCTGGGTTACCTATCTCAAACACGTATTTTTGTTTCTCATCTGTAAACTTTTCGCTACATTTTCATTTATCCGAAAGCCATTTTTTCCCAATACTGTTAATTTTTCCGAATCATAAACCAAACCTAACCTAACCTAATGGGTTCTTTAAAACGATTTTTATAAAATCTTGAATATAATTATTATGGGTTTCGGGAAAAAATACTTTTAGACAAATGAAAATTTGGCGAAACGTTACAGATGGGAAACAGTGTATCTGAGTTGAGATAGAATACCTAATATTTCTTTTAATTATTGGTCCATTACTTATTTTTCTGCTTACATTACATACAAATCAACGTTTCGTTTTCGTCTGTTTCCTCCTCCAAAACTTAACCAATCTTTACAAATTGTATAAACTAAATGGAAAGAAAATGTTCTGTGTTGGACCATTTCGATTTTTGGGCTTACCTATTATTTATTTTTATTAAAGCAGTAACGTCTGCTAACGTAAACTAAATGTTTACAAATGAAGCTAAAATTGAAAAATTTAATGGTTCGGACAGGATTCGAACCTGCGTTTCCAACGGCTTTCCGGGCCAACACGGGCGTCCTCCCAAGCGCCATCTACCGTATAGATTTAGACTTTATCGTCGGCACCATCGTCTCAAATTTGTTGAGAATCGATAATAACGATGTGCTACACCCGAACATCTGGCATCATGGCTCTTATTATAAAATTCGTTTGGTTTTGGCCAAAATTCCACCGTTATGTTTTTAGTATTATGTTGTTATAGCGGCAACAGAAATAAATCATCTGTGAAAATTTCAACTGTCTAATAGCTGTGACGGTTCATGAGACAGCCTGGTGACAGACGGACAGACAGACAGACGGACGGACAGTGGAGTTTTACCCTTTAGGTACCGAACCCTAAAACATGACGAAATCTGCAGGAAAAGATTCCGTAGTAACGTTTTCTGTCACAGTGACGTAACGTTTTTAACTGTCTGGCTCTATTGCCGGTACAAATTAACGTTACTAGTATGTATGGTTTCAGCATCGCCACTAAAATTTTACGTCACCTCAGCTTTATGCGGTGGATGCCGAGCTTTATTTGCAGGTGGAACGTCAGCTTTATGCCGCGTTTACACCTTCCACCAACCTCCAGTTGCGTTCCACGCATGCTTTTGTTTATGCTTAGAGTTGCACATGGTGTTTGTCGTGTGTGTTTATTGAATTGAGCTGAAACTAATAAATCAGTGATACAAATATCAAAGCTCCAAGAAAAATTGGAATGCGTAACCTGGTGGAAGAGCCGGGTGTCGAACTCGGTACCGGGATTGCTGGTCCAGCGCGTTAACCACTTCGCTACCGTTACGCCAAGAAACCTTTCGAATTTTTCTTTGTGCTTCGTGCGTCGATCTTTGCATTGTTTATTTGCAAGGCTTTGCACCTTAGCGACCTCTATTTAAAGAAGTTAATATTCACATCTTACCGCACCACTTTACAGTCGTGAACGAGTAAGCGAGAGATGGCGCTGTTATTTATATATGAATCATGTCATGTCTCATTTATTTAATGTGGGTACACACCACAATTTTTGTATTAACCCATTGATACAAAAATCAAAGCTCAAACAAAAAAAATTGAAACTAATACTTATATTTACTGAAAACATTTGTCTAAAGTTATTATATATTTTTTAATTTTTAATAAAAAGACTTTTTTCCGATTCTACCACATTTGCCATCCACGGTTCTGTGATAATAAAATGATTTTATTATTTTAAACTGTTATTTGAAAAGTTTGAACGTTGTCAATTCATTGAAGTGGGTCGTCACTTGGCTGTCATGCGTCACTTTAAACGTTTTTACTTGCATTTACGATCCCTGATCGTGATCACCATTTGACTTTAGGGCATGTTGACGGAGACTACTAGAAAAGCGTAGTATTGTGTTTTAAATTTAGTACTTTTTAAGACGTAGTTTACTTGCAAAGAGTTGTTTCTCAGGTGTAATTTCGTACTTTGAATTATTTATCGCTCAAGTGAAGTAAAAGTGCAGTTATTTTCTGGGTTGGGTTGGGTTCCGTTTATACTAGTGTATTTTTTTTATATTTTAACTCCAATATCCCCATCATTTAGAAAACGTCAAACTGAATTGACATAAAAAAATTGTATACTTATTGAACCTACTCCCAAAAAATCACGAGAATTCAAGTTTTTTTTGGGATTTGAAATTAAGTAGTTTTTTTAATCCACGATTGTGATGTTCCCTTTGCATGTTATTTAGACGATTGATTATCGTTTGAGAAGCATATATCTTCAATGTGAAAAATGTAATGTAATCTACTACAACATAAGCAGGACTCGAACCTGTGACCCTACGTTTCCGGCGTAGTGCTCTCCCAACTGAGCTATTACATCGTCATGTTAATCACACCAAATCTTTGATTTCATAAATCTACGCTACTAGAGCGCCGTCTGCGTCGTATGTTCTTTAAAATGCTTAATCGCATTATAGCCATTAGGATGTGTGTTTTGTTGCGTTCGCAGGTTCGAGTCCTGCTAACATTGTTGTAGATCACATTCAATGTTTCTTTCATAATTTACCTTTGTGTCAATATTGATATATCTTCAATGTTTACAAGATTAAATTCTTACAAGTATTTATATGGATATAAATAAAGAACCTTGTAAAGAACCCCAGAATCCCGCAACAAACGCAACTAGTCCAATAAATTTACACTAAGCTCATTTTAAATTCGCTTTCTTTGTTACGATGGTAATGTTTAACTCCTGGAGCCTTACCACAATCTTTATAAAAACTATCCAAAAGCAGTGCAGTTCAGTTTAGGCACCTAAATTGAATCGCTGAATTTGGTACCATAACAAATTTAAAGCAGCGCTGATTCTCGATCGCATAAAGTGAATGAAAGACCGATATTTGTCTCTGGTCCGCAAGTGAGACGCTACGGCGCGAAAGGGATGCCGCTATGTGAGTTTCGTATATGTTTATCTCTTTCTGGCTTCTATCCGTTCGGTAACTAAAATATTATAAATAAATATCGCAGCACACTTTGTTTAAAACTAATTGGTAATTTTTAAAAGAAAAGACATATATTTCATAGCGGACTTATGTTCTTTTTTTAATTTAATGACAATATTTGCCATACCAAATGCTTTATTGAATGAAATAAAGTTTAAAATGTCTGTATTTCAAAAAGAATTGTAATTAAGACTCGGAACGTGTGCCGCCTTCCGCCTGTGATAATGTCATGTCAATCATTGACATGTAAATTTGTTAAATTTCAAATGAATTTTACGTGGTATGCCAGTCTTTGAATTCAGTTTAATCCTCCGCGGATTTAGTGTATTCGTTCAGAGGAAAGAAATTGTGACCAGGAAATGCGCGGTGAAGTGATTTTATCACCCATATAATATCAAGTGCATGTGTCAATGACAATGTTAAAAGCTCCGTTTTTATCGCCAGCTGTCTCCCGCCGGATAGAGACCTTTGAAATCGGGCTTATATTTTTGACCCCATGATATCAATATTATCCAGCTGCAGTCCCGGCACTACGTGTACTTCAGCTCATTTGTGGTGTGCGTGCCGCGGCCGCTGCAGGACACCATCGCAAGTGCAGACTTCTGGCGGAAGGGTGTTGTGTTTCGGCAGTTCCGCGGTAATTTGCCGAATTATACACGATCAGACGACGCAAAGGACCCACGCGGTTGTGTCGCCTAAATTAACTGGTTTTAAGTCTTGTTTATATGTATTTTTGTAGTTCAGTGTCTTATTGATTTTATTACTGTAATGCTGTGTAACTTTTTTGAATAATAAATAAATTATTAACTGCTTAAAGATATGTTCAATTATAGTTGCCTATTTTAGGTTCAGTGCAAATGTTTGTAACTCCAGTTCTTTGTTTTACAAAATAGTTTACTTGTTTTTATAATTCAATCTATTAAAAATCATATTGTGGTTTAAGAACTTAAATAGTAACCAAATAAAGAAGCATGATGTAAAGCACCCTCGAGCGGTTAATTTAGTTAATACAGTCTGCAATGCTACGGAAAAAATAACGTATCTTACTATGAAATCCATACAAAGCTACGAGCTCTTTACCGTAGTATTGCAGTAGTCATATTTGGAACCGAAAAACACGAAGTTAGCTATCTACTTATTACCAGTAATGCACTCTTATCTATGCGCATTGTGCATCTTTTTTTTCCCGTTGCATTTTCCAAGAGATCGTATTATAATAACTCAAAAGAAATTAACTCTCTATTCTGAAAAACCTGTCAAACACTTCGCTACCCTAGCTCCAGGTAGACCTGACGAATTTTTCCTTATGCTTTGTGTGTCGATCTTTGCATTGTTTTATTTGAAAGGGTTTTTACACCTTAGCAACCTCTAAGTCAATACGTTAATATTCAGGCCTTACTTTTAAATTCGTAGTCCGTGAAAGCACAGTAATATTTTTATTATGTAATCTATACATATAAACAGAAAAGTCCTGAGTGACTGACTGACTGACTCATCAACCTAAAACCAAAACTAGGTACTGAACCTAGGAACTTCAAATTTGGATAATAGACCAAGTATACAATGGAGGCAAGGAATAAGAAGGGATATTTGAAAATTCATCCCCTAAGGTGGTCCAATTGGGGTTGAAAGTTTTTATGGAAATCGTGAAATTTTTGAGTAGGTAAGAGATTTTTGAGTTAGAACTTTGTTTACAGATTCTCCATCAATGTGAAAGTATATGAGAGGAAATATTTTCGTGTATGAACTCTGCTCTGCATTTATTTTTGGAAATTAATCTTCTAAAAGAGTTAAATTTAAGGCGATTAGATGGTAAAACTTTGTATGAAAAACGATAGATCCTGTACATTAGAGCATTATTGTCTCAGTTAGTAATTAACTGAGAATACTGATTTAAACAGTATCCGGAATTCCTACCCTTAAGAGGATTAAACGGAAAGCCAAGGCTTGTATGAGAAATGTATTGTTAGGGTTCCGTAGCCAAATGGCAAAAAACGGAACCCTTATAGATTCGTCATGTCTGTCTGTCTGTCTGTCCGTCTGTCCGTCCGTATGTCACAGCCATTTTTTTCCGAAACTATAAGACCTATACTGTTGAAACTTGGTAGGTAGATGTATTCTGTGAACCGCATTAAGATTTTGATGCAAAAATAAAAAAATAATAATAAATATTGGGGGCTCCCCATACTTAGAACTGAAACTCAAAAAATTTTTTTTCATCAAACACATACGTGTGGGGTATCTATGGATAGGTCTTCAAAAATGATATCGAGGTTTCTAAAATATTTTTTTTCTAAACCGAATAGTTTGCGTGACAGACGCTTCCAAAGTGGAAAAAAGTTGGTCCCCCCCCCTCTAACTTCTAAAATAAGAAAATGAAAAATTTAAATAAAACATATGATGTACATTACTATAAAAACTACCAACGAAAATTGTTTTGAACGAGATCTAGTTAGAAGTTTTTTTTTAATACCTATTAATACCTAACTTTGCACCTAATTTATATGGGGCGCTATACATACTAGGTGCAAACTTAACTTAACCACTTAGGGATGGAAAGTGTTTGTACGGAACCCTCGGTGCGCGAGTCCAACTCGCACTTGGCCGGTTTTTTGAGTAAGACCTGAGTAACAACGCAAATTTCAACGTCTTTAAAAATAAAAAAACTCGTGTTATAAGTTTTTTAACTTTCCATGAGGTACGACGACGAACTATTACGAACAAGTGTTAGGTATCTTGCGATCACAACTCACCTAGATTAGTCTCGATAAATTAGAGTCGCCATTAGATACTACGATTGTCAATAAAGTAGGACGATTCAAAGTTTTATTTAGGTAATACGACGAAGAGAGAAAAATTAAGAACATTTTGATGGGAATAAGGTATGAGTATAGGTTTTAAGAAACAATAAAACGGTAGGAAGTTACACAGACACGTTTCCAGACCTTTGCGAGACAAGCCGCGGGCAAAAGCTAGGAACTAATAAATATTCTACACAAAACTATCCAGAACAATACATTCAATGAGGAACTTTTTATGAGTCGCAAAATTTGACACTCGTGCGATTCAGTTTCGTCTCAAGTGACACATCGTGGTACGAAAAGTACTTGAAATGAGAGAATGAAATAGTTGAGACGCTCTTACTGAACTGCATCTGAACTGAGTCGTAAATACAATGTCATGGTATGAAATAGCGATACAGTTCAGTTTAGGGCCTAAAGTGAGTCGCGATAAGAGATCGTGGTAAGGCTCCTGTTCAACTTGTATGTCTTATTAAAACTTAAACTAATTTACGGAAACATTGGATAGCTAGTATTTATTTTTACGCAATCGTTGCAAAATGTTGTTGCGGGTTTGTGGAATATTTAAGGTGTAATAAGAATTAGCAAGTTAAGAATCTATGGAGCGAGCTATGCTCGGAGTTTCCTTGCGGGACCGAATCCAAAATGATGAGATAGGCCGAAATGATAAGAGAACCAAGGTTGTAGATATAGCTCAGACAGTCGCCAAACTTAAGTGGCAGTGGGCGGGGCACATGGCTCGTAGAACCGATGGCCGTTGGACCAGAAAGGTTCTTGTGTGGCGACCGCGGACCGGAACGCAGCGTCCCGTTTTTACCCTTTAGTTATGGAACCCCAAAAACACTTATTTTCCATAGCCCGTTGACAACATATGCTAGTATATTCGTGTCTGTAGTTTCCAAGATATTCAGCTTTAATTGCAACAAGTGACAAGATCTCAGCCAATATTGAAGCTAAGAATTCCAAATTTTGTAGTATTGTTCAATTCTAGTAGCATTTTCTATACACTCATTGAATGAGGGTCCCATGATGACCAGCCACTTGTTGGGGGTGTTTAAAATTTGTAATTTAGTTTATTATTCTTTTTCAGTTCAGTTACTCAGCCAAACTCTTCTCTTCTTCGTTTCGCTCTTGCGGTCGTGGTCTTCATGAGGGAGGGTTGGGGGCTGCTGTCGCCCGCCTAACGATGTCTTGCCATCTCGTTCGGCTGTACCCAATGAAGAGTAAAAAACGGGACCCTATTACTGAGACTCTGCTGTCCGCCCTGTCACCAGGCTGTATCTCATGAACCGTAATAGTTAGACAGTTGCTTTTTTCACTATAACAACAAATACTAAAATAACAGAAAAAATATAAATGTTTAAGGGGGCTTCCATACAACAAACGTGATCGGGTGCGTTAAATTAGCACCTCATTTGCACCCGGCGCCATACATACCGGGTGCAAACTTAACCCGGCCAGTTAAGTACGGAACCCTCGGTACACGAGTCAGACTCGCACTTGACGGTTTTTTCAGTCCAGTTACTCATCCAGACTCTTCTTCTCTTCTTCGTTTCGCTCTTGTGGGCTGTCGCCTAACGATGCCACGCCATCTTGTCCGGTTACTCAACCAAACATGGTTCATGCCCCACTAAAGCCCCGTGTTAGCTCTCGTATTGTGATGCAGAACACGGCAGTATGTAAATACTGTTTCATTAGCCTGTGACGAGGGATAACGAGACCGGCCCTTTTTGATGCTATTGAAATATGGGATTAGCTAGTTTTTGTTTGGATTTAGCAATATTACATGACGTGCGTTAGTAACGCGATGGGGAGGCCTAGTGTAAATAAATATCGGACTTCACAAAAAGGGCTTGTGTTATGGGCAAATTGAGGGTGATGGTCCGGATTTTTATCAGGATATTTCATTTCTCCATATATATGGCAACCTTATATGGGCACTAAATGAGGACATACATACTTACAGACCGAGCGAACGAAGCCACTTATTGACGTTTTAGCTTGGCCTACAATGATATCGTGATGATTTGGATGTACATTACTAACCAATTCTCATGGAATTTTTTGAGCTAGTTCCATAATTATTGAGTGTTTGTCGAGTCAGTTTTTCGGAAATATCAAAATGGCGGAGATATGGTTTGAAAAGGTTTAAAAGGGATATTTTAGTCATTTCGAAAAATAATCGCGGACTAGAGCTCACGAGGACTTACTACTTGTAAAAAAAATTGAAGCATTGTGTTTTAGTCTATCATCATTGTCTCTTTCATCCACAAAAGATGATTTAAGTAGCGTCCATTTATCCCATTGTTGTACAATAATATTATGTATCCATGCAAGTATGTACTATAATCTTATTAAAAGTTTCGTGAGACATACTTAATTATTGTTTTAAGCGGTTTACACTAAAAAAACAGTGACGAAGTTACTGCTTCGCTGTACGGGTAGCAGTCCCCGATGAAGAGCTCCATACGAGTTCGAAACATGTCGGGCCGTTCCTGACAACTTTGAGGAGAGTGTAAACCGCTTAATACATGCATGTATATGTATGCATGTATGCATGAAGCAACTTCACAGCATCGCTGTATTTTAGTGTCAGCTTTATAATTCTCAGCGCGCTGCCTTGCATAGGAAATGAAGAGCTACAAAATAGTTAGTTCGCTGGCCGTGACCTGACATGACACTAAATAGATATACTCGTCCGTACATAGAAATTCATCTCTCTTGTTTAGATACGTTAGTTTTTTTTACTTTTCATTACAAGGCAAATATAGATAAAAAAGCCGGTCAAGTGCAAGTCAGACTAGCGCACCGAGGGTCTCGTACGAACTATGAAAGCTCTGCATATTGCTCTAACGAAAAGATCGCGGGGGCACTAAGACGAACAAACAAGAAGCGGGTCGTTACCTGCCCTTTCTCGAACCGTCTCGTCTCATTTTCAAACCCTTATAGCTACGTCCCAGTTAATACGAGAACGTCCGAATTCACAGGTTAGGACGCAGTTAGGGATCATATGAAATGCAGTAAATTTAATTGATCCAGCTTTTATACATTTTTTTCGGAAGGCATGTACCGCTGCTTCGCATCCTCTTTAATTCTGAAGCCTAATTGAATCGGTTGAAATTGTTTTTCAAGTTTATCTACGATATGTCGTACAGATATTTTTGATGCTAGGCGTCGAAAAGTAGAGCCGACATCGATAGGCCTGATTCCTCCGTCTTTTTTCGTTAAAGCAATCAGGTTCGCTCCGTAAACTATGGGGACAAATGCGGGATGTATATTTCCAGAAAGCATGAAGTTAATTAGTTTTGTTAAGGCGACTAAGAGTCGTTTGCCTGCATCGCTAACACAGTGTGAGGTGAGGTCCTTTAGGTGTTGAGGAGAAATCCCATCAAGACCCGCTGCCGAACCCGTTTTAAATTAAAAAATTGCAAGCAATGCCTAATACAAGTTAGCCTTGAAGTTAGGAATTCTGTATTTTGTGATTATGTTCAGTTTTAGTAGCGTTTCTCGAACTTTTTTTTATTAGTCTGTATTTGTCTCCCACTGCTAGGGAAAGGCCTCTCCGCTCGAATTTTACTCTCCCTGCTCGGTGCTACTAGCGTCCAAATAAAGAAACGTGTCCAGATCATCCCGCCATTTCCGTTTCGGCCTGCCACGTCGTCGCCTCCGATGAGGATCCGGCACCCTACTCACATTTTAGGACAATTTAATGAAATTAAATTAGACATCCTGTGTGCAACATTTTAAACATAAGCTCAGACTGACGTCATCAAAGCAAGTCCCCGTAACATTGTAATTTACGACCGCCACATTGTACACTCAGCCTCAATTTGGGACTCTTAGTACAGTCGGATTCGCAGGGAAAATCACACAAAAACGTAAAACAAATACCCTTTGTCCGGACCGGTGGAAACCGGATTCAATCAGGGAGTACCTAGTGCGGTAACCGTTTAATTGAATTGACGTATTTATGTTTGTTTTGTACTGAAAGAATGTAGTGCGGTCAGCTTTGTAATAGTTATTACTTTTTTAATCCCCGACGAGAAAAGAGGGACGTCATAATGGATAATGCGTATTCCGTAAGGTAGTGTACCCGACTTAAAAACAAGCGAGTGTCATTATTATTTACAAAAAAACGGGTGAAAACCTCCAAAATATTTTTTTTTGCCGATTTCACAAAAATAATCACCTATCATTTTTGTCCAGTGCTTAATGGTAGGTCTATATATACGTATATACAATAATTATAAGTACAATGTGGAAAAAATATGGGAGCTAAATTCCTTAACTTAGCGTATTTTACTTAAAGAATAGATTATTTTAGTTTTAAAAAGAAATAAAACCGTGGTAAAACTAAAATACTATATTAATTTATGAATCCTCCTATCGCAATGTCTCGTTGAATTATCCTGTAACATTAAACCAAACAAGTTTAGTCTTTGAGAAATTTTATTCAGAGGCAAGAAAAAGGCAAAGCAAAGTAATGCAGAAGAAATACGTATGTATAAAACCTTACTCTAAATAACCTAAGTATAAAACAATAGTATTTTTTTTGTTTAGTCGTTTGTCACCATTGTTAGAAGTAGAATTGAGTGTGAATCACACATTTTATCATACTCCTGCAACGAAGAATTGCCGGACCAGATAGAGCCACAGCAAACGACACTTTAATTTTCACCGTCCCTATATGTGGTTCTAATGCGGGCTAGCACAGTACGGACATAGCTCCTTTTATTAAAAATAGAAGGTTTTCTGTACCGAAGTCGAAAAAAAAAGTACCCTAACCATCTCTGGCATCTGTAGATTAAAATAAGTGGAGAGCGATCGTCCGAAGAGTGATAAAGAGAAGTCACGATCCTCAGCAAGGAGGAATACGATTTTTTTTTTATGTCATAGGGGGCAAACGAGCTAACGTATCGCCTGATGGAAAGCGATTACCGTCGCCCATAAACACCTGCAACACCAGAGGAGTCACAAGTGTTTGCCTACCCGGAGGACGAAGATAGAATGCCTCTATGCTAGTAATTTCACCGGCTATCTTACCCCCACACCGGAACACAACAATGCGAACATTGCTGTTTGCCGGTGGGTTAGTAGGCAAGACGGTAGTAACAATCCGGACGGACCCTGCACGAGGCCCTACTACTCCAAAAATACGAGATACGAGAAGAAGATCCATAGTTGGATGTCCAGCTATCCATTTACTAAAATTGGTTATCATCCTTCTAGCGTATAACGCCTTCTATCGGAAAAAAATTCCTTGTACTCGTGTCATGACGAAGCAGTTGGACGGATTTATCCAATTTTGGTAAGGGGATGGCTGGACATCAAAAAATGGTTATAAGTTACTTTTTACCTGGCTTAGGTTATATGAAAAGAAACCGCGAGCACCTTCTACTAAATCATAAAGTTACAAAGTCACTTATTGACTAAACTAAGAGAGAGAGAAAAACAAATGATTGAATAATATTAAAATATAATTATTTATATGAGACACTGGGAAGATGGCGGGATGACATGGATGCATTTAGTAACGAGTGGAGAGAGCAGACAGCCAATAGAGACGAGTGGCGCAAGAGAGGGGAGAGGCCTTTACCAGGGGTGGGACACAATTATAGGCTAGTGAAAAAATATATATATATGAGACACTGGTCCTATGACTTCGATCCTTAGTCAAAAGACAAAAAAAGAGTCCTCCTCTATACTCGCGTAGCGCATTTTTTAAATCGCGTGCGCAGTATCAGACATTATTGGAGCGCTAACGCGGGTTTGATTCAACAAGCCAGCTCGCGGTTTAGTAATATACCGAGGACTGCCTAGCATGCTCACTGTCCGACGTTTTCTTCTTTTTTAAACTACGATTTCTAATTCAAGAACAGAAAAACTACCACAAGGTTGCCACTACAACAAAATATTTTTACAATAGTAAATTCCTTTTTCTTTTTTAAACACGCTAAGATAATTTATTTATTGGTAACTATAACTCTATGTTTTAACAAAATAACTAGATTTTTATAAATAATGACACAAAGGTAAATTAAGAAAGAAAAATTGAATGCGATCTACTACAATCGAAGCGGGGTGTAGGAAATCGCATTCAATTTTTCTTTCTTATTAATTTACCTTTGTGTCATTATTTATAAAAATAAAAAATGTGGTATTACCACATAAAAAATATAGAATCGATAAAAAGATTCTATACAAATAAAATAACTAGATGTAATTATTATTGCATAATTACGAGAAGAGATAATAAAAACTTAAACATCGGAGATTTTTGGTACAAAATCTGGTATTGTACTTGTAACACTTCAGCATTTGGTGCAAGCCAAAAAACAAACTTAAATGTCATTTAAATGTTGTCAATTTTGACAGTGACGTATCTGTCGTAGTTTTTTTGGTCTTGAATTAGAAATCGTAGTATAGTGTTCCGTATTCGAAGGGTGAAAAGTCCGTCTGTCCGTCTGTCCGTCTGTCACCAGGCTGTATCTCATGAACCGTACCTAATAGAGAATTAAAATTAGAGTGAGACAGTTGAAAATTTTAATATTACGCTGAGGCGCCATCCGTAGAGTTTGCGGCGACTGAAGTCCTAAACAGATCGTTGGTCTAACTCGTTGGAGCCTTCCCAGGCTGCATCTTCCGGTACTCGGTCACCATATTTCTACATTAGCCATATAATATATGTTTCAGTGATTTGTAAATTTATGTCTATCAAAATAGAGAATTTTCTTCCCAATGAAAAAAAAAACAATAATTGTAGGTAACAATCGAAGGTTTTTTTTAAATATGAAATAAGTACATTACATATTCGCTGCAGAAGTAAAACAATTAAAACTGGCAGTATGTATGTGTGGGCTAATGTTATACGGAAGGTCAAAGTTACGCGTTTAAATTGTTTCACTTAAAACGATGTCACGATGCTAGCCCCTACAGCCTGAAATATGACGCTTTAAGCTACGGTCTTGGATCCGTAATCCGAGAAAAAAGGTTCTAACTATCTTCAAGATCCATACACAGTTAGGACTTTGTCTCTCCAGATAGCTCGTAGTATTAAAGCTTTTACAGCCAACGTCTTGTTTTGTCGGAATCAGATTTATTCAGTTTTGAATATATGTTTCACTAGCTTTTGCCCGCATATTATAAATGCGAAAGTGTGTCTGTCTGTCTGTAACCTCTTCACGCTTAAACCGCTGAATCGATTTTGATGAAATTTGGCATGGAGATAGTTTAAGATCCGAGGAAGGACATAGGATAGTTTTCATCCTGGAAATTATCCCTAAAAAGATTGAAAAGTGAGTAAGTAATTCATGATGACATTGATGACCCTGTTGGAAATGTAATGATTAGACCAAAAGTACAATTGCTCTTACATTTGCTTAGGCGCTTTTAATAATCCCTTTTATTAATTAAGGTGATTAGGTGGATATCTATCGTGTTGTACGAGGTTGCTTCCATACTTCCAAGTTCCACGCGGACGTAGTCGCGGGCAAAAGTTAGTACTATTATATGTGCAGAAACACTGAACCTAAATGACTATGAATTTCAAAAGGTCTCACAATTTAAATGGTAATTCCTGTAATTATTCCATTTGACGTCATAACTGCAGTTTGCAATAGTATGGTCCAAGTCAAAAGAGAAGCGGTTACCGTGAAACCGCCCAATTTTGTCCTAGCTTATATACGATGAAATAGGTTCATCAATTTGCTAATTTAATAATTGTAACGTTTTTATTTTCTGTATGCTTTCAGGCCTATGGGGACATTTACCCGTAAGGGCAACATTGGCCGGTTTCGAATTACATAGCGTTTGTTTGGAACTGATCGTTCACACACATCGCGCACTTCTGATAGACTCATCAACTTGACTTGTAAAATTGCCTGTAGGGTAAGGACCAAATTGTTTGCAAATACTGTCATACATTAATGTCCACCTCATCTCAAACTAAAAATAGAACATTTATCGTTAATTTGTAGAGTAGAAAAACACGCCAAATAACAGTTCCTATTAACCCAATTGTTGAGTACAGGTCTCAACAGGGCGGCTTCTTCGGCTCAGCTCGCAGTGGACTGTATACTTTGATCGTTCGTGGATCTTCCTGTAACAGCTTGTTCGGTTCGGGTTCGGTTCGGTTCTGTTCGGTTCTGTTCAGTTCTGGATCAGCTTGAGGGCTCAGGTTCGGTTCGGTTCTGTTTTCGCTGAAAACGGGCCGCGACGTAGTCCAAACGTAAGGACACGTAAACGCGACGTAGATCGGGCCGCGACGTAGTACACACGTAAGCGACGTAGTGTATACGTAAACGCGACGAGGTTCGGACGCGGGGTACGGACGCGTGATGCACGGGGCGCGACGTAGACCACAACGTAGATCCGCCGTAGATTCGTCGTAGGCGCAACGTAGACCGACGTAAACGCGACGTGAATGTGGTACGGCGTAGCGATGGACGCGTCCAAGTATTCGGAGCTCAACTGACGGACAGGACCTCGACGAATAACTTGGACCGACGTGCAGGCTGGAGCTCTTGAAAACTGTAGGCAGGATCTTGTAGAGTAGAGAGTAATAAAACTGGTTCTTCGGTAGTGCATACATTTATTTCTTGTTCACTTATTATATAAAATTCGAGGCTCAGTTCGCCAGACATAACTCCCGTAAGCGGAATAATCTTATTGGGAACCAATCAGAGTCGAGGGAGCGGTCATTTCCCCTCGGGAACGCCCCTTTCGGTCAAGAGTGTTCATTTTTAATTCTAAATGTTCCAAAACCTGCTCCTCGCTCTGATTGGTTCTTCAGTTTCAGGCTCTGGACTATAACGGCCGTTTTTTGGCTTATCAAAATTGCTTATTAATTAACATATTTCGGCTAATTATAGTCCGATTAACATTACACATATCCCGTTCGACGGGGCTCAGTAAGGGCTCTTAGGTTCTATCTGAACCTTAGGGTTCAGGTAACAGGGTTCAACTATACGTCGTGTATAGTGGGCAACTTTTGTGAATAGGAATCTTGCAGGATTGTTCCTGTCGATTCCTACTTACATTTGCTTACGGTAGGGGTTCATATTATGTACTTTCGTTACAGGGGGTTCGGGTCTACTCTTATATACCAAGGGTTCGATTGTCCCTTATGTATTTGAGGCGGTAGGTGGCCTTATGTAACCGGATTGTAAAACTTGTACGTTTTACGTTAAGCTCTGTTACGGTTCACGTGGTCGAGTTACATAAGCTCTTTTACCGCCCCGGGTGTTTCACGACGGGGTGCTACGCCCCTGGCCCATTTACCTGTGGTTTAATAAGGGTTTCGTTACGCCTTGTTTAACCAGTACCTTATGGACCATGGGTGCGACTGATTTACCGGTAGGATTGGATGATTTACCTTGGGGTTCTTATAGCATCTTTTATGTGCTTTATATTAAGTATATAAGGATCATTGAGTATATATGGATCTTATGACAGCTTTTATGTGTCTAACTTATGTACTAAAGGTTCTTATGACAGCTTGTATGTGTCTAACTTATAACTATGAGATCTTTTACAATATATTAATCAGTCTTATTCTAACTTAACCTAGTACATAAGCGACGTCACGACGTTACATTGGGTTCGCTGTCGGCGTGGTTGCTGGCGTTCTCAACATCCTCCCCTCGGTCGCTGCATGGCGGCGACCTCCTGTTGACGGGTAGAACAGCCAGCTTCGTCGTCGGCCTCCGGAACACGCCTCCTCTCGTTCGGACGTCCACGTTGCGTGTGATGCCATCGGGTCCCGGGTAGACTGCTTCGACGATGCCTCTTGGCCATGTGTTTCTTGGCAGGTTCGGGTCGGCGATCAAGACATAGTCGCCGACCGCTATGGCGGTCTCCCGGGGGTTTGAGGAGCCCCGGGGTGCGAGTAATGGGATGTACTCGCGTAGCCATCTTCGCCAGAAAGAGTCGGCGAGTGCTTGGCTGGCGCGCCAAGCTTTTCTTTCATTTTCTTCGCAGGGGCCAGTGGTAGGGACCCCCGACGGTCCTCCCAGTATGAAGTGGTTCGGTGTGAGCGCCTCGGGGTCATCGGGTTCGACGCTCACGTGGGTGAGAGGTCGAGAGTTCACGCAGTGCTCGACCTCGGCGAGCAGCGTCTTGAATATCTCCTCCTTGGGCGATCTTGTGTTCAGTGTGGCGGACAGCGCGGTTTTGACGGTCCGCACCATCCGCTCCCAGGCGCCGCCTTGGCGCGGCGCTCCCGGCGCGATGAACCTCCAGTCCATGCGGTGTAGCTGCCCGTGCTCCTGCAGGGCGGGCAGCCATTCGACGTAGGCGGCTCGCAGCTCGGAGTCGCAGCCTCTCAGGTTCGTCCCGTTGTCCGAGTACATGACAGCGGGCCATCCGCGCCTGGCTCCCAGCCGGCGCAGCGCCATCACTGCGCTGTCGGTTGACAGCGTATGCACCACCTCGAGGTGCACGGCGCGGGTAGTGAGGCACGTAAACAGTGCCACCCATCGCTTCTCGGTCCGCCTGCCGATAGTGACGGCTAGCGGGCCGAATAGGTCCACCGCGCAATAGTGGAATGCGCGGGTGAACGGCTGTAGGCGGGCCGCGGGCAAGTCGCCCAGCGGCGGGTCGCGCGGGCGCGCGCGCCGCAACACGCAATACATGCATGTCCGGGCCACGCTCCGCACCGATGGTCGCAAGTGCAAGATCCAAAATTGCTGCCTGAGATCATTAACAACAGTTTCGTTAAATGCATGGTGCGCTCGCTTATGAGCGCGCAGTATCAGTAGTCTCACGTACGGGTTGCGGCCGTCTAGTATGACGGGCTGCTTGTTGACGGATGGCGGCGCTGCGTTTATGCGCGTCCGCATGCGCATTAATCCGTCGTCGTGCAGTTGCGGATCGAGTTCGTATAGCCTGCTACTGCGGGCTAGCGGCTCCCCTCGTGAGAGAGCCCGTAGTTCGTCAGCGAAGTCCCTCCTCTGCGCCCATTGCATCCACAGGTGCTCCGCTGAATTGAGGTGTCGTACCTCTAATGGGACTCTCACCTTTCTTTTTAGTCGTTCGATGAACTGCAGAGTTCGCGCTGTAGCTCCAATCAGTCGGTCGAAGTTCGAAAATCGCTCTATTTTCGGTAGTGGCGGGTCGACGACCTGTGCCACATTACATACCTCGATTATTTCGTGCGGTATCTCCGTCGTATCTCGCTGCTCTTGCGGCCATTGCGCCTCCGGCAGTCGTAAGAAATCCGGACCTGTGTACCAGCGGTCGGTGTTTCTTACGATACGCTGCGGGTCCGCGCGTGTCGCGTCGTCGGACGGGTTGAGGCGGGTCGGGACCCACCTCCATTGCTCGATCTCTGTTAACTCGGCGATCTCGCCGAGTCGGTGTGATACAAATGTACTGTACCGGCGTGCATTGTCTCGCACCCATTGCAGTACTGTTCGACTGTCTGTCCACAGCACAATCTGTTCGGCAGCTACTCGATGCGCTTCGCGCAGTGTTTGCGCCAGTCGCGCACCTATAAGCGCAGCTTGTAGTTCGGCTCTCGGTATCGATATCGGGCGAATGGGCGTGACCTTTGCCTTCGCCGTGATCAACTGCACACGTACCGGCTCGTGAGGTCCTCCCTCGGTTCTCCAGTAGGCTGCGGCTGCGTATGCTTGCTCGGAGGCATCTACAAATATATGTAATTGGTGTCTCTTACCTCCCCCCGTGTACAAGCATCGCCGTGGTAGCCGCAGCGCCGTAACATATTCTATGTTACTGAGCCACTGTAAAAATAGCTCCTTCTCGTCGTCCGGCAATGGCTCGTCCCAACCTAATTTTAAAATACAAATTCGCTGCATTTGTATTTTTGTGGTAACAGTGTATTGCGCTATTTGCCCCAATGGGTCGAAGACGGACATTACCGCGCTCAAGGCCTCCCTTTTTGTTGGCCCTCGGTTCAGGTTCCGCACGTCGGCCGGGACTCGTACCATTGCCGTGTTGAAACCTAACTCGTCGGTTTCGGCGTTCCAAAACATACCTAATACTTTCTGCTCTTTAGATCCCTGGTTCGTCGGATCTCTGCGCTATAGGTATCCGCTCTAATATCTTTTTAGAGTTCGACGTCCAGCCGCGCAAGTTGAAGCCGGCGTGGGCGTGCGACGCGATGATTTGCACCGCGGTCTCGGCCGCCGCGTCTTCATCGTCGTAAGAGGTCACGAGGTCATCCATGTACGTATTATGTGTAATATCGTACACGGCTGCTGGGTAGGTGTCCGCGTTGTCCTCCGCGTTCCGGTTGCGGACACTATGTGCTAGAAATGGCGAAGATTTCGTTCCAAACAACACGCTCGTTGTTTTATATACCTTCGGCGGCTGTTGGCGGTCCGATCCCCGCCACAGGAATAACTGCGATACTTGGTCCTCAGGTCTCAGCTTTATTCGCAGGAACATCTCCTGTATATCCGCCGTAGCGGCGTACGTACCCTCACGAAAACGCAGCAGTATTCCCGTCAATGACTGTAGTAAGTCGGGTCCTTCTAGCAGCTCGTCGTTCAAGCTGGTTCCCATCGATGTCGCGTGCGCGTCGAATACTAGACGGACGCGATCGGGCTTGTTCGGGTTTCTTACCGCAAAGTGCGGCAAAACCCATGCCTTAGGGCTCGTTAGGTCACCTAAGTGCGGCTCTGCATAACCTTTTTCGATTAGGTTATTTACCTGTGCTGTATATTCGTGCGCGAAGTCGGGATCCCGGTCCATACGCTGCTCCAAGTTGCGTAACCTTTTGTACGCCATGTTGTAGCTGGGAGGCAGGTTCGGTTCGTCGGTCCTCCACAGCTGTCCTACTTCGTACCGGGGTCCTTCGATGCGTCTTACCGTTTCGTTAAACAGCTTTGTTGCTCGTTCGTCTAGGGGGCTCGCTTTATCTATCAGTTTCACCCCTAACGCGTCGATGTCGAAATATCGCCTCATCATCGCGTTCAGCTCCTTGTCCGGCTCCGTCATGTGCATGACTACTTCACCGGCCCTTACCGTTCTCGGTGCTGAGCCGTAAATGCACCATCCTAGACGGCTGCGTACGGCTAGCGGCTCACTCGTCTTCCCCGTTCGGGCCTCTAACGGCAGTGTTAGATGCCAATGATCTGCTCCTATTAAAATTTTAGGTATCACATTCGTATAGCACGCTTCGGCTAGATCGGCCAAGTGCGGCAGGCGCACTATACTGTCGCGCGGCATTGTCTGCTCCCTAATGCCTAAGCGCGGCACGGTTCTGAGCTGCATACTGTACGACGGGCCTCCGTCGGCGCCTCGTACAGTTGCTTCGACTCGTTGGCTCGGCTGGTTCAGGCATAGCGCTCCTACGCCTTGTATTAGTAGCGGCGCTTGAGGTCCCTCTAGACCCACTTCGCTCGCTAACTCCTGATCGACGATAGAGATTGTCGATCCCTCGTCGACCATCCCGTAACACAGTACCTCCTTCTTGGGACCGCGCAGTATTACGGACATGATTTTCAACATCACCTTGTTTGATTCATTGTGTGACGTCATAGCGATCGTCTCTCGCTCTTGTATGGGCTCTGCGCGGCGGCGTGCCGGCGCTGTGTTCGGTTCGTCGGGCGGCGCAGTGTAGGGCGCGCTCGCGGGGGCGGGCGCGCGCGACTGCGGCGGGCGGGCGTTATTGTCGGCGCTGTTTGTACTCACATTTGACGCAGTTCGGTTCGGTTCGTGTAGTATTGCATGATGTGAGTGTGGACAGCCAGGTACACTGCAGCCTTTTGCAGTGCACGTATCACGACGATGTTTTTGGTTCATACACTTAAAACAAACGTGATTTACCCGTGCCCATTCCCATCTCGCTCGTATGGGCATACTTAGCAGTTTGCGGCACTCGTTCGTTCGGTGACTATTGCCGCAGCAATAGCACGCTTCCACTCGTTCCGTGGCGAATGTTTGGGCTCGTGTAGGTTGTGCTCGCTGTATCGCGCCGCTCGTTCCCCGGTTCGGGTATGTCGTTCGTCGGGGAGGTTGCGGTTGCGTGGGCGCGTTATGCGCGGGTCTGCGTGACGGCGCTCTCGCGTGCGAGTATAATAACTCCGCGTCACTCTCGTCCATTAAGAATTCGGCTAGCAATATTATTTCGCACTCACCGCCTTTTACGTTGTCTTTTGCGAAGGAGCACCACCTCGACCGTAGATGCGGGCTTAACCTGTCGGTTATCTCCCGTATCAGTAACGGGTTGCCGCCGTAGTTTCGACGGTCTAGATCGACCAATGTCGATACAATGTTCATTACCTTTATTGCGAAGGTGTTCAGGTCGGTGGCGCTCGGTCCGAGTGACGGCAGGCGTTTAAGCTCCTCTAGAGCTCGGTCGACTAGCAGGTCGGTTCTGCCGAAATTCTTTTTCAGGACTCTAATTATTAGATCGGGGTTCGACGTCGACGCGAGCATGTGCTGCACGCACTCTCGCGCCTCGCCTTTCAGCGCAGCTCGTAGACGGGCGACGTTCTCGTACTCCGTGAACTTGTACCTTTTTGTTGACTCTGCAAAACTGTGGTAAAAGGTCAACCACTCAGCGGGGTGTCCGGAGTACGCAGGCAACTCGTACACTTGTCTCGGCGGAGGGCGGGCCATCGTCTGTAGATGGTCGGCTAACCGATCTATCGCCTGAGATCGGCTGGAGGATCGTTCTCGGGAGGTGCGGGTCTCGCGTTCGGCTCGCTCGGGCGTGACGGTGCGACGCCTCCCTGGCGTCGGGTCATCGCGGTAAGCAGCGTTACTTACCTCGTGGTGTGTAAGCCACGCATTTATCCTCCGCTTCGATTCCTCCGCTGTCTCTGCCGCCGGACGTCCGGACTGCGAGCCGCCGGCCTGTGAGCCCTCCGCTTCGATGCGATGCAGTTCGGTGTCCAGCCTCTTCTTGACAAGCTCTTCTTCCAGTCGCAGTTGTTGCCGCTTGATTTCAGCAAGCCGCTCTGCTGCCTGTAGTTCCGCTTCTTTTTTCCGCGCCTCCGTAGTGCTGCTGGTTCTCGATGTAATCGACGGCGCGCGGCGTTCGTCGATTTGGAATCGCACTTGTTCGAGAGCTCGGTCTCTATCGAACGTGCGGGGTTCGCGCGGTACGGGTGTCGCGGGTCGCGGGATCGGTGCGCGGATCGTGGGGTCAAAGGCCGCGTACGCGAGTGACGTCATAGCCGCGCGGGGCTCGCGTGTCTCGGCGGTACGCGGCGCGTGCGTCAGACGGGACGCTAAATGTTCGCCGGTCGGTGTCGAGTATCCGACGGCTGTGGGTTCTTCGGGTTCTTTTTGGTTGAGACTGGTTCTGCGCAGGTGTTCGTCCAGCTTTGCCCGCCATTGGAGCGTGTCGTCCATCTGTGGCGGTGACTCTGGCGATGTCCTCTTCTCGGGCTGCATGCCCGGGGCGCGTGTCTCGCTCGTTCGCGGACGTGTTCCCAGCAGCTCTGCAGACGTCTCGCCGGAGGTTCGGGTCGGTTCGGTCGGCGGGTCGTCGTGCGAAGTTGCTTCACTCGTCTGCTTCCTGGTCTGCACCATGGTGGTTCGGATGTTCTGGCTCGAAAATCCGGCTCGAAGGACCAAC
Organism: Apotomis capreana; assembly: GCA_947623375.1. Classification (NCBI taxonomy): domain Eukaryota; kingdom Metazoa; phylum Arthropoda; class Insecta; order Lepidoptera; family Tortricidae; genus Apotomis; species Apotomis capreana. The sequence goes on from OX392520.1 coordinate 1,981,713, forward strand.
GCTGTTGAGTACAGGTCTCAACAGGGCGGCTTCTTCGGCTCAGCTCGCAGTGGACTGTATACTTTGATCGTTCGTGGATCTTCCTGTAACAGCTTGTTCGGTTCGGGTTCGGTTCGGTTCTGTTCGGTTCTGTTCAGTTCTGGATCAGCTTGAGGGCTCAGGTTCGGTTCGGTTCTGTTTTCGCTGAAAACGGGCCGCGACGTAGTCCAAACGTAAGGACACGTAGACGCGACGTAGATCGGGCCGCGACGTAGTACACACGTAAGCGACGTAGTGTATACGTAAACGCGACGAGGTTCGGACGCGGGGTACGGACGCGTGATGCACGGGGCGCGACGTAGACCGCAACGTAGATCCGCCGTAGATTCGTCGTAGGCGCAACGTAGACCGACGTAAACGCGACGTGAATGTGGTACGGCGTAGCGATGGACGCGTCCAAGTATTCGGAGCTCAACTGACGGACAGGACCTCGACGAATAACTTGGACCGACGTGCAGGCTGGAGCTCTTGAAAACTGTAGGCAGGATCTTGTAGAGTAGAGAGTAATAAAACTGGTTCTTCGGTAGTGCATACATTTATTTCTTGTTCACTTATTATATAAAATTCGAGGCTCAGTTCGCCAGACATAACTCCCGTAAGCGGAATAATCTTATTGGGAACCAATCAGAGTCGAGGGAGCGGTCATTTCCCCTCGGGAACGCCCCTTTCGGTCAAGAGTGTTCATTTTTAATTCTAAATGTTCCAAAACCTGCTCCTCGCTCTGATTGGTTCTTCAGTTTCAGGCTCTGGACAATAACGGCCGTTTTTTGGCTTATCAAAATTGCTTATTAATTAACATATCTCGGCTAATTATAGTCCGATTAACATTACACATATCCCGTTCGACGGGGCTCAGTAAGGGCTCTTAGGTTCTATCTGAACCTTAGGGTTCAGGTAACAGGGTTCAACTATACGTCGTGTATAGTGGGCAACTTTTGTGAATAGGAATCTTGCAGGATTGTTCCTGTCGATTCCTACTTACATTTGCTTACGGTAGGGGTTCATATTATGTACTTTCGTTACAGGGGGTTCGGGTCTACTCTTATATACCAAGGGTTCGATTGTCCCTTATGTATTTGAGGCGGTAGGTGGCCTTATGTAACCGGATTGTAAAACTTGTACGTTTTACGTTAAGCTCTGTTACGGTTCACGTGGTCGAGTTACATAAGCTCTTTTACCGCCCCGGGTGTTTCACGACGGGGTGCTACGCCCCTGGCCCATTTACCTGTGGTTTAATAAGGGTTTCGTTACGCCTTGTTTAACCAGTACCTTATGGACCATGGGTGCGACTGATTTACCGGTAGGATTGGATGATTTACCTTGGGGTTCTTATAGCATCTTTTATGTGCTTTATATTAAGTATATAAGGATCATTGAGTATATATGGATCTTATGACAGCTTTTATGTGTCTAACTTATGTACTAAAGGTTCTTATGACAGCTTGTATGTGTCTAACTTATAACTATGAGATCTTTTACAATATATTAATCAGTCTTATTCTAACTTAACCTAGTACATAAGCGACGTCACGACGTTACATTGGGTTCGCTGTCGGCGTGGTTGCTGGCGTTCTCAACACCAATCATCAATAAACGAATTGATTTTCAGAATAGTTAATAAAAAAATTATTCAGAAATATACTTTTTTATCTTTATTATATTTCCCATACAAAATGAATATGTCCGTACTCTGCTTTCTCGAGAATATATTGATTTAGTTTTAAAGTACGAACGCCTTAACTTATACAGTTTATTTGTATGTATAGTCTTAGGTTTTGTTAAGACGCAGGTATAGTTTAATATTCGATATCCTTCATCATTTTAAATTTTGCGGCTATTTTATGCATGTCCCAAATATTCTTCAATTGTGCAACCTCCAGTTGTGCGACGACATTACACGGAACTTACAACGCTATTCCAGTAGATTCTTCAATTATTTTAATGGAACACTGACTCCGAACTTGCAAGCTTGACTTCGATAGTGCTGCCATGTTGTTATTTCTGGTTAGGTCGTGAAGTATTTTGCCTCCATTGTGCGACAAGGGACACAACCATTGTGCTACGTGTCACAACGGAAATTCGTCGAAGCGAAGACAACGTTACCAATTGTGCTTACAAGCTTTTATTTAGTTTCACCTGTCCCGATGTTTATTTATTATTCATCTTCAAACCTTGTACATGTACATTTACAATTTTATACTACTTTTTATGCTACTTTTTTTCCGGTGTGACACATTCCATTGTGATTTCCGTTGTCCAACGATGCAAAGAATTTGGTCCTTACCCTGTACTTTAAGAAGATATTAATTATTAATTGTCTCGTTTAACTTTTACGTTACCTTAAGTTTGTATAATATGTTAGTGTGAATGAAGTGTTCTTTTAATGGCAATGCCACCTTATTTATCTGCACAAAATCTCAGTGGGACTTGTGTTTGATGTAGGCTATACCTGACTTAAAAGTTCTTATCATATTACGTTGAAGCATTTAAAGGTTGGGCGTGGAAAAGAAACACCCAAATGCCTTCAAAATTAATTTAATATTTAAAATAACCGGAAAAGGGGTCGTGGTCGTAATTAAAATATAGGCCTGTCTGGTTTGCTGACGCAGGTGGGTACTCCCCTGACGAGTGCGCGGTGGTGGTGCAGGTCCTGAGTGGCGTGGCCGGGAGCGACCCGGGGGACCGTCGGGGACAGCTGGTGCTTGAGTATGCAGTGGAGGGACTCTCTGGTGCCGCGGCTACTCTGTGGCCGGTCGGTATCACAGGCTGGGCCTCATCCGCCGGGAATAAGCCGTAAACTTGCACCCTGGAATGCACATCATCCGTTCTTTAGGACCACGTAATCTAGGACCGCTCCTTATGAACCCCAACTATGTCGCTAGGCAATAAACAAGGGAGCAACGGAAAGTAGCTGGTGGGTGTTCATAATCAGAACGGAGTTACAGTTGGTGCGATGATAGAAAAGTGCAAAAAGACAGAGCGTCAACATTAGAAAATTAAATAGGATATAAAATGACGTTAATTTACTTGCAAAATAGCATCAAGCTAAGCACTATAATACGGGAGTGAACAAAATATGCTTACAAATCTGTTTGGGCCAAATGTATGGGCAGCCATTTTATAACGGTACCTTAACCGATACGGCGCAGCGTTCTTCGTGCGATAACTCGGTGAATACTTTTAAATACGTGATGCTAAGCGTGAAGGAAGACAAAATTAACACAAAGAAAAACATTATGACAAAATAGAACTAGCAATTCTTAAATCTAAGTAACGATCGACACTTACCCTTTATTAGGGGAGCAAGACGGTACGTAAGCACGTTCGATGCGCACTTGTTAGTTTACCACATAATCTTTCCAAATTTAAAATATGATTATTATTTTAAAAACTTAAATTTCGCCAGCGCGTGAGACGACACGGCCCAGGGCCTGTGAACGCAGCCGGCAGAAGAAGTACGTGCGACCGACGAGACGGTCTGAACGAGAGTGAGGCGCGGTGGGGCGCGCCCGCGCATATGAATATTCTAAGCGAAGCAAAACTGCTGACGCGGTTGCTGCGCCGCAAGTACAGTTGCGCGCAGTAAAGTGTATGCAATAATCGTTTCAATGTTGTTACTTGCATAGTAAATTATTAAAATCTAATTATTTAATTTATAATAATACTAACATTAACCTTACTATTAAGTTAATATTTTATTTAATACTTTAATTTATTTTTCTTTTACTTTTACAACAGCAGTAACGTATGCATCGTTACAACGTAACTGTTTTGTCTATGTCTGTTTTTTCCCCAATGAAGATAATAAAATAAAATAAAATAAAATAAAATAAAATAAGTAAAAGTAAGTAAGTAAAAATGTATCAATTACAAAACTATAAGTACCTACATTAATGAAAAAGTATTTACACATATTAACTATTAAGACATCACGAGACACAAGACTAAAACATATTATGTTCATGAAATAAATGTAATTAACTTAATGTAACGCTATTATGATTCACAAATTTTGGTAGGCAAGTATTTAACTGCAGGTAAACCACATGGCTTGTGTATTTTAATCAATCGAAATCGGTTGCGCGTTGTGAAACCACACACTAACACGTCTCCTATAGCTACGACCTCCGCTGCCTCTTCCGCTCCCGCGTCCGCTTATACCCTGTACCACAGGGCAGCTTAGATGCAATTCGGCCAACGGGCACGCGTAATGGATCCGCACGATGCCATTTAATGCTATCCACACTAACACCAAGGTTGATGACTTATTTATGAAACTTAAGTGGCAGTGGGCGGGGCGTAGCTCGTGCTAATACTCCATTACGTTTCATGTAATAAGCGTAGTTGGCCGAGAGCGAAACGTCTACATTTCGGCTTGGTCGATTTTTTTTTTCGTATGTCCGGATGGTTGGATGTCCAGCTATCCGGCTGTTCTCGCCTACAGGTCACATTTCTCATCATGTGAATATCATCATCTTGTTCCCCGTAGATGACCAAGTTTGATAACTGTCCTCCTACACACCTTCATCAAATGGGATTTATTTTTCTTCGCAGAAAGTCAAATGAAATAGCGGGTGTACTGCCTTTTCGCCGAATTATGTTTCGTCAAATTTCATTTGGCAACCAACTTTTCGCCGAAGTTTTATTACGCAAACCAATCCTTGGCATAATTTTACTTCGTAATTTTTTTATTTCGCTACATTTTTATATTCCAAAATTTTATTATGTCAAATTTTATGCGGTAAATAATTGTGTAGGAAATGATTTGCTAAGGCAAATTACATATCGTCAAATTTTATGTGGTAAATAATTGTGTAGCAAATGATTTGCTTAGTCAAATAACGATTGATCAAAAGCCATTTGGGCAAATTACCTACAACCATTGCTTACAGTATGATGATAGTGCAAAATAAAACACAAATATAAACAGAAAAAATATTTTTTAATCAAAATCAATTTGTTGTACTTGTGATACGTATGTATGTGAGCAGATCCGACTCGGCCGGGTTAGGTTAGGTTAGTTTTTTTTTATATCCCTAAAAAACGCTCCTTTTGTTGTACTTGTGATACGTATGTATGTGAGCAGATCCGACTCGGCCGGGTTAGGTTAGGTTAGTTTTTTTTTATATCCCTAAAAAACGCTTCTTTTGTTGTACTTGTGATACGTATGTATGTGAACTGTAGGAATTCTAGCCGTCGGGATTACAGTCTTCGGGACGAAACTGCTCCCAGAGATGTAGGTTAGGGTTATTTTTTTTTATGCACACACGCACATTAACTATCAGCGATGATAACTCAAGAATGAAATGCTATTTTGAGCCACAAAGTATGTAAACAAAAGTACCCTCTAAATTTAGGTGCATGGTGCATCACCCTACCCGCTTAATGCAATAAAATTATACTGCGATTTGCATAATGCCATTCAATATGTTGCTAAATCAAGGTATGCCAATCAATACATTTGACGAAAACATAATTGACATCTTATATAAATCCCAGATAATAATTGGTCTAACAATAATTTATCAAATCATTAATTGGGAAAAGATATCAGTGCGAAACGTTGAGTTGGGAAATGAAAATTTGACCAAATAAAAATATGGGATACGTAGTTCGGCGAGTTAAGAATTTGCTAAATAATTTTCGGCGAAACATTAGTAAACCGAAATAGCGATTCTCTACGAAGAAAAAAAATCTACGGGGACGAAGGGGATTTGTGTAGGGTTGTACAACACTATTTATTATTTATTAACCTAACCTCTACTTTCAGAGATATCAAGCGACTCAAGGCACTAGAATGAAAGGAATGAATATAAATTTGCTCAAAGATGATGTAGAAAATCTCCTTAAAAATTATACACTTTCACGGAAGTACGTCGAGAGGCGTAAATTCCCTGTAAACGGCGACTTTTATTTTCGAAAAACTCCCACTAGAATCAGAATCAGAATCAGAATATTATTCGCACTACGTCTACAGCCAAAAGTTTCTTGTTGTTTTTTAGGGTTCCGTACCCAAAGGGTAAAAACCTCCGTCTTTCTGAACCGTGATACGAGTAGCTTCTCTAGAAAACTCTTCTTCTTCTCGTCTTCTCTTTTGCCGCTATAACATTAAATACTAAAAACGGAATAAAAAATATATTTAAGTGCGGCTCCCATACAAGAAACGTGATTTTTTCCCGTTTTTTGCTCGATAATGTTTACAGGCTGTATCGGCTGTAACGTGATCGGTTGCGTTAATTTTGCACCTCATTTTTGTCCGGCGCCATACATACCAGGTACAGACTTAAGTTAACCAAGACAGTTTATTTTTATTTGATGGTACGGAACCCTTCGTGAGTCCGACTCGCACTTGGCCGGTTTTTTTTATAAAGGTAAATTTCGTTGTGCCATTTTGGCTAGAACTATTTGTATAAGCTTAGTCCTTGCAGCATGCAATTAACAAAATGGCCCTGTATTCGGGGTTGTGTTAATCTAAGTAATAAAGATACGCAAAATACGCGGTTAATCCTATTAAATAGTTAGAACATGGAACACATAACCATAAATATCATAGAATAAAAGGCAATATTTATAACCCACAATGAAAACCACAAACCTCATTTATTAGCCTGCTAAAAATGTCGTTAATCTAACAAAAAGTACAGTCGGCAATATCGTGTGCACCGCAAATGGCCGATAAATTGTACAGTCGAAAAGAAAAGACACATGTGAATACGTGCGAGCGGAGGTGGGTATGCGACGTTCGGATGAATAGAGTGCGAGTTCATTTCCTATGTCCCCTAGGGTGTTCACAGCATGCAGCCATCCCGAACGGTCTAAGCCAAAGAATATATATACTAACGTAAAAAGAAACGACAGTGACATTTGTGTGCAGTAAAAAAACTCGTGGCTATGTGTGCGTGGCGAGGGGCAAGCACGGGCGAGCGCGGGACGAGCGAGGTGTGAAAAGGCATTCACGTGAATGCCTTGTCGAAGAATTCGGCATTACAAGGTCACCGACGCCCGAGTTACACCGATAGGCCGCTGTCGCGCCTGTGCTAAAGCTTCGTGTTTTACTTCGCTCCAGTACGTCTAGCATAACTGTGACACGTGACTTTTTATCACGCGACCAGCTGTCACTTTCCTTTTAATACTGTGCGAGCATGACAGGAGATGCTGAGTTGCGCGAAAAACGAGGTCGCTACAACAAATGCTAGCCATTTTAGTTGCCTTCGCTTCTGCAGTGATCGTCTGCCGCCAGGATTGATCAGGGCGGCCGAGTTTTCGCTTTCCTTGAGGATTCCAATCTAGGGCTTTGTCTCGGTTTGTGATCGAGGATCCAGGGTGCGACTAGGATTCTACATTCTTCTCGTTTTATAAAGGCGCATCAGTAGAAACTGACTTGCATCGCAAGATGGCTACATCGTGTAAAGGCTGCAGCGCAAATGTTTTCATCGCAGAAAGCCCAAAACACAACTAAGTAATTTATTAGACCTGGGTTGTAAGTAAAACTACTCACTCCTCCTAGCGGATTTTCTCATTGCTGAGGGTCGTGATTCCCCCGTTGCTGGGTCATACGTGTGACAGTATTACGCCACTTAGATTAAAACCTTTCGGCAAATGACTCAATGTTAGTAGCCCGCACCCTGCGCGCCAGGATGCTGCGTACATCCCAGACGCACTACTGAAACGAGGTAGCCCCTGCACCCTGAAAGCACTGAGAGAGATGTCGCCCTATTATATATAGTCCTCCTTGACGTGTCCGTCAATGGCGAACCTGGCTCCACGACCTTCACAAGCGCCTATCATGTGCCCGAATGTGGCTTGCAAAACCAAATTTGGTTTTAAAGGTTCTGTTGCACGGCGCGCAATGCAACTCACTTGTTGTTGTAGGTATACGTATAGGAAGGCTTTGGACGACTCTTTATGTTAAGGCGTTTTGTCGCCCTATTATTTAGTGAACGCCCGACCCCTCGTCCCTCGTGAAGGTAACTAATTTTTCTCATTTGATTACAGGTGGGTTTGCGGTCGTTATTCGAGCGCGTTCGCGACGTGTGATGCATCGTAATAACTTAAAACATGTGTGTTTGCCACGTTTACGTATGTTGTGGGATTAGAATTGAGAGAGCCGAGATAACCTTGTGTTAATATTAAAAATGTATCCTTTGAACCGAAACCACGCCGGAGGCATTGAGTAGACCTACTTAGACGATGACTAATCCAGAAAATGTCGCCCTGTGAAATAGACCTACTTAGAAGATGACTAACCCAGAAAATGTCGCCCTGTGAAATAGACCTACTTAGAAGATGACTAACCCAGAAAATGTCGTCCTGTGAAATAGACCTACTTAGAAGATGACTAACCCAGAAAATGTCGTCCAGTGAAATAGACCTACTTAGAAGATGACTAACCCAGAAAATGTTATCCTGTGAAATAGACCGACTTAGAAGATGACTAACCCAGAAAATGTTGTCCTGTGAAATAGACCGACTTAGAAGATGACTAACGCAGAAAATGACGTCCTACGAAATAGTCCTACTTAGAAGATGACTAACGTAAAAAACAACGTCCTGCGAAATAGATTCACTTAGAAGATGACTAACCCAGAAAAAGACGTCCTACGAAATAAATGTAAAACAATCATGAAATTTCACTACCTTGACTTTCCAAGAAAACGGCCTACCTCGCGTAAAGGAGGATAACGACTGATACTTTAGTTATTTATGAATAACATTAACAAACAAATAATATTTTCTTAAATATGTGACTTCAAAGGTACGCCAGTTTTATGTTTTTTTATATCCCAAGAGAAATTTTGATATTGTTTTTAGAATCTATGACAACCATGAATTTAAACGCACTTTTTCAGTGTGAAAATGGCAAATTCCTTATTGTCTCCATACAATTGTTGGTACTCATAACATAATAACATAACGTCACAATAAGGTGGCCATTTGTATAGAGTGATTTTAGCGCTCCGGAGGAATTTTGAACTTTGTGAAGTTATTCCGATATTACTAGACATTTGATCCCAATAAAACATAACATCGATTGACATCCTCAAAAAAAGTCTACACGCCTATAGTATATATGCCAATAATATTTATTGTTCAGCCAGTTGCTTCATTTTTTATTTGTCTTAGGATGACAGATATCTAATATATCTATGAGAAAGATAGATGTAGCATTAATTCTTGTGCAGAATTAAAGTCTTAACTCAATATGCCCTGTACAAGCAAAATAGAGTAAATAAACCCTGAAAGTCTTGAAACAATATAAACATTGCAGAGGTCGTCAACATTTCAGACGCAGTCAGAATTAATTGTCTGAAACAAAGTGGGATCGATGGTATTATAAACATGCCGACCCCTGCCAGGTAAGACTATTAACTTTCGAAACACTAGCATGATCGATTATGAACGGAATCAGAGAGATAATTTGAATTCTACAGTATACGTAGGTACTGAATTTATTATTATGCATGAATAAAAAAGTAGCTCAAAATGTAATGAAATAAAGAAAAAGACTAATAAATGGGTCTTTGACTCAGCCTTAGCCTATATAGCCTTCTTGAGCTTAATTTGGGACTAACTAGATCGATTTGTGTGAGGTTGTCCGATATTTATTTATTTATTATTATTTATTATTTGAAATATGAGGCTTCAAAGATGCGAAAATATGAAGATATTTTTAAAATCAAAAAGCAAATTTGAAAATTCTTTTCAGAATTCTAATAATTTCGCGCTCAAATCGCAAATTACTTATCATTCCCCATATTATTAGGTATTTCCCTATTTCGCGGCCTTACAGTTTAGCGAGGCCATGTTTAAAATGTTTAGGATCATTTAATCTAAATGTTTCGGTATTTTTAGGCTTATTAATAGTACATTACTGCAGACGCCGGGAAATTAGAGCTTGCCGGGGGAGTAGGTAAGGTAGGTAGAGTAGTAATACGAAGCCGCCAAACCCTTTTCACGGCTAGGCATGTATAATGCTTTTCTCAAACATAATATGCAATGAAATAAGAAAATACACCAATAAAAAAAAAACAGCTTTTTAGCTGTTCTTGAACACAGGCGCCATGCTTAAAAAAGTTTACTTCCCTGCTTAGGCCTTCTATTTTATGTGAAATCCCTTTACAGTTCTCACGAGTTGTTCCGCCCGAAACGTGATACTTCGAAGCCTGTTATAACGCACGTTATGGCGACATTTCAATGTATGTTTGAGAAAAATAAGTTAAACTTATGTGTGACATAAAAATATTAGAAACGCAAACTTTGCGCCCACCGTAGGTACCTTTGTATAACTTAAAGTGGTTGTCATTGGTACAATTACTATTTATTGTACAGCTTATTAATGAAATCAACAGAGAGCATGCTAGACTCGCTGAATCTGAAAGTAATTATCTATTCTGTATATTCCTGACATCCAAGGACACGGTTGTCTAGACTAGTTTCAAATATTTATCAAAGATATCACCCGAAAATGCTAATTTGAGTTCAAAGCTTGATATCGAGTTAACTGCAATTACTACATAGGTACAGTCGCATCGAATACTAGAAGGCTCCCAATTTGGTCCACGTGTTTTTTTCCGTATTTTTGAAGTGAAACTTTTAATGCGACTTCCAACAAGGTTGCGTTAAACGTTTAACGCTACCGTGGAGGGGGTAGGAAAGCACTGTTGCGTTAAACGTTCAACGCTCCTGGGGAGGGGGAATAGAAAGAGACAGTGCGAGAGTGAAGAAGTTTGTCTTAAAGAAACAATATGAGTTCACTAAAAATCAATTTCTACCCCTTCCTATTTTCATTTCCACATTCCGAAGTTTCACTTCTTCCGCGCGGAGGGACTCCACGCACTATTTTTTTTTATCGGTTACCTATCTCAATGTTCCATTGTATAAAGGTGTAAAAGAGAAGGCGGAATGTAGAATAAGCTGGAAATTACTCCTCCGACAAGAGCTTGGCTCTTAAATATATGATGATGATGATGATGATCTCAAACACAAATTTTTGATTCCCACCAGTTAATTTTCGCCAAATTTTCAATTGTCCGAAAGCCATTTTGTTCCAAAACTGTTAATTTTTCAGTACCCTTATGAGTTAACGTGACAGTACTCGCTAGCGAGGGCGTAAACAATTTGTATGGAGAATAGCAGCGCCCTAATCGGTTACTTTGTAGAACTACAATTGTCCGTACAAACCGTTTACGCAGTCGCTATCGAGTACAGTCACAGCCAACTCATGGTAAGGGTACAGAATAATTATAAACAAACCTAACCTAATGGATTCTAATCCTGAAAATATTACGGGTTTCAGGAAAAAATACTTTGAAATGAAATGAAATGAAATATTCTTTTTTTGCTTTAAAATTTGGTACAATTAGATGGCAGGTTACATTATCCGGTACATAAACATATTTTGCTAAATATTAGCATGCAAATACAATAGTGTAGGTAATAACTATAATATTGGATTTATACGAATTTAATTTGGAGACTTTTCATTTAAAAGCTCATTTGTGGAATAAAAAAATTTGTGTGTTAGCCAGTAGTGTAGTTTTTTTTTTAAACTGGTGTAATGTCTGTCTACCTAAACTACCTCCTGGGACGCGCGCCAACTGTAATGTCTACGTCTAAACTAAAGGTACAGGTCCTTCGCCTCTTCACCCTCGACTCCAAACTCCACTCCTACATCGAAACCCTAGGAAACCCTTCAACGACTACCTAGCCTTCCAGAACCTACAACTAAGCAAACCTAGATATGAAAGGATCTTTATACAGTTGAGCTGAACATTTCTTATAACTAATGGCCAAAAATGTGATCGGTATAACCGTTGTGAACGTCTAGATTATAGGACCCAACGTTGAAGTAGTAACTCAGTTTCTTTTAAGAAATATTTAGCCGTGGTGTGCTGCTACGTGCCTCCAAACCAATATTATTATATATTTTTGTTAATTAAACTAAATGTGTAAACTGTTGTTTATTAATCCCTAGCTTCTATCCTGCTGCTACCTTGGTTCCTTATACTAATTAAATTTCTAACTTAACTCAATGTTATCTATCCTCCGAATATAAATGTAATGTTTCCTATGTAGTCTAGCCTTCAAAAATATCTATAGTTCCTATAGCAAATTCAATATGGAATATTATAGATTGTTAACGCCAATACGTCGTCTTCATCGCCAATACATATACGAACTCGCGGGAGAAGAGGTGCGAGGTCACTGGCCGCTGCCGCGACCCCGCCGCCCGCTACCGCCTCACCGCGCCGGACCTCCGCGGCGCCAGAGACGATATCAACCGTGCGCACTAAGCACGCCATTTTGTTTTGTTATAAAATATTATTGCTAATTGTAAATAGTTATCCTTCTAATTAAAAAGAAGAAGTAAAATAGTGGTGTTATTTCTCCACACATACACCAGGCAGCTTTCGGCGGATACATTTTGGTGACCCCGACGTGATAATCAGAAAATTCGTTGAGAAATCGACGCCATTGCCGCGATACTACGCATAAAATCTGTGGTCACAACGCTGCGGTTGAAAAACCTGAGCAAGGATACATAACGAAGAGTGGTATTCATTGTTGATAGTTGTTTTGTGACGAAAGTGTACCAGGTTTAAGTAGTGTGTAACAATATGCAGTAAAAACCGTAAGTAATACAGTTCTATGGCTATTTGAGTGAACACTGATATATTTATTGCGTGTTTTCCCTATTTGATAGGTATTAAAAACTGCGTTACTATCTTCCTACTTCGCGTGTATATTAATTAATTCGGCTTTAAGGTGTCTGTAACGATTTAAATATCACTTCATATTAATATCCGATAGAATCAGCTTGCCTAACAAATAAAACAGATACGTCTCTCAAATAATTGCAATAATTCATCACAAATAAGCAACAAATAGTTTTGTTTCGTTGTTATATACTTAAAGTAAATAAGTATCTGCGTAAAAAGGCAATTCTAGTGCATTATTCGCTTATTTTTAACAATATTAGCTGAAAAATAACATTGTAATTACTCTTATAACCCCATACAAGCATTTATTGCATAAATAAAAGTATATAATAGTTCTTAAAAGCATTTCTTGTTAACATCTGTTCGTTTTTGGTCAACTTAACCTATTATTCGAGTTGTAAATAACCCATGCTACCTATTGCTTTGCTGTAAATACGATTACTTTCTCAAATAAACTTAAATTCTAGGATCTATAGCTACGTTGTGCCACGGGCCCACAGCGGTCGCCGCGTGTCCCGCATTTCGTCAGCTCAAGTACTACCTACTTGGCGGCTGGGGACTACGCCCACGAGCTGCTCGTTGGCCGCCGCTGTGCTGGTGCCCTCGCTGCTGCATGCGACGGTGTTCACGGTGATGGGCTCGGGCTGTCGTGCTTGCGGTTTTGCTATCCGGTCAGATCTTGCATTTTCATGTTTTATTTGGTGTTACGTTGGTTTTTAACTCGTTGCTTGCGTTAATATAGTAACAATGCCTGACAACCAAGAACAAAACTTAATTGTTTTGAAACAAAAACGTAGTAGTATTAAAGGTCAAATAACAAAGTTTGAAAATTACTTGACAACCTTTAAGTCAGGAACGGCAACTGCGTTACAAACCAGGGAATTACAGATTAAGCTTAATAAATTTGAAGAATTGCCAACTAAGTTTGACGACATCCAGTCACAGATCGAGGTACTTGTGCAGCCTTCGGATCTTCAAGATGAAATCGAGGAACGCGATAAATTAGAAAATAAATTCTGTAATTTGATTGCTGTCTGCGGGATGATTTTAACCCCCAACGAGGAAAATGACGCGCATTCCTCGCATTCATCTTACAAGTCCAATAAGTGTGATGGTGCTGCTTGTGGTGATCAAGTCAAATTGCCTACGATCAAGCTGCCCACCTTCGACGGCGACCATTTGAAATGGCTCGAATTTCGTGACATGTTCGAATCATTAATCCATAATAATGAGCGGATTCCAGCCATAAATAAGTTTCATTATTTACGTTCGTCCCTCGAAGGTGACGCTGCGGTCGCAATAAAATCAATTGATTTCACAGCGAAAAACTATGAGTTAGCTTGGGAAATGTTGTGCGAACGGTTTAATAATAAAAGAATTTTGATAAATAATCATTTAAAATCGTTGTACAATTTAGAAGCATTGACAAAAGAATCACATACCTCACTGAGACTCATGATTGATCATGTATCTAAAAATATGCGTGCACTTAGTAGTTTAGGTGAATCTACTGATCACTGGGATACGCTGATCATATTTAACATGTCGTCAAAACTGGACAACGTCACAGGTCGCAAATGGGAAGAATATAGGAGCGCATTGTCAGGCGCAGTGACTTTAAAAGAGTTTTATCAATTTTTGCGTGACCGAGCAGATGTACTAGAAACAATGCAACTTAATAAAGCTGACACAAGTCGTAGCGATCGACCTGTTTCTACCAAATATCCCTCGGCCAGGCAAACTAAATCCCTTCATGTTGCGTCAACGAGCGATTATAGATTCGAATGTGTGTTATGTAAGGAAGACCATAGGCTTGAGTACTGTCATAATTTTAAAGTAATGACACCAGAGTCAAGACTAAGTACTGTAAGGCAGTTCAAATTGTGTGTGAACTGCTTTCGGCCAGGTCATCATAGTTCTCGTTGTCGCAGGGGTCCGTGCACCATCTGTAACAGAAAACACAACACATTAGTACATTTACAACAAAACAGTAGCAACAACAATGGAGAAAATGGTAACAACAATTGTGGTAATAGTTATGACAATCCTATAAACAATGTAAATACGCCTCGGAGCGATGGGCAAACCAGCGAGCAGTCAAACTCACCTAATCCTTCCATCCATGTTGCTGCTGCTTTGTGTAGTGAAGTGTTGTTGTGCACGGCGGTTGTAGAGGTCGTTGGTCCAAATAATACCTACAACGCGCGATGTCTCCTTGACAGTGGTAGCCAATCGTCATTTGTCACTGAAAAGTTTAAAAATACTTTAAGATTGCCAGTTTCTAGCACAAAAAATACAAGAATATGTGGTGTCAACGACAATAATTTCGATATCTCTCAACGCTGTGAGATAAATATTAAGTCAAAGCTAGATGCATTTAGCACAACTGTGTCATGTCTAGTTATACCTAAAATTATAGGTTCCTTACCGAATGCGGAAGTAGATTACAGTAAACTCGGTTTACCTGACAATATTAAACTTGCAGACCCAAATTTTTTCCGTCCCTCAGAGATTGACTTGCTTCTCGGGGCTGACGTGTTTTGGGATTTGGTTGAAAATGACCACATCAAGTTAGGGGTAAATAAACCCACACTGACATTGTCAAAATTAGGTTGGTTGATTTCAGGACCTGTTGGTGAATACACCCAAAAAACCGAAAGAAAAATAAAATGTGGCTTCTCTCAAGAGATAAAGAATAGGCTCGCTGTGTTTTGGGAAGACTCGCCCACAGCAAATAAACTTTTGTCTAGCGATGAGCAATTCCGTGAAGACCATTTGAACATGAATGTTATTCGTCTCACCAATGGTAGGTCTTCTGTGAAAATGCCGCTCAGAGCGACACCTGAGAAAAATTTAGGTGAATCGTACTCTGTCGCAAAAAGACGTTTCTTTAATTCGAAAAGAAAATCGCAAAGCAAGCCTAAGCCTAAGCTAATAGGCAAATGTATGCTAACGTCACCTACGAGTATGTGTAGCTAGGGAAGTAATCTCTGGTGGACTGGGTCTGCTTATTTTCTCACAAAGTGATGCAGCATGGCCGAAAACTCGTCCGTTGAAGTAGACTTACCTGAAAGCAAAATAAAATTAAACATACAGGTTGATAAATCGTAATTATAACTTGAATAAATACTTGTAAATAAGCAAATTATTAAAACATTCGCATATGTACTTCGCTTCATAAATGCATGCATGAATAAAAATGTAATAACTTACCATAGTTGAATATCTCATTACAGCTGTTGACGAAGGTATCACAAGCGTTTCCATTTGCTCAAGAAATAATTCTATGATCCATAATATAAAAAAAATGAAGGTTTAATTCTTTTTTTACCATTTGAAACCTGTGGCGTTGATTTCGCTGGACCCTTGTCCATTCTACATAAAAGGGTCGTGGCGCGAAAGTATCCTTAGGCTACTTGTGTGTATTCGTCTGTATTTTCACTTCATTTAGAAGTTGTCAGCGACTTAAGTACAAAACCTTTTAATTTTAAGCCTGCGCTGATTTATTTCCAAACGCGAAACTCCTAATAATTATTTATTGTAAGGTACAAACTTTGTTGGTGCAAGCAACGAGCTCCAACGTATGCTAAAGGCAAGTCAGGAGCCCGTCAATGAGTTCGCATGCAGCAATTGCATCTATTTTAAATGTATAATCCGGCATG
Source organism: Apotomis capreana (assembly GCA_947623375.1). NCBI lineage: Eukaryota > Metazoa > Arthropoda > Insecta > Lepidoptera > Tortricidae > Apotomis > Apotomis capreana. Next base: position 1,998,133 of record OX392520.1, read on the forward strand.
TCCTCCCAATTACGGCGACAAACGTCAAAGTCGCGAAATGTAATTTATAACCGCATAGCAGGATCTTCTAATTTAACGTTTGGGAAGTTGACCACACTGTTCACTCAAATAGAAGCCATACTGTAGTTACTCGCGACTGATGTATTTCGATCCCTCTGATCCCTCACCGCTTATTCCTGGTCACTTTCTGATCGGGCGGCTGTTAGCTATGAACTATCGTGCGATGAACTTTATCCAAGCTTTGCCCTCTACCTTACCTATTAAGAGGAAGATGCTGCAGAAGATTCAATGATCTTGAAACCTGGCGTTTTCAAGGCGCCGGAGGATGTTAACGCCAATACGTCGTCTTCATCGCCAATACATATACGAACTCGCGGGAGAAGAGGTGCGAGGTCACTGGCCGCTGCCGCGACCCCGCCGCCCGCTACCGCCTCACCGCGCCGGACCTCCGCGGCGCCAGAGACGATATCAACCGTGCGCACTAAGCACGCCATTTTGTTTTGTTATAAAATATTATTGCTAATTGTAAATAGTTATCCTTCTAATTAAAAAGAAGAAGTAAAATAGTGGTGTTATTTCTCCACACATACACCAGGGGCAGCTTTCGGCGGATACATAGATACTCTTATAAAAGTTATTTAATTCTATATGAAATATAAAATTCATTTAGTCCATAGTCAGATATAGTTGAACTAGATTACCTTATGTAACAATAAGAATCTATATGTGATTCTATCCAAATATTATTACAATTCTAGTATGAAAGATAATTTAGTTCTTAAAATTGCATGTTCTTACTCCAGAATGATTAGAAGTCAAGTGTCTATGTACAATATGAAACTACACTTCATTACCAATCTATAAATAGGTGGAAGTTACAGGATCTATGAGATTTTGTTATGAATTTAATTGATCTTAAGTTTTCATATTTGACAATATTTATTAAATAAATTTTGTCCTTACACCTTAAACTGAGAAGATGGTATACATCCCTTAAATAAATTATAGTAGGACAATCTGAAGTGGATTCTAGACCTATACAATAAGTAGGAAGTTGTTATAGTCTTCACAATTAAGAACTAGTAAAACTAGATTATAGTAAATGAAGAAGGTGACTTTAAGGTGTATAAAAAAATATTTTTTTTTTGTTAGAAAATCGCCAACCCTTCTATGTGTGTGAAGGAGTAATACTGTATGCCTTAGCTATCTATTCTATTTGGCAAAGCTAATTAAGACGTACAGCACAGGGATGGACGGACCTTCACGCCTGGCTAATAACTGATCAAACCACTGTGGGATCTCTCCACATCTATGCATGATGTCCTAGCCTGAGGCAAAGTGTAGGAGGATCCATCTTTTAGGGAAGCCTTTTGGCGCAGGCTTCTTTAAGTTAACTACACAAGGCCTACGCTAAAACTTTTACCTACCTATTCAACTAGTTAATATATGTAATGATTGTAAAACTATGATAATTCAGAAAAATTAAGTTATAATTGTATTTGTAAGAAGTCTAATACACTACTCTTCCCTAGTAGGTATGAACCCTTCTAATGAGTTCTAGAACTTGGTTTTCGTTTGACCATATTCATAAATGTAGTATACCCTTGAAATCATGAAGACTATTGTGCCCGTTCGGAGTATCTTTCAACTCTCAACTGACTCATTCTGATAAGGGAAATTACTCTCAACCCTTGTGATATAAATTACTTTAGTTCTGAGATCTGTGATGTAAATACGGGAACGAATAACTTTCATTATTGTCATCCATAAGTCCCCGGCTTCTTTTAGCGATTTACACTTCAGATACTCCACATCCAGTCTTAGGAATGCTTTGTATTTCCATACTATACAACGATCCACAATTTCCTTATCAAAATTATAACAAAGTTTAAACTATTACTGTTCATTGAAAAAGCGAATATCTACTGCCAACTGACTCGACTTTACTTCAGTGATGCCATTCTATCACTTAAGCTATACCAAAGATTCATTACTTTAAATCATAATCGGAAAATTTTAACTAATTATTCCTACAATTAATGTTGGTAAGTTAAAAGTATTAAAATTCTGGTTGGACTAAATTACAAGTTCCCTATTCCCAATCTTTACAAACCGCTACAAGACTCTGTTCTTCCCCTACTAACTTCCGGGGTCATAACCACTTAAGAAATTAATAGTTCAACCTCTTAACCACTATACCTAACAAAGGTTAAAATAATTTGAATAGATGTTATGTTAGTTAATGATGAATGGCCGATTGCTCGGAAGATAAAGAACCCCGTTCTAATATTCCTACTGGAGTGTACCTATCCCCATACCCCCGTTCCCTAGCTAGTACAAAGAACACTAGAGACCTAGGTCTCATATTTATATTTAAACGTGGCCTAGCTAAACTGAACTGTAAGTTCGGGTGATTAGCCCGAAGAAGTGACTATCATCGGTGTATTTGAGCCCCCCCCATGTGGCTGATGAGACGCCGGAAACATGGAGTAGCTCGCCCTAATATGTGTATATAAAGCAGACATATAAATATATAAGTATATGAGACCGAGCCTGGAGGTCCATTTGGCTTCAGCAAGCGCGGATTGGCCCGCATGTCCATCACGTGTGGTCCTTGCTTTCACCAAACAAAACTAGCTACACTCGTAGGCTATTCACTTCACTTATATATGGCTAGTGCCCGAGTCGCCTAGCTCGGGTAAAACTAGAAGAGTCTGAAAGATATTCGTTTAACATCCGCAAGGTTAAATATCCTTCACCTGGCAACCATGTACCAAAACACTATTTCTGGCATGTGACTAAGCTTAATAGCCTTTAAAACAACAAAACCCCACTAAATCTCAATAGGCAAATATAGTTTCAGGGACAAACAAAACCCCAACAGAAGTTCCCCTTAGAATTAATTTTTAATACCTTAACTGCCAGAAAACAATGTTACTCAGACGAAGTTCCAAACAAAAAGAATCCCCTCCTACTAAGCCTTTGCCTATTTATAACCAATATCTCCCGACAAGTAAGACACCCTGGATACTCTAGATATGCTAGACACGCCAGATACGCTATACAATTTAGACACCCTGGACTCGGTGAATATTCTGGACACTCTGGACACTCACACAATTCTAATCCTTATGCAGTATAAATAAAGCTCAATTTTTTCGCTGGCAAATCTTGTGAATAGCAGTTTGCTATTTTAAAATGGTAGGTTGTTTAGTTATTGGAATATTTTTACTTGCTTTCGTAAACATTCATACTGTTACTTCTATTAGGCATTTGTATTGTATTATAATTATTAAGTGATGATTTTAGTATTAGCTGGCGAAATATGATGCTAATGTGTCGGGAATTTGATGATGATAATGATGATGTAAGTCTTACGATGGTGATATATGTTTATATGATGGCGAGCACATGACGTGAACATGTGAATCGCTACACTGGTTTATAGGCAGTGATTTTATATCATCTGGAATTGCATTATAGACCCTTATACACATCTGGTAACTTCCCTTCACATCCGTAAACTTGGTAGAGAGTGGTCGGATGTGATGTGAAGCCCGCAATGTACAGAATTCTAAACTACGAAACGAGATAATTAAAAATTACCTCGTGAGGAGTAAGGGCGTGGCCACATGTCCACGACACGGCGTCGTAAACGTAAAACGACACGGTGTCGCGTCGGAGCGCGACACATTATCCACCGTGCGAATATACGTTGCTGCGTCGTGAAAACACACGACACGGCGTCGTAAACGTAAAACGACGCTGTGTCGCGTCGGAGCGCGACACATTATCCACCGTGCGAATATACGTTGCCGCGTCGTGAAAACACATGCTGCACCGGGCACCGCAGGTCGCGCCGCGCGCCGGGCAGATTAACTTTGCTTTGTTGAGTAGATGCACGGTGCGGTGCCACGTTCGATTACGACGCCGCAGCTTCTCGTACATGTTCAAAATATTTTGCGATCAGTTTTCAATTCGAAATGGATCCTATCACACGTATTCTGCTCTTGTTGCTTTTAAGAAGAAGCATGAAGAAAAAGCAGAAGAAGCGGAAATGTTGGATAAATCCATATCTTTCTATTATGAACCATGATGGCAGTCATTTCAATAGGAAGTACGAGGCTTTAAAAATAAGTGATCACAAGTTTTATGATTATTTTAGAATGTCTGTGTCAAGTTTTGAAGAACTATTATGGAAAATATCGCCTCGTTTAAAAAGGCAAAATGTATTTAGGAAACCAGTTTGACCTCTGGAGATGTTGGGATTGTCGTGTGTTTTCACGACGCGGCAACGTATATTCGCACGGTGGATAATGTGTCGCGCTCCGACGCGACACCGTGTCGTTTTAAGTTTACGACGCCGTGTCGTGTGTTTTCACGACGCGGCGACGTATATTCGCACGGCGGATAATGTGTCGCGCTCCGACGCGACACCGTGTCGTTTTACGTTTACGACGCCGTGTCGTGGACATGTGGCCACGCCCTAACTGCAATGTAACGTAATGCAGTTGCAGGCATTCTGCTCACTGTACATTTAGGGAGAAAAAAAAATACATGAGCTCGGCGGGCTAGCCGTGCCCCCTGTAATATATTGACTAGCTGATGCAGCCACAAACGGCTTCCGTCTTCACAAGTTAAGAAAAAAAAACATTCTATCTTGTAGCAATTAAACGTGTTTCATTTGACTGGGTACTGGGTTCAGAGGGTGTCCCGGTTGAGGCTAAAACAATATTCGACTTCTACGACCTGAGTAAACCCGTCCAGTATTTTAAGATCAATATAAAAGTTAACTTTTGGCGTATATTTTTATACTTCGGAGGTGGCAAACAAGCGTTCAGCCCGCCTGATGGTAAGCGGTTAGGCAGCCTTGACGCTTGTTCCAGGGGATTCGCATTAATATTGTAAAGGCGAAAGTTTGTGAGTGTTTATGTGTATGTTTGTTACTTCTTCACGCTTAAACGGCTGGACCAATTTTGATAGATTTTGGTATGAAGGTAGCTGACACCCTGGATTAGAACATAGGCTACTTTTAATCCCAAAAAATGTAGTGTTCCCGTGGTTTGAGCGGGTAGCACCGCGCGGCGCCGCTAGTTTAGGATAAATTAATTTTCTAGAAAACTCAGTGTTAAAAAGCCAGTATTTGTGTAAAATCATTAAAAACAATGCATTTGGGAGCTCTTAAGTAATTACCCTTTATGCGCTCCCCCAGGAGTCGTTAGTTTTTAGTGCCCGTAACGAGCTATGGTGCACGGATTAAAAACACTAACACTAATTGTTTTGAGTTTTTCTTTTTATAATATTACTAAGTAGAGTAGAAAAGTGATGCAGGTAGAATAGGGGTGAAGACTGATCTTAAATTATAAAAAATACTGTATAATTACATATATGAATACAATATATCCGATTGATATCCCATGGGCGTGTTGAAGTTGTTCAGTGTAAAACTGAGTTAGTGTTAAGAACTAGGTAAGGTAGGTTTTTGTTTCGCCATGTCCATCTGTTTTATTTATCTGTATTACTATTAGGGTGCTGTTTCACCGCGAGCATTCGCATGTAATGTAACAAAAACCAATGAAATATTAATTTGATCAATCAAGAAACGAATGAAATATTCAATTGTTTTATGATTTGCACATTGTCATCATCGTCTGCCAACATACCTATATTACCCGTAAAATTTCGGTTTAGTTGTGTGGGTAAATGAGTTTTGAAAAGTGGATACGTAAAATAGTTTGATAGGTAACACACATTATAAAAACGAGTGTTCATAATGGTTGGGGATAGGACATAATGGGAGATGAACCCTAGAAGAAAAATACAGATTTTTCTAAGGCATAAAAGATATGACAATGATTTTTCCCGCCTTATACGGAAACCTACGGAAACCTATAGCCAGCAGGGACACACACTCCTTTAAATTTTTTCTACTGTAACCTCGAGGATGTATTAGTCCATTTAGCATTTTTTAAGAAAGCCATTAACGTGTAACGAGTTTGTTTTGGACAAAGATCCAATAAGCGCTAACGAGAGCGGAGCGCATAAAATTAAAAACTGCGATTGTGGACGTCTCATTAACTTCTCTTGACGGGACTCCGAGTTAATGAATGGTTTAAACTGGGACCCACCATATCTGGATGCGGCTGTTGGAAAGAGAAACTCAAAAATTCTTCCTTGCTCAATAGGCAGGATGAAATGTATTTTGAAGATGTCAATCGTTTTTATTTTTATTGATCGGAGGGATCATGTATGGGACTAACTACACTTAGACTGCTTCTTAGGGTTCCGTACCCAAAGGGTAAAAACGGGACCCTATTACTGAGACTTCGCTATCCGTCTGTCCATCCGTCTGCCACCAGGCTGTATCTCAAGAACGGTGATAGCTAGACAGTTGAAATTTTCACAGATGCTGTATTTCTATTGCCGCTATAACAACAAATACAAAAAATATATATATTTAATGGGGGCTCCCATACAACAAACTTGTTGAAGATTATGGTACGGAACCCTTCGTGCGCGAGTCGGACTCGTACTTGCCCAATTTTTATTTTTATTGGGATCATGTGTCTGTATGGCACTAACTATACACTTAGACTGCTTTAAAAGTCAGAAATGGCGGTTAGGGTGCGTCTCCGTTGAGGCGGACCGGAGAGGAGTCGTGTGGAATCGACCAATCACAAAAGTGAAGAGGAGCTGAGATACAGATTTCAACTCAAGTGATTGGTTTACTCCATACGTCTCCGCAAAGAAGCGTAAGAAGCGTGGGCAGACCCCCCTCTAGATGGAGAGACGACATAGTTAGCGTCGCAGGAAGAAAGTGGATGCACGCGGCCCGGAATCGCAGTGAATGGAAATTGCACGAGGCCTTAGTCCAGCAGTGGATGGATACGGGTTGATGATGATGATGATGATGACACGTCTACGCTCCACCTCGCTTCAGTGGAGACGCAGCCTTAAAGATCGATATTCCTACGGAGCACTCAAAACGCTCCATACAAATGACCACCATTATGTGATGTCGTTGTCGAGTAAATGTACCAATATCTGATTGGAAAAATAACTAATTTGCCTTACGAGTGTAGCGCGTGGCGAGAGGTGGCCATAGAAGTGAGCGAGACAACGTGGTCGGACTTTCCCTCCCACCTGTGTCCATCGGGCTGCTTACTTCCCGGCCTATACCTTCAATTTTGTATGACATTCCTTTACAGTTCTCACGAGGTGTTCCGCCCAAAAGTCGAAACGTGATACTTCGATATAACGCACGCTATGACGATTTTTCATTGCATGTTTGAGAAAAATCTATTTTCAGACAAATTATCGAAATGCCGCATCCATCTTACCCCACATCCAGAGCCCTCATCAAGGGAATTCCTATTGTATCCCCGGAATGGACCCGCGCGGGAAAAAACAGTCATAATCGTGCCGCCCCTGAATTTATTCGCGATTCCACTTAATTGCTCAACAAAGAACAACTTCTACTTAAAGGAGCGAAGAAAACGTTAGTTTTGCATTTTGATTTCCATGTTGGTTTTCTTTACATTGGAAAATAAACACCGACCGTAGTCTCACCTGAGTTAGGATTCGGTTTGGAACGAGAATGATTTGTAAAATTGGATTGGCAACACACAAAGCAAAATTGACAGGTATTCTGGCGTTCGGGCGGTGGAGTGGTTGACACATTGAACCGGTAATCCAGAATTACCGGTCTTCCGGCAGGTTACGCATTTAAAATTTTCTTCGTGCTTTGGTTTTTGTATGAATGGTAGGTACAATAAAAAAATATTGAGAACACAATGATGAAAACATATTTCACTTTATAAAGGCATATGGCCAGAATATCTCCAGAGACAAAAGTAGCATATAACAGTTTTTAATACTTTTTATTGTACTCATAAAACAGATTCGAACTTCCCAACGATGACAACATCACTTCCCTAGTCAAAAGGACTCAAGTCTCAAAATTTCACTCCAAAACCCCGCCATTTTGTCAAAACACGACAGAATAAAGGCTGTAAACTCAGTCTGAGGAAACACCGCAAACTTTTTTTCATTACAGCGTCAGCTGTCACTTAGATTGATGGCGTCACTTCCGCCGATTATGTCCACTTCCGGAAATTAAAAAGTGTACAACATCCCGGCTTTGGACATCTCGTTTGGTTTGGAGGTGTTAAGTGAGATTTGTATGTTTGAAACTGTTCATTTTGTGCTTGTTTTATTCCTTACCGTGTTTAGGTAAATTTGAAACTTCTGATACTGTTATAAAATACTAGATTTGTATTGAAAATCAGTCATGATTTGAGAAAAGGTCTTAAGGCGACGGGTAATGCGAAACTAGCGCCACTTTCGATTTTTTTCTTATACCTTCATAATCTGATATGTTTTTAGAAATAGCTGAAGTCTAGGAGCTAGTAAAACACCTTTAATATTTATTAAATCACTATATACAATTTGTTCACTGTAGTTTACCTTACAAAACTTGTTCACGTCAAAAGCGGCCACAATAGTTTTGGGCAAGTTTTTAGAGACAACTAAAGAACAAGAAATTGTGTATAATGATTTAATAAACACTAAAGGTGTTTTTCCAGCTCCTAATATCTTGCAATTACTGAAAATTGATCTGGTTAGGAAGATATAACAAAAATTTGTAAGTGGCGCTAGTTTCGCATTACCCGTCTCCTTAATAACGTGATGCAGGATCGTCCTTTGTTTTGTGTGGGTGCACGGCGTCATGCAAGTATGGCGCTATCTGTTGGTCATAATTTCCTTTGTCCTCGCATCACGCCGAAACGGCTGGACTAATTTTAACCAATTTTGGTACAGGGACAGCTGGACATCCAAAGATTAGGATACGGTTATGGTTACGGGACACATTTTACGCGACGGTACGGTATAAAAAAATCGCGTACTAAGTTGCGGTCACCTTCTAGTCTGTAATAAATTCAAAACATAGGACATGGTATATATATCATCAAAATGTATGTATTATTGAAGATTATATATATAAACACATATATATATGTTGGCTATGGATAGGAATAGATGGACGACAACCTATACTCGTCATAATAAAATAAGGGCCACTTATATATTTTCGTTTTATTGTTAATTATTGCATATATACTAATTAATAAGTGGCTAATTAATAATGTCCAGCATCCTTCAGTAACCAACCTTATTTATACATACATCAGCTACACCGATAAGAGACTGACTCCTATGATGTGTTATTTCTTGAGGATTGTCACCTAATATTTATTTATAAAAAAATATATATGTCCTCTGCGGGTATAAAAAGGACAAGCTACATACAAAAAAGGTCTTATTGTATTGTAATTTTGTCACAATGCCCTAAATATTGGTCACTGTTACAATATCCTTCGGGATTGTCCCACAAACACATTTACGCATTCGTAACCTGAGCAAGGGAGCAAGGATAATAACGACACCTTTTACCCCTTCATTGTACGGATGCCCTCATTACACAACACATCGATAACACAGTAGATATTATAGCATACAGTAGAATACTCTAGTAAAGCCGTTCAAATAAACATTAAAAAGATCACACAAAGCATAAGGAAAAATTTGATAGGTTGCTTGGAAGTGGTGGCGGAAAGATTAACGCGCTGGACCGGCAATCCAGAGGTACCGGGTTCGTTTCCTGGTCTCTTCCGCCAGGTAACTAACTCATTTCAATTTTTCTCTAAGCTTTGATCTTTGTAGCAATGCTTATTTTTATTAAAGCAGTAACGTCTGCTAACGTAAACTAAGTGTTTACAAATAAAGCGAAAATTGAAAAAATTAATGATTCGGACAGGATTTTAACCTGCGTTTCCAACGGCTTTCCGGGCCAACACGGGCGTCCTCACACCTCACCGAGTCAGAGTCAGATGTCAGAGCCATTGAATTTTTCAACCAGTTGCTTCGACATGCCTTAGGGTGGCATCGTAGCGCCAACTACCGTAAAGATTTAGACTTTATCGTCGGCACCATCGTCTCAAATTTGTTGAGAATCGAACTGGTTGAAAAATTCAATGGCTCTGACATCTGATTCGGTGGTCCAATTGGGAGGACGTCCGTGTTGGCCCGGAAAGCCGTTGGAAACGCAGGTTCGAATCCTGTTCGAATCATTAAATTTTTCAATTTTAGCTTCATTTGTAAACATTTGTAGCAATGGTTTAAAATAAATAACGACACAAGTATCTGGTCATCATGAGACAGTCATTCAATGAGTGATATAGAAAATGCTATTAAAACTGAACATAACTACAAAATTTTAAATTCATAGCTTCAATATTTTTTTATATTTTTTTGTTTTCAAAACCTGCGTCTAGTAGCAGATCACAAATTACTATTAGAGACATATGTCGCACTTTGCCAGTGTGTACTATGTTACTGCATTTCTTCCTGGGGCGGTGCGATAAAATCTCAACTCATTGAACTTGAACGCGCACAGAGGGCGGTTCTTAAAGTAATGTTTTTTCTTCCATACCGATACCCTACAGAGTCACTTTATAATACAACAGGAGTACAGAGTGTCCGTAAACTATTTATATATCAAATTCTTCGGAGATATCACAGACACACAGTCCCTAATGTAACAAATAGAAATAGGCGATTGCCACGCTACCCAGTTCCCCGCTGTAATAGTGCATTCGCCAAGAGGAACTATACATTCTTAGCTCCCTACTTATATAATAAACTGAATAAAATAGATGATATAAGTAAATTAAGTAATTTTGAAGTCAAAACCATAATTAAAAACTGGTTAGCCAATTTTAACTATGAAGAAGTTGAAAGTTTGCTATCTGTAATATCATGATTCAGTCGCGCAAAAACACACACACACACACACACACACACACACACACACACACACACACACACACACACACACACACACACACACACACACACACACACACACACACACACACACACACACACACACACACACACACACACACACTATATAAATAGTACTATGTATAATTTAAGTTAGTCTTACATTGTAACTTTATATAACTCGGTTGGAAGGCACTGGCTTACAAGACACAGGGAAACCTGCTTTGAAAGCCAGGGTACATAAAATTGTATATCTGAAGTTGCAAATAAAGATTTATTATTATTATTATAATATTGGCTGATATCTTGTCGTTTATCGTGATGAAGGCAGTGACCATTCAATGTGGATATCCTTAGAATAAGCTTCTGTTAGGCTTGATGATCAGGAGATATAGTTCTGATGATTATGATGACGGAACTTTGAAATATGGGACTTCAAAAGTACTTACGCTGTTTTTTTTAATCCAAAAGCTAATTTGAATTTGTTTTCAGAGTCCTTACGATTCACCAAAACAATAATTGTATGACAATCGCACGATTGCCATACAATTATTGTTTTGGCACAGTTTAACGCACTTTTTTATTATTTTTATTAAAGCAGTAACGTCTGCTAGCGTAAACCCAATGTTTACAATGAAGCGAAAAATTGAGAAATGTAATAGTTCAGACAGGATTCGAACCTGCGTTTCCAACGGCTTTCCGGGCCGGGCTACGATGCCACCCTAAGGCACTTTTTCATGACTGAAATACCAAATTCGTAGTTTTTTAGGCCTTAAGAGACTAGTTGAGTTACTGCTTTATATATTTACTGTGTCGAACTCAACAGCTAAAAAGTATTAAGTAACATTTATGAACAGTGCCAGTTTGAGTATTATTGTAATTTGATAAAGTGCTGGTTTCACCTTATTTGTATATTTCACACACATAAACATATAATCGTGGATAATATTAACATGAGAGAATTCAAGCGTAAGTAATGTGTCAACATCGACGAGGTAACTCGATATTGTACAAAATTGCGTACTTATCCTCAATATTACTGTCAATATAGGCATAATTAGCATAACGGGTGATAGATATTAGAATAGAATAGAAACTTTTATTTCAGGTCATAGACCCATAAAAATATAATAATTAAGTTAGTAATTAGGTTTTCTTGCGAAATCGCTTCTCATTTCCAATAAAAATTAAGAAACGGTTTCTATGCACAATACAAAACAATTCGCAAACTAAAGTGAATAGTAAGTACTAACCGTAAAAAGGGCTTGCCTGCTTTGTATCACTATACGGCCTCCGTACGGTCGGCCGTCTATACCTACTCACCCGGCAAGCCCTTCTTTCCCGGCGTCTGCAGTAATATACTATATCACGATATTCAGGACATAAACTGCTATATGCCCATCTAAATAGTACCTATAGTACTCATTTCTGACGATTTTATTTAATTTCGCTACCCAAAGGTTGTCTGGAAGAGATCGCTCTTTAGCAATAACACCGCCTGTTGTTTACCTCTATTGAATGTTAGGTGTAATCTGTATTTGTTTGTTTTTATTTCCCGTTGAGGGTGCAATAAATAATATTATTCTATTCTATTCTATTCTACCAGGTGGGTTCTGTTCTACTGTAACAGGAGCAAAAAATGAAAACATACATTTTACTCGTCAAACTGAACATCATCTGTTCAGAAACTTTTCTAATCTATGTTTTAATTTATTGCTCCAGTTATAGGATCCACCTGGTATAGTACAAGCACTGCTTAGTTTGGGACTCGGTCGATGTGTGTTAGATTGTTCCTTAATATTTATATATCTAAGTTGGTACCGCCGCCATGGGTAAAGTGTCGTAACTTGATATTTTGCTGAAACAGGCCCATTGTGTAACTATATGGGACATGCTTTGTTTCTGGGATGTGTGAAATTGTCCTGCTTAGGTATCCATTGGCATAGTTACGACTAAGAAATAGGATTCTTAATACATAATCTGGTAATATTACTTATATTATTTATCGTGTGGCATTATTATAGGTCACTGGATTATTACTATACTGGATTACTGACTATTATTGACCGAACGAGAGAACTCTCCGCTCGGCCCAAACTTATTTCGTAGGTCATTGCCAGGTCAAAAAACAAAATTTGTCCCTTCGGCGGTCAAAAGTTAAGAGCTTGTATGAATCTAGGTTATGTTGCTATTACATCGGATTATAGAAGAGGAAACGTTCTTTATTCTCACAGGCATTTATTCAGAAAATTAGGCCCTGGAATCCTTAATTTCGCAAATGTCCACCGAAAAGACGCGCACCTAAATCTGACAATGACAATGACCCTCGTATGTTTGGATGTTTGGATGTCCAGACGCTACCGGCTGTAAAGTGAGTAGTTTCGATAGGTAAAATGTATTGTTTGTCGATTCAGTATTCGAAAATTTTCAAAATGGCGGACATAGCGCAAAAAGCGTATGCCCAATAAAGTGTTTATATACGTACTTTACAAAATAACCGGTTCTTCATTCTCTAACCGGTACCTTTTCCAGTTCAGTGTCTCTCATCACTGCTACTCAGCCTGCGAACACAATGTTGCCTTGTTTCCGCTCGAGACGCGCTTGGACAAAGGAAGGCCCCGGGTTCAAACCCGTCGGGGATAATTTCAACAGAAACTTTAGTATAGATGGAACTTTGCTTGTATCGTTTGTGTGTCCGTGTAATATTGAGTTTCACAAGGCCCAAGCCCAAATTAAACCAAAAAGCCTAAACGCCCAAAGTACATTCCAATGTACTATAATGAGCTGCAGAAATGCATGGCCCATTTATAAATGAATTAATTGATAAACGGGCCATGCAATTCTGCAGCTCATTGTACAATTTCTTTAAATGTACCTGCAGCCCAAGACTTGTGTTTTGTTTATTTTTGGGAAGATTTCAACTACGTTCATTAAATATTCTTTTCTAGATGCTCTAGGGTCTAGACGAATAGAATACACCGAATGAATCTTGTACATCGTAATGTATGCTGGGCGCTTACGTGCGTATAGCACAAACTGTCTGGGTGAGAGTTATGACTGTGTTACTTTGTGCATTGAGAGGTACATTGGGCCTCACGCGGTTATGAGTGAATCCTCCACGTGTTGTGTATGGAAACTCGAAGAACAATAATTACAGACAGACACACTGGCAAATAGTGAGTAAACCTGTTTAAGTATTTTAATATGTCTGAGACTCCCGGTAGTTTTCTATGTAAAAAAGCGGACACTGGCAAAATAAATGTAGAAAAAAATACTTAGAATCTGTTGAACGCGTAAGCGAAGCGAGCGCTTCGTTTTAGCTAAGCCAAAATTACTTTAGTATGTCGAGATGTCTAGTATTCTAAGTGTTCTCGCCTACAGCTCGCATACCTCAAATTTAGGTTCGAGAATTATATAGAATTTTTAAACCTATCCAGTTTTCCGCAATTTTTCAAATTGGCTGTGATATGGGACAGGAAAATGTAAAAAATATCATATTCTGAGCTTTGGAGGAAGCCTTTGTCCCCTTTGTCCAACAGTGGACGTCTATCAGCTGATTATGATGATGAACTTGTTTACCTGTCCTTTCGCCGCATTTTTTTAAATTTATAATGGTAAAAACATAGAGAACTACCGTGAATCACGTCGTAGAAGTCGAATATCGCTCGGTTGTGTTCGATTGACCGCCGCTGCGGCTCTTCTGATGATGAATCGCGTACCGATTCGAAACATGACGAGCGATCGACTTCCACGACGTGAGTTCCGTTTATATATTTTAATATAGTAAAAACAGTATCATCAAAAGAAAACTAACGCAGAAACTGTGGCAATAAGCTAGCCAATTGACTCGAAAACTAACTTCGCGGCTGTCAGAACCCTCTTTTTCCGTAGCCATTAAATATTGTCCAAACACCAACTATTAGGCGGGCTTTGGAGGAAGCTTTTTTTGACGTCATTACCCCATTGATTGATGTTCCGAGGAGTGTAGGGTGGCCAGGAGTTGGCGACAAGTTCGGATAGAGTCTCGATTGTCTGACTCAATATTGATACTATTGATAGTGTGACTGACTGAGATGGCAGATATATAATTAAACAACTCATTTCTTATAAACAGTTCACTTTTCAGGATTCTTATAATCCTCACCTGACCTAACGCAATGGGTTATACAAGGAGAGCTTTTCAATAATCCAGGGAATTAAATGGTTTCAGAATGATTGACAAACTTTACAATTATGTCTTTCAGTCATTATACCAAACAGAAGGAATTCTCTTAGATTTGACATTTCTTTATTTCTTACTTTTTCCATGCGTTATAAAAAGATTTTTAACTTTACAAGTATGTCAGCATAAAAAATAGCTGACAAAATGACTATTGGTATAATGCCAAATTGCATATGCCAGTAGTCAAATTGACAGCTACCTACTACTAACAAATCTAGATTTTCGGATCCGAGAACATTGGTCTTCAATAACGGCTCCTTTCATATTTTTACACAATTATCATTTTGTACAATGCGCCGTAAAGCAACTGTTTTAAACCAGTGCACAAGTTGGAAAATAGGCCAATATTCTACCATTGGATACAAAATAAATGTTTAAAGAGACTGTATGAGAATCTACAGTCACAGCTGTTTATGCTTAAAACGAGGTATATAAGATGGTCAGACAAGTAAACAGAGAAACGCACATTTCACCTGTAACTGGCATGAAAAATTGACATCAATGGAATATAAAAAGCACTAAGTTTTAATTACAATATATCAATATATAAAAAAAAAATCTAAGCTAAGCTTATCCACTTAAGAACTGAATACCATTGAGTGGTAAACCACAAATTAAGATAGCGAGCTCGTAGTAAAAGCAGATTGTAACCACCTTGGAAGGTTAATATAGATTATCAACTCTATTTCCTTAGACATGAAACTACAAAATACACTAACAGAATAATGGTAATCATAACTTTTTTGGAATTTTACAACCGTCCGACTCTCCAAAAGAACGTATTCTCTTGAAAAAGGACTATGAACTCTCATTATCAGCCATTTTAAACCTATTCAACAAGGAATTACCTCAGCTCCCTCTTTAGGTTGTTTTAAAAAGAGACTAAAAAGTTGGCTTCTCGAGCACACATTCTATAGCTTTAATGAATTTTTGAATGTTAAATTACAAAATAATAATACTTATATTATTATACGGATTAGCTATATACGAGTTAATGTTAATTAAATTTGTATACGTATTAAGTTATAAATGATTTTTATGTATTGACGTGTAATATTGAAAATATCATAAATAAATGAATGAATGATTTCTCTACAGCCAGTGCGCCCAATTGAGACTCATTCATCGAGATTGTGAAAACCGTGTCACGTCAGATGATACCTATAGAGATGTTGCCGCTCAAACTACATTCCCGGTCTTAACTCGACTCGACACTGCTGCGGACCTACGAAGCCCAGTTCAAAAACGACCCCAAAATAAGAACAAATAAACTGAAATAACTTTTTTTTCTAAAATATGTTATAGCCTTGGTCCTATATTTATAGTAAGTTTCCTTTTTTTTAATTTGCATTTAGTCATGACTCACATGCGAGTCACTGGCCCTGCGCGACTGTTTGAGCATGACCCATACGCTGAGTCACCGGCCCTGAATGGGTTAATTGGGTATTTACCATTATGGTTCACTATTATCTTGTAGAAACTTTTTTGACATATATTTGGGGTTACCCTCATCTGGCAGAATAATATTGGTCAGAAATACACTTCGCATAACACGTTTCGCAGAAACACTTTCGGTCGAATGGTAAGATGGCATAAAGGTATAGTTGGCATTACTACTACCTCGCATACGACACATTTTGCAGCACATGGTTTTGTAGAATATCTCTTTGGCCGACTTTGGTTTAGCATAATTTTATGTACCATAATAATCCTATAGCATACGATTACAATAGCATAATTATTTTCTACTAGCAGAAAAGTGCGTTAAGTAAACGTTACGTAGTAGAATGTAAGTACCGTTAGGTACGACGACGAGCGGTTCGAGGAGCAGTGTTAGGTATCTTGCCGCCGCGGGGCAACTGCCACTAAATTTTTAATAACAACAATTGTAATGCATAAATTAGGTCCTGATTCCACCTTAGGGCAGGTCCGACTTGGATTAGGTTAGGTACGACGACGAGCGAAGCGAGGAGGAGTGTTAGGTTGAACTGAGACCCTAACGAGCGAGCGAGCCGCGCGGCATCGGCCGGCTACCATACAACTCCATGGACAAAATGTGTAATCACAACAATTTGTAATGCATAAATTAGGTACTGATTGCACCTTAGGGCAGGTCCGACTTGGATTAGGTTAGGTACGACGACGAGCGAAGCGAGGAGGAGTGTTAGGTTGAACTGAGACCCTAACGAGCGAGCGAGCCGCGCGGCATCGGCCGACTACCATACCACTCCATGGACAAAATGTGTAATCACAACAATTTGTAATGAATAAATTAGGTACTGATTGCACCTTAGGGCAGGTCCGACTTGGATTAGGGATGGTATTCCGCATGTGTCCTGTACAACAAGATAAGACAATGAAGTATATCTTGGAATCAAATGGTATTCGGCTTGACAACTTTATGCCGCCTAAAATATTATGCAAAAAATTTATCTGCGAAAGTACTATTCGTTTAGAGAACTGTTATGAAGACTGTTATGCTCATCAACATTATGCAAATATAAGATTCGGTATTATAAAAATCTGCGAAATGATTTATGCCAAAGCATAATCTGCGTAAGATGTTTCTGCCAAACGTTACTTCTGCCAAGTATCGTTATGCAAAACAAATATATGTCAAAAAAGTTTCTTGATTGAACGATACTAACCTAATCCAAGTCGGACCTGCCCTAAGGTGCAATCAGTACTCAGTATCATTTATGCATTACAAATTGTTGTGATTACACATTTTGTCCATGGAGTGGTATGGTAGCCGGCCGATGCCGCGCGGCTCACTCGCTCGTTAGGGTCTCAGTTCAACCTAACACTCCTCCTCGCTTCGCTCGTCGTCGTACCTAACCTAATCCAACTCGGACCTGCCCTAAGGTGGAATCAGGACCTAATTTATGCATTACAATAGTTGTGATTAAAAATTTAGTGGCAGTTGCCCCGCGGCGACAAGATACCTAACACTGCTCCTCGAACCGCTCGTCGTCGTACCTAACGGTACTTACATTCTACTACATAAAGTTTACTTAACGCACTTTTCTGCTAGTAGAAACTAATTATGCTATTGTAATCGTATGCTATAGGATTATTATGGTAGGTACATAAAATTATGCTAAACCAAAGTCGGCCAAAGAGATATTCTACAAAACAATGTGCTGCAAAATGTGTCGTATGCGAGGTAGTTGTAATGCCAACTATACCTTTATGCCATCTTACCATTCGACCGAAAGTGTTTCTGCGAAACGTGTTATACGAAGTGTATTTCTGACCAATATTATTCTGCCAGATGAGGGTAACCCTACCATTATAGATGAAACCAAATGGTAGATGAAACGCTATTATTGTGTAAAAATAACAACTGAGTGGAATTACGAATGTAGTAAACTGCGATTGCGTTGAACCCATATTAAGCAGAACCACGAATAGATTGAATCGATTGATCGATTGCGTTAAAATAGCGGCTGTGTGGAATCAGCAATGTAGTAAAGTGCAGTTGCGTAGAACCCATATTGTGTAGAATCACGAATAGGTTGAATTGTGTCATCGATCGCATAATCCGAATGAATGGATGAATGAATAAGGTTGAAAATTCAATATCCACGCAATGTAGTACTAATCTTTTTTTTGTAAGTAACTGGTTGGCGCTTACGAGAACAAAAGCAGATAGGATTGTCTTAGACACAATGCCATTGTGAATTCAGGTAAGTGGATGAGCTTAGTTTATTAAAATTAAAATAAATTAATTTATTACCTAAAAGACCCAATAAATTAATTTACACACAATTTTTTTCTTATGTGTGTTGGTATCAGACTAAACCATGGTCACCCTACACAAAAGCTTAGCCCAAGTCACCGAGTTACCGCTCCTGACACTTGCGAAGTGTTTTTGCGGAGTTACAGTGTGGTCACATTAGTTCTAGAGATTCACTACTTGCAAGGGATTTTCTTTTTTAGTGATATGGCTTGGAGATATTATATACTTAGTGACTGTGATCGAATTATGTCTTTGTTGGTTGGTTCAACTGATTGTAATACTATAACTAATTACTGACTAGCTTTATCGCGCGGCTTTGCTCGTATTAAAACTACGGGAACCATATTTTTTCGGGATAAAAAGTAACCTATGTGATAAGGGTATAAGAATTTCGTAAAGATTAGTTAAGTTTTGGAGGAAACATACGAGAACGAAACCACGACTTGTATAACCCGGTCACGTTAAGTTTGGACCTCATTTGTATCCGACGCCATAGTTACCAGGTGCAAACTTAACGTTAACTGATAGTGTGGGAAATGGAGATGTGTATCTTCTTAAGATAATTCGGCAAGATGAACATCGCAATCAAAGTATGGAAAACGTGTTTAGTGAAATAAGTTTCGACTATAAAAATATGCGAAATAGATGGCATCCTAAAAACGCTCACACATTAATGCATTCTCTTATAAAGGCGAAAGTTTGTGAGTGTGATTATGTGTATGTTTGTTACTTCTTCACGCTCAAACGGCTCGACTGATAAATTTCGGTATGAAGGTAGCTGACGCCCTGGATGCCTGGATTAACACATAGGCTACTTTTTATCCCGAGAAATGTAGTGTTCCCGTGGGATGAGCAGGTGACAGCTAGTAGATTATAGATAATAGTTCCAATCATACGTATCAGTGCACGAGACACCTATACCCAACGTAGCCTAGTTTAAAAATAGTTGCGCCGCCAGTCATGCGTGCTCAGGTGACGTGACACAGAGTACAACTTTATTGCACACTTCAATCTTTATAGAAAAAATAAATACAACAATCGTTATAGACAAAATAGATGCAATAATCATTATAAAAAAATAAATACAACAATCGTTATAGAAGAAATAAATACTAGAATCGTTATAGAAAGAAAAAAACAATCGTTTTAGAAAAAATAAATAAAAAAATCGTTATAGAAAAAATAAATACAACAATCGTTACAGAAAAAATAAATACAACAATAATAAAAGCCGCAGAAAAAGGTAACGAAAGAAAGAAAAAATAAGTTTCTGACAATAATTTTATGTTTGTGACTATACTTTTCTTTAAACATCCATCAATTGCCCACTGAGACGATTCTAAAGAGCCCAAACTCGGTAGGATTACTTTATCTATTACAGAGTCTCTAGGGCCACCTTCCGGCTCCATCATCAGACCAGCCCCATGGTACCATATTATTGTATTGTCAATTTTATTTTTCATAAAAGTTAAGTAGGTACCTATGCAAAATTTGAGCTCAATCGGTTGATGATATCTTTCGAAATTATGACATGTACCTTTTGTTGCAATCAATTGTTATGTTTTTTATTATATTATTTCATTTTTATTTTTATGATGATCATTGTATAATGCATGTAAATTGTCTTAGCGTAATTTATACTGACATTTTATATTATGAAATAATAAATCTAATCTAATTGAGTTGCAAGATTCCACCCGAACAAATAAACTATTTCTGTTCCAAATTTCATACAAACACACACAGATACTAACAAACAGAATAACTTACGTGTTCATAATATTAGTGCGATTATTAAATTCTTATAAAATAATACGGTGAGTCCCTTTTCTGTTATAATCTGTGGCGTGTCAAACACTGTGAACTGAGATAACGATACCGTCAGTGCACTCGCTGTACGCTGTTACTTGTTACGGAACTATGTCATACGGATCTCTTATTATGTGTGTACGTTTCCGTTGTAAGTTGTGTGCAACAGGGGCTAAAATCTATACTATTATACTATAGGCATGATTTTTTTTGAGGATGTAAATCCATCCTATTTTTTATTAGGATCAAATGTGTATATATGGGACTAACTACACTTAGAGTGCTCTTAAAGTGAGAAATTACCGTCAGTGCAACATTCCTACAGAGCGCTAAAACGCTCCATATAAATGGCCGCTTACATTGTGACGTCATTCTGAGACGTTATGGGCACCAACAAACACAAACATGTTTGTATGGAAACAAGTAATTTGCCATTTTCACCATGAAAAGTACGTTTAATTTCATGATTGCCATACAGAGAGGTCATGATTTCAGGAAAAATCTTATTAGCGCAATGAAATTTACATATTTTATTCAGTTAGGGGGCACCAATTTTTTTAAATAGATACAGTGATTCAAGAGGACGGTTTATAAGTATAATAAATCCATAATTTATCTGAATTGCATCCGGGCAAAGCTGGGGCGGGTCACTAGAGTGACATAAAACGTATCGCTTGCAACAGAATTTCATCTAGTTGCGAGTGTCATCGATCCGTGTGTTGACGGCGCTTGTGCACGAGTGCCTTCGCTAATTGATAGCTTTTTCGTTCGTTCATAGTTTGTACTGACGTATGTGCTACAGAGTAAATACTACAGGTAAATCATTATAAAAACTGTTTAAACTTACGTAAAATTGGGACTGCTTTCCGGGCTGCTACGCAACTCGCGGCCACTGTCACAGTATACTAAGTATACAAAATAAACTAAAAATACAGAATACATAGTACTACATACAGAATCGGCACGCACACCCCGCACCGAATCAAGTTACCTCACCCCGCAGGGGCAGTGAGTTGAAATCGTGTTGGGTGCGTAGATAATTTTGAAATACTGTGGAATACAGTACTGTGGATAGGTGGGCATTAACTCGTGAAATAGAAAATATTAAAATTACCATTTAAACTGCTTTATGCAGGATGTCTCTAAGCATGGACCTTTAAATGCACGGTTTAATTGTGCTCTTCAGACTGAGCATCTTTTGTTCTGCCACTTTTATCTCCAGTCTTAATTTGACTTTTTTGCATACAAGTTAAATGTTATTTTCAATGTTTGCAATCCAATGTTAAATTGACAGCATATTTTCAAAGACGTCAAATGAATAAATGGCAATTTACGATACACTGACTTAACGATTAAACTTAGAGGTCTAATAAATTATGTAAATTGTGTTTCGACAGTCTCCTTTCAGAGATAGGACTGTACCCTAATTAGACACTGGACCTCCCAACATCTTAGTTTAGGCACTAACATAGTTATTTAGGTTATTTTTGTAAAACTAACAATATCCTAATAATATTATAAACGTGAAAGTTTGGATGGATGGATGTACGTTCTACTTAATCTCAAAAACTACTAAATGATTTTTTATGAAAGTACTATGAAAGGACAAAGACTATAATTAATGTGAAAAGTCATTCCTTTAAGAGACAAAAAAGGGAATGTAATTTGTATGGAGAGCAAATAATTGTAGTTGCAACTGACAACATGTCATCGATTTAACGTAAACTAATAAATATACGAAACGTATACCAAACTATTCTTTGTTGCGTACGAAGTTGCGGGAAAAGCTAGTATGGAATAATTTTGTCAGAAATAAATGCTTTTTATTTTTATTTATTTATTTTAATGTCACAAAACGAAATTAGATCAGTTGAGTGAGAAGAATCGGACTTTACAGAATGGTTGAATGGTAAAAAATCCTTTTCTTGTGCAATAAAGTTTAAATAATTAAATACATTAAGCCCCATAGTCAGAGGCATGCTGTATACGTTGTATGCTTAGTTGAAGTAGGCATCACCAATTTGGGCTCCCCATACGTCATGGCGAACATAATGAACTCATGTTCATATTCGCTTCTCCCGGTGTTTAACCGGCAATTTGTTGTCGTGGCAATATTGTGAGAGCGATGCACACAACGCGGAAATATAGTATATTAACGCTACCCCTTATTATGAGGTGTGGGCAGGACTAGGGGCATGGAGTCGATTTATTAAACTTTTAGTATACTCCATTTCAAATACGAATGCCCGATGCACTTGAAACTTAACAATAGGGCTCATAATGTTTGTCTTTTGTTATCTAATTAGGAGGACTTCAAAATGGCACGCGTCGGTACTGGGTCCGGCCAGGTATCTTTTGTTATCACTAATCCTATTGTTAATGCCTAATGACCGTCTCAAGTGCATCGGGCCTTCGTATTTGAAATGGAGTATAAGTGTGAATATATTTTTTTCGTTTCATTTAAAAATATAAATCATGCTATTATTTACATTCGCGTTACTTGAATCTAAAGGTCTTAGAATAATCAAACTAGGAGAAGAAGAGCTGAGAGACATTAATCTTACAGATGTCCTTTCCTTCTACAGGAGAACAAGGAGATTTGAGGAAGAAGGCTGTATGGGAGCGACGCCGGGACAGTAACCGTTGGCTCCAATTGGGAATTGGGCTGAATGAACGCATCCACGCGATCGACAGCCCGCCTATCTCCGGCCGGGCGTCCCTACACCAAATCACCAAGGTCTTAGAATAAATATATATAGAAACCTAGTTAGCCCTTGAAAGTGAAGCCAGTTTCGTTTAGTGACGGGCTAAGTTTCGTCCGTGTGCACATCTGTCACAATCACAACGTCAATGTCACATGAAATACGTCTCTATGATTGGTTCGTAGACACGCACACATAAACCCAAAAGTGGCTTCATCTGTCCCAAATCTGTTGTATGAAGACTCTCGTTTTAGGCTTAAGCGTTTTAAGATTAAAGTATATGTATATGTATATTAACTTCTATCCTTATTATGAGATGTGGGTAGGTCTTGGAGATATGTCTGTCTACAGTTGAACATTTTTCATAGTTTTCGTCATATATAAAATGCTTTTTGGCTAAAACTTTTTTGTATAAGTTTTTCTCTGTGCCGCAGCATGCATATTTCAAAATGATCCCGTGTCTGCGAACGTGTGAACCGATTTCAGTTATTATCGGTACATAGGTAACTAAGACAAAGACAAATACATTTTATCTACTATGGTGAACATACGTGATAGGAGACACCAGAATGAGATGGAAGGTCGCTTCACCATCGCAATTTTGAAACCGAAAAAAATGCTTTAACCATCTTACGTAAAAGGGGAAACATAAAAACAGGAATTAAAATATACGCAGATCAGACCCAAAAACAACAACAATATTTGAAGTGTCTTCGGGATGAACTATCTCAACGTCAGGAAAACGGCGAGCCAAAATCTAGTTATTAAATACGTAAAAGGCAATCCGACGATTGTAGAACAACCGCCAATAAACTAACTGCACGTCAAATAACTATTATATACCAACTATTTTATTACGTACCAACAAAAAATACCCTGTAACTCACACTCCCTTAACTTCCTCTACGCTAATGTGCGAGTTACGCCGGAGAAGTTCGACGAGCTCCAGTGTATCCTAAAATGCATTCCAACAACAACACACCTAATTTTACCAAGCGAAACCTGGATTAAAACAGAAGATAAAAGCAAGAAGCTCAATTACTACAAATACCAGATTACTCTCCTTACTTTAATATAAGGACTGACACTATAGGCGGTGGTGTATCTATATTTATTCAGTATTGATCATATCCCGACTTTTGAACAATACTCAGATGGAAACAATCATCTATGGATATTACTAACTAAATTAAACCTCAATATTGGAGTGGTTCATAGGCCTGGTAGAACAAACCTTAATCAATTCTTAACGACATTTGAACAGCAACTTCAACTTCTCAAGAGATCAATCGTGTTCGGCGACTTCAATATCAACCTTCTGTCACATGAACAAACAACAACGCAATACATTTCTACAGGCGAAGAGTCCGGTTACACCATCCTAAATAATAGGAATCCATCGAAGATCAACACTGCACCCGTGAGACGGAAACCTGCAAGACGATCCTAGACGTAAAATATATTAAACCGGTGAATATTTTTTAAAGGCCAATTAAAATCACACGTTATAAAAAATATCACATAATAGATTAACACGAAAGTGCCACTGAAACTCATATCAGTCCAAAATTATTCATAAATGAATAAAATTTCATAATCTTATAATCAACGCTATCGGATCTATAAATATATATATAATAACAATTAAACTAATATAACTACGTAAAAATATAAATTTATATATTATCATAATAAAAGTCTTATATGCAACTCTTATGTAACATCGAACCGATAAATTAACTACTGTTTAAAAGTATCGTTTAACTGGCCCTTTCAACAAGTCTATCTAGTAGATAAGAATCCGCACAAAAAATATACTCGAATGCATGTCTTTTTCCTGTTACCGATTACTAACCACTTAAAACTAATCCTTATGTTAAGACTATAGGGTCGATTCTTAAATTATATACTCTTTCTAACTATAATTCGCTCATTTTAGATTCATCTGTTTTGTGTAAACATTGTCATAAATATTTAAATGCTTGCTTACTGCGTAAATTTAAATAGATTTTATTTATGTTAACTATTTATAAGTTGTCTTGTAAGTGAAATTTCTGTAATTTCTTTAGACAATAAAGTTTCTTTAAACCGAAATTGTTTTCAAATAACTATTGAAATGTCAATCTTGCGGACGTCACTGTCGCTCCCACATAAGATGAAGTCATTTCAAACACTGCCACAGATACGCTGCATAAAATCGTCTGATAAAGATGTAAAGTCCCATGATGATGACGATGGTGATTGCGTTACTATATTCCGCGTATAAAAAAAATCGGGCACCGTTTGGAAGGCAAATAATATTAATAAAAATGGCATCTCCATTCCCTGTTCTACGAGTGTGCAGAACAATTTAAGTAGAAGTGATTGTTAGAAGTACAACATAATATACTACGTGTGTATGCACGTATATGTGAGATGATTTGTAGCGAGTGTTGGGTGTTATAATTACTTCGTTTGTTTCTTCATACAGGCCTAATTTCAACGTTTGCAATGGCACGTATCCAAGAACTTTGCCACATACGTGCTATGGTATCAGTATGCATATTTATACTGGTCCCCAATGCCATGAATATCTCGGAGAGATCCAAAAAGTGGCGGTATACCCAGTGTTATTTTATAAGTAGATAGGTTACTTGCTCTCCAAAAGTCAAGACCTTAATAAGAGTTTAGAATTCTCGTTTATCTATGTATGTAAACACAGTGAGAGATGCTTTATCACTTATTTATCACGTGATAAACGCAACCATCATCAGGCCCAAGAGCAGAAATTACGCAAAAAACGTAAAAAAGAACATGACATCTTATATCACAAGTAAGTAGCGGTTACTTTATAGAACAGCAGCCGCTAGCAGGGTCATTGTCATTTCAAAAAACAAAATTCGTCCCTTCGGTGGTCAAAAGTTAAGAGCTTATATGAATCTAGGTTATGTTGCTATTACATAGGATTATAGAAGAGGGAACGTTCTTTATTCTAACAGGCATTTAATCGGAAAATTTGGCCCAGGATCCTTAATTTCGCAAATGTCCACCGGAAAGACACGCACCTAAATCTGACAATGACCCGGCAGGTATGGTCACTGTAAACGCTGGTTTTGATATCATTTGATTTTCATAGTTCTAACGTTTATTTTAAAAATATATTTATAGTCTGAATTACAGTCTTATCGTTTCCTGTTGTTAAATAATGGTGTAACTATATATTTACTGTCTTCCTCCTCATCATCATCATCATTATCTATACAAAAGCCTCTCCCAAAGTTCTCCACAACGATCGGTCTCGCGCCGCCCTCATCCAATTTCTGCCCGCGATCCTAACCAGGTCATCGGTCCATCTTGTTGAGGGCTACCCACGCTGCGTCTTCCGCTCCGCGGTCGCTACTCAAGAACCTTTCTGCCTCAACGGCCATAGGTTCTAGGAGCAATGTGTCCCACCCACTGCCACTTAAGTTTGTCGCTGATGATCGACTGGAGTGTAATATCTCAGGCTGAAACTATTGATGAGAAAATATCTCTTTTTAACTCCCTTCTCATTCAGCTGTATGATGTTCATGCTCCGGTTCGAGCTATTAAAGTAAAGCATCTTCCTGCTCCATGGCTCACTACGGAAATTAGATCTCTCATTGACAAGAAAAATTTAGCCAAGTCCACATATAAATTAGATCCTTCAGACAACAACAAAAACCGTTACCACACTTTGCGGAATCGGTGCAGCACTGTGTGTCGAGATGCTCAAAGGCGTCATATCCACAAGTCTGTTGAAGACGGCGATCCCGCTAAGGTGTGGCAGTTTTTAAAGTCGCTTGGAGTTGAGAAATCTCAAGAGAACTCCTGTCCTAAAGATGTTGACCTTGATCAGTTAAACCTGCATTTCTCCTCTGCTGCTAATTTTTGTGGCCCTGCTAAAACCAGGACACTTGATTATCTTTCATCTCTCCCAACTCCAGACTATAATCCCTTCTTTCTTGCTCAATTTACCGACAGTGATGTTAAGAAAAACGTGCTATCTATTACTTCGAATGCAGTTGGTGTCGACAGTGTAAGCCGTAGTATGATCTTACCCCTCCTTGACCTCCTTGTTCCTATAATTACCAATATTCTCAATTTCTCCATTTCATCTGGTGTTTTTCCTTCAATCTGGAAGGATGCTGATGTCATACCATTTCCAAAAAAATCCAATCCCGTCACCTTTTCCGACTATCGTCCTATATCCATTCTTCCTTTTTTATCCAGTCCTTGAGCGCCTAGTTTTCCAACAACTTGTTTCCTTTTTTAATAGAAATGATCTTCTTAATCCCTATCAATCTGGTTTTCGTTCCGTGCATAGTACGGCTACTGCACTTGTGAAAGTTACAGATGATATACGGGCGGGTATGAACGACCGTAAATTGACTGTGTTAACTCTCTTAGATTTTTCCAACGCATTTACCTCTGTTGATTTCGATATTATGTTGGGTATATTGCGTTCTCTTAACATATCTCCTGCGGTAATTGATTGGTTTCGTAGCTACCTGACTGGTCGTCGGCAGCGTATAAAGGTGGATGCTTCCCGATCTTCTTGGTGCAACACGACGGCCGGTGTTCCGCTCACAATCTATCTTCACGTTATCACCTTTATGCCGACGATCTTCAAATATATTCTCAAGGATCAGTTGTCGATCTACCCTCAGTCATTTCTTCAACGAATTTGGATTTGAAACGTATTTTAGAGTGGAGCAGTAACTTTGGCCTACAAGTAAATCCGTCAAAAACTCAGGCTATCATCATCGGTAGTTCTAAATTGATTTATTGATAATAAAACCGACACCTATGAACAAACAAAAATCCACCACATGCTTCGTCAATTAAAAATAATGCATGCAATTCACAAAGTATATCCGCAACAAGCTTCTTCAGAATCAAATGACATGAAATAAATCCGCAACACGCCTCGTCAAGGAAAACTTAATCTCTTAAATCCCCTCTCAGGGCCATATTTGGTCCAAAAATCCCCATTATGCTAGCAGCATCGCCCCGCTGAATGGCAATGGAGACTTGCTGAACCAACCATGACCCAGAGCGAGGATCGTTGCCCCTCTCTCTCAATCGCCGCCCTAAATCCCTAAAAAGCTCGCGAGCCTCACTACCCCAAGGTCCAGCCGTTTCCACAGCGACGGGTACGAAATCGTACATCGACTCTAAGGCTGCGTACTTGGCGTGTTTCATCTTAGCGGCTGTTTCCGCCGCTGAACCCGCCAACCTCGCGGTTTGCCTCAAATGGGACGGAGCAAAAGTGCTAACGCACGTTGCGTCCCATAAAAGACAACGCCCTCGCTGCCATGGAACCAACGTAAGTCCGTCCGGTCTTTTGCCATCCGTTCGAGATAAACCAGGGGGCCCCAACACACAGGGGATGTTAACGGACACCATGGCTCGGCGGACAATTTCGTTAATAGAATGATGGCGCGAAAAACGCCCTGCACATCTCTGGCAACTTAAGCCATGGTGTCCATTTTCCTCCACCATGACTGCACAAATGCAGCGATGCGGCTCACACACCTTGGTTCCCAGTCTTAGGGCCACTGCTATTCTTAGCGAGTCGTTATCAAGCAGTGTACCCAACTGAGGAGACGGCAAAGCATGGAGCCATGCACCAGATTCTGGCTTAGCAACCGCATTGAGACGAGCTAAATCCGCTCCTGAAGCGTCATCCAATAAACGCGAGTAGGATAGTTTGCAGAGGATATCGTCCCACCCTCTCTGTGCCACCAAGTTGTCTGGCCGGTCATCCGTCGGACAGAACATTCCCCACTTCTCAAAGGCCTCAGATACAAAAGGCAAGCGGATATTGCTGCCATCAAGTGATAATATGCGAGCAACAAGATCCGCTGAGCCATGTACAGAAGTCAAAAGTTCTAAATTGATATCCAGAATTAACTTAGTTAATATTCCTTCTGTTGTTTTTAATGGTGTCTTGATCCCTTACTCTTCCCAAGTTAAGAAACCAGTTTCTGTGTTCCGCTCACAATCTATCCCCAGGTGTCATTATGGACTGCACTCTTTCTTGGGCGCCTCAATTGAATGAAGTGAGCAGGAAGATGTTTGCCGCTGTGGGCTCTCTTAGAAGGCTTCGTAGTTTTCTCCCTATCGCCACTAAAATTGCGCTCGCTCAGACGTTGCTTCTCCCAATTCTAGATTATGCCGATATCTCTTATCTCGATATTTCAGAAGAGCAACTTAATAAGCTTGAGCGCATTCAAAATATCTCTATACGATTCATATTTGGGTTACGCAAATATGATCATATTTCTAGTTTCCGATCACAGCTCAAGTGGCTCCCTATTCGTCATAGGCGTAACTCTCACATTCTAACTCTTCTATTTGGCATACTCTTCAACCCAGCAACTCCACAATACCTTAAAGAGCGTTTTAGTTATTTTTCGTCTGCAAGGTGCGCTAAAAATTTCCTTTTAACTGTCCCCGCCGCACATTCTAAATTTTATTCCAATTCTTTTACTGTCCAAGCCGTTCTGCTATGGAATTCGCTGCCAGTTGAATTGCGAAGTGCTAAGTCCCTGTCTATATTTAAGAATAAGATTAAAGAGCATTACCTATCTCTCGAACAATAAAATTGTTGGTTTAATATATGAAACTGTTTTTTCGTCACTGACTGATTGCGTTGTGTTATATAAGATTCGTATATGTCTAGTGTCTATTTATATTATTGTATTTATGTATGTATTATGTAAGTTTATGTATATCTATTTATGTATGTGTATATTTACCCATATGCGTACTTGTTTTCTGTTAGTATCTAATTATGTGCTCCCTTCACCTTCTGCTGCACCTACTCTGTATTAAGTTAGAATTTTCATCAATTTCACTACCCAAAGGTTGTCTGGAAGAGATCGCTTTTTAGCGATAAGACCGCCTGTTGTCTACCGTTATTTATAAATTGTATTTGTCTTGTTTCCTTTTGTAAACTTTTATTGGTGTGCAATAAAGTACTGTATTATTATTATTAACTGTTTGAGCTATATCGACAACCTTGATTCTCTTGCGTATCTCATCATTTCGGATTCGATTCAGCAAGGAAACTCCGAGCATAGCTCGCTCCATTGTCCTTTGAGTAACTTTGAGCCTTCTTATGAGGCCCATTGTGAGCGACCACGTTTCAGTGCCACTTGGTAGGGACATAATCTTGTTTAATAATGTATGAAAAAACATTTAATTATCTTTACCAACAAGGAACTTTCGAGTGAAGTTATCTCACAACTCCATTATTAAAACATTTATTATCACGACTCATAATTTTAACAGAATTCTTGGTTCAAAGTCGGATTTAAAAATTCATTACGGGGAAGATAAAATATAAGTACGTGCCAGGGTTCCTTGGGCGTAATTTCTATCTTAAATAAGTTAAGAAACAGGATCCCTTTCCTTTATGGAGAAACGTTTCATCGAATTTTTATTTCATAGAAATTTCTCCCTGTAATATTATAAAGGCCAAAGTTTGTGAGTGTGTTTATGTGTATGTTTGTTACTTCTTCACGCTCAAACAGCTGGACCAATTTTGATAGATTTTGGTATGAAAGTAGCTGACAGCCTGGTTATCATATATGCTACTTTTTATCCTGAAAAATTTAGTGTTCTCGTGGGATGAGCGGGTAACACTGCGCAGCGTAGCTAGTGTTTCATAATTCTTGAAAATGTCATCGTATAGATTAGGGCAGGTAAGGTTAAGTTTGTTTTATAACATTCCAGAGTATTTTATGGTTTCAGAGAAAAATGTTTTCGATGAAATGATATGTCCATGAAACATATTCTATGAAACACAAACGTTTCATAGAATATTGCATTTCCATTCACTTATCATTTTATCGAAGGCATTTTCATCTTCATACATAATTTTATTTTATAAATATAATGATATTACATAAAAACGAAATACATAATTTCGAGAGTAGCAATAGTAAATTTTCATAATATGTAATTACATAATAAAAGAATAATTATATTAGTCACTCTGTCTGATATTCTCTGTAGTTTATTTGTGAGTATGTATTTAGTTATATGATCGTCTTTTATTTACCTGTTTCACAGATTAATATAATAGTTCCTGTATTCTAATGATAAGTGTTTTCTGTATTTGTATTTTTTTTTTCTTGAGGTGTGCAATAAAGAGTATTATATTCTATTATTTAATACTCCACATAACGTATTTTTTATATAAAAAAAGTCAAAATGTGACCTGACCTAACCTACATTTCTAATAACAGTTTGTTACACTTTTTGGGTCAGAGTTATCCCGAATTACTCGTCCATGACCAAATCTAACCGAATTTTGAGTACCCAGTTTCCTTAAACCTCATGTCTTCTAATTTCCTTATTCCACGCCCTAATCCCAAATCCTTGTCCTTTATCACATTGTTCAATTCTAACCTACGGAACCTAATTTATATCCCGACGCAGCGCGATAAGGTAATACTTGTTAATTATGTTCAGGGTGTCGAGCCTCAACCCCTAAAAAAGAACAAAGAAATAAGAATATATTATCCAGTCAAGTTAAGTCTGCACCTGGAACGTGTAGCTTCACGTACAAACCAGGTGCATTCTTAACTTGACCGGGTAGTACGGTGTTAGGAAGACTTGAGGCCTTCTGAATTTGGACGGGCAGCTAATCTGCCTTAATGCGGGGATGTCTTGTTTAAAAAAGAATTCGAGGGGATTTTTCGCGGATATTTTTATGTTTATGAAACGAATTTTCTGTTGTCTAGATAAAAATAGTAGGTTGTACAACCAGGGAATTATATTATTATTTATATAGCCATCTCTCTCGTTACGGGCGAGATATAAATTAAAATACATATCAAACGGGTTTACAAGTCGAATATAGGTCGACATGTTTCGAATCGGTTCGCGATTCATCTTCATGACCTACGATCGGCCGCGCCTAACCGCAAACCAAATGCAAGAGGCAAATTTCGATATTCGGCTTGTACGACGTGACTAAACGCCTGCCTACCACTAAACAGATAGGTACAGAAATCAATCTACATACAAGCGCGCTCGAGCAAACGCACACATAGACATTGCTCACGGGCACGATATCTCGGACCAGTTCAGACCAGTGCGAGCGCGAGTGCCATCCGCTTGACGTGTCCGTGAGCAATGTCTAAGTATGTGTGCGTTTGCTCGAGCGCGCTTGTATGTAGATTGATTTCTATACCTATCTGTTTTGTGCTGCCTACAGCCAACACGATGTCGGTTACAGCCGTAAGGCTACCAAGCGAGCCTCCATTTCTGATTTGAAGTCGATCTCAAACAGCCGTATATATTAAATCTTACACCACCAACTTACAACCAATTATCATCTGCCTACAGATCAATGAATGATAGCCAGGTCATTGCCAGTCTGCACCAGACTATCACGACAATTTAAAAAAAAACAGTCGTAACAACATATTAAATCCATGTGTACTTACAGCATTCTTCTTCGCGCAGGCATTGTACAGGCTCTTGAAATAAAAACGTAAAAACTATTTATAGATTCTGAAGGTACATAATGCATTTTGGGTCTGAGAAGCAACACGTAGTTACAATTACACGCGTGGACGAATATTACTTTCAAATTGCTTTCGGAATATGATAGAACGACAAAGTTCCACGGTTGAACGACTTCGGAGATTTTTAAACGACTTCAAAATGGGAGTTTGAGTTGAGATGAAGCTTTAGCTACCAGGGCGCTGATTCAAGTGTGTTTTGAGATATCGCCAAATAACCATGTCTCAGGTATATCGCTTAGTCCAGCCAATTCGGCTGATGTTAAAGTGGCGGTTT
Source organism: Apotomis capreana (assembly GCA_947623375.1). Lineage (NCBI taxonomy): Eukaryota > Metazoa > Arthropoda > Insecta > Lepidoptera > Tortricidae > Apotomis > Apotomis capreana. The sequence goes on from OX392520.1 coordinate 2,031,269, forward strand.
TTTTTAAAAGCTTCTATTTAACTTGCAATGTATGTATGTAAGTATGTTTGTTCGGGTGGAATCTTGCAACTCAATTTTGAAGCAGATATCGTCAACCGATTGAGCTGAAATTTTGCATACTTACTTAACTTTGATGACAATACAATAATATGGTACCATGGGGCTGATCTGATGGTGGAGCCGGAAGGTGGCCATAGGAACTCCATAATAGAAAATGCAATCCTACCGAGTTTGGGCTCTTTAGAATCGTCTCAGTGAGCATTTGGTGGATATCCAAAGAAAAGTACAGTCGGCTATAAAAGCTTGTCACTAAAATGATTTTTTTGACAGAAACTTTTTTATTCACAAACTGACCGGCGATTGACCTCGGTATCACCAGATGGTAAGTGACTACGGGGTCGAGGATGTAGCTCGCCGGTTCAGTAATAGCATATTCACTCTTAACTTGAAGAGACCCGAATTATAATTTCTTTGTACGCTCATCACCCTGAATCGGCTGGACGGGTTTGAACCAATTTTGGTGCACCGGGTGATCAATTCAAATGGATCAGTACAGCAATTTCTGACTCTTAGAGCACTCTTGGTTACAATAAATATTATTATTATTATTATTAAATGTATATAGTCCCATACAGACATTTGTTCTCAATAAAAAATAGGATCGATTGACATCTTAATTTTTTTTTCTCTACTCAATTTCGACTGGGTTCGATTCCGGGTTATGCATGAGAAATACGAAAAAAAATTGAATACAGTGTTTAATAAATCTAAAATCGAAGCCATGGTTCCTAAGAACAGATTTCCCTATCTTATAGTTTTTGTTTTCTCCCTACTGACCCATTTGGATTGATCACCCTGTATAGCTATACATTCAAAGAAGGTTATAGAATACTTTTTACCTGAATACGGTAAAGAAAACATATTTATGCGAAGGAAATGGGCACCTTCCAGTAATATAGTCATTGGTAAGGTCGATGGGAAACATCCAAATCATCACGGTGATAGCTAGACAGTTGAAATTTTCACAGATGATGTATTTCTATTGCCGCTATAACAGAAAATACTAAAAATAAAATCAAATAAATATTTAAGGGGGCTTTCATACAACCAACTTGTTATAGATTATGGTACGGAACCCTTCATGCGCGAGTCGGACTGGCACTTCCCCAATTTTTTATTTGTTCGTGTGCATTATTTATCTTCACTGAGAGTCAAATTAAAAACATTAGAAGACCAACTCAAATCATAAGAGTAGGTCTTCTAAAGTTTTTAATTTTCTTTTACCCCTACCGCCTGGCGAGGTGGTAGTCAAAATGTTTCCAAGTTAAATCCGTCTAAGAACTCCGTAGGTTCACATGTGCAGCGTTTCATGTGTAAAAATATATTCACAACATTCATTGCATGATGAACTACGGTAGGGTTTTTTGAGTTTTTTGTACCGCATTTAATACCATGTAAAATGACGTGATTATTTTTTTCATTAAACAATGTAAAATTTTACGAAAAAAAAAACATTAGTACCGAAAGCATAAGCATAGATTTTAGATTTTTAAAATCTGACTTTCTATTTCATTCTAGGTATTTTTACTGGACTAAATGCCATGAAGCCAAGAACTAACTAAGCAGCGAAACATTGTAAAACGCATGATGACCCAGCAACCTCAAACAATGAGGAATCGATGTGAGCAGTAATAATTCATTTATTTCAGGCTTCAAAGGCCCATAGATAAATAGAAAGTACAATAGATAGAGTACATGTAGTATGTAGACGTAGAGTAGGTACATACGCTAAGATCTCCTCAGCCTTCGTAAAGTAATGTAGACGGGACACATACAATTTGCGTCATGGATAGTATATAATATGGATCAGTTATGGATAATAGACGAAATCCTGTATAAGATTGTGTAATATGGATAATCCGGATATACCTAGTTTTCCAGCTCGCTCGGAATGAATAGGAATGTTTATTAAACCAAAGGGTCGAGGATTAAGAGCGGTATAATGAACCTTGTCATAAGGCACGACAGAATTAGTTAATAACAAAAATTCTACAATTAATAAAGGACAATGGCGTCGTACTTTTAGCGGCGGAACTAAGAGAAATTAATTTGCAGAGCTACGGATCGCGTTATGCAGTATGCGCAATGCAGGTATTATTAATAAATTATTAAAAAAAATATTTTAGGCAAGGTTGTATTATAGTACGTCCGCTTCGCCGATTAAGATGTTCTAGTATACATAATCACACTAAAATTATAAAAACGTAAGTTTGTGTGTGAGTGTATACGTTTGTGAATTTGGAACAGAGATAGATTATACCAACACAACACATAAAAGCATGTTTTCCATAGGAATATACTAGATATATTTAACCATCCCTGTATCAAAATTAGTAGATTTTTACTAAGTCAGCCGCTTTGGTGACACTGCTAAGATATTCCGATAGATAGTGTTGTAATCAATGCTTATAATATGAATTTTAAAAATGTGAACCACACACGCCATACACATTTAGAATTCAATAAGTGTTTTTTAGTTTAGCGTTTAAAATTATATTCTCGTCTTTTAAGTATTTATTTTTACTAGGTATTGCATGCGTTGATTTAGCTTATTGACGCTTCTATGTTAAGCTGACGCAGCTACTTCCAGAATAATAAAATTTAAAATTTTATGTTGTTATGGCTTGGTTGCATAGTGCATACCGCCGTCTCCAAAGCTCATCTTGCGAGAAAATATCATTAGCGTCTGAACCGGGCCGGAACGGATCCTGCATCCCGGACTGCGCTTGTAATTATTCACTCACTCATTCATTCATTCGTTCATTATTCAAATGACAATCGCTCCTGACAACGAGACTATGCAGTAGAATATTGAAAACTTTTAATAAAGCTGTTAACAGAGGGCGCGCGGCACCAAGAATAAGTTCAATCCAAGATTTTTGAATTGACCGAGGGAAGCGTCTCTTTTTCAGCTTGGGAGAAACGCTTTCATATGTCCGGACGTATTTCCCAACTGATTGTGAAAAATCGTTAGCAGGTCGAAATTATCTGTCTTTTTGTCCTTTTTCTGACATATAAAGGCGTTATACCTGAGACACGCTTATTTGGCGATATAATTAAAGTACACTTGAATTAGGGCCTTGTCGGTTGTACCTTATTTTTTGCTTGTTTGAAAATCCGATTCCAAAAGGACTAATTCCATAAATTAACCTAGAATTTTAGATTTTTTTCATTTAAAGAAACTTTATTGTAAATTACAAATATGTAGGTAAAAATGTTTTTTTTCTTACATTCAAACCTGAAACAAGATATCACGTGTTCCAAAAATGACTGGAGTGATTTTTATAATCAAGTGGAAAATTTTAAGTAACAAAACCTCAAAAATTCAACAATATTCTGAGAACAATTTAATTGCAGACTGGCTTCACTTTAATAAAATATGAAATAAACAAAACTTGATATTAAAACATGATTTATTTACGCCTCAACCGAGTTTTTCAGAACCAAAACAAGATAACAATCTATTTTAAATTCTCGCCATTTTAGCGTTCACAATATTTCTAAATAAGGTACCCTCGAGGGAAATAATAGAAAACGCTCAGACTGGCTTGTTGAATGTTTTAGTGCGTTTAGTTTTAGCTTTGATTCGACTGTTATTTTTTAGTTTATTCACCTAGGGCTGAATGAGCCTTTGAAATCATTTCATTGAGCGTGTTTATTCTAGAATTTTAAAGGTACGAATATTCAGGGAGCCTTGATACAGTCAAGCGAATCTTTCATTTTGAACCAAGTAGTAACATGCCTGTAACGAAAGAGATTTTACGACCTTTTTATAGACATGTTTTTCTTAAACTGAGACTTTTTTTTAAACCTTGACTTCAAAGAGAGAAATAAAAAATTTATTCGTGCGCAATAGTTCAAATAGAAAAACCGACCAAGAGCATGTCGGGCCACGCTCAGTGTAGGGTTCCGTAGTTGCCCATACTTCACAATAGACGGGCTTAAAACATCGGTTTTATCAATTACTTATAACCTTCTGGAAGTTATCAATTATACGCGCCAGTTTGAGCGAAATGTTTTAATACAGGATGGCACTTAAGTAATATGTGTAACTCGAAGTATAAGGACACCGTGCGGCACTTACGTCATTTTAAAGAAAATTATGTATTTTTGTGATAACTCAAAAACGGTCTGACAGATTTTATTCAATATAGTTTTTATTGAAAGTAATAATAAGGCCTCATTTTCATGAATTTTTCCATATTTTTTTGACGCGTGGTTGAAAAGTTAGAGGGGGGGGACACTATTTTTTTAAATTTCGGTGCGAATATTTACGAAACCGCTGACCTTATCAAAAAGTAATGTTTAGAGACCCCTATTATTTTTAAAAGACCTATTAAACGACACCCCACACACTAGAGTTCAAACGAAACAAAAAAATCACCCCCACTTTAGGTGTTCGAGAGGTACCCGAAAAAAAGTTTTTTTTTTAGTTTTTATTTTACCGTTTTGTCGGCGTGATACATACACATACTCATACCAAATTTCAGCTTTCTAGTACTAATGATCACGGAGCTAAGCCGCGGACAGACGGACAGACGGACAGACGGACAGACGGACAGACGGACAGACGGACAGACGGACAGACGGACAGGCGGACGGACGGACAGACGGACAGACGGACATGGCGAAACTATAAGGGTTCCTAGTTGACTACGGAACCCTAAAAAGGTTTTACGACCTTTTTATAGACATGTTTTTCATAACCTGAGACTTTTTTTAAAACCTTGACTTGAAAGAGAGAAATAAATAAATAAATTTATTCGTGCACAATAGTTCAAATAGAAAAACCGACCAAGAGCATGTCGGGCCACGCTCAGTGTAGGGTTCCTTAGTTGCCCATACTTCACAATAGACGGGTTTAAAACAGCGGCAATATTAATTACTTATTACCTTCTGGAAGTTATCAATTATACGCGCCAGTTTGAGCCGAATGTTTTAATACAGGATGGCACTTAAGTAATATGTGTAACTCGAAGTATAAATAAATAAATAAATATCGAACAACCTCACACAAATCGATCTAGTCCCAAATTAAGCTCAAGAAGGCTTGTGTTATGGGTACTAGACGACGATATACGTACTTATATAGATAAATATATACTTAAATACATAGAACAACCATGACCCAAGCACAAATATTCGAGTTCATAACACAAATATTTGCCCTGGCCGGGATTCGAACCCGGGACCGCCGGCTCAGTAGGCAGGTGTTTACAAACCGAGCCAAACGCGTTGTCAAATAATAATAAAAAGGACACCGTGCGGCACTTACGTCATTTTAAAGAAAATTATGTATTTTTGCGATAACTCAGAAAGTGCTTATAAGGCCTCATTTTTATGATTTTTTCCATGATTTTTTGTGGTTGAAAAGTTTGAGGGAGGGCGTGATACATACACGTAACTCATACCAAATTTCAGCTTTCTAGTTCTAATGATCACGGAACTAAACCGCGGACGGACAGACAGACAGACAGACAGACGGACAGACGGACATGGCGAAACTATATAAGGGTTCCTAGTTGACTACGGAACCCTAAAAATAACAAAATAAACATACGAACTAAAAACAAACGTATGCCTATATTGTAAATTCTAGATTTGTATTGAGAATTAGTTTTCTATGGGATCATGAGGGGAAAGTCTTAATAACGCGATGCAGGATCGCCTTTTGTTTTGTATGGGCACGGCGTTGGTCAGTATATCTTGGTTCTCTCATCACACCAAAACGGCTTGACGGATTTGGACTAATTTTGGTACAGGGATAGCTAAACATTCAAAGATTGATGTAGGATACTTTTTACCCGACTAAAGAAATAAAGTTTTACGTGGACAAATTCACAGGCACTTTTCAATTCAATTTTTAATAAAAAAATGGCTACTGTCCATTGGAACAATTCTGCCAGTGTCGAGGTTGTAAGAACGTTGTACGGTGAGTTGAGCTTTTTGTAAAGTGATAGCGATTTACAAAAAACCACACGGACTATCGGGCCTTGACCCAGGAAGGGCTATGAACGCTTCAAGTTGAATTCTTCATTAGCTATTCACTCCTACGTTAGATCACTGCACAATACGCTATCAATACTACACATTGAACAACAAAAATGAATAAATAATGAACAACGAAACTTAAACGCATGCGGCCATCTTGAGTCACGAACCATAATCTCACGGGCACTTACTCATCGTTATTTATGTTAGTTACGACAATTGAAGTTTACAAGTTATGAATTGAAATAATTCCTGAATTACCACTGTACTCCGCGAAGTAAAATAATAAAATAACATTGGATTCTTTGAATGTTACTGTAGGGGTAAAGACGAGGCAATGCTTAAAAATCTAAATCTTGCATTAAATATTTTTCTTTGACAAGTGACAATTCTTAATCAAAACATGTTTATTTCATAAATGCTATGTCAGATGATATCCGAAGAGGAAAGTGTTGCTTGGAATAATTGAAACCTCTTTGTTTTTAGGGTTCCGTACCCAAAGGGTAAAAACGGGACCCTATTACTGAGACTTCGCCGTCCATCCGTCCGTCCGTCCGTCCGTCCGTCCGTCTGTCACCAGGCTGTATCTCAACAACGGTGATAGCTAGACAGTTGAAATTTTCACAGATGATGTATTTCTATTGCCGCTATAACAACAAATACTAAAAATAAAATAAAATAAATATTTAAGGGGGGCTCCCATACAACAAACTTGTTATAGATTATATATATGTATAGGTACGGAACCCTTCATGCGCGAGTCGGGCTCGCACTTGCCCAATTTTTTTAAATCATCATGGTAGGGTAACCGCATCAAGCCAAAAAAATAGGATAATTTAAAACTTAAAAATAAGATACTTCTGATTATTTTAGAAGCATGAGACTTAGAACAGGACTTTACATTAGGGATGATGTATATAAAACACTAAATTTGAAGTCAACCTGTATACTACACGTGTAAGTATAAGTACAGTAGTTAACATGCAACGCCAGCGTGGCAAGATCATGCGTCTCAGACGTGAACAATTGCAAGCAAATGCAAGATAATTGCGGTGTCGATGGCATCGGGGATATTCTGTGCGCGTTCGCTGCACTGTTCAGAATGTTGTCATTATTTGTAGGCGATATCGTCTACAAATACAAATAGTTTATTAGGATACAGTGACATTTTTGCAAATGAATAACCATATAGTTAGAAAGTAAGCACTTAATGAACACTGTTTGGTAATGTTTACTAGGGTGGGTCACGTTTGTATGGGAAAAAAAATAATACTTTTATTTCTTTAGGCATAGCAAAAAAAAATTAACTCATAATAATATAAACTAAATACCAAAATTTCATTGACATTGATGTTGATCTTTTGCCTCCGGATCTATTTTTTAAGTTAGTATAGAAATGCCCATATTAAATGAGCGTTATGAAGTCTGATTTTATTATTTTAAATTTGGCCCAATATTTTAATGTATTTTTATTCTGAGTATAATAAGTAGGGCATCACAAACGAAATACAATAATAAAAAAATATATACAAGGCCACTTTTTTTAGTGCTCCATACATTAGGAACTTTTTTCTGGAGTAATCTGGAGGCAATAAAACGGAAATAAAAAAATAAATAAAAATATGTATCCATTAATGGCACTAAATGGCACCTTTTTTCAACTGTGCCTGTTAGAAATAAAAAAAAATGACCCACCCTAATGTTTACACCTCAGCAGAAGTAGCCGTGTCCCCTACACTAGGCTCAGCCTGTCTCGTAGGTTGACACAATTTTACGTTCTACAAAGTGCAAGTAAATGTTTAAGCAAACCATTGATACAAATATCAGTTGACCTTGCCGCCACCCTAACGCCCAGGCAAACTTTCGAAATGTTTACCTTACTGTCATAATTTTTTCTTGATGTTAGTCAGAAGGTACGCTTTCTTCTTCGTTCGCGCGGGGAAATAAGTAGTCATAAACTAATCCTCTTAATGGTAGTCGGGTAAAAAGTGCACTTACTGTACTGTAGTAACTACCGTTGTACATACTAAAACTAACACTCGTTTTACATATACGCACAAATAAAAGAAAACTACACAGAAGCATATAACTTATATATACTTATATTATATGTTATTGCGTGGAAAAAAATATGTTTCTATCTACTACTACTATGGGGTTCTACATTAACAGCCCGCTCTTTTGATAGAAATAAAAGAAATTAGAAGACACTATGCAATGCACGCCGTCTAACACAAAATGCATGAACAACGCGTCTGATCGCGTTCGCTAAACACATTACCCTCTAGTTCTTCAGTCGCGTAGTGGGATTAGCTTTATGTCCGATGAATTTCTAAGGACCTTTGTTCTACACGCGCTAAAGACACCAATTTGATTGTTTAAATATGATTACTGAAAGCACAGAATGATACACTACAGAAGGTTCTCTTCTAATCTTTGCAAGGACCGCCTGAGAAATGTATTTTATTGATTTTTAGTGTAAAATGCAACGCGATTGGTTTTGGGATTAGGTGACGAGAGACGATGTGTATCGCGACGCCGATTTTGCCCGAATGAAGGTGGAACATGGATCCAAGCACCGCGGCGTGTGGTAGTGTGTAGGTAGGGAATGCAAACCGGTAATGTTTTGTATGGAATTGTGGTAAATTGAATGAATGAATGAATGAATGAATGAATGAATGATATTTTATTCACCAGAATATACGGTACATATAAGGTCTTACAGTACTAGCTTGGTTCCATAATATATTCTACCGTTAGGCATGTGAAACTTGATTACTTAGGTAACTAAAAATAGAAAATTATTGCATGCTATATACCTTAAAATTAGTTTTATGTTTAATACAATATTTATACATTATCATTACTACGATTTAAATTACAATCTTCACATTTAAAGCACACTATTAATAACATTGTAACTTTTCTTTAAAAAAGTCGTCTATTGTATAATAAGCTTTTTTTATGAGCTCTTCTTTAAGTTTTCTTCTAAAAGTGTAAACCTCTAAGTCTTTGAGCTCCTCTGGTAAGAAATTATATATTTTTGAGGCCATACCCAATATGCTATTTCGGAGCAATGCGGTTTTGCCTGGTACGATGTTAATTTTATGCTTGTAGCGCGAGCTTTCAGAGTTTGATCTTACTTTCTGTGGAAATAAATTTGAATTTGATTTTACAAAAGTGGCTACCTCGTAAATATACAGACTAGTTAGTGTTAAGATCTTCAATTCCTGAAAGTACGATTTGCAACTATCAGTTTGCTTAAGGTTGCAGATGGCACGGATACATTTTTTTTGGGCAGTAAAAACTAGTATTTTATTTGTAGAGTTGCCCCAAAAGATTAAACCATACCGAAGAATTGATCCTATATGACCATGATAAGCCAGTAAAGCCGTTTTTCGGTCCGATAGTTTTGCAATTCTCCTGAGTGCAAAAACAAAACTATTTATTCGTTTGCATAATGATTCCGTGTGTGCTTTCCAGTTCATATGGTTATCTATGTCAATGCCCAAGAATTTAGCTACATCTGTGTGTTCTATATGTTTATCGTTATATTTAATGTCAAGATTTATTGAATTTGTTTTGTATTGATAAAATTGCATGATTTTTGTTTTGTCAACGTTTATTTTTAGTTTATTCAATTGTAACCAATTTATAATATTCGTAAGTGTATTATTTATGTCGGACTCATATGTAGCCAAATTGTCAGATTTAATCAGTACCGTACTATCGTCTGCAAATACTATCATTGGGTGTTGAACATGTGCTGGTAGGTCGTTGATAAAAGCCAGAAACAGCAAAGGACCCAATATGCTCCCTTGCGGAACACCGCGCAACAATGGTCTAAATTTTGAGAAGTAAGCGGTCTCTACTTTTGTCTTTTTGCAAAGTCTATTGATTTGGGTGCATTGCATTCTGTTGCTTAAGTATGAGGTTAGTAATTTTAGGGCAATACCTCTGATACCGTACCGTTCTAGTTTTTCCAATAGTCTATTGTGCTCTACAAAATCGAATGCTTTTGTTAAATCCATGTATATTGCACAAATCGGAACCCTTTTGTCTACGTTCAAAGTAATTATTTTCGTTAGGTCATAAATGGCAGATGTAGTTGATTTGTTTTTCCGAATCCCATTTTGTTCTTCAACTAGTATATGTTCTTTTTCGAAAAAAATGTATATTTGATCATAAATAATCCGCTCAGCGATTTTAGAAAATATTGATAGTAGAGCAATTGGCCGGTAATTTTCTAGCTTTTCCTTGTCATTTCTTTTGAACAACGGCTTTACTATGGCTGTTTTTAGCTTATCTGGGAAAATACCTTTCTCCAGCATTAAATTAAAGATAAATTCTAAAGGAAAAGAAATTACATCGGCACAATGCTTTATGACACTAGTTGTTATTTCGTCAATCCCTGTACTTTTAGTGTTTTTCAAAGTTTTTATTGTCCTGTAAATTTGCTCAGCAGTTACAGGAGCTAAATAGATTGAGTTCAAGTTATTTGGGGGTAGTTTCCTATTACGATTTATAACGGAGCTCTCACGGGTCTTATTCTCGTCAGTTTTAGTTTCGTCTATATAATAGTCATTGAAAGCGTTAGCAATGCTTACTGGGTCACGTAGAATGCCATTATTCCCTGTATTTATTTTCATTATGGATTCAACAGGTTGATTTTCATTTTTTTGATTAATTATTTGCCAGGCAGCACGATTTTTGTTATTTGAGGTTTTTATGTGATGACTATTTTGTATTTTTTGTGTTAGTCGTATTATCTTTTTTAACCTATAGGAATACGATCGGAGTTCCGCTTTATTGTGAGTATTGGGATTGGATCTGTAGCGCCATAGCATTTCACGTTTCTTTTTACAGCATACTTTAATTCCTTTGGATACCCATCGCGGTTTTCTTCTTAGTGTGATTTTAATACGTTTAAGAGGAAAACATAGCTTATACAGCAAATTAAAAGACTCTTCAAATTTGTTGTAGGCATCATTGGGGTCATCACTTTCATAAACATCAGTAAAACTGAGGCTAAGAAGATAGTCCCGAAACTTATCCAAATTTTCCGATGAAAAGTCGCGACGTTTAATGTACCAAGATGCATGTAAACATTTGCGTTTGATGGGACAGTTGAGCATTATCGCTTTATGGTCCGATAAACCAAGGTCCACTGAACATCCCTTTGATCTAGGTATGTTTGCTGCAAAATTATCTAAACAAGTTCCGCTACTGGGACGTGTTGCCTCCCTAATTTTAAGCTTTAAATTATAAGTTAAGAGACTGTTTTCGAAAAGGGTAGCAATCTTGTCACGTTTTAAAATATTAATATTGAAATCACCGCACATTACCAGTTGTTTATTTCTTTTATTTGTTATTATATTTAAAGCCAATTTTAGGCGGTCCTTGAAAATATTTAAGTCCGAGTCTGGTACTCTATAAACGCATAGCAGTATTATATTTAAAGAGATTAATTCGATTGCGCAACATTCAAAATGAATGTCTGTGGCAAGTTCATTAATTTCGGTTAATTCTTTGCTTAAAATACCTTTTTTCAAGTAAATAGCAGTACCACCTCGGCGGGTTTGTCTTGAATAACTAGATGCTAACGCGTAATTTTTTAAATTTAGTAATTTTGTTTGCCCTTTTAACATGAAGTGTTCTGTAAAACATAGCACTTCCGGCCCATAGCCACAATCCTCAAGTTGCTCTAAAGATACTGTGACACTGTCAGTTTTATTAATCAAGCCAGCAATGTTTTGATGTAATATCTTCAGAGTATAATCGCTTCTTTCAATATCTAGACTGCTTAAAAGTAACCGTAAATCACAATCGCTTAAACCCGCTTTATCTAGATGAGAATTCTCCCCGAAACAAGAGTTATCATTTTTATTCACGAAAAAACTGTTTTATTTCTAGTCTTGTTTCGGATAAAATGTTACTGTCATGTTTATTTGAACAGGTTTTTTGAGAGAATGTCGAAGTTTGGCCCGTATTAGTTTTATTGTATGAAATTGTCTTCTTAAAGTAATATGGTATAGTCCCTTTTAATTCAGTTTCTACTTTATTTGTACTCGTTGAACAATTTTTCCGTACTAAGCACTCTTGTTTATTTTTTTTTGTGATGTTAAAGTAGTTCGTAATTTTATTTATATTTTTACTATATTTTTTTTTGTGATTCTTGTTCTGAAGTACATGATTTCGGTTGTTGACTAACCCATTTGTGAGATAGTTATTTTCGTAGTCATCGTTATCGATTATACTGTTTATCAATTTTATCATGGTAGAGCGGTGCTTTGTATTTGACAGATGCTCGTGGTTGACATTATTTCTAATACTTAAATCTAGGAATTTACAGTTTGGAAATAGCTTTACGAGAGATTCTATCTTATTATTTAGTTTATTTTCATCCAGGTGAGGATTTTTTATTACACTGGTCACAATAATTCTACTTTTTGCTATCTTACTTAACACTAAAGTCAGTTCCGCCAGAAATTTAGTAGGGTTACACTCGTTTGAGCCTAAGCACAACACAACCCAGTCTTCCTTGCTAAACTTTTCCTCCATGAAAGCAGACTGTTTTGTCATGTAATCGAGTGTCGCATCTGGGTACGTTTGTCCTGAAATTGTATATTTTACAGGGTTTTTATATTTGTCTCGGCTAAATAGAAGTGACGCTGATAGATTTTTTGCTTCTTGGTCTCCTATGATATGAATCATCTTTCTGTCCTGGTTTTTCGGAGGTTTGATGTGCCGCGATTGCGTAAGTGATCGTTGTTCTCTCTTCGGTGGATTGACAGCCATGTCTAGGGATTGAGTAGGCAGCCGCTCAAGATGCAGTTGGTTGAGAAGTCGCTGGTCAGATTGCGATTCAATTGGCGTCTGCTGTTTACTACTTGAACTGGTTTCTTGTTGATTGGAGACAGGTGTAGAGTGGCTGTTTGATAATTTATTTAATATTTGGATAGGTGAAGTCATCCTTGTTATACTGGTATTTCGGAGTGACGATTTACGACTGCCAGTGCAAAATTTTTGAGGTGTCGTAACACGGGGTACATTTCCAGTCATAATTTTTTTATACATATCAATTTTTTTTTGCTGGTCGTCTATTGTTTTTTTTAGAATTGTAGTCTCAGAATTTAGCTTCTCGATTTCCTCATGGGCGCTGGCTAATTGTGCTGACAGTTTGCTAATTTCATATTTTAAATCAATTAATATTACATTCTCTGTCACAGAAATGTTTGGCAGACTGCGATGTGTGTCGCCATCTAGTGTCGAATCCTGGGACTTTAGCTCTAAGTCTGTGATGCCCACGTCTTCCACCGATGAGGAAGAAGGCAGCCGTTCTATCCTAGGTTTCCGCTTCGTTATGTTGTCCACTTCTGGTGAATTTTCGCGTATCATCTGGTCTGTCGCTAAGGTTGCCTCAGTTTGTTTACTTTGTGTACTAGCTATTTTTGATTTAGTATTTTTTACTTGAGAGGCTGAGATAGTGCACACAGAACATTTCCAGCTCTTTTGGTGTTCCTTCGACATTGCTCGGAATCTATTTGAACCGACGTTGGATATAACATATGTTTTCTGGCATGCTGAGCATTTTAAACTATCTGTTTTATTAGATTTTGAAGATATTGAACTTGCATTAGTGTTGTTGTTTACTAGTGACGCCATCCTGCGGCTTTGTGAGATAACAGGTTGTTATATAGTGTTAATCGAATCGACGTGTTCTGATTATTCGTTATGGTTTCGTCGTATGCCAGAAGATGGCGCTGTAGTCAAACCAGTGAAATGTATATATTGGTGTAGTTATGACTGGCAACATTTATTTGGTCTTAGCTGGTGGTAGAATTGCGCATGTCAGCTGTCATTTAGTGACATCCAATCAGCTGTGCTTGAGGTTATGTTGTACCGTTAGAAGTTTGTTTTTAACTAAATTATTTCCTTTGTTTCAGTGTAATTTGTGTGTTTCAAAACTAAACGGTCAAATATGTGAGTCTCACCGCGTGATCCTGTTTAGTGTATTTTCTTGAGAATTCCACGCTTATAGTGTGATATATCGAGGCAAGTCGTTTACCGGTAATTTTAATAGAAAAAAATACTGATTGCTTTCAAAGATCTGATTGCAAGCGGCGCGCCGAGCGGCTGAACAGATTGCGGCGGCCATACGAGTGAGCGAGACATATAGCTCTTTATTTAACAATCCAATTTTGTTCTAATATTTATCTAAAACAAAGAAGTCGAGCGCTCCCGACCGTAGATATAATATCGCAATTGATTATAAAGTAAACGATTCCTATCGTATGAGCCTGAACATAGTGGGGGGCTATTCCGTAAGTTATCATGAAAATATTTCATTATTGTTTTAGACTATATAACATTAATATTATAAAGTGGAATGACTAGCTATGTGTCCAGTTGCCGTCGAAAACCGGCTAGGATTGGATTGGATGACATAACATAAAGGCGAAAGTTTGTGAGTGTCTATGTTTGTTACTTCTTTACACTCAAACGGCTGGACCAATTTTGACAAATTTTGGTAGGAAGATAGCTGACACCCTGGATTAACACATAGGCTTTTTATCCCGATAAGCGGGTAACACCTTCAGGCAGAGCTAGTTTATTAATTTTTTCATTGTATCAATTCTGTTTTAATGCGAAAATATAATTTTTTTTTAAATATTGATAGCAAAAAATTAATTATGATAGCTGTTGGGAGAGCACCGAGAAATTTCGGCATCTATATAAGTTCCTGTAAAAACTGCACTATAGTGGTGAGAAATATTAGCTACTTTTTTGTCTGAAATGAGGATGCCAACCATGGTCGTCAACATAGCTCAAAAGTTGCCAGATGTAAAGAGCGAATTCCTCCTAATACAAGTTTTTAACTTAAAAGGAGGATTCGACAACTTTGTACTGTTGAAAATATTTTTTTTTTTTTTTTTTTTATGTAAAGAAGTAGTGGGTGGGACGCATTGCTCACTGAACATGTTCTAAACCCGCAATCATATCACACAATGTGAATTTTCTTCTTGAACGGCGATCGCGTTCTGGAAACCACAGCATGGGGACGGCCGCAACTAGGCGGACCCACGACGGGTCAGATGGAGAATCTTGGGAGAGGCTTTGGTCTAGCAGTGGACACTGGACATCTTTTGGCTAATACGATGGATGATGATGGAATTCTTCTTATGGTTTCATTTTTGGTGCTAAGTAAGACAGCTCTTTAACGATAAGACCGCCTGTTATATACCTACCTTTTTTAGTTTTGTATTAGTGCTTATTTTGTGTTAATATATTTTGGTGTGAAATAAAGCCTATTTATATTCTACCAGCGACACACCCCGGCTTCGCACGGGTGCAATGCTGATAAATTATGCATGTATCCATCCATACTAAAGTGTGTCTGTCTGTCTGTTACCTCTTCACGCTTAAACCCATGAATCGATTTTGATGAAATTTGGCAAAGAGATAGTTTAAGATCCGAGGAAGGACATAGGATAGTTTTCATCCTGGAAATTATACCTAGAAAAGATTGAAAAGTGACCCTGTAGGAAATGTAATTATTAGACCAAAAGCACAATTGCTCTTACATTTGCTTAGGCGCTTTTATCAAGTTCCACGCGTACGTAGTCGCGGGCAAAATCTAGTTACCTATACATATAAACCTTCCTCTTGAATCACTCTATCTATTTAAAAAACCGCATTAAAATCCGTTGCGCAGCATACATAGGGACAGACAGACAGACAGACAGCAGGAAGCGACTTCGTTTTATAGATATTCGCCCAGATAACACAGACAATCTACAGCATTACACCCAAAGATCAAATTACTAACTATCTTTATTAAAGTCGGTTACAAAGGTAATTTATTCAAATCACAGCCCATTCCAATCCAAATCGAACTGCGTAATCAGCCTAATTCCACCTAATAAATAAAATATCGCTCGATTTGAGAATCGCGCCGGTCTCGATTTAAGGGACCATAATGTTAAACCGCTCGAAAAACGGGCGGCGCAATCGTTCGGAATATCACTTAGCGATGCACTCGGCCCTGCCAAATATATTTACGAGCGAGAGGTAATAGGGGCCCGGGATAGGTTTTGTAATGATTACTAGATTGTACAACGTACCGTATTGTAACTATTTTAGTTGCCATTTTGTTTCTTTACCTTTTATTTTTCATTTTAATGATTTTTTTATTAGACTCATTCATTCATTTATTCATTCAAAAACAATTTACATTGTATGTGAATATTTGCATAATAATAAGATAACAAGTTAATACTAAATAATCCATTCATTTTGTTAAATAATAAACGTACCTAGACAACAATAATTACAATTAAAAACAAATTTGATATAATTCCCAAATTCATCATTCCTTCTTTCTATCCTCAAATGTCAATTTATAATAAGTAATAACA
The DNA here is from genome assembly GCA_947623375.1 of Apotomis capreana. Classification (NCBI taxonomy): domain Eukaryota; kingdom Metazoa; phylum Arthropoda; class Insecta; order Lepidoptera; family Tortricidae; genus Apotomis; species Apotomis capreana. The sequence goes on from OX392520.1 coordinate 2,047,738, forward strand.
CACTTCAATTAAATTTAAATTACAGTACTTATATGACTATTTAATTTACATTATAAATCTTCAATCTTGTCATCCATAAGAAAATCAGAGACTAAAGATTGACGGACGGAAAAAGCCTGCTCCGAATATCACTTAAACGGAGGCTCACAGACTTGCGCATACATGTGGGAGGCCTTTGACCAGCAGTGGGACAATATAGGCTCCCAATAGGATTATCACTTGGAGATGCACTCGGCCCTGCCGAATATATTTATACGAGCGAGAGGTAATAGGGGCCCGAGATAGGTTTTGTAATGATTGCTAGATTATACAGTGTACCGTATTATAATGGGATATTATTAATGGCACAGCAAACAAATAATCGCCTATCAATTTATTTTCATCAATTATATACTTTTTACATCAAATTAATTATTGAAAATAAATGCCTAGCAAAAATTGTACTGCAGATAATTAGAAAATACACATCAGCACGACATTACTTTTGTTAGGTTTGTTTCATAATTATTCTGAAAAATAAACAGTTTTTGAAAAAAATGGCTTTCGGATAAATGAAAATTTGGCGAAACGTTACAGATAGGAAACAAAAATTAGTGTTTCAGATAGGTAACCATCTAATCCTGATCACCTTTCAGAGCAGATCCGACTCGGCCGGGTTAGGTTAGGTTAGTTTTTTTTTATACTAGCTGTGCCCCGCGGTGTTACCCGCTCATCCCACGGGAACACTAAATTTTTTCGGGATGAAAAGTATCCTATGTCCTTCCCCGGGACTGAAACTATCTATATACCAAATTTCATCTAAATCGGTTCAGCGGTTTAAGCGTGAAGAGGTAACAGCCAGACAGACAGACAGACAGACAGACAGACACACTTTCGCATTTATAATATTAGTATGGATTCCTAAAAAACGCCCCATAATGTGCGGTAGTCATTATGCTATGCATTACTTAAATATGCTTTACTTTTAAATAAATAGATGCACGCCACAAATATAAATTGTAGTATATTTAGGTAGTAACATTTTTAGTGCAATATTTGCTGTGCAATCAGTAATTTTGATATAAATTTTGATTATTTTTGCATAGAAAAAGGTTTTTTTTGATGTGCGTTTAAATACTACCCTATTATAATTATAACCACTTTCGTTCGCACGGTAGGACTAATGGAGAGCTATGGAGCCGATATTCACATTAAAATAATTTTTATACTCATACTCATAAGTGTATTTCATTCGCAATTTTAATTTTATAGTCAAGGACAAAGTCAGAAGACTATACAAAGACCTGATTTGTGTAGGCATTGTTTTTTTCGGCACCATAAAATACGTAAATATTTGCAACTTTATCCATGTTTTCTGGAGTAAATTGGGTTCTATATTGATCGAATATCCATTTATGACTAGAAAGTTCATGATATTGACAATAAATTGAGTTAAATTAGGAGTTTGAAATATTGTAAAAAAAAAAAATTATTCATAATTTTAGTCATTTAATGCTTGGGAATGTTAACCATAGTAACCACAAAGGCAGTTTGGAATGAAATAGATGAATGAGTATGAGTATGAGTATGAATTGTATTTTAATGTTAATAACGGCTCCATAGCTCTCCATTAGTCCTACCGTGCGAAAGAAAGTCCGACCCCTGATTATAACTATTGTTGTTTGTTTAAAAAAAAATCTTCACTGTAATGAATTTTAGAGTTCCGTACGCAAACGATAAAAAACGGGACCCTATTACTAAGACTTTGCTCTCCGTTTGTCACGAGGCTGTATCTCATGAACCGTGATAGTTTGACAGTTGAAATTTTCACAGATCATGTATTTTTGTTGCCGCTATAACAACAAGTACTAAAAACAAAATAAAAATGTTTCCATACAACAAACGAGATCGGTAGCGTTAACTTTGCGCCTCATTTGTATCCGGCGCCATATATACCAGATACAAACTTTATTTAACTCAGCCAGTTATTTTATTTGATGGTACAGAATCCTTCGTGCGCGAGTCCGACTCGCACTTGGCTGGTTTTTATCCGACAACAAAGATTCAATAAAGAAATCGTTGTCTTCTGCGTAAATAATTATATTTAAATAATTTATTCAGTAAGCAGGCCACAAGGGCACTTTTACAAGTCAGACTGTGAATCTACCTGCATTTCCCAAGAGGAGACCGTTGTTGAGAAGAAAGCCGACAGAAGAAAACAGTATGTAATTATTTCGTAAATTATACATAAAGCTCACATGCACCTTATAATATCATGTAAAATGCGCGAAATTGCGACCTCCCCCCTCAGTTTTGGTAAGTTAAGCTACCTAGACACTACCCTGCGATTTTAAAGCCCCGCTTGAATCCGCCACACAATCCGACTCTTAAGCCGCCGCTACACTCGCTGGTCTTAAGGCGGTAAACATCCCGGACCCGACACTCAAAAATACATTTTTCTCCCGGAATAATGTTTTAATAATGCTCCTGCGGTCACAGCGAAAATATGGAGTTTGGGGGAGTGGAGACAGCTTCTGGTTCTATACTGTTATAATATTTTGACGACGCGGTTGGCGCAGTGGTTAAGCAACTGCCTACTGAGCCGACGGTCCCGGGTTCGAATCCCGGCAAGGGCAAGTATTTGTGTGATGAACACGAATATTTGTGCCTGGGTCATGGATGTTCTATGTATTTAAGTCTTTATTTATATATAAGTATGTATATCGTCGCCTAGTACCCATAACACAAGCCTTCTTGAGCTTAATTTGGGACTAGGTTGATTTGTGTGAGGTTGTCTGATATTTATTTATTTATTTATTTATTTAATATAAAATTCTAGATTCGTATTGAAAAACAGTTTTCTATAGGGGCTCCCATACAAAAACGTGATGGGTTGCGCTAACGTTGCACCTCATTTGTATCCGGCGCCATACATACCAGGTGCAAACTTATTTTACCTTGCCAGTTAAGATGGGATAAGTATTTGTACGGAACCCTCGGCGCGCGAGTCAGACTCACACTTGGCCGATTTTATTCTGTATTTTGATTTTGAAATGCGTAAAACGCTGTCCACCATTTTTCACCCTTGGATAGTGACGTCGCCAATCCAGTAAAAAAACTTAAAATTAAAAATGTAATTCGCATCACAGATAAGAATGTATTTACGTTCTATTTACGGTATCGCTTAAGCCAAGAGTACGCTAATGATAAAAACCGGCCAAGTGCGAGTCGGACTCGCGCACCGAGGGTTCCGTACAAACACTTTCCATCCCTAAGTGGTTAAGTTAAGTTTGCACCTGGTATGTATAGCGCCCCATATAAATTAGGTGCAAAGTTAGGTATTAATAGGTATTAAAAAAAAACTACTTACTAGATCTCGTTCAAAACAATTTTCGTTGGTAGTTTTTATAGTAATGTACATCATATGTTTTTTTTAGATTTTTCATTTTCTTATTTTAGAAGTTAGAGGGGGGGGGACCAACTTTTTTCCACTTTGGAAGCGTCTGTCACGCAAACTATTCGGTTTAGAAAAAAAATATTTTAGAAACCTCGATATCATTTTTGAAGACCTATCCATAGATACCCCACACGTATGTGTTTGATGAAAAAAAAAATTTCGAGTTTCAGTTCTAAGTATGGGGAGCCCCCAATATTTATTATTATTTTTTTATTTTTGCATCAAAATCTTAATGCGGTTTACAGAATACATCTACCTACCAAGTTTCAACAGTATAGCTCTTATAGTTTCGGAAAAAAATGGCTGTGACATACGGACGGACAGACGGACAGACAGACAGACAGACAGACAGACATGACGAATCTATAAGGGTTCCGTTTTTTGCCATTTGGCTACGGAACCCTAAAAATGACGGACGGCCTGTACATGGTATTTCTATTTGAAAATAATAAAATTTATCTTCCCAGCTCTATAAAAAGTACAATACATTTTTTAAATGCTAGTAAAATAACAATTTCAAATATATTTAAAAAATGGGTAATTTAGTCTATTTAATAAATGCGTCAATCAATTTTTCTCTGTTGCTTGTTGCCATGGTGATGTCCCATGGGTGACTCTTTAAAACTACGATTTTCGGCGGCAATATTGAACAAAAACTTTGTAATTGCAGCAGTTAAAAGTCCATTCTTATTTAAACCATCTCTTGAAAATACTCATATTATAAATTATCAACATTTTTCTAAGAAGTTTAACCACCATTGTCCCCTGGGTGACGGAACAGAATAACAACAAGAAAAAGTTGCCATGCCATTTGACTTTTGTTTTATACAATACAGTCTATAAATAAGAATTATAAGAAGCCGACGCCACACCGACCCAGCCGCAGCTTGCCCGGACATGTCATGAAATTCTCATTTGTGCGTCGCTTCATATCGCGGGCGCGGTTTACACTTTTTATTCCCTCTAACTCCGCGCTCAATGAAAGGTCGTAAGTGCATACGATTATTAATGCTCTTACAACGTTTTGGAGCTGGATTGGTGAGCTAATATATTTTTGCGTTAGTTATCAGCGGGGATGTTTTTGTGATTATGTTTATGCAGAATTTGACGGATAGAAAGTTATATTAAGTAGCTAACTATTTTTTCTCAAACATGCAATGAAATGTCGTCATAGCGTTATAACAGGCTTTGAAGTATCACGTTTCGGGCGGAACAACTCGTGAGAACTGTAAAGGAATCTCATACAAAATTGAAGGCCTAGGCCGGAAAGTTTTTTTTTTAAATGGATTTGTGTTCTTAAACAGACTAAACAGCTGAATTATATTGTTTGAGTGGTGTATTTTTTATTTCATTGTAAGTATATGTTTGAGAAAAGTACTATGTCTTGGCCGTGAAAATGGCTTGCCGGCTTCGTATCACTATCCGTCTTCCCTACGATCGGCTGTCTATACCTACTCACCCAAGCCCTTCTTTCCCGGCGTCTGCAGTAATGTACTAATCTGGCTGGTCTCGCTTATGGGACGCATTTCCCTACCAAATTTCGTCAAAATTTGGCACTAATGTTCGATAAATATGTTTTTTTTGTTGGTTCAGTTTTCGACATTTTTCAAAATGGCGGAGGCGGAGGAGAAGTTTGAAAATATGACATACAATTTCAACAATATCGAAACAAACGCGATAGGTCTACACAGTTCACTTCACTCACTCGGCCTTAGCTTTAGGGTTCCGTACCCAAAGGGAAATAAAAAACCGGCCAAGTGCGAGTCGGACTCGCGTACCGAGGGTTCCGTACAAACACTTTCCATCCCTAGGTGGTTAAGTTAAGTTTGCACCTGGTATGTATAGCGCCCCATATAAATTAGGTGCAAAGTTAGGTATTAAGAAAACTACTTACTAGATCTCGTTCAAAACAATTTTCGTTGGTAGTTTTTATAGTAATGTATATCATATGTTTTTTTTAGATTTTTCATTTTCTTATTTTAGAAGTTAGAGGGGGGGGACCAACTTTTTTCCACTTTGGAAGCGTCTGTCACGCAAACTATTCGGTTTAGAAAAAAAATATTTTAGAAACCTCGATATCATTTTTAAAGACCTATCCATAGATACCCCGCACGTATGTGTTTGATGAAAAAAAAAAAATGAGTTTCAGTTCTAAGTATGGGGAGCCCCCAATATTTATTATTATTTTTTTATTTTTGCATCAAAATCTTAATGCGGTTCACAGAATACATCTACCTACCAAGTTTCAACAGTATAGCTCTTATAGTTTCGGAAATAAATGGCTGTGACACACGGACGGACAGACGGACAGACAGACAGACAGACATGACGAATCTATAAGGGTTCCGTTTTTTGCCATTTGGCTACGGAACCCTAAAAACGAGACCCTATTACTAAGACTCCACTGTTAGTACATCCTTCCGTCCGTACGTCTGTCTGTGACCAGGCTGTATCTCATGAACCGTGATAGTTAGACAATAGATATTATTACAGATGATGTATTTCTGTTGTCGCAATAACAACTTATTCTAAAAACAGAACAAAATAGTGGTATAAGTGGTATTTAAATGATCGATTGCGTTAACTTTGCCCCTCATTTGTATCCGGCCTATTAAGATAGGATAAGTACGCAACCCTCGGTGCGCGAGTCGGACTCGCACTTGGCTGGTTTTATAATTTATTGATACAAAAGAATTCGAAAAGCTGTTTAAAGTACAGTTTTTTTACATAATTATTCTGTTACAACATTTTCTACATATTTGAACAAGAATCACTATGTGAAAGTTTAAACAATCCAGAGGTACCGGGTTCGATTCCCGGTCTCTTCCCCCAGGTAGCTCCTTTTTCAATTTTACTTCAAGCTTTGATATTTGTATTTAATGCTTAAGTATAAACAATTTAAAATCAAACTGAAAGCTATTTAAAAATTTAGATTTACAAGCAAATGCCTATTGAAATTTGTTTAAATTCTACCTGTTTACACATTTTTTTACATCAAAATAAAATAATTGCGTCTTAGAATTTCTCGCTTTACACATTCATTCAACGAACATTTATGATTTTTCTTACGCCGCCTTTCAAAGGTGTTTTTTCAATGTTAACTCGAAACAATCCTCAAACGTTTTTGACTCCGTTTAAAAAGCTGGACCAATTAAAAATAAATTACCGCACACTTCTAGCCGGGGCAAAGCGCGAAAATTCTACGTGAAATATGCCTCTGGCTGTGGTGGTTCAGGAATAGGTAAATAACATTTTCACCTCACCAGCTCAAACATGGCGGCTTTGCTGCGAGATAACAGTGAACAAAATGCAATTTTGTTTCGACCGTGAGTAGAAAGTCGCTTTTTAATTTTTTGACTACGAATTGTCATTTCTCAGCCACAGGTTAATTATAAAATTCGAATGCACGATGCACTCTGTCTCTTTCACATCTATATGAAAAAGAGAGTGATAAAGAAATATCGATTCGAAATTCGATTTTCGAATCCAACTTCGAATAAGAACACGTTCCGATACGCGTTATACCAAAAAATTACAAATAAAATACCCGATGAAGTTTTTATTGCAAAATATTGTTTTGAAAGACCGAATGTTTAAATAATTGTGGCTTTTATATAAATCAAATAGAACACTGTTTAAATAAATAAGATTTTTCAACTTTATACTGTAAATATCTGTACCAATAATTTTATGACTTCACCAATTTATCATGTACGCAGATTCAAAACGTATTTAAAAAAATATTGAGTTTAAATTGCTATTTTCTTTTTTATTAATTTAGTTTAATGCTTTACGAGTTAAAATGTTAATTAAACTATAAACAAAATCTCGTATAAAATAAATAAACACGTAATGTGTCTGCTCAATCTTCCAATTTGATCAAATAATGACAACCCTGGTGGTCGTGAGGGACTGGTACAGTTTTGGAACGTATTATTTCAATTTAAATATATTTTTATTTCATTTCAAGCAGCGGGTATCTATTTTCTAATTTAATAATGTCATTGAAATCAGCAACAAAGACAATACACATACCTACACCTGAGTGGTTGCAAGAAAAAGTACAAAAAGTCGAATATGTTCTCGCTGTTGAGGTGAAAAGTTGTGTGTGCTACACGAGAGCAAAGTTTTTTGCATCTCGTGCTGTTGAGTCCCTCGCAACAAAAAACAACTTTGCTCTCTTGTTGCACAAATAACCTATTCTGTTTAGCTTAGGTTGAACTTTCTCAACTTGTAAATTGAGTTGAAATATTGAGCAATATGGGCGACATGGTCAGTTAGTGACAAAGCTCTTAAAATAAAGATAAATTAATTAAATAAAAAGCAATATACTAATAGTATGGTCAAAGTCTGAATGTGACAGTGTAGTGCTTTTCAGCTTAAAAAAATAACAAAAAATCCTACATTTATATAATGCTGTTTCAGAAATAATTCGTTTAATATGGTGCTTTATTGTATTCTGCCCATTTTTTCTTCCATTTACAGTGTAAATGTATGTTTTTACGGGTTTTTATTATAATGAGTAAGTAACTTTCGGTCCATTATGAATAATAGTACCCTGAGATTTCTTTTTTTTTCTTGTAGTATTTTATTAGTTCTGCCAATTTTTTTTAAAGATTAGCTGTATGAAACGTGCAGACAATAAACATTAACTTTACAAAATTTTGAACTTCGAAAATGACCTAATGAAAATATCGCGTTATAATTTTAACGAAAAACTTACCTGAATGCTTTTCCATTTTTAAATATATATTAAACATAGAAGTGTCAAAAGGTATTTACTAGGTTTTGACCCATAGCGGTGGTTCAACGAAATGTTCTCGTTCTAATTTCAAAAGAGCCCTATATTTTCAGGATGACTGGTGAATGGACACAGTTTTCGCACACAAATATAAAATGAACATGTATCAAAGCTAGGTAATATAACTGGTTCTGACGTAACAGTGTTTCAACGGAATTTTTTCGTCCTAATTTCAAAAGAGCCACGTACAGTCGGCTGCGTGCTAAGGTGTCGTTCTGGGGAATGTCGAGACACAATTACATACGCATTCTCATTTGGCACAAGACTCACCACACCGCTTCATTTACTTGAGGACAACAACGCGTCGTAGACGCGAGAAATAATTGGTGTAATTTTCTTTTGTTCTTACGTTTAGCTCTAAATGAAAAAAAAATACAGAAAAACGCATATCTTGTAAGTGTAATCCTCATTTTCATCATTAAATGTAACTGATAAAACTGAACTCGATTTTTTTTTTAAGTGAAATCGGGTTGAAATTATTTTAATTACTTAATGATATATACCTTGTTCTGTTCTTTGAGTGTGGTTTAACGGAATTTTCTCGTTCTAATTTCAAAAGAGCCACGTACTGTCGGCTGCGTGGCGAGGTGTCGCGCCGGGATTGTCAAGAGACAATTAAACGCACTGTCATTTGACACAAGACCGCTTCATTCGACGAGTGTGTATTTAAAATGAGTCTTTGATAATTTGCTGAAGTTAATTCAGATGTACAAATTACGTCCAATTTGTCATTTCATACATGTTCATACATACATTTTTCATGATCAATTGCAAATATCATCCTATTTATCAGGTTAGGTTAGGTTCCATTTTTTTATAATAATCTCAAATAGTTTACGGTGGCAAAGATAAGTACTTTCAACAAAATTATCTTTCGGCAAAATGAAAATAGACGACGAAAAATTATTTTAGGAGTCAACATAGACTCTAGAAAATTTACAGAACTTCGTGAAGCCTGGCAAGCTAAAGGTTCTTTTGATAAAAAAAGTAAATTGATTTATAGTACTATCTATTAAAAAAAAAGGTTTTTTCAAGGGACACTTTATTGCTGTCTATAATTTCTTTCACAAACATAAATGTATGATCAAGACTAATCAAATATGATGGGTTTATTTCGTGCTGTTTGAGACCGTCTCCATGATGCTCAGCTCCAAGATTCCGAATTATTATATATTCACGTGAATTACAAACTAATTTTCTTCATTTACAACAATGTATTAATAGTATCTTATTGCATGCCGTGACGTCTAGAGACTTTATACACCTATGGGAAAATTTAATATTTAAAATTTTCTTTTTTTAATTAATTTACTATTATAATATTCGCATGTTGAGTATGTAGACTAATACTGTCACCAAAACGATTATTGTAAGACTTATTATTACGTATTATATGCAAATAAACGAATCTGAATCGGAATCTGATAGTTTAAGTTTGAAATTAATGTATCTACCTACCTAATATTGATTTGGAGAATATACAGGGTGTAACCGACAGCGTACCGAAAACGAAAACTGTAGTTTTAGACCATAATCACGAACTGAAAACGAGTGTTCATTTTCTCGAAAAACTCAAGGATAAGATTTTCCAAAATAAATTATAAAACTCGACGCGCAATGTATTGCGTCCAATTCTCTCGGGTGCAGACGCGCGGGGAGGGGAGCACGCGGCAAGCATCGACCGGTCTGAGCGCTCCCCACTCCACTCACGCGTCAGCGCAAAACATACCGTTACGCCAATGCTCATCGAATGACTTGAATAAATGCAACCACAAAAACAACGCAACCACAGATCACAACTAGTGTACTACCTAACACCAATAACAACTGACCGATAAATTAAAACAGTCTAACAAGATTATTTCCATTCAAGCAAGTAAAGCAACTAAAATGTGCGGGTAGGTAAACATTAATGCGGGTAGGTAATTAAAACAGTGCGAGCGCACTGGCCTGGCGGATCAATGACCGGCCAGTACCGTTATCTTTCCCACTCCATGCTCCTGTGTTGTACCGTAAAGCTTACATAATACTGTTTGTGATACATTGCGTGTTTCGCGGAAAATGCTATTTTCATGCGATTTTTCATGAAAAATTGTTACCGGTAGAGTTCGATTAACGGAAAAATAAAGAAAAAATGAAAACTCGCGAGGAAAATTTGTGAATTTTCTCAAAGAAATTTCCACGATTTTCCAGCCCAGAATAATGGTCTGAAGCCATGGTTTCAGTTTTCGGTACACCGTCGGTTACACCCGGTATACATCTATATACCTATGTAATTAGTTATGACATGAATGTAATTGTTTGTTTTAAGTATGATTTAAGAAAATAATAGTTACTGTTGAGTCTTTTTCGGCTTTCTTCTCAACAGCGGTTACCTCTTGGGAAGTGCCGGTAGATTCACAATCTGCCTTGTAAAAAGTGCCTACAGATTAAAGACATTATTTAATTTAACTTCTTATCGATTCATATCATCATGACCAATTGACCTACGCTTTCTTGTTCGGGTCACACTTTTGGGAGTTAGAATGACAGGAACAATATAACAAAGGTAGAAGCCTGAATCTCAAATAGCCAACAGCGGGGTCGCATAATAGAAAATCATAATTTCCATCAAACTTTCCCTTAATCTTAAATTCCCCTTGATCTTGCTTGATGAAACGTTTAATGGCTATTTTGAGAGTAATTTTTACTCGCAAATTATCTGGAACTGGAACCTATATTTAAATAAAACAACCGTTAATTTTAAATAATATGAAGTTCCGGATTTGGAACTTTGAATTACATTGAGGAACTATTATGAACTAGCTTTTGCCCGCGACTACGTACGCGTGGAACTTGATAAAAGGGATTATTAAAAGCGCCTAAGCAAATGTAAGAGCAATTGTGCTTTTGGTCTAATAATTACATTTCCTACAGGGTCGCCGCACCCCAACAGTTTACTCACTTTTCAATCTTTTTAGGTATAATTTCCAGGATGAAAACTATCCTATGTCCTTCCTCGGATCTTAAACTATCTCTATGCCAAATTTCATCAAAATCGATTCAGCGGTTAAAGCGTGAAGAAGTAACAGACAGACAGACACACTTTCGCATTTATAATATTAGTATGGATTAATGTATGTCATATCGTAAATGTCGAAAGTATAAAATTAATAAGCATTCAATATTTTATAAATCATATTTCACCGATAATGCGAGTTCAAATATCAATTTTATTTTATGAAATGAAATTATTTATTTATTAAGTAGGCCACAAGGGCACTTTTACAAGTCAGATTGTGAATATATTGGCATTTCCCAAGAGGAGACCGTAGTTGAGAAGAAAGTCGAAAGAAACTCAATAGTAAGTAATTTTTTCATAAATTGATTAAGTTTTAGAACTTTATTACTAGCACTTCTAATTCCTTATCTATTTAAAGGGTATTTTTTTTAAACTTACGCTTACAAAACAATACACGCTATAAGCCATTATTACATCAAAACCTCAATAACAATACATTTCTTCAAAACAACCAACAAACCACTCAAACTCCACCAGAAACATCTGGCTTTCAAAACTTTGCGCCCTCAAACAACGGGAAAAAACCTTCTTAATGCAAAAACCATTTTCCAATAATATTCGCTAAGTTAAAACCAAGAATAAACGGAAAGTTGTTGACCGTTGCATTCTGAGCACCACGCCAGCACTCGACTGTACCCGCGTTCATGAATTTTAAATTTGGAATTCGTGTTCGCTTTTTAAACCTGCCAGGATTACTAGTTGGTGTCAAACTAATCCTTGAATTCTTATTTCCAAGTGAAATTTTTCGTTCTGTAATGTCGGCGCTTTTAGTGTCTAGGCTCTTTGTATGTTTTTTTTTATCTGTAAAGTGCTAAAGATTAACCGTTGACTTATTTAGTTGCTCTGTTGAGTTCTCTTTTCGAATTCAGAGGCTCTAGTTTAAGTTTGGTTTATAAATACACATTTGTGTAAGTTGATAATATTGGAGGGTAGGTACTCGGAAAGAAAATGTCTAGTCCCCTTAGCTACTTTTTAGGGTTCCGTACCCAAAGGGTAAAAACCGGCTAATAAGAGCATGTCGGGCCACGCTCAGTGTAGGGTTCCGTAGTTGCTCATCCTTCACAATAAACTGCTGTTTTCCGAGGTTTACGTGAAGAAAGATTTTAAGCTCTATAAAAAGGTCGTAAACGCCCTAGAAACTGTAATCACTTATTACTTTCTGGAAGTCAACTTACGACCTTTTAAAGAAAAAATATGAAATTTGGCGATAACTCAAAAACGGCTCGACCGATTTTGTTCAATAAAGTTTTTATTGAAAGTACTTATAAGGCCTCATTAACATGAATTTTTCCAATTTTTTTTGACCCGTGGTTGAAAAGTTAGAGGGGGGGACACTATTTTTTTTGTTTTTGGAGCGATTATTTACAAAACTGCTGACTTTATCAAAAAATAATGTTAAAAGACCCCTATTATTTTTACAAGACCTATTCAACGATACCCCACACACCAGTGTTGAAAAGAAAAAAAAAATTCACCCCCACTTTAGGTGCTCGAGAGGTACCCGAAAAAAAAAAAAATTTTAATTTTATTTTACCGTTCTGTCGGCGTTATACATACACATACTCATACCAAAGGCCGTTTCCGATTAAGGGAAGCAAAAATGCCCTTTAATATTATGACTTGGTTTTTTTTTCTACAGTCAGTTACGTCTAGTAGAGTAACTGTGTCAAATTTGGTTGCAAAATTCTTTGCGGTTCCGCAGAAAAAAAATAAAAACGGAAATAATGAAATATGGTTTTTCTCCAAAACTATTTAACTTTAATGTACTATTATTTTTTCATTCTGTAAAGCTTAGTCAAGTTCATGTTTTAAGTGAAAATGGTATCTCTATATCTAACGATTATGTAAAAAATAGGTAAGTCAAAATTTTAATATATATATTTTTTTACTTTTGTGAGAGATACCACTCTAATTGACATTTCTAAATAAGCCTTGGTTAACGTCCTGTAACACATATTAATTTGATGGATAAAATCGGAAAGCAACTGTGTCAAAATGAAATAAATAACTGGGTTGGATTTTATGACATTTTATTAGTAAGCTATTCTAACACTTCCAAATAACCAAGTATTATATTCCTTGAACCAAAGCATACCTACATCCTCTTTACAAATGAACAAGATTTGACAGTTAGTGACATTTGCCTTTTATTGCTATTGAAAATGTCATTATTTTTCTAATAACATAAAAACTATGCATATATTAATAATTTTTGCTATTTGGTATATAAGCTTTACTTAACATTATACCAGATTATCAATTTAAAGGTTCCGACACTAACTGTAAAATGGAAATTAAAAGACTTTTCGGGTATGACTTCATTATCTTGAAATTGTAATTACAAACTATTCTTTTTTCGCCACGCAATAATCCTCTTTCTACCGAAATTAAAATAAATACATATTATGACAGTAATAGAGATGAATTGTTTTTTAAATGTAACATGACATTTCAGGGACATTAGAAAGATAACTCGTCTTTACAAAATGAATTCTAAAGCGAATGCAATCAAAAAAATATTAAGAAAGAAACCTACATCATTATATCACCTCGCAATGATATAAGTAGCGATTTCGTATCTATCAGAAATACTTAATGAAGATGGTTCGTTGAATTTGGAATATGTGAAGGAAAATTCTAATATACTGAAACTGAAAGTCCAATCTCGCCATATTTCAAAAAATATTTACAGATGCTTTATCGAATATGTCCCAAACAGCATTGGTGTTGGATCCATAAGGCGGCATTATTGTGGATGTGCCAACGGAATGCGAACAGTAGGGTGTTGTTCACACACTGTTGCTATTGTTTATTATTTATCGTACGCAAGATATTAATATATAGATATTAATATTTGTCCAAAATCGTTCGGCCTGCTGAAACTTTAAGTGGACTTTTTTTGAATCACGGAATTCACGTTACTGTCAATGAAGATAGCGATGAGGATTAGAATAAGTGCATTTTTTTTCATTACGTAACTAAAAAGGTGACATTTTCTAGCAAATGTCACTGTAACTGTCAAATGTTGTTTATTTGTAAAGAGGATATTATGTTTTGGTTATTTAGCAGTGTGAGATTAGTTTACTAATTAAATAGTAATGAATTCCAGCCCAGTTATTTATTTCATTTTGACACAGTTGCTTTCCGATTTTATCCATCAAATTAATATGTGTTACAGGACGTTAACTAAGGCTTATTTAGAAATGTCAATTAGAGTGGTATCTCTCACAAAAGTAAAAATATATATATATTAAAATTTTGACTTACCTATTTTTTTACATAATCGTTAGATATAGAGATACCATTTTCACTTAAAACATGAACTTGACTAAGCTTTACAGAATGAAAAAATAATAGTACATTAAAGTTAAATAGTTTTGGAGAAAAACCATATTTCATTATTTCCGTTTTTATTTTTTTTCTGCGGAACCACAAAGAATTTTTCAACCAAACTTGACACAGTTACTCTACTAGACGTAACTGACTGTAGAAAAAAAAATCTGTCCATTATCACGAAAGGGCATATTTTCTTCCCTTAATCGGAAACGGCCTTTCAGCTTTCTAGTACTAATGATCACGGAGCTAAGCCGCCGACGGACAGACGGACAGACGGACATGGCGAAACTATAAGGGTTCCTAGTTGACTACGGAACCCTAAAAACGGGACCCTATTACTGAGACTTCGCTGTCCGTCCGTCTGTCACCAGGCTGTATCTCAAGAACGGTGATAGCTAGACAGTTGAAATTTTCACAGATGATGTATTTCTAATGCCGCTATAACAACGAATACTAAAAACAAAATAAAATAAATTTAAGGGGGGCTCCCATACAACACACTTGTTTTATGATACGGAACCCTTCATGCGCGAGTCGGACTTGCCCTTGCCCAATTTTTGAGTTATCGCGATTTGAAAGTTAGAAACGATGTCCATAATATGGACCTAATCCTCAATTATGTTGGAGCTACGTTCATCTCTTTACGTTATTAATTAGTTTTATTACGTTAATTTATTGGTGGATAACTTAATACTTACTTATATTTTTCTACTAAATTAATATAACGTCTATCTATGAGGAGGTATCTTGATATTTCGAACTAGATTTATTTGTTTTGGACTCGTAATTATTATTTTTTGTAATAAATTACGTTGTGTTTATTATTCTAATTAAAGATCATAGTGTTAGGAATGCCTCGTCGGCCGGGTCCTCACATTGACATCTACGATAGCTCAGTAGAAAAGAATGTAGAAAAACACAAGGGTAAACGAAAACACTATATATTTAAAACACAAACAATTAACAAAAATAGAGAATCGGAGCGTAAATTAAAATTAACACACCAAATTAACACGCGAATTTACAATTAAACCTTAACTAATGTAGTCCTTTTATCTAACACTGATTATACTACGCACTACTGACTAATAAGATGGTATACACGGGAGTAAGAGACTGGACGGAAGTACTAGCGGATCGCTGATCTACGCACTTGAGTAACAGAGTGTGGACTCGATGTTAACTGAAGTTGTACTACAAATTTGTGAAAGAATGGGCGTCCTTTTATTTGATCTGTTCAAGGTTTGTTTACATGTCTAGAGGGACGCCCGCTCCGTTACATTTTACTAATTTTTTGGTAAATTACAATTTTCATCTTAGATCTAACATATAGTTAATGATAAGGCTCACTTATAGAACACAAATCTATATTTAGTTTTGATGTGAGAGCTCCCGTTTAATTATAATTACATAAAATTCACACTGTTTCTTTGTTCTGACTCAGAGTCCGTCTCGCTTACACGGGTCGAGATATCCACCTTTCTTGTCCCTCATATTGCGGCGTGCGCGGCGCGCCGCGTTATTTCTTTGTTTGTCGTGCTCGCAGCAGGTTGCGGCCGGTATAATGTAAAGTGATTTTACTTATATTTCTTTCTACAGGGAACGTTACTACAAAGTTTCAGAGTTATTTAATTTTTATCCTTAAATTTTGCAACTAATGTAAACAAACTTGACTCCTTTGTTCTTTGACTTCGCGCTGCGAGTGGAAAGTTACCAGGATGAGTCATACTTGTTTACTTTAAGACGCCGTGGTCTTTTAACTATCTTACATGGGAGCTCTCTAACAAATAATGTTTTCTTAGGAAAAAATAAGTGTTATACACATAGTATCGCCGCTTTTTTGGGCATTTAGGAAAATAGGGAATATATTATTTATTTATCTTAATACTAATTTCGCCTAACCGTTTACAAAATATATATTATTTATTTATTTATTCTACATTCGCCTAGCTGTCCGTAACACATAGTATAGATATGCATGTGAATTGACTTAATGTAATTTATAATAACATTTTACTAAGAAAAGAAAAATAAATAATATAATGAAATCTGAGAGGGTGGTGCAAAAAAGTTTGTGAGTAACGACCGCATACCGGAACACGCAGCGCGAATCAGCCTCCTATAAAATGGACCGACGATCTCGTTAGGAGCGCGGGAAGCAGTCACGCGCGGCACGACCGATCGATATGGAGAACTTTTGGGGAGGCCTTGTCTAGTGGACGGATTAGGATACTTTAGAAACTGCGGGGTTGGATCTGCCGCAAACAGGACGCGTTCTGATTGAAGTTCCGGCCGCGCCGGATATTGTCTCGTATAAAGGGCTACTTGCTTTTCCACCTGTGGGGCACACTGCAGGGCTTTCAACATTAAATTGGTTGAAAAAAAAGAAAGTCTTCCATCTATCTATCCACCCATCTATCTATCGATCCACCCATCCATCCATCCATCAATTCATACAACAATCCATCCATCCATCCATCTATCCACCCATCCATCCATACATCTATCAATTCGTCAATCCATCGTTCCATCCATCCACCCACCCATCCATCAATCTATTCATCCAAACATTCACCCATCCATCCATACATCAATCTATCCATTCATCAATCCATCCATCTATCTATTCATCCACTGCTGAACACCATAGCTCCCCCATATCTCGCCACAAAGTGCGATTCCGTGTAGACCGCATCCATTGATTCCCCGCTACCTTCACGAGGTCATCCATCCGCCTAGTCGGGGGCCGTCCCACGCTGTGCTTTCATTGGTCACAACTCCAGGACTTTCTGCCCCAACGGCCATCGATTCTTCGGACTACATTTGGCCTGCTCATTGCAACTTCAACCATGCCAGAAAGTCTTAAATAAAATAAAATAATAATAATAATAATAATGAATGAAAAGGCGTAGGGATGTGACGACCCCATCGACCGCTGCTTTTACCAGCGCAGTCAGTGGAGTCGTGAGAGTTTTGGCTCGGGGGTGGATGTGGAAACGTAAGGGGTTAGTTGGCTCCGGTTCAAAGCCCAGTATTACACATTTCCGCCCTTAGCCTTCCGCACCGATGTTGCCCTTTGGCCACTCTATGTGTCGCTATTTATGGGGGCCCATCTAGCGGGAGGCGAATCATCGTCTACCAGTGCCATTAGTCTCTAGACGCCCGATAGTCTCAATCCATAGCCCAATTAGCCAGTCCTCCATTTGATCCCCATAGCCCAATTTGTATTTAGATTCCATATTATATCCATCAATAGTTCTTGCACCTAGCGGGTGCTGTCTCTGTGTGCGTCCCATGACACGGATAGGGACAGCATCCGCTCGATGTACACCTTACATTTCATTAAATTGTCGAAAGGGCCTCTTCGCGGTGGCTTCGGCTCCGCGCACGCCTCCCAAAGGTCCGGGACACTTTTGTCCCGTGAGCGGGTGCGACATTCAAGATATTAAATATCGGACAACTTCACACCAATCGACGTCCTCAAAAAGTTATTTTTTATTAAAGCAGTAACGTCTGCTAACGTAAACCAAATGTTTACAATGAAGCGAAAAATTGAAAAATTTAATGGTTCAGAGTCAGACAGGATTCGAATTCGAACCTGCGTTTCCAACGGCTTTCCGGGCCAACACGGGCGTCCTACCAATTGGACCACCGAACCAGATGTCAAAGCCATTGAATTTTTCAACCAGTTGCTTCAACATGCCTTAGGGTGGCATCGTAGCGCCATCTACCGTAAAGATTTAGACTTTATCGTCGGCACTATCGTCTCAAATTTGTTGAGAATCGATAGTAACGATGTGCTTCACCCGAATTAATTATTTTTCATCAAAGCAGTAACATTTGGTTTACGTTAGCAGACGTTACTGCTTTAATAAAAAATAATTAATTCGGGTGTAGCACATCGTTACTATTCAATGGCTTTGACATCTGGTTCGGTGGTTCAATTGGTAGGACGCCCATGTTGGCCCGGAAAGCCGTTGGAAACGCAGGTTCGAATCCTGTCTGAACCATTAAATTTTTCAATTTTTCGCTTCATTGTAAACATTTCCTCAAGAAGTCTTGTGTTATGGTACAATATAATGTTTATTGTATTCTGAAGTGAAATGTGGTATTCTTTTTGATACCGAAATGCATTTAAGGGTTAAATTAAAAAAAGCAACGCTCGCAGTGTGCACCACCCGTTAGTACCTCAGTATACATACAGGATGTAGTCTTAAAGAGAGTCCGATTATACGGATTTATAGCAGAAAGCCTTGTTCCTGAACACGCTGTGTAAGGGGAGGCCACTTCCTGGCTTTCATGAAATTGATAGAGATTTTCCGACAGGATGGATTTATATTGCATTAGTTTTTGGTGTCCACTTCTTAAATATATAAATATCAGACAACCTCACGCAAACCGATCTAGTCCCAAATTAAGCTCAAGAAGGCTTGCGTTATGGGTACTAGACGACGATATACGTACTTATATAGATAAATATATACTTAAATACATAGAACAACCATGACCCAAGTACAAATATTAAAGATAAGATAAAGATATAAAGACAAAGGAAGATAAAGGTTCATCACACACTATTTGCCCTGGGATTCGAACCCGGGACCGTCGGCTCAGAAGCAGGTATCTACAAACTGCGCCAAACGCATAAAAAAACACTTCACCGAATGCTTCAGTTCATAGAATTTTCATTTCATAGATATATTTTTCCTCGGAAGTCATACATTTTTCAGAAACCTTGAAAATGTCAAATAGATTAAGTTAGGTACGTTAGGTTTGTGTTAGAACATTCCAAAATATTTTATGGTCTCAGAAAAAAAACCGCTTTCGATGAAATGAAATTTCTATGAAATTAAAATTCGATGAAACATTTTTCAATAAAACTAGGATAAACCTTAGTTTTTACTTAACGTGCGCGGGAGTCGATAATATAATCTTATTTTTCCACGTTTTTAATCCACCGAGCGAGCGAAGCTTGGCGTAAACATTTTTGGTATTTCCGGATGTATGGATATTCGCGTGTCCGGATTGCCGGCTAGTCTCGCCTAGTTTACTCACGTCGTAGAAGTCGAGTATCGTTCAACATGTTTCAAATCGGTACGCGATTCATCATCAGGAGAGGTAATTTCGAGCGATATTCTACATCTACGACATGAGTAAACCCGTTTTGTATTTTAACATGCTAAAAGGGTTATTATGTAATGATTATAATGCCTATTATGTCATGTTTGTCAATTTTCTATGAACTCTTTAATTTATTTTATACTAAGGACCCGCCCCGGCTTCACAAGGGTGCAATGCTGATAAATTATGCATGTATTATATATTATATAATCTTTTTTTTGAAAACCGCATCAAAATCAGTGGCGTAGTTTTAAATATCTAAGCATACATAGGGACGGACAGACAGACAGCAGAAAGCGACTTTGTTTTATACTATGTAGTGATAGTGATTGCTTTGACATTTTAGTTTTAATTGACTGCAATATTTGCACGAGACAAAATGTATACTGAAACTTCGCTATAATACTGTGTCTATGCAAATAAAAAGAATCTGATTTCTGATTTCCGTTTTTGCCGACTGAGGTACCTACGAGACCCATACATATATTGATAACCTGAGCATCTCCTCTTTTGAGGTTGGTTAAGGGCTCCCCAGCATGTCTGTCGAACGTTACACCCAAAAGCACTCCTAGCCATTGACTTAATGAGTCTGAATGTGGCGATGGCCTACTTTCCGCCCGACTTCGCATAATGAGGTTCTGTTCCGAATTGGTATATAGGGAAGAGGCTTTAATCGGTTTTACTGTTTTACCAAATAAAATACGTTTGGACTTTGCATTATTTGACGACGCGGTTGGCCCAGTTTGCTTGCACCTGCCTACTGAGCCGGCGGTCCCGGGTTCGAATCCCGGCCGGGGCAAATATTTGTGTGGTGAACTCGTATATTTGTTCTAAATATGTATTTAAGTATATATTTATCTATATAGTTAGGTATGTATATCGTTGTCTAGTACCCATAACACAAGCCTTTTTGAGCTTAATTTGGGACTAGATCGATTTGTGTGAGGCTGTCTGATTTATTATTATTATTTATTTGTATGTCGCTCCCTTTCACGGGACAATGGTGTCCCGGAGGCGTGCACGGAGCCGAATCCAACAAGCAGAGGCCCTTTCGACAATTTAATGAAATGTAAGGGGTACACCATGCGGATGCTCCCCCTGCCTGTGGTTTTACTACCGCAGTCAGTCACCGCAGGGCAGCTTATGGCGAGCTGTTGGGGGGTAGCGACCCCACGTACCTGGGGGAATCCCGACGGGGGGTGATGGGTCAGGACCTTCGCCTCTGTCTTGCCTTAATTATTATTAATACAGCACTCTCTTCAATCGGTTCCTCATTACTGAGGATCGTGATCACAGGCTGGATTTGCCTTAATGAGTTGTCTCTATCGGTCCCGGTCCATCCTTGCTCACCACCTGGTGGAATTTGCTTGAGGAGGTTGGTTCTGTGACTTAGTCAGACCATCAGGTTGGTGAACGGCCTTGGTCTCTCGTGCCTTCGATGCCCCCAACCACGACCAGTTTTTCCAGGCTCTCGTCTCCTCTTCGCATTATGAGGCCAAAGTATGATAAATACAGCATACTGATGATAAATACAGTACACTCTATAACAAATTCTGCGCATATGCAGTCGCGGGCAGTAGGTAGTAAATAATAATTTTCTATATTACGGAAAATGCGTTGAATCGAGAACTTTTTATATTCAATATCGATATAAAATCTTGTCAAGAGTGAGTCTGGATTCCGTGCAAACACTTATCCCGTCTTAACTGGTCGGTTTCAAATAAGTTTGCACTTGGTATGAATGGCGCCGCATACAAATGTGGTACAAAGTTAACGTAACAGGTAACGTTGCTGTATGAGAGCCCCACTTAAATATTTATTTTATTCTGTTTTTCGTATTTTTTGTTTTAGCGGCAAGAGAAATACATAATATTCTGTGAAAATTTCAACTGTCTCTCTATCACGGTTCATGCGAGATACACCCTGGTGACAGACAGAGCGACGGACGGACATCAGAGACTTAGCAATAGGGTCCCGTTGTTACCTTTTAGGTACGGAACCTCAAAAAGAGAGCAGGAGTAGATAAAAAATGTCGTGTTTCTATGATATCATAAAGATACATATTCTTTAAACGCAGGAGTCTTGACTGACCTCACTTTGATCGTGACATCAATGAAATAAATCCTTTATTTACAAACCTCACATTGATAAACTGCATGCTTTAAAAACGTCTTATCCACCGTGGAAAAGCACACAGACTTGCCTTTATAGTTTCCAGCCAGAATTCAAAAGGCTTCTATCCTTTTTAAGCCTACAAGAGACTTAAGCTGGTAGTATCTTAAACTGGTGTGGGTACAGAGCAATGAGATTAGATCATACAGTCTTGAGAGGAAAAGGACGGATGGGTTATTGCGAGGCTTAGCCTATACGGGGTGTAATATACAGAGTGGAACAGATCGAGGGACTTTTAAGCAGACAGGTAATTGTTCAGACTGAGTACTTAATTGTCGCCAATGAACTATGTAAATATTTCTATTCATTTTTGAGGTACAGTTTGTTAAACATTAGTGTAAAAATCTGCACATATCAAACCTAGCATCTTTTGAACATCGTTTAAGTTAAAGACAGGTGTCGATTTAAAATGTAAATAAAACCTTTGAATTAGTATATAGTAGGGTTGTCACTGATATTAAAATAATTTATTTTGATGCCTTTTTTTTACTTTAAAATCCAGCTTTACAATTATAATAGGTCGATTGTAGATCACTCAGATCAGATGACACTATCCTTTCAGCACAGTCTTTAGAAATGGCCTCCACCCTGTATGCTCAAACAAGAAGGTGTGTTTTTCGTTCTTTGTCCGTGTATTTTTCTTTATCAGGTAAAAACTACCCTTTAGCCATATTTAGATGTCCAAATATCCCTGTACCAAAACTGATTAAAATCCGTCCAACCGTTTCGGCACGAAATAACACTAATATTATAAAGGCGAAGGTTTGTGAGTGTATTTATGTGTATGTTTGTTACTTCTTCACGCTCAAACGGCTGGACCAATTTTGATGGATTTTGGTGTTAAGGTAGCTGACAGCCTGGATTAACATATAGGCTACATTTTTTCCCGAAAAAATGTTCCCGTGACAAATAAAAATTACCAACAAAGCGCGCTGGACAACTGGAACCGTGCGGCCATGCGAATCCCGCCAGGCCATTATCTTGAAGCGACTTGGCTTGTCGCGCTACTTAGCGTCATCTGTCTTACTTGCACAGTATTGACAGGAAAGTGACAGATAGAATTTTTCACGTGACAAAAAGTCGCGTAGCACAGTCATGCTAGACGCGGAGCATCGCACTGTTAAGATTTTTTTAATCTGCCTATCAAAACAAGCTACCCAAAGATTGTCTGGAAGAGATCGCTCTTTAGCGATAAGACCGTCTACCATTGTTTAATTTAAGATTTCTCATCATCATCATCATCATCATCATCATCAGCCCGGAGTCGTCCACTGCTGGACATATGCCTTTCCCAGTTCGCGCTACCATACCCGGTCCTCAGCTTTCCGCATCCAACCGCTAACCTAAAAAGAGTGGCGGGAGGCGATTGGATGCGGTAAGATTTCTCATGTAATATTTTCCTTGTTAGTGTGCAATAAAGTATTGTTGTATTGTATTGTATTGTAAAACAAGATCGGCAGGGTGTTCATCCTCACATACTGGAGCCTAAATGGTCTTGAACTGTGCGGTTCCTGAGGAATTCCCTACCGCTCCGCTCCGCATGTGGAATGAGCTCCTGCCGAGGTACCCCGGGGGCTACAGCATGCGATTCTTCAAGAGGGGAGTAAATAGGTTCTTAAAAGGGTCGCCAACGCGCGTGTGATGCTCCTGGCGTCGCAAGCGGCGGTAACTGCTTAACATCAGGCGGGCCTCAGGCTTGTTAAAATAAAAAAAATATAAAATTTATGAGTCAAGCAGGTAGACACTGACCCTTTCAGATATTTCCACTATGTACTGCAAGGCCAATTCAAAATGAGATTAAAGCTAATTTAGGTAATAGCAGATGGAAGCAGTAAAGCAGTTAGTGGGTAGTTTTATAAAATTCGCCCTATTCATTCGGTTTGAACAAGCCTTGTTAAACCAATAAACGTGATCCGGTTTCAGGCGGTAGCGGAAGCGGTTCAAGTCACAAGCGGATTAATTGACCGAGCGAGTGAAGAGAGCATTTTCTTTTCAGCGGGCCTATGATGGTTGCTTTTATCAATAAATTGTCAAAGCATCCGTCACGTTTTGACAAAATGCGAGTGTGAGTGACAGATGCTTTGACACTTATTTATCACGTGATAAATGCAACCACCATAGCCATAGCACCATACCTTCCCCCGTTTGGCCTAAAAATTTATAAGTCAGGATCTCCGGTTGTTCTCGCATTTCTCAACCGATTCTCAT
This sequence comes from Apotomis capreana, assembly GCA_947623375.1. Taxonomy (NCBI): domain Eukaryota; kingdom Metazoa; phylum Arthropoda; class Insecta; order Lepidoptera; family Tortricidae; genus Apotomis; species Apotomis capreana. Next base: position 2,071,873 of record OX392520.1, read on the forward strand.
GAAATGTTGTAAGTAGGTTCGAAGTATGTATACAATTATACAGAAATATTGTGACATTGTTAGTCCGACGAGGAAGCGAAAGTGAGGTTCGCAAGATTGGGAAGTTGGTGAAACAATCTCATTTTTATGTCTCCTTAAATACTAGTGTTCTAATCCGTGTACCTTAACTGTCTGAACATGTTTCATAGTAAAAAAACGATAGCTTGCAAACGAGAAATATTTATATCTTATAATAAAATCATCCCTATGGGAAGCATAACGAGACAGAAAGGGTACTTACGTCCAGTGCGCCTGTGATTAAAATAATAAAATAAATAAATATTATGGGATAATCATAGACAAATCGACCTAGTCCCAAACTAAGCAAAGTTTGTATTATGGGTACTAGACGATGATATAAATAATAAATAAATACATATATAGATAACATCCATGACCCAAGAATAAACATTCGATTTCATCACACAAATATTTGCCCCGGCCGGGATTCGAACCCGGACCGCCAGCTCAGTAGGCAGGTGTCTGCAAACTGCGCCAAACGCGTCGTCAAAATTGAGTGGATAATATGTTGGATTATTAATCAAAGGAAACTAGGCTCGATTTGTAGTGTGGGGCGAGGCTGATTTGAATTTCGCCTGGTGACAACCAACTGAACCAACACTCACTAAAATTTCTGTCACTAATTTCAAAACCTCGTATCTGGTTTATACAGTGATATTGAGATACGAGTTTAGTTTCAAGTAGGTATTCTAAGTGAGATTTGGTCTTCAACAGACTATTTCTTTATCTTAGCGTTCTGTTGTGTTAATGAGAAAAGTTTCATCTAGAAATGTAGAAGTGTATTTTCATTTCTGATCCGCTATCAGTGTATGACTTATCCCACCACCTGCCACGCAGGGAGTGATTGAAATTGAAAATTTAATGCCTTTGTAGTGGGAGGCCAATCACTTAGCGCTGCGTCCTTAGCTAACTGTTGAATAATCTTACTTTGTAGTTAAGTTCTCTTTAGGCTAAATTAAGTCAAAGCATTTCAAGGTATTTTGGTAATTTGAATCTTTTCCGTCATACAAATAATCTATTATTTGGTTATAGCGTATAAATCTTTTACAACATTCGTTCTATTAATAAACTGAGCTATTTTTATTCATATAATTACATTATGTTGTTTACGGTAGCACAGCACTATAGAGAGCTGTGGTGCCGATATTAACATTAAAATACAATTTATACTCATACTCGTACTCATTCATCTATTTAATTTCAAACTGCCTTTATGGTTATTGTGGTTAACATTCCCACGCATTAAATTACAGGAATTATAAAATAAAAGAAATTGTGCAATATTACAAACTCCTACATTGAACTCTATTAATTGTCAATATCAAGCAATTTATTATTATTATTATTTATAATGAGGCAGGTAGTTTAAAAACTGATAATGCCTATATCCGGTGATATAGGCATTGTCTAATTTATTCTTAAATTAGTGACGTTAGGTGCTGAGATTACATCCTCGGGGAGTTTGTTCCATGCACTTACAACTCTATTGCTCAGAAAGTGTTTATGACGGTTGTTGTGCCACCTGCAGGCAACTAGCTTCAGGTGATGACCTCTCAGGCGGGTATTTTCTAGTCATAACTGGATATTCAATATATGTAGAATCCAATTTACTCCAGAAAATATGGAAAAAGTACGTTTACGTATTAACACGACGAAAAACAATGCCGACACAAATCAGGTAATACGGTGAATAGAGACTAAAGTACTATGTGTGACCTTACAAACGGTCCGGTAGTTTTGAATTTTTGATATGTTGTCTAGGATGGTTAGTCAATGCTTAAAATGCAAAATGCACAATTCCCCCCCCCCCTCCGCGCCCGCCGCCATATTGAAAAAACCAGCACTCTCTTCATATTTTTGCTCATATCTTCCTTTAGGAGCATTTTAACTAGAAGAAAGCTTCAACAATGTTATAGAGAGTTAAATTTACTACATTCTCCATTTTATATTTTTTTTTTAGGACAGATAGTAACGGAGATATCCACATTTTAAAAAACGTAAAAAATCGCAATTTCCTACTGAAAAACAAACTTCTGGATTATATCTTCGTTTAGGAGCATTTTAGCTACAACAAAGCTTGGGAAATGTTGTAGAGAATTAAATTTACTATAATTTACACTTCAAATTTTGTTTGAAGGACGGTTAGTTACGGAGATATGCACATTTAAAAAACAGGAAAAGTCGAATTTTCCGAAAATTTCTCGAAATTCTTGGTTTAGAACGCTGTCATTCAGTTATGGACTAGTCTAGGACAAATTAAAACATGTAGAAAATATAATTGCTTATAAAACTCATGTCCATTTTTACATACATTTTCGGAAAACGTGACTTTATTTTTTACATATCTCCGTAATTATCTGTCCTAGAAACAAAATTTGAAATTTAAATTATAGTAAATTTAATTCTGTACAAAACTTGCCCAAGCACTGTTCTAGCTAAAATGCTCCTAAACGAAGATATATTCCAGAAGTTGGTTTTTGAGTTGGAAATTGCAATTTCTTAAGTTTTTTTAAATGTGCATATCTCCGTAACTATCTGTCCTAGAAACAAAATATAAAATGGAAAATGTAGTAAATTTAACTCTCTATAATATTGTCGAAGCTTTCTTCTAGCTAAAATGCTCCTAAAGGAAGATATGAGCAAAAATATGAAGAGAGTGCCGGTTTTTTCAATATGGCGGCGTGCGCGGAGGGGGGGGAATTGTGCATTTTGCATTTTAAGCATTGACTAACCATCCTAGACAACATATCAAAAATTCAAAACTACCGGACCGTTTGTAAGGTCAAAATCCTTTATTCACTGAATTATACCTATATTCATTCTGACTTGGTCCTTGAATATAAAATTAAAATTACGAAGTAAATACGCTCATGAGTATGAGTATGAATTGTATTTTAATGTTAATATCGGCTCCATAGTTCTCTAAAGTCCTACCGTGCTATCAAGTCCGATGCCTAGTCATCATCATCACCCGGGATTTTTGGTGCACAAATGATTTGATGTCGGCCTAGTTTGAAATTATTCATGCACCGGGAACCCCGGGGTCATTATCCCTTTTCCTTGAGAGAGTTGAGAAAGACCCTTTGCATTCGGCTTAATCAAATTATTTTGCCTAATGAAATTGTAGTGAGATGCTTACCAAATTGTTGAATAATCTTCATTTGAGTCAAACTCTCTTCAGGGTATTTCGCCGAATCAGGACTACGCTTTCGTCTTCTCCTTCGAACGATCTTGTAGATGCCTCCTTGTAAATTATACAAGTATAAACATAAAGTGTGTACTTACTTTACATATTTATGTTTGCATATTAGTATCTCCTAAGTTCACACTTCTGGAACCCAGATCGGCGATAACTCTAAATCGAAAGTCCACGAGTCATTACACAACGCTGAAGAAAGCAACAAGTGGAAAGCGATCGTCCACAATCGTAGAGATCACGAACCTCAGCAATGAGGAACACTACAAGGAGGGGAGGGGGAGTTCAAACTCTTCTGAGTTCATACATTTTTCTCTCGCAATGGTTCAGTGTTCCAATTGGTATATGCCCGTGTTGGCCCGGAAAGCCGGGTTCGAATCCCGCCTTAACCATTTTTTTGCTTCAATGTAAGCATTTACGTATAATACTACAGTATAATGTAATATTTAGCACCAGCAAACAATGTGCCGTTGTCACACACTACACATTAAATATTACTCTGTATCAATTCTATTGTGCTTCTCATCAGTCTGAATAATTCACGTCTCATTGCGCGCGTTGATGTAACGCGATTGCTTTTTACGGTAGATGGAGCTACGATGCTACCCTAAGGCGTGTAAGAAATGAAGCAATTGGTTCAAAATTCAATGGCTTTCGTATCGGTTCAGTAGTTCAATTGGTAGACTCCTGTGTCGGCCCGGAAAGCCAGGTTCGATCCCCGCCTGAACCATTATTTTTTTGCTTCTATGTAAGTATTTACGTAGCAGCTGCAGTGCACCATCGCAAGTGCAGACGTCTGGCTGAAGGGTTTTGTGTTTCGGCGGTTTCGGGGCAATCTGCCGAATCCTGCGCCAGATCAGACGACGCAACGGAGCCACGCTGTTACGTCGCCTAAATCAAACTAGATAAAAAAAAATAACAATGAAATTTTCTAGTTCACAGTGCCTTGGTTAAATTACTGTTATCTCTGTAACTATTTAAATGGATAAATAATAGTAATACTACAGCATGATGTAATATTTAACACCAGCAAACATTGTGCCATTGTCACAATACTCATTAAACATTACTCGGTATCAATTGTGCTTCTCATCAGTCTGAATAATTCACGTCTCATTACGCGCGTTGATGTAATGCGATTGGTTTGAGACATAATATATCGATTACGGGACACATGTGACGAAGTTATATGAATAAGGTAAACGTCCTGATGGTTGACACCCTGATTCCAATTCCGTGAATGTTTTTCATCTTCATTGCTTACGATTAATGTGGGTGATACCGATTAATGGGCTTTTGTTAATGTTAAGCTTAAAATAAGCATACTTTTCGATAACCTATTCTTTCATTGCACAAAAGTTAACGGGAAGGGATCCCTAATAGAAATAAGTTCGCCTTTGTACAAGTTTCATTTGTTATGATTATGAATGTTTTTATGACCAGTTGTTTTGTACAAAGTGTTTAAATACATACACAGCAGTGTTTACATATCACTACATAGTATAAAACAAAGTCGCTTCGTGCTGTCGGTCTGTCTGTCCTTATGTATGAGTAGATCTTTAAAACTGCTCAAAGGATTTGGATGCGGATTTTTTAGAATGATTTAAGAGCAAGGTGTATATGTATAACACATGCATAATACACGATGATTTTTAATCGGTGATCAGGAGTAGGAAAATATTAATATTTAGCTAAAATTAAACTTAATAGGCGAAGTCCCGCGCAATTACCTCACTGTTAAATTAATTAAAAGTTAAAACATAATTAAAATTAATAACCACTAGATACATGGTCATCCTACATAAAATTATTGAAGTACGATACCTACGTCAAGTGTCATCGCTTTGGCGGGAAATTTTACGAAATTTTCTACGACTTTGTTTATGTAATGACAATGACAATGACAAGTTATTACTCATAAATTGTCATTCCCATTAAATTATTACAGAGGTTGTAAGCACAACGATACAGATTAGTTCGGTGACAAGGAATTTAAGACAGAATTGGTTTCAAAATAAAAATTATCATAGAAAAAATAAAAGTTTGCTTTCATGTAATTACGACTTCAACGTGACCATCATCAATTACTGAGTTAGAAAAGTTGGTACCTGATCACCGATTAAAATCATCGTGTATAGTAGGGAAACATTGATCATTTTAGAGGTTCCGTGCGAAGCCGGGACGGGTCGCTAGTAATAGATACATACAACATTGACTCCATAATTATCATTGTTTGACATCTATTTGTATTCTTCCTTTGAATGCCAACCACCACGTGGCGACTTCGCAACGGAAGACAGAAGGTGGAACCGATTATCTGATAAAGATCGTCGGAGTCCGCCAGATGTGAGCGGCTCAGGATTATAGTACACACAGGTCCTGACATACAGGTCCTTCCTAGTTCAAGCACCAGTCTCCACCTCGCAAGTTTTTGTAACGAGATCTACAAATGTATGAATTGTATTGTATTGTGCTATACATTTTGGTGGTGGAGTGAATAAATAAAAAAATAAAAAAAATATTATTATAGTGGTATTCTTTTGGAGATGCCTTTGTCCAATTTTTGACGTTTTTGGCTTATTATGATTTAGGAGACTATACTATAAGTATATTTTTAAAAAAGAAATGGAACGAAATGAAATGAAATAATTTTAAAACCAAAATACGACTTTTTTGAAAGTCTGTTAATAACCGGTAATAAAATTCAGATCCAAAAAGCATTATAGACGTAATAAATAACTAATCCGAAGGGCAAAAGGGTCAGGTGCTGAATTTTTTACCATTTAATTTACAACCTCTTGTCTACGGGATAGAAGTGCGGGAATTAGGTTAAAACTTGAACGAAATTCTTTTCTAAACGATTGTGGAAGTAAAGAAATACTCAACTGGGAAAATTTAGTTTTTCAGACCTACATTTTATAAATATTTTTTCTCGATATTACATGATATTTGATTCTAGAATCTACGATTAGATTATTTTATAAAAAAATGGTTAAAAGATGCCTTTTACCCGACTAACGGTTAAAGACTAAAGGCCCTTTTGTAAAGGGGGTTATGTTATAATGTGGTCAACGACAAAGTTCTGGGTACCTTATAGTGTCTTTATAAACGCTTCTGACTGATTAAAATAAAATAATAAAACACCGCATAAAACATTCACCAACCACCTTTATTTGTTTCCCCCACATTAGTGTTTGAGTTTTGCATGTGGGAGAATAACCTATCATTCAAATTTCCAAATCAGAAATTTACAAAAGAGGGTAGAAAACAGGGCTTGCGATTCCGGAATTGGTTAGTATGGCTAGTATAGGATATTCCGGAAAATTCGATACTGTCCATAAAATCCAATTCCGGAATTGAAAGCCCTGGTAGAAAACTTGTTGTTGAAGGCGCCGCATTGCACCGTCATCGAGCTGCCTATAAAATGGCAGTCCCCAGCCCAAAGCCCAGCCGCCACCCACACAGCCCAGCTGTTGGCAGATCAGAAGTTGTCCTGCCCTGGACACAGTACAACTTGTGCTCTGAACTGTCAGGTAAATTATGTAAAATTTATGTCTAATATTATTGTCACTATAAAATAAAAATAATTCTGTGCGTTATATCCTAGAGTAAAAAAAGGTAAATAAATTACAATATGTTTATTTTGTGCTATATTTTTGCTTAATCAAATTGTGGAATTGTTATAATTAGTGCTTGATGTAGTGTTGCTATCCTTATCTCGTGCGCATACGTCAGACCAACGGAGTGGGGTTAGTCGGTACCCGACCCTTGCCTAGACTGGTGGTGCGTTGTCGAGCTAAGTTCTAGCCTAGTGACCTATATAAACAGCTGTACTGTGCCTGGCATGGGGTTAGGTATACTACAAGTGGCGACGAGGACAAAAGTGAGTAGAAATCTAATTACGCCTCCAAAAAAAAAAAGAATAGGCGGGAACACGACAAATGCAGTCTAACGTGTACTTGCACAGTAAATGTATAATAAATACAGGGCAAGCTCGATAGTGATATGATACATTGTCATTGAAGTTAATTTATCCAAGTTATAGTTTCACTAATAACTGTGGAACAAAAGAATAGGTAGATACCTAGTGGGTAGCGGTGCACTGCTCAACTATCCCAGTACAGGGATCGACTCGTAAACAAGTTTTAGTTCGTAATGATTTGGGTCATTCGTTTAAAAAATAACGGTTATTGCACATTTGCAAATAACTCCTGGCGAATCATGCAGTTTTACTCACTTATAGATATTATTTTTGTCCGATATTTACTAACGGTATTAATGTCTAATATTTTTACCGGAAATGCGTCGATACCGCGACTCGTATATAATAAAAGATGTGTAAACCATAATAATTATGTACCTACCTAGGCACAATAAGGAGGTATTGTTTAATAAGCGCAACGTATCTAAGTACCTATCTACTCGCGCCTACAACGTAAAATTATTAATGCAATGGTGCAGTTAAAAAACCATTGGACAACATATAATAAATAAGAATAATAATAATAAAGTGTGATAAAATGTTATATTAGTTATGAAATAACGATCTGACTTAGAAGTGCAAGTTTATAGTCATTTATAATAACGGCTTGTAGGTAGATATATTTGAAAGTTTGCGATAGCAAAATTACTCAAGTAAACTAGCTTTAGTAAACAGTTCAGTTGTCAGAAACATTATCATTAATTATAAATAGACTTCGGTTGCTTCTAACGGCATTTGAGGCAGATTAGATCGGGTGCAGTATAAATAAATTGTTTACGGGGTTGATAAATAGGTAACTAACTAACTACATTGTAATAATACCTTGCGCCTGCGGGGTCAATATGTATGAAAGTAAACATTGAAGTGTTTAATGTTTATTTCACTTAGTTATTTACGGGAACGTAATATGTATGATGAAATATCCGTGTAGGTATATGTGTTATGAGTGGTTAAACTGTATGATTGGTGTTGTAAATAAACTTGTAAGCAGAGTATATTGTACCTGGCCATTTAATTGGCAAGAGTAAAATGTTTACTAGTCATTATGGTATACTGATCATTCAATTGATGAATTACAACACGACAAAGGTCGTGTACACCTAGCAACTGAAATCAAATATGTTGTGTCATTTAATTGACATATTGTTTTAACACTTCTAACATTGACCAAGGTCATGATATAGCAGTAGTTAAGCGGTCGTTAAAACGACTAATGGCTAAAGGGCCAGTACGAACATTAAATTGTTTAGCAAGCGGTTAGATAGATGAATGCTCCGCTTGAATCATTTGATTGATTGGTTCCGGGACGCCCCAAAAGTACCCATGGCAGCCATAACTTTGGAAAAAATCCATTGCAAAGGCGAGACCTCTTCGATCGGTCTGAGATGGGAGCGTTCGAAACGAACACTCCATGTCTATTTGGAGGTGTCAGCTATCACAGATAGCCAAAAGAAGAGAGCAAGCCTCTTGCATTTCGGAGGAATTGAGCTCTAAGAAATATATTACAATATCCCTGGAGCGGACGCGGAGCCAGGTGTCGGCATAGATGTACATATTTGCAATAGCCTTAGCAAAATTCGATGATTACTTTGCTCCTGCAAAGTACGGTCTATGAACGCCACGTATTCCGTTTGATGAAACAGGAACAGGACGAAAAGTTCGAGAAATTCCTTGTACGGCGGCGACAAGCCGATAAATGCAATTATAAAGATGAATATGAACACATCATTGATCAGATCACGGAAAAATGCCTAACAACAGTTACGTAAAAATAAAAATAAAAAACTATTAAAACACAAGTTTTCGGTTGCTAAATGTAAGATAATTTTATTTTGGGTAGTTAGTGTATATTAGTCACGGGGTTCGTGCTGAGGCCTACCCATGACATGAGGCTGAGGCCTACCCACAATGCACCACTGGGTGGAAAGTTGCTTAAATAAATAAGAAAACGGGCAAAGTGTATTATTTTGAATATTAATTAGTAGTTGTGCACTCGAGGAATATGAATATTTAGTAGTTTAGCGTTATTCTCGAATGGGTCGTGTTACTAATCTTCGACTGCGCAGTGGATGACGGATCACAATATAATAATTATGAACAAATTGGGAAAACGATTGGACTGCCTAGGCATCTATATAATTTGCACGACTTTTCATTTGTGCGTGCGTAATTGAATACGCTACTTAATACTTTCCTATGGAGTGGGCTTGATTGTCCTGAATTTCAAAATATATTGACGGGTTAAATATTATAGTGTGATAAGCTTAATTTGTCTTTATGTTGAAAATGTATTTTTTTGGAATAATTATCTAGAGTATCTTGTATATGTAGTTGATAAACAGTATGCACATCCAGCTTAAGGGTTGTGCATTAAAAGGTACATATGACACGTATAGGTGCATATGTCACATGTAGTCAATTGGGTATAACAAAATCAATAACTAAATAACAGTAGATACGTCTTGAAAGGTATAGTTTAATATAGGTATAGTATTTGATAGGCCAAATGGGTTTAAAAGTGATATGGAAGACTCATAAATGCAAAGTCATTAGTCAATATGATAAGCTCTGACTGTATTGTTCCTGGAAACTAATAGCTTTATGTCAGGGGTCAATTTGATTTATTTATTTATTTCAAATAATTACACAGCTTTACAGTTAGTACTAATGCACTGTGAATTACAAGAATAATTTAACATAACATGTTACATATTAGGTAGATTCAATTACTGAAAAATTACATCCATCCATCGCCTTACAGTACCTTAAACATTCACGACACACAATTATCCAGCTACTTCCAAAAAATGTTCAAATCCGATGCTGATGCGAGAAGCGCATTAAGTTCTCGTAAGGCTCGAACTAGAAGAGAGTTTTCCGCGCTATGGTTCGCGCCTCAGGAGCAGCCAACAGTAGCCGGCAGCGTGGACGAAAATTGAACCTCGATTTAGAAGGGACGAACAATCGGATAACCTGACTGACCAGCTCTGGACAGTCAGAACATACTCGCAAGATTTTACAAGCACTAGTCAGCACATAATTTCGTCTAACCTCGAGGGAATAGATTGATAGACCACGCTGAATTGCCAATATGATAGTCTTAGGCGTTATGAGGTCAATTTGATAGACCATGCTGGATTGCCCATATGATAGGCTAAGACTTTATGAGAGGTCAATTTGATAGACCACGCTTGATTGCCAATATGATAGGCTAAGCGGATTGTTAAAGTAAGCGAAAGGCATTATGAAACGTCTATTTAGTAGACTGCGGGAACCAAACTATTCGTAAGAAAGATAGTAAGGCTTAACGGCTAAGCAAATACAATTGCATGGAAGGTCAATTTGATAGACCATAGATATATTATAAGCGGTATGTAAAGTGCCGCGTTCGTGCTGGAAGGTCAATTTGAAAGACCATATGTATTGAACCTTCCTTTAAATTTATATTAAATAACTCAAAGCGTTCATAAACTGGAGTATGTGCTTTTGAGACTCCCATTCAAACTTGAATATCGATGGCTTCGACGCATCGATTAAATTGAAATATACTGTGCTTTAAAGCTTTCATTCAATTGGAAAAGGCTGTTGTTTTAGGACTTCCATTAAATTGGAATATCTGAGGTATCAGAGGGCCGGTAACATGGGAATATGACGTGTTCTTGACTCCCATTCAATTGGGATACTCGAGGTTCAAAGCCTCCAGTGAATTGGAATTGATTGACAACCTTAATTGAATTGACAATAGTTTGGTACTTCAAATGAATGCCTGGATAAAACTGTAATAGTTTGACATCATTTTTAAATTGACAAAAGTGGCATTTAAAATGAATGCCTATATTAGCCCCTCCTCGCGGGGCCTCCCGTCAGCGCTTCATCGAAACCACGTCGTCGTTTTGCTGACGTCGTTTCTGCTGGTGAGCCTGTTCCAGCCCGCCGGAAAGCCGCGCCCTCAAAAGCGCGTGAAGTTCGGGATCCTCCAATAGAGGAAACCCCTCGCACCAGTGTGGACAAGGAGGGTTTCACAACGGTGTCAAGAAAGCGTAAGACACGCAAGAGTCAGTGTGGTACTGCAGAACCGGTTGGTTGTGGTCTGCGGGTCTCCACACCGAGCAAGGCGCTATACGTGTCGCGCCTGCACCACACTGCCACCGCTGAAGAAGTGACGCAGTATGTTCGCCAGAAAACCGGCTACTCGCTGAGGGACCTGAGGGTGTTCCAGTTGCATTCGCGCCACTACGTGCACTTCAGCTCGTTTGTAGTGCGCGTGCCGCGGCCGCTCCAGGACACCATCGCGTGTGCTGATTTCTGGCCGAAAGGTGTCGTGTTTCGTCGGTTCCGGGGCAACCTACCAAATCCAACACCCGAGATGTCGGAACAACGTGGCCACGCCGTTTCGCCGTCAAAATAAACATTGTTCGGTTCATGACGCATTGGTGTAAACTGTAATGTTATGTAACCTGTTTTTCAATAAATAAATAAATAAATAAATAAATTAGGTGGGATTGTTTAACAACCTCCATTATATTGACAAAAGTTTAGTTTTTCGAATAAGAGCTTCCTTAAGAGCTTAATTAAGTTCGAATCGTTTGAAGACATTAAGTAAATTGACAATATTCCGGTATTTCAAACGAATGCCTCCATTAGATAGGAATTGTTTATCAACTTTCAATTGAGAATGGTCTGGTATTACAACTAAATGCCGGAATTAAATTGGAATTGGTATATCACTGTGATTTAAAACCTTGATCCATTTAGAAATGTGGCGGTTTAAAAACCTCAATTCAATTGGATTTGCAATTTAGTTTAGTATTTCAAATAAGTGCCTTCATTAAATAGGAATCGTTTCACAACATTAATTAAATTGCCAATGATGGTCCTGTATTTCCAATGAATGGCTCCATTAAACTGGAATTATGTATCAACCTTATATTGAGAATGATCTGGTATTCTAAATTAATGCCGCAATTAAATTGGAATTTGTTTATCGGTGATTTAAAATCTAGATCGAATAGGAAAAGACGCGGTTTCAAAATCTCAATTCAATTGGACTTTAGTTGCAATTTCGAAAATTTATTGGGATTCTCATATATATTTATTGGGATTTTGAAGGGTATATATCGTAATTTCAGATGACAAATTATAGTGATGACTTTAGTGAGAATATTGAACGTGAGCACATGATGACGTGTAAAGCAAGTTAGCTACTTAGAATAGAATAGAATAATTTTTATTTTACCAAAAGAAACATTTCTACATTTAACATAATTTAGCAGTAACTTCCACACTAGGCACAGCCTGTATCGTGGAAATCGTATCATACACATCAGGTTCGTTAAGAATGCGGCTATAGACATGTCTTAAACAAGAAATTAAAATTAACAAATGAACAGTACTATGATAAATACATATTTACTTCAGTTTCAGCTTCATTAAAAAAATATATATTTTAAGATGGTAAAAGGGGGAAAAGAGCAAGCAATAGTCCTTAAGCGCTTGACAAAGTGGTTGTTGTGAAATAATTATCCAGATAAGGCTACATGTCACAACTCTGAAAAAATCTAGAATGAAGTGTATAACCCTTGTTTTCTATAATTCATTTATTTTTCAAATAAGTTACACAATATTACAGTAATATAACCTACATGCTTTGGAACTACAGAACTACATGCAGACCAAACTTAAGACTAGTTAGATTTAATTCAATAAGCGCCTTAATGGCTTAAGCGACATAATGGCGTGGCTCCTTTGCTTTGTTTGACCTCTGGCATAGCTGTCATGTGCGACTGTTTCTCGCGCGAGATATTTGCCTATCTCTTGCAGCTGTGCAGTGGTGTGAGGGAATGACGGCTAGCGCTGTCGCGCGACGGGGACCGCGAGGCGTGGTTATGCTAGACAGGCTGGCGTAGGATTAGGCAGATAGTAGCAGCCTGTAGCGGCTGGGACACGCGTAGCTCAAACGAGCTGAATTGCACGTAGAGACAGGTCTGAAGTGGTACACCTTCATGTCCTGGTTGGACACGGTGTCGCAATCCCAAGAACTGAATTAACCGGCTCGCCTGTGCCACTTAGTCTTGCGGGGCACCAAGTGTGCCTTGCTCTTCCTTTCCACCAGTGCGACTACTCCCTCCCTATCCACATTGGTGTGGGAGAATTTTCCTTATCGCGAACCCGTACGGGGCCGGTTAGCTGCGACAGACTAACCGGCGACTACAGCATATTGCACGCTGAAGCGACTTCGTATCGGTATCCTTTGTGTATCCTCGATGTATCCTCTATATTGTTGTGTCAACAAGGTTCGCGGCAAGTTTATATTGCAAAGCTAGTTCTAAATCAAATGAGATCACAAATTAAACTATTAACCGGTCTAGATAACATAAAACAAGACTGATTAAAATATTTTATGGGTTTTGAGTGAAAACACCTTTTTATTTAAATAGATAGAGATTAACATATTATTATTTATACGATCACCAATTAATCAAATTTTAATTAAAATAAAAAAGGGATGTAGTGTTGCTATCCTTATCTCGTGCGCATACGTCAAACCAACGGAGTGGGGTTAGTCGGTACCCGACCCTTGCCTAGACTGGTGGTGCGTTGTCGAGCTAAGTTATATAAACAGCTGTACTGTGCCTGGCATGGGGTTAGGTATACTACACTTACTATTGCTGGAAATATACCCGATATTTTATAATTAAAGTATTGTTTACTTCATAGAAAACTACTCCGTAGTGAGTGTTGTGTGCAACCCGACAATTGGCATTGTGCGTGATGATGAGGGTAGTTTTGCGCCTCCGCCGGTGACACCCGCGTCGAGCAGCCGCGCGGACAGGGCGCATGCCCGCAGTGTTCGATTGGCCGCCGCCGCGACTGGTCGTCTCTCCTGATGATGAATCGCGTACCGATTCGAAACATGTCGAGCGTTATTCGACTTCTACGTCGTGAGTAAACCCGTTTAAGTATTTTAATATTGTTTACTTCTTTTCACCTTACCCTCTCACACGTACTTAGATAAAACAAATGAGCGTTCCTGGCGTTTTAGTATCCCAAATATCACACAGGCTGCAAAAGCACTTTACAACCTTTATACAGCTTAAATTAGAGTTATAATGGCTGTATAACCCCTTATATAGCCTGTTTACCTTGGAAGGCTATAACTTTTTAAATAGGAAATTAAAGTATAATTGAAGTGAAACTTCTAATGCGACTTCCAACAAGGTTGCGTTAAACGTTTAACGCTACCGTGGAGGGGGTAGGAAAGCACTGTTGCGTTAAACGTTCAACGCAACAATCCCACGGACAATGCGACGGATTTAAGGTTATATCAAGGTACGTCTCTTGTGAATATCAATTTATTGTTAGGTTTTCTCTTTTGAAATTACATTTTGATGCATTCACATACATTATTATTGTCTACTAGTTATATTAATTACGTACGCACATTTCAACAACAAAAAACAGAACTCAAACATTTCGTATCTTACTTTAGTTATCATAATCCCATTGTAAATGTTATAGATTTGGATATTTCTCCACTCGAAAATTATAATTAAAAGATGCGATCAAGTGTGAATTGTAAGCAATGTTAATAAAGTTTGTCTTAAAGAAACAATATGAGTTCACTAAAAATCAATTTCTACCCCTTCCTATTTTCATTTCCACATTACGAAGTTTCACTTCTTCCGCGCGTAGGGACTCCACGCACTATTATTATTATTATTATTTTTTAATGTCATAGGGGGCAAACGAGCAAACGTATCGCCTGATGGAAAGCGATTACCATTTATTATTATTAACCGACTTCAAAAAAGGAGGAGGTTCTCAATTCAAACTATTTTTTTTTTTTTTTCTATGTATGTTACTCGAGAATCGTGAACCGATTTTCAATTTTTTTTTTTTAATCGAAAGGGTATAACTCCGAGTTGGTCCCGTTGGCACTAAGTCGGGATCTGATGATGGAATCTTGGAGAAATCGAGGGAACTCTTCAAATGTTATAGGGACATGTACGCCGCTTTCGGTAATTTATTGATAAAGTCAAGAATTTACATTCAGTAAATAGGATTTGGCCACTAGAACTTTTATATGAATCACTAAAAAGCAAAAAAAAAAAAATTTTAACAAAAAAAAGAACCGACTTCAGTAAAACTAAAAAACCAAAAATAACCCGTTCAAGTACAGATTACATTTGACTCACCCTTCGAAGTCGGTGCCAAACCTCGCATAAACTATAATATAAATATAAGAACTGAGTGGTCAGGACATGTGCGGACACTAGCCTATGGCATATTACGTAATCCGACATGTTGTCTGACATTGGCTTTGCCTTGACAAAAACCCTGCTAAAAAGGCAAGGCACCAACTTGACTATCCCAAGTGTCATTCGACTTAATAAACTAAAGCATAGACCATTCGATACAATATCAACAATGATAGATCTTAACAATTTAATCGCCTGGAGTAAAACCGGCCTAAATAAATTGTCTCGAATGTTCGCACCTTAACTGCCTGGAGTATGACATATGACACACGTCGCATGCCCCAAACAGTTGTACCAAGGTATATCACTGCCCTTATATTAGATGCTTGAAAACATTGTCTATGACACTCGCTTCAAACATCCATACAGTGTAACCAACCAGCTATAGTTATATCTGTTTTGGTTAGATTTCTTATCATGATATTCGCATATAAAAGCATTCCGATTTATTTTGTATCCCATAGTATAGTATTTCGCATGGTTTTGGTTTCATTCGCTGAAGAGGTCAATAAATTATTAAAATACCAACATTAGTTTGAGAAACTAACAAATAGATAAATTATAATCGAATGATTTTGAACTTTATTTTTAGAACGTTAAATGAGTTATAAATAATACACACGTGCATTGGCATATTGCGAGTTGAATAGATTAGGTACAACAGGCACAAGTGTATCGAGATGCACGATGGCAGCGATGGCAGCTATGGCAGTGATTGTAGCGATTGGACCGACTGGCACAGAAATTTGCATACACATGGGTTTTGGTTTCGTTCGCTGAAGAGGTCAATAAATTATTAAAATACCAACATTAGATAGAATTAGCAAACAGACATATGAATAACAATCAATTTTGAACTTTATTTTTAGAGTATTAAATAAGTTATAAATAAGTCACAAGTACATTATGGTTTGGGCGAACTTGTCAAGTGGTGACGCCAACGTAGATATTAGAAAATAAAGGTTATAAGTAACAAAGATTAGACCATATGGTTGAGCTTTATTTCTAAGATGAGATTAGCCTTCTTTTAAAATTAATTAGTTCTATGTCGCATACTAGAAACCGCAGTTATCAATGTTAAGTTTCAGGAGAGCAGATAGCAGTGGGCATTCGGTGTGTGACGGGCTTAGACGAAGGAACTCTGTAATTAGTTCTTAGTTCATTTTGCTAATGTGCTAATCTCTAACCTAGGTCATGCTAGTATACCTAAATACTAGTAAGATCTTTGTAGGCGATTAATACATTAATATAATTGTGTTAGTGTTTTTATTAGTTCAGATTTCATTAATTTTATTGGGAGGGTTCTTTTATTAGTGAATATGTGTTTTCCTGTTTTTAATATTCCACATTTTAAATAGTGTTGGTTTATTTAATGTTGGAAAATATATATTGTGGCATTGAGTGTAAACTTGCAGTGTAGTTTAAATAAGTGTTTAGCGTTGTTAATTTTAATGGGTTGTATTTTAGTGCTGTATATTTCAAATGTTAGTGTGGGATTTAGTTTTGTTGAATAAATATTATAGTGGGGTTTTATAGAGTTCCTAACCTAAGTTTCAGCCAAAGTCGGGTTGAATTTCCAGAACTGAAGGCGGGTCACCTTGCGGTTGTTAACGATTAGCCTTTTGTTTCTGGAAAGCGTTTTAGAGGTTTGTTAGGCTGTTAGATTGGAGTGTCTAACAGAGACTGATTTTACGTTCGAGACAGTCTTTTTACTCCCTGGGCTTTGGACGGTTTGGAAAGCTGTATTCAGTCTTCTAAATCTACCAATGCCTTGTCCCATTTATTTATTTATATATTTATCGTTATTTTTCCGCTGTCCCAATCCCCTTTGCGGAGAATAACAAACCCAGGGAATAGGAGTTAGTCTAATGGTGGTCCCTAGCCGACGTAGGATATATAGCTTAGCTTAGAGTTTTCCATTGCACCATTCGGAAAACTACGCGAGTAATTTAAATGTGAGGCGAGTGTCTCTAGTTTGCTTGATCGTTTTAGTGTAGTTGGTTAGTTAGCTGATAGGAGCTTAGGTAGTAAGGTAGGGTAATAGGATAGATTAGGATTCTTGTTGTGGCGAAGACATCTTCAAGCCCTTAATTGGTCTACTGAGCCTGGTAGATCAGCAGCAAGAAATAGGATTCATATTTTTGGGGATCAATTGAGGGATAGTAATAGTTAATTTATGGATAGTTTGAATTTATTAAGGTTTAGGTAAAATTATTTATTTTGATATTGTTTGTTCTTAGGTAATGTGTAGGTACGAATAATAAATAATAAATAATAAATAGTTTAGTATAGTTGATAGGGATCATTTTTAAGTAGGACATGACTTAACTTACATACTGACAATGACGTTATTTACTATGACTTTTCCCGACTGATGGATACTTGGTGTTTCTTTCCATCGTAAAGTCTAAACTTCCGAAACACTGGTAAAGTCACACATTGTGAAATATGCTAAAAATGGCTATTCACAATTTACATGAAATATAATTATATTTGCATTAGCTTCATCTCTTGTGAGCTGTATTTTATTTTGTTCTGGTTGTCTTGGTTCTGTAGAACGACACCACTTATCACAATTATGAGGAAATATCCTATTGTGAATCTGATTTATTTGTAGTGAATGATTTATCGAGATTTTATCGAGGCGAATGCAAGATCTTGGTTACATCTGGTATAGCGAGGCGAATCCGGAGTACCATACTAAGTCGAGATATTATTATTCATTGCAATCCTATACTAAGACAAGTATTTTGTCTTATTTGTGTTGTTTGAAGGAGTCTTGGAACTGGAATGGGTTTAATACAGTTATAACTATTAGACAAACTTCCCTTATTGCTAAAAAATAAAGTCCTCTCCTATATACTGGCAGATATGCAAACAAAATTATCAAATTATGAGACGTATTCAACCAAAGGGTCCACATTGACGCTTGATATACGAATGTATAAGCTATTGATAATATGCGACTACATTAGTTGGTACTCTTATGTTGGAAACGACACATATCATAAAAAAAGATAGGTACTGCTGGTATATAAAAAAAAAGAAAGAAAAATAAGTTCCTTAAGAACTTGGGCAGAATGCTGACCAGTCAGGAGACGAGGCATATGACGTTGAGCGGGGAGGGGCTCGCGTTTTAACCCCAAAAGAAAAAATCTTTCTTTATAGGTAATTTAGTATTTTGTAAACATTAGAGTTTAGCTAGATTCTAATTAGAAACATATTTTATACTATACGTTTTTAAATAAATAACTATTATGGGTAATTAGGCAACTATTCATAGAAATAGGATAGGATAGGCATAGGATAGGATAAGTTAAGTAGGTTAGTTTTATACTTAGAGATTTTAGGTACGACAAATAACTCCACTCCTATTACGTATGTGAAAAGGACTTCGGGTTACCAACGTACATAACATAGGTTCCTACGACATCACTAGACGATTACTTGGCCACATCAACGATCCAAACAAAGCTACGTAAAATAAGATACTTAGGTATTTAGGTTTTCATTTAGGTTCTTGGTAGGTGTACTTAGGTCTTAGATTAGTCTAATCTTGTCGTTCGATAAGTAGTTTATTTATTAGTGATTACTTAGATAAGGATTTTAGATTACCGTTAAAAAAAAATAGGTTTAGTTAGGGTTAGTTGGTTTTATTAGATAGTTTCTTATTTATTCTAGGTTGGTTAGTTGAAGCTAGTCAGGGGGGGTCGGTACAGTTTGGAGCCGTAGTGACCAGGATTATAGTATATTATCTTATTTTATCATTTATTCACTATATAAATTTTGTTTCTAGCGTAGATATAAACTTTGTAGGTCGTTTTTTTAAATGTAGTCCAATTAGAAAACATTTCTAATTAGCTTTGTTTTGGGTCAAACGAGTGGTTGTAATTCATTATAACCACACATTTTGCTGCCGTGGAGCGATTAGCATACAGGATGTTGGAGTTTAGGACAAATTTAAGGTATATATTATTGGTTAAGCTCATACTCAGTATTTTATTTAGGCTTTATAAAAAACTATTTATAATTATATCTGCCAACGTAATAAAGTCTGTATTTATTGGGGGTAGCGTGTATGTGCGTACAAGACGTTAATAAATGTAGGATAGTTAACATAATTACAGAATAATAACTAGGTAGACAAAACTGTCACTCCTAGATTTAAAAGGTTATATGTTCTAATACACGAGTACGAATAAGCATCTCCTGGGTATTGTTGTTTTAATATAGGCTACCATTGTTACAGAACTTATTGGTAGGTAATATTTATAACTCAAAATATCTACAATCACTGGAATTTAAAGAAGTAAAGCGAATAGGCATTTTCTGGGAAAGAGGGCTGCGCCATAGTTTTAAACTCTTGATTTGTATCTGATGTAAAATCATTATTTTATAGTCTGTTATGTAATGACTGGTCAAACCCGATAAGTCGAAAAAATCTTGAATTTAAAGTAATTAACTATTCATACCTAACTTTACATGTTCTTTCTAGTGGTGAAAACAGAAATCGTGATTTGTGCTTGTATAAACCTTTTTGGTTATGCCGTTACCCACTAAGTGCCTGATTTATTTTCTATGTGTTTTGGAATAACCATATAAGTAGCAATAAAGGTGACTTTTTTTTACATAATCAAGCAAAAACTCTTTATCTTTACGTAAAGGCCTTTACCGTTAATATAATAAGCTCACATCGAATTTGATATATTTCGGTAAAAACAGTTATTTTTAGTAAACGGGTTTTAAAACATACATTATTCTAAATGTAATGTTTTTTTTTTCATAGTAAAGACATTTATCAATAAGTATATGATTTCACCTTAAGAAAATATAAAACTTTTCACAGTCAAAACGAATTATAAGATTTTACTTCAAAAAACAAGCAACACTAAAACCTTTAGGGGAAGAACCAAATAAGTAGTACTTGTAGTACTTGACCACAGAACGATAATCTCCGCGTGGTGTCGTCGCTGTCGCTAGACTCGCTGGTTCGGTTTGACGATCGTGCGCAGCGCTTTGTCGCGTTCGAAATAATTATCGAAAAATACGTTAAAGTTGGTTAATTACGATAGTGTAAGATTGTGAGAGTGAAAAACAGTACAATGAACCGATCTAGGATGTTGGTGAACTTAGCTCGCCATGGGAATCCGGAATCAGGTGAGTCGGAGTTACATACTTTGTTATCATCTTAATTATTATAACCTAAATTTTATTTTAAACAGAAAATAGGCGTTTTGAGAAGTGTTAATCTTGTCATTTGGGTTGTTTAAATGAACACACCGTTTTCCATAGTTACGTATCTATTGTAAGCAAAAAATACGTTAGTATATATAATAATGATTACAATTTCTCTGCTTTGCCCTAAGGTTGACTGGTAGAGAATGCCTCATAGCATTATGTCCGCCTTTTGTACGTTAAGTTTTTCTTTCGTGCCGTAAAGTTCAAATAAATAAATAAATGATAGTATTTAAAGTTTTTAGAAGTAAAACCCGATAAGTGTTGTTATTTTGTTTAGCCGATCATAATAAATTGACTTATTGTTGGATATTTTAAAGGTACAGTTAGGAATGATTCTGAGGAGAAGGCAGATAGCGACAAAACTTCACATTTGGGACAAGAACTAAGTAAGTATTTATAGTCTAGATAGAAGAAAAACCTAATATTAAAATATAGAAAAATCGCTTATTGTATTAGGTAAAACCCTATAAATCTCTTTAGCCTCCCAAAACGTGCACTTAATGGGTTTTATATCTATATTAAATACGTATTTTTTTGGTTTTCATTTCAGGGTCATCACGGTTAAGTAGACATAACACTGACCGCAACTCTTCGGATTTGGATGAAATTCAAATGGAGATCATTACAGAGATGGAGAATGTCATTTATAAGAGCGCGGTGTTCTCTTCAGATAAGTTTCATTTCATTACTTATTCTTAAGGTTTCTGGTGTCTTATTAAAATACATAAAAAATATGATGACTTTCTACATTGTCTTTATGGTTTAATTTTAGGTCAGGTTTCAAGTAATCAAGCGATATCCCTTGACATGGAGACTTTTAGAGAGTTAGACGATGATGAGAACTTGTTTGGGAGTGACTATTCCAATTTAGACCCAGAGTATACGGACCCCAATGATAAAACCAAGGCTGAGCGAAACAGAAGTGACAGTGGCTCGGGATCGTCTTCCGATTCAGATAACTCAGACACTGAACATACTAATTCAAATATAGAAATTGTAACCCTTATTCTAGAAGACGTTTTGCAAAGAGTGTGGATGTCAGTCAAACCTTCAAAACGCCACAGGAAAGCCAATCCTGTCGAGTGGAAAAAAAATATAAACAAAAAGAGAAAACTCGACGGACTTACTTATACTTCAAGGGGTAAATTACAGCCTTCAAAAATACTTAAGCCTGTCGATTGTGGAAACTGTAAATTTAATTGCTTGCTGTTTGAGTTTTTTTTCTGAAGACGAGAGGCACAAGCTGTGTGGACATTTTTACAGGTTGTATTTCAAAAATAAGAAGAATTATATCCTGTCATGTATTACGGTTCAAGAAATAAAAACAAGAAAAGTGCAAAGGTCGACAGGGAAGAAAGAACGATCATTTAGCAAAAAATGTTACTTTGCTAAAAAATCTGAAAGATTCAAGTTTGCCAAAAGTTTTTTACCTCCCTTTGTGCATTTCCGTGGATGTGATTAGCGATGCGATTGCAAAATCTGACAGTCTCGGCATATACAACTCGAAAGATCAGAGAGGTAAAAAGGCACCTCCAAATAAGACGAAAGAGGATGATGTGTAATTTGTTCGGGAACACATTGAGTCGTTCCCGTTGATAGAATCACATTATTGCCGCAAAGATAGTAAGAAAAAATATTTACCTGCTGATTTAAAGTCTGTTACTAATATGTACAGACTATACATGGAAAAATGCGATGAGTTGCAGCGGACCTTATCGGAGTTTAAGTACCGCTCGTTTTTTTGCGAAGAATACAATATGAGTTTTTTGAAACCAAAAAAAGACTTGTGTGGCGTATGCTGTAAATATGACAAGGCTGAGGGTGACGCAAAAGCTGCTTTAGAACTCGAATATCAGGATCACATAAATAGGAAAAATTTTATCTATTAGCTACTTATCAGAATGTCTTCCCACTAATATGACACAACTAACAATTTTTTCTGACACCTGCGGAAGGCAAAATCGGAACAGAAACATTGCAGCTCTTTTTTTATGGACCGTACAAAATCATGCACATCTAGACACGATTGAGCAAAAGTTTTTAGAAAGCGGATATACGCACATGGAAGTTGATTCCATGCATGCGGCCATAGAGAATGCGGCTAAAAACACTTCGTGAAATAGCGTATCAGATTGGAGACATAATTATATTTAAACAAGCTAGAAGAAAACAGACCAAACAGGTTAATTTAGGAGAAGGAAAACGTAAATACGTAATAGAGAACTACAAAATAAAAGAATTTAAATACAATGAAATGAAAGACCTTACTAAACTGGCAGATGCTTTGCTGAAGTCAAAAATTAAGGACAATAACAATGAACAAATAAGGTGGTTAAAAATTAAAAGGATTAAATATGTAAAAGGGGAAAAGTACAAGATCTTCTTTAATTATGACTTGTCCGAAGATTTCCTATTCATGGACCTCTCGCCATCGAACACGACAACCAATACTCCAAAAACGCGAAAACTTTCACAATCTAATCTACCTTCTATTGCACAAAAGGAATACCCAGCAGAAATAGAATCGTTATACGACAGCCCTTTGCCGATTAGTATTGCTAAGAAAAAAGATTTGGAGAAAATGTACAAAAAAGGTATAATACCCGAAGAATTTCACCCGTGGATTCATGGATTGAAAACTGTTATAATGTAGAACCAACTTATTGTGATAGTTGCGATTCGGATTAATTTTAATGCTACTTTTAAGTTACAAAATGTTGACATAATTACTAATAAAACCAAATAATTCCCTAATGTTTAAAATTATTTGTAGGAAAAACCCCATAAGTCTCTCCCGGATGAAATTGAAACTGAAATAATTCATAAGAACAACCATTAAGGTATGCTTATTAGTAATAAAATTGTAGTGCGATAACTATTGTATTCGTTTAACAAACTTCCATATGATGACAATCTAAGAAACCGCATCTGTGGGTCTTTAAACTTTCAACTTCAATTTTCTCGAAACTTACTTTTCGATACTTATTGGGTTTGACCGCTCAGCCCTCGGTATGTTGATTGTGGATAGGGAGCTGTCTTTATGAAACAGGTAGATTATGACGGCAAATAAGCCGACCTTTTAGTTAGATAATTTAAGATGTAGAAGTAGAATTCGAGTCTTACTGTTTTATGTCCAGTTTAGAAATAATAAGGAAGACCAAAAAGAAGTTACGGAATGTGTCGGTCCATTCTGCATATTTGTAGTTAAGTTTAAAAGGCAACCATTACATTTTTTAATCATGAGACGTGGGTTAAGTCGTAAGTTTTAGCCATCGATAATTTGTGAGTTGCGTTCCCAGGTACTTAGCGATAATTTCGTCGAAGTGGCATTCTTAGTGCGTACTCAGGCACTTGACATAATGGTCTATTCGTCAAGATGTTTGGAGTAGAATTTAATGCCGGCTAGTTTAGTTTTTGTTTAGAATGAAATGTGACACTTGTTATACTTGGTGAGCTCAATGTTAACAAAAAACAAAGGACCTCATAATATTTTATTGTGAATAGGAGACACGTTGTTGATCTGTGGGAAATACATTCATCAATTAAGTATGTATGCTTGTTGTAAGTAATTTGAGTTCTAGGTATTCTAGCAATAAATTGTTTCTTAATTATTTAATAGGTAGTATAGACATAGGCTGGCTAACGTGATAGTATTTATTAATAAAAATAATTTCTGGCATAGCCTACAGAACTATTGTCTAATGAAGGTTTTATGAATGGGGGGTAGAGTTTTATATATCTTGAGTTACTCAAAGACTATAGGACTCTTTAGGTATTATAGACGGGGGGTAGACTAGGTAGAACATATTATTTTTAATTATTCTAGGTTTCGTTAAGGTCTATAGGTCAAACAATAAGTTGCAAGAAGTGTAGACATACTGATAAATAACTGAATTATTTAATCGCGTAATCACCTTATCAAAATTAATAAATTAAGTTGATTGTTTTCACGATGACTAGAAGTTAGGTTTTACAATTTGAAATTTTAAACTGAAGTTAGATGTGACATTAAAGTAACAATATAGCTAATACTACTAATACAATGTGAAGTATGGTTACAAAAAAAAATACATTACATAGGAAATTGGATATTATGTAAGTAATAAGTCTATCATTGTTATATTTCTAAAAAACAGGCAAATAACGTTAGTCGATTGCTTTTCTCTTAGGGTAAACGGTTGGCTCTTTAGTTTTATTTTCACTCTTAAAATTAATCAATTCATTTTTGTTATAAGAGTAGGATTGTTTATAGAATTTTATGAGAGTTTCAATGTAGAAAATGAATAAAAACAGGTTCGATTCCTGTGTAAGTCGAAGTAATTGTTGAATAATACTAGTTAATTTTTAGACAAAATTCAGATGATTATAAATTAGTATATACAACAAAACATTACTTTAGGAATTCGTTTAAATGTTGTTTAGTGTTACGTCTAGTAAAAGGAACTGTCAAGTAGTTTAACAAAAAAGCTATGTGAGCGATCACACGGTTTCGAACACTGGGTTTATTAAGTGATAGAGACGATAAGAGGGTGTTTTACTGACATAGATTGGAATTCTTAGGTTTATGCAACAAAATAAAATTATGAACAATTTTAGTATTATTATAATTATCTGGGTTCGAATCCTAGAAGCATGTAGAGAAGAGTATAAATAAACTTTTTAAAACGAATACTTTTATGATGTACTAATATTTATAGAATACATTTAGGTTTCAAATATAGTATATAGTTATCGTAAGATGTAGTAACCATCATCTTTCAATGGGTTGTTTAAAAAAATATGAGTAGGTCATAATCATCATCATTTTCAGAAATTTTTACATACGGTCAATTTTGTGTAAGCTTGTCCCTCAATGATTTATTTATTTATTTAATATATGGAATGGTTATGGCTCTTGTGCTAAAATAAGCTTTTAATAATTCTAGTTAGGACGAACTTGTGACTATTTTACGAGAGTTGAGTAGGTACTTGAGTAGAGTTTCAACAACGTTAAACCGGTTCGATTCCGGTCAAAATATAAATTAATATTTTTAATTTGCAATCGAATGGGTCCACATTAACTGTTTTGGTAGTTAGGAGGGATAAAGTTAAAATTGCAATAATTTCGCAAACATAAGATCCATTATTATTTGTTATATATATTTAAATAATTTAGAAAAGACAGTTAATAACTAACTTAACGGAAGAGGTTTTCAATTCGGTTCATGTTTGTTTATTCATATTTAGAATATTGTAGTTTTATTCAAATTAACATCCAGATTATTTTAATAGTCACGAATACAGTAACTCGTTTATTTAGTTAGTAAACATAAATATTAAGAAAAGATACGTAGGGACTATAAACGTTAAAATTATAAGGATTTTATTCATTTATCAGTGTTAGATTTGCTTGGTTAGGTTATAGTTAGACAATTACTTAGTTGTTGAGATTTAAGAGGCAGCTTAGTTACTACATATGGTTGACGTAGAGTACCTATTTCAGTGTGGGTTTCGATTATGTATTGAATAATAATATTAAAAGTAATTCAAAAGGTATGCTTACATAATGCATCAAAATTATAATTTTCAACGAATATAATAGGACTTCAAATTGATATTCAATAACTTTTATTTCGGAATGGAATTTAGCCAAAATAGGTAAACCTATTTACACATTTTAAATTAAATTTCTAAACAGACATTTGGACATGCATGTGCTGTAGTGGAGTTTCACAATGAGTTAATTTTATAATTTCAATAACGTACTTTATAAAACTACATTTCATGATTATAAGTATAGGCTATTTATAAGAGCAGCGTGTAAGAGAGAATGAGGAAGAATTAAGGGAAGAAATTTGTATGAGGTTATAAATGCATGTATTAGAGTTTCTTTTTGCATGTTATACATTGCCGGTTCAAAAATAAATAAATTGATAGTGTGTTAAAGGGCTCTTATGAGGAAACTGCACTTAACCTTAACCTTAGACTTATTTACATTTTGACTGGAACAGCACACAACAAACGGAATTTCACGGTGTAGGAGTTAGGTTAGGCCTACAAAAAAAAAAACAAACAGCATCAAATAAGGCATTTTGCAGATTTGAAACTGCCGCCTTGGAATTCCGACACTACACATTACATCGTCCCCTTGACTATTTTCGACAACACCCGACGGTAATGAGGCGTCATAGTGCTTGCTTACACAAGGAAAAGCATAACTGTGAGGGGTGTAAGTGAAAACTAACAGAATTCTCAAAATGTAAATTCAATTTATAATTCAATTGATATCATTTAATATGACTTTGTTATGGGTTATACTTTTCTTTAAGTTAGTACTATACTAAATCTAAATTTTACTTTTATTATTTTAAATCATGAACATTTTTAAATCTTTTGTTTTGCAAACAAAAGTAGGTCAGCTTAGGATGTTTCCAGGTTTACCTTACTTGAACGTCTTATTATTGTTGGACATGCTCCAGACTAAGAATGACTTATTAGGGAAAAAAGATCCAAATTAAAATGTTGGTACTGAATTTTTAATGGTCGTAGCTATTAAAGAAGTCTTGTCTTAAGTAGGGATACACTGGTTTCCTTTAATAATCAATAAGGCGAATGCATGATTATTTCGGAAGTACCTTTGTATGTACCACTAGGGTCGAGAAAGGCCTAGCACAACCTTTCTTTTCTTATTGAGGCAGGAGTGTCCTTGTGAGATCTTTAATTATACACGTCTAACATTTATGTTTATGTTTATAAACATGAAATTTGGAAACTTGGTCCTTCAATTAGTTTCATTCTTCTGTTTGGTTTAAACACACACCACACACACACATGCCGCTAAAAAAAAAAGGCAATACACAGAAGGGAAAAATGTTTATAAGTTGCAGAGTTGAGGTTTATTTTTAAATATTTTCTTTTAATAGTAAAGTTTCTTTATTTTCTTTTAGGGAAATTCTACTCCAATTATGTATGTACATGGACATTTCCGTAGAATTTGGGGGTAGATTGTAACCAACCAGCTATAGTTATATCTGTTTTGGTTAGATTTCTTATCATGATATTCGCATATAAAAGCATTCCGATTTATTTTGTATCCCATAGTATAGTATTTCGCATGGTTTTGGTTTCATTCGCTGAAGAGGTCAATAAATTATTAAAATACCAACATTAGTTTGAGAAACTAACAAATAGATAAATTATAATCGAATGATTTTGAACTTTATTTTTAGAACGTTAAATGAGTTATAAATAATACACACGTGCATTGGCATATTGCGAGTTGAATAGATTAGGTACAACAGGCACAAGTGTATCGAGATGCACGATGGCAGCGATGGCAGCTATGGCAGTGATTGTAGCGATTGGACCGACTGGCACAGAAATTTGCATACACATGGGTTTTGGTTTCGTTCGCTGAAGAGGTCAATAAATTATTAAAATACCAACATTAGATAGAATTAGCAAACAGACATATGAATAACAATCAATTTTGAACTTTATTTTTAGAGTATTAAATAAGTTATAAATAAGTCACAAGTACATTATGGTTTGGGCGAACTTGTCAAGTGGTGACGCCAACGTAGATATTAGAAAATAAAGGTTATAAGTAACAAAGATTAGACCATATGGTTGAGCTTTATTTCTAAGATGAGATTAGCCTTCTTTTAAAATTAATTAGTTCTATGTCGCATACTAGAAACCGCAGTTATCAATGTTAAGTTTCAGGAGAGCAGATAGCAGTGGGCATTCGGTGTGTGACGGGCTTAGACGAAGGAACTCTGTAATTAGTTCTTAGTTCATTTTGCTAATGTGCTAATCTCTAACCTAGGTCATGCTAGTATACCTAAATACTAGTAAGATCTTTGTAGGCGATTAATACATTAATATAATTGTGTTAGTGTTTTTATTAGTTCAGATTTCATTAATTTTATTGGGAGGGTTCTTTTATTAGTGAATATGTGTTTTCCTGTTTTTAATATTCCACATTTTAAATAGTGTTGGTTTATTTAATGTTGGAAAATATATATTGTGGCATTGAGTGTAAACTTGCAGTGTAGTTTAAATAAGTGTTTAGCGTTGTTAATTTTAATGGGTTGTATTTTAGTGCTGTATATTTCAAATGTTAGTGTGGGATTTAGTTTTGTTGAATAAATATTATAGTGGGGTTTTATAGAGTTCCTAACCTAAGTTTCAGCCAAAGTCGGGTTGAATTTCCAGAACTGAAGGCGGGTCACCTTGCGGTTGTTAACGATTAGCCTTTTGTTTCTGGAAAGCGTTTTAGAGGTTTGTTAGGCTGTTAGATTGGAGTGTCTAACAGAGACTGATTTTACGTTCGAGACAGTCTTTTTACTCCCTGGGCTTTGGACGGTTTGGAAAGCTGTATTCAGTCTTCTAAATCTACCAATGCCTTGTCCCATTTATTTATTTATATATTTATCGTTATTTTTCCGCTGTCCCAATCCCCTTTGCGGAGAATAACAAACCCAGGGAATAGGAGTTAGTCTAATGGTGGTCCCTAGCCGACGTAGGATATATAGCTTAGCTTAGAGTTTTCCATTGCACCATTCGGAAAACTACGCGAGTAATTTAAATGTGAGGCGAGTGTCTCTAGTTTGCTTGATCGTTTTAGTGTAGTTGGTTAGTTAGCTGATAGGAGCTTAGGTAGTAAGGTAGGGTAATAGGATAGATTAGGATTCTTGTTGTGGCGAAGACATCTTCAAGCCCTTAATTGGTCTACTGAGCCTGGTAGATCAGCAGCAAGAAATAGGATTCATATTTTTGGGGATCAATTGAGGGATAGTAATAGTTAATTTATGGATAGTTTGAATTTATTAAGGTTTAGGTAAAATTATTTATTTTGATATTGTTTGTTCTTAGGTAATGTGTAGGTACGAATAATAAATAATAAATAATAAATAGTTTAGTATAGTTGATAGGGATCATTTTTAAGTAGGACATGACTTAACTTACATACTGACAATGACGTTATTTACTATGACTTTTCCCGACTGATGGATACTTGGTGTTTCTTTCCATCGTAAAGTCTAAACTTCCGAAACACTGGTAGAGTCACACATTGTGAAATATGCTAAAAATGGCTATTCACAATTTACATGAAATATAATTATATTTGCATTAGCTTCATCTCTTGTGAGCTGTATTTTATTTTGTTCTGGTTGTCTTGGTTCTGTAGAACGACACCACTTATCACAATTATGAGGAAATATCCTATTGTGAATCTGATTTATTTGTAGTGAATGATTTATCGAGATTTTATCGAGGCGAATGCAAGATCTTGGTTACATCTGGTATAGCGAGGCGAATCCGGAGTACCATACTAAGTCGAGATATTATTATTCATTGCAATCCTATACTAAGACAAGTATTTTGTCTTATTTGTGTTGTTTGAAGGAGTCTTGGAACTGGAATGGGTTTAATACAGTTATAACTATTAGACAAACTTCCCTTATTGCTAAAAAATAAAGTCCTCTCCTATATACTGGCAGATATGCAAACAAAATTATCAAATTATGAGACGTATTCAACCAAAGGGTCCACATTGACGCTTGATATACGAATGTATAAGCTATTGATAATATGCGACTACATTAGTTGGTACTCTTATGTTGGAAACGACACATATCATAAAAAAAGATAGGTACTGCTGGTATATAAAAAAAAAGAAAGAAAAATAAGTTCCTTAAGAACTTGGGCAGAATGCTGACCAGTCAGGAGACGAGGCATATGACGTTGAGCGGGGAGGGGCTCGCGTTTTAACCCCAAAAGAAAAAATCTTTCTTTATAGGTAATTTAGTATTTTGTAAACATTAGAGTTTAGCTAGATTCTAATTAGAAACATATTTTATACTATACGTTTTTAAATAAATAACTATTATGGGTAATTAGGCAACTATTCATAGAAATAGGATAGGATAGGCATAGGATAGGATAAGTTAAGTAGGTTAGTTTTATACTTAGAGATTTTAGGTACGACAAATAACTCCACTCCTATTACGTATGTGAAAAGGACTTCGGGTTACCAACGTACATAACATAGGTTCCTACGACATCACTAGACGATTACTTGGCCACATCAACGATCCAAACAAAGCTACGTAAAATAAGATACTTAGGTATTTAGGTTTTCATTTAGGTTCTTGGTAGGTGTACTTAGGTCTTAGATTAGTCTAATCTTGTCGTTCGATAAGTAGTTTATTTATTAGTGATTACTTAGATAAGGATTTTAGATTACCGTTAAAAAAAAATAGGTTTAGTTAGGGTTAGTTGGTTTTATTAGATAGTTTCTTATTTATTCTAGGTTGGTTAGTTGAAGCTAGTCAGGGGGGGTCGGTACAACAGGACCAACAAATAGTGATACCCATCTACCACTAGCTTTATATTAGAATCCTGGCGCATATATATTAAATATGCCCCAGAAATCTGTACCTTAATTACTATACCTTTTATCCTAAATAGATACCTGGACTAAAGTATTATCTTTAGTCCAGCTATCCGTACCAATTCTAAATAAATACCTGGAATAAATTTTTGGTGTTATTCCAAGTACTTGTACCAATAGAAATAAAACTGTTACCTTTTAATTGATTTCACGACCATAGACGATAGCAGTACACGTCATAATGACATGTCAAATGTTATGTCACTGTCGGAAAATCAATTAACACAAAACGAAAATTAATTTTATTAAAAATCCTACCTATCACATAGCTAAAATGAAATAAATTTTATTTATTACATAAAATCCTAGTTAAAAAAATGTTTTCTTCGCTTCGGCCTGGTGCAGTGAATTCCTTGGCTCGACGCCAAGGCTCCTGCCTCCGCTTGGTCGAGGGATGCAGGAAGCATCCCGGCGACCAGCTGCTGAAACCCCAGGGTTGCTGGAGCAGCCTCTGCCTCCGCGTGGTCGAGGGATGCGGACAGCATCCTGGCGACCAACTGCTGAAACCCCAGCCTGCTGGAGCAGCCTTGATCTCCGCGGCAGAATACATGAAAAAGAAAAATCATTATAATACTGATGCTGGATAATGCTGGAAACAAAATATAATAATAAATTATTGGAATTCTGTGAAAGTAATAAGTTAAAATTATTTTAAGTAAAGGTATTGAAAGTGTAAGTAATTAAAAATTGAATTTCCTATAGCAATATCTTAGAAATGCAGCTAATATCTTGTGGAAAGAAATTAAATTATATTTACAACAGTGACACCTGCAAATGCAACAATCACAACTGCATCCTTGTACAGTCAGCCTGAATTAAAAATTGCTGAAAAATAATAGTTTTATTATTTACACCCTAGAAATATAGAATTGTTTTTATTAATTAGGATTAACGATTAAAGACTCTCTTTAATCTGTTAACATGAATTATTACATTCTTGGCACGACCACTGGGAGTGAGTTTTTGCACCACATAATTCAATGAAGACAATCGGTGGATTATCTTATATGGTCCTACAAATAATCTACAAAGTTTTAAGCTTCTTCCAGTCAACCGTCTTGGTTTTATAATCATGACCAAATCATCAGGTTCATATTGGACTGATTTTGTCTTCTTGTCATATTGTAGTTTTTGTGAACGCTGAGCCTTTTCATTATTTTTCATTGCTTTCTCTGATAAATCTTGTATGTAATCTATTTTCTTCTTTAGCGTAGTTTGTTCTTCCTCTTGAATTCTTAGCTTCAAATCTTGATTAAAAATGCGGCTCCCGTCCAAAAACTATATGATATGGCGCGACGCCCGTAGATGCTTGAACTGAAGTATTGTATGAGAAGACAATTCTTGGTAATGCTGACGACCAGTCCTTCTGATCTTCTTGTATACATTTTGACATAGCTGTTGTCAATGTCTTGAAGAATCTTTCTATTAAGCCATTCGCCTGTGGATGGTATGCCGTCGTATGAAGAAGTCGACCTCCAAATTCTTCTACTGTATTTTGCACCAGTTTTGAAGTGAAGACTGTACCTCGATCTGTGATGATTGATTCGATGCTCCCGAAGGTACAGAATATGTTTTCAACAAGAAACTGTGCAATAATCTCTGATGTGACTCTAGGTACTGCTTTACAAATGGCAAATTTGCTCATGTATTCTATAGCCCCAATGACATATCTATGTCCGTCCTTTGATTTGCAGAATGGGCCAAGCACATCCATTGCTACTCGATGACCAAAGTTCTGAATCTTCACATTTTGCAGTGGCGCCCTCTGGTGTAAAATATTCTTTTCCTGACACTTTGTACAAGATTTTATATAATTTTCTATTTTTTTTTCTGCATTCGGAATATAATAGCGATTCTTGAATTTTCTCAGAGTTTTAAATAAGCCAAAATGTCCTCCACTCCATGTGTTATCATGTAATTCTGCCATACATTCTGTAAATAAGCTTTCTGGTAAAACTGTGACACTTTTCAGCTGGTTATCTACCCATACTTTTTTGCATAAAATATTCCGTTTCGTGTGATAACCTTTATATTGGTTCATCTTTGATAATCTTTCAAATATATTTTTGTATTCCTCGTCAGCTTGTTGTCTCTGTAATAAATCTATTTTTTCAAAGCTATACAAACATAAATCATCCTGATTTGGTGAGATATTCTCTTCTGGTTTATCTTCATTGTAGAGGGGATTTCTGCTTAGGTAATCTGCATGAATATTATCCTTTCCCTTACAATGGATTATTTTAAAATTCCACGGTTGTATAGCTAAAGCCCATCTCGCCAAACGTCCATTCATGTCTCTACGTGATCGTAACCATACCAGGCTCTTGTGATCCGTAAATACTTCAAATTCCATGCCCCATAAATATTGTTTAAAATATGATAAGGCCCAAATAAGACCTAAACATTCTTTCTCCGTTATTGCATAACGTTTTTCTGCGTCGCTTAATTTCCTCGAAGCGAATGCTACTGGCCGTAGATCTGATTTGCCTTGCATAATACATGCTCCCAAAGATTTATCAGATGCATCTATATACAATCTCGTTGTCACATCTTCATCTGTTGTGAAATATCTGAGTATTGGAGCTTCACAAATCTTGTTTTTCATTATATTGAAGGCCTTTTGCGCTTCTGTTGACCATTCAAATTTACGTCCTTTCTTCGTCAATTCTGTCAGAGGCAATGTTATTTTAGCGAATCCGTCAATAAATTTTCTGTAATACGAAAATAGACCTAATACTGATCTTAGTTCCTTTAAGTTGCTTGGTGGCTTTGCATCTTGCATTGCCTTCACTTTCTCCATGTCGGGGCCAATTCCCTCCTTCGACACAGTATGTCCTAATACTGTTAAGCTTGTGAACCCAATTTTGCACTTCGTCGGCTTCAAAGTTTAATTTGCCTTCTGAAATCTTCGCAAAACATTTTCCAAAGCTGTTAAGAACTCTTTATATGTTTTTGCATACACAATGATGTTGTCAACATATACCAAAACATTTTTGTATTTCATTTCCGCTAAAACTGTGTCCATTGCTCTCTGAAAATGAGCCATACTTGTTATCAATCCCATGGGTAATTTTTTAAATGAATATAGACCTGATTGACAAATGAAAGCTGTCTTTTCTTTGCCTTTTCCGAGACATAGTTGCCAATATCCTGAATTTAGATCCAGTTCAGCAAAGAAACGTGCGCCTTCTAGACACGTCAATAGTTCTTCAATGCGCGGTATTGGATATGCATCTGGTTTAATTTTCTTGTTTAAACTTCTGAAATCTATACAAAACCTTGGTTTCCCATCTGCTTTCTCTACAATCACAACTGGTGATGCGTACGGGCTTTGACAACGTTCTATTACGTCATTCTTGAGCATTTCTTGAACTTGTTCTTCAATAATTTGCTTCTGTTTCTCGGACATTCGATATGGCGGTTTATGTACTGGTACTTCATCAGTCGTTTCGATATCTATTTTATATCCGTTGTATGCCCCTAGATTCGAAGGACTGTAGGCAAATATATCTTCATATTTATTTAATAATGTCAGTAGTTGCTGCTGCTGAGAATTGTTCAACTCCTTGCCAATTTGTATACTATCCTTATTCTCTTCTGCAAAATATATTGTTTCACAT
This sequence comes from Apotomis capreana, assembly GCA_947623375.1. Classification (NCBI taxonomy): domain Eukaryota; kingdom Metazoa; phylum Arthropoda; class Insecta; order Lepidoptera; family Tortricidae; genus Apotomis; species Apotomis capreana. The sequence continues at coordinate 2,106,665 of OX392520.1, forward strand.
CGGATGCCTTGTTTATTTGATTCTTGCAGTGGCATCGGTTTTCTTGATTCCTTTATTATATTATTTACCAAGGGCGTGGTAAATCTTCCTTGTAAGCATATTTTATTTTCCTGAAAATCAATTTTGGCATCATTCTGTACCAAAAAGTCATACCCGATGATGATTTGGTCAGAATTAATGTTAATAATGTTAAATTTATGATTAAATACTACATTATCTACAATTATATTTAATTGTACTGAACCCTCAGTACAAACAAATTTGCCACCGATTATCTTCAAAGAAATCCTATCATCATCATTAAACTTAATGTTCAAACTTTTGATAATAGACAGACTAATACAAGATACGCTTGCTCCACTATCTATCAGAGCTAGATAGTTTTCATTAAATATTCCTACATTTATATAAGACCTATTATATAAAGGTTCATTATTGCCTGTATTAGTATCGGAGCGTAGTGTGTTCAACGCCGCGCCGCTCCGGTCCCGCGTCGTCCATCGGCGTTTGGGCGATTCTCTTCATTCCGGTACGTTGATCTCGAAGATGCATTTCCTTGGTAGTTGCCCCGATAATTTTGTTGTGGTCTTGATCTGAAATTATAACCTGGATAACCACGGTTCACAGGCGTGTTCACCGCCTGATCGTTGGTTAACGTGGCAAACGCTGGTACTGGCGTATGAACTGGTACTGGTGTAGAAAATGCCGATTGGGGTGCCGTCGATACATTTGGAGATGAAACATTTATTGGTGATAGTGATTGTTCACCCTGTTGGCTTTGGATCATTGGATATGGAGTTTCGTTAATGGGTATCACAATTGAGGGTTTTTGCTCTTGCGAATGATACTCATTGTACCGATGAATAGCCGCTTTGAGCTCTGCCTTCGTGTTGATCGTTGCTGTTGTAAAGTATAATTTTACGCTGTCATGTAGATTTTTTATAAAATGAGTTATGAAATCGGCTTCTCCTATGTTCCCAGCCTTAGATGCTAATGCTTCCAGCGCATAATAGAATATTATTGGTGATTCATGAGTCTCCTGACGACGATAATAAAAACTTTGTACATAATTTTGGCTCGACGGGAATTCGTTCTTTAATTTTGTCAAAACATCTTCGAATGATGTGAAAGTTGCGTGGTTAGCTTTATAAAATTGTAACGCAGGTCCCGATAAATACGCTGCGATCGCCGCTTGTGATTGTGCTGGTTCATATTTTTTCACTTGGGCCAATATTTTGAATTGAAAAATAAAATCGTCGACATCTGATAAGCCATTAAAAGTGTTTGTTTCCATTTTCGTATGAAATCCAAACTAATTATATGCACAAACAGTTTAAAATCGCATGGGATGAAAAATGATAATGGGTGATTCTGATGAGGTTTTATGCTGTCGACTACTTTGTCTTTGATGATATTTGATGTTGCTTGTCATGTTAGTTTTACTTTATGAAGAAATAAAGAATTGTACGGACGCAAATATTGTTTGTATAATAAACTTAGGAATATGGAGACTTCCAGCTACGCAGAAGGTAAATTAGGGATTTAACAGGTTATGGGTTCCCCCATATTCCTAATTTTTTAGCGGTTTGAATAAAAAAATTTAGAAAATTTTCGAAAATATATTTTTTGACAACTTCATATTTAATGTAAAAATTTATTAAAACAACAGTTTATTGTTGAAGCAGAAAGCTTCCAAAACCAAAATATGGCACAAGCAAAAATACAGAACGTGATATATCGTCTAGAAGATGGAAATAATTTTCACAATTGGAAATTTCGTTTAGAGTTGTTGTTGGAGGAGAAAGGCCTTAGCGATATATTGGCCTGTGAGGATGTTAAGGCGGATGAAAAGAAGAAGGATGCAGAAGCGAGATCACTAATTGTGCAGTGCATAGGCGATAATTTTCTAGAAATTGTGAAAGGATGCAAAAGTGCCAAACAAATGATGAACGCTTTAGAAAATATTTTCAATCGAAGAAGTGTTATGAATAAATACAATTTAAAAAAGAAATTAATCGAATTGAGATGCGAGGATAGTGAGAAATTGCAAGATTTCTTTCTGAAATTTGATAAGCTAATAAGCGATATCGATGTCATGTCTAAAATGGACGAGTCAGATAAAGTGGTACATTTACTACTCGCATTACCGGGAAAATATAACAATGTGACAACAGCTTTAGAAACGATGAACGAAAATTTAACTTTAGAAAAGACAAAAAGGGCTTTACTTGACGCGGAAATCCGACTGGATGATGTAAGTAAGACTCAAGACAACGCATTTAACATAGAATGCTGGAATTGTAATGAAAAGGGGCACAAAGCAATATTTTGCCACAAAAGTATTCATAATAGGCAGTATTACACTTTCCAACGTGGTGCTCCTGTCCGAGGTGGTGAATTATATAGAAGGGGTCGTGGCAGAATGCATGGACGCGCTCGAGGTGTGAATAGAGCACACACATCAAGGGACGATGCAATTATAGCTCATGAAGAGACTATAGAGGAAGTGGGCTGTATGATTGATGAAGAATTCAACTTGACTTGTAAGGCATCATTTAATCAATCAATTTCTTTTGTAGTCGATTCTGGTGCATCACAAAATTTTATATCTGATATTTATACACCATTTATGACAAATGTAAAAACCTTAGCACATCCTGTACAAATTAACACAGCTAATGGTGAAAAATTGATTGCATATCAAAGTGGCAGTTTACCGATTAAATGCGGTAATGTTAAGTTTGCTGTCGAAGGACTTATTGTAGCAAAGTTAGCATATAATCTTCTATCTGTACGGAAACTGCTAGAAAAACCAAATGAAATCATTTTTAGGAATGAATACGCAAAATTTTATTTTTTAATGGGTCCATTATATGGGCATATAATAATGGCAAACTTTATATTTTGCAGGGTAAAATTATAACGGAGGAAGTAGTCGCGGCTATACATTCAGCAGATGGCATGTTGTGGCACAGACGTTTAGGACACACCAGCTCTAAAACCTTACAAAGGCTACAGCTACCACTAAACAACAACTTATGTAACGCGTGTATGAAAGGTAAGGCAACACGATTACCATTCAAAAGGTTAGAGCAACCAAGGTCACGTCAAGTCTTAGAACTGTTACACAGTGATATAGCGGGCCCATCCAACATTCCAACAATTGAGGGTGAAGTCTATTTTCAAACCATAATAGATGATTTTTCACACTTTTGTGTAGTTTTCTTGCTAAAAAGGAAATCAGAGGCAGCTCAAAATATTATTACCTATATCCATCGATACGAAAACGAATTTGAGAAAAATGTTAAGAGGATCAGGTGTGATAATGGAGGTGAATACACTTGCAATAAACTCCGTCAATTTTGTGATCAGAAAGGAATAGTTTTGGAATATAGTTTACCATATTCACCAGCTAGTAATGGCGTTGCAGAGAGAATGAATCGAAGTTTGTATAACAAAGCAAGGACTATGCTTATTGAAACTATGCTGCCAAAGACTTTGTGGGGTGAAGCAGTAAAATGTGCAGCTTATCAGTTGAACCGTTGTTCGTCTGTGGCTATTAATTTCAAAACTCCTTGTGAAATTATGTATGGGACAAGAGACTTAAACAAACTTCGTGCATTTGGTGCAAAGGCGTGGGCATATATCTTACCTAAACATGATAAACTTTCGGAGAGAGCACGTGAGTGTAGGATGGTAGGATACAGCAGAACAGGATATAGTTTATGGGATCCTAGAAATAACAAAATAATTGTGTCACGAGATGTGAGATTCGATGAAAATGATATTGTTTACAAAGAAAGTGAGCAGACTGATAACGAACGAGAGTGGTTAAGAGTAAGTATTTCAGAAACAAATCCCATAAATACTGATGGGATTACTGAGCCTGAACAAGATAATGGAAATAGAGAAGAGGTCATCAATAAGAATGTTGATGAGGAAATTATAGAACCAGAAGAAATGTTTGAAGATTGTGCTGAAGAGAACATAAATGAGGGACAAGATGTTAGAAATGAGCATGTGACAAGAACAAGAAGTGGCAGAATTATTAAACCTCCAAAAAGATTGGAAGATTATGAAACACATGTCGCCTACTGTTTGTGTACGGGTGATCCAGGTTCTTACAAAGAAGCTGTTGAAAGAGGTCAAGAGTGGCAAGACGCAATAGATAAAGAATTAAATTCGCTGAAATCATTGGAAACATGGGAAGAATCAGAATTGCCGAAAGATAAAAAGGCTATAGATACCAAATGGGTATTCACTACTAAAAAGGATGGTACAAAAAAGGCCCGATTAGTGGCGAAAGGGTTTCAAGAAGAAACATTATTTAATGTGTATTCACCAGTAGCTCGTATGCCTACAATTCGTATGATGCTTAGTCAAGCTATACAAAATGACATGTACATGAAACAATTAGACGTTCCAACGGCCTTTTTAAACGGGTTCTTAAAGGAAGACGTTTATATAAAACCACCGTTAGGAGTTAAAGTTGGAAAAGGCATATATTTAAAACTAAAAAGATCTCTGTATGGGTTAAAACAAGCACCTAAATGCTGGAACGAAAGACTTCATGGCTTTTTAGTTGATAAAGGATTTTTACAATCAAAACATGATTTTTGTTTATATATTTTGGAAGATGTATTTTTATTAGTGTATGTTGATGATATCATTTTAATGTCTAAAAGTGCAACAAACCTGTATAAAGCACATGAATATTTAAAATTGGAATTTAATGTGAAGGACCTTGGAGAGGTGAGTGCGTACTTAGGGTTGGATATTGTGAGAACCTCAGAATCAATCTCTATTTCTCAAGAATCAGCAATAAATAGATTGCTTGATAAATTTAACATGGCAGATTGTAAAGGGGCGGAGACACCAATGGAGGTAAATTTCACTACTGATGTCAATGAATGTATCACCTTGGATATACCATATCGTGAGCTCATAGGTTGCCTTTTATACTTAGCTACTTCAAGTAGGCCAGATATTTGCTTCGCAGTATCCTTTTTGAGTAGATTTTTGGATAAGCCAACTATGTCACTGTGGCAAGCAGCGAAACGTGTTTTGCGATATCTAAAACACACCAAATCAAAATGTTTGGTATACAAACAGGATAGCAGTTGTCCCTTGATTGCCTATACCGATGCTGACTGGGCAGGCGACAAAACAGACAGAAAAAGTATGAGTGGTTCTGTAGTCTTCTATGGCAATAATTTGTTAGCCTGGTTCTGTAAGAAACAAAACGTTGTCGCCTTATCAACAGCCGAAGCTGAATATATAGCTGCGGCTCTAGCGTGTGCAGAGTTAGTTAGTTTAAAGGGGTTGTTACAAGATTTTAACTGTCTTTCAAACTCAACGTTACTTGTAGATAATCAGAGCGCTATCAAACTGATGGAGTCAAATGAAAACAGTAAGAGGTCAAAGCATATTGATATTAAATATCATTTTATTAAAGATTTGATTAGCAAACGATTAGTAATTGTAAAGTATGTGAACACGAAAGAAAATGTTGCAGACATTTTAACAAAAGCTTTAGGAAAACAGAAACATAATTATTTTGTAGAGAAACTAGGTTTAATTGAATAGTTTATTTGTATGCCAAAAGTGTTATCATAATTATTATGAGGTTTAATGTTCATCTACGTTTTATTGTCATCTAAAACAAAAGTTTAACATTGAGGGGGGAAGGAGTTAGAGTGAAGACCACTATCCTTCTTATACTGAGCGGTTAGTATTTTGTCTTGTTTGTTTTATTATTTATTTGTTTTTCAATGTTTAACTTTAGTTATAGATATAGTTATTAGTTTGTTTCTAACTTTATGATTGCGACAATTCTTATTCCGGGGTGAATTAGAATTGCGGGGGGATGATGAGGTTTTATGCTGTCGACTACTTTGTCTTTGATGATATTTGATGTTGCTTGTCATGTTAGTTTTACTTTATGAAGAAATAAAGAATTGTACGGACGCAAATATTGTTTGTATAATAAACTTAGGAATATGGAGACTTCCAGCTACGCAGAAGGTAAATTAGGGATTTAACAGATTCAACTTCGCAAAGATTCGTCAACTTCACCCGTCTGTCGAACTCGCTCCGTCACGGCAGTGCCGTCAGGACAACCAATACCACAATTCAATTTTGGCAATTCGCAATTGCCAAATGTACTTCTCCTTCGTTGTGCGTCGTGCGCGTATAGATAGTGCGCTTCGCTCCTGTACGGCTCCTATGCAAACCGTAAGTTTTCAGTACGTATTTGTAACAGATGTCCAAGAATCTGTGGACAAAATTAGTTGGGAGCGGGGAAACTTTCAATACTCGCGTGACTCTAGTTAAAAATTTCGCAGACTCCACCAAGTGTGGCGACTGCCGGGGGGATAACTTCAGATGAGGAATAAGTAGAACATAGGTACTTCTTGAAGATGTTTATTGCCCAGAGGCCACACGATAACTAACTACTACATTTTATTTCATTGACGGATGTCACGCGTCTTATTCTAAATATAAACATACAATATACAACTTTACTTTTATATCGGTAGCCAATTAGCTCCAACAGTGAAGGAGAACCTTCACAGTAGGTTAGGGTTTTGTGCCCTGAAAACGAAAATGCTCCGAGAAATAGGTAGGTTAGGGTTATTTTTTTTTATGACCCTAAAATTAAACTGCTCGAAGAGATAGGTAGGTTAGGGTTATTTTTTTTTATAACCCTAAAAACGAAACTGCTCCCAGAGATAGGTAAGTCAGGGTTTTTTTTATGACCCTTAAAAGGTAACTGCTCCTAATTTGGCTCGGCAATGGGGAAGAATGAATAAGAAAAAAATATTATATTTTTTGGATGTATTTATTTAGGCAACATTTATGCTTTAAGTTATTATGAAAAAAGTATGATATGACAATGGTATAGTATACAAAGTGACTATTATGCTATTAGTCTATTATGCAATTAAACTATTATAATTTTCGAAATTATGCAATTCGTTTGTATGCATTTTGTTTTTATGCTATATGATCACTTATGCAGGTTGAAATTAAGCAATTCGTTTTATGCAAAATGAAAATTCGCAAGTTGTTGTTATGCAAAACATTACACACCCATTTATATATTATGTACCCATAGTAAAAACATTGCTTAGTTTGGGACTGGGTCGATTTGAGAAAGATTGTCAAAAAAAGCATAAGTGACAAAGTTGCCTGATGAAGAGCTCCATACGAGTTCGAAACATGTGGGGCCGTTCCTGATTTTACGTGAGTATAAACTGCTAAATACAGTAATCAAAAATAACTACGAAAATATATATTTAATAGCATAATAAACACAATTTAAATTAAAATCAAGGCGTGATTTTTAACCGGCAGGCATAAAATACAGCAAGACGCAGCCAATCCACAAAACAAAATAGCCAAAGGGCATCCAATTGAAATAATTTAAGTGTATCACGGTCTAATCTTTACTAAAGGGGCTTCAGAAAATGCCAAGGCTGTGAGGAGGGGGGTATAGGAATGCGGGGGGTTGGGGCACTTTCCGAAGCTTTAATGGGCTAAATATCTTGAGCCCAGATAATTCGTGGATGGGAGTGGTTGCAGAGAAGTGTTTTTCGAAGTTTCGAGGGGGCGTTTTTGTTTGGAACGATTTTAAAAAGTTTGGTTAGTGGGTTATCGCAAAGTGATGTCGATGTACTAAGTCGGTGTTATCTGTTTCACGTCTGTCTGTATGTTCTATGATGTAGCAATACTTCACACGGCCAATAATGTCATCATCATTATCACCCGCATCACCATCATCATCATCATCATTATTATCATTATCAGATGTCAATGTCAAAGACAAACAAGGGCTATATCGATGTTTCTAATGATAATATATCCCCGAGAAGGTGTTGTTCATTTTGCCGAATTTTCACTTAGCTGTTTTTTCCTTTCTAGTCATACATTTTTCATAAATCTTGCAAATATCGTCCCATTGATTAAGTTACGTGATGTTTTATAATAATCTCAAATATTTTACGGTTTCAGAGAAAAATGCTTTCTTTAAAAGAAATTAAGCATTCGTGCCGTTCAACCGGCTGATATATTATCACCAAATATCTGCTTCAGAGATCCTCGCTATTCACCTTTAAATCCTATAATTGACACTTAATGCAGAAATATTCTGGGTATAACCGATACATGGCTCACATGGTATGTCAATATCAATCGAATGAATGAATAAATAAATATCAGACAACCTCACACAAATCGATCTAGTCCCAAATTAAGCTCAAGAAGGCTTGTGTTATGGGTAGACGACAATATACATACTTATATAGATAAATATATACTTAAATACATAGAACATCCATGACCCAAGCACAAATATTCGAGTTCATTTCAAACTGAGCCAACCGCGTCGTCAAAGAAATAATAAATGTGTAAAGGAATGAATGAATGAATGAATGAATGAATGACGTACTTACTGTGGACGCCCTCTGCCTCATCCAGGGGACACAGGACGCTAAATAAATCAAGTATTTGTATTTGTTTTAGTTTCTTTCCAAAATAACTTTGAAGCCCTTAGCCCATTGTTTCATATTATTGTCTCAGCTACGTTGCGAACGCTACAGCTGAAGTATTAGCAAAGAAGATTGGCCGTAAGTCGCGTCATTTGCCGCCGATTCCCGAACACGCTTCACCGCGGTACACTTTTGAATCGATTACAAAAACAAGTTTTATTGTTTTAAACAGACTCACAAACTATTCTATTACGACCGTCTTTATAATATAAATATTATAATATAAATATAAATATTAAGGGACAATCATACACAAATCGACCTAGTCCCAAACTAAACAAAGCTTGTACTATGGGTACTAGACGACGATATACATAATATATAAATACATATATAGATAACATCCATGACCCAAGAACAAATATTTGCCCCGGCCGGGATTCGAACCCGGGACCGCCGACTCAGTAGGCAGGTGTCTACCAACCGAGCCAAACGCGTCGTCCTTTATACAGGCCATACAGGGTGATCAATCCAAATGGGTCGGTATGGAGGAAACGAAAACTTTAAGAGATAGGGAAATCTGTTCTTAGGAACCATGGCGTTGGCTTTTTTTTCAACAACGGTCTCCTCTTGAAATGCCGGTAAACCCTTGCCCTGCTTATAGATTAATCTTTATGATGCTATAATAATTAACGAACCTACTCACAAAATTTCATGAGAATCGATTGAGAAAAGCGACCTCTCCGCGAGAACAGCCGGAAAGCTAGACATCCAAACACCTGGACATACGAAAGAATTTTGGACCAAGCTGAAACGGAGATCCTTCGCTCACTCCCCCAAAAAACCATTGCGAAATTTGCACAACACGCACCGGTGAATACTTTTATAACAATAACAAAATAACAGCTGATTCGATCGGTGCGTTTTCACGGTTTTATAAAACAGTGAACTTTTTGTGAAATTTAATTACTCGCTTGCAGCCGGACAACGTACATGGCTATATTTTAATACAATATAACATAGTGCACAATTCCACAGTAGGCTAACTTAACCACACAATACTTTATTGCACACAAAGTTTGCAAAAAGGAAACAAAACAATACAATTTATAAATAACGGTAGACAACAGGCGGTCTTATCGCTATAAAGCGATCTCTTCCAGACAACTTTTGGTTAGTGAAATTGACCACACTTTATTTTATAGTTGTATTTTTTAATAAAAGTTCATTTACACAAGTGTAAATACAATTCATAAGGTCTGTATCTACTCGTAGTTTCGTAATGGGATTTAAATTCCACGTTTACCACTAACATTTACCCGAGATATTGCAACTGTACTGTATTTTCTATTTTAGCGGTATGCATTCCTTTATCGTTACCGGAACGTTTTTTTTTCAGTTTTGGTACATCGTCGGTACATCCTGTATATTATACTAGCTGTGCCCCGCGGAGTTACCCGCTCATCCCACGGGGACGCTAAATTTATTCTGGATGAAAAATGTCCTTCCCCGGGACTGACACTATCTATATACCAAATTTCATCTAAATCGGTTCAGCGGTTTAAGCGTGAAGAGGTAACAGACAGACAGACACACTTTCACATTTATAATATAAGTATGGATTTAGAGCATCAGCAAAACGGCAGTTTTCCTGCGGATTTCCATATTTTCTTCGGTATAGCATGGAAACTCAGAGCGGCTTTCCATTGCGTATCGAAAGAAGTCCTAATAGTCTGTTATTTTATTTATTCGTATGGCGGGGTTGTAGGTCGAATACAGCTTAGTCTGTTATATTTTTATTATTATAAGGACATAGTTTATTCTAAAGACACAATTTCATAACAATTTGGGAAAATATTTTTTATTTTCTAACAAAGCGATCATCGTAAGTAGAATTTTCTGGTCTGAACGTTATCAGTGACAACACACACATTTTAGAACCAACCACAGGTGCAGCCTATTAGAAATATCTGCGGTCCTTGTAAATATTTCTTTCTCCGTCTCTCTTTCTGTCTCTCTCTCTCTCTCTCTCTCTCTCTCTCTCTCTCTCTCTCTCTCTCTGATGCGGAGTAGCACGAGAGGAACTCCATTCCATTGATTCCGCGATTGACTTCAGTATCACCTGATGCTAAAGTGACTTGATCGAGGATGTAGCTCTTTGATTCCGCAATAGCCTATACACTGATCTTGCCTTGAAGGGGCCCAAATTATAATTTTCTGGAAATACACGTTCGTGCATGTAATGTACATTAAAGTTCATGCAAAATAAAGTTCATTAATTGATTGATTAATCCATTAATTCACTCATTTACTATTTTTTTCATTCCTTCATTCACTCATTATTTCATTCATTCATTCACTCATTCATAAAAACTGACCTACTGTGACTTTACACACGTGACCGGGTACAACATCGTTTTTGCGGTACATTCTGACACGGGTCGCATAATTACGGCAATTAGGACAAACGGACAGAATGGCGAATTGATAAAATCGCTATTAATTACCTATTTCGGGGTTTTTCCGGGTCTCAGTGTCCGGATATCCGGAATGAAATTATGTCGTTATTTTGGGCATGTTTTAGCTCGTTCCCAATTAAAAAGGTGTTGGTGCATTTGGTACTTTATTAAATAGAGTATGGGGAAAATCAGTATTTTCCAAACTGTGAGTTGCTACATTTTAGGGTACGTTTTCATTAATAAAAATTAATACTAATAAATAAATATCGGACATCCTCACACAAATCAATCTAATCCCAAATTTTGCTCAAGAAGGATTGTGTTATGGGTATTAGACGACGATATACGTACTTATATAGATAAATATATACTTAAATACATAGAACAACCATGACCCAAGCACAAAATATTCGAGTTCATCACATAAATATTGGCCCTGGCCGGGATTTGAACCCGGGACCGCCGGCTCAGTAGGTAAGTGTTTACAAACCGAGCCAAACGCGACGTCAAAATCCTCGTCGTTCATTGGGTAGGGATAGGAGAACACTGAACAAGAAAGGCTTCCACTACCATCAAACACAAGTTAAGGGCATACCCCGTCTCAATGTCCTTAGGTAAACGTTGTACATAGTTTTATTGATGATTGCATTACCTAATGCCTAATTCTTTTTAAAACAACACTACATTATTGTTGGGTAAGTGACCAGATAACATCCAGGCGTTAGAAAAAACTCGTCAACGGAGTAAAAAATAAAATAAAAAACATTTATTTCGACCATCTGGGATGATTGCTTACAAAATATGTTAGTAACTGACATTCTTATCCTACGGTTAGTGAACATTATTATTAGGTGTATTATATACACCACGCACATATAAAGCACGTCACATAGGTATCAGTTTGGTTTTCAGTTTATTTTCAAACTAGCGACCCGCCCCGGCTTTGCACGGGTGCAATGGTGATAAATTATGCAGTATTAATACATACGTATATAAACCTCCCTCTTGAATCACTCTATCCATTAAAAAAACGGCATCAAAATCCGTTGAATAGTTTTAAAGATCTAAGCATACATAGGGACAGACAGACAGATAGACAGCAGGAAGCGACTTTGTTTTATGTAGTGATGCTCTGTCACAAGGTGCGTGTTTTATATCAGTAGGTTGTATACTTTTGGGCCAATAGAAATGAAACACGAATTGAGAAGCGGAGATCATAAAGCAATTAGAAACATGGGGTAGTCTCAAATAGAATTGGTACCCATGAAACGAACTATAATCTTGGTCCTTGAACTCTACACCGGTACAGTAAAGCTGAAATACAGTCAGCTCAAAAATGACGTGTATGATATTGTTAGTGCAATATTGAGTACTGTACAGTGAACAAGTGTGTACAGCACGTACAGGGCGCATAATAGGTCTCGTTACAATTTGTTTTTATTCGTTCGTTCGACGCGTTTAATTGTCGCGACCCGCTGCGCTCGACGAAAGCATTCTATGGATAAGACATTTAATTATTTAAACTAAAGGTGGCTGAAACTTCATCCGAAACGTCTTCCTTTTTTTACCATAGTCGGCGAAAGGTATCCTATAACCATTATCCACTATCCAGATATCCGTGTACCAAAGCTGAATGAAATCACAAAGAAACTTCTAGAAACAGATGGTGCTGTACGGATTGCGCCGCACGGTGGGAGTGGTGGTGATGACGATGTCGATGATGGTTGTGGTGATGATGGTGATTTCGTGGTCATCACCATCACCACTAACCCCAGAATCAATACCCTCATCATAATACCTAATCATCATTCATCACCATCATCAACACCAGTCACCACTATCATCATCTTCACCAACACCATCATAAACATCATCATCATCACCAACACCATCACCACCAATCACCACCATCACAAATTTCACGAGTTATTGCCCACAGGCCTGTACACAACCATTTAAAAATTATCTACGAAGCCAAACCGAATCCAACTCCATGCCCCTGCGGGGTAAGGTAACTCGATTAGGTGCGGGGGTGTGCGTCCATTCCGTATGTGGTACTATAAAGTATTTTGAAGATATGTCGCCCTTAGCGTTTAATGAAATAATGATCTTTATTCTTCGTAGGCTACCAGGGGGACTATGACAGTTGTGTTTATAACGGGATGCATAAGTCACAAAGCATCTGTCACTCATACTCGCGTCTTGTCAAATCGTGATGGATACTTTGTCACTTATTTATCGCGTGATAAAAGCAACTATCATAGGCTCGCAAGGCACTTTTACATGTCTGATTCTACCGGCATTTCACAAGAGGAGACCACTGCTGAGAAGTGCTTATCCACGCTATTCTCACGCGAGGGCACGAGCTCGCGCCCCGAAAACAATAGCCACCAGAGCCGACTGATGACTCGCAATGCAGTTACGACCGCCGCCGAACACCCCCGGAAACACCCGAACCTACTGTTGCCCATTCGTGTGGCCAATGTGACGTCATCGTTTTTCAAAGGCAGCAAGTTCAGTGCGAGCCGGACTCGCAAACCGAGGGTTCCGCACGAATTGTGAAAGCACTGCGTATTGCTCTAAAGATATGATTTATAAACTACTTAGCGAAGACTTTGTGGTTGGAAACCTGTTGTCCCCGTGAAAGATATAGGTAGGTCGGGGTTAGTTCACCAACTGCAAATAAGTTTGTAGTCTCAAAATATATATTTATATGGTAATGTTTTTCAGAACTTTTTATTCACAAGTGCTGCATGTGGCTTGTTGCCAATGTTCGTAATTCCAGGTAAACAGGAATTACCCTATAGGTTTAGATCCCCTTACCAGCGTCAACAAATATGTTCGCATGTGAACGCAGTATGTTCGCCAGAAAACCGGTTACTCGCTGAGGGTGTTCCAGTTGCATTCGCGCCACTACGTGCACTTCAGATCATTTGTAGTGCGCGTGCCGCGGCCGCTCCAGGAGACCATCGCGTGTGCTGATTTCTGGCCGAAAGGTGTCGTGTTTCGTCGGTTCCGGGGCAACCTACCAAATCCAACACCCGAGATGTCGGAACAACGGGGCCACGCCGTTTCGCCGTCAAAATAAACATTGTTCGGTTCATGACGCATTGGTGTAAACTGTAATGTTATGTAACTTGTTTTTCAATAAATAAATAAATAAATCTTTTGATGGCGTTGACTTAAAACTTAGACTTTTTCACACTCTTAAGAGGTAGCATACCTGATTATTGATGGGTATTAATTCAAGCTTGATCCCTCCCTTGATTCGTCCCTTGATTCCTCCTCCCCACCCCGTTTCTGAGAAAAGGAGGTTGACAGACAGGCAGATAGATCATCATCATCATCATCATCTCAGCCATAGGACGTCCACTGCTGAACATAGGCCTCCCCTTTGGACTTCCATATATACCGGTTGGAAGCGACCTGCATCCAGCGCCTTCCGGCGACCTTTATAAGGTCATCTGTCCATCTTGTAGGTGGATGTCCTACGCTGCGCTTGCTGGTCCGAGGTCTCCACTCGAGCACTTTTCGGCCCCATCGGCCATCTGCTCTGCGTGCTATGTGGCCTGCCCATTGCCACTTCAACTTGCTAATCCGGTGAGCTATATCGGTCACTTTAGTTCGTCTACGGATTTCCTCATTTCTGATTCGATCACGTAGAGACACCCCTAGCATAGCCCTCTGCATTGCACGTTGAGCGACTTTGAGCTTTGAGATGAGGCCGATAGTGAAAGACCACGTTTCGGTGCCGTAAGTCATCACTGGTAACACACATTGGTTGAAGACTTTCGTCTTGAGGCACTGAGGTATGTCGGACGAAAAAACATTGCGTAGTTTCCCGAACGCTGCCCAGCCGAGTTGGATTCGGCGGTTGACCTCTTTCTCGAAGTTAGACCTACCTAATTGGACCACTTGTCCTAGGTAGATGTATGAGTCAACAACTTCGAGTACCGAGTTTTCAACAGAGACTGGGATGGGCACAACCTTGGCATTTGACATGAGTTTCGTCTTGTCCATGTTCATTTTTAAGCCCACCCGTTGAGAAACTCGATTGAGGTCATCGAGCATCACGCTGAGTTCCTCCATCGACTTTGCCATGACTACGATGTCGTCGGCAAACCGAAGGTGAGTGATGTATTCGCCATTGATGTTGATGCCAAGTCCTTGCCATTCCAGGAGCTTGAAGGCGTCTTCCATAACGGCCGTAAACAGTTTCGGGGATATAACGTCCCCCTGTCTTACGCCTCTTCTCAATGGAGTGGCCTTTGTGCTCTGCTCCTGAACTCGGACTGACATGGTGGCGTTACTATACAAACACTTCAACACTTCAATGTACCGATAGTCAATATGGCATCGCTGAAGTGACTCGAGCACCGCCCATGTTTCCACCGAATCGAAGGCTTTCTCATAGTCCACAAACGCTAAGCATAATGGCAAGTTATACTCTTCAGTCTTCTGTATAACTTGCCGCAGCGTATGTATGTGGTCTATGGTACTACAGCTTCTTCGGAAACCGGCTTGTTCGGGAGGCTGGAAGTCATCAAGTCTATGTTCGAGACGGTTCGTGATGACCCTTAAAAACAGCTTATAAACATGGCTTAGAAGCGTGATGGGCCTGTAGTTCTTCAATAGGCTATTATCACCTTTCTTGAAGAACAGTACCACCTCGCCTCTATTCCATGCTTCAGGCGTTTTGCCCTCGGACAAGACGGAATTAAAGAGCTTCTGGAGGACCTTAAGTACCGGTGTTCCACCCGCTCTCAGAAGCTCTGAGGTGATTCCGTCTTCGCCCGGCGCCTTGTTGTTCTTAAGCTGCTTCAGGGCCATCCTAATCTCGTACAGACTGATGTCCGCGTTGTCTTCGGTATAATGTCGGGACAGCTTGGCTCTTGGATCGCCTACCAATCTGTCAACGGGCTTTGCGACTGAAGTGTATAACTGACCATAGAACCTCTCGATCTCGCCTAGAACCTCTGCTTTGGTCGACGCTATGCTGCCATCTTCCCGTTTCAGCTTGGTCAGCTGGCTTTGTCCAATAGACTTGTCCTTTGCGAACACTTTGGAGCCTTTGTTCTGCTCAATGGTCTCTTTAACACGGTTCGTATTAAAGAGCCGCAGATCATGTCGCAAGGACTTCGATATACGTCTATTAAGCTGCCTATATGACCTCGCGTCATCGGGAGACTGCAACTGTAGCGAGCGTCGTTCAGCCATGAGGTTTAAGGTTCGATCAGACAATTTCTGAGGTCTATCTTTACGGCGGGGTCTGAAAAAATTAGACCCTACCGTGTGGACAGTTTCCACTAGCCCGTCGTTGATCTCGTCCACTGAGACAAAGTTCTCCAGACAAGCGAAGCGGTTGGAGAGCTTGAGTTGAAAGCTCTCAGGGGTTTTGAATATGGGCCCGAGTAGGTCGGAGCGTAGACTTCATCAGACTGGACCTTTCCAGTTTGACATTGATATTCAGTGTGCCTCTTACGATTCGATGATCACTGCCGGTCTTTACCCTATTGATCACAGACACATCACTGAAAATCCGTTTCCTGTCGGTCATGATGAAGTCAATCTCGTTTCTCGTGGAACCATCGGGACTTATCCAGGTCCATTTCCTGTGAGGCGGCTTCTGGAAGAAAGAGTTCATCATGAAGAGTTCCTCTTTCTCCAGAAAGTCTGCCAGCCTCTGTCCCCTAGGGTTCCGTTGCCCGTATCCAAATTGCCCACTCTCAACTCATCACCGCTGTTCTTGCCTAACTTTGCATTGAAGTCCCCCATAACAACAGTGAAGTAGGTTTTGGAAGTATGTATGGCCCTACTTACGTCCTCATACATAGCCTCTACTTCCTCATCAGAATGTGACGAGGTCGGTGCGTATACCTGAATGACCTTCAACGAATATCTTTTGGATATTCTGAGTATTAGGTATACCACCCTGTTCGACACACTGTCGATGGTAGTTATGTTGTTAACGAGGGACTTGTGAACGAGAAACCCGACACCACCTTGGGACTGTTGGGCGCCCTCCCGGTAGTAGAGCAGGTTACCAGACTTCAGGGTTACGGTGTCCTCCCCCTCTCTACGGACTTCGCATAATCCTACAATGTCCCAGTGTAACCTGCTCAGTTCCTCTTCCAACTCGCAAATCTTTTCATCAGTCCTCATTGTGCGTATGTTGTGTGTTACCAGGGCCAGTCGTCGTGGGGATGGGTAGCCGGATTTCGTCCGGGGATCTCTTAGCACCCCCTGCTCCGCTATTACCTTGGCCGCTACCCGCGCCAGGGATAATGGAGCTGCCGGAGACTGGGGGCCTGGTATTTGTGTGACTTATCATAAAGGGGGGATTTGCCGTACGCGCCACGCTTGGCAGGTGGGTTGGCGGGCACAGTTTTTTTCCTTTAAGGTCTCTGGAAGACGCTGCTGCCCATCTCCCGGTATATTATTATTCCCTTAGCAGGCTTCTACTGCAACCACGGGACGATATGGTGGGGGACAATTCTAAGGCCGGTCACCCCACGGCACGGCACGGCACGGTCAGATAGATCGTCATTCATCATTTCAGCCATAGGACGTCCACTGCTGGACACAGGCCTCCTCAATAGACTTCCCCATGGGCTGGATAGCAGGGACCCGCATCCAGCGAGTCCCCGCAACTCTAACCAGGTCGTCCGACCACCTGCGGGTGGCCGTTCTACACTGCGCTGGCCGGTACGTGGTCTCCACTCGAGAACCTTTCTGCCCCAGCGGCCATCGGTCCTTCGAGCTACGAGCCCCGCCCATTGCCACTTCAGCTTGCTTACCCGGTTTGCTATGTCGATGAGCTTGGTTCGTCAGATAGATAGACGAAGAATAAAGTGACCCCTACAATAGTTCTGTTTTAACCGATTGAGGTACGGAACCCTAGTAAATTACCAATAGAACACTATAATATTATTGATAGCAACCAATAATACATACTCAATTTTCATCACAGCATGATCTAGGGTCATCAACTGAAATAAATCTGTATTTTCGCTACGAGTAGGGTAAACGGGTTTGTTAAAGGAGGGTTGAAATAAATCGGCGCCGCAATCGCTCTCGATCGCCTAATCAGGCGCAGCGGATTCATTCCTGATATTACATCGCATTAGGGTTGCCACAACGCGATATTTAGATTTTATTTCTGAGTTGAGTCCCCTCGTGGCATACTAAATCTGTTGAATAATGTAGGCGGCATCCAACCTCGTGGAGCACAACCTGCATCTCTAGCACAACTGTGACAAGCTACTACTTCTTGCGCGAGATATTTGCCTGTCTCTTTCTGTGCAGTAATGTAGGAGGGTAACGGACGTTGTGCTAGACGGGCTGTACAGCTTCGGCCTTCGTTTCAAGATAGGTAGCGAAACGAGCGCCATCTGAAATAATAAAAATGAACTTCGTTGGACGCCTGCGCTGCGATGGTATCAATTGGTACAAATGGTTATCAAGCACAAGATAAGGCAATGCGTTAACATACTCCTTTTTTGTTCGTTTATGTAGGTAAATATTAATGCAAATGTTAATTATGAAAAAATAATGTAAGCAGTCTTCCAACTGAGCTATCACGCGTTACGTGAATCACACCAAATCATTGATTCCAGAATTCTATTAAAAATAGATATTAATAATAGATGCTTAACTATATCGCGCATTTATTAAAAACATGCAAATTATTAAATACACAAAGACGAATTGGCGCCGTGTAGCCTAACTTCGCAACCCAATCAATACGACAATTCGGCACCTTTCGGCCAGAGCTCCTTAATGACCCAGAGAGACCATAAACTAGGCTTTTCTCCCCATTCAAATATCAGGCCAATCAGTCACTTACAATAATATCTATTTATCTATCAGCCACAGACGTCCACTGCTGAACATAGACGTCCTCCATGACTCGCGACAAAGTGCAATCCCGGGCAGACCGTATCCATTGATTCTCCGCTACCCTCACGAGGTCATCCGTCTAACTCGTCGGAGGCCGACCCACGCTGCGCTTTCCTATACGTGGTCGCCACTCTAGGACTGCCCCAACGGCCGTCCATTCTTTGGGCTACATGGCCTGCCCATTGTCATTTCAACCGTGCAATCCTGTGACCTACGTCAGTTACCTTGGTTTTTCTGCGGATATCCTCATTTCTGAATCTATCGCGCAAAGAAACTCCGAGCATAGCTCTTTCCATTGCACGTTGCGTGACTTTTAACCCTTATGAGTCCCATTGTGAGCAAATAATATATCCATAATTTAATTTCCCGTCGGTGCCAACCCTAGCAACATCGTCAGGCGCCCAAATTGCACAATTCCGTAGAACATCTCGCAAATATTGTTATTACATTCTGTTTTTGTGAATCCTCCCCCAAAAGTATGAAAACATGTGAAATCACCAGACAATGCTCTGAGTTATGGGTTATGTGTTTACTTGTGGTGTCCAATTGTTGTATTTTAGTGTGTTATGCTTTCATCATGTTCTATGAAAATGGTTTATTTGTAATTCTACTAATAATATATTAGTGTTCCGGCGTTTCTGTAGACATCACGGTAAAAAAATGTGACTTAGTTTGGTTACAATACAATACAAATCCTCTTTTCTCAAACATGCAATGAAATGCCGTCATGACGTGCGTTATAACAGGCTTCAAAGTATCACGTTTCGGGCAGAAAATCTCGAGAGAACTGTAAGGGAATTTCATACAAAATTGAATTCTTACGCCGGGAAATACTTTTTTTAAACATGGCGTCCGTGTTGAATAGGCTAAACAGCTGAACTGCATTTTCCCCGCATCTGCAGTAATGTACTGTCATTTATTCATATCCACTATTTTAGGCGGAAAAACCGTATCAATTCAATCGCAACCGCCAAACGCAACTTACGACGCAGCGACGCAGCGTATGTCGCAATACAAATCCAATTACCAAATGGGAATTCGTGGCGTCGCTCCGCGAATTTCTGCTGTTTTTTTTTGCGATTTAATTAAAAAATGAACGAGCGCATGATACTCGCAGACTGGGGGACATTTTTAGGCAGGTATGCCGTTATCAGCGCCTCTAGAACAACTGGGACACGCGACTCTTTCTCTCGCGAGATATACCTATATCTCTTTCTGTACAGTACCTACCTATAGTGAGAGCACGAGTTTTTTTTTTTTTTTAATGTCATAGGGGGCAAATGAGCAAACCAATCGCCTGATGGAAAGCGATTACCGTCGCCCATAGACACCTGCAACACCAGAGGAGTCACAAGTGCGTTGCCGGCCTTTTAGGTGGGAATACGCTCTTTTCTTGAAGGTTTGAAGGTCGTATCGGTCCGGAAATACCGCAAGCGACAATTCATTCCACAATGCAGTCGTGCGAGGCAGGAAATTTCTAGAAAAGCGCACAGTTGTGGACTGCCAACTATCTAAGTGGTGAGGATGAAAGGATTGTCGCGTAGAACGATGGCGGAAAGAAGCGGCAGGAATCAATCCTGAGTAGTGACGGGTGATGCTATATCGCGCGACATGAATCACGAACCATAGTTCTGCTAAACGGGCAGGTTTCATAAATTGAATACAATATTTTCAATGACTCGCTTTTAAATTACCTAAATTATTATTTTTAAACCGTCCAGATACAAGTAGCTGGTCGTTATGTGCCCTCGTGTAATGAGCGATGTTGTAAATGCTACTGAAACTGAACATATACTAACTACAAAATTTAGGATTCCCTGCCAGAAATTTTGAAAGATTCAAATTCGAGTTCAGAAATTCCAATAAAAGGAGAATATCTTGGAGACTACTGTTTTTTAGGGTACCGTACCCAAAGGGAGTAGAAGTACATTTTTCTTCCTTTGTACCTGTGTATTTATGTTGTGGCATCGTAAGCGCACAAAAGCGCGAACCGATTTCAGTGCGGTTTATTTTAATCGAAAGCCTCATCTGATTTGGTTCTTAACCAACGGAAGATAAAATTTACAAGTGCGAGTCCGACTCGCACATTAAGGGATCCGTACCATAATCTATAACAAGTTTGTTGTATGGGAGCCCCCTTAAATATTTATTTTATTTTATTTTTAGTATTTGTTGTTATAGCGGCAATAGAAATACATCATCTGTGAAAATTTCAACTGTCTAACTGTGACGATCACCGTTCTTGAGATACAGCCTGGTGACAGACGGACGGACGGACGGACAACGAAGTCTCAGTAATAGGGTCCCATTTTTACCCTTTGGGTATGGAACCCTAAAAAGCGCGGACCGAGTTGCGGTCAACTTCTTAGTCACACTAATATATAGGTATTACAAAGACGAAAGTTTGTAAGTGTGATTATGCGTATGTTTGTTACTTCTATAACGCTCAAACGGCTAGGCCAATTATGATACATTTTGGTATGAAGGTAGCTGACACCCTAGATTAACCTATAGGCTACTTTTCATCCCGAATAAAGTAGTGTTCCTGTCGGATGAGCGGGTAACACCCCGCGGCGCTTGTATCTAAATAAAAGTGCGTTTGATCTTAAAATTGCCATTTAACCTCCATAAAAACCCGAGCATCCAATAAATAAAAAATCAAATCCAATAATTAAGAATAATGACACAACTTACAACAGTTTACGTTGGAATAGACCATAAATAAAAAAAGAAATGGCCGCGATTTAAAAGTTTAGCAGTTAGGCTGTGCTTTTAAATTTATTAGTAACTCCGTTGCCTCCTCTGGTATGCAGAGTAAGTGTGGAACATCAGTTTTTCGACTGTTTAAAGATGCAAAGGATTTTCTTATATTGTAGGGTTACCCTCGATAAAAAGTGTTCTAAGGTTTTTCTGAAGATCAAAATGTCATTCAATACAACTCGGAATAAAAATATAATTTTATTCCTTTCGGGGTCGAGACTTTAGGTCCGTGGGGTCCCAGCGCCCACAAACTCTATAAAGACCTCGCCAAAAGATTGTTTGAAACTACTGGGGAACGAAGATCTGGCAGTTTCCTCGCACAACGCATTAGCATTGCTATTCAGCGAGGAAATGCTGCCAGCGTCTTCGTACCATGCCGCGGGGGCACAGTTTTTTACACCTTTTTTAGTTTATTTTAGTTACGTAATTATTTTATTTATAACTAATTCCTTGATTAAGTTTTTAAAATAAAATTTAACCATTTAATATTATAATGACGTGACATCTATACTAATTAAGTACATTATTGCAGACGCCAGGAAAGGGCTTGCTGGTTGAGTAGGATATAGTGATACGAAGCCTGCAAGTCCTTTTCACGGCTACGGCATGTATGGTGCTTTTCTCGAACATATGTAATGAAATAAAAAAATATACCACTCGAAAAAAATACAATTCAGCTATTTACCCTGTTCATGAACACAGACGCCATGTTAAAGAAAATACTTCCCGGCCTAGGCCTTCAATTTTGTATGAAATTAATTTACAGTGCTCTCGAGTTGGTCCGCTCATGGTACTTCGAAACCTATTATAACCCACGTCATGTCGACATTTCAGTACACGTTTGAGAAAGAATTTTATTTTACTTAGGCGCTGGCGACGATTAGTTCTTGAGAGACGACCACGTACCGAAAGACGCGGCGTGGCGCCCATAAGGTCAGCTGGAATTTTTATATACTGTAACATTGACTTCTTCTTCTTCTTTGCTCCTTCCCACTTTAGGTGGGGTCGGCTCTCCTTATATGATTGCTCCATGTCGTTCTGTCCATACTACCATACCAACATACAACCATATGTCCATACAACCATACTGTAACATCGACTATGGACTTATAATTACCACAAATTATAACGGGTCTAACGCGATATTTCTTATTTACCTTCATAATCTAACGTTTCGGCGGGGTTGCACACGCCGTGGTCTCAGATGTACTGGTGAAACAGCGAGTTTGTTACTGGAGCTGTCGGCCAAATGTAGTACTACCCGACGAAATGTCTAATAAAATGGATGGGTAGGAAAATAAATGTTCGACTACCACCCATTTATTTACTAATTATTGTCACCGGTCCGACACACAACACTCACAACATCAGCGCACAGATTCGAAGATATATCCCGCGGTTTAAACTTTTTAATCACTGGTCCCCAAGTTTGCGATAAATTAAAACCATCTTCCCGGTTGAAATTCTTTGGGTGTTTCTTGATTTCAATTGCTTCCCTTACCATCCGTGGATAATTAGTGCCCGTTATAATTTGTGTTAATTATGAGTACAAACCGCGAGAGTATAAAGTGTCAGACTATGGACTTGTTTTATTGACCGCGTGACAAAAGCGAGCATCTCTGTTTTTCCGCTTGGCCAAAAATGCTTTCGTTTGTCCAGATGTTCGGAGCCTTCGGAGGTTCAGCTGTTCTCACATAAGTACAGGTCTCATTTCATAAACGATCCGATGAAGTTTTGTAGTTCTACAACCGATAGGGGCTGTACTATTTTCCATACAAATCGTTCACGTTGTCGCTAGCATGCACGGTCACGTTAAGATTAATAAAATTTGTATGACTATGAAGAAGTTGCTAACGCCATCTCTTAAGACTATGCCGCATCATTAGCTCGCGTAGCGGCGTGCGCTGTCTACGTCTCGGCTTTCAACCCCGAGTTACATCGATCTTTACCAGTTAGTTCACAGTTTTGATCAAAGATGGCATTAATAGTCTCAAGTTTAATTAGTTTTCATTTCAATATCTTATCATTCTTATCTTTGATAATACGGTTTTGATAGCGTATTATTTTTAACGAAAACTATGGGCCCAAAGCCATTACAACAGTAATCATTATAATTTGAATACACCATTTCAAGACTTCCAATAAATTCATGCATCTTTTCACAAGTTGACGATTCACTCGACAGCAATAAAACTAAGTCTAAAGGTATTTACAACCCTCATTTCACCCTTAAAGCGTTTTTGTCACTTTTTTCTCATCTACTTAAAGTGGCGCAAGGTTAAAACGCACCTTCCGGCTAACTTTGCACCACATTTGTATCCAGCGCCATACATACCAGGTGCAAACTTAACTTAACCCGGCCAGTTAAGTTGGGCAGTGTTCAGAACCCTCGGTGCGCGAGCCCGACTCGCACTTGGCCGGTATTTAAAACATTCGGAAAACGAGAAAGTGGAAATCAGCGGACTCATCTAATGTTACCGATTATGATATTCTTAATGAATAGCCCATGAATTGATTTCTCGTTAGTGTAGAACGCTGTGCCGCTACATCACATTACACAGAGGTTTGAATAAAGATATCGAAAGATGATTTTCTTCAGTTATTCCATCAGAATGTCAGTGTGGGGTTAACCGCTGTGGCCTGTAATATGAGCTATAATCCATATCCATACTAATATTATAAATGCGAAAGTGTGTCTGTCTGTCTGTCTGTCTGTCTGTCTGTCTGTCTGTCTGTCTGTCTGTCTGTCTGTCTGTCTGTCTGTCTGTCTGTCTGTCTGTCTGTTACCTCTTCACGCTTAAACCGCTGAATCGATTTTGATGAAATTTGGCATGGAGATAGTTTAAAATCCCAGGAAGGACATAGGATAGTTTTCATCCTGGAAATTATCCCTAAAAAGATTGAAAAGTGAGTAAGTAATTCATGATGACATTGATGACCCTGTAGAAAATATAATGATTAGACCAAAAGCACAATTGCTCTTAAGTTTGCTTAGGCGCCCCCTTTTATTAATTAAGGTGATTAGGTATATTATTTCTATCGTGTTGTACGAGGTTGCTTCCATACTTCCAAGTTCCACGCGGACGTAGTCGCGGGCAAAAGCTAGTATGAGCTATAAATTAAAAAATAGATGCTAGTCTTCAAACTGAACAACATTTGTTCAGCAAATTTAAAAAAAGTCAGTTTTCAGAATTTAATAATTTCTAAACAAATGAAATAGTATTCTCAATGCACGTCGTCGAACATTGACATTCTCTGAGCTTTGACATAGCTGTCAATCTACTAATAACGGACATTTCGCAATACATTGCTTCTTTGTCTTAACATTATTCTACACAATATCATTTAATACACGTTATTTTCAGAAGTTGCTAAATAAATGTGAACAACATTTGTTAAGCAACTTCTGTTCGTCAGTTTGAAGGGAAGATTTTTTTATTGCTCCTATTACTGGTCACACCCGGTATAACCTAAGTGGTTACCCTCGCCTCGACTGGCAGAAAATTGTTTAACTGAAAGTTATGTTTCGCATAATGCTCATTTGACAGAGATTTTCTTTAGCTGAAACGGCAAATATATTAAAGAATGTTTAGGTGTACCCTAGTAGATTAGTGTAGGTTAGGTTAGGTTTATTTTACAACTTTTCAGACAAGTAAATTGTGTCCGTAGAATAACAATTATGCGAAATGAGCTTCATGCGAAACATATATAACGTTCGGTAAAATAATTTTCTAAGAAACATTAGTAAACCAGTCTAAACGTGCCCTAATTACCATGTTACTGCAAAATTCATAGCTTTTATAACCAAATTAAAGATATCACTCCCATGGCGCGGAGATAATCCCATTAGCGGGTTATACTCCCACTCAAAGTCCGACTCACTGGTAGTGAGGGCTAAACAGCCATACTTACATTTCAAGTCATGGTTAAAACAAAAAACGTATGGACACTTAGGTTTGCAGTAATATGGTAATTAGGGCAAGTTTAGACTGCATGACTTGGTGTGAAGTATTAATTACTGCGTATCTATCCGAAGAATAATATTGATACACCAACATG
The DNA here is from genome assembly GCA_947623375.1 of Apotomis capreana. Taxonomy (NCBI): domain Eukaryota; kingdom Metazoa; phylum Arthropoda; class Insecta; order Lepidoptera; family Tortricidae; genus Apotomis; species Apotomis capreana. Next base: position 2,132,331 of record OX392520.1, read on the forward strand.
CATCATCCTTATCTAAAGTTGGTTAAAAATAGTAAATATTATCTTAGAAAATAGTTTCCATGACAATTTAAACAATATTTAACCGACTTAAAAAAAGAGGATCTTTATATTTTCTGAGACGGCTGGACCTATTTAGAAAATGAGAGTTTTGTTTGAAAGGGTTTATTTTCTAGTTTTTTAGTAGCTCACGTCGAAAATCATGATATTTATTTCTTCATTGGCGTCGGTTATTTTTAGTTAAAATGTGGTTTTTACATCATCGTTGTGTTTTCCCCATTTTCAATCTTATGTTATTACGGCTGCCTTTTAAACTGTTGAACTAGATCTCAAGTGTCATAATTTGAATGCTGTGATATGGTAATTAGGGCACGTTTACACTGCATGAGTTGGTGTGAAGTATAAAATCACTGTTGTCCTTTCCAGCGCCCGCCCCAAGTTGCTGGACGCAAACATGCCGACTTGTCCAACTTTAATTAATTACTGCGTAGCTGTCCAGACACTGAAACAAGTACACCGTTGAAATAATTATTTTTGAAGTAGCTATCATATTTAGGGATTTTCTAAACGTAGAGAAAGGGAAAATCGGGGAAATAGACATTGGCGGTTTTCAACAATTTTTTTCACATACATTCAATAAATTTATCATTAAATAAATGAATCTTAGGGTCGCGGTTCGAATCCTGTTTACATTGTAGCGGATTATATTACGTTTTTCTTTCATAATTTACCTTTGTGTTAATATTTATAACAATATAAAGCGGTATCCTCACGTTAAAAGAGATTGGATACAAAGATTCTATTAAAAATTTAACCTAATGTGAATTCAGGTCCTAAATTTTTCTTTCGTCATAACATTAGTAGAATTGTGAACATGGACATATACGAAATCATACACACAATATCTTTATAAGATGTCACTGCCGGTGGGATATAAGACCAATGTTTTATTTTTAGCTCTTGATTCTCCTAATAAATAATAAGTAAATAAATAATTGTCACACTATTCACGTAAAATTTCCCAATAAATTGCTCGACAGTGCACAAGCCACCAATTTGAACGTTGAAACGTAAGGGCGTTGTCTTCACATACTTGTCGGGTGTAATTGTTCTCGCTAGCCCGGCGAGGCAACCCTATTGGCCGACAGTAGGGTCGCCAGCAAACTAATAATAAACTTAAGAGGCCTTATTCCTTTTAAATTTTATTTTTTTCATATTTTGACAAATATATTGATAATTTCAACCAACTTTTTAAAGTGAATAATATACTTCCCTGAGTTCTAGAAAGTAATATAGCTTCACGCAAAATAGGCGCATTGTAAGACGTCGAGTAGCGGAAATCTAGCCCGCGATAACCTATAACGTAGCTATTTCATGCTTTCATTGAGTGCAGTCTAAAATAAGTTGAAAATACCAATTTCCTGTGTGAATTTTGTCAATTTCAAATAGTTTTCGAAACAAAAATTATCAATGAAAAATTCAAACTGTATGTTTCAAAACCAATAAATAGCAATAGCCCTGTTCTAAGTAGTAACATTGATAATATGTTAAGGGACATGTTTCATCATAGTGAAAATTGTCTAAAACAATCAGTATTTTTCAACGGATAAGGGGCTCCTTAAGCTTAAGGCTTTAAGCTATTGTGATTCAAGTGTTTTTTAGACGTTTTTGGTTTTGACTCTTGAAAATACTCTCGACGGTGGTGTGAATTTGTATGTCCTTAAATGAACGTCACTATGAAAGGTAAATAAACCATTTCGCCAATTGAGACCGTGGATACTTTCTGGAAAAATGTCATCAGTCAGACACATCGACTTTAGACCCTAGTTCTACTGTTCTTTATTGACTACGAAATTATGCTTTGGTTTGCTACTCGTATAGGTAGTAAGTAACTGACTACATTACTACCTATAGCAAACCAAACCCAAATTATAATACCTACCTATATGTGACGGTAAGCAAGTGTAATATTTTATTCTATATGACCGAAACTTACATTTTTAAACACTCCCGACTCAAAAAGCTGGTCATCATGAGACCATAATTCAATGAGTGATATAGAAATTGCTACAATTTTTATTAAATAACTACAATATTTGGAATTCTCAGCTTCAATATTGGCTGAAATCTTGTCACTTGTCCCAATTAAATTGAATATCTTGGAAACTACTGATCCTATTTCCACCAAACATAGCTAAGAACCATCTCGACGGACAAGGTTTTTGATTAGAAAAAACCGAAATCAAATGAGTCCATCCGTTTGAATGCTACGATGCCACAGGCACATACACAGATACACAGATACACAGATACACATCTTGACAAACTAATAATACCCCTCTTTTTTCATTGGGGGCTAAAAACACCTACATTTAAGATTCTTACTGTTAAGTTTCAACTGTACCCAACATAACAATGGCAAATGGTCAAGTAATGTGTCCGGTATAATTATTTGGGGCATTCTCAGGGCAGTGGGTTCCGTAGATTGTTTCAATGTCAATTCGGATTTAAGGGCTGTTGATGTGGTAAGTTTGTCGGCGGTCGGTAAAATGGGACCGAAACGGAGGGTTATGGGTTTGAGGGCTTTCGTCGTTAAACGTGTTTAGTCTTAGACTCAGTGAAACGTCTTGTTCTTGACTTGACTGAGTTTAGAAATGCGGAGGTTTCGAGTTTCTATTGTAATAGTGGCTTTGTGACATGTAGATCTCGCACTTTTTTAGGGTTCCGTACCCAAAGGGTAAAAACGGGACCCTATTACTGAACTCAAGAACGGTGATAGCTAGAGAGTTGAAATTTTCACAGATGATGTATTTGACGCGTTTGGCTCGGTTGGTAGACACCTGCCTACTGAGTCGGCGGTCCCGGGTTCGAATCCCGGCCGGGGCAAATATTTGTGCAAAATATTTGTTCTTGGGTCATGGATGTTATCTATATATGTATTTATATATTATGTATATCGTCGTCTAGTACCCATAGTACAAGCTTTGCTTAGTTTGGGACTAGGTCGATTTGTGTATGATTGTCCCTTAATATTATTTATTTATTTATTTATTTATTTCTAATTGCCACTATAACAACAGATACTAAAAATAAAATAAAATAAACTTTTAAGGGGGCTCCCATACAACAAACTTACAGATAATGGTACGGAACCCTTCGTGCGCGAGTCCCACTCGCATTTGGCCGATATTTGCTGATATATTTTATGTAGGTCTCCCCCATATTGAAAAAAAAAACAGAATCAACAAAAACATTCTATAATTTTCAATTGTGCTTACATGTGAGAATCAGTTGAGAAATTTGATCTGAAAATGAGAACATCCCACTAGGATGCCTAGATTCTTAGCTGTTCTTGCCTAGAGGTCGCATTTCTAAACCGGTTCGCATAATTTTTTATGAGATTTGATAAGTGTATAAAGATCTTTTCTGTCGATTCACTATTTAGTTTTATTTTTAATTGCGGTTGAAAACGTAAAATTAAACATTTTGGAAACAAACTTGTGAGATTTACACCTACATAGCATATCTAATAAAGTTCAATTTCCCTTTCTACCCTTAGGGCTTGGAGCCTTGCGTGTCACGAAACCGGTTAAAATGCGCTCCGCATTCCCCAGTCTTAGCAAAAAAGGCAGGATGTTCACATATTTACCTATAAACCGACATTCTATATAATGTCGGTTAACAAGCAAAACTTACTAAGTAACATATACCTACTTGAAGAAAAACTCGTATCTCAGTATCAATTTACTAACTAGATACGAGGTTTTGAAGATTAATGATAGAAATTTTAGTGACTTTTGGTTGTTGCAATATTAAGGGACAATCTACACAAATCGACCTAGTCCTGAGCTAAGCCATGCTTGTAGGTACTATTTATACGCCAGTACTAGACGACGATATACATATATAGATAACATCCATGACCCAGGAACAAATATTCGAGTTCATCACACGCATGCCTATGATAGTTGCGTTTATCCCGCGATAAATAAGTGACAAAGCATCCGTAACGTTTTGACAAAATTCGAGTGTGAGTGACAGATGCTTCGTCACTTATTTATCGTGTGATAAACGCAACCATCATAGGACCCCTGACCCCTGGCCTGGCCTGGGATTCGAACCCAGGACCGCCGGCTCAGTAAGCAGCTGGTTAGCCACTGCGCCAACCACGTCGTCAATTTACCTACAGACCGACATTCTATATAACAGTTAGACTAGTATCATGTTTTACCAATACGGGTCATTTACACCTCAGCTATATCCACATTAGATTTAATGCCGCAATTAATAAAAACAACGACATCCGCTGTACGTATATAAACATATAAATACGGCTGTCCGTCAATTTGTTACGAGTTTAAAAAAAGCATAACGTTACACCTTCATTATTGCCGGAGTTATGAATGAATCTCACGCTGGGAGCTTTTACACCGAATGGTAACACTAATAACAATGCGCGTTCATTGCAAAAAATATTGGTAACAGAGTAGCCCAAATATTAGCTGCTAGTTAGTAAATCGGAGGACTGACAAACTAAGGGCTACTAGTAACCAAAATAAGTTGTGTAAAATTAGCATAATTTTGGTTACTACTAAGCACAATTTGGCTATTTCTCAAGTAGTTAAACTACGAGTAGTTGAGCTAGTTTTTTTCAGTGTAGATATTGTATTTTTATTCTCGACAACAAGCGATTTGCTCCATCATTTTGTTGACCGCTAAGGAATGGAGCTCACAGGGTCCCAAGATACAGGCTCAGTCTAGTTTGGGGCCAACCGGATATCTTATACCAGGTGTTTCCTGTAATAGGAGAAATAAATTAAAATATAGATTCTACTCTTCAAATTGAACAACATTTGTTCAGCAACTTTAAAAAAAAGTTTGTTTTCAGTATTTTATTATTTCAAACAAATTAAATAGTATTTTCAATGTACGTCGTCCAACATTGACATTCCCTGAGCATTGACATAGCTGTCACTCTACTAATATCGGACATTTCGCAATACATTGCTTCGTTGTCTAAACATTATTCTACAAAATATCATTTAATACACGTTATTTTCAGAAGTTGCTTAACAAATGTTGTCCAGTTTCAAGCCAAGAATCTATGTTTTAATTTATCGCTCCTGTTACAGGAAACATCAGGTATGTTTTATGGTATAAGTTTCAATAAAAAATAAATTGTATTTCATTGATTTCATTTTATTACTGGCCAAACGAGCAAAGCGTCTTCGTTTCAGCTTGGCCAAACATTTTTTTGTGTGTCCGGATGTTCGATGTTCGCTCGGTTTATTATAGGAAATACAAGAAAAGGCGAAAATGTTTGATTATTTACTGTATCAAATTATTTATATATCCGAAATTCGAAAAAAAAACGAATTAAATAATCGACAAATAATTCCATGTACTTACGGACCAATTCACAAAATTTCATGAGAATCGGTTTAGAAATCGCAAAGAAAACTGGAAAGCATATAAATAAATAAATAAATAATAAATAAATATTAAGGGACAATCATACACAAATCGACCTAGTCCCAAACTAAGCAAAGCTTGTACTATGGGTACTAGACGACGATATACATAATATATAAATACATACATAGATAACATCCATGACCCAAGTACAAATATTTTGCACAAATATTTGCCCCGGCCGGGATTCGAACCCGGGACCGCCGACTCAGTAGGCAGGTGTCTACCAACCGAGCCAAACGCGTCGTCTGTAGATATCCTAACATCTAAACATCCGGACTTACGAAATAATTTTGGGCCAAGTTGAAACGGAGACGACGTACGCTCGACGAAAAAAATAGTTAAAAATTCATATCAAGACTTTGATATTATATTGCTTGAAAATTTAAAATGTAATAGCAAACAATGTTAATGCTGTCTATTGATTACTGTCGGTGTGAGTGGCGGCGCGGCCCGCCTGCTTCCTCTCATTCACAATTTCGCCTCGTATCGACGGACCGGTTACCGGCGCCGTGGTACAAACCATAAGAACTGAATGTTTTCACTATTGACGTTTATAGAAGAAGAAGAAGAAATACATTTATTCGTGACGTGACCATAGAACATAATTACAAATAGTGTCAAAAATGATAAATGAAATAAAACACTAAGCAACTATACTACTATGGCTGTGCCACGAAAAGTCCCACCTCAGCATGATGCCAGCCCTGATCTTCCGGTGGGACCATAGATGGCGCCACGGAGAGCTGCACGCACGAGCGCCGATCGCATTTCACATCTAAAGAAAAAAAAAGAAGTATAATGATTTAATAAATTAAATACTAAAGGTGTTTTTCTAGCTCCTCAAATCTTGCAAATACTGAAAATTTATCTGGTTTAGAAGATATAATAAAAATTCGTTAGTGACGCTAGTTTCGCATTACCAGTCGCCTTAAGAGGATATATCATTGCTCCTTTCCCATACCTGCTTTCCCATTCCTGAAATTTGCTGCCTTTAAGCGTTGTGGAATGAATCTCATCGCTAGTTCCCGTGGCTCGCGCCTGCGCAGACCGGTCCGCTCATAATAAAACCGAGACCACTTCCGCGCGTTATCATCCCGCGCATAATGAATATAACCGACTTCGACTAATCGATTGGTAAAATGAGAGATGATAGTACTTACTACCAGTTGTAATGTATCTATGCATATAAATAAATAATTCTCATTATTTAGCCGAAGAACCGATAACCGGTGGGGTAAACGTGTTCTTGAGTGGAGAGCACGGATCGGCAAGCGTAGTGTGGGACGCCCTCAGACTAGGTGGAGCGATGATCTTTGCAGGGTACCTAGCTGGCAAGAGCTGGATGAGAGTAGCCGAGGATCGTTCACAATGGCGTGCAGTTCGAGAGGCCTATATCCAGCAGTGGACAAGAATAGGCTGATGATGATGATGATGATGATGATTTCGAAACACAATTGACAACATTTCATGTTTCTAACAGGTGAAAATTAATATAGAGATCGAAAGAGCTTTGCATCGTGTACCCGCTAAAAAGAATTGAATTTATTTTACTGTATGTAAAGAAATATAATATTGTACATAAAACAACCGAAATCTACGACAACTTTGCATTGTATAGATAGAGTTATAGTCTACGACATATCCGCAAACAAAAATAGCTGTCAATGTTAAGCTCTACGTAATTCGTTTTTTTTTTTTCAATTAGACATCAGACTACAGTCCGACCAAAAAGAGTAAAAATCAAAAAGTGGCAATACTGTAGTGTCGTCCCCGTTTTCTTATATAGATTAGAAAGGGAGGACACTACAGTATTGCCACTTTTTAATTTCTACTCGTTTTGGTCGGACAGTAAACCTTTCCATTGTGTCATAGTTTTGAAGTGAATGCATTTTAATAAATTAATAATGAAACAACTAGTAACCTCAGTAAAAATATAAAAAACAGTGCTTATGTCCTAAAAAATATGAATAGTGGCAATTACGTTTTTGAAATGATTTTTTAATGTGGTTAAATTAACTTAACAATTTTAATTCTATATAGCTACAAAATCAATACGCAAAAAAAATGCGCTTATACGTATATACGTGGGTCACACCGGGACTTGAACCCGGTATCTTTGGATTACGGGTCCACAATCTTAACCTTTCGACCAGAGATGCTATGTGTGTCTTAGTGCTTATATCTCAGTGTTGATCTTTTTATCTATATAGCAATCTCATCAAACGTCTCAAAATAATTATCATCAAACGGCTTCCTGACATCCTGATCTGATTGCCGATTCACTTTGGTGAGCCTCCCACGTTTCGCGGTAGCCAAGAACCTTTCAGCTTCAATAAACACAAACAGTTTGATAAGAGAAGCGATAAAAATGTAACTAAATAAAGATGGTTCTATTTATAGCGCCAGTAACGAGAAAATTGTTAATATTAAATGAAATTTTATTTGCGCGGGTTAATAATTGTTGTATAGAGACCCAGATATTAAGATTCAGGCATGAACATAATAAACATACGGCTGTATTGCGAGTGGGTGGCGAAAAACAGTTAATTTTATAATAGTATTTTATGCAATCGTTGGACAATGAAGGTTCTTAAAGTCGAGTACCGCGGCTAGGTCACGAGGCTTGCCGAGTAAGGTACGAGTAATTGCATACAATACTTTTTATACGAGCAAAACGGTTTACTAATGTTTCGCCGAAAATTATTTAGCAAATTCTTAACTCGCCGAACTACGAATCCCATATTTTTATTTGGTCAAATTTTCATTTCCCAACTCAACGTTTCGCACTGATATCTTTTCCCAATTAATGGTTTGATAAACTATTGTTAGACCAATTATTATCTGGGATTTTTATAAGATGTCAATTATGTTTTCGTCAAATGTATTGATTGGCATACCTTGATTTAGCAACATATTGAATGGCATTATGCAAATCGCAGTATAATTTTATTGCATTGAGCGGGCAGGGTGATGCACCATGCACCTAAATTTAGAGGGTACTATTGTTTACATATTTTGTCGCTCAAAATAGCATTTCATTCTTGAGTTATCATCGCTGATAGTTAATGTGCGTGTGTGCATAAAAAAAAAAAACCCTAACCTACCTATCTCTTGGAGCAGTTTCGTCCCGAAGACTGTAATCCCGACGGCTAGAAATCGTACAGTTCACATACATACGTATCACAAGTACCTACAACAAAAGGAGCGTTTTTTAGGGATATAAAAAAAAAACTAACCTAACCTAACCCGGCCGAGTCGGATCTGCTCACATACATACGTATCACAAGTACAACAAAAGGAGTGTTTTTTAGGGATATATAAAAAAAACTAACCTAACCTAACCCGGCCGAGTCGGATCTGCTCACATACATACGTATCACAAGTACAACAAATTGATTTTGATTAAAAAAAAATATTTTCGGTTTATAAATAAATAAAAAAGCCTTTTATTTCTAGTAAGGTGATAAACAATGCTACAAATTTAGACAATAAATGCTAAAGTGATCAGAAACTTTTCTTAAATGACTAAATTAATATAATACAATGAAATGTTAGTTTTTTTTTAATAATTCACTATAACACCACACTAGAACCCTCTATAAGGTAAAGGCCTCCTCCAGAGATCTCCATCCATTTCTGTCCTGAGCCTTCCATATCCAGTTAGGACCTGCTAACTGGACAACATCATCTGCCCATCGTGTCAAAGGCCTACCCTTTTTTCTCCCACCTGTCGGACCTTTCCAGGATGTTGTAAGGAAGGTCCATCTTTCGTCTTGGAGTCGGGCTACGTGGCCAGCCCACCTCCATTTGTGTCTCTGTGCGTGGTTAAGAGCATCTATTACTTTTGTTTTATTTCTAATAATGGAGTGGTTGATCTTATTTATTTTTCTTATTTTTAGAAGACTCCGCTCCATTCCTCTTTGGCATGTCACGATCATGCGTTTTGCCTTCGATGTGAGTTTCCAAGTTTGGCATGCATAGGTCATCGTGGGGAGTAAACACATATCCATGACTTTCTTTTTGAGATTGAGAGGAAGGTTGCTTTTTAGGGTTTCTTTTAAACTCCAGTACTTATTCCAAGTGTTTTTAATTCTTCTTTCTATTTCCAGTTCGTTCGATTTTGGGTTGAAACTTATTTGTTTACCCAAATACACATATTGGTCGACATAATCTATATTTTCCTTACCTATAAGTATAGGTTTTTTGATGCTATTTGTCATGATTTTTGTTTTGCTGTAGTTCATTTCTAGGCCCATCGTTTTGCTCTCAACATTTAATGCATTCATCATGTGTTCTAGACTGGAACTGCTATTTGCAAATAAAGCAAGGTCGTCGGCGAATCTGAGATGTGTCAGGTTATTTCCGTTGATGTTTATACCATGAGTTTTCCAATCCAACTTCCTGAAGATTGATTCCAGCACCGCTATGAAAATTCTTGGCGATAGCGGATCGCCCTGTCTTACCCCTCTTTCAATGGGGAAGGAAGGGCCGATGTTGTCAAGTTGTATTTTGCTCGTACTATTTTTGTAAATATTTTTAATTAATGTTATGTAGGTGTTATGTACTTGTTGGTCCTGTAGTGTTCTCCAAATGGCGGAATGTAGTATGGTGTCGAATGCCTTTTTGTAGTCGATGTAAGCAATGTACAGTGGTGTGTTGAATTCTTGGTGCTTTTCTATGATTTGTTCAATCGCATGTATGTGATCTATTGTTGAAAATCCACGCCTGAATCCGGCTTGTTCTAGCGGTTGGTAGCTGTCTAAGGTGATGCTTATTCTTTTTTCTATGATTGTAGCAAAGAGCTTGTATATATTGGGCAGTAAACTTATCGGCCTGTAATTGCTTACATCGTTTGGATTTCCTTTTTTATATAATAAAATAATATTAGATTCTGACCATTGTCTTGGTAACTCAGTAGTGTTCAATATTAAGTTAAATAGATATGCAAGTGGAGTGCTCAGTAGGCATTCTGCAGCTTTGATAGCTTCGTTGCTCATGTTGTCGGGGCCTGGGCTCTTTGTCAAGTTTTAGGCGACGGATGGCCTTTTGAATCTCTTCTACTGTGATGCACTCTACTTCTTGCTGTTGTGAGTTCTGGTCTTGTCGAATTATGTGATTTTGATTTGGTGTTGTGTTTGCGTCTAAATCTTCTTCATTCGCACTATATTGTTCCTTGTAGAAGGATGTAGCTATATCGAGGACTTCATGGCGGTTGTGAGCAGTTTTTCTCTGGTTCTTCAAAGTTTTGATCCAGGTCTTGTGTGTTTGTAGTTCTTTATATGCCTTTTTTAAGCTGCCTGTGCTGATGAGGTGTTTTTCTAGTGTATGAAGTCTATAGTTTTTGTAATCCTTTTTAATATACTTGTGCGTTAATTTGTAGAGCGCCCTTAACTCATTCTTCATAGAACGTGATTTAGGTTTAATTTTTTGTAGCTGTTGTCTACGTGATAACAGTACTTTTGTTCGATCGGACAGAACCTGGTTTCCATCAGCAACATGGTTTGATTTTTTAATTTTTTGAATGCTTTTAGTTACTGCGGTTGTTAGGTTGTCGTAGCACTGTTGTACCGTGGCATCTTGATTCTGGTCTAGGAAGTCTGGTATATATTTTGACAGGTTCAATTTGTATTTTTCTATGTTTTCCATATTACATAGTGTTGATTTAGAGTTTACTTTGTTGTATTGGGCTCTGCTCTTTTTAGTGCTTTGAATATTAATTGTAGATCTGACCATTCTGTGGTCTGATGGGTAATTTATATTTAAGACCTCTACATCTTGAAACATTTTAGGTTGATTAGTTAATATATAGTCTATCTCATTTTTTATTTTGCCATTTGGTGAACGCCAGGTCCATTTGCGGTTCGGTTTTTTCTTAAAATACGTGTTCATAATTGAAAGTTTGTTTTGAAAGGCAAATTCCACAAGTTTCTCGCCTCTTTCATTCCTAGTGCCATAGCAGTGGTCTTTTATTATTAACTTCTCTTCCTGTAGTTTCGGTTTATATTTGTGTTTTATTTTGCACTATCATCATACTGTAAGCAATGGTTGTAGGTAATTTGCCCAAATGGCTTTTGATGAATCGTTATTTGACTAAGCAAATCATTTGCTACACAATTATTTACCACATAAAATTTTACGATATGTTATTTGCCTTAGCAAATCATTTCCTACACAATTACCTATTTACCACATAAAATTTGACATAATAAAATTTTGGAATATAAAAATGTAGCGAAATAAAAAAATTACGAAGTAAAATTATGCCAAGGATTGGTTTGCGTAATAAAACTTCGGCGAAAAGTTGGTTGCCAAATGAAATTTGACGAAACATAATTCGGCGAAAAGGCAGTACACCGAGCAAAACACAGAATAACATTTTTTACTTTAATTGTCATTCGTTTTTTTCATTGGATCGCATCTGGAACACCACGCTGCGCTCCAAAACACGTATAGCTGATGTTGGAGCAAAAACCGCTAAACTCAAGTAGGACTGGGCTGGTCACGTTAGCCGCATGCACCCAGACAGGTGGGCTCATATAGTCACAAAGTGGGTGCCGCAAGATGGGCGGCGACGTCAAGGCAGACCGAGACGGAGATGGAGGGACGATCTAGACGCATTCCTGGTCGACTGGTCGGAAGCAACGTCTAACAGGGAGTTGTGGAGAACAAATAGAGAGGCCTTTGCCCAGCAGTGGGACACTCTAACAGGCTAATAAAAAAAAAACGTCATTCAATTCACCACTATGAATTTTTATTTTTGATGTAGGTCACCTTTTTCTTTCAACTAAAATTTATTCATAATTACAAAAAAACATGATCGCGATGGTCGTGATTGGTTAATTTTTTTGACAAATAATTTCAACCAATCAGTGAACAGCAGCGTGCTTCTTTTAAAATCAAATATACAGATGTTTTCTTTTTGAAATTATTACATATAGAGTTGAGTAGAGAGATGTTTTATGAATATTAAAGGTCTGTAGCAGGTACCATAGAGTATAGAATTTTGGTACAGGATTAAAAAGTGCGTTATTGTAATTCTGTCTGTGAAATTATAACTGACAGATTAGAGTACGCGAGTATAAAAAACAATACAGGCGTATTTGCTCCAGTATCGCACAACACAGTATTTTCAATTAAATCTAATCAAATAAAACCGGGGCTTTAAGGGAGCAGCAACCGACCTCTAATCCCAACTAGCCGGGCATTAGACCGGGTTTTTCGAAAAAGGGTTTACAATAGAATATGCTACACTAGAAGGTTTTTATCATTAGTGATTTACTTGAGCCTGTTGTCTACCTACCATTGTTTAGGTTTAAATCTCTTTTATGAAAGAAAAAAAAACGATGAAATTAAGAAAATCAATGGTAGAGGGAAGTAAAAAAAAACTTTTCTCTAAAGGGTGATTATTTCAGCGTTTTATCCATCTCATTAATATGTCCACAGTATTGGCCAATACATAACACCATTTTGATAAGAATTGTAAAAGTTCTGGTAAGAGGTCTTATTCCTTTTAAATATCTGATTGTTTTAGACATTTTTCTCCATAAACAAACATGTTTCTTAACATATTATTGATGTTAACCTAGCACAGGGCTATTGGGATTTATTGGTATATATTTTAAACCTGTAGTTTGAATTTTTCATTGATATTTTTTGTTTCAAAAACTACTCGAAATTGTCAAAATTCACGCGGAAAAATATTTTTTTCAACTTATTTTCGACTGACCGCAATGAAAGCATAAAATAGCTATGTTACTACCTAGAACTCGCGGAAAAGTATAATTTTAAAAAGTTGTTTGGAATTATTAATATATTTGCCATAATGAAATCTATTAATGAGGCGGTTAAAGCGCTCAAATAATTTCCCTAAAGATGGTTAAATAGGAAATGAATCCCCTTTGAGCAGATGACTTAAAAATGTCTTGGAAATTTCAAATATAGTCAGGTGTGAAGTGGAACAGATTAGAATATTTCCTATATAATAGCTTTAACGGTTTTATTTTATTTTCTTATAATTTCTGTCACACTTTTTAAGTAATTATTTTTATGTCACGTCACGAATAAATGTATTTCTTTCTTTCTTTCTAATGAACGTAGAACGATCGACTGCTGCGCTGCGAAAATATTTATTCTGATTTATTAAATATTTATAAGTTTATGAAACCTACTGAGCCGGCGGTCCTGGTTTCGAATCCCAGCCAGGGTTATTTGTGTGATGAACTCGAATATGTATCCCTGGTTCATGGATTTTATCTGTATAATATGTATGTATTAATATTTATTATGCTTATCGTCGTCTAGTACCCATAGCTTTGCTTAGCTTGCACCGGCACAAACAGTGATTTATTTCGAGTTTTTTCCTTACCTTAGCTTACTCTTTCATTATTAATTAAATACAACCAAAAATAAGTATTAAGTATTTCTCTTGGCTGTCAATAAATAATGTGAAATGTTGATTAGAGACTTAGGGGAGCGTGCGTGTAGTCACAACGGTTGGATAATGGGAGCGGTGTCAAAATAAACCATCCTAGCATATTACATAACATTTTAACAGATACTAACCGTCGTTAATGAAACGAAGTTATGTTATATAACAATAAAGACCAACTGGAAAGGATACTCTTTCAAACAAAATAAAAAATATTTTCAAATGTAAAAAAAAGACACTACACGCTGTTGTCTAAAATAACTGTCAATCGAACCATCAAATAAAAAAAGACATTGGTCTAATTTAGGATATAGAATCTAAAGTGTACTTTTTCAATAACATTTTATTTATTTATTTATTTAGAAAAGGCATAGTTACAAGTCACAAACTTAAGAACTTAAATAAGGCTTACACTATTGAGACATATATGTCTGTTCACAACATTTTAGAGTGTTTGTAAAGTGCATGCAACTAGCCAGCATGCATTAACTAAATACATTACTATGGTTACACCAAAACACGTTTAGGTTGCTTGTTGCTTTGCGGGTAGTGCGTGGTTATAACAGTTCTCTAAAGATATAAATTATTCGATTTGATAGGTGTTGTAAGCCTCGTTAAAAAGCTTTAACAAACTCCCATTCGACGCATGACATATGGCACATTTAACGATTAAATATTTTTGTTTTTCTACTCAACAAATTTAATATTATAAATTTATAATATAATATTATTTTGGAGCATGAAACGGAACTACTAGCCCGAAAATATTAAGGTGTATTTGGAATGAGTTTGGCAGCACTGATTTGAGCGGGAAACTAACGAGAGCCGTTGGAAAAACTACCCGCTTTCACTTCGAGATGGCGTGGAAAACGTTGTCGTTCACGGACCCGGAGCTCATTTTTTTATGGAGACACTGAACAGTGCGGTTGTGCTCCGCGCTCGTTCCGACTTCACCGTGTTACTAGATTAGTAATCTGTTTTCCCGAGATGTGTTTGATCATTTCGTGTTGATTATGGTTTAAATTAATCTTTTTAAACGTGAAGAGTGGAATTCAAGTGCGCTAAAAGTCATGAATCACACACACCTACCCCGCTCGACCCTCCTACATATAAATATTTTTTTTTAATATTGTTTTCTTTGTTTATCGGTAGCGAGATAAACAATTAAAGCTTGTATTAATTATGGACGGAACATACTTACTAAAGGTTTTTATTGCGTAAATTATGAGTTCTCTAATCAATAGAGAGAGAGAGGGCGCCACTAGCCGCATAAACATTGGATCTGTATTTCTGTATTTATTTAAATAGTTCATGAACGTTTAGAGTCGTAAATTGCAAATATAGTTTATGGTTACATTAAAAACCCTACGTCAAAGTGTTTTCAACAAGTGTAAAGTGATATAACAATGGCAAAAACACTAAAACCCTGCCCGAGTACGACCGTTGGATCATCTCAAATATTTTGAAACTATGCAGAAGATTTTGCGACGAATAACAAAAAAAGGCTTTAAGGAATATTTACTTCGGACTCTAGAAGAAATAAACTAATCACTACCTGAAGAAATAAAGGAGATACCAACTAAAAACGGTATGCTAAACAAATCAAGTGGGTCCATTTAAATACCGGAATTGTGAGTGTTATAATATTTACTATCACTCAACATATATAAACTATTTATTGTATGAATCAATTCAGTGACGAACATATATTAAATACATTAAATTTGTTTCATAATTCGACACAATATAAGGGTCGAAGATAAACGCCATCTATCTCAAATACGTTGAAACAACTTGACAGTGATCGACCGTACGGTGGCAAGAGCGGGACAGTCATAGTTAACGAGGGAGAAAACTATAATTTTGATTAGCCTACTTCAGATTGTTTGCAACTAATCACCGTATGCCCCGCCTACTCGCATAAAAACGTCGCCGTAAAAATAGGCCTACAACAAACGGAACATAGAAATTAATTACAAGTTTTGACCAGAAAATAGCCAAAAACATGAGTTGCAGCGCTTGTAATACGCTTATCGACAACAGCCTCGAGACACTCAAATGTGTAGCATGCTTTTCTACGTATCATAATTTGTGTTTGAATCTAAATTCAACAACGTTAAGAGAATCAAAACAAGAAGATTTTAAGAAGACTTGGCGTTGTCCATCCTGTGTAAATGTCACCTATCGAAGAAAAAATGATGATACTCCAGTGCGGAGACAGTTCGATACCTCCGAATTTAATAGCACAGCCATGTCCACCGACGATTGCTTCGGGGACCCGCAAGATAGCCTACTGGGGGATACACAATTTGGCATACATCAAAATCAAAAACAACAACTCACAATTGAAATTACAAATATAGTAATAGAAAAAATAGGATTGTTAATGGAATCAAAACTAGAAAAAAATAACCAAAACATTGTAACCGGCTTAAAGACCCTGATTCAATCGGAAATAGACGCAGCGCTACATACTTTTAAACGGGAAATCGTCGATAAAATCTACAATGTTTTCTCCGAACAACATCACACTTTAGCCAAACAACTGCAAATCACCTATGATAAAGTTCAAGTTCTAGAGACGGAAAACCAAAAAATAAAAAGCCAGCTTCAACAGTTGGTTTCAAATTTTACACACTTGCTCGAATCTGGAAATGGTCAGAATTGTAAACAACGCAAGAGTCCAGCGCAAAAAAGAACACCGGCTTCGTCTGTAACTTCGCACAAACAGGATGATAGTATGGAGTATCCAAAAAAAAAACTCTGTATAATTAGCTCTAATAATCATAACCGAATAATGTCACATGCTGATATGTTAACAAAAGAGTATCAAATATGTCATTACCTTACCCCAGGTGTTGGGGTCCGACAACTCTTGAAAAACTTAGATAAAAAACTGTCTAATTTTACAAAGACCGATCAATGTCTCATATTCATAGGCGAAAGTGACTTCAAAACATCTCAAGAATATACTAGTCTGATACAGTACATAAAGGATGAGATCTCTAAATGTAAAAATACAAATGTAATTATTTGTGTACCAACTTTTAACTGTGGATATTTTTCAAATATGTACAACACGAGAGTGGAGTTATTTAATAAGTTATTGTATTTAGATGCTATGAATTTTGAATACGCATATATATTTGACTGTAATCGTAATCTTAGCTATGATTCTAACATGTTTTTAAAATCAAATGGCCGCGTTAATGAATTAGGTATGAAAATTATTTTTCAGGACATAGCAAACTATTTGGCAATTATTCAAAGCGAACAAAAATGTTTTCGTCGAAACTCCATTTAATGATTTAAAAAACAATAAATACGTCAAAATACCCCATAGGAATATGCATAAAACTATTAATCCACAATTGTTAACTAGTTTGACCAGTTTAGATATAACAGAGCAGTCTAGCCATAAAATAAAAAGCACTATTAAAATATTACACCAAAACATTGCAGGCTTGATAAATAAATCTGACATTGTCACCGTGTCATTGGAACAACTAGAGGAATGTAGATATGCACCGGAAGTGGTTTGTTTCACAGAACATTTTATGCTTGAAGACGAAAGCAAATTGCTGTGTCTTAAAAATTATATATTAGCATCTATTTTTGCTCGGCAAAGCCGCAGAGGTGGTGCAGCTATCTATTTAAAAAAAGGCATTGTGTATCAGGAACTATCAGAAATTAATAAACTTTCTATAGAAACACACTTTGAATGCTGCGCAATAGAATTAACTAGTCTAAATATAATTGTTTTCTGTGTCTATAGAGTACCTAAATCAGACTTAGATATATTCATGGAGCGCTTAAAAATTGCCTTGACTACTCTGACAAAGAAAAAGGGAAAACAGCTAGTAATGTGTGGAGATTTTAACATAAATATCCTGAACAAAGATCAGACTGCCATTTTCTTTGAAAATACACTCTTAAACTATAATTTAAAATTGAAAATAAGAAAACCAACACGCCCCTGTAGCGGAACTTGTTTGGACAATTTTGCAGTCAACGTACCCAGGTCAAAAGCCTGTACTATTGATCTAGGCCTTTCGGATCACAATGCCATAATTATAAATTGCCCCGTCAAAAGAGAAAATTGCTCCCATACATTTTGGTATATAAAAAGGCGGGACTATTCAGCTGAAAATCTTGAGAAATTTAGGAAATATCTACTTAGCCTGAGTTTCACGGATGTTTATAAAAGCACGGACCCAAATGAAGCATACAACATATTCGATGAATGGTTCAGCCTATTGTACAAACTTTGCTTTCCCTTTAAAATAATTAGACTCTCATATAGAAAAAAACCACGATGGGTGACCAAAGGTATCAAAACATGCTGTAAAAAAAAGCGAGAATTATTGTGGCGTTACAGATCAAAACCTAGTACATCCAATAAAGCAGAATTGAGAACATATTCTTACAGGCTCAAAAAAATAATTAGACTCACCCAACAAACACAAAATAGACATTACATGAAAAATTCAAACAATAAAAATAGGGCTGCATGGCAAATAATAAATAACAATAATGAAAATAAACCCGTAGACTCCATTACAACTATCATTAACGAAAAAGACGACACTATAAGTGACCCAGTCAATATTGCTAATGCTTTTAATGACTTTTGTATAGATAACACTCAAAATAATTCTAACTCTTGCCTGAAAACTAATGAAAACTTACCTGCAAACGTTCCGGAATCAATTTTTCTATATCCTGTAACTTCTTACGACATAGTTAAATATATAAAAACGCTAAAGAATACCAGAAGCGCAGGAACCGATGAAATCATAACTGATGTGATCAAATACTGCGCTGAAGTAATATCTTTCCCATTAGCATTTATTTTTAACTTAATGCTTGAAAAAGGTATCTTCCCAGAGAAATTAAAAACTGCTGTAGTCAAGCCTTTATTCAAGAAAAACGATAAACAAAAATTAGATAACTATAGACCTATAGCTCTTTTACCAATATTCTCAAAAATTGCTGAACGGATTATATACGATCAGTTTTATGATTTTATAGAAAGTAAACATATACTTGTAGAGGAACAAAACGGATTTCGTAAAAACAAATCTACGTCTACAGCCATTTATGATCTAATTAAAACTGTTATTCTTAGTATGGATAAGAGAGTCCCGATTTGCGCTATATATATGGATCTATCGAAAGCTTTCGACTTCGTTGACCATAACCGCTTATTGGCGAAGTTGGAACGCTATGGCATTCGAGGGAACGCGTTAGACCTAATTAAATCATATTTGAGTAACAGATTACAATGTACTGAAATTAGAAGAATATGTACTAAAACTAAAGAAGAAACCGCTTACTATTCAAAGTTTAGACCCTTGATGCGCGGTGTTCCACAAGGAAGCATTTTAGGACCTCTATTCTTTCTAATATATATAAATGACATGCCTAAACACGTTCGACATCCCATGATCTTATTTGCTGATGATAGCACCGTTGTAGTAAAATCCGATAACTTGACTACATATTCGACTGAAATAATGGCTACAATCACTACTATCATTAATTGGATACAATCAAATGGATTAAAAATTAATATTGACAAAACCCAAATTATGCAATTCTATCAATCAAAATCAAATTATACTAAACTTGACATAAAATATAATGATGAATATTTAAAACAGACCAATGTAGCCAAATTTTTAGGAATTGACATAGATCATAACATGAAGTGGAAAACACATACTGAAACACTATGTAAAAGAATTAATAGTTTCGTATTTGCACTTAGGCGAATTTCGAAATTATCTGATATCAAAACAGCATTATTGGCATACCATGGATATATTGGATCTATTATTCGCTATGGTGTTATTTTTTGGGGTAACTCCACAAATAAAAATATTGTTTTTGGTGCACAAAAGAAGTGTATTCGTGCCATCTGTAGCCTTAAAGAAACGGATAGCTGTAAGCCTCACTTCAAGGAACTAAAGATTTTGACACTGACTAGTCTTTACATCTACGAAGTAGCAGTCTTCGTTAAATCAAACTCTAATATGTTTCCACTAAAGTCGATAGACTCTAAAATGATGCGTCACAAATACAATATTAAAACCATATCTGGTAAAACAGCATTACTGCGAAACAGTTTAGTAGGTACCACCTCTAAAATATATAATTATTTGCCTGACGATTTAAAACAGTTAGACTTAAACATGTTCAAAGTAAAATTAAAACAGGAACTTATTAACAGGGCGTATTACTCTCTTGGCGACTTTTTTAAAGAAAAAATAAAATTAAACTAAATAAACTTATGATAACATTATTATTATTATGCATGTATTAAGACTAGTAAAATATAGACTGTAATAAGTGTACATACTAATCTAATCAAATTGTTCCATTAAATTTAAATGACATGAATATAAATAATCAGTAAGAATGCTACCTAGAGAATAAGTTTTGTAAATTTTCACATGCCATAACGGCCGAATATATAAGGATCAAATGTTTTATACTATACCATCTTATGTACCATATATTCTGTGAATAAATGATGATTATGATTATGATTATGATTATGATTAATACTCCTTAGTAGGCTCCAATTTTCCTACGCTCCCCTTCGTCTAAATATAGCGGTAAATGTGAAAACAGGATAAAAGGGTGGCGAGAAACCTGACGAATACGAGCTAATTTTATCATCGGCTTATTTTTAGAGATAGAGCATTGACATCAAAATTGATGGTCAACAAGACAAAATACGGTATTTGACTGTAGTGAAAATAATATTGTATCATTGAAACCACTAAACACACATTCAAAAATATACGGAACCTTACTTTTGGATGTCATGATTTGATTTGAGCTGTCATCAAATATCTCTAGTAATATTTCGGCTTTATTACGGTCATAAAAAAACCGGTCAAGTGCGAGTAGGAGTCGCGCACCGAGGGTTCCGTAAAACACTTTCCATCCTTAAGTGGTTAAGTTAAGTTTGCACCTGGTATGTATAGCGCCTGGTATGTATAGTGATTTGTATGGACAAATGAGGTGCAAAGTTAACGCAACCAATCCCGTTTGTTGTATGGTAGCCCCCCTTAAATATTTATTTTATTTTATTTTTAGTATTTGTTGTTATAGCGGCAATAGAAATACATAATCTGTGAAAATTTCAACTGTCTAGCTATCACAGTTCTTAAGATACAGTAACAGTGACAGACGGACGGACGGACGGACGGCGAAGTCTCAGTAATAGGGTCCCGTTTTTACACTTTGGGTACGGAACCCTAAAAATATTTTGTAAGTAGGCCACAAGGACACCTTTACAAGTCTGTATATTAGGAATATTAAAGCTGTATTGTAATTTCAGGAGATAAACACACGCGTTTAATTATCACGTTTAACTTGAGATATCAATAAAAATGTTTATCCTGAAAATGTTATGGTCAAACGTAAACAGTTTTTCTAAAAGTAAAAGTAAAAAATCACTGAATGGCAACATTCAACGTCCTATGTCACGTACTAGGAAGCAGTCAAACAGCAATTATTATTATTATTATTTGAATAAGTGTGTCAGTCAGTCGGTAGTAAAAATAGTGATTTTCTGCCGAAATGTAGGATTAAATAAATTTAAAGAAGGTCGCGATTTAAAAAAATGGTCTAGTAGATTTGAAGTTATTAGTGGCCTGAAATTGTCTCTGCTTCGCGAACTTGGCTGACACAACTGCTGTGTGTCTAGATTTCCGACCTGCATGCTTAAACATTAAGCGACGTACAACATTTTCTGTCCTTCCACCAGTCAGTCGATCTCTCAAGCAGTTTGTATTTAAAGCTACGAGTATATCACCGTTTAGTGCACTACGCCAAACCGATACCACCACTCGCCTTATGCATCTAACTAATTACTCTTATTAACAGTCTCTATATCGCTTCTATAGCGCCAGCCCCGGCTTGCGGCTGGCCGTATACAGGCCAGTAGCAGCAGCGCTATAGGGTATCCTATTATGGCTGAAAGGTCGTACTTAGTTTGATTTAGGGACATAATGTAATTAATAGATGAAGCCCAAGTTTATCAAGCCCTGTAAAATAGGTAGTAATCGCTAATTGCTTCCGTCAGTCGTTAAGAAGTGTTAAAACATACGAAACTTGAGCTAAATCTGCTAACAGTTCACTTTATGCTCTCCTCTGTTTATCTTTCAGATTCAATACACTACTATACAAGTACTCATCATTGCATACCTCACAAAAGGGATATTATGTATCATTTATTTAATTAAAAACAATGTCAAATAAAAATATGTCGGGGACGGGTCGGATGGCCGGTGCCGTTTGTGTGGCACATTAGTTGAGCTATTCGACATAGTTGTGGACGAGGAGGTACTTCGAGCGAGATGAAACACTTCAGATACAATTAACTTGATGTATTCCTTATACAATGAAGCACAAAATAACAGTTCCTCGCACAGAGGTCTGTAAGCTAAGTCTCGAACAAAATAGTCTTTATTAAATTAACACTAGGCACATTGCAGGGTTATAACACTGACTCTAATCAGCTAGGTATAGCACAACGAAACGGGACAGTTCCAAGACAGTAGTGCACTGGACGGTGACCCAGAGTGAAGTGTGGTGGTCGTTGGCTGAGTGAACCGCCAAGACTCTGTCTAGCGCGCTAAAAAACAGGTTCAAGGGGGCGCTACTGTCGCCTTCCAATGGCGCGCTGGTTTCGTTAAGCTTCCATACTCATGACCGTCTCCGACGAATACAATAAAAATTCTAACTTCAGACAAAAAAAAAACAAACTGAAAATATACAGTTTAACAAATTACAATAAGAGAACAGGCGGTCTTATCGCTAAAGAGCGATCCTTTCTTCTTTCTTCTTTTTAGGGTTCCATACCCAAAGGGTAAAAACGGGACCCTATTACTGAGACTTCGCTGTCCGTCCGTCCGTCCGTCTATCACCAGGCTGTATCTCAAGAACGGTGATAGCTAGACAGTTGAAATTTTCACAGATGATGTATTTCTATTGCCGGTATAACAACAAATACTAAAATAAAAATAAAATAAATATTTAAGGGGTGCTCGCATACAACAAACTTGTAGATTATGTATATATATATATATATATATATATATATATATAGGTACGGAACCCTTCATGCGCGAGTCGGTTTTTTTATCATGACGTTTCTCATGTTTAGTTCTACAAGTTGCATTAAATGACATTGGTATTTTGGCATGTAAAGTTAAGCACATCGCTAAAGTAGACATACCTCGGAAAAATATCATTATAAATGTCGCATGTAGTTCTAGTTTCATCCCTTTATCTGACAAGTGAAAACTAAATATCTGACTGATGTCCTTTCAAATATCTAATCATGCCGAAGTTGCTATGCTATATATATAGTAACAAATCGATCTCTAAAGCAATTGGTATTGAAAGCTATAACGTGCAGGGTACTTCGCTAAAACCATACCACTTACTTTATCTAATTACTCTCATTAACAGCCCTTATTGCGCTACTATATCGCTTATATTATAACACTTGCTCCGTGATTGCAACCGGATCTCTGCGGTGACCGTATATCGTGGCCACTGGTCGCTTCTTCGAGTACATTTTCACATTAGTCTTATACAGGAACATAATGAACATTATTGAATTTTTTGTAATAAATTGTTATATAAAATATTAAATATTTCAAAAATATAGTAATTTCAGTGGTGTATTGGTTATGATATCACTACATACTATAAAACAAAGTCACTGCCGTGTGTCCGTCCCTATGTATGCTTAGATCTTTAAAACTACGCAACGAATTTCGATGTGTTTTCTATAGATTTTTAATAGATAGAGTGATTCAAGAAGGTTCATATGTATAATACAGGCATAATTTATACAGCATTGCACCCGTGCGAAGCCGGGGCGGGGCGCTAGTATACGGACATACGAAAATAAATAATACAAAACAAATATCTAAATATAAATTAAGCACATCGATAAAGTTATCATATTTCGGATAATGTCGTTATAAAAGTCTAAGTTAGCTCCAGTGTCCTTTTTTCTGACAGGTTATCTTTAAAGGCATAGATATAGGCTAAAGTGCAAACATAGACTGTTGTGTTTAAAACGATGAATCCCGTCGCTATGCTTCGATAAATAAGCATATTTTCAAATAGATACGAGTATGTGTTTTAGCTGTATCACAGTCCAGGGCTCCCGCTTAGCTCCGACCACTCACTTTATGCATCTAATTACTCTTATTAACAGCCCCTATAGCGCTACTATATCGCTTCTATAGCGCTAGCTCTGTGGTTGCGGTCGGGTCTCTGCGGCGGCCATTTATCGGGGCCACTAGTCGTATAGGTGTTTTGTTACGGTCGTATTATAGTCACATTAGTGTTTAGAGAAATAACATTTTGGGAATGTAATATGTTTAGTTGGAAATAATAAACCTGTTAAGAGTTAATGAAATAGATACTGGCAGCTTTGGTGTTAGAAGTAATGAACTTGCTTGTAGCTTTTTATCAAAATCTGAATGAAGTCAAGCTTTATGACACTAATATTATGAATGCGAAAGTTTGTTAGTGTGTTTATGTGTATGTTTGCTATTTCTTCACAATGGCTGGACCAATGTTGATAAATTTTGGTGTGAAGGTAGCTGACACCCGGATTAACACATAGGTTCCTTTTTATCCCGAAAACATGAAGTGTGCCCGTGGGATGAGTGGGTAGCACCGATACATAGTATACAACAAATTCTGACCCTATGTATGCTTAGATCTTTAAAACTATGCAACGGATGTTGGTGCGGTTTTTTTATTAAATAGAGTGACTCAAGTGGAAGGTTTATACGTATAATACATGCATAGTATATTTCGTATCAGCATTGCACCCGTGCGAAGCCGGGGCGGGTCGCTAGTGTGATATAAAAAAATAAAAATATAGTTCCATTTATTTATTTAAACTATATTGCACAAAATACAAAAGTAAAATTACAAAAGGCGGACTTAATGCCATAAGGCATTCTCTACCAGTCAACAATAGGGCGAAATAGAAACTAGCAGTTGGTGCAGGATCTTAAAAAGCCGTGTCTAAAAACATAAAACGAGACAAAAGGACGAGTAAAAAGATCTCAATCAGTAAAATCGGATTAGTAGTTTCCGCGCTATGGTGGAACACACTTTTTTTCTTATGTCATAGGGGGCAAACGAGCAAACGAATCGCCTGATGGAAAGCGTTTACCGTCGCCCATAGACACCAGCCACACCAGAGGAGTCACAAGTGCGTTGCCGGCCTTTCAGGTGGGAGTACGCTCTTTTCTTTTTTTTTTTTACACATAAATATGCATACATAGACTGCTAAACTTATAACCCTTAAAATAAATAAATAAATAAATAAAAGCCTTTTGGCTTTACCGTAGTCAGGTAGGAAAGTAGGTTGTCAAGTACGGCTACCGTACATAACGTATTCTCTTGACCCGCGCCCACTTCGTCCGGTCGTCGTTACACAATTATACTGATAGCTGGCCCTCCTTGATGGGATACGTCATTGTGTGAAGTAACCAGCCAGACCGACAGATGGAACGAAATATTTGTATAGAATCTTTTTATAGATTCATATTTTTTATGTGGTAATACCACATTTTTATTTTTATAAATAATGACACAAAGGTAAATTAAGAAAGAAAAAATAAAAAAGTCAGTTGGAAGAGCCATGCGCCGGAAGCGCGGAGGTCGCGGGTTCAAGCCTCGTTTGTGGTGGATCTCATTCAATTTTTCTTTCTTAATTTACCTTTGTGTCATTATTTATAAAGATTGAACGAAAGTTTAGCAAAAAACAGTAGAAACAGAGAGCGATGCAAATAATGCGGGTTAAGGTATTTAGCCGGTAAGAGTCTGGCACTGTCTGGGCCTCCCTTCCCAATCGCCCATGATAGGTTTTCCTTAAACCGCAATCTTTGTATCTTTTGATTTTTTTTTAAGGAAGGACTCTCGTCTTTGGCCCTCAGGCAAAACCCCCCACCCCAAAAAAAAATATACCAGCCTGACCAGCGCTGCGACGTTCGATGTCGCAGCATTATGCTGAGTGGTGTCCTTTTGCGGTGGGCATGGCAGCACCATTACATACCTTTTTATACTCGCGTATTTTAATCTGTCAATTATAATTTCACAGACAAAATCACAATAACGCACTTTTTAATACAGCACACAGCTACAGAACTTTAATATTCATAAGCCATCTCTCTACTCAACTCTAATAATTTCAAAAAGAGAACATTAGCATATTTGTTTAAAAAAAAAGCACGCTACTGTTCACTGATTGGTTGAAATTACTTATCAAAAATGTTTACCAATCACGAGGCACCCGTCATGACCATCGCGATCATGTTTTTTTAATAGGTCAGTTTTAGTTGAACGGAAAAGGATACATAAAAAAAAAAAACATAGTGGAGGATGACGATTAAAGTAAAAAAAAATTCTGTGTTTCGCTCGTATAAAAAGTATTGTATGCAATAGTTACACAATTAGGTCTTAAAATGTCATACCTTACTTAGGCCAGTCGGCAAGCCTCGTGACCTAAACGCGGTACTCGATTTTAAGAACCTTCATTGTGCAACGATTGCATAAAATACTATTACCTATATTTAGGTATATAATTTTCTGTGTAAATTAAGATTATGATATTGTATGCTACGTGATTTGGTTTTTAAGTTCTTTGTAATGGTGGTGCTTTTTCGCTGCAATAAAATGTGTTTTCTTTCTTCCAGTTGGCAACTTTCGATGATGGTAAATTGAATGATGTATTTTTAGTTAATTAAGATTTCGTCCGCATGGAACGAAGGTCATGAATCCCAAAAGTCTGTTTACTTCTCCGTATCCAGGTAAAAAGTATCCGTTAACCTTCTGTAGATGCACCGGCTCTTGATGAAACTTAAACATTTATGAAATCGGCTGTAATGGGTACGGCGTGGTAAACACTGAAAAACATAGAAAAAATTACAAACATACAAACAATACAATACAATACCTAAGTACTCTTTATTGAACATCTCACAAAACAAACAGGGGATAGAATGCAAGAAATTACAATTAGGTACCTAAACAACAGGTGGTTTTACCCGCTTTACGGCGCAAGTACCCAGTTTTTTAGGATTCCGCACCCAAAGGGTTAAAACGGGACCCTATTACTAATCATCCGCTGTCTGTCCGTTTGTCGCCAGGCTGTATCTCATGAACCGTGATATTTAAACAGTTGAAATTTTCATAGATGATGTACTTTTGTTGCCGCTATAACGCAAAAAAAAACTTAACTTAATCCGGCCACTTCGGTGCACGAGTCCAGTTTTAAATATAGTTTAGTTCTTTTTATAAGTTCATTAAGCCACTCATGCCCGAAATCAGGCTTCTTCGCCGTGACCCGAAGCCGACCTAGTGCTTCATTCACAAGAAACTGGCTTTCACTTCCACGCGACCGGCCGCGTGGGCAGCGTCCGGCCATTCACGAAGCTCATTCATAAAATCATCGATGATTTGACCGGAGAGTTAGAGAGGATAGATTACGCAAGTAGGTAGTGAAAATGAATTATAGTGTTCAAACTACTAATTTATTTTTACTATAGGAAAAAATACAGGGAATAAAAAACGGCCAAGTGCGAGTCAGACTCGCGCACAGAGGATAAGATAAGATAAAAATTGTTTAATCAATTGGGATTCATTAAAATCACTTTTGTATAGTCATTGAATACATAGTATGACATTAATTGATACAATAGTAAGAACACTAACACACACTTAGGTACACAAAATTTCCAAACATTTGCAATATTTCCGCGGTAATGCTTCGTCAAAAGTAAAATAAGATATAAATTACATGAAAAATTATGATAATTAAAATTACCTACTTTAACCTTTTTAATTACAAATATTTACTTATCCCATCTTACTGGCCGGGTTAAGTTTAAGTTTGCATCTAGTATGTATAAGCGCTGGATACAAATTAGGTGCAAAGTTAATGCAACCAAGCACATTTTTTTGTATAGGAGCCCCCTTACATATTTATTTTATTTTGGTTTGTTAGTATTTGTTGTTATAGCGGCAAAAGAAATACATTATTTGTGAACTTCAACTTGGTTGGACGCTTTGTCACTTATTTATCGCGTGTTAAAAGCAACAATCCCGCCCGTAGGACTAAGGTCATGTTATGTCTATAAACTTTATATCTTTGATTAACAGAAAAACCGTAATAAAAACTCACCAATCAAGCAATACTGGACTCTCAGCTAGCGATTCCAAGATTTAACAAAACATCCTTATAATGTATGCAAATCGCAGATAACGAGGATAAGATAAGTTGAACAACCTGTGGTTTTATTGTCTTTATTAAAACATTAGTGGACACCGGGCGGTCAGACACTGTATTTTTTAAGCTATAAATAAGGTAGAGATGAATGAAATGAACGAATTTGAATAGAGGCATTGTAAAAATGATCTTATGTGGGATCCTGGATTTTCAAACACATGTCTGTGTTGAATCAGCCCTGAGATTATTTTGAAACCAGGGCTTGTCATCAGGTTAATTTTATGATACTGGCTCTGCTCTGTTCATTGAAGTAAGTAGCGATGAATGAAATTGGAGATTTGAATAAAGCCATCATATCAGTTATCTGATGATGGATCCTCAAACTCCTGGATTTTCAAACCACACGTTTGCGTTGAATCAATCTTGAGATCTAGTTGACATTTCCAGGGCCGTCATCAGATACATTAATTTTATGATACTAGCTCTACATTTGAAACCACCATCGCAAATGCAGACTGTTTCGGCTGTTCAGGGGCAATCTGCCGTATTCTGCACCAGATCAGACAACGCAACGGAGCCACGTCGTTGTGTCGCCTAAGTCTGATAACTAGTTTGTTAGCTAAAGTCTTTGTTTATTTGTATTTTGTAGTTCACAGTACCTTAGTTTTCACTTTAATGCTGTGTAACTCATTATAATAAATAAATAAATCGAAGCGAGTACAAAAACGGACACCACACAAATGAGGGCACTTTCAGGGTCCATCATCATAAAAATCGGGTCAGGCTCGTATTATTTAAGGCGTATTGGATATTTAATAAAAGTATCGTGTAAAACAAGTACAATTACCGAGAAGTAGTGTTCGTTTTGTTGGTGTAGGCAACCCTAGTGAGTATGACACGCCCCACAGAAGCTACAACCAACAGCGTCGCACGTCATTTAAAATTACCAATCAGATACTAGTAGGCTAATTTATTTGCAAAAGCGGCAAATAACAAAAGAGTGCGGCTTATGTAGTATCTTTATTCTGTGCCCATAGTCACTTCTTACCATCAGGTGTTGCTGAGGTCAATTGCTGGTCAGTTTGTAGGTAGGTAAATAAAAAATAAATTATAACAATCTATTTTTGCGTCAATATTTTATTTTTAAATATACGCACACTGGTTAATTATGCAACGCAACTGTAATGTAAACTGGATTTGAACCTGGGACTCTACGTTTCCGGTGTAGTGTTATCTTAACTGAGACTGAGACTGAGCTCTCACATCGTCACGTCAACCACATACAATTTTTGATTCCAACTCCGCTACCACTCCTTTGCGTCATATATTTTTAACATGCTCAAGAGCATTAGCCATACTCTAGGATGTGCGTTTACGGCGCGACCAAATTAAGCTTTGCCGACTAAATATACCTAAGTAGTACATTCATTTTATAGGAGTTCTCAGTTCGATGTGAAATATAATTGTAATAATTTATTATAATTTACGTCTAATCTAATTGTTGTTGTCTGTGGTCAAGTGGAAATCCATTAATATGTCCACTTTTCTGTCCTGCCCAACCAACGATCAGTCAACAGAATTTGAATATTTTCGACTAACCAAGTTTTCCGCAAACAAAATGGCCGCACGCGGCGACAACTGAAACAATCTGTTATGGTAAAACAACACTGCCAAAACGTTGACGACCATTTAATAGTAGCACAATAAAAAATACAAGCCGGTCTATATTGTGAAGCTTAAATTCGGCCATATTTCCGTAGCATAAGTTTGTGGTTGCAACAAGAGGACACTTTTGTATCGATTGTTCTTAACTATTTACAATTCACCATTCTGGTTAGATAATGTTTTATTATGTACAGTTGCATACACTTCTTTATCTACATCTATATTCACATACATTACTGTGCAGGGGCGACGTGGCATGGATGCATCTTCTTAAACAAAAACTAGATAAATTTGAAGTCACGAGACAAGTTAGGAAAGCGGGACTCGGTGAGCGGATGAACGAGAGAAACAGCACTTATCACTAAAGATCCACTTTCAGTCAATTTTAGCATGGCGGTGTAAACTGACAATGGCACCGTTGGTTTCTTGTCAGTTACCATTGCGATTTGGGCTCCCCTTTTTGCTTACCATCAGGCGAAGCATTATGTTGTGCCAATATGAAAACAAAAATGTTCAGAAATAGCATGATGTTGAAATCAGAAAGTCTCTGGATATTGCAGTTTTAGTGATTATCCAAGGAATATCACACTGTTCGGGCTGATCTGATTTCCATAAGGACGCGTTGACAGCTGGTATAAAGCATGGTATAAGAAAATAAGGTATGGCCACAAAACAGATAGGTACAGAAATCAGTCTACATACAACCGCGCTCGAGCAAACGCACACATAGACATTGCTCACGGACACGATATCTCGGACCAGTTCAGACCAGTGCGAGTCCGAGTGACATCCGCTTGACGTGTCTGTGAGGAATGTCTATGTGTGCGTTTGCTCGAGCGCGCTTGTATGTAGATTGACTTCTGTACCTATCTGTTTTGTGGTGTGGCACTCCAGCTAGTGCGACTTTCTACTTCACTGATTAGTGGCTGCCTTATGGTATCAAAATAATTGCTTAGTGAAAGAAAAAACCACCAGTCGAAAAAAATACAAATTATGCATTACAGTTCTCGTTCTTTGACTAAATGTAATTTTGACGTAATAATTGATTTAAAACACTCACGATTGTGTGAGATTCGGGGAGTAGTATGATACCACCACCAGTATGGCAACTCATAAACGGATTGACAGAACCAACCAATCATAGCGTGATGACGTCGAAAGTCCACCTGTCATTCCGGAGTGTCGTACCTTATGTCGCGGTCCCGGGTTCGAATCCCGGCCAGGGCAAACATTTGTGTGATGAACTCGAATATTTGTGCTTGGGTCATGGTTGTTCTATGTATTTAAGTATATATTTATCTATATAAGTACGTATAGCGTCGTCTAGTACCCATAACACAAGCCTTCTTGAGCTTAATTTGGGACTAGCTCGATTTGTGTGAGGTTGTCCGATATTTATTTATTTTCTTCTGGTATAAACATGACAAATTTCGTCCTCACAGTAAGAACAATGGGACCTTTTACCAAACACTGTCACATATCATCAGCATACGATCCGTACCAACTAGATGTCAACAAACACGAAATGAGCATCAATATTTAGCCTTCGCCTGCATTAATTCGCGTATTGTGACAGTCGCCCCTATTACCCGCTTGTTTATGATTCCTGCCCTTTCAAATTCAAATTGAGAGCCAGAAGTTAATTTTGCGGAGCGTTGCTTGTTTGTCGGATATAGTGATAGCTTTGACCCATATGTCACAATCCTGATATAGCACTTGTTCTGTCTTATGCAACTGCGTTAAAAGGAGGGTTACTTATGTTTTTTTTTTAATGTATAATGATTGAAAATTACCAAAGTGATTCACAAGATTGCAGGAAATCGTGAAAAAATTAAACGTTTTTCTATAAAACAAGGGTAACAATAAGGGTACCAATGATAAAAAAAACCGGCCAAGAGCATGTCGGGCCACGCTCAGTGTAGGGTTCCGTAGTTGCCCATCCTTCACAATAGAATAGTTTAATTTATAAGAAAGATTTCAAGCTCTAGAAAGTCGTAAACGCCAAAGTAACTGTAATTACTTATTACCTTCTGGAAGTTATTGATTATACGCGCCAGATTGAGCGGAATGTTTTAATGCAGTATAGCACTTAACTAATATGTGTACCTAACGTTCGAAGTATAAGGATACAGCGCGGCACTTACGTAATTTTAAAGAAAATTATGAAATTTTTCGATACCTAACTCAAAAACGGCTCGACCGATTTCATTCAATATGGTTTTCATTGAAAGTACTTATAAGGCCTAATTTTCATGATTATTTTCATAATTTTTTGATTTATAGTTAAAAGGGGGGTGGGGACAAAAATTTGGCGTAATACATACACATACTCATACCAAATTTCAGCTTTCTAGTACTAATGATCAGGGAGCTAAGCCGCGGACGGACTGACAGACGGACAGATGGACACACTGACAGACTGACAGACGGACAGACGGACATGGCGAAACTATAAGGGTTCCTAGTTGACTACGCAACTTAAAAACATATGAGTGGTTTGCGATGTTAGATGTATTATGCGGATGTACCAAGATTCGCGTCTACAAAACAGTAATCAGACCAATCCTGATGCATGGGTGTGAAGCTTGGACACTGACTCAAAAGGAAGAAAATAAGCTCTTAGTGGCGCAAAGGAAAATCTGGCGAAAGATTCTGGGACCAATAAGAAATGAGGATGGCAGCTGGAGAAGGAGAACGAATAAGGAGTTGGAAGAGCTGGTGGCTACACCCAACATAGTTGGCGAAATAGAAGCCACACGACTCCGCTGGCTGGGTCACCTGGAGAGGATGGGAGACGATCGGGCCGTGAAGAGAGCGTTTCAGGGGCGACCGAGTGGAAAACGTCCGGTCGGCCGCCCGAGATACCGCTGGAAAGATGAAGTGGAGAAGGATCTGTGCGCCCTTAGTATCCCTAACTGGCGGGAAAAGGCGCAAAACAGAGAAGAGTGGCGTTCTCTTGTGTCAGAGGCAAAGATCCTCTTTGGGTCACTGAGGCAGAGTAGTAAGTAAGTATCATCTTTAGGTGTTAAAAACATCTCAGACAAAACTTCTTTTAATTTTTTTAAATAAACTAAAATTTATTTTATGAATAGCGCACCTGGTTAAAAATATGCTTATCAGATCAACTTACACCATAAAATATACCATTTAGCGAATCGATAACATAGTTTACATTTTATGATTATACTTTCCGTTCGACACAGCAACTGGTTTTCGCGAGATCGGAGATACTCCTACGCGTGTAACTAAATTCATTAATGGATCGTAGAAATTACGACCGGTTCGTTTGTTTGATTGGTGATTCTGAGGTCATAGGTTCGATTCCCGGTCTGTATTTGGATAAGTACAAAGAAACCGCTCAAGTGGGACTCTGACTCGCGCACCGAGGGTTCCAAACACTTATCCCATCTTAACTGGCCGGGCTAAGTTAAGTTGGACTTGGTAATCTTGGTATGTATGGCGCCACATATTATGAGGTGCAAAAAAAACGATGGACTCACTTATGTTTAAACAAATAAAGTGTTATCTCTCTCTCGTTTTCTCGCTCTTTACGCTACACGGTGCACCAGCACCTCTAGTACAACTGTGACCCGCGACTCGTTCTCGCGCGAGAAATATTACCTATCTCTTTATCCGCTGTACTGTGAGAGAGTGACGGGCGATGCTATGTCGCGCGACAGGAGCTTCTTCGCGCAGTTGTGCTAGAGCAGGAAGGCTAGCATATCTAGCCACCACTTCGCTTGTCGCGCGAGTAAGCATCTCCTGTCTTACTCACACGGTATGGAAAGAAAAGTGACAGGTAGATTTTTTCGCGCTGCTGCCGTGGCGTATAGTTTGAGAACCATTGCTTGGTTGTCACAGCATTACCTAAGCAAGTAGCACACGTACTGCTTG
This sequence comes from Apotomis capreana, assembly GCA_947623375.1. Lineage (NCBI taxonomy): Eukaryota > Metazoa > Arthropoda > Insecta > Lepidoptera > Tortricidae > Apotomis > Apotomis capreana. The sequence goes on from OX392520.1 coordinate 2,166,071, forward strand.
ATGTATCAACCTAACCCCACGCTAAACATATCGTAATAACACAATGTTGCCAAATTACACAGCTACCTAATATTTTATCCCACTAAATCAATATTAACTTAATATTTACACAAGTAAATATGTATGTGTGAAAAAAAAACGTTGCACTCACTTATCTTAAAACAAATAAAATGTTCACCCTCTCTCTTCTCTTTCTATTTCTCTCTCCTCTCTTTACGCTATAATACGGTGCATCAGCATCTCTTGCACAACTGTGAAACGTAACTCTTTCTCGCCCGAGAATCATTATCAATCTCTTTCTTCGCTGTACTTTGAGTTGAGAGAGTAACGAGCGCTGCTATGTCGCGCGACAAGAGCCGCAAAGCGCAGTTGTGCTAGACATGAAGCACAGTTTGAGAACCTTTGCTTGATTGTCACAGCGTTGCCTAAGGAAGTAGCACACGTACTGCTTGATGTATCAAGCTAACCCCACGCTAAACGTATCGTAATAACACAATGTTGCCAAATTACACAGCTACCTCATTTCTGACCTCACCAAACTAATTTAAACTCGATATTCACACACATACGGTTGTATGTGATTTGCGCTGTTTCTGTGTTGTATTGTTTTGGCTCTGAGTCCACCCACGACCGCCCACATGTAACGTTTTAATAATTCCGTTAGAGGTTAAGGTTACATTGCGTATAGCGGATTTCTATTGGAAATAGTCATGGAAGAAATAAACTATGGAATTGCTAGGCTAAGTACGAAACCCGCCGTCGCTAAACCCATATAATCAAAGCCAAATCGTTTCACGTAACACTATTACGATTATCTCTATTACTTATCTTTTTTAAAAAACAGCAACCTAATAATTCGTTCGACAGCCACAATTTCTTTAACTTCCCCTTGAGTGATGCTACGGACTGCGTCTGCCTTATGGCGGATGACAATTTATTCCATAATTTCGCGGTAGCAAAAGACATACTCTGTTTCTGGGCATACTTTATTTCAAGGGGGTTTCATACCTAACGATTTCATACCATACGAACTCCCAATGTGTTTGGGACTTTAATCCCATATAGACATTTTGGCCCCTTTAAAATAGGATTGATTTTGAAGATCATCATTCGAATTGATGACTAAGCTATACGTAATTAGGCACTTAAACTCTAGCTTGATTAAAGACTCAAAAGTCCGATCACCGCCTTGTTTTAGTTCTCTATGTGGCTATAAAACCGTGTTAACATGGCTGTGGGTTGTCATGGTTACCATAATTAGGTATTGTATAAGTGAAAAACTTAACTTAAGGACTGGATGTATGTATAGTGGTGTAAAAAATGGATATAGAATGGAAGTTACGTGAACATTTTGGTTAAGTTTTTCACCTATAGTCATTACGAGCTCATTGACATATCCCCAGTTTAGCAGTGGACTTTTTTACGGCCACCTGCAAGGTGGTCGGACGACCTGGTTGCAGTTGCGGCGACTCGCTGGTTACGGGTCGCTGCTATCCGGCTCATGAGGAAGTCTACTGAGGAGGCCTGTGTCCAGCAGTGGACGTCCTATGGCTGAAATGATGATGATGATACTTAAGGAACAAAATGTGGTATGTCCATCGATATCTTCACCGATTTTTATGTTTTTTTGCTGTTGTAAAGTTGGCATTTGTTTTGTTTTATTTAATTTCAGTTGAAATACATAAATATTTAAAAAAATATTATTATCGTCAATACGACTGATAGGATTGCATTGCAACCCATACAGGGACTGTTGAATACTTCTTATTCGTCTGAAGGATCAAAGGAAAACCAACCAAGTGGGAGTCGGACTCGCGCACCGAGGGTTCCATACAACTAAATATTTTTAAACTTTTTTGTTTACTGTATTTTGTTGTTATATAAGAGAAATACATCATGTGTGAAAATTTCAACTATCTCGGTTTATGAGATACAACCTAGTGACAGTATCGAGGAAAAAATGGCAATAAATCACGTTTGGGATGTATGGGAGCCCCACTCAAATATTTATATTATTCTGTTTTTAGTATTTTTTTGTTGTAGCGGCAACAGAGATAAATCATCTGTCAAAATTTCAACTGTGTTCCTATCACGGTTCATGAGATACAGCCTGGTGACAGACAGACAGACGGACAGCGGAGGCTTAGTAAAAGGGTCCTGTTTTTAGCCTTTGGGTACGGAACCCTAAAAAAGGTGATTTGAATTGTTCGCGGACTAAGTTGTGGCCAGGAGATGCAGAATTAAAGTATAAAATACGGTTCAAAAGACCTACTACTAGGTACATACTAATAAAAATCAAGCCCGAATATTACAATAATTATAAAAAAAAAAACAAATTTTGAGGAAAGTATTTCACTAACGTACCTTTATAAGTCAGGAAACGGCCCGACTGGTTTCATCCTCACAACAGTTTTAATAACAATTTTTAAAATTAATTTTCCTAGAATTTATTTAAAACACATATTTTAATGTGACCACCCATATTGTTTATATTAATACAATATTTTTATCACAGCTTGTCAGTTTACGAGGTAACGTACAGACAGACATGTGTGCTTGTTTATTATCACAGATTTCGGGCGTTTTTATAAAACACATGCCTTTTATTGGGCAGGGTCAGTAATTTGGATACAGGTTATTCGTTATTTTTACCCGACTACGGTATGTTCAAATGCAAAGGTTATGGTTTAAACAGTATACGAGAAGGTTCACGAATCGAAATGAAATGAAATTGGAGGAAGAATAAAGTATTCTTTTTTGCTTGAGTTGTAGGCGGCAAAAAATGTCCTATAATTATTTGTAAATAGGTAGTTTACAATTCATTCTTTTTTTTTGGCTTGTGTTTAAACGCCTACCAAATATGTTGATAAATTACTTCCAATAAATTCTTAATACTTGCCAAAGCGGATGAATGCTCACCAAATAGTGTATCACAAACTATTGGATAAATAAAGCTAATATTTATTTTTCTTACATGCTATAAAAATGGCTTGTGTTTAAACGCCTACCAAATATGTTGATAAATTGCTTCCAATAAATTCTTAATGCTTGCCAAAACGGATGAATGCTCACCAAATAGTGTATCGCAAACTATTGTATAAATAAAGCTAATATTTCTTTTTCTTACATGCTATAAAAATATGTGAACACCGTTAAAGTTAATTTCAGACCAAATAATCTATATTATTGTTAAATGGATGTCACCAATATTTTATATTATTATTTCCATTTTAGTCATTTTTGGTGAGGCAAAAAACTAACTGCTGACCATGAAATTTTTTGTTATACCAGACATATTACTACGTACCCCAAACACAAGTAACTTGTTTATCACTTTATGCATTCAATTAATATATGATATAGTACTTAAATAAATATTCGCTACTATTTAAATGCTCACCAAAATGGCTTTTATACCCTAAAATTAATAAATAAATATTGAGGTTTCAATTACGGGTAGTATTTAAACGCACATAAAAAAAAACCTTTTTCTATGCAAAAATAATCAAAATTTATATCAAAATAACTGATTGCACAGCAAATATTGCACTCAAAATGTTACTAAAGATACTACAATTTATATTTGTGGCGTGCATCTATTTATTTAAAAGTAAAGCATTATTTAAGTAATGCATAGCTAATATGACTACCGCACATTATGGAGCGTTTTTTAGGGATATAAAAAAAACTAACCTAACCTAATCCGGCCGAGTCGGATCTGCTCTGAAAGGTGATCAGGATTAGATGGTTACCTAGCTGAAACACTATTTTTTTTCAAAAACTGTTTATTTTTCAGAATAATTATGAAACAAACCTAACCTAACCTACTGGGTTCTTTAAAAAGATGATAGTAATGTCATGCTGATGTATATTTTCTAATTATCTGCAGTACAATTTTTGCTAGGCATTTATTTTATTTGCTGTGCAATAATAATTTTAGATTGACAGTAATATATTTTGACTAAAGGTTAGATAATTTGATTACACTAAAGCAAAATAGACTGCAATTTTTGGTAATAGTTTTGATGTTTTAAGAAAACAATATTTGGTGAGCAAAAAATCCATTTTTGGAAGCAAAAAGATATACGGACTCAACGTAAAATTATTCTTAACGTAAAGCTCTGTATAGAGTGGGTTTAATTTATATGTTTTTTTTAATCCTCAGAAAATTAATTAATTTGTTTATATGTGATTTCTTGTGTAATTGTTTTTTGGTGTGCAATAAAGCACACTTGTATTGTATTGTATTGTATTAACATGTATAGAATAGGGGTCTATATTGACTCCCAGAATAATTTTTCGTCTGTTTCATTTGGTCGAAAAATCATTTCGTTGAAAGCATTTTCTCTGCTACCGTATACTATTTCGATTCTTATAAAACAAACTCAAAAAAAAATTATTCGAGCCATATGCGATGCAGCTTATGGCAAATCATGTAAGCCAATGTTTAAAAAATTAAAGATTCTACCCTTTCCATGTCTTTGTCTGTATATTCTTGAAAGCTGCATTTTTGTAAAAAGACAAATGTATTTGTTGAAGACAGCCAAAGACGTGTTTCCAAATTGCACAAGAAACACGGGGCGTCTTGTGCATGACCAACGTGGTCATGCACAAGACGCCCCGTGTTTCTTAGAACTGCACTGTATATGAAGCAATGCTATGCAATGTGTTTAAAACTGTTTAATAAGTTACCGAAAACCATTAAGGAACTACCTATAAATAAATTCAAAAATAGCCTGACAAATTATTTACTGGAGAAAAGCTACTATGATGTCAAAGAATTTTTGTCTCAGAGTACGCTGTAATTAATTTGGAGGAAATATATATTTGCATGCTAGTATTAATAGTACATATAGCAGAATAAGCCGCCTAATGTCTTTGTTCACCTGTTGACAATTCACTGTACCCACTAAACTTATTCTATGCAAATAAATTATTCTTATTCTTATTCTTATAAACCTAACCTAGCCTAACCTAATCGATAGGATGATATTTGCAAGAATTATGTAAAATGTATAACTATAGAGAAATAAAAATTCTGCGTAACGATTTTTCGACGAAATGATATATTCGACGAAATATTGTTGACTTTGCACCACTTCTACCATGTGGGTCCTGTAACAGAAGAAAAAAATTTAAACATAGATTTTACTCGCCAAACTGAACAACATCTGTTCAGAAACTTATTTTAAAAATATTGTTTTCATATGTTCATTATTTCAAACAAAGTAAATAGCATTTTCAATGTACGCCGTCAAACATTGACATGGCCTTAGCATTGTCATAGCTGTCACTTTACTAAATATCGAATGTTTCGCAATACATTGCTTCTTTGAATAAACTTTATTTTACAGGTTTACATTATAAATGAGTTATTTTTTAAAGTTGTTTAATAAATGTTGTTCAGTTTGAGGGGTAGAATCTGTTTTAATTTATTGCTCCTACTACAGGACCCACCCGGTATATTCTTCTGCTGTGACGTGAGCAAAGTGAACTGCTCCATCGTGTAGCGTTTAAAAGGTGAAAATCTTCATAAACGTACAGTCGCCATCAGATATATCGCAGCATATAAGGCGTTCATAAATATCAAAACATGTACTGTAACGCCCAGTCGATAAGAGTCGTGTCTATCTATATCTGATGGCGACTGTACCAAATTTCTACAAAATTAAACCGTTTAGATTTTAGACAAGCAGCCTGATAGCCAAACTCAAAAAAACGCATCCAAATGCATCGCTTACCCACGCTTGTTTTATTCCTCTTTTCAATTTTAGCGAATGCATTCAATAAATCTAAACCGGTTTTCTGTGCCCATATACGCAACTCACTTTACTTATTAACATTACCTTTCAAAACAAAGAAATATAAGCCGTAAGACCTAAAGTTTAGGACACTTGGAAACTGCAAAGATATTGTAGGAAATTAATAACGTAGACTCTAAAAATGTTACTGAGCATTCTCACGATGAAATAAAAAGTAGCAAAGACATTTTGCTGCCGTATTTATGGTTTGTATGTACAAGTGTTAGTGTACGGGTTTGTTTGTATGTTTATCTGTCTTCTTCGTCGGTTTCTCTCTTAATAAAAGTAGTTGTCTCTTCAAAATGGTCATCATTTCAGATGTTTCATCACGCCGTAACGCCGCGCCGGGACGAATTCTAACTAATTTTGGTACAGGAATAGCTGGTTATCAAAAGATGATTAAATGATATTTTTTCATCACAGTTGACGTAAACGAGGGTTTACATGCTAGAAAAGCGGGCGGTAAGTCGTAAATTACGCCCTAGGGCGGTAAGTAATTTTTATCACACCTTAAGGGTCTACGTGCTAGAAAACCGGGTGGTAAATCGAGTAGTTTTGGTATTGACTACTACAACCTTTGTTTTATTTCCGCCAAAGTCTGATGAAAAACGTCGTACGTGACTCTGGTGGTAAAGGAATTCTAAGCTCGTGTCATTAAAGCCCACGAGGGCTTTAATGACACGAGCTTAGCTTCGGCTTCGGGTTTCTCATAGACGCTCGTTTGTAATTCCTTGTTTACCACCCTTGTTACGTAATGTACTATTACCCAACTATGGTAAAAAAATGCGCAGACTAAATTCCAGGCACCTCCTAGTCACTAATAATAAAATAATCGAAATATGCAAATATAATCCTACGTTAACTCAGAATTTTTATCCTTTAGTTTACTTTATTTTTAGTTGTTATTTCACTATAATTCTTTTGTATGTACAAAAGGTATCAACAATAAACGCGTTTCCCTCAGGGAATGCACACGAAATTTATTCGCGGGAAAGTTGATAAAACCGATATTTAGCTCAGTGAAAGAAAACCGATGAAATACGTGTTCCGGCATTATTTCCAATCCGGTAATTTTGAAACTAATGCGGCGAGTGGAATTATCGGATAAATGTATGGTCAAAGAATATATATACTGACGTAAAAACTGTAAAAAGAAACAACAGTGACGCTTACGTGCAGTAACAAAACTCGCGGTTATGTGTGCGTGTCGAGGGGCGAGCGCGGGACGCGCGAGGGGGGGAAAGGCATTCACGTGAATGCCTTGTTGAAGCATTCGGCATTACAAGGTCACCGACGCCCGAGTTACACCGATAGGCCGCTGTTGCGCCTGTGGTATGGTTATTTTGGGTATAGACTGTGGGATTCCTCTTATTTTACGAGCGTAATTTGCAAATTACGCTCGTACGGCTTCACTCTTATAAAAACACTTCGCGGTATGCTTTATTTTATAGAATTTTCATTTTATCGTCAAATTTTACCCCGGAAGTTATATTTTTTATAGATTAGGTGAGGTTAGGTTAGGTTTAATAAATATTCCAAAATATATATTATGGTTTAAAAAATATTCAGTGAATAATATTTATTTCGGTTTCCGCGACTGTCACACATTTAAATAAAACAATTTAAACAACGGTAACTGTAAAGTTGCCGAAATACCAGGGAGGTTTAAATAATGTCTAAAAACCGCACTTAATTTGGCACATCCGTTTTGGAACTACGATGGTGCAAACACATATACACACGTTAAAGTTATTAAAAATACACAACATTATAAAAGGCATAGCTTTTTTGTAATTTAAAAGTAGTCATTTCAAAGATAACCAACAATAAAATCAAGTTTGAGCTACAAACAGTCTTAATAAACACTAAATATCAAAACAAACACACAAACTTACAACTGCAGTCCTCAACAACCAACTCAAACAAATTCCCTGCTAACTAAAACCGGTAGCATTATATAATGACTGCATAAATAACTTTGTAATGTTGTTCCTCGCACTTCGGCTTTTCCCGGCAATACACACAAACTTACATTTGCCGTTAACATTCCCACTACTGTAAATAACAGCTGCAAGTTTCATGACTTCTCTGACGACTTTGTTAACTTTGTTGAATTCCTTTCGGGATTCTTCGGGTGTCTTCGACACACGCTCGGCACGCGTCACTTGGGTTCGAGAAAGCTCGGGGATCTTCGGGATAACCTGTTCTTGTCGGTTGGTCCTTGACCTATGTTCGTGATTCGAATTGCACCGTTTAGCTTCTGTTTTGTTTTTCATTCGTATTTCGAATCGGGATTTGTGTTGGGATAGGTGAGAAACAAGAGAAAGGTGGAATTATTTCAATACGTTTGGTATTGGATTCGCTTTCGTCTTTGTTTTTGATTCGAATTTTGAAATTAGGTTGGTTAGTGTTTTGTTTTTTAAATAGTTAAATATATTAATTTTTACTAAGTTTGGCTTTTGTTAAGTTTTCAGTACGAATATGAAAGTAAAAGCTAAATTTAGTCTTAGCGCTATTTAGCTGTTCAGGTCTGAGAATAAAAAAATCAAAATCAGAACCCAATAAAAAAAAGATTTCATTAGGTACCTATTGAACCTGTTTAGAAAATTTCATGAATCGGTTGAGGAATGCAACGTCTAGGCGAAAACAGCCGACAATTGTCTGGACATCCGGACATACAAAAGAATTTTAGGTCAAGCTGAAACGGAGACTTGATAATATTCACTTACCTACTTTTTCTTCAGCAGCAATAAAGAATGGTGCTCATGCTGAAGTGGGCAAGCCGGTGGAAATCGCGTTCTATGGACGCCTTTATAAGGCCGGGCGGAGCTATAGTAGTCATATAATTGTAAGAGTTTTAAGTGTAATCTACGAAAAATGACTTACCTACTGTTGAGTTTCTTTCGGCTTTCTTCTCAACAGCGGTCTCTTGTGAAATGCCGGTAGATTCAGATTCAGACGTGAAAGTGCCCTTGTGGCCTACTTACCGAATAAATGTTTTGATTTTGTCAAGCCATTGGTATATTGGTACTGATTACAATCTGGCTTTTCCTTTCTTTTATCGAGTAGCAATATTGTTGTTTATTTACAGTGTACTTTTTGTAGTTTGTAAGTTAAATAAAATGCGATACTACTCAATAGTAATGTACAATGGTGGAGGGCACTATGTTTTTCTGCCAACAAACTGCTGTGCAGTTTGGCAGATATTTAAAAAGTTTATTGTACTATTGTGTTACATAAATAAATAAAAAAAAAAAAAAAAAAAAAAATTATACATACCAACGGCTTGGCAAATTGTTTTAATATTGTAATTTTATATTTCAAGCCATGATGTGAAATTATTTTATTATTTATTATCAATGGAATTAATTATTTAGGTAGATCTTTTCCGTTGTTCAAGTCGATCCAAACAAACTATGCAAGTTCCACACCGTTTCGTCAGAGGCGTGGGTGAACTGTCAATATGTAACCGCCTACGCGCCGTTCGCAATCGTTTGCCATTGTGTTTGATTGGCTTTTACAGTTATTATGACAGTAATTCGAAGGTAATGACTATTTTCACGCTTGGAAAAAAAATATGGGCGTTTGTGTTGGACTTTATTGTGTTTTTAGTCTAGTTCTAACGTTAAGACTGCGCCGAGCGAAATGTGACAAAATAGGCAGTTGCCGTTAAGTAGACAACGTCAACACTAGTTGTCAAATCCATTTCTAAACTATGTATTTAGCACTTCGAAGAATGTGTTAACAACTTCTATGTGGAAAAATTATAAGATTATTAATATTTTTCCGCTAGAAAACTAAGTAAAGTTGGACGAAAATTGTAAAATCGTAAGCAGGCGTTAAGTGTTTTTTTATACGTTAACAATGGAAATCTATTCTGATTTTCAGTTCAAAAAAAAGATGAATGCTTAAGTTACAATTTGTCCGCATCAAATATTTTAATTATTGTTTAGTATTAAAGGTCCAGCTTTATCAAAGAGTGCTTTTAATTCTCCATAAATTTTTACTATGGCGGCCGAGCGCCGATCTAAAGAAATAGGTACGCATTCCCCGCGCTCTATGGTTCAGTCGCTAACGCTCGGCGCAGTCTTAAACGTTAGTAAATAACACTATTATAGTATTATAAAGGTAAAAGTTTGTGAAACTTCTTCACACTCAAACGGGTGGAGCAATTTTCAACTGGAACCGCACAGTTCTCGACCATTTAGGCTCCAGTATCCAGTAGGATTGCTGGTAATGTCATCGTATACTTAGTAGATAATTCCGTCAAATAATATAAAAGATTACCGCATTAAACACTGGTAAATTATCCAACATTACCTACACTGCATAACAGTTAAATCCTTACTTTAGACACAAACTCTATGAAAGATAAAGCTAATAACATAAACTTGTATAGTAATCACCACGTATCTCCGTTTTCGTCGCTTATTAAATCGTAACCAGACTTTTGTCTAACACTTCGCGGGAGCTACGAAAGTGAAGAGATATAATTGACTGAGCAAGCGAAGCGAGCGCGTCTCCGTTTTAGCTTGAAAAAAAAATCCTATATCCGAATTCCAGTTAAACTATTGATACAAAGATATTAAAGCTCAAAGAAAAATTGAAATGAGTTACCTGGGGGACGAGACCGGGAATCGAACCCGGTACCTCTCTGGATTGCCGGTCCAGTGCGTTAACCACTTAGCTACCCGAGCTCCAACCAACCTTTCGAATTTTTCCTTATGCTTCGTGTGTCGATCTTTGCATTGTTTATTTGGAAGGTTTTTACACCTTAATTCCAGTTGTCCAGATTTCTGGCAGTTTTCGACTACAATTCGTATTAATTAACCGATGAAAATGTAAGTAGTGTCGATAAATTACATAAAACTTTAGGGCGTACCTATTTATACATGACGCAGGGTGCACTAGTGGTCCATACTAGTGTCCTTTTTTGGTGTACCCGTAGCCGGATAGCCGTGTAACCCGGCAACGGAGATCCGAACCGTTCGGCACGTGTATTTAGGCTCCGTGTAATTAAGATACGTAGCTCCGTGTTACACGGAGATGCGTTTCTTATGTTTCTTAATTACACGCAGATCGGATCCGTCCGTGATGTTGTCGGGTTGACAAGCTTTCATTCAGTACCCGAGCGGAGCCGACATCCACCGATCCGTAGCCTAACGCAGACACGGCCACGTATCTTTGACGTGTCCGTGTAGTACGGGATCTTAGGACCGCCGGTGCTATAAGAACACGGAGATACGGTTCCGCGTGTAACACGTATCAGAAGCCCTATACATGACGTAAAGCTCACTCAATCTCTATATGAATTTCCGCCTGTTAGAAATATGAAATGTTGTCAATTAAAAGAAGCCTCCTCCAATATCTTAACTCTTCCATTTAAAAGCAATAACCGGCGCCACATGGGCGGTATATGGCATGTTTAGCGATATTTAGAAGGCATTTGTATTCATTTGCGATGCGGCCAGTGTTGGAATCGCACCTCATTTTAATATAGGTCAGTGTGTTACCTCAAAACGTGAGAATTTTTAATTTCGATTATTTATTATTGGCCACTGGGGCCATCGAGTTAATGAGTGGCGACCACGCACCGGACGACGCAGCGTGGTAGGCCCTCACAAGGTAGACTGATGACCTGGTGAAGGTCGCTGGAGTCCGCTGGATGCTGGTGGCGCAGGACCGGTCATGGTGGCGTTCTCTGGGGGAGGCCTAAGTCCAGCAGTGGACGTCTTTTGGCTGATGATGATGATGATTCGTTATTCTATTTTCAAACATTCAAAAAACAAGGGCTCGGAGTTCGCGACCAGACAACGTCTGTAATAAAGATTTTTAAGTAGGGAATGCAAACCCGGTTATTTTACTACGCAAATAACCGGTTATAACCAGCTTCACTTTGAGAAAATAACCGGGTTGGCATTTTATTTTTAAGGTTTCTTACCTTAATCGGAAACAACTCACTATGTTGTCCGTCTATCAATGCATCTCAGGAACCCGTGAAAGTATCAAGCTGAAATAGGGGTGAACATAGAGTGATGTTGAATTATACAACATATTATAATCATATGTATATAGGAAAAATAGTTAATCTTATGAATAAAAAAAAATAAAAAACTAAAAGAAAATTTGAATATTTGAAATATGTCTTCAAAGGTACGCAGATAAAGTTTTTTAAGGATTGATATACTAAAAAAAAGGTATGTTTACGTTTTTTTATTACTCTGCTTGTACCTAAAGTAAGCTCCTCTACACAAGTATGACAATGGCGTTATGTATTTATGTTTACAAGATAAGCTCTCTATGACAATTCAGAATATACCTATGGGCGACGGTAATCGCTTTCCATCAGGCGATCCGTTTGCTCGTTTGCCCCCTATGATATAAAAAAAACATCTTGTTTTGTTTTTACCTTAGTTGCAAGAACCCATTTATCTCAACGAAACGCCAATCTATTAAACATACAAAAGCTTACCTCAATGAGGCATCAATAGCCCGGCGTCGCGGTGTCACCCTAAAATTTGCATTTTATCACCACGACGCAAAGGCCAATGAGGGGTCCCGGTCAAATGCAAAATATCTAAGTATAAATATATAAATACATAAATATCAGACAACCTCACACAAACGTATCTAGTCCCAAATTGAGCTCAAGAAGGCTTGTGTAATGGGTACCAGACGACAATATACATACTTATATAGATAATTATATATTTAAATACATAGAACAACCATGACCCAAGCAAGCAGGCAAATGTCTACAAACTGCGTCAACCGCGTCGTCATAAATAAATGGGTGTTTACTCTAGTGACAAATGATGAAATAAATAATACAAGAGCCCATGTAGGTACCTCAATTAAGCGCCAATACTATTGAAATACATACAAAAGATTACCTCAATGAGGCAATTGTATCCCGTCGCGGTGTCACCCTAAAATTTGCATTTTATGACCGCGACGCAAAGGCCAATGAGGGGTCCCGATCAAATGCAAAATGTCTATAAATGGGTGTTTACACTAATGACTTATGTTAACGAGGGTGACGTGTGGTCGAGTCATCTTTGTGGGGTCCGAATTGATGGTACATACATTGGTAATTCAGTGGACATTAATGGTAATTGTATTTTGGAATCCTTATGATCTTCTCCGAAAAGAGGAGTTTCAAAGCATTGATACAAAGATCAAAGCTTAAAGAAAAATGGAAAAGAGTTACTTGGTGGAAGAGACCGGGTATCGAACCCGGTACCTCTGGATTGCTGGTCCAGCGCGTTAACCTTTCGGCCACCCTAACTCCCAAGCAACCTATTGATTTTTTTCTTATGCTTTGTGTGTTGATCTTTGCATTGTTTATTTGAAAGGCTTTACACCTTAGCGACCTCAATCTGAATACGTTAATATTCACATCTCACCGCACCACTTTACAGCAGTGAACGAGCAAGCGAGAGAGGGCTGTTATTTTATAAATTTTAGCTAAGATGCTATTCTAGCGAGGCGAGACGAGGCAATGCAATTGGTCAAGAGGCGTAGCAATACAATTTTCTTATATATTTTTATATTCTGAAAGTGACAAACAAGCATGTGGCCCGCGTTGACGCTTGCAACGCCGAATAACCCCTAGTGTGCCGTGCCGCTACGACTCGATGTTACTAGAATTATGACAATACAATTACAAATACTCTTTATTGCATACCTCAATCATTATAGCAATAACACAACATGAGATAATATATTAAATCAGTCAGAGGTAAACAGGTGGTCTTATCCCTAAATAGCAATCTCTTCCAGACAACCTTTAAGGTGTAGCGAAGTACTTTAAGAAAGTTTGAATTGAGTAGCTAAGTATTGTTTTTATGGTAAGTTTATCTAGACCAGAATCAAGGCCGTTAGTCCATTCAACGAGGCTGGGTCGTAAACATCTCATAGCGCCCCGGCAGGCCGTAAGCCGGCATCTGCCCCGGCCCGCATTAAATCACCCCCGTACCGTCAGCAATGCAAACTGGTCACTGGGAGGGGAGTACTTATCCATTCAAGGTTTATAATGTAGATGTACTTAAGACTGTTGCCAACCTTAAGATAAAATGGTGTTGTGTCGTGTTGTGTTGTGTTGTGTTACGTTGTGTTGCGTTGCCTTGCGTTGCGTTGCGTTGTGTTGTGATATGTTGTGTTGTGTTGTATCTCATAGCGCCCCAGTAGGGCGTAAGCTGTACCTATTTTATTTTTTGGTGTGATAATAAATGTTTGTTTCTTTCTTTCTAATTTTAATCAAATGCACTGACCGAGCGAGTGAGGCGTTTCAGCTTAGTCCAATTTTTATTCGTATGCGGATATTTGGATATGAGAATGTTTTGATGTCCAGATGCTCTCACCTAGAGGTCGTATTTCTTTACCGATTCTCATGAAATTTTGTGAGGAGGTTTTAGATATAGACATATTGCACAAATTTTTTTTCGTGACCCTAGGCCGTAAGTGGTTTTTTCTGCTGAGAAAATCTCACTTCCTGGCGAAGGCAAGACCCAAAACGTTGGACAAACCACGGGCGGTAATTCGTAATCAGACCACGCTAACTCCTCAAAGCAAGTTAAGTATCTTTCGGCGTTTCTTCTCAACAGGTCTCCTCTTGTGAAATGCCGGTAGACATCTAAAAGTGCCCTTGTGGCCTACTTGCAGAATAAAGTTCATTATTTCATTATTTTATTATTTAAATATTTCATTATATCATTATTTCATTATTTCATTAATTCATTATTTCATTATATCATCATTTCATTATTTCATTATTTCATTAATTCATTATTGCATTATTTTATTATTTCATTATTTCAAATGTAAAACCATACAAAGTGAGGTTTGACAGTTCATTTGCTTGGAGGAATCAGCGTGGTCTGACTAAAGCTCTAGAATTCTAGATCGCATTTGTGGCCCTCGCCTTCGGTTCGGGACACAAACAGCCGCGGTCTGGGACATTCACGAATTCATCGCCCTAGGTATGTTGTTGCTAACGCTACCCAAACAATCTCCGGCCTTATAATCTGGTATCTTCATGGCAAATCCCTCAATACCTACACATTGTTACACGGACTGTACACTACCATTTCACTTTAATCTAAAAGGTTTCAAGCGCCAAACACTCCCTACTAACTTCCGTCGTTTTAAATGAGCCATTTCAACGCGGATTCAGAACGACGTAAGAGTCGAATGTTTTGTTTTGATATTCGTCGTTTTGAAGCTGTATTGATGGTGATACTGATGTGGGTTTGGGGACAATGATATTGACAATTAGTCCTTCGTTATCCTTTTGTGTGGTGGTTACCGCAAATAGGACGTTTTGGGACACTGGACTCAATTTTATAAGGTACAGTTAGCATTAAAAGTAGCTGACAATTTTAATACAAAATTTGACATAAGTCAGTAACAATAAGTTTTACTAATAATCCCTTTGTATTCAAAATGAAATATAGTAAGGTAAGGTGTATCGCATCTTAACTGGCCGAGTTAAGTTTATGCCTAGTATGTATGGCGCCGGATACAAATGAGGTGCAAAGTTAACGCAACCGATCACGTTTATTGTATGGGAGACCCCTTTAAAAAAAATAGTACTTATTTGTTGTTATAGCGGAAACATAAATATACTATCATCTGTGCAAAATTTTGATCTGTCTAACTATCACGGTTCATGAGATACAGCCTGGTGACAGACATACGGACAGACAGACGGACGGACAGCGGAGTCTTAGTAATAGGGTCCCGTTTGGGTACGGAACCCTAAAAATAAATAAATTAAAAGTAAATGGCTGAATATATCCTTCTCCTTCGGAATTTGTTATTCCTGGCCTCGCAGACCACAATATGTGGATGCAAATTGGATCTATTTTCGTCAGAGACCCATAAATTGACATACTAAAGGGTTAAAGTCATCAAACTACCAACATCAACTAAAACTTACACTAAACTTTATTATTCCACACTAAAGTTAGGGTGAAACTCCACCTAACTGTAAAAACAGGTTCAGTAATTAAATGTACCTCATAAAGATCAATTTAGTGAACACTCAACTTTAGGGTAGCGCGGGGTGAGTTGGAGTATTCGGGTCAAATCGACCCAGAGCCAATTGTGTGAAATGTATCATGTTTCTATTGGGCGTTATGGTAACAGTATGTGACGTCGTTATTATACTGTGTTAGTTATAATATTATACATATAACAGTAATTCACTGAGCGAGAGAAGTGTGTCAATTTCAGCTTGGGGCAAAACTTTTTCTCATGTCCGAATGTTTGGATGTCCAGATGATTTTCGGCTATTCTCACCTAACGGTCGCATTTTTCAACCGATTCTCATGAAATGTTGTGTTTTGAGTAAGTTCAATAAGTAGTTATATAGTTTTTTTCATTTAGCTTTTTGATATTTTCTAAAATAGCAGAGTTTTAGGAGTAGAACACTAAAAGAAATACAAA
Organism: Apotomis capreana; assembly: GCA_947623375.1. Taxonomy (NCBI): domain Eukaryota; kingdom Metazoa; phylum Arthropoda; class Insecta; order Lepidoptera; family Tortricidae; genus Apotomis; species Apotomis capreana. The sequence goes on from OX392520.1 coordinate 2,182,321, forward strand.
TTTAAGCAATTTCAGTATAAAGATGTGAGGTCTACAGCTCACTAAGAGGCCTTATTTCTTATATATAATATAAATTTTATATTACGACAAATATATATTGATAATTGCAACCAATATTAAAAAAATATAATACTTTTCCCTGAGTTCTAGAAAGTAACTAAGTCTATTTCATGCTTTCATTGCGTGCAGTTAAAAATAAGTTGAAAAAACAAGACGTGAACTTTGACAATTTCGAGTAGCTTTTGAAACAAAAAATATCAATTAAAAAAATTAAAGCTGTAGGTGTCAAATATATACCTTTACATCTCAATAGCCCTATTCTAAGTAGTAACACTGATAATATTATGAATGATCGTAGAAAAAAAAAATCCAAAACAATCAATATTTTTGACCGGATAAGGACCCCTAACTGTATAGACTTGCTAATCTTACAACAAACGGATGTAGTAACAAACCACTAATTGCTCTAGATAGGTGATTATCGATTTCGAATCCAGTTAGTGATAATTAGATATTACCGGTCATTAGAATAGACCTCATAGAATAACCATGTAGATAGATTATGGCAGCCAAGTCTTGTAGTGACGACCATGTGTAGGAAAGCGCAGCGTGGGACGGTCTCCGATGGACGGACCAACATCTTTAAACCGCGAATAAATATAAGTTACTAAAAGGATAGTTTTACTTGTACTCGACTGTGCTAAGACGCCTAAGAGGAAAAGCGGATTATGACTTTTTCTTTCTCGCGCACCAACTAACGGATATTTCTAGTTAGTGATACATTTAACTTTTTCCCATGGTCAGTAATATGACTAACTTCTGCACTATAGCCTTTAGTAAAGTTAACTAAAACTTTAATTCTTCTTTCCTATTTATTTTACTAGTTAATTACTAGGTGTTTGTGAGACGGGGCGAGTTGCAGGAATTTGCTCGCGAACTGCAGCGAAATTATAAAGATTCCCTACTGCTGCCAGTTCAGACTTACCAACGTAGGGTTGCCACGCACAACCAGAGATGTTTATCATAATATTCGCGTTATAAGTTGACAGCTGCGCTGCAGCATCTTACGCGCAGGAAAGAGTCAAAACGCACAATACCGTAGCTGCGTAAAGTGGTTAAAATTTGTTGAAACCTTTTGGCGTGATGAAACCGCAAAAATATAGACACACGAATATACAAAAAAGCACAAATCCCGGACATTGTATTAATTTGTCTATATTTTTTTATAACTTCTACAATGTGCATCCGTTTATTTTGTTCAGTTTTAATACAATATATATTAGAAATGTCCGCAAGCGCAAAGTTAGAAAAATCATTACAATGTTCTAAGTAGGTATTCTTATTTATGAGAAGAAAATGTACAAATCTAATGAAGTTAAACGCGCGTGTGGCAACCCTACGTCAGTTGAACAACCTAACCTGCACACGCCAGGTAAGTAGCATCTCAACGATGCCTGATACTTTAATGCGCTGCGAAATAGTTCACATAATAAGAAACAATTTTTTTTTCGAACATCAACAGTAAAAAAAAAAATACATAACAATGCTTATAGTCTGTACTGTGGAATGTGTCATTCGCGTGGGTATGTAAGTAGCATTTAAAATTGTAAACTCTTTCAAATAACCAATGCAAAGATCGACACACAAAAGCATAAGGAAAAATTCTACGATTTTACCGTTACCTGGCGTTAGGGTGGTGGAGAGGTAACATTAGGCCGCTAATCCATAGGTACCGGGTTCGATTCCTGGTCTCTTCTGTCAGATTACTCATTACAATTCTTCTTTGTGCTTTGACCTTTGTATCAATGGTTCGGCATTTATAATTGTTCTTTGTCAACTTCCCGTATCTATAAGTGCCCAGCTACATCTGTATCAATACTTGAAATAAATAAAAAAACTATTCCGTGATCTTCAAATAAACTATAGCTCAACAATAAGTGCATTAAGTATTGTTTGACAACCCTACGCGATTTATACTAGCTCACCTGCACCGTGCACTCCCCCGGTAAATCGCATCTTATACTTTAATGCGCTACGAAATCATTCACACATAAGGAATTCTCGTAGCTTCTGCCATTAATTACTGGAGTGGCAACCACGAATGGGAAAAAGCGTGTACAGTCCCTCCGCTAGGTGAAGAGACGACATAGTTAAGGTCGCGGGAAGGAAGTGGATACACGTGGCCTGGAGTCGCAGCGAATGGAAAATGCACGAGGAGGCCTTGATCCAGCAGTGGGTAGATACGGGCTGATGGTGATGATAATGCAGTTAATTTAAAAAATAATATGTCTCTTTTGGCTTCAAGACTTGTAGTTGCCGATCAAAGCAAAAAAATACCAGACAAATTTAGAAATTTGTTTTTATTTGTTTTGCAAATTTGTCTACTGTAGTGGTGCAATGTGCCTATGGCAATTTGGTGGACCACTGTTTTCTAGATATGTTAGGAGTGTTTATGTAAATATTTTTTGGTTACTTTACAAGCGATTGCTCTCGGTGAAGCAGCACTGCACCTCTGGGACACGTGACTCTTTCTCGCGCGAGAAATATTACCTATCTCTTTCTTCGCTGCACTGTGAGAGAGTCACGGGCGATGCTATGTCGCGCAACAAGAGTCGCGAGGCGTAGTAGTGCTAGGCGGGGTGGATAATTGTGTTTTGCAGTGGTTTAAAGTTTTAATTAAAATAAACAAAACATAAGTGGCAACCCTAGGATGTAGACTTAACTCACACTAGGAGTCCAGACCAGGTAAATATCGTCTTAGCATACTATTGTTCATATGAATAGGTATATAAGAGCTTATTAGCAGAGTAAGGTATCGCTTTGTCTGCTCAAGTTTAGATTATGATCATAAGGGTGCTCGCATACGGCGACGTTTGTGATTCAGTCGTGCGATTCGTGAACGCGCGACTGCTTCGCGACATGTGGCCCGTTGTCGCATTTGCAACGCGCGACAAACGATGCAGTAGCGATTTGAACGAGCGACGGCGGAAGCTGCGGAATATCTTCTTGTCCCAAATACTGCAGTGTCTTAAGATAAAGGTTTTTAACCAATGTGTGTTGCCAGTGACATACGGCACTGAAACGTGGTCGCTCACAATGGTCCTCATAAGGAGGCTGAAAAATACTCAAAGGGCAATGGAGCGAGCTATGCTCGGAGTTTCCTTGCGGGATCGAATCCAAAATGATGAGATACGCAAGGCAGACAGTCGCCAAACTTAAGTGGCAGTGGGCCAGAAAACTTCTTGAGTCATCGCGGACCGGAAGACGCAGCGTGGGAAGGTCCCCAGGAATCAGGATACCAACTAGTAAATAATGAGGTACAGCATGGCGACTGTATCGCGACTACATCGCTACTGAATCGCTGCAATTTTCGCCGTATGCTAGCTCCCTAAGATTCAAATCACGAGATTCATTCAACGATCTCATGAACGGGGCATGACTCGCCATTTTGAATTTCACAAACTACAAAATAGAGAACATCTCAATCAGAATCACACTGATACTATAAAGGCGAAAGTTAGTGTGGTTGTATGTTTGGTGCTTCTTCACGCTCAAACGGCTGAACGGATTTGCATGAAATTTGGAACAGAGATACTATCCTGCAGGGCTAGTATATCTTGCACACACGATTCTTTGTCGCGCGACAAATGCTAGCAACCTTTTTTTTTTTCATGGTAATCTTGCGGGTCCTACGTACCCTTTGCACTGCTGGTGCTCTAGCATGCTATGCTATCACTTTCCTTACGATAAGGTGCGAGCAAGACAGGTGATGCTTGGTCGCGCGACAAGTGAAGTCGCGGCAAGATAGATAGTAAGGTACTTTTCACGTTGAAAAAAAAAACATGGTTTCCGTGTGTATTGTGTTATTTCAACGCGAGCGTAGTCGCGAGCAAAAGCTAGTTAATAATTAAAATACAAAATAGAGTGGCAAGATCAGAAGCCGATTGCCAGAGTCAAAACGGCAAATTAAGGCCCCAAAAACGAAGAACTTGTTTTGTATGAGAATTGATTACGGCGCCATCTATACTTTGGCATATCACCCTCGCATCCAAAAATAGCTGGATAAATTACCAATACGTACAGGAACAGCTGTACATCCAAATATGGTTATAAGATACTTTTAACCCGACTACGGTAAAAAAAGCGGACGAAGTTACGTCACTTTCTAGTGTATGATAGGTCTCTAGATCCCCAAAGCAGCTAAAACTAACGATTAATTCCCAGCACAATAGCGCAGTATCTAGCTTAGAACAAAATCTAGCTTTTAATTATACCCTAGACGGAGTTATTTGACTTGATAGCGCCCGAAAATAGCGACTTGGTCCGTTGATCACGGAGTGAATTTTTAATAGGGCTGTTTGGGATAATAGTGTTTTAAACGAAAATATTGTCGGGTGTTCGAGATTTTCCAGTATAGAGGCACATCGGGGAATATAACGGTTACATTATCGATAATGCGCTATTTAAAGTAACTGTTATATGACTATTATAAAATGAAACATGTAGTCACATTATTTTTAATGTGGGTACACCACATTTTTTTAAATTTTACCATTGATACAAAGATCAAAGCATAAACATAAATTTAAATGCATAACCTGGCGGAAGAAACCGGCAATCGAACCCGGTACCTCTGGATTACCGGTCTAACGTGTTAACCTCTCCACCACCCTAACGCCGAATAACCTTTAGAATTTTTCCTTATGCTTTGTGTGTCGATCTTTGGATTGGTAATTTGAAAGGTTTTCGTCAAGCATAAGGAAAAATTCGAAAGATTATTTGGGGCAAGCATCCCCACTCGTTGCGGTCTACTACTAGCTCCTCGTGATATTTTTGTATAGCAGTTAGTAGTCAGGCTTCTTTCAACCGTAAGTTTTATAAGTAGGTAATCTAACTTCCACTCTCTGCGGTGACTGCTAAAAGATCCGTATTATAAGTTTCGCTATTATTTAACTCGGGTTGTTAAAACAATAGTGAAAAGTTATTTTAAACTATACCTATTTATAAAGGTGGTATTACGAAGTTAAAGAAAAAGGCACTGGTTTTGGAAAACACTATAATTGCAAACTGACAATACGTCAATAAAAACAAAAGTACAGAAAAATAAGGATAAAAAACATAGACAGTAAAAAACTATAAAAAAAGGATGTGCATCTTGCACATTCTCCCCTTTTTTATGTAACTGACAACTTTACAAGTTTCTTGAGGGGACGTCTTAACGTGCCAGCTGCTGTTGCCACCTCTGCCACTCTAACGATCCCGTCTCTGCCAGGGTACAAGGCAGTTATTCGGCCTCTGGGCCATGTGCCGCGTGGCAGGTTGGAGTCGCAGACGACAACCAGGTCTCCTTTGGCTATATTGGGAGCAGAACCTCCGCCCCTTCTGGGTGCTAACATGGGTAGGTATTCTGTGACCCATCGCTGCCAAAAGTGATCAGCTAGTCTTACTGCTCGTCGCCATTTGTTTCTGCTCAAGAGGTCTGATTCGTCCAGAAAGGCAGGAATAGGACGGCCGGACGAAGATCCGAGAAGGAAGTGGCTTGGTGTTAAAGCCTCATCAGCATCGGAGTCCAGTGAAACACACGTCAGGGGTCGCGAATTCACTAGGGCCTCGGCTTCCACCAAAAAAGTGCTCAACACCTCGTCGCAAGGAGATCGATCGTGAAGAGACACCTTGAGCGCTTCCTTGATACTTCGTATCAGCCTTTCCCAGGCACCTCCCATAAATGGCGCTGAAGGGGGTATGAAGCGCCAGTTGATGGACTCGTTGGCGGCGTAGTCTTCCACAGCATCACCGTAAAGGGTTTTTAATTCCCTGCTGGATCCAATGAAGGCGGTCCCGTTATCAGACCAGATCTCGACAGGCGTCCCTCGACGCGCGATGAAACGGCGTAAGCCCATAATGGCTGCATCCGTTGATAGACTGTGCACCACCTCGAGATGCACGGCACGAACGACTAGGCAGGTAAACAAGGCCACGTAACGTTTCTCTTGTCTCCGGCCAACTGACACGTGTACGGGACCGAAATAGTCTAGACCAACGAACGAAAACGGTCTTCTGTGATGTGCTAAGGTCTCCCATCGGTGGTTGAAACGTTCTGGCACGTCTTAGTTTGCATAGCTGACAGTCATGAGCTACGGAACGAACTGCGTTTCTGAGGCCGAGAATCCAATATTTTTGCTGCAACTCGTTCATAACTAATGCCGAATTTCGATGCGCAGCCTTCTGGTGATATCTGGCAATCAGAAGACGTACTGCCGGATGCTTTCCATCTAAAATCAACGGCCGTTTAACCTCTTCGGAAACGCCTGGTGTAGCTACTGTACGAGTGGACATCCGTAGCAGATTTTCATCGTCAAGGAAGGGCGACAGTTTGATCAAGCGGCTGTTACGAGGCAACTGCTCTTTGTTCTTGATTTTCAGAATATCCTCTTTGAAGGAATCAAGCTGGCTCTGGCGTAGGATGTGGGCTTCAGCAATGCGTATATCGCTAGCAGACAATCTTGATGAGTCATTGGGAATATTAGGAGAGGATGTGCAAGTCGGCGTATAGGTACACAAACTACCTTCAAGACGAATCAGGTTAAAATCAGGAACTCGTCTACGTAGACTACGCACACGCAGTGATGAAATGAATTGATGCGCCTTTGCAGTTGCACGCACCATTCTCAGCCACGTGCTAAAGCGGCTCGGGTTCGCGGAGAGTGGTGCAGGCAAGTCAGTGACGGTGATGAGATGAACATAATTTTTATATTCTTCGCGGCCTAGTCCGCTGATATCAATTTGGGGCTCAGCGGGCCAGTCCGAGGAAAGAAGAAAATCAGGACCTGTGATCCAGCGAGATTCTGGAGACAGCACACAGCGTTTTACACGGGTTGCGTCATCGGCTACATTTAAATCACTCGGGACCCAACGCCACTCATTGACATTCGTGAGCTCCAGTATCTCACCGACTCGATGAGACACGAATGACTTAAAGGTGCGAGCATCGCTACGTAGCCAACCCAAAGCCGTCATTGAGTCACACCAGAAAACGCGTTTGCTAGGCTTTAGTCGGTGGGCTTCGCATATGGACGTCGCAAGTCGCGCAGCCATCAAAGCGCCTTGAAGTTCTACACGGGGAATTGATACGGGTCTTAGAGGCGTTACGCGGACCTTACTGCAGATAAGAGAGAGTCTTACTTCACCATTTGAGTATAAAAAGCGCCAATATGCAACTGCGGCAAACGCAGACTCACTCGCATCCGAAAACAAATGAAGTTCGCACCCTACTACATCGAGCTCACTCAAATTATAGCATCGTGGTATGCGTAAATTAGAGATTGAGAGCAAATCCTGAAACCACAGTTTCCACGCAGCGCTGTCATTTTGAGAGAGCTCCTGGTCCCAATACAAACCCTTACGCCAAGCATCTTGAAACATGATGCGACCTCTAATGACTATTGGCGCGAGGACCCCGAGAGGATCATATATACGCATTACATGGACCAGCACCTCACGTTTGGTAAGCTTTTCTGGCAACAAACCAATAAGATCTGAGGAGGGTTGCCAAATAAGGCCGAGAGTACGGACAGGCGTGGACAGGCGACCTAAATTTACGTCAACTTCTTTTGCTATGGGAGCCTCAAGCAAAGACTCCTTTGGCAGCAAGGAGAGTGCCATGAGATTATTCGAAGTCCAGCCACGCATCTCGAAACCAGCATACGAATGAACGGCATAAACATCTGCAGCCAGCTTGGCTGCTTCATTGACATCATCGAGGCTAGTAATGCAGTCATCCATATAGTGATCGTTAATAATTATCCGAGCTGCGTCTGGATAAGTGTCCTGCCATTCTACTGCGTTTTTATTTTTTATGTGTATAGCAGTAAAAGGGCTGGAAGCAGCGCCAAAGATCATAGACGACATACGATACGTCCTAATTTGCTCATTCGAGGTGTCACGCCACAAGAACCTTTGCGCGTCTCTGTCTTTCTCGATAATTTTGATTTGCGGAAACATTTCGCGAATATCAGCAGTCAGTGCGACCTTACCTTCTCGAAATCGCATCAAAATCCCTAGTAACGGTTGCAAAAGGTCTGGGCCAGTTAATAACATTGAGTTTAATGACACGCCATGAGACTTAGCAGCCGCGTCATGTACCGTCCGCAATTTATTAGGTTTATTTGGATTTGTCACGCCAAAATGAGGTAAATACCACAGCGGAGACCCTGAGCTAGGAGGACCTGTACATGGCTCAGCATAACCTTTCGACAGCATGTCATGTATATTTCGTCGATAACGTTCAGCATAGCCCGGGTCTTTCATCATCTTTTTCTCTAAACTGAGAAATCTAGACAAAGCTAACTTATAACTATCGGGTATAATCGGATTGTCAGCTTTCCACAACAAGCCTACCTCAAAACGACCACTTGTCAGCCGGTGCGCCGTGCGCTCCACAATTTGTACGGCGCGTTCGTCAGCGGCACTACGTGCTTCCGTTTTTGAGATGCCAATTGAATCGATTTTGAATTGTTCCCTAATAAGATTTTCTATAACAAAATTGTCACTTACAACGTCAGGTTCGACAAGTGTGGTATGGTTGACAAAATCAACTCGTTTAGTTCTGCTGCAACCGAACCCAAACAAAACCCAACCTAAAGCGCATAAGATTGCCACAGGCTGTGCCTTAGTTCCCTTGCGCATGGCTTTAGCGCAAGATAGATGCCAATTGTCAATACCTATAATTATCATTGGTTTTACGTCCTCATAACAAAATTCGACAGCTATGTCCGACAGGTACGGGTACTTCCGCACGCTGTCGTAGTGCGCAGCCTGTCGTGCAGCGCCTAGGCCGGCGACAGACCTAGCTCTCTTAATAGTATGCACTTCGGACGAATGACGACCCTGTATTGTAAAATCAACATACTCTACGTTGACATCCTTCCCTAGACCACCTACACAGTCTATATGAATCTGTTTCTCTGGGCCTTGGCAGCCAATTTTTTTTGTAATCTCAGAGTCAACGAACGTGGCAGATGATCCGTCGTCAAGCATTGCATAGCAGCTGACGGATCCAGAGGGTCCCGACACGATCACGGGAATGACCTTTAGCAAGGGCCGAGCAGAAGGTTCAGCTAGTGACGAGGAAGTTGCATGTGTCATAACTTCATGCTCCGGATCAACAGACGATGGCGCCGCGGGCGCGCTGCAGGTTGAGGGCGCGGACTCGCTGGATGTCGACGGCGCAGGCTCGTCGTCGTTGTCGACATCCACGTCGACGTGCGCGGTCACAGTACGCTCGAATTTCGCGCCGTGTAATGAAACATGATGACGCATATCGCAGCCTTCCTTGCTACAAACTTTTTTTAAACATGAAGTTTTATTTTTGTGCCAACCCTTCTTTAAGCATCTATGACATATTTTATTTTTCTTTATAAACTGCCACCTATCATTTAAAGTCATTTTGACAAATTTCTCACAAACCGTCAAATCGTGAGTTTGTTTACAAAGTAAACAATTTTTATCATTAGAAATCGAAGAAAATGTCGATGTCGAAGGAATGATATGTTTATTGTGATGGTTATTTTCAGCGATAACATTTACTTTGTCCCTATATCCCCCGCTCGGACGTGTAGGGCTGGGTGGCAAAGAAGCAAACGCTCCGCCAAACCTACACTGCAAATCTACCTCACGGGAGAGGAAATCTGCAAACATTTCTATTTTTGCCTGCGAACCATCACATGAATGAGCGTAATCTAGCCACCGTGGCCGCAACAGTGGAGGTAACTTGCTCCACAATGATTGGAAAAGTTCGGGCGAACGTAAGTGGTCCGGCTGATTTAACAAGCGGATCACTTCTACGCAGTTGCGTACACGGCCGGCGAAAATAACTAGATCTTTGCTGTCATAGCCTACCTTCGGCAATGCACGTACCGCCGCCACTTCATGCATCACAACAAGCTCGGGGCGGCCGAAGCGCGCGTCGAGCGCCGCCACAACTGCCTCGGGAGCGCGGGCCGCCGCCAGCAGTCCCGCCACGGCGTCGCGCGCCGCCCCGCGTAGGGCGCACGAAAGCCTAGCTAAATTATCGGTGGCCGAACAGTTTCGAGCTGAATTTTCGTAAACTCTTTTTAAAGCTAACCAATCTAAATACGATTTACCATCGAAAGTTGGCAGAACATCTGCCTTCGTTATATGAGGTTGGGGTAGACTCCTAGTTAGCAACGTTTCGAGAGTGTTGACTAAGCGCGTCACTCCTCCGTCTTCAGGGCGATTCTGAGTGTGAGAGGGATTATTCGCAGCAGCGTCAGGGCCGCGCGGCGCTCTCATACCTCTTGATTCACATCCAGTCGTAGTGCCGACGTACCTGAAAGGTGGGTTAGCATCTCGGTCATCAGGGTTATCACAACTAACTACGTTATCTACCCATTCTTGCACACTAGCACGACTGCGTGTGCCGCGGCTGCCACGTTGGCTGCCTTCCGCCTCTATGGCGGCTAATTCAGCCTGCAATTGAGCTTCAGCGACGTGTCGCTCGCGCTCTGCGGCTTGACGCTCACGCTCCTCAGCTTGGCGCTCACGCTCCACAGCTTGGCGCTCACGCTCCTTCTCTATGTCAGCCAAACGGCGCACATGCTGTGCCTGTGCCGCCAGCTGGCGCGCCACGATGGTGGCGGAGGAACGCGAGGTAGCGGCGCTGGACGGGCGGGAAGGTGCCGGCGGCGCGCCCGCAACCGAGGGCGCAGCGCGAGGGGGCGAGCCCGCGATCTCTTTCGCGGACGGGGCAGCCTCCCCCGACGCAACCGTCACACCGTCTCCCACACAAAGCGCCTTTGCCTTTGCGTGTTTTGCGCGTGTTTCCATTGTATTTCACAGTAGAAGGACCACAATATTACGAAGTTAAAGAAAAAGGCACTGGTTTTGGAAAACACTATAATTGCAAACTGACAATACGTCAATAAAAACAAAAGTACAGAAAAATAAGGATAAAAAACATAGACAGTAAAAAACTATAAAAAAAGGATGTGCATCTTGCACAGGTGGCATTCGGATCTTTGCGACGGCTACCCGCGACGTTTAAAAAAAGTTTTGATTTTTCTATTTTCTTTTTGGATTTGGGGAAAAATTTGGTTATTTGGGAAAGATGGCTTCGTGAATTTATGGTGGAGCTTCAACAGCGCATCAAATGAAAGCAGAAGCAGAGAGAAGTGAGAGACCTCGTCAGTCGTCTCTATCCCGGTCTAGACGGAGTCTGTCGTGTGGCGGATATTATGACTGAAAAGAGTCCAATCAATTTTGATTGGACTCTTCTCGGTGATAATATCCGCCACACGGCTGTAAACAGGATGAGTCTTCTCCCTGTTACGGATCCCAACACAAAGGATGATGCAACCGAGTCAAAGGCCAGCCTACAACCGACATCCAGCAGCCTGAAACCTTGAAACCACAGGCTTTCAACGCCGCGGAGTATGTTAACGCCTCTTCTATCCTCGGCTATGTTCGGGCATCATCGTCAGTCGTCGCCACACAGTGAATGGTGCGGGGCGCGGCAGCAGAGGGGAGCGGTCGGGACCAGTCGGCCGCTGCCGTCACTCACTCGACAACTGTCAAGCGGGCGCGTCATGCCCGCACTACTATCTATATAATCACCAATGTACCTTTGAAAAGTTTTACTCTAATTATTATACGTGCATGTACTGGACTACGAATGTCATTGCTCACCTCATCACGACCCCAAGATCTACAATTCAAGTATACCCCTACATGCGTGTACAGAGTCTTAGCTGAGGAATTGTTTGACTTGATGCCTACGGCTTCTACCATCGCACTGCTCGCCATCGGCGGGGTGTTCATATACTGAAGCCTCAATGGTCTTGAACTGTGCGGTTCCAGAGGAATTTCCTACCGCGAACGCTCCGCATGTGGAGTGAGCTCCCTGCCGAGGTTTTCCCCGGGGGCTACAGCATGCGGTTCTTCCAGAGGGGAGTAAATAGGTTCTTAAAGGGTCGGCAGCGCGCGTGTGATGCTCCTGGCGTTGCAAGCGTCCATAGGCCGCGGTAACTACTTAACATCAGGCGGGCCGCATGCTTGTTTGTCACCGTCGTAGTATAAAAATATATATATATTTCGACTTAGAATCCTGGGCTCTATTCATTCTAGTAGGAGAAAAACTGTCCTATCTATACTATTATAAAATTATGGAGATCAATTTTTCCATGGAAACGGGTCATGATTTCACCCTAGCTCCACAATACTAGCGAAGTTGACCGAAGTTGACCGAAGTTGACCGAAGTATGGGTTTCCGCAGCGAAGTGCTCCTCCACACTATCTTATGCGCCCAACTTCACGAGTAGTGTGGAGCCCCAATCATAATAAAATCCTAACAGTGCGCAGGATCATCCTTTGCTATATTTTGCTTCCATCATTTCTATACCTAGCAAAGCCAACAGCATTGCTGAGTGGAGACCATTACGGATGCACATCTCTTATGTACACTGTCTTTCCCTCTCTCTCTCTCTTCGTTCCCTCACTGCTGAGGATCGTGACTCCTTCTGATTCCGTCAACTAGTTGTCTCCATCGGTTACGTTCCGTTGCTTGGTGGAGTGCAGCACTGACAGATATGTCCAGCTCCTCAGGTATCTGGTCTGCCCACCTTTTGGGACTTCTGCCTCTAGTTACCATTAGGCGTTCCAAATTATTCATCTCTCTGCGTGCAACATGGCCACATACCGCACTATTCGTTGCAAGCAGGTAGTTGATTAGCGCTGTGTCTTCTCTATCTTTAGTTGCTTCAGAATACTTTCTTTAATAGTTATCTACTAATTGTGAATTGTAATAATAGTTATGTTATCTTGAATAAAGCTTTTTCTATTCTATTCTATTCTATTCTTTGTTTTGTATGGGCGGTGCCATGCCAGTCTGGTGCCATCAGTTGGGCATAATTTCCTTTGTCCTTGCATCACGCCGAAACGGCGAAACAGATTTAACCAATTTCGGTACGTGGTGTGTGGTGTCTGTTCGTTTTTTTGTCCTCTCATTACGGCGAAACGGCTGGACGAATTTTAACTCAACTTCGGTACAGTGATAGCTGGACATCCAAAGATGATTATAGGATACTTTTTACCACTCTACTTAATTCAATTTACATACAATTATTTGTTTTCCATTGCGTTACTTCTACACAAATGTGCTTAGCGTAAGTTGATTCGGAAAAATTAGGACACTTTTTTTAACCGCGATCTACCGTTTACGAATGTCAGCTACAGATTGGGATTATACGAAGTTACCTATTATATGATTAGTAATAAGACTACGACTGACTTTACCTACATTATTTAGTTTGATGCTTGGAGCTAATCATTTACGTAAGAAGTTATGCACTTAATTATGACATAATAGGGAAATATTAATAATGTTCAACTTTGTAACCAAAATTTTCATGTTTTGAGTATAAAGTAACAAAGTGGAATATTGTTTTGTAATATGGCTTAATTTATATAAAATTAAATATTTTTGTAATTTTCTCATATTTTCACATACCTGAAAATTTTGAAACGGCTATTAATCAAATTTACATACAATACAATACAAAATGGTTTATTGCACACCAAAAAAAGTTTACAAATTGTATACACAGAAACAATAATTTAAAAAACGGTAGACAATAGGCGGTCTTGTCGCTAAAGAGCAATCTCTTCTAGACAACTTTTGATAGTTTTATGTACCGAATTATTACCATGTACTATGACATAATTACCTACTTTTTTTCATTAAAAAAACGCATAACAATAGGGAAAATTTCAATCGTACCGAATTCAAATTCAAATTTAAATATTTTATTTCAGATAAAATCCATATCAACGCATAAGCATAAATTTTGTAAATTTTTCAAAATTGCTTTGAAAAGTCATCATTTATCCACGCGCCGAAATTCAAAGATTTTTGAATTGTCAAAGGTTCACTTTCTGTTTCACTCTAATTTTACTGGACTATAATGTTACTGGACTAATAATGAAGCGTCTCAGTCCACCGACCACGGGGTTAGACCGAGAGCCAGCGATAAGTTTTATTAAGGAAATGCACAATCACAGGCATTGATTGATTTATACGCCATTTATGACCCATTAAAGGTCTAAAGGGGAAATTATTCCCTAGCTGTTTCATTGTTTACTTTATTACTTTACAAATTACGAACATTGCACACATACTAACACTAAGCTTAAGCAATCATTTTATACATAAACTAGAAAGCGCCCGCAACTTCGTCTGCTTAAAGTTTTTTTTTATCGTAGTCATAAAAATAGTACATCAGAGGCCAGGAAAATGAGGATTTCCAGCCAAGTAGGTATATACGGCCGAGCGAGCGTGCGAGCGAGGCCGGATAGTGATACGAGGCCGGGAATCCGTCAAACATACAATGAAATAAAAAAATATACTTCAAAGAACAACATTTTATTAATTGACAAATAGGACATTTTAGTCTAACAACCAACCTTTAAAAACAAAACCTGCTTTTTGTCAAACCAGCCAGCTGTGTTAATGACCTTGTTGTTGAAACCAAAAAAAGTTACTTTGCAGGCCTAGGCCTGAAAAGCAGTATGAAATCCCTTTACAGTTCTCTCGAATTGTTCCGCCCAAAATTGACACTTCGAAGCCTGTTCTAACGCACGTTATGACGATATTTCATTGCATGTTTGAGAAAAAGTATTTTGTAACCATCTTTGGATGTCAGCACAGTGTAAAGGGATACTTGTACAAAAAAATATTAAAATCGTTTCGGCGTGATGAGAACACAATTAAATTACGACCAACAGATGGCGATGGACTGACATACAAAACAAAAGTATTTATTTAGTACTAGCTGCGCCGCGCGGTGATACTCGCTCATTTCACGGGAACACTACATTTTTTCGGGATAAAAAGTAGCCTATGTGTTAATCCAGGGTGTCAGCTACCTTCATACCAAAATTTATGAAAATTAGTCCAGCCGTTTGAGCGTGAAGAAGTAACAAACATACACATAAACACAATCACAAACTATCGCCTTTATAATATTAGTGTGGTGTCGAGTTTATCACGGCCGACACGGCCTATCACGGTCATAAGTATATAATTTCAGTGTGATTTATTTATTCATTTAGTACCATGTCCAGACCTAGGAATAGCAGTTGACATCGTTATACAAGTCACATTAAGAGCCCTAAAGCAGTGCTTTCCTAAACAACGTCGTTGAAAATGTCGAAATCGCCGTATTTACGTTTCGTTTTCGGCGAGCTTCGGGAATCAAACAACGTTACTGATTGGGACACATTTGGGGCAGAGCTCGGAGTCGCGCAGATGCGACCTTTATTTTTATTTTTGTACTCGCGTACTGTAATCTGTCAATAATAATTTCATAGACAAAATGACAACAATGTACTTTTTAAACCTGTACCAGAATTCTATACTCTATGGTACCCGATACTGAACAGCGTATTGTTATAGTCATCACGAAAATAATAAATATATTTAAAAAAAATTGCAATGTACAAAGGCGAACTCATCCCTTGAAGATATCTCTTGCAGTTAACCTTCAACTAAATCAAGATCACTTCACTTTCTCACGCAGAACCTAATTTGTCCAAATTAGAGAAAAGAAACATATTAAAACGCAATAGAGAGAGAGGCTAACAGAAGAATACAGCTGGGCTGGGCAGCATATGGCAAACTTCGTCGGGTCTTCACATCGCCAATTCCACAATGTCTGAAGACGAAAGTTTTCAACCAGTGCGTCCTACCCGTAATGACATACGGTGCCGAGACGTGGACACTCACGGTTGGGCTGGTCCACAAATTTAAAGTCGCTCAGAGAGCTATGGAAAGGGCAATGCTCGGAGTTTCTTTGAAGGATCGAATTCGGAACGAAGTGATCCGTCAGAGAACCAAAGTTACCGACATAGCTCACCGTATTAGCAATTTGAAGTGGCAGTGGGCTGGCCATATTAGCCGAAGAACCGATAACCGGTGGGGTAAACGTGTTCTTGAGTGGAGACCGCGGATCGGCAAGCGTAGTGTGGGACGCCCTCAGACTAGGTGTAGCGATTATCTGTGCAGGGTGGCTGGCAAAAGCTGGATGAGAGTAGCCGAGGATCGCTTGCAATGGCGTGCAGTTGGAGAGGCCTATGTCCAGCAGTGGACAAGAATAAATAGGCTGCTGATGATGATGATGATGATGAAAACACAATAAGTCAACCGTAAAATAAAAAAATATTAAGTTTTTTATTTTATTTCAGACCATAGATCCAAAAAAAAGTAGTAAATGACGGAGCCGGGCACCAGTACATAGTAAGCAACTCTTATTATGATTTGGTGCTTGACTACTTGTACTATTATATCTATATTCTGTGGCTTGACTTCAAGGCCTCTAAACACTGACCGTAAGATGATATATTATGAAACTCGCTCGTTTTATAAAAAAACACACTCGTATTTTAAGACCTCTCGTTATGAAACAGTTGCATATAAACTACTATTGTTTTTTTTATTTTCATTTCATAAATAAAAAACTTATAGTACAAATTACATAGGGTATTCTCTACCACCTTTGGGCTAAGCAGATAAATTGTTTGATAGAATTCAACCGGTCAGTCTAAATCTACATAAGTCTGGATCACGAAGAAAATGGAAAACATTATATTAACGAGGCGGCCGTGTCGTCGTTTGGGAGCTCTAACTACTGCTGCGTCCGCGCACACTGCCGGGTGATCATTCTGGGTCTTCCTCGAAATCCCTAACAATGTTTGTCCTAAAATAGTCCCACCGGAAGATCAGCGCTGGCTCTTGAGCTTATAGGGAACGAAAGGGCACATCCATAATTATATTTGCCTATTCTTTTATTTAATTTTTATCATTTCTCTCACACCCTTTATGTAATTATGTTTTATGGTCACGTCACGAATATGTATAAAAGGCTCTTTTGTACTAAAAGTGAAAATCCATATTATAAAATGACCTATTCCATATAAATTACTCTTATGCCCTAATCCATTTTATCCTAACATTAGAAGACCTAACATTTGTTTGACATACAACTTATAAGTCCTAAATATGTGATTTAGGCCTTCATTAGGTACGACGACGAGCGATACGATAAAGGAGTTATAAGAAGAACTGCGATCCTACGCACGCCAGAGCCGAGTTTTTTTATCCCTTGCTTTAAAAGAATACTTACGTCCTCCTAGGCCATAAAATATTGGGGAAATGGTGTTAGGATATTTGATATTTATGTCATATAAAAGTAGGATATGTAATCGTTAGTACAAAATAAATGAGTATTTAGTACATAAAATACTAGGGCAAATAAGTATAAGGACTTAAAATTAGGACAAAAAATATTAGTGCACATGCATTAGGGCAAATAACGTTAGGACAAAAGACCCAAAATAATCTCAAGGATTTTACTACATGGTGAAGAACGCGATAATGTTACACATTCTAACCCGTGCACACGCTGCGACCACTAAACAACCTAACGATCATCAAAAAAAGAAAGATAAATGCTTGAATTCGTAGAAAATATCAATTTAGTAGTAAGCAGTGTGCGCGCTCCGTTCCAGCCATATTATCAGCACAATGTATCTTATTTCTGGTAAAGAAATGTAATTTACCTGCTCTCGGCACATATTACATTAGTTTGTGTTCACATTAACACTCGGTTTCACGGTGTTCATACGCTGAAAAGAAAATCATAACGAATTATAAGTCCTAAATATGAAATACGCGATTTAGGCCTTCGTTAGTTTAGGCCTTACTTCGGAAGAACTGCGAATCAACTTTTTGAGCGACACTTTTGATTTGGACTGTCTCCGGCGTTACTCCAAATATCGCTGGAGTTACCAAGAAATCCGACTTTTAATATACATTCTTTTTTTCTGTCTCCATTTTTTAACGTCGGTTGAAAAACTAGAAGATGAAATTTCCTAGAACTCAAAATTTACTACAGCGAATAAATTTAACGCTGGAAAATTAAAATGATGGCCCATTATTTTCGTTTTCTACGTAATAAAGTACTCTTTAAATTTGGAACTATAATGATAATGGCGGGCTATTATTTTCATGCCAAGCTTAAACGCATTGTTCTTTCCTGGCACTTGAGAAATTGTTGTCTAACTAGGTCTTTCTTGTCGCTTTGCCTGCGTGGCGACGATAATTTTGCCACAACTTACATTCAGTGTAAATACTATTGGAGAATGGATTAAATAAAAAAAAACTCAAGCATTTTTATTTATCATTCTATCTGTCGCCATAAAGTACGATCCTGTGCAGACCGCATTCATTGATTCCCCGCTACCCTCACGAGGTCATTCATTCATCTAGTCATGGCTACATGGGAAGGCCATGTAGCCCGGAGAATGGACGGCCGTTGGGGCAGCAAAGTCCTAGAGTGGCGACCACGTATGGGAAAGCGCAGCGCGGGTCGGCTCCGACTAGATTTTTATTTAAAGGTAGGTATAATCCCTCACATTTCTAGAAAAAGTTACAGATTTTTCTTACTCCAATTAAAGATAAGTACTATACTTTCCTCCGTTTTTAATTTTTTCAATCAGGTGCTTCATTCATCGTGTTTGTACTTTTTCTGCTTAAAGAATAACAATTTAAGTATAATATTTAGGAATAACATCTACTGATACTAATATCTTTTTCTTCTTTGCTCCTTCCCACTTTAGGTGGGGTCGGCTCTCCTAATATGATTGCGCCATGACGTTCTGTCCATAGTTGTCGGGTCGGGTATCTACTGATACTAATATATTTATGAAATTTCTTTAGAGTTATCTTAGTTGTTCAACTTGAAACGTGATAATTCGAAGCCAGTTATAACGCACGTTATGACGATATTTCA
Source organism: Apotomis capreana (assembly GCA_947623375.1). Taxonomy (NCBI): domain Eukaryota; kingdom Metazoa; phylum Arthropoda; class Insecta; order Lepidoptera; family Tortricidae; genus Apotomis; species Apotomis capreana. The sequence continues at coordinate 2,201,181 of OX392520.1, forward strand.
TTGCATGTTTAAGAAAATACTATAATACATTCGGAATATGTGGACCGCATGTCAAACAGAGTCCGTTCAACTTTCCAAGCAACTGAGTGTCGACAGTAGTTGGCATTCCTGCCACAATGGAGTTCTATAATGTTTGCGACAATAGGAATTACCGACTCGGCTCGGACTGAAAAGTGACAAGATAGGTATATAATGTCTGGACATCATAATAAGTACTTTGTTTCAGCAAACCTCAAAGTTTAAAATAATTTCATGAATTTTCTATCCCAGAACCAATTCTTTATTCAAACTATTTTTTTTTGTTTGATTATACGGACTATTTTTTGTTTGCGAAATATCTTGACCGTCGAGACGGTTCTTAGCTATGTTTGGTGGAGATAGGACCATTCGTTAGCATAATCTTCAGCTTTAATTGGAACAAGTGACAAGATCTTAGCTAATATTGAAGCTAATCATTCCATTTTTTTTTAGTAATGTTCAGTTTTAGTTGCACTTTCTATATCACTCATTGAATGAGGATCTCATGATGACCAGTTTGTGTCGGGAGTATTTTAATTTTTTTATTTAGGTTATTCAAATAATAAATACACAAGAATGACTTTCAATGAATGTTGATTTAGCGTTTATGCGCCCCTGATCATTTGTCCCTTAATATTTATATTTATTTATACCATTAAAACGCCATAGTATCTAATTTGTCCATCTTTTAATCGCCCTCATAGACAGTACGCAGTAATAGAGGCAGTAATTATAACGCACACAGGTCAACTTTACTGCCAGCGGGTGGGAACCGGTGACCAGTCTATTGTGTAGGGCGGGGTTGGGTACAGTGCAAGATATAATATCAGGGAGTAAGTTATATCATATGACAGCTTATTTTCTTTATACCCATACTTTAGTTTAAGAGGCCTTATTCCTTTTTTATGACAAATAATATTGATCATGTGTCAACCAAATTTTTTAAGTAAATAAAACTTTTTCCTGAGTTCTAGATAGTAACATAGCTATTTCATGCTTTCATTGCGTGCAGTCGAAAATAAGTTGAGAAAAACAGTTTTCTGCGTGAATATTGTCAATGTTGAGTAGTTTTTGAAACAAAAAATGCCAATGAAAAGTTTAAACTGTAGATTTCAAAAATATACCAATAATTCGCAATCACTCTTTGCCGGCTTGTGTGTTTCCTCCTTATAACATGGGACCCTTCAAAAGAAGCGTGAAGAAGCATCTCTCGAGCCAGCATGGCAGTGTCAACTGACATGGCACCATTGGTTTCTTCCCAGTTGCCATTGCCACTTGGGCTCCCCTTTTTGCTTACCATCGATCACGCGAATTGGAGCTACTGTATTGTACCGTAATAAAAAATAAAAACAAGGTTTCCCGGGTAAAAATGTCCTAGGTACTTGTTTTAATCTCAGCTCTCAACGCATAGCCTTGACTTCGCGCAAGCATAACTAAGATCCATTGTAACTAAAGACTTTCGTCTGACATGGGAACCGTATTAAAGAAGCGAAACATTTCCTTTCATTTACTAAGAACAATAATACAGCTTTATTCTGAACTGCTGGCCGATTATTATTTGTTATTGTTTGTATGGGAGCTTTTGTAATGTTTGGTTGTAAAGATGAGGGCACACAATTCACGATCTTTTCTTGTTACGCTTTAAAAAAGCTTACTGGAAATTGTAATTTGCTGTATTGTTATCGCAGCTTGCAAGACCGTGTATGTTTCTGGAATATATAAACTAACCTCTTTTTGTTATATCCTATTTAAAAGCATCCAATTGCGAAAGGTACTATTTTTAACTCATGACGAAAACAGATGGGTGTTATGAGCTCAACACACCGCCAGTGGAGCTACGATGCCACAGACACCCGTGTGGCTGTCTGTGGCATCGTAGCTCCCAAATGGATGAACCGATTCGAAAGCGGGCTTTAAAAAAAGTCTTGTTTGACGAGATGGCTCTTGGCTTTTTGGTAAAAATACCTGCAACCGTCAAGATATTCAGCTTTGATTGGAACAAGTGACAAAATCTCAGCCAATATCGAAGAGCTAAGAATTCCAATTTTAGTAGCTATGTGAATATTTGTGCTGTGAGGTTGACTGATTTTTATTTATGTATAGGTCCAATCTGATATTTATTTATTGATCTAGGGGAAACGTTTATTGATCGGGGGTTTTTTTAATTATTTTTTATTCCATGAAGTTCCATTTCACAGTTTATGAAGATGTTTGGAAGTTTGAATATTTGACGTTTGAGTGTTTATTTGAAACGGATTTGGATGAATCATTGCATTTGGACAGATTAAGATACGGATTAAATAAATTAGTTATACATTATAGAAGTTTACCGTAGTTATATACTAAAAACCGGTCAAGTGCGAGTTGGACTCGCGCACCGAGGGTTTCGTACAAACACTTTCCATCCTTAAGTGGTTAAGTTAAGTTTGCACCTGGTATGTATAGCGCTCCATACAAATGAGGTGCAAAGTTAACGCAACCAATCCCTTTGTTGTATGGGAGCCCCCCTTAAATATTTATTTTATTTTATTTTTAGTATTTGTTGTTATAGCGGCAATAGAAATACAGCATCTGTGAAAATTTCAACTGTCTAGCTATCACCGTTCTTGAGATACAGCCTGGTGACAGACGGACGGACGGACAGCGAAGTCTCAGTAATAGGGTCCCGTTTTTACCCTTTGGGTACGGAACCCTAAAAAGTAATATTTGTATGCCCAGCTATGCTTGTACTAAAATCCGTTCAGCCGTTTCGGTGTGATGGATGGACAAAGAAATGTTTACCAACAGATAGTGCTGTCTGGCTGGTGGCAGGCTCCCATACAAATCCTGCATCGCGCTGCTAAAATTTTCCTTGAAATAATGAAATGACCCCTCTCCATGGAACATTTATATTCAATACAATTTAAGCAGAAGGGAAAGTAGAAGCATTTAAAACAAATTCGTCAGCGTATTGAGTCTTCATTAGTATTTCATGAATACAATTTAAACACCAAATTGTGCAAATTTTCTGCGTCTGATTCAGCGTCGACCGTTGGGACCGTCTTTATGTAAATATCGATTATTGTTATTATCGAAAAATTCGCACGCTTCATTTGAGCTTTGGTGGCGCAGTGGCTAGAGGAAGGAGGGTGGATTTGGGATCAGGAGGTCCCGGGTTCTTACCTCAGCAGTTACATTGTATCAATGTTTTTGTAACTCACGTACTGCGAGTAAAATCTTGAAAAAAGTGGGACTTTGATAATAAGTAGTAGAAGTCACCTAGTATGTGAGTGGTTTCCAAGAAAACGCGAATCACTGTTTCTTAGAGTACTTGACGTTTTTGGATTCGTCATCATTATTGGCCACAGCATCTTTTTTTTATGTCATAGGGGGCAAACGAGCAAACGTATCACCTGATGGAAAGCGATTACCGTCGCCCATAAACACCTGCAACACTAGAAGAGTCAAAAGTGTTTGCCTACCCGGAGGACGAAGATAGAAGGCCTCTACGAGTATGCTAGTAATTTCACCGGCTATCTTACCCGCACACCGGAACACAACGATCTGTTGTAGATGTTTGTTTTGTTATAGCGCTTGTGCGTTTACGGGTTCCCACATCGCCGTTGATGATTATAGCAGCGCGGCATTTCTTGCCACATCGGTCGCACACAAAACGCGAGTCCGCAGGAGGTGGGAGAACACGACGAAGACTTTTCTGCTTAAGGTTCTCCAGCCAGTCATCGTCATGTTTTGATGTTCCGACTTTAATGTTAATTCTACTCAAAATCGATAGCATTTTCAACGTGAACTCTAAAAAATATTCAATCCTAAGCTTACTAAAGCCTGACCAGAAATATATGAGGATTGTCAAGAGGGCGCTATTTATAAGATTTATATGGCAACAATTTTGCAACCAATCGGAACCGCACTATAATGACATTGGTTTAAATACCTGTCAGCTCCTAAGATAACCTCGTTATATGATTTAATGGAATGCACTCTTTTTCTGGCCGTTTATCGTGTAGTAAACACGTGTACACTTTATTTATAATATTACGTTCACGACCGTGAATGATTTTCGGCATTTTATCCGGATATTTTTTTAAATATTTGTCTTTTAAATATACATCAAGAAAGACATTGACATTGTTGACAATACATCATAAAATCATTGCCAGTGCAAGAAATTAGTTCCAGTGAAATTCCGCAATACGGCGCATCCTCATATATTTCTGGTCAGGCATTACTTACCACACCACTTCATTGATGGAATAATTCATTAAAATCAAATCGGATAGTACAACTCGAATTAATGCGGGTCTAGTTTCTACAATTACCACAACCCTTAATAACATAGACAGTGCAGAGCATAACTTGAACAATACAAGCAATATAACTTAACTATGTACCAAAGTTAGGTCAAACACTAAACTTCACAAAGCTAACTCGTGCCGTTATCAAAACGGTATGCCCAAGCCATTCCAAACTTAAACTACTGATAGCAGCAGAAAACTTAACTTTGCAAAAACGTGGAAATTATCCACTTAGCTCTAAAATAACTTAAGTGTAAAACCGACTTAAACGAAATTGTGTTATGAATTGTACACATTAAAACAATATTTTGTTTAACGGTTCTAGAATGCTTGTGAATCTCCTAAGGAGGGTCCTAGGATGATACGATTTCTGTCGTATTATAATGGTTGTACAGTAGATTTTCATTTGCTGTTTTGTGTATTTTTGCATACTTTTCAAAGTGACAAAGTTAAATCTACACCGTAGTGGCTTGTCTGCAATATTGCTACTTGGTTTTTGGATAAACTTTTAAAATTGTTATAGTTGCCACTTGGAAGTTCGAGTTTTTGAAGGCTGTCTAAGTTATTTGGGATATTTAGTTGATATTTCACAGTTTATCGTATCGCTGGAGTTGATATTGAAAACAGAAAGTTATGACAGTCTCAATTCACGTCTGATTTATTCTATATCTTATCCCAATATTTTTATTTTAGGGTCAAAAATGATAACTGGAGTTTTAGCCGTTTTATAAGGGCCTTATTCGGATGTCCGCACAGTCTGTACATTTTAACTTAATGGTAATTATAAGCCCGCTGATATAAGTCAGCTGGGCCATTTTTTCTAAAGTTGTACACCCACTTTTTTAATTTTAGATATTTTGGGTATTTTCTACTCAGAATCACGAATAGCTCTTTCGATCTAATTAGGAGAAAAAAACTGTCCCAAAATATTCATACATTTTTTGTTTTTCCATTCCGTTATCGCTGTAGTAGGGTATATGGAAATGGTAACGGAATGGAACGAAAACACATTAGGTCACTTTTTTCTTCTAATTAGATCGAAAAAGCTCGTGATTCTGAGCAGAAAATACCCAAAATATCGAAAATTCAAAAATAAAGTGGGGTGTACAACTTTCGAAAATTTGCCCCCGGCTAACGTAAACCCATATGATTCCGGGGCTCTTGTGCAGTTGCTAGCAAGTCCATGGTCAGATTATGCATATATGGTGTATAAATTGGCTGACGTCGTGTAGCCTGTAATTTAAGTAGATTAGTAGATAGGTATAGTTTCTATTTAAGTTTGTTTAATTAGTATTTTTTTGTTGACGATGTACTTAAGTATTTGATCTTATAGAACCGGTACGAACTTTTGTATAAGGGTTCTTTTCAAAAAAAAAAAGAAAAATATAATTACAAGATATAGATATTAGCAGTCTCCGTCGAATAAGCACCCTAGGCCAAGACTTTTCAAGATGTCTTCTCAAGTGGTACAAAAATATGTATTGTATAGCTCACGAGTATTAAACAGCTACAAAAATAATAGATCAAGCATCTCTTGAACAAATAGAAAACATTTTAAGTAAGTATAATTTGTCATTTTCGCTAACTAGTAAAAACTAAAATCTGGTGGAATTCCCAAGAAACTCTGGACATAGATTGATGTACTGTTGGAGCTAATTAAAGTAAAAACTGAGGTTTTCTGAGAGAATTTTTGAGGAGTTAAATCTGTTTTCTCTAAGACTGAAGATGACTTATTATATGTTGAATGGGCTTGGTACAATTTATTTGGATGACATGTTTACAATGAAGCGAAAAATTGAAAAATTTAATGGTTCTCAACAAATTTGAGACGATGGTGCCGACGATAAAGTCTAAATCTTTACGGTAGATGGCGCTACGATGCCACCGTAAGGCATGTTGAAGCAACCGGTTGAAAGATTCAATGGCTCTGACATCTGGTTCGGTGGTCCAGTTGGTAGGCCGCCCGTGCTGGCCCGGAAAGCCGTTGGAAACGCAGGTTCGAATCCTGTCTGAACCATTAAATTTTGAAATTTTTCGCTTCATTGTAAACATTTTGGTTAACGTTAGCAGACGTTACTGCTTTAATAAAAATAATTATTTGGATAACCATGAAATTATATTTATTTTCGATAGTCCTCGCTGTGAGGATCTAAAAGCTGCAGGTCTTTAATTTTTCTTTACGGTGGTTTATCCGAAATATTTTTTTTCTAAATTAACAATTTGTCAATTTTCAATAATACTGGCTAAAGTGATCATAGCCTTCGAAACTTAATTAACACAGTTGTCAAATTTGTAGTCGGATATGCCGAACTCGTATCAGTCAGCTACCAAAGACGGTGCTTCGCAGACTTAAGACCACAAATCGTCTGTAATAGACCGAAGGGCCTATCTGATGATGATCTATATCTCGTAAAAAATGTATAACATAATCTGATCCCGACCGATCTGTAAAACCTCACGGTTGTTATTTCTCTAAACTACCCAAAACCTTCACAAACTTTTTTATAAATAAGAATCAGCAAACAAAGTTAGGCATAACTCGGAGCCTGAATCCAAAAAACTTATTTCAGTGTTCATGTTATGGGAGTTACAACGTTATGCGTTCGGAAAGCGGCTGGCGTGGGATGGGAAAAATCGGATTCTTCCCGAAGTTGAGTTAACCCTGCAAATACCTGGAGTTGGGGGAATTTACGCGTGAAACGGGAACTCTGAGAGGAAAGGTAAGTTGGTGACGTGAGCTGGAAGCGACATAAATAACATTTTCGTGGGATGAGCCTATTTCTAGAGTTACCAAGGTAACAGAAGAGACCAAAGATTTTGAGGGACCTATCACCGAAAGGGAATTGATGAGAGCTAGGTTCGAGTAGCGTTGGCGGATAACAAGTACTTCAGGTTGTGTGTTAATATTTTATTTATTTTCAGGCTGCACTGTTCAACTGTTGCTGGGCAAAGATCTCCCTCTCTTTCCTCCACTCAAATCTATTTAAGGCAGTAGTGGACCAATCCCTCTAGAATGTGTCTAGGTCATCCCGCTACCTTCTTCGTAGTCTATACCGCGACACCGAACTCTATTAGGTGGGATCCAGGTCAGTGGTATTCTTGGTCACAGTTCGTTCAACAAGCGTCAAACGTGACCAGCCCTATTCCACAAGCTTAGCGGCTGTCAAGGCTACGTCGGCTACATGGGTTTTGGAGCACAAGATACCATTTCTAGGTTGTGTGTTATGAACTTACATATGATACTTAATTTGTTAATTCTAGAACTGATGTAAGTGAATAAGAGAACCTCCGTTAGGCCTCCTGCTATTGAACTGCCTTTGAACTAACTATCAGGCCGTATCAAGTGCCTATACGTAGATGTCTTAAGCCAGTTAAAAGCAAGGATGCCTAAACTTCAGAAACAATGTTGGTCAGCTGCATGGATAGGTTGGTGACTGTGGATAAATCAAAACCTGAAGTGAAAAGTACGGCTCGGCCATGACTTTCCGCGACCAGTGGCAGCTGCAACGGTGAGCAGCAAAAACAAATATATGAAGCACGCTACAACTACCTCTGGCAGTGCCAGGACATCAGATTGGCGCGTGCGGCGGTTCGCGCAGACTGACCGGGCGGTATCCGTGGCATGTTTGAAGCCCGCAGACCACGTTCTCGCCGCTAAGACCGAAGTTGTAGCATGTCCGTTAATGTGTGTTGGCATTCCAAAATATCGAATTTTACCTCAGTATTTATCTATCATGGCTACGCACTTGTTCACTACGATCGTACATTACAGAGACTGTTCCACCGGTCCTAAATCCTTGCTCAAAAGAGCGTTCCAATTTAAGAAAAGTTGTGAATACCGCAAACTTGCATGCGCGCTTTAATTGCTTCCCGACTGGCTGAAAGATTTACGTGCAAATACGTATACGCGTACATACGTATACGCTTGGAACAAAAGCAGGCGTTTAATGAAGCGTTGAGAATGGCCATTAAAAAATATGTAGTTGACTATTGTCTTGACAACTGATGTTGAGTTTTGGATACAGCATTTACAATGGACTGAATAGGAGTTATTATTACGTATTGAAAATCTATTTAAATGATTTAAAGACACTAAAAACCTCCTTAGTAAAATCGTCTTTGATTCATGTGCTGCATTTTATTTGTCCTGACCGCCAAAATTGTTGGACGGATTTTAAACAATTTTAGTGCAGGGATAGCTGGACATACAATCATGATTATAAATTTATACTTTTTTCTCAACTATCGTAAATAATAAAAATACGCGGACCAAGCTGCGGGCACCATCTATATAGTCTTATACATAAAAGGATATGTATTTCAACCCCAATAAAATGCGCTGAGGACGTTAAAAACTTTATTTTTATTTGTCTGTCCGTATGCCTGTCTACAACATCACAGCTACACAACTTTTGGAGCGAATCCAAGACGCGTTTCGTGTTATTCTTGTTAACCACCTAATGTGGTTTGACTATTGTAGAACATTACAGTACTATAAGTGTTTGTAAAATAGGGATTTTTATTTGAAAAATATTCAGGTATCTAAAATGTATTGATTTTATTTAACAAATGTAATACAAAAAAGACAAAAAGTCTAGTCCTTACAATAAACCTTAAAGTAAAACTTAAAACTAAATGTAATAATTAAAAAATAAACTATAAATAGAAAATTTGGCCCAAATCTCCGTCTATTGGCAGCGTACCCAGAAGGCTGGCAGTATTGCCGCGTTGTATGGCAATGCTGATCCGCTGTGCTAGATATAGGCTGGATGCTCTCCGGTCACGCGTCTGTTTTACCAGCCTTTGGCTGGACTCTTTGAAGGCCTTGTAATGTATGTATGTTATTTGTGTACATATTCATAGATAACATAGATTTTTAAGTAACTGGGCTATAAAAGACAATCCAAAAAGTTTTACCATTAACTTTTGCTCAACTGGGGACACAGGTTTAATGGTTCTTAACTAAACAGTGCATTAGAAAGCAGGGTTGAGCGGTATGAAAATGCGAAGACAAAGTCGAGGAATTGCTACTTTTCAACTTTCTCTCTGGTAAGGGCGGAGGTGCAGTGCAGAGTGCAATTATTATCAAAATCAAAAAATCTAAATCTAACGGTTATTCTGTAAGTAGGCCCACTTTCATATGTCTGAATCTGAATCTACCGGTATTTCACAAGAGGATACCGCTGTTGAGAAGCCGAAAGAAACTTTACAGTAAGTAAATTTTTTATTTGGTCCGAGTCGTTTATTATTTAAAGCAGGTGTAATTTTGTCCACAAAATACTCATATTTTTTTGCCGTTGCAGGTCGTCCTGACAATACTCTAGTATTCTATGGGTAGCTGACAAAAAAAAATGTTTTTCGATTTTGTAGGAATCCCCCATTTTGAAAAAAGTCACAGATTATTATGTAGTTTATATATATCTTTTTATGTATGTTTATATTTACCCATATCTATACTTATTATCTGTTAGTATCTAATTGTGTGCTCCCTTCGCCTTCTGCTGCACCTACTCTGTGTTAAGCTAAATTTTTCATCAATTTCACTAGGTATCCAAAGGTTGTCTGAAAGAGATCGCTCTTTAGCGATAAGACCGCCTGTTGTCTACCGTTATTTATAAATTGTATTTGTCTTGTTTCCTTTTGTAAACTTTTATTGGTGTGCATATTGTTTTTGTATTGTTGTTGTATTGTAGCTTTATTTTTTTTTATTTTAAAATAAAATTGGTGATCAGAAAGCTACTCGTACTTTTACTGTTCATACAATTTTCCTCATTTATACTACCCAAATGGATATCTCCATATACTCCATATACCCATGCGAAGTCAGCGCACTCCACCAAAAAGCTATAATATATACGCTGGACCAAAACATTTTGTATAGATGTAAATTATATGGATTAAAGGCTACTTTTTATCCCGAAAAAATATTGTAATGTTTCCGTGGAATGAGCAGGTAGCTCCGCGGGGAGTAGCTAGTAATCAATATGCTCCGGAGGGTTCAGCCGTAGTACCGTATCAAGTCAAATGGGTTCACGTTTTTTGACGTACAGTCGATTAAAATGTAAAATAATCGGGACCTGATGTATATTTGATTTTTGAAGTTTTAAACATACAAATTGGCCAAAACAATGGTCAGTACAAATAGCAAACTTAATGCCAACTCGCATTCTCTACCAGTCAACCATATAAGGCCAAAACAGAGATACAAAAGCAAAGTAGAAATAAAATCGACCTAAGAGCAAAAAAAACTAAGCTAGTTAATTATCTACATACATAAAAAAAACTGTTTTTAACTGTACATATTAATTTATGTGACTTGATTTGATTTGTATATGTATAAGCTTTGACGTTCAAAAAGCATTCTGTATGGATCTATTTTTAATAACATGATTTGACTTTGGCTTTTACCTTAGAAATAAAAGCAAATATGTGTACCTACAACAAAGGATGAGTGTACCCCCGCCCTAACACTGGAATAAGGACGAGCGCAGCAAACTACTAAATTGAAACTCTTCATATTTGCGTTTACAGGAATTCGTTCACTTTGTGTCTTCCGTTTAAATTTGAAACGCAAAGTTCTGTGTATAAACATTAAGAGAGATCATAGTCCTATTTGTTATGAAAAAAAGCTGCACTCTGTGATGGAAGCAAGCCGTTTTGCACAGTGATAATATAGACCAAAATAAACGATTTCACTCGAGGCGAAATTAGTTTCACCCCTTAGGAACAGAGATGGCGCCACTTATTCAAAAAAGTTTAAGAAATTCTAAATCCTGAATGGATACTCCGATTTTGACGTAAGAGGTGCCAATCGGCAGATAATAACCCAATTTAACATGAAAAAAATTAAAATCACGTAGAAAATAATTTTCAATACCTAAGAAATTATGTTTTCTGAAAAAAATATTTAATATTTGTGATTTTTGGAATTTTACTCGTAAAAATGTATGTACATGGTACTTTTTTTTATTTATTTATATTAATACACAACTAATTTTACATTTACGAAAAAAACCGCATATCATTAGCTCGTATAGTTCCAAAGTTATTGAAGAATACAGACATGGCGCCGCTGGGTCGAAAAATCTTACAAAATATCTAAAACCTTAACGGATAATTTCCGATTTTGATAATTAAGGTGCTAATCAACAGATAATTACTTAAATTAGTTTCAAAAAATAAAATAAAAATTAAAATAGGCAATAAGTAATAATATTTCCAAAAAAACATACATTTTGATAAAATATATTTTTTTTGGGGCTTTTATGTAATTTCATATAAAAAAAACTATGAATATGGCTTTATTTTACTTATGTATATTATAACACTATTAGGTAATTGATCGTTTAATAAAAAACCGCATATCGAGAACTTGTACAGTTCCAAAAGTATTGATGATTTTACTATAGGGTGCCGGTGCGATGTTGCCGCCGCACGTGCAACTTATGTACATGTATCTAGAAAAGTATTCCCGTATCGAAGGTACTGATTACCCTGAAAATATAACCACAATTGAAAGTACAAATAATAATCATCCCAAGTAGCACACAACACACTTATATCCCTTGTACAGCTTAAATTAGAGTTTTAACGGGTGAATAGGCTCCTATACAACTTGTTTGCTAATATCACAAGTATATTAGATGCTAAATAGCATTTATGAATCAATATTTTACTTACTTTACGTTTTATTTTCACTTTAGTCTTTGCAGGCTTTGCATTGTAACGTGCAAGTTAGGCCGTCGCATCATAAAAAAAACAACAAAGCATTATGCCACAGCCCAATTTGTATCCATAATGTTCAAGGAGTTTCCAAATTGAACTAACCTTCAACTATTGTGGACCCCACCTACCTTTGATGCCGTTTCATTCCCAAAAAGATGGACTAGGGACTCGATATTTCCAAATTAAAACGTGAACCCACATTTGGTTTGCATGAAACGGTATTCAATGGCAGCTGAAATAGATGGAAGGTATCTCACAAGCTTGTTTAGTTTAGTGTTTTTTAGTTTAAACAGATCTTTTCGAATCGCATTAACAGTAATAATATATGCTCTGTTGGAGCATCGTATAGCCTGCATGTGAATCTGGGACTAACAACGTTACGATTATTTGAGAACCAATTAATGACATTAATATAGTGATTGAATCTTACACGATTTTCACACATTATATTAAAATAATAAAACGGGACTTAATTGCGGTAAATAAACATTTAAGAACTCGGTTAAATCCCGTTTTGTTATAATAATGAATGACATTAATTATGTAAACACACCCTAAAAAAAAGAAACAAAAATGGCCCTAAGTAATCGTTTCACATGAGCCGTTACGTATCGAGAGAGAATTTATATAGATAGCGATGTACTTGCAAAAGCAGTAGTTATTTCAGGGTATAACATGCAAGTTTTAAAACAGTTCTCTTTTCTTATTGTAATAAAATTAGACGTCTTGTCATACTCTGTGAAAGCCTTGAAGTGCAGTCATCATTTCATTACTTAAAGTAATAACTGTTTTGTAAACTGCTACTAGTAGACCGTTGCACTGACGACTGCAATTTGAATGCTTCGATGCTTTCACAGAGCTGGCGACAAGCCTTTCGCCGACTACTTCAGCTGCCATTGAACAACATGTTCTGCGTGTAGCGTTTCAATCGAGCCAAATGTGAAATAAACGTCTTAATTTGGATATATCCTGTCCCAAGTCCTTTCTTTTTGGGAATGGAATGGCGTTGGAAGAGGGTTGCAGGTGCGATCCACAATAGAACAGTTAGTATGGGTGCAAATCGAGCTATGGAAAAATGCGTTGTTGCAGCCGATGCAACGGCCTAACATGCACGTTACAATGCACAGTTTAGTGAAAATAGGCAGAATATACTTGTGATATTAGCAAACTGGTTGTATAAGAGCCTATTCACCCGTTAAAACTCTAATTTAAGCTGTACAAGGGATATAAGTGTGGTGTGTGCTACTTGGGATGATTATTATTTGTACTTTCAATTGTGGTTATATTTTCAGGGTAATCAGTACCTTCGAAACGGGAGAATACTTTTCTAGATACATGTACATAAGTTGCACGTGCGGCGGCAACATCGCACCGGCACCCTATAGTAAAATCTTCAATACCGTTGGAACTGTACAAGTTCTCGATATGCGGTTTTTTATTAAACGATCAATTACCTAATAGTGTTATAATATACATAAGTAAAATAAAGCCATATTCATAATTTTTTTTATATGAAATTACATAAAAGCCCCAACAAAAATTATATTTTTTCAAAATGTATGTTTTTTTTTGGAAATATTATTACTTTTTGCCTATTTGAATTTTTATTTTATTTTTTGAAACTAATTTAAGTAATTATCTGTTGATTAGCACCTTAATTATCAAAATCGGAAAATCCGTTGAGGTTTTAGATATTTTGTAAGATTTTTCGACCCAGCGGCGCCATGTCTGTATTCTTCAATAACTTTGGAACTATACGAGCTTTTTTTTCGTAAATGTAAAATTAGTTGTGTATTAATATAAATAAATAAAAAAAGTACCATGTACATACATTTTTACGAGTAAAATTCCAAAAATCACAAATTTTAAATATTTTTTTCAGAAAATATTATTTCTTAGTCATCCAAAATTATTTTCTACGTGATTTTAATTTTTTTCATGTTAAATTGGGTAATTATCTGCCGATTGGCACCTCTTACGTCAAAATCGGAGTATCCGTTCAGGATTTAGAATTTTTAAAACTTTTTTTGAATAAGTAGCGCCATCTCTGTTCCTAAGGGGTGAAACTAATTTCGCCTCGAGTGAAATCGTTTACTTTGGTCTATATTATCACTGTGCAAAACGGCTTGCTTCCATCACAAAGTGCAGCTTCCAGGCCAAAACCTTCCATAACAAGTAAGACTATCAGCGTTTATTATTTTCATCCCCTGAACGACTCCCTGCAGGAGTTTTCTAAAACGTCACTGATCCCTAAATCAGCCAAACTAGGTATTGTCAGCCGTGGAAAAGTATCTGAGGGCTGTAGTCTAGTAACTCTGAACCATAATTACTACAAAAATAACAGACTTCGAAGAAATGTATTTCAGAAAACAGCTGAACAAGTAACTAACTAGTTCTACTTATTGTATTTTTGTGAGCATCATTTATTGGCTTTTGTTGTAGTACTTTATTAATTCTCACGAATTGTATTGCTGTTGATGCCCCAAATAAATCAAATATTTGAGGTTTCCTCTCGATTTCTTATAGATCTCGTCAGATCTTCACCAAATGGGATCAACTTGGAGATGACTTCTGGCAAACAAAAATAATTTTCGAAATCAGTTCATAAAGGACGGAGTTCTGAGGTAAATCATTAAAAAAACCTAATTTACAACAAAATTGAGAACGTCCTTCTTTTTGAAGTCAGTTGAAAACAACTGTAGTTTCTCCTCAACATACATCTTGAAGACACTCAACAACTCATCTAAAATATCCAGGTATCTAAAAAATAAACAATACAAAGAAACAGACTGAAAACCAATCATAAAATACAATAATAGCCCCAATAGAATGGACAGACTTATTTTAACAAACTGCTTTGTTATCGACGTGGATTCGTCGCAAGGCAAGAGAAATAGCGATTTAAAATACGAAATAAAATTTAAGAGGGGCCAACAACAATCAAACGATCGTCAATCTATAGTAAAATCCATTGATTAACAGAAATCGATAATTTTTATTCATCTCTATCTATATCAAAAAAACAAGTTTTAGTAAAAATAAACGATCAATGACAATCGACGTCCATCATCTATTAGCCAAGTAAATCAAGCCATGATATTATGTCTCATTCATTACGCTGACTCAGTGCCTCAAAACCTTTGAAAAAAGATAATCTCAGAGCCAATCATGAAAAATTACAACATTCAATATATATCTGAAGGTACAACGAAATAACTACTACCCACAAAGTAGCAGACAAATCACAGTAATTACCTACTTTAGTTGGATTGTTACTGGCAACAGCACGTATGCTCTACATGTTTTTACCTCTCGCCTACGCCTGATTCGAGTAGCAGGACTATCTGAGCTAGCGAATAGTGCGCGGCAAGCAACTACAAAATATGCTCATGGTTAACCACGACAGTTTTCGGCTAGAAACTTACCACCATGTCTCCCAGCGGTAGCAGGGCGTCGACGGATTGATCGTCCCAAGTACCTATGTTCTTACTTTGACGATAATTTTATAGTTGAAATTCGCTAGCAGGCTTTAACTTAGAGCACAACCTCTACAGAACTTTCCCGTTCCACACTACAGCACTATTATTGTTGCGTTCGATCCTGTTTCCACATCTGAATGAAAAACTTTCCTATTCAGATGTCTTTGAGCTGTACATAATTATGTTGGAACCTTTGAGCACGGACGTCCAAGGATAATAAGCTGGGAGTTTTCCAGGAATTCATACTTAAGATGTTTTAAGACTTAGAAATAAAAAGGCACTGAAAATATAAAGTATACTTATTCGATGCTGCTTATGTTGGAGCTGACAAACGTAGTTTTTTGCAAATGGAAATGGATAGGTCACACCATTCGTAGAGGAGAAAAGAACAATTCAAGCATCGCTTTTGAGTGGAAGCTGTCGGATAGAAAGGCGTAGCCGTGGACGCCCAGTACACTTGGCGGCGCACCATTGAAAACGAGCTGCGAGCTATCACTTGGGTGCACCTCTGGGGTGCCTTAGGACAACAACAACAGTGTTTTTCATGTGCACAGGTGCAAAGTTAAGTTATCGCGATATTCCTTATTTACCTTAACTTCTTCTTTATTTACATCTGAGACCACGGCATGTGCAACCCCGCCGAAACGTAAGATAATAAAGGTAAATACCTAAGGAATATCGCGATAGACCCGTTATAATTATGTGTACAAACCGCGAGAGTATAAAGTGTCAAAGATAAGAATTTCTGGACTTAAATACAAATTTTCTAATTAGACTACGATAATATAAAAACATTATATAGATTGTTTGATTCCCTAAAAAAAAAACTAATACGAACTATCTGTGATCCCAGAGCTGGTGCATGCGTTTCTCGGACAAAGGCTATTGCTGTGCAGCGGGGAAACGCCGCCAGCATCTTGGGATCATTTTCGCCAATGACCGACCTTGGCTAGAGTAAGGTTAGTGTAGGTTTTAGGTTTTTAAGTTGTTTTACCACTGAATTCGAATGTTTTTTTTAATAAATATATTCATATAGATGATTTGTATTCTGTATTCAAGCTGCAAAAATAGTAAAAATAGTAAATTTAAGGACTATGCGGAGGACATACCAAACAAAATCAACAATTTCCTTCGCACCTGGTGCTAAAGTAGGTCATGAACCAACAGGGCAATGACTGCTCTGAAAATGGTCATCTCACTTTAGCTCTAAGTGAGATGACCATTTTCAGAGATTATACAAATTCCAAACGAGCAGGACTGAGCTTTTGCCGTCCAGTATAGTAGACAAGTAGACTATATTCACACAATTATGTACCAGATACGATATCGCATCGTGGTACGTACGACATGACATCGGGGCACGATGCGACGTGCACGATGAAACTATTTTAATTTTGTATATTGTTACATGAAGATGAAACTAATTATGGATTTCCTTATCTCCACAACACAACGTCTCGACCCCGAAGTAGACGATGTTTTCTTGAAATTGTATAAAAAAATGCAAAGCGAAAACTCACGTCAAAAGAACGCCAATAGAATGGAATAAACAAAACAACTATTAGATCCATCCGTTTAGCCTCATCGCACTTCTGGGACCAAGAGGCCCATAAATTGCGCCTAATCTGCCTGACGGACGACCAATGGGTGATCTGGGTGCCATAAATATGACTGAAACGCGAATTAGAGATTACAAAACGTATCTGTGGATGTGGGCCTCTGTTTGGGTATGTAATGATGGATATAAACACTTTAGATATATTTTCACTGGATATAAGAAAAAATTATAAACTTTCTAAAGATGTAATCACTTAAGGGGTATAGTTTATCTATATATATAAAAGAAGAAGTCCTGACTGACTCATCAACGCACAGCCGAAACTACCAATGTTAGAGAGTTGATTTTTGCACAGTAGGTTACTTTTATAACGTGGGCTAGAGATAAGAAGCGATTTTGAAAAATTCAATCCCTAAGGGTGTTAAAAAGGGGTGCAAAGTTTGTATGGGGGAAACTTTTTTTTTGAGCTAGAGACTTGAAACTTTGTAAAAAGGTATTAAAATAAAATGGAAGAAAACTAATTTCAGTGTTTTTGAAAATTCACCCCCTAAGGTGGTAAAAAATGGGTTAAAAGTTTGTATGGAGATTAAGTATTTTGTTGAGCGCGGGACTTGAATTTTTGTTTAAAGGTATACTATTAGAATACAAGAAAAGTAATTTCAGCGTTTTCAAAAAATCGTCCTTTAAAAGGGTTAAAAAGGGGTTAAAAGTTTGTATGGGGAACTTTTTTTTTTCAGCTAAAGACTTGAAACTTTGTAGAAAGATTACTTATTAAAAAACACAAAAAATACTTTCAGCGTTTTAGAAAATTCCACCCCTTAAGGGGTTAATCTATATATATAAAAGAAGAAGTCCTGACTGACTCATCAACGCACAGCCGAAACTACTAATGTTAGAGAGTTGATTTTTGCACCGTAGGCAACTTTTATAACGTGGGCTAGGGATAAGAAGAGATTTTTGGAAATACCTCCCCTAAGAGGGTTAAATAGGGGTGCAAAGTTTGTATGGGGTAAACTTTTTTTTGGAGTTAGAGACTTGAAACTTTGTAGAATGATTACTTATTTAAAAACACAAAAAGTACTTTCAGCGTTTTAGAAAATTTCACCCCTAAAAAGGGGTGCAATGTTTATATGGGAGAAACTTTATTTTTTTAACTAGAAACTTGAAACTTTGTAGATAGTTTACTTAATCAAATACAAAAAAAATAATTTCAGCGTTTTGGAAAATTTCACCTCTAAGGGGGTTAAAAAGGGGTGCAAAGTTTGTATGGGGAACACCGCTAATGTTGTTTATAAAGAAGTGTTACGCTAAGGTTATCAGTTTATATATTTTTTATTTCCTGTCTACTACCCAGTGACTACGTCCTTTTTTTAAAACGAACTTGCACCCCCTTTTTTATGGTTGACTGTCAACAATATTTTCTTAGTGCTGTCTCTTATTTATTGTGTTCCAAACTTTATGTGTTCCTATATTTAGTGAGTTGTCTATCAGCACATGAATAATTTATACTTTATATACCTATTCTTACTTTATTTAGCTTCTTGAGAAATAAAGAGAACTATGGCACCAGAATATATTGAATCACTTCAAACAATACTACTAGCCTGTAGACCAAAATAGTAATCGCATCATTAAATTCGCTTATGTGCATTTAGTTTTTAATGGTCACATTTCAGCATTTTCTTTAAACACTAGCCTTTTTAATAACTGGGGTACCTGCTAGACCATTTAGAAACATTTTGGCCAGCCTCGGGAACTCCGCCACACCACTCTTTTCGTTTAATAGGCAGGCTGGCGTGTACAAATACCAGTGCTGCCTTCTTATGAAAAGAGGTCATTATTTATTATTGTTATAAAATAAAGTTTATTATTATTGAAAGAGATCTTCATTAAACTGCCTCCATCTCTCGATTTCCAGTGCTGAGTTTAAGATTGTTTTAACAGCCTTACGATATTTAACATTTTTTTTAAATCTCACTCATAATAACTAAGATCCCCATTTTCTAACTCCAAATCCATGCGTCTCTCTATATCTTGCAGTCATTTTTGCCAAAGATTAAAAGCATCAGGTAACTGACGGAATAAATATTAAGCATCCTGCAAACAATTCCCGTAATCTAATTGGAAAATCTTCAAAAATTCTTTAACAATTGCATATCAGTGTCTGCCTCTGTTTGAAATGTAATATTTCTAGACCATTTTAACTAAGAATAAAATTCACTTACCTATTTTAATATCTTTGTCATCATCAAAAATCTACGCGGACGAAGTCGCGGGCGGCCGCTAGTTTGATATAAGAACAATAAGTATCATAGATAATTGAAATTATATGAAACATTGTTATATCCATCATTACACACCTCACCTTACAGGTCGCAGTTAAAAACGTGTTAAGATGCGGAGTCCGAAGTCCTGGGTAGAGGGATCAAATAAATTTAGGTATTTGATATCAGATAGACTAACATACACTTAACAAACAATGTTAAGGTAAGGAAACCGAAGAGCTGGCAGCTTCCTCGCAGAAGTTAGTAGCATCCTTCAGTACCATTTATGAGGCAGGGGAGTTACTTGAATAGCTTATTATAGTTTCATGTATTTCTTTTGGTTGCTATTTTTTTTTTTGAATTTAAGTAATTACATGTAATTGTAATGTAATGGTTTGTTGTTAGGGTTCCGTAGCCAAATGGCAAAAAACGGAACCCTTATAGATTCGTCATGTCTGTCCGTCTGTCCGTCTGTCCGTCTGTCCGTCTGTCCGTCTGTCCTTCTGTCCGTCCGTATGTCACAGCCATTTTTTTCCGAAACTATAAAAGCTATACTGTTGAAACTTGGTAGGTAGATGTATTCTGTGAACCGCATTAAGATTTTGATGCAAAAATAAAATAATAATAATAAATATTGGGGGCTCCCCATACTTAGAACTGAAACTCAAAAATTTTTTTTTCATCAAACACATACGTCTGGGGTATCTATGGATAGGTCTTCAAAAATGATGTCGAGGTTTTTAAAATATTTTTTTTCTAAACCGAATAGTTTGCGTGACAGACGCTTCCAAAGTGGAAAAAAGTTGATCCCCCCCCCCCCCCCCCCCCCCTCTAACTTCTAAAATAAGAAAATGAAAAATCTAAAAAAAACATATGATGTACATTACTATAAAAACCGGCCAAGTGCGAGTCGGACTCGCGCACCGAGGGTTCCGTACACACACTTTCCATCCCTAAGTGGTTAAGTTAAGTTTGCACCTGGTATGTATAGCGCCCCATATAAATTAGGTGCAAAGTTAGGTATTAATAGGTATAAAAAAAAAACTACTTACTAGATCTCGTTCAAAACAATTTTCGTTGGTAGTTTTTATAGTAATGTACATCATATGTTTTTTTTAGATCATAGTTTGCGTGACAGACGCTTCCAAAGTGGAAAAAAGTTGGTCTCCCCCCCCCCCCTCTAACTTCTAAAATAAGAAAATGAAAAATCTAAAAAAAACATATGATGTACATTAAAGGATTATGGTTACTTATAGTAAATAAAAGATAAACTTGAGACTGAAATATTTTGATGTTATATTTTCCGAGAACATGAGAAGAACGAACAAAAGACGAATGACATCCATAGACAAAGTAGAGCACCATAAACAATTACAAAACTACCAATAAAACTTTATAAAGAAAACATATTGCATTCATATTCCAACACCCCCTCTAGAATGTAAACCCATTTTCTTTATACAATATAAATGTTTCTCTAAAGTGGTCCCCTTTGTTAAAATGTCAGCTAGGTGTTGAAACAGTCTTGCCAGTCTTGTCTCTAGGTCGTAAGGTCACGGTACTCGGTGGTAAGCCCTGTGTTGATCGCGCGACATAACAATCATCTTCGTCTGTGTCTGTTTCATACTCATCGGAGCTGCCACTTATGCTCTCTGTTTTACTAAGCTCTGAAGATTCCAATAGTACTTGTACTGTTTCGGGTGCAGGAGCTGACAGAGACGGTGCTGATTGCACTTCTTCAGTGGAGCTTGAGTTGTTAACATCACAAGGTAAGTATATATTATTATTTTCCGTTACATTCTCCAAAAATTCGACATCTCTACTTTTCATGATTCGATTTGTTTTAGGTTCAGCAAGACGGTATCCTTTGGTGTTGTCACAATATCCTACAAAGATCATCCTTTGCGATTTCGGGTCCCATTTCTTACGCTT
Source organism: Apotomis capreana (assembly GCA_947623375.1). Lineage (NCBI taxonomy): Eukaryota > Metazoa > Arthropoda > Insecta > Lepidoptera > Tortricidae > Apotomis > Apotomis capreana. The sequence goes on from OX392520.1 coordinate 2,222,449, forward strand.
TTCTTTGGGAACTTGCATCATGACTTCGGAACCAAAAATTCTCATATTGGATAAATCGGGCCGATTACCTGACCATAATTCATACGGAGTTAATTTACTTAAAGCTGTAGTAGGCGAGCGGTTGATGATGTACGCCGCAGTAGCAGTCGCCTCAGCCCAGTATGGTTTAGGTAAATCTGCATCCAATAACATACACTTCGCCCTTTCTATAAGAGTACGGTTCATCCGTTCGGCGAGCCCGTTTTGCTGCGGTGAGTATGGTGTGCTGGTTTGATGTTTAATGCCATGTTGACTTAAGTAATTTTCAAAATCTTTGTTACAGTATTCAAGGCCATTGTCTGTACGAATAATTTTAATTTTCTTATTACACTCATTCTCGGCTTTCTTGTGAAAATCTTTAAATGCATTAAGGACACTGAGCTTGTCTTTAAGAAAGTATACATAGACTGATCTGGAGTAATCATCCACAAAAGTAAGAAAATATCTCATACCTCCTAGGGACGGCGTCTCCATGGGGCCACACAAATCAGAATGTATCACCTGGAGTACTTCTGTAGCTCTGGAGCCCTCATGATTGAAAGGTAGTCTCGACTGTTTTCCCTTTAGGCAGGTAGTGCAGGTCACGGGTAATTTCTTCTTATCCGAAGTCAAGCTCACTCCTTCGGTGCACTCAGGTAACCGGTTCACATCTGGAAAGTTTAAATGTCCCATGCGTCGATGCCATAGGACAACATCTTTTGAAATATCGGAAATGCTCAAGTTTGCATTTATTTCTTTATCAACTGTGAGTGTATGTATATAAGTTATTCTCTAATTTAGCGTTACAGACAAAGTCTCCTTTATTATTTAAAATCTCACACTTATTCTTAGTGAAATTTACTGTACACCCACTCTTGACCATGGCACTGACAGAAAGTAAATTACCAGCAAGTTTAGGTATATATAAGACATTGCATACCTGAATTTTCTTCTCAACATCACCATCTAAAACCATATTTACTTTTCCAATCCCTTGAACAGGAAGAGATGAATTATTTGCAACAGTGATACTTGATATCGGTGGATTTGTCACATCATACAACCAGTCGCTGCGGTTTGTCATGTGCATTGAAGCGTCAGAATCCAGGTACCATTTGTTGCTGTCACTGCCTATTGTTGCACAAGAAGCGGAAAAAGCTGCAACAAAGCCTTTATCATCACTTTGTTTACATGAAGTTTTCTTCTGTGCCCGACAATATTTACTGAGATGTCCAAATCGATTGCAGTTGAAACATCTTGGTCCTTTAACATAGTTCTGTTTCGGTTGAGAGTTATTCTTCTTGAATGAATAGAAAGCAGTGGTTTCGGAACTAACTTCTTGAAGAAGTTTAGTTTTAATAATATCGGCACTGATTTTTACTCCGGAACTCTCAATGGCCATAATCATGGGTTTGTATTTGTCCGGCAAACCCGCTAACATCAAAGTTCCTAGCCATTCGTCGTCAACTGAAAATCCTATATTTCTCAACTTATGAGCCGTCGTCATAATTATATTGACATAGTCTTCGACACTTTTCGAGGATTCCAAGCTTGTAGTGATAAGATCTTTCAATAAAGCCACTTTTCGCGTCGAACCGTTGTCATCAAATGCTCTCTCAAGGTTAAGCCAGACCTCCTTGGATGTCTTTGCATCTTGTATGTGGACGTAATTGATCGAATCCACTAGCAAAATAAGTTTAGATTTTGCTTTGATGTCTTTGACAGAATCGACATTTTCGCCTGTGACGCAAGTCCAGAGATCTTCGTGTTCCATATATGCTTTGACGGCAAACTTCCATGTGGCATAATTATCTCGACCAGTGAGTTTTTCTATACTAAACGCACTATTAACAGACATTTCTTCACTTTTTCACTAGCAATTATAACCTCAAACTGAATGACGCCGGGTCCGGTAGAATTTTCGTTTCAAATTTAAGTTTCGGTCTTTTCTGTTTACTAATCCGAGTAACCAACGATTATCCTGCGTTTTTAACGCTCTGCTACCATAAAGGATTATGGTTACTTATAGTAAATAAAAGATTAAACTTGGGACTGAAATATTTGATGTTATTTATCCGAGAACATGAGAAGAACGAACAAAAGACGAATGACATCCATAGACAAAGTAGAGCACCATAAACAATTACAAAACTACCAATAAAACTTTATAAAGAAAACATATTGCATTCATATTCCAACATACATTACTATAAAAACTACCAACGAAAATTGTTTTGAACGAGATCTAGTAAGTAGTTTTTTTTTAATACCTATTAATAGGTTTACTATTGGAAGGCATAAAATCATTAATACTAATATGGTTACGCATAATTGTTTTTCGTCGAAAATAAGATGTGCATAAGCCTCATTACGCATATTTTTTTACGCATAACATTAAAAAGCATAAATACAGAAAGCATAACCGTCATGAAGACTAATAACAAAAAGCATAAGCATAAATAGGCATAATAATCAATTGGCATCATATCAAAATGCATAACGCTATTATTATTATTAAAAGTTGCACTACGAGAGAAGGTTAGTATAGTGTGTATATACTATATTTAGGAACCAAAGCGAGGTCGACGGAGGTTTGCTTCGCAGACCCCCTATTCCGCGTTGCTTAGGCGCTTCGCGCCTGGTTATCATGCTAACTTAACCTAACCTAATGTACCTACCTAATGTGACCTAACGTGTTACGTAACGTAATATTTTGTTTTGAAATAAATACATACAATAATAATAAATGCATGTTAATCACGTAACTGAGTTTCATTCATTAAACTGAAAATATGGATAATGACAGATACAATATACGAAATAATTATTAGCCCAAGCAATAGTATGCGTAAATTATATTCGGCCAATACAAATTAGTCCAACTAAAATTATGCTAATAGCGTAGTATGCCAAAAAAACAGTAGGCCAAAATATTACTATGCGAAAGTACTATTATGCCAAAACAAATTATGCTAAATCAATTATGCGAAACAGCATTAGTCTAAAAAACATTATGCGATCCAAGGGGATCCCTATTAATACCTAACTTTGCACCTAATTTATATGGGGCGCTATACATACCAGGTGCAAACTTAACTTAACCACTTAGGGATGGAAAGTGTGTGTACGGAACCCTCGGTGCGCGAGACCGACTCGCACTTGGCCGGTTTTTATAGTAATGTACATCATATGCTTTTTTTAGATTTTTCATTTTCTTATTTTAGAAGTTAGAGGGGGGGGGGATCAACTTTTTTCCACTTTGGAAGCGTCTGTCACGCAAACTATTCGGTTTAGAAAAAAAATATTTTAAAAACCTCGATATCATTTTTGAAGACCTATCCATAAATACCCCACACGTATGTGTTGGATGAAAAAAATTTTTTTGAGTTTCAGTTCTAAGTATGGGGAGCCCCCAATATTTTTTATTTTTTTTTTATTTTTGCATCAAAACCTTAATGCGGTTTACAGAATACATCTACCTACCAAGTTTCAACAGTATAGCTCTTATAGTTTCGGAAAAAAATGGCTGTGACATACGGACGGACAGACGGACAGACGGACAGACGGACAGACATGACGAATCTATAAGGGTTCCGTTTTTTGCCATTTGGCTACGGAACCCTAAAAACTACCAACGAAAATTGTTTTGAACGAGATCTAGTAAGTAGTTTTTTTTAAATATTTTAATACCTAACATTGCACCTTATTTTATATGGGGCGCTATACAAACCAGGTGCAAACTTAACTTAACCACTTAGGGATGGAAAGTGTGTGTACGGAACCCTCGGTGCGCGAGTCCGACTCGCACTTGGCCGGTTTTTTATTTTATTACTCGTATTGTTAATTGCTATACTTTTTTTTATTCACAAACTGACCGGCGATTGATTTCAGTATCACTTGATGGTAAGTAACTACGGGTCTAGGATGTAGCTCGCCAGTATACTGTTATAATATTATGTAATGAGAGAAGTAGATGAAGCCCTGGTTTGTGTGACGATATCATAATAACGCAACACTTTAAAATACGCGTAAAACTACTCTAAAGGAGAAATATACTAATATATATATCGAGGATATCAGCGTCAAACACCAAATTGAAACCAGAGCTCGTGATAACGTTGCAATTGCGACATGTCTTATTTTCCGTTTCTTTTATCGTTTCACTTGTATCGTTGGGAGTTGCTTTGAATGCTGAACAAATTCAGTTTATTACCTCACACATAAATTGGCACATAAACGATAAAATGGAAACATTTTATTGTTTATAAAACTTGACACAGGAATAACTTCTTATCAATGACTTAAAAAACATAAGTTTGTTAAATAAAAAATGGTTTTAAATCGTGTAACTACCGGTTTGTTTACTGCCATAGTTCTAGTTTCGGTAAGTTTAATAAGTCAATGAGAGTTGAACAGATCAGAGATTTAAGTCATGAAACAAGTTATTAGTTTAAAGACAAGAAAAGTCTTACCCCGTGTATTATTCCTAAGCATTGCTTGGGAAAATGTGCTGCACATAATTTGTTCTAAAGTTTCTAATTGTTAGTAAATTCAGTGTTGTGTACCGGAATGCCTTCGTGTATTGTAATCCTCATTGCTGAGGGTCGTGATGTCCACCATGGATCAGCTTCCTCCGGATGATGTTCCACCACCTTCGACGATCACCAGCCTCCTTGAACGCGTCGTGAAAGAGTGAAGAGTGTAATTCCCACAGTTGCAAAAATCACTAAGATCATTTAAACTAACTTACTACACATATTTGCTTGCAAGAAAATGAAATAATTGACATTGTTATTAAGATTAGACAATATATTTTATAAAGTTTTGGTGAATCCTCCAGTAATCATTTCATCTTTCAGGCAGCACACAATCTGAAAGTAATTGCACGAGAATCTAAACCTAGGGCAATGCTTACTCAAATTGTTCAGAATATATCACGCGTAAACAATTTACTGGAAAAATTTATAAAACACTTCGAACAAGTGGAGGGAGTTGCCGAAGAAAGCGATCAAAGTGCTGAAGCAGTTTCTGATGTTAAAGACATTTTTGATGTATACCAAATAGCCAAATCGAAGGATAAACTACGAACACCACAAAAAGATGAGAAAATTGAAAGGAGAAAACTCGGAAACAATAAGAATAATAATGAATTCGACAATAATTTCATAACCTTTAAATTCAAGACGTCAGAAAAAAATTTAGGAGTTAGAGAGTTTCCAATGGCTAGTATCCATAAAGAAAATTCAGCAGATGAAATCGTAGGAGGACATAGAAGAGTAAATAAAAACCTAAAGGACGAAAAGGAATATTTGTCAATTGATCTGCAGAAGAATAATACAAATAAAATTCATACATCTAAAGTAAATATACCTACTACAAGCGATAAGGTATAATATTGTTTCAAAGATATAGACTATGGTGACGATCAATATTTAGGTATTTTTTCAACAAGTAGGTCTTAAAGTATCAAGTTAGATACCCTTTTTATTGGACTAATAATTTCTAGAGTCCCAGAATCTAATATATTTTTAATTCAGATGAAAAAATATATTATATCTAAGACATTTAAACTCTTTCACAGGCTCCACAAACAACAAACAAGCCAGAAAGAGCTGTTGAAGACTCAAATTCAGAAGAAGATAAATTAATAGAAGACGAAATTTCAAACGCTAAAACCCTGCGACAAGCATATGACGAGGCCTGTAAAAAAGTTTTAAAGAGAAAGTGTAATAAGGTAAAATATATCAATAATTAACCCGTCAAGCGTCCAGTAGACTAACGTTAGTCTACAGCAATTTTGTGCCGGTAGCGTCCAGTAGACACACGCTAGTCTACAGCCCAAACCGCTCATTGGATCAATTTCTCTGCATCGATTCGTTATGGTGGCAGCTTGATAGACATTTTACTATCCAACAACAGCTATCAGAGAACACAAATTTGATTTTTAACCAATCAGAATCCTCAATAGTGACGTGTAAATATTTTTTTTTCTCTACATTGGCGGAATTCGTCCGCCATTTCGAAAATCACTTGCATTTGAGGTGTCGTGTCGTGTGATAAATATGTCCACATCTTTTAAACGGAAAGTGTTTGTATTATGTATTATATATCAAATTACTGGCAATTAAATAAGGTTTTCGTTTTTAATGTTAAATTTAGCCGCACGACATTGTTTCGTAGTGAAAAAAGTCCTCAAGTTTGAATGACGCAATAATTTTGCAATGATGGCCGTCGTAATTCATTTGTTTCCTAATTTTCAATTGTTCAAAACCTTACGAACAAATAATAGTTTTATAATACACTTTCTGAGGATTTCATTTCATATATTAGATTGGTGTAAGGTCTTGGGAATTTTGATAATAGATTTATGATTTTGTTCAAACAGTGCTCAATTTCGCGGCAAATCCGCCATGACAGTTGCGATTTGGGCGGCGCAAGATTGTAGCGTGCGCGCACGTTCTCGTAAATAAATATTTGTTGTGAAGTAATTATTAGATGTTTAGTAGTGAATTTACGTAAAATTGACGCATAAACTAGCCAGTATCATTTTAGTGTATGTAAAATGTGATATGTGGTTTTAAATTGAGTGTAAATTGTGAATCATTAGTGTCGGATGTGACGGAAAGCGAACATCTTGGAATATAAATAAATCTACATCTCAATACAAGTAAGTGCGGCTATTATAACATATTGTGCCGAATTCCAAATTTATCTAGCTCTCTAACGATATATAACACATCTCATATAATTATTCTCGGGGTAGGTAAAATTCCCATCTTTAGCGGAAATTCAGCCGTTTCTTGTTTGTATGGGACATTTCGCGGTGTTTTGTTCTAGGGAGGTCTGACACTTGACGGGTTAAATAAACTACTTCAATGATAACAATGTTATTTGTATGCGAGCACATATTTGCCAAACTAGCAGATATGGCACAGAACCAAGACTAACTGAGAAAAAATATAATATTATAATTAAATATTTTAAAGGCATTGCAAGCTGTGTTAAAAGATGTCTGCAACCCAAGGAAAAGAAAATGCACTGGGAAATTTAAAGAAGACTTTAAAAATAACGGCGATACGGGCTGCGACAGACAGTTCGACAAAAAGTCTTCAATTTGTAGAATGGGATACGATGATCCTGAACCTGGAGGTAATCCAGTTCTTCTTTTCTCCTTTTTTTGTTTTTCTGGGGTGTACGGCCTCAAATCTAGTTCTCTCGTGTATTCCGATTTTGGACAGTCTTTTCTAAATCTACTGATGTTAACCCCACGGCGCCTATCTCTTATTCTTCTGAGCAATCCTAAGTTGTTCTGGGATGGAATTTTTTTTAATTTATAAACTGATCAAACATGGACTCCGGAAGTAACAAATGATGGTAATTAGCTACCAATGGCGCTTTTTTTTTTATGTCATAGGAGGCAAACGAGCAAACGAATCGCCTGATGGAAAGCGATTACCGTCGCCCATAGACACCTGCAACACCAGAGGAGTCACAAGTGCGTTGCCGGCCTTTCAGGTGGGAATACGCTCTTTAGGCGTGACGTCAATAAAATCCCGAGGAACGCTTACACAAGCTTATTTTTTCTAAAAAACCTAGTATAGAAATTTATTCACACGCTTTGAAATTGATAAGCTGATTGGGATCGGTTTACACGGAAATACGGATAAAAAAGTAGTGGTAAGGTGCCATAAAGCTGAGAATATCTCCAAAAACTTTTCTCTCTTGCCTTGTGGGGGATCAAATTCCAATTGTAAGGAAATTCACACAATGAAAGCCAGTTCTATTCCTAAACAAGCAAAATTATGAAGTTATACGCTCTGAGTGGAAGGCCCTTAACAAGTTTGACTGACGACCTGGTTAAGAGCAAATGCAAAAGGGCGGCCTATCATTGTGGAGGACCGTGGCGAGGCTTTTGTTCGGCAGTTGAAGTTTATCGGCTGATAAATGGTGATGATGATGAATCAATATTATACTGACAGTATAGGGATAAGTCGTTTCATTCTGGATACACGATGAATAAAAATAATGTGCTTCTTTTTGCAGGAAATGCAGATATTTCGGAGTCTGTCACTAAAGATAATAACACTAAATTATTACGCTCGAAAACAGAGCAATATGAAAAAGCATGCAAGAAGGCAAACTATAAAAAAGGACTTGCAGCTTGTAAATACGCTGTTGATGAAACTTGTGACGAAAATGAATGTCTCGAATCAAAACAGTCAGCTTTTAACAAGTCTTGTCAGAAACGATGCAAAGAAAAATTTGGTATCGAAGATTCAGATAGTAGTGATGATGATGACAGTGACGATAAGGATTCAGTTGGTTGGGACTCGGCGTAGTAACGATTGACAACACAATATTGAGATAAATAAATAAAACAACAAGTTATTCCAATAAAATAAATTGAAATTCTGCTAGTAATGTTCTAAATAAATAAAATGAAAATATGCAAAACCAGGGTTAACTAGTGAATATTATTGTTTATGAAATTTTCCTTTTATCCAGGTAAATGACGAAAGTATCACTGTGACCTAGAGTGAACTTAAAATATCATATGGTCACTCCATGACTTACTAGAATGGCATGGCAGCAGCTGCCTACCAAGCCTAGCCTAGCCTAGCGGTCCTTGGTTCGAATCCCAGCAAAGGCAAATATTTGTGTAATGAAAATGATTTCGAATAAGCATTTATGATTGTAGAATGTTTATCGTCGTTTAGTGTCCGTAACACAAGCCTAAGTAGGTACTAGAGCTTACTGTGGAACCAGATCAATTTGTGTGAGACTTTGAAGTTGTCGATATTTATTTATTTACATCACTTACTAGACTTTTCTCTCAGGAGATTATACATGTTTCACGATTTTTAAGGCAAGCACATATCTACTATGTGTTTATTATAACAATCACAAAATATACCGGTTTCAGAGAACAATGGTTTTTATGAAATGAGATAATAAAAGAAGCATTAAACATACTTAAATATAGGTTTAGGCAGTATGACAATTTCAAAATGTTACCGATTTTACAGAAAATGCCTCCAATAAAATGAAACATACGCTGAATACGAGTCGACCACACGTGGGTGAACCGCGCCCGTCTAAAACTTTCAATAAATTATATTTAATCGGTAAAGGTCTGATGATGGTCTCTGGTATGATGCGGTGAAGTGGGTACAACTAACCTTCCGTGAATCCACATGAGGATATAAACAACATGTACAACAACAACAGTCGTATTTGTGGGAGCGAGCGATGTGAGCAAGCGTCTCCGTTTCAGTTGGCCAAAATTATTAAGTTTATCAATTTAAAAAAGTTTGCGATATCACAGGAAACGCCTTCCATGAAATTAAACAAATGTATACTGAATACGAGTCGATCAAACAAGGGGAACCGCGTGTAAAAGTTTCAACGCATTAATATTCATACGGCGTTATAGCTCACAATACATTTGGGCAGTGAACCTTTCTATTTTAACATGTAAACCAATTTATAGTTACACGTGCCAAAATTGAGGTACACGGAAGTGTGTCGGGCCAAGATTAAATAAAAATCTACCACGCAACCTAGTTTAGAAACAAAGCACATGATAAAGTTTGACAAATTTGTTTTCTGATTGTCGCGACGACTCGCGATTATATTCATACTTCTTTGACAACGTCTTGGCTTTTCACCTTACTGATTCTTCTTAGATTGTCTATGGTGAGATATTTGAATTTCTTATTTTTACTATTCAATTATTTTCTTTGACAAGGCAATTTAGTTTGTTTTTGGACCCTTTGAGTGCACATGCATATTAACTAAAGTATTTTGTGATTGCTCCAGTTCGCCTGCTCTATCAGTTAAGTTTGTGGCCTTGTGTTACTTATTGCCAATATAATTACACATTATTTGCAGTTTTATACGCATCGCCCAGTCAGGCGGATGCTTTCCCGGGCATGTGATAGCATTCGTTTTGACCGGGGACGCATTGGGAACGGGTAACTTATGTGGAGAGATATTCTCCTTACTTATCTATTTGTACCTAGTTGTACCTATTTATTTGACCGGAAGATTGACGAATCTGATGGTCCTTATATGCTGGCTTAACATGCTCCTCGTATCCCCTCAACGCTCTGTCGCAGTCGCAGTCGAGTGATTGAAGTTCGTAATGGATGAGATCAGGTCCAATCCTCGTAAATGGTGTATTCCTTGAGGACTGTGGGGAACTGACTTCATACTGTATCATATGTTTTAATATATTAACTGCAAGACGTTACACAGAGATAAATAGTCTGGTAATGTCAATTTTATGCTAAGATACAAGGCGCAAACAATACATGACAATGGAAGTCATGTATATACCTTTTCCAGAAAGGAGACGACAATCTTGTGAGAGGAGATTCCTGTGAGATGAAGGAACACAAATAATGATACTACACGGATGTGAGGATAGCAGCAGAGTGGAGCGAGCTTGTAAATTAGCAGGTATGGACTATTGCATTACATCTGACGCATTCCTATTCAACAAATAGGGCTATTATTTCAGTAGCGAAGCGAGTTACAGGTTAGGTTAAATACTATGAACCCGGGCAATGTTAAATTAGTTTGTTGTCGCAGTAACCCCTCATGCTGTGGCGACAAATTCTGGTGAAGAACAGTGCTGGGATTCTGGTGGCACTTTGAGGGAAGTGTTGTTAGAATCACTGGCCGTAGTTTAGAATTCGGTATTGCGATTACTTGATAAATTATGGTATAATTTTCAGCCTAAATGTGTCAGATTGTGGTGTAATAGTTTTCATACAAATCTTTAGTAGCTAGATTGCCTAACCAAAATTATTGCGTATTTGAAAGTAAAGTGGTGAGTCAGACGTTTACTAAAGTATTACAATTCGTATTATACTCAAAATGAGATAATCAAAATCGATTATAGTTCGTGCGGACAAATCACGACGATTCGATAGTTGTGACGAATTCTAGAATGTACGGTGATACTTCAAATCGATACTTGATTTTAATAGATCGATTCGAGGTATGAATATCATGCGTCATATTCACATCATCGATTGTTTATTTGGATTATTTCAAACGAGTCAAATATGCTATGAACAACGATTTATGCACCGAGTATCGAAACATCGGCGATTTTATTTTATTCACTATATTTTACGTCTTACGATTATTATGCGATGAAGTCAACACCACTTCGTCTATGCTATTTGAAAATAAATAAAGTGTTGTATTTATTACCCATTTACCACCAAATAAATAACATTTATTGTTCGACGACAAATTTGATCGACTGACAATTCGATTGCAGCGTATAATCGAACACGCCGCAGTTGTACGCAGCCCTAATGTCACTTTTACCAGTTGTTGAAAAAATGGTTGTTTAACGCCGCCAAATTGTACCTTTCGAAATATTTTATTCAGATATGGTGATAAATAGTGTTATTTGGTGTATATTCATTGTGATTACGATGAATAAGGGTATTTCTACCATTTCGTGCAAATCACATGTTCGTAGAAAAAAAAACATGTATTAAGTGTCAAATTAACTTCAAATATTTTTTATGTATTGTGTCAGGTACATATGTATACTTTGCATCTAAAATATATTATACTATTGCAATGTAAATAAATATAAAAAAAAATTACTTGCGAAAAATTCATTACCATCACCGTTCAGAACACAAATGTATAGATTTGACAGCGAATAACTAATCTATTACATGTATCACATTAAATTTAATCTCTGATATGGTTGAACTATGTAATAAGGGATATAACTTTGAGAGTCTAACAGTCGTATAATTCTTATTTACGTTGATTGTATAGCAAAATATTTTTGTCCATCAAAAAACTTCATTACCATCAATTAAATTTGCAATGGCAACATCGGCCTGTAAATGTACAAAGTAGTATTTTATGCTTTGTCCCTTCCACTCACGATCCCACCGCAGTCGACTTAGTGAATAGTGAAGAGAGTGGACGCGTGCCATAATTTTGTAAAAAAATAATTCGTGGCGAGATTTTGGAATTGGTACGATTTTTTTTCATTGTCATTCGTGCTGTTTTGATATTAATGCTTTAGTGTTTTATTGTACTGTTGATACTTAAATAAGCAACATTAAGTTCGAAAACTTAGTGTATGAGTATACCTACGATTGCAGTTGTTTATAACGAGTAAATCTGCAAAAGGTAAAGAAAGTTCATTACCATCCTCTTCATTACCATAATTTACCAGTCACTTTTAGGCGAATGGTAATGAATATAAAATACTGGTAATGAATTTAAGTATTAAAATTGTGAAAATCCTATCTTCTATCCGTTCCTCTTTTACGTGACAATACGTTTTCAGTGGGTATATGTATGCAGAACGATATATATATATATATTTGCGATTTTTTATTTATCTTCGTTATAGGGTTCATTGATATTATCCCTGCATCTGACAATGCTTTTGTGGAACTTGAAGACTTTATGCATCAATGTACCACCGAAAGTTTTTTTAAAGAAGTGGAAAACGAGTCAACCTGTCCTTCCCCAATTATAGAAAACTTAACCACTTTAGAACAAGCACAACAGTTGCAACATAATATCAGAGCTGCTCATGTCAAGGCGAGTGGAGCTACTCAAAGCAAAACTATCACTTTGCTTTCGAATATAAAACGACATTGGACTAACGAATCTTTTATTAAAACAGATTCCAGTCACCCGAAAAAGAACTGTTGTTGACTCTAAGAAAGAAAATAAAAGTGATCAATACCGAACGTCATATACGAAAAGTAAAATAAAGAAACTAAACTAACTACTTTGGCGCAGCAACCCAAAATGAGTTTTGGCCTCCAACCCTGGCCTGCGCCACTTCGTGCCAGCTGTCGCTAACTCCTAGCTCACGCAGATCCGCCTCCACCATGTTTCTCCAGCGATACTTGGGGCGACCAATAGGACGTCATCCAATTGGTCGGCCTAAGTATGCTCTCTTGACATTTCGATCGTCTCCCATTCTCTCGACGTGGCCAATCCAGCGAAGACGCTGTGCCTTGGTTTCGCCAATGATCTTAGGTTCGGCCACTAGTTTGGCGATCTCCGTGTTTTTGCGGATCCTCCAGCTTCCATCCTCTCTTTGAATAGGTCCCAGAATCTTTCTGAACACCTTTCTTTCTGCAACTAACAAACTTTTCTCCTCCCTAAGGGTCAGCGTCCAAGCCTCACAGCCATACATTAATATGGGTCTGATGACGGTTTTGTATATCCGTAGTTTTGTAGATCTGCTGAGGAGCTTGGACACCAACACCCTATGAAGTGCCGCGCTGCAGCGTAAGGTGTTCTGGATGCAGATGTTGATCTCGTCCTCTCTTGTATGCGAGTTAAGAAACCGACACAAGAGAAAATAAAGAAAAGTATTGTTAAAACTGGAAAGGGCTGTAAAATACTGAAGTCCACAATTAGTAATGGTTCTTCAGAGGAAAATGATAAAGGAACGAAAGTTAGAGCAAATTATAAACAAGAAAGTACTTCTAAACTTCTAAACACGTCTAAACACTTCTAAAAAAGTGAGCAAATTTTTCGACAGTTCTTCATCTGACGATGAATTTAACATTTTTTAAGTTTTGATATATATTATCCTAAATCATTATAATTATGAAGAAGTTCCTACAGCACGTTGTTTGAAGTCTAATTGAAATGTTTTATTGTGGTACACATTCTCTATGTTGCGTTCTATTGTCAAGACTGTTAAATATTAACCAATTCGTTTGAGTCAAATTCACAACTAAAACTTTGTTATTGTAATATTAATTCGGGTTACACAATATAATAAGTAAAGTATTCTAAGAAGTGAATTTCAACTGATGATTAGACGTTAAATGGTTAAATATATACTCAATACTTTATTGCAAATAATGGTTTTACAAAACAGGTGGTAAAGTTACAAATTTGAGATCACATCATGTATCCTGAAGTAGAGCGCAGCAATTTGTGAGATACTATTTATGGGTATACAGTTTGACATAAAAATAAGAATAATAAAAAACTTATTCTAAAGACTTATGAGACTGATATGGTTTGAAGTAGGTAAAATTGAAAGCAAAAAGTAACATTATTAGGTTAAATTGTACTTGTACTACACAGTACGTTGTAAATTTAACTCATTTCGAAATTCTGTACTGTTAGGTTATTTAGGCGTTTGTAGAATTAGATGTGGATTTCTATTCATAAAACTACTAAATGTTTACGAATTAGTTTTGAGTATAAAACATACACTTAACTAATACTTTGTTCTGAAATGTTAATGTGTATAATATACAATATCTATCAGAATTTAAAAGATTTTTATATTACGTGAAGAGTTATATTTTTGTTAGTAAAGTATGATAGATCAAAAACATGTGCGCTGCTGCACTACTTTTTATGACTGTTTTTTTTGCCTTTTTTGTGAATATATCGTAATCACTCTTTCATAGAGTAATTACTAAGGATAGGCAGAAATAAAAAAATATCTAATATCGGCTTTTTGCTTAATCCTTCATTACCAGCACCACATTTTCATTACCATACCACTTTATATCATTACCGTATTCCGTAGTTCATTACCATTCCATTTGAAAAAACAAAATTACTTATATCTCGGTAAATTTTGGGTATAATTCTAAATAGATTATATTACAGTTATTCTTTTTCCTATTTCTTCCCATTGGCATAGAAAAAAATAAAAAATAAAAATTTCTCCTCATATCTGCCGATTTACACGAAATGGTAGAAATACCCATAAATGTATAAAGTGATGTGTAAAAAGGGTGTTAATATCATTGACTTATTAAATCGTGAACATAAGGTGAGTATTTGTCGTACGAACCAAATATCAAAACAATCATGTTTATCAACATTTATGGGATATTTCTCTGATTTACTTTCTCGTTTTATATAAAATATGTGCTCTAACTATATTATACTCGATTCTATACCGATCATATCAAACTAGGTTATAAATTATCTTGTTAGTATCTGTTTATTCTGAAACAAACTCGCTACAATAATAGTCATAGGTGGGTGTACAATAAGGCGAGATTTCTACCGGATAATTCCTATGAAGTTATAAACCAGCAACAATATTTATGATTCTCATGAACTTCCATGACATCCATAAAACTTATGAATAATATTTAATACAGGTATGTCAAACCATAATCTCTAGTTTCCAAATTATATGAAAGAGAGAATTTTCATATAATTTATATTACAAATATTATTCCATTCTATAACAATTATAATGCAAGTACAGTCAGCAGCATATGAGACTTATAATTTATGAAATATTTTATTATTTTTGTTTTGACATTTAAACAATTTTTTCAACTTACAAATATAATGTAGGGATCTGTTAACAGTTTAAAGAGAACCTTTCTTTCTTTAAATATATGAAAACATTTTATTAATTAATTAAATAACTTACAAATAATTTTATACTTTCTGCTAGATTATTGATAATGTCAATAACTTAATAATGAACATTGCGACTTTAAATATCATGCATCAATGAATGTGTCAACTAGATACTTAAAATATTTTCAGAATTGAATAAACATGGAGGGAATTTTACTCAGTCGTCTTAATACCTTTGCGTCAAGCATTTTAGTACTGTCAAAGGAGGCAGAAACATTGTGTGTGAATCGTCCTTGGGATAATGAGAAGCGAGAACAGAGTGCGATTAATGCCTCAAAGCTACAATCAATGCTTAATCGCTTCAATGCTGATCTCTATCAATATTTTAATGTCAGTAGTACACCGAACGCGGACGAGATTTCAAACCTTACTACTTCTCAATTGCAAGGTGAAGAAATGTTAGCGGAACTTAACGTAACCATTCAAGCCGATAAGAACTCACAAGTGAAGGAGCCATCTACCTTCTCGGATAATCGCAGTAAACTGCCTGAATTGACTTTGCAGAAGTTCAAAGGAGACATTATGGGTTGGTTTCCATTTTGGGATCAATTTTATTCGAATATAGGTCAAAGAAACCTACGAGATGTGGACAAGCTTCTATACTTGAAGGCTTCTTTGGATAGAGAGGCAAAAAACATGATTGAAGGCTTGGAGACTACCAACGAGAACTACCAAATAGCGGTGGATACTTTAAAGGGAAGATATGGGAAGCGTGAACATGTCATAGATGCCCACTATGCCACTCTTTACAAAATAAAGCCAGCGGTTAGATTTGAGGATTGTCGAAAGACTCTAGATGAAATTGAGAAACATCTGCGTGTCTTACAATCTATGGGAGAAGATACATCTCATAATCACTTACGATTCTTGATTATGGAGAAATCTCCGGAAGATATACTGTATGAAATGAGATTAAAATCGGAATCTGAATCTATTGAAGCAATGAGGAAACAACTAAACATCATTATCACGGCAAAGGAAGATGCAAGAGGGTTTAATCACAAAAACGGATCCGAAGAAGTCCGATACACAACTGATGCTCTACATATTAGATCGATGAAGTCCAATAAACGGTTTAATAAAACAAAGCCCAAGTTTAATAGAACGGAAAATCGTTTCAACAAAGTTGGATCCTTTTTCTCCACATTTGCAAGAACTCCAATGCCAATGAAAAGGAGATTCGAAGGTCAGAGAAATGAAACATTCAATGTTAATCATCAGAAACGAATGAAAGTGTCGTGTGTCTTTTGTCAAGGTGACCATTACAATGATAGATGTCAGGTATATCCTACCTTAGAACAGAGGAAAATGAAACTAAGGAATAAATGTTTTCAATGCCTACGAACTAACCATGGCACAGTTCCATGCGAGATCATAAAGTATTGCCCACATTGCAATTCAAGGGGAAAACATGATAGATCACTGTGCCCTAAGTTGTTCGGTACAAATACCTTATGACTCGTTAATAGTTTACATGTACATAGTGGTGGAAGCACTATCCTTCAGACCGCAGTAGCCAACGTCAAAGATAAAAATGGTATTACCAAGAAATGTCGAATTCTTTTGGACTCTGGTTCACAGAGAAGCTATATAACACAGGATATGGCAAAAGAACTGGACTTAGATATAGAAGAGGAAAATCATTTATTGGTATTTACATTTGGTGCTAAAAGGCCGCGAGAGATTGATAGTCCATTAGTCAAACTCCACTTACAAACCAAGATGAACAAGACTAAGGAAGTTTTTGCTAACGCAGTGCCATCCATTACACATGGTGTTTCATATCCTAAACAAGAGTTAATTAAGGGAATACATAACAAGAAAGTCGTACTAGCCGACGACGGTTCCTTGTCAGATCGTGTTGATATTCTGATAGGAAATGACTACTATCATTCCATAATGTTGGAAGAAAAGATTCAAATTGAAGAAAATCTATATCTCTTAGATTCAATTTTTGGATGGATTTTATCCGGTAAAACCGAGAACACGTCTCATAATGATGACTTGAACGTACTTACATACTTTCAATCTTCTTATGAAAACAAATGGACTAAGCCTGATCCACCTCTTGATAATATTAGTATACAACATTTATGGGATTTAGAATCAATCGGTATTATGGACTCTCCAAGTATGAACAGGGAGGAGGAAGCAATCAAAAACTTCAACGAAACTACGGAGATCAGAGACAACCGTTATTATGTCACTTGGCCTTGGAAAGAATATCCTCCTGATTTACCAACTAATTACAACTTAGCTTATGGTCGACTAATTGGTCTAATGAAGAGACTTGACACAGAAACTCTGTCAGCTTACAACAAAACGTTGAATGATCAAATTCAAAAGGGGATCATTGAGTTGGTACCTGAATCAGAACAGATTGATCATCCTATCCATTACCTACCTCATCACGGAGTCTTAGTACCAGGAAAAGCTCTTCGCATTGTATATGATGCATCCGCGAAAACAAAAGATACTAAAAGTCTAAACGAATGTTTATACTGTGGACCAAAAATGTTGGAAGACCTAACAGGACTGCTAATAAGGTTCCGATGTCATACCATAGGATTAACTGCTGATGTAGAAAAAGCTTTTCTTCAAATGGGTTTGAAAGAAAAGGACAGAGATGTCACTAGATTTTTATGGCTAAAAGATACTAATAAACCAGTTACTGTGGACAATCTTTTGCACTATAGATTCACTAGAGTTCCTTTTGGAGTAATTAGTTCGCCGTTTCTATTGAATGCAACCATCAGACATCTATTGCTGAATTCAAATTCAAAACATGCAAAAGATATAGCTAATGACATATATGTCGATAATCTTTTAACTGGTACAGATAGCATCGAAGAAGCAATGAACTTGTATAAGAATGTGAAACAAGTGTTTCAGCAAATTTCAATGAACATACGTGAATGGAGTTCTAACTCAAAGACATTTATGAAACAAATTCCAGACATTGGTGATGATAAAATAGTAAAAACTTTAGGATTAAACTGGAACTTAAAAGAAGATTCACTTCAACTGAGGGTGAAGAATAAAGAAAATCCATACACTAAAAGAGGAATATTGAAATCTGTTGCATCAATTTTTGATCCATGTGGATTTGCTGCACCTATAACTTTATCTGCCAAGATTCTTTTCCAATCTCTATGGAAAGAGAAGAAACTAAATTGGGACACAGCGTTACCAGAACAAACGTCAGTTCAATGGAAGAACATTTTAAAGGACTTTGATTTAATCAAAGAGATCTGTTTACCAAGAAACATATTGAACAACAAAGAAGTTCAACTACATTGTTTTACAGATTCTTCCACTAAGGCTTACGCTGCTGTAGTTTACCTAGTGCAAGACAACAATATACAATTTGTCATGGGAAAATCCAGATTGACACCTTTGAAGGATCTGGAGAATTTGAAGATTCCTCGTTTAGAACTACTAGGAGTTCTCATTGGAACCAGATTGATTCAATTCATCACGAAATACATCAAAGCAAACGTCACACAACTAACCTTGTGGTCAGATAGCCAAATTGCGATAAATTGGTGTCAAACTGATAAACTACTGGATACCTTTGTATCACGAAGGGTAGACGAAATAAAAAGAATTAAGTCATTGGTAATCAAATACATACCTTCGATATTTAATCCTGCAGATGTAGCGACAAGACCAATGAAAACCAGTGAAGATCTGAAACGATGGTTATATGGTCCGACATTTCTATCCATGAAGTCAATCAACTGGCCTACAGAACTAACTACGGACGCCATTCTTCTGGCGGGGGAGGTTCTTCCGAATACGTCAGAATTTGAGCTACATTCTGAAAAGGAAGACCAAGTTTCAAAGGAAAATAATACAGAAGATGCATGTATGGAAGAGTCTAATGAACTCTTACCTCCAGATAATCTTACAACACCTTCGACTATTCAAACAGGAATGAATTCGGAGATACAGGAAATAATAAATTTACAGAAACAGTTTTTTCCAGATGAATCAAAAGATAAAATAACTAACCTTACTAGAAATCTAGGATTGTTCAAAGATGTGGACGGTGTTATCCGGTGTGATGGTCGTTTAACACATTCAGATTTATCCTATGATGCTAAACATCCTATTCTCTTACCTAAGCAATGTGAGTTCACCAAGGAAATCATCATGAAGACACATATCGAGAACTATCATGTTGGTGTATCACATACCTTAAGCATAATAAGACATAAGTTCTGGATTCCTCAGGGACGAACTCAAGTACAAAGAATCCTAAGCAAATGCCCACAATGTGTGAAGCATGGTGGCGGTCCATACGCTTTACCAGATACACCTGCTTTACCACCAGAAAGGGTGAAATATACTTCAGCATTCACTTACGTAGGAGTGGATTACTTCGGTCCAGTGTTAGTAAAATCAAACAAGGATCAAGAAAAACGTTGGATTTGTCTATTTACGTGCTTAGTAGTTCGAGCTATTCATCTCGAAGTTGTAAAAGACATGACAGCAGAGGAATGCTCTCTCGCATTTCGTCGGTTTATAGCTTCCAGGGGTATTCCTACACTGATATTATCAGATAATGCACTTCAATTCAGATTGCTATCAGAGATACTAACAGTGAGAGAACTCACAGAAAAGGGGATTAGATGGAAATTTATACCTCAACTAGCGCCTTGGCACGGAGGTGTCTATGAACGACTTGTAGGAGTAGTGAAACATTGTCTCAAACGTTCCCTACAGAAACATCTTCTTAACGACAACGAGTTGCTAACTATCATCAAAGAAGTTGAAGCGATAGTCAATACTAGACCGCTAACCTGTGTCATCTGAGTTGGATCACATACTGAAACCTGTTGATTTCCTAACACCAGGAAAATGCATTAACCTGCAGAACTTGGAAGATAACATAGCTACAGGAACAACATCTACCAAACAGCGACTCATAGAAGGATGGAAACGGGGAGAAATAATAATGAACGAGTACAAGGATATGTTCATAAATCAATACCTATTAAGCTTAAGAGAACGTAGCAGTCATTCACCCAATCAATCGAGAATAAAATCTCACAATGAACCTTGCATTGGTGATACAGTTCAAATCAAAAGTGATAGTAAAAATCGGGGAAATTGGAAAGTAGGTCGTATATGTGAATTACTGCGAGGTACAGACGGATTGTGTAGAGTCGCAAGAGTGAAAGTGGGAGACACAATATTTACAAGATCTATTGGACATTTATACCCACTCGAATTGGATAAGCCCTTGCATGAAGTTAACTCGTCGCATGGTTCTTTAGATACAAGTTCCGAAGTGGAGCATAATGTATCAGTACCATTACTTGAAGATTTACCTCAGCCATCAAAGGACATGGATGTTGAGACAGCTGATATTACTGACACAATTGACCTTTCGAGAGACGCACACACAATAGATATTTCAATGATAGAAAATACTGAAAAGGACAACGCAAACACAACATCTGAAGATGTCGTAATTAATGAAGTCGAATCTACATCTACACTACCCAGAAATGAGAAACTTAAGAGAGCTGCCGCAGTCCAGGCAATGGATAAAATCAAAGAATGGACTCGACACTTAATGACTACACTTACTATTCTTCATTAACTTGCCGCGGCGGGAGTGTCGCGACGACTCGCGATTATATTCATACTTCTTTGACAACGTCTTGGCTTTTCACCTTACTGATTCTTCTTAGATTGTCTATGGTGAGATATTTGAATTTCTTATTTTTACTATTCAATTATTTTCTTTGACAAGGCAATTTAGTTTGTTTTTGGACCCTTTGAGTGCACATGCATATTAACTAAAGTATTTTGTGATTGCTCCAGTTCGCCTGCTCTATCAGTTAAGTTTGTGGCCTTGTGTTACTTATTGCCAATATAATTACACATTATTTGCAGTTTTATACGCATCGCCCAGTCAGGCGGATGCTTTCCCGGGCATGTGATAGCATTCGTTTTGACCGGGGACGCATTGGGAACGGGTAACTTATGTGGAGAGATATTCTCCTTACTTATCTATTTGTACCTAGTTGTACCTATTTATTTGACCGGAAGATTGACGAATCTGATGGTCCTTATATGCTGGCTTAACATGCTCCTCGTATCCCCTCAACGCTCTGTCGCAGTCGCAGTCGAGTGATTGAAGTTCGTAATGGATGAGATCAGGTCCAATCCTCGTAAATGGTGTATTCCTTGAGGACTGTGGGGAACTGACTTCATACTGTATCATATGTTTTAATATATTAACTGCAAGACGTTACACAGAGATAAATAGTCTGGTAATGTCAATTTTATGCTAAGATACAAGGCGCAAACAATACATGACAATGGAAGTCATGTATATACCTTTTCCAGAAAGGAGACGACAATCTTGTGAGAGGAGATTCCTGTGAGATGAAGGAACACAAATAATGATACTACACGGATGTGAGGATAGCAGCAGAGTGGAGCGAGCTTGTAAATTAGCAGGTATGGACTATTGCATTACATCTGACGCATTCCTATTCAACAAATAGGGCTATTATTTCAGTAGCGAAGCGAGTTACAGGTTAGGTTAAATACTATGAACCCGGGCAATGTTAAATTAGTTTGTTGTCGCAGTAACCCCTCATGCTGTGGCGACACTGATCTCGCGCGTAAGGGCTGCCTAAATTTTTTCTCCGCCCGCCTCCTAAGATGGCGCAAACTGTAGCCTCATTCAACATCAAGATATTTTTTTTTCGTTTCTTGAATTGCGAGTTAAAAAAAGTCAGAAAAAAATATTTAAATTTTGTCAAAATTTTGGAAATCTCAAAAGTTAACGACTGATTTTAGGGATTCAAATTCCACTTTAAAGCCCTCCGGTTGACGCACATTTTGATATTCACTTGATCCACGTATCTCTCATAATATCTGCGAAACTATAGGAATTTTCAATTTTAAAATAGCTGGGGTTTTATTCGAATAACATCGACACGTAGCCATTTTATCAGCTGTAACGCTTGTGTGCGTATGCGAGCTACATTAAGTAACACTGACTAGTTGTCATTTAGAGAACATTGCCATAGTAATCATTCATAGCGGTGATAATTACTTTGGACTGGACCATAGCGAAAGTCGAATGTTATGATCAACTTTTAACCCTCTAATAACAAAAATATGGGTTACGTTAAATACATGCATGAAATTTGGTTATTTTATGAAATCGTCTTATTTCACTAAATTATACAAATGTAGTAAAAATGCTACTAAATACAAAATTATTCTAAAGACCTGTTTTTACTCAGCTTCAATGTATTTTACTATTTTATAATCATATTCATTACTTAGTCATTTATTTAAATCATTTGTAATAACAACACCTGGGGGCCTATGATGGTAGCGTTAGCGTGGTAGTTATGACAAAACGTGACGGCTGCTTTGTCACTTTTTTATAGCGTGATATAAGCAACCATAATGCCCCTAGATTCTGTTTAAAATGACGAAAAAGCATTGTATCCGTGTTAACTTTAGAATCACTTGTACCTTTGAGAACTTGGCTCCAATTTTGACATTTGCGTTTCTGATTTAATAAAATATCCAACGAAATTTAGAAACATTCACGTCATGAAACAATGACGAACGTGTCTACTTACCGAGTGAGCTCAAAGCATTCCAAAGCTTTGCGGCTCGCTTTGTTGAATCTGGCGAAGTGTACAAATGATACTCAGCTGATTATTAGTCCAAATACTAACCTTTTAATTAAATTGTGCCTATTTTGACACTATTGAGGTTAACTATACCGATAGCAAGTTCAAAGCGAACTGCAAGATGACTAAAAACTTATTCAAGATACCAATTTTAATAATTATTATTTTTCAGAAAAAATACATCATCATTTCATATTCGCGATAATATTTGTTTTTACGAAGTAAAAAAAAAAAGTAAAAGTAAAAAATTTTTTTTTGTCGGCACACACAAAGTAATTGTACGCACATAGCTGAAAAAAACGTGTCATAATCATAAGTTAGTCAGAGCAAATACCATAACTATAAATCTTAATGAATAAGCTGACAATAAACTGAGTGTTTAACTTATTTAAGTCTATTTCAATTTTTTCCTAGGTCGCCTTTTTTTAAATATATCGTGCTTTTCATTACATTTACATCTAATTATTTTTATTGAAGCAGGAACGTCTCCTATCGTAAACCTAATGTTTGCATAAATTTACATTTACCTAGGTACTCAAAGATCCACTATTATTGACAACTGTCAAATTGACAATTTAAAAAATCATGTCAGAAAAACAATGGTAAAGAAAACACAAACAACAAATACTATCGAATTCACACTAATGTTAAATAGGCGAAAGTTTATGTTTGTTACTTCTTCACGCTGAAACAGCTTGTCCAATTTTGATCAATTTTTGAATAAAGGTAGCTGACATCCTGGATTAACACATAGGCTACTTTTTATCCTGAAAAAATGTAGTGTTCCCGTGGGATGAGCGGGTAACACCGCGTGACGCAGCTCGCAGATTATAATTTAAGGCGACTCCTAACGTCGATGACCTTGAGGATCCGGGCGCCCACCCCCCGCTAGCCACGCTGCTCCGCTACAATTTTACGTAACTTTAACCGCTATACTGCGCTGTAGGCCGAGATCCGGCGTCGCGGGCTCATCTCTGTTACTTCGTTGTTTAAAAAGTGTTAATGTATAATATTGAAACTTTTGTTTATATTGTTTAATTTAGTGATAAATTTAATTATTTCATGCGATTTCAAAGTTAAGGGAAACAACAGACAAATTGTAGATTTTAGCCATTTGATTTCATAATGTTGTGATACTTTAAATATTAAGGTACAATCATACACATATTTTAAATTTTGTAACCTTATTATAATCATTTAGTTTTACTGTATGTATCACATGTAGGTACCAAGTACCAAAATATTTAATTAAATTTATTAACACATTATTATGGATATTTATTCAAATTCAAAATTTATTTATTCAGACAACAGTGGTCCATGATAGTTAGTAAACTTAAAACTTATTAGTTAACTGGAAAAAATAAATAAATAAATAGAAAATAAGTGAGTAGGTACGTACGTAGCTCTACTTGCAAAATATGCTGACCATAATATTATTTACTTGTTCTAACACCGTATCGGAAGGTGGTGGCACCCGTGCAGTGGTAATAAAGTAAGGCATATTATTATTATGTAAACTATTATTATAGCATATTTATTTTAGGAAATGAAATGAAATGAAATAATTTATTCAGTAAGTACGAGTAGGCCACAGGGGCACTTTTACAAGTCAAATTGTGAATCTACCGGCATTTCGCAAGAGGAGACCGCTGTTGAGAAGAAAGCCGAAAGAAACTCAACAGTAAGTCATTTTTTCGTAAATAATACTTAAAACAATTACATGATACATTTGTAGTGTTATAACTAATTACACTGGTACACGTAAAGGAGATGTAAGATACTCCAAATCAATGTGAAGTAGGAACATTAAAATAACATTTTAACGATAAATTTAAAATATTAAATATACCCAGAGATGTATAAAGTCTCTGGGTGTCACAACATGCAATAAAATAAAATAACTTAATTAAATAATGACACAAAGGTAAATTAAGAAAGAAAAACCGCGACCTCTGCGTTTCCGGCGCATTGCTCTTCCAACATTCCAACATTGCGCAGAGGTCGCGGGTTCAAATCCCGCTTCGATTGCAGTAGATCGCATTCAATTTTTCTTTCTTAATTTACCTTTGTGTCATTATTTATAAAAATAAAAATGTGGTATTACCACATAAAAATATGAATCGATAAAAAGATTCTATACAAATAACTTAATTAATTTAATTCCACAGAGCTGTGGTCTCTAGGCGTCAACGTGAATAATTTACAATAGAAAATAATTATTAAACCTAAATTTCTTAGAGATGTATATGGTCTCTAGGCGTCATAACATGCAATAAAAAAAATTTAAAATTATTAAATTTCATCAGAGATGTATAAAGTCTCTGAGTGTCATACTACACTAAGCTGTTTCTTAGAGATGTATACAGTCTCTAAGAGTTCAAAAAGTAAAAATCAACATATAAGGTGCTTTTCAAACCCTAAAAATAATAATATTTTGTATCTCTCTACTCGTAAGTAATAGTTTAGGTATAAATATTATAAGCATTTTGCCATTACTTAAAAAAACTTGTATCTGAAGCCGTTGCGAAAAGTACACAGTGTGACCATATACAGTAACATCGTTTTGCGTTAGAGCAAAATGATAGGTTGTAACACTTTAGACATGGTGTTAGCTGTAGAAAGGAGATAATTTTGTCATGTTGAGAGGTTGGTGTTTAGTTCATTCATAATCGTCTAAAAACTTAATGCTACGTTGTGTTTGTTGGGGAAAATAGTGGTGGACGTTAACCTTTATCTATAAAAGGGCATCTCAATCTTTTACTAGGAAGAAATATGTTAAAATACATACCTAATAACTAACCTAGTTTCTGTGTTTATATTACACTTGTTTTCTCTCACAAACACGTTCCTACCCATTGTAGGTAAATGTATACTAAGCGTATACGGAGCATAACGTTTTGGCAACAATATAGTTGATTTTCTTTCATTAATTCCATTCCAAAACATAAATAAACTGCTCAAAGACGAGGTTATGTTTAGCTCGGATTTGACATTGCGACTGACAGATGTCTGTGGTCGTTGTGACGTTTCAGACAGTAACAAAATGTCGGAGCGTTATCGATTTATCGATTTACGATCTTTTGGAGGATTGTTGTCGTATTTTATTTTCTTTTATATTCTGTTCTATTAGATATTCATTTCAAAGGTTAAAAAGTATGTAAAAAGTTCTACAAATAACATTTAATAATATAAACTTAATTTCTTAAAATTTACTGGAACATTGTTTGGTTTCCAGGGTTTCGAGTTACGGTTTCAAGATAGGGCATTTTGCCTGGTCTGATATTTCTGGGAACGGCCCCTTTCGTACGGCGTTCCATAATATGGTGCTCCCGTAGTACGGGACCTGCCTACAACAAGGGTATGAGTTCATAAATTTACCAACGGACATCTCCTTACCTGCAGGGCGCCGGTAAGGCGACATGCCTTCGTGTTCATAACCTTCAAACTTTCTATTTCAATCTTTATTATTAAGTAACGTCAGTGTAACGGAATTTATCTACCTGCTATATTAGTTGTGGACTGTATTTATTAAATTCAACCGTTTAGTTTTCCTTTGTATCGCTTCCGTCAGGGCGGAGACCCCGGAGTGATTTAATTGTTAACCTAGAGATAATTTTGGTCAAATCCATTACCCTAAACGGATAGATTTAAGGTGTTAAATTTAAGGCGAATGTTATTGTACTTTCTACCATTAATTTATTTTTCTGGTAGATTCTACCAACTTTTATTTTGGGTGAAAATATACTTGTATTTATTAAGGTTATTTATTTGTTTCATTTTGAATTGTCAAACGTTTGACGAGTGAGGTTTCGGGGGCGTCCTTCATTTTTTAAATACCCGATTCCCCGCTTGCTCCAAGTACGGCCAGATCCCACAACCTGATTGAGTCTACTTTAGCCGAGAGCATTTAATTTTGTTTTATTTCACCTAACTTACTTAAACTTAGTGTAGCCCTTTTCTCTTATACTACGGGCGGACATTACAAGGTACAAGCTTTTTAGGTAGCGACGATAGTATTGGACAAAAAAAAAGAAATATAATAATAAACATGTACTGTACAGCCTCGTATAACCCAGACCGACACGGCATATTCGTTAGTAAAGTGACCAAAAATATTAGAAATTAAAAATTGGCAATACTGTAGTGTCGGCCCTTTCTAATCAATTTAAGAAAACGGGGACGACACTATAGTATTGCCACTTTTTATTAGGGTTCCGTAGTCAACTAGGAACCCTTATAGTTTCGCCATGTCCATCTGTCCGTCCGTCCGCGGCTTAGCTCCGTGATCATTAGTACTAGAAAGCTGAAATTTGGTATGAGTATGTGTATGTATCACGCCGACAAAACGGTAAAATAAAAACTATAAAAAAAATATGGAAAAATTCATGAAACTGAGCTCTTATAAGTACTTTCAATGAAAACTATATTGAACAAAATCGGTCAAGCCGTTTTTGAGTTATCGCAAAATTTCATAATTTTCTTTAAAATGACGTAAGTGCCGCGCGTGTCCTTATACTTCGAACGTTACACATATTGGTTAAGTGCCATACTATATTAAAACATTTCGCTCAATCTGGCGCGTAAAATCGATAACTTCCAGAAGGTAATAAGTAATTACTATTACTTTGGCGATTACGACCTTTTTATAGCGCTTGAAATTTTTCTCGTAATTTAAATCTTTCTCGTAATTTTCGTCTATTGTGAAGGATGGGCAACTACGGACTACCCTACACTGAGCGTGGCCCGACATGCTCTTGGCCGGTTTTTTGTACTCTTTTTGGTCAGACCGTACTTACTACCTCACAAAGTTACCGGCACTGACATATTTTGTTTACGTAAGATTGGCAATAATGCATATTCCCCGCGCCGCAGCCGGTGCAGTCACCACTGCATCGCCATCTTGCAATGCAACGCAGGAGCGCGGTCCAGATTAGGCTAATTTCCCTATTGCTCCACTAGATGCAACGTTTTTATTCACAAAACCTTTCTATTTTATTTATGATTACATATCAAATGACTAAAAATATAATTTAAGATTTACAGGTACAGTACGTATACGTAGTACTCAGAACTTTTACAATTTATGTCTTAATTTCCATTGAACGGGCCGAGTGGGAGCGCGGCCGATAGAATTTTACTAGTTGTCAAAATAATAAAGAGCGTCGTCTTTGTGCAAAAACTAAACGCAGAAAGAATTTGAAGTGCTTATTTTTTAATCTTTGGATACTTGACTATTGGATAATGGGCTGCATGGTGTAATTTCAGTCTTAGGTGACTTCAGCATATAGGGACAATAATTTACTTACGGCAATGTTAAGATTGTCCCTCAATCCAGTTTCTCTTTTTTGTTAGAGCAGTATTTAGTTTTGTTGAGTTTCGTTAGGCATTTAGTCTCAGCAGTGGTCTCATTTTGTGAAATACCGGGAAAACAGACATGTAAAAGTGCCCTAGTGGCTAACTTAGAGAATAAAGTTCATTATTTTTATTTATTTAATTATAAAAGATTTTATATATTTACAGAAATCTAAATCATTTTAAACTTTTAATTGTTTAGCTAATAAATCTCATCATCAGACAAGTTCAAAGAAAATTCACAATTAAGCGCATGGTGCGCAAGCATTTCTTAGACAATACCTCTGATTAATTTATTTTGTAATGTTTTACTTTGAATAAGTACATAATATATGTAAGTATTTTAGTCAGTTTATGGAATACATATATTATATTATTTAGTTAAATGAGTTGAGTTTGTTGTTTGCACCGTAACTGTTAAATCCAGTGGTTGACTGGTAGAGAATGTCTCAAGGGATTAAGTCCGCTATTTGTATTTCTTTTGTATATCATGCAATAATGATGACTTGGTGAGGTAGCGGGGAATCAATGGATGCGGTCTGCACGGGATCGCAATTTGTCGCAAGTCGTGGGAGGCCTATGTTTAGCAATCGATTTCTGTGGTTGATTGATAGATAGATAGATTATGCAATAAAGTTTAATAATTTTAGTAGATAGTTACTAGAATTGAAAACAAAATACTAACGTACTTTAAATACTATGAGCATACCTGGGATAACTCGGGGCACCTATACGAAAGTAACGTAGCAAAATATTTTATCGACAATAAAATATATCGATGTTACAGTCAACATCTAATTTCATCGACATAAATAAATACCTATTACTTATTTCTCCACATTTTCAAACAAAAAAAAATAAACATATTAAAACGTGTATTTACATGTTTATTTTAAAATAATTTTCATAATATACGTAAATTGTCATTTGGATTGAAATGACATCCTCATACTTTTATTTTATCTTAATTTAAGAGGCTCAATATCCTCCTAACCTCTTTATAGTAATCGAGAATGTTCAATGAGCACAAATATTAATTTAATTATATCGATATCCTATCCCTAGAACGTGCCCCGAGTTAGCACAGGTATGATTATGAGTCAAAATAATTACAAGCATTTTTACTCATTTGCCGCGCGATTATGATGTTAATTTTTATATCGCTGACATGGGCAACCGTAACACGTGTACGAAAAATCAACATAAACTCGTCGGCTAAAAGTCAATTTCAAAACTCAGTTTGAATTTGTACTACATAAATAATTATGTAGGGACTGACGAGATTAAGTAAAATTTACTATCGACGTGTTTCTGAAATATATAAAAAAAAGTACGAGGACAGATCAAATCTCCGCGGGATCTGGTACTATAACCATTTTTCGTAACATGATGGATCGCGAGAGCAAGAGACACAGCCTTCCCCTTCGACAGCTAGATTTACACTGAGCTCGCAGCCAGCGCACGGCCGCGCTCGCGGAAATTCGGTTTTTTTGATTCTTTATTAGACCGAATTTGCATTTTACTAACTTTTAAACAATACGATTAAAGATCAAAGAATTGCCAATGTTTTTCTAAAAGAGCCGTGTAAATATCACTTGTAGTTTAGAAGCCTTAGGGAAATAAAAATCGAAAACGACCCTATTTCAACATTATTTTTGGCATAGTATTTATTGGTTTAAAAAAAAATCCAACTATAATTTTTTTAAAGATATAGTCAAAAATAACATATATTTTTTTCAGATTTTTCCGTTGGCTAGATTACGAGCCTTAGGAATTTAAAAGTCACCATTCCACGTACGGAGTCGCCGTAATGGTCTTCATACAATTGTACTAAGACTATTGTGCTTCTCAAATTTAAACACATACATCGGTCAAGGATCTAACTTGGGGCCTTTATTATTTAACATCATGATTAATGATTTACCCGCGGTGGTGCAACACTCATCAATTTTATTATTCGCCGATGATGTAAAGCTGGTTAGGGTTATTACAGGCGAGGAGGATGGTAGGTCATTGCAAGATGACATTGACGCGGTAATGGAATGGAGCATGGCGAACAGACTGTACTTCAATCCAGATAAATGCGAAATGATGAGCTTCACACGTTCAAGAGCCTTAACTGACTGCCAGTACACTCTCCTGGGAAAATCTATCTCACGAGCGAAGCTCGTCCGCGACTTGGGTGTACTGTTCGACAGCCAGTTAACTTTTAGAGATCAGGTCATTCGGGTTGCGAAGATGGCTTCCCAAAAGTTAGGTTTTGTGTTACGTAACTCACAATTGCTGACCACTGGGGCTCTCCATACTCTGTATGCCGCCTTGGTAAGAAGCGTGCTAGAATCGAATGCGGTCGTTTGGAGTCCACATGAGCAAAAATATGTTCTCATGTTAGAAAAAAATCAGAAGAGGTTCCTACGAAATATTTATAAAAAGCAGTTCGTGTACTATCCTTACTTGTACCCAACTTTGTTTCTACAAGGACTATTGGGGTACGATTCACTGGAGACAAGACGAGCAGTCGCTTTAGTGAAGTTCGTATTGAACATAATTCGAAATAAAGTAGACAGTACGCAATTGGTAAGTGTGGTTATGCGATTGTCCGTGCCTGACGCTCGGGCTAGAATCCGTCAGCCGCGCTTGCTGGCCGAGCAGGCCGCGCGCACCGCCCACCGCCGCCACTCGCCGCTGCCGCGCGCAGTTCACATCATTAACTCCGTGCTCCGGCTGGCGCCACAATGCGATGTGTTCACCACGCCCGTACAAAATGGATGAATGCAAGAGAATGAATGAGGAGGGAAGACTTCATTAACTAAATAAAAGAGACTTAAATAATTATTCTGCAAAAGGTATTAAGTTTGTAATGCAATGGCATCTAGCTGTAAGTTACAAATGTATTTTTAATAATAAATAATAATCACAAAAATTTTCGGACCGATTTCGTAATTCTCTTAACTTTTAACGGAAGTCACATTACAACAACATGTCGTCGGGAATAGTGCAATACCGCGTAAGTAACAACTGTAGATACGAATAAATATTCAAACAAAAGCTACGTATTTTATTGAAATGACAACTTTGTCGACAACTGTTATTTACGCGGTATTGCACTATCCCCGACGATGTGTGACATTTACCGGTTAACGCATCCAAAAACGGTGATATCCACTCAATTAGAACCTTATCAAAGTGTGCGTTTGGAAAGTCCAAACGCCCTAACCGAATTGACAGGTACCTTTTAAGGAAGTAGCTAAAAACTTAGATTTGATGGTGTCAATCGAAAGCCTCTTGTTATAAATTGCTCTTATTTTGGATAGACCTGAGTGTGCTTAATGGAAAGACTTGTCCGTCGAGATGGTTCTTAACTATGTTTGGTGGAAATAGGACGAGTAGTTTCCAAGATATTTAGCTTTAATTGGAACAAGTGACAAGAACTCAGCCAATATTGAAGCTAAGAATTCCAAATTTTGAGTTTACTGCACTTCTAGCACAACTGGCGCAAGCGACTATTTCATCGCGCGAGATAATTGTCTGTCTTCTTTTGTGCAGTAATGTAAGAGCGTGATGGATAGAGCTTTGTCGCGCGACAAGAGTCGCGAAGCATAGTTGTGCTAGACGGGCTGGTTCGATAACTAAATAGATGTCGATTCATTTATTCTTTGTAAAATGGCGGAGATTATGAGGGTTGAAAATGTAAGAAAATACAAATTTCAGTAATTTCGAAACAATCTCATGAGGTCTACCGCTCACAGAGCCACTAGTGTAGGTGTGCATTGAATATGCCAGAAACAATATAAATTGTCAGTTGTATTTCCAAGGATTCTTCAAATAAAATATATATTTCCAGTATTCCCATGTTTTCCCATCAAGGGAATGGTCATGCGATTGCATGCATCAACTGAATGGTTGTGAGTGTTGTAGGGTAACGTTGCTAACATCCTTTTGATGCGACATTCTTGTATTTTACCGCCTTAAAAAAAACCGGACCGCACCGGACGACGCAGCGTGGGTAGGCCCCCCACAAGGTGGACTGATGACCTGGTGAAGGTCGCTGGAGTCCGCTGGATGCGGGAGGCGCAGGACCGGTCATGTTGGCGTTCTCTGGGGGAGGCCTATGTCCTGCAGTGGACGTCTTTTGGCTGATGGTGATGAGGGTGAACCGATTTTGATGATTATTTTTTCATTTGATAGCTGGTGCGACCCGTGTGATCCCATCTAAATTTGGTCCAGTTCTGACAGACATCCATGAGAAAATCATACAAGTGTTTTTGTATGTTCCATTTCGTTCATTGAAGTAGGTTATTTTTTGTGAAAAAGTTACTATTATTAACAGGACATATTTTTCTCAAGTTTTGCCGCAAGAGGCGCCACCTTCACGTAAAGTTAGTTTGACATTTTGATACAGTTATGAGTTTTGCTGATTTAAAATTCTGTAGTGGATTATATTTTAGATGACACAATTCATCATATAGTTCACACTTACAGATATGCAAGACAGCGGCATCGGTGCGCGTTACGTGTGTCTCGCTCACTCGTATCGCCACCGCTCTCGGATCTCTCGCTCAACTGCTCGCCACGCCGCTGGTCGCGCAAAGTCGTGGCATGAGATGCTAAGTGCTTACTTATGTTTCATCCTATGCAACATCGCTAGTTGGATATACTCAGTTACTGTCTCCCACCTCTTTTCTTTTTTTAACCCTCCAGTTAAAAAAAACACAACCCTAATTTTGAACCCTCTTTTTTTATTTATAAAATAAATGAAAAAAGGTTTATGATTTTTTCCCAAAAATCACTGACAACAATATAAATTGTCAGCTGTATTTATTATTATCCAGACTGTACTGTTCTCGAATAGACTAGTATATTTCCAGTGCAACTCATGTTTGTGTATGATGTAGAATGGCCATGCAGTTTACTCGAGTGGTTGAGAGTGTTGTAGGGTGACCACGTTGTGATCATTTCATTGAGGACTTAACGTCTTATAATCTGTTGTTTCAGCAGGATTTTTAATTTATATAACCAAGCACATAAGATAAATTCTGCAGTATAAGACAGATTTATTGTCGTGAGGTATTCTCTTAAAACTGAGACACACACACATACAAGTAAAAATGTAAAGCTGAAGAAAATGTGACTTAATAACTATCGTGCCTGAAAGTTGTATATTTAAATTTAGCGATGAAGTGCATGTCTTAGATGAAAACTATTTTATATTCATTATTTTTTCATCTGTTGAATGAAATGAAATGAATGAAATGAAATAATTTTATTCCAGAATTCGAGATTCCATAAATAATAATTACAATTATATAAA
Source organism: Apotomis capreana (assembly GCA_947623375.1). Lineage (NCBI taxonomy): Eukaryota > Metazoa > Arthropoda > Insecta > Lepidoptera > Tortricidae > Apotomis > Apotomis capreana. Next base: position 2,256,229 of record OX392520.1, read on the forward strand.
TTAAAATTAAAACACAAAAACAAAAACACAAAATACAATTTACAAATACACATTGACAAATCATGAATGAAACCAATGTTATACATGTACATGCATAATTATATACCTAATAATGAAAACTTATCTGTTTATCTGTTAAAATTTACTTATAAAGATTCACTAGTTTAATACAAAATATACTGCTTTTGATCATACTTTATCCTATTAAGATATTATTTCGGACTCTTACATTTCACTCTAAAACAGTTTCTAAGATGTCCCAGTAGCTGCAACAAATCATGGTTACCCTGTACAAAGCAAACTTACAAGGAAGATGGAAAAATAACGCACTTTGCTAGTTTCACCGCTTCCCGCGGCCCTCGCAGCATATTGTGACAGTTTGCTTAATTATATTAATGCTTTTCAGAGTAAACTATCAACATATCTATGACATTATAAAACTGTAAAACTGTTTATGTTTACAATGAAGCGAAACAGTACATGACGCAACGATGCCACTAAGGAATAAGGCATGCAGAAGCAACTGGTTGAAAAATTCAATGGCTCTCGCATCAGGTTCGGTGGTCCAATAGGTAGGACGCCCGTTGGCCCGGAAAGACGTTGGAGACGCAAGTTCGAACCCTGCCTGAACCGTTAGATTTTTCAATTTATCGCTTCATTGTAAAAATTTGGTTTACGTTAGCAGACGTTACTGCTTAAATAAAAATAGTCTGTAAAATTTGTACTGTGAAAGATAGAAAAGATAGTTACATGACTTTTTTACCCCACTACGGTAAAGAAAAATGGGTTCAGCCGACGAAACTGCTGTATTTTTTTAGTAAGTAGTTATTTAATGGTAAAAGCGCCAGTTCATACATGATTATGATGTTAACCAATGTATCTAAAAGAATAATGATGCTGCAGTAGATCAAGTGTACAATAGCAGCCAAAAAAATATTATTATAAAAATATAAAAACGAGCTATTTTTTGTTTTGAAAGCAGCAATACAAAATGTTGTTTAGTATAGAGATGTATGTTAATTACTCCCGACTACTTAAAAATGTACGGTTTTTTTGCCGAATAATAAATAATTTTATAAAAACCGGCCAAGTGCGAGTCGGACTCGCGCACCGAGTGTTCTGTACGACTAAAGAAATATTATCATTTTTCTTTGATGTTATAGCGGTAACAGAAAATTTCAACTGTCTAGCTATCGCGGTTCAGATTGAGATACAGCCTGTAGACAGACCGACGGACAGCGAAGTCTTAGCAATAGGGTCCCGTTTTTACCCTTGGGTACGAAACTACTACTAACATTATACTCTATTGCAACGTTACAGAATCTACATTGGTATATGGCGACTAATTCGTCGTTTGCATATTGCATGTTTGAATTTAGTTAAGTAATTAGTAAGTAAGCATCACTGTGCACAATGATTGTAGTGTCAGAACGCGACGCCAACAAACTGTTTCACAGTTTGGCGCACTTTAAACACATTGTTAAGTATGGGCTAATATTAATAAATAAATTAAAAAAAGAAAAATCTTATTCGGCCTACAAAACAGTACACAAAAAATCCTAATACTAAAATTAACAAATGGGTCATTGTCAGTTCAAAAAACAAACTTTGTCCCTCCGGTGGTCAAAAGTTAAGAGCTTGTATGAATCTAGGTTATGTTGCCATTACATCGGATTATAGAAGACGGAACGTTCTTTATTCTCACAGGCATTTTATCAGAAAATTAGGCCCTGGAATCCTTAATTTCGCAAATGTCCACCGGAAAGACTCGAACCTAAATCAATGACCCAAATAATCCATTTTAATATGCCTTCAATAAACATTTGCTTAATAAGATCAGTCGTTGTGACACATAATTATAACGTACAAAAAGATACGAGGTAAAAGAGAAAATAAGGAAAATATCCTTGCAAAATATACATTTTGTAAATGCATCGGTACCAGAGTGATTGCTGTCGCATTCCGGTTTTAATTAACTTGAGCGTAGGGAAGTAGGGATGTGAATACCGGTACTTGTACCGGTATTGGAAGCGGTACTTCTCTTTGGATCAGTTTGTGCTTTGTGCCAAGGTAGGTTACGTATTGTGGACAGACAGATCTGTGCCAAAATTTGTATTTGGTATTGCACACAGCCAAATATAGGTAAGCTTATCTTTATTTCACTTTAATATTGACGCCTACCGACCCTTTATAAATCTGAAAGTATAATACCGTATAATGGGGTTACTTTAAAATGCAGGGGCTACTTTGGAATAGTGTTTTTACGCCATTTCCTTTTTTTTTTACTATCTTTGGCAATGCAATACCTACCTTTAACAATGACCCAACCTTTTACTTCATTTGCTCAATCGCACTATGAATATTTGCGTTTTTATAACCATTTTAAATCTATCAAAGTAACCCCTAATTTACCTAAAGTAACCCCGTTTTACGGTACGCTATCTGATGACAGCTATTTATTTATTTATCGTATGGCATTTCAGTCACTGGATATAGGTAGGTACAATTAATTAAATTAAATTTAAAGGTTGAAGTTAGCTCAAATCGTGAAATGTCAAAAACGATTTTTTAATAAGTAAATGAAATTTTTGTGTAAAATTTTAATAAATGAAAATATGACATCATAAAAATCAGCAGTCAAAACACGTCTTATTTTTAGTTTTAATTTAATTACGAACAGTATAATGTCCAAAAGTTAGGCGTGTTTATTGGGTTCCATGTATTTTTGAATATGTGTTGAGTGGTTTCAAATATACAATTTATTTTCACTTTTATCAATGACAGACAATCTCCCTGTAAAATATGTCCAGTGATTTGTCTGTTGCATTAATATTTCTACTATGATGTTATTATTGTAGTAGACTGCTTTCGCAAGCTAGTGACACGTAATAGTTCCTTTTCTATTTTAATTTTTATTTGATTGTAAGGATCGTTGTAAGTAGTCGCAAGATTTGTTTATTTTTATTAATTTATTTTTTTCTCTCTGTAACTAGTTACTTTAGATTAAGTTAAGTATTTATGTGCCTTTTTGCCAACCGGTCCAATAACTGTAAAAATGCTGTTGCACATCTGTCATTGAGGTGCGGGCTAGAAGTGCTCCTAGTGTTTAGTGATAATTTTTACATGTAAAGCCTTGTACTTTGTTGGTGTGTCGGATAATAATAATAATAAATAATAATTATTATTGTAAACTGTAAATCTTTTTTTTTATATAACTTAGGATCTGTCATGTAAAAGAGCTCTTGTAGCCTACTTGCAGAATAAAGTTTTGAAATTTGAACGGTTTGATTAAATGTCGTTCGTAATTATGCGTTTTCTAAAATAAAATGAAATCCCAAACTTAACGTATTTGAGTTCTTTTCTTGGTATTTTTTAATATTATTATTTGATATTGCAATCGGTAATGAGTACGATGGACCAAAAAAACGGCCATGCGTTTTTTAACGAATTGTGATTTTGTGAGTTTTCCCAACTATGGCAAAGAAAAAAAAATCGTGGTCGAAGTTGCCGGCACCTCAAAGTAAATAAATATACACAATAAATGAAATAGTGGTACATACAGGTACAAAACAAAACTGATCCCGCTCCACCATACATAATTACCTAAGCGAAAAATACCGCCATTTTCCGTTTATAATTTCGAATTTCCATCTCAATTTAACGGCGGAAAAACCTTGGATAATTCAGTTGGGGGTGGATTTTCAAATTAATTACGTCCCCGTGTAACGCTTGCCACTTGGCAAGAACTGTTTGAATTCGGAGTTGGCAAAGATTTTACTATTATTTAATCTGGGCACCGAGGTTGGGGGACGGACGGGCGGGTGTTGTGGCGAGCAAGATTATTAGACGGTTGGTGCAGTGAATCAGGGGTCCTGGGTTCGAACGGCAAGGGAAAATTTTGTGTGACGAACTCGAATGTTTTGTCTTGTCTTGGGTCATGTATTATATTATCTGACGAGGCAGTTGTCGCAGTTGGTGGAACACCTGCCTGCTGAGCCACCGGTCCCGGGTTCGAATCCCGGCCAGGAACAAATATTTTTTTTTTATTCAAAATAGTCATGCATTTAACCTCAATTGCACCTGATGTTAAGTGACAATAAGGCCTAAGATGGAGCATGCTTGGCTAGTAGATGCCTATTCACTCTCGACTTGAAGAGATCCAAGTTATATTTTTCAGGAAACAGGTGCGCAGGAAGAGAGTTCCATTCCTTAGCTGTCCTCATAAGGAAAGTAGACGCAAAGCGTGTCGTACGAATCAGTGGTATATCGACAACATAGGTAAGGGTGGAATCCAAGTCCGCGCCGAGTACTGTATTGTCTGAACGGAGACGGTGGAATTAATTCATGCAGTCCTAGTGCACACTCACCAAAGTGTATGGTAGAAAACCGATAAACAGGCGACTTTTCCTGCGGTATTCGAGGTTTTGCAGCTTTTCCTGAACTAAGGCAGGGTCGCCAATGAGCTTTTTCGCACGTTTGTCAATTGAATCCGAGGCGGCCAGTTGGTATTTGGCGGACCCATCCCAAAGATGGCAGCAGTACTCCATGCATGATCGGACTTGCGCCTGATATAATTGAAGCAGCTGTCTCGGCGTCAAGTACCGCCTCACCTTAGATAGGATCCCAAGTTTTTTTGCTGCAGTTGTAGCCAAGGATTCAATGTATTGGCCGAAGTTCAGGTTGGATGATAAGGTCATCCAAAGAAGCTCTGAAGGTGGTCTGAAATCGGAACGGATACCTACACCTTGGAAAGTGAGAGTTAGGTCAAAGGGACTCCGTTTAGCGGAAAACAGAGACGCCTGAGTCTTGGTGGCATTGAATCCAACTAAAATGGCATCTCCTTACTCGGACACTGCCACGAATATTCGTGTTCATCACAAATATTTAAGTCTCTTTCGACGTTTCTTCTCAACAGTGGGCTCCTCTTGTGAAATGCCGGTAAATTCAGACATGTAAAAGTGCCATTTACAGAATAAAGTTTATAATTTCATTATTTCACACAAATATTTGCCCTCGCCGTGATTCGAACCCAGGACCGGTGGCTCAGTAGGCAGGTGTACTACAAACTGCACCAACCGCGGCGTCAAAAATAGAGTCGTATTGAAATGGGAGTGGGCGTGAACGATCCCCAACCAGATGGACCAATCAAGTAAAGGACACGTCTTCCTCCAAGTTTTGCTCGGTTGTAAGGGAAGCAATGGACAGGACTAGATGGAGACAAAACATTCACTCCAAATGTAAGCCATCCAGTGACCGCCATGACCAAGGAAGGACAAGAGAGAGAGAGAGAGAGAGATAAAAGTGGGACGAGCTCATTATGTTTGAATAATAGTATAACCCAATCACTTATAGATGTCAGTTTAATGTCAACTGTTGCCGCTAGTTGGCGCCACTATTTCTGGTCTCTCTTCTTGGTCGGATTACTTGTCAATGTAACTGTAGAATCTATAGAAATAAATCTCTATTTAATTAATCTTGGTTTATTTGTCCCTAAATCCTTCAGGTTATGGGCCTAACCAACAAGACCTGACCTCTCAGGTGGGAACGGCTTGAAAATCGTTTAAATTATGGGCCTGACGTTACAGGACCTGAACTCTCAGCCAGAGAATGCCTTGAAAGTCATTCAGGTTATGGGCTTGAGCTCACAGGACCTGAGCTCTCAGCCGGAGGATGGCTTAAAAAGCCTTAGGTTATGGGCCTGACCTTAAGGACCTTACTTCTCAGCTGTAGGACGGCTAGAAAATCGTTCAGGTTATGGGCCTGGTTTTTTTCTCGCTGAGAAAATCAGGTTATGGGCCTAATCTCACTGGACCTGACCTCCCAGCTGGGGCTTGACATCAAACGAATACTTTTAGTGAACATCTGCTGGATGGAATTTGGAGCCGTATGTCCCCACTCCTAAGGAGAGAGCTATCCCGTGTTAGTCTCTTCCACAAAATTTACTGTGACGCAGCGCGCTTTATTGTTTGCTCTTGTTTATCCGACTGCGCGGATGTGGTTAACTTGATATGGCGGTTGAGCCAAATGTTAAATGAAAAGACTTTTGGTGCTCACAAGAGAAGAATGTATCCTATATTTATTGTGATATGGATACAAAGACGCGAAGGAAATTGAATTGTGAATTATTATAACAATTGAGACTTACGCGTTTGAAAAGGTGTTTATTTAATGGAGAATGTATGAAAGGAAGATGGGCAAATTTGTATGGGGGGTGTCCTCACCCAATACAGATAAGACTGTTGTAGATATTTTTGTAATGACCCATAAAGTACAGTAATTATTAACTCAAAAATCAATGGGGTTTTCCCGTAGTTTGAATTATACTCGTAAGTTTGGCAATTGAGTAAAACTTAGATCATTTTTTATTATACCTGTAAATCTAGGAGCACGGCAGCCCCAAAAAATATCACTCGGGATTAGTTTGCCGTACACGACCGGAAAAAAGATTTCTGTTTTTTTTACGAGCTACAAAAAAAAAGTAAATATCGGACAACCTCACACAAATCGATATAGTCCCAAATTAAGCTCAAGAAGGCTTGTGTTATGGGTACTAGACAACGTACTTATATAGATGAATTTCTTAAATACATAGAACAACCATGACCAATTTGTGGGGGTAGTTCAAAATACTCGCGTGAGAAAATATTGATGCCGTATCAGTTCTTCTTGTTAGTTTTGAACTATTGTTTTCTTCTTCTTGCATTTCTTACTCTTCGAGGACTAACAACCTACTAAGAGTTTTCTAGGTAGTTTTACTAACTAGTTAGAGTTTGAAGTCCGAATCTACTTACCTTTGTTACCTGCGAACAGTGCAATTAAATCTAGCACGCGCAATTCACAACTGCTTTAAATACAATTCATCTTAAATCTATATGCACTTCAATGCGAACCCTATTTCCTTCGCCTTAAAGCAATTCGCTTAAAAAGTAACTGCACTTCAATAATTATAAAAACGGTTAAAACTTACGTAAAAGTTGTCAGGAACGGCCCGACATGTTTCGAACTCATTTCGAGCTCTTCATCCGTGCGTGACTCGCGAGTCGCGACATTGTTGGTCGCGAGTCGCGTATATATACTTGAAGTGTACAGGCGTAAGGACCCCTCTTCGGGTGAAGGCCTCCTCCAGATCAAGCCATTGTTTTCTTTCTTCAGCTTTCTCTCGCCAGTTTTTGCCAGCTGTGGCTACAATTTCATCTATCCACCTTTCTTTAGGCCTCCCTCTACTTCTAGATCCTCTCGGGCCCTGCCACAAAGTGGTAGTTTTCGCCCACCTTCGGTCATCTAGACGTGCTGTATGGCCGCACCATTTCCATTTGAGCATTTGTGAGTATGAGAGAGCGTCTATTATACCCGTTTTTTCTCTTATGTCCGTATTTCTTCTTCTGTGTATCAATTTCAAATTTAAAACACTTCTCTCCATAGCACGCTGACAGCATTGTATTTTGGTTCTCGTGTGCTGGTTGTATATCCATGTCTGGCATCCATACGTTAGACTTGGCAATAAGCAAGTGTCTAGTACTTTCTTTTTCAGTTTAATTGGCATCTTCGATTTCAAAATTATCATTGTATGACCAAAATTTGCTCCATGTAATCGCGGTTCGTCGAGCAACTTCTTCAATATTCCTATTTTTGTTAAAAGATAGGAGTTTTCCGAGGTAGACATAATTTGGGACATATTCTAAAGGTCTAAGATTAACTGTTATTTCCTTTTGGGGAGATTTAGTCATTATTTTGGTTTTCTGGACATTTAACTCTAAGCCTATATTTTTGCTGGCGTGGTTTAACTCGTTTATCATTTCTTCTAATTGATTCGCGGTTTCTGAAAAGATAACTATATCATCCGCAAACCTTAAATTACTGAGATATCTTCCATTGATGTATAATCCCTTTGATGTCCAGTCTAAGTCCTTCATGATGTGCTGTAGAACCGAAATGAATAATTTGGGCGAGAGCGGATCGCCTTGCTTTACGCCCCTCTTTATATCTACGTATAGGTTCGCCCAGCCTGTCTAGCTTTATTCTGCTTGAGCTCTTGCTATAGATATCTTTTAATATGTGTACATATGTTTCTTCAATATTTTGAGCTCTTAGTGCGTTCCAAATACTGATATGAGCTATAGTATCAAACGCCTTTGCGTAATCAATGAACGCTAAATATAGAGGTCTGTTAAACTTAAAAGGTCTGTTAAAACAATGGCTTGATCTGGAGGAGGCCTTCACCCGAAGAGGGGTCCTTACATAATATTAAGTTAATTAAAAAAAAATGTATTTTACTTTATTAGATGTAATGTAGTAATGTAAGGAATTAATAAAGGCATTTTTTTTTATTTTATTTATATATACAGGCGTATATATGTCTCACGATAGTTTTAATAACATTATAACTGGACTAAACTTCCCGTAAAATGAATATAATGACCACTCTGCTATATTTGATAATAGCATTGTTCTCAGGTTACAATTGGTAAGTAGATTCGGGCTCCAAGAATCTATTTTTTTTTTGGTGTGGTATCTGATATGGTAAGGTGTACGATATCTTAACAGCTTATCACTGCTTACGATCCATAACGACTGCGCCATGTATATTGCGCCTTCACACTTGCGAAGTTGACCGAAGTTGGCCGAATATGATAGTGTGTACGGGTACTTCGCTGCGGAAATCCATGCTTCGGCCAACTTCGCCTCGGTCAAATTCGCGATTAGTATGGAGCCGCAAATAACTCTTTCCTTGAGAAGGGGCTTCTCAGCCACAGTCTTCCACCAAAACTGAGAAGCACCACGCATCCAAAATGCGACCAGCACTCGTGCGTGCAGCTCTCCGTGGCGCCACATATTGTCCCACTGGAAGATCAGCGCTAACTCTCGAGCTAGCATCATGCTGTGGGACCTTTTCGTGGCACAGCCGTATAGTTGCCTATTGTTGTATTTTTTCCTAGAGCCACTTCGTACGCGATGTTATTTTTATACCGTAGTTCGGTAAAAAGTATACTATTTACTATTTTTAGACGTCCTCTTTTTGGCCTACCCTGCACCGAAATTGGTTAAAATGTGTGTCGAATGTGGAGGAACTTTTGAAAACAGATGGCGCCAGGCCACGCGGCCATACAAAACAAATGACGATCCTGCATCACGCTATTAAGATTTTTCTTGAAATCAAGACCAGAGACCCTAGAAAACTATTTTTTATACAAATGTAAAATTTTACAATAGTATAGATTATTCTTATCACAGCCTTTATGTAATTATGTTTTAACGTCATGTCAAGAATAACTTCTCCTTTCTTTCTTTCTTTGTTTTTTATTTCCCACTTTCGTGGCGAATTAAAAATGTTTCAAAACAGACTCCCACCTGAACCTTAAGTCCTCAAAGGGGGAGCAAAGAGCCAAAATCTCGCCTGAGCCGAGTAATTACAAACATCCATTGTTCAACCCTAAACGCTTCATATTTTCGCTTGACAAGTGACAGTCGGCGGTAAGGCCGTGGTTAGGGGAGGAGCGTATGGCTTGAATAATTCGTGAGGGTAATCAAAGTTCCCTTTATGAATAAAGAAGTTCAGGTTTGGTTTATTGCAATCCTCTAGGATACGCCCGTAGCTTCCACAGTGAGAATGAGGTAGGTTTTACTGCATATCTTAAATCAACCGATACATTTGATTTGTTGCCTTAAGTAGCAGGACCGAGTATCAAAGACATCAAACTTGGTTGCTTGGTAAAGAGTCAATTCAAATCAAACTGTCTTTTTTTCCGTTTTGATCCGATCCGTGCCTAAGCATAAGAGTGGTTGCGGCCTAATTATGTACAGTTTATTCCATCATTTGAGGCTGAGACGTGGACCCTCAGAGCAGCGAACCGCAAGCGTGTTGACGCCTTCAAGATGTGGTGCTGAAGGAAAATGCGAGCAGCAAAAGAGTCATGTGGAGCAAGTGAACGCAGTAAGTGTGCGCGAACCCATTTATACCGGACTGACACATGGGTTTGCGGACACTTACCCACTGCGTACACGTGCCCCACATCTATCTCCACTCTATCCCCTGAACTGTACACAAGACCAATGCTTCCATTCTTAAGAAACTAAATGTGAGTACCAGATTATGAACCATCGTCCTACAAAGAGTGCTGGAATTATTTGGGCACAAGACGCTAATCTGGAAAAACTATTGGTCACTGGAAAGATCCAGGGGAAGAGCCCCCTAATAGAGCGGGGCCGCAGCCCGATGCGTTGGTTGACTCACGACGAGTTCAAGGTGGCTGAGGACCGTGGAAGATGGACAACAACATTCGGAGGAAGCATGGTGGATGTCACGACCCTCAGGATTAAGATGCACAGAGGAGTTGAAACATGCTTTCATCATCTGTTAGCTTGATAAGTCAGCTCGCTACAAGGCAGGACCTTAGCGAGAACTATTCTCTGTCTGCGCCGGAATTCCGTCGTCAGCCGGCGACTAGACAGCCCTGCTCGTGCACCAGGGTACCACGGGATCAGAGGCATCACACATGACCGATTACTGTCGCACGTTTCTAAATCCTTGTCTTATTTATTGGCCATAAAGCCGGCGATTCACCACATATTCACCACCTGACATAAAGGATGCAAGTTCAGATCTACAATTTAGGAATAAAGTAAAGCGATTTTTAATTAATAAAGCATTTTACTAGATAACAGAATATCTTAATGGATAATGAAATAAAATGTAATCCATGAATAAATAGTTGCCTAATGTATTGGAAATTGGAACGAATAAATTCTAGTTAATGATGGCAATATTTTAATTTGATAATATATAATTTATTTGACATGCACATAATTTTATTTAGAACTGTGACAATGTATTATGACCAATACAATGTTCTAAATAATTATATTCAACACCTAGTGATACTTACATATATTCGTCGGTAGGTTGGCGTTTAAAAAAAAGAATCTCTGTTTCTTCCAGAACTTGACGTGTTTGGGTTGATCTTACTCAGAATCGATAGCATTTTCAATGTGAAGAATAAAAAAAGTTAATTTGTCCGTTCCGCTACGTCATAGTCACGCTAAATGTAAACTTTCTGTCGTCGTGGAAACTAAAATTCCCATATACACACATTAAAATAACACATTAATTTAACCAATTTTGGTACAGGGATAGTTGGACATCCAAAGATGGTTATACAATACTTTTTACCCGACTACGGTTAAGAAAATAATACAACTTCCAGTGTAATATGAACGAGTTCTTACAAGTTATATCGGCTTAATTCTACTGAAAATTATCAATTTGATCACTGCATTCCGCAACCTCTCTCAATCATCACTATCATTGCACTCATCCAACCTATATTCGACACAAGCTATATCGCGATCATACTATCTCTTTCCCTCGTGATACCTATGTATGAGAAAAAGCAGGACACCGTATGTAATGTCAATGTCAACAAGGATAGGAATGCGAAGCAAAATTAATGATCCGAAGATTGCTATATTTAGCGTGCTTGCGAGATTGAGATAGCTACATTGGTATTTTTACCACCTTTTTTATACACTTATTAAACTAGCTGCCCGCGTGCACAATTTTTTCGGGATAAAAAGTAGCATATGTGTTTATCCAGGGTGTCAGCTACCTTCACAACAATTGATCCAGCCGTTTGATCGTGAAAAACTTTCGCCTTTATAATATTAGTGTGATAACTGGGTTATGATATGACGTAGGTACCTAGGCATCGGATAATGGGATGCTTTTTAACCGACTTCAAAAAAGGAGGAAGTTCTCAATTCGAACAAATTTTTATTTTTTTGTATGTTTGTTACTCGATATCTCCGAGAACCGTGAACCGATTTTAATTTTTTTTTTTTAATCAAAAGGGTATAACTCCGAGTTGGTCCCGTTGGAACTGAGTCGGGATCTGATGATGGAATCTTGGAGAAATCGAGGGAACTCTTCAAATGTTATAGGGACATGTACGGCGCTTTCGGTAATTTATTGATAAACTCAAGAATTTACATTCAGTAAATAGGATTAGGTGTAAGGAAATGAACACCACAGATGGCCACTAGAACTTTTTTAGTTTTACTGAAGTCGGTTCTTTTTTTTGTTAAAAATTATTTTATAGCTCAACTTTGGCGGCGGCTTTGTTGTTCAATTGTAGGTATAGGCGGCTTTGTTTGAGGTATGAGTGAGATAGCAATAGGATTTTGACAACTTTAGGTACCTAAATATCCACCTCAATTTCCGATCCCTATGAGCCCCATTGCTTACGACCACAATTCAGTTCCATAAGTCATCACTGGCAACACGCACTGTTCGAAGACTTTCGTCTTCAGGCACTGGGGAATTTTCGACGAGAAGATATGACGTCGCTTCCCAAACGCTGCCCAGTCGAGTTGAATTCGTCGATTAACCTTCTCGAAGTTGGACTTATATAGCTGGACAATTTGTCCCGTACACATACTCGTCGACAACTTCGACGGCAGAGTTCCCAACACTATCGGGTAAGGCGCAACATGGTCATTCGACATGATTTTAGTTTTGTCCATGTTCATTTTCAGACCTGCCTGTTGGGAGACTCTGTCGAGGTCTTCGAGCATAGCGCTTAAATTCTCCGACTGCCATGACCACGGTTTCTTTACTAGTCCTTAATTGTGTCCCACTGCTGGGCAAAGGCCACCCCTCTCTTGCGCCATCCGTCCCTATTGGCTGCATGCTCTCGTTACTAAATGCATCCAGGTCATCCCAAAATCTTCTTTTCGGTCTGCCTCTGCTCCGGTAACCTTGCGGTGTCCAGTCGGTGATTATTCTGGCCCATCGTTCCGGATGCATGCGGCACACATGTCCAGCCCAGTCCCACTTCAGCTTTGCGGTCTTGGCACCCACGTCTACAACGCGTGTTTTGGAACGCAGTTCGGTGTTTCTTATACCGCGTTCCATCGCTCTCTGGCAAACTTGGAGCCTGGTCTTTTGAGTTTCAGTCAATGACACTTGTAATCCGTAGATTAGAACGGGAAGAATACACATATCGACGAGTTTTTATGGCCACGATATCGTCTGCAAATCAAAGGTGAGTGAGGTACTCGCCGGTGGCTAAGAGTCACGCAACGTGCGATGGAAAGGGTGCTCGGAGTTTCTTTGCGTGATAGAATCAGAAATGAGGATATCCACAGAACCAAGGTAACCGACATAGCATAGCGGTTCAAAACATGTCGGGCTATTCCTGACAGTTTTTACGATACGCGATATAATCCGTTTAAATCGTTTTATTTAAATGTGTGACAGTCGCGGAAACCGAAGAAAATATTTCTTGTCCTACTTTCATTCCGTATATCTGAAACTACTCCCAAAAATACACCAATATATTCAATAAAATATACTAGGGCTGTCCGGACAAAGACTTAAAAAATCCGGACATTTGGCGTAAATATCATGTTTTTCCCGGACGTGTCCGTAAATAAAATTATTTAAAAACCAATTGCTTTATTTTTCATTCACATAAAAATTGTTCGGGTTTTCCTCGAACACTTTGAAAACCCTCCGGACGGCCTCCAAACTGGACAAATCGGGGAAAACCCGGAAGAATGGCAGCCCTACTTGTATTACTTTCATTCCGTATATCTGAAACTACCAAACATACCCACATATTCAATAAAATATAGCATTATTACGTATAACGCGATTCGCGAAAACATATTCGTAAGTTATTGCCTGTATTACTTTGATTCATTCGGCGAAGCGCATATTGTCATTCGCATGACTTATTGGATAGAGAGGCTGCCTATAAATAGCTCTATAAGACATGCGTAGATGTAGGCCTAATTCGACGAGACAATGCATAAGCAATGGCAAATTACTTATTGTCTCCATACAAATATTGGTACCCAACCTACAAAAGACGTCACATGTAGGTACTTAGGCCATTTGTATGGTGTTTTTAGCGCTCCGTAGGAATGTTGAAATTTGACGGTCATTTCTGACTTTTAGAGCAGTCTAAGTGTAGTTAGTCCCATATAGACATTTGATCCTAATAAAAATAGAATCGATTGTCATCATCAAAAAAATAATTCTACAAGCGTATTTAGCAAAATTTCGGCTCGACCTCACACAAATCAATATAGTCCCAAATAAAAAAAATTAAGCTCAAGAAGGCTCCTCACACAAATCAATATAGTCCCAAATACACAAATCAATAAAGAGTCCCAAATAAAAAAAATTAAGCTCAAGAAGGCTTGTGTTAACACATTACGTACCTACCCTACTTATATTTTTTTAAGTCGGCTAATTCTATGAAAATGCATGTGTGATAAGATAAAATTATAAGTGATAACAATACAATATCAAACGGAACGCAACATAAGACAAAGCGGCGTTGCCAGATCGTGCATCATTGCCGCATTATACACAGCTAACTTAATATTTTTCTTTTAAAATCAATCATATATAAGATTACTTTAAATAAGTAAGTATAAATTACTCAAATCAATGTATCGTCGAATAAAAATAAAATCATAATACAATGTTAAACACAACAAAAGCAAAGATTATTCTGGCCGTTGCCAGCCCGTGCAACGTTGCCGCTTCGTGCCGCCCCGGCGGCCGGTACGGCCAACCGGCAACAGTGCCCGACCGGCAATCGAGCCGGCAACAACTTTATAACTGTTTTACAACATTTACAAGCAGAAATAACCATTACAAACTGCAAAAATCCTGTGAAATAAACCATTATACTCATTATGATATTAGTTTAAAAATGTGGATACGTATTTGATTAATGTTTAAAAGTGATTTGTGTGCGTTTGTCTGCCATTTTGAAATCGGACGCCGCCAAGGGCCGTGGATATGACCGGTACGTGAGTAGCTCATTCTAAAACGGCTTATGTGTATTGAAAAACACGATCACTTATGCCTTTTTGAATAATAGCCGTAACAGAACGTATCGTGCCATTTAATTTTGAAACGGCGTAAGTGAACTGATAAATGAGCATACTTATAACTTTTTGTAGTCGTATAGTGACATTGTTTCTAATCTATAACATACTTTCGCACGATAAAGCGTAAGTAAGCAAAAATCGTACTGCAAATTAAAACTTTAGATAAAGGATTTAGAGTGCATATTTGAATGGATTCTAAATGTAGTTTAAATGACATGATCATTTTATTTGAGTTTGTGTAGCACTGATAGAACAATAACAACCTGTGATAACAACATTTACCAATTATAATTTTATAAATGGATGAAACTTTTTTTTTTTACTACGTGATCACTAATTTTTTGCGGGGTAAAAAGTAGCCTATTCAGGGTGTCAGCTACATACAAACCGAATTTTATCAAAATTGGTCCAGCCGTTTGGGCGCGATGAAGTAACAAACCTACACACACACACACTTTCGCCTTCAAAATATCCTGAAATGACTGACGAAATCGCGAAAAACAATCAAATTAACGAGAACTATTGAAATTATTAATTGAAACGACATTTGACTCGAATCGGTAGAGTTAAGTTTTCACTTAAAACCTATGATGTTGTTAACCTTGCTTGTTTAAGTGCAAACTTCATTTAACCAAACGGAACTAATTCGAGTAGGTATAGGTACTCGGAGATATCGTCAAATAAGCAGGTATATCGCCTTTAACTGTCACTAAAACGAGTTGTGATTCCAGCTGAATTAAAGTGAAATTTCACGTTACTACCCGCTCAAGTAAAGTTTGCGCCTGATATCTATCTATGGCGTCATATATAAATGAGAAATACCTGCATTTTACTTTTTTTACGTTTTCAACCCCATATTTCCGCCATTTGAAAAAGGCATGTATTTAACGCGGCAACAAATTAATCAGATTTAGGGATTTATAAAAAATTAAAGGGGATAGCAAAAATAATAAGTTGGCGACTAATTGCGGAGACTATTAAAGTAAAAAGTAGCAGCTAAGTAATCAATTTTCGGCTTTGTTTCAATATAAACTAGCATCGAGTTATTGTTTTGGCGACTGAATTAACTAATTAAGCGGAAACATGACAGCGGATAAAAAGTTGAAAATGGCCTACTCTAATTGTTCAATGGAGATTACATATAAAATAAATCAAGGTCATAAAAAAAATACTTTGTGCGACAATTTAAGAGCTTTAATCAAAGTTGAAAATTGCATGTATAAATAATTATTTTGGTCTATAGTTTTATTTAGTGGCTCTGATTTTGGTCAATTTTTCGTCAGGTGTGATGTCATATTGACACCTATTTTTTATGATTCTATCGTATAGAATACGTTAAAATAAACGTGTTTTGTATGGACAACTTTTTTCTAAACTTAATAATTACCGAGATATGGACTCCTAAAACCGACAATATTTTTTTGGATATTGTGTCAGACTGCCTTAGCTCCGGCGCTGCGGGAAGTGCAGCCCTTCCGCCCTTGCGTGGCAAAGCACGGTCGCCCGTACTCCGTTCCGCACGGCTCCCGAGCTTTGTCACGGCGGGCGAGGGCTGCTCTCCCTCCGCGCCTCCGGCTTTTTATATACACTCTAGGGGTAGGGCAGACAAGACCACGTGGAATCGGGGTTGACAGCTTCGGTTCTGAGGCAAGTCTTATGATAATGCAATGCTTATTTTAGCGTAGCGTGTTTTAGCTAGATTCGGACTAAAATAAGCGTGTTTTGTATGGGCAAAACATTTTTACCTAAAAAACGCTTATCGCCGTTTTCATTAAATTATGGTTTCGAAAACTAAAAAAATAACTCCCCATTACTTTTATATAGTACCCATTTTAATATTTAAGCTGCCAGCAAATCAAAGCCCAAAATGCTTTTTTAGATGGAGACCTGTAGTTGCCACTAATATAAAGTTTGTTATCCTTCTGCTAATATTAGTCGCCAAGTCATTATTTATAGTACCTCACCTATGATTTCAGTAATCTTGTTTATTATTTCTGCTACCTTAAAGTAGCTGCCATTATTTGAATTTTTAAATATCCTTAGTTTAAAGCTCATTTAATATAAATGATTGCCAAAATATTTAATCGCTGACAAGTTATTATTTTAGTTGCAAATAGTTTGCTGCTCTTTAATTTTTCTGTCGCCGCGAAAATAATAAGCCTTTGAAAAAAACGAAACACTTCGAAAAAACTTTTAATTCGTTAAGAAATGCGACCTGTAGGCGAGAACAGACGAACTTCCGAATGTAATGTTTTTTTTTTATGATATGACTACCATTTCTTACTAAGATGAACATGTAGTTAGGTATACCTACACCTAATGTTTTACCAATGTTCTTTTGTCTTGTATTTATAATTTTAAATATAAATTACTTAATCGATTCGTTGTAAACTGTAAGCATAGTTTGACTGGAATAAATGAAATAATAAATTAATAAATATCGGACAACTTCACACAAATCAATCTAGTCCCACAGTAAGCTCTAGCAGGCTTGTGTTATAAATGGACAATAGACGACGATAAACATACTTATATAGATAAATACAAACTTAAATACAAATAGCATATCCATGACCCAGGCACAAATATTCGTGTTCATCACACAAATATTTGCCCTTGCCGGGATTCGAACCCGGGACCGTCGGCTCAGTAAGCAGTTGCTTAACCACTGCGCCAACCGCGTCGTCACGTGATGAAATATAATAAAGAATTTTAGGTCAAGCTCGAACGGAGTCACTTCGCTTGCTCACTTATTTAAAACCTAGTAATGATAAGGGTCAATAACTTGGCAATTAACTTTGCATGACATTTAGATGTAATTTAAGTAACGAGTGTAGAAACTAAAACAATTTGTGCAAAATTAATGATGTATCATTATTTAATGACATAAATGTCGTGCGTAAAGTGCAATAAATAATGATTAACATTTACGTCTTTTAAGATTAACTTATTATATTGAATCGTAGTGCCTACTTAAAAAGTAAACAAAAAAAATATTCCTATACTTATGTTAATTTTAGTCGGCAGCTATTAAACGATCATTTATCACACCGCTAAGTATAGATGTGAAAAAAAACTCATTTGAGGTAACCCTCAAACCCGGTAACCCGCTTTTTAAACATGGAGAGGAGAATGCTTTATACTATTACCTACTTAAGGACTAAGTTCGTCGTTTGAAACACTTTTTTGTGCCATAAAGTATAAATAAATTAATTAATGAATGTGTATATGAAAGAATGAATGAATGAATAATGAAAAATGAATGATTGGATACATTAAAAAAATACACCAAGTGCGAGTGAGACTCGCGCACGAAGGGTTCCGTACCATTATCTGTAAGTTTGTTGTATGGGAGACCCCTTTGTATATTTATTTTATTTTATTTTTAGTATCTATTATAGCGGCAATAGAAATACATCATCTGTGAAAATTTCAACTGTCTAGCTATC
This sequence comes from Apotomis capreana, assembly GCA_947623375.1. Lineage (NCBI taxonomy): Eukaryota > Metazoa > Arthropoda > Insecta > Lepidoptera > Tortricidae > Apotomis > Apotomis capreana. The sequence goes on from OX392520.1 coordinate 2,274,579, forward strand.
ACCGTTCTTGAGATACAGCCTGGTGACAGACGGACGGACGGACGGACGGACGGACAGCGAAGTCTCAGTAATAGGGTCCCCTTTGGGTACGGAACCCTAATAAAAAACCATACTGGTGCGTTTTATCGTCACTACTTTAGCATCATTTGACAAGATTTACAATCACACTTTTGTTTGTTTCAGAATACGAACCACTAACCTTCTCATACAAGAACACCAAGCGGCTCATACAGATGATCCAAGAACGACCTTGCCTCTGGGACCGCCAGTCCCCGGACTACAAGGACAGGCTGGCCCGCGACAGGGCGTGGGCTGAGATCTTTGTGGAGATCGACCCGGGGTACAAAAATGGCAGCGCCACCCTAAAACATGAGATCGGTAAATATAATACTTTTTTCTTTTTACTTTCCACGCCGCGTCTTCCCGCCCGCGGTCGCCACTCAAGAACCTGTCCGCCCCAACCGTCAGCCCCGGCCATCAGATTTTTCAATAAAAAGTTTCTCAATTTTCGTTCGTATTTCGACGGGTGGACGCTCGTAGGTCGGGCCGATGGCGCGCGGGTTTTTACCTGCAAAGTGCCATGAGACGAGGGACTGTTCTCAGTCAGCTTGTCGATCGAATATGTTTGACCGACACTTCGACACGTGCAAAAGTCGGCAATCTCTTTCTCACGAACATTAAAATTCAAATATGTAAAGTGAGTAGTGCGTCTGATCTCGTACGTTTCGAATAAACCCCTACAAGAATGTCACCCCAGCCAGTATTCTTCATTTTGTTTAACTGATTGTTGTTCGTTTTTCTTGTTAATCCTATTAAATTTACTTGTTGTTGCAAGTGTATTTTCATTTTTTCCTCACATCCTTTGGAAAAAGCACTATATTTACCTCGGGATTGCTTGACTCGCATCTTTTGCAAGCCTCGCGATGATTGGCTTGCAAGACTTGCGAGAGTCGTCAGACAATCCCTACTTTCCGGGGGAATAATGTACTATTTGTTGCAGGCAACAGTATCACAAAGAAATGGTACAACATACGGGATTCCTACGTGAAGTCCTTGAAACCGGACTATCTTGGGCGCCGGAACAGGCCATACATACACGCCGACTTGCTACGATTCTTGGATGAGTGGTTAGAATTGAAAATATTTAATTTGGCTGCTATTTTTACCACATAATTTCAATGTTTAAGGTAAAAAATACATAAATGTTTTTTCACCTTGTTGTGAATCTCAGACCGAATTCTTTTTCGTTGGTATGAGAGACGGGTTTACTCACGACATGTTTCAAATAGGTTCGTGATTCATCATCAGGAGAGCCGATCATGATGATGAATCGCGAACCGACTCGAAACATTTCGAGCGATATTGGACTTACTACGTGAATAAACCTGTTTTGTATGTATTTATGTCTGAGACTCTCAGTTGTTATCTACATAATTTACCCTATAGTTGCTCAACATAAAAACCGCAGATTTCAGTTCATATTATATCTATATAACATTTGTGTATCAACATATTGATTTAAACTTACACATGACTACAAAAAAATTGGGCAAGTGCGAGCCCGACTCGCGCATGAAGGGTTCCGTACCTATACATATATATAATCTATAACAAGTTTGTTGTATGGGAGCCCCCCTTAAATATTTATTTTATTTTAGTTTTAGTATTTGTTGTTATAGCGGCAATAGAAATACATCATCTGTGAAAATTTCAACTGTCTAGCTAGGTATCACCGTTGTTGAGATACAGCCTGGTGACAGACGGACGGACGGACGGACGGACGGACGGACAGCGAAGTCTCAGTAATAGGGTCCCGTTTTTACCCTTTGGGTACGGAACCCTAAAAACAATGACAAGATTTAATGCGCTTATTCGTCGATGTGGTAATATACCTGCCAGTTTTTAAAAATAAGAGAGGTTTTCTGTACTATATTATAATTGTTCGAGTACTTGTGAACTTTTTTTTGTTATATTATGTACTATGAGGGAAATAGCCTTAGGTATCATTATTATTAGGATCCTGCATCATCTATTTTGTGGTATATCTTTGCATCTATTTCACCGACCAGGTTTTCTAGAAAAGATCGCTCTTTAGTGATATGAAACCACACGTTTTTCAAATAGCAATAAAGCATACATAATTATGGGTATAATATGATAGATAATTTCTAATATTCAAATGTTTTACCCAACAGCTATTTGGATAAGATGAACAGCAGCAATTATGAAAAATTGATTAACAAATCCAAACGAGTAGAACAAGAAGAGGAAATAGAAGAATTTGAAACAGAGGAAGTAGACGCAGAACCATGGGAACACAGAGTATTAGTTAATTTAGAAGAAGAACCAGCAAAGAAACCAAGACTAGAATTTAGTCCAGAGACTAGTTTCAAAGAGAATACAAGAACAAAAGAAGATGATGACATAATTTCTGTCTTATCTAATTTAATACAGAAAGAAGAAGACGAAGATAGAGCATTTTTCAAATCAATAACGCCATCGGTGAAAAAATTGACAGAGGATTCTAAATTTGTATTCAGAATTGAAGTTCTAAAGTTAATAAAGGATTTAAGGACCAAAGATGAGGATAGACTTGCAATGAAAGTTGAGAAGGAGTCGACCAATGATAGTGAGAGTGAATAATTGATATTGTTTTTAAATATACGTAATGTTCTAATCAGAAATGTATTTTTTATTATCCTATGATGTTATATGGTAACGCTGGAAGTAACAAAATCTTAGCGAACAAAGAAGGTATATCAAATACCTACAACTTGACTACAGTTTATGGTTAATATCGATAAAAGCCTTAACGCAAGAGTAAACTATTTGGCAATACCATGGAAAAGTTTGTAAAACAAACTCACAATCACATTCATAAGTTTTACAAGTTCATGTTGAACTTTTTAAGTTTTTAGTTGAAAAATTGTGAAAAGCGCCGGCAATCAGCTAACAAAATAAATTCACATGCTAGAGCTATGCACTGTCCTATTATTCTTTGAGAAAACAATACATAAAAAAGTTAGGTTTCTTTTTAGTTCCATATATTATAATAGCAGTTAATGTGACTGTACATAATAAAGGGTATTAAACACGAGTGTTTGAATGCTTAATTATGTACAATTACATACACTACTTTATCTAGCCACATATCATAAGCCTCCATGATGCATTCAGGGGTCACACATTATGACAAATATTACTTACCCGGTAATGGCGGTAGTGAAGTTTTCTGGAAGCTGTCATAGTTTTTTTTAATTTAGAGACAAACTAGAGTCGGCCCCAACTATCATATTGTTCGATATCTTACTTATACGTGCGACATTTGTCAAATTTGATTGCAAATTGACACTTCAATTCAAACTAAACGTCTTCTCGACTGATATTAGAATAGAAGTCAAATCAAATTTCTTTGTTTTTCAGAGATGTTCGAAATTTGAATAAAAATTATTATAGAAATTGATGTTATATTTAGCAATAATAACATTTTAACAAATAAGAAATTTGTTCATACAAAACAGATTATTTTTATAGTGGACATAATGTGCGGTTTTTGGATAGATAAAATCGTAAAAAGTTATCTTTAATCATTATATCATTAAAAGCCGTTTTTATAAATGCTTGATACTTAATATACTTATACTTATATGTATAAGCATACTGATAAACTCTCTCTTCATATCTGCCAGCAACACATTTGTCCAGGTCTTAGGTCTCCTTTCAGGTTTAGGTCTGTTTGCGGAGACGAAGAAGCACACTGATAAACAAGTAGGACAAATAATAGTAACATGTTTATTGACGACTATCGACACATTCCACCTGTCACCATACAAGTCCATGCATATGTCAGATAGTTCAGTTAAATGTCAAGGTGAGGCACATACTATATTTCTGTATTTTTATTTCTTAAAACTTTATTGCACAGATCAACTTAGTAGAAATGGCGGACTTACTGACTCAAGGCATTCTCTACCAGACAACCATAGGACTAAATAGAAACATTGAGATGGTGCACGGTAACATTTAGAGACCGTAATAACCAGTGGTCGGAATTAGGTGAGCTAAAATACCTACAGTTCGCGGTGAGACATAATATAGAGTGGTTACAACCGGATAAGAATAATGCTTTATTTGGATTCCGGGTAATCGATATTTATTTGGGTGCTTGTTGTAATATTGAACGTGACATGTTTTGTTTACAGTGCAGCATGTTTAATGTTAGTTTTTAGTAAAAAGGGCTAGACAAAAGAATGTATGTACAGGATTTCTAAGACGTAGTCTTAAGATGAATAATATGTGTTTCCCCGCGCATTGTTTGTTAATGACTCTCAAAGGGGCGTGTTAGAGCCAAGCGGTGTGAACAATTAGTGCTCAAAAGATAAGGGAGATAGTAAAAGGTCGAGTACATACTCAGGTAGGTAGATGGACTCATTCGCTCCTGAACCCTGGTCAGTTATGTTAGTGCGTGTGTGGTTTACTGGATTTATCGTAACGATTAGTTTCTGACTTTGGCTTGTTTTATGGTATACTGGATATTCTTCAAATTATGACCTTGGCCTGGAATTAAGGATTACGATTTGCTGCGTTTCATATATTCGTTCACCTGGATCCCATACGGTAAGTCAACCCTAATTTTAATATGCCACGTGGGAATTTTATTGCACTAGATTCTTATTTATCTCAATATCTAACATTAAATGCCCTACCAGGGTGTCATGTATCAACTACCTACAATAATTAACATCCTCTGTAATAAACATGGCTTGTAATGTTGAATAAATGAATATGAATCTACTTCTAATTTGATTTCCTGTTATTAATTTTTTGCAAATGCATAAGTACGACATGCACTCATGGTAAAATTTTATGCTTACAAGTTTGTTAGATCGATTTTAATATAGAAAAATGGAATTCTTATGAAGTCAACTATTTTGTATTATTTTCCCAAAACACGTAGCAAAAACAATATTTTCAAGTGAATTGATTTCCGTTCCAATACCATAAATGATACAACATTAAAAACGTCATATTTATTCATATCCTATATCTAGAAATTACCGTTACATACGTGTTTTCCACGAGGGAATCGAAAATATGTTTGCTTAATATGTCATCCCACTGCCTTTGGATGGTAGGGTTTTTGGGCAGGTCGCCGTCTGGGAAAACCATGGACCATTTTGTCAGAGCCTCCGTCATTAAAGGAACTGAGACGTTGTAACCGTCAGAGCATAATATACGAGTGACAAGATCTCCTGTTCCGTGTGACGACGCAAGATACGCAACAATCCCGACATCCTGGACGCGACGAATGCCTAGCCCTTTTTTTTTATTTATTTGTTAATGTTACCTTTTATTACACACAAACAGAAAAATAATAACAAACCACTTATTATGCCTTCAGAAGCGAGTGAGTTACCTGAGTATGTACTAACCCTCCCTATACGTACTTGCTTCCTTATCTTTCTAGTACTAGTAGCTTACACTATTTTGACGCTAATACGCCACTCTGACAAGCATTGACAATGAATAAGTAAACACGGATTACTAATTTACAATAGATTTCACATTTTCATTATAATTTTAACTTTATGGCTAAAATGTAACCATTTTCATCGTTACGACTAGTACTCGCAGTGCCGGGATGAATATCGAATACCCGGAATCCAAATTAAACATTATTTTAATCCGGTTGTAACCACTCTATATTATGTCTCACCGCGAACTGTAGGTATTTTAGCTCACCTAATTCCGACCACTGGTAATAACAAACAACTGGAATATGCAATGTCATCATCATCATCATCATCTCAGCCATAAGACGTCCACTGCTGAACATATGCTTCCCCTTTGGACTTCCATTTATACTGGTTGGAAGCGACCTGCATCCAGCGCCTTCCGGCGACCTTTATAAGGTCATCTGTCCATCTTGTAGGTGGACGTACACATGCAATGTACACATACTTAAACTTACACAGTTGTAATATACTACATACATATAAATGTATGTACCTTATGACTGGAAACATCATACCAATTATTTATCTTGGAACTAAAGTCAGCTGTGTTAGATAGACCGACCAGATAGATGATTTTGTAACATGTTACACGCTAGCTTATATAGTTCTTGCTTGAAAATAGGTTTGCTTTGTGCTTCCCTAATGGGGATATTGTGATCAAAAGTCCTGTGCCTAACTTGTCTATAGATGGGACCGAGGTGTGTTATTCTCCAAAACAATGTAATCCAGTAAAAGTGGGAACTTTTTCTACTTAAATCTAAGTATTTTTATCACTTTTACGACCGAGGACCATTTTGAAATTTACATGCTGTGGCTGAGACAAAAGTTAAACAAAAAAAATCTTTTACACACAAAACTTAAACAAAACAAAAAAAACAGCTTTTATATAATTATAAAAATACTCCTATGTGAGTCGTCCCACATTTAAATAATAATACTCTTTATTGTGCACCACAAAATAACAGACAGAAAACAAAAGAAATAAAAATACATCACAGTTGGTAACAACAGGCGGTCTTATCGCTAAAAAGCGATCTCTTCCAGACAACCTTAGGGTAGAGAGTAAACAAAAAATAGTTATGAAAATGGTAGTGCAAATAGTTGTTGAAAACGACTGATTTACACATACACCTTTACAGATACTAAAACTTAAATCCAAAAATAAAAAAATATATACTTTACAATAGTATAAATACATAATAAATACATAAACATATACATAAATACGACGACGTACATAAAAGCATTAAATTTAGGTATTGAATGATAATTGCTTTACCATTTTCGCATTAAACTGTCTTTTATGACAAAATATAAAACTCACCTTTGGCTCGTTTCATAAAACTACACTCGTGTTTTAAGACTTCACGTTATGTAACAGTTGTATAAACTTCTATTCTAATTTTAAATCATCTACGGAATTGGAAAAGCTTGTTTTATTTCCAAGTAAGTGGTTTTTGCACTTAAATAGCTCTAAAAGTACTTGTAAAGGTTTGTGTAAATATAGTAACTTCACTCGCTGAATTTAAGAGGAACCAAAGGACAGAAAAGCCAATAGCGGCAACCTTAGAGAAAACTAAGTTAGTTCACCACTTCCGAGCGCAGTAGACGTAATACATCAGTAGGTAAGCGCTTGAGGCGGAAACCTTGTATTTGAATAAGATGGGTATAGAAGTTGGCAAAATAAGTCATAACTTTAAATATGTGCACTTTAAATAATTCTGAAATTAAATATTCCCTTACATTCCGTTAGGTTGTCTGGAAGATACTGCCTGTTTTTTTACCGTTATTAAAATTATTGTCTCTGTTTTTAATTTGTAAACTTTTTGTGTACAATACAGCATTTTTGTATTGTATTGTAAGTGTGAAGAGTGCCCACAGTCTCGTATCCCTAAATCATGAAAATACGACGATGAAAAAGAGAAAAAAAATTGTTATAGTAATAAAGACCATCTAAGTTTATTGGTGTTTAGTTGATGGCTTAGTTGAGGTCTACCTTCAAAACAAATTTTGTGATGGTTTGACAAAATTAGGGATACCTCTAGAAACTAATTTGCCGAATTTCACGCAGCAAGGATAGCGATGAGTGAAACTTATGGCGGCAGGTTATCATCCAGTGATCACGTTTGTCGTCACTGAGGAAGCGATTGAACAGTGTCTACATAATTCAACAATAACGGCTTGTCATAAGGACAGAGAATAATAATCCTTCTCGCTAAATCGTTTACACTCCTAAATACAATTCTATAATTTCACTCAATAACGTCCTTATATAAATGTGTGTTACTTCATTAGAATTATAACAATACCTTACATGCCCTCTGAAATATGACATAATAGTGTAATGAATAGAATATTTGGTAAATGTATATTTCACACCTTACAACTGTATCTCTCCAGCGACGGGTTGTCGGTCGACCATTGCCTTACTGCACCAAAACTACCCACTACCCCCAGCCCAATCAATAACTAACGCAACTAATCAAGGGGTGGCGACAAATTGATATAATCACTTAACGCATGTAGAGACTTCGATTAAACTCGCAACTGTCGAAAACTTGGGAACGGAATTTCTGAGTTTGGAAACGGTATTTCTATCGAAAGCTTGCTTGGATTTTTACGCGACTGCGTGGGAAGGAGGGTGATGTGTTTGTTATTTTCAGATGTATGTGCGTCTTTTTTGATATGCCGGTTGGTTAATATATGGTTGGTTGGTTTTTAACCAATTTTAAAAAGGTGGTCGCAAAATGACGAAGATTTTAATGCAATAATGATACTCTCTTAAATATTTATCTGCAAGGGTGTATTGTAAATAATATGTTTTTTGCTCTTATCTGATAAAGCTGCAGAGTGTCGAAAGTCATGGAAGATATATGAAAAAAATTGGCATTTTGAATCGATAATAGAACACGTTCCAACAGTTTTAAGAATTTTTGTATGTTTATCTGTCTGTTTATTTGACCGCGCATCTCGTGAAAATGGCTGAACAGATTTTGATATAACATATTAGTTTGAAGTTTTCTTTCTGATTCTTGAATATATTTCAGAAATATATTCAACCCGAACTACACGACGCGCCGGTATCTGCGGGTAGAGCCAAAGAGACTCCAACACACACATAGCCATAACATTGCTATAAAACTAATAAAATGATTAGTAGTAAAGTAGAAAATTATTACTTTTAACTTCAACTTGGAAAACAAAACTTTTTTAAATGTTTAAAATATAAACAGAAATCCAAAATCCTCTGTTTTAATAGGGGTTAAAATAATGAACAAACTCGACCAATCAACTAACTCCATAACCGCCACTAATTACTTCATACATCACTACCGGAAGTGTCATGGCGGCGGCGGAAGTGGGCACTTCCGGTGGACGTTCGTTAGCTAGTGCGGATTAATTGAAGATGGCGACAATTTCCGGTTAGGGTTTTGGAGGTTTTAAGGCTTACAGAGGTCGGGTCTGATTATTTGGATTAAGGTTAAGATAAGGATTAATCTTAAAATGTGGATTTGGTTTTTGAAAGAGATAGAAACAGGTCAACCCTTAATGATTTAGTAATTAAGGGCCTTTTGAACGAAAATATATTTTTCACAGACATGCAACGAAAATCTCGTCATAACGTGCTTTATAACAGGCTTCGAAGCATCACGTTTCGTTTAAAATTGAAGGCCGAAACCATGAAGTATTTTTTTAAACATGGTTTCTGTGCGCTAAACAGCTGAATTATGTTTTTTTTGAGTCGTGTATTTTTTTAGGGTTCCGTACCCAAAGGGTAAAAACGGGACCCTATTACTGAGACTTCGCTGTCCGTCCGTCCGTCCGTCCGTCCGTCTGTCACCAGGCTGTATCTCAAGAACGGTGATAGCTAGACAGTTGAAATTTTCACAGATGATGTATTTCTATTGCCGCTATAACAACAAATACTAAAAATAAAATAAAATAAATATTTAAGGGGGGCTCCCATACAACAAACTTGATTTATGGTACGGAACCCTTCATGCGCGAGTCGGACTCGCACTTGCCCAATTTTTTATTTCTTTGCATATGAAAAATATATTTAAGCTCTATACATTCCTTAGCCGTGAAAAGGGCTTGCCGGCTTCGTATCACTATCCGTCTATACCTACTCACCCAGCAAGCATTTCTTTCCCGGCGTCTACAGTCTTAATGTACTATTAAAATTGCGTTGAAAAAAAATCATCAGTTTTCAGTGTAAGTAAACTGGATGATGTGTTGAAAAACATGATGAAATTAGTCACAGACCTTATTCCTTTTAATTTTTTTTTCATAATCGTATGTCAAATATACTGATAATTTCAACCAACTTTTTGAAGTGAATAATACTTTTCTCCGAGTTCTAGGTAGTAACATAGCTATTTCATGCTTTCATTGCGTACAGTCGAAAATAAGTTGAAAAAATTGGGCAAGTGCGAGTCGGACTCGCGCATCGAGGGTTCCGTACAAACACTTTTCATCCTTAAGTGGTTAAGTTAAGTTTGCACCTGGTATGTATAGCGCCCCATACAAATGAGGTGCAAAGTTAACTCAACCAACCCGTTTGTTGTATGGGAGCCCCCCTTAAATATTAATTTTATTTTATTTTTAGTATTTGTTGTTATAGCGGCAATAGAAATACATCATCTGTGAAAATTTCAACTGTCTAGCTATCACCGTTCTTGAGATACAGCCTGGTGACAGACGGACGGACGGACGGACAGCGAAGTCTCAGTAATAGGGTCCCGTTTTTACCCTTTGGGTACGGAACCCTAAAAACTAATTTTCCGCGTGAATTTCGTCAATTTCGAGAAGTTTTTGGAACAAAAATTATCAATGAAAAATTCAAACTGTAGGTTTCAAATATATAGGTACATACCAATAAATTCCAATAGCCCTGTTCTAGGTAGTAACATCAATAGAGTTTGAATATAGAGAAAATGTCTAAAACAATCACCATTTTAAAAGGAATAAGGCCCTTTAAAAAAGTTACCTAAAGTGCACGCCCTACGACTTGCTATGAACGCGCGCTGATTATTCTACCAAAAGCAGAATGCCGAGCTGATGCAACTGTGCATGCTGGAGTGTTACAAGGGCGTTGCCAGCCGAGGGCCCAGGGGGAGTGTACCTTTTTTTATATAGGCACAGTTGCTTCTGTGGTGACCTTGGGTGTGCCTAATCCATTAGCATGGCTCATAGTGAGTAAGTCCGCCGTTCAAACTTTGAATCCCTATGGAACCTGTATGGTATTTTTTAGGATTCCGTACCTATAGGGTAAAACGGGACCCTTCTACTAAGATTCCGCTGTCCGTCTCTCACCAGGCTGTTTCTCATGAACCGTGATAGCTAGACAGTTGAAATTGTCACAGTTGGTGAATTTCCGTTGCCGCTATAACAACAAAAAATACTACAAACAGAACAAAATATTTATGTTGCGTTAACTTTGCACTTCACTCTCTCTCCCCCCCCTCTCTCTCTCTCTATCTCTCTCTCTCGCTCTCTCTCTCGCTCTCTATCTCTCTCTCGCTCGCTCGCTCTCTATCTCTCTCTTTCTCTCTATCTCCTCTCGCTCGCTCTCTCTCTCTCTCTCTGTCTCTCTCTCACATCACAGGTATTTACTATAATTACTAGGAGAATGATACCTTTTTAAATGTGTTGTAACCTACATTTAACGGTTTTTTTTTTTCAATATGATGTGACGCAATGCGACGATTATTGTCAATGCGACTCCGTACTGGAATATTGGCTGCGTTTCCATTACACCACAGTTTGCCGTTCCGGTAATTGATCGAACGAGCGAGGCGTTTCTGCTTCAGGTTGGCCAAAATTACTTTCGTATTTTTTCGTAGGTCGTTTCTGTATGCATGTTTGGATGTTCGAATTTTTAGGTGTTTTCCCTAAGAGATCGCAGGCAAGCAACTCTTATGAAATTTTGTGAGTTTCGTTAATGATTTGGAATTTTTCGTCGATACAGTTTTTCGATTTTATTCAAAATGGCGGAAATATGGGGGTTGAAAACGAAAAATCAAGTTTAAACCATTTACATTACATACATAGGGCGCACCTACACCTACTCTGTATTAAGTTAAAGTTTTCATCAATTTCACTACCTAAAGGTTGTCTGGAAGAGATCGCATTTAAGCGATAAGACCGCGTGTTGTCTACCGTTATTTAAAAATTGTATTTGTCTTGTTTCCTTCTTGTAAAATTTATTGGTGTGCAATAAACTATTGTTGTATTGTATAGGGCGGGAAATTAGTAAGAATCCCAGCAAGTGTTTAGATCCATAAACGTGCGATTTGGGGCTTTACTAAATACCGCCCGTGGTTTGTATAAAGTTTTACGTCTTGCCTTGGCTAGGAAGTGAGATTTTCTCCCCGTAGCGGGCAGTAAATACCACCTTACGCCCTAGAATGACGTAATCTGTTGATCAAAATTTCTTTGTCCTCTCATCACGCCAAAACGGCTAAACGAATTTGAACCAAATTTGGTTCAAGGATAGCTGGAGACCCAGAAAGGGTTCGAGATACTTTTTACCCGACAACGCGGACAAAGCTGCGGGCATCTTCTACTCATACATACAGTCAACCAATTTGATTTCTAGGCCACTAGGACCTTGTCACAGTGACAATGATAATATCATATTATGAGATTTCAAGCGGCTTTTCATATTGACGTTCACTGTGGCAAGGTACGAAATGGCCTAGGAATCAAATTGGTTGACTGTACATAACTTCATTCACTGAAAATCCTCACGAAACTGAACAAAAAAGAAGCCGTTTTAATTATACATTATCTCTTAGCAATGGGAACGCGCATAAAAGGTTTTCCTTACGTATTCCGTCTGTCCTTGACCGTATAGAGTATTTGAATATTTAGGGTTGCCATGTTTTTCCCGGGGGCCGGATTACAATATTCCCCAAGTTTGGGGATCAGGAAAATTATACGGCGAAATGTCGATGACTTTTGAGATTATGCTGAATTTGCAAGGTGATGTTTGTAAGGTCTTTTTACTTAAAAAAAAAGGAGGTTGGTGCTAAACCTCGCGTAATAGTACATTACATCAGAGGCCGGGAAAATGAGGATTTCCGGCCAAGTAGGTATATACGGCCGAGCGAGCGTGCGAGCGAGGCCGGATAGTGATACGAGGCCGGGAATCCGTTTTTACGACGAGGCATGTGCTTTTCTCAAACATACAATGAAATAAAAAAATATACTTCAAAGAACAACATTTTATTAATTGACAAATAGGACATTTTAGTCTAACAACCAACCTTTAAAAACAAAACCTGCTTTTTGTCAAACCAGCCAGCTGTGTTTAAAACAAAAAAAATACTTTGCAGGCCTAGGCCTGAAAAGCGGTATGAAATCCCTTTACAGTCCTCTGGAGTTGTTGAGCCCAAAAAGCGATACTTCCGAGCCTATTATAAGGAACGTAAAGACAATATTTCATTGCATGTTTGAGAAAACTTCTTTTTCTCAAACATGTAATGAAATGTCGTCATAGCGTGCGTTATAACAGGCTTCGAAGTATCACGTTTCGGGCGGAACAACTCGTGAGAACTGTAAAGGAATTTCGTTAAGAATTGAGGCCTAGGCCGGGAAGGATTAAAAAAAATAGCGTCTGTGTTCATGAACAGGCTAAACAGGTGAATTATATTTTTTCTTGTGGTGTATTTTTTTGTTTCATTGCATTTGTTTGAGAAGAGCCTTATACATGCCTTAGCCATGAAAAGGGCTCGCCGGCTTCGTATCACTATCCGTCTATACCTACTCACCCAGCAAGCCTTTCTTTACCGGCGTCTACAGTAATGTACTATATCGAACAAAAATACTAGTAAATACTATCGTAATCATTGAAGGCTAAAATAATTGAGTGGTTTGGCACTGACTTGAAAAGGTGATTCAAATGTAATCTGGTCATGTAAGGTGATTCAAATGGAATTTGACGACGCGTTTGGCTCGGTTTGTAGACACCTGCCTACTGAGCCGGTGGTCCCGGGTTCGAAACCCGGGGCAAATATTTGTATGTATGTAAGTAAACACTTTATTGTACACAAAAACAGAAATACATTAAAACAAAAGAAATAGATATACAAAGGCGAACTTATCCCTTATTTACTTACTTACTTATTTGTGTGATGAACTCGAATATTTGTGCTTGGGTCATGGTTGTTCTATGTATTTAAGTATATATTTATCTATATAAGTACGTATATCGTCGTCTAGTACCCATAACACAAGCCTTCTTCAGCTTAATTTGGGACTAGATCGATTTGTGTGAGGTTGTCCGATATTTATTTATTTATTATTTTATTATGAACGGGTTCTTTTGTCTTTTCATTTTATTTTGAAGTCGTTTTTTTGTGTTATTTTTATTTATAACAGTGTTATCAAATGATCAGTATAAATAGGTCAGTATAGAGAAGTCAGATACTATGAGAGATTTAATAATAATGGCATTTACAACGTTTGATCATTATAATATTTAGTGTTCTTTTAACCAATGTGTGTAGCCAGTGAAATACGGCACTCAAACATGGTCACTTACAATGGGCCTCAGAAGAATGCTCAAAGTTGCTGAAAGGGCAATGGATCTAGCTATGCTCGGAGTTTCCTGCGGGAGACGCAAGAGAACCAAAGTTGTACATATAGCTCAGACATTCGCCAAACATAAGTGGCAGTGGACATGACATTGCACATTGCTCGTAAAACCGATGGCCATTGGGGCAAAGATGTTCTTGAGTAGCGACCGCGGACCGGAAGACGCAGCGTAAGAAGGCCCCCGACACGGTGGACCGACAACCTGGTTATAATCGCGGGCAGAAATGGGATGATGGCGTAAGACCGATCTTGGTGGAGAACTTTGGGAGAGGCCTTTGTCTAGCAGTCTATTGGCTGATATGATGATGATATTGATGATGAATATTAATGTGATCAAGAATCTGCTGCGTTTAAAAAATTGGGTAAAAAAGTGATCTTCAATATAGCAAAAAATATATCTCGTACATAAAAATAAGTACTCACAATCACTCATGATTCAACCCTTCAACAAAGCGAAGGGAAATTCCCGTGAAATTATCCCCACCTAACATAATATCCTTCGGGATACACGCGTCCAAGGGCCATAAATCCGGGGCGACACCTACCGGCCGGATGTCACTCGTTTCCCGCCAAAACGCGCGTAATTTTTTTCACCGCCGCTTAAGCCGTTATGGCGTCGCTTCCGGTCACAGTACACAGAAATCTTTATAAGGTTTCTATTTTTTGTACCTGTAATTATCTGGGCTTATAACTGTACTATGCGATGGCCTTGTGGCTGAAGGATTTTGACTAAGCGACGAGCGAAAGGGTCTTAATGTCAGCTTGGCCCAATTTTTTTTTACGTTATTGGGGACAAACGAAGCAAACGGATCGCCTGATGGTGCGTGATTACAGTCGCCCATAGATAATGACTTGAACTGTGTCAGGGTGGTTTAGCCCGGGATCCCCTTGGATCGCATAATGTTTTTTAGACTAATGCTGTTTCGCATAATTGATTTAGCATAATTTGTTTTGGCATAATAGTACTTTCGCATAGTAATATTTTGGCCTACTGTTTTTTTGGCATACTACGCTATTAGCATAATTTTAGTTGGACTAATTTGTATTGGCCGAATATACTTTACGCATACTATTGTTTGGGCTAACAATTATTTGGTATATCTGTCATTATACATAATTTCAGTTGTCTAAATGAATGAAACTCAGTTACGTGGTTAACATGCATTTATTATTATTGTATGTATATATTTCAAAACAAAATATTACGTTACGTAACGTTAGGTCACATTAGGTAGGTACATTAGGTTAGGTTAGGTTAGCATGATAACCAAGCGCGAAGCGCCTAAGCAACGCGGAATAGGGGGTCTGCGAAGCGGACCTCCATCGTCCTCGCTTTAGTTCCTAAATATATACAGGGTGATTAATCCAAATGGGGGAAGAAAAGGAAAACTATAAGAGATAGAGAAATCTGTTCGATTCCGGGTTATGCATGAGATATACGAAAAAAAATTGAATGCAGTTTTTAATAAATCTAAAATCGAAGCCATGGTTCCTAAGAACAGGTTTCCCTATCTCTTATAGTTTTCGTTTTCTCCCTACTGACCCATTTGGATTGATCACCCGGAATACACACTATACTAACCTTCTCTCCTCTATATAATAGCGTTATGCATTTTGATATGATGCCAATTGATTATTATGCCTATTTATGCTTATGCTTTTTGTTATTAGTCTTCATGACGGTTATGCTTTCTGTATTTATGCTTTTTAATGTTATGCGTAAAAAAATATGCGCAATGCGGCTTATGCACATCTCATTTTCGGCGAAAAGCAATTATGCGTAACCATATTAGTATTAATGATTTTATGCCTTCCAATAGTAAACCGTTTAGCCCTCACTACCAGTAGTCGGACTTTGTGTGGGAGTATAACCCGCTAATGGGATTATCCGCGCCACAAGGACACCTGCAACACCAGAGGAGTCACAAGGGCGTTGCCGGCCTTGACAACGAGGTTGGCGCGGTTTTTATTGCACCTGCCTACTGCGCCGACGGTCCTGGGTTCGAATCCCGGCGAGGTAAAATATTTGTGTGATGAACTCGAATATTTGTGCCTGGGTCATGGCTGTTATCTATATGTATATTTCATGTATATCGTCGTCTAGTACCCATAGTTCAAGCTTTGCTTAGTTTAGGACTAGGTCGATTTGTGCAAGATTCTTCCCAAGAAATTATTCTCAGTTATAATACCCCGAGAAGACGTGTGAAGCCGAATCACTCGGCGCTGCGGGCCGGAAGCTACCTGTCTCCATTCAAAGAGGGGAAAATGGTGGTAAATAGTCAAAATAAATCTCTTTACGAGGCCTTATTCCTTTTAAAATGTATTTTTTCATATTATGACAAATATATTGATAAACTCAAACAACTTTTTGAACTGTATAATACTTTTCCCTGAGTTTTAGATAGTAACGTACCTATATCATGCTTACATTGCGTGCAGTCGGAAATAAGTTGAAAAACGAATTTTCCGCGTGATTTTCGTAAATTTCGAGTAGTTTTTGAAACAAAAATTATCAATGAGAAATTCAATCTGTACGGTTGAAATATGTACCAATAAATAGCAATGGCTCTGTTCTAAGTATTGACATTGATAATATATTAAGAAACATGTTTGATTATAGAGAAAAATGTCTTAAGAGGCCTTATTCCTTTTAAAATGCTGATTGTTTAGACTATTTTCTCTATGATCAAACATATTTCTTAACATATTATTGATGTTACTACCTAGAACAGGGCTATTGGGATTTATTGGTATATATTTGAAACCTACAGTTTGAATTTTTCATTGTTAATTTTTGTTTCAAAAACTACTCTAAATTGACAAAATTCATGCGGAAAATTAGTTGTTTCAACTTATTTTCGACTGTACGCAATGAAAGCATGAAATGGCTATGTTACTACCTAGAATTCGGGGAAAAGTATTATTCACTTCAAAAAGTTAGTTGAAATTATCAATATATTTGTCATAATATGAAAAAAATAACTTTTAAAAGGAATAAGGCCTCTTAAACAATCAGCATTTTTAAACGGATAATGAGCCTCTATTCTACTACTCTACTCTACACACGCGTAAATTCACAGTTTACAATTCTGTACATTACGATGTACATAAGACTTACTAAAAGTGCATTCTATTCGTCGAGACAGAGCATCTTAACAAAAAAAAAATTCCTAGTCGAGATCTTCACAAAAAAAACAAGTCAAAAATCAAAATCAAAATGTTTTATTTGCTTCAGTACAGTATACAGAGGTGTTTATATATATAGGATTATAGTTCTATGTGTACTCAGCCTGCATGCAGGCGTGCAAAATGTTTGCGCGCGCTAACTTAAAATTAAAATAATCATCAATAATACTTGACATCTAACAAAATAATTACAAACAAATAAACAACATAATGTCAAAAGAAAATTAATTACAGTCTTACGAGTATGTAAGGAAATTGGGTGCGGTTCAATTTGCATAAAAACTTTTAGCATATTTTCATTTAACTACTTTCAAAATGCATAATAAACACATTGCATAAAAACAAAATTCATAATTTTGTCAAGCATAATATTTAAGCATCATAACCATTAATAATCATAATAACATTCGTTATAATGTTCATAAGTCATAATGTCACTTGGTAAGTATATCATTCATTCAGAATAATTATGAAAACTCATAAAAACACTTAAAATAATTATCAAGTAGCATAAATATCATGCACTGAAATGAAGGTTATGGTTTTTTTTACCCTAAAAACGAAACTGCTCCAAGAGATAGGTAGGTTAGGGTTTTTTTACCCTAAAAAGGAAACTGCTCCAAGAGATAGGTAGGTTAGGGTTTTTTTTTATGACCCTTAAAACGAAATTGCTCCCAGAGATAGGTAGGTTAGGGTTTTGTGCCCCGAAAACGAAACTGCTCCGAGAAATAGGTAGGTTAGGGTTATTTTTTTTATGACCCTAAAAATTAAACTGCTCCAA
This sequence comes from Apotomis capreana, assembly GCA_947623375.1. Classification (NCBI taxonomy): domain Eukaryota; kingdom Metazoa; phylum Arthropoda; class Insecta; order Lepidoptera; family Tortricidae; genus Apotomis; species Apotomis capreana. Next base: position 2,292,663 of record OX392520.1, read on the forward strand.
GAGATAGGTAGGTTAGGGTTATTTTTTTTTATAACCCTAAAAACGAAACTGCTCCCAGAGATAGGTAGGTTAGGGTTTTTTTTTATGACCCTTTAAAGGTAACTGCTCCTAATTTGGCTCGGCAATGGGGAAGAATGAATAAGAAAAAAATATTATATTTTTGGATGTATTTATTTAGGCAACATTTATGCTTTAAGTTATTATGAAAAAAGTATGATATGACAATGGTATAGTATACAAAGTGACTATTATGCTATTAGTCTATTATGCAATTAAACTATTATAATTTTCGAAATTATGCAATTCGTTTGTATGCATTTTGTTTTTATGCTATATGATCACTTATGCAGGTTAAAATTATGCAATTCGTTTTATGCAAAATGAAAATTCGCAAATTGTTGTTATGCAAAACATTACACACCCAAGGAAATTGTATGTTCAGCTATCCCTATTGATGTACATTCAAAGATGGTTATGGGATATTTTTTACCCAACTATGGTAAAGAAAATACATTGACATTCTAGTTGTCACTAAACTTTTTCAAGTATGGTAAAAAAATACAAGGACAAAAAACTGGAACGCTAGTTTACACTAAACTTTTTCATAAATAGGATACTTTTCACTGGACTACGGGGAAGCAAGTAAGACCAGTTTTGAGTTTAACTCCCACACAAACGAAGTCCACCTTGTAGTAAAAATGAAAATAGAATAGAAACACTTAACTAAATTTTATCAGTAACAGATTAAAAGGTTAGTTATAATTATAGCGTATATATTATTATTATCTCAACAATTTTGTACCTAAATAAAAAAGTAAACGTGGGAAATAAAGTGAATTTAGTTATAGCAATTAATTACAGCGAGTGGAGTCAACCCGGGAGGAACGAAGTCGGGAAAAAGAGCAAGACATTTAATACAGAGTGGACAAAACTATGTGGAGTAAGATTTGTCTTTTTTATACCTTATTTTTGTTTATTTTAGATGGAGCATCAGAAATATGTCAATTCTATCTGTACTAATCACCAAAATGCTACATCTCTCTATACCCTTCGCAACTCAGTGGATTCTAAAGAAATTGTATTCCTAACCTTTGTAGCGCGCGATTTTCGCCACAATAAAAAAGAGGGCTATTACAAGCTAAACATATTGTGTATTTGAGTATCTTTGCGTCTGTCTGTGCCAAACGGATGGTTTGATTTGAATGCGGTTTCGGAAGTCTAAGTGTCTGTCGAAAGGGCACTTGGCTCTGTATTGTAAAAATAACCGCAGTCGTTTCCGAGATATTCAGCTTTGATAGAAACAAGAGAGGATTTCAGTAATCATGATCAGCCCGTATCAGTCCACTGGACTGGACATAGGCCTCTCCCATGGCACGATACTGAGCTCGATTTTCAGCTCACCACCAGTTACCACCGGCTGCCCTACGAATGTCGTCGCTCCACCTTGTTACAGGGCGCCCGGGTACACTACATAAATACGAAAAACTAAATTCCGATTATCGGAATCACGAGTTTCATAATACCGATTATTATAATTCCCAATGTTTTAAAACTCCGAATATAAATATGTCGATTTTTCATTTTTCCGATTTTTATAAATCCGAAATTTCAAAATGTCTAACGTTTACAATCACGGTTTACAAAATTCCGAATTTCAATACACCGAACAATAAGAAGTCCGAATGAATACTAATTCGAAATATCAAAAATACGAATTCCGATTATAAAAATACCGATTTTCAAAACTCCGAATATCATTACACCGACCAATAATAAACCCGACTAATCAAAAGTCCGAAACATCAAAATTACGAATTGCTGTTATTAATTAATAACTATAAAATATAAACCTAAATATGTGAAAGTTTTTCGGGCTAACGGGGCCTGCCTCAAGGTGAAATAGGTAATTTTAGGATTTAACCTAACCTACAGTTTTCGGGATTCAGCAAGTCTTTTGACGCTCCGCTAATAGCGGACCGCTATACGTGGTCACAATATAAACCTAACCTAACCCACAGTTTTCGGGGTTCAGCCAATAACCTAACCTATAGTTTTCGGGGTTCAGCAAGTCTGACGCTCCGCTATACGTGGTCACAATACAAACCTAACCTAACCTACAGTTTTCGGGGTTCGGCCAATAACCTAACCTATAGTTTTCGGGGATCAGCAAGTCTGACGCTCCGCTCGCTCCGCTATACGTGGCCACAATACAAACCTAACCTAACCTACAGTTTTCGGGGTTCAGCCAATAACCCAACCAACAGTTTTCGGGGTTTAGCAAGTCTTTTGACGCTCCGCTAATAGCGGACCGCTATACGTGGTCACAATACAAACCTAACCTAACCCACAGTTTTCGGGGTTCAGCCAATAACCTAAGCTATAGTTTTCGGAGTTCAGCAAGTCTGACGCTCCGCTCGCTTCGCTCGCTCCGCTAAACGTGGTCGAAATACAAACCTAACCTAAACTACAGTTTTCGGTGTTCAGCCAATTCGATATTTGTCCAAATCCGGTTTTCTATTTTTGTTTTAACGTAAAAAAATGGTTAAGAAAATAATCTTTACCCAAATACTCCGAAATATTTTATTCCGAATTTACTAATTCCGATTTTTAAAACTCCGAATTGAGGTGTGCGTGTGTGTGCATAATTGTATTTCCTTTGTTTGTTTCATATTATGTTTTATAATAAACGTATATAATTTATCCGTTGTTTGAAGAATATTAACCTGCTCCCTCTCTGATCGCTCACACATTTTTTATTTATAGACATGTCGACTCTATCAGTACTACTCACCGAGATGCTATAGCTACGTATAACTGTCGCAACTCGGCGGAACCTAACGATATTGCATTCCTAACCTTTGTCGTGAAAATCGCGCTATTTTCAGTTCCACTTGAACTCGTAATTATAGACTGGAAAACTGGTTCCTTTGCTTATATGGAGTTTTAATGGTAATACCTGAGGTTATTTTTTTTTAATCTAATATATTATTTATTTTTTCACTTTAGATAACTACACTGGTCCTTTTGGTGTGTTTAAAATTATGCTTTTAGAAATGATTTTTAATGTGGGTAGATTAATTTTGGGTCTATCGCGATATTTTTGAAACCATGAAAACTGTGTCGAAGCGTCAGGCATTTATTTATTTATTTAAACTTTATTGCACAAAAGAAACACTTAACGTACAAAAGGCGAACTTAATGCCATGCGGCATTCTCTACCAGTCAACCTTAGGGCAAAGCAGAGAAATTGTAGGCATTGAAGGTAAATATCGCGATAGACCCAGTTCAAGAAATTTAAATTATGTGTACAAAACGCGGCAGTATAAAGTGTTACATTGTTTCATTCCTAAAGATTAAATACCTTTAAAAAAATATATAGGTACGAGATAAAAACGGATGGAAAAATTGAAAGCGTACCTACAGTAGGTACAGTGCGTTTCTGGTCGAAATGTTAAAACGTTGGACCATTCATAGATAGGTATGTTCAGTTTAATTAGCATTTTCAATATCACTCTTTGAATGAAGGTCTCATGATGACCAGATTGTGTCAGGGGTGTTAATATTCTAATTTGGTTTATTATTGTAACAGTAAACACACCAATTTTAAACGTTCGGAAAGTATTTAACGCGTTTCAGTTAAAAAGGGCAGCGGACGAATTGTTCCGAAATCCGGGAATGCGAGTGTTCGCCTTGCATTCTGAACGCTTTGTTGGTTGCCACGCTGTAATTAAATAGTATATTTTTAACATTATAAATATCAGAACTCACATAAGTCGACCTAGTCCTAAATTAAGCTCAAGAAGGCTTGTGTTATGGGTACAAGGCGACGATATACATACTTACGAGTATATACTTAAATATATAGAACATCCATGACCCGTTCCTGTTCATCACAAATATTTGCCCTTGCCGGGATTCGAACCCAGGACCGCTGGCTCAGCAGACAGCTGCTTTACCACTGCGCCAACCGCGTCGTCACACATTTTTCGTCAAATTGATTTTAATTTTAAACCGACTTCAATAAACTAAATTGCTGGTCATCGTTCAATACCTACCTAAGTGATATAGAAAATGCTACAAAAACTCTTGAAATTCTTGGCTTCAATCATTGTCTAACAAAATAAGTGTTTGTCAAAAATTTCATTTTTGTGACAAGCGTTTATAGCTGACTGTACTTTTCCTAGAACACTCGAGTTCATTCACATCTACACACTTACGAGAACAAAAATATCTGAACACGACTTTATGCTCCTGACAATAGGGTCGTGTTCAGATATTTTTGTTCTCGTAAGTGTGTAGAAGTAAATGAACTCGACTGAACATCCATCAATTGCTTACTGATACGATTCTAAACGGCCCAACCTCGGTAGATTTGCACTATTACAGGCGTCCGTTCCTAGGGCCACCTTCCGGCTCCATCATCAGACCCTGGAAATCGAAAGACAAAGTACTCATCGAGACGAATCAAACGAGCCCAAACTCGATGGGGTTATGTGGTTTTCTTACGGAGGCCACCTTCCAGCTCCATCATCAGATCAGCTCCACGTCATCATAATATTGCATTATCACTCGATTTGTATATTCGTGCAAAATTTCTGCTCATCATCATCATCATCATCATCATCATCATCTCAGCCATAGGACATCCACTGCTGAACATAGGCCTCCCCTTTGGACTTCCATATATACCGGTTGGAAGCGACCTGCATCCAGCGCCTTCCGGCGACCTTTATAAGGTCATCTGTCCATCTTGTAGGTGGACGTCCTACGCTGCGCTTGCTGGTACGAGGTCTCCACTCGAGCACTTTTCGGCCCCATCGGCCATCTGCTCTGCGTGCTATGTGGCCTGCCCATTGCCACTTCAACTTGCTAATCTGGTGAGCTATATCGGTCACTTTAGTTCGTCTACGGATTTCCTCATTTCTGATCAATTTCAGCTGAACCGGAATATTTAAATTGCAAAATTCCATTTCAGACAACGGGACAGGGGAAAGTAAATAAAAGCTTAGAAAAAGGTATGGCAGACCAGTGATTTTTTACGTCCCTGATTAGTTGCCGCCATAACAAAATAATAAAATAAAAAAAATGCTTACCGCCAGTCGTACAAAAAATAAAATTATGCATTATGATTGTAATATTATTAAAACTATCGTGATACATCTTTAATAATTATAAAAACTGTTTAAACTGACGTAAAAATTGTCAGGAACGGCCCGACATGTTTCGAACTCATTTGGAGCTCTTCATCAGGGGTAGCTATCCGTGCTGCTACGCGACTCGCGACCCACTGTAGCAGCACGGATAGAGTACCCCTGATGAAGAGCTCCAAATGAGTTCGAAACATATCATATCATATATCATATCATATCATTTATTCAAGAACAATTACAAATTGTGTTTGAAATTCTTATATATACTAAGTTCTAAACTAGGTAGCTACTTACTTAATCTAAATAAATTAAAAGTCACCACATAATACTAATAATACACGTCACAAAATATACTGTTGCACAGTCGGTAAAAATTAAATAATAAATAATAATAGCGATAATGTCAGCGATTTAATACGTGAGATACATCAAAAATTAATTAATATAAATAAATTGAATATTATTGACATGTCAAGTTAATATTATTATTTGTTTTGCATGTAATCATCTATTGAATAAAACGATTTTTCCAATAGAAACTGCTTGAGTCTTGCACCAAAAATTTTACTATTTGTGATCATTTTAAGCTCAACAGATAGCTTGTTATAAAGGACAACCGACTGGTAATACGCCGCGTACTTCACAATGTTTAGCCTAGGCACTATGTTGCATGGTATGTCCTTACGTCTCGTTGACAATCTGTGCTCCCTGTCCAACGTGCTTTCCCATTTGTTAAGGTGCTTCACGAAGTCTGTGAGCAGTACGAGAATGTATAGACATGGTACAGTTAGTACCTTGAGGTCTATGAAGTGCTGTCTACACGATTCGCTTTGTGGGATGCGAACAATAGTACGAATGGCCCTTTTCTGCATCTTGAACGCACTATCAACATTATAGTTATAGCCATTACCCCATAATTTTATGCTGTAACGCAGCTTTGATTCTACTAGGGCGTAATAAACTAACTTAAGTTGTTCAGTTTTTAAGACATCTCGCAGGCTACGAAGAGCATAACAAGCAGAACCTAGAGAGCTGTTAAGCGCCTGAACTTCGAGCTTCCAATTCAGTAGCTCATCAATATGAATGCCCAGGAATTTGACACAATCAGTTTGCAATATTTTATCGCCATAAACTGCTGCATCCAAGGTATCCGTGTTTTTTGCTGTAGCTTTAAATAACATGGCGTTGGTTTTCTTAGAGTTGAGTTTCAGGTTGTTTACTTCAAACCATCTGGCAAACAACAATAGGGCAGCATTTACTCTGTCATTTAACTGTGATATATTATCAGCAGCTATTACAGCGTTGGTGTCATCAGCAAACAAGATTAGGTTGGTGCATGGCACTGAGTCAGTAATATAATTTACGATGTCGTTCAGAAACACCACAAAGAATAAGGGACCCAAAATTGATCCCTGGGGGACCCCTCTGCTTATTTTCGCCATCCTGGACTTTACCACTACCTCAGTTCCATTCATTATGGACTTAATTTCAACGAACTGCTTCCTATTTCTAAGATATGACTCAAATAATGCTAGCACACTATCTCTGATGCCATAGTGTTCAAGTTTGGCTAATAATATGTTATGGTCGACAGTGTCAAAAGCCGAGCTCAGATCCAGGAATACACCTGCAACTTTTTTCTTGTCATTTAGTTGGGTGACAACATCATGTACTAAGGTGTCGATGGCTTCACTGGTGCCAATGCTTTTTTGATACCCAAACTGCCGACCGTTGAGCACATTATGATAGACGAGATGATTTTGCAGTCGTACTTTCATCAACTTCTCAAATATTTTGGAGAAAACTGGTAACAGCGATATGGGTCTATAATTAGTTGGTTCGCTTTCTTTTCCTTTTTTATATACTGGCAACACTTTGGCTATTTTCAGCTGATCAGGGAATATACTTAAATCAAAGCAATCATTATAAAAAAGCGCTAGCGGTTCACATAACAGGTCTATATTATCCTTTATGATCGTTATGGGTATTTCGTCATGTCCGACCGATGATTTGGGTGCCATAGTCTTCACTATCCGATGAACTTCAAGTGGGGTTACACTATTGTAAGTCATGGATTCCTGAACTCTGTCAGTGTACTTTGTTAGTAAGTCTAAAGATGTTAAGATGTCGCTTGAGATGGCTACGCTCCCATGATCAAAAATATGTCCAAAAAGATCAGCTTGTTCTTGAGGATCACTTATAACCTTATCTGTTTTTAAGATGAGGTTTTCGTTTTTTTTTACTTTTGACTTATTTCTATGACTATTTATAACTTCCCAAATTTGTTTAGATGATTTCTGTGCCACTTTAATTTGTGTTTGTACAGCATTTCTTTTCGCGTTTCTAAGAACACGCCTATAAATTGAAATAAACTTATTACGATAGTTTAGTATTGATATATCACAGTTACTTTGATCTACAGTGCTTAGGAAGCGCTTCATCTTACTAGCAACTTTAATGCCCTTAGATATCCACGGAATTTTAGACTTGTTTCCCTTTTTTATTCTCTTTTTTTTAAAACATTGTTTATATAAATCACTCAATTTATTGAGAAATGTATTGATTCCAATATTGTTCCAGTTCTGGTTTAAGAGACCTTCCCTAAAGGCTGATTTATTACAAGAACTAAGCAGGCGTCGCTCCGTATAAATCACAGGTTTGTTCTTATCGACATCCACAGTATCTAAGTACATTTTACAAACATGTCGGGCCGTTCCTGACAATTTTTACGTCAGTTTAAACAGTTTTTATGAGCATTATGATTGTATTATTGTATCGTAATCATTGATTTAAAACACACGATTTTATGATATTGATACAGGTAATAATAATCGGGGATTATGATACACCACTGGCAACAAAGAAACGGATTGTCAGAACCAACCAATCATAGCGTGAACACATCAAAAGTATCACCTGTCATTCCAGAGTGGCATAGCTTTTTTTTTATGTCATAGGGGGCAAACGAGCAAACGTATCGCCTGATGGAAAGCGATGACCGTCGTCGTAGCTTATTTTACTATACCATGTTAGCAATGTAGATAAATGTAATATGCCTGTGAGTTTCCACTAGTATTTAAAATGTACAAAACGCAATATCGCAAACAACAAAACTTTATACTGCATTTTAAAAGCCTCACGTACATCCCCGCCATAGAGGGGGGCCCGGATATCCGGCTCAGACCTGAGGGTAGCGAGGGAAGAATATACCTCCATACGTATCCTACTTGAAAACGTACAAGTTTTGTAATCTTTCGAGCGTTCTCGAATAGCTTATATGATCCATGCATCTATCATGATAATTGGGTGATTAGCCTTAATACACTATTTTTTGGTATTATGATAATTTCAACTAACTTTTTAAAGTGAATACTTTTTTCTGAGTTCTGGATAGTAATATAGTAACATAGCTATTTCATGCTTTCATTGCGTGCGTAAAATAAGTTGGAAGAACCAGTTTTCTGCGTGAATTTTGTCAATTTCGAGTAGTTTTTGAAACAATAATTATCAATTGAAAATTCGAACTGTAGGTTTCAATAACTCGCAATAGCTCTGTTCTAAGTGGTAACATTGATACATACTCGTAATATGGTACGAAACATGTTTGATCATACAGAGAAATGTGTAATACAATCAGCATTTTTGAACGGATAAGAAGCCTTAACCGTGTAACTTAGCGTATTACTCTGCCCGTAATATTGGCCTATTCATAAAAGTAATCAACCTGACCATTATGGAGGATGGAGTATCAAACTTGCAAACCAATTTTATTCATGAATAATAGGGTTGGTACAATTTTCGGAAGACCATATAGTACTTGTTGTAAGTATCTAGAAAAACTGCAGCTTTTGAATTTTTCTTTACCAAGGTATTTTCAAAATATATATTTTTTATTAACGATTTGACAGTTCGCAACATTCTTGGCTGCAGATCTTTGCCTTCGAAACCTTATAAAAAATGTCGATAGTCGGCACTTGTCATGTCAATCCATATCAGTGTCAACCTGTTGCAATTTTGACATTGACATTTGTTTTTTTTATTGGGTTTCGATGGCACAGATCTCTTCAGCGGAGATAATTGTGAACTGTCAAATTAAATAACAAAAAAAAACGAAGTAAGAACACCGTATCAAACGTACTAACTGTGGACAAAAACGAATTTCCACTTCTCCAAACAAAAAAATTAAACTAACTCCTTCACTGAACCTTGTCGACAAAGTTGTCACGGAGACAATGTGTTTCCGTCGGGCATCGAACGGGCACTATTGTTGATTGGACATACTCCTTGTTTTAGACAACGGGACAAAGGACAAAGACCCTTGCATCATATGGCCACTTTGCATTTGAATAAGTATTTATATTGGTTCCCCTTGTCTACGCATTTTTTTGTCATAAAACTATAAGTATCGCATAATTACTACAATAGGCATCATAGTGAAGACGACTAATGTTAATAAAGTTAGCTCAATATGTCATGAAACATAAATCCTGGTAAAGGTTGCAGGAAGCCGCTGGATGCAGGCCGCTTCCAACCGGCCGATCTAGAAGTCACTAGGGAGGCCTATGTTCAGCAGTGGACGTCCTGTGGCTGAAATGATGATGATGATGTCATGAAAAATAAAAAAAAAATAAAAGTTATGAGTCTTTAAAGGCATAAATTTGCATACCTAGCAAATTTTATGTATAATAAATGTTCAGCAGTGGACGTCCTGTGGCTGAAATGATGATGATGATGTCATGAAAAATAAAAAAAAAATAAAAGTTATGAGTCTTTAAAGGCATAAATTTGCATACCTTGCAAATTTTATGTATAATAAATATCGTCGTCTTTGTTTAGTTTGGGGCTAGGTCGATTTGCGTAAGATTTTCCCTTAATATAGGTATTAATTTGTTTATTTACCAACTAGGGCAAATTGGATTGTTTCATATAGTATAATAAATTGAGTTTAAAAATCCATACTAATATTATAAATGCGAAAGTGTGTCTGTCTGTCTGTCTGTCTGTCTGTCTGTCTGTCTGTCTGTCTGTTACCTCTTCACGTTTAAACCACTGAATCGATTTTGATGAAATTTGGCATGGAGATAGTTTAAGATCCGAGGAAGGACATAGGATAGTTTTCATCCTGGAAATTATCCCTAAAAAGATTGAAAAGTGAGTAAGTAATTCATGATGACATTGATGACCCTGTAGAAAATGTAATGATAAACCCAAAAGCACAATTACTCTTACATTTGCTTAGGCGCTCTTTTATTAATTAAGCTGATTAGGTGGATATCTATCGTGTTGTACGAGGTTGCTTCCATACTTCCAAGTTCCACGCGGACGTAGTCGCGGGCAAAAACTAGTATTATAAATGCGAAAGTGTGTCTGTCTGTCTGTTACCTCTTCACGCTTAAACCGCTGAATCGATTTTGATGAAATTTGGCACGGAGATAGTTTAAAATTCGAGGAAGGACATAGGATAGTTTTCATCCTAGAAATTATCCCTAAAAAGATTGAAAAGTGAGTAAATGAATCATGATGAAATTGATGACCCTGTAGAAAGAGTAATTATTAGACCAAAAGCACAATTGCTCTTACATTTGCTTAGGCGCTTTTAATAATCCCTTTTATTAATTAAGGTGATTATGTGGCTATCTATCGTGTTGTACGAGGTTGCTTCCATACTTCCAAGTTCCACGCGGACGTAGTCGCGGGCAAAAGCTAGTAATATCATAAAGTCATAAAGCCTATTTGTAACTTCCACTTGTATACTTAAATTTGGTTTATCACCGTGAGATACTTCCCATCGTAATTCACCTAAATATCCGAACTATCTTTACGACGCTGCAGGTGTCCTGTCACCTTGGCGGCAGGTGGCGTTGCGGTCACCTGTTGTCTTAATTGTGACCATTATAGGGTTGAGATGCGTATGTCGCGGGCGAGATGAAAATAGATGCGTACCGAATGATAAAAACACATCTTTACATGAATAATTATATATCGTCTGCTGACAACCAAAACTCTAAGTAACAAATACCTACTTAAGAAGACAAAGAAGACAAAGCTCGTATTTCAGTATCAATATACAAATCAGATACAAGGTCATTAGATAGAGTAGTGACGTATTTTTTTGTGTTTTGGTTGTCGCCAGGCGGTATTATCTTATAAGCATTATGAATTTTAGTCTGTCGCTTTCTTCTGCATCTTTCGGATATTCCCTTATAGATCAAAGGATTACTGGAAGAGATCCCTCATAGAGATAAAGTCATCTTTACACATGTAACATTTGCCATCACTGCCCGTAAGAGCTTTATGGTTGCGAGTTGTGAACGTTTTTTCTATACAAACAGTCGCAGCGAGCACGCTGCGTGAGATCGTCTTCACACAAAATTCACTCGCAAATCACAAGTGTGATAACTGTGATAAGCCTCTGAATCTAGCAACTATGAACAATGTCAACGTCCTTGGTTCTCCTACAAAATTCCACAGTCAAACTAAATGCTAATGTTAAACTCCCTAACTTCAGAAAAGAATTCGTATGCTACATAGTACTAACTAGCTACTGCTTAACACTGCACCTGCTCGGCGCGTGCTGAGGCTGTCTAAGCGAGACGGGTTAACTCACAAGAGATAGCGGGTGAGACACCTAATACGGCGAATATTTATCTATTAAAAGGCAAAATACATGCCACTGTATCCACAGCACAGGATTCGTCCAATCACAGACGATGTATCCACCAAAGGTCTGGTCAAGCAATGGTCCAGATAGAGAAAAATAATATCCGCATCACGCATCGTCACAATTTACACCGTAAAACTAAATTAGGGCACTGCCCGATAAGTACCTGGCTCTAACGTCCCTAAGATACCCGCCGCATACGCATTTTTTTATGTATAATATTGCAGAATTGCTTACTTTGGGACTATGTAGGTCAATTTGTGTAAGATTGTCCCTTAGTATTTATTTAGATTTATTACTTCAGGGGAAATAAAATCCGTGTAATGAAGTTTCAATAAAATTCGCCGAAAAGCGTTTCATGTATGGTTTCCAACATGAACGGCAACGTGATGGTGAAACAAAGGTAACACCTAACTTTAATGTGACATGTTGTCACGTCACGTCACGTCACGACACGTCATGTTGCCCGTGACTTTTTACGTTTCACGGCGTAGATCTCCATGACGACGTATCGTTTTTGCCCAAAGTGGTGGCTTAAACGTTTTCACCTAGTAACTTGCACCACAAGGTAATAAGCAAAAACATAATTAGCCATCACCTGGCCGCCATCTTATAAATGTCAGACATCTCCGTGGCATTACAGTCGGGATGACCACATGCGCTAAATATAGGCCACGCGTGTCTCCGGTTGTACTTTTAAAAGGCACTTATTTTTACAATGTTGCATAGTTATTTTATTTATAAAGTTTACACTGCGTGCATATAGTCTCAAGTTACAATCACTCTAATTTTATAAAAGGCGAAAGTTCGTTTGTGTCTTTGTGTGATTATACAAAAAAAAAATTGCTTACCAATACACAAGTACCTTGAGAATGATATGCCTATGGGGTCCTAAACTTGGCTGAGCCTGTAGTCTTGAGGTGCAATATGTGTATGTTTGTTACTTCTTCACGCTCAAACGACTGGACTAGCTTTAATAAATTTTGGTATGAAGGTAGCTGACATCCTGGATTAACATATGCTACTTTACTACCCGAAATAAAATAGTGTTCCCGTGGAATGAGATGTGCAGGCCGCATCCATTGCCTGCCCGCTACCCTCACGAGGTCATCGTGTCGGGTGCCGTCCCCCGCTGCGCTTTCCTATACGTGGTCGCCACTCTAGGACTTTGCTGCCCTAACGGCCATCCTTTCTTCAGGCTACATGGCGTACCCATTGCCACTGCAATCGTGTAAACCTGTGAGCTACATACTTCGGTTACCTTGGTTCTTCTGCAGACATACTCATTTCTGATGCTATCACTGAAAGAAACTCCGAGAAAAGATCTTAAACCCTAGGTTCTGAATATAAGCATCGCACCCCTGCGACCAGCAAGATCCTTCTCTAATAAACAACATTCAATTTGAACCTCAAATCATATTTATTCAAATAATCCAATGTTTAATGAACATTGTTTATGAATGCCTTAGAATCTAAAATTAAGTCACATTGATCAATTAAATTATTTGCAAACATTTAAAGTAAATTGATCTTTGTATCAATGAATTAGTGTAGGTAACCATAATTGATTCAACATAATTTAAGTGAGAAAGGCAAGCCAAGTCAAAGAAAAGCCTAAGTATTCATTTTCCTAAAATTGTAACTGTAAAATTTCATGGTTTTGTTAAAGATGCTTTGTTAGGTACTTGGAAAAAAATAATCCTTCCTACCCTTTTGATCGGTTTTATAAATCACGGCTATTTTGTTACCATTTGGCGGGTTCGATTCCCAGTTCAGACAGGCTATTATTCAAAAATCTTGAAATGCAGTTAAAACTGTTTTTAAAATTAAAATGATGTTTCCTTTCAGTATTTAAATACCCTCCCTCCATGTAGCATAGATTTAGGACATCCTGCACGTCTAGCCGCGGGTTCTCTATCGTTTACCCGAATTTCAAATGCCATAATCTATTACTTGCCATAATATTCATTTGCAATAAATTTATTTTTTTCCGTAAGCTGAACAAACCTAAGCTTTCCTAATGATTTGTCCATAATAGTATTAAAGAAATCCGGAAGAGTTTATGATTTATGAAATGAACAGTTTATGGCAAATGAAAATGCGCCTGTCTTGCTCGCACGGTATTGAATGAAAAGTGACAGGTAGTATGTCTCGCGCGACACGCTATGCTAGATGTACGGTATAGTGATAGCACAAACGTATCGTTCGAAATGGTAAATTTAGCTCAATTTCATTATAGTAACAAAATAAGTTACCCACTACCCAAAGGTTGTCTAGAAGCGATCGCTCTTTAGCGATAAGACCGCCTGTTGTTTACCTCTAATTGTAATTTCTTGCATTGTATTTCTCCTGTATGTTTTATGTATGCAATAAAGAGTACTTGTATTGTATAAGTTAGTATTGATCCAAAGCGAAGCAAACATTGAAAGTAACCTAACTGACGTTTAATTCGCTAAATCAGCCCCTAACAGTCCCCAAATTTATCCCAATGTCCTTTTTAAAGGACAAAAAAACAATAAAAGTAGCCCGGCTGTCGCTCAAGAATCTTAATTAAAGCTGAAAAAAAAAAAACAGGAACAAAGAGTGGTAAAATCCAATTATACGACTAAACTGGAAACTGTATTGTCCTATTTGTAGTTACAGTTGGAAAAACGGCTTGCCGGTTTGACAACTATTTATAGCTTTTGAAAAATTCATACTACTGTTGTTTTAAAATGAATTTTCATTCAACGTCAAATCGATATGACTAAACCTTAAAAAAATTGGGCAAGTGCGAGTCCGACTCGCGCATGAAGTGTTCCGTACCATAATCTACAACGAGTTTGTTGTATGGGAGCCCCCCTTATTTATTATATTTTTTTTTTAGTATTCGTTGTTATAGCGGCAATAGAAATACATCATCTGTGAAAATTTCAACTGTCTAGCTATCACCGTTCTTGAGATACAGCCTGGTGACAGACGGACGGACAGCGATGTCTCAGTAATAGGGTTTTTACCCTTTGGGTACGGAACCCTAAAAACTTAAATTATGATCAAATTGATTGTCGTTTTGTCGATTTATAATATGTATGGTATTTCGATATACCTACCTACCTATGTGGTAAATATTGACCCTATACAGAAATATTTGGGGTTCCATTTTTTTTGGACATAAGTCTAATATCTAAATCTATCTTAGTTTTAAAAGACTTGGTTCAGTGCTTTAGAAAAAAAATAGTATATTAATTTTTTCAAAAACCTGTGGCATTTTAGGTTTAATATTTTGTGAAAAGGGTGACCTATCTCGAATCCGAAACATTGTTCCTCATCTGTACCATTTTGCCGAATTTTCATTTGTCCGAAAGTAGTTTTTTTCCTAAAACCTGTAATAATTTCTGGATTTTATAAACATTCTTTTAAAGAACCAATTAGATTACGTAGGTTTGGTCATAATTATTCTGAAAAATTAACAAAAAAAATGGCTTTCTGATAAATGAAAATTTGGCGAAACTTTACAGATAGGAAACAAAAATTAGTGTTTCAGACAGACAGACAGACAGACCGACGGACAGCGGAGTCTTAGTAATAGGGTCCCGTTTTTTACCCTTGAGGTACGGAACGCTAAAAAATTAGGTGTTTATTTCTTTGAGCCCAATTGCGCTTTAGCATACTTGTCGAATTGAAAAATTCAAACAAATTATGATTCAATGTTTAAACGCCTCGCCTTAGTGTAAACATAATTGTTTCCGCAAGCTCCTAAAACAGCAATAAACCTTTTTTGTTCTCCACAAGCTGGTTCCGTTATCCGATATTTAGAGACGGCCAAGTTCGCAAACTTGCCCTTTGTTACAAAGTATTTTTTGGAATTCGCGGGGAAAGCATAACTAGTTTTAAAAGATAAATTTATGAAACATGTAAAATCTTATTTTTTAATGTGGGTACATACCACAATTTTTAAATTAAACCATTGATACAAAGATAAAACCTAAGCCTTTTAAATAAACAATGCAAAGATCGACAAAGAAAGCTTAAAGAAAAATTCGATTGGTTGCTTGGGAGTTAGGGTGGCGAAATGTTAACGCGCTGGAACGGCAATCCAGGGGTACCGGGTTCAATTCCCGGTCTCTTCTATCAGGTCATTTTCAATTTTTCTTTAAGCTTTGATCTTTGTATCAATGGTTTAGTTTTAATAACGCACGAATATTAACCAAACACGGAAGATTCTACGTCTACTGAACGTTTTATCAAATGTGTCCTAGTAGATACAGGTGGCGGAATGAAAAACTGTAAATGCACAATTGAATGTTCTCATGATAGCGAAGTTAATGTACCAGATAATATGAAAAAACTACACCAAGAGTCTGTAAATGTGTCTGATAAAAAATCGGATACCTTCAGGAAAATAGAACTCTTACCACCTAAGTACTAGAGCAATGTCAAAGTAATGTTATTAAATTGAATATTTTGATGCCGAGCTTTTTTTAAATAAGAACAAATAAATCACAAAGCAAGGAATGTCCTTAAAAAATACGGGATACTTACAAAAAGCAATATTTCTATCATATCTTTTTTCCTTATGTTGTATGGCAATTAATTGCCTTTATTAATGGCAAAATTGTATAATTAACCATCTGCCAAAGAAGTCCCAATTTGTCCTAATTCCACCAGTACCCTTACTATGAGTTTACAGTAACCTTACTTACGTAAACGAGCTGTATGGAGAATTGTATGAATGTATTCTCCATACAAATTGTGTACACTGTCGCTAGTGAGAACGGTCAGGTTAACTCATGGTATAAGGGTACAAGTCTATCGTATTGTTTTTTTAGTTCATCCTAACTTTACTTGCCCAAACCACTACACGAAAACTTACAAAAACCTTTTCAAAAAAGAACGTCAGAAAGAACAATAAAATTCAAATCTGTAACGCATTCTGCGACGCCCGCTTTCATTCGAAATGACTTTTTAATTGTTCGGAATTCGAAGCTAGCTTTTTGTAACCGTTTTGAATACTTTGAATTGGCGCGCTGTGAAAATTACCGGCTCGCTGCGACGATTTTGCTCGAGTTAGGACTGGTTCGTGAAGATAGATGGTGCTGTTATTAAAGTTGAATTAATTTTAAAATTAGAAAACCGATTGATTAATAAAAATAAATACAGTGCGGGAGCTGACAGAATGCAATTTAAGTTTTATACATGTCTCGCTCGCTCTTGCGCGGTCCAGATAAGATCCTCTCAGTTTTCAGTCTGTCAGACTTCACGGGCTGTACAGTGTTGCAGCCTTGGGGTTGCATGGGACTCGTTCAACGGGCCAATTGAATTCAAAACTTCGAATAGTGTCTTGTTGAAACGGCTGATAGATCTAGTTATAAGGTCTAGCGTTAACTTCTGCCAAATAGTTACCAAATAGGTAAAACCGCTAGCATTGGGACTATTTATTTTATAAATTAGATTTACTTCAGCTTGATTTAGTCCGAGGATTACATATTTTATCCTCTATTTGAGTAATGGATGCTGATCTAATAGGAAAACGTCGTCACTCCCGGTACTGAGATAGAATAGTTCTGTTTTATTAAGCTGTATGAAAAACTAAACAATTGCCGTAAAACTACCCAACTATAGTCCAATCATCCAACTATGGTCCAAAACAAAACTCGTTTATTTTTATCAAAATCCATATTCTATCACTGATTCTATACGTTTTTATTTAAGTTTGTTTTTCACTTTAGTTGTTGTTCACTTTAGAGTTTATTCGTTATAATTGTTATATATACTGACGAGTAATTTTCGGAGTAAATTGGACCATAGTTGTGTGGACTGGACTATAGTTGGGTAGTTTTAGAAAAATGTTTTGGATACGAAATATTTAGTGAGGCTGTACTTGCTGTGCTGACTTGATGAATTTGGTCAATGTATGATGATATGTACTAAAAGTATATTAGTCTAATGACATGGCACGCCATACGAAATGTACATATCGTAACTTCGAAACTACTCGCTTGATTTGAATAAAACAAAAACAAGTGTATTTCAGAACAAATCGGCATTAAGTTTTAACTGAATATTGTTTTAATCGGTTCGCAATTACGTGAAATTGTCAGGAACGGCCCGACATGTTTCGAACTCGTATGGAGGATTCATCAGGAAACCCGTAATACAGTGGCGCGGTAACTTCTTCATTGTTTTTTTATGAACGACGGCGCGCGGTGTGCGTGGCTTGCTTGCCTACAAATTGTCCGTCAATCAAGCTTAATACAATAATTAAATATGTCATGAGTTTTAATAATATTATTGAGTTTTAAGTGATTTAACGGATCCAGTGATATTCTTTAGGTCCTCTAGCACATAACTACAGACTATTTAGCCTAGTACCAGCCTTATTTACCATCAACCAAATGATTTTCCGCAGCAAATCCTGCAAGTCAATATTGACCGGTTCACTCTAGCAATCCGATCGGCTTGATATGCATATGTGAGGAACATACGCCACCAGCTGTTGATATAGGTAATTACCTGCAATACATAGTGATCAGAGAACCAAGCTTCAATAAACGTTTCACTTTCAATCTACTAAAATACATAAAAGGATTTACTTACGTCGTAGAAATCGAATAACGTTCGACATGTATTGAATCGGTACGCGATTCATCATCAGGAGAGCCGTTCAGTTGCGGCAGCACAATAGAGAGTTCGGTGTTGTTAGAGTTGAGTTTTAGGTTGGCCACCGCCGCGACTGTTTCGTGTATGTTAGTTACTTTTTACGCCCAAACGGCTGGACCAATTTTGATAAATTTTGGCATGAAGGTAGCTGATACCCTGGTTTAACACATAGGCTGTTTTTTATCCCGAAAAAAATAGTGTTCCCGTGGCGGAGCGGGTAACCCCGCGCGGCGCAACTAGTGTCGCATAAATA
The DNA here is from genome assembly GCA_947623375.1 of Apotomis capreana. Taxonomy (NCBI): domain Eukaryota; kingdom Metazoa; phylum Arthropoda; class Insecta; order Lepidoptera; family Tortricidae; genus Apotomis; species Apotomis capreana. The sequence goes on from OX392520.1 coordinate 2,311,366, forward strand.
ACTACATATTGAGATGTAAATAAAATAGACTAATAGCTAAAATTTAATATATTCTAAAGATCTCAAATTACATCAAATCGTCTGTTGACAACGAAAACTCACTAACTAACAAATACCTACTTAAACAAAGCTCGTATCTCAGTACCAATCTACAAACTAGATACGAGGTTTTGAAGGTTAATGATGGAAATTATAGCGATTTTTAGTTGACATCAGGCTAGAAATAAAAGTTTGTGGACACGTTTCTAGAGCTACGCGAGCGAAGCCGCGGACAATAAGCTAGTTTATATTATTATATATATTTTAATGGCCGTGACAAAGCCTAGTTATTGCTGAATATCGTAATACATCATGAAATTGTGGCCCTAGTCTGTGCAATAATCACTACATAGTATAAAACAAAGCAGCTTCCTGACAGTATGCTTATATCTTTAACCCTCCGCAAATACAAAGATCAAAGCAAAGAAAAATTAAATGCGAAACCTGGCGGAAGAGACCAAGAAGGTCCTAAAGTTTAAATCCTTTCAAATAAATAATGCAAAGATCGACACACAAAGCATAAGAAAAAAACCGAAAAGTTATCTGGCGTTAGGGTGGTGAAGAGGTCCCTAGTATTGTATAAATATTTAAATGAGTCCCAAGTACACATTAAACGACATTTTACTCCCTGTAATACGCCACAATTTGCGTTATAATCGGATGCCGCGGTGGTCCTATTGGAGTCGATATTAATTCATGTTTAGAATAGTTAGAAATTATCAGGCTCAGATTCAGGCCCACGGCTTACGCGGGAGCGGTTTGAGTTATAAGAGGCCAGCGGAAAGTAACTGAATATATAAGCACATAAGTACTAAGTAGGTATCAATTAAGGAACAAGGTTTCCAATTCGGCATTCATTTGATAAAAAAAAATAACTCAGATCTGAAAATTATTTCAAACTGTCCGGTATCCATAAGTTGTCTGGAAGGGATCGCTCTTTAGCGATAAGACCACCCGCGGTTTTTAAGTTATATAAACGTGCGCTCGGTGTAGTTTCTTTATATTAACTAACAATATAGACTAAATAAAGAAATACTTCAATATAGACTGTATATATATATAAATCTATAATTAGGCATGTACACATATATCACTCGCTTGTATAGCTTTAATTTTAATAAATTTGACAAATTTCTAAAATCGGAATATAAACCAAATGAGGCAGAAACACTGCTCAAATGTGTTGCAAACACTGCTCAAATTTCGAAAAATGGAAGTGTTTACCGGCACATGTGATTTCTACTGCTTACAATGTGGGATCCTTCAAACGAAGCGTTGCATCTCTCGGGGCAACATGGCAGTATCAACTGACAAAACACCATTGGTTTCTTGTCATTGCCATTAAGACTTGCCCCTTTTTGCTTACCATCAGGTGAAGTGGAGCCACTAATGTCGTGAATAAAAAAAGTGGGCGTAAATCATAAATTCGCCTCCACTCGTGGCTTCCACCAACCATTCACACATGAAATGCGTAATGAGGCATACGATTTGCATATTATAGCTGTTTATGGGTGGAATTAGTTTTGGCGCGTTCGGTAATATTGCCAATATAAGACTAATTTGGTGCTTAAATCATTTCGTGCTGGTTATCAATTAGTGCTTGCAGAGTGACTAATAATTTGGTACGCCTGATGTCTCAGGTAAAGCGAGTCATGAAAAGAGCTATGCTCGGTATGTCTCTTATGGATCAAATCCGAAACGAATGAATTCGACAGAGAACCAAAGTTACTGACCTAGCACAGCGAATAAGCAAGCGGAAGTGGCAGTGGGCTGGTCATAACTGTCGTAGAGTCGATGACCACTGGGGCAAACGAGTTCTGGAGTGGAGGCCACGAATCGGTAAACGTAGTGTAGGGCGCCCTGTAACAAGGTGGAGCGACGACATTCGTAGGACAGTGGGTGGTAACTGGAGGAGGAGAGATGAAGAACGAGCTCAGTGGCGTGCCATCGGAGAGGCCTATGTCCAGCAGTGGACTGATACAGGCTGATGATGATGGATAGCTGCTGGGATAGCAAAAATCTATTAATATTGATAATTGACTGGCCACCGCAAGGTTACGGGAGCAGAGGCAGACCGAAAAGAAGATGGCGGGATGACTTGGATGCATTTAGTAACGAGTGGAGGGAGCATGCAGCCAATAGAGACGAGTGGCGCAAGAGACGTGAGGTCTTTGCCCAGCCGTGGGAAAAAAATGATAATTTGACCTTGGATAAACTTGATGAAGCCGGAAGACATTAAAATCGTCGCAACGAGCCGGCACGGCTGTGCTGCGGGGCTCCGGCCGCACAAAAGGACGCCAGGAAATTGGCGTCCCCCGCTTCATACAAACTAATTGGTTTTACTCTTTAGCGCATAGTTTCTAGGGCGTATTACTGCCGTATTACCGTTAGCAGTAGCAGTGCGTATACATTGAGCCATTGATTTAAAGATCAAAGCTTAAAAAAAAATGAGTGATCTGGTGGAAGAGACCCGGTACCTCTGGATTGCTAGTCCAGCGCGTTATCCACTTCGCTACCCTAATTCCCAAACAACCTATTTTTCCTTATGCTTTGTGTGTCGATCTTTGCATTGTTTTATTTGAAAGGTTTTACACCTTATCGACCACCATGTAACTCATTTTTAAATTTTTCTTTAAGTTTTGATCTTTGTATCAATGGTTTAATTTAAACATTGTGGTGTGCACCCACATAAAAAAAATGAGGCATTACACGTTTCATAAATTTGTAGTACATATACATGTCTGGGAATTCTGGGATAGATACGATGGCAGGGCGATGTGTGGCACTCGTTTCTGTCGTGGGCACCTGAAAGTGATTTATTTGCGAGTCGATGGGCAGATGTATGTCGGGAATGTCTGAGGTACTGCGAGGCGATGGATGATAGTAGAGTATCATAGCATGTATATACCTGTATTTGTCTTTTATTTGATGTAAACCTCAATAATGCAGCGCTTTGGTTCTGTACTGTAAAGCTGTATATATTTTGTTTATAATAATAAAAATAAAATAAAATAAATAAATAAATAAAATAAATAAATAATATGAGTTAACAGACATTGTAGTTGACGAGGAGGTAGTTGCGAGCAAGATGAAACACCTAAGACATAATTAACTTCATTTATTCCTCAGCAAAAGGCTCATTGTCTTAGGCTCTTAACTGGATATCCAAACATATGAACATACGAAAGAATTTCGGGCAAAGCTGAAATGGAGGCGATTCGCTCGCTCTTGTAATAGATCCCTTGAGGCCTAGTTGCAGAAAAAGTTATCGAAGAGTAGATAAGATTACCAGTCATATGCCTACTTTGTAACTAACTAACTAACTATTTTGACTCAGTGACCCAAACAGGGTTTTAGCTTCCGAAACGAGAGAACACCGATCCGATCCTGAGCAGTTTCTCGCCAGTTTTCGACTTGAATCTTACGCAGATGGGTCATTGTCAGATTTAGGTGCGCGTCTTTCCGGTGGACATTTGCAAAATTAAGGATTCCAGGGCCTAAGTTTCTTTCTTTCTTTCTTTCTTTCTTTCATAACCTAGATCCATACAAGCTCTTAACTTTTGACCACCGAAGGGACAAATTTTGTTTTTTGAACTGACAATGACCCAGACCCACCTCCTCCACGTCTCCCCAGCGGTACGTATGTAACTGGTAATCTATAAATAATGATCACATTGTTGTACAGGTGAACATTTGGAATGTATCAGCTGTCGATATGCTCAAAACAGACAGATGTCTTTTAATTGCCTGAACTAGTAGTATATGGAATTTTGATGTAAATATTCATGGCATCTGGATATATTTGATGTGTTTTTTTTTTAACTCTTTGGTCGTTGTTGTCATCTGCCAAGTCTTTACTTAACAGAAGATTATATAAGAAGTTGAACTGCTGGTATGAGAGCCGACAATTCGCATGGGTGATAAAATTACAAAGGATAAAACCAAGAAGCCAAAATATTATGCACTCCAACCCACCCCACAATGTTTATATTAAACAATTGATACAAAGACCGGTGGAAGAGTCCGGGAATCGAACCCGGTCCAAGAACAGACGAAGATCGGAACAGGGGACACTTTTTCAATAGTAGCTGTATGTGACAGCATAGTTATTAGTATTCTTCCTAGTCACCCAATTACCTAACACTCAATTAAAATAAAGCAAAAAGCAATTTTTTATTCACAGTCATTCTTTAATAGCGTTGAAAAGCACTACCCTTAGCAACAAACACATTTAGAACTCTGTCGCTTCAATCCCTTCCGCAACTCCCTATGCTTGCTCATCAGTGATGTTATACCGACAAGGTACTAATAAGTGCAGATATTTACGATAGCAGTGTCATAGAAGGTCGTAAGTGCCGTATGAAGTCAAGTGAGATAAGCCTTTTTATGTAATCGTTGGAAAAACCGCGCGCGCTGAGCCTGATGCGAAGCGCGTTATCCATTACAATTACAACTAGCTATCGTGTGCCGTATTCGTAGACTGATCCTGCCTTCTATTCTACGTAAATCCACCCGCGGTGCCATGTCATTTTGGAGCCATCTGTTCGTTGAACACCTGGAAAATTTCAACCAATTTTGGTACAGGGATGGACAATTGGACATCCAAAGATACTGTTTTCTTTTTCTTTTGACCCGAGAACGATACACGTTTTACGCGTAGGAATTTGCGGGCAATTTCTATTGTTCTATATAAGAGCGGCCAGAATGCGTACCCCTAAGGGCCCACGTTTCTGTTTTTGCTGTTAATTGTTATTAATTTCTATTTAATTACAAAGATCAACACACAGAAATGATCTTAATTGTTTCCTTTTAATATCTATGTTCCTTAATAGAATATTCCGTAAACCATGAATATAAAATTGTGGTGTACCCACATTAAAAAAAAAAATGAGACATTACATGTTTCATAAATTTATAGAATATTCCGTGTTTAAAGGTATTTCAGCCTGCACTATGAATACGACTCCATATCCTTTCTAACAGAACCAGTCAGTTAATCGTTTTTACCGACGAGCATGTTGCATTATAGACACAATAACTAATACCGGTTTTATAAATAGCTTTATCTAAGAAACATTTTATATAAGTAAACGTAATCCTTAAGATCTGATTTAATACTATCTGACTTCAAAAAAGGAGGAGGGTTCTTAATTCGACTGTTTTATTATGATTGTCACCTCAGAAATTTTGACTGGGTGAACCGATTTTGATGATTCTTTTATTATTTGAAAGCTGGTGCTGAAATTTAGTTCAGCTCTGACAAAGAAATCGATGAGAAAATTATATAACTGTTATTGTATGTTCTACATATTTCGCTCATTGAAGTCGGATATTTTTTTGTAAGAAAATGATTACTATGTTATTTTAATAGGCTTGTAGATAATCTTTGGAGGATGTTAATCGATTCTATTGTTTATTAGGATCAAATGTCCATAAAGTACACTTAGACTGCTCTAGAACTCAGAAATGACCGTAAAAGTTCAACATTCCTACGGAACGCTAAAACGCTCCATACAAATGGCCACCTACATGTGACGTCCTTTGTGGGTTGGGCACCAATATGTTTGTATCGAGACATTAAGTAACTTGCCTTTTGCACAGTGAAAATGGCAAATTACTTATTGTCTCCCATGAGGTTGTCTTACTTTTTTTTTATTGTGAGGATTCTGAACACGTATTTAAAATTTCTTTTAGATAAAAAAAAAACATAAAATTTGTCTACCTTTGAAATCACACATGAAAAAATATTATTATATATGTATGTTGACAGTGTTGTTGAGATGATAATGGTATTGATGAAGACGTCACATAACAAACACATATTTTCTGCCTCCTACAGCTGCATATACTAGAACTTAATTTAAATAAACACTATTTCATTCGAAGCGAATGTGAAAATAAAGCTTTTAACATTTCGCTTTATTCGAAAACTCTTTAATATTGTGTTGCGGTATTTGTTCCCAACCCCTTTTGTTTCGCTGTTCGAGGCTTCAACATTTTAGCGGATTTTCACATAAATATTGGATATTATTTTCATTAAGCTTGCTTTACAGTAAAAACAATAAATAGGTGAGTGTAAGAAAAAAATGCGGGACTCCTTCACATGATCTAACTCGCTGAAGTATATTGGTCATAAACATGATGATAAGCATGGAAAGAAAAAGGATAACAAGAGCAGAGGAGGGGGGGTGATGCCCTCTCAAAGTACTCAAAGTTATAACAGGAATTGCACGATGTAATTCCGCCATCCCCGTTTCACCATCGGACAACCAGGCGACGAGTGATTTCACCCTTATATTGTCAGTTTACCACTTATTCGCACGAAGCGATTTGCTTCATCATTTCTAATGCGAACCGCTAAGGAATTGAACTCGCTCCCATCGTGTGTATGAGGATTATAATTTGAGTATCTTCAAGGTAAGAGTGAATGGGTTGTTACTGAACCGGCGATTTACATCCTCGACCCCGTAGTCACTTTCCATCAAGTGATACTGAGGTCAATCGCTGGTCAGTTTGTGAATAAAAAAAAACTGAACGTTCGTTCCATATTGGCCATAAGATGACGCCATGAATTTCTATCGGTAACCCAACATCCTAGGATGAGCACTAGACCATATTGCAATGGGCATGCTACGGAGCCGAGACGTGGCCACTCACCATACGACTAGTCCACCAATTCAAAGTCGCTCAACGACTGAACTGAGGCAAACGAGTTCTGGAGTGGAGGCCACGAATCGGCAAACGTAGTGTAGGGCACCCTGTAACAAGGTGGATCGACGACATTCGTAGGACAGCAGGTAGTAACTGGTGGACGAGAGCTGAAAATCGAGCTCAGTGGCGTGCCATGGAAGAGGCCTGTGTCCAGCAGTGGACTGAAACAGACTGATGATGATGCTCCACCCGGCCACCCCCCTAATACGCCTATGTCAATGCTTCTTCTTCTTCTACTACCCTCACGTATGTTGGCGACGACGGACCACCTTTGCGAAGTCCTCTCTATTTTTAGCCAATCTTACGAGTGTAGCTGTAGCTGCGTTCTTGATGCTACAAATTTTTTGATTATTTTGATATTATCGAGCCAATTCATCCTCCTTCTTCTCTTCCCCTTTTCACTTCTATTTTCCCCTCTTTTAAAAGTTTGAGTATTTTATATTTCTCGTGTCTTTGTAGATGACCACAATATGCAATTTTAGGTTTCTTTAATACTTTCAAATAATACTTTCCTTTTCTTATCCATACTAAACTTATAAATGCGAAAGTGTGTCTGTCTGTCTGTCTATTACCTCTTCACGCTTAAACTGCTGAATCGATTTTGATGAAATTTGGCATAGAGGTAGTTTAAGATCCGAAGAAGGACATAGGATAGTTTTCATCCTTGAAATTATACCTAAAAAGATTAAAACGTAAGTGAATATTTCTGTTGGGGTGCGGTGACCCTGTAGGAAATGTAATTATTAGACCAAAAGCACAATTGCTCTTACATTTGCTTAGGCGCTTTTAATAATGCCTTTTATCAAGTTCCACGCGTACGTAGTCGCGGGCAAAAGCTAGTTAATTATATGTAGTTAACATTTCTGCATTTATGATCCTGGCAGTCCATGTTTTTTTCAACATACGTCTGTAATATAGCCATATTTTATGTCAGTGCAATCTAGCCTAAAAATATGCCTATCTAATCTAGTCTACCTGTACGCGACACGATTAGCAACCCTATGTGGGGTCTCAAACTCTAACTATTCCAGTTACTAACAGAGGTTCAGTACTATTCCATAGATTACCTACAGTTATTTCTCTGCTATCATCTAGAATGCAACTCAGACCGCCCACTACCTCATTTGCAGCGACCATATTTAATAAACATAACGTACTTTTTACACCAAAGCATCATACAAGGATGCTGATTGCATAATATAACTGTAACGATACAGCGTTGCTTTCCTTGAATTCATTATTTGTTATAACTGTTGCTAATGATATTGAGGAAGTATCTAACCGATGTCCGTTTTTGAATATTTGTAGGAATTTAATTATTGTATTAAGCGGTTTACACTCACGTGAAATGGTCAGGAACGGCCCGACATGTTTCGAACACGTATGGAGCTCTTCACCCATGGACTGCTACCCGTACAGCGGTGCGGTAACTTCGTCTCAGTTTTTTTTTTCACTTTGTAGAATAATTAAATATGTAAATACAACAAACAAACATTCAGGAGAATGTTTTAATAAGATTAATGTTTTAGTAGGAATTTATTGAATAGGATTCATATCGCCAATTTTCGGTATCTTATCACAACTCCGAAACATTGTTTCCCTTCTGTAACGTTTCGCCAAATTTTAATTTGCCGAAAGATTTTTTTTCCTGACACCTGTAATTTTTTCAGGATTTTATAAACATCGCTTTAAATAATCCATTAGGTTAGGTTAGGTTTGTTTAATAGTTAATCTGAAAAAAATAACAGTTTTGGAATAAAAATGACTTTTGGACTAGACGTGTGCGCCGCGCCGTTTTGTACCGACGCCGCAGTGTACGCCGCGTCGGCGTGATATCGGCGTGGCCTTTGTGTACTTTGTATTTATGTGCATATAAATAATGTTAACTGTAATTTATATACTGTAGGTAACCTGTACTTTATATAAAGCACAGGTTACATTACATTACAGATGGGAAACTAAAATTAATGTTTCAAATAGGTAACCACAATTTTCAAGTATCAAGACGAGCTTTAGACCATGAGCCAAGCCAACATCCTAATACACCAGCAGGCACCGGTGCGCGAGCTCCACCCTTCATTTTTATTCAGCGCGCGTACCAGTTGTAGTGTTGCGCCCGCAAGGGATTACTCAAAAATTCTGAAGTTTCATTTAATCCGAAACCATTCATATTTCGAATTTTCAATGAAATAACGCGAAACGATCATTTTCGCCATGGATCATGTATTACGTATAATAATTAGGTTAGGTTAGGGTTATATGATATCCCAAAAAAAAACTAATATTTTATCAGAACATTCTCGGAATGAGGAAAATTTGGAACGATCACGCGGATGCTTTAAGGAGTGTCTGTGAACGCGCGCCGATTTGGCCCGAACACAGGAAGATGAGTGAAGGTGTTGTTTACCTGCCTGTTGGTTTAATGGATCTCATGTTGTTTTTTCTTTTCCTTTGCATTTGTAAGGTGGATGTTACCCTGGTACTACTACTAATTAAATAAAACACCGTTTTAAAATGTATTAATTTCATATTATGAGAAATTCATTCATAATTTCAACCAATTTTTTAAAGTGAATTATATTTTTCGCTAAATTCTAGATAGTAACAAAGCCATTTCATGCTTTCGTTGCGTGCAGACGAAAATAAGTTGAAAAAAAGAACAAAAATTAAATAATCAGCATTTTTGAACAGATAAGGAGCCTCAAGTCCCGTTTTGTTATAATAACGTTCTAAATACCCTTTCCTTATTAAGTTGATAACTTATCCAAAATCAAAGTACCATTAACGCTACAAGTAACATTATCTTACAAATCTCACTCAATCCTTGGAAAATGTAACTAATATTTGCTATACCTATCCCGCGGAAGATCGGAGGGAAACTTTCACAAAAAGGGCTAAAGTGACAGCTATTTTCTATTAATTAGCGTCGTTATTAAAGCAAAAGCATCGTAAGAGCCCTTGAGAAAGGGTTCCGAGGTTTGAGAGTTATCTATGGATAGTAACAGCTTAATCATGTTTATTTCCGTGTAGAAGCAACTGCCAATGACTTCTATGTATTTATAAATTTATGAAATATATTGCCTCATTTTTTAATGTGGATACACATACACACCACCATTTTTATATTAAACCATTGATACAAAGATGCGTAACCTGGTGGATGGGGACCGGAAATCGAACTCGGTAGCTCTGGATTACCGGTACAGGCGCGACAGCGGCCTATCGGTTTGACTCGGGCGTTGGTGACCTTGTAATGCCGAATCCTTCGACAAGGCATTCACTTGAATGCCTTTCCCCACCTCGCGCGACCCGCGCTCGCCCCTCGACACGCACACATAGATAGCCGCGAGTTTTGTTACCGCGCACAAGTGTCGCTGTCGTTTCTTTTTACGATATATATTCTTTGTTACCGATCCAGCGTGCTACCTCACCACCACTTTAACGCCAGATAACCTTTCGAATTTACTACTAGTTACCGTACTACTCCTGTAAATCATCGGATGTTCAGTTATCCTTGTAGTAAAATTGATTACAATGCGTTCAGCCGTTTCGGAGTAATAAGAGGACAAAGTAATTTTTATAACCAGATGACGCTATACGGCTGGCATCATGCTGGATTTTTAATGAAATAATGAATGCATAAAAAACTGATTATTAATATAATTTTAGTTAGTATAGATTGTGCAAGACGAGAAACAGAAATAGCTTATAATTATTCCCTAGAAATAAGTGAATAAAAAAAGTTATAACCATCTTTCGATGTTTAATTATTCCTGTAAACAATTGGTTAGTAATTAAAATCTGTCTAGCTGTTTCAGCATGATGAGGTCGCATATGTATGAATGCCTATAAGAAACAAAAGAAAACATGCATCGCACGTTAAGATATCTTCGAAAATTATAATAAAGATTTAATAACAGCTGTATAAAAGATATGTCAGCTTTTATTCAGATGTTACATGTAAGTCATTAAGAAACTATTACCGAGGCTTAACATCGCTGTTATACAGCCTCATTTAAAAGTGTGCCCTAATTGCTAGAATAACAGCTGGGTAGACGTATACCCAGACATTACCCAGATAATAGTTTCAGCTTATAGTTTCCAAATCGCTGTTACTCAAACTTTATTCAGCATGTCTGTCGGCCGCGAGTCGCTTAGCAGCACGGATAGCTGCCCCTGATGAAGAGCTCCATACGAGTTCGAAACATGTCGGACCGTTCCTGACAATTTCACGTGAGTTGAAACCTTTTTTATAATTAATTATTAATGTCTGTGCTACTTGGATATGGCTTCACCCGTAGGAAATTGTTTTCAATATCAATAAGAACACATGAAGTTTTGTAATAGTATACAAAGATGTCGGTTGGTATTGTGTGGTATTGTACAGATGTACAGCATATTGTACATTGTGATACAACGGCCTGAAGTACGGCACGCGCGTCCTTAATTAATGAACTAATTACACGCACTCTTTTTACGTTTTACTCTTATTAATATTGTATAGGGTGAGTTCTGTGCGCGGAATTAAGGTGCGTGCTTTTGTTCAAGAATTGAGAAATAAATGTATTTGTTCCCAGTAATTTTGTATGAGTATTTGGTTCCTGATTCTCGTTTTTAGATTAGACAACGCGGTTGGTGCAGGTTGTAGCGCAGTTGCCTACTGAGCTGGCGGTACTAGGTTCGAATTCCGGCCAGGGCATACATTTATGTAATTAACTCAAATAAATGTCCCTGGGTTATGGATGTTATCGATATATTATGTATATCGTCGTCTAGTACCCATAGTACAAGCTTTACTTAGTTTGGGACTATGTCAATTTGTGTAAAATTGACCCTAAATATTTATTTATTTATATATAGTTCATTTCCCAAGCACAAATATTCGAGTTCATCACACAAATATTTGCCCTGGCCAGGATTCTAACCCAGTACTGCTGGCTCAGTAGGCAAGTGCTTACAAAAATTTTATTTCAGTGACAATATAGAAACAATTGCTGAAAATGCTCAAAGTGATTTAAATAGCTTGAATACTTGGTTCAAACATAATTTATTAACAATAAATGTCTCTAAAACAAATTTTATGATCTTTCACGCAAAAAATAAAACAATAGGACCACATCTACCATTACATATTAACAATGAACCGTTAGCTAAAGTGGACTCTGAAAAATATCTCGGCCTTATTTTAGACAGCAAAATGACCTGGAAACCACACTTAGAAAAATTGCGGTCAAAACTTTCGAGTCTTATAGGATCACTTCGAGGCATTGTGCGCTGTTTTCCTAAATCGGTACGATATATTATATACAATTCTATGGTAAAACCTCACCTTGAGTACCTAATAGAGATTTGGGGCACGGCAGGAAAGACAATTCTTAAAAATATTCAAACTACACAAAATAAAATAATCAAAATCCTATTTCACTACAACTTTCTAACCCCTACAGAAAAAATATACAAAGAGACCGGCCTAATGACACTTACACAATTATACCACTACAAAACATGCATACTAATTAGAAAAATCTTAAACAATCAAATACATACTCAAATATCATTTACCAAAAAGGGACAAATACAAAAACGCTTAACTAGGCGAGCTAATCATATATGTCTTAGGTCACCAAGAACCAACTATGGCAAGCGCAATTTACTTTATGAAGGAGCACAACTATACAACAAGTTACCTAACGACATCAAAGAAATAAAATCCCAGTTACTGTACAAGAAAGTTTTAAAACATCACGTTTCGATACGCTTTTCTAGATAAATTAACTAAAAACTTTTATTTTTCAAACTATACTTACATTTCGATGGCCATCGCCATTGCTATCACATTTGTCACGTAATAAGTGCCGCTACTCGTATACTAAAACCGGGCGACATGCACATTGCAATGTTCACCTACCGCAAATGAATAATACTAAAATTATTCTACCTACCTATTACTGTTAACACGATATTTACGATGTTTATGATATAGTTGTCACCGTTTTTTCTGTACGCTACTGTGTTATAGTTTAATTTTGTGAATGTGTTTTTCTCAATGTCAAGTGAATTGTATTCTTTCTGTTGAGAAAATAAATGTCTTAAACCTTAAACTGAGCCAACCGCCTTGTCGTCGATATAAGTATATACAAGAATAGCAAGACTTAAGATTTTATCTATTCTATTGTTGATACAACTATCGCACCAGTTTTTAGCGCACAGTCCCAAGATTCCCCCGTATTTATGGACACCATAAATAGTACACGCTTTTCCTTTTGCCATAAAATGTCCGCCTTTATTCCTTCCACAAATGCACTACAATTATTCCGGGTATACCTACCGCTCGTCAAAAGTATATTACACACTAGGCTTTACTCCACTGCTGTCTGTGTCTATTAACTTTAGACCAGTAAAAATTGCCTTTGATAATTTTAAAGTCTTCGACGACGCGGTTGGCTCAGTTTGTAAGCACTTGCCTAGCCACTAGATTGCTTTTGGTAACTACGGCTACCTGTCACCGCTCTTATTTTATTATATAAATAGAGTCCAACTCAAAATTCGAAGCAATTGAGTGGCTACTGAACCGGCGGTCCCGGGTTCCAATCCTGGCCAGGGCAAATATTTGTGTGATGAACTCGAATATTTATGCTTGGGTCATGGTTGTTCTATATATTTAAGTAATATATTTATCTATATAAGTATGTATATCGTCGTCTAGTACCCATAACACAAGCCTTCTTGAGCTTAATTTGGGACTAAGTACATCGATTTGTGTGAGGTTGTCTGATACTTATTTATTATTTTTTTATTTTTGTTCGAGTGTAAATGTTAACTGGGAGCTACATTAAAAAGTTTAGAAGATCTACTCTTAAGATTTTACTTTTTCCCCCTACCACCTAGTGAGATAATATATTAGTCAACAGCTTCCAGTAATATCCGTCTAATACTCGTATGTTCACTTTTGCAAAGATTCTTGCGTAAAAATATATTAAAAACATTCGTTGCATTAACTGCTCCTGAAAATTTCATAACTGCTGTTTACCATATTATTTAAATACTTTCAAGTACCGAATTATTACCATGTAACATTACGTGATTACTTTTTTTCATTATAAAACGCAAAATTTTAGGAAATTTTCAATAGTACCGAATGCATAAGCATAGATTTTCTAAAATTTTAAAGATAGCTTTCAAATAACATCTTATATCCACACGCCAAAATTCAAAGAATTTTGATTTATCAAAGTTTAATTTTTTATTTCTCTCCAATTTTACCGGACTACTTCTGCTGTCTTAGGTTTAGACTAGTAATTTGAGTCTTATGAAGATTAAAGGATTCCGTAAAATTATGAACCTTTAAAATTACAACTTACATTTATATTACTTAATAGAACTAGAAAAGTACTGTAATTAAATATATTTAATAATTATACAGTGTAAAGCTTAATCTTATTTAAATCAGTGACGGACGGACGGACAGCGAAGTCTCAGTAATAGGGTCCCGTTTTTACCCTTTGGGTACGGAACCTTAAAAAATTGTCCATTTTGAAACAAATTCGCAAGGTTTACAGCTCTCAGAAAGCAATAGGAATATGACTTATGTTTGAGGAATTAAATGACTTTGAGTTTAAACTATGTTTCCATACAAGCGTCAAAGTTAATGTAATTTTAATCGATCCCGTATCCTTATCAATCGGTTCCGGAGCTACAACGCACACACAGACGTGCGGTGCACCTGCGGCTGTCGACCTGTTACCGTTTTTATACGTAACCGGTTCATGGGGGACGGTGTTATGCATGCACGACCCAAATGTTTACAATGAAGCGAAAAATTTAATAGTTCAGGCAGGGTTCGAACCTGCGTCTCCAACGGCTTTCCGGGCCAACACGGGCGTCTTACCTATTGGACCACCGGAACTGATGCGTGAGCCATTGAATCTCTCAACCAGTTGCTTCAGCATGCCTCAGGGTGGCATCGTAGTGCCCATTAGCACGGCATTCAGTTGTGCCGTGCATGCGCTTGCGTTCGGTCGCCGTCGCTGCAAGTGATATGTAATGATGGCCTCTAACGTGGTTAAATGTGCGAATTGTAATGTGGTTATTAATGAGCTTCTTGCTTTTGTTAGCAATAAGATATCTGTGATGGACGATGAAAGTTTAAGTAAAATATGTTTGAGTGCTTTCTCTGACAATGATATTGTCGCCGCAAAGAATCTGTTGTTTGATTCTGTGTCGACAAACAAGCGGAAAATAACGCGGAAAAATGATGGAAAGAAACTGCGAGACATTGATGACATAATCCGTTTAATAAGAGGCATAAATTCTGAGGAATTACCAGTGTTTGTTGCAAAATATCTTGAAAAACTACCTCCCGTCTTGTTCGATCATGTCGACGTAACTCGGCTTTTAAAAGATATAGTAAAGCTGCAGCAGGACATGATGATAATTAAAGAGAAGTATACCACTTTAGACCAGCTCAATGCGGTGAAGTGTGAAGTGGAGGCAATTAAAAATGCGTCCATAATTAATAATTACGAGTGCAATGTAAACACAAAGCGCGGTGCCTGTATGATGGATAGTTTCGAATATGCGAGTGGACCGATGGGGCTGGCTCCTACATGTAATGATAGCACTATCGAAGGCAGTCAGGAACATCATACGTCGTCTCCAGAAATGGTATATCGTAACATTCAAAAGAACAAGCCATAAATGAATGTAATGACTGTTTACAAGTGGACGGTAGCGATACGCCGGCGCCGCAACCGTTATCTATGAGTCATGCGAGTCAGCCGAGCGGCGTGCAGCTGAGTGCGGCCGGACAAGTACCTGTACCTTTACCGATACAGCAGCGTTCGCTTGCGATTACTAAGGAATGCCCTAGTATGGAGCACTCATTATTGCAAATAAATAATAATGATGATGTTATGATATCCAAACCAAAGACTATGGCTAGCGTTGTTCGGGAGGGTGAATGGAAGTCACAGCCACAACCTGATGAATGGGTACTTGTGCAGAGGCGAAAGCTTCGTAATCGTTTTATGGGACAGCGGGGGAAAGCAAATTTAGACCCGGAGACGAAATTTAGAGCTGCGGAATCTATGATCCCGCTTTATATCTATAATGTAGCTAAAGATTTGTCTGAACAGGATATTTGTAGCTACATAAAAAAGAAGTCAAACTGTTTAGTTAAAGTGGTTAAAATGAACATGAAAATAGAAAAGGATTATGATTCTTACAAGATATTTGTACCTAAAGATAAAACTGAAATATTTTTGAGCGATGATTTTTGGCCCAAAGGAATAGTCTACCGTCGATTTATCGACTTTAGAAAGCGTGAAAAAAGTGAAGGCTCGATCAAACAATCTGCATAATGAATAGCAACCTTATTAGTTTCAATTGCAAAAATATAATTCGATCTGTGGAGTGTGTTCGAAGCCTGTGTCGCTCGGCAGACATTGTTGCGCTACAAGAGACGTGGTTGCTGCCCCACGACCTGGCTTTCCTGGGGACTATCGACGACGGCTTTGCCTTCACGGGCACCTCTGCTGTCGATACTTCGGCGGGGGTCCTGCGTGGGAGGCCCTACGGTGGAGTGGCACTACTGTGGAGAAAGTCTACGTTTTCTAATGTTACGATAGTAAAGTGTATTAGTGTACGTCTAGCCGCGATAAAAATTGAGCTCAGTGATCGGTGCTTTTTAGTTTTCTCTGTTTACATGCCTACTGATTCAAGTGAAAATCTAGTGGAGTTTACGGATTGTCTCAGTGAAATATCGGCTATAATTGAAACTCATAATGCGGAGTCGGTATTTATGTTAGGGGACTTTAACGCACATCCCGGTGAGTTATTTGCAAGAGAACTTTTATCTTTCTGTGATGAACAGGTGTGGACTTGTATAGATTTAGAAATGATGCCCTCTGATAGCTATACATTCGTGAGTGACGCACACGGGTGCCGCCGCTGGCTCGATCACTGCTTAGTTACAAGCTCAGCGCAACCATCAATACATGCTTGCTCAGTGTTATATAACACGTACTGGTCCGATCACTATCCTATATGCATAGAGTGTAATTTTAATATCTTGAAGCCAAAAATACTTGTTAACAATAAATGTATAAATAAAGTTGTTTGGGGGGAGCGTGATATATCTCAGATTGATAAGTATCTTAACATCTGTCACGCAAATTTACGAGAAATTGATTTTCCTGTAGAATTTAGTGAGTGCAGTGATAAATTGTGTTGTGATAAAAGTCATAGAAAAGTATTAGACACAATGTACGAGGAGATTATTTGTACACTGTCTAAGGCTGCGGAGTGTTGCTATAATACAAATATAAATTATAAACGTAAAAATGTCACTGGGTGGAATAGACACGTGCGCGGCGCTCACGAGAGGTCGCGGCTTTGTTTTGGGAACTGGTTAGTTCAGGGTAAGCCAAAGTCTGGCCCCGTATATAAGGAGATGTGTGAGTCCAGGCGCTTATTTAAATTAAAATTAAAGTGGTGCCAGAATAATCAACAACAAATAAAGATGGACATCATTGCTGAACAACACTCAAATAAAAAGTTCGGTCAGTTCTGGAAAACCTCGAACCGATTAAGTCCAAGTCCGAGCCTCCCTGTGAGCGTGGCGGGAGTGTGCGATCCCGTCGGCATAGCCAATGTTTTCCGCTCTCATTTTTGTGTCAAATCTCCACTGGGGTTGGCGGCGCGGGAGGTGCCCGATGCTGGGACTGTCAATGGGGAGCGTAGTGTGAAATTTACCGCGAAGGAAGTGAATGCAGTCATTAAGGGAATGGTGCGTGGCAAGTCGCCGGGCCATGACAGCCTCAGCATCGAACACCTGCAGCACGCTGGAGTACATCTACCTAGGGTGTTGTCCATGTTCTTTAGTTTGTGTTTAGGCCACTCATACCTACCTAAAAACTTGATGCGTACTATTGTCGTTCCTATAATTAAGAACAAAACTGGTGACTCTTCTGATGTAAAAAATTATAGACCAATTTCACTAGCCACGGTCATTGCCAAGGTGCTTGACAGTCTCCTTGGTAAGCATCTGGATAAGCACATTAAACTCCACGATGCGCAGTTTGGCTTTAGACCAAATCTTTCTTGCGAAAGTGCTGTCCTGTGTCTCAAGGAGACTGTGAAGTACTACACCAATAGAAAAACGCCAGTGTACGCTGTTTTCCTTGACTTGTCAAAAGCCTTTGACCTTGTTTCATACGACGTACTCTGGGGGAAATTAAATACTGAAACAGGCGTACCTAAAGAAGCGACATCCTTGTTTATGCACTGGTATAATAATCAGAGCAACTGTGTACGATGGGCACGCTCTTTCTCTGATGAGTACGGGTTGGAGTGTGGGGTGAGGCAGGGGAGGATGACGTCTCCCACGCTCTTCAACCTGTACGTCGACGCGCTGATCAGGGAGCTCAGTGGCACCGGTATCGGCTGCCATATAAATGGAGTCTGTGTCAATAACATTAGTTACGCAGATGACATGGTGCTGCTGAGCCCCTCGAGCGGTGCACTGAAGAAACTGCTCAGTATTTGCGAGTCCTATGCGGTGGCCAATGGACTCAGGTACAACGCTCAAAAGAGCGAGTTTATGATGTTCAAACCAGACAACATCCGTTATACTGATGCTCCTGAGTTGTTACTTACTGGTGTAAAATTGCAAAGAGTAGAAAAGTTTAAGTACCTGGGTCACTGGATCACCGCGGATCAAAAAGACAATGTGGATATTGAGAGGGAGCGCAGGGCGCTGTCTGTCCGATGCAACATGTTGGCCCGTAGGTTTGCGAAATGTTCTGAGCCAGTAAAAGTCACGCTATTTAAAGCATACTGCCAGACATTCTATACATGCAGCCTATGGGTTAACTATACGCAGAAGGCATACAGCGACCTGCGAGTTCAATATAACAACGCGTATAGAGCGTTGTTGCGGCTGCCGCGATATTGCAGCGCTTCCGCGATGTTTGCGGAGACAAATACGGCTGGTTTCGCCGCCATCATGCGCGCGCGCAGCGCCTCTATGCTGCGGCGCGTGCGCGACAGCTGCAACACGCTCCTGCGCGCTGTTGTTGTCGAACGATGGGACTCGCCAGTGCTGAAGCGGTGGATTGGGCTCCATGCCTTTAAATAATGCTGTACTTTGTCTTCTGTGTTTATAGTTTTAACGTTTTTATTGTCTAACACTAGTTTTTAAGTCTGCACAATCTAACAAAATATGGATCTTTGGTCTGAAATAAATTATTATTATTATTATTATTAGAAAACGCATGCACGACCCATTAGAATAGAAAGAGGAAAACACAAACGGCCTCGCGACCCACGGAGTTGGTCGCGAGTCGCGTACCAGCACGGATAGCTACGATGAAGAGCTCCTAATGAGTTCGAAACATGTCGGGCCGTTCCTGACAACTTTTACGTGAGTTTAAACCGTTTTTGACGTGACGTCTTAAATTAGGTTGCGCTGGGAGTTACTCATGAAAAAGTGTAACGCCCGCTCGCGTCTGTTAGGAGGGCCGGTTGTCCCGCTAAAACTCGAGAACGGCTGAACCGATTTGGCTAATTTTAGTATTGAAATATTCGTGGAAGTCAAGGAAAGGTTTAAACGGTGAGAAAATATAGAATAAATGAGTGGAAAATAATAAAAACGATAATTTTATATTCCCATACAAATACAAACTGTTCGTACTTACCTGTCAAACATATGATGTTTGTTCCGTCGGTTCGGTATTTTTAGAATAATTACATGTAGATCTAGACTAAATAAGGGTTTGGAATCGACAACATACATGCATAATAGTCTGATTATCGCATATTTAGATTTAAAACATGTAAAATAATAATAAAAAAAAATTGCGGCGAAATAAATTTTCTTTCTTTCTTTCTTTCTAAAATAAAGACACTATAATGACATTAATGACACATGTGATGGGTGCGTTCAGAAAGTAACACTTAAAATGTTGTTAGGGAAATTGTGAATGGATATGATACAAATAAATATTCTACCGAGAAAAAGACGTTGTCACGTAAAATCTTCCTTCGCCCGTAAAACCGACTTTACAGGCAACCATTTTTTTTTATAATTAATGTCTCACGATAGTTTTAATAACATTAAGAAAACACAATTTTATTATTCACGCGAAAAGGCATCACCATAACAAAGAACGTGAAACTAAAAGCATTGTATTTTTTTTATTTAAACAAAGCAATGCAAACTTGCGCCTGTTGACAACGCGGTTGGCGCAGTTTGCAGAGCAACTGCCTACTGAGCCAGCGGTTCTGGGTTCAAATCTCGGCTGGAGTAAATATTTGTGTGATGAATTCGAATATGTGTTTGTATCGTCGTCTATTACCCATAGTACAAGCTTTGCTTAGTTTGGGACTAGGTCGATTTGTGTAAGATTGTCCCTTTATATTTATTTATTTATTGAACTTATATGGAGACTCATGGGATACGTGCACAATGACGATGCTGACAAGAAGTGCCGTCAATCCGAAGCATTTACGTTATTATGGTTCCGTCCCCAAAGGGTAAAAACGGGACCCTTTTACTGAAACTTTGCTGTCCGTCCGTCCGTCCGTCCGTCTATCACCAGGCTGTATCTCAAGAACGGTGATAGCTAGACAGTTGAAATTTTCACAGATGATATATTTCTATTGCCGCTATAACAAGAAAAACTAAAAATTAAATAAAATAAATATTTGAGGGGGGGCTCCCATACAACCAACTTACAGATAATTGTACGGAACCCTTCGTGCGCGAGTCGCACTCGCACTTGGCCGGCATTACTTCTTGAAATTGTCATTGCTGCCACCTATGTAGGTTCCTGCTAACTGATGCCCTTATCACACTAATATTATAAAGGTGAAAGTTTGAGAGTGTGTTCACGTGTTTGTTTGTTACTTCTTCACGCTCAAACGGGTGGACCAATTTTGATAAATTTTAGCACCCTCTGTGCTGACACCCTGGATTGATACAAAAGCTACTTTTTATTATACGGGAGATGAACGGGTAACACCGCGCGGAACTGCTAGCTGCTATTTGCGCGACCGTGTTATATATAGACACTACTACTGCGTACTTGACTATTAAGGTAAAATAAAATCATTTATTTAGTAGGCATTTATAGCTTAAAACTGTAACTGGAGACTACAGGGCTGGCTCGTTCTTCGCTCAAAAAATAATCATATCTATCCAGAGATGGAACGCAACCAGTTTCATGGATACTCTACCCAAGAGTTACGACTTAAATAGGTGATATAGCTTAAGATTTAATTTTAATTATTTAATTTAGTTAAGATTGCAAATTAACTGTAATTTTATAACTAATTAATACTTATAAAATATACATATAATAATATATGTATATCTTTGTTTCGACCTATGCTTGTAAAGAATGCCATGAGGCATTAAGTTCGCCATTCGTACTGGCTTTTGTTTTGTGCAATAAAATGTAAATAAATAAATATAGAAATATACATTTCTATAAACCCTCGTTGGCATAAACATGAAATAAAAAAAGCTTACAAAACACTCTTGGCTCCCTTCCGTGCACGACCATCCCGATCCACCGGACGCGGCCGAGCCAGTTTTTTTCGTTTTGTGACATCAGTATATCTTGTATCTAGTTTATAGTTCATTATCTGAGGACAGCGGCTTTGTTGCCTACTACCAAAATAGTTCGGTTCCCACGCTATTTACCTAATACCGATATCATCATCATATCAGCGATAGACGTGATCTGCTGGACAAATGCCTCCTCCAAAGTTCTGCCCTCCTAACCAGATCGTTAGGCCATTTCATGTGGTCATTCCACGCTGGGTCTTCCGGAACGCGGTCGCCACTCAACCTTTCTGGGCCAACGACCATCGGTTCTACGAGCAATGTACCCCGCCTACTTAAGTTTGGTGACTGTCTACAACCTTTATATCAACAACACAAACTTGGTTCTCTTGGTGCGATATGCTAAGCTAGTTAAGACTAGGAGAAATTGGGTATGTCGTAGTGGCTTCTCTAATAAGGATTCCTCATCATATTTCAAAATCATATTTAAAGGTTAACTGGAAGAGATCCCTTAAAGGGACAAGTTCGCCTTTGTACATGCTTATTCTTTTGTAATGTGTTTTTCTTGTATTTATGTACAATAAAGTGTTTACATACATACATTCATATTTTGAACCTGTTATACAGTTTCGGCAGTTCTTGTCGTTACGAAGGGTATGGTGACTGATGTTGAATTCTACAAGATACTGTTGTTATATGGATAAAAGTAGCTCTATTATGTCATGAAATAAAAAGGAAAAATAATAATCGACTGATATAAGAGACTTCAAATGTACGCAGAATTAACGATTTAAATCCAAAGGCAAGGTTGAAATTGTTTTTAGAATTCCCATAATTCAACAAAGCAATTATTGTACGACAACGGTGTTGTATGTTTATACTTTTACGCATTTATCACGGGCAGATGGCAAATTAGTCTTATGCCTACTTATATAATATAAATATATATAAAGTGTACTCGGATAATTCCGAATGTCGGGTAATTCCGATTTTTACTGATATATAATAAACGGGGTAACATTTTTTGCGCTAGCAACACTTCTTCTTACTGTGGAAGTGTATAGTATCTGAGGAGGTGTTACCTAACATTCGGATTTACCCGAGTACACTTTAGATTACTTTTACTCAAAGATGACGTGTTCGTGGCCATGTTAGAGCGTGCAACACAAATGCAACTAATACGTGCTTTTTAACCGCCTGTTATTATATTTGTGTGTTAACTTTTGATTTTATATTTTGGATTCATATCTAATATTGTAATATTATTAAAATAAACTCGAATATAACATAATTAACAGAGAACTATAACATTACCCGCCTGAATAGAAGCATCCCGAATCTGATAGTTTCAGATCTACGTACAATGGTATGATTTAGCGCTACAATGCCTGGAATACCTAATTGGCCCAAGTTCCAATAATACTGATGATCTATTATACAATCAGTGGCTTATCAGTACAATCAGCGTTTGTAGTAGGCGGCTATGTTAATAAACGCATTTGGTATTAACTTGGACTTAACTATCTAACAGTAATAGAATAGAATAATCATTTCACAACACTGCTCGAAAATATAGTCACAGATGGTCTATATTCAGTACTGAATTCGCTTTGCGTCTACTTTCCTTACGAGGACAGCTAAGGAATGGAACTCTCTTCCTGCGCACCTGTTTCCTGAAAAATATAACTTGGATCTCTTCAAGTCGAGAGTGAATAGGCATCTTCTAGCCAAGCATGCTCCATCTTAGGCCTTATTGTCACTTAACATCAGGTGCAATCGAGGTTAAATGCATGGCTATTTTGAATAAAAAAAAAAAAAAACTGAAAACTGCGTACTTATAGTTTTAAATTTGAGAATTTTCCTCCTATGAGCAAACACGGCAACAATGTTCCGTGATGCTTAAGTTTAATATTTTTGACCTGCTTAAGCGAATCGTTGAACCAATCAGAGTATGTCATATTAAATTGTATCCATACAAATACTGGTATACTTACCCATAACATATAATGACGTCACGATTAGGTGGCCATTAGTATGAAGCGTTTTTAGCGCTCCGTAGGAATGTTGAAATTTGACGGCTATTTCTGACTTTTAGAGCAGTCTAAGTGTAGTTAGTCCCATACTCATACTCATACTCATAGTCATACTCATACTCATTTATTGATAAAAATTTCAATATTTCCATATAGACATTTGATCACAATAAAGTATAGAAGCGATTGACATCTTCAAAAAGAATTTTCCACACGCCTATTGTGTTTTGGCTTTAATCACTCATATGGCCATATGTCAATGTCAATGGAGGCAGCAGGTATCCAAAATAACCCTTAAACAACAAGTTATAGTTATAACTTCTCTCGAACCCTTACATCAACCGCAATTTATATTAATTAGAACATATTCGGCGTAAAATTTAGTTCCGGCCATGTCTATTTAGAGAGTTCGTTCACCTGTGTATAATCGAGAGGGTAAAAGACCAGGAAATGGGTTGATTTTATGCAGATTTGCTTCACTGTAAGTGAAGTGGAAGATAAAAGAGTGAAATTGACACTTTCCTGTTTTTAGGTTCCGTACCCAAAGGGTAAAAACGGGACCCTATTACTGAGACTTCGCCGTCCGTCCGTCCGTCCGTCCGTTTGTCACCAGGCTGTATCTCAACAACGGTGATAGCTAGACAGTTGAAATTTTCACAGATGATGTATTTCTATTGCCGCTATAACAACAAATACTAAAAATAAAATAAAATAAATATTTAAGGGGGGCTCCCATACAACAAAATTGTTATAGATTATATATATGTATAGGTACGGAACCCTTCATGCGCGAGTCGGGCTCGCACTTGCCCAATTTTTTCACTTGAACACCGTATACTTGAAATAGGTAGGCGTGTAGAATAGTAATAGGGTTGTAGTTATATAAATAACATTATTAGCTCAATATGTCATGAAACAATGAAACAAAAATCCAAATCAAATAATATTTTTAAATTTCTCATGTAATATTTTTCTTGTTGGTGTGCAATAAAGTATTGTTGTATTTTTTGTATTTTTTTGGAATATGGGAAGTTACAGAAATTTTCTGATTATTTTTAATCCAAAAGAAATTTTGAAATGGTTTTCAGAATCCTCTTCATTGTATGACAGCCATGAGCTTAAACACACTTTTTCACGGTAAAATGGCAAATTACTTACTCTATAAAAAATATAGGTACCTACCGAAATTATAACTGACGTCACATGTATGTGGCCATTTGTATGGAGCGTTTTTAGCGCTCCGTAGGAATGTTGAACTTTGACGGTCATTTCCGACTTTAGAGCAGTCTAAGTGTAGTTAGTCCCATATAGACAATAGACATATGATCCCAAAAAAAATTTGATCGATTGACATCTACAAAAAAAAGTTATCTACACGCTTATTATAATATGTTGTATAATTCATCATTCTACACATCTATTGCAGTGTTTCAATGCACTTAAGCGGCACGTCTCTCATCTCCATCACAGCAAAAAAAGCTTCGCAAAAGTAGGCAATTAATAAATTTATGACTGCCCTCAAAGACCACGGAACCATTAAGGAGATCATTAATTAGTGCGCCGTTTCAGGGATTGCCGGCGGGACTCTAAATGGCGTAGGAAATGTTTGTTTTTACACATATTACTCGCCATATACTAATAAAGATGCTATTTTTATTCACTACAGAATAAAATAGTCATATAGGTAAGCCACTTTTTATAAGGTTTTATTTAACTTGTAATGCTGTCTGTACCTACTCACACGGTAAGCCCTTCTCTCTCGGCGTCTGCAGTAATGGTTGTACTATTAATACATTTCCAGACAAAGTTTGTCTGGAAGAGATCGCTTTTTAGCGATAAGACCGCCTGTTGTCTACCATCACTACATACTCGTTGTTGAGTACAGGTCTCAACAGGGCGGCTTCTTCGGCTCAGCTCGCAGTGGACTGTATACGATGATCGTTCGTGGATCTTCCTGTAACAGCTTGTTCGGTTCGGTTCTGTTCGGTTCTGTTCAGTTCTGGATCAGCTTGAAGGTTCAGGTTCGGTTCGGTTCTGTTTTCGCTGAAAACGGGCCGCGACGTAGTCCAAACGTAAGGACACGTAGACGCGACGTAGATCGGGCCGCGACGTAGTACACACGTAAGCGACGTAGTGTATACGTAAACGCGACGAGGTTCGGACGCGGGGTACGGACGCGTGATGCACGGGGCGCGACGTAGACCGCAACGTAGATCCGCCGTAGATTCGTCGTAGGCGCAACGTAGACCGACGTAAACGCGACGTGAATGTGGTACGGCGTAGCGATGGACGCGTCCAAGTATTCGGAGCTCAACTGACGGACAGGACCTCGACGAATAACTTGGACCGACGTGCAGGCTGGAGCTCTTGAAACTGTAGGTAGGCAGGATCTTGTAGTGAATAATAAACTGGTTCTTCGGTAGTGCATACATTTATTTCTTGTTCACTTATTATATAAAATTCGAGGCTCAGTTCGCCAGACATAACTCCCGTAAGCGGAATAATCTTATTGGGAACCAATCAGAGTCGAGGGAGCGTTCATTTCCCCTCGGGAACGCCCCTTTCGGTCAAGAGTGTTCATTTTTAATTCTAAATGTTCCAAAACCTGCTCTTCGCTTTGATTGGTTCTTCAGTTTCAGGCTCTGGACAATAACGGCCGTTTTTTGGCTTATCAAAATTGCTTATTAATTAACATATCTCGGCTAATTATAGTCCGATTAACATTACACATATCCCGTTCGACGGGGCTCAGTAAGGGCTCTTAGGTTCTATCTGAACCTTAGGGTTCAGGTAACAGGGTTCAACTATACGTCGTGTATAGTGGGCAACTTTTGTGAATAGGAATCTTGCAGGATTGTTCCTGTCGATTCCTACTTACATTTGCTTACGGTAGGGGTTCATATTATGTACTTTTGTTACAGGGGGTTCGGGTCTACTCTTATATACCAAGGGTTCGATTGTCCCTTATGTATTTGAGGCGGTAGGTGGCCTTATGTAACCGGATTGTAAAACTTTTACGTTTTACGTTAAGCTCTGTTACGGTTCACGTGGTCGAGTTACATAAGCTCTTTTACCGCCCCGGGTGTTTCACGACGGGGTGCTACGCCCCTGGCCCATTTACCTGTGGTTTAATAAGGGTTTCGTTACGCCTTATTTAACCAGTACCTTATGGACCGTGGGTGTGACTGATTTACCGGTAGGATTGGATGATTTACCTTGGGGTTCTTATAGCATCTTTTATGTGCTTTATATAAGGGTCATTAAGTATATAAGGATCATGTTGGTATCTTTTATGTACCTTACTTATGTACTAGAGGTTCTTATGACAGCTTTTATGTGTCTAACTTATAACTATGAGATCATTTAAAATATACTAATCAGTCTTATTCTAACTTAACCTAATACATAAGCGACGTCACGACGTTACATTGGGTTCGCTGTCGGCGTGGTTGCTGGCGTTCTCAACATCCTCCCCTCGGTCGCTGCATGGCGGCGACCTCCTGTAGACGGGTAGAACAGCCAGCTTCGTCGTCGGCCTCCGGAACACGCCTCCTCTCGTTCGGACGTCCACGTTGCGTGTGATGCCATCGGGTCCCGGGTAGACTGCTTCGACGATGCCTCTTGGCCATGTGTTTCTTGGCAGGTTCGGGTCGGCGATCAAGACATAGTCGCCGACCGCTATGGCGGTCTCCCGGGGGTTTGAGGAGCCCCGGGGTGCGAGCAATGGGATGTACTCGCGTAGCCATCTTCGCCAGAAAGAGTCGGCGAGTGCTTG
This sequence comes from Apotomis capreana, assembly GCA_947623375.1. Lineage (NCBI taxonomy): Eukaryota > Metazoa > Arthropoda > Insecta > Lepidoptera > Tortricidae > Apotomis > Apotomis capreana. The sequence goes on from OX392520.1 coordinate 2,338,490, forward strand.
GCTGGCGCGCCAAGCTTTTCTATCATTTTCTTCGCAGGGGCCAGTGGTAGGGACCCCCGACGGTCCTCCCAGTATGAAGTGGTTCGGTGTGAGCGCCTCGGGGTCATCGGGTTCGACGCTCACGTGGGTGAGAGGTCGAGAGTTCACGCAGTGCTCGACCTCGGCGAGCAGCGTCTTGAAAATCTCCTCCTTGGGCGATCTTGTGTTCAGCGTGGCGGACAGCGCGGTTTTGACGGTCCGCACCATCCGCTCCCAGGCGCCGCCTTGACGCGGCGCTCCCGGCGCGATGAACCTCCAGTCCATGCGGTGTAGCCGCCCGTGCTCCTGCAGGGCGGGCAGCCATTCGACGTAGGCGGCTCGCAGCTCGGAGTCGCAGCCTCTCAGGTTCGTCCCGTTGTCCGAGTACATGACAGCGGGCCATCCGCGCCTGGCTCCCAGCCGGCGCAGCGCCATCACGGCGCTGTCGGTTGACAGCGTATGCACCACCTCGAGGTGCACGGCGCGGGTAGTGAGGCACGTAAACAGTGCCACCCATCGCTTCTCGGTCCGCCTGCCGATAGTGACGGCTAGCGGGCCGAATAGGTCCACCGCGCAATAGTGGAATGCGCGGGTGAACGGCTGTAGGCGGGCCGCGGGCAAGTCGCCCAGCGGCGGGTCGCGCGGGCGCGCGCGCCGCAACACGCAATGCATGCATGTCCGGGCCACGCTCCGCACCGATGGTCGCAAGTGCAAGATCCAAAACTGCTGCCTGAGATCATTAACAACAGTTTCGTTAAATGCATGGTGCGCTCGCTTATGAGCGCGCAGGATCAGTAGTCTCACGTATGGGTTGCGGCCGTCTAGTATGACGGGCTGCTTGTTGACGGATGGCGGCGCTGCGTTTATGCGCGTCCGCATGCGCATTAATCCGTCGTCGTGCAGTTGCGGATCGAGTTCGTATAGCCTGCTACTGCGGGCTAGCGGCTCCCCTCGTGAGAGAGCCCGTAGTTCGTCAGCGAAGTCCCTCCTCTGCGCCCATTGCATCCACAGGTGCTCCGCTGAATTGAGGTGTCGTACCTCTAATGGGACTCTCACCTTTCTTTTTAGTCGTTCGATGAACTGCAGAGTTCGCGCTGTAGCTCCAATCAGTCGGTCGAAGTTCGAAAATCGCTCTATTTTCGGTAGTGGCGGGTCGACGACCTGTGCCACATTACATACCTCGATTATTTCGTGCGGTATCTCCGTCGTATCTCGCTGCTCTTGCGGCCATTGCGCCTCCGGCAGTCGTAAGAAATCCGGACCTGTGTACCAGCGGTCGGTGTTTCTTACGATACGCTGCGGGTCCGCGCGTGTCGCGTCGTCGGACGGGTTGAGGCGGGTCGGGACCCACCTCCATTGCTCGATCTCTGTTAACTCGGCGATCTCGCCGAGTCGGTGTGATACAAATGTACTGTACCGGCGTGCATTGTCTCGCACCCATTGCAGTACCGTTCGACTGTCTGTCCACAGCACAATCTGTTCGGCAGCTACTCGATGCGCTTCGCGCAGTGTTTGCGCCAGTCGCGCACCTATAAGCGCAGCTTGTAGTTCGGCTCTCGGTATCGATATCGGGCGAATGGGCGTGACCTTTGCCTTCGCCGTGATCAACTGCACACGTACCGGCTCGTGAGGTCCTCCCTCGGTTCTCCAGTAGGCTGCGGCTGCGTATGCTTGCTCGGAGGCATCTACAAATATATGTAATTGGTGTCTCTTACCTCCCCCCGTGTACAAGCATCGCCGTGGTAGCCGCAGCGCCGTAACATATTCTATGTTACTGAGCCACTGTAAAAATAGCTCCTTCTCGTCGTCCGGCAATGGCTCGTCCCAACCTAATTTTAAAATACAAATTCGCTGCATTTGTATTTTTGTGGTAACAGTGTATTGCGCTATTTGCCCCAATGGGTCGAAGACGGACATTACCGCGCTCAAGGCCTCCCTTTTTGTTGGCCCTCGGTTCAGGTTCCGCACGTCGGCCGGGACTCGTACCATTGCCGTGTTGAAACCTAACTCGTCGGTTTCGGCGTTCCAAAACATACCTAATACTTTCTGTTCTTTAGATCCCAGGTTCTTTGGTTCGTCGGATCTCTGCGCTATAGGTATCCGCTCTAATATCTTTTTAGAGTTCGACGTCCAGCCGCGCAAGTTGAAGCCGGCGTGGGCGTGCGATGCGATGATTTGCACCGCGGTCTCGGCCGCCGCGTCTTCATCGTCGTAAGAGGTCACGAGGTCATCCATGTATGTATTATGTGTAATATCGTACACGGCTGCTGGGTAGGTGTCCGCGTTGTCCTCCGCGTTCCGGTTGCGGACACTGTGTGCTAGAAATGGCGAAGATTTCGTTCCAAACAACACGCTCGTTGTTTTATATACCTTCGGCGGCTGTTGGCGGTCCGATCCCCGCCACAGGAATAACTGCGATACTTGGTCCTCAGGTCTCAGCTTTATTCGCAGGAACATCTCCTGTATATCTGCCGTAGCGGCGTACGTACCCTCACGAAAACGCAGCAGTATTCCCGTCAATGACTGTAGTAAGTCGGGTCCTTCTAGCAGCTCGTCGTTCAAGCTGGTTCCCATCGATGTCGCGTGCGCGTCGAATACTAGACGGACGCGATCGGGCTTGTTCGGGTTTCTTACCGCAAAGTGCGGCAAAAACCATGCCTTAGGGCTCGTTAGGTCACCTAAGTGCGGCTCTGCATAACCTTTTTCGATTAGGTTATTTACCTGTGCTGTATATTCGTGCGCGAAGTCGGGATCCCGGTCCATACGTTGCTCTAAGTTGCGTAACCTTTTGTACGCCATGTTGTAGCTGGGAGGCAGGTTCGGTTCGTCGGTCCTCCACAGCTGTCCTACTTCGTACCGGGGTCCTTCGATGCGTCTTACCGTTTCGTTAAACAGCTTTGTTGCTCGTTCGTCTAGGGGGCTCGCTTTATCTATTAGTTTCACCCCTAACGCGTCGATGTCGAAATATCGCCTCATCATCGCGTTCAGCTCCTTGTCCGGCTCCGTCATGTGCATGACTACTTCACCGGCCCTTACCGTTCTCGGTGCTGAGCCGTAAATGCACCATCCTAGACGGCTGCGTACGGCTAGCGGCTCACTCGTCTTCCCCGTTCGGGCCTCTAACGGCAGTGTTAGATGCCAATGATCTGCTCCTATTAAAATTTTAGGTATCACATTAGTATAGCACGCTTCGGCTAGATCGGCCAAGTGTGGCAGGCGCACTATACTGTCGCGCGGCATTGTCTGCTCCCTAATGCCTAAGCGCGGCACGGTTCTGAGCTGCATACTGTACGACGGGCCTCCGTCGGCGCCTCGTACAGTTGCTTCGACTCGTTGGCTCGGCTGGTTCAGGCATAGCGCTCCTACGCCTTGTATTAGTAGCGGCGCTTGAGGTCCCTCTAGACCCACTTCGCTCGCTAGCTCCTGATCGACGATAGAGATTGTCGATCCCTCGTCGACCATCCCGTAACACAGTACCTCCTTCTTGGGACCGCGCAGTATTACGGGCATGATTTTCAACATCACCTTGTTTGATTCATTGTGTGACGTCATAGCGATCGTCTCTCGCTCTTGTATGGGCTCTGCGCGGCGGCGTGCCGGCGCTGTGTTCGGTTCGCTGGGCGGCGCAGTGTAGGGCGCGCTCGCGGGGGCGGGCGCGCGCGACTGCGGCGGGCGGGCGTTATTGTCGGCGCTGTTTGTACTCACATTTGACGCAGTTCGGTTCGGTTCGTGTAGTATTGCATGATGTGAGTGTGGACAGCCAGGTACACTGCAGCCTTTTGCAGTGCACGTATCACGACGATGTTTTTGGTTCATACACTTAAAACAAACGTGATTTACCCGTGCCCATTCCCATCTCGCTCGTATGGGCATACTTAACAGTTTGCGGCACTCGTTCGTTCGGTGACTATTGCCGCAGCAATAGCACGCTTCCACTCGTTCCGTGGCGAATGTCTGGGCTCGTGTCGGTTGTGCTCGCTGTATCGCGCCGCTCGTTCCCCGGTTCGGGTATGTCGTTCGTCGGGGAGGTTGCGGTTGCGTGGGCGCGTTATGCGCGGGTCTGCGTGACGGCGCTCTCGCGTGCGAGTATAATAACTCCGCGTCACTCTCGTCCATTAAGAACTCGGCCAATAATATTATTTCGCACTCACCGCTTTTCACGTTGTCTTTTGCGAAGGAGCACCACCTCGACCGTAGATGCGGGCTTAACCTGTCGGTTATCTCCCGTATCAGTAACGGGTTGCCGCCGTAGTTTCGACGGTCTAGATCGACCAATGTCGATACAATGTTCATTACCTTTATTGCGAAGGTGTTCAGGTCGGTGGCGCTCGGTCCGAGTGACGGCAGGCGTTTAAGCTCCTCTAGAGCTCGGTCGACTAGCAGGTCGGTTCTGCCGAAATTCTTTTTCAGGACTCTAATTATTAGATCGGGGTTCGACGTCGACGCGAGCATGTGCTGCACGCACTCTCGCGCCTCGCCTTTCAGCGCAGCTCGTAGACGGGCGACGTTCTCGTACTCCGTGAACTTGTACCTTTTTGTTGACTCTGCAAAACTGTGGTAAAAGGTTAACCACTCAGCGGGGTGTCCGGAGTACGCAGGCAACTCGTACACTTGTCTCGGCGGAGGGCGGGCCATCGTCTGTAGATGGTCGGCTAACCGATCTATCGCCTGAGATCGGCTGGAGGATCGTTCTCGGGAGGTGCGGGTCTCGCGTTCGGCTCGCTCGGGCGTGACGGTGCGACGCCTCCCTGGCGTCGGGTCATCGCGGTAAGCAGCGTTACTTACCTCGTGGTGTGTAAGCCACGCATTTATCCTCCGCTTCGATTCCTCCGCTGTCTCTGCCGCCGGACGTCCGGACTGCGAGCCGCCGGCCTGTGAGCCCTCCGCTTCGATGCGATGCAGTTCGGTGTCCAGCCTCTTCTTGACAAGCTCTTCTTCCAGTCGCAGTTGTTGCCGCTTGATTTCAGCAAGCCGCTCTGCTGCCTGTAGTTCCGCTTCTTTTTTCCGCGCCTCCGTAGTGCTGCTGGTTCTCGATGTAATCGACGGCGCGCGGCGTTCGTCGATTTGGAATCGCACTTGTTCGAGAGCTCGGTCTCTATCGAACGTGCGGGGTTCGCGCGGTACGGGTGTCGCGGGTCGCGGGATCGGTGCGCGGATCGTGGGGTCAAAGGCCGCGTACGCGAGTGACGTCATAGCCGCGCGGGGCTCGCGTGTCTCGGTGGTACGCGGCGCGTGCGTCAGACGGGACGCTAAATGTTCGCCGGTCGGTGTCGAGTATCCGACGGCTGTGGGTTCTTCGGGTTCTTTTTGGTTCAGACTGGTTCTGCGCAGGTGTTCGTCCAGCTTTGCCCGCCATTGGAGCGTGTCGTCCATCTGTGGCGGTGACTCTGGCGATGTCCTCTTCTCGGGCTGCATGCCCGGGGCGCGTGTCTCGCTCGTTCGCGGACGTGCTCCCAGCAGCTCTGCAGACGTCTCGCCGGAGGTTCGGGTCGGTTCGGTCGGCGGGTCGTCGTGCGAAGTTGCTTCACTTGTCTGCTTCCTTGTCTGCACCATGGTGGTTCGGATGTTCTGGCTCGAAATCCGGCTCGAAGGACCAACGCTGTTGAGTACAGGTCTCAACAGGGCGGCTTCTTCGGCTCAGCTCGCAGTGGACTGTATACGATGATCGTTCGTGGATCTTCCTGTAACAGCTTGTTCGGTTCGGTTCTGTTCGGTTCTGTTCAGTTCTGGATCAGCTTGAAGGTTCAGGTTCGGTTCGGTTCTGTTTTCGCTGAAAACGGGCCGCGACGTAGTCCAAACGTAAGGACACGTAGACGCGACGTAGATCGGGCCGCGACGTAGTACACACGTAAGCGACGTAGTGTATACGTAAACGCGACGAGGTTCGGACGCGGGGTACGGACGCGTGATGCACGGGGCGCGACGTAGACCGCAACGTAGATCCGCCGTAGATTCGTCGTAGGCGCAACGTAGACCGACGTAAACGCGACGTGAATGTGGTACGGCGTAGCGATGGACGCGTCCAAGTATTCGGAGCTCAACTGACGGACAGGACCTCGACGAATAACTTGGACCGGCGTGCAGGCTGGAGCTCTTGAAACTGTAGGTAGGCAGGATCTTGTAGTGAATAATAAACTGGTTCTTCGGTAGTGCATACATTTATTTCTTGTTCACTTATTATATAAAATTCGAGGCTCAGTTCGCCAGACATAACTCCCGTAAGCGGAATAATCTTATTGGGAACCAATCAGAGTCGAGGGAGCGTTCATTTCCCCTCGGGAACGCCCCTTTCGGTCAAGAGTGTTCATTTTTAATTCTAAATGTTCCAAAACCTGCTCTTCGCTTTGATTGGTTCTTCAGTTTCAGGCTCTGGACAATAACGGCCGTTTTTTGGCTTATCAAAATTGCTTATTAATTAACATATCTCGGCTAATTATAGTCCGATTAACATTACACATATCCCGTTCGACGGGGCTCAGTAAGGGCTCTTAGGTTCTATCTGAACCTTAGGGTTCAGGTAACAGGGTTCAACTATACGTCGTGTATAGTGGGCAACTTTTGTGAATAGGAATCTTGCAGGATTGTTCCTGTCGATTCCTACTTACATTTGCTTACGGTAGGGGTTCATATTATGTACTTTTGTTACAGGGGGTTCGGGTCTACTCTTATATACCAAGGGTTCGATTGTCCCTTATGTATTTGAGGCGGTAGGTGGCCTTATGTAACCGGATTGTAAAACTTTTACGTTTTACGTTAAGCTCTGTTACGGTTCACGTGGTCGAGTTACATAAGCTCTTTTACCGCCCCGGGTGTTTCACGACGGGGTGCTACGCCCCTGGCCCATTTACCTGTGGTTTAATAAGGGTTTCGTTACGCCTTATTTAACCAGTACCTTATGGACCGTGGGTGTGACTGATTTACCGGTAGGATTGGATGATTTACCTTGGGGTTCTTATAGCATCTTTTATGTGCTTTATATAAGGGTCATTAAGTATATAAGGATCATGTTGGTATCTTTTATGTACCTTACTTATGTACTAGAGGTTCTTATGACAGCTTTTATGTGTCTAACTTATAACTATGAGATCATTTAAAATATACTAATCAGTCTTATTCTAACTTAACCTAATACATAAGCGACGTCACGACGTTACATTGGGTTCGCTGTCGGCGTGGTTGCTGGCGTTCTCAACACTCGTAGTATAAAACAAAGTCGCTTTCTCTGTCCCTATGTCCCTTTGTATGCTTAAATCTTTAAAACTACGCAACGGATTTTGATGCGGATTTTTTTTTTATAGATAGAGTGATTCAAGAGGAAGGTTTATATGTATAATACATGCATAATTTATCAGCATTGCACCCGTGCGAAGCCGGGGCGGGTCGCTAGTTTTTTATAAATTGTATTTGTCTTGTTTCCTTTTTGTAAACTTTTATCGGTGTGCAATAAAGTATTGTTGTATTGTATTGTAAATTGTTTGATAGCCTTGAAACAAAATTAAACATTAATTTACGAACAAAAGTGTAAATTCAACAGAAAATCAATTATACCAGCTCAATCAGCAATCGACATGTGTTGGCAAATGAATAATGCCGAATTCAAATATTAATTAAAATCATACAAGTAATTATTTGAACTCCAAAACTAACTACTGAACTGAGTTTCAATAGGGAGTCGTTTAGTAAATAACAGTAGGCACAGACATACAGTAGGCCAGTCAGCGCAGTCATTTGTAGCCTTCTTAATTAATGTATTAAACGGTTTACACTCACGTGAAATTGTCAGGAACGGCCCGACATGTTTCGAACTCGTATGGAGCTCTTTATCAGGGACGGCTGCCTGTACACCGCCGCGGCAACCTCGTCACTGATTCTTTGATCGACGCTCCGCTCTAAGCGCGCGTGCCCATGGCGCGGGGGCGGGGGGTGCTTGCAAGCCACTTGACTTATGGGTCCACGGGATTGTCCATACGAGTTTGAAACATGTCGGGCCGTTCCTGACAATTTCACGTGAGTGTAAACCGCTTAATACAATAATTAAATATGTCTCACGAAAGTTTTAATAAGATTGTAGCCTTTTTGTTTCTGTTTGTGGGATAATAGGTAAATAATGTTATAAAAGTTCGGTGAATAGAGACTAAATAACTGGTTACCTTACTTCTGAATTTTTGATATCTAGTCTAGGATGGTGAGTGTTTAAAATGCAACATACACAATTCTCCCTCCTCCGCGCCCGCCGCCGGAAAACCGGAAATTTCTTCAGATTTTTACTTATATCCTCGTTGCAGTACAATAGTGATAAAGAACCAGCTGAGATGGTGTGCTCATCTCCATTTAATTAGGGAATGAAACGGTTAACTGTTATATGAAAATTACCGAGGTTTCGGTTAAAAACCGGTCGGTTTTGACGACGCGTTTGGCGCAGTTTGCAAACACCTGCCTATTGAGCCGGCAGTCCAGGGTTCGAATCCCGGCCAGGGCAAATATTTTGTGTGACGAACTCAAATATTTGTGCTTGGGTCATGATTGTTCTATGTATTTAATTATAATTATATTTTACCATATAAGTACGTAATATTGTCGTTCCCATAACAGCCTTCTTGAGCCTTTGTGTGAGTTTGTTCGATATTTATATTTAAAAAAAAACCGTTCTTCTTCCATACATAAAAATAACCTATAGCATTCTCTAATTTTACACAGAAGCTGACGTACTTTGTCTTGATATGAACCTGTAAACACGCCCCAGGGACTGTCAGTAGCCCGAATAACGGCATTACACGGATAATAATATATTTGCAGCGGATCACCGGCTGGTGTTCGCATAATTATTGATGACCCGATTGGCATTGAGCTATTTTAAAATTTTCAGTGTTTTGACCATTTTATAGGCTAACAAGTTGCGGGTTAACTGTGGGATAGTGGCGCTACAAACAGCTTGCATATGGAAATAATACATACGTCATAATATAATATATATGCTGTTGCTGTTATAATGTTTTACAATGAAGCGGAACATTTATAGTATAAATAATAATAAATAATAATAAATAAATATCAGACAACCTCACACAAATCGATCTAGTCCCAAATTAAGCTCAAGAAGGCTTGTGTTATGGGTACTAGACGACGATATATACGAGTATACTTATTGTTACGGACACAAGCCGAAAACTGTTAATTTATAAGCGAAATTTAATGTACATAACGTTAATTTATTTAATTTATTTTATTGCGCATAAAAGACGCTATAAGTCGAGTTATTATGTACCAAATGTATATAACAGTCCGTAAAAGAGACATATGTATGTAACTGGTCTAATCCCAAACCAATCCCGATCCGAAAATCACAATTCGATAGCGATGAATATTGCATAAGATATTCACGTGGTGCCGAACCACGTGGCAATGTTATGATAATATTACATCACCGGTTATCGCTTCCGCAATAGTGCCAAGCGATAGCAACGGATAATCCCATCAGGAATCCGTTTTTATTATGTTTCTAAAGTAATTGGGTCAGCCGCAATTCACGTTAACGTAAAATTAACGTGAATTATGAACCGTCCAATTAGAGCCCATTTTCAGTACGAAATCGTATCGGAATTTCGTTTTAACAATTCAAATTAACTTCACTATGACCTGATTGCTTAGAATACACTTAGAAATGCATCTGGACTCATTGCACTTACCTTTTATAGCCTTCCGCGACTTGCCAGCACAACGTAAAATTAACTTTATCGATCGATCCGACTTAATAGCTAACGAACCGTAACTCTTATCTTATAAAACGTAAGGCCATTTAATGCGGTGCAATGAAAGCTACAGAATGAGACATCTCACGTAGATATCGAACCGTAAACGTAGACACGACCCTCCCCGAACCGCTCATCCCGTAGACCAGAAAAGCCGTTAGGGCTGAAAAATGGGAAAATGAACGGCCAATCACGTAGCCAGTTCACTTTTCCATACAACGACTCTTAGAAAAGAACGCACTTGACGAAAGGGGCGTGCCGGCCGTAGAATGTACGGTTCGACGCCTCCTATTGGCCTGCGAGCCAGTAGTTTGCTTACGAGTCCTGAGTCTTGTTAGATCTTAAGGAAATAGCTTATAAGGAATTATTGTTTTCGATTATTTACCATACTGCCGAAGAAAATTAAACAACGAACAAGTCAACCAGTGTTTTTATAACTCGTACTCGAACCTGCATCGAACCTGCGTCGACCTGCTGCCGTAACCAAGTTCGTCTGAGGTCCCATTCGTTTGGTTGATCTCCGAACTTCGGTCTACGTGCCCTACGTGATATCTACGTGACATTCACGTCGTGCAGCTACGCATCGGATCCGGAGCTACGAAACCGAACCTGTACTACGAGCTACGAACGTACGATCTTGCTACGTGTTACGCAGCATCTACGTGGCAACTACGTGCCGCGTCTGAACCGCCGTGCCTACGACTGGGATAGCCACGGCGACCGAACTGGAGCCACGAATTCCGAGAGCCGATAATACAGTCCACTGTGCTCACTCGTGAGCTACCGAAGAGGCAGTGTTGAGTGATTATCCTCAACATTTTGGTCATTCGAGAGCCGGATCAGAAGAACCGCCGAACCAACCGACAACGATGGTCCACACGAGACGCCAGGCATCACGAGACGGCCGAGCCCCCAGCGAACCGAACCGAGGGGAATCCACGTCTGCGAAGATGCACGAAGCGCATCGACGACTGTCGGACACCAGGGAGCCACAACACGCCGCCCTGGACGAACCGAGCCGCAGATCGAACCCGGAATCGCCGCCCACGGACACGACCCAATGGCGGCAGAAACTGGAGGAGCACCTGCGACGAGCCAGCCTACGGGGGCAACGCGACGACCCCGCAGCCGGCTTTTCGACACCGACGACTCACCTGCCGGCGCGCCCCGAAGCACGAGCACCCGGCCACAACCGCGACCGCGAGGGCCCCGAGGCTTTCGCGTTTTCCGCGCACCACGCGTTTAATGCGCCCCTCGCCGCGCATGCGCAAATCGAATCACCCGCGGCCCGCGCGCCTGCGACTCAAGCCGCGACCCGCACCGCCGATCGTTCCCGAGAACGAGCCGATCGCGAACGTGCTTTCGACCAAGTACGCTTCAACATCGGCAACACCCGCGCGCCTACGGTCACGTCCGCGACGAGCAGCACCACCGAGGCCCGCAGGAAGCAAGCCGAACTCGCCGCAGCCGAAAGCATCGCAGAGCTGCGCCGCCAACAACTCCGCGTCGAAGAGGACCTCGTCAGGAAGCGACTCGAGTCCGAGCTGCAACAGATCGAGGCTGAGGGGTCCCAGGCTGGCGGCTCACAGGCGGGTCGACGGACGCCGACCGACCAAGAAACCACGCAGCGTATCGATGCGTGGTTTCAACGAACCGAGGTGAGTGACGGAGCCAAGATCGCGCCTGCTAAACCGACGCCGATGAGGCAGCGCACGGTCACGCCTGAACGAGGCGAACTCTTACGTCCGAGCCGAAGCCGAACCGCGAGCCGCAACGAGGACATCGACCGACTTGCCGATCGCATCGAGAGTATAACTCGTCCACCGCCGAAACAGGTATACGAACTCCCGATCTATACCGGACTGCCGAACGAGTGGTTGACATTTTACCACTCGTACACCGAGAGCACGCAGCGGTATAAGTTCTCGAATTTCGAGAACATGGCTCGACTCCGCGCGGCGCTGAAAGGTGAGGCGCGAGAATGCGTCCAACACATGCTGGCGTCGGGATCGAGTCCGGACTTAATCATCCGAATATTAAAAAAGAATTTCGGTAGGACCGACATTCTCGTCGACAGGGCGCTGGAGGACTTGAAACGATTGCCCGCCCTAGGACCGAGCGCGACTGACCTCAACACTTTTTCCATAAAAGTAATGAACATCGTCGCGACGCTCATGGACTTAGATAAGTCACACTACGCAGGTAATCCATTATTGATCCGAGAGATTACCGACCGCCTGAGCCCGCACCTGAGATCGAGATGGTGCACACACGCACGTGAACACATGCGAACAGGTGAGTGCGAGATCGTAATGCTAGCGGAATTCCTACTCGACGAATCCGACGCCGAATTACAATTCTCGCACGCACGAGCCCCGGCGTCGCGACGCCCAGCCGCTACGAACGTGAATCACCAGCCGCTGCCGTCCCGACGCCCGAACCCCGTGAACAGCGGAGCTGCGATACGACGCCCCGCACCCGTAAGAGCCCAGACATACGCCACAGAACGAGTGGACGCCTGTCTGTGTTGCGGCAACACACACCGAACCACGGACTGCCGCAAGTTATTAGGTATGACGATAGGAGCGAGATGGGAGTGGGCTCGAGACGCACGCATCTGCTATAAGTGTCTCGACAAAAGACACCGCCGCGAGAACTGCACGGCGAAAGGTTGCGGCGTGCCCAACTGCCCACACTCGCACCACAAATTGCTACACGATACGACGCCGCCTACGAGCAAGGCGCCGCCCCACGTAGCGCCCCACGTAGCACCCGATGTAGCACTCGACCGCCCAGCCCGCCCGACGCGTAGCACGGCGCAAGCGGCGCCCGGCCCCGCGCGTAGAGACGAGACGCCCGTGCAGAGCGAGCACGCGCACACTACGGCGGAGCTAACCGCCAATACCGTCGACGCAAACACGAAGGTAATGCTTAAGATAATGCCTATCGTCGTTAGCGGACCATGCGGAAGCATCGAAACATTCTGTATGATCGATGAGGGGAGCACGATATCTCTCATCGATCAGGGACTGGCGGATCAACTAGGAGCAACGGGACCTGAAAAACCTCTCGTCATACAAGGCGTAGGCTCGATATGCCTAACGCAACCGAGTCAGCGCGTAGAGGTAAGCGTCCGAGCTACGAATGGAGGCCCGTCACACTCGCTTACGCTGCGCACTGTACCGCAACTTGGACTACGCGAGCAGTACATGCCGCGTAGGGCGGTACTCAACTTCGAACATTTAGCCGACTTGAACGAAGCCTGCTACGAGCATGCCGCGCCTAAAATACTATTGGGCGCGGACCACTGGCACCTGACGCTGCCGCTAGAGACGAGGACAGGAAGGCAGTGCGACCCGGTGGCGATCCGTTCGAAAATCGGATGGACAATTTACGGTATGGCCCCACGCTACTTACGAAACCAGAGCGATCGAGAGGTGGTCATGCACGCTTTCTCGGATGAAGACCGAGAAATAAACATGGCGTTGAAAAGGTACTTCGACGTCGAAGCGCTAGGCGTGAAGTTGATCGACAAAAGGAGCCCGCAGGATCAACGCGCTATCGACATATTTAACGCGACAGTTAAACGCATCGACGGCCCGCGCTACGAGGTTGGACAACTGTGGCGCGACGACGAACCCTGCTTGCCGCCCAGTTATACAATGGCGTATAATAGGTTGCGCGGCATCGAACGACGCATGGATAAGGATCCGACATTTGCAGCGGAATACACCGCGCAAATAGATAACTTGCTGACCAAGGAGTACGCCGTGCGACACATAGGCGATTACGACGGTCATAAAACCTGGTTTTTGCCGCACTTTGCTGTACGCAACATAAACAAGGGCAATAAAATCAGGTTAGTATTCGATTCCAGGGCGACCTCGCAGAACGTCAGTCTGAACGACAAGCTGCTGGAGGGCCCGGATTTACTGCAGTCACTCCCGAGTATCCTGTGCAGATTCCGCGAAGGTGAGTTTGCAGTTAGCGCCGACATACAGGAGATGTTTTTACGGATCCAGATGAGACCCGACGATCAAATGGCGCAGCTATTCCTGTGGAGGGGAATGAACCGGGAGCGACCGCCGCAAGTATATCGTATGAAATCGATGATATTCGGGAATACGTCTTCTCCATATTTAGCACATAGCGTGCGAAACAGGAACGCCCAGGACAACGCCGAGCTGTATCCGGACGCCGTTTACGATATCCAGACGAATCATTATATGGATGATTTCTTGGCGGGATACGAGACGGAGCAGCAGGCGATCGACGCCGCTAAGCAAGTAGCAGCCTCACACGCTATGGGAGGTTTCGTCCTGCGAAGCTGGGCCTCGAATTCGACGAGGTTAATGGAGCAGATCCCGCCCGAGCAACGAGCCGCCGACGATCTCACAAGCCTAGGCAACAAAGAGCAAAAGGTATTGGGATTATATTGGAACGCTCGGACCGACGAGTTGAGCTTCAATACATCGCTGATTCGCGTGCCGCCCGAGGTACGAGAACTACAGCGGGGCCCCACGAAGCGCGAAGCCCTCAGCGCTTTGATGAGCCTGTTCGACCCGCTCGGGTACTTAGCGCAGTACACCGTGACGGGAAAGGTCCTGCTACAGAACGTGTGGGCCCTGAGAACGAGCTGGGACTCGCCGCTGCCAGGCGAGTTAAACAACGCTTTCGTTACGTGGTTGGAGCACATAAAACACGTAGCCGAGCTGCGATTACCGCGACGCTGTATCCAGCTAGGTACAGGCGTGCGGCATCAACTGCACGTGTTTGTGGACGCGTCAGAGCAAGCGTTCGCCGCTACCGCGTACTGGAGGACGGAAGGGGAGACGGGCGAAAACGAGCCGCGAGTACACTTAGCTGCAGCGAAATCTAAGGTAACTCCCGTTCGTCGCTTGTCCATACCGCGAGCCGAACTTCAAGCCGCTTTAATAGGAGCCCGATTAGCGCAGACATTACAGAACGAGCATCGCGTGAAACCCGTGCAGATCGTCTACTGGACCGACAGCCGAACCGTACTGCACTGGGTACGCGAGAACGCGCGCCGATACAGCGCGTTCGTGAGCCACCGCTTAGGCGAGATAGCGGAGCTCACCGAACCCGAACAATGGCGTTGGGTCCCTACAAAACTGAACCCGGCCGACGACGGTACTCGACCGGACCCCTATCGCGTGGTAAGGAGCACCGATAGATGGTACGTGGGTCCTGATTTCCTGCGACAACCCGAACCTGAATGGCCGCAAGAAACTCGAGCGCCGCAAGCAGAGCCGTCGATCGAAATAACCGAGCAGGTACCGACAGAACGATGTTACGTGACGAATCACGTAGACCCGCCGCTGCCGAAAACCGAGCGTTTCAGCAACTACGATCGCTTGATCGGCGCGACGGCCCGAGCACTTCTTTTCATAGAGCGACTGAAAAAGAAAACACAGGTACCGTTAGAAACACGTCACTATTTAATAGCTGAAAACCTGTGGATGCAGTGGGCCCAGCGGCGGGATTTTCCCGAGGAACTCCGAGCTCTCTCACGGGGGGAGGCCATTGCCCGTAGCAGCCGGCTGTACAAGCTAGACCCGCAGCTGCAAGACGACGGCCTCATACATATGCGCGGGCGTATCGACGCCGCGCCCACGACTACAAACAAGCAACCCGTCATATTGGACGGGCGGAATCCATTTACGAAACTTTAATTTTGCGCGCTCATAAGCGAGCGCATCATTGTTCTAACGAAACAGTTGTGAATGATTTAAGGCAACAACTGTGGATCCTGCACCTGCGACCAACCGTTCGCAGTGTGGCTCGAGCGTGCATGCATTGCGTGCTCCGCCGCACGCGCCCACGCGTGCCGCCCTTAGGCGATCTGCCCTCTGATCGCTTGCAGCCGCACGCACGGCCCTTCACTTACTGTGCGGTGGACCTGTTCGGCCCGCTCACAGTCACTGTGGGCCGCCGGCACGAGAAGCGCTGGGTAGCGCTTTACACGTGCCTCACGACCCGAGCTGTACACATGGAGCTCGTGTACTCCCTGTCTACGAGCAGCGCCGTCATGTCGCTACGCCGCCTTGCCGCCCGCAGAGGATGGCCCGCCGTTATGTGGAGTGATAACGGTACAAATCTGAGGGGCACGGATGCTGAGCTACGCGCCGCCTACCACGACTGGATACCGGCGCTACAAGAACACGGCGTGCAACACCGAATGAGTTGGCGTTTCATCGCACCCGGCGCACCGAACATGGGCGGCGCCTGGGAGCGCCTCATACGAAGCGTCAAGACTGCACTCGCCGCTACACTAAACACACGAAGCCCGAAAGAAGAAATCCTGATTACACTTCTAGCCGAAGTTGAATATTCGGTCAACTCACGTCCCCTAACACACGTGAGCGTTGATCCGAACGAGAGCGAAGCGATAACGCCCAATCACTTTTTATTGGGCGGCCCGGCGGGGGTCCCACTAACCGGCCCCTGCGACGAGGCAGATCGCAAATCATGGAAAGCAAGTCAAGCTCTCGCCGACCACTGGTGGAACCGGTGGATCCGAGAATACCTGCCGACCTTAGCCCCACGACAATCCTCAATGTCACGGGAGCCTACGGTCGCCGTTGGTGACTACGTGCTCATCACGGACTCCAGCTCGCCCCGCAACGTGTGGCCGCGCGGCATCGTGGAGGCGACCTACCCCGGCCCTGACGGCGCAGTACGGAACGTGGACGTCAGGACAAGAGGAGGAGTCTTCAGGCGAGCTACGAGCCGGCTTGTGGTCCTGCCCATCACCGAGGGATCGACTCTGCGATCGGGGGGAGAATTGTTACGGACACAAGCCGAAAACTGTTAATTTATAAGCGAAATTTAATGTACATAACGTTAATTTATTTAATTTATTTTATTGCGCATAAAAGACGCTATAAGTCGAGTTATTATGTACCAAATGTATATAACAGTCCGTAAAAGAGACATATGTATGTAACTGGTCTAATCCCAAACCAATCCCGATCCGAAAATCACAATTCGATAGCGATGAATATTGCATAAGATATTCACGTGGTGCCGAACCACGTGGCAATGTTATGATAATATTACATCACCGGTTATCGCTTCCGCAATAGTGCCAAGCGATAGCAACGGATAATCCCATCAGGAATCCGTTTTTATTATGTTTCTAAAGTAATTGGGTCAGCCGCAATTCACGTTAACGTAAAATTAACGTGAATTATGAACCGTCCAATTAGAGCCCATTTTCAGTACGAAATCGTATCGGAATTTCGTTTTAACAATTCAAATTAACTTCACTATGACCTGATTGCTTAGAATACACTTAGAAATGCATCTGGACTCATTGCACTTACCTTTTATAGCCTTCCGCGACTTGCCAGCACAACGTAAAATTAACTTTATCGATCGATCCGACTTAATAGCTAACGAACCGTAACTCTTATCTTATAAAACGTAAGGCCATTTAATGCGGTGCAATGAAAGCTACAGAATGAGACATCTCACGTAGATATCGAACCGTAAACGTAGACACGACCCTCCCCGAACCGCTCATCCCGTAGACCAGAAAAGCCGTTAGGGCTGAAAAATGGGAAAATGAACGGCCAATCACGTAGCCAGTTCACTTTTCCATACAACGACTCTTAGAAAAGAACGCACTTGACGAAAGGGGCGTGCCGGCCGTAGAATGTACGGTTCGACGCCTCCTATTGGCCTGCGAGCCAGTAGTTTGCTTACGAGTCCTGAGTCTTGTTAGATCTTAAGGAAATAGCTTATAAGGAATTATTGTTTTCGATTATTTACCATACTGCCGAAGAAAATTAAACAACGAACAAGTCAACCAGTGTTTTTATAACTCGTACTCGAACCTGCATCGAACCTGCGTCGACCTGCTGCCGTAACCAAGTTCGTCTGAGGTCCCATTCGTTTGGTTGATCTCCGAACTTCGGTCTACGTGCCCTACGTGATATCTACGTGACATTCACGTCGTGCAGCTACGCATCGGATCCGGAGCTACGAAACCGAACCTGTACTACGAGCTACGAACGTACGATCTTGCTACGTGTTACGCAGCATCTACGTGGCAACTACGTGCCGCGTCTGAACCGCCGTGCCTACGACTGGGATAGCCACGGCGACCGAACTGGAGCCACGAATTCCGAGAGCCGATAATACAGTCCACTGTGCTCACTCGTGAGCTACCGAAGAGGCAGTGTTGAGTGATTATCCTCAACACTTATATAGATAAATATATACTTAAATACATAGGAAACAACCATGACCCAAGCACAAATATTCGAGTTCATCACACAAATATTTGCCCTGGCCGGGATTCGAACCCGGGACCGCTGCTCAGTAGGCAAGTGCTTGCAAACTGAGCCAACCGCGTCGTCAAAGGATAGTCCGTTTCTACACAGTATATTACATGCCGAGGGCGTTGAATTTGTGAATGTCCCAGATTGCAGGTGTTTGTGGCCCGAACCGAGGGCGAGGGCCATGAATATTTACGTGATCTGGAGCTTTACAAATTACCGCCTGTGGTTTTTCTAAAGTTTTACATCTTGCCTCGGCCAGGCAGGATTCGAACCTGCGTTTTCAATGGCTTTTCGGGTCAACACGGTATAATATGTTTGATCATAGAGAAAAAATACTAAAACAATCAGGAACAGATAAGAAGCCTGGATACACAGAAGCTGACCTACTGTGTCTCGTTGTGAACTTGTAAACACGCCCCAGGGACTGTCAGTAACCCGGATAACGGCATTACACGGATAATAATGTAATTTGCAGCGAATAACCGGCTGGTGTTCGGAAAATTATTGATGATTCAATGGATTGAGCTATTTTGCAACAAGCAACTCTCGTGCGATTTGTTTGCAGATGGATGGACGGTCTTTGAAAGAGTGTCTGAAATTATGCGAGTCTTGCCAATTAGTCTGTAATTTATGTATTTATCTTATTTAATGTATTTATTTATGTAAACTTTATTGCACAAAATACAAAAGTAAAATTAAAAATGGCGGACTTAATGCCATTAGGCATTCTCTACCAGTCAACCGCATGGTCAAATGGAGACATTATTGGTTAATGTATCTGTTGAATAATATAATTCAATTTTTAAGAATTTTGTAATAACTTGGGTATAATCCTGTAATGTTACGATTTTCTATTTATCTAAATAAATTAATTTTCGAATTTTCAGTGTTTATTATTTTATAGCCTAACATACTCAAATATTTATAACATAACATAACTAGTACATACCTGTATTTAAAAGGGAATTAAAAAAGCTATTAATTAATAAATGTTATTACTCCGTGGATGAATACCTAAACGACGAATCTTTGCCAAAGTAAAATTATACAGTTCACGTTAAATGTGATAAGATAATAAATATACTAGGTCGATGCAGAGTCAGCCACCGGCTAAGCTTGCACCATAGATTGGAGCGGAGTATTTTTTTTGAAATTTTCTCTTCGTCACTACCTAGCGAAATTTAATTTGTGCATTTTAAAACAAAAATTTCTAAAATCGGTTGAGAACTCGCTGAGATCTGCGCATTGTTACAAAGTCCATTCGAGTCGATCCATGGGAGCTTCGCTCGCTTCGCTCGCTCCGCTCCAATTAATAATGTAAAATTATAATCTATGATAAACCTACAATTATGTAATAAATAATGTAATAATATAATGTAATAATGTGGAATGATATTTATGCGATATTATTGTAACAAAATTTTATTTATTTATTCTAATAATCTAAATCGAATTTGTACCTAATTATACACCCACACTAAGTAAATTGCTGTGCCCTGACAGGGTTCATGTTATGGACTTAATCATATTAAATGTAACATCTTATTGTACAACATGATAATGCAATAAAGAATTATGAATTATGAATTACCTAAGGGGGGTGGATACGTTAATGATCGTCATCCCAGATTGCAGGTGTTTGCGGCCCGAACCAAAGGTGAGGGCCATAAATATGCGATCTGGGGCTTTACGAATTATCGCCCGTGGTTTGTCTAAAGTTTTACCTCTTGCCTTGGCCAGTAAGTGAGATTTTCGCCCCGCATAGCGTAGGGTGACGTCAAAAATTGAATGATTCAGGCAGGGTTCGAACCTGCGTTTCCAACGGCTTTCTGGGCCAACACGGACATCCTACCTATTGGACCATTGAACCTAATGCGAGAGCCATTGAATT
This sequence comes from Apotomis capreana, assembly GCA_947623375.1. Lineage (NCBI taxonomy): Eukaryota > Metazoa > Arthropoda > Insecta > Lepidoptera > Tortricidae > Apotomis > Apotomis capreana. The sequence goes on from OX392520.1 coordinate 2,358,454, forward strand.
TTCGAACCAGTTGCTTCTTGCATCAGGCTTGTCTTCAGGATCGGCACCATCGTCTTAAATTATGTTGAGATAATTGAGAGAGATATATCGATAGTAACGATGTGCTACACCTAAACTAATTATTTTTATTAAAGCAAACGAGTGCTAGCGTAAACGGAATGTTTTACAATGAAGCGAAAAATTTAATGGTTCAGTTTAATTAAATTAAATTATTCGCTTCATTGTAAAACTTGTGAAAAAATAAATATGCTTAATTAGTTTACGCTAGCAAACATTACTGCTTTAATAAAAACAACTATGCCGTCCTTATAGACCTTAGTGGTGGTGGGTAATTTCATCAACATAGCCCGGGGGTGTGGATGCACGGATGAGTAGACGCCTGTCTGTCTGTCCAGTCTTAAATCATGTATGCATCGAAAATTCCAGGGTATGATTATAGACTTAATTAAAAATGTCGTTTACCGGCATGCTTAATGCTTCATTCTTCTTCCCACCGTAACCGCCAGGGGCTACTCTCCATACAAGTCGTTTACGCAGGCGCTAGCAAGTACGGTCACGTTAACTCATGGTAGGTTAATAGAATAGAATAGAATATTCTTTATTCTTTATTCTTTCTTTCTTTATTGTGTTCTTGAGTGGAGACCGCGGATCGGCAAGCGTAGTGTGGGACGCCCTCAGACTAGGTGGAGCGATGATCTGTGCAGGGTGGCTGGCAAAAGCTGGATGTGAGTAGCCGAGGATCACTTACAATGGCGTGCAGTTGGAGAGGCCTATGTCCACCAGGGGACAAGAATAGGCTGATGATGATGATGATTCTTTATTGCACACCTCAACGGGAAATAAATACAAACAAAGACAGATTACCCGTAACATTCAATAGAGGTAAACAACAGGCGATCCTATCGCTAAAGAGCGATGTCTTCCATTTGGGTTGCGAAATTAAAAAAAAGGTAAGTAATGTGATTTAAGCCTTAAATACAAAGATCAAAGCTTAAAGAAAAATTGAAAAAGGAGCTACCTGGGGGAAGAGACCGGGAATTGAACCCGGTACCTCTGGATTGCCGGTCCAGCGCTTTAACCACTTCGCTACGCTTATCTGACGAATTTTTCCTTATGCTTTGTGTGTTGATCCTTGCATTGTTTTATTTGAAAGGTTTTTACACCTTAGCGACCTCTATGTGAATACGTTAAAATTGTGGTGTACCTACCCACATTAAAAAAATGAGACATTACATGTTTCATAAACTTATAAGTAATGTTATGTTAATGTTAAATAATTATCCGACAACAAATAGAGAGAAAATAATAATTTTAAAAGGGTACTATTTAAACAGGCTTCTTTTTAATAGCATTATTCGCCTCAGAAAATATAAGTTACCTTCTAAATTACTAAGTCAGCCACAACCAACGCGCGTCTGAATAATAATATCTCAGCCACTAGTTATCTTCTTTGTAAGCCACTGTAATTGTAACTTAGCATGGTGATTATTTTTTAGCATCTAAATTTGAGGCATGCATTCAAATAGCAAACTTCTAAAATATTATTATATGACACCAAAATAGTAACTCTATTAGCTTCTAATTTTATAACTTAGTATGTTTAAAATGTATGTTCATCCTACATTAATCGATCGTAAAATTTACCTAAAATTGTCATCAAATAGTATATTAAAGCCACTATTATTACATATGAACTGTTGAGGAGAGGAACAAAACAAAATAGTTAAATCTCATTTTAGGTTAGGGTCGCAGTTCAACCTAACACTCCTCCTCGCTTCGCTCGTCGTCGTACCTAACCTAAGCCAAGTCGGACCTGCCTTAGAACTAGATTAATGGGTTACGTACCGTTATGAAATATGTTTTTTTTTATTTTTTTTATTTTATTTTTTATATATTTTTTTTATGAAATATGTTTTTTTTAAGGGTCGCAGTTGAACCTAACACTCCTCCTCGCTTCGCTCGTCGTCGTACCTAACCTAAGCCAAGTCGGACCTGCCTTAGAACTAGATTAGAGAGAACGCAGATGAACCTATTGCAACGAACGAATGACAATAAACAAACACGGGCGGGTCGGTCGGTACAAGAATCGAATGGCGCTCTCTGATTGGTGCAAATGGCCGTGGCTGTCATGGCGCGCACTCGCGCCAAATCGTTCCTACAGTGGCTATTTTCATGATAAAAGAATATGAAGTATTATTTTAGATGTTAAGTTATAATATATGATGCTGTCTATTGAAGCTCGAATATATAATTTTTGAGGAGCTTGTATTGAAGCTGTAAAACGAAAAATGATGATGAGTTGCAAATTCCGTGGCTGAGTTAGTAAATTAGATGGCAATGTATAATCAGAAGGACAAGTAATAATAATTGTTGATTATGACTTGATGCTTTCTTTAACATTTTTAAATGGCGTTGTAAAGAAGATGAATTAGTTTATTAGAGGCTATCTCATATTCCCGATGCTTAGTTACTCGTATTAAATGAGAAGTTCGACCAAGTGGCCAAAAAATAAAATTGCGGCCGGATTTATTATTTCTCATTTTAAAACACATACAATCTTTATTTTAAAAGTAATCATGAAATCGCTCCGATATAATTATCTGACTCAATAAAAATAAGGGCATTTACACACGCGGCACAATATGAGCGGTTATAAATCATCGTGCCAAGGGCGCGTGCACACGTAATGTTCTCCATTTCGAGCGGTAATAGGACCGGATTTGTACGTAATTTGATTAAATTATAAGATTTATGATCTAACATGATTTTTGGGATGAATCATATTATGTCTTGTGAAGATTTGTATAAGGTTATCAAGTAGCCCTTTCCAAGGTTAGATAATTAAGGTGCAAATGGTGCGACCAACATTAAAAAAAAACTTGTGTGAGTAAAAACCCTTTTTTGGCGACCGAGACGATGTCGATCTTTCATGCCGATGTGGTTGGCGTAGTTTGTAGTGCACCTACATAGTTTACTGAGCCGTCGTTGGTCAGGTCAATATTTAAATATTCCGCAAATTTCAAGTATTTTTTGCATAATAAAGCCAAAACTATCCAGTGATAAATATCAATTTTTTCAATACGATTCTGTACATTGAGCAGCATTCCGGTAAACAATGTTTTGAATTTGGTTACTGACAAATGCTATTGACGTTTAATAATGCAAATATATGACGTATGCACATTATTGCCATATTAAAGCTGTTTGAAACGCCACTATCTCTGGGCCGGACCGGTGCTTGTTAAGTTATATTCATTGTCATATTTAATTAATGTACATAGTGCCGTTCCTGTCAATTTCACGTGAGTGTCAACCGCTTAATTACTTTCATTACTGATCTTATGCCTGGCAACGCCGCTCGATCAATGTTAAAAAAAAATCATTTTTTTATTGCAAAAAAGTGAACAATTTTATGCAACTAAAGATCACCATTCTGCCCCCGCCCTTATTACACTTGATGGCACGCAAAATGTTGTTGAGCATATTTCACTCGAGTGTAATTAATTTCGCTCCCAAATTAACGTTTTGTTTCGCCCGTTTCATTGTTTTTGGATATGCTCGCGCCTGCGCTAATGGGGTTCGTAGTAAATCTGGAATTAACAAGTTTGTGAACATTTTGATACCTCAGTAAATATAGTCCACATGTACAGTTATTTTAACTATATCTTGCATAATATAAGTATTAAAAATATGCCTATTTGAAGAAACCTATTGTTATTTTTTTTATTTTTTTTACCGGGTAAGCAAGCTGAAGTGGCAATGGGCGGGGCACGTAGCTCGAAGGACCGATGGCCGTTGGGGCAGAAAGGTTCTCGAGTGGAGACCACGTACCGGCAAGCGCAGTGTAGGACGACCACCCGCAAGGTGGTCGGACGACCTGGTTAGAGTTGCGGGGACTCGCTGGATGCGGATCGCTGCTATCCGGCCCATGTGGAAGTCTATTGAGGAGGCCTGTGTTCAGCAGTGGACGTCCTATGGCTGAAATGATGAGATGTTAATTCTGAAACCATTTCCAGGAATAGGTCTCCTATACCGCAATAAAAAATCGGATTGTAACAATATGACACTTATGGAAAATTATTCACATTAATTTTTTTGACTTTCACTCGTCGTTGCCGTTTCGCAGTATTCTAAGTCAATCGTGACGTATTCACAAAATGATAACGAGAAGAATAATTAAACGTATCCAATACGATACGGTGACTATAGTGAAAATAAATTTTATAACTGAAACGACTAAATACATTTAAAAAATCCGCGGAAATTATACTATTTTTAATTGGAAAAAAAATAAAAGGATGACGTGTTTTAATTTGACTACTGATTTTTCTGACGTCACAAGCCAATATCATCATATATTATAAACTTCATACTAACAGATAGGAATATGACATGTTTATTAAAAGAACTTTCCGGCTTAGACCTTTAATTTTGTAATTGAAATGACTTTACAATTCGCTCTAGTTGATCGCCCGAAACGGTGATACTTCGAAGCCTGTTATATCGCACGCTATGACGACATTTTATTGCCTGTTTGTGAAAATTAATATGATTGAAGATGGGCCGATAAAAGAAATATAAAAACAAATTATCATAAAACAAAAACCTTATTATATTTTAAATACAAAACACTTTGTATAGGGTTACATATAAATCCTATATTCTAACATATCACATACATCATACTGTTCATGTACCCCTAATTTTTGCTTCGCCGTAATCGGATAAAATATACGAATTTATTCTGTTTTAAGCGATGCAAAGATTCGTGAGGTCTCAGTAGACCTCTTATTATGTTGTATTTAAGAGGTTAAAAGAGGCGTTGAATCACTATCACTACATAATATAAAACAAAGTTGCTTCCTGCTGCCTGTCTATCTGTCCAAATGTGTGCTTAGGTAAAACTACGCAACGGATTTTGATGCGGTTTTTTTAAATAGATAGTGATTCAAGAGAAAGGTTTATATTATATAGCATTACACCCGTGCGAAGCCGGGGCGGGTCGCTAGTAGCTGTATATTTAAGAGGTTTTTTTTACAGTTCACAAGCCACTATAGCATATGTTATAAACAAGGGAACGGTTCAGGGGTCGCGTGGGGCGCAGGTGCCGACAATGCCAACGGACTTACACTCCAGGACAAGCACAGGGGTACACCTGAATATTGTGCAGGACTGAACTAGAAATAAAAGGGCGATGTTGCATTCATTTTACTTACATAAGGAGTTGAGTAAATGATAAAAGATATATAAATATTGTAAAATACATTTATGTTAGATAATAATTTCGACCTTATTAGTACGGGTAAACTTCAAATTAAAGTAAATAAAACATATATTTTTTTGTATTTATATGCGGCAACTGGTTAACGTTCTCATTTAATTACAGAAAAACATAAAAATACTTTACCCTTCCCGCCTTACCAATGATGTTTATGGTTGTGTAGCCAAATGTACAATGAAAACAAACTAGAGTCATTGTCAAATTAAAAGTATTTGGTTAACTGACAAAAAACACAAATTTTCAAATTTTGTAGAAATTCTTCCATCAATTTAACGTAATTTACAATGACGTATTTAGTACGAATGCAACAATTTTTGAAACACCATTTGTATACCTACTCGAACGTGATTTATAAATACCAAATGCAAGTGAAACAAAACTGTCAAAACGTTACAAAAAACAGAGCTCTTCAATTGCCCTGCATTGTAATCGCCACCTGTCCTATTGAAAGTGTATTCGACACAAAACATCTTACTTCATTTTACCACAACTTGTAAGTCGTATCGCCTTAAACAACTTACATTGACGCCTTAGTATGAGACTCTGCAAAAAGTTACTTCACAGGAACAGCAATGGATGGAATCCAATCGATATTATAGGTATTGGATTGTAGTTTTGGTTAAAGGTGCGGTTTTTCAATGACGAATTCGTTGTTTAAGAAAAAGTTTTAATGATCGCCTTATGGCGAAGTAAGGTAAAAGCATAATTTAAATTAGTTTTAATTTACTTTGGTAGTCCTAGCATATTGTCGTTAAATGTCTTACCTTATAAGTATGGATTTGTCACCTGTAATGTTTATTACATAGGTACTAGAAGGTACTCGCAGCTTCGTCCGCGTAGACGGGTAAAAAATATCCCATTATGAGGCCTTATTCCTCTTAATATGCTGATTGTCTTAGAAATTTTTCTCTATGATCAAACATGTTTCTTAACATATTATTGATGCTACTAGAACAGGGCTATTGGGTTTTACTGGTATATATTTAAAACCTACAGCTTTAATTTTTCATTGATAATTTTTGTTTCAAAAACTACTCGAATTTTACAAAATTCACGCGGAAAAATCTTATTTTCGACTGCACGCAATGAAAGCGTGAAATAGCTAAGTATGTTACCACCACTCGGGGAAAAGTAGGTATTATTCACTCCAAAAATTTGGTTAAAATTATTAATATATTTGTCATAATATGAAAAAAATATTTTTTAAAAGGAATAAGGCCCCTTTTCGGTATGTCCTGTGATTCGGTACCAAAATTGGTTAAAATCGATGTGTATGTATGTAATCACTTTATTATACACAAAAACAATCCACAAAACTTCAAAACAATAAAATGTACAACGGTGAACTTATACCTATAAGGAATCTCTTCCAGTTAACCTTTGAGCAAATGAGAAAATAATGGGATATAATCAAATACATACAATATAAGTAGGTATGCGGCGTAATATGCGGTTGTGGACTTCTTCACGCTCAAACGGCTGGACCAATTTTGATAAATTTTGGTATGAAGGTAGCTGACACCCTGGATTAACACATTGGCTACTTTTTATCTCGAAAAAATAGTGTTCCCGTGGGAGCGCGGCGCTGCTAGTTTATAATATTCAGGAAATACACACACACGATGGGAGCGAGTTCCATTCCTGCGAATTGACCAAAGAGGCATTCGCTGCCGTTATTCTGAATACCTGCTACCCATGAACAATACACATATGAATATCAACATACATAAGCTTGGAGACAGCTCTTAATAACATAATATTTACATAATTGATCCCCTACACAATAATGCAATGGGAACCGAACGTAACCTCCTCTGACCCGTCCGGCTCGGTAGCACAATTAGCGACTGGTGCACCTAGTAGGATGTTCTAGGAATGTGGATAATGATTAGTTCGCTTCCTGATCGACTGTCCTAAGCCGGTTGTACAAACGAGAAATTAAAAAAGAGGTCTAGTGAAGAAAGGACTTATTTTAGTAGGACTAATGGCTCAGTGAACCTCACAATAATCTTTCAAAATGACTGGAACATGTCTTTTCTTACATTGAACTCCCGTATCTCTGCCATTTTGTTTTTTTTGCAACAGACAAAAAACTAGTTATGTACTACGGGCTGCAAAATGCATGGCCCATTTATGAATGAATTCATTCATAAATGGGCCATGCAATTCCTAGATATACGGTTGACAAATACGGCCTGTATTCGAAAACAGTTAAAGAATCCGGACATACGAATATACGAAAGATTTTTTGACCAAGCTGAAACGGACACAAACCGTCTCGCTTGGTCAATTGAAGAAAGTAGCTTTTATTTAAATTGCCAGTTTTGTATCAAAAAATAAAAAAAAAACTCAAAATTTTGTACCTATGTATGTATTAATTTATGGTCACGAGAACTCCTCCTATATTCAATAATACGTATAATAAATCTTAAAAAAAATAATTTGCAAAAATATAAAAAACGGTGAACGAAGATCCTGCTCCTGTTAAATCGGTCAAAAAGAGTAAAATTTTGGCCATCTGATGTAGTAACGCTAAGTTCATACATACGTATACATCAAAGGTCCTGGCAGAATACCAGCGAAGTGGCTTGCTGCTTCATTATGCTGAGTCAGCGCCTTTTCTCTGCCACAACACATGGTTTTTTAAATGTGCTATAATTGTTGTATCTTGTACTAGTTTTAAGTAACATGTTTCGACTGTATTTTATTTTTTTATTGTGACTAACCATGTTAGTTGTGGATATGTATAAAGTGTTTATCTATCTAACTATCTATCAATCTATAGCAGAAGTCCTGGCAGAATACCAGCGAAGTGGCTTGCTGCTTCATTATGCTGAGTCAGCGCCTTTTCTCTGCCACAATATAGTTTTTTAAATGTGCTATAATTTTTGTATACTTGTACTAGTTTTAAGTAGCATGTTTCGACTGTATTTTAATTTTTTTATTATGTCTAACCATGTAAGTTGTGGATATGTATAAAGGGTTTATCTATCTATCTATCTATCCATCTATCAATCTATATATCAATCTATCTATCAATCTATCTGTCAATCTATCTATCAATCTATCTATCAATCTATCTATCAATCTATCTATCAATCTATCTATCAATCTATCTATCAATCTATCTATCAATCTATCTATCAATCTATCTATCAATCTATCAATCTATCTATCAATCTATCAATCTATCAATCTATCTATCTATCTAAATCACATATCAAATGCCCCACGCATAATACGTCTTTCTACGTTCCTTCCCAGATCCCTAAGTACCACAGTTCCCAAAGACTCCAACACTTCATAATTGCCTTAATTTGAAGACATCAAAATTTTAATGCTGTCCATCTCAAAAATCAACGTAATCTTGTCTTACAGTCGACAAAAAGTTCCCCTCTCATTTCCTTGTACCCACAAACAAACATCGACCGTAACTCTTTAGGTTTTAGGTTAGTTTTCGTTTCTATTCTTATTGTTAGTGGTTGTAAACCTTTTAGTTGGTCTGTACGCTGTTAAACTCCTTATAGTTGAGTAATTACAAGACTCCCACGAGTTGTGAATGGATTTTATTCATAGGTTCAAATCCAGAGGTGGCTGGGTCTTGGCGTGTGTGTGTCTTTAAAGTTGTAGCGATACAGGCTGTTTTAGTTATGGTTTTAATTTTTAGGGTTCCGTACCCAAAGGGTAAAAACGGGACCCTATTACTGAGACTTCGCTGTCCGTCCGTCCGTCCGTCCGTCTGTCACCAGACTGTATCTCAAGAACGGTGATAGCTAGACAGTTGAAATTTTCACAGATGATGATATAACAACAAATACTAAAAATAAAATAAAATAAATATTTAAGGGGGGCTCCCATACAACAAACGGGTTGGTTGCGTTAACTTTGCACCTCATTTGTATGGGGCGCTATACATACCAGGTGCAAACTTAACTTAACCACTTAAGGATGAAAAGTGTGTACGGAACCCTCGGTGCGCGAGTCAGACTCGCACGTGCCCATTTTTAATTACTTTTCATAATTATAAAAACGGTTTAATTTCACATAAAAATTGACTGAGCCGCAAGTCGCGTAGCAGCACAGATAGCTGCCCCTGATGAAGAACCGCATATGAGTTCGATACTCGTATTTTAAAAAGAAAGAAATCAAAATTCAAAATTCTTTATTTCATAAAACACACTAGTCTATGATCTAAGGTGATGGAGCCACCCGGTAAGCAAACAAGCCTGTGTTGGGTGGCACCGCAATAAGGCTTATATTTTTATTTTCCGCCTTCATTTAGGGTTCAGCTGTATTAGGGTGGTACCACTTCTTGACTAGTAACAGACAGTTCTTAATTTATAACACCCCTTTTTATTACATCTGGGGTTAAAAACATCTAATTTTAACGTGTGTATCTGACAGAAAAATAGTGTTTTTCTCAGGCAACCTTTGACAACGGTAACTGGAAGGTTACCAAAACACCAGGAGTCTCAAATTATGAATATACGCGATATAATACGTTTAAATTATTTTGTTTATTTTTTGTTTTTAGAATTTAGGTTATATGATCAGACCTGTTCTAACTTATGGCAGTGAAACATGGGCAGTTACCCAGCGCCAAGTTAATACCGTCCAAGTTGCCGAAATGAAGATGCTTCGGTGGATGTGCGGAGTGACGAGACTCGACAAGATACGCAACGAGTACGTTCGCAGTAGTCTCGGAGTACGCGACATCGCCGACAAGCTGCAAGAGAGTAGGCTGCGATGGTTTGGACACGTGAAGAGAAGACCTCCAGAGTACATCGGAAACACAGTGGCCAATCTAAACATGCAGGGGGTCCGAAGGAGGGGCAGACCGAAGACCAGGTGGTTAGATGTGGTCCGAAAAGACCTTAGTTCCTGCGGAGTTACTGAGTCAGACACGTCAAATAGAGCGAAGTGGAAAGAGAAAACGAAGAAGGCAGACCCCACCATCAGATGGGAATAATAATTGCCAAGGAGAGAGAGAGAGAATTTAGGTTATATCTGTTTATTAGTTTTCTAACAGACCCACAATTTAGACAAGAATGTATTATGTAGGTTACAGGCTGTAAGAAAGCTATTTAAATTAATTATTTGTGTAAAAGTTAAATGCTGATACTATTAGAATTAAAAATTGTAAATCAAATAGTTCATTTATTAAAATAAATCAGAAGCCGTCAGCAATAAATAACGACAAAAATCTGCACCGCATTTATCTTCAGTATGATTGCTTTATATCGGCGGGGATTTATGACTGAACAGAAAATCATTGTTGTTTACTATTTTATTTATTATAGGTACAGACTTTGTTGAATTAACTATGTTTACGTCAATCAGAGCCAATTTTGCATTGCATAATTTATGCACAGGTTTCCACAATATGCATTTATGTTATTTTCTTCTAATTTCATGGTCACGGTTGTCATAACTCGTTTCTTACGACTGCGTCAGAAGGAGTTGTTTTGAGTATGTGTGAACTTATACTTCTTTCATTATTTCATTATTTTATTTGTTCATTATTTTATTTCTTCAATATTTCATTATTTAGTCAATTCTGTATTTCATTATTTCACTATTTCGTTATTTCGTTATTTCGTTATTTCATTATTTCATTATTTCATGATTTCATTATTTCATTATTTCATTATTTCATTATTTCATTATTTCATTATTTCATTATTTCATCATTTCATTATTTCATATTTCATTATTTCGGAGACGTAACTGAAAATAGATTCAAGGACTCCTGCAAGCGGGACATGAATAGTTTCGGTATTCGGACAGACGGGTGGGAAAAACGCGCCGAGATGAGACCTGAATGGCGCCATGACATTAAAGTCGGAACATAAAAGCATGACGATGACTGGCTGGAGAACCTTAAGCAGAAAAGTCTTCGTCGTGCTCTTCCACCTCCTGCGGACTCGCGTTTTGTGTGCGATCGATGCGGCAAGAAATGCCGCGCTGCTATAGGACTCTATAGTCATCAACGGCGATGTGGGAACCCGTAAACCCACAAGTGCTGCAACAAACATCTACAACAGATGCTGTGGCCAATGATGATGACCGAAGTTAAACTACTGTTGAACACCAGCAAAACGGAACAAAATTTCTCAAATGTGACATGTGTGTAGTAAAATTTAAGTTATATTTTTTTTACTCCGAAATTATTTCGAGTGTAATAGCGTACATTAGATACATAGAGCCGCCAAAGATTAGGTACTTAAATGTCTATCCGAATTCCCGAAATCTGCGCATCACCCAACATCTTCAGTTTAAGAGCAGCCTGTATCGTCTCAAGCCGGCGTTATCTGAACCGGCACTCCCGTCACAGCGCATGCGCACTGTGGGATCGTCCCACGACTAGGTGAAACCGAACTCGAGATCATTAATAACTTTACTACTTATAGGGCTAATTTAATTAGAGTATTACATTAAAATTAGGCTGATGTTGGCTTTCAGAGTAAATAGACTAGGTTGTACAAAAAATATTGTTGAGATCAAACTATATTTTTTTTATTGAGGAATAGAACCGTTATACAAAAAGTACATACTGGTTCTATAAGATGAAGCTAAATATAATGCAGCTTTAATATGGCCTACTTTGGCTACTTACTATACAAGTGTTCTTAAGGCTGAACGCTATGGGGTCGTCCCATGAAGCAAATTCAAAACATTGTTAGCCGAAATGCAGCTCAATCCATCATTCTTACGAAATAAATACCCAATCTTATTGAAAAATACTTGACTTTCATCACTGTAGATAGTTTTGGCTTTATTATGCAAATTACTTGAAATTTGCAAGATATTTAGTCCCGTTTCCTCTTTGTTTACATCAGTGATATTCACTTACTTTCAACGTCAGTTGCAAAAAATTTTTAGTTGCCAGTAAAACTAATTAGTACCACAAAAAAAATGCAATATGGCGTGGGCTGAACACCCTGTTACAATATACATAATTTAATTTATTGACATTATAACGAAGTTTAGGTTACTTACACATTTTTTAACTTTTACAAAGATAACAATTTAGCTAAATGTCAAAAAAGTGTAGTGATGTTTTTTCTTATGCATTAATTTAGTTAGAGCACGTAAGAGTAAATTTTCCTCCATCTATAATAATGTGGACTAATAAAATAATCATTTCTATTCATGAAAATGAATTCAGAAAAAACTGAGTATGAAAGAACTGCTAGTGACAGCGAGTGAACAGTAAAAAAGGTTCTTATGCATAATTATGGAATACAATTACATAACTTCCTTTTTCTTGCTCGATCGGGTTTTAATTAACTTCTGTATTAGCATAGCTGTGAAATTGCGGGTGACGTTATAATTTATTTCAATATAATTGAAATAGAGTTCTAAGAATTATCACACTTAATGGGATAACGGCAGTTATTCATTCACTTCAATTAACATGATTTCATAATTTTAAGACTATAATTTTATTACTTTTCTTTATTCCACGTAAGAAGAGGACGTCGTCGCTATTTTGATTATATTTTTTTTAAATTACTAATTATTTTAATATTAATTTATAAAAATTTACTTATTCTAAAATATTGTAACTCCAAAACGATGAGACAATAGATAGCTAGAATATAGTCTGGCCATCTGGTGCCTTATTTAAAATGACACAATACGAGTAGAAAGCTAGGTTATAGTCTGGCCAATTAAAAAAAAACGAATGACGTTGACGGCTTATTTTGAACATTTTCTTAGGGTGCACACGACGCATTGCACTACACCCAATCGTTTTTCTACGGATAATACAGGGTAATCATCATGGGATCAGAAACGAAATAGGGAAAAAACATCTAGTTAACAGTTAATTGATCGTTAAATTTTAACTATTCCGGCGAGACAAGCTTATCTTGCCGCGACTTCGCTTGTCGCGCGAGTCGGCGTCACCTGTCTTGCTCGTACGGTACTGAAAGGATAGTGACACGTAGTATTTATCGCGCGACAAAGAGTCGTGTGCCGCACAGATGTATGGAATAGTTGATTTTCGCGATTTCGAAGTAGACCCCATAGTGAATGTTTCTCAGTGTGACCCTCCCCGTCACCCTTTTTTGCTGATGCTTCTCCAAAATCACTCTGTATTATCTGTAAAAGAGTTATAAAAAACCGGCCAAGTGCGAGTCGGACTCGCGCACCGAGGGTTCCGTACAAACACTTTCCATCCCTAGGTGGTTAAGTTAAGTTTGCACCTGGTATGTATAGCGCCCCATATAAATTAGGTGCAAAGTTAGGTATTAATAGGTATTAAAAAAAAACTACTTACTAGATCTCGTTCAAAACAATTTTTGGTGGTAGTTTTTATAGTAATGTACATCATATGTTTTTTTTAGATTTTTAATTTTCTTATTTTAGAAGTTAGAGGGGGGGGGACCAACTTTTTTCCACTTTGGAAGCGTCTGTCACGCAAACTATTCGGTTTAGAAAAAAAATATTTTAGAAACCTCGATATCATTTTTGAAGACCTATCCATAGATAACCCACACGTATGTGTTTGATGAAAAAAAAAATTTTGAGTTTCTGTTCTAAGTATGGGGAGCCCCCCATATTTATTACTATTTTTTTTTATTTTTGCATCAAAATCTTAATGCGGTTCACAGAATACATCTACCTACCAAGTTTCAACAGTATAGCTCTTATAGTTTCGGAAAAAAATGGCTGTGACATACGGACGGACAGACGGACAGACGGACAGACAGACAGACATGACGAATCTATAAGGGTTCCGTTTTTTGCCATTTGGCTACGGAACCCTAAAAAGTGGACCACCTTTTTTGGCTTGGATGTACCTTTTTACATGCAGACGACTAATCCGTTTAAGCAATGTTCGCATTGTTGTGTTCCGGTGTGGGGGTAAGATAGCCGGTGAAATTACTAGCATAGAGGCATTCTATCTTCGTCCTCCGGGTAGGCAAGCACTTGTGACTCCTCTGGTGTTGCAGGTGTTTATGGGCGACGGTTATCGCTTTCCATCAGGCGATACGTTTGCTCGTTTGCCCCCTATGACATAAAAAAAAAGCAGTGTGTATTACTTTAGTATTTAAAATAAAAGCAGCATCATTATTATAATTAACATTCGTCTACTGCTTCATCATTTAAATATTTAAAACACACTTAACTGCTTTATCATTTACTTAAAGAGTTAGAAATTTCTAAGGCCTTTGCACGCTATTACTAAAATGTTTCTGTTCGCAATAGTCAAGCGGTAAGATGTAAGGAAGGAACACGGTTGACGTCATTTCGTGGTCTGGCTTCGTTGAAGCGGAGCACCAGTATTCATGTTCTGTTTTTTCTATAGTATCTACTCAAATGAGCCAGTGAACTCGAGAGCCAAGATTTATTTCAGCACGTATGTTCTCACGAACGCTGCCTTCATCACACTGCGTCAAAGGCTCCTAGTAAAGTTTTACATAGATCCTAATCAAACCTGCTTTTAATTACTTAAAAGCGCTACTCAAGTTGCGAAAAGCAAAGCAAGAGGCGAAAATGCATGTTATACATTACCTGCTTTACTAGAGTACTACTTTATAAAGTTTCAAAACATTTGGACTTTAAATCACGCTGTTTTCCAGGTTTGTCAAAGTTAAACAATAAGCATTTCAAAAACATATATGACGCAGAGGGCGCTCCAGTAGCGTAAAGTATTAAGGGATGAAAGATTTGGTGTGATTGAAGTAGCGATCGGATAGCTCAGTTGGGAGAGCAATGCGCCGGAAACGCAGAGGTCGCGGGTTCAAACCCCGCTTCGATTGTAGTAGATCGCATTCAATTTTTCTTTCTTAATTTACCTTTGTGTCATTATTTGTCAAAGTTAGTCAACTTTAGCGATTAACTTATTATTACAGGTTTTCTGTGCTCAAATGATTTCACGCCACCTGCCAGCCTAGTGTACTGAAACCCCGGGGTATTTATCAGTGCATTTTCAGTTTTGTACAATACCCTTCGGTATATATCAAGAGCGCCTGCAACGTTTCACCAGACTCATCACACATTTTGTCTAAATGGTCGTGTAATATTTTTAAAATTGCGCAATAAGTGAATCATGCAAAATGTTCGACCCTCTATGATGATTAGCCCCAAATATCAGTGTCTTGAGTGTGTCGGGCACCTGCGCAGTAACCGTGCAGTGAGTCACTCCACGGGTCAGCGCGCACGCGACTCGTGGGATCCTTTTTTTATGGCCTTTTGTTCAGGGTTCGATCCCCGCGGTAAGAAAGTGGGGTTTGGAGGATTGGAGTTGTATTTGGTTTGAAAATTAGTGTGTGTGTGTGTAGATTGGGTCTGATTGTCGGTTTTGTAAAGGCATCCTCGACTTATTTAAGTCACTACAGGAGGAAGTAATGAGAAATTAGTGTAAGAATGGTTTAATTTGTTTCTGTTGTTTTGTTCAAACGCTCCTATATTGCA
Source organism: Apotomis capreana (assembly GCA_947623375.1). Taxonomy (NCBI): domain Eukaryota; kingdom Metazoa; phylum Arthropoda; class Insecta; order Lepidoptera; family Tortricidae; genus Apotomis; species Apotomis capreana. The sequence goes on from OX392520.1 coordinate 2,374,160, forward strand.
TGGCCTATTTATGACTGAATTCATGAATAGGCTATGCAATTGTGCAGCCCAAGTAAAGTACCTACAAGGTTTTGAAACTATTAAGAATAAAGACCCTAAAGCAGAGCTGATGAGGTCACGCATGCAAATTCATGGCATGCGTTTACAACGGTACTTTGAGATTAGGTAGCAAATCAACAGCAAACTGAAATTTCTTTAAGAAGTTTCTTCTATTTCTTGTCATAAAACTTAATTCTCTAGAAATGTCTGTCTAACTAAAACGTGTTAAGCGGTTTATAATATTATTGTATCAAATTTTACTTTAATCATTTCATTTGTAAATCAAGTGTTCATAAATTTATATTTCTTCTTTGTTTAAGGAGGCATGACATTGCACGCCAATAGAGGCAGAACATGTTGATACAACCATATTGTTAAGATCTTATCTATATTTACATGTGTTCGGCAATAAATATTTCATTTCATTTCATTTCATTTCATTTGCCAATCAATGAAAACAAATGAGTTTACAAAATTGATAATAAACCAAAACTTCTCCGGAAGAAAAAGAAAATACAGGGCAAATTCATCATCATCATAACCATTCAACCAAAATACGTCCACTGCCAGTTTCACTAAAAATACAATACCTAAACATTTCCAAAATGGAATATAAGAAGTTGATTTGTTATTATTTTTTCCCACAGCATAAATGCAAAGTTTGTTGCTTCCATAGTATAAGAAAACAAGGTATGCTACTCCGAAATGACTGGCGGAACATTTGACGTCACCACACTATGATTGGTTGGTTGGTTCTGTCAATCCGTTACTGTGTTGCCAGTGGTGTATCATAGTACTCCCCGATTCCCTTGCTACCTTTATGAATCTCGCAAAATCATGAGTGTATTAAATTAATTATTATAACATAATTATATTTTTTTATACGACTGGCGGCAAACATTTTGTTGACATAAAGTGACGTAGAAGCTCTCACTAGCCGGAGTATCAAACCTTGTCTTCTTATACCATGGTTACTTTAAGAAGGGCGATATAATGTAGCATGGACTGCCACTTGCACGATATAAGGAACGCTAGCTTAAACCGGTTGGTACATTTAAAAAACAACAGGTGTGCGGACGGGGGTGGCAAAAAACGGAAGGCCAGTCCTGCCGTGTCGGGATCTTAGTAACTTAAGGAGGGTTCGAAGCTGTTTGGTAAAGGGACTTGGATATATTCCCGTCAAGTATATCCCAAGCCATATTAATCAAAATTTGTCATGTTGGTGTGATAAGTGTTGCATAGTTATAACTTTTTCTGTATTTTGTTGCCCTTTACAATGATATAATTCTACTTTGAGGCCTTATACATTTAAAAATGTATTTTATACATTTTGACAAACAAATTGATAATTAATTTTATTAAAACTTTCGTGAGACATATTTAATTATTGTATTAAGCGGTTTACACTCACGTGAAATCGTGGAGTGTAAACCGCTTAACTTAATACAATAATTAAATTGATAATTTCAATCAACTTCTTAAAGTGAATATAGTTTTCCCTGAGTTCTAGGTAGAAACATAGCTAATTCATGATTTCATTGCTTTCAGTACAAAATAAGTTGAAAAAAAAAACAGTTTTCTGCGTAAGCAGTTCTGGAAAGAAAAAATCGAAGTGTAGGATTAAATATTATATATACCAATAAATCTCAACAGACCTGTTCTAAGTAGTAACATTGATAATAATTATATTATGAAACATGTTTGATCATAGAGATTTTTTTTTTCATTTTTTTTTCTTCACAGAAAAAACAATATATTTAATAATAATGCAACGAGCAAAATCGTACTAAGGTTTAACTGCCGTTGAATTCACTCACATCACAATAAGCTGGTATTACCTAGATAGATATTATTAATTACGATCGGACTTACATCAGCTAAGGCACATTGCTTTAACAATTCGTTTACAGTGGTGTGGGGTTTCACACACACTAAAATAAAACAATCAGCATGTTTGAACGGGTAAGGAGCCTTAAGTATTATCCCTTTTAAGGAGAGGCTATTCGGAAATACAACATTATATATTTATCATTTTTAGATTCTGCCATTTTCTCGATTTAAAATTGTGGCACCACCCCGCTTTTAGCTTAGTTTTTTATCCTATGGAAGTTTTGAAGTATTCATAATAAGTTCATTGTACGTAAACTAGGTGACGAAGACAACGGAATAATTTAAGTACAAAAGCAAATGTGTCCCTTTAAAGGATATCTTCCAGTTAACCGTTTAGCGATGAGACATGCGAGATGGTAAATGTTTGCTAGTTCGGCGACTAATCTTTTGTTTATCCAGAAACTGTCAGGGCATGACTACTTATCGCAACTTCTCTTGCCACGTGACCCTGTATAATCCGTCTTGCTAGCATAGTTTTTATTTTAGAACATTTTTGAATACGCCCGGAAAGAAAGGCTTGCCAGGTGAGTAGGTATAGACGGATAGTGATACGAAGCTGGCAAGCCCTTTTCACGGCTAAGGCATGTACGAGAATAGTGCTTTTCTCGAACATATTTATTTTATTTATTCATAACATATCTATAACTTACAGCTAAAGCCAACGCGTTACAAATCTTAACCTAAAATAATTAAATATAAGGGTAAAGAACACCCATTTAACATGTAACATAACTGAAACTTATTCTAAACACTACAAATAATATTTTTTATTTCATATGCAATGAAATAAAAAATACACCACTCGGAAAAATATAATTCAGCTGCTTAGCCTAAAAAAAGTACTTCCCTGCCTAGGCCTTAAATTTTGTTTGAAATTCCGTTACAGTTCTCGTGACAGTTAACGTTGTTTTTGTCGTCGAATTTTGTGACATCCTCACATGAAACTTACGTCGAATATGACTTTAAAAAGATATTTTTAACGTCTCTTACTAGTTTTGTGTGCGGAAAATCTTATTTTTAACACCAATATCAGTTCCCAGAACGAATCCATTCAAACCGGCCATTAGTGCTCATTTACGACGCCTTACATACATTTGCATGCGTGTTTGCATGCATTACAGTTTTTGTGGAACTATCACACGGTTCTCACTGGGGAGCTATGTAATGTAAGCATCACATTGAAAACCAGTTGCTGTTACATTTATCTATACTTTATAATATTCTGGGATCCTCATCTTTTCTAGAAAAACACCACCGAATGCTTCATTTCATAGATAAATAAATAAATATCGGACAACCTCACACAAATCGATCTAGTCCCAAATTAAGCTCAAGAAGGCTTGTGTTATGGGTACTAGACGACGATATACATACTTATATAGATAAATATATACTTAAATACATAGAACAACCATGACCCAAGCACAAATATTCGAGTTCATCACACAAACACTTGCCCTGGCCGGGATTCGAACCCTGGACCGCCGGCTCAGTAGGTAAGTGCTTACAAACTGAGCCAACCGCGTCAAAATGTTTCCTCGGAAGTGATAAATTTTTCAGATATCCTGAAATTGTCAACCAATTGATTAGGTTAGGTTTGTGTTATAACATTCCAAAATATTTAATGTATGTATGTAAACACTTTATTGCACATAAAACAATATTGACAAAAACTCAAAAACAATACATGTGTACAAGGGCGAACTTATCCCTGTAAGGGATTTCTTCCAGTTAACCTTTGAGCAAATGAGACAGAAAACTAGACATTGAAGTGATAGACAAACGAACAAACTAAAACGTGCAAATATACTAAATGTAAATATAACCTTAAGATAAATAAATATATATATATAATTACAAACGTATACATTGTATTAAACATAAACTAATAAATACAAATAATATAATAATAATAAATATTCAGTTTTATTAGCATTGAACTATAATATTATTAGACGAGATCAAGGATTGAGAAGCCATAACTTTTTAAAATTTTCCTAATGTAATGTTTTCAGAAAAATAAATTTAATTCACAAATACAGCATTATAAACTTTTAACACCCCTCTTATCATAATTAATAACCTAAGTTAAAAGTTTAAAGCACCCTCGACACAAGGAGCTGGTCATCATGAGACCCTCATTCAATGAGTGATATAGAAAATGCTACCAGAACTAAACATAACTACAAAATTTGGATTTCGCTTCAATATTGACTGAGATCTTGTCACTTGTTCCAATCAAAGCTAAATATCTTGGAAAGGTCATATTGCCACCAAACATAGCTAAGAACCATCTCAGCGGAGAAGTCTTTCGATTTAATAAAACCGCACTCGAATTGGTATATCCGTTTGGGAGCTAATTTGCCTCAGACACACACAGATAAAAAAAAAATACCGGACAACCTCACACAAATCGATCTAGTCCCAAATTAAGCTCAAGAAGGCTTGTGTTATGGGTACTAGACGACGATATACGTACTTATATAGATAAATATATACTTAAATACATGTAGAACAACCATTAAGCACAAATATTCGAGTTCATCACACAAATATTTGCCCTGGCCGGGATTCGAACCCGGGACCGCTGACTCAGTAGGCAGTCGCCACAGATACACAGATACACGTGTTAAACTTATAACACCCCTATTTTTGCGTCGGGGATTAAAAATAGTACCAAAATCCCAAATAGTTAAAATACTAACAGTAACAAACACAAACAAGCGTAATAATTTCGTATTTCTAAACACAATGATAATGAACATTTTGCATAATTGCATTGAAGCTATTCTGTTCATTTAGGAACACAGCTGACAAATGCATAATAATCAGTATAATTATACGTTATGGTAATACGTATTTAAATGTATGTGTGTGACCTTTGAGCAAAAAAGTGTTATTACCGCATTAAAATACTATGGTAGTATGGTCCGATTAATTATAAGGAATAGGAAAGACGTTAATTACTTATCTACATATCCTCGTATGTACATCATCACAATCTAAAGCCGTTAGGTCCGGCTGCCGGTTAATCCAGTCCGTGACTGGACCGTACCTGTGTATAGGACAGTTGTCGTGCACAAACTGGATATGTGGCATTTCTGCCGCCGGATAAAGAATTCTCACCGACGGCAGCATCACATCCCGCAGCACCTGGCCATAGGTCTCTCCGTTGGCCCTCTCAGGTAAAAATACCAGCTCACCAGGACCATCAGCACTCATCCATGCCCACATGTTGACCGTCACTCTCCCCGACTCTGTATTTGGCAGCACGTTTTCAGGTTCGTATCTGCTATTATCCACGCGCCATAGATGCCGACGACCGTGTTGGCTAGACTTAAAAGTCTTCTCGTCGGTAAAAATGACGCGCGAGAAATCATAATTTTGATGGTTGGTTGCGAACCTGACACGTTCTATTTTGTGACCATCTGTGAGGCTTATTTTTTTGGCCGGAATACGATGGTGTATTCCGACCCTATGGAGAGCTTTCCTGACGGTCTCCATTGAGCAATCAAATTGATTTGCGAAATGTCGCGTCGGGGTAAAGGGGTTGACAGTATAGGTATTTCTCATTATTTCTAAACGGTCCGCATCGATAACTTTTGGTTTGGGAGGGCGTCCTCTGGTCTTAACATTCCCCTCTTCTTCATATCGGCGAACCCACTTGATGACAGTGCGTCTCTACAAACAAACATAAAGAAATGGCATTAAGTCGAAATAAAATGTTGTTAAATTTAATGAACGTTTTTATTGTTTGTTTTGTATATTTACGTTAATAATAAATTGTAATAACCTCTATATTTACGGTAATACGTTTCGATTAATTTCGGTCGGATCAAAATCGTGGCGTCTCGCATAGCCGCCGGTTAATTGCGTAACACATTGACTAAAAGGAATCGGAATGAAGTGTCATGATTTTGTATTGACTTTTGCTATAGTAAATGTCACGATGTTTACACAGGTAGCCTACAGAAATTATAGAATAACTAAGGCCCATCCCTGACTTCAAAATTACACAACCACTACAATTATAATAATTATACTAAATTATAATAAGCTAGCTGTGCCCCGCGGTGTTACCCGCTCATCCCACGGGAACACTAAATTTATTCGGGATGAAAAGTATCCTATGTCCTTTCCAGGGTCTCAAACTATCTCCATACCAAATTTCATCCAAGCCGGTTCAGCGGCGGCTTAAGCGTGAAGAAGTAACAGACAGACAGACACACTTTCGCATTTATAATAAACTAGCTGTGCCCCGCGGTGTTACCCGCTCATCCCACGGGAACACTAAATTTATTCGGGATGAAAGTATCCTATTACCAAATTTCATCTAAGTCAGTTCAGCGGTTTAAGCGTGAAGAGGTAACAGACAGACAGACACACTTTCACATTTATTATATTAGTATAGATTAATATGGATTAGGGTAGGGACCTAATTCTTGGCAAGTAGTTAGTCGATTGTTAGCCATACAAACAGAAGTAAAAAAAGTTCTGATGTGACACAAAACATGACCATAGAATTGGTTAATTTTCCTGTCACAACGGAATACTTTCATAGAAAAGTTATAAAATCTAGTCCTTAACCATTAGTGTAAAAGGGTTAAAGTTATTAACTTACCGACACATTTAACTCTCTTGCAATTTCCTCCTTGGCATGGCCTCGTTCCCACATTCCAACTATTCTGCTCCTCTCCAACTCTGACAAATTCATATTAGCAGGCACAGGTAGTTAACACTTAGCACGAAAACGTTGTTTCACGAAGCCGATTCAGATGCAAGTGATGCAACTCAACTAATAGACTAACGTCGATGGTCAACAGATGTTGGGATTGTTGGGTCTGGTCAGGTCAAACAAAAAAAGGCCTATTTACTTATTGCACCATCCTAATTGGTTGTCATGAAAGGAGGCGTGAATACATACAATTTGGCCTGCAGACGATTTCGTTAAGAAAATGTGAACCCGTATCGTTGGGCGATAGTACCTTGCAAATATATTTTAGCTCTAATTGTGAAATCTTGCGTTAAAGCTAGTAAGGTGAAATTCCTTAGACATTCTGTAACTGAAATTACGAGCACTTTTAATAGGGTGCCAGTTGATTACCATATTAGATTTCTTTTGTAGAAAAAAACGTTATCCGTGTTGGTCTATTCTTTGCATTTTTAAATACTAGTTAGTTTTTGTTTAATATTTGATTGACTTTCGTATTGTAACAAGGGCAAGGCTCTTTCAATGAGGCATTGCAATGCAAGTTATTTTTTATTTCGTAAGAACATTGATTATAACGCCATCTATCGTTTTTTTAACGAAAGCCTTGTCTGCAAGATGGTTCTAAGCAGTTTGGTTAGATAGGGGGTTTTTATATTTTGAATTTAGGTTATGGTGCCGTGGTTTATTTTATTTAGCTTGTTTAAATTAACAACATTCCATATTTCTAACAGGTGGAAAGTAATATGGAGACCGAGAGAGCTTTGCCTCGTGTACACTCTAAAAAGTTATTTGAATTTAAACCATTAATACAAAGATCAAAGCTTAAAGAAAAAATAAAAAGGAGCTACCTGGTGGAAGTGACCGGGAATCGAACCCGGTACCTCTGGATTAACCGTCCAGCGCATTAACCACTTCGCTACCCTAGCTCCAGGTAGACCTGACCAGGTGTACCCACATTAAAAAAATTAGACATTACATGTTTCATAAATTTATCTCCCATACAACAAACTTGTTATAGATTATGGTACGGAACCCTTCATGCGCTAGTCGGACTCGCACTTGCTCAATTTTTTAAAAGTATTAGAATTGCGGTCTTAAAAATATAAAATCTTGCCAATTGTGTAATTTAGCTTGTTGAAATTGCATGTAAAGGTGACATAAACTGACTTTAATCATCAGGACAGCTTCACCGTAATGGCTGGCATCCTTTCTCAGGACGAATCGGATGTGACGACATTAAGATTTTTTATCGATAAATTAGGGGCTTCAACTATCGATAAGATGATGATAGTGATGCCTAACAGGGTAATTTTCAGCTCACGACATAAAGCGGATTTTTAGTGGTACGTATTTATTTTACTGGCAACGACACATTTTTGGTAACTGACGTTGAAAGTCAGTGAATGTCACTGATGTAAACAAAGAGGAAACAGGACCGCAAATTTTAAATGTTTTTTACTTATATAATAAAGCCACAGTAATGAGAGTATTTTTTTCAATATGATTCAGTATTTATTTCGGATTACTGCGAAAGGCTTACTGCGGATTATCGGATTGAGCGGCATTCCGGTAAAGTTTTGGATTTGGTTAATGACAAATCCTTGACAAATCGCTAGAGACGTTTAATAATACAAATATATGGCGTATGCTCATTATTTCCTTATGAAAACTGTTTGTAGCGCCACTGTCCCTGGGCAGGTTCGACACTTTTTAGGCTATACTACATTAAGTTAAGTTGTTTGATAGGTACATGCTGTAATGTCATGAAATATTATATTATACTTTAGCCTAAAATCTGACGTTTTATCACCCAAAAAATTTACGTAACATGACGGTGTCTATATAGTGAAATAAATACAATTTTACAGGAAGGTTACGTGTATATCAAGAACAAAAACTTTTGTCATTATTCAATACATTTTCAATTTATTTCGTGCAAAACGTCATAACTTCAAATTCGCGCGCACTTAATTTGTCTTCACGTCGGCGCGGACGCAGCTCGCAGCCAGCGAAAAGGACAGACATAGAACAAAGCGATGCGTTAAAGCGAGACGGGAGATATTCTTGTTTTACACCGGATTCGAAAAAAGTGTTGAGACCTAGTTTCGAGTCTTGATAGCCTCGATTTGTTTATGAATGAACGTAGTAAGATTGTAATGACTATATAATGATAATCTGGCTGGTTTACTAAGTAATCTAGGTGCCACAGGAAGTATAAAAGGAATATAATCATACTAGAAGATGTGCACTTCATTCACGTGGGGACATATAAAACATAGTTGGGTAAAATGTTCCCCTATCTATCTGTAGTCAATCATTAAATAAAGGAAAAAAAAAACATATTTTCATTTTTCCCAATATAATATTAGAAAATTGTGTACCTAACTATTTAAAAATCATTTTAAAAGAGCGTAGGTCACAGGTAATTGGTCACAGTGCAGAAAATCATACAGTCGGACTATTACTAAGACGGATTTAGTGTCGAAATTGTACCACTGTTCTTTTTGAGTGTTGTGACTGTCAAAATTTCCACACGGTTCATGTAGAGGGCTGATTCTTAAATAAATGACGCGGCTTTCATATTTTTTTAATATTTTAAAATCTAGTAAAAAAATGCCTTTTTAGTTTAAAATGAACACTATTTGAAAATTTTAAATGTTTACAATTAAACATTATGTATAATTGTAGTCTAGTACCCATAGTACAATCGCCATCAGATATATCGTAGCATATGGCGTTCATAAATATCTGAACATGGACCTACTGTAACGCCCAGTCAATAAGAGTCGTGTTCAGACATTTATGAACGCCTTCTATGCTGCGATATATCTGATGGCGACTGTAAATACAAGCTTTAGTTTGGGCTAGGCCGTATTGTGTAAGATTCTCCCTTAATAATTATTTATTTATTTATTTATGCGCACTTTAGACTGGCCCTAGCACCACACTACTCGCGAATAGTTGAACATTTCGCAGCAAATCTAAAAGAGATTGTAGTGAACGGTGTGACACCAGTAATAAAGATTAGAATGGTGGCATTTAGTGAAGGTCTTCTATTGAATACTGTTCTACTGTTTACTAATATAATTTGCGTGGGATCGGATACGGTCACGATCGAACTGGATTTATTGACTAATCAGTTCTAATAAGAAATCATATCAAACACACATTTTTTTTTTTAATAATAGAAAATATTTATTTATTGACATATTAAATTAAATATAAAAATAGGTAGATTAAAGTACAATAAAACTAAACCTAAAAATTAAACTAAACAAGAACACACTAAAATTAAACTAAATCTAAAAATGGCTTCTGCACATAATTTATAGTGATCAACCGTCATACTTTCTTGTAGTTTCCATTTTATTCTTACATTTTTCCTTTTCGATACTACTCGTACTCGATAATCGTACTAACTTTTCGGAAAAAGTAGTTGCAATTAGGACATAGTGCTCCTGTGGTTTAAATTTCATTGGCAAAAAAAAAATTAGGTAGTACGAGTGTGAACTAAGATATCGTTATCATCTTAAAATACCCTTTTAATATGTTTTCTTCGAGGACTCTCCTTTTTTTGAGTTGGTTAAAAATGCGAGACCTCGCGGGTTTGACCGAGCGAGGGAAGCGTCTCCGATTCAGCTACGCCAAAATGCCTTTCGTATGTACATAATAAACTACCGTGAGTTTCAAATATAATTATCAAAATACATACGAGTACAAATCGGGTTCACTCACGTCGTAAAAAAGTCGAATATAGCTCGATATGTTTCGAAACGGTCCGCGATTCATCATCAGGAGAGCCGATGATATTTGACTTCTAATCCCGGTTCGAATCCCGGCCGGGGCAAATATTTGTGCGATGAACTCGAATATTTGTTCTGGGGTCATGGATGTTATCTATATATATGTATTTATATATAATATGTACATCGTTGTCTAGTACCCATAGTACAAGCTTTGCTTAGTTTGGGACTAGGTCGATTGGTATTGATTTTCCCATAATATTTATATATATTTATTTTATTTATTGCCCTTTTCATCACATTTTTGAAACGATTCTCATGAAATTTTGCGAGATGGTCTTTTTCAAATGGCGGAGTTATAGTCGTAGAATACCGATAACGTTACAAACTTCAACCATTTTGAAACAAACTTGCGAGATACACTCACAGAGACACTATTATTAGTGGGACGGCACACCCACTCCGACAGGTGCGCGCACGCAGGCTGCGCTGCCACCTTTCCTCACAAGGCCAAGAGCACGCTTATACAACTAATTAGCTACATATCTAACGCTTCTCAAACACAAATCAGACTTACCTTACTTCCTTTTGAGGGTTTCGTACCCAAAGGGTAAAAACGGACCCTATTACTTGGACTTCGCTGTCCGTCCGTCGGTCCGTCTGTCACCAGGCTGTACCTATCTCAAGAACGGTGATAGCTAGACAGTTGAATTTTCACAGATGATGTATTTCTGCTATAACAACAATATAGTCGGACTCGCACCTGCTCAATTTTTTATTCTACGACGGTAGCAAACATGCTGCCCGCCTGATGTTAAGCAGTTACCGCCGCCTATGGACGCTTGCGACGCATCGCAACACACGCGCGTTGCCGACCCTTTAAGAACCTATTTACTCCCCTCTTGAAGAACCGCATACTGTAGCCCCGGGGTACCTCGGCAGGAGCTTATTCCACATGCGGAGCGGAGCGGTAGGGAATTCCTCAGGATCCACCCAGTTCTCGAAAATTTAGGCTCCAGTTTGAGTGTGATCCTAAAAATAAAGGTCTACGATCAGTCCCTACTATGACCTATAGAGCAGAAACATGGACCTTCACCCGCCGTGCATCAACACCAAGTTGCTCTTAGAGCGATGGAGAAAGCGATGCTGGGGATAACACTCAGAGACTGCATGCCAAACACAGAGATCAGACACAGAACCCAAGTAACCGATATCGTTAGGAAAGCCGCTATTCTAAAATGGAGATAGGGCATATGCAGGCGAGAGGATCGACGCTGGTCTCCAAAGCTAGTGGAGTATCAACCACGAATGGGAAAAAGAAGCGTGGGCAGACCTTCCGCTAGATAGAGAGACTATATATAGCCCATAACACAAGCCTTAAGGTCGCGGGAAGGAAGTGGATGCACGTAGCCCAGAGTCGCAGCGAATGGAAAATTCACGAGTAGGCCCTGATCCAGCACTGGATAGATATGAGCTGATCATGATGATGTTGTTGATGATGATGATGATGATGATGATGATGATGATGATGATGATGATAATGATGTGTGAGTAATGAACACCCTGCCGATGGCGAGCAGTGCGATGATAGTAGTAGTTCCTAAGATGTGAGTGTCCAAACACACTAATAACAAAATAACACTTCTTATATTAGTGGCACACCGACTGTGACAGGTGCGCGCGCGACGGCTGCGTTGCCACCTTTCCTCGCACGGTCAAGGGCAGCGATTAATAGACTAATTAGCTATAGAAAGCACGCGTATACGATGATCTTGGAGATATTGTTAGACTTTTATACTCGTATATATTATGATCACATTATAGGTAAGTTAGTTCTGAGTCTCATATAAAATTGTTCCCAATAAAAAATGAACGTCGAAGCATGTGGTGGATTTTCTTATCTGTTGTTGTGTAAAAAAGGTTAATGTATTTTGTTTTCTTATTTTAGATTAAAATTTTCTTACAAAAATAAATAAGTTTCTGTCAAAAATGACATTTTAGTGGCAAGCTTTTTTAGCCGACTGTACTTTTCTTTGGATATCCATCAAATGCTCACTGAGACGATTCTAAAGAGCTTGGAGCTCGGTAGGATTGCTTTTTCTATTATAGATTTTTTTTTTCGTTGTGCCTATTCATTTTCACCAGCCCGTATGGTAACAGTGCCTATTTACTCGATTCATAAAATATTATGAATGAATTATTAAACACAAGTTCGCCATTTTTGTATAAAAACATCATTAACATAGCTTGAATGTGAAATTAGTATCACAGAATTGATATTATTGTCTGTCTGTACGCCCACACCTTCTAAAGTTAATGACTACGAGCCGTTGACATATTCAAACATGTAATTTATAATCATGGCGATTTCTGTGAATAAAACCATAACTTGTTTTGCTATTGTTATATTATCAATGAATTTGTAGAATCCTTAAATATTGTCGCTTGAGGCAAAAAAAAAACTCAAGTTCGCTTCATTACGCCTTCTTTAAGAGGGGAGGGGTTCTTAAAGGGTCCATGACCCAGGCATAAATATTCGTGTTCATCACACAAATATTTGCCCTTGCCGGGATTCGAATCCAGGACCGCCGGCTCAGTAGGCAGCTGCTTTACCACTGCGCCAACCACTTCGTCAATTTATAATTTAGATATCTAGTAATTATAATATTTATAATGTAGGTCTCTTAGAATCGAGAATAACAAAATGCACTATTTACATAGGCGGAACACATTGCCATTAAAACTAATAGCTGACAAGTTCTTGAATGGCGACCACGTGTTAAAAGTGTCCGCGTGGCTAGGCTTTTTCTCAACGTGGAAGGACCCAGGTAGCATTAGCTTATACAGCCATTATAACACTAATTTAAGCTGTATAAATCCATATTAATCCCTACTAATATTATAAATGCTAAACCATGTCTGTCTGTCTGTTACCTCTTCACGTTTAAACCGGTGAACCCATTTAGACGACATTTGGTATAGAGATAGTTTGAGTCCCGGAGAAGGTCATAGGATACTTTTCATCCCCATTAAATTTAGGGTTCCCTCGGGATGAGCGGGTAACACCGCGGGGCACAGCTAGTGATGTATAAGTGCTTATGCAGCCTGTGTGCTATTTAGGGATGATCTGATTAAGGTCACAAGAATCTGCTCACCCTGCATACAGGACGGCGGTAGTTCTCTACCGAGGATGGCCTATTTCCAACAGACGTCTTTAGATAAAAAACGATTATGACAAGAAACCGCTTTTAAACTAAATTTTATGACGTTCCCAGTCAGGGAAGTATACACGAATGAATTAAAATGAAATTTTATTCGTACCTATAATGTTTCTCTTAAATACTGTGACAGTTAAAAATACAAACGTTTATCAGGAATTAAACCAAATAATACGGTCCTAATAAAAACCGAGCCACAAAGGTAAACGACGAAATGACTTAGTTTATTAAATCCAGCGGCATGGAACATTCCAGTGCTTTTTTCCACTTTCCCGCTAAAGAAATTCTCAAACACAAAGAGACAAGAACTCGGAACCAATAAAGGAGTCCTGATACACACCTGTGGCTCAATTTGAATTAAGAAAAAAAAAACACATTCGAAATTTAAAACGACAAACGAATGTCGACTTAAAAATTCAAAAATCGAAGCTCCAATTTAGGGATGGGCGAACGGTGCGACCGAAAACACGGGTATCAAAAAAAGTGAAACCTGTTTGGATGAGTGTTAACAAAAAATCGGGGCAAGATGCTACTTCCTTTTTTTTACTCATAACGTTGTAATTTATCAGTAGTTGGGTATAAACATCGGTATCTGGCTTATTGGGATTGTGTTCGGGTTAAAAAGGGTTACTGATTTTATGGCCGTTTGGTTTTTGTCTCACATGTCTTTTACGCTTTGATTCAGCCGTGAAATTGTTTATTTAATTTGTGTCCGTTTTTTAATCGTTAGGTTTGCACATTGTAAACAAATAACAATATTTTTCAGTGTTTGTTGGTTTATTCGGAATGTCTTTTTATAGAGTAATTTATCTATTGATTTTTTTTAATTTGAATAACTTTTTGTTTATATATAACAATTTTAATGGATTATATTGCGTATTTTAATTATTTGAGCGTCCCTGACGTTTTGGAAACTCAAAAGTTTGAATGAGAAAAACACGCACACACACTTGTCGTGGAAACCGAGTTTTAGTTGCTTGTATAAAAATAGCAATGGTCGAAGGGTGTAACGAGGTGACCTACCGACGCGTGTGGATATCAACGCACACCAATTTTGCCCGAACCAAAGCAGAAGACCTAGTGACACAATAATTTTTGCTATTAGAAAAGACAAATATTATCTCATCTCATGATTCATGCGATCTCATAATTTAAATACATTATATTATTATATTTTATCTCTCAGTTCATGTGATTTTTTTATCTACTTAAATGCTAAGTTATAATTTTATTGTAATACCTACCTTGAGAAGTAGACGTCAAAATGACAATAAAGTCTAAATCTATAGAAATTCTCCTCTATTATTAAAGTAAGGTTAATTTAAATGTATAATTCTTATATTAAAATTCATATCATGAGTCACGTTGTATATAAATAAAAGAATAAAGAAGGCAGTATGTATAACTTAATTTATTCAGTGTAATAGGATATATAAAAGCACGAAATACGTTTACCAAAAATTAGACAACAGACGGACAACAAAGTAATCCTAAAGTTGTATTTTTAATAAGCCAGAGTGATTTGACAGATGTCGTAATTTAAATTTTCGTTTTTTAGATTATTCAGAAATGATTTCTTAAGATAATGAATGAGAGAAGACTCTTTATTACTGATATAAGATTAACTTTTATTAATAAAAAGTGATATGTTGAAACCAAATTAAAGTTAATCAAATTGCGCTCGTAAAAATTGCGTCAGTTTACTCCAGCTGATTAAAAATCCGACTTTATAAGCGTTCCGATTTTCTTTCTGAGTTATGGAACCCGAAAATCGCCTAATTTGGGGTTACGTCTAGATTTGTGTACGTAGAATTTCGGCCAAAAACAGACGTCTAGAACACAAATTCTATAATAATTTGCGCAAAAATCGAAATGGAGAACATTTTCTTCAGTTCCTAAAGCTAAATTTCGTAAAGCTTAGAGAAAGGGCGTTTTATATAAAAAAAAATATCGGTGGTATTTTGCCTTAAGACCAAAACCGTAACCGAATAACAGGCGAAAACTTATTTCGCGTCCCTTATTAGATAAGTCCGGAACTCGCGCAATTCAGTTATTCTTTTTATAAAACAATTCCAGCCCACATCAACATAAGGACGTAAGAGACGTAATTTTTGTGGAAAAATCCGTCATTGTTGTACAAACGAACTGACAACCCTAAAGTAACGTTGAAACACTCGAGTTTACGATATACGTCTGACCTTTTAGTTTTTTGTACCGGAGCTTGGGTAGAAAAATATCGTGGAAATGTACAAAGGGCAGATATTTAAACGGTTTTCAGATACTTGTGGTGATAAATTTAATACTCTTTAGTAACGCTTCACTCTTTTAAATTATGTAAAAAGAAATAAACCAATGAGTAAAGAACTTTGTCAATGTCTCATAATTATTATTATATTAACATAATAACTTCTTTCTATAATATTACTAATTACTATCGTGAGGAATGGTTAATAATTATTAAAAAAATCACGACTGAATAGAAAGAAGTTAACAATTATAATAAACGGTTTAAACTCGCGTAAAACTGGCCAGGAGCGGCCCGACATGATTCGAACTCATATGGAACTCTTCAACAGGGACAGCTATCCATGCTGATACGCGACCAACAGCCCACTGGGTGTTGGGCTGTACAGTCGCCATCAGATATATCGCAGCATATAAGGCGCTCATAAATACGTGAACACGACTCTTATTGACTGGGCGTTACAGTACTACATGTTGACATATTTATGAACGCCTTATATGTTGCGATATATCTGATGGCAACTGTACATATAAAATCTTTGTATTTCAGTTAGGCCGCGGTCGTTTTAAACCACCGCTCGCGGCCGACAGCGGCCCGTCGCGCGTCGCCCGCGGCGTCTGTATGGAATGATCGGGATTTTTTTTTTCATTACTATGAGAAGCCGGAAGCTGTTCGGGAATGTTCGGAAGCGGTCGTTTTTGCCCGCTGCGTGCAGCGTTCCCCCGCCGCCCGCGACTGCCGCCCGCTGGCCGCCGCGTCTTTAGTTATTTTGAAGCATTGCGACGGGTGGACGCTGGCTCAATATGGGCAAATTTAATAAAGAAAAAGATAAACTGTTGATTGAATTAGTCAAGTGCAATAGGATTTTGTACGATGCACAGGACAGAAACTTCAAAAACAGCATTTTGAAATATAAAGTGTGGGAAAATATTAGTGAAACTCTAAATATTCCAAGTGAGTATATTTTCTGAATTAAATTATTATTTATTTAATATATAAAATAATTAATTCTGAATTTTTATTGCCATGACAAACTTCCTTGAGGACTATAGTACAAATTTTCTAAGCTAAGTTCATCCACTTACCTGCATTCACAATGGCATTGTGTCTAATACAATCCTATCTGCTTTTGTTCTCGTAACCGCCAACCAGTTACTTACAAAAAAAAGAATTACAAAAATTGAATTTTCAACCTTATTCCTTGTTGAATAGGTTTAAAATGGTAGATTGATTGAGAGTCGGGCGGTTGTAAAATTCCAAAAAAAGTTATGATGACCATAATTCTGGTAGTGTATTTTGTAGTCTAATGCCCAAGTTAATAGAGTCGATAATCTATATTAACCTTCCAAGGTAGCTACAATCTGCTTTTACTTCGTTATCTGAGCGGCGGTCCCGGGTTCGAATCCCAGCCAGGGCAAATATTTGTCTGATGAACTCGAATGTTTGTGCTTGGGTCATGGTTGTTCCTATGTATTTAAGTATATATTTATCTAAATAAGTATGTATATCGTCGTTTAGTACCCATAACACAAGCCTTCTTGAGCTTCATTTGGGACTAGATCGATTTGTGTGAGGTTGTCTGATATTTATTTATTATTTTATTATCTTAATTTGTGGTTAACCACTCAATGGTATTGAGTTCTTAAGTGGATGAGCTTAGCTTAGAAAATTGATTCTTTTTACTCTCAAATTAGTCGCTGCAACGACTGATGCCCCTCCAGCTCGTCTGAATGCAATCAAATTCTCTGTGGGTGGTGAGCTTGTGGTTTCAGTGTATGCACTGTAATTCCTTTTATTTTCTATTAGCATATTGTGCAGGCAACAACATGCTAATATTACGTAGTCCACTGTACTTGGATCTAAATATATAGGTGTGTAAAAAATCCTAAATACATTAGACAGAATACCGAAAGCATTTTCAGCTGTCCTTCTTGCTCGACTGAGACGATAGTTATACTGCCTTTTTTCGTATCTGATTCACTTTGAGTATTTGGATATGGTTACATTAGACGTGGTAAGTTTGAATCCTCCATCGCCTATCAAAAAGTGTGGGAAATAAATATCGGTTCTAGGTAGATTGCATTCAATTAAATAAGCATTCATTAAGCATGAAATTAATTTTCCAATTGCAATATATAGGGTTAATGGAAATTATTTTCAGTTACAGATTGTAAAAAGCGTTGGAAAAATTTTCGAGATCACTTTGCGAAGAAAAAGAAATATGATTCCAGTACCGGGCAAGGAAGAAGCTCTAGGAATAATTGGGAATATATGACACAGTTATCTTTTCTATCAAAAACTCGCTCGCAGAGATCCACTATCACGAATGTATGTGTTGAATCTACGCAGGAAACGTTAAGCCCGGAATTTTCCGAAGATAACAACTTGGAATCGGGTGAGACATCAAAGACAGAAGTAGGGGGACTAGACAGTGACATAACCCACCGTGCCAATGAGAGCGACATAGCCCAGCGTGCCAAAGAGAGTGATGTAGCCAGCCATGCCAAAAAGAAAAGGAAAATTAATTCCTATACGGCACTTATGGATTTTCTGAAAAAACGTGACGAAAATCGGAACCAAATATATGAGAAGTTACTAAATACGCCAGAAGAAAATCCAACAAAAATTTTTTTTCAAGCTATGGGGGATACTGTCTCAAAATTTCCTCCTGATCTTATAGCTGAAACTCGGCTGAAGGTCTGCCAAGTGGTAACAGAAATAGAGTTAAAAATGCACCAGAGAGCATCGAAGACCCCAATGCTCTTTGGAGAAGACAATTCTGACGACTGCTCTTGGTCGTCATCTTCCTCCTGAAGCAATAAATGCTAGTGTTTTTTATCAACACACACGTCACACGTCCGTTCGCAAACAAAAACCCTCGGAAATGGCCGCCGCGGCTATGTTTCCAAAACGACCAAACCAAACATCCGCTGTCGGCGGCGTCCTGTGCCTACCACCATTACCACCAGACGCTACCCGCTGCGAGCGGCGGTTTAAAACGACCGTGGCCTTAATGCAATGTGCTTATGGATCTTGGGCCTGAAATAAATGATTATTATTACCATTTGTGTCTCGATTTCGATTTTTGGGCTCTCGGATTTTCGGAAGGCTCGTAGATAGTTTGTTGTGACTGAACTTCTGCTAAGACCGTTCGTCATCATATCAATATCATGCATTTTTTATTGTATTCTTTTTTCATGTCATATTGAGCTTTTATTATTTACTAGCTGCGCCCCGTGGTGTTACCTGCTCATCCCAGGGGAACACTAAATGCTTTCGGGATAAAAAGTAGCCTATGTGTTAATCCCGAGTGCCAGCTACCTTCATACAACATTTATCAGAATTGGTCCAGCCGTTTGAGCGTAAAGAAATACTAAACATACACTTAACACACTCACAAACCTTTATAATTTTAGTGTGATATAAAAGACAGGATATTTATGTGTATAGTTGCCTAAAGCTAATTAGAAAATAAAACAAATACCTATTCCATACATTTTTATTGTTTTCTTTATTCGTGACAAATTGCGCTATAATTATTTAGGTATTACACCCTTATTAGCCTTCTACCCTTAGGTGACAGTACCTTAGGTACTTTACAATTATAATAGTAACTATAGATAAACTAAATAGCTTTGATTTTAAACGTGTCACCCCCGTCTGCGGTCAAACTAAAAGGTCAAAGGACCGTCAAAATACCTAAGCCCGAACGACTGAAGTTGCCAACGGTTGAAATTTATCATCTTATTGAGAAGTCGACGGGTTAAATAGTCACTGTTTTGTTGTGGCGTTGGGCATGGAAACTCTTTTATAGAAAAACACCAAATTCTTCATTTCATAGAATTTCCATTTCACCGAAAAATAAATCCTCGAAAGTCATTTTTTTATCTTGAAAATGTCATGGTTTAGATAGGTAGTCACTTTTTTGTTATGTGGCGTTGGGTTCATAGAAACGGGATACTCTTCTTTTATAGAAAAACACTTAACCGAATGCTTAATTTCATAGAATTTTCATTTTATAGACAAGTTCATATTTTTTTTAGAAATCTTGTTAATGTTAACCTATAGTGTGTGTTATAACATTCAAAAATATTTTTTGGCTTAAGAAAAAAGGTGCTTTCGATGAAAATAAATGTCTATGGAATGAAAATTCAAAGAAACTTTTGTCTTTAAAATAAGAATAGAAACCGATTCCCACCGGCATGTTAATTTTAGAAAATATTGCGTACTAGCTGTGCCTTGCGTAGTTACCCGCATCAACGCGCGTAAATGTATCCTATGTGTTAATCTGGAGTGTCGGCTAGCTCCATACCAAATTTAATTAAAATTGGTCCAGCCGTTTGAGCGTGAAGAAGTAACAAACAAACATACAAACTTTCGCATGATTGTTTTAGTAAAAAAGTATAATTACAAAATAGTACAGAATATTTAATTTATTTTGTTAAAACATAGTTTTACATACTTTTAATCTTTACTCTTTCATAATACTTAGTATAAAAGTGATTTTTTCAACCATCTCGTCATCTTTTCGGTTTTCCAGTCACGTATATATTAATATAAAAATAAAACAATGTGTATTGCCACTCTATTTCTGGTATCTGGTTTCTATTTCTGGTATCTAATTTTCACGGCGACAGCCGTTGACGTTCGCGAAATTATTTCCTTGTCGGAAACATGACAAATTAAACAATGTCGGTGGAAAGAATTTTAGACAGTTCCTTTTGAATGAATAAATGGGACGGGCGAGTCATTCATAAAAGTCATCATTACGCACAATGTAGGAATTTGATGGTACAAATTTAGCAATTTCTTCCAGTAATGCGGTCTAATACAAATGCTATTCTTGCTACCTTATATTTGTATTTCTAAAGGATGCACCTTCGTCCAAGTATTTTTATTTTTTCACCATAGTCAGGTACAGTCTGACACAAAATAGTAGAAATTTAAAATTGGGCAAGTGCGTGTCCGACTCGCGCATGAAGGGTTCCGTACCATAATCTATAACAAGTTTGTTGTATGGGAGCCCCCCTTAAATATTTATTTTTCGTATTTGTTGTTATAGCGGCAAAAGAAATACATCATCTGTGAAAATTTCAACTGTCTATCATCGTTCTTGAGATACAGCCTGGTGACAGACGGACGGACGGACAGCGAAGTCTCAGTAATAGGGTCCCGTTTTTACCCTTTGGGTACGGAACCCTAATTAAAAAGTGGCAATACTGTACTGACGTACTAATACTAATACAGAATTATGTGTTCTAATATGTATACTGTATGTTGCTACGCCCTATCAGGGCCCATGAGAAACTGTATATCTAACTAATTAAGACCTATTTACCATGGATGCAATCATTTAATAAATGAATAAATAAACGACGTCCCCGTTTTCTTAGATTGATTAGAAAGGGGCGACACGACATATTGCCACTTTTTAATTTCTACTCTTTTGTGTCAGACTGTAAAAAGTATCCTATAACCATATTTGTATGTCCAGCTATCCCTGTACCAAATTTGTTTAAAATTAGTCCAGCCGTTTCGGCGTGATGAGAGGACAAATAAATTATGATCAACAGATGACGCCAGAGTGGAATGGCGCCGCGCGCCCATACAAAACAAAAGACGATCCTGCATCGCGTTATTAATGTTATTATATTGTATAAAAAAATATTGTACAATTAAAATATATTGATTTTTATAGGTAGGTCAGTAGCTAGGTAATACCTAATATTTGCAATTTATAAGAGTTATTTTCAATATTTTCATATGTGTACTCAAAACATAAGTCTCAAGTATAGGACCTCCCACTCAAACTATATACTTACTTATAATAATTAAGCTTTATTTTATTTCTATCAAATTATTATAATCAATCAAATTAATCTATCAATGAAAAATACATTTGTACTAAAAAAAAAACTAAGTTGAAAATTATGCGAAACATTACGTTGGGTAAATCAATTTTCTGCAAAACATTAGTAAATTAAATTCTACATAAGTACATTCTTAATATTATGTACCTAGTCGAAAAATTACGGTAAAAGAATTCTATTTCTAAGTATCTTTAATATTCTGTTATCTCTATTAAATAAAGGAAAAATTGCCGTGGGCATTGCATTGTCTGCAACAGACGTGGCTTAAAAGAAACATTATAATACAGCTTACGATAAATAGAATTAACTACGTTTAATTATAACAACCTTCGGTCAATGTTTTTATCACCAGACTAAAAATAAGGGATGTGATAAGTTTTACGTGTGTGTGTTCATTTGTATTCTGAAACTAGAAGGTGCCTTCGTAAGCGTACCTATTTTTTTAGGGTTCCATACCCAAAGGGTAAAAACGGGACCCTATTACTGAGACTTCGCTGTCCGTCCGTCCGTTCGTCCGTCTGTCACCAGGCTGTATCTCAAGAACGGTGTTAGCTAGACAGTTGAAATTTTCACAGATGATGTATTTCTATTGCCGCTATAACAATAAATACTAAAAATAAAATAAAATAAATATTTAAGGGGGGCTCCCATACAAACTTGTTATAGATTATGGTACTATACCGCAGTCGGGTAAAAAGTATCCTATAGCCATCTTTGGATGTCCAGCTATCCCTGTATCAGAATTGGTTTAAAATTCGTCCAGCCGTTTCGGCGTGATGCGAGGACAAAGGAAATTATGACCAACAGATGGCGCCAGGATGGCATGGCGCCGCGCGCCTAAACAAAACATGACGATCGTGCATCACGCTATCGATATTTTTCCTGAAATCATGACCCCTCCATAGGAAAATGATTTTCAATACAAATTTAGAATTTTATGATATAGTAGTATAGAAGACAGGTTCGAATGATATACTGAAGAATATTTAAGGCATTAAGACGTATTTACCTCTGTAGAGGTAATAACCTCACTGGAACGATATTATGTCGCGGATTAGCAAAGCAAAATTATTATTTTAAGTAATAATCTCAATTGAAGGTTATTAAGTCTGTAGCCTCCTAAGACCCAACGCTATTTTTGTGTTTTTGAAATTGGAACATTCTGTTATTCAATAAAAGTTCAAATCTAAATTTGAATTTGTACATAATTAGTCTAAGGAGGATAGAGGTAAGTGCGTCTGTTAATGATAGCATAGAAATGCAATATTTTAAGACCATCCGTACCCTTCATCATCATTATCATCATATCAGCTGATAGACGTCCACTGCTGGACAAAGGCCTCCCCAAAGTTCTCGACAACGATCGACCTTGCGCCGCCCTCATCCATGTTCTACCCGCGATCTTAACCAGGTCGTCGGTCCACCTTGTTGGGGGCCTTCGAACGCTGCGTCTTCCGGTCCGCGGTCGCCACTCAAGTACCTTTCCGCCCCAACGGCCATCGAGTCTACGAGCAATGTGCCCCGCCCACTGCCATACCCTTACTACCTTAAATTTGGCAGTAGGTTTTAATAATAGTGGTTCTGTGAGTTCAAACTCGCGCCACTTTGTTTCTAAATTGCTGAAATTTATATTTTTTTACATATCCGACCCCCGACGCCATTTTGAAAAACTTCGAAATTCTGAATGGACCAAATTTTCAATATATTTATCGAACCTACTTACATAATTTTATGAGCATTGGTTGAAAAATGCGACGTATAAGCGAGAACAGCCGGAAAACATCTGAACATCCAAATATCCGCGCATACGAAGGAATTTTGGGCCACGCTTAAACGGAGACGCCTCGCATAGTCAAGGTACTTATAAAGTGTTGCGTTTGTATATCTTAAAAAGACGCATTTGCCTCTATAGACGCAATTACCTCAGGTAACTTTTTAAACTTTTCTCTTTTAATATCAATACAAATTACCCACACACAAACACGCATATCGATCAAAATCATTATCATCCTTTTTGCTTCTCCGTATTCGGGTAAAAATACGGAATAAGAAAAGAACGAAGTTGCACAAATTGAGTCCTTTGTTTTATGATCAAACTGTTTCTTTTGTAGATTGTAACTGTTTCATGGAATCAATCCTTTAAATTAGTCGATAATTAATTGCAATTTCAGTGTTTTATTTCAGTGTAATTGATGATATAATATGGATATGATGTTTTAATGACATCAGTTATTGTATTTATGTACGCATCAACATTTTATTGTCTTTATGTTGAAATTGTAAACGTATCGTAGATTAACTTGATAATTATTTACATAAATAATTGACTTGTTTTTAAGTTAAAGTTACATATCGATATAAAATCTCCAAGTTAATTTTAAACTATTGGTTAATTACATCGTTAATTCAGAGAAAAGACACGTAAAACAGTCATAAAATTTGTCCCAACCAGAACATTTTACTCTCAATCGACACTACACCAATATTTTTACCGATCATGAATTCATTCAACATTCCGAACAAAAAAACTCGTTATCCTGCCCGTACCGAGCGTTCTATTTAAAAAATGGAATATCATTAGTACCTAGTTCAAATTAAACGTATCCATATTTTGTAATTCGAACAGAAGCAATCATCAGCTCGTTTACTTTTTTTATGAAGCTGGCTGCCAGCCACCTGATTTTGTTATGGCGTGTTTTTTTATTTTGAATTTGGAACGTTCGAACGTAGCAACCGCCCGACGCCGGGAACAACCCTGCAAAGGCTCGACGCAGCCACCGGCCGGGCATCTCTGCGCAGCCTCCCCCCTCCCACCCCCGTACCCCCTTCCAAACCGCCGCCAGACCGCTTCTAGCGCCCGTGCGCTCCGGACGTACCGTGCGTCCCAAGACCACCTGTAGCTCAGAAAAGGACGCAAACAGTGCGTAATAAATATCTGTCCTTCTTCGATTCGTGCGTTCGATTATATTTTGTTTTTGCAAAGTGTGGATTACAGTGGAATAGTGTTGTGCTTTTATGAATGAAGTTCTTAACCGGTTTTTACGGATGATGGTAAGAATTGCCGATTTCCGCTCGTACAGGTTTCGTGAGTTTTTTTTTTTATTTTGACTTAATGATGGTTTTTAGTGTGGGAACGGATTAGTGTTTTTTTTTTTTCATTTCGACTGTCGTAAAGCGAAGTAGATTCTAATTGGGATTTTGCGGATTAAATGTTTGCTTTTTATAATTTAATTTATTTTATGGTGCTACAATCAGTGTTTCTCACGCCGGTTCAGCCATTTATTATGATTTATAATATTCATAGCCAAGACTATAATTATAATTTGTCAATTCAGGGTAGGTAGTTTCTTGTATATCGTTAAAGTTTAATGAAGATGGGAGGTACCCACTTAATTCGATATTAAAAAAGTGTAAATAAACTTTCAATACTTACATATAATACAAAACGAAGTTATAAATTTATGATAGATCTACATTAGGTACGAATTTAGGGTATTATTGTGAAAATTTTAAATAACTTACAAAGCGGTTGTTTCCTTGCGGGAGGTCTTTGGTTCGATTCTATTTATTATAATTCGGTCATTTTTAATAAATAGTAGTAACCGACTTTAAATACACATTAGGTTTGAATTACTTAAACAATTTGAAGTCTGATATTATAATATTTATAAGGCTTCATCCAGATCCAGAATACATGTTTTTATTAGTTTTCTTCAGCATTAAAAGCAATTTGTACCTAAAACTTCAAACATTGAACTAATATTTTATCAGTAATAGCAAATTAGCAAGTTTCAGCTTTTTGATAGGTAAACACTTAATTAAATTACCCTTATTCTCGTTTATTACCAAGTTAACAGTGAACAAGCATCTTCTGGGTACCAGTGATGTGGTCGGTTTATTAAGTCTATTTGTGTTGGATTGCAACTACATTGGGTCATTAAGTGCAATAATATATATACATTTGCTAATTTACTTACATATATTCTTCTTTTCCGTTGAATGTGGGCGCGTGGCGCTTTTTGGGGGAGGCCTACGTCTAGCAGTCATAACCATTACTGACATAAAACATACTCATATAAAATAAACCTGTAGTGATCCTATTTAATTGTTACACAAGAATAAGCACTTAATAAAAAACAATATACATTAACATGAGTTTCAAAACTACTTAGTATTTTTTATAATTACGGTGATCCAAAAAGGGGGACCATGATTGACTGGTGTATGATTAGGTACCCTAGTGATTATGTTTTATAATCGACTTCCAAGGGAGGAGGTTCTATGTTTCACTGTATGTATTTTTTGGTAGGTTTTGATAATATCATATAACGTAATTAAATAATTATGTAATACCACGTATAAAAAAAAACATCCTAACTTTATTTTTAAAAGGGCAGCTTATTACGCTATTTTATTTACTAAACAGATACTAAAAATTAAATCTGAATCGAAATTAGAAATGCGTTAATCTTGAACTTTGTTTAAACTCAAAAAACTATGAATCGGTCAAAATAACAACAAGATATTGAAATATCTAACATGAAACCGTCACAGACACATAACCGCCATTTTGAAAATTGCATGCTGCAATTAAAACTCAAACCAGACGGAGTGACAGTTTAGCGAAGATAAAAGTCTCCGTCCAGAGACGTGGTTCTGTATCACGATCCTAATTTACATCTGTCGACGTACTTATGATTATTAATAAGTTAATAACAAATGCAGCTTACTTTGTTACTAAAAATAAATCAACGCTGATTCATTGAGTAATTTAATCTTAACTACCCACAGGAAATGAAACCGAAAAAATGTTGCGTTTCTTGTCATTAAAATATGTTTGAACGAATTCTAAGTTTTACCGACATTCTTTAAATAACATATCGATTTTCAAACGTTTATTTTTACGCAATTAGCAATTTTGTTAGTCATCATCTTATTATCATCATAGACGACGCGGTTGGCTCAGTTTGTAAGCACCTGCCCACTGATCCAGCGGTCCCGGGTTCGAATCCCGGCCAGGGCAATAATTGTGTGATGAACTCGAATATATGTGCTTGGGTCATAGTTGAGTATATATTTATCTATATAAGTACGTATATCGTCGTCTAGTACCCATAACACAAGCCTTCTTGAGCTTAATTTGGGACTAGATCTATTTGTGTGAGGTTGTCTGATATTTATTTATGACCATAATGTATTTTAGTATCCGAATAAGATTTTTCGTAATTCTACGTATCGCCTGGTGACAATCAAGAGTCACTAAAATTTCTGTCACTACTCTTGAAAACCTCGTATCTACTTTGTAGATTGATAGTGAGATACGAGTTTTGTTTTAAGTAAGTATTTGTCACTTAGTGCGTTTTGATTGTTAACAGACGGTATGGTACCTGATACGGTATTTGTTTATAGTGGAAATAAACCAAATCCATACTAATATTATAAATGCGAAAGTGTGTCTGTCTGTCTGTTACCTCTTCACGCTTAAACCGCTGAACCGACTTAGATGAAATTTGGTATGGAGATAGTTTGAGACCCGGGAACGGACATTGGATACTTTTCATCCCGAATAAATTTAGTGTTCCCGTGGGATGAGCGGGTAACACCGCGGGGCACAGCTAGTAATAAATAAATATTAAGGGACAATCATACACAAATCGACCAAGTCCCAAACGAAGCAAAGCTTGTACTATGGGTAGGTACCTACTAGACGACGATATACATAATACATTAAATACATATATAGCTGACATTCATGACCCAGGAATAAATATTCGAGTTCATCACACTAATTGCCCCGGGCGGGATTCGAACCCAGAACCGCCAACTCAGTAGGCAGGTATCTACCAACTGAGCCAAACGCGTCGTCAAATTAAATCATTGAAACCGTAACTGTTTAGACATTTCAAAAATACGCGAAACCAAATAAACTACTACTAACATTTAGACATTATACTATTTTAAATCGGACGAAGACTAAAAAGACGTGTCTTGACTATTGATTTTTATGAATATCTAGTTTTTACTAGTCGTTACTTGGGTATAATCAAGCCTGACATCTAGTTAGTTTCGAAGTATTCATAAAACACTAATTTGTCAGTAATCATGCGAGTAGATAACATGTAACCTGATGCCTTAATGCACGTATAACAGATGATTGTGAAAACGCCCCTAAATGTTATTTATCAGACATTCGGATTGGTTATTAAATTTGTCATTAATGTACTATTTTGAATATGTAATGGTTGGGATTAAAACGGGCAATGCAATGCAACATGAGAGTAAAATAAACGAATAATAAACTGTTCTGATACTAGTAATGATGTACAGTCAACCAATTTGATTCGGGTTTTACGAATTACCGTTCGCGACTGATCGGGTCTCCTGATTATGAATCGCAAACCGATTCGAATATATTCGACTGCTACTGAGTGAGTACACTTTTCGAATCTATTTTAATGTCCTAAGTATTTCTCCATATTCACGGTCAAACTCGACATATTTCTCACATTTTTGTCTACAGTTTCATATATTAGGTTTCGTAAATCCAGCTTTGATTACTATTCGTGAAAAGGGTGGATTTTAATGGGCCCTAATCATATTACGAGGGTATCGTATCCTTAGTACATTAGAAAAACCGCAGGCTGTGGGATTTACGTAAAATCGTAAAATCTGTACCCCTGTGGGATACAGATTTTACGCATACCCTATTAATATGTTATCTATACTGGTAGGCCTCTAAGTCTGAGGAGAAACTTTGCCTCCTCGTGTATAGATAATAACTAATCTAGACAAGCTTTATACATCAAAATAATGAAATTTCAATTAAAATAAATAATAAATATCAGACAACCTCACACAAATCCATCTAGTCCCAAATTAAGCTCATGAAGGCTTGTGTTATGGGCACTAGACGACATACATATTTATATAGATAAATATATACTTAAATACATAGAACAACCATGACCCAAGCACAAATAACCGAGCTCATTACACAAATATTTGCCCTGGTCGGGATTCGAACCCGGGACCGCCGGCTCAGTAGGCAGGTCTCTACAAACCGACCCAACCGCGCCGTCGTTTACACATCAAAATAATGAAATTTCAATTACCTACATACAATTTTAAAACACCCCCGGCACAAATAGCTGGCCATCATGAGACCATCATTAGAAAATCCTACTAAGACTGACAATAACTACGAAATTTGGACTCCTTAGCTTCAACATTGGCTGAGATCCGGTCACTTTTTCCACAAAAAGTTGAATATCTTGAAGACGAGAGCTTTGATTTTCATCAAGGAAAGCTAAGAACTCAAATCGGTCCACCCGATCAGGTTTGGGCACTATGATGCCACAGACAGACACACAGATACACAAGTTAACTTATAACCCTCTTTTTTCGCCGGGGGTTAGTTGATAATATAATAACTGAATCTGGACAAGCTTTATACCATGTGGGTGCTGTAACAGGAGCAAAAAATTAAAACATAAATATTTTACTCGTAAAACTGAACAGATGTTCAGAAACTTTTTTTTAAAATACTGTTTTCATATGTCCATTTTTTCAAACAAAGTAAATAGCATTTTCAATGTACGCCGTCCAACATTGACATCGTCTTAGCATTGACATAGCTGTCACTTTACTAAATATCGAATGTTTCGCAAATCGCAATACATCGCGTCTTTGAACAAACTTTATTTTACAGTTTTACATTATTAAACTCCTGTTACAGGGCCCACCCGGTATATCAAAATAATGATTTCAATTAAACATTATGAAAAACAGTTTAAACTAACGTAACAATTGTCAGGAGCGGTCCGACAATCCTGACAATTTTGACGACTAGCGAACCGCCCTGGCTTCGCACGGGTGCAATGCTATATTATGCATGTATAATACATATAAACCTCCCTCTTAAATCACTATCTATAAAAATATCGCATCAAAATCCGTTACATAGTTTTAAAGATAGCATATACGGGACGGGACGGATAGATAGCAGGAAGCGACTTTGTTTTATACTATGTAGTGATGTCTCACGATAGTTTTAATAATTAATAATTTCACGTGTGTAAACCGCTTAATACAATACTTTTAATAATATAATTTCAATTAAAACAGAAATTACATACGTAGGTATCACACCGTGTACAAAGTGGCTAGCTCTGAATTGTGAGCGGTTCCCACCAGGCCGGTCGGGCCGGATGCGTCCAACCGGTTGTCTCTTGGCTCGATTTAGACAAGGCTTTGGCCATTGACCATGCGATGACATGTGATACTATGTTACTTTATTTTTAAATGCACTTTTGCTCATTATTACAACATAATACTCCTTTTAAAGTCAATAATTCAAGCTTATTTGAGCTTAATTTGGGACTAGGTTGATTTGTGTGAGGTTGTCTGTTTTTTTTAAGTCGGCTAGTTTTTTGAAAATACATATCAATACAATGTGTGATAAGATATAACACTTATAAAATATTAGGTATATAATCTTATTTAAATGTTTACTTGCCTTAACATTAATAGGCCTTATACATTTTGAAATGTATTTTTTTAAATATACTTACAGGTAATTTTAACCAACTTTTTAATGTGAATAAAAAAAACAAAGAAAACATAAAAAGTAACATAGCTATTTCATGATTCTATTGCGTGCAGTCAAAAATAAGTAAAAAAAAACAGTTCTGCGTGAATTCATCAATTTTGAGTCGTTTTTTAAACAAAATTTTATCGATGAGAAATTCTAACCGTATGTCTCAAATATATATTATAAATTATAATAGCCTTGTTCTAAGTAGTAAAATTAACAATTAATATTATTAAGAAATATTTTGATCATACAGAAAAAATGTCTAAAACAATCAGCATTATTGAACAGATTGGATAAGGACGCCGCCTTTTTAAATCACAAAATGTGTCCCAATATCCCAATCAGTACATCATGTCAACCTGTCCCTTACAAGGCTGTCAAACCCACAAAACGTATTTTTGAGACTGTCACACTCACACTTGTCTATAAATACAGTCCACATTTGATCCTCCCCGTGGAGTGAGCACGTGCTTGGCCTATTTAGGAGTAACGCGTTGGTCTTCCCAAAATATGTTACTTTCCATGAGTTAAGAGGCGTTACTCCTTTTAAATTTATTTTTCTTATATTATGACAAATATATTGATAATTTCAACCAACTTTTTGAAGTGAATAATACTTTTCCACGAGTTCGTAACGTAGCTATTTCATGCATTTATTGCGTGCAGTCGAAAATAAGTTGGAAAAACTAATTTATTTATTTTTGGGTCATTTAAATCGGTAAGTATTTAAAAGGGTCCCGTTTTCACCCTTTGGGTATGAAACCCTAAAAAGTATTTGAATTAGAAAAAAAACTTACTGAGCTAATTATCAAAATATGTACCTATCCTAGAACCAAAAACCAATGGCAAAAAATCGCTGAAATTTGTCAATCAAAAATCATTCGTTTCATTTCAGTATCTGTGCGATTTCAACTCTTATTTCCTGGATATACTAGAAAGTGTGTACTTGGATAATGGTCATCTCTTTCAAGAAATGGTAATTTTATATTTAGTCTATCCGGAATTCTAAGATCAAATTCTGTAAAATTGACATAAGTGAAAAACGACCTTAAATGTAGGTATATGTATACGGTTGTTTGTTCCTTGTGCCAAACTGACTTCATTTGATCTTAGAGATCGGACAGACTATATCTCGGTATATATATCTACAAACTAGATAAGAGGTTTGAAGAGTAGTGACAGAAATTTTAATGATTTTTGGTTGTCACCGGGCGGTATGATAATCCAAGTTGTATCTGCCTCTGTATAATTTTCTGTACATATACAGGATGTCCCAGAAGTACCACGTCACAGTGACACTGGAGGTAGGCCAGCTCAAGAGAAACCCAAACAACCTAACATGACCTCAGTAAAAGTTGCACGGTTTTCGAGTTATTGTTATTACCGAAATAAAAACTTTTGAGAATTTTCCCCTTTGTTTTTACATTTTTAGTACCAGCATCGACACGCCAGGACAAAATAACACTTTACACTTTTGAATTAGCTATTCATGATTTGATACACACAAAAAACTGTCATTAAGAGCTTTTCGATGCTGGTACTAAAAATGTAAAAACAAGGGGAAAATTCTCAAAAGTTTTTATTTCGGTAACAACTCGAAAACTGTACTACTTTTACTGAGGTCATGTTAGGTTGTTTGGGTTCCTCTTGAGCTGGCCTACCTCCAGTGTCACTGTGACGTGGTACTTCTGGGACACCCTGTATATTATTTACGTACTAATTCCACCAAATCAACCAAAACTGTTGTTTCTTCGGCTTTACTCTCAACAGCAGTCTTGGGAAATGCCGGTACATCACAATCTGACTCGCAAAGCCCTTAGAACTAAAAAATATTTCATTCCAATAATTTATTTATTCGTATGGCATATTATGTACAGTCCATATACAATTAAAAGTAGATAGGTAATATTCCAATAATGAAACCATATTTCACGCAAATTCTATAATTCATACATAAAAGCTAATTAAAAGCAACGCAGCACAATTACGAGCCGACCGTGCTAACCGCGCTCCCCCGCGTGGCCATGTGCCGCGCAGATGGCTGGTATGTGCACTAAACTACTCGTATATCTGTTGAAAAGCAAAACTCACTAAGCAACAAATACCTACCTAAAAACTCGTATCTAAGTATCAACCTGCAAACTAGATACGAGGTTTTGAAAAATAAATGACAGAGATTTTAGTTAGTTTTACTTTTCACCTTGGCGGTGTCTGAGGGATAAGAGTCAAAATAGCATAGATAATAAAATGAGTATTGCTGATATGGACACAGAATAAAGAAACTACTATGGAGTGATTTAAAAGCGGCAAGTTTCAGCATTTTTTGCCATAGGCGCTCATTTATATCAAACTGTGGCAAACCTAACGTAAATTTGCACTGTATCTGTTTTCTTAGTAATTATTGAGTGGTGTGGCACCGACTTCAAAAGGTGATGCAAATGTAATCTGTATACATGATCGTGTTATTTTTTGCTTTTCAGTTTTTTTTAAAGTCGGTTCTTTTTTGCCGACTAAACATGATACAGATTAGTCGGTTGTCCCGATTAGTCGGCTCATTCTTACTTTTTAAAACATCCGAATCGAAGCTTCTAGTATCATATCGTGTGCAAATCAAGAAAACATTAAGACATTTTCAGATCAATCAGCATTAAACAAATAGCTTCAGCTATACAAACATTTCGTTACTTCGTCATTAAAGATGGCTCTTTGATTTCATAATGTAAACACATTTGACTTTCTGATGTAGGTATTTCATTATAGCTTTAGGATTTTTTCCTTGTTTCTGAGATAGAAATGTGAGCTATATTTTTCAGGATTTTTATAATCGTATATCAAAGGGAATATTTTAAATATAGAACTTATTAACTTACTGGGCCGGCAATCCAGAGGTACTCGGTTCTATTCCCAGTCTCTTCCATAACAAATATAACGCATTTCAAATTTTCTTTGAGCTTTGATTTTTGTATCAATGGGTAAATATAATAATTCTGGTGTGCTCCCACAAAAAAAAGAGACACTATACATGTTTCATAAAACTTACATTATATCATATTAAATAGTTTAGCCATTATATTAAGCGAAGCGTGAAGAAGCATCTTTCGGGCCAGCATGGCAGTGTCAACTGACATGGCACCGTTGGTTTCTTGTCAGTTGCCATTGCGACTTGGGCTCCCCTTTTTGCTTACCATCAGGCGAAGTGGAGCCACTATGTTGTGCCAATAAATAATATTATAGAATATATATATATTTTTTTATATATATTTTGATTTAATCATGATGTGAATGCTTATTTTGGACGGCATTTATCTATAAAGTCTGTTCTTTGTATTGTATCAAATATATTATCTGTTTAGTGTGCCAATATAAAAACTATTGGAAGTAATGACCAAAGGCTAATAACCATATAAATAATATATATGTATGTACATGTAAACAAAGCATACATAAACCCACTTCGTGCCAGCCACTTGACATATAAGTCCGTGCATAATGGCATCGCGTGAGAAAACGCACATGTGTTCAGCGAATGGCGTTTACGATGTATCTTTTTCTTTTTACCGCCCGGTCCAGTAAACAATATTTTTATGACGGCTACTAGTACTTCGCATTCTACCGCCATACGAAAAACGAGGCATCTGATGATATTTTTATTTTCAAAATGGAATTACACATGAGTGTACTAATTATAATTACTTACTAAACATTTTCGTGAAAAAATGTCAGATACGTTTTTGTCTGACGGTACAATTGCTCAATGAAGGCGTTTAAAAGATGGCGCCACTGTAGTGAAAGGTCTATGATAATTATGGCGTTTCAAAATCCACTGATAATAACACAGGCTTTTGATCATTTTTGTTTGACTCGTCACAGCTATTTATTGATTTCAAAAACTCTTATAGACTGGTAGTTCAAATAAAAAAAATCAAGTCTAACGGCATTTTGTGAGCCATTTTGGCAACATGACTTTTTCGAAGTAAAAAAGCCTGCTGAATTCGATTCTGGATGTTGCCAAGCCGAATTTTGCCCCCCTCCCCCTATTTCCCCCCTTTTTAACTACTGGCAACCCTCGCCAACTACTGGCAACCCTCGCCAAGTAAACAACTAACTAATCTGCTCTAGGCTTTTTTAGTCTCTAAACTCATAAAAACAAGCTGAAAGTTACCAAAAGTGAACGGATTTTGAGGTTACAAACCTGTGTAAGGTAATCCTCCACAATCGACTCGAATATAAGTGCAGGAAAACAATCAAGTATCTCGGTAAGATATGCATTTTATCCGTTAATCACTAAACACTGTTTGAAAGTTACAAGATAACGGGATACTAACTACTTTTCGGAAGAACTTAACTGTCTCGCCATCAGCTGATTGGATGCCTTTGACAACTGACACATGACAGGTGTGCACCTGCTGCCAACTACAAAAGCAAAATAGTGTTGTCATACTAAATTATAACTACAACGTCAAACTGACGCGATAACAACTATTCACGGTCCAATTTACGCATATATAATCACTAGAAAGAGTTGCGTTCCGAAACCTGTAAAATAGATAAAATGGCATCAAATATAAAAACAAGTTGCAAAACCTGCTCCAAAGAAATAAAGGAAAAACATTTTCTTTTTTGTAAACAATGTGCATCTCCATTCCATATTTTGTGCACAATTGTGACCGACAAGCGCTATGATTTAATGTCAACTGAAGAACGTAAATCATGGAAATGCTCAAAATGTCTCAAAAGCGCTAACACACTAACAAATATTTATCCAAGTATTGTGCCATCAACGAAGCCATCTAACGTACAAAAACATTCTAAAGACACAGAAAAAAAGAAAACTGAAACTAAAACTAATGTCGTGATACGTAAAAACCAATTTCCCCCCGTCATTTCAGTGTCTCCCTCTAACGTTAGCACTGATGATACGCCCAAAATACAGATTCGGAACGAGGACAATGTAACCCTGAGAAAGCCGAAGCAAATAATACGTGTCACGCAGGAAATACTTTCAGATCCTGAGTCCGACTATGATTGTTTGGGAAATACTGACTTAGATATCAGCTCACATAGTCTCCCTAATATAACGTCGTCTGAAACCTTGCAGGTCCACGAACTAAAATCAGAAGTTAGTTCTCTATCAATCCAACTAGCAAGCGCCAATGAGGAAATAGACTGCCTCAACACGCAAATAGTTAAGCTACAAAAAATAGTAGAAGATCACCAGAAAAAGGCGGAGATCTACAAAAAATTACTTACAGACAAAGGGCCTCTCAGAAAACTGACCCCCATAAAAAAAGATCTACTGGTTCTCAAAAGCAAAAGAACAGAGGTGCTAGATAGCGACGATGATACGCCACTTCTCTCTCCAGCTCCAAGTTCTGGACAAGATGAACCTGTAATCCCCTCCAAACAGCAACCACCCGCTGCTTCAAGTACTCCAACTCTACCGATACCTCCAAGGACAGACGAACGAGACAACATATATTCACAACCTCGGTCGCCATCGCCAGTAACTTCCCTATCTGAAGAGCCAATCGTGCCTCTACCGCAACTACATTCTGCCTCAACCACTTTGAATGTGCCCTCATCCCCAAAAAAAGCAACACTAGGAAATGAGGATATAGAGAACGACTCTTGTCCCTCTGAAATTAGGAAAATCTGCATTATCAGCAACAACAGCAAAAACAAGCTTCTACAAACAGCAAGAAATACCTTTGGTTCCAATGACTACATATATATGCCACCATCTCAAGACTGATGCCGGACTTTCCCACTTGTTGGAAGGTATCGATTCAAAAATAGAAAATTTTACACTTAACGATTATTGTGTAATATTTGTTGGAGCGATCGATTTTAAGGATACCATAAATTACTATGACATTGTTAGTTTCATAAGATGTAAATTAGAGCAAATCAAGCACACTAACGTTATTATTTGCTTACCAAACTTTAAAGTGCACAAATATGGCGGACTTTTTAATAGACGTGTTGAATACTTTAACAATTTGTTGTATTCTGACGTTTGTAAATATCAATATGCTTACGTGCTAGATAGTAACAAAAACATTGAGTATTCAAATAAAATGTTTAATAAAGGGTCAGGCCTCATAAACAACACAGCTTTGCGCCAAATTTTTATAGATTTAAGGGACTATATCAGTGATATACATTTATTTAACCTAAATATCCTTGCTGATGATAAAAACATGCTTGATTGTGACTCCCTATCAAAAACACTTTTGCACCAAAACCGCATTTCTACGAGCACTCAAACCGAAGATTGTTTTTTTCGACAGCAATGAAACTTTGTTAATTCTGCACCAAAATATAGCAGGGTTATTAACTAAAAAAGACTTACTCCAAGTTACATTAAAGGATCTAGATGTTAAAGAAAAAAAATACATAGACCTGATTTGTATATCAGAAACATTTGTGAAAATAGGTGACGAAGCAAATATTAATATTAATGGTTTCAAGTTAGCAGCCTGGTTTTCAAGACCAAAAAAACGAGGAGGAACCTGTATACTGTGCAGAGATTATTTAGAAACGAAGCCTTTAACCTTCCTAGATGAACTGAAGTGTGAATTCAATTTTGAAATCTGCGGCGTAGTCTTTCCAGAACTAAAATGTATTCTTATTTGTATATACAGGACTCCGAATTCAAGCACTAAAATATTTTTATCTAAACTGGAGAGTCTGTTACAAATTGCTAATAATAAAATTAATAAAACAAAAAGAAACAAAATAATTATAGTGGGTGATTTTAACATCGACCTAAAGAAGTCAACTACAACACTCAATGAATTTTATAGAATTACTCAAAATTACCACTTCCAAATTCACATTAACACTCCAACAAGGCTGAATGCATGTATTGACCAAATGCTATCCAATGTTCCACTGGCGAAAGGACAAGTCCTTCCGTTAGGTCTCTCGGACCATACTGCTCAGTTGCTAAATGTACCGATAGAAGAAAAATACATTCCTCCCACATTTAAGATTATTAAGAGAAGGGATTTTAACCAGGATAATATCAGGAAATTTAGATCCAGCATAATGAGCTTATCATGGAATGAAGTGTACTCTGAAACAGATGCTAATATAGCATTTAGCAAATTTCATGAAATGTATACATTATTTTTCAATTTATGCTTTCCGATTAATAAAATTAAAATTAGGATATCGCGCAATGATACGAAATGGATAACTCAGGGAATAAGGAACGCCTTAAAAACTAAACGTAGTCTAAGATATAGATTTTATCGGAACAGAACAAAAGAAAATAAACTTAACTATAATAAATACAATAAATTACTTAAAAAATGTATAATTACGTCTAGGAAAATTGAAAACAAAAAGTCAATAAAAAGAGCCGCTCTGCAGCTCTTCACGCTGACATCCAGTTGGCGTGCTGCTTATTATATGTCAAGACTTACGAGGCTTTCAGTCATAAGGAGTCGTCAGATTTACACGCAGAACTGTAACTATCTAAGTCGGGCTAAAAGCGACGTAGAAAATAAAAATGCTTTACTTCTGACCATGAAGTCATTCTAAATACTCAGTTATACGCCACGCCGTTTCTGATGAATGATTCTTCTGATGATTTGAAGGTCGGGCCTTTGTTAATTATGACCTTA
This sequence comes from Apotomis capreana, assembly GCA_947623375.1. Lineage (NCBI taxonomy): Eukaryota > Metazoa > Arthropoda > Insecta > Lepidoptera > Tortricidae > Apotomis > Apotomis capreana. The sequence continues at coordinate 2,412,100 of OX392520.1, forward strand.
GCGCAGTTGCTGATCTGCTGTTGGTGAGCCTTTCGGAAACAAACTTCGTTACTTAGAGTCAGCCAAGTTGCTTCGCAGTCAGAATTGACACTTTATTTTTTTCTGCTGCAAGATCCTGGGTAACTGCATTTCTAAGGCATATTTCTGGAGAATCTGGCGTAGAACTGAGCATTTTGAATGACTTCATGGTCAGAAGCAAAGCATTTTTATTTTCTACGTCCCTTTTAGCCCGACTTGGATACAGTTCTGCGTCTAAATCTGACGACTGCTTATGACTGAAAGCCTCGTGAGTCTTGACAGATAAATAAATAAATAATAAATATTAAGGGACAATCATACACAAATCGACCTAGTCCCAAACTAAGCAAAGCTTGTACTATGGGAACTAGACGACGATATACAGGGTGTTCGGCACATGGACCGACAAATTTTTTTGGGATATAGTTGGGGTTATTTGCTATCTTTTCACCCTTGGACCTTGGGTCCTAAGGGTCACGGTTTTGGAGATATGATTTTTTAAATGTTGTTTCTCAAATTTCCCGAAATTCCGCCTTTAAACGTTCGTAACTTTTTTGTTAATGTATGTACAATTGTTTTGTTTTGTATTTAATACTTGGCAATACACACTTGTTCAAATAATAACAGTTATTATTCTAATTGATGGTCTCAGAGGGACGTACGAGGTATTTTATTCCACAAAAATACTGATTGTGTGAAAAAAATCCAACTTCGAAATTCAATCATGATAAAACTAAAGACAATAGAGGACTTCATTTTTTCTAAAAAAGTTCTCTAGTTTATGACCTTTCTAACGATATGCTACACACTGACAACAAATAAATCTGAATCAAATTACGGGGATATTCCGTCAATAGGGCGGAAATTATTATGAATTTGCGAGTACAGAAATTTTATTTGTAACGCAACGGAACCTCATTGGAATACTGGCTGGCTGAATGACAGGCTGAAACCTTCTTACCATCGGCTGGTTTTTTTTTCTAATGGCGAATTACTTTTGTTACGGTGCAGTTGTGGCGGGATACTACATTTGTGATTTATTGTAATTATTTTTGCTAAATACTATTGCTAACTACGCTAACGAAGAGTATGTGGATATGATAATAGCGTATGGTATAGCACGAGGTGTTGCTCGTGAAGCCCAAAGGATTTATCAAGAGATGCATCCAAATCGAAGATTACCCCACATTACCAAACATTTTCGACGACGTATCGACGTATTCCAAACTTTCACGTTTACTTCGCGTGCTACACAACATAATTTCCGCCCTATTGACGGAATATTCCCGTAATTTGACTCAGATTTATTTGTTGTCAGTGTGTAGCATATCGTTAGAAAGGTCATAAACTAGAGAACTTTTTTAGAAAAAATGAAGTCCTCTATTGTCTTTAGTTTTATCATGATTGAATTTCGAAGTTTGATTTTTTTCACACAATCAGTATTTTTGTGGAATAAAATACCTCGTACGTCCCTCTGAGACCATCAATTAGAATAATAACTGTTATTATTTGAACAAGTGTGTATTGCCAAGTATTAAATACAAAACAAAACAATTGTACATACATTAACAAAAAAGTTACGAACTTTAAAGGCGGAATTTCGGGAAATTTGAGAAACAACATTTAAAAAATCATATCTCCAAAACCGTGACCCTTAGGACCCAAGGTCCAAGGGTGAAAAGATAGCAAATAACCCCAACTATATCCCAAAAAAATTTGTCGGTCCATGTGCCGAACACCCTGTATACATAATATATAAATACATATATAGATAACATCCATGACCCAAGCACAAATATTTGCACAAATATTTGCCCCGGCCGGGATTCGAACCCGGGACCGTCGACTCAGTAAGCAGGTGTCTACAAACCGAGCCAAACGCGTCGTCAAAGATAATAAGTAGCACGCCAACTGGATGTCAGCGTCAAGCGCTGCAGAGCGGCTGGATCCTGTGCGATACCAATAATCCCAAAATAAGTGTATTTCACTGCCTCGACCATGTTTATCAATTGTTTTTGAAAATAATGAAGTTCGGGAAGATATTGCTCACAAACCATAAGGCCTACTAAAAAAATGTATACACCATGTTATAGTAAATTTTATAGAGATTATTCTTTTCTTTGACACTTTTGTTCTAGCTGTAATACTTTTTGTATAAACCCGTAAAAATCGTGATTAGGGACATATTTTGAGGTCAAAAAGGAGGGAAATGGGGGGAGAGGGGCAAAATTCGGCTTGGCAACATTCAGAACCGAATTCAGCAGGCTTTTTTACATCGGAAAAGTCATGTTGCCAAAATGAATCCCAAAATGCCGTTAGGACGGTAAAGGAAGCCGATATTTAGAATTTTCTATCAGTCTATGAAGTTCGGGAAGACATTACTTACAAACCATAAGGCCTACTAAAAAAGTGTATATACCATGTTATAGGAAATTTTATAGAGATCATTCTTGTTTTTGACACTTTTTTTCTAGCTGTAATACTTTTTGTATAAAACCGTAAAAACCGTGATTAGGGACATATTTTGAGGTAAAAAGGGGGGAAATGGGGGGAGGGGGGCAAAATTCGGCTTGGCAACATCCAGAATCGAATTCAGCAGGCTTTTTTACATCGGAAAAGTCATGTTGCCAAAATGGCTCACAAAATGCCGTTAGGACGGTAAAGGAAGCCGATATTTGGATTTTTCTACCAGTCTATTATTACGTTGAATAGATTACATAAAAAAAACGTTTCATAAACCATAAGTGACTATCCTATACTATATTACGTTTTTACCGAAAAGGCCTTAACTCGAAGGCAAATTAAAATTGCATTTACATAATTTTCAAATTGGGCGTGTGCAATAAAATAAATTTCATTTACATTGTCCCTTTTAAAGCCGTGCGTAAGGTTTTTAAGCTCTTTGATAATTTATCTGTGCAGATATTATTATGCTCAAAGTGGCCAAAACTATAGTTGTTACATTGTAAAGCGAATTGTATAACAACATTTTTGAAAGAGCATCATTAACTACACAGGTATCTAGGATACTTAAAAAGAGACACCAACCTATGCCAACATTGTATTATACATATATACACGATGATTTTTAATCGGTGATCAGGTACCAACTTTTCTAACTCAGTAAATGATGGCGGTCACGTTGAAGTCGTAATTACATGAAAACAAACTTTTTAATTTTCTATGATAATTTTTATTTTGAAACCAATTTTGTCTTAAATTCCTTGTCATCCAACTAATCTGTATCTGTAAGCTTACAACCTTTTTAATAATTTAATGGCAATGACGTATTTATGATTAATAACTTGTCATTGTCATTGTCATTACCTATACAAAGTCGTAGAAAATTTCGTAAAATTTTCCGCCAAAGCGATGACACTTGACGTAGGTGTATCGTACTTAAATAATTTATGTAGAATGACCATGTATCTAGTGGTTATTAGTTTTAATTATGTTTCAACTTTTAATTGATTAAACATTGAGGTAATTGCGTGAGACCTCGCCTATTAAGTTTAATTTTAGCTGGATATTAATAATTTTCTACTCCTGATCACCGATTAAAAATCATCGTGTATATAAATATGTATATGAATAATAAACAATTTATTTAAAAAAACCTGCATTTTTTAGATAAACTTAGAGTATTCCATCCTAACCATATTTAGATTCCATTAATATTTAATATTTTTAATGGATTATAATAAAAAAAAAACGAACAGCTGGGTCGTACCGAGTTGAAACTTTACGTCCCAAAATAAATATTCAAAAGTGTTTCAAATAATAACGTATTAATTATATACTTTTACCGTTTTAATCCAATTTATCTATTCTTTGTGACCTATAAAATAAGATATTTATTAAACGCGCGTTTTGGTGCGTCATGCTAATAAAAAAATACTTCTCTTAAAGTGCATTTTTTTTGTTGAAACTGATAATATGCATTTTATATAAAACAAATTTGTCAAGGTCAAAGAAGGTTGGGTCACTTTCATGAACTAGCGAACGAATCAAATATGTGTGTCATTTCTTTTTTATGTCCATCGTAAATTAAATAATACACAAAAGCCACTTTTATACCGCAGTATTATGTTTTATTAACGAATAAAAACCATCATTATGTTACAGTTTTAGTAAAAAAATATTGCATTAGGGTTTTACTGCGACTTATATGTGTTAACGGTTAATTTTAAGCGTAGAAACGTTATTTAGTCAAGTCTATCAAATTACCTTTTAACTGACACATTTTAGGCTATTATATCTGTTCACTCTGGACCTTATTTTTTATTATTTTGCAAATGCTACATTTATAATATGCAGGCATAAACAGAACAATAGATGATTTCACTTTTAAAATTTAAGAATTCAGTATTCAAATTTACATAACATCTTGTTTATATACCTTATAATGTATGGTAATATATAGTAAGTATATAATAAAACAGTATATCGAAAACAATAATCAAAGTCGAGAATTTTTAAAATGAGTGTTGTACCATACCATGCATGTTGAACAAAAGATCTTATATTTAATTACGTAACTTATTTCCTATGTTTCCATAAAAATGACATCGATCCGTTGTTTCATAAAAGGTGAACAAACAATTAATGAACTACACTTTCGCATTTGCAAAATTAGAAGCATTGTCGCTGTATTAATGTGAGCATGAAGCAAACACCAAAACGAAGCATTTCCACTTGAGTATGCCTGTTTGCTTTATTGTACAAACAACGTAAGGGACTACGGACAAATAAATATGTCCCTATCTCGTAAATTTTCTCCGTGGGTATTACCTACTAGCTTAATTTTCATTATAAATATTATTAAATAAATATTAAGGGGACAATACACAAATCGACCTAGTCCCAAACTAAGCAAAGCCATACATAATACATAAATACATATATAGATAACATCCATGACCCCAGAACAAATATTCGAGTTCATCACACAAATATTTGCCCCGGCCGGGATTCGAACCCGGGAACGCCGACTCAGTAGGCAGGTGTCTACAAACAGCCAAACGCGCCGTCAAATTATTATATATACTTTTTGGAAAATCAATGATTTTTTGCATACGAAGAGTTCCGATGAGTTTCCATAACACAACAAGAACAGAATTTGTATTACTTTACTGTCGTACAATAGTTATTTGTGCAACAAGAGAGCAAAGTTGTTTTTTGTTACGAGTGCTAATTTTGAGTCCCGAGCAAGCGAAGGATTCTACGTTTGAATCACGAGCGTAGCGAGTGATTCTATGTTAGAATCCTGAGTGTAGCGAGAGACTCAACAGCACGAGATGCAAAAAACTTTGCTCTCGTGTAGCACACACAACTTTTCACCTCATCAGCGAGAACATCGACATTTTGTGCTTTTTCTTCCAACGTATGTTTATAGTCTTTGTTGCTGATTTCAATAATATTCTTAATCAGAAAATAGATGTGCTGCTTAAATAGCAATAAGTAACAATATAATTTAATTGAAATTATAATCAACCAACCAACACGGTTATTATCATTATTTGATCAAATTGGAAGATTTAGCAGATACATGACGTGTTTATTTATAAATACATTATATTACGAGATTTTGTTTATAAATTGATTAATATTTTTACTCGTAAAACACCAAACAAAATAAATGCAAAAGAAAATAACAATAACAATATGAACTCGATATTTTTTAAGGTACGTAATATGCATCTATGATAAATGGTGAAATTATAAATTATTATTATATTTACAATAAGTAATAACTAATAAGTTGAAAAATCTTATTTTATTTGAGCAATGGTCTATTGTTTTAATAAAAGTCACAATAATTTTAATATTCGGTCGTTAATTAAAAATATAATAAAGAAAAAAAATACGTTGCAATTAAAACTTTTTCGTGTGTTTTTAATGAAATTTTTGGTATAACGCGTATCCGAACTGTTCTCAATCGAGGTCGGATTCGAAAATCGAATTTCAAATTGATAAGTTTCTATACCTTTCTTTTATATACATATGAAAGAAACAGAGTGCATCGAGATTCAAATGATTAGAATTTTATAATTAACCTTTGGCTGAAGAATGGCAATTCGTGGTCAGATATTGAAAAAAATTAAAAAGCTACTTTCTACTCACGCTCGAAACAAAATCGCATTTTGTTCACTGTTATCTGACAGCAAAATCGCCATGTTTGAGTTGGTGAGGTGAAAATAGTAGATTGTTAACCAAGGGTAGAAAGTTACCAATTGCACCCGAGATATTTCTGGCGCTCGAACGAAGTGAGAGCGCCAATAGTTCGAGGGTGAAATGGGTAATTTCACCCGAGTTAAACACTCTACTTTTCATTTCGACTGCGAGGAAAATAAAATACTACACTCACATGTCATGAGTGAGTTAAATTAATGTCCATGTTATTTTTAACCAATAATCAATAAAAGACATGGTATTTATATTTAATCTCGTGTTCCCGCTTTTTCTATTGCAAACTTTCATTATAATTATTCTTAACAGAAAAAAAAGTTCAAATATACGTACCGCCAATATAAAAAAAAAAACACTTCCAATGGTTTCAATTTTGTTTTTTATATAAATGTATGGTTCTATCAATAAAATGAGGGACAGAATTATATGTACGTATTATAAATATAATAATACATACATATTTATATTTAATAATAATTGGATATAAATAAATATATCTAACCTTTGGAGATTTTTTTTTAATGGCCACTTACCACGGCCGACTAGATTGTACCTAAGTTGGTCACGACGTGCATCTAGATGGCAATAGTCTATGACTCCGTGGCAATTAAAAAAAAATTACTTTCCACCCTAGGGATGGAAAAGCTATTTTCCACCCGGCTATCTACTCATGAAAATGACACTTTCCGAACAGGAGAGATGAAAAATATATTACGTCAAGTATCTAATACTCTACATCACCCTAAAACCAATGGCGTCGCATTTTACCCAAACAACCAATGAGACATCAGGCGACTTTTGCGAATTAAACAGAAATCTTTTTTGTATTTTTCTGTGCCTAGCCACGGAACCATGAAACATTTATCGTATACAATAATAAAAAAACACTCGTTAGTTTTCGACAAAACAAAAATTTTACCTTTGTTGCTCGCTAAACAAACTAAAAAGCTCGCGTGTTTTCGAATCCTAATATATTATACTAAAACATCAACTGTTGTTTGTCCACGCAAAAACAAAGCCTAAAAACGGGGAAACATATTCAAATAAAACTTTACAAATCAAATATGAGCATTAGCATTCCTCGTTGTTCACGCATTTTTATCGGTTACGCCAAAATTTTATCGGTTACATCAAAAAGTCGTTTACGCCCTTCATTTTGGTTGATATTTAAAGAAACTGTTACAGGTGCCGTGTTTGTAGATTTGGTAGGACCCATACTAAGTCTGTCGGGATAATTAATTTCATCAGCTGCGTACTGAGTCGACGGTCCTGGGTTCGAATCCCAGCAATGGCAAATGTTTGTGTGATGAACTCGAATATTTGTGCCTGGCTCATGGATCTTATTTGTATTAAAGTATGTGTTTGTTTATATAATCGATTGATTTGTTTGAGGTTGTCCGATTTTTTTTTATATTCAGCATATGCTATATATTAAACTGTTTAATTTGAATGATTTCATCTTAGCTATAAAAGTGCACAAATGCATTAGCTATTTGTTAAAGTAGTATATTTATTTATTTACGTTTCTTTGCAAAAGATAAACTATAAGTACACAAAGCGCACTTAATGACATGAGGAATTATCAACCAGTCAACCTATATACATGGGCGGCCCTCAGAGTTCACTATCCGGATGCTCACCTGACATGCTCATAATGAAGAAGCATTTTTTGAGTACCTGATATTGATACGACATTTTTTTTCGTGGAGAAAACTTCCGAAGTTTCTATCCAGCCTTGAAGGGAAAAACTGCGTTGTGTGATATTGATATAAGTAGCTGCTGTAATGCCTTGATGATATTATTATATGATGCCTTAATGCAGACTTCAGCGTAAAGAAATAACATGACGAAGTCTGTGTAGCAACGTATATTTTGGACCTGTGACGTATTTGTTTTCGACTATAACAAAAAGGTTTGATTCGACGACGGAACAAAGGCTCGACAAACGCACGGACGGGCAGACAAAATAATTGCCTCTCACAAACATTTTGCCGCCTACATGGGGCTTGTAGTGATGGCTCAAGATGTAAGATTACGCGATTGGGTAGTTGTATGGGCGTATAATACGGTCAAGAGTGTTTGTACACAAATAAACAATGTAAAATATTATAGACGTGATAAAAAGTTGAGTTCGACAGGCATTCAAACTGTCACCTACACTATATCCGGTAATTTGAAAAAATAGTAGAACTTGAAACCGTAAACTTTGTTTTCGCAGAAGGAAAAGTCATAACCCTCTATTTTGCTCGTCCGTAGTCGGATAAAAAGTACCTTATAACCATTTATGTGGCATCTGTGGATGCCCAGCAACCGATAATAACAATATCAGTTTAAATCGGTCCAGCCAGCCAGCCAGGCATGATGAACGCACAACTACACATAAATACGTATACGTACATACATACCTACCATTTTATTCGATTAATAAAATTATTGTCAAATAGCCTATTTTATTTAGAAAATAAACGATCAGTTTTAAATTTTCAACTCTATAACAGTATAAAATATTAGACGCGTTTCACTCGCAAATTACTATGAAAGTTAGCTATGTCATTTACGACATTTACGCCACTCGCGATATGTCACTGCAGACATTACATTTTGTCGCTTACGCCACTCGCTATCGCCTACAAATCGCGCCACACAGCCCAGCTAGCCCGCGTGGGCAAAAGAGTGTTGCAACCAACCAGTCGGTGAGCTTTTCGAAAAACGACACATAATGAGGCTACGCCGAGTCACATTAATTAGATTTTGTGTAGGTTTGTGTGGTTTACTTTTAAAACACGAAGTTTCCTGGTAAACTTTGAAACAATTACGCATTATAAGCTTGTTTTCCTTCTTCTCTCAAACGTCCATTATTTCCCAGTACTTTTATATCAATTCGGGTAAAAAGAAAGAGCACCCATTTTAAATCCAAAAACTGTTAGAACTGAACTGAAATCGGAAGCTAGGGATTTTTTATTGTGTTTTGAACATTCCGCTTCAAGGCAAGGTTTAGTAATAAATTGAACTATTTCTATTGAAATGTTGACACAGAATACACAATGAATACTTTCCGTGCTCACTCAAATCTAACAAATATAGCTATATAGTTACTTCATATTACATCTATATTCATAACGAATAAAGTTTTAAATTTGTACAGAATTTTTGAACAGACTAGTTTCATTTGATAGCACAAAATATAATTGGAGTTAACGTAAAACGAATAACGCTTCAAACATATATTATAAAAGCAATATCCAATACAAAAAGAATCAAATTATCTCCAATAAATGCGTGTCACGTGTACCTAAGCAAATGAAAAAAGGTATTTTTCTACAAAAAGGTAAACAGCGGTCACTGATATAAATCATACTCGTATGATATACTTAATACTGACCTGTATCGAATACTTAATACTGGACCGCAGCCAAGCTATACTCATGAATTAAAGATATAAATATGGACTTATTTTTTATGAATCATGCAACAGATATGACAGATAACCTAGTTTAGGGGAAGCTGTAGGTTTCGGTAAGTTATCGATAAAGTACGGTTCGAAAAACATCAGCAAAAAAACAATATGATATAATTTTATACCTTCGCCACACCGGCACGCCACAGTTATGTTGCTGGTCGAAAAAAAAAACATATTGAAATGTATTGAAGCTAACTAACGTGGCAACGCAGTACCATCTCCTATCAACTTTTGGTCACAGCATCAGGCGACATCATGATGAGAAAAATATACAATTTTTTTATACAAACATGATTATATAAAGAAAAGCGTTGTGGTAATTTTATTTTGATGATTTGTCGTAAAGGCCTGTGATTTGGAAAATGACGTATCTTTTATATTAATTTCGCTATTGACAGCAGAAGTTGAAAAATCGTCGCGAATAAAATTACGGGACAACGTTTAAAGGCTCTAAAAATTATAACAGATTGCTCGTATGTATATATATTATAGGTAAAAACAGGATATTTTTTGTTTAACGTTTAATATACTTCTGTATGTGTATACAGAAGTCTACAAAGAAGATCAATTTCAATCCCAAATGAATCCGTGTGACACAAAAAATGATAGGTAACAGCGAAACCCAGTTTATTTATTTAGCTGAACGGAATTTTACGACTCCAGAGGGACCCTACATGTCGTGTTTTACAACTATAACCCAGAATATAATACTTTTTATCTACGAAATTAATATGTCGTTCCTTTTTTATGGGCCACAAAACAAAAATTGTGAACGCTTTTTTTGAAGAGCGTGTTTTACTGGGTTCTGCGATAGGGACGTTTTTGACGGAGTTATTAAAAAAAAATTGTTACTAAAAACGTTTTCTATGCGAAAATTTACATTAATATTTAGCAAAGTGAAGTTTTTAAAAGCTTTTATTTAACTTGCATTGTATGTATGTATGTATGTATGTATGTATCTAAGTATGTTTGTTCGGGTGAAATCTTGCAACTCAATTTTGAAGCAGATATCGTCAACGGATTGAGCTGAAATTTTGCATACTTACTTAAATTTGATGACGATACAATAATATGTTACCATGGGGCTGATCTGATGATGGAGCCGGAAGGTGGCCATAGGAACTCTTTAATAGAAAAAGCAATCCTACCGAGCTTGAGCTCTTTAGAATCGTCTCAGTGAGCATTTGATGGATATCCAAAGAAAAGTACAAATGACATTTTTGACAGAAACTTATTTCAATTATAATGTTACAAATGTTTACAATGAAGTGAAAAATTGAAAAATTTCAAAGTTGAGGCAGGGTTCGAACCTGCGTCTCCAATGGTTTTTCGGGCCAACACGTTCTTACCTATTGGACCACTGAACCTGATGCGAGAGCCATTTACCTAATTACTCAACTAGTTGCTTCTACATGCCTTAGCGTGGCATCGTAAAAAAAATGTTACAAATTTTTGTTCTACGCAAGACTGGGTCCACTAAGAGCCGCGAGGCATGCTTACAGCCTACGCACCAACAAACAAGGGTTGTCCATCTTCCGTCTTTATTTTAGAAAAAAATCGACAGGTGTTTGTAGCCACACGTAGCTGTGCACATACGCCCCTGTTAAGTTACTGCGTTTCTCAATCAATAAAGTATAGTTCTTAAGTAACTGCCGCAGAGACCAATACAAACTCTTGTAGTTTATTCTGTGCTTTACGCCCTACATCGAAATATCGCTAAATACATCCAAAAATCTTAAAACAGTCATCGCGAAAGCAATTCCACACTCTTTCACGAACGTTATTTTTTAGGGTTCCGTACCCAAAGGGTAAAAACGGGACCCTATTACTGAGACTTTGCTGTCCGTCCGTCCGTCCGTCTGTCCGTCCGTCTGTCACCAGGCTGTATCTCAAGAACGGTGATAGTTGAAATTTTCACAGATGATGTATTTCTGTTGCCGCTATAACAACAAATACTAAAAATAAAATAAAATAAATATTTAAGGGGGGCTCTTATACAACAAAGGGATTGGTTGCGTTAACTTTGCACCTCATTTGTATGAAGCGCTATACATACCAGGTACAAACTTAACAAACCACTTAAGGATGGAAAGTGTTTGTACGGAACCCTCGGTGCGCGAGTCCGACTCGCACTTGACCGTTTTTTTTTTAATGTACATTTCACAAACAAGGAGTTTGTTTTAGGGTGCGTCTGACGAAAGCGGAGCGGAGCGCAGATGTGGGACATAGACCAATCACAGCTGAGTTGAAATCTGTATCTCAGCTTCGCTTCACTTTTGGGATTGGTCGCTTCCACATGTCTCCTCTCCTCCCCGTTTCAGTGAAGCACCCTAACAGCCTGCGAAATTAATTTGATCACAGCCACAATTCAAGGTTGTTTTAAAATCCGCGACTCCCTGTTGTTTATGCTATGTTATCTAGATTTGTTTGTTTAGGCTCCATCGATTTATAACGCTTCAGGTGAAATGGCTTTACGGCCCTATTTACACAGGTTTAGCGTCGGTGGGCTTTTAAATAAAATTTAGGTACCTGTATATTTTAGCCAAACCCCGTAACTGCTCGCGTGAATTATAAAATTATGTTGAGACATTTTCGATTTTTGAATTAACTGACTGTGCATGATCCTCTATTTCCACCGTTCCATTCTTTCCATTTTGAGCGCCAGGACGGCAAATCACGTCGACGGAATGCTGTGTCACAGCTGCCACGACGTCATTTGCCGCTTGACGTCTGAGACAGTTTTCCGCAAGGGCGGTCATAAGGTTAAGATGGTCTTCAAGTATTTGTTAATCATATTTCTTGTCAACAAAACCATATTTAGAGACAGATTTAACATACACATATAAACCTGAATAACTAAAACAGCTTAAATGTAACTTCATTTATCGTTATTCTCACAAAACTACACTAACTATATAAATAATGTTGTATTTTTTTTTACAATACTAAATAAATATACTCGTATATTTATATATTACTGATGTGGTATTTTTCTCAATACCCACTGGCTCGCCTGTTTTAAAACATTTGAGTAATTTTATGAAGTCGTTTTTGGATAAAAATTATAGAAAGCTCTCTATAATTAATTGAATCAGGCGTTACTTTGCGGAAATCCATATTAATGAAAATAATAATATTGCTTTGCTATTCCTATTATTGGAGTTGATTCGGTTGTCGGACTCCAGACCGTCAACATCTCCTGATGATGCCTCGTAGAGGGGCGAAACACGTGTCGAGTAAGTTCTGTTATTTTGGTGGTGGTTTGTTATATTTATTTGCGTATTTATTTTTCTTATCGTGGTGGGAGGGTGGGACCATTAAATGCATATATGCATGAGAAAATACGCAAATAAGTATAACGGGTTAGCACAAATTTAACTGGCACGATATTATATCGCGGAATAGCAAAGCAATATTATTATTTTCATTAAGCTCTCTATAAACCTTTCGATGCTAACATTAAACACTAAACATTCATCATATTCAAAGTCAATATAAAACTGCATCAAAATAAATCCACCATTTTATTGCCGGCATAAAGAGAGAAGTAAAAGTTTATTTTTATTAAGTCCAAATATTAACAAAATCGTTCGTACTTTTGATTTGTGCTCAAGGGAAAACTGCCATAACTCAAATTGCGACGTTTATGGGCATAATTTATGGGCGTTATTTGATTTAAAAATAATAGTGTCGTAATTTCTGCCTCCATTTTATTATGATCCCGCTTTGAGATGATTTTAATATAATGGAAGAATCTTTGGAATTATTTTAGGTTATTAGCGTTCTGTCTTCTATTTGAGCGTTGTTAACGGTACTTAGTAGTTATTAAATTGCTAACGGCACTTCAAGTACACTAATATATTAAAAGCCGATTTTAGAAGCACTAAAAACGTTTTAGTTATTATTACATTATATTTCGAAGAATAAAATATTACATGACATTATTAGCAAACGCTTGCGATGATACGCTCCCTTAGAGTCTACTCATTGTGCACAAAGCATTTGTTTCTCCGGATTCGGATTCCGTTAGGTAGTGCATACAAAAAAACTGGCCAAGTGCGAGTCGGACTCGCGCACCGAGGGTTCCGTACAAACACTTTCCATCCCTAAGTGGTTAAGTTAAGTTTGCACCTGGTATGTATAGCGCCCCATATAAATTAGGTGCAAAGTAAGGTATTAAAAAAAAACTACTTCTAGATCACGTTCAAAACAATTTTCGTTGGTAGTTTTTTAAGTAATGTACATCAAGTTTTTTTTAGATTTTTCATTTTGTTATTTTAGAAGTTAGAGGGGGGGGGGGGGACCAACTTTTTTCCACTTTGGAAGCGTCTGTCACGCAAACTATTCGGTTTAAAACAAAATATTTCAGAAACCTCAATATCATTTTTGAAGACCTATCCATAGATACCCCACACGTACTTGTTTGATGAAAAAAAAAATGAGTTTCAGTTCTAAGTATGGGGAGCCCCCAATATGTATTATTATTTTTGCATCAAAATCTTAATGCGGTTCACTGAATACATCTAACTACCAAGTTTCAACAGTAGCTCTTATAGTTTCGGAAAAAAATGGCTGTGACATATGGACGGACAGACGGAGAGACAGACGGACGGACAGACAGACATGACGAATCTATAAGGGTTCCGTTTTTTGCCATTTGGCTACGAAACCCTAAAAAATACATTTATATATATCGGCCAACCTCACAAAATCCATAATTCATATTCACATACTTTGATATACTTTTCCTTTGATGGACAGTCCACCTAGCCGTGACACGATTCCGATTATGACCAATTTAAAATTGATTATGCAAGTGAACGAAAACGAAAATGTCTTCAGAAAAATCAAACATTACGTATATCCATCTTAAAAGAAATAAACTGGTATATCACGAAACAAAGTAATCATTTTTGGCATAACTTTCTAGCCACAAATTGCCAAAATGAACGCTTACATCATCTGAATCACACGGCACTAAAACTACAAGTTCTCGGGTTAAGTGGTTTTGCCTTAGCCATGTGTTAAAGTTCGTAGAAAAAATATCGTGTGGGTGATAGGCGACATGGTTTTGGTGTTTTTGCCGTTACGGTAAAGCATGTTGTGACAGTGTTTAGAATAAACTGAGAGTAGGAAATGTTGTAAGCGACATATGCAATATTTAATCGTATAAAAATTTCACAACAAAAAGTAAAAGTTAAAAATATTGTCTAAGGTCAATCCCATAATTAAACAGAGGCAAAATAGTCGGCGCAGGATTTTAGATCAACAATAAAATACTGCATTACATTAAATGGGTCAACCAACTTTTTTGTTGCTCGTTGCTGATGTCCCGTGGGCCATTCCTTATAACCAAGATTTTCGGTGGTTACATCTACTAAAAGCTTTTAAATCTATTGTACATGTTTTTAACATGGCAGGTTCCAGTAATCGTTGATTATGTCAGTCACGGAAGCCATTGCCATTTGAGAGATATATAATTACGTCGATTAGGCTTAGACTTCAAGCTGAATTAAGTGTCATTGACTAATCATGATTTTATGTTACGGACAACATATCACTGGCATAATGTGTTATGTCGTAAACGTGCATAGATTATACTGCGGACATATGCCATTTGAAAAATTGAATTTAGCCCCCGTTTGGTATATGTTGTTTACAAGCTTACAAGTTTGTCTATTTGTATTTAATATTACTGCTTTTTTGTTCTACTGGTACATTTTCTAATTTATTAACATATGTTTTCTTTCTTTACAGATATGCAGATAGCATAAGACGCTAGTCAAATAGTGACATAGTTAGTGTAGTGTTGTGTGACAATGTGTTAGACGTTTGACAGTGTTTGACAGTGACAGTGCCTGACAGACTATGTGCAGTGTGGTTGGTGGGAGCCAAGATGTGTGCCACTCTGAATCTGGTAGCTGTTTTGTGTGGTAAGTGTTAAGATTGTACCTATTTTTAGCCTACACAATTTTATACCACCGAATGTCATCTCGGAAGCCAAGTGCCTGAATGGAAGTGGATTTTATTTTTATTCATTCTTTATTTAAAAAAATAAAATTATATTAGTAGAAAATACATTACTAAATACGTGCCTAAACTAATTTATTTAATTAATAAGTATTCCTTATTCTCAAGGTTGGTCAATTCCGCTCAAATTCTGTCCAAATTTTAAGCGTATACGTATTTAAAAAAATAAGAGCACAGTAACAGACAAACAAAAGTACTGCAACGATGGGTATAGGACAGGTATAGGACGGACTTACGAAAGACATCGTGACCTAGTTGTTTAGTATTTTAATATTTAATATGTATGTTAGATTGTAAGGCCTTTGATGCCTGAAATAAAACGAATTATTATTATTATAGAATTAAAAAAAGTTAAAAAATCCCCGACTAAACCAAACCGTTTTTAACTTTATACACATGCAGAAATCATCGTGCTTTTATTGTTATTATTACTGTTTTTTTTTTCAATGCAACGTTATTCTTATTGTTTTTTGCTTTTGTGTTTAATTGTGTTTCTGTGTTCTGTGTGTTTACGGTGCAAATATTTTGGGTCGTATGAACTGTTAATTTGCATTAAATTATAAAATAAAAATGTCATCCCTCTTTCGGTTCTCAGTCGAATATAAAAAATGTCGTCATTTTATACTCGTAGTAGCGGTACAGAGGTTTAGAATCAGGATACCCTCGGGCACAAAAACCCTAAGTAATACCCCGTTAAAAGCAGCTATCAAGAGCCCGCAGGTCACCTAGCCGCATATAAAACAAAGCAATATATTCTTCGCGCGTATCTCTCGGTATTCTTTACTCCACAGCCCAAGGATTAGAGGGCTTTAATAAACGACGTGGCGTTACATTTGTCTTGACCCTGCGAATGACAAGGCCGGGACTTTTAGCACGAACCCTTAGGGCGTATACGTCTGAGATGTTTAATGGCGGTTACGTCATTTTTGGTTTGAAGGTTGATGTGCCTGTTGTTATGTTATAAAAATATGAAAATCGACATCAAATCGTCTTCAAACCAAGCTCGTGTCTCAGTATTAATCTACAAACTAGATATAGACTAAACTAGAACTAGATATTGAAAAGTAGTGAAAGTTTTAGTGAGTTTTGGTTGTCAGCAGATGCAATAGTAGTTACGCTTATGTCGTTTACGTCCATCATGCCTGCCGTTTCAACTATTGTTGGTACTCGGCCAACTAGGCACCCAAAAATGGTTAAATAATACTTTTTACATGATATTTACGGAGAAAAAAAAATAGCGTTATGACTTTTTCTTTCACGCGGACGAAGATCGAAATATAATTAATATACCCTTCGTCGCAACCCTAACATTCCTTAGTTCTACAAACTATTGAGCTTTAACAAAAGAAAATATGGCGACCACTTAGCTTGATTGCTTTTATTGGTAAATTAATCCATTATAAATATCGTTACGTTGAGAATTTTTTTATTTAATCATAATTAATGGGGCTTTAAACGTTAAGAATAAATAAGAAAGCAATACATATGAGTAAAGTATTGTGTGAATATAAATAGTGTAACTGCCATAATCGTTACATTAGTTACATTTTATTAAGTTCTGCTTATCTTGTATGATAATTAAATTAAACTACAAAATAAAACACAAAAATCCTCTGTTGATCTTCGCGTTGAATTCGAGTTGAATTCTAATTAGAGCTATATTTTACTTGCTATTTTTGTTACTCGTAAATACGAAACAAGCGGTCGTAGCGAGTGGCGACACTATCGACCGATGTGTGTGAATAGCTATAAATGTGCGCCAAACAAAAACGGAAGGCGGAGCAGCGGTGCGTCGGCGTTACGTTAAACTATTACTTTTAATGCTGTTATAAATATAAAACTATTAATAACCCTAAAAGGCACTATAACAAAAATCCCTCCAAAAGCCTAAACATTTATCTCAACGACTACTCTAGATACTAAGTACTAACAAATTGTACATTTCTACATGAAAACAAAGAACAATTAAAGCACAAGGGCGTAAAGTAATTCCGAGTGACACATCGCCCCGAATTTCAGTCAAGTTTATACCCAAAGCGTTAATCTTCGTAGAGTTTTCTGTAACTTCAGTTAGATAAAGTATCTCACACGTACTTATAGTTGCGACCTTCTGTTGGTTGAGGATACGCTTTATACCGCTTGGATATTTTACAAGTAAATACGACCTCACACAAATTACTTAGTCTCAAAGTAAGCTCTAGTAGGCTTATGTTGTGGGCACTAGATGACGATATAGATATTTATAAATATAGCTATATACTTAAGTACATCGAAAACATCTATGACCCAGGAGCAAATATTCTAAAGGAAGTAATAGCTGAATAGCTACTGTATGGAAAATTCTGAAAATATATGCTTATTTTATTTCAGACACCAATTAAAAAAATATAGCATGTTCTCTCTTTGGATTTCTGCTAAAGTCGCCTGAGAACTGTATTTAATTAGTTGTTTGTGTAAAATTGGTCATCGGGCGTGATGGCAAGTCTAACTAACGCGTGTGCCACTACGACCATCTATGAACGCGTGCCGATTTTGCCCGAACAACGGCAGAAAATGGAGCCAAAATATGTTAAGAGTTGTTCGCGGCGCATAGCGATAGTCTTGAAAACAATGCAAACGTAGAAGCGAGTTTGACTTCAAAATCATCTTCATTTTCATCCTCAAACGCAGCACAGCCCTAGTTATTTATTAGTTAAACGGAGGGAGTTTAATTAAAGTTAAACAAACGAGCCACCTTAAGTGTCAGTAAAAAGTTTATATTGTTTTATTTGAATTACAATGACTTTCTGACGGCGATTTAGCAGCTGCAAAGTTGGGGTTAGTTCCCCTTTTCCCAAAGGGCGTATAAGCATACATGGATGGAAATGCATATGTTTTGTTTGTGAGTTGTTTCGAGTGTGTTCAGAAGCAGATGTGGAACTGCCTGCGTCAGTACGCTCGATTATATTTGGACATTGGATCGGGTCAATGGACATCTTCTTCTTCTCTTAGTATAACACTTTATACTCTCGCGGTTTGAACACATAGCTAAAACTTATTGAACCGGGTCTATCGCACTATTTTGATTTACCTTCATTGCCTCACGTTTCAACACGGTCTCACGTGCCGTGGTCTCAGGCGTACTGATCAAACAGCGAGTTGTTACTGGAGATGTCGGCCAAATGTATCACTACCCGACGAAATGTGTAATAAAACGGATATACCACCTAATCACCTTAATTAATAAAAGGGATTATTAAAAGCGCCTAAGCAAATGTAAGAGCAATTGTGCTTTTGGTCTAATCATTACATTTCCCACAGGGTCATCAATGTCATCGTGAATTACTTACTCACTTTTCAATCTTTTTAGGGATAATTTCTAGGATGAAAACTATCCTATGTCCTTCTTCGAATCTTAAACTATCTCCATGCCAAATTTCATCAAAATCGATTCAGCGGTTTAAGCGTGAAGATGTAACAGACAGGCAGACACACTTTCGCATTTATAATATTTTATAATATACAAGGAAAATGTGTGGGAGAGCTTGTGGAAGAGACCGAAACGTTTGCTTAGGAGTTAGGGTGGTGGAAAAGTTAACGCGCTGGACCGGCGTTTTCCATCAGGTAACTCATTCCAATTTTTCTTTGAGCTTTGATCTTTGTATCAATATTTTCATATGAAAATTGAAGTATACCATTAAAAAAAAATTGACATTACATGTTATAAATTTATGATTAAAATGTACCTGCTTTATACAAATAACCCGCGAGAAAAAGCCATTAAAAATATAATTACAATATATAAGTCACGTCCGTTGGCTCACGTCAAACCTTTGATGTTGGAAATCAATTTCAAAAATCCAAGGGCAATTCATCAACAAACAAATTACTAAAATCGTGGGTTCAAACAAGAAATTAACTCAATATTTTGAGCACAAAGGACTTAT
Source organism: Apotomis capreana (assembly GCA_947623375.1). NCBI lineage: Eukaryota > Metazoa > Arthropoda > Insecta > Lepidoptera > Tortricidae > Apotomis > Apotomis capreana. The sequence continues at coordinate 2,431,723 of OX392520.1, forward strand.
CTGGCGTATAGGGGGATGTACTTACCTACTGATAATTTAAGAAGGGTGTGTTTGTCATTAGGTCACAATCGACGGCAAAAAACAAAAATGTTGTAAACGCCAATGGCGGTTACTACGTATCCGCTATTTTTCGTCGCATCATGCAAAACATAAAGACTGAGAATTCACTATAATGTTCTTAGAAGTATGAAAATAATAGCATCACGTGCTTTTAATGCCGATGGAATGCGTCTCCGGCAATTCTTGCTAAAAACCAATAGGGAGATACTTATGTGTAGTGCTTTATTCTGTCATACGACTAAGCTCACCAACAATAGTCGCAAATATATATTAAGGGACAATCTTACACAAATCGACCTAGTCCCAAACTAAGCAATGCTTGTAGTATGGGTACTAGATGACGATATACATATAGATGGGTCATGGATGTTATCTATACGTATATCGTTCGAGTTTATTACAAAAATACTTGCCCTTGCCGGGATTGAACCCAGGACCGCCGGTTCAGTAGGCAGATGTACTATACTACCACTGTGCCAAACCGCGTCATCAAATAGAAGAGAAACAAATTCACCACTACCGCTGCAAGATATAAAAGATGCTTTTAAGTTACTATCTTCTTTCTGCCATATGGTCTGTATTTCCACATTAAATTTTATCTACCTACTGTTGTAAAGGGCCAAGCCATCCAATTTTAATTACAGACCCTAATCGGTCGCCCTTTACTCTAATCAGACAGTTATCCCATTTCGTTTATAAAACTGGCCAAGTGCGAGTCCGACTCACGCACGAAGGATTTCATTCTACTAACATTAATAATTAGGTGACAATAAATAAATAAATATTATGGGACAATCATACACAAATCGACCTAGTCCCAAACTAAGCAAAGCTTGTACTATGGGTACTGGACGACGATAAACATAATATAATATACTTATAAATACATATATGGATAACATCCATGACCCAAGAACAAATGTTCAAGTTTATCACACAAATATTTGCCTCGGCCGGGATTCGAACCCGGAAACGCTGGCTCAGTGGGCAGGTGTCTGCAAACTGCGCCAAACCTGTCGTCAAACATTCGTCAAACGTCAGACAATATGTATGACACACGACAAGTTGATAACATAAATTTGTTATAGGTAACGAACCTGCATTTATTATAATTAATAATAATTATAACAACGGTAACAAGTCGGACTATTTGGGACAAATTTTCACGTGAGCTTAAACCGTTTTCGTTCCACTAATGACAGAAATACGCATTCTGAGAAAAAAAAAGATTTATAAAGTATAACACCTTCAATTCAAAAAACAGCAGCAGATTCTATCTTTTGATATTCGTAAAAGTCTTCTCAGAATAGTATTTTTATTATTATTATTGAGTAAAATGTGATGTGAATGTGGCTACTTGCGCGCGCCAGATTACCCGAACAAAAGCAAAAACTGGAGCAATGTACAATACAATACAACACGACGACAAATACAATTTATAAAAAACGGTAGAAACAGGCGGTCTTATCGCTAAAAAGCGATCTCTTCCAGACAACCTTCGGGTAGTGTAATGTACCAAAGTCGGGTAGTGAAAAACGAAGAATGTGAAGTGATCCCGTTTCTTTGCAAGTGAGTGTATACGACCGTGTGATATAACAACGAACTAGATTCATAGTATTCATAGTACTTACATAGGATTCCCGTTGGTACAAGTTGAGTGTGGATCCCTAAAAAGTTTCTAAATTAAAAACATTTTAGCTGTCGTGTTAGTTGAAGTTTTTACCAGACAGCCCTCATTTTTAATAATAATTTGTAATAAGAAATGTTTAATGACTGGAGATAATGAACATGTAATTTGACGTAAAAGCCTCTAATGTGCAAAGGCTTGGGGCGTAAAGGAGGGGTGTAAAGGCTTTTTGACATTTAATGACATTAAATGTTGCCAAAATTGACATCGTAATGATATATCTCAAAGTATACCTTTAAGTAGGCTTATGCCTATATTACCTGCAAGAGAACCAAGGTTGTAGATATAGCTCAGGCAGCGCCAAACTTAAGTGGCAGTGGGCGGGACACATTACTCGTAGAACCGATGGCCGTTGCGGCAGAAAGGTTCTTAAGTGGCGACCGCGGACTGGAAGACGCAGCGTGGACGCTCCTACAAGGTGGACCGATGACTTGGTTAGGATTGCTAGCAGGATTTGGATGAGGGCAGCGCAAGACCGATCGTTTTGGAGTGACCTTAGTCCAGTTAAGTCTGTGTCACTCGAAAAGATACCTCTAACCTCGTTTGACCTTACAAAAAGGCAATAATCTCCAACATCGATACTTCTACGTCACTACAAACCTAACACTAACACAAACATCGTAAACGCCATATGACACCACGTACTTTACGACAATATGGTTTTGACGAATCTACGGATACGTCCAATGTCAAGACGCAGGCACTCGATCATAGAGTACGCTACAGATTCCAGAGGCAACTATTTATCATGCCTTTACCCTAATTCCTGTATTAATGTTGCCCTCTCTGGCGAAAATACGATGACGGATCTGTGCGCCTACCATGAGAACACGAAGTTGAGGAAAAAGTGAAAGAAAACCAATCTTACCGCATTATAGTGCAACTAAATTATCAGTGAAACGGTGAAATTAGGAACTACGATGTCATGCTGAAATGCCATACGACGACAGTGTCTTGCGTTGGATTGGAGTTCTCTGTGTGAGATGGTGGCGACACCAGTTCACAGATAAGTTAGTCACACTATAAAGACAAATTGCATCGACAAATATAACCAACGATAGAAAGTGCAAGACTATCATAGTTTGACATTGAAAACACTATCGGGGTAAGAACTCTGTTGTTATAATACATTTAGCGAGCGAGCGAAACGAGCGAGGGGTCTCCGTTTTAGCTTAGCGAAAAGTCTTTCGTATGTCCGGATTTCCATTTGCCCACATTTCCGGCTGTTCTCGCCAAAAGGTCGCTTTTTCAACCGATTCTCATGAGATTTACTGAGGTTCGATAAGTATGTAGATTCTTTGATATTTCTTAAGTCGCGTCGTCAAAGTGAGATTTTCTCACCAAACCAGCAATGGAGTGAGATTTTTTCTTCACGACTAGACCGGGAATTCCCGTGGTAACACCGTGCCTGTCCCTAATTGATGGCGTCGCGTTATTTTTCCCGAATTAATTCCGTTTCCCGACGGTGGCGAGTTAACGTTCGCGGTTAATTTGTTCCCAAGACCTTATTAACTTTTTAAAATATAGCTCCATTTACAGGCTTCTTAATTTAGAACTTAAAAGCGAAGAAAGAAACACGTTTTTTCACATAATTATAAAAAAACGGTTTAAGAGGCCTTGTATATTTTAAAATCTATTTTTCATATTATGACAAATATAATTTCAAACAACTTTTTAATTCTTTTCCCTGAGTTCTAGATACAAACATAGTTAGTTCATGCTTTCTTTGCGTGCAGTCGAAAACAATTTGAAAAACAGTTTTCTGCGTGAATTTTGTCAATTTCGAGTAGTTTTTGAAACAGAAATTATCAATAAAAAATTCAAACACAGGTTTCAAATATAATACCAATAAATCTGTTCTAAATAGTAGCATTGATATTTTCGTTAAGGAACATGTGTGATCATAGAGAAATATGTCTAAGTCAATTTTTAGGGTTCCGTACCCAAAGGGACCGTATTACTGAGACTTCGCTGTCCGTCCGTTCGTCCGTCTATCTGTCCGTCCGTCTGTCACCAGGCTGTATCTCAAGAACGGTGATAGCTAGACAGTTGAAATTTTCACAGATGATGTATTTCTATTGCCGCTATAACAGCAAATAGTAAAAATAAAATAAATATTAAAGGGGGGCTCCCATACAACAAACTTACAGATAATGGTACGGAACCCTTAGTGCGCGAGTCCCGCTCGCACATGGCGGATATTTTTTTGAAATTTAATGGTTCAGGCGGGGTTTAAACCCGCGTGTCCAACGGCTTTTCGACCCACGAGCGTTCTACCTATTGGACCACTGAACATGAAAATGTAGTAAACAAAACACGACGGAAAGGGTAGGTATTGTTAATCGGCAAGGTAGTACTAGTTTTCGGTGTTGTCGTTTTTAACAGACTTCAGAACAGGATTAACTCTATACTGAGAGAAATTGCATTAATTTAAGAAATACAGAACTTAAGGTATAGATCCCACCGTTACAGTATTTCAAATTCCAACAAGGATGAAACAAACAAGTATGAAATAAACAAAAAAGAAATGGTTCATAAGAATCATACGTTAAGTTTCCCTCTTTTTAATTGTTATAAAATCAAAATGTATCAAACCCGGGGTTTTAGGTGCACGAATGATTTGACACTATGGGCTTGTGCACAAATCTCGTGAGGTTCGAAAAAATCACGACAGACAGACTTGTATTTTCTAATAAAAAAATATACCACATGAGTAGATACTTTTTCTCGGTTTCGTGAAAATACTCCAAAATAGCGAGTCTATTTAACGAAATTCTGGCGAATTAAATTACACTTGAGGTTATGAGGGGGAGTAACACAGAACCTCACCAAATATCACCATGTCAAAAAGTAGCCGAAAAAACCTGTGATTTGTGCACAAGTCCTATGTCGACATTAAGCGTCAATTGCACCGAAAATTCCGGGATACGACCATCACTCCTACATATTTCGTAATTCCAACATAAATTCCAAAAACACTCCTTCCCTTTTCCGCACACGCGCGATTACGAAAATCGTCCAAAGTGCCCCCAACAATGGGGCAATTTTCGCGAAATTAATTTAGCCCAAAATAACCACGATATTCGGTATTAAATGACTCCCGTCTGTCAGAGCCAGGGGCGCCAATAAAATTTCTCATTAACGTCAATTCCTTCCTTTGGAACAGTTTTGGGGGCCCGTGGAAATTAGTTTGGGGCTAATCGGGACGATGTTTAAATCTTGTTAATAAATTATGCGACACAAGAGGTTCGGGTTATACTATTTGTTCGCCGGGTTTACAGCAATAGTTCATAATTAATGTAAATGAATCAATGTATAACACTCTTCTATAGATTCCTTCCTTGTCATCTCCATTACAATTAACTCGAATTTCAATGGATATTGCTTGTCATATTTTACAATTCAATAACCACAGTTTTCGGAATTATGAAAATGAAAGCAATGATACTTTCGGATATATATATACAATATTTAGTACAGTCAAATGCAAAAATATGACTGTATCGAATGAATCCTCTACTAAGTCTACTAAATATGCGCCGAAACTTCCGTTGATTATAAGAGAGACAGGACACTTTTTGAGAGGGATGAATCGGTCCATATTTTTACACTTGACTCCTTTTTGTATATGTACCGCATAAGTGCATTTAGTTATAATGATAATTTTGCAAAAAGGGATAGAAATTGGCAGAAAACTTGTTTAGATTAGGGTAGAACGGCGACCTCCTACTAAAACGAATGTCTGTCAGAAAAGTAAGTTAGGTTATGTTAGAACTACGACAGACACCCTAAAAACAAACGGCTAATTGTAAACTAAAGGATACTATGCGAAACGTTATTCTGGCAATCGATATTTCTCCCGAGTAACATTATGCAATACAAAATAGTACCTACATATAGGCATCGGATAATCGGATGCTTATATACCTAAACTTTGGCGGCGGCTTTGTTGTTCAGTTGTAGATATAGGCGGCTTTGTTTGAGGTATGAGTGAGATAGAAATAGGATTTTGTCAACTTTAGGTAAATATCCAGCTGAATTTTCGATCCCTATACATTACATACTTGAATGTCCCGGATTGCAGGTGTTTGTGGCTCAAACCGAAGGTGAGGGCTATAATTATGCAATCTGGGTCTTTACGAATCACCGCCCGTGGTTTGTCTAAGGTTTTACGTCTTTCCTGGGTAGGAAGTGAGATTGTCTCCCATTTACGGTATTTATTAAATATGGATAGATGTTATTATTTAAATTCCATCTAGTCCACCGACCGACCGCGACACGCTGCGTTTTCCTATCCGTGGTCTCCGCTAGGACTTTGCTGCCCCAACGGCCGTCTATTCTCCGGGCTACATCGCCTGCCTAATGCCACTTCCGTGCAATCCTGTGAGCTATGTCGTTCCTTGGTTCTTCTGCAGATATCCTCATATCTGATTCTATCGCGCAAAGAAACCGTAAGGTGGTTGAGATCGCCCATTGTTTACCTCTATTTGTAATGAATGATGTTATCTGCATTTGTATTTCTTTCTTTTTGAGGTGTGCAATAAAGAGTATTCTATCTTCTATCTATCTTGTGACAGTCGCAGATAATATTGGATGCGGTCTGCACGGGATCGCACTTTGTGGCGAGTCATGGGCGAGCCCTATGTTCAGCAGTAGACGTTTGTGGCTGATAGATAGATCATCATCATCATCATCATTTCAGCCATATGACGTCCACAGCTGGACACAGGCCTCCTCAATAGACTTCCACATGGGCCGGATAGCAGCGACCCGCATCCAGCGAGTCCCCGCAACTCTAACCAGGTCGACCGACCACCTTGCGGGTGGTCGTCCTACACTGCGCTTGCCGGTGCGTGGTCTCCACTCTTTATAGTTAGATTATTTTAATTGCACGAGAACCTCCCTGCACCAAGACCGACTCCTGCTTATCCCAAATAATCAATATTGGTAGAATGTCATCGTAATTGACTTACCAAAGTTGTCGACGGACTAAATACTCAAAAACTCCGTCCGTAAGGATATTCCCGACTTGGGAACTTTTCTTTTTCCTAACGTTAAGTCAAGAGAAAGTTAACGGGAAAAAGTCTAACTTAGAAAAGGTCGCAAGTTAATTTTTTCAAGCTGTGAGTTAAGACTGTTTGGATGTTATTGAAAATTTGGTTTGTATTAGCTGTATTGGTAGATTTTTTTTATAATGGACGCGTCGAAGTGTATATAGGCCGTTGATTATTTGGAGAAGTTTGTTTTTGTTTATATTCGTTTATTTTCTTTGTTTTTACAATAAATAAGTATAAAAAAATCAGACAACCTCAGCACACAAATCGATCTTATCCCAAATTAAGCTCAAGAAGGCTTAAGTATAAATACGAGTAATAATAAGTAATTTACAAACAACCAAATAGTAAGTTGGTATTCTAACTAGCTTGTTTTTGTAAACATCATAATAAAGAACCTTCTGTACCTACTCGTATAATTTAATTCTGTGCACTAGCTGAGCGCATTTCAATGATTTTCTAGTTAAGCACACATTTAGCACTACACACATTTAACCAACTACAACGTAAAAAGACCTTTGACTTTGCCCCCAAACGATTCCAATTGTCACCCACTTCAAAAAATGAACACTAATCGAAAGGCTCTTCAGACTGTTAACGCAATGTTCTTCCAGATTAATATTGCAAGTCTGAATGCAAATTGAAATGCGTCGCTCATAAGTAGTATAGCGGATGATCAATCCAAATGGGTCAGTAGGGAGAAGTCAGAAATAATAAGAGATAGGGAAATCTGCTCGTAGGAACCATGGCGTCGATTTTAGATTTATTAGAAACTGCATATTTTTTTATGAATGGGGAGAAAAATTATTATTATGTTCAATGAAGCATAATTATATATAGACAGACAGCAAGACTTTGAAATCAAAATCAAAATGTTTATTTTGTATAGGCCAAAAGGGTACTTTTCACAAAAGGACCGTTTTTGAGAAAAAGCCGAGAAACTCATAAAATAATAAAAAAAATATCGGACAACCAAACACAAATCGATCCAGTGAGCTCTAGACACTAGACGACGATAAGCATAGCTATATATGTAGATAACTACATACTTAAATACAAATAACATCCATGACCCAGGCACAAATATTCGAGTTCATCACACAAATATTTTCCGGATTCGAACCCAGGACCGCCGGCTCAGCAGGCAGCTACGTTACCGCTGTGCCAAATATGTCGTCAAAAATTGGCTTATTTCCTGCATGATACGCAAAGCATCATCAGAGCCTTACCCCAATCAATAAAGGTAATAAAACAAAGTCAATTTCCGTCGAAAATGTGTTTTAAATCAGTGCAGCTGGAATCACCCCGGCAGGGGTCGTAAACTGGGGCGGACAGGTTTATACCGGTTTATTCCGGTTTTAGGGGTCCGCCGGTTCTTTATGAATTCCGGGTCAGTTTATGGAGTGACCGTTAATGAAATGAAACTAAGAGGTAGTAAATACGGTAATTTTTAACATACCTACTTTAAGCAACTAACTGTCTGTGTAAGTGTGTACGTCTAGCATAACTTTGACACGCGACAAATACTACCCGTCACTTTTCTGTCAATACCGTGCGAGAAAGATTAGACAAGCGAAGCGGCAAGATATGCCACCTCTACTGCTGAGAGACACATTCGTCCTCCTTGAACATATCCCAGTCAATTTAAGTTTGCCCATGTTGTCTGTCGTCGCATACAAACTAGATGCAAACGAAATTTAATCGGGTAACATCTACGTGTTGTACAGACAGGGAGTTAGAGCCGAAATAGTGATACTGTCTTAAACTGTTTGTGGTAATGACATTAATCATGTTGTGACGTATTGTACGGAACCTATAGCCGCCATTTTGTCGTAACAAGCTGCGGAATGAGACGATGCCAGTGATACGTCATCATACGGGGCTTTGGCGGCCTTAAAAATAATACTCGGTTTTCTTTTCCTGATTTCTTTCTTTCGTTTGTGCGTATCTAACAAAAATATATGTCAGAAACAGAAATAACTTCAAACAATCTTATATATAATAAATAGTAGTCTGTGGGTTGATATGAATGGACAGAAGAAGAAAGAAGTACTTATGCAAGAGGAAGTTTGAAAGTAGCACCAATTAGGAAGAAGCTGTAAGCAGACCGACTATATTAAAATACTTAAACGGGTTTACTCACGTCGTAGAAGTCGAATAACGCTCGACATGTTTCGAATCGGTACGCGATTCATCATCAGGAGAGACGATCAGCCGCGGCGGCGGCCAAACGAACACGAACGACGTGAGTAAACCCGTTTAAGTATTTTAATATGTCTGAGACTCACGATAGTTTTCTATGTAAAATAGACCGACTATCATGGTATGAGCACGTGATACGAAGAGAGGAAAGCCTCGTAACTAGAAACGCATTAAGCGTGAATGTGGACGGAAATAGGAGAAGAGGAAGACAAAAGGAAAAATTGATGGAATGTGTGAAAGATGATTTGAATAAGAAGGAAGTAAACGACGCGATGACGAGTAATAGGGAAGAATTGAGGAAGAAAACATACTGTGCCGACCTCAAATAAATGGGATAAGGGCAAGGGAATGATAATGGAGATGCTCGGGTTCAAAAATCAGGTATTTGTTATATAAAAAATAATCAAATGAAAACTCTTAACCTTTTTAACGCCTTGGAATATCCAACGCGTAGTTGAAAGTGTCGAAACTTCTAGATATGCATGGAGGTTGATATCGTTCTATACGTCGCGTCGCCGGAGACCAAAATGTTTAAAAATAATAACAGTCACCTTTTTCAGTGCCTCGCAGAAGCAGCAACATTGAAAAAATGTAAAACACATTTACTAAAAAACTGAATGAAAACCAAAAGAAAAACAGTAAATACCAACTTTAAAATTTAACGATCACCACAAAACCAACTGGCCGGTGATAAAATTCCAAATTCTCTAACCGTTCGAAATTTAAAAGCAATAATCCTGAATCCCGTTCTTGTATCGTCACTTTCTTACTGCCTTCGAGGTTTTTTGTAATGAACGTTATGTCTTTAGTTATAAGTTGAATTTGCGTTGGGTTGTTTAAGTGATGTGCGTGAGATGTAATTTCTGGTCTGGTAATAATTATTGTCAAGTAGATAATAGTTGTACAGTTGCACTCGATAAAGATTTAATGAAATATTGTCTGTCTCAACAAAAACAAAGAAAACCCGTGCATCATTTTACATTATAAAAATGTCAACGATATAAGTAAATATGATACTTATAAAAAAAATCGCAATAAATAATTGTGCATCAAGGGAAAGTAATTTTACCGTCAAAAACAAACAACTCGTAAACATACCTGAATACATTTACACCTGCTTCCTTCGGTCTTTTGGGACATAGAAACTTCCAGGCTTTCACTCCCGATCCAAAAGGTTGTATGTGGATTAGTAAGATATATGCACATAAGTTGTTTTACCTTTTGATGTATAATCGTGTATGTGTGCAATATTAATGAGTATTGCCGCTTCACTTCAAAACTTGTCACCTTCTATTTACTCTAAGGGCCACACGTCGAAACTTCAAATTGAAAGGAATTCTGTTTGGAACTTAATACGCCTAGAAACCTAGTCAGCGCTTGAAAGTGAAGCCAGTTTAGGTTAGTCACGGGCTAAGTTCCATTCGTGTGCGCATCTGTCACAACGTCAAGCTCACAAGCAACACGTATCTATGATTGGTTCGTCGACACGCACACATACAACCAAAAGCGTCTTCATCTTTCGCAAATCTGTTGTAGGAAGACTCTCGTTCTAGGCGTGCTTATTCTAAGGTATGGAAAATTATCACTCATGCGATAAGTATGTATGTGATGTATTCATTTTCCTTGAAAATTGGGCGATTTATACTGTAGTTTTAGCAATTAGACTAAAACTACTTACAAAAAGTTTAAAACAAAAGTTAAAAAGTTTTGAATAACCTGTTCTATAAATTTGTGCATATATTATAATATATCTTTAAAAAAATGTAAAACACCCCCGACACAAGTTGCTGGGCATCACAAGACCCTCATTCAATTAGTGATATAGAACATGCTGCTAAAACTGAACACAACTACAAAATTTGAAATTCTTTGCTTCAATATTGGCTGAGATCTTGTCACTTGTTCCAATTAAAGCTAAATATCGTGGGAACTACTCGTCCTATTTCCACCAATCATAGCTAAGAACCATATCGAATGACAAGTCTTTCGATTGGAAAAATCGCACTCAAATCGGTCCATCCGGTTGGGAGCTACGATGCCACAGACAGATACACAAATAGACTTTTTTCTAAGTAGGTATTTGGTACTTAGTGAGTTTTGGTTGTCTACAGACGAACGTAATTATCTAACAAACAACTAAGAATATAATATTTCTTAATTTCCGTTGACTATCTTTGACGACGCGTTTGGCTCGGTTTGTAGACACCTGCCTACTGAGCCGGCGGTCCCGGGTTCGAATCCCGGCCAGGGCAAATATTTGTGTGATGAACTCGAATATTTGTGCTTGGGTCATGGTTGTTCTATGTATTTAAGTATATATTTATCTATATAAGTATGTATATCGTCGTCTAGTACCCATAACACAAGCCTTCTAGAGCTTAATTTGGGACTAGATCGATTTGTGTGAGGTTGTCCGAGATTTATTTATTTATAATTATGGCAACATTTTAAACTCGCGTATTGTCGACGTCTTTTCTGTATCGTATAATGTAAACAACGTTGCGAAGCGCGACAGCTTGTCGAATGTTCGCAGCTAGTTGGGAAAATGGCCGAATAACTTTCAACGTTTGTGTGATTCTTTAGCGCAACAATATCAGGTTTATTTCATGGGAGCCTTTTGTTTCCTAGAAACTTATTCCGTCGAATGTATCATTTCGCCGAAAAATAGTTTCGCAGAATTTTTGTTCCTCTGTAATCATATTTTTTTCATAAATTAAGACTTTTCACGCTACAACCACAGTATAATAAAGAGTACTAACGTACAGTATGGACACTCCCTGCCTCCCGCCGAAAGTGCCGCCCACCCGCGCTCGGTTACCTCGCAGTTACCGGCTGGCAAGGACGCGACGACGCGGTCGCAGAGCGGAGGCCACGTATAATATTCAAATATTAAACAAATTCTTTTGTAATGGACGTGTGATGTGCTGTGTACGGTTGTTTAAGCTCTATAAACAACAAAAATAAAAGAAAGTTCTACAGTTTCCCATTGGATGAATCAAGGCAAGTTCATACCCAGTTATTTTCAACGTGTTTTATGTTTAAGTAGAAAACCAACTTACAATAGGTTTAGTATTTTTTTGCCCTATCCGTTTTCGACCTAAACCTATAAGATCACACTGAAAACAACACAATATATATATATATATATATGAACAAAAAATCATGTTTTCAACTTACGTAATATTTTGGTGGCCTGAATTTCCTGACAAAAATTTAAGTACTGTGAAGGTTCTCCTTCACTGTTGGTGCTATATGGCCACCGACATAAAAGTAGAGTTGTGAATTGTATGTTTATATTTAGAATAAGATGTGTGACATCCGTCAATAAAATAAAATGTAGTAGTGAGTGATCGTGTGGCCTCTGGGCAATAAACACCTATATCGTACCTCTGCTCTTATTTATCCCCATCTGAAGCTTATCCCCCGGCAGTCGCCACACTTGGTGGAGGTGCGGGGTGCACAATCGCAAGCAGCGATCGCAGCATATTTGTCAGGACCAGCGTTACAATTTTATAAGGCTAATCATGCAACTTTCACATCATTCGAAGATGTTTTGACGAAATTAAAAAGCGAATTCCCGTCGAGCCAAAATTATGTACAAAGTTTTTATTATCGTCGGCAGGAGACTCATGAATCACCAATAATATTCTATTATGCTCTGGAAGCATTGGCGTCTAAGGCCGGGAACATTGTAGAAACAGACTTCATCACCCATTATATTAAGAATTTACATGACAGCGCCAAATTATTCTTTACAACTTCAGCGATCAACACGAAGGCAGAGCTCAAGGCGGCTATTCATCGGTACAATGAGTATCATTCGCAAGAACAAAAACCCTCAATTGTTATACCAATTAACGAAACTCCATATCCAATGATCCAAAGCCAACAGGGTGAAATATCACTATCACCAATAAATGTTTCATCCCCAAATGTTTCGACGGCACCCCAATCAGCATTTTCTACACCAGTACCAGTTCATACGCCAGTACCAGTGTTTGCTACGTTAACCAACGATCAGGCGGTAAACACGCCTGTGAACCGTGGTTATCCAAGTTATAATTTCAGAACAAGACCACAACAAAATTATCGGGGCAACTACCAAGGAAATGCAACATCAGGAACAGCGTGCCTGAGCGAGGAGGGCCGCTCAAGAACTGAAGAGCGACGCTGGACACCGTGGACGCCGATCGGAACGCTGCGCTTCTAACAGGCAATAATGATCCATAATATATAATTTGTAGTATATATGTTTATTAGGATGTAAATAATTGTCCCTTAATAATTATGCTAGGTGTATGATAGTTCTAGATGTTACTAAGGTCCTACAAATAATCATTTTTCTGCTTGAATTATGACCATATAAGATAATACACCGATTGTCTCCATTGAATTATGTGGTGCAAAAACTCACTCCCAGTGGTCGTGCCAAGAATATAATAATTCATATTAACAGATTAAAGAAATTCTTTAATCGTTAATCCCAATTAATATAAACAGTTCTATATATTTCTAGGGTGTAAATAATAAAACTATTATTTTTCAGAAATTTTTAATTCAGGCTGACTGTACAAGGATGCAATTGTATTTGTTGCATTTACAAGTGTCACTGTTGTAAATATAATTTAATTTATTTCCACAAGATATTAGCTGCATTTCTAAGTTATTACTATAGGAAGTTTAATTTATAATTTCCTGCACTATAAATTACTGCACTTTGAATTTATTGCATTTTCAGTACCTTTTACTTGAAATAATTTTAACTTATTGTTTCCTCAGACCTCCAATATTTATTTATAATACTTTATTTCCAGCATTTTAATTTGTGTATGCTAATACATTTTTTTCTTTTCCATGTAATTCGACACTGCAAGGGCCGTTGCTGTCCCAGTTCCTTGGGATTTCAGCTGCTGGTGTGATTGAATGCCTCGCGCATTCGTCATCCAGGGGCGGCAGAGGTTCTGGCACGGGGTGCCAAGAACTTCATGCGGCCTGCATCGGGCCGATGCAGTCTGAAGATTTTGTATTGTTGTTTCTTTTGCCCTTATAATAAATAAATAATTTATTTAATTTTAACTAGGAGATAGGTAGGAATCTAAATAAAGGAATTTTTCGTATTTTTCGTTGATAACTAATTTTACGAATTGACGTTGACATTGCATTTGACATGTCAATATGACGTGTCATGACATCGTCTATGGTCGTGAAATTAGTTATGAGGTAATTTTTTTTATCGGTAAAGGTTTAGTTTTTTGGTACAAATACTTGGAATAAATTAAAAATATTTATTCCAGGTATTTATTTAGAACAAGGTACGGAATCTTGAAGCATAATTCATATGCTTCAGGATCCTAATGTGAAAATAATTAAGGTACAGATTTCTGGGGCATATTTAATATATATGCGCCAGGATTCTAATATAAAGCTAGTGGTAGACGGGTATCACTATTTGTTAGTCCTGTATGGATGTTTGAAGCAAGTGTCATAGACAATGTTTTCAAGCATCTAATACAAGGGCAGTGATATACCGTGGTACAACTGTTTGGGGCATGCGACGTGTGTCATATGTCATACTCCAGGCAGTTAAGGTTAGAACATTCGTGATAATTAAGTCGAGTGTTGTGCCGGTGTTACACCAGGCGATTGAATTACTAAAGCCTGTCATTTTAAATTTTGTATCGAATGGTCTATGCTTTAATATATTAAGTCAGATGACTTTTGGGGATTAGTGAAGTTGGTGCCTTGCCTTTTTAGCAGGTTTTTGTCAAGGCGAAGCCAGTGTCAGTCAACATGTCAGATCACGTAACATGCCATAGGCTAGTGTCTGCTCATGTCCTGACCCTGGTTATCTCTTAGCAAGAGACCATCTGGGTATGAATGTATGGGTATCCCTGCATAGGTAGGGACTTATGATATGTTAGGCAGGAGTAGTTCTGTCTAGTATTTCTGTAGTAAGATGAATGTTCCCCATTCACCCCGAGACGGCGGGAAATGTGAAGGTTCTCCTTCACTGTTGGTGCTATATGGCCACCGACATAAAAGTAGAGTTGTGAATTGTATGTTTATATTTAGAATAAGATGTGTGACATCCGTCAATAAAATAAAATGTAGTAGTGAGTGATCGTGTGGCCTCTGGGCAATAAACACCTATATCGTACCTCTGCTCTTATTTATCCCCATCTGAAGCTTATCCCCCGGCAGTCGCCACAGTACTTAGTTACTTCGTTTTACTGATTCAAAATAGGAAACTATTTGAATAAATCGAGCTTAAATACCCACCTTACAGCGTAATATGATTCTTATTTCTTCCTAATTCGCGCACTGTGTTTTGGTCATTGAGGTTATCGAATTTGAACGCGGGCGGAATTAGAAATCGTAGTTTAACATTAGTTTAATTATAAGCACACAAAATACTTTCGACGCCGCTATTACAAGGTCATCTCATATTGCTGCACATTGTGTTCCCGACTCGTGCGTTCAAAATGGCGGCAACCCTAGCATGTCTTATCTCACTCACACAAATATGGTACCCGTTCACCTACACGAGCTTAGACTGTGTGCGAAGCAACGCGTTTCTTTCATACATTTGAGCGCTATTGTCCGAGGTGTGCTACAACTGTAGTAAATTTATTCACCAAAACAATAATTGCATGGCAGGAAAATAAACCTCAAAGTAAAACATTTAAAACTAAAATTAAAAACGCTACTGTTATGACAAGTACCTAATTCATATCAAGGACCTCGTACAAAATGTATTCAAAACTCTGTTATCTATCTGCAGGGTTAAAGTATACATCTTTTGTCCAGTTGTAAGTTATCTTTCCGCTGAAAAAGGAAAAGCGCTTTGCTTAATCCAAACCACATCCTCTGAAACTTGTACAACCCTCTTTTTGCAATAATATTCAAATTTAGTGACACGACGATAGTTATAAATTAACACAAAACGGTGTTTATAATATTCTATGAATTATTCCAAAGCTTTACTACATTTTGTCGGTTTTAATATTCAAATGCAGCAAAATAATATTACATTTTCACGCGAAGATGCTGTACCTAAACAGCATATTAGAACAAACATTAAAGCATTTTACCACTTTAAAATTCAGAGTCTGTCGTAAGATAGTAGTAATAGTTTGTTATAGTCAGAAATTAAGAGATTTTTATCAGAAACATTTAAAGAACTCTTAAAAAGTTTTGAGACTTATCAGTGTTGCACAAATTTCGTGCGGAAAATTGATACTTTTATTGAATAACTTTCAGACAGCGTACTAAAAAATAAATTTCACTTAAAGACATATATTACTTGTAACAGCTACAAACTAAACATGTGCACCATGTCTTAAGTGCACTGTTTATTGCAGCCATACGATAATAATAATAATTGCAATTTTATATAGTCCATAATATGCACTGACAAGGAAATTTAAACGTACTTTTTTCGCGCCTGTCACAATCACAATAAGGATTGGAAAGGTATGCTTTTCAGTTTCCTTCACTCCACTTCCGACTGAACCTCATTTCCAAAAGTTCACTCAGTTGATTCAATGGTCAATTCTCAGGAGAATAAAATAGATGTATATTCCCTATTATCAAGCAAACACGATCTATATTTTCCACCGGACTGTACCCACTCAGGTGCTGTGTTAATCCTAATTACCGGTTTCTAGTTACAACTCGTATCGGTTTTTTCTCGGCCATCTGTACCGGTTTTAGTGAAGGAAGTGCGTTCAGGTATTTTAAAGTATCTTTTTATTTTAGTTGGGTTTGTAATTAATTGGTAGCCGAGTGAAGGGATGTCGAATATGGTTTGAGGCGTACAAGTCTTGACTTGCAGGTAGTTATTTGTTCTTTTACCACTTACTTATGAACAAAATTATATAAATGTGTGTATGGGTGAAAAACGTAATTTAAGGACTAGAGTAAGTATAGTAACGTACCTATACAGAAATTGGCGATCTATTTTTGAATTTTGACGTAACCTCCATAATGATTTGTACAACACTATATACACCTATGTAGTCTTTTAGTTAAGTTGTTCAAACAAGTGTATGTATAGAATAGAGAGCAGTGTACAAAGAAGGGGGATGCATTTGCCCACCAGTGGGACACAATAGGTTCATAATAATGTTAATAATGTCTATGTATGTGTGCGTATAAACCACAGCTAGTCTAGACTAATTTCAAACATTTTTAGTACGCTTTGCTCGGAATCCACAGTTAGCAATAGGATACTTTATACCCGATTACAGAGAAGTCAAAAAGTTGGTTGAAGAAGTTCACGGGCCTCTAGTACGGCATAAAAAGAATTAGCTCCTTTGAGTTTGACTTTGACATCGTCCTCAAAGTCAATATTGATCAAATTAGTAGAATCAGTATTTAAGAATCATTTGTTTAGCCTTCCATTTTTGTCTCTGGCTTACCTTGTTGGCAGTTCGTTCACCTGCGCCGCCCACTCGACGCTAGTGCTCTCATATTAGCTTGTATGGAGCGCTAACCGAGTTGACTGGAAGAGGTTCTCAGACATGTCTGGTGTGTAAGTGTGAAACGGTGCACAAAAGCGCTTGCGTTTTTGCAAATGTTTTAGCTTTGAATTTTAGGTTGGTTGGATTTCGTTGTTATTTCTTCCAACGATATTTGATGAAATAACAATCTTCGTTAAGATGGAATAAGCTGAAATAAGATTGTGCGAGGTGTTGAACTATCATAAGCATTTAAATAGGTGGTTTGCTATTAAGATGTCCATCTAGATAGCAAACGAAGTGCACCTAAAACATTAGGGCGAGTTATACGTCATCACTACATAGTATAAAACAAAGTCGCTTCCTACTGTCTGTCTGTCCTTATGTTTGCTTAGATCTTTAAAACTATGCAACGGATTTTGAAGTCTGTCGGATGTGATCTTTTTGAATAGATGGAGTGATTCAAATGGAAGGTTTATATGTATAATACATGCATAATTTAACAGCACTAGTGCGCTAGTAGACTAAAAAAAAAACTAGTATGGGGCCGAACACATATTTAGTTTCGCTTCCTCTTTGTGGACGCAAAGTTAAAGATTTCACGGCTTCAGTAAAGCTGCATGTTCACAGAAGCGAAGCGGAGATGTGTACAATGGATAAATCACATTTAAATGCACTTCTTTTGTGCTTGACCAAGCTGCAGCCTAATTGCTTTATTTTCTACTATCCGCTTCTGAGGACAGACCGCCTAATTTTCTGATTAGACTCATATTATGTATAAAACATCTTATGTGAAATGTGACAGTACAGAGTACAACCATTAACATTTTTTGATACCAGAATCGTTCGATCTTTTAGTTTTACTCAAAGGCCTTAAAAGTATTTTTATGATCAAAATGCCAAACGCTATTTATCTACACACACGCACATCTTATCCGTACTTTACTTAACGAATGTCAAAATTCCTTTTTCAACGTTTATTAAGTATTCATTATCAAATGTTAAGTGTTCATTAACGAATATTTCATTAGTATAAAAATGGCGGTAAGACTGTCAATGACGATAAAATCTTACTGGTATAAGTAATCTAAGGTAATTTTAATAATGTTGCTGCTAAAAGGTAAAATAAAAGATTAGGATAAAAATAAAATATGTCGGCAAACCAAACATTGGTATTAATATCAATTTGCTACTCCAAGTAAACTTAACCACAATGACATGACAACAGACGTAGATCGGGTAGAAATAAAAAAAAAAACATTTTCGACGTTGAAACTAAAGTACTGTGGTCGTTAGGCAGGAGGGATAGGAACCAACATTCCTATAGTGTGGATAGCCTGCATTCGAGAGCGACAAGAAAGTGTTCATCATCATCGTCATCATATTAGCCGATAGACGCCCACAGCTTGACAAAGGCCTTTCCTAAATTTCTCCATAGACCATGCGCCGCCCTCATCAGCTCTGTAGACCGCGGTTTTGGTTCCAATTATGTAAACAACACAGCTTTATAACAAAACAGAATTTACTAAGAAAAAATACATACAAATCGTTCCAGTGAAAATTATTGACAACCAACTTCACATATATATATGTATATTAAAAGAACATAAAACTCAGTGGCCAGCTCACACCAAAGAGGCCGTCGTCTGCAAGCTCAGTGCCAATTTTCTAACCAAACTCTCTTCTTTCCAGCGTTGGCGTGTGTCGCGGGGTTCCAGCAGCAGTACTTCAGGATAGTCCCCCGAAGCCTCAAAGTCCATGAGGGTGCGGAGGCAGTTCTAGAATGTGCTGTCGCCAATCTAGCTGGCCAGGTGCAATGGGCTAAGGATGGATTTGCACTTGGTAAGTATCTTTAGTAGTAGTGCTTTAGAATAGTCCTCCGAAGCCTCAAAGTCCACGAGGGTGTGGAGGCAGTTCTAGAATGTGCTGTCGCCAATCTAGCTGGCCAGGTGCAATGGGCTAAGGATGGATTTGCGCTTGGTAAGTCTTTAGAATAGTCATCCGAAGCCTCAAAGTCCATGAGAGTGCGGAGGCAGTTCTAGAATGTGCTGTCGCCAATCTAGCCGGCCAGGTGCAATGGGCTAAGGATGGATTTGCACTTGGTAAGTACCTATCTTTAGTAGTAGTGCTTTAGAACAGTTTTCCGAAGCCACAAATTCCTTGAGGGTTCGGAGGCAGTTCTAGAATGTGCTGTCGCCCATCTAGCCGGCCAGGTGCAATGGGCTAAGGATGGATTTGCACTTGATAAGTACTTATCTTTTGTAGTAGTGCTTTATAGAATAGTCCCCCCGAAGCAAGTCCATGAGGGTGCGGAGGCAGTTCTAGAATGTGCTGTCGCCGATCTAGCCGGCCAGGTGCAATGGGCTAAGGATGGATTTGCACTTGGTAAGTTTCCTTAGTAGTATTGCTTTAGAATAGTCCCCCGAAAAAAGGTTCTTTAGGGTGCAACGGTTCTAGAATGTGCAACTTAACCCATGTTAAGGATACATTTGCACTTGTTAAGTTGCATTACAGAGGAATAAAAATTCTGTGAAATGATTTTTCGGCGAAATGTAACATTTGACGAAATAAGTTTCTACGAAGGGCTCCGTCTTAAGTAACTTATGTTAATACCGAATGGCAAACAATTTTATTAACAAGGATTAAAAATTCATGATGCAGTAAATTTCAATTAGATTTACCTTGAACACAATAGGGCATGCATTACAAAGCCGTTAATGAATACATTTATAGCCAAACAATTAAAATTATATCATAAATTATATTGAAATTGACACCGAACGCTCCTGAATTCACATTTAAATTATATTAACTGAATATGAAATTTCGTTCACTTTTCTCTATGCGTTTATGAAAAGAAGTGGATACATAAGAATGGATATGAGCTACAGAAATGAACCAATTTACCACCTAATCATTGGTATAAAGAAGTTAAAATGCAAAAAAAAACTTAGAACGTAGAAACTTAAATTATTGTCTTAAAAGGACAATCTATTTATCAAAACTAGCGCCATTCGACCATTACATTAATGGCTTTTTCGTTCTCATTGAAGATTAATATTTTATACTCTATTTTGGCAGGTGTAAAACCAATTATACCGCCAATACACAAGTAGCAGGAACGAGAAATGTATCCAATTTTACCGTATCTTTTAAAATGTAAACTTGTCAATGTCACAATGCAGTTTGAATGGCAAAAACGGTATATTCCAGATAAAATTATCGCCGAAAGAATGAAAGCCGAAATAACCGCTACCACACTAATATTATAAAGGCAAAAAATTGTAAGTGTGTTTGTTTGTTGCTTCTTCACCCTCGAACGGCTGGACAAATTTCAATCAAATTCGGCATGGAGGTAGCTGACACCCTCGATTAACACATAGGCTGCTTTTTATCCCGCTCGTGTGCGGGTAGCACAGCTAGTATTGAATAGTTGAATAGTACCACAAAGCTCCGTCAAATTAACGCCTTTCCATATACACAATACGTGTACATTATGACATGACAGACCGATTCACGGCTTCCATCATACTGACAGCCGTTGACACGTCGAGATGCGTCACCTTTGACGGCTGTTCAGACCTGACTGGCTCACTGTCACGGTGTAAGTCAGGTCAGAGGGGACAAGCGGTACAGTCTGATTAATTATCACAACAAACTCAGGACTTATACTTAGATAATCAATCTTGAAACTTAATGGAAAGATGATATTTTTAAAACTATCGTGAAGCATCTTTAATAACCTTATAGTAACAATATAAAAACGGATTAAACTCACGTACACATTGTCAGGGACGGCCCAACACAATATGTCGGTGCATGTCGGGCCGATCCTGACAATTTTAACGTGAGTTTAAACCGTTTTTATAATTATTAATGGAGAGATGCTTTCGCTACATGCACTTATAGGAGAATTTGCTCTATTAAATATTATTATGTCGCAGTCGGATTGTATAATCCGCCGTATTACATTATGGCTACCCGTTATCAAATACGGGGCCATTTTGAAGTACGGTGGTTCAACGATAAGCCGGATTGACATTGCGATACGTTCTTCAATAAGGCGCCCCACGTTTAGCCGCAACGTAGCACTGCAATTAAAGTAGGTTAGGTTAGGTTAGGTTAGAACTGCGACTACAACAGCGCGCGAACCGAGCGAGTGAAACGAGCGTACCGCGGCAGCGGGGTTGAAGCGCCAGTACCGAACTGCTACCAGTAAAGTAGGTTAGGTTAGGTTAGGAAGAGGCGGCTTATGACAATTATTATAGAATCCGTCTGTGACGTCAGTTTTACCCGCTCATCCCACGGGAACACTACATATTTTCGGGGTAAAAAATTGCCTATGTGTGAATCCAGGGTGTCAGCTACCTTCATACCAAAATTCATCAAAATTATTCCAGCCGTTTGAGCGTGAAGAAGTAACAAACATACACATGAACATACTCACAAACTTTTGCCTTTATTGTTTGAAAATACAAGTATTGCCAACTAAATCTCCTTTTCCTTCCAGGTTTCTCATCCGTGATCCCCGGCTACCCTCGTTACACCATGATCGGTGACCGACGCCACGGCGTTTACAACCTTAGGATAGTGAACTCCACGCTGGAGGACGAGGCGGAATACCAGTGCCAAGTGGGGCCGGCGCAGATGCACAAGGTCATAAGGGCCAACGCTTCGCTCACTGTTATAGGTAAGTGATTTATGTATTCAAATAATTTATCGTCAGGTGACTATGGCCCATAGATAAATACCTTAAAACTGACATACATATTAAATGCAAAATAATAAAAATTAACTACCAGGCCCCCTTTTTTTTACAATGTGTTATTGTTTTGTTTTGGGAAATAACAACGATTTTCAATATTGAGGAGAGTCAATGTTGATCCTATTTTTGTGATGATACTTCATCTATATTTAAATAAGAATGTTTTTATTTATTTTTCTATGATATCCATTATGCCTGATGGGTATTTTTATTAAAAAACGACTTAGGTATTCAAAATAGATATCTTTAAAACCGTCGCAAAGTATACAAATTATATCCCATGGACGATAAACTTTTCAAAAATTCGCCCGCGCGGATGTACTCGTAAAATTCGCATTCTTCCGTAGTCGGGTGAAAAGTCAGACATTTCATTCCTACAATTTTATAGTGACGCACAAAATTTAGATGTCAGTAAGTACCCCTAGATAAGAATATAGCTATTTCAGTACCACTATTGAAGCCAACCACACGTAAAATGCAAATTTATTCTGTAAAAGACAATTTCGGCCCATAACCGTATTTTCCGCGAACTATATGTTATTAGAGAATTTACGGCCCTCCACTGACTTCCGGTATATTTGAGGAAATATAATAATATTTTTGAAACGTCGTAAAATATACGGCAGATACGCGCGTTGCCAGAAAGGAGAGACTGTTTAGTTTATGATAACTGTCGCGTTTTGCGTGAACCTTCCTGGGTAGTGTTTATGAGTCTATATAAAAATTGGGCAAGTGCGAGCCTGACTCGCGCATGAAGGGTTCCGTACCTATACATATATATATAATCTATAACAAGTTTGTTGTATGGGAGCCCCCCTTAAATATTTATTTTATTTTATTTTTAGTATTTGTTGTTATAGCGGCAATAGAAATACATCATCTGTGAAAATTTCAACTGTCTAGCTATCACCGTTGTTGAGATACAGCCTGGTGACAGACGGACGGACGGACGGACGGATGGACGGACGGACGGACGGACAGCGAAGTCTCAGTAATAGGGTCCCGTTTTTAGGGTTCCGTAGCCAAATGGCAAAAAACGGAACCCTTATAGATTCGTCATGTCTGTCTGTCTGTCTGTCTGTCTGTCCGTCTGTCCGTCTGTCCGTCCGTATGTCACAGCCATTTTTTTCCGAAACTATAAGAGCTATACTGTTGAAACTTGGTAGGTAGATGTATTCTGTAAACCGCATTAAGATTTTGATTCAAAAATAAAAAAATAATAATAAATATTGGGGGCTCCCCATACTTAGAACTGAAACTCAAAATTTTTTTTTTCATCAAACACATACGTGTGGGGTATCTATGGATAGGTCTTCAAAAATGATATCGAGGTTTATAAAACATTTTTTTTCTAAACCGAATAGTTTGCGTGACAGACGCTTCCAAAGTGGAAAAAAGTTGGTCCCCCCCCCTCTAACTTCTAAAATAAGAAAATGAAAAATCTAAAAAAAACATATGATGTACATTACTATAAAAACTACCAACGAAAATTGTTTTGAACGAGATCTAGTAGGTAGTTTTTTTTTAATACCAAATACCTAACTTTGCACCTAATTTATATGGGGCGCTATACATACCAGGTGCAAACTTAACTTAAACACTTAGGGATGGAAAATGTTTGTACGGAACCCTCTGTGCGCGAGTCCGACTCGCACTTGGCCGGTTTTTACCCTTTGGGTACGGAACCCTAAAAAGGATTGATAGTGCAAAAGGTGCTCTTGTTAGGATTATTTTGTCTTGAGATGCCTACTATGCTCGGGTGTCTTAGTATGTTTGCTAAAGAGCATTTAGTACCTACTGTCTCAAAAAGATTTGTGTCGATGCAAACGTATTAATAGATGGCGTATAGTCTATTATTGATCGCTCTGACATTATCTATACGATGTTCAAACGATAGTTATATCGTCTATGGATACAGCTTATCCTATAAACACTTAACTTTCTTAAACAGTCCCACCGTAATATTAGTATCCGGTTTTAATTCTTGTAGAGTTAGTAAATCTTGTAAAAATACATTTCGGTTATTGGTGTAAATAATATTTGTTGTGCGTGTTTTAAGGGCACAGGTTTTCAATTTTATAACTAAGTGCAAAGCTAATTATTGAACTATACTGCGATGTCATAGCTTCGTCGTTGCTTTACCTAGAAATGTATTTATTCATTCATTTATTTTGATAAAACATAGTTTTACATGTCAACATAATTATCAATATTATAGGATTATTAATTAAATTTTATACAAATTAATTATCTATCTTAGG
Organism: Apotomis capreana; assembly: GCA_947623375.1. Classification (NCBI taxonomy): domain Eukaryota; kingdom Metazoa; phylum Arthropoda; class Insecta; order Lepidoptera; family Tortricidae; genus Apotomis; species Apotomis capreana. The sequence continues at coordinate 2,456,211 of OX392520.1, forward strand.
TAGTGAACCGTTAAGGGTGTGCTTTCAGTTACTTAACGTCAATAGAGTAGATCGCGTCTTCTGATAGTTCGGTCTTTAGTTTGTTTTTAAAACAATGCATGTTGGGAGAATATTCGAACGGGTCTGTCAATAATTGTGCTATTACATTTTAAGCATGACACAGTTTACATCTTTACGAAAGGCTTTATCTTCAACAAAAAAGGATTGTAAACCCACGTTTTTTAAATTACTTTAAACTTACATGCGTATCGTTTGATCAATTGACAAAAGCAATAAATACTATCGCGATTTACCATCAAATGAGCAGACTGTTCCCATTACAGTCTGTTGGCACAGTATAATTAAAGGACAGTGCAGGGTAAACACAGTGAGTTATGTGGGTTGATGCGATATAATAGCTTTGTAATAACGTCTGGAGGACACACTAAATTTGTGTAAACTTTGTAGAAAATAAGATATTATATTAGTCTAAAGAACTCAAATAATCGGGGTAGCATAATTTGGTCGGGTTATGTAATGTTTTTATGAAACAGTGTTTTCAAATGGTGTTTTCTCAAACATGCAATGGAATGTCGTCATAACGTGCGTTATAATAGGCTTCGAAGTATCACTTTTCGGACGGAAATACCTACTAACCCGGCAAGCCCTTCTTTCCTGTCGTCCACAGTAATGTACTATTACTGGATACCGTTGCGATTAATGAAAATAAATATACCTAGGTGCAATCCGTACTAATATTATAAATCCGAAAGATTTGGTATGGATAGAGTTTTCCTGAGAAAGGATATAGGCTAGATTTGTCCCGGAAAACGTCCCTTAAAGGCTGGAAAGGAGGAAGGAAGTTTGTATGGGGAATTAATAACCGCTGAACCGATTCGCTAAATTCGCTATTAAAGTTTCATTTCCTTGAAAGGGATATAGAATACTTTTTATCCCGGAAAAGTCTAATGTTAATGTCGTGCAGATTAAATAAAAATAGTACATTACATCAGAGGCCGGGAAAATGAGGATTTCCGGCCAAGTAGGTATATACGGATAGTGATACGAGGCTGGGAATCCGTTTTCACGACGAGGCATGTATAGTGCTTTTCTCAAACATACAATGAAATAAAAAAATATACTTCAAAGAACAACATTTTATTAATTGACATTTTAGTCTAACAACCAACCTTTAAAAACAAAACCTGCTTTTTGTCAAACCAGCCAGCTGTGTGAATGACCTTGTTGTTGAAACCAAAAAAAAGTTACTTTGCAGGCCTAGGCCTGAAAAGCAATATGAAATCCCCTTACAGTCCTCTCGAGTTGTTGCGCCCAAAAAGCGATACTTCCGAGCCCATTATAAGGAACGTAAAGACAATATTTCATTGCATGTTTGAGAAAAAATATTTATTAATACAAATTGTCTGTCATTTCTATGGTTAGGTACTTTGTTTTCTAGTTTTACTTACACATACAACCCCTGTTATAATAAACCCTGTATACCTAAACATATACAGTGTGCTCTTGTGTTGCGGGCTAAACAAGGCAATTAGTAAATGTATGTGGCTAGCATGTCGCTATTTCGCAATGCTCGAACGAACTAACAGGTCTGTGTACCCTTACCAGTTTACTTGAACCGTACTACCAGAGAATTGTAGTTCTAAAAAAAAACCACTAGGGGGTGTGCTGTACTATTCTCCATACAAATCGTTGACGCTGTCACTAGACAGTGCGGTCCCACTCATGGTAAGGGTTAACTATTTCCTAGTTCCTGTTAGTCCTCAATTTCCTTACAACCGCCGTATCCAGGCCAATCGCGTCCTGACCTAAATTGCTAAAAACACTGCCTAAGCTAGACGCACTGACACAATCAGGCTGAAAGGGCTTGGTGAAATGCGGGAAGCTTATTGGGAACTAGGTTTTTACAGCGGCTTCGCTTGTGTAAAAGTGCTCACAAGCCACGATGTCAATTTTTTTAAGGATTTCAGGCGATTCTTTTTTTATTGGGATCAAATAAATACATGACTAACTTACAATTATACTAAGATTGCTTTAAAAATTGTCTGCGTGTGTCTATACTATAGATTCTACTATCCAAACTGAATAATATTTTGTTCAGCAAGTCTCTGTTGCCATTTGTATGGAGCGTTTTTAATATCTCCGTAGAAATGTCGAAATATAACGAGAAATTCCAAGTTTCAAAGCGAACATTATGATTTAATTTATTGCCCCTGATTCCTTGTAGGAACAACCGGTATAATCAAATCAACATCAAAAATATCGTAATTAAGTTGATGTGTAATTTATTGCAAATATTAATATTTTTATTATATGTATGACATTGTTAACATCATGTCAAAATGACTGAACGGATTTCTATCTTATCTTATAATTTTTGTTAAAGCACGTTAAAGCAAAGACAGTATGGTGAATAATAAAGTAGGTTATGATTTCTATATCCCCAGTTCTGTTTACGAAGTGGCACGTTCCCCTCATTAATAAAATCAAATAACCTTGAATTCAAATAATATATTTAATTTTTCATGAATAAATAATTCGTATATGTCGTTTATTGAGCTAATTTTTTCGCTTATAATAAGAAAGTCTAGATTTATCAGTTTTATTAAGATTCTGAATTCGACTAAGACATTAGTAAACCTGTTTCATATGTATTTAAATACTATATGTCTAAGCTGAGACTCAAAGGAGATTTCTATGAAAAATAATCAGCTTGTTTAATGTTATGAAAATATTGTACCTATGCAATACTTTTAAGAAAAAAGTAATACTGCCACATTTCTGCGACATTTACAAGTTAACCTATGTCAAATATATTCCCTCCTTACATTTCCATATCTCCTCAATTCAGAATAAAGTTAAAAACGCTACGCGCATTTTCCCGAATGTAACAAAGCTATGCGACATCCTATACCTTTCCTTTTTCTACCTTATCCTCTTTACTATAAAGTTGAAAATTATCCGAAACCCACGTAAGGTTATTTCGAGGTCAGAGGTCCAAGATATATAGAAGGCCCAATTGCTTATTGGATCCGGGCTATATTTGAATAAAAGGCTATCGTAAAATAGTCTAGCTATTATTGCGAGTGAGGGGAAAAGTCGATAAAATTTATCGATAAGGAAGAATGAGATTTTTTATTGCGGTCCAGAAGTTTAAGGTAATGGGGTTATGAATATATTTTATGGGCATTTAAGATTCAGTTTGACATTGTAGATTAAATTGTGGTGAATGGACGTAGTTTCATTTCTAAACTTTTACAAAGTTAGGGATTACAAAAGAAACATTTGTAATATGGTATCTCCACAATAAGAACGAATACAGCTAATAATATGATAATGTACAGCAAAGCGAAGTGTATACATTTTTACATCTTAGTTTTGTATATTTATTTACATTCTGACTGCAATGTATAGGTTGTTTTTGCTACGAGTATAAGCGAAGTTTTATTAGCCGGAACAAACTCATAAACTTATTTATTATTAAATTATTTAATTAAATTGACGGTTGGCTGTGTTGCAGTGCAGTTGCCTACCGAGCCGGTGGTCCTGGGTTGGAATCCTGGCAAAGGAAAATATGTGCGTCATGAGCTTGAATATTTGTTATTTGGGTCTAGTGCACATAACACAAGCTTACTTTGGGACAAGCTCGATTTCTGTGAGTTGGTTCGATGTTTATATTTATCACAATTGCATAAAAAAGAATATAATTTACATTACAATGCTGTGCAAAATGCTAGCAACGAAACATAATACGCCGTTACAACAATCATCGACCAATGCAGTGGCCATTGATAATGCTAGGAGGTAAGAATGACTTGAACTGAAATAATGTCTAGTTAAGTTTAACGTTAAGAGCATTTTTGATTGTCAATATAATTTCAAGTCATTGTTTTATTCATTAATTAAAAAGTTAACTCAATCAAATACCAATTAAGTCAACTAAATTTGTGCAACACAGTGTGTTCCTAAATTAAGAGTAGAAAGTTTGTCCAAACATCGAGAATAAAATTGGAAATACTAAAATGCGTGAATTCTAATTTGTTTACACCGAATCAAGTTGAGCAGTTAATTCGGTAACATGACAAAAGCAAACGAAAAATAAAAATTGATGAGCTGTGTTTTATGAAAAAATAAAAAATTATGTTCCACTCTATTAGTAATAACCGGTATTATTAAAACAATGTATTATATTCCCGTTTTATACAAAAAGTATTTACCATGCCATCCTTTACACAATAGCAACAAAAATATTAAACCCTTCTTTATTAAGAAAAAATCACAACTCTTTTACAAAAAATTTACAATCATTTTACAAAAAACATTGTCCAGTGTCCACGATAAATTACCCCAACCCTATAGTCATATCATAGAGCCTGTAAAATGCAAACACTCGAACCCTGGCCTAAAAAATCGATACACACCCTCGTAACTACCACATCACTAGGCTATCATCTTCAACCTTTGAACTGGGTCGTAAAGCTGAGACCGGAGGGTTAAACCCTTTATAAAAACTATCCCTTTCATTATAACGGGTTAAGTCAAATTGGGGCCTTTTTATAGTTTATGTTTTTCAGGCAGTTTTGGAAGTTTAATCAAATTAGCGGTTGTCTTTTTCCTGGCATTTTAATTGTGTTGCTGTGTCACTAACGAAAATATTAGTACATTACTATAAACGCTGGTAAAGACGGGCTTACCGGGCGAGTAGGTATAGAGCTGACCGTAGGGAGGCTGGATAGTAATACGAAGTTGGCAAGCCCTTTTTCACGGCGTATGTACTTATAGTGCTTCTCTCAAACATATGCAATTAAATAATAAAAAACACCACACAAAAAAATAATTATAATTCAGCTGTTTAGCCTGATCATGAACACCGACGCCATGTTTGTAAAAATTACTTCCCGGCCTAGGCCTTCAATTTTGTTTGAAATTTCTTAGTTCTCTCGGTTGTTCCGTCCGAAATGTGACACTACGAAGCCTGTTACTATAACGCACGTTATGACGATATTTCATTGCATGTTTCAGAAAATATAATAAGTCTAGTTCCCAAAGGAATAACGCATCTCGTTTGACCATCCCTAGATATATTATCCCCAAGTTACATTACTTCTAACGTCCATTGTTTAGTGTAACGGCGCACCTGAGCAGAAAGGATTGTTTTTTGTAAACCTTTATTTTTATGTCCGAACTAACTCTTCGTGAACGACCGGAGATAGGCTTTGTGCGAGGGAATTGGACTATTTTTAGCCCCTGAAAAAAGAGGGGTGTTATAAGTTTAACATGTGTATCTGTGTGTTTGTCTGTGGCATCGTCGCTCCCAAACGAATGGTTTGATTTGAATGCGGTTTGTTAAATCGAAAGCCTTGTCTAGCCTAAGCTAATGGGTTTTAACCCCAAAACTCTTGTAAAGTTAATAATTATGGCTAACGATTTTATGTGAAACAAAAGAAAAACAGAAAATAGTCATTTACCTTATTCAATTGATACAGTTGAAAAATTATATATCTGTGTATATTAGAACGTGAGCGAAACTCGTTCGCCCGGGTCAAAAGGCGGGTTATTACTTTTATGCCTCTCCGTACTTGGGTAAAAAGTATTCTATGATAATTTGGTGGCTCAGCTACCCGTAAAGCGATTGTGCAGTTTAAGCGTGATAAAAACATACAAAAAAATCTGATCCAGTGTCCTCTAAATAGCATGTTTCAATTATTTTTTGGAAAATGTCTTCAAAACACAGACTTTTTTAAAATTTTTATAATACTTGCTATCGGTATATTGAGACTTGAATGTTCATTTACAATTAGTGTAAAAGATTCCCAATAAACGAAATAATACGGTATTACTGTAAACAAGAAGTCACAGAGTATTCTAAGAACCCACAAAGCCTGTACAAGTCGAAATATTCAAACTTGTGAAACTTAACAGAGATCGTAAATATTGCCAACAGTTCGTTATTGTTCTGTGGCGATATTTTCGATAAAACTTCGTAAATAGAAGGAAGTTTTTAGAATTGAAATCCTCGCGTGGTCAGAACAAGTGTTGTGAGTTTCAATTGAAAATGTTCCCATATTCAGAGTACAATAAATATATATTTTTTAGATTACAAAAACTTATTTGCAGTTTGATAAACTGACTGTCTAAGGTCTTGAATAGGATAGGAAAAAAAGGACACTACTAACATTAACAGAAAATAGAAGAGGAAATATGATAGGACATTTACTACTTTTTTCCCTCAAACATTTATGGTAGAAAGAGAAATCGAGGGGAAGCGAGGTAGAGGAAGGCCAAGACGAGATTACTTTGAGCAAATAAAAGAAAAGGTTAAAGTCATGTCTTACCAAGAAGTGAAGAAGAAAGCTCAAGAAAGAAACGACTGGCTATTGCTACACCGAAAAGAGCGCCGCTTTTGAAGAAAAAGAAGCAACTAACTGCGACATAGATGGTGATAAAAGTTTTGCAACGACACATTAAACTTGTCTCTTAAAAACAGTTCATCTTTTTCTCAGAGCAATACTCAATGTTTTCAAGGTTCGCGTTGAACCCTCGGCGCGCGAGTCCGACTCGCACTTGGTGGATTTTTGAAGTCTGTAAATAATTCTCGTGTATGGGCCACCACATGTTTTTTATTGTTGCTACCCGATTTTTTGCCACCGTTAACAATATCAACACATGATAATAAAACGATAAACCAAGTAATCCTTCTTGGAACCATTATTATCTATTTGTGGAACCGTTTTACAAAAACTATGAGCAAATGACATGTGCGTCAGATAAAACTTAGGATAACGATGGAGACATATTTTGAGATGATTTATTGAGTGATTAGACTCCGCGACTTCGCAATTCAAATTCAAAGTTTTTAGTTGGAATTATTGGAATCCATATATATGTTAGTAACAACAAAAACTTATAAATCTCTGTTAAAGACAACAACAATAATTACTGCCCGTCTAGCACCACTACAACTGTGGTTACTACAAGAGCTATTGAATAACAAAAGAAAATTAATAGTAAGTAAATACATTTTTCACCTTACGCCCATGTTAATGTAGACAGATGCACAAACCAAATGTTTTGACTAAAGTGCATAGTGCAGAGTTTGTGAAGATAGGCCTGGAGTCAGAAGTTATTAAAATATTTTTGATGGGATATAATATATCCTATATAGAATATATATAAAAATATATTTTTTTATTAATTTAAATCTAATAATTCAAAACAAATAAAACAAAACGTTTTCCCATAAAACACAACAAGAAAAACTTCGCTAATAATTTTATATTCGCTAATAATCCTCCAATAAAATGTTGCCGACCCCACTCAAAAATATTTACTATCAGGGATCGTAAACCGTTGGTCGCCGTGTCGCGCGACCCCTGTTTTTATTGGCCCCGTTTGACCCCGCTATCAATAACTTTTTAGAAATATTTCCGATACTCGCTTTGTATGCTGGGGTACGTTACCATCATTACTTATTTACCGGGTTTATATGCGACCTTTTTTTAAAACATGACTTGAACTGTATCAGGGCTGGTTAGCCCTCACTACCAGTAGTCGGGGTTTGTGTGGGAGTATAACCCGCTAATGAGATTATCTCCGCGGCACAGGAGTGATCATAGCGACCTTTGTGTGTATGGACACGTAGGTAGAAATATTTCTTTAAATAAGGGACATTTCTTTACTACTACTTCCTACCATCGCACTGCTCGCCATCGGCAGGGTGTTCATCCTCACGCACTGAAGCCTCAATGGTCTTGAACTGTGCGGTTCAAGAGGAATTCCCTACCGCGAACGCTCCGCATGTGGAATGAGCTCCTGCCGAGGTACCCCGGGGCTACAGCATGCGATTCTTCAAGAGGGGAATAAATAGGTTCTTAAAGGGTCGCCAACGCGCGTGTGATGCTCCTGGCGTCGCAAGCGTCCATAGGCGGCGGTAACTGCTTAACATCAGGCGGGCCGCATGCTTGGTTGCCACCGTCGTAGTATAAAAAAAGATCTTAACCAGATCGCGGGACAAATTAGAAATTATTCTCTTTCAGACTAAACAATAATTTGCTGAATTGGTCCAGCCTATTAATCTTAAGAATAAGAATAATTTATTTGCATAGAATAAGTGGGTACAGTGAATTGTCAACAGGTGAACAAAGACATTAGGCGGCTTATTCTGCTATATGTACTACTAGCGGCCGCCCGCGACTTCGTCCGCGTAGATTTTTGATGATGACAAAGATATTAAAATAGGTAAGTGAATTTTATTCTTAGTTAAAATGGTCTAGAAATATTACATTTCAAACAGAGGCAGACACTGATATGCAATTGTTAAAGAATTTTTGAAGATTTTCCAATTAGATTACGGGAATTGTTTGCAGGATGCTTAATATTTATTCCGTCAGTTACCTGATGCTTTTAATCTTTGGCAAAAATGACTGCAAGATATAGAGAGACGCATGGATTTGGAGTTAGAAAATGGGGATCTTAGTTATTATGAGTGAGATTTAAAAAAAATGTTAAATATCGTAAGGCTGTTAAAACAATCTTAAACTCAGCACTGGAAATCGAGAGATGGAGGCAGTTTAATGAAGATCTCTTTCAATAATAATAAACTTTATTTTATAACAATAATAAATAATGACCTCTTTTCATAAGAAGGCAGCACTGGTATTTGTACACGCCAGCCTGCCTATTAAACGAAAAGAGTGGTGTGGCGGAGTTCCCGAGGCTGGCCAAAATGTTTCTAAATGGTCTAGCAGGTACCCCAGTTATTAAAAAGGCTAGTGTTTAAAGAAAATGCTGAAATGTGACCATTAAAAACTAAATGCACATAAGCGAATTTAATGATGCGATTACTATTTTGGTCTACAGGCTAGTAGTATTGTTTGAAGTGATTCAATATATTCTGGTGCCATAGTTCTCTTTATTTCTCAAGAAGCTAAATAAAGTAAGAATAGGTATATAAAGTATAAATTATTCATGTGCTGATAGACAACTCACTAAATATAGGAACACATAAAGTTTGGAACACAATAAATAAGAGACAGCACTAAGAAAATATTGTTGACAGTCAACCATAAAAAAGGGGGTGCAAGTTCGTTTTAAAAAAAGGACGTAGTCACTGGGTAGTAGACAGGAAATAAAAAATATATAAACTGATAACCTTAGCGTAACACTTCTTTATAAACAACATTAGCGGTGTTCCCCATACAAACTTTGCACCCCTTTTTAACCCCCTTAGAGGTGAAATTTTCCAAAACGCTGAAATTATTTTTTTTGTATTTGATTAAGTAAACTATCTACAAAGTTTCAAGTTTCTAGTTAAAAAAATAAAGTTTCTCCCATATAAACATTGCACCCCTTTTTAGGGGTGAAATTTTCTAAAACGCTGAAAGTACTTTTTGTGTTTTTAAATAAGTAATCATTCTACAAAGTTTCAAGTCTCTAACTCCAAAAAAAAGTTTACCCCATACAAACTTTGCACCCCTATTTAACCCTCTTAGGGGAGGTATTTCCAAAAATCTCTTCTTATCCCTAGCCCACGTTATAAAAGTTGCCTACGGTGCAAAAATCAACTCTCTAACATTAGTAGTTTCGGCTGTGCGTTGATGAGTCAGTCAGGACTTCTTCTTTTATATATATAGATTAACCCCTTAAGGGGTGGAATTTTCTAAAACGCTGAAAGTATTTTTTGTGTTTTTTAATAAGTAATCTTTCTACAAAGTTTCAAGTCTTTAGCTGAAAAAAAAAAGTTCCCCATACAAACTTTTAACCCCTTTTTAACCCTTTTAAAGGACGATTTTTTGAAAACGCTGAAATTACTTTTCTTGTATTCTAATAGTATACCTTTAAACAAAAATTCAAGTCCCGCGCTCAACAAAATACTTAATCTCCATACAAACTTTTAACCCATTTTTTACCACCTTAGGGGGTGAATTTTCAAAAACACTGAAATTAGTTTTCTTCCATTTTATTTTAATACCTTTTTACAAAGTTTCAAGTCTCTAGCTCAAAAAAAAAGTTTCCCCCATACAAACTTTGCACCCCTTTTTAACACCCTTAGGGATTGAATTTTTCAAAATCGCTTCTTATCTCTAGCCCACGTTATAAAAGTAACCTACTGTGCAAAAATCAACTCTCTAACATTGGTAGTTTCGGCTGTGCGTTGATGAGTCAGTCAGGACTTCTTCTTTTATATATATAGATTAATACTAGCATGCAAATATATATTTCCTCCAAATTAATTACAGCGTACTATGAAGCAAAAATTCTTTGACATCATAGTAGCTTTTCTCCAGTAAATAATTTGTCAGGCTATTTTTGAATTTATTTATAGGAAGTTCCTTAATGGTTTTCGGTAACTTATTAAACAGTTTTAAACACATTGCATAGCATTGCTTCATATACAGTGCAGTTCTAGGAACGTGGTCATGCACAAGACGCCCCGTGTTTCTTGTGCAATTTGGAAACACGTCTTTGGCTGTCTTAAACCAATACATTTGTCTTTTTACAAAAATGCAGCTTTCAAGAATATACAGACATGGAAAGGGTAGAATCTTTAATTTTTAAACATTGGCTTACATGATTTGCCATAAGCTGCATCACATATGGCTCGAATACATTTTTTTTGAGCAATGAACACTCTATTAGAGCTTGTACAATTTCCCCATAGTATTAAACCGTATCTTAAATTAGAGCTGATATATCCATGATACGCTGCTAAAGTGGCTTGCAAACCTGATATGCGCTTTAATCGACGTAAAACATACGCAAACCTGTTTATCTTACAACATACTTTTTCGACTTGTTTCTGCCAGTCTAAGTATTTGTCCATTTTTAATCCTAGGAATGTTACATCGTCTCTTTCGTGTATAATATTATTTTTATGTTGTAAACTTAATTGTTGCTTTTTACCTCGTTTCGTACTAAATTGGACATAATTCGTTTTATCCAAATTAATGTTCAAATTATGTCTCTCCAGCCATTCGATCACCGTTTCTAACGTCGTGTTTACTTTACGTTCATGTTTTTTTATACAGTCAGCTTTATTTGAAGTTACAATTATCGAAATATCGTCAGCAAAGAGAACGCATTTTTCAGTTATTGCATCATAAATATCATTTATATAAATAATAAATAGTATTGGACCAAGCACACTACCTTGAGGAACACCGAAGTTATTATAATGAGATTCCGATGTATAGTGAATCTCCTCATTTCTATTATTCACTGCGGCAATATCGACAACTTGCTGTCTTCCTAGCAGGTATGTTTGGAACCACCTCAGTGCGGGTCCTCTTACCCCATATTTCTCTAGTTTTCCCAATAGCAAAGAGTGATTAACAAAATCGAACGCCTTCGACATGTCTAAAAATACGGCAGTAGTGTGGTTTTTGACGTCAAGACTCTTTGCAACACATTGCACTAAAGAAAAACCAGCAAGTGTCGTGGATTTATTCTTTTGGAACCCATTTTGTTCTTCTTTGATGATATTGTGTTTATTAAAAAAACTCATTATACGCGTATGCATGCACTTTTCAAATATCTTGGACAAGATCGGTATTAAAGTTACAGGACGATAATTACTCATATCTAGTTTATCTTTACTTTTATACATTGGCTTTACTATGGACATTTTTAATATTTCTGGAAAACACCCGTTTTCGAAAGATTGATTTACTAAGTGTGTAATAATCGTTACTAATTGCGATTTACAACCTTTTATAATACTGGTGCTTATTTCATCAAATCCAACTGCATTTGTGTTGTTAAGTGACATGATTATGTTACTAATTTCAATTTCAGAAAACGGTCTTAGAAATATACTATTCTGTATACTTTTTTGCTTATCACCAGAGTATGTGACCTGTGTTTTCATTTTATTTGTTAACTCTATATAGTATTTATTAAAGTAAGATGCTATTTGGAGGGGGTTTCTTATTATTTTGTTGTTTAATTTTATTTTCTCAATATAAACTGGTTTTTTTGTGTTGTCTGTTTCTGTTTTAATCAATTTCCATGAAGCTCTACACTTATTTTTACTATTCATAATATATTTACTGTTGGTTATATATCGTGACCTATTTATGCATTTTTTTAATAGTTTCGTATATTGGTAGTATTGGCGTTTATTCTGTTCACCATGTCCGTTCTTATAAGAATTTAATCTCAGCTGCCTTTTTTTTTGCAGCTGATTCGAATGCCATTCGTAATCCATTTTGGTGTCTCATGTTTTATAATATTGACTTTTATTCGCTGAACTGGAAAACAGAGCTTGTAAAATAAGGTCAATGATTCGTGAAATGTGTTGAATGCAACGTTAAAATCATTTTCAAAGTACACTTCAGAAAATGACAAACTCTCAAGACATTGCTGAAATTTTGTTATGTTTTGTGAGCGATAGTCTCTTTTAAATTTATAAATTGATTTAGATTTTACTATATTTGAGTTTATTTTGAAGCTAAGCATTTGAGCAGTATCATGATCGGATAGTCCCAAAGGTAGAATAGTAGCAGTTGCTTTCTTAACGTTACTCATTATGTTGTCTATACATGTTTTTCCTCTAGTTGGTCTTTTTATGTGTAATGTAAGATTATGGTTTTGAATAATGTCTGTAAACTCTTTGCTCTTTTGGTTTTTAACAAGTGTATCAATGTTAAAATCTCCGCATATGACGATTTTGTAACATTTTTTACCAGGTTGTTTTAACAGTTGGTCTAGTCTTCGAAACAAGTAATTGGGGCTAGAAGTTGGCGTTCTGTATATACAGATAACAACAATATTATGTTCATGAATCTTTACACCACAACATTCGAATTCTTTATCCATAGATATTTCTTTAAGTTCCTCTATTTCACTAAAATTGATTCCTTGTTTTATTAATATGCAAACTCCTCCCCTTTTTGTATCTCTAGAGTGAGATGCTCCTAGAGTATAATTCTGTATTTTAATTATAATTTTTGTTCTCACTCCCTTTCTCAATAAAAGTTTCTGTTAAACATTTATGATATATGCTACAAAGTTGCTGTTTAATGCTCTGGTGAGGAGTAAATTGGAGTCGTCTGCTGTAGTCTGGAGCCCTTGCGAATCTTCTTACAGCTTACTTCTGGAAAAAGTCCAGAAAACTTTTTTGAGATTTTTATACAAAAAAATGTACGGATATTATCCCTACTTATACCCTACTAAGTTTCTTCTCGGAAGTCTAGGTTTCCATTCCCTTGAAGAGAGGCGCAATTTCAGTTTGCTTACCTTAGTCTGCCGTGTGCTGCGAGGAGAGTCAGATTGCCTAGAGTTGATAAATAATTTAGTTAGGTTGTATGTTCCAGATGTCCCTCGAATCACGCTTAGACCCCGTACGCGACCGTTGTTGGCTGTGCCAGCAGCTCGTACTGTGTCGCACAGGAACTCGCCGCACCTCCGGGCCTTGACGCTGCTCAATGCACTTCTGGTGTCAACACCGGAATGTGATCTGTTTGCGTGGCGATGGACGGCTGTGTGTACTGCGTGTTTGAGGTACTGTGAGTTGATGGATGACAGGACTACTAGTGTTCCTCTTTGATAAGTGTACATCTAGTTTCACAGTGTATTAGATTTAAGTCTGTAATGCTGTGTAAATATATTTATAAATAAAAAAAATAAATAAAAAAAAAAATAAAAAAAAAATGATATGTGGATCGTTACTCTTTTTAGACATCTCATTTATTGCAACTTCTAAAACATCCCTTTTTGATAAAATACTAGCAATATTTTGATGTAATATCCTAAATTGATTTTCTACGACTTTGCCTGGAGCAAAAAAGAGGATTTTTGTTTGTGTGAATTTGCAATAGATCGTTATCAAGAGTTGTTTGTGATGCCTGCGGTTTGTCTTTTTTGTTCAGTGTTGTCGCGTTAGATATTGGTTTGAAATAATAAGTTATCGTACCTTTTTTGGGTGTCAAGTGTGTTTTTGGCGGGGACGTATCATTCATCATAGATATATAGCAACATTCGTTATAATCCTGTTGAACTACCATGTCGCAAATTGATTTACACAATTGTTCTAGATACTTATTTTTTTTACTATATTTACAACTAGACATATTCACTACATTACATTTTTTTCTATGAAGACAACATTGAGAGATGATGTACTTCACTAAATCATCGTCTCCATTTTCGGATCTTAAATTTAATACTACCACCGAATAATTTTGTAAGTAATCTAGAGCATTGTTTAATGCGTTCAAAGTGTCGATAGCACTTTTGTCACAATCACCAATAGATAAAACAATTTTATCACCATTTACATAGTCATATTTCACTATTTCTTCCATCACTCATCTTGTCGTCGAGCTAAAAATCTTACAAACAATCTTCCTTTTTTGAAGTCGGTTAAAAAGGGTCTGATTCTAAATTCATCCCCACGGAACCCGTATAGTATTGTGCGTTTTTATCGCTAAAAGCCTGCATGGGTATCGTATTATCAATATTTAAAAAGGGTAAAGGCGTAAGCATAACTTTTCTCATACTATCTTGCAAATTTTATACCGAGCGAGATTGCGTCCGAGGATCGTATAACTCAAGCGGAGTTTGAATAGAAATTCGCTGAAAAAGTGGATTCGTTTCGGCAAATGGTGGATTCAACAAGATCGGAAAGCTAGAAAAAGGAGTTTAGATCTCTAACAAGCGGTAAAAAGTGAGATTTTCTTGTTAAAAGAGACTTGCTCAACGTTTTTTATTAGGGTTCCGTACCCAAAGGGTAAAAACGGGACCCTATTACTGAGACTTCGCTGTCCGTCCGTCCGTCACCAGGCTGTATCTCAAGATCGGTGATAGCTAGACAGTTGAAATTTTCACAGATGATGTATTTCTATTGCCGCTATAATAACAAATACTAAAAATAAAATAAATATTAAAGGGGAGCTCCCATATAACAAACGGGATTGGTTGCGTTAACTTTGCACCTCATTTGTATGGAGCGCTATAGATACCAGGTGCAAACTTAACCACTTAAGGATGGAAAGTGTTTGTACGGAACCCTCGGTGCGCGAGTCCGACTCGCACTTGGCCGGTTTTCAGAATCCATTTATCGATTCCCTTTTAATGTGTAAATATACGCATAAGTATTTTAAACAAATATGACGCAGAGGGCACTCCAGTAGCAGCAAGTCACATGCATATTTTAGTTAAATATTAGTACATTACTGCAGACGCCTGGAAAGAAGAGCTTGCCAGGTGAGTAGAGAGGCCGGATAGTGATACGAAGCCGGCAAGCCCTTTTCACGGCTCAGGCATTGTATTCTAGTGCTTTTCTCAAACATAATATATGCAATGAAATAAAAAATACACCACTCAAAAAAAATATAAAAACAGCTGTTTAGCCTGTCTATGAACACAGACGCCATGTTTAAAAAAAATACTTCCCGGCTTAGGCCTCCAATTTTGCATGAATTCTTTTAAAGTTCTCTCGAGTTGTTCCGCCCGAAACGCGATACTTCGAAGCCTGTTATAACGCACGTTACGACGCCATTTCATTGCATGTTTGAGAAAATACAATATTTTAACAGTGTAACGTTAGGAAACTTATCTCGACCGTTGTCAAAGTAACGACTCAGCTAAAATATGTATGAAAGTTGCTTTGCATTGTGCACAGGAATGGCCGAAACTGCAAAAATATTCAACAAATTTACAACCGGGGTGAATAGGCAGTGTCGCACACACGGGGCGAGTTTGTTCAAGCGTGGAATTAAAATCATAACCCGTTTTTTTTTCTACGTTTCCTTTGACTATATAGTTTTGGGGCAATGTTCTCATCATAAACATAATACATACGTATGGAAAAAGTACGTGAAGAACGTTTAAGTACACGGTTGGATAATGTAATTATTGTTTTGTCGAATCACGAAGATTCTGAAAGCAATTTCAAATTTGCTTTTGGATTTAAAGAAGAATCATAATATTTGAGTAGGTACCATTATTTCAGTCCGTCTCCTTTTTTTTCTTCATTTCATAACATTATTAAGATATTATCACTTAATATCAGAAAGGCGAGTTTGTCGGTGTGTTTATGTGTATGTTGGTTATTTCTTCACGCTCAAACTGCTGAAACAACTTTGATAAATTTTGGTATGAAGGTATCTGACACCCTGGTTTAACACATAGGCTACTTTTTACCCCGAAAAAAATTAGTGTTCCCGCAGGATGAGCGGCTAACACTGAGCCACGTAGCTAGTTATCATATTCATAAATATAACTATAGCATGTAGTAGAATTTACCATATATGCAAGGTTTATTCTTTTTTTGATCTAGTTTTTGTGTAAGCGTTGCGTAAAAACGCATAAAACCACCCCGTGTGTAACCTCAGTGCGACAGAACGCCTGTGCGAAAGCTCGGTTGTTGCGCAGTAGTAAAAGTTCATTGTTATTGGCCACCACGTGTTTTAGGGGCTCAGGATTAAGGTCAGAACCAGTTGATAGCAAAGAAAACACCGTAGTACCTATTTTTTTTTTATGTGGGTACACACCACAATTTTTATTTAAACCATTGATACAAAGATCAAAGCTTAAAGAAAATTGAAAAGTTGGGCAAGTGCGAGTCCGACTCGCGCATGAAGGGTTCCGTACCATAATCTGTAACAAGTTTGTTGTATGGGAGCCCCCCTTAAATATTTATTTTATTTTATTTTTATTGTGAAAATTTCAACTGCCTAAGCTATCGCCGTTCTTGAGATACAGCCTGGTGACAGACGGACGGACGGACAGCGAAGCAGTCTCAGTAATAGGGTCCCGTTTTTACCCTTTGGTTACGGAACCCTAAAAAAGAGTTTCCTGGTGGAAGAGACCGGGCATCCAACTCACCCTCTCTCTCTCTCTCCTGGTGGTCTCTTATAAAAACCATAGCACCTACATGAAAGAAAGTTGGCCATAGGAACATTTAATGTGCTCGCCTCACCGCGAGCACACGCCTGTAATGTAAGCACACTAATATTTAGATGATCAAACGAACTTACCTGAAGTGAAGTTCGATCTTAATTGTCATGTCTTCGACGAAAGATTTAAATAATTAGACAATAGTAGTTGCCCTGCAACGTTCGGACCTATTCGCACATATTATAAAGGCGGCACTTTGTGAGCGTGTTTGTGTATTTTTGTTACTTCTTCACTCTTAAACGGGTGGACCAATTTTGATAAATTTTGGTATGAAGGTAGCTGACACCCTGGATTAACACATAGGCTACTTTTCATCCCGAAAAAGTTTAGTTTAGTTTTCCCGTGGGATGAGCGAGTAACACCACGCAGCTAGTCTTAGAATAAGTACGCCTAGGACGAGAGCCTTCATACAACAGAGTGGCGAAAGATGAAGACGCTTTTGATTGTATGTGTGCGTGTCTACGAACCAATCATAGAGACGTGTTGCTGGTGAGCGTGCCGTTGTGACAGATGCGCACACGGACGAAACTTATCCCGTGGGTAACCAAAACTGGCTTCAGTTTCAAGCGCTGACTAGGTTTTTATACGTATTTGTTCTAAGCCTATAATGTAACATTTACTACCAGCAACGCCACCGTTGTACATGTTCAAAAATTTACAGTAGTCAAAAAAAGTTTGTCTTTAAAATATAATTATTGATTAAAACTTATACTTATTATTATTTTAACTTATTGTTTTATATACTTACGGACTTTCAAATGGGTATCGTTTATGGTGGCGATTATACACATAATACAAAGATTACGAATAAATACATACCTCTGAATAACCTGTTACATTTTCCATAAAAGAAAACTGATAATATTTTTAACGAGGCTTGTTTTTCGTGTAACAATTTTTTCGCCCGACATTATTGGTCCTTTGAAACGGATCCCCTTTTTAAACGACAAAAAGAGGGGTGTTCTAAGTTTAAAATTTATCTGTGTATCTTTGTTGGCACGGTACCTCCCAAACGGAGAATTCGATTAGAATGCGGTTTTTTGAATCGATAGCCACGTTTTGTGAGAAGGTTCGAAGGATTTTTAAATTTTATGTAGTCGGGTAAAAAGTATCCTACAACCATCTTTAGATGCTGTGATGAAGTTGCAATGATGTTGCGCTTGAATTTACGCCTATATTAAAAAATATAGTATCTCACTGTTAAGATTTTGTTTATTTATATTATTTGTTTATTACACCAGTGATGGAATGATCAAAGCTTAAAGAAAAATTGAAATGAGTTACCTGGTGAAAGAGACCGGGAATCGAACCCGGTACCTCTGGATTACTCCAGCGCGTTAACATTTCCGCCACCCTAACTCCCAAGCAACTTAATGTTTCCTTATGTTTTGTGTGTCGATCTTTGCGCATTTGAAATGCTTTACAGTAGCGACCACTATGTGAATACGTTAATATTCACATCATTCGCACTACTTTATAGCAGTGAACGAGCAAAAGAGAGGGGTATTTGTTTATTGCAGAGGTTAAGACAGATTTTTAACGAGCCTTTATTTCATGTAATAATGCCCCTCCAATAACATAAACTTTACTCAGCATCAAAAAACCCGATTTTTTGGTCCGACTTGATTGGTCCTTCCACACGGACCCTTTGTGCTCCATGATCAGAGGTCTAACGACTCTGTCACGGGCAGGCGTTTCCGGAACATGAGTCATGTTCAAAAAGCATTATTTTATTGACAGCTTTGATGGAATTTGAGACGTTTTAGGGTAGGTTTGTTGTGGTAAAAAACGGGTAAAAACGGGATCCTTTTACTAATTAAGACTGTACTGTCCTACTAACCGTCTGTCTGTCACCAGGCTGTATCTCATGAACCAGACAGTTGAAATTTTCACACATGATGTATTTCTGTTGTCGTTATAACAACAAATACTAAAAACAGAATAAAATAAGTATTTATTGGGGCTCCCATAACACAAACGTGTTCGGTTACATTTACTCATTTGTATTCGGCGCCATACATACCAGGTGCAAACTTAATTCGGCCAGCTAAAATGGGATTTAAGTGGTTGTACGGAACCCTCAGTGCGCGAGTCAGACTCGCACTTGGCAGGTTTTTATCTAGTCTGTAGTCCGCATTTCTGCAACCGGACTATTTTGCCAAAGTTCCATCGTTAAGGAGCGCGCCTTACGAGAGACCAAGTTTATTCAAGAGGGTAGTTTGAAATTGACCGTTGTTTAGTTCGCAACTTAGCGAATTTTGTTTTTAAAGCGAGTTTGCGATAGTTTTTTTAGGAAGCTTTGAGGGAAGACTGGCTTTCAGTTAGATAACATTAGTGATGTCGATGTGAATTTTATTTTTAACGTGAATTTTATTTAAGTCGCGATAGTTTTTAGGGTTCCGTACCCAAAGGGTAAAAACGGGACCCTATTACTGAGACTTCGCTGTCTGTCCGTCCGTCCGTCCGTCCGTCCGTCCGTCTGTCACCAGGCTGTATCTCAAGAACGGTGATAGATAGACAGTTGAAATTTTCACAGATGATGTATTTCTATTGCCGCTATAACAACAACTACTAAAAATAAAATAAAATAAATATTTAAGTGGGACTCCCATACAACAAACTTGTTACAGATTATGGTACGGAACCCTTCATGCGCGAGTCGGACTCGCACTTGCCCCATTTTTTGGAGTTCCGTACCCAAAGGGAAACGGACCACGAGAAATGTGACCTGTGGACGAGAACATCCAGACATTTAAAGAATCTTCGCCCAAGCTTAAACAGAAACGCTTCGCTCGCTCGGTCTATAAAGTAATTTCAAATACCCAATGCTCAAACGTAATCAAGTAATCAACAGAATTGAATTTCTCAAATTTCATCTTCACGAAAACAAGCATCTTTTCCTTCACCTTAATGTATGTGACAAGCAAAGTAACCATGGCAACGCAATAAAGACACAGTTACACAAAACAATGCGTAACGGACTATGGGAACCTAGTATCAATATTCCTAGAAAATGTCGTAATTGCATACAAGTGTTATGTGACTTACGTCGTTCTTTAGAAAAAATCACAATAGTACATTTTAGCGTGGGAGACATACTCGTATGCTAGGTTGCGTTGACCTATAAAGTACTTAAAACGGGGGAAAATAGAGGCATATATTTTATTGCCGCCTACTGCCACTTAAGCTTAGTTTTAAAATACGCCTTGAACGAGTCTTCATCATAAATAAATATTAAAGGACAATCTTACACAAATCGACCTAGTCCCAAACTAAGCAATGCGTATACTGTGGGTACTAGACGAATGTATAATAATAATACATAGATAACATCCATGACCCAGGATCTTGAACTATTTGAATTTCGCAGACTCAATTTTATGAACTCCATATACAATCTTGGGGATGTGTGCTACACTAATGTAACCCAAGGACTTTTGGACAGACTAGACCGGCTCCTGAACAACTGTATCCGTTTTATTTTTGGGCTACGCAAATATGATCATGTCTCCGCGTATCGTCGACAGCTGCAGTGGCTTCCGATTCGCGAGCGTAGGTCGCTAAGGATTTTGTGTGCTCTCTTCTCTATTCTTTATGACCCTGTGGCACCAGATTACCTCAGATCAAAGTTTCAGTTCGTAAGTGCCCGGCCAGGCGGCGAGCTCCGTACCTCCCGTAAACTACTACTCTCTGTTCCTCCCCATCGCTCTGGCGCCATGGGCAATTCGTTCACAGTGCAGGCAATTCATCTCTGGAATGCCCTTCCCCTCTGTATACGTCAAGCTGAGAACAAGCTCTCTTTCAAGCGCTTGGTGCGCAAGCACCTTTTGGAAAATCTTCAACATTAGGTAAATCTCGTCGTAGTCATTTAACAGCAGGTACCCTATATATATAATCCATATTCATATATATTCATACTCATATATATATAGTATAAATAAATATTATATATATATATATATATATATATATATATATTCCCATAATTATGTATTTATCAACGTAACTAGTGTTTTTTTTTTTTTGTTTCGATATTTGCATCGTGTGTATACACGTATTGTTGTACACCCTTCCCGCACGTATAATGTCTCTGTTTGACCTTGTGGTTGACTGGTAGAGAATGCCTCATGGCATTAAGTCCGCCATTTGTACTTTTACTTATGTATTTTGTGGAATAAAGTTTAAATAAATAAATAAATAAATAAATCTTCTAATTAACAGTGGAACATCACAATAGTCTGATAAAACTTTACTACGTACTTAATTTCAAATTCCAGATTAATATTTTTAAAGGTCGTAGTGCTTTATTAAGAATTATTTAACACTTAAATAAAATACACTGTTTTTTCTTTGAACCAAAAAATACTGACAAAAACTTCAATTAAAGGAAAAATTAAAGAATAACTCATTAAAATCTGCATTAAAAATTACGTCAAGGTTGCTTGGGAGTTAGGTTAACACGCTGGACCAGAAATCCAGAGGTACCGGGTTCGATTCCAGATGTCTCCCGCCAGGTAACGAGTATCAATTTTCTTTGACCGTCGATCTTTATATCAATGGTTTAGTATAAATAATATGTGTTTAAGAGTACTTATCGTTTGAAATCTGTTAACATTTCCAAACGTATATTCGCCAGGCTACGCAAACTATCAATTGCTGCTCCGTCAGACATGACGCGAAATGATAAAAGGAATAAAAAACATCAACTTTTGCGAGCCGAATTTGGTTGAACGATTTCATGGTGCAGTAAGGTGTAAATAAGTGTATTTAAAACTTTTTTCCGTGTTCGAATAAGTGTGCGTGGTGTGTGTGTTTAGAATCTCGATACCAAAATTTGCGCTTTTCCGATCCACTACTTTGTATGGTCACTGTATACTTAATTGTGAACACCGTCAGTTTATAAATTATCTAGTGAAATCAAAATCTAACCTAACCTAGGTTAGGTTAAGTTAGTTTACAATTCCATCCGTCAGTTTACAATATCACTAGTGTACACGGTACTAAATAAACTACCACTAGCTTTTGGACATAATATACTATTTTTAATTGGAGAAAAGCTAATAAGAAGACGTGTTTTCTCATATAAACTTCATACTAACAAATCGTTTTTCACATTTCATAAAGAGTAGCTGATTTGAGCTGTCATCGAATATTGCATTATTCGGTGTCATATAGCTCGTATTCAAGCAACTCTAATAAAGTTTACTACATACAAATATAGCATTAGCTATTTTCTGGTCCCTGACATGGAAAAGACTACGTTCCTCAGTAATACAAGTATATATGAACAATAAAGAAAATACGATATGCAAAAACTGATCTTCAGAGTACTACTAACTGTTTCCCATAGCGTTTTGACATTTCAGTCAAGCATAAAACTTTGAATAAAACCTGTCCCAAAGCTTTGGAAAGACATGAGCTGCGAAACTACTGCCTTATTCTTGATAAAAGACATGTGTTATTTAAATCTACATATACTTACGTCGTTATAGCCGAGGATACAGTATATGGCGCTATAAAGTCGGACATTAACATGTCCACGGCAAATTTCCCTGAAGATCTCCTAGAATAACGAATAAAGTTGCTGCGACTTCAGTGCTGACATCTTGTAGGAATATGGGTCAAATGCAAATCTTGAAGATATAATCGACGACGGTTTTAGATTTAAAAACATTGATAATCATATAACTAAATATACACACCATTTATCCTATATTAATATTATTTATTGCATACGAATCACGTCCTTACATAATTAATTGCCATTATTCAGTGTCAAAATCGCAAACAATAAATTACATCACAAGTACACAAAAGTCACCCTTTCCACACCAGTACAGTAAAGCTACACAGTCAAAATGAAAACAGAACCTGAATTCCCTGAAGAGCCAATACGTCAATTAGTCAATTTATTAAGAGAAAATTCGAAGCGAACCCATCGGGTATTGAATATCTGAGAGCTGTCAACATGTCAACCCTTTACAAATAGGTTTCGAGTCGATAAAATTAATTTTCTATTTTCAGTCACATCCATTGCTACTTAATAAACAGCTGATATAATTTTTCTTCATTTATAAAGTGACCAAAGTTCAATTAATTAAGTCTTTCGTGCAAAAAATACACATTTTAAACAATGATAACGAGATGGTGAATACTATGTGCAGAATTTTTTTTTACGCTTTCTACATCATTTGTAATCTTCTTGCATATTCTCTGCTAGAATCAATAGTCTATTTCTCCAATAATTGAAGCAATAAAAAAATTGTTCATCGTATTCGATATTCCAACAAATTTCTTTGGAGTCCGTTAAAAATCAAATTGGTTCGTCACTCATTTTGTGTGAAAGTCTCACATTCGCATTTGTCATGGGTAAAAATCGCTGTAAAGTCTTCCCTGCAACAATAGCCTTATAATATACATGTACGTCACTACTATTAACATGTCCCGGGCAGATTTCCCCAAAGATCTCAGCGAATAAGAAACAGAACTGCTTAGTTTATACATTCTTTACTAGCGACATCTGTGAGGGACACGACGTAACTGCGGAATTCACTGGAAATTAAATATTTTTCCAACGTTCTAGGATTACTTGCGACAGTTTTTGTTAGGAAGTACTTTATTATAACTTGTATAGAATATTATAATGCATTTATCTTTACAGTTTTTCACGATTACTTTATTAACGAATTTATGGTTTAAATAATAAAAAAAAAAAAAACTACTTTCACGGTACACGCTTTAATGAATAATCTAAAGATGAGTAAACTGTATCGTTATGACTAAGATGTTTTTAACCAAAGTATTGTTTACTTTATCTTAGTTACCTATTTATATTTGTTACAGGTAAGTCCACACCACTACATAGAAAAAAAAAAACATCGATAAATATTGATTAATGTAAGTACCTAAACATATCATTTGAACCCATTTTTTGTCATAAGAACCATGGTAATGTGAAACTTAGTAACTGAATTAATTTTAAATTTTCTAATTACTTATTTAATGCTACTACTATTCTCTAATTTCTGATACCAAAATTCATATAAAAAAAAACAACACATGAGATAGGTATGTAAAAATAGCGAAAATTGCATTGCAAACTCAATCTGTTCTCATTTTCGATTTAACCTAACACAGCAAAAATAACAAAAGAGAAACTTCAAAACAGATCCACAGCGGGTATCCATCACCCGCTATTTATTCTGCAATCTCGATTTGTCTCTGTTACGCTTTTCCATTTGAGACTCGGTGTAGATATATCTGATGTTGCCGATTTTCTAACCCAGGAAAACAGTCAAATACTAAATCAAAACTCAAACCTTATCAAACTGGAATGAAGTTTAATAAAGTAAAGAAAAAAATTTAATGATGGATGATGATGCTTACATACGCTAATTCTAAATAATCATTCCAAGATATTGTTGATCATGTTCATGAAAGCCCTCGAAAATTTAAATAGAAACAGGCCTGTCGACTAATGTAATTTGAAGAGATCCAAGTTAAAATTTTCGGGGAAAAGGTTTTCCGGTTAAACACAAAACTCAACGTCTCTTGAAACACAACTGAGTAGGTAACTATAGGGACGAAAAGGTTCTCCCTGAGGCACTACGCTAACGTATGCAATGAGTCTAAATACATTAGTCTCTGTCAACTATCGGTTTTATTGTATGAGTGTGCTTGTTTTTGATACTGAAAATATATGGACCACATTAGTAACCGGTGCTTACTTCGCGATCCTGAAAATCTGTGATGGCTAGTCAAAAGCCTTATTGTAGACAATAGTTATAAACAAGAGGCTTGGGTTTCCAATTATGTACATTCGATAATTTGCCCAATGAAAACTATATTATGTCTGTCATTGATTCCTTTTAGTCGAGCAGGGTTTTGAGTAAACTAGTTTCCATATACATAGGAAAATATGTCGCATTAAAACTATAAAATCATGACTGTACATAATACTACCACTTTAAAAATTTCCGTACAAACGTAAGCTTGTTGGCTTCTGTTTCTAGAATCGCGTGCATAAACTGACCGTTAAGATGCTTTAGAGTCGTAAATATGAAATTTGAAATATTTTACAGCAGGCATTGAATTTTATCTGACGTTAAAAGTTTAGAGCGTGCGCACAACTCTAAAGAAGTCTAACATTATTTAAAAGTATGTGGAAGTCATAAATTATGCATCATCGTATTCTTTGTCGGTTTAAATACATTTCAAATTGAATTCACACAATTTAAAAAAATAGTATTTTGTGCCTTCTTTCCCTATTTTGTAAGTTCATAAGTTTAATAAGGTTCTTATGTAAAACTACTACGTCTAAAATCGAACAAAATCCATCGGAAAAATGGTCTCGCAAGATTAAAATCTAAAAGTTAAATTTAACATCTGAATAATCTAACTTTATTTGCGTAACTATCCCACTTTTCTCCTCCAGAATCCATTTTGTGATTGAAAGGACTTATGTACCTTAGCAAGCTACGAGACTTAATACTTATTTTATTTTTAAGAAACTAGTCTTAATTTTTCCGCAAAGTCTTTTGAGTGAGAAAAGTCTTGTAGTTTTTTATCGTGTTCCACCGTTCCTTCTAATTAGCTGTTTAAGATTTCTGATGTAGTTTTTTTAAATTTTGTCTCCTGAAATTGAGATGTTTAGCGAATTTCCGTTTGTGAATTTCCTTTCTCTGAGGATCTCTTGCAGCACATTGAATACATTTTAGACTTGTTTGTACAGACTTGAATAATGCAGTTTCTCTTTAGCTTTGATTTTGGCTTCGATTACTAATCGTACCTTTTCGTTTACGTTATCGTGACGCGGAACGTGAGACGACGCGTAAGGTCACGGACCTCGTTCTTTTGACATGCTTTGGTTGGACTAGTTCAGGACTGGCTAGCCCGCACTACTTAGGAGTTTGTGTGGGCGTACAAACCCATTAACGGGAATGTCTCGGCGCCGCAAGAGTTTTTATGTTGTATGACGTACTTTTCACCACAATACGACGACGAAATGAGAAATTGAGTTTTGGTCCTTCGAGCACTCTTAGCACCGGGCATAGAAGGCATAGACATGCAAGGATGGTCACAGGTAAACTCGACTAGACTAGAAGCAAAAAAGATGCCCACTTTTAAAAAAATTACGGAACCGAGTCCACAGGATGGATAAACTTAATGTTCTTGAGTGCAGTCCCCGGGGGCCGGTGGAGTTGAACAATCGGGGAGATTTAGTTAAGTTTGCGTTTCGTCGAGTAAGGTATTCAACAAGGAACCGTTCTTGGAGTAAAACATTTGAAAAAATCGATCTTAGCAAACACCGCTTGCGAAACGGTGACGGTGCGTTTACGCAGTGACGTGTCGCATGCGTATTGTTTTTACCACAAGCTCCACACTCTTAAAAACGTTGACGCACCGTTAACGCAATAAAATGTATAAACAATAAACGTGTGACGTTCGCGTCACGTCATTTTAACCCCCGACTAAACAAGTGGTATTTTGTTTAATTATGTAAAAAAATGCGGAATATTTTGTGCTGTTTTCCTCTTTGTTTACATCAGTGACATTCACTGACTTTCGACGTGAGTTACCTAAATTTTGTCGTTGCTAATATTATAATAAATTAGTATCACTTAACATCCGCAACATGGCATGGGCCAAAAAATAACTTGTTTGACTATAAATAAATGCACATCAGCAAAACACGGAAGTTTCATTACATACTTATATTATGTTGGCGGTTAAGTAGATACAAAGAAAAATCGGCAAAGAGGGCATCTTAAGGATAAATTATGTCTTTGAGTGCTTAAATCCCACTGGACGGGCGGAATGGAATAATCAAGGAACAACTTAGCTATTGCATAAAGTTACGGAAGATTTCTGTAATAAGAACTGTTGAATTCGATATTCAAGCTCGTGTAAGTTTTGGAATTGTTAATCTTTAGGAAAAGAAAAAATCATTACAACAGCACTAAGCCTTTCCGAATGAAGACAAATAGAGTTTGTACACAATGCAAAGTATACTCTTTTTATGTCATAGAGGGCAAATGAGGTAGCGGATCGCCTGATGGTGCGCGATTACCGTCGCCCACAGAGTCACAACTGCGTTGCCGGCCTTTCAGGTGGGAATACGCTCTTTTGTTGAAGGTTCGAAGGTCGTATCGGTCCGGAAATGTCGCGAGTGACAATTCATTCCACAATACAGTCGTAGGAGGCAGGAAATTTCTAGAAAAATGTACCGTTGTGGACTACCAACTATCTAAGAGGTGAACATGAAAGTGTCACGTAAAGTGATGGCGGAAAGATGCGGCAGTCAATCCCTCGGAGTAGTCCCCGTTATTTAAGCGATAAAAGATGCAGAGAGAGGCTAGGTACATCTCTACGCAGCGCCAAGGAGTCAAGCAACGCAGGCGTGAGAAAGAAATTTTTTTGGTATCGTTAAGTCTGAAAAATCTAACAGATGATTTAACTTTTAACGCACAATGTCGGTTACTTATAGCTAGCCAACACAACTGTCGAGTATTTTTCAAAACTACGCAAAAGGAAAATACGCGGCTCAACGAATAAACCCCTTTTTCAATTCTTTGAAAAATGAAACTATTTCTGAAAACACCGACAAATTAGCCTCAAAGCATTCTTAGAAATGTACAAAGCCTTAAATACTTCAGAGTAAAAACGGCTTAAGCGCATTTGGATTACAAATAGACTTCTGACGTTTGCGATCGCACAGTGGTTCATTAATACCAAAAGGGCGCAAAGGCATTAGTATCGGATGAGCATTATGCTCTTTTGGATTATCTGACTGTTTCCTGGTGTAATATTTCATCGTAGAGTGACGCGGCCATTTCCGAGTTGTCTTTTTTACTGGAATTGAATTAAAATGTCCCTGTTAAGGCGTTTTGGGTTCCGTAATAGAATCATTGGATGTAATTATAATGAGTTCATAGCATTAACGCTTTTTGATCTACATTTTTTTGTGATTAATCATGTCACACTGAAAACTGGCAATCTAACAAAAAAATGTGTTATCGTATTTTTTTCTATTCTATTCTAAAAATTTGTTGTTACCATTGTCAATTGTTAATAAAAACCTGAAGTTTTTTTTAAGTAGGTAGGTATTTGAATGCAAAGTCACATAAGCAAAATATAATTCCTTAGTTACAATATACCTATTAAAATAACCAAATCTTGTTAAGCCTCATTATATAATTACGTTATAAAAACACTACAAGATATGAAAAGCGAACAAGGAAAAACTTCATAGCATTTTTAATTCTCTCAACGTATGAATTGTATCGTACATCCTACAATATAATGTTCCAAAAGAATAATAGAGAAAACCCCAAACTTTTAATCGAAAAATAAGCCGTTCTCAAACTTACAAGACTTCTAAATGATTATATTACCATCCCAACTGCGTATTGATGTCAAGCAAGGTGCCCCACATCACCTTCCATTTACATGGGTGGCCAATAAAGTGGGGGAAATTCGATTAAAGTTTATTTACGACTTCCGAACGTGTTTAGGTGTTGGGGTGGGTCGACAATGTAGGCGGTGAAAAAATATTTTTTGTCCAGAATTTTTTTGCGCGTGAACCATTGGGGGTCTTATACGGAGTGAGAGATTCATAAAAAAATGAATACATTTTCTTTTAAATCTAAAATTGACGCCATGATTCCTATGAATAGATTTCCCTATCTCTTATAGTTTGTGACTTCTCCCTACTGACCCATTTGATTGATCACCTGGTATAATTAGGTATACATGTATATGCAAAGCATCTCATTCGAGTGTCTGTCTCGATCGTGAGATAAATATTCGAGAGATTTCAGGGCGGCGCATTAATTATAATTACGATGATGGTCCTCGAAAAATCGCTATTTTCCTCGTAATAAGGAAAGTCATGGTGCCTTTATTTAAGCAGGTATAAGGAAAAAATTCAACAACCTACATTTTTTCAAATAAGGTGAAGGAACAAGAAATGAAAATGGAAACTTTTTTTTTACACTACCACAAGAAAGAGATGGTTAAATATGGCTATTTTAAAAATATATTTGCTTGCATTCAGTAGCAATTTTTACGCGTTTTACTTCAATAATTGTTTGAAATGGGAATTGATTTAAGGTTGCACGATTTTTCATATATAATAACACGTTTAATTTAAATCATATTTTAACCACTTGAGTTGAGATAAATTTATGTCTGTTTATTTTTCATTTATTGCCATGTTAAAAAAAATGTTTTTTTTTGTGTGATCCTACTATGAAGCTCACTTTGTATGTTTTGTTTCATAAAGTCGTGCTCGTTTATTAATGCCTATCATTTTGTAATAATTGCATAAACTTCAATAATAAAGGCTATTTTGGTTATAGATGCGGCGACGTCACTATTGAATAATGCATTCAGTATCCTATCAGTGGGCTAGAAATAGCTTCTTGCGCCATCAATATCCATACCACTGTAAAATAAAACTGCAGCAAAGTCAATAGATGGCTCTATAAATTTAATATTTGTTTAGTAAGAGGCTCCAACCTTGTCTATATTTTTATAAAACCATAATAAACATTATTCGTTTTAATTATTTCATTAAAAAAACTTAAATTAATGATTCCAGGACCAAATTTCATTAAAATTGACATATAAATCCGTGCAAAAGAGACACCGTACGATCTGCCCCTTCCTTGAGATAATGCAGTGTATTATGTTAAACTGTAAATTTGTATAACATAACGTTTACATTCGAGTGATACATTTAAAAAACAACAACCACCATCCAGAAATGATCCGTCAAAACGAGCATCCATCACAAGCACTTTTAATTTTAATAAAGCCCGTCAAACTGCGAATTGAAGTCATAACCGTCTAAAAACATTTTCGCCGACATCCGTTATTCTGACACATCCCAATTTTTCCCAACAAAAAGATAAATGCCTGAGCGATGACTGTGGAAAAAATATAAACAGACAGCGCAGGTACTATGTAAATTTATTTTTACCCCTAAACAGTTTGAATAACGTCCCCATCCATCACGCACACTGGGCCGGATCCACGACGAACCAGACAAAAATGTCACACGAAATTATCTTGGGGAAATTCTCAGTCGTCACTGGCACAGATGGGCTTATATTTTACATCGCGAAATAAAAAGAAAACGGTTACACGAGTAATATTTTACCTCTTTATTGTCTCCGGAACTCATATATGAAATTACACGGCGTATAAAAAAGAAATTTGGCCGATATTAAAAAAAGGTAGGTTAAAACGTTTTGCGGGGTACGAGAGATTTAGGTATTTCGTAAGAAGCCGTAGTTCTGTATTCACGTCAGAACCACCTGCGCCGTGTTTCTTTTAGAAATTCCGCGCGTTAAAATATTTTCCCCTCAGATTTTATTTTTGAGTTGGAGATTTTTAGCTTTTAAAATTGATTCGCTAAACGTATCGCGCGAGTGTGCGAGTTTTATTGAACTAAAAGTTGTCAAAGCGCATACGTGACCACATTAAGTTGCTTTGCTCTGCTTTTAAAATATTAGCGATTTATTGTTAAAGTTAATCGCGTTTAACTCAATAATTGCGTTCATGCTATTAGTTTTTGTTTGAAATATTCTCGCAGATTTACCACAAATATTATATTAATGAATCATGTAATAAATTAATGTTTCCATTTACACTGAAATTCATTTCATTTCACCTGGCTTGAGCTCTATCTCTCAATTAAAGTGGTTTTGATGGCTTATTATAACCAAGTCTAGACGGGCCCTTTAGTATAACTTATTGATTGGTCTGTCAATAGACCTAAGTCATAGTGAGACGGGCATTTGTCCCTCATTGGGCAGTTCAATATCAAATTAATTTGGGTTGTCAAGACCCTATTATTTCTGTAAATTGGATCTGTAAATCCTTGTGGAGCAATTCGCAATTATTACTGTAAAATTCAAAGGCAAATATTGTTTTGCCTGTGAACGTATAGTCATTTGCGACATTCTGTGTATGTTTTGTATTAGACTGTTGCTTTGTTAATTTTTTATTTATTTTTCGGGGTTATAATTATATATTGGCATAAAAATACTGTTATTTTTTATATATATTGTGTACGCTTTCAACAGAGTGAAAAGTTAGAAAAAAAAAATACGCCGTTATTGTTAATGCAAAATGTCAGTCGTCTTTTTTCCAACTGTTTTGTTTTTAGCTTATCATCAGATTAATCTTTAGATATTCATAAATCTAACCAAGATACGGGTTTCTGCTTAGCGTACGTACCTAATATTTTCTCAGCGTCTCGTTTTGTATATGTTTTATTAAATATTCCAAACAACAAGCGCAAGTCATGCTAAATTCAACAACACCAGCCAAAATCTTGAAGATGAACTTGTAGTTTTCTTACTGATATATGATAATTTTCATACCCATTGTTCTACACCCTCTTTTGTCTCTAGGGTGTAATTAAAAATAGTTCCAAGCAGTTTCAGCGTATGGCCCAAAAGTTCTCTTTATTACTGGAAACCTGGCTCCCGCCCAAATGGTCAAAATACAATCTGCGGAGTTCTGGGCCACAGACATCTTAGTACACATTCGACTCCTAAAACACACTAACTTTGGAAATATGATATCCAATTTTCAACTGAGAGTGGCGTAGCGTTTGGTCCAAAATCTGATATTCGCAATTTGATGAAAGGTAATAGAAGTCCGTCTTTATTGCCGCATTTTGTTCTTTATCGTAATACCGGCCAAGTGTGTTTGTATGCAAAGTTGTGTCTAACAATGTCGTTGGGTTTAAGTCTCTTTGTATACAATATTCTCTGTGAAGGCTTTTGGCACTTACTTAAAACGCTTTGAGCGTTCGGCGAACTTATAGCAATGTAGCAAACGTGTAACACTAGGTAAATTACTTCATGGTCTGTGGAATAGTTTCCTGTCAACGCAGTTTTTTGTTTAGGCGATTGTATGACGAAAAACCATTTTTTTTTAGTGTAAGGCCTCTCGAGTTTTGTCAGATGAAGCAGAATTTTTATGATTGAGAAGAAATATACACATTTAAATATATATCGAGCGTTATTAGACTTCTACGACGCGACGTGAGTAAATCCGTTTATGTATTTTAATATGTCTGAGACTCACGATATTTTTCTATGTAAGAAATATACACGTCTACAATTCTGGCACACCACTTGTCAATTTTAGTGAAATTATAACTATCAATCACCTTGAAGAATGCTGTGTCAATTTTATACTGTTGGTATAATTTTATATACATTTTAATTACACTACAAAAGTGTTCGTTTCCGTTTGTATATTAAAAGAGCAATATTCCAACAGTCTGTTGTACAACATTAAGCTAATGATTATAATAAAAAGTTATTATGATTGCACAACAATATTACTACACAAAATGAAATTATTTCGGTAATAACTTTCAATAAACGAATGTTATAACTTCTCGTCTTTTCATTTTCAACTCTTAATATTTTCCGACATAACAGATTTTATCAACGTCTTCTTACATAATATTTTTTCAATCATCAATTATGTCCTGAGCTGACCCCGTCAGCACCACTGTGCAGCGTAATGCGAAGCATTTGTCAGACGTAGGTTCGGATAAATGCGTTATCGCCGGGGTTACCAAGGGGCATAGGTGTTCCGTATAAATTGTGCACAGTGGGTCGTGTTGCGGAGATATCGGACAAAACATAGGTTAAGATAGGGTTAGTGACGCAAGTGGTGTGCGATGTGTGAATTCTTTATAGTGTATTATTTTTCGTGTTAAAATGTTTCGTATATTTGCGTTTTTACTTTATTTACTAAGTATTTTGCTTGCGTTAAATGTATATACAATAATCCATCCATACTTATATTATAAATGCGAAAGTGTGTCTGTCTGTCTGTTACCTCTTCACGCTTAAACCGCTGAATCGATTTTGATGACATTTGGCATAGAGATAGTTTAAGATCCGAGGAAGGACATAGGATAGTTTTCATCCTGGAAATTATACCTAAAAAGATTGAAAAGTGAGTGAACATTTCTGTTGGGGTACGGTGACCCTGTAGGAAATGTAATTATTAAACCAAAAGCACAATTGCTCTTACATTTGCTTAGGCGCTTTTAATAATCCCTTTTATCAAGTTCCACGCGTACGTAGTCGCGGGCAAAAGCTAGTTTAGAATAATTACTTGGAAAAATTACGGGTTTCACGTCTTACGACAGTTATATTGTGTCGAATGATTTGACGCCTACTGTGGGCTTAATTTTAAATCATTTGTGAACCGAAGACCCCGAGGCATGTCAAGATAGCAGTCTCTGAAAAATACCTCCATAAAATTTGAAAACTTATTTTTTTGGCAGGAATGAAACTTTCGTGATTTCGTGATGTACTTTATGTATATACTAGCATTAACCCGCGGCTTCGCCCGCGTGCCTATATAATATACATCATCCTACGGGAACAAATGCTCTTTTTTTCAGGATTAAAAGTAGGCTATTTGTTAAGTTAGGGTATAATCTGCAATCTGCATTTCCCTCATGCATATCCTTCCAGCCGTTTTAGCGTGAAGAAGTAACAAACATACACAGACTTTCGGTTTTCTAATATTACTGGGAAATACTTTTTATGTTATCGCAACTCCACTTTAACAAATCAAACCGAAAACTCAAGCACTCAAATCAAGCGATCTCAGCTTTTACTGTATCCAAATAAAGTTCACTTTAAAATTCATAACTCGAAGTGAAGCTAAGACACCGGGATATGTGTGCATTTTATTTGTATAAAGCTTTTATAATGTCCCGAGCCTCCGCTTATCGACTTGGGATATTCGAGATTGGTTTAAATATTCTAAGCCATGTTCTAAGTTACGTCACGTTCTATTGTAAGATAATGAGGTTCTCTCCGTTGATGAATGAAAAATGTATTATTCTGAGCCAGATAAACGTAATCCAGAATTCTGAAATGACTTAACATAATTATTGAAAAGCTTGAATGTATTTATTACGGATGCAGGAAGTTTCCCGATCATTACTCCTCCCGTCCCAACGCGCCGCCCGCCTATAGGTACCGATTGACGACGATCGAGATGCCACCAAATACTATTTTTTTAATCTATTAGGATAACGCGGGTCTCTATCCATACCTCAAAAGCAAAAATAGAACCCCCTTTAGGATCACTTGTAGCTGTCTGTCAGTCCGTCTATTACAACCGATTTGCTGCAAAACTACTGGACCGATTAAATTGCAATTTGGCGCAAATGCTTTCAAGAATTTTCATGTCCACAATATAAAATTTCAAAATCGGTGGCATTTTGTAATTACCGTCCCAAGAAACCATAAAAATTACACCCATACTCATATTTAGTCATTTCAACCCCATCGCACCCCAACAGGCGTGACGGTATTTCCCGTCCACCACGTTTGTTTTTAAAATCGTTGTTGTTTTGGTAATCAGCGACCCGACAAACCATAGAACCATTACCCTTGTTGATTTTCAGACTTTGTCACCATATTCTCCTCGTTTAGGGGTTGAATTCTAAAATAACATGAAACACGTGCTTACTCTATTATCGTTAGAAATACTCCTTGGAAGATTTCAATAAAATAGTCTAACTAATCTTTTTTCCCCATACAAACTTACGACCCCCATTTCACCCCTTTGGGGAGTGACTTTTGACAAATGCTTCTTTTATTGCACCCCTAGACTTTATAAGGACACGTAGGTTCCAAATATGGACTCTCTAGAACCAGTGGTTTAGTATTTAGATATTTCAACCCCATTTCACCCCAACAGGGGAGATGTTAATTCACGTCCGCCACGTTGGATTTTAAAATCGTTGCGGTTTGCGTAATCAGCGACCCGATAAACCATAAAAGCATTACCAATGTTGATTTTCAGACTTTGTCACCACATTTCTCCCTTTTTGGGGTTGAATTAAAAAAAACCTGAAACATGTGTTGTTCATTTATCGTTATAAATACACCTGTGAAGTTTCGAATAAAATAGTTTAACTAATCTTGTTTCCCCATACAAACTTTGGAATCCTATTTCACCCCTTTGGGGGCTGACTTTTGAAAAATTATCTCTTAGTGCACCCCTACACCTTATAAGGTACCTACGTGCCAAATTGGACTCTCTGGAACCAGCGGTTTAGTATTTAGACATTTCAACTCCATTTCCTTCAGTTTAACTAATCTTGTTTCCCCATACAAACTTTGGACCCCCATTTCACCCATTCGGGGGATGACTTTTGAAAAATTCTTTCTTAGTGCACCCCTACACCTTATAAGGAACCTACGTGCCAAATTGGACTCTCTCGAATCAGCGGTTTAGCATTTAGACATTTCAACCTCAACAGGGGAGATGGTAACTCACGTCCGAGCCATTTTTGGGCAAATGTACACCGTTAAAATCAGCGAATTTTTCTGCGTCTAATGAGCCGGGTTTGAGCTCGATCGCATGACTTTTTTGGCTTGTTAGCAATTCAGAAAAAGTAGATTTACTTAAATCGTTTGCCTAAAAAGCCAGCATTTTGTCGAAATTTTGAAAAAATGCCCGTAAGTTAAAACGTAAAATATTTTTTTGCTTTTAGCTGTTTTTATTTATGGTAATTTAATCCCCGTTGGCGAAATAACCATTTTGCTGGGATCAAAAAATGCTTTTAGTGGAGGTTAGACCTTTTTACTAAAATCTGGACTCATGGGTATTGCACGTTAGCTGTTTATCCCAACTGGTGAAGCACAATTTAATGGTATTTACGCTAATAGTCTGGAAAATTATAATGTTACATCCGACGTTTAATCGTTTCATTCTTTTTGGTTTTTAAAACATTTGCTTCAATAGTCAATTCATCCGGACGAATTAACTGTAGTTTTATCAATATAGGTCAATTAAAAAATGTTGTTTGCACGTTGTTTAGTGTTTTTTGGGCTCCATAAAAACAAAATACTGCGGGTAAGCGTAAACATTTTCAAGGACTAAGGAGAGGTCCGACTCATTAGCCATCGCTCATAGCTACTCGAGGAAGGATGTGTCGACTTTAGTGCATTGGATTTAGATCCACGTTGGATTTTAAAATCGTTGCGGTTTTCGTAATCAGCGACCCGATAAACCATAAAAACAATACCCATGCTGATTTTCAGACTTTGTCACCACATTTCTCCCGTATAGGGGTTTAATTTTCAAAAAACCTATAACACGGTCGTGTTTACTCATTTATCGTAAGAAATACTTCTGTGAAGTTTCGAATAAAATAGTCTAACTAATCTTGTTTCCCCATACAAACTTTGGAACCCAATTTCACCCCTTTAGGGGGTCAGTTTTGATAAATCCTTTCTTAGTGCACCCCTACACCTTATAAGGAACCTACGTGCCAAATTTGAACTCTATAGAACCAGTGGTTTAGTATTTAGACATTTCAACCCCATTTCACCCCAACAGGGGAGATGGTAACTCACGTCCGCCACGTTGGATTTTAAAATCGTTGCGGTTTTTGTAATCAGCGACCCGATAAACCATAAAAACAATACCCATGCTGATTTTCAGACTTTGTCACCACATTTCTCCCTTATAGGGGTTGAATTTTCAAAAAACCTGAAACACGTGTTTACTCATTTACCGTTAGAAATACTCCTGTGAAGTTTCGAATAAAATAGTCTAACTAATCTTGTTTCCCCATTCAAACTTCGGAACCCCATTTCACCCCTTTAGGGGGTGAGTTTTGAAAAATCCTTTCTTTGTGCATCCCATACACCTTATAAGGAACCTACGTGCCAAATTGAACTCTCAGGAACCAGCGGTTTAGTATTTAGACATTTCAACTCCATTTCCTCCAGTTTAACTAATCTAGTTTCCCCATACAAACTTTGGAACCCCTATTTCACCCTTTTGGGGGACGACTTTTGAAAAATTCTCTTTTAGTGCACCCCTACACCTTATAAGGAACCTACGTGCCAAATTGGACTCTCTAGAACCAGCGGTTTAGCATTTAGACATTTCAACCCCAACAGGGGAGATTTTAATTCACGTCCGCCACGTTGGATTTTAAAATCGTTGCGGTTTTCGTAATCAGCGACCCGATAACCCATAAAAACAATACCCATGTTGATTTTCAGACTTTGTCACCACATTTCTCCCTTTTAGGGGTTGAATTTTCAAAAATCCGGAAACACATATTAACTCATTTATCGTTAGAAATACTTCTGTGAAGTTTCGAATAAAATAGTCTAACTAATCTTGTTTCCCCATACAAACTTTGGAACCCAATTTCACCCCTTTAGGGGGTCAGTTTTGATAAATCCTTTCTTAGTGCACCCCTACACCTTATAAGGAACCTACGTGCCAAATTTGAACTCTTTAGAACCAGCGGTTTAGTATTTAGACATTTCAACCCCATTTCACCCCAACAGGGGAGATGGTAACTCACGTCCGCCACGTTGGATTTTAAAATCGTTGCGGTTTTCGTAATCAGCGACCCGATAAACCATAAAAACAATACCCATGCTGATTTTCAGACTTTGTCACCACATTTCTCCCTTATAGGGGTTGAATTTTCAAAAAACCTGAAACACGTATTTACTCATTTATCATTAAAAATACTCCTGTGAAGTTTCGAATAAAATAGTCAAACTAATCTTGTTTCCCCATACAAACTTTGGAACCCCATTTCACCCCTTTAGGGGGTGAGTTTTGAAAAATCCTTTCTTAGTGCACCCCTACACCTTATAAGGAACCTACTTGCCAAATTTGAACTCTATAGAACCAGCGGTTTGGGCTGTGCGTTGATATGTCAGTCAGTCAGTTTCTTCTTTTATATATTTAGATAAAAAAAAAAAAAAACATTTTTTAAATAATTACACGTCTCACTAAAGCTTTCACTATATGCTTTTCAAAATAATATTAATGAAATTAGTTTTTTTTTAGTTCGTAAATAACTAATGTCTGTAATGTCTTGTCGGGATGCGCACCCAGGCCGTCGGCTCAGTAGACATTACACCTACCACTGTACCAACCGTGTCATCAGCAATTAACTTAAACTAACGTTAAATCATAATATTGACATGACTGACTGTTGAGTTTCTTTCGGCTTTCTTCTCAACAGCGGTCTCCTCTTGCGAAATGCCGGTAGATTCACAATCTGACTTGTAAAAGTGCCCCTGTGGCCTACTTACTGAATAAATTATTTCATTTCATTTCATTTCATTTCATTATTAGCCATTGATTAGAAAGTATAAAGTACGTTAGGTAATATGACTCATGAGGCGGCTAAGAGTCACGCAACGTGCAATGCTCGGAATTTCTTTGCGTGATAGAATCAGAAATGAGGATATCCGCAGAAGAACCAAGGTAACCGACATAGTGCACAGGATTGCCCGGTTGAAGTGGCAATGGGCAGGCCATGTAGCCCGGAGAACGGCCGGCCGTTGGGGCAGCAAAGTCCTAGAGTGGCGACCACGTATAGGAAAGCGCAGCGTGGGTCGGCCCCCGACTAGATGGACGGATGACCTCGTGAGGGTAGCGGGGAGTCATTGGATGCGGTCTGCACAGGATCGCACTTTGTGGCGAGTCATGGGGGAGGCCTATGTTCAGCAGTGGACGTCTGTGGCTGATAGATAGATAGATAGATAGGTAATATGCTTTCTTTGGTGCCTGTCGCTCGCTGCCAAAAACACCCTGTATAAGCAAGTGATGAAAACCTTGACTCTAATCCTGCAACTTCAGTGTTTGCTCGCCGTATCACGTTCGGCAAACAGGGTGTTTTTATTTCGGTGCTCAAACACGCCGCCTAACCAAATAGCTATTGTGTTATAATGTAACACGTTGCGCAGTGGGCCCGTTGGGGAGATTTAGTAGTCACAATTGTCGTTGTTTTTGTCGATTTTGTAATTGCCGTTTTGCGAGTGATGCCTGATCAAATAGGTGTGGTATTATTTAAGTAATGTAAAAATCCGCACTGTGGTTCTGCTCGCGTGATTTAGTAGTCACAATTGTCGTGGTTTGGTGTATTTCTTGACGAATGCTGCCTAGCCAAATAGCTATTGTGTTATCACTACATAGTATAAAACAAAGTCGCTTCCTTCTGTCTGTCTGTCTGTCCCTATGTATGCTTAAATCTTTAAAACTACGCAACGGATTTTGATGCGTTTTTTTTATAGGTAGAGTGATTCAAGAGGAATTCATAATTTATCAGCATTGTATAATGCGTTCGATGGCGTGAATCAAGTCAAGATTATCAAGAATTTCGTGGATCTTATTATTGTCGTATTTCTTTTAATAAAAATATTTCCAAACCAATGTAAGAAAATATGAAACTGATTTAAGGGAAAAAGATTCCGAATAAGTACCTACCAAAATAATCGCCCTTTTCATATTATTTTCATTTTATATTTTAATCGTGTTTATTACGTGGTGCTATTTAGTATTGTTTCTTTATAATTACATATTAATTATAAAGAAACAATACTAAATAGCACCAAGGCCTTTTGTAGTTACAGTCTAAGTAAGAATTATAGTATAATCTGGATTGTTCTCGGTTTCATTGCAATTATCTCTGTCTGTCGCCAGACTCGACCATTAGTCACGCGGAGTGGGCCGTCTACTTAATGTGCCAGACACCTTTATTCGCGGGTTAGGTTTTGTTCTTAGGTTTTAAGGCAAAAATCTCGATGAAAATGTGTTCATACAGCTTTTAAAGAAAGTAATTAATAAAATAAATAAATAAGTAAATATCTGACAACCTCGCACAAATCGATCTAGTCCCAAAGTAAGCTCAAGAAGGCTTGTGTTATGGGTACTAGACGACGATATACGTACTTATATAGATAAATATATACTTAAATTAGTAGAACAACCATGACCCAAGCACAAATATTCGAGTTCATCACACAAATATTTGCCCTGACCGGGATTCGAACCCGGGACCTCCGGCTTAGTAGGCACCGAGCCAAACGCGTCGTCAAAAATTCTCTTCAAAAAATTCAATTCTCTCCTGTGAAAAATAATTCATTGATTCCTTTTTCATCGTATTCCTGATTGGACATATTATTGTTTCGGCACATTCCTGTTTAGAAAACGGAAAACAGCTAAACAGCAATGTGCCGAGACAAGAGTATGTCCAATCAGGAATACGAAGAAAAAAGAATCAATCAAATAATTTTAAGACATTGATATTTTCTTTTTTTTCAGCCATTTTGTTTATTCAAAAAACATACGTAAGCACAGTGAGTCTAGTGGCGTGACTCCGTAGTCACAATTGTCGATTTTGCAGTTGCTGTAATTTTTGTTATTCAATGAAACAAACTCTTAGGTTTATTGTTCATAGGTTTTATATTTTATGATTTTGCTAGTGAAACGAAATGCTTAGAAACTTTCAGATAATGTGTGAATGTTTTCCTGGTATCTTTTGTCTATCATTAAGATTGGTTTCATGGAAAAACTTAGAGGGTAAAATGAAAAAGTTGTGAAATTAATTAGTTTGGGATCATGGAAATAAAACGTTAGTTAAACTTTCAATGGTTAGGGAAAATCACACTAATATTAGGTATAAAGGCGGTGGTAGCCTAGTGGTTAGGGCATGCGACTTTCAATCCGGAGGTCGCGGGTTCGAACCCCGCCCGTACCTACCAATGAGTTTTTCGGACATTATGTACGGAATGTCATTTTATATTCACCACTCGCTTTTCGGTGAAGGAAAACATCGTGAGGAAACCACCTAAGCCCAATAAGGCCTAGTTTCCCCTCTGGGTTGGAAGGTCAGATGGCAGTCGCTTGCGTAAAAACTAGTGCCTACGCCACATCATGGGATTTAGGTAGCCGACCCCGATTGAGAATTCACTCTCTACAAAGATATGGGACAAAGGCTAGGAGGATTGAGGATTGATAAGGTATATAAAGGCGAAAGTTTGTGAGTGTATTTATGTGTATGTTTGCTACTTCTTCACGCTAAAATGGCTGGACCAATTTTGATAAGTTTTGGTATGAAGGTAGCTGACACCTTGAATTAACACATAGACTACTTTTTATTCCGAAAAATGTAGTGTTCCACTGGGATGAGCGGGGACAGAGCGAAGAAACTCCCAACGAGGCACAGGAAAATTAACCCCCCTCCCCTCCATTAGCCATTATCTAATGAAACTGTATGAGAGCGGTTTTAAATCAATTAAGTTAATGAAAAAAGGTTCCTCTATATATAGAGTTACTATTACCGTTTGCCTTGTTACGGTTCAGGTTGTGGGGCGGAAAGAAACTGGTGCGAAAATGACGGGGCCAATGCAACTTAAATTCATTTGGATTTGAGAATTTCAAATCATGCTCTTGTTGAAAAATTTCATCTCGTTTTCATGAGGGCGATTTTTATTTTGTGAATCAGTTTTGTAAAAAAAAGTTTTTTTCAAATAAACATGTGTGATTTTTTTTGAAATACGCAAAACCTTCAAGCGTTCTTTTTTTCGAATTAATGAAAATAAAAACAATAATACATTTTTTTATGTATTTATTATCTCTGCCGTACCTCCCTAGATTTTCATGCTACGCTTAAGTCTACGGCGGCGTAGCACTTAGCTTTTTCGTAGCATCATCGTAGCGATGTAGCATGAGATCGTGTATTGAACAATTTTGTTGAAACTGCTATAACTACAAGCAAGCGGCAAGGGCAATC
Source organism: Apotomis capreana (assembly GCA_947623375.1). Taxonomy (NCBI): domain Eukaryota; kingdom Metazoa; phylum Arthropoda; class Insecta; order Lepidoptera; family Tortricidae; genus Apotomis; species Apotomis capreana. The sequence goes on from OX392520.1 coordinate 2,497,726, forward strand.
GTGTGATGAACCCGATTAATTGTTCCTGGACCATGACCATCTATGGATGTTCCTTTATTTAATTACTGGAAGGTGTCCGCAACTTCGTACGCATTTTTTTTTTATACCAGTCTGATAAAATGTATCCTATAACCATCTATGCCCTATGGGTGTGTAGCTATCCCCGTACCGAAAGTGGTTATTTGTCTAGCCATTTCGGCGTGATGAAAGCACAAATCGGTAAACGTAGTGTAGGGCGCCCTGTAACAAGGTGGAGCGACGACATTCGTAGGACAGCGGGTAGTAACTGGAGGACGAGAGCTGAAAATCGAGCTCAGTGGCGTGCCATGGGAGAGGCCTATGTCCAGCAGTGGACTGAAACAGGCTGATGATGATGTTGATGATGATGATGATGATGAAAGCACAAAGGAAATTATGAAAACAGATGGCGCTGCGCGCCCATACAAAACAAATGACGATTTTGCATCACGCTGGTAAGATTTTTACTGAAATCATGACACCCTCTGCATAGATAGCTGATATTCAATACGAATCTAGAATTTTATAATAGTATAGATTTTTTTTTTTTTATAATAATAATAACTTTATTGAGCGATGTAAAGGTTACAAATTACTTACATGTATGTATCGGTAGTTATTACTTATTAATTACGTAAAACCTTTGTCGTTAGGTACTACACTGCTGAGTTATGTAATGAGCGAGAGTAAGCGTCTTCTGATCCCCGTACTAGTTTTTAAACTGTATCACGGTGGAACAGGATTCACCATTCTCGTCTTAAGCGCAAGATTACACATTAACAAACACTACTAACCTTATATTAACAATACATTAACTTATAATATAATTACTAACGTGTGGGTAAGTATAGAAATTAACAGATAAATTTTTTAGTTGGTGCTATTAAACGGGCGAGACAAGTATGCACCTCTTGTCGGAGATTACTCTACATTTTTACTATTATGTAATTCTATACGGTGCGATGCACATTTTCTTTTGATTTGTGTAAAAATTGAAGACAACGTATCTTATTAATTTGTTTACGATTTTTATATGGATTTCAAGTGCATTAATTTGCCTCGATCTTTAAAACTACGCAACGGATTTTAATGCGGTTTTTTTAATAGATAGATTGATTCAAGAGGGAGGTTTATATATAACTAGCTTTTGCCCGCGGCTTCGCTCGCACAGGGTCTGGAAACGTTATCTGTGTAACTTTCTACCCGCTTTATTGTTTCTTAAAATAATACAACTAATATAAATCTGCGCGCATACATACATTTTTGGGTAGTAGATTTATTTATTTCTAGATCACGTCGTGGTACCTATTGGTACACATGGGGCTATTAATTTTCCGATGAACCGAACAAAATCATAGTCAAAAGTTTAAGTTCCTTAAGGATAGGAATTTCCTCTGACGTTTAAATCAGTATTCTCAGTTAATACAAATAGCCGGTCAAGTGCGAGTTAGACTCGCGCACAGAGGGTTCCTTACGAACTATGAAATCACTGCATATTACTAAGGAAAAGATAAAATATACTAAGTAGCAAATTTAACATTACCGTTGAAAAACAGTTTTACGTACTTTAAATACAGACTACTTTTTTATTTAATTAGTGATGTATAATTTCAGATTACTCCCTATAAGTACTTGTAGTACCTACCTATATATAAGAGAGTAAGACACGGTATTACTTGCCAAATTCATAGTTTAACTGAAAATACTTAAGTACCTTATAACATTTGATTCCTTTGAGAGTATCGACGTTTGTTGTGGCATAGTTAAACAGCCGGACGTCGTAACGTCTTTTTTTACGTTATAACTTAGAAGTTTGGTTTTTTAACAACTTCAAAGGATTATAGTCCTGAGTATTTATATGGTTTTAATATCCATTTTATTCAATCGACGGACAGACAAGTGGTCCTTTGAGGGTTGCGATTTTTCCTTTTGAGGTACCCAACCCTAACAATGCATTTTTTTTACACGAAGTTTTGTCACTCAATCCTATGTTTTCCATATTAAGTTTTTAACCTCTTCAGGAGATAACTTTCCAAAAATGAATGCAGATTATACACGAAAATATTCCTCACATGAACTTTCTTCTTCCCCCTTTACTCAGACAATACTCGTACCTACATTTCAAAAAATTCTGAAAGTAGTATTTTGACACACGGAATACGACCAGACTTACGAAAACAATCTCATCTTTTCTCATCCAAACTTTCGCCTCCCATTAAACCCATTTTGGAGATGAATTTCCAAAAAATTTAAAGTTTATTTACTCAATTTTTAGTGAATACCTATTCTACAAAAAAACCAGCATACCTTTTATTCATAACATGAAAATGTTGTCACCTTCAATTTCACATGCTTAGGGGAAGAATATTAAAAAATGCATCTCTTACTTTTTAAATTCATTTATGGTGAAAAGTTGTTTGTAATTAACCTATGCCCGAAATATTATCACTCTTACTCAAAAAATTCCAAGCTCTTTATACAAACCTGTCACCTCCATTAGGGGTTGAACTTTCAAAAACGCTTCAGCGCAATCAATACCTATTCTCAGTTTTTGATGAAAAGTCTACCCGAAAAATAGTGCACCTCTTTCTCAAAAAAAGGCCCGATTCTCATACAAAATTCCATTTCCATTTAATGAAAGGGGTTTCAGGGATGAATTTCCAAAAATGCTGAAACTTGTTTTCTTACTTTGTATAGAAGAATCTATACACGTAATGTTACTTAAAGAACCTCAAGGTCTTCATTGAAACTAACCTCCCTCTACCCCATGAGGGGTTGACTTTTCAAAAACGCTGAAATACATGTTCTTAGTTTTTTATGATTAATGTACACACAAGATAATGCACGTCTTCGTCAAATAGGCTCGATTTTCAAATAAAGTTTCACTGTCCATTTAACCCCTTTCGGGGATGAATTTCCAAAGATGCTGAAACTCGTATTCTTACTTTGCATAGAAGAACCTATACACGAAATATTACTACTCCTACTCAAAGAATCCCAAGCTCTACATACAAATTTTCACCTCCCACTTTATCCCATTAGGGGTTGAACTTTCAAAAACGCTGAAATCAATATTCACAGGTTTTAATGAAGGGTCTACACGCAAAATAACGCCCCTTACTCAAAAAAGCCCCGTTTCTCAAGAGTTCCACAGTCCATTTAATCCCTTTCGGAGATGAACTTCCAAAACTGCTGAAACATGTTTTCGTACTTTGCAAATAAGAACCTGTCCACGAAATATTACCACTTCTACTGAAAGAATCCCAAGCTCTTCATAGAAACTTTCACCTCCCTCTTTACCCCATTAGGGGTTGAATTTTCAAAAACGTTGAAATACATGTTTTCAGTTTTTGATGATCAGTCTACACGCAAAAGCATGCACCCTTTACTCAAACAGACCACGTTTTTCTTACAAAGTTTCACTGTGCATTTAACCCCTTTCGGGGATGAATTTCCAAAAATGCTGAAACTTGTTTTCTTACTTTGTATAGGAAGAGCTGTACACGAAATATTACTACTCTTACTCAAAGAATTCCAAGTTCCCCATACAAACTTTCACCCCCTATTTAACCCCTTTAAAGAATGAGTTTTCAAAAATCCTGAAATTAATTTTCTTGTTTTTAAATCGAAAATCTATACACAAAGTTTTATTACTCTAACTCCAAAATTACGAAAGTTCCATACAAACTTTCAACCCCGATTTGACACCCTTAAGGGATGAGTTTTGAAAAATCCCTTCTTAATGCTTGCTTGCATTGTATACTTGATCTATTCTAGAAATTTGAAGTTCCTAGGTTCAGTAGTTTCGGCTCTACGTTGATGAGTGAGTCAGTCAGTCAGTCAGGACTTGTCCGTTTATATGTATAGATTAGAATACTTGCATAATATATTGCATTGCACCCGTGTGAAGGGGGGCGGGTCGCTAGTATTAAAGAAAAAATTACCCACACTTCGCGGATAAAGTTGCGTTTATTTCTTCAAAGTTTATTGGTTCCATATTTCCCGCTCTCGTATTGCACGTCAGCCGCATCACCTGCCAGAAAAAAGAGGGTTATTTCTTTAAATCATATCCAAATATGAGCCGTTAAAATATTCACGGATTCCCACCCCACCCCTAAACGCGAATATAAATCTTAGGGAATTTTCCCTTAAATATTAGCATTGGGAGAAAGGGGGATTTCCACCTTTTTTGTTCCAATCTGTTGTTTATGTTTCTGAATACGTGTTGAGGAAATTGTGGGTGATAATTGCGTTACGTACTGTTGAGTACTTGCGTTACTTTAGCGACTTGTTTTAATAAACTCCAATCATAGCACGTGGCCGAAATTATATATTTGACACTTACAGTTTCAAAGATTTCACTGCTATATTTATTCCACGGGTCCATATTGGCTCACATAAAATCGATCCTCCGAATTTTTCTTCTACTACCGATTTGTAGTCAGAATCATCACTCTTCCGAATTTTTTACTTCATACTTTTGTCCGTCATAAATTTGTACTACTACTAACCGAGTTCATAACATACAGTTTTCAGAACATTGTAATTCATAATGTCGTCACCCAGATTATGTGTGTAGTCATAATTCTGATTTTCATATTTATTTTATTCAGAACTATAAATTACAATAAACTTGTCAATCATAACATTTAAATATCGATACAGTTTTTCTTCATAACGTTTTTATTCATAATGCTTGTTTTCATATTTCTTTCAATAATAACCATAAAAATTCATAAAAATTGTAAATTATAACATTAAACAGAACTCTGGAGTCTACTCATATTAAAATTGTTGATGTCGAAACATTTTGATTACATTTGTATTGTTGCTATAATTCATCATTGAGGGTATCTATCGTTTTGCATAACTCGGCCGGCTGCATTGAGTAGGGGTTTTGTACAGCCACGCTTCGTACAGCCATATTTTCCGAGTCCATTATGACTCAAAAAGCATGCAAGCATACGCTATACGTGGTTACAATACAAACCTAACCTAACCTACAGTTTTCGGTTTTGGACACATGTTCTATTTTGGCGCAGTTCTTCCTAACGGCATGTATTAGTATATGATTACTTACTAAATACTGTGTCTTTTTGAATCAATCCTGGCTATGCATTTGCTTATTGAATTTTGATGTAATAGTAGATTATTTACGATTAAATATACAAGCAAGCATGCAAGCATTTTGACGCTCCGCTCGCTTCGCTCGCTCCGCTATACGTGGTCACAATACAAACCTAACCTACAGTTTACGGTTTTGGACACATGTTCCATTTTGGCGCAGTTCCTCCTAACGGTATTAGCATACTCTTACTTACTAAATACATACTGTTTCTTTTTTAATCCATCCTGGCTATGCATTTGCTTTTTAATTTTGATGTAATAGGTAGTAGATTATTTACGAGTATACATACAAGCAAGCATGCAAGCATTTTGACGCTCCGCTCGCTTCGCTCGCTCCGCTATACGTGGTCACAATACAAACCTAACCTAACCTACAGTTTTCGGTTTCGGACACATGTTCCATTTTGGCGCAGTTCTTCCTAACGGCATTAGCATACTCTTACTTACTAAATACTGTTTCTTTTTTAATCCATCCTGGCTATGCATTTGCTTATTGAATTTTGATGTAATAGTAGATTATTTACGAGTATACATACAAGCAAGCATGCAAACATTTTGACGCTCCGCTCGCTTCGCTCGCTCCGCTATACGTGGTCACAATACAAACCTAACCTAACCTACAGTTTTCGGTTTCGGACACGTTCCATTTTGGCGCAGTTCTTCCTAACGGCATTAGTATACTCTTACTTACTAAATACTGTTTCTTTTTTATTGATTATTGATTAAAAATAGTTACCGAAGAATTGCATTTTTATTATTTATTATTTTATAATATGCCAGCAACGAACTTACCTACTCCGCGTATAGTCTATCCGGTATTATAAGATAAAATTCTGTCAAACTGGTACAAGTGAAAAGCGACCAAAGTGACTTCATTTATCCTTAGAGATCGGACAAGCTATACCTAAGCAAAATTAACCTACTTTATTACGATCAAAAATTAAGGGTAAAATTGATTTGTACATGAAATTATTCTTCTTTGTTTTAAACATCTATCGTTGTTTATGTTATTTGTACGTTTTTTGTAATAACATTTAACAGATGGCCATTCATTTACTTCGCCTATGGACGGCGGGGTCATCGGGATGCCGCGGTAGGTAATTTTATCCGCATTGACAGTGTCAAATAAGTCACATTATTTATAAAAAAAAAAAATAATGATGTCGGAGTTTATAAGTCAACACAAGTCAGTGTACAAACTATATGATAGTGAAGTTTATGAGTACAAATAAGTCTACTTATAAAATATTATGATAGTGAAGTTTATGAGTAGAAACCAGTCTGCTTAAAAAAATTATGACAGTGAAAAATAGGATCAAAAACAGTTATGATGAATAAATGTATGAAAACAAAAAGTAGTATTAGAGATATTTATGATAAATTACATTATGATTTTAAATGGTTCGGAGTTATGATCGGTAGTAAGAGTGACTAAGTATGAGTAGTGACTATTATGATGAAAATTTTTATGAGTAACATTTTCGGAGTTCCAATAATCGGAGTTGAAAAATTATGTGAACTTTGGCGCACCCTTATTCCACACTGGACCGATAATCTAGAGGTACCGGGTTCGATTCCCGTTCTCTTCCACCAGGTAACTCATTTAATTTTTTCTTTAAGCTTTGATCTTTTTATCAAAGGGCATTTTGCACATTTTATTTTGTCATTGCTTTCAAAAGGGATGGTGACTGATGTTAGATACTACAGCATACTGTAGTTATATGAATAAACTTAGCTCAATATGTCATGAAACAAAGAAAAATAATCCAAAAATAAATATTTTTTTAAATATTTGTGACGTCAAAGGTAAGCAAATGTTATATTTTATGTGACTTCAAAACGCAAATTTTATGCTTTTATTTTATCTTAAAAAAATTCAGAATCTTCATAATTTAACAAAACAATAATTGTGTAATTTTATATCATCAACTAAAAATATGGAGTATACAAATAAAGCTATATTCCACAGATCCTGTTATATTCAGAAATATCAAAGACCTCATCCAAGAATCTCCGCCGCATAAGGTTTAGAAATGAGTACTTATGTACTTATCCTTTCTGAAGAAATGACGGACTGTTGAGTTTCTTTCGGCGTTTTTTCTCTACAGCGGAACTTGTGAAATCCCGGTAGACTCAGACATGAAAAAAAAAACCGGCCAAGTGCGAGTCGGACTCGCGCACCGAGGTTTCCGTACAAACACTTTCCATCCATAAGTGGTTAAGTTAAGTTTGCACCTGGTATGTATAGCGCCCCATATAAATTAGGTGCAAAGTTAGGTATTAAAATATTAAAAAAAACTACTTACTAGATCTCGTTCAAAACAATTTTCGTTGGTAGTTTTTATAGTAATGTACATCATATGTTTTTTTCAGATTTTTCATTTTCTTATTTTAGAAGTTAGAGGGGGGGGACCAACTTTTTTCCACTTTGGAAGCGTCTGTCACGCAAACTATTCGGTTTAGAAAAAAAATATTTTAGAAACCTCGATATCATTTTTGAAGACCTATACCCCACACGTATGTGTATGATGAAAAAAAAATTTTGAGTTTCAGTTCTATGTATGGGGAGCCCCCAATATTTATTTATTTTTGCATCAAAATCTTAATGCGGTTCACAGAATACATCTACCTACCAAGTTTCAACAGTATCGCTCATAGTTTCGGAAAAAAATGGCTGTGACATACGGACGGACAGACGGACGGACAGACAGACATGACGAATCGAAAGGGTTCCGTTTTTTGCCATTTGGCTACGGAACCCTAAAAATGCCCTTGCGGCCTTCTTGCAGAATAAAGTTCATTATTATTTAATTTCAGTTTATTGTAACTTTTGAGAAGAATTTCTAATTTGGTTGCTTGTTCAATCAGTAGCTTCTAATAACACAAAATGAAAATAGTAAACACCAATATATATGTAAACCGTTGCTTCGGGCCTAAACATTTCCTTATTATCAAATTTAATCTCAAAACACTAAGGAACTGCGGCACAATCAAAACCCAATCCTTTTACGCAGGCTTAAGATCCCGAATACATTGTTTTCAAAATACGCTAGTATTCGTAATGTCACACTGATAAGAGAGAGTGAGACAGACATGGGTGGGTGATGCGGGAGTGACAGGGTGAGATAGGGTACGTTTCAAATTGTCGCCATCGCAATATTCGAGATTAAAAGTAACGGCTCGCTTGGCAAGGTATCCGCAGGGATGGCACCAACGGCAGATAACAGAAAAATACTGATATTTTACAAATTGTGTTTTTCAAGTATTTTGCAACCAAAAAACCACGTAATATTTTCTTCGGTTTCTGCGATCGTTACTTTTTAAAATAACATCACGTCTGCGCCGAGGCGTGTTTACGAACGCAACTCATGATCAAGAACAAATCGGTGACAAAGTTACCGCCGCGCTGTACGGGTAGCTGTTCCTGATGAAGTCGGGCCGTTCCTGACAATGTCATGTGAGTGTAAACCGCCTAATACAATAATAATTAAAAACCGCGAATCGATCGACTATAATGGCGTGAGTAAACCCGTTTCATAGTAGATTGTTTGACAAGGGGCTAACATTGTCTCGAGATAAATAGTGTTTGAAATATAATTAACTATTATAAAGTTTAGCATGTCGTCCAAAGAGCAGTAAACAGTAAATTGGGTACATGTTTTTAACATTTTCAAGACCAATTAAAATTGCAGACAAAATTAATCAGCAAAATTATTTTTTCAGATCAGATTATTGTATTTGCTTTTGTACATTAAAAAAGAAAAAAAAATATTTCAAACTTTGTGCCAACCCTACCAGCAATACGACACTCCGTCCCCTACAATTCGCGCACTATTTTTTACAAGAACCACCTGAATTTCAGTGACTGCACTACCCAGAAATTTCCTATTTCGCACACCCCTATTTCTGATACTGCAGTCTAGTTTTTAGGAATCTGAATGTATGGAGCGGACGTTAGGGTTGGCGCTTGCGGAAAGGAAATAAGTTTCGTGCAAATAGAGGCGAGTTAAAAATGTTATTCGGTTTTTTCGTTTATTCTCGAGTCTGTTTTCGATAAAGTGAAAGTGCAAAACTGTTCGGCAATAATATGGGTATATATTCTATCTGCGTTATATTTGACGACGTTATTGGCGCAGTTTGTAAGCACCTGCCTACTAAGCCGGTGGTCCCGGGTTCGAGTCCCGGCCAGGGCAAATATTTGTGTGATGTAACTTGTGCTTGGGTCATGGTTGTTCTATGTATCTAAGTATATATTTATACGAATATCCATCGTCGTCAGGTACCCATAACACAAACCTTCTTGAGCTTAATTTGGGACTAGATCGATTCGTGTGAAGTTGTCTGATATATATATTTGATATTTATTTTATACTAGCTTTTGACCGCGACTACGTACGCGTGGAACTTGATAAAAGGGATTATTAAAAGCGCCTAAGCAAATGTAAGAGCAATTGTGCTTTTGATTTAATAATTACATTTTCCTACAAGGTCACCGCACCCCAACAGAAATGTTCACTCACTTTTCAATCTTTTTAGGTATAATTTCCAGGATGAAAACTATCCTATGTCTTTCCTCGTATCTTAAGCTATCTCTATGCCAAATTTCATCAAAATCAATTCAGCGGTTTCAGCGTGAAGAGGTAACAGACAGACAGACACAGTTTCGCGTTTATAATATTACTTAGTATGGATTTGTAATGGTGCTTCCATATTCAGTAAAATAATATATTTGTAGAATATACCTAAATAAAATAAAAGGTTTCAAAGAGGTGTCAAGATAATATTTATGGAAGAGTGCATGCCTGAAAAGATCTCAGACATTCAAACTCAGGTATTTTTTTGGGTTGATACTATCTTAAACATATTCGGAGGTGAATGTTTTAGGTTCTCAATGTAGACGACGACGCAGTTGGTTCAGTGGTATTGTGGTCCCAGGTTCGAATCCCGGCCGAGACAAATATTTGTGTGATAAATTGGAATAAATATTCCACCCAACCAGACAAATGCGCTTGGGTGAAAATTATTGTTTGTATATAAGTATGTATTTATCTATATAAGTACGTATATCGTGGTCTAGTGCCCATAAAACAAGCCTTCTTGAGCTTAATTTGGGACTACTGTCTAATATGTGTGAGGTTGTCTAATATTTATTTATTTATTTGAAGCCAGAAGTTAACGCTTTTAAACCCAAAATTCCAGCTTCCCAACATTGTTGCGATTTCGCTTCACCTTTTGCATTGTTTTCTGTGTCCCCGTTTTTCAAAACCTTTATCAATACTTTTTAAACTGTTTTTGCGTTCGGATCGCTTGGCTTTCAAAAAGAAAAAACCTTTCTAAATCTGATAGAGGAAAACTATTAAAGTGAAAAAGTGAAACGAAACAAAACAAGCCTGCTATGTTTCCAAGCAATGTTTCTTTCTATATATCTTTTAGGGGATTAACGTTCCCTAGTGATATATTCCTGGTTTCTTTTCGAATATGTCTTCCACCATGATCGCAGTTTTAGCAGGTTGTGTATTTGTATTGATAATCAAGTAAAATAAATTAACGACGTTATATATAATTTAATTTGTGGATTATTTTAGACTAGCGACCCGCGTCACGGGTGCAATGCTGATAAATTATGCATGGATTATACAATACAGAAAACCTCGCAACTAGCAAAATCAGTACTTATTGTATTCTTCAAGACTACTTTATAAGATACTTATAGTTTGCTACAAGCCTGGGATTTGGGCGCAGTTATAGGAGCATTATTTGCTTATAATGCTCTTATAATCAACTCACAGAATGTCAGAAAGCCCTATAATATACTTGCAGAAGCGCAATTGCGACTATAATGTTCTGAGACTACACATTTTTAAACACAAATAATCTTATTAGTATCTGACATAAATATATTACTAGAGTAATATTGTTTATAACGCACTACTAATGTTCTTAGTTATTGGTTATAAGTACTTTTTATAAAAAATATCTCTTCGTTGTATCGGCCGGTTGGTGTTTTGTTTTATTGTGATAAAAAAATATCTTCACTTAAGTATTCCTACTATTTCCTTTTAATAAAACTATTTCGTAATCGAAAATCGTATACTTATTGGTTTTATTATAAGATATTGTGTGTGAACTCGCCGGGGAAGTCATTATTATTGTAAATGTCTACCAAAAATAGCTCAATTTCACAATGCCCCTTGAAAAGCTTCACATATCATAAATATTTTTGACATAATATTTCAACAATTATTATGAACATTCGCCATGTTTTTAAATTACTCTTCATTGAGTTGTTATACGACAGTTATAGGCAAATTTGCACTTAAAGCAGACTCAATCGAGACAATTCGCCGCCATATTAATGAAAAATAAAAGACAGTGTTGCCAGAGCCATTGTGTCATAAGTTACGTTTATTTTGATTTTAATAAAAAAAACCGGCGCGGGTCCGATTCGCGTACCGTTCCAAAGGTACCAGCTATAAAAGCATAAAATACTGAATACAAAAAACTTGGCTGGATTGAAACCTTGTTAGTCTGAAATAATGTAATGAATCAAGTGGGGAGTTATAGCAATCCATAACTCCCGCAGGAACTATAAAGGCCTTTGTCCTTCAGTACACCTGCATGTAATAACAAACTGCATGTAATTACGAGCAAATGTGATCCTAAATAAGTTTGTAACACCAAGTAAAAAGCCGTCACTTCTTAAAAATATTGCCAAAGACGAATAAAGTCATATTCGTCATATCAGCCGTCCACTGCTGGACAAAGGCCTCCACAAATTTCTCTACAACGATTGGTCATGTGCCGCCCTCATCCAATTGCTCCCGCAAACCTAACCAGGTCGATCCGCCAGGTTGGCTTTCCATGCTGCGTGTTCCGGCACGCGGTGTGACGTGAAGCTGTGCGTAGTGTTAAAAATTTGCCTTACTAATATATAGACCAAAATAATGTTGTATGCCTTCGGACTGTACATTGAGGATTAAAAATAATTATGTCTTGAAAAGTATATGACGTAAAAATAAACTACACGCAGATTTTGGGTCCAAATAGCATATATATACTCTCAGAAAAAAATATAACAGAAATATCTCTGTACACTTTAATGTTCTCACTTCAGAATTTTTAACAAAAACCATTGTAAAGTTACGATATGTGCTCAGAAATCAAAAGTTACTTACATGTTATGAGAGGGTCAAAAGTTACGAAAAATGTAACAAATGTAACAATCTGGCAACGCTGATCATGACAGATACGAAGTATTTACTAGTAAAGTGATTACTCGAGTAGCTTATAAGGTTGCTTAATCTAGTAACGCTCTTAACCAGGACAATTACACTTATATGAATCTTGAAGAAGACTACTAAGAATGCAAACATATAATAACCTCAGCTTAGTGTATTATAAAATCTTATACTCTTATAAAATACTAACTGTAGGATCAAATATTATTCAAGACAATTTAATCTCTGTGCATACAATTATAGGATACTTATACTTATAAGTGTCATTCAAGATAATCTTGTAGCCAACTAGAAGACTGTGCAATAGGAACGAATGATCTTCAGAGTATTTACGCTTGCGAAATGTTACTACTAGTATAAGTATCCTATTACCGTCCTAGGTGCTTGTCTTAAAGCACACTATAACACCGAAATATAAAAATGAATGCTCTTGAGTATGTTACAGCTTGTTAAATGCTATTATAAGTAGAAGACTCTACAACAATGCCTTTATAAGAACGTTAATAGTAGATATTTACTTATAATATTTATTTATATGATTACTTTGCTAGTTGGGCTACCTCTTAAATCACTAATTATATTAAAAAAACCGCATCAGGATCCGTTGCGTAGTTTTAAAGATCTAAGCATACACAGGGACAGACAGACAGACAGCAGGAAACGACTTTGTTTTAAATACTATGTAGTGAAGAGTCGCATCCAGTAGCTGCGTCATTAACATTAATTTTGTATACTTTCTTAATATTTCTAACGTTACGACGCATCATTCAAATGAAATACATTACATGAACGACATTAAGTATGATGGAGCAGATTGAGTCTATAGATCCACTGAACGAAATGAAGGAAATGAACGAATATAACGATATACACGGTGATTAATCCATACGGGTCGGTAGGGAGAAAACGAAAACTATAAGAGATAGGGAAATATGTTCTTAGAAACCATGGTGTCGCATTTAGATTTAATAGAAACTGCATTATTATTTTTTTCATAAATCACTGACAAAACCGGGAATTGAACCTGGTTAAAATTCTGTAAGTAATCGCATGTCGTATTGCAACATTCTTTGGAGCGGTTTTGACCGGGTTGTGTAAGAAATTATATCTATAAAAAAAATGAAGTTTTTATTAAATTCCCTATCTATAGCTCTCACTTCTCCCTACTGACCCATCTTGATTGATTACCATTCACCCGGTGTACAGCCCGGTTACAATATCTGTGGACCTGGCGTCGAAGGCTTTACATTGCAGCGAGGTCCACACAGATATTGTAACCGGGTTGTATGTGCGTGCAGCTCTCCGTGGCGCCACCTATGGTCCCGGAAGATCAGCGCTGGTTCTTGGGCTAGCATCATGCTGAGGTGGGACCTTTTCGTGGGCAAAAACGGGACCCTATTACTGAGACTTTGCTGTCCGTCCGTCCGTCCGTCTGTCACCAGGCTGTATCTCAAGAACGGTGATAGCTAGACAGTTGAAATTTTCACAGATGATGTTCTATTGCCGCTATAACACCAAACACTAAAAATTAAATAAAATAAATATTTAAGGGGGGCTCCCATGCAACAAACTTTTTATAGATTATGGTACGGAACCCTTCATGCGCGAGTCGGACTCGCACTTGCCCAATTTTTGACACTTTATGTAATTATGTTCTATAGTCACGTCACGTTTTCTTTTCTTTCTTTCTTTCTGTCTTTTTATCGTGAGAGTTAAAGACATGACTCCTTCATTTGAGCGACATGATTTGAGCATCTCTAAAACAATATTCACAAATATATTAAACCGGCACGTGGCAGCAATAAAATAACAGTTAACACAATGAAACGGCCCACAATTGCACCGATTCGCTGTGGATTCGGAAAGAAACGCGAGCGTAGCGAACCGATGCCGCGCTCACTTTACAATTACACGGGTTTACGTAATAGAAATATCGATTTGTGAAATTCGACGGTTCACGAGTCGTTGACCCTTTTGTTTCTAGCTTGTGGTTTTTGCATAATAGACGAATGAATGTTTTGGCCAAAAATAGACGTACATACCTACTTTGTTCCAGTAAATGTATAATAATATAGGCGCCATATGTACCAGGTGCAAACTTAATTTAACCCGGCCAGTTAAGATGGAAAGTGTTTGTACGGGAACCTAGATGAGTCCGGCTCGCGCTTGGCTAGGTTTTTTTTTACTCTTTGGGTACGGTACCCTAACAAATGCGCGGGATCTACAGATCACAGAGCAATAGCTCATAATTTCCTTTTAGAATTCAAAACGGAATAACTTACAGTCCTCACTTGTCAGTAGCATTGAATAGGGCTAGCCTGTAATTTTCGCTTCAACTTAAAAGGCAGGATAAATAATTGCACTCGACTATGTTAATAGTAGAGTTTAATTTTTATACGGTCGTATCGTTTTATTGGATTTGATAGTACGTAAATGTTCAAAAAGGGTAAGAATTGCCCACCACTGGCGTGGCGTCAAACAAATCCCTAGGCAAGCCGGAGTATAGGGGAGAGTAACCTATATTGAACCGGCGCTTAAATTGTACCACTTCTGTATTTCTACCAAATAACACAATTTATTTACACTGGCAACAAGAAATGAAGCGACGACGCCGCCATAACCAGTCCACCAATTTGGTGTAATAAATAAATTGTGTTATTTGGTAGAAATACGAAGTGGTCCAATTTAAGCGCCGGTTCAATATAGGTTACTCTCCCCTATTAGGGCTAGTATATTTGCAAGCTAGTAGGGATCGGGTTATAAAGAAGATTTCGGCTACATGTAAATATACCCACGCCAATACATTTTTTATACTCGCATACTATATTATATGAAATCCAGCAATCCCTTTAATATCCATATAAATGAGTACCTACCCTTATCTCTACCTAGAACTAACGTGACCTTCTAGCGACTGCATTATAGAGAACTAGCTTTTGCCCGCGACTACGTCCGCGTGGAACTTGGAAGTATGGAAGCAACCTCGTACAACACGATAGATATCCACCTAATCACCTTAATTAATAAAAGGGATTATTAAAAGCGCCTAAGCAAATGTAAGAGCAATTGTGCTTTTGATCTAATCATTACATTTCCTACAGGGTCATCAATGTCATCATGAATTACTTACTCACTTTTCAATCTTTTTAGGGATAATTTCCAGGATGAAAACTATCCTATGTCCTTCCTCGGATCTTAAACTATCTCCATGCCAAATTTCATCAAAATCGATTCAGCGGTTTAAGCGTGAAGAGGTAACAGACAGACAGACACACTTTCGCATTTATAATATTAGTATGGATAGTACAGTGCCCCCCAGCGGTTGTTTTGTAGAACTACAATTTACCATACAAATCGCTTACGCAGTCACTGAGTACGGACACTGTAAAAAAAAAAAAAAATTAAAATTTTAGCTGTTTATTTCACAGAAAATTCAAAAATACATAAAAAACTTAACTTCTAATCTTAAATATTAAAGATTTTTGGAGTTAAGGAGCTTATAAATTGCACTTGATTAATATGACACAGTTTCAATTTTGTGGTAGGGTAACACTGTCTGTAAACTCATGGTAAGGGCACTGAGCGCAGCATTAACTCAAAACAAGGACTCATTCATTTGATCGCACTCATTAAATGTTAACAATGTAACTCAATTGAATTGCATTATACAACGCGCACATTTGCATGAGATATGTGATTGTCACGGATATGATGTTTAAGTATTGTCGTGCGAGGCTAGCGTATTTTGGTTAAACTGGGTCTGGGTGTGACCGGTAATAGGTACCTATGCGCAATAAATTTAAACATAGATTCTAACCTTAAAACTGAACAACCTGTTTAGCATTTTTGAAAAATAACTACTTGTATAAATATTTACACAAAGGTCAATTATGAAAGGAAAATGTAATGTGATCCACTGCAATGTAAGCAGGACTCGAACCTGCTACCCTACGTTTCCGGCGTAGTGCTCTCTGTATAGTTCGAAGCCCATTTCTTAAGCGAATCCCATTAGCTTTGTACCCGATTAACAATACTCATTATCTGTATTGTTAACTGTGGCCACAGCTGCCACTTCGAAATATAAGTTGTTATAAGTGCAAATTACTTTTACACTAAATTAGTCTTTAAGTCAAACGAAATAAGGTTTACTCTTAAACAAAGAGAACACAGATGTTGGTCACTTCGTAAGTGAAAGAGCAGTGAAGTTCCTATCGATGCTTATAATGACAATGAAGTTTAATCAATGAAGTAAATGTTTAAGAGTAAACCCTATTTCGTTTGACTTAAAGACTAATTTAGTGTAAAAGTAATTTGCACTTATAACGCCTTACATTTTGAAGTGGCAGTTGTGGCCACAGCTAACAATACAGATACATAGTATCAATGAGTATTGTTCATCGGGTACAAAGCTAAGTGGATTCGCTCAAGCAAAAGGATTATTTCTATAATCTATCCTCATAAAATTGAATTAAAAAAATGTCGATCGTGTTGCTGAGATTTCCCTACATCTCACTCCTCCGTATAGAAAATCAATTTTAAATTAAAATTTAAGAATTTTGTTCACAAAATAAATTTTGTCACTTACTTTACTACTTACTAACCAAACTCAGTGACCCAAAGAGGATCTTGGGCCAAAGGCCTTGTGTCAGAAACACAAGAGAACGCCATTTGTAGGGTTCCGTACCCAAAGGGTAAAAACGGGACCCTATTACTGAGACTTTCGCGCTTCGTCCGTCCGTCCGTTCGTCTGTCACCAGGCTGTATCCCAAGAACGGGGATGCCGCTATAACAACAAATACTAAAATAAAATAAAATAAATATTTAAGGGGGGCTCGCAATCTCGCATACAACAAACTTGTTATAAATTATGGTACGGAATCCTTCATGCGCGATTTGCCCAATTTTTCTATATTGTTGTGTGTCACCAATAAACAATTTTTTAACCAAACAGCTTTAGAATCTGTTCTGCTCCCACAAGTGATTATATTGTAAACATTGTAAAGCACACTATCAAATCAAACCATATATCACACTAACCACCAGTTAACACGATAATGACGAACGATAACAACCGTTGTCTCGCCTTGTTGCGTACCTAAATGCTCGTGCGCACACTTGCCATACCACTTGAAAAAAGACGTAACCGCCTTTGCCAGCCCTATTGAGTTACGCCATTTTGAGTTCAAGTGCGTACATTTACCATACCACTTGGAATTGGAAAAGATGTAACCGCCTTTGAGAATCCTAACGAATGACACCATTTTAAGTTCAAGTGCGTACATTTACCATGCCACTTGGAAATAGTACATTACATTAACTAGGGCGGTGAATTCGTGAATGTCCCAAATGTCAGGTGTTTGTATTATGCAATCTGGGGCTTTACGAATTACCGCCCGTGGTTTGTCAAACGTTGTACGTCTTGCCTTGGCCAGGAGATAGCCTTAGAAACCCCTATTCAGTTATGTTTTACTTTCTTGAAGTAGGTATTACAATTACAATATTGTATAGCGCATAACTTAATGTTTTGATTAAAAAAATATTAATTTTATTTATATACTTACTAGAAAGTTCCTGCAACTTCGTACGCGAATTCGGGTATAAAGTATCCCATTACCTGTATGTCCCTGTACCAAAATTGATTATTAGTCCGGCCGTTTCGACGTGATGAGAGGCCAGAAATTATGGTCACCAGATGGCGCCGGACTGGCGTGGCGCATTCTGCATCGCGCTGTTAAGATTTTCCT
Organism: Apotomis capreana; assembly: GCA_947623375.1. Classification (NCBI taxonomy): domain Eukaryota; kingdom Metazoa; phylum Arthropoda; class Insecta; order Lepidoptera; family Tortricidae; genus Apotomis; species Apotomis capreana. The sequence goes on from OX392520.1 coordinate 2,515,853, forward strand.
GAAATCATGACCCTCCGTAGAAAACTGGTTTTCAATACAAATCTAAAACTTAAGTATTATAGAAGTCTGTGATAAATTGAAGTAAAGTTGTCGTACCAACAGCAATGGAACCGCGCATAAATTGCCGTGAACGAATTAGACGCGGGGGAGCTGGCTGGAAAACTAGCGCAATGTATACGTCACTTATGGAAAACTAGCTTTTCCGCACCGTTTTCCTTACGTGGTTTGCCAGTTACATAAGTTGACACTGTTTTGTACATCTTCACTCTATACATGTCCTTTACGTGTAGCAGTGTAATTTGTTATAAAATAAATGTAATTGACTGTTTAAAGTTACCTATGATATACGAAAAAAATATGACTCATAATTTGTATATTAAACAAAGATCAAAGCTTAAAGAAAAATTGATGGAAGTGACCGAGAATCGAACCCGGTACCAATTTGGACCGGCAATCCAGAGGTACTGGGTTCGATATTACTCTTTAGTTTCTTTCGGATTTCTTCTCAACAGCGGTCTCTTGGGAAATGCCAGTAGATTCACTATTTGACTTGTATAAGTTCATTTGAGTGATGGATCGGCTATGTCACGGGCATATGGTGAGATAGAAATGTTTTATTGTACAGGTTGGATTATAATATAGATTGTTCCAATATAATATAGAAACCTTAAAAACTAACGTATTTGAAATACAAGTAGATCTAAACAACTAGTTCACATTTTTTCTGCAATGTTTCAAAAAAATCTTGCACAGCTCAAGAAAGTAGGTAGACATTATTTCAGACTATATTAGAATTTAGCTTCAAATCTAAGTTCTAAGCATTCAGAAAAATATTTCATACAATTTTCCCATGAAACAAGGCTTTTAGTTAGGCACAACTTTTTGGACAATTCCTTAATTACTGCTAATCAAAAGTTTTGCTTAAATAGAGGCCGCGCTTTAACTTTTTGAGTTCTTTTGATGAGTTCGGTTAATTATAGGTGCGCAATTAGGGCACGGTTTGTTTAACCTGCTAACTAAAGTTAAATTAACTCATGTGTAATTTGCGAGTTTTAGCGAATTCGCTTGAGATTTTTTGGCCTTTTTTGTGTGTGCTACTGGTCCCTTTTTAACCAACTTCACAAAAAGAGTAGGTCCTTTGTTTGACTACGAGCCGTGTTTCGCGCTAATAGTCTACGCGCCAGCGCAAACCAGGGTGCTCGGCTCCGGTCCCATGTGTTCTGGCAAAATCGGCACGTGTTTGTATCCACTCGTAGTCGTTGTGTCGCTATGTCCCATGAACCATTTGATTGTTTTTCTTAGTAAATAAGCTGTGGGCATTTTTGTGATGTTGCTAATATTATTTTATTGTTACAGGTAAGTTTGGGAGTAAACCATAAAAAAGCCAGGGGACGTAAGTGATACTATGGTTATTATATATGGATAACTTTGTTAAAAAAAAGGAAAAAGACATATTTTATCTTTTGTGCGTTGGATATTTTTATTAAAGTGTATTTTATAATTAAAACTTTAGTCTTGTGTACCGTAAATTGAATATCAACGCAGAAATAATTATATTGTCACTGCAGGCAAATAATATCAAATACCGCTTAAATTCCCAGCTTATCCTTAATGACAGGCACGAAAACTCAATTTTCCTCACCCCTTTTACCCTCGGTCCAATTAAACGTAGTTTATAAGCCTCAACCATAGTCCGTTTAAAAGGACGTAACTAAACACACAACTTCGAATGTTTACGTCACTATGTCCCTTAAAAGGAACATAGAGTTTAAGCTACCCGATGATTATAGCCCCACTTTGGGAACTTTGTACAAAATTATACCCTATAGTGTTGTTATACGTTGTTTAGCAATATTACAAGGCGAAATAATTATATTATGCATGTTAATATTGCGGTCGAAGTTACTTATTTGTCTATACCCTGAAGTTTAACACTTTCACGACCAACAACCCGCCTGGTGGGCGCTTGTAACTTCTTCTCGCGGATTGTACTATAAAAGCGCTCACCTCGCGGGCTTAGTCGGTGTCTGGGGTGGGGATGCACCCACCTAGCGGGCTCTGTCGATTTCTGGAATATTTTTTTTTTACCTGGTTGTGACAGTATTAAGTGTAAGTAAAGTATACACATTTATGATGAATTTACTTTAAACTATACTAAATAGTAGAGAGATCCCGAGCATAGCCCTTTCCATAGCTCGCTGAGTGAATCTGAGCTTCCTTAAGAGGCCCATAGTTAGAGACCACGTCTCGGCTCCGTAGGTCATCACCGGCTACCCACCCGGCCACGGTGGTCGGACGACCTGGTCAGGGTTGCGGGGACTCGCTGGATGCGGGTCGCTTCTATCCGGCCCATGTGGAAGTCAATTGAGGAGGCCTGTGTCCAGCAGTGGACGTCCTATGGCTGAAATGATGATGATGATACTAAATAGTTATTGAGTAATTTTACCGCAATAAATACACATTTTTAAATGCCGATCAATTGTCTCCATACAAAATATTGGTACTCAACCCACAAATTACGTCACATGTAGGTGGCAATTTGTATGGAGCGTTTTTAGCGCTCCGCATGAATGCTGAACTTTGAAAGTCATTTGCGACTTTTAGAGCAGTCTAAGTGTAGTTAGTCCCGTATAGACATTTGATCCCAATAAAAAATATAATCGATTGATATCCTGAAAAAAATCGTCTACACACGTATTGCCATGTCCTTTAATAAGGCTCCTTATCCGTTCAAAAATGCTGATTGTTTTAGACATTTTTCTTTATGATCGAACATGTTTCTTAACATATTATCAATGTTACTACTTAGAACACGGCTATTGCGATTTATTGGTATATATTTGAAACCTATACTTTTAATTTTTCATTGATAATTTTTGTTTCAAAACTACTCGAAATTGGAAAAAACATGCAGAAAACTGTTTTTTTCTACTTATTTTCGATTACACGCAATGAAAGCATGAAATAGCTGTTACTTTCTAAAACTCAGGGAAAAGTATTATTCCCTAAAAAAGTTGGTTGACATTGTCTATACAGGGTGAACAATCCAAATGGGTCAATAGGGAGAAAACGAAAACAATAAGAGATAGGGAAATCTGTTCTTAGGAACCGTAGAGTCAATTTTAGATTTAATACAAACTGCTTTTTTTTTTTCATAAACCTCATGTATAACTGGGAATTTAACCTGGTTAAAATTCTGTAAGTAATCGCATAGCGTATTGTAATATTCTTTACAGAGGTTTTGACCGGGTTATGTATGAAATTATGTCTGAGATTTATGAAAAAAATACAATGCAGTGTTTATTCAATCTAAAATCGATGCCATGGTTCTGTGGGGTATTTATCATCATGCCAATGTTATTTTAAGTTTTAAATTGTTTTAATATTGTAATGTTATATTTTAAATCATGATGTGCAATTATTTTATTATTTATTATCAATGAAATTAATTATTTATGTCAGTTACAATTTATATCAGTTTTATTCTATATCAAAACATTTTACAACTTATACAATAATTTTAATCATTTTAATGAATTTATTTTTACACCTAATTATGGCAATGAATTATTATGTAAAGTAATTTTTATTGTTAATTAGTGTCGCATGAATTTTATCTACGTTTATTCTGTACAAATCAATTTAACTTATTAGATAGGATCATTTTAATGTATAAAAACTAAATCATATTTTGTATGTTGAAGCGGACAAACGCATTCTATTTTATTAGTAGTGAATTGCATTCACGGGCGCGCGCAGCAACAACGTCTACGTCATCGCGCGTCACAGCGGAGCCGGTTCTTAGGGCGCTCGCAGCGCCCGCGCAGTCTGCATCGAGCACCGGCCATGAGTCGATTCACTGATCTGACGCAAAACGCATGTCGCTGCGCTCCGCCCGCTAATTTGTAAATATTGCTCGCGCTTGCATAGTTTTAAGTGCTTTGCCTTCTTATTTCACCTTCTGTACCATACAAACTGTTTCTTCGCTTTTGCTTGTGATGTGTGTGGAAGAATAAACCTTAAAGAACAAAGGACTGGCTTGTGTTTACATTCTGCACCCGAGGTGATTCCTTTCGCAAGTAAGTGCTCAACATTAGATGCAACCGTAACACACGCGCATCTATTACCACAATTCCTAAGAACAGATTTCCCTATCTCTTATATTTTGTGACTTCTCCCTACTGACCCATTTGGATTGATCACCCGGTATATTTGTCATAATATGTAAAAAATAAATAAAAACAATATGCCTCCTAAGTACACGGATCTCACAAGCAGATAACAATTACGCATCTCAAATGGGATTTTGCGAATAAATAATGACCTAATTATATTTTATTTACTTTTAACGGCAATTTACTTGGTTTACTCGAGGAAATCAAATAACGTTGTCCTAATTGGTATTCATTAATGTATGAAGCAATCTGTCTGTTTGTAGACGAAATGGAACCGAATAGGGAATGAAATATGATTTGGTATTTCGAGGGTATTTTCTAAATCTAATTATCTCTATTAAAAGTCGTACTTACTGAATAAATTATTTCATTTCCAATATGTAGTAAAAACGGTGTCCCTTCGTTTTACTGACTGAATTTTTGTTTCGTAGAAAATGTTTCTTGTAATATCGGTTCACAGAACAATCACTGTGTATTTATTTGTTCTTTATTGGATGACTAGCTTCGCCACGCGGTGTTACCCGCTCATCCCACAGGAACACTAAATTTTTCCGGATAAAAGGTAGCCTATGTGTTAATACAGAAACATACACATGAGAAGTGTTTGTATGGTAACCTCGGCGCGCGAGTCCGACTCGCACTTGGCCGGTATTTTAAACATTAAATGTGCAATAAAGAGTATCCTATCTATGTATTTATGTCTTCATATGATTTAAGAACATCGCCCTACCAAATATCTAATGTCCATTAAAATGAACATCGTTTGGTAGAGCAAAGGACGCCTCGAAGGCAAATCCTCGAATCCAAACATCTCACAAAAATGATACTTTTTGATAAAGGACCTCCCCCTAATTTGGCGTAACACAATACAATCTTTTATTGTACCAAAAGAAAAACAATCACGTAATAAGAGGAACTTAACGGTGCTTCAGAAATGTAATATTTTCTTTATAGTACTTTTTTGGTGACTGTATGAGTTCGTTCTCTCGTTTATCGAATCGTGCTTAGCCGAAGTAAATAATTATAGGATGATATTACAAAATATACAGCGTGCATATTTGATACAACCGCATATTGTAGCCAGACGGAGATTTTAGTGCTATAATCTGATATTTATAACAATTATCAATTGAGCGTTAACTGCCATTGCGTATTTAATTTTTGATAATTTTCTGAGTAACTAATGTATGGCGTACACTTATTAAAAGTTATTACTAGTGACAGTTGTGACATCAAGATGTTACGAGTATGTGTCAACTAACAACAACAAAAAAAAATTGCGTGCTGAATTATTTTATACGGAGAAAAAGTTCGATTTCTTAATAATTTACGGATCAATATTAATAAGTGCCTAATACTAAGACCCCGTAAAGTTTGCGGTTATATCAAATATACATGCCATATTGTATTGTAACGAAATCTAATATCGCATTTGTCCGTATTTTTCCTTGTTCTATTTTTATGTGCGATTATTAATTTCATTAATCGGGTAATTTATATTGTCTCCATGTTCAATTCGGAGGCTCACAAATTGCGATGCGGGTTTGAGAGGTTCTTATGTGAATCTTGTAAGAGCGAGCAAGACAGATATACCACACGCACTGTATAGAAATGTTATATAGACAGGACAATAACATTGATTTTTGTTTTGTATTTTGTCATTTATTATTAATGTGTCTTAAGTAGTAATTCATATTAAATGTTCAGAAACTTATTTGATCATAGAAAACTATTTCTAAAGCAATCAGCATTTTTGAACGGATAAACGAGAACGGAAAATGGAGCCTTAATGACCATAGAAAACTAATTTTCAATGCAAAGCGACTCAGTTATGCCATACGATTAAATTCAACGCAAAATCAGAAGTCTGTAATCAGATGACCTGATTTTTAGTGATGCTGCAGTTACGACATACATACCTAGATCATCATTCAGAAGCCCTTATCCCATTTATTTAGGGTCGGCGCAGCATGTTTTCTTCCTCCATTCTTCCCTATCACTCGTCATCTCATCGTTTATTTCCTTCTTATCCATATCATCTTTCACACAATCCATCTTTTCTTTGGTCTTCCTCTTCTTCTAAATCCGTCCACATAATACATACTTACCTAGATAATGCCCCTTTACTTTTCATTTGCGCAGATTTACAATGCGCAGAGACGACAAAAATCTCGAAAAACTGATCGTGGTTGGGAACACCGAAGGCAAAAGATCGCGCGGTCGTTCGCCAACAAGATGGACCGATCAAGTAAAAGACTCATCAACCTCTAAATTGTAGTCGGTTGTAAGAGACGCGCTCGACAGAAACCGGTGGAGGCAGATCATCCGCGCCAGATGCAGCCCTGAAGCTGACCACGATCCTCAGACATGAGGGACCGACTCCAGAGAGCGAAAGAGACTCTTCATTTAATGAAATCCCCAAAAAAAGTATAAAATGAAAGACATTTACAAAGAAGACCTAAACGTGAAATGCCAAAATTACGTTTAATTTAAACAATACGTTGGGATTTCCCCGTTTTTCCTCTGATTGGGATTTTAAGCCAACAGATGAAAACGGGAAAATGGGTCGTTATCAGACACGATAAGGGACAGACGCGCCATTGAGCGCTTATTAAGAGGCCTTATTCCTTTAAAAAAAAAACTATGACAAATATATTGATAATTTCAACCAACTTTTTGAAGTGAATACCTTTTCCCGAGTTCTAGGTAGTAACATAGCTACTTCATGCTTTTATTGCGTGCAGTCGGAATACAGTTGAAAAACTAGCTTGCCGTGTTATTTTTGTCACTTTTAAGTACTTTTTGAAACAAAAATTGTCAATGAAAAATTCAAACTGTAGGTTTCAAAAAATATACTAACTAATAAATCGCAATAGCCCTGTTCTATTGATAGTAATTTAACACACATGTTTGATCATAGAGAAACATATCTAACACAATCAGCATTTTAAAAGGAATAAGGCCTCTTAATCATGCGCCTTTGAAACTTTAATCCGGCCAGTTAAGTGTTTGCACGGAACCCTCGGTGCGCGGGTCCGACTCGCAAATGGCCGATTATTTTTGCTAGCCTGGTGTTCAACTGCTAGGCAAAGACCTATCCCATGTAGTTGTGTTTAAAATCGACTTAAATAACAACCATAGAAAGCTCAACTTATTTGATGTCTTCGAATACAGGGTGACTTAAAATTGGTTTTGATTGTGATAATATTATGAAAAAAACGATCGTGAGACATCTTTAATAATTATAAAAACACTTTAAACTCACGTAATAATTGAGAGAAACGGCCCGACATATTTCGAACTCATATGGAGCTCTTCATCAGGGGAAGCTAGCCCAAAATTCGATGGTTAACTGTCATATCTGTCACTTGTTGTTATAATGTAGGGGTTAACACGAGGCATTTATTTTTAAATCACGGAAAAGCTTTTTTCTTTGACAAGTGACAATAAGTAATCAAAACATGTTTACTTCATGTGGGATTGGTGTATTTTATGTCAGATGATATGCATAAAAAAAGTTTGATTTGAATAATTTAAACCTCTTTGTTTTTGATCGCAGTGCTAGAGTAACCGCATCAAGCTTAAAAAATCGATATAATTTATAACTTAAAAATTATAACTTTTAATTATTTTAGAAGCATTAGACTTTCCGTTTTACCGGGGTTTTTTAAGGATGAAGTGTGCAAAACATTAATTTTCTATCACCAAAATGAAGCCTGTATAATACGGTAAACCCGCACACACTCTCACCCTATTTCGTGCCGAATTTTCATAATTACAGGCGATGGGGTGTATTTATTGGCCCCGGCGGGAGCTGCCTTTATTCTGCAAACGTGCGGATAAATTGTTACCTTTGCGGATGCTGTCTGGTTATACGTAGAATAGGAGAAACAATGATATTGTATTAAACCATTGATACAAATTGTGGTGTAATAGGTACCAACATAAAAAAATGAGATATTAAATCGCCATTCGTCATCTTTCTAGTTAGATGTCCTTTCACATACATCCGCTTGTACCGGCTTTCGAATGTTTTCCCCTACAGATCATGGTTTGATAATTATGTAGTTGATTTTTAGTAAATTTTTGTAGCAGCCTTGAGCGTTATACGATTTTGTTATATGTCTGAAAATCCCCAAACAAAACATGCATATTTGAAAACACACGACTAATTAACTAACTCTATTTTATAATAAAGGCTGTATATTCAGCTCATAAATCAGCGCGTTGACAGCCTGACGTCACGACGACGGGACCTGACATGTCTTGTCGTTGATAACGATACGCGATGGATGATAAATGTTTGAGGTATGTTTAATTAGCTTGGATTTAATATGCTAGGAGTTCGGGTGACGATACAAGAAACCTTACAGTAATCCTATTTCGTTATTAAAGGTGCAGGTAATAATAGGCAATTTAGAAGAATCGTTTTTTACATGTATGTGTCTTTTAAAGACGAATACGGTAACAAAGACAGGAGGAATTTATCAACACAATTACAAGCACTAATTTTTCAATATTTAATTTTAATATCTTCTTTGAAATGAAATTCGATTTTTATCAAAGAATATCCTGGTCACGGCACCAAACTGCCGTATTTAGTTTTTTGTACAACTTGATGAAAAAATACGATTATTTTTTCACTATTCATGGATTATCTAAAAAATATTGACATTGGTGATTAACAAAGCTAAACAAAACAATGTTATTTAAAACACCTTCAGTATCCTTCACTGTATCCTCGACATGGAAGAAAAGGATGGTGCAATCGAATAGGACCCATTGAATCGTTAAAGCTATTACATACTTAAAATACTATATCTATGTACGTTTGTGTATTTGACCTAATAATACCACCAAAACGTCCACATCAAGTTACCGAAGCCAAACAAATGAATTTGAATTCATCCAATTCGCCGCCTCGGGAATCGAATCCGATTTATTTACCTGATTTTTGTTAATTTAATTAGACGTTTAAAATAGGGTATGAATTGTATTCACAAAATTCAACGATGAATTAGGATTGTTTTGTAATGTAAAACAATCATTATATCCCTTTAATTAGGTAGATGTAAACACAAAAGAGCGTGCAATTAATTGTTCGATTTCTTTCGTGATGAGTATGTTTGATGGAGACATTCATATTTTCTTAAATCCTCTTTGGTTCACTGAGCCAGACTCGTAATATGACCTAAAGCTAAAGTTACTAACATTCTAGCAATGATATACAGAAAACAAAAATGATATGAGGCTACGTGTATGAAACCACGAACATATTTACAAAGAACGCTGATGGAAAAAGTCCTGTTTAACTTTACAAGACCCCGCTAAGCCGAAAAACTCAAAGAATAACAGATTTTTGCGAACAAACGGAAAGTTGTATTAATACTTGTGTTTGTATTGATTGATAGATCGGAATTTTCAGTTGTAACAAAGTATTTGGCGAAGATTTCCCATTGTTAGCTTTTACTTAGGGGCTTCAATGTTGGGATGTTTTTCCAACATTGTTTCGTTTTAGGAGTTTAAAGTTTTCTTGCTTTGTTGTTTAACTTTTGAATTCTATGACTGTTTTTTATTAGGTCGAGTTTTTATGCGTTATTTTATATTTGTGAGATCATTGGTTAGTGTATCCGTGGCTCCAATTTACCTACAAAAGCAATCCAATAGCTAGTTTATTTACGATTAAGATTGAACTATAAATGAACTATACATGAGGATATTAAGTACCTTCCACGCGATGAAAAATGTATTCACTTGGTAATATAACAAGACATCATAATGCTCTTAGGCTGCATGTACTATCGCCAACCAATTCTGCATTCTCATAGTAAACAAAAGCGGAACAGAGAAAATGTAAAGTATTTTTTTTAAACATTGCGTCTGAGTTCACGAACAATATAAGCTGAATTATATTTTTTAGAGTGCTGTGTTTTTTTAGTTCATTGCATATGTTTGAGAAAAGCATATACATGCCTAGCCGTGGAGGGCTTGCCGGCTTTGTATCAACTTTCAGTATACCTGGAGTCTGTAGTAATGTAGATACTTTGGGAGTGGTAACTCATTATACATCTTTCAGCAGATAATGATCGAAAGATCGTCAAAGCTTTCATAGGAGTTTTTAGCTATTCGTCCAATTTGAGTTTCTAATTCGACATCACATTCTATTCCAAGTTTATTACTTTCATTTCCTTTAGGTTTTAATGACTGCACTAACGGTGAGTACATGTTTTTGATTAGCTTTATCCTTGTTAAGAATGCTTTCATTTCCTCTGGTAATAAATAATGAATAAATGCTTCTAAGAACTGTAATTTAGTTTAGAATTTATAGTATTCTGATAGGTTTAACAAGATGGACTAAATTTGTTTATTTTATAATAAAAATATAATCACAGAATGAGGCTGCTCGTCGACTGGAAAGGAGCGGAGCGAAGCGAATAATAAAACGGTTTTCTTTTCGCCGAATTTTCACCGAATGTTTTATTTTGCCAGTGTCCTTTCAGAGAAAGCATTTATCTCTAAAATCATCAAGCTATAACCATCATAAAACCACAAAACGAACTAACCTAAACAACTCAATAGGATGATATTTTCAAATGTATGACTTCAGTGGAAAAAAAAAGTTGGCAAAGTGGAAATTCGATGAAATGAAGCATTCAACGAAAAATAATTCGACGAAAAAATAGAACACCAATAAAATGATCACAGTGTCGAAGATCCTGAAAAAATATCTAAAACTAAACATTTAGCTGCCAAATCTTCCTATCCGTGTGTATTCCTCAAACTTTTCTGCATGTAGGAGGTTAAAGCTATCAATCTTGCCGGGTTTTTGTTGAGAAAAAAAGTTTCAAACTCCTAATCCTGGGGGATGCAGCCGGAATAATGAATATTGGTATATTTTCAGCCCTGCCACGTTTTTGTTTAGTTTTGGGTTATCTTAAGTTAGGGTAGCAACCGGGTTGTTATAAAAGATGTTGTCTCAACATCGTCGTCAATATACCTAACTTAATAAATTTTGGAAAGCAGAATGTGGCAGCCATTCCCACATATGACGATGTATGAGAGCCCGCTCACTAGGCGGCTACAAACTCCCATATCTTTGACAGGCTACTCCCTTAATCCATTTGGAATGAAAAATATATACGCATCATCAATAAATTGTACCAAAAGAGTAGGTATGAAATGAAATTCCCGACCACGTACACTCTGTTATTTTAGACAGAACTTTCCAAAACAGCATAACCCAAAATCTGTAAACAAAAAAAAACTAAAGTACATTTGGTGCCGTGACCAGGATATTGTATAAAATAAAGTTATTACTTAAACATAACGCATTATGATGCTAAAAAAACGCACCTAAGTAAGTGATATAGAAAAAGTTAAGGTTAATAATATTCTTGCTGTCAAGGCTACGGGTAACCCTTGTAATCTATCTAAACTATTATAAAATTGTATTGAAGAATCTCAATACAATTTATGCCGCGAGGTAATTATTCCAGGAAAAATCACAGCGCAATGCAGGATACGTATGAAGTGCGATTCCAGCCTGTTGGTAAAAACTAAAACGGCTGCATGGATTTTAACTATATTTTGTACAGGGAATCTATCCAAAGATATTATTTCCCGACTTCTATGAAGAAAAACGTTTGACCCGGACGAAATTGTAACCGTCTAGTTAAGATCTCATTTATTATACAGAACATATTGAATATACGTAACTCCTAATAACTATTACGTCTAATGGCTGTCAGATCCGAATATAATCGTTGAGACTTAGCGTTAATCCTTGACAGATATTCGCTTAATAGGGTTATAATCAAGGTCCGGAATTTTTCATAGCAAAAATCAAACTGTGAGAGGGTTCGACCAAAGTGTTTTATCGACTATCGATAAATAGCTTTCACTTAACGAAACATCGTTAAAGCAATGAAATGAACTTTTGGATATATACAGTGGCGTTCAGCTAATTAGGGACATCATTATTTTATTCCATACAACTGCATATAAAATATAACTTTGGAAATTTGTTGAAAAATGTAAGATGCGGTTGAGAATTTTTATTATTAATAACATGAAGTATGGGTGTTTAAACGGGAGTATAGGTGTTTAAAAAAGGAAAAATAAAGTTTTTGTAAAAGTTGTACTTTAGAAACAAGACATGTTCAAATTAACATTTTTTACAACTCCATATTTTAATTTTAATTAGAAACGGAATATACATATGCCTATTTAAAAATATAGGTTTTACAGAAATTTCATTTGCACTCTGCTGAAACTTGTTTAAACACGCGTCCACTATCTATGTTATCTATACTCACAGACCAATAAACCTATATATAACCTAGGTTTATTGGTCTGTGTCTATACTATTATAAAATTCTAGATTTCTATTGAAAATATATTTTCTATGGAGAGGGGTCACCATTTCAGGAAAAATCTTAATAGCGTGATGCACGATCGTCATTTGTTTTGTATAGACTCGCGGCGCCATGCCTGTCTGGCGCCATCTGTTGATCATAATTTCCTATGTCCTCTGATCACGCCGAAACGGCTGGACAGATTTTAACCAATTTTGGTACAGGGATAGCTAGACATCCAAAGATGGTTATAGGATACTTTTTATCCGTCGTCAGTTAATAAAAAAAATACACGGACAAAGTTGCCGGCACGTCCTATTTAATAATAAAATTGGTCAACTGCATCTTACGTCGTTCATAGAATTTCTAAAGTCATATGTAATATACAGTTGTATGGAATAAAATAATGATGTCGCTAATTAGCTGAACGCCACTGTATATATCCAAAAGCATGATTTCATTACTTTAACGATGTTTCGTTAAGTGAAAATTATTTATCGATAGTCGATAAAACACTTTGGTCGAACCCTCTCAAAGACTGACATTTGCTATGAAAAATTCCGGACCTTGGTTATAATACATCAAACGCTTAATAGATAATATGTAATATATAATCAGCAAGACATTATTGTAATATGGACAATATTGTACAAGTATAACAAAATATTCTTCTTAGGTACGTATTTTTGCTTATTTGCGACGTTGAAACGAAGGACCTTTATTTTGTATTAAATAACGTCGTAGTATTGGCATAAAAGTACTAACTAAGCCTTTATCAATCTCTTCAATATAATTAAATAATTGGGCTGCAAAATATCTGTTTATTATTGCTTGTTTCAAAATTTAATTAACTGTTTTTGTCGACTCTACTGTATCTCTGCGTAGAGAGCTCAGCCAACTCAATCGGAAAATAAGCTGCGCGCACAACAAGTTCAAAGATATTAGTAGAAGTAGTAATAATTTAATAATATTCTGTTAAGTATAAGATAATTAAAGGGCAATAAAATAAGATGGAGAGAAGTATGGTATAATTTTGAAACGTTTAAAGGGTTTACTATTTGAGATTTAACACGGCTGAGACCTAGTTTTGATACAATAATTTTAGTCATTCAGTGCTTTTATTTAACAATTTTCACCTGTGGTAAAAGAAAAGTGGAAGATGAAAGAATGTGGCGGCGAAGGGAACAAAGGCCGCTATTAAAAATTTGTATTTGTTCTGTTTCCTTTTGTAAGCTTTTTTGGTTTGCCATAAAGTAGGTTCCTATTGTTGTTGTTGTAGACTACAGAAGACGGCAGGAGTTCTTTCAAATTTGTTTCTTGCCATACACAATGTAACACTTATTACGAGCATAAAGACACAAAGACACTGCGAAATCAATAAATTGCTTGTGATATTGAATTATAAGTTTCTGTCTTCGCTAGACTCGTAGCGTAGTCTCAGTAACTCCGTTCAGCGGTTTACTTACAACTGCATAGTCTGTTCACCCTCCTCCATGTTTCCTCCATCCAGCGAAGTTTCCACGCCGTAAAATTTATCGTCCGCCATAAATCTGGAATATAAAATGTAAACCGACCTACTGCCCGGGGTTTATCACTGGCTCATTCCAGTTTTTCTTGGCTGTAGTTGGAATAGTCAGTTAATGTGTCACTTGCAACAATGGACAGTGGAAATCAGAGTTACATTGTATCTTAACAACGGTAGCGATGCAAAATTTGCTGGTGACGATGGGTCCATATGAAATGTTGTCCCTTATTTCACCCATTTAAGATCTCACAGTTGAAGTGTCATATTCGAGCATCAGCTGCAGAATAGGATTTATGTTTGTTGAATACAATACATTACATTACAACAAAACACAACACACCACAGCTCAACACAACACAACTCAACACAATACGAAGACTAAAAGATAATACTTTCTAGGTATAATGATTTTGTAATATGATAAGATCTTTAACAGAGGATACATTGTACGAAATTTGCAATATTACGATACAATACAATACAATACAATACACACCTCATAAATCATACAGGAGAAATACAATGCAAAAAATTACAATAAGAGTTAAACAACAGGCGGTCTTATCGCTAAATAGCGATCTCTTCCAGACAACCTTTGGGTAGTGGAGACACTGAAAAATTATTAATGCAATATTATATTTTTCTTTTAAGTTACTATCATTTATTCAATAGAAACTTACTAACTGACCCGCGCGGTGTTACCCGGGCATCACACGGGAATAGGGACACGTGACAGTTACCTTCATACTAAAATTCATCAAAATTGGTAAAGCCGTTTGAGCGTGAAGAAGTAACGAACATACACATAAATACACTCACAAACTTTAGAGGTTATAATATTAGTGTGATGTACAACATAGGTATTACTTATGTTGTTATACAATTATTAATATAAAATGCTTAAACTAAGTTATAACTCAAATATTTACATACCTAAAAAGTACCTTCTAAGTTAGATAACATGAGAAGCTACGTTAATGTATATACGAAACTGAAATAAGCAATAAAAATATATAATTACATATATATCGAACAACCTCACACGAATCGATCTAGTCCCACAGTAAGCTCTAGTAGGCTTGTGTTATGGACACTAGATGACGATAAGCATACTTATATAGATAAATATATACTTAAATACAAATAATATTCATGACCCAGGTACAAATGTTCGAGTTCATCACACAAATATTTGCCCTTGCCAGTATTCGAACCCAGGACCGCCGGCTCAGTGGCGGCTTAACCACTGCGCCAAACGCGTCGTCAAAAATTACGAGTACGCAACTCACCTGACAGTCAATAACAAAATCTTTAAATAGAATGATCCGAACCAATTAGCGGACATTTTTAAACCCAATGTTGCCATAGTGATAAAACACTTCCCTCGTGACCCTTAATTTCCGGAAAATCTTAAAATACAGGTTCAGTGATACTCATTGAAGAAGACGAAATAAATTATTGTTATAAGTAGTCAAGTGTTTGATATAATTTGTACTTTGTCAAATTATAGTAGGCGTATTTACTAGAAATCGCTTCATTGAGTTTAATCACCTCACCCGTGTTACGAACCTTCAAATATGCTCTATAGTATATTTTTTACTATCTGTAGACAAACTTGCTATGCCCACTTTGCTTTTTCACAAAATAAAAAACCGGCCAGTGCGAGTCGGACTCGCGCATCGAGGGTTCCGTATAACTAAATATTTTTATATATTTTTTTGTTTTCTGCATTTTTTGTTATAGCCGCTAAAAATACATCATCTATGAAAATTTCAACTGTCTAGCTACCACGGTTCATGAGATACAGCCTGATGACGGACAGACGGACTGACTATACTTTTTAACCCTTTGAGTACGGAACCCTAAACCACTAATTTATTCCCTTTTCCGTCGTTTCTATAAAATTTCTTAACATCTTTGTTGCGTAGGCAAAACATTCTGGCCTCTACGTAATCAACTCGCTAGGACCCACTATATTATTAATGGGCAAAATTATAATAAATTATTTACCCTTATTAATGTCTGCTTTATTCCCCTATCAATTGTATGAGTTTTATGATAATAAGGAAAGTTGGTGGTGCATCACAGTTATTGAGGAAATCAGAGGAGAATTTCATGCTTTTATTGAGGTATGTTTTTTCCCCAAGCTCAATTAGGGCAGGTTAAGTGATGTCGATTTTTTATTACTAGGGCCATTTTTTCTAAAGGTACTTTACCCCAAGGTTTTTTACCCCACTTTTTTATTTTTTTCGATATTTTGGGTAATTTCCACTCAGAATCACGAGCTCTTTCGATCTAATTAGGAGAAAAATGTCTAAAACAATCAGTTTTTGAACGGATACGGAATCTTAAGTGCGCATTCGTACGCTACCCTAATCAAAGGAGCCTCAAACTTAGACATACGTTGTGTGGTTGTACGTTCGCTGCCAACCGCTCATATTAATTGCCTAGCCGTAGCCAAATCGGGACCTTATGTTCCGAAGTATGTCTCTGTCTTAGGATGTTGGTTAGCTACAAATAGCCGCATGAGATTTGCATGGGAATGGTACAGTGTGTTTATGATGTGTGACGTTCATTCATTTGGCATACATACATTCAGATACATACATATATGTAAGGTAGCCTAACGCCGCAGAGGCGAATTTAACCTAGTAAATTAAGGAAACGTGAAGAAAAAAGAAAGAGAAAAGAAAAGTCCTAGAGTGGTGACCACTTATAGGAAGGCGCAGCGAGGGTCAGCCCCCGACTAGATGGACGGATGACCTCGTGAGGGCGGGGAATCAGTGGATGCGGTCTGCACGGAATCGCATTTTGTGGCGAGTCATAGGAGGCATATGTTCAGCAGTGGACGTTGTGGCTGATCGACAGATAGTTTATATGCAATGTAATGTTAGAGTAAAATCTTTGTATTATTTTTTATTTACATACAAGTAAGGGCTTTATCACATTAATATGATTAAGGCATAAATTTGTGAGTTTGTTTGTATGTTACTTCTTCACGTTCAAACGAATGGACCAAATTTAGTAAAATTCGGTATGGAGATAGCTGACATCCCGGATTCACACATAGGCTGCTTTTTATCTCGAATGCGGGTAACAATGTGGAGAAAGTACTTTTTTTTCATCCGTCTATTAACATTCTTGGACAAATAGCTTAGTCTGGAGTCTCTAGATGTGTGGCATAATGCTCTGTGAACGAAACGACATCTTTAACTAATTTGTTTATTTTTTGTATGTATGTATGTATGTAAACACTTTATTGTACCTACATAAAAACAAGAAAAACACATTACAAAAGAATAAACATGTACAAAGGCGAACTTGTCCCTTTAAGGGATCTCTTTCAGTTGACCTTTGAGCAAAATGTTTTTTTTTCACAAAGATGAACTTAGCGCCTTATGCCTATTTCAATAAACTTTAAGGAATAACAAAGAAAGTACGCATTTCATTATACCTTTAACTGATTTAGCTTAGGAATGTTCATTGAAATACTCTGTATCTACAACATAACTTTGCCCACAACACTAAGATTTCTGCACAAGGCCGCAAACAACGTGAAGTAATAAAGATACTATTTCTTAACAATAACCATATTTCGCGCAATTGTAACATAACTTAGGAACAAAGGAATCTAATCTGGACGCCAGCCCTATGCCAGCGTAGGGTTGTCGCGAATATATTTTATTCGTTTATTTAGGGTTTCATATCTAAGGTATGTAAACAAATCTATCCTAGCACAACTAAGGGTGAAAACCAGATTGCTGTCAACCTTTGACAACGGTATCTGTAAAGGTACTGAAACGTCAGGGAGGCTCAAATAATTAATATACGCGATTTAATAATATTTTTTAAATGTGTGACAGTCGTGAAAACCGAAGAAACTATTATCCATGTGCTACCAAAGGATACTTGAGTACTTGGATCATGTTGCTCGCCGGGATACCAACAGCCTTGATAGGCTAGTGATAAAGTGGAAGGGAGAAGACCCCGCGGTAGATCCCCACGTCGTTGGTGTGACCAAGTAACCGAAATCACTGGTCTTCTAGTTTCCTCTGCCCTGGAAGCTGAAAACCGAACAAAGTGGAAACAGCTAGTACACAACACCATGAAAAGCTTTCAGGGACCCGACCTTCAGCTATGAAGTATACCAACCAAGATGAGATCGAAGGTTTATCCTAGCAACGGCGCCATTTAGCAAGTGAATCATCAACCAGCATCATACTTGGTAAATACGTATAATGTTTTAGAAGTCTCGCATACAAAAATTGGTTCGTAAATGTCGTCGTTTTAGGTAACAACCGCAGTCGGTTGAAAAATAAAGCAAGTTTTTAAACAGGTAACTGACTGAAGCATAAAGCAACATATACATTCGGCAACGCAATACAAAGGCTTTTAACCGTGTGACGCGAAACGTGTAGTTTTTTTTTCTGTATATAAGCCCCGTGTAAAAGTAAATAAAGGGGTGTCAAAGGCTTATTTATTCCAAACAAAGCCTCGCAATCGCCGCCCTAACAATCTGCAGTGACAACCCTACCCAATTGTACCATTAATAAGGGTTTCGTTTTCCGTTGTTTTCATTCCTTCACTGAGATATATTGCTTGCCTATCTCTGCAGTTTATCATTAGCCCCTCCCCCTCCGTGGTGGGGGGTGTAGGGCCCAGTCCGTCTTAGTCAATGTACATGTGTATAGTTTAAAGGGTCTGTGTTGTTAATGGTGTAGGTCTAATGATGCCGTTTTGGGTAACCGACGTCTTAAAAGATTTTTAGGTCTCGGTTACGTAATGGTGAAGCTACCCGCAATAGTTGACAGGATTTTAGAACTGGAAGTCTATTAGACTAACGCTCAGGAGCGTTTAAACCGTTTATTTTACGAATTTTAGACAATATAACCTTATTTTTGAATCCCATCACAATTCGCAAAAAAAAACTTTCTTTTTACTTTAATAAGTATGTTTATTATCCATGAAAAACATAATCAAGGAGCGGTTAAGACTCTCCTTAGCTTTACCCATGTCCATAGCGATATTCTCTATTACGCAATATATCTGAAATATAATAGGTATGTTATCGGTTTTGGCTGCCTTAACTAACTGCATCCCGCGTTGGCAATTTTTAATATCATTATTTTTGAAGAAAAAAAAAGTTAATTGATGTATTCATGGCTCAATATAATTTCGAATTTTGCGGCATGATTCGCCATCTTGAAATATATATGCCACTCAAAATACAGAGCCTTATCTCAATAAACAAAATATCATATATTTTCTAAATTAATGGAGCACATTACTAAAATAGACTTCATATACAAAAACGTCAAATTGAACCCTAGAACCTCACCCGCCATGCATAATTAATAATTATAACGGCTCTAAAATGAAAACAACACACAAACATGTTTTGCAGAATATAACAGATAAGGACTTAAAATTCCAAAGGTTCACATTTTATTAACGCAAAATACCTGGGCAAATAACTCGGGGGACGCGACGGGAATAGCAAACACGGGCGCTGCCGCAGGCAATATTGAAGTACAGAGGCTTAACATTTTCTGGTACCCTCTGCTTCGCGACTCTTGTCGCGCAACATAGCATCGCCCGTTACTCTCTCACAGTACTGGGAAGAGAGAGACAGGTATTTCTCGCTCGAGAAAGGGTAGCGTGTGACAGATGTGCTAGAGGTGCTGGGTATGGCCGCGGAGCCTTTCAACTGCCTCCTGTACGTTATCAAATACTTTTGACGAATATCGATAAAATATTAGTGGATCTTCGTATACTTATTATACATTTATACCATTTTTATCATATAGATGAATATTTGGTAACGTACGGGAAAGGGCGATTCAAGCGCTCAGCGGCCCTACACACCTACAGAACTTTCATAGATCATGAGTATATGTATGATAGATCATATAATTAATAGTATATCTAAGATAGTTGCATATAAAATAGCTGTTCAAGTTGTTTAGTACACGTCATATAAATGGTTAGCATGCAGATAATTTTGAAAAGTGCCATCTGCGCGGAAGCTAAAGTCTCAATCGTCTTTTCTTCATCTTTGTAGTGGGATAACAAGTATCCTATAACCATTCATGGATAAGAAATGAATTATTGAAAACGGTTCAGTCGCTTAGGCTTTTCAGCAGTTATACAGTCCTTGGGCCCCACGTTTATCTTCACTTTAAAGTAGCTATGCAACAAGCTGTATGAAAAGATCACTTTCTTAGAGGTATCATTTTACAGTTTATAAGAAATTATGAAAACGGCGCTTTCTCATTAAAAAGTGTCAGACGCACCGTTGAGTGAACTTACCTGTCAGCCATAGTATATCAGATATCACTGTAGGCAGTCTGGCCTCTGCTTCATATATTTTCTGTGTTAAGTTCGCGAAGTATTGACGTCTGACTTATTTGCTTCTAAATTTGATAAATACAAAGTTGTCCGAGGCCCTAAATTCTGAGTAAAAAGGTCGTGATATGGAATGTTACGAAAATCTGTATCAAATGGGGGTTTTGAAGCAAAACTTACGGTTTCTGTACCTAAGTATACGTAACAGTTAGCTGCGGGTGAATTTTCTAAGTACTTTAATGAAATTATTTTTCATTGAATATATATCCTGTAGTTGTATACTGGCATTATTTGTTTATAATCTAAGCTGTTGAAGATTTGCTTGCCATGCATAATATGCCATCTTTTTTTCTTATGTATTATTAAACTATTAGTCTTGTAGTAATGTAGTTTAAAATTTGGGCGAGACCTATACATGAGGATGATTAAAAGTAATTGTAAATACAATTATTGTAAAAAAAAATGTTAAAAGTTTCACAGCTTCAAGTCTATCATCAATATATCATCATCATCGTCATCATATCAGCGTATAGGAGTCCACTGCTGGACAAAGGCTTCACCCAAAGTTCTCCACAACGATCGGTCGTGAATATAGTTGTAAACCAGCGGCTTGTAAGCCGGTAGTAACCGAAAGCAGCGGCTAGAAACGAATAACCAGCCGCTTGATACCGGGTAGATACCCGACTTGAGCATCAAATAAAGAAATTATTTTTATTACATTTTTTTTTGTTAAACTCTTATTTTTGTTATACAGTAGCACTTATTATGTTCTTTTTAAAAAAATAGACCCCGAAGACACCATTTGTACCTACTAATTTACTTAATTCAGATACGAAAAGTAAACTATGAAACATCGTTTGTGTTCAGGTGGCGGTGTATGAAAATTATAAGAATAAAGGTAGCTAAATCGGTTTATTTTGGATCTAATCATCATTGTAAACCAAACGCGGGAATCTCGCGCGGCAGGATAAATGCGTGTGGGGGGCTGAGGGGTGCGCGGGGCATGCGGGGATGAGTGCGCGAGGCTCGTTGCGTTGGTGCATTATAGAAATACAACTAAATGCTTACTATTACTAGGTGACTGATAAATACCTATTTCCAATTCATTTCTCACAAATAAAATATTAAAATAGTCCTATTCCACTGCTCTTTCACATTTTGTAAGAGAATTTTGAGTTTTTAACACTTAATACAGATGCAAATGTCATTGTTTATATATATTTATGTTAAATAGATCCTATAGTAAATAAATGAAAAGAAAAATAACAAAAACAAACATTGAATCATGTGAATATGTCAATGAAATGTAAGCAGCCGTTTCCAGCCGCTTGTTATCGCTAGAAATGATAATAAGCCAAATACGCCGTTTCTAGCCGCTTGGCTAGAAATGTTAGCAACCAGCTTCGCATCTATAGTCGTGAAGCCTCATCCTATTGCATCCTGCGATCCTAGCCAGATCGTTGGTCCACCTCACTGAGGGTCTTCCCACGCTGCGTTTTCCAGTACGCGGCCGCCACTCAAGAAACTTTCTTCATGTCCATATCTCTACCTAATTGGATAGATCGAAGATGCAATTTTAATGAAGTAATTCGCTTCTCATTTCTATAATGAACTATTCTTTTTTCTACCCACGGCACTCTGAATCAATTAAAATATCGTCGGAACGAATATCTCAGAGTAAGGCTGCCGTCCACTAAATTGGAGCGGAGAAAACTAATCAATAAAACTGCGTCATTGTGGAGCCCAAACGAAGTGCATTTTTTTCTTCCGTGGCTTTCACTTCTTGCTTGTTTAGCAAGAGGTATTTCACCAATTTCGACTTGTAGACATATCACACAATAAGAGAGTGGTCGATATTGAATTTAGATTTTTGTGAGATGATAGGTGTAAGGAATGCCTCGTCGGCCGGGTCCTCACATTGACATCTACGATAGCTCAGTAGAAGAATGATTTAAAGAAACACAAGGGTAAACGAAAACGATATATATTTAACACAAAAACAAATTAACACAATTAAAGATCGGAGCACAATTAAATTTAACACACAAATTAACACAAATTAAAACGCGAAATTTAAACTAAATCTTAACTAATGTAGTCCTTTATCTAACACTGATTGCACTACGTACTACTAACTAACAAGATGGTATACACAGGAGTAAGAGACTGGACGGAAGTACTAGCGGATCGCTGATCTACGCACTTGAGTAACAGAGTGATGACTCGATGTTGACTGAAGTTGTACTACTACGGAGTCGTAACTCTACGCAGACTAAAGTTGTACTACAAATTTTGCGGAAAACGAGCGTCCTTTTATTTGATCTGTTCAAGGTTTGTTTACATGTCTAGAGGGACGCCCGCTCCGTTACATTTATTCATTTCTTGCTTATAATATAATTCTCATCTTAAATTCAACTTATAGTTAATATCAAGGCTCACTTATAGAACACAAATCTATATGTGGTTTTGATGTGAGAGCTCCCATTTAATCATAATTATATGAAATGTACATTATTTCTTTGTTCGGACTCAGAGTCCGTCTCGCTCACACGGGTCGAGATATAATACACCTTCCTAGTCCCTCTTATCGCGGCGCGCGCGGCGTGCCGTGTTATTTTCAGATTTGCCGTGCTCGCAGCAGGTTGCGGCCGGTATAATATTAAGAGAATTTACTTATATGTTCATAAGGAACATTACTACAAAGTTTCAGGATTTTCTAATATTTATCCTTAAGTTTTACATCCAATGTAAACAACATGACTCCTTTGTCTTAGACTGTGAGTGGAAAGTTACCAGGATGAGTCATAATAAATAATAAATAATAATAAATATCAGACCACCTCACACAAATCAACCTAATCCCAAATTAAGCTCAAGAAGGCTTGTGTTATGGGTACTAGGCGACGATATACATACTTATATAGATAAATAAATACTTAAATACATAGAACATCCATGACCCAGGCACAAATATTCGTATTCATCACACAAATATTTGCCCTTGCTGGGATTCGAACCCGGGACCGTCGGCTCAGTAGGCGGTTGCTTAACCACTGCGCCAACCGCGTCGTCAAAACATACGTCGTCATACTTGTTTACTTTTAAGACTCCGTGGTCTTTTAACTATTTTACTTAGTTATATTTTGGGAGCTCTCTTACAATAATGTCTTCAGGAAAAATAAGTGTTATACACATATAATATGGCCGCTTTTTAGGGCATTAGGTAAATAGGAATATATTATTTATTTCGCCTTAATTCTAATTTTGCCTAACCGTTTACAAAATATATATTATTTATTTATTTATTCTAAATACGCCTAGCTGTCCGTAACAATAGGTTTGGAACCTAAAACAAACAACATTAAGAGGCCTTATTCCTTTTATAATGTTGATTGTTTTAGATATTTTCTCTATGATCAAACATGTTTCATAACATATTATTAATGTTACTACCTAGAACAGGGTTATTGGGACTTATTGGTATATATTTGAAACCTACTGTTTGAATTTCTCATTGATAATTTTTGTTTCAAAAACTACTCGAAATTCACGCAGCTTTTTTAGGGTTCCGTACGGTAAAAACGGGACCCTATTACTGAGACTTAGCTGTCCGTCCGTCCGTCCGTCCGTCCGTCCGTCCGTCCGTCCGTCCGTCCGTCTGTCACCAGGCTGTATCTCAACAACGGTGATAGCTAGACAGTTGAAATTTTCACAGATGATGTATTTCTATTGCCGCTATAACAACAAATACTAAAAATAAAATAAAATAAATATTTAAGGGGGGCTCCCATACAACAAACTTGTTATAGATTATTTATGTATAGGTACGGAACCCTTCATGCGCGAGTCGGGCTCGCACTTGCCCATTTTTTTTTACTTATTTTCGACTGCACGCAATGAAAGCATAAAATAGCTATGTTACTACCTAGATCTCGGGGAAAAGTATTATCACTTCAAATAGTTGGTTGAAATTATCTATGTATTTGTCATAATATAAAAATAAATTTTAAAACGAATGAGGCCTCTTAATGTATGTTTGTACAGTTATTAATAAAAAGAGCGAGAAGATGACAGTAACTAAGGCATGCCAATAAGGTTTCACAAAGACAGCCTGATTTGTTCATTTTATCTTCACCGCTTCAGTGGACAGCCACCCTAATTCTGCCATATCCTCCAAGGGTTGGTTGCCATTTTTAAATCGTTTTTGGAATCAATCGGTTAGTTGAACCGTATGATTAGAGGATTGGCTTTTGGAAACCCCATATGTTTTTGTTAATAATGAATGAAGATACACAGTTTACTTCTTTTTTCTACATCGGCGGTTAAAGGCACAACGGTTAACGGGCGAACCCACACAAATCTTTCCAAAACTTTTACACTTCGTTGTAATTCTTTTTAAGTGACGGCTTCTCTGTTTGAATTTAAGGTTTACGGTAAAATGTTCAACCTCCGAACTGTTAATATCATAATAGACGTAAAATATCAACTTGATACCCGATTTATGAACCGACGTTAAAAATTGGAGTAGGTTCTCAAGTCGTCGGGGATTTTTTTTACGTTCCCCGATTTCTCGAAAACTGGACCGATTTGGAAAATTCTTTTTTGTTTCAAAGAGCATGCTTGCTAGTTGGTCTCATTGTCATAATTATAACATAACTTCGTTTTGTTGACGGTTATTTTTTGTTAAAAAGTGATTATTGGTAACTCCAGAGACATTTAGAGTAACGCCAACTAAAAGTTGAAAGTGGTCATAAAGTTCATTCGCCCAAATGCCATGTCTTGGCATGGCAACGCCATCATTTAATAATAACATAGCATATTATAACGTCACAACTTTTGAATTGAATTTCAATACCCATGGCCGATAAGTCTCTCAAATTAACAATATTAATGTCATTCGAATTTGGCCCAATATAACCTAATATTCTAATGCTTCACCTTGCCAATCTTCAGTGTTCCTCGCGCTATTCACCAAACATGTGTTTATCTCCCTAAGTTAGGTTGGGCCGTAAATATTCCTTTTCCCAAACATGCAATGAAATATTGTCCTTACGTTCCTTATAATAGGCTTGGAAGTATCGCTTTTTGGGCGCAACAACTCGAGAGGACTGTAAAGGGATTTCATACTGCTTTTCAGGCCTAGGCCTGCAAAGTTTGGTTTCAACAACAAGGTCATTCACACAGCTGGCTGGTTTGACAAAAAGCAGGTTTTGTTTTTAAAGGTTGGTTGTTAGACTAAAATGTCCTATTTGTCAATTAATAAAATGTTGTTCTTTGAAGTATATTTTTTTATTTCATTGTATGTTT
Organism: Apotomis capreana; assembly: GCA_947623375.1. Classification (NCBI taxonomy): domain Eukaryota; kingdom Metazoa; phylum Arthropoda; class Insecta; order Lepidoptera; family Tortricidae; genus Apotomis; species Apotomis capreana. The sequence goes on from OX392520.1 coordinate 2,541,559, forward strand.
GAGAAAAGCACTATACATGCCTCGTCGTGAAAACGGATTCCCGGCCTCGTATCACTATCCGGCCTCGCTCGCACGCTCGCTCGGCCGTATATACTGACTTGGCCGGAAATCCTCATTTTCCCGGCCTCTGATGTAATGTACTATTACGCCACCCTAGACCTATGAAGCCCCAGCTTTTCTTAACAAATCACATATCCTAAGCACCTGCTTATTCCTAACATTCGTCCTAACCTCTAACATATTATTCCTCCCACTTGTGTTCGCTTACAACCATCATTATTGTATACGGAAGGGAGTAAGGAAATCTCTCTTTATCAATGAAAATACGTAATTTTGTGCGAGAATAATACATTACATACCTAGGGCGGTGAAATTCGTGTCCCAGATGGTAGGTGTTTCTGGCCCGAATAGAAGGTGAGGGCCATAAATATGCGATCTAGGGTTTCACGAATTACTGCCCGTGGTTAGTCTAAAGTTTTACGCCTTGCCTTGGCCATGAAGTGAGATTTGGCCGCGTAGCGAGCAGAAAAACCCTTGTTAGAGTCTAGGGTGATGTAATAGTACATTACGTAACAAGGGTGGTAAACGAGGAATTACAAACGAGTGTCTATTAGAAGCCCAAAGCCGAAGGCGAGGGCTTTAATGACACGAGTTTGGAATTCCTTTACCACCAGAGTCACGTACGATGTTTTTCATCATACTTAATTTGGTGGAAATAAAACAAAATTTAGTAATCAATACCAAAATGACTTACCGCCCTAGGGCGTAATGTGCAACTTACCGTCCTAGGGCGGTATATACGATTTACCGCCCGGTTTTCTAGCATGTAATCCCCAAAAAAAATAATGATTAAAGTGTGATAAATTGCTTACCACCCTAGGGCGTAATTTACGACTTACCGCCCGCCTTTCCAGCATGTAAGCTCTGAAGCCCGGAAGTGTGATGAAAATGAAATAACTGCATATTTAAAAGTGCTATAAATAGATCGTTATCCATTCCGACCTCAAACACATGTTAAACCAAAACACAATATTGCATACAATCCCAGGAATCAGTTCAAAAACCCATTACAGCACACCTTGGCTGATTTATCCACGCTCGCCGGGATATATTAGGGTTCCGTAGGTACCGTGCGGGGTCCGTACGACTTATAGCGCGGTTGGAACCGTCCGCTTAATGATTTGAAGCAATGTATTGGCAAGTTTCTCGTAGTGTGCGGTTGTGTTAATGTGGTGTTGTGCTACTCGTATAGGTACAAATGCTAGGTTAAATTTAGTGCTACCAGTAACTAGATTACATTTGAATTCCTCGTTTCAGTTAAAGTGATCCTATATTCTAATGTTATCGCCTCAATTTGGCGTTTCCCAGTGATCAATATATGTCAGGGACAAAAGGGACAGTCTTGTCTGTCATTTTATGTTTCAAGTTGAAAAGTAAAAGTTATACATTTTCGGCGCAATTATTGGCCGATCGAATTAAATTAATGAACCAATAGTACATTACTGCAAACGCTAAGAAAGAAGGGCTTGCCATGTGAGTAGTTATAGACAGATACGTGATAGGAAGCCGGCAAGCACTTTTCACGGCTAAGGCATATGCTTTTCTCAAACATATGCAATGAAAATAAAAATACATTACTCAAAAAAGTTATAATTCAGCTGTTTATCTAGTTCATGAAGACAGACGCCATGATTTAAAAATAAAAATTGGGCAAGTGCGAGTCCGACTCGCGCATGAAGGGTTCCGTACTATAATCTATAACAAGTTCGTTGTATGGGAGCCCCCCTTAAATATTTATTTTATTTTATTTTTAGTATTTGTTGTTATAGCGGCAATAAAAATACATCATCTGTGAAAACTTCAACTGTCTAGCTATCACCGTTCTTGAGATACAGCCTGGTGACAGACGGACGGACGGACGGACGGACAGCGAAGTCTCAGTAATAGGGTCCCGTTTTTACCCTTTGGATACGGAACCCTAAAAATATACATGCTGTGGTAGGCCTTCAATTTTGTATGAAATTCCTTTAGATTTCTCTCGAGTTGTACCGCCCGAAACGTGATACTTCGAAGCCTGTTATAACGCACGTTATGACGACATTACATTGCATGTTTGAGAAAAAGACATTCACGTGAGTGTAAGCAGCTTAATACAATAATTAAATATGTTTCACGAAAGTTTTATTAACATTAAGGCTTTTCTTGTGTATCTGGTTGAAAATAACCTATTTGTAATATCCAGTTAACCTTTATAACATAGGCCCACGCATCCTAGATGTTTAAAAAGGTATCCTTTTCGAATTTTCCAGACCATTACCGCCTAATTGAGCTTCCACGATCTTTGCCTTTTAACGAATTACTCACGGTACACGAAACTTTATTTAAAAATAATATAATTAGTTGTCTACTTAATTTCATCAATTAGGTAACAATTCCTGTATTTAAGCAATTTGAAAAGGTCTTTTTGAAAAGCCAGTTATTTCTATTTCAATACCTACCATTATTTTGATTATTTTTTAGCTCCATATTTTTATGCTATACTAAGACCTTTCTTCACTTAAAATTCGGTCAATCTACTATGATTGTAACAATCTTAAATATATAACGAAAATGTGTTATGGTTTCATGAAACAAAAACATTAACGATCGCGTGTTTTCTTTTGTTTCACATGAACATTGATTTCAACGCCATCTCTTATCAAAATTGACAGATCGTTCTGAAACTGGTTAAAATATAAAGTAGATAGCAAATCAGTGTACCTACTAAAGAATAAGATGAAAGATTTAGATATTTCACAAGCAACGAAAATGGCGATCTTAACAAAGGTTTCAAAAACACCGATAGAGAAGTACCTCGGATGATTTATCAGAACCGGGGGGCAGATGGGAGCAGATAAATGGGAAGTACTTGTCGTGGATGAGGCACATTTCTTTAATATTATAAGTCTGCTTATTACTTATTTGCCGGGAGTTAAGGTTCCGTTTTTTATTATGACGTGGTTAGTTTTATGGTCCTTCGAAACACTGATATCTGAGTAAGCTTGAATATTTGATCCCAGGTCATGGTAAATACGCCTAGAACGAGAGTCTTCATACGACAGATTTGCGAAAGATGAAACTGGTTTTATGTGTGCATGTCTACGAACCAATCATAGAGACGTGTTGCTTGTGAGCTTGACGTTGTGACAGATGCGCCCACGGATGAAACAGCCCGTGGCTAACTAAAACTGGCTTCACTTTCAACTGAAAGTTTTGGATAACAACCCACTTCGCTGACTAGGTTTCTAGGCGTATCTAATTTAATATGTATTTATAATATGTTTATTATAGTGATTTTTCTATAGTACGATAAATTAAGACACAATAGCCATGTGACAAGCGTTATGGATGAATGTGGAGGGAAATAGAAGAACAGAAAGATCTAAGGAAAAATGGATTTATTGTGTGAGAGATGACAATTATGGAGAAGAAGGAATTAATTGATGAAATGACGAATAATAGGGAAGAATAACTAAACTAACTAACTATTTTGGCTCAGTGACCCAAACAGGATCTTAGCCTCCGAAACGAGAGTACGCCACTTGTCCCGATCCTGCGCAGTTTCTTGCCAGTTTTCGGCTTGAAGCTTACGTAGATCCACCTCCACCACGTCTCCCCAGCGGTACCTTGGACGACCGACCGGTTGGTTGCCCCAAGTATGCTCTTTTTGCCGCACGATCCTCTTCCATCTTTGTAGGTGACCGAGCCAACGGGATAGGGAAGAATGGAAGAAAAAGCATGCTGCGTCGACCCCAATTAAGTGGGCTAAAGGAAAAAGAATGATGATATAATAATAGTCATGTAACGTCAAACTATAGATCACGAAATCTACTCTCATCAATGAAATGGCGATGGTAAAACTCTGTTTATTCATACCTTAATTCAATAATATATAAATTTGTGACTAAGCTAAATAGAAGTTCACCTTTTTAACGACAAGAAATAAAGAACTGCTCCAAAATCAACAGTCATTGAGGAACGCCTGAGGTGGTTTGAATTATAAAGGTTTTTGATCATTGAAACTTTGTCGTCACTAGAGGACGTCGCCGTCAGGGTCATAATTTTTCAATGTCGGGTTATGACATTTACATGCCAAATAAAGAACCTTAAAAAAACCTATTCCTCTTAATGGAAAAGAGAACTGCCATATCCGTTTAAGATCTTAATTCCTGGACATCTAATCACAAAATTCAAAGTCGAGGCGATATGGATCCATAATGGGCAAAGTTGTCTTCCCCACTTCTACTTGGCCCATTTTACTACCCGGCTAATAACTTTAGCAGGAATTTTTTTAATATTTTAGACACTCGGCTTGTATCGAAAGCGGTCACGGTGTGAAATTGGATTTTCGTACTTATGCACTTTTATTATGGCCTATAGGGGGGCTCAATGGATAAAGTATGGTAATTTAGGCAGTACATTTCAAAGTTATGTGAGATTTTTCATATTAAGCTCCTGAAGAAATTAGTTTCCTAAAATTCAACGTTAGAATACATTTACGGTCAAACACTACCTAAAAATTATTTGTGTGTACATTGCATTCATAATGAATAAAACATTACTGTATAAATTACCTCGATACTTAAACTGTAGAGACTTTTACAGCCTCAAAAATACTTCCCTATCAGACGTATGAGTATAAGATGTGGAGTAAATAGAGATTTCCCCTTTTCATTTTTACTCGACTAAGTTGAATGCGCAACAAATTGGGGGGATGTTGACAAAAAATAAAATAAAAAACTAACTGTGTGATTAACGTTATTAAAATGTAATTGGAAAATTGCTGGTGCAGTGAAAAGTCCGAATAACATACCCTTAAATTGATATGACACCGAATGCCCAAAACAGCAAACACTGTCTGATACAGAAAAATACAGGCAAAAATACCCATTCTGAGGCAGATGTAATAATAAATTCGCCGCAAAACAACACTGACCTTGTATATTATCTCCCATATGATACTATATCTTTCTCTGTGATAGTAATTTTAGTAATAATATTTGTGTGTTATTGTCGTGTTGGTGAGATGGCGTCTTAGGGATAACGAAGTCTGGTGGTTTTTGTTAGCATACTTAAACTAAAGGATTGAGAAGTGATCATTCATGGACCATGGTAGAATGATTTCTACAATATACTTTGGTAAATGTATATTGCCTCCGGGCTCATTAAGGTTACAGAGATCTTAACGTCAACGTCGAAATAACATACAATATTAATAACTTCTAACTCAGTTTTCGTGGAGAGTCTCCATGGGCAAAAGTTCTTTGTTTATTATAGACAAGGACATTTATACTACTGTATATACTGGTCCTATCAAAGGGCTAAACTTTTAATTTAGAGGTGTAAAGGTATATTAACAGTGGTCCAGCTAGTGTCTATTTTCCTTAATTATTTCTCTTACCTACACCTTTAGGGACTCTAAGAAAGTGTACCTACAGGTACAGGGCCTATAAATCCTTCTATCATGACAGAAACCCCCGAAGGACTGCGAAATTAATATGTCTTATATTTGCCTCGTTACAGAGACATAATATATGTTCCTCTTAATACATGTTGGCAACATTTTCTTTGCATATTGAGGTTGTTCCCAGGAGTAAGGAATCAATTTTTCTCTTTTAAGTATTTTGTGGGGACGTATTTTTGTTTTTCGATTGCGTTACTTGTTTGAATATATTTTCGACATGAGGTGATATGAGTTATTTTATTCGTAAAGGCAATAAATACGGTTATTTTCCCTGTTATTACATTTAGTTTCTATTCATAATACTATCTTTCATCGAATGGAATAAGCCAAGGTGCTTGTACTATAATTCTTATTTCTGAAGTTTTAGAAGAAAAATGTTTTTTTCGAGTGTATGTATGTCTATTTTAGCGCGCTCTACAGCCTTAATAGTTTGATGATTGCCATTATCATTAAATTTGTCTTGTTTGTACGAGTGACAAAAGCTTTTATTTAACTTACAATGTATGTATGTATGTATGTAAGTATGTTTGTTCGGGTGGAATCTTGCAACTCAATTTTGAAGCAGATATCGTCAACCGATTGAGCTGAAATTTTGCATACTTACTTAACTTTGATGACAATACTATAATATGGTACCATGGGGCTGATCTGATGATGGAGCCGCAAGGTGGCCATAGGAACTATATAATAGAAAAAGCAATATTACCGAGTTTGGGCTTTTTAAAATCGCCTCAGTGAGCATTTGATGGATATCAAAAGAAAAGTACAGTCAGCTATAAAAGCTTGTCACTAAAATGATTTATTTGACAGAAACTTATTTCATTGAAGAGCGGACTGTAAATTGTACTAATCACACTGTTTCAACTGACAATGACACTCGTACAGACTAGCTAACAAAAAAAATCTATAAGCATTTCGGGAACACTGAGATGCCCAATTGTTTGGTATCTTTACAGATCATCAACCTTCGGGTAGAAGACCGCCTTCGAGGTTTTTAGCTGTTCTTACACTTCTGGACAATCTATGTATTGCTGGTTTCGGGAGATATATTATTTCCAAAGAATCTTAAAATTCGCAAAAGGGATGACGACTCATGTTAAATTCTACAGCATATTGTAGTTATAAAATTAGCTCAATATGTCACGAAACAACAAAAAAAAAAAAAGTATTTTTTGATATAAGTATGTGACTTCAAAGGTACCTACACCAATTTTGTTTTTTCATCCGTTTTTAGAATCCACAAAATGTAAGAACAAACATTTTTTTTTTAATTTTAATTTTTCATAATTGTTTGACTTCTTTTTCACGGTGAAAATGGCAAATTACTTATTGTCTCCATACAATATAATATATTGGTTCTCATAACATATCATATAATGACGTCACGTTTAGTTGGCTATTTGTATGGAGCGTTTTTAGCACTTTGTTAGAATTTTGAAGTTTGACGGTTATTTCTGACTTTTAGAGCAGTCTAAGTGTAGTTAGACCCCGGGATTCCCGGAGAGAGAGAAGGGTCCCATTTGATTCCAATAGAAAATAAAATCGATTGAATACCTATCTAAAAAAAAAGCGACATGCCTATTCATGCCGTCATATCGAAAAAAGCCTCTCCTCATTGGTTTTTAACTCCTTTAAGATAGATTTTAGTGTATTACACATACACCTCAATTTAGGCTTATCCAATAGTAGAGAAAGTCAATCTTTAACTCTGCCCAGAATTTGGCCTAAAATATCAAAGACACGCGGCAAAAACAAACCAATGACGGTAACAAGGAATGTCACTTTTCTCGGAAATATTCCCCGCTACGTACTTTGAATATACAAAATTCTTTTATGTTGGGTTGCGAAGTTGGTGAGAGGCGGAGCGGAAAGCGAGTTTGAGAATCCAAGCCGATGGACTATCGTATTTACAAAACTTGCCAAATGTAATATATCCTAGTGAATACGGTTTGCAATACTTGCTTGCACTGCGGTAGGTAATAAACTAATAATAAATAATAATAAATAATAATAAATAAATATCGGACAACCTCACACAAACCAATCTAGTCCCACAGTAAACTCTAGTAGGCTTGTGTTATGGACACTAGACGACGATAAACATACTTATATAGATAAACATAAATAAATATAAATAAATACCTATATAAATATCAGCGGTCCGCCTAAAGCAAAGGGGGCGCAAAGTAAGGACTTAGAAAATTTTTGATCCAAAGTGAAGATTGTATAGGAATCATAAAATACTTAGGAAAATTTTATTCAAAACGCTAAAATAAGCATGTTTTATAGAAAAAACTTTTTCTCTAAAATCAAAAATGGCCGAGATATTCGCCCTCAAAGATTGATGGTTTTCAAGGGAGCTGGGACAGAAAAATTTCGATGGATGTTGGTGTTACTATAACACCTATTTATTATTGTTTTATCGTAAAGATTACGCTAAAATAAGCATGTTTTATAGAAAAAACCTTTTTATCTAAAATCAAAAATGGCTGAGCTAATTGACTTCAAAGTTGGCAAATTTCTAGCACTTGTAAAATTTTCGACGAATGACTTTAAATCGGAGCGCAGAACACGTCCGCACACTACGGTGCCCGATCGCGCGGTGTGCCCGCGCGGTTTAATGCCCAACAGCTAAACCCCCTACCACGTCCCGAACCGAGGTGATGTAAGCGCTTGAATATCAATGATTTTTTAATATTACTTTCTTCGGAACTTTGATATTAGCGCTTTTCTTGATGTTCGTTCTTCTTGGTTTTGTGTTTAGTTTTAATAATTTCGTAGTTTTGGTAAATTTTCTTTTGGTTTTGGGTTCAATTCGGGGGTTTAAATATTTTTGGTAGTTTTTTTGTCGGGGTTTTAGGTTTGTTTTGGTTGACGTTTGTAATTATTAATTTTATGGGGTTTAATATTTTGTAATATTAGTCTTTGTTCGTTGTTGGTTTTGGGTTCTATTTGGTATTTTAAATTGTTTTTAGTAGTTTCTTTGTCGGGGTTTTTTGTCAAATTTGTTTACATTTGATTGACTTTTTTGTGAGTCATCATGAACGTTTTAATAATTTCGTAGTTTTGGTAAATTTTCTTTTGGTTTTGGGTTCAATTCGGGGGTTTAAATATTTTTGGTAGTTTTTTTGTCGGGGTTTTAGGTTTGTTTTGGTTGACGTTTGTAATTATTAATTTTATGGGGTTTAATATTTTGTAATATTGGTCTTTGTTCGTTGTTGGTTTTGGGTTATATTTGGTATTTTAAATTGTTTTTAGTAGTTTCTTTGTCGGGGTTTTTTGTCAATTTTGTTGACATTTGATTGACTTTTTTGTGAGTCATCATGGACCCTCTAAAGTTGATTCTGGCGCGGAATTTCTCATTATGGAATTTCGCGTCAGCAATCAACACTGAGGAGGCAGCAATTTACGCAGCCAAAAAATGGCTGCTAATACCCGAAGACGTGCCAAAATGTCCTGAATGCGCCAGTCCGATGTACGCCGAAAATAAACCCACCTATAAACTGGGTTTTCGTTGGCGCTGCTCGAAACGAGGCTGCAGGAAAATTTTGTCGCCCCTAAAAAAAACTTTTTTCGAGCGTAGCCAGGTGTCAATCCTGGCTACGTTACGATTAACACTGCATTTTTTGAGGGGCGACAAAGTGACACAGTCGGCCATCGACGTTGGTGTGAGTGTTGTGACAGCGATACAGGTCTTCCACTTTTTACGCGAAGTGTGTGAAGTAGCCGAAGCCCACGACAGACAAAAAATAGGCGGCGCCGATGACGTGGTGGAGGTGGACGAAAGCCACCTCTATACCAGGAAATACCATCGGGGACGCCTTTTGCGTAGCCAGACGTGGGCTTTCGGCTGCATAAGCCGCCTAACTAAACAAGTCCACGTCCAGTTAATTCCGAATAAAACGCGACAGACGCTGGACCCGATCATCGGATAATACTCATCGGACTCCTACATAATGTCAGATATGCATCGGGCATATGCAGGAGTCCACTTGCGACTAGGAATGCGTGGCCACGCGACAGTAAATCACAGCGTGGAATACGTTAACGGCACGGTCGACATTCCCGCTGCTGCTGCTCTTGGGGAGGTCATCCCAAACTCCCCATTAGTACGTGTGAAAATCCACACTAACACAATTGAGCGGCAGTGGCTGGAACTAAAAAGGCATTGTCGAGCGTGCCGAAGCGATCGCCGACTGAAATGGTACATGGGAGAGTACATGTACCGCAGAAATGTACTCCGCCCATTGGCTACGAAAGCTGCCAGGTTTCGTCGACTTATCCGGGATATACACAGAGTATATCCTGGATTAGGTAAAAAAGCTATTAAGCTTATTGATTGCCGTTGTCGCAAATGCCAACAAAATGTATAAAACCTAACCTAACCTAACCTAACCTAGTGACTTTCCCTATCTCCTCATGTCTTTTTTATATTGTGTCAGACACTGCCTTAGCTCCTGCGCTACGGGAAGTGCAGCCCTTCCGCCCTTGCGTGACAAAGCACGGTCGCCCGTACTCCGCTTCGCAGCTTCGGCTTGTTGGTCGCCTTCGGCGACCAGCCTCAGCCGCTCCGCTCCGCACGGCTCCCGAGCTTTGTCACGGCGGCCGAGGGCTGCTCTCCCTCCGCGCCTCCGGCTTTTTATATACACTCTAGGGGTAGGGCAGACAAGACCACGTGGAATCGGGGTTGACAGCTTCGGTTCTGTGGCAAGTCTTATGATAATGCAATGCTTATTTTAGCGTAGCGTTTTTTAGCTAGATTCGGACTTTCGCAGCTTAATATTGAATACATAATATTCCATCATTGAAAAAAATTACATTTTACAATCCGTCATGTATCTTGGTAATTATCAAGTTTAGAGAAAAGTTGCCCCAACAAAACATGCTTATTTCAGCGTATTTATTACGATAAAACAATAATAAATAGGTGTTAATGATACCAACATCCATTGAAAATTTTCCAAGTCCTAGCTCCCTTGAAACTCTGAGGGCGAATATCTCGGCCGTTTTTGATTTTAGAGAAAAAGTTTTTTCTATAAAACAGGCTTATTTTAGCGTAATCTTTACGATAAAACAATAATAAATAGGTGTTATAATAACACCAACATCCATCGAAATTTTTCTGTCCCAGCTCCCTTGAAAACCATCAATCTTTGAGGGCGAATATCTCGGCCGTTTTTGATTCCATCGAAATTTTTCTGTCCCAGCTCCCTTGAAAACCATCAATCTTTGAGGGCGAATATCTCGGCCGTTTTTGATTTTAGAGAAAAATTGTTTCTATAAAACATGCTTATTTTAGCGTAATATTTACGATAAAGCAATAATAAATAGGTGTTATAATAACACCAACATCCATCGAAATTTTTCTGTCCCAGCTCCCTTGAAAACCATCAATCTTTGAGGGCGAATATCTCGGCCATTTTTGATTTTAGAGAAAAGTTGTTCCTATAAAACATGCTTATATTAGCGTAATCTTTACGATAAAACAATAATAAATAGGTGTTATAATGACACCAACTCCATCAAAAATTTTCTAAGTCCTGCGCCCCCTTTGCTTTAGTCCAACCGACAACCTCACACAAATCGATCTAGTCCCAAATTAAGCTCAAGAAGGCTTGTGTTATGGGTACTAGACAACGATATACGTACTTATATAGATAAATATATACTTAAATACATAGAACAACCATGACCCAAGCACAAATATTCGAGTTCATCACACAAATATTTGCCCCGGCCGGGATTCGAACCCGGGACCGCCGGCTCAGTAGGCAGGTGTCTACAAACCGAGCCAAACGCGTCGTCTTCTTAAATACAAATAACATCCATGACCCAGATACAAATAATCGAGTTCATCACACGAACATTTGCCCTTGCCGGGATTCAAACCCGGGACCGTCGGCTCAAGAGGCAGTTGCTTAACCACTGCACCAACCGCGTCGTCAAAAGCTACTAATGAAGCTCACAAATCTTATTAAAATACATATACGGGTTTACTCACGTCGTAGAAGTCGAAAAATGTTCGACATGTTTCGAATCGGTACGCGAGTCATCATCAGGAGAGACGATCAGTCGCGGCGGCGGCCAACCGAACACGGCTCACAGTAGTTTTCTATGTAAAATAGCTCACAAATCTTGTAAAGGCATTGTCAACGCAAGAACTTTATATAAGTTAAATCCCATAGTTATTGTGCTTGATAAATTTTTCCCTTTTTGTTTGAATTACATTTCACAATTCACATGCCAAAGGTGCATTAATGGTTTGCTATAAAAAGATACTTTATAAACTTACCTCACTAAATTATTACAACTGTCTTAATTATATACAAATATAATTTATTACACGCAACTAAGTCCCGTTAATTAGTTGCGCTTGTGATTATAAATACACCAAGAAAAAAGAGTCAAACTTTTGTTTTTTTTTTTTATATAGGAGAGGAGAAAACGTGAAATAGCCATAGCGACTGTTACACTTCTAAAGCGTAGTTGGGTCATTATTTGAGGTGTAAAATAAATGTTGCAGAAATAAAAACACACATTTTGATGTGGTCTGTTTTATTTTGAACATAAGGATATGCACCGATAAGATGCTTTATATTATAAGAGATCGATGAATTTTATTTTGGCTAAAAAAAGCAAAAACCCAATTTTAACGGTAACAAAAATGATCACTATGACCACGAAAAAGAACATTTTGTTTAATTTAAAATCTTATAATTGTACTATTTGAATGAAAATCTGATCATAATGAGAAAACGAATAAGCATTATTTAATTAATCAGGTATCAACAGAAATAGACAATCGATATCTATATAAAAAAATAATTAAAACTTGACCACGAAAATGACGACTTTAAATTGTCATTTTTGTAACCTTTTCAATAGGTACTATCTAGAAATTACTTAATTAAAGTAAGATTAATAACTTCAATTCACAAACCAAAACAGCTTTCAATACCTTCTATATATATATTCCCGTGCAGGTCTACGGTAGACCCGAACGAAATTATTACAACGAAACAACACAACAAAATGCTCCTCTAAATGACGAAGTTTTTTTTAATATTTAGATATATACATATTCAGGGCAAAATAATTCTTGAACCTCTCGCCAGTTAACAAAATTGGCGTCGCACTGGTCATAATTCCTATAACCACACCTGGAGCAAATGTTGTTGACGGTCAACCATTCTTCATTTAAATCAATTTCTTTTGATGGGAATATAGTCAATGTCTTTAAAAATAGTTCTTTCCGTAAAACTTCTGGCAATCCGAGATCCCAAACCCATCCTCGATAATTTATCATCTAAAACAATAAGTGCAGGAATAAAAGTAACAATATCGGACATAACGGGCCGGTACTTTTTATGCCGATTACATCAATTTGGCCCATAGCACCACGAAAATGATGACCACGAAATTGAAAAGTTCTTACTTTCGCGACTGCAGTAAATATCCTATAGGTTTGAAGCAAATGAAATCAATATTGAATAACTTAACTGCAAATGACACAGCACCAGTAAAACATTATATTTATTTACTAATACTCACCAAATCGCAACCGTAACGAAAATGACGCTTGATCTTTGATGCAAATCTAACTTGAACCTTTATTACATTAATTATAAATAAATAATTATTGACGCAGTCTTATTTTCAAAGTTGCTTATAGTTTACAAAGGATTTACAGGAGGTTAGACCTATTTTTTTGCTTAAAATATTACTTAATAAGTGTGGCTACGAAAATGTTGGCGTATTTTGGAACAACGGGACATGTAGAAAAAAATAGTCTTATCAATGTCCTAATTTTTTTATGTTTGCATGCATGGTATATCATATTATGAACATTCAATCCATGTAAAAAAACAGTAAGTTTTTCTATACCTTGTATTTTTTGCAATACTACAAAGTACTCAGGGATAATCCGAACCTGACCACGTAAGTAACTGACTTTTGTGCAGAAAATTAAAGTTGTTGTGGGAAAAAATATGAAATAGAATAAAATGTATTTAGCACAAGTTTCAGTGATAAAATCCTAAGCAACTTAAAAACAATAAACGATAGGTATATTTCTAATTTTATAACTGAAAATTTGAGTCTGAACACAATTGATCCTCTCGAAATAATAACCCAATTATTAAATGACAAAATATATAGTCCACAAGTCGTGGAGTAAGTATCTAAAATTGGTGCAGTATGTTTCTGAATGTTACATTCATCCGCTTAGCCGTAAACATCCGCTAATTCCCTCACTCTAACCTCTCCCGGTCAACCCGTTCCGAACATAATAATTCGTCATATTTATCTTCGTGACCAAGCTCCCTACGCTTATCTTACTGTATCAAAACCACGTATCTCCCTATACTTTACCAAGCCACATACGTCCTTTTAAACTATCAACCCATTTACTCCCTCTTTATATATTTTTATTCCCTCTATCATTGTATTCCTCGATATTACCATGTGGCGAAATGGGCTTGAAATATATTATGGGGATATAAAAAGGAATTAGTGGGAGATGCGCATGACGATGGTTTTAACTGTCCGGAAATGTAATCTATGTTGTAGTGGGGAAAATGAAAACAAGTAATAAAAGTGTCAACAACATGTTCTAATAGATATATGGGTAGGGAACTTGCAAATACACAGTAAGCCGAAAGATTGCGTTATTTTTGTTAAGCTGTTGACGAACAAACTGTGATGCCGGAATTTTAATTTTGATCAAAATTTTAATATTTAAGAAATAAACTTATACTTACATTTTAATCTTTACCTACTGTATATGAGTTTATGTTGCTCGAACTAAATGAATTTTATTTCACGTTATTTTTTTTTATTGGATATAGTGGGAAATTCGTCACTGTGCATTTATTTTTTCATTTTTTTATTTAACAAATTTCTTCCGATGAAATTGCACTTGCTTAGTTTTATTTATTTTTAGGGTTCCGTACCCATCCAACAGAAATACATCATCCGTCCGTCCGTCTGTCTGTCTGTCTCCAGGCTGTATCTCATGAACCGTGTTCGTCGTATATATGTATGTATGTATCTATTTATATAATATATGTATATTATCTATATGTGTGTACCTATTATGAGTATTTTAATTAAATGTAATTATGTTGTTTAGATGCACCGCCTACAATTTTTCTGCTTTGCCCTAAGGTTGACTGGTAGAGAATGCCCCTTGGCATTAAGTCCGCCTTTTGTACGTTAAGTTCTTGTTTTGTGCAATAAAGTTTAAATAAATAAATAAAATAGATAGACAGTTAATTTTTTCACAGACCATGTGTTTCTGTTGTAATAACAACAAATACTAAAAACATAATAAATTAAATATATAGCTCCCTTACAACAAACATGATCGGTTTCGTTAACTTTGCACCTAATTTGTATCCGGCGCCATACGAGTGCAAAGTTAACATAACCAAGCCCGTTATTTTATTTGATAATACGGAACCCTTCATGCGCGAGTCCGATTCGCACTTGGCCGGTTTTTATGTATTTTTTATATTTATTTTAATGTTATTTTATTTAATGTGATGGTATGTTTGTAAAAGAAAACAATTACGGCTTAGTGACTATTAACATTCAGTAAGCCATATTCTAAGACGTAAGGTAAACTGACTTACTCCATTATACAATAACCTATGTTAGTCTTAGCCCATCTTATAGACTTAATTGAATTTTATTATGTTTGTGTTTTAAGGTCTTTTATTTATATGTCACATTATGTCTTTCACAGGTAAGTCCCTAAAGGGATACTCCATTAACAATGGTGGATACAAAGACAGCTAAGTACATTAAGTTACTAATAGTTAATTAATGAACAAAAAAATACATATACCGTAAATTAATACTACATAGTTAAAAATAAATAGAAAATAAAAACTGCTCCCTGTCATTTCTTGTCCAAAGGTGCCCATAACGCTCGCAGCATTTCCACGCTGGATCGCAATAGACAGCCTCTGTACCAGAAATGACTCGGAGTGGGGGTTTTCCCCAATTATACAAATGGGGGAAGACCGACAGCCTACGTGTAGTTAATTAGTAAAGTTACTAAAAATTTT
The DNA here is from genome assembly GCA_947623375.1 of Apotomis capreana. Taxonomy (NCBI): domain Eukaryota; kingdom Metazoa; phylum Arthropoda; class Insecta; order Lepidoptera; family Tortricidae; genus Apotomis; species Apotomis capreana. The sequence goes on from OX392520.1 coordinate 2,557,132, forward strand.
CGCGACAAACTTAATTCGAATGACGTTGACATAGACGAAAACATGACAGTGATTCGTGTATTTATAATAAAACATACTATTTTTACGAAACGGCCAGAATTTGCGAAAAAATACAGCGAATTGCGGCAAAGATCCAACAATAATATTTGGAATTAAGCGTGAATAGGGTTCGTTACGATTTAAACAAAACCTTTCCGGGTGAAATTGATTTACATGACTATAGCACCGTGCTCCAATGGGCTTGGTACTAATCAATCAAAGGCCTTTCAATATTTTTTCTTAAACATGCAATGAAATGTTGTCAAAACGAGCGTTATAATATAAGAGGCTTCGAAGTATCTCGTTTCGGGCGGAATAACTCGAGAGAACAGTACAGGAATTTCATACAGAATTAATTGCCTGAAAGCCGGGAAGTATTTTTTTTTATAAGTTGACCTTACCAACTTGTATATTTATCACTCAAATAGACATAGGGTCGATATTTCGAACAAATGCTTATATCGCTAGAATCACTGCACAGGTATTGACTTAGGATCAATAACTGAAAACGTTTACGGTTTGAATACTTATTATTCAATAAAATTAAATAATTTTGTAGTAAAGGCTATTTACACCCCCTAAAATAAATACTATCATTAATTTCCAGCCCAAATATACTTTGTGTTGTATCTTCAAAACCAAATAGTCGTTAGTATCAACTGAATCAATTCAACGCCAGCCTAATCGATTCTGAACTAGGCTTAATCTACCAACTATTCGTTAATATTACGGCCTAAATATTCACAAAAGACTTCAAATTGAATTTCTAGAAAATTATACATTTACGAAATACAAATTTGCTTTGAATCGAGAGAAATTAAATGGTACGTACGAGGGTCATAATTGCTTTTGCTTTGTTGGGCGAAAATGGGCCTTCAGTCTAGAGACATAAGTGTGGGTCTGAGGAGGGTTTAGGATACTGTTCTTTTCATGGTGTGGCTTGAGTGACAAGCGAATGAAATTCAGACAGGGATTTAGATTTTTCTTAAGTGAAAGACGTTAAAATAACACGGAAATTATGTTTTTTTTACGATTAAATCACAACCGCGAGACGCGAACGCGAAAGTCCTCAACCTCAGGTATAACAAGCCTACGGAGCTGAGACGAGGTCTCTAACTACAAAGCTCGGAGTCTTATTTTATCTTATTATAGGGGGTCCAGTGAGATATTTTGTGTAGTTAGGTCCCCTTGTTGCACCTACTCCAAGTATTGTTCAATCACCTCCATATATCGGATGATGGACCCAGTTGGTAGTGCCTGAAATTCCTTCGTTTCTGGGTAATCAATACCGAATTCCTTCATGATAGGTCTGGTGAGGGCATGACAACTACACAGTATGTGCTTCATTGTCTCTGCCTCCTCGCCACACATTCTACAAACTGTATTATCAGACAGTCTCAGCTTGGCCAGTAGTTCTTTGACCCTGAAGCTCAGGGTCACTCACCGATCTATAGAAGGGGCTATGCTCGGGATTTTTACGAGATCGAATCAGAAATTAGATTCGTAGACGATCCAGGATCACCGGGTAAGAAAACTGAAGTGGCAATGGGCTGGCACATATCTCGAAGAACCGATAGCCGTTGGAGCTGAAAGGTTTTTGAATGAAGATCATGTACCCTGTGCCTGTGTTCAGCAGTGGACGTGCTATGGGTGGAATGATGACGCGTTTCTCATATATTAGAACTACAATATAACAATGCGCAGAGACGACAAAAATCTGGAAAAACTGGTCGTGGTTGGGAACACCGAAGGCAAAAAATCGCGCGGTCGTTCACTAACAAGATGGTACGATCAAGTCAGACTCATCTACCTCTACATTCTACTCGGTTGTAAGAGACGCGCTGGACAGAAACCGGTGGAGGCAGATCGTCTGCGCCAGATGCAACCCTGAAGTTGACCACGATCCTCAGACATGAGGGACCGACTCCAGAGAGAGAGAGATCACCCAAAACCTTAGGGCTCATCGACTGTGAAATCTTTTTTCTCGTTCTTTGTAAGCTAAAAAATACGCGCCCTCTGTCCCCCTGCACCCCACACACGGCGTGACATTTGGCACGTCCCCGCTAATTGCGCAGTGTGTGGCTGCCTTTATTCTCTTTTATTTTTAATTGCTTCATTTCATCCGATGACTTTTAATTCGTCGTGAATGGCCTGGCCTAGCTTATTGTTTTATGTCCATAATGGGGAGCAAATGTCAGGGGACCGAGATATTTTACAGGAATTAAATTGTGATTTGGACATTTTCACGTTATTTTTTGATTTACCCGAGAAGAGTCTTATAAGTTTGACGTGAGCATCTGTTTGTCTGTCGGTGGCATCGTAACTCTTAAATTGATTAAATCACACGAGTATAAGATTTACCTTTGTTTGTGAAATACTTTCTTATCAAATTTGGTCTGTACTGTACTAAGCTATCCCTGTGGATAGCTGGGCATCCAGAGAAGGTTAAATGTATAATGCTTTTTACCCGACTACGTGAAGAATATTTGAATTACAATAAGTACAGGCATCTTCTAAAGGAACGTAATAAATCTAAATTATCTACATGCGTTTACGATACATCTTATTATCTATTCTACAATGCCTACCATAAACGAAAGTATCTTGAAGAGCTTTTATTGAATTGATTCAAATATTACAGAAAGCTACAATATTATTAGACGACGTTTTTTTATAGGTATATCACATATAAATTGTATTTGCGTTCGCGAGATAATAATAATATCACGTTCAATCTCGAGAAATGATAAAAATGCCTAGAATACTTATTTTGTTTAGCGATCACACTCAAGCATAAATCCAATATTTCTTTCTACAATTTGATACGATGGAATTGCTGACGCGAATATATCTACTATTGTAAAATTCCAAAATTGCAATATTATTAAAACTATGAACATGATAATGATGATGAATATGGTTGTATTTGGTGTAGATAAAGCAGTGTATGCAACTGTACATAATTAAGTCTTAAACGTCTTAAATCACTCGAGTGATCCTATTATGAAACTCGCCTTCGGCTCGTTTCATAAAACCGGACTCGTGTTTTAAGACCTCTTGTTACGTAACAGTTGCATAAACAACTCATAGTATAGACGTCTCACGAAAATGTTTGTAATCTTCTTGATTTCTTTGCAACAATTTGAAGAAATTTTTTAAAGGAGATAAAACTCAAAATTTAGTAGGCAAGGGTTTTGAACTTGCATCTGAAAACGCGTACGAAAGAGAAGAATCAATAGTCGAATGGTTCCGTAGCCAAAAGCTTGTGATTCCACGAATGCCGGCCACTCGCGTCAAAGCGAAAAAAAGGCAAAGTGGCGCAGCATTGAAAACGTCAGAGAACGCTTTGATTTAAAATGAGAGGCGAAAACCTCTAGAAACAAAATTGAGAGCGATTTTTTTAAAGTACAGGCAACACTCGCGCGTATATTGGGGTTCCGCAGAATTAATCGTGGACCCAAAGTGTAGGCTTTTCTTACAGCTTTGCCCTGCGCGGTTATTTTTAATTATTTTGATTAACATTTAGAGTTTTCAGTCCCGGGATATTTCAGTATAGTGCCACAAATCACGGAATTCAGTGTCGGGTTTTTCGGGACTATCTACTTATATACTAAAATTTCCTGATACATTGAAGATGACCATTTGAATAGGGCGTTTTTAGCACTCCGTAGAAATGTCGAACTCTGACCGTCATTACTGACTTTCAGAACTGTTTATGTGTAGTTAGTCCTATATAGACATTTGATCCCTATAAAAATGGCTATATAGACATTTGATCCCTATAAAAATGGACGTATTTATGTAAAGTGGAACCAACCTACAATGCTTAAATACGTCCAAATATAATGAATTGACATCCTCATGAAAATTTCTTCTTTTGTCATTCCTATTAATTCTTGAACCTGTTCTTGAACGCAGAATTGGTTTAAAAGAATACAATTTTGCATAGACAGATTTAAAATTCCTGTAGAATTTTATAAAAGATCGCCGTTTTGTTTTTCCCACTCGTTTCATTAGTATAAAACGCTCTTTAACGTATTCAGGTGTTTTTGTTGCTTTTTGGGGCTTACTGCAGAGTTTCTGTTTTTTTAGCTTTGTTTATCTTTTATAAATCATAAAATTTGATGTGAATGCGTTAATAGAGAATAGTGTGTTGCAAAAGGTTATAAGCAAGCACGTTTATTCGTAAAATATGGTTTAAATGACAATTGGGTGTTACCAATTTTCTGGAAAATTACCGATTTCAATACGGCTCTTTGAATTAATCAGCTATTGTTTCAAAGTATGATTTTTAACATACTTTACGGCTTTTTATTACTTGGCACTGCAGCAGCCAGAAAGGCCGATTCAATTACTCAAATAACCGAATTTTTCATATTGATCATTTCATATTACCCCAAAAATCAATCAAACCCGTTTGACATCGCATAAATATAAAGACAAAACTAACGCCCTTCCGGGGTCAAAAGCAATCTTAAATATGTTACGTCTTCCACTAAAAACGTCTTAAGTGCCGTTCCGAAACCATGAAAGTTTGTCTCTTCGTAAACGGCATTGTAGATTCCATTGTACGCAACAAAACATTTCGTATCGCTTTCGTTGCCAACAGCACCAGATATGCATCAACCGACGCAACGATTCTTGGCATACGATAGTACGTAATGTTTAATTTTTAGTTGTACTGGGGGATGGCGGATTTGGCTTCGCTTTAACTGGTTTTTTGCCTTTGTAGACTAATCCGGTTTTGTGAGATTTTCTTTACGGTTGGGATGGTTTAAGAGCATTCTAGAAATACAAAAAAACTAATATAAAGACGAAAGATAAATAAAATGAATGTAATGCTTAAGTGAAAACATAAAACTGGCAATATGGGACTAGCAAACGTTCATAGGGTGCTTCTTTCTGATCGTTATGCAGATATTTGCACCTATAAAAGATACTAAACTAAAGATACCACAAAATGTAGGTATATTTTCAAACAGTTACAATTTAATAAGTTGTTACAGAGCGAGACGCAAGGTGTTCTATTTACTTTAGCCTACAGTACTCGCGAAGTTGTCTGAAATATGGGTTTCCGCAACATAGTGCCTCTTCACATATTTGCCCAAATTCGGTCAACTTAGTAGTGTGGCTCTGCAATTAGATTTTCTTACAATCCGTGGGAGAACCTGTATTTTATTGGTTTTACATGTTGTTTTTGTTGACAAAACTGTCCAAAACGTGCACCAGCTTTCCCCGTACAATGGTGGAAGGCACAGCCAAGTTAGTGAGTCGAGGAGTTCGCCTTGCATCAGGTAGGCCGCATGCTTATTTGTCACTACAAAAAAAATGCGAAATCCCATTAGCTTTACCGGTAAACGGTAATCTCTTAATTAATGACTATACTTGTTGTGATTTAAACCCCACTCTACGTAAATTATGGTGTTCACTTATATGACTGGTTTTATATTTTAACACTTCTGTTAAATTTAAACGATCGGTTTTATTTTAGCGTGCGTTTTTAACGAGCGACGCAAGATATATTGAATTCGGTGGTATTATTTTTATTGGCTTTTTAAACTGCGCTTGGAATTGGATTTTCCTTTCAGTGACCGGATTGTCTCTGCTTTAAACAAGTCTATAATATGTATACTATCAAAAATCTAAAGTTGTTTTGAATACCAGCTTTCTATGGGTTTTGGAAAAATCTTAACAGCAGTACGATTGTTTTGTATGGACATTAAGTATGGGTCGGTTGAAATATCAAGTGATGACATACGGCACTGAAACGTGGTCGCTCGCAATGGGCCTCATAAGAAAGCTCAAAGTTACTTAAAGGGCAATGGGACGAGCTATGCTCGGAGTTTACTTGCGGGATCGAATCAAAAATGATGTCAGATGCTCAGACCCGGAAGACGTAGCGTGGGAAGCCCCCCATGGATTGACCGTTGTGGCGATCTTTGGGAGAGGCCTTTGTCCAGCAGTGGACGTCTATCGGCTAATATGATGATAATGATGGTGATGATGATGATGATTATAGGTACTTCTCTTAAGATAGATTTTTTGGAGTAGTAGGGCCTCGTGCAGGGTCCGTCCGGATTGTTACTACCGTCTTGCCTAATAACCCACCGCCAAACAGCAATGTTCGCATCGTTGTGTTCCGGTGTGGGGGTAAGATAGCCGGTGAAATTACTAGCATAGAGGCATTCTATCTTCGTCCTCCGGGTATGCAAACACTTGTGACTCCTCTGGTGTTGCAGGTGTTTATGGGCGACGGTAATCGCTTTCCATCAGGCGATACGTTTGCTCGTTTACCCCCTTTGACATAAAAAAAAAAAAACCTAAATTCACAAATGTTAAGTGTCATCTGTATTTGTATTTCTTTCTTCTTGAGGTGTGCAATAAAGAGTATTCTATTCTATTCTATTCACCGATGAATCGATGAAAGTGCTATTTCACGTTGAAGCTTTGAATAATAAAAATATTCCCCTACATAACAGCAAAAATATTACTTCAATATCCATATTTGCTTATTCTTACGTCAGTAATCGACTCCTAAAATATTCCAAATTTAGTGAATAACATTTTTTATCTGTAATTCCGTGGAAAAATCTGGAAATACCATCCTACGCAATCACACAAACGCAGATTGTCGTAGCTACGTAACAATTTTATTGCGCTTACGACATTTTCAATCTAAGCGATTATGCTGTCGGATCATGACAAAATGACTTAAGTATATTAGAAGATCTGTTGTACTTAAGACTTTTGAAGTCTATTAAATGAGTCTGTAGCAGGTTTTTAGGGTTCCGTAGCCAAATGGCAAAAAACGGAACCCTTATAGATTCGTCATGTCTGTCTGTCCGTCTGTCCGTCTGTCCGTCTGTCCGTCTGTCTGTCCGTCCGTATGTCACAGCCATTTTTTTCCGAAACTATAAGAGCTATACTGTTGAAACTTGGTAGGTAGATGTATTCTGTGAACCGCATTAAGATTTTGATGCAAAAATAAGATAATAATAATAAATATTGGGGGCTCCCCATACTTAGAACAGAAACTCAAAAAAATTTTTTTCATCAAACACATAAGTGTGGGGTATCTATGGATAGGTCTTCAAAAATGATATCGAGGTTTCTAAAACATTTTTTTTCTAAACCGAATAGTTTGCGTGACAGACGCCTCCAAAGTGGAAAAAAGTTGGTCCCCCCCCCTCTAACTTCTAAAATAAGAAAATTAAAAATCTAAAAAAAACATATGATGTACATTACTATAAAAACTACCAACGAAAATTGTTTTGAACGAGATCTAGTAAGTAGTTTTTTTAATACCTAACTTTGCACCTAATTTATATGGGGCGCTATACATACCAGGTGCAAACTTAACTTAACCACTTAGGGATGGAAAGTGTTTGTACGGAACCCTCGGTGCGCGAGTCCGACTCGCACTTGGCCGGTTTTTTTTCCGTATTGAGAAAGCAAATGGAGTGTAACGTTGTTAAATATTTAGTGACTTGCTGATACGTTTTTTCATAAATATTGTCCCTTGAATTTACCTAATTTTTTCCTTTGAAATGAGTAAAAATATTTTGAAATTTGCACTGGACGACAATTAATAAAAATAAATTACTTATGCTACATTTGTTAATTATTAATTATGAGCAGTAAAAAACAATATTCTTTATTCAGAAGTAATACAAAATGTCAATGAAATCAGTCACTTAACCTAACACTTTATATTTATAATTTGAGTTTATGACACAAATATGTGCGGAATTCGAACCCAGGACCGGCTCATTAGAAAGTTTCACCACCACGTGGTCGCCACTCCAAGATTTTGCTGCCCCAATAGCCGTCCATTCTCCGGGCTACATGGCCTGCCCATTGCCACTTCAACCGTGCAATCCTGTGAGCTATGTCGTTTACCTTGGTTCTTCTGCGGATATCCTCATTTCTGATTCTATCGCGCAAAAAAACTCCGAGCATTATCCCTTTCCATTGCACGTTGCGTGTCTCTTAACCGCCTTATGAGTCCCTTAATGCTTATGAGAACTGCACGTCAATTCTAGCCCTACATAAGCCACTTGTACTTTTTCTAGCCTTTGCATACTAGTATCCCTGCAATCTGGATCCGATCCAAATTGGATAATACGGTTGATAGTATTTGGGTGCCTTACCTTGCGACAGACAAAAAAGTATTATCTAGTGGTATGGTAAAATAAATCTAAAGCCAAGCAATAGCTTTGCGAACATTTTCTGTAAGAAGACTATACAGGTTGCCCAAATTGGGTTAAGGAAAATAGGTTCCATGGACGTCTAGTAAATGTTTTATCAAAGCTTAGCTAGCTTGCATTTGTTTTCGACATTTTATCCAGGGACCATGAATTTCCAAGCAAAATTAATCAGTTCAGTTGGTTTTTATCTGTCCCCGAAAGATAAAACAACATCATTTACCATTTTAAGCATGGGAAAAATGTATCGTAAGTAATTGTTGAGGATAGACCTATAGGGCAGTTAAGTTTTTATCGACCCTCACAGCTACCATTTACAGAGCATAAATCGTTCCTAAATCTATGATTTACCGGCCGTCATTAAACGCGAAATCAATACCTTTCGTCCAACTGCAAAAATTTCGCAGAAATACTGTAGATTATCTCAGCTAGCTCCTATATTTCGTTGGCAGACATCCAAAATACGTAACGAACGCATTGTGACTGCAGTTCCAGTCATCCAACACAAACGCCGTAAGCGACAGGCTTTTGCGACGAAATTACGACCTTTTGATCAAAAGCCAAGTCGTCTTAGTTACATATGGATCTAAGTTCTGTTGAATCACGTATGATGAGAAGTTCTTTTGGATTGGAGGGTGTATGTTGTAAATTATCTACAGGACTGTCCTGTGGGATAGGTCTTTTGTCTATATTTCTATCTAGGATTTATTTAGCTGAAGGCTTGCTAGACGTTAGGTCAGTTGGGGGACGAATTTTACTTTAAATTGCTTTGAGCTGCCATGAGTCATATTATTTTCAAAGCCGATGTGTCATCATTTAGCTCTTCTTCTGTCTTATTCCTCGTTGCTGAGGGTTAACCTCCATCTATCACTCTTCTGACAATCGCTCTCCACTTGTTTCGATCTACTGCAGACGCATGGTGCCAGAAAACATGGTATCCATTGTCTCAAAAATCTGATCAGCCCAGCGCGCGTACCAAGCAAGCAGTGACTCCTTCCTCTGGGTGTTATTTCTTGAATTTCTCCTGTCACTGAGAGTCACGTAAGTCTTTAACCGCAAATAATATGTCTTTATTTCTTGTAAATAGGTAATAATTTTTGGACACTAAATAATGAAATAGATGTTCATGACAATTTACAGTGCAAATACTTGGCGTTAGCAAGATGAGAATAACCGGAGATAGTTAAATTGTGTCAATAATAAGTTAACTGCATACACCAATATTTCAAATACAGTTTTTATTGTTTATTGAATAAATGAGTATGAATTAATCTTCCCCTCTATCAAGACTACCTTAAGGATAAGTCGTAAAGTAATCAAACGTTCTTTCGAGGTTGAAATTTAAACAAAACTACTCCCACTCTAAGCCCTGTAAATCATAAACAAAACAACCCTAATAACCGTCACATACATACATTTAAACTCGCAATCAACTCATACAATAGGGGTCCTTGGTAAACAAACCCGCGGCAAACTGGTCCGGTGTCGTAGAACAAGACAGAGTGGTCACTTGCAAAGAAACAACTTGACATATTATGATCTGGGTCATATACAGTTAAGTCAAACGCAGCCGTGCAAAATAGCGAGTTGAACTACGAATAACTCATTTATTTAACTACCTTATCGCCTGTTTTAATACTTTTTTTATGGTTAAAGAATCACATAAGACATGATATCCTCTTTAATGAGACAGCCAGATGAAAACCCTTGTACCAAAGTAGTTAAAGATATAGGAGAATCGTATGGAAGGCTATGTTGGAATAGCGTTGCGAGCGATTAATATCAAATCATATTGAATATATTGCACATCGGAAATTTCAGTCTCATCATGATTTCCTATACCACATTTACTGCTGAATAAAACCCTCCACCAAGAATAACCAAAATTGTCAATCCACGTTTTAGCGGCTTCCTAATGTCTGACAGTATCGTGGTCGATACTTGAGGTTCTTTCTATCCTAACATCTGTCGATTACATTACTGTAATAGTTAAATATCTTTCTGAGAAAATGAGTGGCTGTTGAGTTTCTTTCGGCTTTTCTTCTTAACAGTGGTCTCAGACATGTAAAAGTGCCCTTGTGACCTAAATGCAGAATAAAGTTCATTATTTCATTATAAACGTTAAATGTTCGCGCGTTTTTTTTTCCCATCGCCTTAGACATATCCTCTATGCCGGGGATAAGTCAAACAGCTCTTTTGTCACACAGGCCACTGGCCAGTGCAGGGTAATGAATCAAGCCCCAAGGGCCATCCTTGTACACGCTTTATTTGATATTGTAGTGCGATTTCAGGGCATATTGGTTCCGGCTTTTTGTGGGCTTTTGTTTTGAGCCTTAGAATATATAGGTATAATAAACAGACGTAGAACTGCAGATCTCGTGAGTTTGTTTTGAAATGATTGATTTTGATTAGTTCTTGAATAGGATAGGAGAGAAAAGGAAACTACTAACACTAATAGACAATAGAAGAGACAGAATCGAGGGTAAGCTAGGTAGAAAACGGCCAAGACGAAATTACTTTGAGCAAATATAAGAATAGGTTAAAGTCGTGTTTAATGCGCTCTTAAATTTAATAAGATTTTGTTTTTACGTTTTCAACTGTCATGTCTCCGCCATTTTGAACAATTTCGAAAAGCTTAATAGACATAAATGAAATACCTATATATACAAAAGTACCATCTTTGGATGTCCAGCTATCCCTGTACCAATATTTGTTAATATCTATACAACCGTTTTGGTATAATTAGGGGATTTTTATCAAAAGATGGCGCTGTTGGCGTTAAGATTTTCCCTAAATTAATGCCCTTTCTCCTTAGAAAACTGATACTCAATATTCATTTAGAATTTTATAATTGTATAGATGTGAGATTCCGTTTCGGGTTCAGGTGAAAACTGAAAGGCTCTTATCTGGATCACGCAAGAGTGAGCGAGACATGTATAAAACGAGAATCACATTTTGCCAGCTCACGCACTGTAAATGTCTATATCTATTGTTAATAATTTAATTTCCTGCACTCAATCTTTAAATGTAAGATTAGCTAAGCAGAAAATGTTATACATAATCGCTTTCCTGAAATAAACAACTTATTTTTTAGGGTTCCGTACCCAAAGGGTAAAAAAGGGACCCTATTACTGAGACTTCGCTGTCCGTCCGTCCGTCCGCCCGTCTGTCACCAGTCTGTATCTCAAGAACGGTGACAGCTAGACAGTTAAAATTTTCACAGATGATGTATTTCTATTGCCGCTATAACAACAAATACTGAAAATAAAATAAAATAAATATTTAAGGGGGGCTCCCATACAACAAACTTGTTATAGATTATGGTACGGAATCCTTCATGCGCGAGTCGGACTCGCACTTGCCCTTTTTTATATTATAATTATATACGCAACTTGATAATATTATATTATATTATAGTATCGTTATCTAGCACTCACAGTTGGCAACGAAATACAACATATTTTATATCTACAGGTAAATTGGCACGCGCAAGTCCCGTCCCCTCTCGCCCCGTAATTGCATTTACCACACTTTTTGAAAACCCCTTTGTTTCCCCATTTATTCAGTTTCGAAGTTCGCCCGTTCATTTATTAGCTTTTTCCGGGTTGTTGTTACATTTACTTCCATCAACTTTGGGATTACAACTTGTATTTTAACGGTCTTTGACAAATTTGACAGGTTTATCTCACTAATATTGTAAAAGCGAAAGTTTGTGTGTTTATGCGTACGTTTTATACTTCTACACGCTCAAACGGCCGATTTTGATACATTTTGGTATGAAGGTAGCTGATACCCTGGATTAACACAAAGGCTAACACTGCGCAGCGCAGCTAGTTTGTCTATGGAATTTTAGCATTCAACCCCAATTTTTCTCTGGGGGTTGATGCATACTTAAGGAATCCCTCAGAGATAAATAAAAAAAATTAAAGTACCTACAGTTCCTTTGTGCCATAAATAAAATGACAAATATTTTATTTCGAAACTTCGAAAAACCTTCTCCATATAAAAATGATGTTCAATACAAACATAGAATTCTATAATAGTATAGAATAGACTTTTTATCTCTAGACAAAAGAACTTCCCAAGAACTGCACTATTCTACAAATCCTTACTTTAATTTCCTCAAAAAGTTGAAACCTGCTATCTAAAAACCCGTTCGAACCAATTCAGACCAGAAAAGGTAATTATTGACTTATTCGCCCCGGCTGGCAGGGGGAAGATAAGACGCTAATTAAAAGGGGTCCGTAGGGGTTCCGTAAAGTTTTTTAGACTTCGGAACCCTTACTTGTGATGGAAGTTCGGGGGTGATCTGAATTAGGAATTACTTGAGTAATGCAATTGTGGATTGTAGGTACCTATATTTGTTAAGCAATTTCGAAGCAATTATTTTTGACCTCCGATGAAAAAGGGTACGTATTACAATGCCGAAGTTCAAAATACCGAATTTCATAAGACCTATGGATGGAAGGCCGAAAATTAAAATGTCGAATGTTTATTTGACCGAAAGTTTAAAATCCCGAAAGAACGTTTGACCGAAAGGATGAAATCCCGAAGACTGTAATCCCGAAGATTGTAATCCCGAAGACTGTAATCCCGAAGACTGTAATCCCGAAGACTGTAATCCCGAAGAATGTAATCCCGACGGCTAGAATTCCTACAGTTCACATACATACGTATCACAAGTACAACAAAAGGAGCGTTTTTTAGGGATATAAAAAAAAAAACTAACCTAACCTAACCCGGCCGAGTCGGATCTGCTCTGAAAGGTGATTGATTCACCTCAACCTATTCTCAAACTTTAAATGATTCACCTTTCAGAGCAGATCCGACTCGGCCGGGTTAGGTTAGGTTAGTTTTTTTTTTATATCCCTAAAAAACGCTCCTTTTGTTGTAGTTATGATCATATTCTTAAAAAAAATATATATTTTTTTTCATTGGCATTTTACTGACAATGGTTGACTTTCGGGATTATAAATTTCGAGATTCAAAACTTTCGGGATTATAAAATTTCGAGATTTTAAACTTTCGGTATTGTAAATTTCGAGATTTTGAACATTCGATCTTTTCAAAATAGGTCTTTTGAGCATCGGTATATCGAATATCGGCTTTTAGTACTTTCGGTATTTTGACCATCGGTATTTCAACTGTAGGTATTATGAACTTTCGGGATTGTAATACGTACCCGATGAAAAAAGAGGGGTGTTATTAAGTCTAACATGTGTATCTGTCTGTGGCGACGTAGCTCCCACCAATTGGATTGACCAATTTAAGTGTCGTTTTTTATTGAAATACTTGTCCATCGAGATGGTTCTTAGCTATGTTTGGAGGAAATAGAACTCGTAGTTTCCAAGATATTCAAAACGGGACCCTATTACTGAGACTTCGCTGTCCGTCCGTTCGTCTGTCACCAGGCTGTATCTCAAGAACGGTGATAGCTAGACAGTTGAAATTTTCACAGATCATATATTTCTATTGCCGCTATAGCAGCAATTACTAAAAATAAAATAAAATAAATATTTAAGGGGGGCTCCCATACAACAAACTTGTTTCATGGTACGGAACCCTTCAGTCGGACTTGCACTTGCCCATTTTTTTACTTATCTTTTTTTACATTCCAGATACAACGCCCAAATGGCTGTACGTCATGTTAATCAAAATAGGCCCTAAAGCACATAAATTCCTCATACCTAACCTAAGATTAACGCATACTACCATAACAAATGATATTATATGTTAACCCTCGCCCGGGCACATTGTTTACATTGTGTCGGTATGCGGGCCTCTTGTGAGCATTTCAGGGTTGAATTTCATACGTTTGAATTGATATTGTTTCCATAGAACGCTTGGTTTTGAATTAGTTCATGTATGAGCTACTGTATTTACAGCCCAACAGTAGCCCACGCCATATGGCGGATTTTTAGTGGTACTAATTTATTTTAGTGGCAACGACACATTTTTGGTAGCTGACGTTGAAAGTCGGTGAATGTCACTGATGTAAACAAAGGACTAAATATTCCGAAAATTTCAAGTTATTTTTGGTGATAATGCCAAAACTATCCACAGTGATGAAAGTCAATTTTTTTTTAATAAGATTGAGTATTTATTTCGCAAGAAGAACGGAGGATTGAGCAGCATTCCGGTGAAAAATGATTTGATTGACAAGTCGCTACTGACGTTTAATATTGCAGATATAATGCCGTATGCTCATTATTGCCGTACGAAAGCTGTTTGTAGCACTATCCTTGGGCTGGACCGATACTTGTTAGGAAGATTGACAATTATAGTGACATTATGGCGAATCTTATTTTTTATCTAATTTTAGAGATTGAAAAATGACTTTTCTCCGCCTTCAACCCTCACATTTCCACCATTTTGCAATAAAATATAAATCTAACTGAATCGAGAAAAAAATCCATAATTATCAAACCTCACAAATTTTACGTAAAAAATAAATAAAGTCGTAAAACACCGTTTCATTTAAATGAACGGCAATAGACAAAATAAATTGCGCAACAACGTGTTTGAAAAGTCTTTCAAAAGCGAAAATGTCTGAGAGCCGGTCCTTTGAAAACACGAAGCAAATACATTTTCATCCATCAATTCGTATCAATACATTTTTCACCTTCTTCCAACTAAAAGACAAAGTATAAAAATCTCAACAAATTGCTTGTCCGAACCGTCCATTGTCATTTTACTCTAAAAGAAACTGTACAACAATTTCAGTATCATAAATCATTATTGAACAAAACTGTTTTGTAAGCAGTTTTTGGCTGGGCCTGAAAAGTTGTTTTTTCGGGATAGGCAACTTTCCCGGGGGATAGAATTACGGGGGATGTGCTGGCTAATTTATGATTTAATATACGGTTATTGGTTTTTATTGGTAAACGGAGTGGAATGGTGAAATTGGATGTTTTTGGGAATAGCTGATTTTGTATTAGCCATCACTTAACTGATTTGACAAATTGAGACTATTAATAGAAAACAACACAAGGAAAAAGCGTTTTGATTATGTCAATCTGTCCGGGTCTCTGTTGACGACGCGGTTAGCGCAGTTTGTGGTGTACCTGCCTACTGAGCCGGTGGTCCTGGGTTCGAATCCCAGCCGGGGTAAATATTTGTATACCTAACATTGATTTGGAGTATCTACGAGTATATATCTCCTTTACGTGTACGCATGTAATAATTAGTTATAACACTAATGTGATGTAATTGTTTTAAGTATTTATTACGAAAAAAATAGTTTACTTTTGGGTTTCTTTCGGTTTTCGTCTCAACAACGGTCTCTTCTTGCGAAATGCCGGTAGATTCACAATCTGACTTGTAGAAGTGCTCTTGTGGCCTACTTACTGAATAAATTATTTCATTTCATTATGAACTCAGATATATGTGTTCCTGACTTCACTGGCTACATCCAGGAGGATGCTATCTACATCATTATGTATTTATATATTATATATATCGTCGTCCAGCACCCATTATACAAGCTTTGCTTAGTTTGGGGCTAGGTCGAATTGTGTAAGATTGTGCCTTTTTTTTTATTATTAAATACTAATAAATGCCCTGCAACTTCGTACGAATATATTTTTCTTTATCAGTCGGGTAAAAATTATCTTATAAAAAAACCATCTTTGGATGCCCAGCCATTTCTGTATCAAAATTGGTTAAAATCCATCCAGAATAGCCAGAAATCTGGAAAACATACAAAAGAACTTTTAGTCAAGCTGAAATGGAGACACTTCGCTCGCTCGCCCAATTATTCTCAGCTCTCCGTCATTCTTTGCCTAAAATTTAAGTTATGAATTAAAACTGGGCATTTCAGTCACGTCGATGGCCTTAAAAGGGTCATTATATCCCACTAAGGAGTTTAACTAAGCAAAGAGCATTTTGAAGGCAAAAGCCGTTTTACTAAAATAATCGTAATGTCTGCCACTAAACTAAACGGAGTACTTGAAATTCAAAGTGTCCACTATGTTCTGGTTATTTGGTGCGAGGTTCGTTTAGTCTGTGTAAGTTAACATGCGAGTTGACTTGAACGGCAGACTATAATAAAATAGCGCTTCACTATCACTACATACATAGTATTTAAAACAAAGGCGCTTCCTGCTGTCTGTCTGCTTAGATCTTTAAAACTACGCAACGGATTTTGATGCGGTTTTTTAAATACATAGTGATTCAATAGAAAGATTTATATGTATAAAACATGCATTATATGTATAGCATTGCACCCGTGCGAAGCCGGGGCGGGTCGCTAGCTTCTAATATAGGGAACGTGCACGAGCTACGACTCAGAGGATTTTGAACTTCTGTTAATGGTTGTGATTAAATATTTGTGTCTGAGGTTGATTTTTCTGTTTCTTACATAGTTCTTATAACAAATATTAAGCAATTGCCTTGACAAGGTGAAAGAGACAGATAGGTGGTACGAGCAAAAAGGATCTTGGCTTAAAACAGAAAAGAACATGGAGTTGTGAGTTGGTCGGCATATCTAGGGGCTAAATTACATATTTCACATGACATCAGTTCTAAATATCGCCACTAAATTATCCACCTTACCGAATACCGATGTGCTTGTATTTTTGTCCTGATCAGTTAGGCCGAATCTGTGCAACAATACCGCAATAATGGTGACAACCAGAAAGATCATACTAAAAAGAACCTTAAAAAAACACTTCTGGTTAGTAGCTGGTCAACCACACTTGGCCACTAGCTAGTCCAAACGCAGCACAAGTAACAGGATATTGCCGCCAACAGTTCCGCACCCCTGCCGCCTCACAAAGGTGCCAGCCTTTGACGCGGCCAGGGGCCGTCAACCGTCGGTCCGGTTGTCAATTTAGATGTTTTTGCTTTTGGCAGTTTGTGCCCGATCGTGCGGGATTTTAGTTCTGGATTTGAATCTCAGAGGATTTTGGGCGGATGTTCGGGGTTTTCTGTTAGTGATTGTGACTTTTTGGGTCTGGGGTTGATTTTTCTGTATCTGACTGTTCTCATAACAATTGCTTTAACGTATTTTTTTGTTAAAGAGAGAATTTAAGGCAGTATTCACACTTTGGGAAATGTTCTTGAGAATGTTATTTTCCCATACAATTCAGAAAATGTTCTCGTGAACGGCACATCTATAGGTACGGCTTACAGAGCCAATAGAAACTCTTAAGCTATATGTGGTTAAGATATAATTTCAATAGTAAACGCTAGTGAACCAATTCTCACGATATCAATGTCGCTTAGCTTGGAATAAAACGTTCTAAGCTAGGATTGGAATGAGATTTAATATGAATCTCAAGTGAGATTTATTAGAGTTTATATTTATTTTAATGATTTATTGGATATAGAATATTATTAAGTGATATATGTATATAGGTTGCGGTGGAGATGTGAGACGGTGGCGTGTACGCAAGTATCGGTAGTAGAAACAATACAATTAAGTCACCTGAGGTAATTGCGACCTCTGGGACAAATGCGACTTTTGGTGATATTATAGAAGCAGTACATTTTAAGACCACCTACATTGCCTAAAGTTTGGGACTATTAAAATTAAAAAGAGAGCGGTTCTAGTTATTAAGTGTTTCGTTTCTATGACATTATAATTTTGCCCCATATTTAAATCCCTTGTAATGAATTGACTACGACTTGTGACAACTGGCGGCAAAAATCCTATAAAGGGACCCAATGATATTCATAATTCAAACAAAACTCACAAAAAAAACCGTGTCCGTTAATATTTTGTGTTAATTATATGTTTGACATTTCTAAAATCGTGACTACATGTTTCTCATACACATGCCAAATGTCATCTAATTGAAACTACTCATGACACATAACTACTAATAACTGAGCTAAGAAGCGTTTGGGTTTAATATCCAATATTATGTACAGGGTGTTTTTTTTTTTGTGAAAAAAAGCTTTTCAATTTTTTCATTTATAAAATTCATTTTAAAGTATGTATTTCATGTTTTAACAAAAACTCGTAATACCGCATACTATCCATACTAATATTATAAATGCGAAAGCGTGTATGTCTGTCTGTTACCTCTTCACGCTTAAACCGCTGAATCGATTTTGATGAAATTTGGCAAAGAGATAGTTTAAGATCCGAGGAAGGACATAGGATAGTTCTCATCCTGGAAATTATACCTAAAAAAAATTAAAAGTGAGTGAACATTTCGGTTGGGGTGCGGTGACCCTGTAGGAAATGTAATTATTAGACCAAAAGCACTATTGCTCTTATATTTGCTTAGGCGCTTTTAATAATCCCTTTTATCAAGTTCCACGCGTACGTAGTCGCGGGCAAAAGCTAGTCGGTTATAAAAGTACAGAAATTTTATGAAATAATGAAATTTATTCTGTAAGTAGGCCACAAGGGAACTTTTACATCTCTGAGTCTGGAGCTAATTTTACTGAATAAATATTAATTACCCAAGAATTATAATATAGGTTTCTAGGAGCACGACAGGACTCCTGCCAAGCCAAATAGTAATTGATAATTCATAATAATTCATAATTATTTATTGCATTATCATGTTGTACAATAAAATGTTACATTATATTATGATTTAGTAGCTTTGTAGTCAAAATTTATATTAGGACTTTATTAGCACCGCGAGGTATCGCAAAATATTTGCGTCTCAATTTTTTGTTATATATGCATAAGACTTGTAACTTAAAAAAAAAAACTTTCTGAAAATATAAAATCGGCCTTTCCCCATTGTATAAACATCCACCTAATCCAAATTCGCCAGCTTAGCATCACGATTCCAACTTCCGTTCAAACGCCATCTCGTAGTCACGGAACGCAAACATTGACAAGCAAACAGCCTAACATTTAGTGCTTTAATAATACATGTTTGTGCTACCTTACCCGGCCCGGTGTTTAGGGAATACAGGGTGAAGTCGGGAATTGAAACCATCATCATATCAGCCTACTGCTAGACAAATTCCTTCTCTAAAGTTCTCCACAACGATTGATCGTTCTTGTCTTTCAATTTAATCCTTCACAAAAAAGAGGGGTGTTATAAGTTTAACAGTTGTATGTATGGCATCGTAACTCCTAAACGGAAGGTCCGATTTGAATGCGTTTTTTTTATCCAGGTGGTTCTCTCTATGTTTGGTTTTGTCAGGGTTTTTTTTTAAGTTTGGTTGTAGCGCCGGACTAAAACAAGGATGCTGCTATACCGGGTGATCAATTCAAATGGGGCAGTAGGGAGAAGTCACAGACTGTAAAGGGATAGGTGTGAAATATAGCTCAGACAGTCGCCAAACTTAAGTGGGCAAATTGCTCGTAGAACCGATGGCCGTTGGGACAGAAAGGTTGTTGAATGGCGACCGCGGACCGGAAGACGCGAGGAGAGGCCCCCAACAAGGGGGAACGACGACCTAGTTAGGATCGCGGGCAGAAATTGGATGAGGATGGCGCAAGACTGATCTTTGTGGAGAACTGTGTAAAGGCCTTTTTCCTGCAATGGACGTCTATCGACTGAAATAGACAGAAATAATAACCATTTATTGAGGAGAGTGTAAGGTAGTAGACGATTGGAACTCAGAGGATATACAAATATTCTATCCGTGTGATCCTGTAATTGGCTTCCCTGCTTTGTATTATATTTAAGTTTACTCAAAATTGTTAAAGCTGTTGGTTCTCCTAAATAAATAAATAAATAAATTGAATCAAGTTGTATAATTATAGTGAAATATTTTCTAATTTTTATCCTGTCTAAAACTCGGCGCCATTTTGTAATATTCTTTTTTACGTAAACTCAATTCGCAAATCAAATAAGGCTATACAGGCCAGGTGATTTTTCACCACTTCAATTAATATTAATTGGGGCTAATCCGACATTTTTCCGTTAATATTTAATTTGTGACTCTTTATCTATTAAAATGATGATTTATATTCGTTAGGTTAATTGAATTTGCGGTTGAAAATTAATTCTTTTAAAAGCGGCGGGAGCGGAATTTCGAGCGGTAATATCCATATAAAATGTCGCTGTTGAAAATTTCATAGGGAATTTAGCATTATAGTCACTTTACTAATTAATTTACGTAGGTATGTGCTAATTATAAATTCAATACTACGCACCATATAAAATAAGACTGTATTTTCATAAAGTATTGGGGCAAGTTAGTTTCAGATTCTATTCATTTTCAACGATAGTAATCTTTTGACGACGAATGTCGCTGTTGAAAATTTCATAGGGAATTTAGCATTATAGTCACTTTACTAATTAATTTACGTAGGTATGTGCTAATTATAAATTCAATACTACGCACCATATAAAATAAGACTGTATTTTCATAAAGTATTGGGGTAAGTTAGTTTCAGATTCTATTCATTTTCAACGATAGTAATCTTTTGACGACGCGATGGCGCAGTTTGCAGTGGAACTGCCTACTGAGCCGGCGGTCCCGGGTTCGAATCTCGGCAAGGGAAAATATTTGTGTGATGACGAATGTGTAAATAAATAAATATTAAGGGACAATCATACACAAATCGACCTAATCGAGCTAGTCCCAAACTAAGCAAAGCTTGTAGTACTATGGGTACTAGACGACGATATACATAATATATAAATACATAATATATAGATGACATCCATGACCCAAGGACAAATATTTTCCCCGGCCGGGATTCGAACCCGGGACCGCCGACTCAGTAGGCAGGTGTCTACAAACCGAGCCAAACGCGTCGTCAAATGTGAAATTAACAGCACAGCTATCGTATCTAATTATCAACCTAATAAACTAACGTCTTTGTCTTTGTCCACAGCGCCCCCCACTTCAGTAGAAATCACCAATCACCCCAACTCGAAGCTGGAAGTGAAAGAAGGTGAAGATGTGGTGCTGGAGTGCCAAGCGAAGAACGCCAAGCCCGCAGCCAGGATCATCTGGTACCGGGACAACGTGGAACTGAAGGGTGACAAAGGTAGGTTTTGTTTTTAATAAAATATCAAAACTATCGTGAGATATCTTTAACAATTATAAAAACGGTTTAAACTCACGGTTAAATTATGAAATAAAAATGTAATGTAAGCAGGACTCGAACCTGCGACCCTTCCTTTCCAGCGTAGTGCTCTCCCAACTGAGCTATCAAATCATTACGTCAATCACACCAAATATTTGATTCCATAATTCTACGCTACTGGAGCGCCCTCTGCGACATAGGTGTTTAAAATGCTTATGCGCATTACCTTTATCCTTTACTTTTTCAACATGAAAACAATATCGATTCTATTTAAAACATCACGTAAAAATTGTGAGGAACGGCTCGACATGTTTCGAACTCATATGGAGCTCTACATCAGGGACAGCTTTCCGTGCTGCTACGTAGGTTTTGTCTTTTTTCTTTTTTTGTCAAATAGAGATCAATGCAGAAAGAGAAGGAAGGCCTTTTCCCAGCAAAGCTTGCAATAATAAATAAGGCCGTTTCACTGCTGCAACCAGTCTAGCAAGCTACGCTTCTCGACTCTTATCGCGCGACATAGCATCTAGCGTCACTCTCTCATAGTACAGCGAAGAAAGAGATGGGTAATATTTCTCGCGCGAGATTCGCGTGTCACAGTTGTGCTAGAGGTGCAGCTATCTTGCCGCGTTTACTCTTGGACGACTCAGCATCACCTGTCTTTCTCGCACAGTATTGAAAGAAAAGTGACAGGTATATCGATATAGTAGCCGCGCTTGCCCCGAATTACGTTAGTAAAATTATTCCAATTAAAAAACGGTTAAAAATCGAATATCAGAACAGTGGTTCGAGAATGATCGCTCTTAACGGATTTTTCGTAATAGTTCTTAATTGAAATCGAAAAACTAGGAAGCTATTAATCCTACGGCGCAGTTATTGGATAAAAAAAGCAATTTTATTCTCAATTTGTTTTTTTTCATCCGTATTAAAGGCTTTGTGGATTTAAGAGTACCAGGAATGTTTCTGATTTTTTTAATTTTGTATAAAATGCACGAATTGAATAATTTATTTTTTTATTAAAGCAGTAACGTCTGCTAACGTAAACTAAATGTTTACAAATGAAGCGAAAATTGAAAAATTTAATGATTCGGACAGGATTCGAACCTGCGTTTCCAACGGCTTTCCGGGCCAACACTGGCGTCCTCCCAATTGGACCACCGAATCAGATGTCAGAGTCATTGAATTTTTCAACCAGTTGCTTCGACATGCCTTAGGGTGGCATCGTAGCGACATCTACCGTAAAGATTTAGACTTTATCGTCGGCACCATCGTCTCAAATTTGTTGAGAATCGATAGTAACGATGTGCTACACCCAAATTACTTATTTTTTTATTAAAGCAGTAACGTCTGCTAACGTAAACTAAATGTTTACAAATGAAGCGAAAATTGAAAAATTTAATGATTCGGACAGGATTCGAACCTGCGTTTCCAACGGCTTTCCGGGCCAACACTGGCGTCCTCCCAATTGGACCACCGAATCAGATGTCAGAGTCATTGAATTTTTCAACCAGTTGCTTCGACATGCCTTAGGGTGGCATCGTAGCGACATCTACCGTAAAGATTTAGACTTTATCGTCGGCACCATCGTCTCAAATTTGTTGAGAATCGATAGTAACGATGTGCTACACCCAAATTACTTATTTTTTTATTAAAGCAGTAACGTCTGCTAACGTAAACTAAATGTTTACAAATGAAGCGAAAATTGAAAAATTTAATGATTCGGACAGGATTCGAACCTGCGTTTCCAACGGCTTTCCGGGCCAACACTGGCGTCCTCCCAATTGGACCACCGAATCAGATGTCAGAGTCATTGAATTTTTCAACCAGTTGCTTCGACATGCCTTAGGGTGGCATCGTAGCGACATCTACCGTAAAGATTTAGACTTTATCGTCGGCACCATCGTCTCAAATTTGTTGAGAATCGATAGTAACGATGTGCTACACCCAAATTACTTATTTTTTTATTAAAGCAGTAACGTCTGCTAACGTAAACTAAATGTTTACAAATGAAGCGAAAATTGAAAAATTTAATGATTCGGACAGGATTCGAACCTGCGTTTCCAACGGCTTTCCGGGCCAACACTGGCGTCCTCCCAATTGGACCACCGAATCAGATGTCAGAGTCATTGAATTTTTCAACCAGTTGCTTCGACATGCCTTAGGGTGGCATCGTAGCGACATCTACCGTAAAGATTTAGACTTTATCGTCGGCACCATCCAATTGGGAGGTGGTCCAATTGGGAGGACGCCAGTGTTGGCCCGGAAAGCCGTTGGAAACGCAGGTTCGAATCCTGTCCGAATCATTAAATTTTTCAATTTTCGCTGAATTGAATAATATTATGATTATTATAAAAAAACACTTGCTTTTTTAGTAGTTTTTTCGTATTTATCATATTAATGATATCTTGTAAGATTACAACGACAATTTTATGCTCTTGACAAATATTTATAATTTAATTCGATTTAATTTTTAAGATTAACGTCAATAAATTAATAAATATCGGACAACCTCACACAAATCGCTTTAATCCCAAATTAAGCTCTATTAGTAAACTTATGTTATGGACACTAGACTACAATATACATACTTCCATAGATAAAATATATACCTACATGGAAAACATCCATGAGTTGTCATTGTCATCTGACATATGTCAAGATTATGAAATAGGCGCCTGGTACGGTAAATATATTAGTCGTTTTCAAAAGACATGTACATAGTTAAAGGCTTAATAAAAACAAAATTACGATCGCGTCTTTTGTGTTACGAAAGTAAGTCATACAAAAGATATGGGTCACTGTCGTTACACAAAGGAATCAATTAAGTTTTGTTTTCATTATGGCCCTTAACTACATGTTTTTTGAAAACGTATCATCTCACAATAAGACGAAATAATCTTACAAAATAACTTCACTTGAGCAGATACAATTTACCCGATTACGGTAAAACATAAAAGAGGGTTACTATTGTGACTTTTTTTCCAACCGAATAGTTCCTTCGTTCATGTTAAATTAAAAAATAAAATCAATGCCAACCCAAACGCGTGAAATTCGTATTGCGAAACTCGAATAGGGCCATGTCACTGTCAGTCAATGTTATTGGCGTCAGGGGAGACGTGGCGGTAGAGTAGCTGGATGTGACAACCCTAGGTAACGTCACTCCAATATATATTTGAAATTGGAACTTTTTTTTTAATTTAATGACTCGAGCGGGGTTTGAGCCCGCGCTTGCAACGGCTTTGCGGGCCAACATTGGCGTTCTGTTCAATAAGCTACCGAGTCCTATTTCTTAACAACTTGCTTCATCTATACTATTAAAAATCTATGGGGTCATGATTTCAGGAAGAATCTTAATAGCGTGTTGCAGGATCGTCATTTGTTTTGTATTGGCTCGCGGCGCCGTGCCAACCAACTTTTACCAAAGGGATAGTGGACACTTTATCTGCTTTGCCCGAAGGTTGACTGGTAGAGAATGCCTCGTGGCATTAAGTCCGCCTTTTGTACGATAAGTTTTCTTTTGTGCAATAAAGATTAAATAAATAAATAGCTGGACATCCAAAGATAGTTTTAAGACTTTTTATCCGTCGACGGTAAAGACATAAATACGCAGACGAAGTTGAGGACCTTCTAGTTTCTTATATGCGACACACAAACTTACTAATTTGAATATAAATATTTGGTTTACGCTGGCAAAGTCGTTCGTTACATTCGCCTTAGGAAGTGATGACAGTATAACATGCCTACCGAAAAAACAAAACACTCGATCGCAAAAATCGGTTCCCCAAAAGGAAGTAATGCGAAAATAAAGTTTATGCAATAAAATGGTCAGTACAAATAAGTGATAATTTTGTCTAGACAAGTAAATTTAAACGTTGGTTGTAAAGTTAAAGGATCTTAAAGTTTATTAACAGAACATTTGGCATAGCTTCATAACAGAATTAGCTCAAATTTGAAGTTAAACAGAACTGAATTTAAATAAGGTTCATTAAGGCTTAGGATAACCGTAAACTTTCCTTTTGTTCTATGTTATTTAATAATTATTAAATCCGTAAATGTTAGAATTTGATGTTTGAATTTAATTTGTTGTACATATCTAAAATAATTCGGTATTAAGCTACCATTTTCGTTTTTATAAGAAAAATAATACCAATTTTGGAATTTATTGCACACAGCCTTTCTGCAGAGATCTCAAAATGAAGTCACACGCTAGACTCATTCCTTGTAGATTTTGTATATTTTCATTTTTTGAAATAATATCAAACAACGCTCAAGATAAAAAAGAAGAAAAGTATAAAAAACGTCACATCAAATGTCTTTTATAATAATTGTAATTATACCAATGATATTATAGTTACTGTTGTTATATCAAATTTGACCATTATATCAAATGTTGTTATATCTTGTGAAATTATATGAAACGTTGTTATATCTATCATTACACACATTTCAAAAACAAAATCAGCTAAATCTGCCCACCCATTTTGTTTTGCAGATTGCGCAGATTTATTACTAACAAACACTATAAGGTTACAAAATGCATGGTTACCCTGCAGCTTATTTAATACTCCCTAAGCTATGAAAAACTTATTAAAAAATCTGTAAAATCCCTCCTGCCATATCCAGATAGCGTTGCTCTGTATGAAACTAGTGAGGCGCGTAACTTACACCGACAGCCGATATTTTATGCTTCCAAAACATGTAATGTCGGATAATGGAATTTCAAAACTATTCTCCTTCACATGACGATAGTGTTTTACACCTGGGACTATGTGGGAGTAGGGATATTATGTAGGCGATTGTGGAAGATAAACACTTATATCCCTACTAGCGACCCGCCCCGGCTTCGCACAGATGCTGATACATTATGCATGTATTATACATATAAACCTTCCTCTTGAATCATTATATCTATTTAAAAAAACGCATTAAAATCCGTTACGTAGTTTTAAAGATCTAATCATACATAAGGACAGACGGAAGGAAGCGACTTTGTTTTATACTATGTAGTGATTTTGGATGTATTCACATAAAAGTCGCTAAGGTGTAAAAGCCTTTCAAATAAACAATGCAAAGATCGACACACAAAGCATAAAAATTCGAACGGTTGCTTGGGCGTTAGAATGGAGGAAAGGTTACTACGCTGGACCGGCAATCCAGAGGTACCGGGTTCGATTCCCAGTCTCTTCCACCAGGTTACGCATTTAAATTTGTCTTTAAGCTTTGATCTTTTTATCAATGGTTTCTTATATACCTAGTTTGAAACACATTAGATAATTATGTGTTTACACACAAGCAAGAGTTTTTTTACTTCTATGAAACTTACCGAAATAAAAGCATCACTGACATCCAACTAAATAAAGGCACATATGTGTGAAAACAATGGATCCCTCTGTTCTGAAATATAGTTAGTGCAGAATAATATAGATAATTATTATTTAGGTCGCCCTAGGCCGTAAGTGGGGTTTTCCGCCCGCTACGCAGGGAGAAAGTCTCGCTTTCTAGCCAAGGCTGGACGTAAAACAGACAAATGACAGGCGGTAATTCGTAAAGCCCAGATGGCATATTTATGACAACACACCTGCTATCTGGGACATTCATGAATTCACCGCCCTAGATATGTAACTTTTAATTTATCAAAACAAAGGATAACCTTCAAGCAAATAAGTAGGTTGGAAGCGTAAGTCGCAGACTCAATGCCATTAAATTATGTTTGGAGCTTGGTTTTCTCAAGAAATCTGTAATAGGATTCTTTAACAAGCTATTATCGACTCCGCCTATCAATTATATGTGACCTTATTATTAAAAACACGTGTATTGTCTTTTTCTTGTATCTCTTCTCTTTTAAGAATGTGTTTCTTAAGCGACAAACTCTAAAGCCTAGTAATGCCCAGTTTTGGTATAACCTGTTAAAAGGATATTTTAGTCCATATGAGAAAGAAACTAAAATTTTAGTTTGATCAGGTTCAGTGGTCCAATAGGTAGGACACCCGAGTTGGCCTGGAAAGCCCTGCCTGAACCATTAAATATTTAAATTTTTCGCTTAATTGTAAACATATTTAATGTTAGTTTCAATTAATCAAATACCTACCTATTTTGTTTTTATTTCATTCAAGTGATGAATTCACTAATTGTACATTTTATATAATTCAACACCTCGTTTTAAGGTTATACAGATTTAAAAACGGATGGGGCAATTGAAACGTACAGTGTGACTCTGGTCAAAAGGATGATAATATAATATATAATAATAAGATACCAGGTTCGAGGCCCGTTGAGCCCGACGTAACTTAGTTTTTATTTGGATGTTAATCTTCGTATGAATACCGCAATTAAATTTTAAAATAGAGTAGCCGCCATGTTATTACGTCATACGGCTGTGTATACTAAAAAGTTGTACCAACTGTCAAATGAACAGCTTATTTGTTTACACAGCCAACAGACGTCGTCATGATCACAGAGCAATAATGGCGTCCAAAATCGGCAACATTTAAAATGTAGGTAAACTTCAAATTAATGAATAAAAAAAATCGTTTGAGGTTAATTCGCACCCTACAAGCCAATAAAATACAGTTCTTGGGTGGTTCCTTTAGTAGTATTTTACCAGCCCCAGGGGCCAAAATCTGATCTCAAGATTAAATCCTCAAAGCTTTAATAATTATTGAAATGGAAAGTACTTAACATTAACACTCGTTGAATTCTCAAAGATTATTAGTTAATAAGAGACGCTTCAATGTCCTGACTTTAAAATTAGACGTGTCTGGATTTACAATCATATTCCCATTCGTGTTTCATCTGTTTCTAAAGAAAGGCAAAAAAATATGGAAAAATTCGTGAAAATGAGGCCTTATAAGTACTTTGAATGAAAACTATATTCAATAAAATCGGTCGAGCCGTTTTTGAGTTATCGCGCAATATTTCATAATTTTCTTTAAAATTACGTAAGTGCCGCGCGGTGTCTTTATACTTCGAACGTTACACATATTAGTTAAGTACCATACTGCATTCAAACATTTCGCTCAACCTGGCACGTATAATCGATAACCTCCAGAAGGTATTAAGTAATTACAGTTACTTTGGTGTTTACGACCTTTTATAAAGCTTGAAATCTTTCTCGTAATTTAAATGCGGTTTTAAGCCCGTCTATTGTGAAGGATGGGCAACTACGGAACCTTACAGTGAGTGTGGCCCGACATGCTTGGCCTGTTTTGTTAAAATGGCGAATCACATCGCTAAAGTGCAAATGCCAAGTGCTCTTTGGTCTTCTTTTGATTTTACGTATGTTAACATTTAGTTTCTAACTTGACTCAAAACTTTAGTTTAGTAAATCTAAAGTTCTAGTTTCCCAACCACTTAGATGTGCAGCCATTATTTCGCCAAATGGTTCTAGTTGTGTAACCTAGTATTACAGTAAAGTCTGAGCTAAGACCTACCTGTGGAGCGAATCGTGGTTGCAATTGGAAACTTAGACATACTGTAGTCATTGCTAAGAAAGTTGCAGTAGAAATTTTCATTTAGAGATAGAAAATTAAGATTGTTATAAAAGAGTTAGTTTTTTATTGATAACGATTATTAATTACTTTTATACTACAAGATGCTCGGTACTTTATTTGCCCGGGGGAATCATAACCTTCTTTTGTATACCAACGTTAGTCGGGTAGGAAATATCTTTTAAAAATCTATGCATACTCAAATTGCACTATCACACAAAAAATATAAGGTTTAGAGTCTGGCTAGCCAAATAATGTTGACAGATATTTCCTTGTGGTATTACCAATTGTCTATGATTTCAAGAATTTAGTAGGTGGATCCTCTATAAATAATTTTGATACTTTATGTACTAGTTCTAACATTCCGATCAAGTTGAAATTTGGCATAGTACCAACTTATGTAATTTTTTTGGTGATGTATTAATATGGTATTATCGAGCTAAGTCTTATTTACACTCCATTTAATTTTTCGCCTTGTACCTATATGGTTAGACAGTGTAAACATATGTGTTTGTCGTTGACTGTACTGTAGATAGTGGTAGAATTATGTGAGCTGACTATGAGTGCACGTCAACATATATTTAACTTATTTCTTTAGTTACCTTACGTTTGCATAGAAAAATCAAAAATATGTTCTAGTATCAAAACTATAATTCCTACTACACAAAATGTGACCAGCCGCAGATTTATTTAATTTCCCGCCAAAACTTCGAGTTTATATTTCATTAGCCAGACTATATCACCAAATAGCCCATTTCACTGATTTAGATACAATATCTTTACAATATCGTTTCAAGTTACAATTTGAGTAAAAAATTAAAACGCATACGGTATAGACTGGATAAGAGCTTATACAGATCTTATACTTTCAGTTGTGTAACTCAGCATTGTGCTACTTGGATACTCCTATTGGATAACCCTTAAATCGTCATCGATATTTTCCATCGACTTTTCGCATCACTACGGAGCCTATCAAACACGGCAATTGTGTGCTAATTGAAATCGAAAACTTACGTAATTAGTAGGCAGAGGACTGACATCATTCGTGTGATAAACCAATCGAGTCGCCAATTATCGCGCGGTTTCATAATTGGGACCCGCGAAAAGTGGAAAGGATTGTCGATGGGTGATTATATGTGACTTGTTACTATTCTGCCTACTACTTTTGACGACTAATTTTGTACAATTCCGAAATTTATCTTAGTCATTTTGTATATGGAAACTTTTGACGATTGGGATACCTATACCATTTGTCCAAGCTTTTATTTTACTAGCAATGTATGTACTTACGTAACTATTTATGTTTGTTCGGGTGGAATCTTGCAACTCAATTTTAAAGCAGATAATCTTTAACCGATTTAGCCGAAGTTCTGTGTAAGTACCTAATTAACTTTGATGATAATCATAGCTCGGACTAATCATAGCAAAACAAGAATTAAGAAAAAAAAATATGGATATACGCACAAACTTGTGGCCAATTTTGGGTTGAAACATGAAATATAAATTATATTTATAAACGCAACCCAAAATTGGCCACAAGTTTGTGCGTATTTCCATTTTTTTTTTCTTAATTTTTGTTTTGCTATGATTAGCCCGAGCTATGATGATAATACAATAAAATGGTACTATATGGGAGCTCGTCTGATGATGCAGTTGGAGGGTGGCACTAGATACTCCGTAATAGTTAAAGCAATCCTACCGAACTTGGTTGGATAATCTGATCACACCATCGTATTGGGTTTCTGCCCCGTGGTCTGGTGCCATCCAACTTTACCATCACCATCAGTCTCTCCGAACTGCCAGGGTCTTTGTGAGCTATGTGACCAAAGTATTGTAGCACAGCTGGCAGATGGTAGATAGCCTTGGCTAGTTTTCCAGTTTGAATTGAACTACTATGAAGACATTAGTTTGTACTCGTAGAGGTGTTAAAAATCGAATCGACGACGACCGAAGCTCCACACTTATTTCAGACCATGCTGTACAATAGCGATATAACGTGCTATTCAGTTTTCGACTCACAAATCCAATATAACCCAAAGAACAAGCCGTCTGTCCGTCTGTACGCATACCTCAATTCTATACGAAATTGGAATACCGTCGGACCTTTGAAAACGGAATATATTGGGTTCCTTTCAATAGTGTGACACGTTTAGTCGTTTGTGGGTACGGTTTGGGACGGATTTAATTATTAGCAATATACACAGAAAAAAAATAACTCAACTACTTTAACTACTTTAGAAATAGCGGAGGCTTAGTAACATTACGAGATCCCGTTAAAACCCTTTGGGTACGGAACCCTAAAAAAAAAGACAAAATCCTTATGTCTGCCAAAACTGCTAGACATAGGCCTCGCCAAGGTTCTCCACATCGAGCGGTAGTCCGCCACCCTTAAACAACGGCTACCACAACCCTGACCAGGCCTTCGGTCCACCTTGTTGGCGTCTATTTTCAGGGTGATCAATCCAAATGGGTCAGTAGCGAGAAAACGAAAACTATTCGATTAAAGAAAAACTATAAACTACAATCGAGTAAAAAGTAAAAAATGTGAAAGGTAAAGGGTAAAAAGTAAAAAATAGAAAGTAAAATGAAATCGATAACATATGACACGCAATGGTTAACACTGCTAACGATGTCATAATGTCGGCAAAAAAGCATTCACTGCTTTTTTTGAGCAGCAAACTGCCTATGTTTTAGAAGGCTCACGAAATGTATATCTTTATGATGAACAACTACGAAAGAACTACGGTTTCTTGAACAACTACTTTTAAATATTTTTGTTAACTTACACACCCTGTAGCTCCCAAAGTTATTAGTCGTAGAGTAAAAATTAATATGACCAAATTTGTAGGAAATTTTATGTAGAAACTTTTGTCCGTAGTAATAATAATGCTATTTCTACAAATATTCGACTTATGAGCAAAAATCTGAAAAATGGTACCTTCAAACCCCCCCTACTCCCTTAGCACAGCCCCCACCCTCGAGGACTTTTAGTATGTTCATCTAGACACCATAGGGTATAACTGTACCAATTTTCAAAACTACACGAATTATTTCCCCTGATTGCCCATATTCGGCGTAATTTGCTTGACCTATTATTTATACAAGTGACAGTAACTGTATAACTCATAGAAAAAAAACTGGACTAGATAAAATTTATATATCTACAAAAGCTTACAAAAAACGTCATAACTAATATCCAAACTTGTTAAAACTTGTTCATCAAGTTGGCAAAGTAAAACGCGAAAAACTGCTTTTATATATTTCAAGTATCACTAAATTGAGGCCCGACTAGCAAACATAATATAAATCTCAGAAAATTAAATTTATGATGAAAATATCATTCGCCCTACTTTAGACGAAATAAATTTTCAGTCGAAAAAATATATTTCTTTTTCCTGAGGTTTCGTTTGGAATGAATTTAATGCGCGCGATTTAATTTTTAAGGCTTTTGAGGATTTTAAGTCGTAATAAAGCGTTTACAATGTTACTCGTTCTGGCCCAAATAAAGTTATCGTAGAAAAAAACGCCTAGAAACCTAGACAGCGCTTGAAAGTGAAGCCAGGTTTGGTTAACCACGGGCTAAGTTTCGTCCGTGTGCGCATCTGTCACAACATCAATGTCACAAGCAACACGTCTCTATGATTGGTTCGTAGACACGCACACATAAATCCAAAAGCGTCTTCATCTTTCGCAAATCTTTTGTATGAAGACTCGTTCTAGGCGTTTTTATTGACACAGTATTTTGCCCTGTCTTGTACCCTGCCATTCGATTGGCATTGAGATACAACTGTGGTGACACATGCTGTGTATAGCTAACATATAGCGATACCCGATATGTTAGCCATACGACAGAGCTCGCCAGTAGTCCCTAACCGGTAGGCCAATGTAAACGTGTGTATTAATAAACATTATTATTTGGGATCCTTTGGTTTGCCCTCAACCTCCAAGTAGAATCCCACACTGGTGACCCCTGTGAACTGTTATAGGAAAGTGACAATTTTTTTTTTTTTTTTTTGTTTCGGTTAAGGGGCTACTCCTCTCAGTGACGTGTCTCTCCGAGAGAATTTCAAGGTCAAGTGACGTGTTAGCAACTGCGGAATCATGTACGGACAGCCGCCAGAAGGGGCTAAGCCAGCTGCGGCCGGGCAGTCCCAGCAGCACCAGCAGCCCCAGCAACAAATTATTACGGCTTGTAGCGGCGCGGGGGAGTTAGCGGCGGTTTCGTTAGTTACGAGGATCCCGGATTTCTGGACCGATGAGCCTACGCTATGGTTCGCGCAAATAGAGGCCATCCTCGAGCCACAGCACCTGGGAGACCTGCAAAAATTTAATATGGTAGTCACAAAGCTTGGTAAATCGACGATACGGGCGGCCAGTGATATATTACTCGCGCCGCCAGAGTCCGGGAAATACGAGACGTTGAAAGAGCGCCTTTTGACAGTTTTCCAGGAATCAGAAGAGAAAAGACACAAGAGGCTACTCCAGGAAATGAAGCTGGGCGACCAGAAGCCATCCCAGCTCATGCGTCAGATGCTGGCTCTAAGTGCTGGAAAGTTTCCAGACTCTACTATCCGGATGTTGTGGGTAGGTCTGATGCCGCAAGCGGTGAAGGCTGTCGTGGCGGGAAGCGACTTGGCAGACCTTAAGAAGCTGGCAGACTTGGCGGACAGGGTTTTCGAGGCCACGAACTCCGCGGGCAATATAGCGGAGGTTTCTTCGATGCAGCAGCCGACAACAGAAGAGAAGCTGCTGGCCGAAATCGCCAAGATCACTACCCGCCTCGGGCGGCTAGAACAGGGCGGGACAGCAGGAGGATCTGGGAGTAGTGCTACGCGTCGTGCTCAGCCGCGTAGGCAAGAACAGCCACGAAGGAGCCGCCAAGATCCCGGCTGGCTCTGCTTCTATCACTTCCGGTTTGGCGAACGCGCAACTAAGTGCATTAAGCCCTGTGGCTGGAAGGCGGAAAACTAGCTTCGGTACAGTCAGCGGCGGATTACTGTATCGGTTCCACCAATCACCGCCTTGGTGTTACAGACATTAACTCGGGATTACGGTTTTTAGTGGACACTGGGGCAAATATTTCAGTGTTACCGCGGTACAAACATGTAAGTAATAGTAGTAATGTAGAATTAGATTATAAATTGTACGCGGCAAATGGAACGCCGATAAAAACTTATGGCACTAAAACTTTGTCACTGGATTTTAAGTTAAAACGTGTATTTAGATGGACTTTTGTGATTGCCGACGTAAGCCAGCCTATTTTGGGGGCAGATTTTCTAAGTTACTATGGTATTAGTGTCAACCTGAAAAATAGAAAGCTAGTCGACGGGATCACGGGAGGCGGCGTTATCGCGATGGTAGTTAGCTGCAGAAATGATTCTGTAAATACAGTTAGTGAGAACCATCCTTTTTATGACCTTCTTAAGCGGTATCCGGATTTAACGAAGCCGATTAGCTTTAAGAAGGCGCCCAAGCATACGGTGTGTCATCACATCGAGACCTCGGGCCCGCCGGTGTATGCGCGCGCAAGGCCGCTGCCACCAGATAGGTATAAAAAGGTGAAGGACGAGTTTGAGTTCATGCAGCAATTAGGGATCTGTAGGCCCTCGAAGAGCGCGTGGGCAAGCCCGCTTCACATCGTGCCAAAAAAAGACGGAAGTTTGCGACCTTGCGGCGATTATAGGCAACTTAACGCGCGCACCAAGCCAGATCGATATCCGATTCCGCGCCTACAGGATTTCACATATTTGTTAGCGGGAAAAAAGATATTTAGTAGAGTAGATGTAAATCGTGCTTATCACTATATCCCGGTCGCGGAAGAGGATATCGAAAAAACGGCCATTATCACGCCATTCGGGCTTTGGGAGTTCCCCAAAATGACATTCGGACTGAGAAATGCGGCTCAGTCATTCCAGAGATTCATGAATCATACGGTGGTAGACGGCCTAGATTTCGTTTTCTGCTATCTAGATGACATAATTATAGCGAGCAGCAATGCTAAACAGCACCGCGAGCATCTAGATAGGTTGTTCAGTAGATTGGATAAATACGGTCTAACAATAAACATCAATAAGAGCTGTTTCGGACGTTCTAGAGTAGAATTTTTAGGGTACGAGGTTACAAGGGATGGTATTAGACCGTTGCCCGATAAAGTTAAAGCTATAGTCGAATTCCCGAAGCCCCAAACGGTTGAACAGCTAAGGCGGTTTTTAGGTATGTTGAATTTCTATAGGGCACATCTAAAACACGCAATAGCTTATCAATCGGTATTAAATAGGTACTTAGAGAATTCCACGAAGAAAGACAAAAGTATTATTCTATGGACAAAAGAGGCTGACGACGCTTTTGTACAATGTAAAACGAAGCTTCAGAACGCAACAATGTTAGCATACCCGGTCGAAGGCGCGAAAATGGCCCTTATGGTAGATGCTTCGGATACATTTGCAGGTGGCGTATTACAACAGCAAATTAAAGGCATGTGGCAACCATTAGGGTTCTTTTCGACGCGTTTCACCGACGCACAATGTAAATACAGCGCATACGACCGAGAGCTAACAGCTATTTATCTAGGTATATTGCATTTTAGGAACATGTTTGAAGGTCGTCCCCTAACTATATTCACGGATCACAAAGCATTGACGTTCGCGTTTACTAAACTAAGTAGCGACAAAGAGACCCCAAGGCGAACTCGACAATTGTTGTTTATCAGTGAATTCACCACGGATATACAACACGTGTCGGGCAGTCAGAACGTGGTTGCTGACGCATTGTCTCGGGTAGAAACAATATCCACGTCCACCGGCATAGATTTCCGCGAAGTAGCTCGAGCGCAGGCCGCTGACGCAGAGTTAGCACAGGCATTGCGAGACCCAATCAGCGTATCGCGGCTCAGGAGTATTAAGTTACCCAATTCAAATGACGAAGTTTATTGCGACGTGTCGACAGGCAGACAGAGACCATACTTACCATTAAGGTTGCGAAAAATAGCGTTTGATGCCATACATGATTTAGGTCACCCGGGTATCCGCGCTTCGCGTATGATGGTAAAGAGAAGTTTCTATTGGCCTTTTATGAATCGTGATGTCGGTTTGTGGGCAAAGACATGCGTGCGATGTCAGCGTGCAAAAGTGCAAAGGCATAATCACTCGGGTTTGGGAACGTTCCCAAGTGTCGGGAGATTCGAACATTTGCACGCGGACATCGTTGGCCCGATGACTTTATCATCAGACGGACATAGGTATTTAGTCACGCTAATAGACAGGGTTACGGGTTGGCCGGAAGCATTTCCAGTCAGCGACATATCAGCCGAAACAGTTGCGAGAGTTATTTACGAAGGCTGGATTTCGCGTCATGGATGTCCTTCAAAGTTTACCAGCGATCAGGGCAGGCAGTTTGAAAGCGGGGTTCTCAAAGAATTATTAAAATGCGTAGGCGTTACAAAAATTAGAACGACGGCCTACCACCCGCAGAGTAACGGCATCATAGAACGCTGGCACCGTAGTTTGAAGGCAGCTCTGAAGGCCAGACTTAACAATTCGTCATGGGTACAGGACCTACCATCGGTTATGTTGGGGTTAAGAGCGGTGCCGCGCAGCGACACCGGGGTTAGCGCAGCAGAAATGACGTACGGCAGAACGTTGCGTTTGCCGGGAGATTTTTATGACGCGGAAGCCAGCCCTAGTTCCGACGCGAGTAGCTACGTTAAAGATCTGAGGAACGCTATAAACAATTTGAGACCTAAGCCAGTAGCGCAGCGCGACTCGCGAACTGTTTTTGTCCACCCAGATCTTAAATCGTGTGAAAAGGTTTTTGTACGAGTAGACGCAGTGAAGAAACCACTTCAGCCCCCTTACGATGGCCCGTTTAAGGTCATTGAAAGAGGTGAAAAGGTTTTCACGGTACAGCTTCCCGACAGGCAATCACACATTTCCATCGACAGGCTGAAACCAGCATACATATTGTGTGAAGAAACACCCCTTGTAGTTGAGCCCGTTGTTAGTAATAGTAATAGGTTAAAAACTGTAAATAAGAGCATCATTGTTGAGGCGCCGCGATCTAATAATAGCTCGGAACGGAATGTGCTTGCACCACAACTAACAAGCCCGGCGCGCGTCACTTGGACCACGCGCCGAGGCCGCGTGATTAAGCGCCCAGTGCGATATCAGCAATGACGCAATTTTTAAATATAAAATGATTAGTATAAAATTAATTATTAAGTATGCATTGACAATTAAATATAGATGACTAGTTTTGCATTTAAATTAGCAGTAATTTCATGTTATAGTCGAATGACCTAGTTTTACGGTAGTTAAGTCGAAGTAAGTGAAATTTTTGCTCATTCGATTTTCGCCTTCGCCACGATTAAATATGGGTTTTGAACAAAGTAAAATCAAGAATAAAGAAGACGAGTTCGCGGCTAGTATTAGCGCGAAGCACATAGAATTCGAAAACCGTATGAGCAATTTCAACATAATTTTAATAGCCATTGTATCGCTCGTAGCATGTATAGTGCTGTATGCATTGTGGCGGCTGTGTAACAGGAAGATGAAAGCCTGGGTTAAGGACCAGGCAGCGGGGCAGCCCAACCCCGCGGTGCGCGCGATGGCCGCGCAGCAGGCCCATGCGGCCGCGGCGGGGTACGCGTGAGTGCGTCATTGTCAGTGCAGTGTTATAAAAGTGTAGTTTAACAAAGTGTAGTTTAACGGGTTCGAAAAATTTTTTTTTGTAAGGGGGGGGCTACTGTGGTGACACATGCTGTGTATAGCTAACATATAGCGATACCCGATATGTTAGCCATACGACAGAGCTCGCCAGTAGTCCCTAACCGGTAGGCCAATGTAAACGTGTGTATTAATAAACATTATTATTTGGGATCCTTTGGTTTGCCCTCAACCTCCAAGTAGAATCCCACACAACCATATATGAGCGACATATCATGGATGTATATTAATTTTTGCTGTTTGAGCTGCATTCTATAAAAAAATGAGGTTTTGAAAGGAGACATGGTTCAATATATTAGAATTATAACCAGTTTACTATAAGTTTGGACCTCATTTGTATGCATCGTCATAGATACTAGGTTAAAACTTATGCCAATCGAGTTATAGTTTAGTGAACTGACATTGTTAAGTTTATGTTTTAAAGCAGATATTATACTCGTAGCTCAATATATCACCCCGGCTCCACACTATAGCGAATTGACCGAGGCGAAGTTGGCCGAAGTCATAGTCATATCATATTCGCCAACTTCGCGAATAGTGAAGATTTAGGGTTAAACTTAGATATAGCTGGCATCTGTCAACTGCACTTTCGCAATGTAACTCGATTGAATTTTACTTCACTGAGTGTTAATGTGAAAAAAGAATGGTAAAATCTCTAAAATATGTCTGGAAATATCGAATTTAGTTTAAAATACATCCAATTTGTCATACGCCTTTAAAATAAAGTACCTACATCGAACCTTATGGCTAGTATATTATGTAAAATCTTTATCAAAAATGTAAAATTTTATCAAGCGTTAGTATTGAAAACATTTTCACTAACATATGCATCCAATTTTCCTTTTTACATCAAATTTGTTCAATCACGTGTAATCATCAAAGACGCAGACATTTTGCACCGAAGAATCTTTTCTTCCCAATTCACCATTTCTAAAAACTTTTAGAATACATTTTGGCAAGCGGTCAAACAGTGCCATTCGGATTGAAAATTGGCTGTCATATTTCAAGCAAGTTTTAACTTATAGCTGGGAACTTAGAAGTTACATCTGACTTTCCATGCCATTGTGAGAGAGGCTATTATTCTTTGAATCATGTGCATTCTCACTTTGGATTTTGTCTCCGTGACAAAGGGTTTTCAGAGAGAATAGGACTTTTGGAATAACTAATAATATGGGTTTTAGTTGGAATTGTAATTTTGGGAGATTCTGCTGGTCCGTTAAGTTCAATGTTAGATTTTCCTTTGAAGTTTTAATACTTGTGCATTCTAATTCAGAGAGTAGGCAAAGGTGTTTGCCTTTCTATCAATCATAAAGTCAAACTCTTGTCGGAGCTGTAGTATGTAGTTGTCTCCATCTATCCCTATCCAAAGCCAACTCCTTGATTTCCCTGAACGACATGACGTTTACCTTATACCACGTTTCTATACTCCTTTTAAAACTTTAAATTGTAGAATTGGCACGCCTTTTTAGTCTTGACATTTTAAGCAATATTTGATTTGAAACTGTGCCCCCGGCATGGTCCCGAAGACTCGTCCTTCTCCTCCGAGGTTTCCTCGCTGAATCGCAATGCTAATGCGTTGTGCGAGGCTGCCAGTTCTTCGGTCCCCAGTGGTTTCCATTAGCCTTTTACTGAGGTCTTTATAAATGGGCAAATTTTTATTTTAACTCAATGGAAAATTTTGTAGGACATATCGTGAAATTGGGCTTACCTTGTTCAGAATAAGCAACTTTACTAACCCACCAAATTTTATTGAAATCTGAGAAATTCAAATGCCATCGCCACATCTCCGCAATTTTGAAAAAAATCTAAAAGCTTACTTACTCCCCTAAAAGACTATATTTATTGAACCTGCTCTCATTTTACGAGAATCGTTTGAGAAATGCAGCCGTCAGGTGAGAACAACCCGAACAAACGGACATCTAGATATACAAAAGAAATTTGGGCCAAGATGAAATGCAGGCATTTCGTTCACTAGGTCAGCAAAATAAAGTTCATATATTTATTAATACGGTGAATAGAGACTAAAGTACTATGTGTGACCTTACAAACGGTCCGGTAGTTTTGAATTTTTGATATGTTGTCTAGGATGGTTAGTCAGTGTTTAAAATGCAAAATGCACAATTCCCCCCCCCCCCCCCCCGCGCCCGCCGCCATATTGAAAAAACCGGCACTTTCTTCATACTTTTGCTCATATCTTCCTTAAGGAGCATTTTAGCTAGAAAAAAGCTACGACAATGTTATAGAGAGTTAAATTTACTACATTTTCTATATTATATTTTTTTTTCTAGGACAAGATAGTTACGGAGATATTCACATTTAAAAAAACGTAATAAATCGCAATTTCCTACTGAAAAACAAACTTCTGGATTATATCTTCGTTTAGGAGCATTTTAGCTACAACAAAGCTTGGGCAATGTTGTAGAGAATTAAATTTACTATAATTTACACCTCAAATTTTGTTTCAAGGACGGTTAGTTACGGAGATATGCACATTTAAAAAACAGGAAAATTAGAATTTTCCGAAAATTTCTCAAAATTCTTGGTTTAGAACGCTGTCATTCAGTTACGGACTAGTCTAGGACAAATTAAAACATGTAGGAAATATAATTGCTCATAAAACTCATGTCCATTCTTACATACATTTTCGGAAAATGTGACTTTATTTTTTACATATCTCCGTAATTATCTGTCCTTGAAACAAAATTTGAAATGTAAATTATAGTAAATTTAATTCTCTACAAAATTGCCCAAGCACTGTTCTAGCTAAAATGCTCCTAAACGAAGATATAATCCAGAAGTTTGTTTTTGAGTTGGAAATTGCAATTTCTTAAGTTTTTTAAATGTGCATATCTCCATATCTATCTATCTTAGAAACAAAATATAAAATGGAAAATGTAGTAAATTTAACTCTCTATAACATTGTCGAAGCTTTCTTCTAGCTAAAATGCTCCTAAAGGAAGATATGAGCAAAAATATGAAGAGAGGGCCGGTTTTTTCAATATGGCGGCGGGCGCGGAGGGGGGGGGAAATTGTGCATTTTGCATTTTAAACACTGACTAACCATCCTAGACAACATATCAAAAATTCAAAACTACCGGACCGTTTGTAAGGTCAAAAATATGGCGGCGGGCGCGGAGGGGGGGGAATTGTGCATTTTGCATTTTAAACACTGACTAACCATCCTAGACAACATATCAAAAATTCAAAACTAACGGACCGTTTGTAAGGTCAAAATCCTTTATTCACTGAATAGAAAACAAAAGATATTCAGTAGAAATAAAGGGCAGGTTAGCCGTTTACCTATTCCCTTCTGAACCCTTAACCTGCCCCGCTGAAGGGTCCTTCAGCACGCAAGAGGTAGAAAATGATTCGCAACAACGCAAAATAACGACTGGCTTTGAAATAGGGTACGAAATGTGGCTGGAGTCTGTAGAGTTATATGGGATTGTCAAATGATAAACATTCCCCAGGGTGTTTGGTGAAACAAAATAAATAAATAATAAATATCAGAGAAATATTAGCTATTCGAAGTGGCAGTGGTCTGGCCATTTAAGCCGAAGAACCGATAACCGGTGGGGTAAACGTGTTCTTGAGTGGAGATCGCGGATCAGCAAGCGTAGTGTGATGTGAGACGCCCTCAGACTAAGTAGAGCGATGATATTTGCAGGGTGGCTGGCAAGAGCTGGATGAGAGTAGCCGAGGATAATTCTCAATGGCGTGCAGTTGGAGAGGCCTATGTCCAGCAGTGGACAAGAATAGGCTGATGATGATGATGATGACGAAATATCAGAGAACCTCACACAAATCAACCTAGTCCCAAATTAAGCTCAAGAAGGCTTATGTTATGGGTACTTGACGATATACGTACTTATATTATAGATACATAAATACATAGACCGTCCATGACCCAGGCACAAACATGCGTATTCAACATACAAATATTTGCCCTTGCCAGGATTCGAACCCAGGGCCGCCGGCTCAATAGACAGCTTTACCACTGCGCCAACCGCATCGTCTTTTTCAATTGACGTGGTGACAGATGCGCACACGAACGAAACTTAGCCCGTGGCTAACCAAAACTGGCTTCACGTTCAATCGTTAACTAGCCTTTCTAGGCGTATTTTATTCTAAGGTTAGGTAAGGTTGTCTGTAATTGGAGCAATTAATTAAAACATAGACTACCCTTCAAACTGAACAACATTTGTTAAACACCCTGTATGACAATAGGACCAACCTATAAAGTTTACTATTTCAAACAAAAAAAAAACATTTTCGAGTTTTGGGGAACTACCCGACGAACTGAAAATCTTCATTTGAGAATTAAGTTACAAATAAAAGTGAATTGAAAAACAGAGTAACGAGCACCTATTTGTATAATTATACGTACATATGGATACATGGCAAATGGATGTATGGCAAAACATAACCTTCTCTCTGAGCCAGTCGGCAAAAAACGAATGATTGGTTTCTCCATAAGCTCTCCAAAGAGTAAGAGGTAGAAAATTATTTCTGACACAATAAATAATTTTCCTGGAAACATGGCGCTCGCTGTATTTCTCTTGATACACTGAAAAAAATAAGATTTTTAACTGTAGCCCAAATGTTAGCTGCTAGTTAATAAATCGGAGGACTGACAAACTAAGGGCTACTAGTAATGCGTGGTGCCGCGGGGCGCAGCGTTGTTGTTGATGGGTAGCAGTAAAATTAGTGCAGTTAATAAGTAATAATTTATGTAAGTAATTTATAAGTTGTAGCACACGAAAATGTTTGAGATTGCTTTATCCGCCAACAAACTGTCCTCAGTTTGGCGGAATATAAATGTTTTACATAGGTACCACATAAGTTTTTTATGATAAATAAATTTAAAAAATAAAAGTTTGCTTGATTTGGTCACTACTAAGCACAATTTGGTTATTTCTCAAGTAGTTTAACTAGTTGAGCAATTTTTTTTTCTCTGTATTTTTCATGTTAATAAATATTAATATTTACAGGTACCTACGTCTTAAGTCCACATACTTAAATACTGTATTTTTTCTATTTGGAGGTAAAATCTTAACAGCGCGATGCAGGGTCGCCTTTTGTTTTTTATCGGCGTGTGGCGCCGTCTGTTGGTCATAATTTCTTTACCCTCTCATCACGCCGAAAGAGATGGATGGATTTTGACTAATTTGATAATTTAGGTACGGGGATAGATGGACATCCAAAGATGGTTATAGAATACTTTTTACGCTATATGGTAAAGTAAATACGAAAATGTTGGACACTTTCAAGTTAAATATATATTAAACAATTGTTTGTATACGTTCATTTTGCACCACCTACTCAATTCAAACTTTCTTATTAAGTACCTACTCCGCTACCTAAAAGTTGTCTGAAAGAGATCGCTATTTAGCGATAACACCGCCTGTTGTTTACCTCTGCCTGTTGATTTAATATATCTCATGTTGTGTTATTTCCATAATGATTGAGGTGTGCAATTAAAAGTGTTTGTATTATTGTATTGTTTACGCTACGTAAACGAAGCATCGTAACAATTGTTCAAATTAAAACCTTTAACTCAAAGCAGAAATCGCCAACAGGCCGAAAAAGCAATCAACAGTGTGAGTTTACGGCGAAAAATCGAATTAAATTAAAAAGTCCTGCACATCGGCTATTTTTCAGTCGGAAATCAATTCGGGCCTGATTGAAGGCAGCTAATTACAGTTTGAATTAAATCTGTCTCTGACGTGCCACAGTACGAGTGTAGATGCAGTACGACATAAAAAAATACTTAAATTGTCTATCGCGTTTAGTTTTAAGTAGCGTTATAAACGATTCATGGGCGTAAGACCTTAGATGCATGGTTCAGGACAATCACAACCAAACGTGCCAAAAGACATCAGTACCCTTAGTGAGTTTACGTGACCGTAATAGCTAGCGACAGCATAAACGATTTGCATGGAGAATACAGTGCCCCCTAACGGTTACTTTGTAGAACTACAATTGTCGATACAAACCTTTTACGTTCACTAGCGCGTACGGTTACTGTAAACTCATGGGAAGGGCCTGATCCTTGCTCACCGCACGCAGGCCATTGTAACATATGCCAAGCATGTGGTCGCATGTGCCGTTCTCGTAATGGCTTGCATGGCCATGAAAAGTGTTGTTTTCTTACATGACACTGTTTGTATAGTCTGTAAAATACAGGCCTTTGATTGGGACGATTCAGCTAAAGCACTTCCACTTTAAGAAGGTTTGGCGTAGAAACTTGGAATGAAAACGAACCTTACGTGCCTATAAGTCCAACTCTTTATTTGTTTTAATGTAACTTATTCTAGGCCTTCCTCTTTCACGCTCAACCGCTCATCTTCAATGTTTTCTTCGATGATGTCATTTATTTGACTTGAAGTGTATGTAAGCCCTCACTATCAGTGAATTGGCCTTTTAATGTTATTTATAAAAGCGTCATGTCGTATATGGTGGCCAAACATTATCTCCTATTCTCAAAAAAATTCGACGTATTCCTTTTATCCTCCACTTTTTAGGGTTCCGTACCCAAAGGGTAAAAACGGGACCCTGTTACTGAGACTTCGCTGTCCGTCCGTCCGTCCGTCCGTCCGTCTGTCACCAGGCTGTATCTCAAGAACGGTGATAGCTAGACAGTTGAAATTGTCACAGATGATGTATTTCTATTGCCGCTATAACAACAAATACTAAAAATGAAATAAAATAAATATTTAAGGGGGCTCCCATACAACAAACTTGTAGATTATGGTACGGAACCCTTCATGCGCGAGTCGGACTCGCACTTGCCCAATTTTTCAGTACATTGTCATTGTTAACTTTTTCCGTCCAACTAATACGGTATGCGCAATTTACTTTAAAGGCTGTATCGTATTCATTAAATTTGAAAAAATTTATTTAGCTGATTTAGGCTGCATTTCCACTGACAGGCTACGCGGTGCAGACGCTAATTTAACTAATTAAATTGGGGAAAACCCCACGCGGAGCGATTTTGATCAACCAAACATGCTTCGATCTACATCAGTGAAAAGGAATTCTGAGAAGCGTAGTAAGAATTTACAATAAATAATTCATATCACCAAATTCAAATATGCTTTTTCGTGGCAATATTCAGAGGAATCTAATACTTTTGGAGTAGCTTTCGCTCTGTTACGAATCTGTATATTGCGATACTGTGAAATTGAGGAAGTTGGGATCTTATTGAAATTTGTGAATCGTATGTGATTCCGAATTCTGTATCCCTAGGTTACATGGTATAATCACGTAGATAGACTTGGTATGATGAAAATAGTGCGTGGAGGCCCTCCGCGCGGAAGACGTGAAACTACGTAATGTGGAAACGAAAATTAGAAGAGGTAGAAATTGTAATTTCAAAAGAGAAAACCTAGCAATCAATTGATATTCACAAGAGACGTACCTTGACATAACCTTAAATCCGTCGCATTGTCCGTGGGATTGTTGCGTTGAACGTTTAACGCAACAGTGTTTTCCTACCCCCTCCACGGTAGCGTTAA
The DNA here is from genome assembly GCA_947623375.1 of Apotomis capreana. Lineage (NCBI taxonomy): Eukaryota > Metazoa > Arthropoda > Insecta > Lepidoptera > Tortricidae > Apotomis > Apotomis capreana. Next base: position 2,602,051 of record OX392520.1, read on the forward strand.
ACGTTTAACGCAACCTTGTTGGAAGTCGCATTAGAAGTTTCACTTCAATAATTATTATATTTGGACAAGAATCTAACTCAAAATTTGTTGTACAACGGTCTGATAAATTGGCAGTTCACATTATTGGTTTAAATTCGCCTAGCCGTTTTGGTGAGATGAAACACAAATATTACGAGCTACAAATGGCGTTGATTTTGATTTAAATGCCAATGTGAACCAAAAGAAAACATGCATCATTCTGTAATTTTTCTATTATGATATCTCCCCATAATTTTTTATTTGATGTGTTTGTTCTATACAATTTTATAATAGGTATAAAATAGGTAGGTAAAAGATATATAGATAAAGGTAATCGTCTAATAGGTACCCATAACATAATACTCATTAAAGGATAATAACTTTATTAAAAAAAACATTCGAATTAAGTGGTAAAACTATTTAAAAACCTAAAACCTACACTAACCTAACTCTAGCCAAGGTCGGTCATTGGCGGAAATGATCCCAAGATGCTGGCGGCGTTTCCCCGCTGCACAGCAATACTGAGCCTTTGTCCGAGAAACGCGCCAGCTCTGGGATCACAGGTAGTTCGTATTAGTTTTTTTTAAGGGAATCAAACAAATTATGAGCGGCTGGGCCCCATGGGCCTAGAGTCTCTACCGCAAACGGCACGAAAATATAGTTGTCACCCAAACACATATATTTTCGGCGTTTAGCCGCCTCCGCGTTTGTGGCCGCCCCACCTGGATTTTGGCACGTTGTTGCAATGTGTGACGGTGCCAAAGTGTCCACACAGGTGGAGTCCCACACTAAGGGCCGCCCCAACCGCCACGGTACTAACGTCATGCCGTCGGGTCTCTTGCCATCATCTCGTGCGAGGCCATTTGGTTCGAGTACCGCAGGCACGTTGACGCTGACAAGAGCCCGACGTATGATATCGTTTAGACAAGCGTGGCGGGAGAGTCTGCCGGCGCTTTTGGGGCAGCTAAGGCCGTGGTGACCTAAACGATCTACCTGGTATCCGCAACGACATTGGTGTGGAACGACGATGTCTAGGCCTAGACGAAGGCCAACAGCCACCCTGAAAGAATTGTCATCTAATAAAGTACCGAAATTAACTGAGGGAAGTGCGTGAAGCCAGTATCCGGACTCGCGAGCAGAAACTGCAAGGAGCCTGGCCTTGTCTCTCGGGGTGGGACTTGTGTCAGTAAGGTGGTTGTGTACTCTTAGATTTATCGGCATGTCCCACAATTTCTGGATCTCTGTACTCGTCGGAAAGTCTGTACCAGGGCAGGCCTCTTTCCAAGCGTCCTTGGCCTCTGACAAACAGGCCACCTCAGAATCGGAAAGTAAAGGGTATAATATTTTACCGATAAGAGGTAGCGAGCTATGTGTCGAGGACAAGAACGCTGGAAGGGCGACACCTGAGATTTGCCTTACGCCGAGGCCACCGAACCGTACAGGTAGCGTAGCCTGTAAAAATTGACGAGCGTCAAATTTCGCATTAATGATTTTTTCTAAGTGAGCGTGAATAATGTTGTCAATGTTTTCACACAGTAATTTAAATTTCCAAAAGGGGCAGCATCGCAGGGCATACGTGAACTTAGGCACAAAAAGGCATGAATATAGTATAAAAACGGCCATGTGTGCATGAATTTCTAATAGACGATCTGCGGATTCTTCAAACTTGCTTATCTTATTCTCTACAAAACTAGGAATCCCTTCGTCAAAGATGGGAACACCAAGAAGGTGAAGCGTTTCTTTGGATAAAATCTTGATTCCTGGACTAGCGGACTCAAAAGCTTGTTTGACCGATAAAGTGTCGAAGTTGCCATCTAAAAATACTTCGCATTTGTCAAAATTCAACTGTAGACCGATCGAATCGAATTTCTTTTTGATTAAGCTAAGGTCGTTTAGGACAGAATCCGCATCTCCTCCGAGAGTACCATCATCGAGATACCAAACATTAAATTTAGAGGTTAAATCTGAAATGATTGGATGTATTGCCAGGCTAAAAATGGCCGGACCGAGAGGGTCACCTTGCTGACATCCGACAGATGAGAGCAAAGTGTTATTTTAAAAAACAAGATTGGATGCAGTACCATAACATTGCCAAAGATAGTGATAAATATCAGGGACTACTTTTTGAATTTCAGATAACATAGTGTATCGATTGATGGAATTAAATGCGTTCTTAACGTCGAGTTTCAGGAGGGCTTTTGATGAGGAAGTATTAAGAAAAGTGCGACAGGCATGTACTGCTGCTTCACAGCCACCTTTACAACCGAAACCCAGCTGAACTGGTTGAAACTTTGGCTGCAGCATCGGGAGAATATGCCTGCAGCAGATCTTGGAAGCAATTCTCCTAAAAGTAGACCCAACCGCAATGGGGCGAATCCCACCATCTTTTTTTAAAAGAGCGCAGAGGTTGGCACCATATAGAGTATCAGTGACAAGTGGGTTCACCTTTCCGGCTAGCATGAGGTTTATGAGATTGGTTAGGGCTGTGAGAAGTGCATTATTACGTCCACCAGGGACTGTTAGGAGATCCTTCAGATGTTGCGGTGAAATCCCATCGAGACCACCGGCTGAGCCGTTCTTGAACGACATGACTGCAGCAAAAACTCTATCTTCTGATGCAAGAAGGCAAGGTAACGTTGGATCAGGAGGGGTGGGTAGCTGTGAAGATGGAGGAGCTGGAGGATGTTTGCTAGAGAGTGCAGCTAGGGTCGTGGCTGAATTTGGGGCACACGAGTCATTTGAAAATAGTAAACGGGCTGCTCCTCTCAGATCTCCGTCATTAAATTTAGTTTCTACCTTTTTAAAGATTGGCTGAGATGGTCTTTGATGGGATGTTACTGATGAAAATTGCTGAAAAGAAACGGCTCGAGAGCAATTATCTTTTAGTTTCTGAGTTAGAGAAACCTCGGGGTGTCCTTTGCTCACATGTAAAGTGTTATAAGAGAATGACAATAATCGTAGCCAGCTTCTTTCCGAATTTTCAGCAGTGCAGTCGTCAATGGTTTTAATCAAGCTATTAGCAACGGTGTGCCGCGCCCCACGAGGTATTCTTAATTATACTAGAGCTTAATTTCTGACTAGGTTAATTGGTATAATATTTGCTTAATTATTAAAGTTACTTCAAGAAGTTTGGGCAAACAAACATCACGGTGAACATCCAAGTGTTTTATTCACGAAATTAGCTAAAAGTGGCAGATAATTCGATTAACATTACTTAACTAATTACAGCTACTTATAATTCAAACTCTAAGTGGCAGTCAAAAGAGTGGCAGTACAAAATTACGTAAAAGTAAGCATTCTTCAGTTTTACTGTTAAATTGTACTGCATGAAAAAAATAGGAATTCTGGCTAACATATCTCCTTTTTTTCTCAATGAAAAATATTATATAACTATGACCATTTTAGGCCGTGAAAAATTCGACATCATACTGATATTGTAAAAGCGAAATTTTTTGAATGTGTTGATGTGTATGTTTTTTACTTCTTGACGCTCAAACGGCCGGACCGATTTTGATGAATTTTGGTATGAAGGTAGCTGACACCCTGGATTAACACATAGGTTACTTTTTATCCCGAAAAACGATGTGTTCCTGTGGGATGAGCGGGAAACACCGCGCGACGCAGCTATGTAGTATTCATATATAGACGCCGAACAAAGCCTTGTTTTAATATGTTCCTACTTAACATTGATTTGGAGTATCTATCTATACATCTCCTTTACGTGTACCCGTGTAATTAGTTATAGCACACATGTATAATGTAATTGTTTTAAGTATTAATTACGAAAAACTGTCTTACTGTTGAGTTTCATTCGGCTTTCTTCTCAACAGCGGTCTCCTCTTGCGAAATGCCGGTAGATTCACAATCTGACTTGTAAAAGTTCCCTTGTGGCCTACTTACAGAATAAATTATTCAATTTCATTTCATTTCAATAATTAGAAAGTGGTCAATGTTACTGACCAAACTAATAATTGAACAGAACAAAAAAAAATTATTTAAATAATTAAAGAAAGAAATAACGGACAACTTCACACAACTTTATTTATTTCCACACCCCTAGTAGGCTTCTGTTATGGGTACTCGACGATAATATATATACTTCTACTAGCGACCCGCCCCTGGCATTGCACGGGTGAAATGCTGATAAATTATGCATGTATTATACATATAAACCTCTCCTTAATCACTCTATCTATAAACAAACCGTATCAAAATCCGTTTCATTTTTTTTTTAGAGATCTAAGCATACATAGAGACAGACAGCAGTAAGCGACTTTGTTTTAAACAATGTAGTGATAAATACATACATACTTACTTAAATACAAAGAATATCCATGAACCAAGAAAAACAAATATTCGTTTTCATGATACAAATATTTACCCTTGCCCAGATTCGAACCCAGGACTACCAGCTCAGTAGACAGTGCCAATGTTTCGATTTTGTAATTGACGTTGCAAGTGTATTACTGCAAATATGTTTAAAACGTCATCTATCGGGAGTTCGTGAACTAATCCACTCCCACACTGTACCTGTGCTTTCTCTTACCCTGTCCAAACTGAACTCGACTTTGTATTATTATTAATGGAAATACTTTGACAGCACCCCCGATAGTTCGGCCAATGGAGCTTCGTAATTAAAAAAGTTTCTTGGTGTCGAATTACCTGTACTGAAAATTCGTCTTAGTGCAAACTGGGTCAATAACAGCCTAGATAATTAATGTTGTCTGCGAAGACCTTTTGAATTTCCAAATTTAAAGTTTTGACGACCGACCTCTACTTAAACTTTATTTATAGATTTATGAAACATGTAAAGTCTTATTTTTTAATGTAGGTACACACCACAATTTTTATATTAAGTCATTGATACAAAGATCGAAGCTCAAAGAAAATTGGAAATGCGTAACCTGGTGAAAGAAACCGGTACCTATTCGAAATCGGTACGATTGCCGATCCAGCGCATTATCAATCCAGAGGTATTAGGTTTATTTATAGTCTTCTAGCTTTTGCCCGCGACTGCATACGCGTGGAACTTGATAAAAGGGATTATTAAAAGCGCCTAAGCAAATGTAAGAGCAATTGTGCTTTTGGTCTAAATTTCCTACAGGGTCACCACACCCCAACATAAATGTTCACTCACTTTTCAATCTTTTTAGGTATACTCGTAATTTCCAGGATGAAAACTATCCTATGTCCTTCCTCGGATCTTAAACTATCTCTATGCCAAATTTCATCAAAATCGATTGAGCGCTTTAAGCGTGAAGGGGTAACAGACAGACAGACACACTTTCACATTTATAATATTAGTATGGGTGCGTAAAGAGAAGAGTCGTGGCAAAAACGGGAACTAACATTATGAATTTTACATGGCAATCGAACCTTACTAGGCTCAGAGTGTTTCACAGTAGATCTGTATAAGAGCTTATATAGCTTTTATAACTCTCATTTAAGTTGTATAAAGGCTGTAAAAGTGCAGCCTGTGTGCTACATGAGTAAGCACTAAACGTCCCATTTGATTTGCTTTTAAATAACATTAGTCACAAACGCTTCCCAGATTTTTGTGTTTAAAAAAGACTAAGAATAGATACCCTAGTGTGACTACAGAACCTCAAATATGAGCAAGATACAGTTAAGGTGGATGTAATTATTTTGTACTGCGCTTTGTCTCGCCTTGCCGTGCTACGACCACTGAGGGAGGCGGGGCGTAACAGAAACATCTCCAGTAGGATCACTTTACAAAATGATACACTAAGGTGCCCGCAACTTCGTACGCTTATTTCTTTTTCTAACGTAGGCGGGTAAAAAGTGTCATTTGTTGTGTATGAGCGTGGTGCCATACCAACCTGGTGCCGTTTGTTTTCATAATTTCCTTTGTCCTCTTATTACGCTGAAAAGGTTGAACAAATTTCACTTACAGTACAGGTAAAGCTGGACATCCAAAGATGGTTATAAGATACCTTTTACCCGACTACGGTTCAAAAAAGTTATGCGTATGAAGTTGCGGGCAATATTATATTATAATGTCATTATATTACTGTAGTAAATCAATAAAGAAAAACTGATGACTTTCTTGTCTCCTCTCCAAATACTATTTCCGACGAGGTACCTCCTAATAAATGTTGAAATCTTTGATATTCTGAAGTATTTGACGATACGGTATTTTTTTTATTCACAAACTGACCGTTGATTGACCTCAGTATCACCAGATGGTAGGTGACTACGGGGTCGAGGCTGTAGCTCGCCGGTTAAGTAAGACTATTCACGCTTACCTTGAAGAGAGCTAAATTATAATTTTCTGGAAATACACTTGATGGGAGCGAGTTCCATTCCTTAGCAGTTCGCATTAGAAATGATGAAGCAAATGGTATTATGACTTATGACCTGCTGTAAGCTTTATCTATTTTACCGTAGTAACACCTAAATTGCTGGAATTAGGCAGAACCGCCCCTCGAGTGTGCTCGGGCTTTATAGTCGCCGCTCCTCGTAAAACACTACTGTTATGTTAATTTTGGCGAACATATTTTGTTCCGAAATACGGAATATGATACTTTGTACGCTGAAGAGAGTGATAAAGTGTGGGGCCATTTGGAAATTACGTCACGTAATGAACCACCGGAATAACAACTGGCAGAGAGCGGTTGATGAATCGACCAATAAATGAAATAAGTTTCTGTTAAAAAAAAAAGTGTGTGTGTCAGCTCCGACGCACGACTGGAGTTTACTCTCCAGGCCAGGCGCGCACCACGATTTTTTTTTAGTCGCGCGATAATTTTGTCGCAGAAATAAGCGTACTTCTGGGTTTATGAAAATCGTGGTGCGCGCACTCTCATATAAACCCATATCTTGCATTTATGCGACAAAATTATCGCGCGACTAAAATCGTGGTGCGCGCCTGGCCTTAAGAACGATTATAAAATATATACTCAATACTCAATACGTTTATTGCACATAATGATTAGTAAATAGTTTAAGTATCACATTATGTACCCTGTTGGGTGCTGCAAACAAGAACGAGAAGGTAGGCACTTACATAATATTAATATACGAGTATAATATACAGCAAAATTACAATATTTTACAAGGAAAATTTACTTCAGATTCATTTTTAACAAATTGGAGAGATCATGAGTAGTAACTAAATAAGGAAGCGTGATGTAAAGCGCCCTCGAGCGGCTAGTTTAGTTACTACAGTCTGCAGTGCTACGGAAAAAAAACCGTATCTTACTATGAAATCCATACAAAGATACGACCTTTCTACCGTAGTATCGCAATACTTTTTTTTTTTTAATCTATTAATTAAGGAGCTTTGATAATTTTTATGAACATGCCAGCTCCAGCAGGCCTAATACACAGCATCATTCATCTAAAAGACATAGATACATAAAAACATAAACCGTATAAACTTAAAAATAACATGTACACGAAAACAACTAAATTTGTATACACTATTTACATAAAAAAAACTGTATACAAATTTAGCCGATTCCGATAAGGGTTCCGCCAATATTGAATTGAACATTACATTCAAGAAAGATCTGGTATTAGACCTAGCCATTTACATTAGACAAAAACAAACGTACAAAATCACCTTCCTTAAAAAAATCCTTAAATAAATCCAAAATCTCCTTAACAACAACTCCAAACAGCGTTTTGAACTTCTCCTCCCAACTTTCGGTAGAAAACAAAATATCCTTCGCCTTCTCAACCAGCCTTTCAAAAGTAATACGTCTCTTCTTCTTGTCCTTATTTTGTCTTTGACCTTCCATATCAGCCCGCTCAATAGTAGGCTGATTGACCAATAGACACTCGGACCTCTTCACATCTGTTACTCTTTTTGACTTCCGCGGCTTACGAACCTCTTGTTGTGGCTCGCTCTCTAATCTGTACTGACTTACTGATCGCTGGCCCTCAGCCTGACAGACAGAATCTTCAGACTCTTTAGATTGTAACGGCTTCGACAAAACAGCATCTCTATATGACTTTCCAAAACTTAAGTCATTCTCAAAAACAGATGGCGCATCCTGACTACAAACATCCGTATCCTTTTTTTCCTTATTTTGCATATACAACCAAAAAGCCCGTTTATATATACATCCCTCAGCAGACATAATCCTGCGAATTTCTTACTCCTTCACAAAAACCGGGCACGACTTATCTAAGGCCATATGGCTGCCTTTACAATTAATGCATCTAATAATAGTCGTTTCGCAATTGGCATGCTCCCCGCCGCATTTTAGACAAGTAACTTTAGTAGCAGGACAAAACCTGCTCAGATGACCGAACTTCCAACATCTTGAACATTGGGTAACCGGGAAAGTGTACTGATTTACCTTAAATCGGCAACCGTAGGCATAAACATATGGCGGTAAAGAAGTTCCCTTAAAACACAGACGAATAGCTTCAGCCTTAACCCAACGCCCATCATGATCCAAACGGTTCAGTCTACATATTGACAAAATGTCTTCAGACCCTTCAATATTCTTTAAAAATTCGTCTTCCTCAACCTCCAACTCAACCTGCCTTATAATTCCATAAGTGCAGCATGCCATATTAGACCAATAAGAACGTCTCGTCTCATTGTTAAACTCCTGAGCAGCCGGAAGCTTCTCCGCATCATCCTTAGAGTTAAACTGTATGCGAACTTTACGTGGACCCATAAACTTGACGGATAAAATTCCTTTTATACCCTTAAATTGCAGCAACTTTGCCAAACCAATCTGTTTCGGTAAATCTTCTTTTGACACTATATAAACTTCAAATAGCTTGTCAGGCACACCGTCCGGCTCCAGCTGCGTTTTGGCGGTTGCTAAAACCCGCAAGCGTTTAGATTTCCTGCCTATTGTGATAAAACTATCACTACAACCACAGCTTTCGTCGCTCAGACCACAAGCACGCTTCACCGCTATATGCCGCACAACCGACATGGACTCAGCGTCCGATACAATATCCGATTGACTCGGCCCTGCCTTATTATCAAACTCCACTTCAGATAGCCACGACGGAGCTGCCCGCTGCCCACATTCTAAAAGTGACGTATCACTCACGACACCTAGACTTGACTCACTCATCGCAAAAACAGCGAAAAGGACTCTAAAACTGAATTAACTTATATGCTTATAAATAAAATAAAATTTGATAAAATTTTCAACCGTCGCCTTTGACAACCAAACGTCAATCCTCGCAATACTTATATTTTTGGAACGTATCTGCCGTGCTAATTTAAAAAGTCGTATCTCAGTATACGATCGGGGTAAAAATACGACTTCTTAATTTAGCAGGTTATGCGTTAAGCGTTATAGACTAAGCTCCCGATATAAAATGACCTTCACAGAGATGTTTATTTGATGAAATGTATTTTATATTTAGTTTAAAATGTCAATAAATATATTGCATATGGGTTGCCTAACAAATTTTAGTCCAGGGTATGTTTATATTAAAATTAAAAAAAAAAAAATTTTTTACATTTCACCGATTTGATTATTAGATAAATTCATAATTAAATAATCTTTAATTTTATTTAATTTCAATTCAACAATCAGACCTTTGCAAAATGCTAGTAGGTATAGATTTACCTGTTTATACCTGGCTACCCAATAGTTGTGACGGGAAAAGAATAGGCAACCTAACGTTTGCATATTCTATGGGCTTCATACTTTCGATTGGTATAGAATTTATCTAATATTAATCAAACCGGTGAAATGTTTAAAACAATTTTTTTTTATTATTAATTAAACATACCCTGGACTAAAATTTGTTAGGCAATCCATATGCAATATAATCATTGACATATTAAATTAAATTGAAAATACATTTCATCAAATAAACATCTCGGTGAAGGTTATTTTATATCGGGATCTTAGTCTATAACGCTTAACGCATAACCTGCTAAATTACGAAGTCGTATTTTTACCCCGATCGTATACTGAGATACGACTTTTTAAATTAGCACGGCAGATACGTTCGATTTTACACCCCATACTTTTCATACCCCGGGCTAATATGAAAATCGATTCTTAAGGAGTAAACTCCAAAAATCATTTATAGCTGTCTTTTTCTTTGAACATCCATTAGTTGTTCACCATGACGATCTAACACCCCAAACTCGGTAGGATTGCTATAAAGCAATCCTACCGAGTTTGGGGTCTCTGTAATAGATAACTATTACAGAGTTTCTAGGATCACGTCCCGGCTCTATCATCAGACCAGCCCCATGGTACCATTATTGTCAACAATCTATGCAAAATTTCAGCTCAATCGGTCGAACATATATGCTTCAAAATTGAGTTGCAAGATGCTGCCCGAACAAACATAGTAACTCTCTCTCTCTCTGTGTTTTGAAATCTACTACTATTTACACAAACAAACATGTCTTCTATAATAAATCCCGCCTCTTCTTGTAATAACATAAAAATAAAAGTGCCTCTTAATATTATAGAATTTTCAGAGAAATCCAAAGCAACTAAACATTTTATGTGCTTAGAGGAAATATATTTAACTTGGGATTGCGAGGAAGTAGCGGAAGTTAATTTATTTATTCGTAAGGTAAATAAATCACATTTACAACCGTTGACATTTTAGTCACTATTTGCTGGAGCCCTTGAGTGAAGTTAAGTGGCAGTGGGCGGAGCACATTGCTCGTAGAACCAATGTCCATTGGGGCAGAAAGGCTCTTGAGTGGCGACCGCAGACCGGACGACGCAGCGTGGGAAGACCTCAACAAGGTGGACTGACGACATGGTTAGGATCGCGGGCAGAAATTGAATGAGGGCGGCGCAAGGCCGATCGTTGTGGAGAACTTTGGGGGAGTTATTTGTCCAGCAGTGGACGTCTATCGGATATGACGATGATGATGATTGATTGTCGTCATTGGCTAGAATAGAAGTGGGAATTAATTAGGTAGTCACAATGCTCGAAATAGTTCGTGAGCATTAGCCACTTCTTGAGCGATGACCAGGGTACTTATTCGAGTGTACATTGAGGTATCGCCCGCGGGTATATCGGCTTCAACTGTCATTAAATCGTGTTCGCGATTCGAGTTTCAGAAAAGTGACATTTCACATTACTGCCCGGTCGAGTTAAGTAAGCGTCTCATATAAATGAGGCACAAACTTAACGCAACACACAACTAAGTAAATTGCCTTTGAAGATCTTTCCAAGATATCAGAGAGATAATTATGGAATTAGGGCATTCGGGTCATCGGTAAGGAATTTGCCAGCTTACAAACGCCAACTTTTGATACCCTTTAAGTACGGAACCCGAAAACCTCCCGCCATACATTTGCCATCTCATCGGATGAAACGTAAAATTTAACTCCTGACCCCCGGATATCCGCGAAAATTTAAAAACCAATTAGACGAAATTAAGAGGCCCCTCACAGCCAGGTCATTAACCCGCTTCGATTACGGCACATTTTAATTACTCCGGAGCTTAAACGGATATCGTTTGTTTTCCCGAAATCGTGACTTACCTGGGAATCCGTTGTTTTTGAGGTTATGAGCTTTTGATGCTTGGTGGATTTCGAATGGGCACTGATTGTGTACTTTATTGACGTTGTATAGAATTTAGAGATTTGAAAAAACTTAGCGAAAACAATGCAAAGAAAAACTTTCTAACGGACGAAGATAACACAAGTTCTAAAGATATACACATTTCTAGAAAAAAAAATGTTGAAAAAATATTTCAGCCTTCAAATTGATAACTTACCAGTTTTCTACTTGAAATGTTTTCAGTGCTTATGTTAGCCCAAAGGCAATCTTCTTATATCTAAAGAGACCCAATTAAAGATATTTTGTTCTTACGAAAGCGTACAATCGTTTGAAGGGTTAACATATCGCCAAATTAAACATATAGAGGTAACATTGAAAACCGTTCCATATCGAATTCAGCCCTAGGTCATATTTTCTACATATAGGTACATACAATCCTTTTGAATAATCCCTCTTTTCTATAAAGGACTAGATTATCGTTCATCTCTTACCGAATCAAATAAGTTCACGCTTAAAACATCTTATCTTAGTACTATTTACTTCAAATCTACGTAAGTAAACGAGTGAAACCCATCTCAATGAATAACTAAGACGGTAGTTGAAGTTTGGAGAGATTCTAAGGAATGATTCCGCGGAACTTTAGATTACGGCGGGGAAAAAAGTTTTCTAATTATAAGTTCACGGTATTAATTTCAATTGTTACTGATTTGGAATTTTCATTGTTGTTAGCGGTTTAATAATGTAATTTAAATTGGAGGGACATATTGAGACAGAACATTTTTATGAAATAAAAGACGTTCACTACTGGAGATAGGCATCCTCTTAAGATCACCACCACGACCGGGACTGCGCTGATTGCATCCAACTGACATCAGTGACCTTCACCAGGTCATAAGTTAATTTTTTGAGGGCTATCTACACACGTCTTCTGGTGTGTGGTCGGTGCTCAAAAACACTTCGACCCAGCGTGTGTTATTTCTACGAGTAATATGCCCATTTTAGATTTGCATGTTGTTCGAAGATTAAAGAAATACGCTTTAATGAAATAAAGGACATGGTCCTAAAAGCAAAAATAAATAATTGAATTTACTACAGGTGCTTAGCAAAACCGTTCAGGTACGTTAAGGAATGCCACAAGAATGTCTAGATCGTATCGAGTAACTTTGGTCAAAAGGCCATTCGAGAATTTCTTTGGCACAATAACATTTCAGCCCGGAATCCACACTCAAAGGAACGCTCGATTCCACTACAGTTCTGTGGTTTATTCTCTATAAAATGTTTTGCAAAGAAAATATTTAGATTAAGTAGACAAAGGATTGAGTTTCGTAAAGAAATTGCTTTTATATTTTAGGTACACGCAAAATAGAAAACGGTCTAAGTTTGTTAGTCGAATCTTTTTGTCATGCATCTTTATTATAATGTTTAGATACAATAATAACAATTTCAAAGTCAGTTGTTAATGTTAACAAATTATGTATATTGAATCGAATAAATAAAAATTAAGTTGATTACCATTTAAATGTACTGGATTCTAGATTCTGATGCAAAGATTGATTATTCGTGTATTTTTTTACGATGGTTATTCACTTGGAACGCAAAATAACGATATGTTCTTTGTTACAGTGTCAAAGGAAGAAATAAGAGACGTGGAGAGCCAAAATGGAAACCCGAAGGCTACAAGATACACCACGATATCCAGGTGAGCACTCTAAATTATTGGAAAATTATCACAATATAATTGTCGTATTAAAATGTTACGTTTTTACTCATAAATTATAAAGAAGAGATGAGAAAAATGCATAAGCATATTATTCAGTAAATAACCTTAATTAAAAAAAAACTCCTGATACAATAAGCTGGTCATCATAAGACCCTCATTTAATGAGTGGGAAAAAATGATTTTCAACCTGAACATAACTTTACAACATTTGGAATTCTTAACTCTAATATTGGCTGGTCACTTCTTCCAATCAATACTGAATAGGTATCTTGCAAACGATAGCAGGTATTTTTACCATTTTACCAAACATAGCCAAAAACTAGACAAGGCTTTCGATTTTAAAAAACCAGCCAAGTGTGAGTCGGACTCGCGCACGAAGGGTTTCGTACCAATATTGAACAAAAAACACGTTCTTTGTATGGGGGCCTCCTTTAATTTTTACTTATTTTTTATTTTTATTATTTGTTGTTATAGCGGTAACAAAAATATACAATCTGTGAAAATTTCAACTGTGTACCTATAACGGTTCATGAGAAAATGCCTGTTGAACGAAATATCATGCAAAAAGCCCTATTTTTGTATGGGAGCCCCCATTACTTATTATTGTTTTATCATGTATAGTATTTGTTGCTATAGCGGCAATCTGCGGCATCTGTGAAAATTTCAACAGTCTAGCTGTCACCGTTCTTGAGATACAGCCTGGTGACAGACAAACGGACGGACGGACGGACAGCGAAGTCTCAGTAAAAGTGTCCCGATTTTACTTTGGGTACGGAACCCTAAAAAGAACGCTTTTGAAGGCAGTCACACAGGTTGAACTTATAACACCCCTCTTTTTACGTCACGTCGGGTGTTAAAAAAAAAATAACGCTATTAAATGTGGTATAAAATTCACGAAACCGGTGCGATGAGCGTGAAATATCAAAGCAGCTTGACAATTGCTGAATAGTTGTGTTTTGTTAGGTAATTGCATGTAGTTATACCCGAGTGTGTATGGATGTATGTTGGACCAAAACAACTACTTTTGTTTCACCAAATACGAGTACATATGGAGTAGCAACAGGGCTAGTTTTCCTTCCATTCGGATGAAGTACCCTGGCACCAAGTCTTGCAAATAATCAGATGAACTATCGGGTCCTCTCGCATCGATTGGTCTACGGACACCGATGTCAGCTAGTTATTTTGACACCTCATCTATTTTGCATGGAAAAAGCTAGAAGCCAATTTCGCATAATGACATTTTGTGTCAAGTTGACGGGGGTCTTGTTTAGCGGTCAGTGGCTAAGACGAGGAGTAGCCAGGGGATTTTATTTATTTAGTTCGATATTCCTTAAACATATTAATTCTTTCCAAAAGAACTTATAGTAAGAAACTTCGTTCTTTGAGGATGGAACTCATAATATCACTACATAGTATAAAACAAAGTCACTTCCTTTGTATGTAATGTATATATGCTTATTAGATCTTTGAAGCTACGCAACGGATTTTGATGCAGTTTTTTTAATAGATAGAGTTATTCAAGAGGTAGGTTTATATGTACAATACGTGCATAATTTATTAGCATTGCATCCGTGTAAAGCCGGAGCGGGTCGCTAGTTTTTTGTATAAAAAATATTCTTTTACTAACTCCGTATCGGTTATATCAAAAATGATTTAACACATTGCCGGCCACAGGACTATTTTGAGAATAACAGTAAATACTTTTGTCTGCCGCCCTCCGGCCAGATGGACCGACGGCCTGGAAAAAGTGGCTGGTGGTGACTGGATGGCGAAAACGGGAGATCGGGCCATGTGGCGAACCCTGGGGGAGGCTTACGTCCAGCAGTGGACTGCAATAGGCTGAAATGATGATGATGACTTTTGTCTGCAGCTCAGACAAAACTCATACAAAAAAGTTTTAGCAAAAACGGTGCAAGGTATTTCCCATATACATACAAAAACTAAGAGAAATGGTCGGCTGTACGGAGTGCAGTTTTGCTCAGTTAAAGTCGCCGTTCACAGACGTGGTGTCGTATCATGAGGGTCCTAATTTGCGTCTCTCGACGTACTGTCATTAGGATATGTGAGACCTGCGCCGGAGGGGCAGGTCGCTTGTAACTTGATTGAGGATAGTTACCAGGGCACGTGGAGTCGATACCACAATGAAGATATACAGAAGTTCCCCAGTAATCTTTTATTTACAAAAGACCCAGGGAAGAACAATTACTTTACTTATACATTATGACTAGGAACGGATTACGTTTTGATTAGGTATATTAAATTAACATTATTAAAGGATTAAAATGTATATCTCAGAGCAAAGATGTATGTCAGCCATTGTAAAGGATGGCAGGGAATAGAAAGGAAGGAGGAAATGTCAAATAACAGACATAGATAATAGGTGTGCTACCATAACCTACATAGAGGGATGGTTTGAGGAGGTTATATTTTTAACAGGATATAAGGATTCTTATACAAAACCAATCTATATAACATTTGTTTTCTTAGTCACATATAAAGTATGTAACCTTCATAACCTTGTCCTATTAAATAACACCGAATATTCCAACTCCCACATAATTTCTCTAACTGCGACAGAGTTCTAAAACGACTGACTTTGAACAAAGTACTCCATACTGTTAACAAAGTTAACAACAAATGGGCAAACTTTAAATTACTTCAGCACACAGTCAAAAAGCGGGGGCCATACATTTCCTGTTCATACAAACATATGGACGTAATTGCTTCGAAACTGTCAGGTGAGGATGATAGAACGCTAGATGTGACAGAATATTTTGGGTTTGTATTGTTGCAGGCTTTGTCTATACATTCCCCTGGCACACTTATTTTCAACCGCCTTCTAAAAAGGAGGTTTTCATTCCGACTGTATGTTTTTTTATGTATGTTACGCGATTATTCCGACAATTATGAATAGATTTTGATGATTCTTTTTTGTTTGCTAGATCATACTTCAGTGGTGGTCTCATAGTCTATAAAAAGATTTTACTCGTATTAAAACAATATATTATTTTTTTTTTTATTATTAATGAAAGTCTATACTTACTCATTTTTGTTTTGTTGACATTTTTATATAATTTTTTAGATAATATTACATAATTACAAATGGATAGAAATATGTATAAACGGGCGTGGTGAAACTGTGGATGTTCAGACGTTTTCTTCTCCTTTACGACGAAGTTGTGATGAACTTCTATCTAACAATATCGCGTCAAAATTGGCAAAAGGGCAGCTGCTGACAAAAACACAGCTTTATGTGATAGGGGGAAAAAGAGCAAACGGATCGCTTGATGGAAAGCGATTACCGTCGCTTATAAACACCTGTAACATTAGAAGAGTCACAAGTGCATTGCCGGCGTTTCAGGTCGGAGTACCCTCTTTTCTTGAAGGTTTGAAGGTCGTATCGGTCCGGAAATACCGCAAGCGACAACTCATTCCACAATGCAGTCGTGCGAGGCAGGAAATTTCTATCAAAACGCGCACACGCACATCTAAGTGGTGAGGATAAAAGAATCGTCGCGTAGAACGATGGCTCAAATATGGGTGGAACATTTCTAAAGACTGCGCTGACAGGATAGTGTCATCTGAGTGATCTACAATCGACCCATTATAATTGTAAAGCTGGATTATAAGGAAAAACAAGTCATCAAAATAAAATATTTAAATATCAGTGACAACTATACAAATTCAAAGGTTTTATTTGCACGTTAAATTGACACATGTCTTTAACTTTAAGCGATGTTCAAAAGATGCTAGGGTTGATACGTACAGATTTTTACAGAAATATTTAACAAACTGTATCTCAAAAATGGATAGAAATATTTACATAGTTCATTGGTGGAAAATGAAGTATGTACTCAGTCTTTCCACCCTGTATATAGTAGAACGATAGCTACGCTAAAATATGTTCAAAATGATATAATGTTTCCTTATTAAATTTCATCTTAAGTCCTATTACCAAATTCCAACAATCAAGTAATCCCGCCCAGCACGCCTCTCGCGGGATTTCAACCCCTGTCAGCGCTGGCCCCGGGATACGGGGAAATAGAAAGTTCCAATAGTTTCTAGGCTTTAATTAAAACGATCACTATAACAGACTGATTTCTAAATTGAGCAAGATTTTTTACCGATTTAACTCTTCCTCCAAACGCTTGGAATTACTCTTTCTCCATCTCGAAACGGATGCAATGCTATATTATGCATTTATTATACGTATAAACCTTCCTCTTGAATCGCTCTATCTATTAAAAAAAAACGGCATCAAAATCCGTTGCGTAGTTTTAAAGATCTAAGCATACATAGGGAAAGACAGCAGGAAGCGACTTTGTTTTACACTATGTACTCGTAGTGATGTCGAAATCGGATTGTATAATCAAAAACAGCCATTATCAAAAACAGGGCCTTTTTGAAATGCAGCGGTTGAACGATTAGCCGGATTGAATGCGGCTGAATGAAAATCCGACGGAATGTATTCGACGCCATACGTTTTTCAATACGGCTAGCCGTTATGTAATAACCTAACCTAAACCTAGCCGTAATGTAACACAGCGAGTCATTAGCCGCCTCTTCTCAACCAAACCTAACCTAACCTACTTTTCTGGTAGCACTTCGGTTCTGGCGCTTCGCTGACGGCCGCCGCGATACGCTCGCTTCGTTCGCTCGGTTCACGCGCTGTTGTGATCGCAGTTCTACCCTATCCTAACTTACTTTACTGCTAGCAGTGCGGTTCTAGCGCTTCGTACGATGCAGCTAGACGTAAGCCGCCTTATTGTAGGAACGTTATTCGTCTGGTGACAACCAAACCTCACTAAGTAACCTACCTAACCTACTTAAAACAAAGCTCGTATCTCAGTACTCATCTACTAATAAGATACGAGGTTTTGCAGAGTAGCAACTGCGTAATAGATATCAGAATAGGACATAGCGTCCTTATAATAGGTCTAAACAAGAGTTGAAAATTTGTATGAACATATCTCATCCCTTTGAGATAGGAGGATCTATATAACGCTTAGATAAATTGTATAACAATGAATTTGCATAAATCACCGGAATTTCGAGTCGGATTTTGCTCAGCTTTGTAATTCGCACTGTCACCGTGTCACCACGAAAACATGAAACGTGACAGCTCAACATTTCGTGTTGCTTAATTTATTTGCTAAGGTAGTCGTGCCACATAATTAAGAACTTGTATATTTTTTTATACAAGTACGACTTCAATATAAATTGAAAAGCCTTAAATAACCCGTTCATGGACAGATTACATTTGAATCACCTTTTGTAGTCGGTGCCAGGAGTAGGCACTCATGAACGAAAAATATTTTTCTAAACCGACATACAAATGACGGAGGTCTGAGGCCACAAATATTAAAAAAAAATATATATATATATTTGAATTAAATTAAAACAATTAAAAAAAATCAAAAAATACAACCGAATTGAGAACCCCTACCTAATGTTTTTAAAGACGATTAAACATTATATAGATTTAACACATTTATATATTTATCGTATGGCATTACAAAAACACTGGATCAGAAAAAAAACAATTAAATTTCACACATTAAACGGTGACGTTAAATATATAAAAAAGCCGTGACGCTAATATCACGCGGTTATTGTTCCTCATTTAGGGTGCATCACCGTTTTTTGAGCATCGGTGTGGCCTTTAGCCGCGCTTTAGACTGTGTTGACGCCGAAGTGTAAAGTGCTCCCACAATTGCTGGCATTAAAATGTTTTATTTGAGTTATATGTCCCGCGGGCGAGCGAGATATGAGTGCTGCAGATGGCGTGAAGCACAGAAGTTGGACTAGCACTGCCATAAGTAAAGCTGCAACGGAGATAAAACTAGAGTCTGTGGGCTGTAGACTCCATGTTCATAGCTCAAAATGGCTGAAATACAACTTTTATTGCGCTTTCAATCCCCTTACGCCATTTTGAAAAAAATCTACAACAAAAATTGTATAATTAACAAACAAACCCACTACGGCTACATCGCATAAACGGAAAAACGCATATCCAAACATCCAAACATCACGATACAAAATAAATGGCCAAATTTCTTCACTCGTTCAGTTAATAATAGTTGTACACATTCGTCGTAAAACTATTGGGCAATGGGGTAGTGGGTAAAGAAGTAATGTGAGGAGAGGACAGAGATATGTTAAGATCGCAAAACGCAGCATATGCCATATTGCATTATTTTATGTATTGTGTAAATCCATAGAGATGGTCTTGGTCTAGCATAAAGTATCACATGCCATCGGTTTTCAACCAGTCGTTTTATTTCTTAGACGTCTAAGGAAAATGTTTGTAGTGCCATTTTTTATTTCACTTGTAGTAGGCAAAACCGTTAAAATGAATTTGCAAGTGAATTAAAAAAAAATGTCAAGAACCTATGTGATACGTGCGATACTCCACTACTAGACCATAATACTTACTCTAATATACCTAAAGTAGCTATGAGACTAAAAAAAGCTAATAACTCAACCGTATACAACATAATTAAGAAACTAAATAATAACAAAAGCCCGGGTGTCGATAAAATTCGAGCATGTGACTTAAAATACATAATAAATGATATCACGCCCATAATTACCCATTTGATAAATACATGTATTTCAACATCCACCTACCCACACGCTTTAAAAGTAGGTATTATACGACCTATTCATAAAAAAGGCTCTTATACGGACTATAACAATTATAGACCAATTACGATATTACCATGCATCGATAAAATAATCGAGAGGTACATTGGAACTGAAATAAATAGATATTTAAATAAAAATGAAATAATAAACAATAAACAATTCGGTTTTCAACAGAACCGAAGTACCACTCAATTATTAACTAAATTTACCGATGAAGTTAATGGTTATTTGAACGAGCGGAAACAGGTAATTGCCATTTTCATAGATTTCAGCAAGGCATTCGACACACTTAATTATTCTACGTTATTCTCCAAGCTTCAACAAAGTGGTATACAAGGACCCCTACTCAAGTGGTTCCAGGACTATCACAGCGAGCGACGTACGGTGGTGAAAATAGCCGGCGCACTCAGCGACCCGCTGATAACGGAGGAGGGCACGGCTCAAGGATCTATTATCGGACCTACCGAATATTTGATATACGTTAACGATATGTGTAACATCTTTCGTGGGGGTTCTGTATACCAATTTGCTGACGACACATGTCTACTCACCTCACACAGAGACTTAGACGAAGCACAATCAGTATTACAATATAACTTTAACCAGCTGTGCAAATGGGCTCACGATATGGGTCTAGTCATTAACTCTAAAAAAACAAAAGTTGTTCATATTCAATCATCGCATACAAAAGAGATAAGAGTCCCCCGGATAATTGCACATGAACATCATTGTTTACATAAACCTACTCCAAACTGTAAATGTGAAGCGCTCGAACTAGTACCCAGCCACACGTACCTAGGACTAATCATTGATAACAACTTCAACTGGAGACCGCACGTTGACCACGTATGTTCTAAACTTCGATCTATCGCGGCACAGATGGCCATTCTTAAATATAAACTACCATATAAAATACTACGCATGCTTTATTTGTCACTCGCAGATTCAATTATTTGTTATGGTATTAGTAGTTACGGTCGTACATACAAAACATATTTGGAACAAATTTATAAATTACAACTTACACTTTTGAAAACAATTGTACCAGAGCGGATAAAATACAGTTACAAAGATAATTACACCGGTATTTTTAAACATTGTAAAGTAATTAATGTATTCAATAGGTTTTGCCTGTCATTATTAACGGAGGAATGTGACGTTATACCCTCAATGGAACAAAAGTACCGACCGGATAAACTACGTACCTTAGATTACTTAGCATCCTACTCACTGCCGCGCATTAATAATACTTATGGTAAAAGAACAAATAACTACCTGATCCCATTCACACTAAACAAACTACCTAATCATATACTGCTCGATACCATAAGTACTATTAAAAGCATCGGCAAGTGTAAAAACGTACTTAAGAAATACTTCATGGAACTTGAAATATAAATAAGCTAATGTTGTTGTACAATCGAAGACACGGTTAACTACACATCCATATACGTTATAATTATAACATTCAAATAAAGTTTATAATATCGCTTACAAACCGACAGTAAACGGTGTCTTCAATGTACCCTAACTAACTACAGTATTATATACCTACTTATGCTTAAGATGAATAGTGATGCGGACCGAACCGCGTGACCTTGCCACTATTATATAAACCTCCCGGGTTTCCAAAAGTGGCAATACAACACTTAAAACTTTGTAAAAAAAAAACACTGTTGATTTAAATAAATTAAAAAAAAAAAAAAAAAAAAACCGTTCCATTAAGTTCTGGTTTTGGTGTTGCCACATTTTAAAATGAGTATGTTTTTATAAATTAATAATAAAATAAATAATCATCTCAGAAAATAAATAATAAGAGAGATTACTTCATCTTTTTAAGCAGAATTCAGAAAAGTAATAAAATGATAGTCTTAAAAATATGAAATGTTGTCAATTTCATCAGTTAACTTGCGTCTTGAATAATATGCGCAAACACCCGCAGCTCATTTCAGTTCGCAAATTGCATGTTTACGCCATTTTGATGCATCTAAGTCATATTTCTGCTTCATATTGTCTGTGGCACGGGTCGACGTTTTAGTGGCTTTAACGTCGTAATACTAGCTACACAGTGGTCGGGTTTCATACAGCGCACGGGAGCATCGAGTTTAAATGATATTTTTTGTTTGTAGCTTACTGCTCAATTTCTTGTCTATTGTAGGACGTTGCTTGTAGCAAACTTTTTATTTGTTTAAACTTTATCGTATAAAACAAAAATCAATGAATTTTGTGGATTTAATAAAAGAGAGACAGAAATTAAAGGTGTGGGAAAAAACAGATAATTATTATACTTAATTGTCATTTAGTGACATTAATATAAGTTTAAAAATGTGAAGTTTTTTGTATCAGTTAATTTTATTTGGTGATACCACATTTCTAATTTTTATATAGATACAAAGATTGTATATAAATAAGTCGCAAACATATAATCAGTTTATTAAGACAAGAACATAATTTAATGTTTTTAGTTTAAGGATAAGAGGATCGTATGAGGATCAAATCTTATTAAAGTGCATTAAAATTTACTACAATTCAATTTATTCAATGGGATTAATAACGGAATGTATTTTAATAACTTGCTTTCCGCTTTATAAGATTTAGATAAAAATCTAGATAGGTAGTACAATTTCATCCTAATATATACTCATACTACGTAGCGTAGGCTTAAACACATTCAATACCGCATTATACAATATCTGTAAGTCATACTTCTGTATAATCGTGTTCTGTGGCATCGCTCGATGTTCTGTGGCTTAAACGTTGTAATAATATCTGCACATTGGTCCAGTTCAATACAGATGGCACCAAAATGTATCGAGTAATCTAATACTGGTACTATTTCTCTGTTTGTGGCTATAACTGACAATTTTAACTTGATCCACGTTGTCGCAGCAACAGTTAGCAATCGGGGGTCGAGAGGTTTGTGACAACAGTGAAATGCGATGAACGGTATTGTTTTTTTGGAAGTAATAGCTGATATTGATTTGACAATTGTTTGAGCTTGTAAATATTGTTATTCTTTCTTTATTTAATGATTCATCATTCCGCACAACTGCTAGATGTAGAGATCATTGGAGGCCTTTGTCGTGCACTGAACTTTTGTCTGTTATTATGATGTCCTTCTTGGATCGGGATCAGTATTTTTAACCACTAATGCAAAAAGAGGGGTATTATAATTTAACATGTGTGTCTGTGTATTTATTTATCTGTGTGTCTGTCTGTGGCATTGTAGATCCGAAGCGGATGGACCGATATGAGTGCGGCTTTCATTTTATCAAAAGACAAGTCCGTCGAAATGGCTCCTAGCTATGTTTGGTGGAAACAGAATCAGTAGTTTCCAAGATATTCAGCTTTCATTGGAACAAGTAACAAGACTAAGAATTCCAAATTTGGTATTTATGTCCAGTTCTAGAGTAGCATTTTCTATACAACTCAATGAATGATGGTCTCATGATGTAGCTACTTGTGTGTGGGGGTTTTTAATTTTTTAATTCAGGTTATTTATCTTTTCTATAGTCATATTACGTCCAGGTTGATTTCCATTTTAAACAAAAAGAAACCAACGATTTTACGAAATTCGCAAACGGTGTAACACTTCTAATTCTCTTAAACGTGCCATTTTACAATTACCTCCAATACCAACGCAAAAGTTCTCAAATAGAAATAGAAGGAAATGGAATAATTCCCGTCTCGTTGCATTAGGTATTCCCCGAAGCGTGGACACCATTTTACAGTCACTTTGTAATATTAAACTAATTTGAAAACTGCCAGGCGGGACTGTCCCAAATTGGCACAATTAACGCCGTTGACACCCTAGCGAGTTGAGGAGAGTTTGCATTTTTACAAGTTTTTCGCAAGTTGACAAGTTTTTGTCTTGTATTTTCGGTTTTTATGTTAAAATACCTAATCGTTTTTTACTTCTAATAGTCAAAATGCTTAGTACGCAAGATATATAAGGTTCTATTTACTACAAGCCTGCCTAAATGTGTGTTCCACTAATGGGCAGGCCTCCCCTCTTTTCCGCCAGTCTTTTAGGTAAAGAACATGCTCCTGGCATGTATCCTGATCGCCTATTGTTTACCTCTATTGTAATGATAAATGTTATCTGTATTTGTATTCCTTTCTTCTTGAGGTGGGCCATGATAAAAGAATGGAATATTCTATTCTATTCTATTATCCTGGAATGTGTCTAGGTTACACTTGAGTCCCTACATTTAGGCAATAAAACTAGATTTCACATTATCGTGTCGAACAACCTCCTAGCGCGGAAATTAACGCAACTGCTTTTATTGAAGCGTAAAATTAAATGTTTTGGGTGGGTTCTAAGCTTTTCAAGTAGTTTTCCTGGCCAACACGGGCATCTTACCTATTAGACCACCTAAACCACCATCTTAATATAAGATATGAAGCAACTAATTGAAAAATTCAATGGCTCGAATATGGTTTCGGTAACCAATTAGATAGAAGTTGGCCCGGGAAGCCGTTGGAAACCAGTTTTTAAACCAAGTTCCTTTCCACCCTAAAACTGTTTAATCAAACTCTCCATCTATTATTTTTCTTGTCCCCAGGGTCCACTTTAAAGCCGCAGCAGACGACGACTACGCGGACTTCACCTGTGAAGCTAGACACGAGGCTCTGCAGAGAGACTCGCCTCTGCGGAGCACTGTGCAACTCTCTGTGCAATGTGAGTACCTATATTTACTTACTTACTACGCTGACTCAGCGATCCGAAGCGGATCTTGGCCTCCGACACCAAGCTACACCATCCTTCTCTATCTTGCGCTGCTTGTGGCCAATCATAGTCGGCTCCCTGAAGCTGCCCGTCTAGCACAACTATGGTTCGCGACTCATGTCTGTCACCTGTCATTTTTTCTCAGTACTGTACAGAAAGAGCCAGATATACTACCTATGTATATCTGGCGCCAGAAAGATTCGCGTTTCACAGTTGTACTAGAGGTGCTGGTATACGTTTTTCTGGACTTCGTCGATCCAGCAGGATCTGGATCCGCAGGTCCATTAGGAAGTCCAAGTTTAACTCTTTTGGCTTCTTTCATATTTAGTTACATTTTTGAAGACTGCAATTAGGTATTCTTGCTATAAGGATCTGGAAGCACTTGAATTCTTCCTCACCATCGTGTTCCGAAAGTATTCATTAAATTTTCTACACACCAATAGAAAAAAACTCGTCAATGTCAATCCGTATTTTTAGGGTTCCGTACCCAAAGGGTAAAAACGGGACACTATTACTGAGACTTCGCTGTCCGTCCGTCCGTCCGTCCGTCTGTCACCAGGTTGTATCTCAAGAAAGGTGACACTTGAAATTTTCACAGATGATATATTTATGTTGCCGCTATAACAACAAATACTAAAAATAAAATAAAATAAATATTTAAGGGGGCTCCCATACAACAAACTTGTTATAGATTATGGTACGGAACCCTTCATGCGCAAATCGGACTCGCACTTGCCCAATTTTTTATTTGATATTGTCTTCCGAGGACTGCCTGGACAAATCACGATGTGCCGGTATCTAGTGACTTGCCCATTTTTTTCATTATCTACCTAATGCAAAGTTGGGTAGGTAGAATGATTAGAACCACGTTACAACCAGGAACCAGGTTAGGCTAGTATGTAGCTTCAGATGCTGGAAGGGAAAATTACTTATTTAGACACAGATCGAAATACCGGAAATCAAAAAAGGTGGTTAATTGGTTTTGCACACTCTAGACAATCGATGTTCTTAAGTTAAGCAACGGTCTCTTCAAATCCTTTAAAGAAAAGGGCGATCTTTCATGATCTAGGCAATTTTATGCGAACTATCATTAGCCTACCGTATTAATAATTGTGCATATATATACTACCTTTTTACTCATTTCAAAAATGTAAGTATACGTTATTTTCAAACAATCTACCAAAACCTGATTTCAAATGGTAATTTTGACTCAATATCATCGGAACACACACAGTTTCATATTCAAATCAAAACCAAAACCCCAATCAAGCCCACTTGAATCCTTAATATTAATGTAAAATTACACTTAACCCGAAACTTCCACATTACTAACCTACTTAACGACGTGAAACACTTAACCCCCGGTCGAGGCGCAATCTCAGATAAAAATAAGTGGCTAGAGAGATCGGGTTACTTAAGTATCCTTAGTATATTGACCTATCTTTATAACTGAGCAGAATCAAGAAAGCCCATCTCTTAATGTAACTTCTTGTAATATCAGCCGTGAGACGTAATCGGCAGGGTTCTTTTTGAAAAGGTATACGCATAATAGAAAGAAGTGGTCTTAATTGTCATAGCAACGGATTCAAAATCTAAGATCCGGAATAAATGTTTTGCTATTGAGTTCTGTCCCAATTAATATAGGTATCGCAATGACGCTAATTGAGATAAGAATTCAATACGATACGAATTTACCAGATGGAATACTAAGGATGTATGGTACTAGAAGATGCCTCCAATTTCATCCGCGTAACCCTCTTTTTTATTTACCGTAGTCGGGCCAAAAGTGTTATAATGTACCAAAATAGGTTAAAATTCGTCCAACCATTTTGGTGCCTTTTCCCTAATTAATAATATATTTTCCCCAATCATAGCACTTCCCCATAAAAAAGGCTCTCAATTTAGATTCTGATGAGAGTTTTATAAATAATGAGATAGAATTCCCTCTTAATGTCGTGTTCTTCATTGGTGAGGGTCATGGCCTCTGAGAATTATTTTGTGGGCGTTCGTTTTCCACGTGTCGCGGGCTTCGGCAGTGTGTAATGCCTCGTTGACTTTTGCTTTGGTCTGCAGATCTGGTCTATTCAGCGCATAGGGCCTTCGTCCTGGTCACCTTTCCTGTACTTTCCCGCTATCCAGGAACACTTCCATGGTGTCATTTTTCTAGCTATGTGACCGAAGAATTCGAAGATGCTGCAGGGACAGATTGTCGTTTGGTTATTCCTATTTCTTGAAGAATTGACACAAATCCGCTAGGCTGAAATAAAAAAAAACATATTGGTATCATAAATAAGGTTTCAATATTATGCACTGGTGCCTCTTTTTAAGTATACAAGATACACCGCTCTCCCTCATGTTGTGACTATACGGTTACTAGTAGTTAGTTAGGTGTTTAATTTAGTTTTAGAAAGTAATATTGATTTGGAATGAAACTATAAATGATCAAATAACGTTGGGCTATTCCGTAAGTACACAGGTACCGATGAAGTGATCACGAAATCTCAGACAAACAGACTGTTCACGTATTTATTCGCCGGACAGACGGAATACGCGATCGTCAGCGAGGGGGGATGAATTATTAACATCCCATTTAAACGTCTGTTCGGGCTGTTGACTTATCGGCTCTGATTACGTTACGAATTGATGGGTTTTATAATTCTAGGAGTCAATTTCACGTTTCAATGATATGTATCCGAGATGTATCTACTTTAGTGATGTGTTCTAGTTACCTAAAACAGATATTACATGTTTTTAAACTTACACCATGTTCACACAATTATAACATAAGACGAAGGGACTCACAAATCGGGAAAATTTGTCAAGAACGGACCCATAGAACGAACTCGAAGCGACGAAAGGAGTTTTAGTAATATCTATATTGAATTTGACATCCACCAAAAAACTTATATATATATAACTCTATTAGGAATAAAACGTTATTTGATATATATTCATGTCTTCTACGAGGTTTTCCCAAAAATAATTCGCCCCACCCTAATGTGAATTTAATACAATCAATTTATTCCCCATACACAAACAAACACTCATTTACGATATCAGTTATTACCAACAAGTCGTAAATATTCTTGTTACAAGCGCGTGTGGGATCGTCCCGAATTGATGAAACTATTACGGGACTACAGTCGCCGCGGGAGAGTTTACAACCAATTACGTCACGAAGGGGCATCGTAAAATTATGGTTTACTGTGCTAACCTAATTCTGACATAGTGATATAACGGCAGCAATGATATGACAATGTCTGAGATGGACTTAATTCGATGTTTCTGTTCAAAATAATGTGCTCTAAATCATTTTTAAATAGCATATGTCTGTCTGTCTTGAAATATTTAATTTAAATCTGCTTTTCTTCATTGCAACTTTTTGAATAAATCATTTCTGATCAGGATTGGATTCTATCTATTCTATCTAGTATATCACTCATTTATCCGTGATATCGCCCATCACAGATTTATATCTAAGTACATAATATCTTCTTAAATATACCTTTTATTCTTATAGCGAGGAAATGCACAGCGTCTTCGGGACCATGCCAAAGGGAACCGACTTTTGAAGTCCATTTTAATTTAAAATTAACTTCGTTTTATTTGTATATATTTTAGTTAGTTAGGTTCTTAGTTATAATTTTATTTTATAAATATTATTTTAATCTAATTATTGCAAAGATAAATAAAATAACCCTAATATTCCTATAGGTCTGTGTGGCCAATGACTGTGTTTATGTCAATCGAATGAGGTACGAAGAAGATTTTTTAATTTTCTAAAGCAATGCTACGGGATAACGACGTTTTTCTATTGCAACAGCTTAGAAAATATGTAACTCATATTTTTTTACAATAAAATCATAATTATCTGCGTCAGGTTGATAATTGCTTTTGCCTATTTTATTTTGCTCCCGATCATAATCCTTCTTGCTAAAAATGGTCACTGGATTAACCGACGCGTAAAACGTTAGTAGAAGTCGGAAGTGTATTGGCCAAGTCACCGGACACATTCGTAAAATTCTAAAAAAATACGCTCCAAACACTTCTAAAACAGACTGCAAAATCACCAGACCCTCATTTTAAATACACCGCAAAGACTCCTCTATAAACAAATTTCAAATTCCAACGGTTTCTATTTTCGCTATTCCAAATTCGAACGCGTTCGATGTCTAAAATAACCCTCCCAAAATCGTATAATAAACGCATTTTCGGTTGTAATTTCGACTTGGGTACGTTTAAATAGGTTTCATTTTCGAGGAAAGTGCTAAGTTGAGTATAAGATGGTCTGAACGTGCGAAGTTCAAATGTTTTCGCAGTACGACACTGAAGTTCCATGAATTATTAATTGTGTTTTACGATTTATTCCATTATTTAGACGCTACGTCTTGTCATTGATAATTATGTATTAGATTGAACTTCGGTCTTGTGATTCAAGTGTGTTTTGTTATAAACTAAAATAAAGCATTTTTTACATTTACCTCACAAACGTCTTTCGGTAAGAGTTTATTGCTTAAAAAGTTCATCGTATTAAGAAAAAGTAGAAACAATAAGAAAGAAGTATTTGCATTATTATTACCATATTTTTATATTTATTTACATGATCACTTATTATGCATTTTGTAATTGTACATTTGTGACATTATTTTCATGTTTTTTTTTTATAAAATAAACAATAAGTTCCCTCCCTGTCTCTGATTTACTGAATTATTTATTATCAAGGCATGGCCATAAATGCATTTTAACCTCCTAAATTCCAATGTCCTACATGTATATAAAGTACACAAACTTCAATAAATAGTTAACTTTCTGTCGTAACGAATTTCGTGTTTTTATCGTTTTTCTAAGAACTTGAAATTTTTTTCAAATAGCGATTCATTTAAAGCGAATGTATGCCAGTTTGAGACTGGTTTTATTTTTACTGTAATCTGCTTTTCTTCATTTGCAACCTTTTTAATGAATCCTTTCTGACTAGGATTGAATTCTATCTAGTCTTTTAATTTTGCTTTTTCTTAATTTCTTTTCGTTTTTGAGTGTTAAGATTTTAGTAAGTAGTAGTGATTTAACATATTAAAACGAATATGAAATTTTAGTAAGTAGTAGTGATTTAACATATTAAAACGAATATGCAATGGATTTACACACAGATAATTCGAATAGCGCTCTACATGTTTCGAATCGGTCCACGATTCATCGTGATCGGCGCTCCTGATGATGAATCGTGAACCGAGCGATATTCGACTTACACGACGTGAGTAAATTCGTTTCGTACAGACATTTTCACAACTTTATAATCGTATAGATGTGTGTAGTGTACATAAAATAAAACATTACAGCAAATATTACTTTTTCAGCTCAATATTTGTGAAAAGGTCCCATCCATTACGCATATTAAATTAAATTCACCGAATTTAATAAGTAGGCCAGCGACATTTCAAATAAAGCATGTCAATATTAATCTTAGGTATATAATATACAAAATGTCAATATTAATTTAATATCATATAATGTCACATAATTACGCAGAAATGGGGAGTACATGTCGAATCTCACGATCAGTTTATTATGGCGAGGGTAGAGCGGGCGAAGTGGATTCCATCGGTTCGTAATTACATGGTACACTTTGTTTGCTTTGCCCCTATGCTCGGCTTACGAGTAGAGGCGGGACAGGCGGCGTACGTCGATGAAATTAATTTAAAGTTCGATGTGACTAGAATATAATTAAACTGAGGAAATTAGTTGTCTGTACATTAACCTATCTTTTCTAATCTGGAACCAGACTTACTCGCCTATACGGTAACATCAAATATAATACCATCGTAAGTTGCGTTACATCTGTGTAGTTTGTCTCAAATTTATCATCAGCCCAAATTCGTAGGCTTTCCTTAATTTGCTTCACCATACCCGGTCCTCCGCTTTTCGCATCCACCCGCTTCCCGTGACTCTTTTCAGGTTGTCGGTTCACCTGGCGGTGGGCACTTCTGCGGTCCGTTTGTGATCTCCAATGTAGAACTCATCAGCCCCATCGGCTATCGGGTCTCCGATAAATATGGCGCCCGCTACCACTTCAACATGCTTATTTTTGCCATGTCGGTCACCTTGGGTCTCCGTCGGACATCCTACCATTTTTCCACAGTTACAGTCACAAAACTATACAATTAGAGAAACAGTTTGAGTCTATAAAAACATTAAACCATTATATACCAATGTAGCACAACTGTCTTTTAGTGCTAGTTACACACATTAAGGACACACAATACATACTGGTATATTTTTTGACTATAAACCAAGATATCTATTTATTTATTTGAAAAATCTTTATTGGACTAAAGGATAACTTATCGTACAAAGGCGGACTTATCGTACAATTTATTAGCAATCACGGTTTCCATAAGTCATAAACAAGTTGAATTTTGCAGCAGTGCAAATTACTTCAACATCTTCATTTGGAATCGGCGTGCCAAGTTAATTTCTCATTTATATGCGCAGCCATCCAAGTGTCTCCCAGCTTCCTACTTTATCGATACTTCTCGCAATTTCATCGACCAAGTCACATCTCTACTCGGCTTTGAAAATTCGCGTAGAGCCTTCGCATTTTCAATGTTTATTTATTAACATGCTTACGAAAACAAAGCTTTCGTTTGGGCTCCGTAAAAAAAATAAAAGGTAGGAAAAATAGCCCGAGGTGTAATGGGCTATATAAAAAGACCTTTGCAAATTTGGAACGAAATAAATGTACTTTATTAAAATAATTGAATTCAATTTGATGTTTTTCCGAGTTGTAACGCTTTTTGAAGATGTGAAATGTTTGCCATTGGAATGCGATTAGCCAAATATGAAGGTTTTTGTTACAAAATAATATCATTTTACTATTCAAAGGGTGATTCAGTTATAACGGAGCGTTGTAAAAAAAGTGAATAGTAACTTTTTTTTATTGTTTTTTAGGCTCACCTTACCATCTTTTCTTCAAATCGGTTACAGTTAAGAAAATTTAAATACGTAGCTTTTTCACTCTTGACACAATGAAAATAAGGGTCAAAAAGGTACGCGTTTCAGTTTCCTTGGTTGTAAATTCGAATCTAATACAAGAACAAAAGTCCTAGTTCAAGTACTTGAGTACCTCATTCCAGTTCTTTTGAAGAAAACATATAATCTACGACCTACGTCCGGATTTACGTGCAATTTGTTTGACACCACATGTACAAGAGAATTGCGTCCTTTGTAGTGCACCTGCCTACTGAGCTGGCGGTCCCGGGTTCAAATCCTGGCCAGGGCAAATGTTTGTGTGATGAATCAAATATTAGTGCTTAGGTCGTGATTGTTCTATTTAAGTATATATTTATCTATATATCGTCGTCTGGTACCCAACACAAGCCTTCTTAAGCTTGTACTAGATCGATTTGTGTAAGCTTGTCTGATATTTATTTCATATATACAATCACTCGAAATATCTGTCTCTCCATTCCTACTTTAGGGCGTCAAGTTAAAACATTAAAATCATTTAATATGTTATGATGTTTTATTCACAAGACATCAATAATAATGACATAAGCTTTTTACAGTACGCGCTCTTAGGTGCCAGCAGCTACATTACTATCATCTCTCTTACACATCAAATCTTAGAAACTCGCAGATTCCACAGACACCGGCACAGAGTAATCCAATTTGTACAAATTTGAGAACATCAGCTTAAGGTTGAGCGAGCCGTGACTCCAGTCAGTAATGATTAAAGTTAACGCTAGTCGGATTACGTTTAGTTTCCAATCCGCAGCGTTAACGCTGCGCGCAAACAACGAAGTTGGAGCGTCTTTAGACCAACTACGAACATCTTTCAGACCGTTATGTAAATTTAAGACATCAACAACGTCATCTTAAGTATTCCTTATCATCAGCCGAAACCGGAGCCACTATGTTGTGCTAATATAAAAACTGGCCAACTGCGAGTCTGACTCGCGCACCGAGCATTCCGTACACACACTTATCCCATCTTAATTGACCGGGTTAAGTTTGCACCAGTTATGTATGGCGTCGCATACAAATGAGTAACGTAATGTATGTTTGTTGTATGAGAGCTCCACTTAAATATTTATTTTATTTTATACGGTTTTTCAGTATTTGTTGTTATCGCGGTAACGGAAATCTGTGAAAATTTCAACTGTCTACGCTTTCACGGTTATTAAGTGTCTGTCTGTCTGACAGCCTGGTGACAGAAATACAGACAGGCAGACAGACAGACAGTAGAGGGTCCCGTTTTTTCTATTTGGTTGACAGGTCTACAGGTTTGGGTATGGAACCCTTAAAAGAAAAGGCGCAGTCGGTAGGATTTGAACCTAAATACCCTCGCAAATGGAATCCGATTTCCATTCAGTCTTTAAGGCTCTAAAACTAATGACAAGACTAAGCTACATCGGAATGTTTGGCCACATTTGTCGGTGTGACAGACGCCATTTTGAATTCCCGCTCCACGCAACAATGTGCGTTTAATTACTGCTCGACTGCGAACTAAATTACTCGCCCGCTTACTCGCACGGCAGTTTAGTGACGTTGTTTCGGAGTCTCGTGCTCATAGAAATTAGGCGCGCGTTATTATATCTTGGGGTTGGGGTGTTAAGGTGGGTAAAAGTTTTTGCTTTGCTCGACCCGGCTCCTTTAGAATATCGCTGAAACATTATCAAGTAGCTTAAATTTGCTTCGAAAATCATATATGTTTACTATGAAGCGAAAAATTTAATCTTTTGTGGTACGATGCCACCCGATGCCAAAAGCAACTGGTTGAACAATTCAAGCGCGGCGCGGCAAGGTGCCTGCATCCGTTTCTGTGGTCCAATAGTTCGGCCCGGAAAGCCGTTGGACACGTAGGTTCGAACCCTGCCTAAACCATTACATTTTTCAAATTTATTTACGCTAGTAGACGGTACTGTTTTCATAATAATATTCTAAAAACCATCATATATCCTATTTGTCGAAAGATGACAAAGTTCACTCCATGCCAAAGGCCTTCCAAGGTTCTCCACAACCGCCAAGCGTACGCAACCCTCATCCAACGACTGCCCGATCTTGACAAGGCGTCGGTCCCATTGTTAGTGCTATCGGAAATATGAACAACTGATACGTCGTCACAAAGTGATGAATATAAGGGCGTTTGAAGAACCTTGAGTGAAAACTTTGTTCAGTAATAAACCTTTTTTATCATCATCATCAGCCTGGATCAGTCCAGTGCTGGACTAAGGCCTCTCCCATGGCACGCCACTGACCTCAATTTACAGCTCTCCTCCAGTTACCACCCGCAAACGCAATCCTACGAATGTCGTCGCTCCACCTTGTTACAGGGCTAACCTTTTTGGGCTGATATAATGACGATACCTATAACTGACAGTACTAATATACAAAAACACAAGCTATGTCACTTTTCCTCTCCAATCATTCGCGAAGCCACAACAGAACTTCCTTCCTACCAAAATAAATTAAACCTCTTAAACCTCAAAAACAACCAAAAACGCATCTAAAAACCGAGCCACAGAGTCAATTTCCCCCAAAATAAAGAGGAAGAACTTAACGAAAAGTGGCTTTAATTTTCAAATTGCCCTCCTATTTAATAGTAGCATCATTTTTTTACAAAGGGAAAACTCATAAGATTAAACCCACAAAGAATGTTAAATACTTTTCCGAGTGACTGTGCGGGGAAATTGCCTCTGGAAAGTTCATTAACCTTTGGGGTTAATTCTAAATACAATATGGCGGGTGTTTGAATTGATTTGATGTGTAAGGCTTGATATTGCCAGGTGCGGTGCACTCTGAGATTAGTAGCTAAAGGTGCTTACTAGTAGCCTCACTTCTGAGGTATACTCGTATATAACTATGCTCATTATATCCACGAACATTCAGTTTTGAACGCTATTAAAGTTATTGTATATTTAGGGCCATACTTCGACAAAAATACCAAGAGATTCAATTTTAGATTATAACGGGTTAAATCTTGGGACGCATTTGACAAGTTATTCTAAGTATACAAAACATGTTGAATTTCAAGTATTTTCTCTAGTTTTATTGCCTATACTTTTTATTCCCGAATTCTTCACATTTTTACTTATATCTTTGTTAGGAGCATTTAACCTAGGAAAGAGTGTTGTAGAGAATTAAATTTCACGTAATATCGAGCTGGGATACCACTTTAAACATTTTAGTGTTTCGGCCTACACAAGACGTCTGATAATAATTACGCGAAGGCGTAATATTGACATTAGAAATCTATTAGGCGTTTGCTTCAATATAATTTATTTATGTCACGTACACGTATAGCAAAACATTTATTGTAATTTCTTGGGTTTCATTTAATAAAGTAAAGCGACGTTATATATACGCCAACACATGAGGGAAAAATAAAGAAATAAGTATTAAATCGACGAAAACGCAAGTTTTTATAATTATTAGCTTGAGTGCTTTAGATGAAAGATTGTATCATGCCCCTTTCTGATATTTCATTTTCTTTGTTTCAGATCCCCCCGGGGCCCCCTACATCGAGGGCTACGCGGAAGGGGAGACCGTCAGACGGGGCCAGAGCCTCGAGCTGGTCTGCAGAAGCAGGGGGGGCAACCCCCCAGCCCAGCTCATCTGGTACAAGAACGGGGAGCAGATACGGATGGCTTATAGGTGAGTTTTATTACCACACTATACTAGTTAACACTATAGTTTATCTACAGCTCGAATTTCGTTCGAAATGATAATAGTGAGAATCAATTAATTCAGAGACAGAGGGTGTGATCCTCGCTCTGGGTCGTATCTGCTTCAACAGATTTCGTGGGCCATACAACGTGGAAATGCTGCCACTGTGATGGGAACGTTTGGGCCAAGTGCGACTCGGGGCGAGCCTTTTTAAGTCCTTTTTCACCTTCTAAGATATTTGTTATCGATCCACAACTTTGACGTAGCCTGTTGCGGATATCACGTTATTGGTGTGTTGTTTGACGAAGCCTGTCGCTGATTAGATTTTGTATTCTCTCTGACGATGCCTGCGTTGAGGATTTAACTTTTACACTTTGTCTTATGCATTATTTACTGTTGAATAAATGATTTTTCGTGTTTATCGATAGTGAGAATCAATTAATATTGTCAAACGTGCGTCACGTTTCGGGCTGAACAACTCGAGAGAACTGTACGAGAATTTTATGCAAAATTGAAGGCCTAAGCCGGGAAGTAGTTTTTTTTAACATGGCGTCTGTGTTCATGAACAGACTAAACAGTTGCGTTTTTTTTTGAGTGGTGTATTTTTTATTTCATTGCATTTATGTTTGAGAAAAGCACTATACATGTCTAGCCATGAAAAGGGCGTGCCGGCATGCCGGTTTCGTATCACTATCCGGCCTCCCTATGGGCGGCCGTCTATACCTACTCACCCGACAAGCCCTTCTTTCCCAGCGTCTAGGCTAATATTGTATCATGTTTCTAACTGAGTTTAGATTTATCAAAATCGATAAAGTACTTTATCTCACTTAAACGGGATTCAACTAAACATTTATTCCAAGAACCTCTCACTCGCTGATAATAGTTTATATCCCATATCAATTTGAAATAACTATTTCAGAGAAAGAGTTGTTTTCGGAATAAAAGCTTGGTTAATTAATGCCAAAGATCTTTTCTGTGATCTGCCATACGTCTTCGAAGAAAACAAAAATAACCGACGTATCTAAAGTGAATCACACTGCCAGTTAGGGTTGCCAGATGGTCGGGATTTGGCGGGATTCTTAAATTTTTGTATGTCTTCCCAACTCCGGACAAAGTAAAAAATCTCCCGAAAAAACACTCCATTTTAAAAAGAACTAATGCTATTTTTTCCATAACCCTTACCTTATCACATTTTTATAGATTATAGATTAAATTATAATAATGAGAAAATCATTTGACGTCTTTTTTGTTAATATTTATTTATGTAGATATTTTTATCGGTAGCAAACGAAGTTATTTTTTATATAAGTATTTACTTTAATGTGATTCAATTTTTGTTTCTCCCGACCAGTCACAAAATCCAGATTTTTTTTTTTCCCGATAATAGGATTATTCAACCTGGCAACCCTACTGCCAGTCGGCTGGTCGTCACCGATATGTCAGGCTCATAATATTTCAGTATCTCCCGTGGCTTCCATTTTGTTTTCGAGACGGAACCCGGTATAATATATCTGTCTCTGCTTACCAGACTAGAAAATCATGAGGAAAATAAATCGACGTATGATTCCAAGAACATACAATCAAAGAAAGAGAAAGAAAGAAAGAAATACATTTATTCGTGACTTGCAACAAAACATAATTACTTAAATGGTGTGACAGAAATAAGAACATAAAATAAAACAATAAGTAAGTAACTATATTTTTATGGCTGTGCCACGAAAAGGTCCCACCTCAGCAAGATGCTAGCTCGAGAGCCAGCGCTGATCTTCCGGCGATCAATGTATTATGTACTACGTGGTATACAGGGTGACTCAGGGGAAGCGATACAACAATACTTTATTGCACAGCAATAAGAAAAATATGATAAGTGATAAGTGATCATGATTAATCATAGACAAACTGCTCACTACATGAATTATCCTGCACCCAGTGCTTTGGAGATTCGGTTGACTGGTAGATAAAGTCTTGTGGCATTAAGTTCGCAATTTGTACTAGTTTGATCTCTGCAATTAAGGTTAAATAAATAAATACAAAATGCTAGTTTCTATTTAGTCCCATGATTGACTGGTAGAGAATGCCGTATGGAACGAAGACCACCATTTGTACTTTTTTGTATTGTGCAATAAAATTTGGATAAAATTAATAAACTCGGTAATTATTCGTTATTCATAAGAAACACACACAGTGTTTTTCTTTATGTTTATTAAACGTTTAATCACTTCACACCGATGGTTATTACTATATTCTTAAAAAATGCAATCTTGACACTTCTATTATGGTAAAAGTAAATTATCTCATTTAAGCAATAGGTATGAGCATGAATTAATTAGATATAGGATGTAATCGAACTATTTACATTTAATTTGAGCTATAAAGTGAAGAGTATTGTAGTTTTTAACATAAATATTCAAAATATATAGAGATTATGATCAACTTAACAGTTAATTGAATACTGTTTATTATCAAGAAATAAAAAACGTCTCACTAAAAAGATGACAAAACGGCAGCTTATCCAATTAATCGCATGGCGAAAAGTCAGTAGCTTATGATTTACTTACCGTGTTGTTTGTGATTTAGCGAAGCTTCCTGATCACGTTTCCCGAATCACACTGTATATATCGTCTTGTATATTTTGTGCTCCGTTCCGTTCCCGGTACCGATAACAAGATATTCTTGCAAGGATTTTCCTTTAACTGGTTACCTTTTGCTTTGTTACTCGTATGATTTCCTGGTACTAGTAGGACCGGATGCGTCCTACTTTTACTGTTTTATCCTATTGTTTCAAAGGTGATAAGATTAAAATTGGAGTTGAGTCCTATTCTACAAGTTTTTATTTAACTTGCAATGTATGTAACTATGTATGTTTGTACGATTCGATCAATTTTGTCTTGCGACTCAAGCTAATACATAATTTCATAGATAACCCGGTCAAAACCGCTATAAAGAATATGCGATTACTTACAGAATTTTAACCAGATTACATTCCCGGTTATGTATGAGATTAAAAAGAAAATGAATACAGTTTTTATCAAATCTAAAATCGACGCATTGGTTCCTAAGAACAGATTTCCCTATCTCTTATAGTTTTCGTTTTCTCCCTACTGACCTATTTGGATTGATCACCCTGTATATTAAACCGCTTTTCTTCAGCAATGGAGTCGCGTCTTCTAGCTTGATAATAAAAGTCTCAAAACTTGTCCTACAATATTGTCATATCCGTTCCAAGGAAAACTGTAATAACTGCATATGAAATTCCCACGTCTTTATGACGTTTTTCTCCTGCGCGCCATATTGCTGCGAAGATGGCGCCCTTGTCATTTTTAATAAAATTACTTGCGCAGTAGCTGCAGTCAGCCCGTAAATCAGATCTGCCACGCACGTCTTAATACAATTCGCTAGGGATGTGCTTTGTGATCTATCGATATCGATAGTTTGACCCAGCCCTCGCTGCCTACTACTTTCATTATCCGTGCACAACAGAATTTAGCTTTCCGTTTCTCTTTCTATACATTTTTATATAGGTGCAAAAATTATAAAGTCTACACTGTTGATAATATTTTACAAGAACTAATCTATTTGGAGGTCACATTTTTTATGTTTGTGTATTCTTACTTGTGTATTCGGATTTCAACTATTTTTGATAGGATGCTTTTTACTTTTTTACCGATTGCAACGAAGCAAAGGAGGGTTTTCAGATTTTTATTCTCCGCACGTACAAATTTAAGGGCATCTCCTAGCTTTTGGTAACTTAAAATATAGATACTAACTTTTGACAATAGCCTATGTTGACATATTTTACGCAGATGAAAACAGTACCACACGACTAGTTCAAGATGCAACTTTAGAAATGGTACAATTTTGTCAACAGCTTCCCCAAAATTGGGGCTTACTTTATCTCAAATTGGGCTACCTGTCCCAGTCCGCTTGACATCGATACACATTTCATCGACACTTTCCCCGCACTGCCCCATATAAATCATGTCGACATACGCCCTATCTGTTGCCGGCTTAATACGATCCCAGAACGGGGTGGGGCGGTTTTTTACAACCCCTATATTGCTATAGCTGGGGCATTGTGTTCGATGTATGTAAACACTTTATTGAGCCTTTAATAAATAATAAATTATTTAATAATATTTAAAATAAGGGCTATGCTCGGTGTTTCTTTGCGAGATCAAATCAGAGGAGATCCGTGAACGAACAAAAGTCGCTGATATAGCCCGACGGATTAGCAAGCTGAAGTGACAGTGGGCGGGGCACATGGCACGTAGAACTGACGGCCGATGGGGCAGAAAGGTTCTCGAATGGAGGCCACGTACCGGCAAGCGCAGCGTGACTTCGACCCACAAGGTGGACAGACGACCTAGTAAAGGTTCTAGGAAGCCGCTGGATGCAGGCCGCTTCCAACCGGCCGATCTGGAAGTCACTGGGGGAGGCCTATGTTCAGCAGAATGTACAGAATTTTTTATTATTTACCCTTTCACATTGTCGTAGGTTGGCGGCACCAGCAATGCACATGAAAACCAATTATGTACTTTTTTCCGTAATAACTAATTTCAAGAAAGTGAAACTTTCTGGAAAATCTCACTTCCTGGCCAAGGCAAGACGTTAAAATTTAGACAAACCACGGGCGGTAATTCGTAAAGCCCCAGATTGCATTTTTTTATGCAGCCGTTTCTAGGCTTATTGCTCGGGGCGGGTAAAACTGAACTAAACTAAATAAGTATTTTGGTTCAGTTTGACCTGGGACCTAATGCCGTTTGAGAGATCGCTAAACGTCAAAACTCTATTAGATAACAGTGATATCGCCTTTGAACTGTCATTAAAATGAGCTTTAAGTGACATATTTCATCTCAATTTTGGACATACGAAGGCGATAATGATTGTTAAAAAATGCTATTCATGCATATGAATTTCTGTTTTGAAGAAACGTAACCGACTAACTTCACACACTAGACGGTAAAGTTAAAGTATGCGCCTGTCATTTATTTCGTTGCATACAAAGGAAACGCAAATTAAACGCGACCGGATTGACAAACTTACGATATTCTAGGGATATCGCCACTTGTCAAGGACTCGTCAAAAGTACCGGATGGCGATGAAATGGAGAGATCTCCATGATCTCTCTAAAGTTGGTCGAATTACCCCTGCTCGCTGACCGCAGACCGTTGCCAGTGTGCCAAATCCTTAAAGCACAGTTAATAATGCTGCCAGTAGTATATTGACTGTTAAAAAACCCATTCCATTTTCAAAACAAACATACGTTGCAAATCCCTGTTTGCGAACAAATCCGCCCGGATAATAACAATTCCATTCAATCCATTCGTTCATTCGTTGTATACATTCATTCGTTCAATCCATTCGGATCTTAGTAACGGTGCGGAAAATGAATGTTTTGATATTTCGACTGTTTTCTCAAGATCAGGGGGTGGTGTTGCTCTCTTTTTTCTTATATTGGGAAAAAGGGATGAGCCGCCATTATTTTCCCGTTTTATGAACCGTGTATCAAATGTTATGTTTTAGGATTGTTCTTAAAATAACCTAACCTAACCGAATCACCTCTATAGATGATGTTATTTGAATAATTCTACACTTAAATAGTAAACGGCTTAACAAAATATAACTGGTTAGTTTATACAAAATAAATATACATATATATATATATTATGTAAAACATTCGGACTAATAATATAAAAGACTAGCTTTTGCTCGCGACTGCGTACGCGTGGAACTTGATAAAAGGGATTATTAAAAGCGCCTAAGCAAATTTAAGAGCAATTGTGCTTTTGGTCTAATAATTACATTTCCCACAAGGTCACCGCACCCCAATAGAAATGTTCACTCACTTTTCAATCTTTTTAGGTACAATTTGCAGGATGAAAACTATCCTATGTCCTTCCTCGTATCTTTACCTATCTCTATGCCCAATTTCATCAAAATCGATTCAGCGGCTTAAGCATGAAGAGGTAACAAAACAGACAGACAGACACACTTTCGTATTTATAATATTAGTATGGATTAAATACATATAATGTTAATTTTACATAGTATTTCGTAGCACAAATTATAATTGCAAGTAGTTACAAATTGCTACTAATTTTTATATGCAGCGTTATAAATCTCTAGACTTTGTTTGGCTCCTATTAATATTTTTCTAAATGCTTTAATACATTAAAATGCTTATAACAATAGTAGTTTATGCAACTGATACATAATGAGAGGCATTAAAACACGAGTGTGGTTTTATGAAACGAGCGTTAGCGAGTTTCATAATAGGATCACACGAGTGTTTTAAGGCCTAATTATGTACAGTTGTATACACTACTTTATCTACACACATATCATAAGTACTCTAAGATGGGTTCAGAAGCCATAAGGAAATGACCGGCACCACTAGTGCTACCTGTAAAATATCTAAAAACGACATATACTAATGCAGTAAGAAATAAATCTGAACAAATACATAAACAGATTATTTATTGTAATAGTTGTAATTTACATTTTCATTGAAACAATATTTTCAACTAAAATGTGAATTACAATAAACTTATCACAATTATACTTTCGTAACAGCAAAGAACCAACAAACAAATGACAACAATAATGGCGGCAATTCGGACCTCCGTCAAGACGAATGTTTTTTTTTTCTAAATCCATGAATGTATCCATATTCTCATGTCTTCTTCTTTGTCGTCACACTCTTGGCAGAGTGGTCGTGGTCGTCACATCAGGGTTGGTAGCAAACTTTACAATCCGTCGCCATTCCTCCCGTACTGTAGCTCTTCTTGTGCATTCGTGGAGTGGACCATTGAGTGTATTCTCATGTCACTCGAGATCAAATGTCGTGCGGTTTTTATAAAAAAACATACTGAATTGACGTTTCGTATCGATAACAATATTAATATCTATGGATACTAGAATAGAGACCTACTTCAGTTTTGACAGCTGTTCCAAATTTAAACTCATAACCTTACAAAAATTGATAGCGTTATAACATTACAGTACAAATTTTACCTACTGCCACAGATAAGAAAGTTCTCATAGTAAAATTGGTTGTAGTAATGCTGGTCATTTCCTACGGTTTCTGAACGCATTTTAGAGCACTAATGATATGTGCGTAGATAAATATTCTTATTACCATACTATAGCCACTTAACAAAGTTGCCATTTATATAAAAAGTACAGTCACCGACACATTTCCAATGCTAAATTTATCTCAGTACACTCAGCCTGCAAACCATTTGAACTCAAGCACTCTGCTCCAGCTTCACTTTTTGTTTCACAAACTCAAAGAGACCTCTTTTAGTTTTATATCTCTCTCAACCAATGAGGTGTAAGAAGTACTCTCATTTTTTCTTCCTTCATTTATAGGTACAGGAAGTATTTTTACTAGGTAATTTTATCGAGTATAAAATACTCGATTCAAGTATAATTCTAAAACTATATTTTTAATTAATTTAGCTCCACTTTAACGATTTCTTTACATAGTTAAGTTGTCTGTCACCAAAACAACTTTCCACCAAAGAAGTATGAAAATTTATTTATTACCATTACAAAGTTAATAATATAATGACAGATTATAGGTAATAAACACAAGTATTTTTAAACCGCCGAAGAAAAGTATATAAGAAATCTTGCTAAAATCTGAAACGCGTAGGTACCTTTTTGACCCTTTTTCCATTGTGACAAAAGCACTTTGACTTTGACTCTGTTCTTATAGAACCGGTATGTACCTACTTACGTATAAAGGTTATTTTCATCAATAAAAAAATTATGTCAGAACAAAATGCTTGGCAATTATAACTTAACAAAAACTAGCTTGTTTAGTCCAAGATTTTTATCCCTAGTATTTTATACCAAGTATTCTTATACCAAGTATTTTTATACCAAGTATTTTATACGTATTTATACCAAGTATTTATACCTAGTATTCAAGTACCAATCGCTATTGGCAGTTCGCGTAAGTCTTCGAGATTTGTGTTTATACACTGATATAAATTTATATTGGGGCACTTTCATTTCCTTCGGCGCTTTGTTGGCGTTGGAAATTTTATGTCGAGGTTTTTTTTAAATTATTTAATATGGCTAAGTGGGTCATTCATTGTATCGATAATGGTATTATTATATTGGTTGATTTAGTTTGATTTCCGGTCAGTTGAGATGTTAATATTTTGAAAGCATTTCCTAGATACATATATATTCTTCTGTCCTTTTTACTTCACTCATTAAAAATAAATCTATCTATACATATATAATAGAATAGAATATAAAGAATATTCTTTATTGCACATCTCAACAGGAAATAAATATAAACAAATTCAGATTACACGTAACATTTAATATACATATTGTACCAATTATTAAACTTAATCTATAACTAAACTATGTCTAAATATATGCCAAAGACATTACATGTTTCATAAATTAATAATCTTAAAGGTGTTAATATTAAAAAGTTTAACGCTTTGAACGGGATTTGAACCCACGTCTCT
The DNA here is from genome assembly GCA_947623375.1 of Apotomis capreana. Taxonomy (NCBI): domain Eukaryota; kingdom Metazoa; phylum Arthropoda; class Insecta; order Lepidoptera; family Tortricidae; genus Apotomis; species Apotomis capreana. The sequence continues at coordinate 2,645,804 of OX392520.1, forward strand.
ACAGTATTTCGGATTGAAATACATGGGTTTGCGCACACTTATCAACTGCTTACACTTATCCACTGCACACACTTGCCAACTGCGCACACTTACGCACTGCACACACCGCTTACCCCACATGACTCTATAGATAAGCGTGTGTGTGTACGCCACAGTCCAAAGCCTTTACACTTTGCAATATCACTGACAATAAATTGCCAAACTTTAATTCAGATTATGCAAAGATTTGCATATTTCGTACACAAGACGTGTGCTACGCTCAGTCGAAGGCATTACCGGGCTTTTGTACTTCGCAGCTTTTTCAAAGTTAATCTTAAGCTTTGGAGGTTTTTCGTTCGCGTTAAAACAATTCCTATAGAAAATGGTGTTTGTGAAGATAATGTGATGAGCGGAAAGTAATCTGGTAGAGATAAGCCAGTTTTAAAATGTGTGTTAAAATTAAATAATAAATAACTAATATTATTTATATTTGTATTTATGTATGTGTATTGTATTGCATATGTGTGTAAATATGTATATATATTGTTAATATATATATATATATATATATATATATATATATATCAAACTTATTGAATTTTGTCTCGTTTTAGGTTTTTAGCCACGGCTTTTTATGATCCTGCACCAACTGCTAGTTTCTGTTTGGCCCTATGGTTGACTGGTAGAGAATGCCTTATGGCATTAAGTCCGCCATTTGTACTCTTACTTTTGTATTTTGTGCAATAAAGTTTAAATAAATAAATAATTATTGTACGCTTCATAAATCCTTTAATATAATATATAGTGGAATTTTTCTATGGGCCCTGGAGGGGAACTACCTTTTAAATCCTTTAGTTAGCTCATTTTACTGAAAGGAAACATTCCTTTATTTTTAAAAAGAAACAAAACTGCATTTAAACATTTTCAAAAATTTGCTTGCCTCAACCGGGAATCGGACCAACTAAAAGTTAAAAAAATAAACCCTCGATATTTTATTTCACGAATCAGTAGGATTATTGTTCAGGATAAAAATTATCCAGTAAACTTAGCCCTACACTCGTCTGTTGTACGAGATTCCATGAAATTTAATACTTATTACAAAATTACTTAAATCTTCGAATACAGTTTTGTTTCTTTTTAAAAATAAAGGATAGTTTCCTTTCAGTAAAATGAGCTAACTAAAGGATTTAAAAGGTAGTTCCCCTCCAGGGCCCATAGAAAAATTCCACCCTGTATAATACACATTATAATTTAAAGGTGAAATATAGGTTTTGATGGTGTTTAGAGAAAAAAGAAAAAATGCTGCTCTGAAAAATATAAATTGTTTGCATCACTAAAGTAATTTGCTAATTAAAAGTATGTAAAATTATAGATTTAAAACATTCCTCTCACAATCATAATTTATCAAACATCTGATTGCTTCATCTATAATGAACCGCCAACATATATAATAAAAAAATACCCCTTAAATTTTGACCAAAATTCTGCTCTAAATTTAAAATTTATTCACGAGCGTACATCACTAGTGTCGTTAATGGTATCTATCGATAGTCGATATATCCCGCGAGGCACATAATGTCCTCGCGGAGCGACGACAGCTTTACGATGTCTTTGTTTAAAGCATCCATTTTGCGTTTTAAGGCTCGCAAACTAGACTTTACCGTGTCTTTGCTGTGCAATTCTGAAATGATTGACCTCTTTTAACTTGCCCCAATTTTTATTTTACCTCCTTTGGAAATATTATCAAAGTTTGTATCTATACTGAAAAGCCAGATTTTGGAAATTCATCAAATGTACGTAAGTATCAAAAATCTCCCAACGTTAAAATGACAAGAACCTAAAGTGGTTCGGCTACACTATTTGTTATAAAAATCCATCGAAAATACTTTTATCTTTACGTGTCTGTGTTTACCGTGGTGTCATCAAAATTAACTATTTTAAATAAAAAAAAAAAAAACTAAATTATGCATCTTCATTTGTCACGTCATCAAAAATACTAATTTATAATTTTTATAATAGTAGTTTATTTCTACCTTATTAGAAACGCTCTCAACCATCCATCGATAAGCACCACCTACATCACTATTTCATAGCAATATTATCATTGTCCATTACACGTATCGATTGCCAGAAAAACGATATCATAGCGCGTTAATACATCACTAGTGATGCGCAACGTAATGGTCTATATATCGACATATCGATAGTAGCCGCTGTAGCGCCGACGCGGTACAATAGAGTGGTGACAGGTTTACGATCTTCGTGGAACGATATTTTAAAGGTGATTCTAAAATCTTTTGAAATTTTCGTATACGAAAGGCTACGTTGGACGTATGGCTGCAGAGCAGTCGAAGGAAAATGCTTGTTTAAAATTCTCTTTTTTACTGACTGATGAAAAGGATTTCTACTCAAATTCGATAGGTTTAACTTATTAATTATGGAAATTCAAAACAATATTATGAAATAAAATAAGATTGTAATATAATAAGATTGTCCCTTAATATTTATTTATTTATTTTTATTTAAAACATGAAAAAAAAATATGGAAGTTAAATTTCTATCTGTGTTAATAGTCGAAATTTAATTTATAACCATGAATTATATTTAAATTGGTTTCGGAGAACCAACCGTTTTTCATAACCTGCATATGCAAAGACTTAAAAAACAAAATGAAAAAGCCAATGGTGCTTATTTAAGTTTTAATCTAGGTAAACAAAATTATATCCCCTAAATCATCCTTAAAGCAGAACAATAAAACCCCAAACAAACATGAGAAAATATTCCGTCAAAATCACACGAGTAAAAACCAAATGTCTCCCATCTAAAATCCTCTTATCTTCAGATATGCTGCAAAAACCCCGAAGACAACTTGATTAATGGGCCAGGATTAGCCGGGGATGGGTCAAAGTTCGATTCTCGGTCCAGACCTTTGTACTGCCTACTCACAAACAAGGTCTTATATCATTGAGTCGCTCTGACGCTTAAGCCCTTATGGAAACGTCAGAGCGCTTCAGATGGGCTTTTTATTTTTCTTTGTCCGAAATGTTTTTCATGTCTGATTCGGTTTTGTTTGTGATTCCTGGATTTGAATTTAAATTCCTTTTTGGGATAAACAAATGAATTATTGAGTGTTTTAGGACGATTATTTTGAGTGTAGCTAATCTACTTAATACATCCTAATACTGACTAATGGCATACCTATGTAAACGAATGACATATTAAAGACGACAAACTCAACACTTTCTCTGCAACAAACGACAATTATTTCGAAATCAAATCATGGTTCGAAAATAAATTCTGAGTCACATGTTTATCGATGATTTGTTAGTAAATTTATCAGTGCTGAGACAGCTATCGACATATAAGTTATTGATATTCGAAAGCGAAATAATAAAAACATATTAGTATTGTCTACATGGAAAGGTGGGCTTAGAGCGATATTATAATATTTCACATGAAATCTGATCTAAGGTACGATCGTCGTTTGACTTCCATACGTCTTTGAAACACGGTTGTTTGTAAACATTTATTACAAGAACCAAATTAAGTCCCTGAGATATTCAGAAATCCCGACAAAAGGTACTTGGAAAGTTCGAGAATGTTCGATTCCCGGTAAATCTCATTATCTGATGAAAATAATAATGTTTTGAGTTCTTTGGAATTTTAACGTACCTATATAGATTGTTTGGGTGCACAAAGTTTTATATCATTTCACTTAATCTATTTGGGTTTGATATACCATTGCTTTGTATAATGTTATTTTATCTAATTTCCGAGTGATATAATGTATCAAGAGATATAATGAGTAAGGCGCTAATTTTGATTTAATGAAAAAAAAAATACTGATATCTACTGTTGAGTTTCTTTCAGCTTTCTTCTCAACGGCGATCTCCTATTGGGAAATGCTGGTAGATTCACAATCTGACTCGTAAAAGTGCCCTTGTGGCCTACTTACTGATTAAATTAATTCATGTCATTTAATTTGATTGTTTAAGTTCTAAGATGTTTTTCAAACCTTATTTGGATTTTTATTTAATCGCTTCTCATACATTTAATATACAGTAACAGTATTCATAATAAACCTTTGAAGAATTCGGTCTAGATTAACCGTTTTGTTTGGCTTCCATTCAAGGAATTCACCATTCCATATTATTTACGTTTGTGGTACGTGAATTCCTAACTAGGTACCTACTAAGCATCCATTAATTCGGAGAACTCTTATAAAGACGACCAATCCTTTAATATCAGCGGAACAGCTAGCTATTTTCGTACTTGTTTACCTGGTAGTTCTTTGTTCACATCTAAGAACTTTATACCCTGTGTTATACCCTTTGTAACTCTACACGTGGCGATATTCTTTGTAAATGGACACGCTTTCAATATTCTTATTTATATTAAGTAAAATTTATTTATGCTTTAGTTTACTAGCTTTTCGACTATGCCTGTACAAATTTTCAATTTCTGTTATTCTGTTCTGAATGAATATCCCTGTAAATTGTAGTCTATATTCTATTCTGATATCTAAGCGATATAACTGAAAAGCTTGCTTGTTTGTAACTGTTTATATTTTGCTTTCAAGCGTAATTCGCAAACCTTCAGATTTATTATAAAAATTGAGCAAGTGCGAGTCCGACTCGCGCATGAAGGATTCCGTACCTATATTATATGTATATTATATTATATATAGGTATAACAAGCTTGATGTATGGGAGCCCCCCTTAAATATTTATATTATTTAATTTTTAGTATTTGTTGTTATAGCGGCAGTATAAATACATCATCTGTGAAAATTTCAAGTGTCTATCACCGTTCTTGAGATACAGCCTGGTGACAGACGGACGGATGGACAGCGAAGTCTCAGTAATAGGGTCCCGTTTGTACCCTTTGGGTACGGAACCCTAAAAAACAACATATAGTCAACTAGCGGCTTCGCACGGGTGCAATGCTGATAAATTATACACATAAACCTTACTCTTGAATCAATCTATCTATTCAAAAAACCGCCTCGAAATCCGTTGCGTAGTTTAAAAAATATAAGCATACATAGGGACAGATAGAGGGAAGTGACCTTGATTTATACTATGTAGTGATAATGGGGTGATTTAAACTCACACGATTTTTACACATTATTAGAACAAAACGGGACATGGCGTGTTAAAAAAGTGTGAAACGTCGATGTAATTAAATAAACACTTTATGAACGCAATTAAGCTCTGTTTTGTTATAATAGTCAAATTCAGAACCTTCTCTTTTTTTAAGTTGGTTGAAAATGTAAGATAAAATGATATTTATTGAATATACAGGAAGCCATTGGGATAATATGTAATGTAAAGACGAGTTGTTGATTCAGGTGCCGTCGAAATGAACAATCATTTTGGCGGTTATTTTCACATTTTGTACTGCAGATGTATAAAAAACATCAAACACTTTAGTGATAAAATAAACACTACTAGGTACCGTTACTATACAATATTAAAATTAAATAAAATTAAAACAACACGCAAAATATACACAACTTACGCACAATAACTATAACCGTAATATACATCAAGAAAAATATTATAAAATAGAATATCTACAAAAGGAGTGATAAACGAAAAACGTTACAAAAATCGTTTTCCATTCCGTTAGAAAGAAGTGAAGGAAAACCTCATAAAAACAAAACCCGAAAGGTCAAAACAATGAGGGATCTCAAATCAATTCTGACCCAAAACATGGCCGCCATAAAATTCCTACTAAAGTTCCCAACCTTCTGATACATAATTCAACTCTTGTTGACTTGACCGATTCAATCCATCATGGAAGTCCAAGTGTCATTTTTCAACCTGAGAGTAATGTCTTTATTTGTGTAAACAAATTACGGATCGCTTAAGTTTTTTTTGCAAAGTTGAAGAGTTTATGATGATGATAGTGAAGTACTTATTTTTCAAGATGTCAAACCTTTATGAAGACAGGATATTTTGCTCTAAATATCTAAGGTAGATCTTTCGAACGTTGTTTGCTTCGAATAATAATTATATTCCCTAGAGCTACAGCATATCATTCATAATAATATTGAGTATACTTAGCATATTGTACACATGTTTGAATACCCTAGGAAACAAAAATTAATTCTAGTATTAACATACGTATTTCTTTACCAAAGCATCTTCTTTGCTAAAAAAATTACATTTCTTTATCCCGATATTTCTGAGAGTCGAAGTTTTACCAAAAATCGTCTGTAGTAAGTTGTTTTCGTAAGAATATATTCACATTTCTGTTTTACTTCTTGTTCGACTTAGACCTTAATCTCCAGAAAAAACCCAACCTAGTACAGTGTACACCCTAACTAGAAGTTGACAACCACTCTCAACCTTGCAAAGCGGTAAGGGACTAAACGATAGATTGATAAATGGCTTTCCAAGGACTGGGTGACCTTGTGCTATCTTTTTTAGTAGGCGAAATAATAAATAGACTTTCCGATGTTGAACTCAAGCGCCATCTATCGTCGTTTGAGTTAAAATTGGTCTTTTGTTTTTGTTTGAAAGTAGTTTGTAAGGCGTCTTATATTCGGGGTAAATTTCAAATTGATTTTGAACTTTCTCTTTCAACGGGTTCGAAATTTAAAAAGTTTCTAAAAACAATTTGGCTTGTTTGTTAATGAACGAACGGGTATGGTTTACTTACTTTTGCAAGAAGTCCTAGAAATATATGGTTTAATTACAACAAATGATTTCACAGTTGGCTTTGTACAATTTTTGGACGACCATTTCTTTTTTTGATAGTCTTTGCTGTAAGAGTGTCGATGCTGCCAGACACGCAGATACAAATAGTAAAAATTCTTTAATTATTCTGTTGAATACAGCACTGCTAACCTATAAAAATACATACTAAAAATAAACTTGACGATAAAAAATTTGCTTTATCTTCAGGCACCCTTCTATCGTCAACTTTATTTTTAATATATGTATTGTTCTGATTATTTATTTCATTACATGAGTGTATTTTAATGGGTAGACATAATGTATAAATAAATCAATCAACCAACAAAGATGGTGAACATCTAATTAATAATTTCCCAAGACAACCAACCGTTAAAACTAACACCTTTAGCGAGTAAGTTAATAAAGAACACAAACGTTGAGAACGTATTGCCCTAAATATCAATAACTACAATCATTCAAAGCCCTCGTAAAGACTAGACTCCTAAAAGAAGTCGAGGCAGTTGAAAACATTGCAACCCAGATTAAGTCATAAATAACGGTCTGCGAAATTTAGAGGGAATTTACTTTGAGCGGCGTAAGTTATGGGCGCCAGAGTATTAACGGCAATATTACGAACGTGTACGGTTGTAAGTTAGATAAATTCGCTGATGTATGAGATGGAATTTGTAAAGATTTGAGGAGTGATTTTTGGTTAAAGGTCTTGGTTTTTAGATGGATGCGTTCGTTGGTTACAGTTTTGGCTTACTTATAGGTTGTTAAGATATTTTTATTACAAAAATCAAATGTTCTAGGGTGATTTTGAGCATTTGAACCGTCTTATTACTCTGTAATATTCGCCAATTCGTAAATTTTGTATTTTTTTTAAAGCAGTAAATTTTATTATATAGAAGCTAGACATTGAAAAATTGCATGCTTTGAGTGGGATTTGAACCCACGTCCCCACGGCTTTTTCGCTTCTATATAAACATTGTAATCAACATCAGTTTGATAATCATTGTAAAATTTTGGTCTTGAAAACATTTTTTAATGGAATAGCGGTCGAATAGTTTTTCTATTACATTGCATACAAAACGGGTTAACTCACGTAGAAGTCAAATATCGCTTGAGCTTGACATGTTTTAATTCATCCTCAGGAGCGCTGATCAATCACGGTGGTGGCCAATCGAACACTTTTTCCTCCTCGTTTCTCTCTCAATCTAACAAGTTCACGGACACAAGACAATTTGGAAAATTGCATACTGGTGGCACAGACAAAACTCATTTCTTTGGCCAAAAGCACAGGACATAATATAAAAACAAATGAAAAAATTCCGTCTGCAGACGGAAGGCCAAGCTTGGGAAGATAAAAGTCGCCATCTACAGACGTGGTGCCGTATCACGAAAATAATTTACGTCCCTCGACGTGCTCTTCATGAAAGATTTAAGTTTTTCTCTCTTCACGTTTTCTTTGTATGTCGGACGCGTGTTCTACCAACCGACCAATCCGGCATAAAATGTTTCCTCTTCCAGTAGCGTTGCCAGATTTTCGTTTCCCTCTCTGTTTTAGATCTCCATTTAAATGAGAATTAGGATAAAAGAGCGTTAAATTAGATTATTAATTGATTTCTAAATCTCCTCCCTTGTACCACGTCTTAAAGGGCCCGTGACATATTTCACCCGTCCGCCCCTAGATAGAACTCGCGCAAACTCTCTGACGCGACGTTTGGAAGTTAATGCATATCTACTTATACCTACTAAGATATACTTCACTTTGGGAGTAATTATATTATGGCGAATATGATGATTTGATGGGATTCTTCTTTGGACAGGCTACTAGGTTACATCCAAGATAAGTGTACTTATATAGTGAGTACAACCGTGACCGCTGTAAGATTGCCTTCTACTAAAGCAAAGCTATGTAGCTAAGCGGTTCGAGGAAGAAATCCACCAATATGATAACTTATTATTTCAATTGTAATTTTTATAAAAAAAATGTATTAAAGGATGATGATGCCATTGTATATATATATTGATTTTAGATATGATTACTTAGCATCATTTTCATCACTGATCGTTTTATTTTTTGCACACGCTGCGAATATATTTAATTAGGTAGCTCTAATATGTATAAGTCTTTTTGGTTGGTTGTCTACGGGTGAAATGATTAGATGTTTTCCATCTTTCTTATTATTTTCATATTCCTTGTGATACTCATCGTTTGTATAATAATTCAGTAAGCCAATTACTATAGGGATGCCTAACAATAGACTTAAAGATACCCTGATACAATTTCAATAGTCCATCTTTAATAATTGATTACAACAGAAAAGTAAAGAAAAAGTGATTTTTATCTTCATTTAACCATAGACAAACTTAGGTATATCACAACATATCTATCTATCGTAAAGATAAAAGTATTGATAATAATTATAAAGTAACATTTGTAGCCATTATAAAACAAACTCAATTCCAATACTCGTAAGTTTTATAAAAAATAATATTTTTTAAGAAAAATAGCCCCGAGACAAGAATGAAGATAAAATAAACACTACGTACCTATTTAATATTAATGATATCTTAGTAAACAATGTTCCTGCGACATTATTTTTCTGCCCAACGGCAAAAATTACGGAAAATATCATATTACATTCCAGACCGTAAAATCATTCCTAGTTTCTATTATACCTTACAGATGCTTCATAATAAATACCCTAACATTGACGCAAAGGAAATGGGGCCAGATATAGATATTCAAGATATATGATACGAGCCACGAAAACATGGCCGATCCGACCTCCTATAAGAAGTTTTCCATTGTCCTTAATGTTTTAAATATTATCTTTGGGGATGGGCCTTTTGTTCGTGTTACAAGGTTATTTGACCGAAATTTGGAGACCTTTTCTGAAAGTCTTCAAATCTTTGAAGATATTTATGGTATTGAATTGGTTATTACTATAATTGGTGATGCTGTTAAAGTAATAGTTTAAAATAATGAAATCACATTTTCGGAAAAAAATGATTATTTCATCAGTTCTATTCCATTTCTATGATAAAATGTTAATGTTATGGATATGGATGTGGGTGGGTATGGGTACCTATATCTATTTAGGAGTCATTTTTAGGCTCGCTCTAACTAACCTATCCTGATTTAAACTTGTTTGTAATAGAATTCAAAATTAGAATAAAATAACTAAATTTGATGAACGAGTTGTCACATACGTAATGCTCTATAATTTGATTTAACCACCAATATCAGTTTCATTTTGATAGTTTTGTATTTCCATTTTCAATTGGAGCTAAAGCAATCACTTTCCCAAGTACATAATATGGCATCCCTCGCGATAATCTTTTTCTCGAGAGTTACGACACGTTTTCAAAACCACCCTTAGCTATGTAGGTCGCCTCAAGTGACATCTATCGAACGGACGGACAACTTTTTTATACAAAAAGGGTTCCAAGATTAGATCTCAGAATGTTTTCAGAAAGGAAATGGGAATTTTAACAAGGGTAGAAAAGTTTAATTTGGGTAGCGGAAGCCGGATGTTTGGTATCAAAGATTTTTGGTGGAGGATTAGCTCTTTATGTCGTGGAAGTATGTCGTTGTTTTGCGAATATAAAGGCTTCTCCCAAGCGACGCGAACAAAAGAGAGGAAGATAATGGTGGTTGATGTTAGAAAAATAGTTTTTCGTGCTTCGTCTAGAAAACACGGATCGGTATAGTTTTTTGTGGAATTGAAATTCAACGATGCTATGATAAATGCAGGATGATTTAGTTTAATTGAGGGTGTAATTTTCGTAGATAGAATTACGTAAAAGAAATGTTTCTTGAGTAACGATAACATTTATGTAATCGGTTCACTCGTGAATTTCTTCCACAATTTAAAGTTTTAGTGATTTGTGTTCAATACCATCAAAAAGTATTGTGATTTGCATTTAAATAGATATTTTTGTTTGCGTATTTTCAATGAGCTTTCAATTGGCACACATGCTAGAGTCTCTCAGTCATCATAGCGATAGTGTCGGTTTACAAATAAATAGAGAAAAAACGAAGATTATGACGAACAGAGACAAAAAGCTAATCTCTATAGCATCAGTACCTATACATTATATACGAGTATGTATATCTTGGCCATCTCATATCCTTTAAATCCTGTACAGAAAAAGAAATAGAGCGAAGAATAAAGGTCACGTGGAATAAGTTTTGGTCTATGAAGGAAATATTTAAGGGAAATATCCCTACAAAATTAAAAACTAAAGCAATGAATATCTGTCTAACACCCTGCTTAACCTACGCATGTCAAACCTGGCCTCTCAAAAAAACCCATATTAATAAAATAAAAACGTGCCAAAGAGGGATAGAAAGAAGTTTTCTGAATATAAAATTAAAGAACCGGATCAGAAGCTTGGATATAAGAAAAAGGACAAACGCAAAAGATGCAGTCAAACAGGTACTGACACTAAAATGGAAGTGGGCAGGACACATTCAAAGAGTAAGAGATAGAAGATGGTCGCAAACTGTTACAAACTGGAGTCCAATATACAAAAAGAGAAGACGAGGCAGATCACTAAAAAGATGGAGTGACGACATAGCCGAAGTAGCCGGAGCTTTCTGGCGCAGGACGGCACAAGACAGAGAAAGATGGCAAAACCTGGAGGAGGCTTTCACCGCAAAATACGGCCCTTACATCTAAGAATAGACAAATATTAGATACACAAATTTATAAAAAGTAAATAAATATAGTATAAATAAAATAAATAAACACTAACATACGAGTAGGTAAATATACATAAATAAGAAAAACTAACAATATTACGCACTTTTGTTTTTTAAGTTATAAGGGAAAATAAAGCTTTTTTATTATTATTATTTTCAATGAAGCCTTATCATCGACTTCTTCCTTCTCTCCCGTCTTTACACTTGAACTTAAAACTAAGAAACTCCAACTGAACTAAAAGCATTTGACCCGGAAATCCGTGAGAAGTTTGCCGTCTTTATAAAAACTTATCTCTGATTGGAAACCGTAACGCATCGAGTTACAAAAGATCAGCGTACAGGCATATTACTTTACATAGAAAACAGTTCTTCATTGTGTTTTTAAATACGATAGTCGGTGTCTCCTTTTTGATTTTCTCACCATCTAACTTGAAGAATAATCCGTAACTAATACAGAAATTATTTAACCTTAATTACTCAGAGATGAAAACTGCCACTTTTATTATTTGCAGGTAGATGCAAATTAATTCCTTTGATTTAATACACGAATACGATAGCAATAGTTATGCAATATCTTGTTACTTGCACCACTGCTAAACAAATTAGCGGTATGAATGCCTGTGATTGGCGCGAGCACTCGCGTAATTAACTGCACTTGTGGTGTCTTCGTTCCCGGTCGATCTTGGTTAACCCCATTTATTGGTTTTGTATGTATGCTCTCGGGTGTATTCTTGAGAGGGATTGTCAGAGGCACGAGTTTAATGTTGCAAGATTTGCTAATTCTAGCTGTAGCTTCATTTGTATCAAAATAATTAGTTTTAGCTTAGCATGCGTTAGTTCTCTGTAATTTAAACTGATTAGATTAAGTAGTTTAAGTGTTGGCATTACTTAAGCTTCCTTCGTTAATCGTGTTGCAAAAAGCTTTAACTACTATAGGTATCTTATTACCATTGGCTTATTGTCTACCATTATTTAATTTATGATTTCTCATGTAATATTTTTCTTGTTGGTGTGCAATAAAGTATTGTTGTATTGTATTGTATCTTGTTGTTACTAAAGTAATTTTAATTTCGCAACCATAACTAATAATATTGATTGACGTCAAAAAGACGCCCTAGGAATCCTATGACCCTTTCTGGACGACTGTTTTGATTTCCCCACCAATATCTGCCATCTTCGAGGTTGCTTGACGCCGACTGACTAAACGAAATCACTTATTATATTTATAAGCGCGGCGCCAGTTGGTATCGGCCCACAATATTGATATCGTTTCAGTTACGAATAACCTAAATTCAAAATTTAAAAACCCAATTTTAACCAAAGATCGTTAAAAACCATCTTCATAGACGAGGCTTTCGATGTCTCATTTCGTTGTGGTTTTGTTGTTTCTTCCAGAGTTTGACGTTTTTTGGTTTATTTTTTTTTAAAGCTTTTATTTAACTTGCATTGTATGTATGTATGCATCTACGAGTAAGTATGTTTGTTCGGGTGAAATCTTGCAACTCAATTTTGAAGCGCATATCGTCAACCGATTGAGCTGAAATTTTGCATACTTACTTGACTTTGATGACAATACAATAATATGTTACCATAAAGCTGATCTGATGATGGAGCCGGAAGGTGGCCATAGGAACTCTATAATAGAAAAAGCAATCCTACCGAGCTTGGGCTCTTTAGAATCGTCTCAGTGAGCATTTGATGGATATCTAAAGAAAAGTACCGTCGGCTATAAAAGCTTGCCACTAAAATGTCATTTTTGACAGAAACTTATTTATTCTTCACATTGAAAATGCTATCGATTCTGAGTAAGTGTCCTAAACGAGCGTTACGTAGTGGAAACTAAAATTCCCATACATTTTTTTTTGGGACACTTTTTTGTCCAAATTCTGAGTAGGATGAACCCAAAACAGGTTTCAGGTCAGGTTTTGGAAGAGGAAATCGGGTTATTTTTTGGAAAACGCTCACACACAAAGTTTACCACCACAAAGGATCCTTCCTTCCGTGTAGAGATCAGTCGATTTAGACCTAACACTCGTTTGACGCAGTTATCCCAGACTGGGGCTTGCTAGTTGGCTAGGTCATTAGCGGTTAGTCAGATTATTGGCTGCGACGGGTAATGATCCGATGTAATTGCTGTTTGTTCCTAAAATTGGAGTAGTTTTAGTTAAACACACTGTGGCTCCCGTGGGTTTATTTTTCAGTACTCTAATTAAAATTATTTAGAAATAGACTTAGGTAAACTAAATTGTTCCATTAAATTATAAATTAAATCTTAGTATAAACAAACAGCGAGGTTATTTATTTATACTTATACAAAGTTAATAAACAACCAATCATTACTTATCACTCAGATATTCTTGTAATGAATAATACGCTTTCTTCTCCAAGAAATAGTACAACGTCTCTCTAAATTGTCTTAGATCGTCTTTTGCTACCATATTTTAAGGCAAGTTATTGTAAATTTTGGGTACCATATCAAATACGCTTTTTTCCGGTAACGCGGTTTTAGGCGGCCGCCTGGTATTTATTTTGCCTCTTTGACGCTATGATGTTTTATAAGAAGATGCGTTACGTCACTGAAATGACATCTGCAATATTTACTTCTCAGTCACTCAGTTATATCTGTCACTTTCCGGTGATCAAATAAGGCGTTGCCATGGCGATAAGCTACTATTGACTCTTATATTGATATAAAAGCTTCACTTTTGGACCGCTAGTAACCTATACCTATAAATACGCCAACGTACTCTATTAAAACTGTGAATGGATTGAAATTAACTCTATTTCGCTTATTTTGCATATTCTGAATTATGTTCTATTTGTAGTTTGGGGTTAATTCACCGTTTTTAATGACGTTTATTCGAGCTCTTGTATAGAACTAGGTGTGTCCACAGCTATGTTCAGTGTTCAAAGTAATTTTTATTTCTTTTTCATTTAGAACAATAGTTTCTATTATGAATAGGTTCAAGATGACGTGTGATATCGTTAATGCGCATATGCCCACTATGATGAGTCATATTTCTTTTAAAATGTTATTAGTAAGTAAATACATTTAATAACTATAAAAATAGGCATATTAAGAGACGTTAGTAGACCTCGTGAGTCTGTTTGGAAATTGCTGTTTTTTTACGGTTTCAAAAATTGAAAATACTGACACTACAATAATATTTCTATAATTATCGAACCTGCTCACAAAATTCCACGAGAATCGGTTGAGAAATGCGACCTGTAAGCGAGAGCCACAGACCGACTGGACATCCAGAATTCGGAGCAACGAAATAATTTTTGTTTAAGCTGAAATGGTATAATGAAAATGTATAATGGTATAATGGTGAAATGTATGTATATATTTACATGTATAGCAAAATTATGTATAACTATTATAATTATGTTTTGTTACTTATGTGTAAGTTAGTTGCACCGCCTACAATTTTTCCGCTTTGCCCTAAGGTTGACTGGTAGAGAATGCCTCATGGCATTAAGTCCGCCTTTTGTACGATAAGTTTTCTTTTGTGCAATAAAGATTAAATAAATAAATAAATAAATAAATGGGGACGTTTTGCTTTGTCGATTATCAATAACATCCTCAACCTTTAAATCAGCGTTTTTTCTCAAAATAAACGAAACAATATCAACCTAATATCCAATACATTTCAAATCATTAAAATGATTGGTCCCACCTCTAATCCCACGGCGTAGATTGTTCAGAAGATCTCTGCGGTCAGTGCTTCTCCCACGGGATCGTCTTACAACGCTGGGAATCTATTTGGATTAGTATTTGTGTTAATGATATCGGATTGCATTAATGGAATTAATAATGGGTTGGAACTGTTGGAAGTTTGAAATTTAGGGCGGATAATTACTTCGAGAGCTCGGGACTAGAATCGTGACGTCGTAAGCGACGTTAACTCTGCACATGCTGTAGATGTTTTATATAAGGGAGATAGCATTACGCTGATTTTTTGCAGCGATTCAGTAGCGATGCCTTCGCGATACAGTCGCAATGCTGGTTCTCTTTCGTACACGTAATCTCAATTGACAATATTTCATATTTTAAACTTACAATATTATTATTTTTCTGAATTCCGCTTAGAAAGGGGAGGCGATCACTGTTTTTTTTTATTTTTCCTGTGATTACTAATTATGTTGTTATTTACTTATTACAATTTACTCTCTCTAAAATGTAGTATTAACTCTAAAACTATGACGCAATTGAAAGGAATTTAATCCAATGTTTTATAAAAAGAACTAATGACGTAAAGCTTGACAGCTTAATTTTCTCACGGATAGGTTAAAAACTACGACTTTATGCAGGCATAGTTGTCGTTGATTTTGGTTTTTTTATGTATTTTCTTATAGATTTTATATACTGAAAAAAATTGTTTTTGGGTGTACACGGCGAGAAATATGAAATGTTCTCAATTCCGCATCGCTACTATCGCCGTACAATGACAATTCAGCATCAATACAGCTGAGATATAGTCGCGATGCAGAATTCATTCAGACGCGAACCAACGAACCAAGTCTCAATGAATTCTGAGGATTATAGAGTGGTGTTGAA
The DNA here is from genome assembly GCA_947623375.1 of Apotomis capreana. Taxonomy (NCBI): domain Eukaryota; kingdom Metazoa; phylum Arthropoda; class Insecta; order Lepidoptera; family Tortricidae; genus Apotomis; species Apotomis capreana. The sequence goes on from OX392520.1 coordinate 2,661,741, forward strand.
ATAACACGTTGAAATTAAAGTGTACTTGCTAGAACACTATCTATTTAAATCAAGCCACTGAACCAAACCCGTGTAACCGTCGAAAACACTTCCAACCGGCAATTTAACCGTCAGATAAGTCCCAGTTAAATTTAAACGGTAATTATTCGCACAAAGTTCCCAACTACCCGTAACTCCCATCAGTTTAAGAAGGATTTTGAATTATTCCAAGAAAATAGAGGAAATTGTGGGGAAGTAGTTTTTTGTTCCAGTTGCGGCTTAAATACCTTTGGAGAGTGGATAGTTTAATAGCTCTTAATGTTGGCGGATTATTAGAAGTTTGAGGAAAAGTGTTAACATAAAAATTAACATTAAAAGCTAAGGACCAGGTGATGCGGAGGTAAAGCAGATTCCGGATTTTGCATGTTTTCTTACACATTGATTGAAACTTACACGATGTACATACATTATAACCAAACTTCATCGCATTCAAAAAGGTGTCTGTGGTGTGTGGAGTTTAACAGCCAGTAAAACCATAAGTAACCAAAGTTTGCCTAAGTATGTTTTTGTTATACTTTCCCAAGTGTTCGAAGATTGAGGCAATGTAGACAATGGTTTTATATTTTTTGCCTACTCGAAACTTGTAAAAGAAACTTTCGGTTCTTCGTTTTTCGTTTTATCTTCATATAGATCTCAATACGTAATACAAAAAGCATTATAAATATCGATAACTGGTTTATTTTGTCTCATCTGTCTTTTAGTTGTCGAAAGAGATAATATATTTATTTTATAACATTGGTAAAAGTTTCTCAATCGTCATAAAAAACACATCTATGTGAATTTATAATACTCAGAAAATGAAAGTCAGTCATGTTATTTTCTTTAGTCTTCATGACTTGATTTGTTTCTATTGAATAAATCTGGCTTACCTGCCTGTTTTATGTAGATCTAAAAACTCACATATAAATTCTGTCAGATAATATCAGATAAAACTGATCTTTTATGGTTTTAGAAAAGAGATATCATGCTTACGAGTACATATAAAATATAAATTCAAAGTCCCAAAATAAATCTTCTCATTAACGAAACCACAAACAATCTTACGTAGCATAATAGAAATGATATTGAAATCAATTCACACGGAGCCGTGGGATAGGCGGCGGGCGGAACCGGCTCACCCTACCATGAAGGGCTAATGGTTTTTGTCTAAAGTAAATTAAAAGGGGCTAGCTTTCTTATTTGACCTATGGTGAGCAGAACCAATTTTAAACTGAACTCAAGATAAGAAGTTCCTTCCTTCCTTCCTCCACACAATGTAAATGTAATTGGTTGTTTTGACTATGATTAACGAAAAAAAAATGTTTACTGTTAAGTTTCTTCGGATTTGTCTTCAACAACGGTCTCCTCTTGGGATTTGGCGGCCGATTTATGGTATAACTTACTGGTATTTTGCATTTTATATATCTTAGAAAATTATTTTTATTGAACATTTAGTGCCTAAATAAAAGTCTTAGCAACACCAATACTTTCTTTAATTTATGTGAGCATTTTAGCGCGTTAAGTTTGAATTTGAAAACGATGAGTCTGATAAGCCCAACAAATTAGTGTCCTGAAAGAATGCTGAACCCCAAGTATCATTTTGTTAGGTAAGAACAACCGATTTATCGCTAAAATGCGATGTCTTCTGGTCAGTTTTTGAGTAACAAAAGAGTCGTAAGACATTTATTAATCACTTGTTTTTTTAACTCTTGATCCAGCCATTGCAGTAACTTACTACTTAAGCGATAAGTCCTATAAGACTGTGTGCTGGTAAATGGCTATCCAAGCAATGCAATGGTGAATATTATTGGGTTCCAATCAAATTCTTCAATTTGTACCCGTCTTGGGCAGTCTGTGCCTCCCACGTCATTCCCAAGACGCCCATCTCCTACTCTAACGAGTGACGCTTAGTTGTTCTGAAACGATCTATCTGACTGTTTCCAGGTCAGTGCTCTCTTGGATTATCAGACTATCTTAGAGCATGACCAATCCAATGCCACTGCCGCGACTGGATCTCCTTCTCCATTGGTGAAATGGTGATCCTTTATAACTGTTAGGCTAAGGCCATAATATGAATATTATTAACCGTTTCTTTTTGTTACAGAACCAGTGGACGAATGTCCGAGAACGTGCTCTCCTTCAAAGCTGATGCCTCCGACAACAAGGCTCGATACACCTGCGAGGCTAAAAACATCATGATCAGTAACACTCTGAAGGCTGAGATTGATCTCACTGTTCTCTGTAAGTATTCGCTCATTATCCTCTGTATCGACATCATCGTCATTGGAATTATCTCTTAGTCGTTCACTTTTGAGAGAGTATCGTAGTTTCATAATGACATGTTGTTATACATTCTAGTTAATCCTTGCGATGCGCCTCCTCGTGTCAGTGACATCACTTCAGTGTTTTTATATCTTCTAAATTTAATAAATATCCAGTAAACGCAAAATTTTTGTTCCGTAGTTGTCCACAAAACTTTACCCATGGCTGAAACTGCTTATTTTAGTTTTGATTAGATATAAGAAGATAATCGGAAGCTAGTTCCGCATCATATCTCGTCTTAAATCCACACTATCATCCATACACAATAATCAATTTCAAACGATATTATCATTATTAATTCGTAAAGGAATGTTGCTAATTTCTAGATCTCGACCGTTTATATTAACTCGAAAAGACACGTGTAGCTCATTCACCTTCACCCTTTAACAATCACAATTTCAGAAAACCTGAAGTTGAATAACGTTAAAATTTTCTTGCAAACATTCCTTTGAAAAGTTAGAGGCCTCAGAATATACAATTCGGTCTTTGATGACGGCTGCTAAAGTGACGGTAAAAACGGCTTTTAATTTGTAGGTTCAAGTTCGAGGATGCTATAAAAGTAAAGGAACAGAATCTCTATCAGGCAGAATTAGGAGACAAAGTTATGTTTCCGCACTTACGAGTAGCTTTGTAAATGTTAAAGTCATGTAGAAAGAAGTATCACACTAACATTATTAAAATACAGGCGAAAGTTTATGTGTTTTTGTATATGTTTGTTACACCTTCCCGTTCAAACGTAAGGACCATTTTTTATAAATTTTTGTATAAAGCTAGCTCACACCCTGGATTAACACATAGGCTACTTTTTATCTTGAATAATATACTGTCCCCGTGGGATGAGAAAATCAAACAACACTAAGATAGCTCTAGGGAATATCATTTTTCATTTTTTTTAATGTCACTATATAACCAAACCATTGATATCCTACCCAAGGCCCAATTCGACAACGCATTGCAACTTGACTTTTCATGGTCATATAACAGACTGAGCTGGCTTTCAAGAAATTGTAAATACGCTACTTTGAAAAGAGCATAATAAGAGATAGACATTGAGAGATGGCGGATACATTTTATTAGATACGCCGATTTATCCCTTGATTCGTAGAACGATAGCTTCCTAAAACTCACCTGCTTCTTTATTTATTGCCGATTCCCCGAAGTTCTAAAGGTACGGGGACGCCATTTTCGGCTAGTGTTCGTCTCAAAGCGTGCAACGAAGCGAAACTTTGCTTTAATATTGAATTTGATGCCATATCATTGGCTGGATGCTGTTCAGTAGTAGTCTCTTCAAATATATACATATTTATAAGTTAATATCGTGGCAAGGGAAAATATTACGCAAATTGATCTAGCCCAAAACTTAGCAATATTGTGCTATGGGTACTAGACGCGTAATATTTTCCGATACCGGAATTCGAGCTCCGGGCTCTGAATGTCTTTCAACATAACAAACACGGTTAAAATTCCTAGTCAGTAACTATTCCTAGTTAGATTCCTACTTAGGAAATGAAAACTAGACTAAAGTCAATGCATGTTATTCGCGCAGTGTTCCTTTTTTATATACTTTTCAAGACTGAACCAGGAAAATAAGTATATTTCGTTCTTTTTCCACTCAATGCTTTCTTTTTTGAGGTAAAAACTGACTAAGTGAAGGAAAAGCAAATATTTTTTGTTAGTCTTTAAATTCCTATTCCATTATCGTCAATTGATGTCAAGTTTAGAAAGTACTATTGGTGGTATTTGGATTTACTCAATGCTTTTGTTCTCAGAACCCTTTGTTTGATTTTGTTGACTTTTAGTCCATTAGTTAAAGGGAATGTTTTATAAATAGATTAATTACATGTATTTTAATAAGGATGGTTAAGATATACCCTTGGGGAAAATCATGATTAACACTGAGAGTTTTCTTTCATAAGGCAGAGCAATAATAAAACAGACGAGAATAAGTTGTACTTACGCGACATAATTTGATTTTCTTAAAACACTCAAGTAGGTAACAAAGTGAATTTTGAACGTGAACGTAATTTGTTGGAGCCTTTTATTATTCTAGAATTGACAAACAAGTACTAGTAAATCAACAAAATACTAAAACCGACCGATTTTCAAAGGCAATCTATAAAACCATTCACTTCGCGATGTCGATCTTTGGTAACAAGTTTTTGGGGTTCCTCAGTAAGTAGTCACTTTTAAACAAAAAAAGAATACTACCTACTTCAATAAAGCGAAATGATGCTTCCCGAAAACAACTGAGCGATTTACTAAAGAAATACCTAAATCGCAGTAAGTGTGCCTATAGGTAATTTTCATAGACTTCCCTCGATTTCTCCAGGTTCCCATAATCAGATCATAATCTAATAACAATGGGATCAATTAAAAAGTATACCGTTTTAATAAAAAATAATAATTTTCCAAATTGGTTCAGTCGGTTTGCTTCGTTATTTCTAATGCAAACCGCTGAGGAATGGAACTCGCTCCCATCGTGTGTATTTCCTGAAAATTATAATTTGGGTCTCTTCCAGGCAATACTGTCTGTGGCTGTTGATGGACCACCGAGCATATACCATCTCGGTGATGCTGAAGTCAATCTGTGAATAAAAATAAAATAAATCGAATCAAATGCAATATAAAACCTAAATTCAATCAGAAATCCTAACATTTCACCCCGACTCTATCTTGGCCCGTTTTTTAAGTAAATTCACAAACTTCGACGCGCCGATGGACTTGTGAAAAGAAATTAAAACTTGAGATTTGCGTTGAACGAAAATAAATGTCAAATCAACGGGACTCGGAGGCGATTGGCGTTATTTTTTTAAGGAGTTTATCAAACTTTTTTTATTAACACTTAAGCTGTTATCGCAATAAAAAGGGGCCCAGAGTACTGCCCTGCGGGACTCCCTGGAAATATATTTTTAAATCCCTATATGACATTGGATGTTCAAAGAATTTTTGCGTAACAAATTGAGGATATTTAAATACAGAATGATGCTAATGATGTATCTACGATTCCAAGTAAAACTTCAACAAAAGAGGAAAGAAAAAAATCATTTTCACGTTATCAGAAGCTGTAGGAAAAACATTTATTTTGAGAATACACAACAAACATTAATGATAATCTCAGATTTATTCAATTCACCGGTTACATCTTTCTTTTTAAATATCTTTCAAAGTGTAAGGTTCTATAAATAAGGAAATGCGCTTTTCAGTACTTATGAGGAAATTATGAAGTAAAGTACGAATTCTAGAAATGTTTATTTACGTGACGTGCCTGGAATTAATTTAAAATTAGGTCAATTCAACTGCATCACCTCACCGAGCTAATTTAATATAAGACTTATAGAAAGCATTAGCAAAGCAAATAATGGAAATATAGTATTATTTAGAATTGTTATTTTACAGTAAAAGAAATTATGGATTAATAATAATTATCCTGAAAATTTACTTGTAAAAACTAAGGAGCGTAGGATAATGGGACCAAAGATGTGATATGATTGATATAATGACGTGACAGCTCCGTTGGGAGAGCACTACTCGTGCAACCTAGGGTCTCAGTTCAAATCCTGTTAATAGTGTATCTACATTAAAAATAGAGTGTCTCTAGTCACCATCTCGAAACGAATACATTGTCTGTTGTCCGAAGGACACCAGAAGAAGCGCTGAAAATGTAGTCGGCTTCCTTAAGTATTACTCGCTTTCTAATTTTTTTTATAATCTAAGCCATGTAAAGTTTTATTTCGAACTACATCAACATAAAATCAAGTATCATGCCAATCCATCGTATCGTCTATCATCTAATCACAAACACAACATACTTATACAATTATGTTTAACCAGTTTAACATGATTCTAGACCCGAGTTTGTTGAAAGACGAATACATAATGTTTATTGGCATTAATATTAGTCTGATTCTGCAGAATTGTACCTTAATAACGTTCAGATCGCATTGAATAATGGAGCTACTAATAAAACTCACTAAATTAATTTATGAACCCACCAATCTCCGTCATCCCAAAAATTTTACTTTGCGTGACTATACACTGCAGGTTATTTATTTAATTTAAGATATCCAAGCATTTTGCTACGATTGCACTTGATGTTAGCAAATGTCTATGCACTGTCGCCTCGAAGAGATCCAAGTTATTTTTTTTACTGCTTTTACAAAACGTGCAAAAACTCACAAAACATGTTTAACCTAATGTCACTATTAATTACTCTGGGCGTCTTAATCTCAAACCGGAACAGACCATTGAAAAAAAAACGTGACCTTCTTATTTAATTATACATACAGTTTTGTAAACTTTTAAATTTGATCTCATTTAAATCTCTGATTAACGTGTTGAAGTTGTGCATTTGATAGCTATTTCTATACCAACTGTACTAGTGAATTAAACATTGTGTCATGTTCTGGTTCAGGTGAAAACCATGTGACTTCCAATAGTGAGCCCTTGGTAACGATTCTGGGACAATTTGCCCGTAACGAGTAAGCCCTTCAGACAACCTCAATGATTCCAAGTTTCTAGATCTAATTGAAGTACAAAGATTATTGATTATTCATCTACACACACTCGTCCACTATCACCACAAGAAGAAATTAAAGAACGTATTTCTACTTTGATTTTTTCTTACTGCTTTTTCGTGTCTCTGGAGGACACTTGAATATTTTTGTTCGTAATTATAATTATATCAGTATAATACTTACATAGGGTAATTGTATCTTAGTCCTTTAGCACATCACACTGGTATACTTTTAGATTAGGGGTTTTATAATCATATTATTTATTTTTAAGACATAGGCACAAAAAGGTAGTTCGCTATTGAAATTATAATTATATATGTACAAATTTAGAAAGAGGTAGATAAAATAGTGTCATATATCAGCATGCAGAAAGCTGATTTGTTTGTATTTACATACATACATACATACATACATACATACATACATACATACATACATACATACATACACACATACATACATACATACATACATACATACATACATGCATGCATGCATGCAATGCATGCATGCATACATACATACATACATACATACATACATACATACATACATACATACATACATACATACATACATACATACATACATACATACATACATACCGACATACATTAATGCTAAGTATTATTTATCCATACTAATATTATAAATACGAAAGTGTGTCTGTCTGTCTGTTACCTCTTCACGCTTAAACCGCTGAATCGATTTTGATGAAAGGGTATAGCCGTGTTTGTTTGGGGCATCGGCCCCAGAAGCCAAATCGATTGTCGTTTTGCTAATATATTAGCCCAGATGTAAGATGCTATTTTACAAAAAAAGGACCCTGAAATACTTCAGGTTTTAGAGAAAATTAAAAAAAACGAAAATTGGTTTTTATTTTCTTTTATCTAAACTACTCAATAGATTTTTTTGTTACTTATACACATTATGTAGGTAATAAAGATGTATTATTAAAAAAAAATGGATTTCCAAATATCCTTATAAGTAGTGAAATTTTCACTTTAAATTTTTCAATATTTTTTTTTTTATATTTTCGAGATAGGGACACCCACCAATTTTGGCTATATTATGTACAAACTAATATTCTATAATATATATTTTTTTCAAAAACATTCACTTGGATCAACATATCCAAAATGAAACAAACTTATCGCCTGGTGTCAATTTTTCAGACAGTAATTTTCAAAACCTCGTATCTAGTTTGTTAATTGATACTGAGATACGAGCTTTATTTTAAGTAGGTATTTGTTACTTAGTTTTGGTTGTCAACTGACGTTATGGTATACCATACATTTGTTGGACTTCATATGCCTAACTACTCGTACAAGAATCGAATAAAAATAACATAAGAGCGTCTTCGAAATAAAATGTCTATATGTAGTACAAACAGAAGCGCATCTAACTGACCATATCGGTAGACCTTATGAACATTGACATAAGGCCTACTGATGGCCAGTTATAGTCTGATTTATTTTTAATCATCCATTTCACACTTCTCTGTTGATGTTTGTAGTGATCTAACTGGTGTTTTGTGTAAATCAATGTTTTTTGAGCTACGAGCCGTGGGACTCACTGGAGCTTTCTATGTAAAATAAGCTTTCTTTGTAAAGAAATTTTATTTTGACGATGCTCTGTTATTTTTATTCGATTCTTGTACGAGTAGTTAGGCATATTAAGTCCAACAAATGTATGGTATACCATAACGTCAGTTGACAACCAAAACTAAGTAACAAATACCTACTTAAATTAAAGCTCGTATCTCAGTATCAATCAACAAACTAGATACGAGGTTTTGAAAATAACTGTCTGAAAAATTGACACCAGGCGATAAGTTTGTTTCATTTTGGATATGTTGATCCAAGTGAATGTTTTTGAAAAAAATATATATTATAGAATATTAGTTTATACATAATATAGCCAAAATTGGTGGGTGTCCCTATCTCGAAAATATAAAAAAAAATTGGGCAAGTGCGAGTCCGACTCGCGCATGAAGGGTTCATATATATATATATATATATATATATATATATGTAATCTATAACAAGTTTGTTGTATGGGAGCCCCCCTTAAATATTTATTTTATTTTATTTTTAGTATTTGTTGTTATAGCGGCAATAGAAATACATCATCTGTGAAAATTTCAACTGTCTAGCTATCACCGTTCTTGAGATACAGCCTGGTGACAGACAGACGGACGGACGGACGGACGGACAGCGAAGTCTCAGTAATAGGGTCCTGTTTTTACCCTTTGGGTACGGAACCCTAAAAATTATTGAAAAATTTAAAGTGAAAATTTCACTACTTATAAGAATATTTGGAAATCCATTTTTTTTTAATAATACATCTTTATTACCTACATAATGTGTACAAGTTACAAAGAAATCTATTGAGTAGTTTAGATAAAAGAAAATAAAAACCAATTTTCGTTTTTTTTTATTTTCTCAAAAACCTGACGTATTTCAGGGTCCTTTTTTTGTAAAATAGCATCTTACATCTGGGCTAATATATTAGCAAAACGGCAATCGATTTGGCTTCTGGGGCCGATGCCCCATACAAACACGGCTAAATTATACCTAAAACGAATGAAAAGTGAGTGAACATTTCTGTTGGGGTGCGGTGACCCTGTAGGAAAAGTAATTATTAGACCAAAAGCACAATTGCTCTTACATTTGCTCAGGCGCTTTTAATCATTTTTTTTATCAAGTTCCACAGTTAGCTAAGTCTGTTGATTTCATTGATAACCTAGCTGCTTATAGAAACCATTTTCTTCATCGACATTGAGCCCCAATTTCAAGAATCAGACATACCTAGTACTTAATATTCTAGGGCTTGCGCGATGATTTGAGATCCAGCCAAGTTTAAGCATGAAGTCTTATTAAAGTTGGGACCTAAGGTTAGGGTCAGGTGTGACTTGGGCACTAAGTAGCGGGCAGTGGAAAAAGTGATTTAATACGGTCACCACGTTAAGCATAAGGTTTTAAGGCTACGAAATATGGGAGGTAGCAAAATGGCATGTCAGGCTATGAACTACGGGAAACAGTGAATGGCATGAATTTCTATAAGACAGTTAACTTTTGTTAAGCAGTAGCGTCCGCTAGCGTAAACCATGTTTGTACTGAAGCGAAACATCAATTAATTTTATGCTTTGAGCAGGATTTAAACCCATGTCTCCAGACTTTCCGGGACAGGTGGGTGGACTACTAGGTGCACTAGTTTCCCCGTCTAGCTCAAAAGCTGTAAAGTCGTGGGTTCAAATCGCGCAAACATTTAACAAGCCAAACATTTACATTTCTGATAAATAATCATCATTTCATCATTTTATTTTTATCTGAGACAATACTTTTTTCCGGATTGTTATAAATTGAATTGGATGGGTTTTTTAAAGTTGAGTAAAATTTTGAATGTAATGATTATGACGTAAAAAGATTAGGTACAAACATTGCCTATCAATTTTAAGGTACCCCATGACCATTTTCTGTGAGTTTGCGGATACATTGTTTAATTTCTGTGTATAAAGCAATAAAATATAGCCAAATCGCAATTAATCAAAATAAAATATGGATTGATTGTGTGAAAGATGATATGAATAAGAATGAATTAAACTACGAGATGACGAGTAAAAGGGAAGAATGGAGGAAGAAAACATGCTGCGCCGTTCCCAAAATAAATGGATAAGGGATAAGGGCATGATGAAAATATAGCTATTCTACCCAGGCATTTCACATAAAGAGCTTCTATCAAGTTTTACTCACTTAGATAATAAAAAATTACCAAAATATTGTCGAGATGTGAACCCAGGACCACCAGTTCAGTACGCAGTGTCATACTACCACTGCGCCAATCGCGTTGTCTTTATACATAACTGATCTCCACTTTCTTTTCACAGTCGCCCCAGCTCACGTTACCATCTCAGGACCCTCAGAAGCCAGGGTAGGGGACCCAGTACCCCTAACCTGCAGTACAGCACCTTCGAATCCTGCTGCAGATATAAAGTGGCTAGTCCTTGGCAAACATCATAAGGAAGCCAGCAACCGCACAGTCATATCGCCTGAAGGTAAGTAACTATTCCTCCTCCTTTAATCGATATCCTTAATGCTGAGGATCCTCTCTGAATAACTTTTTCGTGGACTATTTTGCGCCAGCTTACTTTATCCTGGGCTGCGTGGATGGCATCGTAAATTGAGGTCTTGAGTAGAACGTATCTGGTCCGACCAGCGTGTTGGACTGTCAAGTAGCTATTAAAGGAATAGAATTGAGACCAACAATTAAAATATTTATTATTCCATTTGTATAAAAACTTTACAGAAGACAGTGACTATAGAAACTGATACCAGCAATACATGAAATGTCAAACAAACTTTAGACAAATCAGCAACACTATTCCTAATGCCACATCTAGTAAGAAATTTAATGTGGGATGAACTTTATTAAACCTATTTTTAGTTTCAGATTGAAAACTCCCGTGTATGAGATATTAAAATACATATAAAACGGGTTGACTCTCGTCGTAAAAGCCGAATATCGCTGTACATGTTGCGAATCGGTTCCATTGAGTTCGATAGGGCGCCTGATGACGAATCGCAAACCGATTCATATCTAGTTCTACTTACTTAAAAAAAAAAAATCATTTATTTTCATGCCAGCTGAATATGGCCAGCTTCATAAGACCAATTTAGTTTTTATCTTCAGTCAATCATCTTTCTACCTGCATTTCTGCATTCCTATCTGAGAATTTTGTACTCATAAAAAATCTTCTTTTTACGTTCCAGGAGGCTGGATAACGACGTCCAACATCACGGTGACCATAGAAAAGGACAGAAGATCCGTAGTTGTCGTCTGTCACGGTGTCAACGCGCAACTTACGGAAAACGTCGTAGCCACTCACACCATCAACGTGCTTTGTAAGTACTATACATCATCATCATCATCAGCCAAAAGACGTCCACTGCTGGACAGAGGTATATGTGAACCCCAGAGAACGCCACCATGACCGGTCCATGCCACCCGCATCCAGCGGACTCCAGCTACCTTCACCAGGTCATCAGTCCACCTTGTGCCTACCCACGCTGCAGCGTCCGGTGCGTGGTAGTAACTCAAGAACTCGATGGCCCAGCGGCCGTCGGTTCTACGAGCGATGTGACCTGCCTATTGCCACTTAAGTTTTGCTATCTTTCGGACTATGTCGGTTACCCTGGTTCGTCTGCGGATCTCTTCATTTCTGATTCGATCTCGCAAAGAAACTCCGAGCATAGCCCTCTCCATTGCTCTCTGAGTACTATACCTGTAGTATATAGACATTTATAGATAATAAATGTACCCTCGATCCGCCAGCTACCGGTCATTACATTGACAGACGTCACCGGTGGCGGACGCACCGCAGGTTTACTGAAAGCCCGATTAATGTGTTTATTGAAGTATCCCAATATCTAGGAAACCCTAGTGAACACTACAATACCTACTAATACTGAATAGCTCAGCGACCCAAAGCGAGTATACTCGATTTTTATTGAAAATCTGTTTTGTATGGGGAGGGGTCATGATTTCAGGAAAAATCTTAATAGCGTGAAAAGCCGTGCGCCGTGCCATCTGTTGGTCATAATTGCCTTTTTCCTCTCACCACGCCGAAACGGCTGGACAATTTTAAAGAATTTTGGTACAAGGCTAGCTGGACATCCAAAGACAGTTATAGAATACTTTTTACTCAACTCCGATATCAAAAAAATGCGCACGAAGTTTCGGGTACCTTCTAGTTTGTAATATAAAATCCTAACTTAAATGAAGCAACTGGCTTAAAAGGCAGCTCGGTAGAAAGCTGTTGGAAATGTCGATTTGAATACCGTCTGAATCATTCAATTTATAAATTGTTCCTTGTATATAAGTAGTCAAAACGTTGTACAATACAATACAAAATGCTTTATTACGTACCAAAAAAGTTATTATCCCAACATAATACATTTCTCGATAAACAGAAATACCCTACGCGAGTAAAATTGTGGGCAAAATAAAGGAGAATATAGCATATAGTCGTCCATCAGTTTGACGCTTAAAGCGTTTCGCCATCAGCGTTTCCCGAGTGTGAGTCCATCGGGGCGTTAATGCTCGCGGAGACGCGGCGTGCAAGTTGCGTAGCCGTTGCGTTTACGCTTATTAAACGCGTAAGGGGTGTTCAGTTGCTTTGAGCACTTTCATGAGATTGGTAGAATAATGGACGATCCATCTTTTTCACTTCAATTCAATGCGTTTGAAGCTACTTAGCTCTTGATATTGAACCACGAGACGAGAGAGGTTATAAAAGGCCCTGTTTTTTGTCTAAAAAGTATTGTTCCTAAAGAAAAAAAAACGGTATGCGCACTTTACCTTTGGCGTTAATTCCATCAATCCTACACGTAAGATACATTGTGAACCTACACGTAAGATGTATTGATTACGGACTCAAAAGTGAAAATAAAATGTTAGAGCCAAGGTGGCACGCGTTCCTAGCCAGTTGTAGCAGTGCACAGTTCTTAGGGGATCTTTGAGGGTTTTTTTATAGGTCGGTGACAAAACCAGCATGCGGCCCGCCTGGTGGTAAGTAGTTACCACCGCCTATGGACGCTTGCGTTGGCAGGAGCATCACACGCGTGTTACTGAACCTCTAAGAACCTATTTACCCCATACTCTAGACCCCAGGGAAAACCTCGGCAAGGAGCTCATTCCACATGCGGTGCGTTCGCGGTAGGAAATTCCTCTTGAACCGCTCAGTTCCCGTCAATTTAGGCTCCAGTGTGTGAGGACGAATGCCTGCCGATGGCGAGCAGTGCGATGGTAGAAACTGGCCGTGGGCATCATGTCGAACAATTTTAGAACACAGCTCATTATTACGGATCGAAAAATGCAAGCAAAATCGATTGGAATGATGTATAACAACCCGTGTCGGCCTACTCCGTAGGCCTCCGTCATTTCAATGTTTTTTGCTCGCATTTTACGAACCCTCAGGGACAGACGGTAGAACACACATTAAGGAGGCAACTTTCTTCAGACTTGGCCCGATTCCGTCTGTAAGATAAGGACTATCAACAATGCACGCAGCCAGTCAAAAGAGCCAAGCTGGTACCTTTTATAATATTTTATTCTGTGACAGCACTAGTGCAAAAATGTCGCTTCAACTTACAAGCGTTTATGTTTTAGCTCTAGACTTGCAAGCTCGAGTCCATACCCAACTTATTAGATCATCCAAACTTCAAAATAACCGTAAAATTATCTCCGAACCTTGACCCAGTATAGAACCTCCACATTTTTATCAGGGCTGTGATGGAGTCGACCCTTGTAATGTCTTACTAACTCGGGGCGGCACGTGACGAGAAAACAGAGCAGTCCGATGCAGACGTAACGTGTATGCGCGTTCTATACTGCAAAGAGGGTAAACCGGGTACATATATGTATATAAGGTAGGTTAACGACGATCTTCCAATTGAAACCATACAGTCCACGGGGTGTACACATTTTCTCGATATTAGGTGTACTCTACTTTAATTGGATTACTGTAACAATAAGGCCTGATGGTATGCATTGATGAAGCCTATGACAACCGATGAACACTCAGAAGATATACAATAAAATGCCCAGATTGTAAGTCGTAGGAGATACTAACGCAGACATTAATGATGACATTTTATTAATGAACGAGTATGAGTATGAGGAGTGGCCTGTTGCAGCGATACATACGTGACATATAAATGTTGATGAAGGGGGAAGAGCTGCGCGCTCAGGTTTCCAAGATAAATAAAAATAATGAATATCAGAAAACCTTACACAAATCAACGTAGTCCAAATTAAGTTCAAGAAGGCACTAGACGGCGATACACATAAGATAAGGTAAAACTATCACCGGCAAACTGACACAAACCAATACCTAACGGTTATTTAGTCAAACCCCACCTTTCCCTGCATATATAAATAAGTATATATCTACACGCTCTATATATTTAGGTATATATTCTGGGTCATCCCAGGCACGAATATCCGAGTTACACGAGACAGACAGAAATATTGTCAGGCAAAAAAGACGGTTGCACTACCGCTGCGCCAATTTCGTTGTCAAATGAATTTAGAAGCTAAAAAGTCTAGCCGCAAGATGTAATAACAACCTGTAGTAGTACTTACATCTAGAAATCTGGTGGTGGAAAAATAGTAGCGTAGCGGTATCAAAAGTGCTATTTCGAGTGTACGCTTATGCTTTTGATTTTCAAGATTTGATCAGCAAGATTTACTAGCTATTTATTAATTGAGAATTTTGAAGTGGTAATCACAGCAGCAACATATTTTAAGCAAAATGTTGTAAATAATATATTAAAGGTTGTTCACTTTTAAACTGATTTTAACTCATTATAAAATTAATGAAACATTATTTAGTATATTCTGAAAGAAGAGCAACGGATTCTTAAAATAGATCAAACTTGATAACGACAAACTTAAAAACAACAGTTCGCGAACTGACTTTTTGTTTCATCTTCCTTTAAACAAAGACAATGTTGAGTGACGAGACAAGTTTGTAGTGCTTTGTACGAGTACCATTATTTTCCTAGAGACTTTCGCGTCCTTTGAGTTAAAGGGTTGACGGGACTTTTGTAAATCTTGTTTCTTTTAAGTAGACTCCGTTTTTGCTTGAACAAAATGTTAGTAAAATGATTTGGTTGTGGCTGGAGATGGTTAAATAGCTGTGAACGGAATGAGACTAAAATGTCGTTGGAACGTAGAACAAAGGATAGTTGGAGGAATTTCGTTTATTTTATTCCAGTTTGGGTTGGCTACAGTTTTCATCTTAAAGGTTAAATGGAAGAGATCCCTTGTTATGTATTCTTTTGGCTGCTTAGTACATGTTGTACTTCTGCAATACAAATTATTTTAGAATTAGCTACGATATCGCAAAAGGAATAAAATTTAAACACACAGAGATTAAATTCTGAAAGAGTATCGAGAAAAATAAATATTGAGAAGGGTCGCGATTTTCAGAAGAAAAAAACAGCGAGATTTACGTTTGTTTGAACATTATTCATCTTCGTCTTTTATCTAATTTTAGATTAATAGTTTTATTTGCTTTTATCACGCAAAATTGTCCAACAGCAGCGTAAGCTCAACATCAGATACTTTTTACCGAATTACAGTAAAAAAAGGACGAAATTAGACACCATTTAATAAATACAACATAATACCTATAGTATAGATCCGCTCAGTTAACTAATTCACAACATCAAGTCAACATTGCCCAACTTAATTCAACTTTAATACAAACGTAAACTATTTAAATTCAAACTAACGTAAATCACAGTTTGAATTTTGAATTCAGAACTGTCCGTTAACAGCGTAAACAGGGCGGCCACGGCGGACTTCCGGTCGAATTATCATATTTCCGGAAACGGATGCAACGGCCCAACATGGCGGCCATTTTTAAGGCTAGCTGCGTTTTTCGGGGAAATGGCGTCACGGATTTGGTGTTAAATTTCTGTGAAATTTTGTGCATTTTAGTTTGACATGGTTCTAGAAATTGCCAAAAGTTTGAACTGAAATTATTGCAATGATACCTTTCGTTACATGATCCAATTTCACAATTTTATTTTGATGGCGTCAGTATTTAGGAAAAAGCGTTACGTACCTGTGAAGCTTCCAGATTCAATTTCTTAAATGTTGTCTTTTTAGGGTTCCGTACCCAAAGGGTAAAAACGGGACCCTATTACTAAGACTTCGCTGTCCGTCCGTCCGTCCGTCCGTCTGTCACCAGGCTGTATCTCAAGAACGGTGATAGCTAGACAGTTGAAATTTTCACAGATGATGTATTTCTATTGCCGCTATAACAACAAATACTAAAAATAAAATAAAATAAATATTTAAGGGGGGCTCCCACACAACAAACTTATTATGGTACGGAACCCTTCATGCGCGAGTCGGACTCGCACTTACCCAATTTTTTTAACTTGACCGGGCAGTACGTCACTTTATACAACTAGAATCGCAAACATCGCGTTTTAATTTTAGTTAAAGGCGATATACCTGAGATAAAGATTATCGCTTTGCTTAGTGATCTCAAAGTACCCTGGAATTTGCGCCCAGCTTCTAGTAGGCATAATCTTTCTCCTATACAGATAAAAATACATCGCTAAATATGTTACCTACTAAGTAAAACTGGTGTCCCAAGCTTAGTGATATCTCAAAGTACCCTGGAATTTGCGCCCATCTTCTAGTAGGTATAATCTTTCTTCTTTACAGATAAAAATACATCCTTAAATGTGTTACTAAGTAAAACTGGTGTCCCAATTTAGCTATTTTTTTCTAAGTAAGTATCCTTTGAAGTTGGAGGAATGATTATATGAAGAAAAAATTTAGAAAAAATACCGTGAAAAAGTAAAATGCCTCTTATTTTTTTTACATATAAATTGCTTAGTTTTTTCCTTCTGTCGGGTCAGCTAGTACATTTATATAACTGAATGTAGTATTTATTTCTTATTTCTCCTCCCGTTTAATCCCTTGCCAAATTACTAAACCAAATAAAAAACCCATTAATCCTTCCATACACGTCCTAAATCGGTTTTATATTTAAAACACAAAGCCTAGGGTTGCCACAAATACTCGTGCAGGCATAAAATAGTGGTGTAATTAATTCACGGGCCCTCATTAACGTAATGAGCGCGACGTGACGCGGTGACAACCCTACGAGATATTCCCGCTACGTGCGCCAGGGCTGTGCCTTAAAATTAACTTAGTCATTCAGTATAAAATTTCGTTTTATTCTACCCTCTTTTATACTCGTATTAACTGGAAAAATCGGGGTCTGCACTAGACGACGACAAGGCGGTCAGGAACAATGAAAAGCGTTGTTGTTTTCATATTATATTATGTAGAAGTACGAATAGATTAAAACTGTACTTACTGGTTGTTTGGGTAAAATGCGACGCTACTGATGAATAGTGCCGCTAGGAATAGGTAAAAATGCCCGTATATGTATAAGTGCAAGGAGTACGTGTCTTGATGTGGTGTGATTATGTAAGCCATTAATTTGAGTAGTACCTATGCCAGTCCTGTCCGTCAAAAGGTTGGACATACGGGTTTTTATCGCGCTAATAATTTCTGCAGTTGTCTCTTTATTCAATGTATATTTTTCAGATTAAATGTAATTTCATATTAAGTGGCGAGGTGCCAACCCTAACGACCTACGTGTCAGGTTATAGGTCTCTCGTTAACTATATTATAGTGTATAATGAAGTGGGTAGTATTAAAGAACCGCGCAGTAGAATAATATTAAAAACTAGTATGTGTGAGTTAGTTGCATCCCCTATTTTTCTACTTTGCCCCGAGGTTGATTGGTAAAGCATGCCTAATGCCATGAAGTCCGCCTTTAGCGTACAAAAGTGAAGTTAGTTAAGTTTGCGCCTCATTTACATACAACGTCATTGATATCAGGCGCAATCTTAACTTGACTGGGAAGTAATGTGAAATATCACTCTATGTAGCTCGAATCGAAAACATCGCGTTTTAATTACGGTTAAAGACGATGTAGGTACATGAGATATACCTGAGACTTCGCTTGTTTAGCAATATCTCGAAGTACACTCGAATTAGGCGACGGTAACTGCTTAACATCAGGCGAGCCGTATGCTTCTTTACCTCCGTCGTTGTATATAGAATTAGGGCCCAGTAACATATGTATTTGCCAAATCTTATTCTGCTATAAATATATGACAAGAAATACAGCTTCCTAAACCCTAAAAGGGCTTTGAAAAAAAGATGTTAATTCCGTTCAGTCAGTTTTCATCAGAGAGACAAGACGGGTGTTTTTGAGCCGTAATGCGAGCGTGAGGCTCATTCATACACATATCTGAATAGGGTTTTTCGCCTTGTCACCTCACTACGGGGAGTGGGATCGGGCATGAGAGACAGCGGAAGCGATTGGCGTTTTATGCAAAACATTTAAATTGGAAAGTTAAATATCGTTGATCATTTTCATCCCACTAATATTATAAAAGTGATAGCTGATAGCTGAAATTTGGAACCAAGATAGTTTTTACGCTAAGTTAACACACAGGTTAATTTTCAAGCATTGTTCCCGTAGGATAATGTACCCAATTTCGACACGAACAAAGCCGCGGGCAAAAGCGAGTTAACCATCATTTAAACTAAAATATTGCATAAATATGTCGTAAGAATAATAAGTAATAAGCCCATCCATCAGTGAATACGGCTCCAATTCGATTGTCATATGTTAAAATAAAAAGATTGAAAAAAAGCAATTTTGGCAGTGTACGATTATTGTTAATTCGAACTGTAATTAGCGAAATCAACAAGATGTCATTTAAAATTAAATAAAAAAATATATTTCGGACCTAAATTCATATTCCAGAGCCGCGTTTTTGACTGCTCGGATATCCTTACTCGTATTTGAATTATAAACTCTAAGGAATAAGAAAGTCTGAGCATGCCTCGCGGGCCCCGCTCAGTCGGATCAAACATGGCTTTCGACACACCGAATTCAACCCCAAGAAATATACACAAAGAGAATGAGTCGACTGTGAAGATGGGATATGAGTTTTCCGAATGAAAATGCGACTTCATAACCCTGTCTGCTGAAAGAATTGTATTGGACGACTATTTTCATTCCTATTTGTATATTCACTCCCCCTTTGTATTTTGTAATAACTTCACGATCACTTGTAATTTCTACCTCATGTCTTAGATTTGAAATTGCTTCCGCCACGAGAGTTCCTTTCCTTAGCGCTTTATACTAATCCGCTGCAAGCTCAACACTTATCCCACGCCTCAGCGGAAGAAATGATTAATGCATGGCAGATAACAAGTTTGTGCTCCCCAATATGCTGGTTTACGCACAAACATATGTACTACATACGGAGCCTTCACACAGTACGTATAGCTCTGTTCAAAGGGATGTCTCATTAAAAATAGATCATAGTGATGTGATGAATGTGTGATTGTTGCGGGGTTACGATTTAATGAGGTCACGAAAGAGAATTCAGTAATTCAGTGATTTCGGCTGATGAAAGTTTATACTATATTGATGATGTTGAGACTGGATAGAAGGATTTCTATCTGGAGTTCCTTGATGAGTGAGTGTGTCGAGTCCTTTTGGTGTACATATATTATATAATTGACATGTTCATTTTAATTTGATAACTGCTGCATTGGTTTCTTTGTGTACAATTTCAAATCTATTTTATTTTCTTTCGACACTTTAGTAATATTATTATTTTTATTTTTTAAGACTGAACATGTAATAATTGAATGTTTGACAATGTAAGTTTATTACAAATCAATTATTCTATTCTATTCTATTCTATCGCCATAACTCTCTACCGACTTAAGTATTCTAATTTCTTTATAATTGAATCTGATTTGTATGTGATGTACTTGGTACCTCTCAAGTCTACAACTAGTATCAGCTGTTGTTGACTTGAGAGGTACCGAGTACAGAATCATGTTCAAAGTTCGAAGGACTGTCAAACGTCACAGTTTCATCTTTTGCCTAGTTATAGAATAATACATAATGAAATGATGAACTTTATTCTGCAAGTAGGCCACAAGGGCACTTTGACATCTCTGAGTCTACCGGCATTTCGGAAGAGAAGAATATTGAGAAGAAACGCTGAAAGAAACTCAACAGTCAGTCATTTATTCAGAAAGTATATTTCACTATTACAGTAATATGAACTTAACTAACAGTATTGAAAGCATTTTAAATAGAAAGGTCCCGGAAGTCACAGGCAGTCACGGTTCCTGATTCATCATCAGTCACGGCGGTGGCCAATCGCACACTGAGTATTGCGAGAAAATTGCAATTTTGCACTTAAAAACAACTTCAATTACTTTTGATGATTCTCACATTCTTCTTCCTCCTTAAACCTCTGTGGTCCCTCCTTGTCTGATGTGTCCATCTTTTTCAGTATCTTAAATTTACTATTATATCCATTCAGAATTTAAGGATAGAATGAGCCAATTGTCTCAGATAACAACAAATTAAAATTAGCATACCGAAAAATATACCATCACAAACTATGCTATAACAAAAACAAAGAATATCTACAAAAATATTAAAACAATTTCAACATCGCCATTCGCCAATTTCATTTAAAAATTCAGTCACGACATACCTACGTCCTAAAATAATAAAAGCCTAATACAGGTGAAGCCTAAGAAAAACACGAAAAATCTCATAAAAACACGCTGACAACAAAATTTGCCTCTACATTTCGCCTCTTGATAAAATCTAGGAAAAATAATCAACACTAAAGCGAACGTGACGTCGTTGGGTGGAGGGGGAGGGGAGGGGGTAAAAAACACGAGGACGTACTTAAAGCCAGCTTATGCCCCACTGGGCTTTATCACATTAGGGGAAGGAGGGTTCTGTCTATTTAAGTTGTGTAGGAAATAAGACAGCTGGTTTAAGCTAGTGACTACGGATTTTCAATTTTAATCTAGTTGCTATGCAGTTTCGTTCGTATGAAAGAAAAATAGTCATAGTGTAAGTTAATTTGGGTTCAAGTTAAACTTTGAACCTCTAATAATAAGACAATAGAAAAAAAACAGACCTTAAAACAAACCTTAAAGTAAGAATTTGAACGTGAAATTAAAAATAAACTATAAATAGAAAATTTGGCGCTTATCGCTGTCTATTGGCAGCCTGCCCAGAAGGCTAACAGCATTGCCACGTTGTATGCAATGCTGATCCTGTGCTAGATATGAACCACCTCTCAACCTCTCATAAATGGTAGACCACCATTTTGCAGAATCTTTTTTGTCGATTGTTTCATTTTGTAGAATTTTCACTTTGCTGTTTTTTTTCCTCTGAAGTCATATACTTTTCATAATTCTTGAAATATCATACATACTATTGATTAGTTTAGGTCGGGTGAGGTTTGCGTTTGTTTTATAACAATCACTACTATTATTTTTATTTTAAGTATTAGAATAGTTTTGGTTTTTAATTATAGTGTTGGTACATAATTTTTACCATAAAATTATACAAAAAAATAATATCTTGCCTAGTTAAATGTAGAGGAATATCAATATGAAATTTAGTACAAAAGTTCACTTTGTCCTACGGATCCCTAAAATACGGGAGCGGGGTCGCGTCGTCCCGGCAAACAACGTAATTTTTAAGGCATTATGGCATAATACTGTTTCTTTATAATTCCTGAGGCTACGGTGTTATTGCGAATTCATTGTCTAACCAACTACGGGAAAGGTTTAAAGGTAATGCTAAGAGTCAGAAATAATTTGGCTTTGTACCTTTGTTTAAAGTTTTAGTCACCAAGTATGAGGAAGTATGGGAAGGGTAGAGAAAATACATATACTATATATCATAGAAATTCGAAGAGGGAAAATGATAGGCCATTTAATGCGACGCGACGATCTGATACAGAAGATAATAAAGGAAAAAAAATAGGGAAGGACAGGGAGAGAAAGGTCGAGGATTAGTTATTTAGAACAGATAAAGAAAAAGGCACACGTCGTATCGAGAAGTGAAAGAACTGGCGTTCAGTGGAACGGACTGTAGAGAACTGCACCGACAATCTGAATAAAACTCTAAAATAATAATGAAATGACCTTTGTGTACGTAGAATTCATATTTTGTACATAGCGCCTATTCTAGGTAATAAATAAATTTATAATAAACACTGTAATCCCTATAGATGTGCCAATAATATTTGAGAAGTTCTTTCTATTCCTCATTAGATCTCGATATCAGATCTTCACCAAAACTGTATGGGATCAGTCTACAAAATAGAGAAAAACCCCAACAAAAATAATCCTACAATATTAACGCAGTTCTGAGGTAACAAACATTAAATAAAAATACAATCTAATAGAAAATCGCCTCTTTGAATTCGGTCGCAAAGAGGGACCACGGAATGCAAAAGCAAATACAAATCTCAAAGTTTCCGTGAAATTGCTTTACAGATCGTGCAAGCACACTGCAACGGTACAGAAACACGATTGACAGCCATTATACACTAACAAAACATTTAATGGCATTCCGTTGTTTTTGCTGTAATCAGCGAATCGTTGTTAGATAGATCTGCGTTGCATTTAGCGGGCGATTGAGTGGCTTTGAGCGCCATCTACTGAGAAGTGTAGAACGTCATAACACACTACTTTTGGTATCAGATTTCGCTTACGAAGTGTTATAAAGTGAAGAAGTCTATTAACATCAGATTTTAGATTCCGTTAGTACATAACTAACAGTTAGTTAAAATAAATAAAATAAATAAATAAATATCGGACTACCTCACACAAATCAATCAATCTAGTCCCACATTGTAGGCTTGTGTTATGGACACTAGACGACGATAAACATACTTATATAGATAAATACATACTTAAATATAAATAACATCCATGACCCAGGCACAAATATTCGAGCTCATCACACAAATATTTGCCCTTGCCGGGATTCGAACCCGGGACCGCCGGATCAGTAGGCAGTTGCTTTACGACTGCGCCAACGGCGTCGTCAACTTTGATATGATAGGATGCGCTTAGTTTTTTTCTTCTTTTTTTGTGTGATTGCTGAAGTTCGTGTCCGTCCTGAAACGCTTTGATGGTGTTGTTGACGAGCTGTTTCCATGTAACTCTCTCTGCGGATTTCCTCGGGGCAGTGGTGATAGTAAGTCCCGTTATTTTCTTAATTTGGTTTGACCAGCGGGTAGGTGATCGCCTACTGATATTTTCTCATCGACTTTCCTTACTGCTAACAGTTTAAACCAGTGATACAAAGATCAAAGCTTAAATAAACATTTAAAAAGGAGCTACTTGGTGAAAGAGACCGGAAATCGAACCCTGTACCAACAGTTTGTCAAACTAACGGGTTGTCTTCGGGGAATGTGGCCAAAATAACTTAGGACTCATTGGTCCAATTTTATTTATTTATTTCACAAAAGAAATCTTATCGTACAAAAGACGGGCTTAATAATGCCATGAAGCATTATGTCAGTCAACCTTAAGACAAAACAGAAAATTCGTATTCGTATATAATATTCTGGTCACCCTAGTTTAGTTAAGCACAGATGTGTACATTTTTAAAAGTTATTCATGAAAGACCCTTCTAAAAATGTATCTCGTTCATATAAAGTAACTTTCAGATTATAATCATTCAAATTCTATTAAAAGATCAAAGAAGGAGAAAAATCTTAATGGAACCGTACAATTCTGGACTGATTTAAAAAGGGATTAAAAATATAGAAACCTCTGACGTTCTCAATGATGCAACAGGAACACTGCTTATTATAATCATTCAAGGCTTACCTCAAACCTCACAAACTGAATCTTAGCATAAAAAAGAACAACTTTTTTAATGTTACAATGGCACTTAACTCCTTGTTGACACTGTAGGCGTATCGCCACAAATTTCCACACGGCTTAATATAATTTTCCCCTAAACGTCAGGAGTCATCCATCAAAATCAGGGTTGCACACTCGGGGCGCGTTCGGTAATCGATTGACTGATTATGACGGGGTGACAACCCTGGAGATTTTTATATGCGGATAAGGTTAGCCAAGGTTGAAGTTGATCCTCAGAGCTATGCTATGTATATATAGCGTACTGAAGCTGAAGACAATAGAAAACTTTCGCGAAACATACACAAATTCGCAGAACATCATCAGAATCCCTTTTGCATTTACGTAATAATCAATTATGGGCGTCTATACAACCTCGATATTGGGGTATTTCTATAGATTATTCAAACGCCGTCCGAATATCCGACACCTTAACCTTTCTGAGATTTGCCCAATAAATACTGTTTAGGCTATCTGTTAACGTGATATTCGAGTCACGTAGTTGCGTTAGTCAGCAGGGAGGTGGCGCAAGGAGGCGGTAGAGAGCGTATTTTTATCTGACTTCAAAATAGGAGGTTCTTATTTCGTCTGGATGTTTATTTCCTATTCATATTCCTCAATTTCACAGATGGTTATACCACTATGTAAAAATGCTGGTTTGTTTGAATAAATTTTAAATGGTTGCGTTGTTATGAGATCGAATTCTAATGATGGAGTCGTGGAGAAATCAAGAAAATATTCAATAATTATTAGCAGATCTATCTTTAATTGGCTATTTTTTGTGAATTAGTCGTGCTTGCTTTCGGAAAGCATCATTCGATGGCGTGAAATGTGTGATAGAAAATACAAAAAGCTACCAGAAATATGACACATTTGTTCTTAAAATGTGGTTATTTTTATCATAAAATATCCTGGTCACGGCACCACAAAATTGAAAATTTTGTATAGAATCATTCTCTACTGACATTACAATTTTGTGGTACCGTAACCAGGATATTTAATTGTAATTTGTATTGGAAAAAGGTAAAACGACGACGACTCAACGAACGGGATTTTTATTTTTTATATAAATTTGGTGTTTTGACTAATGTTGGGTATCTTTTATTTATAATTTAATTAAGCTAGCAAACAATCTCAAATCAGTGATCAATTGTCTAGTGATTGGTATAAAAGAAGCTCTTATAAAGGTATTTCAATGTCGATATGTTGCAATTAAACAAGAGATGATTTTCAAATATCGAGTATTTACGATATCTCGATAACCTTTACAAAGTGTTTTAACACAACAAGTAAGTAATGTCGGCCTTTGAACTACCCAACGCCGCTAAAATATCTTCAATAATTGGTTTGTTTTCAAAAACATACAAGTTTTTACCTTGGACCTCCCACTCTTTACCGGTAACCATACGTCTGAATCGATGCGTGCCCGTATATTTATAGCGATATTGCCTTTCCGCTGACGGCAACACGCAGTTTATCCGTCGTGAAACATTGATACACATTCCACCAATTTATATGAAACATTGACACAGCCCACCAATTTATATGCCTTGAGAAATTGACACTTCGTTTGGAAGTAATGCGGAGTTTCACGTTTTCGTAAAGTTTTGACGGGTGTCGTGTTGAAGGTTGGAGGTATGGGAACGTTTATACAAAATAATTTATTAAGTTTGGGCTATATACTGAGAGATTTAATGCGACAGTATTTAGTAAAGGATTCCGTTGTTCCAATCCTATAATATATAACTATAATAATTGAGTAGTTTGGCAGCCAATCGTAAAATAATAAAACCTCATTACAGTGACATAGTTAATTCACTTGGAACTCACGAATTAGCAACTCGGATATAATAAATAATATGAAGAAAGGAATAAAACTGTTCATACTGTTGACAATGATAAAGCTTTGAATCAGATTTTAATAAGAATCGAAATATACATTTCCGAAATAAGTCACAATGGAAATCCCTGTTCGTTCCGGTTCAGTCATCTCTTTCTCGATAATTCAATGTATCGTTCATTATTAAACTTAATACTTTTATTAATTACTATGAATGTTTTCGTTGAGATTCTTATTATACATTGGGACTTAATCAAAAATAGATATTTGTATCAGATTAATATTGAAACTACAAAATATGCGATGATGTAAATTACTTAATTTTTCATAAAGGGTCCCAAAAACAAAGCACTGATTTATAAACAAAACACTTTGTCTGCAGTCACACTGTATACACACTGAAAACTGACAATTTCAGAGGTTATTGCAGAGGTAACGTACCTATACAAAATAGGTAAATTTGAGATTTTATGTTTGCAGGAAAATTCTTAATAGCTAGTTTTCTTTGGGGTCAGACACATCTCGGAGATAATTAGGTTACTATAAATTGCCTTGATAAGTATTAAATATGTTTTTTACATGTTATTACAAGTGAGTATAAAATTAGGTACATATTTTTAGAAAAACAGTTGTATATTTTTGAACTCGATAGCATGAAGTAAAATCCCCAAAAACACTACTACTATCGCCATCTATTAGCAAGTTGTGGACTTTAATATACGTATGAAAACCCGATTTATACCTATTTAACGCGTAAACAATTTTAATTAAAAAAAAAGACCCGGCGTGGGTAAGGTCCCCGGGGTGGATTGATGACCTGATGAAGTCACTAAATTCCGCTGGATCTCTGGCAATCTCTGTGGGAGGCCTGGGCCAAGCAGTGAACGCCTTTTGACTGACGTAGTAGAGGTACATACGAGTATTTCAATAGTTTCGAATATAATTTGTTCATAATAATATGTCGATACAGACGACATTGTAATAATTGTAGTATTTTGAATCTTTGTTCTGAAGTCGATTTTCCCCTTCTATAAAGTCCATATTAACTATATCAAACAACATTACACGTTAATTAATGCCAAATTGGCAAAGTTGCCGTATACTCTGACGTCATTACCCATGACATATAATTTGGGGGGTAATTAAAATAATTGAGGCTTTGCTTCGGGTGATAATTATATGACGATGCTGTACAGTTATAATTATAGTATTGGGAGAGTTTGTGACCCTCTATTATAATTATTTAAACTATAGGGCTGAATATCACATTATTTGTAACTAGCTGGGAGCATCCTACGGGAACACTATTTTTTCGGGATAAAAATTTGCCTAGGTATGTGTTAATCCAGGATGTTAGCTCCCTTCATACGAAAATATAGCAAAACTGGTCCAGCCGTTGGACCGTGAAGAAGTAACAAACATACACATAAACACTCATAAACTTTCGCCTTTAGTGTGACTAGAAAATGCCCGCAAATTCGTTCGCGTAAACCTTATTTTTGTGGAGTAAAGTATCCTATAATGATTTTTAAAGGTCCCTCTATCTCTATTCAAAGTTGAAAATCTATCAACCCGGAGTTGATTTCGCTTACTTTTTGTTCAGTAGTAAAAAGAGATTATTAAAAATCCTCTTGAAGTGGGCAAGCCGGTGGGATTCGGGTTGTGTGAACTGTATTTAGCCACTGTATTTATAATTAAAATTTAACCTACTATTTATGAACAAATTAGAAGTTTCATAATTATTATTTTATCGTCAGAGCTTAGTTGTTTTAAATAGGGTCGAGCTTTAATGTGGGCCACAAATATTATATTCAATAATTGATTCAAAGATCAAAGCACAATTTTTTTTTTAAATGCGTAACATGGCGGACGAGTCCGGGTATTGAACCTAGTACCCGGATTACCGATCCAGCGTGTTAACCTCTCCACCACCCTAACCTTTCGAATTTTTCCTTATGCTTTGTGTGTCGGTTGCATTGTTTATTTGAAAGGTTTCACACCTTAGCGAGCTCTATATGAATTAACCCTGGTTTATAGAGAAACGTTTCATCGAATTTTCATTTCATCGAAAGCGTTTTTTTAGGCCATAAAATATTTTCGAATGTACACAAACCTAACCTAACCTATACCTATAGGTTGACCTTTTCAAGATTTCTGAAAAATGTATGACTTCAGAGGATTTTTTTCTATGAAATGAAAATTCTATGAACTGAAGCATCCGGTGAAGTGTTTTTCTATAAAAGAAGTGGACACCATCAATGAGACTATCTTTTGTCTTCGTCCACAGACGCCCCCTCAGCGCCCATGATTACGGGGTACATCCCTGGCACGACGCTGTCCGCTGGCACGGTTCAGAAGCTCTCCTGTATCTCGACTGGCGGGAACCCCCTGGCCACTCTGACCTGGTTCAAGAACGACAAAAAGGTACTTTTATTTTATTTTATAACTAGCTGTGCCCCGCGGTGTTACCCGCTCATCCCACGGGAACACTACATTTATTCGGGATGAAAAGTATCCTATGTCCTTCCCCGGGACTAAAACTATCTATATACCAAATTTCATCTAAATCGGTTCAGCGGTTTAAGCGTGAAGAGGTAACAGACAGACAGACAGACAGACAGACAGACAGACAGACAGACAGACAGACAGACACACTTTCGCATTTATAATATTAGTATGGATAAAATGGGTAAGTACTTGTACTTTAATTTTTGCAGGTTTTATTAACGTTTTATAATAGAATCGTTTTTTCGATTGAGAAAAGCGCCATCTCTCTCTCGGTCCTGACACTTGCAATAAGCAATGGGGACTGGGGATCGTGCGCGTAAACGCACATCCTAGTGCCTAATGCGTATAAGTATTTTAAGCACATATGACGCAGAGGGCGCTCCAGTACGGTAAAATTATGGAGTCAAAGATTTTGTGTGATTGACGTAGCGATGTAATAGCTCAGTTGGAAGAGCGCTGCGTCGGAAACATAGGGTTGCAGGTTCGAGTCCTGCTTTTATTGCAGTGGATCACATTACATTTGTCTTTCATAATTAACACAAAGTTTAATTAATTTAAATTTGTAAAAATAAAAATGTGGTATGGTATCATTAGGAATGGTTTTAATACAGATTTTCATAATAACTCTCCAGTCTGTCTCTAAAATAGTTTAGACAGTAAAATTTTTTTGGAATGGCACTGAACAAACTGTTGGTCGCAATAATATCCTAATATCTTGCAAAATTACAATTACGAGTATAATATTAGACTTATATACAATCAACTTTTTTAACGGAATATCAAACGCCAAATATTACAAAGGACACAAACGTCTGCTTAAGCACATTACATAACCAAATTAGTTGTAACTTTGTAGTTGTAATGTACTTTAATATCAATCCACTTAAATAATAAAAGCGATTGTTCTCACTAAAATATGAAAGAAAACTTGCTATCTCAATTCTCACAATGTAACAGTTAATTTTATAATCAGTACCTTGAGTTTACAACAAACAAAACAAGCTGGCACTGGTTGTAGCCACTACATTACTGGTGATTTTTTCATCGTGATCAGAGCAAAATGACGTCCATTGCTCCTCCTAAGTTCTTTACAACGATACCCTCAACCAATTACTGCCCGCAATCGTAACTGGGTAGTCGGTTCACCTTGTTAGGTGATTTTTGGGCTTAAGATAAAAATATGTTTGTAAGCGGACAAAATGATCCTTTATAATTTAAAAATCACACATTTATACATATAAATCAAAATATATTTAATGTCATATATACAATGATATATGATTTTGAATTTATTCACTGATGATGTGTTTCTATTGCCGCTATAACAACAAATATTAAAAATAAATGTTTAAGGAGGGCTCCCATACAACAAACTTGTTTTATGGTACGGAACCCTTCATGCGCGAGTCGGACTCGCACTTGCCCAATTTTTTATAGCTTATAAGAGTTTCCGTCTGCTAGGCAAAGGCCTCTCAGTTAGATGTCCACAACTCCTCATCAACCGTTGCTTTTAACTAGTCAACAGAGAATGCATCTAAATCCACCCGCCACCACGTTCTCGGTCTACTGCAGTCGTCACCCACCTGTAGTAAAAAAATGCTGCGTTTTTTAAAGATAGTCTGTTGTTGACAATACTTATATTGTGTACTCTCGCCTCCCATTCCCGTCCTTGAAGAGACATTAGCACTTATCTAACGACATTGCGATATAACAACATTTTATCTTTATTCGTCCTATTTCCCGTCACGGGAGTATCTTCGTCACACGTCCTATTAGAAACACTTTGTGTAAATGTGAAATTATTTTACTAGTAGAGAAACGAAGTGAACATAGTTTTAATATTTAAGAGCAAGTGTTTGTGTGATAGATATTTGTCCGATTTAGACGTGCACTTGATTTATTACCACTTTAATTAAAAGGTATTACTGATGAACCGATGACCGATGAGATGTGACGGTCGTCTAACTGGAAACTCTAGCATAGAAAAATCTTGCACACACGGACCAACAATCTGGTTAAGGTCATCGGTAGTCGACGCTTGCAAAAGGCCTCGGGAACACGACGATTTCCATAACCAACGCTTTTAAGCACATAAATAAATAAATAAATATCAGACAACCTCACACAAATCGATCTAGTCCTAAATTAAGCTCAAGAAGGCTTGTGTTATGGGTACATACTTATACAGGGTGGAACGAAACGACGTTATTTCCTTTAACTGTGGCATTATACAGGCTTAGAATATTATTTTCTCCAAATAAACTTTATTAATATCTCTCACCGTTTTCCAGTTATAGCATGTTAAACTTTCATACGAAAAAGTGTGTGTGTACAACCCTATTTTAGAGTGCAATGACCTCTTCATAACACAGTTAACTTTTGTAAACAAACTTTTTACAAATTGCCTAGCCATTTCTTATCGGTTTAAAAACCTTTGAAAATACCCTTAAGATTGTTTTTAGACTTTTTAGTTGACATGATTGATAGACGTTACATTGACTTTTTGTATCGTATGCTGTGTGCAAAAATGCCGGAATTAAACGCTAGAGGCTATTTGAATTTGCTTCTTTTGTACGCGGAGTGCGATTACAATACTGGAGAGACTTTGCGCCAATACCGGAACAGGTATCCTCCTCCTCACCCAACACACTCTAGTACGATATTACGCGCTCTTGACCGTGTTGGTAACAATCGTCCTATTGTGCCACGAACGGGTCAGGATGACCAGCGCGGAGGACGCGTTATTCAACATGATGTCAGATTGGAAGAGAGAGTGCTGCAGTACTTCGAAGATTATCCGAGGTCAAGTTCAAGACAAGCGGGCCGACATTTTCGTATGACTCATACGAAAATACTCAGAATACTAAAACGTGAGGGCCGTCACCCTTACAAAATACAAAGAGTCCAGGCATTACTACCAAGAGATTGCCCCGTTCGCGAAGCCTATTGCCGGTGGCTACTGCAAAAGGTGTTAGAAGACCGAGACTTCATCAAACACGTAATATGGAGTGATGAAAGCTTGTTCACACGGAACGGTATGTGGAACAGGCATAACGAACACGTGTATGCCGAAGAAAATCCGTTTGCCTACCGTTATACGGGACACCAGTATCGTTGGTCTGTTAATGTTTGGGCGGCGATACACGGGGATACAATAATAGGCCCTGTATTTCTGCCTCAGACTTTAAACAGACACGGATACATGGCTCTGTTGAGGATAGAGCTCGACGACTATCTGGATGAGTTGACGCTGGCAGAAAGAAGACGCACTTGGTTCCAACAAGATGGAGCACCAGCTCATTCAGTAGTCGAAGTACGTGAAACACTGAATAATGTGTTTGAGGATCGCTGGATCGGCCGATATGGGCCGCACCGTTGGCCTCCTAGGTCTCCAGATCTCACACCCTTGGATTTTTTTCTGTGGGGCACCGTAAAGGACATCGTTTACAAGACTGAGTGTGAGACGGCTGAAGAGATGAGGGAAAGGCTAAGGGTGGCCTTTGAAAGTCTTCGCAGAAGAAATAACCGACACAACATCTTGTCGAGGGTGCATCGCCACACGCGGGCACGAGCAGCGGCGTGTATCGTACGCCACGGCGGTACTTTCGAACACCGGATGTAAATGTAGGTAATTGTAAATACTCCCAAACGTCAAATAATAGTTTAAAAAAACTAGGGTTGTACATACATTAAAAAATACAATTTTAATCGATTTTCGTTTTTTTATTATTAAAAGAATTTAACTATTGCAGGTCGATTCTACATGAAATACATAGCATTATAGTTTCAGGAATGAACATCGCTTCGTTCCACCCGGTATAGATAAATATATACTTAAATACATAGAACAACCATGACCCAAGCACAAACATTCGAGTTCATCACACAAATATTTGCCCTGGCCGGGATTCGAACCTGGGACCGCCGGCTCAGTAGGCAGGGGTCTACAAACCGAGCCAAACGAGTCGTCAAATTGTAAGCTTAAGATTAAGATTAAAATTTCAAGCTTACTGAAATATCTATGCTCAGCGCATTTTGTTCACACTCGAATTTTGTCAAAACGTGACGGATGCTTTGTCACCTATTAGTGACAAGATGATGAAGATGAATTGAACAATATTTTACTAATTTCCTATTTTTCCATCAACAGATCCACTCAGTAACCCGCACCGCTGACAAGTCTGTGTCCGCTGAGATCTCCATCTTGGCAAACGTTACTGATAACCAGGCTCAGTACCGCTGCGAGGCCACCAACAGCGCTACTGAGATACCGCTGTTTGAGACTGTCACTTTGAACGTGCACTGTGAGTATCATATCACTTCACTGCGTCTTATCCCACACCATTTCACTTCGTTTTACTTTACTCCATTTTATTTACCATCACTGCTCTTCATTCTAATCGACTCCGATTTATTACACATCGGTTGACTTCACTTGAATATATCCTTAGTTTTATTTATTTATTTAAACTTTATTGCACAATTCAAAAAAAAAGTAGAAATGGCGGACTTAATTCATTCTCTACCAGTCAACTAGGTTAAACACAAATATGTAGTCGGTGCAGGATCAAAGTTACAGAGAAACAAAATAATTAAAATACAAATCAATAATATAAGAAGTTTTAATTTTTGTTTCATTATTTTTTTGTTTTAAATTACAAAAAAGTATTCATTAGTTTTAATCTATTAACATGACAGGATATAACGTAGGTTCACTTTATTTCGCATCTCTTGGCGTTATTCCAAATCACTTCACTTCTCTTTAACTAATTTTCTAATAAAAAAAATTATGTATTATTTTGCTCACTTACTGTTAAGACCACTTGTATAGTAATTATTATGAATATTATAAACGTTTACACAACAGCTAAAAAATATTTAACGTGAAAATTCCCAGGCGACAAAATAATTCCAGTACAAATTCAAACTTAAAGCTAAAACACAAATTTCAGCATTAATTACATTCGTAGTTTGGGCTCAGTTTGGCTTTTGTTTTGTCTTTATTTCGCTTTTGACTTTTGTTTCTATCTAGACATTTGTTTTGTTTAAAATTGTGGAGATATTGTTTTAATTCAAATTGTGTAGGACATTTCAAGTATAAGTAGTTTACGAAACAATATAATGTTTTAACCGATAATCATGTAATTAATTACGCATCGTTAACATTTTATTCCTTGAAATTATTTAGCCTTAAAATAATCGTGCTCGTATTTATGGTTATAGTCATCATGAAACTTTAAGAGAGGTGGTTAGCATTTTAAAATCATAAGTAAGTATAAAACCCGCGGAAATGTGTTTTATATAGAAAACTACCTAGTGAGAGTAAGACATATTAAAATACCTAAACAACGGGTTTACTCACGTCGTATAGCAAAGGCTGGACGTACAATAAATACTTTAATTCGGATCACATTCTGGGAATCCAGAAATCTAGATCAATATAGCAGACTAGTATATATATCACACTATTAGATAAATTATCTGCCTTCGCCTATAAGTCGAATATCACTCGACGCGTTTCGAATCGGTTCGCGATTCATCTTCATCAGTCGCGGATGTAGCCAATTATTTTATAAATTAGACAAAAATTTAAATTATCAGAATAACCTTACCTTTACTTATCGTATTTACCTTAGCTTATATCGCAGAGGAACTGTCATAGACCAGAGATTGATGACGCCATTAATGATCCTGCTCCAACTGCTAGTTTCTGTTTGGCCTGTTGACTGGTAAAGAATTCCTTATGGCATTAAGTCCGCCTTTTGTACTTTTACTTTTGTATTTTGTGCAATAAAGTTAAAATTAATAAATTTCCACCCGACCTGGGATTTGGCCAATAGTTCGAGTATCATTATGGTTGTTTAGTCTCGCGTTAAACACTCTGATTTTCACTTTGAATGCGAGGAAAATAAAAGACGTTCGATAAATAAATGATTGACTATTTATTCAACAGTATTGATTTGTATTTTATTCAACAGTCGCCCCAGAAACAGTGAAAGTGACGACGGAACCCGCCGAACTGAAGCCTGGGATCGAAGCCACGCTGTTCTGCAAGACAGCCGCCAGCAATCCACCGGCGACGCTGTCCTGGTGGCGTGACGGCATCCCTGTTCAAGGTAAGTGGATTCGTGCCAGAATTTACCGATAGATGTCACTGAATGGACAAATAAATAAGTATTTCGGCGACGCGTTTGGCTCGGTTTGTAGACACCTGCCTACTGAGCCGGCGGCGGTCCCGGGTTCGAATCCCGGCCAGGACAAATATTTGTGTGATGATCTCGAATATTTGTGCTTGGGTCATGGTTGTTCTATATATTTCAGTATATATTTATCTATATAAGTACGTATATCGTCGTCTAGTACCCATAACACAAGCCTTCTAGAGCTTAATTTGGGACTAGAACGATTTGTGTGAGGTTGTCCGATATTTATTATTTATTTATATAAGACAACTTCACACAAACAAACATTAAATGTATCATACGATCATTTTAATGTCTCATTTTAAATGTGGGTACTTACACACCAATTTTTTTTAAATATGTATTAAACCATTGATACAAAGATCAAATCACAAAAAAAATTAAATGCGTAAACTGGCGTAAGGTTGCGGCCTAGGCTGACGTAATAGTACATTACAAACCTAGGGCGCTAAATTAGTGAATGTCCCAGATCGCAGGTTTTTTGTGCGACCATAAATATGCGATCTGAGGCTTTACTAATTACCGCCCGTGGTTTGTTTAAACTTTTACTGTTGCCTTGGCCATGAAATGAGATCAGAAAATCCCACTTATACCCAAGGGTGACGTGAAAATCATTAAAGATAGAACTCATCCCATTACAATTGTAAGGTAGACCAACAATTGTAAGGTTAACTGAACCGAAATGAAGTTTTTTAACGACTCATAAAGATGATATCAACTGTGTCAAAAACGTTTACTGAATAGTAAAAAATTTACGACCATAACCGAGCTGTGGATGGAGAACTACAGTTAATATTAATGTTTACGTTTTACTTTGAGAGTTTATTGCGGTGGGGTGGCGAAATCTAAATAAAAAGTGATAGAAAGAGCTCCAAAGGTCAAATGTAATGAAACCTATATTTTACATAGAAAGTGAGTCTCAGACATATTAAACTGCATATGAAACGGGTTTCGTCGTGGTCTCGATGATGATGTATTTGTACACGAGTGATCTTCGTCCGCGGTCCTCTCGGATCGGGTGGCGGCCTTCGCAATTTGTCTCCACTTTACGCTCTCGAAACGCTGCTAATAGATTAGCAGCGTTTCGAGAGCACTCTGAAATGCTAGTGTCTGTCGCTGTCTTTATCAGATCCGTCCATCGGGTTGGGGACCGCCCTCTAGACCGTTAGAGACACGTACGGAGCTGTTTACGTAGCATAAAATAAGTTGAACATCGCTCGACATGATTCATCATCAGGAGTCGCGACTTCGCGACGTGAGTAGACCCGTTTCAAATGCATTTCAATTCAATTCAATTCAATTCCTTTATTTGCTAAAATCCGACTAAAGTCATGCAAATACAGTTACAACGATACATAGACATAAGTTCATCATTTGAAAGCTATATAGTTGATGTTTGCTGGCTTTTTGCAGTCGAGTTTGATCATCTCAATAATTCCTTGTAATAATTATGTCGCTTAGCTGACAATTTTCGTGTTTTATCATCATCATCATACCAGCCGATAGACGTCTACTGCTGGACGAAGGCCTCCCTCAAAATTCTCTACAACAATTGGTCGTGCGCCGCCCTCATCCAACTGCTTTAAGAATCCTCACCAGGTCTTCGGTTCACCTTGGCCATCCCACGCTGCGTCTGGTACGCGATCGCCACTCAAGAACCTTTCTGCCTCGCCATCGGTGCTAATACTATTATTCATTCAAGCTATTTTTCCAGGATTACCAATGAAAACGAACCAGGGACTCTACGGTGGCACGTTGTCAACCATGGAGCTGAAACTGAACATTACAAAAGACATGAACGGAGCTGTCTACACCTGTCAAGCGATGAACGAAGCGTTACAGAGAAGCGTCCATGATGCTACTGCGTTAAAAGTTCTATGTAAGTATCAGTTAATTATAAATATTGATACAAAGGTATATCATGAAAGAAAAATCCACTGCAATGTAGGTAAGCAGGACTCGAACCTGCGACCGTTTCCGGCGTAGTGCTCTCATATCGTTACGTCAATCACACCAAATCTTTTATTCCATAATTCTACGCTACTGGAGTGCCCTCTGCGTCGTATGTGTTTAAAATGCTTATGCGCATTAGCCATACCCTAGGATGTGCGTTTACACACACGATCCCCAGCCCCCATTGCTTTACAGCAAGTGCGAGGACCGTGAGAGAGATAGCGCTTTTCTAAACGTTTTTTTTTCAATATTAACACAAAGGTAAATTATGAATTTTAAAGAATTTTTATTTTTTAAGAATTAGTCATAAGTATTGAAACCTCATGTCACCTAAGGAAGAGCGGTGTCTCCCACCACAGGCAATTGTTTGCTTACAGGGCGGCCCCATCCCTTAGATCATATAAGACGTGTTTTTACGCAATAAAGAATTTTGATTTTTGATTTTTTTTTTGATGAAATTCATAAATAAAAATGCGGTAGTTCCACATTAAAACATAATCGATAAAAAGGTTATATTAAAAAACGTTAAGTATCAGTTAAATTACACTTATGTTGGAAAAATCGATTTTATAGGGAGTACGACAAAGGTGTTGCAAACTGGTGGCACCAATCCGAATCTTTTATTGTTGACATTGACGTTGATAGTGCTGCCAACTATAGTTCTTGCACGTTCCCTAAAATGGTTCGATTATTTGGTAGGCACCATTAGCTTTTATTAAGATCTAATGGACTACATAGAATCTTCGACAAATAATATCCGTTTAGTGGACCCTTGTTTTGCGAACTGTTAGCTGTTTTGTTGAAATTGTTGTTCTTCGATGCTTTATTGACTTTTAATAATTTAGGTACTTTCCAAATATACGACAGCTAACTGAAAAATACCTGTAATATAATGGATAATGTTAAACATCTTGGCTTCAATTTCCAATTGAAGAATTCAGGATTCTGAAATTCTATTCAATTCATAAACATTGCCACCACCGAAGTATTACCTTTTTTTAATAAACACAGACTGTTTTTGTGTACTTCGCAGAATTTTGGTCTCGTGTACTCGATTATCAATTCACAGAAATCTCTTGTTATACATAATCAAATTACGAATATATTGAGAATCCCAACGATTTATCTTTACGGATGGTATTACGAATGAACGAATGAATGATTCAGTTCAACGCTAATTGTTCATCACAATGGAAGTATATTCAGATCAAAAAATACATTGGAAGATTTTGCGATAACCTGAATACCAACATTAATAATAGATATAATCTTTACATTAAAATTACACAATTAGTAGAAAATATAACCTAAAATTCTGAATATGGGAACGCGAAATCCGACGGTGAGAGTGCTCCTCCATTGAAGCGGAACGAAGATGTGCGGAATAGACCGATCACCTGAGTTGAAATCTGTATCTCAGGTCCGCTTCACCCACTGACATTATGCTAGAATCGCTTAAAAATACTTGAAAACTGGTCCATTGAATTTCTAAGGCAATAAGCGGTAATTCCGTTTTTCGAGCTGATTACGAAAAGTCGATTTTCTCAAAACTTACTCAGATTTAGATAGCGCTTTTCGGCTTAGCAGGGCAGTACTGCTGTATTTAAAATATTTTTTGTTTTTACGCAGACGCGCCAATCTTCGACGAGAACACTCCTCCCACCACGGTCGGTGTGGAGAACGAAGCTCTCATCATAGTGCTCAGGGCAGACGGGAACCCTGGCAGCATCACTTACACATGGACGAAGGATGGCCAGCCTATTACGCAGTCGTCGTATAGCAGTTCCAGTTAGTTTCTACGTAGTTCCTAAGTAGAATTATCGAAAATATACTTAGTTATTCGGCTAATTGTCTTGTAATTGTGTTTTGGCCCTATAAAACGGGAAAAGTCTAATTTAGCAGTAAATGTGTCTACGGTCATATTTAGCGCTAAATTCAACTTTTCCCGCTTTTTGGCCGAAATATTAATAACTATTAACTTTAAGTTGTTTATTTCACTGAATGTGAGTACGAATGGCGGTAATACGTCCGTGATAGTCATTATATCACTAAAATGTAAATGGTAATTTAATGAAACCCCTAAAGATTAAACATCTTTTGTGCCTTGCTGTATTTATAAAAGACAAACTCATTGCTATGATACCGAAGACAACATCATCATCCAAATGTTAATTTTTAAAGTAATAGTTCAGAGAAAGTTTTTCCTTGCAATTTGAAGTTGAAGTATAATTTTATTACGATCACAATAATTTTAGCCCATGTTAATAAATTATAGGTTAACGTGGGCAGATTTTCCGTTTGGAGTGTATCCATTGTCCAAATGTCCAAACGGAACTCCACTATGTCACTAAAATTTCGTGTCTTCCAACAGACGAGCGCATCGTATCCGAAGGCAGCATGCTCAACATCACCCGCCTGACCCGCAACGACGCCGGAGTGTACACCTGCGAAGCGGTCAACTCTCAAGGCGCCGCCACAGCCAATATCAGCGTTTCTGTACATTGTAAGTCTTTAATGTCTTCCTTAGTCTTCTTTCTCCACTCCTCAATCTTTACCTGATTCAACCTATCTACTCTCGCGTTACCATTCACTCAGTGTCTGGCACTTTCACAGATATCACGTCGAGAGATGTAGGTAATTTAAGATCCTCGTCATTACGAGGATCTTAAATTACCTACATCTCTCGACGCATTCTGCCTAGCATTCTGTCCTAGTGCGTGGACGACGATTTTTATCTTCTCTAACTTGGCACTCCAAGCACTCTTGAAAGACCGAAATGAATATGTTTATATGAAGGCCTTGGACCGTTTTGTCTAGAAACGAGTTTATGTCTGTGTCGTAGCATGCAATTTTCAAAATTGTCCTATGGCCGTTAACGTGTTAGATGCGAATAATATGAAATCTTTCGCCGCAGTTTACAAAAATGTGGATCCAGCCACTACTATTTTGCTAATCTTTAATGAAGAATTTGGCATAATTCTGTCTGCTTTACTTTGTTTCTTGATTTAACAATATAGAAACACTAAACTTATAAACTCTTCAACTGGACGAAATGAACGATAGTAAGTAGTAACTGTCGAATGATCATAAAATGATTCATTTTGCTTTAGCCCTACAATTTTAAGACGAAAAGGTATACACAAAAAACTACCGCATTCACAACCAACAGTAACAGGATAAAGCTCAACTTCAGTTGGATTTTTGGGATACATGTCATGTGTCTTGTTCCCGATCTATTTGGACGTTCATTGGAAGTTTTCTGTGACAATCATTCAATAATACAATGATTTAGGAATGTTGGAAAAGTTAATTTTGATATCTGTGCCTATAATTATCACGTTCTATAGATTTGATAACTTGGATCCAATGATGCACCTTTTGTATTTATATTGATATAAAATTATGGCGTTAATTTTATCGTTTCAGAATATAATTATGGTTATATTATAAAGATGGTGACTAGCTTTTTTTATTACAGATTCTGCTAGCGTAGTCACTGTCAGTCAAAATGGCATAGCCAATTCTGGTGAAGATGCAACACTTGCTTGTACTGCTACCGGTAAGTAACTAAACTAACAAATGAATCCAAAATATTTTCTTCAGTTTCCGCGACTGTCACACATTTAAATAAAACAATTTAAACGGATTATATCACGTACCTATATTAATTTTTTGAGCCTCCCTGACGTTTCGGTACCTTTACAGATACCGTTGTCAAAAGTTGACTAGTCAACCTTTGACAACGGTATGACTAGTCAACCTTTGACAACGGTATCTGTAAAGGTACCGAAACGTCAGGGAGGCTCAAAAAATTATCATACGCAATTAAATTGTTTGATTTAAATGAATCCAAAATGCTACTGGAAAGTTGCGTGGTTTGTCTTTTTTCCACGCTTCAACGTAGCAACTTATTGGCGTGATTTATTAATAGCTAGAGACTTTGAGAGTAAGGGCGAAGTTGGACGACGCAGCGGGGAAATTCTATTTTTAAATACAATATTTAATTAACACAGATCAGACAAATTCTTAAAGTAAAATTAATGGTTCATGTCGGAGAATCAAAAAAAAAATTAACTAAAACCTAATTTTGTTCACAGGTAATCCTCTAACAGCCGATGATATACGATGGGAACGAAAAGGGTACAATTTTAAAACTAGAACTTCGAAAACGTTTGATGCCAAAAACCTAACAAGTTATTTAGTAATAAACCAAGCAACAAAAGAAGATGTAGGCACATTTGAATGCATTGTAAATAATGGTATAGGCGATAGAGAGAGCAAACAAGAAGTTATGTTAGTAGTTAAGACTCAACCGACGATGGATACGGCACCTAATTTAAGCAAATCCGCTACAAATATAGGCCAAGTTGGAAGACTAATTTGCAAGTAAGTGGAACTCGAAACTGATAACTGACTTGTAGGCGATATAATTAATAATCCACCGTAATTAAGATCATATGACAATGCCTCCATTGCACTGTAATCTAAATCCTACACTGTAATTTATCTTGTATAGCTAATTTGAGATGAGCCATGTAATTTGAGAGCCGTCGAAGTAATTGTGTGCAATTAACGTTATATTCATAAAATTTCGCAGTAAATTTAGACATAATTACTTTCGTCTTAATATTAATTATTCAAGTATAAGTTTATTTCATTCTAAATAGGTCCTTAATAAAATATAAGTTTTAACTAAATATTATAATTTGTATTAAATAGCTTGGTTACGAGTATTGAAGTAGTTACACTTGTAATAACTAAAAGTACATTATTTTCATTTGTAATATTTAATATTAGTATCGAAAATGCTTCAATCTATTAATATCTGTCTACAATATATGTTTCAAACATAAAAGATTGCTAACTTTATCATCAAAATCTTTCAGATGTAAATCCGCACCAGCCCCAAGCTTTACATGGTCCAAAAATGGGGCAAAGTTACCAGTAAACACTTCAACCAAATACTACGCAGAATACCACAAGGTGGACCCGGTGACCTACATGTCTATTCTGTTGATCAACGATGTTTCCTCATCTGATTATGGGTCCTACGTTTGTGATGCTAGGAATGAATTGGGTTTCGACACGGCTAAAGTAAAGTTGGATATCACTAGTGCACCAGGTGAGACACAAGTATTATATAGAGAACTACCGTGAGTTTCAGACATTAAAATACCTACCTGTGAAATGGATTTACTCACAGAACAGTGTTGGAGAAGTCGAATATGGCTCGACATGTTTGGAAGAACGTGCTCGGTTGGCCGCCGCGCCTGATCGGCTCTCCTGATTATGAACGTGAACCGATTCGAGATATTATTTATTATTATTTTATTTCATTATTAGGAACTTTACAATTTCCTTAAATCTGAATACATTTGTCTGGTTTGACTGTGGGATCTCTGTTAGGGAATCGAGCGATATTCGATTTCTACGACGTGAGTAAACCCGTGTCATAAGTATTTTAAAGAAATGATTCGATTATTTTTGGGTATTTTTTTATTTATTATAGTAAATAATTGGGTTGAATGGAATGGATAGAATGATCAATGATTTATTCATTTATGATTGTGTAGAAACTGAAGAATAGTAACGTTCATTGGTGGTGTTCATTTTAAAATCGAGTTACTTAATGTCATTTTTAAACAATTTCTCAATTTAATGGTATATCTATACTCGTTACGTATTTCGTAAGCAATAATGACGTAGGCGTTTTGTAGATTGGTTTTTTTACTGTGTTTTATAAAGTGTAATATATTTTCAGATCAAGTGATGTCAATATCAGTGACCAACGTAACCTATAACTCCGTGACCTTGGAATGGGCACCAGGGTTCGACGGGGGCCTAATGTCGTGGTTTAGAATTAGATATCGGTAAGTGTATCATTTAAAAATATTCATTATTTTCTATAGTTTCTTTTTCTGTTTTTGAATACACTTCCTGCTTTCATCCAGGGTAGTTAATCCGATGTTCGAAATTCGTCGTATCGTGCCATCCCGCTCAATCAAATATTGTTTTAATCGAAGCGCTTATAGAGCCTTCATACTGCTGATTTAAGCTGAATACAGGCTTTGCGGTTTGCTACTTCGGAGTAGCCCTTCAAGGCTGTAATTTTTTTAATGTAGACGTAACCAAACAATAACATCCATTTATAGGTTTGAGTAATCATTCATAGTTGATCACCTAAAATATTATCATCATTGGAACATAACTATCTTGGCTAAAAGACTAGTCTACGAATTTGTTCTTAGACTAGTCTTCGGAAATCTTCGGAAACAATTTGGGGTTTTCGAAGATTTCCGATGACCGTTCTTGCGTTTTTAGCTTCGTCCTGTGATCCTTAAAAAAGGTATATTAATTTATTTCTTATTTACAGCAAACCATATGAAGAAACATACAGGTACGAAGATGTGACACCCAGAAATGCAACCTCATTCACGATAAGTGGATTGGAAAAGAATACAGACTATGTCTTCTCAGTGATGGCGATTAACAGAATGGGACAGAGCAAATATCGGCCCGACGACACCAAAGCAACAACACTAAGTAAGTATATTTGTATTTTAAAACTGTCGTGAGACACCTTTAATAAATATAACAACGGTTTAAACGGTTTAAAATTGTCAGGAACGACCCGACATGTTTCGAACTCATATGGAGCTCTTCATCAGGGGCAGCTATCCGTACTGCTACGCGACTCGCGGCCCACTCCGACCATTTGTTGGACTGCTTAGTGGGTCGCGAGTCGCGTAGCAGCACGGATAGCTGCCCCTGATGAAGAGCTCCAAATGAGTTCGAAACATGGGCTGTTCCTGACAATTTTACGAGAGTTTAAACCGTTTTTATTATTAATTGTAATTAAGGCCAAAATAGGCGCATTGTATAAGACGTTGAGTTGCGGAAAACTAGCTCGCGTTAACCTATAGCCTAGGCCAAAATATATTGCAGTTAAACTGTCCCACTAGTCATTGTAGGTCATTTCGTCTTTTGTATAATTAGACTCGCACAACGTGAGGTAGTATGTTTGTTTTTAACGCTATAAGTTAGGTGTTCACGCAACAAAAGACGGTGCTATACAAAACGAAGAGGAAGCCACACAAATGTCGAACAGACTTCCTGTCAAAATTAAAAAATATGAAATATTTTAATTTGAAACTGAAAAATAATGTTAAAAAGTGATATTGAATTGCAGTCCTGTTTGTGATTAACGAATTGATTGTTTGTAGGTGTTTTTAAGTATCAGTGTGTAACACTTATGTTTTGATCAGATCTGCTGCGACTTTTTTCATCAAAATAAGAAAAAATAAAGCAAACTTAATAAAAGAACAATTACTACGGCTCAGTTAAAGGTTATTAACTCTAACAAAAATGAGAAATACTTCAAAGAATTGCAATTCCGTTTGATGGTTTTTCACAAAGAAATCTTTGTAAATAATTAAGGAAAAGGTATTAATTA
Organism: Apotomis capreana; assembly: GCA_947623375.1. Lineage (NCBI taxonomy): Eukaryota > Metazoa > Arthropoda > Insecta > Lepidoptera > Tortricidae > Apotomis > Apotomis capreana. The sequence goes on from OX392520.1 coordinate 2,705,874, forward strand.
TTCAGAAGGCCTTTCGAGGGAGGAGCTAATTTCGTGTTGTTCTAAGCAGATATAATATTAATTAGTAATGGAATACTGAGTTGTACTAAATGTAATAATGTCCAAAAGATAATATAGGGCAGTGACCCGAATCTTCAAGAGTAGGTAAATTATGAAACTGACATTACAAAATATTATATTTTAATAGATTTTTTTAAGTATAACTTTGATTATCACTTGTGCTGACTTGACGTACAAAATACTTTGCTCTTAGAGTTTTAGATAAACTGTAAAAATTTAACTGAACTAGCGGTGTATACGATTATAATATTTGGTTTTCACTTAATTATATTTATTTCTTTTCTTGCAGTAATGAAAATGATAGGTAAAAAACCTTTATATTATGTAGTTTTGACCTGTTAAAATAGAAAACGTAGTTTTATATCTTTTTCTCAAACTGCAATGAAATGTCTTCATTACGTGCATTATAACAGGCCTTAGTAGTATCACGTATCGGGCGGAACAACTTCGAAGTCTCACGTTTCGGGCGAAACAACTCGAGAACTTTAAAGGAATTTCATACAAAATTAAAGGCCTAGGCCAGGAAATATTTTTTATACATAGCGTCTGTGTTCATGAACAGACTAAACAACTGAATTAGGTATATTATATTTTTGAGTGGTGTATTTTTTTATCTCATTGCATATGCTTAAGAAAAGCACTATCATACCAAGCCATGAAAAGGGCTTGCTGGCTTCGTATCATTATCCGGTCTACACTACGGCAAGCCCTTCTTTCGAGGCGTCTGCAGTAATGATTTTAAACATATTGTGTTGTCTAATCGAATAGTCTACTATATAATAAGAGGTGCTCTAGTAAAGTTTCTTACCTATCAGACACAATAAAAAGTCTATGACCAGTGGGACATTCTGTTTGATTTATAAATAAGAAGTTAATTAATACATTTCCAAAAAAATACTAGGAATGATAGATTTCATAAAAATACGTTTTTTCCACGCTGCTACAGACTTTGTCCCATCATCAGTACATTCGAGCTCAGAAGAGTACAACTACAATGTACCAGGCGTTTTCATTATAACTGGTACAATAGTTGGTACAGCATTAATATTACTGAATGTACTCTTGATAGGATTCTGTTTACACAGGAGGACAAATAAAAGGATCAGAGGTGTGACCATAAATTGATGATGTTGTTTTTTAGCTGCTATTTTGTTATTTGTGTTTAAAAGACCGATTTTGAGAGTGTACGTGTTTTAATTTGAGATTAATTGTTTAGTAATAAACTTATCAGATAACTAACTGTATAGCTTGTTTTTTTTTTGATAACAATAGAAAAAAAAACAAGCAACAACACAAGCAATATTTTCTTATTAACACTAATAATAATTGTTTTTATCAGTGAGTTTCTATTTTAATGGCCATTGGATGTAAAATTGAAAAACATTTTATAAATAAATGAGTATGAGTATGAGTATTCAATTGATGTTATTGGAAAATTCCATATAAAAAAACATATTTTGCGAAAATATATCAATAAACTGTCAATCACGGTCTTTTAATTTGCTGTTTTATTGTTTTTTTTTTTGCTGACTGTTTTGTTTTTCTTTTCTTTCAAGCTTCTTCAGAAGTAGGCGAGTTGAACGTAGTGACCACAGAGGTCGTAGAGACCGCAGACGTGTCGAAAAGTGTAGTAGTATATGTGTCCATTACCGGTGCTCTTCTCGTTTTGATAAACGCCGCTCTAGTCGCATGTTTTGTTTTTAAACGCCGTTCTAGACGGTTGAAAGGTGAGTTTATTTTTTATTTTATTTTGACGATCCAATCTTGCCCTTACATTGAAAATGATTATATTTAAATTAAACCATTTAAATGGATTATATCGCGTATATAATTAGTATTTGAGCCTCCCAACTTGCTGTTACCGTGACCGTTGCCGGTACTTACAGTTACCGTCGTCAAAGGTTGTTTAACCTTTGACAACAAACAAACATCAGGGAGACTAATGAATTATACGCGATATAATCTGTTTAATTTGTTTAATTTTTTTTTTTTATTGTGTGACAGTTGCGTAAAATACAATGAAAATATATTATTTTAAGATAAATAAAATATGCAAGATGTTTGCATTGCGTACAGGATTGGGTCGCGTTCTTATGTAGTTATTCTATAGTATTTTTGTGTGTGTATCAGTTCATAGAACTTGACTCCCACTGGCTTGCCCATTTTAGAAAATATTCCCTATTGATTTAGAAAAATCTAAATCGATCCCTGTTTGTCCAGAGGTTTTATTTTACGCCACGCCACCAATGTGTTTTACATTATAACAAGGAAAAACCAGAGAACTCAGAAATACCCTTTGATTGTCTCATAATTTGAGTTGAGTACCTAATTTTCTGTTGCTAACAGTGGTATATATTTTTTAATCAAACCAAATTTATTTCAAGACAATATCATTAATATCGCAACATACTGAGAAAGTATGTGTGCCACTACACTACACACATAGCCAGACAATTGAAACCATTAAATGCCACACAACAAAATTATCTGGATGCAATATAAGGTTCTCATCAAGACTATTGAGGTTCTGAATAAAGGTTATATAAAGTAAATGACGGTACGACCCATTGCTATAAAATCTCATTCCGTTTTAAAAGCAAAATTTCTAACTAGAAAAAATTGAAAAGTTTTAAAAGGTCCATAAATAAAAGTGCACTTGAAACTTTCCGCCCAGCTGCAAAGTTAGGTGTTCATTTAATTTAGTGGTGGCTAAAATGATTCGTTTTTGACTATGAAAACAAGCTCACTTTCACCTCAGTTTTCTTAGTAATTCTGCATCGCATGTATTAAATTAACCTTATATTAGTATTGATTCGGAACGCTTCTCGTGATATAATTTTGACATCAATACCAAAGTATATTTTTGGCGCCTTGATGTTGGTTAAATGATAATTTAGTACAGAACTGTAATTAGATTAAATCCTTAATTTATTGATGGAACTAATAAAAATCTTTACCGTAGTTGTGCAACTAGTACCTAGAGTCCTGTATAACTATCTGTGTATACAAACTACCTGTGTACTAAATATAATTGAAATCCATCCCGTAATTATGCTGCAAGGACTTTATGGACGGGATTTACTCGTTTAATCTCAAAGTTGTGTGGGATAAAACGTTTTCAAAGGAGAAATATTATTGCCACGCAGGCAAAGCCGCGACTAAAACGAATGTAATTTTAATTCTATTTTGAAATCGACTATAAAATTATTGATGCACCATCATGACCGCCATTCACAGCAAGAAGCCATACAGTTTCAACAAAATATTGCGAACCTTATTTCAACCCCATTAGTGCTGGAATTTCAACCCCTCGTTAGCATTTAATGATTTAGTACTCGCGACGATTAGTGTACTCAACTATGAACTGTGAGATAATCGAATTTAATTGATTACCCTTTGGAATTGCAGTCAATCGAGGTGCGCCGTTTATTTTATGCACGCATGGCACCTCGTTAAATATTTTCTGACTTTATACTCTTTATTCTATGAATACTATATGGTACTAAACAGAAAGAGTATACATTGTGGTGTTAGTGCCCTATTTTTTTTTATTTAAATGTTTTTTGCGTTGTTGCTGCCATCTTTATTCTTATTATTATTTGTGAGAGTAGCAAAAAAACAAACAAACAAAATTGCCGTAATTATCTGACTTTACAATTCATTAATTAACTATTAATGCGAAGAATTTTTAGTAACTTATCTTATCATTAAGCTTTATTCATATACTTCTGCAATGCTCATCTAACTGATAAATTAAACTTTATTTTCAATTCCCAAAATCATCCCCAAATTTCACTATTTCAATCCGGAACTTCAAATTTTCACCCCCAAACTTCACAATATACATATTTTCACAGAACAAGCCGGCCAAGCCTCAAAATCAGCGACTATAGAGATGTACGCCCCGTCATCATACAACGACACGATGACCGGGGAAACTCTAAGTTCAGTTTCTGAAAAGTCTGAAACCTATTCTCAAGATGAGTGTATGGATGACAGGCAACCGCCGCCTATTCCAGAGGTGCCGTCCATGCCAAACAGGCATATGTTACAGGTAAATATATAATTATACTACATTTTTAGTATAGATCCAATTTGTTGCACCTTTGGTAATGCACAAGTTGACGACTTGTTTTATACTGATCAGAAGCCTTTCTAAGATTTCCTTTAAGCGTTATGGCTCATACCTTATCCTGGTAACCATCACAGGTTTAACATTTTATTTGTTCCCTCAATGTGAAATAGTTTGCTATCCATATTGTAATACACTAGAAAGTGACTGAAAAAAAAAGAACATTTTAACGCAGTCATTCATATGAGGGGATTTCTATATAAATGAAAAACTTGACTAAGGGTATGGAGTGGAGGCGTAAAAAAATAGTATAATAAAAGTTACGTCAAAATTTAAATAAAGAACATCAATTTGTATACATACAGACACGTTACTACTAAATACACGTAGTCCTATAGTTTAGTTTTTCACCTATATCCTGTCATGGCTATAGCAGCCGCCAGGTTAATGATAACTGTGAACCCAAATCCAAAATGGCACTGCTTTCCAGAATTCCCCTTGCATTTCTAACGCACTATTGTTCTCCTCAGCAAACCGACGCTTACCTAATGGACGACCAGGGTTTAGTCATCCCCCCTCCGCTGGACTACCCCCCACCCAACTACGCCGTGTACGAGGGTGACCATGCCAGAACACTACCACACCCGCATAGACATAAGGATATGAGTGGGCACAGCACGCTTGGAAGAAGTGCAGGTAATTGACAAGCTTGCTTACCTTAATCCCCCCTCCACTGGTCTACCACCCTGCCAGCTACGTTGTGTCCGAGAGTAACAATGCTAGGACACTACCACACCAACACAGACAATGATATGAGTGGGCACAGCACGCTTGGGAGGAGTGCAAGCAATTGACAAGCTTCTTTATGCTTACCCAGCAATAGACCCACCACTAAAGATTCGGAAAAGTGTTAAATGTAAGCCTAGATGATGGTCACTCCAGTTTTAAAAAGAATCGCTTTGTCATGCCTTAAAAGGCATAACTATAAACTGTTGTCATGTTAAAGTTACTTACTCTACGTAAATTTGTAGATCGTTAATATGTCAAGTTTACTTCACTTGTTTCTTAACCCTTAAAGTCATTTTGTATAGTATTCCAAAAATACACAAAGTTGAGACTAGAAAAGGAGCGGAAAAATAACTTACGTGTTTTTGTAATTTTGTTCATTGACAAAAAGTCACAGTGGCAAGCCTCTATTTACAGAGACATACGGTTCACGTGTCAAACTAGGACAGTGAACGTGTTAGATACATTTTAGAATTTTGTAAAAGTGTAGTTTGTACAGTACTACGTATGGTCTGAAATTCAACGTTCTTTTGTATCCACAGGCAAGACTAACTACGTTCCAGCGCCGTCGCCAATGCCTCCTCTAGACGGCTCCTACTACAACATGTCCTCCGACCGCTACCTCTCCTACCCGCCGCTCATCGGTGAATATTTGCAGCAACAGGTGAGTTTCAACTTCATCATTCCCTTGCCCTTTTCCCATTTATTTAAGGACATCACATCACGTTTTCTTCCTCAATTCTTCCCTATTAATCGTTATCTCGTCGTTTACTTCCTTCTTATTCATATCATCTTTCACAGAATACATCCGAGTTTTCAGTCACTTCATTTTATTATATTCTTTTGGAAACTCTACTGGACATTCTTTTATTGAGAAGAAAATTAAGAAGAAAGAAGTAGTTATTGGCTAATATTATTCCCATTATATAAAATTTCGTGTTTGTTGTTTCATCTTGTTGTCCACGTTTTGTCATACTCTAATCAACGCTGGAACTTTTCTCTACTAAAAACCCCGTTTCACAGTGTAAAAGATGACTAAAACCTATTTCACAAATGTGACAACGTCAATTATATCTTTAAGGTCACATCTTACAAATAACTGTTCATGCATACAATATCAACAAGGACTAGAACCCGATACCTTTGGTTTACTGATCCAAAATCTTAACGAAATTTAAAAAAAAATTACGAAAAAATGACTTACTGTTGAGTTTCTTTCGGCTTTCTTCTCAACAGCGGTCTCCTCTTGCGAAATGCCGGTAGATTCACAATCTGACTTGTAAAAGTGCCCCTGTGGCCTACTTACTGAATAAATTATTTCATTTCATAAATTATTTCATTTCATTTCATAACTTTTGACCACAGTCGCACTGTACATTGAACTGCAGTATTTCATTGTGCATTGTGCATTTTGATATGAGACAAGACACATATACTCACATTTCAACGACATTTAAGTGAAATAGGAGTCTAGTACTTAGTCACGTAGTGTTACAGCAATTTCTTCTTGATCACTAAAAAGCATTTTCTACACAGCAATCTGGTCGTACCCCCACACCACCCCAGCAGTACGGCGCGGCGCCGCTGCAGAAACACATGCTGAACGGAATGAGCGGGTCGCCTTCTCATGTGGCCAGCCCGCCTATGAGCTATGGACTTGATGGTAAGGGATAACCCAAAAAACTAGCAGACAGATACAAGTCTTAATCCAAACAATTGACACTCCTTCCCAAAGTTTGTTGGTCCTTTTTTGGTCGGATAAAGATCTGACATTCTGCAAAGTAAATGTATATGCACATATTTATACGATTTTCCGTGACCGTGCAAAAGTCGTCATAAAGTTCCGTTTTCACTTACTGCAATCTTCTTAAAACCCACAACACAAATGTTTGTTCAGTACACTAAGTGAAAACACCCCGTTATAAGATGACAACGTCCGAAGTATCATTGTCATCATGTCAATAAATGATAAAAATAATGTTAGTCTCACTAGTATTTGAAGGGCTAAGGGGAAGAGCCGGATAAGTCACAATTGCAAAATTTTAAAATAAAATAAATTGAAGTTGTGAAATCATCTTACGATCTAAAAAATACATCGTTCACCCTTGTTTTATCTAGTCATATTATTAACTGAGTTATATTATAGCCGTAGAGTAGAATACAATTTAAATTAAAATTGATGTTGCTAGTTTTTCCCTTTATTTGTCTTGGATCTTGCAAGTCGAAGTCAAGCCAAGTGTTTATTGACTTTGCGTTAAACTTCATATCGATAAACAGTTTAATAATGCGCTAAACTTTTACTAAAGTATAACCTGTTTTGTGAACAGTGTCCCTGGACCGGCAGTCCGCAGGCGGCACGCTGCGTAGACGCAACGACAAGATGGCCGCCGTGCCGCCGCCTGACGTCACCGTGCTGCATCCCGGGTGCAACCAGGTGGGTACTTCAACACCCCTTTTTAACTATTTAGCCCAATAGAGATGGAAAACGTAAACTCTCTGAACATTTTTTACTAATTGACAACATTTTATATTTTTAAGACTACAATTTTATTCCTTTTCTGTATTCCGCGTAGAAAGAGGATCTAATCACTGTTTTTATATATTTTCTAAGATGACTAATTATTTTATTAAAATTTACTCATTCTAAAAAGGTAACTTCCCATTTGTCTAATTCCCTTTAGTCTGGTGTCTAATTAAAAAAAAACGAATCACGATGAGCTTGCTATGGTTGACAGCTTTTTTTTTTACGCGGAAGGTTGAAGACTACAACTCTATAAGCATGGTTGGCGTAGATTTCGCTCCACTGAAACATTTAGGGTGAATTTCAGGGCGTTTTAACCGCGCGGTTCTAGTTTCATTAGTGTCACATGCTTTTTACCAAAACGAAAGAGCAAGTCGCAATAACTGTGGTGAAACTGGGATCTGACGCTGGAGTCCTTTTCAGATTCATACAAATTCAACTTTAACCATCATCTATTTTGTCAATATTTGCTGTGACACTAATGAAAAAAAAAACCGCCGTAAAAACGCTTGAAATTCACCCTTTACTGAAAGTATTTTACCACTGTGTATTAAACCGTATAAACCAAGAGATAAAGGGTTGTCAAACTAGTTTAAAGTGACATGATTAAATAGCTAGGCAACATTCAAACCTTCCGGTCTAGGCACCAACGTTTCAACCACATTTAATTACTCGTTCATTTAATTTTCACGTCTCTTCAAGCTTACCGGGACAGAATTAAGCTTATTTGATACTTCATGTTGCGAAAATATGGTGTCGTGCCTTTTCGCAGAAATGTTTTTCGTCAAGTGTTTAATTTCGCTGAATTTTGACTTCGCAGAATTTTTATTCATTTGCAGTGAAAATTTATTATTTATTTATTTTATTTATTTATTGAAAAAAACAGGTTACATAACATTACAGTTTACACCAATGCGTCATGAACCGAACAATGTTTATTTTGACGGCGAAACGGCGTGGCCGCGTTGATCCGACATCTCGGGTGTTGGATTTGGTAGGTTGCCCCGGAACCGACGAAACACGATTTCATAATTCTTGCAAATATCATATTCTTGATTAGGTTAGGTTAGGTTTGTTTTATAACAATCCCAAAGCCGATTTGCAGTATAAATAAAATTAATCGTGACGTCATCAGAAAATTATTGCTTTAATATAGGACCTCAGGTTTATCTATGGAACACGCTTCTCTTTAATGACATACGATAAAGAGGTACAAAACCATACAATAGTACTGTTTTCTTTAATGAGATCGCACATAACGCCAACCGTCATGTAGTGATGCCTAGAGACCTTCTACATCTATGAAAAATTCACTTTATTTCATATAATTATTACTGTAAACATTGATTTGGAGAATAATCTCTACATAAATAAATAAATAAATGTCGGACAACCTCATACAAATCGATCTAGTCCCAAATTAAACTCAAGAAGGCTTGTGTTATGGGTACTAGACGACGATATACGTACTTATATAGATAAATATATACTTAAATACATAGAACAACCATGACTTAAGCACAAATATTCGAGTTCATCACACAAATATTTGCCCTGGCCGGGATTCGAACCCGGGACCGCTGGCTCAGTAGACAGGTGTCTGCAAACCGAGCCAAACGCGTCGATTTATCAATTACCTACATATAATATAATTTTCATAGTTTTTTTAAGTATGAAATACGAAAAAAATACTTATTGTTCAGTTTCTTTCGGCTTTCTTCAACAGCGGTCTCCTATTGTGAAATGCCGGTAGATTCAAATTCAAACATGTGATTTTGAAGGACTACAAAACATTTAAACTCTGGATTGTTATACTCGTATAATTTACAACTAACGTTTTCTTTTGTTACAGCATCAGCTTTCGCAAACGCCAGTCCCGAAGCAACCGCAGTCGATCCTGAAAGACCCGTCGAGACACAAATACGGCAACCAATATGGCAGCCCCATATCTTCCAGCACGCCCCAAAGCAACTCGAGTCAAATCCTCACAGTCCAGAACCTAACCTCAGACGTACCACAATACGGTACTATTAGAAAGGAGAACAAAAAACAAAATGTTACTATAGACGAATCTTATAATAAAAGAAGTGAAACACACGTGGTTTAAGATTAAGTGTTAGTGTTTGTGTACATATATGTAGTTAATGTAGATAGAGTTAAAAATTTATTAAATGTGATAAGTGATGGACACTGTAGATAGAACGAAGGTGAGTGAATTGAAAGTGTTTAGTGCACTAGGGCGTAACGGGCCGTTTTGAAACCTCAGATATTGGAACGGACTAAAAAATCTCATATCTGGGCATCTTGATGTAGAAAATATTAACCAATAATAATGCAGTCACTGGGAGAATAATAAAATGTGGACCTTTTTGGTTTACTATTGTTACTATAGCAAATTATTGTAGACTGATAATATTGGTTAAAATAAACGCTCCATTTTAATTTTTCTCGCTACAATAACTAAGTTACAAAAATATGCTGATTAAAATCTGTAGGTGCAATTCGGTCGTGTAACGTGCGTGTGAAATTCTTTATCGGCGTCATTTGGATTTAGAATTTGTGCATTTTCTGACAATTTTGCATCTGTTTTAGATCCAAATTGGTCAGATGTTATGGTAGGTGATACGGTGACGTACATTGTTGTATTTTGAAGCTAAGGTGTGGAATATTTCAAAGTCATGCCATCTCTTCTAATGAATAGAGTGGGATGGAGAATTTTGTAAACACAGTTTTATTATGTGTTCCTTATCCTAGAATCTTAACAAAAATCGTAGTATTTAATATCATGAGATTTGAAATATATACTACGTTTTTCGTTAAAATATGAAATTCTCCATCGCGAACTGTTGACGTTTATTAGATAGACGTTTTTATAATAGCAATTGGTCAATTTAATGAGCGTATCCTTTATTTCTTAATTTATTCGTGATAAGACAAGTTATGTACAGTTATTTTTAATAAGATGGCTGGCTTTGCGTGGGTGTTGCAAGTAATTGGTTTAACAAGCATTTTTCGTAACGTGGGAAGTTACCATTTAAGACGGCATATTTTGACAAAATATCTTGACGAAAATTTAAGTGTCAAATTATCTTGACGCAAATTTAAGTGTCAAAATATCTGGGATAAAATGGGCGTGCGGTCGCTATGAAAAGATCGAGCAGTCGAGCGATGCAGTCTAGTACCGGACGTGTTTTCATACAAATAAAAATTCTTTCATACAATGATAAGCAAACTGTCTTACCTTTTGAACCTTGGAGTGACCTACAGTAAATCCGATATTGTACTAAATTAAAACATTGAAATAGACAAGTAATCACTTGACTAGTATTATATTGTTAAGCCAATTAACTTGAAACACCCAAAGGTCTCAGTAATGACTAGAGTCATTATTTGTGCGCCAACTTCTCGATGATTGACTGACTTATCAATATTATTGTAAATTTAATTAACGTCCAAACTTAAGCGAATTATTGAAAATACTTCATTGTCCAAATTGTAATCATTTTAGAGTATTATACTAATAATTGATTTCATCTCGAAATGTTTGCCGATTGAAATTAACGTAATTTGTAATGACTCAAACGATTCCCTCGAAGGATCTCTTTTGATTAAGTTTTAATAGATTTTCTTATTAATTGTTAATAAAATTTCTCTTGATCTTTTCACAAAATTTATGGGAAAATTTTGAATTTGCCCGGCGGCGGTTGGATCGTCGTTTGTTTTTAGAATTTTTCTATGGCGGTGTTTTGACAATCGAGATATTCTGAGCTCTCAAAACCGAGATTTTAAATCTCTGGTTTCCTAGTATAGCGGTGCCGTCAGCGGCCAGCGATGGCCATAAGTGGAAGCGGGAGGACCGAGCGTGGTATCTCGCCCTCTCCAATGGCTGTGCTCAGCACCGACGGCACGCTAGCCAGAGCTTAAGTAACCGAACTAATTATTGTGGCAATAATGAGGAAATGTTTTACCGATTTTAGGAATGACAGTAGTCATTTTTGCTCATATTTCAAAGATGGATGCTTTGCTCCTTTGTATTTTCATGATCTCGACTGTCAAACAACCACATACAGATAGTGCATTTATTGTTATTAAATGAAATTGACGTTTGATCTGTTTCTTTTAACAGTCTAGTTTTAATATGGGTTTCTTGTTGACTACGGAACCCTAAAAACGAAAAGTTGCTTGTTTCTGTTCAAGCAGACGTCGATTTTAAATATTCCAAGGAATATAAGCATTTTTACATTACTTTTCGTATCATCTATATAGGTTTAAGTTAACAAAATTTTACTGCCAAATTTAAATGAATAACGTGTCATGTCTGAATGGCATTATTATTTAAATGAAAAATGTACATTTTTGACTTTATTTTCTACATCACCACATGTAAATAAAAGTAATACTCAATCGCGAACTGACAATAAATGTAAGTTTTATTGTTTAATTTTAATTTATCCTGCTTAGATTATTGTAAATAAATTAATTTTATTTTTCTTCTATTACATTAATAGCTTTTCTACTCCCAAATTTAATCGGTTTTAATACAGATACCAAAGTTTTATTAATTTTTATTTTAAGTTATTAAGCTACTTAATTATTTTTTATTTTATTTTCTTTGTTTTTTTTTTCGAATTTGTAACAAGTTTTTAATCAAATGATACTGCCATGAACTGATTTTATAAATCCTTATTTTGTCTGTTGATTAAAAATTTAATAAGAAATCCATCCAACGATGAAAATACGATTTCATATACAGAACAAACATATTTGTTGTTACATTTCGAATTTAAATAAAAAACTAATTATAATGCTTTTGTTTTATTTACTTTCCTTTCTTTTCCGTTTTTTTTACAGTTTTTCAGAGTTGTGATCCAATTATTAAAAACATATCAATGATTTTTTTGTTAACTTTTTTTTTAATAGGTATACAAATCAGTTTTTTTTTAAATTTAACTGGTACCTACTAAAAAAGTTTCTTCAACAAGAATAATATATTTCTTTCGGTCTCGAATGACAAAGTGCCAAACATATTATAATCGTAATTTGTTTCTCCATTATTGTACTAAAATTAACTAGTACTAATTCTAGATAGAAAAAAAAATTGTAGCTGTGTCAGACGTCCCTACGTTAACGTAAGTAAAACTAGTAAATATTAAAATTGTGCCTTATACTTTTATGCCATTTTGAAATTAAAATATCACTTAAAATAATGCCAAAACTTAGATTAAAATACGAACTTTCTAGATTATAAGAGTTCATCATTATAAGTGGAGTAATCCTTTTAAATACATTTTGCTGTTATTAATGAGTTCTGAAATTTCAAAGGATTTTTAAACAAAGCAAGACTGAAATAAAGCAAATTTAAGTTTTAACCTTCAATTATTTTGTAACCTAATTATTTTTTTTACACAAGGCTTGAAGCTCAGAACAAAAAAGCATAAAAAGGGTTTTGTTAATTTTTTTTTCTGTCATGTGTAAAAAAAGTAAGACCATAATTTTTATATTTTATTGAGAAAAACCTATGAGGCTGTTGTTATCTTTTTAAGACAGTGTCACTATATATTAGGTATATACTTTTGCTAATTTAAATACAATTTAGCTAAAAAAACTTAAACTTCTTGCCATAACGTATAAGAATGACATACTGCCGGACGAAATTGCAATCGGGAAGTGCATGTGCCAAATCTGTCACAAACCCCTTTGGCGAAATAAATTAAAGAAATGACCCAGTTATTCTCAAATATTAGTTAGTCTTTGACGAAGAAAGGCTCATACAAGTCACGTAGCGGTCACAAATTGTTGCTGACAATTTTAATGCTCACTGTGTGCATAAAATTATCATTGTTTGGCCGTATAGTGTATTTGTTCCCTTTTTTTTGTCTAATTACAATCAAATCATATGCTTAAGACTATCATGAGACATCTTTACTAATTATAAAAACGGTTTAAACTCACGTAAAAATTTTCAGAGACGGTCTGACTTGTTTCGAACTCATATGGAGCTCTTCATTAGGGGCAGCTCTCCGTGCTGCTACGCAATACCATATCGCGGTCGACTGAATCATGTACATGTTTCGAACTCATATGGAGCTCTTTATCAGAAACAGCTATCCGTATTGATAAGTGACTCGTGGCCCACTAAAATATGTCGTTGCGTTGCTGACAATTTTTACGTTTCCGTTTTCCGTTTCTATAAATTATAGTCAAATGCTTCCAGCCTAATTTGTTTAATATACCTATGATGTCACTGCATTACGTAAACATGCACTCATGCATGCTTAGTATCTGGGTCAACGTTACGGGCTAATTTGGAATGAATACTTAGATATACAATTGGACTTAATATCATAGTGACCGTATTAAGTATCTTTTTCCACTACCTGTTACGTCAGAATTGACTCTAACCTTGCGTTGCAACTGCTTAAACTTGGCTGGGTACCTATCAAATCATCGTGCAAGCCTTAGAATTCGAAGTACCATTTCTGAATCTTAAAAGTGGGGCGCGGCCGGACTGTTTATGAATGATTTGCGTCCATCTGGTTCTATCCATTCTACTTCAAAAATGGAACAAAACATAGAAAATGATTGAGTCGTCAGATCACACCAGTTATATTTAAGTTTCATAGGGTACGACGATGATAATAAGGACCACTGTGAAATTATGAAATAGAAGGTCTAATAATGTTCAAAATTATAATTAGCTGACTTTAACCTATTGACCGCCAAGTGGTCTAGCAATTTACCGTGCCACTGACGCCAGAGTAAAAAAAAAGATGTGCCCCAAATCAACAGGGATTGAAAAATACTTGTAGCGGTTAGAATTACAAAGTTTTTGATCATTGAGATTTGGACGGCTGTGGCCGACGTGGCGTCAGGGGCACGATTTTTTGTTGACGGCCACAGCCGACTGTGGCGGTCAAAAGGTTAATGACCTCAAAATATAATAAGATCGTATTGAAGAAATACCGGGGTGTTGGGTAGTAATGCAGTGACATCGATTTTATTAACACATTCAACACCGGGAGCCCGCCCCGTGGGTCCAGTGCTCGTAGCGAGTTTTCGCTACATACGCATTTCCCCATGTTATCGGCTACGCGCGTAGCGCTACGAAATCCTTGGCAGCGAATGTGTGGATCACTTTTGTTACCCTCAACGTTTACTGACTTTACGCCACACTATGCCGTAAATGGGATTTCCTACTCGCTAAAATCTTACTCCCTAGCCAAGGCAAGACGTAAAACTTAAGACAAACCACGGGCGGTAATTCGTAAAGCTTCAGATTGCATATTTATAGTCCTCACCTTCGGTTCGGGCTACAAACACCTGTGATTTGGGACATTCACGAATCTACCGCCCTAGGTATGTAATGTACTATTAAAGCCCTTTTTTTTGTATCCCTTAAGCTCATCAAAATGTGCTAGTAATCTTTATGAAATATTTTATATTCATTAACTTTTTTGCAAATTTGTCTAAATCGTTGTTGTGATTGATATTTTTAAATAAAAAATACAGGTATGTTTCTTCTCTATCTTAGAGAGGTACAAAATAAATATCAAATACGCATTTTTTTCGTATATTTGTATGTTTGCTTCGTCTTAGTTGGGTCGTGTAAATTCTTGTCAGAAGACTGATTATTTTCTTTTATTCAAAACTCAAGAGCTTGTCATTGTAGTGTAAGTGCTAATCGAAATGTTCAAAACATATTGTCAATACAGTTAAATAAAATTAAAGGTAATTAACTTATTAAATATGGCAACTCTGAAAATAAAACATGTGTTACCGATAAGGTTTACCATTTTTCTTTTTTGTGTTACCCTTACCTTTTATCATGTTACGTCCCATATATGGAACAAAGAAAAAATCGACTCAACAGGAAATGTAGGTACTCCGATTTTTTCTTATACTAATTTTTTTAATAAAACTTTGAACGCAAGCAGTCAATTAATTTCAAAGACATGTTTTACTTTCAGAGTTGAAATAAATGTTAAAAGTCATTAAATTTAATTCATCAATCTTTACAAAATATTTTAAAGGACTAAATTAATTAACAACCAGTTGCCAACTTCAAACTTTACTGGAGATTCCTTCAGAAGTTTCTAGAAACATTTGTGTTTCGTTTTATTCAAGTGTTTGGAACAATTTAACCCTTTCTTTTGATATTTTTAAGCCTAATACGAATTGTAAAAAAGACTTTGTTATTGCTAGAAAACATCGGATACATAACCTCTATGGATGACATAGCGGATGCTCTGAACCACCTCTGAACAGTGTTTTTTTTTTATATTTACATATAACATTTATTTATATATTTTTCTTAATTAATTTACTTACAAAGACTTCATTTCAGTTTATACTTAAATATTGATACAGTCTAACTTTAGAAACAATTTTTTTTTAATTTATATTTTACGCGATCCACGTACATACGTACGCACGTACGTAGGTGGGGATCGAACCCACGAACTGTACTTATCTTCCCGTCTAGCACAACTATGCTTCGCGACTCTTGTCGCGCGACATAGTGCTACCCGTCACTCTCTCACATTACTGCGCAGAAAGAGACGGGTAATTATCTCGCGCGAGAAACAGTCGCGTATGACAGTTGTGCTAAAGGCCCTGAGCTACCGCGACATAACCTTTACGTGTGAAATTAAGTTTTTTTTCGCAAAAGCGTATTCCGAATAACTTATTGTTTTTTATTCTCAATTCTTTTAAAGTTGTATTAAAAAAACATACAAGTTATGTGCCGATGTTATTAACGAATTAATCATCTTCATTCATTGTAAATTGTACTCACTCGTTAAAATTGTAAGGTTGTAAATTGCTCGATAATTCCCAATGTGACTTTGATATTACGTAACGCTCATGAAGGTGTAATCAGCATACATTGAATTAAAGAACTATATGTTAAGAATGGGATATTTTATTTACACAACACTCTCTGACTTATGTTACGTTTTCACAAATGAATAACATTATTTTTGCAAGAAAAAAACGTTAATTGGTGAGCTCATAACAGAGAGCTTGTTGCGAATTGTGATGGAATCCAAAAATAGGAATATGTTCGTAGAACGAAAGTTTGTGTGATTATGTGTATGTTTGTTACTTCTTCGCGCTTAAACGGCTGGACCAATTTTGATAAATTTTATTACGAAGGTAGACACCCTGGGTTATTTTTTTTTTTTTTTTTTATACTTTACTTTGCTTGCGGGCCCGTAGGGCCCTTTGCACTGCTTTGCACTGTCGCAGCCCGCCCTTTAGGGCGGGCCACCGAGATTTGACTTAACCTAAACTTATATATTAAAAACTAACCTACGAGCCGGGAGTATTCGGGACTCTCAGCTTTTTCCTGTGATGGCTGGTCTACGGCAGCAGCGGCCGGTGCGGCGGAGCCGCAGCGGCTGGTGGTGCCGAGGGTTGCGGCAAGTTATGTACATTGTGCTTCCTCGTGGTCTCCCAATGGGGAGCTCGGGAGAAATAGCGAGCTCTCGCTGCGTGTACTGCAGGAGCGCCGGGTCTCTGTTTCTTTGGGGGCTTCCACCTGGTGTGCTTCCTGATGGAAGCCCTCCATGGTTGTGTTGCTGCACGCGTATTGTGTCCAGCCGTGCTGGGTTGTATAATATGTGTAGTGTGTAAGGGCGTAGGCGCGGGCGCGGGCTCGGGCGCAGGCACGGGCGCGGGCTCGGGCGCGAGCACGGGCACAGGCGCGGGCGAGTTACTAATGTCGTCCACGGCGGGTGAGGTGTTTTGTTTGTCGGGTTTGGGGCCAGGTGTCGAATTGCTAAAATCGTCGTCTGACTCCTCGTCCGTCCAGTATTTCATTTTAATCATGTAAGATGGGGGATGATCGTGATAATGCTGGGCTAATTTGTTCCGTCTGTCCGTTAGTATGTGTCTAGGTCTACGATCCTTAGTAGGCACATCTGGGGCTGGAGTATATTTTACAGCGTTAGCTATGAGTGGGTTCTTGCTGATTTCCGCCTTGTCGAAGAACCTTTGCGAACACCACCCTGGGTTAACACATAGCCTGCTTTTTATCCTGAAAAAAATTATTGCACCCGTGGGGTGAGCGGGTTACACCGTGCGGCACAGCTAGTGCAATATACCTCTCTGATATCTCCGAAGTGGCAAACACCTAGTTTATGGTATTCCCTTGTTTTGTATATTTTTAATACCTAATTTTAGTTTGACTTTCAACTTTTAGTATAACCAACGATTCGCCTAATTCCAATCATAATTACTATTTCACTACATGATCACTAGAAACTCGATTTATCTAATCATCGCTTGAAACAAAGTTTGTTTTGTTTAACTATTTGTAATATTAGTTTTACTACTAACTATTTTTTATATCGTCGAATGTTAATTTATCTAATGATCATCATGTCGAAAATCATTTAGGTAATGAATGATGATGTCCTCCTTGACGTATCCGTCAACGGCGACACCCTGTCAATTGTTTCTGGCATGCGCGCGCACGTGGCTCGTGAAACCCGGCTTGTTCACGAACACACGATCACAAGTGGGACAGTGAAGCTGTCCGTCTGCGTTGTACGTGTAGCTGTATAGGAAGGCCTGGGTTGCGCCTTTCGAAGCTCGCGTTTCGCATCGAGGTCTTTAAGGCGGAGGCATTCATAGCCTTCCACGCCTGTCTTCACAGCCTTCCGCCATTCCGGCCTATGCGTCGCAAGCTCCTCCCACGAACCACACGGTATTCTGCATCCAGTAAGATGGCGTTTCAAGACGTCCTTGTAGCGCAGATACTGCCCTCCAGGCTTGCGCTTTCCAAGCTCTAGTTCTGAATAGAACATGGTTTTGGGCAGCCTAACGGAATCCATGCGCACTTAAGGTGTCCACACCACCGCAACTGGCCCTTCATGAGCAGACTTCCCATACCTGCAGACTCAGTGCGACGAAAAACCTCCGAGTTAGGAACCCGATCTTGCCAGCGTATCCGCAGTATTGCCCTGAGACATCTCATATGGAAAGTGTCAAGGCGCCGAATATCGCCTTTGTATTAAACACCACGTCTCAGAGGCGTACATCCCCCATCATTTAGGTACGTATTCAATCGCCCGTCAGTTTGTGAAAAGAAAAAAGTCCAAAATAATTACGCAGATAATGGAATCATAAATCGACAATATGGGCAACTTTTTTCTAATCTCGATAATTAATAACCAATATAATTGGCGGATTATAATTGGATGACGGATTGAAATGTTATATTATGTGTACGATAGGCAGCGAAAGTCTGAATCTAGGGCTCTCGCTGGTTAGGATGCGTGCCGACAGCACCCTAAGAGTGTTTATTTTTAAGCCGGATGCTCGGTACAGCAGGGCCTCGCTAGCTGCAACAAATGGGAGGCCATAGCTTCGGAGGTGAGAATTGTTAAGTTTTAAGTAACTGAGTCAACACTCTTAACCCTTAGATTAGCAATGTACCTACCTACACCAGGATATACAAACTCTTTGACCATCTTTTTCTATTTTTTTTAACGAGAATTGTTAGCTCTATTCAAACTTATCGCGGATTTAACTATCGACCTTTGTGGTTTTGTCAATTTAACGGCTAACCGGTTCACTACCCAGTGCAATAATTAATATATATAAACTTATTTATAATACTATATCGCTATTTGACGATACGGTTGGCGCAGTTTGTAGTTTACCCGCCTAATGAGCCGGCGGTTCTGGGTTCAAATCCGGGCCGGCCGGCATGCGAGTAGTAAAAGCTTTGCTCAATTTGGGACTACATCGATTTGTGTAATATCGTCCCTTAAAACTAATAATAATTTATTTATTTATTCAAATTAGTTACACAGCATTACAGTAATTAAAGGCACTGAGAACTACAAAATTATACAGAAAATAAAAATAATAAATTAAATCTAGTTTGATTTAGGCGACGTAACAGCGTGGCTCCGTTGCGTCGTCTGATCTGGCGCAGGATTCGGCAGATTAAGATAATTATTATGTTGACATATAAAACTACGTTTTAGCAAAATAAATGAATTAATAAATCAGCGTCCAGACAAAAACCAAAAGCAATTGAGTGGATAAGTAAATCAAAACCCTACAATTGACATTAAACGCCCAATAAAGTATGCAGTATGTAGTTGGCATGAACCTCGTACAAGAATCGCCCGCTGTTATTACAAGGCGATGTTTTCTCTGGGACTCGGTCTCGTTACCCCCATTACCATATCAATATGTATTCCAACTTCATTTGCTTGTGGTACAAGTTAACAGATGCAAGATGGGGTAAGTGTAGGCACTAATTCACCTAGATTTTACCCAATGTACTATTCCTATTTTTATTTATTCTTCTTCAATTTCCAATTTTCTTGCCAACCTTTTCTATCTCGGGCTTTTTCATTTACTTCTTGGTAAGACATGACTTTAAACCTTTTCTTTTATTTGCTCAAAGTAATTTCGTCTTGGCCTACCTACCTACCTACCTCGCTTTCCTTCGATTTTTTCTTCCATGATATAATTTTTTTGAGGACAAAGTAGTAGTCTTAGCAGATCATTTCGTCTTCTATTAAAATTCATACGTCGCTGTTTTAACACGCTAGTAATAATATCACAATATGTTGATTGACGTATTTAAAGCTTTAAGCCATCTTGAGCTTAATTTGGGACTAGATCGATTAGTTTGAGGGTCGGATATTTTTTTTTTATTTAATATACAGTATGTCACCTAATTTGGTATTTATATAAATCCTTGGCCTAATTTATATAAAGGCCTTAGATAAATTAGACGACGCGGTTGGCGTAGTTTGTAGTGCACCTACCTACTGAGCCGGCGATCCTGGGTTCGAATCCCGGCGGGACAAATACTTGTGTGATGAACGTAAATATTTGTTCCTGGGTCAGGGATGATATTAATCTATGTATTTATATATTATGTATATCGTCGTCTAGTACCCATACTACAATCTTCGCTTAGTTAGGGACTTGGTTGATTTGTGTAAGATTGTCGTCCCCTTAACATTTATTAATATATTATATAAAAAAATGTTTACTTATATGGAAAATAAGCTATCCGCTACCGCTTATGCTCTGGCCCCCGCCGCTACACAAACTCGTCTGGGTTTGACGTTTGGCCCTGTATTTAGCATATTAGGTTTAGATTTAGACTCTAGACTGAATATTAACGCCTGCAGGCAACTTCGACGTCCCCATGCAAGGAACGACGTATTTTAATGTGGAATTATAGTGACATACACCCTTTTGTAATTGTTCTGTCCATGGCAGGCGATTGCGCTCGCATCCATGGATGAAAATAGCGTTTCTGTCACCAATGATAGTAGTATAATGTGAATTTCAGAAATTAGTTCATTACTTGTCGAATTGACAACATTTAATTTATTCCGATATAATCAAATACAAGATAAAAAATTAAATATCACCACTACATTTTTACATTTTCGAGTTTATGACAAAAAAATAGTTCTTCAATCTAAAAGAGCGTAGGCAACCAGAAAACACACACACAGCGCAGAAAATCTTACAGTCGGACAGTTACTAAGACGGATTTAGTATGGAAATTGTACAATTTCCATATTAAATTGTACATCATCATCATCATCATTTCAGCCACAGGACGTCCACTGCTGAACATAGGCCTTCCCCAGTGACTTCCAGATCGGCCAGTTGGAAGCGACCTGCATCCAGCGGCTTTCCGCAACCTTTACCAGGTCGTCTGTCCACCTCGTGGATGGACGTCCCACGCTGCGCTCGCCGGTGCGTGGCCTTCATTCGAGAACCTTAGTGCCCCATCGGCTGTCAGTTTTACGTGCTATGTGCCCCGCCCACTGCCACTTCAGCTTGCTAATCTATCGGGCTATATCAGCTACTAAATTATGTACTAAATTGTACACTGTACACTATTCTTTTTGTAGTTTGCGACTGTCATTTTTCCAAAAGGTGATGTCATTTGAGTGCTGATTATTAGACGCCGCTTTCACCTTTTTTTTTAATATTTTCAAAACTAGTCCGAGCAACGAAAGGAAGATAATCCTTTTATTTTTTATAATAGTAGGTACAGATTTTATTCAATAAAGTAACAATACAAATACAATAAATTGTCGTAAAAATAACATTTGGTCGATGTGTGGGAGGGCAGCACCGTCGTCGAATCTCAGCCATTTCACTAGTGGTTTGAACCTATACCGTGTGCCACGAATGCACATGCTAGTTGCACGTATGATGGCAACGCTTACCTACCCGTGTTCTATAAGCCAGCCCAGCACGGTACTTAAAGATCGGTGCCAGCGTGCAGCGGTCTGATATAACTTCTGCCATGTGTTTCATGAAAGAAGACATTTGTGGGGCAAAGACGCCATCAACAGACGTTACTAGTGGGGTGAAGGTGGCGTGTTGCATTTCGCAAGCGTTTGAGTATTTTATTTTCTTTTCGTCTTCAGCTGATTTCAGGACGGATATTACGGGTCGCGAGATGTAAGAAGGAGCGTCGGTGTCAACAACACGAATGTCAAATAACGTCTCCCTCTGAGCATCCCATACTCTGCGGCAGGATAAGTCTGCTTGTAGACCGATATTAAAATTATCATTCCCACAGCCGTCTCATGACTGTGGCATGGAGATTGGTATGCGGTGGTAGCGTATTGCTAAGGCGTCTCTGAACTCTGTTGGGTACTCTCTTTGTGGGTATCACAGACAGCCAGTTAGATTATTATGTTTTCATTCAAACTGCGATCGATCTTTCTATTGTTTTTCTCCTGTTGGCGGTGAATTTTGCGAGTGTCGTTTCTAGGAGTATATCTTTGAGGGTTCCTTCCTCCTTGTAACCTGCACTCTGTGCGTCTTTTAGAGACGTATTCTCTATATGAGCGGTGGTTAGTATTGTACAGCCTTTCTTAGAAATTTCGTAGTTTAGGTTGGTGGAATTAGATGGCTCGGTAATTGCTAATCCGCCTTTATAATCCTTTTATTTCTGACACTATGTTACTTAGCAAAAAATAATCCTTATGATAAAGCCTTTCGATCGGTATGATAAAACTACAGGGTAATTATTTTTCTCGTGTAACGGGTTCGATTCCCAGTTCAACCATGTAATTATTTAAAGATCTATGAATGCAGTTTAGTTTGTTTTTAAATAAGAATAATGTCTTCTTTCAGTAAAATGTTCCATCTACAATATTCAAGGTACTTTCCCTCCATATGGCATAGCCGTGGGACGCCCTGTATAACTCGTGTACTTTAAAACTCATCTTATTGTAATGCATTCGTTCTATACTCTACCTACTACCCGGTTAAAATGGTAAGTTAAGGGGCTCCCGACAGAAATCAGCCAATTTGATGATTTTTACATCGTATCTAGTTTGTGGATTATAGAGTTATAATGTCCTATTTAATATATATTGTAGTATGGTCTATGCTTAATACTTTGTAGTGACCCGATTTTTGATTTAACGACTGTGTATTTTATAAAAAAATATTCGGTGAAGGACCAAAAATACACTAATCTCGTTTCTACTTTTATCCCCGGTGTATATGTAGAAAATATCTTATATTTTATTGTTCTAAACCATATTCCACAAAATTTGTTGTGAAGCTTTTTCTATTTTTCTCAATACTTTTCGAGAAAAACGCAAAAAACCGTTTCCACAACTTTTTCCCCGAAAAAATCGTAAACTTTGACGGCCTGTATCTCAAAGTCAGTGACATGTGAAAGGTACTTGATACGGTATTTTGTTGTGGAAAAACTATGTTATTATGATTAGCTATTTATAATAATTGGGAAAATCTATCGCAACAGATCGAAGGTCATTGAGAGCGGGGAGCCCCTTAAGCAAGTACATAGTATAAAGTTAACCTACTTTTTGAGTTGGAAACGTCAAAAGGTGCCATATAATAAATTCAAAGCTTCATGAAATTTTAAAAAGTTGGGCAGTTCAGCTACATTAATTTCGTAGGCGGCTACTGGCTACGAAGCCTCTACGGTGCTACGAGGCTTGCTACGAGTTCCAGTTGAAGTCTGTTTTTAACCCCCGATTAAAGAAGGGTGTTCTAAGTTTAACGTGTGTATCTGTGTGTCTGCCTGTAGCATCGTAACTTCCAAACGGATGGTCCGATATGAATGCAGTTTTTATAATCGAAAGCCTGTCGAGATTGTTTTTATTTATATGTATTTGATTGGGTCAGGGGTTTCGAAATTTCGAATTTAGATTGCTTGATTTGTTTCATCGTCATATACGAGTATATTATATTTATGTATCTACGTACGTATTTATACGTAGACTAGGTGTTTATAGTAGGTAAATCGGATATACCTAATAGGAGATGGCGGGACGATCTAGACGCGTACCTTAAGAACTGGTCAGAAGAAATGTCTAATTGGGAGTCATGAAAATATAGGGATAAGCCTTTGCCCAGCAGTAGGACATTCCTACAGGCTAATAAGAAAATGTAGAAACGATTCTGATTAAAATGACTTCAAAAAAGACAAAATTCTGAAAACTTATGTTCCAGTACGGTGTTTGCCGTACTGGAACATTCAAATCCTAAAATCGTAAAAAATGGGGCTACAATGTAATACTTCTCAAGTACGGAATTATACTTTAGACAACATAATGACTTAATGAACGTAACAGTTTCCTCACAGTGCCCCTTTGAGCTACAGTTCTAGCCCGACCTCATAGCTGCGAGATACGTTTGTACACATTCCGAGGAAATTATTCATAGTTAAACTTAGCGGACTTCGCCCATAGTTGGGGCCACTCACACGAGCTAGTCTGAAAGTTAGGTTTAAAGCAACTAAAACACACTACGATCTCATATCTAGGTTTTATTTAATTTATCTGTTGCTGAAAGGACTAGAAACTTCCAACATGAACGTATATTTAACCTTATACCTATTAGGCATTATTAGAGAACCTTTCACGTAAAATAGGCACATTGCAAAGCATTTTGCACATTTAAACCTGTCAAAGTAACCCCAATTTCTTCGATAGTCACCCCGGGCTTGGGCTCACATGAACTATTCTAAGATTAATGCGACTGAAACATAATCTACGATCTCATATCTAGGTTTTATTTAATTTATCTGTTGCTGAAAGGACTAGAAACTTCCGATATACATCTACGTTGAAGATAGGTATATTTTTATTGGCATTTGAAACCTGTCAACCCCGATTTCTTCAAAAGTCACCCTGGAGTAGGGAGCCCTACTGTGTGTGTGTGAGCACACAAGCTATTCTGAAAGAAAAGACAGCAGCATTTGGAACACGCTTTTCGTCTCATATCTAAGTTTTATGTAATGTCATATACAAGTGATAAATTCAAAGATAGAGAGAGAGAGAGAGAGAGAGAGATCCCTCTCTTCGGGATCTTTTCGAGATATCAGAGTGATCTTTATTTAGGCTATTTAATGTCACAGAATAAAAAACTAGAGAAGATTCTTTAAATCGTCCCAAAAGCTATCTGAGGACTTTTACAGATTGTTCGTGTAAAATGCGAGTGGCGAGCGACTGACTGACACGTGACGCTGTGATTAATAAGAACTCGCGCCAATTTTGCCCGAACAGTTGTAGGGACCCTCAGGAACGCGTGCATAGGCTAGGTTCACAACGCGTTGCTAGCCCATCTTGCTACACACTTATGTTATAAAGGCGAAAGTGTATGTTTGTTACTCCTTTACGCCCAAACGGCCGGATTATAATAAATTTTGGTATGAAGGTAGCTGACACCCTGGATAACATAAGCTACTTTTTATCCCGAAACAATTTAGCGGGCGATGAGCAAGTAATACCGTGGGGTGCAGCTAGTTTCTCTTAATTAAATCATAGCTGTCTAACACATAGTTTCCCGACAACTCATTCTTCTTAGTCGTACACTCTTGTCAGAGTGAGCGTGGTTATGCATTGTCCTCTTCTACATTAAGGCGACGGGTAATGCGAAACTAGCGCCACTTACGAATTTTTATTATATCTTCTAAACCAGATACATTTTCAGTAATTACAAGATATGAGGAGCTGGAAAAACACCTTTAGTATTTATTAAATCATTATACACAATTTCTTGTTCTTTAGTTGTCTCTAAAAACTTGCCCAAAACTATTGTGGCCGCTTTTGACGTGAACAAGTTTTGTAGGATGAACTACAGTGAACAAATTGTGTAAAGTCATTTAATAAATATTAAAGGTGTTTTGCTAGCTCCTAGACTTCAGTTATTTCTAAAAAAATATCAGATTATGAAGGTAAAAGAAAAAAATCGAGGGTGGCGCTAGTTTCGCAGTACCCGTCCCCTTAATGTCGGCTTTGGCGATTGCGATCGGCCGCGAGAACGTTGCCCTTCCACTCTGCAGTACCAATCGGTCCATCGACTTTTCGCTGCGGATGATAAGTCCAAACATTTTCAGGATAGACAACTCATCAGGTGTCTCGAAACAAAGATTTTTTTATAAAGAAAAAAAAACGCATTTTGTTAAAACTGCAGTGAAAATCCAAGCAATCCAGCAAGTCTGAGTTCCTCGCTAAATCAAAATGTTGCATATCTTAACCGGTTTTAAATTTCAAATTCATACTTGTCCGTACTTTTGAGTTTGAGCCTGCAATTGGCGAGCTTCGTGGACTTTGCCCGGGCTTCCAGTTTGTCATGATACGGTTTAAAATTAAACCAGATTTTCTGGGTTCTTGCATCGACTTTGCCCGGATTATGAAACTTGGGCTTAAATTATAAGTGATTTTCGTTGTCTATGGTTTAATATTTTGGAGTTTACACCTGAAGCACGAAGAGGATGGCTTAAGAGGCCTTATTCCTTTTAAAATGCTGATTGTTTTAGACATTTTCTGTATGATCAAACATGTTTCTTAACATAATATCGATGTGACTAGAACACGGCTATTGCGATTTATTGGTATATAATTTGAACCTACAGTTTGAATTTTTCATTGATAATTTCTGTTTCAAAAACTACTCGAAATTGACAAAATTCACGCAGAATCTGTGCTCCTGTATGGATTGATCTTGTGGGGAAATTCTGTGGATGTAGACAGAGTATTCAAAATTCAGAAAAAGTGTAATAATCGAGTAATTTGTAACGCATGGTTTGACGAAAGCTGTGTCCCCCTATTTAAAAAGCTACACATTCTGCCTTTGCCCTGCTTATACATCAGGGAAGTATGCGTATTTGTAAACTCCCACTTACATTACTTCCAAAAGCGTGGAGAAACTTTACAAAGGCAGACAAGATTGAAAGGGAGGCACCTGCTATTAAAACCACAATGCTGTAAAGCAATGTACCAAAAAAATATATATAACATGTGCATTGACATATATAATCGCATCCCTGACGAAATTGTAACCCTTCATGGAAATATTTTTAAGGATAGACTAAGTAGCTGGCTTATTGACAATTGTTTTTATAGCGTAAAATATTTTCCCGAGACATGTAGAATCAGGTAATTATTATTGACATTATATTTTGATTTTATTATTATTGATTGGAAATGTTTATTTTTAGATTATTATAATTCAATGTTTATTTTTAATTTTTTTAAATTGTACTCTAAAATTTGCATGCCTACATATAGGCTGAATACATGACTCAAAAGTTTTGTAATATCTAAAACACTGTATTCTGGCATATAAAATCTTTGAATCTTTGAGAAAACAGTTTTTTTTTTTTCAACTTATTTTCGACTGCACGAAATGAAAGCATCAAATAGCTATTTCTATCTACTTATATCTTGAACTCAAGGAAAAGTATTAAGTATTCACTTTAAAAAGTTAGTTGAAATTATCAATATACCTACTTATTTGTCATAATATTGAAATAAAACATATATAGGTATAACGCTTCTTAAACTAGTTGGACTATTTTTTTTTTCAGTGTATGCCCGCCGCGCTCGGATTTCTCGCTCAACCGGTCGCCGCGCCGCTGGCCGCCCGAAGTCGTGGCATCTCTGTTATCCTTGCTATTATAATTTTGCATGACCAAGGTTTGCACTCACTAGATCGAATATAGGGACGCGATTTGGGGATATTTGAACGGTCTTCGATTTGCCTGAAATATCAGGGTCAGCAAAATAGTTCTTTGCGATATGGTAATTCTATTTAGGATAAGATGGAGCTTTGTGACAAAAGGATGGAATGTTTTCATAGTATCTGTTTCAGGGTTCCTGTTACTAAGACCGCTGTCCGCCCGTCTGTATGTCCTTCTGTCACCAGGCTGTATCTCATGAACCGTGATAGTTAGACAGTTGAAATTTACACAGATTATGTATTTCTGTTGCCGCTATAACAACAAGAACTACAAAACAGAATAAAATAAATATTTAATAATTTAATACCATTTGTATCCGGCGCCATACAAACGGTGCAAACTTAACCCAGCCAGTTAGGATGGGGATAGGCACGCACTTGGCCGGTTTTTTACATAAAGAAAAAATTACTTGTGCCGCAGCATGCAATGCAAATATGATGATAAATGAAAATGCAATGCAATGTGCGTTATCATAATCATCATTTTTCTTTCATAAGTAATTTACCTTTGTATCAATCAATGCTTATAAAAGGACTAGCTTGAACTTGGAAGTATGGAAGCAACCTCGTACAACACGATAGATATATCCACCTAACCACCTTAATTAATAAAAGGGATTATTAAAAGCGCCTAAGAAAATGTAAGAGTAATTGTGCTTTTGGTCTAATAATTACATTTCCTACAGGGCCATCAATGTCATCATGAATTACTTACTCACTTTTCAATCTGTTTAGGGATAATTTCGAGGATGAAAACTATCCTATGTCCTTCCTCGGATCTTAAACTATATCCATGCCAAATTTCATCAAAATGGATTCAGCGGATAAGCGTGAAGAGGTAACAGACAGACAGACACACTTTCGCATTTATAATATTAGAATGGATTATAAAAGGATGGACAAAAACTAAAATATATTTGTACTTTGTTTGATCCTGTTCCTAGTCACATGTACATAGTACATCTTGTGAAAATAGAAATTCTTTGTAATATTACCAACAAATTAGGATCCTTATACAGAAAAAAAATCACACCTCATTAATGAATTAACATAGGTCGTAAAAAATAGGTAAGTAATTGTTGAATTTAAAACCTCTTTTTTTATATTGACACTTCACCAAACGCTTCATTTCATAAAAAAGATCCTCGGAAGTCATATTTTTTTTTAGAAATCTTGAAACTGTTATCGTATAGATGAGGTTAGGTTACGTTTGTGTCAAAACATTCCAAAATATTATATGGTTTCAGAAAAGATTTCTATGAAATGAAATTTGATGTAAATTGTGTCTATGAATTTTTAGTGAGTAAGTCAATGTAAAATAATGGAAAATGAGTAACACAATAATAAATTAAAAAATAATAATAATAATATTTGAAATTTTTGCATGCTGTGATAAGCTAAGTGTGTGATCTAAATAAATACAAGCCATTTAATATGTCAGTCAAATGTAACTACACTTAAAGCAAATAAAGATTTTCATTTCATTTCTATAAGTCTAGTAAACCAGGCATTTGATATCCTAAACCTTGATATAATATAAGAAAAACCTTTTTTGCCGAACATACACAGCTTAGTTTAGATTCGCGCAAGTTGTTTATGTGAAACAATATGAGCGAGGTCAGCTTCTTACAACGATGCACGATAATCGAAATATTCGCTGAAAGAGCCGAGCGCAGAACATTCTGGAAACAGCTATTGCACTGTAGTAGCCCGGGCATGAATCGGGAAATAGTACATTATTGTCGAAGCGAGGAAAGTAAGGCATTGCTGACTGAACGAAAGACCTTGGGAGTCCGGTTAATTTAATACGAAGCCACGGCTGAGACAAATATAATGCTTTTTTTTAAATGGTGCGAGAAAACAAAATAAGTAGGTACAAATAAGTTTTATTAGCCACTATATGTCTAAACTGAATTATCGCACTGCCGCCATTTTTTTTTTAATAAAAAAATACGAAGTGTATTTATTTTCTAAAAACGCCATAAATAGCTTGTGGCTAGCTTGAGGCAACTAAAAAGTCGCGATAAGTCGTATCTACTGATCTTCCATTTTGGCTTACTAAGACTGAAGCCTACGTCATTTTTATAAATAGCCATTTTAAGTTTTAAAAAAATTTGTACCTCAACAATTAAAGGAATTTCATACAATATTATCATACTAGAGCACAATACTATCACCCTATGCTACAGTTAGTGTACCTAAATATATACAGATACAGATACTTTATTGGTAAAACCTGGTATTTTAAAGTCATGTTACATTATTTCTTATTATAAATTACAATTATCTACATTATTATGATTACAATTCCCAATTATTATTATGATACATTTTCAATTGTTATTATAAACTACAATTATATTATTATTACTGATTGGTCAATATACAAGGTCAATGATGACCTTCAAAAAACTCATCTTAACTATAGTAAGCAAGGTCTAAAAGCAAGG
This sequence comes from Apotomis capreana, assembly GCA_947623375.1. NCBI lineage: Eukaryota > Metazoa > Arthropoda > Insecta > Lepidoptera > Tortricidae > Apotomis > Apotomis capreana. Next base: position 2,735,770 of record OX392520.1, read on the forward strand.
ATTTGAGATTTCTTGTGAATATTATGTCACTAGTGGCTTCTTTATGTTATTTGGTACTTTGTTATAAATTTTGGGCCCAACGACGATGTGACTTTCTAACCTTGGTAAGTCGGTGTTTAGGAACTTGAAGCAAGGGTTCCCTGCGGCTATTGCTGTTCAGTATTGCGATGGTTTTATAATTTGGGAGATTCGCCCTTACATATTTGCAAACTGTCAGTATGTAGACCGATGGTAGGGTTAGAATTTGTAGTTTGTTTTTATCGCCAAATAACAATGTTTCGGAGTTGATAAGGGAATCCAAGTGGCACCGCTGTTTTTGTCTGTGTAGGGGTCGTCTGTATCGTTGAACAAACACGATTGAAGTCCCGACCTCCTACTCCTTTCAGATGTTTTCGATAAACGGAATTATAAACATTTCTAAAGAAAACAGCTCTACAAAGGGGATGTAAAAAGATTGGGTCTCAAACTATAAAAATAGGATTGAGGGGTCCATTTATGTATACTGAAAATATTAGAGATAGGTGAGGTTTCTAATTTCTAGTCCGTGATGAAAAAGTGTGTTATAAAGTTACCTGATCTTCTCTTCACTTTATTTATCTACTAGCTGGGCCCCACGGTGATACTCGCTCATCCCACGGGAACGCTAATTTTTTCGAGATAAAAAGTAGCCTATGTGTTAATCCATCCAGGGTGTCAGCTACCACCATACCAAATTTTATTAAGATTGCTTGAGCTATTTGAGCGTGAAGAAGTAACTAACATACATACACACTCACAAACTTTCGCCATTATAATATTAGTGTTGTGTATTTAAGTTTTTAAAGGAATATGTCGATGTTCTGTTTATAGACCGAGTGAGTGAAGCGAGCAAAGATATTATAAGTTTCAGCTTGTACAAAAATATCAATCATTATTTAAATTCGAAACTTGTTTGAATTTGGAACACAATTGGCATAATACCCCTTCGCCGCCCCATCGTAAAACAATATACAAAGATTTTTCTACTGTATCTTGACCCGTAGTGTTGACATTTTGTTCTTATGCAATTTTAATGACCCAGTTTCCTTTTATACGGTGTCCTCTTCGGTGTGAATGATGAATAAATGATGAATGAATGATGAATAAATGATGAATTAATGCACCACAATACATGTAATAACATGGTTCCTTCATACATTATTTTACCATTTAAGCATGTGAAAACCTGATTAAGTTGTGTAGATTACTTCACACTGCGTTTTATGATGTGGCACAATTGGTACATATGTTCGGCGGGTCCATTACAGGCCCAGGCATATCCGGAACCCGTCAGGCTGCTAACAAAACCATATAATCACCTATAAGTCCAAATTAACGATTAAATCCCGGCTTATCGCTGAATTACGCCCAGCGCGGCCGGCTGGTCAGAGTCAAAACCGCGTAAGCGATATTGGGAAATATAATCACCATACCCGCCATACCCGGAGTTTTAGGTGTATCGATGATTTGACGCCTACCGTCGGCTTAGTGACCTATCATTTGTGCATCGCAAACCCCGGGGTATTATAATCACAGTAATGTTATAAAAGTGAAAGTTTGTGAGTCTGTCTATTGTATATATTGGTTCTGCATGCTCGAACGGTTGGACCAATTTTGATAATTTTTTGTATGAATGTATGACACCCTGGATTAATACAAAGGCTAATTTTATCCCAAAATAATGTAGTGTTCCTTTTGGGATGAGCGACTAGCACCGCGGGTCGCAGTTAGACAGTAATAATAAATTGAACAAAATAATCTAGAGAGGTATCAGTTGATTGTGACCAACATATTTTTTTTTTTATATTTTCCAGAAATTTTACCATATAATCTAGTGCACCATTATGTAGTAGGTATGTAGGGCAGTAGCCTCTTTCTATCTACTCAGCTCGTTACCAGGGTTCTTAAAATACGAGAAATTCCGTTTGGACTTACGTATGAAAACCAGTGACGACCCTAGTTCTCCCCCTCAATCACTACTGTAGCCCCCAATCACTCCTGTGCCGCGGAGATAATCCCATTAGCGGGTTATACTCCCACACAAAGTCCGACTACTGGTAGGTAGTGAGGGCTAATACAGTTCAAGTCATGTCAAAAAAAAGCCTAGTTCTTCAAAGAATATTGCACGTATTTTACGAATCTTGCTCATCACACAAGTTTAACCCTTCTCTTGGCAATGTATCATAATATGACGATACATTCAATTTAATCATCTTTTTGTATTTTTTTTTACTTTTAATTGTTTTAATTACTCAATAACAGCGAGGGTAGAAATGCGGACTTCTCATTTATTAAGCCAAGAAAAGAGGGGAAAATATCATATACCACGTTGTGGCGCCGACTCGGCCTCCGCCGCTTATCCTAGGAGTGATAATTTAGCGCAATTTATTGCGGTCGATGTCGAATATATTAGACGAGAGAAAAGTGCCTGATTTATTCGGCGGTTCGTTTAAAATGGGGAGATGCGGCTGGAATGACGACGACTGATGTTAAATTCTACAGCATACTGTAATTATATAAATAACATTAGCTCAATATGTTGTGATACAAGAAAAAATTTTTTTTTTTTTTAATATATCTTCAAACGTAACATTTTTTTTTAATCCAACAGAAAGGTAGAAATTGTTTTCAGGATCCTCGTAATTTAAAAAAACAATAATTGTAAAACAACGGCTTATTACTTATTGTCTCAATACAAATATTGGTAATTGGTACCCATTACATACTATAATGACGTCCGATTAGGTGGCCATTTTGTATGCAGCGTCTTTAGCCCTCCAGAGGAATGCTGAACATTGACGGTTATATCTGACTGTATCTGACATTTAGAGCAGTCTAAGTTAAGTCCCATTAGACAGACATTTGATCCCAATAAAAAATAGAAGCGATTGGAATCCTAAAAAATGTTTTCGCCATGCCTATTCTTCAACACAGCACTAGGTAATTCGCAATATCCCAGGTGCAAAAATAAAATAATGTACGAGTATTTGTTTGAACAGAATTGCTATTTTTTGTATAAAGATCACATGTTTTATTTTGCTCGCAAAATTTCATCGGTTCAAAATGCGACCTGTAGGCGAGAACAGCCGGACACCAGAACATCCGGAATTGAGACGTACGGAAGAATTTTCGGCCATACTAGCAATTTCCGGAAACTCGGTCAAAAATCATAAGTATATCAGGCAGACGAAACTGAACGCCTTTCTAAAGTATGCAAAATACATTTTATGCTACAAATTTAGGTTACCTGCAAAACTTGAAACTGAGAACAATGCAACGCTTGAGGAAATGAAATTAAAATAGACCCAAGGTACTGTTCTAGACGAGCATCTCACGGGTGCTCCTCGTAATTCTAAAATACTCCTTTTCGAGTTTCTTAAAGCGTCTCGTTTGCTGGGGCAAGTTACATACGTTTCATAAGTACGAAACAGTGCATTACTGCAAAGGCCGCGAAATAGGCGATTTCCGGCTGAGTAGTTATAGGCCAGCAATACCTGTTTGCATCGAGGCTTGTCTACTTAGTGCATTTATAATTAAATAAAAATAAAAAAAGGCTGTAAGAAATCGATATTGGAACAAAATAAGGTATTTTTGCTCTAAGCCAGCACAGCAAAGAAACCTTCGTTTTAGGGTTCCGTACCCAAAGGGTAAAAACGGGACCCTATTTCTGAGACTTCGCTGTCCGTCCGTCCGTCCGTCCGTCCGTCCGTCCGTCTGTCACCAGGCTGTATCTTAAGAACGGTGATAGCAAGACAGTTGAAATTTTCACAGATGATGTATTTCTATTGCCGCTATAACAACAAATACTAAAAACAAAATAAAAAAAAGTGTGTGTGTGTCAGCTCCGACGCACGACTGGAGTGTACTCTTCAGGCCAGGCGCGCACCACTTTTTTGTCGCAGAAATAAGCGTACTTATGGGTTTATGAAAATCGTGGTGCGCGCACTCTCATATAAACCCATATCTTGCATTTATGCGACAAAATTATCGTGCGACTAAAATCTTGGTGCGCGCCTGGCCTTAAGAACGTTTATAAAATATATACTCAATACTCAATACGTTTATTGCACATAATGATTATACAGGTGAAAGTAAATAGTTTAAGTATCACATTATGCACCCTGTTGGGCGCTGCAAACTAGAACGAAAAGGTAGGCACACTTTTTGTGCAACCTGAATTCGAGCGCTGCGAGGAATTCGTTTGACCATTGGAATTGAATGTTTAAGCTCACTGATTTTTTCAGAAAAAGGCCTGATCTGACTTGGTTGTGAATTGTTTGCCTGGTGGCGACGTAATTGCGCCAGCACGAATGCCATGGGTTCTACTGATGTGTATATTAAGTCCTTTCTGACCTTTAAAGAAACGAATCTGGGAGCAATGTGGGCACTGTACGGAATTCTCCAGCGACAGCGACACAGACCTGGAAGCGACATTCTGAGAGGAGCCCGTGCTATTAGGATTCATCAAGTAAACTATTAAAAAACGCAATAGATAAAAACTTACGGCTACGATAACAAATAAAGTATTAAAAAAAAACCGCTCCAAGTTTCGGCATACAAATTGCCCCATAAAGTTCCTGGGGGAAGCGGTGGTTTATAATTGCACATATAACTAGATAGTACTCATGCACTGATAGCAATCACACTCGTAACATGATAGAGATTCACGCATAATATTAGCAAAAACTTGAAAACAAAAACACATTTCTCAGCTGTTGTAGATTGACAACTGTCAGTCAAGCTGCCCGATGCGCACTTGCGCAGCAACGCGCCGTGTAGGCCGCCGGCCGCCGCCGCAGTCTCCGCGGAGAAATTATGAATATGTTTCTTGTCTATGTTATTTGTTAAGCCTCTTGTGGTAATTTAATAAATAAATGGCCGAGAACAATTAATATTAATTTTCTCTAACGGGAGCCATGTTTTCCCGTTGCTAAGTACATTTAAAATACATTTCATGAAATAAACATCTCGGTGAAGGTCATTTTATATAGGGATCTTAGTCTATAACGCTTAACGTAACGCATAACCTGCTAAATTAAGAAGTCGTATTTTTACCCCGATCGTATAATGAGATATACGACTTTTTAAATTAGCACGGCAGATACGTTCGATTTTATACCCCATAATTTTCATACCCCGGGCTTATATATGAAAATCGATTCTTAAGGAGTAAACTCCAATAAATATTTAAGGGGGCTCCCATTCAACAAACGGGATTGGTTGCGTTAACTTTGCACCTCATTTGTATCGGGCGCTATACATACCAGGTGCAAACTTAACTTAACCACTTAAGGATGGAAAGTGTTTGTACGGAACCCTCGGTGCGACATTCCATTATTGTCCTCCTCCCCTTCCCCGCCTGAAATGGGGTACTTCGATGTCTAATTACAATGAACATAACGAGAATATTTCATTGCATGTTTGAGAAAACTATATTTTATCCTACAAATTTCGTCTGCCTGGATATGTGAAATTGAGAACATTGCAACGCTTGACAAAATTAAATGAAATAGACCCGCGGTAGCATCTCGCGTTTCCGCGCAATTCTAAAATCCCTTTCGAGTTTCTTATAAAGTATCTCGTTTTGTCGGGACAAGTTACATTTCCACTTCTACGATATGCGCTTTATAAGATCGTAGGGAGTAGAACCGTACCGTGACTCTCAGACATATTAATAGTAGTTTATGTGACTGTACATAATGAAGGGCATTAATCACGAGTGTGGGTTTATGACACGAGCCGAAGGCGAGTGTCATAATAACATCACACGAGTGTTTAATGCCTAATTATGTATAGTTACATACACTACTTTATCTACTCACATATCATAAGCCTCCATGATGCATTCAGGAGCCGCATATTATGACCACCATACCTACTGTTTCTTTGATTTCGCTGGTAATAAGTAATTATTGACGTTAGGTGCTTTGTTACGGATATCAGGAGGCGTCTAATATCTAATATCTATATCATCTTGATAGCTCAGTTTATGCAATAGTTTATATTCAACAAATCGATCAATTTTCCGCATTAAAACAAATTCTAACCGGTAATGGCGGCAATGAAAACTTTTCTTTTCTGGCAGCTGTCATAGTTTAATTCAGAGACAAACTAGAGTGGGCCCGAACTACCATATCGTTCGATATCTTACTTGCGTGCGTCATTTGTCAATTTGTCTGCAAATTGACAATTCATTTCGAACTAAACGTCATCTCGACTGATATTAGAATAGAAGTCAAACCAAATTTCTTTGGTTTTCAGAGATGTTCGAAATTTGAATGATATAATATTATCGAAATCGATGTTATTAATTAGCAATAATAACATTTTCACAGATAAGAAATTTGTTCTAAACAAAACAGTTTATTTTTATGTTGGTCATAATGTGCGGTTCTTGAACGCATCATGGAGGGTTTATGATATTTGGGTAGATAAAATACATAACGGGTTTGCTCAAGTCGTAGAAGTCGAGTATAGACGTATCGATTTGAGGCATGTGAAGCGGGTTCGATTCCTGGTCTCTTCCACCAGCGGGCCTATGATGGTTGCGTTTATCACGTGATAAATAAGTGACAAAGCATCTGTCACTCACACTCGCATTATGTCAAAACGTGACGGATGCTTTGTCACTTATTTATCGCGTGATAAACGCAACCATCATAGGCCCCCTGGTAACTGAATTATCAATTTTTCTTCAAGCTTTGATCTTTGTTTCATAATTTTAACCCGGCCAGATAAGATGGGTTTGATACGGAGCCCGCGGTACGCGAGTTCGACTCGCACTTGGCCGGTTTTTTTATTAAGTCTAATGTTAAGTTTATTGGAAAGACTAGTATACTTCGTGCGGGTATAACTCTATTCCGTGGCGTCCAAGTTACGAATGTAAAATGGAGTTCTAGTGCTTTAGAAACGTGTTTTAAAAGGATTCCTGATAAAAAAGTAGGTAAATTAAATTCGTTCGGTATGAAACCGACTATTACTTGAATTCTGAATATAACACAAGCTTTTTGCCGCGGTTTCGCTTGCGTTGAAACATACTTATTGTAACCAATGTAAAGTTAGAGTATAAACTACCTCTGTTCTCATAAAAATCTGCCTGTCCTGTCCTACCCTGTCCTGTCCTGTGACAATGGCGGACAGCGTATTAAGCATTTAAAAATACAGAATAAATCAAAATTTTCATTTGAAATTTCTTCACCCAACTAAAATATATATCATTTCGGTTTCCTATGTCAAATAGGTACTATAAGAAATAAACATTCGTTTAATACAATTTAATATGAGTCAACTAGCTTGTTTTTCTATTACCCCCTAGACATTAGACGCTGAGTTTATGAAGTATCTATGGCAAATGTCTAGACATTTGACGTAAAGTTTATCAAGTATGTATGTCAAATGTCTAGACATTTGACGTAGAGTTTATCAATTATGTATGTCAAATGTCTAGACATTTGACGTAGAGTTTATCATGTACCTATGGAGAACTGTCGCAGAGTATACTCTTTTTGGGGGCTCTCAGCGAAGAGTAAGTATAAGCTAAGCAGTGAATAACCAATGCCCCCTTTGACTCCAGAATGGTAATGAACTTAGTTTCATACATTTAACTATTAATGTCTACAAAGCAACTGGGGAACGTGCATGTTTACATTAAGCTACATGGGAGCTTTTGTTACAGTGTAAAGAAAAATGTAGGGTTGTGACGCCTGTATGTGTATATTGACGACGTGATTGGCGCAGTTTGCCTACTGAGCCGACGGCCCTGGGTTCAAATCCCGGCAAGGACAAATATTTGTGTGATGAACTCGAATATTTGTTCCTGTAGTATAAAACAAAGTCAATTCGGGCTGTCTGTTCCTAAGTAGTATGCTTAAATCTTTAAACCTGCGCAACGAATTTTGATGCGGTTTATTTATAAGATAGAGTGCAAGCATTGCTTAGTTTGGTCTAAGATTGTCCATTTATTTATTAATTATTTTACAGCAATCATTTGTGAGCGGGATTCGAAGTGGGGCGTCTTACTACCGCAACTATGCTCGAGCCATTAAAATTTTCCAATAGTTGCTTTATTTCTTATATGCCTTAGATTGACATCGCATATATGTAAAGCAACAGGGTGTGTGTTTTTCAGGCCCCGTCATATTGCGGATTTTAAGTGGTACTAAATTATTTTATTGGCAATGCCAATTTTTTAGTAACTGACTTTGAAAGTCGGTGAATGTTATTGATGTTTACAAAGAGCAAACAACACAAAATATTCCGCAAACCTCAAGTAATTTTTGCATAATAAAGCCAAATCTATCCACAGTGATGAAAGTCAAGTTTTTTGCAATAGGATTCAGTATTTATTTCGCAAGAAGAACGAAGGATTGAGCAGCATTCCGGTAAACAATGTTTTGAGTTTGGTTGATAACAAATTCTTGACAAATCGTTACTGACGCACACATAGAACCAAAAACGGCGCAAATCTGTTGTATGAAGACTCGTTCTAGGCGTACTTATTCCAAGTTTAAATAAAACATGTTCAAAGACGTCTAAGAAAAGTTGCCCCGTTGACTTACTTCTTGCATTTGACTATGTCCTAGAGCTAGGTTAAAGCTAAAGCTTCACTAAACTGCATTCGCGGCAGCCTAAAACAAACTATTAGTATGGTAACGAGTATTTATACTGCGGCGGGGGGGGGGGGGGGGGGGGGAGATCCGCAAGTTGCCCGGCACTGAGCTCTCACTGAGATTACGGAGGGTAATATTAGACATAATAATTTATTTGTCTGATACCTATTATAACATAACGACGAGCAAGGAACGAGGTAAGTACTTACTACACCATTTTGAAATATTTACGTACCTATACGTATACCATTCTGAGGATGATTGCTGAAAAGCTGAAAGTAAAATGGTTATTATGGGCCTCATAAGAAGACTCAAAGTTACTCAAAGGGCAATGGAGCGAGCTATGCTCGGAGTTTCCTTGCGGGATCGAATCCGAAATGATAACGCCAAACTTAAGTGGCAGTGGGCGGGGTACATTGCTCGTAGAACCGATGGCCGTTGGGGCAGAAAGGTTCTTGAGTGGAGACCGCGGACCGGAAGACGTTGTATGGGAAGGCCCCCAACAAGGTTGAGCGACGACCTGGTTACGATCGCGGGCAGATATTGGATGAGGGCGGCGCAAGACCGATCGTTGTGGAGAACCTGGGAGTGGCCTTTGTCCAGCAGTGGACGTCTATCAGCTGATATGATGATGATGATGATGATGATGATGATGACGACTATGATGATGATGATGACTATGATGAAAAAGGTTATTCACTAATAGTCGGTACCCGCAACTTTGTCCGCGTATTTTTCTTTACTGTAGACGGGTAAAGTATCCTATAACCGTTGTTGGATGTGTTAACCCTGTAGGTACCAAAATTGGTTAAAAGTCCAGCCGTTTCGGCTTGATGGGAGCACAAAGAAAATTATGACCAACAGATAGTCATGACAGTCTCCACATGCCGCCGCGTGTCCATACAAAACAAAAGAAGATCCTGCATCGCGCTATTAAGTTTTTCCTGGTATCACGACCCCCTCCATAGAAAACTGATATTTCAATACAAATCTATAATTTTATATAAGGTCCATTCAGTAACTGCATGTTAGATGATGAATGAATGAACGAATATTTATTTGCATTTATCATGGTACAATTGGTCTTAATATTCACATAGTTAGTTTCACGATTAGATTAGTGGTGTTGTGATGGCACATAGATAGATAAATATAAATAAACAGCACCTAGACCGCTTCTGTAGACATGCACCTTTATCGTTGGGTAAAAAAATATCAAACATACACAAAGCAAAGATATCCAGTTCCAAACTCTATGCAAATTTAGCTTAAAAGTGATATTTAAAAACGGAACGCGGTTTTTAAAAGTCGTTAAAACTGTTTGAAATTCGAAACTCCGGATTCGAATTACAAATAGCCGGCACAAAGGCTCGGGTGGGCGAAAAATTAAAAATGTAAGTATTTTTTTAAAGTTGTGGAGTTTTGTGTTTTGAGCGAAGGGTTCTGTTGATTTTAAAACAATAACGATAATTTGAGTTTGTAAAAAAAAATGTTTTTGTGAACCGTAGGTACTTGTGAATTATGTAATTGCTGCTAACGTTGCTGGACACAAAGACAAAGAACTATTCTTATTAAATCAAAAACTAAACAGCTATACCCACTACTAGCGTTAACCAAATGTCTATTCTGAAGCGCAAAATTGATAAATGGCACCTTGAATCGCAAACATCGCGTTTTAATAACAATACTAAGCAATAGGTACACCTGAAAGTCAACTAAATAAATAAATAAATAAATATTAAGGGACAATCATACACAAATCGACCTAGTCCCAAACTGACCATGACCCAAGAACAAATATTTTGCACAAATATTTGCCCCGGCCGGGATTCGAACCCGGGACCGCCGACTCAGTAGGCAGGTGTCTACAAACCGAGCCAAACGCGTCGTCAAAATATGCGATATTATATGTCTCAGGCTGAGACATACCTATATTATATAGATAAATAAATAAATAATTATTATGGGATAATCACACCCATAGGTATCGACCTAGTCCCAAACTAAGCAAAGCTTGTACTATGGGTACTAAACGACGATATACATAATATATAAATACACTAGCTTTTGCCCGCGGCTTCGCACGCGTAAACACAATATCATACGTTCACTACACTTATTGCGAGGCCAAAGGCCGAGCTCCGCGTAGCACCGAAGGTGCGGAGCGTCCTAAGGAAGCCGCCCACCCACTTAATATAAGTCTAAGTAACTTAATGCGAGGCCGAAGGCCGAGCTCCGCGCAGCACCGTAGGTGCGGAGCGTCCCAAGGAAGCCGCCCACCCACTTATTATAAGTTGAAGTAACTTAATGCGAGGCCGAAGGCCGAGTTCCGCGTAGCACCGAAGGTGCGGAGCGTCCCAAGGAAGCCGCCCACTCATTTAATATAAGTTGAAGTAACCTAGTGCGAGGCCGAAGGCCGAGCTCCGCGTAGCACCGAAGTTGCGGAGCGTCTAAGGAAGCCGCACCCACTTAATATAAGTTGAAGTAACTTAATGCGAGGCCGAAGGCCGAGCTCCGCGTAGCACCGAAGATGCGGAGCGTCTCAAGGAATTCGCCCACCCACTTAATATAAGTTGAAGTAACCTAGTGCGAGGCCGAAGGCCGAGCTCCGCGTAGCACCGAAGGTGCGGAGCGTCCCAAGGAAGCCGCACCCACTTAATATAAGTTGAAGTAACTTAATGCGAGGCCGAAGGCCGAGCTCCGCGTAGCACCGTAGGTGCGGAGCGTCCCAAGGAAGCCGCCCACCCACTTATTATAAGTTGAAGTAACTTAATGCGAGGCCGAAGGCCGAGCTCCACGTAGCACCGAAGGTGCGGAGCGTCTCAAGGAATTCGCCCACCCACTTAATATAAGTCTAAGTAACTTAATGCGAGGCCGAAGGCCGAGCTCCGCGCAGCACCGTAGGTGCGGAGCGTCCCAAGGAAGCCGCCCACCCACTTATTATAAGTTGAAGTAACTTAATGCGAGGCCGAAGGCCGAGTTCCGCGTAGCACCGAAGGTGCGGAGCGTCCCAAGGAAGCCGCCCACTCATTTAATATAAGTTGAAGTAACCTAGTGCGAGGCCGAAGGCCGAGCTCCGCGTAGCACCGAAGTTGCGGAGCGTCTAAGGAAGCCGCACCCACTTATTATAAGTTGAAGTAACTTAATGCGAGGCCGAAGGCCGAGCTCCGCGTAGCACCGAAGGTGCGGAGCGTCTCAAGGAATTCGCCCACCCACTTATATAAGTTGAAGTAACTTAATGCGAGGCCGAAGGCCGAGCTCCGCGTAGCACCGAAGGTGCGGAGCGTCCCAAGGAATCCGCCCACCCATTTAATATAAGTTGAAGTAACCTAGTGCGAGGCCGAAGGCCGAGCTCCGCGTAGCACCGAAGGTGCGGAGCGTCCCAAGGAAGCCGCACCCACTTAATATAAGTTGAAGTAACTTAATGCGAGGCCGAAGGCCGAGCTCCGCGTAGCACCGTAGGTGCGGAGCGTCCCAAGGAAGCCGCCCACCCACTTATTATAAGTTGAAGTAACTTAATGCGAGGCCGAAGGCCGAGCTCCACGTAGCACCGAAGGTGCGGAGCGTCTCAAGGAATTCGCCCACCCACTTAATATAAGTTGAAGTAACTTAATGCGAGGCCGCAGGCCGAGCTCCGCGTAGCACCGAAGGTGCGGAGCGTCCCAAGGAATCCGCCCACCCATTTAATATAAGTTGAAGTAACCTAGTGCGAGGCCGAAGGCCGAGCTCCGCGTAGCACCGAAGGTGCGGAGCGTCCCAAGGAAGCCGCACCCACTTAATATAAGTTGAAGTAACTTAATGCGAGGCCGAAGACCGAGCTCCGCGTAGCACCGTAGGTGCGGAGCGTCCCAAGGAAGCCGCCCACCCACTTATTATAAGTTGAAGTAACTTAATGCGAGGCCGAAGGCCGAGCTCCGCGTAGCACCGAAGGTGCGGAGCGTCCCAAGGAAGCCGCCCACCCATTTAATATAAGTTGAAGTAACCTAGTGCGAGGCCGAAGGCCGAGCTCCGCGTGGCACCGAAGTTGCGGAGCGTCCCAAGGAAGCCGCCTATTAAGTTACTTAAGTGGGTTGGCGGCTTCCCTGGGACGCTCGTGGAACTCGGCCTACGGCCTCGCATTAAATTACTAAGGGTTTATAAAGTAATTTAGCACCGAAGGTGCGGACTGTCCCAGGGAAGACGCCCACCCACTTAAAATATGTTCAAATAAATTAATGCGAGGCCGCCCACCCACTTAATATAAGTTTAAATGTGTGAGCGGCTTTCCTGGGACGCTCTGCACCTTCGGTGCTACGTGAAGCTCGGCCTACGGCCTCGCGTTAAGTTACTTCTTATATTAGTGGGTGGGCGCCTTCCCTAGGACGCTCCGCACCTTCGGTGCTCCGCTTGTGAACATGCTTTTGGTTTAATTAAAATTGAGGCAAGACTTATGTTTCAAAAATCGTTTTGAATATATATTGTCTATTGTAGATTTAAATAACTTAATGCGAGGCCGCCCACCCTCTTAATATAAGTTGAAGTGTGTGAGCGGCTTCCCTGGGACGCTCTGCACCTTCGGTGCTACGTGGAGCTCGGCCTACGGCCTCGCATTAAGTTAATACTTATATTAGTGGGTGGGCGACTTCCCTAGAACGCTCCGCACCTTCGGTGCTACGCTTGTGAACATCATCTTGATTTAATTAAGATTTGACTCAAGACTTAGGTATGTTTAAAAGATTGTTTTTAATATTTATTGTCTATTGTAGATTTAATAAACTTAATGCGAGGCCGCCCAGACACTTAATATAAGCGTACATGTGTGAGCGGCATCCGTGGGACACTCTGCACCTTCGGTGCTACGTAGAGCTCGGCCTACGGCCTCGCATTAAGTTACTTCTTAATTTAGTGGGTGGGTGACTACTCTAGATCGCTCCGCACCTTCGGTGCTACCATTGTGAACATCATCTTGGTTTGTAATTGTAAATTTAATAATTTTGTCTTGTCTCGAATCATGGTTGTTTTTCATACAAAATGCATACATTGTCGAGCAGCAACTCTCAATAACTGATACACTGCTGCTTATATTAGGTATGCGATCAATATTCAACAACTTCGGTAGTAATTCTCGAAGTCCAGGTTAACCCATCACAGCTAGACCCTAGCTTGTGCCGAATCGTGGTCACGGGCACGCAACGGCGTGCGTGAATACTTGACCTTGGTGTCGAGGAGACCAATCAATGGCTTCAAAACCTTACATGTATGGAGCTGGTGTTAATATTAACTCAGGAAAAATCTTAACAGCGCGATGCAGCCGCTAGTATGGAGATTTAGTCAAAGTAACAACGCCATCTAGCGGAAAATTGGGTCATTGAGAACAAAATCTCAACACACCGTTAAAAATAAAGAATTACTGATAATTAATACTTTGAATAAATTTCATATATTAAAAAAACTACATAGATGCAAAATTGTGGCTAAATATATCGTATATTTATCGTTTATTATACATTTCGCTAGCTTATTAGTAAGTTAGACCAAAAGCAAACAATACAAAAATTTGCGCCTAATGTTCTAAATGTTGGTTGTGTAAAATGTATTTAATTTACTTAAATTGATTCGAAATACTTTTATTTCAATTACACTCGATAAAATGGCATTAAAAAATCTGTTTTATTCATTAACATTTTTTATTGCGTCTCCGGGCTTTTTTATGGTCAATACTTACAAACTACAGAAGAATATAATTGCATATTCAATAAAAGAGCATTAATTAGTTCCTATTGTCGCAAATTGTGTTTTTAAAGAAATGTATGTTTTATTTTTGAGCATGAGCCAATTTACAACGAACATTGCACTCATATTTTCGTCTGTGTTGGTCGATAATTGGCGCCATCTTTTCTATCTAACTAAGACGGTTTCCGTAACTCAATGCCTCAAACAACCTTAACCTTATTGTTAATACCGGTGGGCCGCAAGGAGGTATTATGTCGAATTCATACTTTTTAGTGTTTGTACACGTAAGAGCCACGCGGGGGTCGCGTCGTTCTAAATTAAAATCACAAACGCTGTCATTATAACACAACACACATTGTAAGGAAAATATTTCATGGAATGTATGTTTTCAGAGATAAATATTAATCATAATAAAAAGTATCCTATAACCATCTTTGGATGTTCAGCTATTCCTGTACCAAAATTGGTAACTTTTTATCCAGCCGTTTCGGCGTGATGCGAGGACAATGGTTTTTTTGAAAACAGATGGCGCCAGGTGGGCACGGCGAAGCGTGTCCATACAAAACAACTATCCGGCTGCATCACGCTATCGAGATTTTTCCTGAAATCATGACCTCCTCCATAGAAAATTTATTTTCAATACAAATTTAGGATTTTATAATAGTATAGATAGATAGATTATAATAGTATAGATATATAGATAACATCCAACATCCAATGACCCAAAAACAAATACCTACCCGAGTTCATCACACAAATATTTGCCCCGGCCGGGATTCGAACCCAGGACCGCTGGCTCAGTAGGCAGGCGTCTGCAAACTGCGCCAACCGTGTCGTTATATAACTGGAGCGTGCCCGCAAATCCTTAATATTTTTTTTTACCGCAGTCGGGCTAAAAGTATCTTATATCTTTGGATGTCCAGCTATCCCTGTACCAAAATTCGTTAAAATCCGTCCAGCCGTTTCGACATGATGAGAGGACAAAGGAAAATATGAAAACAGATGGCGCCAGGCTGGCATGGCCGTGCGCCCATACAAAACAAAAGACGATCCTGCATCACACTACTGAGATTTTTCCTGAAAACATGACGTCTCTCCATAGAAAACTGGGTTTCAATACATATCTAGAATTTTATAATAGTATAGCTATAGCATACTTGGATACCTATACATATTATGTAAGTATCTCGCGATTAAGCTTTGTCACTTAGGGCCCTCGCCCAACGCGACTTTTTGTAGCGCGTCTGTGGCGCGTTTCGTAAACGCGCGACAGCATCGCTACTGACGCGCTTCAGTCGCATTTGCAACGCGCTTCAGAAGCGATGCAAACGCGCCGCTGCCGCGCCACAACAGCGCGACTGTGTCGATGCAAACGCGCGACCGTGTTTTAGTCGCATTTGAAACGCGCTTCAGAAGCGATGCAAACGCGCCGCTGCCGCGCCACAACAGCGCGACTGTGTCGATGCAAACGCGCGACCGTGTTTTAGTCGCATTTGAAACGCGCTTCAGAAGCGATGCAAACGCGCCACAACAGCGCGACTGTGTCGATGCAAACGCGCGACCGTGTTTTAGTCGCATTTGAAACGCGCTTCAGAAGCGATGCAAACGCGCCGCTGCCGCGCCACAACAGCGCGACTGTGTCGATGCAAACGCGCGACCGTGTTTTAGTCGCATTTGAAACGCGCTTCAGAAGCGATGCAAACGCGCCACAACAGCGCGACTGTGTCGATGCAAACGCGCGACCGTGTTTTAGTCGCATTTGAAACGCGCTTCAGAAGCGATGCAAACGCGCCACTGCCGCGCCACAACAGCGCGACTGTGTCGATGCAAACGCGCGACCGTGTTTTAGTCGCATTTAAAACGCGCTTCAGAAGCGATGCAAACGCGCCACAACAGCGCGACTGTGTCGATGCAAACGCGCGACCGTGTTTTAGTCGCATTTGAAACGCGCTTCAGAAGCGATGCAAACGCGCCACTGCCGCGCCACAACAGCGCGACTGTGTCGATGCAAACGCGCGACCGTGTTTTAGTCGCATTTGAAACGCGCTTCAGAAGCGATGCAAACGCGCCACAACAGCGCGACTGTGTCGATGCAAACGCGCGACCGTGTTTTAGTCGCATTTGAAACGCGCTTCAGAAGCGATGCAAACGCGCCACTGCCGCGCCACAACAGCGCGACTGTGTCGATGCAAACGCGCGACCGTGTTTTAGTCGCATTTGAAACGCGCTTCAGAAGCGATGCAAACGCGCCACAACAGCGCGACTGTGTCGATGCAAACGCGCGACCGTGTTTTAGTCGCATTTGAAACGCGCTTCAGAAGCGATGCAAACGCGCCGCTGCCGCGCCACAACAGCGCAACTGTGTCGATGCAAACGCGCGACCGTGTTTTAGTCGCATTTGAAACGCGCTTCAGAAGCGATGCAAACGCGCCACAACAGCGCGACTGTGTCGATGCAAACGCGCGACCGTGTTTTAGTCGCATTTGAAACGCGCTTCAGAAGCGATGCAAACGCGCCACTGCCGCGCTACAGCTACGCGACTGTGTCGCTGCAAACGCGCGACCGTCTTGGATGACATCGGGTGATGAGGGAGGGCGGAAGGGTGGCGCGGCTGCGTCAGTGGAGGAGAGAGTATCAGTGCAACACGGACTATTTTACGCATTATTTTTCCATGGATTAAAATCTATCGAAAAATAATGGGTCAAATTTTAAGCAGTATGTTACGGTTTACAATTTGTCCACAGTTTACAATCTCGCGAGTTAGATTACAATCTAAGGGTATTTACAATTTCACAGTGTCACACATCCATATATGTATATACCGTACTTCGAAAAAGGTCAGGAAAGTCCTTACTTTCTAATGAACCTTATTGTGACTATAATCATCAAAGGCCTTATACATCTTGACAGATGATTTAAACAGCGTCAGTTTGCGAGAGGCAACGACTCTCGTGACTATGTAGTCCTATCCGGGAACAACATACACGTCCACATTTCCTACATGTCCATGAAGACCCCGCCGCGGAGGAGACAGTTTCGCTTACCGTTCAATCGATCGAAAACTACTATAGATAACTAACACAATATTTGCTTTTTCTAGGTTATTATTAGTCGTTCTTCAGCGGGTATACTGTCTCATCACTGTATTTCTGCGAGTCAACTCTGGTCTTACAATGGAAAGCAATTCACAAAACGTCGAATATGACATTCTGTAACAACTTCTGAATTTATGCTCATAGTTTTTTAGTATTTTAAACGTTGTTTCATAATGTCCAATTAATAGTCTCTGTTTATTAAGTGGGTGTATCCAATATCGACGTTGCTTTCGTAGCCGAAGCTGCTTTCGTTCCCGTCGCTTGGGCTGCTTACGTAAAAGCAGCACCAAAGACAACACGACTAATGTTGCCTCGATGGAGTCCATCTTGCAATGGATTTTTGTGCGACGGTCTCGCGTTTGCAGCGCGACTGAAGCGGGACAGTGTCGCGTTTGCAGCGCGACTGAAGCGCGACGTGTGCGAGGGTACGCAGTTAGCGACCGCATCGCGACAGTGGCGCTGCGAAAGCGCGACTGTAGCGTCACAAAAAGTCGCCGTGGGTGAGGGCCCTTATGACGTGATAAAAAAGCGGTGGTAGCGGTTAGGGCGTGCGACTTTCAATCCGGAGGTCACGGGTTCGAACCCGGCCCGTACCAATGAGTTTTTCGGAACTTATGTAAGGAATGTCATTTGATATTTATCACTCGCTTTTCGGTGAAGGAAAACATCGTGAGGAAACTACTTAAGCCCAATAAGGCCTAGTTTCCCCTCTGGGTTGGGAGGTCTGATGGTAGTCGCTTGCGTAAAAACTAGTGCCACGCCACATCTTGGGATTTAGGTAGCCGACCCCGATTGAGAATTCACTCTCTACAAAAAAGATATGGGACAAAGGCTAGGAGGATGATTACTTATGACGTGATAAATGCGGGGAAAGGCTCCCAAGACAAAATCTTGAAGTCAAATTTCTCACTTTTACAATATTACTTATCTACAATTTCCACCTTCATCCGCGATCCCCTAAATTATTCAAAAATGAAATTTAAATGAAAACAGCCTCACACCTGTGCAAGAGTTATAAAATAACGTTTTCTGTTTGAATTGCTAATTCTCTTGCGTTTTCAGAAAGACGTAACCGACGCAAATTCTTTTGTTTATGAGTCTTTTTCTTCCAAAGGCGCAAGTTCTCGAAAATTCGTTGCGTGTTCACAATAAACAACAATTTTTTCGCTTTCTTTTTTCTGGGCGAATGGACATTGAGATTGGATGAGTTATTTTTAAGATAAGGGCTGCATGAATATTTGAAAATTGGTTAATCAGTGGAAGGCAGTTTCGGTTAGTAGTTGGAGAAACATCTGGAATTGTTAATTTAGTATAGAAGTACCTAGTTGGGATTTGAATACCTATCTTTCCTACATGGATATTGTTTTTGGTTCCCCTTCTTTACGCAATCTTTTATCATAATTTTAGAATAGTTCTGATTCAAGATTCAAATATGTATTTGTCCAACACTGCCGTCATATCGAAATAGGGCGCTTCTACATAAACTTGAAAACGGAGAAAGAAAATATTTTGTAAATTTGAAATTAAAAAATTCGCTGCGTGAAAGAAAATAAAAAATGTGATACTTTTTTAATGCAAAAACGTGTAGAAGCATTTGAGCTATAGGGATTGATATTCAAAATCTTATTTGGATAACATTTAATAACAAATAAATGATATTTTATCTTTTCTCTTAGTAAAAAAAATACAAATAAATACTTTTATACTACAATAAAAAGACGTGTCTGGCTAGAAACGTCTTTTCAGCGTAGTAATTTATTAAAACGTCTTTTATACTTATTAATAATACGCATAGCGCATTTTAGTTAACGAAATAAAAAGGACGCATTTAGCCATTAACTGCTTTTTAACGTAGGTTGTAAGTAAAACATCGACCTACTTAAAAAGAAAAAAGCAGATACGTCTGTAACGCATTTTGATTTTTGACCAGCCCTAATACTTGGTACATTATTGTTGAAGTGAAGGAAGTAGGCAATTGCTTTTTTTTTAGTTACGTTACCTACAAATAAGTTTTAGATTTACCGCTTTATAAATGTCAAAACGGAATTCTTGCATTGACGACTTTTTATTTGTTTTAATAAAAAAGTACAAGTGTACCTACAAAAGTGGTGGAAAACATTCACAGATAGATTTCATTCTCGGAGATAAAAAGTTACGACACTGTTTTAAAGACTGTAAGGTTATACCTGGTGAGTCTTTGACCACACAACACAGAATCCTTTTAACAAAACTTAAGTTGCCTAAACCTATTAAACATGTAATTGATAAAACAGAGAAAATCAAATGGTGTAATTTATGTGGTAGTAAGAGCGATACCCTGGTGAATACTTTAAATAACTATTTAGAGGAAGATATTCATTCAGAATACCAAAACAGCAAACAAATGTGGTCAAAATTTCAAGAAAAGTGTACATTAGAAGCAAAAGCTAAATTAGGTGTATCAAAAGGCATGATTAAAGATAAAGAACCCACCAGGTGGAACACCGCGGTAAAAGAAGCCATTCAACAGAAAAAAGACTCCTTCAAAACATGGCAAAACAGCAGCACGCAGGAAGACCATGACAACTACAGGAAAGCAAAATTAAAATCCAAAAGAACTGTTGCGCAGGAGAGAGCTGCTTCTAGGGTCAGCTTCTATGACAAAATTGAAAAAGCTAAGGATGACACTGAAATATTCAAATTAGCAAATCAACGTTTTAGGAATACTTTAGACATTAAAACTTCTAAATACATAAAAGATAAAGCAGGGGTTCTTCTTACATCAGATACGTCCATAAAAATGCGGTGGAAAGAATACTTTGATGAGCTCTCCAACGAGGAGTTTCCTAGTGAGGAGTTGCCAAATATTACACCTACATTTGGACCGATTCCCGCCATTAGTAAAGATGAAGTGATGTTCGCTGTGAGGAAAATGAAAAATAAGAAAGCAGTAGGCCCAGATGAAATACCAGCCGAAATTTGGAAAATGTTAGGGGATATTGGAGTTACCTGGCTAACCAAACTATTCAATCTTATCCTATCTACTGGAATGATCCCCGATTCATGGCGAGAAAGTTACTTAACTCCATTCTACAAAAATAAAGGAGATGTTGGACTATGCTCCAATTACCGCGGTATTAAGTTAACCTCACACACTCTTAAAATTTGGGAGCGAATTGTATGTAGACGCTTTCTCCATGAGACGACTTTATCAGAGAACCAATTTGGCTTCACCGCAGGAAAGTCGACGTCGGATGCCATTCAAGCACTAAGAATAACAATGGAGAAACACAGAGCTAACAAAGAGGACTTGCATATGATCTTCATTGACCTTGAGAAGGCGTTCGATAGAGTTCCACGGAAACTAGTCTGGCAAGCAATGCGCGCGCAAAAGATTCCCGAAAAATATATTGACATAATCAAGGATATGTATCATAACTGCACAACCCAAGTCAAAAGCCCTGCTGGCCATAGCGATCCGTTTGAAGTCAAAGTTGGGGTCCACCAGGGTTCTGCCCTAAGCCCACTACTGTTAAATTTAGTCATGGACTACCTAACAAAAGATTTGCAAATGCCACTACCATGGTGCATGCTTTATGCCGATGACATTGTACTCATTACCAAATCAGCAGAGGAGATGCAAAAAGGGTTAACATCTTGGACTAATGTGTTGGAACGAAACGGCCTTCGGGTTAGCAGGAGCAAAACCGAGTATATGCACTGTAAATTTGCTACCAAGGTCCAAGACGACAAAAGTGTATACATCGGCGAACTAGCTTTACCAAAAGTTACTCGGTTTAAGTACCTGGGATCTGTCATTACATCCGACGCAGATATACATGCAGATGTTTGCCATAGAACTCAAGCGGCGAAGCTTGTCCGGGGTCCTATGTGACAGCCGTATGCCCATAAGAGCAAAGGGAAAGGTCTACAAAACCGCAGTAAGGCCCGCCATTTTGTATGGGTCTGAATGCTGGGCTATAAAGAAATGTCATGAGCAGCACTTGCATGTAAACGAGATGAAGATGCTACGTTGGGCAGGCGGTGTCACGAGACTAGACCGGATAAGGAACGAATATGTCCGTGGAAGCTTTAAAGTAGCTCCAATTCATGAGAAGCTTCTTGAAAATCGGCTGCGATGGTACGGCCACATCCAGCGAAGAGGAAAAGACCACGTTGTAAACGTTTCATTAAACCTTCCGGAGCAGCCGAGAGGAAGAGGCAGACCAAAATCCACATGGTGGTCCAATATTAAAACCGACCTAAAGAACCTGAACATTGAAGAACAGACGAGCCAGAATCGGCCACTCTGGCGAAAGCTGACAAGGAGACCCGACCCCACGTAGGTGGGATAAGGGAAGGAAGAAGAAGAAGAAAAAAGTACAAGTGTATTTTTTTTCCGGAAACGTCAAAAGCTATTTGAAGCAACAGATTTTAGCTTATGTATGCCTTTTCTATATGGCCGTTTTTTTTAATGATTGTACCTGTCTCCTTTAAAGAAAATGTATATTTTAATACGACAACCCTTTAAATTTAAAGAAAAGCAAACTAATATATTTATGTATATTCATTACAGTAGACTCAAAATGTACACCAGACATCAAAGCAAGAATAGGTTGAGCAAACGTGGCTGTTAAAAATAAAAATAATTTAATGACTGCAAATATATCCCAGAAAATAAAAATATAACAAACGAAAACTTTTTATGGGGTGCATAGTTTTCTATGGAAGTGAAAATCGATCATGACGCAAAGGTACAAGAAGGTACTGAAAGCCTTCGAAATGTGGTGTTGGCGAAGCATATAACAGTAAATGGTTTGAACACCATCAGTAGCGATTTATCACAGACCAAACTGAAAACATTGTTTACCGGAATGCTGCTCAATCCTTCGTTCTTCTTGCGAAATAATTACTGAATTATATTAAAAAAACTTGACTTTTATCACTGTGAACAGTTTTGGCTTTATTATGAAAAATATATTAAAATGGAATATCTAGTCCTGTTTCCTCTTTGTTTACATGGGTCGTTCTCAAAATATTTGCACCGCCACCTGTCAACAGGTTTGTCTTAGAAGAAGTTTTTTTACACCGCATTATTTTAAATATTCAATTACCAACACATATCTATAGACACTTTTTACATAGAGGCCAAATGCTTTTAATTAAAAGTTAAGTATATTAATAGAAAAAAAAAACGATTTAAAACTAGGTTTTGTCGGTCACTTGCCGTGTCCCAACGCGAGGTACTCATGTTTTGTTATAATAAAAACATATACATTACCGACTTAGCTTAAGTTCAGTACTCCATTTTATTTTCATATATGATGAAGATTGAATCCTACCATATCGAATAATAATACTATGCTTATGTTGCGAATTATTTGCAATTTAAGTTTGTCCACGCCATTTTTTGTCGTTCACTTGTCATGAGACAAATATTACAATTGTGTGACTACTATTTCGTTTCCCCTGCCTCACCCCACATAAATCGAGACCTTCAGTTGCCACCTAACACTGTTCCGAGTGACACGTCATCAGTGTGCTGCACTAAAAAAATACGATACATACACTTACGCGATCGGGAGTTTGTAATGGGTATGTAGTCTATATTCTGCCTTCCATATTTTGGTTGACGTGTGTACTAATGCATTCATTTTAATTTATAACGCGTAAAGTATGGTCTACTTTTATGTGTATAAACATGCAGTTCATCAACGAAATACTTTATTTGTTTTGATGACATAACTGTCATTTTGTCCATCACCTGTATGTCGTTCACTTGTCTATATAAAAACAGGTGAACGACACATACGGCAGGTGAACGACAATTATTTAAACACTTATACAAAATTATTTAAAAACCAGGTTTTATCGGTCAATATCCGTGTCTCAACTCATGTTTCGTTGTTATAAAACATATATATTAACGAAGTAGCTTAGTTTGAGTATTCCATTTTACTTTCAAGCTGTCTCAGAAATCCTTAGCAGGCGGCGCCCGCACCAGATTTCGAAAGCATCAATCCTCTGCCTGTCAGCGGATTTGAGCGTCCAGGTCTCTGTCCCATAAAGAGATATGGAGAAGACAAGTGCACAGACGAGGTGCATGTTAGTTTGGTTAGGGATGTTTCTATCTTTCCATATTTTGGGTCATCGCTGTTTTGGCCATTCCGATTCACCTGCGAATCTCTGGTTTGCATGTGCCTCTATTTGTGACAATGGAGCCAAGGTACTGGAACTGATCAACAGTTTCAAACTCTTGAAGCAGGTTAGTACTTTGTCGACTAGTAATGGTCGACTATCATCAGCTCGGTCTTATTTTTATTAATATCGAGACCCATTCTGAGGCTTGTTGAGGTTGTTTTGAGTCATTCCAAAAGTTGGGATACTTCTACTTCGGGTGATGCAAAATAGGTGATGTCTACCACGTACCTTCAAGGGCTCCATATCTGTCAAATAGGATTGGGGATATTATGCATCCCTGTCGTACGCCTTTCCGGAACTTAAAGTTCTGGTATGTGACATCTCCTACCGACACCATTCTGTATCCAGACTTGTAAAGGCTTTATAAAGTGTTACCAGATGTGCTGGCAGCTTCAGACAATACCTCCCATAGCTTATCCCACCTAACGCAGCCGAAGGCTTTTTGGTTATCAGATGTGAAGGAATTCCTCGAAGATGACTAAAACAGCAGTAGGTTACTCAGAGGGTAAGAAAGAATATGTCAAAAGAGGCAGCATTAGGATGCAGAAACGTTATTTAAATGATTCGCTGTTGAACCTTCATAAGAAATTTATAAAATCACGTGGGTATGCTTGAGTTTTGCATCTTTTTGCCGGTTATGACCTTTCTGAATTGTACAAGCCAAAAAACCTCCTGAGAAATGTCCTATGAGATGAAAATTAAATGCTTGTTTTTTTTTATGCAAATTACTAACATAAGGAAAAAAGAAAAAAAAAACAATCAAAAAAGCACTATGTGACAGTACAATGTAGGTTTTATTTTAAATGTCACTTACCTGCAACCGTCGTCGTTAGCCTGCTAACAAATTCAGTGAAGTTGGAACATATTTGTCGCAAACCTGCACCCATTGTCGATAACTTGGTAACAAATGTCGTTTACTTGACATCGATGCTTTCACCTGTCGACCTAAAATTTCAAACACCTATATCTTCTAAGATATTCAATTAAACTACTTCCCTCGACGTGATATCAATTGTCTGAATATATGTCTAGCGATCCTATGAAAAATAAAAGAAGAAATCGCAACTTTCTAAAAAAATGCAAAATTAACGCAGCGGTGCAAATATTTTGAGAACGACCCACATATCAGTGTCATTCACTAACTCAATTAACGTTAGTTACCAGAAATGTCTCGTTGCCAGTTAAGTAGTACCACTAAAAATCCGCATTATGGCGTGGGTTGAAAAACACCCTGTTAGAGTATACATACTATATCAGCTAGGTACACCGACAGGAGTTTGAGTCTTAAATTTATGATGATAATTTAAAGAAAACCTTAAAATTTCCTTCAACTGCCTGGACGCATCTGATTGAATTGATATCCAAACGCGAGCTCCCTTTACCCCGCACGCTAAACTATACTACGTAGAAAAGACGGTACTGACACTTGCGCCTGACTTATTGTGACTTAAATGGTGATTTAACTAAGATGAAAAGGCGCAACTACGCAGAACCGTCTTTTCTTCATCGTCATCGTGTAGAAGCGCCATTTATTTTTATGAAAGTGTCCATATTTTCTAAAATAATAAAACGCTTTTGCTTAGATGTGTCTTTTTAATTTAGCATACTTCAGAAATGCCTTTTCTCATTCGTTTTATACGCGGTATCCCGCAGATACGTCCTTTTTGATTGTAGGTTTCACAGGGTTCTGTTCATCTTTAGTCAAATTTAAAAATACTGGTAGATCCGTCTTTTTTTTGCTGATTCCGAATATATATAGAACTCATTTTTGACAAAAATGTTAGATGCACCCTTTTTCGATATGACGGCAGAACATAAGTATGTAAATTGTTACATTTTGGTTTGTATCTCTCAAAAAGTTTGTAAAAAATTAAGACTTCAATTTAAGTTCCTATATAATTTTTGGATTTCGTTATATCCAATTATTTTAGTAATTTTCATATCAATATTATTGCTATGAATATACTGGAAAAATGTTTTGGTAATTACAAAGCAAATTGGTAACAAAATAGGAAATCGTAATTGAACGTTAATTCACGTCTTAATTTTGTGCACACTTTTTAAGAAATGCTATATTATAATAGTCGGTAAATATAATTGAATTATTATATGGAATATTCTTCATATCTTTACCCGGCCAAGTTAAGTTCGCGCCTGATCTCAATGACGTTGAATATAAATTGCGTAAATTTAACGCGACCGAGTTGGCGCCAAGGCGAAGAGAAGAAGTCGATATGTACAATGCAATAGAACAACAAGAAAAATATTACATGAAAAATCTTAAATTAAACATTGCTAGACAATAGGCGTTCTTATCGCTAAAAAGCGATTTCTTCCAGACAACATTTGGGTAGCGGAGAAAACAAAATTAAACAGAAAATAGTAGATGGTGATATAAGAACTTAAATAATATGAGAAGTAACAAATAAAATGTCATATAAAATATTAAAGATAGATAGGTCATACACATATGTATATAATATATGTATGTAGTCTCTTCGACGATCTCTCTGAGACATCAGAGAGCTATATATGTGTGTCGTAATCAGAATAGTGTAGTATTGAATTGGTAATATGAAGCCCGGATAATATCCGGTTTCCGGATTATTCTGTCAATGAATTTACCCCACTACGGAGCGTACCGGGATTAAGTCGTACAGGAATTTAATTGGTGTTAAGTTAGCGCGTCTAGAATATTATTGAGAATTATAATTGCATCGTAATTAGCAATTATGGAGATAGTAATATTCGTTAATATTGCTTTATTATTATCAAGTTCAATGAGTAGGTATCTACTGATTGCTATTTACAAAATATGTGACCACACCGCGCTGCCCTAACAAGCTTGTGGTGACTATAATATGATCCATAAATATGTAACAAATATTGGTAATAATAGTTCGTAGGCTTTGTTATATCAAACTAGGGGATCTATATCTGAATCCCTAACGTTTTTTAACCTATTTTTGCATTCCCTAACGTTTAATGTCATAATGATCACTTGTCCTAACACTCATATGCCCTATCTTTAGTTTTCCTAACATCGTATGGATGATTTTTTTCCCCATAATGTTTTATTTCCTAATGTCACTTGCCATATTGACTATTCATCCTAACGTTATGTGCCATAATAGTCGTGTGTTATAATTGTCAGTAAGCCTAAAGACCGTTAATCCTAATGATTATTTATCCTAACTTTGTATGGCCTATTATAGTTTGTCCTACATTTGTACTACCTAACATTATTTGTCCTCATGATTGTTTTCCCTAATTGTGATTAACCTACTTTTCTGCCTAACCTAACCCGCTTTATAATATAATGAACATTTCATACAATAAACATTTAATAGAATAAACAAATAACATAATACACACTTAATAGAAAGGTACGTAAATAATAATTATAATATTCGCAACTTTTTGCCAGTACTCCGCCTTAGCTCCGAACTTAATACTTTCCTGGAAGTGGTTGGGTGGATTTGTTCTTGTATGTAAACAGTAGGTATGAATACAAGCAAAACTTTTTTCGGTACGCAAAAAAAAAATAACCTCGAAGGCCAGGCGGGAGCTCGCTACGCTTCGCTCCCGCCTGACCTTCTGCCCTAACCCGGCCACGTCGGATCTGCTCTGGAAGGTTTTGCTCGCTCGCTTCGCTCGCTCGCTCGTATGTTTTTTTTTGCCAGTACTCCGCCTTAGCTCCGAACTTAATACTTTCCTGGAAGTGGTTGGGTGGATTTGTTCTTGTATGTAAACAGTAGGTATGAATACAAGCAAAACTTTTTTCGGTATGCAAAAAAAAAAATAACCTCGAAGGCCAGGCGGGAGCTCGCTACGCTTCGCTCCCGCCTGACCTTCTAACCTAACCCGGCCACGTCGGATCTGCTCTGGAAGGTTTTGCTCGCTCGCTTCGCTCGCTCGCTCGTATGTTTTTTTTTGCCAGTACTCCGCCTTAGCTCCGAACTTAATACTTTCCTGGAAGTGGTTGGGTGGATTAGTTCTTGTATGTAAACAGTAGGTATGAATACAAGCAAAACTTTTTTCGGTACGCAAAAAAAAAAAATAAACTCGAAGGCCAGGCGGGAGCTCGCTACGCTTCGCTCCCGCCTGACCTTCTAACCTAACCCGGCCACGTCGGATCTGCTCTGGAAGGTTTTGCTCGCTCGCTCGTATGTTTTTTTGCCAGTACTCCGCCTTAATACTTTCCTGGAAGTGGTTGGGTGGATTAGGGATACTGATATTTATAGTACACATATTTCGGACAAATGAGTTTTAGGGCAATTATTACATTATGGATAAATATTGGTATGGCTATTGATCGTTAGGGCTAATGCCCATTAGGACAAAAACACTTAGGATAAATGACATGAGGTGAAACGTCATTAGGGATTTCGAGAAATAGGCAAAATAACATTAGCGATATTAATCATTACGGTAAAAATGATACGGACAAATGAGTTGTAGGGCAATCATTACATTATGGAAAATGATTGTTATGGATATTGATCGTTAGGGCATTAGCCCATTAGGACAAAACAGTTCGGGCAAGTGATTTTAGGACAAACGATGTTAGGGATCGCGAGGGAGACCCCAAACTAGGTATTGCCCGCAGCTGCGCTCGAATTAAAACATACCTATACCTACGGGCAAAGACCAAAAAGTTTGCTACTTTAACTCATTTAATTAAAATTTGTATCACTTCGTCCATTGTAAGACGGCAAATTAACCATCGAATATGTACCTTAAGGTACTGTTTTGAGGTTCATTAATGTGTCGTTAATTTTTGTCGCACAACGGAACTTTTTAGTTAGCCTAAGAAAAGCGATCGGAAAAAGTTCCGTTGTGCGACAAAAATTAACGACACATTAATGAACCTCAAAACAGTACCTTAAGGTACATATTCGATGGTTAATTTGCCGTCGTACAATGGACGAAGTGATACAAATTTTAATTAAATGAGTTAAAGTAGCAAACTTTTTGGTCTTTGCCCGTAGGTATAGGTATGTTTTAATTCGAGCGCAGCTGCGGGCAATACCTAGTTTGATGTAACAAAGCCTACGAACTATTATTACCAATATTTGATACATATTTATGGATCATATTATAGTGACCACAAGCTTGTTAGGGCAGCGCGGTGTGGTCACATATTTTGTAAATAGGAATCAGTAGATACCTACTCATTGAACTTGATAATAATAAAGCAATATTAACGAATATTACTATCTCCATAATTGCTAATTACGATGCAATTATAATTCTCAATAATATTCTAGACGCGCTAACTTAACACCAATTAAATTCCTGTACGACTTAATCCCGGTACGCTCCGTAGTGGGGTAAATTCATTGACAGAATAATCCGGAAACCGGATATTATCCGGGCTTCATATTACCAATTCAATACTACACTATTCTGATTACGACACACATATATAGCTCTCTGATGTCTCAGAGAGATCGTCGAAGAGACTACATACATATATTATATACATATGTGTATGACCTATCTATCTTTAATATTTTATATGACATTTTATTTGTTACTTCTCATATTATTTAAGTTCTTATATCACCATCTACTATTTTCTGTTTAATTTTGTTTTCTCCGCTACCCAAATGTTGTCTGGAAGAAATCGCTTTTTAGCGATAAGAACGCCTATTGTCTAGCAATGTTTAATTTAAGATTTTTCATGTAATATTTTTCTTGTTGTTCTATTGCATTGTACATATCGACTTCTTCTCTTCGCCTTGGCGCCAACTCGGTCGCGTTAAATTTACGCAATTTATATTCAACGTCATTGAGATCAGGCGCGAACTTAACTTGGCCGGGTAAAGATATGAAGAATATTCCATATAATAATTCAATTATATTTACCGACTATTATAATATAGCATTTCTTAAAAAGTGTGCACAAAATTAAGACGTGAATTAACGTTCAATTACGATTTCCTATTTTGTTACCAATTTGCTTTGTAATTACCAAAACATTTTTCCAGTATATTCATAGCAATAATATTGATATGAAAATTACTAAAATAATTGGTATATAACGAAATCCAAAAATTATATAGGAACTTAAATTGAAGTCTTAATTTTTTACAAACTTTTTGAGAGATACAAACCAAAATGTAACAATTTACATACTTATGTTGGACAAATAAATATTTGAATCTTGAATCAGAACTATTCAAAATTATGATAAAAGATTGCGTAAAGAAGGGGAACCAAAAACAATATCCATGTAGGAAATATAGGTATTCAAATCCCAACTAGGTACTTCTATACTAAATTAACAATTCCAGATGTTTCTCCAACTACTAACCGAAACTGCCTTCCACTGATTAACCAATTCTCAAATATTCATGCAGCCCTTATCTTAAAAATAACTCATCCAAAAAGTTCCGTTGTGCGACAAAAATTAACGACACACTAATCTGATCAAGTAAATATTTTCATCTCAACGACAATCTTACCGACGAATATGGAAAAAAATATTGATTGTGTACTATGAAAACTGTTTTAACATAGACAAATAAATACCCGTTTTAAATATATTTTATTGATTTTATTTAAAAATTAAGAGAAAATAAATAATATTTATTTATGCTGAATAACATCTAGATGTTGACAGTAACATCGATATAATTTTATGACGATTTGAATTGGTATGGCTTTTTCCATTCCGTGCGATCTGAATAAAAGACGTGTCTATTTTGTACAAAGGCGACACGTTTGGCTCGGTTTGTAGACACCTGCCTACTGAGCCGGCGGTCCTGGGTTCGAATCCCGGCCAGGGCAAATATTTGTGTGATGAACTCTAATATTTGTGCTTGGGTCATGGTTGTTCTATGTATTTAAGTATATATTTATCTATATAAGTACGCATATCGTCGTCTAGTACCCATAACACAAGCGTTCTTGAGCTTAATTTGGGACTAGATCGATTTGTGTGAGGTTGTCCGATATTTATTATTTTATTATTATTATTAAAGGTCAACTTATTCCTGTCTCAGACAGATAATAACTTCTTCAGATAAACTACCCACACACTAAGCTCCATACAAGAGCTGTCTGGGTGCGGCATATCAAAACCTATAGTAAGTAAGATAGGTAGGGTAGGTCTATATATTTTATCAATATTTATGCAATATAGTGGTTGAATATAAATACAAAATAGTACGCGATCCACTGCATTGCGATGGGGATCGAATACAATATGACGTTAATTTATCCGGAGTAGTGCTCTGACCCCGAGCTACCGCAACTTTAAATAAATAAATATTTAAATAAATATTAAATAAATAAATAAATATTAAGGGACAATCATACACAAATCGACCTAGTCCCAAACTAAGCAAAGCTTGTACTATGGGTACTAGACGACGATATACATAATATATAAATACATACATAGATAACATCCATGACCCAAGTACAAATATTTTGCACAAATATTTGCCCCGGCCGGGATTCGAACCCGGGACCGCCGACTCAGTAGGCAGGTGTCTACCAACCGAGCCAAACGCGTCGTCTTTACGAAGATCGCGTGAGATTAAGCATAATAATTCACCAAACCGCCCAATGTCACATCAGTTTATTATTTATGTATTTAAGTATTTATTTATCTATATAAGTATGTATATCGTCACCTAGTACCCATAACACAAGCCTTCTTGAGCTTAATTTGGGACTAGGTTGTTTTGTGTGAGGTTGTCTGATATTCATTTATTTATTATTATTTATTTATTATTTTTATACGTGTCATAAAAACTTAGACATAAGAAAGTTCCTACAAAACTGTAGTCACAGTTTGACTGTAGGTGTTGTCACGTAAATAAAAGGCTCTTTAGCTTAAGGACCTAATACGGAACAAAAAAACAAGATTTAAAAAATAACAATTACAACTTTATTCAACTAAATATTTTCTTACCTAAATATTATTCTACTCGCTATTTTCGACTTTATTAAAACTAAAAGCAAGGCAGGATTTGGATCTAATGATTAAGATAAGGTGAGTCCAATTAATTATATTATTTAGTTAAGTTAATTTAAGTTTAGTTTTAAGATACTTATTAAATAGTATTTAGTTAAGTTAATTTAAGTTTAGTTTTAAGATTCTATAGAATTTAGTTTAAGTTTTAGTTTAGTATTTAACGTAGATAAATAGTCCAAACGATCTCAGGCAAATGAGTTCGGCCTAGCTAAAAGGTCAGTGTACAAGAATGTCGCCGAGCAGCTTCCGGAATACCCCACGTCCCTGGAGCGCGAATGTGGAAGAAACGGCGACGGCGCGTCCCGAGGGCGAAAAGCAGTTCGAGCGTCAGATCTTCGACGCGGCTGGTTCTATCGCCCGGTCGTTAGGCGGGATGTGTGGCTCTCCATCATAGGTGATGGGCCAGGTGAAGGGCGACCTGCTGCGGCCACGCAGCTGGATAGGTAATCGATCCCGTAGGGTGTTCCTGGAACGCATCCAATCGTAACAATTAGGGCGGTGCAATTATTCTGCCCTCGACTGTCGAACATCATACACGTGCGCACTAAGGAGTGGGTATTTACAATGAAGCAGTCTAAAGTGTATGATGGGCAGTCCAGGTACATGAAAGGCAAAGCGGTGACGCGAGAATCAATTGTCAAGCACAATTTATATTAAAAGGGTACGAGCGAAAAGCACAAGCAATGCCAAAGGCGGAATTTATTATTTATTTCGCAATAACATGAGATTCTCACTTCATTACAATGAAAACAGCGTAGCGTAAAATCAGCAGTAAGCTTATAAATATTTACGGCGTTACGAATATTTAGTCTTATCCTATAGATAAATATTACAAAAACTACTTATTATATTCAGCATTTATATTTCTATTTAATTTATATTTTTATTTAATTTATATTTTTATTTAATGTATATTTCTAATTAATTTATATTTCTATTTAATTTCAAGTATCGTTATAGTACTACTAAATTTTCATTTATAGTTATTAAGCATTAAAACTTATTTTAAATAACCTATTAAATACAATTATATTGTAACATTTATCTATAAGAAAGATTTAATTACAAGTTTTAAACGGGCAAAATCATCTTCGAAGAACCATGATTTGCAATAATGAGAAGATTGAGAAGAATCACCTTTTTAATGGTATCTACAGAATATGAAAAGCGTGAATATCTACGTAAGATACAGATTGAAAGAAGATATTAAAGATTACAATTAGGTAATGCATGATCAGTAATAAGAAGCGCAGTTTAACCGAGAACGTTCGAAGAGACAAAGCAAGGTTACGGCAAGGTGACCGCTAACGGTACCAAGTTAACTGTACATTCTTGGTTCTACTGATTAACTATTCTAAATGAAAACTCCAACTACTTATTTTAATAGATAATTGCAACACTTACCCAATTTGGGATAACAAACTCACAGAATTTAAAATCAAGAAAATAATTAAGTTTATATTCGCTCCGTAGCGAGCGTACGAGAACTGATTCTGAGGCAAGGTGACGCGGGCTCACAGGCAAGAGCCGGCGGCAGAGTGTATGACGCGGCGAGTGCAGCACATACTCGGGCGCCGCGATCTAGCGGGGCGCGTTCGTATAACTTCGGCCGCACTTCGTATCTCGCTGAGCTGTGAGTCAGCGCGCGCGGGTTAACTAGTTCGTATTACGATTTATTTTGTCAAGTAGTATTTGTTATTAAAATTTGAGTTGATTTACGAGTAAGATGTAATTAAAATATGTTTCTTTATTTAATTAGGTTAAGTTTATAATAAGGTAGTTATAGGTTGTATAGTTAAGGTAAGGCATTAGCTTTAAATTAAAGATATACAAAAGTTATTAACGTTTAATACGTTACAGTGTGTTTGATCGTCTCTGCTTATTATAGATACTTTAATAAAATTACGTTCACATGAGGTAGGTAAGTTGGGTACTTGAATGACACTTTGCGTAAGCATAATGTTACTCAAGTGTTTGTAAAATACCTTAAGTCCCCTGCCTCATAGTCCAGTAAAAATAGAGTGAAATAAAAAGCCAACCTTTGACCGTCCTAAAATCTTAAATTTTGGCGTGTAAATAAATGATGAGATGACATTAGAAAGTTATTTTCAAATTTTTTGAAAATCGTTGCTAATGCATTCTATACTATTGAACATTTTCTTATTACTTTGCGTTTTTTTAATAAAAAAGAACCGGCCAAATGCGAGTCTGACTCGCGCACCGATGGTTCCGTACAAATACCTATCCCATCTTTACTGGCCGGGTAAAGTTAAGTTTGCACCTGGTATGAATGGCGCCGGATACAAATGAGGTGCAAATTTAACGCAACCGATCACATTTGTTGTATGGGAGCCCCCTAAATATTTATTTTATACCGTTATTTAGTATTTTTTGTTAAAGCCGCAACAAAAATACATCATCTGTAAAAGTTTCAACTGTCTAACTATCACGGTTCATGAGATACAACCTGGTGACAGACGGACTGACAGACAGACAGACAGAGAGACGGACGGACAGCGGACTCTTAGTAATAGGTTCCCGTTTTTTACCCTTTAACCCTCTAATCCAGAGTATCAGCTACCTTCATAATCATCATACCAAAATGTATCACATCATATAAAATTGGTCCAGCCGTTTGGGCGTAAAGAAGTAACAAACATACACATAAACACAAACACACTCACAAACTTTCACTTTTATAGTATTAGTGTGATATACCAGCTTTTGGAATATGGCAGCCGACTACTTTTAAAAACTACTCTAAGCGTACACCAACTTAATACGCAAAGCCGTCCGCCGGACCTTTGCGGAGATTATCCGGTTCTAACCGGGTATGATCCGGTTATGACCGGTCCGGGCAAACGTTTGCGAGCTTTGTACCCTTTGAGTTTAAAAGTTCTAGGAATGGATTTGTAATATCACAATTTGATGGCTAGGGGTGACCCTCGCCGATTGGTCATCATCATCAGATATTTAAGAGCTAAGCTCTTGTCGGTGGAGTTTTCTAGCTCATTCATCGTATTTACCGAACAATGATTTGTTTAATATAATTATAATTTACGAAATAATGACTTACTTGCTGCGTTTCTTTTGGCTTTCTTCTTTTTTTTAATACTCGAAATTGTAAAAATTCACGCAGAAAACTGTTTTTTTTTTCAACCTATTTTCTACTGCACGCAATGAAAGCATTAAATAGCTCTTATACTATCAACAACTGAGAGAAAAGTATTATTCATTTTAAAAAGTTGTTTGTCATGATATGAAAAAAGTACATCTTAAAAAGGAAATACCTCTAAAATAAGTTATCAAAACTGTCCACCCGTTATCACCAGGCTATATCCATCCAATATCCGGCCGGATAACCGGGTCGCGGTGGTCGACGTTTGCTTAAAAGGTCAGAGGTCAGAGAGGTGAACTTGTTGAATGTCATAAAATTCTAATGTTCTATGGTATATGAATATCTGTGTTTAGGGGTAATGATTTCAGGGAAAAACTTAATAGAGCGATGCAGGATGGCTTACACACACACTTAAGTGGCCTTAATACATTTTAAAATGTTTTGTTTTTAAATATTATGACAAATATATTGATAATTTCAACTAACTTTTAAAGGTGAATAATGCTTTTCTCTGAGTTCTAGAAAGTAACATGTTACTCGTAGCTATTTCATGCTTTCATTGTGTGCAGTAAACAATAAGTAAAAAAAAAGTTTTCTGCGTGAATTTTGTAAATTTGAGTAAGTAGTTTTTGAAACAAAAATTCTTAATGAAAAATTCATCGCCACAGCCTTGTTCTAACTAGTAACATTGATAATATGTTGAGAAACATATTTGACCAATGTCTTAATCAATCAGAATTTTTGGACGGATAAGGAGCCTTAAACACACTAATATTATAAAGGCGAAAGTTTGTGTTTATATGTTTGTTACTTTTTCACGCTCAAACATAAACTTTGCTATAAAGGTAGTTGACACCCAGGATATGGCAAAGGCTACTTTTTATCCCGAAAAATGTATGATGAAATGTAGTGTTCCCGTGGAATGAACAGGTAACACCGCGCGGCGCAACTAGTAGTCCATAAAGCAACCGATGATGTAAAGATTATGAATCTGTTTATTTTTCAGACGTGCACGAAATCCGTGGCACGATTTATGATGGTCGCGATCCACAATTAGGTGGCGAGAAAAGCGCAATTACTCGCCTAATGTCACAGGATGTGAGCGCCATTTTGGATGAGATATTATTTTTTTACATAAATGACGAAAAAAAAATTGAGGATGACAATCGATTCTATTTCTTATTAGGATCAAATGTTTATATGGGACTTACTACACTTAGACTGCTCTAAAAGTCATAAATTACCGTCAAAGTTCAACATTCCTGCATCTCCGGATGCTTTGACGTTCGGATGTGAGTTGTCCAGATAGCTGTTTTTACTTACAAGTCGCATTTCCCATATATAAATTGCATGCTTTGGCATGGACAAAATTCGTACGATAAAGCTATATTCATTGCACAATGTTGAAAATTGTATGCTGCAATTATGCTGCATCATATAAGCAATTTGCCTTTATATAAAACGGGCCAAGTGCGTGTCGGACTCGCGCAATGAGGGTTCCGTTCAAACACTTATCCCATCTTAACTGGCCGGGTTAAGTTAATTTAGCACCTGGTATGTATGGCGCCGGATACAAATTAGGTGCAAAGTTAACGCAACCGATCACCATTGTTATATATTTATTTTATTCTGGTTTAAGTGTCTACATCTGTGAAAATTGAAACTTTCATGAGTTGCAACCTGGTGACAACAGACGGACAGTGGAGTCTTACTAATAGGGTCCCGATTCTTACCCTATTGGCACAGGAACCCTAAAAACTACAAAATGTTCGGCTGTAAATGAAGTAGCAGTTTTGCGAAAATAAACGCCACCGTCCACAGACTTGGTGCCGTATAAGTCCTAATTTACTCCTCTAGACGTACTGCCCGTGTAAGATTTAAATAAAACATAATTACCACCTCCAAACTTCCCGCCTCCCAGCCTTTCCTAAAACCCCATATTTCTCAGAGCCAGTCATTTGCAGCGCCGCCTTATTCTTTGCGGCATAAGGTCGATTATCGTTTAATTTCCCCATTGTTTAGTCCATTGTGGCGAGTTATTTATGTACTTAGTTAATAGGGACTTGTCTTGGATTTTACTTGCCCTTTGTCTCCGAGAATGTTTATGACGTGATGGATGGGAGCAATATTGCGTAAGATTTTTGTAATTGTTCATTTCTGCACTTGCGTTTTATTGTAATGAATAATTATAGCCAACGAGCAGAGAGTACGTCTACCATAATATTAAATAAATATTAAGGGACAATCATACACAAATCGACCTAGTCCCAAACTAAGCAAAGCTTGTACATCCATGACCCAGGAACAAATATTCGAATTCATATTAGATACATAAGTGTTTCTATTCGGTTCATGACTTTCTTAATAATATAAAGATAGTCCCGATAGTCGTTTCGGCGAACGGTCTTATAGCGAAGAGTCCCGACAAACATCTTTAAGAGACTCTCGCTAGATGGCTGGATCAAGGGCCAGATACAGAAGGCGGTACTCCTGGACACCGCGCGCATCGTCAGGAGGTTCCTCTCTCTGCAGCCCTAACCACCGGTAGCCTGGGCCCTGCCCCGCTGCCGGCGGCACCCTAGGTTAGGTTTTTTATAATGTGTTTATATATTTTGTAATTTCTCTATCGTATTTTACTTTTTATACACATATATTGTAAAAACCTAGCCTAAGAATTAAAATAAATAAAGGAAATATAAAGATACTATTTATGTAAATAATTTTGTAATGCGCATTATTTAATTTAAACATATTCTCAGTTTACGGACATAATTAATTTCTAGTATTAAATTTGAATTCAAATTGTAAGTTAATATTTCTTTTGTTTTTAAGGAGGCATGACATTGCACGCCAATAGAGGCTTAACATGTTGATACAACCATATTGTTAAGATCTTATTATATTTACATGTGTTCGGCAATAAATATTTTCATTTTCATTTTTTTTCATTTTTCATCACACAAATATTTGCCCCGGCCGGGACTTGAACCCACCGGCTCAGTAGGCAGGAGTCTACAAATTGCGCCAACCACGTCGTCGAAACATTGACACGACACAAATGCTATCTGTTACTTTCCTTTCAATATCGTGCGAGTAAGACAGGAGATGCTGACTCGCGCGACATGCCAAGTCGCGGCAAAATATGCTAGCCCGCAGATTGTATGATGGCAAAATTATAACCGCCGCCCACCCACATACCTGCGTTACAATTACAAGTGACAAAAAAAAACAAATGTAATTTTCATCTTTTACATTTACAGAGATTAACCCCTTCCTTGTCAACTCAATTAGGTAAAGCTTATCCGTTATCCCTTATCTGTACAAAAATGCTGATTGTTTTAGAAATTTTGCTCTATGATCAACAGACCTGAAGGGCAAATTTTAATGACAGCAGCTGTCATTAAAAATGTAGCTGCTACTAGCAGCTAGGGATCGCCTATATCGATACCCAATTATCGATGCTTATCCCATAATATACTAGGGACCGCGCCGTCTTTTGTAAAAATAAAAATCCATTGAATTGAAAAGTTATTGAAAGTATACAAATGACACAATATACTAATATATAATAACAAAAATATAAAACATTTATTATGGGTCAAAAATAAAACATACAAATAACAAATTTATGGCATTAAAACTAAAAATTAAACTAAGATTAAAATGTATTTATAATAATAACAAAAGGATTTTTAAAACTTCATTTATATATTTTTCCTCATTCCGACGACATTGACAATTAGTACTCCTTTCATTATAAGTGTCTAAGTAGGTAAGCAGTTTTTTTATCTAATTATGTAACGAAGACTATAAAGAGATATTATTATTATATTATTAATATTAATATTAAATATATTATGATAATTGTCACCAGAATCTACACAAGAAAATACAAACTCAAAAAGCGTGCTAGGGGCACTACTATGTATATCGTCGGGGATAGTGCAATACCGCGTAAGTAACAAGTGTAGATACGAATCAATATTCAAACAAATGCTAAGTATTTTATTGAAATAAGAAGTTTATCGACAGCTGTTATTTACGCGGTATTGCACTATCCCCGACGATACGGGATAAGCATCGATAATTTGACTTTATCGATATAGACGATCCCTAGCTGCTAGTAGCTGTCATTAAAATTTGCCCTTTATATTCCTAGGTCTGATGATCAAACATGTTACTACTTACAGGGCTATTGCGATTTATTGGTATATATTTCAAACCTACGGTTTGAATTTTTTGTTCTGTTTTTTTTTTTCAATTTATTTTTGACTGCGCGCAAATAATAGCATTTCTATTTATTTAAATGCTACGTATGTTATATAGAACTTAGGGAAAAGTATTAACTTTAAGAAGTTGGTATGAAAAAAAAATACATTTGTATACTCGCGTATTTTAATCTGTCAATTACATTTTCACAGACAAAATCACAATAACGCACTTTAATCCTGTACCAAAATTATATACTCTATGGTACCCGCTACAGAACTTTAATATTTATAAGACATCTCTACTCAACTCAAATAATGTCAAAAAGAGAACATCAGCATATTTGATTAAAAAAAAAGAACGCTGCTGTTATCTTATTGGTTGAAAGTACTTGTCAAAAAATTTAACCAATCACGAGGCACCCGCCATGACCATCACGATCATGTTTTTTTTAATAGGTTAGTTTAAGTCGAACGAAAAACGTTACATCAAAAAAAAAACATAAGTAGTGGGGAATGACGATTAAAGTAAAAAATGATTTTCTGTGTTTTGCTCGTATAAAAAAGTATTGTATGCAATAGTTAAACTTTGGTCTTAAAATCTCGTACCTTACTGCGGTACTCGTGCAACGATTGCATAAAATACAATTTGAATGTTTAAAGCCTCTTTTAGGTGACCACGCCGAAGAAATTTAATATCGTAATGTAATGAAATAACATCTCTGATTTTGGTCGCTACCAAGTAATGAACCTTAAGTATCTGAACTTGTTATAGTAATTTTACAATATGGGTGTAGAAAAAAATATGTTTCTCTCGTACCTAAGACTTTTTAGTTGACGTCCTAATTTATTCTTACACGAGCATAATAAAATTTGGAACATTTGGTACCAAAACGAGTTATATCAAAATTTGGCACACAGCCATCCCCGCCATATGAAGTCCAAACGAAGAGTCGGATGCCCAATTAGTATTCGGATCGAGATATGTCTGCAACATATTCTGGTGAGTTTAAAATTAATTACGCGTTATGAATAGTATTATATTAACACTTTCAGACAGTACGTCGAGAGACGTAAATTAGGGCCCTGTTGATACGGCACGACGTCCATGGACGGCGATTTATATCTTCGCAAAACTGGCGCTCCGTCTACAGACGTATATTTCTCGTTTTTTTATAAAAAGACAAATGCCTGTGCCGCAGCATTTTACTTTCAATATTGTAATCATTAGGTTTTCCAAAGGTATTCACATTTTATTTTTTTCCAGTAGTATACGTTATTTAGACTGAATCTACGAATGGTTTATTTTTAAGTCGTATAGTTTTTTAGATTTCTTTTTTCATTTTCCTTACTAATGCCTTGTAGACCAAAGTATAATGCTGTATACTTTTGGAATTTGAACCAACGTCATTTTTTAGTACTTAAAAAAAGACGAGAAGAACTGAAAAGCCCCAACACATCCGCAAAACTATTGGTGAATAATGTGGTAGGTAACCGATGTCTTAAATCTTATGGCTAAGAACATTAAATCAAGTCCCTGTCATGCAAAAAAATATCGAGGTTTCATCCGGTTAGGAGCACAGACAAAACGTTATGTAAGCACATAAGTTTATAAACCTCTTCTTTCTTCGTAAAGGGTTAATAACAGATATATCATTACAAATGCAAGATAAACTGACATCCTAAGCGGCTAAACTAGCAATGGCAACCAGAACAAACTGGTTAAAATCGTCAACGACGCGTTATTAGAAACACGCGATTGAATCCGCTTATGCGCTCGGACTGTATTTGGTTGGCACATACGGGACATTGTTGCAAGCAGAAGCGACAGTAAATAATTTCATAAGAATATTTATATGTCCATACCTTCCTTTTATTTCATGCCTTATTTATAATATGTTGATGGTCACGAAAAATTACAGATAAATGTCAACACCATTGTAAACTTTTGTCATGAAAGACAACCGGAAGGATACATTATAAATTCCGGGCCAGAAAACTCTCGTCTCAGACATATTAAAATACATACGAAACACGTTTACTCACGTCGTAAAAGTCGAATATCGGTTGACATGTTTCGACATGGTATGTATTTTATATATGCGGACCATATTGATTCAAAGTGATATGTTTTGGGTTAATAAATGCGCCTGCAACTTTCCGGTGGTAGAGATAAGATGTGACTTTTATTATACTAATATAACCAGTGTCGAATGGCAAAATGTGGATAGATGACTAATATTCAGTTGTCAGCTCCTTTTCGAAGATATTAAAGCTTATGTTTGCACCAAACTCATGTAGCTAGTTGTCATAAAAAAAATGGTTGCCTGTAAAGTCGGTTTTACGGGCGAAGGAAGATTTTACGTGACAACGTCTTATTCTCGGTAGAATATTTATTGATATGAATATTATTAAATTGCACAATAGGAACAAGGAATTGAATGAAAATAGGAATTGAACAAATTTTAACTATAGAAATATATTTTGTTTACTAAAACATTGTACATGTAAACTTAAACTTAACTAATTTCTATTTGAGTGATTTTGTTGAGGATAGGACGATGATAGGAGAAATATGAAATGAAAGGAAGTGTTTCTGCTGTAATGTGTCTTGCGAAAGTCAAGTCGATGGTTGTTCCTTTTAACGTAGAACGTAATTTGCTTATATAGAAAAAATTATAATCCCTCTTCCCTCTTCCCTCTTCCCTCTTCCCTCTTCCCTCTTCCCTCTTCCCTCTTCCCTCTTCCCTCTTCCCTCTTCCCTCTTCCCTCTTCCCTCTTCCCTCTTCCCTCTTCCCTCTTCCCTCTTCCCTCTTCCCTCTTCCCTCTTCCCTCTTCCCTCTTCCCTCTTCCCTCTTCCCTCTTCCCTCTTCCCTCTTCCCTCTTCCCTCTTCCCTCTTCCCTCTTCCCTCTTCCCTCTTCCCTCTTCCCTCTTCCCTCTTCCCTCTTCCCTCTTCCCTCTTCCCTCTTCCCTCTTCCCTCTTCCCTCTTCCCTCTTCCCTCTTCCCTCTTCCCTCTTCCCTCTTCCCTCTTCCCTCTTCCCTCTTCCCTCTTCCCTCTTCCCTCTTCCCTCTTCCCTCTTCCCTCTTCCCTCTTCCCTCTTCCCTCTTCCCTCTTCCCTCTTCCCTCTTCCCTCTTCCCTCTTCCCTCTTCCCTCTTCCCTCTTCCCTCTTCCCTCTTCCCTCTTCCCTCTTCCCTCTTCCCTCTTCCCTCTTCCCTCTTCCCTCTTCCCTCTTCCCTCTTCCCTCTTCCCTCTTCCCTCTTCCCTCTTCCCTCTTCCCTCTTCCCTCTTCCCTCTTCCCTCTTCCCTCTTCCCTCTTCCCTCTTCCCTCTTCCCTCTTCCCTCTTCCCTCTTCCCTCTTCCCTCTTCCCTCTTCCCACATTTTAAAGTTTGAGAATCTGTGAACAGCATGATGACGTAGGCTTGTGTCAGTCACGTGGTTCCCCCTCCCTTCCACGGCGCTACAAAGTATTGCTACAATGACGTCATCTTAAAGTATTGCTACAATTACGTCATCTTTTTTCGTATGCGCGGCCGGCGTTCATCAATTTATTAGACGTTGTCACGTCAAAAAGAAAGATAGAAAATAATCTTTTGATGATGTTTACAATCGTTTGAAGTAAAATTGTCTCTAACTAGGTAGAATTCGCGAAGAGGGCTTACCACAGCATACGAGTAATAATGCTGTTTCAAAAGCCAACATCGGCTAAACCATGAGCGGACAATAATAGAGAGTAAGATACGGCATTCCATCAGGAAAAAACCTTCTATTTTTTATAGAATCGCCTTCTGCTGCACCTACTCTGTGTTAAGCTAAATTTTTCATCAATTTCACTAACCAAAGGTTGTCTGTAAGGGATCGCTCTTTAGCGACAAGACCGCCTGTTGTCTACCGTTATTTATAAATTGTATTTGTCTTGTTTCCTTTTGTAAACTTTTATTGGTGTGCAATAAAGTATTGTTGTATTGTATTGTATTGTAAATTATAAAGGAAAAATGTAATGTGATTCACTGCAACGGAAGCAGGACTCGAACCTGCGACCCTACGTGCCTTCCAATGTTGATCTTGAAAAACGCAGCGTTTTCTAACTAATCACCGGCCGTATTTCGTCCAGGATGACGTATCGGTCGGCCGGCAACCCGTAAATTCGGACGCCCGGCCGAATGAGCCGTAATA
Source organism: Apotomis capreana (assembly GCA_947623375.1). Classification (NCBI taxonomy): domain Eukaryota; kingdom Metazoa; phylum Arthropoda; class Insecta; order Lepidoptera; family Tortricidae; genus Apotomis; species Apotomis capreana. Next base: position 2,778,878 of record OX392520.1, read on the forward strand.
GTAATTTATCGCGGCGATACATGTTTCACCTCTGCACATCGCGCGTTACTGAAACTACACTCGACTTATGCCTAGTTGCACGCGTCGTTGTTTATTGCTTTGTATACAAGTTTCATAACCCGACTTTGTTCATGTAGTAATCTTATACGTAAGCACGTGGCAAAACACACTTTTGGAAAGAAGATGAGAGAGTGTGGAATTATGTTTATTCGTAATTATATGTAGCAACGATGCCGAAATGGTGAGATACGCAAGATAACCAAGGTTGTAGATATAGACCAGGCAGTCGCCAAATTCCAAGTTTAAATTAAACATGATCAAAGACGTCTAAGAAAAGTTGCCCCGTTGACTTACTTCTTGCATTTGACTATGTCCTAGAGCTAGGTTTAAAGCTTCACTAAACTGCATTCGCGGCAGCCTAAAACAAACTATTAGTATGGTAACGAGTATTTATGCTGCGGGGAGGATCCGCAAGTTGCCCGGCACTGAGCTTTTACTGATTGTGAGATTACGGAGGGAAATATTAGACATAATAATTTGGCAGTGGGCGGGGCACATTGCTCGTAGAATCGATGGCCGTTAGAGGGTTCTTGAGTGGCGATCGCGGACCGGAAGATGCAGCGTGGAAGGCCCGCAATAAGGTGGACCAACGACCTGGTTAGGATTGCGGGCAGAAATTGGATAAGGGCGGCCCAAGACCAATCGTTGTGGAGAACTTTAGGGAGGCCTTTGTCCAGCAGTGGACGTCTATCGACTGATATGATGACATGTAGCACTGTACAATGCGTGAGCTGTCAGAATGCAATTCTGTTGAGCTGTTCTAAACTGTGTGCTTCCTTTCTAGCAATATGATAGGCCGAAAAACTCCATTAATCTACCCAAACATATGGTGGAAAGACGGGCTTTTATGTTGAGTTCGCGAAGAATGAATGCGATCGAAATAGAGATCCCAGAATAAGCGACATAATCGCTTAGTGGCAATGGGCAGGGCATATTACTCGTCGAACAGACAGCCGCTGGGGCCGATGGACCATGCACCGGAGAACGCAGTCTGGGACGCCTCTCATAAGGTCTATGACCTGATGAAGGTCGATAGAGGCTGCCGAGCAAGAACTTCACAAGACCGGTCGTGTTGGTGTTTTTCAAGGAAGGCCTATGATCATTAGATGATTTTTTCTGGCTGATATTGATGATGATGAATTAAACGACAATAATTTGCCTTGAACTTCGTTGTACCTTTATTCTGATGTACACTTATTACTTTCTCTATTTTATAGTGTGTTTTAATACTAGTTACATCAATTAATGTCCTTATCGACTCAATCGCCGCATAATAGACTGAAGCCATAGACATAATATAATCCGGAAACCGGATATAATCCCAGCATCAAATTATTAATTCAATACCCCACTAATCTCATCTCGAATAAGGTATATTCGGGCTTAGCGTAACGCACAAGTTTGGGATAAGATCGGAACGGTTTTTACGTCATCCTAGGCCGTAAATGGGATTTGCTCTCCGCTACGGAAGAACATCTGACTTCCTGGCCAAGGCAAGACGTAAAAATGTAGATAATTCACGGGCGGTAATTAGTAAAGCCCCAGCCTGTATAGCTCTGACCCTTACATTCGGTTCAGGCCGCAAACACCTGCGATTTGGGACATGCAGTTATTCACCGCCATAGGTATGCCATGTACTATTACAGGGCTTTAAATACTAGGTGAACTACGAGTAAGTATAAAGTAGTTTAATCGGCTGTAGAATATAAATCTGACTATTTATAAATAATTACCTAAGTCTTAATGAAGTTATATCAAATCCTCTCTCCGGTTTCGGATTGACTAGAGTGGATTATACGTACATACGTAAATGGGATGGCTATGCTGTTATTATGACATAACATGGGGAAGATAATGATGGATTTTGAAGGTGGTTAGTGGTGGACCCGCGTTATTTTCAAAACTGCAATCACGTTTTGGATACGTGCTTCGTTGTTAAAGAATATAAAATCTTAGATAAGTTTGGCACTGTAGAACAGTAATAAAAAAATATAGGCCAAGTGCGAGTGGGACTCGCGCACGAAACGTCCCGTACCATTATCTGTAAGTTTGTTGTATGGGAGCCCCCCTTAAATATTTATTTTATTTTCTTTTTAGTATTTGCTGTTATAGCGGCAATAGAAATACATCGTCTGTGAAAATTTCAACTGTCTAGCTGTCACCGTTCTTGAGATACAGCCTGGTGACAGACGGACGGACGGACGGACGGAAAGCGAAGTCTCAGTAATAGGGTCCCCTTTGGGTATGCAACCCTAAAAATATGTCCTATTGCTGAAAACAAAACTAGCCTTGAATGTTGGTGTACAATATTATGCATTGTTATATTTACCACCAAATTGTGTACTTTTGCAGTCCATAATTTAAATTATTCGATACTGACCCTGTACGATCTTACCCCAACATACCTCACGGTAGCGGGGTGTGTGTCTGCTAATATACATTTTATATGCCATGGCGTGAGAGCAATTTACCCCGGTTTATCCGGATAAGTATAAACATTTGGCGCAAGCCACAAGCGGAAAATAATCTGTGTTTACGATTAAGGACAAGAAAAAACTATGTATCTTTAAGTACTGCGTTTATGCAAAAGGTTTACAATAGGATAGGTACGTGATTATTAAGACGCGAGCGTTTTGGTCGCCGCTGCCAGAGCAAGTGACTATGTAAGAAAGCTGGCGCTCCCCCGCCCCGTCGCCTGGTAGACAATCTGCAATTAGTTATGAAAATTGTTATTTTAAACAAGCTTTACTTGTAACTAAGTTTGTTATAACAAATCTTAGAGTAAAATTTAACCTACTTTTAATGACCGCCTGTTGTTTTACTTCTGCCTGTTGTTTTAATGTAGGTATCTTATGTTTTTAGGGTTCCGTACCCAAAGGGTAAAAACGGGACCCTATTACTGAGACTTCGCTGTCCGTCCGTCCGTCCGTCCGTCCGTCCGTCTGTCACCAGGCTGTATCTCAAGAACGGTGATAGCTAGACAGTTGAAATTTTCACAGATGATGTATTTCTATTGCCGCTATAACAACAAATACAAAAATAAAAAAAATCTAAATATTTAAGGGGGGCTCCCATACAACAAACTTGTTTTAGATTATATATATATATATATATAAAAATATGTATAGGTACGGAACTCTACATGCGCGAGTCGGACTCGCACTTGCCCAATTTTTTTTCCTTGATGTTTGAGGTTGTGCAGTAAAGAGCATTTGTATTTGTATCGGTAATCGCTGTATCGAAATGAAACTTTACATGTATATGTATGGGCTTGTGCACAAATCACGTGAGGTTCAATAGGGGGAGGGGGGGTCACGAAAAAATCACGATTTATCACGTTGGGTGAGGGGGGGGGGTACATTATAGATCAAAACGCGTCATGTGAAACTTTATATTATGCGAAACGTTACATTAAGTCACAAAACGTTATATCAAACGTCGTCGGTAATAAAACAGCCTGTCTCTTGTGGCTTGGCGCTCTGCAAAGAGGCGACCTTGCGCTTTAGCTTTAGATAGAAGGAAAACCTATGGCTTATGGCTAGGCCTATGTCCAGCAGTGGACGACTCCGGGCTGATGATGATGATGATGATGATGAGAAGGAAAACATGTTCGTTTTTGAACTGATCTGTTCCTACTACAATGTTTCTTCTGTAACTTGGCACTTCGCGAAGAGTTGACCCTGCTGACCTACATGAGCAAGCCTTCTTATTAAACCTTGCGCTCTTTAGCTTTAGGTATCACTAGTAGTCCAATAAATTTTTAATTCTCCTGCGGATCTCCTCATTTGTGAACTACTCACGTAAGGAAAGTCCAAGCAAAGCCTAGTGACCAACTTAAGGCATGTTCGTTTTAAACCAATTTGTTCCTACTACAGCGTTCTTTTCCTGTAACTTGGCACTTCGCAAAGAGTTGACCCCGCCGACCTAGATTAGCATTCTTATGAAACCTTGCACGCTTTAGATTTAGATATCTCAAATAGTCCAAATAAATTATTGAACGATTTGTTCCTACTTCAGCAGCGTTTCTCCTGTAACTTGGCACTCCGCAAAGAGTTGACCCCGCCGACCTAGATGAGCAAGCCTTCTTATTAAAACTTGCGCTCTTTTGCTTTGGATATTTCAACAAACGTACATGCGAGTTTTCTTTTCATATTGGGCGTTTTACAAGCTTTTATTTGACTTTCAATGTTCTTTCAACCTTGTGTGTAGGTGGCTTTATTTTCGACCGACATAAAAAATTAGGTTTTAAATTCGGTTGTATTTTTTTATATCTTTTTCATGTTTGTTACTTCAGAACTTAGTTGTCATTTATAGGCAGGGAACCTAGAAAACTGTGTGGGTATGGGTAGTTAGTTTGTCTAAAATATGAATTGAATACAAACTAAGTATTGTACATATGGTGGTGGTTTGGTACAATTATTTGCGTATTTACTTATATTTTCGCGGTGAAAGGATGCCTACATTAAACGCATGAATACATGAAAAAAAAAGGTTAGCACTAACTAATTGGCACGTTATTGTATGTTATTTATTTATCGAATCAAAGAAAATGTACAAGAAGAAGAAGATACATTTATTTTGCAAACCAATTACATTAAAATTTTAGGTATATCTAAATAATTGAATTACATTTTTATATTAAATTTAACTTAAAATCTATACGTCTATAGTAGTTCTATGAGCTAAACGGTATTCTGGTTGCAAAAATGGAGTCCACTCAGCATATGTCATAGCACTCTTGAGCACCACGACGCTGATCTTCCGTGGATCCAGATCAGGAAATGTGTTGAACAGCGTGCCGTGTAGTGTATCTGTGTTGGTTTGTGTAAAAAGATGGATATGCAAATAATGGGTCATGTAAATGTATGTGGAATGTAATTAGAAGTTGGGCGAATACGTTGGTGTGGAGTTATACGCTAAGGCGTTCCACATACTTACATAACAAAAATCTAAGTCACAACAACAAGGTGTTATCGTCATTTAAGGCCCAAAAGAAATGCCTAAGACCTGTTTACGGGTTACGACCAACAGAAACGTGCAAGACAATTTTTATTGAACTGAAAATATTAACTACGCCTTGTTTATGTATTTTTGAAATTATAATGTATGTAAAGAACAATAATTATTTATTTATCGAATCAAATAAAATGTAATTGCGGCTTCACAAAAGTAGAAGTTGGGCGAATACGTTGGTGTGGAGTTATACGCCAAGGCGTTCCACATACTTACATAACAAAAATATAACTCACAACAACAAGGTGTTATCGTTATGATCGATGTGAATTTCCGTAAAGTTACGCCTTATTCAATTAATTACCCCAGTAAATGACTAGTTTTTATATACCGACTACTCCTCGCAGTGAAACTTGATACTCATAGTAAATGAATTGCTAACTGAGAGTATCGGAAAAGCGCTCCTTTTAAGAACTGTAAAAAAGAACTGTTGTATCCGACGGAATGAATGGAAGAGTGAATGGACTATGTACATTGAGTGGTACATTATTTACTGTAAATATAAAGGGGGAATTTTAAGATTACATACTATACAGTAAATTTTATAGAAAATTCTTGTCTGATTTCTTCACCTACTGAGCCGGCGGTCCCAGGGTCGAACCCTGGCCAGGGCAAATATTTGTGTGATGAACTCGAATATTTCTGGTTGGGTCACGGTTGTTCTATCTATTTAAGAAACACGATCGATTTTTGTGAGGTTGTCTAATATTTATTATTATTATGATACTACTTCAACGGGAAGTAGTATACGTACGAGGGTAGATCAAATAGTACCCGTGTTTGACGGCAGGTGGCGTAACTTAGAAAAGTTGGCATTACCGTCGTGTAGTATTGACCTTATCAAATAAAAAAATGAAATCTGTCAATTGTCTATGGTTCAGTTTTTTTTCTGGCGGCAAATTTTGTAAGACTTGTTTTGTTTTTCGTACAAAATGGAGAAAGAGCAATATCGTTCCGTAATTCGCTTCTTATTTTTGGATGGAAAAACATGCGAACAAATAAAAGTTAAGTTAGGTGCTGTCTACGGAGATCTTTCGCCGTCTATGACAACCGTGAGATATTGGTTTAACGAATTTAAACGAGGTCGTACATCTGTTTTCGACGAGGACCGCCCAGGGCGCCCGGCAGACGTGGTTACCGAAGAAGTCGTGCAAAAGGTAAAGATCATAATGGTCACCGATCGACGTACCAAAGTGCGTGAAGTAGCAGAGGCTGTAGGGGTGTCGTATGGAACAGCAATTAATATAATACACGATAAATTAAATATGAAAAAAGTGTCCGCCCGATGGGTGCCGCGATTGCTCACGGATGAAAATAAGCGGTTACGGCTGTCAATGTCGAAGGAGTGTTTGGGCTTGTTTGAGCGAAATCCGCAGGAGTTTTTCCGTCGTGTCGTCACTGTTGATGAAACCTGGATCCATTATTATACACCTGAGACCAAGCGGCAGTCTAAACAATGGATTTTTTCTAACGAATCTGCTCCAAAGAAGGCGAAAACGGTCCCTTCAGCCGGAAAAGTCATGGCCACGATTTTTTGGGATAGTAAGGGAATAATCCTTATAGATTTCTTACAAAAAGGGAAAACTATCACAGGGCCGTACTATAGTGAGTTATTGGACCGGTTTGATAAAAAAATAAAGGAGACACGGCCGCATTTGGCTAAGAAGAAAGTGTTGTTCCATCATGACAACGCACCAGCACATTCATCCAAAATTGTCACTGCCAAATTAACCCAACTACGTTACGAATTGCTGCCCCACCCGCCTTACTCACCGGATCTGGCTCCCTGTGACTTTTTTCTGTTCCCCAATATGAAAACATGGCTCGGGGGTAAGAAATTCAGGTCAAACGAGGACGTTATAGCTGAGACAGAAGCGTATTTTGAAGAGTTTGACAAATCCTACTTTTTGGAGGGGTTAAAGAAGTGGCCGAAACGCTGGGAAAAGTGTAAGGACCTAGATGGAGATTATGTTGAAAAATAAAATAAAACTTTTAAAAAATATATGCGTCTTTATTTCTAACACAGGTACTTTTTGATCCACCCTCGTAGGTTTTGATTACCTACCTTGCAAGCGTCAACATTACAGCATAAGCGTTTGTATCTTTATTTACTGCTTTAAGGGATTACAGATCTGAGTATTTGATATTAATTTTAGCATACTACTTATTTCCACGCGTTACTGATAAAAAGAATCTTGACAGACAGACAGAGAGAAGAAGACTGGTGCGGAACGCTGATAAGTTGTCTCATTTGATCTTTGCAATAAGCCGTCTCCTATGATTATATATTATTAATACGTTTATGGCGGCTCAAAGTTTGTGCCAGTATCAGTTTTTTTTTTGGTTTACTATAATCAAAGCATGACTTCCGTGTCATATGTATAAGACTTATCAAAAAAATAAAACATGCAATGAAATGATCATGAACAAAGATGGTCGATGAATCCGTTCGGGGCCTATGATGGTTGCATTTATGTGCACGTGATAAATTAAGTGACAAAGCTTCTGTCACTCACAATCGCATTTAGTCAAAACGTGACGGATGCTTTGTCACTTATTTATCGTGGGATAAAAGCAACCATCATAGACTCCAATTTGATTTGAGCGAGCGAAGCGAAGTGTCTCTCTTTCAGCTTCGTGCTTCGTCAAAATTTCTTTCGTATTTCCATGTTTGGATGTTCGGATTTTCTGGGTGTTCCCGCCTTCAGGCCACATTTCCTATCCGACTATCATGAAATTCTGTGAGTAGGATCGACAAGTATATAGTTTTATTTATGTCTTTTTTTTTATTTAGGCGACCTCTAGGCGAGTACAGTCGGTAAGCATCTGGACATCCAAATATCCGCATCTAGATATACAAAGGGATTTTGGGCCAAACTGAAAGGGATCGCTCGCTTCGCTCGCTCATTCAAAAATAAAAAGTTTGTAGTATGTAAACAGATTGTACATTTATAAACACCGGTCATAAATATGATAACAAAATCTTACATGTACAAAGGCGAACTTATCCCTAAAAGTAACTAAAGATGCATTTTTATTCCAAAAATAAAACGAAACAAGAAGCAATGTAATGTAAACGAAACGGCTTTGTTCTTATTTAGCTGATGTTCTCAGATTCAAGATTAACGATCCGACTTGGGACTTTTTAAACTTTTAAAACGTTCTTAATTGCCAGAGCAATCTATCATAAGATAGGAGTAAGTTCTGAGTTTGAGTAATCAGTCAGACTTTTGTTGAGATCCATACACCATGAAAATGAAGGCGAGAGAGTAATAGAATGTAAGGAGTAATGGAGGAAAAGCTTTTTTCTCAAACATGCAATGAAATTTCGTCATAACGTGCGCTGTAATAGGTTTAGAAGTATCACGTTTGGGGCGGAACAACTCGAGTGAACTATAAAGGAATTTCAAACAGAATTGAAGGCCTAAGCCATTTTTTCAACATGGCGTCTGTGTTCATGAACAGCCTAAACAGCTGAATTGTATATTTTTAGAGTAGTATATTTTTTTATTTCATTGCATGTGTTTGGGAAAAGCATTATACATGCCTAGCCGTAAAAAGGACTTGCCAAGAAGATATTCCCGAGGAGTTTCTCACTCTAACTCTTTTTATTCGTGTTTTACCTTAAAACTCCGTTATTACAATATGGACCGATTTTAAACTAAGATCATGACTGTTACTTAACGTTGTTCTGATCGTAGGTACTCGTACATAATCACTAGGTGCATAGTATAAAACAAAGTCGTTTCCTTCTGTCTGTCTCTATGTATGCTTAGATGTTTAAAACTACGCAACGGATTTTGATGCGGTTTTTTCTAATAGATAGGGCGATTCAAGAGGAAGGTTTACATGTAGGTATAATATAGCATTTCAACCGTGCGAAACCGGGGCGGATCGCTAATTCCCTATGTATAAAGCTTGTTCAAGTTGCGAACATTAATATTTCAAGCTAAACACGACCTTCGGCAATGAAAAATGTCGACGAAGAAGAGAAGAAAGAGATATAATTGTCTCCTCACACACCTATGAAACAGTCGTATTGTGGCTAGAAATCGCCATCTGCCACTCTATCTCTAGGTCAGAGCTATATGCAACTATTGGCGAGAAGTGAATAATCAACCATCCGCCACACTATGGCTAGCTTCGAGTTATAACAGTGAGCGAAATCGCCTCGTAAACCCGCGGGACCCAAACATATCAAATGCTGTCAGTCCGGAACCGTGCCCATTGAATGCCGGTACGGAATAGTACATTACTGGAGACGCCGGGAATGAAGGGCTTGCCGGGTGTGTAGGTATAGACGGCCGACTGTAGAGAGGCCGGATAGTGATACGAAGCCGGCAAGCCTTTTTCTCGCCTAAGGCATGTATAGTGCACTCAAACTTAAGCAATGAAATAAAAAAATACACCACTCAAAAAAATATAATTCAGCTGTTTAGCCTGTTCTTGAACACAGACGCCATGTATAAAAAAAAAACCTTCCTGGCCTAGACGTTCAATTTTGTATGAATTTCCTTTACAGTTCTCTCGAGTTGTTCCGCCCGAAACGTGATACTTCGAAGCCTGTTATAACGCACATTATGACTATATTTCATTGCATGTTTGAGAAAAGGTTGCTTTCCTACATGCGTGGAAATCAGTTCTTTAACGACCCAGCCACTACTTCGGTCTAGCGGCAAGCGGCAGTTGTGCGCGGTACGTATGTCTCGCGTGAGCGATGATGATGATGAAGGTCAGATCAGGTTCGTTTTTAGGGTTCCGTACCAAACGGGTAAAAAACGGGACCCTATTACTAAGACTCCGTTGTCCGTTTGTCCGTCTGTCTGTCTGTCCATCTGTCACCCAGGCTGTATCTCATGAACCGTGATAGACAGCTGGAATTGTCACAGATGATGTAGGTATTCCTATTGCCACTATAACAAAAAAAAATAACAAAAATAGAATTAAATAAATATTTAAGGGGGCTCCCATATATAACAAACGTGATCGGTTGCGTAGACAATGCACCTCATTTGTATCCGGCGATTCCGGCGCCATACATATCAGGTGTAAACTTAACTAAACCCGGCCAGTTAAGACGAGATAAGAATTCTGGTTGGAGTTGCGGGGACTCGCTGGATGCGAGTCGCTGCTATCCGGTACATGTGGAAGTCTATTGAGGAGGCCTGTGTCCAGCGCAGTGCACGATGATCATGACGAATTTGTACGGAACCCTCGGTGCGCGAGTTAAACTCACACTTGGCCGGTTTGTTTCATTTTACTTTTTTTATGTAGGTATAGTTACTATATGTAAATCTCAATTTGAAAACACAACCAATGGAAACATTCTGACCCTTGGTTGAAAATAAAAGGGCGGCCGCGTAGTTTTATGTAAAGTTTTACTCCGGTCCATCAGACGACTGGAGTCCGGTTAAATTAAAGTGAAAAACCGGCCAAGTGCGAGTCTGACTCGCGCGCCGAGGGTTCCATACAAATACTTATCCCGTATAGCGCCGTGGGAGGAGGGAACACACACACACACGTCGGGCCGTTCTTGACAGTTTTAACGTGAGTTTAAACCGTTTTATAATTATTAAAGATGTCTCATGTCATGATAGTTTTAATGATATGTATTTTTGTATTCGTTGTATATTTTTAGGGACAGTATGCGCAGCAGTAGCTGCTACTAAGCAACTTGAAATTTAAATTGAAATTTAAATTCAATTTCAAATTGCTTAGTAGCACTATTATATAACAATGCCTCGCGAAAGGGTGCAGTCTAACAAATCTGTAAATCTGGTTGTCTAACACTTTAAATAGTGTTACATTTGTCGGGCGCATTAACAAGTCAACAATACTTGCGGAAGTGCATGTTTGGACTTGTTCACCAACTCGTCCCGTACTAATGGTCGTTAGAACTGCCCCGGACATCGGATAAGTGCCTTTGATAATGCTTGGAGCATTGTTTGCTCTTTTGGAAATGCGTGCCTGTGCACAGAGTTACTTAATTTGTTGTAGTTTGTCAATTCACCTGGTAGGAGAAAATCAGTCATATTTGGTTCCTAAATAATTTGTGTCCTAAAAATTACAAAATGTATCATTTTAAGGGTTCCGTACCCAAAAGGGTAAAAAACTGTCCGTCCGTCTGTCCGTTTGTCACCAATTCACCAGGTTGTATCTCATGAACTGTGATAGACAGTTGAAATTTTCACAGATGATGTATTTATGTTGCCCCTATAACAACAAACACTAAAATAGTTGCTTATTGTTTTATTTTATTTTCTTATAATTTCTGTCACACCTTCTATGTAATATGTTTTGTGTCTCGTCACGAATAAATGTATTTCTTTCTTTCTTTCTTTTTTTCTTAAAAAAAACTGAATAAAATGAATATTTAATATTAATATATAGTAAGTACGTTATTAATTAATTGGTTATATCACAATTTTTCGTCGAATTATAGCATAATCTGTCTACGTCTGTATGTATAAGCTAAAGAACCAGATGTCGGGCCGGGATAAAAAAGAAGCCTATGTATTAAGTTAGGGGTATAAGCTATCTCTTTTAAATTTTTGATACAAACCCGTCCAGCTGTTTCGACTTGAAGAAGTTACAAGCATATAGCCCAAAAGCGAGTCTTATAGCCCACGCCATATCGCGGATTTTAGTGGTAGCGATAGTAGTACTAATTTATTCTACTGTTAATGACAAAATTTTGGTAACTGACGTTGAAAGTCGGTGCATGTCATTGATGTAAACAAAGAGGAAACAAGACTAAATAGTCCGCAAACAAGTAAGTTTTGCATAATAAAGCCAAACGAACCCATAATGATGAAAGTGAAGTTTTTCTTAATAGGATTCAGTATTTATTTCGCAAGAAGAACGAAGGATTGAGCAGCGTTCCGGTAAACAATGTTTTGAATTTGGTTAATGATAAATCCTTGACAAATTGCTACTGACGTTTAATAATGCAAATATGACGTATGCACATTATTGCCATATGAAAGCTGTTTATAGTGCCACTATCTGACCGACCGACACTTGTTGGGCTTCGGCTATACACACTTTAGCTTTCACAATACCCACTATAGGATTGGGGATATTGCAAGGTCTCGTGACAAGGACAACAAATTATAAGTTCGTCTAATTCCGGCCAAGTTCGGTGAACTTCGTCAATATATGCGCACTCACTAGGGACGCGGCGATGATGAGTTAAATCGGTTTTATCGGTTTTTTACGATTTTCTCGTAAACTCACAGATAAAATATCGTGTTTCGTTTAAGGTCGTATCTTTTCTTGGGCGAAGGTTGGCTGCATTAAAAAGTCGGCGTAGTGAGAGTTGGACTCGCGCACCGAGGGTTCCGCACGAACTATGAAAGCACTGCATATTGCTCTAACGAAATGATAAACAGTACTGAGCGACAAACTTAATTTAACCGTTTTAAAACTGTTTTAAGTACTTTAAATAAGGACTATATTTTTATGATTTAATTACCAATGTATAGTCTTTAGTTTCCTTACACATGTTATAATATAAGATGGTACTAAGTACTTGCGAAACTTCATAGTTCTAGGTCAACAGAAAACTCTATTAAAATATTTTGATTCCCTCGAGTTGAGAGTGTCGTAATATACGTTTATTGTGGCATACACGGCCGTATGTATCTTGTTTTTACGTTAACTTAAAAGTTCGATTTTTGTTTGGAAGTCGGCATACAAAGTAAAATAGTTTACATAAGTGGGAATTTCGGCCTGCTACGCGAGGAGAAACTGTCACTTCCAGACTTAGGTAAGACGTACCACTTTAGCAAACCACGGGCGGTAATTCGTAAAGTTCCAGATCGCATATTTATGGCCCTCATCTTCGGTTTGGGCCACAAACACCTGTGCATTCATGAATTCACCGCCCAAGCCCCAAGGTATGTAATGTGCTAAAAATACAGGGACCCAATTCGAGAATGCCGTTTGAGTGATCGCCAAACGTCAAATCCCTATTAGATAACAGTGATATCGCCATTGAACTGTCGTTAAAATGCGATGAGCTTTAAGTGACATATCTCATCTCAATTTTTGGAAATACGAAGGCAATAATGATTGTCAAAAATGTTATTCATGCATATTATGAATTTCTGTTTTGAACGAAACGTAACTGACTAATTTCACGCACTACGCGGTCAATTTAAAGTATGCGCCCGTTATTTATGCCGTCACATACAAAGGAAACGCAAATTTCGGAACGGAAACGTCAAAAGTGACGGATGGCGATGAAATGGAGAGATCTCCATTATATCTCTCTAAAATTGGTCGAAAACCCCCCCTCAGGATATACGCACATCACTATTAAGCCTGAGGTATTGGATTTATTTTGACGCTTCCTCGCTCGCAAAGTTTCGACCCGACTGCACATAATACGAGTGAATCAAACTTTTGACTGCTGGATATAGGTAAGTACTTCTTGATTAGTGTGGATTTCTTTTTCAGGATGAAGGTATAGTACTTATAGGAATCCTTTTTGAGACCGAATTCACTTCGTTTTAGTCTAACAAAGGGACATAATGGGTGTTCTGTGTATTATAAACTGACTTGAGGCCACAAACTTATGATGCCTTTTATGTTACAGTAGCAGTTTGTAGCCGCATTTAGCACAATACTCGTTGAGTCTCACTGTTTGTTAAAACAAAGCGAAGTCAATTTGGACCGTAAATATAATTCTTACTATACGTATATTATAAACTAGCTTTTGCCCGCGACTACGTACGCGTGGAACTTGATAAAAGGGATTATTAAAAGCGCCTAAGCAAATATAAGAGCAATTGTGCTTTTGGTCTAATAATTACATTTCCTATAGGGTCACCGCACCCCAACAGAAATGTTCACTCACTTTTGAATCTTTTTAGGTATAATTTCCAGGATGAAAACTATCCTATGTCCTTCCTCGGATCTTAAACTATCTCTATGACAAAATTCATCAAAATCGCTTCAGCGGTTCAAGCGTGAAGAGGTAACAGACAGACAGACACACTTTCGCATTTATAATATTAGTATGGATTCGAAGGTGTGTTGAAATCTTGGAGTGTCCAACTGGATGTTATTAGATAAGTTAACCAAAATAACCATAAAAAGACGTGATATGTTAATGATTTTTGTATTTATTTATTTCATTAAATACGCCTAGAACGAGAGTCTTTATACAACAGATTTGCGAAAGATGAAGACGCTTTTGGTTTTATGTGTGCGTGTCTACGAACCAATCATAGAGACGTGTTGCTTGTGAGCTTGACGTTGTGACAGATGCACACACGCACGAAACTTAGCCCGTGGCTAACCCAAACTGGCTTCACTTTCAAGCGCTAGGTTTCTAGGCGTATTTATTCAAAAATTTCAAATATGTTACATTTACAGTAACCTCTTTGAGAAACTGCAGACAAGTTTGTTGGTAGAAAACCTAACTGCGACTACTTACTGTGGATGACATACATGCACAAAGTAGGTACAAAGTAAAAGCAAATATTGGTAAGTCCCAAAGTTCCTGGGACGGAGTTGTCAACTCCGTCAAATTTACACCAAAACACAGCCCGAAACAACTTATAGTACTTACGAATTAATCCTGATATTATGATTGGCGGGTAATTGCATTTGAACATTGCTAAAAAGGTGTTGGATGAACACGCTATCATCTATGCTAAAAATAAATATCATAATCCCACTAATATTGTAATAGTGAATGTCTGTGTGTGTTTATGTTTGTTATTTTTTCACGCAAAACGACTGGACGTATTTGCATGAAATTTGGAACAGAGAGAGTTTATATCCTTAGCATAAAGGCTACTTTTTATCCCGAATAAAGCGTAGTTCTTGTAGGAACTAATCTTTATGCTTTGATTATTATTATATGCTTTACGATTTTATGCTTGTTATGCGATTTCAACCTGAGCCACGTCGCGGGCAAACGCTTAGTAAGTATTCAAAATAGTCAAATCATTTGAGAGGCATTAGGCTACCTACCAACAATACGAACAAGCAATAGTTTCAGGGCTTAAAAACCATATTAAGCCCGGACAAAACCACAAACAGAAGCAAAGATAGTTGGCGCCCTTAATATCGCATAACCGAGAATTACGGCCCTCGTTCACGCCTCAAAAAACTACGATCACCTTCAAAATCGGTTTATTGCCACCATGGCGCCCCCCCGACCCCGGGGGCAGGTGAGAACTAATATCACAGGCACGGATTTTAATTACGTACACTCCAAACAATGGAACATAGGTGGCTAGGAGACGCAGTTGTTAATCCTTTACTAAAGTGACAACTTGAAAGAAAGAAAGAAATACATTTGTTTGTGGCGTGACCATAAAACACAATTACAAAAATAATAAAATATAAGACAATAGGCAAAGGAAACTATAATATTATGGCTGTATGACGAAAAGGTCCCATCTCAGCATGATGCTAGCTCGAGAGCCAGCGCTGATCTGCCAGTCGGATACTTAAGAGATATGCTCCGAAGTGTCTATTTTAACATTATGCTCTTATGAGTCTCCTTTGGCTCTAACTAATGGCTAATATATGCTCTGTAAACACTATATGCTATTATTGGCGCCATGGGGATCCTAGGTATTGACGAGTGCAATGGACTTCAGTTTTCGGCCGACTATGATATTCAGGTATAACATAAGAATGTATAGATGTCAGCCTTATGTGCAGCTATGATAAGTTTTAAGGCGTTATGGCACGCAATGGATGTCAGCTATTGGTAGACTATCATGTGTAGGTTATGAACTCCGCGGGTATCTTAGGTATGAGGTACGTATGAAGTATGCAATTAATGGCTTACCATAATGTGATATTCATACTGTCCACACTGTACCATAAAGTACTCTGACAGTACGAGTACACAGTAAAATCTACGAAAAAAATGTGACAGGTCACAGCGTATACGCAACGTCAAGCTTCAATAACGGATGGTAATAAGCTTATCATTCTAAATATCTATTTCCTTGTGATTGCTTCAATTTGTACTCATAAATACCCACAATTACCCACGATTGTCACCTAAATACTCAATCAGCAGTTACAATGTGTAATACTTAGTCTCATCCCACTTGGAGAAACACTCTTGTTCACCAATGTATTTAGTTTTACAACAAAAAAATAAGATGTTGCTAACTTTGTCACCACTCGAATGAAAGAGCGAATGCCTCCCAACCCAAGTGCAAAACTTAAAAAGAGGATTCAATTAACTATTGTAAACAAATGGTTTAATAATAAATGCTTTTTTTATAAACCCCCCGACTCCACAGCCGCCGCTGTCCCGAACAGATATCTCCTATTGAGTGCCAGCTATAATTCCGCTGAAAATTCAACCGTTCCAATAAAACTGAACCGATTTTATTGGCCCCGCTCCAAGACTTTACATAGGTCCTAATAGCCCGGTCCTACGCCTATTGTGCGCAACTAATGAGTTTTGCACAATGAAAGGTTTTGCACCGATAATGGCGCGATGATATACGGGTGTCTTTGCCAGCTTCATTATAGACAATGGGTGGACTTTGGCTCTTGCCTGTTTGTAGACGACATCCGTTTGTAAAGCATATGTCTATTGATATTATATACTGGATTTACTTTAGATATATGCTTTAATGTGTCTAGTATAGTAAAATTATCTAAAGACTGACTATGATTTAATGACGCGCGCAATAGATGACAGCGTTATAATGAAATAATGAACTTTATTCTGCAAGTAGGCCACAAGGGCACCTTTACATGCCTGAGTCTACCTAAATTGACCTGATGATGGTCCGTAAATTGGATCTCGGAATTAGTTCAAATTACACAAGCAGAATTTTCACTTTTTGACTCACATTAGCCAATATCATGGTTACCTACGTAACGTAAACTATAAAATTTTCAGGATAATTATAAAACAAACCTATAATGGGATCTTTAAAACGATGTTTATACAGTACTGAAAATATTACGCGTTTCAGAAAAAAAATGCTTTTAGACAAATGGAAATTTGGCGAAATGTTACAGATGGGAAACAATGTTTCGGAGTTGTGATAGGATACCCAGTATCATATAAAATCAAACTGTGATTTCGGCATTGGTTGAACGTAGATATCCGCAGTTTCATTTTCCGTCTTACCTCACCGAGCCCTTAGAGCCACTAGCCAGTATCACAAAATTGACCCTATGATGGACCCTTAAGGTATCCAATGGATCTCAGGACTCAGGATTCATTCAGTCATGTGCGGTTTTCTATAATACCAAATAAAACAAGTTTTTTTTCCTTGTTGGCAACCCTAGGTTAGTTATACGCCCCACAACCAATAGCGTCGAGCGTTGTGCAAGATCCCAATGAGACTCTGGTAGGGTAATTCCTTTATCGGCGTTAGCGAAGATCAAAAGAGTGCAGCTTCTGTAGTATTTTGTTCTGTAGCGGGCCTTAGCTGTTCACAAAACCTTAACTACCTTACAAGTATCTTACCCATCCCGAGGTGCCTGAAGAAAAACGGGTACTATAGATAACAGTATAATGTTAGGGGCGAAGAAAAAAATAGTATACAATTATTCTTTGTCTACCCGACGCGATACCATGTGAGATATTCCGAGTTACACCAAAAAGTCGTATGAGTATAAGGATTTAATGGCACGTAAGCTCTTTTAATTTTGAAAGGTAATATTGTAATACAACTCAAGGAATGCCGGTGGGAAAAAGATGAACTAAAGGTTTTTGTATATTGTTTTGGTGTTTGGTGAATATAGTGGCGCTATTTTGGGTTTTTGGTGAATGGTAAAGTACTAAATATCTACATCATACTACGCAATTTGTGATAATTGCGGTATTATGAGGAAATAATAATTAATCTTAATGAGTAAACTAGCGACCCGCCCCGGCTTCGCTCGAGTGCAATGCTGATAAATTATGCATGTATTATACGTATAATCCTTCCTCTTGGATCACTCTATTTATTAAAAACCGGCCAAGAGCATGTCGGGCCACGCTCAGTTTAGGGTTCCGTAGTTGCTCATCCTTCACAATAAACTGCTGTTTTAAGTCCAAGGTTTAAGTTAAGAAAGATTTTAAGCTCTATAAAAAGGTCGTAAACGCCCTAGAAACTGTAATCACTTATTACCTTCTGGAAGTCAACTTACGTCCTTAAAAATTTGGCGATAACTCAAAAACGGATCGACCGATTTTGTTCAGTATTATTTTCATTGAAAGTACTAATAAGGTCTCATTTACATGAATTTTTCCGATTTTTTTTGACCCGTGGTTGAAAAGTTAGAGGGGGGGGGGACACTTTTTTTTTGTTTTCGGTGCGCATATTTACAAAACTGCTGACTTTATCAAAAAATAATGTTAGGAGACCCCTATTATTTTTACAAGACCTATTCAACGACACCCCACACACCAGTGTTGAAAAGAAAAAAAAATCACCACTACTTTAGGTGTTCGAGAGGTACCCGAAAAAAATAAAATTTTTGAATTTTTATTTTACCGTTTTGTCGGCGTGATACATACACATACCAAATTTTAGCTTTCTAGTACTAATGATCACGGAGCTAAGCCGCGGACGGACGGACGAACAGACGGACATGGCGAAACTATAAGGGTTCCTATAGTTGACTACGGAACCCTAAAAAACCGCAACCAAATCCGGGCCGTAGTTTTAAAGATCTAAGCATACATAGGGACAGACAGACAGAAAGAGACTTCGTCTTATACTATTGTAGTGATAGTGATTGACAAGGAAAGGTAATCTCGTAATCAGTGGCGGCCTTACCCATTGCGAGGCTCCGGGCGGCAAGACTTTGCGAGGCCCTTTGTCATTCGTGCGAAAGTAGGAGATACGAAAGTAGGGCTGGTCTGGTTGTTTGGTTTAGGCATTTGTCATGATTGAGGAGAAATGCTAGTTACACAAATAAATAAAATTAGAGTTTTAAAATATTTTACATTGCAAGATTTACTAAATTAACTAATATAGAGATGATAAATTTTAAAATTGATGTCTGCGGCTTTTCCTAACACTAAAATCTTTAATTAAAGCACAATAATCTAACGAATGAGCTACGTCGTTTTCGATTGAAAGAATAGCCAGGGCTGAAAGCCGATTTTGTGTCATCGAATTCCTCAAATATTCTTTAAGACTGCGCCGAGCGTTTACACCATAGAGCGCGGGAATGCGTATTTAGATAGGCGCGCGGCCGCCATAGTAAAAATGTATGGAGACTTAAAAGCACTTTTTGATAAATCTGGAACTTTAATACCAAACAATAATTGAAATATTTGATGCGGACCAATTGTAATGTAAACATTCATCTTTTTTTTTAATTAAAAATCAGAATAGATTTCAATTGTTAAAGTATAAAAAAAAACACTTAACGCCTGCTTACGATTTTACAATTTTCGTCCAACTTTACTTAGTTTTCTAGGGTAAAATATGAATAATCTTATAATTTTTCCACAGAGAAGTTGTTAACACATTCTTCGAAATGCTATTTATATAGTTTAGAAGTGGATTAAACAACTAGTGTTGACGTTGTCTATTTAACGGCAACTGCCTATTTTTCACATTTCGCTCGGTGCAGTCTTAATAATTTTACGAACCAAATGAAATACGGGTAATAGAAGAGCAGAACCGACCCGAGTGCTATACGATAAAAAAAAACGATCTTCAAGTATTTCGAGGCGCGATATTCAAGTAGGTACCTAAAACATTAATTATTTTTTCAAATATGATTTGAATTAATTAATTAGTAAACTAACTTTATTTTAATTTACCGTTATAAATTTGATAAATTATTAAGGATCAAAATCAAAAGATTTAAATAAAAAAATCTAGTTAAACAAATCTTTTCTTTTTTTTTTGCTTGAGTCTTCGGTTGTTGCGCGAGGCCCCTGCAAGAGCGAGGCCCCGGGCGATTGCCCCGTTCGCCACCCCCTAAGGCCGCCACTGCTCGTAATATCTTTCTATTATAGGACTTCTAAACGGGCCATATTACACCGTACTTTGTGGCCGGCAACTATGACCGTCCTTCTCTGACACCTTACGCTAGAGCAAGATGCAAATAATGGCCGGGCCACAAATAGCAGCAAAACATGGCCCGTAAAAGCCCCTTTATATCATTGTGAACTGAAGTGTAGTGTCTAAGTATATGTTTAAGATATTTTACAAAAAATATGTGAAATGGGCGAAATGGAAGTCATATTAAAATACATCAGAAACGGGTTTTGGGGTCAGTCGCGACAACTGATCGTAGCTCCTGATGATGAATCGCGTACCGATTCGAAATAAGTCGAGCGATATTCGACTTAGACGACGTGACTTTACCCGTTTCGAATTTATAATATTTTAATATGTTAGAGACTCATGGGAGTTTTCTATATAAAAACTATTGGAAGCCACTCATACATAATCATAACGTATATTCAGTTTGTAAGTATGTGCCTATAATCTTTTTGGTTTCATCTCGCATAGACGTTTTGCACCGATTTTCAACTATTTTTGCTACGCCATAGCTAGCAAATGCCCCGGTTATATAGTTAGTTTTTACACGATTACGGTGAAATTAAAAAGAGAGTTAGTACTTATTTGGGCGGGGACGAAGAAGCGAGAGTCAGTCCACCTGGTTCGTGGCCCCTCCACGCTGTATCTTCCGTTCCGCGGTCGCCACTCAAAAATCTGTCTGCCCGAACGGCCACCGGTTCTACGAGCAATGTGCCACGCCCACTGCCACTTAAGTTTGGCGACTGTCTACAATATCTACAACCTTAGTTCTTTTGCGATTCTCATCATTTCGGATTCGATCCTGCAAGGAAACTCTGTACATATACCTACTCGTACATATATCACAATAACATATAATTTACTTATTAAGTTAAATCCACCTCCAAATTAATTGCAACAGCGAATTGCGAATTCAAATAACGAGTTGCTATTAAATATTTAATCATTAATTTAACGCTGCGATCTCTCTCAATAATTGCTTTGCTATAATTATTTTAATATTCATAATAACTTGTTAATATCAATATAATATATCCAATTAGGATCTTCATATAATGGTGGTTTCGATGTTTTATCAGTAGATAGGTAATTATAAAACGGCAACCTAAGTGTAACCTTGTTTTTAGGGATCCGTACCCAAAGGGTAAAAACGGGACCCTATTACTAAGACTCCACTGTCCACCTGTCTGTCTGTTTGTCTGTCACCAGGCTATATCTCATGAACCGTGATAGCTAGACAGTTGACATTTTCACGGATGATTTATTTCTGTTGCAGCTATAACAATAAATACTAAAAAACAGCATAAAATAAATATTTAAGGGGGCTCCCATACAATACACGTGATCGGTTGCGTTAACTTTGCACCTCATTTGCATCCGGCGCCATACGTATGTAGGCGCAGGTGCAAACTTAACTTAACCTCGCCAGTTAAGATGGGATAAATATTTGTACGGAACCCTCGATGCACGAGTCCTACTCGCACTTGACTGGTTTTTTTTTCACGAACAGAATGCGTCTTCCTCGCTCTGTCTCTGATTAAACCTTTTCTCCGTAATCGGTCAAACCAGCCCCATTCCACCACACGTATTATTTGTATCGCGTTTGCCCCCATTGTCGAGTAACGCGTAAAAAACACAAAGCAAAAAAATCACGCAGTGCCTTCACGTAGCCCGCATATTGCGTTTCGTCACAGCACACGTGTTAGAAACAGTATCCGTTCCTAGATCATGGATGATTTCTTTAAGAGGCCTCGTAATAAATTAATATCAGACAACCTTACACAAATCGATCTAGTCCCAAATTAAGCTCAAGAAGACTTGTATTATGGGTACTAAATGACAATATACATACTGATAATTATATACGTAGATAAATATATACTTAAATAAATAGAACAACCATGACCCAAGCACAAATATTCGAGTTCATCACACAAATATTTGCCCTGGCCGGGATTCGAACCCGGGACCGCCGGCTCAGTAGGCAGGTGCTCTACTAACTGCGTCAACCGCGTCGTCAAACATTCTTTGTTTTTAAGCATACACATATCTGCATAAGTATAACAAGTCTTCGTGTAGTAACCATACCACAAGCGAGCTTAAATTAGGACTAGGGCGATTCGTGTGAGCTTCATTAATATTTATTTATTACTGGAAGGTGCCCGCCCGCAACTCCGTACATGTGAAACGAATGAAACGCGCGTGACTGAGAGCTAACTGTACTTAGAAGACCTTTAAGCACAGTTATAAATAAATAAATAAACATACGTTTATAGATAAATACATAGCACAACACCCAAGCACAAATATTCGAGTTCATCACACAAATATTTGCCCTTGCTGGGATAACCCAGGACCGTTGACTTAGTAGACCGCTGCTTTACCACCGTGCCAACCGCGTCGTCAATTGTAGCAATTTTGAAGTAAGACAGACTTTAAGCGTCAGTAATCTAGCATTATCTTGATCGATGTCCGTCAATTCTGAAATTGAATTAAAAATTAGTTTACTATGGAGAGGCGTAATTATTTCAGGAAAAACCTTAACAGCGCGATATGCAGCATTAGTTTGAGCTCGGTGCTAGCCGTACATCGCAATCTGTTGGTAAAAAAAAAAATATCCACTCATCACGCGGAAACGTCAGGATGGATGTTAACCTAATTTAGTACAGGAATAGCTCCACATCCTAAGATGGTTATAGGATACTTTTTACCCGACAACAGTAGAAGTTTTACGCGAACGAAGTTGCGGGCACCTAATTCTAATTATCAATTAGATATAACCTAACGGAGATGCCACCTTACGCGACAGCGGCAGCGGCGCGCGTTACAGTCTAACCAAAATAGTAGAAATTTAAAAGTGGCAATACTGTAGTGCCGTCCACGTTTCCTTAGATTGATTAGAAAGGGACGACACTACAGTACTGGCACTGGCCGTGAGTTTACAGTGACTGTAACCACTAGTATGTAACCGATTTATACGGAGATTTGTAGTTCTACAAAGCAACCGCGCCGGGCGCTGGACTATTCTCCATAGCGTAAACGATTTGTTACGCTTACGCTAGCGAGAGTAAGGGTCACGGTAAGGGTACTGTTTCCTTAACACACACTGTGCTCGGGGACGCCTGAACGCGCACACAATCAACGAGAACAAACACAAGCAAACGTTTCCGAATATTAAATAACCCGCCTGTGACCTGGCCTGGGCAAGACAATGTAAGTTTTAAATAGACATTATGGCTCTTTGACAGGTGTTGTCCGGACTTTGTATAATTCACGCAAATTATAACCCTATCGCGATATTCCTTATTTTACCTTCATAACATTTTTACATCTGAGACCACGGCGTGTGCACCCTTAGCTTTACACTAATCCCGAAGTTGACGGAAGTTGATCGAAGTATGGGTTTTTGCAGCGATGTGTTTAAGCAATGAAGCAGGAGTAAACGATCCCATTGCAACTCGTCACATCCTGGGGGGAGGGGGTTATATTTTTAATTTAGGTCATGTAGTAAAGCGAATAGACCGGTAGAAAACCAATGAGAGGCGAAAGTAAAAAGGTTGTCTTCTTTCCCACAACCGACTTAGTAAACTAAGAAGTGATGCACAAGAGAGGAAAGACACGTAATCAGAAAAGCGTTAAGAATGAATGTGGACGGATATAAAAGAGGGGAAAGACCTAAGAAAAGATGGATGGATTCTGTGAAAGATGACATGAATAAGAAGGAAGCAAACGACGAGTAATAGGGAAGAATGGAGAAAGAAAACATGTTGCGCCGATCAGTCCGACCACAAATAAATAGGGTAAAGGCAAGGGAATGATGAATGATGATGTTTAAATCAGGACTCTCTTGCTCGACTTCGCGGCTAGAAGCCATGACATATTTGTAGCTATTCTAGTGTCTGTCTAGTGAGGTTATCAGAACTATCAAGTACATAAAAAGTACGGCTGTTTATGAACTTTCATCGCGATTTTCTCTAAATTACTCATGACCATCCTAAATATTGTGCCGTTCCCGCTGTTCATAGCTGCGCCATTATCGAGAAAGTTTCCCAATTTGTATGGATACATCTCTATTCATAGCAGAAGACATGACATCACACTTTTTATGCTAAACAAGTGACCACACTGTAGCTCAAAATACGCTACGCGCCGCAAACAAAGTGACGTAGGTGTGCCTTTAATACAAAGATCAAAGCTTAAACAAAAATTGAAAAAGGAGCTACCTGGGGGCAGAGACCGGGAATCGAACCCAGTACCTCTGGATTGCTGGTACAGCGCGTTAACCATATCGCTACTCTAGCTCCAGGAAGATCTGACGAATTTTTCCTTATGCTTTGTGTGACGATCTTAACATTGTTTTATTTAATAGGTTTGTACACCTTAGCGAACTCTATGTGAATACGTTAATGTTCACATCTGGTGACCGAGCAAGCAAGAGAGGGCGCTGTTAGTTTTTATAAATTTATGAAACATGTAATGTCTCATTTTTGTGTATCTTGTACGTTATATAGGCGCTTGCGTCTATTGCAGACGATTTATGGTGTAGTGTTTGGGAGACACCGTTTCTGGTGGCTAACTAAACCGATACGAGATCGACACATTCTACCGCAGGCCTGACAAGAGAAGTAATAATAATAATAATAAAAATATCATTTATTTTCACCTCACAAAGGACATACAAAAACAGTTTGACAACTAGTTGGTAAACATGAAAGTGGTACAAAGTATCCTTTGTGAGGGACTGGAGTCTGAACTAGGTATTGAAAAACCTGTAATACAGATCTCCAGGCCCTCACCCTGGAAAGCGACGCAATTTATTAAATCTAGTAAATACCCGTTTTGCACTTATGGAAACTTATGAGGTAGATAAATGAACTACTATAAAAAGCTTTAGTAGAAAACTTACAATAAAAATTTGGAACAAAGCAATGAATAAGGCACGCGCGTGTGTGTGTGTGTGTGTGTGTGTGTGTGTGTGTGTGTGTGTGTGTGTGTGTGTGTGTGTGTGTGTGTGTGTGTGTGTGTGTGTGTGTGTGTGTGTGTGTGTGTGTGTGTGTGTGTGTGTGTGTGTGCGTGCGTGTGTGTGTGTGTGTGTGTGTGTGTGTGTGTATGTGTGAGAGAGGGTGGCAGAAAGTGGGTCACCGAAACTCGAGGAGATCCTCGTGTGCGACAGGTGGTACAGCGTCCCCTTGTCGACGTCTTTGTACGTTATAAATCACATTTTTACAGCTTCTGCCCGCGCCGAAACTTGATAGGGCATTGATGATGCTAAGACGCATCGTTGGCGTAAGATTTTCCTCATTAAGACGGTCATGTGAAATGTGAAGGGTTTTCACTATTAGGGCTTCACAAGATCGTTTAACTATAGAGAAGTTTAAGATAGTGTCACAACTGGGCAGATCTAGAAGCAGTCCCAACAGCATTCTGAAAACAATAGAGATGTTGACTAATTTTTTTTGTGTATGTCAATCGATTCTATTTTTTATTGTGATCAAATGTCTATATGGGACTGACTACACTTAAACTGCTTTAAAAGTCAGAAATGACCGTCAAAGTTCAACATTCCTACGTAGCGCTAAAAACGTTCCATACAAAAGGCGTCCAGGTTAGTGACGTCACAGGCTGGTATAGGTACCAATAATTGTATGGAGAAATTAAGATTTTTGCCATTTTCAGCGTGAAAAAGTGCGTTTAAGTTCATGGTTGTCATACAATTATTGTTATGTAAAATTATGAGTAGGTATTCTGAAAACATTTTCAAAATTTCTTTTGGATTAAAAAAAAATCATAAAATTTGCGTACCTTTGAAGTCACATATTTCCGAAAAAGATTTATTTTTCTGGATTTTTTTCTTTGTTTCGTGATATATTTAGCTAATTTTATTCATATAACTACAGTACGCTGTAGAATTCAACATCAGTCAACATGTCTTGTTGATACATACGATTCCCCCATTTTTATGTACTGGGTTGAGGAAATTAAACGGGTTGCACTCTGTTCCCCGTACTGAAAATCATGGTGTAGTGTTGGTGTCTATTAATTTTCGTATGTCAATATTAATTTAGGTACTTAAATTATTTAAGTTATCGTTTACTAACATAGTGTTAAGGCAACATTGCTACTAACAAATCTATGGAACTCGTTTACGGAAATATAAGATCCTTGGGGTAGGACTTTATTCTGCACCTCTAGCACAACTGTGACACCCTATTCATTCTCGCGCGAGACATGCAACGTATCCCTTTCTTTACAGTATAGTGAGAGAGTAACGGGTGATGCTATAAATAAAATAAATAAATAAATATCAGACAATCTCACACAAATCGATCTAGTCCCAAATTAAGCTCAAGAAGGCTTGTGTTATGGGTACTAGACGACGATATACGTACTTATATATATGTCGTCGCGCCACCGACAAACGTCAGATTTGTTCTTATTCTATTCTAATTTTAAAATATGGCTTCCATCAAAGTTAATGATGATTTCGCCAATTTCGAGTTTGCTCGTAGAGCATGCCGTTGTTCGGTGAGGTTTTGCTTTTTGTAAAGTGATAGCAATTTACAAAAAACCACGCGGACTATCGGGCCTTGACCCAGGAAGGGCTATGAACGCTTCAAGTTGAATTCTTCATTAGCTATTCACTCATACGTTAGATCACTGCACAATACGCTATCAATACTACACATTGAATAACAAAAATGAATAAATAACGAACAACAAAACTTAAACGCATGCGGCCATCTTAAGTCACGAACCGGAAGTCCTCAGATTTGTTCAGTTCTTTACTTTGATAAAAATGTTTAGCTACCCTCGATTATTATTATAGCTGTCAGATTGAAAGAAATGTAATGTTACCCTCCACTTAATATTATTCGATGGCGCCACTAGTTTTATAAAGACTGGCAACACCAGCAGAGGATTGGCGGAAATCCGGCTGTCAGAGAGACGAGGGAAATGGTAGTAGTGGAGCGAAACGTCACTTTGGTTGGAACGGTGCTCGAGTGCACACGCGCTCTTGGTTAATTTGGAGGTTAAGTGGTAGTGACATTACATCTCTTGATATCTTGTCAATCAGCTGCTATTTTCAAGTGAATGTGATTGGATTTGAATAAACAAATATCAAGACAAGTAATTTCAAGTAAATTTAAAATAAAAACATGGATGGACATGTGGACGATAACGGTCCCGAGAAGACCTCTCTCCTGCTCTCCCCGTCATATAGGTAAATATATACTTAAATAAGTACATAAAACAACCATGACCCAAGCACAAATATTCGAGTTCATCACACAAATATTTGCCCTGGCCGGGATTCGAACCCCTCCACAGCGTATTTAAGATTATATTTCAGACGGGCCAGGGTGGCCCGAAGCGCTACCCGCTCACACAAATATACTTGGACACGAGATCGAGAGGGACGGCACTATACGACGGTCGAATTTTCAACATCGGGGTAGGTAGCTCTTCTGGCCATGGCATATGAGATGAAGCCATGAATCGGTAACCCAATACCCTGGCTGCCGTGCTAAACTAAGAGGCGAAGGTTTTGTATGGAGCTCCATAGCAAAAGGCCGCCTTTTACCTTAGGCGGTGGTCTGCAACAAACGCCGTAGGTCGCGTCCGGCGTTTGCTGAACGCAGGCGCTGGACGCGGCCAGTGCCCCCCATCTGTACCGTGGGAACCCAGAACGATACCTACACCTCGCCTGTCGTGGCCGACACGCTTAGCCAATCGGTTGCCACACGCGCTCACGGCCGGACGCCGCCGATCGCGCTATAAAATCACCAAAAAAATGGCTTCGTCGCGAATGGGGTGTAAAAACATAAAAGCAACAGACATTTATCCTTTTTTTCTTTGCCGACAGACGATGAAATGTTACTAAAAATTCTTAGAACTTAATAAGCACCTACCTAGAAACTCATTGCATACACTGTTATAATAGATACATGTAATGTTGAATAAATAAACCTACCTACTTAATATACTTAAATTCATAGAAAACATCCACTACCTATATCAACAAGTGACAATAATTTACTCACTAAGATTTACCAAATCAGTTCAGTGTGGCGGGAGAGTGCATTGCACGGCCTAAAAAGGGCGTAAACGTCGGCGTTGTTCTTGACACTTAAGACCTTTTGCAAGGAATGCATTCGCAAAGATAAAACGCGTGATCAGATTATTATAAAACAACTTGTACCTAGTGACTGTTTCGAAGCTTGTAATGCTAGTATTATACAATATGTAACACATTATAATATAGGCACCTACCAAACTTTATTTAGTAAGTACCTACTGTCATCGGGATATATTTAGGTTACTTAGGTAGGTACCTACACAGAGAGTTGTATTTGTTTCAGGTTTCTGGTATGTTCAGATAGAATAGGTAGGTAAGATTCCGATATACCTACTCGGAAATTTAAACGATTTTGATGGTGTGCCGCAGCGCATGTGAATACCTATTTCTAGTAGGTACCTAATGATAATTAAATTTGACTAATAAATTTAAATAAATCGATCGTATTTAAATTGATTTTGACTTTTTATAAAATCGTTTCTAAGCGGTGTCAACCCTAGCCTCGTTTTGCCGGCACGTGCGGCCAACGACCCGCGCGTTCAAGGTCGCTCCATTGTTAAATTGAGTAGGCATGAAAAGCAGTAGGTATTTGCCTTTTTATTCAGACATGGGTATCTGTTCGAAGAACTATTATATTAATCTGTGACGCGGCCTACGCAGCGCACATCGCGCATGGTCACCAAAGGATGCCGCTTCCAACGCAAACTTCGATCAGTTTTTCGGACGTGAAGTGATTAAAATATGGATGAACAGACAATTTTAAGTCCTTCTTGAAAAGAACGAGGAGGATGATAGATCGCATTAAATTTTTCGTTCATAATTTACCTTTGTGTCAATAATTACTTTCAATACATTGTTTCTATAAACTTTATCACTAGCGTCAAATAAAATTCTGTTTAATTAAACAGATTCAATTAATAACTCGTCCTGTTCCTTTGGAAAAGGCGTTCGTGCGCCTCGTCTGGCGTCTGAGAGAGACCACTATAGTGCATTTCCATAGTAAGCATTCGTACGTCGCGTACAGCGTAACGCCGGACGCGACCTACGGCGTTTGTTGCAGACCACCGCCTTAGTAGGGCAGCTGGGGTGATCAGTAGACCATAATTGTTATGCCTTGATCACACGTACCGAGCAAACGGGCGAGACAGTAAAATGTTTCTCGGCCGAGACAGTGATATAAGTGAGTAGCTGTTTACACATCTTTTGAAATTAGCACAGTCAGTTCAGTTCCATTGAGACTTTCCGACATGATGGATCGTAAAAAAATCGCCGAGTGGCGAGACAGAGCACGTTCAGACCGGCCGAGTGAGCGAGCGAGACAGTGCGGGGTAGCGGGAGTGTGGACACTCGGCCTAGCAGATAGAACGGGAGCCGAGCTACTGTCTCGCCGCTTCGTTCGGCCGAGAGCACTGTCTCGCCCGTTTGCTCGGTACGTGTGATCAAGGCATTAGTAGACCACACGGCCACCCCCTAACCAATGGAGTCTACTCAGCCTCTAAGGGTTCTGGTGCTTTGCTCAGGGATTCCCCAAAAGGTCTTGAATGTGTTTATGAGTTTGTCTTATCTACAAGCACCGGATATTCGGATGCTTTTTTACCTAAACTTAACACATTCCGTGCCAGAAAGTGCTACGCGCTACGCGTGTAGCCGATAACACGGTTTTACCCGTATGTACGCCGTAGCGGCTACGGCGTAGGCGCCCACCTGGTGGGCGCATGGCAGTGAAAGTGTTAAGTGCCGCCAAAGTTGTCTGGAGAAGGACTCCAATTAATTTAATGAATACCAGAATTTCAACATTTACTAAATAGGCTAATATTCAGACATTCTATTTCAGTAATAAAATTTACTAATTGAAGGTGCTTTGAAGATCTACTAAATGTTATTTTATTAAGAGGCCTTATTCCTTTTAAAATACTGATTGTTTTAGAAGTGTTTCTCTATGATCAAACATGTTTCTTAATATATTATTGATGTTACTACCTATAACAGGGCTATAGGGATTTATTAGAATAGAATAGAATATTCTTTATTGCACACCTCAACAGGAAATAAATACAAACAAAATCAGATTACAAGTAACATTCAATTTATTAGTATATATTTAAAACCTACAGTTTAAATATTTCATTCATAATTTTTTATTTTTCTTTATAAAACTATTCGAAAATGACATGGACGCGGAAAATTTGTTTTTCACCTCACTCGCTCGGAAAACCTCCGTTTATAGGGCGAAATCTGCGTGCAAAAGTCTATTTTATCC
The DNA here is from genome assembly GCA_947623375.1 of Apotomis capreana. NCBI lineage: Eukaryota > Metazoa > Arthropoda > Insecta > Lepidoptera > Tortricidae > Apotomis > Apotomis capreana. Next base: position 2,809,278 of record OX392520.1, read on the forward strand.
GCTAGCGTGCAAAAGTCATTTGAATTTCGAACACGACGATTTTGGTTCTCTGTGGTGCATGTAACTTTTTAATATTTAAGACTCCTTCAACGCGTGACTGATTTCATCAGTCGATAAATCTTCGAATAACCAATCAACGCACGCTAATAAAGGCCGATCTGGTCAGACCGGCTAAAATCATATATGTACGTTTGAATAATTCTTTTTTAAAAAAATACACCTACAATATCACGTCCAGAAGGTTTGTGGTTACAGATTTTTAAGTTTTTATTCACTTTATTTTATGTTGAATATGTTTATATATATTAATAGTAAGTATTTCAGTTTCACTTACATATTTTTACTAGTAAATATATTAAATACAACACAAATTTTAATATTTATTTGTTATAAAAGTTGGAACATAAGAGTGTAATATCTGAACGCACCCGAGAAAAAAAACAATAATTAAAAAGTTGGAAGTTTTCACAATTCACGTAAACCACGTAAATTTGTTCTGTGGAGAATACATACTGTTGTCTTACTTCATAGAAATATGGGAAACAAGAAAGTTCCCAATTTGAAGTATTTATTCAATGCTAAAAGCCTGCATTAAAACGAAAAAGGATTTGTTATAAATATTTGGAGACGATAAGTAGTTTTACCGAAACTATTGGCGTTTTTAAAGAAGATAAAGCCGGAATACAAATTACGGCCATATTACTTTTAATTTTTAATATGTGTGCTTCTCTCGTATTTATTTGGTTTGAATTTGAGTATGTTATGTTTCAAATAAGATGTTATAAATAGAAGGCAAAATTTAATATGATTATTTTTGTTTTAATTTTTTTTCTTGAATCTTGCATTTTCCTCGCTGTAGTGAGGTGAAAAATTGTGTGTTCCGCATGGCTGCAGAATTATTAAGCTTCTCGTGTCTTGAAAGCTAGCGAGGCTTTCAATTTCAACACTCGCGCCAAATAACAACTTTGCAGCCTTGCATAACAAATAACTATTTTCAACTTATTTTCGACTGCACGCAATGAAAGTATGAAATAGCTATGTCCCTACCTAGAACTAGTGAAAAAGTATTAATCACTTCAAAGAGTCGGTTGAAATTATCAATATATTTGTCATAATTTGAAAAAAAAATAACTCTTCAAAGGAATATAGGCCTCAACGCGCAATTAATTCAACAGTTACGAAATATTCTTATCCTAAATAAAATGATAACTAATTAGCTAATTCAGTTGGAACTCTTACCACATAAGAGTTACAATAACATAATAAAATCCATTAATCTGTCAATCAAAGTCAAGTATTAAAAGAGAAACTAAGCCGACAGTAGGGCCTGTGGTAGGGCGTCAAATCATTCGTGTATCGAAATCCCCGGGGCATGATACAACATGTTACAATCTGTAACGTACGGGCACATAATCCATGTACACGTTTTACATTCACATTATTTATAAGGGCGGGAAGCCAGGTCAAAAGTTAATCAATGCTTTTTATGTGAAAATCTCTGTTTGTTCACCCTGTCCCCTGTTGGGAGCTAGTTAAGTTATAAGAGGAAGCGTTTTTTTTAGATCTAAATGGTGGCGTGGCGCACGGGGCGGAAAACATGCCACGGATACCGCGCGAGCCGTCAGCGTGAACCGCCGTCCGCGCCGCTCTGAAGTCGTGGCATCTTTTCGAGTCGCCGATACATTTGTTCCCACCGCCCCGCGCGCCGCTTGCTGCGCCGCGACTCACTCAGCAAAAACCGCTAGAGCGGCACCGCACGCGGTTCATGGCATGTTCTTCATCGATATAATTTTGTTTTTGCAGCTCACCGCTCACCGCTGCCTCTGCAGCTCATCACGCCAGTCGTGGCTGGGTCTTAAGCGTTATTCTTGGAATAAAAGTTCGTTGAAATCCGGCCTAAGTGCTTGTTTGTCGAAGATTATTGCGCGTCATCGACATCGGTTATTTTTTGTTATAAAGTGATTATATACTTTGTGCCTTAGTGCTATAAAAACATCGGGGTCACGATTAAAAAAAAAGAAACGGTTAAGTTCGAGTCTGACTCGCGCACCAAGGGCTTTTTCCCATCTTTACTAGCTGGTTTGAAGTTAAGTTCGCACGTGGTATGTATGGCACAGGATCAAATGAGGTGCAAAGTTAACGCAATCGATCACGTTTGTTGTATGGGAGCGCCGTTAATTTTTTTTTCTGATTTTTTGTATTTGTTGTTATAGCGGCAACAGAAATACATCATCTGTGTATTATCATCAATTTAACAACAGCCTAGCAATCACGGTTCATGAGATGCCTGCCGACAGACGGACGGACAGACAAACAGCGGAGGCTAAGTAATATGGTCTCGTTTTTACCCTTTGGGTACGGAACCCTAAGAAGCCATAAGCCCATGACTTGTGCCGCGCGGTGTGTGAAGCCGCGCGTTGCTTTAATCTCGATACTGTACAATATGACATCTCGTCTGAGCGAAGAGTTCGCATTAATAACGCGCGGCGGTAGGATCGCCGGTTTAAAATAGAAGCACGCCCAATTCAGTAATATTTATAAAATAAAACATTAATAATAGTATTTTATGCAACCGTTGTATAAGAGGGGCCAAAAAACGCGAGTGGCATGGGTTACGATGTGAGCGTAGCGAACATCGTAAGATAGATGCCACGAGCGGTTTTTGACCTACTTATACAACGTTGCATACAATACTTTTTCAACGACTCGACATATCATAAATAAAATGCAAATAAACAACAAAGAAAATAATTACATGTTCCCGCTCGGAATCAACAAAATGAAAAAGAAAAATTGTCTCTGATAAACTTTTTTTTATTGACATCCATCTGTCAAAAAAATATTAACTTATACATAAAGGTATACGATCACCATACTAAACATCTGTCAAAAAAATTAAACTTATACATAAAGGTTACGTTCACTATACTAAACATCCATGCACTGAAGAAAAAACTTTTTTTTTAAGTTGGCAGCAATGCCTTAGTACAATAAGTTTTTTTTTAATTTGCAAATTGTGTGAATGCAGCTGTTCATCTTGTAATCTGTGGTACTAAGTGATGCTTTTTTGGCGACATTATACTATCGGTTAGCAGTGTGTTTTTGGGCAGTAGAGTATAGACTTCACTTAGTACCACAGATTACAAGATAAACAGCTGCATTCAGCAAATTTGCAATAAAAAAAAAAAACTTAGTGTACTAAGGCATTGCTGCCAACTTGAAAAAAAAGTTTTATCTTCAGTGCATGGATGTTTAGTAAAGTGAACGTATTTATGTATAAGTTTTTTGACAGATGGACGTCAATAAAAAAGATTATTAGAAAAAGTTTATCAGAGACTATTTATTTTTTATTTTGTTGATTCCGAGCGGGAATATGTAAAATATTATTTTCTTCGTTGCTTATTTGCATTTTATTTATGAAATGTCGAGTCGTAGAAAAAGTATTGTATGCAACGTTGTATAAGTAGGTCAAAAAACGGTCGTGGCAACTTTCTGTTCGCTACGCTCACATCGTAACCCATGCCACTCGCGTTTTTTGCCCCCTCTTATACAACGGTTGCATAAAATACTATATTATAAACAACATTGATGTTTTGTTATACTTATACTAGACGGTGCCTGAAACTTCGTACGCGTATTTTTATTATACAGAAGTCGAGTAAAAAGTATCATAATAATATAACCATCTTTGGATGTCTAGCTATGAAAACAAATAACCTGCATCACGCTATTATGATTTTCCCTTAAATCGTGACCCCTTTCCATTTATTTATTTATCGTATGGCATTTCAGTCACTGGATATAGGTAGGTACAATTAATTAAATTAAATTTAAAGGTTGAAGTTAGCCTTCTCCAAGTAATCTCTGGCAATTAAATATTAACCCCTTTCCATAAAAAGCTGATATTCAATACAGATATAGCATTTTGTAATAGTAGTATACTACTGAAATGGACATGCTTCTATTATTAATAGTCATATTATACAGTATCGAGATTAAGAGCTGTACACCGCTCCATTTTCGATACTATCAGTTTACGTTGTTTGCAAAACTAAAGTGTGATAAAATTACTTACCGCACTAGGGCGTAATGTACGACTTACCTCCCGCTTTTCTATCGTGTAAACCCTTGTTTACGAGCAATGAAAAATAATAAGCGCAAAAATCGAAATGGTTCGACACATCACATTTTCTTTACATTCAGGTTCTAAAATGTCGTAAAGATTGGTAAGTTTTGGAGGAGGAACCAGACGAGAACCAATCCTCGATTTGTGCACGTTGACGCAGAGCGCCCTCGTGAGCAGCGAGCTGAAAACCAGGAGCCCAGCCGGCATCATGGTGTCAGCCCCAAGATGAGGAGCTATAGACTTCATCTGTTTATCCTAATGTAAGTTACCTGGTATCTGCGGCACGATGACGCAGTGCGTCCTTGTGAGCAGCGAGCTGAAGACCAGGAGCCCCTGGAAATGCCCATGGAAAAATGGGCGCTGGAATTTCCTCTTAAAGCCCCGATCGATTTGGGAATCACCATGAGACTGTCCAACATCTGCCTCCGTAGAATACTTGAATTTTTCGGTCATACAGCTAGGAAGAAGAATGACAACCTGGAGAAGCTCTTAGTGACTGGAAAGATTCAAGGAAGAAGACCAAGAGGAAGGGGTCTCATGCGCTGGACCGATCAGATTCGAGACACAACGGTCACCAAGTTTCCCGACGCCATGCCGTCTGCAGTAGATCGAAATAAGTGGAGACCGATCGTCCGAAGAGTGATAATAGACGACCCTCAGAAATGAGGAATACGACACAAGAAGAGACCCGACCTAAACATGGTTCAGTAATCAAAATTTTAAGGTTACCGCCTATCCTGTCACAAATATCCATGTCATATCATGCTTGTCTTCAGGGATATTCGAGACACGTGCCCGGCTTATTTCAGTCTGTTCGAGCTGTTTAAGGTCAATGTTTTCCTGTTTAAAACTTGATACTAAGATTATCCATAAACGATTTTTTCTTTTTTACGATACTCAAGCATTTTGGCTTCGATTGCGCCTGATGTTAAGTGACAATGGAGTATGCTTAAAATTGGTCTAGCCGTTTGAGCGCGAAGAAGTAACACACATACACACTCACAAACTTTCGCCTTTATAATATTAGTATGACAACCTTACTTTGCACCGTTCTCATTATACAACTGCTGAGCTGATCTGGATTCAAACATGGGCTGCGTTTTATCCCGAAAGAAAATAGTGTTCCCGTGAGATGAGCGGGTAAGGGCCTTATCACACTTGCGATTTGCGAGCGAGTTGAAAGCGAGGCGAGCGTGCAGCGAGTTCGCCGCGAGTGCGCAGCGATTTCGCCGCGAGTGCGCAACGAATTCGCTGCGTACTGACGAATGTACAGTATGGCGTCCCTACTCAAGACGCGGCGAACTCGCTGCACGCTCGCGGCGAACTCGCTGCGCACTCGCGGTGAACTCGCTGCACGCTCGCTTCGCTTTCAACTCGCTCGCAAATCGCAAGTGTGATAAGGCTCTAACACCGCGCGGCGCAGGTAGTGCTTTAGGCTGGAGCCCCACTGCTGTGCACGCTACGCACGGACACGCTATACACAGTATACACGTCGCCCACGTGGGTCCATTGGTCTGGCTGCGGGTGTCAACATTTTCACAGCAACCAATGCACGCACACGTAAAACGTGTGGGCCACGTTAGTACATTGGTCAGCTGTGTGTGTCCACATTCTCCACTGTGGGCCACGAACATGCACGCGCGCGCGGCGGCAGGCACGCTTGCTCACTATTTAGAAACGTTCTGTAGAAACGACACGTATAATACGTACCGCTGTTTTCGCTGCATTAAAATGGAATTTGCATTATCATCAGGTATTAAATAGTTCTTAAAGACGATTACGAGAGTGAATGTGATGATTTACTATTAAGATGCATTGTCTGGAAAAAGAAAACATCGTTTTTGGATTGATAATCATATTAGATTCAGAAATGCCCATGGAGAATTTTATACATTGTGGTCAACATTAAGTGAAGAAAAATTTTAAAAATACTACCGATCGCTCCCCACTCCCCCTCCCTATAGATACGGCATTCGTCCGTAGCGTGGACAGCGTGGGTAGCGCGCGTGGCACTTCGGAACAGACCACGCGTGTATCAGTGACGTCATTTCCTGCGCAGCGTGCTCGTGCACTACTGTGGAAGTATCTACCTACATTTTCATACAAAGCGTTTTTGTACCAACGTGTGTAGCTGAACCGTGCGCAGCGTGGGGCTCCGGCTTAATAAATATTAAAATAACTACGTACGTACAGCTTGTTTGAACAGTATACAAATGTTTTAAACGGCACCCAATTATCTAAAAAAGCCTTGACCTAGTTGTACATAAATAATCTTAATAAACAATATTATCCTTTTTCTCTAATGCTGAACCTTCCGGCCTTAATACCGCGGCCGTGAATAATTCAGAGGGTAACCGGCCGAGTTAATTAATGGTTAACAGTGGGTTTAACCGGCCCAAGACGATTGCTTATTTAATTAGCCGACTTGAAAAATAAACATTTTGATTGAGTTTTGTTTTAATCCATTGTATGGTCTACATTTAGCGAATAGCACTTGTTATTCGAATTAAATAGATTATATTTAGATGTCACATCTAATTTAACTTCTTACAACTTGTCGTAACAACAACATATGACAACAAAAAAAGCACTAATTTGAACAGTAAATTTAAATTTATTAAACATTAGCGTAGATAAAGTTGTGTATGCAACTGTACATAATTTGATCTCAATACACTGTAATGTGACATACAAATAATGTGATCCAATTATTTATGAAACTCGCCTTTGGCTCGTTTCTTTAGAATGAATACCCTTAGAAAGGTTTCGAGGGGGTATTTCATCGAACGCTGACTAGGTAGGCGCGGACAGGGCGCTTGCCCGTAGTCTTCGGTTGACCGCCGCCGCGACTTGATCGGCTCTCCTGATGATGAATCGCGTACCGATTCCATCATGTCGAACGTTAGCCGACTTCTACGACGTGAGTAAACCCCTTTAAGTATTTTAACACACCCAAATGTTCAATATTATGCAATTTTGCTCATGTGGCGTAATAAATAATGCACAATTAGTTGCCATGGCGACGGGCATGTGAGCGATGTGTGCCATTTGTCGCCATCGATATCTCTCCGCGCGAGCGACATTTATCGTCGCTCGTTAATAGAAACCTAAGTCGAGGTTGTGGTGAGAGCGCGTGTCCATTGTTGATGTTTTTTGACGTGATAACGTCTTATAAATCGATGAACGCCGGCTTCACGCACGGAAAAGCATTACGTTAAATCTTTTTATTACAGTACTTTTATCTCACGAGCGCGGGTGAGCCATGTTTGTGTGAGTAGATGTACATGCACATTGGCTCTGTGTGGGTGAGCTCGGGAGCGTTCAGTGCCGGCTCACCCACACAGAGCCAATGTGCATGTACATTACTCACACAAACATGGCTCACCCGCGCTCGTGAGATAAAAGTACTGTACTAGATATGTATTTCAGTATATGAATACCTATTATTCTTATGATTCCTCTGCTGAAACGGCAATGTATAATATTTTCCCCAGAAAAAGCGCATTTGAAGCAGACCTCACCCACTACGTCGGAGCAGACTGGCAGTCGACAACGCGCTTGGTAGCGCTGGATAGCTACCTGGAGCACCTGCAAGATCTGGAGAAGGATAACCCGCAGCTGCTGATGGCATTTATTTACCACCTGGGCCTGCTGAGTGGAGGGCAGATACTGGCTAAGAAGCGGAAGGTGTTTGGTGACAGTAAGTTTCCTTGAAAAGATGTAGTTAGCATACACTATAAGGGTAACTTTGCCAGCTTTATAGGTCTTATCTTTGTGGTAGTTGTTTCTTGGGGATATTTTATTCTTGGAATGTATAATTACCTATAATTGTTCTATTCACGAGAATCACTTGAATGAAATTTGCGGCAAAACTAACAAGGTATAAATCAGGATTAATTTAAATGCGAAACATTTTCTTCACATTAACTACATAAATAAATTTTGGCCTTTCTTCCAGTGCAAGCGAGAACGAGCGATCTCTCTTCCACTCCATCGGTCGGCATTCAATTCATGACGTTATATTATTTACTACGACGGCGGCAAACAAGCACGCGGCCTGCGTTAAGCAGTTGACGCCGCCTATGACGATGTTTATAAGTATTTGTCAAAAAATTAATTGCGACAAGCTTTTATAGCTGACTGTTGTCTTTCAACATCCATCAATGCTCGCTGAGACGATTCTAAAGACCCCAAACTCTGTAGAGTTGCTTTATCGTTTTCATCATCAGACAAGACCATTATTGTATCATAGTTAAGTAGGTAGGTTATAGAGGTTATAGGTTATTGCAGGCTAGTTTTTCGCAACTCGACGTTAAGTAGGTATACAAAACCTCATATCAACCGGTTTAAGATATCTGCTTTAAAATTGAGTTGCAAGACTTCACCTGAACAAACATAGTTACCTATAGTTACAACATATTATGTACATACATTGCAATTTAAATAAAGATTACAATTTATTTAATATAAGCAACTGTACAATAGCATACACATATATACATAAGCATATACTACATGTTTACTACTAAGGAACAAAGCTAGAAAACGGCCGAGTTAAGTTGCCCCGCATCTGCATGCGATATCGCCGACAAGAGGTGCGTACTTGTCTCGCCCGTTTAATAGCACCGACTAAAATATATCTGTTAATTTATATACTTACCCACACGTTAGTAATTATAAATTAATGTATTGTTAATATAAGGTTAGTAGTGTTTGTTACTGTGTAATCTTGCGCTTAAAGAGGAGAATGGTGAATCCTGTTCCACCGTGATACAGTTTATAAACTAGTACGGGGAGCAGAAGACGCTTACTCTCGCTCATTACATTAATCAGCAGTGTAGTACCTACCTAACGACAAATGTTTTACGTAATTAATAAGTAATAACTACCGATACATGCATGTAAGTAATTTGTAACCTTTACATCGCTCAATAAAGTTATTTTTATTTTTTTATATTTTTTTTATAATAAATTCATGAATTAATAATTAATATCTCAATTAAAACTAAATCATAAAAATATCAAGGTTCAAAAAACACCGCTCCCTGTCATTTCTGGTCCAAAGGTGCCCATAACGCTCGCAGCATTTACGCCTTCCCGAGATAAAGAATCTTAACAAACAGACGGACGGACAACAAAGTGCCCTATAAGGGTTCCGTTTTTTCTTTTTCAGGTATGGAACCCTAAAAATGTACCGTAAAACGGGGTTACTTTAGAAAGAATTGACACTACTTTGAAAACACTATTCTAAAGTAGCCCCTGCATTTTAAAGGGCTTGGGTTTAAACGCCTACCAAATAAGATTAAACGCCTACCAAATAATATATTGATAAATTACTACCAATAAATTCTTAATGCTCACCAAAACGGATGAATGCTCACCAAATAGTGTACCCCAAACTATTCTATAAATAAAGCAAATAATTCTTTTTCTTACATCCTATAAAAATATATGCACACCTAAAAAGTTAATTTCAGACCAAATAATCTAAATTACTATTAAATGGATGTCACCAATATTTTATATTATTACTTCCATTTTAATCATTTTTGCTGAGGCAAAAAACTAAATGCTCACCAAAATGGCTTTTTCTCAAACATCCAATGAAATGTCTACGTTCCTTAAAATAGGCTCGGAAGTATCGCTTTTTGGGCGCAACAACTCGAGAAGACTGTAAAGGGATTTCATACTGCTTTTCAGGCCTAGGCCTGCAAAGTAACTTTTTTTTGGTTTCAACAACAAGGTAATTCACACAGCTGGCTGGTTTGACAAAAAGCAGGTTTTGTTTTTAAAGATTGGTTGTTAGACACTTGTGAAAAAAAAAATTCAAGATGGCGACTTTTTTTTTTCAAAATTTCAAATTGGTGCTAGGCGGCTAAAACTCAGTATCGGGGGGCTCTCGGGGCTCAAAAATATGAATCTGAAATCTTGTCCGAAAATTCGGTCAAATTCGGAAAATATCGAAAAAAAAAACGATTTGTATGGAGAAAATTTCAAATTGATATAGCATAGCTAATAATGACTACCGCACATTATGGAGCGTTTTTTAGGGATATAAAAAAAAAACTAACCTAATCTAACCCAGCCGAGTCGGATCTGCTCTGAAAGGTGATCAGGATTAGATGGTTACCTAGCTGAAACACTAATTTATGAAAACAATATTTGGTGAGCGAAACATCCATTTTGGTGAACAAAACATCCATTTTGGTGAGCAAAACATCCATTTTGGGAAGCAAAAAGATTTTTTGGTAGGTAATCATCTTGATGTTTTATGAAAACAATATTTGGTGAGCAAAAAATCCATTTTGGGAAGCAAAAAGATATTCTGACTCAACATAAAATTATTCTGGTGTAATGTACATCGATTTTGGTATACAAAATGATTTAAGGCCTGGTTCGTAACGGATTCGCCAAATTGAAAAATGTATAACTGTGTGATAAGTGGTTTAATTGACATAAATATATAATTTTATATTAAAACATAGTATAAAATTATTATGTCATGACTATTTTTCAAATTCAACTTTTTCTCCCACTCCTGCCGCAATTTTTGTCGAATATCCTCCATCAGCCGTGCGACAGTGTCCTTAGCCACTTTCCTGCTCGCTGTGTTCCACTTTCTCAGGAAGTTTTGCTGGTTGCTGGCAGGCTTACCTGTCTTACGCAAGATTACTTTGACCAGAGCCCAATATCTTTCGATAGGGCGGCACTGTGGAATATTTGGCGGATTCAGTACTTCAGGCACAATCTGGACATCATCCCTCTTGAGGAACTTTAGGGTATCCGTTGCATAGTGGACGGTTGCTAGATCCGGCCAAAATAAGGCCGAAGTATTGTGTTTTCGAATGAATAGTATTAACTGTTTCTTTAAACATTCATTGATATAAATATCCATCTTGTGTTAGGTTATTTTAATTTTACCATGTTTTATAGTGAATTTATTACATAATGTTTTGATTGTTTAATATATAATGTTTTATTTTGCCGATTTTTGTATAAAATTAATATTTCTAGTCTATGGTTTATCCTAATAACATTTCAGTTCAAGTATGACAACACTGTATGTATTCTATTGGTAGAAATTGTGGCGGGAAAATAGACAACGCTCAACGATTGGACCGCGTCACGAATATCACGCGATGACGCGAGCCAATCGGGGAGCTGTATGTTCCCGCTATAATGATGGTCGGTTGGCCCAGGAGCTGGGCTCCAGGCGGCCATTCTTGCCGGAGTCGTGAACGACAACGGTTGTGATAGTTTTTAGTTGTGTTAAAAGTGCTGTAATGGTTTTAATTACTTCTGGAATAAATCCAATTATATTCTGAGTTTGAGTTTCTCTTCAAATCTGCTGCCTCCAAGCCCCATCGATAATAATTCAGAAGTGACAAGAACTAGTAAAACGTAAGTACACGCCCATATTCGTAAGTTTTCTCAGTGTGCAGTGCTAAGTGAACTAAAACAGATAAATTAGTTATATTTTTACCAACGTTATAATTCTAGATAGTCCCTGTTCAAATTCGGTCAATGGTCACCATTCTTTCATTGCCATAGCATTGTTAATCTTATAATTATCAATGATTGCTCTTTAAATTAAATATAACGCTTTATTAGTGCTGTTTTAGTGCCGTTTTAAAATAATTTTATGCTTAGTGGGTACATTTATTTTTAACGATTAAGCATGGTTGGCTAGTAAATTTCGATATTTTCACCATTGTATGCGGTGACTGAATCAGTGGTTTAATATTTTTAGATACGTAAATACAAATGGGTTCGAATCCCGGACAATAGTCTACCAAGTTTTGTTTCATGTTTATATATCTAGTTAGGTTAGGCGCCAGCAGCGTCTGCTTAAATAAGCACGGTTATCTATGCCGCAGTTGACTATCCAAGTAAGTTTTGTAATTATTCCAATCTGTCCAGCTAGATTAATGTAGCCTTTCTAGGTCCCTAATCTTTATTTATGTTTGCTTTCCCTTGTTTCGTGAATTATCGGTACGTTTAAGTAGCGGCTACTGGAAAATAATAATTTTGCACAGTTTATTTAATATTTATTTGTAGATATTTATCAAATTACTTTATTGTTTCGTTATGAACCACTCTTAAGTAGCTAGAGAGGAGATTACTTTTTATCCACGCTTTGTGATGGTAGCTGGCCCGTTCAATAACCTTTCAAATATTATTTTTAGGTTCTAAATTCTTTGGTCGTGAGATTTCAGACTATGTCGGAGCATTCGGATCGACGAAGGCTTGCGACTCCGAGACCGAGAGACGTGAACTCGACCACGCGGAGCCGTAGTCGCCTGCGAAGTTCAAGCGCAAGCCGCCGTCCTCCGGAGTCGGACATCGAGCTGGGACGTGAGCGACTACGGATGCTGGAGGAAGAAGTTCGCCGTGAACGCGATCGCGTGCGCGCCGCGGAACACTTGCGCGATTCTGCGCGACGCACCAACGAGCCCCACGGTCGCAGCAGTCAACGTAGTACCTCCGAGGCAACAAGGCGCCGGGATGCTGAGCTGCGAGCCGAGCGACGGGCCGAGCAAGGATCACAGCAGCGCGACAGCAGACACCGGATTGAAAGGTCACGTAGCCCTTCTTTATCGAAAAAAGATTTATTTGACTTGTTTAAAAATTTGAGAGATGGTCTAGCATTACCACCCGTGAACCAAAGCGCACAACAGCCATTACAAAAGATCGACCATAAAAACATATTACCAAACTTTGATCCTTCTTCCAAGAACCAGCGAATGGACGTCTGGTTGAAAAAGGTTAACGAGTGCGCTTCAGTGTACGGGTGGGATGAGAGAACCACCACTCATTTTGCTATGCAAAAGTTGCAAGGTCTGGCCAAGACATGGTACGAAAGTCTGAACACTATTTTATTTACGTGGCCGGAATGGCAAACTAAACTATTAATTGCCTTTCCATGTGAACAGAACTATGGCCAGACCTTGGAAGACATGATAAAGGCGGAAAAGTAGGTACGGTGAATCGATAGAGGTATACTACTATGAAAAGTTAAGTCTAGTGAACCAATGCGAGATAGTTGGAACCCGCGCAGCCGAGTGCATTATACATGGTATAACGGATAAGACTCTAAAATCAGGGGCTTTGGCACTTCGTTGCACGCATCCCGATCAACTGTTACAATACTTGATTAGCAATAGGGATTACAATCAATCTAATCACGACCGTCCGCATTTTAGGAATAGGAATGCCGATAGTTCAGTTGTTCCGAACACAGCGAATTCTAAACCTGGCATCAGGTCTAACCCTATTACTGGGTGTTACAATTGTAAGGAGAAGGGCCATAGTTTCTTGCACTGCCCTAAACCACTGCTTAAATGCACGCGTTGCTCTAAGGTTGGTCACGTAGCGGAAAAGTGTTTTGTTAAGTCAGATGACAAAGGATCGGCGATCACTAAAGGCGCAGTGCAGAAAACTATGAGGATTGACTTTATAGATAGCAACAATACAGTTACAGGCAACAAACCGGGTTCCAAATTTTTGAAGGATATTAAGGTTAATAACACTGAGTTGAAAGCTTTTATCGATTTTGGAAGTGACGTTACCCTCATTAGGCAATCCTCGGCGAGGGAGTTAGGTCTGCTTCACGATAACGTCCCCACATTTATGAAAGGATTTGGCAACAGTTTAGTCGAGTCACTTGGAAATGTAACTCTTGATATGAGTGTCGACGGGGTGGAGGCCAAGGTAGCTTGTAAAGTCGTCAGTGACCATTTGCTAGAAGTTCCCGTGCTGACGGGACAAACATTCACTGAGCAATCACGTATATCAGTCTATAAGGATAATAATAAATTGAGATTCTTTAACATAGGGAATGAGCTGCCTAGTTCCGAACTAGTTGAAGACCGAGATTGCTTATTGATGTTTTCGCCCGCCAGTACTATTAAAATCTTTGGTGCTGCCTCTATTAGGGTGAGAACTCAACCGGTTTTTGATGGTAACGTGCTTGTAAAAAGTAGTGTAGCAGGAAAGCCGAACGAGCAGTACTACATCAGCGGAGGACTTTATCGATCTATAAAGGGACAGATTAATGTATTGGTCGTGCCTGGTTCAGTCTTGCAATATCCCATCGAAACTAGTTTTCTGCCGAGCTGAGAGAGTCGACGTTGTGAATCGGGTAGTTGATGAAACTTTTGTAGAGTCAAATGTCAGTCAAGTATTCGATGAAAGCCAGGTGCGTGTGGGTGAATGGGTACCAGACGATGTTAGGCGAAGGCTATTGGATTTGTTAGGCAAATATCAACATTGCTTTGCCTCTTCTTTGAAAGATCTAGGTTGTACGAGCGTCACCGAAATGAGTATAGAACTTAATAGTCAGCGGCCAGTTGTCTATCGCCCATACAGGTTGTCACATCACGAACGGGAGAAGGTGCGAGCAATGGTTGGAGATATGTTGGACGCTGGTGTTATTAGAGAATCGGTTTCGGATTACGCAAGCCCTATTCTTCTTGTGCGCAAAAAGGATGGTTCCTCAAGGTTGTGTGTCGATTATCGTATGCTGAATTCAGTGACGGTCAAAGAAAGATATCCAATGCCCATTATCGAGGATGAAATTGCACGACTTTCTGGCCAGTCATGTTTCATAATCCTCGACCTTGCGTCTGGTTACTATCAGGTGCCCATCACTGAACAAAGTAAGCATCTAACCTCCTTTGTTACGCCGGACGGCCAATACGAATTTAATCGCATGCCGTTCGGCCTAGCAAATGCGCCTGCAGTTTTCCAGCGAATGATTAACACAATCTTAGGTTCCGCTAGGTTTAACAAGGCGACTGCGTACATTGACGATGTACTCATTTTTGGACAGGACTTTTCACAGTGTCTAGAACGTCTGGAGGAGGTGTTGCAGATGTTGGAGAGGGCGAACCTAACCTTGAACCTGTCTAAATGCGAGTTTTTGCGTGACAAAGTCGATTACCTAGGTTATGAGATTAGCGCTGACGGTATCAGGCCCGGTGAAAAGAAGATTCTTAGCGTAATTGATTTTCCTCGACCTCAGAACGTGCACAATGTCAGGCAGTTCCTAGGTCTCGCCAGTTACTTTAGGAAATTTATAGGGAACTTTGCACAAATATCATCTCCTCTAAGCCAGCTTTTGAAAAAGGATGTAGCCTGGCAGTGGAGCGATGATCAGGAGCGCGCATTCGAGAACTTGAAGTCTATTCTGGTTGATAGGCCTGTCCTTGCGAGATATGACCCCACGGCTGAATTGGAGTTGCATACTGACGCGAGCAGGATAGGAATCGGTGGAATCCTTCTGCAGCGAGCGCGGGGTAGTGAGAACTTTCACCCTGTGGCATTTTACAGCCGGCAAACCTCCCCGAATGAACTGACACAGACACTAATCAACTCATTTACAAGAACCTGTCCAGAAATAACGCCCCCCACAAAGGTCTCCAACCGCAATAGCTGGTGGGGGCCGGATCTGGAGAAAATGCGGCGCAAACTACGCAAGCTGTTTAATAGAGCGAGCAACACAAGGAAGGGCTCGGATTGGGATGCCTACAAGCAAACCCAATCTCTGTACAAAAAGCGAATCCGTGAGAGGAAACGCGATTGCTGGAGAGCCTTCTGCACTAACATAGAATCAAACAGTCAGGCAGCCAGGGTTAAAAACATCCTATCCAGCGAACCAAACCGTAACCTAGGCTCTCTGAAAAAACCAGACAACACTTATACTAACACTGATAGTGAGATGTGTGAATTGTTGCTTAATACACACTTCCCAGGCTGCTCCATTACGGAGAACTGTGCATGGGACCAGGCAGATCAACAGGAATTTGATCAATCACCTGTTGAAGCCACACACACTGCCCAAAGAATTGTAACACTGGAAAGGGTGTTATGGGCAATAAACAGCTTCTCTGCGTTCAAAGCGGCAGGCTTAGATGGTATATTCCCAGGGCTTATGCAGTGGTGCAAGGACACCATTGCGCCACACTTAGTCCAAATATATCAGGCCTGCCTAAGACATCGATATATTCCCAAGAAATGGAGAGAAGTTAAGGTGGTATTTATACCCAAACCAGGTAAGAGTGACTATACGCAGCCCAAGTCATACAGGCCGATAAGTCTGACGTCGTTCCTATTAAAAACTCTGGAACGCCTCTGTGACCGCGATCTCAGAGATGGGACCTTGGCGCAATATCCTCTTCACCCCCAACAACACGCCTACAGTTCAGGCAAATCAACCGAATCAGCACTACACAGCGTTGTTTCACCTATAGAACACGCATTATCAACACAATCCTCAGCGCTTGTGGCTTTCATCGATATCGAAGGAGCCTTCGACAAGACGCAATTCAACAGCATTAGCCAAGCCCTGCTCAGACATGGAGCCGATCAAACCGTAGCAGGTTGGATCGACAACATGCTGAGACAAAGATCTGTACAGGTAACAGTGAATGGCACAACTCGAGCTATCGTGTCAAGAGGCTGCCCACAGGGTGGAGTTATATCACCACTCCTGTGGAACCTCGTAGTGGACGGATTAATCCGGAAGCTTAACGAGGCAGGCATCTACACTGTAGGCTATGCAGACGATGTAGCGATCCTCGTAAGAGGAAAGTTTGAGGCAACCCTCTGCGACCTTATGCAAGAGGCACTCAAAATCGTCGAACAATGGTGTTCTGACCATGGCCTGTCAGTCAACCCAGCTAAAACAGAACTAGTCTTGTTCACCAGGAAGCGAACCATAAATATCAGTCGCTTGCCAAAACTCCAAAACACAACTCTGACTCTCAGCAAAGAGGTCAAGTATCTGGGCGTCATCCTGGATGACAAACTACTATGGAACAAACACTTAGAAAACAAACTGAACAAAGCCTGCGTCGTATTTTGGCAGTGTAAAAGACTAGTTGGTAGAACCTGGGGCTTACACCCCAGGATCACAATGTGGCTTTACACTGCGGTGATAAGACCTATTATCACCTACGGCGCTGTGGTTTGGTGGCCCAGAACCAAACTGACAACAGCCAAACATAAACTGCAGCAATTTCAAAGACTTGCTTGTGTAGCAACGACGGGCTGTATGAGAACAACACCCACAGCGGCAATGGAGGTACTGCTAGGACTGCCACCCCTTGAACTGTTCATTCGGCAAGAGGCGGCATCAGCAGCTATCAGACTGAAGACGCTTAACCTCTGGGGTGTAGCACACGGGGGTCATGCCGAAATACTTGAGGAGGCTATTAAACACGAGCCAATGATAGCTGCTCCCAACGACAAGATACCCAAACAGCATTACTTCAATAAGAGATACGAAATCGAGTTGATTGAAGAACCTAACGATCAATCCGATATACACGAAATACGCATATATACGGACGGGTCAAAGACACAAACAGGGACAGGAGCTGGAATATACTCACCTGAAATAAACGTAAACATATCAATAGCCTTAGGCAAATATAGTTCCATCTTCCAATGTGAATGCCTTGCCATCACACAGGCTGCTAAGGCAGTTGCTGCGCGAGGTATCAAAGACCAAAAGATACGTATTGTTTCCGACAGCGCTGCAGTCTTACGAGCTCTGGAGAATAAAACAATCAAATCCGGGCTCATACTAGAGTGTCACTCAGCGTTGCAAACGATCGGTTCGAATAATCGGATCACGTTGCAATGGATTAAAGGGCATAGTGGGTCTCTAGGTAACGACGCAGCCGACCAGCTGGCAAGGAGAGGGTCCGATCAATCGGCAATTGGCCCAGATCCTTTGCTCCCCTTGGCGTTTAATCAGCTGCGTACATGGCTTCGTCACAGAACACGATCACAACACGCCGATCAATGGGCAGAAACCAGTACATGCAGGCAGTCCCGGGAAACAGTCCCATACCCGGACACACGCCTGACAAAGCGCTTATTATCGCTAAGCAGGCCCGCCCTGCGAGTAGTAGTAGGCACTATCACTGGACACTGCACACTTAACAAGCACTTATATGTTCTAGGAATGACTGATAGCCCCCTATGTAGGGGATGCCTGTCGGCCGAAGAAACAGCTACCCACGTGATCCTGGAATGCGCCGCCGTAGCTAAGCAACGGGCTGAAATCCTCAAAGCACCGAGGTCACTTCGTGAAGCCTGTGGAGACACCAGGAGAATCCTGCGCTTCTGGACGGAGTTAGGCTGGCTAGACTATTAGCTGGCAAACATGCACGCACAACGGCCCGAATATACACGGGCTAAGTGCGGAAAACGGAGCCCATAACCATAACCATAACCATACCTCCCCGGAGGAGAAAAACTTTCACTCTTACGAACTAGAAACCCTCGCGGTGGTTTGTTCACTTCGAAAGTTTAGGGTATATTTGCTAGGGAAGGAATTCAAAATCATTACCGATTGTAGTGCCTTGCGTTCCACTTTTTCAAAGCGCGATTTGATTCCAAGAATAGCACGATGGTGGTTGACTTTACAAGAATTCAACTGTTCTGTCGAGTATAGGGCTGGGGTTAAAATGAGCCACGTCGATGCGTTGTCTCGAAATCCAGTTGAACCAGCAGAATCACTCGAGGATCAGTTTCCGGTAGTCATGTCTATTAGCAGCGAGGATTGGCTTCATACACTTCAGTTAGGCGACACAGAGCTTTGTAGGATAGTAAATATTTTAAAGAGTGATTTAGACGAAAAAGGACTAAAATATATTACAGAAAATTATGTTTTTAAAGACAACAAATTGTTTCGCTGTTTGAAAGGAGATAAGACCGAACTCAGGTGGGTAGTACCAAAGGGTGCAAGGTGGCAAGTGTGTAAACTCAATCACGACGACATTGGACATTTTGGGGTTGAGAAAACTCTGGAACGTATTAGAAGTAACTATTGGTTCCCAAAGATGTCCAGATTCGTCAAGAAGTACGTAGGTGCCTGTATTGAATGTGCCTACGCAAAGAACAATTCTAGTACTCGCGAAGGATTATTACACCCCATCACAAAAGCGGAGATTCCATTCCATACTCTTCATTTGGACCACCTTGGACCCTTTGTGAAATCCGTTAAGGGTTTTACTCACCTCTTAGTGATTGTAGACGGTTTTACTAAATTTTGTTTTCTCAAACCTGTCAGAAACACCAACAGCCAAAACGTAATAAGGGCTCTCGAAGATATCTTCAGTATATTTCGAAATCCTGATCGGCTTATCAGCGACCGTGGTAGCTGTTTCACCTCTCATTTGTTTAAACGCTTCTGCCTTGATAAGGGAATAAAACATATTTTAAATGCAGTTGCTAGTCCTAGATCAAATGGGCAGGTGGAACGGTACAACCGCACGATTCTCGACTCTTTAAAGGCGCTAAGCATAAAGCATGGGGAGAAGAGTTGGGATAGTCATTTAGGACGCGTTCAATGGGGTTTGAACAACACCGTTCAGAAAACCATAGGGAGGACACCATCCGAGGTGATGTTTGGAACCTCAATGAACGGCGAATTTAACCCCATGCTTAATGACGCTACGGCAGGCACTCGTGAAGATAGAAGCGTTTCTGACATACGCCATAGTGTTAAGACTAGGATAGGTGTAGAGCAAATCAAGCAAAAAGATAGATATGACGTAGGTAGGAAACCCTCCCGAGTTTACAGCGAAGGAGAACTCGTTAAAATAACAAAGACTTGTTTTAGTAACAACGGGCAAAGTAAAAAATTAATGCCCTCCTATATAGGGCCATACCGCGTAAGCGAAGTTTTGGGCAACGACCGATATATCGTAGCTCCAATACCAGGGTTAGTCGATACTGGAAATAGACGATCAACAACCGTTGCCGCAGACCGCATGAAACCGTGGATTCATGTAACTGCTCTAGAAGTTGAGGAAAACGATGTGGATGAGAGTCTTGAGTCTGATAATGATAATGGCAACGATATATAGTAGAATGTGGTTTGTTTCTTTCTAGCTGTAACGAATTAAGTTACAGTTACTACAGAATGTTTTTCGTTGTTACAGAACAAGCACGCGAGAATCGATCGGTTCGCGGCTTGGTGCAACGAGAGTCAAAGCAAGTCCTTCGGCTGCCACTACGAGCATTAATCGATCGGCTCGGGCTGGCGTCGCTAGGCATCCTGATTAATCGATCGTTCAGGAGGATAGGGCACCCTGATTAATCGATCGTTCAGGGAGTAAGGTATTCTGATTAATCGATCGTTCAGAATACTCTTTCGATTAGAACAAATTCTGTCACGATATAATCGATCGGTCGTGACTTTATTTTGATGTTCGTTAACTCGATAAATCAATCATTTGTGTTCACTAGTCTTAATTTCAGCAAATCGATTGCTGCTAATTGTTTTGTTTATTGCTGCTAATTGTTTTGCTTTGTTGTAGTCTACATAATCCAATTTTATTAGTCGTACATACACTATGAATGTAACTTGTCGTTATATAAATTGCTTTGGAAGTTAATTGTTTTGGTTTGGAGTTGCTATCAAACTTTAATATTCAATTTATATCTTATTATGACTTAATTTTTGCATCTACCAATTTTAGCCAAGTAAGTATCATTGGAATAATTAAAAAGTATAGTAAATTTGAAACTTTACATTTAAATTAAAATACATAGTTATTACAAATTTCAAACTTAAGTACTTACTTAGCTATAACTTAAGTAGGTAGCCATGATACCCGATTGTTAGGTTACCACCTGTTGTCGTGTGCAGGGACGCACACGATGTCAGGACGGACGATTGTTAGGTTATTTTAATTTTACCATGTTTTATAGTGAATTTATTACATAATGTTTTGATTGTTTAATATATAATGTTTTATTTTGCCGATTTTTGTATAAAATTAATATTTCTAGTCTATGGTTTATCCTAATAACATTTCAGTTCAAGTATGACAACACTGTATGTATTCTATTGGTAGAAATTGTGGCGGGAAAATAGACAACGCTCAACGATTGGACCGCGTCACGAATATCACGCGATGACGCGAGCCAATCGGGGAGCTGTATGTTCCCGCTATAATGATGGTCGGTTGGCCCAGGAGCTGGGCTCCAGGCGGCCATTCTTGCCGGAGTCGTGAACGACAACGGTTGTGATAGTTTTTAGTTGTGTTAAAAGTGCTGTAATGGTTTTAATTACTTCTGGAATAAATCCAATTATATTCTGAGTTTGAGTTTCTCTTCAAATCTGCTGCCTCCAAGCCCCATCGATAATACTTGATTGTGCCAGTTGTAACATATGCACTGCTGCGATCACCGCAAGGGCAAATTGCCTGCCAAACCAGATACTTGGAGCCAAACTTCTCCATTCCTATGGTGGTTTCCGAATCTGGAGGAATTTCTCCATCAGCTATAGTATAAAACTGATCGCCAGGAAGTGTAGAAAAGTCCGCCTTCACATAGGATTTCTTCATCAAAAATCAAGTGAAAATTGTCTGTACCCAGAAACCCATACAGCTCTCGAGACCTGGTTTTGATGATGAGTCTGCTTTTCTGATGTTTCTGGCACTTTCTGTTTCTTTAATATGTTCATAGCAGCCCGTTCCTTAACACGTCTCACCATTGACTGACTTGTAGTTTTTTTTTAGCTATTTCCCGTTCGGACATGCTCCGATTTTTGCAAATCGTCTTAATGATTTTCCTGTCTAGTCCAGGATCAGGAGCACCACCGTGTTCTACATTTCGAGGCTTCTGAGCGGTAGACAAGGTCTCGAAGTATCGTTTTAGAACCGTATCAACAGTTCTTCTTGGAATTTTTAATACTTTTGCGATGAAGGGGTTCGAATGCTGTTTATTTTCCATCCATTTGGCGATTATCCGCTCACGGCGTTCACGTCGATTCATGTTTTTATGGTTTTGTTAACTTTTACGCAAAAAAATACATGCTTACATAATTTGGTGAAATTAGTAATTTCAATGATAAAAACAAAAGCAGGATATCCGTCTTTACAGCTAGATGCTAGCATTTTCAATTTGGCGAATCCGTTACGAACCAGGCCTTAATTTGGGGAGCACTGTATAGAGAGAATTTATATTAAATGGAGGCAATTCAATTTATTTGGTATTTAGTTTTGGGGGTATAAAAGCCATTTTGGTGAGCATTTAAATTGTACCCATTTTAAAGCAACCCCGTTTCACGGTAGCTATATATTTCTAAATTAATGTCTGCCCCCTGGCCGCCGCGATAAGATATGTTGATTAATAAATAAAATAAAAATAATTTATTTCAGAGCTTGGCTCCATATAATGTAATAGTAACATAGAACTTACCCCTAGTGTTAGACAAAGCAATATAAAAATAAAAATACAAAAACTAAAAATAAAGTAAAACAAACATAAGACAAAAGACAGAGTGGGAGCGTGGCTCACAAGTCAGTCGTCCCATGCACATGGAGTTGCATCCAATGTGCCTGTATGGGACAGTCCAGCCTGCCAGCCACAACCTTTAGGATGTTGTTGGCACTGCCGCGCAAACGTCGCATCATTGAGGCTACTCGCTTGCGTAAAATAGCATGAAAGCCATCAACGAGCGCCTCGGCGAACATTCCCGATGCGCTGCAGTAATGTTAATGATGATGATTCCTAATTTGGTGATACAGCAATACTCTGACGCATAAAGACTCAGCACCTCTAGCATAACTGTGACACGCGACTCTTTGTCTACCTGTCACTTTTCTTAGTTTTCTTTCAACACCGTGCAAGTAAGACAAGTGATGCTGAGTCGCGGAAAGATATGCTAGCACTGCTGCAAAGTATGACGTACCCAGATGCCGGGAGACAGTGGAAACGAGCATGGATTCACCATTCTATTGTATTGCGTCTCCATGGCAACGGTATCCATGGCGAATGGAAATCCATGGGAAGCGTGTAGTTCATCAAATCTGCAGAGCGTGCCCGAGTTAGCACAGGTATGCGTATAAGTGAAAGTGCGAATATGCCATAAGGCATTCTCTACCAGTCAACCATTGGGCTAAACAGAAACATTTTATGGTGCAGTTTTCGTTACAATCTTTATAAATAATCGTTAAAAGATTCAACATACCTGTTTTATTTAGGACTAGGAGGGCTAAAAAGAAGCCTACGTGTTAATCCAGAGTGATAGCTACTTTAATACCAAAGTTTACCAAATCGGCCCAGCCGTTTGAGTGTGAAGAAGTAACAAACATATACAACACACACTCACAAATTTTCGCCTTTATAATTTTATTGACATTTAATTTGTTGACATTTAATTTGTATATTGAGTGAATTTATTGACATATTTATTCGACATTATTTAAATATATTATTTGAAATTTTTGACATTGTTTTTTCTTAATTATCTAATGAATTATGACTTGCTGAATTTGTTTATTATGTTGACGATCACCGTGTAGATTCGTGTAAATTGACTATGTGTAATTTATAATGTATCCCTATTTGTGTGAAATAAATATAATCTTATCTAATCTAATCTAATCTGTTGTGATTAGCCTTCAATAGATTAAATAATCACGCATTTTATTCCACCATATAAATTGTCTGTCTGTGTAAAACAGGCAATCTCCTTGTCTAGACAGCCGGTTAAACCATTAATTAGCGACGGCCGGTTACCCGCTGATTTATTCAACGGTCCACCGGCCCGACACTACCGAGACCTAATTCGAGGTGCCACTGTTATATCTCACTGCTATATCTCATCATCATCATCATCATCATCATCAGCCAAAAGACGTCCACTGCTGGACATAGGCCTCCCCCAGAGAACGCCACCATGACCGGTCCTGCGCCTCCCGCATCCAGCGGACTCCAGCGACCTTCACCAGGTCATCAGTCCACCTTGTGGGGGCCTACCCACGCTGCGTCGTCCGGTGCGTGGTCGCCACTCAAGAACTCGATGGCCCCAGCGGCCGTCGGTTTCACGAGCGATGTGCCCTGCCCATTCCCACTTAAGTTTTGCTATCCTTCGGCCTATGTCGGTTACTCTGGTTCTTCTACGGATCTCTTCATTTCTGATTCGATCTCGCAAAGAAACTCCGAGCATAGCCCTCTCCATTGCTCTCTGAGTGACTTTGAGCCTTCTTATAAGGCTCATCGTGAGCGACCACGTTTCAGTTCCGTATGTCATCAATCCAATGACACTGCGGTATATTGGACGAAAAGATAGTACGCAGCCTCCCAAACGCTGCCCAGCCAAGCCGGATTCGACGATTGACCGCTTTCTCGAAGTTGGACCTACCTAACTGGACAGTTTGTCCAAGGTATACATAGT
This sequence comes from Apotomis capreana, assembly GCA_947623375.1. Lineage (NCBI taxonomy): Eukaryota > Metazoa > Arthropoda > Insecta > Lepidoptera > Tortricidae > Apotomis > Apotomis capreana. The sequence continues at coordinate 2,833,607 of OX392520.1, forward strand.
TGTCCACAACTTCGAGCGTAGAGTCTCCAATTTTTACCGGTCGTGGTTGAACACGGGCATTAAACATGATTTTTGTTTTCTCCATGTTCATCATTAGACCAACTCGCTCAGAGGCCCTACCGAGATCTTCGAGCATCGTACTTAGGTCCTCCACGGTCTCAGCCATGACTACTATGTCATCGGCGAATCGAAGATGAGTGATGTACCTACTCGCCGTTGATGTTGATGCCTAGCCCTGCCCAGTCCAGAGTCTTGAAAACCTCTTCCAGTGCAGCGGTAAACAGTTTAGGAGAGATCACATCTCCTTGCCTGACTCCACGCTGCAGTGGTATGGGTTTCGAGTTCTGGTCCTGGAGTCGGACTAACATAGTGGCGTTCTCGTATAAACACTTCAACACTTCGATATACCGGTAGTCAACTTGGCACCGTTGGAGAGACTGTAGTACAGCCCAGGTTTCAATCGAGTCGAAGGCTTTCGCGTAGTCTACAAATCCTAAGCAAAGGGGCAGGATATACTCCTCGGTCTTCTGTATAAGCTATATCTATTCTGTATAATATTATAAACTTTTAGATTTCTATTGAACATAATTTTTATGTGGAGAGGGGTCATGATTCCAGGAAAAATCGAATAGCGTTATTCAGGATCGTCTTTTGTTTTGTGTGGGTTGTGCGGCGTCAGGCCAGCCTGGCGTCATCTGTTTTTATAATGTCTTTTGTCCTCGCACCACGCCAAAACGGCTGGACAAATTTTTACCAATTTTGGTACAGGGACACCTGAAAATCCAAAGATGGTTAAGGATACTTTTTACCCAACCTTCTAACTTCTAACACCTTCTAGTGATTTTCATAAATCTTTATATTTTCGCCTTCATATTCAATCTTAGAGATATCTAAGCTTCATAACTTGCGAAATATTCGACGTGTAAAAATGCATCTCGTAATAAACAGAAATAGAAAGGCTATTTAACTTTTCATTGCAAATATAAAACATACCTTAACTCCGTGCCTCATAAAGTTAAATCCAACGAGCTTCGTGGCAAACAAACAGACTATCAGTTAAATTCATAGAAAAGCGTTAATGCTGTTCGTTGCAGGATTTAAATGTGCATGGGTTACTATGGTTTTGTCTCGGATGCAGCGAAGATGGATCGAGTTTTTGAAATAACCGAAAAGATTCCTAATTTCATTTTAAGGCTCCTTATCCATACCATATATGACCAAACATGTTTCTTAACATATTAACAATGTTATTAATTAGAACAGGGCCGTTGCGATATATATTTGAAACTTGAAGTTTGAACTTTTTATATAATTTTTGTTCCAAAAACTACTCGAAATCGACAAAATTCACGCAGAAAACAATTTTTTTTTTCAACTTATTTTCGACTGCACGCATGAACGTGTGAAATAGCTATGTTACTATCTAGAACTCAGGGAAAAGTATTATTCACTTCAAAAAGTTGGTTGAAATTATCAATATAGGTATTTGTATATTTTTGAGAATAAGGCCTTAAGTGGTTTTTACTGACTAAAACGGCCACTTTAGTTTTGGAAAAGGTTTCGGGGACACACTAGGGAACGACAAATTGTACACAGAGATTTAATGAATATTAATATTAATACATTACTGAAGACGTCTTAAAGTCCTTGTCTACAAGACAATAATACGGCCAGTACTTATGTACGGCAGTGAAACCTGGGCATTAACACAGGGGCATGTCCATGCCATCCATGTTGCAGAGATGAAGATGCTAAGGTGGATGTGCGGAGTTACCAGGCTGGACAAGATCCGCAATGAATATGTGCGAGGTAGCCTGGGAGTCCGTGACACCGCCGATAAGCTGCAGGAAAGCAGGATGAGGTGGTATGGACATGTCAAAAGGAGGCCACCCGATTACATCGGCAACGTTGTACTTGATTTGTCCGTCCCCGGAAAAAGACCTAGAGGGAGACCTAAGACCACCTGGACAAACGTGTTGCTGACAGACATAAAAGAATGCGATGTTTCCGAAGACGACATCAGGGATAGGGCGAAGTGGAGGAGGAAGATAAGGAAGGCTGACCCCACCACCATGTGGGATACATAGTCGGGAAGAGAGAGAGAGAGACTGAAAACGCCCGGAAAGAAGAGCTTGCCGGGTGAGTAGGTATAGACGGATAGTGATACGAAGCCGGCAAGCCCTTTTCACGGGTAGGCATGTATAGTGCTTTTCTCAAACATAATGCAATATAGTTAAACGAAGCGAAACGTGGAAACATGTTATGTAATTTAAACATTAAATACACGGATTTGTGTGACATAATCATTTAAGGAAAAGTTAAAAAAGTTATGGCTGCTAAATAGACCCCTAATTTCGTCGAGTGATGTATTTATTGTTAAAATTGCATACTTATTATTATTATATATTTATTAGTTTGTTTTATATTATAATCATAATGTGTAAGTTTATGTAGGTGTATTTAAGATTTTGTTTTTTTGCGTAAGTAGCCTTTAATGTCTCTGTGCATTTTTAATATTTTGCCGATCTTCTTGATCTTTTCTGTTCTCTCTCATTTGCTCAAAGGTTAACTGGAAGAAATCCCTTACAGGCATAAGTTCGCCTTTGTACATATCATAGTTAAATGTCCTTGCTATGTATATATTTTAATGTACAATAAAGAGTTTACATACATACATAATCATACTCGATCGAGGCTTAACTGTCCACTGGTACCGCCGCCGGCAAAAACGAGAACTTTTTAATAGGTACCTGAAAGTTTCGAGCCATATTTCAGAGTGTTTCAAAAACTCTGAACTCTGGATTGTTCGCGATGTGTTTTTCGTTCCGTTTTATGTCATTTGACGGGATTCCGCTGGCTGGCCACATACTTTGGCACAATCCTGGATATACAAGCGATGCATAGATTAATAGATAGATACATAATATTTTCTTCAGTTTCCGCGGCTATCACTGTAAATAAAACAATTTAAACGGATTATATCGCGTATATTAATTATTTGGGCATCCCTGACGTTTCGGAAGTTTTACACTCTTTAAAGGTTGACTGAAAAAAACTCAATTTTTCGCTGTCAATTCAATTAAATTCAATTATTTAGTCGTAAAAATACATTTTATGCGAGAGTATATTACATTTTACAGGTACACATAATTTACATTAATACTTATTCTTATACTATTCAAATCGTAATATTTATATTTAACATAATTAATTTTATAATTACGAGAAGGTACATTTGTGCAAACTACCCATTTTATAAATATGAATTAAAAATAAAGCCAGATGGGCCTACTACATATAAATAGATACAAATGCAAATTGGGATTTACCATTTTTCACGTATATTATTAATTCAGAAACCATTTCAAGGAATAGAGCTCTTATATCGCAATAAACAGTTAGATTGTGACAATACAATACCTCCCTTTTTTATGGCCTCCCTCCATAGAACACTAATTTTCAATACAATTATAAAATTGTAGTATAGTATCTATAATAAATAACAATAAATATCAGACAACCTCACACAAATCAATTTAGTCCCAAATTAAGCTCAACTAGGCTTGTAATATGGGTACCAGACGACAAAATACATACTTATATAGATAAATATATACTTAAATACATAGAACAACCATAACACAAGCACAAATATTCGAGTTCATCATACAAATATTTGCCCTGGCCGGGATTCGAACCCGGGACCGCCGGTTCAGTAGGCAAGCGCTTAAAAACTGAGCCAACCGCGTCGTCATCTATAGTATTATAAGAAAAGATAAGATATTGAATAATAACTTATTTTACAGTAATAACAACTATAGACTAAGACATTCTAGTTTACAGAATGACGCTCGCCTGAACTATTTCCTGTGTTTCAGGCATAAAGATGACTAACTTATAAACAATAGTTACTTGTTATGCAAGGCTGCAAAGTTGTTATTTGGCTTTCAAGACACGAGAAGCCATAGTACATTACATCAGAGGCCGGGAAAATGAGGATTTCTCGCGAGGCCGGATAGTGATACGAGGCCGGGAATCCGTTTTCACGACGAGGCATGTATAGTCCTTTTCTCAAACATACAATAAAATAAAAAAATATACTTCAAAGAACAACATTTTATTTATTGACAAATAGGACATTTTAGTCTAACAACCAACCTTTAAAAACAAAACCTGCTTTTTGTCAAACCAGCCAGCTGTGTGAATGACCTTGTTGTTTAAACAAAAAAAAAGTTACTTTGCAGGCCTAGGCCTGAAAAGCAGTATGAAATTTTGCAGCCGTGTGGAACACACAACTTTTCACTACAGCGAGGAAAATGCCAGTTGCAAGAAAAACATAAAAATATTTAATTTTGCCGTCTATTTAATATTATCAAATTTAAAACATAACACACTCAAATCCAAACCAAATAAATACGAGAAAAGCACACATATTAAAAATTAAAAGTAATATGGCCGTAATTTGTAATATCGTCGTGTACCTATATTTTATAGTTGAGTTTTTCTTAAGCACTGTTAGATTTGTATTTGTAACCTGTGAACTACTTGACACATTAGTAGTGAATGTGGGAGAATGCAGGCATTCTGCGGGAGGATTAGTTGGCGACTCATACAGCACGGTAGCACTTGCTTTGGAAGTTGATGGACGGTGGGGATCCGAGCAAGATTCTTTACGCCGATAGTTTCGGTAAAATTTCAATATGTATAATATGTCGTTTTTCGTTTTAATGCAGGCTTTTAGCATTGAGTAAATACTCCAAATTGGGCTTCTCTTTCTTGTTTTTGATATTTCTATAAAGTAAGACAACAGCATGTACGTCTCCACACAACAAATTGCTTTACTTAAACCTAACTTTTTAAATTTTTTCGGGTGCGTTCAGAAATTACACTCTTATGTTCCAACTTTTCTAACAATTAAACATTAAAATTTGTGTTGTATTTAATTTATAAACTAGTCAAAATACGTAAATGAAATACTATGAATATTTAAAACATACGAGTATTCAACATAAAATAAAGTAAAAAATAAAAACTTAAAAATCAGTTACCACAAATCAGTTTTCTGAACGTGATATTGTATGTGTATTTTTTTAATAAAGACGTATTCAAACGTTCTGGTCATTTTTAGCCGACCTGACCAGATCGCCCTTTATTAGCGTGCGCTGGTTGGTTATTCGAAGATTTATCGACTGATGAAATCAGTCACGCGTTGGTAGGAGTTTTAAATATAATAATTCACATAGACCATAGATAATCAAAATCATCTTGTTCGAAATTCAAATGACTTTTGCACGCTAGCGGATAAAGTAGACTTTTCCACGCAGATTTCGCGCTATAAACGGAGGTTTTCCGAGCAAGTGAGGTGAAATATAATTTTACTATATACAATTCTAGATCAGTTTTCTATGGGGAAGGTCATGATTCCAGGAAAGATCTTGATAGCGCGATGCATCACCTTTATGTTTTGTATAGACGCACGGCGGTGCCATGTCAGTCTGTTTGCCAGCGCCATCTGTTGCCCATCATTTCTTTGTTCTCTCATCACACCGAAACAGTTGGACGAATTTTGACCAATTTTATTACAGCGGTGTAGCTGGACATTCACAGATGGTTATAGGATATTATTAAAGTAAAAAAAAAAACAAAGGACAAAGTTGCGGCCACCTTCCAGTAGAGATACAGAGGGAACATTTCTGAAGACTGGGCTGACAGGATAGTGGCATCTGAGTGATCTACAATCGACCTGTTATAATTGTAAAGCTGGATTGAAAAGTAAAAAAAGTCATCAAAATAACATATTTTAATATCAGTGACAACCCTACTAATTCAAAGGTATTATTTACATTTTAAATTGACCCCTGTCTTTAACAGCGATGTTCAAAAGATGCTAGGGTTGATATGTGCAGATTTTTACACTAATTTTTAAACATATCTCAAAAATGGATAGAAATGTTAATAAAGTTCATTAGTAAAAAATTAAGCAGTACTCAGTCTGAACAATTCCCTGTTTGCTTAAAAGTCCCTCGATCTGTTCGACCCTGTATATAAAACTATTAATACAAAGATCAAACTTAAAGAAAAATTGTAAATGAGTTACTTGGTGGAAAATACCGGGAGCCGAACCCGGAACCTCTGGATTGCGGGTCCAGCGCGTTAACCATTTCGCCACCCTAACTCCCAAGCAATCTATCGAATTTTTCCTTATGCTTTTGTGTGTCTATCATTGTATCGTTTATTTGAAAGGCTTTACACCTACACCTTATTGTGGTGTGTACTGTGTACCCACATAAAAAAATTAGACATTACATGTTTCATAGATTTATGGAGATACATATTTTTTATTTAACATTAATAATGATTATTACTTTATTTCTTTGTTATTAATCTTTTTCATGTGGTGCACCATATTTTTTTTTTTTTTTCAGACAGTATGTATATTTAACTATGTTATCACGATTTCCGAGGTTAGACAAATGAGAACTCCTCGTCGCGTGTGGAAATCCACTTCGTAAAATCTACTGTAACAAACAAAGAAAAAAATATTAATATATCTTAAAAATTTAAAAACGTGGTTACAGTTGTGTGATTAACAAACTTAATTATTTCATCATAATACTTCATTAAAAAAGTCGTTTGTTATTGTGAGAAAAAATCTGAGAAGTACTGATGTGGTGGTGGTGGCGGTGGCGGTGCAGTAGTAGTAGCAGTTGTTATAGATGTAGTAGTAGTAGTAGTGGTAGTGGTAGTAGTGGTAGTGGTAGTGGTAGTGGTAGTGGTAGTGGTAGTGGTAGTGGTAGTGGTAGTGGTAGTGGTAGTGGTAGTGGTAGTGGTAGTGGTAGTAGTAGTAGTAGTAGTAGATGTAGTAATCGTCGTAGTAGTAGTAATCAGAGTAGTGGCGGTAGTAGTAATAGCAATAGTAGTCATGGTAGTAGAATTAGTAGTAGTAGTAGTCATGGTAGTGATAGTAATAATAGTAATAATCATAGTAGCAGTAGTAGTAATCGTAGTAGTAGTAATAGCTAGTCACTAGTTGTACAAAATATAACACTTACTGGCCGAGGTCCCAGGTGCTGAGTCCTTTTTTGTGGCTAATAAAGTCATCCAAGTTGATGTGGTCGACAACGACAACGCTCTGAAATGTATTGGATTATTAATAGCATAGGCCAATAAGCATTATGACAGTTTAAGTTTCTATCGGTTCTTTTTAGGGTTCCGTACCTCAAAAGGAAAAAACGGAACCCTTATAGGATCACTTTGTTGTCCGTCTGTCCGTCTGTCAAGACCCTTTTTCTCAGGAACGCGTGGACGTATGAAGCTGAAATTTATATCAATTACTCAGGTCTACTGTCCCTTGAAGCTGTGAAAAAATCAAACTTCTAAGCCAACGCAATCAAAAGATACAGCCGTTTATGCCGCAAATTTTCGACACTTGCAAGGGAATCAAAACCTACAGGGTGCTTCCCGTGAACTCAGAATCTTGAAATTTGGTACGAAGCAACGTCTTATAGCATAGATAAAGGAATAATTACGAAAACCATAAATTTTTTTTTAATACCTAACTTTGCACCTAATTTGCAAATTTTCGACACTTGCAAGGGAATCAAAACCTACAGGGTGCTTCCCGTGAACTCAGAATCTTGAAATTTGGTACGAAGCAACGTCTTATAGCATAGATAAAGGAATAATTACGAAAACCATAAATTTTTTTTGTAATACCTAACTTTGCACCTAATTTATATGGGGCGCTATACATACCAGGTGCAAACTTAACTTAACCACTTAGGGATGGAAAGTGTTTGTACGGAACCCTCGGTGCGCGAGTCCGACTCGCACTTGGCCGGTTTTTTTTATTAGGGTAAAATGTGTATATGGGATAACTTCCCCTGAAATAAATATACAAATATTAAGGACAATCTCACACAAATCGACCTAGTCCCAAACTAAGCAAAGCTTGTACCTTGTACTATGGGTACTAGATAACGATATATATATTAATAAAATACCAATAATATAAGTTTTTTTTTTAACGGCACAACATAGTGGCTCCACTTTGCCTGATGGTAAGCAAAAAGGGCCCAATCCCAATTGTTGCAAGTAGTTTAAAAGTTTTTATCAGGGAAGAAATGAACATACATTACATACCCACATATACAACAATTTCAAAAAACCATACCCCTCCAATGCTTCGCTGTAGTCAGTTAAAAAGAAGGATTATTTGATTATACTTTACTGGTAGCAAACGGCAGGTCTTATCGTATTTAAAGTGCATTTTCTTCCAGACAACAGACATGACAGGACTCTGGCATGTAAGGTTAGCGACCGTGTACTCGAGTTTCATTTTGTGCTGAACCAGTCTATAGCCTCGAACAGTGTTCTGAAAACAACAACATGCAACATTATAATTATACACTCTAATAGTGCATCATAACACAAACACACACAGATCGACACATAAGGGAAAATACAAAAGGTTGCTTGGGCGTTAGGGTGGCGAAAAGGTTAACGCGCTGGACCGGTAATCCAGGTACCGGGTTCGTTTCCCGGCCTCGACCACCAAGTTACGCGTTTCAATTATTCTTTCAGCTTTGATCTTTGCATCAATGGCTTAGTGCAATATAAATCATCATACCCGTGATTTTCGATGCAGTAATGATATAACACTGGGCCGACAACAGTAGTGTCAAATCATTTGTGCACCTAAATGCCGAGTATGTAAATTATACAGGGTGACTTTTTAGTTGTGAATGATAAAGCCATGGGGTCACACTGAAAAACTTTTACTATGGGGCCAAACATTGATGTAAAAAAAGAGGAAACAGAAATAAATCTTCCGAAAAAATCCGAAAAAAAAGTAATTTTCGCAAAAAAAAGCCAATGAGAGTCAAGTGTTTTCTATAGGATTCAGTATCTATTTCGCAATTTTCGCAAGAAGAACGAAGGAGCAGCATTCGGGTTAATGTTTTGAATTTGTTCGATGACAAATCCTTGACAAGTCGGTACTGACATTTAGCAATGCAAATGACGTATGCACATTATAGCTATATGAAAGCTGTTTTTAGCAGCATGATCCCTCGGCAAGACCGACGCTTGTTAAGCTTTACTTACAAATACTGGCAAACTCTTCTCCGTAATCGTGAAATTATACTGAAAAGTCTTTTTCATCCTCACAGTAGCAATACTGGCAAAGTGTTTTATAGGATTTGGCTCGTACGCATCTTTTGGGAGGTCGCAGTCTTTTATAGACTTGAGTTCGAACTTCTTTAATTTCTGGAAAACAAAAAAAGCCGGTCAAAATCGACACCATACAAATATTACAAATTTGTAATTTTTATATAAAACTAGCTGCGCTGCGCGGTGCCGCCCGCTCAGCCCACGGGAACACTAAATTATTCGGGATAAAAAGTAGCTTATGTGTTAATCCAGGATGCCAGCTATCTTCATACCGAAACGTATCAAAGTTGATCCAGCGGTCTCAGCGTGAATAAGTAACAAACGTAATACTTACACATAAACATAAACTTTCACCTTTATAATGTTAATGTGCTGTGATATTCTAAAATAGATAGCAGTGGAAGGGAGCAACACAACAGTTGGTTAAAACTACGTAATTTCCGATCTCAAATTAATCTATTTTGCTTTTTTAAGGTCATTGCTGTTATTAAGGAGTTTAAAATCGGCTTTAAAAATTACGTAATAGCCCTTATTTTTTGAGCAATACATCAACGGCAAATTTTTGTTTAATAATTAATTAATTACGAACAAAGAAAACAAAAAGTTTGTTTAGTGATCAACTACGAAAGAAGAAATATTATCGATTAATAAAAAAGAAAATAAATTCTTGTTTAATAATCAATTCCGAAACAATGAAAAATAATTCTTCTTTGGTAGCCAATTATGAAATTAAAATTACAGAGAAAAAATGGACTAAATGCTCCGTACGAACTATCAAGAAATTGCATAAATTGAAATTGTTGCTTCAAAGGACTGTAGACTGCAGGTTTTAATTTCAACTCGATACCTCAACGCGTTCCCGAGATAAAGGGTCTTGACAGATAGACGGTACTTTCCATACAAAAACTACCGATAATCCATACAACATTTTATCCGTTTGCATAATTGTGAGACGTTAGGTACATAGGTACACGTACTTACCTGTCCACATCGAATACTTGTCATTATAACACTAAATACTGTGATACAAATAAAACGTTCATTCACAATCATGGTATCCGAGTCTCTGTCGTTAAATGGATACAAACATACCAAATTATAATGCCGTTATAAACGCATTAGATATTAAAACATAATGTACAAAATTACAAAAATTTACCGATGGATTTTTTTATATTTTTTATACCTACGCAGGCAACGTATTTATTCAGATTTCTATATAGGGGTAATATAAATGAGATATAAATAAAAACCGGCCAACTGCGAGTCGGACTCGCGCACCGAGGAATCCGTACAAACACTTTATCCCATCTTAACTAGCCGGGTTAAGTTAAGTTTGCACCTGTTATCTATGTCGCCGGACGCAAATGAGGTGCAAAGTTAACGCAACCGATCACGTTTGTTGTATGGGAGCCCCATTTAAATATTGATTTTATTTTGTTTTCAGTATTCGTTTTAGCCGCAACAGTAATAGATCATCTGAGAAACTTTCAACTGATTAGCTATCACGGTTCATGAGATACAGCCTGGTCACAGACAGATGCACTGGCGGACAGCAGAGTCTTAGTAATAGGCTCCCGTTTTTTACCCTTTAAGTGCAGAACCCTAAAAAAACATTAGAATAGAATAGATGTATTTGCAGTAAACATTAAAGCGCCTAATTGTTTCACCTAATTGTGACCTTCAATGCCACAAATAGTCACGAAAATAAAACCGTTTAAACACACATTACAATAAATATAGAAACAAAGGTAGATTTAGATACAATAAACCTAAATTAAAAAATTAAAACACCCCCGACACAAGTAGGTCATCATGAGACTCTCATTCAATGAGTGATGTAGAAAATGCTACTAAAACTGAACATAACTACAAATTTTAAAGTTCTTAGATTCAGTATCGGCAGAGATCTTAATTGTCACTTGTTCCAATTACATTACAGCTGTATATCTTGGAAACTACTGGTCCTGTTTCCACCAAACGTAGCTAAGAACCATCTCGACGGACAAGCTTTCTATAAAAGAACGCACTCAAATTGGTCCATCCGTTTGAGAGCTACTATGCCACAGATACACAAATATACATGTAACTTATAACCAGGGGTCGGACTTTCTTTCGCACGGTAGGACTAATGGAGAGCTATGGAGCCGTTATTAACATTAAAATACAATTCATACTCATACTCATACTCATTCATCTATTTCATTCCAAACTGCCTTTGTGGTTATTATGGTTAACATTCCCAAGCATTAAATGACTAAAATTATGAATATATATTTTTTTACAATATTTCAAAATTCCTAATTTAACTAAATTCTTTGTCAATATCATGAAGTTTCTAGTTATAAATGGATATTCGATCAATATAGAATCCAATTTACTCCAGAAAACATGCATAAAGTTGCAAATATTTACGTATTTTATGGTGGCCAAAAAAACAATGCCTACACAAATCAGGTCTTGGTATATTCTTCTGACTTTGTCCTTGACTATTAAATTAAAATTGCGAATGAAATACACTTATGAGTATGAGTATGAATAGTATTTTAATGTTAATATCGGCTCCATAGCTCTCCATTAGTCTAACCGTGCGAAAGAAAGTCCGACCCCTGCTTATAACACCCCTCTTTTTACATCGGGGGTTAAAAATGTAAAGCTGTGACTATGATGTGCTTGTAAAACGTATATCCTAGGATAATGGCTAATGCGCTTAAGAATTCTAAAGAACATATGACACAGAGGGCGCTCTAGTAGCGAAGAATTATGGAATCAATGATTTGGTGTGATTGACGTAACGATCTTAAGCTCTGAAAACGTAGAGTCGCAGTTTCGAGTCCTGTTTACATTGTAGTAGATCACATTACATTTTCCTTGCATAATTCACCTTTGGATCAATATTTATAAAAATTAAAATGTGGTATTTCCACATGAAAAAATACATTCGGTAAAAATATTCACATCACAATCTGTTTGTGCCTACGTTTAAAATCAGAACCACGGAACTCTTAAAACACTCGGAAAGAAGAGTTATATGTCAATAGTCAAAGAAATAACAATTTAAAACACGGCGAAGACATTTCTCTTTATATTGGCTAACAACTAGAGCGGGGAAAAGGATTGTGTCGATAGAAAGTGGTCTCAATGACAGTGAAAATCGCAAGAAGGACGAATCGAAGGACCAGCTGTAGCATCGTAAACAAAGAAAAAATGTTTAAGAATGACACTTTTTTATTGTAGAAACATTACAGTAATGCACGATCAATTAAATTGAGTTTTCTGATACATCGGAGGCATAGTAATAGGATATTTATTATTTGTTTCCTTTCGGTACGACGCTTTCTTGTTAAGTTGTCTATAGAAAAGATTGTAGATACATATAGCAAACTGTAATATCAATACAAAAATACACACACATCTAAGTGAGACAGCTGGAAAGTATCAGGACATTAAACTATCTAGGCATCTGGATATAAACTAAAAATTTACAGTTCCATACCTAAGTTCGCACAAAACTTAGTTCTTACTGTTCCCCCTTCATCTTCTAAATGTTATAATGGTTCTTTCACTTTTCGGGCTACTTTACTGTAGAATTCGCTTCCTCTGGATATAAGGCGTGCCCAATCTCTTGCAACATTTAAAACCCTCGTCAAAAAACACTACTTGTCTCTCCCTTAGTACACTGCAATAATAATCGCTCCTTTTAACTTTGTGGCTCATATTGTTTTTGTTTTATCAATTACTTTACAATATATTTATTTATTATGTCTAAGTATTTATGTAAGTATATCTGTATATTTTTTATTTATGTATGTTTATTACCTTTGTCTTTTATGGTAGTCGTTCATTTAGTCCTTTTATTATTATGCACCACCGACTAATTTCAAACATTAATTTTCAACTACTCCGCTACCTAAAGGTTGTCTGGAAGAGATCGTTTTTTAGCGATAAGACCGCCTGTTGTCTACCTCTGCCTGTTATTTGAATGTATCTCATGTTGTCTTCCTTGATGTTTGAGGTGTGCAATAAAGAGTATTTGTATTTGTAATTTGCGTTTTTTTTTCAGAACTTTGTTAATATTTATTATAGAAAAAAACAAACAAAATAAGTAAACAGTATATTAATAAACCTTAAGAAACCTATGCTCTTATTAAACCTAACTTAAACCATTGGGACCTGAACTATACGTACATATTTGCGATTGTGATGTGTTTGTGCATTCTTTTCAAACACATCTCATATTGTTAATGAGTATATTGAAAAGAATTGAGTAGGCGTGCGGACAATTTTTTTTTATATATAGGTACGCTTCTCTTGGAGAGAGTCCAAAAATATAGGTAATAAGAAATTTATTTACAAGAAAACTTAAAAAAAACAAATAAAGTTATACCTACTAAAAGGTAGCTAAAACTATTATAAAGAAATATAAAAATATGGTCCTTTTGGCAGCGTGCCCATCACACAGGCAGCATTCCCGCGTTGTATTGCGATGGCAATTCTTTGCGCGAGAAAGCTGCCTGCGCGAGGGTCACCCGTTGCCTTAGGCGTTTGCTTAGCGCCTTGTGGAGCCCACGTGCAGCCCTACCCCACGGACCTAGTGTCTCGACGCCAAAAGGGATAAACTCGTACTGGGCGCCGAGACACTTATATTTATTGAATTTAAAACTCTCCCGAGCGTCAGCCGCCGCCCCGGCCGCTTTAGAAGTTGCTGCGAGGTAGGACGCCGCCAGCGTATCAGCGCAAGAGTGGCGTCCCACACCAACGCGCGCCCCATTCTCCAGGGGATCAACGACATCCCGTCGGGGCGCTTGCCATCGTCCCGCACGATCTGGGGCTCCAAAAATCATTTGTCCGATTCCTATATAAAAAATTGTACGGCAGCTACCCTCAGCTTTATCCCACTCTTTTCGTACTGGGCATGGTAAACTACACATCTCTAGAAACCAGAAGATATATCCATTTGATAAACTACTTTCACGCCTTAATACGTGGGCAGTCCACCAATCCCCAGCTGCTGGCTCAAATACCCATACGGATCCCCAGTGTCTCCACTAAACTGTTTCGCCCTCGGCGTAGGGGGTTGTTTGCCATACCAGCGGCTAGGACGGGCGCGTTCACAACTTCCCCTCTGCACCAAGCGCTTACCCTATTGAATAGTATTGTAGACAGCGATAGCGACCTGGACATATTCTTTAGCTCAGAGTCGGCATTTTCGACAGCATCGATTCACTACCTGGAAACTATAGTAACGGCTAGTACTATTATTTAAATCTTGCATTTGTGTAATAGACTATTTATCTAATGAATTATGGATCTAATAATATATTTTTTTACAATAATCATAATTAATGTAATATATTTTGTATAGTACTATGATTAGCATGTAAGGTTTAACTGTTAGTGCTAAATTATTGTAATAAATAAATAAAATAAATAAAATATCGATTCTATTTTTTAATTTTGATCAAATGTCTATATGGGACTACCTACACTTAGACTGCTCTAAAAGTCAGAAATTACCGTCAAAGTTCAACATTCTTACAGCGTATATATTCTTTGCTACAGCGCTGTAATTAATACGTCAATGTACAGCGCAGTAAAAACGCTCCATACAGAAGGCCTACCTACGGATGACATCATTCTGTGGATTGGGTATTTGTATAGAGAAAATAAGTAATTTGCCATTTTCACCGTGAAAACAGTCAAGTCAGTCTGGCGCCATCTGTTGCTCATAATTTCTTTGTTCGCTCATCACGCCGAAACAGTTAGACGAAGGACATTCACAGATGGTTATAGAAAGAAAAAACAAAAGAAAGAAAGAAAAACATTTATTCGGGACAAAACACAGTCAAGTGCGCAGATAAATAGTGACAAACAAAGAAAAAAAAAACTATAATCTAAGTAAAGCCTGACCAGAAATATATGAGGATGCGCCATATTGCTGAATTTCACTGGAACTAATTTCTTACACTGGCAATGACTTTATTATGGTTTGTCAACAATGTCAATGTCATTCCTGGTGGTTTGTTTAAAAGACAAAAAATAAAGTGTACACGTATTTACTACACGAAAAACAGTGAGGAAAACAGTGCATTCGATTAAATGAAATTACGAGGTTACCATAGGGACATGACAGGTAAGTATTTACTAATGTCATTATAGTGCGGTTGCGATTGGTTGCAAAATTGTTGCCATATAAATCTTATAAATAGCGCCCTCTTGACAATCCTCATTTATTTATTTATTTATTTATTTATTTATTTACAATTACATATCCGTAACTTACAGCTAATTGCCAAAGCGTTACAGATCTTAACCTATCATACAACATACCAAATATAACAATCTTAAGTATAAACAATTAACAGAATTTGTACAAAAACAACATAATATTACACTCAACATCGAAGGAAATAAATTTATATATATATATACATATATATATACCTATATTAAACTACTCTACACAAACACATTTTAATTTTAAGACCGCTCAAGAAATTTTTTACACTCTGCTATTAAGTATGTACGTATACTTGGTAGCGAAAACATCGCAGTGTGGCGCTACTTTGAGAACGGAGTTGAGGATGGAGAGCGCGCTCGGGATCGGCGCGTGCCGCAGGAGCGCGGTGCGCGCGCCAGGCACCGCTAACAAGGGAGCATGGCGTAATCGTGACCGTGCCTCAGGCGCATATAGTCGCACCACTTCCTCCACTAGTCCAGTACACTCTATTTTGCCGCGAATTATGCCCAGAACAAACTTAGCTAGTGCCAGGTATCGCCGCACTTCTAGCGAATTATACCCCAGTACTCCTAATAGGAATAGTGTGGGGTAGAGATACGGATAATAAGCATATAGCTTCTTGTATAAACTTCTTAAGAACTGCTTTTGGACCTTCTCCAGCATTAAGGTATATTTAGCCTCGTGAGGGTTCCAAACCGAAGCATTTGATTCTAGCACACTCCTCACAAGTGCCGCATAGAGAGCTCG
The DNA here is from genome assembly GCA_947623375.1 of Apotomis capreana. Classification (NCBI taxonomy): domain Eukaryota; kingdom Metazoa; phylum Arthropoda; class Insecta; order Lepidoptera; family Tortricidae; genus Apotomis; species Apotomis capreana. Next base: position 2,849,766 of record OX392520.1, read on the forward strand.
AAGAGCGTTCGGTGTTAAAAGTTGTGCATTTCGCAGTACAAAGCCTAGTTTCTGCGCTGCGCGTTTCGCAACTCTATTCGCATGCTCCCGAAATGAGAGCTGTGGATCGAAAAAAATGCCAAGGTCACGAACCAAGGATACTCTCGCTATTGAATTACCATCTAGAGTATATTGATGATGGTACGGAAGAGATGATCGAGTGAAGCTCATTGTTTCGCATTTTTTAATATTAAAATATAATTTATTTAAAAGACTCCATCTATGTAAGGCGTCAACGTCGTCTTGTAGAGCTTTACAATCCTCCAATGTGCCTACTACTTTAATTAACTTAACATCGTCTGCAAACATCATTACTTTCGAGTTTTGGACTTGATTCGGCAGGTCATTAATTAAAATATTAAACAGCAATGGCCCCAAGTTCGAACCCTGACTTATACCTGAGAGTGTTTTATAGGACTCTGAGTGATACGGTCCATATTTGACAAACTGTCTTCTGTCGGCTAGATAGCTCGAGAAGACCTTAAGCAACCCAGGGACGAAACCCATACTACTCAGCTTTCCTAGCAGAACGTCGTTATCTACCCTGTCAAAAGCCTTTTGGAAATCTAAATAAATTACGTCCACTTGTTTCCTGCTATCTAATTCCTTTGTTATTAAGCTAACGAGTGTGACAAGGTTGGTGGTAACCGAACGTTTAGGTAAGAACGCGTGTTGTGCAGCTGTTATATGGGGCATGCACTGAGGCAAGATACGAGCGTGCAACGACATTTCGAACACCTTGGCTAAAGAACACAGTATTGCTACCGGTCTATAGTTCTCTACTTTAAGTTTCGAACCGACCTTAGGAATCGGTATAACCCGAGATTGTTTCCATCTAGTTGGATATACGCCAGTTGTTAGTATGACATTAAATATGTGCATAATAGGTTTAATTAAGTCATCTATACATCCCTTAATAATGTACGGCGGCACAGCGTCAGGACCCGCAGACGTATTTGCTCTCAGTTTTTTAACGGATTGTCTTATTTCATTGGAGCTAAAAGCTTGCACTTCTACGTGTCTCGAGTCGGCCTTATTTGACATGTCTGCCTGAGTTGGATCGAGAACCGGCGCCTGAGACAAAAAGACCGATTGAAAATGGTCTGCAAATGCGGTAGCCATGTCTACTCCCTCACATTCTTTATCGCCATAGTAGATTTTGGTTTCTATCCCTCCTCGACATCTTAAACTATTAATGTATTCCCAAAATTTGGCAGGATCTCTACATAATTGATGAGACACATTGTTTGCGTAGTGGTCATGAGCCGTTTTAATATCTTTTTTTAACCTTTTTCGCAAGTCCTTAAATTGTTCCCGTAATTCATTATTCCTACTAGTTTTCCACATACGATGTAATTCAGATTTACGCTTTATGTCTAAGATTATTTGTTTTGTATAATAAACGGGATACACCCTAGCTGGTACATTCTTCCGGTTTTTTTTGGGATACTAGCATTAAAAATATCGTACAAGTTTGTATAAAATACTTCCACGGCTTCATTTGCATCTATTGTGTAATATAATTGATCCCAAACTTTGTTTTTTAATAGATAATACAACGCCGCATAGTCTCCATTTTTAAAATCCCAGTCGCGATCCTGTATATTTGATGGTGGAATCATGGTCGATGTATTAGAAAGTTTGAACTCTACATTGACAAATAGCGGTGGATGATGCCCATCGATAACCGACAACTCCTCCCCCGGCTCCGCGCCACGAACTTGCATCGCATCGCTCAACTCCGGACTCGTGAGAACTGCATCTAGGATCCTATCGTTTTTGTTAGTAACTTTATTATATTGACTCAAGTCACACTTACATAAAAAACAATCATATAGCAACAGAGTACTACTACTAGCACTGTGGTAATTTAAATCGCCTACAATTAAAATCTTTGTACTACTCACTTTTGCAGTTACAGTTTCGACACTAGCAAACCAATCCGAATATACATGGTCCGGAACACTTGGAGGTAAATATACCACACAGACATAGATGTATTGTCCGTCCATTTTGAAACGTGCCCATAGATCTTCGCCGGAGGGTGTTTCATATTGCGTCATTCGCTCTAGAAGGACAGGCGGACGCGCCGCCAGCAGCACGCCACCGCCGGCCCGCCCGTCTGCTCATATATTTCTGGTCAGGCTTTACTTATGCTAATTATGATTGCCTCGAAACGGTTCCCCCTCAGCGTAATGCTAGCTCGCGAGAGAGCCAGCGCTGATCTTCCGGTGGGACCATAGAGGTGGTGCCACGGCACGGCACACACGAAATACTGATCGCGTTCAGATTGCATTTAACCTGAACGCAACGAGAAGCACACGCTGTCACTGTCAATAATTGCAGCTCAATTCAGGTTACTTGTATACATGGCCAGTAATGGTCGCTTAACTGTGCCCGGTTGCCATTTTTTTTAAATAGAATAGAATAGAATACTTGTATACATAAAACAGCACAGAATTTAATTATTATTATTAACATTTATACGAAAACTAGACATACACATGGACAAAAGAAACAAGCGAATCCATAAAATAACACAGTGAAAACAGAGAGACAAAGAAAAAGAAATGAACCCTACACACAAAATGGTACATCATAATAGTAAGTGCATAATTTTTACCTACAACTACTTAAGGCGCTATTTAAAAACAGCTTGTATCCAGTCTCAAACTTTCCTGTTTAAGTTGATGTTCAAACATGATTTTTTTAAATTATATTTTAAAAATTGCATAATGTTGGATATTATTAAAGTAAAAAACAAACACGGATGAAGTTGCGGCCACCTTCCAGTAGAGATATATATAAAACTATTCATATAAAGATCAAATCTTAAATAAAAATTGCTAATGAGTTACTTTCGGTACCTCTGGATTGCCGGTCCAGCGCGTTAACCATTTCGCCACCTTAACTCCCAAGCAATCTATTGAATTTTTCTTTACGCTTCTGTGTGTCTATCTTTGTATCATTTATTTCAAAGGATTTACACCTACACCTAATTGTTGTGTATACTGTGTACCCACATTAAAAAAATGAGACATTACATGTTTCATAAATTTATAGAGATATATATGTATTTAACAATAATAATGATTATTACTTTATTTCTTTGTGAGTAATCTTTTTCATGTGGTGCACAATAAGGATTTTTTTTTAGACAGTGTAGGGTAGACTGGGGACAATAGAAACACGTCACGATTGAAACAAGTCAAATTTCTCAAAAACTATTAATACCTACGCGTCTGATGCAAGACTCAGAACACGCGGTCGGCTATGTTTGAATCTTTGGCCAGTAGCGCTCGAGCGACGGTGCAAGACGGGAGTGTCCACGAGCCAAATCAGTTTTTCGCGGTAAAAAGTAAGTATTTGCGCTGTCGTATATTTTCTTATAACTTCATATACTCTTGTATATTGACTGATCAAATTGCTTTGGTGTTATAGTTAGGAATAAACGAATGTTTTTAATGGCCATTGATCAGCGTTCGAGTCTGTTTTATATATATTATTTGACCTTGAAGTTAAAAACGTGGTGTGGGAACGGTAGAAATAACTTGCTTGTGGACGATTGAAACGCTCGCGTTTTAATCGTCCCCAAAAGGAACCGGCTTTAAAATAAATGGAGGTTCTGTATTCGATGCACATATTTGTTCTATTAATGTTCACTTAAAATTTAATACTACACCACTACATCCTATTTCTGTCAAATACATTTACTTAAAACTATTTTTTTTAGATACCTCCCCTGAAAACGGAAGCATGTTACGGAGTGAACGTCAAAGAGGTCGACCACTGCCAAAATACGAGTATATATCAGACAGAGTTTAGTTTGACATATCGCCATGTTTTTGTTTAATAAGGTTCAAGGTTTAAAAAGATATTTATTCCCAAAAAAGACACAGGTCATTTACATGAGAACAATAATTAAAGTAAAAATGTACATGATCGTCCGTAATGTATAATATTCGTAATGTATGTATAATATTTGTAATTCGTAATGTGTAATAATTGAATTTGATTATTTATTGTGTCTATTATTTCATTTTATACCTCGACGTTTGCAACACTATGTCACAGGGTAGGTACACGGAATGGTTATGATTGAAACATTGTTATAGTTGAAACAAACACTTTTGTATGAAACATGATTATGCTTGTGTTCTGCAATTCTGTATCTTTATATCTTATCATTGCATTCAAACTACTTTAGTTAAGCAAAATGAATAAGATAGCAGCAACAAAGAAAACTAAAAGTAAGTAGTTTTCTTTTAAAACGCGGGTTTTTATTGAGATTTTTCACATGCTCATAAATTGAGAAATGTTTATGTAATGCTTGCGAACTTTTGAGAATCTCATTGTATGCCGTGGTAGTGATGAAAAAGATTAAAACAGATATAAGTACTTCATTGTGCCGAAGATATTCGAGTGTTTCAATTGACCTCACATAGTGTTTCAATTAAGACTCATGTGAGGTCAATTGAACCATACTGTCCCATTCTCTTTATTACATGATTGTCAAAAAACTATGGATTATAGACCAACCAGATACGTTTTATTTAGGAACCAGATAACTAACCTTGAAATATATATATCCCACCAAAAACATTTCATGTAAAATTGGCGGTCAAGACTCACATGCTCATAACGCTTTCGCTGTAAAAAAGTTATCAGATTCCTGGAAAAGCCAAGCCCCTAAGCCCTGAGTTTACTAATCCTACACCTTGGCTTCAAAAGTATGGCTTGGCCGTTTCATAAAGTACCGTAAATAAGTCTATAATACGGACTGTCCGGCCTATGGTTAGGAATTAAGTTTATATATTTTATCATGAAGACATAAACTTAATTTCTTGATTTCGTATGGGCCAGATGGTCCGTTGGACTTATTTACGTTACTCTAAGAAACGGCCAAGCCATACTTTTGAAGCCAAGGTGTAGGATTAGTAAACTTAGGGCTTAGGGGCTTGGCTTTTCTAGGAATCTGATAACTTTTTACAGCGAAAGCGTTATGAGCATGTAAGTCTTGGCCGCCAATTTTACATGAAATGTTTTTGGTGGGATCTCATTTCTTCTTGTAAGGTGCCCTAGTTGTTTTTTTTTCATTAATTGATCTCTAAGTAAGTAGTATTAATAGCAAAAGCGTTATGAGCATGTGAGTCTTGGCCGCCAATTTTACATGAAATGTTTTTGGTGGGATCTCATATCTTTTTGTAAGGTAGTTTTTAATTTTTAGGTTTATTTTATTGTGCTGTAGCGTTTCTAAGTAAGTAATAATAATTGTGTTTTTAAGAAATACTTACGTTTAGTCCCATATGTATATATACACTTTTATCCCCCTTTATGGAAAACCCATACAAACTTTTATACCCTTATTTAAAAGGTGGGGGGTGATTTTCTTAAAGTCCTATAATGTGTATTTTATTTATAACAATGAGTCCCAGTAGGTATAAATTTTCAGACCTCTAGTATCAAAATTTGCGAAAGTCTCATACAAACATTCACCCCCTAGTTTAAGGGGTTGGGGGATAAAAGTTCCAAGTTTCAGAATTATTCTATTGCTTTTGTACTAAAACTAGCATACATACCAAATTTCAGCTTTCTAGGTCATCGGGAAGTACCCCAGAGGTTTTGATACGTCAGTGTATAAGTGAGTGGCAAAATCGGCGTATTTTAGGTACCAATAAAACCTAAAGTATAAAAGCTAGATCAATGAAATTAAGTACATTTTATATGTTCCCTAACTGCATCTTAACCTGTGAATTTGGGCGCTCTGGTGTTAACTGGGACGAAGCTATGAGGGTTTGAACATTAGACGAAACGGTTCGAGAAAAGGTAGGTAGTGCCCCGCTTCTTTTTTGCTCGTCTTGGCCCCCGCTAAGCCAAACGGCAGGCAGTGCCCCCGCAATGCCTGCCGTGCCCCCAGATTGTTCCAATTGTCCCCGGTCTACTATTTAACTATGCTATGTCGATTTCCGAGGTTAGACAAAAGAGAACTCCTCGTCGCGTGTGGTACTCCATTTCGTAAAATCTACTGTAACAAACAAAGAAAAAAATATTAATATATCTTAAAAATTTAAAAACGTGGTTACAGTTGTGTGATTAACAAACTCAATTATTTCATCATATACTTCATTAAAATTGTATTTTTAGTTATTATGAGAAAAAAAAACTGAGGAATATCGATGTGATGGTGGTGGTGGTGGCGGTGGTGAATGTAGTAGTAGTAAGTAGTAGTCATAGTAGTAGCTAGTCACTATTAGTGCAAAATATAACACTTACTGCCCCAGGTCCCAGGTACTGACTGCTTTTTGGTGGCTCATAATGGCATCCAAGTTGATGTAGTCGACAACGACAACGCCCTGAAATGTATTGGCTTATTAAGGGGCCTTATTCCTTTAAAAAAAAACTTTTTCATATTTATGACAAATATATTGATAATTAAAAAAACAAAATAAAAAAAAACGGCTGTTCATTTCACTTAAATATTTTTTGTTTTACAAAGCTTAGAGGAAATCTTTAATTTATTAAGATTATATTACTAAGCCTAAGCATACCACTAGGTATAGGCTCATACCTATTCCTAGTAATATGTACTCAGAATACTAAATACACCTATGTATATTTAAGATTCTATATTTTTATTAGTTAACATTTTTTTGACAATATGTTTAATCTGCCCTGGCTTATTTAAGTTATTTATGATACCATCCAATATCCATGACATGAGTGGGGAATCCATTCAGTGTATGAGGTAACAGGTTTGTCTATACTCTTTTACGATATATGTTAGCGCTCCTAGGAACTATAAAGTGTTTACTATCATCCAGTCTTCTCAGTTTGGTAGGCCTCTCATACCTGATTAAATCTCCCACCCTGTCTTTATATTCTAGTATTACAGCTAATTTCACTTTATCATAATATATTTAAAACTCTACAGTGACTGAACAAGTTGTCATAGTTATTTCTGTACTTATGTTTAATTTTCAGTGGCACAATGGCTTTCAGGAGCTTGTTTTGCAGGTTATATATACATTGCAGGTACGTTTTGAACGTTCTGCCATAGCTAGATAAACCATAGATAATGACAGAATCCGCCATGGCCATGTAAAAGAGTCGAAGAGTATTATAAGGCATCTTATTTTTAATTATGCTAATATTGCAGAGAATTGCTCTTAGCTTATTACATCCCACCAAAACATTTCATGTAAAATTGGCGGCCAAGACTCACATGCTCATAACGCTTTCGCTGTAAAAAGTTATCAGATCCCAGGAAAAGCCAAGCCCCTAAGCCCTGACTTTACTAACCCTACACCTTGGTTTCAAAAGTATGGCATGGCTGTTTCATAGGTTACCGTAAATATAAACCGTAATGCGCCTCACGGTCTGTTGGACTTATTTACGGTACTATGAAACGGCCAAGCCATACTTTTGAAACCAAGGTGTAGGGTTAGTAAAGTCAGGGCTTAGGGGCTTGGCTTTTCCTGGGATCTGATTTAAAAAGTTATAGTTATCAGATTCTGATAACTTTTTACAGCGAAAGCGTTATGAGCATGTGAGTCTTGGCCACCAATTTTACATGAAATGTTTTGGTGGGATCTCATTTCTTTTTGTAAGGTGCCCTAGTTTTTTTTTTGGGCTGTAGGTGGGTTTGAAAATGAGACGAAATGGTTCGAGAAAAGGTAGGTAGAGCCCCGCCTCTTTTTTGTTCGTCTTGGCGGGGGCACTACCGTGCCCCCAGATTTAAAATGCGAAGTCACAGTGTAGATACAGAAGTAGTAATAATTGTGTATTTAAGAAATACTTACGTTTAGCCCCATATATAATATACACTTTTATCCCCTATTATGGGAACCCCATCCCCATACAAACTTCCATCCCCTTATTGAAAGGGTGGGAGGGTGATTTTCTAAAAATCCCAGAATATTATGTGTTTTATTTATAACAAGGAGTCCCTATATCAATTTTCAGACCTCTAGTATCAAAATTTGCAGAAGTCTCATACAAACTTCCATCCCCTAGGTTAAGGGGTTGGGTGGTAAAGTTCCAAGTTTAAGAATTATTTTGTTGTTTGTGTACTAATACTAGCTTCCATACCAAATTTCAGCTTTCTAGGTCATCCGGAAGTACCCCAGAGGTTTTGATACGTCAGTGTATAAGTGAGTGGCAAAATCGGCGTATTTTAGGTACCAATAAAACGTAAAGTATAAAAGCTAGATCAGTGAAATTTAGTACATTTCATATGTTCCCTAACTGCATCTTAACCTGTGAATTTGGGCGCTCTGGTGTTAACTGGGACGAAACTATGAGGGTTGGAAAATGAGACGAAACGGTTCGAGAAAAGGTAGGTAGTGCCCCACCTCTTTTTTGTTCGTCTTGGCGGGGGCACTACCGTGTCCCCAGATACCATTATCAATATGGTTGCCCCAGTTGAACCTATTATCAATTTATAAAACCAGGTATGTATGACGTGTTACTACTACACTACTAGGGATTCACAGTTACAGGTGAGGTGAGTAGCATGTATGTTCATGAGCCACGATTCTAGGTACCAAATTAGTTTTTATGTATGGCGAGTGCACATGTATTACCTTGGTTTTTTTGATAATTTAGGGATAACCCAGCATCATGAGCCCATTTACATAGCACATCAAATTCATTTTGCATCATTGTTTCTGCTAAACACTCATCCTTATCTGCTGTCAGTAAACATGTATCATCAGCAAATTGGTATACCGAGGCCTCCCCAAATATGTTGCACATGTCGTTAACATAAATAAGGTACTCCGTTGGTCCAATTATAGAACCTTGAGCAGTGCCCTGTAGCGAGTGCCGCAGTTCACTTTTTTCTCCTGCAATGCTGACTGTGTTCATTCTGTTTGTATGGTAGTCCTCAAGCCATTCCAAGGTAGGCCCCTGTATACCATTGTGCTGGAGCTTTTCGTAAAGCTTTTTATGATCTAAGGTGTCAAATTCCTTGCTGAAGTCAATCAGTACCAGAAATACATGTTTCTTGTCATTTAAATGCATGTTTACTTCGTCAGAAAATTGTGCTAGCAACTGAGGTGCACTTTTGCCTTTTTGGAACCCATACTGCCTCCTATGTATGATGCCATTGCTTGACAAGAAGTTATTTAAGTGGTTTCCTATAATATTTTTCCACAATTTTGTCAATAACTGGTAAGATAGTGATAGGTCTGTAATTATTTGTGTCTATGTAATTTCCTTTCTTGTGAATTGGCCGAATTAATCCAATTTTTAGTTTATCTGGGTATGTTTTGTGTTTTATGCACTGGTTGACTAGGTGTGTAAGTACAGGTATCATTTCGTTTTGTATGAGTTTTATGTCCCTCGTTCTTATGTTGTCATATCAGGCACTTTTTTATCATTGATGTTACTAATAATTTTGCCCTTTGTGTGCTCCTTTATGTTACTTAATTTTAATGTTACGTCTGGGGTATTTTTATAGATGTTCTCGTCAAGCAATGGCTCATCACTCATCACATACTCAGTATTTTTGTCACATTATTTTTAATTTCAACCAACTTTTTCAAGTGATTAATACTTTTCCCCGAATTCTAGGTAGTAACATAGCTATTTCATGCTTTCATTGCGAGCAGTAGAAAACAAGTTGAAAAAACTAATTTTGCTCGTGAATTTTATCAATTTCGAGTAGTTTTTGAAACAAAAATTATCAATGAAAAATTCAAACTGTAGGTTTCAAATATATACCAATAAATCCCAATCCCTGTTCTAGGTAGTAACATCAATAATATGTTAAAAAACATGGTTGTTCATAGAGAAAAATGTCTAAAACAATCAGTATTTTAAAATGAATAAGGCCTCTTAATAGCATAGGCCAATAGGCATAATGACAGTTTAAGTTTATATAGGTTCTCTTTTTTATTGGGGTAAAATGTGTATATGGGAATAACTTCCCCTGAAATAAATAAATAAATATTAAGGACAATCTCGCACAAATCGACCTAGTCCCAAACTAAGCAAAGCTTGTACCTTGTACTATGGGTACTAGATAACGATATATATAATAATATATAAATACGTGTATAGATAACATCCACGACCCAGGAACAAATATTCGAGTTCATCACACAAATAGTTGCTTTGGTCGGGATTCGAAGCCAGGACCGCCGCGCCGGCTCAGTAGACAGTTTCCCTACAAACTGCCCCAAACACGTCGTCAACGCCACACTTAGGCACAGATTATATACAAGTTACTACATAACAGATACACCAGTTGTTTGGACAGTGAGCGTTGCCACCGCTATCGATGCCCCCTCCATGGCCCGAGGTCTTTTTGAATATTTTCAGCCATATATGCCTTAGACGAAAGTTATTTTTTTTTATTGTGAATTAAGAGGGTGCGGGACGTTGGTCAGCTCCCTCTCTCGCTGAGCGTAAGCGTGAGCGAAATGGAAGTGCGTGCCTGGGAGCGCGGAAATCATGTTTTTTCGGTTTAATTATTGAAATAATACAGATTTTGAAAATGTAAGACGTATACATTATAGATAACATCTCGTTATGTCATTATTAAAAAACTGATAACTTTCCCTGCAGTATTTATGACATACTAAGGGTTTCTGTTGCTTTTTTGAGGTAGCTTAAAAAAAAAACTATCGAGGAAACTAAGTAGATACAGTCGCCATCAGATATATCGCAGCATATAAGGCGTTCATAAATATGTGAACATGTACTGTAACGCCCAGTCAATAAGAGTCGTGTTCCGATATTTAGGAACGCCTTATATGCTCCTATATATCTGATGGCGACTGTACAAGTAATAATCGTGTTTCTAAAACATAACGTATTATAGAGTGAATTCTTAAATATTTTACATATTTTATTTTATTTCACATAAATCTTCAGTAATAACAACACAGCATGGAATCAAACCAACGCAATTATTTCGAAAAAAAAGCTAGGCGCCCCATAAAGAATTTTAGAGAAATACCCAGACTTTAATAGTTACGCGTCAATAGTGCCCCAGTAAACGTTAATTCTTAAACAAAATCTTTTATTCCGGAGAGTATAATGTGTACTGGAACAAATAAAATCATTATCAATCGTCTTTGTTGCCACAAAAACAATATGCCCGACTTTTATTTTTCGACATCGTACAGGCAGGTTGCGCGGGAAACGTTAACTGTACGCCGTCCGCTCGCCGCGAGTCGTGGCAGCCCACTGACATTTGTCCCGCCGGGTAGATACGTAGAGATCGGAATTTTTCGCGCGGCCGCAACGAGTGGGGATAGCCTAACTTAGGGTGAAGCCAGACGAGCGTAATTTGAGTCGTGTAATTTTGGTCGCGCCATATTTAGTGTGACTGTGACATGATCACGTGACATAATGTATGGCGCGACCGAAACTACGCGACTCAAAGCATGCTCGTCTGTTTTGACCGTTAGACTTCAAAATTATTGAAGGTTTTTTTTTTATAACGGCACAACATTGTGCATTGTTGCAAGTAGTTTAAAAGATGTTATCAGGGAAGAAATGAACATATACATACCCACATATGCAACAATGTCAAAAAACCATACCCCTCGAATGCTTCGCTGTAGTCAGTTAAAAAGAAGGATTATTTGATTATACTTACTGGTAGCCAACGGCAGTTCTTATCGTATCTCAAGTGCAGTTTCTTCCAGATAACAGATATTATAGGACTCTGGCATGTAAGGTTAGCGATCGTGTACTCGAGTTTCATTTTGTGCTGAACCAATTTATAGCCACGAACAGTGTTCTGAAATCATCAACGTACAACATTATAATTATACACTCTAACAGTGCATCATAACACACACACAGATCGACAGATAAGGGAAAATACAAAAAGTTGCTTGGGCGTTAGGGTGGCGAAAAGGTTAACGCGCTGGACTGGCAATCCAGAAGTACCGGGTTCGATTTCCGATTGCTTCCACCAGGTTACGCGTTTTAATTTTTCTTTCATCTTTGATCTTTGCATCAATGGCTTAGTGCATCATAAATTATCATACCCGTGATTTTCGATGCAGTAATGATATATTATAACACTGGGCCGACAGTAGTGTCAAATCATTTGTGCACCAATAATGCCGGGGTATGTAAATTATACAGGGTGACTTTTTAGTCGTGAATGATAGAGCCACGGGGTGATAGCGATCACACTGAAAAACTTTTACTATGGGGCCAAACATTGGTGTAAAAAAGAGGAAACATTGTATCTTCTTACCATTTTAATGGTCTGTGACCATTATAATGGTCTGTGTATATATAGGATACACAGACCAATGGTATATATACACAATCCTATATATACACAGACCATTTTAAGGGTCACAGACCATTATAATGGTAAGAAGATACAATAACCCCATAGCTACAATAGCCCCGACTCACCTTATATATTTATTTATTTAAATAAATAGCAGGCTTACAGTTTTCACCAAGCGCCTACAATACTACAAACTAATGACATAACAATTTTTAGAAGGTACAAACATAACATTTCATTTTTAGGGTTCCGTACCCAAAGGGTAAAAACGGGACCCTATTAGTGTAACGTATTAAAACGTTAATAACTTTTGTATATCTTTAATTTAAAGCTAATGCCTTACCTTAACTATACAACCTATAACTACCTTATTATAAACTTAACCTAATTAAATAAAGAAACATATTTTAATTACATCTTACTCGTAAATCAACTCAAATTTTAATAACAAATACTACTTGACAAAATAAATCGTAATACGAACTAGTTAACCCGCGCGCGCTGACTCACAGCTCAGCGAGATACGAAGTGCGGCCGAAGTTATACGAACGCGCCCCGCTAGATCGCGGCGCCCGAGTATGTGCTGCACTCGCCGCGTCATACACTCTGCCGCCGGCTCTTGCCTGTGAGCCCGCGTCAGAATCAGTTCTCGTACGCTCGCTACGGAGCGAATATAAACTTAATTATTTTCTTGATTTTAAATTCTGTGAGTTTGTTATCCCAAATTGGGTAAGTGTTGCAATTATCTATTAAAATAAGTAGTTGAAGTGTTCATTTAGAATAGTTAATCAGTAGAACCAAGAATGTACAGTTAACTTGGTACCGTTAGCGGTCACCTTGCCGTAACCTTGCTTTGTCTCTTCGAACGTTCTCGGTTAAACTGCGCTTCTTATTACTGATCATGCATTACCTAATTGTAATCTTTAATATCTTCTTTCAATCCGTATCTTACGTAGATATTCACGCTTTTCATATTCTGTAGATACCATTAAAAAGGTGATTCTTCTCAATCTTCTCATTATTGCAAATCATGGTTCTTCGAAGATGATTTTGCCCGTTTAAAACTTGTAATTAAATCTTTCTTATAGATAAATGTTACAATATAATTGTATTTAATAGGTTATTTAAAATAAGTTTTAATGCTTAATAACTATAAATGAAAATTTAGTAGTACTATAACGATACTTGAAATTAAATAGAAATATAAATTAATTAGAAATATAAATTAAATAAAAATATAAATTAAATAGAAATATAAATGCTGAATATAATAAGTAGTTTTTGTAATATTTATCTATAGGATAAGACTAAATATTCGTAACGCCGTAAATATTTATAAGCTTACTGCTGATTTTACGCTACGCTGTTTTCATTGTAATGAAGTGAGAATCTCATGTTATTGCGAAATAAATAATAAATTCCGCCTTTGGCATTGCTTGTGCTTTTCGCTCGTACCCTTTTAATATAAATTGTGCTTGACAATTGATTCTCGCGTCACCGCTTTGCCTTTCATGTACCTGGACTGCCCATCATACACTTTAGACTGCTTCATTGTAAATACCCACTCCTTAGTGCGCACGTGTATGATGTTCGACAGTCGAGGGCAGAATAATTGCACCGCCCTAATTGTTACGATTGGATGCGTTCCAGGAACACCCTACGGGATCGATTACCTATCCAGCTGCGTGGCCGCAGCAGGTCGCCCTTCACCTGGCCCATCACCTATGATGGAGAGCCACACATCCCGCCTAACGACCGGGCGATAGAACCAGCCGCGTCGAAGATCTGACGCTCGAACTGCTTTTCGCCCTCGGGACACGCCGTCGCCGTTTCTTCCACATTCGCGCTCCAGGGACGTGGGGTATTCCGGAAGCTGCTCGGCGACATTCTTGTACACTGACCTTTTAGCTAGGCCGAACTCATTTGCCTGAGATCGTTTGGACTATTTATCTACGTTAAATACTAAACTAAAACTTAAACTAAATTCTATAGAATCTTAAAACTAAACTTAAATTAACTTAACTAAATACTATTTAATAAGTATCTTAAAACTAAACTTAAATTAACTTAACTAAATAATATAATTAATTGGACTCACCTTATCTTAATCATTAGATCCAAATCCTGCCTTGCTTTTAGTTTTAATAAAGTCGAAAATAGCGAGTAGAATAATATTTAGGTAAGAAAATATTTAGTTGAATAAAGTTGTAATTGTTATTTTTTAAATCTTGTTTTTTTGTTCCGTATTAGGTCCTTAAGCTAAAGAGCCTTTTATTTACGTGACAGTTTGGCGCCCATACGTGTGTTTTTTTAATAGCTCTTGGGTCTCTAATGTGTACAAGAGTGTCGGTGAGTTGTCTTCATTTTTTTTTAAGCTTTCTTGGTGTTGGTGTGTGCACGTCCCAGACTAAGCTAATCATTAAATCCGTAGTGCTAAACCTAGTTTAAGTTGTGTATCACTTTGAAAAAATTACATTATTGTGTCGTTGATTTTGTTACCATCCTTGCAACACTTACCTGGTTTAATTAGATTTTTTTTAATTACGTACTATTCAATATGTCTCGCCCGATTAAGTTTTTGCAACTTACAAAATCCGAGCTTACCTACGAAGTTAGAATACGCGCCGAAGCACCGAAAGAGAAAGTTGAGGAATTAAGACAACAAATCTCAAGGCTTTCAGCTAAATACCCAGCCGAAGAGATTCTAGATTCGTGCTATGATTTTGACGAAGACATATCCGGTATAAAGGTTACCTTAGCTAAATCAGCCAATCAACCTAGCTTCCCTTGCAGAAGATCCCAATCAACCTAGCTTGCTTGAGCGGACACAAACTTACTTAAACCACGTTTTTCATAGAATAAATAGGATTTCAAAGCCCGAGGAGCCCGCTAACTTAGCTTTATTGCGCGAAACTGAGGAGTTTTATAATGAACAATGGTTAAAGCTTAAGCAAATTTTCGAAATACCTGGGGTAATTAAAATTGGCACTTTTTCGGGTCACACTCCGATGCATTCTGTCCCTGATACTGCCGCACCTAGTGGTGGCGGTGATGCTGCTGCAGTACCCACTAATTCTAAAAATGATAATTCTGTCCTCCAGAACATCAAGGTCACGTGTGATCGTGGGCTCAGTTCTGAAATAGCTAAATTGAAATTTGACGGGAAGTCGTGCGTTCGATCTTTTATCACGAGAGTAGAGGAATTTCGTCAAGCCAAGGACGTCTCGGACTCGAGCATGCTATCTCACGCTTCAGAGATTCTTATCGGTGATGCTTTACACTGGTACCGCAGTGTAAGAGGCAGCATAACTTCTTGGCGGGACCTCCTTGTCTTGCTAAAGGATGATTTCGACATCGTGGATTATGACTACCGTATGCTTAATGAAATTAGAAACCGGAGCCAAGGACCGACTGAGAGTATAACCATTTACTTAGCTATCATGCACGGAATGTTCAGTAGACTTTCTAGGAATCTGAGTGAACAAGAACAGCTGGAAATAATTCTACATAATATCCGGCCTTGTTACTCCAGCGTTCTTGCGACCTGCCCTAGTCTTAACTCTATCGCGGACCTTAGGAAGCTGTGCAAAAACTACGAGCAAATTAAAGCGCGCTCGGGTGATTTCAAAGAGCCACCTTCTGTTACAAGCAGCACCCTAGCACCAGACTATGCTTATGTTAGGAAAGACGCCTTTAAAACTGGTTACAAGCCTAATTATCAGAACACTCAGGCACAGGCTGGTCCTAGTCATAATATAGGTAGTAATAAGCCTGTTCCTAACCATAATCGACCTTCCAATATCGCAGCTCTGAAAAAGGAGGATTATTGTTATCGCTGTCGGGTTGATAGTCATACAATGCGAAACTGTCCTGCTGAACGCACGATATTTTGCTTCCGCTGCGGACTCAAAGATTTTCGGCTTCCTGAGTGCCCGAACTGTAATCCCCAAAAGCCTGTAACAAGTAACGGAACTGAGGAGCCACAGTCAAAAAACTAGGCACCGAAAATTGTTGCGAATCTAAGTTTGACCTTGATGACTGGAATAATTGGCTAAGAACAATAACACATTTTTTTAGTACATTTAAAGTCGCAACAATTTTCGATACACAACCTTTCGATGATCCTCGTCCCTATGTACAAGTCGGTATAGAACATATACCTGACTTTAATATTTACGGACTTCTAGATTCTGGTTCAGCGGTCACTATCCTTGGAAATCAATCTCATTTACATTTTCTAAAATTCGGCTACAACTTGTTTACTAATGAAGATCTCTCCGTCATAGCAGCTGGTGGTCAAAAAATTAAATCCCTCGGATATATATTACTGCCTGTGATTTTTGAAAACGTCAGACACATAATAAAAGCTTACGTTGTTCCAGAAATCGAATCGAATCTTATCCTTGGCGTCGATTTCTGGAAAGCTTTTAAAATTTGCCCCAAATTCTTAGATAATATAAATTATATCTCCTTGACTGAGCCTTGTCTTTCTCAACTTAATTTTGCGACAACTTATGAACATTTGCGATCATATGATAATCTAGGGTCTTCGGAAAAACTGATCGCTGACAACATCATCGACCAATTTAAAGAGATTTCTTTTGAGAGTAAGGGTCTAGGTAGAACTTCACTCATTACTCACCGTATCGACACGGGTGGTACTGAGCCAATTAAGCAGAGGTACTATCGCTTGTCTCCTGAGAAGAAACGCATAATAACGGAACAAGTCGATGAGATGTTATCTTTAGGCGTGGTCTCCCCTTGCGAAAGCCCTTGGTCATCTCCCGTGTTGGTAGTGAACAAAAAAGACGGTAAACCCAGGTTCTGCTTAGACAGCCGCAAACTGAATTCTGTCACGAAGAAGGACGCGTACAGTCTCCCGTATGTGTCTGAGATCCTCGACAATTTAAAGAATGCGAAGTACCTGACCAGCCTAGATCTCTCTAAAGCTTTCTGGCAGATACCTATACATGAGGACGACAGAGAAAAGACTGCGTTTTACGTCCCTGGCCGTGGTACGCTGATGTTTAATGTTACAGCCTTTGGTCTCACTAACGCTTCCGCCACTCAGCAGCGCCTGGTTGACTCACTGTTCATGCCCGATTTGGAACTTAAAGCCTTCTGCTACCTCGACGACATCATAATAGTTAGCGAGACCTTTGATGAACATGTCTCTGTTCTTTTGCAAGTCCTTGAAAAATTAAAGAAAGCTAACTTAACGATTAACCTTGACAAGTGCTGTTTCTTCAGGGACTCGTTAAAATACTTGGGCTATGTCGTCGACTGTCACGGACTTAGAACGGACCCGGATAAGGTACAGGCCATTTACAATTATCCTGTTCCAACAAATAGGAAGGAAGTGAAGCGATTCCTTGGTACAGCTTCCTGGTATAGGCGCTTCATTCCCAACTTCAGTACCTTAGCTGGTCCGCTTAACAAGCTTACCTCGACCAAAAATAAGTCAGCTCCATTCATTTGGACGGCTGAAGCTGACAAGGCTTTTCTGGACCTCAAATCTAGACTCGTTCAGGCACCAGTCCTAGCGTGCCCTAACTTTGATTTGCCATTTGACGTTCACACGGACGCTAGCAACTATGGAGTAGGAGCCATGATTTCCCAGGTTGTGGATGGTGTTGAGCATCCAGTGGCATTCATGAGCAAGTCCTTGACTGGTCCAGAGCGTAACTACAGTGTCACAGAAAGGGAAGCACTGGCCGTGCTAACAGCTTTAGAGCATTGGAGGTGCTACCTCGAGAATGGGCGGCCATTTACAGTTTATACTGATCACTCGGCACTTAAATGGTTTCTCTCTCTGAGCAATCCCACTGGACGTCTGGCGAGATGGGGCGTAAGATTGTCTGCGTTTGATTTTACCATTAAACACCGTAGGGGTAAAGATAATGTTATACCTGACAGTCTTTCCAGGTGCGTTCCCATAGCAGATATTACTACTGCTAATCCTCCAGTCACATCAGATCCTTGGTATCTAAATATATATAATGGATGTCTAAATTCACCTACTAGTTTCCCTAATTACTTAATTACTAACAACAAATTATATAGACGTATGAATAATAAAAACGTTCTCACCTCTGAATTTAGCTGGAAGGAAGTAGTGCCTGCTGAAGGTCGATCCCAAGTCCTCTCTAAATGCCACAGTGAGCCAACATCGGGACATTTTGGTGTCTTCAAGACGTACAAACGACTATCCCTTACATATTTCTGGCCCAAAATGTACGGTGATGTGGTCAAATACATCTCCTCCTGTGAAATTTGCTTATCTCACAAATCGGCCACACATGGTACTTTAGGTAAAATGGGTAGACCCAAGGATTGCTGCAGGCCCTGGCAAGTTATTTCTATGGACCTTGTCGGGCCCTTACCAAATACACGGAAGCAACACTGTTATATATTTGTGGTGACATGCTGCTTCTCTAAGTACTGTCTTATATTTCCCCTTAGACGCGCTACCGCCGAAGTTGTTTCAAAAATCGTTGAGGATAATGTATTTTTAGTACATGGCATACCGCAAACTATAATCCTGGATAACGGTTGTCAATTTAACAGTCACGAAATGGCTGGTCTTTTCGATAAATATAAGATCCCTAATGTTCATTTTACTCCGAAATACACACCCCAAGTAAACACCGTCGAACGCTATAATAAGACTATTGTAACAGCCATATCAACGTTCATCGACGAGGATCACAGAACTTGGGACTTAAATTTATCGAAAATTCAATTTGCCATGAACAACTCGGTAAATGAAGTGACAGGATATACTCCTGCATTCCTAGTTCATGGCCGAGAACTGGTCACGTGCGGGTCTCATTATACCGATAATGATACCCAAAGCGAGTTAGTTTTCGTGCCTCGTGATAGTTATGCGGAAAACTTGGGTTGCTTGTCGGCCATCTTTGACAATGTCCAAGCAGCACTTTGGCAAAGTCACAAAAAGAACTCTCAGCGCTATAATACTAGAAGGAAAGAGATTGACTTCAACGTTGGAGATATAGTCTGGAAACGAAATTACATCCAAAGCGACAAAGGTGCCTATTTTAGCAAAAAGCTTGCACCTAAGTACCAGAAATGTCGCATAAAAGTCAAACGCTCTCCTCTGGTTTACATCGTTGAAGACATGGCTGGTCGTGATTTAGGAGCTTGGCATGTCAAGGATTTTAAAGTATGCAGCAACGCTAATGTTTGATAGGATATGCAAAATCATTTTCTTTGTTGTTTTTTTTTTTTTGTTGGTCCTTGGCATGATCGTCACCGGTGAGTCGGTAACGAACGTATATTTAGGAGCTGTAGTGTTGTATTAAAATTTGTTCTAAGCCTTCACCAGAGTTTTCTGCCCCTCGTAGGAAAGCTCAATCTGAAGCGGGTGGTGACTTCACATATTATATCTTGAACTCTAAGTCTAAGAAAGTCTCAAAGCCGCTACTCGAGCATCGCATTAGGGTATGTTGCGATTCTCATTTTAATAGAAGTTTCCTTACATCAATAATAAAGTAAGAAAACAATTTGACTGATATGATTGCGTGAAAGGTGAAGTATGAAAGTGTTGAGTAGTCGTGTATTGCGAGTTTTTTTTATATATGGCTTCTTCCTAGCCTAATTACTGTGCCTTGAACTTGTGTTTCATAGTGGTACCCTGAGTTTTATAAATAAAAACTGAGTAGGTTTCACAAATGATACTCTGATTTATGTGGAACGCCTTGACCGGAGGCATTCCTTCCCTTGAAGGAGTGTCTCAGAAAGAAGTGGGTGATGAGTTCACATTTTCAAATTGGTGTTATGCTAATGTTGTAACACAACTTTCTGAGTTAAAGGGCGGATTTTTATTCACCTAGGAAAAATCCTTCTTCTAGGAGACGGGGTACTGTAACGTATTAAAACGTTAATAACTTTTGTATATCTTTAATTTAAAGCTAATGCCTTACCTTAACTATACAACCTATAACTACCTTATTATAAACTTAACCTAATTAAATAAAGAAACATATTTTAATTACATCTTACTCGTAAATCAACTCAAATTTTAATAACAAATACTACTTGACAAAATAAATCGTAATACGAACTAGTTAACCCGCGCGCGCTGACTCACAGCTCAGCGAGATACGAAGTGCGGCCGAAGTTATACGAACGCGCCCCGCTAGATCGCGGCGCCCGAGTATGTGCTGCACTCGCCGCGTCATACACTCTGCCGCCGGCTCTTGCCTGTGAGCCCGCGTCAGAATCAGTTCTCGTACGCTCGCTACGGAGCGAATATAAACTTAATTATTTTCTTGATTTTAAATTCTGTGAGTTTGTTATCCCAAATTGGGTAAGTGTTGCAATTATCTATTAAAATAAGTAGTTGAAGTGTTCATTTAGAATAGTTAATCAGTAGAACCAAGAATGTACAGTTAACTTGGTACCGTTAGCGGTCACCTTGCCGTAACCTTGCTTTGTCTCTTCGAACGTTCTCGGTTAAACTGCGCTTCTTATTACTGATCATGCATTACCTAATTGTAATCTTTAATATCTTCTTTCAATCCGTATCTTACGTAGATATTCACGCTTTTCATATTCTGTAGATACCATTAAAAAGGTGATTCTTCTCAATCTTCTCATTATTGCAAATCATGGTTCTTCGAAGATGATTTTGCCCGTTTAAAACTTGTAATTAAATCTTTCTTATAGATAAATGTTACAATATAATTGTATTTAATAGGTTATTTAAAATAAGTTTTAATGCTTAATAACTATAAATGAAAATTTAGTAGTACTATAACGATACTTGAAATTAAATAGAAATATAAATTAATTAGAAATATAAATTAAATAAAAATATAAATTAAATAGAAATATAAATGCTGAATATAATAAGTAGTTTTTGTAATATTTATCTATAGGATAAGACTAAATATTCGTAACGCCGTAAATATTTATAAGCTTACTGCTGATTTTACGCTACGCTGTTTTCATTGTAATGAAGTGAGAATCTCATGTTATTGCGAAATAAATAATAAATTCCGCCTTTGGCATTGCTTGTGCTTTTCGCTCGTACCCTTTTAATATAAATTGTGCTTGACAATTGATTCTCGCGTCACCGCTTTGCCTTTCATGTACCTGGACTGCCCATCATACACTTTAGACTGCTTCATTGTAAATACCCACTCCTTAGTGCGCACGTGTATGATGTTCGACAGTCGAGGGCAGAATAATTGCACCGCCCTAATTGTTACGATTGGATGCGTTCCAGGAACACCCTACGGGATCGATTACCTATCCAGCTGCGTGGCCGCAGCAGGTCGCCCTTCACCTGGCCCATCACCTATGATGGAGAGCCACACATCCCGCCTAACGACCGGGCGATAGAACCAGCCGCGTCGAAGATCTGACGCTCGAACTGCTTTTCGCCCTCGGGACACGCCGTCGCCGTTTCTTCCACATTCGCGCTCCAGGGACGTGGGGTATTCCGGAAGCTGCTCGGCGACATTCTTGTACACTGACCTTTTAGCTAGGCCGAACTCATTTGCCTGAGATCGTTTGGACTATTTATCTACGTTAAATACTAAACTAAAACTTAAACTAAATTCTATAGAATCTTAAAACTAAACTTAAATTAACTTAACTAAATACTATTTAATAAGTATCTTAAAACTAAACTTAAATTAACTTAACTAAATAATATAATTAATTGGACTCACCTTATCTTAATCATTAGATCCAAATCCTGCCTTGCTTTTAGTTTTAATAAAGTCGAAAATAGCGAGTAGAATAATATTTAGGTAAGAAAATATTTAGTTGAATAAAGTTGTAATTGTTATTTTTTAAATCTTGTTTTTTTGTTCCGTATTAGGTCCTTAAGCTAAAGAGCCTTTTATTTACGTGACATTAGGTACTGAGACTTCGCTGTCCGTCCGTCCGTCCGTCCGTCTGTCACCAGGCTGTATCTCAAGAACGGTGATAGCCAGACAGTTGAAATTTTCACAGATGATGTATTTCTGTTGCCGCTATTACAAAAAATACTAAAAATAACATAAAATAAATATTTAAGTGGGGCTCCCATACAACAAAGGGATTGGTTGCGTTAACTTTGCACCTCATTTGTATTGAGCGCTATACATACCAGGTGCAAACTTAACTTAACCACTTAAGGATGGAAAGTGTTTGTACGGAACCCTCGGTGCGCGAGTCCGACTCGCACTTGACCGGTTTTTTTAGAAGTAAGAGTTGCACATTGCACTTATTTTAGCGAGCAGCGCATGCCAGCTGTCGGCAAACAGGTCGGCATCTTGCTCCAGTACCAGGTCGTTGAACAGCGCGGGCGCTCGTGCGCCGGGCGCGTTGTTAGCTCGGCGCGTGCGCATCCCCGCCGCCGCCCGCTCCGGCGCAGCGAACAGTGGGCGGCGGCGGCGGCCCGCACATTATTGCTACGAGTATAATGAAAGCTGTTTGTAGCAGCACGATCCCTCGGCAAGACCGACGCTTGTTAAGCTTTACTTACAAATACTGGCAAACTTTTCTCCGTAATCGTGAGATTAAACTGAAAAGTCTTTTTCATCCGCACAGTAGCAATACTGGCAAAGTGTTTTATAGGATTTGGCTCGTACGCTTCATTTGGGAGGTCGCAGTCTTTTATAGACTTGAGTTCGAACTTCTTTAATTTCTGGAAAACAAAAAAAAACGGTCAAACCCCACACCATACAAATATTACAAATTTGTAATTTTTATATAAAACTAGCTGCGCTACGCGGTGATACCCCGCTTATCCCACGGGAACACTAAATTATTCGGGATAAAAAGTAGCCTATGTGTTAATCCAGGGTGCCAGCTACCTTCATACAAAAATGTATCAAAGTTGATCCAGCGGTCTCAGCGTGAATAAGTAACAAACGTGCTTACACTTATAAACACAAACTTTCACCTTTATGATGTTAATGTGCTGTGATATTGTAAAATAAGTAACAGTGGAAGGGAGCAACCACAACAGTTGGTTAAAATTAAGTAATTTCAAATTTCAAATCTCAAATTAATCTTTTTTGTTTTTTTAAGGTCATTGCTGTATTTAAGGAGTTTAAAATTGGATTAAAAAATTACCTACGTAGCCCTTATTTTTTTGAGCAATACATCGATGGCTTTCTGTTTAATAATTAATTTACGAACAAAGAAAACGAAAAGTTTGTTTAGTAATCAACTACGAAAGAAGAAATACTAGGTCGATGCAGAGTCAGCCACCGGCTAAGCTTGCACCATAGAATGGAGCGGAGTTTTTTTTTTTTTTTTTCGAAATTTTCTCTTCGTCACGACCTAGCGAAATTTAATTTGTGCATTTTGAAACAAAAATTTCTAAAATCGGTTGAGAACTCGCTGAGATCTGCGCATTGTTACAAAGTCCATTCGAGTCGATCCATGGGAGCTTCGCTCGCTTCGCTCGCTGCGCTCCAATAATCGACTAATAAAACAGAAAATAAATTCTTGTTAAATAATCAATTACGAAACAATGGAAAATAATTCTTCTTTGGTAGCCAATTAAATAAATAAATAAAATAAAAAAATAAAAAAGCCTGTTTATTTCTCGCAAACTAAGAAAAACATTGTAGAAAACAATTAAATAATTAAGTTTACTATTAATAAAAATTAAAATTAAATGCACTTTTGAATTTACTATTAATAAAAATTACATTACAAAATAAAAATAAAATATAGTCAAATCACAATATTCACAATGTCAAGTTCATTTCAATTATATTGTACTTAATTAATTACTTATTTATAAACAATCACAAATTCCTAAATTAAACTCTATAAATTTGATTTGACATAAATTTGATTTAAAATAAATTAATAAATTTAAATATTATAATTAAAATAAAATGTTATAAATTCAAATGCAAAGATTTAATATGTCATGCTTGCAAGAACCCCTCTTTAGTGAAGGTGAAGGCCTCCTCCAGTGACGACCAGTGATCCCTGTTGGCAGCGTCGAGCATCCAGTCCTTACCAGCGATTAGTGTAATGTCGTCTGTCCACCTCGTCAAGGGTCTTCCTCGCTTTCTGTGGCCTGTAGGTCCGTCCAAGAAGTTAGTCGTGCAGTCCAGCGGTTGTCCGTCATTCTAGCTACGTGACCGGCCCATCTCCACTTTAATGCCTGAGAGTAGGATAGAGCGTCGGTTACTTTAGTTTTTTGACGAATGATGGAATGTCGCACTTTGTTGATTTTTCTAAGTTTTAGTATGCTTCTCTCCATACTTCGCTGGCATGTTGTTATTTTGTTTTTAACTCGTCGAGTAAACTTCCAGGTTTGACAGGCATAAGTTAGTGATGGTAGAAGGCAAATATCTACCACTTTTTTCTTTAGTTTTAATGGCATCTGACCTTTTAGGATTTCTTTGTGACTCCAAAACTTTTTCCATATTCGTTACTCTTCTGTCGACTTCTAGGTCATTATTTTGTTTGTGGAAAGAGATTTGCTTTCCTAAATAAACGTAGTTTTCGACGTATTCCAGTGGTATATTGTTGCAAGTTATAGTTGTTTGAGTATCGTTTGTCATCAGTTTCGTCTTGCTGAGGTTTATAACCAGTCCTACTTTCGTACTTGCTTTTTGTAGGGACTCTATCATGGAGTGGTATGGTAGCCAATTATGAAATTAAAATTACAGAGGAGAGAAAATGGACTAAATGCTCCGTACGAACTATGAAGAAATTGCATACATTGAAATTGTTGCTTTAAAGGACTGTAGACTGCAGGTTTTAATTTCAACTCGATACCTCAACGCGTTCCCGAGGTAAAGGGTCTTGACAGACAGACGGTACTTTCCATACAAAAACTACCGATAATCCATCCCGTTTGCATAATGTGTGACGTTAAGTACACCTAACTTACCTGTCCACATAGAATACTTGTCATTATAACACTAAATACTGTGATACAAATAAAACGTTGATTCACAATCATGGTATCTGAGTCTCTGTCGTTAAATGGATACAAACATACCAAATTATAATGCCGTTATAAACGCATTAGATATTAAAATATAATGTACAAAATTACAAAAATTTACCGATGGAATTTTATATATTTTTTATACTCAGGCAACGTATTTATTGAAATTTCTATAAAGGGGTATTATAAACTAGCTGTTGCCCGCGACTTCGTCCGCGTGGTATCTTATCTTGAATAGTTTACATCTTTATTATATTATTTTCAGATCTAAACAATGTTGAAAGTACTTTTCTTTTTTTGCAAGTTGATGATTTTGATGTTGGTTACTGTAATTCAACAAAAAATAAATAATAATAAATATTGAAGTACTGCTCCCATACAATAAACGTGTTTTTTTTTGCCATTTTATACGTAATGGTACCGAACTTCGTACGCGAGTTCGACTCGCTCTTGGCCTCTTTTTAGTTTTTTTTCGGCTAAATTGCTCTAATTACGCGAAATCATTATGAACTCAGGTTTCAAGTCCCGCACTCATAATAAATATTTGATCTTCAAACAAATTTTCAACCCCTTTTTCACCACCTTCTGGGCTGAGTTTTCAAAAACGAATTCACTTTTCTTGTATTCTGATAATATACCCTTATACAAAGTTTCAAGTCCTGCGCTCAAAAAAATGTTTGATCTCAATACAAACAATCAACCTCCTTTTTACCGCCTCAGGGGTTGAATTTTCAAAAACGCTGAAATTACTTTTTGATTTCTAATTATATGCCTTTATACAAAGTTTCAAGTCCGGCGCTCAAAAAAAGGTTTGATCTCCATTCCATTCCAAACATTCAACCCCTTTTTAGGGTTCCGTACCCAAAGGGTAAAAACGGGACCCTATTACTGAGACTTCGCTGTCCGTCCGTCCGTCTGTCACCAGGCTGTATCTCAAGAACGATGATAGCTAGACAGTTGAAATTTTCACAGATGATGTATTTCTATTGCCGCTATAACAACAAATACTAAAAATAAAATTAAATAAATATTTAAGGGGGGCTCCCATACAACAAACTTGTTATAGATATATATATATATATATATAGGTACGGAACCCTTCATGCGCGAGTCGGACTCGCACTTGCCCAATTTTTCACCATCTTCAGGGCTACATATATTTCCAAAAACGCTGAATCACTTTTTTTGTATTCTAATAATACGCCTCTATTTAAAGTTTCAAGTCCCACACTCAAAAAATTTTTTAATCTTCATACAAACTTTCAACCCCTTTTCACCACCTTCAGGGCTGAATTTTCAAAAACGCTGAAATTTCTTTTCTTGTATTCTAATTATATGCACTAATACAAAGTTTTATGTCCCGCGCTCAGAAAAAGGTTTGATCTCCATTCAAAGTTTCAACCCCTTATTTACCAGTTTCAGGGATGAATTTTCAAAAACACAAATCAGTTTTCTTTTATTTTATTTTAATACCTATTTACAAAGTTTCAAGTTCCTAGCTTAGAATTAAAATTGAACCCCGAGACAAACTTTCATCCCCCTTCTAACCCTCTTAGAGGTTGAATTTATAATGACGTTAAATCAATGTTATTTTGTTATTATATTATATGCCTTAGTCAAAGAATTTGTAATGGAATCAAACTTTCAACCCTTTTTAACCATTTTAGGGGACGAATTATTGTAAACGCTGAAATTACTTTCCTTGTATTTTAATTATATGCTTTTATACAAAGTTTAAAGTCCCACGCTCAAGAAAAGGTTTGATCTCCATACAAACTTTCAACCCCCTTTTTACCACTTAAGAGGATGAATTTTCAAAAACGCTGAAATCACTTTTGTTCTATTTTATTTGCATAACTTTTTACGAAGTTTAAAGTTCCTAGCTTAAAATTAAATTTGAACCCCAAGACGAACTTTCATCCCCCTTTTAACCCCCTTAGAGGTTGAATCTTTGATGACCTTAAATTAATGATATTTTGTTATTATTGTATATGCCTTAATAAGAAGTTTCAAGGAATTTGTAATAGATTCACACTTTCAACCCCTTTTTAACCCTTTTAGCGGAGGAATTTTTGAAAACGCGGAAATAACTTTTCTTGTATTCTAATAGTATGCCTTTACACAAAGATTCAAGTCCCTTGCTCAAAAAAATACTTGATCTCCATACAAACTTTAAACCCCTTTTTTTACCCTTTTAGGGGTCGAATTTTTGAAAACGCTGAAATGACTTTTCTTGTATTCTAATAGTATGCTTTTACACAAAGATTCAAGTCCCGCGCTCAAAAAAATACTTGATCTCCATACAAACTTTCAACCCCTTTTTTACCACCTTAAGGGATGAATTTTCAAAAACGCTGAAATTAGTTTTTTTATTATTTTATTTTAATATCTTCTAACAAAGTTTCAAGTTCCTAGCTTTAAAAAAAACTTGTATCCCATACAAACTTTGCACCCCTTTTTAACACCCTTAGGGATTGAATTTTTCAAAATCGCTTCTTATCTCTAGCCCACGTTATAAAAGTAACCTACTGTGCAAAAATCAACTCTCTAACATTAGTAGTTTCGGCTGTGCGTTGATGAGTCAGTCAGGACTTCTTCTTTTATATATATAGATGAGATATAAATAAAACCGGCCAAGTGCGAGTCTGACTCGCGCATCGAGGAATCCGTACAAACACTTTATCCCATCTTAACTAGCCGGGTTAAGTTAAGTTTGCACCTGTTATGTATGTCGCCGGACGCAAATTAAGGTGCAAAGTTAACGCAACAGAACACGTTTGTTGTACTCGTATGGGATCCCCATTTAAATATTGATTTTATTTTGTTTTTATAGTATTCGTTGTTCTAGCCGCAATAGAAACACATACATCATCTGAGAAACTTTCAACTGTTTAGCTATCACGGTTCATGAGATACAGCCTGGTTACAGACAGATAGACTGACGGACAGTGGAGTCTTAGTAATAGGCTTCAGTTTTTTACCCTTTGAGTAAAAAAACATTACAATAGCATAGTATTTACAGTAAACATTATAGCGCCTAATTGTTTCACCTAATTGTGACCTTCAATGCCACAAATAGTTACGAAAATGCAAACGTTTAAACACACATTACAATAAATATAGAAACAAAGGTAGATTTAGAAAGAATAAACATAAATAAAGACAAGTAGCTGATCATCATGAGACCCTCATTCAATGAGTGATATAGAAAATGCTACTAAAACTGAACATTAACTACAAAATTTAAAGTTCTTAGCTTCAATATTAGCTGACATCTTGTCACTTGTTCCAATTACATTACAGCTGAATATCTTGTCCTGATTCCACCAAAGTGTAAGAACCATCTCGACGGACAAGCTTTCGATAAAAAAACCGCACTCAAATTGGTCTATACGTTTGAGAGCTACTATGCCACAGACAGACACACAGATACACAGATACACAAATACACAGATACACATGTAACTTATAACACTCCTCTTTCTTCATTGGGGATTAAAAATGTAAAGCTGTGTCTATGATGTGCTTGTAACACGTGGGTAGTTCTCACGAAATCTCGAAATTCTTGTCCTTCATGTTTTCACAAACAACTAGTGAATATATAGTGGTAAGTATTACTTCCTTGCAATAAACACCATCGTCGCTAAGCGTATTAGTTATAATTTCTGAGCCACATAGGTAAATAAAAAAAAATGAGTACATGTAACGTCGTTAAAATCATTTCCTCACTATGTCCCAAGTCCCATTTTCAATTACTTTTAAATTTGTAACTAAAAAGTTAATAAAGTAAAAGCGATGAAAGTTTCATTAACCTATTCTTAAAACAATGGACTTGTGAATGTATTCTTCATTGGGATAAAAAAGCCAATAATGAATTTGAAAAAAAATTGAAACCATGTGTCCAATAAAATTAAATCATTTCCTCACAACTTTAGTAACAGTCAATTTATGAACGCTGTTTCAATCAAACGTGGACACTACCGTTTGTTTTTGATAGCTGGCAACACTGACGATTTACCAATATGGCGAATTGATTGAGTACGCGTTCGAGGCTTTGTTAAAAAACGGTAGAATACATAATTTTTGAAAATTACTTTTGTGTTCGTCATTACATCACGTCCCAGAAAAAAGGAAGGTAAGTACTATAAAAAATATTAATTACATAATGAAGTAGGGTTTTGGGAGTAGTTCACTTACACAAATAACCTTGTTTAAAGCACGGTCGTATCACTAGTATTTTTAGGTTTTGTTTCGTTTCGTCATTACCTCATATATTATACAGTAATAAATTTACAGTGAGGGAATGACGACTAAGGAGGAAATGATTTTGACTGTGTTAGAATTCTTTTTTACTGTCGCATGTTGTAGCAAACCCTTGAATTTACCTGTAATATCTTTTTAGGGCACAATAATGGCAAGAAAAAAGAAAATTAGTGAAGAGGAAGCTAAATGAGAAGGAACCAAATTTGCAAATGACCAGCAGTTAAGGACGAACAGCTTTGCAGAAGATGAAACCCCCGACACTGATCAAAAGAGGGTGTTATTCTGTAAAAGAGATCGATTAACTAGAGAGCTGAGACTGATACATTTTATCTTCGAGATTGAATAGGCAGGAAAAAGAATTTAAGTCGAATTGCCAGTTTGATTAGTTTTAAGAAAATGAATATTATTTCGTTAATTTTTCCTGTTTTCTTTTTTAGTCAAGACTGTTATTAACTTTGAATTTATTTCTAAGTTATTTTTTAAGCAAGTAAAGATTTTTTGTTTGTTTTCTATAGCTACTGCCATCATGATTAAGACAAATGCTATAACAATTTTTAAACTTTGTTGTTAATTATTCGTGGCAGCAGCAGACTACAATAAATTTGTGATTTTCTGGACAATAGTTCCTAATAATGTCAATTAATATAGTAAACATTGCAATACAAAATAAATTTAACACAATAATTATGCATTTTTATTTGAAATTGTACATCATTGCTTATTAAACTCATTCCTTCACCTAAGTCATCATTTCCTCATTTCATTTTTTTAACAGGCTTGTAATTCTTAAAAAAAGCGCTTATTTTAGGGACCAATATATATCCTAAATTTAATATCATGACTACTACAAAATCCATATCAAAAAATCCGAAATGATCATACTATTTTAATTGGTTTTTATCGGAACCGAATTTCGTGATTTCGTGAGAACTACCCACGTATATCCTAGGATAATGGCTAATGCGCTTAAGCATTCTAAAGAACATATGACGCAGAGGACGCTCTAGTAGCGAAGAATTATGGAATCAAAGATTTGGTGTGATTGACGTAACGATCTACTAGCTCAGTTGGGAGAGCACTACGCTGAAAACGTAGAGTCGCAGGTTCGAGTCCTGTTTACATTGTAGTAGATCACATTAGAAAAATGTAATGTGTTGTGTTTCTTTATAAATTTTCCTTGTGTTTGTGTCCGTTTTACAATATGTTTGTGTCTACGTTTAAAAACAGAACTACGGAACTCTTAAAACACTCGGAAAGAAGAGTATATGTCAATAGTCAAAGAAATAACAATTTAAAACACGGCGAGAGCGGGGAAAATGATTGTGTCAATAGATTGATAAAAAACGTTTTGCAATGTCTCCAAATCATATGAGTTTTATATTTCAGTGGTCTCAATGACAGTGAAAATCTCAAGAAGGACGAATCGAAGGACCAGCACCGTAAACAATTTTTATTTTTTTAAGAATGACACTTTTTTATTGTACAAACATTACAGTAATGCACGATCAATTAAATTGAGTTTTCTGATACATCGGAGGCATAGTAATAGGATATTATTTGTTTCCTTTCGGTACGACGCTTTCTTGTTGTGTTGTCTATAGAAAAGATTGTAGATCCATATAGCAAACTGTAATATCAATACAAAAATACACACACATCTAAGTGAGACAGCTGGAAAGTATCAGGACATTAAACTATCTAGACATCTGGATATAAACTAAAAGTTTACAGTTCCATACCTAAGTTTGCACAAAACTTAGTTCTTACTGTTCCCCCTTCATCTTCTAAATTTTATAATGGTTCTTTCACTTTCCGGGCTACTTTACTGTGGAATTCGCTTCCTCTGGATATAAGGCGTGCCCAATCTCTTGCAACATTTAAAACCCTCGTCAAAAAACACTACTTGTCTCTCCCTTAGTACACTGTAATAATGATCGCCTTTAACTTTGTGGCTCATACTGTTTTTGTTTTATCTATTACTTTACAATATATTTATTTATTATGTCTAAGTATTTATGTAAGTATATCTGTATATTTTTTATTTATGTATGTTTATTACCTTTGTCTTTTATGGTAGTCGTTCATTTAGTCCTTTATGGAGCGGAGCGAGCGAAGCGAGCGAAGCTCCCATGGATCGACTCGAATGGACTTTGTAACAATGCGCAGATCTCAGCGAGTTCTCAACCGATTTTTGAAATTTTTGTTTTAAAATGCACAAATTAAATTTCGCTAGGTCGTGACGAAGAGCGAATTTCGAAAAAAAAAAAAACTCCGCTCCAATCTATGGTACAAGCTTAGCCGGTGGCTGTCTCTGCATCGACCTAGTATTATTATGCACCACCTAATAATTTCAAACATTAATTTTCAACTACTCCGCTACTTAAAGGTTGTCTGGAAGAGATCGCTATTTAGCGATAAGACCGCCTGTTGTCTACCTCTGCCTGTTATTTGAATGTATCTCATGTTGTCTTCCTTGATGTTTGAGGTGTGCAATAAAGAGTATTTGTATTTGTAATTTGCGTTTTTTGTCAGAACTGTTAATATTTATTAGAGAAAAAAACAAACAAAATAAGTAAACAGTATATTAATAAACCTATGCTCTTATTAAACCTAACTTAAACCATTGGGACCTAAACTATACGTACATATTTGCGATTGTGATGTTTTTGTGCATTCTTTTCAAACACATCTCATATTGTTAATGGATATTTTGAAAAGAATTGAATAGGCGTGCGGACAATTTTTTTTATATATACCAAAAATTATTTGTCCGATTCCTTTTTTTTTTTTTTATGTCCTAGGGGGCAAACGAGCAAACGTGTCGCCTGATGGAAAGCGATTACCGTCGCCCATAAACACCTGCAACACCAGAGGAGTCACAAGTGCTTGCCTACCCGGAGGACGAAGATAGAATGCCTCTATGCTAGTAATTTCACCGGCTATCTTACCCCCACACCGGAACACAACAATGCGAACATTGCTGTTTGGCGGTGGGTTAGCAGGCAAGACGGTAGTAACAATCCGGACGGACCCTGCACGAGGCCCTACTACTCCAAAATTCCTATATAAAAAATTGTACGGCAGCTACCCTCTGCTTTATCCTACTCTTTTCGTACTGGGCATGGTAAACTACACATCCCTAGAAGCCAGGAGATATATCCATTTGATAAAATACTTTCTAATACGTGGGCAGTCTACCAATCCCCAGCTACTGGCTCAAATACCCATACGGATCCCCAGTGTCTCCACTAAACTGTTTCGCCCTCGGCGTAGGGGGTTGTTTGCCATACCAGCGGCTAGGACGGGCGCGCTTACTTCTTCCCCTCTGCACCAAGCGCTTACCCTATTGAATAGTATTGTGGACAGCAGCGATAGCGACCTGGAAATATTCTTTAGCTCAAAGTCGGCATTTTTGACAGCATCGATTCACTACCTGGAAACTATAGTAACGGCTAGTACTATTATTTAAAGTTTCATTTGTGTAAGAGACTATTTATCTAATGAATTATTTATTTTATTTTTATTTATTTAAACTTTATTGCACAAAACAAAAGTCAATACAAATGGCGGACTTAATGCCAAATGGCATTCTCTACCAGTCAACCATAGGGCCAAACAGAGATACTAGAAGTGAGTGTAGAAGAATTATGGATCTAATAATATATTTTTTACAATAATCATAATTAATGTAATATGTTTTGTATCGTACTATGATTAGCATGTAAGGTTTAACTGTTAGTGCTAAATTATTGTAATAAATAAATAAAAAATCGATTCTATTTTTTATTGGGATCAAATGTCTATATGCGACTACCTACACTTAGACTGCTCTAAAAGTCAGAAATGACCGTCAAAGTTCAACATTCCTACAGCGCACTAAAAACGCTCCATACAGAGGGCCTACCTACAGATGCGTTCATCTGTCGATTGGGTATTTGTATAGAGAAAATAAGTAATTTGCCATTTTCACCGTGAAAACAGTCATGTCAGTCTGGTGCCATCTGTTGCTCATAATTTCTTTGTTCGCTCATCACGCCGAAACAGTTAGACGATTTTTTACCAATTTCATTACAGGTGTAGCTGGACATTCATAGATGGTTATAGAAAGAAAGAAAGAAAGAAAAGACAACATTTATTCGGGAAAACACAATTGCGCAGATAAATTGTGACAAACAAAGAAAAAAAAATCTATAAACTAATACTTATGCTAATTATGAGTGCCTCGAAACGGTTCCATCTCAGCGTAATGCTAGCTCGCGAGAGAGCCAGCGCTGATCTTCCGGTGGGGCCATAGGTGGCGCCACGGCACGGCACACACGAAATACTGGTCGCGTTCAGTTTGCATTTAACCTGAACGCAACGACAATTACACGCTGTCACTGTCAATAATTGCAGTTCAATTCAGGTTACTTGTATACATGGCAAGTAATGGTCGCTTAACTGTGACCGGTTGCCATTTTCTTTTTAAATAGAATGGAATACTTGTATACATAAAACAGCACAGAATTTCATTATTATTATTAACATTTATACGAAAACTAGACATACACATGGACAAAAGAAACAAGCGAAACCATAAAATAACACAGTGAAAACAGAGAGACAAAGAAAAAGAAATTAACCCAACACACAAAATTGTACATAAAAGTAACTTAAGGCGCTATTTAAAAACAGCTTACATGTATCCAGTCTCAAAATTTCCTGTTTAAGTTGATGTTCAAACATGATTTTTTTAAGTTTTATTTTAAAAATTGCATGATGTTGGATATTATTAATTTATTAAAGTAAAAAAAAACACGGATGAAGTTGCGGCCACCTTCCAGTAGAGATATATATAAAACTATTGATATAAAGATCAAATCTTAAATAATAATTGCTAATGAGTTACGTTCCGTACCTCTGGATTGCCGGTCCAGCGCGTTAACCATTTCGCCACCTTAACTCCCAAGCAATCTATCGATTTTTTTATGCTTTTTCTGTCTATCTTTGTATCGTTTATTTGAAACCTACACCTTATTGTGGTGTATATTGTGTACCCACAAAAAAAAATGAGACATTACATGTTTCATAAATTTATAGAGATGTATAATATCTATATAATAAAATTGAAAATGCCAGAACGGGATAACGCACTAGGGAGGAAGCGAGATGGCGCCTTACAAAACTCGACGTTCTTTTAGATCACGTTTCTCCAATACGATGCACGTTACCGCAGAAAAAACTATTCAAATCTATTGTCTAAATATGAGAATGGAATAAGAGCGTAAAAAATACCGTTTTCACTACGTATTACCTTCACAATCGGCTAAAGAAATCTTCATAAAATTCTTCATTTCGCGACCGTCGACCATTTCCGGCGATACTCGGTTCTTCTCGCTCTTATGGCTCAGGTTCAAGTAGCCTAAAGTTTCTTTTCGCTATATATGACTTAAGTTTAAGTAGCCAAAAATTTTGGCGTCATGTTGGTACGCCGTTATATCGAAGTTTTTTACTCAAAATGTAATGACTACGCACTTTGCTTGACGTATGTTGTTTTCTCTGTCAAACTAAATGTCATCGGCATTGTCATTGTCAGCGAATTTTCTGTGCAATAAGCAAAAAGTGTTATGAAAATGCCGAGAATTGAAAGTATTAAGTAATTATGTTATTAATTTGTATTTTGATTGATCGACCATCACGGTTTTATTCAGATTGACCACCACGGTTTCGGGAGATGGAGGAATGGCGATGGCATGTTTAATTTTTGTTAAATTTGAATTTAACAGATTATGTATTATTATAAACACAAGAAAAATATCCTTGCAAGGCAATGTACTCATTGTTCTGCACCTCGGTGCGTAGAATGCGATGCGATAATGTTGGGTTAGTAAGACTGCGGAAGGGGTTGCGGTATAGGAAAGGTGGGCCAGTTTTGGGACTTAGAAAAATTTCGGTGTCGTGAAATTTATGTCAATATAACACCTCATTTTTATTAAAGTATCCATTAAAACATCCTATAATAAGCATGTTTTGTTATGTAAACTTTTTCTCTCAGATCAATATTTACCGAGATATTGGGGTTTTTAAGGTAAAAATGCTGTCTGAAAATATGGTACATGGGTTGAAAACCGATAACTGTAGGTTAGGTTAGGTTTGTTTTGTGACCATGTATAGCGGAGCGAGCGTAGCGAGCGGAGCGTCAAAATGCTTGCTTACATGACCCTCATAAATAGTCTACTATTATTACGTACCTACATCAAAATATGTTTATGCATTTGAACCCCAATATCTCGGTAAATATCGATCTGAGAGAAAAAGTTGAAAGAATAAAATATGCTTATTTTAGCGTAATCTACTAGATTCAATCTAATTTAAGCCCAAACCAACAAAAAAAAAATTAGTCCTAAAATCGGTCCAGCTTTGCTATACTCTGACCCTTACTGCTTATTTCTCGAGAAGATCTAGATTGTTCCCTATTTTCAGAGGATTCTTTTCCCACGGATTTGTCTGTTACTGAAGCGGCACTGCCTATTAATGGTTATTATTTTTACTTTTGTTTATTAAGCTTTGCTAGGCTTAGATTTGCTTTGAGTAACATTTGTACATGTATGTATTACTCTCCAGTCCATGTAAGTATACAAATATAAAATGTGTTGAATCCCTTTTGCTTATAATTAATTTTATTTCGGAAATACAAATATGAGGACTAAACGCAGTTTCCGTTTAAAAAGCTTTTATTTAACTTGCAATGACAGTTTCCTTTTTTCATTAAGTATATATAATAAAAAAAAAACAAATTACATGTTCAAGTGTTACAAATGGGAAGTACATATTTCATTTACGCGAGCGAAGCCGCGGGCACGTTTAGTTTAACAATAATAATGATTATTACTATATTTCTTTGTTATTAATCTTTTTCATGTGGTGCACAATAAAGAATAATTATTTTATTTTTTCAGACAGTGTATATATTTAACTATGCTATGTCGAGTTCCGTGGTTATACAAAGGAGAACTCCTCGTCGCGTGTGGAAATCCACTTCGTAAAATCTACTGTAATAAACAAAGAAAAAATATTAATATCTTCTCTTAAAAATTTAAAAACGTTGTTACAGTTGTGTGATTAACAATTATTACATCATACTCGTAATATACTTCATTAAAAAAAAATATCATGAGAAAAAAAACTGATAAATAGTTACCTACTGATGTGGTGGTGGTGGCGGTGGAGGTGGTAATAGTAGTAGTAATAGTAGTAAGTATTATTAGTAGTACTGGTAGTAGAATTAGTAGTAGTAGTCATGGTAGTGATAGTAAATAGTAGTAGAAATCGTAGCAGTGTTAGTAGTAGTAATGGTGGTAGTCGTAGTAATAGTACTAGTAGTAAGTATTATTCATAATAATAATTAATAATAATAAATATCAGACAACCTCGCACAAATCGTTCTAGTCCCAAATTAAGCTCAAGAAGGCTTGTGTTATGGGTACTAGACGACGATATACATACTTATATAGACAAATATATACTTAAATACATAGGACAACCATGACCCAAGCACAAATATTCGAGTTCATCACACGAATATTTGCCCTGGCCAGGATTCGAACCCGGGACCGCTGGCTCACTAGGCAAGTGCTTACGAACTGAGCTAACCGCGTCGTCAATTATTAGTAGTACTGGTAGTAGAATTAGTAGTAGTGGTCATGGTAGTGATAGTAATAGTAGTAGTAATCGTAGTAGCAGTAGTAGTAGTAGTAGCTAGTCACTAGCTGTACAAAATATAACACTTACTGCCCCAGGTCCCAGGTGCTGACTCCTTGTTTGTGATTCATGAAGTCATCCAAGTTGATGTAGTCGAGAACGACAACGCTCTGAAATGTATTGGTTTATTAATTTAATAGCATATGCCAATAAGCATAATTCTATCGATTCTCTTTTTCATAAGGGTAAAATGTGTATATGGGAATAACTTCCCCTGAAATAAATATATACTTATATATTAAGGACAATCTCACACAACTCGTCCTAGTCCCAAACTAAGCAAAGCATGTACTATGGATACTAGATGACGATATATCCATATCTATACTATTATAAAATCCTAAATTTGTATTGAAAATAAATTTTCTATGGGGGGAGGTCATGATTTCAGGAAAAATCTCGATAGCGTGATGCAGCCGGATAGTTGTTTTGTATGGACACGCTTCGCCGTGCCAACCTGGCGCCATCTGTTTTCAAAAAAACCATTGTCCTCGCATCACGCCGAAACGGCTGGATAAAAAGTTACCAATTTTGGTACAGGAATAGCTGAACATCCAAAGATGGTTATAGGATACTTTTTATTATGATTAATATATATCTCTGAAAACATAAATTCCATGAAATATTTTCCTTACAATGTGTAAACTTATAATGACAGCGTTTGTGATTTTGAATTTAGAACGACGCGACCCCCGCGTGGCTCTTACGTGTACTAAAACTAAAAAGTATGAATTCGACATAATACCTCCGCGCGGCCCACCGGTATTAACAATAAGGTTAAGGTTGTTTGAGGCGTTGAGTTACGGAAACCGTCTTAGTTAGATAGAAAAGATGGCGCCAATTATCGACCAACACAGACGAAAATATGAGTGCAATGTTCGTTGTAAATTGGCTCATGCTAAAAAAAAACATACATTTCTTTAAAAACACAATTTGCGACAATAGGAACTAATTAATGCTCTTTTATTGAATATGCAATTATATTCTTCTGTAGTTTGTAAGTATTGACCATAAAAAAGCCCGGAGACGCAATAAAAAATGTTAATGAATAATACAGATTTTTAATGCCATTTTATCGAGTGTAATTGAAATAAAAGTATTTCGAATCAATTTAAGTAAATTAAATACATTTTTAAATATGTTTTACCAACCAACATTTAGAACATTAGGCGCAAGTTTTGGTATTGTTTGTGTTTGGCCTAACTTACTAATAAGGTAGCGAAATGTATAATAAACGATAAATATACGATATATTTAGCCACAATTTTGCATCTATGTAGTTTTTTTAATATATCAAATTTATTCAAAGCATTAAATATCAGTAATTCTTTATTTTTAACGGTGTGTTGAGATTTTGTTCTCAATGACCAATTTTCCGCTAGATGGCGTTGTTACTTTGACAAAATCTCCATACTAGCGGCTGCATCGCGCTGTTAAGATTTTTCCTGAGTTAATAACACCAGCTCCATACATGTATGGTTTTGGAGCCATTGATGGGTCTTCCCGACACCAAGGCCAAGGATTCACGCACGTCGTTGCGTGCCCGTGACCACGATTCGGCACAAGCTATATAGGGTCTAGCTGTGATGGGTTAACCTGGACTTCGAGAATTACTACCGAAGTTGTTGAATATTGATCGCATACCTAATAAGCAGCAGTGTATCAGGTATTGAGAGTTGCTGCTCGACAATGTATGCATTTTATATGAAAAACAACCATGATTCGAGACAAGACAAAATTATGAAATTTACAATGTAGAAAGGATTTCACCTAGCCGGGATTTGAACCCAGAACCTACTGAAATAATAACCGTGTTATCTCATGCATTTTCCTTTGCTTCCTTATTCATTATACCACGGATAACAAAACAGTGAGGCCATCACGTATCCGTTCAGTGGTGCTGTCGCCATTATTGACGTACGCTCGATTGAGTTAAGTTGGCACCTGAATAGCTAATTATTTTTCAAGGTGCTTTGAATAGTTATCTACAATAAATATTCAAAACGATATATAAACATAAGTCTAGCCTCAATTTAAACTAAACCAAGATGATGTTCACAATGGTAGCACCGAAGGTGCGGAGCGATCTAGAGTAGTCGCCCACCCACTAAATTAAGAAGTAACTTAATGCGAGGCCGTAGGCCGAGCTCTACGAAGCACCGAAGGTGCAGAGCGTCCCAGGGATGCCGCTCACACATTTAAGCTTATATTAAGTGTGTGGGTGGCCTCGCATTAAGTTTTTTAAATCTACAATAGAAAATAAATATTAAAAACAATCTTTTAAACATACCTAAATCTTGACCCATCTTAATTAAACCAAGATCATGTTCACAAGCGTAGCACCGAAGGTGCGGAGCGTTCTAGGGAAGTCGCCCACCCACTAATATAAGTAGTAACTTAATGCGAGGCCGTAGGCCGAGCTCCACGTAGCACCGAAGGTGCAAAGCGTCCCAGGGAAGCCGCTCACACACTTCAACTTATATTAAGTGGGTGGGCGGTCTCGCATTAAGTTATTTAAATCTACAATAGACAATTAATAATCAAAACGATTTTTTAAACATAAGTCTTGCCTCAATTTTAATTAAACCAAGATCATGTTCACAAGCGTAGCACCGAAGGTGCGGAGCGTCCTAGGGAAGGCGCCAACCCACTAATATAAGTAGTAACTTAACGCGAGGCCGTAGGCCGAGCTTCACGTAGCACCGAAGGTGCAGAGCGTCCCAGGGAAGCCGCTCACACACTTCAACTTATATTAAGTGGGTGGGCGGCCTCGCATTAAGTTATTTGAACATATTTTAAGTGGGTGGGCGTCTTCCCTGGGACGCTCCGCACCTTCGGTGCTAAGTTACTTTATAAACCCTAAGTAATTTAATGCGAGGCCGTAGGCCGAGTTCCACGAGCGTCCCAGGGAAGCCGCCAACCCACTTAACATATGTTTAAGTAGCTTAATAGGCGGCTTCCTTGGGACGCTCCACACCTTCGATGCTACGCGGAGTTCGGCCTGCGGCCTCGCATTAAGTTACTTCAACTTATATTAAGTGGGTGCGGCTTCCTTGGGACGCTCCACACCTTCGGTGCTACGCGGAGCTCGGCCTTCGGCCTCGCACTAGGTTACTTCAACTTATATTAAATGGGTGGGCGGATTCCTTGGGACGCTCCGCACCTACGGTGCTACGCGGAGCTCGGCCTTCGGCCTCGCATTAAGTTACTTCAACTTATATTAAGTGGGTTGGCGGCTTCCTTGGGAAGCTCTGCACCTTTGGTGCTACGTGGAGCTCGGCCTTCGGCCTCGCACTAGGTTACTTCAACTTATATTAAATGAGTGGGCGGATCCCTTGGGACGCTCCGCACCTACGGTGCTACGCGGAGCTCGGCCTTCGGCCTCGCATTAAGTTACTTCAACTTATATTAAGTGGGTGCGGCTTCCTTGGGACGCTCCGCACCTTCGGTGCTACGCGGAGCTCGGCCTTCGGCCTCGCACTAGGTTACTTCAACTTATATTAAATGGGTGGGCGGATTCCTTGGGACGCTCCGCACCTACGGTGCTACGCGGAGCTCGGCCTTCGGCCTCGCATTAAGTTGCTTCGACTTATATTAAGTGGGTGGGCGGCTTCCTTAGGACGCTCCGCACCTTCGGTGCTACGCGGAGCTCGGCCTTCGGCCTCGCATTAAGTTACTTCCACTTATATTAAGTGGGTGGTCGGCTTCCTTGGGACGCTCCGCACCTACGGTGCTACGCGGAGCTCGGCCTTCGGCCTCGCATTAAGTTCCTTCCACTTATATTAAGTGGGTGGGCGGCTTCTTTGGGACGCTCCGCACCTACGGTGCTACGCGGAGCTCGGCCTTCGGCCTCGCATTAAGTTACTTCAACTTATATTAAGTGGGTGCGGCTTCCTTGGGACGCTCCGCACCTTCGGTGCTACGCGGAGCTCGGCCTTCGGCCTCGCACTAGGTTACTTCAACTTATATTAAATGGGTGGGCGGATTCCTTGGGACGCTCCGCACCTACGGTGCTACGCGGAGCTCGGCCTTCAGCCTCGCATTAAGTTACTTCAACTTATATTAAGTGGGTTGGCGGCTTCCCTGGGACACTCCGCACCTTTGGTGCTACGCGGAGCTCGGCCTTCGGCCTCGCACTAGGTTACTTCAACTTATATTAAATGGGTGGGCGGATTCCTTGGGACGCTCCGCACCTACGGTGCTACGCGGAGCTCGACCTTCGGCCTCGCATTAAGTTACTTCGACTTATATTAAGTGGGTGGGCGGCTTCCTTAGGACGCTCCGCACCTTCGGTGCTACGCGGAGCTCGGCCTTCGGCCTCGCATTAAGTTACTTCCACTTATATTAAGTGGGTGGTCGGCTTCCTTGGGACGCTCCGCACCTACGGTGCTACGCGGAGCTCGGCCTTCGGCCTCGCATTAAGTTCCTTCCACTTATATTAAGTAGGTGGGCGGCTTCTTTGGGACGCTCCGCACCTACGGTGCTGCGCGGAGCTCGGCCTTCGGCCTCGCATTAAGTTACTTCCACTTATATTAAGTGGGTGGGCGGCTTCCTTGGGACGCTCCGCACCTACGGTGCTACGCGGAGCTCGGCCTTCGGCCTCGCATTAAGTTACTTCGACTTATATTAAGTGGGTGGGCGGCTTCCTTAGGACGCTCCGAACCTTCGGTGCTACGCGGAGCTCGGCCTTTGGCCTCGCAATAAGTGTAGTGAACGTATGATATTGTGTTTACGCGTGCGAAGCCGCGGGCAAAAGCTAGTAATAATATATAAATACATATATAGATAACATCCACGACCCAGGAACAAATATTCGAGTTCATCACACTAATGGGTCATTGTCAGATTTAGGTTCAAGTCTCTCCGGTGGACATTTTGGAAATAAAGGATTCCAGGGCCTAATTTTCTGATAAAATTCTTGTGAGAATAAAGAACGTTCCCTCTTCTATAATCCGATGCAACAGCAACATAACCTAGATTCATACAAGCTCTTAATTTTTGGTTATCAGACGGACGAATTTGTTTTTTGAACTGACAATGACCCAAATAGTTGATTTGGTCGGGATTCGAACCCGGGACCGCCGGCTCAGTAGGGAGGTGCCCTGAAAAATGCGCCAAACACGTCGTCAACGTTACACTTAGTGTGAATCCAGACGGGCGTAATTTGAGTCTTGTAATTTTGGTCGCGCCATATTTAGTGTGACTGTGATATTATCACGTGCTATACAACAAACTACCATATTGCATTAAAAACATAAAAAGTGACAATGCATTCCGTCTACGTCTGAAAACACTGTTTTTGGATCGGAAACTATACAGTATCAAGGAATTGAAGCATGATAATGTGAAATTTGACATTAAAATTAATGAAGTAGATAAATAATAATAATTTAATAACATTGCATTACAGATAGTCCACCGATTTTATATTCCAGGAGCTTTTTGGTCACTTTTTATTAATATGTTTCTATTAGCAATGTACCTAGTGGTTCTAGTAATAATCAGTAATAATCATTTATTGTGTGAGGAATTCAGGTCAAGTACAAGATGAGTAAAATACAATTTCATAATAGTTCCATTAAATCCTACCTTTTCAGGTGTACACACATTAATCTTACAATCTATTCTAGCAATTTATAATACAGAAACTATTTTTATAACATGTCAGAATAATTATACAAATTAGACGTCAGAAATATTTATTTATTTATTTATTTAAACTTTATTGCACAATACAAAAAAAAAGTACAAATGGCGGACTTATATATTTAAATATCAATTTGTTCATTATCAGCATTGAAATAATCATTTAGAGAATAAAAACCTTTCTCTGTTAGCCATTTCTTTGCTCTTTTTTTAAATATACATAAATCATAGTCTTTAAGTGCATCAGGAAGCTTATTATAGATTTCTATACACATTATATAAGCATTCCTGGAATTCAGAGCAAGTTTGACAGGCGGCTTATATAATTTGTTTTTGTATTGTGAACGAACCCTGTGATTGCATACATCCTGTTTCTGTACAAAAAGATGTTTATGTTTGTGTACAAAAGCACCAACCTCCAGAATGTACAAGCATGTCACAGTAAGAATTTTGTGTTCTAGGAAATAAGGGCGGTAGGATTCATACTGCTTTATATTGAATATGGCTCGAATACAGCGCTTTTGGACTAAAAACAATTTTTCTCGGTCTGCGCTGTTTCCGCAGATAACTATACCATAGCGAAGCACAGAATCAACATACCAGTTATAAGCGATTAAGGCGGCCTGAATAGATACTGTCTGATTGATTCTCCTCAAGGCATATACAAATCGGTTTATTTTAGAGCAGAGTCAATATTGAAAATAAATAAAATTATGTATACCTACAATTTTTACTTTTTGATGAATTGAACAAATGTAAGTGTCATATTATAACTTATGTATTGTAATAATTGACGAGGCATGCTTATATCTTATCATTGTGTATAACAAAATGTTAAATGTATGAGTGTGTAATAAATATTTTAGTCTAATATTCTATTCTTTTCCATTTAATGTATGGCGCGACCGAAATTACGCGACCGAAATTTCGCGACTCAAATTACGTTCGTCTGTGTTTTATAATTCTAATAACGTTTTATTATTTAACCATAAAAAATGGTGGTTATTTATTGTTATATCCCAATTGTTGCAAGTAGTTTAAAAGTTGTTATCAGGGTACAAATCAACATACTTACATATACTACTAGATCGATTTGTGTGAGGTTGTCTGATATTTATATTTATTATTATACATAATATATATGCAACAATCTCAAAAAACCATACCCCTGCTTTTTGCTTCACCGTAGTCGGTTAAAAAGGAGGGTTATTTGAG
Source organism: Apotomis capreana (assembly GCA_947623375.1). NCBI lineage: Eukaryota > Metazoa > Arthropoda > Insecta > Lepidoptera > Tortricidae > Apotomis > Apotomis capreana. Next base: position 2,893,868 of record OX392520.1, read on the forward strand.
TATACTTACTGGTAGCAAATGGCAGGTCTTATCGTATTTCAAGTGCAGTTTCTTCCAGACAACGGACATGATAGGACTATGGCATGTAAGGTTAGCGATCGTGTACTCGAGTTTCATTTTGTGCTGAACCAAGTTATAGCCACGAATAGTGTTCTGAAATCATCAACAATACAACATTATAATTATACACTAACAGTGCATCATAACACAAACCCACACAGATCGACAGATAAGGGAAAATACAAAAGGTTGCTTGGGCGTTAGGGTGGCGAAAAGGTTAACGCGCTGGACTGGCAATCCAGAGGTACTGGGTTCGTTTCCCGGCCTCTACCACCAAGTTACGCGTTTCAACTATTCTTTCAGCTTTGATCTTTGCATCAATGGCTTAGTGCATCATAAATTATCATACCCTTGATTTTCGATGCAGTAATGATATAACACTGGGCCGACAGTAGTGTCAAATCATTTGTACACCAAAAATGCCGGGGTATGTAAATTATACCAGGATGACTTTTTAGTCGTGAATGATAGAGCCACGGGGTGATAGCGGTCACACTGAAAAACTTTTACTATGGGGCCAAACATTGATGTAAAAAAGAGGAAACAGAACTAAATCTTCCGAAAAAATCCGAAAAAAAGTAATTTTCGCAAAATAAAGCCAATGAGAGTCAAGTTTTTCTGTAGGATTCAGTATCTATTTCGCAATTTTCGCAAGAAGAACAAAGGAGCAGCATTCCGGTTTTGAATTTGTACGATGACAAATCCTTGACAAATCGCTACTGACATTTAGTAATGCAGATGACGTATGCACATTATTGCTACATGAAAGTTGTTTGTAGCGCCACTATCCCTCGGCAGGACCGATGCTTGGTAGGCTATAAAATAAATAATTAAATATTGGACAACCTCGCACAAATCCTAGTCCCAAATTAAGGTCAAGAAGGCTTGTGTTATGGGTACTAGACGACGACATACATACTTACATAGAAAATACATAGAATGACCATGGTACAAATATTCGAGTTAATCATACAAATATTTGCCCTGGGATTCGAACCCGGGACCGCTGACTCAGTAGGCAGGTGCTCTACAATCTACGCCATCCGCGTCGTCCTACAAAGTATACTTACAAATACTGGCAAACTTTTCTCCGTAATCGTGAAATTTAACTGAAATGTCTTTTTCGTCTTCACAGTAGCAAGACTGGCAAAGAGTTTTATAGGATTTGGCTCGTACGCCCCTTTTGGGAGGTCACAGTCTTTTATAGACTTCAGTTCGAACTTCTTTAATTTCTAGAAAACAAAAAAAGCCGGTCATACTGACAACATACAAATATTACAAATTTGTAATTTTTATATACAAGTAGCTGCGCTGCGCGGTGATACCCGCTCATCCCACGGGAACACTTAATTATTGGGGATAAAAGTAGTCTATGAGTTAATCCAGGGTGTCAGCTATCTTCACACCAAAATTTATCAAAGTTGGTCCAGCCGTTTGAGCATCAATAAGTAACAAACGTACAGTCAACCGATTTGATTTCTAGGCCACTATATAACCTTGTCACAATGACAATGATATGAGATTTCAAGCGGCTTTCATATTGACGTTCACTGTGACAAGGTACGAAATGGCCTAGGAATCAATGACTGAACTTACACATAAACACAAACTTTCACCGTTATAATGTTAATGTGCTCATGTGCTGTGATATTATAAAATAAGTAACAGTGGAAGGGAGCAACACAACAGTTGGTTATAATTACGTAATTTCAAATCTCTAATTAATCTATTTTGCTTTTTTTAGGTCATTACTGTATTTAAGGAGTTTAAAATCGGCTTAAAAAATTACGTAGCCCTTTTTTTTGAACAACATAAATACATCGACAGCAAATTTTTGTTTAGTAATTTATTACGAACAAAGAAAATGGACAGTTTGTTTAGTAATCAACTACAAAAGAAGAAATATAATCGATTACTAAAACAGGAAATAAATTCTTGATTAATAATCAATTACGAAACAATGAAAAATAATTCTTCTTTGGTAGCCAATTATGAAAATGAAATTACGAAAATGGACTAAACGTTCCGTAAGGAACTATGAAAAAACCGCATAAATTGTGATTGTTGCTTTAAAGGACTGTAAACTGCAGGTTTTACTTTCAACTCTAAACCTCAACGCGTTCCCGAGATAAACGGTCTTGACAGACAGACGGTTATTTCCATACAAAAATTTACTGATAATCCGGTAATTTCCATACATAATTTTACCGGTTTGCATACCCTAATTGTGTTTGGGTACACTTAACTTACCTGTCCAAATTGAATACTTCTCATTATAAAACTAAATACTGTGATACAAATAAAACGTTCATTCACAATCATGGTACCTGAGTCTCTGTCGTCAAATGGATACTTTAACATATTATAATGCAGTTATAAACGCATTAGATATTAAAACATAATGTACAAAATTACAAAAATTTACCGATGGATTTTTTTATATTTTTTACACGCAAGCAACGTATTTATTGAAAAATTCTATAAAGGGGTATTATAAATGAGATATATAAATAAAAACCGGCCAAGTGCGAGTCGGACTCGCGCACCGAGGAATCCGTACAAACACTTTATCCCATCTTAACTAGCCGGGTTAAGTTAAGTTTGCACCTGTTATGTATGTCGCCGGATGCAAATGAGGTGCAAAGTTAACGCAACCGATCACGTTTGTTGTATGGGAGCCCCATTTTATTTTGTTTTTAGTATTCGTTGTTCTAGCGGCAACAGAAATACATCATCTGAGAAACTTTCAACTGTTTAGCTATCACGGTTCATGAGATACAGCCTGGTTACAGACAGATGGACTGACGGACAGTGGAGTCTTAGTAATATAGGCTCCCGTTTTTAGGGTTCCGTAGTCAACTAGGAACCCTTATAGTTTCGCCATGTCCGTCTGTCCGTCTGTCCGTCCGCGGCTTAGCTCCGTGATCATTATGGTTAGTACTAGAAAGCTGAAAATTGATATGAGTATGTGTATGTATCACGCCGACAAAACGGTAAAATAAAAACTAAAAAAAAAATATTTTTTCGGTTACCTCTCGAACACCTATAGTGGGGATGAATATTTTTTTCGTTTCAACACTAGTGTGTGGGGTGTCGTTGAATAGGTCTTTCAAAAAAATAGGGGTCTTTAGACATTATTTTTTGATAAAGCCAGCAGTTTTGTAAATATTCGCTCCGAAAATAAAAAAAATTGTGTCCCCCCCACCCCTCTAACTTTTCAACAAGGGTCAAAAAATTATGGAAAAAATCATGAGAATGAGGTTTTATAAATACTTCCAATAAAAACTATATTGAACAAAATCGGTTGACACGTTTTTGAGTTATCGTAAGTGCCGCGCGGTGTCCTTATACTTCGAACGTTACACATATTAGTTAAGTGCCATACTGCATTAAAATATTCCGCTCAACCTGGCGCGTATAATAAATAAATAATAAATAAATAAATAATCGATAACTTCCAGAAGGTAATAAGTAATTACAGTTACTTTGGCGTTTACGACCTTTTTATAGAGCTTGAAATCTCTCGTAATTTAAAACTCTCATCCTTAATTCAGCCCGTCTATTGTGAAGGATGGGCAATTACGGAACCCTACACTGAGTGTGGCCCGACATGCTCTTGGCCGGTTTTTTAACCTTTGAGTACGGAACCCTAAAAAAACATTAGAATAGAATAGTATATTTGCAGTAATTATTATAGCGCCTAATCGTTACACCTAATTGTGACCTTCAATGCCACAAATAGTCACGAAAATACAACCGTTTAAACACACATTACAATAAATATTGAAACAAAGGTAGATTTAGAAAGAATAAACCTAAATAAAAAAATTAAAACACCCCCGACACAAGTAGGTCATCATGAGACCCTCATTCAATGAGTGATGTAGAAAATGCTACTAAAACTGAACATAACTACAAAATGGAAAGTTCTTAGCTTCAGTATTGGCTGAGATCTTGTCACTTGTTCCAATTACATTAAAGCTGAATATCTTGGAAACTACTGGTCCTGTTTCCACCAAGCATACCTAAGAACCATCTCGACGGACAAGCTTTTGATAAAAACCGCACTCACATTGGTCTATCCGTTTGGGAGCTACACAGATACACATGTAACTTATAACACCCTCTTTTTACATCGGGGGTTAAAAATGTAAAGCTGTGTCTATGATGTGCTTGTAAAACGTATATTCTAGGGTAATGGCTAATGCGCTTAAGCATTCTAAAAAACATATGACGCAGAGGGCGTTCTAGTAGCGAAGAATTGTGGAATCAAATATTTGGTGTGACTGACGTAACGATCTAATAGCTCAGTTGGGAGAGCACTACGCTGAAAATGTAGAGTCGCAGGTTCGAGTCCTGTTTACATTGTAGTAGATCACATTACATTTTTCTTGCATAATTCACCTTTGAGTCAATGTTTATAAATATTAAAATGTGGTATTTCCACATGAAAAAATACAATCGATAAAAATATTCACATCACAATATTTTTGTGTCTACGTTTAAAATCAGAACCACGGAACTCTTAAAACACTCGGAAAGAAGAGTTATATGTCAATAGAAATAACAATTTAAAACACGGCGGAGACAGTTCTCTTTATATTGGCTAACAACTAGAGCGGGGAAAAGGATTGTGTCGATAGAAAGTGGTCTCAATGACAGTGAAAATCGCAAGAAGAACGAATCGAAGGACCAGCTGTAGCATCGTAAACAAAGAATTTTTTTTTAAGAATGACACTTTTTTTATTTTACATATTACAGTAATGCACGATCAATTAAATTGAGTTTTCTGATACATCGGAGGCATAGTAATAGGATGTTATTTGTATCCTTTCGGTACGACGCTTTCTTGTTGTGTTGTCTACAGAAAAGATTGTAGATCCATATAGCAAACTGTAATATCAATACAAAACTACACACACATCTAAGTGAGACAGCTGGAAAGTGTCAGGACATTAAACTATCTAGACATCTGGATATAAACTAAAAATTTGCAGTTCCATACCTATGTTTGTAGAATAATTTAGTAACAAACAGATTCAGTTGCTAAAATCGATAATTTCATCGACACATAGACATCCCTATCCATCGCCGCAGGCCACAACACTCGGGATTATGATAGAAAATCTTGCAACAATAAATTGCGGTTCCTGAGTTAGGGTGGGGACAGACCGACATATTGGGGGGAGTTTAACTGTTTCGTCAGGTTTATAGTGTCGAACTGTGGATCCATCGCAGTTTGATGAAAATGGAGGTTCATATCGTAAATCTTTAGTTTGAAATAACGATGGCTACACACTATGCTTCAAACCATTCACATATGCATATATTGATACAAATTTTACAGTCATAGTGATTAAATAGTTCAATAATTTCAGTCATTACAAGCTTTTATTTAACTTGCATTGTATGTTTAAAGTATGTTTGTTCGGGTGAAATCTTGCAACTCAATTTTGAAGCAGATATCGTCAACCGATTGAGCTGAAATTTTGCATAATAACTTTACTTTGATGACAATACAATAATATGGTACCATGGGGCTGATCTGATGATGGAGCCGGAAGGTGGCCATAGGAACTCTATAATAGAAAAAGCAATCCTACCGAGCTTGGGCTCTTTAGAATCGTCTCAGTGAGCATTTGATGGATATCCAAAGAAAAGTACAGTCGGCTATAAAAGCTTGCCACTAAAATGTCATTTTTGACAGAAACTTTTTTTATTGGGATCAAATGTCTATATGGGACTACCTACACTTAGACTACTCTAAAAGTCAGAAATGACCATCAAAGTTCGACATACCTACAGAGGACTAAAATGCTCCATACAGAAAGGCCTACCTATAGATGACGTCATATTCTGTGGGTTGGGTATTTGTATAGAGAAAATAAGTAATTTGCCATTTGCACCGTGAAAAAGTGCGTTTACCTACATGGTTGTCATACAGTTATTATAAATAAATAAATTTCAAATTTTATTTCGGGTTAAAAAAGAAATCTTAAAATTTTCGTACCTTTGAAGTCACATTTTTTTTTTATTTTTTCCTTGTGTCATGTCATGACATATTGAGCTAATTTTATTCATATAACTATTGTTCAATTCAACATCTGTTGTATATATAATAAAACATCAGTCGCATACCCCTATTGAATCGAATAAAATGTGAAATCTATACTACAGATTAGAATTGTTGTGCCCTCTGCCCTACTTGTGTCGCTTTGTGTGCGGAGAGTTGGAAGACTCGAATTCAATAGAGGACAAAGAATAGGAAAAAGCTCTATTTGTCGTTTCAATAACAAACGAACTATTTAACTATACCCTTTGTATGTATCATAGAGTAAGAACGAAGTTCAAGACGCAGTGTATAGTTAAAGAAGTTCTATTTTATAAGAAGTTATATAAAGCAATACAAAGTACAATTTTTTCTATATCTGCAGCATCTGGCTATCTGTATTATAGCTAAAATAAACGGGGGTACCTACAGTTATTTGTTTTAAATAAGATTTAATTATTATCATAAATTTAAGTTATCATTTAAAGAAAAGTGTATCCGTAATAGTATGATTAATTCCTATGTACTCGTAAGTATGCATCTTTATATATACTTCTGTGACTTTTTGATTTTTTGTGATAGCCGATAACATTTGTGTTTTATACATTCAACTGTCAATTTCTTTGTTGCAATGTGATTTTTATACGTTTTTATTTTCATTGAATCATCAGAAATCATTCAAACATTTGTTGCCATTAACACGGATATATATTACATGCATACCTATTTATAATGCCACATATATTTTATTTTTATTTTTCCTTTTGATTCAAACATCATCATCATCATCATCATCATATCAGCGATAGACGTCCCACGTTCTGGCCAAAGGCCTTCCCCAAAGTTCTCCACAACGATTATTGTTATTCCTTTAAAATGCTGAAAAAAATCAAACATGTTTCTTAACATAATATTATTGTTGTTACTACCTAAAACAGGGCTATTAGGATTTATTGGTATATATTTGAAACCTACAGTTTAAATTTTTCATTGATAATTTTTGTTTCAAAAACTACTTGAAATTTACAAAATTCACGCGGAAAGTTAGTTATTACAACTTAATTTCGACTGCACGCAATAAAGCATATAATAGCTATGTTACTACCTAGAACTCGGGGAAAAGTATTATTCACTTCAAAAAGTTGGTTGGAATTATCAATATATTTGTCATAATACGAAAAAATAAATTTTAAAAGGAATAAGGCCTCTTATGTAAAATGCAGTTTCGTTTTGTCGCACAACAATATATTTTTCCTTCGCCAATTTCGCCATCAATATAAATAAATAAATAAATATAAATATCAGACAACCTCACACAAATCGATCTAGTCCCAAATGAAGCTCAAGAAGGCTTGTGTTATGGGTACTAGACGACGATATACATACATATATAGATAAATATATACTTAAATACATAAGAACAACCATGACACAGTATATATATGGGCTAAAGCAGTATGGAAACTAAGGCCTTTTTTGAAGATAAATACCTACGCGCTAGGGTTGTCACCCGCTGCCGGCGGCACCCTAGGTTAGATTTTTTATAATGTAGATTTTGTAATTACTTTATTGTATTTTACTTTTTATATACATTTATTGTAAAAACCTAGCCTAAGATGAAAAATAAATAAAGGAGATAATAATCGAATAAATTTGTACTAGTTTAAAACAAAATCATGTAATTAAAAGACTTCAACATTTTAAAGCGTCTTTATTATAATTATAAATAGACAAGTTTGTACTTATTATAAATTGCTGACTGAGAAATACTTTCGCCTGCTACGACACGTTCGAAAAGTTTTATTATTAAATTTTATGGTGTAAAAGATCCCCATTCTAATAAATAACTTTTGTAAATAAATTATCGGAAAGCATGGACCAATATATTGATACAAGTTTAAATATTATTGTAATTCTGTTTTTAGTATTTGTTGTTATAGCGGCAACGAAAATACATCATCTGCAAAATAATCAACTGTTTAGCTATCACGGTTCATGAGATACTTACAACCTGGTTACAGACGGACAGCGGAGGTTTATTAAGTAATAGGGTCCCGTTTTTACCTTATGGGTAGGGAACCCTAAAAATTTACACCAAATATCACATAACATAAACAACCAAACGATTTATTTAAAACGAAATGCATTTTTATTTATTTACTAGCAACCCGTTAGGCTCCGCTCAGGTGCAATGCTGATAAATTATGCATGTATTATACATATAAACCAGTATCTTGAATCAATCTATCTATTAAAAACTGCATCAAAATCCGTTGCGTAGTTTTAAAGATATATGCATAAGTATATAGGAACAGGCAGACAGGAAGCGACTTAGTTTTATACTATGTAGTGATAATAAAGCATTCTTACCTTTCAATATCAGCAGGAAGCGTGAAAAAAGAAAACTCCGGTTTTAAGGAAGCAGAATTCAGGCAGCCGTATACACGATGATTTTTAATCGGTGATCAGGTACCAACTTTTCTAACTCAGTAAATGATGGCGGTCACGTTGAAGTCGGAATTACATGAAAACAAACTTTTTAATTTTCTATGATAATTTTTATTTTGAAACCAATATTGTCTTAAATTCCTTGTCACCCAACTAATCTGTATCTGCAAGCTTACAACCTTTTTAATAATTTAATGGCAATGACGTGTTTATGAGTAATAACTTGTCATTGTCATTGTCATTACCTATACAAAGTCGTAGAAAATTTAGTAGGTGTATCTTACTTAAATAATTTATGTAGAATGACCATGTATCTAGTGGTTATTAGTTTTAATTATGTTTCAACTTTTAATTGATTAAACATTGAGGTAATTGCGTGAGACCTCGCCTATTTAGTTTAATTTTAGCTGGATATTAATAATTTTCTACTCCTGATCACCGATTAAAAATCATCGTGTATATACAACGCAATAGACTCGTGGCATCTTTAAAAAATCGCGGACAGCGCACGCACGCGCGATAAACACAAACAATGACCGGTCGTCTCGATGCGCCACGCGCGACTGACAGCACCGTGAAGTCCGATGAGACGCCTCGTAAACGCTTGCGTCTGTGTGTGTGCGCTGTTTCGACCGTTTGTTCGTAGTTTCCATACTGCTTTAGCTCATATACAGGCTGTTTTTATTGAATTGCTTTAACTTTAAGGGTTAATTCTTTACATCTTATTGAGTAAATTTCTCAAAGAAACTAAGTTCCTAACTCGCACCGTTTTCAAATTATTTAATATCCAAATTTAATCACTAATCTCAGTTTAACCAGTGTAAAATCTTCTTATAACCAAAGACTATTATCTGCTGGTTCGTATGAAAATAGTTTTCAGTGTTCCTTATGTACGACAAGGTCTAAATCAATAAGTTCTTTTTTATTTTGCTCTCACTTGACTCGCATGTGTCACGTCAAATTGACAATAGTAATTTATTATTGTTGTTATGTACTAAATTTTTAATGAAATAATTGTGTTCACTTGCTTTGTGATGCCACGGATAAATTATACGGCCGAAGATTCCGAAGAAGAAGCCAATATGCACTTTGTTTACGGTTTCCTGCAATGAAAATGCGGCGGAAGCAGCAAGTGAGTACCGACGTCGATATCCCAATAAGAACTTGCATAATTTGGATTATTTCGATGATATTCCATTGGAAACACTGCGGTTACACTGGATCCAGCATGACGGAGCACCCGCACATTTTGCTGGCCGTTTTAGACAGCATTTGGATGTGCACTTTGCTGGGCGTTTGATTGGACGCGGCAGTCAAACTCTCGCGTGGCCCGCCATGCAGATCTCCGGACCGAACACTTTAATGTCTGGGGTACTTTAAAAGAAAAGTCTACCCCAAACCTGTGGCTTCGAGGGAAGACCTACTGCAACGACTTCAGGAAGAAGCCGATGCCATGCGTGCCACTCCTGTCAAACTAAATCGCGAGATACGATTTCGGTTGAATATTTGTTTGGAAAATAATGGCGGGCACTTTGAAAACAAGTTGTAGTAAATTATTATTTTGGTCAAATGTAAATATTGTGTTAAATACTGATGAGGAGATCATTTTATTTTATTAGGCCAATATTGTTTATGTAAATAAATGTTTACACTTAAACTTTAATTAGTTTAATTTGTGACTATACCATAACCCCAGAGAATTGAAATAAAGTGAATAAAAAAATGGATTAAACACATCGCAAACATTGTTCTGAAATAAAAAAATAAGCACAAAAAATTAAACTTTCACTGCCAATGAAAAAAAAAATTGCAAAAAGATAGTTCTTTACCGGGGTTTGAACCCAAGACCATCCACACGCATTCCACCTAACTTGTAAGTTTTTAACGAGCTCTCAATTCTGTCATCGATGAAGTTTTATCAGTGACGTTAAAATGACAACAAGTTGACTCTAACTATTGCCTAACTCAAAAGGACCTTTTACAATAGCCACCAATTAAATATTTAATTACTTTGTATGGGATACCAAAAAAAAAATTTTTTTCGAATATCATTAAACGGTTTAAGGGATGAGTTTACGTTAATGTTCCAAGCACTATGTCGAAGTTAAAGCAATTGAACAAAAACACGTTGTATATTCTGTGACCATGACCCAAGCACAAATATTCGAGTTCATCACACAAATACTTGCCCTGGCCGGGATTCGAACCCGGAACCGCCGCTCAGTAGGCAGGTGCTTGCTAACTGAGCCAACCGCGTTGTCAAAAATACTTAACATCATGAAACGTAACATTTGACTGTCTTCAATCATGATTTATTTCGTAACTCTATGCCATCCCACGCGGTATTACAGCTGATTCACGTATCGGAACCGAAAGATTGAGTAAACAGTGCCCTTACCATGAGTTTACAGTGACCCTACTAGCATTGTGTGGAGGGTTGTAGTTGTACAAAGAACCGCTAGCCGCGCTGTACTCTTCTCCATACAATTTTTTTAGGCTGTAGGTAGCGAGTACAGGCAAGTTAATTCATGGTAAGCGTAAGGGCACAGTATAGTACAAATTATGTAAGCTAAGCTAATCCACTTAAGAACTGAATACCATTGAACAAACCACAACTGGTAAACCACAAATTAAGATAACGAGCTCGTAGTAAAAGCAGATTGTAACCACCTTGGAAGGTTAATATAGACTATCGACTCTATTTCCTTGGACATTAGACTACAAAATGCACTAACAGAATAATGGTGATCATAACTTTTTTGGAATTTTACAACGGTCCGACTCTCCACAAGAACGTATTCTCTTAAAAAAGGACTATGAACTCTCGTCAACAAACATTTTAAACCTATTCAACAAGGAATAAGGTTGAATATTCAATATCCACGCAATGTAGTTCTAACCTTTTTTTCTAAGTAACTGGTTGGCAATGTCATTGTGAATGCAGGTAAGTGGATTAGCTTAGCTTAGATAATTTGTACTATACCAGTACAGTACAGTTAGTAGTGGGTTAGTATACTTAGTATACAATACAATACAATACAATACTTCTTTATTGAACACCAATAAAAGTTTACAAAAGGAAACAAGACAAACACAATTTATAAATAATGGTAGGCAACAGGCGGTCGTATCGCTAAAAAGCGATCTCTTCCAGACAACCTTTGGGTAGTGAAACTGATGATATTATGTATTGTGAAATTTTACCTTTCCGAATGATTTGTATGTCGTGTTTTCGACTGAGTACTGATACATTCAAACATCCTGTGTCATCTTGTACCTTACGTATTCGAGCAAAAAATAGTGCGTGGAGTCCCTCCGCGCGGAAGAGGTGAAATTTCGTAATGTGGAAATGAAAATAGGAAGGGGTAGAAATAGATTTTTAGTGAACTCATATTTGTTTCTTTAAGACACACATTAACACCACTCTTATCCACTAAATTTGAAAATAAAATACTACCCTATTAAATTATATGTGTATCAAATCAAACTAAAAAAACAAGTAAATGAAACAATGAATAGTATAAATTAAAATAGAACAACAAGTATGTATTTCAGCTAATTTCACGAAGCTCGCACTGTTTACTTCGCTGCATAGCATTCACTCTCGCTCTATCTCTTTCTATTCCCCTTCCACGGTAGCGTTAAACGTTTAACGCAACCTTGTTGGAAGTCGCATTAGAAGTTTCACTTCATTAAAAACATTCTATTCTATTCCCTTAGCATGAGTGTACAGAGACTTTACTTGCTAGCGTTGTATGGAGAATTGTAGTTGTACAAAGTAACCGCTAGGTGACCATAGTCGACAGTGTAAATGATTTGTGTGACGTGCGTCTAGCACAAATAGGCTTCGCGACTCTTGTCGCCAGTCACACTCTCACATTCTGCGAAGAAAGAGATAGGTAAATTTCTCGCGCGAGAAAGAGTCGCGTGACACAGGTTGTGCTGGAGGTTCAGCACCCCTAGCATAACTGTCATACTCTTTCTCGCGCGAGATAACTACTCGTCTCTTTCTGTGCAGTAATGTAAGAGTGACGGGTAGAGCTATGTCGCGCGTCTAGAGTCGCGAAGCATAGTTGTGCTAAACGGACAGTACATCGCCCCTAGGGGATACTTTATAGAACTACAATTCTCCATACAAATCGTTTGCAATGTCACTAGTGAGTATTGTCACTGTTAACTCATGGTAAGGGTTCTGACAAACGCAACACGTGTAAAGGATTTGCTCTCAACAAGCCGTGAGGTGAGGAGGAAAATTACTTTTGAAAGATTAGTTTCACGAATTGTAACCAATTAATAAGCTATGTACAATTTTTTGAAGACCTTTATTTTATATTTTTGTAAGGATCTACAAAAGCTGCAGGTCATTCACTTTTCTTTACCATGGTTTTTTCGTTTTTAGGGTTCCGTACCTCAATCTGGAAAAACAGAACCCTTATAGAATCACCTTGTTGTCCGTTCGTCTGTCTGTCTGTCACGACCCTTTATTTTGAGAACACGTGGAGGTATCGAGTTGAAACTAACACCATATACTCAGGTTTACGGTCCCTTGAAGCTGTGAAATCAAACTTCTACGTTAATGTGAAAAAAAGATACGGCCATTTATGTCGCGAAAAACGTAGGTACATTTCGAAACTCTCAAGGGAATCAAAATTATAGGGTACTTCCCGATGAACTAGAACTATGAAATTTGGGAAGTAATATACTCATAAAAATCTGAAAACTATATATTTGTATTAAATCATAAAAAATAATTAGAGTCCTTTTCAAACATCATATTTGGAGAACTCGGTTGCGTTAAGTTTGCACCTCGTTTGTATGCGGCGCGATACATTTCAGGTGCAAACTTAACTCAACCAGGCCAATTAAGATGGGATAAGTGAAAGTTTGTACGGAACCCTCGGTGAGCGGGTCAGAATCACACTTGTTTTTAATTGGTAGTTTGGAAGTTCTCAGTAATAGTGGCTGAAGGATTGCCTTCAAAACCGGACAGCCTTGCATATAGACCAAATGCATTTACCCATAGAGTATTAGAATTCAATTCAATTCAATTTCAATTAATTTAATCATAAAACAATACAATGATTGTGTTTGATATTGGTACACTTAATAATAGAATATCTTCTGGTTGAAATCAGTTTTTAACCCCCGACGAAAAAGAGGGGTATTATAAGTTTAACATGTGTAGGTATCTGTGTGCCTGTGGCATCGAAGCTCCCGAACGGATGGACCGATTTGAGTGTGTTTTTTTAATCGAAATACTTGTCCATCCAGATGGTTCTTACCTATGTTTGGTGGAAATAGGACCAGTAGTTTTCAAGATATTTAACCTTAATTGGAATAAGTGACAAGATGTCAGCCAATATTGAAGCTAAGAATTCCAAATGTAGTTAGGTTCAGTTTTAGTAGCATTTTCTATATCACTCATTGAATGAGGGTCTCATGATGACCAGTTACTTGTATAGGGGTGTTTTAAATTGTTATTTTAGGTTATATTTCTTGTACATATATCTCCCAAAGGTAATTTATTCGCTACAGAAGTAGGTACCTACATTTTCCTCTTTACGAAGAGGGACTCAAGTAGGGATGAGGACTGACCTTTTCGTCATGGTATAATGCGGTTTAATATTAGAACGGAGAAATGTCACAGTATTGGACCCAGTTGGCGCAGTGGTAAAGTGCCTGCTGACCCGGCAGTCCCGGATTCGAATCCCGGCAGTCCCGGATTCGAATCCCGGCAGGGGTATATATTTGTGTGATTAACTCGAACATTTGTACCTGTGAGATTAAATAGGTACCTTTTGCACGGTGCGATGGACAGGGCTATGCTCGGAGGTTTTTGAGTGATTGAATCAGAAATGAGAATATTCATTTAACATAGCTCACAGGATTGCACGGTTGAAGTGGCAATGGGCAGGCCATGTAGCCCGGATAATGGACGGCCGTTGGGGCAGCAAAGTCCTAGAGTGGCGACCATGTATAGGAAAGCGCAGCGCGGGACCGCCCCCGACTAGTTGGCCGGATGACCACGTAAGGGTAGCGGGGAGTCAATGGATGCGGTCTGCTGTGGCGAGCTATAGGGAGGCCTATGTTCAGCAGTAGACGTCTGTGGCTGGTAGATAGGTACCTATTGATACTTTCCTTTGTTCCAATTGATCTGCTTGGTTTTAAAAGAATCTGTCATTGCTAAAACCTATATTCTTGGTAAGTTTCAAATCATAACTCAATATTGAGAACGACAGGGCTGATTCGATCATACCAACAGTTAACTGAAAGATACGCACCTGGCAGTAAGCCGGGCTATTGACGTACGTTATTGACAATAAGTTACACTGGTATCCTGGGAAGCTGGCACAGAACTATGGAGTAGGCATTGAGTTGACAATTTTTCTTTTAAAATTTAGTGCTAAAATGACCATACCTTACTCCTGGAATAAAAGTTTGGTCGAAACCCAACCTTGGTGTGGCCAACCTTGGTGTGGAAACCTTTATACTAACCTACTTATTAATTCATACCGCAGGGTTTTTGGTACATGAATGTTATAAATACCTATAGAGGTACAATTTCTTTATGTGTTGACGATCCTTTTTAGGATTTTTCTTTGATTTCTATAATGTTTTGTTTTTATTTTCTTTATTTTATTTTTAGTATAAGTTTATCAATAAATTGCTCTGCTCTCTGTAACTGACGATTCGAAAGTGCTTGTAGCTAGGCCTACTTGAATAAAGAATATTTAGACTTTGACTTTGACTTTTGATATAATACTAGGCCGCCAGTAGGCGTCAAATCATGTTATTGTATTCAATGAGGGTACCTTTTATTTAAATATAATAAAATATTGAAAATATACAAATATGGATGACGATGGCCGTGTGGGAGTTAAAGGTATCGTTAGATATATCGCTCAGAAACATAATTTTTTTGACGAAGCAGTTGGCGGAGTTTGTTGTGCATCGGCCTAGCCGTCGGTCTTGGGTTCGAATCCCGGCAAGGGCAAATATTTGTGTGAGGAACTCGAATATTTGTTCCTATGTCATGGCTGTTATCTATGATGAATTTTCTTAAGCACATAATAAATAAATATTAGAATCCAGTAATTTTATCAACCAACATAAAAAAGAAGGTAACTTAATTCGGTCGTTGTTTGTTAAAACAGAAACCATCCATGACCCAGTAAGAACTTGAGCTCATCACAAAAATATTTGCCCTAGCCGGGATTCGAATCCTGGACCGCCGGCTCAGTTAACAAGTATATTACCACTACGCCAACCGCGTTGTCAGCTAACTATGTTAGTTTTACCCCACATTACCAATATTTTTTTCTCTCAGATGGCTACTCCATAGACGGAGACAACCGAGCTCAGACACGTCTGGAACGGCAATAAAACGCCAGCGCTATCTCACTGCTTACTTACCGACTGCAAATACACTGCTGTAGTGTAGCGGCAGTTGTCTGTGAACTACATTGCTGTTACACTACATTTTAGAACTGCACTAACATAAAATTCAATATTCTTATTAAAACTACCGTGAGACTTTAATTATTGTATTAAGCGGTTTACACTCAGGTGAAATTGTCAAGAACGGCACGACATGTTTCAAACTCGTATGGAGCTCTTCACCAGAGACTGCTATAATATCGGGCCGTTCCTGACGATTTCACGTGAGTGTAAATCGCTAAACATAATAATTCAAAATTCTTATTAAAATACATACGAAACTTTACTTATGTCGAATATAGCTCGGCATGTTTCTAATCGGTTTGCGATTCATTATACACTATACATATACTATCGACCCGCCCTGGCTTCGCACGGGTGCAATGCTGATAAATTATGCATGTATTATATATATAAACCTTCTTCTTGAATCACTATATCTATAAAAAAACTCATCAAAATCAATTGCGTAAGTTTTAACCTCGTAAGACCGCGCGTGTATTATAATGAACTTTTATTGAATATATAGAATGTTCTAATTTCAAAACCACAAAAATAGCTCTGAGTCTTAGGAGGCTAAAGATCTAAGCATACATAGGGACAGACAGACGGTAAAAGACTTTGTTTTATACTATACATAGTATAAAACAAAGTGATAATTCAATTATGTCTTATGCTCGAATTCCAGATGTTTAGATCCAGCTGTATCGTCGAGGTAAATATAAACAGTTTTTGAACGTAATTACTGTGATTACGTCCTGTTTCGTTATAGGTAATAAGTTTAAATCAATATAAAACCATTTTTTTACATATTTAGATGAGTTTTAAAGCGTTCCACATGAAAACAAATTCTATTGCGGAGCCAAGTGAGCCGGAGAGAGCTTTGGCGGCTTTTGTTCGCTTTCAAAGCTTCGCCGAGATCCGAATTGCCTCAGATTTGACTAAAACCACGCACTCGACCGGTTTGGGTAAGGTGGCGAGTCCAGAGCAGGCTAGGCTAGCCTTTTTCTCGTTTCCACTCGGTTTGGATTTGAATTTAAAATACGGAAGAGGTTTTCTCCGGGCGCTACAGTATGCGATTCTGATAGAGGGGAGTAAATAGGTTCTTAAAGGGCCGGCAACGCGCGTGTGTTGCTCCTGGCAACGCAAGCGTCCACAGGCGGCGGTAACTGCTTAACACGCGGGCCGCATGCTTGTTTGCCACCGTCGTAGTAAAAAAAAACGGAATCCTAAATACGACAAAATTACCAATAGATGGCGCTAGGCTGGCATGGCGCCGCGCGCCCATATAAAACAAAAGACGAACCTGCATTGCGCCATTAAGATTTTTCCTGAAATGAAAATGACACCTTAGTTACCTACATCTGGAATCTAGCAATATTTTGCCATTATAATATTAGTTTGATAGTGTGGCAAAAGATCCAAGGTTGTAGATATAGCGTTCTTGAGCTTAATTTGGGACTAGATCGATTTGTGTGAGGGCGCCTGTTTTTTTTTACTTTATAGCTCACCTCAGAGAGTCGCCAAATTTAATTGGTAGCGAGTGGGGCACATTACTCGTAGAACCGATGGCCGTTGGGGCAGAAAGGTTCTTGAGTGGCGACCATGTACCGGAAGACGCAACGTGGGCAGACCCCCAACAAGGTGGACCGACGACCTGATTAAGATCGTGGGCAGAAATTGGATGAGGGCGGCGCAAGACCGATGGTGGTGGAGAACTTTGGCCTTTGTCCAGCAGTGGATGTCTATCGGCTGATATGATGATGATGATGATGATGATGATGAGTGTGATTAGTTTTAAATCCAAAACAAATATGGTACCGTAAAACTACCTAACTATAGTCCAATCATCCAACTATGGTCCAAAACAAAACTCGTTTATTTTTATCAAAATCCATATTCTATCAGTGATTTTATACGTTTTTATTTAAGTTTGTTTAATTATGTTGTTCACTTAAGACTTTATTCGTTACAATTGTCATTTATTAACGAGTAATTTTCAGATTAAATTGGACCATCTTTAAAAAGAAATATACAAATATAATTCGCGACAAGCTTCGTCAACATAACCTATAGGAACAAAATAATATCCGCAACACGCTTCGTCAGTAAAGGCCTTACTTAAAATGGACATACACAAAGTTACACCCGCAATACGCTTTCAAAACTGCCCACCCAAACCCAACTTAAAATACCCCGCCCCGCAACGCACCCGGCTCAAAAGTCCCCATAATCCCAGCAGCATTACCCCACTGAACCGCTATGGAGACTTAAATTGGAGTTTTAAATTGTATTCATATGCGATAAGTTTTGTTGAGACAATATTCTGAATTGTACAAAAAACTCGACTTGCTAAACACTTATTCGAATCAGAGCGATGGAGTGCGGCCCTAATGGTCTCAGTATAACACCATTACTGAGACCTCTCTTCAGGGTTCGAGTGGATACAATACCAGCAGGGAACATTTCAAACTGAGTATGTAATAGCACATTGCTGCTAAGGTAAGGCGACCTTTTGCTACGGAGCTCCATACAAAAAGGTCGCCTTTTAGCTTAGCACGGCAGTATGTTGGTTGTTTGGAAGAGATCGCTCTTTAGCTATAAAATCGCCTGTTGTTTACCTCTGTTGAATGTTACGTGTATTCTATGTTTGTTTGTATTTATTTCCCGTTGAGATGCGCAGTAAAGAATATCCTGTTTTATTCTACTAAATATGGGCTGCACAATTGCATGGCCTATATTTATGAATGAACTATATCTGTGCGTCAGTTCACTCTCTAGTGCAAGTCACTGGATAATGAACCTTCCTGACACATATATTGAGTCCAACCTAGGACCCGAATTCAAGTGGTTAACAGGGTTCACTAATGTTTGACCAAAAAACGTTTGACAAATGATCACTTGACCAAACAACGTTTCACCAAATATTCATTAGGCAAACGAGACATTTGATAAAAGTATCATATTACAAAAAGTCACTTTACAAATGATCATTTTACAAACACTACACTTGACAAAATATCATTTTACAAAATATCATTTTACAAAATATCATTTTACAAAATATCATTTTACAAAATGTTATTTCATAAAAAGTAGTTTTTAACAAAATAAATGTATCTGTATCTTATCTTTATCTTGTCTTTATCTTGTCTTTCTTTATCTTGTGTTTTTCTTGTCTTTTTCTTGTCCTTTTCTTGTCTTTTTCTTGTCTTTTCTTGTCTTTTTCTTGTCTTTTCTTGTCTTTTTCTTGTCTTTTTCTGTCTTTTCTTGTCTTTTTCTTGTCTTTTTCTTGTCTTTTTCTTGCCTTTTTCTTGTCTTTTTCTTGTCTTTTTCTTGTCTTTTTCTTTATTTACGTTTTTTTATGGATATAAAAAAAAAAAACTAACCTAACCTAACCCGGCCGGGTCGGATCTGCTCTGAAATTGATTCACCTCGAGTTTGGTCAAATGACTCAGTTGCTAAATGATCATTTGGTCAAATGATTATTTGTAAAATGAAAATTTAACATCTGATCATTTGGTGAAGTGAATCATTTGTAAAATGACTTTTTGTAAAATGATCAATTGGTGAAACGTTTTTTTGGTGAAACGTTGTTTGGTCAAGTGATCATTTGTCAAACGTTTTTTGGTCAAACGATAGGACACCGGTTAACAGTCGACATTGAGATTTTAATCGTGTAACTTGTGTGTGATTTTAAATATAGCTTATAATATCTGGATTCTGGACTTTTGCATTAAAAAACCTTTTCGTGATTTCCAGTATTAGAATCAATAGGACATAATTGCCAATCAATCAACTACTTATTTTCAGACAACTGTGGCCCATAGATAAATAAGTACCTTAAAACTAACGTACATACCAAATAAAACAATTTTTTTTTCTAGCCTATATTTGTGTCCCACTGCTGGGCAAAGGCCTCCCCTCTCTTGCGCCACTCGTCTCTATTGGCTACATGCTCCCTCCACTCGTAGCTAAATGCATCCAGGTCATCCCGCCATCTTCTTTTCGGTCTGCCTCTGCTCCGGTAACCTTGTGGTGTCCAATCGGTGATTATTCTGGCCCATCGTTCCGGATGCATGCGGCAGACATGTCCAGCCCAGTCCCACTTCAGTTTTGCGGTCTTGGCATCTACGTCTACAACGCGTGTTTTGGAACGCAGTTCGGTGTTTCATACGGTCTTGTCTACGAACACCTAATATTCTGCGTTCCATTGCTCTTTGGCAAACCTTGAGCCTGGTCTTTTGAGCTTCAGTCAATGACCAAACTTGTGCTCCGTAGGTTAGAACGGGAAGAATACACATATCGACGAGTTTCCGTTCTCGCTAATAATATTAAATAAACATAAAACATGTTATTTCGGCGACGTGCGCCGTAACTTCTGGGTGTCGGGTAACCGTCCGCGGAATCGCCGGAACACGACACCTGTCGGCCGGAATTCTTCCTGCGGGAAGGTCGACAGCTTGATGCACCCTCACCACAAATGAAGCGAAGTTCATATTGTGACGAGACTCCCAACTATTCGACCCTCAGGGTTGGTCTTTTGCAAATACTCGACGATAGATATTATCTACTTTCGTCTGCTTTTTTATCACAACAGACTCCTATAACCCAACTCCTGTAACCCACAATGCGCCTGCTGTGTTGTATCCGCTGCGCCATTACCCCTCTGATTTATTAGATTCCTATCCATTACTGCGCTATGGGATCCGCGCGACAGAATCGAATTAAAAAAACCGACCGACTTGTTCAAGAGGATCCGAATAAAGGAAACGCTTTAGGGGGACTTTTTGAAGTTACTGGAATGGTTCGTCAGTGTACAAGTTAATGTACCTACTTTTTTATACTCGCGGCTTAGAATTAAAATTAGCCAATCACACATCCGCAATGACCATCGTGACCATGTTTTTATGGTTCCGTAGTCAACTAAGGACCCTTATAGTTTCGCCATGCCCGTCTGTCCGTCCGTCCGCAACTTAGCTCCGTGATCATTAGTACTAGAAAGCTGAAATTTGGTTTGAGTATGCGCATATTGCGCATGTATCACGCCGACAAAACGGAAATATAAAAAATAAAAATTCGGGTCACACACTAGATTGTGGGATTACTCTCTAGTCTCCAAACATTATTTTTTGTTTAAGTCAGCAGTTTTGTAAATATTCGCTCCAAAAATCCAAAAAATAGCGCCCCCCATCTAAATTTTCAACCACGGGTCAAAAAAAATTGGAAAAATTCATGAAAATGAGGCCTTATAAGTACTTTCAATGAAAACTATATTATTACACTATACCTATTGAATAAAATCGGTTGAGCCGTTTTTGAGTTATCGCAAAATTACATAATTTTCTTTAAAATGACGTAAGTGCCGCGCGGTGTCCTTATATACTTCGAACGTTACACATATAAGATAAGTGCCATGCTACATTAAAATATTCCGCTCAATCTGGCGCGTATAATCGATAACTTCCAGAAGGTAATAAGTAATTAAAGTTACTCTGGCGTTTACGACCTTTTTTATAGAGATTGAAATCTCTCTCGTAATTGTTTTAAGCCCGTCTATTGTGAAGGATGTTATGACGTAGGCGAATGCTCACGGTGATGAGCATCCTAAAATGTAATTGCATTGTTCGTTACTTCGAACAAACTTATAAGTAGTTACTTGTGAAGCTAAAACAAGCCTGAAACTAGTTGCTCGAAGAGCTGTGACCTCGCGAGTTTGTTTCCAAATTCGTATTTTTTTACGTTTTCAAGATGTATGTGTCCGCCATTAAAAAAAAACCAAATCGCCAATTAAAATTATACCCTCATCGAACCTACACACAACATTTCGTGATAATTGGCTGAGACTTCGACCTCGAGGCGAGAAGAGCCGGAAACCGTCTGGACATCCGTCCCGACCTTTCCAAGGAATTATAGGCCAAGCTGAATCGGAGACACTTCGCTCAACAAAGGTTCCAATAAAATGTTCTTATTGAAGTTCCAATAAACCCGTTTCTATTCTCAGCCGTATTCTTTACAAAGCGATCGTGATCAGCTATAAGGCGCAGATATTAGTCGATATTATGACGTCCTGCCATCTCGCGGGATTCTGGTGCACTCATGCAGAGATCCGATCACATCTGATTTGATCTGAGACTCATTCGAGGTGACATTTGCGATATACCCAATGCAAGCGTGTAGACAATTTTTGGAAGATGTCAAATCTGTCCTATTTTTTGACACCCGCCATAAAAAGAGGGGTGTAGAAGTTAAGTTTATTTATAGGGTATTTGTGTATATGTTTATTTGTCTATATGTGTATTTGTGTATATGTGTATTTGTATACAATGTGTTACCGCCAAGTAGGCTTTTCTTAAAGTAGAGTAAAGTAACATAGATCTTTAACGTATCCATGACCTTAATTTAATTAATTAACTTAAATTCAGGCTTTATTAACTTTCTAACAAAATTGTAATTGCCAGTAATGTACAGTAAAGTAAATTGACAAGTGAGTGTTAAATGACAGCGAGATATGAGTAACGACAATTACGCTGCACACCCACTACATTGAACGTGCGGATTGAAGAAATTTAATTGTGCAGTTAATTTACATAATTATGATTAGCTAATACATGCAAACAATTACTAATGGATCATATTATTATCAGTTTTAAAAATGCCTGCATGCCGGTAACAGGCTGTATATCACTATGTTACAGTCGAGTTCATTTACATCTACACACTTACGAGAACAAAAATATCTGAACACGACGCTATTGTCAGGAGCATAAAGTCTTGTTCAGATATTTTTGTTCTCGTAAGTGTGTAGATGTAAATGAACTCGACTGTACATAAATGTGCTTTTCGGTGTCGTTAAATTGATTCTATTTAAATATTAATTGATTGTATGTGAATGCAATTTTATGAAGGTGATTTTGCGGCTCCGTCACGCCGAAATGGTTGGATATACCGGGTGTTACATATAATAGGAGCAACAAATTAAAACATAGATTTTATTCTTCAACATTTCTTCAGTAACTACTAAAAAAGTCACTTTTCAAAAATTAATTATTTCAAACAAATTAAATAGTACTTTCCATGTACTTCTTCCAACATTGACTTGCCCTGAGCATTGACATAGCTGTCACTCTACTAATATCGTACATTTCGCAATTACATGGCTTCTTTGTCTAACCATTATTCTACAAATTATCATTAAGTACCGTAAAGTCGGGTTACATGACCCTTTTTTCTTGTATTTTTTTATATACTTCTAGATCATTACGTTTCTAGCCTTGATCTGAATGTTTAGTTACGGTTAGGTGCATCTTAAGCATACGCCGGATAAGTGAACGTAAAAAAAAGTTCAAAAAAAACCGTCTGTGTATTTTTTTTTATTTTTTCATTTTTGGGACAAAGTTGATCTTAGATGCGGGTAAGTTTGAACTTTATACTTATTTTCATACAGAAAGTCCCACTATTAATCTAAACAACAAAGAAACCCGAGAAACCTCTTTAAGGTAGGCTAGCAAATGAAACGAATCAATTTTTGATGCTATATTTGACATTTATTTCAGCGAAAATCACACAAATTTAACTTTTTCAGTTCTGATATAGAATAAAAGTTGTTCAAATTTTAACAAAACCTTAATTAACAGTCTTTAAATGAGAATCATCATTAGAATTAGTCAACATATAATAATCATCTTTATTATTAGCAAGAATATGGTAATATTTTACCTTTAAGCAAAAAAAAAGTACAAAATCTCAGTCAAGTAAAACTTAATACTGAAAACGTAACAAATTCTTAAATCACAGCATTTTAACGAGAATCATCGTTCATAAATTTTGGGATAGCTATTTTTTGGACTATATTTTTCCAGGTTTACAACTGCTCATCTATAATACCTATTAGGCCATCGCCAGTATTCCTTACCCTTCTTCATGCATCTCACAAGGACTGCCGCCTCGGATGGTGAAGATGTTACTTGTCCAGGGTAGTAGCTTTGCTCCCAGTTGACAATGACGTGGTCGCCAGATTCTAAATGTCGAGGAGCGGTGCTTAGGTATTGCAGGAGTTTTTGCTACGTTTTTACGGTTTTACGTGTATTTTTTTTATTATCTCTCTCAGATTTTGCACTTTGGCCCGCGGGCTAAAGTTCCCCAAAATGGGGGACAATGTTTACTATGATTTTACTAACGAATTTTATGTTTCTAAGAAAAAGCTAAATAAGTTTTTATTGTAATTGCAGTATTCTCAAAGACATGCTTTATATCAAGATATAGGTATTAGTAAGCTAACTTACCTTATTTCGCTATTTTAACCAAAAGTTTGCAGACGCCATTTATGCATGTACGTCTCACCTCACGCTTGATCGATACTGACGAGTTAAAACCTGCGCAAGTAACTTGGGAACGGTACCGCGTCGCGAGTAGGTAGTGCCATCTATGATTTTAGAGCGTAACTGCTACGATCGGATGTCTATTGGCTTTGTGGCGGGATGCTAAATCCTTTTAATTTTTTGGGACAATCTTTACCCTTAGGGCTAAAGAAACCCGGTTTTACGGTACACGTTAATTTCAGAAGTTGCTTAACAAATGCTGTTCAGTTTGAAGGGTAGACTCTATGTTTTAATTTATTGCTCCTATTACAGGCAACGCCCGGTATATTAATTTTATTTATTACAATGTGTTGTACTTTTTTATCGTAAGATGAAGCAAATAAGGCTATGTTTTTTCTTCTCTGTACAAACAAAGTTACAGCCACCTTCTAGTAGTCAAATACATCTGAAAAGAGTACGCATGTAGATTGTAGGTATGCATTAGTTGGGCACTTTATTGTAGCGCTTTACGATGCCACTGTACACTCAATTTTATTCAGTACAGAATACGAGCGAGCAGTGATTTGCAAAAATGCAATCATTCGTTTCACGGTATTAATGAACGAGAGCGTGGAAATGCATTTGTAGGGGTTGTAAGGTTTAAATGAAAAGGAGAATAAAATCGGCCGTTAAAATATACGCACAACGTAAGTTTATGTTGATAGTACGGGAAAAGGGAAATTTCAAATATATAGAATGCCCATAAACACACAATACCGATACATATGCATGCAATGGCACACTCGGTAATTTATTTACTTATACACGAATGTCACACATTATTATTACATAACGAGATTTATTTGCGTTAAAAAAGTTTTTTATTTACCTCGGCGGTTGAAACCATGGTCATAACATCACGTTCAAAACATCGAGGTAATATTTGTGTGATGAACTCGAATATTTGTTCCTGGGCTATGGATGTTATTTATATATTATGTATTATTGGAAGAGTGTAAACATAAAATATTGTTACCATTTCCGAACAGAACTCATTGTCAACAGTTTTCTTAATTTGGCCGCTTGTGGCGCCACTGAATCGTCAGCTCTTCGATTTCGTCTCATCAGCTGTTCTCTTGTATTTTTAACTGCTATTATTTTACAATATAGTAATTATTAATTTATTCTATGCGGAGTTTAATTTCCTCATGTATCTTCCTCATTTAGTACCTCATAGTACAAGCTTTGCTTAGTTTGGGACTAGATCGATTTGTGTAAGATTGTCCCTTTATTTATGGGCTACAGTTGCCAAAAATAAATGTTTTGATTGGTTGATTTGTGTGAGGGGAGGGATATTTATTTATTTTTCCATATATCGCTTATGCTTATGCCTTGCGCCGCCAAGCGCACACGCGATTACGCAAACCGCCAGGTATTATGCGCGGCCCATTTACTGGAGTATTATACTCTAATCAACCATTGTATCTGCTGGATACCACTGGATTACTTTATATAATATGTATTAGTCGTATAATATACTAGAAGATGCATGCAAACTCGTGAAAGTACATTACTGACCGATCTAAAGGAGCCACCATGTATGTATCTTCCAGGAAGCCGTCCGCAACTTCGTCCACGTCATTTTTAGGGTTCCGTACCCAAAGGGTAAAAACGACCCTATTACTGAGACTTCGCTGATGTCCGTCCGTCCGTCCGTCTGTCACCAGGCTGTATCTCAAGAACGGTGATAGCTAGACAGTTGAAATTTTCACAGATGATTTATTTCTATTGCCGCTATAACAACAAATACTAAAAATAAAATAAAATAAATATTTAAGGGGGGCTCCCATACAACAGACTTGTTATAGATTGTGGTACGGAACCCTTCATGCGCGAGTCGGACTCGCACTTGCCCAATTTTTTTTGTTTTACCGTAGTCGGGTAAACGGTATCTTATATTTTTTTTTTTATTTTTTTTTTTTTTTTTGATGTCCCTGCAGCTATCATATACCAAAAGAAATTTTTTAACCTTTTTAAATCTCCAGCTGAGAAAACAAAGAAAATGTTACCAATAGAAGGCGCACCGCGTGCCCCCACGAATCCTGCATTGCGCTGTTAAGAATTTCCCTGAAATAATTAACCCTCTCCGTAGACCCCTGCACAATTTTATTATTGTATAAGTTGGGTGTTCGGATGGGGTATGCGTAGGTCACCTCCCCGAGTGCGAGTGGGATGAGCAGTCCATGAGGATCCGTCCAAACGGAACGCTAATCCCTGAATCGCCGGTATACCCTGGGCAACAGTCAGTAACTCCCTGCAAGGGGTCTCACTGGCTGTTGGCGAAGAGCCACCAACAACCACCGGAGTTTTATCCGAAGAGGCTTCACCAGCGACCTTGCAGCAATCGCAGCAAAAAGGACTGGTAGGTCATGACCTGTGGGCGTGTCAGACCGGCCTCCCCCCAAGTGGGGAGTGCAGAGCCCACCTACGCTTTGTGCCGTGCGTAGTCGAGCGTCGTAGGGGGGATGATGGAGTCCTGGGGGGTTGAGCTTACCACAGGTCGGGTTGTTGTTACCTGTGGGGGCAACACGCCCTCTTTGGTCCGGATTTCCAGCCGAAACGACAGCCTCAGGGACTAGCCACCCTGAGGTAACCGGCAAAGGCACCTCTTAAAGGTAGCTGGCGAGGGTTACAGGATCATGAGGTGCGCAGCCGGCGGAGCGCGGATGCTACGGCGAGTACGGGTCAAAAACTCGGCCCGACAACTGTAGTATTCTTCGCATCGTTTAGGCTCGCTGCATCGCGGATCCTGGGCCCTATACTCTCCGTGGTAGGTCCTGGTGCTCGAATGAGCATCCCCATAACCAAACCGTGCACAACAATGGACAACCAGAGTAACGGTAAAACACAACCAAAACCTGAACAACGACAGGCCGCAGCTCCCAAGGGAGCGCCCAGTCGCATTAACGCAACACCAACCGTCAGCGCCCCCGGTCCGTCAGTACCGGGCGAGCAGCAGTGGGAGGTGGTCCAACGCAAGCGCACGTCCTCAGACCTGCGTAACAAAAAACGCACAGCCAAGCGTGCAGCTCAACGTGCCCAGGCTAGAATGGGTAGGAGGCAGCCACCGGCCGCAAGGCAGGAGGCAGCCGAAGGACTGGCAACAGTCCCCGATACCAGAATAAGCGCGAAGCCCAAGAGCCGCCCCAGCGAAAGCAAAGGTGGCCCTAAGCAGCGCGCTGAAACGGTAACCCAGCCCAGCCAGGCGGGTGCGAAGGAGAAATCCGACGCGCCCCATAAAAAGAAACGCGGAGGTAGAGGCAGGAAGGCGAATCCTGCGCCTAAAGAACCAGTAGGCCAGGGTAACGCCCCAACTTCCAAACGTCCTCGGCCTGACGATACACAATCGCCCATTATTGGCGCCAACAAAAAAGCCAAGGCTTCCACAAGTCTAGTGAGCACTGCCGTAACTTTCGCTGACAAAGTCGTGCTAAACGACCTCTTTGTCGCGGTGATGGCGGAGCCTTTTACTAACTTGACTGCTGACCAAGTGGAGAGCATCAAGAAAACCCTGGAGACCTGCATTGAAGGCATTGCGGATGATCCGGGTTGTCACAACGCTGTCCCATACTGGCCCTCCTTCCGCGGAAAACCTTTTTTCAGCGAGGGAGTACTTAAGCTCCAGTGTGAGGACGTTAAGGACGTGGAATGGCTCAAAGACACCGTAGCCACTCTTGTGTCACCAATTCCCGACACTGTGTTGGTGGTGAGGCGCCAGACGGACATTCCCAAACGGGTAAAGTCCGCTGTCCTGTTACCGAACTGTTCTGATGACGTCAAGATGATCCATCGCATCTTGACAGGACAGAACAGGCTGTACCAGGTCAGCCAATGGTCGCTCTACCATGTCGAGCGCCATGAAGGGAATCCTCCGGGTACCTTTTTGGTGCTTGGCATTCCGGCCGACCAGATCCCAGGGATCTTAGCGAGGGGGCGACGCCTATGCTACAAGCTAGGGAACGCCTATATCCGTTTCTTCGGCAGTACGGGGAAGCTGCAAGATGTGCCGCCAGACCCTGCTGAGACTGCGACAGCACCCACAGTCACCAGTGACTCCTCTGCTGCAAAGCAGAGTGTTAGCGCTGGACACGACCAGGGAGCAGACGCAGCTATGTCCACAGCTAGCCACGCTGTCTCTGTCGAAAGACAGAGTCACGCCGGCGGGCTAATGGTCAGCCAACACTACTCTGCCGAAATGCAGAGGCAGGATGGCACCTCAGCTTGCTCGCTGACTAACTCCGCAGTGGATGTCGTTTCCGATGACCTAGCGGAGGATGTCGCGCAGCTGATGGACCAGGACATTCCGTTAGAAACGGATGAGGAAGTGAGCAGTCCTCTTCGCTCCTCCTCACCTCATTAACGTCATCCAAACTAACCTCCAGCACAAACAAGCCGCGGCGGCCACCTTGCGAAGAGTGTTGGAGGTCAACAACAAGACCGTCGCCCTTATCCAGGAGCCGTGGATAAGGAAGGACAGGATCTGCGGTCTTAACAACATCGGAGGTAAGATATTACTTGACACCACCGTAACTAACCCACGCACCTGCATTTATGTACCAACATCTATCAATGCAATTTTGATGAATGAGTTCTGATCCAGAGACCTGACCACGGTCAGACTCCAAAACAACTGCCCTAGCATCCCGGAGGTCATTATTGCGTCGGCCTACCTGCCGGGGGACGCAGACGTACCGACGGTTGAGCTGGCAAAACTCATCAGACACTGCGAAGAAAAAAGGCTCGAGCTGATCATCTCGGCGGATGCCAACGCGCACCACACACTGTGGGGCAGCGAATCTATTAACAAACGAGGTGAGGATTTTGTAACCTTTCTATTCTCAACCAATCTCAAGCTTATAAACAGGGGGTCAGAGCCTACTTTTGTTACCTCCAGATTTCAAACTATTATAGACATCACACTCACTACGGAACGGGTATCGGTGATAATCTCCGACTGGCACGTGTCAAAGGACTTGTCGTGCTCCGACCATAGATGGGTAAGATACAAACTAAACGTGGACTCTAAAAAACAGGAATTATGGCGCAACCCCCGACGGACAGACCGCGCCAGATTCAGTCAATTGATGTCCGCTAATCTAGCTCCACAAGCGACATTCAAAGAGTATGAAGGACCTCTTGACATAGAGAGACACGTTAATGAACTGACGCAAACTTTAATCAACTCATTTACAAGAACCTGTCCAGAAATTACGCCCCCGACAAAGGTCTCTAACCGCAATAGCTGGTGGGGGCCGGACCTCGAGAAAATGAGGCGCAAACTACGCAAGCTGTTTAACAGAGCAAGTAACACAAGGAAGGTCTCGGATTGGAATGCCTACAAGCAAACCCAATCTCTGTACAAAAAGCGAATTCGTGAAAGGAAACGCGAGTGCTGGAGAACCTTCTGCACTAACATAGAATCAAACGCTCAGGCAGCCAGGGTTAAAAACATCTTGTCCGGCGAACCAAACCGTCACCTAGGCTCCCTGAAAAAACCAGACAACACTTATACTAACACTGATAGTGAAATGTCAGAGTTGTTACTTGATACACACTTCCCAGGCTGCTCCATTACGGAGAACTGTGCATGGGACGAGGCAGGTCAACAGGAATTTGATCAACCACCTGTTGAAGCCGCACACACTGCCCAAAGAATTGTAACACTGGAAAGGGTGTTATGGGCAATAAACAGCTTCTCTGCGTTCAAAGCGGCAGGTTTAGATGGTATATTTCCGGGACTCATGCAGTGGTGCAAAAACACCATCGCGCCACACTTAGTCCAAATATACCAGGCCTGCCTAAGACACCGATATATTCCCAAGAAATGGAGAGAAGTTAAGGTGGTATTTATACCCAAACCAGGTAAGAGTGATTATACGCAGCCAAAGTCATACAGGCCTATAAGCCTCACATCGTTCCTATTAAAAACTCTGGAACGCCTCTGTGATCGCGACCTCAGAGATGGGACCTTAGCGCTATATCCTCTTCACCCCCAACAACACGCCTACAGTTCAGGCAAATCAACCGAATCAGCACTACACAGCGTTGTTTCACCCATAGAACACGCATTATCAACACAATCCTCAGCGCTTGTGGCCTTCATCGACATCGAAGGAGCCTTTGACAAGACGCAATTCAACAGCATTAGCCAAGCCCTGCTCAGACATGGAGCCGATCAGACCGTAGCAGGTTGGATTGATAACATGCTGAGACAAAGGGCTGTACAGGTAACAGTGAACGGCACAACTCGAGCTATCGTGTCAAGAGGCTGCCCACAGGGTGGAGTTATATCACCACTCCTGTGGAACCTCGTAGTGGACGGATTAATCCGGAAGCTCAACGAGGCGGGCTTCTATACTGTAGGCTATGCAGACGATGTAGCAATCCTCGTGAGAGGAAAGTTTGAGGCAACCCTCTGTGACCTTATGCAAGAGGCACTCAAAATCGTCGAACTATGGTGTTCTGACCAAGGCTTGTCAGTCAACCCAGCCAAAACAGAACTAGTCTTGTTCACTAAGAAGCGAAACATAAAAATCAGTCGCTTGCCAAAACTCCAAAACACGACTCTGACTCTCAGCAAAGAGGTAAAGTATCTGGGCGTCATCCTGGATGACAAATTACTATGGAACAAACACTTAGAAAACAAATTGAACAAAGCCTGCGTCGTATTCTGGCAGTGTAAAAGACTAATTGGTAGAACCTGGGGCTTACACCCCAGGATCACAATGTGGCTTTACACTGCGGTGATAAGACCTATTATCACCTACGGCGCTGTGGTTTGGTGGCCCAGAACCAAACTGACAACAGCCAAACATAAACTGCAGCAATTTCAAAGACTTGCTTGTGTAGCAACGACGGGCTGCATGAGAACAACACCCACAGCGGCAATGGAGATACTGCTAGGACTGCCGCCCCTTGAACTGTTCATTCAGCAAGAGGCGGCGTCAGCAGCTCTCAGACTGAAGTCACTTAACCTCTGGGGTGTAACACACGGGGGTCATGCCGAAATACTTGAGGAGGCTATCAGACACGAGCCAATGATAGCTGCTCCCAACGACAAGATACCCAAACAGCATTACTTCAATAAGAGCTACGAAATCGAGCTAATTGAAGAACCTTACGATCGATCCGATATAAATGAAATACGCATATATACGGATGGGTCAAAGACACAAACAGGTACAGGAGCTGGAATATACTCACCTGAAATAAACGTAAACATATCAATAGCCTTAGGAAAATATAGCTCCATCTTCCAATGTGAATGTCTTGCCATCACACAGGCTGCCAAGGCAGTTGCTACGCGAGGTATCAAAGACCAAAAGATACGTATTGTTTCCGACAGCGCTGCAGTTTTACGAGCTCTGGAGAATAAAACAATCAAATCCGGGCTCATACTAGAGTGTCACTCAGCATTGCAAACGATCGGCATGAATAATCGGATCACGTTGCAATGGATTAAAGGGCACAGTGGCTCTCTAGGTAACGATGCAGCCGACCAGCTGGCTAGGAGAGGATCCGATGATTTGGCAATTGGCCCAGATCCTATGCTCCCCTTGGCGTTTAATCAGCTGCGTACATGGCTTCGTCACAGAACACGATCACAACACGCCGATCAATGGGCAGAAACCAGTACATGCAGGCAGTCCTGGGAAACAGTCCCATACCCAGACACACGCCTGACAAAGCGCCTGTTATCGCTAAGCAGGCCCGCTCTGCGAGTAGTAGTAGGCACTATCACTGGACACTGCACACTTAACAAGCATTTATATGTTCTAGGAATGACCGATAGCCCCCTTTGTAGGGGATGCCTGTCGGCCGAAGAAACAGCTACCCACGTGATCCTGGAATGCACTGCCGTAGCTAAGCAACGGGCTGAAATCCTCAAAGCACCGAGGTCACTTCGTGAAGCCTGTGGAGACACCAGGAGAATCCTGCGCTTCTGGACGGAGTTAGGCTGGCTAGACTATTAGCCGGCAAATCTGTACGCACAATGGCCCGAACATACACGGGCTAAGTGCGGAAAGCGGAGCCCATAACCATAACCATAACCATGGGTGTTCGGATGTCCAGTTGTCCAGATTTTTTTTTATTTAGATTTTAGTTTTTTTTTTCAAAATGATGGTGTCGAAAATACAAAAAATACAAACAGCCATTTCAAAACAGACTCATGAGGTGTACAGCCCACAGAGCTACTAATGGTTAATTGGTAAAGAATGCCAATAAGCATTCATGAACATTGAACGTGCACCATTTGTTTTGTGTGTGTGTGTGTGTGTGTGTGTGTGTGCTGAAAAAAGTATGGAGGAACAGACACATCACAGGGATCACAAAAATCCGGCTTGTGCAAAGCCTTATATTCCTCATATTTTTATACGCTGCAGAGACGTGGACGCTTCAAGAAATTGAGAAGAAAATGATATGGTGTTGGAGACCAATGCTGGGAATATCATGAAGAGCACTATCCGTGAAGAACTCCGCGTCAAGCAGCGTGTCCACTTTGGTCCGGTCTCGTATTCTCAAATTGTTCGGCCACCTTTCAAGGCGAAACAATAACTCCATAGAGCCTTTCGTCGCCCATGCGATGGACCGACCAGATCAAATCAGTTGTGGGCAGACTTTTGCATGAGTGCACCAGAATGTCTGTGAATGGCGGGAAATGGCGTACCGTAAAGCTACCCAAATATAGTCCAGTCCACACAACTATGGTCCAATTTAATCCGAAAATTACTCGTTCATATAATGACAATTATAACAAATAAACTCTAAAGTGAACAACATAATTAAACAAACTAAAATAAAAACGTATAAAATGACTGATGAAGAACATATATTTTTATAAAAATAAACGAGTTTTGTTTTGGACCATGGTTGGATGATTGGACTATAGTTGGGTAGTTTTACGGTACTATCATACAGCGAACAATATCTGACTCTAATACTAGCAGTTGATCACGACCGCTCTTTAAACAGTGAAACGACTAAAAAGAGGTGTGTGTCTGTGTTTTACCTACAAGACTGCAACAACTTTAAACATGACCTCTCTTGAGACCTTTGGCCTATCAGTTATTTGGACAACCCTAGCGACAAAGTATTATTACGGGGCTATCATCAAATTTTCATGCCATGTCGTATAGGCAGTCCGACGGTTCTGCCGACGCACCCTTTCTTTTATAACTCGGGTAAATGCGGACGCATCATACTCATACAAGACCTTTGTAGGCCAGGAGCTAGAATACAATTCGCTGGCTCTGGCTGAAATTACAGGGTTGATTTTTGAAGAGTTAAGTTTTAAGCATTGTCATGATGACATTAAATCTAAATTAATTTACCCTGAAAATGTAACATAGTGCCCTGTAATATTGGGCCAGCGATTTATTAAGAGTAAAATGCATGACTGTGTTTATGAAAGTAAAATTTATACCATCATTTGTATAAAATATTTATTTGGTTATTTAATGAAGTAAAGTCGTTCGTGCAGAAAAAAGCAAGTTATAATAATTTTTTTGTGTGTTTTGTGACGAAATACTTAACTTATTTTTTATATATCTTATAATTTCCCACTGCTGGGCGAAGGATTCCCCCATTTCTTCCACTCCTCCCTTTTTATGCATTTTGTGCAGTTTCTGGCCATTGGTTCAAAAAGGAGTCCAACTCAATATTAATATTGTGACGAGCGAGGGGTTCATATTAGACAGAAAAAACACAAAATGAATCGACTGCATTAAAACACACACTTTATTACGAAATTACACAATTATAATTCACGCTAACTCTACTTAAAAACTTTAACTTGTGGCGTAACAGTTATGGCGTCATCTGATAGAGTGCTCTGAAACGGACTGAAAACATGTTTCAGGCGCCTGAAAACGACGGCAACTTGAATGAAATTTCGATATCTTGATATGTGATAGAGTCACTCCTGAAACGGCCTGAAATGACTTTTCAGTCTGCTAAAGGTGGTCTAATCTGGTCTAATCCACCAACGTAACACTATGAATATAATATACAATACAATACAAGTACTGTTTATTGCACACCTCATAAAACATACAGGAGAAAAACAATGTAAGAAATTACAATTTAAACAACATGCGGTTTTATCGATAAAGAGCGATCTCTTCTAGACAGTAGGTAAGTGTAAGTGGAGAACTTGAAAAAATATTTTGTTATAATATATTTATTTATCGCGTTAAACATTGCAACACTGCACAATCTCACCCGATTTTTGATACAATAGGTACGCTATTTGACAATAGTGAAAAAAAAAATGTGTCATTGAAACAACTAAACACTCATTCAAAAATACACGGAAGCAAATAAACTACCACTAACTTTTGGACATTATACTATTTTTAATTGGATAAAATACAAAGACGATGTGTTTTGAAGTCCGGTGTCATCATGAGGGTCGTAAAATTGGAGTCTCGCCAGGACGTGAGTTTTAATTCCTTCGTGGTGAGAGTTCCGACGGACAACCTAGCGACCTTCACAAAGGAAGAGTACTGGCCGAAGGGTGTCATGTTCCGGCGTTTCCGTGGACGGCTACCTGACACATCGAACACGCGTAACACGTCGCTGTTGAAAAATGTGACCTAGTTTAGTTTCTTATGTTTTTATTATTTTAATATTTAATATGTATGTTAGATTGTAAGGTATTTATCTATGGGCCTGAAATAAAGAAATAGAAACTTCATACTAACAGATTGTTTTTAACATTTCACAAAGAGTTGCTAATTTGAGCTGTCATCAAATATCATATTTGACACTGGCGAAATACCTCTGGCCAAAGCAGCTACAAGTGAAAGCCATAAAAAAATACCATATTTTCAGACCTACCTCCTAGCCTACACCTTAACTCGGTCAATACGCGCAATAAAGGTATCCCGGCCGCTGTCCCGGGATCGCGGGAATTTCCCGGCCGCCCGATTTTCATCTCACGTCTCCTATTAGAGTTAAGTAAACGGGACTGACCGAAGGTCCTTGTCGGCGATTTGCATATATTATGCTCTTGTTCATGTTTTTATTCAAAAAATAACGTCGCAAAATGGGTCTAGACTGATGTTGAATTATAGAAGCTTTTAATTAGAAATATTCACACACAGGTAATTTTTTTATGAGAGAAAAATTTTATATGATGAAAAATGTGGTTATTTCCACATTGAAACAGAATCGATAAAAATATTCTAAAAACGTTGAGTTTTAATTATGTAAATAATAAAAGCTGAAAATTACATTCAATAAATATATCTAAAAGATTACTGTTGGTTTTTTAAACACATATTTTGACACATGTCAGTTTTTCGATCTTTTTCAATTTGGTAGAGATATGGGGGTGGAAAACGTAAAAAAAGTTGTTTTTTTGTTAGAAAATATAATTTAAATATAATGTTACAGGCATTTCGAAAAAATATCGCAAGGTATTCAGCTCACGAAGTAGCTAGTAAATAATAAATACTCGCTTATAATATCTTTAGTAAGAATTCTTATTAATACAGCAATATAGTCCAGTGATTTCTGCATAGCGGGAATACTTCGCATTCCACACTGCAGATGGATAAAGGGCTTTAGAGTGAGCGGGACAGCTGCATTGTTCTGTGTGGATTGAGAGAGATAGGAAAGGACAGGGTTGTGATGAAAATCTTCAGTCTTTTATATTTTAACACGTGTTTTCGTGTTTTGCTATGATACTGATTACGAGGGCTGTCCACTGAGCCCACGGTCCTGAGTTCGAATCCCGGGTAGAGCATGTTTGCATGATGAATTCAAATGGTCATGGATGTATTATATGTATTTATTGAAATGTCTCCGTTTCAGCTTGTCCTAAAACTCTTTCATATGTCCAGCCAGATTCCTTTCGGCTTCTCGCCTACAGGTCTTATTTCTTGCCCGCTTCTCATGAAATTTTGTGTGTAGGTTCGATAAGTAAGAAACTTAAAGACGATTCAATTTTTTAATATTTTTATCAATGGCAAATATTTTTTTTATAAATATCAAACAACCTCACACAAATTAACCTAGTCCCAATTTAACCTCAAGAAGGCTTGTGTTAAGAGTACTAACTAGACGACATACAAACTTATATAGATAAACTAGCGGCCGCCCGCGACTTCGTCCGCGTAGATTTTTGATGATGACAAAGATGTTAAAATAGGTAAGTGAATTTTATTCTTAATTAAAATGGTCTAGACATCGCAGCTTTAGAATTAAACCGTCATAACTCAAAATTGCCGAAAATTGAGTTTTTGTGTTAAAACGCTTTAATTCTGATAGCTTTACCCGGTCTCTTTCTCAGACCCGCGAAAATAACGTAAACAAGAGAGATAGCATGATTTAGTGCGTTTCACTTTTACTCAAATCACGCGTTTCAATGTGTGCTAAAGTGGCTAACTTCAGTTATGATCCGACAAGCAAATAAGCAGGACGTCGCTGTTCGGGCACATTACGAGATATCGCTGTGCTGTATAAAATATAAGGTATGTTTGTTTGAGTTCTTTCATTACAAGATAGGCATATTTCGAGTTGATTCACTTTAGAGCAAAATGTTTGAAGAAAGTAAGTGATGCAATTCGGGTTATGTCGTTTAAGTAATAATACTCATCGAAATATTTTGAACTATTTAGATATAAATCAGTTTAGTACTAGCAAAAATACACATTTAGAGTAGTATTTCTAGATGACACGCTTTATTGTAAAAGGAACGGTAGAACACTATTATTTATTTCGAGTTAAGTAGTTTCTCTCGACAACAACACGCCGTTTTTGAGAATTATTTCTGTTTATTTCTGTAAAATATTAACTATGAAAGCCATTTTTCTTCATTAAGTAGTCACCCACCGACGATGTAGGTACACGTTTATCGTAGGTACGTAGTAAACGTGTTCATCAGTGCGATTTGAATGTATGTACAATGTGCACGATGACCACGTTTACTATTTAGTACCTACCGTAGGTTTTTATCGTTATAATAATCTTAGTTTAGTTCGTTTGCACATGATAATATGGGCCACCAACTGCTAAACCCATTTTTTTTTTAGCATGAGTCGAAGAATAAATTAAATGCTGCGGTTGGCTGGAGCCCAAATGACTTCCACATGGGCCGGATAGAAGCGACCCGCATCCAGCGAGTCCCCGCAACCCTGACCAGGTCGTCCGACCACCTTGCGGGTGGCCGTTCTACGCTGCGCTTGCCAGTACGTGGTCTCCACTCGAGAACCTTTCTGCCCCAACGGCCATCGGTTCTTCGAGCTATGTGCCCTGCCCATTAACCACTTCAGTTTGCTAACCCTGTTTGCTATGTCGGTGACGTTAGTTCGTCTACGAAGCTCATCATTTCTGATTCGATCACGTAGAGAGATTTCCATAGCTCGCTGAGTGACTCTGAGCTTCCTTAAGAGGCCCATAGTTAGAGACCACGTCTCGGCTCCGTAGGTCATCACTGGTAATACGCACTGGTTGAAGACTTTTGTCTTCAAGCACTGAGGTATCTTGGACGAGAAGACACTGCGCAGTTTCCCGAACGCTGCCCATCCGAGTTGAATCCATCCATTGATCTCTTCCTCGAAGTTGGACCTGCCTAATTGGATCGTCTGACCCAGATAGACGTATTCGTCGACAACTTCGAGGACCGAGTTCCCAACCAATACTGGGGTGGGTGCTACATGGACATTCGACATGATCTTCGTCTTGTCCATGTTCATCTTAAGGCCTACCTGTTGGGATACTCCGTTGAGATCATCCAGCATTATACGGAGATCCTCCAGCGTCTCCGCCATGACCACGATATCGTCAGCAAACCGAAGGTGCGTGCTGATGTAGTTCGCCATTTATGTTGATGCCAAGTCCTTGCCATTCCAAGAGCTTGAAGGCGTCTTCCATTGTGTTGGTGAAGAGCTTCGGAGATATTACATCTCCTTGTCGCACACCTCTCTGCAATGGAATCGCCTCCGTACACTGGTCTTGTACTCGGACTGACATAGTGGCGTTGCTGTACACACTCCTGAGCACCTCGACATACCGATGGTCAATTCGGCATTGCTGGAGGGACTGTAGTACTGCCCATGTCTCGACGGAATCAAAGGCCTTCTCATAGTCCACAAACGCTAAGCAGAGTGGCAGATTATACTCTTCGGTTTTCTGTATGTCAAGGATCGGAGTGAGATGGCCGGGTGCGGTGTGTGGCACATTGGATGAGCTATTTGACATAGTTGTGGACGAGGAGGTAGTTCGAGCGAGATGAAACACTTCAGATACAATTAACTTGATTTATTCCTTATACAATGAAGCACAAAATAACAGTTCCCGGCACAGAGGTCTGTAAGCTAGGTTATCTAAGTCTTGAACAGAATAGTCTTTATTAAATGAACACTGTATTGTTGAGTTATAATTATAACGTTTCACTGATTCTAACTTGGTATAGCACAACGAAACGGGACAGTTCCAAGGCAGCAGTGCACTCGATGGTGACCCAAAGTGAAGTGTCGTGGGCGTTCGCTGAGTGAAAAGAA
Organism: Apotomis capreana; assembly: GCA_947623375.1. Classification (NCBI taxonomy): domain Eukaryota; kingdom Metazoa; phylum Arthropoda; class Insecta; order Lepidoptera; family Tortricidae; genus Apotomis; species Apotomis capreana. Next base: position 2,932,729 of record OX392520.1, read on the forward strand.
AGAAATATAAGCTGATAAGAATGTATCTTGATCTCTTTATTGTGATTTTATTAAGGCTGATTAAGCAGAATTTTGTATGATTATAATAAGGAAAAAGTGCCTTATAGTCATTAAAATAATAAATACTCACTTCATGTCTATTTCGTTATTACATACAAGCTCTACTTATAGCTACGCGGATAAAGTGTAAATTACTTACCTTTTCATTTTCGATTATGAAAATTGAGGCATCGTATTCAAAGTTAATTTCATTTCAATTTCCATATTTTTACATTAACTATTGCTAAATAGTGATATTCCCAGATACCCTGCATAAATAATTACAATATTTAGTATTATACTGCAATAACACGAGTTAGAGACAAAGCTAGTTTCATAAAATTTATAAAATAACGTATTTTTATGACTTGTTTCATTATTAAAACTAATTTTGAATTTTTATTTCATCATAAAACGGCATATGTCGCTAAGGTTTTTTTACAAGCTCCATTTACTACCTTTATCACATTGACATTGTTTTACTTGTAACAGAGTCTAAAAATAGACACTATAATCTATGTAATAGATATGATAAAATAACAATCTAACACAATTTCATACAAAAAAATATATTCAAAAGTAAATCATACCAATTGCTCTAACTTTAAACTCGATTTGCCACAATTCACGTTTTTTGAGTTATGACGGTTTAATTCTAAAGCTGCGACATATTACATTTAAAACAGTGGCAGACACTAATATGAAAATGTTAAAGATTTTTAGAAGATTTTCCAATTAGATTACGGGAATTGTTTGCAGGATGCTTAATATTTATTCCGTCAGTTACCTGATGCTTTTAATCTTTGGAAAAAATGACTCTGCATGATACCAGAGCGACGCATAGATTTGGAGTTAGAAAATGGGGATCTTAGTTATTATGAGTGAGATTAAAAAAAAAAGTTAAATATCGTAAGGCTGTTAAAACAATCTTAAACTCAGCACTGGAAATCGAGAGATGGAGGCAGTTTAATGAAGAGTATCTCTTATAATAATAATAAATAATAAACTTTATTTCAAAACAATAATAAATAATGACCTCTTTTCATAAAAAGGCAGCACTGGTATTTGTACACGCCGGCCTGGCTATTAAACGAAAAGAGTGGTGTGGCGAAGTTCCCGAGGCTGGCCAATATGTTTCTAAATGGTCTAGCAGGTACCCCACTTATTAAAAAGGCTAGTGTTTAAAGAAAATGCTGAAATGTGACCATTAAAAACTTAATGCACATAAGCGAATTTAATGATGCGATTACTATTTTGGTCTACATGCTAGTAGTATACTACTGCATTAAGTTTTTAATGGTCACATTTCAGCATTTTCTTTAAACACTAGCCTTTTTAATAAGTGGGGTACCTGCTAATTGTTTGAAGAGTGATTCAATATATAATGGTGGTACAGTTCTCTATATTTCTGAAGAAGCTAAATAAAGTAAGAATAGGTATATAAAGTATAGATTATTCATGTGCTGATAGACAACTCGCTAAATATACTTAGGAACACATAAAGTTTGGAACACAATTACTTAATAAGAGACATCACTAAGAAAATATTGTTGACAGTCAAGCATAGAAAAGGGGGTGCAAGTTCGTTTTAAAAAAATTATTACGTAGTCACTGGGTAGAAGACAGGAAATAAAAAAAATATAAACTGATAACCTTAGCGTAACACTTCTTTATAAACAACATTAGCGGTGTTCCCTATACAAACTTTGCACCCCTTTTTAACCCCCTTAGAGGTGAAATTTTCCAAAACAGTGAAATTACTTTTTTTTGTATTTGATTAAGTAAGCTATCTACAAAGTTTCAAGTCTCTAGTTCAAAAAATAAAGTTTCTCCCATATAAACATTGCACCCCTTTTTAACCCCCTTAGGGGTGAAATTTTCTAAAACGCTGAAAGTATTTTTTGTGTTTCTGAATAAGTAATCATTCTACAAAGTTTCAAGTTTCTAACTCAAAAAAAAAAGTTTACCCCATACAAACTTTGCAACCCTTTTTAACCCCCTTAAAGGTGAAATTTTCCAAAACGCTGAAATTATTTTTTTTGTATTGGATTAAGTAAGCTTTCTACAAAGTTTCAAGTTTCTAGTTTGAAAAATAAAGTTTCTCCCATATAAACATTGCACCCATATTTAACCCCCTTAGGGGTGAAATTTTTAAAAACGCTGAAATTACTTTTGTGTTTTTTAATAAGTAATCTTTTTACAAAGTTTCAAGTCTCTAGCTCAAAAAAAAAAAGTTTCCCCCATACAAACTTTGCACCCCTTTTTAACACCCTTAGGGATTGAATTTTTCAAAATCGCTTCTTATCTCTAGCCCACGTTATAAAAGTAACCTACTGTGCAAAAATCAACTCTCTTACATTAGTAGTTTTGGCTGTGCGTTGATGAGTCATTAAGGACTTCTTCTTTTATATATATAGACTAGCGGCCGCCCGCGACTTCGTCCGCGTAGATTTTTGATGATGACAAAGATATTAAAATAGGTAAGTGAATTTTATTCTTAGTTAAAATTGTCTAGACATATTACATTTCAAACAGTGGCAGACACTGATATGCAATTGTTAAAGAATTTTAGAAGATTTTCCAATTAGATTACGGGAATTGTTTGCGGGATGCTTAATATTTATTCCGTCAGTTACCTGATGCTTTTAATCTTTGGCAAAAATGACTGCAAGATATAGAGCGACGAATGGATTTGGAGTTAGAAAATGGGGATCTTAGTTATTATGAGTGAGATTTAAAAAAAATGTTAAATATCGTAAGGCTGTTAAGACAATCTTAATCTCAGCACTGTAAATCGAGAGATGGAGGCAGTTTAATGAAGATATATTTAGATATAAGATATATTTCATAACAATAATAAATAATGACCTCTTTTCATAAGAAGGCAGCACTGGTATTTGTACACGCCGGCCTGCCTATTAAACGAAAAGAGTGGTGTGGCGGAGTTCCCGAGGCTGGCCAAAATGTTTCTAAATGGTCTAGCAGGTATCCCAGTTATTAAAAAGGCTAGTGTTTAAAGAAAATGCTGAAATGTGACCATTAAAAACTAAATGCACATAAGCGAATTTAATGATGCGATTACTATTTTGGTCTACAGGCTAGTAGTATTGTTTGAAGAGTGATTCAATATATTCTGGTGCTTCTCTATATATGGTGGTTCTCTATATTTCTCAAGAAGCTAAATAAAGTAAGAATAGTTATATAAAGTATAAATTATTCATGTGATGATAGACAACTCACTAAATGTAGGAACACATAAAGTTTGGAACACAATAAATAAGAGACAGCACTAAGAAAATATTGTTGACAGTCAACCATAGAAAAGGGGGTGCAAGCTTGTTTTAAAAAAAGGACATAGTCACTGGATAGTAGACAGGAAATAAAAAATATATAAACTGATAACCTTAGCGTAACACTTCCTTATAAACAACATTAGCGGTATTCCCCATACAAACTTTGCACCCCTTTTTAACCCCCTTAGGGGTAAAATTTTCTAAAACGCTGAAAGTACTTTTTGTGTTTTTGAATAAATAATCATTCTACAAAGTTTCAAGTCTCTAACTCCAAAAAAAAAGTTTACCCCATACAAACTTTGCACCCCTATTTAACCCTTTTAAGGGAGGTATTTCCAAAAATCCCTTCTTATCCCTAGCCCACGTTATAAAAGTAACCTACTGTGCAAAAATCAACTCTCTAACATTAGTAGTTTCGGCTGTGCGTTGATGGGTCAGTCAGGACTTCTTCTTTTATATATATAGACTAGCTGTTGCCCGCGACTTCGTCCGCGTGGAACCTTTATCTTCAAAATTTTACATTATTATTATTTTCAGATCTAAGTAATGTTGAAATGGCTTAACGTGCTTTTTTTGCAGTTGTTTACGAAATACATAGTAACGAACCCTTCGTACGCGAATCCGACTCGCTCTTGGCCTTTTTTATTTTTTTTCATAAGTCATAAGTCATAAGTATTTAATCATTTAACAATTTACATTGCGTTTGAAATCACACTTTCGGCTAATTAGCTCTAATTACGCGGTATCACTATAAAATCAGGTACATCTACGAACGAATAACTTTACTAAATTCGATGAGTTAAAAAAAAAACAAAATCTTATCTTCTAATAAAATACCTTTTTACAAAGTTTCTAATTCCTAACTTAAAATACAACTTATACCCCATACAACCTTTCCTCCTCTTTTGAACCCCCTTAGGGGTAGAATTTTCAAAAACGCTGAAATTACTTTTCTTGTATTCTATTCCTTTACACAAAAATTCAAGTCCCACGCTCAAATAAATACTTAATTTCCATACAAATTTTAACCCCTTTTTTACCACCTTAGGGGGTGAATTTTCAAAAACGCTGAAATTAGTTCTCCTCCATTTTATTTTAATATCTTTTTACAAAGTTTCAAGTTCCTAGATTAAAAAAAAAACTTGTACCCCATACAAATTTTGCACCCCTATTTAACCCTCTTAGGGGAGGTATTTCCAAAAATCCCTTCTTATCCCTAGCTCACGTTATAAAAGTAACCTACTGTGCAAAAATCAACTCTCTAACATTGGTAGTTTCGGCTGTGCGTTGATGAGTCAGTCAGGACTTCTTCTTTTATATATATAGATAGAAGATAAATAAGAAGTTTCAAGGAATTTCTAATGGATTCGAACTTTCAACCGCTTTTTAACCCTTTTAGGGGACGAATTTTTGAAAACGCTGAAATTACTTTTCTTGTATTCTAATATTGTACTCGTACCTTTACACAAAAATTGAAGTCCCGCGCTCAAAAAAATACTTAATTTCCATACAAACTTTTAACCCCTTTTTTACCACCTTAGGGGGTGAATAATCAAAAACGCTGTAATTAGTTTTCTTTCATTTTATTTTAATACCTTTTAACAAAGTTTCAAGTTCCTAGATTAAAAAAAAACTTTTACCCCACACAAACTTTGCACCCCTATTTAAACCTCTTAGGGAAGGTATTTCCAAAAATCCCTTCTTATCCCTAGCCCACGTTATAAAAGTAACCTACTGTGTAAAAATCAACTCTCTAACATCAGTAGTTTCGGCTGTGCGTTGATGAGTCAGTCAGGACTTCTTCTTTTATATAATAGATTGATGATTTAACTGTTTTACATATTGCACTCCAGGACCTCAAGATATAGGCTCAGCCTAGTTTGGGATCCGCTAGATATATCATACTTTATGTACTTGTGTATTGGTAAGCAAATAAACTATTTTGTATTTTTTTTTGTATTTTTAATTATACTTAGTATTGCACATCTGGAGGATTGACATTCGCGCGGGGACTAGGCATACGGAGATTAGACTTTCCGGTAATGGACGAACGATGACTAGACATTTAGGGAATTGGACCTAGGTGACCGAACCCCAGGACCGCTGGCTCAGTAGGCAGCTGTTCTACCACTACACCATCCACCTCGTCATATATGTTATATCAAATGGGGATTGAAAACTTAAAAAAAAGCCATTTCGAAACTTTCGTGAGACATTTTCAATAAAGCGGTTCAGTGACGAAGCTACCGCGCCGCTGTACGGGTAGCACTTAGCAGTCCCTGATGAAGAGCTTCGTACGAGTTCGAAAATGTCGGCCCGTTTCCGAAAATTCCAAGTGAGTTTAAACCGCTTAAGAGGCCTTTTAAATATTTTTTCATTTTATGACAAATATATTGATAATTTCATGCAACGATTTGAAGTGAAAAATACTTTTCCCTGAGTTCTAGAAAGTAACATAGTTATGTATTTCATTGCTTTCATTGCGTGTAGTCGAAAACAAGTTTCTGCGTGAATTTGGTCAAATTCGAGTAGTTTTTGAAACAAAAATTATCAATGAAAAATTCAATCTGTAGGTTTCAAATATACACCAATAAATCGCAATGACCCTTTTCTAAGTAGTAACATTGATAATACATATATTAAGAATCATTTTTGATCATAGTGAATAATGTCATGTCTAAAACAATCAGCATTCTTGAACGCATAAGGAGCCTTCGCTAGGCCTACAGCTCACAACTACCAGTTATATCTACTGCGATAAATCATCAAATCACCATGTTCTAATCATCACATATCTTAATGCATCATCATCAGATTACTCAAGTCATACATATCAACATTCAATGTGGCATTTATGGCAATAACTCACCCTGCCGATTGCCTACTCATCATCATCGTTACAAACTAATCAATAACAATATTAATATGAAACATAAAGCAATACTCGATTTAACAAGACGAGTAACCATTTAGTCAGGACACGTTTGGCTCGGTTTGTAGACACCTGCCTACTGAGCGGCGGTCCCGGGTTCGAATCCCGGCCAGGGCAAATATTTGTGTGATGAACTCGAATATTTGTGCTTGGGTCATGGTTGGTATGTGTATTTAAGTATATATATTTATCCATATAAGTACATATATCGTCGTCTAGTACCCATAACACAAGCCTTCTTGAGCTTAACTTGGGACTAGATCGATTTGTGTGAGGGTTTTCGATATTTTTTTTTTTGGGTCATTGTCAGTTTTAGATTCATGTCTTTCCTGTGGACATTACTGCAGACGCCGGGAAAGAAGGACTTGCCGGGTGAGTAGGTATAGACGGCCGACCGTAGGGAGGCCGGATAGTGATACGAAGCGTGCGTGTCTAGGAACAAATCATGGGGCCTATGATGGTTGCGTTTAACCCGTGATAAATGAGTGACAAAGCATCCGTCACTCACACTCGTATCTTGTCAAAACGTGACGGATGCTTTGTCACTTATTTATCGCGTGATAAAAGCAACCATCATAGGCACCCGTAGAGACGTTTTTTTTGTGATATTGGCGTTGTGACAGATGCGTGCTTAGGTTTGCCAGTGACAAGCCGTGGATTACCAGAACTGGCTTCACTTTCAAGCATTGACTAGGTTTCTAAGCGTATTTTTTATCTTTAAATAAGTAACAAAAATAGTATCCAATCGCCTAGGAACCTAGCAACTATATCGTAATTTGTATGTTCAACCTCCAAATATCCGGCATTTTGAAAATTTCCAAGAACTGAATTGGCATAAAAAATATGATATACTTATCGAACCTACTTACAAAATGTCATAAGTATCGGTTAGAAATGCGACTTCCAAAGTTCCAAACATAAATCCAAACGTACGAAAGAATATTGAATCGGTGGTGATGGTACGCTCGATCAACAAATGTTTCTACTTGCCCTTGCTGGAATTAGAACCTAGAACCACAAATAGTCGTCTGAAATATTATTCCGACAAACAGTCAGTCATACTCATCCTCATCTCCATTGCCATCCTCATGCCCGCGCCCCCGCTAGTTTCGTATTGTCCTCATCTCAATATTGAGATTAAAAGTGACGCTTCGCTTGCTGCGAATTATCAGGTGTACTGGCGGCAGAAAAACGGGGAGAAATGTCGACTGCGTTGACACCGCTACAGACAACAAAAAAGGTATACCTATAGTGTAGTTTTTAAAAAAAGTAGTGTTTGGTAGAATTGTCATACAACTTTTCATTTCAAAAATCAAATAGGTACATTGAAATCAATCTTAGTATGTACTTTTATTTATAACACAACACAACAGATTATCAAAGAAAAATTGAAATGCGTAACCTGGTCGAAGAGACCAGGAATCGAACCCGGTACCTCTGTATTGCCGGTCCAGCGCGTTAACCTTTCCGCCATCCCAACGCCCAAGCAACCTTCCGAATTTTTCCTTATGCTTTGTCTGTCGATCTTTGTATTGTTTATTTGAAAGGCTTTGCACCTTAGCCACCTCTAAACCCTTTCAAAATTTGTAAAAGTCTCATGCAAAGAATATACTCAAGAAATATTTTGAGTGGGTATTCCATGGCATTTGATGAACATTTCGTTATTTGGTACTTAAAACTCACTCTGAGTGAGTAGCAAACTTTTCTTACTTCATCTTATATTAAGAGATCAATTATCTTTTCTTGGGATATGATACAAAGGTCCAATGTTGCTAGTTTACCACTAATTTTAATTTTATTTTCAAAAAAAACAGGAAAACTTGAACAATTTCAAAAATGGAAAACGACGGGGTCTTCTCTTCCAATTAACGAACTATCTCTTTTGAACAATCATCTTCCTTGTTTTGCTTGTTTGATCTGACATCAGAAGTGGGATCCATTATGTATTTACCTCTTATTATTTTTAAATACATTTCTTTCCAAAATTCAACATTCTTTTCCGAAGGTGGATCAGTGTGGTTTAAAAAATTGGGCAAGTATGAGTCCGACTCGCGCATCGAACCCTTCATGCGCGAGTACCTATACATATATATAATCTATAACAAGTTTGTTGTATGGGAGCCCCCCTTAAATATTTATTTTATTTTGTTTTTAGGATTTGTTGTTATAGCGGCAATAGAAATACATCATCTGTGAAAATTTCAACTGTCTAGCTATCACCGTTCTTGAGATACAGCCTGGTGACAGACGGACGGACGGACGGACGGACGGACGGACGGACAGCGAAGTCTCAGTAATAGGGTCCCGTTTTTACCCTTTGGGTACGGAACCCTAAAAATGTATCTTTTCTCTATCGTAATCATAATATAATTTATATAATATATCTATCATTACAGTTAATTTCTGGGATCAGGGATGGAAATAGTCCGTCTATTTTCTCAAGGTTTTCTCAGAGAAACACTACCAACAATTAATGTAATAAATCCGCTCATTATGCACTTAGCAATTGAAATGAATCTTATCTAAATGTAAAAATCACACAATCTTACAAACGATAAAACGTCTAGCAGGTCTATGATGGTTGTATTTATCATGTGACAAATAAGTGACAATGCATCTGTCACTTTATTTATCTCGTGATAAAAGCAACCATCATTTGATCCGCAGGTAGCAAAAAATCATATACAGGGTGGAACATTTGTAAAAACTGAGCTGACAGGATAGTGTCATCTGAGTGATCTACAATCGAGTTATTTTCTTATAATTATAAAGCTGGATTTAAAAGTAAAAAATAGTCATCAAAATAAAATATTTTAATATCAGTGTCAACCCTACTAATTCAAAGCTTTGCTTTACTTTTTAAATTGACACCCGTCTTTGACTCAAGCGATGTTCAAAAAGGCTAGGGTTGATATGTGCAGATTTATACACTAATGTTTAGCAAATTGTATCTCAAAAATGGATAGAAATATTTACATAGTTCATTGGTGAAAAATGAAGTACTCAGTCTGAAATGAAATGAAATGAAATGAAATGAAATGAAATGAAATGAAATGAAATGAAATTATTTATTTGCGTAAACATGGTTGTAACATTGTGTGTTTGTCTTAACATAATTAGTATCAGTATCACATGTTTAGCCAACATGGCATGCAAAAATTAACAGCTTAGATAGTAGGAATGTCAAATTTATATATACAGGGAAATCAACTCTAAATTAAGTCTATTCCTTAAAATTAAAAAAATCTGTCAACGTATAGAAACATTTATCTATTAACGGTCATTCTCCAGATTTGGGTTCTAATTCTAATTAACGCGTCGCTTTTTTTCTACTTACTTTTCAATCATTTTTATCTGAAATATAGTAACATATCGATCATTGAAACTTAAGTGTGGATAGGGCACTTTATAATTATTAAAGGTTCATTACTTATAAGCAAATTAAAATTTAAATGACGCGTGAATTAGAAAAACGTCGTGTTAATTAGATTTTTTGACTTTTTGTATGACGCGTTAATTAGAAAAGCGACGCGTTAATTATACAAATTCAGTTATATTTTTTTAAATTAAAATAAAAACGTTTTGTATAATAATATATGACTGATACGGTGACAGTTATATGACATAAGCTATGTTTTAAATAATATGAAAGTACATACGTAAGTACTCAAGAAACAAGCACACCGGCCGTTAGTTACTAGGTAGGTCAGGTATGCAATTACGTATGTAAATTGAATTATTATGATAAGTTATAATAAATAATTTATACATGTACCCGTCCTCGCTACGCTTACTATATTATCTCTTCCTTCTCCTTGCGTCGGTTGCCTCATTGCTGAGGGTCGTGTTCATTCCCGGATGATGCGGCGCCATCTGTTGCTGTCAGTAACCGTGTGTAGAGCATCGTGTACTGTAGTGCCAAGGGTTATGAGAATCTGGTCTATCCAGCGTGTCGTGCTCCTGCCTCTTGGTCGCTTGCCTTCAACTTTTCCAGTGATTGTCGTTTTTCCAGGTTATCACTGTCTTTCCTGGCAATGCGATCAAAGTACTCCAGAACCCTGCGAAGATAGGTCGTCGACAGTTTAGTTCGGATCTTGAGTTGGGCTAAGATCGGTGCGTTGGCGTGGCGTGCTGTCCATGGTATGCGCAGGATTCTTCTCCAGCAGAAAGCATCAATTCGATCACGGTCCACTTTCTTCAGTGTCCATGTTTTTGAGCCGTATGAAAATATGGAGAACACCATAGTTCGGACTAAGGTAGTCTTAGTGTTGGCGGAGATGTTCCTGCCCTTCCGTACATTATTAAGCTGCGACATTGCGCCCTTGGCCATCCCAGCGCGAATTCTGCGAACTTCCGTCTTACATGAACCATTATTGCTAATGTTAGAACCCAGGTTCTCCGTGATTTCGAAGTTAAGCGTTTCACTGAGTTCTACCTTGCCTGTACGATCAATAATCATGAATTTGGTCTTGGATCTGTTGATTGAGAGTCCGAATTCTTCACTAAAGCGCGCCATCCTGTTCAATAAACTGCCCATCTTATGCTTTCGCTAGCTGCTAGGAGGGTCGTGTCATCGGCGTATCGCAAGACTTTACGTCCCCCAACAGTAATGCTACCATCCCAGCCGTCCTCCTTATGATGTATTCGCCGTATATGGGTCAATTTCCCAAGCAGTATTTTTTGATGGCAAGACTGAAAACGCAGGTGCAGAAAGGTTGAATAATAAAGTACCATTTTTTTTCGGAAACAGCCCGCCATTGTCTACCTCGAGCAACAGCTAAAATTTAAATATTAATATATATAATAATTTAAAAAAATATATTTAGACCAAATTTCTCATCAAGGTGGGTTGTCCCCAAGCCGGTTTTGTTTGTAAAATGCCGGGTAAGTCAAATACTATGCATGACAAAGAAAATCTGTTACCTTTATTTTATTACCATATAAATAGGTAACGAAAAAAGTACATTACCCGTTATATATCTCCTTTGTATACCCTTGAATAAGTGCATATACGTTTGTCCCGAGAAAACTTCTCATTACCGCCGACAATGTTTCGAACCGATTTATTTCCCAAATTTGATCAAGTACGCCCCCCGTCTCCCGCGCACTTCAAAGAATTAGTCAAGCTGCGGCGCTCGACGAGGCCGGTTGTGTATAGTGGCAATACGTTGGCTTGAATAAACGTGAATTTTTCATCGCGGTGGACAGGGGACAAAAAAAATGTCATTCCGGAGTTTGTTATAGCTTCTTTATTTTTTAACTGCGTGGTTTGAAATTTATCTATATCAGGTAAAGTACACTCGCCATTACAAGAGTTTAATTAATTTTAGAATATAAGGCTTACTTTTTTTTTAAGAAATAAAAATATGTCGTGTTTCTCATTCCACCATTCTCATTCCGGTGTTTCCGGTGTAGTAAAATGACTTTAAACCCCACCAAAATGAGGAAAGCACCGGAATGACATCAAAAGTAGCTTCACTTTTCATAAATATTGTTGAAATAATAATATTTTTTTATTTTGTTTTTAATACCATACTAAGATATATGTTTATATTATTATGTAATGCCACTATAATATATATTACGAATATAAAAAGTAAAATTACTTTCATAATATGCCACTTTTCTTTCATTCCGGCGTATGAAATTTCATTGCGGTGCACTTATTTTATCATCCTGGTGTACATTTATCATTCCGTTGTGTGTTTCATATTCGATCTCGAATATCTCGAAAACTATTTCAGATTTCAGGGTCCCTTTTACATATGTTTAATAATATAGTCTAAAGTATCTCTTCACATTTAAAAAACTTAAAAATAATCAAAAATAAAGAATCACACCGAAATGATACAAAAAATGCGTCTTGTTGAAATTGACCCATATATTGAACAGGATAGGTGAAAGAATGCAACCTTGTCTTACACCCTTTTGGAAACTGAAGGGATTGTATGACGTCTTATCTATTCTCACTGGTCCTTGGCTGTTGTAGTAAAGTGGCTGTAGTGTAGTAGTGCAGTGAGGAGGCAAGGAACACCCAAATTGGTCAAAATATCCCATAGACAGTCCCAGTCGACAGTCAAAAGCCTTGATATAGTCGATAAAGCACATGATGAAAGGTGTATTGAACTCGTAGCACTTCTGTACGATTTGCCTCACGTTCAGTATTTTCTCGTTCGTGCCTTTTCCCTTCTCAAAACCCGCTTGTTTTTGTGCGATCTGCCAGTCTAGATAGTGACGAAGTCTGTTGTTTATCATGTGGAGCAAAACTGAGTCAGAGCAAGTGTACGGTAGTTGTCGCATTTTTTCGATGAACCTTTTTTGTGGAACGGGATGATGACGGATTGGGTCCAGACTTTTGGCCATCTGCCGTTTTGCCACAAGTGGTGGCAGATCTTGTGCAAGATATGGCTGCTTTTATCACCCAGAGCTTTGAAAACCTCGGAAGTAATGTCGTCTTGTTCTGGAGCTGTTTTAATTTTAAGGCGATCGATTGCTGCTATTATCTCTGATTTGAAGATGTTGGGCTTCAAGTTCAGAACCCAGAACTTGGATTTGGACTTTTGTCTCAGCAGGCGAACTTTCTTGAACAGATCCGGGGTTGTAATTTAAGTGGATGCGACTCGACTTCTTGGCATATGCTCGTTCTTGTCTCTGCGGCGTTCCCTTTGAATTGCTTTAGGTACATAGTTTCGAGTATTCCCTTTTCACCTTGGGGTCTTGACGGGCATTAATTTTAATTTCTTTCCGGCGCTGAATTAGGTTCCACGTTTCCTCAGTGATCCATGTGGACCTTCCACAGTCCCTTCCTCTCTTAGATACGATATCCTCAAAATATTCATTTATTACCTGGACTCAGCATCACCTGTCCGCGGTGGATCTAAATTCATGAGCGTCGCTTCCGTCAGATTCTGGAAATGGGATCGCTCTATTGGATTCTAAGTTCTGGGTTTAGGTCGCGCGTTACGGTAAACGGCTTTGAGACGAATGGCGAAGGAGGTAACCAGTAACCGCATTCAGCTCAAGGGAAGGTTTTCACATTTTTGACAGATGACTTCCAGCGCTTGTCTACCAGTATGTATTCTATCTGATTCCTAAAACAACCCAGGTTCCAGGAGACTTCCAAGTGTAGAGTCATCTTTTGTGATGGTGAAAGAGTGTTAAAGTAATGGTCAGACACAAAACACAGAACTCTGCAAGCCTCTGACCTCGTGCGTTCCTAGAGTCTAGACCATATTTTCCAATGGTGTCTAGGATTTCATGGACTATTTCTGAGCTTCCTGTTTTAGCATTCCAGGCTCCCAATACCATTGCGATTTGCCGGCTTGGTATGCCGTCTAGAGTTTCCTCTAGTTGATATCCTCTTCCGTGGACTGTGTTGTAAACTTGCACGATGTTGAGAAGACATAAATTGGTGTTCAGCTTCATTGTTATTATTCTATCAGACACAGGGTTATATCCAAGTACGAAATATTGTTCATGCCTGATGGTGCTAATATATTGCAAAACCGCTTCGGCTAGAATTTTCCAGCGCTGAGAAATACAGCTTGCTACCTGATGAGGTTTTAAAATGACCCCACGAAGATGTGGCTATATATTATAGGTACTATACAAATCTTCTAGAAAAAAAAACCAACCTGATGATTAGAACCGCATGGATGGTTAAATTCTAATTAACGCGTTCGTTTTTGATGCGTGAATTAGACTTGTGAATTAGGGATTCTTGAAAAATACAAAATAACTTTTTATAGGTACATGTAATAATCTACAGAATCTAGTATCTATTAAATAATGCGGCCTTTAATGTGCACTAAAATTCTCTGCGCGATAGAGTTACCGGTTGATTTTTAAAACGTGAACGTGTGAATTAGAAATTTCGTGAGCCAAAACGCGTGAATTAGATACTTACAGTCATAGTCCGCAACCCGTACACAGCTGACACAACCATCCCACACGGGACTCTGGGCACGACTGACCGCTTCACCGAAATGCGTTAGTGAGATCCGTACCTACTTTCAGAGAAGTTGTGTAATCACAACCGACCGCGACGCGTCAATTATTATACGTTTCGAGACAAAGTTACTATAATTGATATCTTTGTGATATATTATTTGTATTGACTAGGTTTTTTTTGTACGATTAAAACATGTATTCTTTTGTTTAATAATCTTGCTTACATTGTTTTTTCTTCATGTATATCACCAGGAGAAATTGGTATGTAAGTAATTTGGGTAGTGGGACGCGACGTGTCAATTAGGAGAATAGGACTAAAAGTTTTTTTTCCTACCCGAAGGGTTTGAAATATGCTCTTGAAAATTCATGTACAGCTCAATACGAATACCTGCTACGATCAAAAAATATAAGATATAATTAAATCAATAATTTTATATTTTTAAACAGCGAAGACAAGCAAAAATGTACGTCTGGAGAATGACCGTTAACCATTTTCTTAATTTAATTACAAATACTTTGTCAGGCAGCAATCTTATTTCGTAAGGTATGTTATTGTAGACTCGAATACTCATAATGTAACAATTTTTTTTAAATAATGACGTTCTACATGGTGGCATTAGCAGCTTATGTTCGTCCCTTGCTCTTAATTTACTATTAAATTGCGGTTTTTTAAAGTTATGATGCAATTTTCGAACGAGACATGCTAATTCTAATACATATAAGCCAACCAAAGTGAGTAATCCAAGTCTTTGAAATAAAGGTCTACAAGAATCCCTAGGGTGTACTCCACACACTGCTCTCTAAGACATCTTTTTTGTGTACTAAAAACTTTGCTTGCTTCTGTGCAGTCTGAACAATTCTGAACAATTCCGTTTGCTTAAATTTTAAGGACTTTTAAAGTCCTTCGATCTGTTTCACCCCTAGATCTCTTCCTGTTGTATTATGAAATTCTCGATAGCAAATATCAAATATTATAATATCACAGCTAATTATCCACCTGGGGTAGTCCGTCTATTTTCCCCACGCTCCCCGGCCGTTGCAGGCGACGTCTCGCCTGACACGAACACCTTTTTGTGTGAAGACTCCACACAGATTCAGTACACTGGAAGAACTGTTCGGGAATTTAAAAATGGCGGAATGAGAAAAAAAAAATTACCAGGATGTAAGTAAAACTCTAAATTAACGCTTAATTTAGCAATGACCAATATACTGGACCCTCTCTTTGTATTTTTTTCTGAACCGCAATCGTTTTTTAGCAATATGATGTGAAAATGCTTGCCTTGATGTCACTTCGTAAGCGTGCAGGTGATAGATGCAGAAGCGGTGATAAGTAAACACTCCAAGTAATCACACACAGTTTATTGTCTATACGATAGCACACAGAAGAAACAGCACAGCACACAAGCAGTTACTATAGAATGGAAGGAGTAAGCGAAAGCAGAAAGAAAGTCTTAAACACTAGATTTAGGCTACACAACAACGTTTCGAAAGCAGCGGCTTAATAGATAGAAGCGCATGCGTCTCGCGTCAGTATTGGTTAGGGACTGCGCGGGCGGCGGAGTGAAGCTACCAGGCGGCCGGGCGCACGGACCGGTTGCGCCGCGCATCAGCGATAAGCGAGCTACTTGCGAAAGAATCTCTAATAACAAAACGGATCGCTCTGTCCGGAACAAAATATTAAACTTGAATAGATATTGAATTTTACATTATTGGTATTGCAAATTATATATGTTTATTATTGTTTACGTATTTATATAATCTTAATATGAGTTATAATTTATTTATAACTATACAAAATTATACTTTTAATTTAAATGATTATTTGATTTTACATAGATTAATAATTAATTATTTTTGTTACGTTGATTGTTATTATTATTATATGAATTCCAAAATACAACATTTGATAAAATTAACAATTATATTTTAACTATCTCGAGGATAATTAAATAATTATTTAATAGAATTATTGAATAAATATAATAAATACAATTCCGACCCCACATCACCCCCCTCCAGAGACCGTCCAGGGCGATAATAATTAATAATAATCAGGTACACGCACCGTGCGTCCTGATTTAGACTTTTTTGCCATATTATTCTGTGTCTCTGGAGAAGATTGACTTGGTGGGACTGGAATTGTTACATTAATTTGAGAGTCAGCTAGTATATAAGCCGGCTTGATACGATCTATTGACACTGACACATTTTTGTTGTTAACCAACAGTTTAAACACTTTATCACCCCTTTGTAACACTTGGTATGGCCCAGTATAGGCTGGTTTTAGTGGTGGATGAGTGGTATCATCCCGGAGGAACACGTGACTTGCCGTTTTGAGGTCCTTAAAGATAAATACTGGCCTCTTGCTGGAATGACGTGACGCTGGCACTGGGGTAAGGTTGTGAGCAAACTTACGCAAACGCACAATGTAATCAGTGACATCTGCAGTATCATCTGGTCTGGCCTTGTCGAGTAACAACTCTCCTGGTAATCTCAGTGGCTCTCCATATACGAGCTCTGCAGTTGAAGCATTAAGGTCTTCTTTGTATGCGCTACGTATCCCAAGTAGAACTAAAGGTAATGAGTCCACCCAGTTACTGTTAGCGTGACAAGTGATAGCGGCTTTCAACTGTCTATGGAAACGCTCCACAAGGCCATTACACGCAGGATGGTAGGCGGTTGTACGACGATGCTGAAATCCGGCTAATTCTGACAAGTGCTTGAACAGGGCGCTCTCAAACTGTCTGCCACGATCGGTGACGATGTCATTGGGGCAGCCAAACCGAGATATCCACCCATGTAGCAAGCCTTTTGCTACAGCCTCAGCTGTGATCTCCTGCAGTGGTATTACCTCAGGCCAACGAGTATAACGGTCGATGGCTGTAAGGCAATACTTATATCCTTGAGATATTGGCATGGGTCCGATGAGATCAATGTGAACATGCATAAACCTCGCTCTGGGTAACTTGTAGGTTCCCAGAGGTGCAGAAACGTGCCGAGTTACCTTGGCTCGCTGGCATGACAAACAAGCACGCGCCCACTCGCGGCAATCCTTTTTAACACTTGGCCATACGTAGCGATCTGTGACAAGCTTGATGGACGCATTGGCACCAGGGTGACTAAGGCAGTGCAGGCTCTGGAATACCTGCTGGCGCAACTCCTTGGTGACGTATGGTCTTAGCGTCTGGCCATTTTCGTCGCAATACAATTCAGCATGGGTACCTGGCAACTTGAGTTTCTTGAGATGTAACGAAGTGTCACTGTGCAAGAGCTCTTGTAGTTCGGGATCCTTTATCTGAGATTGCGCTAGCTGGGTCAGGTCAATGGGCTGTGTGATCTCTTCAATGCGGGACAAGGTATCCGCCACAACATTGTCCTTACCTGAGATATGCCTTAAATCGGTGGTAAATTGCGCTATGTAATCCAGGTGCCTGAACTGTCTTGGTGAGCAGTTATCTTTACGCGAGTTGAACGCAAAACAGATCGGTTTATGGTCTGTGTATATCGTGAATACCCGGGCCTCCACCATATGTCTGAAATATTTGATGGCTTCATATATGGCCAACAGCTCACGGTCATATGGAGAATACTTGCGTTGTGAGGGACTGAGCTTTCTCGAGAAAAACGCAAGTGGCTGCCATTCATCGCCGACATACTGCTGCAATGCTGAGCCCATGGCTGTATCAGAGGCGTCAGTAACAATGGCTAGCTTAGCCTGGCTATCCGGATGGGCTAAAAGCGCAGCCTGGCATAAGCTGTCCTTACAGCGGGTGAACGCCTCGTACTCTTCAGCGCCAAAGTTGACAGGATGAGACCCTTTTACCGAGCCTGTTAGCAGGGCATTTAGTGGAGCTTGGAACTGCGCTGCGCCGGGGATGAACCTGCGGTAAAAATTGATCATCCCTAGAAATCTGCGCAACTCTCGCACGTTTTTAGGAGTCGGGAAGTCCTTAATGGCATCGACCTTGGCTGGAAGTGGCTTCGTTCCCTGTGCTGATATGCGGTAACCTAGAAAATTCACCTCTGCTGCCCCGAAGACGCACTTGGAGGTATTAATCACCATGCCGTACTCATTGAATTTGGTGAACAGTTGTCGCAAATGATCTTTGTGGGTACTCTCGTCCTTTGAAAACACCAAAAAGTCATCCAGATAGGCAAAACAAAAATCCAGTCCCCTTACCATCTCATCCACGAACCGCTGAAATGTCTGACTCGCGTTCCGAAGTCCAAACGTCATAAAAGGGAACTCGTACATTCCAAACGGCGTGGTGATAGAGGTCTTCGGGATGTCCTCTGGATTCACGGGGATCTGGTGGTACGCTTTCTCAAGGTCGATGGTGGAGAATACCTGGGAACCAGAAATACAATGAGCAAAGTCGTGAATATGCCGAATAGGATACTGGTCCGGGATGGTTCTCGCGTTGAGCATTCGGTAGTCACCACAGGGACGCCAGCCATTGTCCTTTTTGGGAGCTAGGTGTAGCGGCGACGACCAAGGCGACTCCGATGGTCTAGCAGTTCCGTTCTGGAGCATAGCAGCAAACTCATCTTTAGCTATTTTTAATTTGTCCGGGGCCAACCGTCGAGGAGAGCAAGACACAGGAGGCCCTGGAGTAGTTCTAATATGATGAAGAACGTTATGCTTCGGAACACGAAGAACGCCTGATGGGCGAGTAATGTCGGGGTACTCGAGTAGTATGTGATGATAGTCCGACTCACCCGACACAATTTTCACCGACGATATAATTTCCGGCGCACACGCAGGCAGAGCCACGGCACAGATGTTAGTCGATTTATCAATCAGCTGTTGGTTCCTGCAGTCTACGACGAGGTTGTAGTGCGACAGGAAGTCTACGCCGATAATCGCCTTTGTAACATCCGCGACGATAAATCTCCAAGTAAAGTCGCGGCGCAAGCCTAGGTTCAGCACTAAGTGTATGTAGCCGTACGTATTAATTGCCGAGCCGTTTGCTGCACATAACTGGTAGCTTGTTTGTTGTCGCCTATTTTTAAGTGCTGACCTAGGGAAGACACAGAGATCGCTGCCAGTGTCTACGAGAAACTGCATCTTCGACGTTTGGTCTGTGACGAATAAGCGACCAGTGCTAGGGCAATCGGCGGTCGCCATTAACGAGTGCCCTGTTCGTTTCCCGCCCGATAGTCGCAAGGCTTCACGCACTTTGTTGCACGTTCACCAAACTTCGCGTGATACCAGCATTCCGGATATTTACGGTAACTGGATTGAGACCGCTTGGAGCTGGAACGATTACTTGACTTGCTGGACGAACGGTTCTTCGAACGAGACTGTCTGCCTCCATGGAGTTGAGTTTTAAGGTCCTTCATCTCTCTGGTCAGCTCACTTACTTGACGCACGAGGGTAGCTAATTGTGGATCGGACGCGGAAGCTGCAGCAACTTGATGAGGACTTGACAAGTCGTACACACGATCAGCCAGGTCAGCCAACTCTTCCAGCGAATCGTTCGGTTTTGACGCAACCACATATTGCACGTTGTTTGGTAAGCGGGTGGTCCAGATGGATAGCAAAAACTCATCTGGAATATTTGGACCAGCTAGGTGACGTAAATGGCGAAGGAACTGAGATGGTCTTCTGTCCCCCAACTCTTCTTGGCTCAGGAGCTGTTTCACTTTCTTCTGCCGAGATACTGAAAGCCTTTTTATCAGCTCTTCCTTGAGCTTCTTATATTTGTCAGTAGCCGGTGGGGAAATAATCACATCTTCCACTTCAGCGGCGTACTGCGATTCCAGTTGCGCGACGACATAATTAAACTTGGTCGCATCGGTGGTGATATTAGAAATAGAGAATTGGCTCTCTATTTGAGCAAACCACACTGCAGGTTTCTCTGGCCAAAATGCAGGTACACGGACGCCGACACGATAAACTTCCGTTGCTGGGCCGCCATTTTGCCCTTGCAAAACGTTTGCATTGCCTTGGTTCTCTTCGCTCATCTTCAGTGTTCTCGGGGTCACCAGTTTAGCAATATGATGTGAAAATGCTTGCCTTGATGTCACTTCGTAAGCGTGCAGGTGATAGATGCAGAAGCGGTGATAAGTAAACACTCCAAGTAATCACACACAGTTTATTGTCTATACGATAGCACACAGAAGAAACAGCACAGCACACAAGCAGTTACTATAGAATGGAAGGAGTAAGCGAAAGCAGAAAGAAAGTCTTAAACACTAGATTTAGGCTACACAACAACGTTTCGAAAGCAGCGGCTTAATAGATAGAAGCGCATGCGTCTCGCGTCAGTATTGGTTAGGGACTGCGCGGGCGGCGGAGTGAAGCTACCAGGCGGCCGGGCGCACGGACCGGTTGCGCCGCGCATCAGCGATAAGCGAGCTACTTGCGAAAGAATCTCTAATAACAAAACGGATCGCTCTGTCCGGAACAAAATATTAAACTTGAATAGATATTGAATTTTACATTATTGGTATTGCAAATTATATATGTTTATTATTGTTTACGTATTTATATAATCTTAATATGAGTTATAATTTATTTATAACTATACAAAATTATACTTTTAATTTAAATGATTATTTGATTTTACATAGATTAATAATTAATTATTTTTGTTACGTTGATTGTTATTATTATTATATGAATTCCAAAATACAACATTTGATAAAATTAACAATTATATTTTAACTATCTCGAGGATAATTAAATAATTATTTAATAGAATTATTGAATAAATATAATAAATACAATTCCGACCCCACAGTTTGAACTATCGAACCCCGATGAGGCCAGAATTAAGGAAATTTAGGGTTTATGTCCAAATCAAGAGTTTAAGGTTATAAAATGTGCGTAAAGGAATAATTTTATTAAAATACTCGAATCGCTAAATAATTACATAGATCGCAGATAAATGAAAAAATGTTTAAATCTCGAAATAATAATCTCCTATCCGTGTACCTTGTTCTGTCTGTCAATTTTCCTCAGTTTCTATTAAATCTAAAATCGAGGCCATGGTTCCTAAGAACAGATATCCCTATCTCTTAGAGTTTTCGTTTTCTCCTTACTGCCCCATTTGGTAAATTCTCTTCCAGTATCGTTAACTCCGCGTCGCGTAGTAGGTATTCTGGTTGCAAGAATACCTTTTTCTCTGCTACGAGATCTGAATACCAACCCACGTTAATTCTGCCAGCCTTACATTAAATTACATCCCTTTGTTAAATAAAAGGATAAAAAGAAAATTATATGTCAGGCATACTAATCGTGTGGTTTAGGTTAATTTTTTATTTATTTATTTAAACTTTATCGCATGAATGGGTACAAATGGTGGACTTAATGCCATAAGGCATTCTCTACTAGTCAACCATTAGTCTAAACAAAAACATTTTATTGTGCAGGGCCTGTCAACTATCAACATTAGGTATACAAAAAGAGAAACTTATTACATCTTAATAATAGGTATACTTAATTAACACAATAAATAAAAATACACAAATATGCAATACAATATCACTAGGTACGTAGTATAAATCAAAGTCGCTTCCAGTCTGTCTGTCTGTCCCTATAATGTATACTTAGATCTTAAAAACTACGCAACGAATTATGATGCGTTTTTTTTAATAGGTAGAGAGATTCAAGAGGAATGTTTATATGTATAATACATGCATAATTTATTATCATTGCAGCCGTGCGAAGCCGGGGCGGGTCGCTAGTACTTACATAAACATTACTTCTTGTATCCAGTTCGAAACATCATACCGACAATCAGTCTAGCTAGGCTAGCTTACTAGTGAAATACTTGCGCAACATGTGCTTGAAGGTTTGTTTTGTTTGTGCTTGCCTGATAGAAATGATAGGGTATAGGAAGAAAAGAAGAGGAAGATTAGAAATATAGGAAGTGGGAGATCGTTCCAAAGCCGTATTGCATAAATTATACTCATTGTCAGAGATTAACGTACAGTAGTTTCAGTAGCAATAGAGTTGCTCAATCGCCCTGAAGTGAACAAGCCAGTGGGAATCAGGTTCTGCGAACGCCACGCCAATGCTAATTTGCGATATAAGTATCTCACCTACAAGGGACATGATGCGATATATTATAGAGGTGGCTACAGTCCCTTAAAGCTGTGAAAAAACCAACCAAACTTAACGTAAAAAAGATACGGTCGTTTATGCCCAAAAAAAAGTATATTTCGACCGACTTTTTTTTTTATGTCATAGGGGGCAAACGAGCAAACGAATCGCCTGATGGAAAGCGATTACCGTCACCCATAGACACCTGCAACACCAGAGGAGTCACAAGTGAGTTGCCGGCCTTTCAGGTGGGAATACGCTCTTTTCTTGAAGGGGTAGGCGGAGAGTAGGCATCAAATCATTCGTGCCTCAAAAACCCTGGCCTATGATTTCGACAAATTTAAATGAAAACGTTTTAGTCATTGATATAAATTAGATCTTTGTATGGACCATTGTTAGGTGGTCTGGTCGGACAATATTTGGATAGTTTTACGGTATGAAAAATTTAGTTGTAATATCGCAATGTTCTGTTGAATCGTGCTGCAAGTATATGCCTGTAACACGCAACCGTCGGTTAACGAGCTTTAATGAGGTAATCAAGCGAGACCTGTTGGGATTTGGTCTGAGACCAGTTTGTCTTAGACTGCCGACTGTGCGAGACAAGCCTAATTACCCTAGTAGCACAGAGGTTGCATAAGCGCTAATACAGCCTTTCATCATTATCATCATCATCATCATCAGCCTATTCTTGTCCACTGCTGGACATTATAGGCCTCTCATTGTGAACGATCCTCGGCTACTCTCATCCAGATCTTGCCAGCCACCCTGCAAAGATCATCGCTCCACCTAGTCTGAGGGCGTCCCACACTACGCTTGCCGATCCGCGCTCCACTCAAGAACACTTTTACCCCACCGGTTATCGGTTCTTCGGCTAATATGGCCAGCCCACCTTAACTTTGGTTCTCTGACGGATCACTTCGTTCCGAATTCTATTCAAAGAAACTACGAGCATTGCCTTTTCCATAGCCCTCTGAGCGACTTTAAATTTGTGGACCAGCCCAACCGTGAGTGTACACGTCTCGGCACCGTATGTCATTTCATCATATAGCCTTTATTCAGATTATAAATTAGTTGTGTAAGGGTTGTATAAGCACAACAACAACAACAACAACAACACTTATGCCTTTATGCAGCTTGGGTGTTGCTTAGATAGGTAGGCATCAAAGCTGATAGCATGGTACCTAAGAGGTATCCTATATCAGCTCAGAAACATTGTTCCCCGTCTGTAACGTTTCGCCAAATTTTCATTTGTCCAAAAGTATTTTTTTTCTGAAACCCGTAACATTTTCTGAATTTTATAAACATCGTTTTAAAGAACCTATTAGGTTAGGTTTGATTTATAATTTTGGAAAATAATGGCTTTCGGACAAATGAAAATTTGGCGAAACGTTATTTATTTATTTTCTCAAACATCCAAGGAAATGGCGTCCTTATGATCGTGGTAATAGAACGCGAAATACGTCTTTGTATAGCAATTGTTGAAGATTCGTTCTAATTTCAAATTAGAGGTCAATAAAGGAATTTCATACAACATTATTGGCCGTGGCCAACAAAGAGATTGTCTTTTGTTTCAGTGGGGTTTATTTCTTTTGTTGATAATCTATGGCATACTGCCAATAAAAAAAAAAGTTGTTTATGCATGCATATTTACGTTTTATTTCTTATAATTAACTAGATTATTCAATTAGATTAAAACAGATATTCAATAAAATAAACAAGGAATCACGTTTATTGTAAAAAAAAATAACAATAACAATAAAATGGCAAAAACATTAACCCGAACAGCTTAAAAAAATAAATTTTGAAAAAAGTAAAAAGTTGGCGGGAATAGTAAAAATATATGAATATATAAGTTGAACATTTGTATTATTTCCTTGGATTTATTTGACAAAAACACTATACAAGCCTCGGCGCGAACAGGGATTGTCGGCCTCGTATCTCTAGATGGCCTCGTTATCACTCGGCCGTCTATTACTACTCGGCCAACAATTCCCTATATCGCGGCCTCTGCAGTAATGTACTATTTCTCAAACATGCAATGAAATATTGTCTTTGCGTTCTTTGGCTCGGAAGTATCGGTTTTTGGGCGCAACAACTCGAGAGGACTGTAAAGGGATTTCATACTGCTTTTCAGGCCTAGGCCTGCAAAGTAACTTTTTTTTGGTTTCAACAACAAGGTCATTCACACAGCTGGCTGGTTTGACAAAAAGCAGGTTTTGTTTTTAAAGGTTGGTTGTTAGACACTTGTGGAAAAAAAAATTAAGATGCCAACTTTTTTTTTTTCAAAATTTCAAATTGGTGCTAGGCGGCTAAAACTCGGTATCGGGGGGCTCTCGGGGCTCAAAAATATGAATCTGAAATCTTGTCCGAAAATTCGGTCAAATTCGGAAAATGTCGAAAAAAACGATTTGTATGGAGAAAATTTCAAATTGGTCCTAGGAGGCTGAAATTCGGTATCCGGGGGTTTTTGGGGCTCCTGAGTCAGAATCTGAAATCGGATTTTTTAAATTTGGTCAAATTCGGATTCGGGGGCTCTCAGGGCTCAAAAATATGAATCTGAAATCTTGTCCGAAAATTCGGTCAAATTCGGAAAATGTCGAAAAAAAACGATTTGTATGGAGAAATTTTCAAATTGGTCCTAGGAGGCTGAAATTCGGTATCCGGGGGTTTTTGGGGCTCCTGAGTCAGAATCTGAAATCGGATTTTTTAAATTCGGTCAAATTCGGTATCGGGGGGCTCTCGGGGCTCAAAAATATGAATCTGAAATCTTGTCCGAAAATTCGGTCAAATTCGGAAAATGTCGAAATAAAACGATTTGTATGGAGAAAATTTCAAATTGGTCCTAGGAGGCTGAAATTCGGTATCCGGGGGTTTTTGGGGCTCCTGAGTCAGAATCTGAAATCGGATTTTTTAAATTCGGTCAAATTCGGTATCTGGGGGCTCTCGGGGCTCAAAAATATGAATCTGAAATCTTGTCCGAAAATTCGGTCAAATTCGGAAAATATCGAAAAAAAAAAACGATTTGTATGGAGAAAATTTCAAATTGGTCCTAGGAGGCTGAAATTCGGTATCCGGGGGTTTTTGGGGCTCCTGAGTCAGAATCTGAAATCTGATTTTTAAAATTCGGTCAAATTCGGAAAATATCGGACAAACAATATTAAGTGTTATTCTTTGAAGTATATTTTTTTATTTCATTGTATGTTTGAGAAAAGCACTATACATGCCTCGTCGTGAAAACGGATTCCCGGCCTCGTATATACCTACTTGGCCGGAAATCCTCATTTTCCCGGCCTCTGATGTAATGTACTATTATTTATTTCAAACAGATTACACAGCTGAACAGTGAGACACCAAGGCGCTGTGAAATGCATACAATGTTAATCTTAAATACTAACATTAAATTGTTTTATACAATACAACAATAACAATATTAATAAGTAACAGAAGACATCGATCATTCATCGCCTCACATAACCTCTTACATTCATCACAAATCATCATCCAACTGCTTGCAAAAACATCGCAGTCAGGTGCTGATCTGAGAAGCGCGTTCAGATACTGTAAAGCGCGAACTAACGGTTATAGATGGGAAACAAAAATTAGTGTTTCAGATAGGTATAGTCTGGCTAATGAAATATTACTCAAAGTTTTGACGGGAAATTTAAAAGTTTTGATACTAGAACACATATTTTTGTTTTTCTATGCATACCTACATAAGGTACCTAATGAATTAAGGTAAGTATATGTTGAATAGTCAGCTTACATAATTCCTACCACTATGTACAATACAGTCAACGACAAACACATAATTATGTTTACACTTTATATATCTAACTCCATACCCACGGTTTATATCTAACCATATACATAGCGAAAAATTAAATGTAGTGTAAATAGAGTCAGACCAGATGGTCAGACTAAGACCTAGCTCGATAATACCATAATATTAATCCATCACCAAAAAAATTACCTAAACTATGCCAAAATTCAAACCGATCGGAATGTTCGAACTAGTATCAAAATTATTTATGGAGGACCCACCTACTAAATTGTTTAAATCATAGACAATTAGTGATACCACAAGGAAATATCTGTCAACATTTTTTGGGTATGGCTACTCAAAAAAATCTCTGGCTACTCAAAAAGACTCCCACGGTAAGGCTTTTTTAGACAGCTATGGAGCCGATATTAACACTAAAATACAATTCAGACTCTAATTTTATAGTCATAATGTGAATAAGGCTGCTATAAGTTCTTTACTTGTGTAACTAGATTCTACACATATGAAGTCTAGTAACAAGTTATTTACCTAGCAATGTAACTATACTACTGATGCGTAAATGCAGTGTAAGCTTGTAAGTTGTTTAAAGTTACTCTTATTGCACAAAGGAACACTTTGATGTGTAGTCGGTAGTGTTATCGGCAGTGGTTACAAAGTGCTACTCTTAACCGAGCTAAAAAGGAGGAGGTTCTATAAGGTATAATGAACTAAGTACCAGGTTAGTTAATAAGTTTTTTGTTGTTTGTTTACTTATACATAATATACAGGGATGATCAATCCAAATAGTGTATTAGAAATATAAAGATAGAAACCGGCTAAGAGCATGTCGGGCCACGCTCAGTGTAGGGTTCCGTAGTTGCTCATCCTTCACAATAAACTGCTGTTTTAAGCCCGAGGTTTACGTTAAGAAAGATTTTAAGCTCTATAAAAAGGTCGTAAACGCCCTAGAAACTGTAATCACTTATTACCTTCTGGAAGTCAACTTACGACCTTTTAAAGAAAAAATATGAAATTTGGCGATAACTCAAAAACGGCTCGACCGATTTTGTTCAATATAGTTTTCATTGAAAGTACTTATAAGGCCTCATTGACATGAATTTTCCCGATTTTTTTTGATCCGTGGTTGAAAAGTTAGAGAGGGGGGGGACACTATTTTTTTTGTTTTTGGAGCGAATATTTACAAAACTGCTGATTTTATCAAAAAATAATGTAAAAAGACCCCTATTATTTTTACAAGACCTATTCAACGACACCCCACACACCAGTGTTGAAAAGAAAAAAAAAATTCACCCCCATTTCAGGTGTTCGAGAGGTACCCGAAATTTTTTTTTTTTTTAATTTTATTTTCCCGTTCTGTCGGCGTTATATATACACATACTCAAACCAAATTTCAGCTTTCTAGTACTAATGATCACGGAGCTAAGCCGCGGACGGACGGACGGACGGACGGACAGACGGACATGGCGAAACTATAAGGGTTCCTAGTTGACTACGGAACCCTAAAAAAAAAGAACAAAGTTCATCCAAATAGATCAGTAGGGAGAAAACAAAAACCATAATAGATAAGAAAATCTGTTCTTAAGAATCGTGGCATCGATTTTAGATTTAATAGAAACCGCATTTTTTTTTATAAATCTCATAAATAACCGGAAACCGAAACTGGTTAAAATTATGTAAGTAATGGCACATCGTATTGTAACATTCTTTTCAGCGGTGATGACCGGGTTATGTGTGAGATTTATAAAAAAAAGCCGTTTTTTATTAAATCTAAAATCAACGCCATGGTTCCTAAGAACAGATTTCCCTATCTCTTATAGTTTCTGACTCCTCCCTACTGACCCATTTGGATTGATCACCCGGTATAAAATGACGGCCGCATTAGGTACGATAAGTATTGGAAAATTGACATGCATTTATATTTACAAGAACATTGTAATTTAAAATGAACTAAACTAAACTTTTAACCTACTTTAAAAAAAATATTTCAATTTGTCTTTATATGTTTTATCGACAGAGGTTACAACTAAGCGCCAGAAGTAACTACTGGCAATAAACTACGCCTTACACGAAATGCATCAAAGTGCATACCGTGAAATCGGATTTGTCTTAGAACTTCCCCATCGCTGGCGGTGACTTATCCAGCAACTTGTGTGTGGAGCAGTCGACCGACCAATCACCGATTAAGTGAGGGAACAAAACCGGTAGCGAAAATACCGGTAATTACCGGTATTAACGTATTTGACTACTATAGTGAAAATAAACTTTAATATTGAAACCACTAAACACGTTCCAAAATACACCGGACCCGATGATCTACCACTAAATTAGACATCATATTAAGACGTATTTCTTCTACTGATTATTATGACGTCACAAGCCAGTATCGTCATATAAACTTCATACTATAAAATCGTTTTTGACATTTCATAAAGGGTAACTGATTTGATCTGTCTTCGAATACCGTATCTGGCAATGTACCTACAACATATTGTATGTAGAAACTCTTTGACCGTCATTTTCTCTTTATCTTCGTGAAATAATTGTTCGCTCTATTTAACCTTAACGAGTATTGAACTATCGACCTTCGTTTTTCTGTCAAATTAATAGTTAATACCATTTTCATTGGAAACGTCGTTAGTGGTCGAAGTCGAAAACAAAAGCTAGTCTTCAACACACTAATATTATAAAGGCGAAAGTTTGTGAGTGTGTTTGTGTGTTTATTTGTACGGTTATTACTTCTTCACGCTCAAACGGCTGGGCCAATTTTGATAAATTTCGGTATGAAGCTAGCTCACACTCTGGATTCACACATAGGCTATTTTTTATCCTAAAAAATGTAGTGTTCCCGTGGAATGAGCGGTAAAAACCACACGGTGCAGATAGCATAAGATGAAGCCGAAAACAAAAGGGGCATCTGTCCGAAATAACCGGTACCGTAATTAAAGCTTTCCGGTAATGCAAATCACTTAACTTTTCCCATCCCTAGCTTACCTAGGCAAGCTAGCTAGATTTAGTACATATTTGATTGTGGACGGGATGTTTTAGCTAAGTTACAAATTAAGCGAGGAAAGTTTGGACTTACCGCCTGAATTTCTCCCAATGAGCGTACGATGTCGGAGCTGTACTCCTTGAATTTCAAAGCGTGAATTGGTAAACAATATTTAGTTGCTGAAATACCTTGTTTAGCTTGTGAAATTAATGTACCTGGATGCTAATTCGACGGAACTTTGTGATATCTAGAGTTAGGACTTTTGGAAGCATTAGGTTCTAAAATCTGACGATATATTAAATTGATATCATGATAATATATGTTTTATAAGTATGTATGTTAATACAGCGTTGCTGAACTCACTTTATTGGTCGGCGAATTTATTAGTCGTTTGTCGTTGGGACAGGTTCTTGAGTGGCGACCGCGGAGCGGAAGGCGCAGCGTAGTAAGGTCCCCAACAAGATCGATCAACGACTTAGTTAGGATCGCGGGCAGAAATTGGATGAGGGCACGATCGTTTTTCGTTGGAGGAGGCCTTTGTCCAGCAGTGGTCTATCGGCTGATATGATGAAATTTATGAGTCGGTAACAATGATGTTATATAAGCAGGTATGTTATACAGTCACATGACAGCTGCAATATTTACTTCTCAGTCATATCTGTCTTTAGACTATTTTTCATAATGCGACGGTGACAAACAAGCATGCGACCCGATGTTAAGCAGTTACCACCGCTTATGGACGCTTGCGGCGCCAGAAGCCTCATGTGCGTTGCCGACCCTTTAAGAATTTATTTACTTACTCCCCTCTTGAAGAACGGCATACTTAGCCCCCGGGGACGGTTGTCCAATTACAATTAACAATATAACAATTACAATTACCGCAACTACAATTGACTCTGATTAAGGGAGCGCTAGTAACCTATCACTACATAGTATAAAACAAAGTCGCTTCCTGTCTGTCTGTCCCTATGTACCTATGCTTGGATCTTTAAAACTACGGAACGGATTTTGCGCTTTTTAAATAGATAGAGTAATTCAAGAAGAAGGTTTATTATGTATAATACATGCATCATTTATTTAATAATAGTTGACTGGTAGAGAATGCCCTATGGCATTAAGTCCGCCTTTTGTAAGATTAAGTTCTTTCTTTTAAATTATCAACATTGCACCAGTGCGAAACTGGGGCGGGTCGCTAGTCTACTTCTAAAATATTATTGGTCGTTAATGCGTAGCACAAATAAAAACCTGAAAAGTATTATTTATTTATTTATTTATTTATTTAAACTTTATTGCACAAAATACATAAGTAAAAGTACAAATGGCGGACTTAATGCCATGAGGCATTCTCTACCAGTCAACCACAAGGTCAAACAGAGACATTATACGTGCGGGAAGGGTGTACAACAATACGTGTATACACACGATGCAAATATCGAAAAAAAAAAAAAAAAAACACTAGTTACGTTGATAAATACATAATTATGGGAATATATATATATATATATAATATTTATTTATACTATATATATATGAGTATGAATATATATGAATATGGATTATATATAATAGGGTACCTGCTGTTAAATGACTACGACGAGATTTACCTAATGTTGAAGATTTTCCAAAAGGTGCTTGCGCACCAAGCGCTTGAAAGAGAGCTTGTTCTCAGCTTGACGTATACAGAGGGGAAGGGCATTCCAGAGATGAATTGCCTGCACTGTGAACGAATTGCCCATGGCGCCAGAGCGATGGGGAGGAACAGAGAGTAGTAGTTTACGGGAGGTACGGAGCTCGCCGCCTGGCCGGGCACTTACGAACTGAAACTTTGATCTGAGGTAATCTGGTGCCACAGGGTCATAAAGAATAGAGAAGAGAGTACACAAAATCCTTAGCGACCTACGCTCGCGAATCGGAAGCCACTGCAGCTGTCGACGATACGCGGAGACCGCGGCGCGCCAGTATTTGCGTAGCCCAAAAATAAAACGGATACAGTTGTTCAGGAGCCGGTCTAGTCTGTCCAAAAGTCCTTGGGTTACATTAGTGTAGCACACATCCCCATAATCTATCACTGGCAGCACCAAAGTCTGTATAAGGAGTCTCTTTGTACTTACCGGGAGGAAATGTTTAAATCTGTAAAGAGATCGTAACGTACATGTAACTCTACGACAGACCTCAGACACTTGCGGCTCCCAACTAAGGCCACCATCAATTATTAAGCCCAGGTCTTTCACCTGCGCGTCAAAAGGGATCACTATGTTCTCGAAACAGACTGGTGACAATTGCGTCAGATCCCTAGTGACCAGTGTGCGGGGACTTCCAAGAACTAGTGCTTGACACTTAGAAGGATTGACAGCAATGCCAAAGAGTCTAGACCAAGATGAAATGTGGTCGAGATCCATATTTAAACGAGATACAGCACTGTTCAAATCATCAGGCCTCACATGGGTGTATAGTTGGAGGTCATCAGCATAGAGATGATATGAGCAATTGATGTTGGGGGTGATGAGATTTATAAATATGGAGAAAAGTAAAGGTGACAAAATTCCACCCTGCGGAACCCCAGAACTCAAATCGCACCAATCAGAGTAAGACCGATTGGCACGTACAGCCTGGCGACGATCACGCAGATAGGAAGCAAGCCACCGAGCCACCGACGACGAGATATTTAGGCGATGAAGCGCAGCAAGGAGAAGCTCGTGATTAACGGCGTTGAAGGCGTTAGAGAAGTCAATGAGGACCATAATAGTGAGCTGGGAAGATTCAATACCGTGCCTAACATCTTCAATAACCTTTAGCAGAGCGGTGGATGTACTGTGACCAGGACGGAAGCCCGACTGGAGTGGTGAGAGAAGCTGGTTGGAGTAGATGTAGGCAGACACTTGCCTATGCACAACGGCTACTAGGATTTTCGACAAAAACGGAAGAATTGAAATGGGGCGGAATTCTTTAAGCAAAGTAGGGTTGGGGACTTTTGGAAGAGGAATATTATCTATTTCTATACAAATGTTTATACTCGTACATGCGAGTACAACATTATAAATAGTTTCATTCGATGTCTATAGTGTTATGCTATGCTTATTCTAGCCGTTTTGGCAGCACTGCTAACTTTACTCTTCTTGTAACGGAGTCGGATGAATCACAATCACGACGTCATCTGATCACCCGAACGTCCAAACGTGTGTGACTGACACACTCATACATTTTAAATACATTTGTCACGAGTCACGGCCGTGTCCAGTAACTAGTTTAGCCGCAAACCAGCCGCATCCACAAAGGCTGGAAAAACAATAGATCACAAACAAACAGTACGACAATATGTTTAGAGAAAGTAAGATTCCAAAGGAAACCTTTATCTAGAGCACGGATTTCTTCAATTTGATTGTTATTAAAATATAGGCATTTCAACGATGTATCAGCCATATTCCTATGGATAAAAATGAATCGTTACTGCTACTGGTCACGGCATCACGCGTAAACAGCTAGACCGATTTCGCTATATATATTTTTTGTTATGTTTGTCATTGGCAAGAAAAAGTTTCTTTACGATTTTGTTAATATACCAATTCAAATTCAGTATTCATAGTTAAGAAGACAGGTCAACGTAAGTCGGGTTAGCTAGTTACTGATATATTTCGACGCTTTGTTATTGCATCTGCATTCAGTTAAGTGACATTAATAAACTATCATTTTAAAGATAAGGTAGAACACATCGCTAGAGGAGACATAAGTGGTAATATTTCGAGTAAATGCCATTAGACATGTAGAATCTGTTAAAGTAATAATCGATTCTAATGTAAATCTAATGTTATATTGATATTTATTTATTTAAAGTCAAACTAGTCGTCTTCCGTCGATCACCTATGTGCCCATATCCAAACATGTTTGAAAAACTAACTTATAAATTTTTAAATCCATTTGTCAGAGCCGTGTCCAGTAACTAGTTTAGCCGCAAACAAGCCGTGTTCACAAATGCTGGAACAGAATGGGTCATGCACAAACAGTACGGCATAATTCATTACTTGGAGACATTGCTCACATTAAACCCCAAGCGTCATTCTTTAAACATGGGCGTACAAATATTTTTGTTAATCCGTATGTTAAGATGTATATCTCTTATTCTCTACATGTCTCATTTCTCAATCTATTCTATTGAAACTTTGCGAGCAGGTGAGATAATTATAATTATTGTCGATTCAGTTTTCGGAATCCAAAATGGCGGAGACAAAGGGATCAAACACGTAAAAAATAATATGTTTCAGCCATTTCTAAAACTGATCAAGTGCTCGTTCAATCTCGCAAGGTTTTTATTCTTTCTCTTAAAGCAACTTAGCGACATCTGTCCTAAGCATATCTTCTGTAAACGCCATATATCACGGATATTTGACTACAGCAGTGATAACTTCTCTCAAATAGCTCGGTCAATGATGATCTAGGCGATTCCAATCGGTCTTATTGAGATACAGTACCCTTACCATGACCTTACAGTGACCGTACATGCTAGCTACTTCGTAAATGGTTTGTATATAATTGTAGTTCTACAAAGTAACCGCTAGCGGGCGCTGTATACTATTCTCCATACAAATTGTTTCTCTCATGGTGAGGGTACTGCTTCAGTTAGTATGTTGACTGTGACAGGCCTAAGTTCGTTGTTCCGCGTCATGGTCCTGTATATTCAAAATGTTCAGGTTCAGACATGTTGCGTTGTTTTTGGAACTAGTATGAATAATAAGGTAAACGTCCCTGTGCTCGACACTGTTGCAATAGTTACTATCTTGAATGTTATGTCATTGGCAATAGAGGTGACAGTAAGGGGTCAACAACTATTAGGTATTACCGTGTCGAGCACAGTGACCTTACCTAAAGTAAGTATAAAGATTGATACAGGAATCAAACAATTTTTCGCGAATGCCAGATAGATGTATTTTTGATATAACAGGTTAAAATGCCGTTCAGAGTTGTCATCCCATTGGTAAAATTTAACGTACATAAGTTACGTTTACGGACAGTATGAAAAGGACCCTAATCTTATTGTTAAGAACAGGTCTAAGCACCTAAGTTAAGTGGGTCGATTGCAAAAAAATTGTACACTTAACTATGTAAATTTTTTTTGCAATCGAAGGCTTTAATTAAAACAAAACTTAATTGATTCCTTTGTGTGACGAAAGTTACCCATACATTTTGTATGACTAACTTTCGTCACACAAAGGAAGCGATCGTGATTTTTCGTAACTAACCTTTTAACTATGTACAATTTTTTTACCAAGTATGGAACACAGACTTCACTCGAGTTTGTATGACAATTTCCTAATTTATGAAAATGTGTTGTCGTATCCAACATAAAGTTATGTTTGATTTTGGTCTATATTAATCCTATCTAGTGGCTCTGGAAGCTGATGTAGACCTCGCGATAAGTTAGAGAGTAACAAAACAAATTATATTAAAATTATCATACCTGCTCACAACATTTCACAGGGATCCGCTGGGACCCGCAGGCGAGGACAGCAAATCCAAATAAACGAACATCCGAAGAAACTTTTTCCAAAGCTGATAGAAATAGAGGCACTAAGCTCGCCTCTCTCGCTTGATCAAAAAGTTGACTTTAGAAAAGGAATGCTTTCGATGAAATGATAAATGAAATGTAATGAAACATTCAAACGTTTGCCGATAAAAGAGAACCACCAGAAGAAGATAATTTTAGAAAACATTTGAAGATGTTAAACTCAGCTACATTATCTAGAACAACTGTAAATTTTCATACCATAATCATAACACGTCCACCAACTCTTATTTGAATGACAAAGTTTTCACTTGAAAATGCCTTACCGTTGTCGCAATAGAGTTTACATTGAAGTAAGTACAAAGAGAGATCGATTTGACAAACCACCTTTATGCGCTCTTTCAATATACTTGAAAGCTTTTACACATTCGGTCTCGTTTTCTTGATATTTTTGTTACGAATTGTGAGGTCTGCCGTTTGGGTTGTGTTATGCCACACAACTGTTTTAATGTTATTTGCTTATGGCGTCTATTATTCTATTTTATTAGTGAGGCGCTCGGAAGTTCTTTCGTGGAGGAAATAAGTCATAGCCTTCTTTTCTTTACTGTACTTGGTGAAAACATATTCCGTTAACAATCTGTGAATACCCTAATTCTTATGCGGCATTTCAATCTTAAAATAAATACAATTTTAAGTTCATTGATCTTCAAAAATTACGCAATTTATGACAGTTTGCATTAAAAGATATAAAACATCCAGATTGAAAGCGTCGCGTTGACAACCCTATTGTAGCAGGGCTGTCACACGTCAGTCAGAGGCAATTTATTGCGAGTTTCAACAATAGATGTTTTAAACCGTTTGGCTGACACACATTTAGAGAGTTATTGACGCATGTAAAACTATGTTGTTTTAAAATTGGTAAGTTTTTTTTTCCACCTACTACGGTGATTTTAACGTCGTTTTAAGGGTTCTTAAAATACAATTAACTAAATTAGGTTTCAACTTATAACACCAGTTTAAAGATATACGCAATTTTAGATTCAACTTTACTTTTGGGTCAAAAATAAAACATATAAAATAACAAATATATGGGATTAAAACTAAAAATTAAACTAAAAATTAAACTTTACTTTTTTTTTGTCATACCAAGAACTTCAACAAAGTACGAGTCTAAGTAAAGGCAATAAAAAACTCACGGGATTAAATAAGGAGGCATAAATTTATGTTTATTAATCATATTCTTCTTTTTTATTACTTGCTTTGAAACTTCTGCCTCCGCTCATCTCAAAAAGTGGAAGAAAAGTGACCAAATCACAAACCGTCAAAGACAAGTGGATAGTTATCTTTTAATGTTGCGCCGTTCGAGAGCAGGTTTAACTTTTTTTTTCGAATGTGGTTAAGTGATGTAAAAAAACTTAGATATGATTTCTTCAGAGGAAAAACTAAACAAAACTCCATATCTTAAGGCTCCTTATCCGTTCAAAAATGCTGATTGTTTTAGAACTTTTTCTCTATGATCAAACATGTTTCTTATCATAATATCAATGTTACTACTTAGAACAGGGCAATTGCGACTCATTAGTATATATTTGAAACCTATAGTTTGAATATTTTATTGATAATTTCAATAACTACTTAAGTAGGTACTCCAAATTGACAAAACTCATGCAGAAAACTGTTTTTTTTACTTATTTTCTATTGCACGCAATGAAAGCATGAAATTGCTATGTTACTTTCTAGAACTCAGAAAAAAATATTCATATTCACTCCTAAGATAAGTTCGTTGAAATTATCAATATATTTGTCATAATATGAAAAAAAAAATTAAAGTAATCTAAGAGCCTCTTAATGTTGCTCCTGCAAGTTTCCACAGTCAAAATAAACATTTTATTTATTCGAATGTTGTTAAGTGATGCAAAAAACATAGCAGAATTATATTTTACAAGAATAATGTTGTTAAGTGATGTAAATTAAACATACCTACCTAAACAAAACTCAATAGGTTTGCAATCTTGTCACGACACATCAAACGATAGACATCCAATCCTGTTAGCAAAAGATGAATATTCTACAGACTAGACCTACAAAATTACATATGCACTTGTACAAAACTGCAACTGACGCAACCACGAGCAAACCCAGTGTTGTGTGTCTTGTTGTATTGATAGTAACCGCATTTGTAAATTTGTTCGAGGTCGTTAATGACATTGCTTCGTGAAAGTTGGATTTTTTCAGTATTCCGTCATGTACTCATGAGTAAATCGTTAATGTGATCGACAACATATGATTAATATGGAAATATTATTTAAGACTGCGCCGAGCGTTAGCGACTGAACCATAGAGCGCGGGGAATGCATATTTAGATCGGCGCGCAGCCGCCATAGTAAAAATTTATGGAGAATTAAAAGCACCTTTTCTCAAACATGCAATGAAATGTTGTCTTTACGTTCCTTATAATAGGCTCGGAAGTATCGCTTTTTGGGCGCAACAACTCGAGAGGACTGTAAAGGGATTTCATACTGCTTTTCAGGCCTAGGCCTGCAAAGTAACTTTTTTTTTGTTTCAACAACAAGGTCATTCACACAGCTGGCTGGTTTGTCAAAAAGCAGGTTTTGTTTTTAAAGGTTGGTTGTTAGACTAAAATGTCCTATTTGTCAATTAATAAAATGTTGTTCTTTGAAGTATATTTTTTTATTTCATTGTATGTTTGAGAAAAGCACTATACATGCCTCGTCGTGAAAACGGATTCCCGGCCTCGTATCACTATCCGGCCGGAAATCTTCATTTTCCCGGCCTCTGATGTAATGTACTATTTGATAAATCTGGACCTTTAATACCAAACAATAATTGAAATATTTGATGCGGAAAAATTGTAATGTAGGTAAACATTCATCTTTTTTGTACTGAAAATCAGAATAGATTTCCATTGTTAAAGTATAAAAAAACACTTAACGCTTGCTTACGATTTTACAGTTTTCGTCCAACTTCATTTGGTTTTCTCCGGTAAAATATGAATAATCTTATAATTTTTCCATGGAGAAGTTGTTAACACATTCTTCCAAGTGCTAAATACATATTTATATAGTTTAGAAATGGATAATACAAATAGTGTTGACGTTCTCTACTTAACGCCAACTGCCTATTTTTCACATTTCGCTTAGCGCAGTCTTAAAATAAGAAAGCCATACAACAAAATTATAGTACCTTTAAAAAAATCGTAAAAGATTTGGTACACCACAGAGCGGATGGTGTCATACCTTTATAGTAATCCCACCAAAAACATTTCATGTAAAATTGACGGCCAAGACTCACATTCTCATAACGCTTTCGCTGTAAAAAAGTTATCAGATCCCAGAAAAAGCCAAGCCCCTAAGCCCCGACTTTACTAACCCCACCACCTTGGTTTAAAAAGTATGGCATCAACTGGCTTCAAGCCCCTAAACCCGGAGTTTACTAACCCTACACCTTTGTTTCAAAAGTATGGCTTGGCCGTTTCATAGAGTACCGTAAATAAGTCCAACGGACCGTCTGGCCCATATGGTATCAAGAAACTAAGTTTATGTCTTTGATAATATATACTTATAAACTTAATTCCTTACGATATAGGCCGGACAGTCCGCTAGACTTATTTACGGTAGTCTATGAAACGGCCAAGCCATACTTTTGAAACAAAGGTGTAGGGTTAGTAAACTCCGGGTTTAGGGGCTTGAAGCCAGTTGATGCCATACTTTTTAAACCAAGGTGGTGGGGTTAGTAAAGTCGGGGCTTAGGGGCTTGGCTTTTTCTGGGATCTGATAACTTTTTTACAGCGAAAGCGTTATGAGAATGTGAGTCTTGGCCGTCAATTTTACATGAAATGTTTTTGGTGGGATCTCATTTCTTTTTGTAAGGTGCTTTAGTTTTTTTTATTTTTTTGGGCTGTGGGGTTTCTTGAGCGTCAACTGAAGTAGACAATTGTGTATTTAAGAAATACTTAAGTTTAGCCCCATATATATATACACTTTTATCCCCTATTATGGGAAACCCATACAAACTTCCATCCCCTTATTTAAAGGGTGGGGGGTGATTTTTTAAAAGTCCTACAATATGTATTTGATTTATAACAATGAGTCCCTATAGGTTTCAATTTTCAGACCTCTAGTATCAAAATTTGCGGAAGTTTCATACAAACTTCCATCCCCTAGTTTAAGGGGTTGGGGGGTAAAAGTTCCAAGTTTTAGAATTATTTTGTTGTTTGTGTACTAATACTAGCTTACATACCAAATTTCAGCTTTCTAGGTCATCGGGAAGTACCCCAGAGGTTTTGATACGTCAGTGAGTGAGTGGCAAAATCGGCGTATTTTAGGTACCTATAAAACCTAAAGTATAAAAGCTAGATCAATTAAATTTTGTACATTTTATATGTTTGCTAACTGCATCTTAACCTGAGAATTTGGGCGCTCTAGTGTTAACTGGGACGAAACTATGAGGGTATGAATATGAGACGAAACGGTTCGAGAAAAGGTAGGTACTGCCCCCTTCTTTTTTGTTCGTCTTGGCGGGGGCACTACCGTGCCCCCAGATAAACTTAATTCCTTACCATACAGGCCGGACAGTCCATTAGACTTATTTACGGTACTTTATGAAACGGCCAAGCCATACCTTTGAAGCCAAGGTGTAGGATTGGTAAACTCAGGGCTTAGGGGCTTGGCTTTTCGAGGGATCTGATAACTTTTTTACAGCCAGACCATATGAGTCTTGGCCGCCATTTTTACATGAAATGTTTTTGGTGGGATCTCATTTATTTTTGTAAGGTGCCCTAGTCTTTTTCATTTATTTGGGCCATAGCGTCTGTAAGTAAGTAGTAATAATAGCAAAAGCGTTATGAGCATGTGTCTTGGCCGCTAATTTTACATGAAATGTTTTTTTGGTGGGATCTCATTTCTTTTTGTAAAGTAGATTTTAATTTTTAGGTTTATTTTTTTATTTTTTTTGTGCCGTAGCGTTTCTAAGTAAGTAGTAATAATTGTGTATTTAAGAAATACTTACGTTTAGCCCCCATTATGGAAAACCCATACAAACTTTCATCCCCTTATTTAAAGGGTGGGGGGTAATTTTCTAAAAATCCTAGAATATATATTTTATTATTTATAACAAGGAGTCTCTATATCAATTTTCAGACCTCTAGTATCAAAATTTGCAGAAGTCTCATACAAACATCCATCCCCTAGTTTAAGGGGTTGGGGGGTAAAAGTTCCAAGTTTCAGAATTATTCTATTGTTTGTGTACTAAACCTAGCTTACATACCAAATTTCAGCTTTCTAGGTCATCGCGAAGTACCCCAGAGGTTTTGATACGTCAGTGAGTGAGTGGCAAAATCGGCGTATTTTAGGTACCAATAAAACCTAAAGTATAAAAGCTAGATCAATTAAATTAAGTACATGTCATATGTTCCCTAACTGCATCTTAACCTGTGAATTTGGGCGCTCTGGTGATAACTGGGACGAAGCTATGAGGGTTTGAAAATTAGACGAAACGGTTCGAGAAAAGGTAGGTAGTGCCCCGCTACTTTTTTGCTCGTCTTGGCGGGGGCACTACCGTGCCCCCAGATTTGATTGACAACATTCCAAATTTTCAAATAGTGTTGTTTAAATTAATTTCATTTCTTTATTATCGAACCCAAAGTTATTATTTTTATTTAATTATACTGATTAGTTTTGAAAATTTTAAAAAAAAGGCGAAAGCAGCGTCTAGGAGTCACCATTCAAATTGTGGAAAAATTGACGGT
Organism: Apotomis capreana; assembly: GCA_947623375.1. Taxonomy (NCBI): domain Eukaryota; kingdom Metazoa; phylum Arthropoda; class Insecta; order Lepidoptera; family Tortricidae; genus Apotomis; species Apotomis capreana. Next base: position 2,973,027 of record OX392520.1, read on the forward strand.
CGCAACTTACAAAAAGAACAATGGTACAATTTCCATACTTAATCTGTCTTAGTAATAGTCCGACTATATGTTTTTCTGCGCTGTGGCCAATTACTGGTCGCTTACTCCCTTTTAGAATGAGGAACTTTTCAAAATGGGTGCTACCCGCTCATCCCACAAGAACACTATTTTTTTTTCGGGATAAAAGTAGCCTATGTGTGTTAATCCCGGGTGTCAGCTACCTTAATACCAAAATTTATCAAAATTGATCCAGCCATTTGACCGTGAACAAGTAACAAACATACACATAATAGCTGACACAAACTTTCGCCTTTATAATGTAGTGTGATATCGGAAAAAAGACTTATCAAAAAGATGAAATGTTGTCAATTGAGTAATGATAATGAATAATGACGCGATCGGCGCAATGATAGAGTAGCTAAAGTTAATTTTAATTTATTAAGATATGTGAGGTTCTTAACATTTATTTATTACCGTCGTTTAGTGAATTTGTGATATGTGAAAATTATTTGTACCTTTTTTCTAAGTATGTACGTTCAGTAGTAGCTTAGCGTAGCGCGCTGTACGGTTCTGGTTCAAGTTGGGTAATTCCTGAACAATGCAGCAAACAGTACGCGCGCCGACCCGCACTGCCGCCATTAACTTAGTGTCGCTGGTAAACTCAGAAAATACAATAATACTTCATTGCACAAAAAAGTTTACAAAAGGAAACAAAACGAATTCAATTTTTAAATAACGCTAGACATCGGGCGGTCTTATTACTAAAAAGCAACCTTTTCCAGACGACCTTTGATGAAATGATGAACATTTAACTAAATATAGAGTAGGTGATGCGGAGGGTTAAGGGAACATAATTAGACGATTGTAATCATCATTTAGGACGGCGGCAATATACGCATTGGTATTTTTCTAGATCTTGTTAAGGCTTTTGACATCGTATCGGTCCGCGCACTACTAAAAAAGGAGAATATTAGGAGTTAGAGATTACTGTTTTTTTAGTTTCTGGACTACTCGCACTCAAACGGTGAAATTAGGTGACCTGGTTAATAGCCACCTTCCAAATAGTTTTGGGGTACCTGAGGAGAGAATACTTGGCCCATCACTGTTCTACCTGTGTATTAATGATATTTTTGACATTATCCCCGAATACAATGATTGTCTGCTACACGAACGATAGTGCTATGATTAGGAATGGCAAATCGTGGGTCGCCTATTTTGAAGCGGAGGTTCCAGTAGGTACATAGCGGGAAAGCGCTGCCACAAGCTACGGCGTAGCACACGTGAAGTTGCCGGGCCTCGAATTCATAGTCGTGGCGCGGGCTGTATGGTTCAAGTTGGGTAATTCCTGAACAATGCAGTAAACAGTACGCGCGCCGACCCGCACTGCCACCATTAACTTAGTGTCGCTGATAAACTTAGAAAACAGACAGTATTTGCAATTTAAGTCTTCTTCTTTCTCGTTCTTACCAAGGCTTTTGCCACCGTGTGTATGTACAATTAAAAAAACTAGAATTTGACTAGTTTTTTAACTACATGACAAAAAAAGGCAAACTGGTCTATAACCGGTTTCTGTTTAGTTTTAAGATATCTGAGGAGAATTTACATGGCCCGTCACTATTGTCTCTTTATTAACGATATTTTTGACAATCCTATTATTCAATACTGATTGCAAACCTTTGACGCTACTCGGACATACTATACTAGTAAATGTCAAATTGTGGGGTGAAGTATATTATGATAAATGTATGATATACCAGCACACCTTTCAACTGACATTATGATGGTGATGATAACATTTTAGTCAGTTCACAATCCTCTCTGTTCCCGAGTCTGCCTGCGACGGCTATAAATCACGATGCAGTCGCTCATTAGAGCCGTGTCCAGCCGGATCTAATCAGGGTATCCGGGTATTAGCTAAATCGCCGGTCGTTTGCAAAAATCCTGATATACTCAGTCATACTTAGGCTGAAATATGTGAAAATGTGTGTGTTAATAGGCAGTTATAGCTGGGGGAATGAGGTCCCACTTTTTGTTCAGTATGTCTTCTTCTTAGTCGGCGTCTTTATTGCCGAAGGTAGTGTCTAACTTGAAATATTAATGTTCGTCACTTGACTCGCCATGCTTTTCTACGTGTATATACTGCGCTGAAATATGTGTGATAATAGGCAGTTATAGCAGGGGAAATGTGGTCCCACTTTTTGTTCAGTATGTCTTCTTCTTAGTCGGCTTCTTCATTGCCGAAGGTAGTGTCTAGCTTGAAATATAAATGTTCTACCATTGATACGAAGATCAAAGCTTAGAGAAACATTTAAATGAGTTACCTGGTGGAACGCGCTGGACCGGCAATCCAGAGGTAAGTCGAGTTCATTTACACACTTACGAGAACAAAAATATCTGAACAGGACTTTATGCTCGTGACAATAGGGTCGTGTTCAGATATTTTGTTCTCGTAAGTGTGTAGATGTAAATGAACTCGACTGTACCGGGTTCGGTTCCCGGTCTCTTCCACCAACAAGAAAAATATTACATGAGAAATCTTAAATTAAACAATGGTGTAGATAATATGTGGTCTTATCGCTAAAGAGTAATCTCTTCCAGATAACCTTTGGGTAGCGGGGAAAACTAAATTAAACAGAAAATAGTAGGTGAGATAAGATTTTAAAATAAATCTTATACAAGTATTAAAGAAAGCAGGTCATATATTAATCATACATAAACATTAAACGTACATACATACAAAAAGGAAGAATGAAAAGAATATCACAAGTGACACAAGATTTAATGAGGAAAAACGACAGCATAGAATTATGAAAGGATTGCAAAATTAGCTTGTAAGATTTATAATGACAGTGTCAATCAACTAAAGGTACAATTCATGTTCCACATGGAATAACTCAGGGGTAAACACTAGTTAAATCATGCAGTGAAGTTTTTAATTCAAAAGTTATACGCTGCTTAAAATGCAAACTTTAAACAAATTGAGATCAGAATACGTGTAGTGTATGTAAATTTTGTCAAAAAATACTATCCGGGGCAAAATTATGCACACTGGGACAAAACAGGCACAAACTCGCAAAACACGTTCATATTTGAATAAATTTTAATAAAGCTACTCATATTTCACAAGAAAAATTTGCAGTGTGTTATGCTGGCATTATTATGTGTCATAAAACAAATTGCAATTTTAAACTCAGTGTTTAGGTAACGACTACGCTTTTCAAGTTAAATAGGCAAGCATTTGACCTTGATTTCACTTGTAGTGTATTATACAAGTATTTTCAAGTATTCCTGCCGAAAAAATACCAATTTAATTCTCTGATGGTCGGTCTTATCGCTAAAGAGCTCTGCCAGACATCCTTAAGGTACTAGAAAATAGCTTAAGATAATAATCTAATAATCTCGTGGAAATTTTAGGCAATCCCACAGATATATTTATTAATTATTAAATTTTCCTCTGGATTATAACTACGAAAAGGTAATCTGTATTTACTTAAGTACCTATTTAAAGAAAAACGTATGTTTAAATCCTTACTTTAAATAACCTATAATCCAATAATAAAATAGGGGTCATAAAAGGAATAGGTACCCCATCCAAAAGGTCCGCCCGCGGCATGGTCCCCAGTATGCTGGCGGCGTTACCTCTCATGTCATATCTCTAGCTGGAGTAAAATTAGGTTTCGTATTCGTCTGTTTGTTCTTTATGAAATTTAAAGACTGTTTCGATTTTTGTGATTCTTAATATGATACGTTTGTGGCCGAAATTGCGCCCCATACGGCCGCCCACAAATCCTCCGGCCAAGGCCGGCAGTACACAAATCCTATTATTATTTGCGCAAAAATCGAAACCGTCCGATACAGAACATTTCCTTCCTATTCAGTTACTAAAATTTCGTAAAGTTTGGTTAAGTTTTGGATGAGGAAAGAGACAAGGTTGATTTGTATAACTCGGTTACGTAAAGTTTGGACCTCATTTGTATCCAACTCCATAGTTACCAGGTGCTAACTTAAGGTTAGTGATATATCCTCTTAAATGCACTTCTTTTGGATATCCCCTAGTCCCCTACGCAGCCTGATTGGTTATGTTTCTCCGCTTCGCTTCGATGGACAGGGAACCTTAGGATCCGAGCCTATTCATTGTCTAGTGCCCTAGACGCCCTAGACCTAGAAAAAAACCCTTTAGATGCCAGCGCCCCGGCCAGCCGCACGATTCCACGTTACGTATTTGTGGCGTGGGACATTACGATAACGTGCCATCGCTCAGCCGTGAAAATCTACATTAAAATTCATGCAACATTAGATGTGCCGTTCTTGACAACGATTCCTAATTTGTATGGAAATTGTTCTCGATAACGTTTCCCGTTTTGTATGGGGAAAGAACTTTACCTCTATGGCACCTCTATGCAGCATGAATTTATAATTCTAAGAGTGAAAATGTATTCTATACACAAACTTTCTACCTCCACAGTGCAATAAAACTAACACATGACAAAGCAACTTCGAAAACACTTCAAGACTAAAACAAAAAGAAAATAACGCAAAGGAAACTTAAACACAAACTGACAATAGGAAATGAAACAGAGACTGTGCCAAATGACACTAGACTTATCAAATGAAAGCAGACTTATCAAATGAAGGTGTTGGAGCGGACGGGGCCACTCGAGCGGGTAAGTTCATTAATTGGAAGATAGTTTGTTAACGTTTGAGTGCCGACATCGTCTAGAAACGTTAGACAGAGGTGTTAAGGCGTGTAATTTGTGATATACCTGCAACGCCATATTTTATTTGCTATTGAGTGCGTTAAGGCTTCTTATCCGTTCAAAAATGCTGATTGTACTCGACGCTTTTCTCTATGACCAAACATGTTTCTTAATATTATTAATGTCACTACTTAGAACAGGGCTTTTGCGATTTAATGGTACATATAGTTATTTGAAACCTACAGTTAGAATTTATTCAGAAACTACTTGAAACTGAAGAAATTCACGTAAAAAAACTGGTTTTAGGGTTCCATACCGAACGGGTAAAAACGGGACCCTATTACTGAGACTTCGCTGCCCGTCCGTCCGTCCGTCTGTCACCAGGCTGTATCTCAAGAACGGTGATAGCTAGACAGTTGAAATTTTCACAGATGATGTATTTCTATTGCCGCTATAACAACAAATACAAAAATAAAATAAAATAAATATTTAAGGGGGGCTCCTATACAACCAACTTGTTATAGATTATGGTACGGAACCCTTCATGCGCGAGTCGGACTCGCACTTGTCCATTTTTTTTATTCTATCTATGTCAAATACTATATGAAATAAACATTAGTTTGCAAACGAAACGTTTTGAGGTTGTGACACTCGTCTCACACCTACAAAACCTATGATTGGTTTAAACTCTCGCCCATATTGGATTTGCACGCTGCATTGAGCATCGTATTATTTCACGTTTCATATGTAAAAACGCCATAAAACAAATAAGCGGCTGATTTCGGCATTTTCGCCCGGCATTGGGGCCAATTGTTTTTTATTGGCGCGCAAAAATCATGAACGCTGGCCACCTATCACACCGTTCATAGCTTGTACTTTATTTTTACAAGCTTTCACGTAGGTAACAATTTTAATATAATCTTGTTATCGATGGAAATACCTCATTTAGATTTTTATAAATATTGACAAAGGTTAATTATGAAAGAAAAATGATTATAATATGTGATCCACTGCAATGTAAGCCGGACTCTTCTTAAATTCTTATTCAGTATTTTTTTTCTTTTTCTTTCGTAATTTACCTTTGTGTCAATATTTATAAGCATTTACTTAATTTGTGGGGCACAGGGTGGAAAGATTATTGAATTGAATGGGCGCACGAGCGATCGTTGTGGAGGGTTGGGGGAGGCTTTTGTACAGCAATTGACGTCGATCGGCTGATATAATGATGATCAGATGATGCAGCGTAGGAAGGCTCTCTCCAAGGTGGACCGACGAAACATGCCAGTTGATGACAGTTGTAAAAACCCTTTTGAAGGCTGTTCGTCAGTTGACATCTTTCGGTTGATATAATAGTTAGTCCTCATAAAATAGGAGGTTCCTAGCTATTCCCTTTACCTAAGATAAAATCGAAATGATAACTTATGTACGTAAAGTAGAATATATGAACCTTTACACCTACAATTTTAACATAATTTAAAATCGCGTTGCATATATTAGTTTTTTATAAAATCAAAAACCGTATTAAAATATATATATTATATAACAGGAAGTGTTGGTTTCAAAATCTGGACCGTGCGAAACAGTGTAAAAGCGTCCGACTTAAAAGGCCCAATTTATCAAATACCGCGCGCGATGAGAGATGCAAATTTAATGTCCATCATACGTCAGAGGACGGGGCAATGTGTTCGCAAAAACACGGCACTATATCACGTTTCTCACTTCAACAACAGCCTATATGCCTATAGGTCTAACGTCACTTATGTCTTTGTTGTCCTAAAGGACTCGTATTACGCGAAGTAAATCAAATTACGCGAATATATCTCCGGGAGCAAATTGTTCCGTTCGCGGTCCGGTGACGGTGTGATGGGCGGACAACGTTCGGATTTTTTCTTCATTGTTTTTAGTAATAAAATGTAGATGCATTTCGTAACGTGTTATTTTTAGAATCTTATTTTCTGAAACCAAACGTTCAAAAGCTTATTTACTAGATGTTTCTTTACCAAAGTCAGGTGAAGTATCCTATAACCATCTTTGGATGTTCAGCTATGCCTGTACTACAATTGGTTAACAGCCGTCCAGCCGTTTCGGCGCAATGAGAGGACAAACAAAACTTTACAAACATATGGCGCTGTATGGCTGGCGCCACGCTGCATCGCGCTGTTAAGACGAAATATCACTCCTAATAATTTTCCATACAAATTAAATAAATAAATAAATAAATAAAATAAATAAATATCAGACAACCTCACACAAATCAACCTAGTCCCAAATCAAGCTCAAGAAGGCGTGTGTTATGGGTACTAGGCGACGATATACATACTTATATAGATAAATAAATAGTTAAATACCTAAAACATCCATGACCCAGGCACAAATATTCGTGTTCATCACACAAATATTTGCCCTGGGTGCGTCCCACGAGGTATAACTACATAATATATAATTTCATATTAATAACCTTCACAAGATATAATGAACGTTTGCTTTAACATCAAAATCAATATTTTTATTAGGAATAACGGTCAATTAGCATAATACTCATGTTGTAGAATGATTTTTTATATAACACTCAAATACTCTAAATTCAGTTGATATAACATACATAACGTATATCGATCATGGTATATATTTTCTTTTAGTATAATGATCAGAAAATATAATAGCGTATGATATACTAAATAGGTTATAACTGCTACCTTTATGCCCCTAAAATGGAACATGGGTCAAAAACCGAAAACTGTAGGTTAGGTTAGGTTTGTTTTATGACCATGGATAGCGAAGCGAGCGAAGCGAGCGGAGCGTCAAAATGCTTGCTTGCATGGAGGTATATTAAAATTTAACAGCGAAGTATTGCATAGGTATGAGCACAATTGATAATGGCAGATGAAATTCTGGCAAGTAGTAGTACGCCGTTTGGAAGAACTGCGACAAAATGGAATATGAGTCAAAAACCGAAAACTGTAGGTTAGGTTAGGTTTGTTTTATGACCATGGATAGCGAAGCGAGCGGAGCGTCAAAATTTCAGGCGGTTATTCTATACGAGCATTATGCATTTTGGTGTTAGATGTATTGAGTAATATACATTATAAATCTGAGATATTATGAACGTTATACGTTATGATCACACTATACAATGATATTATACTTAAAAGACGTTATACTTAACAAAAATAGATATTTTGATGTTATATCTAACGTTCGTTATATACCTTGAACGGTATACAAAACAAGCTTATACAATATGAGCGTATATAATATGAATATTATAGTATAAGTTCTTATATCTTATATTACTTACCCATTTGCCCTTGCGGGGATTCGAACCCGGGACCGTCGGCTCAGTAGGCAGTTGCTTAACCACTGCGCCAACCGCGTCGTCAAATTGGTTCGTTCTCATTTGTTTCCAAAAGGGGCGGGGACTTTAAAAAACGAAAATTGATTATAGGGATTGAGAGGAATATGGCTAAAAATATTAGGGATATTGATGTTTCGGACAAATGAGTTTTAGGACTTGGAAACGCTATGAAAAATTATTGTTACGTCAATTGATCGTTAGGGCTAATGCCCATTAGGACAAAACAGTTCGGGCAAGTGATTTTAGGACAAACGAAGGAGATCGCAAGAGAGACCCATAGTTAACAGTGTCTTTGTTTGTACACAAATTATATAATAACTGGCGTAAAACCTGGACCGTATAGGTATACGGTCCATCATAGAACATTTTCCTTACCATGTTTTCGTTAAAATTGGTTTAGTTTTGGAGGAAACAGACGAGAACGAAACGTTGATTTGTGTAACTCGGTTACGTTAAGTTTGGACCTCATATGTATCCGAAGCCATAGTTACTAGGTGCAAACTTAGCGTAAATTTATAGTTTGTTTCGTACCAACATAGGTAATAAGTGCTTTTTAACAATAAAATAATGGATTTGGGTCAGATTTTTTTTTATAGTCTGAGAAAAGGAGCAGTGATATATATCCCCTTAAGATTTTTCCTGAAATAATGACCCTTCTCCATAGAAAACTAATTATCGATACAATTTTAGAAAATTGTATAATCGCCTGGTGAAAAAAAAACAAACTTAAATAGTGTATTTGTTACTGAGTGAATTTTGCTTGTCAACAGACGAGATATTGATTCACTTTAGTGACTTTTGAAAGGTTACCTTCCCAAGAGATCCCAAATCCACCTTTTTGTCTAAACCTACTGCGAGGCATAAAAATAAGACGATAAATATACCTACCGCACCTGTCACCCTACTTCTAAATCCCCGATAAAAACCCAAAAATAAAAAAGCCCCAATAAAACTTTGATAGCCGTCCATTTCAATTTCGGGGAATCAATTTTTATATCTAAGGTTGGAATTAATCGGAATTTATTCCCGAAAGTACCCGATATGGCTTTGTTGTTGTGATCGGATTTAGGTAAAGGTACTTACGATTTTTTTTTCTCAAGCCAGTGCGCTAATTCAAGTGTGTTTTGAGATATCCCCAAATAAGAGATGTCTCAGGTATAGTATATCGCCTTTAACTGTCATTAAAAGGAAATACGTACGTATCGTATGTACGTAAACAAGCCTATATTTTTCATACAAATCGAGGTTTCATACTCGTGTTTCCTCCTCCAAAACTTATCCAATCTTTACGAAATTGTTTGAACTGTTTGTGTGTGTCGGACCGGTGACAATAATTAGTTAACAAATGGGTGGTAGTCTCCCTACCCATTTTATTAGACAATTTCGTAGGTAGTGCTACATTTTGCAGATAGCTTCAATAACAACTCGCTGATTCACCAGTACATCTGAGACCACGGCGTGTGCAACCCCGCCGAAACGTTAGATTAAATATGAAGGTAAATATGAAGGTAAGTATAAAGTGTAATGGGAATGTAATGTTCTGTATCCACACGCCTAGTCACAATTTTTATAATAATGAAGTTAATGGCATTGACTAAAGACATATATGACAGAAATAAAACACAAAATTTTAAATTTATAAATAATATCTTAAGAAAATTATGACTGCACCACGCAGTGTAACCCGCTCATTCTAGAGGAACACTACATTTTTTCAGGATAAAAGGTAGCCTTTGTGTTAATTCAGGGTGTCAGCTACCTTCATACCAAAATTTATCAAAATTGATCCAGCCGTTTGAGCGCGAAGAAGTAACAAACAGACACATAAACACACTCACAAAGTTTCGCCCTTTTAATATTAGTGTCATTACTTAAGGTTTAGTTACTTTAAATTATTGGGACCAAAACTATAATGTACATATCCCCTAGACCGCCATTGGGTAGGGTACCCGTAGGGCTGGCCGCGTTACCTCGCTGGATGGCAATGCCAATGCGTTGGGCGAGGAACGAGCCAGCCCGAAGCCACCGAAGGACCGGATAAGCAAATAACTCAGTTTTCGAAAAGCTTTTTAGTATTTTAGTAAATTTTAGTAATTTAAGTTATTTTAAACAGAATTTCGTATATTGATCCCAGACTCGTTTTGCTACAACATCGCATAGACTCAGCCACAAACGAGTAGAGAAACTAAAGCACTATTTACCAAAGCACTAAGTTAAATGACTTGCAGAGCACTTGCAAGTTACAAACCGATAAATTGCTAGAATGTCTTGTCTAAGCTCCAACTGAAATTACATCCATCAATATCGAGTCTCATTCAGCAAACTGAAGGCAAATGCCAGTTCTGTTCATAGTTTATGCAATTTCAGGGCGGGGTGCTAGTGATAGGGGATTATTGCATCGAGGTATTATAATATCACTTCTGTGGCGCGGAGGCATACCCGTATTACTCGTTACCTAGTAGGTTTGCAAAAAGTCCGATTCGTCGGTAGTAAGCCGAACAGCCTTGATAAATATGGATGGTTTTGGGAAAATCGTGTTTTATTTCAAAATGCAATTGTTTTTAGAAATGATTTTTTAATGTATGTAAATTATCACCACATTTTTAAATTGCTATATAGATACAAAGATCCGCATACAAAAAAAACCGCCCACCGCATTGGCATCGTCCATGATGTGGATCATTTATCAGCTTAGCAAATTAATTAAGTAATTGTATTTTATTGCATGTTGTGACGCCTAGAGACTTTATACATCTCTGGGTATATTTAATATTTTAAATTGATAGTTAAAATGTTATTTTAATATTCCTACCTAACATTAATTTGGAGTAGGTATCTATATATCTCCTATACCTACGTGTACGCATGTAATAATTACTTATAACACTAATGTAATGTAATAGAAGTATTATTTACAAAAAAAATACTTACTGTTGAGTTTCTTTCGGCTTTCTTCTCAACAGCGGTCTCCTCCTGCGAAATGCCGGTAGATTCACAATCTGACTTGTAAAAGTGCCCTTGTGGCCTATTTACTTAATAAATTATTTCACATTTCATTTCATTTCAGCACACTAACAAATTTTCTGTACTTGTTGATCTTTTTATCTACTTATATTGCAATTACGAAAATCATGTAATGCAATTACACTTACCTACGGTCTAGGGTCACGTAAAGATACATGGTGGCCCATTTAGGTCGGTCATTAATGTAAGTATGGGCGAGTCTGAAACTATGTGACATGAGATCTGCAAGGCTATATCTTGTCGTGACTTTACTTGTCGCGAGACTCAGCAAGAGTCTTGCTCGCAATGTATTGAAAGGAAAGTGACAGATAGTATTTATTTGTCGCGCGACAGAATCGCTTTTTACAGTTGTGCTAGTATTTCTAGTTCTTAGGAACCATGTCATCGATTTAGATTTGAGGTACATTCTTTGACAACGCGGTTAGCGCAGTGGCAAAGCAATTGCCTACTGAGTCGGCGGCCCTGGGTTCAAATCAGTCAGTGAATGTCACTCATGTAAACAAAGAGTAATTTTTGCATAATAAAGCCAAAACTATCCACAGTGATGAAATTTCATTTTCATTCAAGTCAAGGTTATTTTCAATATGATCCATTATTTATTTCAAATGAAGAACGAAGGATTCTGCATTCCGGTTTAAGAATGTTTTGAATTGGTTGTTGACAAATCCTTGACAAATCGCTAGAGACGTTTTCTAAGGTATTCCCTTGATTTGTCTAATTTTTTTTTGTCTAATTTCAGTTTGTCTAACAACTTTTACCATAATGAACATTTTGTCTAAAGTCATTATGTATAATATCATTTCTCATAATTATTATTTTGTCGAAACTCGTTTTGCCTAAATGATCATTTTCATAACTCTTGTTTTGTCGAATATTATTTTATCTAAAACTCACTTTGTCGATTCTTATTTTAACTAATCATTACATAGCCGAATAACGTTTTAACTAAAAAGTTTTTGTCTAATTCTGAATTATCATAATATTAACCTTGTCGATTTTTATTTTGTCTAATCAATACATAGCTGAAAGTTAAGCAAAACGAAATTAGGCAAAATGTTGTTAGGCAAAACAATGTACAGTCGCCATCAGATATATCGCAGCATATAAGGCGTTCATAAATATCTGAACATGTACTATAACGCCTACTACTAGCTTGTTTATTCAACTATTAGCGTCAGAATGCTTTCTTCCATGGAAGTATATTCAAATTTAGCAGTTAGTAGGTTAGGTTAAAGATCGAAAACTGTAGGTTAGGTTAGGTTTGTTTTATGACCATGGATAGCGGAGCGTCAGAATGCTTACTTGCATGAAAGTATATTAAAATTTAGCAGTTAGTAGGTTAGGCTAAACGGGTACCCCTTATCTTGCATAATCTCTATTGTCCGAAATACACTACAAAGTTAGGTTAGGATGAAACTGTGTCCCTCACAGAAACGAAGGCAAGGCAGGTAAGTAAGGCAGGTCCGACTTGGCTTAGGTTAGGTACGACGACGAGCGAAGCGAGGAGGAGTGTTAGGTTGAACTGTGACCCTAACGAGCGAGCGAAGCGAGCGAGCCGCGCAGGTCCGACTTGGCTTACGATTCCTAACATTACCAATTTCACCTTAAGGCAGATCCGACTTGGCTTAGGTTAGGTACGACGACGAGCGAAGCGAGGAGGAGTGTGTTAGGTTGAACTGCGACCCTAACGAGCGAGCGAAGCGAGCGAGCCGCGCAGGTCCGACTTGGCTTACAATTCCTAACATTACCTATTTCACCTTAAGGCAGATCCAACTTGGCTTAGGTTAGGTACGATGACGAGCGAAGCGAGGAGGAGTGTTAGATTGAACTATGACCCTAACGAGCGAGCGAAGCGAGCGAGCCGCGCAGGTCCGACTCAGGCTTACGATTCCTAACATTACCTATTTCACCTTAAGGCAGGTCCGAAAACTGTAGTTTAGGTTAGGTTTGTTTTATGACCATGGATAGCGGAGCGAGCGAAACGAGCGGAGCGTCAGAATGCTTGCTTGCATGGAAGTATATTGAAATTTAGCAGTTAGTAGGTTAGACTAAACACCGAAAACTGTAGGTTAGGTTAGGTTTGTTTTATGACGATGCAATAATTAAATTAGACAAAATAAGATTATGTAAAATAAGTATTATACGAAACGAATATTAGTCTAAACAAAAATTCGGCAAAACGAAATTAGGCCAAAAAATTGTTAGGCAAAATATGTTTATACGAATTAAAAATTAGGCCAAATAAAATTAGACGAAATAAGATTATGTGAAATGAGTATTATACGAAACGACTGTCACTCAAATGAAAATTAGGCAAAGTGAAAAGTTATGCTAAATAATATTAGTTTAAATGAAATTAGGCAAACCGAAATTAGGCAAAAAGTTGTTAGGCAAAACAAGGTACAACCGTTTTCTAAAGCACATATCTGACATATGTACGTTGTTGCCATATCAAAGCTGTTTGTTTGTATTTTGTTAGGCTAAATGTATCTACTTCTATAAGTATTATCTTCATCGTCGTCTAGCGTCCATAGCACAAGTTTACTATAGCTTACTGTGGGACTAGAGTGATTTGTGTGAAGCTTTCCGATTTATACTTGTACTTGGATTAGCCTCGTGATAGCTTACGTACATTTTTGAGTGGTGCGCCATGTTGTATTATTAGTTTACGAAGTCGAGCAAACTTCGTCCAACTTGGCCCGCTGCGGTGATCTCAACCGTGTTTCTATTAACACCGGCAATCTGAGCTAGAGATGAGAAAATTTCAATCGCTGTGACTGTCGTTCAAGTTACTAAAAGTCACTGTTATTTCACTGTGTTTCTATTAACATCGGCAAATAGGGCTAGAGTTGAGAAAGCAATCGCCGTGAGAATACGGTATTTGACAATAATCAGTGAAAACAAATTGTATCATTGAAACCACTCATTCAAAAATACACGAAACTAAATAAACTAAATTAAGTTACGAAACTAAAAAGGTTGGTGTTTTTGTTGTAATTATGACTATTTCTGTTGAATTTATATATATATATACATATATGTATTTATTACGTATTATGTATTATATTGACTGTTTGCCTATCTCTCTATTTTGGTTTTTTTGCATTTTCATGTGTAAGTATTATTGTTAAATTATCCTCCTTCGTATTGTACATGTTGCTTTGGCTGTCTACCGTTTACATTTGTCTTTAGCACTCATTTACTCAAAGGTTAACTGGAAGAGATCCCTTAAAGGGATAAGTTCGCCTTTGTACATGTATTTCTTTTGTTTTAATGTATTTCTATTTTTGTGTACAATAAAGTGTTTACATTACATACATACATAAACTACCACTAACTTCATCATTACCTATATAGTAGAGTTGTTAGTCCGCTGTTTTCTAACATAATTGTGCGCATCGGGTTACAAGCATGAAATTTCTACCACAGATAGACTGTTCCTTGGTGATTATTTTCAGATGTGGAGGGAAGTCAGATTCGTCCCCTGTGAGGCGTGAGAGCGGAGTGAATAGGACCAAGTATACCTCTTTTCTTTCTTTATTGCTGGTCAGTTAAGTCTACTAGGACTTGTCTGGTATCGTTTCCGTGTAAAACGGATATCAGAAATTCATTTTTTATGTTATTTTTGTATATTTTCAAATTTTAATTATTGTTTTAAAAGGCTTATTTAATCTAGTTTCTAAAAATATATGCATATTGGGCACTTCTCATACAAATAGTAGCTTAAAATATATGTTTAAGTCGGCGTAACCAACGTAAATCTCCGAACGCATCCTATTTTGCTTCATTAAATACATTAAATAATGATTATTAACAAGCTTTTACATACAAAATTTACCAAATACGTCCTACAAAAACAAATTTATGTAATAAAAAAAATTTTTTTTTTGCTATTTGTATCTCGAGCACACGGGCTAATGTCAACATCAATAATTTATTTAAGTTACTGTTTGTATGAAGAGTGCCCAACATGTATATAGATTTAAAAACTAGATTTAATTAGCTATTCTGCAATATTTTTGTTAGTTGTAAATATTAAGGAAATATAACTAATTTATCTCCCTGAATGAAAAAACCTTGTTCTGATTTTTACCATTTTGGAAATACACCCATATTTTTATATGGTACTATGAATAAATAACATAAAAGATAAATTTCTGATATCTGTTTTATACGAAAACGATACCACATAAGCCCTAATAGCGTCAACTGATCAGTAATAAAAAAAGAAAAAGAGGACTCCTTTGTCCTATTCACCCCCCTTTCCCGTCGCACATCTCAAAGTAATTACCGCAGAATACTCTATCTGTGGTATAAATTTCGTGGCTGTATCCCGATGCACACAATTTCGTGACTTAGCAAAATGTACTAGAGCACGCAGGCTAAGCTTAACATCAATATTTTTTTTACGGTACTTTTTGTATGAGATGTGCCCAATATGTATACATTTTTAAAAACAAGATTAAATTTTCTAATTAGTGATATTTTTTTAAATTGTCAATATTTAGGATATATATATAACTTATCGTTCTGAATAAAAAAACTTGAGGTGATTTTTACCTTTTCGGCAATGTACCCAAATTTTTATACTATACTATTCTTAAATAACATAAAAAATGAATTGCTGATATCTGTTTTACACGAAAACGATGCCACACAAGCCCTAATAGCCTTAACTGATCAGTAATAAAAAAAAGAAAAGAAGCAGTACTTGGTCCTGTTCACCCCGCTCTCCCGCCACGAAGGGGAAGAATCTGACTTCCCTCCACATCTGAAAATAATCACCGCGGAACGCTCTATGTGTGGTAGAAATTTCATGCTTGTAACCCGATGCGCACAATTTCGCGGCAAAGCAACTCTAATAATACTATTTTTAGTTGAGAAATATTAAAAAGAGGAAGTGTTTTGACTATCGATTTTTGTGACGTCACCAGCCAGTCATAGAAACTTCATACTAACAGATTATTTTTACTACCGTTTTGCCTGCTAACCCACCGCCAAACAGCAATGTTCGCATTGTTGTGTTCCGGTGTGGGGGGTAAGATAGTCGGTGAAATTACTAGCATAGAGGCATTCTATCTTCGTCCTCCGGGTAGGCAAGCACTTGTGACTCCTCTGGTGTTGCAGGTGTTTATGGGCGACGGTAATCGCTTTCCATCAGGCGATACGTTTGCTCGTTTGCCACCTATGACATAAAAAAAAAAATGATATTTCATAAAGAGCAGCTGATTTGAGCTGTCATCTAATACCGTATTGTTCTAGTTTAAAAACAAGCCGGTCAAGTGCGAGTCGGACACGCGCACCGCACAAACTATGGAAGCAAAATTCTCTTACGAAAATCTAAACTTGTTTGAAGCCTAAACTTAACCTTGGCCTTTGGAAAACTGTTATCACTGTACATCAATCGCCATTAAATATTTTACCTGCAAATAAGTTTAGTAATTGCAAAAATATATTTATGGATAAGGTTTCCATTTTTGACCAGCGATATTATACATTTAAACCTGCCGTGTGATGTGTGATATCGCCAAAATAATAAATATTTCGGGTATATATCCATGATATTTCCTTCACTATATATCGTGACGTTTTCTGTCGCTCAATTTGTCAAAATTAAATAAATGCATACATTGACATACAGACAAACGGACAATAAAGTGATCTGATCATAAGGGTTCCGTTTTTGCCAATTGAGGTAAAGATGCCAATAAAATTATAAGTGTTACCTAAAATGGGCTCTAGTTCAATCCTTGGTCAATAATATTTTTGTTATATTGGTTACGGAACAAATTTCGTATTAGAATTATCACTGTTACTAAAAGTTCATTTAGTTCATTCTTATCTAATAAATCATTTACGGATTCAAATATATTTTGTTTGGAGAATAAAGTAATATGAGACACATCATTTAATTTCTTGATTATGTTGTAAATCCTCCCTAAACATTTTGCTACCTCTAACTACCCTAGCATATTTATCTGAGCAAAAAGCGTTTTGGCTTTTATAATCCCCAAAAAAATCCGCAACACATTAAAACTTAAATATTTCCATTAAAATTTAAATCGCAACAAACATTTTCACGTCAAAAAACTCCGCTCAAACAACACCAACATGGCGGCGAAAAATGGCGGCAATTTTTTCTTTCGCGCGCATTAGTTACGCTCAAAATGCAGGTGTAAGAATACTTATATAATTTCAAACTCCACTTACAAATTCAGAGCGGAGAAAACTTTTCAACAATTTTCTTTGCATTACAGATTTTTTATATAAGCATCCCGCGGGATCCGAACTTGTTTCTTACGCATGTATAATTTCTACTCATTTCGGTAACTTTATACTTTTGTTTTTTTTTTTCCACTAACAATCAAGGGGCAGAGAGTTGAAGCCTTTGCCTTGTTTTCTTTTTTTTAAGTTCGTTAGGTTTGTGCCAATCAAGTACAGGCTTCGCTTGATTGTAAGTCTTTGCAAGTTTCCTTTTTCGTTTGTTGTGTTGGTACGCCTGGAGGTGGCGGAAAATAGTAAAGTTGCAATAATTAAATTAGACAAAATAAGATTATGTAAAATAAGTATTATACGAAACGAATATTAGTCTAAACAAAAATTCGGCAAAACGAAATTAGGCCAAAAAATTGTTAGGCAAAATATGTTTATACGAATTAAAAATTAGGCCAAATAAAATTAGACGAAATAAGATTATGTGAAATGAGTATTATACGAAACGACTGTCACTCAAATGAAAATTAGGCAAAGTGAAAAGTTATGCTAAATAATATTAGTTTAAATGAAATTAGGCAAACCGAAATTAGGCAAAAAGTTGTTAGGCAAAACAAGGTACAACCGTTTTCTAAAGCACATATCTGACATATGTACGTTGTTGCCATATCAAAGCTGTTTGTTTGTATTTTGTTAGGCTAAATGTATCTACTTCTATAAGTATTATCTTCATCGTCGTCTAGCGTCCATAGCACAAGTTTACTATAGCTTACTGTGGGACTAGAGTGATTTGTGTGAAGCTTTCCGATTTATACTTGTACTTGGATTAGCCTCGTGATAGCTTACGTACATTTTTGAGTGGTGCGCCATGTTGTATTATTAGTTTACGAAGTCGAGCAAACTTCGTCCAACTTGGCCCGCTGCGGTGATCTCAACCGTGTTTCTATTAACACCGGCAATCTGAGCTAGAGATGAGAAAATTTCAATCGCTGTGACTGTCGTTCAAGTTACTAAAAGTCACTGTTATTTCACTGTGTTTCTATTAACATCGGCAAATAGGGCTAGAGTTGAGAAAGCAATCGCCGTGAGAATACGGTATTTGACAATAATCAGTGAAAACAAATTGTATCATTGAAACCACTCATTCAAAAATACACGAAACTAAATAAACTAAATTAAGTTACGAAACTAAAAAGGTTGGTGTTTTTGTTGTAATTATGACTATTTCTGTTGAATTTATATATATATATACATATATGTATTTATTACGTATTATGTATTATATTGACTGTTTGCCTATCTCTCTATTTTGGTTTTTTTGCATTTTCATGTGTAAGTATTATTGTTAAATTATCCTCCTTCGTATTGTACATGTTGCTTTGGCTGTCTACCGTTTACATTTGTCTTTAGCACTCATTTACTCAAAGGTTAACTGGAAGAGATCCCTTAAAGGGATAAGTTCGCCTTTGTACATGTATTTCTTTTGTTTTAATGTATTTCTATTTTTGTGTACAATAAAGTGTTTACATTACATACATACATAAACTACCACTAACTTCATCATTACCTATATAGTAGAGTTGTTAGTCCGCTGTTTTCTAACATAATTGTGCGCATCGGGTTACAAGCATGAAATTTCTACCACAGATAGACTGTTCCTTGGTGATTATTTTCAGATGTGGAGGGAAGTCAGATTCGTCCCCTGTGAGGCGTGAGAGCGGAGTGAATAGGACCAAGTATACCTCTTTTCTTTCTTTATTGCTGGTCAGTTAAGTCTACTAGGACTTGTCTGGTATCGTTTCCGTGTAAAACGGATATCAGAAATTCATTTTTTATGTTATTTTTGTATATTTTCAAATTTTAATTATTGTTTTAAAAGGCTTATTTAATCTAGTTTCTAAAAATATATGCATATTGGGCACTTCTCATACAAATAGTAGCTTAAAATATATGTTTAAGTCGGCGTAACCAACGTAAATCTCCGAACGCATCCTATTTTGCTTCATTAAATACATTAAATAATGATTATTAACAAGCTTTTACATACAAAATTTACCAAATACGTCCTACAAAAACAAATTTATGTAATAAAAAAAATTTTTTTTTTGCTATTTGTATCTCGAGCACACGGGCTAATGTCAACATCAATAATTTATTTAAGTTACTGTTTGTATGAAGAGTGCCCAACATGTATATAGATTTAAAAACTAGATTTAATTAGCTATTCTGCAATATTTTTGTTAGTTGTAAATATTAAGGAAATATAACTAATTTATCTCCCTGAATGAAAAAACCTTGTTCTGATTTTTACCATTTTGGAAATACACCCATATTTTTATATGGTACTATGAATAAATAACATAAAAGATAAATTTCTGATATCTGTTTTATACGAAAACGATACCACATAAGCCCTAATAGCGTCAACTGATCAGTAATAAAAAAAGAAAAAGAGGACTCCTTTGTCCTATTCACCCCCCTTTCCCGTCGCACATCTCAAAGTAATTACCGCAGAATACTCTATCTGTGGTATAAATTTCGTGGCTGTATCCCGATGCACACAATTTCGTGACTTAGCAAAATGTACTAGAGCACGCAGGCTAAGCTTAACATCAATATTTTTTTTACGGTACTTTTTGTATGAGATGTGCCCAATATGTATACATTTTTAAAAACAAGATTAAATTTTCTAATTAGTGATATTTTTTTAAATTGTCAATATTTAGGATATATATATAACTTATCGTTCTGAATAAAAAAACTTGAGGTGATTTTTACCTTTTCGGCAATGTACCCAAATTTTTATACTATACTATTCTTAAATAACATAAAAAATGAATTGCTGATATCTGTTTTACACGAAAACGATGCCACACAAGCCCTAATAGCCTTAACTGATCAGTAATAAAAAAAAGAAAAGAAGCAGTACTTGGTCCTGTTCACCCCGCTCTCCCGCCACGAAGGGGAAGAATCTGACTTCCCTCCACATCTGAAAATAATCACCGCGGAACGCTCTATGTGTGGTAGAAATTTCATGCTTGTAACCCGATGCGCACAATTTCGCGGCAAAGCAACTCTAATAATACTATTTTTAGTTGAGAAATATTAAAAAGAGGAAGTGTTTTGACTATCGATTTTTGTGACGTCACCAGCCAGTCATAGAAACTTCATACTAACAGATTATTTTTACTACCGTTTTGCCTGCTAACCCACCGCCAAACAGCAATGTTCGCATTGTTGTGTTCCGGTGTGGGGGGTAAGATAGTCGGTGAAATTACTAGCATAGAGGCATTCTATCTTCGTCCTCCGGGTAGGCAAGCACTTGTGACTCCTCTGGTGTTGCAGGTGTTTATGGGCGACGGTAATCGCTTTCCATCAGGCGATACGTTTGCTCGTTTGCCACCTATGACATAAAAAAAAAAATGATATTTCATAAAGAGCAGCTGATTTGAGCTGTCATCTAATACCGTATTGTTCTAGTTTAAAAACAAGCCGGTCAAGTGCGAGTCGGACACGCGCACCGCACAAACTATGGAAGCAAAATTCTCTTACGAAAATCTAAACTTGTTTGAAGCCTAAACTTAACCTTGGCCTTTGGAAAACTGTTATCACTGTACATCAATCGCCATTAAATATTTTACCTGCAAATAAGTTTAGTAATTGCAAAAATATATTTATGGATAAGGTTTCCATTTTTGACCAGCGATATTATACATTTAAACCTGCCGTGTGATGTGTGATATCGCCAAAATAATAAATATTTCGGGTATATATCCATGATATTTCCTTCACTATATATCGTGACGTTTTCTGTCGCTCAATTTGTCAAAATTAAATAAATGCATACATTGACATACAGACAAACGGACAATAAAGTGATCTGATCATAAGGGTTCCGTTTTTGCCAATTGAGGTAAAGATGCCAATAAAATTATAAGTGTTACCTAAAATGGGCTCTAGTTCAATCCTTGGTCAATAATATTTTTGTTATATTGGTTACGGAACAAATTTCGTATTAGAATTATCACTGTTACTAAAAGTTCATTTAGTTCATTCTTATCTAATAAATCATTTACGGATTCAAATATATTTTGTTTGGAGAATAAAGTAATATGAGACACATCATTTAATTTCTTGATTATGTTGTAAATCCTGCCTAAACATTTTGCTACCTCTAACTACCCTAGCATATTTATCTGAGCAAAAAGCGTTTTGGCTTTTATAATCCCCAAAAAAATCCGCAACACATTAAAACTTAAATATTTCCATTAAAATTTAAATCGCAACAAACATTTTCACGTCAAAAAACTCCGCTCAAACAACACCAACATGGCGGCGAAAAATGGCGGCAATTTTTTCTTTCGCGCGCATTAGTTACGCTCAAAATGCAGGTGTAAGAATACTTATATAATTTCAAACTCCACTTACAAATTCAGAGCGGAGAAAACTTTTCAACAATTTTCTTTGCATTACAGATTTTTTATATAAGCATCCCGCGGGATCCGAACTTGTTTCTTACGCATGTATAATTTCTACTCATTTCGGTAACTTTATACTTTTGTTTTTTTTTTCCACTAACAATCAAGGGGCAGAGAGTTGAAGCCTTTGCCTTGTTTTCTTTTTTTTAAGTTCGTTAGGTTTGTGCCAATCAAGTACAGGCTTCGCTTGATTGTAAGTCTTTGCAAGTTTCCTTTTTCGTTTGTTGTGTTGGTACGCCTGGAGGTGGCGGAAAATAGTAAAGTTGCAATAATTAAATTAGACAAAATAAGATTATGTAAAATAAGTATTATACGAAACGAATATTAGTCTAAACAAAAATTCGGCAAAACGAAATTAGGCCAAAAAATTGTTAGGCAAAATATGTTTATACGAATTAAAAATTATGCCAAATAAAATTAGACGAAATAAGATTATGTGAAATGAGTATTATACGAAACGACTGTCACTCAAATGAAAATTAGGCAAAGTGAAAAGTTATGCTAAATAATATTAGTTTAAATGAAATTAGGCAAACCGAAATTAGGCAAAAAGTTGTTAGGCAAAACAAGGTACAACCGTTTTCTAAAGCACATATCTGACATATGTACGTTGTTGCCATATCAAAGCTGTTTGTTTGTATTTTGTTAGGCTAAATGTATCTACTTCTATAAGTATTATCTTCATCGTCGTCTAGCGTCCATAGCACAAGTTTACTATAGCTTACTGTGGGACTAGAGTGATTTGTGTGAAGCTTTCCGATTTATACTTGTACTTGGATTAGCCTCGTGATAGCTTACGTACATTTTTGAGTGGTGCGCCATGTTGTATTATTAGTTTACGAAGTCGAGCAAACTTCGTCCAACTTGGCCCGCTGCGGTGATCTCAACCGTGTTTCTATTAACACCGGCAATCTGAGCTAGAGATGAGAAAATTTCAATCGCTGTGACTGTCGTTCAAGTTACTAAAAGTCACTGTTATTTCACTGTGTTTCTATTAACATCGGCAAATAGGGCTAGAGTTGAGAAAGCAATCGCCGTGAGAATACGGTATTTGACAATAATCAGTGAAAACAAATTGTATCATTGAAACCACTCATTCAAAAATACACGAAACTAAATAAACTAAATTAAGTTACGAAACTAAAAAGGTTGGTGTTTTTGTTGTAATTATGACTATTTCTGTTGAATTTATATATATATATACATATATGTATTTATTACGTATTATGTATTATATTGACTGTTTGCCTATCTCTCTATTTTGGTTTTTTTGCATTTTCATGTGTAAGTATTATTGTTAAATTATCCTCCTTCGTATTGTACATGTTGCTTTGGCTGTCTACCGTTTACATTTGTCTTTAGCACTCATTTACTCAAAGGTTAACTGGAAGAGATCCCTTAAAGGGATAAGTTCGCCTTTGTACATGTATTTCTTTTGTTTTAATGTATTTCTATTTTTGTGTACAATAAAGTGTTTACATTACATACATACATAAACTACCACTAACTTCATCATTACCTATATAGTAGAGTTGTTAGTCCGCTGTTTTCTAACATAATTGTGCGCATCGGGTTACAAGCATGAAATTTCTACCACAGATAGACTGTTCCTTGGTGATTATTTTCAGATGTGGAGGGAAGTCAGATTCGTCCCCTGTGAGGCGTGAGAGCGGAGTGAATAGGACCAAGTATACCTCTTTTCTTTCTTTATTGCTGGTCAGTTAAGTCTACTAGGACTTGTCTGGTATCGTTTCCGTGTAAAACGGATATCAGAAATTCATTTTTTATGTTATTTTTGTATAGTTCTATATAAAAATATGGGTGTATGGCCGAAAAGGTGAAAATCTCTTCAAGTTTTTTTATTCAGTAAGGTAAATTAGTTAAATTTCGTTAATATTTTCAAATTTTAATTATTATTTTAAAAGGCTTATTTAATCTAGTTTCTAAAAATATATGCATATTGGGCACTTCTCATACAAATAGTAGCTTAAAATATATGTTTAAGTCGGCGTAACCAACGTAAATCTCCGAACGCATCCTATTTCGCTTCATTAAATACATTAAATAATGATTATTAACAAGCTTTTACATACAATATTTACCAAATACGTCCTACAAAAACAAATTTATGTAATAAAAAAAATTTTTTTTTTGCTATTTGTATCTCGAGCACACGGGCTAATGTCAACATCAATAATTTATTTAAGTTACTGTTTGTATGAAGAGTGCCCAACATGTATATAGATTTAAAAACTAGATTTAATTAGCTATTCTGCAATATTTTTGTTAGTTGTAAATATTAAGGAAATATAACTAATTTATCTCCCTGAATGAAAAAACCTTGTTGTGATTTTTACCATTTTGGAAATACACCCATATTTTTATATGGTACTATGAATAAATAACATAAAAGATAAATTTCTGATATCTGTTTTATACGAAAACGATACCACATAAGCCCTAATAGCGTCAACTGATCAGTAATAAAAAAAGAAAAAGAGGACTCCTTTGTCCTATTCACCCCGCTTTCCCGTCGCACAGGGGACGAATCTGACTTCCCTCCACATCTGAAAGTAATTACCGCAGAATACTCTATCTGTGGTATAAATTTCGTGGCTGTATCCCGATGCACACAATTTCGTGACTTAGCAAAATGTACTAGAGCACGCAGGCTAAGCTTAACATCAATATTTTTTTTACGGTACTTTTTGTATGAGATGTGCCCAATATGTATACATTTTTAAAAACAAGATTAAATTTTCTAATTAGTGATATTTTTTTAAATTGTCAATATTTAGGATATATAACTAACTTATCGTTCTGAATAAAAAAACTTGAGGTGATTTTTACCTTTTATTTTATTTATTTTATTTTATTTTATTTATTTATAAAAATGTCTTACGGGCTTACAGTCAAGCCAAAGTCCCCGCAAGATAATGTGGAATACAAATTCTTAACTTAAAGCATAACTATACAATATACATTACACTATAGTTGTGTATAACAAATACTTAACTAAAAACAACTATAAATTACACTACAGTACAGTTATATATAACAATTGGACTTTAAAACCTTAACATCTTATAAGCAGTTATTGTTACAATTGTTTGCAAATATGATAATGTTACGTTTAAGTGTCAGCCATGAGTCTGCAAATATATCAGCATCCTGGACTTGTGCAAGGAACTCGTTTAATAACGCAATGGCTCTTTGTGTCGGGGCGTTGCGAGCTTGCAGAGTATGAGTTTTGTTTGTAGTAGCAAAGAGGTTGCGCGTGCGCCTTCCTCTTCGGCTCACTGCACTGGTAAATTTGTCAGGCACAAAAAAACTAAACTCACATAAAGTAGAGGGGTTGTCGATTTTGTGACGCAAAAGTAAGCAGTAATGGGTAAGCGTTGAAACTTTGCGTCTTAGTTGAAGGGTGTCCAGTCCGACCATCCCAGTAACAAACAACGAAGGGTATAGAGTCGGGTAATATCCATGGTACTTTTTGTACAGGAACCTTGCAAATTTTCGCTGCACTCTCTCAATCATCAACGCATACTTTTTTTCGCGAGGATCCCACACAATCGCATTATATTCCAACTTGCTCCTAACGTACGCGTTATATAGCAGTATGGCTACGTTTACGTCATGGAATTGAGAGGCTGTTCTGATTATGAATCCTAGCATTTTATTGGCACTTTTACAAATGTTTATTACATGCTCACGCATGTCAAGCCTTGTGTCCAATGTAAGGCCCAAGTCCCGGATGGAGGAGACACGATCTAACAGTGAACCCGACAGATGATAGTTGGCTCTACACGGGTCGTTAGATCTTGTGAATGTAATGGCTTTACATTTCGCTGCATTAAGCTGAAGCTTATTGGCTGCTCTCCACTGCGTCACAGCGTCTATCATTCGCTGTAGTGTATCACAATCTGAGACATGGCTAATAGGGAGCAAGAGCTTGAGACCATCTGCAAACAGTAGAGATTCTGCTTCAGTAATACTGTCGCAAAGATCATCCACCATAAACAAGAACTGAGTAGGTCCCAGATTGCTTCCTTGACTCACACCGGATCGTGTAAAATATTCATCAGATCGATAGGTTGACATTTGTACGTATTGTCTACGATCTTTTAAGTAATTGGCAAAAAAGGATAGCAACTTTGGGGTAAACCCAAGAGCTGAAAACTTTTGCAACAATACGTCATTGTCTACAAGATCAAATGCCTTCTTAAAGTCAAAGTATATGGCATCTACTTGACGATGTGAGTCCATGTGTTTAAGTACATAGTCAAAAAAACGTATGTGGTTAGTGGCAGTCGACCTAGCGCTACGAAATCCATGCTGTGCGTCATTCAAGTGATTGCCTATTTGTTTTATGAGGCAATTATTCAGTACGCTTTCGAAAATTTTGCCGAAAACCGATAGGATCGCTATTGGCCTGTGAGTATGAACGTCAGTAGAATTTACTTCTTTGGGGATTGGAGTCACCCTTGAAACTTTCCATTTTGCGGGATAGGTTTCTGACCTCAGCGATAGGTTAAATATGTACAACAGGGGTTTCTCCAGAGCTCGTATACAGTCTTTAGCTAAGTATGGTGGAATATTATCAGGCCCATTCGAGGATGAGGCTTTAAGCCGCCTTACAGCTTTGCGTAATTCAGCGCGAGTTATATGTGAAATTTCGACTCTGCGTGAATCTTTAGAGTTTTGAGGGCTAGCGCACTGTGTCGCTTTTGTAGGGTCAAGTTTTGGGATTTCCTTATGGAAAACGGACCCAAAATATTCAGCAAACGCATCGGTAGCTTCTTGTCCTAACACAGACTTTCCATTATAAAAGTATTCCACCTGTTGGTCGGATCGTTGTTTTTTGGATCTCACATAATCCCAAAATTTCACAGGATTCTGATGAATGTCACGTTCAATGCCCATCAAATACTGATTATAGTCGCGGTCTATAAGGTTTTTCACAAAAGTTCTATAATATTTAAATAACGCATAATTATCATCAGAGCCATATGATTTAAAAGTTCTCCAAGCTTCGTATTTTAATTTAATACAATGTATTAATTCCGATGTGTACCATGTCGGATACACATATCGATTAGAACGTATTATGGTCTTTTTCAAAGGAACTGTAAGATTAATAACGTTATTAAGTTTTCCGTAGAACGTCTCTACCGCGCAATCTACATTATCCTGATTATAAACGTCAGCCCAGTCAATGGCTGCTATATCTGCATAGAGTGCAAAAAAGTCAGCTTTCCGAAAGTTCCACGAAGTGAACTTGGGTTCCGTATCTATATTCGTATCGGCATGACAGAATGTATCCACGATTGAAATCGATATTTCTATCTCTAGAGGAGGATGGTATGGATCTATCGGGACCAATGGCTCTATGTCGCCTACTATTTCCACTGCATTGCGATTAAAACCTGTAAGCACAAGATCCAGGATACCTCCATATGCATTTTGAACAGTGTTATGCTGCTTCAATTGACAAAAATCTAGAAAACATTCATATTGGTCCTTGACACAACTACTACACGAGTTAAGGTTAAAATCACCTACAATAATTACATCATGTTCTGGATACTTACAAACAGCGTTTTCCATGCACGTCAAAACATTCATATATTGGTTATCACCATAATTAGGTGGCAAATATACAACACACACAAGAACCCTTTTCGGCAATGTACCCAAATTTTTATACTATACTATTCTTAAATAACATAAAAAATGAATTGCTGATATCTGTTTTACACGAAAACGATGCCACACAAGCCCTAATAGCCTTAACTGATCAGTAATAAAAAAAAGAAAAGAAGCAGTACTTGGTCCTGTTCACCCCGCTCTCCCGCCACGAAGGGGAAGAATCTGACTTCCCTCCACATCTGAAAATAATCACCGCGGAACGCTCTATGTGTGGTAGAAATTTCATGCTTGTAACCCGATGCGCACAATTTCGCGGCAAAGCAACTCTACTAATACTATTTTTAGTTGAGAAATATTAAAAAGAGGAAGTGTTTTGACTATCGATTTTTGTGACGTCACCAGCCAGTCATAGAAACTTCATACTAACAGATTATTTTTACTACCGTTTTGCCTGCTAACCCACCGCCAAACAGCAATGTTCGCATTGTTGTGTTCCGGTGTGGGGGGTAAGATAGTCGGTGAAATTACTAGCATAGAGGCATTCTATCTTCGTCCTCCGGGTAGGCAAGCACTTGTGACTCCTCTGGTGTTGCAGGTGTTTATGGGCGACGGTAATCGCTTTCCATCAGGCGATACGTTTGCTCGTTTGCCACCTATGACATAAAAAAAAAATGATATTTCATAAAGAGCAGCTGATTTGAGCTGTCATCTAATACCGTATTGTTCTAGTTTAAAAACAAGCCGGTCAAGTGCGAGTCGGACACGCGCACCGCACAAACTATGGAAGCAAAATTCTCTTACGAAAATCTAAACTTGTTTGAAGCCTAAACTTAACCTTGGCCTTTGGAAAACTGTTATCACAGTACATCAATCGCCATTAAATATTTTACCTGCAAATAAGTTTAGTAATTGCAAAAATATATTTATGGATAAGGTTTCCATTTTTGACCAGCGATATTATACATTTAAACCTGCCGTGTGATGTGTGATATCGCCAAAATAATAAATATTTCGGGTATATATCCATGATATTTCCTTCACTATATATCGTGACGTTTTCTGTCGCTCAATTTGTCAAAATTAAATAAATGCATACATTGACATACAGACAAACGGACAATAAAGTGATCTGATCATAAGGGTTCCGTTTTTGCCAATTGAGGTAAAGATGCCAATAAAATTATAAGTGTTACCTAAAATGGGCTCTAGTTCAATCCTTGGTCAATAATATTTTTGTTATATTGGTTACGGAACAAATTTCGTATTAGAATTATCACTGTTACTAAAAGTTCATTTAGTTCATTCTTATCTAATAAATCATTTACGGATTCAAATATATTTTGTTTGGAGAATAAAGTAATATGAGACACATCATTTAATTTCTTGATTATGTTGTAAATCCTCCCTAAACATTTTGCTACCTCTAACTACCCTAGCATATTTATCTGAGCAAAAAGCGTTTTGGCTTTTATAATCCCCAAAAAAATCCGCAACACATTAAAACTTAAATATTTCCATTAAAATTTAAATCGCAACAAACATTTTCACGTCAAAAAACTCCGCTCAAACAACACCAACATGGCGGCGAAAAATGGCGGCAATTTTTTCTTTCGCGCGCATTAGTTACGCTCAAAATGCAGGTGTAAGAATACTTATATAATTTCAAACTCCACTTACAAATTCAGAGCGGAGAAAACTTTTCAACAATTTTCTTTGCATTACAGATTTTTTATATAAGCATCCCGCGGGATCCGAACTTGTTTCTTACGCATGTATAATTTCTACTCATTTCGGTAACTTTATACTTTTGTTTTTTTTTTCCACTAACAATCAAGGGGCAGAGAGTTGAAGCCTTTGCCTTGTTTTCTTTTTTTTAAGTTCGTTAGGTTTGTGCCAATCAAGTACAGGCTTCGCTTGATTGTAAGTCTTTGCAAGTTTCCTTTTTCGTTTGTTGTGTTGGTACGCCTGGAGGTGGCGGAAAATAGTAAAGTTGAAGGAAAGGGGTGCTCATCATTATTTCACCTTGCAAGAGTTCGAACGAGAAGTTTGTAATGAAATGTTTAGGTTGAGTGCTTAGTTTTGCAAATTATTTTCCGGGAGGATTACTTATTGAAAGTTGGATCACTATCACTGTAAAGTATAAAACAGTCGCTTCCTGATGTCTGTCTCAATGTATGTTTAGATCTTTAAAACTACGCAACGAATATAGATGCGGTTTTTTAATAGATAGAGTGATTCGAGAGGAAGGTTTCTATAATATAATACATGCATCACTTATCAGCATTGCACCCGTGTCAAGCCGGGGCGGGTCGCTAGTCTTGTATAAAAAAATGAAAAGGTCGCTTTGGAAACTGGAATAAAATTTTAAACCTGATTTTAGAAAATATGTAGTAAAATAAAAAAATATGATAATAATAAATATTTATAAGTAATAAATTCAATAAATCCCTCTTATATATACTTACCTCTAACAATCATGTAATCCTTGACATTTAGTGTCGTATCCCGGCATTTTTGGCCAAGCTCTAAAAGTGAAAAGTAAAGTTGCGAAATAAGCTACCAAAATTACTTATATTAAAAAAGTTACTTAACCTTAAACGACATTCTAACACGAACACTATAAGATACATATGTATTGAAAATTTATTTTCTATGGAGAGGGTCATGAAATCAGGAAAAATCTTAATAGCGTGATGCAGGATCGTCATTTGTTTTGTATGAGCGCGCGGCGCCTTGTAAGTCGCGTCATCTGTTTTCATAATTTATTTTGCTCTCTCATCACGCCGCAACGGCTGGATGGATTTTAACCATGGTACAGGGATATATAGCTAGACATCCAAAGATAGTTAAATGATGCTTTTTATCCAACTACGGTACAGAACAAATACTCGTACGGACTTCCGGACACTTTCTAGGTCTAAATAAAAGATAAATTCATTTTAGGCATGATTCGGACTCACTCCTATGGACTGGAGTAAATGTTTTTCATGTACATTAAAAAGTAAAGGTAACATTTATTTATTTGTATTGTTTTGAAAGAGGTACAGAGATGGTCTCTACTCAGGAATAAACAAACTTTTCGCCGTTCGTTAAATTTCACTTTCCCCCCGAATTTCTGGTCCAAACGAACCGGCGCGTTCCAAATTTAGATGACGAAATTCAAATGCCACAACTGAAACTTTATGGTCTTGTTCGTAACTTTTTAAACAGATGTTTCGGAGCACGTCAACTCTTTACAACTCGGGGCCGTGACCTTCGTTCAAACAGCCAGAAAATAATTTTATTCAATTTGTTTCCAACGGAAGAATTTAGCAGCGTCAAAGATCTTTGTAGATTTTATCTCGTACTTTGTCATTACTTAAACAGCGCGATTGAAATAAGTAATGGCTTAAATTAAAAGATGAAGAAACTATGTAAAAATTTAAAATACACTACCTATTCCTCCTAAATGAGAATGTTTGGATGTTGGTTGCTTTACGAGTAGATCAAACTTGGACACAGTTCAAGTCATTGATTGAATAAAACATTTTAATGTAGTTTTTAGAATTATGTAAGAAATTAGACTAGCTAAATGAGAATTGTTTGGATGCTGGTTGATTTAGATCAAACTTAGACACAGATAGCTCAAGACATTGATTAAAAACACAATTTTGATGTAGTTCATAACATAATTTCCAATATGTAAGTCGAGCGAAGTCGCGGATGAACACTGATTTTATTAATGTTTACGTGGGTTTACTAATCTATTTATTTATTTAATCTTTATTCACAAAACAAAACGTATCGAAGGAAAGGCGTACTTAATGCCATGAGGCATTCTCTACCAGTCAACCTCGAACTAAGTAGAAATATTTAACAAAGTAGAACGACTAATAGTTACCTAACTTGTGTTCCTGAAAATCGTTTTACCGAACGTAATTCGCATAGTTATGCTCTGTTCATACCATTGATTTTTCTGAAAAGTTAGAAAATTAACCTAACCTGACCAACCCTAATCTGAGAAATGATCATTATTCAAAACATGGCGTTCGGGTAAAACAATCGTCTTCCAGATGAGAAGTTTTAATTGTGAAAGAGTGGAAATTACCCAAGAATTTGGTCACAGAATTTCAACATCGATAAACTCATTCGAAAATCAACTTGTTCTGATTGTCCCATTGTCCACTTATGTGTGGAAAATAGGTTACAATTTTTGTTTTACTAATATCATCACGAATCATCATCATTATATGGTGTTTAAGATATACATCAACGAGCTTAATCATTTCTCATTTAACGAGTATTCTGATTGGTTGTGTACGATGGCACGTTATTTTTTTATATTTATCTGTCTTTCAATCGTTTCTATTTTGGAGCCGGTAAGTTATAATTATAATAAATATTTGACTTCACCCGCCGTAAGTGCGATTTTACTGCCCACGGGGAGAAAATGTCTCTTACTGGCCAAGGCAAGACGTAAAACTTTCGACAAACCACGGGCGGTAATTCGTAAAGCCCCAGATCGCATATTTAAAGCTCTCACTGTCTCGAACCAAGGTTCCGACCACAGACACCTGCGCTCTGAGATATTCACGAATTCACCACCATATAACTAGGTATGCAATGTACCATAGATGTCATTGTTTTATTCTGATGATGACATAAATATCAAAAACAATTTCTATTCTAGAAACAAATCAAGGTTAAGCTGATTTCGGTGGCGAAATGTGAAGTCCCAGGAGAGGCAGTGGACCCGACAGAGCCCGTGACCTACAAGACCGGCACCAGGATCATCACAACTGGTCGCAGACGTACCACAGTCGCCAGAACCAACTTCACCATATCGCGACCTGCAGGGCCTATTAAGGTAAGCTCTGTCCCATAAAAATATCTTCTTATATCTCTCTTCTTCCTAGTAAACCCAAGTTTCAATTTGTGACTGCTCGCCCTGGTTGCACTCTCCGTACTTCCCATATTAAGCTCGTCGTCAACCTTCACCGCTCCGGTTTCATGCCCAATTCTTTCACAGTTCAGGCAATACGCCTCTGGAACGCTCTCCCACTCAACATTAGGCAAGCTGTAGCAAATTCTCCTTCAAGCGCATGTTGCGCAAAAATCTTTAGTACAATATTTCTTCCTAACGTTCTTTGAAATATTTTACTTTGAGTACATAATATATTGTCGTGTAAAGTATTCGTGTAAGTTTATGGTAATTATACAAATACTCTTATATAATATATAAGAATATTTATTTTTTATCTTTAGGTAATTGATTTGTGTTGTAATTACTTTGATTGTCTGTAACCTTTGATCCTGTACCGACTACATATTTATGTTTGAGAATGCCTAATGGCATTAAGTCCGCCATTTGTATTATTTTTGTATTGTGCAATAAAGCTTAAATAAATAAATAAATATCAATGGATTGATTGACTACATTGATTGATTGGTAGTAGCCAATCAGAAACGAATCGTCACTGAGAAAGTAAAGGAGAAAAGGACACTAGGTAGGTGCGCTGAACAGACCAAATCCGTGGAAGTTTTTTTTTATAATGGCTCAACATTGTGGCTCCATTTCGCCTGATGGTAAGCAAAAAGGGGAGCCTAAGTCGCATTGGCGACTGACCAGAAACCAACGGTGCCTTTTCAGTTGACACTGCCATGCTGGCCCGAGAGATGCTTCTTCGTTTGAAGGGTCCCATGTTATAAGAAGGAGGAAGCACATGAGCCGGCAAAGATTATTTTTAATAGTTCGTCAGATGAAGGAATTGCCAAACTTCTTGGTGTTTCACGATGTCGAGAACCGGCACAGATGCGGTACACATCGTACTGGAGAAGTTAATGGCCTGATGGGTCATGACCACCTTTGGAGTATCGACGTAAAGAGAATCTAACCATGATATCGTGAAACACCAGGAAGTTTGGCAATTCCTTCATCTGCCGAACTGTTAAAAAAATATTTGCCGGTTTAGGTGTTTCCTCCTTCTTATAACATGGGACCCTTCAAACGAAGCGTGGAGAAGCATCTCTCGGGCCAGCATGCAGGTAGGTACCTGAACTGATAGTTTTTGCCACTTTCTTTCAGATGACCTTAAAAATCAACTATCTAAAGCGAAATTCCAAAGAAGAGATCTTCAAAATAGAAAAGGTGGACTGCTACAATCCCATTACGTACCAGCTCGTGAGGGTGATCAATTTGAAGCTTGATAATGATTGCATCGCTGTGCCCGTGAGTACTACCGGATTCATTAAGTATAAGAGAGTTATTTTTTACGTTTGTACGACGTAAGTAAACCCGTTTTTAGGGTTCCGTAGTCAACTAGGAACCCTTATAGTTTCGCCATGTCCGTCTGTCCGTCTGTCTGTCTGTCTGTCTGTCCGACCGCGGCTTAGCTCCGTGATCATTAGTACTAGAAAACTGAAATTTGGTATGAGTATGTGTATGTATTACGTCGACAAAACGGTAAAATAAAAATTGAAAAAATATTTTTTTTGAGTATTTTAGTTTATTTTTCATTTCCTTATTTCAGGGTAATTATCTCACGGAGAACATCAACCCTCAAGACTTTGCCTGGATCCTGACTAAGGCCATGATAAACCCTGGCAAGTAAGTCACAACACAATGCGATAATTGCGACATCATCGTATCGTGATGTCATGTTAGATAGTGATGTTGTATATTAGAATTCCTTTTTTGAGAGAGAGCCCGAATTCACTTCGCTTTGTTCTATCAAACAGTGGGTATGGGTATTTGTGCAGATTATGAAGTGCGGCCACAAACAACTGTTTAATATGAAAGGTAGGTATCACCGTATTATAAGTGCAGTTTGTGGCTTCAGTTCATAATGCGCGCAATACCATTGGGTACCATTGTTTGTTAGAACAAAGCGAAGTCAATTCGGCCTCAAAAACGGATTTACTTTACCGTGGAAATCTAATATTCCTTCAGGTGGCAGCGCCATATTGCTAAAAAGTCTGCAACTGGCGACGCCATTTTACTAAAATCCACACAAGTGGATCCACACAACCTTCATGGGTGTTCCAAAATTTGTCTGTTTGTGCGTATATATTTGTTCTCAAACATGCAATGAAATAGAATAGAATAGAATAGTTTATTTAATAACAGAAAATGATTACAAACATTATCAATATCCGGTAAGTACCAAACTAGGCTGAGCCTGTATCTTGGCACTCACGAGTCGGTTTACAGATAACACAGGTTGATAACTGGTTACACTAAGGACTTGAGCTTAATATTATGGTAAACTATTGATATAAAAAAAAGAGGGAAACAATTTGCTCATTACATTTAAATTTACAAAAGTATTGAATTACAAAAGGAGGAAAATAAAGTTGCACATTAAATTTAAGAAAGAAAAAAGAAAAAGTATGTTAAAAGTTACGAGTGGGTGTGTGCGCACGCGCGCGCTTGTGTGTGTGCGTGTGTGTGTGTGTGTGTGTGTGTGTGTGTGTGTGTGTGTGTGTGTGTGTGTGTGTGTGTGTGTGTGTGTGTGTGTGTGTGTGTGTGTGTGTGTGTGTGTGTGTGTAAACCAGGTAAATGATTACTGCTAACATGATCTAACTGATTTCATGGCCGTAGAATGTCTTCAGTATCATTATAGCCTCATAACGTGCGTTATAACAGGCTTCGAAGTATCACGTTTCGGGCGGAACAACTCGAGAGTACTGTAAAGGAATTTCACACGAAATTGAAGGCCTAGGAAGTGAGGTTGGGAAGTAATGATTTTTTAAATATGGCGGCTGTTTTTATGCTAAACAGCTGATTTGTTTCAGATATGAGTACGTTTTAGAGTACTACTCGGAGAAAGGCCTTGTGGTGTGCAACAGTATTATTTGTGACATGTGGGAGACTAAATGATTGAAGACAGACAACATTATTCAAAAATCAGGTAAAAACGCGTAAAAAATATCAGGAACGGCCCGACATATTTCGAACTCGTATGGAGCTCTTCATCAGGGACAGTGTTGTAAACGACTCGAGTTTTAGAGTCGTTTGTTCGTTTAGAATCGTTTAAACCGATTTTCCTTATTGTAAATTATTAAAGATGGCTCACGATAGTTTTAATAAGATGTATAATTAAGATTATTAAAAATATTGGTTTGTATTAAGAAATAAATATTACCATTTTTTTGTGTTTATGTACTTACTTATATGTCCTCATTTTTTTGCGAGGCCGAAGGCCGAGCTCCGCGTAGCACCGAAGGTGCGGAGCGTCCTAAGGAAGCCGCCTACCCACTTAATATAAGTTGAAGTAACTTAATGCGAGGCCAAAGGCCAAGCTCCGCGTAGCACCGTAGGTGCGGAGCGTCCCAAGGAATCCGCCCACCCATTTAATATAAGTTGAAGTAACCTAGTGCGAGGCCGAAGGCCGAGCTCTGCGTAGCACCGAAGGTGCGGAGCGTCCCAAGGAAGCCGCACCCACTTAATATAAGTTGAAGTAACTTAATGCGAGGCCGAAGGCCGAGCTCCACGTAGCACCGTAGGTGCGGAGCGTCCCAAGGAAGCCGCCCACCCACTTATTATAAGTGGAAGTAACTTAATGCGAGGCCGAAGGCCGAGCTCCGCGTAGCACCGAAGGTGCGGAGCGTCCCAAGGAAGCCGCACCCACTTAATATAAGTTGAAGTAACTTAATGCGAGGCCGAAGGCCGAGCTCCGCGTAGCACCGAAGGTGCGGTGCGTCCCAAGGAAGCCGCACCCACTTAATATAAGTTGAAGTAACTTAATGCGAGGCCGAAGGCCGAGCTCCGCGTAGCACCGTAGGTGCGGAGCGTCCCAAGGAAGCCGCCCACCCACTTAATATAAGTGCAAGTAACTTAATGCGAGGCCGAAGGCCGAGCTCCGCGTAGCACCGAAGGTGCGGAGCGTCCTAAGGAAGCCGACCACCCACTTAATATAAGTAGAAGTAACTTAATGCGAGGCCGAAGGCCGAGCTCCGCGTAGCACCGAAGGTGCGGAGCGTCCTAAGGAAGCCGCCTACCCACTTAATATACGTCGAAGTAACTTAATGCGAGGCCGAAGGCCGAGCTCCGCGTAACACCGTAGGTGCGGAGCGTCCCAAGGAATCCGCCCACCCATTTAATATAAGTTGAAGTAACCTAGTGCGAGGCCGAAGGCCGAGCTCCGCGTAGCACCAAAGGTGCGTAGCGTCCCAAGGAAGCCGCCAACCCACTTAATATAAGTTGAAGTAACTTAATGCGAGGCCGAAGGCCAAGCTCCGCGTAGCACCGTAGGTGCGGAGCGTCCCAAGGAATCCGCCCACCCATTTAATATAACTTGAAATATCCTAGTGCGAGGCAGAAGGCCGAGCTCCGCGTAGCACCGAAGGTGCGGAGCGTCCCAAGGAAGCCGCACCCACTTAATATAAGTTGAAGTAACTTAATGCGAGGCCGAAGGCCGAGCTCCACGTAGCACCGTAGGTGCGGAGCGTCCCAAGGAAGCCGCCCACCCACTTATTATAAGTGAAAGTAACTTTATGCGAGGCCGAAGGCCGAGCTCCACTTAGCACCGAAGGTGCGGAGCGTCCCAAGGAAGCCGCCCACTCACTTAATATACGTCGAAGTAACTTAATGCGAGGCCGAAGGCCGAGCTCCGCGTAACACCGTAGGTGCGGAGCGTCCCAAGGAATCCGCCCACCCATTTAATATAAGTTGAAGTAACCTAGTGCGAGGCCGAAGGCCGAGCTCCGCGTAGCACCAAAGGTGCGTAGCGTCCCAAGGAAGCCGCCAACCCACTTAATATAAGTTGAAGTAACTTAATGCGAGGCCGAAGGCCAAGCTCCGCGTAGCACCGTAGGTGCGGAGCGTCCCAAGGAATCCGCCCACCCATTTAATATAACTTGAAATATCCTAGTGCGAGGCCGAAGGCCGAGCTCCGCGTAGCACCGAAGGTGCGGAGCGTCCCAAGGAAGCCGCACCCACTTAATATAAGTTGAAGTAACTTAATGCGAGGCCGAAGGCCGAGCTCCACGTAGCACCGTAGGTGCGGAGCGTCCCAAGGAAGCCGCCCACCCACTTATTATAAGTGGAAGTAACTTAATGCGAGGCCGAAGGCCGAGCTCCACTTAGCACCGAAGGTGCGGAGCGTCCCAAGGAAGCCGCCCACTCACTTAATATAAGTTGAAGTAACTTAATGAGAGGCCGAAGGCCGAGCTCCGCGTAGCACCGAAGGTGCGGAGCGTCTCAAGGAAGCCGCCCACCCACTTAATATAAGTTGAAGTAACTTAATGCGAGGCCGAAGGCCGAGTTCCGCGTAGCACCGTAGGTGCGGAGCGTCCCAAGGAATCCGCCCACCCATTTAATATAAGTTGAAGTAACCTAGTGCGAGGCCGAAGGCCGAGCTCCGCGTAGCACCGAAGGTGCGGAGCGTCCCAAGGAAGCCGCACCCACTCAATATAAGTTGAAGTAACTTAATGCGAGGCCGCAGGCCGAACCCCGCGTAGCATCGAAGGTGCAGAGCGTCCCAAGGAAGCCGCCTATTAAACTACTTAAACATATGTTAAGTGGTTTGGCGGCTTCCCTGGGACGCTCGTGGAACTCGGCCTACGGCCTCGCATTAAATTATTAAGGGTTTATAAAGTAACTTAGCACCGAAGGTGCGGAGCGTCCCAGGGAAGACGCCCACCCACTTAAAATATGTTCAAATAACTTAATGCGAGGCCGCCCACCCACTTAATATAAGTTGAAGTGTGTGAGCGGCTTCCCTGGGACGCTCTGCACCTTCGGTGCTACGTGAAGCTCGGCCTACGGCCTCGCGTTAAGTTACTACTTATATTAGTGGGTTGGCGCCTTCCCTAGGACGCTCCGCACCTTCGGTGCTACGCTTGTGAACATGATCTTGGTTTAATTAAAATTGAGGCAAGACTTATGTTTAAAAAATCGTTTTGATTATTAATTGTCTATTGTAGATTTAAATGACTTAATGCGAGACCGCCCACCCACCTAATATAAGTTGAAGTGTGTGAGCGGCTTCCCTGGGACGCTCTGCACCTTCGGTGCTACGTGGAGCTCGGCCTACGGCCTCGCATGAGATAACACGGTTATTATTTCAGTAGGTTCTGGGTTCAAATCCCGGCTAGGTGA
This sequence comes from Apotomis capreana, assembly GCA_947623375.1. Taxonomy (NCBI): domain Eukaryota; kingdom Metazoa; phylum Arthropoda; class Insecta; order Lepidoptera; family Tortricidae; genus Apotomis; species Apotomis capreana. Next base: position 3,011,523 of record OX392520.1, read on the forward strand.
AATCCTTTCTAGTACATTGTAAATTTCATAATTTTGTCTTGTCTCGAGTCATGGTTGTTTTTCATATAAAATGCATACATTGTCGAGCAGCAACTCTCAATACCCGATACACTGCTGCTTATTAGGTATGCGATCAATATTCAACAACTTCGGTAGTAATTCTCGAAGTCCAGGTTAACCCATCACAGCTAGACCCTAGCTTGTGCCGAATCGTGGTCACGGGCACGCAACGACGTGCGTGAATCCTTGGCCTTGGTGTCGAGGAGACCCATCAATGGCTCCAAAACCCTACATGTATGGAGCTGGTGTTATTAACTCAGGAAAAATCTTAACAGCGCGATGCAGCCGCTAGTATGGATATTTTGTCAAAGTAACAACGCCATCTAGCGGAAAATTGGTCATTGAGAACAAAATCTCAACACACCGTTAAAAATAAAGAATTACTGATATTTAATGCTTTGAATAAATTTGATATATTAAAAAAACTACATAGATGCAAAATTGTGGCTAAATCTATCGTATATTTATCGTTTATTATACATTTCGCTACCTTATTAGTAAGTTAGGCCAAACACAAACAATACCAAAATTTGCGCCTAATGTTCTAAATGTTGGTTGGTAAAACATATTTAAAAATGTATTTAATTTACTTAAATTGATTCGAAATACTTTTATTTCAATTACACTCGATAAAATGGCATTAAAAATCTGTTTTATTCATTAACATTTTTTATTGCGTCTCCGGGCTTTTTTATGGTCAATACTTACAAACTACAGAAGAATATAATTGCATATTCAATAAAAGAGCATTAATTAGTTCCTATTGTCGCAAATTGTGTTTTTAAAGAAATGTATGTTTTTTTTTAGCATGAGCCAATTTACAACGAACATTGCACTCATATTTTCGTCTGTGTTGGTCGATAATTGGCGCCATCTTTTCTATCTAACTAAGACGGTTTCCGTAACTCAACGCCTCAAACAACCTTAACCTTATTGTTAATACCGGTGGGCCGCGAGGAGGTTTTATGTCGAATTCATACTTTTTAGTTTTTGTACACGTAAGAGCCACGCGGGGGTCGCGGTCTCAAAATCACAAACGCTGTCATTATAAGGTTACACATTGTAAGGAAAATATTTCATGGAATTTATGTTTTCAGAGATAAATATGAATCATAATAAAAAGTATCCTATAACCATCTTTGGATGTTCAGCTATTCCTGTACCAAAATTGGTAACTTTTTATCCAGCCGTTTCGGCGTGATGCGAGGACAACGTTTTTTTTGAAAACAGATGGCGCCAGGTTGGCACGGCGAAGCGTGTCCATACAAAACAACTATCCGGCTGCATCACGCTATCGAGATTTTTCCTGAAATCATGACCTCCCCCCATAGAAAATTTATTTTCAATATACAAATTTATACAAAACAACTATCCGGCTGCATCACGCTATCGAGATTTTTCCTGAAATCATGACCTCCCCCCATAGAAAATTTATTTTCAATATACAAATTTAGGATTTTATAATAGTATAGAAGAGTGTACAATATGATACCATATATTATCTTGCGATTTTTTCCCGACAACATGTTTGTTATCAAACTCAGAAATTAGTTACTTACAGGAGAAATGTTTTTATCATATCAATGAATTCTTCGATTTTGGAAATTAATTGTTACGTCGGACATTATAATTTGTTTTGTATTTGGTCACTAAGTTTGTTAGATATTTACACTAGAATTATATAAATATTATAATAATTGTAAAAAAAATTGCATGCCATCTTGGCTAAACATGTGGAACTTTACATACTATGTTGCATCACCTTACTACCATGTTTATGCAAATAAATAATTTCATTTCATATCTTTATTAATTTATGAAACACGTAATGACAGACTCATTATTTTTCGTTAATGTGGTCTTTCTATCTATGGTTTGTATTTTTTTTAACTCTGCTATCTGATATACCCGAGCTACCTCGACAAAGCTTCAACTGTAAACAAACGCAGTACATAATAGAGTCGAGTAAATAAGGGACACTTATAAACAAAAAATAATGAAAGCAGAAGGAGGCGTAATAAATAAATAGGGGGAAAGAAATAAGTAATTTGTCTTTGCTTGCTCCACTGCCTGGAGAGCTCGAGAACCGTGGACTTGGGACATTTTAAGGCGGTTTTTAAATGGGTACGCAAAGTGCAGTGTTATATTTTGATGTTCGAAAACTGTGATTTTTTCATCTGTTGTTCTAGGGAACGTGCAAAACGAAAGTGCCGCCAATGCTGTATTTGTTGACGGCTCAAATCAGCTACTATATAATGTCAAAAACGATTTGTTTGTCAAAACAAGTCTTCTTTTTAGGGTTCCGTAGTCAACTAGGAACCCTTATAGTTTCGCCATGTCCGTTTGTCTGTCTGTCCGTCTGTCTGTCTGTCTCCGTGATCATTAATACTAGAAAGCTGAAATTTGGCATGAGTATGTGTATGTATCACGCCAATAAAATGGTAAAATAAAAAGTAAAAAAAAAAAACGGTTTTTTTTCATAATTTTCTTTAAAATGACGTAAGTGCCGCGCGGTGTCCTTATACTTCGAACGTTACACATATTCGTTAAGTGCCATACTGGATTAATACATTCCGCTCAATCTGGCGAGTATAATCGATAAGTTCCAGAAGGTAATAAGTAATTACAGTTACTTTGGCGTTTACGACCTTTCTTATAGAGCTTGAAATCTGCCTCGTAATTTAAACCGCAAAAGCCGTCTATTGTGAAGGATGGGCAACTACGGAACCCTACACTGGCCCGACATGCTCTTGGCCGGTTTTTTGCTTTTGTTTTGTCTGTTTTGAATTTTTGAAAGTTTGTTTAGTTTAGTTCAAATTTTCAATGACACAATTAATGTTCACTATAGTCAAATACAGTATTCGAATATTTACCCAAGATATTGACTTTGATATAGCTGCTGCTGCTGCCTATAGATTGGTATAGAGTGCGCTTTCGCAGAATATAATTTCACGCGATGTACGTAACGCCGCGGTAGCTCAGGAGTCAGAGCACTACTCTGGATAAGTAGCGGTCGCGGTTTTGATCCCCGCCTTCAATAATGTAGTGAATCACGTAAAATTTTATATTTATGTTTAACCACTGACTGTATCAATATCAAAAATAAATATTTATGATGATCAGTGATCGCAGTTGTGCTAAGAGGTTACTTTGAAGTTCCAAGTTCATGTTGCACCGTACTATTATTGTAATACAGATAAAGGTTGCCTATCCACTGGCTGTGTGTGTGGCAGCTGTGTAAAATAAACCAATCAGCAGCACATTCCTCAGATTTAAATACAAAGATGGTAGGTAATCGTTTTATTTCCTCCGTTCTGATTCAGTGCGGAACACGAGCGGAATGAATTGTCACTATAATCTCTCAGCTTACGAGATTCATAGGAATAGGTCTCAGTTAGTATACAAAAAATTTTTTCAGAGAATTGACAACATTTAATATTTCTAGTAGGTGAAAATTAATTTAGAGATCGAGTGAGAATTGCGTCGTGAAAAACCCCTTGAATTACCTTAAAAAATATATATTAATTGTTAAGCGGAATACAGAAAAGTAATAAAATTGTGGTCTTAAAAATATGAAAACTGTCAACTCTCGCACCGGACGAAGAAGCTCCCGAGACCGAATCTTTATCCAAGTCCCTATTCGCCGTAGTCTCCCCGAATACCAGTAACAAATGACTCAAGGCGGGCATTGTGAAAATATTAATTAATTCTGCTAAAATTGGGCACACACTGTTTGTTTTGCATTAACTCCTGAACTCGCTGAATTCCATTATTTTGCTACTATTTTAAGACTGAAAAGGCGGTTATAAATTATTATTTATTTATTTGTACAGGGAGAACCAACAGCTTAACTTATGCTAATAGTCATACCTGTGCTAACTCGGGGCACTGATACTAAAGTAATGTAGCAAAATATTTTATCGGCAAATGTGTATTATTGTATAGTTATAGTTACTCCTTTGTATTGTACATGTTGCTTGGTTTGTCTACCATTTACATTTGTTTAGCACTCATTTGCTCAAAGGTTAACTGGAAGAGATCCCTTAAAGGGATAAGTTCGCCTTTGTACATGCTTATTCCTTTGCAATGTGTTTTTCTTGTTTTTATGTACAATAAAGTGTTTACATACATACATACATACATAAATATATCAATGTTACTGTTAACATCTAAGTGTTAATCAACATAAATTAGTTTTTAGGGTTCCGTACCCAAAGGGTAAAAACGGGACCCTATTACTGAGACTTCGCTGTCCGTCCGTCCGTCCGTCCGTCCGTCCGTCCGTCCGTCCGTCCGTCCGTCTGTCACCAGGCTGTATCTCAACAACGGTGATAGCTAGACAGTTGAAATTTTCACAGATGATGTATTTCTATTGCCGCTATAACAACAAATACTAAAAATAAAATAAAATAAATATTTAAGGGGGGCTCCCATACAACAAACTTGTTCTAGATTAAGTATATATATGTATAGGTACGGAACCCTTCATGCGCGAGTCGGGCTCGCACTTGCCCAATTTATTTCTCTTCATTTCCGAATGAAATCCATAAACAAATTAAAACGTGCATTTATTTGATTATTTTAAATAATTTTCATAGAAAGTACACACAACACAATCAATATATTTTCCATATTCGTCGCTATTACTATAGATTGCCGTCTAGATGAAAATATCCACTTGATCAGACATGATATCGCACCGTTGTAATCGAGAACTTTCAATGAGACATGTATTAATATATATAGACATCTTTTATATCGATATCAAATCCCTAGAGCGTGCCCCGAGTTAGCACAGGAATGCTAATAGTGACGTAAATATATTTTATCGATTCTATTTTTAATGCGACCCCTAAAGTAAAATCCACAGACCTACGGACTAAATTGACAAGTAAGTATGAACAAATGTTGCCACAGTTTAGCCAGTGTCGTTCTCATCGATATTAAAATTATTGTTACATCGTAGGTTTAAGGTCCACCCAGACGGGACAATCAAATTGGCAATTTGATCGGCTAATCTATATACCAACTTTTTCCAGTGATTTTGACAGATCAAAAGGTATGTAGACCCCTAATTAGAGTTAAAAATTTAATGTCAAACCAGCATTCATGTACATGAAAATTATATATTTATGATAATTGATAGTTTATTGAATACATACATTTAATTAAATGAATTTGTAAAATTATTGTTCTTTATTTTCAAATTCCCAACAATGTGATCCATCTTTTTACCAAAGAAAGCGGGTATCTTCAGAAATAGTTGACCGCTGTTTACAAACTACTTTTATGTATCTAACGATATACGTTATCATTGCTATTACGAGTGTTTATTGAAATTGTTACGTGTTATTATGGATTCGCAAGATTCGGGACCAGAGCCATGTTTATCAAAATGTTCGCCTCCGATATAAAGGAGAAAAAAATCTATAAGTGAAACTGAAAAAAATTGGGCAAATGCGAGTCCGACTCGCGCATGAAGGGTTCCGTACCATAATCTATAACAAGTTTGTTGTATGGGAGCCCCCCTTAAATATTTATTTTATTTTATTTTTAGTATTTGTTGTTATAGCGGCAATAGAAATACATCATCTGTGAAAATTTCAACTGTCTAGCTATCACCGTTCTTGAGATACAGCCTGGTGACAGACGGACGGACGGACGGACGGACAGCGAAGTCTCAGTAATAGGGTCCCGTTTTTACCCTTTGGGTACGGAACCCTAATAAAAATACCTACAACATGAGGACTTGTGGGAATATGTGGAAAATGAAACAACAGACTCAAAGAAGGATCTTAAAACGAAATCAAAGCTTATACTCTTAGTGGACCCTATGCTATATGTTCACATACAAGAGGCAAAAACAGCGAAAGAGGTTTGGAACAATTTATTACATGCATTTCAAGACTCAGGTTTACTCCGTAAAGTCGGTTTATTGAAAGACTTAATAAATACTACATTAGAAACAAGCGTGGAAGATTACGTAAATAAATTAATGTCATCAGCTCATAAGTTGCGAAATATATCATTTCAAGTGGATGATGAGTGGCTCGGGACACTGATGCTGGCAGGCTTGCCAGATGTTTACAAGCCAATGATAATGAGCATAGAGAGTTCGGGTATAAAAATTAGTGCCGATTTAATCAAAACTAAGCTCTTGCAAGAGGTAACGAAAACAGACACTACCGCTTTTTACACAAACTCCAAAAATGTCAAGCCCGGTTATTCATCCCAGTCAAAATCAAAAAGCCCCCGATGCTTTCAGAGTAATAAGTATGGGCACTTAAGTAAGAATTGTTGGCATAGGAAAAATAAGTCTGAGGTTAGAACTAAAAGGCCTTATACATCTTGACAGATGATTTAAGCAGCGTCAGTTTGCGAGAGACAACGCCTCTCGTGACTATTTAGTCCTATCCGGGAGCAACACACACGTCCACATTTTCTACATGTCCATGAAGACCCCGTCGCGGAGGAGACAGTGTCGCAATTGTGCCTTTTTGCACGCTTTCTGGCCAAGTCTTGAAACCACATGTTATCGTGGGTTTCTCGACCTTTCGCGACAACACTTCACCAATCATCGCGGTTCGACGCTACCTCCCACGACTTACAGTCGATGCCAAATGCGACCATGTCACGCTTTACACAGTCTTTAAATCGTAGCATGGGTCGTCCTACGTTGCGCTTTTCGAATGCGACTTGGCTCAACATGGTCTGCCTGGGCAAACGAGTGCTGCTCATGCGTTGCACATGCCCAGAAATATAGGTTAGAAATAAGAAAGATAATAATGGTTTTATAGCAGCCTTTTCAGCCATGCAGGTGAATGATACAATGAACTGGTACGTGGATTCTGGCGCATCAACCCACATGACGATGCACCGGGAATGGTTGATGAATGAGACAGCTCCACCTGTTAACCACATAAGAATAGCTGACAACAAGGTGCTACATGTCGAAAGCTGTGGTGATGATATAATACAAGTACCCAATAAGACTGGCAGTGAAGCAATCCAGGTGAGAAATGTTCTATTTATACCAGTTGGTGAATGAGACAGCTCCACCTGTTAACCACATAAGAATAGCTGACAACAAGGTGCTACATGTCGAAAGCTGTGGTGATGTTATAATACAAGTACCCAATAAGACTGGCAGTGAAGCAATCCAGGTGAGAAATGTTCTATTTATACCAGTTGGTGAATGAGACAGCTCCACCTGTTAACCACATAAGAATAGCTGACAACAAGGTGCTACATGTCGAAAGCTGTGGTGATGTTATAATACAAGTACCCAATAAGACTGGCAGTGAAGCAATCCAGGTGAGAAATGTTCTATTTATACCAGAATTATCCACAAATTTGCTGTCTGCGAGTAAGATAATTAAAGCAGGGGGGGTATTCGACCAATTTTAGAGATATAATGGAGATCTCTCCTTTTCATCGCCATCCGTCACTTTTGACGTGTGCCTACTTGACAAGTGGCGATATCTCTAGAACATCGCAACTTCGTCAATTCGGACGCGCAAATTTTCGTTTCCTTTGTATGTGACGGCATAAATAACAGGTGCATACTTTAAATTGACCGCGTAGTACGTGAAATTAGTCCGTTACGTTTCGTTCAAAACAGAAATTTATATACATGAATAACATTTTTGACAATCATTATCGCCTTCGTATTTCAGAAATTGAGATGAGATATGTCACTTTTAAGCTCATCGCGTTTTAATGACAGTTCAAAGGCGAGATCACGGAGAGATGACTGTTATCTAACGGTGATCTGACGTTTGGCGATCGACACTCGAATTAGGCCCCAGGTTGTAAAGTAGAATTTAATGTTGATGGCTGTCAGATAAAAAATCAAAATGGGCAAATGGTAGTAAGTGCTACACTGATAAATGATACCTACAGACTTAAAGCTTATAATAATGAGAACCGAGCGATGGCAGCTTCTACAGAGACTGATACCTACTTGTGGCATCAAAAAATGGCACATTTAAATTTTAATGATGTTGATAAAATGCCAAACTGTACTACCGGCGTGAAATTGTCACCGCAATCTGAAAGTTGTGTACGTGTTACATGTTTAGAAGGAAAACAAACCAGGAAACCTTTTCCAAGTAATGGCTCCCGGGCAAAAGAATTGCTAGAGGTCATACCCAGTGATGTATGTGGTCCGCTACAAACCACATCAATTGGAGGTTCAAGGTGTTTCACAGTTTTTATTGATGACTATTCACATAAAGTCTTTGTGTATTTTATGAAAAGCAAAGCGGAGGTATTTAATAAATTTATGGAATTTAAAAGTCGAGTAGAAAATGAACTGGATAAAAAGATAAAAGTATTTCGAAGTGATAATGGGAAGGAATATGTCAATAAAACTTTTGATGATTATTTAAAGAAAAATGGTATATTGCACCAAACTTCAAATCGCTTTCTCTGTCCCTATGTCCCTTTGTATGCTTAAATCTTTAAAACTACGCAACGGATTTTGATGCGGTTTTTTTGAGTGATTCAAGAGGAAGGTTTATACATATGTATAATACATGCATAATTTATCAGCATTGCACCCGTGCGAAGCCGGGGCGGGTCGCTAGTATTATATATTAGGCCCTATTATAGTGATATAATTAATAATACAGAGCCAATTATTCACAAATTAATGTGTAAAGACAGTTACACATGTGTAAATGCTACACATGTGTGTATAATTATTTATACTTAAGTATATCCTAGTAATAAGCCGTAAACTTCAGGAGGCTCAAATAAGTAATATATTTAAATTTCAGTAACGTAGGTAGTTAAAATGCATGTAAAATCAACTCCCACTGTCCTCTTGTTCTGATTTCTGATACAAAACGGTATATAATTTTCGTGTTTTACTAATACGAGTAGGAATGATCACTGATCATTATGTATTTAAGATAAATCAACGCGAGCACTCATCATTTCGTATTTACTGGGTTCTATGATTGTTGGTGTAACGATGGCTCGTTGTGTTTTAGCTTATTTATATATCTGTTTTTCAGTAATTGCTCTTTCTGAAGCGGTAAGTTTATTTTCATCACACTTGCTCGTTAATCAAGGGTTTACATGCTAGAAAACCGGGTGGTAAGTCGCATATTACGCTCTAGGGCGGTAAGTAATTTTGCGAAGCCGACGACGTGGTTGGCGCAGTTTGTAGAGACTTTGCCTACTGAGCCGGCGATCCCGGGTTCGAATCCCGGCCAGGGCAAATATTTGTGTCATGAACTCGAATATTTGTGCTTGCTTCATGGTTGTTCTATGTATTTAGCGCAATTAGCGCTCGTGCGTGCAGCTCTCCGTTGCGCCACCTATGGTCCCACCGGAAGATCAGCGCTGGCTCTCGAGCTAGCATCTTGCTGAGGTGGGACCTTTTCGTGGCACAGCCATAAAAATATAGTTACTTATTGCTTGATTTCTTTCTTTCTCCCTTTTTTTCTTTCTTTCTTTCTTTCTTTCTTTCTTTCTTTCTTTCTTTCTTTCTTTCTTTCTTTCTTTCTCTCTCTCTCTCTCTCTCTCTCTCTCTCTCTTTATTTCTCTTTATTTCTTTCTTTCTTTCTATTTAAGCATATATTTATTTATATAAGTATGCAGATATACTATGTATATATCCTCGTCTAGGAGCACCCATAACACAAGTCTTCTTGAGCTTAATTTGGAATAAGATCGATTTGTGATTAAAGTGAGGTTGTCTGATATTTATTAATTTATTATTATTTCATTACAGAGAAAGTTCAAGGTTAAGCTGGTATCTGTAACCAAGTGTGATGCACCAGTGGACAAGATGGACCCAACAGAACCCGTCATCTACGAGACCTGGGTCAAGAACCTGAACAGACATACAAAAGTCGGCACAACTAATTTCACCATATTGCGATCAGTGGGGCCGGTTACAGTAAGTTCCATTATCATCGTGAATTGAAAGAAGTGTGCCCTAATGAAGATACATCGGTATGATTTCGTTTCTGTCGCTCCACTGCCACTGGTCCCGCAAAATCGTACAAAAATAACACTCTAAATCCTCTCTGCCCCAATACTAGCAACCATGGAAGTGGTTCTAAGAGCAATGTGTCCCGCCCAGCTCCAAGTTATGTCGACGACTTTAGTTCCCCTGGAGTACTCCTCATTTCCGATTCTATCACGCAAGGAAACTCCAAGCACAGTTCGGCATCAGAAAAAATGTTCGCTCCATTGCCGTTCGTATCGTAAACTTTTCGTAAGTTTACTCGCACAAAAAAACACATGGGTATATATGTTTGACACTCCTCCCTCAATGCTGAGGATCGTGACTTCGTTACTCGGTTGTCGATCGTACTTAGTTATCTAGCTCTATTCTGTTAAAATTTAATATAGAATTCAGCGAAGGATCGCCTTAATATCCATCATGGCATTAGTTTTCGCCATTTTCTTTCAGATGAGCTTGCATATGTATACTCTGAAGCAGAATTCGAATAAAGACGAGATCTTCAAGATGGAGAAGGTGGATTGTCACAATCCGGTCACCTACCAGCTGGTGAGGGTGATCAATCTGAGGCTGAATAACGACTGCATGGCTGTTCCTGTGAGTTTTTTCTTCTTCTTTAGTAGTTTACGGCACCTTATGCTGTAAGCGGTATTTTCTGCCCGCTACGGAGAAAATCTCACTTCCTGGCCAAGACGAAAAACTTTAGACAAACCACGCGGTGATTCATAAAGCCCAGATCATAGGTGTTTGTGCCCCGAACCGAAGGTATGCAGTACTATTGTGCAATTGTTACTTAAACTCTCTAATATTATCGCCCACTGACCCAATTCAGTAAACCTTCCAAAGTCTAGACGAGAAAAAATGAAAAACATCCAATTAGGGCCCTAAGCCCTAGGGTACTACATGTGTAGTGTTGTGTTACTTGTATTTGTGTAGCTAATATTTCAGCAAATACAACGAACCGTTAAAGAACGAAAACTCACTCCCATTGATGAAATAGAGGCCTAAGCTATATATTTTTATTGTTCAAATTATAACTTGGGTCTCTTAAGGAATAAGCAGTTGCTAAATCAGCAATCTACATTTTCGACCCCGTAGTCACTTACCATCAGGTGATACTGAGGACTATCGCTGGTCAGTAAATGAATTTAAAAAAATGCTAGAGTTGATTTTCCGCCACACAGCATCAAACTGACAGTGTGCACCTTTCAGTGAGTTTTCTCTGGTTTTGGAGGTCAATTTTAAAGGTAATAGTTATTGACAGTTCTAATTGTTGTTTCAGGGTAATTATCTGACAGAAAAGATCAACCCTCAAGACTTTGCCTGGATCTTGACTAAAGCCATGATATATCCTGGCAAGTGAGTCTTCTCTTTTTCTTCACGTCGCTTCCGAACATGACACGACATTTGACTTAAATCAAAATAGGAGATTTTGAACTATCTACTGTACTATCTGTATATCCAATGGCTTAATATAAAAATTGGTGTGTACCCACATTAAAAAATAATGAGACATAACATGTTTCATATATTTATAAATAAAAACACCCTCTTTCGCTTGCTTGTTCACTGAAGTAAAGTAGTGCGGTAAGATGTGAATATTACCGTATTCACATAGAGGTCCATAAGGTGTAAAGCATTTCAAATAAGCAATGCAAAGATCGACACTCAAAGCATAAGGAAAAAATCGAAAGGTTGTCTAGCGTTAGAATGGAGGAGAGGTTAACACGCTGGACCGGTAATCAGGGTATTTATTTTTTTCTTTGAGCTTTTATCTTTTTCCATCAATGGTTTAGTTATTCTTGTTTATACTTATGTTAAATTGATTTCAGATACGAATACCTACTGGAGTTCTACTCGGACAAAGGAATCGCGGCGTGCAACAGCATTATTTGTGATATCCAGGAATCTAAATAAATAAAAATAAACTATTCACAATTCTGCTCGGAAATGTGGTGATAGATGGTCTAAATTCATTACCCAAAACAGCAAAACCTCGTATATCCACGATAGCTGTGCCCCACGATGTTACCCGTCATCCTACGGGAACGGAATCACTCAAAAATCTAAGTTTCATTTATTTATTTATTTAAACATTATTGCACAAAACAAAAGCCAGTACAAATGTCGAACTTAATGCCTAATGGCATTCTCTACCAGTCAACCATAGGGCCAAAAAGAGATGCTTCAAGTGGGAGCAGAGTAGAAAATTAATCGTTCGGAGAGCATCCAAGATACAAGTGAATACATGTTTATAACTTAACTACCATAAATACAATGATGTCCATACTATAAGATGTATATTATTATATAATATAATAATAAATATGATATTGGTAGATCGATCCAAGCGCCAGGCAGTGCTCGTCGACATTACCATCCCCCATGCCATGACGAGAACCTCGTGAACGCCGAGAAGGACAAACTCAGCAAGTACTTTACTTGGCTCACCGAGATGACCGCCATGTGGGATGTTGACTCCACGATCATTGTCCCGATAGTCATTTCGGCACGGTCTTATAGCGAAGAGTCTCGACAAACATCAAAAGAGACTCTCGCTAGATGGCTGGATCAAGGGCCAAATAGTTACAGAAGGCGGTACTCCTGGACACGGCGCGCATCGTCAGGAGGTTCCTCTCTCTGCAGCCCTAACCACCGGTAGCCTGGGCCCTGCCCCGCTGCCTATTTTGTAATTTACTTTTTATATAAATTTATATTGTAAAGAAATCTAACCTAAGAATGAAATTGAATAAAGGATAATAATACGATGAAATGTCTACTGCATAGGATGATGGACACTATTGGAGCTCTTGTTCGAGCAGGTGCTTACGTAGCATCCGATCCGCTTGAAAACTACCTTGCTTGGGGCTTGTCTAATAGAGAGAAACCCGAACATCATTTACCCGAAACCATCAATATTCCGAATTTTCAAAATTCTGAAAGTGATATAACTTGAAACGATCATTTTCGCCAAAAAATCTAAATATTTTATTAGTGCATAATTTTAATTACGAAAATTCTGAATAATTATGCATTTGGACAAATGAAACTTCGGAGTATTCTTGGGACTCAAACTATATCTATACCACATCTACATCGGTTCAGCGGTTTAAGCGGCATGAAGAGGTAATAGACAGACACACATTTTGATAACAGACAGACACACATTCGGATTTATAATACACTGAAAAAATAATAGCTCAAACTAGTTTAACTACTTGAGACATAGCCTAATTTTAGCAGTAACCAAAAAATTATGCTCCTTTTACACAATTTATTTTGGTTACTAGTAGCCCTTAGTTGGTATGTCCTCCGATTTATGTAACCGGCAGCTAATATTGGGGCTACTCTAAACAAATCTTTTTTTTTAATTGTTTTAAATGGACTAGTATGAATTGAAAACTTGCCTATTGGTCGGGATGTTCACTCATCTATCTAGTGATTAATTTTCGTGTCGTATTCGTATACCTGCTTGCGGAATCGAATCCGAAATGATGAGATACGCAAGAGAACCAAGGTTGTAGATATGGGTGAGACAGTTGCCAAACTAAAGTGCTAGTGGCCGGGGAACATTGCTCGTAGAAGCGATGGCCGTTGGGGTAGAAAGGTTCTTGAGCGATGGGAAGACCCCCAACGTACTTGTTTGCGTTGTGCAGTAGGTACTTTGATGGATGCCTGTATACAGTCTCTAAGAGTTCAAAAAGTAAAAATCAACATATAACTTCAATCGAGTACAGGATGAAGTTTCTCACGTTTACTTAATTTAACACAAGTATGCGGTTGCTACATATATTTAATTTGGCCCTTGCTAGCATGAACAGACCGGATCCCACAAACGGCACCCGTTCACGAGTATGACGCATATCTCAGCCATCGCCTCCCTCAACCTATGCAGTAGACGTTTCATCGTATTTATTATTATATTATATATAATATACATCATTTAGTATGTAAATATTTGTATTATTGTATTTATGGTAGTTAAGTTATATAATATACATGTATTCACTTGTATCTTGGATGCTCTCCGAACGATTAATTTTCTACTCTGCATCCTACTTGAAGCATCTTTATTTGGCCCTATGGTGAATGGTAGAGAATGCCATTATGCATCAAGTTCGCCATTTGTATTGACTTTTGTTTTGTGCAATAAAGTTTAAATGAATAAATAAAAAAATAAATGAAGCTTAGATTTTTGAGTGATTCCGTTCCCGTAGGATGAAATGACCGGGTAACATCGCGAGGCACAGCTACCGTGGATATACGAGGTTTTGCTGTTTTGGGTAATGAATTTAGACCATCTATCACCACATTTCCGAGCAGAATTGTGAATAGTTTATTTTTATTTATTTAGATTCCTGGATATCACAAATAATGCTGTTGCACGCCGCGATTCCTTTGTCCGAGTAGAACTCCAGTAGGTATTCGTATCTGAAATCAATTTAACATATAAACAAGAATAACTAAACCATTAATAAAAATATCAATGCTCAAAGTAAAATTTAAATGCGTATCCTGGTGGCAGAGACCGGGAATCGAACCCGGTACCTCTGGATTACCGGTCCAGCGTGTTAACCTCTCCTCCATTCTAACGCTAGACAACCTTTCGATTTTTTTCTTATACTTTATGTGTCGATCTTTGCATTGTTTATTTGAAAGGCCTCTATGTGAATCCGTTAATATTCACATCTTACTGCACTACTTTACAGCAGTGAACGAGCAAGCGAAAGAGGGTGTTTTATTTATAAATATATGAAACATATAATGTCTCATTATTTTTTAATGTGGGTACACACCATCATTTTTATATTAAACAGTTGATATAAAGATAGTAAAGTAGATAGTTCAAAATCTTCTATTTTGATTTAAGTTAAGGAAATACTAAGATGAGACTCACTTGCCAGGATATATCATGGCTTTAGTCAGGATCCAGGCAAAGTCTTGAAGGTTGATCTTCTCTGTCAGATAATTACCCTGAAACAACAATTAGAACTGTCACTAACTACTACTTTTAAAATTGCCCTCCAAAACCGGAGAAAACTCACTGAAAGGTGCACACTGACAGTTTGATGCTGTGTGGCGGAAAGTCAACTCTAGCATTTTTTTTATTCATGTACTGACCAGCGATAGTCCTCAGTATCACCTGATGGTAAGTGACTACGCGGTCGAAAATGTAGATTGCTGATTTAGCAACTGCCTATTCTTTAAGAGACCCAGGTTATAATTTGAACAATAAAAAAAATATAGCTTATTAGGCCCCTTTTTCATCAATGGGAGTTAGTTTTCGTTCTTTAACGGTTCGTTGTATTTGCTGAAATATTAGCTACACAAACACAACACTACACATGTGTAGCCCTAGGGCTTAGGGCTCCAATCGCATGTTTTAATTTTTTTCTCGTCTAGACTTTGGAAGGTTTACTGAATTGGGTCAGTGAGCGATAATATTAGAGAGTTTAAGTAACAATTGCACAATAGTACTGCATACCTTCGGTTCGGGGCACAAACAGTGGCGGATTAAGGGTCGAGAGCGCCCTAGGCAAACACATCATCGGCGCCCCTCAAGCGACCATATATTAATTTGCTAGAGGATAGGAAGCTTAATGAGGTGAAAACGCGAGCGTAGCGAGCGAATTTGGAAGGGACGGTTTAAGACAACACGTGATAAGAATGCGAGCGTAGCGAGCGCGAAATTTTTCGAAAGGAAGGGTCAAAACAGCTCTGTTTTAACCCTTCCTTTCGAAAAATTTCGAGATGAAAACGTGAGCGCCGAGCACAAAATTTTTCAAAAGGGTAAAAAAAAATTCAGATGAAAACGCGAGCGTAGCGAACGCGAAATTTTTCATTAGCAATAACGTAAATTGATTTTCCGCACTAGCATCAAAATTCAATATAATTTTCGGTCCCGACGGAGACCAAGAATGGGCAAGGGATCTTGCTACGAGCCGAAGATCGAGTCGATTCACAAAGCTTCGTCAACCGAGCGAGCGAAGCACCTCCGTTACAACGTGGCCAAACATTTTTTCGTATGTCCGGATTGTGCAGTTGTCCAGACTGCCGGCTGTTCTCGCCTACCGGTTGCATTTCCCAACCGATTCTCATGAAATTTTGTCACTATTAGGTTCGATAATTAATTCTTCGATTTAGTTTTTCGTTTTCTTTCACAAAATGGCGGCTATATTGGGGCTAAAAAAATACAAATTTCAGTTATTTGGAAACAAACTCTTCTTTCTTCTCTTCGGCTCACAGAGCCACTAGAGTAGCTCTATTTTTTTTGCATCTAGTTTTATGGACCAGTTCTACTTCGGTACACTCGTCGCCACTCCTTTCGTTGAATCATCTTCCGTAAGTTTTACTTACTGACGGTATCTGACACACTGACGATTACATCACCGATCCCTCTAGCCCCTGATGGCCGTCTACTCTCCCTTGCATAGGGGAGAAGTGGCATGAAAGAGCCAGTTTTCTTTACGGAGGAAAAAATACAACCTACAATGAAAAAAAGTACAATTTGTTTTTTGTAATTTATTCTTTATTTATTTGAGTATGCAATTTGGTACAAATAAATCTTAAACAACATACATATATCAATGAAATACGCATTTCAAAAAAAAGTGTCATTTGGCTCTTTCATCACTATTCGGTATTGAAAGAGCCGCTACAAGTTTTGAAAAAGCCGGTTCGTATTACAACGCGTAAATATGAAAATTATCAAAAACAACAATAAAGGCGACATAAAAAAACTCAAATACATTTGTAACAGACTTTTTAAGTAATTAGTACTAACATTTTTCAGGATTTTTTATTCTGTCATTTTGAGTAATCCTCACAAACGCTTTAATTTTAACATATTAATTAGTCACATATACCTACTATATAACCTAACATACAAGCGGTTTTTTTTATTAATCACAGTCTTGAAAATAAAAATAATAAAAAATAATATCTTCTATCAAAAGTTAAAACCAACATCAATAAATCCTCAAAATCTTAAAAATAATATTGCTAACTTTAAGCTTTCGGGTCTTTTTCTTTTTTTTGGACCAGCGTTCTCCATAATGCAATCTTATCTGAAGCAAATAATTTAATAATATATAAAAACATGCGATTATAGTATTATGTTATTTTATTATGAAAGAGCCGGCTCTTTCAATGCCCATTCAACCGGCTCTTTCACGACTTGTTCCAAAAACAAATATAAAGTTCAAAATAACGACAATATCAAAGCGTTTGCAGCTAAGTTTTTATGAAGCTGCAAGGCCAAATATATGCACAAACTGAATCTATAATCCATTTGCCTATAATCGTTAACTATAAAATACCAAAAAACAAATAAAATGAAGCAAAAAGCTTACTTTTGAGTTCTAAAAACTTTGACTCGATGTGTTGGTTTCGGTGAACTGTCAAATGTTTGTGGGTGACGAAAAATCAGTGTTGCCACCTAAAAATAATATTGCCAACCAAATCTGTACTCAAACTACCGAAATAATACAAGTGGCGCTTTCAAAACCTGGCTCTTTCATGCCACTTCTCCCCTACTTATTACAAACATTTTGCCGCACAAACACCTTATGATCTGGGCTTTATGAATCACCGCGTGGTTTGTCTTAAGTTTAACGTCTTGCCTTGACCAGGAAGTCTCCGTAGCGGGCAGAAAATACCGCTTACGGCATAAGGTGACGTAAACTACTAAAAACCGACCAAGAGCATGTCGGGCCACGCTCAGTGTAGGGTTCCGTAGTTGCTCATCCTTCACAATAAACTGCTGTTTTAAGCCCGAGTTTTAAGTTAAGAAAGATTTTAAGCTCTATAAAAAGGTCGTAAACGCCCTAGAAACTGTAATCACTTATTACCTTCTGGAAGTCAACTTACGTCCTTTAAAAGAAAAAAATATGAAATTTGGCGATAACTCAAAAACAGCTGGACCGATTTTGTTCAATATAGTTTTCATTGAAAGTACTTATAAGGCCTCATTTTCATGATTTTTTCTGATTTTTTTTTGACCCGTGGTTGAAAAGTTATAGAGGGGGCACTTTTTTTTTGTTTTCGGAGCGAATATTTACAAAACTGCTAACTTTATCAAAAAATAATGTTAGGAGACCCCTATTATTTTTACAAGACCTATTTAACAACACCCCACATACTAGTGTTGAAAAAAAAAAAATATATATTTTACCGTTCTGTCGGCGTTATACATATACACATATACTCATACCAAATTTCAGCTTTCTAGTACTAATGATCACGGAGCTAAGCCGCGGACGGACGGACGGACAGACGGACATGGCGAAACTATAAGGGTTCCTAGTTGACTACGGAACCCTAAAAAGAAGAAAAGACTCACAGGAACAGCCATGCAGTCGTTGTTCAGCCTCAAATTGATCACCCTCACCAGCTGGTAGGTGACCGGATTGTGACAATCCACCTTCTCCACCTTGAAGATCTCATCTTTATTCGAATTCTGCTTCATATTATATATATGCAAGCTCATCTGAAAGAAAATGGTGAAAACTAATGCCATGTTTAATATAAAGGCGATCCTTCGCTGAATTCCATATTACAACGTATTTTATTTTAACAGAATAGAGTAAGATAATTAAGTATCAGCGAGTAATTTAATATGAAATTCCGCAAAGTAACGTTGGAATCTATGAATTTCTTAATATTTGTAATACGTACCAAGACAGCGTAGATATTATGATAATCAACAATGAGTATTAACGATTGGGATATAGCTATATTTGTGTAAACTGTAGTGTCGGACAGTCTCTCTGTCTGCAGCTACCTACATACCTACTTCAGTATTTTCACCATATGGCTCGCCAAGATGACGACAGTCTGGAAAGCTGATGGTGATAGGCACAGTTTCGTCATACGATCATACGACCGTAGCCACTTCTTCACAATCACTTGCTTCAAATGTGTAGATCATTGAAGGACGCCTTTGTCCGGCAAAAGACTTCTTTCTGCTCACGATGATGGAACTTACCGTAACCGGGCCCGCTGATCGCAGTATGGTGAAATTAGTTGCGGCGACTTTCGTATGTCTGTTCAGGTTCCTGGCCCAGGTCTCGTAGATGACGGGTTCCGTCGGGTCCAACTTGTCTGCTGGTGCGTCACATTTGCCTATGGACACCAGCTTGATCTTGAACTTTTTCTATAAGCATCAGAATTAAACACTACAGACGGAGAACTTTCTGCATGTAGCAATACCTTAGTAACCAAGCCCAAATCATGTTTTTAGGATTCCATACCCAAAGGGTAAAAAACGGGACCCTATTACTAAGACTCCGCTGTCCGTCCGTCTATCTGTTTGTCTGTCGGTATGTCCGTCTGTCCCCAGACACTTGTAACTTTCATATGACGAATTTCTATTGCCGCTATAACAACAAATACTAAAAACAGAATAAACTTAATATTTAAGTGGGCTCCCATACAACAAACGTGATCGGTTGCGTTAACTTTGCACCTCATTTGTATGCGGTGCGATACATACCAGGTGCAAACTTAACCCGGCCAGTTAAGATGGGAAGTGTGTTCGGAAACCTCGGTGCGTAAGTCCGACTCGCACTTGGCTGGTTTTTTTGTTAGCTTGTTACGAGTTTGTTCAAGGAGATTTAAAGTCATATTATTTCACAATTACGTTATGTAAACATAATACAATGCCAATGGTCAAAGTCTCTTAAGGCTGATACAATCAAAATTGTAATTAAACGGCTTGTAAAATCGATTTGATTACCTCCCGCAGAAAATTCTACTTACGGACAAGAGTGACGTAAATAAACTTACCGCTTCAAAAATAGCAATTAATGAAATACAGATATATAAATAAATCAAAACACAACGAGCCATCGTTACACCACCAATCATAGAACTCAGTAAATACGAAATGATGAGCGCTCGCGTTGATTTATCTTAAATACATAATGATCATATTGGTAAAAACACGAAAATTATATACCGTTTTGTATCAAAAATCAAAACAAGGGGACAATGGGAGTTGATTTTCCAACTTCAACAACTTCCAACAACGTTACTGAATGATTTATCGTCGACTGATTTGGAACCTTCCTTCTGGCTGCAAAGACCAAATCTCTGACCCTCTGGGTTTGCTGTGCCCTTTCTAGTCATGTGGTCTGCTGTCTATCTATCTATCAGCCAGAGACGTGCACTACTGAACATAGGCCTCCCCATGACTCGCCACAAAGTGCGATCCCGTGTAGACCGCATCCATTGTTTCCCCGCTACCCTCACGAGGTCATCCGTCCATCTAGTCGGCACACGCTGGTGCTTGATCTGCTGGTCATCACATAAATCATATATTATCTTCTTAGTCTAGGTACTCTACTATTTCTTGGATTCGAGAGCGCAATGCTTAAATATGTCTCAGGAAAATTTTAATAAATAAATTTAGCTCAAGAAGGCTTGTGGTTATGGATACTAGACGACGATATAGGTACATACTTATATAAATAAATATATAATAAAATACATAAGAACAACCATGACCCAAACACAAATATTCGAATTCATCACTCAAATATTTGCCCTAGTCGGGATTCGAACCCGGGACCGCCGGCTCAGTAGGCAAGTGCTTACAAACTACGTTAACCACGTCGTCATCAGGAAAGAAAACTAGGAAAGCGGCTAGTATAGCTAAAAGCTCCAAAACTCTATCAAATAGAGACACTTCAACTCCAATAAATCCTATTTCGTCTCACCAAATAAAAAGAGCGATGTAAAAGATTTTTAGCTAAAATCGAGTGCTTCCATCCTCTCTAAATCAATTTCATTACAGGCTCGACCCTCAAAGGGCTGGACAGCCCTCTATAAAGCACTTTCGGCACTTGAATTAAATATTTATAGTAGGTAAGGTATGAAGGAATTTTTTGAGCAGGTAGTTTGTATTTTGAAGATTTTAAAGGCGTTTATGCCAAAGGATATTGATAGGAGATTTTAATCCAATTTAATTGATAAACACTTAGTAGTAGGTATCTTTCCATATTTATAGTTCATTTTTAATTTTAGTTTTAATTTTTAGGGTTCCGTACCCAAAGGGTAATAACGGGACCCTATTACTGAGACTTCGCTGTCCGTCCGTCCGTCCGACCGTCTGTCACCAGGCTATATCTCAAGAACGGTGATAGCTAGACAGTTGAAATTTTCACAGATGATGTATTTCTATTGCCGCTACAACAACAAATACTAAAAATAAAATAAAATAAATATTTAAGGGGGGCTCCAATACAACAAACGGGTTTGGTTGCGTTAACTTTGCACCTCATTTGTATGGAGCGCTATACATACCAGGTGCAAACTTAACTTAACCACTTAAGGATGGAAAGTGTTTGTACGGAACCCTCGGTGCGCGAGTCCGACTCGCACTTGACCGGTTTTTAATTTTAGTTTTAATTTTTTTACTTTTAACCCGCATCAAAATCCGTTGCGTAGCTTTAAAGATCTAAGCATACATAGGGACAGACAGCAGAAAGCGACTTTGTATTATACTATGTAGTGATAGCACAGAATAGATAATACGTGATAGTGATTCTTCGGAAATCCAAAGAGGGATCACCTTATGTAGTGTTTGATTATGATGGTGAGTTTTAGTTTGGGCTTGTGCACAAATCACGTGAGGTTTTTTCGGCTACTTTTTGACCCCCCCCCCTCCCCCCTGGTGATATTTGGTGAGGTTCTTTGCTAACCCCCCCTCCCCCATACTACCTCACGTGTATTTTTTTTCTGCCAGTATGTCGTAAAATAGACTCGCAATTTTGAAGTATTTAACAAGTGAAGATTTATTTTTAACGAAACCGAAAAAACATATCGATTTTTCTTAGTCTTCGTTCATAGTAGAAAAATACACGTGAGGTCTCCTTATACCCCTCCCTCCCCCAACGTGATCTTTCGTGATTTTTTCGTGACCCCCCTCCCCCCCTATCGAAGGTCACGTGATTTGTGCAAAAGCCCTTTCTTCGTGCTGAGAGTTTCGACGGACCACCTAGCGACAAAGGAAGAGTACTGGCCAAAGGGCGTCATGTTCCGGCGTTTCCGTGGACGGCTACCTGACACTCGAACACGCGTAACACGTCGCTGTTGAAAAATGTGACCTAGTTTAGTTACTTATGTTTTTACTATTATATTTAATAATTTATCCAACAGTAAATAATGCATAAGACAAAGTGTAAAAGTCAAATCCTCAACGCAGGCATCGTCAGAGAGAATACAAAATCTAATCAGCGACAGGCTTCGTCAAACAACACACCAATAACGTGACATCCGCAACAGGCTTCGACAAAGTTGTGGATTGCTAACAAATACTTTTACTATTTAGTATTTGATATGTAGGTACTTATGTTAGTTTTAAAGTATCTATGGACTACAGTTGCCTGAAATAAATGTTTTCATTCATTCATTCATTCAATGCTTGTCTACACAATGTCCTACAGTACCAGCGCGTTACCTTTTGTTTGTCAATGTACCGACGCGTCTAATCGCTTCTCAATCGCAACACGTCCAAAGGCCGTGTACACACTGAATGTGGTCACGCTCGTTAGTACACACAAAGGCAAGAACGTGACTCCATCATGTATACATACCTGTATTACTGTACCCTTACCGTGAGTTAACGTGACCGTATTCGCTAGCGACAGCATAAACGATTTGTATGGAGAATACACAGACCACCCCCACTAGACGGAGCATGTAAGGCACATGTAAGGCGACCCGCGCGCACCAACGATATGGTACGGCAGAACATTAAAGCATCAACACGGCGGCCACCGTTTAGTTGCGTCCATGTTTATGAGGTCTCTCTACACCACTTAACACTACAATTTACCATGTTATTTATTTAATTTCTTTTTTCGTTGACGTACGCATGGATCATAAACATGGCCGCAACTAAACGGTGGCCGCCGTGTTGATACTTTAATGTTCCGCCGTACCATATCGTTGGTGCGCGCGGGTCGCCTTACATGCTCCGTCTAGTGGGGGTTGTATGTGGGAGAATAGCATAGCGCCCATAGTGATTACTTTGTAGAACTACACGTCTCTATATAAACTGTTTATACGTAGTTTGTAGCATATAGTCACTGTAAACTCATGTTAAGAGTTTTATACCTAGTGTGATTCGAACCAGATATTTTACCACGTACAGCCGGCTCGCGAACTACTCCCATATTAATTTTAATTTTAGAGTCCGACTAAAAATTCAAATAAAAAAAAACCCCGACCCAACTTAACATAGCTAAGAACTTCGACAAGCAAGACTTTCGATTAACAAATCCGAGCCACAATGACCAATGACAGACAGACACACAGATACCTACACATGTAACACTTATAACACCCTCATTTTTGTCGGGGTTTAAAATCAACTGCATAAAAGAAATTTAAATAAAACAAATTAAAAATTATGAATATTGACATAAAGGTAAAGTAAGGTAAATTATCTAAGGAGAACCTGCGACCTCTACGTTTTCGGCGTACCTATTGCTCTCCCAACTGAGCTATTAGATGGTTACATCCTAGGGTATGGCTGATGCGCACAAGCATTTCAAACACGTTATGACGCAGAGGGCGCTCCAGTAGCGTAGGTAAGAATTATGGAATTAACGATTTGGTGTGATTGACGTAACGATCTAATAACTCAGTTGGGAGAGCAATGCGCTGGAAACGTAGAGGTCGCAGGTGCTGCTTAGATTGTAATAGTAGATCACATTAAATTTTTCTTTCGTAATTTACCTTTTTTAATTTTTTATAAAAATAAACATGAGGTATTTAACTAGTTCCACATAAAAAAAATAATCGTTAAAAAGATTCAAAAAAAAAATATTTATTAAATAATGAATAGGTCGTCAGGGACAGCTATCGGTACAGCGCGGTAACTGTCCTATATGTACGGGTTATAGTAACTTGTATATAATCTGTGGTACGGGCAGCAGTCCCTAATGAAGAGCTTATACGAGTTCGAAACATGTCGGGCCGTTCCTGACAATGTCACGTGAGTGTAAACCACTTAATACAATAAATAATGAACTATATTTACCGTAGCGCATTGTAAGTAAATATTTTGCATGTTTTTTGTATAGGAATTTGATTAACACTAACATAGATTAAGTTAACTATTTGAAACAATAAAAATATGATTTACTTAGAAATAAAACAAATTTAATTACTTAGGTATTATATATGTTTACATAACAAATATTTGACGACGCGGTTGGCGCAGTGGTTAAGCAACTGCCTACAGAGCCGACGGTCCCGGGTTCGAATCCCGGCAAGGGCAAATATTTGTGTGATGAACACGAATATTTGTGCCTGGGTCATGGATGTTCTATGTATTTAAGTATTTATTTATCTAATATAAGTATGTATATCGTCGATGGTAACCATAACACAAGCCTTCTTGAGCTTAATTTGGGACTAGGTTGATTTGTGTGAGGTTGTCTGATATTTATTTATTTTATTTATATTATATTAAGTAGTAACAGCAACTATACTTTGGTCATATTGAGTTTTTAAATTCATCACACATCACTCAGTCAAAAAAATTGTCATATCACTCGCTCGCACACTACTCTACCGCTATTGTCACTATTGTGGACAGCATTGGAACTATAACTTACCAAACCAGACAGAAACAGACTGGACAGGCTTACGGTTAGCTAGGAAACTACTAGTACGTAGGCCACGACACATATTGACAGACCCTGATGATGTCATCACGGCCACCATAAAAAGATGGTACCCTGATGACGTCATCTCAGATACAGAATCAGAGGGCGACCCGACAGACAACCATGACGCGGACTATTACCTTGAAAGAGACGAGAGAAGACGACAGCGACATGACAGGCACACTCTTCAGAGACGTCGCCTTCGCCGGCGGGGGCGGCCGCCGCGTTACACACACACTTGCCTTCCACAAAATGTAAAGCCCAGCTAGATATTTTTTTACAAACTGACAGGACAAGAGACCAGTTGCCTCAGCTAGGTACTCATCCGTTGTTCCGAGCGCCTGCGCGCGACAGCATCCCAGACGTGGTGCCGAGGTTTATGCTGCGGCTAGCCTACCACCACAACACAGCGACTTACGATAACAGCCTAAGGGCTTTTCGAATCAGCATCAAAAAAAATCGGTATAAAAGATAGTGCTCCTTCTTTTTTTCATTTCGCCATAAATTTTGTGACCTTTAAGGTAGGACTGCACTGAGCGGAACTATGCGGCAGCTGAGCGACGCGGTTAAATATTCTTTGTATGAAATTGTATGAGATAGAACGCACTACGCGGCGCGACATCCAATTCTATACAAAAATATTTGGTCACGTCGCGTCGCGTAGTTACGCTTAGTGCGTAAGCACCTTTATATCCTCAAATATTGTGTCAGTTTATAATAAAATCAAGGTTATGTCTCAAAAGAGTTTATTTTCAAATAAATAAAATATACTTATTCTAACTTATACATAACTATTAACTACTGTCTATTTCACAAAGCTTCGCGCGTCTGACATCTGTCATCTCAGTACATTATGAGTACATTGTGATCGAAATTAGTTTATGAAATGTACTGGGATGACAGATGTCACACACAAAGGCATGTCAAATAGACTATAAACCACCACATTTGATCACTGATCACGATTTTCTCAACTCACCGTACAACGTGGTATCAATCCTCTATCTAGTCGCCTAGTGCGATTGGCAACGAGACATTGGCAGTAATGGTCGCTTAACTGTGACCGGTTGCCATTTTTTAATAAATAGAATAGAATAGATCACCGAGCACAATACGGCATTTAACTATGGCAAAAATAAATTGTATCATTAATACCACTAAACACACATCCAAAAAAAAACGGAATCAAATAAACTACCACTTACTTTTGGACATTAAACAATTTTTAATTCGACAAATACTAAATATAAACGTTTTTTGACTACTTATTTTTATGACGTCACAAGCCAGTATCTACATAGAAACTTCATACTAACAAATCGTTTTTAGGGTTCCGTACCCAAAGGGTAAAAACGGGACCCTATTACTGAGACTTCGCTGTCCGTCCGTCCGTTCGTCCGTTCGTCCGTCTGTCACCAGGCTGTATCTCAACAACGGTGATAGCTAGACAGTTGAAATTTTCACAGATGATGTATTTCTATTGCCGCTATAACACCAAATACTAAAAATAAAATAAAATAAATATTTAAGGGGGGCTCCCATACAACAAACTTGTTAAAGATTATATATATGTATAGGTACGGAACCCTTCATGCGCGAGTCGGGCTCGCACTTGCCCAATTTTTTGTCAAACATATGCAATGAAATAAAAAATACACCACAAAAAAATATAATTTAGCTGTTTAGCCTGTTCATGAACATAGACTTGATTCCGGGCTTAGGCCTTCAATTTTATATGAAATTCCTTTACAGTTCTCTCGAGTTGTTCCGCCCGTAACGTGATACTTCGAAGCCTGTTATAACGCAATATGACGACATGTCATCGCATGTTCGAGAAAAGTGTGATTACTTACTTACTTACTAAGCTGGCTCGGTGATCCAAAGAGGGTCTTGGCCTCCGACACGAGAGAACGCCACTATTCCCTTTTCTGCGCCACATATAGATAATATTAATTGTAAGATTAATATTACATTATAACTGTAATAGTAATACTAATAGTAACGTAAAAGTGTAATTAACCATTCGTACGAGGCGGTCAAACTTTTCCAATCAAATGACAACTAGAAAGTAAAACAATAGGTTTGAATGGTTCGTCCGGATTCTTATCCGACACAGACGAAAGGTTAAGATAATATTCGTAATTGGAGCGAAGCTCCCATGGATCGACTCGAATGGACTTCGTAACAATGCGCAGATCTCAACGAGTTCTCAACCGATTTTAGAAATGTTTGTTTTAAAATGCACATATTAAATTTCGCTAGGTCGTGACGAAGAGAAAATTTCGAAAAAAAAAAAAAACTCCGCTACAATCTGTGGTGCAAGCTTAGCCGGTGGCTGACTCTGCATCGACCTAGTATTCGTAATATTCTATTCTAAGTTAACCTAAGGCAGTAGTTCCAACTCCGGTGGTAGAGGGATGTTCTTCATGACTGCGAACCTCTTGAGGGCGTCGTACTTACTTCGGAGGGCTTCGACCTCGTCTCTGATGCGGTTGTTGTCTTCCTGCATCAGCTCCATGTCGTGCCACTCCTGGAAATAATGAAGTAAATATTAAGAGGCCTTATTCCTTTAAAAAAATTTTTTTTTTCATATTATGATAAATATACTGATAATTTCAACCAACTTATTGAAGAGAATAATACTTTTCCCCGAGTTCTAGGTAGTAACATAGCTATTTCATGCTTTTATTGCGTGCAGTCGAAAATAAGTTGAAAAAACTAATTTGCCGCGTGAATTTTATCAATTTAGAGTAGTTTTTGAAACAAAAAATATCAATGAAAAATTTAAACTACAGGTTTCTAATATATACCAAGAAATCCCAATAGCCCTGTTCTAGGTAGTAACATCAATAATATGTTAAGAAACATGTTTGATCATAGAGAAAAATGTCTAAAACAATCAGCATTTTATAAGGAATAAGGCCTCTTAAGGGACATCCTTAATATTTAATTATTTAAGCGGTGGTAGCCTAGTGGCTAGGGCATGCGAGTTTCAATCCGGAGGTCGCGGGTTCGAACCCGGCCCGTACCAATGAGTTTTTCGGAACTTATGTACGGAATGTCATTTGATATTTACCACTCGCTTTTCGGTGAAGGAAAACATCGTGAGGAAACCACCTAAGCCCAATAAGGCCTAGTTTCCCCTCTGGGTTGGAAGGTCAGATGGCAGTCGCTTGCGTAAAAACTAGTGTCTACGCCACATCTTGGGATTTAGGTAGCCGACCCCGATTGAGAATTCATTCTCAAAAAATGGGACAAAAGGCTAGGAAGATGATTAAGGGACATCCTTACACAAATCGACCTAGACCCAAACTAAGTATGGCCTACTGTATGGGTAGGGTAGTAGGCGTCGATATACAGGGTGTCCCACGGCTATGCCACATGCAGGCGAAGTACAGGCGGTTTTATCGCTAAATAGCGATTTCCTCCAGACAACCTTTAGGTAGCGGTAGTTGATGACAGTTCAAATCAGCTACTCCTTATGAAATGTCAAAAACGATCTGTTAGTATGAAGTTTCTATGACGATAGTGACTTGTGACGTCATACAAATTATTAGTCAAAACACTCTTCTTTTTAGTTTTTGTCCAATTACAGAGGTAGTTAATTGGGTTCGTTATATTTTTAGAATGTGTGTTTAGTTTCAATATTACAGTTTATTTTATTTGCACTATAGTCAAACATTAGTAGATTACAAGTATCTAGTCATCATGAGATCCTCATTCAATGAGTGATGTAGAAAATGCTACTAAAACTAGACATAACTACAAAATTCCGAATTCCTAGCTTCAATATTAGCTGAAATTTTGGTCACTTGTTCCAATTAAAACTGACTATCTTGGAAACTATTTGCACCAAACCTAGCTAAGAACCATCTCGACAGAAAAGTCTTTCGATTAAGAAAACTTTACTCAAATTGGTCCATCCGTTTGGAGCTATGATGCCAAAGTACACACTAATAAAATAACACCCCTCTTTTTAGGGTTCCGTACCCAAAGGGTAAAATCCGTCCGTCCGTCCGTCTGTCACCAGGCTCTATCTCAAGAACGGTGATAGCTAGACAGTTGAAATTTTCACAGATGATGTATTTCTATTGCCGCTATAACAACAAATACTAAAAATAAAATAAAATAAATATTTAAGGGGGGCTCCCATACAACAAAGGGATTGGTTGCGTTAACTTTGCACCTCATTTGTATGGAGCGCTATACATACCAGGTGCAAACTTAACTTAAACAACTAAAGGATGGAAAGTGTTTGTACGGAACCCTCGGTGCGCGAGTCCGACTCGCACTTGCCCAATTTTTTTCGTTCTTCGTTTTGTCCTAAGACATGATATGTCAACTTTCACACTCAAAGGAAAAGCTTGCAAGCACCCCCCTGCCCCCGCGCCGTCGGCGCTAGCTATGGAGCGGAGCGTCGATCAAAGAAACAGTGACAAAGTTGCCGCGCTGGTGTACGGGTAGCAGTCCCTGATAAAGAGCTCTGTACGAGTTCGAAACATGTACCGGCTCGACATGACAATTTCACGTGAGTGAAACCTAATACAATATTTTTTTTTTTCAAAAAAGCATGGTACACATTTTATAACATACTAGCGACCCGCCCCAGCTTCGCACGGGTGCAATGCTGATAAATTATGCATGTATTATACATATAAACCTTCCTCTTGAATCACTCTATGTATTAAAAAAACCGCATCAAAATCCGTTGCGTAGTTTTAAAGATTTAAGCATACAAAGGGACATAGGGACAGAGAAAGCGACTTTGTTTTATACTATGTAGTGATAGTGATGTAGTGATTTCGCCAAACACGAAGTTTATTGGCGAGTATTGCACTCACTTTTTTAACAATAGTACCTACCACTAAAATCTTAACTAGGACGCCTTTTCACGACAACGATCCAATCCACACAAAAAAGATGATGTGAGCTTTACACTCACGGTTCAAATTTTAAATTTTGTTTTGTGCGGGTTGGATCCTTATCCTTAAAAAACGTTCACTTAACCTTAAAAGTAGGTAGCTAACTATTTGCCAGACACTTTAGATTCTTTAGAATCAAACTAAGTAGGTAGGTAGTAACCATAACAGTAAGTGTTACACGAAAGTTTTAATAAGATTATGTCAAAGGAATGTCCACGAATGGGGAAAAGAAGCGTGGGCAGACCCCCCTCTAGATGAAGAGACGACATAGTAAGCGTCGCAGGAAGAAAGTGGATGCACGCGGCCTGGAATCGCAGTGAATAGAAAATGCACGAGGAGGCCCTAGTCCAGCAGTGGATAGATACGGGCTGATGATGATGATGATGATGATAATGATGTCAAAGGAGAAATTTCTCACCTGGCTCTTTTCTGTCTCCAGTTCATCTTTCTGCTCTATGCGTTTGATGCGACACGAGGCAGCGTAACCTCTGTTCTTAAGTGTGCGCCGACGCTGCTTCATTCTGAAATATGAAGACACATCATGTAAGTAACGGGGTCA
This sequence comes from Apotomis capreana, assembly GCA_947623375.1. Classification (NCBI taxonomy): domain Eukaryota; kingdom Metazoa; phylum Arthropoda; class Insecta; order Lepidoptera; family Tortricidae; genus Apotomis; species Apotomis capreana. The sequence goes on from OX392520.1 coordinate 3,041,721, forward strand.
ATCAAATTTTCTCAGTTGTTCGTTGGCACAGTGTGTCCCTTGGGTCTTGAAAACTAGGATTAAAATCGATTTCGGCGGTTATATTTCCTAATAATAATAATAATAATAATAATAATAGCCTTTATTCATGCAAATAAACTTGCTACAATTCATTAAATTACAATTAAATATTACATAATTTAAGTAAATCACAATGACATAAGAATCAAATAAGTTTTTAAATATTAACTATGATAATTATAACATGTCATATCAGGTTGAATCTATATCTAATCCTACGTTGTGTGAATGCGTGGCGCCTTGTGCGCAAAAGGCCTCCCCCAACCTTTCCCATTCTTTCCTATCTTGGGCCGATCTCCACCAATATTTATCAATTTTTTTCAATTCATCCGTCCATCTAAGTCTAGGTCTGCCTCTCTTTCTTACTTTGTCTCTTGGCTGCCATTCTGTTGTTATTTTTGTCCACCTGTCATTGGGCAGTCTACATACATGTCCTGCCCAGGCCCATTTGATCTTCTTAGCTGTATAAATAACATCTTTTATGCCAGTTTTCTCACGTATTGTTGTGTTTCTTATTCTGTCCTTTCTAGTAATGTTTAGCATCGATCTTTCCATGGCTCTTTGGCATACTCTTAGTTTGTCGCTCTGTTTCTTTGTAAGGCTCCATGTCTGTGAACCATATGTTAGCGTAGGTAGGATAGCTGTGTTGAAAATATTTCCTAATAACACATCCACAATTCTGATTATGGCCTGATAGCCTGATTGCAGAAAGATAAATATATAAAAAAATATATTTACCGAAAACTTTGTAATTGCAAGTTATATATTAATTGAATTATTTATTATGCATGTATCAATAGTATTATGATTATTTAAATTGAGACTGACATATATTTAACTATTTTAATTTATCTATAAACCAATTGTGCAGTATCTTAGGGTTAAGTTATGTATTAGGCTTTATTATTATTATTTTTATGTTTGATATCATATTCATATACAATGTACATTGTGACTGAATAAATAAACTGAAACTGAAACTATACCCATTCTTATGTAGACAGATACAGAAAAATTATAAATTTAACTTTAACCGTTCGTGCGTCAAAGACGGCGCAGACGCCACAACATCATTTACTGCTATACAATGTCATAGCATCTGCTTAGCATGTGGGACACAGTTTTCCGTCGACAAGCTGAGCGGGCAAAAGGCTCAAGAATTTATCCAATTAGTCACTATTGTTCAATATGATCAGGTCCTCTAGGGGGCCTCCAGTGTATAGAGTAAGCGGGTCCTCTTGAGGCTTAGTTGTCATATATAAAAAAGAAACTGACCTGACTATTTGATCCCGGGTCAGCCCTCTCATCTTGAGCTGGCGATTGAGGTCACGGACGGAGATGGAGACCAGCTCATCATCACTGATCTCCGCGCATGGGGTCGGGGACAAGGGAGCCTGTAACCAAAAAGGTTGATAAAAAAATAAGAATATATACACCGCAAAGTGAACATATTTAATGTTTTCTTAAGAGTGGGTATATCTACATAACAATAAAATATTGTAAGTAACATAAGTGTGGCCGTACCTGAGAAGCAAAACAATGTAAGTCCTGCGTTAAATGCATAAATAAATAAATATCGGACAAACTCACACAAATCAATCTAGTCCCAAATTAAGCTCAAGTAGGTTTGTGTTTTGGGTAATAGATGACGATATACATACTTATATAGATAAATATATACTAAATACATAGACCAACCATGACCCAAGCACAAATATTCAAGTTCATCACACAAATATTTGCTATGGCCAGGATTCGAACCCGGATCCACGGGCTCAGTGGCAGGTGCTCTACAAACTGCGCCAAACGCGTCGTCATAAACTAATATGTTTAAAGAATTTTATTTCTCATAAAGAATTACAGAAATTCACTTACATGAGAAAGGTTACAAGTTAAAACTAAAACTAAGCATACAGTGTACAAAATGTTAAATACAAATCTTATAATATACAAAAGATATCTCAAAGAAAATTCATAGTGGGTAGAAATTAATTACTTTACAACACTATACACTCGGAATGTATGCAACAGATGCACGTCAAGCACAGCGATGTAGGAAGAAGATATGCGGGCGCGCCCTATCGCGTACGGATGCGGCATAACTGGGTGTGCTCAAAATATTATAATTTCAATTTAGGCATATTTGTTCGTTCCTGCGAGTTTGTGTTTATAGTAAAAGCAAAGTATTATGTTTATCATATATATGTACTTATTTATTATTTTATACATTCATATTGTTTTAAGTTACATTTTTACGTAGTCGATATATTATGTATGTTTTTTTTTTATTTTTTTTTCAAATATTATAAATATATTTTTATTATTGAGCTTCGATTTTATGTCTGCTAGATACACGGGGCTGTATTTTTGGTAATGTAGAATTTTAAAGATTTTTTGAAGCTAGCCATAGACATGGCATCTTTAATAATAGCATTATTCTTCTCAGATATGGAGGCACTTACAGTGTTTTGCTTCTCAAATATGGATATTGCACTGCACTTTTAAGTTTGAACAATAAAAAGTAGGCAATTGCCTCCAAAGAGTGGACATTTGCTAACTTCTTTTATGTTTCCACTACGAAAAATCATAAGAGTTTAGTTTTACTTTATTTTTTGCACAGAAATGGCCATATTTAATAAATAAAGTGTGTAAACATCAAAAAATTCCAATAATGTGGTTCTAGAGACGGATTGTGTACAGGAGTGAATCACGGCATTCCAAAATTTCGGTAGTAAGTGACGAGCTTTTCAGTGGAGAGTTTGTTGTAATCAAAGTTCGCACATTGATGTTTACAAACAAAACAAGTAAACAAAGCGTAAGCAATCTACTAATAAATTACTATTACAAGCGTGCTTCTATCCACGTATTCTGCGGCTAAAAAGGCAGCGTTGCCCCCTGTAACGCTTCATTGTACAGTTTTTGCAAGTCATCCTCGGATTTTCTAGAATCGTAACCTAAATACGCAGATAGAGTAGATTCATACCATGATTGCTTTCCTTCCGCCCAGCTGTTTTAATAAATCATTAGGCATAATAAGTTCGGGTACACTGTTGTGTAATGGTTTGTTGTCGTTTGGACAAAAGAAAAAGCGATATTCTCGCAACTAAACTCACAAAATCGAGATATGCTCGAGATTCGTGCAGACTTATGACAGTGGTGACAGTGACAGATAGTGACATAGACAACTAACTATCCTCACAGAATAGATAATAGTACAATTAGTATGCTATCCTTGACATAATGTTTTTTTTCGTAGGGTTGGGACGACATAAACGCATAGACGCGAATCTGACCGTACAGCCACACTACTCGCGAAGTTGACCGAAGTTGAGCGAGGCGAAGTTGGCCGAAGTATGGGTTTCCGCTGCGAAGTGCCTCTCCCTACTATCATTATTCGCCCAACCTCGGCTAAATTCGCGAGTAGTGTAAACTAGGGACAAAATTAACAGACATATACTTTTTATATGGCAATAATTTTATTGACATTCTACTAGTCTATGAGTAATTTCATTCATTCGCGTTCCCGAGCCGCTCGAATGCTCGAATTGCTCGAACGAAGCAACTTCAGTTCAATTCAGTCTTCGCGTATAGAAGGAAAGCGTAGATTCCGTGCATTAGTATTTTCAATTCACAGTTGCTTAGTGCTTCAAAATGGCTAAAAGAAAGAGCAAGCCGTTCTTGGATTCGGACGCCAGCAGCGACTCGGATATGGATTCTGTAAGTTAAGTTTTTCTCTCAAATACGTAGGTTATAAGATCACGCTTGGCAACAACGTTTTGACGCCTTTCTTCTGATAATTTGTCTGCGTATTTAGGCCAAGATCAATGTCTGGCGCGCCTAAATCTGTCTAATGCGCAGTTTTTACCAAATACCACGGGTTGTGGACTTTTACGACGAAACAAGCGTCAAAACAACGTTGTGTTATGGCGTATGAAACGTCGTTATTTTTGTCTTGTCCGAGTTGTAATGGAATCAAAATCGCATGAGTCATTCGATGTTTGTTATAAAATGCCGCATACCAACGTATAACCTCTGCTAAAAGTCATCTAACACACATTGAGACTATGAAAATGCGTAAAATCATCTAATTTGGACATATTCATGTGACATTCGATTTTCATTGATGAAAAGAATTCTGCACTCTTCTATTATGTAAGTAGACTTTCACTTTTTGCAAATTGGTGTAGTAAGTTCTACAGATAAATACTGGAAGGATGTGTGTCACCAGAGCCACTGGGGCATGACAAAATGGGCATTGAACTTGACTGACTTTTAGGTACTGAATAAATTAATTAAATAATACATTATACCAGGCAAAAGCCTTAAGGTTTCACTTAGAGAATATATTATAGGTAGCATAACTTAGCTTTCTAGGGTCTAGAGCAGTGGTGTCCAACCTTTTCTTGACTGGGGACCACTTCTATGTCTGTGCGGACCACATATAAACAAATTATCCTGCTCTGGCGTACTCCGGATATGTATCACCTGCAGATTTGAAATCATTTGCTGACTATATTTGTTGAAATATGGTGCGGAGATATGGGCAGGAGTTGTCCTGCAGTTCACTGGTTCAGAAACACTGTTCTAGAGCTTGGTATAGACTTTCCTGTATTTCTTTATATTTATTATTACCCAATGAACTGTATAGTTGTTTGAAATTGAATAAATAAATTAGTACCATCATATCAGCCTATAGATATCCACTGCTGGACAAAGGCCTCCCTCAAAGCTTTCCACTATGATCAGAAGTGTGCCGTCCTTATTCAGTTGTACTTCACAATTCTGACCAATTTGTCCGTCCACCTTGTTGGGAGCCTGTGTCTTCCGGTTAATGCAGTCGCTACTTGAGAACCTTTCTGCCCCACAACCATCCATTCTACGAGCAAAGTTAAGTCAAAGTTTGGCGTGTGTCTGAGCAGTATAGATATTTTTGATTCAACCACGCAATTTCTTATGTCATTTAAATTTTACAGCAATTTCTGAACCTGGCAAAAAAGAAAAAGAAGCCAGGAGAGTCCCCGCCAGCTAAGTTCAACAGCAAGTCTTCGGACAGCGAATCTGACAATGAAGGAGGCAGCAGAAGAAACTGTAAGCTATTCATTAAACAACTTATGCTTTTCTTATACATATTGCGAGCTGTTGAGATAACAAACTGGTCATATAGAAAACTCCAGTGAACTCACATCGCAGAAGTCTAATATCGCTCGACATGTTTCGAACTGGTACGCGTTTGTCATCAGGGGCTACGATCAGTCGCAGCGGCGGCCAATCAAACACTTCGAATTGAAACTCCTGATCTGACTGATTGTAGCTCCCGATGGTGAATCACGTACTGATTCGAAACCCATTTTGTATGTATCTTAATAAAACTGGTCATAGTCGAACAGAGAAGAGCATGATCTGGTACAATGAACTGACATGGATAACCACCAAGCTATTTAATAAATATTACAGAATCTGATGGCAGCAAATTTTATATTCTAAAAGCATATAACAATGATATTCAATCATGAAGTAATTACTCAAAAGAAGCTTTACCCTTCAAAGTTAGTTTATTAACTCTTTGCCAGTTGACATACAATAAGTTTCTGTCAAAAAAATCATTTTAGTGACAAGCTTTGATAGCCGACTGTACTTTTCTTTGGATATCCATCAAATGCGCACGGAGACGATTCTAAAGAGCCCAAACTCGGTAGGATCCCTTGTCCTCATCTCTATAGGTACCCTTTGGGTACGGAACCCTAAAAAACGTGACTATATTCATCATCATGGTATAAAAATAAATATCCAATGGTCTATCAATAGTTATTTTCTATTCCAGCCAAATCATCATCATCCTCTGGATCAGACTCTGACAGTGATGCAGACAGCTCCTCGTCAAAAAAGGATGCTCGGAGCTCCAGGAAAGCCTCCACAGACCACTCCGATGACAATCGGAAGAAACCGGAGCCAAAGAAGAGTGAAGTTCGAAAGAGCACGGATAGTGCGGGGTCGGGGAAGAAAAAAGATGTTTACAGTGAACCTGAAGAAGGTATGAATCCCTCAAATAATTATAATATTATTTCTATTTTGATTTATTAAATTCATCAATATTTTTTTATATATTGCAGTAACTAAAAGTCCGTTATTTCTTTTTAACCCTTAATTTGTCAAAAAATTACGAAGGTCGACCGAAACGATTTTTTCCTGAACATTTTGTCTTTCGTGTCTAGGTGAGGTATCATCGCACTCATCTGACAATGATTCAGTGGATTCCGAAGAGGAATTTGATGATGGGTGAGTTTTCATACATAACATTATGTATTTTACCTACTACATCTGTGTCATAATAATTTATTTATGAGCTTAGAAACTATATAATTAGCTGCATTATTACGAGCAGTGTTATATTCATATTCATATTCATTTTTATTGATAACAGTGTTACATGTCAACTTATTCTAAATTACATACAATTATTCTATATTAAACAACATTATATTTTACACAATAATTACAATAGCAATTAATTTAAAATCGAACATTGATTAGTTGCACTCATTTTGTATTACATTCTAATTTGTCTTCCAAGAACTCTTCGACAGTATAGTATGCTTTTTGTATCAAAATATTTTTAAGTCTTTTGACAAACACTGCATATGATATGTCATCTCTAGTTAAGTCCAAGGGCAGATGATTGTAAATTTTTGGACCTATGTACCATACACTTTGTTCTGCTTTTTTTAGTTTATGGGGTATAAGCCTTAGTGCATTTTTATTGCTGCGTGTGTTGTGGGAATTCTCACCACGTCTTTGAAATGAATCAATGTTATAATGGTATTATAACATTGGTATTGATACTGTAATGATCTTTGGGGATAAGTCTTTGTTAATATGATGCAGTTTGTGTCGAGATAAAAATAGTGTACATTTGGGTTTAAAACACAACACAACATGTGTGTTCTTATTACGTTAAACCCGCAATCGTGTTTTAATGACTATCATTATGTATCAGTGGCGTAAACTACTAATTAAGCATCATTATTAACATGCAGTAGGACCTCAAGGTCTGCCTTAGTCACTACTGTCGTTCTACCAAGGCTACACAGACCACCCCCACTAGACGGAGCATGTAAGGCGACCCGCGCGCACCAACGATATGGTACGGCAGAACATTAAAGTATCAACACGGCGGCCACCGTTTAGTTGCGTCCATGTTTATGAGGTCTCTCTACACCACTTAACACTACAATTTACCATGTTATTTATTTATTAATTTCTTTTTTCGTTGACGTACGCATGGATCATAATCATAAACAAGGACGCAACTAACCGGTGGCCGCCGTGTTGATACTTTAATGTTCTGCCGTACCATATCGTTGGTGCGCGCGGGTCGCCTTACATGCTCCGTCTAGTGGGGGTTGTTTGAATATCTCTGTGTATCAATTAGTTGTAACATGTTTTAAGTAAATGTATGATACATGTAATGTCTAATTTTTATATTAAACCATTGGTACACAGATCAAAGCACGAAATAAAAATTATAATGCGTAACACGCTGGACCGCTAATACAGAGGTACCGGGTTCTATTCCCAGTCTCCCGCCAGGTTACGCATTTAAATTTTTCTTTGTGCTTTGATATTTGTATTGTTTAATGTTTTAACACTTCAATGCATACAATTACACTAATTTTATATCTGAAATTACGTAATTAGCAATGAAATCCACGTCAGTTTGAGATTTCGGGACAGTCTTGACAAAGACTATTGAGAATATTCAGATTTTGACTTGTGTCATTTCAGTAAAGTGTAAGTGGGTGGATCGACTTTTTCTTGCTGTTATTCTGTCCCGTGAGCCAGGGGGCAATAGTGAACTTCTAAGAAAAGTGTTGATAATTTATATTACTGGTACCTATATTGTATGTATGTATGTATGTAAACTCTTTATTGTACACTAAAATATACATATACATAGCAAGGACAATAAACTAATGATATGTACAAAGGCGAACTTATCCCTGTAAGGGATTATAAGGAATATTGTCAGGAGATAGTCTACATAATGGGCTTATAACTGCTTAAATTACAAAGCTTGCTAAATATAACCACGGCAAATCGCAGTTTTGAAAAGTGACCCAGGGGACATCGCCTAGGCAACTAGTGGCAGAAAATAGTTGATTGACCCAAATATACATGATCATGGGTTAAGTAAGTTTTACAAAAAAAATGTTTACTGTTCAGTTTTCAACAGGGGTCTTCTTTTGTGACTGGTCGGTTTCGCATAGTTGTGACCGGCCTGTAACTTCGATTATACATATAATACTTATACATATTTCCCAGTTACGACGAGAATCTCATGGGGGATGAGGAGGACAGAGCGCGCCTGGCCGCCATGTCAGAGAAAGAGAGAGAACAAGAGATCTTCAAACGTATAGAACGGCGGGATCTCATGAAAACAAGGTGAGGCATTTTAGAGAGGCCACTGAATTAGGCGCATTGTTAACCCTTAAACCATTTATTTTAAAAATATTTAATAAAGTAGACTTGCTAAGACAAGAACCAAAATTAAGAGAAACACTGTTAAAATCAAAGCTTAGGGATTTCCTTCTCGATAACAGGCTGTCAGCCGGTTGAAAGAATTCATTCTACCTACCCTATAATACAATCGGACACCTCACCTGTGAAAGTTGTTGTCGAGAAGGAGATATTATCTCTTCATTGCTTATTCTGTTGATAAGATACGCTAAGTTTTGTTAAAATTGAGCGCGTCTCGCCAATAAAAGTTTGGCAGGAAATTACTTAAATTTGTATTTTGTGTATGTTTTTTGTTGATAAATAAATAAAAAAATCAATTTTTTTTTTTTGCTACAACGGTCATTAAAATTCTGGTAGTATTATGCTCTTGAAAACCTCGTATCTAGTAAGTAGATTGACAATGAGATACGAGCTTTGTTTTAAGTAGGTATATTTTACTTAATGAAGTGAAGCCTAATCAATGTCTTCTAATCGAACAGATGGGAAATAGAACGGAAACTTCGTTTGGCGCGTCGTTCGGCCGCCGAGCGCTCGTCGTCTCCAGGCGAGATCGCCCGGAGACGTGACGCCCGTCGACGTAGGCGGCAGAATCAGGAGCAGAAGCAAGCTAAAGGTATGTTGAGTGCGGGGTTCGAAATTATCAAGATAATAAAATAACGAGCCGAGATAATTATCGGATAATTATCCGATAATTATCACCAGTATTAAAAGATCATTTGTTAAATTGTTTCATAAGAAATATCGATGGTTTATTGTTTCAAAACAAAAAAAAAATATTTAACTAGCTGTGCCCCGCGGTGTTACCCGCTCATCCCACGGGAACACTACATTTATTCGGGATGAAAAGTATACCAATACAAGTAACCATACCAAATTTCATCTAAATCGGTTCAGCGGTTTAAGCGTGAAGAGGTAACAGACAGACAGACAGACACACTTTCGCATTTATAATATTAGTATGGATTTTAATACAATACAAATCAACATTAATGTCAATAATTAAAGGTAGATTCAGTGAAAATCGGTGTTCGTCAGATTTGACAGATTTGAAAATAAATTAAGTACTTGACCAAAGAAGATTTGCATAACACCAACTGACATTTTTTGCGAATTGGGGGAATCCCCGTGTCGCGGCTAGACGTGCGTTCGGATAGACGCAACAAGTGCGGAAATACACGTTTGGATACTTAGAATATAGTTCTATTTCACGGGCGCAATTTTTTGTTATTATCAATTGATAATTATCCACCTGTTATTATCACGATAATTATCGTGATAATTATCGCGATAATTATAGTTGGTAATTATCCTTTCGAACCCTGGTTGAGTGTCTATCTATCGGCCACAGATGTCTGACGATAATTCTCCCCATAACTCGCCACAAGGTTCAATCCTGTGCATAGCATCCATCGATTCCCTGCCACCTTTACGAAGTCATTATGTGACTGTTTTAGGGGAAAGGTCCCACTTTGTCGATATGGAGTTATGAGTAGTTCCTTTTACTACAGAACATAAGCTATCTTTTGATTAAAGAATTATATTTCTAGATGCTTAGTTATTTTTTAAAAATTCTTCAAATTTGCAAAACTGAAAAAGCGACAACTGAGAAAACGTTGGTTAAAGTTTGGGACGACAAAAAACACACTTGTACTTTGAAGTTATGAAGTGGTTGGTATCAAATTATTTGGCATACTTTAAGGATTTCAAATTAGTCAAAATCATATACACGTCATGTATGTGTAACCTTAGTAGTTTGAGTTTAAACGGCTTTTCAACCGTCAGCGCAACTGTGAGCACTTATAAAGTTACTTTCACCTGACTGGCTACTTTACGGTAAAATTGTTCACTGTGTTTGATATTTGTATCGTATTTAGTAACTAGCTGTGCCGCACGGTTTTACCCGTTCATCCCACGGGAACGTTAAATTTTTTCGAGATAAAAAGTAGTATATGTGTTAATTTTGGATGTCAAAATTTATCTAAATCAGTCCAGCCGTTTGAGCGTGAAGAAGTAACAAACATACATATAAACACTCACAAACGATCGCCTTTATAATATTAGTGTGATAAAATTCGTAATGTATGTTTTTAGCCGCCGCGGAACCAGAAGAACCAAAAGAGCCCGAGAAGGAAAAAGAAGCAGCCCCACCGAGTCCGGGGGAGATTCTGGACGACTCCAAAGATGAAGGTGAGGCTTCACAGAGATGGCTTGGTGTACTTCCTTTTCGCCGAATTATGTTTCGCAAACGTTTCATTTCGCCAAAAGCATTTTTCACTGAAACTGTTTCAGATTGTTGTAAATATCATCCTTTAGATTAGGTTAGGTTTGTTTTATAACAATTCGAAATAGTTTACAGTTTCAGTGAAAAATGCTTTTGGCGAAATTAAACTTTTGCGAAACGAAACGTAATTCGGCGAAACGGCAGAGAACCAGATGGCTTCAGTGTTAGCGTCGGGGCGGCAAGCGTGCTCTGAAGTCGTAGCGTGCTTCCTAGTCGCCGATACATTCGTTCCCGCCGCTCGCCGCTGCCGCGAGCGTTCGGCAATGAGAGAATAGAGAATAGAAAATCTCTCTCCATAAAGAACTGATCTTCTATATAATTTTCTCAAAAATGGTCGGGAATGTTGACTTTATTGATAATTAATCAGGATGCAAAGTGCAGTTTATGGTCAGACAAAAATTTAAAAAAAAAAACCTTGCCGGTTCGGTTTGCTCGACAATGATGTTGTATGAAATTCCTTATTTGTCAAGGTACAAACTTTACAAAAAGATAAAACAGCCATATAAAAAAAGGTATAGGTCTAAACAGCCAAAACGGAAGATCAAGGTATAGTCTATCCGGAATTCTAAGATCAGATTATGTCAAACTTGCACAAGTGAAAAACGACCTTATAGAAGTAATTCTTTTGGTTGAGCGAATCCACTTAGCTTTGTACCCGATGAACAATACTCTTTGTCTGTATTGTTAGCTGTGGCCACAACTGCCACTTCAAAATGTAAGGCGTTATAAGTGCAAATTACTTTTACACTAAATTAGTCTTTAAGTCAAACGATATAAGGTTTACTCTTAAACAAAGAGAACAGAGATGTTGGTCACTTCATTGTCATTATAAGCATCGATAGGAACTTCACTGCTCTTTCACTTACGAAGTGACCAACATCTGTGTTCTCTGTTTAAGAGTAAACCTTATATAGTTTGATTTAAAGACTAATTTAGTGTAAAAGTAATTTGCACTTATAACGCCTTACATTTCGAAGTGGCAGCTGTGGCCACCGTTAACAATACAGATAATAAGTATTGTTCATCGGGTACAAAGCTAATGGGATTCGCTTAGCAAATGGGATTGACAACATTTCATATTTATAACAGGTGGAAATTAATATAGAGATCGACAGGGCTTTATGTCGTGTACCTTAAAAAAAATCTTTGAATTTATTCTTCTGTATTTAAAGAAATATAAGAAAAAACATCAAACAACTGCAATCTAAGACAATACGGGCTGAATAGGGTTGTTGTCTAAACCAAAGAGCGAAAAAATATATATTTCTTTTATTTGACGTTGACAGATGACAGATGCATACCGAGTTTTATTAAGTTTTTTTTAAATAAGAAAACCGACTAAAGTAACCGTTCCATTATGTTCTGGTTTTGGTGTTGCCACATTTTAAAATGAGTATGTTTTTATAAATTAATAATAAAATAAATAATCATCTCAGAAAATAAATAAAAACAGAGATTACTTCATCTTTTTAAGCTGAATTCAGAAAAGTAATAAAATGAGAGTCTTAAAAATATGAAATGTTATGTTGTCAATTCGAACTATACATTTACATGTATACGGTTGTTTGTACCTTGTGGCAAAGTGACTTCATTTAATATTAGAGATCGGACAGTTATACTTATGACTTATCGCGACTTTTTAGTTGTCTCAAATAGCTAATGGCGTTTTGGGAAGAAAAATACACTTGTAAAAAAGGAAAAGTAAATAAAAACTCAAACTAATTACTAATAACAACTATGTGGAAAAATACACTTCTACTTTTTAAAAAAATATAAAAACGCGGCAATACTAGAATGCAGTTTTGACATATAGTGGATAATAAAACTTATCTGTACCTACTTAGCAATTGCCCTTCCGGCTAAGACAAATATAGTACACTAGCATTAACCCGCGGCTTCGCTCGCGTGCCTAATATAATATACATCATCCTACGGGAACAGTGCTCTTTTTTTTCAGGATTAAAAGTAGGCTATTTGTTAAGTTAGGGTATAATCTCCATTTCCCTCATGCATATCCGTCCAGCCGTTTTAGCGTGAAGAAGTAACAAACATACACAGACTTTCGCTTTTCTTATATTATGGGAAATACTTTTTATGTTATCACAACTCCACTTTAACAAATCAAACCGAAAACTCAAGCACTGAAATCAAGCGATCTCAGCTTTTACTGTATCCAAATAAAGTTCACTTCAAAATTCATAACTCGAAGTGAAGCTAAGACACCGGGATATGTGTGCATTTTATTTGTATAAAGCTTTTATAATGTCCCGAGCCTCCGCTTATCGACTTGGGATATTCCAGATTGGTTTAATGATTCTAAGCCATGTTCTAAGTTACGTCATGTTCTATTGTAAGATATTGAGATTCTCTTCGTTGATGAATTAAAAATGTATTATTCTGAGCCAGATAAACGTAGTTCAGAATTCTGAAATGACTTAACATAATTATTGAAAGGCTTGAATGTATTTATTACGGGTGCAGGAAGTTTCCCGATCATTACTCCTCCCGTCCCAACGCGCCGCCCGCCTAGGTACCGATTGACGACGATCGAGATGCCACCAAATACTATTTTTTTAATCTATGAGGATAGCGTGGGTCTCTATCCATACCTCAAAAGTAAAAATAGAACCCCCTCATAGGATCACGTGTAGCGTCTGTCAGTCCGTCTGTTACAACCGATTTGCTGCAAAACTACTGGACCGATTAAATTGCAATTTGGCGCAAATGCTTTCAAGAATTTTCATGTCAACAAAATAAAATTTCAAAATCGGTGGCATTTTCGTAATTAACGTCCCAAGAAACCATAAAAATTATACCCATACTCATATTTAGTCATTTCAACCCCATCGCACCCCAACAGGCGAGACGGTATTTCACGTCCACCACGTTTGTTTTTTAAATCGTTCTTGTTTTGGTAATCAGCGACCCAATAAACCATAGAAACATTACCCTTGTTGATTTTCAGACTTTGTCACCATATTCTCCTCCTTTAGGAGTTGAATTCTCAAAAAACATGAAGCACGTGCTTACTCATTTATCGTTAGAAATACTCCTTGGAAGTTTTCAATAAAATAGTCTAATCTTTTTTCCCCATACAAACTTACGACCCCCATTTCACCCCCTTGGGGGGTGACTTTTGACAAATGCTTAGTTTATTACACCCCTATACTTTATAAGGACACGTAGGTTCCAAATATGGACTCTCTAGAACCAGCCGTTTAGTATTTAGACATTTCAACCCCATTTCACCCCAACAGGGGAGATGGTAACTCACGTCCGCCACGTTGGATTTTAAAATCGTTGCGGTTTTCTTAATCAGCAATCCGATCAACCATAAAAACAATACCCATGCTGATTTTCAAACTTTGTCACCACATTTCTCCCTTTTAGGGGTTGTATTTTCAAAAAAACTCAGTTATTATATTTATATATTATAGTTTATGTGAGGTTTGGCCCCGACTTCAAAGGGTGAGTCAAATGTAATCAGTACTTGAATGGGTTATTTTTGGCTTTTTAGTTTTACTAAGAAGTCGGTTCTATTTTTGTATTTTTTTTTCTTTTTAGTGATTCATATAAAATACCTATGTCGGGGTGATCAGGGAGGTCTTGAAGGCATGCATCTCGTTTGAATCATCTCCTAACTCCTAACCGTTAAGGAGGTGTACCTTCCATCATCAGCTCAGCATTTGAAAATGATGACTACCATATGCAAATACTTAAATAATTTTAGAAAATATATGTAAAATATTATAAGTGCCTATAAAATTTCAGGAATTCCTTCGATTCCTCATGGATCTCGTCATCCGATCTTCACAAAAATTTTATGGGACCAATCTTGAGATGTCTATTCATGAACCTAAACAGAATTTTCCAAATCAACTCATAAATGACGGAGTTCTGAGGTAACAAACATTTAAAAAAGAAAACATACAACCGAACTGAGAACCCCCTCCTTTTTTTGAAGTCGGTTAAAAAACCAAAAACACGTGCTTACTCATTTATCGTAAGAAATACTCCTTTGAAGTTTCCAATAAAATAGTCTAACTAATCTTGTTTCCCCATACAAACTTTGGACCCCTATTTCACCCTTTTAGGGGGTGAGTTTTGAAAAACCCTTTCTTAGTGCACCCCTACACCTTATAAGGAACCTACGTGCCAAATTTGAACTCTTTAGAACCAGCGGTTTAGTATTTAGACATTTCAACCCCATTTCACCCCAACAGGGGAGATGGTAACTCACGTCCGCCACGTTGGATTTTTAAATCGTTGCGGGTTTCGTAATCAGCGAACCGATAAACCATAAAAACAATACCCATGCTGATTTTCAGACTTTGTCACCACATTCCCCCTTATAGGGGTTGAATTTTCAAAAAACCTGAAACACGTGTTTACTCATTTATCGTGAGAAATACTCCTGTGAAGTTTCGAATAAAATAGTCTAACTAATCTTGTTTCCCCATACAAACTTTGGAACCCCATTTCACCCCTTTAGGTGGGGAGTTTTGAAAAATCCTTTCTTAGTGCACCCCTACACCTTATAAGGAACCTACGTGCCAAATTTAAATTCTCTAGAACCAGCGGTTTGGGCTGTGCGTTGATATGTCAGTCAGTCAGTCAGTTTCTTCTTTTATATATTTAGATTAGTTTTCATAACAAAATAAGTTTTCGGAAGGCTTCGTATTAAATTAAATGAACTCCAAGGTCGTCCTTTTAAAATTAATACTCAGCAAACTGCCTATTACAAGCCAGCAATAGCCTACTTCTCTCGCTTCGACAATAATGTAGTCTGGAAACAGAATGGCAAATTAATTAATTACTGCCGACTAATGAATATAAGTTTTAAAATATGCTTGATCATCTGCACATTATAGCGTATACAATTTCCCGCACTAGTAGTGTGACCACAAGTCTCATGTTTTGTTAACTTCCTAATGGTCAACCAAACAGTGTGACCACGAGGAAAATAATTACTAATAGTCACACTGGTGGGACAAAATGGTGTGACTACGAGTCTGGAGGGGTTTTTTCCGGCCTATGTCCACCAATAAATATTTGCCTTATTTAATTACTCACAGAACCATCGGACCGTTCCGCCTCCCCGCTCTTCGGCGCAAAAACGGAGCGGAAACGCAACGTGGACGACAAACGACAAAACGCTATGGCGGCGCTCCGGGCGCAGCGCGACGCTAAGGTTGTGAGAATGATCTATTATGAATTGTATTATTATTGTTATTATTTTCTTGTATTGTTTCATTAGTTTAAGGACATATTTTGGTATTAAAATTTAATATTTGTACGCCATATAATGGTAAAACAAGAAATTGACTATTTTATTAATTATAAGATCTAATTGTACCCTTGTTTACACAAATAAATAAATGATTATGATTAAGGTCACGAGGGACCAGCTCGCCAGGAAGCGGAGGGAGGCCGAACAGAAGGACAAGGATAAAGATGATGACGATGTAAGTGTTATATTATAAGTTTCTGTTAAAAATGTCATTTTAGTGGCAAGCTTTTATAGCCGACTCTACTTTTCTTTGGATATCCATCAAATGCTCACTGAGACGATTCTAAAGAGCCCAAGCTCGGTAGGATTGCTTTTTCTATTATAGAGTTCCTATGGCCACTTTCCGGCTCCATCATCAGATCAGCCCCATGGTACCATATTATTGTATTGTCATCAAAGTTAAGTAAGTATGCAAAATTTCAGCTCAATCGGTTGACGATATCTGCTTCAAAATTGAGTTGCAAGATTTCACCCGAACAAACATACTTTAAACATACCGCTTTGGTGTAAACTGTCATGTTACATTTTTATGTGATTCAATAAATAATAATAATAATAGGCATTGTCCCGTAGATAACATAAATCGCCAGACCACACTGAGAAAAAAAAATGTAAAAAACAAATAATAATAATAATACCATGCAAGTTAAATAAAAGCTTTAAATAAACAAGCGACCCGCCCCGGCTTCGCACGGGTGCAATGCTGATAAATTATGCATGTATTATACATATAAACCTTCCTCTTGAATCACTCTATCTATTAAAAAAACCGCATCAAAATCCGTTGCGTAGTTTTAAAGATTTAAGCATACAAAGGGACATAGGGACAGAGAAAGCGACTTTGTTTTATACTATGTAGTGAAGTGATATAAGCGGTGGACTCCTGGCACAAGTTATTTAATAACTTACAAGGAGACGCCGGCCATTTGTAATATTGTACTTACTATTTGTTACAATAATACATACTAATCCATACTAATATTATAAATGCGAAAGTGTGTCTGTCTGTCTGTTACCTCTTCACGCTTAGACCGCTGAACCGACTTAGATGAAATTTGGTATGGAGATAGTTTGAGACCCGGGAAAGGACATATGATACTTTTCATCCCGAATAAATTTAGTGTTCCCGTGGGATGAGCGGGTAACACCGCGGGGCACAGCCAGTATTATAAATGCGAAAGTGTGTCTGTCTGTCTGTTACCTCTTCACGCTTAAACCGCTGAATCCATTTTGATGAAATTTGGCATAGAGATAGCTTAAGATCCGAGGCAGGACATAGGATAGTTTTCATCCTGGAAATTATACCTAAAAAGATTGAAAAGTGAGTGAACATTTCTGTTGGGGTGCGGTGACCCTGTAGGAAATGTAATTATTAGACCAAAAGCACAATTGCTCTTACATTTGCTTAGGCGCTTTTAATAATACCTTTATCAAGTTCCACGCGTACTTAGTCGCGGGCAAAAGCTAGTAATAAATATATATTATTTTTTTATCAAAGCAGTAACGTCTGCTAACGTAAACCAAATGTTTACAAAGAAGCGAAAAATTTAAAAAAATTATGGTTCGGACAGGATTCGAACCTGCGTTTCCAACGGCTTTCCGGGCCAACACGGGCCTACCAACTGGACCACGAACCAGAGACTTTATCGTCGCCACCATCGTTTCAAATTTGTCGAGAATCGATAGTAACGATGTGCTACACCCGAATTTATTATTATTATTATTTTTGAACATTTGTATTATTTCCTTGGATTTATTTGAGAAAAGCACTATACAAGCCTCGGTGCGAACAGGGATTGTCGGCCTCGTATCTCTAGATCTATTACTACTCGGCCAACAATTCCCTATTTCGCGGCCTCTGCAGTAATGTACTATTACTTTCATCACGGTGGATAGTTTTGGCTTTATTATGCAAAAATCCCTGAAATTTGCGGAATACTTAGTCCTGTTTCCTTTTTGTTTACATCAGTGACATTCACTGACTTTCAACGTCTGTTACCAAAAATTCACAGATTTCACGACCTTCTGGTACATTGGAAATGCACTTAGATAGGGCAAACTATAATGGCAACAACTCTTTCCGCAAGAGAAACACAAGGGTTAGTAGCAGGTACCGGCGAGTACCGTTATTTTTTATAAACGGACTACGCCCTTTAACAAAGCTCAGCCTTTTTTTCGCCTTTTGCACACACGCTTTCGTCCGCCAGATGTGGAATCATCATCATTACCCAAGCCACGCTATTCCTACGTTCGGGAAGACGAAGTATAGAAATAATAATCATAATTTTTTAGTTGAAGGAACTTTCTACTTCATGTGTCAAACAATTTATCTTGTAACAAATGAAAAAAACAGTCTATAGGTAAGTTCTCGTTCTCTACGTATAAAATAAGATAAAGGATATAGTGGAGTCATAAAGCAATAGTAATTATATTGTTAAAATAAGTTGAGACCATGAAAAAAATAGGACTTCATTGTTTATAGCCACTCAATTGCTTTTGGTAACTACGGCTACCGGTCAACGCTTTTATTTTATTATATAAATAGAGTTCAACTCAAATAGGGCCGCTTACGAGCAATAATACAAAAAAATTACTATGAAAAGGGTGGTACAGAGCCTGTCGCACGTGTCACAGTAATAATAAAATAAGTTGAAAATTAATATTTGCTTCATCACGCCATCGCCACGTAGTAGGCAGAGTAAATTTTGTTTTCTCAAACATGCAATGAAATATTGTCTTTAGGTACGTTCCTTATAATAGGCTCGGAAGTATCGCTTTTTGTGCGCAACAACTCGTTGGGACTGTAAAGGGATTTCATACTGCTTTTCAGGCCTAGGCCTGCAAAGTAACTTTTTTTGGTTTCAACAACAAGGTCATTCACAGCTGGCTGGTTTGACAAAAAGCAGGTTTTGTTTTTAAAGGTTGCAGTTGGTTGTTAGACTAAAATGTCCTATTTGTCAATTAATAAAATGTTGTTCTTTGAAGTATATTTTTTTATTTCATTGTATGTTTGAGAAAAGCACTATACAAATACATGCCTCGTCGTGAAAACGGATTCCCGGCCTCGTATCACTATCCGGCCTCGCTCGCACGCTCGCTCGGCCGTATATACCTACTCATTTTCCCGGCCTCTGATGTAATGTACTATTTGTTTAATTTATACGATTCATTTTCAAAGTACTAGAAGGGCACGAGATTGTATGATACATAGGTAGTAGATTGTATAGCAAATAGAGAACCAAAGAAATAAAAAAAAATTACATAAAAGTGTTTTATTGTATACATTATATATTTTTTTTACTTACTTTATTACAAACATCCAAAAACATCAAGGTTTACAACTTAACTAAAAAAATATTAAACTTACTAGTACACGAAACTCACTAATATACGCGCGCGCCGCACGCCGCGAAAACTCCGCCACATAAAGGTAAAGCTTTCTCCAACTCCATTACAGATAGTAAAGTTCCGTTTTTTGCAAACTGTAGCCCAACTCAATACCCCGAGTGCTTTTTTTAATTTTTTCGATATCGCTTTTCGTTTTTGAGATATCGTCGATTTAAGTTGAGAAGTCGCAAAATAATCACGTAATTTTTTGACATTTTTGCACTTTTTCGAAAAAGTTTTTGAGTTTTTCAATTTTTTTCACACCATCTTGTAGATCTCGTCAAGACACGTCTTTTGATACCCCATTGAATCGCGTAGCCCCAAAATTGACGACGACAGAGCGATGTCGCACTTTCGCTGAAAACGGTCCCCTACCAACGCGATCGAAAAAACATTTCCAATGTTAAAATTGTCGTTGCCAGTGGAATAAATTTGTACCGCTAAATGTTTTTATTCGTGACGAGACACAAAACATAATTACATAAAATATGTGACAGAAATTATAAGAAAATAAAATAAAATAAAACAATAAGCAACTATTTTTATGGCGGTGCCACGAAAAGGTCCCACCTCAAGTTGTGTTATAAATAAAATGTCTCTGTGAGCAGTAGACCTCACTAGTTTGATTCAAAATGGTTATAATTTGAAAGTTTTTTTGTTTCAATATTTCCGCCTTTGGGCTTGTGCACAAATCACGAGAGGTTTTTTCGGCTATTTTTTGACCCCCCCCCTCCCCCCTGGTGATATTTGGTGAGGTTCTTTGCTAACCCCCCTCCCCCTCACTACTAAAAATAGACTCGCTGTTTTGAAGTATTTAACAAGTGAAGATTTATTTTTTAACAAAGCCGAGAAAAAATACCGATTTTTTTCTTAGTTCGTTCACTATAGAAAAATACACGTGAGGTCTCCTTATACCCCCCCTCCCCCTACGTGATATTTCGTGATTTTTTTCGTGACCGTCCCCCCCCTATTGATTTGTGCACAAGCCCTTTTTGGAAAATTTCGGAAAACGGATACAACAAATTAATTTATTTCCACAGGACGCAGATGAAGAGTTAATAGGCGGTTCGAGCAAACAGAGTGTCAAGCTGAAGGCATCAGATATATACTCGGACGATTCCGGATCGGACTCGGACGACAACAAGTCACAAGGTAAGTTAAAACAGAGTACAATTTCAGGCAAATAATGTACCTACAGTCGGTGCCCTGACTTAAATATCCAGGGCTACTTTGATGTTCGAAATTCTACCGTCATATAGTGCCGTCACTCAAATATACTTTGACAAGAGATCGAGAGGGACGGCATTATTCGACGGTCGAATTCTGAATATCAGTAGCCTTTCAATTTTTTTTCTTGGGATCGATGACGTCACTATCATAGGCGAAAATGGCGGGCATCGTTTTAAGCATTTCGAAATACATAATAGAAACCTTATTTTCAAATTAATTTTTTCAGCCATCTTTTAGTTTATTTAGGTTGCCTATACTTAATACTATACGAAATAAACATTAGTTTAATACAATTTAACATGAGTCAATTAGCCCAAGGTTAAACTCATATTACTGTAATAGTTAAGTATTATTTCTAAAAAACCTACAGTTTGAATTTTTCATTGATAATTTTTGTTTCAAGAACTACTCGAAATTGACGAAATTCACGCGGAAAATTTGTTTTTTCAACTGCACGCAATAAAAGCATGAAATTAGCTTTACTACCTAGAATTCGGGGAAAAGTATTATTCACGTCGAAAAGTTGGTTGAAATTATCAATAAAAGCAATATAAAAAAAATTATATTTTTAAAAGGAACTAGCTTTTGCCCGCGGCTTCGCACGCGTTAAAAAAAATACGTTCACTTGGCATAACTTGGCATTTGGCATTGGCTTGGCATAACTCAAGCCCCCCATATTTTTTGTTTACTGTATCTTTGGAATATTTGAATGCTTTCACGGACATGATTCCTTGTTCATTTTAGATTCAATTTCTACTTTCTTGTTTTGTTTTCTCAATGCGAGGCCTCCGACATTTTTGTGCACTGTCTCAATTGATTACTTTAGGCCTGAAAAGCAGTATGAAATCCCTTTACAGTCCTCTCGAGTTGTTGCGCCCAAAAAGCGATACTTCCGAGCCTATTATAAGGAACGTAAAGACAATATTTCATTGCATGTTTGAGAAAAGTTCATTATTTCATTATTTTTTCCGCAGGCCGAGGCCGGAGCGCGTCGTCAAGTTCTTCGTCATCAGGAGGCGAAGAAGATGAGAGCAGAGAGAAGAAACGGGAACGCGAAGAAGTGAAAGAGGTGAAATACGCTGACAGCAGGGATCAAATCAACAAGCTTAGGTTAAGCAGGTCAGTTCATCAGCAATAGTACACCACATTATCTTTGAATGCCCAATCACTAAGTTTAGCGGAACAATGGCGGATATCAAGAAACTCTCGACGGATGCAGTTGCTTACCTCAAATCTGACCCCTCAAAAATTTAAGTAGAGAACTATAACATAAGCCAAACGGTAAATAAATAAATCAGCAGTTTTTTTTTCTTTTCAACCTCACTTTAATACCTCAACCTCAGATAATGCATGTCGAGACGCCTAGAGACCTTCTGCATCTCTGAAAAATTCACTTTATATAATTATTACTGTAAACATCGATTTGGAGAATCTTGTACATCTCCTCTAACATGTATCAATTACCTAGTTATAATATAATTGTAATAGTTTTTAGAGTTCCGTACCCAAAGGGTAAAAACGGGACCCTATTACTGAGACTTCGCTGTCCGTCGGTCCGTCTGTCTGTCACCAGGCTGTATCTCAAGAACGGTGATAGCTAGACAGTTGAAAATTTCACAGATGAT
Source organism: Apotomis capreana (assembly GCA_947623375.1). Lineage (NCBI taxonomy): Eukaryota > Metazoa > Arthropoda > Insecta > Lepidoptera > Tortricidae > Apotomis > Apotomis capreana. The sequence goes on from OX392520.1 coordinate 3,064,108, forward strand.
GTATTTCTATTGCCGCTATAACAACAAATACTAAAAATAAAATAAAATAAATGGGGGCTCCCATACAAAAAACTTGTTATAGATTATGGTACGGAACCCTTCATGCGCGAGTCGGACTCGCACTTGCCCAATTTTTTATTAAGCTTAATTTACGAAAAAATGCTTACTGTTGAGTATCTTTCGGCTTTCTTCTCAACAGCGGTCTCCTCTTGTGAAATGCCCTCGTGGCCTACTTACAGAAACGTTTTGATTTTGATTGACACTAATCGATCTAGTCCCAAATTAGGCTCAAGAGGGCTTGTGTTATGGGCACTAGACTTCATCACACAAATATTCGCCCTGGCAGGGATTCGAACCCGGGACCGCCGGCTCAGTAAGAAGTTGCTATACAAACTGCACCAAACGGGTCATGTTCTTTCTTCTCTAACGTAAAAGTGAAAAGCTTTTGACGAAGACAGTTTTTTTTTAAACAAGCTTTTATGTATGACTGTATTTTCTTATGCAACCTATAGCCCAAAAACATATCGCGGATTTTAGTGGTACTAATGTATTTTACTGGCAACTACAAATGTTTGGTAACTGACGTTGAATGTCACTGGTGTAAACAGAGGAAACAGGACCAAAGATCCCGCAGAATTGCATCCATACTAATATTATAAATGCGAAAGTGTGTCTGTCTTTCTGTTACCTCTTCACGCTTAAACCGCTGAATCGATTTTGATGAAATTTGCCATGGAGATAGTTTAAGATCCGAGGAAGGACATAGGATAGTTTTCATCCTGGAAATTAGGTATCCCTAAAAAGATTGAAAAGTGAGTAAGTAATTCATGATGACATTGATGACCCTGTAGGAAATGTAATGATTAGGCCAAAAGCACAATTGCTCTTACATTTGCTTAGGCGCTTTTAATAATCCCTTTTATTAATTAAGGTGATTAGGTGGATATCTATCGTGTTGTACGAGGTTGCTTCCATACTTCCAAGTTCCACGCGGACGTAGTCGCGGGCAAAAGCTAGTTACATAATAAAGCCAAAACAATCCACAGTGATGAAAGTCAAGTATTGTTCCATGACTAAAATACACAACGGGTTTACTCACGTCGTAGAAGTCGAATATTGTTCGACATGTTTCGAATCAGTATAGTTATAGCATATGCGCTCTCCTGATCATGAATCGCGGACCGATTCGGAACATGTCAAGCGATATTCGACTTCTACGACGTGAGTGAATCCGTTTTGTATTTTAATATTATATAGATATTTATTTATCAATTTGTTACAGGTTTAAATTAGAAAGACTAGTGCACCTACCGTTCTTCGCTCGCGTGGTGAACGGCTGTTTCGTTCGGATCGGCATTGGGAATAATAATGGGAATCCAGTTTATAGGGTAAGCCTCTTCCTACATATACAAATATGTGTTAAGTATAGCCTAGAGTTGATAGATAAGTTGCTTTTCGGCCCACGCTATGTTTCAGATTTTTAGTGGTACCAATTTGTTTTACTGGCAACGACAAATTTTTGGTGACTGACGTTGAAAGTCGGTGAAAGTCACTGAATCCAGTGATGTTTTTTTTTTTTTTTTCAATAGAATTCAGTATTTATTTCACTAGAAGAACGAAGGATGGGCAGCATTCCGGTAAACAATGTTTTGACTATGGTTGATGATAAATCGCTACTGACGCAAATACATGACGTGTGCACATTGTTGCCATATGAGATGTAGTGCCACTATATACCTGGGCTGGAACGACACTGAGGCTATAACTGAAAATAGTATATTGTGTCATAAGGGTAGTAAGTAAGGGATTACTAACGAAGGCCTATTAGGAGGCTTTTAATGTCCTGAGTTTGTAATCCTCTTACTACCCACCATACACACAATATTTTTCATCACATTTGGGAGGAAATAACAACTACATAATAAGACAAAAATAAACGTTAAGCGATTGACTATTGGTAGTCAATCGCTTAACGTTTTGTCTGTATTTTTTTTTATATACTATAAGCATTGGCAAAACACCCATCAGCTTAAAACAGAAAACAAATATACACAGAATCTTACCATCTATCATTAAACAAACTACAATTAACAATATTATGCAGCAAATACGAACAGTAATTGTGTTACAAAACTAAATAGTACCCAAGCAATCATTTTGTAACTTTTTTTTTTTTTCATTTTTTTATGTAGTCTACCACAGATAATTCCAAGAACTGCGTTTAGTTTAGAAACTTGACAGGCTATACTGCCAGATTGTAACGATAATTCAAAATTATTGCAAAATACACTTGAATAGCTGTAAACCGTAAATATAATGCAGTTACATATACCGTATTAATTCAATACACAATAAAAGTTTGCTGGTAGGCAAGTTTTGTTGATACAACAAAAAAACCTTGGCTCGATTGAAACCTCCTCAGTCTGAAGTAATCTATGACTGCGTACTATATTTTTAAAATTAAAACCATAACTCCCTCGGGAGTTATAACAATTTATAACTCCCGCGGGAACTATAAAGGCCTTTATCCTTCAGTACACCTGCATGTAATACCATCTTTTACGAGCAAATTTGATGAAAACATAATTTAAAATATATATTCGTTTCGTTGCAGGTAGCAGAAATAATAGACGTGTATGAAACAGCAAAAGTATACAACTTAGGAAACACAAGAACGAACAAAGGCTTGAAACTGCGCCACGGGACCCAGGACAGGGTTTTCAGGCTAGAATTCGTCAGCAACCAGGTAAATATACTGTCACTTATTGTTACCATATTATAGTACACAGATTTCTGGTACATTTTCCGTCTAATTGCGGAGTTTTCCTATAAAAAGCGCGCTAGATAAATAAATATTAAGGGGCATCTTACACAAATCGGCCTAGTCCCAAACTAAGTTGGTTCTTGGTCCGGCCTCCATACAAATTTGCCCAAGGTCCTTTAAATTTTTAATTCATCTCATCTTGTATTTCGCATAGCCTTGGTTTGATTATAGTTGTGTAAATCATTTGAATAATAAAGAAATAAATGTCTATTCCAGGAGTTCACAGACACCGAGTTCCAGAAATGGTTCAAAGCAATAAAGGACGCGAACAAAAAACCACCCACCATGGAATTCGTACGAAGCAAAATCAGCGAAGTCAAAGAAGCACTTATGTACGAGTTTAAGGTGAGTAAACTTTAGCTTTGTTTTTTTTTTCTTAGTTTTAAAAAATAACAAAAAAAAGAATACACTGTCAGGGGTATTGAAATTGACGCTAATAACGCTTATTTGTAAAGTATTATGTCAACTTATGTTGACATGATTATTTCATACTAAAAATAACCTTTTTCTCAAACATTTAAGTGTCGAATTGACTTATCTCTCACGTCAAAATTAGATCAATTTTTATAAACAAAGTAAACAATGCAAAGCTAAAATACGTTGATTTCACTTAACGTTTGTAATTAATATATGTAACTGGCGTCAGAAAGAATATTCATCGGCATTTACTAAGATTACCTAAACTGATCACCAGGTGATCGTATTGGACGAATATATCTTATGAGATCACCCAGGCGAAATTTTAGTGGACAGAATTATATCCAGTAGAATATCAGAATATTACTCTGCAAGAGATTTTAGTGAATGGGGTCCAGGGGTTTTATACAGAACTCTTATCGCTCATTCTGTTACTCATGTATTATTTAACAGTTGTTCAAAAAGGACGGAACGATACAAGCTTCGAGTTTCGTAGTTGGCTCTGCTTATCACACCCCTTTTTTTAGGAAGAAGACGTTGAAAAAATAGTAGCAGAAAAGGATAGATTCCGGTCGCACCCCACGAACTACGCGATGAAGAAGACACAGCTAATGAAAGAGCGAGACGTTGCACAGTTAAGGTGAGACAGTAAACAATTTCGACACTAATTTATTTATTTATTTAAATTAATTACACAGCATTACAGTATTTAAACCAAGGCACTGTGAACTACAAAATTACATCACAAAAAAAAATGCGTTTTACACAGCATTGAGGAAAAAAGAAGGTGTCGTCCTTGAATAACTTCTACCGATAAATAGAAACTATTTCAATACCAGAATTGACAACATTCTTTTGGTATTTGCAACTATTCAAATTTTACTAAGAAAAATCGTTCGTCTCCAGTGAACAACATAATGTGTTCAAAGAATTCTTACTCCTATGTCGGTTACACACCATATCCACTAGATTGCTTTTGGTAACTACGGCTACCTGTCACCGCTCTTATTTTATTATATAAATAGAGTCCAACTCAAAATTCGAAGCAATTGAGTGGCTATGTGTCATACTCATACTCGGTTATTAATAAAATGTCAACTTATTACAAGTCAATACAATATGTCAAATAAGATTACTTTAGATTACCGTGGTAACTGGCGGGAGACGGTGCTAGATCGGGACAAGTGGCGCAAACTCGTGTCGGAGGCCAAAATTCGCTTTGGGTCGCTGAGCCATTAAGTAGTAGTAGTAGTAGTAGATTACCGGAATGTCTACGCAACTCCTATGTCAGTGACAGCATAGTTTCAAGGGCTGATTGGAACGCCGCCTGTGTGAATATTGGAGCTTTTTTTTATTGTGAACTCTAATTAATATTCGCTATTAATGTTTCTTTGAACTTGACGGGTAATTGGATGGCTTTTCACTGTCTCTATTCTGTCTCTGCTTTTAAAATGAGTGAGTCATCGATTTAAAATTACAACATACCACCACATGTATAACCAGCCGTCAAAAAGTTACACAATAGTACATTACATCAGAGGCCGGGAAAATGAGAGTGATACGAGGCCGGGAATCCGTTTTCACGACGAGGCATGTATAGTGCTTTTCTCAAACATACAATGAAATAAAAAAATATACTTCAAAGAACAACATTTTATTAATTGACAAATAGGACATTTTAGTCTAACAACCAACCTTTCAAAACAAAACCTGCTTTTTGTCAAACCAGCCAGCTGTGTGAATGACCTTGTTGTTGAAACAAAAAAAAGTTACTTTGCAGGCCTAGGCCTGAAAAGCAGTATGAAATCCCTTTACAGTCCTCTCGAGTTGTTGCGCCCAAAAAGCGATACTTCCGAGCCTATTATAAGGAACGTAAAGACAATATTTCATTGCATGTTTGAGAAAAAAGTTTTTTCATCTTTCCAGAGGTGACGACGAATCAGTACTAGACCTTAACGCCAAAATTCAAGAGCTGGAAGAGAGAGCGAACCACCTGGACAAGACGAGAACATCTTCCATACAAAGTATATCATATATCAACAACAGAAATAGGAAAATGAACGTGGAGTCTGCAGAGAAAGCCATTATGGAGGAGGTAAGTAAATTAGCATGATTACAGAATACAGAATTTATTGGTAAAAATCACAATTACATTTTACACGTCATTTAATTAATTGGATGTTGTTTTGGATGTCAAACAATCCTATTTGTTATTTGGATCTTATGTCTGTTTTTTTTATTGATTTATAACCCAATGGGGTGTTTTTTAACCCATGCTATATTGCGGTTTTTTTGTGGTACAGTCGCCATCAGATATATCGCAGCATATAAGGCGTTCAAAAATATATGGACACGACTCTTATTGACTGGGCGTTACAGTACATGTTCAGATATTTATGAACGCCTTATGCGATATATCTGATGGCGACTGTACTAGGTACTTTATTTTACTGGCAACGACAAATGTTTGGTAACTGACGTTGAAAGTCGGTGAATGTCAGTGATGTAAACAAAGAGAAAACAAATACTTGATCAAAAAAACTTGACTTTCATCACTGTGGATAATTTTGGCGTTATGATGCAAAAGATACTTGAAATTTGCGGAATATTTAGTCCTGTTTTCTCTTCGCAAGAATAACGAAGGATTGAGAAGCAGTGGGTGGGGTTGATGACAAATCCTTGACAAAGCTACTGACGTTTAATAATGCAAATTTATGACGTATGCACATTATTGCCATATGAAAGCTGTTGGTACGGCCACTATCCCTGGGTCGGACCGACACTTGGCTAGCCTATGTCTGTTGAGAACCAAAACTAAATAACAAATACCTACATAAAACAAAGGTCGTATCTCAGTATCCATCTACAAAGTAGATACGTGCTTTTGAAGAGTAGTGACAGAAATTTTATTGAGTTTTGATTGTTTGTTTCCAGGTGAAAGCTATGAAGGGCAAGAAAACAGACGATCCTTTCACGAGGCGGCACACCAAACCGGTCATGAACTTCAAGTCGCATCAAGGAGGTAGAGCGCAGGTAACTTAATTTAATCTTTAAGACGCTAATGACGATGATACAGGGGGGGGGGGGGGGATTAACCTTTTGTACTCCAAAGGGTGAAGAAATTCACCTCTGAATAAAATAAATAAGTGCTCCTAAATCAACAAGGATTTATAAATACTTGCAGCAGAATTTAACTACAATATCAATAAGAGGCCTTATTCCTTTTTGTTTTTTTTTTTTCATATTGTGGCAAATATATTGATAATTCCAACCAAGTTTTTGAAGTGAATAATACTTTTCCCCGAGTTATAGGTAGTAACATAGCTATTTCATGCTTTTATTGCGTGCAGTCGAAAATAAGTTGAAAAAACGAATTTTCCGCGTGAATTTTGTCAATTTCCAGTAGTTTTTGAATCAAAAATTATCAATGAAAAATTAAAACTAGGTTTCTAATATATACCAATAAATCCCAATAGCCCTGTTCTAGGTAGTAACATCAATAATGTGTTAAATAACATGTTTGATCATAGAGAAAAATGGCAAAAACAATCAGCATTTTTAAAGGAATACGGCCTCTTAATAACGATGTTCTTTTGTGTTCAGGAGATGATGAGGAACGAAGCGGCGGCTGCAGAGGAGATGAAACTGCAATTGGAAGAGGAGAAAGCGGCCAGGGAGAAACATGAGCGGGAGAGATTAGAAGTAAGCGTTATTACTTTGATACTGGCTTTTGGTCTCTGTGCAGTTGGCGCCATTGCCACGCGAAAACCAACACGGAACTGTAAATAACAGATGTAGTATAGTACAAATTATCTAAGCTAATCCACTTACCTGCATTCACAATGGTATTGTGTCTGATACAATCCTATCTGCTTTTGTTCTCGTAAGCGCTAACCAGTTATTTACAAAATTACAAAAAAAGGTTAGAACTACATTGCGTGGATATTGAATTTTCAACCTTATACCTTGTTGAATAGGTTTAAAATGTTTGTTGACGAGAGTTCATAGTCCTTTTTCAAGAGAATACGTTCTTGTGGAGAGTCGGACGGTTGTAAAATTCCAAAAAAGTTATGATCACCATTATTCTGTTAGTGCATTTTGTAGTCCAAGTCCAAGGAAATAGAGTCGATAATCTATATTAACCTTCCAAGGTGGATACAATCTGCTTTTACTTCGAGCTCGTTATCTTAATTTGTGGTTTACCAGTTGTGGTTTGTTCAATGGTATTCAGTTCTTAAGTGGATTAGCTTAGCTTAGATAATTTGTACTATACCATAATGACAGTAAGTTTCTATCATATTAAATAAATAATAATAATAAATATCGGAAAACCTTAACGCCCAGTGTACAGTATTCATTCGGTACATTCTATTCGTCTAGGCCCTAGAGCATCTTGAAAAAAATAAAAATACTAGTTGAGATATTTACAAAAAACACGTCCTGGGTCGCAGGTACAATCGCCATCAAACATATCGCAGCATATAAGGCGTTCATAAGTAGCTGAACGTACTGTAACGCCCAGTCAATAAGAGTCACGATATATCTGATGGCGACTGTACATGTAAAGAAATTGTACATGGGAATGTACAATGGGCATTTAGGCCTTAGGCTACGTTTCCACCAGAGATGTGTAGCGAGGGATGTTTTTGTTAACCAATTGTTTTATTGTATGTTTTTCTGTTTTATTTTATGTTCGGCTCCTTTTTATGTTAATTTTGTCTCAATTTATTTGATTATGAAATTGTATTGTAATGATAACATTTTAATTTATAATTCACTATGGTAATTTTTGACAAATATATAAATATCGCTTATGTTATATTGGTTTAGTTTAACTTTTGACGATGCAAAAGTGATACTTGTGATCCGATTTGAATAAATGTTCTTTTATTTCTTTCTTTCTTTCAATAGAATCAGTTGCGCTGAGCGAGGATGAGTAAATGAAGTTATTCCATTGGTTAACAAAAACACATCCCTCGCTACATACACAAAACAGATAGGTACAGAAATCAATGTACATACAAGCGCGCTCGAGCAAACGCACACATAGACATTGCTCACGGACACGATATCTCGGACCAGTTCGGACCAGTGCGAGCGCGAGTGCCATCCGCCTTCAAAAATTCAAAGATTTTATTTGCCATAATACAGTGTTTTAGATGTTACAAAACTTTTGTGTCATGTATTCAGCCTATATGTAGGCATGCAAATTTTAGAGTAGAATTTCAAAAAAATTAAAAATAAACATTGAATTATAATAATTTAAAAATAAACATTTCCAATAAATAATAATAAAATCAAAATATAATGTCAATAATAATTACCTGATTCTACATGTCTCGAGAAAATATTTTACGCAATAAAAACAATTGTCAATAAGCCGGCTACTTAGTCTATCCTTAAAAATATTTCCATGAAGGGTTACAATTTCGTCAGGGATGCGATTACATATGTCAATGCACATGTTATATATATTTTTTTGGTACATTGCTTTACAGCATTGTGGTTTTAATAGCAGGTGCCTCCCTTTCAATCTTGTCTGCCTTTGTAAAGTTTCTCCACGCTTTTGGAAGTAATGTAAGTGGGAGTTTACAAAAACGCATACTTCCCTGGTGTATAAGCAGGGCAAAGGCAGATTGTGTAGCTTTTTGAACAGGGGGACACAGCTTTTTTCAAACCATGCGTTACAAATTACTCTCACACACTTTTTCTGAATTTTAAATACTCTGTACCTATCTGTTTTGTGCTACATATATCTGGTTTTATTCGGGCCTCACGAGGTTAATTAAACGTGTGACTTCCAGCACAACCCTGGCGCTGAGCGGTCGCGGCTGGAGCCGGGTGACAACGCTAGTTTGTATTCTCTTCACGACTTCGACATCAGTATAGACCTGGACTTGCCCGTTGGCGTCGGAAACAGTAAGTATTCACATTCCATTTGCATACACTTGTGCTAACTCGGGACACCGTCTAGGGCTTTGATATCGATAAAAAAGGTGTTTCGATATAGGGTAAATCGCCAATTACTGGCCACCGTTCAATAACTGGCCACCTCATACTAAAAATTAACTCTGCCCACATACAAACTAAATTCATTTTAGTATAACGTGGCCAGTTATTGAAGGTTGGCCAGTAATTAACACCTTATACTAAAATGAATTATGTTTGCAGGTGAACAGAGTTCATTTTTAGTATGAAGTGGCCAGTTATTGAACGGTGGCCAGTAATTGGCGATTTACCCTATTAATAAATTAAATTGTTGCATGGTGAAACAAATTAATTGCAATAAAGAGACAATACAATACAATACCAAGGCCCGTAAGTGACCCGAAATAATGTTATAATTTTTACCCCATTTCTAAATAGATCCTTCTTTTTTTGAATTGGTTTAATGGTTGTGCGTATTGTATTTTTTTTGTACGTAGTTCACCAAATACATGTGCTCATTGAAAATTCTCGACTAATATAAATATCTCTAAGTTCGATATCTCATGTCTGATAAAGTGGATATTTAAATCTAGACGCCAATTTTAAATACCTACGAATATGGAAAAAATATTGATTGAATACTATGAAAGCTATTTTAAAATAAACGTATAAAAACACGTTTTAATTTGTTTATGGTTTATTATTTTTAAATAAAGAAAAAATATATATAATAACAGGATAACATAATTTTTTTTATTGTGTTGTTTAATATCGTCGGGAATAGTGCAATACCGCGTAAATAACAGCTGTCGATAAAGTTGTCATTTCAATAAAATACTTAGCATTTGTTTGAATTTTGATTCGTTTCTACACTTGTTACTTACAGTCCGACCAAAAAGAGTAGAAATTAAAAAGTGGCAATACTGTAGTGTCGTTCCTGTTTTCTTATATTAATTAGAAAGAGAGGACACTACAGTATTGCCACTTTTTAATTTCTACTCTTTTTGCTCGGACTGTACGCGGTATTGCACTATCCCCGACGATATGTTGTTAGTCTTCAGTGACACAACATATCTGTTCAAAGAGTTCTTGCTCCTATGCCGGTTACACACCATATGTGTCCACGGAATTTGTACTCTTACGCCGGTAAGACACCATATAAATGTCTACGGAATTTGCATTCCTATGCCGGTGACACACTATGTCTACGAAATATTGTATTCCTATACCGATGACACACTATATGTGTCTACGCCAAGCGCTGAAGCAATAGGGCATAGTACATTTTTTTTAAACTAAGCTCATCCACTTACCTGAATTCACAGTGGCATTGTGTCTAATATAATCCTATCTGCTTTTGTTCTCGTAAGCGCCAACCAGTTACTTACAAAAAAAGGTTAGAACTACATTGCGTGGATATTGAATTTTCAATGTTATTCCTCGTTGAATAGGTTTAAAATGGTTGATGATGAGAGTTCATAGTCTTTTTTCAAGAGAATACGTTCTTGTGGAGAGTCAGACGGTTGTAAAATTCCGAAAAAGTTATGATCACCATTATTCTGTTAGTGTATTTTGTAGTCAAATGTCCAAGGAAATAGAGTCGATAATCTATATTAACCTTCCAAAGTGGTTACAATCTGCTTTTACTACGAGCTCGTTATCTTAATTTGTGGTTAACCACTCAATGGTATTCAGTTCTTAAGTGGATGAGCTTAGCTTAGAAAATTTGTACTATACTTAGTCAAGTACCCTATTGCTTAGTGTGCATAATAACCTTTGAGCATTTCTCAAAAAGTTTGTACACAATTAAGACAGAAAATTAAAAGTCAATATAATTTTCCTATTTTGTTACCAATTATTTTAGTAATTTTATATCAATGTTATGGCTATGTTCGATAATTAAGGTTCTGTTATGCCTATATCTTTTTAATTATATATAATCTGATGCTAATGTATTGGAAATCTCAAAGAAAATGGGTAACAAAGTAGGAAATTTATTTTGGACTTGAATTTTCTGTCTTAATAATGTAAGGTGAGTCGGGGCTATTGTAGCTATGGGGTTATTGTATCTTCTTACCATTATAATGTTCTGTGACGACTGTGACCCTTAAAATGGTCTGTGTATATATAGGATTGTGTATATATACCATTGGTCTGTGTATCCTATATATACACAGACCATTATAATGGTAAGAAGATACAATAACCCCACAGCTACAATAGCCCCGACTCACCTTACAAACTTTTTGAGAAATGCTCTTGTACAGTTGATTTCCTTAAGAAAAGGCACTAACAAACACCTCTCTTTCAGAAGTAAGCTCCAATGTGACGCCAAAGCCTGCCGTTAACGCGAAAGTGAAAGAAAGCGGCCCCAAGCGCTCGCTCAATCTCGACGAGTACAAGAAACGACACGGGCTCATATAGTATGGGGTGTGTGACGTGGACTCTATTTATTCTATAGCTGTATCATAAGGTTAAGTTACTTATTACGATATTAGAGTGGATCAACTTTTTCTTGTTGTTACCCTGTCCCGTCGCGCAGGAGACAATGGTGATTAAACTTCCTAAGAAGTTTGATAATTTATAATATTGGTTTTCAAGATATATTCTAAATAAGAATGGGCTTATAGCTGCTGCAATTACAACATTTGTGTTTAATATTGCCGCCGAAAATCTTAGTTTTAAAGAGTAACACAGGGGACATCGTGGCATTGAGCAACAGATAAAAGTTGATTGACCCATTAGTAGAAACATCGGTAGCGACGGCGTGCAAACCGTTGTTAGTTTTTTAGTTTTTTTTTATGCATTTGCCTCTGAATCGGAATCCTGAGCAATAAATAAATAAATATCGGACAACCTCACACAAATCGTTATCGTTGTGTTATGTACACTAGCTTTTTTTAAGCACATTTGTGTGCAAATAGCATAACAGAAAATGAAAAATGTATGAACATACTAGTACAGTACGATTAAAATCAGTTAACACTTCGGCTTTTCTCGGGTATCATCGCCTAAATCCGGAGACGGAAATGACACGAAATACATTACCGCGATTTCTTTTAGGTAGCATTCAATTTGAAGTATCATAAACGCAATGTATAGCACCTGCCAAGATGACATTACTAACCGGTAGACCTAAGAAATTTATTATGCAGAAGCGACATGAATTTTAACATTCTTGTAGGTATACAATATATAAAAAACATATATAAGTCAATATTTTACTGTTCTATGTAAGTAGTACCTACGATATTACGTCGGATTAATAATTAATAATAATCACCAAATAAACGAATGAATGGGTTGAAGAACCCACATTCAACTTGCAGCAGTGTTACCATGGTGCGTGCTCATTGTCCAATCCATTCATGCCATATATTTAATGTCTTGCGCCTCTTAATGTATTTTGTTCATCTAATTATTATTTTTTTCAAACTCAATGACATGAATATTTATTATTATAATATCAATTAAGTTTTTGACACAGTTTCTGTAGGAAGAAATAATTAGTAATATTATTCTACCTGCAGAACTACGTTCATGTATAAAATAAACCAATAATTAAATGTGTACCTACAATTTTTAATAATACTAATATTATGAATGTTATTTTAATATTATTTAAGCAAGTTTTATTTAGACAATGTTTTAAAATTTTAATGATTGTGTTAGCTTTTGACGATGCAAAAGTGATACTTGTGATCCTATTTGATTAAATGTTCTTTTATCTTTTATCTTAAAAAATTTAAAAAACCGATTTCAACCGATTTTTGTTGATATTTCATAAACTGCTTGACCGATTTTGATAAAATTTACATGGGACCATCTCGGAAGTATACCCTATCAAATACGAAAAGAATTTTGTAAATCGGTCATATCTGTATAATTGTATTTGTCTTGTTTCCTTTTGTAAACTTTTATTGGTGTGCAATAAAGTATTGTATTATTATTCCTTTATTTGTCTTGTATCTTAGGCTAGGGTTTTTACAATAAATTTATATAAAAAGTAAAATACAATAAAGTAATTACAAAATATAAAAATACATTATAAAAAATTATTATTATTATTATTATCTGTAAATTGATAACTCTATGTGAGAGATGAGGGATTCACGACAATTACCGAGGTTGGCCGAAGTGTTAACTGATTTTAATCGTACTGTACACTATTTTCTCCTACTAGAAATCAATATTGCTCGGGATTCTGAGTCGGAATAACATAAATTGTCTTCAAATGCAAAAAAAAAAAACATAAATTGACAACGTAATACAACACTTTTAGAAAACTATGGTCAGTTGTGACAAGCCCGTCACACTGGGTAAGCATCTAAACATAAAAATATCAAAAAGTAAAGCAGATATTAGTTGCATGGTTGTATGATGGCATTGATGGCGTTAGAAGTATAACATCTGTACTTTTGAGTATTTTTATTATTTGCGGACTTGTCCCGACTGTCCTTATTCTGTCTTTACATGACATAATCCGATTATGTTATTTTATTCACGGATCAAGACACGCGAAGTTCTTTAGAGCGATATGTAATTGAAATCTACAAAACAATATATTCACTACCGTATTTTGTACACGAGGGAAAGAAACTGTCTTAAGCCTGTTAACACTTTCGTTCTCACGTGACACACCATATGTGTCTATGAAAATTGTACTCCTATGCTGGTGGACACACCTTGTGTGTCAACGGAATATGTGTTCCTATGCTGGTGACACTATATGCGTCTACGGAAATTGTATAGTAGTTTACATCAACCAATCACAGCAGTTATTACGTCAGCAAGACGCTGCCCCAATATTAGAGGGTATTTATGTTAAATTTTCAGTGTAATTAAAATTAGACTTCATGTGATTATGACAAGGTTCTAATTTGAACTTCTCAAAAGTGGAACATGGAACCCTGTAATATTGTGCCAGCGAAGAATCGCCTACCGTTGTGGATTAGCAGACCAGCCCGTCTAGCACAAGTATAATATCACACGCCCTCTTTTACAGTAAGTACTGTACAGACAGAGATAGGTAGTATATCTCGCGCGAGAAATATTACCCATCTCTTTCTCCGCTGCACTGTGAAAGAGTAACGGGCGATGCTTTGTCGCGCGATATTCGCGAAGCGTAGTTGTGCTAGACGCGGAGTATATTTTTATACAATGGCTTAATGGCTCTTCTTTTGTAGACAAACATTTCATTTAATAGGCAAAATTTCCCCCGGAAGTCATAATTTCTTCAGAAATCTTGGAAAGTGTCAACCTATAGATTAAATTAGGTTAGGTTTGTGTTATCACATGCCGAAATATTTTGTGGCCAGAAAAAAATCGATGTAATGACATTTCTGTGAAATGATTCGATGAAATGTTTATCTATAAAACAAGAGTAAACATTAAACGAAATTGTTCCTTTGACCATAACTTGAATATGTCGTTTACGTCATTACTTTGATAATTAAGGCCATAGTGACGGCATAATTATATTCTTCGTTAAATGAGTTTATTATTCGAAGTAGTGACAAATTGTAAAATAAAATAAGACGATTGATAAGTTATCAAAAGTTACATTTTTGATACTTTTCAGTTATTTTCTGTAACTTTTCGCCTTTAGGAATTATTCTACAGGTAACGCGAATATGTAATCAATACATATTATATGCGTTTGTAAATATTTTACTATTGTATGTGTTGACAAAAGGTAAATTTTTAATCATTTTAAGACAATTTTCTCTGATGTCGCTTTGTATATTTTCATTGGAAAATGACTAACATTTTCTTATGTTTTTTACAATAAATTTATTTGTTGATTATATTACAAGTTACTTTTATTGTGATGTACAGTACACTGCATAAACAGTAGCCCTGTCAATTGTCATACATGGTTTTATGATAGGCCGTTTGTTTAACTGAGTATATAGCCTAGCAAAGTGCGTTTTAGCCCTGGGATGGTGGCATTGGTGGCGCTAAAAACAACTTTCATATGGCATTAATGTGCATATGTCATATGCATTATAAAATTTCAGTACCGGTATGTCATCAACCAAATTCAAAACATCGTTTACTGGAATTTAGCTCAATCCTTCGTTCTAAACTAAATATTGAATCGTATAGAAAAAAACTTTACTTTCATTACTGTGGATGGTTTTGACTTGATTATTTATTTTATTTTTTATTTATTTATTTATTAAGGTTCACCAACAATTGTTTACACCAATACAATGTATTAAATTCTATCCAGGCAAAATATTCTATAGTGTAACAATCACTTAAAGGTAAACACCGCATGCAAATTGACTGATTATGCGAAAATGACTTCAAATTCGCGGAATATTTAGTCCTGTTTCCTCTTTGTTTACATCAGTGACATTCACTGACTTTCAAAGTCTAGTTACCAAAATTTTCAATGCGTTGCTAGTGAAAGAAATTAGTACCTACCACTAAAAATCCGCAATAGGCTCGAAAGCAATTTGACAGGTTATCTATATAGACTTTGTACAGTCGGGAAATGAAAATGGTTATCAATTTTAGAATCGAAAGAGATGATTATTTTCTCTTCCAGACTATATATAGTACTTTATGATACATGGCGGAAAACCAACTTGATGACTACTTTATGATTTATGATGTTAATAATTGATCCATGAGAATGATGAGCACGTTTAGAACTTTGTCATTTTGACATTGCCATTTTTGGTTCAAACACATTGTTCTATATTTCGTTTTAAAGTTGATTTTGATAAAGTACTAAATATTCAACATTTTCATAGCTGTACGGTAAAGTTAGATTGACAAGACAGATGACTAAGGATCAAAAAATTGTTTAAAATTAACGAATATTAGATTTTAATGTAGTCTTAAATAGCTTTAAAATGTATTTAATTTTTTGTATTTATAATCTTAGATGATACTTTGGAATAAACCTAAAGTTTAAATTAAACACAGACATCCTATTATCTTGTGTACGTTATTTATGTGTGTGCTCAATAATTGCTTCTAAACAGTCAAACGCTAAAATAGGTAAAAAACTTAAGGAATCTTCTTTTGCACGTGTGTCCTATCTCAACCCGGAATCATTGTTCCCCGTCTGTAACGTTTCGCCAATTTTCCATTTGCCCGAAAGTATTTTTTTCCTGTAACCCGTATTATTTAAAGGATTTTATAAACAACATTTTAAGTTTGTTAGACATTTACACTAGAATTATATAAATATTATAATAATTGTAAAAAACATTGCATGCCATCTTCGGCTAAAAATGTGGAACTTTACATACTATATGCTGCATCACCTAACTACCATGTTTATGCAATTAAATAATTTCAATTTCAATTATTCTAAAAAATTAACAGTTTTGGAAAAAAGTGGCTTGAACATATGAAAGCGAAACATTACAGATCGGAAACAAAAAATTGTGTTTCAGATAAGTAACCGGATAATAGTGATACAACTCTAGGAAAAAAAATTGGATGAATTACAATTACGTAATGCAAACTCGTAATTTTTCCTACGGAAATTCCCGATAATTTATCGGTAATCCGGTTATTTCTATACAACATTTTACCGGTTTGCATTCCTTAATACCTGGTATTTTCAGGAGATAGTCAACATTACAACGGTTTTGCTCAATATATAACAGCTACAAATAATAGTTTTATAGAGTGACCCATGTTCTAGTGAACGTGCCGGACGTAATATAATAATCATTGATACAATACAATACAAAATGCTTTATTGCACGCCAAAAAAGTTTACAAATTCAATACAGAACAATAATTTGGGTATAGTACCTATAGTTAACCGACGAGCTTGTATGAGGAGATTAATGAATGTTGAGGCTTGAGGAAGCGAAAGATGTATGTCAGGACCGTAGCAGGTAGAAATAATGTGGTCGATGCCTACCCCGTTGGGAAAAAGGCGTGATTACATGTACGTATACTTATAGTTTTATTATGTTAACTATGAGGTGCCTGCAACTTCGTCCTGGTATTCTTTTCTTTGCTGTAGTCGGGTAATAATAATAATTACCCTATTACCATCTTTGGATGTCCATAAACTATCCCTGTACCAAAATTGACCTAATTTCGTCCAGTCGTTTCGCAGTAATGAGAAGACAAAGAAATTATGATTAACAGATGGCGCCCCGCGCCCATACAAAACAAAAGGCGATACTACAAAGTGCTAAAGTGTTTCCTGAAATCACGACCCTTTTCCATATAAAACCGATTTTCAGTTCAAATCTAGAATTTTATACCAGTATGGATTTGAACTTCATAAAAGGAAAACAATAACCCGGTAAATTGATACATTATTCCTTGTATAAAGTTCAAATGTACATTTTATTCGTTATATTTCATGATACAATATTTTCAGTAGGTACATAATCATGCAAGAGAGGCATTCCTTATGTATTTTACCTATGAATAATTTTCAACTCGGGTCAGCCTTAGAAGAACCTAAATAATTAGCTTATCACCTAACAAAAAAAAATCTTCATAAAGCTGTATACTACTACTCTCCAGTATGTGTCGCAAATTCTACCTTTAAAATAACATGTTTTCACTAAGTCAGAATAACAGACATATGAATACTCTAAGCATATACAAATCAAACATAAAAAGTGATAAATAATAAAGTTAAGTGGAATTGAACAATTTGGACACTTTTTATATGAAACGATAATATGTTTGTTTCTGAATTAATTTGCATATGTGTACAGTTAGGTGCGCGAGCATTAGGCTATATTTCTGAATGAACATTAATTGAATGCCACGTCCCGTAGTTCCGCTGATGTGTAGTGCTTTATGTCTCATACAATTTCATACAAAGAATACTTGGTCGCGTAGTTACGCCTAGTGTGCGTGCACCTTTCGTCGAAAAGAATTGTTGAGCTGACTCTTTTCAATAAAGCGATAAAATACTTAAATTATAGTTGGATTTATCTAAGCTGAGCTAATCCACTTAAGAACTGAATACCATTGAACAAACCACAACTGGTAAACCGCAAATTAAGATAACGAGCTCGTAGTAAAAGCAGATTGTAACCACCTTGGAAGGTTAATATAGATTATCGACTCTATTTCCTTGGACATTAGACTACAAAATGCACTAACAGAATAATGGTGATCATAACTTTTTGGAATTTTACAACCGTCCGACCCTGCTCAAGAACGTATTCTCTTGAAAAAGGACTATGATCTCTCGTCAACAAACATTTTAAACCTATTCAACAAGGAATAAGGCTGAAAATTCAATATCCACGCAATATAGTTCTAACCTTTTTTTGTAAGTAACTGGTTGGCGCCAGGTTTGCGTTTATGAGAACAAAAGCAGATAGGATTGTATTAGACACAATGCTATTGTGAATGCAGGTAAGTGGATTAGCTCAGCTTGTAATACTTTAACTATACCCAAGAAACCGAAGCAATAAGTAAAATAAGTAGCCAACAGTCGTGTATATTTTAAATAATCATATATTAATAGATTGATTAATGAGAAACAACCCTAAAGAAACGCCCGTAGATTCGAATCTATTTTAGAAGTAAAAATATTTAGAAAACTATACTTATTACATGATTGTAGCTTGTCTTGATTATTTATTTTATGTGTCTGTTATATTCGACAGCTTGCTTTATTGCGGTAAATATTGGTTATGTAACCAAAAGTCCTATATATGAAGGGTCATCCAAAAATTACGTCACTCTATTTGAATTTTCTAAAAATTCTTGATCTTATTCCCTTTCTGTACCCACCGACCTATTTGTAAACAGAGAAGGTATAGTTACCTCACAACTGCGAATATAGCGAGTTAGTTTTGTATATACTTACTCTATGTTAATTATAAATTTGACAGGCGACATAATAAGATATACGATTATGACGAATTGCTAATTCATAAGACTACGGTCACACTAGTGACGTGACGTAATCGATGGGTGTCCCTAATCTGTGCTCTTCAGACGTGTAAAGAAAGCAATATTGTTATACAAATAAAAGTATATCTATACATTTACGCTGTGTTATTGTTCTGACAATTATTTTTCGTATCATTTTACAACATGACAATAGGTAATCCATTCATCCTCACCACTTAAATAGTTGGCAGTCCACAACTGTGCGTTTTTCTAGAAATTTCCTGCCTCGCACGACTGCATTGTGAAATGAATTGTCGCTTGCGGTATTTCCCGACCGACACGACCTTCAAACCTTCAAGAAAAGCTGTGCGTCAGAATGATTGGTTGACTGTTGAATTAAGCATTGATTGCTTACGTAAAAATTGCTACCTATTTGCTAGTATTTGCTACCATTTACCAAATAATTGCTACCTCAGTATAATAAAAGATATCACATTTTTTTGAACAGTCATTCTGACGTCAGGATGTTTGGACAAAGTTCATATTTGGCGAAGGACGCACAATTTTCATGTTATTTACCAACCACAATTTGCTACCTAATTGCTACCTACATTTAGCTTAAAATCATCTCTGCAGCGTTACAGATCAAAAAGTTTCGCGTATAATTATTTTTTGGACTACTTACAACATGAACGCCTGTGCGTATCAGCAGAGCAATCCAAATCTGTGGTATATTTATGTTTGTGTCAGGCGCTAAGTAGGTAGTCAAAAAATAATTATACTGAGGTAGCAATTATTTGGTAAATGGTAGCAAATAGGTAGCAATTTTTACGTAAGCAATCAATGCTGAATTCAACAGTCAACCAATCATTCTGACGCACACAAGAAAAGAGCGTACTCCCACGTGAAAGGCCGGCAACGCACTTGTGACTCCTCTGGTGTTGCAGGTGGCTATGGGTGACGGTAATCACTTTCCATCAGGCGATCCGTTTGCTCGTATGCCCCCTATGACAGGAAAAAGGTTAAGTTCAAGTGGATCAATATTTCTCTTGTTGTTATTCTGCCCTTGGCCCAGGGGACAATAATGATTAAACTTCTTAGAAAAGCGCTGATAATGTATATTACTGGTATTGTCAGGTCAGGAGATATAGTCTACATAAGAATGGGCTTATAACTGTTGCAATTACAAAGTTTTTGGTAAGTAAATATAACCGCCGAAATATTTTAATACTAGTTTTAAAGAGTGGCCGAGGGGAGTCACCATGGCAACGAGCAACAGATACAATTTGATTGACCCAACTATCTTTTCGCAAACCAAGTTTTGTCCCGAACTTCGCGAGAACCGAAATTACTGACATAGCATACAATAATAGTACATTACTGATGCAGACGCCGGAAAAGAAGGGCTTGCCGGGTGTGTAGGTAGGGGAGACCGGGGTCAATTGAAACGTTTTCCGAAAAAACGGCCATAGTGCCTACATTTTCTATCAATACTGGTTTGTGAAAGGTTTCGACTATAGCTAGATTATCTGGCTTTAAAGTTACAATGTTGATTTTTATCCATAGGTATCAGATACAGAATCACAAGTGTTTTAGAAATCCTCAAAAATTGTTTCATTTGACCCTGGTTGCGGGTCAATTGAAACAATGAATGGGGTCTATAGAAACACCTAGAAATAAAATATTTATTTATTGTTATAATCATTTAAATTGATTTATTTAGTCAAAATTAAATCACATAATCTCAGTCTTTAATTAGAACACAGTAAGAGATAGTTTCTACCATCAACTTAACGAAAAAAGCTAACATTTTTTGCTATTAACTTAACAAAATTTTCATATGGTACTTCTTGCTTTATCATTTAGAATATTTAAATATTTATAGGTAATAAGATCAACTATTACGAATCTAGAAATGTAATCAGCATTTAATAAATGAAGAGCAACCATTATTATACATCTTAACTAGGGTTAAGGTGATAGACGTAATTAACTCTTTGTAAAATCCCACGTGTGCCCACGACACAGAGAACACTTTATTGTGGGGAGAATAACCCATCTTTACAGGTTCTGAGGATTCTTCATTGCAACTGTCCTGTTTTTACTTGTATCTAAACAATGACGTTAACGTCATACATTTCGGCAGCTTGTCTAAGTGTTATTCCCTTGGATTTGATCTCTTCGTAAGCTTCTTTATACAAATCTATTCTGCACTTTCCACGATTAGTAGTTTTTGGACGGTTTCGCGGCATCTAAAAACAAAAAAGAAGTGTTAGGTGCAAAAAAAAGCTTAAAACCACATGTTTCAATTGACCCGGTAAATTTTGTTTCAATTGACCCAGCAACGTCATGGTGAATATTTAAAATCGTAGAAAAATAACGGTAGACGGTAGGTAAACATAAACCACAACAAATTCAACAAGAATAACCATACAAACAGAAAGTTAAATAGTATTAAAGTACTGCCAATGGATATTGACTAATATACAAAACAAAAACATCAAAAATACTTACTTTTGGTGCTGGAAAAGCAATACACTCGCGTAATAACACCAGACAGTCACAGAGCCGCGGCTAGCACTGTTCCACAGGTTCTGACACGAACGCAAATCCATCCCCCCTCAGGGACCGCCCCTCTATCGCTGCTTGTTTCGTAGTTATTGCACTTGTTTCTATTGACCCCCGTCTCCCCTATAGTCGGCCAATCGTAGGGAGGCCGGATAGTGATACGACGCCGGCTAGTCCTTTTCACGGCTAAGGCATGTATAGTGTATATAGTGCTTTTCTCAAACATATGGAATGAAATAAAAAAACACCACTCAAAAAAAAATCAGATGCTTAGCCAGCTCATAAGCACAGAGGCGCCATGTTTAAAAAAATACTTTCCGGCCTAGGCCTTAAATTTTGTATGAAATTATTTTACAGTTCTCTCGAATTGTTCCGCCCAAAACGTGATAGGTACTTCGAAGCCTATTATAATGCGCTTTATTATTACGACATTTCATTGCATGTTCGAGAAAATGAATTAACCTTTCGAGCGCCAAGCGGCAAAGCGATTCACCGTGCCACTGACGCCAAACCAAAAAAAAAAGTGCTCCAATTTCAACAGAGATTGAAAAACACAGATAGTGGTTTGAATTAGCATGTTTTTGACCATTGAAATTTTTGACGTCAATAGGCGTCGTTGGCGTCAGTGTCACGAATTCCCGATGACGTGATTTGCCGTCTTTGGCGGTCAAAGGGTTTGAAATAAAATGAATAGTGATCTCAAATTTTAGAAATCTATAAATGAGCATTTCTCAAAAAGTTTGTACAATAGGTATTATAGTGATCTCAAATTTTAGAATAGTATCTATAAATGAGCATTTCTCAAAAAGTTTGTACAATATTAATATTAAGACTTAAATCTCAATATATTCTTCCTATTTTGCTACCAATTTTAATTCTTTGTGATTTCCAATACATTAATTTCAGATTATACATAATTAAAAAAGTATAAGCATAACAGAGCCTTACTTCTCAAACACAGCCATAGATATAAAACTACTTAAATAATTGGTAACAAAATAGGAAAAATATATTGAATTTTAATTGACGCCTTAGTTTAGTAGGTACGAACTTTTTGAGAAATGCTCAGATAAGATCGAAGCAAAAAACCCGACTAACACCAATGTTCAACGAATAAAATTACCGTTCGACCAATCTTACCTAACCTTGATTACCTTGACAATGTTTTTATACTATGTTATGGAATCACCTACGATCCACCAGATGACGTCACCGCGCTTATAACGAGTCCCATACAAAATGAGTGTAGGATTTAAAATCAAATGTCAAGTAATGATGGATTAAGAATTAAAGCTCCTTATCCGTTCAAAAATGCTGATTATTTTAGACATTTTTACTGAGACTTCGCTGTCCGTCCGTCTGTCACCAGGCTGTATCTCAAGAACGGTGATAGCTAGATAGTTGAAATCTCTAGGCTATATATAAATTTCACAGATGATGTATTTACATTGCCGCTATAACAACAAATACTAAAAATAAAATAAAATAAATATTTAAGGGGGGCTTCCATACAACAAACTTACAGATAATGGTACGGAACCCTTCGTGCGCGAGTCCCACTCGCACTTGGTGTATTTTTTCTCCATGATCAAACATGACATTCAAACATTCTTAACATATTACCAATGTAACTAGTTAGAACAAGGCTATTGCGATGATTTATTAGTATATTTTTGAAACCTATATAGTTTGAATTTTTCATTGATAATTTTTTGTTTCAAAAACTACTGGAAAGTTGAGAAAATTCACGCAGAAAACTGTTTTTTTTTTCAGCTTATTTTCGACTGCACGCAATGAAAGCCTGAAATAGCTTTAGGTATCTAGAACTCAGGGAAAAGTATTATTCACTAAGAAAGTCTGTCATAATATGAAAAAAATACATTTTAAAATGTATAAGGCTTCTGAATTAAGATGACCTTTGGCGATTTTGTTAAATTCTAATACAAATCACGATTTTTTTTTTCTTACTTTGCAAAGATTTAATAAATAAACCTTTGTAGTTATATGTATAAAGTAAAGCTATTTTAGAAATAGATCGTTTTATAATCGCATTATCACCAGATTTAGTTTTATTTCAAGTTTTGTTTTAAAATACCATATTACACATTTTGGAGCAATATACACAATTTATACCCGACTGCGGCGAAACGTACCTACAGGAGGATTATATTTTTCTTTATAACCCGGTAAAGTTAATATGGATCAAATTTCTATGCGACGCCATATAGTTTAAGTGCGAACTAAACTTAACCAAGTAATCGGAAGACGAAGACGACCTCGGTGTATAAGGACCTTTAAAGATATATTTTTATTAATAACATGTTGATTCCAATTGCATAACAGTTGAGCCTCTGCCGCGATACTAGTGTAACTGGTTCTATTTTAGTGTCGAATTCATTTATAATGAAATAAGGTGAGATTCTTGCATTTCTGAGTCTAGTTTTATCTTAAACTTCTAGATAAAAAGTGCTGTGAGGTGACATTGTTTTATTCCGGAACGTTAGCTGTGGATAGTTTGTCAAAGAAGTGCAAAATTTTTCGCTTCTATAAAATGTTACCGAGCAGTTAATTTTAAAGAAACCAATATAGGCGATTCGAACGTGTTAACGGAATAAAGAAAAAACTTATATTTATTTAAACTTACACGCTTTTCGCACCTAACGACGCGGACTTAATCGATCTAGAATCGTAGGTAGTCCGTTCGATACGTCGAGGTAATTAGCACTTTTTGAACGCGATTCAGTTCTCGTTTCTTATAATAATGAAAAAAACTACTTGGGTTAATGTATACTAATGAGATTATACAACATTCAGTTACTAAAATATAACAAACATAAATAAAATAAGGTTTTCATTATTACATTATTATAAAAATACCTACAGAAATCGTACTTTAATAATAAAATAAATTTTCTTTGCGATATACTTTATGGTATTGTCATGGGATCCACACTTACTGCCTTGAAGGAAGGATATTGAAACTAGTGAGTAAATAACATTTCACTTTTCCTACTCAACAAGTAACTAAAGTGGTCGTTTTACTCCCTAGGATATAAATGGAAACCATATTGAAAAAACCTTGTTAGCGACAAGGTATTTACAAGCTATATTAAATGTAGACACCATGTCTATTTCCAGATGTCCGTCGTGTATCTCCTACTTCTGCCAGCTATAGCTCACGGGCAGCTAACCGTGGACATCCAAGTATCCGGCTCATCAGAGGTTTCCGCAACAGCTACCGGACAATCCGAAACAATTATAAACGCAGATCATAAAGAACTCTTCCATATAACCGACCAGCTTCTTAAAAACGCCGTGTTCAAACTCACCGAGCAATACGGAGAAGTCTTCCTTGAAGAACCTAGTGGAAGCAATGATGTGTATGGAAATTATAAGTTGGTGCCAGTTAAAACGCTTCTAAAACCTAATGGAACAAAAGTTAAAATCACAAGAGAAGATGTTGTTTTAAACAAATTACAAACGTTCAATTATGATGTCATAGCGACCTCACAATACATAACATTGTCAGGAAATATAGAGGATAAAATGAAGTGTTTATGGAAGCAGAACGCTGTGTTTCCCACTGAGGTATCCTATAGTGTTGATGTCATTGGTTTAGGGAAAGCGCCTAAATGGAATTTGAAATCTACGTTCGGGAAAGATCTTCTACAAGTACAAGCTGTCCCTCTATCTAATGCTTCATTTGCTGCAAATTTGGGTCCAAAAACTGATGCAACAGCGATATTAAGCGCGTCCAAAGTTACAATTGTAATAGAAATAAATTACGTAGCAACCTTAACCGGACATGTTTTGACGAAATTTGACGATAATTATATTTGGGGTTATGAGAACCATGATATTAAAACTCTAATGGCTGCTGTAGCGATGCCAGATAGTGTTGTACTTGGTGAAGAAATTACTATTGAATTTTATGCCGATTGCGAAATTAGAATGCTTGGAGAAAATGTTAATGTAACGTCAAGTGTTGTAAGTCAATGTTCATTCACCACAGAGGATGGTAAAAATGGATCAAGTGTGAATTGGAGAAGTGCGCAGTACAAGAGTCAAGTCAAGCTAACGGCAAATGAGAATACAGAAATACCTAAGAAACTGCAGGGAAACAATGCTACCAGAACTTCGGGGTTCAGTATTTTGTTCGTCACTTATTTATTTACGATATTACAAAGGCTTTGAAGAATTTTCGTATTTTTATGGCATGTTATAAGTAACATCAAAAATGTAAGTAGAAATAAGCACTTTTATTGGCAAATAAATTATTTGTATTTGTATTTGTATTTGTTATGAACCGGACACCTAAAAAATAATATACTCTCAAGTGTAAGTAAACCTAACCTACAAAAATAATATCGTGGTAGCAAAATTATAACTTGACATGTATGCCAAGTTATTGTTTTAGCTGCCCGGAAAATGATGAGCCTTTTTTAGGGTTCCGTACCCAAAGGGTAAAAACGGGACCCTATTACTGAGACTTCGCTGTCCGTCCGTCCGTCCGTCCGTCCGTCTGTCACCAGGCTGTATCTCAAAAACGGTGATAGCTAGACAGTTGAAATTTTCACAGATGATGTATTTTTATTGCCGCTATTACAACAAATACTAAAAATAAAATAAAATAAATATTTAAGGGGGGCTCCCATACAACAAACGGGATTGGTTGCGTTAACTTTGCACCTCATTTGTATGGAGCGCTATACATACCAGGTGCAAACTTAACCACTTAAGGATGGAAAGTGTTTGTACGGAACCCTCGGTGCGCGAGTCCGACTCGCACTTGACCGGTTTTTTATTAATTTCCCCATTTAAGTATATGGCAAGGCCTCCTGACATTATTCAAACAAATAAGTAAATAGCAAATACGGGTTCGTACTAATAAGGAGATACAATTGAAATATGTGAGTATAACAAGAAATTTATTAGTTTATAGAATTTAATTCGTTTAGGTAAGTACATAAGATCCTTATAATTATAATAAACAAAACTACAGTAAAATATTGCACACCTACTGAGTAAAATGGTGAACAAGTTTACTTAAAATAATAAGTTTAATTATAATTAGGAACAGATTCGATGTTATCATCAAACCTCTAACATGGCCTGGCAACTGTTGCAATTGTAGGCAACTCCTATTCATAAAATAAATAAATAAAAAAAAACGCTAATCGAATTGCTTTTTCTTTCACCAGATTTATTTCTTCTTTTTACGAACCAACAGTGGCGTCAAACAAAATCTCTGGGCAAAGCCAGGATCCATTTCGCTTACCTTTTCGTTTTCTAAAATGTGCTCATTTTAGGAATCGGATTCTACGGACGCCACGCAATATCATGATGACACTTGTATTACTTATTTAACATACAACTTGTACAGTCAGTTATCAAAAGTAGCTGGCAATATTTAGTATGCAATTTCAAAATTGACCTAGGTAAGGACTTAAGGATCCTTAGCCGTTCTAAATTCCTTGTTTTAGACATTTTTCTCTATGATCCAACATGTTTCTTAACATATTACCAATGTTACTACCTAGAACAGCAACCTACAGTTTGAAGTTTTCATTGATAATTTTGTTTCAAAAACTATTTGAAATTGACAAAATTCACGCAGAAAATTAGTTTTTTTTTAACTTATTTTCGACTGCACGCAATGAAAGCATGAAATAAATATCTGTGTTACTTTATAGAACTTAGGGTAATTCACTTTAAAAAGTTGGTTGAAATCCATACTATCCATACTAATATTATAAATGCGAAAGTGAGACTGTCTGTCTGTTACCTCTTCACGCTTAAACCGCTGAATCGATTTTCATGAAATTTGGCATGGAGATAGTTTAAGATCCGAGCAAGGACATAGGATAGTTTTTATCCTGGAAATTATCCCTAAAATGATTGAAAAGTGAGTAAGTAATTCATGATTTGCTTAGGCGCTTTTAATAATACCTTTTATTAATTAAGGTGATTAGGTGGATATGGAAATCTATCGTGTTGTGCGAGGTTGCTTCCATACTTCCAAGTTCTACGCGGACGTAGTCGCGGGCAAAACCTAGTTATCAATATATTTGTCGTAATATTAAAAAATAAATAAAAAGAATTAGGCCTCTTTATTAGATATTATTTGAAATAAATAAATTAATTAGCAACAATATCCTCATCCACATAGAATTCAACAGTAATCACTTCTTTCGCTTTCATTGCATCCGGCAGAGACGCCGCCTTCATAACATTCTTCACATCATACCTCCAGAAATGATGACCGTTTAGTTTCACCTCATTATTCGAAGCAACATACCCATTCAACATAATCGCGTATTCCACTTCAACTGATACTTTGACTTTAGTTGCGGTTAAAGTAAATGTAGTAAGAGATTTTGGTGATAGTACAACCTCAACAGACGCAGATTTGAAGGAGACAACCTTACTTTCCTTCACGCTTTCACCAAAAGTAGTATTCAATTCAAATTTAGGAACCTTTCCTAAGCCATTAACATCAATGTCGTACTCGATTTCTGCATCAAATACATAGTTTGGTTTCCAAGTACTCGATACTCTATTCTCGACTTTTGCTGTCAATGTTATGTCTTGCTTCTTCTCAACCGAATCCTCATTTGCCGTTTCTCTTTTGTTCAGAACGACGTTGGTAGTCTCAATTTTCAAAACTTTAGTTTTCTGTGGTTTTATCACTGTTTTAACTTGGTCCCAGCCGTATGTTTTGTATAGATCGTTCCATGGAGTAGGGCTTCTTAGGAACACGTCGGTAGGAGTTCTTTCAGTGAGTTTAAGTATAGCATTCTTCAGTGTTTGGTTGGTTATATGGAAGAGCTTCTCATCGTCTGGTGTGATGACAGATTGGGAGGCTCCTATAGCTTGAATGGAAGCATCAGTGGTTGTTTTTGAAGCTTGGATATTGATGGTTATGTGTGCGTGAGCGAACACAGGCAGTAAACACAAGAGAAGCTTCATGGTGATCATCTGAAAAATATTTTTTTACAATTGTTAAATTGCTATAATGCGGGTGTATTTGTATTAAATATATGTCTCTAACCACAAATTTGATAATTTCAAATAGTTTTTCCTAATAGCCGGACAGACAGCCAGTTTAGCCGGACATTTGGGTAAAAAGGCCGGACACCATACATTATTGAGGATTATGTGTGCACGCTCGAAGCTCGCTCGGACAAGCTGGCCACCGTTTTTTTTTGGCCGGACACGCAATCAAAAAGCCTATCTATTTCGGGTTCTATCCGGACGCCTGGCAACACTACACGGTACCCATTTAATGCAGATAGATAATATCTATATCTTATATGAGACTTACCTATTTTTCTCCAATTTATTGAAGGCACGAGAACGTAGTTCTATTCCTTAACGTCACTATAATAAACTAAGATATTACGCATCCACCTTATATATTACATACGCCTATGCAACATTACTCATAAGTCTCCCCAGGACATAAATAATTAATTGCAAAATATTCTTATTGGTCACAATACATGTACTAAGTATCAATAACAGGAAATAACATCAGTTCGTTTTCCTTGGAGACATAGCAATTTACAAATATTAGAATAGAATACGAGTTACAAATAAATTAAGATATATATTATAATTGTCAATATTTAAAAAAATACTTAAATAGTGTTGTTTAAGATAATTTCATTACCTACTTTATTATCACAGACCCGAAAACTATTATTTTATTTCGTTTTACAAAATTTTATTTAGTTTTGAAAAATATTCAAGAAAAGGTGAAAGCAGCGTCGTCTGGAGTTTGGCTTGCCAAATAATGTTGACAGATATTTTCCTTGTGGTAGTGTTGTGGTATCACCAACTGTCTATGATTTAAACAATTTAGTAGGTTGTGGGTCCTCTATAAATAATTTAGATACTTTATGTACTATTCTGTCTCTTATGTCTAAGTATTATATGTAGGTATATTTGATTATTGTTATTTGTATGTTTATTGTTTTTATTTTATTTTTGTAGTTAATTTTTGTGGCTTAAAGTTGTTTTGCATCACCTACTCAATTCTAACTCTTGTTAATCTACTCCGCTACCTAAAGGTTGTCTGGAAGAGATCGCTATTTAGCGATAAGACCGCCTGTTGTTAACCTCTGTCAATTTTTTTACTGTATATCTCTCATGTTTTGTATCCCTGTGTATTTGAGGGGTGCAATAAAGTGTATTTGTTGTTTGTTGTTGTTATTCTAACATTCCGATTGAGTTGAAATTTGGCATAGTACTTATGTATTTTTTTTTGATGATGGATTAATATAAATGGTATTATCGAGCTAGGTCTTATTTCATTCATTCATTCATTTCAGCCTATTGCAGTCCACTGCTGGACGTAAGCCTCCCCCAGGGTTCGCCACATGGCCCGATCTCCCGTTTTCGCCATCCAGTCACCACCAGCCACTTTTTTCAGGTCGTCGGTCCATCTGGCCGGAGGGCGTCCTACACTACGCTTGCCGAGTCGTGGTCTCCACTCGAGAACCCGTCTACTCCACCGATCATCGGATCGAAAGGATTCGGAAGGAAGGGTCGGGTTGAAAGGGTCTTATTTACAGTACATTTAATTTTTCGCCCTGTACATGGTTAGAAAGTGTAAACATATCGTCGGCCTAAATCGCAAACCTCGTAACTCAATCTGACCAAATTTTACAGGAGGCACAAAAAACTTGATTACCAAAAATTTTGCATGAAGACTTGCTTAGTATTTTTTTTACATAATGTTAAGTTAAATTTAGCCGTCAGATTGCTAAAACCTATTTTTTTGTAATCACCTGAACCTGGAAAATTTGGTTTTACGAGTTTTTCTTGAAAATTTTAGAAAGCTAATCGGGAGTTAAGAGCTTTGCTATAAAAATCCGTAAAAATGGAGGATAGTCTTTTGATCTGAACAAGGTAATTGTGGATAAAAAAATAAAAAACTTGCAAATTAAAAAAAATATTTATTAAACTTTAAACAGAAAAGCCTCTTCTGGCTTCAAAAATGTGGGTAGCAAAATTATAATTATAATTATTATTTTTTCAACTAAATAGGGCTAAGATATTATAAACTACAACTTTTCTCATACAACAAAACATTCTATAATAATCATACTCCCGAGGTGACCGCCATATGGGATGTTGACTCGACGATCATCGTCCCGATAGTCGTTTCGGCGAACGGTATGAGTCTCGACAAACATCTTAAGAGACTCTCGCTAGATGGCTTGATCAAGGGCCAGATACAGAAGACTCCTGGACACCGCGCGCATCGTCAGGAGGTTCCTCTCTGCAGCCCTAACTAACCACCGGTAGCCTGGGCCCCGCCGGCGGTACCCTAGGTTAGGTTTTTTTATAATGTGTTTATATACTTTTTAATTTTTGTATTGTATTGTATTTTACTTTTGATATAAGTATAACTTTACTCGCATAGAGAACAGTTTGTATAAGGTTGGCAGCTGACTGATAGGTCGATATAGTTGGTTATATCAGAAGGATCTCCCTTTTTGTACAATAAAATGATTTGAGACTCCCCAGCTCCTTGGAGTTTTCTGCATATCCAAAATTTTATTAAATGGAGTTATTATTGGACCTATTAGTATTTTCTGCCCAATTTTTAGAGCTTCGTTTGGAATATTGTCATGGCCCGGGCTTTTATCCTTCTTCAATTTTTTAATTTTTTCTATAATTTCTCTTTAGTCAAAATGTATAATAGGTGTATTAAGCTGTGTTTCGTGGTTTTGTAATACATTGTGGTAAAGATTCCGGTAGAAGTCAGTTGCAATGCTTATTAGTTCTTTTCATGTTTGTATCTTGCCTGTTTCTTTTTGCGCTTTCAATGGGGGTATCCATGTTTTTTCTGTATTAGTTGTTTATAGGCTTTCTTTTGGCTTCCGGTGCTGACAAGGTTTTTTTCGATCACTTCCATTCTGTAGTTTCCATAGTCCCTTTTTAACATTTGTTAGTAGTTTTATAGAGATATTCGCTAGTTCTTTTTTCTCTTCTGTAGTTTTTGATGGTTTCGACTGTAGTAGAGTCAACCTTTTAATTTGTTGTTTAGTTTCGTCAGTTAGTATTTCTTTATTACTTTTTTTCGAGGTGGCAGCCTTAAGACTTTGTTTCACGGCTGTCTCTAACTTAAAATAGAAGGTCTCTATGTTGTCGCTATTTTCCCACTGCATCTTTTCTATTTTTTCCTTTAATGTCCTGAGTTCTTGTTGATTTTTGTCGCACGATAGATCGACTCTATGTTCTTCTAGTTTTTTGTTTAATACGAGATAAAGTCTCGACCAAAGTCACAGAAAGATTAAATAATTTGCGTAGAAGACCACGTAACTAATCTTCATGCGAAAAGATCCACGCGAAGCAAATCTCGTATGTCCACGGCACGCAACCAAACGACATTTTCAATAGTCTAATGTGTTTAAATATGATAAATATCTATCAAGAATACACAATCAGTAAAATCGTAGAACCTTATTACACATACCTGTTATTCAGCACCCGTTTTCTTCCTAAATATTTACGCAAAACTGACGTGCAGTCACAACACAATCGCAAACTGTACTGAAGGGAGTGGTGGGGGGGAGATACGAGGTATTTCTTTTACAAAATGGCGGTCGGGAGTTGCGAGGTTTTCTATTTTGCTTTTTAAACGTAAACGGTTTATTTTTGGTATTTAAGAGTTTTGCCGTTAGATGCGTTCGCCGTTCAGAAATCTAAAATCTAAAAGTGTCAACTCATGATTTTCCAAAAAAATGGAGTTACGAGGTATGCGATTTAGGCCGACGATATGTGTTTGTCGTTGACTGTACTGTACATAGTGTAGTGGTAGAAATTATGTGAGCTGACTATGAGTTCATGTCAACATTATATTTGACTTATTTTCCTTAGGTACCTTACGTGTGCATAGAAAATCAAAAATATTATCTAGTATCAAAACTATAATTCCTTCTACACAAAGTGTGACCAGACGCAGATTTTTCCGTACCCAAAGGGTAAAAACGGGACCCTATTACTGAGACTTCGCTGTCCGTCCGTCCGTCCGTCTGTCACCGGGCTGTATCTCAAGAACGGTGATAGCTAGACAGTTAAAATTTTCACAGATGATTTATTTCAATTGTTGCTATAACAACAAATACTAAAAATAAAATAAATATTTAAGGGGGGCTCCCATACAACAAACTTGTTATAGATTATGGTACGGAACCCTTCATGCGCGAGTCGGACTCGCACTTGCCCATTTTTTTAATTTTCTGCCAAAACTTTGTGTAGGTAATATTTCATTAGCCAGACTATAAGAATCAGCACTCATATGACGTCACCTTGTGGCAAAATGACAGTCGCAAACTACAAAAATAACAATCCGCCTAAGTAGCAATCCGACTGTTAGATTTTCTGCGCTGTGACCATTACCTGTCGCCTACGTTCTATTAGAATGAGAAATTTTTCAAATGGATTTTTAATCGTGAATTGGGATATTTTGTAAATAGTGGTGATATTGAATTTTTATCTGTATTTGATTATGTTGGAAAAAGGCCTGGTTAAAAAAAAAGGTTGTCAACTGAATGATGAATACGTAAATGAATACTTTTAACCCTTTGACCGCCAAAGACGGCAAATCACGTCATCGGGAATTCGTGCCACTGACGCCAACGACGCCTATTGACGTCCAAAATTTCAATGGTCAAAAACATGATAATTCAAACCACTATCTGTGTTTTTCAATCTCTGTTGATTTCGGAGCACTTTGTTTTTTGGTTTGGCGTCAGTGGCACGGTGAATTTCTTTGCCGCTTGGCGCTCGAAAGGTTAAAAAGTTAAATTGATTCCCATTATATACCTTTTATTGTCGTTTTCTCGTCCTTTTCCCGGCATGATTCATTGACCACTGGCATTTATTTACTCGTATTTTGACAACGTAAAGGAAGTTTTTTTTATTTCGTGACGTGCCACGATGCGTCAATGTAATGTGAATTAAATTTAATTAATATAGAACTCCATCTCTATCTAACGATATAACCATTTCCGTAAATTGCTTTTATATTTTATTTTAAGTAAGTACCTATATCTTCTATTGTCCCGCCAATATCTGCCATCCTCGAGGTTGCTTGTGGCCGATTGACTCATCACCACTCATCACTCAACGAACAAACGCAGCACTATTATCTGCATGTAAGATTGAAATCGTCCCAGTTATAAATATACGAAAAAGTTTGTGCCCACAAATTTTTCGAAGTCAGTTGAACCATTTGTACGCTCACTATTAAACCGTTGAAAGATAATTAAACCCTCCATAAAAAAAAAAACATTTTTGTGACAAGTGTTTATTGCTAACTGTACTTCTATTTATTCATCCCTCAATTACTCGCCGAGACGATTCTGAAGAGCCCAAACTATGTAGGATTACGTTATTTTATTACAGAGTTTCTGTGCCTACTATTTGGCTCCATAATCAGACCAGATCCACTGTCTGAAAGAGATCGCTCGTTAAATTTATGTTTTTATTGTTTTTTTTTTGGCGTACTATAAAGAATTGTTGTATTGTACTGTATTAAGTATAGTGTAAAAATGGTTTTCACTTTGTTATGTAGTTTCCTCAGTACTCAATAAGCCCCGCACAATGTGCCATTCCATAAGGAAATCTAGTATTTTCCAGAATCGTTTACCTCTTACATTATTTTATTATTAAACTACAAATTTAATGTTTCGCATATCTTTCTTAAGTTTTTGCACGCCATTTTATGGTACAAACAAGTACCTAATGGGATTCTATTATGATGTAACATCAATTGTATTTGTATCCTTTGTTTAATGCAAATAAATAATTCTGATTCTGATTCTTAAATGTTTATTTCGCATAATTGTTATTCTACCGATAACATTGATTTTTCGATTCTCAAATGCTCCTGCTTCAGAGAAAGAGCTACTCCGATGTCTAGTGCCATCCCATTCACTCAAATTTAGTTTGACAAGAAATTGAGAGAGATGGCACTATACGACGATCGAGTTTCGAAGCAATTCTGGCGCGAATGGATTGAACGAAACGAAAGTAATGTGAGTCCTAGTGTGTGCCGTTCTTATACAGTGACATCCTAATGTTCTGTATAGCCATTGAGGTATTTTATTACGTCAATGTGTATAGCCTAATAGTTTTCAACCCCACGCCATATTGCGGATTATTGTGGTACTAATTTATTTTACTTTGGTACTGACGTTGTACGTCAGTGAATGTCTGATGTTAACAAAGAGGAAATATGTCTAAATATTCCGCAAGTTTTAATTGATGACAAAATCCTTGACAAATCAGTATTGCCGTTTAATGCGACGGGTATAATGCGAAACTCCCAATGAGCAAAAAAGTCGTATAAGGAATCATTTACTCAGCTTAAGATCGAGTAACAGCTGAATTAATGTTTCCAAATCACTCAAAAGTGGTATAGTAGTGATTAATACGACTGTTCAGTAATTTTCACTAAATAGTGCTATAAAGAGGTCGAATAAACGTTTTTAGCACCATACTATAGCACCTTTACACAATATTTTGAAAAAAGCGGAATAAAAGTTATCAAATTACTTTATCTCAGTATTGTGTGCTATAGAAGTAGTATAACAGTCATGAAATAACTAATTCGCAACGATGGTCGCTTTTATACCACCATTATTCGACTATTTCTTTTGTGTCCATAAATGTGCTGTAAAAGTAATCTATTTACTAAAAAGCGTCGTGTTGCTTTAACTGCACGCTTATGTCACTAGTCCTATAAACTTGTTTGGATTGCCTTTATTGCACTTTAAGTGTATTTCAGTAATTCTTATACCCTTTACATATAAAATACAATTTCATTGGCGGCATCAAGTGCTATAAAGATAATTCAATCACCTTTATTCGAGTTAAGGTCGTAATAGTTCGAAGTAAAGGTGAAAGACATTAAAATATTTTCTCACTTTTTATGTTTGATTAATATTTATTATACAAAATTGAAAAAAACGTGAGCGCTTAAATATATACGAACTATCATCTCAGGTTTTATCAGTAAAGTTATTTGCGCATGCCGTTCGCTACGAATACCACCAGCGTAGACACTTTTTTATAACGTTAGGGCAGTGTATTATAATTATAATATTATGAAGTAATATTAAAATAACATATTTACCTTGTCGATGTTTACTGTCACATATATTTTTCAGGCAGCTAATATGTAAACACGTTTGAACAACACACACAGATAGCGAATTAAAGCAAATAATTCACTCTTTCTCGGCTTAAAGGTGGAGTAAAAGCAATTCAGATTCTTTAATACGACTAAATTGCTGAATAGAAGCAATCAGATTAATCTAATAAGTGCCAACATTTTACCTTAACAGCACTAATGGTAACTTTTTAGCTTTTAGTCAGCTTTTATACAACTGTTTTTAGTTTTTTAACTGCAATTACAGAACTTTTACAGCACTTTAGGCTGAACAATGTGCGCCCAAATCGCGTTGAGTAAACGTTTATAGACCCCTTACACGATTATTTTGACCACCTTTATAGCACTAATTAGCAAAAACAGAAACGTGCTCTCGACTTTTATAGCACATATTTTTGCTAAGCGCCACTTACAATTTTTTATTATATCTTCTAAACCAGATCATTCCAGTAATTTCAATATTTGAGGAACTGGAAAAACACCTATAGTGTTTATTAAATTATTACTTATACACAATTTCTTGTTATTTAGTTGTCTCTAAAAACTTGCCCAAAACTATTGTGGCCGCTTTTGACGTGAACAAGTTTTGTAGGGTGAACTACACTGAACAAATTGTACATATTGATTTAATAAATATTAAAGGTGTTTTGCTAGCTCCTAGACTTCAGCTATTTCTAAAAAAATATCAGATTATGAAGTTATAAAAAAAAAGACGAAAGTGGCGCTAGTTTCGCATTACCCGTCGCCTTTATAATGCAAATATATGACGTATGTACATTATTGCCATATGAAATGGAGAGCGATCGTCCGAAGAGTAATGGGCATTTCTCAGGAGTGGCATTTTTAAGTGTCCGGGCTTGAAAATGGTTAAATTTACCATCGAATATTTCTGAATAAAATCAAGCTAGTACCTAACGGTTTGTTTCGTCTGGCGAGCTATGTAAATATTTCATGATAATTCATTAACATGACAATAAAAAAAAGTTATTACAAAAATTGACGTTCACTGGGAGCGTCCGCTTACCAGATTTGTTGAAACAAAAAATCATAACTGGATATTGGGTCTGGATACTATGATTTCAAATGTGTTCCCGTATTCAGCATTAGTTTATTAATCATTTTGTTCCTATAGATATAATTTATCTGCTAAACATTTTAAATAAAAACAATTTTTCGGAGCGTCCGAGGGTAACTAGTGATTTCGGTGGAAACTTTCAAACACGTCAGCACTGCCTTAAAGAAGTATACTAGGAAACCCGCAGCTCGCAAGCAACTAGCTTCAGTTGTGTTCTCATCGCCGCTGAGAGTAGACGTCGGCTCAATGGCTTGTAGGTAGAGTTCGTGTGGGTTCGTTCGTCATTCGGTGGATTTGGTTACGTGTTTTGTTGAATTCGGTGGAACAATTTGTATTGTTCAGTGATTGTGTGTCTGCAATTTTATAAGTGAATAAACTATCTCCGGGAGAATGTAAGTCCATAATAATTTGTTCGTGTCTATATTACTTTTAGTATTCCTTAAATCGATAAAAAACATTAAATTTTGAAATCAGTGGAATTGATTTCCATGGATTCGGTGTAATTTTTGACCACTGAAGTCAATAAAAATTGCCACCGCTATGAATTTTTACGATAAAACCAACTGGTTTTACATTATTTCTATATTGCCATGCCCCTCAATCGGTTCCTCAATGCTTATAATCGTGATTTTGTTAATGCAGCATAGTTCTGACTGTGATTCTCTTGTTTACTAATTTCGGTGGGTTGCTGTTCGTTAGGCTGCTTTCACCGGCATCTCATTGGCATTTTAGCACATGGTTTACCCATCTCGTTGAACTGGTGCATCAGGGTATTATGCCTCAACAGCCTGACACTACAAATATTCCTAAGGGTCGTCATTTCAGCGAGCTACACATCGAAAACTATGAAGTATTGAGCCTTTGATTTCGGTGATTGTAAAATCTTAAATATCTTATGAACCACTAAGTTCAGAAGAGGGCCTTAGCTACCAATATTTTTTTTTAAATTAGGGCGTTTTCATATATTAAAGTCACGAATCAAAAATATGAAAAATAAAATTGACCACCGAAGTCAAGCAAAATAGCTCGGCCCGGAGAATCGCCCTAATAAATAGAGGT
Organism: Apotomis capreana; assembly: GCA_947623375.1. Classification (NCBI taxonomy): domain Eukaryota; kingdom Metazoa; phylum Arthropoda; class Insecta; order Lepidoptera; family Tortricidae; genus Apotomis; species Apotomis capreana. The sequence continues at coordinate 3,102,013 of OX392520.1, forward strand.
CACGTCCCTCAGCTATGAGGAATACGAAACAAGAAGAAGAAGAACACTAAAACATTCAAAAATATATCTTCCGTTTTTGTTGAAGAAAACTTATGCGAACTGAGCATTATGCGAAACAATACATTCACTCAAACAAATTTCTGCCAGGCAAACCAGAAATAATAAAACGAGACTTCATAACGCTCATTTAATATGGGCATTTCTATATAGCATCGAGACAAACCAAATTGGTTTTACGAATCCGTTATAATAAAAAGTAATTTTGTTTGTACTTACTTATGAAATAAATAAAATAAAAAAAAAAAAATACGAACTTAAAAATGGATCCGGAGGCATAAGATGAACTTCAATTCAACACTTTTTTTCTACTAGGCATAGCGAACTATCGTAACTCATAATAATAGAATAAACTAAATTTAGTTTGCTATGCCTAGTAGAAAAAAAGTGTTGAATTTTTCCCCATACAAAAGTGACCCACCTTGTTGCACAGGGCGGTTCCACGAGACATTGGGGCTCAAATACCAAGCGCCATCCGGCTATCTCGTGGACACTGCTACTACGTGTCATTGCTTTCACTATTAGAGTTTGAATGAAAATCATGATTTAAATTTTAATTAAACTAAACTAAATTAGACCTGCTGGACGGGGTATTCTTTTTGTAGAAAATGTATATGTATATATATATTTTTCTAGTTAGCTTTAAAGCCATTGTTCATAATAATTATCCATTCTTTTATATTTATCTGTAGTTTTTTGTATTGTAAATATTATATTGTAGGTATGTGTTTATTTTAAAATAAAGTAGGTACCTATTGATAAACAATTAAACTAAAAACATAAAACATCATGGCCTCATGGGTTATTCAGCAGGCACCAAACTAGGCTGAGCTTGTACCTTGGGACATCGCATTTAGGGAAATTTTAGGGAAAAAAATAACACTGCTTCGTTTTCCTTACAATTTCTGTTTTCATCAAGCCATATAATTATCAGTTGAAAAAAAAACAATCTTCTGAATAAGAAATATCGAAGCTACGGAGCCATAATAATTATTCTTATATAGTAAAAGTTATACATAGGGTGCTTTGGCAGAATATAATGCTTAAATTTCACGCGATGTGTGTACCGTCGTGATACCACAGCTCAGGGGTCAGAGCACTGCTCCGGGCAAGCAGAGGTCATGGGGTTCGATGCCCTCCAATGTAATGGATCGCGGAAAATTTTGTATTCATAAGTATTTAACTGGCATTTCTTCTGCCAGCCCCAAACGTTGTAAATATGTTGCCTTTGATGGCAGCTACATATTTACGACGTTTGGGGTGGAAGCTCTGGGGCCGGGTCAAGGGAGCTGAGTGCGCGTCGGCTCTTGAAAAAATTGTCGATACGTCTTATAGAGGCAACCCGTGACCAGTCCGTCTAACACAACTACATCGCCCATCACTCTCTTACAGTACAGCGAAGAAAGAGATACATAATATTTCTCCCGCGAGAAAGAGTTGCGTGTCACAGTTGTGCTAGAGGTGGCATTATTTTAGCCCAGCGAATCAGCATTGTCATCTAGCGTAGCAATGTGCCTGTGCGCACTTCCAAGCGACTGATTTGTGACAATATTTTCATTTGTTAATAGCTTAGGTTTTTAGTACCTATACGAGATAATAATACTTAGTTTTAGTTACTTATTACTTTATTAATAAGTAACTGATTTATGTTTTTTACTTCCAACCCGAATCGTTTTTCTGATTAGTCTTCTTGATTCTTTAATCGACTCTTGTTTCCTTGTAATAAGAAATAGAGATTGTCTGATTGTTAACGACACTGGTCGCCATATCTGCTCCAAACAGTATATAATTTACGTCGTAGCTCCAGTAATAGTGGTTCTGTCTCTTTGCCACATAATTGGCAGCCACACGTCCACTAAGAGTTGTGTAGTAAAATATTAAAATGTCGACGGTACATTTTTTAGCTTGCACAGGTTTCTCCCCAAAATTAAATTCAATGGAATTCTTAAAGCCTCTTCCCATTGGGGAACTGATATTGAAATTGGGCGATGTCTCATCGTGGATATATATATCGTATTCTAAATCAATTGAAATATTTCCTTGCAATTTCCATTTGGATTCTACTAAATCATCGGATTTTTCTAATGCCTTTGCTTCGTGTTCACATTTACTGTTCTTAGTCTTCAAAATTGGGTTGACAGTTCTCTTAACATCATCCCATTTGTAGTTCTTGTGTAAATCCAAGCCTTTTCCTGTTGATTTTACGACTACGTCGTTCGGTTGAGTTTCGTTCGTCGCTGTAGCGATGGCTTTTTTTAGTTGTTCGTCTCCAATCTTAAAGGCTTCTCTCTCTGTGTCAGAGATGACCGCTGTTCGTTCTCCTCGTACATCTAGTAAGGGATGTTCGGCATTTGTAATGTCAATGTCTATGATTAACTTGCCACAGACCAGAGCTGGGAGCAGGAGCAGGCAGATTGGAGACATGTTGATATCTGTAAAAATAAACATTTAGATTAATCGTTAAGGTAATTTAAGTTAAAAAACTTTTCATTATTAAAAAAAAATCTTCTTAATCTACTTTAAAAGAGAAAAGATTTTCGAACCCATGCGTAATAGTATTTTTTCTACTCCAGTACTTTTTTCTGTCATTTATATAGTTACTAACTCTAATATAAAGACATAAATTATGAAAGTCTGTAAAAGTCTATACTCTACTGCCCAAAAACACACTGCTAACCGATGGTATAATGTCGCCAAAAAAGCATCACTTAGTACCACAGATTACAAGATGAACAGCTGCATTCACACAATTTGCAAATTTAAAAAAAAAACTTATTGTACTATGGCATTGCTGCCAACTTAAAAAAAAAGTTTTATCTTCAGTGCATGGATGTTTAGTATAGTGAACGTAACCTTTATGTATAAGTTTAATTTTTTTGACAGAGGTTTAGTATGGTGATCGTATACCTTTATGTATAAGTTAATATTTTTTTGACAGATGGATGTCAATAAAAAAAAGTTTATCAGAGACAATTTTTCTTTTTAATTTTGTTGATTCCGAGCGGGAACATGTAATTATTTTCTTTGTTGTTTATTTGCATTTTGTTTATGAAATGTCGAGTCGTAGAAAAAGTATTGTATGCAACGTTGTATAAGTAGGTCAAAAAACGCTCGTGGCATCTTTCTTACGATGTTCGCTACGCTCACATCGTAGCCCATGCCACTCGCGTTTTTTGGCCCCTCTTATACAACGGTTGCATAAAATACTATTATGCAATCGTTGCACAATGGAGGTTCTTAAAGTCGAGTACCGCGTTTAGGTCACGAGGCTTGCCGAGTGGCCTATGTAAGGTACGAGACTTTAAGACCTAATTGTGTAACTATTGCATACAATACTTTTTATACGAGCAAAACTCAGAAAAACATTTTTTATTTTAATCGTTATCTCCAATATGATTTTTTATTTTTGGTGTAACCTTTTTCGTTCAACTAAAACTGACCTATAAAAAAAACATGATCGCGATGGCCATGGCGGGTGCCTCGTGATTGGTGAATTTTTTTGACAAGTAATTTCAACCAATCAGTGAGCATCAAATAAACTCATGTTCTCTTTTTGAAATTATTAGAGTTGTGTAGAGAGATGTCTTATGAATATTAAAGTTCTGTAGCGAGTACCATAGAGTATAGAATTTTGTTACAGGATTAAAAAGTGCGTTATTGTGATTTTGTCTGTAAAATTAAAATTGACAGATTAAAGTCTGCGAGTATAAAAACCTAAATTTAAGCTAGAAACGTCAAATTTCCTTGATTTGTAAACCGTATTCAAACTTCACTTGTAGCTAACTAATTAATTAACAAAAGAATAGGGCAATTAAATCTTGGAAGTAAATTTTAACTTACTTTTTAATTGTAAAATCGAACTTAAACATTGTAGGTATGTAGTTCATATGACAATGCAATAATTTGGGATATTTGAGCTGGTCTAATGTTGGAATCAGAAGGTGGCGTTAAGAACTCCTAAGCTAAAAAATATACCTATCATATTTGGGGAAATTAATTCGTTTGACAAGTAAAACCTTTTGTGCTAAACATACACTTAGCATGTCTAAAAATATATATGCAAAAAAGAAATTAAAGTGAATTGCATCAAAACTAAAACACTAAAATAATATTTAAAAAACTCACCAGAGAGCAGCCTACGGCAAACCCGCGATGCAACTAAATATTAATCAACCGCTACATTGTGTTATTAATCCATCCCGCTAACGCAGAAAGAGTAAGTGTATAGGAATTTCAACGGCACTTGTGACCTTTTTTCATTAACGTGTCAGTTTATCCTGTACAACAAACACCAGACTTGGGTTGGAGCATAACGGGATAATTTAATGTTTTCCTTTTGATGAGGCATCGGGTTTATTGAATAATATTCAATGTTCGGCGTCAGAAATAAATAAATATTAATGGACAATCTTACACAAATCATTGTAGTCTGTAGCAAAGCTTGTGTTATAGGTACTATACGACGATATACATTACATGAATACATATTATATAGCTAACATCTAATAATCTAACTAATCGTTAGATGTTTTGATTTCAATGAAATGGGGCCGTCTTGCACCGATTGCTTTGAAATAACGTTGAAAGTGCCAAGTAATATGAAAGTTTAGAACATGGGCTGGGCAAGAAAACTTATAAATAATAAAGACAAATAACATTTAATGCACAATATTACAAGAGAAAGCAATCTACTATCAGAAAACTATGTTTTTGTCGCTAAAATGCGATCAGGGTTACTCTGAATTGCGAAAAACTGTCAAACCTATGGGTAAACTAAGACTAATCTCTAATAAGAGAAGATTATACAGCCGAATTCAAAATTAAGATTTACGATAAATTCTAGGAAGATGTAAAACAAAGGAAACAATCCAGCTAGCAACACTCTTATAAAGAAAGTAACAGTTCAGAGCTGTAATAGTAATGATACATAATAATTGTTATGTTAACTTAAAATATAAATCTTACGCTATTTCTACTATACAGCAGCAACTGTTATTATTATTACACAAAGACGTTCACTCAGCACATTATTAATAACTATAAATAGTAAATAAATAAATAAATATTAAGGGACAATCATACACAAATCGACCTAGTCCCAAACTAAGCAAAGCTTGTACTATGGGTACTATAGACGACTATATATTATACATAATATGTAAATACATACATAGATAACATCCATGACCCAAGAACAAATATTTTGCACAAATATTTGCCCCGGCCGGGATTCGAACCCGGGACCGCCGACTCAGTAGGCAGGTGTTTACAAACCGAGCCAAACGCGTCGTCAATAATAACTATCAACTTAATCTGACTTACAGGGGAGTGAATAAAAACATTGGTTCAGCCCTGTATGTCAGTAGCATCGAGAACTCATGTTTTCAATTTATTTTCGGTTAGCTTAATGTCTTCTCCAGTCGTAGCATCCACAACTTTAGTTTCAAAATCTGTAAAATATTTTATTTCTACATATTCCCTACTAACAACTTTGGTGGTCAAATTGGAAGCAGCCAGCACCTCGTTCAAATCGTAGGCCCAGAAATGATGTCCTTCATGTTTATTTTCGTAATTCACAGCCAAATCTCCTAACAAAATAGTTTCATATTCAACATTGACTCTAGTGACCACTGCATTGGCTTTTAAGTACAAGTTGGCTTTCTGTAATGGTTCTAAATTGAACGTTGCCCCAACGTCTGCGTAGGTTATAATATAAACTCCACTCCCAAAAGGATGTTGTCCCACTTTAGACAGGTATCCGGACTGCAGCGGACGTGGTTTATAAGGCCTGAGCAACTCATATTTCAAAGTTGCTGACACGGCCACATTGCCACTCCAATAATGTTGAGAAAGAAATGCATCGTAAGCATCAAATAGATGCCCTTTTATTTCTTTGACTTCAGTACCGTTATTAGTGTATTCTTTTATAGGTCCTATTCTATTTTCTTCAATCGTAACATTTACCAGATTTATGTGTTTGATTTTGAATTGTCTTTTAACTTCTCCCCATTTGTAGGATTTGTAAAGATCACCCCAAGGTGTTGGGCTTTTGGTGAATACGTCCGTTGCTTTCTCACCAGAGAATTCTTCAACAGCTTTAGCTATTTTGTCTTTAGTAAGATTAAATGCTGCTAGATCTGCATCAGTTATAACTTTAATATCTTCTCCTTCATGTTTGATGGTAACATTAGCCTCACTTGGGCCTGGGGCGATATTGATTATAATACCATCGTGTTCGAATCCAGCACAAACCAAAGGTAAAAGTAGAATCAAGCACTTCATGGTGATATCTGAAAAAAATACCTACTTTTATTATAGAAACTTTGTAACTACACTCAGGAAATCAGTCCAGTTCATACACGAACACATTGTTAGGTACCAGAGTTATGTACCATAGATAAAATCTTCTATTTGAGATGAATTAGCATTTATATAACCAGGTAGGTATATCATTAATATCTGATACAATCAAGTCATTGAGCGAGAAAGCGAAATAAGCGAAGCGACTCCATTTCAGCTTGGGGAGAAATTCTAAATGTATAAAATAGTACATTACATCAGAGGCCGGGAAAATTAGGATTTCCGGCCAAGTAGGTATATACGGCCGAGCGAGCGTGCGAGCGAGGCCGGATAGTGATACGAGGCCGGGAATCCGTTTTCACGACGAGGCATGTATAGTGCTTTTCTCAAACATACAATGAAATAAAAATATATACTTCAAAGAATAACACTTAATATTGTTTGTCCGATATTTTCCGAATTTGACCGAATTTTAAAAATCCGATTTCAGATTCTGACTCAAGAGCCCCAAAAACCCCCGGATACCGAATTTCAGCCTCCTAGGACCAATTTGAAATTTTCTCCATACAAATCGTTTCTTTTTTCGATATTTTCCGAATTTGACCGAATTTTCGGACAAGATTTCAGATTCATATTTTTGAGCCCCGAGAGCCCCCCGATACCGAGTTTTAGCCGCCTAGCACCAATTTGAAATTTTGAAAAAAAAAAGTTGGCATCTTAATTTTTTTTTCCACAAGTGTCTAACAACCAACCTTTAAAAACAAAACCTGCTTTTTGTCAAACCAGCCAGCTGTGTGAATGACCTTGTTGTTGAAACCAAAAAAAAGTTACTTTGCAGGCCTAGGCCTGAAAAGCAGTATGAAATCCCTTTACGTCCTCTCGAGTTGTTGCGCCCAAAAACCGATACTTCCGAGCCTATTATAAGGAACGCAAAGACAATATTTCATTGCATGTTTGAGAAATAGTACATTACATCAGAGGCCGGGAAAATGAGGATTTCCGGCCAAGTAGGTATATACGAAATCCGATTTCAGATTCTGACTCAGGAGCCCCAAAAAACCCCGGATACCGAATTTCAGCCTCCTAGGACCAATTTGAAATTTTCTCCATACAAATCGTTTTTTTTCGACATTTTCCGAATTTGACCGAATTTTCGGACAAGATTTCAGATTCATATTTTTGAGCCCCGAGAGCCCCCGAATCCGAATTTGACCGAATTTAAAAAATCCGATTTCAGATTCTGACTCAGGAGCCCCAAAAACCCCCGGATACCGAATTTCAGCCTCCTAGGACCAATTTGAAATTTTCTCCATACAAATCGTTTTTTTTTTCGATATTTTCCGAATTTGACCGAATTTTCGGACAAGATTTCAGATTCATATTTTTGAGCCCCGAGAGCCCCCCGATACCGAGTTTTAGCCACCAATCGACAATATTTCATTGCATGTTTGAGAAAAAATATTTGCGCAACTTACTCGTAATTTCAGCATGTTTGTGGAAAATGGTTCACAATAGAATACGTAAAGTTTTTGAAAGATATTTTTTCCTGATAGCCCTTGCTATAAGGATTTACAAACTGTAGCTCATAAATTTTCCGTCACCAAGTTATTTCCAAAAATAACTTTTTGTTTCGATTTTTTTTTATTATGCTATAAATTCAACATCACTTATCGTCCGTATTATTTACATCTCAAAATCATGTAAACGATTGAATGGAAGACGAAGAAAAAGAGTAAATAATAGCGGAATTATTTTTCGCCGAATGTTACATTTCGCAGAAGTGTCATTTCGTAGAAAGCACTTAGGTACCTCTGAAATCGTCAACCATTGGGGATTGTTATAAAACAAACTTAAACCAATCTTAGCTAATCAATAGCATCCTATTTTGCAAGAATTACGGACTACAGAGGAATAAAAATTCTGCGAAGTGAAAATTCGGCGAAATGAGACATTCGACGTAATTCTGCAAAAAGGGAGTGTACCGTATCACTAGCGTTCAATAACTTAATAAATAATAACTAAAGGCACACCTGTATCGAGCCGACAACACGTCGTCTCCCGCAAGTATCTGGACTTGAATTGTCTCAAGGATATCAGGTTTAGATATAAGTAGTGCAAGCCGCGAGCCGCGGGATTTCCTCGAGGAAAATCGTATCTTAAATCCACGTAGGTTTTGAATTGTTAGATTTTGAACTTTATTACTTTTTACTGCTAAGGTGTCTGCAAAATTTCAGAATTAGTTAACACCTTTTTCGTCTACTCTGTCATCATATCATCATCATATCAGACGATAGACGTCCACCGCTGGACAAAGGCCTTCCTAAAGTTCTCCACAACGATCGGCCTTGCGCCGCCCTCATCCTAACCAGATCGTCGGTCAACCTTGTTGGGCGCTTTCCCACGCTGCGTTGTCCGGTAAATATTAATGGACCATATTACACAAATCAACCTAGTCCGTAGCAAAGCTTGTACTATTGATACTATACGTCGATATAAAAATATATAAATACATATTCGAAAGAGACCCAGAAACAAATATTCGAGTTCATCATACAAATATTTTCCGCGGCCAAAAATTTTAAGTACAAATATTTTACGAACAAATAATGAGTAACTTTTTCAATTGTAGATTAATGTAAGGTAAGGTGGGTAAGACTAACATAGTTTATTTTCTAATGGGGTAAGGGTAACAGTTAGTTATTGGACTGTGGCACCTTACCTTATTAATCATCAAGTATCACTACAGTTAGTAAGGTATCTGCAGTCTTTTTTTGGCAAATAAATACTTACCTAAATGTACTTAGAAAACTCTCGCGAGTCTCAGGCATATAAATTAACATAATTATATATGAAACTGGTTTACTCACTACTCACGTTCTAAGTCGAATATTTCTCGACCTGCTTCGAATCGTTTTGTGATGTATGTCGCGAAAAGATTGGAATCATGCCGATTTACATCATCATACATTAAGAGTCAAACTCTTGTCTAGTAGCATGTAGCTGTCGTCGTCTAACTGTCTCTGTCCACAACCAGTTCCTCGTTTACCCTCCATGATATGACGTCTACATTCTATTTTATTAAACAACTTCAAAAAAGGAGGGGTTCTTAATTCGGTTATTTTTTTATTATTTTTAATGTTTGTTACCTCAGAACTCCGTCATTTATGAGTCGATTTGGAAAAATCTTTTTTGGTTCATGAATAGACATCTCAAGGTTGGTCTCATAAAGTTTTGGTGAAGAGCTGATGACGAGATCCATGAGGAATCGAAAGAATTCCTGAAATTGTATACTCACTACGCACTCATAATATTTTCCATATGTTTTCTAAAACTATTTAAGTGTTAGCATATGGTAGTCATCATCTTCCAATGCTAAGCTGATGATGGAATGTACAACTCCTTAACGGTTAGGAGTTAGTACAAACGAGATGCACGCCTTCAAGACCTCCCCGATCACCCCGCCATGAGTATTTTATATGAATCACTAAAAAGCAAAAAAACCTCACGTAAACTATAATACATAAATATAATAATTGAGTGGTTTGGGACCGACTTCAAAGGGTGAGTTAAATGTAATCTGCACTTGAACGGGTTATTTTTGGCTTTTTAGTTTTATTGAAGTCGGTTCTTTTTTCGTATTCTTTTTTTTTACTTATTCTTGGCTTTCCTCTTCCTCGCTTCCTCAACCTTTCCTCCTATGATGTTATTAATAAAAGCACCATGTCGATTTTAACTCATCTTTATTACATAAATGTACAGTCGCCATCAGATATATCGCAGCATATAAGGCATTCATAAATATCTGAATATGTAGTGTAACGCCCTGTCAATAAGATGTTCAGATATTTATGAACGCCTTATATGTTGCGATATAACTGATGGCGACTGTACATACCTCTCCGAAACCTATCTTAAAAATCGATGCTTTAGTGATTTGATAGAACAATTACTACCTCGCCCATTTGGCCAAAGCATAAAACTATTAAATTTTTCACTTAATTATAAATATTTGGAATATAAATTATGTGCTTCACCATAACAATGATGTGAAAGAACCCAATCAGCGTATCGTAATACATTGTACACTTAGTTACATATAATTCCTGTAATGGAGATGATTACTGTTGATTACATATGCCTTATGTTCCTAGTCCACAGACCGAAAATTTAAATTTAAATTTTTAGCCGCGGAAAATATTTGTATGATCATGTATGATGAACTCGAATATTTGTTTCTGGGTCTCTCTCGAATATGATTGTATTTATATATTTGTATATCGACGTATAGTATAAATAGTACAAGCTTTGCTACGGACTAGGTTGATTTGTGTAATATGGTCCATTAATATTTACCGGACAACGCAGCGTGGGAAAGCGCCCAACAAGGTTGACCGACGATCTGGTTAGGATGAGGGCGGCGCAAGGCCGATCGTTGTGGAGAACTTTAGGAAGGCCTTTGTCCAGCGCTGGACGTCTATCGTCTGATATGATGATGATATGATGATGTAATATATGTGATAATTTGGTTGACCAGGGTCGTTGATGGGAGACAATGTATATGCCGAGCTCTAGATAGTAGTGAACGTTTAATTACTTAAAACATTAGCTTATATACATTTTTACAATAAGGTTAACGCTTATCCAAGCAATATGCATACTGTTGAATACTAAATGTAGACATTGAAGACAGTTACTGTTGAATACTAAATGTAGACATTAGCTACATACTACAATGACAGAGTAGACGAAAAAGGTGTTAACTCATTCTGTAATTTTGCAGACACCTTAGCAGTATAAATGAATAAAGTTCAAAATCTAACAATTCAAAACCTACGTGGATTTAAGATACGATTTTCCTCGAGGGAATCCCGCGGCTGGCGGCTTGCACTACTTATATCTAAACCTGATATCCTTGAGACAATTCAAGTCCAGATACTTGCAGGAGACGACGTGTTGTCGGCTCGATACAGGTGTGCCTTTAGTTATTAAGTTATTGAACGCTAGTGATACGGTATTACACCCTTTTTGCAGAATTATTTTAGGTAGAATGTGGCATTTCACCAAATTTTCACTTCGCAGAATTTTTATAAGTACCTCAGTAGTCTGTAGTTAGTATAAATTATTCATAATTCTTGCAAAATAGGATGCTATTGATAAGCTGAGATTGGTTTAAGTATGTTTTACAACAATCCCCAATTGTTGACGATTTCAGAGGAAAATGCTTTCTACGAAATGACACTTCTGCGAAATGTAACATTCGGCGAAAAATAATTCTGCCATGATTTACTCTTCTTCTTCGTCTTCCATTAAATCCTTTTCATAATTTTGAGATGTAAATAATACGGACGATAAGTGATGTTGAATTTATAGCATAATTTAATATATAAAAAAAAATATCAATAATATCAGAAAAAAGCTTCCAAAACTTTACGCATTCTATTGTGAACCATTCTCCAGAAACATTCTGAAATTTACTTAAAAGATGAATTTTTATACATTTAGAATTTCTCCCCAAGTTGAAATGAAAATGCTTCGGTTATATGTCTTCGCTCATTTCGGATGCTCATTCTCGGATAAATGACTTGATTGTATCAGAGATTAATGATTTACCTACCTGGTTATACAAATGTTAATTCATCTCAAATAGTAGATTTTATCTATGACACATAGCTCTGATATAATAAGTTTACTTACATAGTTTCTATAATAAAAGTACTTTTTTCAGATATCATCATGAAGTGCTTGATTCTTCTTTTACCTTTGGTCTGTGCTGGATTCGAACACGATGGTATTATAATCAATATCGCACCAGGCCCAAGTGAGGCTAATGTTACCATCACACATGAAGGAAAAGATATTAAAGTTATAACTGATGCAGATCTAGCAGCATTTAATCTTACTAAAGACAAAATAGCCAAAGCTGTTGCAGTATTCTCTGGTGAGAAAGCAACGGACATATTCACCAAAAGCCCAACACCTTGGGGTGATCTTTACAAATCCTACAAATGGAGAGAAGTTAAAAGGCAATTCAAAATCAAACACATAAAATTGGTTAATGTTACGCTTGAAGAAAATAGAAGAGGACCTATAAAAGAATACATTAATAACGATACTAAAGTCAAAGAAATAAAAGTGCATTTGGTTGATGCTTACGATGCATTGCTATCTCTACATTATTGGAGTGGTAATGTGGCGGTGTCAGCAAGTTTGAAATATGAGTTGCTTAGGCCGTATTCACCAAGTCCGCTGAAGTTCGGGTACGTGTCTAAAGTAGGACAGCAACCTTTTGAAAGTGGAATTCATGATATAACGTACGAAGACATCAGAGCAACATTCAATTTAGAACCGTTACAGAGAGCTAACTTATACTTAAAGTCCAATGCAGTGGTCACTAGAGTCAATGTTGAATATGAAACTATTTTGACAGGAGATCTGGCTGCGAATTACAAAAATAAACATAAAGGACATCATTTCTGGGCCTACGATTTGAACGAGGTGCTGGCTGCTTCCAATTTGACCACCAAAGTTGTTAGTAGCGAATATGTAGAAATAAATTATTTTACAGACTTCGAAACTCAAGTTGTGGATGCTACGACTGGAGAAGACATTAAGTTTACCGATGATAAATAGTAAACATGAGCTAACTTTCGATGTCATCGACTTACGCGAATTTTCCACCTTTTCGAGCGACACACAGTTGACTGAAATAGTGTTTTTATTCACTGCACTGTAAGTCAGATGAAGTTGATAGTTATTAATATGCTAAGTGGGCGGCTTTGTGTACTTAAAACTACATTATTATTAATATTAACAGTAGCTGTTTTATAGTAGAAATAGCATACGATTTATATTTAAAAATTACCATAACCATTATTTGTACACCTAGCATTATCAATACCATTATTGCTTTGAACTGTTACTTTCTTTATAAGATTGTTGCTAAATCTGTTGCTAAGCCGCTGGGTTGTTTGCTGCTGCATGCTGTCAGGACCGGCCTGGCGATGGCGGTATCCAATGAGGATTTCCTCGTCCCGCGCAAAAAAATAAAAATAAAATGTTCTGAGCGCCCTTGTGTACTTAAAACTACATTGTTGCTAATATTAAGAGTAGCTGCTGTATAGTTAGTAGATATAGCATTAAGATTTACACATAAGAAGTCACCATAACCATTATAATTTTGTACAATTAGCATTATTGTTTTGAACTGTTTGTTACTTTCTTTTTAAGATTGTTGCTAGCTAGTAGCTGGTTTGTTTATATTGTTTTACGTCTTCCAGGCATTTAAGGCTAATCTTAATTTACAATTTGGTTGTATTTATTGGAGCTCAGTCTTAGTTAATTCATAGGTTGCTTTGAAGTTCGCAATTCAGAGTAAACCTTCCCGTCTGATCGCGTTTTAGCGACAAAAACATGGTTTTCTTATATTAGACTTTCTCTTCTAATATTGTGCATTAAATGTTATTTGTATTTTATTTTTGTATTTATTATTTATACATAAATACATTTTTCGATGCTCTACATTTTCTTGCCGATGCTCTACATTTTTTTATTACTTGGCACCTTCAACATTCATTTAAAGCAATCGAGTTGTAAGACGGCAATTTCATTGGAATCAAAACAACCAAACCAAACAAAAACCAAAGATAAAAGTAGAAGCAAACACTTCATGATGATATCTGAAAAAAGTGCAAGTAAACTTATCAACTCAGTCTATTTGAGATGAATTTACATTTGTATAACCAGGTAGGTATATCATTAATCTCTGATACAATCTATTCATTGAATGAGCAAGCGAAATTAAGCGAAGCGACTGAAGCGTCACATTTCAGCTTGGGAAGAAATGCTAAATGTATAAAACAACCATCTTCGAACTTAATTTCTGCATGTTTTGGAAGACAATCAATTTTTTTTTCTGATTGCTGTTGCTATAAAGATATACAAACTGCAGCCCGTGAATTTTTCGTCACCATAGTATTTCCAAAAGATTTTTTTTGTAAAGACTGTTTGCTTCCATTTTGACAGAAGGGCTATCTGCCTTCATTTATTCTTGTTAAAGCCACTTTGAATTTTCTTTTTTTTCTGTATTTCATAAATCATAACATATTCAGCTAATTAAAATATGCTCTAGAACTCAACATCACTCATCGTCCCTATTATATCTATCTCCAAATCATGTAAAGGATTCAATGGAAGACGGAAGTATAGAAAGTGTTCACTAAATCATTGCAGATTTATTTTTTGCATTTTTTATTTCGCAGAAGTGTCATTCAAAGAAACACGTTTCTCTGAAATCATTAACTATTTGAAATTGTTATTAAAAAAACCCTTCAAAACCTAATCTAATCCATAGGATGATAATTTCAAGAATTATGACAAATGGACGCTACTACTCCGTCCCATTTGTCCAGTACGTCGCTGAGAGCTGGCGAGGCAGCGGTTTGCGCCGAGGCGGCAAAGCGCCGCAAATATATAGATCCCTCTAATAACTTCATATGTGCGGCGTTCGCAGTGGAAACTCTCGGGCCTTGGAGTCCGGACGCCCACAGACTACACAAAAATAAAAAATAAACGGTCAGAATGTTCTTCGGACCACAGAGCCGGCTCATTCCTCGGCCAAAGGATTAGCTTGGCTATTCAGCGGGGGAATGTAGCCGGCATCATGGGGTACCCTGCCCCAGGGCCATGATCTGGGGGACATCGGTTTTAGTTAGTTACTTTTATTTACGTTAGGTTGATTTATGTTATTGTTATTTTTTTACTTAGTTTTTGAAAAATGTATGACTACAGAGGAATACAAATCCTGCAAATAGAAAATTCTGCGAAAGGAAACATTCGACCTAAAATAATTCTGCGAAAAGGCTATACCAGCGTCCAATAACTTAATAACTATAAACATACCTGTATGGAGCCGACAACACGTCGTCCCTCTAAATATCTGAACACGAATTATCTCATGGATATCAGGTTTTGAGATATATGTAGTGCAAGCCGCGAGCTGGGATTCCCTTGAGGAAAATCGTATCTTAAATCCACGTATATTTTGAACTTTATTCATTCATAGTGGTTTTTGAGATTTAACTCTTTTTTTTGCTACTCTAAGGTTGACTAAGCTTCCGTAAACGTAAGCCGTAAATATTAACAATTTCCGTGGAATGTTCTAAATTATACTCAATCAATATGCGCAGGTATCACAATCGTGGTATTATTGTTCTAAAAGTCATATTCTTCGAACTTATAAGCTAAGCTTACATTAAAATCACACGTTGAATCCTATACATCTGGGAAATGGATCCTGAAGACCAATCACAGGCAAAATTACTGATAATTATAAATCTCATATTAAAACAGAATTCTGAAAAAATCTTATTAGAAAATTACTCAGAGTATATTATTGAAATAATGGGTGCATCTCGTAATTGTTTATTGTCATTGACACAGTAGAAATTATTAATAAATTTAACCGCCCGTGGGGAAAATAAATACATGAAAACCAGAACGCCCACGCGTCCATTTTGGAATCAGTATTAAATAATCAAACTTAAAGAAATAAGACATTTTATTAATATGGAATACTGATTCCAAAATGGTATAACACAATGCTATAGAAATGTTTTCACAGAACAGAAGCATTGCAATTAATATTCAGCAGGAGCAGTATTTATCCTACCACCTTTACGTTGATTGTGAAGTCTGTACTTATGTGAAAATATTGCGATAGTCATTTAGTCACATTATACACAACACATACAACTTTTTAAAAGTAACAACTGATTACTACAGATAAGAGAAAATGAGTCGCTGATCTGGGGCCCAATTCGAGAATGCCGTGTGAGATATCGCCAAACGTCAAATCTCCATTAGATAACAGTTATATCGCCATTGAACTGTCATTTAAATGCGATGAGCTTAAAAGTGACATATCTCATCTCAATTTTGGAAATACGAAGGCGATAATGATTGTCAAAAATGTTATTCATGTATATAAATTTCTGTTTTGAACGAAACGTAATGGACTAATTTCACGTACTACGCGGTCAATTTAAAGTATGCGCCTGTTATTTATGCCGTCACATACAAAGGAAACGAAAATTTTGCGCGTCCAAATTGACGAAGTTGCGATGTTCTAGGGATATCGCCACTTGTCAAGTAGGCACACGTCAAAAGTGACGGATGGCAATGAAAAGGAGAGATCTCCATTATATCTCTAAAGTTGGTCGAATACCCCCCTGATCGCTGACTAGATGCATTGGATTTCATTTGTGTGTTGTGTCAACGACACGCAGCTGTCTTGTTTCAGTTCGTTTGTTTTCTTCGTATAGTTTTGTGTGAGACGGGGGGTCTCAGGTTCTCATCATTTCTTCAGGTTGAACTTCAAAAATTGAGGAGACAAGCTCTCTCTTTTTCATGCTCAGTTGCTGTTAGGTTTTTTTTTGTGCGAGGGGCTCGGCCCCGAGGCCCTGTCTGTCGTTCTCATAGTCTTCTCAGTTGACTTCAAAGAATCAAAAGACGAACTGTTGTCTCTTTCCAGTTTGCAGACACCTGCCTACTGAGCCGGCGGTCCCGGGTTCGAATCCCGGCCGGGGCAAATACTTGTGTGATGAACTCGAATATTTCTTCTTGGGTCATGGATGTTATTTATATAGGTACTTATTTATTATATTATGTATATCGTCGTCTATTTAGTACCCATAGTACAAGCTTTGCTTAGTTTGGGACTAGGTCGATTTGTGTATGATGATTGTCCCATAATATTTATTTATTTATTTATTTATTCTTAGTTCTTGTTTCGTTTTTTTTTGTGTGGAGCTCTGACTTCATTTGTGTCTACAAAAGGCGGATTTGCGTCATGTCAGTGACATCAAGATTATTTATTCCTTATCTTTAGTAAACTTAATGTTGACTCCAGTCGGTGCATCTATAACTTTGGTATCGATGTCTTTAAAATATTGTATACCTAACTCAGGTTACTTGTCCCACTTGTTATTCGTATCAATGTGTACTACCAAGTTAGTTGTTAAGATTTTTCTATTTGTGTATATATGTATATGTATGCATGTAGTGTATTTGTGTATGTATGTATGTAGTGTATATTTATATTTGTGGTAAGTAATATAAACTGACACACTTTTAATTTTCAAGATCGTTATGTATATTGTTGAGATAAATAACCTAAGCTATGATCTCAAAAACGTCCAAGTTTCTTCACGAAATCTTCACTTCTCGTTATCCGAACCAGATATTTTTAAAACAACGATATCCGAGCACACAATTACCTAATGACCAACAGTTACACCGTGCCATCCCGAACCTCATTAAGAATCGATTATTTGTTAATATCATTAGATTTTAATATCTGTTTAAGTACTTCACTCTAAGCCTAATTATGTTTGCTAGAGAATTGGAGATATACATACATATATAACTGTTGTGAGGGAGAGGAAACATTATTGAAGAAGCGCCAGTCCAACAGGTATGTTGCTTTGTTATAATTGGGTGTTTAAAATTAACATAAAATATTAGAAACATAAAACAGTAGCTGAAGGCTCCTAATCTGGTCATAAATGCTCATTGTTTTAAACATTTTGCTCTATGATCAATTGATATTAAGTTTCTTAACATACTACTTCTACATTACATTTCAATTTTCCATTTATAGAATATGTTTCTTAACATATTATCAATGTTACTACTTAGAACAGGGCCATTGCGATTTATTGGTCTACTAGCTTTTGCCCGTGACTTCGTACGCGTAGAACTTGTTAATTGATATTGACAATAACAAAAAAAAATATTAGACTTTCAAGTATTCAATACTCGTATGGAATCTAAATGTTCTAGGCTATTGGGTGAAAGTGATGGACTAAAAGGAAAACATACTTTATAAAACTTTTTGGAGTTATCCGAGGCTAAGTCCCATTCGATTCAATAAGTTATCCGAGGCTAAGTCCCTTTGGATTCAATAAGTTATGCTCAGAAATGGCTGGAAATGGTGACGGTCGATAATCAGCTGACGAAGAAGGTAGGTATATCATATGGGTAAGGCCGCGGAAAGTTACCAATGTGACATAGAAGTAACATAAAAAGATATACGTTATGTTATCATAAAACGTAACATAAGTCGTTATAAAGCTTAGATCATACTGGAAAATATTCCCATTAAATAACGTAGCTAAGAAAAAAAATCAAGTTATAAAATTATTAGCTTTATATTGCCTGTAAACAAAATTTTCATGGCACATTAAAATCAATATAATGAAACACGCGTGTGATGGAACTAATGAAACCCAAATCGCTCTAGTGTTTTAAAGCCTCTCATTTTGTACCAGGTGGCAGTAATTACTATTTGTTAACTGCTGGTACCCAATACTAGTCACAAGACGACCGTATAACAATAAAACAGCTTTAGAATCAATGATTCTACTGTGACTTGAGGTCGAAAATAAATTATTTTCTTCTTAAAACAGTTTTTTTTATTAAGATGTTGTTTTTATTTATTTTATTATTGTACAGCAGTTTTGTTCGACTGTGTATATTTTCGGGTCATTAAAAATCTAATTAAACTCATTTACGTTAGTATAATCTGTGCACTTCCCTTTACAACATTTATTCGTTATGTTACGTCGAAAATACGTAACATTTTGCAAAAATGTAACATATTCGTAACGAAAGTGTAACGTATTTTTGAAAAAAAGTGGATTTTCATGGTGAAATAAAGACATTTTTAATACAATAATACGTGTCACTTGCTTGAAAACCGTTACGCTATTGTACAAAAAAAACTGATTAAATACAATCACTCCTTACCTTTAAAATCACACACGACACTTTGGAGGTACTTTCACGAAACTATGACTGTGTCTACTTTGAATTGCGTTTGTTGACAAACTGACGGATTTGGACTTGCTCATCGGTGTTGCCCTACTAGAATATGAGTTGCCAGTGCACGTAAACGTATTTTCGCCAAAAAATATTTAAAAACAAGCTATATAAAGCGTCACGAAAGTATTGTAACATAAGTGTGGAATGCTGATCCATTAAAATAATGTAAGATAAAAAATTAAAATGATTATATTATCATTATTCTGTAATCAGTAGAACTATCCTTATATCATAAATTTTAGTTTAAAACAAAAGTATGTCCATGAAAGTTGAAATATCATAAAAATAACAGAGCTTTTAGTACTCGTGGTCGAAAAATTTAACCAACTTTCGTTACGTTTTGGATGGAAATATATTTTTAGTATTTTTATAAAGGGGTTTATATTAATTATCTTACTTGCGACCATGAGAATTCCTATATCTACATATGATAAAAATATTTTTGAAACAGTAGGGGTTACCAATTTTTTTTAATCAGCTGGGTAAATTTTAAACGTCCAAATTGGTAACTTTCCGCGGCCTTACCCATATGGTTCTATTCACCAAACAATTTTGTCATATTATGAAATCGGGGCATAATATTATTAGGTAGGTACGATTATTTTCTCTAACTTGCTTTTTACAACTTAGTTTATTGAAGTGTAGTTCTATAAACTATATTAATATACTTCTATAATTTTGGATTTGGAGACAAGTGAAAACATGGCGTGCCCAACTGTATTCCTGCTAGTTTTAACGTTTAACTTATACCACATATTCCCAAATCAAAAATTAATCAATTATAGCAAATAGTATAAGTACACTTTGTCCCTTGGCTTCTCTCGTTAAAATCGTTCCTTTCACAATGTACTTCCTTAATTCGGTGATTCTTAATCTATGTAGTACATCCATACATCCATCCAAACTTATATAGGATTATTAAGATTAGGATTAGGATATATTCTAGCAGTAATAATTTTAATGCTATATTATGCATGTATTATACACAAATAAACCCTCGAATCACTCTCTCTATTAAAAAAAACCGCATCAAAATCCGTTGCGTACTTGCGTAGTTTTAAAGATCTAAGCATACAAATAGGCACAGATAGACAGGAAGCGACTTTGTTTTATAATATGTAGTGATTGCGTTTCATAAAATAAATAAAAAAAAAGGCTTTGGAAAAGATTCTAACCAGATCGCCACGTACTGGGTCCCTATACATAAAAATCTAATCGATATATATCGAAATATTTCAGCCACAATGCTGTTCCTCCTCCTCGCCCTCCCCGCGCTCGCGCACGCGCGCCTCGGCGTCAACATCGACGTGTCCTCACGTCAGGATAACGTCAACGTCAATTTGCTCGGCGAGGACGACCACGTCATCGATGACCAAGAGACCAGGGAGTTTAGGCTGACTGATGCTCCTCTGAAGGACGCTTGTGAAAGGTATATAGTCACTCAAACTAGAATTTTAGTCATCATCTCGGCAGCAATATATGGATAGAGAAGATTAAAGACTAAGGAGTCAGCAAATTCAGGCAGATAAACTGACGTCACCTAGAAAGCGCTTGCGACTTGCGAGGTATTTAGCCCGATTATGGTAGCGATTACAACAACATAATTAAATTTTGTGAACACAATTGACGCGACGTGTCCTCACGTCAGGACAGCGTCAACGTCAACCTGAACGACCACGTCATCGATAACCAGGAGACCAGCGAGTTCAAGCTGACTGATGCTCCTTCGAAGGATGCTTGTGAATTTATTATTATTATTAAGAGCCTATATTGTCCCACTGCTGGGCAAAGGCCTCCCTCTCATTCTTCCATGCGTCCCTGTCCCGAGCAATCTCCTTGTGAATAGATATCATTAATACAAAAACTACTATATCACGTCATCAGGAAGATGTGTCGTGATGTGGTATGATCGGTGATGAGTTGTCATCGTACATCAAAGCAGTAGCATAGCATTCAGAAAGAAAGTCTAGCATTAAAAAACATTTAAACTGGTGTGCAGTTCTATATAAAATAGTTCAGCTTTGAAATTTGGGTGAAAAAGAAAGTAAGAAGGTTGGCCTTTGTCCACAAATGAAAGTAATTCTTTCCACGTGATGACGATAAAAATATGTCCTTGCTTCTTGACTATATTATGTGACAAACCAAATCCTAACAAGACATTATGTGTAGGTACCACGGCGCGCGGCCCACGGACGCGTACCTGAAGTCTCCGACGCCGTGGGGAGACCTGTTCCAGAGATATGGCTGGACGCAGGTCCACAGGCAACTCAAGCCCATTAAGGCTACTGTACTAGGTACGCTCCGTTATTTTGTGTGGCGCAATCGCGTCTGATCAATAGCTTAGAAACATAAACTTGTTTATTTCTTGTTCAGTTAATAAATACTTACTATGCCATTTAAATTCTATTAACATTATTTTAAAGATATTACCTATGTCATATCCAAACACAGGCTAAACAAACCCATACAGATATGCTGGCAAGTCTACCCTGTCTTCTGATAATTACTATTTATTGCCTATTAAATAAAATTGCCCAAGATCCCAACACAACCTTGAACCTACTGTTATAAACGTCTTCTTTGTTTTCAGGAGTCCACAGCGAACCAACAATCATAGCGACTCAGAAATTCAGAAACAACGGCACCAAAACAGCTCAATACAAAGCGGAACTGAGCCAGACCGTCACCAACACAGTTACAAACAGCTGGAGCCTCGGACACACCATCAATGTTGGCCAAGAAATCGCCTACGAGTTCGTCATTCCTGTAGGCAAACTTGGGGGGAAAACGACGTTCCAATATTCACACCAATGGGGCAAGAGTGGAAGTGAATCTCAGTCAGTAACTGTCGGTGCTAGTGCGGGAGTCACTGTACCAGTTGAGCCAGGAGACACAGTCGAAGCTTCTATGTCTGCAGCGAGAGGAACGATGGAAATCGAAGTGGTGTATGAAGCTTCAGTGTACGGTAGTGTCGCTGCAAATTACGAATCAGGACATTTGGGACATTACTTCTGGAGATACGATATCAATGCTGTTATGGCGGCTGGGAGCCTGCCGAAACAACTGCAGGTCACTGAGGTTATCAAAGTCGGGTTTTACACTGATGTGGAGATTGTTTTGCATGAGAAGTTGGGGAACAAACGAGTGCTTATGGCAAATATATCATTTTAATTGGATCGGAAAGTTATAGCGTTTGAGAAATAAAAGTAGTATTTTAAAATACAACCAGTAAAACCTCAGACCGCAAATTTTTATTGATTTGTGTTTCCAACGTTTTGGAAAATTAGCAGCTTCCATTTTGACGGGTAGACTTAGAAATATATTTTTGTATGCCAAAGTTACATTTTGCGAACTACCCATTTGAAAGAGTGAATAAATACATGTGTAGCGCTGGCTAGCTCGATGATGGGTTCTCGGCTATGTTTAGTGAATAGGTATAGAACACAATTAGATATGAATCAGTTTATTCCAATAATACGTCGCACCTCCACCAAATGTGACGAGGGTGCAGCTCAGAGGAAGTGCAGACAAAGGATAGGACTTGGAAATTAATTTTATTAGACTACAGCAATGATACAAGGTTTAAACACGAAAGCCCGGCTCCCTTGGTGTGTGACATCAGAGACGGCCATAATTCTTAATATTTATATATATTTTTAATATAAAATCTAGTTGCCAGTTCTGCTGTCAACAACCAAAGAGATCCTTACAGTACTTGCACAAAACAGTACACTCGGGGAACTTATTACAAATTATGCACTATACAATTTAGAAAACAAAGTATTAATTTACGTTCGCTCACACGCGGTACGGCACGATTCTGACTCTGAGCCGTGATTGGCTCTTGCTGTGCAGGAATGGCGTCGTTCAATCCGCGAGTATCTTTCGCCTGGGGCGACGTTTTACTGGTACCGTTATACATGCCTGATTTTAAGCTCTGATCACAATATCGCCTGGTGACAACCAAAACTCACTATTTCTGTCACTATTCTTCAAGACTGTTAAAACTCTTCATTCTAGTTTGTATATTGATGAAGATATACGAGCTTGTTTAAAAGAGGTATTTGTTATTTAGTGAGGTGGTTGACAACAGGCGAAATTTTAATTTAGAATGTCTCCCCATTTTTCACTAAGAATAAGGCCTACTGGAGAAAAAGAAACGCCTCAAAGAAAACTCTTCGACTGTTTTTTTAATAAATAAATGCATAATTGTATTTTTGTGTATTTTGGAATAATCTTTTGTGTATTAAAAGTACCTCTCCACCTATTCCTGTGATGTGTTTCGAAATTCCGAGAACGGATTGTTGGTCCTAGTGTCTGTCTGTGGCATCGTAGCTCCCAAATGGATAGACCAATTTGAGTGCAGTTTTTAATTAATCAAAGACTTGTCCATCGAGATGGTCTTAGCTATGTTTAGTGGAAATAGGATCAGTAGTTTCCAAGATATTCAGCTTTAATTGGAACAAGTGACAAGATCTCAGCCAATCCAATATTGAAGTTGAGAATTCCAAATGTTGTAGATATTTAGTAGCATTTTCTATACCACTCATTGAATGAGGGTCTTCTGAAGACCAGCTACTTGTATTTAAATTTTTTAATTTAGGTTATTTATAGGTTATTCGTAAATAAAACAAGGTTCTACATATAAACCGTCATATTATTAAGAAATCATTAAAATTATACAGATCCGTTATTTTCTGAAACAAAAAATTAAATTAAGTTGACAGCTAAAATGGGGAAAAGTAGATTTAAAATGAGAAGTCATAATGTAACATTACAGGTTATTCAAAATGAAATATCAAACCCTACAAATTTTTGAGGTAACGCTTTGTAGTAATTTATTTAATGCTACGACAGTGGCAAACAAGCATGTGACCCGCCTGATGATGAGCAATTACCGCCGCCTATGGACGCTTGCGACGCCAGTAGCATCACACGCGCGTTGCCGACCCTTTAAGAACCTACATTGTCCCCTCTTGAAGAACCGCATGCTGTAGCTCCCGGAGAAAACCTCGGCTGGAACTCATTCCACATGCGGAGTGTTCGCGGTAGGAAATCCCTCTGGAATCGCTTACAATAGACATGCCGAACAATTTTTTGGAAGATGTCAATCGATCCTTTTTTTATTCAGATCAAATGTCTATATAGGACTAACTATACTTAGACTGCTCTAAAAGTCGGAAATGACCGTCAAAGTTCAGCATTCCTACGGAGCGCTAAAAACGCTCTATGAAAATGACCACCTAATTAATTAATACACAAATTTTAATTTTTTTTTTTTAATTAGCCCGTTAGAGTGTCCCACTGCTGGGCAAGACCAGTTGACCAGGAATGCGTCTAGATCGTCCCTCCATCTCCGTCTCGACGCCTTGACGTCGCCGCCCATCTTGCGGCACCCACTTTGTGACTATATGAGCCCACCTGTCTGGGTGCATGCGACTAACGTGACCAGCCCAGTCCCACTTGAGTTTAGCGGTTTTTGCTCCAACATCAGCTATACGTGTTTTGGAGCGCAGCGTGGTGTTCCGGATGCGATCCATCCTTTTAACACCAAGGATGCTGCGCTCCATTGCGCGTTGGCAAACCTTCAACTTGGACTTCTGACTCTCCGTGAGTGACCATGTCTGAGCACCGTAGGTTAGGATAGGCAGAATGCACATGTCGACGAGTTTGCGCTTAAGTGTTAATGGGAGGGTTCCCTTCATCATAAAAAATTCCCTTCAAAAAAATTTTTATGTAAAAAAATCATAACATTTGCGTACCTTTGAAATCACATATGCCAAAACATTTTTTCTTTGTTAAAGACATATTGAGCTAATTTTATTTATGTAGCGGCGTCATGACGCAACATACGATTCAGCATAAATCGTATTTAACACTAAGGTCGATACGACACGAGCCAGTCGGGATTATATCGCTAAACATTAGTGAGCACACGTCCTTACCTGGTCCCCTGGCCCCACCTGGTTCTGTGTAGGTACTTAATTCAGATATTATTCTTACATAGACATTACGATAAAAGGGATTTATTTATTATTTATTTAATTTTAAATACATTTTATAACTACGCTAAGCTGAAGAATTAAACATCAGTCGTCATCTCTTCAAACCGAAAAGAGCGTACTCCCACCTGAATAGCCCGCAACGCACTTTGTGACTCCTCTGGTTTTGCAGGTGGCTATGGGCAACCCAATGGGTGAAGAACTTTACTTAGATATTAATTTGTAATCAACATGTAAAGCGACTCAATTAAGCCATACGATTAAATAATGGGCGACGGTAATCCCGCACCATCAGGCATTCCACTTGCTCGTTTGCTCCTTATGACTAAAAAAACCGGCCAAGTGCGAGTCGGACTCGCGCACCGAGGGTTCCGTACAATGTGATGTAACTAAAATTTTTAGGTTTTCGCAAATTTTTATCTGTGCTATAAGACATTGCTTCGTACCAAATTTCAAGTTTTTGAGTCCGAAGTACCCTGTAGGTTTTGATTCCTTTGCGGGTGTCGAAAATTTGCAGCATAAACGGCTGTATCTTTTGATTGCGCTGGCTTACAAGTTTGATTTTTTCACAGCTCCAAGGGACAGTAGACCTGAGTATGTAATATAAGCTAGATACCCCCACGGGTTCCCGAGAAAAAGGTTATTGACAGACAGACGGACAATAAAGTGATCCTATAAGGGATCCGATGTTTCCTTTTGAGGTACGGCACCGTAAAAAAAAAGAATTTCATGCCAGATAATAGGGATCCATACATGACTCACCGATTTTTCTCTTGTGAGACGCAGTACTGTCTGTCAGACGTGAACAGACACAACCTTTTCTTTCCCTCCGATTTTCCCTTCAAGGGCATATAATTGACGGAATCCTGAAAATAATCTTAACTAGAAGACAACTTCTTTTAACACGATTAAGTCCTAACATACTAATGTGTCTATTCTCTCACAACAAAATATGTATGAAAACACGAACTCACTCAGTAACAAATAAATTAAATTGGGATGACATTAATGGCACAGCAAACAAATAATCGCCTATCAATTTATTTTCATCAATTATATACTTTTTACATCAAATTAATTATTGCACAGCAAATAAAATAAATGCCTAGCAAAAATTGTACTGCAGATAATTATAAAATACACATCAGCACGACATTACTTTTCATCTTTTTAAAGAACCCAGTAGGTTAGGTTAGGTTGGTTTCATAATTATTCTGAAAAATACACAGTTTTTGAAAAAAATGGCTTTCGGACAAATGAAAATTTGGCGAAACGTTACAGATGGGAAACAAAAATTAGTGTTTCAGATAGGTAACCATCTAATCCTGATCACCTTTCAGAGCAGATCCGACTCGGCCGGGTTAGGTTAGGTTAGTTTTTTTTTTATATCCCTATTAAACGCTCCATAATGTGCAGTAGTCATTATTAGCTATGTATTACTTAAATATGCTTTACTTTTAAATAAATAGATGCACGCCACAAATATAAATTGTAGTATATTTAGTAACATTTTGAGTGCAATATTTGCTGTGCAATCAGTAATTTTGATATGAATTTTGATTATTTTTGCTTAGAAAAAGGTTCTTTTTGATGTGCGTTTAAATACTACCCCTTTAAATTAAGCTCGTATCAATCGTCAATCTACTTACAAGATACGAGGCGATGTTACGATTACGTCCCGTTACACATGAAACGGATTTACTTACGTCGTAAAAGATGAATATCGCTGGATGTTTCGAGTGTTAGTTTTCGACGACACGACTGATCGGCGCTTCTGATGATGAATCGCGAACCGATTCGAAACATGTCGATTGTCGAGCGATATTCGAATATTACGAGGTGAGAGAACACGTTTCATAAGTATTTAAATAAGTCTTGTTTTGTTATAATTACGTATGAAAATCGAACGTGCGTCGTGTTTTGAGTTTTTAATCATAAAATTTAAACTAATTATATGACATATATTTCGGAAATTTATAAAAAAAAATGAAATTTGTATTCTTCGCTTCAGTTCAGAGGATCGATTGAATGATAGATAAACAGACGAACAACACAGTGGTCCAGTAAGAATTGTGGACTTGTTTTGTTTTTGATAAGTCATGCCGGATAAACAATCGACAAAGAATCCGCCATTTTGTGAGGGACGGATGCTTTATCATTTATTTATCACGTGATAAACACAAGCTCACTGAACAATAAAAAATTGTCACGAATATTACGTCGTCATAGTATTCCCAAGGACGATCTGGATCTCTAAGATAGTTTTCCTGAAACGAATAATAAAAAACATTTTGTATATAAATATTCTTAAGGAGCAATTCCGTGCATCGCGGCCGATATTGTGTGCGACTGACGCGTACGACTATAGTCAGTGTCGTGAAAGGCATGGCGCCGTTTCAGATGCGACGGATGTAAGCGGCCGAGGAATCGACTATCGGACCGGTACGTATGTCTCGCTCACTCGTATGGCCGCCGCGCTCGGATCTCTCGCTGCGTCGCTGGTCGCAAAATCGTAGCATCTCCGTCAGTGTGCGCGCGGCTGCGAACGGTCGCGATACACGGAATTGCACCTTTAGGGTCTATTTAAATTTTACAACTTCAATGATGAAATAATTTAATTGTATAATGATGTCCAAAATGTATTCCAATTTGCATTTTAATAATAATTCAATGTAACTCAATATTTTTTTAGTAATAGAACTTATTTAATAATTGTAATCTAAATTGACTTATTGTATTGAATTGTAAAATGATGTCAATTTTAAAATAAAAGAGTATTAGTATAGGCGGGCCGGCAATTGACACAGCCGGACGGTAAAATTGAATATATTCTTTAGCGTGACAACTTGCTTTTCGGCCCTCGCTATATTGCCGAGAATGCCGAGGTCTTAAAACACGAGTGTGGTTTCATAATAGTTTAAAATCCTAATTATGTACAGTTGTATTTACTACTTTATACACCCATATACATATAATTATGTACAGTACACTTTACAAACTCTATATTAATATGTGTGTATTATATCACAGATATATGTGGTGTATATCGTCGTCTAGTACCCATAACACAAGCCTTCTTGTGCTTAATTTGGGACTAGATTTATTAGTGTGTGTTGGTCCGATATCTATTTATCGACACACCTATCGTGATTTATACAACTGCTGACCCCTACCGTTGACCTGGTTTGTACTTGGGCAGAGGCGAAAATGCAACACAGGAGCAGCACAAGTGGAACTACCGACATGGTGAATTAAACTGGCGATACAAAATATTCCATCACAACACTTCTACACTTTTTATTTTACTATAAAATTGAAATGTCTGTACACTGAAAATATTGACCAAAACGTAAATGATATTTGGAAGTCACTTGATTTTTCTTAAGGTACTTATTTATGTTTACATTTACCTATATGAGGTTGTGAAGAGGTCATGATCATGAGAGCTTGGACCCCACGGGCCGATGGCATCGACACCAAATGCCGTGAAGTGGGATTGGGAGCAGAGTGTTAGCTAGTCTATTTAAATGTGTGAAATAAAGAGAGTATTGAAATTGAGTTTTTCCTCCCGCGCGGGCGGAATTCGCGGGCAACTCCGAGTTTATCCAATAACTATGCACTTAATTGAATACCGTGTTGACAATTAACATTGAACACTTCAGGTTTCACTGAGGGATAATCGATTTGACACACTTGCACCTGCTAGCATAACACGCGAGTCTTTCTCTCACGAGATATACTACCTAATTATTTCTCTCTGTACTGTGAGAAAGAGACGGGATTTTCTCCCGTTACTTATATAAGATTCTAGATTTGTACCAAAAAAACAGTTTCCTATCGAGTGAAAAATCTTAATAGCGCGATGCAGGATCGTCATTTGTCTTGTATGGAGGCGCGGCGCCAAGCCAGCCTGGCGCCATAAAACAATTTACACTTGAGATGTTCATTTTTTTTCTTTGTATGACTTTTATAGTTTGCGTTTCTATATAAAGGAGGAGTCCTCCTTTTTGATTAATTAATTGCATCAGGCGTTACTTAATTTTTAGATGGCGATTCAAAATAGAAAGTAAAACAATAAAAATAATTACAAAGTGAACATATTTTTCAATATATTTTTTAGGGCTTTATCTATGTATTCGTTTATTTTGCAGAAAGGTATTACGACATAAAATAAAGTAGATATACTAATACCTACATATTTAGGTGGACAATATAAACACTCATCTAGATCCCGGCAACTTTTGATTCCACAAGTTACTTTACTAACTTCATAACACATAAAAGAATATCTATGATATGACGATGAATATGTATAAAGTATCAAGTAGTGTATACATATACAACTATTTATATTGGTGTATAAAGTAGTGAATGTAACTGTACATAGAAAGGCTTTTAAACTATTATGAAACCACACTAAACATTATTCTACAAACTGTCATTTAATACACGTTATTTTCAGAAGTTGCTTAACAAATGCTGTTACGTTTAAAGGGTAGAATCTATATTTTAATTGGTTGCTCCTATTACAGGCAACACCCGGTATAAGTCAAATAATATTACCTACAATGACTATAAGTTCTATTACTATGCAATTGTTAAGTTAAATGGAATTATTATTAAAATACGATTTGGTCATCATTATACAATTCAATTATTAGATTGTTTCATCATTGAAGTTGTAAAATTCATATAGACCCTAAAGGTGCAATTCCGTGTATCGCGACCGATCGCAGCCGCGCTCACGCTGACGGAGATGCCACGACTTTGCGCGACCAGCGGCGCGGCGAGAGTGAGCGAGCCACACATCCTCGCTCGGCCGCACGCGTTCGTCGCATTGGAAACGTAATGTATGGAATTATGTACTAATAATAAAAACACTGCGACTGACGCGTACGACAACAGTCAGTGTTGACTGTTGTCGTACGCGTCAGTCGCACGCGATCGGCCGCCATACACGGAATTGCTCCTTAAGAGTATATACAAAATATTTTTTATTATTAGTTTCACGAAAACTATCTTAGAAAGTTGAATCTTCGACGACGTATCGTGACTATATTTTTATGGTTCAGTTAGCCTATTGTGGTTGTATTATCACGTGATAAATAAATGATAAAGCACCCGTCCTTACACATGTGCCACAAAATGGCCGATACCTTGTCAATTGTTTATCCGGCATGACTTATCTAAAACAAAACGTTTGTGCATTATATTTTATCTGTGGCATTTAAAACGTACCACGTCTTCCCGTGTCTATTTATATCAGACATGCAATAGTGACTTAATGTGTGAACTTGCAAATACCACCATAGTTTAACACATTGGTGATTGGCTGACTGAGTGTCGGTAGATTAACATTTAGCGATCCACTTTTAACAGCATCATATAAATTCCGTGCAAAATTCATATTGTCTCACGAAATTCATGGCAAGATTTACCTTGTGTCCGGGATTAAGCTAAAACAAAAACAAAAATTTACCGGTCCACAATGAGGGCTAATGGTGAGTAAGAAACTGCTGACATTCACAGATGAAAAAAGAGGGGTGTTATAGTTTAACATGTGTATTCGTGTGTCTCTCTGTGTCATCGTAGCTCCCAAACGGTTGTTCCGATTTGAATGTGGTTTTTTTAATCGAAAGCCTTGTCGAGGTGAAGAAAATTTTAATGTGTGTTGGTTCTTTTTACAAGCTTTTATTTAACTTGCAATGTATGTATGTATGTAAGTATGCTTGTTTGGGTATATGGTACCATGGGGCTGATCTGATGATGGAGCCGGAAGGTGGCCATGGAACTCTATAATAGAAAAAGGAATCCTACCGAGTTTTGGCTCTTTAGAATCTTCTCAGTGAGCATTTGATGGATATCCAAAGAAAAGTACAGTCGGCTATAAAAGCTTGTCACCAAAATGAAATTTTTGTCAGAAACTTATTTATAGTGCAGTTGCGGCGTTGCGGGAGAAAACGTTAATTTTTTTTTCTGAGCTACCGTAAAATCTGTAACTTTTTCCCAAGAGTGAGGTTATTACTGACTGTAACTAAAAAAATCAAGCTTTTTGAATTTTTATCCATTGCCTAAAGTCAGTAAAGTCAGTTTACGGATGATAATTGTGCGTATACCGGCCGATTGAGTGGATGAGCATGAGAGATAGATGCGTCATCGTCACAAGCCAAACGCTTAGGCCGATCGTGCCTCTCTATCGCTTGTTCCGCGCTCTCGCTTGCACGCTCGGCTCAGGTGGGGCGTGACAATGAGTCATACTTTTCGTAGCGCTTGGTGCGCCCTACTATTTACTTCACGTTAACTCATGGTAAGATTGGTAAGGGTACATAACTGTGACACGCGACCGCTGCACGCGACTTTTTATCACACGAGAAATACTATCTGTCACTTCCCTTTCAATGCCGTGCGAGCAAGACAGGTGACGCTGAGTTGCGCGACAAATGTAGACACGGCAAGATATGCTAAGTACACCCCAGGCCAAAAGTATGGAAACAAAGTTTATTCTTTAAATATTTAAAGTTTATAATAATTATTCCTTGTTTAAATGTTAGTAACCGTTAGGCCACTGCCAAAAGATAAAAAAATAGAACATCCACTATTAAAATATCTGCATATTGTAAAAATATATACTTACCTAACTCCGGGACAAAGTGCATGTCGTCGTTTTTTTACTTATTGCCTTTCTACAAAATGTTGCACTGGCAATTTTCATAAGCAGAATTTGCGTTATTGACTTAAAATGTTTATAATCATTTTTATATTGTGATTTTGTAATTTATTCCGTAAGGAAATCTCAGATGTATAGCCATCGGTATAAGCTTGCTTCCATACTTTTGGCCTGGGGTGTATGCAGGTGTACACTTAATGTAGATATGTATTTAGAGTATTTTTGACGTGACAACGTCTAATAAATTGATGAACGCCGGCCGCGCATACGAAAAAAGATGACGTCATTGTAGCAATACTTTGTAGCGCCGTGGAAGGGAAGGGGAACCACGTGACTGACACAAGCCTACGTCATCATGCTGTTCACAGATTCTCAAACTTTAAAATGTGGGAAGAGGGAAGAGGGAAGAGGGAAGAGGGAAGAGGGAAGAGGGAAGAGGGAAGAGGGAAGAGGGAAGAGGGAAGAGGGAAGAGGGAAGAGGGAAGAGGGAAGAGGGAAGAGGGAAGAGGGAAGAGGGAAGAGGGAAGAGGGAAGAGGGAAGAGGGAAGAGGGAAGAGGGAAGAGGGAAGAGGGAAGAGGGAAGAGGGAAGAGGGAAGAGGGAAGAGGGAAGAGGGAAGAGGGAAGAGGGAAGAGGGAAGAGGGAAGAGGGAAGAGGGAAGAGGGAAGAGGGAAGAGGGAAGAGGGAAGAGGGAAGAGGGAAGAGGGAAGAGGGAAGAGGGAAGAGGGAAGAGGGAAGAGGGAAGAGGGAAGAGGGAAGAGGGAAGAGGGAAGAGGGAAGAGGGAAGAGGGAAGAGGGAAGAGGGAAGAGGGAAGAGGGAAGAGGGAGGAGGGAGGAGGGAGGAGGGAGGAGGGAGGAGGGAGGAGGGTGGAGGGAGGAGGGAGGCGGGAGGAGGGAGGAGGGAGGAGGGAGGAGGGATTCATATCAATAAATATTCTACCGAGAATAAGACGTTGTCACGTAAAATCTTCCTTCGCCCGTAAAACCGACTTTACAGGCAACCATTTTTTTAATTAAATAGAATAATAATGTACCTGCTCGTCGTCGCGGTTTATTGTTAGCTAAACAAAAACAAAAGAGATTTAACTTATTGAATTTGCCTGCTTTAATTTATTTTTTCTCACTGCTTTTAATGATCCTGCACCAACTGCTAGTTCTAGTTTGATCCTATGGTTGACTGATAGTGAATGCCTTATGGCATTTAAGTCCTTATTCACGGAATATATGGTACATAAGATGGTATAATATAAAACTCGATCCTTATTATATTCGGCCGCCGTTGTGGCATGTGAAAATTTATAATTGTTTTCCCTTTATCTTTGTCAGAGAATGTAGCCAAGGCAGTTTTCAAGCGCTCCATGTATATATTTAAGTCTGATTTAGGTACTGTAAAGACACAGAAAACCTGGAGAGTTCGAAATACGCACGATACGAAGTTCGTATTTCGAACGTTGTATTTTGTTGTCCACAGGAGAAAGAAAAGGAATATGAGTAGGTACTGTATAGGGTCACATGAAATCAGGCGCAAGTGTCAGTACCGCCTACGTAGTATAGTTAAGTGTGCGGGGTAAAGGGGGCTCGCGGTTAAATATCGATTCAATCAGTCGCTTCCAGGCAGTTGAAAGAAAGTAAGTTTTTCTGTACCTAATCATCATCATGAATTTAAGACTCAAACTCCTGTCGGTGTAGCTGATGTAGTATTTATTTATTTATTTAAACTTTATTGCACAAAATACATAAGTAAAAGTACAAATGGCGGACTTAATGCCATGAGGCATTCTCTACCAGTCAACCACAAGGTCAAACAGAGACATTATTGGTGCGGGAAAGGTGTACAACAATACGTGTAGGTATATACCCACGATGCAAATGTGGAAACAAAAAACACTAGTTACGTTGATAAATACATATTTATGGATGGGTACCCCTTATCTTGCACAATCTCTATTGTCCAAAATACATTTCGCATAACCGTTTTCGCACAATAATTTTTAGCCGAATGATACTATCGCATAATTATATACTTACCACAATTTTACATAGAAAACTATCGTGAGTCTCAGACATATTAAAATACTTACCACAATTGTTATGTCGCATAGTATTCATTTGGCACAATTTTGAATAGCAGAATACTAATATCCCCAACTTTTTTTTCGCAGAATTTTATGTAGCACAATATAAGTTCCGCCGAATTTATTTCGGCATAATTGTACCATAGCATACCCACAGAACCGAATCGCTGACGAGCGACCCTAACGAGCGAGCGAAGCGAGCGAGCCGCGCAGTTCCGACTTGGCTTACGATTCCTAACATTACCAATTTCACCTTAAGGCAGATCCGACTTGGCTTACGATTCCTAACATTACCAATTTCACCTTAAGGCAGATCCGACTTGGCTTAGGTTAGGTACGACGACGAGCGAAGCGAGGAGGAGTGTTAGGTTGAACTGCGACCCTAACGAGCGAGCGAAGCGAGCGAGCCGCGCAGGTCCGACTTGGCTTACGAGTCCTAACATTACCAATTTCACCTTAAGGCAGATCCGACTTGGCTTAGGTTAGGTACGACGACGAGCGAAGCGAGGAGGAGTGTTAGTTTAAACTACGACCCTAACGAGCGAGTGAAGCGAGCGAGCCGCGCAGGTCCGACTTGGCTTACGAACTTGACTGCGTGTCTCACAGAAACGAATCGCTGCCAGAAAACTAGGTTAGGTTAGGTTGAAACTGCGTGCCTCACAGAAACGAATCGCTGTCAGAAAACTGATGGAGTAGGACAGTTAAAAAAACACAGAACTTGTAATTTTTATTTTATATAAGTATAAGACATGCAAAACAGTAAAGAAAAAGGATTATTAAACGAAAAACGTAAACAACATCTAGGAAATATTGTGACACATCAATAAAAATATTATCGTGGTACCCACACCCACAACTAAGCATGAGCTCCTACTAAAAATATATGAGCAATTGCCTAATGCTTTCTACATCATTACTATAACTGATAACATAATTACACTCAAGGATGCAGTTGGAATATTATGCCATATAAATTTCGGCGACACAATTATTCGACCATAGGAGTATTGTTCTAATCGATATTATGCCAATGTACTATTCTGCCAAAGAAACGTGTGCGAAGTGATAGTATGCCAAGAAATTTAGGCAAAAAGCAATTGTGCGAAATGATGATTGTGCCAATGGTTGCTATGCGAAACGAAAATATGCCAATAAATGTTGTGCAACACATTAGTAACCCATTTATGGATATATATATTTATAGCCCAACATGGTTTTTAGGATTCTGAAGGATTTAGGGCAAAATAAACCAGGATTGAATAATTAAATAGGGATTTATTTATATACATTCACAGTAACGACATTTGCAAGTAATAGCCGACCAAGAAGAGAGAGCAAGCATAGTGGCGCCAACTAGTGGCAACAACTGACATAAATGACATCTATAACTGTTTGGTTTATACACTTATTCTAACACCTGCCCTTAAACTAAACAGTCTGTAAACCAAGATTTGACACACAATTAAAATGTTTATCTTTGCATAAAGGTTTGGTCAATACATCTGCAGGCATATGTTCAGTAGGCAAATATTCTAATTTAACAATTTTGTCCTTTATTATTTGTCTCACATAATGATGTCTAATATCTATATGCTTGCTTCGACTATGATTAATTTCACTATTACATATTTTCTGTGCTGACTGACTATCGTTATACAGAGTCACTGGCAAGTATTTATCTAGACATTCATGTAAGAAATTTCTAATAAATGTAGCCTCCTTTGCTCCTTCACATAACGCCATATATTCGCTTTCTGTTGTTGAAAGGGCGACCGTTCTCTGTTTGCGGCTCTCCCATGAAACAGCGGAGTTACCTATTTTAAACATGTAACCCGTGTAAGAACGTCGGTCAAGCTGGTTTGATGCCCAATCTGCATCAACATATCCTGTAACGTAACGGACAATGTGGATTTTTCATATACTATGTAGTAATTCAGTTACGCGGTGTTGTTAACAACATAAATTTTAATAGTAACCATAGAATGGTCAGAGCCAAACTACAACTTAAAGGTAGACAAACTAGACCCTTTAAGATCAAACAGATTAAAAATATACCCCTGGTGAACTCGGAACAATTAAACGCGAATTTGACAGACTTCATGGAAAACATAAAACATTTGAATGTGATAGAAAAATACAATGAATTCGAAAAGTGTCTGAAAGCAAAAGATAAAATGAATACAAGTGGAGTGAAGAAGAAAATAAAATGGCTAACAAATGAAACTAAAGAAATGCTGGAAACCAGAACCAAATTAATATCTTCAACTGAAAAGACTGCAAGTACTAGAAATGAAATAACAAAGTTAAGTAACCAAATAAGAACGAACATGAGAAAGGATCGGCAAAGACACAAATATGAAATACTGGAAAGATGCATAGAGAAGACTGGTGGTGTCAAAAAAGCGGCCAAACAACTAAAAGAAAAAATTTACTGGGTACCCAAAATGGTAGACAAAAACCGCAGACAACAGACAAGGCGGCCAGAAATCATCACAATAGCAACAGACTTTTTCCGAGATTTGTACTCTAGCAAAGATAAAGATGCCAATCATGAAATCAACTTAACTAGTGGAGAAGACGTACCAACAATAATAGCTGAAGAAGTGGAAAAAGCTATAAACTCACAAAAAAGAGACAAAGCTACCGGCTCAGACAACATCAACAATGAATTCCTCCTAGAAAATAAAAACGCCCTTGTACCAATCCTTACATACTTGTTCAATGAAGTGTTACAAACAGAAAGCATACCAGACCAATGGACAACTTCCACGATAACACTTCTACACAAGAAGGGTGATAAAAGCGACATAAACAACTATAGACCAATCAGCCTAATGTCAAACATCTACAAAGTTTTTGCAAAAGTCATCCTAGATAGAATAACCAAATCGCTGGACGAAAATCAACCCAGAGAGCAAGCTGGATTCAGAAGAGGATATTCAACTATAGACCATATTCACACAGTGCGTCAACTATTCGAGAAAAGCAAAGAATTCAACATAACTATCCACTGTTGTTTCGTAGACTACTCCAAGGCCTTTGATTCACTGGAACACAATAAGATATGGGAGGCACTTCTGAACCAAGGTGTAGAAAAGAAGTACATCAGAATTCTCAAAAACATATATGCCAGCAGTAAAGCTAAAATCAAACTAGAAAAGGAAGGAGAACAAATAAGAATAGAAAGAGGGGTCCGCCAAGGAGATCCAGTATCGCCTAAGCTATTCACAGCTGTGCTGGAAGAAATATTTCGCCAGCTGGACTGGGACAAATATGGGCTAACAATCAATGGCGAGAATCTGTCTCACCTGAGGTTCGCAGATGACCTTGTAGTAATATCAACATCAAAGGAAGAGCTTCAAACAATGTTAAATGACCTAGAAAGAGAGAGCCGCAAGGTAGGACTTAGCATGAACACGGAAAAGACCAAGGCCATTACAAATGGGGAGCAAGAACCTATATATGTAAACAACAACCAAATCGAATATGTAAATGAATATGTCTATTTAGGGCCAAATAATCTCCACTACAGATGTAACTTCAAAAGAAATTGATAAGCGCATAGCAAACGCCTGGAAACAGTACTGGAGCCTGAAGGAGGTGTTCAAAAATAAAGAAATGAGCATGAGCATAAAGCGTAAACTGTTCAACACATGTGTACTACCCGTACTCACATATGGATGCCAAACATGGGCGCTCAACAAATCACACTATATGAAACTCGAGACCTGTCAAAACGCCATGCTGAGAAGTATGATGGGGAAAAGACTAAAAGACAAAATAAGAACTACAACAATTAGGAAAACTACAAGAACCAAAGATGTCACGCTAACAATCAAAAAGCTCAAGTGGAAATGGGCAGGTCATACTATTAGAGGAGTGGACAAGAGGTCGAAATTGGTGATGAACTGGTACACAGGCAACAGGAAAAGGAAACGAGGCAGACCACTTAAGCGATGGGTTGACGAAATTAAGCAAGTGGCGGGCGGTACTTGGACGTCACTAGCTAGAGAAAGAGAAAAGTGGAGTCAGTTGGAGGAGGCCTTTGCTATAACAAAGCACACAGATATTGCAACCAATGAAACAACTAAAGAACCTTAACAATTGTGAAATATCTGTCAGAAGGCTTATAATAAATAAAAAAAAATGTAGTAATTCATGGTTCCTTTTAAATATCGTAGAACCCGTTTAGCTGCTTTCCAGTGTGTTTCTGAGTGACAATTGTTAAACTGGCTCAATACACTTGCTGCATGAGCAATATCTGGTCTCGTGCATACTGCTATGTACATAATACATCCAATGAGACTTCTGTACCTGGTGTCATTATCAGTTTGATCTCCTTTTTCAAATTTCATGCCATTTTCTAAAGGCGTATTCACAGGCTTGCAATCAGCCATATTAAACTGATTTAATACTTTCTGTATGTAATTTCTTTGATCAAGAATAATTTTATTTTTCTCTTGATGTAATCGCATTCCCAATATATGTGTAGCACGGCCAAGGTCTTTCATTTCAAATATTCTCATCAGTTCCTTCTTCAATTTATTCTTCTCAGGTGTATCCTTGCTAAAAATCAAAATATCATCAACATACAATGTAAGTATGATGACATTGCCATTACTATCTGATTTTATGTAAACACAAGGCTCACTAAGTGATTTTCTGAATTGGAGGTCTGTCAAAACATTATCTATCTTGTCATACCAGGCCTTTGATGCTTGCTTAAGTCCATATATTGCTTTATTTAATTTAAATACATGGGTTTCCTTACCCTTTATTTTATATCCATCCGGCTGTTCCATATATACAGTCTCCTTTAATTCTCCATTTAAGAAGGCCGTCTTTACATCCATATGGTCGACATACATGTCTAAGTTGACTGCCAGGGCAAGCAAGGTACGTATTGTAGAGTATCTTACCACAGGTGCGTAAGTGACAGTGTAATCTATGCCATATTCCTGGGTAAATCCTTTGGCAACAAGACGAGCTTTATAACGGAGAAGCTGTCCTTCTGATCCAAGTTTTTTCTTGAAAACCCATTTACATTTCACTGCTTTCTTTCCATCAGGTAGTAATGTTAAGGTCCAAGCTTTATTCTTTTCAAATGATTTATATTCATCTGCTATAGCTTCCTTCCAGTATTCTTTATCAGGTCCCGACAGTGCCTCATGTATTGTCTGTGGTTCATCACCGTGACTTGCTGCTGTCATGGCCACTACTGCATTTGTACTCTGTTCAATATCTTCATAATCACTTGACGCTTGATCCGTAGTCATATCAGGATTCCACGTGACATCATTCTGGTCATCAACATAGCTAGAATCAGAAGAGCTTGATTGAGACAAATCTATAACTTCTATAGTAGTCGATTCAATATCATTATTTTCAGTAGTGCTCACATCAATATTATTATTAGTGAGTTCTATCTGACAATCATGAATGCAGTTTTCCTGATAAGATATCACATCTTTATACATTTTCTCCTCTAAAAATTGCACATCTCTAGATTTGATAATTTTGGAAGGATTTTCTGGATCTATTAATCAATAACCCTTGGATTCACTACAATATCCAACATGAATATATTTTTTACTCTTTGGATCCAATTTTTTACGCTTTTCATATGGGATCATTGCATAAGCAACACAGCCAAAAACTCTTAAATCAGATAAATCGACTTTCTTACCAGACCATTTTTCTTCAGGCGTGGTGCCTCTCACCGCCTTGCTTGGTGATTTATTCTTAATAAATATTGCCATATTCAATGCCTCCGCCCAGAACCTCCGGTCCATTCCAGCATCTTGCAGCATGCATCGTCCAGCCTCCACAATTGTCCGATTGGCCCGTTCTGCCACGCCATTCTGCTGCGGGGAATATGGTACAGTCAGTTGGTGCTCGATGCCATGCTCTTGTAGAAACATCTGGAACTGTTTATTAACATATTTACGACCATTGTCCGTTCTAATAGCCTTAATTTTTAAATTACTCTGATTTTCTACAAGTGTTTTGAAAATCTTGAATACTGGCAATACTTCATCTTTACTCTTAAGAAAATAACCAAATGTCATTCTTGTAAAGTCATCTATAAAGGTTAATAGATATTTACTGCCACTAAATGAGGAAACTGACATTGGTCCGCACAAATCTGAGTGTATAAGACCTAGCTTCTCAGTAGCTCTATTATAAGACCTTTTTGGGAATGGTAATCTACTTTGTTTTCCCTCAAGACATGCTACACAGGGAGTATGTTTGATATCAATGTAATCAATTCCACTAGCCATACCTTGTTTCAGTAAATCCATACTTCGCCTATTCAGGTGCCCAAGCCTGCGATGCCATAATTCCTGGGATGGCTTCGCGTCACACAAATTCACAGCCTCCGATCCATGATCCATAGACTGGTTCACTAGCAATGGATTACCCAAATCCATCGATTGACAGGCTGCAGCCAGCTCATTCGCGTTTGTTGAATGCTGGCTCATTGTGTCCAATTCGTAAACACCGTTGACCTTCGTAGCACTGGCAACTACATTTTTGCCACAATAAATATTACATTTCTCGGTATCAAAGTGCACATCAAGTCCTTTGGCTGCCATTTTTCCGACAGAAATAAGGTTTGTTGACAATCCCGGGACGTAAATAACCTCACTTATTTTCGTTGCTTGTTTATGTCCTGTTAACAACAATTCCACGTCGCCGTGTCCTTCACTATGCATCCTTTGTTTATTTGCCACTGTCACTGAACGCGGAGGGGTGCCCTTCGCTTGGTCTAAAATTTTATGTTCTAAAATTGTTTGCCCGAAAATGTTTGGTCTAATATTTAATGGTATACTTATTATTTAGCATAAAGATTTTTTGCATACATATTTTTTGTCCTAAAACATGTTTGACCTAAAATTGTTTAGTATATTTTTTTTATGACTAAAAGGCTAAAAGTATAATATTGTTAGGTATAATTATTCTTTAGCCTAACATAAAACCTCCTAAAAACCCATATGCTGAAGCGAGCAAGCGAAAGTATAAGTCGCTCCCAGAACAATAGTTTAGGTTAGGTCTGCCGTGTCATGACAAAACACTGTATCTCAAGATACAGTGTTTTGTGGTAACATCAATATTTAAGCTTTTCGGGTCCCTATCTATATACCCCTGTTAACAGATCACTCATTTTGTACCAAAATCAATGAAAACCCTTAAGACGTTTTACACTGTAACTTGTAAAACATAGGGTCTTGTTTTTACTAATCACTTTATGTTTAGATACAGTGTTTTGTCAAAACAGCACTTACGTTTATTGTGAAACGTTATCTTAAGATACAGTGTTTTGTCGTAACAGGAGTGCGGTGCAGTTAGCGGTATACCCTCTTGAAGTTTTGGCTGTGACGAGTGTTTGTAAACATTACTTAGTAGATCACAGGAACTTGGCATAAGTTCATGCGTTTTTTAGTTGTCCGTGATTAAAATAATAGAAAATGAGCAAGGAACGGAATAAATTAATCTTAAATCTTACCAAAGGTGGGAAAAAAGAGTGTCGCCTAAATGTGTCAGTGAATTTTTCCAACATGAACAATAATTTCGCTACCAAAACCAGTGTACCTTCCCAAACCGCATGTACTCACAAAAGTGTTATTTTGGATTTTCCTGGCATAAACAGCTCCACTGATAATGCAGGTATGGATGTGGATTACACAAATTTTAACCAATGCTTAGCTTCGTCTGATCATGCCGGACCGTTTACCATCGTGGATAAAAGCAAAGATCGACGGGTGCCAATCGGCAGTTTAAAAAAAACACAATTCGGCGTGCAACGTTTATCCCATACTGAGTCGAAATCATCAACTTTCGTTGCTTCTCCACCTGATAATAATGGCACAGAAATGGAGTTGGTTGATAATAGAAACTGTATGGACTTGGATGTGCCACTTGTTTTGAATAACCAAATTGAGCAAGTCACTGTATTCGAGGAAGGCACCGAACGATCGTCGCCACTCCATTACACAGAATTAACTACAGTGCAGACAGAAATAGCCGCATATCAATCCTCAGTAAACAAAGCCGACGACTTTTCTTCTACTTGCCAACCAATACCTCCTACATTTCATACACCCGAATCGCAGTCCGAAGACTTACCTATTACGTCTGATACAACTGAGCTACAGTCTGAAGTCTTATCTAGTATATCTGTTACACCCGAGTCACAGTCAGAAGTCTTACCTTTTACGCCAGGTACACTCCAGCTACAGTCCGAAATTATACCTAAGAAAAGAAAAAGAAAACTAAATTCCAAGGCAATGTTAGAGCAACAGGTATTACATACAGAATGTATGGGCTTAGATGTGCCACCAGTCTCCAATAATCAAATTGAGCCCACTGTATTTGAGGAACGCATCGACCGATCGTCACCACTTCATTATACAACCGAGTCACAATCCGAAGTCTTACCTTCTACGTGTGGTGCACTCGAGACCGAAGTATTACCTTCAACGTCTGATACACCCGAGTCCGAAGTCTTGCCTAAAAAAACAAAGAGAGAACGAAATCCCACTGCGATTTTAGAGCAACAGAAGCTTAAACATCCTTTATTGTCGACCTGTAATTGTAAAGTATATAAATGCTCTGAAAAGTTTTCAGAAGATGATCGAAAAGAAATATGGACAGCATTTTGGAGTATGGATCGCCAAAGACGTAGAGATTTCATTTCAAGAAATGTAACTATAAAAGAACCCAAATCAAGAACAGCAAATGAATCCCGCAGGAAAAATACTTTGGTTTGGAAAATCAACGATATCGTTGTGTGCAAGATTTTTTTTTTAACCACCACCGGCTATTCTAACGACGAACACGTGCAATCGGTTTTGAAAGCGAATTTTCAGACTAACAACCAAGCTTCATCCGTTAAATCAGCACCGGACCCTAGAGGACGACATACACCAAAACATGCTTTTCCTGAAGGTTACAGAGATAATGTTATTCAATTTATCGAACAATATAAGCCCATGAAGTCACACTATAATGTAGAACATGCACCAA
Source organism: Apotomis capreana (assembly GCA_947623375.1). Taxonomy (NCBI): domain Eukaryota; kingdom Metazoa; phylum Arthropoda; class Insecta; order Lepidoptera; family Tortricidae; genus Apotomis; species Apotomis capreana. The sequence continues at coordinate 3,145,019 of OX392520.1, forward strand.
ATCGACGTTACTTGCCAACATCTCTCACATTTACTAAGATTCACCAAGAATTCCTAAAGTATTGTGCTGACCAAAATATGAGAAAATGTTCCTGGGCGTATTTTCATAATGTTTGTAAAGAAATGAACCTGTCTACAGCTGAACTTTCCCAAGATAGTTGTGATACTTGCACGAAACATAAGTGTAATCATTCAATAGACGAATCAAACCCCCATGACTGCAATAGTTGCAACTGTGACGAGTGTACCAAGTATCCACAGCATATAGATAATAAAAATAAGTCACGGCAGCATTTGAAAGAAATTGAGGCTATGTGTGAGAATGCCACTGACAAAGCCTTATTCACAGCTGACATGCAAAAAGTACTATGTATGCCCCAGCTTGTAGCCAAATCTTACTTTTTTTCGAGAAAGCTTGTACTGTTTAATGAAACTTTTGCACAGCCTGGAAAAAACAAACGTTCTGTTTGTGTTCTGTGGCATGAAGGTGAGAGTGGACGAAAAGCTCATAATATTGCAAGTGCTTATGTCAATTTCATGCTGGAGTATTGCAGAGACTTAAAAGAGATTTATTTTTTTACTGATAACTGTAACGCACAGAACAAAAACAAAGTATTTTTTTCGTCTTTGGTGAGAGTCGTCAACGATCCGTCAAATTCAATTGAAAATATTCATATTGAATACCTAGAACCTGGTCATACATATATGGCTGCCGATCAAGTGCACGCTAGCATAACTAGTAACCTGAACAGAACGTTCGAAATATACGATTTTCACGATTTTGAACAAAAAATAAAACAGTCGAGGAAAAAAAATGAGACGCTAGTTCTGACACACAAAAACGTATATTTATTCCAGGATGACAGTAAAGTTAAATATCCTGATGGTTTTAATATACACAGATTTAAAATCGTACAACTAAGAAGAGGTTCTCTGTCCTTATTTGTAAAAACAAACTATGATGATACGAGTTACAAGGAAATATCTTTTTTGAAAAAAACTGTGGAAAGTTCATTACAAAAGCTAATGAATGCTAAAAAAAGTTTGTTAGGTATGATTAAAAAACAAGAAAACCCGAGAGGAATAAGCAAAGAAAAGAAGACAGAACTTCTGAAATTATGTCAGTTTATGCCAGAAACGAGAAGACAATTTTTTGAAGAATTAGTCATATCTGATGTTGCTGATTTGGCTACGGAACGAGATGTTGACTTTTAATTACTGAGATTTGTAAAACTTTAATGATAATGAAAATATAAAAGATTACTTAAGTTATCCTCTTTTAGTTTCATTTAACTACTTATATCATAATTATATTTATTTATTCTCTTTCAAACAGTATCTTATATTGGCATAAACATTATTATTTTTTGGTCAAATCTGGTCTAAGAAGAATCGATGGTATTAAGTAATTAACGAAAGAACTTAAAAGTACAGTTTTTATTATTAGGAGTATACGACAGAAGGAAAGTTACAGTGTTTGACCGTAAACTCCATACAAAAAAACAGTTCTTTGTTGTGACAAAACACTGTAACATGATAGTTGCAGTGTTTTGTCACGATAATTTATATAAGTACGAAGCAACGTATGTCCAGACAAAACAAGTTTTAGTGTTTAAATAAATAAAATCAGTTAAATTTTCGTTCTTTTATGATTTGTATACCATAAGAACAACATCACCAATATTTTGTCGAAATTTCATCAGAATCGGACGAAAACTCACAGTTTTATGGCCAAATAACGAAAAAAAATGTTTTTTGCGATTTCTGAAAAAATACTTTTTTCAAGTTACAGTGTTTTGTCATGACACGGCAGAGGTTAGAACTGCGTCCCCAACAAAAATAAGGCGCTCCCAGAACAGTAGGTTAGGTTAGAACTGCGTCCCTAACAAAAATAAGGCGCTCCCAGAACAGTACATTACGTTAGGTTAGAACTGCGTCCCCAACAAAAATAAGGCGCTCCCAGAACAGTAGGTTAGGTTAGAACTGCGTCCCTAACAAAAATAAGGCGCTCCCAGAACAGTAGGTTGAGTTAGGTCAGAACTGCGTCCCTAACAAAAATAAGGCGCTCCCAGAACAGTAGGTTAGGTTAGGTTAGAACTGCGTCCCTAACAAAAATAAGTCGCTCCCAGAACAATAGGTTAGGTTAGGTTATAACTGCATCCCTGACAAAAATAAGTCGCTCCCCGAAAACTAGGTTAGGTTAGGTTAAACTGCGTCCCCAAAAGTAAGGCGCTCCCAGAACAGTAGGTTAGGTTAGGTTAGAACTGCGTTCCCGACAAACATAATTCACTCCCAGAACAGTAGGTTAGGTTAGGTTAGAACTGCGTCCCTGACAAAAATAAGGCGCTCCCACAACGGTTGGTTAGGTTAGGTTAGAACTACGTCCCTGACAGAAATAAGGCGCTCCCAGAACAGTAGGTAAGGTTAGGTTAGAACTGCGTCCCTGACAAAAATAAGTCGCTCCCAGAACAGTAGGTTAGGTTAGGTTAGAACTGCGTTCCCGACAAACATAATTCACTTCCAGAACAGTAGGTTAGGTTAGGTTAGAACTGCGTCCCTGACAAAAATAAGTCGCTCCCAGAACAGTAGGTTAGGTTAGGTTAGAACTGCGTTCCCGACAAACATAAGTCGCTCCCAGAACAGTAGGTTAGGTTAGGTTAGAACTGCGTCCCTGACAAAAATAAGGCGCTCCCAGAACAGTAGATTGGGTTAGGTTAGAACTGCGTCCCTAACAAAAATAAGGCGCTCCCACAACAGTTGGTTAGGTTAGGTTAGAACTGCGTCCCCAACTAAATCTAAGTAATATAAATTTTTTATTTAATAAATGCGACAGTTTGGATGCGATTATTATTGATACCAATATTCGGAATACCAATTTTATGCCTAAAATACATTCGACCAAACAATGTTATTCCATACAAATGTTAGACTAAACAATTTTCGGCCAAAAAAATATATGCAAAACAATTTCGGCCAAACAATTTTCGACGTAAAAAATAATCCACCAAAGATTATTAGGCCAAAAAATATGTGCCGAAAAAAATATCGGCCAAAAAATTTTAGACAAACAGATATAGACCCAACGCGGAGTATCTTCAACGTAATTTTGTAGTATATTTTTGTTGTTTGTCATGTGGCAAGTTGCGCCGGAGTCTACGTACCAAGCATTAGAGTTAATATCCACAGCTAATGCCGTCAATAACGTTCCATTCCACGCTTTTTCACATTTGTCACTCCGTTTATCACTTTTAATTGCTTTTGTAGGACAGTTTTTAGCGTAATGATTAGGTTTTTTGCATATGAAACACTTCACCTTGTTAAATTGTTTGCTGTTGACATTTTTTGTATTGCGGTTTGAAAACATTGCACTTTCTTCACACTTGTCAAAATCCCTACGCAAATTTTCTTGTAACAATTTACTTTTAACAGTTTCACTTGACAACCATAATAAGTGGGTCGTAATTTGGCGGTAAACCACTTAACATTAACACTGACAGAAAATCATCGTCCAATGGAGCATTTATGTCTCGTAGTTGTTGATCCAAGTCTGTGATCTTCAAGAGATACGCTTCCATATCACTAAATTGTTCCAATTTCAATCCAAACAATGTACGTAAAAGTCCAAGTCTCCTACACAACCCTTTGTCTTCATATGCCGTTTTCAAGTTCTTCCAGGCTTCATACCCAGTCGCTGCGTTCCGTACATGAGAAAAAGACGACGGCTGCACCATCAAACAAATTTTAGCATCTATAACTGTTTGGTTTATACACTTATTCTAACAGATTCCGTACCCAAAGGGTAAAAACGGGACCCTATTACTGAGACTTCGCTGTCCGTCCGTCCGTCTGTCACCAGGCTGTATCTCAAGAACGGTGATAGCTAGACGGTTGAAATTTTCACAGATGATGTATTTCTATTGCCGCTATAACAACAAATACTAAAAATAAAATAAAATAAATATTTAAGGGGGGCTCCCATACAACACAAATTCCTTTTTCTGTCACTTTTTAGGGTTCCGTACCCAAAGGGTAAAAACGGGACCCTATTACTGAGACTTCGCTGTCCGTCCGTCCGTCCGTCCGTCCGTCCGTCCGTCTGTCACCAGGCTGTATCTCAAGAACGGTGATAGCTAGACGCTTGAAATTTTCACAGATGATGTATTTCTATTGCCGCTATAACAACAAATACTAAAAATGAAATAAAATAAATATTTAAGGGGGGCTCCCATACAACAAACTTGTTATTCCTATATATACATATATATAGGTACGGAACCCTTCATGCGCGAGTCGGACTCGCACTTGCCCAATTTTTTAAGTGTTTCTTCGTTTGTTGATTTTTTCTGTCCAACTAATCTTCCCGGTGAAGGTGTTGGCGTAGGATGCTTCGCCAAAACCACATTTCAAAGGCTCCCAGTACCTTCCTGGCCCTTTGCGTCCTCACACCCATATAAAACTCTGCTCCCAATAAAATTATATATTTGCAGTCAGTAAATTATTTTTATCATTAAAAGCCTGTTTTGCTAAACCTATTCTTGCTTTGATGTCTTGTGTACTTACATCTTGAAACTGCTGTAATAAATATACATAAATATATTAGTTTTCTTTTAATAAATTATACGTGATTTCATACTTTGTATTTTATTATTAAAATGGTCGAGAATGTTGACTTTATTGATAATAAAAACATGATGCGAATGCAAGTACCTACATCGTGTGTGCTCAGTAAAAAATTAAAAATAAAAACCTTGCCGCTGAGTTTGCTCGACGATAATTTTGTATGAAATACCTTTATTTGTAGAGGTACATTGTTTTCAAAAAAACGAAATTTCCTATAATAAGGAAACAAAACGATATAATAATAAATATAATATAAAAGATGATGTGTATAAGTTTTACCTATGGTTTAACCATCACATTTAACATATTTTTTTTGAAAATGTAAATTTTTAATGATTTAATTTTTTAATAAATGGATTATTCCACGGGCGTATTACAACCGCTGTCAGCCTGACGTCATACATATTGTAAAAAGAGCTAAGCAGGAAACTTTCAACAATAATATACTGCAATACTCTTTATGAAATGTCTAAAACGACCTGCTTGTAAGAAGTTTCTATGGTGATACTGATACGTGCTGATACTGGCTTGTGACGTCATAAATATAAGTAATCTTCTTTTTAATCTTTTTCTAATTAAAACTGGTATAATGACCAAAAGTAAGTGGTAGTTTATTTGGTTCTGTGTATTTTTGAATGAGCGTTAAGTGGTTTCTATGATACTTTTTTTGAGTCAGTAGTTGAGAGTCACTTTGCGTAAACATAATATATATGCTATCTATAATATATTCTCTAGGTACAAAAAAAAACAGATTTTCGCCGACATTCTCACATAAGTGAAACCCTATACTCCTTTTGACGGTCGGAAACCACTTCTGGATTTGATCACTTTTGAATTTGACCACTTCTGAATTTGACCACTCCGGATTTGTCCTGCCTTTGTACAGTGAATAAATAAAAACCGACCAAGAGCATGTCGGGCCACGCTCAGTGTAGGGTTCCGTAGTTGCTCATCCTTCTCAATAAACTGCTGTTTTAAGCCCGAGGTTTACGTTAGGTTACGTTAAGAAAGATTTTAAGCTCTATAAAAAGGTCGTAAATGCCCTAGAAACTGAAATCACTTATTACCTTCTGGAAGTCAACTTACGACCTTTTAAAGAAAAAATATGAAATTTGGCGATAACTCAAAAACGGCTCGACTGATTTTATTCAATATAGCTTTCATTGAAAGTACTTATAAGGCCCCATTAACATGAATTTTTTCGAATTTTTTTGACCCGTGGTTGAAAAGTTAGAGGGGGGGGGGACACATTTTTTTTGTTTTTGGAGCGAATATTTACAAAACTGCTGACTATCAAAAAATAATGTTAGAAGACCCCTATTATTTTTACAAGACCTATTCAACGATACCCCACACACTAGTGTTGAAAAGAAAAAAAATCACCCCCACTTTATAGGTGTTCGAGAGGTATCCGAAGAAAAAGTTTTTTATTTTTATTTTATTTTACCGTTCTGTCGGCGTTATACATACATACTCATACCGAATTTCAGCTTTCTAGTACTAATGATCACGGAGCTAAGCCGCGGACGGACGGACGGACGGACGGACAGACGGACATGGCGAACCTATAAGGGTTCCTAGTTGACTACGGAACCTTAAAAACCTCGTCTGTGTTAAAGAGATTGTCAAATTTTATTAGTAACTAGAAGGTGTCCGCAACTTCGGTCGCGGAGTAGAAAAAGTCATAACCCCTCTTTTTTTCGTCAGCGTAGTCGGGTAAAAGTATCCTATAACCACCTGTGAATACACAGGTACCTGTGTATCAAAAATAGTGGAAATCCGTTTAGACAATTTGGCGCGATAAAGCTAAATTAAAATAAATATATTTTTCGATTTAGTGACCGCCAAATAGTCCGTTACAATATTTCTTTTTTAATATATCTTTAATGTACAGCCATTTCATTTTTACAACTTTATAATAGTAGAGATTATAAATAATAGTTTGAATACCTATATATGATTTACCTCACAATTCCATAAAGTTCGATTTTTTTGCTGTAAGATGAAGTAAGAAATGTGTAGAGAAAAGATGTATAAATAAAAAGAGGAAGTAAAATAACGGGTCTATATTGGAATCCATAATATCCTTAGTCCTATTTGTAAATTCCATAATAACTGTGGTCATAATGATCTTTTGCCATAATAACGCTTATCCTAATGTAAATGGCATAATATTGATTGTCCTAATATTGAATATCCTAATGATTATTTGCACTATTTTCTTAAGTAGGTACTAATGATCAAGAGTCCTATCAGTTACATATCCTAATACTGGTTGCCATAATCATCATTATGTTTAATAGTTACTATTCCTAATTATCATCACGTGTCCTAATAGGTACTTAACCTAAAACATGATAGTAGCCAGCTTGCATGATTTTAATTCTGATGCGAAATAGGTAATGTTATGACTTTTCGGCCCTCGATATAGACCCCTGAGACTTGCTCGTTAGGGTCGCAGTTCAACCTAACACTCCTCCTCGCTTCGCTCGTCGTCGTACCTAACCTAACCCAAGTCGGACATGCCTTAATGTGAAATAGGTAATGTTATGATTTTTCGGTCCTCGATATAGACCCCTGAGGCTTGCTCGTTAGGGTCGCAGTTCAACCTAACACTCCGCCTCGCTTCGCTCGTTGTCGTACCTAACCTAACAAAAGTCTGACCTGCCTTAAGGTAGAATAGGTAATGATTCTTACTTTACATTAATAAATTTAACGCCTACTATAAATATGGTATTCGACTATAATAACAAGTAACAGGTAATCTATAACAAGTTTGTTGTATGGGAGCCCCCCTTAAGTATTTATTTTATTTAATTTTTAGTAGGTATTTGTTGTTATAGCGTCAATATTAATACATCATCTGTGAAAATGTCATCAACTGTCTAGCTATCACCGTTCTTGAGATACAGCTTGGTGACAGACGGACGGACGGACGGACGGAGGGTCCCGTTTTTACCCTTTGGGTACGGAACCCTAAAAATTGTTTTTTTTAGCCTTTACATTTTACTATATCTGGTGCGCCATTAAACATAACATGACGGCATTGAAAATAACAAAGTATTATAAGGTCGAGGAATAAAACATTGGAAATAGAATTTAGTCATCAAATTACTCTTTTTACTGCTTGAAAATCGACGGAGCCCCGCGAACGGGGCTAGTCATTAGCCGCCTAAAACATTTTTTTTATTCACTGTACAAAGGTAGGACAAATCTGTTGTGGTCATATCCAGAATCGGTCAAAACCAGAATTGACCAAATCCAAAAGTGGTCAAAATCAGAAGTGGGCAGAACCAGAATTGGTCAGATCCAAAAGTAGTCAAAACCAGAAGTGGTCAAATCCAGAAGTGGTCAAAACCAGAAGTGTTCAAAACGAGAAGTGGTCAAAACCTGAAGTGGGCAAATCCAGAAGTGGTCAAAACCAGACGTGGTCACCGACCGTCAAAAGGCCTAAACAGTTTGTAATAGGTATTGTTTCAAAGCCTTCTTGAACTTCGGCTTGCTCGGACCATGGCGTATGTCTTCTAACAAACTGTTGAGTGAGACCTCAAGACACCACTCCCACCGCGCCTCGGGAGTCACCTTTCAAGAATAATTAAAACAAATACAAAGGGTGTATACTTTCTTTTTTTACCTTTGTTTGATGTCAAAAACGTGAAATTTTATGTTCTGAGGGTTCCATACGTCAGTGGGCAATAACGGAACCCTTATATTCACTTTGTTGACCTATTAATCCCTCATATGGTGATTAACAAGTACATATACCATCCGGCGCGGACAAAGTCGCGGGCAGCTAGTATTCATTACGTAATAATTAGTTAAATTAGACATTACCTGTTTAGTATTAGATAGTTTGTTGAGATGTTTAGGTTCCTGAAATAGAATAAAATAAACAGAACTTGTAAAATGCTTATCGTGGAAGTAGAAAAAATTGGGCAAGTGCGAGTCCGACTCCCGCATGAAGGGTTCCGTACCATAAAACAAGTTTGTTGTATGGGAGCCCCCCTTAAATATTTATTTTATTTTATTTTTAGTATTTGTTGTTATAGCGGCAATAGAAATACATCATCTGTGAAAATTTCAACTGTCTAGCTATCACCGTTCTTAAGAGGGAAGTATAGTACGCACTCGTCCATACAAAAAGAGAAACCGTTTTTCCACTTTGAATATTTTCCAATCTCCATCATTTTTTAGTATGTTATTGACACAGTGACAAACTAGGTTTATAGGTTTTCTTTTTTTCAAAATTTGCTATAGATTCTAATTTAAAGGTAGTTGAAAAACCTAATTTTTGTGATTAAAACGTTGTTGAATAAAACCGTTTGTATTATTAAAACAATGCACTTTTTAAAAAAAAGCGAAACCTATAAACCTAGATTATATTATGCTGAAGCGATCGACATCAAAATCGAAGTGATTTGCTAAGATTTAGTTAGTGGAAAACGTTTTCTCCCGTAACGCAAATTTCATCAAAAAAGTACCTATTGTCAGTCGCAAGCTGCAACGCTCTCTATCGCACGATTGCGGGTCGGGGGAGGAAGTAAAGTATCACGTATTTACAAGGATGTTAATGAAAAAGTAAAAAGGATCCTAGCCCGCGTAATCGATATCTAAATCTGTTTCAAAAATGATGGGAGTAGAGTAGGAACTTCTACTAACACTAGTTGGGTTTCAAGAAAAAGATCGATCGGTTGATTATCATTATATTACAATTTAATTTAAAAAATCGGCCAAGTGTGAGCCACCCACGCACCGAGGGTTCCGTACAAATTTTCACTTATGCCATCTTAACTGACCTGGTTAAGTTTGCACATGATGCGTATGGCGCCGTATACAAATGAGGTGCAAACTTAATATAACCAGGTTCACCAAACATGATATTTGAAAAGGACTATATTTTTTATGATTATATTACAAATGTATAGTTTCAGGGTGAATTGCAACAAGCTTAAAAATTACCTAATTTTGGTGGCTTTTTTTATTTTTAATTTAGAGTCAAAATTATATACATATCAATAATACGAATAAAGTCATAACCAATATTGTGTAGTAATGGCCCTTTGTTAAACATAATAGTTATAAAGTTATTATTATTTTAGTAATTTGCCTGCCACTTAGACTGCCATTTTGATTTTTTGGCCACCAAAATTGTACATCTACACCAAAATTAGTTACTTGTGCTAAAAATTAATATTTATAATAAATAAAATATTAAATATCGGACAACCTCACACAAATCGATCTACTCCCAAATTAAGCTCAAGAGGCTTGTGTAATGGGCACTAGACGATGATATACGTACTTATATAGATCAATATATACTTAAATACATAGAACAACCATGACCCAAGCACAAATATTCGAGTTCATCACACAAATATTTGCCCTGGCCGGGATTCGAACCCGGGACCGCCCGCTCAGTAGGCAGGTGTCTACAAACCGAGCCAAACGCGTCGTCAAAAATTGTTGATGAAATTGCCTACTGGAAATTAAAAGAAAGTAAATGTTTTATTAATCATTTTAGTTGTACCAAAATATCTGAAAATACAATCACTAACTCGTTTGTAACAACAATATATTTTTTCTTTTCGAGGACTTCTTCTCTTGATTGTTTTTTTATTGCGATTATCCATCCTTAAAAATAAATAAATTATGAATAGCAAAAGTAATAATTTAGATTAATTGTTTGCATGTAATGTATCTAAACACTTTATTGTACACAATATCAAGAAATACATTGCAAAAAATAAGCATGTACAAAAGCGAACCTATCCCTCTAAGGGATTTCTTCCAATTAACCTTCAAGTGAATGAGTATTAAACACAAGTAAATGGTAGACAAACCAAGCAACATGTACAATACGATAACTTTACAATAGTACACATGAAAATGCAAAAACCAAATGAGAGAGAGATAGGCAAACAGTCAATGTAATACATATTACGTAATATCTATATAAATACATATAACATAAATATAATCATAATTATAACAAAAACAGCAACCTAATCAAGTTATCATTTGTTCGACAGCCACAATTTCTGTAACTTCCCCTTGAGTGATGCTACGAACTGCGTGTACCTTAGGGCGGGAGACAATTTATTCCATAATTTCACGGCGCGCACAGCAAAAAACACATCGTAAACATGAGATCTATCCAGTGGGATAGATAGATCCAGATTCGCACTTGACCGCAGGCGATGGCCACTACCATCCGCCATGTAAAAGAACTTCTCTGCAAGGTTAGGAGGAGAAGAAGGAATGACAAGGACATTATACAAAAGACAAAGAACATAGTATCTGCGCTGACGGATCGGGAGCCATTTAAGTTGAGCGCGGTATTGAGACACATGATCAAACTTTGTGGAGACCAAAGCAAAAGTGAGCGGGCAAGCATGATCTTCGTATGAAGAGGAAGGAAATTCTGCAGACACCTCAATGAATGAAGGGACGCGAAAAGTTTCCCACTGATCTCAGATCCTACACATGACAAAGTTTGATCCATGGTAATGTCAAATTTGTTAACAGTAGAAGAGCAAGGTATAGGCGTACCATCAAAGAAAATAACTGGCTTAGCTTGATCTGAACGCTTGGAAATAAACTGTGGGCTTCCAACGACAATAGCCTGCGACTTCTTAGCATTCTTCACCAAACCAAAGGATCAAGCCCAAGCACGGATTGATTCTAGGTCTGAATTGATTTGCGAAACCAAGGAGCCAAAATCCTCAATGCTGGTCGCCGCATAAAGCTGCAAATCGTCTGCATAGAGATGGAACGAGGAGGAGAGTGACTTGGTGATTCCGATGGAGAGAGTATGCCCCCTTGGGGGACACCAGCAGACGGTTCACACCAGCTAGAAAATCGGTCATCAACTCGAACCCACTGGGAACAGAGGTAATCACGAAACCAGGACAGTGAAGTTGAAGATATATATAAAGTACTAAGTAAACTGAGAAGTATATCAACAGTGTTAAAAGGACTACTAAAATCAAGGAGCACCAATATAGTCACTTTTTTATATTCTATATTAAGACGAATGTCGTCGGTGATCTTAACCAATGCGGTGGTTGTGCCAAAGAATTAAACAAGTTAAGTCTATTTAGATGTGATGAGAGACCACTTATTATACTCTATGTTTAAGTATATTGAGGCAAAAATTTAAAGTTTATTTGTGGATAGGTACCTAATTAAACTGTACTGTAGTAATAGGAGAACTGTTTTTTGGCAACATACCTCTTCTTCGGTGTCGCCCTGTAGTTGGACCTTTTTCTGTAAAGTAACCTGAAACATAAAGTTAAGATTTACAGTTATAATTGTCCTAAAAAATGCAGATGTGGCTAACCCAACCGACCAATAACTAATTGTAAACAAATATCAGACAACGTCACACAAATCGAACCAGCCCCAAATTAAGCTCAATAATGCTTGTGTTATGGGTACTAGACGACGATATACATACTTGTATAGATAAATATATACTTAAATACATATAAAATCCATGACCCAAGCACAAATATTCGAGTTCACCACACAAATATTTGCCCTGGCTCGAAACCTAACTCGAAATAAACATTGGAAAATTTATAAGGCGTTATATAGGTACCTTATTTAATTATATGTAAATAAATAAAAAACTAAATAATCTTTATATATATAACGCTAGGCGCTGCTGTCTCACTGACACTCAAATATTTGTGTGATGAACTCGAATATTTGTTAGTGGGTCGTGGATGTTATCTATTATAATTATCATGTATATCGTTATTTAGTACCCATAGTACAAACTTTGCTTAGTTTGGGCCGATTTGTATAATATTGTCTAGTTAGTCTGGCGAGTTGTTTTACTTATTCAGATAGTCAATATACGTCAAAAAATGTATATGTATACATAGTAATGATTATGATTAGGTATCGAAAAATCTTTCGTTTTACTGGACTATATAATCTTACCCCAATTACCGCATCTTCGACCTGAAATTAAAGTGAAATGAGAAAGTGGACTCAGAGTGAGACGTGTCTATTGAACGTTTAAAACGTCTCATAAAAGTCACAGAGTTGTGACGTCACATTAGTCTTGGTACCTACGGGGAGCGCTACATTTTTCGGGATAAAAAGTAGCCTATATGTTAATTCAGGGTATCAGCTAACTCTGTACCAAATTTTGTCAAAATTGTTACAGCCTTTTGAGCGCGAAGACGTAACAAACATACTCACAAACTTTCGCTTTTATCCATACTAATATTATAAATGCGAAAGTGTGTCTGTCTGTCTGTTAACTCTTCACGCTTAAACCGCTGAATCGATTTTGATGAAATTTGCCATGGAGATAGTTTAAGATCCGAGGAAGGACATAGGATAGTTTTCATCCTGGAAATTATCCCTAAAAAGATTGAAAAGTGAGTAAGTAGTTCATGATGACATTGATGACCGTGTAGGAAATGTAATGATTAGACCAAAAGCACAATTGCTCTTACATTTGCTTAGGCGCTTTTAATAATCCCTTTTATTAATTAAGGTGATTAGGTGTGGATATTTATCGTTTTGTACGAGGTTGCTTCCATACTTCCAAGTAGATATGAGCGCCGCGCCGGCGCGCCGCCGTCGCCGCGGATTCGAGTCGGCGCGCCGCCGCCGTGTGAATAACGCGGCGCGCCGGCGCAACAAGTTGCGATTTGCTTTCTCGCTCGCACTCGTAACGTATCCCACCCGCGTCCGTGTTCGGTCGCACGATGGCTTCAATCGAGTCAAGTATTTTGCCGAGTGAACGCGTGTTGTTTTTTTTGAGCCGCGTCATAATATGAGTCTGACACGATGATGAGTTCTTAAAATGTGTTTAACGTACCTGGCGCCACCTAGTATTTGAACAGTACCTTTACAGATACCGTTGTCAATGGTTGAATGAGAAAAACACAATTTTTCTCTTGCTACGCAACCTTCACCGATGACATCCCCGTGGTAGGAGGCGACGTCAAGCTGGGGCTGTTCGCGGATGACGCGGAATTTCACACCGCATCCGTCAGCCCCACCCATGCCGTCAGGAAGATGCAGACCCAGTTAGACGCCCTACCAAGATGGCTTGAGGACTGGAGGCTTACTGTCAACGTCACCAAGACTCAGGCCTTCATGACCGGAAAAAAACAGACTTCACCTCCACTCCGCATGTTTGGTCAAGACGTGGAATGGAAGCACACGGTGAGGTACCTGGGTGTCACCATAGACCGGGGCCTCACCATGACGCAGCACGTGGCGGAAGTGGTTTCAAGAACCAGACCAGCGAGAACTACGCTGAGACCAGTCCTAAGGAGCAACCTGCCGATCCACACGAAGCTGGGGATCTACAAAACGTATGTGAGGTCCAGGCTCACATACACGGCGCCGGCGTGGTACGCCCTAGTGGCTACCACAAACCGAAACAAAATGAGAGCCCAAGAAAACCTGGCACTGAGACACATTACAGATTGCCCACGCTTCGTGCGGAATGACCATATACAGAGGGCACTGAAATGGAAACCCTCAGACGCCTAGATCAGCAGACTGGCCAGCACAATGTTCCGGAAAGCTGATGAATCCCGCCACGAGCTGCTACGAGCTGCAGATTCAGCGACACCACCACCACCACCAACAGTGGGAAATAAGAAGAGGAGATAAAGCTCCACCCGGGCCTCGAGGAGTCATGGAACATCACGAAGGCCCAACCAACTAAGAAACCGCCGTCGCAACCACACGTCACTAGAAAGACCGGCCCGTAGTAACGGGCCGCGACAGAAGTAACCTAAGTGTACATAGTACAGTTAATCTCCTCCCCCCACACTCCCAAGAAGTGGGAGTTTGAGAGATGAGCAAGGATACTCCTAATGATCAATAATTATCCTTTGACGCGCCGAAAAGTACCGACACATCTCTCAAACCGATACAGAGCTCACAGAAATCATACAAGAGGGGCACCGACAATAAGGTCCCTTTTTCACTAAACTTTAAGGGCTGTTCTAAGTCTTAAAAAATCGATTTAAAATTCATTCATTTTTCATTTATTCATTCATTCAAAAACAACTTACATTGTATGTGAAATTTAGCATAATAATAATAATATACTTAATAATAATATATACCAAGTTAATACTAAATAATCCATTCATTTTGTAAAATAATCAACGTACCTAGACAACAATAATTACAATTAAAAACAAATTTAAAAATATTCCCAAATTCATCATTCCTTATATTATATCCTCAAATGTCAATTTATAATTACACACTTCAATTAAATTTAAGTTACAGTACTTATAGGACTATTTAATTTACATTATAAATCATCAATCTTGTCATCCATAAGAAAATCACTAGTGGAATAATAACACTTCTTCAACAATAATGACTTCAATCTATTTTTAAAAGTATTTACAGCACCAATTGTTTTAAGCGAAATAGGCAGTTTATTGAAAAATTTGATAGCCTGATACTGAGCGCTGTGACTCACCACTTTAAGTTTGGGCTGTAGTAGACATTTCAAGTCTTTCCTTCTTGTACTTTCCCGTATTTCCTTGTCTTCGACTGTTTCAATCTGAGACAAATTTCCCATGAGATCCGTAACTAGGACCAAGATGTACAAACAGGGAACAGTAAGTATTTGTAGCCTCTTGAAATGTTCTACACATGATTCTGATTGTGGTATGCGCACTATTATTCTAATTGCACGTTTTTGTACAATGAAGGCCCTTTTCATATTATACTCATAGCTGTTACCCCAAAATTTAACGCTGTAACGAAGCTTAGACTCAACAAGTGCATAGTAAACTAGTTTGAGATGAGCCACATCTAAGACCTCTCTCAAGCTTCGTAGAGCATAATAGGCCGAGCTGATGGTGTTCTCAATTTGTTCTAACTCGTGCTTCCAATTGAGTAATGAGTCAACATACACGCCAAGGAATTTGACCACTTGCACACTCTGTATTTCTTGACTATTAAGCGTGGCTTGCAGTGTTTCCTGTGTCTTGGATGTTGATTTGAACAGCATTGTACATGTTTTACTTATGTTAATTTGTAAATGTATTTGTCAGATTAAATTTTTTTTTGACATTTCACTTTAAACGCGATTATCTCGGCAACTAGAACCGACAATAAGGTCCCTTTCCCCAGATAACGCCACAAATGTGGGACAGTCGCGGAAACCGAAGAAAATATTAAGTTTTAATATGATTAATTTTCTGGAAACGTAATCTTTAACTGATTTATATGTATACATACTTACATTAAGACTTGTATTAAAACATAAAAACGTTTTTAAAGTGAAGATTGTGATGGTTTTATATGCTTTTTATATTATTTCGATTATATATCTGAGAATTTTCATTCAGTGTTATTTTTTGTTTAATTAGTTATATTTGTGTGCAATTAAAAAAATATGATTGTTTACATACTTCGTTCTTTTATTAAAATAAATAATAGTCACAAAAACCAGGTTTTTTTTTCTCAAATTGATCTATCATAAAAATCTAAAGCTCAAGGTCACGCCGCCGACGCCGCCGCCGCCGCGGAATTTTGCCTATCACGCCGCCGCCGCGGAATTGGCCATCGGCGCTCATATCTACTTCCAAGTTCCACGCGGACGTAGTCGCGGGCAAAAGCTAGTATGTAATATTATTGTGATTTGAATAGTCTTTGCTGTAAGGATCTATGAACTGCAGGTAATTTCTTTACCATGATTTTACAAAAAAAATATTAAAATGTGAATTTGACAGTTCCCAATAATAGTGGCTAAAGGGATCTTTGCTTCCACTTAATTGCTTTTGGTAACTACGGCTACCTGCCACCGCTCTTATTTTATTATATAAATAGAGTCCAACTCAAAATTCAAAGCAATTGAGTGGCTAAGCAATCTTCTTACAAGACCCATCTTAATTAATTGCATCTAACTTCCGTCTTAAATAATGTGTATTAATTATACCAACCAGCTGAAAGAATAGTAAAAAAATGATTATTAATAATAATGTATTGTCTATGACAGTCAAACAGTTACCAGCGTGTTCGCCGATGCTACCAGGAATAAAAAATCATATATTTTAAGCCATTTTGATCTACCTGAGTGCCAAGTTTCATGTTAATTTGTTGACAGAAAAGCAGGTTTTTACGATTATTAACACCATCACTATTTCAAGAGTTTAATATCCACCTATATGCACCGTACACACCCATCTCAAAATAATAATCTATCTATACGTCCACCAATTTTTCAATGAGGTTACCCTCATCTGGCAGAAAATTGTTTTACCGAACGTAAGGTTTCGCATAATGCTCGCAGTTTTCTTCAGCTAAAGCGGGAAATATATTTAAAATGTTACGGTGTATCTAGGGGGACGGGTGTCTATTCTGCATGTAGCAGTACTATAATATATTCGGTGGAAATAAAAGCAGTATAAATAATTATGCATTTATGCATTACAATTGTCATGTTCTTTGAATAAATTTCAGAAATATATATTTCTGTGCGTAATACCTAATAATTGATATAAAACACTCACGATTTTATTCATTAAGATTCATACAGGTAACAAGGGAATCGGGGAGTATTATGATACACCACTGGCAACACAGAAACGAATTGACAGAACCAACCAACCAATCATAGCGTGATGGCGTCGACAGTCCTCCTGTCATTCCGGTGTGTCATACCTTGTTTTCTTATACCATGAGTAATAATAATAATATTAAGTAATTTAATTTTGTTATTATGTTATGTGTTGACATCATATTCACATAAATACCTTTTTCGCTTCGGGGGAAGCATTTTCTTCATTCTATAAATTAGAAAAAAAAAATTAAGAAGTTAGATCTAGCGTATTTTTTTTTTTGAGCACCGCGCAATCTGTGGCACAGTATTATTTAATTACAAATCCTCGAATCCGTTTAATCTGATCTATTCCAATGTGTAAATTTTGTCTTAGTGCGTGTGCCAAATATTTTTTCAAATGATTATGAAAATAAATATACAAAGTAAGACAATTATTAATTTTGTATTAATCATTTTCTTAGATATTTTGATAACGTAAGAAAATCCATATTATTATTTAATTACAATATACTTAGTACAATTTAATTGTTTCGTATAGGTACCTACCTAAAATGTGTTTTTTTTTTATGAAACAAAATGATTTTAATTGTATTACTTTTTAATGTATTTGGATAGGAAAAAAGTAAAAAAAGAGAAAACTTGCGTGATGCTTACCAAAGTCTCTTCAAGAGCATATCTTATGCCTTTGAACACTTTCACCTCTCCCCCCTGAAATAACATTCACTGTTAATTAAAGCCTGACCTCAAATATATTATGAGGATTGTCAAGAGGGCACTTTATATGGCAAAAAATTTGCAACTGTCAGTATAGTCACGTATAGTCCGATAACATAATCTATACTATTATCTATACTATTATAAAATCCTAAATTTGTATTGAAAATAAATTTTCTATGGAGGGAGGTCATGATTTCAGGAAAAATCTCGATAGCGTGATGCAGCCGGATAGTTGTTTTGTATGGACACGCTTCGCCGTGCCAACCTGGCGCCATCTGTTTTCAAAAAAACCGTTGTCCTCGCATCACGCCGAAACGGCTGGATAAAAAGTTACGAATTTTGGTACAGGAATAGCTGAACATCCAAAGATGGTTATAGGATACTTTTTATTATGATTAATATTTATCTCTGAAAACATAAATTCCATGAAATATTTTCCTTACAATGTGTAACCTTATAATGACAGCGTTTGTGATTTTGAATTTAGAACGACGCGACCCCCGCGTGGCTCTTACGTGTACAAAAACTAAAAAGTATGAATTCGACATAATACCTCCTCGCGGCCCACCGGCATTAAGTGGTTTGAGGTTTAAGTTACGGAAACCGTCTTAGTTAGATAGAAAAGATGGCGCCAATTATCGACCAACACAGACGAAAATATGAGTGCAATGTTCGTTGTAAATTGGCTCATGCTCAAAAAAAAAACATACATTTCTTTAAAAACACAATTTGCGACAATAGTAACTAATTAATGCTCTTTTATTGAATATGCAATTATATTCTTCTGTAGTTTGTAAGTATTGACCATAAAAGCCCGGAGACGCAATAAAAAATGTTAATGAATAAAACAGATTTTTTAATGCCATTTTATCGAGTGTAATTGAAATAAAAGTATTTCGAATCAATTTAAGTAAATTTAATACATTTTTAAATATGTTTTACCAACCAACATTTAGAACATTAGGCGCAAATTTTTGTATTGTTTGTGTTTGGCCTAACTTACTAATAAGGTAGCGAAATGTATAATAAACGATAAATATACGATATATTTAGCCACAATTTTGCATCTATGTAGTTGTTTTAATATATCAAATTTATTCAAACTATATCAGTAATTATTTATTTTTAACGGTGTGTTGAGATTTTGTTCTCAATGACCCAATTTTCCGCTAGATGGCGTTGTTACTTTGACAAAATCTCCATACTAGCGGCTGCATCGCGCTGTTAAGATTTTTCCTGAGTTAATAACACCAGCTCCATACATGTAAGGTTTTGGAGCCATTGATGGGTCTCCTCGACACCAAGGCCAAGGATTCACGCACGTCGTTGCGTGCCCGTGACCACGATTCGGCACAAGCTAAGCTAGGGTCTAGCTGTGATGGCTGATGGGTTAACCTGGACTTCGAGAATTACTACCGAAGTTGTTGATTATTGATCGCATACCTAATATAAGCAGCAGTGTATCAGTTATTGAGAGTTGCTGCTCGACAATGTATGCATTTTGTATGAAAAACAACCACGATTCGATTCGAGACAAGACAAAATTCTTAAATTTACAATGTAGAAAGGATTTCACCTAGCCGGGATTTGAACCCAGAACCTACTGAAATAATAACCGTGTTATCTCATGCATTTTCCTTTGCTTCCTTATTCATTATACCACGGATAACAAAACAGTGAGGCCATCACGTATCCGTTCAGTGGTGCTTTCGCCATTATTGACGTACGCTCGATTGAGTTAAGTTGGCACCTGAATCTTATGGCGTTACTTAGGACATTATTATGACAGGTCATATTATTAATTAGTATTAGTACCATTGTAGACGAAAATAATTTATTGTCATCTTAATAGATGTCATTAATATATGTTCAGGTAGGACTATGAGCTAATTATTTTTCAAGGTGCTTTGAATAGTTCTCTACAATAAACAATAAATATTCAAAACGATATATAAACATAAGTCTAGCCTCAATTTAAACTAAACCAAGATGATGTTCACAATGGTAGCACCGAAGGTGCGAAGCGATCTAGAGTAGTCGCCCACCCACTAAATTAAGAAGTAACTTAATGCGAGGCCGTAGGCCTAGCTCTACGTAGCACCGAAGGTGCAGAGCGTCCCAGGGATGCCGCTCACACATTTAAGCTTATATTAAGTGCGTGGGCGGCCTCGCATTAAGTTTTTTAAATCTACAATAGACAATAAATATTAAATACAATCTTTTAATCCTCGTGGTGTGATCCTCGCTCAGGGTCGTATCTGGTTCAACAGATTTCATTGGCCATATAACGTGGGAACGCTGCCAGTGTAATGGGAACGTTTGGGCCAGGTGCGACTCGGGGCGAGCCTTTTTAAGTCCTTCTTCACCTTCCAAGATATTTGTTATCGATCCACAACGTTGACGAAGCCTGTTATAGATGTCACGTTATTGGTGTTGTTTGACGAAGCCTGTCGCTGATTAGATTTTTGTATTCTCTTTGACGATGCCTGCGTTGCGGATTTAATAAATTGAGTTATGTCTTTAAATACTCGCAAACAAAAGCTATAACTACAAAAACATATTTATAGGGCCAACACATTAGTTATTTATTAAATGAAAGCCTTACACTATAGCTTTGATCTTTTAAACATACCTAAGTCTTGACTCAATCTTAATTAAACCAAGATGATGTTCACAAGCGTAGCACCGAAGGTGCGGAGCGTTCTAGGGAAGTCGCCCACCCACTAATATAAGTAGTAACTTAATGCGAGGCCGTAGGCCGAGCTTTACGTAGCACCGAAGGTGCAGAGCGTCCCAGGGAAGCCGCTCACACACTTCAACTTATATTAAGTGGGTGGGCGGGTCGCATTAAGTTATTTAAATCTACAATAGACAATAAATATTCAAAACGATTTTTTAAAAATAGGTCTTGCCTCAATTTTAATGAAACCAAGATCATGTTCACCAGCGTAGCACCGAAGGTGCGGAGCGTTTTAGGGAAGGCGCCCACTCACTAATATAAGTAGTAACTTAATGCGAGGCCATAGTCCGAGCTTCACATAGCATAGAAGGTGCAGAGCGTCCCAGGAAAGCCGCTCACACATTTAAACTTATATTAAGTGGGTGGGCGGCCTTACATTAATGTATTTGAACATATTTTAAGTGGGTGGGCGTCTTCCCTGAAACGCTTCGGACCTTCGGTGCTAAGTTACTTTATAAACCCTTAGTAATTTAATGCGAGGCCGTAGGCCGAGTTCCACGAGCGTCCCAGGGAAGCCGCCAACCCACTTAACATATGTTTAAGTAACTTAATAGGCGGCTTCCTTGGGACGCTCCGCACCTTCGGTGCTACGCGGAGCTCGGCCTGCGGCCTCGCATTAAGTTGCTTCAACTTATATTAAGTGGGTGGGCGAATTCCTTGAGACGCTCCGCACCTTCAGTGCTACGTGGAGCTTGACCTTCGGCCTCGCATTAAGTTACTTCAACTTATAATAAGTGGGTGGGCGGCTTCCTTGGGACGCTCCGCACCTACGGTGCTACGCGGAGCTCGGCCTTCGGCCTCGCATTAAGTTACTTCAACTTATAATAAGTGGGTGGTCGGCTTCCTTGGGACGCTCCGCACCTACGGTGCTACGCGGAGCTCGGCCCTCGGCCTCGCATTAAGTTACTTCAACTTATATTAAGTGGGTGCGGCTTTCATGGGACGCTCCGTACCGTCGGTGCTACGCGGAGCTCGGCCTTCGGCCTTGCACTAGGTTACTTCAACTTATATTAAATGGGTGGGCGGATTCCTTGGGACGCTCCGCACCTACGGTGCTACGCGGAGCTCGGCCTTTGGCCTCGCATTAAGTTACTTCAACTTATATTAAGTGGATGGGCGGCTTCCTTGGGACGCTCCGCACCTTCTGTGCTACGCGGAGCTCGGCCTGCGGCCTCGCATTAAGTTATTTCAACTTATATTAAGTGGGTGGGCGGATTACTTGAGACGCTCCGCACCTTCGGTGCTACGCGGAGCTCGGCCTTCGGCCTCGCATTAAGTTACTTCAGCTTATAATAAGTGGGTGGGCGGCTTCCTTGGGACGCTCCGCACCTACGGTGCTACGCGGAGCTCGGCCTTCGGCCTCGCATTAAGTAACTTCCACTTATATTAAGTGGGTAGGCGGCTTCCTTGGGACGCTCCGCACCTACGGTGCTACGCGGAGCTCGGCCTTCGGCCTCACATAAAGTTACTTCCACTTATATTAAGTGGGTAGGCGGCTTCCTTGGGACGCTCCGCACCTACGGTGCTACGCGGAGCTCGGCCTTCGGCCTCGCATTAAACCTTTACCGCATACGAAGCCATATATGGCAGATATGAACTTGGACCTTATTGGCACAGGTCAAGGTTCAAATTCAAACAACTATTTTTTTCCTATATGCGGTAAAGGGTTAAGTTACTTCAACTTATATTAAGTGGGTGGGCGGGTTCTTTGGGACGCTCCGCACCTACGGTGCTACGCGGAGCTCTGCCTTCGGCCTCGCATTAAGTTACTTTAAACTTATATTAAGTGGGCGGGCGGCTTCCTTGGGACGCTTCGCACCTTCGGTGCTACGCGGAGCTCGGCCCGCGGCCTCGCATTAAGTTACTTCAACTTATAATAAGTGTAGTGGAACAAAGCGCAAGCACAACCAGACACAACTGGGACACGTCGAAAAAGGTAGTAGACCATAACAAATTGAAATGGGCAATTTCAACGTTCCAGCCGTTAAAGGCTCCGGGACCAGATGGAATCTACCCAGTACTACTACAAGAAGGCGCAAACGTACTCATTCCTCACCTGAGTAGACTGTACAGAGCGTCTATAGCATTTGGACACATACCACGAGTATGGAGAATGGTAAAAGTAATATACCTGCCTAAACCAGGCAAGGCAGACTACGGAGAAGCCAAATCGTACAGGCCTATAAGTCTGTCTTCATTTTTCCTAAAAACATTGGAAAAATTGGTGGACAGACATATAAGGGATGGTCCATTAAAAAGACGTCCGTTGCACAAACTACAATGTGCGTACCAACCTGGAAAGTCAACCGATACCGCGTTGCACCTGGTAACAACCAGAGCCGAACGGGCCATAGAAAATCAGGAACTATGCCTGGCGGCTTTTCTAGACGTAGAAGGAGCGTTTGATCGCACCACGTACCAAGCTATCAGTGAAGCAGCTGCAAGACATGGCATAGAACTGACCATCTGCAAATGGATAGGCAACATGTTAAACGCCAGGCTAATAAAGTCGTCTCTGATGGGAGATGAAATACTAGCTACGGCTACAAAAGGGTGTCCCCAGGGAGGAGTACTCTCACCTACTCTATGGAGTCTGGTGGTAAACTCCCTAATGGAGGAACTCAACAGTGGTCCTATCTATACGGTAGGATATGCAGATGATCTGGTGATTCTCGTAAATGGGAAATTTCCCAGTACGGTATCAGCAATTATGAGTGAAGCACTGAGGAAAGTGGAGAAATGGTGTAACAATCACCAATTATCCATTAACCCAGGCAAAACAGTGGTAATACCATTCACGAGAAAGAGAATTCTTAAGGACATGCAGGAACTAAAACTGTATGGACAGGTACTCGAAATGTCCAGTGAGGTGAAATATCTTGGTGTCATACTAGATAAGGAACTCAATTGGAAAAAGCATGTTGATCACACCATAACAAAGGCTCTCAGAGTATTTGGGATGTGTAGATCAGCGTATGGTAAGACGTGGGGATTAAGTCCAAAGGTACTAAAGTGGATTTATACCATGATGGTACGACCAATCATCCTATATGGTAGCCTCGTATGGTAGCCAAGGACGTTGAGGAGCACATGCAGAGACGCCTTGACGAAGGTGCAAAGAACGGCGTGCATGGCTATAACAGGGGCGTTTAGAACTACGCCAACCGCGGCGCTAGAAATAATGTTAGATCTACAACCGCTACATATAGTGATACAGTCCGAAGCGCGCAAATCACGGCACAGGTTAAAAACAATGGACCTGTGGAGTTACTGCACGCCGAAGACTAAGCACACTAGCATGGAAAGCAACAATTTTCTTGACAGAATAGCAACCATGAGCTGCGATAAAATGCAGCCTAAGTTTGTATTCAGTAGGAACTTCAAGGTACAAAATCCAACGAGGGCGGAATGGGCCGAGGGTCGCGAGCCACCTACAGCAGATGGTGAGGACATTATTTGGTACACTGATGGATCAAAAATGGGATCAGGTACGGGAGCAGGCATTCATGCAAAAGACTTCAATGCAAGTACAAGTATGGGAGGTTATGCGACTGTCTTCCAAGCGGAGACATACGCTATAATCGCCTGTGCCCAGGAGAACATAGATAGACTTACCAGAGGGAAGCACATCTACATACTCAGTGACAGTCAAGCGGCACTTCAAGCGCTGGGTGCGCCTAAAGTGGATTCTAGACTTTATTTATTTATTTATTTATTTATTTATTTCTATAATCAATAACTTAAATCTATCATTACAGGCAGCCCCAATGCGATAGATAAGCTAAATAGGCATTAACACAAATTTCCAATTAAAAATAACACGAAAAGAAAAAAAATAGTAATAAAGTCATTAAATAAAAAAGCAATGCAAATAAAAATTGTTACAAAATTAAAATAATAAATGTCGAGGTTAAAAATACACAATGTCAATATGATCTTATACAACGAAAAACAAAAAATAAAAACATAATTAGTAATACAAAATTAAAACTAGCATAAAAAACAATGTCAAATAAGTTAATAATCCAGATCAAATCGACGTCAATTTAATTAATAAGAAATAAAATAACAAAATGACATTTAGTGCAAATCGCTTAGTGAGAACATACGAGTAGTTGCCTTTGTAAATTCGTTCAGGGAGCATGTAAATAAATCCAACTGTATCGCGACTTTGTTGATAGTGCGAATAGCCCTCGTTAGCGGTGCCTCCCGCAGCAGCTTCGTGCGAGCGACGGGCTCGGCCAGCAGCGGCGGCCGGCGCCGGCGCCACACGTACCGCTCCGGCACGCACAGCGACAAGGCGCACAGCACCCCGGGGTTGCATAACTTCCCTCTCAACACCTTCCATATATATGAAGCGAGGGCCAGTTCTCGCCTCACCTCTAGTCTGTTGTACCCCACCATTCCTAGTACAAATAGCGTGGGATACAACAATGGGTATCCAGGATATACACCATATTGTTTTAAATAAAGGAGCCTAACATACTTATTTTGGATACGTTCCAACATTAGCTTGTATTTAGCTTCATGTGGACTCCAGATTACTGCGTTACTTTCGAGGTGACTTTTAACTAGAGCTTCGTACACGGTTCGTATCGCAGAGATATTTGTAAAGTCCTTTGCTAGACGCATTACAAAACCAAGATTTCTAAATGCCTTTTTGCAGATCCTACCGATATGCTCACGAAATGACCAATTGGCTGTTATGCCCACACCAAGATCACGTACCTCCAAAACTCGCTGCATTGGCTTTCCACCGACATCGTATCGATGATGCACTGGGCTGCGTGCACGGCTGATTGAAACTATACTGCATTTAGACTCATTGAAGTACAGCTTGTTACACACACTCCAGCACACAACCCTGTCGATATCCTCCTGCAACTTATGGCAATCCGAGACATCATCGATTACTCGGACTAGTTTCAAATCGTCAGCAAATAAAAGGCACGTAGAATCCTTCACCACGTCAGGGAGATCGTTGATCATGAGGATGAATCCCAACGGCCCTAAATTACTGCCTTGACTCACTCCGGACCTGACGTAATATGGTTGAGATTTGCTGCCCGCACAATCCACATACTGCTGCCTATCGCGCAAATAGCTAGCGAAGAATTCTAAAGTGTGTGGCGTGCAACCAGCCCTCGCAAACTTCATCAATAATATGTCGTTGTCCACCGTATCGAATGCCTTTCGGAAGTCAAAGTATGCAACGTCTACTTGTCTACCGGCATCCAAGGCTGGGACAATTAAGGTCATTAGATGCAGGAGGTTTCCAGTAGTGCTACGCTCTGCTCGGAACCCATATTGCGCATCGGAAAGTTGAGCACTCACCTGAGACTGCAGGGTCTTATGTAAAGCCGACTCGAAGACCTTAGCAGGTGCATTCAATATAGCTACTGGCCTGTAATCACTGGGCACTGGCCCACCGCCACCCTTCGGCACAGGTACCACCCTGGTTACCTTCCACGTCTCAGGATACACTTTAGACGTCAGGCAGACGTTGAATATGTGGCACAGAGGTTCGGCTAGTGTCGAACGGCAGTCCTTCAAGAGGAAAGGTGGTATTCCATCTGGACCAGCAGAACGCTTTGCCGGAAGCCGAGCCAGGGCCTGCTGTATCTCGCTTACGTCCAGACGTTCAATGTGAACTCTTGCACTGCTCGCCCCCGCCGTAGCATCCGCTTTAACCCAGTCTAATTCAGCCGGCACCTGACTAAAGACGGAATAAAAAAACTTTGCGAACTCGTCGGCACATTCCTGTTCCCCTAAAATACGCCCGTCCTTTACCAGCTTCTGAGCAGAGCCACTGGATCTTTTAGATTTTACAAATTGCCAAAAAGACTTTGGATCCAACGCCAATTGTTTTTGGACTCGGTCCTGATAATGGTCATGAGCAGTTGCGATATCAATTTTCAATTGTGCCCGATACCTAGAGAACGCTTCGTAATCCTCATTAGATTTTGTTGCCTTATATTTCTTATGAAGAGCATATTTTATTTTAATGTCGCGAATTATTTGAGCCGTGTACCACTCCGGGTATGAATACCGACTTGTGTATAATGGCGTCCTAGCTTTGAACAAGCTTGGAAGGCACAATAAGGTGCAACTGGTATGGATCCCAGGGCATGAAGGCTTCATCGGTAATGAAATTGCAGGTGAACTTGCTAGAAAAGGGTCTGCGACAAGTTTCATAGGACCTGAACCATGTGTGGGTCTCTCGCAGGGAACCATAGCAACAGCCATCAAGGACTATGCCAAAAACCAGCACCAACAAGAGTGGAGGAAAATGGCAGGCTTGAGGCACTCAAAGCTATTCATGGAATGTATAGAATCAGGCTGGACCAAGAAATTATGGGAATACAGCAAAAGACAGCTCCGAATCATAACGGGGGTGTTTACTGGTCACTTTGGGGTCAAAGGACTATTGGCCAAGTTGGGACTGTCGGACAATACAGATTGTAGAATGTGTGGCGAGGAGGCAGAGACAATGAAGCACATACTGTGTGGATGGCATGCCCTCGCCAGACTCAGAATGAAGGAATTCGGTATTGGTTACCCAGAACCGAAGGAATTCCAGGCACTACCAACTGGTTCCATCATCCGATATATGAAGGTGGTGGAACAATCCTTTGAGTAGGCGCGATGGGGGTAACTACACAAAAGATCCCATTGGGTCGAAGTGTATCCGCAAGGACCCCTTCCTAATAAGATAAGATAAGATATAATAAGTGGGTGGGCGGCTTCATTGGGACGCTCCGCACCTACGGTGCTACGCGGAGCTCGGCCTTCGGCCTCGCACTAGGTTACTTCAACTTATATTAAATGGGTGGGCGGATTCCTTGGGATGCTCCGCACCTACGGTGTTACGCGGAGCTTGGCCTTCGGCCTCGCATTAAGTTACTTCAACTTATATTAAGTGGATGGGCGGATTCCTTGAGACGCTCCACACCTTCGGTGCCACGCGGAGCTCGGCCTTCGGCTCCCATTAAGTTACTTCCACTTATATTAAGTGGGTAGGCGGCTTCCTTGGGACGCTCCGCACCTTCTGTGCTACGTGGAGCTCGGCCTTCGGCCTCGCATTAAGTTACTTCAACTTATATTAAGTGGGTGGGCGGCTTCTTTGAGATGCTCCGCACCTTCGTTGCTACGCGGAGCTCGGCCTGCGGCCTCGCATTGAGTTACTTCGACTTATATTAAGTGGGTGGGCGGCTTCCTTACCAGGACGCTCCGCACCTTCGGTGCTACGCGGAGCTCGGCTTTTGGCCTCGCAATAAGTGTAGTGAACGTATGATATTGTATTTACGCGTGCGAAGCCGCGGGCAAAAGCTAGTATAGTATATAATAATTATATGCCAATAATTTTTTAAGAGGTACGACGATTACTCCAGTATCCTATGATCAGATCCTAACCTTAATGACAATAAGACGAACTAGAAAGTAAACCTTTCCAAACAGAAAAAAAATCCCAATTGGCCCAGTCGTGTTTGAGTAATTGAACGGGGTACTAGCATTAAGAAAAAACATACTTACTGATAAATTAAGTCTGTTAAAAATAAATTTTTGTTTGTTCCAAGAAACTGAAAACGTACCGTATTGATCAAGTTTGCCAACTGAAAAGATAATTATTATTAAATGACATGAAGATTTATTGATTACCATATTTTTTTATTAAAGCCAAATGTTAGCGTAAACCAAATGTTTCAAATGAGCGACAAATTAAAAAAAAAGAGCTTCCAGAGTCAGGTGGGTGAACTTCCAATGTTTCTATCCAAGCCACTATCTGAAGCTTCGATTCCTTCAAGCAGAGAATTAATTTCTTATTGTCTCATTCAGTGTCGAAAATGTCGACGGTTGGTTAAGTTTTCGAGGAGGAAATAAGTTCAAAACCAGCAGGGCTAGCATATCTTACCTCGACTCAATATCATCTGTCTTACTCGCACGATATTGAAAGGAAAGTGACAGAATTTGTCGCGCGACAAAGAGTCGCGTGTCACAGTTATGCTAGACATGATTTGCATAGAGAAATTTGCAGTGGTTGCTGTAGTGAACAAGGATCTACACGAGGCACAGAAATCATGGTTTAATTTAAATTATTAGTAACACCACTAGTGTGGTGGTGTGTAGTGGTATCACTACCAGTGGTTGTGGTACTCTACCACTCTAATTATTTATGAAATCAAGGATGTTAAATTATAATTTGTTGACTACAGCGCGATAAAAAGTCTGATAACCCCAACATTAAAAGGAAATAATATAAAAACAATATTTACGTACCAACTAAAACAAATTACAATGTTTGCTTAATTAATTTACTTTGATTTGTAGATGGAGAATTTAGTCAGGGAGACTTTTCCGAAGTCCAAAATTGGAGCTTCATATGCCCTCGCGATTATTCGAATTTACTTTACTGAAGAGCAAGAGGGATGGCAAATAAGAACTTCGGAAACATCTTTAAGGGAAAAGACAGCAACTGCCAAACTTTCGTTATTTTATAAAAGCTGAATTTTTATAAATAATGTGGTTCCATCTTACTGGCCCTTACCAGCCAAAACCACCACGACCCAAATTTAAATAAAAACAGGCATCTTTCTTACCTATGCTGGGACCATTTATAGGGGATCTTTTAGCTGTTATCTTCTTCTTGTCAAACCCTTCCTCATAGCTGAGGATCGTGACTCTTAATTTTGTCAACCATGCTGTCGCCACGTTTACCGGCCTATGATGGAGGCTTTTATCACGCGATAAGTGACAAGGCATCCGTCACGTTTTGACAAAATGCGAGTGTGAGTGACAGATGCTTTTTGTCACTTATTTATCACGTCATAAACGCAACCATCATAGGCCTCCAAGTGCTTTGTTCAGTGTATAGCAAATAGCAATGTCAGACTAAAAATAGGTATTGAGAAGAATAAACATATATATATAAATACTACTGCTTATAGTATCTCTTTTTGGTCCTATGGTTGACTGGTACAGAATGCCATTTGGCATTATGCCGCCATTTGTCAGTACAAACTACAGTACTTACAGTACTTTTGTTTTGTGCAATAAAGTTTATGAATAAATAAAAATAAATAATAAATTAATGTCATGCATGCATCCAGGTTGTCCGGACTCGACCTACATGCCCGAAGTATCGCGCTGTGCTTTGCAAGCAGATATGCTGTCCAATTTAAGTTATTTTTGTACGGTCCATGGTATTTCAGAAGAATCAGCTCTTTACCAATCTGCAGCTTTGGGTGCCCATGTCTTTGCACCATAAAGCGCTATGGAGAAAACAAGGGCTACCGCAGGGTTTGCATATCCGTCACCTGTCTTGCTTGCACGGTATTGATAGGAGAGTGACAGCTAGCAAATGTTGCGCCACAAATGAGTCACGTGTCAGTCATGCAGACGTGCAACAAATGTCACGCGACTATTTCTCGGGCGAGATAATTACCTGTCTCTTTCTATGCAGTGATGTGGGAGAGTGACGGGTAGCACTTGACTGTTGCGCAACTAGAGTCGCGAATCATAGTTGTGCTAGACAGGCAGTTGTTCCTGCTTTTATAAAATAACGAAAGTCTGGCAATCGGCGAGTGAGTGATTCAAACGAGCTACATCATTTGGTTTAGCTCACTAACTCTTTCGCTCTCTGAAGATTCAAATAGCTCAGTATAATCATCTATCATCTCAGTATTACTCACTCTCTCTCGCTCATGAAAGGAATGTTGCCATGCTGCCGTGAATCTGATTGATCGACATCTCTAGTTCTCTACTCACTCGTGAACGATATAGTCCAAAGATCTACTGAGCTAAATGAGCTAAACGAGTGATACATATCTCGGTGAGCTAAAGACACATATCACTCTTTTCACTTTAGTGACACATTCTGCTCATTTCTAATTGAATGCCGTATTAATCGGAATCAGATGCGGATAGTAATAAAACATTGAGGGTGTGTACCAAACTACTCTATTAAATTTAATCTAAAAAAATTACCTGTTGTGACTTGGGGTCGACGTTTGGCTGTAAATTTTGAACACGAAGATACAATAGGGAACATTAAGTATTTCAGAGGTGTTCACATTAAAGGTAGAAGGTAGGTACATTTTTAGGGTTCCGTACCCAAAGGGTAAAAACGGGACCCTATTACTGAGACTTCGCTGTCCGTCCGTCCGTCTGTCACCAGGCTGTATCTCAAGGACGGTGATAGTTAGACAGTTTAAATGTTCACAGATGATGTATTTCTATTGCCGCTATAAAAATACTAAAAATAAAATAAAATAAATATTTAAGGGGGGCTCCCGTACAACAAACGGGATTGGTTGCGTCAACTTTGCACCTCATTTGTATCGGGCGCTACACATACCAGGTGCAAACTTAACTTAACCACTTAAGGATGGAAAGTGTTTGTTACGGAACCCTCGGTGCGCGAGTCCGACTCGCACTTGACCGGCTTTTTCTTAAGAACAAAATATCAACAAGAAGATTCGAAAAATCTACACACCTATTTATTGATTTTTAGGGTTCCGTAGTCAACTAGGAACCCTTATAGTTTCGCCATGTCCGTCTGTCAGTCCGCCCGTCCGTCCGTCCGCGGCTTAGCTCCGTGATCATTAGTACTAGAAAGCTGAAATTTGGTATGAGTAATGTGTATGTATAACGCCGACAGAACGGTAAAATAAAATTAAAAATTTTTTTTTTCGTGTAGTACCTCTCGAACACCTAAAGTGGGGGTGATTTTTTTTTTCTTTTTAACACTGGTGTGTGGGATGTCGTTGAATAGGTCTTGTAAAAATAATAGGGGTCTCCAAACATTATTTTTTGATAAAGTCAGCAGTTTTGTAAATATTCGCTCCAAGAAAAAAAATAGTGTCCCCCCCCTCTAACTTTTCAACCACGGGTCAAAAAAAATCGGTTAAATTCATTTTAATGAGGCCTTATAAGTACTTTCAATGAAAACTGTATTGAACAAAATCGGTCAAGCCGTTTTTGAGTTATCGCCAAATTTCATATTTTTTCTTTAAAAGGTCGTAAGTTGACTTCCAGAAGGTAATAAGTGATTACAGTTTCTAGGGCGTTTACGACCTTTTTATAGAGCTGAAACTCTTTCTTAACTTAAACATCGGGCTTAAAACAGCAGTTTATTGTGAAGGATGAGCAACTACGGAACCCTACACTGAGCGTGGCCCGACATGCTCTTGGCCGGCTTTTTTTTTCAGTAGTTTTTTATTTTGCGCCATGGGCATGGTATTATAAAAATACGCGATGGCAACTTATTGCGGAAACTTTTCAAAAGGCTGAGAATGTTTCTGGAAAACACAACAATTTAAGAGAATATTTCAATTTGGTTATTTCTTATAGGAAACATTGAGAAATGGTTGAAGAATTTCCATGCGGAAAGTTTAACAATTTTGGAAACTTTCCGTCGGCACATCGGTAGGTATAATATTGGTTTATTAATTTTATTATTTAACTATCTGCACCGCAGCGTGTTACCCGCTCATCCCACGGGAACACAACGTTTTTAGGGATAAAAAGTAGCCTGTATGTTAATTCAGGGTGTCAGTTACCTTTATACCAAAATTTATCAATATTGGTCCAGCTGTTTGAGCGTGAAGAAGTAACAAACATACACATAAACACACTCACAAACTTTCGCCTTTATAATATTAGTGTTTTTTTTTCTGAACTCATATGAAGTTCACGGAAAGAACACATTTGAATATTTGGAACTAACTTAGGTATATTACCCATAATTATAATTTCCCTATATGTAGTAACGCGGCAAACCTCCAAGGTGCCACTGGCCGCTTACAAACCAGCGTTGCCAGATGGTTACATTTGTTACATTTTTCGTAACTTTTGACCCTCTCTCGTAACATGTAAGTAACTTTTGATTTCTGGGGAATTTTCGTAACTTTTCAATAGGTTTTGTTAAAAATACTAAAGTGGGAACATTAATTTAGATTCTGAATCCAAATAACATGTACTATCGGGCAAAAATATAACATGACTGTGTACCACTGAAAAAAAACTTAATGAAAATTTCGATAATGTGTTTCAATTTTTTCTCAAATAAGTACCATTAATGTAATAATCCAGTATATATTCGGAATCAGCTTACGAAGCCCTTTCATTAGATACGCCACAATGTCAATTTGTAAATCCGTAAATTTGTATTTATGTATAGCAAAAAGAAGCAAACAAATTTTTGTAGAGGTTGGAAAGTAAACAACGGATGGATGAGTAAGTTCGAGGGCAAAGATGAGGCCCTAGGTAATACTAGTCCACCTATTGCACTTTCGGCCAAGACACTATAATATTTAATCCCACCAAAAACATTTCATGTAAAATTGACGGCCAAGACTCACATTCTCATAACACTTTCGCTGTAAAAAAGTTATCAGATCCCAGGAAAAGCCAAGCCCCTAAGCCCCGACTTTACTAACCCCACCACCTTGGTTTAAAAAGTATCCACACAAAGTAATCAATTAAGTTTTGTTTTAATTAAAGCCCTTAACTATGTAAGTACTTTTTTTTTGCAATCGACCCATTGCTTCTGTGGTGTTACGAGTATACCAGGTGGGCCCTGTAACAGGAGCAATAAATGAAAACATAGATTCTACCCCTCAAACTGAACAACATTTATTAAACAACTTTTCAAAATAATTCATTTAGATTGTAAAACTGTAAACTAAAGTTTATTCAAAGAAGCAATGTATTGCGAAACATTTGATATTTAGTAAAGTGACAGCTATGTCAATGCTAAGGCGATGTCAATGTTGGACGCGCGGCGTACATTGAAAATGCTATTTACTTTTTTTGAACATTTGAAAACAGTATTTTTTTTAAAGTTTCTTAACAGAAAGATGTTGTTCAGTTTCACGAGTAAAATCTATTGTTTTAATTTTTTGCTCCTGTTACAGGACCCACATGGTATAATACTGTGTAGGTACATGTATGACGCTGTAAAATAATTTGTTGATCAAAATACTAGTTATGGCTGCCGCTGTACAGGTAAAAATTAAATACTTATTTTTCGATTTTACTTATATAGTCAATATTTCATTTTTATTTCATATTTAATTTCCTTTTCGTGTTTGTAGCGTAGTGTTACGTCAACTCTGTTAAAGGGGCCAGTCTGAAAACCAGCGCTGGGCTACTAGCCTAGCACATGCTGAGACTGGTACCCATTACCAAAAATGTGCACTAAATATTAACAATGTGTTATCTTCTTTTTGTTTATGCAAATTGTACCAGCATTTGTGTATTCTTCCTTACTGTACTGAAATACTTGTGTTCATTTTGGTAATAAACAGATTTTTATTTTATTTATTTTTATTTTTCTTTTTGTAATCTCGTTCTCACTGGTCTTTACGATGACGAAATAAGGCATGGATTGGTTTGGTGTCACGCACTAAGTGGACAGGAATATTGTTCCAGCCCTTTTTCGCAGCTGAAGTTTGCGTGTTGTAATCGCACCTCGACCGGAGGTTGTTCCACTAAGACGCTTAAAATCCTACCTTCTCTACCTACCCTGCTCCAATAAAGTAAGTGATTTCCAGTAGTACTGCGTATTGACTGAATACCGTTTTTTTTTTAATTTTTATTGTTTTATTATATTATATTTCTTCCATCACGACTCGTCTTTTACTCCCGACTAGCGGGGTTTCATTGGCGCCCAAAGGTTTTTCAGTCAGTACGTGGGTTTTTTAGACTTGGTTGTTATGTACATACTTGTAAATATTATACGTGTTTGTACATAGGTACCTAAAGTTTTTGTTATTTTGGTTTTATTGTGTTATTTTTCTTGTTTATAGGTAAAAGTTAGGCTAGACTAGCCGGGCTACAACGAACATAGTTTTTTAAGTTCATGATTTTTATCTATTCATAATTACCTTTATTCAGTAAAACAATAAAGATATAATGCAGATGCATTGCAGTTTGAAAGACTGCATCGTCTATTCACTTCACAAGTACTGGCAGAGCGGAACATTAAACACTGCACACATTATGAGCAGTTCTATTGCAGTCGTATTACGACCGTTTAACCATCAGCTTGCAGTCGGTGTGCGGTTGACAGGACTGCACCGCAACTGTAAGCGGACTACGCAGTCAGTTTGCGGTTTTGATGCAGTTACACCAACTGCATTAAAACTGCAATCGAACGGCTTTTTTGCAGTTAGATTGCAGTTTTCCAGCTAGGTGTCGGCCCATAATGATTTTTCTTATCCGGCATAAACAACGGAATTGGATTTAATATAATATTAACAAAATATAAGTATCCACTTACGTGTATTTTAAGGTACATCTGCTGCAGTTTATTGTTTAATTGCTGAACGTCCGTGGTGCCCTAATACATAAAAAAATATTTACTAGAACATGCCTTTTTTGACTGAGCGAACGAAGCGATGCCGTTTCCGTTTGGCCCAAAATTTTTTCGTATCTCTACATGCTTTCCAATTGTTCTCGGGTAGAAATAGTATTTATCAACAGATTCTCATGAAATATTCCTAAATTCGATAACCATATAGTACTTTAGGCAATTAATTTTTGAGTTGCTTTCAAAAAACATTTACTTAGTTAAGGGCTATAATGAAAACAAAACAAATCGATTCCTTTGTGTAACGACAGTTACCCATATCTTTTGTATGACTAACTTTCGATACACGAAGGACGCGATCGTAATTTTGTTTTTATTAAGCCATGTACATGTCTTTTGAAAACGACATTTTTTTTCTATTTTTTTAATATGGCGGATTGAAACCGAAAAAAAAACAAATATCAGCTGTTTATTATTGCAGTTTTACGCAAATTAAGTCATACATCTTACGTCCCATGCTGACATTTATACATTATTTTTTTATAATACAGAGGTTTAATAAAATACACAATTTTACGCCATTCGCTACACTGCACGTGGGGATTGAACCCACGACCCCTACACCTAATACGGAGTAGTGCTCTGACCCATGAGCTGCCGCGACTGGATTTCTACCCTGTATTTGACAAACAGCTCACAGATGAATTTTATCCCGGATATGTGTACAAACTGTACGTGTACAAGGGTTAAATTAAAACATTGCCATTACCAAGTGAGGTCACGCAACAATAGTCTTGTACTTTAACTTTCAGAATAAAGTTCACTCTTCAAATAAGTACTTACTTCGTGTGTATGTATTAGTTGCAGTCCCTGCAATGATGTATTTTTATTCAGTAAAGTATTTTTTTATAAAAAAAACCGGCCAAGTGCGAGTCGGACTCGCGCACCGAGGGTTCCGTACAAACACTTTCCATCCCTAAGTGTTTAAGTTAAGTTTGCACCTGGTATGTATAGCGCCCCATATAAATTAGGTGCAAACTTGCAAAGTTAGGTATTAAAAAAAAACTACTTACTAGATCTCGTTCAAAACAATTTTCGTTGGTAGTTTTTATAGTAATGTACATCATATGTTTTTTTTAGATTTTTCATTTTCTTATTTTAGAAGTTAGAGGGGGGGGGACCAACTTTTTTCCACTTTGGAAGCGTCTGTCACGCAAACTATTCGGTTTAGAAAAAAAATGTTTTAGAAACCTCGATATCATTTTTAAAGACCTATCCATAGATACCCCACACGTATGTGTTTGATGAAAAAAAAAATTTTGAGTTTCAGTTCTAAGTATGGGGAGCCCCCAATATTTTTCAGAATCAGAATCAGAATCAGACATTTATTTGTAAACATAGGTACATAAAATATATCAGGTCTTACATTTAATAAAAACAGTATCACCATGTCTAGCCGTTAGGCATACAAATATTTCAAGTCAAGATGGAGCATGCAGTATATTACTTAAAGTCGTTATCTATATAAATAAAATTACAATTCAAAATCGGATAAGTATTCTCCTACTGAATAATATGCTCTATTTACTAAAAGCGCGAATAAGCTTTTTTTAAAATCTACAGTATCGTCTAAGCTAGACACATATTTTGGCAATTTATTGTAGATTCTAGGTGCCATTCCAAAGACACTTTTGGAGAGAAGAGCGGTTTTAGTAGGCTGAATTTGGATCTTATTACATCGGCGAGCACTGCTAACGTTAAGGAATTGGTTGGTATTCATGTTGTTTTTCACATACAATGCGGTTTCATAAATATATAGGCACGGTAATGTAAGTATGTTTAGCCTAATGAAATGCGGTTTACATGATTCGGTTTGCGGTATCCTACATACTGATCGTAAACATTTTTTTTGAGCCTTGAAAGCTAACTCTCGGTCAGTGGAATTCCCCCAGAACATGACACCATATCTTAAAGTTGATTTTCATATAGTGCATATGAAAATTTGTTAAGTTTATTACATACAATGTCAATATGATCTTTCCAATTCAATTTATTATTATTTTTTTATTTTTGCATCAAAATCTTAATGCGGTTCACAGAATACATCTACCTACCAAGTTTCAACAGTATAGCTCTTATAGTTTCGGAAAAAATGGCTGTGACATACGGACGGACAGACAGACAGACAGACATGACGAATCTATAAGGGTTCCGTTTTTTGCCATTTGGCTACGGAACCCTAAAAAACCATGAGCTATATACAGGGTGGAAGGGGACCGTGGACCTTCCCCGAAAACGGGAGATAGACACTATAATTTTCCCCATACAAACTATGTAAACATTTGTAGCCATTTTCTAATTAAGGCCCTCGACCGAGTTTACCCGAAACCCGTTTTCTTTCCTTACTCGAGCCTTGATGGGTTAACATGCGTGAATTTGGTATTATTGTTTTTTACCTACTTAATTCATCGTTATTATCATCACAAATCGACTGTGTAGCTCTTAACTGACGCAATATTTCCGGGAAGGCCCTCGTGGCCTTTCCACCCTGTATTATGTATTTACTTTGGGAGAAAAATAGCTAACTGTCTGTTTGATTAATTTATTGATTCTGTATGTTTCTTTAACTTTCAATATTTCCGATATCGGTATTTATCGTTTAAACAAAAATCTATCTGTACTGAGTATTGGTGATTATCGAAAAATATACTTACGGACTGAAAATAAATTATTCGTGTTATTTAGTATTTGATCGTGTGTTGTAAACTTATACCATACGTTTTAGGGTTTCTAACCAAAACAGAAAAAAAAACATTTAAGAGGCCTTATTCCTTTTTTTTTCATATTATGACCAATTGAAGTGAATACTACTTTCTCTGGGTTCTAGAAAGTAACAGTTATTTCACGTTTTCATTGCGTGCAGTCGAAGATCAAAAATGTAGTCAATTTCGAGTAATATTTGAAATAAAAATTGTCAATAAAAAAATTAAACTATAGGTTTCAAATATATACCAATAAATAGCAATAGCTCTGTCATAACTAGTAACATTGATAATTTTGCCCCTAAGTCACAGGTATTACACCTAGAAGGGGTCGAAAGCTCGACGCTAGTTCTAAGACCTTATGTGCAAACACAATACTTTGAAATTGTTATTGTAACGTTGTTATTTCCTTTGTACAATAAATATTTATTATTATTATTATATGCTAAGAAACGTGTTATGTAGTATCATAGAGAAATATATCTAAAACAATCAGCATTTTTGAACGAATAAGGAGCCATTAAGAGGCTGACAAGACCGAATTTTGTTGAAAATTATGTCATTCAAGCAGTTTTTTAAGAAAAACTATTTGTTCTAGCACATAAAAAAAAATATATGTTAATATTCATCATATTTCAAAGGTCGTGAACGGGCTCGATACATAATTGGACGAAATCGGCTCGATAGAAAAAAATTGCAAAGATTGGTCTTAGAATCATCATTAAACGGTTCTATGTGTTTATATGATTGACGTATGGGCCTGCAATTAAAAACATGAAGTCAACATATTCATACCTAAACCGCTAACGAGTCATATTTCACAAATAATCCACACTTATTTTTATATGAATATTTTCTTATTATTTTCTTCTAAGACCTGGCCGCCCAGTAACCGAGACAGTGGGCTCTCGTTTACTCCGATACAAATAGACAGTGTGCGCCGACGCGCCGTGCTAGACGGGCCTGTGCTTCTCGTTTGCGCATCGAAAACATCGCAAAAACTTGTTGTCTTGTGATAAAAATCTAAAATATTGTATAGTTTTTTATATATAAGAAGTGTAAATATTTAGTTAAGTGTAAATATTTAATAAAATTGTGCATGTAAATATTATATAATGGGGAACAGAGGCAAAAATAAACGGGTAGCAAAAAAGCGCTCGTATCGTCAAAAATACGATAAAATGATTGAATTTGTGAAGTAAGTACTTTTAATTTACTATATTGATAAACTTTGAGGTCAAGGTCCATGCTGTCGCCGGGCGCGGGCGACTCGTCG
This sequence comes from Apotomis capreana, assembly GCA_947623375.1. NCBI lineage: Eukaryota > Metazoa > Arthropoda > Insecta > Lepidoptera > Tortricidae > Apotomis > Apotomis capreana. The sequence continues at coordinate 3,184,012 of OX392520.1, forward strand.
CTCGATTTACGACCTTATAATCTGATACTCGAGTCGAGCGCTCATGTTCTGCTGCGCTATACATAAGGTCTAATGTCGTGTGATAAAAAAAATATCTGTATTTACAACAACTGATTGATCAATGCACTACCTCCTTTGCATTCGATATTTGTTTGATCTTAAAAGCTTGAACTCTCTTTCAAAACAATATTTTTTGTACATATACCTACATTAGGTTTTTCTTATTTTATTTTATTTAGTAAAAATAAACGTATGAAGCAAAACGGTCCACATTTGAACGCCTCTTCAGATGCAATTCGGGCTATGCCCACTTAGAAGAGAAGTGAGAACATTTTGTTTGCATAGATCTATGAAGTTTTAGAGTCGACTGTAAACTTTATAGCCCAATACGCGAAGGGTTTTGAACTTCAACAACATATAAGTGCGTGATTTTTTGTAGTCAGTTAAAGTATATTTATTACGATCGGGTTTCAAACCATGGACCACTTAACCCTTTAGTGGTTAGTGGCAATATCATATTTTATCGTCGTAATTTATTTCATTCACGGAATATAGGAAATTTATTACATAATGCCAGAAAATATAAACATGAATCCATAAAAATCCACAGCTCGTAAAACTTGTTTTTTCTATTGATAATAGGGTTTTTCTTCGACAACATTTGCAGGATATCTTAGTTAATGTAACTGAAGAAAAAAAGCTAGAAAATAAAATTCGTATCGTCTGATTTTGTCACTAGTCATAATATTAGGCTTTCGGTGATTATGGTGGTGGTGAAGTATTATGTTTTTATAATAAATTACATCATCGCTGTGTCCCCATAGATGTCAGTCACTTCATGGACAGCGGCAAATATATTGCCGTCTTATATCTCGGTAATCTCAAGGATAATTAAAAAAATCTCTCCGTTAAAAATCATTCAAAAAATCAATTGAATTGCCAGAATTTGAATTACCACCGTAGAAAAAAAATGGTTTAAGGGTTAATTGCGATATTAGGCGTATCGAACTGATCAACGAAACGCGAAGTGGGCTAATGTCGAAATTTGCTTTTCTTTGCAAAATGTGCAAAATAAAGTTTGTCATTAAAAGATTTGGATCCGGATCCTACTACCACAAAACAGATAGGTACAGAAATCAATCTACATACAAGCGCGCTCGAGCAAACGACATAGACATTGCTCACGGACACGAAATCTCGGACCAGTTCGGACCACTGCGAGCGCGAGTGTCATCCGCTTGACATGCGCGTCTGTGAACTAGTTTCCTATTTTGAATCAGTATAATAAAAGAAGTATTTACTAACTAAATTTTTGTAAGGTAAATTCACGATACCTTACTTACGTAAGTTGAAAACATGTTTTTTTGTTTGTGTAGATATTGTGTTGTTTTTGATGTCATTTGATAGGTTTAGGTCTAAAATGGACAGGGCAGTGGAAATTTTGTAACTCGTGTAATCCGTTTAAAAGTTATTAGGGATTTTCGATAGTGAAAATTGACAAACGTAAAAGTGTGTAGGTATTTTTCTGTTCCGTTCTGTTGTAATAGTAGGCAGGTTTATTGTTTTGTTTTGTAGGATCGTTTCACTAGTGGCCCGTTATTTTTGGGGTTACGGTATTTAAGATATTTTCTGTGACAAATTTGTAAGTAATATAACAATGACATTAAAATTAAAATATTGTAGTTATTATTAATTTATATTTTCATTCTTCTCGTTTCATTCTCGACAATAAATCAATCAACCATATAGGAGCGCCAGTACCACGATAGGTTTTCGTGCATAAGCCATAGTTAGACAACCCTAGATAGAGCCACCGGCACCGCCGACCACCGGTATGAAAAGTGAAGTACATACATGAGGTTGATTTCTGTACCTATCTGTGTTGTGCTACTACTCTCCGGATCCGTCCAAAGACCTTTTGAATTATTGATAATAATGATGATTAATAAATTTCAATCCCCCCAAATTTAAAGGCCATTTTACGGAAAGTTACACCTTCACTTTTTTATATTTTGGCAACGGAACGAAAGAACAAAATCAAAAATCAAATCATCAAATTTGAACATATATTACTATTTACAAAAATACTGTCTTTTTTTTCAATGAATGTTAACTACTTATATTACATAATCCAAATTTAATTAAATTTGTTCACGTTTTAATTACGAAAATAAATTAAAAACCAAGTATCTTTTTTAACGATGTCCTGTCTATTTTATTCTGCGCTCTTTAAGAAGCCTACAGGAGTTTAACGCCATCTACCGGCCGGCGTTGTGAACTCTGATCGCGATCGCTAGCCGAATGCAAGTAGTTAAGCTTCTCGCCGCTCACTTGTGAATAGCGCTGGGAGCAAAGTAGGCGGGGCCGAAATCCCGAATCCTCAAGGGCATTTTGGTGTTGACAGCGTCTTAAGTAACCAATAAATGGCATTACACGAAAAACGCTAGCAATCCTATCCTTATTTATCCTTTTGTGCGGGAACCACAGTTTTTTTTGTATTATAATAGAAACTTACCAGCTGCAATGTTTGAAAAATAAATCGTATTTTATTAAAATATTGGAATAAAATGGCGTTTCATATCGCATTAAAATAAATGTCATTACTTATTTTATATATAATTAATAATAATCATCTTCGTCATATTCCGTTTCGTCTGTCACAGACGATTATACATTTGATAGGCATTTTATATGACCGTCATCTATTAGCATAATATGTTTTGGTCTTAGAGCATTAAACCAACCGGATCATTTCCAAAGATACAAGACCGTCGGACATATCGCTAGCGACGATTTTACGCATTTTGATCCTCGTTCTCAGTGGATGAGAAGCTCCCTGAAAATGTCGCCCTAGGCCCCTAGGCCTTAAGTGGGATTTTCTGCCTAACACGGGAAGAAAATCTCACTTCCCGGCCAAAGCAAGACGAACAACTTTAGACAAACGGCGGTAATTAGTAATGATCGCATATTCGCTTCGGGCCACAAACTCCTGCAATCTAAGGCTATACGAATAGCGCCCTAGTTATGTAATTCACAAAATATAAGAGATAGGGAAATCTGTTCTTATGAACCATGGCATCGATTTTAGATTATCCCTACTGACCCATTTGGATTGATCACTCTGTATAGTGTTTTTGGGTTTAAAAACACGTTCTATGTAGGTACTAGGTACGTTTAGATTTATTGTTTGGAAATATACGGCGAAGGTGTTTCAAAGTATGAGAGAGTTTAATGTTCTAAGACTTTGGTAGAACTTTTATATTATTTCTTAGAATATATAATCATACCTTTGGCTTGATCTTCTGGAACAGTTCAATAGCTTCCTAAAACCAGAATAATATTCGTGATCAGTTTATGTTGCTATATGATGATTAAAAAATACTATACGGCATTGACAAACAAATGTATTTTTTGAGAAACTCAATCGAAACGCTTTCAATACCAAAAAATATGATATTTTCTAATCAAATGTATTTACACTAATAATCACATGATATCAAGCTTAAATACTTACATTTTTCACTTCAGAACCCTATAAAATAAAAAAACATTATTTTGTATTATTATTTGTACCTATTCATGGTTTAAAACATTGTTTCGCCAATATTCTCAAAAAGGGGTTCACATTATCATCTCGACCATTTCCTAACCCGTTGATAATATGTTTTGGTCACAAACATTTTATTAAGCTCAAGGGATTTGCATGCGCGTTGTCGATCGATCCTTTAAGGATATTTACACTCCTTTTCTGAAGAACTCAATACTGTAGTCCATCGGTAACCCTCTGCAGGGAACCATAGCCAGAGCATGAAAATTCCTTTGGAACCGTACGCGACGCCACCATCTAGAGTTCAAGGTATGGGGATGAACGCCCTGCCGACGGCGAGCAGTGCGGTGATAGAATGGGCCTGTGGGCATCATATTGAATAGTTCCTCAGAGCACAGACCAATATATAAGCGATAGGACACACACTAGGAGGCAAGGTCTCTCCTTAAAGTTCAATATTGCTTGTTAGTTTAGGATCGACGGCTAAACAGCACGTCTTTGATTCAGAGGGCCCAAGCTGGTATCCAGAGCGCCTAGCACAACTAAGCTTCACGACTCTTGTCTTGCGACATAACATCACCCGTCATTATCTCACAGTACTGCAAAGAAAGAGATAGGTAATATTTCTCGCGTGAGAAAAGTCTTGTCAGAGTTGTGCTAGCAGTACTCCAAATTTCAAAATCTCCGAGCGAAACTTACCTATTTTGCGATCGCAACATACCTGACTTATTCTACCGATATAGAAGCGGAATCTTACGAATACTCACATCTTTATCATTCCCGAGTGAACCCGTAAGCTAGTAAATAATAATAGTATAATATGGTATTACGCAAATTCATCTAATCCCTACGTATCATTAGTAGTGAGAAAGTAATGAGTCATTACTTCCGCTTGCAGCGGAATTTTGCCCAAAATCAGACGCCCAGTACACTCATTTTCTAATAATAAGCGTGAATAAATGCTGCCAGCGTCTTTCAGCGTCATCCAGCGTCATAGTTTAGTTTAAACAAAGTATGTAGATTATATTTATCGTAAGTAATTATTATTAAAACTATCGTGAGACATCTTTAATAATTATAAAAACGGTTTAAACTCACGTATAAATTTACGTGAGCTTAAACCGTTTTTATAATTATATTTATCGTTCTGAGCACTTCCGGTCAATGAGCAATATTGGCTTTTGATTATAAATACTCATGTGAGAGCCGCACTAAAATACTTCATAGTAAAAACTTACTTTTTTATTCTGAAATTATCACCAAGAATCAGTAGGTGTAGAGTAGTATAGACTCCTTAATAAACGTCAGTCACTTTGTTGTCTCATGTCAAAGAGAGTGTTGGCTTATATTATTAATATTACAACAGCAGTAAATACTTACTTTTTTGTACTGTAACCATCACCAACAATCAGTACTCATAAGCATAAGCTTGGTATACCTTCACTTGCCCGAATTTCATATGCCCGAATTTCGTCTGCCATAATATTCAATTGTCCGAATCTTGTTTCTTATAATTATGTTTCCCATAATCATTGTTTGCCATATTAATCCTATACCCGAATCTTTGTTTCCCATAATATTAATTCCAATAATCACATTTTCCATAAAGATTGTAATCCATAATTGTCACATGCTATAATTTCATATGCTATCCAAATGGAACATAGGTCGAAAACCGACATCTGTAGGTTAGGTTAGGTTTGTTTTATGACCCCGTATAGCGGAGCGTCAAAATACAAACCCAATCTCATCTAGTTTTAGAAGAACTGCTACCAAATAGTACATGGATCTAAAACCGAAAACTATAGGTTAGGTTAGGTTTGTGTTGTGACCCGTATAGCGGAGCGTCAGAATGTTTGCTTCAAAATACAAATCCTAATCTAATTTACAGTTTCCTAATTTACAATCTAACCTAGTTTTAGAAGAACTGTTACCAAATAGTACATGGATCTAAAACCGAAAACTATAGGTTAGGTTAGGTTTGTGTTGTGACCCGTATAGCGGAGCGAGCGAAGCGAGCGGAGCGTCAGAATGTTTGCTTCAAAATACAAATCCTAATCTAATTTACAGTTTCCTAATTTACAATCTAACCTAGTTTTAGAAGAACTGCTACCAAATAGTACATGGATCTAAAACCGAAAACTATAGGTTAGGTTAGGTTTGTGTTGTGACCCGTATAGCGGAGTGAGCGAAGCGAGCGGAGCGTCAGAATGTTTGCTTCAAAATACAAATCCTAATCTAATTTACAGTTTCCTAATTTACAATCTAACCTAGTTTTAGAAGAACTGCTACCAAATAGTACATGGATCTAAAACTGAAAACTATAGGTTAGGTTAGGTTTGTTTTGTGACCCGTATAGCGGAGCGTCAGAATGTTTGCTTCAAAATACAAATCCTAATCTAATTTACAGTTTCCTAATTTACAATCTAACCTGGTTTTAGAAGAACTGCTACCAAATAGTACATGGATCTAAAACCGAAAACTATAGGTTAGGTTAGGTTTGTGTTGTGACCCGTATAGCGAAGCGAGCGGAGCGCCAGAATGTTTGCTTCAAAATACAAATCCTAGCCTAATTTACAGTTTTAGAAGAACTACGATAAAAGGACGTACGACATTCGACCAGAACCGAAAACTTTAGGTTAGGTTTGTATTGTGACCATGTAGTACATAGTGTCTATGTACATACGTGGCCACAAAATATATTCAAAATGCTTGCTTGCATGTGTACATCGTAAATAGACGATTATTACATCAAAATGCTAGAAATGACTAGAAAAAAAAAAAACAATTTTAGACAATGTCAAATGCATAGCCAGGTTGGATTCGCACAGAAATAATATTTAGTATGGCGTTTAAATATTCTATCAAACAATATGGCACTTAATACTATGGAAAACAATACTTATGGCATACGTATCATTATGGCATATAATATTCGGGAATACAAGAGTATGTCAAATGACTTTTCTAGGAAACGAAACATTCGGGCAAATGAAATTCGGGTAAGTGAAATTCGAGCAAATCAATATTATTGCATATAAATTACGGTCAAACAATAGACAACCCATAAGCTTAGGTATGGGTTGAATTTAACCCTTAAATGCATACAATTACACTATTTTTTTCGGAAGGATCTTGAATATTCAGATTTTGACTTGTGTCATTTCACTAACGTATAAATATACATACATCAACTGCATTTAGGGATTAAGGCGTATATTGTGCTCAAAATACATATAAGGAAAGGAAGGGCCTCTTATTTTTCTATGTCGATTCTCCTCACGTCATGCGACCTCAAATTTAATAAGTAGTACAGAACTAACTGATATTGTAACGTAAGCTTCAAATGTCCCGCATGGATCCGAGCCTAAGCATACGAGGGGTTAATTAGGGATTTGAAATTTCGCAGTTTTTTACTTATTATTTAATATCTCACTGTTATGAATGAATCACATCGTATGTGTAAAATTAAGTGACTTTTAGGAATTTTCTTTTGACATCTTAGAATAAACTCTAGTTTAACACATTGGTGATTGACTGTCGGGAGAACCACAAACATTTAGCGATCCACTATTAACTGCATCATATAAATTCTGCAAAACTCATGGGGTCTCACAAAATTCATGCAAAGATTTACCTTGAATCCGGTAGCATGCTAAAATAAAAACAAAAATGTATCGATTACAATGAGCTAGTGAGAAACTGCTGATATTCACGGATTTTATCATGATTTTTAATCCACGACAAAAAATAGAGTGTATCTGAGTATTTGTGACTGACTCCCAAACGGGTAGTCCTATTTGAATGCGTTTTTTTTATCGAAAGACTTGTCGAGTAATTTTATTAATAATACTACAACAGCAAATACTTACTCCTTGGTCCTGAAACCATCGCCAATAATCAGTACTCAGTAGCTTATGGATAGAATTTAAAGCCTAGTGCTCAAAACAGTATATAAGGGAGTGCCGGAAGAACTACCAACACTTAGCGATCAACTTTTAACTGCGTCACTTTTTTTTTTTTCTTGTGGCTTTTACTTCTTGCACTCAGCAAAACTTCATCACCTTAATACGGTTTGATGACTGCTCAAATCAGCTACTCTTTATGAAATGTCAAAAACGATCTGTTAGTATGAAGCTTCTATGATGATACAAGCATGTGACGTCATAAAAAGCAGTAGTCAAAACACGTCTTCTTTTTAATTATTGTACCATTAAAAATAGTATAATGTCCAAAAGTAAGTGATAGTTTATTTGGTGCTGCGTATTTTTTAATGTGTTTAGTGGTTTCAATGCCACAATTTATATTCATGGTAACTCACAAAACTCATGACAAGACTTACATCGTATCCGGGAGGCTAAAACAAAAAAATTGGTTGCCTGTAAAGTCGGTATACGGGCGAAAGTTTTACGTGACAACGACTTTGAGTGGTAAAATAATTTTAATGTGAATATTCATTCGTATAGTAGGAAGAAGGATGAAATAATAGTAACAATTTAAAACATTTATTTATACACACTACACAATCGTTTTACAATTAACTGGCAACGTGTAAACTTGTATGCAGGCGCCTAAGCGAAATAGAAGCGCAAGACATGAACCGGTGTGTATGCCTATCTCTCTCACTCTCTCCCTCTCACTCGCTCTCATTGTGAGCGCATAACGTGAGCGGAGCGTAACGCAGTTTCTTGAAGTGTCACCCGGCAAACCAATTTATAAGACGTTGTCACGTCAAAAAAAAACATTATCGATCCACAATGACGGCTAAATTGGTGAGTGAGAAACTGCTGATATTCACGGATGAAAAAGAGCTCATATTAGTTTAACGGGTATCTGTGTATCTATGTGTCTGTCTGTTTCATCGTAGCTCCCAAACAGATGGTCCGATTAGAATACGGTTTTTTAATCGAAAGCCTCGTCGCTCGAGATGGATCTTAGCTATATTTATTTGGATGGGACGGGTTTAAAAAAAATGTCACAAATTTATTCATAATTTAAACATTGTGAGGTTCAATAAATAAAAATACAAGAAAGGTAAGAAAGTGTAATGAGACTCGCATGTTTTCATGGAATTTAAATTATGATAATCCTCATGTACTCGTAATGGACGATGGATTAGACAAATAGGTTTATTAATACCTACTCACTTGATATCTATTATTCTGTGAAATGTAAGAATAATACTTAAATTCAGTTTTTGTGTTTTTAATTGTTAAATCCATTTCCACGATTATATTTTTCTTATATAAAGAACTCTCTACATTACAAGGTTTTATTTAACTTGCAACGTATGTATCTTTCTATCGCTAATAGTCAGTACTCAGTAGCTTATAGGAGTAGAATTTAAAGCCTAGTGCTCAAAATATTATATGGGCCTAAGGGGATATTTATTCTAAGTTTGAGCAATATATTTTAATCTGTGGGCTAAAGAACTTACCACATCTTCCCGTGTCTATTTTATCAGAGATGAAATGATGTCTTTAATGTGTGAACTTGCAAATACCACTAGTTTAACACATCGGTGACTGGCTGACGGAGTGCCGGAAGAACCTTCTTCTTATAGTGCCTCTCCAACTAGTGAAGGTTGGCAGTCAGCTCCGCATATTTCCCTCGGTCTTTGGCGAGGTTAAAAAGCTCCGCTGCACTGGTAGCTCCGGTCCATTCCCGGATGTTTCGCAGCCATGATTTCTTCCTGCACCCGACAGCTCGTCTTCCAGCCACTTTGCCCATGATTATCAATTGCAGAAGTTTGTATCTTGAGTGCCTAAGCACATGACCAAGATAGGCAACCTTTCTTCTTTTGATGGTCTGCATTAATTCTCTTGTCCTCCCAACTTGACGTAGAACTTCAACATTGGTCACTCGGAAGAACCACTAACATTTAGCGATCCACTTTTAACTGTATCACATTAATTCTCTGCAAAATTCATGGAAACTCACGAAATTCATGATAATACTTACCTCCCATCCGGGAATCTAAAACAAAAAAAAACCCGTTATTGATCCACAATGTCAGCTAATGGTGAGTGAGAAACTGCTGATATTCACGGATGAAAATAGAGGGGTATTATTAGTTAGTTTAACGTGTATATGTCGTGTCTATCTGGGTGTCTGTCTGTGGCACCGTAGCTTCCAAATGGATGGTCCGATTTGAATGCGGTTTATATAATAGTAAGCCGTGTCTGTCGAGATGGTTCTTAGCTGTATTTGGTTGGGTCAAGTTTTATTAAGAAAATTGTTGAAATTCAAGTTTTGTGGTTCCTTTTAATTGTTAAATCCATTCCCTCGATCGTATTTTTCTTAGAGGGTTTAAAAAATAGGGCCTTATTTTATTTTTTTTCACTCATGCCCAAGGCTTATCTTACTCGGTATCGTTTGTCCATGCAAACATACAAAAATGTCGTATAACATACTGCGTGAATTGCTTTGCGCTCATAATTTATTTTCTGGTAGTATAGTAGTAGCCATTTTACAAGCTTTTATTTAACTTGCAATGTATGTATGTAACTATGTATCTATGTAACTAAGATTATTCGGCTGGAATCTTGCAACTCAATTTTGAAGGGTGCGTCACTAAAGCGGAGTGGAGACGTCCGGAATCGACCAATCACAGAAGTGAAGCAGAGCTGAGATACAGATTTCAACTCAGGTGATTGGTCCATCCCGCTCGTCTCCGCTCCGCTCCGCGTCAATGGAGACGCACCCTTAGAGAATAAGGCAGCGGGTGTACACTGTACACATAACGTATACCGGGCGATCAATACAAATGGGTCAGTAGGGACAATGACAATGGGACATTTATAATCGCATTCCCAACGATATTAGGTCTATGGAAGGAAATAGTTTTAAAAGAAATTTAAATATATGGCTGCTCGATGGATGTTTCTACAGTGTAAAAAATTTTCTCGAGACATGTAGAATAAGGTAGAATTAGGCTATTGACATTAATTATTGTGTCTGCTTAGTTTACTTTTATTTTTAAAAAATTTGCATGCCTGTATGTAGGCTGAATACATGGTATTTTAATTGTATTTAACACCTTCAACACTGTATTCGTGGCAAATAAATCTTTGAATCTTTGAATCTTTGAATCTTAGGGGGCAGTCACAAACTACAAGAGATAGGGAAATCTGTCCCTAGGAACCACGGCTTCGATTTTAGATTAAATAAAAACTGCATTGTTATTTTATTATAAATCTCATACATACATTCATACGTAACCCGGTCAAAACTACACTACGACATGCGATTACTAAACAGAATCTTAACCAGGTTAAATTTATAAAAAAAAAACGCAATTTCTGTTACATAATTGACACCATGGTTCCTAAGAACAGATTGCCCTATCTCTTCTAGTTTTCGTTTTCTCCCCGCTTTTGCATTGATCACCCTGTATATGTATTTAGAGATCTTTTAAACATAATTATCTCAAACATGCAATGAAATATCGCCGTAACGTGCGTTAAAACAGGCTTCGAAATGTCACGTTTCGGGCGGAACAACTCGAGAGAACTGTAAAGAAATTTCATACAAAATTGAAGGCCTAGGCCGGGAAGTATTTTTTTAAACATGGCGTCTGTGTTCACGAACGGGCTAAACAGCTGAAATATGTTTTTTTGAGTGGTGTATTTTTTTATTTCATTGCATATGTTTGAGAAAAGCACTATACATGCCTCAGCCTTGAAAAGGGTTTGCGGGTTTCGTATTTCGTATCACGTATCACGCCTTCCTACGGTCGGCCGTCTATGCCTACTCAGCCGGCAAGCCCTTATTTCCTGGCATCTGTAGTAATTTACTATTCATTTACAAAAACAATTTACCCGAATCCAGGATATAATTTGTTCCCCGTCTATTTGGTACTAAACAAAAAAAATATATATATATTTAACTTATTGAATTTGTGTGGTTTAACTTTAACCGACTTCAAAAAAGGAGGAGGGTTCTCAATTTGACTGTTTTTTTTTTTATGTTTGTTACATCAGAACTTTCGACTGGGTGAACCGATTTTGATGTTTTTTTATTTATTTGAAAGCCGGTTAATTTGGTCCAGGGTAGGGTGCAGTCCAGAGTATTTTGGTCTTGATAAAGACATCCATTAAAAAATCATATGTCTTATTGTATGTTCCATTTCGCTCATTCAAGTCGGTTATTTATATGTGAAAAAGTGATTGTATATGTATGAATTACTAAAAAAGCAAAAAAATTGACAAAAAAAACGACTTTTTAAAAAACTGACAAGCCAAAAATAACCCGATCATGTACAGATTACATTTGCATCACCTTTTGAAGTCGGTGGCAAACCTCACGTAAACTTGCGCGGCATCTATTTTCATAGTAATAATTAGTTTGGCACCAAAAGGTGATTCAAATGTAATCTGTACATGATGGATTATTTTTAGCTTTAGTCTTTTTTAAAGTCAGTTCTATTTTTTTTATTTTTTTTTCTTTCAGTCCATTTAATGATCCTGCACCAACTCAAGTTTGGCCATATGGTTGACTGGTAGAGAATACCTTATGGCAGAAAGTTCGCCATTTTTACTATTTACTATTATGAAATAGTTTAAATAAAAAAATAAAACATACGAATCGTTTTTTTTTATAATGATTTTTATAGAGCACAGGACGTTTTTTAATCGATCCCCCAACGTATACTTATACCTAAGTATATGTCTCAATTGGGATAGTTATTATAAGTAGGTACTACCTAAAAAAATTAAGAATCCATTTTTTTTTTAATCGCAAAAATATAAGCTAATTTATAAGCTAGCTGCACCGCGTGGCGTTTCCCGCTCATCCCACGGGAACACTTATTTTTTTCGGGATAAAAAGTAGTCCAAGTGTTAATCCATAGTGTCAGCTACCTTCATACCAAAATTTATCAAAATTACTCCAGCCGTTTGAGCGTGAAGAAGTAGCAAACAAACACATAAACACATTTACAATATAATTTCATTCGTTTGCCAATTCGACACGTTTAATTGTTTTTCTCCTTAATAAGCATTTTGTGATGGACTATTGACTTATATTGCGAAACGGCAACGACAAGTGACGACGGCAAAAAGCGTAAACGCTGTAAACGCCAATGAATTCCCTTGGCGTTTACAGCGTTTACGCTTTTTGCCGTCGATTAATAAAATTATGAATGACTTGTCTCAGGTAGGTATCAATACTGTTATAATCTATTTGTTTTTTGCGGTGTAAGAGGCCGTATTCCCAGAAATGGTTTCTGAAAGGTCGTAAAAAAATTGCATATCCCAATAGGGGTGAAGACATATTGAATTACAACTACATACTGTAGTTATAATGAAAAGAATTAGCTCAATATTATGTCATGAAAAAAAAAACAAAAAAATTTTTTTTTTTTTTTTAAATATGTGACTTTAAAGGTCCGCATATTTCATGTATTTTGTTTAATCCAAAAAGAAATTATAACGAATCAATAATTGTATAACAATTATGTACTTTTTCACGGTGAAAATGGCAAATTACTTATTGCCTCCATATTGGTACCCAACCAAACGACGTCATATTACTCGTATGTATGTAAGTGGACATGTGTCGGTATGGAGTGTTTTAGCGCTCCGTAGGAATGTTCAACTTTGACGGTCATCTCTGACTTTTACAGCACTCTAAGTGTAGTTAGTCCCGTATAAACATTTGATCCCAATAAAAAATAGAATCGATTGACATCCTCGAAATAAAAAAAATGTCCACACGTTCATTGTCGTGACGAAATACGTCATGTGCAAAGAAGAATTAACTCCCGAAGTTGCGTGTCCCCGGGGTATGTTGACCCAATTATAATAACTCGCCGAGGAAAATAGATAAATATCAGACTAAACAGACTAATATTATGAAGGCGAAAGTTTGTGAGAGTGTTTGTATGGTTGTTACTTCTTCACGCTTAAATGGCTGGACCAATTTTGATAAAATTTGGTATCGAGGTAGCTGATACCCTGGATTAACACAAAGGGTACTTTATATCCCGAAAAAAAATTGTGGTCCGGTGGGATGAGCGGATAAGACCGCAGAGATAAGCAGCTAGTATTTAATAATTTAGGATTCATCCAATAACCAAACTCAAAACCACGATGTTTAATTGTATAGGTACATATATATAATCTTAACCCCTCGTATGCTTAGACACGTATCCGTGCCAGTTCATGAACTGCCTAAGCACGGATACGTTCTAAAGTTTGAAGCGGGCAGCATACAATTGACGTAATGCGGCCGCACCGGAGTGTCAAATTCTGAATTGGTTGCCGCATACGAGGGGTTAAGATTATACATATGTACCTATACAATTAAACATCGTGGTTTTGAGTTTTTGGGGTTTGAGTAAATACTTACGAGTGACATCTGAAATTATAGCCAATAATGAGTAGTTAATATTTAATTATAAATAATTTAAGAGGCGGAACAAATATAACGTTAACATTCTTACGCCGATCCATCGTTCTGGACTGTCATTCGCTCACATTTTCACCAGACTGGACCGTGGGTCCAAAAAAGGTTACAGGAGCACTCTCTCGTAACGGATATCGTAGGCCGGATGTTACGTAGTTGCGTAGGACAAGTAGGTATTAAATAAGTGTCCCTATCTGTCATTATCAACTATATACATTTTTGAATATGTTTCCGCGACTGTCACACATTTAAATAAAACAATTTAAACGGAGTACCTATATCTCGTCTATTCATTATTTGAGCCTCCCTGACGTTACGGCAAATTCCAGTTACCGTTGCCAAAGATTGACTGACTGAAAAACACATTTTTTTGTCTGCCAAAGCTTGTGCAAACTACCGATTACATGAATTATTAAAAAAATAACCATGCCAAATGGGCCTAATATATAAAGACACATGTGCTAGAAGGGCATAAATTATTTAAATAAATATTTACCTAATAATTTTATTTACTTTTAAAACTATATTTGTTTTACACCCTTCGAGGTGCAGGGTTTCCAGTCTTCTTGATTCTTGATAAAATGTACAACAGGATTCCAAGCCGGTAGTACCCGTAATTACAAAATCGGCTTCTCTATTATTATATATTTTTTTATTTCAATAGCCTCGCGCAACATTCTGGGAAAATATCGTTTCTCTCTGGCAAGGATTGAAGTGTTATCAAACTTAATTTAATAATTTGGTTTGTCCATGACATGCTCGCAGACTGCAGACCTGTTGCAACGACGGAGTTTTACATCGGCTACATGCTCCTTAACCCGTGTATATACGCTTCGCTTGCCTAATGTATGACAGACCACTCGCAGTTTTACAATACAATACAACAATACTTGATTGCACACCAACAATAAAAATATTACGTGAGAACTCTTAAATTAAACTATGGTACATAGATACAAGAGGGGGCCTTATCGCTAAAGAGCGATCTCTTCCAGACAACCTTTGGGTAGCGGAGAAAACAAAATTAAATTGAAAATAGTGAGTGATGAATGAGATAAGAACTTAAGTAATATGAGAAGTAATTATGCAGACCAAAAAGTTTTTAACTCACTGGAATTGAGTGCTGCAATGAAATTAATATAATTGTAAAAGCTGTTACAGTTAATTTCATATACCAAGGCCTGATTCCACTTGTGAATGTCATTAGGCGGTAACAATGAAAGAAATGATAACGATAAAGATATGAACTTTATAGTTTGTTAATAACGACACGTGCCAATTTGAAAAGCGGAGATCATAAAACAAACTAAAGAAAATATTATTGTTCTCATTGTGTTGTCTCAAGTAGAATGGGGCTTGATATATGAAGTGGACTATGCATTTCATGGTTATGTTATATATATATACATGCCGGTCAAAATCATAACCCTTTTTTGTTTCGCCGTAGTCGGGTAAAAAACGGTGACAAACTAATCACTCCTGTGGCGCTCAGTTCAGTGGCCAGACAATTTACCAGCTCGATGGTTAGATACTTTTTATGACATACACATACCACATATCGCCCCCTGCCTGCTATACGGCCACATCTCAAAAAAACATTTTTTCGAGAAATCGCTTGTTAAAGTTTTGGCAGCGTAGTGCGTGGTAGTAAAATGGGGCTTACTCCTTAAGTTTTGGGTCAATTCATTTTAAATTTAACTTTTTTTACTCTACATGATATAACGCTTCTCATGAATACGTCTTTTTATATAAAATGTGTATATGTTTTAAGATACGAGGCCTTTAAGATAGGTACTTAGAGTTGTGGCCGTATTGCAGAAACATTTTGTTGAAATTTTGAGATGCGTCCAAAACCGAACAAGAATTATTGGAAAATGGTAACATGAAAATTATTATACAAATACTAAAATAATTAAAATACCTTTATTAATCAACTTTTGTTACAGTAACAACATCACTGTAAGCGATAATCAGTGCATGCAGCTTTAATACCAACTTTCTAGATGCAGATATCATCATCATTTTGCATATAATTAATGATTATCTGGTACCTTTCCTTCAAGGCACTTGTATCTTTAATTATCGTGTTAACATGTACCATATATGGTATAATACCATGTATAACATGTACCATGTACAAGGAGGCCCTATAGTTTTAGGTTTTAGCGTGGACTAGGTTCCCGTTGATATTAGTGTACTGTTTTCCAGAATTCTTCAACTTCTTTACAATATTACCTTTTCATAGTGCAGGATAAGCTTTTCGTTTTCTACTTTTAGGTTTAGCAATACTGGATGAAGACAGGTTCGAATCAAAGTCCCAATTTATGTGAGTCGGTATTTACAACGAATTTTTAGAACACCTTGGCCCAAGATGTAGGACGTGGCTCTCTCAGTTCTATTTAGACATAGTCTCGGATAATATAATTCCACCTAAGTTCAACTGCTCAAATATAATAGCCACACTCAATCCGGGTAAGCCAGGCAACGAAGCAAAGGGTTACCGACCTCTACTACTTAGTTCCATCTACAAATTTTTGGAGAGGTTAATCTACAATCAAATCGAACCTTTTGTCGACAAAATAATTCCTGTGCAGCAGGCTGGATTCCGTAGTGGTCCGAACTACGTGGATCAGGTAAATGTCGCGCACAACACACATAGAGGCTGATTTTTCAAAGGAGAGAGAAAACCGTGGTAGTATTTTCGACCTCTCAGCTGCATTCGATAGCGTATGTAGACAGGAGCTTATCTATAAGCTCCTGACCGTGGTGCAGATGGTGGGACTTATCAACTCTATGCTGAGCAATAGGGAATTTATCGTCTACCTCAGAAGCACTCCGATCAAAGTCAGAAAGCTGAACAATGGACTACCTCAAGGATCGGTCCTGGCCCTGCTCCTGTTTAACCCATATCGTGTGTGTATAGGTTGAACAGGAATGGGTCAGGACCGATTCCGAAAACAGAGTCGGAAATTTATGTATGGTGATGACATCGCCATCACAAAGCAGCATGGCAAATTTAAATCCTCGAAAGAAGCTCTTACTCGCAATCTGGAATGACATTTCTGATTAGGCTGCCCCAATGCTAGTAAAACAGAAGTTGCGACATTCCATCCTTGCAACAAAGAAGCAAATTATGAGCCACATTACGTATATGCTTCAGAGAGACTGCGCTTAAATTAAATCCTACACAAAAGTACTTGTGTCACTCTAGACCGCAGTCTTGCCTATATGCGAAGAAGCTACAGACGCCGAATTACATACTCCACAGACTAAGGGGAACTACTTGGGGAGCAACAACTGATGTGCTAACTACGCACTACCAGTCTTAGCCTAGTTTACCTACTCCACAACAGAGTATTGCGCGCCAGTTTGGCTCAACAGCGCACAATGACGTTTATTTTGCTTATATTTAAAGGGATTCATCGTAATAATACTAGAATATACGTTATTTCTATGAGACGCAACTCAAAAAAAATATTACAAATTTATGCTATACAGCCACAACTGAAAAGTGGCTGTCTTGCAGGGAGTCAACTGACAATTTTTGGTCAGATCCATAAGGCCACTTGTGGAAAAAAGGCTTTTAAGGACACTTTTTCTTATGGCTCTCGAAACAAGGTCGTAAATTAACATATTCTGACTACGAATCTGCAATAATCCGAAAAAAATTTTTTTTTGAGATGTGGCCTTATAGCAGGCAGGGGCGATATATAAATGAACGACACACATAGAAAAACGAACAAACGTCGTGTCGTGGAAATCTACGGCACGCAACGTTAAAAATCACGTCACGGCGTTGCCGTGGCACATTGCAGCATAGTTTTTCGTCACGCCGTCGTAACGATGGTGTAGAAATTTGAAAAACATGCCGCCGACGATCAATGCCGAACCAGACTTCGTCATCCTGATGATGGAAATCACTATCGTATTAATATCTATGTTGTTATTAAGTCCATGCTACCAACTCTTCAAAAATCGGTGTATAAATAATGTTAATTAGTAACGCCTTGGTCTCCTATTATACTAATGATAAATATGAATAGATAATTAGTATGGAAAGACGCTGTACGCTGCGCATAAATAAATAAATAATAATAAATAAATAAATATCGGAAACCTCACACAAATCAATTTAGTCCCACAGTAAGCTCTAGTAGTAGGCTTGTGCTATGGACACTAGACGACGATAAACATACTTATATAGATAAATACATACCTACTTAAATACAAATAACATCCATGCCCCAGGCACAAATATTCGAGCTCATCACACAAATATTTGCTCTTGCCGGGATTCGAACTCAGGACCACCGGCTCAGTAGGCAGTTGCTTAACCACTGCGCCAGCCACGTTGTCATAGGATAGCGTCGGATAGGAGACTTTAGCCTTAGGTATTAAATGTAAAACTGATGTAAGTGTAATCACAGAGACAATTGTTAAGGGCCAGAAAATACGGCCTAGGGCGACGTAAATATTGTTCGACACGAGATTGCACGGTACAAACTATGAAATCGGACCTTCAGAGTAGCATTTCTGCAACACCAGATCGGCTAAAGCACTTTGCTGGCCTTGGAGGTATTAAAGAAAAGAAGTATTTCGTAGCTGCATTTCCGTTTAAGTTATGAACCTTGTGTATAAGAGACGAGAACACACGAGACCATACGAGACAAGAACTTTCAAAGAGTTAAAAATATCGAATTTTATGACTTATGATCATTGTAGAAAAATTTATTACATACCGGTAGATCCTGTTACAAAAACAAAATCATTCGAATTATTATTAAAATATAAAAAAAAAATATAAAATTATTGATTATCAAAGAATAAATCTCTAAGTCCTATTAAGGATTTTTCCAAAAAGAGCATTAACATATTTGATATTACATATCTTTTTAACCGAATAAATACATTGCTATATAAATACAAAGATCAACACGCAAAGAAATTTAAATTGCGAAGATACCGGGTTCGAGTCCCAACGTGGACCACGTATGAACGTCGTCCACGACGGGACTCGAACTCGTTACCTATCTTTGAATTACAGGTCTTAAAGTACATCTTCACCTTTCGACCACACAATGAGCCTACGTGAAATTGTCAAAAACGGCCCGACATTAAGTATAGATGAGTCAGTTATAGTTGCGGTATGGTTAGTAGCAGTTAAGCATGCAAGTGGGCATAATGTAGGTTTATCAATACAATACATTCACCATTTATAAAAACCCGCCAAGTGCGAGTCGGACTCGCCCATCGAGGGTTCCGTACAATCACTTCCCATCTTAACTGGCTGGGTTAAGTTAAGTTTGCACCTGGTGTGTAAGGCGCCGCATACAAATGTGCAAAGTTAACGCAGCTGATCACGTTTTTTGTATGGGAGCCCCCCTTAAATATTTATCTTATTCTGTTTTTAGTATTTTTTGTTATAGCGGCAATAGAAATACATCATCTGTGAAAATTTCAACCATCTAGCTATCACGGTTCATTAGATACAGCCTGGTGACTGACAGACAGACAGACAGATAGTCGAGTCTTAGTAATGTGGGAATGGGGCAGGGAAAACGCACAAGATGGTCTTCAACGTCGTTTATTTACATATTTACAACTATAATATAAATCTTCATCCGTCCACTAAATCATTCTATCGTCTGACACTCCGTCATACGTCAAATCTAACACATTCCTCATTTTATTCTATTCGAACTAGCATTAATCGTCTATCAGCCAGCTCCTTATATTCTACCATTACCAATCCCACAGTAATAGGGTCCCGTATTTTACCATTTGGATACGGTACCTTAAAAACTACAACTACTCCTAAGATCGTGGCCCATGAACACACTCGCATGCATTCAGAATACTTAAATAAATTACTTACCGTGACCTAAAAATTGACAATTAATTTAATAGGGCTCCTCACAATATTATGTGGGTTAGGACCAAAAAGTTGGATGAAATTAAGGCGTCCGTTGTGCGACAAAAATTAACGATAAAATAAGGAACCTTAAGGTACGTTATTGGAAGGTTAACTGTCGTCGCACAACGGAGACTTTGATACAAATATTAATTGAGTGAGTTAAGGGTGACTTCAGGTGGTAAACTTTTTGGTCTTCATCCATGTAGCAAGCTACGAGCTATATTATCTAAGTTGTGTATACTTAAAAATAAGTTGCTTTATAGCACATTAAGGCTGCTTTATATGGCGCTAGCTGATTCTGTCATAAACTATGTTTGTCTAACTACGGTAGGACCTAGAAGACACATCTAAATAAAATATTTAAATTACAACTGAGAATTATTCAAAACTTTAGTTCCCTTCAAATAAAATAAAAACTAGTTACATACTTACTTATACAAAAATTATTAATAGATAACTTTCCCGACTAACAAAGTTTAAGAATTAAAGATGTAATTTTTTTTTTAGATTAAATTAGATAATAATCTTAGAAAATTTAAGATTAGAAATTACGATGCAAAATTTATGTCTTTAAAAGAAATAAACAGTTATTTTCGTCTGTTCGTTAATTTGGCTACTTTGGTTGCTACCGTTTGATGACCTTAAATCACTGAATATATAAATAAAAATAGTTAATTAAAACTTACTGAATCGTCCTAAAAGAAGGAAACAAGACGATATATTATTATAAGTGGTAAGTAAATGTACCTATTGTAATAAAGAGCTTGCCAATAGCAAACTTTAGACCATGATATGCTGTAATCGTTATTCTTATTATAATTGATCGAATTTAAAATATAATGGCCTATTTCTTTAATATTCTATAATGATAGCAGACTGACGGTGGTAGAAACGCCGGTGGAATTACCCAAATAAAGTTTAAAATGACAATAATTAATACCTATCAATCTGAATGAAAAACATCATGTTGACGTATTCAATCAAATTGGCAAAAAACTGACAAATGCAAGCTTGTGAGCGTCTTCGGTATATGTAAAGACTGCGCCGAGCGTTAGCGACTGAACCATAGAGCGCGGGGAATGCGTATTTTAGATCGGCGCGCAGCCGCCATAGTAAAAATGTATGGAGAATTAAAAGCACTTTTTGATAAATCTGGACCTTTAATACCGAACAATAATTGAATTATTTGATGCGGACAACTTGTAATGTAAGCATTCATCTTTTTTTGAACTGAAAATCATAATAGATATCCATCATATTGTTAAAGTATAAAAAAACACGTAACGCCTGCTTACGGTTTTACAGTTTTCGTCCAACTTTACTTAGTTTTCTGGGGTAAAATATTAATAAACTTATAATTTTTCCACACACACATTCTTCAAAGTGCTAAATATATAGTTTAGAAATGGATTAAACAACTAGTGTTGACGTTGTCTACTTAACGGCAACTGCCTATTTTTCACATTTCGCTCGGCGCAGTCTTAAGTACGGATCCGTATCCGGTCGCGGCATACGAAGGGTTAGTTTTTATGATCAGGGGGCCTATGACGATTGCTTTTATCACGCGATAAGTAAGTGACAAAGGCGCCATCACGTTTTAAAAAGATGCAAGTGTGAGTGACAGATGCTTTGACATTTATTTATCACGTGAACGACGCAACCATCATCAGCTACAACCATAAAAGGTACTCGCCCCGGCATGGCAACACACATTGGGTCAAACTCAAACCCCGTAAGGTGGCAAATTTTTCATTGTGTTTGTTCTTTGTACGTATCCATAACATCCTCCTTCGTATTATACATGTTGCTTGGTTTGTCTACTATTTACATTTGTGTTTAGCACTCATTTACTCAACGGTTCATTGGAAGAGATCCCTTAAAGGTATAAGTTCGCCTGTGTACATGCTTATTCTTATGAAATGTATTTCTTGTTTTTGAGTACAACAAAGTGTTTACGTACGTACGTAGTGGATAAATCTACTTTAAAATACATGACGATCATGAAATAAAAAAAACATGTTCTCCACACAAACTCTTACCGATTCGTAACTTGCATGAGCAAAGGCAAAAATCCAACACAAGATAGGAACAGTGAACATGATGGCGCAAGAAGCAAATCTGAAATCTCCACAATTTTTTGAAAATTATTAACTCTCACATTTTTTAATTGAATTCGTCAGTGCAACCCGAGCGCTAATCGATTTACGCTATAATTGCTTATTAACTGAGACCAGCTGGAAAGGCCTTGCCAGGATAAGGTAAGTGAATCTGCGCTCAGCCAGTTTTGACTTGTAATTTTTTTTTGATGATTGTTGGTACTATAAAGCACAAAAATAAAAATGTAGTAGGTACTGTAATGTCGTACTGTAATGTTGTGTAATTATTTTAAATAAATAAATAATAAAATAACGATCGAGTCTGTCCAATGTTTTTTCTAGCTAGCCGATTTTGAAATGCGTCACGTATATTGTGCATATAGTACGACATCAATTGTAGGATAAATCGCTAAACAAAAAATAAATAAAAAAATACAATTATTTTTTATTTATATTTTATCGTACCTACATTTACGTCAGCGACACCTCCAAGTTTTTCACCAAACGTAACTTTTTTAATAAGCTACAAAATGAATGTATTCACTTATTTTTATCTGTGATAAAACAAGGTGTGTTTTTTTTTTATCAAAAAACTATAAAGTTTGGAGGGTTGAAACTTTGCATATAGGTACTTGTTACTAATAGAAAGCTAGATCATTAAAAAAATTACAAGCCAAAACTCGCTGGGGACAAATTCACTTAGCTTATTATCCTGGCATGGCATTTGGTCACAAGTAAAATAAATGGACGCTCGCCAACTAGATAGACTGACCAGATTAGATTAGAGAAGCCACTTCCTCAAGGAAATTCCATCAAGCGGTGAGGGCTACAATGGATCGATATTGATAGAGACAACTGATCAAGAATATGACCTTCCAACGTAGCATACCAAAGGCGTATGCAGCTCTTATTATACGACTTGTTTCAGCTTTGTAAGGGCTGTATAAACTCTTATACAGCACGTGTCCTACTCGAGTTGTAATCACGATCCTCAGGAATGAAGGTCCGACTAAAGAAGAAGAAAATATGAACA
This sequence comes from Apotomis capreana, assembly GCA_947623375.1. Taxonomy (NCBI): domain Eukaryota; kingdom Metazoa; phylum Arthropoda; class Insecta; order Lepidoptera; family Tortricidae; genus Apotomis; species Apotomis capreana. The sequence goes on from OX392520.1 coordinate 3,207,009, forward strand.
AAAGCGGTTTTTAAAACAATTCGCAATCAGTGTCTCGTAAAGAAAATATTTCTTTTCCCCTATAGTCCAAAGTGTGTATTTACTTTCACAGAAAAGTATAATTTGATCTACTTGAATATATACTCTATCTTATATGTAGACTAAGTGGTTATATTGAAATTTAAAATTTAATGCTTCGGGTGGGGTTTGAATTTGAACCCGTGTCTCTAATGGTTATGTATTCCATAATGATAATTCCTATTTACATCGTGAACATATTTTTTCCGTAACAGTCAGGCTACAGTTTGTATAATAAATATTTGATTATATTATTAAATTATTACGTCAGCATGTGATAGTAATGTAAATAACCTAAATTAAAAATTAAATTAGCCCTGGACCCAACCAAACATAGCTAAGAACCATCTCGATAGACAAGGCTTTCGAATAAATAAACCGCATTCAAATCGGACCATTTGTTTTGGAGGTACGATACCGCATACAGACACACAGATCTTCTTTGGCGGTACACTCTTGCCAGAGTGGTCGTGGCCGTCACGTCGTTGATTTTGTGGGCTGCTTTACAAAGCGACCGACGCCATTCTTCTCGTACTGCTGCCTTCCTGGTACATTCGTGTAGAGGTATCTGTGTGTCGTGTGTCCTCTACACGACACACAGATACGCATGTTAAATTTATAACACCCCTCTTTTTTGTCGGAGGTTAAAAAAGTTTATTATTAAATATTCGGACTCAATTAATAGGTTTGCGATCGATTTGTCTCAATGAGGAATTTAATTTCATGCCGATTATGAAACACTTGAGCAAGATGAGATCCGTTAATTGCATTATTACAAGGTTTTATTATAAATGAAAATATTTTTCCTTAACACTGGCATGGCAACTAACCATGGATGTCTCTAATGGGATCAAAAACTAATTTTCCAGAGTATCGTTTTAAGTAAAACACCGTCCGCCATTTTTGTGTTTAGCTTATCTGCGGCGTGACGTAGCCGATCCCGTAAATAAAGACCAGCATCTCTAGCATAACTGTCATAGGCTCATAGGCGACTATTTCTCGCGCGAGTTAATTACCCCTCTCTGTCTGTGCAGTAATGTGAGAGAGTGACAGGTAGCGCTATCTCGTGCGACAAGAGGGCAGTAATATACTCTTATCTATGATGCTAATGACGTATTTAATTTTGTTTCTTTTTTACTGACTGGATTTGTGACGTCACTCACTATCAATGGTGAATTTTTTTATATTACTTTAATACAATCGAACATGAGTCAACTAGCCTAATCTAGAACCATCCCTCATCTTAAAAAAGAACTTTAGGATCCTCGGGGTTGACATCTCCAGCGAAAAAAGCTGGCATCTTAAAAGCTTAGTTTACACGGTACGTCGCTCCTGGGCTTTTTTTATACTACGACGGTGGCAAACAAGCCGGCGACCCGCCTGATGTTAAGCAGTTACCGCGTCCTATGGACGCTTTGCAATCCTTGGAGCACCACACGCGCATTGCTGACCCTTTAAGAATCTGGGTGCGGTTCAAGTTGCATAAAAACTTTTAGCATATTTTCATTTAACTACTTTCTACCGACCACGGCTCCCGCTACCGGTGGTGTAGTGCGTCGCATGAGATGGTCTCAAGCTATGAATGAGAACGTCATGCGCGCCTACTATGGGGCTACAGTGGGAGGAACCAACCTGTCCGCGTACCGGGACAGGATGCTGCCTCTGTTTCTGACTTTTGATTCGACCATCACCGTATCTGCGCAACGGCTATCCGATCAGGTGCGCTTCATCCAGCGGCGCAAGCTGCTGGACGACGCGACACTTGATCGACTGCGCCTGGAGGTACTGGCCGCTCGCATGTCTTCCACGCCGGCTCGGGATCCGCCTGCTACGTCACCGGATCTGGCGCCAGCGCCCAACCTGGTGCCGGAGGTGCCGCGGACGGATCGCGATGCCGACGAGGAAGAATGCGCGAGTAGCGTAAGTACCCACGCCAATGAGCAACTGAGGAGGGCTTTGGAGGAGGCGATTAGGCGCTATCGATCTGCACCTGACTCTAGGCCGCGAATACCACGCTTACCGATGCATAAGCGTAACTTAGCGTTAATGGGAGCCCTGGACGCTTTGCTAGACCCGTACCTTCGGGCTAGCGAAGACTTAGCTGATACCCACTCGATCATGTACTGTGGGGCCATCGCGGCGTGCCGCGTTGCTCGTGTCAGATTCCCGGACACTGACCGAGCACCGCGGACCGCCGGGGGTGTTCCTGCCTGGCAAGTACGGATCGAGCGGCGTATCAGCTCGTTTAGGACTCTCATTGCCAAGCTAATCTGTTTTAGGGGGGGCAACAATCGCCCCCGTGTGATGCGCTATGTAACACAAGCCTTCGCGGGGACTGGCACCAGGCCCCGCGATTACATGGCAGTTGTCACAGAGCGCATCGACTACCTAAAGCAAAAAGTTTATGCATGGGCAAGCCGTATTCGTCGCTACAGAGAGCGTGTAGATCGATACCAGCAAAATCGCCTCTTCCAAAGTGACCAAAGGAAGGTATACCGAAGGTGGGAGGGAACCGATCAATGTGTGACCGACGGGCAACTGCCGGATCCTACTGCCATGATTAATTTCTGGCGTAGTATCTGGTCGGTTCCAGTCGAACACACCGAGGGCGAATGGATGAATGTTGTCAGGCGTGAGTGTGAGCCGATCGAAGCCATGGGGGATGTGACCATCAGCCCCGATGATGTGAGTTGTGCTGTCCGTACGACCCAGAACTGGAAAAGTCCTGGGCCGGACGGATTGCACAACTTTTGGATCAAGTGGTTTCGATCCTCACATGAACGCCTGGCAACACAATTTCAAGACGCCCTCGAGCTTGGTTCCCTGCCATCTTTCATGACTACTGGTGCTACCTTCCTGCTCTATAAGTCCGGTAGTACCACGGAAGCGAAAAACTATAGACCCATCACGTGCTTGCCCACTTTATACAAGCTCCTTACGTCCATTCTAAGAACAAAAATTAACACGCACATTGTTGCGAATAACGTTTTGGCCTTTTCTCAGAATGGATGTAGGGTTGGGTCCCGTGGTACTAAGGAGCTCCTCCTCATTGACACGACCATTTGCCAACAAGTCCGGCGGAACAGGGGGTCCCTCTCAACCGCTTGGATTGACTATAAGAAGGCCTATGATTCGGTGCCTCACTCATGGCTGGAGAGGATCTTAGAGCTGTATAAAATCGATACAGCTCTAAGATCCCTCTTAGGCGCATGTATGAGGCAGTGGACCACAGTCCTTCGTCAACCAGGTGGCGGAGATGGCCCTCCTGGCCCACAGGACTTGATAAGGATTGAGAGAGGTATTTTCCAGGGTGACAGTTTGAGTCCTCTGTGGTTCTGCCTAGCCCTGAATCCGCTCAGCACTTTGCTGAAGGATTCAGGACTAGGTTGCCGACTTCGAAGAGGAGGTGAGGTCATTTCTCATCTGCTATACATGGATGATCTTAAGCTGTATGCACCAAAACGCCAGGATTTGGTGGAACTACTGGAAGTAACAGAAACCTTCAGTAGCGCCATCAAAATGGAGTTTGGTGTAGACAAGTGTGCGGTCATGCATGTACAGCGGGGGGAAGTCGTAAATTCCGCGAACTTACAACTTTCTGAGACAATGTCCCTCAGGTCTATCTCCGAAGTCGAAACCTACAAGTACCTTGGTATGTCACAGTCATTGGGTATTGCGGACGGAGACATTAGACAGGCGTTGAAGGAGCGTTTCTTTTGTCGTTTGACAAAAGTACTTAACAGTCTTTTGTCCGGTGGCAATAAGGCGCGCGCCTTCAACGCTTGGGTGATGCCTCTGCTCACTTACTCCTTTGGCATACTAAGGTGGACTCAGACTGAGCTGGATGCCCTGGATACGAGGGTCCGTCAGCTGCTTACTACAAATCGCATGAGGCACCCACGCTCGTCAGTTATGAGAATGTACATCCCGCGTAAGTGTGGGGGCCGTGGCTTTTTAAACGCCAAGGACCTCCATAACCGCGAGGTGTGCAGTCTTAGGGAGTATTTCCTAAACAACGAGTGTGGGATTCATCGCGATGTAGTAGCAGTTGACAAAGGCCTCACCTCTCTCTCCTTAGCAAACGAGAACTGGCGCAGACCAAAGGTGCTTAGCACCGATGACCGCAGGGCTGTATGGAAGAGCAAGGAGCTACACGGGCGGTTCTACAAGGCCCTTACGGGGCCCGATGTAGATCTGCTCGCGTCGGTGAACTGGCTACGCTTCGGGGATCTCTTCGGGGAAACTGAAGGTTTTGTCTGTGCAATTGCGGACGAAGTAATGATGACGAACAATTACCGGAGATATATCCTGAAGGACGGTACGGTCGACATTTGTCGGGCATGCCGCCGTCCCGGTGAGTCACTCAGGCATATAATCTCCGGTTGTTCTCATCTTGCTAACGGTGAGTACTTGCACAGACATAACCAAGTAGCCAGGATCATTCACCAGCAACTTGCTCTTCAATACGGTCTTGTGGGGTCTGAGGTGCCGTACTATAAGTACGCACCGATGCCAGTTCTTGAGAATGGTCGTGCCACGCTCTATTGGGATCGATCTATCATCACGGACAGGACTATTGTAGCCAATAAGCCTGACATCGTTTTGGTAGATCGATCCAAGCGCCAGGCAGTGCTCGTCGACATCACCATCCCCCATGACGAGAACCTCGTGAAGGCCGAGAAGGACAAACTCAGCAAGTACCTTGACTTGGCTCACGAGGTGACCGCCATGTGGGATGTTGACTCGACGATCATTGTCCCGATAGTCGTTTCGGCGAACGGTCTTATAGCGAAGAGTCTCGACAAACATCTTAAGAGACTCTCGCTAGATGGCTGGATCAAGGGTCAGATTCAGAAAGCGGTACTCCTGGACACGGCGCGCATCGTCAGGAGGTTCCTCTCTCTGTAGCCCTAACCACCGGTAGCTTGGGCCCCGCCCCGCTGCCGGCGGCACCCTAGGTTAGGTTTTTTTTAGAATGTGTTTATATTTGTAATGTACTTTTTATATTTTACTTTTTATATAAATTTATTGTAAAAAAAACCTAGCCTAAGTACAAAAATGAATAAAGGGAATAATAATATTAGTTACTTATAATGTTCATAAGTCATAATGTCACTTGGTATGACATACGTACATTCAGAATATTTATTAAAACTCATAAAAACACCTAAAATAATTATCAAGTTGCATAAATATCATATCAAATAAGTCCTAAAAAAAAGGATAAAAAGTTGTTGAGTAACTACCTACCGTGAAATACGCCAACTTTGCCTCCACAGGGAACTTTGCCCAAAACGCTACTTAAAAAAAGAAACGTTTCTGTAGACAATTTCAACATGATTCTGGCAACACTACTATTTTTAGTGGAAAATAGATTATATCTGTGGTATCACTGGGAATCACATTTGCGCGCAACTTCATTCCGTAACGTGTTAGGACTAGTTGAATAAGGTGCATGATTTGGCGGGCCAATTCTAGGTGAAGTTCTGGTGTATTTTTTACAGAATGGGGAAGCCTCAGGTGAATGTATCTTATTGCTTGTTATAAAATAAGAACTGTAGATCATTTTTATTGTAGTTTGTACTAAAAATACTTATTAAAACCGGAGTTATGATGGTGGGCAATGTTATCTAGTAACTTGCTAACCTATGAATGCCAACATTGCCCAGACTAAAAAAAGGGTTAGGGTTGTCACCTTGTCGTAATTTTACCTGACTGCGTAAATAAAGGAGAGTTATGTATTTAAGGTAAGGTAAATTATATTTCTATTAAGCCGTTGTACTGTTAGCAGTAGCTGCATGTCATGTCATGTCACGTCCATAAAACAAAAAAAACATAGAATATTCAATTATGACAATTGTTTTTTAGATTATTCTAACGCGAAGTAACAAAATAACCGCCTAACTATTAGTATCCAATATTAAGCATACATTTTTCATTTTGATAATGGTACTGGTAAAGATGGTTTACTCAACTAAAAGTGATAACCCTGACAATTTCAAACTGCTTGATTCGGCTTGTATGGAGTTAAACAAAATACCTATGTAACATTGCCCACCCATATTGCACACGTGTTTGTACAGTTAAGACCAAGATATTTACGTGGAACGCCATTATTACCCCAGATTTTATACTGATCCTTATCATAACGTTGTAGGGGCTATAGTTACGAAAATAATCGATTTGGGCAATGTTTGAAAAAGTTTAGATAACTTTACCCGAGGTGAAAATTGATAAAAAAATTGATTAAATGTAGATTTAAAAATTGTTTCTCGTAATAAACGCATGCATATGAATACGATGGATGCGTTAGACAAAAAAAACTTCATCCCGTCATAGAAAAAATTAGAGAAATTCGGGTTTTTACGAAAAAAGCGGGCAAAGTTGGCATGTTTCACGGTACTGAAATATTGTTATGTTTTTTTTACCCTAAAAACGAAACTGCTCCAAAAGATAGGTACCTACGTTAGGGTTATTTTTTTATGACCTTAAAAACGAAACTGCTCCAAGAGACAGGTAGGTTAGGGTTAGATTTTTTATGAGCCTAAAAATGTAACTGCTCCCAGAGATAGGTAGGTTAGGGTTTTTTTTATGACCCTTAAAAGGTAACTGCTCCTAATTTGGCTCGGCAATGGGGAAGAATGAATAAGAAAAAATATTATATTTTTGTATATATATATATTCGGACAACATTTATGCTTTAAGTTTTTATGAAAAAAGTATGATATGACAATGGTATAGTATACAAAGTGACTATTATGCTATTTGTCTACTATGCAAATACATTATTATGCAATTAAACTATTATAATTTCCGAAATTATGCAATTCGTTTGTATGCATTTTGTTTTTATGCTATATGATCACTTATGCAGGTTGAAATTATGCAATTCGTTTTATGCAAAATGAAAATTCGCAAATTGTTGTTATGCAAAACATTACACACCCTACATGCCGGTAGACTGAGACATGTAAAAGTGCCCTTGTGGCCTACTTTCACAATAAAGTTCATTATTTCATTATTATTTCATTATTTCATTACATACTCCCCTCTTGAAGAACCTTATACTGTAGCCCCCGGGGAAAACCACGGCAGGGAGCTTATTCCAAATGCGGACGTTCGTTCGCGGTAGCAAATACTTCTGGGGCCGTCGACCATGTAGGCTCCAGTGTGTGAGGATGCTCAGCTCAGCTGCTCAGAGCTCAGGTGGACGTGTGTAATATCCGTACCAAATGGCATTGATGTACCTACTCAAAATTGTATACCTCTCCATACAAGCATTTCCAATACAAAACGGACTATTTAGGGCTCGGTGATAATGAAGTAATAAAACTACTTTAAACTTAATACTATTTGATAATTTGAATGTTGTCAGGGACGTGGTTAGAGACATTATCCGCGCAGAGGCCTTCCGATGTGGCAGGACCCTGGACACGACAGTATGTTCTCCAAGACGCACATGCACTCACACGTTTCGGATCGATACGCAACTCTCAATTCGCATTGGTATTCTGAAACAAATAGGAGAATATCGCACAACTGCATTTTGGAATGAATTGTTGCTTGGGTATTTCCCGACACGACCTTTAAACCTTCAAGAAAAGAGCGTACTCCCACCTGAAAGGCCGGCAACGCATTTGTGACTCCTTTGGTGTTGCAGGTGTCTATGGGAACGGTAATCGCTTTCCATCAGGCGATCCGTTTGCTCGTTTGCACCCTTTGACATAAAAAAAGATATACTATCATTGTTTTATTAACCCCTGACGAAAAAAGAGGGGTGTTATAAGTTTAACATGTGTAGCTGTGTAGGTATCTATCTGTGCCATCGTAGCTCTCAAACGAATGGCCAATTTGAGTGCGATTTTTAACGAGACACATGTCCGCAGATATAGTTCTACGAGTATGTTTGGTGGAAATGGGCTAATAGTTTCCAATATATTCAGCATTAACTGGATCAAGTGACAAGATCTCAACTAATATTGAAGCTCAGAATTCCATATTTTGTATTTACGTTCAGTTCTCGTAGCATTTTCTATATTGATTATCAACTCTAAGGTCTTCGCCAAGAGTAGAGATGTGCCGTTCTGGCGAACATTCCTCGATTTGTACGGGGAGATGTGCCGTTCTGGCGAACATTCCTCCTTGGCGATTTGTATGGGGAAAGAACGTTCACGAGAACATTCCTCGATTTGTATGGGGAAAGAACATTCCTCGATTTATATGGGGAAAGAACGTTCTCGAATTTCCCATACAAACCGGCAAAGGTTCTCGAGATCGGCAAATCTCTAGCCAAGATTCAAAATTGAGGAAATGCCGCCAGCATCTTTGGCACTATGCCGCAGGGGCCATTTTTAGATTTAGTTTAAGTTTATTATGTTCGAGTTTAGTTTAATTTTTAGTATAGTTTTATTGTAAGTATTTTAAGTTGTATTCCTTAGACTTTATTTTGTACTAATAAATTATTATTACTTAGATTAAAAGGGATGAGTGAAAAAGAAATGCTTTAATAGAAATGACGTTTACCCGACTCAGGTAGTCCGGTAAAGTCAGGGGTCGAAAATATTTCTATTAAATAAATTTTACTTTTGGCAGAGAGTTGATAATCCACCAAAATGACAATGGACGGAGTCCTTATCTAATTAGCACGATTCTCTTTGATGACGATCAATAATGAGGTACAAAACCACAAAATAGTATTGTTTTGCTTAATTGGATCGTACACAATGCCAACCAAAGGACTATACTCACCGGTAAAGTGCGTTTCAACATTTAACACGTAATCATTATATAAATTTGTCTCAAGTCCCGATAGTAGCTTCTGCTCTGGGCACTCATATGGAGAGCACAGCATGATTTTCTTCTCGGGTATGCAGGTGCACATCTGACAGCCAAATTCATCCTCTATCTGGACATGTTCACTTACACGACATCTTTTCACTAGACCTGTAATGTAATATATTTTTATGCAACTGTTACATAATGAGAGGGATTAAAACACGAGTCTTTTAAGACGTAATCACGTACATTGCATAGCTACTTTATCTACACACATATATTTATTTTTATAGATTATATAGTTGCCGGCAAACTTTTTGAACAAAAATGGCGGATCAGTGCACGACGTTTTGAACGTAAATCGGCTACTGCGCAGTCAACGTTATGCTCAAGAAGTTTGCCGGCGGCTATAAGGGTCCATTTCCACTAAAGCGGAGACGTGCGGAATCGACCAATCACAAAAGTGAAGTGGAGCTGAGATACAGATTTCAACTCTGGTGATTGGTCTATTCCGCAAGTCTCCGCTCCGCGTCAATGGACACGCAACTTAAGGGCCCTTTCAGACGAACGGCACTAGTACAATTGCAGCCGTCGCCACCTGTTGACGGCAGCCGTCACTTGTCGAGGGCAGCCGTCACTTGTCGACGGCAGCCGGCAACGCGTCGACGGCTGCAGTTGTACTAGTGCCGTTCGTCTGAAAGGGCCCTAAGTCCCGCAGGGCGGAAGAATGAATGAGGCGACAGGCAACCCCGCCGCCGCCCGGCGTAGTCGTCTTAAGAGGCCTCATTCCTTTTAACCAACTTTTAAAGTGAATAATACTTTTCCCTGAGTTCGAGAAAGTAACATAAGTGGAAAAACCGGCCAAGAGCGTGTCGGGCCACGCTCAATGTAGGGTTTCGTAGTTGTCCATCCTTCACAACAGACGGGCTTAAAACAGCGGTTTCAAGCCCGAGGTTTAAATTACGAGAAAGACTTCAAGCTCTATAAAAAGGTCGTAAACGCCAAAGTAACTGTAATTACTTATTACCTTCTGGAAGTTATCGATTATACGCGCCAGATTGAGCGAAATGTTTTCATACAGTATGGCACTTAACTAATATGTGTAACGTTCAAAGTATAAGGACACCGCGCGGCACTTACGTCATTTTAAAGAAAATTATGAATTTTCGCGATAACTCAAAAATACACTAAGTGCGAGTGGGACTCGCGCACGAAGGGTTCCGTACCATTATCTGTAAGTTTGTTGTATGGGAGCCCCCCTTAAATATTTATTTTATTTTATTTTTAGTATTTGTTGTTATAGCGGCAATAGAAATACAGCTTAGCTCCGCGGCATATGCAGTTAGGCGAATCAGGCAACTGACAAACGTTGAGACGGCAAAGATTGTATATTTCCATAGTGTTATGTCATTTGGAATTTTATTATGGGGAAGAGCGGCGGACATCCAAACCATCTTTGTGCTACAAAAACGAGCTGTACGCGCAATCTATGCATTAGGAGGTCGTACGTCACTAAGAGACAAATTCAAGGAAACAAACATTCTCACCGTAGCATCTCAATACATTCTTGAGAATATTATGTATGTGCGGAAAAATCTCCATGAATTCAAGCTCGATAGTGACATTCACCACTACAATACAAGACGTAAGGACAGGCTCGCAATACCGGCCCACCGTCTCCGTAAGGTTAGCACGTCGTTCGTGGGGAACTGTGTACGCTTCTACAATAAAATACCTATTGATATAGTAAAATTGCCCCGTAGCAAATTTAAAGCGCAAATAAAAGGTCACTTACTAAATAAAGCGTACTTATTTATAGTCTTAATGATTTTTTAAACGACTGACAGTGATGCCTTTAAGCCAGTAGTTTACTGTTGTGTGCTAAGAGTTAATTTTTAAATAAGCAATATTTTAGTGGGTAATTTTTAAGGTAACATGAGAGCACAATTTGTTGTTTCTCCGGGCAAATAGTATTAGTCAAGTATGCCCGGCAGCTTGAGCATGTCATGCTCGCTTAAAGGTCTTTGCTTACGGTAGCGTCGTTGATCGGGTCGCAACTTTCCCTATAATATGGTTGAAGGAGGCGATGGCTGAGATATGCGTCATACTCGTGAACGGGTGCCGTTTGTGGGGTCCGGTCTGTTCATGCTAGCTAGGGCCTAATTAAATTAAATATGTAGGAACCGCATACTAGCGTTAAATGAAATAAACGTGAGAAACTTCATCCTGTACTCGATTGCAGTTATTCAATGTTGTTTTAACTTTTTGAACTCTTAGAGACTGTATACATCTCTAAGAAACAGCTTAGTGTAATGTCACTCAGAGACCTAATAATCTCTGAGGAAATTAAATAATTTTAAAATACTTTATTGCATATTGAGACGCCTGGAGACCATAAACATCTCTAAGAAATTATATTTAATAATTATTTTCTATCGTAAATTTTATTATTCCCGTCGAAGGGATACAATATCTCTGTGGAATGAAATTAATTAAGTAGGTAATTGTAAATGTTTACAAATGAAGCGAAAATTGAAAAATTTAATGATTCGGACAGGATTCGAACCTGCGTTTCCAACGGCTTTCCGGGCCAACACTGGCGTCCTCCCAATTGGACCACCGAATCAGATGTCAGAGTCATTGAATTTTTCAACCAGTTGCTTCGACATGCCTTAGGGTGGCATCGTAGCGCCATCTACCGTAAAGATTTAGACTTTATCGTCGGCACCATCGTCTCAAATTTGTTGAGAATCGATAGTAACGATGTGCTACACCCAAATTACTTATTTTTTATTAAAGCAGTAACGTCTGCTAACGTAAACTAAATGTTTACAAATGAAGCGAAAATTGAAAAATTTAATGATTCGGACAGGATTCGAACCTGCGTTTCCAACGGCTTTCCGGGCCAACACTGGCGTCCTCCCAATTGGACCACCGAATCAGATGTCAGAGTCATTGAATTTTTCAACCAGTTGCTTCGACATGCCTTAGGGTGGCATCGTAGCGCCATCTACCGTAAAGATTTAGACTTTATCGTCGGCACCATCGTCTCAAATTTGTTGAGAATCGATAGTAACGATGTGCTACACCCAAATTACTTATTTTTTATTAAAGCAGTAACGTCTGCTAACGTAAACTAAATGTTTACAAATGAAGCGAAAATTGAAAAATTTAATGATTCGGACAGGATTCGAACCTGCGTTTCCAACGGCTTTCCGGGCCAACACTGGCGTCCTCCCAATTGGACCACCGAAACCACCCACCACCCTAAGGCATATCGAAGCAACTGGTTGAAAAATTCAATGACTCTGACATCTGATTCGGTGGTCCAATTGGGAGGACGCCAGTGTTGGCCCGGAAAGCCGTTGGAAACGCAGGTTCGAATCCTGTCCGAATCATTAAATTTTTCAATTTTCGCTTCATTTGTAAACATTTAGTTTACGTTAGCAGACGTTACTGCTTTAATAAAAAATAAGTAATTTGGGTGTAGCACATCGTTACTATCGATTCTCAACAAATTTGAGACGATGGTGCCGACGATAAAGTCTAAATCTTTACGGTAGATGGCGCTACGATGCCACCCTAAGGCATGTCGAAGCAACTGGTTGAAAAATTCAATGACTCTGACATCTGATTCGGTGGTCCAATTGGGAGGACGCCAGTGTTGGCCCGGAAAGCCGTTGGAAACGCAGGTTCGAATCCTGTCCGAATCATTAAATTTTTCAATTTTCGCTTCATTTGTAAACATTTAGTTTACGTTAGCAGACGTTACTGCTTTAATAAAAAATAAGTAATTTGGGTGTAGCACATCGTTACTATCGATTCTCAACAAATTTGAGACGATGGTGCCGACGATAAAGTCTAAATCTTTACGGTAGATGGCGCTACGATGCCACCCTAAGGCATGTCGAAGCAACTGGTTGAAAAATTCAATGACTCTGACATCTGATTCGGTGGTCCAATTGGGAGGACGCCAGTGTTGGCCCGGAAAGCCGTTGGAAACGCAGGTTCGAATCCTGTCCGAATCATTAAATTTTTCAATTTTCGCTTCATTTGTAAACATTTAGTTTACGTTAGCAGACGTTCCTGCTTTAATAAAAAATAAGTAATTTGGGTGTAGCACATCGTTACTATCGATTCTCAACAAATTTGAGACGATGGTGCCGACGATAAAGTCTAAATCTTTACGGTAGATGGCGCTACGATGCCACCCTAAGGCATGTCGAAGCAACTGGTTGAAAAATTCAATGACTCTGACATCTGATTCGGTGGTCCAATTGGGAGGACGCCAGTGTTGGCCCGGAAAGCCGTTGGAAACGCAGGTTCGAATCCTGTCCGAATCATTAAATTTTTCAATTTTCGCTTCATTTGTAAACATTTAGTTTACGTTAGCAGACGTTACTGCTTTAATAAAAAATTAGTAATTTGGGTGTAGCACATCGTTACTATCGATTCTCAACAAATTTGAGACGATGGTGCCGACGATAAAGTCTAAATCTTTACGGTAGATGGCGCTACGATGCCACCCTAAGGCATGTCGAAGCAACTGGTTGAAAAATTCAATGACTCTGACATCTAATTCGGTGGTCCAATTGGGAGGACGCCAGTGTTGGCCCGGAAAGCCGTTGGAAACGCAGGTTCGAATCCTGTCCGAATCATTAAATTTTTCAATTTTCGCTTCATTTGTAAACATTTAGTTTACGTTAGCAGACGTTACTGCTTTAATAAAAAAAAATAGGTAATTGTATTTTATTGCATGTTGTGACGCCTAGAGACTTCAACCATCTCTGGGTTTATTTAATATTTTAACTTGATACTCAAAATTTTATTTTAGTGTACGTACCTAATATTGATTCAATCTATTTATAAATTTCCTTTACGTGTACCCATGTAATTAGTTATAACACAAATGTGATGTAATTGTTTTAAATATTATTTACGAAAAAATTACTTACTGTTGAGTTTCTTTCGGCTTTCTTCTCAACAGCGGTCTCCTCTTGGGAAATGCCGGTAGATTCACAATTTGACTTGTAAAAAGCGCCCTTGTAGCCTACGCCTACTTACTGAATAAATTATTTTATTTCATTTAATTTCAGTGCATCCAACTGTATGATTAGGTTTAAGGCCTAACACTTGTTATGATCCTTTGAACTCCCTCAGCACTCATGTTTTAAGACCTCTCATTATGTAACAGTTGCATATACTGTACATTATATCATCATACCATAAATAGTTATTTGTGACACTGAAGAGCAAAATTATGTATACGGCCACGGCGTACATTGAATCCAGAACGAAACAAAGGATTCTAATGTTTGTAATGCATGTTTCTTTTTGTATGGTTGGCGGAAGACATTTTTTCCTTAAATTTATTTTGTTACTACATATAAAGCGGCAACTATTAACCAGTGACGTAAACTTGACGCCTACTGTCGGCCTAGAATGGGCCATTTTTTCTAAAGTTGTACACCCCCTTTTTAGGGTTCCGTAGCCAAATGGCAAAAAACGGAACCCTTATAGATTCGTCATGTCTGTCTGTCCGTCTGTCCGTCTGTCCGTCCGTATGTCACAGCCATTTTTTTCCGAAACTATAAGAGCTATACTGTTGAAACTTGGTAGGTAGATGTATTCTGTGAACCGCATTAAGATTTTGATGCAAAAATAAAAAAATAATAATAAATATTGGGGGCTCCCCATACTTAGAACTGAAACTCAAAATTTTTTTTTTCATCAAACACATACGTGTGTGGTATCTATGGATAGGTCTTCAAAAATGATATAGAGGTTTCTAATATATTTTTTTTCTAAACCGAATAGTTTGCGTGACAGATGCTTCCAAAGTGGAAAAAAGTTGGTCCCCCCCCCTCTAACTTCTAAAATAAGAAAATAAAAAATCTAAAAAAAACATATGATGTACATTACTATAAAAACTACCAACGAAAATTGTTTTGAACGAGATCTAGTAAGTAGTTTTTTTTTAATAATTTAATACCTAACTTTGCACCTAATTTATATGGGGCGCTATACATACCAGGTGCAAACTTAACTTAACCACTTAGGGATGGAAAGTGTTTGTACGGAACCCTCGGTGCGCGAGTCCGACTCGCACTTGGCCGGTTTTTTTTTTTTCGATATTTTGGGTATTCTCTACTCAGAATTACGAGCTCTTTCGATCTAATCAGAAGAAAAAAGTGTCCCAATATTTTTTCGTTCCATTCCGTTACTATTTCCATATAACCTATTAGAGCGGTAACGGAATGGAAAAGCAAAAAATGTATGAATATTTTGGGACAGTTTTTTTCTCCTAATTAGATCGAAAGAGCTATTCTGAGTAGAAAATACCCAAAATACCGAAAATTTAAAAAAATGGGGTGTACAACCTTAGAAAAAATTGCCCAAATCATTCATGCACCGAAAACTTCATGGTATGATCATGACTAATAAGTAATAGAAAGTAATAAAAGATAGTGAGGTATTCACGTTGACGCTTTTCACGTTGTCGCAAATATTTTGCTGCTTTCGTTACTTCCTCCATTGCAAGCTGGTCTTCGTAAGCGTAGTCTGTTTTTTTTTCTAACTTTTTGTTTTTAGTCTTTGCTGCTGCAACTGTTCTGCTTGTAAAATAGTCCTCGTCAAAGAGTATGGAAGTGGTATTTGTTGATGGATCTGGCGCATCTGTTTTAAAATCCCAGTTCACGGGAGTAGGATTGTCTTCGGTAGTTGCTATTTCATCTTGGACGACATGAAAAAAAGAAAAGATACTTTATGCAAAATTTGTCCTAAAAATCTCTCCTTATAAAAAAAAGTTTCTAGGTGTTCGTCGTCAGCGTCACGTTTTTGGCGTCGTCACATGTTCGGCGTTCATAATCTTATATCTCATAATCACTATTGGCATAATTGACTATTGGCATTTTTTTTAAACTGAATCTACGTTTCGCCGAATGATCCTTACGTAGGTATAACTTTATTCTGGCAGCGGGTTATTTTTGACAGAAACTTTTTCTGTTCTTACATCAAAGCCAAAAGCTAGTTACCTAGGTACGTACCAACATTTAACAAGGGGGAAAAGATACTTATTCACCTTTACGCTTTTCACCGTGTCGCAAATATTTTGCTTCTTCTGTTTCTTTCTCCATTGCAATCTGGTCTTTGTAAGCGTACTCTGTTTTTTCTAACTTTTTGTTTTCAGTCTTTGCCGTTAAAACTTGTCCATTTGTGTCATAGTCATAGTTTAAGTAAGTGGTATTTGATGATTGATCTGGCGCCTCTGTATTATAATCCCTGTTCATGGGAGTAAGGTAGTGGTCTTCGATAGTTTCTATTTCTTCTTGGACAACATGAAAAAAAGAAAAAATAAATTATTGAAAATTATATTTGTCCTAAAATATCTCTCCTTCGCATAATCTTATACCGCATAATCACTATTGGCATGATTGTCTATTAGCATATGTTAACAAAATACATTATTATTATCATTATATAAATTTGTCTAAAGTCCCGATAGTAGCGTCTGCTCGGGGCACTCATATGAAGAGCACAGCATAATTTTATTCTCGTGTATGCAGGTGCACATCTGACAGCCAAATTTGTTTTCACTAGACCTGTACCAAACCCCGAGGTATAATCATGACTAATGAAGGGGGAAAAGATACTTATTCACCTTTACGCTTTTCACGCTGTCGCAAATATTTTGCTTCTTCTGTTTTTTTCTCCATTGCAATCTGGTCTTCGTAAGCGTACTCTGTTTTCTCTAACTTTTTGTTTTCAGTCTTTGCCTTTGAAACTTGTCCATTTGCGTAATAGTCATAGTTTAAGGAAGTGGTATTTGATGATGGATCTGGCGCCTCTGTATTATAATCCCTGTTCATGGGAGTAAGGTAGTGGTCTTCGATAGTTTCTATTTCTTCTTGGACAACATGAAAAAAAGAAAAGATAAATTATGCAAAATTTTATTTGTCCTAAAATATCTCTCCTTCGCATAATTTAATATCGCATAATCACTATTGGCATAATTGTCTATTAGCATATGCTAATAAAGTACATTATTATTATTATTATTTTTTTCCACCGAATCTTCTTTCCGCCGAATATTCTTTTCGCCGAATGATCTTTACGTATAACTTTATCGAAACCCTACTATTCTGGCAGCGGGTACTTTTCGACACACTTTTTCTGTTCTTACATCAAAGTCAATAGCTAGGTGCCTAGGTGCGTATCAACATTTAACACATAATCATTATATAAATTTGTCTAAAGTCTCGATAGTAGCGTCTGATCGGGGCACTCATATGAAGAGCACAGCATGATTTTCTTCTCGTGTATGCAGGTGCATCTGACAGCCATATTCGTCTTCCATCTTGACATTTTCATTTACAAGACATCTTTTCACTAGACCTGTACCAAACCCCGAGGTAAAATCATGACTAATGAAGGGGGAAAAGATACTTATTCACCTTTAGGCTTTTCTCGCTGTCGCAAATATTTTGCTTCTTCTGTTTCTTTCTCCATTGCAATCTGGTCTTCGTAAGCGTACTCTGTTTTTTCTAACTTTTTGTTTTCAGTCTTTGCCGTTAAAACTTGTCCATTTGTGTCATAGTCATAGTTTAAGTAAGTGGTATTTGATGATTGATCTGGCGCCTCCGTATGATAATCCCTGTTCATGGGAGTAAGGTAGTGGTCTTCGGTAGTTTCTATTTCATCTTGGGCAACATGAAAAAAAGAAAAGATAAATTATGCCATATAATTTTTTTTTTCACATTGTTTACTTAACATAACTGCACATTTTGCATTCTAATAGGACATAATTTATTAGCGTAATCATTAAAAATATATAAAAATAATATTCGCGACAAGCTTCGTCAACATAACCTATAGGAACAAAATACCTATAATATCCGCAACACGCTTCGTGAGTAAAGGCCTTACTTAAAATAGACATAAGTACACAAAGTTACACCCGCAATATGCTGTCAAAACCGCCCACCCAAACCCAACTAAAAATACCCCGCCCCGCTGCGCACCCGGCTCAAAAGTCCCCATAATCCCAGCAGCATTACTCCTCTGAATTGCTATGGAGACTGGTTGAACTAGGTATGACCCAGCGCGAGGATCGCAGCCCCTGTCCCGCAAACGTCAACCCAACTCTATAAAGAGCTTGCGCGCTTCCGAGCACCATGGTCCAATCGTCTCGACTGCAAACGGTACAAAATCGTACGCTGACTCCAAGGCGGAATACTTATTGTGCTTCTATTTTTCAGCACTCTCTGCTGCTGAGCCGGCACACCGCGAGCTCTGCCTCAAATGAGATCCTGCAAATGTGCTAACACACGTTGCATCCCACAGAAGACAACGCCCTCTCTGCCAAGGTACCAGCGTCAGACCATCGGGCCTTTTACCGTCCGTCGTCAGCGTCACGTCTTTGGCGTCGTCACATGTTCGGCGCACGTCATTGCCCTTGTTTACGCATAATCACTATTGGCATAATTGCCTATTGGCATAATTCTTTTTAAGCCGATTCTTCTTTTCGCCGAATGATATTTACGTAGGTACAACTTTATTATGCCGAAAACCTACTATTCTGGCAGTGGGTCATTTTCGACAGAAACTTTTTCTGTTCTTACATCAAAGCCAATAGCTAGGTACGTACTATAATAAAATCACACTTCAATATGAATAATTATTTTATTTCACACTGTGTCCGTTACAAATAGCACTTATAAACAGTTCGGTTAGCACTTATTCACTACGACGGCTAGAACAGAACAACCCCGTCGGCCAAGTGACGCATCCTTTTATTCTCTCTCGCGTGGTTTTCTTAAAAAATGGTTGAGGGTAACCATTTTTATTCAAACCACAAGTACCCTATCCTTAAAATTATTTTTATAACTAGTGTTGCTAGTGTACTAATATATAAAACCCTACACTCGCCCGTCCTGACCCCGTGTATGCCCCCATACACGTGCCAGGTGGCAACCCTACACTTGGCCGATAACAATTACATAACAGAAAAATTCAATTATTATTGACTATATTCCATAATTAACCTAACAGACAACAACACAATCATAGCAAAAAGTGGTATAGGTACTATTAAAAATTGTCATTAAACAGATATTTTCTCCGAGACTGACGTTAAGCAAATGCAACTAATGTATATCAACTATTGCCTACTCATTTAGTATAAATCAAGCGTACCTTGCATACTACATTGATCAAGTCTAAACAATATTTACACAATTTTGATGAACCAATCAATTATAAAATAAAAGAATCTATAAGATGCGAACCAATTCAATTCTCGCAATCATTTTTAACTAATAGGGTGCGAACCAATTCAATTCTCGCACCCCATTGGGCTTTGTCTGTAATAGTACATGAACCAGATCATTTCTCATGACATGTACAGACAGAGCGTCAATCGCATTGTTGCGCCCCGTGTTACTAGGATACGAACCAATTCAATTCTCGTACCCTAATATCGGCAGCTCTGGTTGCAGCAGCACACGAACCAAATCAATTCTCGAGGCTGAAGTCAACATCTATCTCATCAACAGGCCACATTCTTTCATCAGTGACCGGGAAGTGAGCTCAATAATTCACACGTTTACTCTGTAACAATCGGAAACAAGTCTGTAGTGAACTATTTTGACAGCAACTAGTCTTCATTTTCGCTAACACTAGAATCTGTCTCATCGTCATTCAATTTTAACGCGGCTACGTTCACCCATGGTAACATACGTGCTGCTGCTACCGTAGTTGTGCGTTTGTTAGTTATATTATTAAACCCAGGTATAGATGCTATCTTGTATCTATCTTGACCCAGAGCTTTGGTAACACGAAATGGTCCTATATATGACGGGAGGAGTTTCTTACTCTTTCCGTCATTATTAAAAGTTACCTTTGTGACTTTAACTAAGTCAACTTCGTTGTAAATACGAGCAGGATGCTTGTTCTTGTCGTATTGCTCCTTCTGCTTTGCCTGCTCACTATCTATTCTCTCTTTAACCTGAGCCCTAATGTCCGAAACATCAATCTCTTCCCTAGTCTCGTCTAGAATTGGATTTAAACTGGGATTAATTTCTCCGTTCATATGAGTACCAAACATAACTTCTGCCGGTCGTCTACCTGTTGTTTTTTGAACGGAATTGTTTAATCCCCATTGAATTTTGCCTAACTCCTTATCCCAATCCTTCTCGTCAATCCGAAGAGACTGCGCTTTTAATGAACTGAGGATCGTCCGGTTGTATCTCTCTACCTGACCATTTGACTGCGGGCTCGCAACAGCGTTTAAAATATGTTTAATACCCTTGTCATAACAATATCTTTTAAAAGCATGGGACGTGTAACAACTGCCGCGGTCGCTGATCAAACGGTCAGGTACTCTGAATGTAAAAAATATGTCATCAAGTACACGGACAACGTTCTGGGTATTCGTGTTACGAACTGGTCTCACAAACACGAATTTCGTGAAAGCGTCAACTATGACTATCAAATAGGAGTTCCCCCTTTTGGACTTCACAAAGGGCCCGAGGTGGTCAATATGCAAGGTATGAAATGGCAATTCAATTTTTGTAATCGGGTGTAATAGGCCCTCATGAGAGGTAGCCGTCTTTTTGGTATAAGCGCAATCAATACACGCACTTACATACTTTTTCACAAATCGAGATAATTTCGGAAACCAATAGCTTTTTCTTACTCTTTCTAATGTTTTCTCTAATCCTAGGTGACCTATGTCATCGTGATTCATCTTACATATTTGCCACCTCGCACCCTTTGGAACTGCCCATCTCAAGTTATTTTTGTCACCTTTTAAGCACCTAAACAATTTGTTATCACGTACCACATAATTGTCTTTAATGTATTGAAGTTCCTTAGGATCCATGTCATTTTGTAAAATATCCTTAATTCGATTCAATTCAGAATCCCCTAGCTGCAACGTGTGCAACCAGTCATCGTCACTAATAACCAAAACCTGCGCATGTGGGCTTGAACCACTGGAACCATCTTCTTCTAAGTTAGGGTTGCGTGACAGTGCATCCACATGAGCCATTTTTACACCTGGTCTGTACTCAATAGTACAGTGAAACTCCTGCAGTAGAAGCCACCACCGCGCAACCCTAGGTATGAGATCGCGTTTCACGAAAGTCGAACGTAAGGCGCTACAGTCTGTCACGATTTTAAACTCCTTGCCTAACAAATATACCCGAAACTTTTCTAACGCTCTAATAACGGCCAGAGTTTCGAGCTCATACGAGTGGTAGTATTTTTCCTCCGGAGACGTTCGCCTACTAAAATACGCCACGGGACAAAAAGAGCCAGATACTTTACAACGCTGTAAGAGCATACCGCCTACCCCATCTTTACTAGCGTCGGTATGCAATTCCGTCTCGGCATCTCGATCATAGATGGCTAGAATTGGTCTGTCAACTAATTTAGATTTGAGCACCTGAAATGCTTCTTCTTGTCTACCTGTCCATTTCCATGCCGTATCCTTTTTAAGTAGTTCTATCAAAGGAGAAGCTATTTGAGCAAAATTTTGAATAAATTTCCGAAAATCACTCGCGAGGCTAAGGAATTGTCTAACACAGTGGACATTTGTTGGTTGTGGAAAATTTAGAACTGATTGAATTTTTGTTTTGCCTGGCCGTATGCCTGCAGCACCAATCTCATAGCCTAAGTAATCAACATTCGACCGCAGGAAATGACACTTAGACAAGTTTAGAGTAAGATTCGCCTTCTCTAACAAACCCAATACTTCCTCGAGCCTATCCAAGCATTCTGCGGCGTTCTTGCCAAAGATTAAGACATCATCCATATAAGCCGTGGCTTTACTGAATCGTGCCGTCCCTAAGACTTTATTAATTAACCTTTGGAAAACTGCTGGTGCGTTTGCCAATCCAAACGGCATACGATTAAACTCGTACAAGCCGTCTGGAGTGACAAACGCAGTCAAGTATTTGCAATGCTCCGATATTGGCACCTGGTAATAACCTGATGCCAAGTCAAGCGTTACAAAACATGCCTGCCCAGATAGTCTCGCAATTTCATCTTCTATAATGGGCATCGGGTATCGCTCCTTTACTGTAACAGAGTTCAACATCCTATAGTCAACACACATACGTGAACTGCCGTCTTTTTTTCGAACTAGGATAATTGGACTTGCATATCCAGAGACTGACTCCCTGACAATCCCTGCTTCCAACATTTCGCCTATCATGGATTGCACCTTGTCCCGTTCATGATGGGACAAACGGTAAGGACGATACACAATGGGGCGCTGATTGCTCAATTCGATATTCATTTGAGTTATGTCAGTACATCCTAAATCTTGTAAACCAGAAGCGAAACAATGTTTGTACTTTTGTAGTATAGTCATCAATCTTAACATATAGTCCCCTTCTGCCAAATCTCCTAAGCGAACATCTTCCCTTTTAATATTTATATTTTTATTAACGGATGGACTATCGGCTTCGTTGATGCCGGGTGACTCGATCACTAACCGACGAACAAATTCAACCTTCTCTCCCCTGCCAATCACACAATCCTTACGTAACTTGTAACCTGGTGTACAAGGGACAATAAACAGGTCCAGACGTCCATCTTTAACATGGTAGACACCACCTGAGACGATAGCTTCCCTAACGGGGCTGCCGATCACGTTGTTGTTCATCATTACGCAACCGTTGAATTCCGAATCAATGCGAGCTCTGATTGACGCCGGACCAAACAACTCTATATCATTTGCAACCTTTACTTCTTTAATGTGCGCCTGAGTGTCGTAATCGAGATCAGCGGCTGGCAACTCTGCATCGATTTCCTGGAATTTCAACGTTTGACAATCCTTTAAAACTAAAATATGAGGCTGCTCCGTAAACGATTGTCCTATCAAAATCGGCTTATCCAGAAACTCGTCCTCAACAACTCTACACGGAACCCTAGCCCTGACCTCGTCTACTTGTATATCTAGGATCAATGTACCCAGAGACTGCACGGTACTGTTCCCGAACCCCCTCATTACGGATGTAACTTGATCATGCACTGCTCCAAGCTTTAAAATCAACGACCGTTTGACTAGTGTCACCTCACTCCCGAAATCTATAAAAGCTTCTGCTTGCAAATTGTTTACTTTTACCAACTTAACGTATTTCAAGTTAGGGCAAGATTTTCAGCATTGTGACCTATCTTGTTGCATTTGTTGCATTTTATCAACTGCTTGGGGCAGCGCATGTAAGGGTGACCTGTTTCCTTGCAATTGAAACATACGACTGGAACTTGAGACCGAACGTTCTTATTAGAATTATTATTAGCCTTAGAATTCGTTTGGGCACTGTGCTTGCTATCAGCCCAATTTTGATTTTTAGTATACCCGCGTTCCGGCAACGGTGCTTCCTTGTTGCTCATTAAAAATTGAAGAACTTGATCAGGCTGAGAACAACACAATGCCAACGCGCTAGACTTCATGGTCCTATCTGTTATCCCATGGATGATGCAGTCTACTGCACGTTTGCCAGTTATGTCACATTGATTGACTAACGTTAGTTTTTCATAGTAATAGTTTTCTATTGGTTCACCAAACTTGCTCTTCCTCCTTAGCATATTTTCCAGGGTTTGGCCATAGTTTTGCTCACAAGGGACGGCACTTCTCAGCTTTTCTTGCCACTCTGACCACGTGAATAATATTGTATTTAAACCCTCGTACCAAACCTTGGCCAAACCCTGCAATTTCTGCATTGTAAAATGTATTGTGGTCTTTTCATCCCACCCATAGACGCTAGCGCACTCGTTAACCTTACGCAACCAAATATCTATGCGTTGATTTTTAGCGGACGGATCAAATTCTGGTAAAATATTTTTATGACCAATATTTTTCAAAGTCCCCTGCGTCAATGGCTGAGATGAGAGACCAGTTTTAATAGAATTTATGATGTCTGTTACGTCTTTAATAGAGAATGCAGGTGTACGTGACCTTTTGTTCGATGACACGCTATCCTCCCGATGTCCCTCAAGCAGAGGATTGTCTTGGTGTCCACGGCTTCGATGCGTTGCTGCGCTGCAGCTGCGCTCTCGCAATCGCGGCGGGCTCGCGGTGCGACTGTGACGGCGGCGTTGCGCGCTGCTCCGGCTCTGGTCCCCGCTGGCGGCATCGTGGTCCCGAGTACGCGAGGTACGCGCCCGAGATATCCTTTCTCGATCTCGGTGCACCTCGCGTTCCAATGCCAGTAGTTGTTGACGGCCCCGCTCCAGTTCAGCCTCCCTTTCTTGCAGGCTGCGACTCCCGTCGCCTCTGCTTAATACGCTGACACTTCTGTCGTGCCTCCTCAAAGCGCTGCGGCTTCGTGTGCGACTTCTTGGCGTCTGCAAGCGTCGCTGATCTTCACTGCGACCTCTTCGAGTGTCGTCATCCATTCCTCAAGCCGGTGGTCATGAAAACAGAATTATCTTGTTTTAAAACATATTCACCATCTATATACCTTAGTAAAAGGTCGTTAAAATCAAATTACCTCCGAATATGGAGGGCCCCTGTAATGTATACCCCCAACGGCCCTATTCATCCATTATGTCCACGTTGAGACAGACAACATCCTTGTTCAAATGACGGTACATCAAAAACAATAATTATCTCGAAAACTGTGCGTCGTAGCGCGAAAATAATGAAATTTTCTACCCCCTTTAATACCCCAGACGTCATCTTTTCTTTCCCTTGTGAAATATTTAGCGCACTTTGTTTAAATGAGGGTAGATCATACGGCAAAATTTTAAAATCATAAAATAAGTGATTATCTCGAAAACCGTGCGTCGTAGCGCAAAAATAATAAAATTTTCGACCCCCTTTAATACCCCAAACGTGGTACATTCTTCCATTTGCCAAATGTTGGGACTGGTGGGATAACCTTGCCCACATGTGGGTAGAATGTAAAAATATCGCAAACTGATTTACCTTCGCAACACGTGCTCTGTAAGAAGTATTGCTTCTATAAAAGAGTGCCCACCGGTGGGACAAGTAGGCCCACTAATTAATGTTAACATTAGCACCCACCTATGATGAGTCATATTGATGACCATCCACCGATTCTCCTGAGACTTCAGTGGTGACAATCCACTAACCTAATTGTTGAGAATTTTTATTCTATTCACTGAATTATATAATTTCCAAGCATGAACTATGGCTAAAGTAAACTTAAACACGAAATATACATAACACATGGACTTGCAACGAGATCGCCAGTTTTAAAATTTAAAATTAATAAAGGATTACTATTATTTTAATCTGTGATAAAGGTTCTCACTAGGATACTAATGAGTATGGGCCACGGCTACGGTAAGCACGTGTCCATACGGTATTTTAGAATCTAAGTTTAAATAGTTCCAGTATATTCTACTACCAGACCAGAGGAATTATCCCGAAATATTGATGATGTCAATCGCTAGATTACGATTTATAAAAAAGGTGGAATAAATATATGTAATTTACAGCAAAATAATAGTTCGTAAAGAAAATAATCAAAACTGGGCGTATACTTACAGTTCTTATCCCTGCTTCTGAAGTATCACACTTCAATATGAATAATTATTTTATTTCACACTGTGTCCGTTACAAATAGCACTTATAAACAGTTCGGTTAGCACTTATTCACTACGACGGCTAGAACAGAACAACCCCGTCGGCCAAGTGACGCATCCTTTTATTCTCTCTCGCGTGGTTTTCTTAAAAAATGGTTGAGGGTAACCATTTTTATTCAAACCACAACTACCCTATCCTTAAAATTATTTTTATAACTAGTGTTGCTAGTGTACTAATATATAAAACCCTACAGTACCAACATTTAACAAGGGGGAAAAGATACTTATTCACCTTTACGCTTTTCACCGTGTCGCAAATATTTTGCTTCTTCTGTTTCTTTCTCCATTGCAATCTGGTCTTTGTAAGCGTACTCTGTTTTTTCTAACTTTTTGTTTTCAGTCTTTGCCTTTGAAACTTGTCCATTTGTGTCATAGTCATAGTTTAGGTAAGTGGTATTTGATGATGGATCTGGCGCCTCTGTATGATAATCCCAGTTCATGGGAGTAAGGTAGTGGTCTTCGATAGTTTCTATTTCATCGAGGACAACATGAAAAAAAGAAAAGATAAATTATGAAACATTTTATTTGTCCTAAAATATTTCTCCTTCGCATAATCTTATATCGCATAATCACTATTAGCATAATGTCAAATAAAATTCATCATTATTATTAATATTAAAAAGAATATTCTTTTTCCACCAAATCTTCTTTTCGCCGAATGATCTTTACGTATAACTTTTTTATGCCGATAACCTACTAAGTATTCTATTTCTAACAGCAGGTAATTTTTGACAGAAACTTTTTTTGTTCTAACATCAAAGCCAATAACTAGGTACCTTTGTTTAATCCAGGGTAACCAAAAACATCAATTATGAGTAACACCTGAAACGACAGAGATTGTAATGAATGAATCACACGTGACTTTTGGGCTAAAATTATAATAAAACAGACAAGTTAACGCAATCGATCGTGTTCGTTGTATGGGAACCCCACTTTGATGTTTATTTTATTCTGTTGTTATTTTAGCGGCAACAGAGATACAGCTTGGTGATAGACAGAGAAACGGGACAGATAGACAGTGAAATCTCAGTAATAGGGTCCCGTTTTTAAACATTTGGGTACGGAACCCTAAAAACAAATATTATGCAAATACCCTAGCTTAACAATAGCCACGAATATACCATAAATTCGAAACACTGTTTCTCATCCGAGACATCACACCAAATTTTCGCATTTAATTTTTTTTTATAGGTACCGTTTTTCAGGAATGTATTAAAAATACTAAAAACGAATACTAACTTACATTGCATATAACAATAAAAAAGCAGAATCTCATTGTCTGAAGTTATACTTCACTAAACTATGTGGGTACTTAAAACGATGTGACAGTTCGTTTGAGTGGGACAAATCGATTCTACACGAGTCATAATCTTTAATATACTTGGAATTAGTTGATCATCTTTAGGCGGCTTTTTCACTAGAAACATAATTATACTTACTGCTCAAGGGAAAAATAACAGCTACTTCAATTTTACACACTTTAAAACAGTAAAATGGAACATCACAATAGTGGGTGTACGTGTACTCAGGTACACAACACATTAAATTACTTTCAATAATAAAAGTTTGAATTTAGAAAAAATAGAAACACAATAGGCATGACGAAATTTTTTTTGAGGATGATAATCGTTTTTTTTTTATTGGGATTAAATGTTTATATGGTACTAACTACACTAAAACTGCACGAAAAGTCGGAAATGACCGTCAAAGTTCAACATTCCTACGGAGCGCCAAAAACACTCCATACAAATGGCCACGTAATCGTCACGTCATTAATATTATGTTATGGGTATATTTGTATGAAGACAATAAGTAATATGGCATTTCCACCGTGAAAAAATGCGTTTCTACATCACGATGCTTTAGTTGGCACAGGTCCATAGGTTAGTTAGCACTCATCCAATAATACGGATAAATAAGTAACTAAGTTTATAATATTAACGTAACTTAGAAAGTTTCATCTGTGTTCTTTCATTCTCATATTGATTTTTCTAAGTGCCTTCCGTCTGTTTTGATCACCATCTCTTTAGAATACTTAAAAGCTTGACTATCAGACTTGCTTTCTTATTACCGTTTTAAGATTTTGTGATTTCTTAATCACCAGCTCTTTAGGTTACTTAAAAGATTCATCAGACTTTCTTTCTTTTTAGGGTTCCGTCGTACCCAAAGGTTAAAAACGGGACCCTATTACTAAGCCTCCGCTGTTCGTCCGTCCGTCTGTCTGTCTATCTGTCTGTCTGTTCCGTTTTAGCATGTTACATTTTCTCAATGCGAGAGATAAGTACAGTAACAAAGAGAGATAGTGAAAAAAAATGCCATTTGTATCAATATACTTTCCTTGATTAAACACGTTAATCTGCACCGTGTAGTAATCAATTTGTGCTATAATTTCTCATTAACGGAAACAAGGAACAGTTGATAATGTGTAAAATTTTGATAGCTGCGGTATTTCAATCGTATGCCGTGTCCGGATCGGTACCGAACTATTTCAATTACGTTTTGATAACTTTAAAATATATATTTTTCACTAAAAGGTTTTCAATAAATCAATCAAATCATTTATTATTAATCAATTGTGGCCCATAGATATAAGTATGCCTTCAAACTAACATAATAAAATAAAAACCAACAATTTGTTAATAGACAACTTCTTGGTGTCAATGTCGAAGGCTTGGTACAATTTTTCGAAGACCTTTTATTTGTTTTTCGATATTATTTGCTGTAAGCTCTGTAAGGCTCTGCAAGCCACAGGTCATTATTTTTTCTTTACCAAGGTTTCTCCGAAGTGTTTTTTTTTTATTGTCAATTTGACAGTTCTCAGTAATAGTGGCAGATGTGATTGTTACCTTCGAATTTAATCAAAAAAATATATACTGTTAAAGGTTGGCACTGTTCAATGTCAAACCATTGAACTTTGGTCACAAGTCAGTGTCAAACCACTCAAATCTGACATATCTCAGTGTCAAACCGTTGAAATTTTAACATTGACAAGTGTTAACCATTGACTAGGATTGTTTTAATGAAGTTTGGAAGGCAAAGGTCCCTTCAGCCACTATTGTTAAGAACTATCAAATTGTCAAATAAAAAAAACATTTCGGGAAAACCATGGTAAAGAAAAACTAGTGACCTGCAGCTTGACAGATCCTCACAGCAAGGAGTACCGAAAAAATATACCATTTAAAGATTGGGCAGTCGGCACTCGCACCACAATAGTTATTTGTTATAAGTAGCTACAAGGGGGGAAAGTTGTATTTTACTCGCGAGTGTTTATTTGAAACACGAGCTAGGGAAAGGATCCTATGATTGACCACGAGCGAAGCGAGTGGTTCAAAATAGAATCCTGAGCGTACCGAGTGTTTCAATACACGAGACGTAAAATAACTTTTCGCCCGTGTATAACACAAAACTTTTCACCTCACTACAGCGAGGAAAAAATAATAAGGGTTTTTATTTCATTTATTTATTTATTGCAATACCATGGTTATAATTACAAGGTGTTAAAAGATTTTAGTGTACATGGTTACCCTGATAGACATTTATATTAAAATAATCAATGCGTCGGATAACATTATCAACATTACTTAGTCAAGAAAATTAACTATGTGCTCACGAAACTTATTTGTCAAATTAAATACATATACAAACAAAGAACTATAACATAATTTAAACAAGTCATCTCACACAATATGAAATAATAATCATAAACCGGATTGTGTTCAGAGTAGTGTGTGTGTGTGTGTGTGTGTGTGTGTGTGTGTGTGTGTGTGTGTTGTGTCTGTGAGTTATGCACTATATGTGAATCGAATCGTCTGACATGAATTGTTGCACCGAGTAATATGAATTATTAATAAGAAGTTTTTTTAGTTTTGTTGCGGAATATATGGTATTTTTCTTCTTTTTTAATATCCATTGGTAATTTATTGTATATTTTTATACACCTATAATATGGTCCGCGTCTGTAAATGTCTAACTTAGGTGCTGGGAGCACTAATGTATTATTACGGCGCGTGCTTTTGACAAATTCAAAGTAGTCTAGATGCTTTTTGACAAATAATGCTATTTCTAATATATATATACAGGGTAGTGGCAATAAACCTTTTCCAGTAAAATGTGATTTGCAACTCTCTTGTTGGGGAATGTTAAATATGATGCGTATGCACTTTTTTTGCAAAACAAAAAGATCGTGGACATCAGTGCTATCTCCCCACAAAATGATTCCATACCGCAGCCAGGCATAAGCGTAGGAGTAATATGCAGGTTTGTACTATATATACAATAATCAACCAATTTGCCATTTATTAAAACTTAAGGTCTAATTAGCTTTCATGTAGGTATTTTAAACGGGATTTTTCAGAAAATAAGCTCATGTCAAATTTTACTTTAGCTGCGTTGAAACGTCAAAACTCTTTCTCCACATGTGGATAAAAACAAACTGGCCTTTCCGAGCTAGTGAGGTGAAAATAAATTTAAATTCACGTTTTGACGGACGAGACCAACCGCTCGACCCTCAGGATGAAGTTGCTTTTCATTTAAGGGCCACCACAGAAGTTCGGAATCTTCATTCGGTTTCCGTACGGCAACGACGTCACATAGTGTTTCTGTGTCTGTCTGTCATATGGCGATGTCTCGCTTGCTGACGTTGATGATTGATGATTGATGATTTGGTGTAGGGACGCCCGGCCGGAGACAGGCGGGCTGTCGATCGCTTGAGTGCGTTCATTCAGCCCAATTCCCAGTTGGAGCCAACGGTTACTGTCCCGGCGGCGCTCCCATACAGCCTTCTTCCTCGAATCTTCTTGTTCTCCTGCAGAACGAAAGGATATCTTTAAGGTTAATGTCCTTCAGCTCCTCCTCTTCTAGTTTATCTTTCCCGAAGATGCTATACCTAGCGTACTATCGCATACATGCCACACTGCTATAACGTGCTTACTTGTCTCCTCATGGCCACAGTGTGAGCAGCATGGGTCACTTACTACACCCATAATGTTTAGGTGCCTGTTAAGGCTCTTGTGTCCCGTGATTATACCTGTTAATAATCTGAGATTTTTCTTACCTAGTTCCAGGAGATAGAGACAGCTTGCTGACGTTACTCCGTACGGAAATCGACCGATCATTCCGATCGTCTGTGGCGGTCCTAAATAGTAGACGATTTGCTCAGCTATCGTCGAGTAATGTAGGTGGGACACGTAGTATCGGCTGCACAAATGCATGAGAGTGGACGTACTCGCTAGCGACTGTGTGAACGATTTATATGGAGAATTGAACGTTTTAAATATAATATAAATAGAGCCTTTGTTGTCCAAAAAAGGGCAATTCGTACGATGACACGCATTCCTCCATGGTCTTCTTGTAGAGATAAATTTGTAACGCTGGGCATTCTTACAGTACCTAGTTTGTACGTCTTTATTCTTCTTACAGAATTTGTTAAGTTGAGATCCAAGAACGTCACATACGAGGATGAAGAAGAGAGACTAGCTACACGTACTAAAAATATTGCACACACTTTTTATCCTAGACTTAAGGTTGTGAGGCAGTGTGCCAGATATCAGGCGGTCACGTTATTTAATAAATTGCCCACTGAGCTAAAGGTCATTGCGAACTGGTCCATTTTTAAACGAAAATTGAAATGTTTTTTGTTGGCGCGATGCTGTTATAGTGTTGAAGAGATATTCGAATAATTTAACTGTATTTATTATTGTTATTATTCAATAATCATATTGACATTTCAAACTTTTTGCTTGACCATATAATTGTAGTTGTAATTTTATTGTTGTTTTTGTTAATTATATTTTATTTCTTTTCTTAGTAAGTATATTAATATATAATGTGATGCTAGAATAGTGGTAGAAATAATATAGCCATAAGTAAAATCTGACATGTAAGTGTTTCAAATACAATGTTTATTGTTATTGAATAAATAATTGAATAGAATTGAATTGTATTTCTACAAAGTACCCGATGGGGCGCTGCACTGTTCGCGCTAGCGAGTACGGTCAAGTAAACTCATGGTAAGGAGGACAGAGTGTGGTCCGGTACATTCGTTTAAAACGATTAAGCGAATCTGAATGCATGGAAGATACCATAGGGCCTGGTCACATCACCACGGCACGGCGCCGCGTCGTGGATTTTTACGGTGGCTTTGATGCGCTGGCGCCGTAAAAATCCACGACGCGGCGCCGTGCCGTGGTGATGTGGCCAGGCCCATATATATGCAAATCATTCACTCATTTCCATGTTGACATATTTCGAATTTATAAATTTAGGTACTTTATTCAATACTTACTTTAGGTAGAACTGATGTGTCAGATTGCGTGTTTAGCAAAACAGTTTCAGAATTACCTACACATTGATAGTAACATTAAATAAAACGCCAAAGTCAATAGCAGATTATTTATTTATTTTACACTAAGTGCCCTATTTTATGTCTTTATTTATTTGATATTTTATTTCTCTTTACCATTGTCGGATAGAAAGTAAATGGAATTTTCTGCCCAGGGCGAAAATCCCACTTCCTGGTCAAAGCAAGACGTAAAGCTTAAGACGAACCGCGGGCGGTAATTCGTATAGCCCCAGATCGCATGTTTATGGTCTCCTTCGGTTCAGACCACAAGCATCCTGCGTCTGGGCCATTCTCGACCTCGCCGCCCTCTAGGTATCTAATGTACTATTAAAACCAGATGGCGCTGTCGCTGTTCTGCTGATTCCACACTGCTTCGCGCTGTTAAGCTTTTTCCTGAGATTTTCCCTTCTTCAAAGAAAATGGATTTTCAATTTATTTTTAGGTTTCCGTGCCCAAAGGGTGAAAACGGGACCCTATTACTGAGACTTCGCTGTCCGTCCGTCCGTCCGTCTGTCACCAGGCTGTATCTCAAGAACGGTGATAGCTAGACAGTTGAAATTTTCACAGATGATGTATTTCTTTTGCCGCTATAACAACAAATACTAAAAATAAAATAAAATAAATATTTAAGGGGGGCTCCCATACAACAAAGGGATTGGTTGCGTTAACTTTGCACCTCATTTGTATGGAGCGCTATACATACCAGGTGCAAACTTGACTTAACCACTTAAGGATGGAAAGTGTTTGTACGGAACCCTCGGTTTTTATAGCCCAACAGGATGTCTTTCAGCCCACTTTCACTAATTTATTTTACTGGTAATGACAAAGTTTTGCTAAATGAATGACGTTGAAAGTCGGTGAATGTCACTGATGTTTAAACAAAGGGGAAACATGACTAAATATTCCGAAGTTTTCAAGTAGTTTTTGCATAATAAAGCCAAAACTATCCACAGTGATGAAAGTCAAGTTGTTTTCAATAGGATTCAGTATTTATTTCGCAAGAAGAACAAAGGATTGATCAGTATTCCGGTAATCAATGTTTTGAATTTGGATGACAAATCGCTTCAGACGTTTAAGAATGCAATTATATGACGTACCTATGCACATTATTGCCATATGAAAGCTGTTTGTAGCGCAACTATCCCTGCACGGCTAGCATAACTTGACACGCGACTCTTTCTCGCGCGAGATATACTACCTGTCTCTATCTGTACAGTACTATGATATACTGACGGATGATGCTATCTCGCGCGACATGAGTCGAGTGTCAAAGTTATGCTAGACGTGCTGGGCCGGACCGACACTTATTAGGCAGTACTTATTTTGTAATACCATAGATATCCAAACTAGTTGCCTTGATACTTATCATTGACCGCGATATCCGCATCGGCGTAGAACCCGACTTTGATAATTTCTTTGACCAATCGAGTCGGCGAGATGCCGCCGGCATTCATGACGGCATTCACGTCGTATCTCCAGAAATAATGTCCATTGTAACCCCCCTCATAGTTGGCGGCTACGTTCCCGTACAGAGAAGCTTCATACACCACTTCTAGCTCCATAGTCCCTCGTGAAGCGGTCAACGTGGCCAGCGCGGTGTCTCCAGGCTGAACACTCACCGTCACTCCTGATTTCACCCCTACAGTCACCTTCTGTGATTTACTCCCCCCGCTTCCCCATGAATGGGAGTAAGAAAACGTCGTTTTCCCCCCCGCATTTCCAACTGGGATGGTGAACTCGTAGTTTATATCCTGCTTGGCTGTGATGGCGTTTGAGGATGACCAGGAGTCGGTGATGGTGTTGGAGACTTCTTGCTTGATGTCGGCGGTGTACTGTGCGGGTTTGGACGCGTTGTTGGTGAACTTCTGCGTCGCTATGATGGTCGGTTCGCTGCGGATGCCTGAGAATAAGGTTTCGTTATTTTTTTTTTAATTATGTTGTTTATAGTAAGTAATAGTACATTACTGCAGACGCCGGGAAATAAGGGCTTGCCGGCTGAGTAGGTATAGACGGATACTGAAACGAAGCCAGCAAGCCCTTTTCACGGCTAAGGCATGTATAGTGCTTTTCTTAAAAATATGCAATTAAATAAAAAATAAACCACCAAAAAACATAATGCAGCCGTTTAGCGCGTTCATGAACACAGACGCCGCGTTTTAAAAAAAATACTTCCCGGCCTAGGCCTTCATGTTTGTATGAAATTCTTTACAGTTCTCTCGAAATGTTCCGCCCGAAACGACACTTCGAAGCCTGTTTTAACGCACGTAGTTACGACGGTATTTCATTGCATGTTTGAGAATAAGATATTAACACTATAGATTATATTTAAATGCAAACAAAATGGTCGAGTCGCATGGTTAGGGGTTACGAGGCGAGAGTGGTCCTATCGGCAAGCTGTGGCACAAAGCGCACAAAGGCACTCATTGCTCACAGAAACTTATCAGGCGCCGTACTTCGAATTCATTTCAACAGTCCATTAATATTCGTTTTTTTTTAATGTCCGATCCCACTTGAGAGCTTATCATGAAAACAAATAAGGCGATCGTTATATTCCTGCAGGTATAGAAGCTCAGTTTGGGACAAATGGACGCAGGTAACAAAAAAACGTATATGGAGAGTGTAAAAAACAAATTAGATAGTTAAAAAGTAAAAACTGAACAACTCGTGCAATGATCACTACATAGCCACTTAATTCATACATTAATTACAAAATACAAATACTCTTTATTGCACACCTCCAACATCAAGGAATATACAACACAACATGAGATACATTAAAATAACAGGCAGAGGTAAACAACAGGCGGTCTTATCGCTAAATAGCGATCTCTTCCAGACAACCTTTAGGTAGCGGACTATTTGAAAAAATTATGTGTGTAATTAGTAGGTGGTTTATTACCTAATACATACATTCCTTACGCACATGCGTATTCATACACCTTTTCACTTACACATACTTTCACCCATAAAGTCCACGATATACTTACCCTGCATGATCCATAACAAAGTCTGATAGGTACTTAGGCCGAAAAATGCCCACTTCGCTATTTCCCTGGCGGCCTGCAGGAACAATATGATTGACGACGCGGTTTCCGCAGTTAATAGTGCACCTGCGAATTGAGTCAACGGTCCTGGGTTCGAAACCTACTATGCACAGCACATACCTAGTATAGTAGCCTTAATGGGCTTGAGTTTCCTGTGGACCTGCGTCCAGCCATATCTCTGGAACAGGTCTCCCCACGGCGTCGGAGACTTCAGGTACGCGTCCGTGGGCCGCGCGCCGTGGTACCTTCAACCAAAATTTACTTGTCATCCTCCTAGCCTTTGTCCCTTTGTAGAGAATGAATTCTCAATCGGGGTCGGCTACCTAAATCCCAAGATGTGGCGCAGGCACAAGTTTTTTCGCAAGCGACTGCCATCTGACCTTCCAACCCAGAGGGGAAACTAGGCCTTATTGGGCTTAGGCAGTTTCCTCACGATGTTTTCCTTCACCGAAAAGAGAGTGGTAAATATCAAATGACATTCCGTACATAAGTTCCGAAAAACTCATTGGTACGGGCCGGGAACCAAAATTTACTTGTCTGAGTAATTAATTATCTCACATAGATGTAATATCTCTATTTATCTATCAGCCACAGACGTCCACTGCTGAACATAGGCCTCCTTCATACTTCGCCACAAAGTCTGATCCTGTGCACACCGCATCCATCGATTCCCTGCGACCCTAACGAAGTCGCCTGTCCACCTATCATGTACCTAACCTCATAATTGAGATTTTCAAATTTGTTCTCATGGACGAACCGTTATTTTGGTATTCTGGGACATAGTTTTAGTAGTTACTTATATAAGATTATTTTACGTTCATAATAATCCATACTAATATACTAATTACTAATTTACTAATTTACTAATTTTACTAATTTACTAATATTACTAATTACTAATATTACTAATTTACTAATTACTAATTTACTATTACTAATTACTAATATTACTAATTTACTAATCCATACTAATATTATAAATGCGAAAGTGTGTCTGTCTGTCTGTCTGTCTGTTACCTCTTCACGCTTAAACCGCTGAATCGATTTTGATGAAATTTGGCATGGAGATAGTTCAAGATCCGAGGAAGGACATAGGATAGTTTTCATCCTGGAAATTATCCCTAAAAAGATTGAAAAGTGAGTAAGTAATTCATGATGACATTGATGACCCTATAGAAAATGTAATGATTAAACCAAAAGCACAATTGCTCTTGCATTTGCTTAGGCGCTCTTTTATTAATTAAGGTGATTAGGTGGATATCTATCGTGTTGTACGAGGTTGCTTCCATACTTCCAAGTTCCGCGCGGACGTAGTCGCGGGCAAAAGCTAGTAATAAAATAAGTAAATAAAGAAAAAGATGTGTAGAAGATTATATTATATGGTCGACCATGGTAAAAAAATTACCCATTGCCAACATTTCAGTTAGATTGGATTACAATTGTGGTCAGTTACCGGCGGCAGGCTTCCTTCAGCTGATCGTCCATCAGTCCGAAGACGGAGACTTCAGCGTCGGAGATGACCTGATCGTCCTCTCCGAGCAACTGCACGACCGCCCTGTCGGGGCTCGGGTCTACTTCCACCTTCACCTTGAGCTGAGCGCACGCAAGCGGCAGCAGCACCAGAAGGAGAAGCATTGTGGAAGCGGTGTGTAGTGCTGTAAGATCAGATACATTAGAACCTCGATTAGCCAAGCCCAAGTTAAGTGTTCCAGAGGTATCCGTTGTCCGCCGATATTTGTTATTATTACTTTGGTAATATACCGGGTGTTTGCTGTAATAGGAGCGATAAATTAAAACATAGATTCTTCGCTTGAAACTGGACAACATTTGTTAAGCAACTTCTGAAAATAACGTGTATTAAATGATATTTTGTAGAATAATGTTTAGACAAAGAAGCAATGTATTGCGAAATGTCCGATATTAGTAGAGTGACAGCTATGTCAATGCTCAGGGAATGTCCATGTTGGACGACGTACATTGAAAATACTATTTAATTTGTTTGAAATAATAAAATTCTGAACACTGACTTTTTTTAAAGTTGCTGAACATATGTTGTTCAATTTGAAGAGTAGAATCTATATTTTAATTTATTACTCCTATTACAGGAAACACCTGGTATATAGAGATTATAGAGTAGAATACTCGTAGGCATCATGTTTATTGTAAAGTAAATCAAAAGATCCTATTTTTTATTTGGATTTGGTTTGTATAGGACTAACTGCACTTAAACTGCTCTTGAAGTCGACATTTCTACTGAGCGCTGAATGCGTTCCATAAACATGGCCACGAACTTGTGACGTCATCGTCGAGTAAATATAGCAATTATCTGTATGGAAAAACGACTCATAGCTAGACCATTTTGATCGAGAAAAAGTGCGTTTAATTACACGGTAGTCTTACAATTATTGTTTTGTTAAAATATGAGGATAACTACAGAAAACAATTTTGGATTAAAAAAAACGCAAAGGGTGCCAAGTAAGGGGTTTGAAATCTCATACATATTTCAAAGTCCTCTTGAAAATTTGGTATTTATTCCTAACTATAAACCTTAATTCAAAATGTTTTATTAGTACGCAAAAATTTCATGCAATGTCTGTTGTTTCGGATATACCTACCTACTTATACCTATAGTATTCAAACCGATCATCATAATAACACATGTTTATATATTGGACTTTGACTTTACAGCTGACAGTGCTAGCACCGTTATGCATTTATTGATTACTTTGCTATACCAATATGCATACATAATTAAATTATATACTTCAATATTAAACTTCATATCAAATATAATACATATATGACTTTCTTGGACACAGGAGCATTTTGAAAATTGCGCGCAGCGGAACGGGCTAAACGCATAGAAAAAAAATCTAGCCAAAATCAGCACAAGGCCTATATACAAAAACAAACACCTTTTATCAAACATGCAATTAAATGTCGCATGCAATAACGTGCGTTACGAGTATAACAGGCTTCGGTATCTCGTTTCGGTCGGAACTAATCGAGAGAACTGTAAAGGAATTTCATACAAAAATGACGGCCTAGGACAGGAAGTATTTTTTTTAAACATGGCGTCTGTGTTCATGGTCAGGATGAAGAGCTGAATAATAATTTTTTTGAGTGGTGTACTTTTTATTTCATTGTCTCGTGTCAATGGTCGTTTTATTGCATATGTTTGAAAAAAGCACTATACATGCCTTAGCCGTGAAAAGAGCTTGCCAGCTTCGTATCACTATCCGGCGTCCCTACGGTTGGTCGTCTATACCTACTCATCTAGCAAGCCCTTCTTTCCCGGCGTCTGCAGTAGGTAATGTAGGTACTATACGAAGTTGACCGAATGTGGCCCAAGTATGGGTTTCCGCAGCGAAGTCCCTCTCCACACTATCATGTTCGCCCAACTTCGATCAACTTCGCGAGTAGTGTGGAGCCACAATAAGGCTGTAGACCGAACGACTATTTCACGAAGCTAAAAGTCACCTTCTACGGACATGGTATACCGTATCACAAGGGGCCTAATTTAAAAGTCACCTTCTACGGACGTGGTACCGTATCACAAAGGGCCTGATTTAAAAGTCACCTTCTACGGACGTGGTATACCGTATCACAAAGGGCCTAATTTAAAAGTCACCTTCTACGGACGTGGTATACCGTATCACAAAGGGCCTAATATAAAAGTCACCTTCTACGGACGTGGTATACCGTATCACAAAGGGCCTAATATAAAAGTCACCTTCTACGGACGTGGTATACCGTATCACAAAGGGCCTAATTTAAAAGTCACCTTCTACGGACGTGGTATACCGTATCACAAAGGGCCTAATTTAAAAGTCACCTTCTACGGGCGTGGTATACCGTATCACAAAGGGCCTAATTTAAAAGTCACCTTCTACGGACGTGGTATACCGTATCACAAAGGGCCTAATTTACTTCTCTCGATGCTCCACACTTCGTGAAAGTGTTAAATAGTAACCGACTAAACCAGAAATAACACACATAGTGTACTGTCAGTGCATAGTTATAAACAAAATAAATCTTGCAAATAAAACTTACCAAAACAAATTAGAATCTCTTCCGACAAATAACCGATAACCGAGTAATACTCTTGTATTTATACTTGTTACTTGTTTAAAGTTATCCACAAATTAGTTTGTCCATTACCTAAATGATCGAAAATAATTAGAAGATAATTATGTCGTTGTGTTTACCTAGCTCTGGATTCGTTGAACCGATACCTAAATTGGTGCGGTAGACCAACTTCAAAAAGAAAAGATTCAATTCGGCTGTATTTTTGGGGCTAAAAACTGGTCGTTTTAGCCCCAAAGGCTTAAACTGAAACCATTTAATAGTTCAGCAGTGGTGTCTATTGGTTGATAATTGGCATGAACATTTTTTTGCGCCCTATGTAAAAGAAGAAAATCTGGGGATAACAATATAATACGAATTACCACAATAAACAATTAGATTGTGCACCTGTGAAGAGATATTCATATTTAATTTTCAAATTAAATTGGTTCATTTTCTTTTTTTGACAAGTAATATAGACTAGTGACGTCACCTCAAATCTTGAGAGTAAACAATAAGTACAAAACTACGTAGGTAACAGATTTCTTTGCAACTTTTCAGTAATGTAATAGATATTACTTTGATATCGGAATAGGACATAGGCTACAATTTATAATGCCGCGTCCACACGCGTGGCAAGCCTAACAGGACGCAGTTATATGTAGCTATCATATGCACATTTCATCCTACCGACTTTAATAAAATTCTAAAATTCTTTACGTTTTGAAAACTGTGATGTAGGTAGATAAGTAACAACTTGAACTGTCAAAGGTCGTGTGTCGCTTACGTCAGTCCGGAATAAATCCTCGAACGAGCAAGGCGCCTTTTATTCGTGATACCTAACTACATACCTAATTCCGAATATATTACAGTGGCGACGAGTAGTGAGTGTACCTACTAATACGTGTGCAATTGGACAAACAGAAACTCGAAAAAGATGTCGATCGGCAAATTACACGAGTTTAACGTCAGTAATGGCGCGTGGTCATCGTACATGGATCGGGTAGAAATGTACTTCACGGTGAATAAAGTGGAAGAGCCCATGAAGGTACCTAGTTTAATCGCTGCGATGGGGGACGAGGCGTATGAACTGCTGGAAACCCTGACTAGCCCTTCAAAACCAGCGGCATTTACTTTAACGCAAATTAACGACTTAATGATGCAGCATTTACAGCCCGCGCCATCGGTTCTAGCGGAAAGGTACCGGTTTCGACAAAGGAGGCAAAACGTCGGTGAGACCATCTCAAATTATGTTGCAGAGTTAAAACGATTGTCTAAGCATTGTAAGTTCGGTTCGCAATTAAACGAAGACTTGCGAGACCAATTCGTCTGTGGCTTATCTAGCGAGGTAATTAGACAACGATTGTTTGCGGAGGACGACAAGGTGACCTTCACGGCTGCGGTCAAACTTGCAACATCATTAGAGGCGGCGGAAAGGGACGCCGCGAGCGTGGAGCAGGCGGCCAAGGCGAGTTCGAGTGGGACGGGTGAGGTGCAACCCGTTATGTTTGCGAGTAGAGGGAGATCATTCGGCGGGGTGCAATCGCGCGCGCCTGTAATTACACCACAGCGGCGGGGTTCTAACGCGTCTAATGGCCGCCCGGAAAGATATTGTGAAGCGTGCGGGGCGCGCACGCATAATTACGCGGATTGCAAATTCCGGGAATATGTATGTAGCAAGTGTCACCGGCCGGGCCACTTGCGGCGCGTGTGCCCGGACTGGGGCGCGGGCGCGGGCGCGGGCGCTGCGAGCCGCGGCGGAGCGCGGGCCTCGGCGCGGCGCGGAGGCGCGGTGGCGCCAACAAGAAGTGCCATGTATTTTGGGGACGCCGATCGCGGATCCAGCGAGGAGCACGGCGGAGATATGGAGGAAGAACTACATCACTTGTGCTTAAATAACTACCAATCGGTGAGTTTACCGATACAAATCGATAACACCATCGTACAAATGCAGATTGATACTGGTACGGCAATCTCTTGTATAAGTAAGGCCTCATACGACCGGTATTTTTCACATATAGGGCTAAGTAGTGACAGCACAGTGTTGAAGTTTTATGACGGAACAGTTATTAAGCCGTTAGGTATAATTAAACCGGTTGTAACGTACAATGGCATTAGCAAACCATTAGAGTTATTTATTATTGAGGGCGGCACAACTTCCTTGTTAGGGAGACAATGGTTAGCCGAATTAAAAATAGAAATACCGAAATTTAATAATGGTCATTTCTTTGTTAAAGAGACCGGCGAACAATTTAGTGATGGAATTGTAAATCTACTTGACAGATATGAGGACTTGTTCAGTGACGGACTGGGGCGATACAACCGTGGAAAAGCGACATTGAAGGTGCGCCCGGGTGCGGCGCCTGTCTTCCATCGCGCGCGCCCCCTGCCGTACGCGCTGCGCGAGCGCGTGGACGCCGAGTTGGACGCCATGCTGCGCTCCGGCGTCATCGAGCCCGTCGACTGCTCCGACTGGGCTTCCCCACTGGTACCTATTAATAAGCCGGATGGCTCGCTTAGGATTTGCGCAGACTATAAAACTACCTTGAACCCGTATTTATTAGTTGACCGGTACCCGTTACCTAAAATAGAGGATGTTTTAGTTAATTTGAATGGTCACATGTACTTTAGTAAAATTGATCTGTCACAAGCGTACAATCAAATTGAACTTGACGAATCCAAACGTTATACAGTAATAAACACGCATAGGGGCCTTTTTGTTTACAATAGGCTGGTGTATGGTCTTTCGTCTAGTGTAGGCGTGTTCCAACGCATTATGGTAAATTTACTAGGTAACATACCTAACGTCCAAATATTTTTAGATGATGTAATTATTGGGGGGAAAAGCAAATCGGAACATTTGCAGGCTTTAGAGGCGGTATTCCGGCGTCTGGTGGACACCGGGTTGAAATTAAAGAAAAGCAAATGTGTTTTTCTCGCTAAGGAAGTTACCTACTTAGGATATGTGGTATCCAGGGAGGGTATTAAGCCGGATACCTCAAAAATAAATGCAATTCTGAAAATGTCTCAACCTCGGAATGTATCGGAGTTAAGATCGTTTTTAGGTACGGTAAATTTTTTTGGTAGGTTCATTCGGAATCTTAGCCTTGTGTTGTCACCGCTATATGATCTTTTAAGAAAGGGGGTTAGTTGGTGTTGGAGCGAGGAGTGCGATAAGTCATTTACGCAGGTCAAACAGTTGTTGTCAGGAGCGGGTGTTTTGAGGCATTACGACCCAACGAAACGTTTAATAGCGACCTGTGACGCCTCTCCGCGCGGGGTGGCGGCGGTTTTGACTCAAATCGGACCAGACGGCGAGCGCCCGGTCGCGTTCGCGTCACGTACGCTTAATAGCGCAGAAGCGAACTACTCACAAATTCACCGCGAGGCTCTAGCCATCATATATTGTGTTAAGAAATTTCACCAATATCTCTACGGACGTCATTTTACGTTACGCACGGATCATAAACCGTTGGTATCCATATTCGGTCCAAACACGGGTATACCAGTAATGACAGCGAGCAGGATGCAGCGATGGGCAATCATTTTAGCGGCGTATAATTTCGACATCGAATATGTGAACACAAAAGATAATTGTGCGGACGGGTTGTCTAGGTTACCGAGCACTAACGAGGGCAGCAATAGCTCGTATGAGACTATTCCAGAGCAGACTTATCTTCATTTTGCACAAGACGCATTGTTATTAGATTATAACAGGATAAAGCACGATACTATTCGCGATCCGATTTTAGCTAGGGTTTTAATTTTTCTTCGAGACGGCTGGCCAGACGACTGCGATTTAGAAGGGTTAAAACCATACTTCAATAGGAGGATCGAACTTTATGAGGAACTCGGTTGCGTTATGTGGGGTCACCGGGTGGTGGTCCCGAGCGGATGCCGCGACAAGGTATTAAAAATTTTACATGAACCACACATGGGCATAGTCAAGACGAAGGCGCTGGCGCGCAGCTACGTGTGGTGGCCGGGCATAGACGAGGCGGTGGAGGCGGCGTGCCGCGGCTGCGCGCCGTGCGCGGCGCTGGCGGCGGCGCCGCCGCGACACGCCCCGCGGAGCTGGCCGTGGCCCACCAGAGCGTGGACGCGAGTACATGTAGACTACCTCGGCCCGATATACGGTAAGATGTATTTAGTATTAGTGGACGCCATGTCCAAGTGGGTGGAAGTCTTTCAAGTACCGAGTACGGCTGCCGGCCCTACCTTAGAAAAGTTGAGTGAAGTATGGGCTAGGTGGGGGATACCGAGGCAGATAGTAAGTGACAACGGGCCCCCGTTCACGAGCCGAGAATTTTCGACTTTTTTGGCCGCCGACGGAATCGAACACATTTTCACGGCTCCGTATCACCCGGCTTCAAATGGGGCCGCAGAAAATTCGGTTA
Organism: Apotomis capreana; assembly: GCA_947623375.1. Taxonomy (NCBI): domain Eukaryota; kingdom Metazoa; phylum Arthropoda; class Insecta; order Lepidoptera; family Tortricidae; genus Apotomis; species Apotomis capreana. The sequence goes on from OX392520.1 coordinate 3,250,307, forward strand.
AAGTAATTAAACAGGTTATTAAAAAGGCGGTTATCGAAAAAACTAATATTATAAAAGCCATAAATACCTTCCTAATTTATTATCGCAATACAGCCCATTGTTCCACTGGCGAAAGCCCCGCGGTACTAATGACAGGTAGGCGTTTGCGCACTCGTTTAGATTTATTAAAACCGGGTATAGAATCCAAAGTAGCAAAAAGCCAACAGAATCAAGTTTCAGCTGCGGGGGGAGCAGAACGGAGTTTAAATGTAGGTCAAGACGTATGGTATCGTAAATATTTGAAAGGTGAGAAATGGCAGCCCGGTACGGTGGCTAAAGTTATAGGCGAAACAGATTATAACGTTAGGGACTCGGACGGTAACGTTATCCACCGCCATATAGACCAGTTAAAGAGGAGACCGAGGAGTTCTATAGTCTGCCCAATGAGTAGCGAGGTAGGTACTGAAGCGCGCGAGGAGATTCCGTCTCCACGGGGACTCGGGAGCCCTGGCACGCCACGAGCGGATAGTCGGTCGGAGCAGGCGACGGGAACGTCGTCGCCGATGGGCGATGCCTCGCCGGGGCGGAGTGTGGCGGAGGGGGAGGAGGACGGGTGTGAGTGTTTCTCCACCCCGGGAAAAGAACCAATCTGTAGTGAGGGACATTACCAGCAGCCATCGTCTCCCCTTGTACCGACCCGGTCACGTCCCGTTAGGAAATGTAGGCTGAATAAACCACCGTATAAACTGTAGAACGTAAGATCTAATTGTATTACCGTCAAGTGTTTTACATAAGGCTATACTGTATTGATTATTGCATGTGGGGCTTGGTTATACCTACCTAGGTAAAAGCAAGCCACTTAAGCTTCGCTTCCTATATTAAGAATGAATGTAATAATAGTTACTTATACTTTACCTATAGACGATAAGATAATTACTTGTACTCCTAATTAAGATACCTCAAAATATTGTTATTCTACTTTGAACCTTATTCCTATAGCGCGAGCGTAATACAATAATAATACTGGACTAGTCGAACAGTCATCGCATAGGCATAGCACTGTAATTGTGACTACATACTATATAAATTACAGCATTCCATGTAAATGTATACTTACGCCTTATGCGTAGCCTTAGCATAATCTAAGTGTGGAAGAGTGTGATGTAGGTAGATAAGTAACAACTTGAACTGTCAAAGGTCGTGTGTCGCTTACGTCAGTCCGGAATAAATCCTCGAACGAGCAAGGCGCCTTTTATTCGTGATACCTAACTACATACCTAATTCCGAATATATTACATCTTACTACTTACATCTCCGCCATTTTGAAACACTAAATTGACAAAGCATTTGTTTGCTACACGTGCAGTGCCATCTGTTGGTCAATATTTATTTTCCTGCTCTTCCTTCTCTTGGTACAGAGACATCTGAACATCCAGAAATGGTTCATTTCAATGATAAAAGAAGATAACGCCTGGTGACAATCAAAACTTACTAAAATTCCTGATACTACTCTTGAAAACCTCGTATCTAGATTGTAGATTGATACTGACATACGAGCTTTGATTTAAGTAGGTATTTGTTACTTAGTGGGTTTTAGTTGTCAACAGACGATAGAAAACTTTTTACCCGACTACGGTAAATAAATAAGATTTACGCAAACGAAATAGCGGGCCTCACCTAGTCCAAGTATAAAAACAAAAGCAATCCTACGAAACACGTGCAGTCGATTCAATTTACTTACGTTTTCAAAACTAAGCAAAAAATTGCAGGTCATCTTAATAGTTTTGTGGTATTATTATAAATATTGTAATATACCTAAGCAAAGTCCACCACGATGATTAAACTAAGTAGGTATTTCATGCGGATTCGTCCGTGTGGAACATTATTTTCTCGCTTATCCATCGTGAATCGTTAGCCTAATTTTTAGGGTTCCGTAGTCAACTAGGAACCCTTATAGTTTCGCCATGTCCGTCTGTCCGTCCGTCCGCGGCTTAGCTCCGTGATCATTAGTACTAGAAAGCTGAAATTTAGTATGAGTATGTGTATAAATATAAATTAAGTTACTTTAATATAATTGCTGATTGTATTATACTTGTTGACAATGTATGACTAATACTGAATAAATGGATATGGATATGGATATGGATATATATCACGCCGACAAAACGGTAAAATAAAAACTGGAAAAAATGTTTTTTTTTTCGGGTACCTCTCGAACACCTAAGTGGGGGTGAATTTTTTTTTACGTTTTAAGCCAAGTGTGTGGGTTGTCGTTGAATAGGTCTGTTAAAAATAACAGGGGTCTTTAAACATTACTTTTTGATAAAGTCAGTAGTTTTGTAAATATTCGCTCCGAAAATAAAAATAAATAGTGTCCCTCCCCCCCCCTCTAACTTTTATCTTTAAGAAGCCGATTAAGTGCGAGTCGGGCTCGCGCACCGAGGGGTCTCTACAAATTATGAACACTGCACACGGCTTTAACGAAAACATAAGCTTTCCTTATTTATAATACTACACTTTTCTACTATACTTTTCTTTATTTATAAACTTTCCTGTGCGACAAACTTAACTTTACCGTTGGACAACCCCATCCATAGATATAGGCCAGGTTAGTTTATCGACTGCAAATAAGTTTGCAATAACAAAAATATATATTTATTACAATACAAACAGACAGATAGATGGACAACAAAGTGATCCTATAAAGGTTCCGTCTGTTGTTTTCATAAATAATAAATAAATATAAATATTAAGGGACAATCATACACAAATCGACCTAGTCCCAAACTAAGCAAAGCATGTACTATGGGTACTAGACGACGATATACATAATAGGTATATAAATACATATATAGATAGCATCCATGACCCAAGAACAAATATTTTGCACAAATATTTGCCCCGGCCGGGATTCGAACCCGGGACCGCCGACTCAGTAGACAGGTGTCTACCAACCGAGCCAAACGCGTCGTCATAGGTTTTAGTCTTTGATTGATGATGATCGATGATGATTTTTGCTCAAAATACCTCTCCATGAGACTCCCATTTTTTTTAGTGGAACCTGATTAAGAGATCCATGAGGAATCGAATAAACTCCTCAAATGTTACAGGTACATCTATGGCAATTTGGTGATTTTTGGGGCTCCGTACCAAAATGGTAAAAACGGCCGGGACTCTATTACTAACACTGTCCACCGTCTGTCTGACACCAGGCTGTGACCACCGTGACAGCTAGACAGTTGAAATTTTCACAGACGATGTATTTCTCTTGCTGCTATAAGAAAAAATACTAAATACAGAATAAAATGAATATTTAAGTGGGGCTCCCATACAACGAACGTGATTACGGAACAGGGTTGCGTTAACTTTGCACCTGATTTGAATCCGGCGCCATACATACCAGGTGCAAACTTAACATCACCCCTTCAGTTATTTTATTTGATGGTACGGAACCCTTCGTGCGCGAGCCCAACTCACACTTGGCCGGTTTTTTTAAAGGAACTCTTCAGTTGCCCTCGTTTTATTCTTGTTGAAGGTTTTTTTGTATGAAATACTATTACTTATGTAAAAAACATTCGCATTTATTGATCGAGCGAGCAAAGCGTTTCCGTTTTTAATCAGCCAGAAAAAAAATCGTATGGCCGAATTCTGGATATCCCGATGTTCGGCTATTATATTATTATTGCATTATATATTGCATGATGCTTAATACTATGATAGAGCGGCTGCCTCATGCGGACGTGTTCGCCGACGGTATGGGTACGTTTGTGAGACTGATTGCGCTCTATGTTAACAGCTGCCATAGTATTTAGTTGTTTTTTCTGCAATAATTGTCATTTTATTTTCTGTTTAGTATTTCTTTAACAATATTCTGTGTTTTCTGTGTTAGTATAGTACTAACTATTATTACCTCATTATGTAAGTGTTTTGGTTCCGTACTGTTAATTTACATAATTACTGAAATAAATAAATTAAATTATGGCTCGGATATTGGCGTTTATGACCTTTTTATAGAGCTTGAAATCTTTCTCGTAATTTTCGTCTATTGTGAAGGATGGGCAACTACGGAACCCTACATTGAGCGTGGCCCGACATGCTCTTGGCCGGTTTTTTTCAAAATAATACCCGCTATTTCGTTGAAATGATGATATGATGGTTGAAAGCGTAAGAAATTACTTATTACAGCAATTTCAAAAAATGCGAGGTTTGCAGCTCACTGAGCTACTAATTAATATACATACTCATATTATTAGGATGGGTATAAGGCTAAGGATGTGAATTGTGTATACTATCGAAGACGCTGATAAGTATGTAGTATATTATTTAGATTAAAAATGACAATGGACAACAAAAAAATGTTTAAATTGCTTTTAAATGAATGTTTTTATACCGTAACAGATTTTTTAAACTATGACAACTCTAACTATGGTAAATAAATTTCAAATGTATACATGTTTTATAAGGGTGCATGTTATTTTTGTAAGGACTTAATTTTAATTATTTTTAATATTAATTGACATATTTATATTTAATTGATAGAAATTGACATAATTTTCGGAATCTATTAATTGACACGTGCAATATTAACTTTAATTTAATTTAATAATTTAATTGACATGTTTACTAAGGCCTAATTTCCCCTCTGGGTTGGAAGGTCAGATGGCAGTCGCTTGCGTAAAAACTAGTGTCTACGCCACATCTTGGGATTTAGGTAGCCGACCCCGATTGAGAATTCACTCTCTACAAAGATATGGGACAAAGGCTATTAGGAGGATGATGAGGATGATGACTACCAATACTATAATAACATTTCTACGCCAATAGTGGCCGAATATGTAGCACTGAGACACTTTATATTAACCAAATGTACCATATTCTTGGAAATAAATAATTATGAATTATGAACATTTATTTTCCTTACTTTATTATCACAGAATCCAAATATATTATTTTAATTTTAATATACAGACTAGTTTAGAAAATATAAAAATAGTGAAAGCACCGTCGTCTAACAATCAGCACTTGAATGACGTCACTCTGTCGAAAACTTACAGTCGCAACCTACAAAAGGAACTTTGGTACAATTTCCATACTAAATCCGAGTTAGTAATAGTCCGACTGTATAATTTACTGCGCTGTGACCAACTTGTAGCCTACGGTCTTTTAGAATGAGGATCTTTTCAAATGGACTATTTAATCATAAATTGGGATCCCACCAAAAAAAAATCATGTAAAATTGGCGGCCAAGACTCACATGCTCATAACGCTTCCGCTGTAAAAAAGTTATCAGATCCCAGGAAAACCCAAGCCCCTAAGCCCTGACTTTACTTACCCTACCACCTTGGTTTAAAAAGTATAACATCAACTGTCTTCAAGCCCCTAAGCCCGGAGTTTACTAACCCTACACCTTGGTTTCAAAAGTATGGCTTGGCTGTTTCATAGAGTACCGTAAATAAGTCCAACGGACTGTCTGGCCCATATATAATATAACCATTTCACATTTCCAGATCCCTGTACTCGTAGGTACTAAAATTGCTTAAAATCCATCCAGCCGTTTCGGCATGAGGATACAGAATTTTTGTTCAAAATGGCACGCAGCTGACTGCTACATCGCGCTGTTAAAATTTTACTCCCTCGCTATACCTATAGAAGACTGATAATCAATACACTTTTAGATTTTTTTAATAGTAGGTAATAGATTACATCAAATATGTGCAATTGTATACATAGAATCTTCCATGCCCAAGGCACAAATATTCGTGCTCATCAGTCATCACATCACACAGATATTTGCCCCTGCCGGGATCCGAATCCAGGACCGCTTGTACGTCGGACAACTGCATGACCACGAAGCCAAACGCGTCGCATTAAGTGGACGACCGGCCTGAGCCTTTACAGCAGTGTCAACAAAATTAGTCAGCGTTATACTTTCAGGTAAAATCATTGCACTGCATTTCTCCTGTTTATTGAATTGTTTGCTCATCCATAATTTGCAAAGACAGTATAAATTATCGAGTGAAAACTAATTAATTATAGTATAAGAAGTCACTTATACACCAGCAGTTGTGTCTTGATTTCTTTTATATATCATTTTATTTTCATACCCGGCTTGAAGAATGTAAGTATTATTTTATTTGGTTTATATGCTTTTATTAATTATTTTTCAACTGACTACAGATGTTCCCAATTTACTTGTATTGTTTTCAACCGAAATCAAAAGGAAATGCTTTTTTATTTCTTTTTTTTCATGTTCCTTACCGGCAAATTCATGAGCAATTGCAGGAATTCCTCTATATTATTTATCCCATATATGAGCATTTCGCTGTTTTTTGTAGTAACTAATTCAGTTGTTCTTGAAAAGACAATTTCCTCTCGATGAAGTCGGTTAGAGTTTGCAAAAAAAGTGATCATGTGTGTTAGAAATTGTTGCAACTATGGGCATCCTAAGTAAAGTCCTTATAGTTATAAGGAGGTATATTAAAATATGATAGTTTTATTTAGGTAGCCCTGTTTATGATAGTTTACTTAGAATCTAAGAATAATGTACCTATCTGAATAACGTTTTTTTTTTAAAGTAGTCAATGTCAGCAACGATGTTACTTCGATGGTAGTGATTAAAACGATTTTCACTTTTTTTCAGAAACATGGCGCTCAGATTCCTTCTCCTAGTCCTGCCGGTGTTGGCGCATGCGCGCATCAACGTTGAAGTCGATGGCGTCTTCCACAACGAGCAATCGGACATGAAGGTCCACTACTCGGGGATCCAGCAGGATGTCATGTCAGACCAGGAGAGGAACTCCTTCAGCCTGGGAGACAACAACTTGAAGAACGCCGTCAACGCCTACTTCGGCAAGCGGCCTGATGACGCTTTCCTCCGTAGCCCCACACCCTGGGGCGACTTGTACAAGACCTACAACTGGGACCAGGTATCGAGGACCCTGGTGCCGAGGAGCGGCAAGGTTCTCAGTATTACCGCCCAACCTTTAATCGTCATGCAGCAAATCTTTGAGAACAACAGCACCAAGCCGGCTACTTTCAACGTAGGGATCTCCCATTCGGTTGAGAACAGGGTCTCATCTTCATGGAGCAAGGGTGGTGAGCTCTCTATCTCACAGGAGATCAGCTACGGCATTGACATCGAAGTCGCCAACATGGGAGGATCTACGACTTTCAGCTACACTTCGGCCTGGGGAGTGGGCGCTGAGAAGTCCGAATCCGTTACCATCGGTGCGACATCCTCTATGGAAGTCCTTCTGCAGCCAGGACAGTCAGTGATGACCGAACTCCACGCCACTAAGGGCAGCATTCAGATCGAAATGGAGTACATGGCCAGTTTGTCGGGAGCTGTGGCTGTGAACTACGACAAAGGCTACAGAGGCCACCACTACTGGGCGCTGCCAGTGCAGGCGGTCATGTCGCACGGCGGGTTGAAGAATGAGCTCGTCTCCAGGGAGATCATTGAGATCGGCTTCTACTCGCAGTCGAAGGTCGTCGTGCGCGACAGGAAGAACAACAACAAGATGCTCGATGTTGACTTTTGATTGATTCATTTCTAATAAAATACTTATTTATTTATCTTAGAAATATTTACTTTTCATTTATAACCCTTCAAATTAAATGCGAAGCTTGCAGTTAAGAGGCCTTATTCCTTTTAAAATGCTGATTGTTTTAGACATTTCTCTCTAAGATTAAACATGTTATATAGAACAGGGCTATTGGGATTTATTGGTATATATTTGAAACCTACAGTTTGAATTTTTCATTGATAATTTTTGTTTCAAAAACTACTCGAAATTGACAAAATTCACGCAGAAAACTGGTTTTGTCAACTTATTTTCGACTGCACGCAATAAAAGCATGAAATAGCTTTGTTACTACCTAGAACTTGGAGAAAAGTATTATTCACTTCAAAAAGTTGGTTGAAATTATCAATATTTATGTCATAATATGTTTTTTTTTTTTTATGGGATAAGGCCTCTTATCATCCATAGCAAACTGGCTGTATAAGAGCCTAATATGCAGCTATTAACTCTATTACAGTAAAAAATATATTTAAAGGCCGAATTTACTTCGCTTTTTTAATTTTAAACAATTTAAATTCTTCGTTAAACCGCAGAGTTGTCCCGTAAAACTAAACACAAAAAAGTGCAACCTTGTGCATGAGATTCGTCATAAGTGGAAGGAAATAGAGTTCGCATTGAAGCAAAGGGCATATAGATTTATGACATTTTGTATTTAAAACAGCACAGTTCAGGTTCAGTTTGAAATCAACGGGCACGTCACTGTTTTAAAGTGTCTTTAAACTGTATTGTATGTTCTGCAATGTATGAAACTGCAGTTTTAGCACTGTGTCCCACAACTCTTACTCGCGCGACAAATCTTTCTGTACAGTACAGTGAGAGAGTGACGGGTGATACTATGTCGCGCAATAAGAGTCGTGAATCATGGTTGTGCTGTTTTTTATATGATTATGATGAAAGTTATCAACTTGTTTACAATGAAGCGAAAAATTTAAAAACTCAACGGTTCAGTTCGAACCTACGTCTCCAACGGCTTTTCGGGCCAACACGGGTGTCCTACCAACTGGACCACCGAACCTGATGCCAGAGCCGTTGAATCTTTTAACCAGTTGCTTCTACGTACACGTTTTGTATCGCTAACTACGCCTTAATTTCTTCCAACCTTTTGTTCCTAACCATACATCGGGGTTTTCGGAGCACGAATGATTAACACTACCCCGTCAGTAGGCGTCAAACCATTCGTGCCCCGAAAATCATAATATGAAAAAAAAAAACAATTTCAAAAGGTAGAAGACCTCTTAAGAAATTCCAATGTTCCGTCAAATTAGCGGCTTACGAACTTAGAATAAAGTCTTCATACAACCGATATTTATTTATTTATTTATTCAAATTATTTGCACATCATTACAGTAATTAAACTAAGGCACTGTGAACTACAAAATCATATTAAAATAAACTTAAATCTAGTCGGATTTAGGCGACGTATCAGCGTGGCTCCGTTGCGTCGTCTGATCTGGCGATTCGGCAGATTGCCGCGGAACTGCCGAAACACAACTCCCTTCGGCCAGAAGTCTGCACTTGCGATGGTGCCCTGCAGCGGCCGCGGTACGCGCACCACAAACGAGCTGAAGTGCACATAGTGGCGAAAGATGAATCCACTTTTGGTTTTATGTGTGCGTGTCTACGAACCAATCATAGAGACGTGTTGCTTGTAACATTGAAGTTGTGACAGATGCGCACACGGACGAGGGCCATATCTTGCCGCGACTTCGTTTGTCGCGCGACTGGGCATCTGTTGTGCTGCTCGCACGGTATCAAAAGAAAACTGACAGATTGTATTTGTCGCTCGACAAAGAGTCGCGTGTCACAGCTATGCTAGACGTAGTGGTATCACTTTCAAGCGCATTAGGTTTCTAGGTGTATTTCTTCTAAGTTTACGAATGGAAATACTTTTAACATGTTTAAAACAACGATAGCGGATTTAAAAATCACAAATTAATCGCCACTTTTATCCAAATTTCACTTGTGATTAAATTTTCCATGTCTCAGGTAATGAGCAATTATGCCGCAAATTGATTTTGAATCGCTAAACAACGTGTTTGATTTGGAAGTGTTTATATACATAAATTTGAGTTGAATTAAGCCCAGTTTCTGCGCCACCATGTTCGTCGCTCCGCTCCTGTGTTTAATTGTCGCCTCTGCTCACGCAGAAAGTCCTACCCTTATCTCGGTAAGACTTTAGTTAATTCTAAACTAAAACAAAAGAGAACATTATATACCTAAACGCGTTGTCCCGGCTGTACACTCTCGCCGAAAAAGAGCGAGGCAAGCTTTTTTCTAATTGTGTACGTGAATATAAACAACGCGCACGTCTCGCCCTGTCTCGGCGAGAGCGTACAGTCGGCAGCTGGCCAGTTCTTTTTAGGAGAAAAAATCACTGCTCATTTTTCTATATAAATCGAGGTTTCGTTTTCGTCTGTTTCCTTCTCCAAAACTTCTCACTCGCCGAGACAGGGCGAGGCAAGCATGCCATCCTTCATTTACTCATAGAGTTCCGAAGTGACGGCATGCTGGTCTCGCCCTGTCTCGGCGAGTGTGTACAACCGGAATCCTATCTTTATAGAACTGAAAAGGACATGGTCTGTGTCGGAGCGTTTCGATTATTATTTTTTTTGTACTAGGCGTTCGTTCGCCGCGGAATTTAGGCCAAAAACATTATCTGTTTCTGAATATGGATCCTGCCGAATCTTCATGCGTATAATCGTGTTTTGTCGCAAGCTAACTGTAAATTTGACCACTTTCATTTACAATAGGTTAGAATTGCGATCCAGAAAAGTAGGTTATCGGCATTCAAAAGTCATGCATAAAGATCATTCGGCGAGAAGATGATTCAGCGTAAAGATTTTCTCTATAGCTTAAAAGGTATTTAACAGGCAGCTAAATATATTCTCTATAGCTTATAAGGTAGTTAACAGGCTACTAAAATTAAAAGGTAGTTAACAGCTTAAAAGGTAGTTAGCAACTGTAAGCAGGCACTTTTTAAAGGCTGAGGCGGCGAAGCGGCGCAAATGTGTAGATCTCACCAATAACTACCATATTTGCGGCTTACGCAGTGGAGTCACTCGGATCGTGGAGCTCGGTCGCTCACAGGCAGCCAATGATAAAAAGAGCTGTCGGAAAGTTCTTCGGACCACAGAGCCGGTTCATTCCTCGGCCAAAGGATAAGCATGTGGCTATTCAGCGGGGAAATGTAGCCGGCATGGTATCACGTGTATGTATGTATGTATGTAAACTCTTTATGTACATTAAAATATACACATATATAGCAAGGACATTAAATTAATGATATGTACAAAGGCGAACTTATCCCTGTAAGGGATTTCTTCCAGTTAACCTTTGAGCAAATGCGAGAGAACAGAGAAGATCCAAGAAGATAGGCAAAACTATTAAAAATGCACAGAGACACTAAAGGTTTACGCAAAAAAAAAGACAAAATCTTAAATATACCTACATAAACTTACACATTATGAATACACGTGTCACGTTCACGTGTGCTGCTGTGGCGGCGCCACCATAATTAAAATTAATTAATTATATGGTGAAAGGATGTATGTACATTGAACGTACACCATGTACTCATCATCATCAACATCAAACATCATACGTACGTATGATGTTTTTGGCTATACCTGTACCGGGGCTGCAGAGTATGCTCCCCAGTGGCGCCACAAGCAGTTCCATTATTTCGTTCCCTGGTACAGACAGGTACTGCCATAAACATTATATGTACATGGTGTACGTTCAAAGTAGATTATTTCACCATATAATTCATTGATTTTCATTATGGTGGCGCCGCTACAGAGCAGCACGCGGTATCATTGGCACCCCGCCGCAGGGCCGTGATCTGGTATGGGGGACATCGGTTTTAATTTTCTTAGGTAACCTATCCTAGGAAGCTATTGTTTTGTTTTATACTTGTTAACGTTTTTTAATTACTTTAGGCATTCATTTTGTAATTTTTAGGGACCGGATAGCTGGAAGGCTGTGGTAAATATATATTCCACTTTCCCGTTTTTTTTTGTTTCCTGTTTCCAGTCTAAACTAAGTAAGAAATTAAACACTTTATGGTACAAAAAAATCAGTTAAAAATACATCAATTACAGAACACATAGGCACAAATGAACTTATCTCTATAAGGGATCTCTTCCAGTTAAACTTTGAGCTATTAAGTGAGTACGAGAAGAAGATAGACAAACTCCCACTCTACACCCCACACTCTGTAAAGTCCCTCGGTAACTTCATTTACAGTGTCGTGGCTTGCCGACTGCTGATCCATTCTCATACACAGAAAATCATATGGCTTCCAGAACTATACACCTACTGATACGTGTATTTATTCAATGACGCTGGGGTGGCGCCTGGTGCAGGCAGGTCTCGACTCGACCCTCGTTCCGGCTCCTTCGTGATGCAAAGGTCACGGGAGGGACGCGGCACGGTTTTTAGACTATCTAGCCCTTTTTTTTTCAATGCTTAATTTTCAAATAAATTTTAATAAGGAAGAATTCGACTATGCTTGTTGTTTTAAGCTAGATATTAAACATCAAAAGGAATAATATCCTGAAGTTTATGCACGGTAGACAGTTTCACTCACTCCAGCTACTCTTAAGCGCCGCTTGTGGAGCCTTTTAGAACTATTATTTACTGTTTGCGGTCATGAAATGAAAAAAAATGTCAGTACCAACCAATCCAAAGTAGAGATGACGTCAGCTAGTGTCGCTTACAGTGGCGGAGTAGCATACCTGGCTGATTATATTCTTATACCAAGATTATGTTCAGGTTCACATAGACTGGATACAACTTGCAAGACTCATCAAGAAAGTACGTATATTTTTTTCGAAATTTACCAAATATAAACATAATAATGTTTTTTTTTATAGACATCAATCATCTGTTGGTCGGAATATCTTTATGCGCTTATTGTACGATTCCCACCGACCGGGCGGAGTCGGCGCGCGCTGAAGCGCATCTAAATAGTTGCCAAATGAATGTAGAGCTTCTTTACGACAGTCAGATCCCATATTCGAATGTTATTGGCGCCGCTGCCGGCCGATCGGGCGCTCGCGGACGCGGACGGAGGTGCTCGGCTGTCGTCGCGCGTAAGCGGCTCCGTTCGGTCACCGCCGCACGCCATCGGCTCCGCTCGCACGTCCGTCGCCCTAGAATTTAATCGCTCGGACGGACGCAGTCGGCTGGAACGTGGCGGCAGCCGAACCCGCCCGACCTGGTCTCTGGTCGCCGTCAGCCGCTGCCGGCTGCCAGAGCGCCCGTTACGACGCGGCGGCAGCCGACCCGGCCCGGCCCGGTCTATGTGAATCGTACATATCACGCCATAACGGCTGGACGGATTTTAACCTTTTTTGTACTACCCGGTGTACGTACAACCAAAGGTTATAGGTTAGGGTGCGTCCCCACTGCGAGACGTGCGGAATAGACCAATCACCTGCGTTGAAATCTGTATCTCAGCTCCTCCGCTTTAGTGGAGACGCACCCTTAGTATAGGTTACTTTTATCCGACTGCGGTAGAGAAAAAGGATCATGCGAACAAACTTTGCGGGCGGCTCCTTTATGTAGTTTCACTAGCTTTTGCCCGCGACTACGTACGCGTGGAACTTGATAAAAGGGATTATTAAAAGCGCCTAAGCAAATGTAAGAGCAATTGTGCTTTTGGTCTAATAATTACATTTCCTACAGGGTCACCGCACCCCAACAGAAATGTTCACTCACTTTTCAATCTTTATAGGTCATAATTTCCAGGATCAAAACTATCCTATGTCCTTCCTCGTATCTTAAACTATCTCTTTGCCAAATTTCATCAAAATCGATTCAGCGGTGTAAGTGTGAAGAGGTAACAGACAGACAGACACACTTTCGCATTTATAATATTAGTATGGATATTATGCGACTGACATATTAACAATTGCCAATATAACAATCACAACCACCAAGGAACCTTATTTTTAAACACCTTTTTTATGTTTCATAGTGGGGGGTAAGTATGAGTAGCACTTTAACGTAAATGGTAGTCGACCACGGTCTAATTGGTGAGACTTCAATATTTTTATCTCTTTTTTTCGGTGTTGAAATGGGATGCACTTGTGATGACAAGCTTTTATTTAATTAGCAATGTTTGTATTGTATGTATGTTGGAATCAAATCTAGCGACTGTATCTTTAAGCAGCTATCGTCAACTCAACCGATTGAGCTGTGCTGTAATTTAACATACTTAAGTAGCTTCTATGATAATACAATATAATGGCATATTGGCTGGTCCGATGATTTCATTGGAAAAAATATAATACCTAATCCTACCAAGGTTGGGCTCCATCCAAAGAAAATTACTTACAAATACCCCCTCTGTACAAACCCTGTCTACCGGTGAAATCAAGCCAAAATATAAAAAAAATGCATTGAACCAAATCTATGCAATTAATTCCTACTTATATTATAGTAGGAATCCGTTCTTGAAGCCGAATTCACTTTGCTTTGTTCTGACTTACAATGGAACCCAATGTATTGTGTCTATTATAACTGCGGCCACAAATTGCACTTATGACACCTTTTACTTCAAAGTAGCATTCTGTGACCTCAGTGCAAAATGCACACGATACCCATTGGGTCCTATTGTTTGATACAAAGCAAAGTCAATTCGACCTAAAAAAAGATTCCCACTATACTTAACCCATTCTGACCTGAACTTTTTATTTTGTAGAAATAATGGATGCCAGGCGGCACCGGTCCACTGGGTCATGAGTTAGACTATTTTTTAAAGTTTCATAAGAAACAAAAATATTCAATAAAATTATGGATTGATTAATAGATTTTTCTTTGCAGGCGGGATTACTTGACCTTTTACCGTTATCTAATAAGGTATTGTTTATTGTTAGTATGTATATATGAGTCTAAATAAGTTAATATGTCAACTACTGCTAACGCCATCTAGTGTGATTAATACTTATATTAATTAATGTGTGATGGTTATATAATTTTGTGGTAAATTCGAGAATACATCTTAATTGACTGTTAACTTGAGACACAGTCAAGGTAACCAGAACATTAACCTAAATTCGTGGGAGAATTATAAGTCCACGTTGTTTTAACCGGGACTCTACTACCTACCAAAGTACCTACGTAGCTACTAACCACCTATAGTAGGAACTCTTTTTTGAGGCCCAATTCACTTTGCTTTTTTTAAACAAACAATGGGAATCAGCGAAGTGAATTCATCCTCAAAAAATATTCCTACTATATTAGGTACCTACTTTATTTATATCTCGCATCACCACGGTTTGGAAATTCGGATCGATATTTACGTAAACTTTGGCGGCGGCTTTGTTATTCGGTCGTAGGTATAGGTGGCTTTGTTTGACGTATGAGAGAAATAGCAATAGGATTTTGTCAACTTTAGGTAAATATCGATCCGAATTTCCGAACACTGCGCATCACAGATAGTAGAGACCGTAAAATTGGGAACATACAAATACAAATACTCTTTATTGCACACCTCCAACATCAAGGAATATACAACATAACATGAGATACATTCAAATAACAGGCATTCAGTTTAACAAAGTTTATATTTTATTTTTCACGATAGCATACGTTATTTGGATTCCGAATCTACAATTACTTTATTTTTATGTCATATAGTGTTTTTGATATATTTTTTAAAATCCTCGATATAAAATAACTATCAATGTCAGGACTATTTTCGAATTTTCCTTACCAATTCCTTGTAGACCAAGGTAATGTTGTATATCTTCGAAATGTCGCCAAACGTCACATATAAATTAAAAAATAAATATCATATTAAAGAAACGGTATCCCATAATTTCACATAAATCGTTTCACGGATACACATTTCACAAACACTCATTGTTAACTCCACCTAATCGCTCTAGCACTCCACCCAATTAATCGTTTCAAAAACACTGTGTCACAAACTGTTCATTAAACAATATATTATTTACTTGAAAAATAAAAACTTAAAAGTCTACAAGGAATTAGTAAGTAACATTCAAAGTAGTCGTGTCATGACAGTTATTGTTCACAGTCACATTGCGGTCTTGGCAAATAAACTAAATAATCGTAGATTCTAAATCCAAAAAACGTTTACGGTAAAAATATGTATACCTATAGAGTTGAAAACGCGTGGTGTACAACACGCAGAGGCGCTACACCCACGGTGCCTCTAGCGGTAACTCTGTAGCACTACGATTCTTCATACAAATCGTTTACGCACTCGCTAGCGAGTACGGTCACTGTAAACAAATGGAAAGGGCACTTTAGTTGTACCTATTTCCTGATGTGATGTGGATATGTATAGGCCACACAGCGGAATAGCTTTTGAGGTCAGGTACTGCCCGTACCGTACCGTACCGTGTACAAATGTACATTTGGGCGAGCAGCGGGCGATAAATAAACACAACAGACGGTTAACATTGACTGTCTAATCAGGAAATACTGCACAACTTTACAGAACATTAGATATAAAAATAGATTTCATAGGATTGCAAAATATTATACATGGTTAGCGGAATGTCTGATCGAAGAGGAATGACAGATGGAATGAGGAAGTATCTCTATGACAGTAGATAATTTGTTGCCATATCCTTTTTATTCATAAAGAAGGATTTGACAGCTTGCCATATACAAACAGAAATTGTTATAAGGCTTACTATACATTAACATTTCCAATGATAGTTTACGAAATTATATCGTCCTATATATTTTCAGTCTCCAAGAGCGAAAAAGACTGCTGAGGTAAGCATAGTTGTTGATGATCGCTAATACTTCAAAAGTTGCGAAGTAAATTTCACACCATTTTTTTCTAGAAATATATCGATTTTTTATGATGCAGTAAGACGTGAATATTAACGTATCCACATAGAGGTCGCTAAGGTGTAAAAACTTTTCAAAATACCTAAACAATGCAAAGATCGACACACAAAGCATAAGGAAAAAATCGTCAGGTCTAGTCTAATCCAGAGGTACCGGGTTCGATTCCCGGTCCCTTCCACCAGGTAGCTCCTTTTTCAATTTTTCTTGAGGCTTTGATCTTTGTATTAACGGTTTAATCTTATAGAAAGTTACGTAGTGGATGTGTTTGTGCGTTTGGCTGTCCACGGTATTCTTAACAGACGCTTCCGGCAGCGACAGGGTTCTCCGAAATCAATTTGTAACGCCCCCCCGCCTATTCAAAATCACGCGTATTTTTAGGACTAATATGGCTCAGGTGCCATTAGATGCTGAGGAAGCCGTATTACGCTTATCAGAAAATTGTGGAGTAATTCTCCTATTTTGACTTCTCCGCTGTGTAAAAAAATAACAAGCGTCTTTTCGGACCATTCCTCTCCCACCGAGATCATATGATTTCTGGACGAGTTCTCAGAAGAAACCGACAAAGAAGAAATACTAATAAGGCGAAAGTTTGTGAGTGTATGTGTCTCAAATATTTAACCTGTCGGACTAACTAGTAATGCCAAAATATGTAGTGTGCATATGAATGGAGTGAGCAATCCCCACGCATACAACTAAATTATGTGTACTTGTAGCGTTACAAATGAAAAACGGAACCCTTATAGGATCACTTTTGAATTACTAAGTTTATAAGTAATGTTTCAGGATGCCCTGCAAATCACCACTTTATTAAAGAAAAAGGTATTTAATCAATCATAATATTGATAACCTTGTGATGGATCTATATCGGAATTCTTAAAACATACATTAATGTACATATCCTAATTTTATATGCCATAATAAGTATCATATCGATACCTCCTACGTATACTGATGCAACTGACATTTTTACGATTTTCGTTTTTTTGCATATTTAGGATCAAAATACTTATATCTACATGCTATAAAATTTTCATGACAAAATTACTGCTAGTTTTCGAAATAAAGTGACGTATACTGATACAACTAACACCTTTTTTTAATTTAGAACATCGTATACTGAGATAAGTCACTTGTACCACTGTACGCAGTACACCTATCAAGTACAAGTGGCAGTTATCTCAGTATGCTTGCTCGTCATCGTTGCGGACGTAAGATGTCCCACTATGCGCGACGGACAGTCGATGCGGCCTACGTC
Organism: Apotomis capreana; assembly: GCA_947623375.1. Lineage (NCBI taxonomy): Eukaryota > Metazoa > Arthropoda > Insecta > Lepidoptera > Tortricidae > Apotomis > Apotomis capreana. Next base: position 3,267,959 of record OX392520.1, read on the forward strand.
TTTTCTACCTACTACGTATCAAATTAGGCTTACTTTTGGTTATGATACAGTTTTCCCCAATCAGTACCGATGGTTGTTTGGAGTACAATAATAGCCATATGTCGCCATTACCTACAGTAAACCAGAGTCACCACTAGGGCTGCCATCCGACCGGGTTACCCTGGATTTGTCCTAGTTTAAAGCCGTCCGGGGGCCGTCCGGGGTTTAATGTCAATAAAAAATAAAGCAATTTTTTTTTATTAATGGTGGAAATCCAAGTTACGCCAAATGTCCGGGTTTTTAAGTCTTTGTCCGTATTCGGCGAATTTAGAGATGGCAGCTGCTTAGTTGGCACGACAGGCAATTGTAAAGTAAAATAGCAAAAAAGATGTCGGTAACATACGTGTAATTTAAAAAATATTTGGATCAACGAACAAAGGAAGTAAAAATCTAATCATGAGTTTTAATAAAAAAATAAGTACGGGAAAAACAAGCCAAGAAAACAAATAATAAACATATAAGACAAAAATTACGTTAAATTTTAGTGTCTGAACGGATTTTTTTTTAAATAATAAATAAATTTTAAGGGACCATCTTACACGAATCGACCCAGTGTCCCAAGCAAAGTAAAGCCTGTACTATGGGTACAAGATGACGATAATATATATACATACTTTATAAAGTACATGTAGGGATAACATCCATGACCAGGAATAAATATTCAAGTTCATCACACACATTTTTGCTGGCGGCTGTTTGAATTTGATTGAAATGTATAATTTGTACAAGGAGTCGTTTAATTCTACCAAATACGAAGCGCAAGCTTAGTCTGTTCGACAATACCGTGATATTTTCAGTCAAAATATTAAGGTGACGCTTGTCACATTTACGAGTATTTGAAAACACCTACTGAAAAACAAACATCCAAACACATTGGCACATGGAGGAAAGAGACTTGAAATAAATAGGAAAAAAACTCAAACTTAACAAAAAAATGCGACTGCTGTATTCGACCTTCAAAAACCTTGTCATCTCACGGTAATATAAGCATGTTTTATTACAATAAAAACTTAAACTGTATAATTCACAGCATTTGGTTTGGGAATGCTACTTGTTAGGTACTGTTGACATGACTAAATGACAAATTATTTGACTTAATTAAATTAATACTTCAAGATGATGTAGATGAGGTTTTGGTCTGACAATTCTGATGGACAAAATAGGAACCGGAATCTACTATAAATAAATATTAAAACAGTAATAATGTTGATAATACCGCTGTAACAAAGACAAAAACACCATTCCCTAAATGCGGGCTGTGATTTTAATTACCTTTTAAATAAACGTAATTTTAGTGTAAATTTGCTTTATTTATTGTCTTTCAAACGTAATTTGCTTAAATACCCTAAATACCAACCTCTGAACTTACTATATTGGACATAACATACAAAATAACCTTAACAGTATACTGGTACATAACGGAATGATTCAGGCGTATACTGGTACAAGTGACAAATCAGATGAAACTAACCGATCAGATCCATCCAAACACGAGCTATGAGTTTGTTTATATATCTAATAAATGATACATGTCCATAATAGGCATAATAATAATATAATTAATCATATTTTACGACGTATACTGGATCAAGATCAAGTGGTAGTTGTATTAGTATACCAAAAACTTAGAACTAGTAAATTTCACGTATACTGGTATAACTACCTTTTTTACTAAAAGTACAATTAATTTTGAAATAGTAAATATGTAGATTTAAGGAAAATATATTCATTAAAAGTATTTGAAATTTTCATTACATTATTTCAACGTATGAGTTAGTTATGGCACTTCATACCTTTGAACAGCCGTCCTGTAAAATCGTGATTTTGCACTTGTATCAGTATACGTAGGAGGTATCGATATGTCCTAAGAATATTGCCACAATATGTCATGCACTACTCGCTCGTTCCACTCGACCGGCTCGCGTGTATATGGTCGCAGTTCCTCGTAACACTCCTCTTAGCCTCGCTCGTCGTCGTAACTAGCGAAGACCTAAATTACGTATTTCACATTTTGGAGCTAAAACAATTATGTCAAACAAACATTAGGTCTTCCAATATTAGGATAAAATAGATGGCATAAGAGTATTAGGTAATAATTTTTTATTATGGATTATGACTTTAATGACGAAAGAGCGTTTAGGGCACAAGCGCATTATGGCAAATGAACATTAGGTCAAAAGTGTTTAGGACAAACATATTAAAGCTAATGATTTGAGGACAAACGTTGTTAGCGAGAGCACGAGAGACCCCCTTTTAATAGTTTTAATTAACTTTTGAATGACTGTTAATGTATTAATTATATCTTGTTGCAGCTGGTAAGTTTTTAATAAAGCGAAATAATTATCTTTTTCTACCTTGCTATTTGTAGAACACCTTAAATAAAAATAAAAACGAGTATGAAACCTCAACAAATTACTCAATTCATCGCAACCGCATTTAGTTTGAGACCAGGTCGATTCATGTAAGATTGTCCCCTAATATTTATTTATTTATCTTTTATATGGACATTACTTTAGTAGCGTGTCAAGAATACATGTTTAAAACTATTTCTGGGAATAGGGCTAATACCGCAATAAACAATAAGATTGTGACAATATGACAACATTTTCACTTGTCCTTGCCGTTTGCAGTACGAGTCAAATCAATAGTAATGTAAGAAAAAAATCTTGATAAGGAAATCAACAAATAAACGTACTATCGAATTGGCAAATGGGTGAAATGATTGCCTTAATATTGATATTGCCTATATTTTACGATTATAAAGTGGTACTTAATCAATTTTTAGTTATATCCGAATCGCGACAGTGTTTAGTGAAAGGTCCCATTGTTCGAATTTCCATAGAGGTGAAATTTGTTTGCATCTCTATACCGATAACCTGATTTTATGGACCCCATACTGCGCACTGTCACAATGAAACTATAAAAATACTACGGAATTCTTCCTCCTGTTCCTTTATGAAATAAATAGAGCAATATATTTCTTACAGGGGGTAAGTACCATAACATAAGACATAAAGTTAAAATACATAAGCTCATAATATCTAAAACCAAATACCATAATGTTTGTAAGGCATAACAATTAGAATTCATAAAGTACGTTACTCATATAAATCTCATTATATACCTACACTACATACTGAGAAAATACATAAGCGGTTCTCTTCAGAGCGATATCGACCGATTGTATCAGTGGAGCATAGCCAACAAGCTTCACTTCAATATAGAAAAATGTTCTGTAATGACGTTTAGCCGTTCGCTTAATCCCATTCATATCGACTATTTATTGGGATTAGAAGTCATAAGCCGAGTTTACACTGTCAGAGACTTAGGCGTCACTTTTGATCCCCAGCTTAATTTTCATGAACATTTTAAAAGTCTGGCGTCTGACTGTTTTAAAAGGTTAGGGTTTGTTATTCGGAATTCTCGCGATTTTAACAGTTACCAGGCTATAGTACTGATATATAATGCCCTTGTCAGGAGTAAGCTTGAAGCTGCTTCTATAGTTTGGAACCCTCACGAGTCTACTTATGTCTTACTTCTAGAAAAAGTTCAAAAAACATTCCTCAGATTTTTGTACAAAAAAATGTTCGGGTATTACCCGTTTTTATATCCGACTAAATTCCTTCTAGGAGTATTAGGGTTTAACTCTCTGGAAGTAAGGCGTAATTATCAACTTCTGACGTGTGCCTGCAAAATTTTACGAGGAGACTGTGACTGCGTGGAGTTGGTGAATAAGGTGGTGCGCTTGCGAGTTCCTTTGGTTTCAAGAATTTGTTTCCGGCCGCGCCATCGGCATTTACTCGCCGCGCCCGAGACACGCACCGTTTCTCACAGAAGCTCGCCTCTTGTTCGAGCTCTGCACTGTCTTAATGCATGTCTCGCATCTGCACCTGACTGGGATATTTTTGCAAGTAGTTGGTTAAATGTATGTCGTGAATGCTTAAGATTTTGTGAGACGATGGATGAATGTCGTAGTTCTGTTTTTTAGGTGTATTTAAAACCTGTTATGAAATTCACAGTGCTTTAGTTTTTTACTGTCATGCTGTGTATTATTTTGTAAATAAATAAATAAATAAATAAGTTTACAACTCATAAGTTCAAAATACATATTAGTTATATGGAATAACGATCAAAAGGCAGAAAGTACCTTTATCATAATGGTCGAAATGTATCATCATCATCATTTCAGCCACAGGACGTCCACTGCTGAATATAGGCCTCCCCCAGTGACTTCCAGATCGGCCGGTTGGAAGCGGCCTGCATGCAGCGGTTGTCTGTCCACCTTGTGGGTGGACGTTAGGGTGTTTCATCTTTGTATGGAAAAAATAAACTGTGTATTTTTTTATGACTTTGCTTGGGGATCTAGTCTCTATAAGTCAAAGTCAAAGTCAAAATTATAATAAAGTAAATGTTTATTACAAATTTCAAAAAAAATTGAGGACGTTTAGAGGTTGCGCAAACTAACCACTTTTAATACAACAAATGTTAAAATTCGTAATAGTTCTGTAGTACTGATTTTATATTTTATAAGATGTTAATCATAAATATCTCTGTTTGGAAGTAAAGATTAGAGAAGTTTAGACATCTAATCATAAGTATAAACTATTGTTTATATAAAGTCAGACCACTGTCACTCCTTTAAGAGAAATGTGTAATTTTACCATTTATAGAAAAAAGGGAAAAAACGTTTTCAAGAGCAGATACATCAGCGTTTTTGATATCACTTAGAATATAGAAGAAGTCTAGTATTTTAATACGATGGGAGATAATTTACATCATGTTTTACAAAAATATGGAATGAATAACATACAAAAAAGCAAAATCGTAGGGTTTTGGAGCTCTGAACCGATACGCAAAAAATAAAAAAGTTAAGAAGCCTATAAATATAACTTGTATAACTTGCTATTGTTTATCAGTATGTAATGTATATCAGTATAGCATACTATACAAAAATAACATATCCTTCACGACGCCAAAGTGAAAATGGCTCTGTAATATAGAGTCTATATTATAAGCAAACCGCGTATCGTACTTGCACTCAAAAATTAATCGGAAAAATGTACATCTATGATTTTCTTTCTAAACAGAGATATTGCACATCTTGTCTTCTTTAAGTTCTTAGCAGATGTTGACATATAATTCTATGATATTATTTTTATTATTATTGTTTGTCTAGTGTGTGTGTATACTAAAAGTATACTTTTTCTTTGAAAGAGCGTATGTTTATAGAAATTCGTTATAAGAAGCTTTACTGAAAGTTTAATTTGTTGTACGTTATTGTTTTTTTTATGCCAGATAACTTTTTTAATTTTATAACCCGAAAATGTTGAAATCCTTATTTGAATAATGCTCAAGAATTTACCATTTGTTGCAAATTCGACAATGTTGCGCAACATCTAAATAATGTCTAATTAAGCTGAAATTTGGCACAGAGGCCGTTTGGGTAAGTGCGATCAAGGATTTCAGCGAAGCCACATGAAAATTAAACTTTTTGAAATATGAAACACCCAAGTGGACGTCCCACGCTGCGCTTGCCAGTGCGTGGCCTCCATTCGAGAACCTTTCTGCCACATCGGCCGTCAGTTCTACGTGCTATGTGCCCGCCCACTGCCACTTCAGCTTGCTTAGCCATCGGGCTATATCAGCGACTTTTGTTCGTTCACGGATCTCCTCATTTCTGATTTGATCTCATAGAAACACCGAGCATAGCCCTTTCCGTAAAGCGCTGTGCAACTTTGAGCTTCCTTATAAGGCCCACAGTATTAAGAGGCCACGTTTTTGTTCGTATGTCATCACTGGTAACACACATTGGTTGTAGACTTTCGTCTTTAGGCACTGAGGTATTTTGGACGAGAAGATATTGTGAAGTTTCCCAAACGCTGCCCAGCCGAGTTAGATTTCCAATGACTTTGATAGTTGCGCGTAGTGTGAGATCTGTTGATTAAATTTATTTAAATTGCGTGTTGTGGTCAGGAAGTCAGAAGAAAACCTAGACCACGCTCTTCCTCGCGTCGCTCGTCATCGCACCTAACCATGCTATGAAGAATACACGTTTCAAAATATTTAATTTTCGGATTAGTCGGAATGTAAAACGTAGGTGCGATGACGAGCGAAGCGAGGAGCATACCACAACTGAATTACGTAGGTACATGAATTTTCCATGCAAAATCACATAAAATTGTTCTTGCAACTGTTACTTATAAAAAATTGATTTTAATCAAGCAAGCAAGGAAGCAAGCATTTTTATTGGGTATATCAGAATAAGATATAACCCTTAATAAGTAAGGTGAAAATTAAACAAGGTGACTGTCCTTAATTTTTAAAAGGCTTAAATCTGCCTGTATATCGTTATCAACGTGCACTTTTCACAAAAGGGTATGGTTAGTAGGGTATAGTTGGCCGAAAAATATTCAGTTTTGTTCTTAACTATTGTATTGTATTGTCTCTTTATTGCAATTAATTGGTATCACCATGCAACAATTTATAAATATACAGAACAAATAATTTACAGCCATATTCAATAAAATTATAAAGAACAATCCATTAACAGTAAAATTACAAATTACAACATTAAATTCATACAATAAAATTACAAATTCCAGATATTAAATCCGTAAACAGCATATATATAATTAAATAACAGAGTACATCATTAACTCCTTAAAATAAATACTTATCTTCTTAGGATTACACCTCTAGATATAACTTTACGGTACAAAAGCTTTCCGCCCTAATATATTTTTAAAACAAAGTACGAGGGTCGTCTGAAAAGTTTCTGGCCTCACAATGAATAAAAAACTTTTTTTTTTAAAAAACCTCCTTGGTACTATAACTTTATTCTTTTTTGAAGTTAAATGTCAAAATTGCCGCCATTTTGTCGGTTAGTTTTTCTGTAATTGCCGATTTCGTGAAACAATACCCTCAAAGTTTCTATTATGGAAAAAATTGAGTGTCGAGCTGTGATTAAGTATTTGTATTTAAAAAAAATACGCCAACCCAAATTAAAAATGAGATGGATTCTGTTTACGGCGAGTCTGCTCCATCATTTTCCACCGTAAAATTTTGGGTGGCTGAATTTCAACGCGGTCGTACCAGCTTGAACGACGAAGAACGCCCGGGACGGCCAAAAACTGCAACCAACCACGATATAGTCGAAAAAGTGCACCGATTGGTGCTCGACGATCGCAGAATCAAGGTTAGAGAGTTAGCAGAAACTGTAGGCATTTCAAAAGAACGAGTTTGTTACATATTGGCTGAAAAATTGAATGTGAGAAAGCTATCCGCACGTTGGGTGCCGCGTCTGTTAAACTCTGATCAAAAACAAGTTCGAAAGACCATTTCTGAAGATCTCTTGAAACGATTTAAGCAAAATAAGTCTGATTTTTTGCGTCGCTTGGTAACTGTCGATGAAACGTGGATTCATCACTTCACGCCTGAAACTAAATCACAGTCCAAACAGTGGACTGCAAAGAATGAACCTGCTCCGAAGAAGGCGAAGACGGTTTCATCGGCCGGAAAAGTTATGGCCACCGTGTTTTGGGATAGCCACGGTGTAATATTCGTTGACTATTTACAAAAAGGAAAAACAATAACGGGACCTTATTATTCATCGTTAGTTGACAAGCTGAAGGAAGAAATAGCGAAAAAACGGCCACATTTGAAAAAAAAAAAGTACTGTTCCACCAAGACAACGCACCATCTCACAAGTCGGCAGTCGCCATGGCCAAAATTAAGGAGCTTCGATACGAAATCATTGACCATCCACCATATTCACCAGATTTGGCTCCCAGCGACTTTTTCCTATTTCCCAGACTCAAAACTTGGCTCGGTGGACAGAGATTTTCAAGTAACGAAGAGATCATTGCCAGCGTGAACGCCTTTTTTGAAGAGCAAGACGGCAACTACTACTTGGACGGGTTAAATTTTTTAACCCGAATGTTAAAATCATGGGAGCATCGTTGGGACAAGTGTATAGCCTTACAAGGAGACTATGTTGAAAAGTAAAAAAAAAAAAAAAAAACACTTGTTTCTATGTCAGGCCAGAAACTTTTCAGACGACCCTCGTAGGTACGTCAAATGACATTAAATGTCATTTAAAAATACAATAGTTGAAAATCTAATTACATTACGCGAAGTGTTTATTTTAATGTGAATAATCTAATGCAATTCGTATCTAGAGTTATATTCAATACCTACATTGTATTATATAATAGGATTTTCAAGTATTTCAAGTGGAGTCCTAATAAAGTGCATGTATGATCCCAGCATTTACATTCACAGTATGGATTTGACACAATACCCGGATTTTATTACGACGGACGAAGGCACGCGGTGTACTATTTGCAATATCAATATTAAAAGGAAATAATTATAATTAGTTTTTTCAGCATAATTTGGATAACTGATTAGTGATTATAAATATGTATATACATCTCATAATCAGTGAAATATATAATGTTTAAAATTCTTGCGTATTTGTTTTTTTTGCCAACCATACTTTGCTACTAATACATTACGTTGATAACGATCACTGTTTATAACCTAAAACATGCCTGCTCCGTCGTCTTTGCTACAAACCATATTTCTAACTAGCTTATATAATTCACTAGCTTTTGCCCGCGACTACGTCCGCGTGGAACTTGGAAGTATGGAAGCAACCTCGTACAACACGATAGATATCCAAAAAGCGACTAAGCAAATGTTAAGAGCAATTGTGCTTTTGGTCTAATCATGACATTTTCTACAGGGTCATCAATGTCATCATGAATTACTTTCACACTTTCAATCTTTTTAGGGATAATTTCCAGGATGAAAACTATCCTATGTCCTTCCTCGGATCTTAAACTATCTCCATGCCAAATTTCATCAAAATCGATTCAGCGGTTTAAGCGTGAAGAGGTAACAGACAGACAGACAGACACACTTTCGCATTTATAATATTAGTATGGATTACGAGTATGTATTCTACGTTCAGGAATTTCAACCCAACTATGGATACCAAACTTAAGTGTTTTGAACATAGTTGTGTAAGGTTTCATCTAGGTTACAATACTTAAAAGATTACTTTCAAAAATTACAATTAAATTACGAATTCGAACCTTTGTATTTGTTTACTATAAATAGAATCTATTTTCAGGTGGTGAGTACATATATGTTAATCCGTCTAGTCTATTTACTACAAAGCTTAATTAATTATTTTCATAAACTATTTTAAGACACTATTACAATATTATACATTATATTAATCTGTGATTAGTTATACTGTTATTCACTCTCCCACAAAACTTGTGTACGTGAAAAGAGGGCACATTCGTTTTGGGCAAGTTTTTATTTATTTAAACTTTATTGCACAAAATACAGAAGTAAGTACAAATGGCGGACTTAATGCTAAGTTTTTCAAGGCAGCTAGAGAAGGACAAATTATATACAGATATTTAATAAATATTCAAGGTGTTTCCTAGTACCTAGATTCCGGAAATTACTGGAGATTGATCCCATTTAAAAGACAAAAAAAATCGGAAGTAGCTCTAGTTTCTCAGTACCACTCGCCTTAAACGGTTAACAGAAACTACATAATACTTGTCGGCATGAATCGGTCCCTTCCGTTGATCATACGCATGTAGAGTCCGGTGAAAATAGCGTTAGAACCTGTGATAATTTTAAAGTTTTAGCTTTTTGTTTGAGTGCATTATTAATGTTAACAACGAAGCTAACTGGGAAAAGTTACTCTTGCGGTTTTTAAATTTTTCTCTCTATCACCTGGCAAGATGGTCGTCAACAGTTTCTAGTTTATATCCGTCTAATAACTAGATGTATTGTACTAACTGCGGTAGAGATATCATTTTGTTAGTTTTTTTTTTATGTTTAACATATTTGAATTAGATATATAAATTCATCTTATCATAATTATCTAGATGACAAATATAACTATCATATTGCCATATACAATTTTGTGATTTCATTATTTATTTTATTTAAGCACCGGCTGAGAAACCTCTTGTTGGAAAGCCCTCTGTCCTCTGTACTCTGTAAACGAGTACATGGAACTCAAACTATAATCATTGCACGTGTATCTATTATGGAAATCTGTCATTTTGTTAATTGGTATTTTTATTTTTCTTGTGTTTTTAGTTTTTGTATTTGAAGTCACTTTTACGTGGACGTGAAAAAAAGATACGGCCGCAAAAACGTACATTTCGACACTTAAGGGAATCAAAATGATAGGGTACTTCCCGATGGCCAAGATCTATGAATTTTGGCAATAATATCGTCACATACTACAAGTACTTATAAAAATCTGAAAACTATACATTTGTATTATTAATATCATAAAAAATATAGTCTTTTTCAAACATCATATTTGGAGAACTCGGTTGTACGCGGCACCATAGGTACATTTCAGGCGCAAACTTAACTCAACCAGGCCAATTAAGATGGGATATGTGAAAGTTTGTACGACACCTCGCGCGTCAAACTCGCACTTGGCCGGTTTTTTTTTTTTCATTTTTTTATTAATTAATATTTCATTATTTCAGTATTTGCTTAGTTCATTATTTGAGTCTAATTTGATCGGACTAAAGAACGTGTCACATCGGAGAACTCGTAACTCTGCAACTGCACCGCGTACGAGGTCTACTCTAAATCTTAATCTCACAAAAATCTCTTTCAGGTTATGGGTGATATAAAAATAGGCGGAGTAAGTACTCAATTGAAAATTAGTTAGTAGATTCGTTAATACGTGTCAGGGCAATCTAACAAACATAGCTTGACGAGCTCAACTTGCAACTAGTTCCCGGAAAACTTCTTGAACAAATATGGCGGACCTGTGCATGTACATTTGCACCTACGTAAATCGGCTACTGCGCAGTCAAGGTCATGCTCTAAAAGTTTGCCGGCTACTGTACCTAAATAAGCAGACTAGTGTACAGTTGCCGCAAACAACCTGAGCATAACCTGCGGATCTGCTAATGTACAAATGTACATGCGCAGATCCGCCATTTTTGTTCTAAAAGTTTGCTGGCAACTATATTACGACGCGGTTGGCGCAGTGGTGATGCAGCTGCCTGCTGAGCGCCGGTCCTGGGTTGCAATCCCGGTAAAGGCCAATATTTGTGTGATGAACACGAATACTTGTTAAGTGGGTGGACGGCTTCCTTGGGACGCTCCGCATCTACGGTGCTACGCGGAAGGAAGCCGCCCACCCACTTAATATAAGTGGAAGTAACTTAAATCGGGGCCGAAGGCCGAGCTCCGCGTAGCACCGAAGGTGCTGAGCGTCCCAAGGAAGCCGCCCACCCACTTAATATAAGTTGAAGTAACTTAATGCGAGGCCGAAGGCCGAGCTCCGCGTAGCACCGAAGGTGCGGAGCGTCCCAAGGAAGCCGGCCTCCCACTTAATATAAGTTGAAGTAACTTAATGCGAGGCCGAAGGCCGAGCTCCGCGTAGCACCGAAGGTGCGGAGCGTCCCAAGGAAGCCGCCCACCCACTTAATATAAGTTGAAGTAACTTAATGCGAGGCCGAAGGCCGAGCTCCGCGTAGCACCGAAGGTGCGGAGCGTCCCAAGGAAGCCGGCCTCCCACTTAATATAAGTTGAAGTAACTTAATGCGAGGCCGAAGGCCGAGCTCCGCGTAGCACCGTAGGTGCGGAGCGTCCCATGGAAGCCACCCACCCACTTAATATAAGTTGAAGTAACATAACGCGAGGCCGTCCACCCCGCGTTCCTATTGTCGCAAATTGTGTTTTTAAGGAAATTTATGTTTGGTTTTTTTTCGAGCATGAGCCAATTTACCACTAACATTTTCATTATTCACAAATAAGCACTTATATTTTCGTCTGTGTTGGTTTAAAATTGGCGCCATCTTTTATATCTAACTAACACGGTTTCCGTGACTCAAACGACCTTAACCTTATTGTTAATACCGGTGGGCCGCGAGGAGGTATTATTTATTTATTTAAACTTTATTGCACAAAATACAAAAGTAAAAGTACAAATGGCGGACTTAATGCCATAAGGCATTCTCTCCCAGTCAACCATAGGGCCAAACAGAAACTAGCAGTTGGTGCAGGATATGTCGAATTCATACTTTTTAGTTTTTGTACGCGTCGTTCTAAATTCAAAATCACAAACGCTGTCATTATAAGGTTTACACATTTTAAGGAAAATATAAATTTATAATTTCCTACAACAAGCTTTTCACCATACGATTAAATAAATAAGGAAAATATTTCATGGAATTTATGTTTTCAGAGATAAATATTAATCATAATAAAAAGTATCCTATAGCAATCTTTGGATGTTTAGCTATTCCTGTACCAAAATTGGTAACTTTTTATCCAGCCGTTTCAGCGTGATTCGAGAACAAAGGCTTTCTTGAAAACAGATGGCGCCAGGTTGGCACGGCGACGCGTGTCCATACAAAATAACTATCAAACTTTACGTTATCGAGATTTTCCTGAAATCATGACCTCCATAGAAAATTATTTTTTTATTACAAATATAGGATTTTATAATAGTATAGATTTTGTTTATTAGATTTTACATTAATAACGAAATTTCATTTCAGGGGAAGAATAAAGTTAGCATATCAATACAGACACTAAGCGGGGCGGTCGGAAAAGTAAAAGTAAGTAAGAAAATAATACTATTTAATTTGATAACATACTAAAACGCATATTCATTCATGTAAATTATTGAAGTAGATTTATTATCTTTCTTTTGTGTTGTTTACATAACTAGCGACCCGCCCCGGCTTCGGACGGCTTGCATGTATTACTTTATTTATTATACATGTAAACATTCGTCTTGAATCACTATCTATTAAAAAAATCGTATCGAAATCCGTTGCGTAGCTTTAAAGATTTAAGCATACATAGGGACAGACAATAGTGACTTTGTTTTATACTATTAGTGATAGTGATTATAATATTATCTAGTAAGTAAGTATAAGTAGTAATACATGTTTTAACCTTTCGAGCGCCAAGCGGCAAAGCAATTCACCGTGCCACTGACCCCAAACCAAAAAAAAAAAAGTGCTCCAAAATCAACAGAGATTGAAAAACACAGATAGTGGTTTGAATTAGCATGTTTTTGACCATTGAAATTTTTGACGTCACTTGGCGTCGTTGGCGTCAGTGGCGCGAATTCCCGATGACGTGATTTGCCGTCTTTGGCGGTCAAAGGGTTAAAATAGAATTCGGTACTCACTGGGCAAACTAAAGATTCAGCGCAGGAACCGCGTTCCACCCTTCGATTAAGAATACCTACTCTTGTATTAGTTTTAGAGCATTTCTCAAAAGAGTACAACATTAAGAAGTCAATGAATTCGTTCAATTATATTTTTCCTATCTTATTACCAATTTTCTTTTCGATATTATACATTGATTTCAAATTATATAATAAGTATATAATTCAAAAAGTATACTAAAACATAACAGACCTTTTAATCATCGAATATAACCATAACATTGATATAAACGCAATTATCTAAATTATGAAACTGTCAAGGAACAATAAATAAGACAGGTTTTTAGGGTTCCGTAGTCAACTAGGAACCCTTATAGTTTCGCCATGTCCATCTGTCCGTCTGTCCGTCCGTCCGCAGCTTAGCTCCGTGATCATTAGTACTAGAAAGCTGAAATTTGTAATGAGTATGAGTATGTATCACACTTTCCATCCTTAAGTGGTTAAGTTAAGTTTGCACCTGGTATGTATAGCGCTCCATACAAATGAGGTGCAAAGTTAACGCAACCAATCCCGTTTGTTGTATGGGAGCCCCCCTTAAATATTTATTTTATTTTATTTTTAGTATTTGTTGTTATAGCGGCAATAGAAATACATCATCTGTGAAAATTTCAACTGTCTAGCTATCACCGTTCTTGAGATACAGCCTGGTGACAGACGGACGGACGGACGGACGGACGGACGGACAGCGAAGTCTCAGTAATAGGGTCCCGTTTTTACCCTTTGGGTACGGAACCCTAAAAACTAAAAAAAACACTTTTTTTCGGGTACCTCTCGAAGACCTAAAGTGGGGGTGATTTTTAGGGTTCCGTACCTCAAAAGGTAAAAACGGAACCCTTATAGGATCACTTTGTTGTCCGTCTGTCCGTCCGTCCGTCCGTCTGTCAAGACCCTTTTTCTCAGGAACGCGTGGAGGTATGAAGCTGAAATTTATATCAATTACTCAGGTCTACTGTCCCTTGAAGCTGTGAAAAAATCAAACTTCTAAGCCAACGCAATTAAAAGATACAGCCGTTTATGCCGCAAATTTTCGACATTTGCAAGGGAATCAAAACCTACAGGGTGCTTCCCGTGAACTCAGAATCTTGAAATTTGGTACGAAGCAACGTCTTATAGCATAGATAAAGGAATAATTACGAAATCCATAAATTTTTTTTTTAATACCTAACTTTGCACCTAATTTATATGGGGCGCTATACATACCAGGTGCAAACTTAACTTAACCACTTAGGGATGGAAAGTGTTTGTACGGAACCCTCGGTGCGCGAGTCCGACTCGCACTTGGCCGGTTTTTTTTTTTTCGTTTCGACATAAGTGTGTGGGGTGTCGTTGAATAGGTCTTTTTAAAATAATAGGGGTCTCCAAACATTATTTTTTGATGACCACGGGTCAAAAAATTATGGAAAAATTCATGAAAATGAGGCCTTATAAGTACTTTCAATGAAAACTATATTGAATAAAATCGGTCGAGCCGTTTTTGAGTTATCGCAAAATTTCATAATTTTCTTTAAAATGACGTAAGTGCCGCGCGGTGTCCTTATACTTCGAACGTTACACATATTAGTTAATTGCCATACTGCACTAAAACATTCCACTCAATCTGGCGCGTATAATCGATAACTTCCAGAAGGTAATAAGTAATTACAGTTACTTTTGCGTTTACGCCCTTTTTTATAGAGCTTGAAGCTCGTAATTTAAACCTATTTACCGCTATTTAAGCCCGTCTATTGTGAAGGATGGGCAACTACGGAACCCTACACTGAGCGTGGCCCGACATGCTCTTGGCCGGTTTTTATTTTGAGGTGGGAGAAGTTCTGGAGCGATCTGGATTGCAATTAAAATATTACGTAATAAACGCCTCCATAGTCTCGGGAGGAACAATACAACCAGGAGTGATGTTGATGTCCTCCCAGACGTATCCGTCGAAGGCGACACCCTAACAAGAACATATAAGTGGCAGCTGGCAGCTGGATTCCTTCAAAGAGGATATTCTGCGAATCAAAAATAAATAGCAGGTGCCTCGTAACAGCTGCTTGATTAAACTGTCGCCCTTCCTTGACGATGAAAATCAGCTACGGATGTCCACTCTTATAGTGGCTACACCCGGCATTTCTGAAGAAGTGAAACGGCCGTTGATTTTAGATGGAAAGCATCTGGCAGTACTTCTTTTGTTTGCCAGATATCACCAGAAGGCTGCGCATAGGAATTCGGCATTAGTCATTAACGAGTTGCAGCAAAAATATTGGATTCTTGGCCTCAGAAACGCAGTTCGTTCCGTAGCTCATGACTGTCAGCTTTGCAAACTAAGCCGTGCCAGAACATTTCAACCACCGATGGGAGACCTGGGTGAAGCTCGCTTGGCATATCACAAAAGACCCTTTTCGTTCGTTGTTCTGGACTACCTATTTCGGACCCGTGTCAGTCGGCTGGAGACGAGTGAAACGTTACGTGGCCTTGTTTACCTGCCTACTCGTTCGCGCCGTGCATCTCGAGGTGGTGCACAGTCTATCGACGGATGCAGCTATTATGGAATTACGTCGTTTCATCGGGCATCGAGATCTGGTCCGATAACGGGACCGCCTTCATTGCAGCCAGCAGGGAATTAAAGACCCTTTACTGTGGAAGATGGAGGAGATGCTGTGGAAGACTACGCCGCCAACGAGTCCATCAACTGGAGTTTCATACCCCCTTCAGCGCCCTTTATGGGAGGTGCCTGGCAAGGGCTGATACGAAGTGTCAAGGAAGCGCTCAAGGTTTCTCTCCACGATTGAGCTCCCTGCGACGAGGTGTTGAGCACTTTTTTGGTCGAAGCTGAGGCCCTGGTGAATTCGCGACCTCTGACGCATGTTTCACTGGACTCAGATGCTGATGAGGCTTTAACACTAAGCCCCATACTTCTCGGATCTTCGTTCGGCCGTCCTATTCCTGCTTTTCTGGACGAATCCGACCTCTTGAGCAGAAACAAGTGGCGACGAGCAGTAAGACTAGCTGATCACTTTTTGCAGCGATGGGTCACGGTCTCACGGAATACCTGCCCATGTTAGCACCCAGAAGGGGGTTCTGCTCCAAATATAGCTGAAGGAGACCTGGTTCCAACCTGCCACGCGACACATGGCCCAGAGGCCCTGGCAGAGACGGGATCGTTAGAGTGGCAGAGGTAGTAACAGCAGCTGGCACGTTAAGACGTCCACTCAAGAAACTTGTAAAGTTGTCAGTTACATAAAACAGGGGAGAATGTGCAAGATACACATCCTTTTTTATAGTATTTTAATTTTCTATGTTTTTTATCCTTTTTTCTGTACTTTTGTTTTATTGACGTATTGTCAGTTGATTATAATATCGTTTCCAAAACCAGAGCCTTTTTATTTAAGTCTTTAATAAGAACTGTAATTTCATACCAAATTGAGGGCGTAGGCCGGGAAGTTTTTTTTTTTAAATCATGGCTTTCATAGCTGAATTATGTTTTTTTTAATGGTGGATTTTTATATTTCAATGCATGTTTGAGAGTACTATACATGCCTTAGCCATGAAAAGGGCTTGCCGGCTTCGTATCACTATCCGGCCTCCTTACGGCCGGTCGTCTATACCTACTCAGCCGGTAAGCCCTTATTTCCCGGCGTCTGCAGTAATGTACTATTACATGCCAAGTTATTATTTTAGCTGCCCGGAAAACAATAACCCCATTTCTTTTAGTCGCAGACGG
Organism: Apotomis capreana; assembly: GCA_947623375.1. Classification (NCBI taxonomy): domain Eukaryota; kingdom Metazoa; phylum Arthropoda; class Insecta; order Lepidoptera; family Tortricidae; genus Apotomis; species Apotomis capreana. Next base: position 3,284,944 of record OX392520.1, read on the forward strand.
CTGAAGACGATAATGAACACTCAAAGGTAATTTTATTGATAAAATTAAAAAGTAACTTTCCTTTAGTTTTAAGTAAAGTGTTAAGTGAAGTTGAATGAGCGCAAGGGCATGGTTAATAATTAATAATTACATACTCGTACTATAAGAAGAAGACTAGAAGCGGTGGTAGCCTAGTGGTTAGGGCATGCGACTTTCAATCCGGAGGTCGCGGGTTCGAACCCGGCCCGTACCAATGAGTTTTTCGGAACTTATGTACGGAATGTCATTTGATATTTACCACTCGCTTTTCGGTGAAGGAAAACATCGTGAGGAAACCACCTAAGCCCAATAAGGCCTAGTTTCCCCTCTGGGTTGGAAGGTCAGATGGCAGTCGCTTGCGTAAAAACTAGTGCCTACGCCACATCTTGGGATTTAGGTAGCCGACCACGATTGAGAATTCATTCTCATAAAATGGGACAAAGGCTAGGAGGATGATGATGATACTCGTACTATTTATAAGTCCCCTGGCTGATATAATATTCAGTTTCAACTTTAAATAATGACTTCTGTATACTTACGGTACGTTCAAACGTTAAATGCCCCAACTTTAAAACCTAATAAACTAAAAATATGTACATTATAAACCCAATTTCTTGGTAACTCCAGAGACATTTTGAGTAACGCCGGAGACAGTCAAAAGTTACATCGAACTGTTTCCCCTTTGAACCTTCATCTACAATTAAACTAATTATGTATTCGATGTGATTTGTTTTAGCTGGTACGTATATATTGTTTTACTTTACATCATCACGCGTTTTTTTTATACAAGTATAATAATTTCCGTTCATATACGCCTACGATCAAGCGCAGTGCCGATACAAAAAAAACTCCTAGTTCGGATAGTCCCAGTTCATCCACGCCCCATTCCCAAATTGTCACCAATTTTATATTCACATTCCCAACTCACCCATATTCGCAATCGGTTCTTTACGTTTACCTTTCAATGGCGAAACGATAATTATAAGATATTTATTTACTCGCTGCGCCCGGAGCGTTACCCGCTCATCCTACGGCAACACTACATTTTGTCGGGGTAAAAAGTACCCTATGTGTTAATCCAGGGTGTCAGCCACCTTCATACCAAACTTTCTCAAAATTGGTCCAGCCGTTTTGTGAAGGACCCTCACAAACTTTCACCTTTATAAATGTGATGAAACTGATGAATCAGTGAACAAGTTGATATGTATGTGACCGAGTTGACGATGTGGACGAGTTAGGTAGTTGACAAAATAGGATTGTATTCAAAGTGAACAAAAGTCTAATTAAAATGATTTTGCCTATGCAATTTCAACCTCGTGCTCTCGTTTCGGAGGCTGAGATTTGGGTCACTCAGACCCATACAGTTGAGTTTCTTCTATACTTTTATAAAATTTCAAATCTTTATTGAAAATCATTTTTCTATGGACTGTAATATATGTGGTAATTTGGTCGTACAAGGGACGTTGATGGGAGACTAAGTATATGCCGAGCTCTAGATAGTAGTGAACCTTTATTTTATATAAACATCAGTTTATATACACTTTTACAATTAGGTTAACGCTTATCCAAGCAATATGCATTAGGTTACAGTTATACTGCATGCTATACTAAATGTAGACATTAGCTACATACTGCAGCTTCCCCGTAAGATACCTTCACCCCCGGGGTGCTGGAGAAAAAGAAAAAGAAAAAAAAATAATGCATGTTACTTGTTTACAATTCGATGGGGACCACTGTGTAAACTACTTATTACTAAGTTTAAACACTTTAAAAGGATTTATCAAAAATTAGTTGGTCACCCCAAAAAAAAAAATATCGTCATGTCCCAGTGTCACTGTGTCAAAAGAATTATTTTATAGTTAGTTAAAATTCTTTTTATTAAAATTCCTGTCTGTTTTCAACATAATAATCAGTATTAAATCTTATCAAATGATCTCTCTCAAAATAAAAAAAATTATAAAAAATTTACCATTAGATCTCATGTATATATCACATGTATTGTACTGGTATTACGGTATCGGTACATTTACCCTATAAAATATCTAATGCCTTATAAATGTTGGAGTCTCTGCTCTCAACACAAAATAAATGGGAATGGTTACCCAAGGGCATGGTCACCCTTTAAACAACAATGTGGGCTACGCCTCTGTGCGTACCCTATCCTCAAAAAAACAGTGGGTATGGTCACCCAAATGGCATATCAGGCTACATGTACTATGTGCCTGTAAGTCGGTGTCGCAAATACATTAAGACTTAATAAGTCTCCAACTGTTTTCACGGAGGGCACGATAGTCCAGAACACCATGAGCAAACAAGAAGGACTAGCGCCCAAACTTTATATTTAATCAATATGTACCGTACCTTACCGAGTACTGAGAGAGTAAAAAAAAAAAATTGAAATTAATATTTATAAAAGAAATATCTACGCAAATATAGCTCAATTAACTGTCACTAAATTATTAGGTGATCAATCCAATAACTAGCTAAAGTATAATTGTTCAATAAAATTTCTAAGTGTGAATATCAAATTACATTCACCAATAATTAAAAGTTTACTTGTAGACAGCGAACACGCGTGACCTACTTAAAATTTTTGCTTACGCGCGGACTTCGCGGCGCGGCATGCATTTCCGTGCGCGCGCTAATTGCGCAATGTGTAAGTTGTTTACGACATTTGCATCTAAAAATTATTAGCGACGATTATTGTAATGATTTTAAGTGATGATATCTGGTTTCAAAAAATAATAATTAGAAATGCTAAGTGACACGGGTAACAATTTCATGTACGAAAGTTATCTAACAATTTATGTATGTAAAAGAAAATGTTTGAATGAATTGGGCGTTAACCTGTATAGCTAATTAATTATTATATAAAAAATATTCTTTTAATAATAATAATCTCTTATATATTCCAACTTAGTATATAAATCTTGCAAATAAGTAGACATAATAAAATTAAATCGTGCGTGAATTTAAAATAATTATAGCCGAAAACATAAGTTATACAATAAAATATTCACTTACTTAATTCAACGCTTACGTAGGTGTAATGCCTAACGATATTGAGGTCATCACGTGTCGTCACGTTGCGCGATGCATGGCGGGACGTTGAATGCGCTGGCGGCTGGCAGGCACGTGGAGCACGATGCCGTTGCTGATGCGCGATGCGATGACGGGCCGGGCTAACCCTGGACACCCTCGAGCATGGGCCGGGATTTCCCTGGACACCTCTTGAGATGGGCCGGGATAACCCTGGACACCTCTTGATTTGCGAGCCGGGATAACCCTGGACAACGCTCTTCTTTTCTTGAGACTTGTTTCTTCTTTTGGCTCCTTTCATAATTGTCTTCTTCTTTTTTCAAGTTAATTCGAATCTTCATTCTTGAGACTGCATCGTCAGTCTGGTGGTTCCTCTTGTTTCTTGTGGTGTCCCGGACGGTGTGGTGTCCCGGAGGACGGTGTGGTGTCCCGGACGGTGTGGTGTCCCGGACGGTGTGGTGTCCCGGACGGTGCGGTGTCCCGGACGGTGCGGTGTCCCGGACGGTGCAGTGTCCCGCCGCACCGTCCGGTGCGAGGTTCTGAGGTTCTGGCCGGTTCAGAAGTTCGTCTTTGGTCCGCTAAGGCAGGGTCGCCATGTAATATATGTGGTAATTTGGTCGTACAAGGGACGTTGATGGGAGACTAAGTATATGCCGAGCTCTAGATAGTAGTGAACCTTTATTATATATAAACATCAGTTTATATACACTTTTACAATTAGGTTAACGCTTATCCAAGCAATATGCATTAGGTTACAGTTATACTGCATGCTATACTAAATGTAGACATTAGCTACATACTGCAGGACCCCTCATGATTTAAGGAAAAATCTTAATAGCGTGATGCAGGATAGTCATTTTTTTATATGGGCGCGCGGCGTTGAACCAACCTGGCGCCATCTCTTTTCATAATTTCCTTTGTCCTCGCATCACGCCGAAACGGCTGGACAAATTTTAACCAATTTTGGTACAGGGACAGCTGGACATCCAGAGATGGTTATAGGATATAGGATACTTTTTATCCGTCAACGATAAATAATAAAAGTCGCAGACGGCAGCCACTTCCTAGTAGTAGTTTTATAAAATTTAAACCTCATAGAGTACCCTAGTTCATTAACATACCAATTGCAAGAACCTTTTTTATTTACCTTTTATTTAAATAGCAGTGTATGTAATTAGACTTATTTATTGTAAATTTAGCGAAATAATTTCAAGAAAAAAGGGAAAACAAAGAAACAGTAAATAAAATACTTAAACACTAGGTACTAACAAATATGTACAAAAAAGCTAAAATTAAAATAAACTAAAAAAAAATCAAAAAATTACTCCCCTGCGGAATGGTACCTAAAATTCTGAAATGCAACTCAATTTTGAAGCGGATATCTGCAACCGATTGAGCTACAAATTTTGTATACCTTTTGTATTCTTGACTTTGATGACAATATAATAACATGGTACCATGGAGCTTGTCTGATGATAGAGCCGGAAGGTTACACTAGAAACTCTGTAAAACGTAAAGCAATTCTACAGAGTTTGGGCTGAAAACGAAAATTTTGTCAGAAACTTATTGAAAAGTTAGTACGATTGTAAGGTATCGAAATTTACACCAGAATGTAGTGGGACCAATTTGGAGGTGCATACTTTCGAACAGAAAAAAATGTCAGCGGTTTGTAAAAGTGGGAGTTCTGAAACAACAAACATAAAACTTTAAAATAAAATACAATCGACTTGAAATGATCCTGTTTTTTAAGTTGGTTGAAAATATTATCAAGCCATCATTTTCTTAATATTTTTTGTTATACTTTCAAAACCAAAATAATAGACAATTACTAGCTTTCTTATAAAAATATTATAATTTTATTTCAGTTGAATGATGTGATAAACGCGGTACGTATTAATTTTTCTTGGGATGAAAAGTATTTTTTTTCAGACATCATCATATTATTTTCAGACATCATCATATCTTTCTGACTCTAAATAACATAATTTTTACTCCTTTCGGCCGCCATCGCAACTATGGTCCGCAACCAGTTGCGGTAAGAGAATTTTTGAAATTTTTTGGCAACTAGTGGCGATAGTGATAACTCAATTTTTTTACATAATATTAAATTTTATACAGATTCTGTTTTTTTTATGTGGATTGTGGAAATACCAGAATACCACATAAATGTTAACTACTTTAATTAAAATGTAATTTTAGGGGACATTGGCTGTCACCGTGCCTGCGTTAAAACAAACTATTGCCAAAATTGCTTCTAATAAGGTAAATATAATACGAGTAACTACGTGCGTTTTTAATATTTGCTTCGGTTTCCGCGACTGTCACATATTTAAATAAAACAACGGTATCTGTAAAGGCAGTACGTCAGGGAGACGTCAGGGAGGCTCAAATAATTAATATGCGCGATATAATTCGTTTAAATTGTTCTTCTGTTTTCTGTTTGAATTAAAATTCCACATATTTTTCTGAAACCATAAAATGTTTTGGAATTAACTTGACCTAACCTAATGTATAGATTTCAAAGTGTATGTTGACATTTTTAAGATTCCTGAAAATAATATTATGGTTCCATAGGAAAAAAGTGTCTATGAAATGAAGCATTCGGCGAAATATTTTTCTACAAAATATGAGAAAACCATTATTTGACAAAAAACTTAATAATATAAGTCCTGCGGTAAAATCTTAGTCTTCAGTTAAAAATAAAAAAAGACATCTTTGCCGATTGTATCAATAATAACCATTTAAAAACTGTTAAGTTGAAAAAATATTAAGATATTTTGCGTGTACTTAAAGAAAATTATCGACTCGTTTTTTTTTCTAGAAATATAGTGCTGAAGCGAAAGAGGTATTTTTATATTAAAATATATATTATTTTTTATGTTAGTTTAAATCGGTTTTATAATTGAGTATTTAGGCGAAGTCCGCGTCAGACTTGCGCTGCGAGAATACAAAACTGTATGTATACTTACTTAATTTCAGTTTTGAAACAATTAAATATTAGTTACTACCCAGTTACGTTTAGTTTGCACCTCAATTATGATGAACTTAAGCAGCGCAAATATGCAGCCATTGACAGAGGCTACATGTTTGAGCCGTTTGGGGCCATGGGAAAAAAGCGCCCAAAAATATTGCAGGAACTATTAGCGAAGAGAATTGTCGATGCGACGGGTGACCAGCGGGCTGGCTCATACCTATGCCAAAGAATATCAATTCTAGCCATTCAGCGGGGCAATGCTGCCAGCCTCCTAGGCACCCTCCATCAGCACCGATCTTGGAGCCTGCGTTTTATCCACAGTTACTGCGTTATGACTTACTCTAGATTTAAACAGTCGCTGTGACCGACATTGGTCAGGAAGACGTAATCCTCATCAATATCATCATAGTGAGGTTTATCACGTACATTAATTTATCACGTTATTTATAACGTTACCGTTATTGCGTTTATAAACGCAACCATCATACTCGTAGACCCGCTGGTAATTTTGGCGCCGCTTATGCAAATGAGATGCAAAAATAACGTTTACGTAGGACATCTAATCTTATAAATACTGCGCAATAAGTTTTACATCACTTTTTTACATGAGATTAGATACAAGATACAACTGTGTTATTAATACATATCACAACAAAATAGGTGAAGAAGGTTATTTGATAATAGTCGAGCGCAAAAATTGAAATTTTTAAATTATTTTCTTATAAATACATCGGAGACCCATTAATGTTTGTATTTAGGTCAAGTAGGTTAAGGGAAACACATAGGGGTAAAAGGGAGACTTACAATAAGTTACAGTACGTGACAGTAAAATTTTCTGAAACAGTTGTGTGTAATAATAATAAATTAATAAATGTCTCTGCAGTTGACCGTTTTATGTCCTACATTTAGTGTCTAAGAGACAATGGAATTACGCTACACATCATCATGTCATGGTCATGTACAAGATAGGCTCTTTATGACATCTTAGATTGTTATACTATAAATCGTATCGTGATGAAAATAGAAGAGATACGTCATCTCTGGTAATGGAGGTATTTTTTATTTATTTTTCATGATTAATGATTACACATTTTTAAGCAATCCATACAATTATTGAACGTCGATGACTTTCCATACTGTTTTATAATTGTTTAGTAATAATTTTAATTATTCTTTCAGCTGGTTTGTATATAATTATCTAATTATTATAAATTTATATTTTTATATACTATATGTATAACGGGAGTGAGACGCGATCGCATACGATTGGCTTTATAGGAAATCTCAAAATCACTCAAAGATTAGGGAAGGGAACTAAATCCGTTGGAGAACCAAAGTAATTCATAATCGTAAATTCCAAGAATTGGCAACTTCTTCCAGATTTCACCTCGAGGTTAAAACCTACATGTACTTTGTAAAAGCCTAATTTTACTAAACTAAATTAGATAAATATGTGAGTCTAAAGAATGTCTAAATTAACAAATTACGCATGAATTTTTTTAAACAAAATAAATGTAATACTAAACCATATCTAAAAATGGGCACCGTGGCTTCTTTGTACCAAAGACGCTGGCAGCGCTACCTCGCTGTATTGGATATTAAGTAATAACAACAGTATATTATTTGCAGGTCACTGAAGCGATGGTCATGGTAAGCCAGTAAATATATACTTATCTATATCCATAAATATCTTCGATATTATATTGTACTTGTTCAATGGATCGTGAACATGTCACCACGACACCATCGGCACTTTCGCCCTAGGGCGAACCCTCACCGAAAGACACACTGTAGCATAGCAGTGTGCCTTACCCTCACCACTTCCCCAAGCCCCCAGGAAGCGGGGACCGCCACTGACACACGGTGCTTCGGTCCCACCCTCCTTGCTGAGGGAGAACAAACGCCCCTACCCCTCAGCCGGCCACGGAAGGACAGAAGCCCCCACCCAGTGGGTCCCCCAACGCCAACGGGGGTGCAATTCAGCACAAACACCGAAGTGCCCACCCGAGTCATGCCCCGCCAGCCTCCTCCTCAGTCTCCTCCACCGACGGAGGTGAAATCCATCACAAACACCAAAGTGCCCACCCGAGTAATGCCCCGCCGGTCTCCTTCTCGGTCTCCTCCAGCGACGGAGGTGAAATCCATCATAAAAACCGAAGTGCCCACCCGAGTTATGCTCCGCCAGGTCTCCCTCGCCCGTCTTGGCCCGTAGGCCCCTCCTTGGTGTCTCATCGCTTCCCCGCGGTGCCCAACCGCAGCTACTGAGCCCCCCACCACGACAAGGTGGACACTCTCGGGGGGAGCCAAGTCAGACCTGCCTTAAGGTAGATAAGGTAATGATTCTGACTTCGGGAAAGAGACAAGTTTGGATATCGCCTATTTTATCTAGCGAAAGGGAGAGCAGCCCTTCCGCCCTTACCTATTATTATGCCAACTGCACATTAGATAAAATTAACGTTATATTATATTATGTTCATTATAAGAATTGTGCCTTTTATACTATATGTATGTTATATTGAATGTTATTCGATCAAATGATCTTGACATAAAATGATAATTATAACATATGTAAATATATTCAGTGTTATTATTATTAATTGGGAATTATATCAAATGAGCGTTGTACCCACTAAAATTATTACAAATAAATTTATCGCATCGTTACGCACCCCACACACACACGCGCACATACACAAACACACACACACACACACCAAATTCACTAAATACATCGGTATATATTTTATAGGGAACATAAGCATCTACCTATTCTGTTTTTGACTTATTTTTTGCGAATCGAATTCGGTGAACATTTTATTTTCTAAATCAGTTTTAGCTGTTTGGTCGTACATATTTGTACAATAATAATAATATGTTTCAGAATATGGCACAAGAAATGAAGCTTGCCTCCTCAGTTGCAAATGTAAGTTGACACAAGCTGAATATCTCGACACACTTATCATAGAGTATATCGTCACTTGTAATATGAATTAAGGTAACCGCCAAATGACGATTTTTCAGGAGAGGCCAAAAACGAAATTGCAAATTAAAAAAAGTGCAGTAACATTTTCTTTCCTAATCCGATTAAAATGATGTAAAGTAGTTATAACCTAATTTTGTAAGATCTTTCAGTTGATAGTGGTCTCAAAAAGGCTGCTATTATAGTTTAGAAAATAGCGTGGCGCTTACGTTAATTTTTTTCCAAAAATAATGAGTTACGTTAACACAACACAACATTGATTTCAAAAAATGAGCCCTAATTTAAAGTTAGTCACAAAAACGTAAAAAAAATCTAACGTAAGGGACACACATTTTCAAAACGTGGACTTACATTAGCGGAATTCAGCTATGGAATTTTTAAACTTATCCAATTGTAATAAGGTTTAACATAGAGTTATTTCTTGTTTTTCAGTTAATTAGTGGCAGGATAGTAAGTCATGATAAAAACTGGTTTAAAAGCGGGAAACAGTTTCTTTTTGGTTTATAAAAACCAAAATTGGTAAAGGCATCTTTAGATTTAAAGAGTAAAAAAAACACTTCATTTTCTTTCCAATCTGATACTTTTCCTTACTGTTTTTCCTCACTTTGCTTTTCTTTCTCCCTTTTCTACAATATTTAAGTACCTTTTTTACCTACGACTTTTACTGCACATTCTGCTTTCCCTTTTCTCTTTCTTTTTTATTTCTTTCTATATAGTTTTCTTCGTATTTATTACCTTCTTTCTGTTCCATTCATCAACTCCCTCCTTTTGATTTTAGTGACTTAAGTTTAAACTTCAGCTTAACGTTGTATAATTTCGTTTAAATAATCAATTTTGTCTTTACAAATCCTAAGTCCTATTTTCAGTGTAAGGCTTGTCCCTGTCTGAAACTAGCCGAATGATCTTTATTTGATTCTTCATTAGTAACTTGACCATTTCCTGGCAAACTGGTGACTAAATGTTTCGTCAAATAATTAGTAATTCACTCTCACATCACTATTATGAACTTGAACGTCAAGGGGTAAATGAACAACTGAAATGCTTTGAATACCTTCGCTATTGGGCTTCGAGATCTCTTTCTTATAGAGCTGAAACGGATTTAGAGATTTTCTTATATCTTGTAAGTTGTTGTTTTCTCGCGAACTACTTATTTGAAGCATCATTGGTGTCCCGTTATTAGTAGAAAGTATGGCCCAGCTCAACGCCTTTCTCTGGCTGCATAAAATAATGGTCAAGGGGCAAGCAAATAGTTAACGTATTTTATTGAATCATCGCATCAATACAATGACATTATACGTTGGATACGTAGGCTACTGAAAAAAATGATTGGGAGTATCTCAATGTCACTAACCTCCACCATATCACTATTACTACCATCATTCATTCCTGTCTCTTGTTTTCTAAAAATAATATACAAGTATATACATTTTATTATGCCTACATGTTGCTACATGGTAGTGGCAGTGACTGATTTTCACAGAAAAAGTTTTCACAGTCCGTTTAACCAGACATTAAAGAGATTCCCTAAAAACGAAATGTATTAAGCCAGATTGTTTCAATTAAAAGTCCCTAATTCAAGAATTAGACATGATATAAATAGGCATAATAGCTAATTAATAAATAAATTAACTTTAAAAAGTTTAAAACATAAATTTCTATTTGATACTGGAAATCCCGACAAACTTCATCCCGCCTTAGAACTCCCTTTTGAGGTGATAACAATTTCTATAATACTTACTTAGTACTTATCCTTTTCAAATTTCCCTTAATTTTTGAAAGTTTTTTTTTGTGCAATATTATTATTTATTTATTTTTTATGTCGTTGAGGGCAAACGAGCAAACGGATATCCTGATGTAAAGCGATTAATGTACTTAACTCGTAATTTTTAACTGTACTTATTGATATATAACAACGCAATCGCACAACACTGTCCTTATCACGAATTGTTGGAACCAGGGATCGTTACCGGTATTCATAAAAATTACAAAAAATTATTACAGATTTTATTTGAAATGCCATTACATATAATTAAAGTATTGGTATAGAACCTTGAAATTAGCTCAGTAAAATAAAGAAATGTGTAATAATAAGCGAAATACCGAAATTTAATACCAGTATTTGTATGGAGTCGAAAACCGGCATCCGATCGCTGGTCGGTACAAACTAAAGTGGCTATCTTATCTATCACAACACCAAATCGTAAACAGACGCACGCGGTAGTGTTTGTAATTGCTTCCTACAGGCAAATGTATGGTCGTCTCACCGGTATCTACTCATTAACACTGCAAAGGAAAGAGATGGTCGCAAAGTTCCTGTTAACCAAAATAACGTAAGCACCAGGTCCGTCTAAATAAAGTACATAATTTTAATGTAACCGTCATCACTCGAGCCTTGGGAAGACAAATAATAATGTAAGAGGCATTAATTGCTTTTAAAACAACGAAAACTTTAATGTTACTGACTAAACTATATATTCACCCAGCTTGCAGTAAGCACAATTTGTGACAAGATTAGACTATAGTTGACTTTAAACGGTTGCTGTCTTATAATCTCGTTTATTTATTTTTTTACCTATGTAATCTGAGCATTAAATCATTTATGTACCTTATTATTTACATGATTTGATTCAAAAACTAAAAGTTAAACCCATTTAATGTAAGAACCATTTTATATTTTTTATCTAGCTTTGAAGCTAACGTAACAGTCAATCGGTAATAAAGTGCTATAAATTGAGTAATGTAAGAGTCATTTATTTACCGATGAGTCTTACATTAATGACTTTTGTTCAACTTTGGCCAATACTTGTGGTTACGTTAATCTGATATTAAGTAATTTACAAACAATGTTCCATACACCAAAATAAATACAGAAAACTAAAAAAAACGGTCAATTTTTGTTTAATGTAACCAACATTTTTTTCAAGATATCTTAATTTTAATAACAGCAATGGGTAGATCGTCAAATTTACAGACGAACTGTATACTTAACTCAATTTCGTCATTTTGGCGGTTACATTAATTCATATTACAGGTGACGATATTGAATAAACACTTATCTAGACATGGTATAAGAATATACAGGATCGTGCAGATTAAGTGTCCTAGTTTTTCAATGTTGTTTTGCTTTAATTTTACCGGAAGGTACCTATTTCACAGTTATGTAATTTTTGAATAGAGACTTCTATTAGCTATTACGCATTCAAAAAGACTGCTTATATCTTTCATTTCCTATAAAAATAAGCAACAAAATAAATGAGTACAAAAATTGTTCTAAGTAAACCGGTATTATTGAAAACAAAGATTAAATGATGTAGACAATGTACTAAAAGGTTGAAAATAATTCGGTAGGTCCTAGTCCTAGGTACCAGTCATCACACCACTCACCTCATCAATGTAGGACATTAATCAGACAAAAAATAAAACGTTGGGCGCGCGTAACCTGCGCACATTATGTAAACAGCATTTATGTAGCGGTTGACTTGATATAAATTTCACGCGCCCAACGATTTTAATTTTTTTGTCTATCATTCACTATGAGTTATTAACTGTAGAGTCATAACTAAGGTTAGGACATTTGGTAGCATACCGTGGTTCTTAAATCCGTGGGGTTTCGTATTGTATTTTTTTTTCCAAGGCAAAGTCTAAAAATATATGGCGGTAATTATATTAGATACCACGATTCATAAATGTATTTTATTTTATTTTTGCTTTTTTAACTAATGTGTGACAGTCGTGGAAACCGAAGAAAATATAATTATAATAAAGCGTATTTATTTGTCACGGAACGGATTTTGAACGGATTATATCGCGTATTTTGTTTCTAATTATACGTAATCCGTTTAAATTGTGTTACTACTAACCCGAGTCCCATGTTAACTGTATGAATTTGATAGAAGTTCTTTAACCCTTAAATGCATGAATTATAAAAACACAATATTATAAAATATTATGTTATTTCAAATAAATGTTTGTAGTTTTCAACCAGTAATTCATTTTTGTTTATGTAAGCTGCATCTTACACCATGCATTTAAGGGTTCAATCAATTTTTACGACAAAGTAAGATTTGCGCAAATAAAATGACAATTGTAATAAATAATGTGGTTTTTTTTTCTTGTATGTGTGGCCATTCAAGAGTTTTATTGATTGGTTTTGTAAACTGATCTATTAAACTTTTTACAGGTTGTCCTAGAATTGGTATGTGTAACATAAAGCAATTAATTATTTCCTAGTCACAAACGTATGTTAGTTTTGCGGCATCAAACTGAATGAATGAATGAATGAATGAATGAATGAAAATTTATTCGTAAACATACACGAACTGGACAACACATTAGAAATTAAATACAATAAAATAAAATAAAATTCTAGGTGTGTATGCCACGAAAAGGTCACACCTCAGCATAAATGCTGGCCCGGGAACCAGCGCTGGTCTTCCGGTGTAACCTATAGGTGACGCCACGGGGAACCGTACACACACGGCCGCACTCTAAGACTGAACGCAGCTTAAGCGCATACAGTGCCAAGACAATGACATTGACAGAAAGTGCTGTCAATGTCACTGCAGACCGTTAGCGAACAAGAGAACTGATCTTTCAGTTGTTTTAATAATGATATCGAACGCCAGGATAAAATCTTTCCTCAAACATGCAATGAAAGATTCACACACGCCGCATTGGAGAGGCAGTTCTCTTACGTATTATGGCACTGAAGATAGTGAACATACCTGACGCGCTGCAAAAGCGTGGTAGCCCCAACAACATTCTGAACCCATTGTTGTATTGGAAACGCAGGGCCTTGAAAACATTCTTAGTGTAATGAGTCCACAGGCTGCACGTGTAAAACGTCTGACAGAATGCCTTAAAAAGGGTTACTTTAACATTTCTATCACAACGTGCAAACCTGCGTGCTAACATGTGCATGTACTGTAGTACACTGACAAAGCCCTGTGCTCCCTCTCAACATCGGCATCATCATGGAGATTTTCAGTGATCCAGTGTCCGAGATACTTAAAACTTGTGACTTTTTAGTGGAACCTTTTTTAAGAATATCGTGGGAACAGAATCAAAGGCCGGATTTCCAGTTTTAAAATTTAGTAGCTCGCTTTTGCTGAAATTGTATCTCAGACTGTGGATCACCGCGTACTCCTCACAGATCTTCAGTAGTCTTACCAGCGCACTGATCGACGGGCACAGCAGCACCATATCATCCGCATAACTAATATTGTTGTCCATAGTTCCGCCTATTGAACATCCGGTAACTGTGCTTCTGAGCCTGTCGATCAGCTCATCCATGTACAGGAAGAACATAACTTGTCTCTACTTTAATACTCTGGTACTGTGACTGACATAATCTGTGGTTCCTTACACAAAATATTATTTTAAATATAAGGTTTAAGTAAGTTTATATATGAGTATATATTTAGTCATACCTATGTTCATTTATGTATATTTTTATGTATGTTTATGTATTTTCTACTAGATTACTTTTTGCATCGCCTACTCATTTCATTTATATTAATCCGCTACCAAAAGGTTGTCTCGAAGAGATCGCTTTTTAGCGATAAGATCGCCTATTGTTTGCCTCTATTGTAATGTTAAGTGTCATCTGTATTTGTATTTCTTTTTTCTTGAGGTGTGCAATAAAGAGTATTCTATTATATTCTATTCTACAGGTTGAAGTCTTGGTGAACTAAGACCGCCTTGGCTTTCCCCACACTGCAACCCGTACTCGTCCGAGTACCCACCTGCCCATCTCACCTGGTTCATCTGATTGCCGTACCAATAGCGGAGTAAACTGATCACTTCCCTCGGTGTACTCGTGCACCTCTCCATCTTATTCCAAAGAACATCATAACAAACCGTGTCTAATGCCTTCGATAAATCCAAAAAACAGGCAAATACTGGCGTTCTGCCGTCGGTATAGTATTTGACGGTATGCCTGAAACAAAGCTCTAGCTCTAGCTTAAAGCCAAACTGAACATCATGCGTTTCTATATGCCTCGACAGCAGGTCGTCAAGGAATCCGTAAAATACCTTAGCGACAACCGTCGCCATAGATATCGGCCTATAATTGGACTTATGGCACAACGATTGTCTTCATCAGATCCTATGGAAGATGGCAGTGGTTAGCCATTCATCAAAAATTCATAAATTAAAGATCATTTTTAACACTCGAGGTAAGTGATCACTCTTACTGGGACCATCTTGCCTGGTGATTTCCCTCTTGTCATATTTGTAATAACGAGTTTAAACTCTCGAAGAATCCCTTCCTCCTGTACCTCTTGAATTTGAATCTGAATCAATGCTGCTCTATTTACCCGATTGGTATAGGGGCCTCCTGCTATATATCTGTTTTAAGTGAAGTAGCATGGGCTTTGAATTCGAACTATTCGTTACTAATTATTGGCTATAATTTCAGGGGAAAAATGTAAGTCTTTAATTATTTATGATCAGTTGCACAGATCGACTTCGTAATAATCGAGACGTTAATAAAAATGGCAGGGTTATTTTGTGTTTCACACTCGACATATCTACTGCGCATATATTTTTTTTTTTTAATAATCGTCTTAATTTGAAAATGGCAAGAGCGCGTGTGTCCATTCAGCAGTCCAAATGTATTTTTAATGAATAAGTATTTAAAATTTGTTTATTGGTAAAATTCTAAATCGAATGTATTTAATAACGCGTTTAATGAAGATTTGGAATAAAATACAATAATAATTGGTATTTGACAAATTTATCAAACGCTTTTATAATAATTATACCTCGTTGCGCCGGGCTGTCAGACACACCTAAAAATAAATATTCCTAACTTAAAAGTAAAATAACACTAGTGTGGCAAAGTCGTATCTTACACAGTTTGATTAATAGAAAAGGCACTTTTCGAGCTCATGTAATCATCATCATCCTCTTAGCGTTTGTCCCGTCCAGAGACGGGGTCAGCTTTCCTGCATTTTTGTTTCCACTTCGCTCTATCCTGGACATCGTCTTCGCCTAACCCGCAGCTGTTCAGGTCCTTCCTTTTAATATTGAACCATCGAAGCCTAGGCCTTCTCCTCCGCCTACTACCTGGAAAGGCCAGGTCAAGTGCCCTGTTACCGACGATCCGTCCGACCCATCGTAGTTGACTTTCTTGGAGCTTGTCGGCGATATCCCTAAGTCCAAGGCTGCCACGGATGTACTCATTTCTGATCCTGTCAACCCTGGACACTCCAGACATCCACCTCATATAAAGCTGCATTACCACTCATTTCTTATAGAAAAATTGTTCTCGGGGGTTAGTGACGTATACCGTCGTATAGGGCTCGGCTCCGAGATAAGATTTCGGTCGACGGCCCGGCTAAACGGCACCAGATGGGGGGGCTCGAATAAATGTCCTAAGGGGCCCCCAAATGTCGTAAGGAGTACAGTCGTGGAGGACCCTGGGCGATTAGACGAGTCGCCATTTTGTGTCGCGCCAAAAAACAAAATGACACATTTTTTTATCCAAATTTTGAATTTGTGCTAGGGAACTGAAATCTGAAATCAGATTCCGAAAATTCGGTCAACTAGGGAAAACATCGGAAAAACAAGATTTGTATGGAGATTTTTTTAAAGGTCCCGTATCATGTAAACAGCAGATATAAGTTGGGGGTGCTCGACCAAATGTCATAAGGGGCCCCCATCCGAGTACAGTCGAGTTCATTTACATCTACACACTTACGAGAACAAAAATATCTGAACACGATTTTATGCTCCTGACAATAGGGTCGTGTTCAGATATTTTTGTATATAGATAGTCGAGAGTCGTGGAAAAAAAACGAAATGGCGACTTTTCTTTCGAAAATTTCTAATTGGTCCCAGGGGGCTGAAAATCGGTATCGCTGGGATTTTCGGTCCCCTAAGTCAGAATCAGAAATCCCGCGTAGCATCGAAGGTGCGGAGCGTCACAGACAAGGAGCCCAACCACAAAATACTATAACAAACTAATTTTAACTCGACGGAGGGCCGAAGGCCGGACGGCGAGTGTCAACGCCGCGACGCCGAAGGCCGCGCTCCGCGTAGCACCGAGGGTGCGGGATCGTCTCAGGAAAGTCGCCAATAGCGCGCGAGCCCAAGGGCCCGCCGGGCGAGCCAACCTAGACACCGGCACCCTCCATACCTTCCTAAGCAAACACACTTGCGTGCTTTTACTTCGCTTCCCCTTTCTTAAGCAATTTACAACTTGAACTCCATTTCTTCAGCATTTGCATTTTCTTCGGGTGACAGAACCCCAAGACGACCCCCTCGCGTGGTGCTTGCACCCCGCGCACCAAACAACCTCAGTCGCTTTGCGACAACGCCACCAACTTTATAGTCCTGTTGCCCTTTTTAAAACTCGAAACCCCCAGGAAATTTTTAAAACTTGAATCCGGTTTTCCCAACACTTTCCACTGCCCAACCCCTCTCTGATGACAGAAAGACTGGTCTTCATTTCTGCGACTTGGATGGCATGGACATGTCGTTGGGTTGGTTGAGTTGGATGAACTTTACGAGCTCATGTGTTGTAGAATAATGAAGTTAAATCACTTACGGCTCTTTATGACATTCTCTCGCTGTGCGACATTTGTATGGTTGTTTATATCAATACTACACATTCTAAAATTGATTACTGAGGGCACACGACAGATGGCGCTGTACCATCTGTTTTGGTATCTGGAGCTCATCTGACGATAAAGACGGAAGGTGGCCGTAGGAACTCCTAACAGCACAGGATGAACCTATCGTGTTCGTGCTCATTTAATTGGGCTTGATGAGCTATTAAAGTGTGTGTGAAAAAATATCCATACTAATATTATAAATGCGAAAGTGTGTCTGTCTGTCTGTTACTTCTTCACGCTTAAACCGCTGAACCGACTTAGATGAAATTTGGTATGGAGATAGTTTGAGACCCGGGAAAGGACATAGGATACTTTTCATCCCGAATAAATTTAGTGTTCCCGTGGGACAGCTAGTATTAAATAAAGGGATGGTCTAAAAAAAACTTTATGGTGACTTTCACCAGAAAACTTCGAGGGTGGATTGTTTTTTTCTTAAAAACGTACTAATATATTTCAGGCCCCTCTTTCGTCTTCTGCTTCGTCGCGACCGACGATTGGGGTACGTTACAGTATTCATTACTCGTAAAACAAAACAAGCCTGGAAATCTTAGGTGAGTTTGTGCTAGATCGCTAGGTATTTTATTTAAATATTCGATGATGTACTTATAGTAATGTAAAATATATATAGCATAAAAATGAATTGAATTGAAGAATCGCAGCAAAGTAACGTCTCAAGGTGAAATTAGTAGGAGCGTTCCACCAAGGCCCATCTCACGAGGCTACAAGTTACAAATGACAAGCGGAAGTCCCTTTCTAATATAAAAACTAGAAAAGGGACTTCCGCTTGTAATTTGTAACTTGTACGTGGTTGTTCCAGGTTTGGTATCCTTATCTTTAGAACTTGGATGTTAAATTGATAATCACTTTTAAAAAACAGAAACCGACTGAAAAGAAATCCTAAATTTATGAATCAATAATTGTTTAATTTTTTTTATACTTGTAAAACCATTGATACAAAGCACAAAGAAGCTGATCTGATGACGGTCAGAGGATCAGAGGTGGTCATGGAAACGAACGAAATGTCTAAACCTCAGCGAGATTGGACTTGTTTGATTCATTTTACGAGCATTAGATATGTGCAAAACAGTCGGCCGGCAATAAACAACGAATTATAGAGCGACCAACTTTGTTTGTGAACTGGAGGGTCTCGCCACAACCTTCACACAAAGAGCACTTGAACACAGCTACCTAGTTCCTAATTTCGCCGTTTCATAGATAAGTTGGTCGCACTTCAAACTTACACGATTTTGGCACATTATCATAAAAAAAAAACTTAAATAGTTCCGAAACGAGGCCGTGACGTGCCGTCACACAATTGGAACCACGCAATATAATTCAATCATATTGGTTTTCATGTGTGATATAATGGACCATAAACGTTGTGTCAAAAATAAACATCTTTCTTTCTAGTCTGAGGAGAGCGGGGAGCCTGCGTTCTCCCCGCGTGGAAGAGGCAAGAAGAGGCTGTGTATTTTCACCTCTGACCGGGAATACTGCGTCTCGCAGGACAAACAACGGTGAGACTTAAATATCAGAGGGAAATCAATTAAATAACGACATAAAACACAAACGAAGAAATCGGAAAAGAAATTATTATTTCATTTCATTTCATTTCATTTATTCATTGCACCATGGTTGTTTACAAAGATGTTACACTTGTTTGAGTCCTTTACATGGGCCCTGTTAGGGCATAGCAATATCTTAAAAATTAGACTTAAACTAGGATTACGTGCATTAACACACTTAATGATAGATCACCAAATACAAATTTAAAAAAATTAAATAACATTGTATTGAAATTAAATTGTGTGAAATTAGATGTATGAAATCGTTACAATGGTTGTAATTGTAACCATTTAATTTAAAATATTAAAATAACAAATTACATTTCTATTAATTTCATGGGCACCCTACCTAGAGGTCTTAGTTTTATAAATATATTTTAATCTTGGTTAAATTTTTAGTTTTTATCCCATAAATTTGTTATTTTTAAAGTTTTGTTTTTACCCATAATAAATGTATATTAATTCCAGCGATGTATCAAGAAACTTTACCTATACAAAAATCTATTTTCGCTCTCACCAGCATTGTGAAAAACACAGCAACTTATTTACAAACGTACAAACATAGTTTTATTTACAACTTTTTAAGATTCAAGAAATACAATACAATATTAAATCGTTACACAGAGAATCTTCCGCGCGGACATATTATCGCGGGCCCCTTCTATTAATAAGTTGTAAAACATTGGTCACGATTGCAAGATAAATCAGCGTTAGCGCGGTGCACAACCGTGTTGTAGGTACAGTCAGCGTCAAAAGTAGCAGACAATATTAGTAGGCAAGACATATGCCTGTAGCACAATGGTCAGATAGATTGTGATGGTGGCCGCACATCGATAACGTACGCCATCAAAACGCCAGTGACGTAGCTACCGTAGGCATAGGCCCGAAACTCAAAGGGGAATCGGCCACACTCACTTTTTGGGGTTCCGTACCCAAAGGGTATAAATGGAACCCTTTTTCTAATAAGTACTCCAATGTCCGTGAATTTCATTGATAATCTACGACATATAACAACAAAAACAAATACTAAAAACAGAATAAAACAAATATTTTGGGGAGGGTCCCATGCAACGTGTATTTTTGCCTTTTTTGCTGCTATATATAGTAAGAAATACCTACTGAAAACAGAATTAAATAAATCATCATCATCATTCGCTTGCTCTTATTCCATTTATTTTGGGCATGTTTTCTTCATCCATTTTTCCCTATTATTCTTCATTATAAAAGAATTAAATAAATGTTTAATTAAAATATAATTCTTTTCAAATATTATATTTGGAGAAATCGGTTGCGTTAACTTTGCACCTCATCGTAAGGTGAAAAGTTTATTCTAGGACATTATAAACTAATATACCGGTTACACAACCAGTCGGCGCCATTAACTGCAAAAAACGTGCAAACTTAACTTAACCCGACTAGTTAAGATGGGATAAGTATTTGTATAGAACCCTCGGTGTGCGAGTCAGACTTTACACTTGGCCGGTTTTTTTATTGGCTCTATTACCTCAACATTAAATTTTGTTTCAGGCGCCGCTCAAATCAACATTGAATCAATCCTGAACTTTGAATCAGTATACTTAGTTGTTTGTGGCAAACTGTGTTTTATTTTTTAACCACCCACAAATTTACAGCCAGCCAAACAATTGGTCTACTACTTTTCGATCAATTTCGCGAGTGTCAGTTTCAGAGATGTCTGTACAAGTGTACACACAAGAACAGGTATTCTGGAGTACTGGCCCAACGTTCCCCAATTACCCGGAGACGGCTAGACTGATTTGGAAAATTATTTTTTCTTTTGACGGAATGTAACTGCTTAGTGTCATAGTCAGACCAGGATCTAATGAAGAAATCTTCGAATATTATAGGCATTCTATTAGCAGCAAAGGCTCTGTCGAGGAACCGATTTGAGGCCACCAACCCTCATGTCGTCAGTTCGGCGTATTCTTCTAAGGACCTTGGCAAATAGCCTACACCAAATGCTAGCTAAAAAATGCTTTTGTAAGATAATTCGGCTCTACAATATCATCACGATCTTCGCCATTTTTAAAGTAAATTTCAACACTAGTGGTAATTTGGTGTATGACATGTGCAAGAATGTAAGTCAGTAAAAACATATTAGACGCTGATGTACTTACTTGAACTAGTGTCATGTGACGTACCGACAGTCCAAACCAAATAACTGCTGGATCCACTCAGTATCATAGATTTATTAATATCGTCGCTGGTTGTTTTATAAAAGAAAAGTAACAAGGGAGTTTCAGATATCGTAAACGAAAAAGAGTATTGCTGTAAATAATTGAAAACAGGAAAGGAAAAGTTAGGTCATCTTATACGTCACATAGTAACATTCATTAACAAAGAAATTTAAAATTAAGTACCTATAATAGATGGAAACAGTTAATGGAACAATTAAAAGAAAAATGAATCAGCTTTTAAACATATGGTGATGAGGATTATGGCTAACTTCCCCCACACCTAATAAAAATGCATGTTTGGAAATTAAACGATATTTTTATTGAAAACACACATTTGTTTAAATAGTTATCTACTAATAAATAAAATAATAACTAGGTCCTTAGTAAACTTGATATACAGCGTGTATATTTGATATAGCCGCAAATTGAAGCCAAACGGAGATTTTAGTGCTAGAATCTCATATTAATAACAACTAGAGGCCCGTTGCGGCGTCGAACCGCCGCTAGAATATGGAAATCCGGTAGTGTTACAGAAAATAACTACTTTATCGAAAAGAAGTTTTTGGCGAACGAAGAATAAATACTGTAAAAAAAACACGTTAAAATAATGTTTTAAAAACGTTGAAACATGCCAGGCTAGAGCTAGGCCTGATAGCCAACTGCCAGTTTCATCGTGACAACTTTTTCAACTCTTTTGTAAAAATAACTTGTGCATTAATGACATGTGATCTGCTGATCTGTTCCACAAATAAAATGTATATTATTTTTTATGGAAAAATTTAATTCATAAAAATAATCCCATATCTTGAAAAAAATATTGACATATTTTCATAGGACCGAAGATTGGTAGAATTTTAATTTGTTGTTCTTTCTTCAGGAAAGAAGAATTTATCGATTTGATCGATTTCTATCAATTTCCAGAAAAAGCACATGAATCGAAACGACAGATTTGGGCACTCACTACGCAGGTTTTAAAAAGGAAATCATGTAGTGCGTAACTGTTTATGTATTCATTTATAATAGCTCGTCCACAATGCCAACTCGTCCACATTTCCAACTCATCCGTATTCCCACCTCGTCCACAATGCCAAGTCGTCCATACACCCAACTCATCTACATTGCCAACTCGCATTCATTTCCAACTCATCCGTATTCCCACCTCGTCCACAATGCCAAGTCGTCCACATTTCCAACTCATCCTTATTCCCACCTCGTCCACAATGCCAAGTCGTCCACATTTCCAACTCATCCGTATTCCCACCTCGTCCACAATGCCAAGTCGTCCACATTTCCAACTCATCCGTATTCCCACCTCGTCCACAATGCCAAGTCGTCCACATTTCCAACTCATACGTATTCCCACCTCGTCCACAATGCCAAGTCGTCCATACACCCAACTCATCTACATTGCCAACTCGCATTCATTTCCAACTCATCAACAATGCCAACTCGTCTATATTGCTAACTCGTCCACAAATACAACTGGTCCACATTTCCAACTTGTCCATAGGCCCAACTCGTCCACAATTCCAAGTCGTCCACATTTCCAACTCGTCCATATTCCCAACTCGACGATACACCCAACTCGTCTATAGAAACTCGTCCTTATTATCAGCCCGTCTTTATTGCCAACTCGTCCATATTCCCAACTTGTTCATTTTGCCAACTCATCCACATTCCCAACTCGTCCATATTCTCAACTCGTCCGTATTACCAAGTCGTCTTCATTACCCACTCGTCCGTGTTCCCAACTTGTTCATTTTGCCAACTCATCCACATTCCCAACTCTTCCATATTCCCAACTCATTCACATTGACAACTCGTCCATATTACCAACTTGTCCGTATTACCAACTCGTCTTCATTGCCAACTCGTCCATAATGCGAACTCGTCCACATGTGTGCAGGTGTCTATGGGCGACGGTAATCGGTTTCCATCAGGCGATTCGTTTGCTCGTTTTCACCCTATGACATAAAAAAAAACTGCCCACTTTTCCATGTTCCCAACTTGTCAATTTTACCAACTCATCCACATTGCCAACTCATCCACATTTCCAACTCGTCCATATTCCCAACTCGACGATACACCCAACTCGTCTACAATACCAACTTGTCCTTATTATCAGCTCGTCTTTATTGCCAAATCTTCCATATCACCAACTTGTCCGTATTACCAAGTCGTCTTCATTGCCAACTCGTCCATATTCTCAACTCGACCACATTTCCAACTCGTCCATTTTACCAACTCATCCATATTGCCAATGTAGATACATTCCCAACTAAGCTACTTTGTCAAGTCGTCCATATTCTCAACTCGACCTCATTTCCAACTCGTCCATTTTACCAACTCATCCATATTACCAATGTAGATAAATTCCCAACTTAGCTACATTGTCAACTCGTCCATATTCTCAACTCGACCACATTTCCCATCCCGTCGACATTCAAGCGGAAGGACTTAGTTTTTTCTAGTAAAATACTATTTAATTTACCATAACTCATGCTATTTGCTTTGGTTTCTTTTTTGATGGACTTATATAATCATATTTAAAATAATCTATCATAAATTTACTTATTTGAATGACGTTTAGTTGTACTTACTACATTTTTTCTGCTTTGATTTATTGTAAAACTCGCTTATAAAAATAATCTATTCTTGAATGACGGTCAGTTTTTCTGGTCTTGCGAGCACCAGTCCAACTCGCACTTAACCGGCTTTTTCCTCCACATTTTTAACATGCGAAAAAAGTTTCCATATCAACATTTTAAAAAGAAAAACAACCTGGCAATTTAGATCATTGACATTATAGCCCCCAATAAAAAATACATTAAAAGTTGTCAGAATATGATTACTGTCATTCATTGTCAACAAACTGTAAAATTATTTTTGCATATTCGTACATGTTTTAAGTGTTGCGGATATTATGTTGCCGACTCAAAAATAATATTTCATCATACTGAACAACTTACTACAGGTTTGTGAGCAAATCATGCTTATTATTATTTGGTCATCTTAAGTCAAAATAGGGATCACAGGTCACGTGGTCAATGTCACGTGGTTAGCGCACAGTAGTTTTTTCAAATCCATTTTTCAGTACTTTTTCGGGAAAAAATTAAAAATCCAAGAGTTTTATGCACATCTCCAGCATGGGACGAATCTAATGACATCATTTATCAAAATCGGACCATAACTGTAGATCTGATGGGATGTACAAAAATCGGCCTCGCGTAATATATATATAGATTATTAATTTAGCGTCAACTGCTATAGCGTAATTAATTTTTGAAAATTTTCCGAGCAGCAATGTATGGCGTAGTTATTACTACTAGTGACAGTTGTCACATCACGATGTTAAGTGTCAACAAACAAATACATTGCGTGCTGAGTTATTTTACATGGAGAAAAAAAGTTCGATTTTTTAAATAATTTACGGTGCAATATAGTAATAAATGCCTATACAATACAAAGACCCCGTAAAGTTTGCGGTAATATCAAATATACACGCTGTATATGTACCTAGCTACACGTTAACGCGCTTGTGTTGTGTTCATTACTTGTCACCCGCCTAAACCAGTAATAAATAGCAGTTGCACGCATCGGTTGTTTTACTTACAATTATTTTTACAGTAGGTACAAGAAACACGCAGTTGATTAAATCTATTATTGTTATTTTTTATTAAAGCAGTAACGTCTGCTAACGTAAACCAAATGTTTACAATGAAGCGAAAAATTGTCAAATTTAATGGTTCAAAAAATTTAAAAATTTAATGGTTCACACAGGATTTGAACCTGCGTCTCCAACGGTTTCCGGGCCAACTGGACCACCGAACCAGATGTCAGAGCCATTGAATTCTTCAACCAGTTGCTTCAACATGCCTTAGGGTGGCATCGTAGCGAAATTTACCGTAAAGATTTAGACTTTTTAGTCGGCACCATCGTCTCAAATTATGTTGAGAATCGATAGTAACGATGTGCTACACCCAAATTAATTATTTTTTATTAAAGCAGTAATCGGTATTTCTAAAAGCCAGTAGGTATATGGTCTTTGAGGTCGGACGTAGTAGAACAGTCGAGGTGCCACGCATTGACCTATATGGCGTACCATTAAGCAGAGTCGATTCTTTTAAATATCTAGTTCATATTGTTACTTGGGACCTTAAGGACGATTCTGATATTGAACGGGAACGGAGGGCCCTGTCGGTCAGGGCGAACATGATTGCTCGCAAGTTTACGCGCTGTACGAGGGAGGTAAAAATTAGTATTTTTGCCATTGTATTTATTACTCTAAAAAAAACTATATTTATTTACAGAAATATTCATGAATAACATATTTTTTTCAGAATTTTCTGTTGGCTAGATATCGAGCCTTAGGACTTTAATAGTCATCATTTCACAACTCGCCTTAAGAAATTGCAATATTCCGTCAAATTAGCGCCTTACGAACTTAGAATTTAGCCTAGAACGAGAGTCGTCAATGTATGAAGAGTCTTCATACAAAAGATTTGCGAAAGATGAAGCCCCTTTTGGTTTTATGTGTGCGTGTCGACGCACCAATCATATTAGAGACGGTTTGCTTGTGACATTGACGTTGTGACAGATGTGCACACGGACTAAACTTAACCCGTCGCGACTTCGTTTGTCGCGCGACTCAGCACCTGTTGTCATGCTCGCACGGCATTATAAGGAAGGTGACAGATAGTATTTTCATTTAGGATACCACCCCCTAGTAGAAGTACACTGCGTCCACGCCCTCGTCCGCTATTTTTGGTCCCCAGTACCAGCACAGTGACCCTCGTCACTAGCCCCTTGTACGTGGCACTAACCCCCATTAACAATATACTGCTCTACGACACCACGCTGGACTTGTTTTCGCAATCGGAACCGAGGTTCTTGGCCACAGCGACAAGATATCTAGAGTCCATCGTTGCTCCCACCACTGTGCGATAACGGCGCGATGCGAAATATGTGTAAAATATATTTAGATGTTGATGACATGATTGCAGTAATTAGAGTTTAGATTTAGGATAATTTACATAAGTTTTTAAATTGTAAACATAACCTATAACTTACATGTTTGGTTTATCTGTTAGTGTAAGTTGGTTAATAAATAAATATAAATAATATATAAATAAATAAATATAATATTTGTCGCTCGACAAAGAGTCGCATTTCACAGTTATGCTAGACGTACTGGGATCACTTTCAAGCGCTGACTAGATTTCTATGCGTATTTATTCTAAGTTAACGAATGGAATTACTTTTAGGGGAAGGGGGAGGATTCCGGATTGTTAAGGAAAAAAAGTCGTTGTTAATTATTGAGCAGAGATATATTTAAAAACAAATTAACATCAAAATCAACAACTTATTTGTTAAGTTTTGGCACGGAATTAAAGAGATCAAGTTATTACTTATGAAATAAATCAACAATTTTTATTATAAATTGTAGAATCCGATTTCACCCCTTGTATGTGGGTAAAACTGGATACCGCATTTTCAAAGGTGGGGTCAAAGCGGATACCAATTATTTGCACCCATTACAAATATAAAATAAAAATTCTTGTGGAATACACCCGGTGCAGCCTTCGTGGGTCCATTTTAAACAAACCGTGCATTATATCCAGCTATCTGTAGAACGTGTGCTATATATGTATCTGCGGCTCGCAAATATCCCATTCTTCCTGCATAATGGCATTAATTGCTAAAAGGCTTCGGACCATTGCAGTCTATTACAATGTTTCATATAATTTCGCGGCATTTTTGAACATATCTGTGAAAAGAAAATGTGAATCAATAGTTAATCTAAGAGAAAAAAATATCCGATTTCACCCCATCTGGCAGCACCCTACGGCCATGTTTTTACAAATCACAAAATTTCGTATTGATTTATCGATCAACACGGGAAATAAAAACTAAAATAGTGACTCAAGTACACATAGTTCCGATACAAATCAATAGCAAACAAATTCTTAAACATTTACTGGTTTGATTCGTGTTAAAATATGCCAAAATATTATATCAATTACATTTGTTTTTATTTTTTTTCAACGCCGACGCTATACACTACACAACACTGGACGCCATTTGCACGCGGACTGAGCGCTATCTACGGAAAGTTTCTAGTGTGCCAAAGCGAGACGGGTATAGCTAAAATGTGAAATAAACTGCTATCTGGTTTTACCCGCTATCCGATTTAACCCCCCCTTCCCCTAATACCCGACCTATTGCGGATTTAAAAATCACAATCGCTACTTCTATTCTAATTTCACCTGTGATCAAATTTTCCATGTCTCAGTTAATGAGCAATTATACCGCAAATTGATTATGAATCGCTGAAAACGCGTTTGATTAGAAAGTGTTTATATATATCAATTTGTGGTGAATTAAGTAGTTTTTGCGCCACCATGTTTGTGGCTCCGCTCCTGTGTTTAATTGTCGCCTCAGCTCACGCAGAAATTCCTCACCACCACAAAGAAGTGGTAAGACTTTTGTTTTCTCTAAGACCATAGAGAAGATTTTATTTCTAAAACCGTTGTCCCGGATATACTTACACTCTCGCTGAGAAAGGGCGAGGCAAACTTTATTCTAATTGTATACGTAAAGAAAGAAAACCTGCACGTCTCGCCCTCTCTCGGCGAGAGCGTAAAATCGGCATTAGGCCAGTTCTTTTTAGGTATCCGTACCCAAAGGTTAAAAATGGGACCCTATTACTAAGACTTCACTGTCCGTCCGTCCGTCCGTCCGTCCGTCTGTCACCAGGCTGTATCTCAAGAACGGTGATATATCTAGACAGTTGAAATTTTCCCAGATGATGTATTTGTATGGCCGCTATAACAACAAATACTAAAAATAAAATATAATCAATATTTAAGGGGGGCTCCCATGCAACCAACTTGTTATAGATTATGGTACGGAACCCTTCATGCGCGAGTCGGACTCGCACTTGCCCATTTTTTGAGGAAAATATCACTGCTCAATTTTCTATACAATTCGAGGTTTCGTTCTCTTTTTTTGTAGAAATTATTATAGAATTTGTGTACTAAGTGTCCGTCCGCGGCGGAAGGTACATCCTATCTCAACTCCGAGAACGTTGTTTCCCGTCTATATCGTTTCGCAAAATGTTCATTTTACTCGGACCGTGGAGCCCGGACGCCCACAGGCAGCCAATGATAAAAAGAGCTGTCGCCGTGTTCTTCGGACCACAGAGCCGGCCCGTTCCTCGGCCAAAGGATTAGCATGGCTATTCAGCGGGGAAATGTAGCCGGTATCATGAGTAACCCGGTCGCAGGGCCGGGATCGGCGGGGACACTTTTAAATTTTCTTAGGTAGGTTAAGTAACTTATTGTTGTTTTATACTTGTTTGTCGTTTTTAATTCCTTTAGGCACGACAGGGACCTCCAACCCGGGACATAGTAAGTCTTCCTCTTTTAGTATGTCCCGTATTGCCCGTTTTTCTAAAATACATTATTAAAAAAAAACACATAGGCGCAGCGAACTGATAAGGGATCCCTAGGGATCTCTTTTAATTAGCCGTTAAGCACTTGAGTGAGTACGAGAAGATAGACAAACTCTCACTCTACACCCCACACTCTGTAAAGTCCCTCGGTGACTTCATTTACAGTGTCATGGCTTTCCCAACTGCTGATCCATTCTCAGTACACAGTACACAATACATTGATTTAAATGAGTAATTTTAATTAAATGATATTTTTATTTCTTTTTAAGCAGACGGTACCTATTTTATAAGTAATAATACATATCAATATATTGAAATAAGCAACCAAGACTATAAACATACACTTGAGTGGTTGGAAGAACAAGTACTTACAAAAAATCCAATATTAAGTTAGCTGAGGTGAACAGTTGTGTGTACTACACGAGAGCAAAGTTTTTTGCATCTCGTGCTGTTGAGTCCCTCGCTACATTCAACATTCTAACTTAGAATAACTCGCTGCACTCGTGATTCAAACATTAGACCCCTTCGCTTGCTCGGGACGGGACTCAATATCAGCACGCGCGATAAAAAGCAATTTTGCTCTCTTGTTACTCAAATAACTATTAAAGTCGAATTTATTTGAACAAGTGACTCGAAATAATTGAGTAATGAAACAGAAGTTTGTCATAATAAATCATTTATAAATTACTAGCTGTGCCCCGCGGTGTTACCCGCTCATCCCACGGGAACACTAAATTTATTCGGAATGAAAAGTATCCTATGTCCTTTCCCGGGTCTCAAACGATCTCCATACCAAATTTCATCTAAGTCGGTTCAGCGGTTTAAGCGTGAAGAGGTTACAGACAGACAGACACACTTTTGCATTTATAATATTAAGACAGAGAACTCATAAGACAGAAAAGAAACGGATTGTCAGTAGGTAGGTACCATGGAGTGTCGAGAAGCAGCATGTTTATTATACACAAAGGTGTCCACTAAAAGGCGTTACATTATTGCAAGAGAGGCTAGTTAATCCTGATAGTTCACATCTGGAAGTAAAAACGCTGGAATGACAACGCAAAGAGTATAAATACCTCCTTAGTTGAGGTTTTATATCCTGCCGTTTATAGACAGTAGACAGTTTCGCTTACTCCAGCTAAGTCCAGCGCCGCTTGTGGAGCCTTTTAGAACTTTACTTAGGTACTGTTTACCGCTGGGCACTTTTTCAAATATTCTGCTCTAAAAGATTAATTTGGGACTAGATCGATTTGTGTGAGGTTGACCGATATAAAAAAAAACATGCTGCTCCTTCTCTTCTACTCCATAGTCAGAACCATGATCATGAAATAAAAAAAATGTCAGAACCAACCAATCATAGCAGTGATGAAGTCACTTATGTACCTACAATGGCGGAGTAGCATACGTGGCAGATTATAATATTCTAATATCAAGATTTTGTTCAGCTTTACTTAGACTTACCAGAAATCGAAAAAGTCATCAGGGACGTACGTACACATTTTTGACATTTAACGAATTTAAATCAATTTTGAATATTCATATTCATATTCATATTCATTTATTTATAATATTTTCAATATTACACGTCAATACATAAAATCATTTATAACTTAATATACCAATTTAATTAACATTTACTCGTATAGAGCAAAGCCGTAGGTATATAAGTAATATTATTTTATAATAGAACGTGTGCTCGAGAAGCCAGCAAGAATAAGGAAGCGTTATGGAAAATATTACCAGCGTGATGAAGCGTGATACCTAATTGTTTTTTATGGACATGAATGGTCGGAATATCTTTAAGCGCTTATCAGGCCAAAATAGCTGGACAAAGCTTACTCGTAACCTGTATTCGTACTACCGTGTACTTACAATTAAAAATGGTTTTAGTTTAAGTATATACTGAATAAGTATATATTGAGAACAGGAGAGGAAAAATGTTAGGTCATCTCTTGTGTCACGATAATTACATGAAGACTATTATAGAAGGAAAAATAGAAAGGAAAAGGAAGAGGGGAAGACCGAGAAGGACATATATGGAGCAAATAAAGGAAAAAATAAATGTTTCATTGTATAAAGATGTTAAAGAGAAGGCGGAATGTAGAATAAGCTGGAAATTACTCCACCGACAAGAGCTTAGCTCTTAAATATATGATGATGATGATATACTTTTAATACTTTTTATCCGACTGCGGTAGAGAAAAAAGAATCACGCGAACAAACTTTGCGTGCAGCTTCCTTATGGAGTTTCATTACCTAATTTAAATACTAATTAAATACCTTTTTATGTTTCACAGTGGGCGGTAAGTATGAGTAGCACTTTAAAAAAAATGGTACCTAGTCTACCCCGGTCTAATTCATGACCATTTACGAGACTATTGAATACTTTTACCTCGACTAACCTGCGGCTACACTCTTTAAAGACCCTGTGGGCGCTTTCACCCCAGGGCCCCAGAGTCTCTTTTACCTCTATTTTTTTTCGGCGGCGAAATGGGATGCACTTGTGATGACATGATTTTATTTAACTACCAATGTTTTTATAGTCGATTGCAAAAAAATTGTACATAGTTAGAAGCTTAGTTACCAAAAAATCACGATCGTTTCCTTTGTGTGACGAAAGTTAGTCATACAAAATGTATGGGTAACATTCGTCACACAAAGGCATCAATTAAGTGTTATTTTAATTAAAGCCCTCAACTATGTTTTTGCAATCGACCCTTTACTGTATGTATATTGGGATTCAATCTTGCCATTGAATCTTAGAGCTGCTATTCTCACTCGATTGAAATTTGACATGCTTAAGTAGCGTCGATGACAATACAATATCATGGCATCATTTGGGCTGGTTTGATAATCTCATTGGAACTATGGTAATATAATGTAATATATGTTTGGGCTTCGTCTAAAGAAAATTACTTACAATTACTCCCTCTATACAAACCCTGTCTACCGATGAAGGCAAGCCAAAATATACGTAGGCGATAAAATAGATTTGAACAAAATCAATGAAATGAATTCTTATTTATACTATAGTAGAACTCCGTTCTTGAAGCCGAATTCACAATCCTTTGTTCTAACATACAATGGAACCCAATTATTGTGTCTATAATGAACTGCGGCCACAAATTGCACTTATGACACCTTTTACTTCAAAATAGCATTCTGTGACCTCAGTTCAAAATGCACACAATACCCATTGGGTCCTATTGTTTGATACAAATCAAAGTCAATTCGACCTCAAAAAAGATTCCCACTATACTTAACCAATTCTGACCTGAACTTTTTATTTTGTAGTAACAATGGATGCCAGGCGGCACCGGTGTCCACTGGGTCATAATGAGTTAGTAACTAACTCATTAAATGACCCAGTGTTAAAGTTTCATAAGTGTTCAATAAAATCATGGATCGATAAATAGATTTTTATTTGCAGACAGGAAACAACTACAACTATATTCCGTTATCTAATAAGGTACCTAATTGTTAGTATCGCCTGGTGACAGCCAAAACTCACTACAATTTCTGCCACTACTTTTCAAAACCACGTTTTAGTTGACGGACATAGGTGTCGGTTTTATCTTTAATGAATTTTATAAATTATTAAACATTTAAGAAGGTAGGTATTTGTTACTAAGTGAGTTTTTTTTGTCAACACACGGTATGTAGGTACTTATACGAATCGAAATAAGATTAATATGTCATGTACTCTAACGCCATCTAGTGTTAAAATTAATGACAATATGTAGCAAATATTCAACGTGATTAATTTATATTATCTTGTGGTAAATTCGAGAGATTGTCTTAATTTGGACACAGTCAAGGTAAGACTAAATTAACGTACACCCATCGGAGAATTATAAGTCCACGGTGTTTTACCCGGGACTCTACTACTCTACCAAAGTACCACGTAGCTACTAACCTATAGTAGGAATCCTTTTTTGAGGCCAAATTCACTTTGCTATATTCAACCAAACAATAGAAATCAGCGAAGGGAATTCAGTCGCAAAAAATATTACTACTATACCTACTTTACACCTCGCATCACACATACCTAGTAGAAACCGTGAATTATTTGTTTTATTATGTGTGTAGAAATAGGAATGGCGGTTTGAATATGGCTGAGATATGAACAGGATCGTTAATTATGTAAAATTGGGAACATAATATACGTTATTTGGATTCAGAATCTACAATTACTTTATCTTTGTGTCGTATAGTGTTTTAACAATATCTTTAAAAACCTCGATGTGATTGTGAAAAATAACTGTCAACGTCAGGACTACTTTTGAATAAGTTGGCCAATTCCTTGTAGACCAAGGTCTTCGAAATGTCACCATATGTCACATATAAAAAAAAAAACATTTTAAAGAAACGGTATCCCGGTATTTCTCAAAACACGCTTCACCGATATACATTTCACAAACACCCTTGACAACTCCATCATTCACAAATTAATCGTTTCAAAAACACTGTTTCGCAAACTGGTAATTAAATAATATAATATTTACTTGAAAAATAAAAAGATTGTCGAGTGCTGATTCCGTCACTATTACCTTGGTCTACAAGGAATTAGTAAGTAAAGTAAAATCCAAAGTAGTCGTGACAGTTATTGTTCACAGTCACATCCAGGTTTTAAATAATAATATCTAAAAAAACCGGCCAAAAGCATGTCGGGCCACGCTCAGTGTAGGGTTCCGTAGTTGCTCATCCTTCACAATAGACTTAAATTACGAGAAAGATTTCAAGCTCTATAAAAAGGTCGTAAACGCCAAAGTAACTGTATTACTTATTACTTTCTGGAAGTCAACTTACGTCCTTTTAAGAAAATTATGAATAATTTGCGATAACTCAAAAACGGCTCGACCGATTTTGTCCAATATAGTTTTCATTGAAAGTATCTACTTAAAAAGCCTCATTTTCATGATTTTTGTCATAATTTGTTGACTCGTGGTTGAAAAGTTAGAGGGGGGGGCGCTAGTTTTTTTTATTTTCGGAGCGAATATTTACAAAACTGCTGACTCTATCAAAAAAAAAT
Organism: Apotomis capreana; assembly: GCA_947623375.1. Taxonomy (NCBI): domain Eukaryota; kingdom Metazoa; phylum Arthropoda; class Insecta; order Lepidoptera; family Tortricidae; genus Apotomis; species Apotomis capreana. The sequence continues at coordinate 3,318,815 of OX392520.1, forward strand.
TTTTGGAGACCCCTATTATTTTTAAAAGACCTATTCAACGACTCCCCACACACTAGTGTTGAAACGAAAAATAAAATTCACCCCCACTTTAGGTGTTGGAGAGGTTACCCAAAAAAGATTTTTTTTTTAGTTTTTATTATATGTTGATTTTTACTTTTTGAACTCTTAGAGACTGTATACATCTCTAAGAAACAGCTTAGTGTAGTATGACACTCAGAGACTTTATACATCTCTGATGAAATTTAATAATTTTAATTTTTTTTTATTGCATGTTATGACGCCTAGAGACCATATACATCTCTAAGAAATTTAGGTTTAATAATTATTTTCTATTGTAAATTATTCACGTTGACGCCTAGAGACCTTATACATCTCTGTGGAATTAAATTAATTAAGTTATTTTATTTTATTGCATGTTGTGACACCCAGAGACTTTATACATCTCTGGGTATATTTAATATTTTAAATTTATCGTTAAAATGTTATTTTAATGTTCCTACTTCACATTGATTTGGAGTATCTTGCATCTCCTTTACGTGTACCAGTGTAATTAGTTATAACACTACAAATGTATCATGTAATTGTTTTAAGTATTATTTACGAAAAAATTACTTACCGTTGAGTTTCTTTCGGCTTTCTTCTCAACAGCGGTCTCCTCTTGCGAAATGCCGGTAGATTCACAATTTGACTTGTAAAAGTGCCCCTGTGGCCTACTTACTGAATAAATTATTTCATTTCATTTCATTTCATTTCATTTCATTTCATTTCATTTCATTTACCGTATTGTCGGCGTGTACATACACAAACTCATACCAAATTTCAGCTTTCTAGTACTAAGGGCCTTATCACACTTGCGATTTGCGAGCGTATTTTCTATACAAATAAGCGACGCGGCGTAGACGCTGCGCGATCGCCTTCATACAAAATACGCTCGCAAATCGCAAGTGTGATAAGGCTCTAATGATCACGGAGCTAAGCCGCGGACGGGCAGACGGACAGACGGACATGGCGAAACTATAAGGGTTCCTAGTTGACTACGGAACCTTAAAAACTGTACGACATTAAAGTAAAGTAATCGCGTAGATTTTGAATACAAAAAACGTTTACTATCGGTAAAAATAAAAATGTAATACCTATAGAGCTAAAAACGTAATTATCTACAAATGTTATCCATATCGAAACAAACTCGCGAGGTGTACAACACGCAGAGGCGCTATACCCACGGCGCCTCTAGCGGTAAGTAGGTAGTCTGTAGAACTACAATTCTCCATACAAATCGTTTACGCACTCGCTAGCGAGTACGTTCACCGTAAACCCATGGTAAGGGTACTTCAGTTTTATTTCGAACGATACTTTATGAAATTATATCGGCTTATCTATTTTCAGACTCCAAGAGCGAAAAGGACTGCTGAGGTAAGCACAGATGTTAAGGTATGCCAATTCTTCAAAAGTTGCAAAGTATATTTCACAACAATTTATAGGAAGTTGCGTAGTGGATGCGTTAATGCGTTTGGTAGTCCACGGTGTTCTTAACAGATGTCTGCAGCAGCGACAGGTTAAGGGTTCCCTCAAATAAATTTGAGGCTGTTAGGCCTGTCATGCACACGACGCATAAGGGCTCCCCCAGAAATCATGTGATCATAAATAGTTGGCCTATGTTGGACCCCCAATTCCTCCGTAATGATATCTGGTAGCCGTGGTGCCCCATTCAAATCACATGTACTTTTGGGACTAGGTAATCTAAGCATGGCTCGGGCCATTAGACGCTTAGCAAGCCGTAGATCGTTTGTAATTAAATTACGCTTAGAGCGGATTACTTTGGTATCAGAAAATTGTGGAGTAATTTTGCTAATTTTAGCTTTTCCGCTGTGTAAAAAAATAGCACGTTATGCCTTCTCAGACCGTTCCTCTACCATCACCCCTCCCATTGAGCCCGTCTTACAGGAACTGTCAGAAAGGAAAAGAAGGAGCGCTAATGTAATAGTGTTTGGTATACCGGAGTGTCACAGTGACGACCTGCAAACACGTAAACAATACGACGCAGATCAGGTGAAGCAGGCGCTATCATCCTTGGCTGCGAGCGCCGCTACCAGCATTGAGCTGAATCCCGTAGCAGTTGTTAGGCTGGGGAAACATCAGCCTAATGTGGCTTCATCGTCTACTTCCGATGTTGTAGTGTCACCCCGCCCAGTGAAACTGGTTTTCTCGGACAAGCAGCATGCAGTTAAAATACTCAAGAACTGGAGTAAGTTACCCAAAGGCATTAAAGTTCAGAACGACCAGACACCATACCAGCGTGAGTACTACAGGAAACTTAAGTCGGAACTGGAGCTGCGCACAAATAATGGTGAGACAGATTTAAAAATTAAGTACATAAATGGCTCGCCTAGGATAACGAGATTGGATACTGCTGCAAAAAAGTAAGCAGTAGTATTATCGAATTCACCTTTCTTTATACGAACCTGGCATCCCTAATGGCAAAACGAGATTTATTACTTATAGAAATAAACAAATTAAAACCGACATTCATTGTTCTCACTGAGACGCATCTGAAACCAAGTATTACGGATAGCCTAATAAGTATTAACGGATATAGGTTGTATAGAAAAGACAGAGAGGATGGAAAGGGATGGGGAGGTGTCGCTATGTATATTAGTTACTCTCACCTAAATATCCCAATACATGCAACACCGCATCCCACTCTGAATAACACGATTAATATCGAAACATTATGGCTGAATGTTACTTACGGAGATTTTAACTTATTAGTTGGTGGAGTGTATCGACCACCACATTACGCTTACGAGGATTCAGATAGAATATTATTTGACTTAATTAGAGAAGCATCCAACGGGAATAATACTGTATTTATAATGGGTGATTTCAACCTACCTGATATTGACTGGCCACTAAAAAAAATTGAAGGATACAACATGTTGCATGGGAAGTTTATTGAAATGATTACCGACACTAGTTTGCACCAATTAGTCACAGGAATCACTCGGAAAAGAAATGATCAAGAATCGCTACTCGATTTAATACTGTGTAACGAAGAGAACTTGTGTACCGAGGTTGAGTATCGAGCCAACATTGGTAAAAGTGACCACCTGGTTTTACTTGCCACAATACAATTCTTACTGCAAGATAAAATAAATAAGGAGAACAACCCACCCAGAAGGAACTTCCTTTCAACCAATTATGATCATATGACGCAAACCTTATCTGAGATTACACAAACTAACGACGATTTAGATGCAGTTGATGCCTGGCTCGACTTCACTCAAAAAATTGAAAACGCTATTGGCTTACATGTACCGCTAAAAAAATCAAAACCCGACAAAATCAATAAAAAACCCTGGATAGGACCTAATATACTTCAACTGATAAACGAAAAAACTAAATTGTGGAATAAGTATATGCTGGATAAAACATACGATAATTATAGTAGATATCGCAAAATCAATAATAAGATTACGTCAGTTGTACGGAATGCTAGACTTGTTTACGAAAAAGGTGTGGCAGAGAAAGGACCCAAATCTCTATACAGTTACGTCCGAGAGCAACTTTCATCTAAAGTAACCATCCCGCCCTGTCTGAAAAACGACCTTACCCAACAATTGATAACAGACAGCAAAGAAGTAGCGAATTTTTTCGCAAAGCAGTTTGAGAAGTCTTACGTACGCGAACCCTTAAATGAACCAATACCCGATATCAATGCAACCAGGATCATCAACTCAATAGAAAATGTCAACTTTACATCGGAATCAGTCACAGAGGCAATTTTGAGCTTTGATGATAACTCTGCAATGGGACCTGATGGAATACCTGCAATCCTACTCAAGAGATGTGTGAAGATTCTTGCTCCTCGCTTAGCCCACATTATGTCATTATCAATGAGCCAACAAAAACTACCCCCAGACTGGAAAAATGCAAATGTCACCCCGATCTATAAAAAAGGAAACAAGCTAACAGCAGGAAATTATCGACCCATAAGTCTTTTAACTATATTGTCTTGATAGAAGGTTGCAGGCGTCGGAAGGAAACTCGGAGATCAACAAGTACAATTAATATAATGTAACCAAAACATAACAGTTACAATTACAAGTTAATAACGAAATCTAAGTTAAACAAAATCAATTTCAATGTCCGCGTAAGCTACGGCGCGAGCGAGCTCAGACAAAGTGGTACGGATGTGCGCTAGGACGGTCGGAGTCGCTCTGAAGGCCGGCGGCCGCGTCGCCCGGGCGCTCCCTGCGCCCGCGCCCCTCGCCGCTGAACCGGTCGCCGCCAGGTTGGTGCGCTCTGCATGTATCGAGCGCGTAAGCGCACGAATTATTTATTGTTTTGGTGTGCGCCCATACTACTCCCCCGCCGAGACCGTTGCTGCGGTCGACAGTGGTAGTAATCAGGGAAGTTGACGCGGCGTCCGCTGCGAGTTGTCCTCGGCTGGCTCGTCGGTGGTGTTGGTGGTGCCAGTGGTGCTGGTGAGGGCACCAAGGTGGCAGGTTGAGGTGCCTCCTCGCTGATGGAGAAGGCCGGCTTGAGCCGGTCGATGGAGACGGTGATGACCTTGCCCTGGACCTCGATGTCGAAGGTCTTGTCAGCCCGGGAGATGACCTTGTGCGGGCCGGTGTAGGGCGGCTCAAGGGACCTGCGAGCTGGTCCTTTTCTCAGGAACACATGGGATGAGGTGGCAAGTTTCCTGGGGACAAAGAAAGTTTTGGTATTGTGCCACTTGGGTTGACGTGGTGATAGCTTGCCTATCTGCGCTCGTAGTCGTGATGCAAAGTCAGTTACATCTGTTTGTGTGTAATCAGCTTTAGGACTTAGGAACTGGCCTGGCAAGCGTAATGATTCGCCATATACCAGTTCGGCTGCTGTTGCCTGTATGTCGTCCTTCCAAGCAGTTCGTATGCCGAGTAACACCATAGGTAAGGCTTCTGACCAACTGCTGTTGTCATGGCACATGATGGCTGCCTTCAGCTGGCGGTGTAGCCTCTCGATCATACCATTGGCTGCTGGGTGGTAGGAAGTGGTCGAGTGGTGTTTCGTACCCATGATGTCTGCGATGGCCTTGAACAATCTGGATTCGAACTGGGTTCCACGATCAGTCGTTACGTGCTCTGGACATCCAAATCTCGCGATCCAACCGGATACGAAAGCCATTGCGCAGGATTCGGCACTGATGTCTGCTAATGGGTATGCCTCAGGCCAACGAGTGAATCTGTCGATTGCTGTGAGACAATACCTGTATCCGTGTGAGTGCGGCAATGGTCCGATCAGGTCTATGTGCACGTGCTGGAATCTCGATGAAGGTGTGGAGATCGATGACAGTGGAGCCGATGTGTGACGTGTGATCTTGCTGCTCTGACACTGGTTGCATTCTTTGGCCCATCGGCGGCAATCCTTACGAATGCCAGACCAGACGAAACGCTGCGTGACCAACCTGACCGTAGCCGATGCACCTGGGTGGGAGAGACCATGGAGAGCGTCAAACACTTGACGACGGAACCTGGTGGTTACGTAAGGTCTCTGGACGCCCGTTGAAGAGTCACAGTATAAAAGCTGGTTACTACCTGGGATTCTGACCTTCTCCAGTTTCAAGTTAGTACCCTTTTGTTGCAGTACCAGTAGCTCGCTGTCACCTTCTTGATCGCGAGCAAGAGCTGGATAGTCTACAGGAGACACTATCTCATCCACGCGAGACATGGTGTCAGCCACGACGTTCTCTTGTCCTGGAACATATTTGATGTCGGTTGTAAATTGCGCAATAAAATCGAGATATCTGTATTGGCGTGGTGAACATTTATCTCGTGGGGTGCTGTAGGCGTGCGTGAGGGGTTTGTGGTCAGTATGTACCGTGAAATGTCTTGCCTCAACCATGTATCGGAAGTACTTAATGGCTTCATAAATTGCTAGTAACTCGCGATCATAAGGGCTGTATTTGGATTGTGATGGCTTGAGCTTGCGAGAGAAAAATGCCAAGGGTTGCCATGAGTCACCTTTACGCTGTTGCAGGACAGCGCCAATTCCTGTATTTGAAGCGTCTGTATAGATTGACAGTTCAGCGTCCATGTCAGGATGAGCAAGTAAAGTGGCTTTTGACAGACTTGCCTTGCAATCTTCGAAGTCCTTGAGCTGTTCTGCTGTGAGAGTGACTGGCTGTGAACCTCTCATCTTGGGTCCAGACAGTAAGGCGTTGAGTGAACCCTGCATCTGTGCGGCACCTGGCAAAAAACGGCGGTAGAAATTTGTCATACCCAAAAATCGGCGAAGCTCTTTTACCGTCTTAGGAGTTGGGAAATCTTTGATCGCTTCCACTTTCTCTGGCGTAGGCTGTATTCCAGATGCAGAAACCTTGTAACCTAGGAATGTGATCTCCTTTTGCCCAAAAAGACACTTCGATGGGTTTACCAGCACTCCAAACTCGCTTAGACGCTTGCAGATGATTTCCAGGTGTTCCAGGTGTTCGTTGTTATTGCGTGAAAATACTAGGATGTCGTCCACGTAGCCGAAACAGAAGTCTAAACCTTTCAGCACCTCGTCTATGAACCTCTGGAATGTCTGACCTGCATTTCGAAGTCCGTAGCTCATAAAGGGGAAGTCAAACAAGCCGAATGGTGTGGTGATGGCTGTCTTCGGGATATCATCTTCGAAGACAGGTATCTGGTTATAGGCCTTTATGAGATCGATCTTGGAATAGACCTGGGTACCTGCTAGCTGGTAGGAGAAGTCCTGAATGTGTCGCAGTGGGTAGCAATCCGGTATCGTCCTTGCGTTCAAGGCTCTGTAGTCGCCGCATGGCCTCCATCCATTGTCCTTCTTTGGAGCCAGGTGTAGTGCAGAAGACCAAGGGCTCTCTGATCTACGAGCTGTACCACACTGGAGCATTGCTTCGAACTCTCTCTTAGCTATCTGCAGGCGATCAGGTGCTAGACGTCGAGGACGGCTAGTTACAGGTGGTCCAGGTGTTGTCCTGATGTGATGAACCGTTGTGTGCTTGGGCTGATCAGGCTTACCTGCAGGTCTGGTGATGTCAGGGTACCGCTTTAGGATATCATGGTAACTGGTGTCGCCTGATACAGCTTTTACAGATGAAATATCCTCGGTTGTTCTGGAATGTGGCACCTGGACGGAGAGAGTAGTGAGGCCGTCGATGAGTCGATGGTGTCGGCAGTCTACCAAGAGGTTGTAGAAACTGAGGAAATCCACGCCTACTATGGGTTTTGTGACGTCAGCAACGACGAAGTTCCAGGAGTAAGCGCGACGAAGTCCTAAATTCAGTTCCAGGTGTATGGTTCCATATGTAGGAATTATCGAGCCGTTTGCAGCACACAACTCGTAATCAGTTTTGCTCCGGCGCTCTCTGATGGCTGATCTAGGGTAAACGCACAGGTCTGATCCCGTATCAATCAAAAACTGTACCTTTGAGTGCAGATCGGTGACGAAGAGGCGGCCAGATGATTGAGGACAGTCGTTTACCGCCATTAGCGACTGCCGTTGGTGTTTTCCTGTTTGTAAGTGCAAGGATTTTCACATTTCTTTGCGTTTGCGCCAAAGCTATTATGGTACCAACAATAACTCGGCTTTGTCTTGCCTGAGCGGGAACGTGAGCGAGAGTGACTGCGGTACCGACCACGCTGATTGCTGCTGGATCGACTGTGATGCCTCGAACGATTTGCCATTAATGATGCCACTTGCCTGGTCAGTTCTGCTACTTGCCTTTCTAGGGCGCTGCTACCTTGCGTCTCGTTTGCAAAGTGTGGCGTCATCCTGCTGTTGGCGGCTGCGACGTGGCCTGCTGGAGCGAGCGGGGACACGACCTCGTGCACTCTGTCCGCCAATGTAGATAAAACGTCCAAAGGGGAGTCCTCCTGACAAGCAAGTACAGTTTGGATATTAGTAGGTAGCCTATTTATCCACATAGTACGAACAAAATCGTTAGGATCGTTCGTGGTGCCAGCTAGCGATTGCATATGACGCAATAATTGCGAAGGTTTTCTATCGCCAAGCTCTTCGTGCATCAATAATTGCTTCAGGCGTTGATCACGTGACTGTGACAAGCGATTTATAAGCTGCGTTTTAAGCTTAAGATATTTGTCAGTAGCTGGCGGCGATACAATAATATCTTTAACCTCTGCTGCTATATTGTAGTCTAAGTGAGAAACTACGTGGTGGAATTTAGTAGCATCGGAAGTAATATTAGATATGCAGAACTGACCTTCTAGTTGGGCAAACCATAATGCAGCATCCTCCGGCCAAAATGGCGGTATCTTCACACCGACACGAAAAACGGTTTTTGCTTCGTCATCCGCAGCCGTTGAACGCTCTTGTGATCCTCCTTGTCCGTTATCGGTAGCCATCTTCCTTTGTTCTACGCGCGGGTCACCAGTATAGTCGAATATGGGATGAATTTAACTATATTGTCTTGATAGAAGGTTGCAGGCGTCGGAAGGAAACTCGGAGATCAACAAGTACAATTAATATAATGTAACCAAAACATAACAGTTACAATTACAAGTTAATAACGAAATCTAAGTTAAACAAAATCAATTTCAATGTCCGCGTAAGCTACGGCGCGAGCGAGCTCAGACAAAGTGGTACGGATGTGCGCTAGGACGGTCGGAGTCGCTCTGAAGGCCGGCGGCCGCGTCGCCCGGGCGCTCCCTGCGCCCGCGCCCCTCGCCGCTGAACCGGTCGCCGCCAGGTTGGTGCGCTCTGCATGTATCGAGCGCGTAAGCGCACGAATTATTTATTGTTTTGGTGTGCGCCCATACTTGTATAGCATGTAAAGTAATGGAAAGGATAGTGGCCACAGAATTACGGAAATTTATCACCAGGGAACATGTTATCATGGAGGAACAGCACGGTTTTGCTCAACGGAGATCAACTGTGACCAACCTTCTATGTTGTCTTGATAGATGGACACGTAACTGGAATGAGAAGCTCCCGACTGGCCTTCGATCGTGTCCCGATAATAAGACTCCTCGTTAAGTTAGAACACTTTGGAATTCGTGGTAATTTACTTAATTGGATTAAGGACTTCTTAAGTGGTAGAAAATTCCGTGTTAGAGTTGGTGAATATCTTTCTGAACCCCATGATGTTCATAGCGGAGTACCGCAAGGATCGGTGCTGGGACCGATGCTTTTTGGGATTTTCTTAACGGATATCAAACAAATTATTAACTCAGAACTGTATTTATTCGCTGATGATACGAAAATAATGGGAAATCCACTTACAAGCCACAACACCATACAACAGGATCTTGATCGCATTTTACAATGGACCGAAGACTGGCTCATGACTCTTAATACAGATAAGTGCACGGTACTCCATATGGGGAATAAGAACCCCAGATACACATACAAAATCGGACCTCAAGCCCTACAAAGTGTTACTTCACAGAAGGATCTTGGTGTTGTCGTTAGTGAAAACTTGAAATGGGAGGAGCACATACTCAAAATTACAAAGAAAGCAAACTCTCTTCTATACATGATCCGGAAGGCCTTCTCTTATATGGATAAGAACCTCTTCATTAAGCTATACAAAACATATGTGAGACCATTATTGGAATATGCTTTCCAAATTTGGAACCCATATTTCCAAAAAGACATCATCATGATAGAGAGAGTTCAAAGAAGAGCTACAAAAATGGTACCATTTCTGCGCAACAAACCATATGAAGCCCGACTAAAGGAATTAGGCTTAACAACGCTAGAACAGAGAAGACAACGCGGTGATCTGATTGAAACATATTGCGGTGGCGGGGGGGCTTCTTATTGAAACAACCTTATTTCTCGATGTTCCGTTTATTACTAGCTCAAATCACCTCGTCCACTTATACTTAAAAGTTAGACATTGTTATACCACTACATCTTACAGCTATTTTTCAAAAAATAAAAATAATACATATTGTTTTTATTTTTTCACATATATCAGAAAATTTTCTTAATTATATACCACTACATCTTACACTATTCATACGATATACTTGATATCTCAGAGATAAACAATCTTGTCCTGTTTTTATGGACCTTAACATTTTTTCCTTTATAATCTATGACAATATTTGGGTTTTCAACTTCCATTACTTTAAATGGTCCCAAAAACAATGGATCTAGCTTACTTCTATTTTCATTTTTAGGGTTCCGTAGCCAAATGGCAAAAAACGGAACCCTTATAGATTCGTCATGTCTGTCTGTCTGTCTGTCTGTCTGTCCGTCTGTCCGTCCGTATGTCACAGCCATTTTTTTCCGAAACTATAAGAGCTATACTGTTGAAACTTGGTAGGTAGATGTATTCTGTGAACCGTATTAAGATTTTGATGCAAAAATAAAAAAATAATAATAAATATTGGGGGCTCCCCATACTTAGAACTGAAACTCAAAATTTTTTTTTTCATCAAACACATACGTGTGGGGTATCTATGGATAGGTCTTCAAAAATGATATCGAGGTTTCTAAAACATTTTTTTTCTAAACCGAATAGTTTGCGTGACAGACGCTTCCAAAGTAGAAAAAAGTTGGTCCCCCCCCCTCTAACTTCTAAAATAAGAAAATGAAAAATCTAAAAAAAACATATTATGTACATTACTATAAAAACTACCAACGAAAATTGTTTTGAACGAGATCTAGTAAGTAGTTTTTTTTTAATACCTAACTTTGCAAGTTTGCACCTAATTTATATGGGGCGCTATACATACCAGGTGCAAACTTAACTTAAACACTTAGGGATGGAAAGTGTTTGTACGGAACCCTCGGTGCGCGAGTCCGACTCGCACTTGGCCGGTTTTTCATTTTTTTAACAAAACTAAGTCCCCTTTCTTATATTCTATGCTCCTAGCAGAATTATCGTAGACACTCTTTCTAGTTAATTTCGCACTTAACAAGTTTTCTTTCGCTTCTAACTGCGATTTTTGTATTCTATATCGAAGTTCTTTTGGATAATCGTAAAAATTATATAGTGGGTCAAGGTTGGCAGTAAGATTTTGAGGTAGATTACATTGCCTACCGAATACTAGTTCGAAAGGCGTGTATTTTGTTTGCGTATGCACTGTTGTATTGAATGCGAAGCACCAGTAGGGTATCCATGAACACCAATTATCGGGTTGATTATTTGTTTGTATACGTAAGTATGATGCTAAATGTTTATGTGTGTTTTCTAGAGAGCCTATTGTTTGGTGGTGGTATGCTGTAGAAGTAAGATGTGTTATTTTTAATAATTGACATACGTCTTGCATCACCTGTGAAATGAATTCTGACCCTCTGTCGGTAACGAGTTTCCTAGGAAAACCATATCGCAAGATAAAATTGTCCACAAAGGCTTGCGCTATGGTCACACTATCCTTTGATGTAAGTGGATACGCTTCCACGAACTTTGTTAAGTCGCACTGTAAACTTAAAATATAATTATGATTACAATTATCCTTAACTATGGGCCCTACTATATCTAAGAATATTTTATCAAATGCGGATTCACCTACATCTGTAATTACCATTGGCTCTTGAATGCCTCTAAAATATTTCTCACGTTGACATTTGGCGCACTTTCGAACGAACTTCTCGACGTCCCTTTCTAAAGTTGGCCAAAAATAACGTTTCCGTATGTTTGTTATCATTCGTTTTATACCTACATGCCCGCTCGTCGGTAACATGTGGTAATCATTTATGATGACGCGTTTTGTATCGTCGCAAGTTATCCGTGTGACACCTTGCATTATACATATACTGGGACCGGTCCATTGTGGCTCATTGTTTATGTATTGGGCTAGCTCTTTTATAATTAGGTCATTTGTCTTATCTTTTATAATGTAAAGACAATCTATATTTAATTCTTTTGTAAATGAACTCAGTTTTCTCGCAAAGACAGCTCGTGTACATTGCGATCGAGTAACTGGTTTTACACAAATTATATTATTTTCCTCGATATATGCAAAGAAATTACATTCTTTCGCCGGCTTATTCTTTATTTTACTCCACCTATCCTCATTCATAAATATCAACTCCGTGTACACTTTCGGTAGCTTAAGTATTTCTACAACTCGCGGTTGATCAGGCCGGTCGTTGTGTGATATATCCGTTTGTGGTACTGGCAAGTTGCCTTGCTGATTTTGCTCTAACTTTTTACGCTGTGCTCTAGTGAGGACAGACACCACATGCTCATGCATCTCTTTCCAATCATCGCTCGATGTTTTAATTCTCGACATTGCGTCCGCGGCGGCGTTGGCTGAACCCTTAATATATTCTACGTCAAAGTCATATTCTGCTAGTAGAATTCTAAACTTAGTAAGTCTACTTGATGGGTTTGTCATATTAAATAAGTAAATTAGGGGTTTGTGATCGGTTTCTATTTTAAATTTCCGTCCATACAAATACGGTCTGAAATATTTTATAGACCAACAAACTGATAACAATTCTTTCTCAATAATGGGATAGTTGACTTCTGCTTTATTTAAACTACGACTAGCGTATGCTATAGGTCTATGGTCACTGTTACAACTGACCCTATTGAAAATCCTGATGCGTCTGTCTGCAAAATAAAAGTATTTGTGTCATCAAAATTCGGATACTGTAGTATTGGTGGTGATACTAATAATTGTTTTAATTTATGAAAAGCATCTTGACATTTTGTGTTCCAACTAAATGTGGTATTTTTTCGACAGAGATTATTTAACGGTATTGCTATTTCCCCAAAATTTGGAATGAATCTTCTGTAGTAATTCACGAACGCTACAAAGCGTCTCACGTCATCGGCATTTTTTGGAAGAGGGTAATTTTCTACCATTTTTATTTTATCTGGGTCGGGTTTGACTCCTTCAGGAGTAACGACGTGTCCAAGGTAAAGCATTTCCTTTTTAAGGAATTCGCATTTAGCTGGATTCAACTTTAAATTTACTTTACGCAGTCTAGCCAATATTTGCATTAAATTTTGATTGTGACTATTAAGACTTCTACCGTGGCAAATGTAATCGTCTAAGTATACCATAACTTTGTCATAGGTTAACCCTGACATTGCTACTGTCATGATGCGTGAAAAAGCTGACGGACTTATTTTTAATCCCATTGGGAGACGTTTCAGTTGGTATAAACCGGAAGGCGTTGTAAAGGCTGTATATTCCCTACTGGACGGTTCAAGGTCTACTTGATAATAACCTTGGTCTAGGTCAAGGTGGCTAAAGTACATGGATCCTGACAATGAATCTAATATGTCATTAATGCTTGGAAGAGGAAATTTGTCGTCAATAATTCGGTCATTTAATTTTCGGAAATCGATCACAAGCCGCCATTTTCTATTATTATTATCAGATTTTTTTGGAATCTCGCTGCATGCTGGTTCAATAATATCGTCCTTTAACATCTTTTCGACTTGCCTCTCTATTTCCGCTCTCTGTGAAAACGGAAGTCGATAAGGTTTTACATTAACCGGGTCAACATTTGGCTTTAATCTAATTTTTTGTTGATAAATGATAGTTGTTGAAAGTTTATCCCCTGGCAAGTGAAACACATCGGCAAATTTAGCACAAATATTTTCTATTGATGTTCTCTCTTCATTATTTAAGTGGTTTAATTTCAATTCAGTCAATAACTTTCGCACTCTCGTACCATCCACATCCGTTTGTTCAAACTTACACACTGTATATAAATTCAAACTTTCTATTTCAGGTCTGAAGTAACTCAATTTTACTTCACTGTCCCTAGTATTTAAAATTAGTATTTTGGTTTTTCCTTGTTGAGGTTTACAGACAGACCCTGCCAAAAATACTCCTTCACATAAATCTTTCGGAAAGATAAGGCATTCTTCACTCATATTAGTCTCGATTTCGTATATTTTTTCGCATCGAGGAGGTATGACCATATAAGAATTTTTACCTAGCTGTCCCATGTCGATAGGTATGGTTATGCTTCTATCTTGTACTTGTAAATTCATAGTATTTAACTCAAAATCTAACTTACATCCATATTTCCGCATAAAATCCATTCCTAAAATTCCTACAGTGTTACATGGTACGTTATCAATAACGTAGAATTTATGTCGAAAAATATTTCTACCTATATTTAGATCTAAATTAACGTAACCTAAAGTTTCAGATTGTCCGCCAATTCCATTAATTTTAAACCTCTCAATTACAATAGGTAGTTGTAAGTCGCGTATAATATCATTTTTCACTACCGATAAAGACGCTCCGGTGTCGGCTAGCCACTTGTATTCTCTATCCCGTACCGATATTCTCACGGAGTTGCAGTTGTTAACTGCATTTATTATATTATTATGAACGAAAAAACTGACTTTGCTGATTTGTCTGTGATGAACCTGATACCGGTTGCTCATTTACATTGTTGTCAATGTGGTTTATTTGCCATGTATTACCGCGATTCCCGTGGGAATTTCTAAAGTACCTAACCCCACGGTTTTGGTATCCAGAAGCATGAGAAGCGACACTCCTTCCCCGCCAATTTCCCCTTGGAGCTGAGGGTCGCGGTGCGGGCTGACGGTTGGGGGTGCTCTGTCCCCTACCTGTACCTCTATATCGGAATGACCTTGTGGGGTTTCCCCGAAACTCACCTTGTCTCCTTTGATTGTATAACACCACGCCATCTGTTTCAGAGGATGACGGCATCGCCCGTTCCTCGTCTAGAGCCGCGCGCACTGCATCCTTCAGTGAACTGTAGTTACGGGCCGCTAAAATGATGCTTAACCTTTTGTCTCGCAACCCGTCGGTGAATCGCTTAATGGCTAGTTTTTCATTAATCGGTTTTAAAACTGAGTATGTACTGCGATCACCGTCGGCTTGTGAGATTGTTAATTCAACAAATAATTCCTCTATACTTTTAGCGTAATTATTTATTGACATTGACCCTTGCTTTTGCTGAATAAGCTGGGTTTGAAGGGCAGTACTGGATTTTTTTGTTAATAAATGCAACCTCATGTCACTTAGGAGGCTTGCTACTGTACTGTAAGATTGTGACAAGCGCATTTTAGCGCCCTCACTCAAGCGCGTTTTTAAGACAAAGTTTATAAGCGACGGGGCACTGGTTGATGCCAGTAATGATTCGTACATTTCTATTGCTGAAATTATTTGTTTGGTAGTTTTTTCGCTGTCATCCATTACTGGAATCAGCCCGATGGCCGTCTTTAAGTCGAAATTTGACATAATGTCGTGTTCGTCGTCTGTACTAGAACTTTGTGAGTCTGCCGAAGCTGAAGACTCCGATTTGGACTTGCATAAGTCTTTAATGTTCCGAAATAACTGGTCTACCCTGGTCACTTCTTCTGTATAGAGCTCTATTGAATCTGCTGTGACACTATTTTGTGCTTCGCTTCCAAAAGTTTGAAATTCTTCAAAAATTACGTATGCCTCTAATAATTTCTTTTTGCCAGCCTTGCTACTTTCCCTACGTTCGGGGCCTATCTTACGTAAATATTCGAAAATCTTATACAGCTTATCATAATATTTATTTATTTCTAATGCTGCCATTAAAGAAAATTAATGTGTTAATATTTATGAAATTACTCACTTAAAATAAGAATCTAACTCTAAAAGTAACTTAGTAGGAAAGTTCATATCTATTCCTCAATTCCGATCATCGTCTCTTGTGAAAGTGTCCTATGAAAATACCGCTTCAAAAAAAAATAGACGAAAGTGAAAAATAAAGAAAAAAAAATTTGCTCACTCACTGCACCTCACTATGAAACACTTGCTCACATATCTCCCTCCGGATTGGCCTGCTCACGCCGACGCAGGGAACGAAGCCTCATCAGGCCGCGCTCCGTAATCTGCTGGTCCATCCACCGTGCGTGGCATTTCTTGTACATCTTCAAGGCAATGTACCCGAGCAACAGCGATAGGACAAGTATTATAACCACGAAAAGCCAGTTGGCCTTGTCCAAATGATTCCCAATGTCTTTTAGAACGGCAGCGTTGTCTCCTCCTGCAGCATTTTGCGGTATAATGATGTTTTCCTTCTCCACTTTGCTTTGACACATCTCGGGAAGATAAAAATGCTCCGAAGGCCACTTCAAGGTTATAAGAACACGGAAGCCTGGTAGCTAACGTCGCGAATGTGCCCGCGCCCCGATTCGCGGCCCCGGTCCTGTCACGGTCGCCATGCGGTGGCGGGGGGGCTTCTTATTGAAACAACCTTATTTCTCGATGTTCCGTTTATTACTAGCTCAAATCACCTCGTCCACTTATACTTAAAAGTTAGACATTGTTATACCACTACAATATAAAATACTCACAGGAGTGTACAATGTTCCTGCGATGAGCGACATCTACACAAGAAATACGAACGAGCGACTGAGAGGACACTCTTTGAAATTGGTATTAACGGCCAGTACTAG
The DNA here is from genome assembly GCA_947623375.1 of Apotomis capreana. NCBI lineage: Eukaryota > Metazoa > Arthropoda > Insecta > Lepidoptera > Tortricidae > Apotomis > Apotomis capreana. Next base: position 3,335,157 of record OX392520.1, read on the forward strand.
CAACCCTAGGCGTCACTTTCTAGCCAATCGCGTGGTCAAAGTGTGGAACAGTTTACCTGAATCCGTGATTAGTGCACCCTCAGTGAACTCTTTCAAAAATAGACTTGACAAACATTTACAAACACAGAACACAAGTGAACAGTGATATGCACGCATCAGCTATAAGCTGCCTGTGCATTAAATAAATAAATAAATAAATCATGATCACATGATTCCTGGAAGAGCCCTCAGGGGAGCGCGGCAGGGAAGGTTCGCGGATCCACGGACATGTCTGACGCTCTGCAGAAACGTGGCAGTCCCATCAGCATCCTGAAGCTGTTACTATATTGGACGCGCAGGGCATTGAGCGTCTTTTTGGCACTATATTTGTCACTTTGGTAAAATCTGCCGTTACATTAAAGCTCGAACCAGTCGCACAATAAATATTACACTTTACAAATATTATAAAGCCGAAAGTTTGTGAGTGTGTGTGTGTCTTAAATTTTGTGCAAACTAAACCTGTCGGACGAACTAAAAATATCAAAATAAATACTTGAAGGGCTCCGAATGAAAAAACGGAACCCTTTTGAGATGTCTTCTGAATTACTAAATTTATTTGTTATGTTTTTAGGATGCCCTGCAAATCACCAAATTATTAAATAGAAGGGTATGTAGTCAATCATAGCATTGATAACATTCTGATGGAACTACATCGGAATACATAAATCATACATTAAGTGGGTGATTCTTGAAAGGGTAAATTTACAGCGTCCAGAAGGATAAAGTACCCGCACAATTGAAATAATTGACCATAGTATTTTTTATATATTACATTAGCACCTAATCTAAGTGGAGCACGATATATTTTTTGTTTAAGTTAAGTATAATTAACTGTAAAAAAATATTAAACACATAAAACTTTATTCCCTTGGTGCGTCCATTCGCCATTTTTTGAACAAACTACACCAAAAAGTACATGTTGTGAATTGAAATAAAGTATAGAATTGAGTTAAATTATTAGAATATAAGTTATTTATTTAGAAGAAAAAATATGGTTACTGTGTGTATCGTAATTTAAAAAAAAAACTATGTTAAAGGTTTGTCCAGAGCTAAGCTATGATTCCCCTGGTGCCTCATTCAACACGGCGCACATCCCTACTTAAACGTCATCTGACCAGTTGCAATGGCCGGGCTTGGCAAACGTCAGTAACGCTTCCAAATATGCGGGGAATGGTCGCGACTAGTTGCTGGAATTCTTAGCTATGAAGGCTAATATATGATTCACTTGGCTTTGGTTCACTATGATTTTGATTCCCTTGAATTTTTATATAAAATTTTATATCTGCAATAGGTACATAGTGTTTAGTAAAAAGAAAACTACATGAATGCCTGCATGTGTTGACTTAATAGTTGTTCTTATAATAATTTAAGTTTCGGCAGAATCGACAAGAAACATACTTTTTTCTTATTCCTCTGGTTCTTATTTCGAACAAGGGAATCACAGTTTTCTTGCGTTTTCATGAAAAGAAAATAAATTTCCCTTTAATTCGCGTTGCAGATGACTGAATCATTGATTTAGAATTTTATTCCATTTAGGTACAGCAGGTCTCAAATGATTTTGAGCTGAATTCAAGAGAAAATGCTTATGCCCAGCAATTTTTATACCTCGACGGTAGTTCGATTATTAAGAAAATTGCCAATTAATTCGAATAAAACACTGTGAATTTTTGTATCCCTACACTTTGTAAAACTTTTTATTTATGTAAGAAAAACTGATCTGAATATTATTCCCCTGTACTTTTTTTTATGATTCCTTTGGCGATTTTCTTATTCCCATGTCACCTTTTCTTATTCCCCAGGCGGCGAAAACATAAAGTGGTATATTTCTGTATCAAATTGACCAAAAGTGGTGCCTATTTGATAAATCTGCGTAAAATTAAATACAATTTCATATTTTCTAGCAAATAGGTAAAAAGATATAAAAATAAAAATCGCCAAGGGAATCACATGAAGAATTCGATTCTCAAGAATGACCCAAGTACATAATTATCCTAATTTTATATTCCATAAGTATCCAATGTCCTAAGACTATTGGCGCAATATTTAATGCACTACTCGCTTGCTCCGCTCGCTCGGCTCGTGTGTGTATGGCCGCAGTTCGTCTTACCACTCCTCCTCGCTTCGCTCATTGTCGTACCTAACAAAGACCTAAATTACGTATATAATATTTAGGACTTATAAGTTGTATGTGAAACAAACATAAGGTCTTCTAATATTAGGATAAAATAGATTAGGGCATAAAATTATTATAATATAGTCTTGATAAGGAAAGTAGAGACTGAGATTTATTAAAAAAAAATTACACGTCAATAATAATTGAAACGTCAAATGTGTCAAACGTCACTTATTTGATGTATCAGTTGAGAAAAATATTCTTGACTCTGGCAGAGTTTTCCCAAAGGACAGTATCCATTGAGCTGAAAATTGAATTGAATTGAGAAAAATATAATAGAATTCGTGTGAATCATAAACAAAACCATTAAAAGTTGTAACGCTTTTAGTTGGGAGAGAATTGAAACAAAAGGAATTTCAACTTACAATTTAATTACAATTAAAAAATTACGGTTACAATTCTTCCGAGCGTTAAATTAAATGTGGGTAGAAAGAAATCTCAGGGATCGTGAGTTCTAGAAAACACTGAGCTAAGAGAGAGGCGTATTCACTTCACACGGTCTTAATTGGACATCACTTCCCTGGCGGTGTGTGTCGGCTGCGGGCCCTCGGCTTCGGCCTCGGCGGTGACGTCACGGGTATAGGCCGGGTGGTCAGCTGGTCATCAAAATAGGGAAGTGGTCTCGAACGTAAGCGCGCTCCAAAATGTCCCCAGCTGGGTACAGGGTCCCTGGAAATTTCCGTTTTGGACACTTAGTAAAAAGTCCGATTTGCCGTTACTGACTGCGACATCCGACGGGAGGAGATGATAGAAGCTCTTCAAGTGGGGTGATTACCAAAAGCATTAAATAGTGATCAATGATGTCGCAACAGTGTACAGGATCCGGTTTATAATAGTGAAAGCAAGTGAAAGTGAATTTAAAAGTGAAAAGTGCAAAAGGTAAATAATTTCCGTATATTGGAAATTGTTAGTGAACATTATTTATATGCAAAATAAATAGTTGGGGTTTATTTAACATTACTGAATATGTTTCTTTTTCATAAAATATATTTTACAAATTAACTTTTTTGACAAGTAGGTAGATTCACATTACGAGAACATTCCGAGAACAAAGAATTTACATCACTTACGATTTTATTCCGCTACAATGATCGCACGAAATTAATGAAATGCATCTAGCTACATGGAAAGCATATTAAAATAAAATTAAGCACAGATGTATCAAACTACTGATTCACATTAGTTTCGTTAAATGTAATAAATTTCAACACTCACCGAATTCCGGGAAAAACAACACAGAATTTACTTTAAGTTCATTATAAATTCATAATTATATTTATAAAGATAAAATTATAACCAGCGGCCGATAAAATTTGTAGATCACTTTAACGTGGCCGTTCGCTAGCTCTGTCCATTTGAAATGTGTCAGATCATGCATGCCCCGCGGAGCGGGTCGCCCTGTATGACGTAGCAATGACGACGCGTTATCGCATCACCCAGTACGTGCACACTATCTCCTACAGAAATTGCATAGCAATCACTACTGATGCAAGAAACTCATTAGGCTAGGCAGGTTCAGGATCTTTTAGTTTTAAGTTATTAGGTAATAGTTTTTGTTAATTAGAATATGTTATTTTTAGGTTTGTAATTAGTTTAAATTATATGTTAAAATTGTTTACTTTTAGAACCTTTTTTGGGTAGAATTTTGCCTAAGTAAAATTCTCTATCGCTGCACTTACTCAATAGCTACCTTACATACGCTTACATACCTCAACAACATACTTCACTCACTCATTCCTCAACTTCCATTATCGCCGTGACGCACTTAGCTGTGTCGCAGCCCCTTTTATACTGAGTACTTGATACATTTTCAAAATACTCATCGATAGCTAGAGATGGTTCTTTATTTAATATAATATCTTGAAGTCTTATATATTTATTTATTAATTTATGTTGTGCCGTTTAGTTTAGCACTACATATTTATTAATTTTAGTTGTGCCGTTTAGTTTAGCACTACATATTAATTAATTTTTGTCGTGCCGTTTAGTTTAGCACTACATGCCCAAATGTACAATAGGTAGTTACTGTAATTAGGCCTAAATTTATATTTGATTGCTAAGTTGAACTGGTGTAGAGTTCATACAACCAACGTAGACTTTATAGCTTTATTTTGTATATATATATATAAGATAGTATATGCTGAGTATCGATAGATTTTTGTTAGTTAGATTCTATTATTCGTTAGTATTAATCCTAACAAGCCTGTAGTACACATGTTGTAACATTGTTTCGGTTCGTAAGTAAACATTTTTATCATATTTAGATTTTAAAGTCAAAATTTTTCCTAGTTTTTAACCAAAGTATCCTTAACCTGTGCTAAATCAACAGCTGGCTCCAAATGAGATTCCAAGATATCTTCTGACGATAGTAGTGGAGCTAATTTGACGATCTGTTTTCTAAGTTCCTGAACAGACTCTCCCGTAATACCACCTCGAACGCCTACTTCGTAATCTAACTCTGCTTTTTGTAGCGAAAGATACTTGATTGGGTACGACATTTTCCTATCAATAGATGAGTGTTGCAATTTATAAGTAAATACAATAATCGACAGAAGCAGATAATTGAAGAACCACCAGCGTAGTTACAAACTTAGATTAAAAAAAACAGAAATACCAAAAATGTGGATAGTTGACAAAAAAAATACGAAACTGTGTTTTAATAGTTGTGGGTAGACACAAAAACCTAGTACGTTAGATAACTTAGAACCACAGTTTTGATGATCAATTGATTGAACTTATAGCTAAGATTAACCAACACCAATGATTACTAGATAATACTACAAACAGTAGAAGTGAATACGGCTCTACGGCTCAGTGAAAAACCTAACAAGTTGGCGCCATTGTGACGCTTTAGTTGTGAGAGAATTGAAACAAAAGGAATTTCAACTTACAATTTAATTACAATTAAAAAATTACGGTTACAATTCTTCCGAGCGTTAAATTAAATGTGGGTAGAAAGAAATCTCAGGGATCGTGAGTTTTAGAAAACACTGAGCTAAGAGAGAGGCGTATTCACTTCACACGGTCTTAATTGGACATCACTTCCCTGGCGGTGTGTGTCGGCTGCGGGCCCTCGGCTTCGGCCTCGGCGGTGACGTCACGGGTATAGGCCGGGTGGTCAGCTGGTCATCAAAATAGGGAAGTGGTCTCGAACGTAAGCGCGCTCCAAAATGTCCCCAGCTGGGTACAGGGTCCCTGGAAATTTCCGTTTTGGACACTTAGTAAAAAGTCAGATTTGCCGTTACTGACTGCGACATCCGACGGGAGGAGATGATAGAAGCTCTTCAAGCGGGGTGATTACCAAAAGCATTAAATAGTGATCAATGATGTCGCAACAGTGTACAGGATCAGTTTTATAATAGTGAAAGCAAGTGAAAGTGAATTTAAAAGTGAAAAGTGCAAAAGGTAAATAATTTCCGTATATTGGAAATTGTTAGTGAACATTATTTATATGCAAAATAAATAGCTGGGGTTTATTTAACATTACTGAATATGTTTCTTTTTCATAAAATATATTTTACAAATTAACTTTTTTGACAAGTAGGTAGATTCACATTACGAGAAAATTCCGAGAACAAAGAATTTACATCACTTACGATTTTATTCCGCTACAATGATCGCACGAAATTAATGAAATGCATCTAGCTACATGGAAAGCATATTAAAATAAAATTAAGCACAGATGTATCAAACTACTGATTCACATTAGTTTCGTTAAATGTAATAAATTTCAACACTCACCGAATTCCGGGAAAAACAACACAGAATTTACTTTAAGTTCATTATAAATTCATAATTATATTTATAAAGATAAAATTATAACCAGCGGCCGATAAAATTTGTAGATCACTTTAACGTGGCCGTTCGCTAGCTCTGTCCATTTGAAATGTGTCAGATCATGCATGCCCCGCGGAGCGGGTCGCCCTGTATGACGTAGCAATGACGACGCGTTATCGCATCACCCAGTACGTGCACACTATCTCCTACAGAAATTGCATAGCAATCACTACTGATGCAAGAAACTCATTAGGCTAGGCAGGTTCAGGATGTTTTAGTTTTAAGTTATTAGGTAATAGTTTTTGTTAATTAGAATATGTTATTTTTAGGTTTGTAATTAGTTTAAATTATATGTTAAAATTGTTTACTTTTAGAACAATTTAAAACGTCCGTTTCAAAGTACCTAATGCGCGTCAGTGACTTTTCAACATGATCAATAAATATAAAGAAAAACGAGACGACAGGGGCATTCTCAAAAAAACGTCCTCATAAGCCAACAGATAGAGACAGCATAATGGAAGGTGTAATTTATTATTAGTGTAGGAAGTAGTAACTAGAGTGATTCAATGGAAGTTGTGTTTTCGAAGAGTGATTTTAATTATAATTTTTAAGTAGAAATTAAAATGAAATCAACGAGTTTTATTTCTTCCCTCTTTACCCTTACAAAGGTCACAAATAAATGTGAAGGATTATCTAATGCCACTTGCACTTTTCGCATTAGATAAAACTTACAATCCATCATCCATAGGCTGCACCTTCTTACAAATTCTATTCTAATATTTATTCTTAGATAATTAGATGGATGCAACAATATATGTGTAGAAAAAAATACCAAGCAAGTATCAATATTGTTTTGTTGAGTTATTCACGGTTTTGCAACACGCTGTTTTTTTTTTGTCGCCATTTTCTAGTCTCTACTTTCATTAGCCAGACTATACTTATTAATGTTATGTTATGGATTTTGACTTTAAGGACGAAAGAGCGTTTAGGGCACAAGAACATTATGGCAAATAAACATTAAGTCAAAGGTGTTTTGGACAAACATGTTAAGGCAAATGATTTTAAGACAAACGTTGTTAGGGAATTTCGAGAGAAACCCTCTTCTGATGGTTTTAATTAACTTTTCAATGACTATTAACGTATTAATTGTAACCAGTTGCAGAAGGTAAGTTTTGAAATAATTATCTTTTACTACCGTACTATTTGTAACGCACTTTAAATAAAAATAAAACGAGTATTACCTAAACCTCAACAAATTACTCAATTAATCGCAAGCGCTCCATATTTGCTTGGTTTGGGATTAGGTCTATTCGTGTATCATTGTCTCCTAATATTAATTTATTACCTATGTATGTATGTAAACACTTTATTGTACACAACAACTGATTATAAATACATTGATAACAAAGGAAACATGTACAAAGGCGAACTTATCCCTATAATATGGACGTTACTTTTTTTGTAACAGTCAACATATATATTTCTATAAATGTACCTATAGTTACCAATTCTGCGAAAAGGGCTCATACCGCAATAAACGTTTAGATTTGGGGCAATATGGCATCAGTTTCACTTGTCCTTGCCGTTTTGCAGTACGAGTCAAGTCAATAGTAATGTCATCATCATCCAATCCTATCCGATTTCGGCCACGGCGACTGGACATATTAGCTAGTCAGAGCGTCGTTCGTGTGCGCTCAATTTTTGCTGCAAATGTACGGCCACAAATGCTGCAAGTGAGCACCCCTCCGACGAAATTATAATTGAAGACCACAGGTGGTCGGGTCTACAACTCGTCGCGCTTAACGTCGTTCTTTTCGCCTTTTCCCTTCGAAGGCTTGCACTTTTACCTGCACTGTATGCCTCCAGTTAGGTCGATCTTGGGCCAAAATCTCCCAGAGCGAAGTTTCGATGTCACATCTTCGCATGTGGCGCTTCAGCACATCTTTGTACCGCAGGAGTTAGCCGCCTTGTTTCCGCTTGCCTTCCTGCAACTCTGAGTAAAAGATGCGCTTACCCACTCTTTCTTCTGACATTCGGGAGACATGGCCAGACCACCGCAGCTGCCGCCTCATTAAATTATAAGCTTCAATTCCGTTGACATTAGCACGTCGCAGAACTTCGTGTTCCGAACACGGTCCAACCAGGAAATGTTCATAATGTCACGGAGGCATTTAAGATGAAACCTATCCAATGTGTGAATATGTCTGCGATAGAGGCACCATGTTTCCGAGGCAAACAGGAGATTGGGCACAACGATTGCCATGTATACAGAGACCTTAGTCGGGAGCTTTATGTCATGTGAGCGGAACACCTTGACGCTAAGTTTCCCGAAGGCAGCAGTAGCCGCTCCGATCCTGCTGTTTATTTCGTCGTCAAGGTGGCACTTAGCAGTTACAGTGCTCCCCAGATATCTGAACCTGTTTACCTGCTTAAGCGAGTCACCAGGTGGCGTCAATGTCTCCACCCAATATGTTGCAGAGAACTTTTGGGTATATTGCACTTAGGTACACAATAAAATAAATCCTTTATTATTTCATACTTTAGCATTTGGCTTAATAATACTATATAAAATGGAGTTAAAATGGACTTCAGGAATCATAGTTTTCACCTATGATTTGAATCTATGGTAATATCGGACATTCTAATTGATTCTGTCATCACCCCAGATCTTCGTGAGGCTTAGTTTTTTAGTACAATCAACCTTTTACCTCAGAATGACAATATAATAAGTCAGTGATGTGATCCATGTGTATGATGAACATGATACACTTAATAATTCCCATAATATTTATCGTTTCTACATTATGTCAAATTTGTTATTTTGTACTTAGCACTATTTTATAATTGGTAATCCCAAGTAAGTACTTAAATATCTACAGATAATCAGATAGACACCTTTTCTAAGGTGTTTTCAAATTACATCCTATCAAACCCAAATATGATCAGGTTTGGTACCCTGATGTAGTTCTAAAAAATGTTTTAATAATAGATCCTTTGGATGGCTCACATATGACACTAGTGCTTACAAAAGACATTAATCACTTCGATTTTCTTGACATTGATTTTAAGGCCAAACCGCTGACACGACTGATTTAGACTCGACATAAGCTCTTGTAGACTTTCTGGGGAGTCCGCCACAAAACACAGGTCATCTGCATACATAATCACCGTAATCGTAGCTAGAGACACCTTCGTGCAAGCACAGATTATATACAAGTTACTACGTAACAGATACCCCACTTGTTTGGACGGCAGGCGTTGCCACCGCTATCGATGCCCCCTCCCGCGGATGACGCAACGTCATTGGAATGTGCGCTAGGGTTGCCTCCGTTATGTAAACGCTAGCTTTTTCTCGTGCCTTCGCTCGTTTGGTCAACCAGTCTAGTCAGCAGAGGCGTGGCGTCCAGACAACCCGATTCCCACTGGGTTGCCCACTTCAGGACGATTGAACACCATTCTCTACGTTCGGTTACCTTTGCATCCGACCGTTCCCTCTTTCCGCTTCTCTGCTTTCCGTTCTCCGCACGCCGTTCTCCGCACGCCGCTCTCCGCACGCCGCTCTTCGCACGCCGCTTTCCGCACGCCGCTCTCCGCTCACCGCAAGCCATTCTCTGTTTTCCGCACGCCGCTCTCCGCTCTTCGCATGCCTCTCTCCGCACGCCGCCCTCCGCTCTCCGCTCTCCACTTTCCGCACGCCACTCTCCGCTCTCTGTACGCTGCACTACGCTCTCCGCACGCCGCTCTCCGCTTTCCGCACGCCGCTCTCCACACGCTGCACTACGCTCTCCGCACGCCACTCTCCGCTCCGCACGCCGCACTACGCTTTCGGCACACCGCTCTCCGCTCTCCGCACGCCGCACTCCGCTCTCCGCTCTCCGCTCTCCGATCGCCGCTCTCCGCTCTCCGATCGCCGCACTCCGCCCTCCGCTCTTCCCTCTTCCCTCTTGTTACAGTAATACAAGATGGTTTTTATAGTGCGGTACTCTAAGATGTTCTAGGCAGGGACTTAGACTTACAAAAAGTCTTCTTATTTTTCCTAATATCTAATATTAATCGAGAGAAAGTTAATCGAATTAATTAATCAATTAAAAATTTAATCGCTAAAAATTAATCGACCATTAACTTAATCTTTCGATATTAAATCAATCGGAACTCGTACGATTAGATTAACTAATCGTCAATTTTAATCGTTAATCGAGATTAAAAAAGGTAATCTTAATCGTTAATCGATTAACTTTTGCCTATCTCTGCTGGGAGCGCGGAAATCATGTTTTTTCGGTTTAATTATTAAAATAATACAGATTTTGAAAATGTAAGATGTTATACATTATAGTTAACATCTCGTTATGTTATTATTAAAAAAACTGATAACTTTCCCTGCAGTATTTATGACATCTTACTAAGGGTTTATGTTGCTTTTTTGAGGTAACTTTAAAAAAAAACTATCGAGGAAACTACAAGTAATCGTGTTTCTAAAACATAAGGAATAATAGACTCAATCTTTAAATATTTTACTTATTGATTGTATAACTAAACATTCAGTAATAACAACACAGCATGGAATCAAACCAACACAATTAATTCGAAAAAAAGCTAGGCGCCCCCATAAAGATTTTTAGAGAAATACCCAGACTTTAATAGTTACGCGTCAATAGTGCCCCAGTAAACGTTAATTCTTAAACAATATCTTTTATTCCGGAGAGTTTAATGTGTTCTGGAACAAATGAAATCATTTTCAATCGTCTTTGTTGCCACAAAAACAATATGCCCGACTTTTATTTTTCTACATCGTACAGCACAGGTTGCGCGGGAAACGTTAACTGTACGCCGTCCGCTCGCCGCGAGGCGTGGCAGCCCACTGACCTTTTGTCGCGCGGGGTTGCCACTTAGAGATCGGAATGTTTCGCGCGGTCGAAACGCGTGGGGATAGCCTGGTGCAAGCCTTCAGTCTAGCCAAATTGAAAACACTGCCGTCAGTGCGGAAGCGAATGCGGATTCCATCAGTCAAAATCAAAACCTGTAAGGAGTCTTTGACTAGATACAACTGCAAAATAATTAATAGCAATAGTAATGTACCTAATCACTAAATACTTGAGAAGGAAATAAACAATTACACGTATCTAATTGGGAAATGGATGAAATTATTGTTTTAATATTGACTATTGCCTATATTTTACGATAAAAAATGGGGTCATTACTTTTTAGGTATATCCGAATTGTGACAGTGTTTAGTGAAAGGTACCATTGTTCGGGCTTCCACAGAGACGAAATTTGTTTGCATCTCTATACCGATAACTTGTCAATGCGTCCTTATGGATTTTATGGAACCCCAAACTGCGATTTTCAGACTTCGTCCTGTTTTCGTCGAAATAAATATAGCAAGATATTTCTGACAGCGTTGCAGCACATCCGATGCAGGGGTAAGTATTATAACATAAGACATAAAGTTAGAATACATAAGCTCAAAATATCTAAATTCAGAAACCATAATATTTTTATTTATTGATGAAAAGAACTTTTATACATAAATAACAATTAGAATCCATAAAGTACGTTAGCCATATAGAAAGAAAGAAAGAAAGAAAGAGCCGACCGAAACACGTTTTTCTGCCGAAGCCGAAACCGAAACCGAACCTTTTATAAACGTGATTAAGACGTTGTATAAAATGTCAGCGGGCCGTTCTTTCTAGATCTAATAATGAATACAATGAAAAATTTCGTTGACCGATGGAGCTAAGTGTTTCAGTTTCAGTTTGGTCCAAAATTCTTTCGTATGTACGGACGATTGGATGCTTTTCTATTCTCGCCTGGAGGTCGTATTTCTTAACCGATGCTCATGAAATTTTGTGAGTAGGTTTGATAAGTAGGTATATACCGTAAAACTACTCACCTATAGTCCAGCAGTCCACACAACTATGGTCCAATTTAATCCGAAAATGACTCGTTAATATATGACAATTATAACGAATATACTCTGAAGTGAACAATATAATTATGAAAAACGTAAAACTACCCAACTAGAGAACAGTTGTTATGTGTTCTTACGGTACTTAGATTATTTTTGTCGATAAGAGAAATTAAAAAAAAAGTGCAGATGTATAAAGAGTGGGGTGGGGTAGACAAAGTAAAAAATTAGAAATTTCAGCAATTACACAACAAACTCACGTTTCACTTTTGTTGAATTGATATTTTAACATTGACACTGGGTCAAAATTAAAATACCCAAGAAGTCAAAAGCATTAACAGCTGTAATACTGTACTGAGGCAGCTATCTGTTCATTGTAGGTTTAAAATGAAACAAGTTTAAATACCTAGCAACAAAATAATTGATTGAGTTTTAAATGTTATAATTGAACTAGGCAGCCTCGTAACGCTAATTCAAACGTAGGTACTAATTTTATTACATACACGCAACAATGACGAGTCCTAAAGTCGTTTTATGAGATAAGTCAACCTCTTCACTTTTATCCTAACTAATATCGCCGTCAATTTGTTTGTAAATTAAGAAAATATGCGTTAAAAATTACACTATAAGTTGAAAAATTCATAACAAAATCTAAATTAAATAAATTTAAAGTAAATCTAAATTTTTAACCGCTAATCTCCACTATATTGAAAATTTCGAAAAACTGTATCGACGAAAAAATACTATAGTACTTATCGAACATACTCACAAAATTTCATGAGAATCGAATGAGAAATGCGGCATTAAGGCTACCGGCTGTGCGCATGGACATCCAAAACATCCGGTCATACGAAAGACTTTTGGGCCATGCTGAAACGGAAATGCTTTGCTCGCTCGGTCAGTTACTTAACATTATTCGGGGAACAAATACAAACGTCACCTCACTGAGCAAAGTGATTCAGCGGCCGGCGGAGTCAGGCGAGCGACGCGATATTGCCAGCCGTGCTGACTGCCGAGCGCACCCGACGTTAGCCGAACGTGACCCGACAGTACGATGTTGTAAGTTTCGGCGCGGCCGAAAGGTTAGGCTGTTTTTTGGCCGAAACCGAACCTTTGGCCGAAACCGAACCTTTGGCCGAAACATGATTTTTAGGCCGAAACTGGCCGAAACCGAAACCGAAACCGAAACTTCGGTCGGTCACTAATTGAAATGCATAACGACTTACAATTATTAAATTTTTAACATTGAAAATGTTTATGTTTTCCTGATCGAGAACGTATATATTTGCCTGAGGTTTCAAAATTTTTGTCTGCCGGAAGGCTTCAAAGTGTCATTTGAATTTTCAAAATCAATCGTTAACTTTTTAGCTTTTCCAAAATTTGACAACTTACTTGGATCGAGAATTTTCCAATAACCCTTTTTAATTCGCTTCTTAACAAACCGTAAACTGGTCGTAAAAGTGACTAAAAGTGGTAAAACACCTACATATATTATAATACTTAAACATAATAAATACGCATAGGAGAATAAGATTGATAGCCAACCAGAGTCTGTCGCATAGTAAGAGGAGCAATATTCATTGCAATGTAAATTAAGGCAGAGATAAATAGTGACCTTTAAGGTGTGATTTAAATATAGCCTGAAAAGTGATTGAAAAATTAGTCTCTAGCCTAGCCGGCTGGACGTTACAGTGCCCATGTAAGTAGCATTTCGTCAGTCAGAGCGTATATAGAGAAGTCAAGTCTGTAGATTTTTATGAACCTATATTTAGAGCATGTATTAAAAAAAACGGAAAAAGGCCTAACCTAACCTAACCTACAAGAATAATAATCTAATAATAATATTGCCCGGCCATCGATCTTAGCTGCTAAAACAGGCTTCGAAGTGTCACATTTCGGGCGGAATAATTCGAGAGAACTGTAAAGGAATTTCATACAAAAGTCCTAGGCGGGGAAGTATTTATTTTAAACATGGCGCTTGTGTGTTCATAAACGGGCTAAACAGCTAAATTATGTTTTTTTGAGTGGTGTATTTTTTTTATTTCATTGCATATTTTTGAGAAAAGCACTATTCATGCCTTAGCCGTGAAAAGGGCGTGCCGGCTTCGTATCACTATTCGGCCTCCCTACGGTCGGTCTTCTATACCTACTCACCCGGCAAGCCCTTATTTCCCGGCGTCTGCAGTATGTACAGTCGCCATCAGATATATCGCAGCATTATAAGGCGTTCATAAATATGTGAACACGACTCTTATTGACTGGGGGGTTACAGTACATGTTCACATATTTATGAACGCCTGCGATATATCTGATGGCGACTGTACTATTTATTTGCCAAGTTATTATTTAAGCTGCCCGGAAAAGAATAACCTCATTCCTTTCATTTACAGTCGCAAACACCTGACGACGATAATGGAGACTCAAAGGTAATTTCATCGATAAAATTGAAAAGTGACTTTCCTTTAGTAAATATAAGTCAAGTGTTAAGTCAATTTTAATAACGCTCCAGTATAAAACAGTACGAGTATATAATTAATCACGTGTGTATATTTACGGTTTACGTTCAAACGTTAAATATCTCAATTGTTGAACCTAATAAACAGAAAATGTATATTATAAGCTCGATTTCTTGGTAACTCCAGAGGCATTCTGAACCTGTCTACCTGCTTAAGCGAGTCACCATCAAGCCGTATATCAGGTGGCGTCAATGTCTCCACCCCCATCACTTCGGTTTTCTTGACATTGATTTTAAGGCCAAACCGCTGACACGACTGATTTATACTCGACATAAGCTCTTGTAGACTTTCTGGGGAGTCCGCCACAAAACACAGGTCATCTGCATACATAATCTCCGTAATCGTAGCTAGAGACACCTTCGTGCAAGCCTTCAGTCTAGCCAAATTGAAAACACTGCCGTCAGTGCGGAAGCGAATGCGGATTCCATCAGTCAAAACCTGTAAGGAGTCTTTGACTACAACTGCAAAATAATTAATAGCAATGGTAATGTACCTAATCAATAAATACTTGAAAAAGAAATAAACAATTATACCTCCGGCAAGGGAATGTTAAGGTTTCTATACTACCCTGAACGACTTTCGGTACTGTGCCAGTATGCGCTTCTGAGTCATTTCGCTGAGCTTCTTTGTCTTTCCCTCTCTTGCATGCTCAACGCCTCCGCGTCCTTGCAGCAGAACTGCTGGCTGGGTGTAGTCACCGAAACGAAACGAAACGAAACGAAAAAGAAATAAACAATTATACGTATCTAATTGGGAAATGGATGAAATTAAGTATTGTCTTAATATTGACTATTGCCTATATTGCCTATATTTTACGATAAAAAATGGGGTCATTACTTTTTAGGTATATCCGAATTGTGAATGTTCAATGAAAGGCACCATTGTTCGGGCTTCCACAGAGACGAAATTTGATTGCATCTCTATACCGATAACTTGTCAATGCGTCCTTATGGATTTTATGGAACCCCAAACTGCGATTGTCACAATTAAACTATAAAAATACTTCAGACTTCTTCCTGTTTTCGTCGAAATAAATATAGCAAGATATTTCTGACAGGGTTGCAGCACTTCCGGTGGAGGGGTAAGTATTATAACATAAGACATAAAGTTAGAATACATAAGCTCAAAATATCTAAAATCAGAAACCATAATATTTTTAAGGCATTTTTTTAATTTTATTTATTGATGAAAAGAACTTTTATATATAACTAACAATTAGAATCCATAAAGTACGTTACCCATATAAATTTCATTACATGTGTATGTACGTACATAATACCTAGGTCTTATAATTGACTCCGGATTAACATGGAGCCCCCATATTGACTCGCTATGTGATCGTTTGTCGTCCGCCTGTTTCGCGCTCGGAAGGCTGCGCCCAAGTCTACACCCTGCCAATTTAAAAATAGCCTATTATGGCTATTTTCACTCTCTCTTAACATACGGCATAGATCTTTGGGCAAATGCAGCCGATCGTGAGAGACCATTCAAGCTTCAATAGCGAACAATTCGTTGCATAAGTGGAACCCTATGGGATCACCCGGCTCGTGAATTGTTCAGGGAAACTGTTAAGTATGTGTGTGTGTGGTTGCACCCACACTCTTGTTAATTGTGAATAAACGTCAGTGCGCTAATGGCAGTCTTGTGTTTCACTCGCGCCTAGTCCCGTATTTATCAGTGGCGACTCGCGTGCGCAATTTACACGCAACGTAAAAAAAAAAAGTCATGTCGGGATTTAATTTTGGGACACTCTCCAGCTTTGATCACAATTATCAAAGCTGGCAAACCTACAAAAGCAAGCTCAAGCAATATTTCATTGCCAACGACATTGACGTTGCGAAAGATGCTACGGGAAAGAAGAGGAAGGCGATTCTTTTAAGCGCACTCAGCGACAGCACGTTTAAACTAGCTGCAGATTTAGCGTTGCCGAAGCAATTAGATGATGTGCCTTACGAGGAGGATATTTTGACTATCCTAGATGGGCATTTCACACCTACACGTATTGGTTTCGGCGATCGTCATAACTTCTACTCCGCGTCCCAGCAGCTGGGCGAGTCGTACCCTCAATGGGCAGCGAGGCTACGCGGTTTAACTGCCTACTGTGGATTCACTAACGTAGAAGAAACCCTGCGTGACCGGTTTGTGATGGGCATGTTGCCAGGACAAGAGAAAGAGAAACTGTATGCTCAGAATCTGCAAGAGTTATCACTGGCTAAAGCTGTCCAGTTGGCAGAAAATATTCGTTGTGCTCGCGCCTCCAACACAGAAACCGGTCAAAGCGCGGATCAGCTGTTCAAAATTACAAAAGGGTCGAAGAAAAGCGATATATGTTTCTGCCAAGGATAGGTGTTCGGTGTGCGGTTATAACAATCATAGGTCGTCAGTGTCGTTTTGCTAACTTTGTGTGTAAAAAGTGTAAAGTAAAAGGCCATTTGCGTAGAATTTGCACGAAAGTGAAGTACGTAAATATGGGTACCGAGGACGAGGGCGAGGACGACGGTAAGTTGTATGATATTCGTTCAGTTCGCGGAGAACCTATGGTCGAAACGGTGAATATTCGAGGGTCGGATTTTAAATTTGAAATCGATAGCGGATCTGCAGTTACAGTTATATCACAAAATACATACAATAAGCATTTTAGAGATATACCACTAAAGTCGACGAACAAAAGGCTGCACAGTTATACCGGGGAAAATATTAAGTGTGTAGGTATGATTCCATTACCGATTACGTTCGCGGGCAGTACTC
Organism: Apotomis capreana; assembly: GCA_947623375.1. Lineage (NCBI taxonomy): Eukaryota > Metazoa > Arthropoda > Insecta > Lepidoptera > Tortricidae > Apotomis > Apotomis capreana. The sequence goes on from OX392520.1 coordinate 3,352,315, forward strand.
AGTCGCTCAACGCGTACGTAGTATGCGATGGCCCAGCGTTATTAGGAAGGGATTTTATTTCTTTTTCAAACAGAGATTAATAGGTTCGTCAACCTAGGGGTGCTAGTACCGGTGCAGCACTCCGAATATGCCTCTCCGATTGTGCCTGTTTTAAAAAAAATGATTCGGTCAGAATATGTGCTGATTACTCGGTGAGTATTATTAAACAGCTGGTCGTGGATCAATATCCATTACCAACAGCGAGTGAATTATTTTCAGTTATTTGGTGGACAACAATTTACCAAACTCGATTTATCAATGGCTTATAACCAGTTTATGCTGGACGACGACTTGCAAAACTTAACTTGTATTAATACTCACCGGGGTTTGTATAATCATACAAGGTTAGTTTTTGGACTATCTTCGGCACCAGCGGTCTGTCAGAGGACCATGGAGACCCTGCGGGTGGGCATCGACGGCGTGTTATGTCTGTTGGATGACGTGCTCATGACGGGTAACGACAAGAAACAACACGTAGAACGTTTACATGGGGTCTTAAAACGGATGCAGGATGCAAGGTTGACGCTGCAAAAGGGAAAGTGTGAGTTTTTCCAAGACGAGATTTCCTATTCAGGATACATTATTAATAAAAATGGATTTAAAAAATCAGCTGATAAAGTAGAGGCAATGGTTAAAGCACCGGTACCCAAAAATGTTGGCGAGTAACAGTCCTTCTTGGGGCTAGTTAACTATTACAGAAGTTTTATTCCAGGTGCGTCATCCATTCTTAGTCCGTTGTACGATCTGCTTAAAAAGGGCGTTAAGTGTCTAGCGCTAGTGGTCTAGCGCTCAGGATGATGCTTTTAAAAAAATAAAACAGGTATTGGCATCAGACTAAGTCCTAGCGCATTTCAACCCTAATGCGAGGGTCATTGTGACTGTAGATGCTTCTCCGACTGGGCTGGCTGCAATTTTATCCCAGGTCGAGCCAGACGGCGAAAAACCAGTGTCATTCGCTTCACGAAGTCTTAACGCTGCAGAGAAGCGTTAGTCTCAGCTTCAGAAAGAAGCTACAGCCATAATATTTGGAATTCGCAAGTTCCACCAATATTTATATCTACCCCATTTATTTTGCGGACTGACCACAAACCCCTCACGAGCATTCTGCATCCAGAACGTGGTATTCCCGAGGTATCAGCAAATAGGCTGCAAAGGTACGCAATGTTTCTAAGTGGCTACAACTATAATATTGAATATGTACGCAGCGCAGATAACAGCGCTGATTATTACCTGTCGCCTGTCGCGGGCGTGCCCCGCTGACTCAAGCCCTAACTGCGACCGCGCCGCGTACATATGTTTCGTCACCGAAGGTAGTTTGCCTATTTCGGTTCATGAACTTCGCGAAGAAACTAACAAAGATACTGTTCTTGATCAAGTGATTAGGTACGTAATGAATGGATGGCCCCGGAAAGTAAACGATGTAAGGGTAAAACCGTATCATTTGTGTAGAACACAATTATTAGTAGAAATGGTTGTGTAATGAGGGGCCATAAAGTAATTATTCCCGAGAAATTACGCGAAAAAGTTTTATCTGAACTACATTCCTCTCATTTAGGGATCGTGAAAACGAAAGCTGAAGCACGTTCGAGGTTGTGGTTCCCCGGAATAGACGAAGCAATTGAAAAAAATATAAATACTTGTGATGTTTGCATCCAACTGCGTCCGTCACCCGCGCGGGTTTCTTTGTCACATTGGAAATTTACGCCTACTGTATTCCATAGGATACGTATAGATTTTCTTGGACCAATAAAGGATCACACGTATTTAGTCATTGTGGACGCGTATACTAAGTGGTTGGAAGTTTATGACATGGGGAATTCAGCGACGTCCACAGGGGTTGTAGATAAACTTTGCGAGTTTTTTGCCAGGTATGGATTACCTGCGGTAATAATAATCTTGTAACCTTACAATAGTAAGCGATAACGGTACAGCGTTTTGTTCGCGCGAATTTGATACTTTTTGCAAATTAAATGGCATACAGCACATGACGTCACGGGCTTATCACCCGGCCAGCAATGGCCAGGCCGAAAGTATGGTAAAAGTTTCTAAAAAAGGAATCTAATCTAGTTTGTTAACGGGTCGAAACTTACGAGATAGTAAAATTAAATTATTGCAATTTATATTTAACTAGCTGTGCCCCGCGGTGTTACCCGCTCATCCCACGGGAACACTACATTTATTCGGGATGAAAAGTATCCTATGTCCTTCCCCGGGACTGAAACTATCTATATACCAAATTTCATCTAAATCAGTTCAGCGGTTTAAGCGTGAAGAGGTAACAGACAGACAGACAGACAGACACACTTTCGCATTTATAATATTAGTATGGATTACCGGAATTCCATCCATTCGACCACAGGTTTTTCGCCTGCCCAACTAGTTTACGGCCGTAAACTAAGATCGCGTCTGGATATACTTCATCCCGTTTCGCTAACGCCCTCGCCCTCGGCAACCGCCGTGGCTAATGCCGTTCAAAACAAACAGTGTTCACAGAATAAAAAATGAAACAGAAGAAACAAACAAACATTTTCACCTGGAGATCCAATTTTTTTTAAGAGCTTTGTTAACAAGAGCAAATACACTTGGTGTAAAGGAATTGTGCAAAAAAGGCTTGGCAAAGTTCTTTATTTAATAAAAAGCAAGTTTTCGTCAGTATGTATCAAGAAACAATCACATGATGAAGTATGAAGATACCGGTAACAACTCGGACAAAAATGACCAACACCTACCTATTGACTCCTCGCTCCGCCGCCGGCACCATCGCCGCCGCCGCCAACACCGTCGCCGCCGCCAACACCGCCGCCGCCGCCAACTCCGCCGCCGCCGCTACTAACGCCGCCGCCGTCATCGACAGGTGCCCCAACCTCATCGCTACCCCCGGCGCCTCCGCCGCCACCGCGGGCTTCGACCTCGCCGTCTCCGCCGATGCCACGGATACCACCTACGAATGACTTACCCGCATCGACTTCAATATCACCGTTTGTTGTCACCGAGGGGGAAGGTCGATCGAAATATGAGCTAGATACGGAAGTACGGCCAATGGGTAATTTGGGTAAGCCAGAGGATGAGGATGAATTTCATGAAGCGTTGGATGATGGACAAGAATTACGAGACTTGCAGGCGGTTGCAAGCTCTGTAACCAATCCACCCAAAAATACGTAAGCGTACCAATGTTAGTTATAAGAAGTATTTTTGATTAAGTAGTTTAGATGTGTAGTTGTAGACTAGAGGGAGGAAGTGTTAAGTATGTGTGTGTGTGGTTGCACCCACACTCTTGTTAATTGTGAATAAACGTCAGTGCGCTAATGGCAGCCTTGTGTTTCACTCGCCTAGTCCCGTATTTATCAGAAACCAAAATTCTTACCCTTCCCAGCCTGTACGTCCTCGAAGTAACCAAGTACGTGAGAGGTAACCTTGAACAATTCCCGACGCGCGGTGACTCACGACCGCGACACCAGGTCGCGCGGGGAGCTGCGCCCGCCTTGGACAGGTCTCGCGAAATCGAAAAGTGCCTGCACACTATAGGCCGTAAAGTCTACAACAAAATATCCTTACAAATCAGGAATTCTCCTAGCATGAGTTGTTTTGTAAACAAACTTAAGACCAAACTAGCAGTAGACGCGATCTACTCTATTGACGAATTTTTTTCAAGTAACTGAGTGCACACCCTTAACCGGTTCGCTACCCAAGATAAATAATTGATTTATATATAAACTTGGTATAATTATGTTGACATGTAAAACTATGTTTTATCAAAATAAATGAATGAATGAATAAGGGATAACAATCGGAATGCATCAGAAAGTAGTACTTTTATCATAATGGTTGAAATGCATACCGACTTACAATTATTATTTTAACATTGAAAATGTTTATGTTTTCCTGATCAAGGACGTGTATAGTGGCATTTGCCTGCAGTTCAAAAATTTTGTCTGCCGGAAGGCTTCAAAGTGCCATTTGAATTTCCAAAATCAAGCGTTAACTTTTTTAGCTTTTCCAAAATTTGACAATAGTAACTTGGATCGAGAATTTCCCAATAACCCTTTTTAATTCGCTTCGCTAACACCAATCCAAGTTAGTCGAAAATAAATGATTTGTTATTATATATTATTATTATTCAAGAAAGGGAAAAATTGGAATCTCGGGATTGAATAAAGCTACAGTTTGAACCATCTTGAGACGGGCGGACAAAAAGTTTAATCAGCAGCCCTTACGCACGAGGCCAGAAAACTAATTTGTAAAATATTATCATGTGCTTTTATTTCTATGTTACATTTTCAATGCCTTTGATAGTTGCGCGTAGTGCGAGAATTGTTGATTTTTTTAAATTGCGTTTTGTGGTGAGAACGTCAGAAGAAAACCTAGAACTAGAATACGTTCCTCCTCGCGTCGCTCGTGATCGCACCTAACCACGCTATCGAGACTCATCATCATCCTCCTAGCCTTTGTCCCATTTTTTGAGAATAAATTCTCAATCGGGGTCGGCTACCTAAATCCCAAGATATGGCGTAGGCACTAGTTTTTACGCAAGCGACTGCCATCTGACCTTCCAACCCAGAGGGGAAACTAGGCCTTATTGGGTTTAGGTGGTTTCCTCACGATGTTTTCCTTCACCGAAAAGCGAGTGGTAAATATCAAATGACATTCCGTACATAAGTTCCGAAAAACTCATTGGTACGGGCCGGGTTCGAACCCGCGACCTCCGGATTGAAAGTTGCATGCCCTAACCACTAGGCTACCACCGCTTCTACGCTATCGAGACTACATGAATAAAAATATTTATGGAATAATCGAATCGAGGAGCACACCACAACAACCATACAAAACCACATAATGTAACTGTTAGTTATAAAAAAAAATGAGTTTATCATTTTATGCGGTGGTTGCAAGGAAGGAAGCAAGCATTTTTCCAAAAAATGTGTAACCTGAATGCACACTCATAAAGGCTTGAATCTGCCTTGATAACCTAAAACCTTCCTGCTGCGTCGCCTTTGCTCCAGACTAAATTTCTAACTAGCTTATATAATTTGACCACTATGTATTCTACGCTTAGAAATTTAAACCCATTATGAAATGTAACTGTTATGTATTTTGATCATTAAAGATACCAAACTTAAAGTGTTTTGAACAAATATTGTACTTATAAGATTATTTTTAAAAAGTTACAATTTATTTACGAATCCCATCCTTTGTATGTATTTACTTTTAATGGAATCTATTTTCAGGTGGTGAGTATATATATTATGTTAATGATACTTAAAATTTAGTTAAACGTCAATTTAGTACAAAGCTATATAAAAACAACTTAATTGATTCTTTTCATAATCTCTTTTAAGAATACTTACAATATTCTTATTCATTCTCCCACAAAACTAGTTTACGTGAAAAGCAGGCACTTTAGTTTTGGGCAAGTTTTTCAATGCAGCTAAGGAAGGATTTAATAAATATTCAAAGTCTTAAATTACTGGAAATCGATCCCATTTAGAAGACGAGAAAAATCGGAAGAGGCTCTAGTTTCTCGGTACCACTCGCCTTAAACGGTTAACAGAAATTAAATAACGGTGACATTAAAGTCGAATCGAATATTTATCGGCATCTTCCGGTGACCATACGCATATGCATGTATTCTAGTGAAAATAGAGTTGTAACCTGTGATAATTTTAAAGCTTTTTTTTGAGCTTTATTCATGTTAAAGTTAGTTAATTTCATAGAAGATCTTATATATGCTTTTTTACTTTTTTCCCCCTAGCGGCGTTAGAGTAAAAAGCCATAAAAAAAAATTGCAGTAAGAAGAGCGTCAGTAATTTCTTACATACACAAAAAGCTAACGTAATAGTATGTACTTAAGTTTAATGTCAAATGACTTCACCGAAATTGAAAATGGAATGTCAAAAATTGTATGGGAATTGCTAACTAGTATTCCGTTGGAAAGGAAGCAATAACGTGTATTTTTATTCGAATATCTTCATAAGAACATTACAAAATGTATAATTTTACTAGTTACGCGGATAAAAAACGAGTGAAAAAATTGTAGACAATGTTAATCATACTTCAGCAACATCAACAACGCTCAATGAATGTGACGGAGAGCTTTAACAGTTTACGTGTACTATTATTAATTTATTGAAAATAATATTGGATTGTCCTTTTTTAGGGTTCCGTAGTCAACTAGGAATCCTTATAGTTTTTTTACGTAATTGATCACTAAATTATTTATGTTGATTTATTTTACTCACTTATTACAGTTTGAGATGTGAAAATAGATATTGTTTGATAAAGATAAATAGGATTTTAACCTTTAATATAACGTGTTTAGGTCGAAATTCATTTCTATTTATTACGACTTATCACCTTATCAAATAAAAAACAAGTATTTTTGCTCTTCGTAGGTTCACCTGTGCAGCGTTTCTTTTGTAAAAATATATAATAGATGAATAGTTAGAGTATATAAATGCATCATATTTATTATGATTATATATTTGCATTACTAACATACTATGGAATTTCATTCTGAAATAAAGAATTATTATTATTATTATTTTAGATGGTTATAAAACCACTATGTAGACGTGCCCGCGGCTTCGCTCGCGTAAATGAAATATGTACTTCCTATTTGTAACACTTGAACATGTAATTTGTTTTTTTTTTTATTATATACATAATGAAAAAAGGAAACTGTCATTGCAAGTTAAATAAAAGCTTTTTAAAAGGAAACTGCGTTTAGTCCTTATATTTGTATTTCCGAAATAAAATTAATTATAAGCAAAAGGGATTCAACACATTTTATATTTGTATACTTACATGGACTGGAGAGTAATAAATACATGTACAAATGTTACTCAAAGCAAATCTAAGCCTAGCAAAGCTTAATAAACAAAAGTAAAAATAATAACCATTAATAGGCAGTGCCGCTTCAGTAATTTTTTATTTTTTAATTTTTTTTTTTGTTTGGCTTGGGCTTAAATTAGATTGAATCTAGTAGATTACGCTAAAATAAGCATATTTTATTCTTTCAACTTTTTCTCTCAGAACGATATTTACCGAGATATTGGGGTTCAAAATTTGAAAATTTGAACTTCAAATGCATAAACATATTTTGATGTAGGTACGTAATAATAGTAGACTATTTATGAGGGTCATGTAAGCAAGCATTTTGACGCTCCGCTATACGTGGTCACAAAACAAACCTAACCTAACCTACAGTTTTCGGTTTTCAACCCATGTACCATATTTTCAGACAGCATTTTTACCTTAAAAACCCCAATATCTCGGTAAATATTGATCTGAGAGAAAAAGTTTACATAACAAAACATGCTTATTATAGGATGTTTTAAAGGATACTTTAATAAAAATGAGGTGTTATATTGACATAAATTTCACGACACCGAAATTTTTTTAAGTCCCAAAACTGGCCCACCTTTCCTATACCGCAACCCCTGAGGTCTTACTAACCCAACATTATCGCATCGCATTCTACGCACCGAGATGCAGAACAATGAGTACATTGCCTTGCAAGGATATTTTTCTTGTGTTTATAATAATACATAATCTGTTAAATTCAAATTTAACAAAAATTAAACATGCCATCGTCATTCCTCCATCTCCCGAAACCGTGGTGGTCAATCTGAATAAAACCGTGATGGTCGATCAATCAAAATACAAATTAATAACATAATCACTTAATACTTTCAATTCTCGGCATTTTCATAACACTTTTTGCTTATTGCACAGAAAATTCGCTGACAATGACAATGCCGATGACATTTAGTTTGACAGAGAAAACAACATACGTCAAGCAAAGTGCGTAGTCATTACATTCCGAGTAAAAAACTTCGATATAACGGCGTACCAACATGACGCCAAAATTTTTTTTTAAGCGAAAAGAAACTTTAGGCTACTTGAACCTGAGCCATAAGAGCGAGAAGAACCGAGTATCGCCGGAAATGGTCGACGGTCGCGAAATGAAGAATTTTATGAAGATTTCTTTAGCCGACTGTGAAGGTAATACGTAGTGAAAACGGTATTTTTTACGCTCTTATTCCATTCTCATATTTAGACAATAGATTTGAATAGTTTTTTCTGCGGTAACGTGCATCGTATTGGAGAAACGTGATCTAAAAGAACGTCGAGTTTTGTAAGGCGCCATCTCGCTTCCTCCCTAGTGCGTTATCCCGTTCTGGCATTTTCAATTATATTATATAGATACCTATCAAATTATTACCATATACAAATTTGTGATATCATTTTTTAATTATATTTTATTTACCTGTCGACTTTCTTATCGACTTTCTTATCGACTTATTATTTAAAAAAAAATGCCTTATTCCTGAAAATCATGATAATAAATCGTTTTTTAAGTTTGACGAAGCAAATTTGTTTTTATCGTGAAATAAAATGATCTAATCTAATCTAATTAAAAAAATGGAATATTTTTTATTATCAGTACCTATTTCGTTATTTCAGTATTTGGTTATTTCATTATTTCTGTCTAATTTGACCGGACTAAAAAGCGTGTGACATCGGAAAACTCGTCTCCCCGCGACTGCACCGAGTGTCTACTCTAAATCTTAATCTCACAACAATCTCTTTCAGATTATTGGTGATATCAGTATAGGCGGAGTAAGTACTCAATTGAAGATTATAACTTTGGCGAAGCTTCGTCCGCTTGGTAACGGGTTCTGCTTATGTTTTGGGATACGTTAGGTTTCCGGGACAAAAGTCATGTATGGGTCGTTTCTATAAAGCCTCTGTTTTTACTCTATCTCATGTAAATGTGTGTTACATTAATAACGAAATTTCATTTCAGGGCGGTAATAAAATTAACATACAAATAAAGACACTAAGCGGGGTGGTCGGAAAAGTAAAAGTAAGTAAGAAAATAAAACTATTTAATTTGATAACATACTAAAACGCATATTCATTCATGTAAATTATTGAAGTAGATTTATTATCTTTGTCTTTTGTATTGTATACATAACTAGCGACCCGCCTTCGCATTGGTGCAATTCTGGCATGGCATATTGTACATGTAAACCTTCCTCTTGAATTACTATCTATGAAAAAAAACATCGAAATCCGTTGCGTAGTTTTACAGATCTAGAATACATAGGAACATATAGTAGGAAGCGACTTTGTTTTATAGTAGGTATGTAGTCATTCTTAACAAACCGTAAACTGGTCGTAAAAGTGACTAAAAGTGGTAAACACTTACCTACATATATTATAATACTTAAACATAATAAATACGCATAGGAGAATAAGATTGATAGCCAACCAGAGTCTGTCGCATAGTAAGAGGAGCGATTTTCATTGCAATGTAAATTAAGGCAGAGATAAATAGTGACCTTTAAGGTATGATTTAAATATAGCAAGAAGAACAGTAGCCTGAAAAGTGATTGAAAAATTAGTCTCTTGCCTAGCCGGCTGGACGTTACAGTGCCCATGTAAGTAGCATTTCGTCAGTCAGAGCGTATAGAGAAGTCAAGTCTGTAGATTTTTATGCACCTATATTTTGAGAATGTATTCTAAAAATTAAGGTCTAACCTAACCCAACCTACAAGAATAATAATCTAATAATAATATTGCCCGGACATCGATCTTAGCTGCTAAAACAGGCTTCGAAGTGTCACATTTCGGGCAGAATAATTCTAGAGAAATTTCATACAAAATTGAAGTCCTAGGCCGGGATGTATTTTTTTTAAATTGTGTTCATGAATGGGCTAAACAGCTAAATTATGTTTTTTTGAGTGGGCGTGGGAAAAGGGCGTGCTGGCTTCGTATCACTATTCGGCCTACCTACGGTCGGTCGTCTATACCTAGGTACTCACCCGGCAAGCCCTTATTTCCCGGCGTCTGCAGTATGTACAGTCGCCATCAGATATATCGCAGCATATAAGGCGTTCATAAATATGTGAACACGACTCTTATTGACTGGGGGGTTACAGTACATGTTCACATATTTATGAACGCCTGCGATATAGGTATCTGATGGCGACTGTACTATTTATTTTCCAAGTTATTATTTTAGCTGCCCGGAAAAGAATAACCTCATTTCTTTCATTTACTGTGTATATGTGTGTATATTTACGGTTTACGTTCAAACGTTAAATATCCCAATTTTTGAACCTAATAAACAGAAAATGTATATTATAAGCCCGATTTCGTGGTAACTCCAGAGGCATTCTGAGTAACGCCGGAGACAGCCAAAAGTTCCATCGAACAGTTTCCCTCTGAACCCCAATCTACAATTAAACTAATTATGTATCCAATGTGATTTGTTTTAGCTGGTACGTATATATTGTTTTACTTTACTTCGTTACTTCGTTTTTAGGGTGCCGTAGTCAACCAGGAACCCTTATAGTTTCGCCATGTCCGTCTGTCCGTCTTTCCGTCCGTCCGCGGCTTAGCTCCGTGATCATTAGTACTAGAAAGCTGAAACGCCGACAAAACGGTAAAATAAAAACAAAAAAAAACTTCCCTCTAACTTTTCAACCACGGGTCAAAAAATTAAGGAACAAATCATGAAAATGAGGCCTTATAAGTACTTTCTATGAAAACTACATATATTGAATTAATCGATCGAGCCCTTTTTGAGTTATCGCAAAATTTCATAATTTTCTCTAAAATGACGTAAGTGCCGCGCGATGTCCTTATACTTTGACCTTTACACACAACAGTTAAGTGCTAAATTGCATTCGAACTTTGCGCCCAATCTGGCGCGTATAATTGATAACTACCAGAAGATAATAAGTTACTTTGGCGTTTACGACCTTTTTTATAGAGCTTGAAATCTTTCTCGTAATTTAAACTTTGGGCTTCAAACAGCGGTTATTGTGAAGAACCCTACACCGAGCGTGGCCCGACATGCTCTTGACCGGTTTTTATACAGCTATAATAATTTACGTTCATATACGCCTACGATCAGGCAATGCCGAGCCAAAAAAACTCCTGATTCGGAAAGTACCTCTTTACCAAATTGTATCACAATTGTTCGAGCCGTTTGTGCGTGAGAAAGTAATACACATACAAACACACAACAAACGAACCTTCGCCTTTTTATTAGTATTGCTAGCTGTATATGTATATTATATAACTTTACCATAAATACAATGATACATATATTTACAAACTATGAGATGTATATTATTTAAAATATTATAATAATAAATACGATGTATGTAATATAAGTATGTTTGTTCGGGTGGAATCTTGCAACTCAATTTTGAAGCAGATATATTTAGCACCGATTGAGCTCAAATTTTGTGTACATACCTCGTGTATACGTGACTTTGATGACAATACAATAATATGGTACCGTGGAGCTGGCCTTATGATAGAGCCGGAAGGTGACACTAGAAACTCTGTAATAGGAAAAGCAATTCTACCGAGTTAGGGCTGAAACTGAATTTTTTGAGAGAAACATTAAAATACGATTGTAAGACATCGAAATATACACCAGGGTCGTTCTCAAAATATTTGCACCGCTGAGTTAATTTTGCATTTTTTTTTTAAGTTGCGGTTTCTTCTTTTATTTTTCATAGGATCGCTAGAAATATATTCAGACAATTGATATCACGTCGAGGGAAGTAGTTAAATTGAATATCTTAGAAGATATAGGGGTTTGAAATTTTAGGTCGACAGGTGAAAGACATCGATGTCAGGTAAACGACATTTGTTACCAGGTTATCGACAATGGGTGCAGGTTTGTGACAAATATGTTCCAACTTAACTGAATTTGTTAGCAGGTTAACGACGACGGTTGCAGGTAAATATTTTAAATAAAACCTACGTTGAACTGTCAACTAGTGCTTTTTTTATTGTTTTTTATTTTTATTTTTTCCTTACGTTAGTAATTTGCATAAAGAAAACAAGCATTTAATTCTCATCTCATAGGACATTTCTCAGGAGGTTTTTTGAAGCCTGTACAATCCATAAAGGTCATAACCGGCAAAAAGATGCAAAACTCAAGCATACCCACGTGATTTTATTTACCAGAAAGCCTTCGGCTGCGTAGGTGGGATAAGCTATGGGAGGTATTGTCTGAAGCTGCCAGCACATCTGGTAACACTTTATAAAGCCTTTACAAGTCTGGATACGGAATGGTGACGGTAGGAGATGTCACATACAAGAACTTTAAGTTCCAGAAAGGCGTACGACAGGGATACATCATATCCCCAATACTATTTAACAGATATGGAGCCCTAGAAGGTAGACATCGCCTATTTTGCATCATCCGATGCAGAAGTGGCCCAACTTTTGGAATGAGTCAAAACAACCAGCCTCAGAATGAGTCTCGATATTAATTAAAAAAAAGACCGAGCTGATGATAGCCGACCAGTTACTAGTCGACAAAGTACTAACCTGCTTCAAGAGTTCGAAACTGTTGATCAATTCCAGTACCTTGGCTCCATTGTCACAAGTAGAGGCACATGTAAACCAGAGATTCGCAGACGAATCGGAATGGCCAAAACAGCGATGAACCAACTCGGCCAAAATATAGAAAAATAGAAACATCCCTAACCGAACTAACATGCACCTCGTCTGTGCACTTGTCTTCTCCATATTTCTTTATGGGACTGAGACCTGGACGCTCTAAGCCGCTGAAAGGCAGAGGATTGATGCTTTCGAAATCTGGTGCGGGCGCCGCCTGCTAACGATTTCTAAGATAGCTTGAAAGTAAAATGGAATACTCAAACTAAGCTATTTCGGTACTATATATGTTTTTATAACAACGAAACATGAGTTGAGACACGGCGAGTGACCGATAAAACCTGGTTTTCAAATAATTTTGTATAAGTGTTTAAATAATTGTCGTTCGCCTGCCGTATGTGTCGTTCACCTGTTTTTTTATAGACAGGTGAACGACATACAGGAGATGGACAAAATGACAGTTATGTCATCAAAACAAATAAAGTATTTCGTTGATGAACTGCATATTTATACACATAAAAGTAGACCATACTTTACGCGTTATAAGTTAAAATTAATGCAATAGTACACACGTCAACCAAAATATGGAAGGCAGAATATAGACTACATACCCATTACAAACTCCCGCTCGCGCAAGTGTATGTATCATATTTTTTTAGTGGAGCACACTGACGACGTGTCACTCGGGACAGCGTTAGGTGGCAACTGAAGGTCTCGATTTATGTGGGGTGAGGCAGGGGAAACGAAATAGTAGTCGCACAATTGTAATGTTTGTCTCATGACAAGTGAACGACAAAAAATGGCGTGGACAAACTTAAATTGCAAATAATTCGTAACATAAGCATAGTATTATTATTCGATATGGTAGTATTCAATCCTCATCATATATGAAAATAAAATGGAGTACTGAACTTAAGCTAAGTCGGTAATGTATATGTTTTTATTACAACGAAACATGAGTACCTCGCGTTGGGACACGGCAAGTGACCGACAAAACCTAGTTTTAAATCGTTTTTTTGTCTATTAATATACTTTAGTTTTAATTAAAAGCATTTGGCCTCTATGTAAAAAGTGTCTATCGATATGTGTTGATAATTGGATATTTAAAATAATGCGGTGTAAAAAACTTCTTCTAAGACAAACCTGTTGACAGGTGGCGGTGCAAATATTTTGAGAACGACCCACCAGAATGTTATGGAACCAATTGGAAGTGCATACTTTCGAACAGAAAAAAATCTACATCGGTTTGTAAAAGAAGGGAGTTCTCAAACAACAGACAATACCTAACATTAATAAGTTTCTGTCAAAAATTTCATTGTAGTGACAAGCTTTTATAGCCGACTGTACACTTTTCTTTGGATATCAATCAAATGCTCACTGGGACGATTTCTAAAGAGCCCAAGCTCGGTAGGATTGCTTTTTCTCTTATAGAGTTCCTATGGCCACCTTCCGGCTCCATCATCAGATCAGCCCCATGGTGCCATATTATTGTATTGGCATCAAAGTTAAGTAAGTATGCAATATTTCAGCTCAATCGGTTGACGATATCTGCTTCAAACTTGAGTTGCAAGATTCCACCCGAAAAAACATACTTACATACATACATACAATGCAAGCTAAATAAAAGCTTGTAAAATAAAATATAAATAACTTTAAATCATCCTCTTTTTTAAGTTGGTTGAAAATATGATTAAGCTATCTGTTCTTGTGTTTAAGGTTCAATTTTGTGTAGGGAAGCGGAGTCACAGAAAAAGACATGTTCTTTTGATGCTGGTCTAATTGCAACTAACTTAACATTGATATTTCTATGCATGAATACATTAGACATACCGGCCACCAAAACGAATAGTTTTCAATAAATTTTTAAATGAAATAGAGCATGCAATATCATTACATTAATACAAAAAAAAAGTACAAAAATTAAAATGTTTGTAAAGAAATGTACTTATCACTAATCACTCTCCATGTATAAGTTATATCACACACAACACTTTAGTCATCAAGTATATGTATATTATGTCACTCAATGTTTTTAGGAAGGAATATTAATTTTGCTAAAGGTCTTTTAAGCTCGTGATCACCCTTGCACTGTATCGTGACTACTCTCACAAGGTTATCGGCTCCAGGATGAAGATACTTCACTCTTCCTAAAAGCCATTTAGTAGGGGGCATAGCCTCGTCCTTTACTATTACTAAATCTCCAATGCAGGGCGATGGTACGGCGACTTGCCATTTATATCTTTGTTGCAGAGTGTTTAGATATTCGGTCTGCCATTGATGCCAGAAGTTTTGTGTCATCTTCTGTATGAGCTGCCATCTTGTTAACAGGTTAACATTTGTATGATCGTAGTTTATATCTGGAACACCGACCAAAGGTTCACCCACTAAGAAATGTCCTGGTGTTAGAGGCACTCCTGTGGTTTTATTTATTTCACATAATGGACGAGAGTTTAGGCACGCCTCGATCTGCGCTAGCAAGGTTGCCAGCTCTTCATATGTAAGCTTGGTGTCTCGGTTTACTCTAGCTAAGTGTCGTTTTGCGGACTGTACTCCCGCCTCCCATAAACCTCCGTATGATGGCATTCTTGGAGGTATGAAGTGCCACGTTGTTCCCTCAGTAGCCAGCAGTTCTGCCACTTCGCTTGCCGTATTCTTTCTGCCACATTCAAACATGTGCTTCAGTTCTTTGGCAGCACCTATAAAGTTTGTGCCATTGTCACTCCATATGTGTTTGCAATGGCCTCTGCGCGCAACAAATCTTTTAAAAGCTGCTAAAAAGGCTTGTGAAGTCAGATCTGTCACAGCTTCAAGGTGAATAGCTCGAGTAGCCATGCATACGAACAAGCATATGTATCCTTTTGTTCCATGGTGTCCGCGGCCTTTTGATGTTCTTATTAGCACGGGGCCAGCATAATCTACACCGCTGTTTATAAATGGACGGTTTTGGTTAACTCGCATAGCTGGTAGTTGGCCCATAAACTGGTTCTTGACCTTTGCCTTGTCTATCACACATATCTTGCAATTATGAATGCATTTTCTGACGGATGACTTTAATCCGATAACCCAATACTTGGTCTTCACATAAGTCATCATTAACTGATTCCAACCATGGAGTGTTCTAGTATGAGCTTCTTTAATTATTAATTTTGTGATGTGTTGATTAGAGGGAATAATGATCGGATGCTTAGTGCCTTCTGGTAATGTAGCATTCTCAAGGCGTCCTCCTACTCTTAGCAATCCTTTCTCGTCTAAGAATGGTGCAAGTGTAATGAGAGAACTCCTCTTTTTAACTCTTCCGTCTTTCTTTATATCTGCTATGTCCTTTTCATATACTTTGTTTTGATAGTATCTTATGCATTCTTCTTCAATTTTGTCTAATTCTATTGGTGTTAAGTGTGTATTTTTTGATAGTTCTCTTTCTTCTTTATTTAACATCCGTCTACAATATGCCAAAACTCGTTTCATTCTAGACATAGTTGAAAATCGTTCCCAAATTGGTATTTCTTCTATAACTGTGTGATATGATTGTTTCGATTCTAAATCTGTTTGTGTTATCTCTGTCTTATCGTATTCTATTTTATCTTCTTTAAGCCAATCTGGTCCACTCCACCAAATATTTTGTGTAGCTAAATCTTGCGCTTTACAACCTCTTGTTGCAATATCAGCAGAATTGTCTGCTGATTGCACATGTCTCCATCGATCATTATCTATCAAGCGTGTTATTTCTGCAGTCCGATTTGCTACAAACGTCTTCCAACGATTAGGCTGAGATTGTAGCCATGAGAGTACGACCATCGAGTCAGTCCAGACAAATATATTGTTCTTTTGGATGTCTAGAATTCCTGCTACATCATTGACCAATTCTGCTAGCAGTGCTGCAGCACACAGCTCTAATTTTGGAACAGAAAGTTGTCTTAAAGGGGCCACTTTCGTGCGAGATGCAATCATTGAGACCTGCACGCCATCATTCGTAACAACTCTGAGGTAAGTTACAGCTGCATAAGATTGAGTTGATGCATCTGCAAAACCATGTAATTGTGCATTTTTATTGTCTTGTGTCGTTTTCAACCAGCGTGGTACCTTTATGTTTTGTAAGTGAATCAAATCCTCTCTATAGGATGTCCATTCTTCTGTCAAGTCCGATGGCAATTCATCATCCCATCCTAAATGGCTCAGCCACAATTTTTGAATTAAGACCTTTGCTGTAATAATTACTGGCGATAGCCATCCGAATGGATCATACAGGCGTGCAACATCAGAAAGGATCGATCTCTTCGTTACAGGTTTTCTCATCTCAGGTAAGTTGACTGTTATTTCAAACGTATCTTCTTTTCTATTCCATGTCAAGCCCAGAATTTTAATAATCTTGTCTAGCTTTATCTCCATTGTATCTTTTGTGTTATATTCTTCTTTCAAAATTTCTAAAACTTCATCTGAATTACTTGACCACTTTTGCATTTGAAATCCCCCTCTTCTCAATATCTCCTTAATGTCTTGACACATCTTCTTTGTCTTCTCGATATTTTCATTTCCTACCATCAAATCATCCATGTAAAATGACTTTTTTATTACAGGCGCAGTATCCGGGAACTCGTGTGCTTCATCGTCGGTAAGTTGATTTAATGTACGCACTGCTAAAAATGGAGCAGCAGCGGTACCGAACGTTACAGTTGTCAAGTCATAACTCTCGAGCTCGTCTTCAGAATTATCTCGCCAAACGATGCGTTGTAGATTTGTGTGTTCCTCTGTTATATTAATCATCCTGTACATTTTGACAATATCTCCTACTACGCAAATCTTGTGTTTTCTCCAAGCTATAATTAAGCTCCGAAGATCTGGTTGTAATACGGGTCCTACCATCATTGTGTCATTGAGCGAGTGGCCATGCGATCCTTTCGCAGAAGCATCGTAAACAACTCGTACTTTACTGGTGTCTTTGTCCTCTCGAACTACAGCGAGGTGAGGTAGATATATTGAATTGTCGTTGTCTTGATGTTCTGATCTTCGCAAATGACCCATTTCTTTATATTCGTTTATTACTTTTATGTAGTCCGTTTTCAGCTTTTCACATTTTCCAAATCTTCTCTCAAGGTGTTTAAATCTGTTTATAGCTTGTTGTTTCGTATCTCCACATAGATCTACTGTTTCTTGAATACCTTGCTTTAATGGTAGGTGTACTATATATCTTCCACTTTTGTCTCTTTTTGTTGTTTGTTTGTATATTTCTTCACATTGTTCTTCTTCTTTTGTCAGTATTCTCTTCTTTGTGTACAAATCTGTTTCTATCTCCCAGAACCTTCGTAATAAATCGTTGTCTTCTGCAACCATCCTCGTGATATGTAGCGTGACTACATTGTGTTGGTTGCTGTGTTTTTCCTTTTGTTTCTGACCTGACAATATCCACCCTAAACTTGTTTTCTGGGCTACTACTCCATCATCTAATTTCCTCAGTCCTTCTTCAATTATTTGACAGAAGACGTCGGCGCCAAGCAAGATATCTATCTTGCCTGGGGTGCAGAAAGTAGGATCAGCCAGTTGTAAATTGTGGATATCTTGACAATCCATTGAGACGTGTTTCGATGGCAAAAGTGTAGATATCGACTTCAAAATATAAGCAGTAACACGAATCGTCTTCTTATTTTCAAATCTCGATGCAATTGTAAGGTCAACTAAGTGTTTGATATTTATTTGTGCACTTTCACCCACTCCTGAGACTACACCGTTGATATTGGTCCTCTTCAAGCCCAATAGTTGAACAACTCTCTCTGATACGAATGAAGCCTCTGAACCCTGGTCGATTAAAGCACGAAGTATGTGTGTATCACCATCACTTGACTTGATTTCTACTTGTGCTGTTGCAAGTAATACTTCTCGACCGGGTTGTTGTTTTGAAAGGTGTGCAGTTGTTAATTTTGTTTCTGGTTCTGGTTGTACTTGTGGTTGTGGTTCTTTTTCTTGATTTGCTTCTCTAACTTGGTGTAGAAGAGAATGATGTCTTTTCTTGCAGACTCGGCACGACGTCTTTTGTTTACACCGCATAACATTGTGATATGGAACAAGACAGTTGTAACACAATCGGTTTTTCCTCACAAAATCCTGTCTATGCTCCACTGATTGTTTCGTAAATTCTCTGCAGTTGAATATATAGTGATCGCCTTTACAATAAGTGCACGTAGGTTGTGCCGTTACGCTAGCATGTGCAGATTGAAATAAACTGTCTTCTTCATCTTCAGCTGTGACGTGGAACGACTTGTGTGTTTGTGATCTCTCCCTTGTTGGCGCCACGGCAGCCGCGGCTAACTCCAATGTACGGAATTTGGCTTCAAGAAATTTCCTTAAATCTTCCCATTTGGGCATGTCTTCACAGTCATCTTTATGCGCAGATTGCTCCCACTCCTTTAATGACTCTGTGTCCAACTTCTGTCCCACCAGAAATATAATAACAGGATCCCAAGAGTCAGTTTTTATGTTTAAATTATTTAAATGAAAAAGAAGTCGGATGCTCTGTCTGGATCATTCACCCATCTTCAACAGTTATCGGCACATGTCGCTTTGGTTTTGTTGCGCAGTTCCTTTTCAATGCCTCGTATGACCTACATTTTGAGGACGGCGCCCTCTTGGTTGTTCCCTCGCGAAATGATCGAGTTGGATCAAATTCTACAGCATGGCCTTGAGACAATATTAAACGTTAGGTTCAGCGAAACGCAATGGGTTCAGGCGGTGCTGCCCGTTCGGTATGGTGGTCTCGGAGTACGGCAAGTACAAGATGTCGGGCTTGTCGCATTTTTGGCTTCCACTCACGCATCCAGGGAACTTGTCACTCATATTTTGTCTGTAGATGGTGACAGTTTTCAGGTTCCGTTTTTAAAGGAAGCATTAATCGAGTGGAGGGTTCGATGTCCTAATGATACTAGACCCGATAACGTGAAATCGCAAAGATCCTGGGACGATATACTGAGCAGGCAGTTTTATAACGATCTTTTGGAAGCGGCGTCCGGGGTGGATGAGGCCCGTCTGAAGGCTGTGGTGGAGCCTGAGTCTAGCGCATGGTTACATGCGTTACCATCGTCGCATTTAGGTACACTTTTAGACAATGACTCATTAAGAGTAGGGGTAGCACTTAGGTTAGGATGTTCGGTGTGTGAACCTCACCAATGTATTTGTGGGGCATCAGTTGAGGCCAACGGCCATCATGGCTTAAGTTGCGTACGGTGTGCGGGTAGGTTCTCAAGGCATCACTCTATAAACGACATCTTACGGCGCGCAATGATCTCCGCCAACGTGCCTAGTGTACTGGAGCCTCAGGGTCTTAGTAGGACGGATGGCAGACGCCCGGACGGGTTAACACTGGTTCCTTGGGAGAAAGGTCGTAGTCTAATTTGGGATGCAACATGTGTTAGTACATTCGCTCCCTCCCACCTCGGCCAAACCATTAGCAAAGCAGGGGCTGCGGCTGAAAGTGCAGCTAAATTAAAACATGCCAAATACTCGAACTTGGAGCCAGTGTATGACTTTGTTCCGGTGGCTGTCGAGACGGGTGGACCCTGGTGCTCAGAGGCCAAGTCGTTATTAAAAAAAATCGGACAGCGTTTGAGAGAGAGAGGTTGTGATCCCCGGTCTGGCTCGTACCTGGTTCAGCAAATATCGCTGGCAATACAACGGGGCAATGCTGCTAGCATTTTTGGAACATTTCCGCCAGGTACTCGTCAGGCCGGAGTTTGATTTTTGATGGGTTATTGACAAAGCGTGTTGCGGATTATTATATTGTATCACTTTGACGAAGCTTGTTGCTGATAAAAAATTATGTGTCATTGTGACGATGGTTGCTACGGATGCTCATTTTGTATTTATGACGAAACCTGCGCTGTGGATATAATATTTTTATATTATGCATGCATGAGATTTGTTAAAATAAATAAATAGGTATTAAGAGACGTGCAAATGTTATGCCAGTTCAGAACAAGTAGGTACATGCATTTGATTTACTTTAAACTGTTGATACAATCCATCGTAGTATCAAGTAAAGTCTTGATTTGGCTCGCTGACTGATTTTGAATCTTCTTAATTCCAAATAACTTTTTTAAGAGAGAGTTAACAATCATTTTCTTATTGCCGAAGCGTTTTCTAAGAAGTTCCCACGCTTGTATGTAGTTTGTTTCCGTGATTTGTATATGTCGCAATAAGGTTTCGGCTTCGCCGGAGATACTTGTTTTTAAATAATGAAGTTTCTGTACACTGGTAAGTTTTGTGTTGTGCACGAGCGCCGTAAATAAATCTTGGTACGTAGGCCAATCTTCATATTTTCCCGAAAACGTAGGCAGTTGAATTTTCGGTAGATTCACGAACGTTAATTTCTCATCGTGTAACGACGTTGACATATTATTGCACAGCTCCACTGATTTCTTTTGTGACTCCCATTTATTTAATAAATCAGTTAAGTTGGCTTGTAAACAAAGATAAAGGTCCTCCACTGAGTAGTAATCTTCATTAAGAAAATACGGCAAATCTCCCCGTTGTTCGCGTGGCGTGCAACTTAGAAGGTTATTATGCGCTTGTCTAAACATATCCCAATAATTGTCAATTAATTTTATTCTTTGTGTAACATAACCTTCCGTAAGTCGCTGTTTCGGACACTTTTTTATGTTTGCTTGCGTTTTTTGTAACATGCCGGCCACATCTTCTAACTTCGTCAATAATTTGTTTTGTTCCGGAGTTGCTGGTTGCGACATTTTAGTTATTTAGCACTAATTTATTCACTTATAAGTCACTATAATGTTTATAACTTCATATCAAAGTTTGTAGTCACGGAATATACACGTATTCGTATGTAAAACAGTTTATTTTCCACTTATAAATTCACTTCAATCTTCGTTATAAGTCGATAATTATTTAAAGTAACTTAAATCTGCACGAAACGACGTAAACAACTCGGCTTATCTGCAATCCTATTGTCTTCGCCGGGCGTGGCCGGGCGCAGCTGCATCGCTCCCGTATTCGATCCGGTTCGGCTTAGGGCCATATGTTCTTGTGTTTAAGGTTCAATTTTGTGTAGGGAAGCGGAGTCACAGAAAAAGACATGTTCTTTTGATGCTGGTCTAATTGCAACTAACTTAACATTGATATTTCTATGCATGAATACATTAGACACTATCATTTCCTTAATAATTTTATTTTTGTTATACTTTCAAAACCAAAATAATACACAATTAGCTTTCTAATAAAAATATTATAAATAAATAAATATCGGACAACCTCACACAAATCGATCTAGTCCCAAATTCAGCTCTAGAAGGCTTGTGTTATAATCTAAGTACATATTTTAGTTGAATTTTAATATAAGGTAATGAGGCTGATACAAGTATATTTTAAAATGTATAATAACAATAATACAGAAATTAAAATACAAACTATGCACTAAGAACTTAAGTATCTAAAATATATGCTAATATGGAATAAATTTAATATTATTTTAGTTGAATGAAGTGATAAACGCGGTACGTATTCATTTCTCTTGGGATAGAATTTCTTTTCAGATTAATCATCATATCTTTCTGACTCTAAATAACATAACAACTTTCGGCTGCCATCGCAACTATGGTTCGCAACCAATTGCGATGAGATTATTTTAGACCTTTAATTGTTGGCAACGAGTTGCGATAGACGAGTGTTTTATGTTAACACGCGGCCAGTTGCACGGCAACAAACTTTCGCAACCAGTACATTTGTTTCACCATACTTTCTCGAAAGTAAGAACCTACTGTCTTTAATTATATCCAATAACTTTTTAAAAATAAGCGACGGCAATGAAACGAAATTATGTTATATACGATAATAGGACCAACAAGTGCACTATACGTTTTTTATTGCTTATGTTTACAATATGGAAATTGCTATTTTTATTTATAATTTTATAAAAATTTGACACAAAGGTAAATTACGAAAGAAAAATGTGATGCGATCCACTACAAAATACTCAGGACTCGCCCCTGCGGCTCTACGTTTCAGGCGTAATGCTCAAACCGTAAATAGCACTAGTACATCAATTGCCATTAGAAAATAATAGCTAATGTAATTTCTATCGTACGCTGCAGAGTATGCTCCCCAGCGGCGCCACAGTCAAAGTCCATTATTTTGTTCCCTGGTACTGGTACAGCCAGAAACATGATGGGGCAATCTGCCGAATCCTGCGCAGATCAGACGACGCAACGGAGCCACGCTGTTACGCCGCCTAAATCCAACTAGATTTAAGTTTTTAATTTTTTTTTTGTGTATGATTTTGTTTTGTCTGATTTTGTAGTTCACAGTGACTTAGTAGAGGCCTGATTTCTTTTAAAATGCAGATCGTTTTAGACATTTGTCTCTCCGATGTTACTACCTAGAACAGGGCTATTGGGATTTATTGGTATATATTAGAAAGCTACAGTTTTAATTTTTCATTGATAAATTTTGTTTCAAAAACTACTCGAAATTTACAAAATTCAAGCGGAAAATTGTTTTTTTTTCAACTTATTTTCGACTGCACGCAATGAAAGCATGAAATAGCTACGTTACTACCTAGAACTCGGGGAAAACTATTATTCACTTCAAAAAGTTGGTTGAAATTATCACTATAAAAAATACTTTAAAAGGAATAAGGCCCTTTAATTACTGTAATGCTGTGTAACTAATTTGAATAAATAAATAAATAAATGATACACGTATGTGGAGTTTGATTGTGGCGCCGCTGGAGAGCATACTCTGCAAAGTACACTGAGAATAGATAGAAACATTAGCTATTATTTTCTCATGGAAATTTCTCGTACGTGGTGTACGATCAACGTACATCATTTCACCATATAATTATTTGATATTCATTATGGCGGCGCCGCCACAGAGCAGCACACAGATGGCGCTATTCTCAATGTTTTAACAGAACCTTTTTATAGATTCTGATTTTTTTATGTGGAAATACCACATACATGTTAACATATATATACTTAAATTGAAATGTAATTTTAGGGGACATTGGCTATCACCGTGCCTGCGGTAAAACAAACTGTTGCCAAAATTGCTTCAGATAAGGTAAATATAATACGAGTAACTATGCGCGTTTCTGTTTAGTGTCACCTTTTCAATTAAAATTCCACAGATTCAAAAATCAATAATTTTTTTTTTTTAGTTGACCCTTGTTTTATAGGCAAACGTTTCATCGAATTTATATTTCATAGAATTTTCATTTCATCGATGAATTTTCTGAAACTATAAAATGTTTCGGAATATTATAGCACAAACCTGATCTAACCTAACCTAATTTATAGATTTAAAAATCGATAGGTTGACATTTTCAAGATTTCTGAAAATATTATGACTCCCGAGGAAAACTTTGTCTATGAAATTAAAATTCTATGAAGTGTTTTTTTACAAAAGAAGAAGAGAAGCCCATGTTTTTGACAAAAAGCTTTATAAAATAGGTACCGTGGTAAAATTGAAGTCAGCGAAGATAAAAAGAAAATCTTTGCCGAGTGCATTAATAATAACCGTTTAAAAATTGTTATGTCCAAAAAAAAATAAAGATATTATGCGTGTGTATGTACTTAAAGAAAATTATCGACTCATGTTTTTTGCCAGAAATATAGTGCTGAAGCGAAAGAGGTAATTATACTAAAATATAAATATTTTTTTTACGTGAGTTGAAACCGTTTTTAAAATTATTAGGTATTTATACTGATGAACAACTTTTTTAACACAAAATATATGCGCGAAGTCCGCGTCAGACTTGCGCTGCGAGGGTTTCATGCAATACAAAACTGTATGCATACTTACTTAATTTCAATTTTGAAAGAATTCAATATCAGGTACTACCGGGTTACCTTCAGTTTGTACCTGAACTATGATGACCTCAAGTGGCGCAAATATGCAGCCATTGACAGTGTCTACATGTTTGAGCCATTTGAGTAGAAACGCTCGGGCCATGGGGTCAAAGTGCCCAAAAATATTCCAGGAACTGGCGAAGAGACTTGTGGATTTGACGGGTGACCAGAGAGCTGACTCATACCAAAACTTGCATACTTGCAAAACTTGCATATTTATCTTTTTCCACAGGCGGATCTTCTTTTAAAAAATTTGAGACGTCTTTTTCGTTCAATAAAATCTGTATCCTAAATTTCCAATTTGAAAAATTTCGTTTCTCATCAAGTTGGGGCATTACCATGGAAGCCATTTTGTTCTAAATTTGCCGTTACAATTTGAAATTATTTTTATTACCTGAAAAAATCTTAAAATACCCGGACTAATTTACTATGCCATATGGCTATGGCTGACTAATTTTCCTTTTTATTTTCCATTTGAAAGTCGCCCATAACCTTTTATTTTATGGAAATAAAAAAAGAAATCAAATCAGCGTAATTGACTAATGTGTTTTATTGATGAGAATAATTTTCAGTAGCTGACAGTTAGCATAAAAAATGAAAGACCAACCAATCACAGTTATGTTGGCAGTACTGTGTTAATCTAGAGAAAAATAATCTTGCCAACATTATAAAATAATCTAACAGTCATTACTTCATGTTGGTCATCAAGGTACAAATTCATGTCAAAGATTAGCTAGAAGTTCAATTTACTGACCAAATATAAATAACGATACGAGTATTCAGAATTACGTAGGTAAATGCGAAATTTGTCTTGCGTATAGGAGGAATAACTCAAATGAAAGTCTGTTGGCTCACGAGTTCAATTTCTTGCCGTGGAATAAAGTAGCTATTGATTTCTTTGAGTTTCATAAAACTACATATTTGATTGTGGTTGACTATTTCTCAAACTATGTAGAAATAGCAAAATGCTCAAGAAATACTAGTGAAGTGGTATTTACACATTTAAAATCAATTTTCGCTCGACACGGTATTCCTGCCACATTGATGTCTGATAATGGCCCTCCTATGAATTCTAAAGCTTTCCAAGATTTCATGGCAGAGTGGAATATAGAGCATATAACGTCTAGTCCGTATCTAAGTAGGTCAAATGGTCTAGTTGAACGTACAGTTGGCATAATAAAAAACATGCTAGAGAAATGTAAGGCAGATAATTCTGACCCATATTTGGCACTGTTACAATACAGAAACACTGCTAAAGACAGTCAATTCTCTCCAGCTGAATTATTGATGTCCAGATCACTACGTACTAAGCTACCATCTATGGAAAAAGACCTTAAACCAAAAATGTGTGACTATAATGATTTAAAGAAGTATGATGATTTTAGAGTTGAGAAGATGACTAATTATTTTAATAGAAATGTTAAAGACTTGAAGCAGTTAGACACAGGTACTCCAGTAATGTTTAAGAAACATCCCGATTCAACCTGGATTCCGGGTGTAGTGGATAAAGTGTGTCCGGAACCTAGATCTGACATAGTTAAGAATTCAGATGGAGCTTATAGACGAAACAGACAGCATATTTTAGAACGGCCTATTTTCATAGACCCATCGTCTGTTTATAGCCCGTCTAATCCTTGTAGTTCTAATAAAAGTACTGATAATATGAATGTTGAACATCGTTCTCAAGAAAATGTGGTGTTTGACCCTCACAAGATATATACGCGTTCAGGTCGTGAGGTTAAGAAACCTAAACGTTGTGATTGTTGCTAGTAGTTTTGAATCGATTTTTTATAATTTTAATATTGTTTACACTGCCGTCATATCGAAATAGGGCGCTTCTACATAAACTTGAAAACGGAGAAAAAAATATTTTGTAAATTTGAAATTAAAAAATTCGCTGCGTGAAAGAATATAAAAAATGTGAAACTTTTTTAATGCAAAAATGTGTAGAAGCATTTGAGCTATAGGGATTGATATGCAAAATCCAATTTGGATAACATTTAATAATAAATAAACGATATTTTATCTTTTCTCTTAGTAAAAAAAATACAAATAAATACTTTTATACTACAGTAAAAAGACGTGTCTGGCTAGAAACGTCTTTTCAGCGTAGTAATTTATTGAAACTTCTTTTTGACTTAGTAATAATACGCATAGCGCATTTTAGTTAACGAAATAAAAAGGACGCATATAGCCATTAACTGCTTTTTAACGTAGGTTGTAAGTAAAACATCGACCTACTTAAAAAGAAAAAAGCAGATACGTTTTTTTTTTTTTGAAGTGAAGGAAGTAGGCAATTGCTTTTTATTTTAATTACGTTACCCACAAATAAGTTTTAGTTTTACCGCTTTATAAATGTCAAAAAGGAATTCTTGCATTGACGACTTTTTATTTGTTTTAATAAAAAGTACAAGTGTATTTTTTTCCGAAAACGTCTAAAGCTATTTGAAGCAACTGATTTTAGCTTATGTATGTCATAAGTCATAAGTATTTATTCATTTAACAATTTACATTGCGTTTGAAATCATATTAATAAAAAAAAAATTACAATAACAATAAATTAAACAACTATACTCAATAAAATTAGATAATGAAATGAAATATACAATAATTAAAATGTCAACATTTAAATAATTTAACAAATATTAATAATTAATTAATTAACAGGTACTGATGATGTCCACTTTATCAAATAATTAACATGCCTTTTCTATATGGCCGTTTTTTTAATGATTGTGCCTGTCCCCTTTGAAGAAAATGTATATTTTAATACGACAACCCTATAAATTTAAAGAAAAGCAAACTAATATATTTATGTATATTTATTACAGTAGACTCAAAATATACACCAGACATCAAAGCAAGAATAGGTTTAGCAAACGTGGCTGTTAAAAATAAAAATAATTGAATGACCGCAAATATATCCCAGAAAATAAAAAATAACAAACGAATTTTTTTTATGGGGTGCATAGTTTTCTATGGGTGTGAAAATCGATCATGACGCAAAGGTAAGGGAAGGTACGGAAAACCTTCGAAATGTGATGTTGGTGAAGCATTTAACAGTAAATGGTTGAACACCATAAGTCCGGTCCAGGGATAGTGGCGCTACAAACAGCTTTCATATGGCAATAATGTGCATACGTTATATTATTAAACGTCAGTAGCAATTTATCACAGACCAAACTGAAAACATTTTTTACCGGAATGCTGCTCAATCCGTTCTTCTTGCGAAATAATTACTGAATTCTATTGAAAAAACTTGACTTTTATCACTGTGAAAAGTTTTAGCTTTATTATGAAAAAACTACTAAAATGGAATGTCTAAAAAGTCCTGTTTCCTCTTTGTTTACTTACATCAGTGACATTCACTGACTTTCAACGTTAGTTACCAAAAATGTGTCGTTGTCAGTAAAGTAGTACCTCTAAAGAACCGCATTATGGCGTGGGTTGAAAAACACCCTGTTAGAGTATACATACTATATCAGCTACACCGACAGGAGTTTGAGTCTTAAATTTATGATGATAATTTAAAGAAACCCTTAAAATTTCCTTCAACTGCCTGGACGCATCTGATTGAATTGATATCCAACCGCGAGCCCCCTTTACCCCGCACGCTTAACTTTACTACGTAGAAAAGACGGTACTGACACTTGCGCCTGACTTATTGTGACTTAAATGGTGATTTCACTAAGATGAAAAGGCGCAACTACGCAGAACCGTCTTTTCTTTATATTATCGTGTAGAAGCGCCATTTATTTTTATGAAAATGTCCATATTTTTCTAAAATAATAAAACGCTTTTGCTTAGATGGGTCTTTTTATTTTAGCATACATCAGAAATGCCTTTTCTCATTCGTTGTATACGCGGTATCCCGCAGATACGTCCTTTTTGATTGAAGGTTTCACAGGGTTCTGTTCATCTTTAGTCAAATTTAAAAATACTGGTAGATCCGTCTTTTTTTGCTGATTCCGAATATGTATAGAACTCATTTTTGTCAAAAATGTTAGATGCGCCCTTTTTCGATAGTCATCCTTTATTATTTTATGTTCGTTTGAAATGTAATTTAAGTTCTATTTCTATTCTATTTTTTATATAAAAAAAAATGGCGTCTGTCCATTGGAACAATTCAGCCAATGTCAAGGTTGTAAGAACGTTGTACGGTGAGTTGAGCTTTTTGTAAAGTGATAGCGATTTACAAAAAACCACACGGACTATCGGGCCTTGACCCAGGAAGGGCTATGAACGCTTCAAGTTGAATCCTTCATTAGCTATTCACTCATACGTTAGATCACTGCACAATACGCTATCAATACTACACATTGAACAACAAAAATGAATAAATAATGAACAACAAAACTTAAACGCATGCGGCCATCTTAAGTCACGAACCGGCACCCGTAATTTAAGTTAATTAATTAAATAAAATCAAGGAATAGTAGCTCGAGGCTTTTGCCAATGTCAGTTTATAATAATATTCACTTTATAAAGAATAAAACCATGAAAAAAACAAAAATTAAATTATTAAAACATGAGATGAAATGAACATGAACAAAGATGGCCGATGAATCGTAATTTAAGTTTGTTTACATCCTTTACTGACGGATGTCATTTATACCTTTGTCAAATATGACAGTGTTTCGTTTTACGTAGGTATCGTAAAGTTTACTGTATAGAGGTTTTGTAACATAAAATTTTAAATTAGTGTTTAAAGCCAGACCAGAAATATATGAGGATTGTCAAGAGATCTATTTATAAGATTTATATGGCAACAATTTTGCAACCAATCGCAACCCATTATAATGACATTAGTTTAAATACCTGTCAGTTCCACTATGTTAATCTCGTAATATCATTTAATAGAATGCACTCTTTTCCTGACTGTTTTTCGTGTAGTGAACACGTGTACACTTTATTTATAATCGTACGTTCACGACTGTAAATGGTTTTCGTCATTTTCTTTGGATAATTTTAAATATTTTTCTTTTAAAGCAACCACCACGAATGACATTGATATTATTGACAAACCATCATAAAATCATTGCCAGTGTAAGAAATTAGTTCCAGTGAAATTCCGCAATATGGCGCATCCTCACATATTTCTGGTCAGGCTTTATAATATTGATTTGTATGTAGGTACAGTCGGCGTAGTATTTTCTTTCCTTCGGAGGGAGATGTTACGATAGTATCTATGGTTGTCTTATAAATATATATGACATATAGAAATTAACAAGATGTCTATATTCTTTCTCGTCTTACAATAAACGTCTTTAATATCTTTCTTGACTTTCTCTCACCATCTCAAGACCTTAATAATTTGGACAATGAAGAAGGCTGACCGTGACCGCATCGATGTGTTTGAAATAATTATGGTGCTGGAGGAAGTTCCGTACCAACAGCTCTGACTTTCCACGATTTTTCCTTCGTAGAATTTTGAAGCAAGACTGAAGAAAAAAGATCGAGAGGCCGTAGCCCGATAAGAGTATCAGACCATCGCTCCGCTCATCGTTCAACACAAACTGAACGATGCACTCAATGATAAAGCACATCACACACATCTAGGAAAAAATACTTCGGCATCCGGAGAATCACGACCCTCTCAGTAATGAGGAGGACGACGCGAGGAGGATAGAAATATTCCACTTGCCCCATGTGTCTTCTTACCCCAACTGACCTTAAATTTAGTCGTACCCTACTTTTAGTATCTAAGAGTCAATGGCATTACGCTACACATCATCATGTGTGTCATGGTCACGTTTACAAGATAAGGACTTTATGATATCTTAGATTGTTATACTACCTATAAATCGCATCGTGATCAAAATAGAAGAGATGCGTCATTTCTGGCAATGGAGATATTTTTTGTTTATTTTTGATGATTAAGAATTACACGCTTTTAAGTAATTCATGCAATTATTGAACGTCGATGACTTTCCATGGTTTTTTCATCATTGTTTAGTGTAATAAAATGTTTCCATTATTCTTTCAGCTGGTTCGTATAATTATCTTATTAATATATATATTATACTATATGTATGACGGAAGTGAGTTGCGATCTCAGAAAATTGGCTTTATAAAAAAGCTCAAAATCACTCATAGATTCTTTCAGATTTCACCTCGAGGTTGAAACTTACATGAACTTTGTAAAAGCCTAATCTAACATATTTAATAAATATGTGAATACATTTTTATTTCTCTAAATATCTAAATTTACACATTACGCATTCAAAATACATCTAACATGTATATATTGTAATATTAAAATCAATCTAAAATGGGCCCCGTAGCTTTGTACCAAAGACATTGGCAGCATCGCCTCGCTGTACTGGATATTAATTAATAACAACAGTATATTATTTGCAGGTCACTGAAGCGATGGTCATGGTAAGGCAGTACACATTTATCATATCTTTGATATCTTGTTTAATGTATACACTGAACTCATAAAGCCCATTACATTACTTTGGAGATTGGACAGACAACAGTCAATAACAGTCGGTGGATGTAAGATTGCGAACTTGCGGTACGCCGACGATACCACTCATAAGCAACCAGTAAACATCATCACATTATAGAAGACTAACTTCTCAAAATGGAACGAGTGAGTGAAAGGTCTTAAAATAAATCGCACCGAGACAGGTGATGATTGTCGACCGAGCAAACAATGACTTGCCAGAAGTGACTCAAATTGCAAACTGCAAAGTGGTGCAGTTTTATGTACACCTTGGCTCTCTCATACGTATTAAACATACTTATAGTAGCGGTGGTTGCGTGGATGAAGTTAGAAGACGCGTGGCGATAGCAAGAAGCGCTATGGATGAGCTGAAGATGATGTGGCGTTATAGACACATCATTAAAGTTACCAAGACCCGGCTCGTATAAACATTTATCTAGCCCTTATTTTTGTACGCTTCCGTGAAGTGGACGTTGCGGGATTTCGAAAGGAAAAAGATAGATGCTCAGGAAATGTGGTGCTGGAAGCGAATGCTAAGGATTCCTAGACCGAATATCGCACAAATGTGTCCATACTTCAGGAACATAGCTGCAACCAGCGTCTATTTGCTCTCGTACAATCACGCATACTCAAGATCTTCGGACACATGTCGAGGCGGAATAGTGATTCCATTGAACGTCTCGTTGTTTGGGGGAAAGTGGAGGGCACGAGACCACGTGGTGAAAAGTTATGCCAGTGAATCCTACTGGCATTTCAGTAAGCCTAACTGTTATACTGTTATTGCATTTAGATAATATTAAAATACCTTACAAACCGATTGTAGTGGCCTAAGAATAGCAATACTAATTTATTTATTTATTTATTTATTTATTTAGAATGAATCATTATTTGTAACATTACAGTTTTGACCATTGCGCTACATCGATTCTTAATCTAGAGTAATACAAATCTATAAATCTAATACAATAATTAACAATAATACAGAATTAATAATACAAAATAAATACAATCCTTTCTAACTTCTCTCAATCACTCTCTTCCATTCGATCATCAGTCGCGCTATCCCTGTCACAAACACATCGCACTGCGGTGATGCCTCGAGTACTGAGTTGAGCAGGGCAGCACGAGAAATGGGCGAGTGGCGGTACAAGTGCGTGCGTGAGGGAGCTAGTGCTAGAAGCGGTACTTCCCGTCGCCTGTTGCGGTAGTCATCCGGTACTTTTAGTTTAAGGACCTTCCCCAGGATACTGACGCAATTAATAATACTAATGTAATTATATTACCGCATCCATCTCAGTGAGGTCCCCGCCGGCGCTCTTACCGTCCGGGGTGACGGCTAGGACGTCTGACTACATCATAAATCCTTCACGACCAGATGATAAAAAAATGTGTCGGTCGATACTTGTAGTTTATGCAGCAGTCACATAATGAGGGATCTTAAAACAAGTGTTCTAAGTCTTAATTGTATACAGTTGCATTCACTATTTCATTTACAGACACACACTCATATTTTCTTTTATGTATGACTAGCTTTTGCCCGCGGCTTCGCACGCGTTAAAAAAATACGTTCGCTTGGCATAACTTGGCATTTGGCATTGGCTTGGCATAACTCAAGCCCTTCATATTTTTTGTTTACTGTAGCTTTGGAATATTTGAATGCTTTCATGGACATGATTCCTTGTTCATTTTAGATTCAATTTCTACTTTCTTGTTTCCGTTTTACAACGTTGTGTTTTCTCAATGCGAGGCCTCCGACATTTTTGTGCACTGTCTCAATTGGTTACTTAAATAAAGTCATGTTCTCTTCTTTCCGTTGTGGTATATTGTCTTGCTTAGTGCCCCCGCTTTTTTTGGTCATCATCTTAGAATACTTAATCGTTTGTTCAGAATTGCTTTCCTGTTACCGTTTTAAGGTTTATGTATTCTCAATGTGAGCACTACTGCATTTTTGTTATCTATCTCTTCAGATTACTTGAAAGTTACACCAGTCTTGCTTTTTTTTCCGTTTGTTATATTGTTTATTCTTCGCGCCTCCCGTCTGGTTTGGTCACCATCCCCATTTAGAATCCTTTAAAGTTTGATCAGAATTGCTTTCTTGATTCCGTTTTAAGGATTTGTGTTTTCTTAATGTGGGCACTATGCAACTTTAGTTCACTATCTTTTCAGGTTACTTAAAAGTTTGATCAGACTTGTTTTCTAGTTAGCATTTTAAGGTTTTGTGTTTTCTTTCTTTTCTTTCTTGATCACCACATGTACAGGTCACTTAGCCTTTCATCAGATTTACTTGTAATTTTCAGTTTTAGCATATTGCATTTTGTAAGTGCGGGGGGCTCTGCCCCCCGAGCCCCCCGTCTTTTCAATGCCATCTCTTCGTGTTACTTAAAAGTTTCATCAGTCGTGCTTACTTCTTTTCGTTGTGCAATATTGTTTTTTCTTTGTGCCTCCCTTTTGGTTTGGTCACCACCTCTTCTCCTTCTTGGAATTCTTTAAAGTTTGATCAGACTTGCTTTGTTGATTCCGTTTTAAGGTTTTGTGTATTATAATGCGAGCACTACGCCATTTTAGTTCAATATATTTTCAGGTTACTTTTATGTTTGATCAGACTTGTTTTCTTGTTAGTGTTTTAAGCATGTTTTAAGGTTTTACGTTTTCTTCATCACCATATCTACAGGTCTCTTAGCCTTTTATCAGATTTAATTAAATTTGTCAGTTTTAGCACTTTTAGCTGATGACATTTTCTGACTGCGGGGGGCTCTGCCCCCCGAGCCCCGCGTATTTTTTAATACCATCTCTTCGTGCTGCTTAAAAGTTTCATCAGTCTTGCTTTTTTCTTTCCGTATTGCGATATAATTAACTTAGTGCCTTCCGTCTCTGTTAGTTACCATCTCTTTAGAATACCTAAAAGTTTGGTCAAACCTGCTTTCTTGTTTCCGTTTTCTTAATGCGAGTACTATGCCATTATCGTTCACTATCTTTTCGGGTTACTCAAAAGGTTGTGCAGACTTGCTTTCTCATCACCATATCTACACGTTACTTAGCCTGACATCAGATTTACTTTAATTTTCCTGATTTAGCATGTTATACATATTTTTTTTCAATAACATCTTTTCCTGTTATTTAAAAGTTTCATCAGTCGTGCTTTCTTCTTTCCGTTGTGCGATATTGTTTTTTCTTTGTGCTTCCCGTCTGGTTTGGTCGTCATCTCTTTAGAATCCTTTAAAGTTTGATCAGACTTGCGTTCTCGATTCCGTTTTAAGGTTTTGTGTTTTCTTAATGCGAGCACTATGCCATTTTAGTTCACTATCTTTTCAGTTTACTTAAAAGTTTGATGAGACTTGCTTTTTTGTTAGCCTTTTGGTGTTGTTTTTTTGTTGATCACCATATATCTACAGGTAACTTAGCATGTCATCAAAGCTACTTGAATTTTTCAGTTTTAGCATGTAGTCCTTTCTTAGAGCGGGGGGCTCCGCCCCCCGAGCCCCCCATTTTTTTCGATACCGTCTCTTCGTATTGCTTAAGTTTTATCAGCCTTGCTTTCTTTTTTCCGTTGTAAGATATTGTTTTTTTCTTATTGCCTCCCGTCTCTGTTAATCACCATCTCCTTAGAAAAACTTAAAAGTTTAATCAAACTATTATGAGATAGTTTATATTTTGTCTAAACACATACTGACGAACTTAAACTTTGCATCAGCTGTATTAAAATTAAAGAAATTAATTGTGCATAGTAATAACATTTAAATGTATCACTCATTAACTTCAAATTTGTGTAAGAGATCGTAGTAATATAGTGAACGTACGTTTTAACGCGAGCGCAGCGAGTAAAAGCTAGTAAAACAATACACAAATTACAGACCAATCCACTCACTTCGCCATTGCGAAACCTCTGCTGCGGAGGGCACCTCGGGGAAAACTACTGTTTAAAGCTCACAGATGGCGCTACTGGTAGCACCTATGCGCGTATCATATTTCACTAACTTTCCGTAAATACATATTTATACGTCATAGGATAAAATTGATTAAAAATAATTTTATTTTGATTATTATCTCTCAAGAAACCAAAATGCAACTTATTTATTCATTTCAAATTTTCTCCGCGTCTCAGTCTATATGAAAAGAGGGTCAATATTTATAAACTACTGAGTAAATACATGAATTTTAAATGCAATAATAGAGTGGTAGTTCCCATTGTTGCATCGCGAAATTAATAATAACAAAATTGTGTTCAGTTTTGTTTCATAAAATGATAATTTCGTGTACCACTAACGCCATCTACTGCCCCGGTGTCCGTAACTCGGCGACTCGTCCAACCTCAGAGCTATTGTCCCCCGGTGGGTAGCGCAGGCCGGCCCCCGCGGGGTACGCGTGGTTCTAAATTCAAATTCACGACGCTGATGGATGACGCTATGAGGTGCACACGACTTCATTCGCGTATTTTTTCTTTACCGTAGACGGAAAAAAAGTATCCTACAACCATCTCCGGATGTCCAGCTATCCCTGTACCAAAAATGGTTAAAATCCGTCCAGCCATTTCGGCGTGATAGGAGGACAAAGGATTTTATGAAAACAGATGACGCCAGGTTGGCACGGCGACGCGTGTCCATACAAAACAACTATCAAGCTGCATCACGCTATCAATATTTTTCCTGAAATCATGACCTCCCTCCATAGAAAATTTATTTTCAATACAATTTTAGGATTTTATAATAGTATAGATATCGTTTTATTAATATTTATTGTTTATTGTTTAAAACTACTCAAAGCACCTTGAAAAGTAATTAGCTCATAGTCCTACCTGAACATATATTAACGACATCTATTAAGATGACAATAAATTATTATCATCTACAATGTTACTAATAATATGACCTGTCATAATAATTTCGTAACGCCATAAGATTCAGGTGCCAACTTAACTCAATCGAGCGTACGTCAATAATGGCGACAGCACCACTGAACGGATACATGATGGCCTCACTGTTTTGTTATCCGTGGTATTATGAATAAGGAAGCAAAGAAAAATGCATGAGATGACACGGTTATTATTACAGTAGTTTCTTAGTGGTTCTGGGTTCAAATCCCTGCTAGGTGAAATCCTTTCTACATTGTAAATTTAATGATTTTGTCTCGAATCATGGTTGTTTTTAATACAAAATGCATACATTGTCGAGCAGCAACTCTCAATACCTGATACACTGCTGCTTACATTAGGTATGCGATCGATATTCAACAACTTCGTTACTAATTCTCGAAGTCCGGGTTAACCATCACAGCTACACCCTAGCTTGTGCCGAATCGTGGTCACAGGCACTCAACGACGTGCATCGACTCTCGGGTATCGTCTCGAGGGACGCATCAATGGCTCCTATAGCATGTATGGAGCTGGTGTTATTAACTCAGGAAAAATCTTAACAGCGCGATGCAGCCGCTAGTATGGGATTGTGTCAATGTAACAACGCCATCTAGCGGAAAATTGGGTCGTTGAGAACAAAATCTCAATAAAGAATGACTGATATTTATTACTTTGGATAGATTTAATATATAAAAAAACTACATAGATGCAAAATTGTGGCTAAATACATCGTATATTTATCGTTTATTATACATTTCGCTACCTTATTAGTAAGTTAGGTCAAACACAAACAGTGCCAAAATTTGCGCCTAATGTTCTAAATGTTGCTTGGTAAAACATATTTTAAAATGTATTTAATGTACCTACTTAAATTGATTCGAAATACTTTTATTTCAATTACACTCGATAAAATAGCAATTAAAAATCTGTTTTATCCATTAACATTTTTTATTGCGTCTCCGGGCTTTTTTATGGTCAATACTTACAAACTACAGAAGAATATAATTGCATATTCAATAAAAGAGCATTAGTTCCTATTGTCGCAAATTGTGTTTTTAAAGAAATGTACCTATGTTTTTTTTTGAGCATGAGCCAATTTACAACGAACATTGCACTCATATTTTCGTCTGTGTTGGTCGATAATTGGCGCCATCTTTTTTATCTAACTAACACGGTTTCCGTAACTCAACGCCTCCAACAACCTTAACCTTATTGTTAATACCGGTGGGCCGCGAGGAGGTATTATGTCAAATTCATACTTTTTAGTTTTTGTACACGTAAGAGCCGCGCGGGGGTCGCGTCGTTCTAAATTCAAAATCACAAACGCTGTCATTATAAGGTTTACACATTGTAAGGAAAATATTTCATGGGATTTATGTTTTCAGAGATAAATATTAATCAATTTAATCATAATAAAAAGTATCCTATAACCATCTTTGGATGTTCAGCTATTCCTGTACCAAAATTAGTAACTTTTTATCCAGCCGTTTCGGCCACATTAGAGGACAAAGGTTTTTTTGAAAACAGATGGCGCCAGGTTGGCACGGCGACGCGTGTCCATACAAAACAACTGTCAAGCTGCATCACGCTATCGAGATTTTTCCTGAAATCATGACCTCCCTCCATAGAAAATTTATTTTCAATACAAATTTAGGATTTTATAATAGTATAGATGTACTCAGTAGTACTGTATGAAGCATGCCACAAACCGCCGCACGCGGTGTCGTTTTAGCGGTTTTCGCGGAGCGAATCGCGCAGGGGCAAGCGGCGCGAAGCGCGGCGGGAACAAATGTATAATTATAATATAGGGAACATGGCACGACTTTAGAGCGGCGCATGCGGCGATTCGCGCGGACGAGTTAAGGTGTTCGCACATTATAACAACTCAACGGCGACTCGATTCTACGCCAAATATTCAAATAGTGGACGACGTGTGGTCTACGCGTCGTCCACTACTAATATCATTTTTTTGAAATTAAACCTAGAAAATATGACATAGGGCTTAAATTTCAATATTTGGCATAGAATCGAGTCGCCGTTGAGTTGTTATAATGTGCGAAGACCTAAACGTTACGCGGTGTACGTGGCATGCTAGCCTCCTCCGTAATTAGTCCCGCGAACAGATGAAGCAATAATATTTTAATAAGAGTTTTTCGGTAAAACAAATAGTCGATGAAACCAAACTCACTAAATACATTGGTATATAATAGGGGACATAAGCATCTACCTAATATTCTGTTTGTGACTTATTTTCTGCGAACGAATCATTTTGTGAAAATTCTATTTAGAAAGCAGGTTTAGCTTACATATTTGTACACTGATTATATGTTTCAGAATATGGCAAAAAAAATGAAGCTTGCCACCTCAGTTGCAAAAGTAAGTTGACAGTAAGGTGAATATCTCGACATCCTTGTATATACATAGTATAGTTTTCAATGTTGTTTTGCTTTAATCTTACCGAAGGGTATTTTAAAGTTATGTACTTTTTGAATAGAGACTTCTATTAG
Source organism: Apotomis capreana (assembly GCA_947623375.1). Taxonomy (NCBI): domain Eukaryota; kingdom Metazoa; phylum Arthropoda; class Insecta; order Lepidoptera; family Tortricidae; genus Apotomis; species Apotomis capreana. The sequence goes on from OX392520.1 coordinate 3,390,439, forward strand.
CTAATACGCATTCAAAAATACGGACTTGAATCTTTCATTTCCTATAAGAATAAGCAACAAATGAATGAGTAAAAAGTTTCAATTAAAACGGGTTTATTGAAAATTAAGATTAAAATGATATAGACAATGAACTAAAACGTAGAAAATAATTCAGTAGGTCCTATTAGGTACCAGTGAAATAAAACGTTGGGTGCGCGTAACCTGTGCACATATGTAAAAATATTTAATATTATGTAGTGGTTAACTTGATAGAAATTTCACGCGCCCAACGATTTTATTTTTTTGTTTATCAGTCACTATGAGTCATTAACTGTAGAGTCATAACAAAGCTGCGGCGGCATAACGTGGTTCTTAAATCCGTGGGTGTCGAATTGTATTTTTTTTTTCAATTCAAAGTGAAAATATAATATACTAGCTTTTGCCCGCGGCTTCGCACGCGTTAAAAAAATACGTTCGCTTGGCATAACTTGGCATTTGGCATTGGCTTGGCATAACTCAAGCCCTTCATATTTTTTGTTTACTGTAGCTTTGGAATATTTGAATGCTTTCATGGACATGATTCCTTGTTCATTTTAGATTCAATTTCTACTTTCTTGTTTCCGTTTTACAACGTTGTGTTTTCTCAATGCGAGGCCTCCGACATTTTTGTGCACTGTCTCAATTGGTTACTTAAATAAAGTCATGTTCTCTTCTTTCCGTTGTGGTATATTGTCTTGCTTAGTGCCCCCGCTTTTTTTGGTCATCATCTTAGAATACTTAATCGTTTGTTCAGAATTGCTTTCCTGTTACCGTTTTAAGGTTTATGTATTCTCAATGTGAGCACTACTGCATTTTTGTTATCTATCTCTTCAGATTACTTGAAAGTTACACCAGTCTTGCTTTTTTTTCCGTTTGTTATATTGTTTATTCTTCGCGCCTCCCGTCTGGTTTGGTCACCATCCCCATTTAGAATCCTTTAAAGTTTGATCAGAATTGCTTTCTTGATTCCGTTTTAAGGATTTGTGTTTTCTTAATGTGGGCACTATGCAACTTTAGTTCACTATCTTTTCAGGTTACTTAAAAGTTTGATCAGACTTGTTTTCTAGTTAGCATTTTAAGGTTTTGTGTTTTCTTTCTTTTCTTTCTTGATCACCACATGTACAGGTCACTTAGCCTTTCATCAGATTTACTTGTAATTTTCAGTTTTAGCATATTGCATTTTGTAAGTGCGGGGGGCTCTGCCCCCCGAGCCCCCCGTCTTTTCAATGCCATCTCTTCGTGTTACTTAAAAGTTTCATCAGTCGTGCTTACTTCTTTTCGTTGTGCAATATTGTTTTTTCTTTGTGCCTCCCTTTTGGTTTGGTCACCACCTCTTCTCCTTCTTGGAATTCTTTAAAGTTTGATCAGACTTGCTTTGTTGATTCCGTTTTAAGGTTTTGTGTATTATAATGCGAGCACTACGCCATTTTAGTTCAATATATTTTCAGGTTACTTTTATGTTTGATCAGACTTGTTTTCTTGTTAGTGTTTTAAGCATGTTTTAAGGTTTTACGTTTTCTTCATCACCATATCTACAGGTCTCTTAGCCTTTTATCAGATTTAATTAAATTTGTCAGTTTTAGCACTTTTAGCTGATGACATTTTCTGACTGCGGGGGGCTCTGCCCCCCGAGCCCCGCGTATTTTTTAATACCATCTCTTCGTGCTGCTTAAAAGTTTCATCAGTCTTGCTTTTTTCTTTCCGTATTGCGATATAATTAACTTAGTGCCTTCCGTCTCTGTTAGTTACCATCTCTTTAGAATACCTAAAAGTTTGGTCAAACCTGCTTTCTTGTTTCCGTTTTCTTAATGCGAGTACTATGCCATTATCGTTCACTATCTTTTCGGGTTACTCAAAAGGTTGTGCAGACTTGCTTTCTCATCACCATATCTACACGTTACTTAGCCTGACATCAGATTTACTTTAATTTTCCTGATTTAGCATGTTATACATATTTTTTTTCAATAACATCTTTTCCTGTTATTTAAAAGTTTCATCAGTCGTGCTTTCTTCTTTCCGTTGTGCGATATTGTTTTTTCTTTGTGCTTCCCGTCTGGTTTGGTCGTCATCTCTTTAGAATCCTTTAAAGTTTGATCAGACTTGCGTTCTCGATTCCGTTTTAAGGTTTTGTGTTTTCTTAATGCGAGCACTATGCCATTTTAGTTCACTATCTTTTCAGTTTACTTAAAAGTTTGATGAGACTTGCTTTTTTGTTAGCCTTTTGGTGTTGTTTTTTTGTTGATCACCATATATCTACAGGTAACTTAGCATGTCATCAAAGCTACTTGAATTTTTCAGTTTTAGCATGTAGTCCTTTCTTAGAGCGGGGGGCTCCGCCCCCCGAGCCCCCCATTTTTTTCGATACCGTCTCTTCGTATTGCTTAAGTTTTATCAGCCTTGCTTTCTTTTTTCCGTTGTAAGATATTGTTTTTTTCTTATTGCCTCCCGTCTCTGTTAATCACCATCTCCTTAGAAAAACTTAAAAGTTTAATCAAACTATTATGAGATAGTTTATATTTTGTCTAAACACATACTGACGAACTTAAACTTTGCATCAGCTGTATTAAAATTAAAGAAATTAATTGTGCATAGTAATAACATTTAAATGTATCACTCATTAACTTCAAATTTGTGTAAGAGATCGTAGTAATATAGTGAACGTACGTTTTAACGCGAGCGCAGCGAGTAAAAGCTAGTAAAACAATACACAAATTACAGACCAATCCACTCACTTCGCCATTGCGAAACCTCTGCTGCGGAGGGCACCTCGGGGAAAACTACTGTTTAAAGCTCACAGATGGCGCTACTGGTAGCACCTATGCGCGTATCATATTTCACTAACTTTCCGTAAATACATATTTATACGTCATAGGATAAAATTGATTAAAAATAATTTTATTTTGATTATTATCTCTCAAGAAACCAAAATGCAACTTATTTATTCATTTCAAATTTTCTCCGCGTCTCAGTCTATATGAAAAGAGGGTCAATATTTATAAACTACTGAGTAAATACATGAATTTTAAATGCAATAATAGAGTGGTAGTTCCCATTGTTGCATCGCGAAATTAATAATAACAAAATTGTGTTCAGTTTTGTTTCATAAAATGATAATTTCGTGTACCACTAACGCCATCTACTGCCCCGGTGTCCGTAACTCGGCGACTCGTCCAACCTCAGAGCTATTGTCCCCCGGTGGGTAGCGCAGGCCGGCCCCCGCGGGGTACGCGTGGTTCTAAATTCAAATTCACGACGCTGATGGATGACGCTATGAGGTGCACACGACTTCATTCGCGTATTTTTTCTTTACCGTAGACGGAAAAAAAGTATCCTACAACCATCTCCGGATGTCCAGCTATCCCTGTACCAAAAATGGTTAAAATCCGTCCAGCCATTTCGGCGTGATAGGAGGACAAAGGATTTTATGAAAACAGATGACGCCAGGTTGGCACGGCGACGCGTGTCCATACAAAACAACTATCAAGCTGCATCACGCTATCAATATTTTTCCTGAAATCATGACCTCCCTCCATAGAAAATTTATTTTCAATACAATTTTAGGATTTTATAATAGTATAGATATCGTTTTATTAATATTTATTGTTTATTGTTTAAAACTACTCAAAGCACCTTGAAAAGTAATTAGCTCATAGTCCTACCTGAACATATATTAACGACATCTATTAAGATGACAATAAATTATTATCATCTACAATGTTACTAATAATATGACCTGTCATAATAATTTCGTAACGCCATAAGATTCAGGTGCCAACTTAACTCAATCGAGCGTACGTCAATAATGGCGACAGCACCACTGAACGGATACATGATGGCCTCACTGTTTTGTTATCCGTGGTATTATGAATAAGGAAGCAAAGAAAAATGCATGAGATGACACGGTTATTATTACAGTAGTTTCTTAGTGGTTCTGGGTTCAAATCCCTGCTAGGTGAAATCCTTTCTACATTGTAAATTTAATGATTTTGTCTCGAATCATGGTTGTTTTTAATACAAAATGCATACATTGTCGAGCAGCAACTCTCAATACCTGATACACTGCTGCTTACATTAGGTATGCGATCGATATTCAACAACTTCGTTACTAATTCTCGAAGTCCGGGTTAACCATCACAGCTACACCCTAGCTTGTGCCGAATCGTGGTCACAGGCACTCAACGACGTGCATCGACTCTCGGGTATCGTCTCGAGGGACGCATCAATGGCTCCTATAGCATGTATGGAGCTGGTGTTATTAACTCAGGAAAAATCTTAACAGCGCGATGCAGCCGCTAGTATGGGATTGTGTCAATGTAACAACGCCATCTAGCGGAAAATTGGGTCGTTGAGAACAAAATCTCAATAAAGAATGACTGATATTTATTACTTTGGATAGATTTAATATATAAAAAAACTACATAGATGCAAAATTGTGGCTAAATACATCGTATATTTATCGTTTATTATACATTTCGCTACCTTATTAGTAAGTTAGGTCAAACACAAACAGTGCCAAAATTTGCGCCTAATGTTCTAAATGTTGCTTGGTAAAACATATTTTAAAATGTATTTAATGTACCTACTTAAATTGATTCGAAATACTTTTATTTCAATTACACTCGATAAAATAGCAATTAAAAATCTGTTTTATCCATTAACATTTTTTATTGCGTCTCCGGGCTTTTTTATGGTCAATACTTACAAACTACAGAAGAATATAATTGCATATTCAATAAAAGAGCATTAGTTCCTATTGTCGCAAATTGTGTTTTTAAAGAAATGTACCTATGTTTTTTTTTGAGCATGAGCCAATTTACAACGAACATTGCACTCATATTTTCGTCTGTGTTGGTCGATAATTGGCGCCATCTTTTTTATCTAACTAACACGGTTTCCGTAACTCAACGCCTCCAACAACCTTAACCTTATTGTTAATACCGGTGGGCCGCGAGGAGGTATTATGTCAAATTCATACTTTTTAGTTTTTGTACACGTAAGAGCCGCGCGGGGGTCGCGTCGTTCTAAATTCAAAATCACAAACGCTGTCATTATAAGGTTTACACATTGTAAGGAAAATATTTCATGGGATTTATGTTTTCAGAGATAAATATTAATCAATTTAATCATAATAAAAAGTATCCTATAACCATCTTTGGATGTTCAGCTATTCCTGTACCAAAATTAGTAACTTTTTATCCAGCCGTTTCGGCCACATTAGAGGACAAAGGTTTTTTTGAAAACAGATGGCGCCAGGTTGGCACGGCGACGCGTGTCCATACAAAACAACTGTCAAGCTGCATCACGCTATCGAGATTTTTCCTGAAATCATGACCTCCCTCCATAGAAAATTTATTTTCAATACAAATTTAGGATTTTATAATAGTATAGATGACGATAGTTATATAATGGGGAATGTTACTATGTCGCAATTTCATAAGGAGAAATGATACATTTTTATCTTCATATCTTCTAAACATAATCTATAAATTATTTTCACGAAATTACAAAAAAAAAAAACAATGTATGGGATGTTGCACTATGACGTCATACTACAGCATCAACTTTGTATGAAAACTGAACTTTGGACACTCATAATTCAGCTAATTGTGATTGTATGACAAAACTAATTATATAGATTAATTCGTATTATCAAAGGCTTCAAAGCTACATATTTATCTAAAAACGTTAGCATTCTGCAATGTAAGAAAAAGAAAATAAAATAGATTCATAAATCTACTTTATTTTATTTTTCAGTTTTACTTTAATGTGTGACCGTCGCGGAAACCGAAGAAAATATAGTTATAATAAAGCGTATTTATTTGTTACGGAACGTTGAAATTTTTGCGCAAATGAAATGACAATTGTAATAAATAATGTACTTTTTATTTCAAGAAAATAGGAAAAACAAAGAAACAGTAAATAAAAAACTTAAACACTACTAACAACTATGTACAAAAAGCTAAAATTAAAATAAACTAAAACAATGTACTTTTTATTGTATGAGTGGCCATATAGGAGTTTTACTGATAATCTGCTTTGTAACTGATCTATTCAATTGTTAACAGGTTGTCCTAGAAATGGTATGTGTAACATAAAGTAATTATTAACTATTTCCTAATCACAAAAGTATGTTAGTTTTGCGGCATTAAACTGATCTTTCAGTTGTTTTAATAATATCGAACGCCAGGGTAAAATCTTGTCTCAAACATGCAATGAAATATTTATAGTGTTTTTTCGTAAACCCTGAATAAGCTTCGGGTACGTGAGACGATCAAACATCACCCTAAGCTTTATGTTACTCCGCCAGTACGCCCAAAAAACAGAAAGGGATGTTTGGCATTTGAATTACGTAAAATTAATAATAACACATTACTACAAAGGCTGCGAGAATGGGGATTGCCTGCTGAAAAGGTATAAAGGTCATGTTTATTTATTTATTTAAACTTTATTGCAAAAAACAAAAAGTGTACAAATGGCGGACTTAAAGAATTCTCTACCAGTCAACCACTGGGCTAAACAGAAATATTTTATGGTGCAGGGCCAGTCTACTATTCAACATTATACCAAAAGAGAAACGTATTATATATCAATAATATAATGAACACAATAAATAAAAAAAAAAAAAAAAAAAAAAGCGTTTATTTCGGACTAAAATTATCCATATGTTGTTAGTATCACGTGAAAACTTAAATAACTATGTTAGTGCCTAAACTAAGATGTTGAGAGGTCCAGTACCTGATTAAAGCACTGTCCCATCTCTCCGCCACAACTGTCAGGAGGCTGTGGCGGCTGCCGCGCACTCTGCGGAGCGTCGCGGCGCAGCGCTTGCGCAGCGTCGCGTGGAAACAATCCACATGCGCGTCCGCGAACATACCGGACGCGCTGCAGTATCGCGGCAGCCGCAACAGTACCCTGAACGCGTCGTTGTATTGTACACGCATGGCATTCATAGCGCGCTGCGTGTACCTCGTCCAGAGGCTACAGGTGTACAGCGAAGTACAGTAGGCTTGGAATAGTGTTATCTTAACTTGCGCTGTACACCTGGAGAACCTCCGAGCGATCATGTTGGCCCTGACGGCCAACATGATAAATAAACCTACACAAATATACAATACAATGTCCCCAGTGCAAAACATCATAACCGACAATCAGTCTAGGACCTTACTAGTGATTCATGTTGTGATTTCGATAAGTACTTGAAAAAAGCACAATACTTACCTCGGCATTAAAAAGGCTTAACATTGCAAACCCGTCTGAGTATACACTCGGCCTGCAACCCCAATTTTCCCGGCGTCATGTAATGTTGTAACTCATGAAAGCCTCTATTTACCCGATTGGTAAAGGGGCCTCCTGCTATGTGTTTTTAAGCGAAATAGTATGGCTGTTGGGCTTTGAATTCCAACTATTAGCTACCTACTTATTTTTGGCTATAATTTCAGGGGAAACGCGTAAGTCTTTAAACAAAAAAGTAACAATTATATTATTTATTAGTAAAAGGGTGATCTAAAAAATCTTTTGGAGACTTTCACTAGAAAACTCCGAATATGGACATTGTTTTTTTCTTAAAAACGAAGTTTCTTGTTTTACTTATATATTTCAGGCCCCTCTTTCGTCTTCTGCTTCGAAGCGACCGATGATGACTGGGGTATGTTATAGTATTATTTCAAACAAAACAAACCTGGAAATCTTAGGTAACTTTCCGCTAGATCGCTAGGTATTTTAATTTAATTTTCGATGTTTTTTTTTATTTATAGTTTTGGAATAATATATATTTGAGTTAAACATTAAACTAGGAATATAACTAGGTATATAACATTAAAAAGATCGGGACCCCGTGGCAGGGTACCCAAAACGCAGGTAGCATTCCCGCGCTGGATAACAATGGCTAACCATTGCGCGAAAAAGCTGCCCGCGCGTGGATCGCCTGTCGCCTCCCGCGAACGCTAACATTTAACCAGGCGGCATGCTTCCTGGCCCCACGAGCCGAAGTGCCTCAGCGACAAACGCCACAAACTCGTACTGGCCGCCGAGACAACTATATTTGACCACCAGCTTTTTTGCTCATTTCGATGATATATTTAAACTATTTAAATGAATTTAATTGAATAATCGCAGTAAGGTGACGTCTCAAGGTGAAATGAGTAGGTGCATTCTATCAAGGCCTATTTCACGAGGATACAAGTTACAAATTACAAGCGGAAGTCCCTTTCTAATATAAGAAGTACATAAGAGACTTCCGCTTGTAATTTGTAACTTGTACTCTTTGGTTGTCGTAGAACGCCCAACTAGCACACGTGCGAATTATACAGCCATTGTGCAGCCTGGTAGTTGTGTAGGAGTCGTTCAAGACCTGTACAATATTCCTTAAGAGAAACACATAATTTGTTACTTTAAATTGAATTTAAAACCGAAGCACAATAAATATAGATGTTTGTTTGGTGGCGACTTGTATAGGCACAAATGCCCAAATAATACTTATGGCAGCTCAATATTGGTGGATTTTTCCCTCGCACTCCGCTCACTCCGCTTCGTTCTAACAAACAATGAGCCATGCCTTTCATTTCAAAGTAGCAGATTGTGGCCGCAGTTATTAATGCACGAAATACCCGTCGAGTCACATCGTTTGTAAGAACAATGCGAAATGAATTCAGCCCGGAAAAAGGATTTCTACTATAACTCTAGATGAAAGGCATCCTAAGATTTCCAGGTTTGTTATCCTTATCCTTTAGAACTTGGATGTTAAATTGATAAACCGACTGAAAAGAAATCCTTAATTTGTGAAACAAATATCTATTGTTGTATCACTTAATTTTTTTATGATTGTAGAACCATTGACCTTTGTTTTTTTTTGTGCTTTGATCTATATCAAAGCACAAAAAGCTGATCTGATGATGGTCGGGACAGAGGTGGTCATTGAAACGAACGAAATGTCTAAATCTCAGCGAGTTTGGGCTCGTTTGATTCATCTTATGAGCATTAGATATCTGTGCAAAACAGTCGGCCGGTAATAAACGATTCAATGAGCGACCAACTTTTTTTGTGAACTGGATCGCCACAATGTTCGCACACAAAGAACTCGAACGCAGCCACCGAGTTCCTAATTTCGCCGTTTCACAGATAAGTTGGTCGCACTTCAAACTTAAACGATTTTCGCACATTATAATAATTAAGAAAAACTTAACTGGTTCCGAAGCGAGGCGAGGGCAATTGTATTGAATACAATCATATTGGTTTTCATGTGTGATAATTATGATGGGCAATAAACGTTGTGTCAAAAATAAAAAATAAACTTATCATTCTTTCTAGTCTGAGGAGAGCGGAGAGCCTGGGATCTCCCCACGTGGAAGGGGCAAGAAGAGGCTGTGTATTTTCACCTCTGACCGGGAATACTGCGTCTCGCAGGATAAACAACGGTGAGACTTTAATATTACAGGGAAATCAATTAAAGAACGATAAAAAACACACATAAAGAAATGAGAACACGAAGCATGAAATCGTTACAATAGTTGTAACCATTTCATTTAAAATAAAATATGACATTTCTATTAATTCTAGCGATATCAAGAAACTTTAACTATGGATTTTTTTTCGCAATAGGGGCATTTCATATGAAGCGGACAGGTAAAAAAAAGTGAGATCAGGAAATTTGTTCATATGCGGGTTATTTATACCTCTAGTAGGTATGAAAGCGGACACAGATTTTTTTTTTTCTACGACGTTTATTTTTAAAGTTATGGGCCTTTGAAAAATAATCATAATCAAAATTCCGATTTTTTTGATTTAGTTTTTTGAATGGGGAAATAATACAAATGAATATGAAACTTAGCGTTTTGTATAGGTTTTTAGATGCTATTTTTAATAAAGAAATTATTTTTTGAAATTAATAAAAAAAACATGTATAAAACCGGAAGTGAAATTTTCAAAGTATTTTTTTTATCACTTCGACCATTTTTATTTTTTATTTTTTTACATCGAAATATAGCCAAAAGTATATTTATAATACACTATGAGTTTCATAGTGGAATGCCCATTACTTAGAGAGATAGGTAAATTAATGTACATGCATGTCGCACTGAGTGTGATGTTTCATACTAATTTATTTCAGGAATATGAAGTGTAATCACATGTATCATTGTATTCTCGCGAGTTTAAGCGCTAAAAGCTTAGAGTTTAGTATTACTTGTTATTTTTATAAGCATTATTAGTTGTTTGCGCTCGGCGTTGATGTGCGTGAATTTCTTTAGAGAGGTAACTTCTTGGAATGGTGAAATAAAAAGATGTGCGAATTACGTGCTTAACTTTCTATTGCGATTTTCAGTCTGTATACATGATTCGAGGATGGGGGTGGATGAGGTACAGTTTGGGTGACGTAGTATGACGAACACATATGTGGCGTTCCTATTGGCTGCGACACGCATGACGTGATATAACTGCATTCGTCCGTCCATAGATGTCGCTACTGGTACGAAACCGAACATGCCCCCGGCCTTGAAAGATCTGACTTTCAAGAGGAATCTTGAGTTGCTCCATCTGTATCGTCTGGCTTCGGATACACCAATGGACAGATTTTGGTGTATGCGCGTCTCACGATGCCCGATGAGGTTTGGATGTCTGCTACTCTCGATACTCCGTCTTTGCCAGGTATGGTCTTCGTTACACGCCCCAAATGCCACTTTAATGGAGGGAGATTGTCGTCCTTTATGAGCACTAGCGTGTTTGGCTCCAAGTTTCCACCATTGACCCTCCATTTTGTCCGTGTCTGCAATTCGGAGACGTATTCTTTAGCCCAGCGCTCCCAGAAATGTTGTCTGATTTGCTCCACTCTCTGGTACCGGTTGAGACGATGCAGCGGCGTGTGTTGTAGATCATCTGTAGCAGGTGACGTCAACGTTCGGCCAACCAAGAAATGTCCAGGGCTGAGAGGAGTGTAGTCGTGCGGATCAGACGACATCGGAGACAAAGGACGCGAATTCAGTACGGCCTCAATCTGCGTTAATACCGTGCTAAACTCTTCAAATGTGAGATTTGCGTTTCCCACAACGCGACGTAAATGAAATTTACACGATTTTACTCCAGCTTCCCATAATGCACCAAAATGAGCAGCGTAAGGAGGAATAAAATGAAACTTAATATTTTGACTGGTAGCGTAATCAATAATTTCTGAACTACAGTTAGACAAAAATTTGGAAAATTCGTGCATTAGACCCACAAAATTGCGACCATTATCCGAGAAAATTTGTGCAGGTTTTCCGCGTCGAGCTATAAACCTTTTGAGCGCCAAAAGATAGGCGCCGGTAGTGAGGTCACTCACGAGCTCCAAGTAGTGTTCCATAGGACTCGAGCCCTTTTAGCCCGAATTTGAAGCCTCACGAGCTCTTTTTAGAGCTGGCTTGATGAAATGAGTTTCGAAGAGCTAGTGATTACAATAAGGCCTTAGTCTTAAAAAAAGCCTATAGGTTTTTATTTTTATTTTAGCCTTTTAAGGGGCTTTAGGCCTTTTTAAAGGCTGTAGCCATTTTTTTGACCTAGGCTACGCGAAGGCTACTTACTTGTGTAAGTTAACTTATACCACAAAACAGATAGGTACAGAAATCATGTGGTTGATTTTCAGAAATCAACCACATGTATGTACTTAATTACTTCACTTTTCATACCGGTGGTCGGCGGTCGCTCTAGGGTTGTCAACTATGGCTTATGCACGAAAACATATCGTGGTACTGGCGCTCCTATATAGTTGATTGATTTATTGTGGAGAATGAAACGGGAAGAATGGAAATATAAATTAATAATAACTACAATATTTTTATTTTTATGTCATTGTTATATTAGTACCTATATTACAAATTTGTCACAGAAAATATTTTAAATACCGTAACCTCAAAAATAACGGGCCAGAAGTGAAGCTCGTTGCTCCATTATAGCATAAAATAGTTCACAGACGCGCGTGTCAAGCGGATGGCACTCGCGCTCGCACTGGTCCGAACTGGTCCGAGATATCGTGTCCGTGAGCAAAGTCTACGTATGCGTTTGCTCGAGCGCGCTTGTATGTAGATTGATTTCTATACCTATCTGTTTTGTGCTTATACCTAGTTCTTTTATACAAAGTTTTCTATATTATGTTTCATTAAATATCAAAACAATTCAATCAAAAGGATTGATTTGGAAATAAAAGCAAATTTAAAAATTACATATACTTGTTATGTAGGTATTAGTATTCTCGAGTTACCTTCTTTGTTAAATATTCATCTTCAATAAAATCCAGTTAAGACTTCGCTTTTTTTTATTGTCAGTTGCTGTTTGCCGCATTGATGATAATACTTTCGAGCGGAATCCTCATTGGAGATTACTTGCGAAGAGAATTAACTAAGTTGGAACTTCATAATGAAGTAATTCAAGACCTATGCCAGTATTTTATATGCTATGCTGATAATGAAATCCTATACCGCGAATATTGGGGGTTATAATACAACATTTGTCACCTCACTATCGCGAGGAAAATGAATACTACATGTTATTGCAATTCTTATCCGCATTTTTTAGCTATTCGATTCCTCAAAACCATTGTCAATGTTGAAAGAAGAAGTCAATACTGCCAGCTAACGTGAAGAAACAAGTCAAAACTTACATAAAGGTATACAGGTACCTCACTAGTAGATAAATATGCGTTTTTACCCGATGGTTTAAATTGATAATAAAGGAAAGTTCCGAGCTAGTTAGGTAAAAATTTATGTGAATGCTACGAAATATTTTCGTCAAAATCAGTTGTCTTTTGCCTATTACAGAAATTATTAAACTTAAAAAAATAAACGGGCTCCCCCTTATGAAAAACGTATGTTAATGGCACTTTCTTGCCTGTTCCAAATACAAAACTTATATAATTGTTGCGAAAACATACTCACGTCTTTTGTTTTATTTAAAACACCCCACTAAAAGAGCGCCGAGTTTATTAAATCTTTTTAATAAGCTCAATAATATTTTAGCCTCCAAGCCTGTTGAAGTTCGGAGGCCAAAATATTTTTAAGTCTCATTATTTTTACAAGTCTTTTAGGCTGTTTTAGCCCTTTAAACTTATAGCCTTTTAATAAGGTTACGAGCTCTGAGAGTCTAGGCTGGTGGCTTGGGGGCTAAAGAGCTTTATAGGCTTTTAGCCCTCTTAGGCGTCAAAATATAGGCCAGCCTTAAATAAAAGAGCTAAAGGGCTCGAGTCCTTTGGAACACTAGCTCCAAGTGAATGGCTCGAGTAACAAAACAAACAAATAGGCATATATACGCCTTACTCGTCTGAGCGCCCCTACCTTTGCGGTTCAATATGTATACTGGCCCTGCATAATCAACACCGGAAGTAAGGAAAGGGTAAGTAGGTGTAATTCTTTCCTTAGGTAAGTTTCCCATTATAGGGTTTAGAGTTTTCCCTCTTAATCGTTTGCAAACAACACAATCATAAAAAACCTTTCGCGCGAGATTCCTACCGCCTAAAGGCCACCACGTATCGTGTAATTCAAAAAGTAATGCCTGAGGTGCGGCGTGTAATAGTTTTCTATGTTCGTGGAGAAACAACAACTGTGTAAATCGATGTTTACTTGTTATCAGAATCGGGTGTTTTTTGTCGAACGAAAAGTACTGCGAATAGCCGATGCGACCCCCGACTCGCATGACGTCATCATCATCGATAAATAAATTTAATTTACTTAAGTTGTGTTTTGACTTTAACTCGTGTTTATTAACCAACAGCTTGTACTCATCTGGAAACGATTCTAGTTGAGACAGCCTGGTTAATAACTTTGTTGATTCTCGCAGTTCTTCGACACTTATACTGCCCGTACGCCTATTATTTTTATTGCGCGCGTTATGAATAAAACGCAAAACGTAAGAAGCGGCGTGTATCATGCGCGAGAACTGTGAGAATCGTTCAAACGGGAATAAATGTAAAGGTTCGGTATTAACAGTGAGCGTAAAATTTATATTAGATTTAACTTCCGGTAATACATCGTGCGCGTCATCGTTACTCGGAACTTGAGATAATTTTTTTATATTGAAATTCACATCTTGTAAAAAATTCGGTCCGTTCCACCATAAGCTAGACCCAGCCAGGTCTTCCAAATTGACCCCCCTGGAAACCAAATCGGCGGGATTTTCTTTACCACTAACATGTCGCCATGGAAGCCCTTTGGTTAGCTCATGGATCTCGGTAACACGGTTTTGAACGAACGTCTTCAATAGATTAGGTTGCATGCGTAACCATCCTAACACAATAGTCGAATCCGACCAGAATATTATCTCGTCGAACTGACAATGAATGCTTTTTATTACCTTATCGTATAGTTTGGCACCTAAAAGTGCGCCACACAGCTCAAGGCGTGGACAACTTAGTACTTTCAAAGGAGCTACTTTACCCTTCGAGCATAACAAGCGCGATGATACCTGTAAGTTACTATTTATCGTGCGAATATAAATACAACTACCATACGACGTTTGTGAAGCATCCGAAAAAATATGCATTTCTACGCGTGTATAGTCGTGAATGCCCATTACATAACGCGGTACACGAATTGAACTTAAAACTGCTAATGATTTGGTAAATTGATTCCAAGTGCGCGCGACATCTGACGGAACTTCCTGGTCCCAATCCACCTTAAGTAGCCACAGTCGCTGTAATAACACTTTTGCCTGCATTATTGTGGGGCTTAATATACCGACGGGATCATATATTTGTGATACGTGGGATAAAATACTGCGTTTTGTTATTGTACTGTTGTCACTTGCACAAGGAAACTGCGAGTTAAAATAAAAGTGATCATAATAATTGTTCCATGCTATGCCTAATATTTTAGAACTGCACTCGGTATCGAACGTAACTTGTTTATGCGTATCTTCAGGTATCGTAGGTAAGTTAGTCCCTAATGCTATCGCGTCAAAGTTGAAAATCCACTTCCGTAATGGAAAACAACCTAACTGCAGTGTTCGCGCGGTTTCGTTACACAATCGTAATAACTCGTGTTTATCCTGTGACCCGGTTATCATATCGTCAACATAGAAATCTTCGTTAATTATTCTTTTAACGTCTGGATCTGTACATTCTGTCGCTAATTGTTTTAAACAACGGACGCTTAAAAATGCCGAACTAGCCATGCCGTATGTGAGTCTATTTAAACGGTAAATACTTATCGGCTGGTCGGGATTGTCACGCCATAGAATCAACTGAAGGTCACGTTGTTCTTCTGTTATTAGAATTTGGCGATACATTTTAGCGACGTCTGCGCAGGCGACGTAACTATGCTGCCTAAAACGTAAAAGAATGGACAGAAGGTCCCCTTGGATTGCTGGCCCTACCATCTGAAGGTCATTCAGAGACACGCCAGAAGAAGATTCTATATTGGCCTGAAAAACTGTGCGAAGTTTCGTGGTGGTGCTATGTTCGCGAAAAACACCATGGTGGGGCAATATGAAATGTGGCGAGCCATACGACGTAACTTTATTCATGTGTCCTAATTCTTCATACTCATGAATAAAGTCCGTGTACAATTTTTTTAATGTTTCTGAGCGCTGTAATCGTTTTTCCAGCGCCAGAAAACGACGTTCAGCGAGAGGATACGTTTCTCCCAGGACATCGGGTGACTGCTTGAGTGGCATGCTGACACAGAACCTCCCTTCGCTATCGCGCGTAGTAGTACGAACGAAGTATTCCTCGCAAGCCTTCTCTTCATCAGACAACGCGTTCCTAGTCGCCGGCAGTTCCTCGATTTCCCAGAAACGTCGTAACAACGAATCTGTCGTCTGCGTAAAATTGCATTGGATGTGGCCTTCAATGCGTGCGTTTAAATTGATCGGACCACTTATTACCCAACCAAGCTTACTATTCACCAAATAAGGCCCGTTATGTAACCTTATCTTGCCCTGCGTAAGTAGATCCCAAAACTTATCGGCCCCGATTAATATGTCGATGTTTTGTAAATCTAAAAATTGCGGATCGGCTAATTGTATATTGTCTGGAATACAGAAACTTGCGCGATTTTCAAATACAATTGCCATTGTTGCTGTTATTTGCGGTAAAACAAAACAATGTAAATTCGTTGTGTAGGCATTGATGCGCGATTTAATTTGTATGTCACAGGTTTGCGTACACTGTGTCACAGAATTACCTACACCGCGTATTTCGTGAGTGGACTGTACTAGTGGTGCGCCTAATAATTCGGACAACGCTTTTGTAACGAAACAGCGTTGAGAACCGTTATCGAGAAGTGCGCGCGCTATATGACATTTATTATATTTATCCGTAACTTCGACAAGCGCAGTTGACAACAAGACCGGCTGGAGCGACCCATGTGTGCGTTGCAATGGAATTTGCTGACAGTGCGCGATGATCGACGCAGCTGAGGTCGATACAGCGGGGCCTGTGACGTTAGCGGAGGCGGGGGACTGCACGTAATCAGTACTCGGAGGATGAATGATAGAATTGTGTTTTCTATTGCATTTGCGACACGGACCGATCATGCATGTCTCCACCGAATGACCCGCGCGTAAACAGTTTTCGCATAGCTTATTATCTTTAACTACTTTTAGCTTCGATTCGTAATCAATTTCAAGAAACTTGACACAGGAATAAAGTGGATGATTCATTTTACACATAGCACATGCGAACTTCGATGAGTGATGTGATTTTTGTGGTTTACTATTGGTGGAAACGTTACAGTGCACTTTGTTGTTGTAATTCGTGTTAGATGTGAATTGTTTTTTGTTAACTTCGTACTTATCGCGAACGCTGGTACTCTGTGACGCCTGTAATGTTTCCAACATATCTGCGCGGTTCTTTAGAAATTGCATTAAATCATCCAGCTTAATTCTGATTTGAGAGTCGTGACACGTGATATTACCTTTGTACTGCTCCCATTCGCGTTCGGATATTTTATCAAGCTTCGAAACTAAAATATAAATAATTAAAGTATCCCAGGACGAAGTAGGTTCTCCTAGGGTTTTTAAAGCGCGTAGATTTTTAAGTGTTGTGTCAATTAATTGTCGAATAAATATGTGTGATTCTTTAAGCAAAGGTTGAATCGTAAACAACGCTTTGACGTGATTGTGTATTAATAATCTGTTGTTGTCGAAACGATTAAGGAGGAGCTCCCATGCTACTGAATAGTTGCTTGTTGTTAGCTCGAGTGCGTCTATAACTAACAACGCGCTTCCTACTAATGACGACTTTAAATAGTGAAATTTTTGAACTCCACCTGAGCCACTGCATCGTAGTAACAATCTTCAAACTGATCTCGCTGCGTCAACTGATCATCGAGATTTGAGTCGAGTACAAGCGTTTCGATTTGTGTTTGAAGATCATTAAATTCGGTGTATAGGCTCGCTGCTCCTTGTACACGTAACTTTAAATTAGCACGACATGAAGCAGTTAATGCGTTTAGGTTTTCTCTACAACTTAGGACGTAGGTGGCGAATTTTGTGAGTCTAGCCTTAATGACACCGCGTTTTTTTACTAACTCGCGAACTAGTTGCTCATTCTGCGATTCGCAGACTGCCCTAGCTGGCGATTTGTCGCGTGATTTGCTCTCAATATCGGGATTTAGGCTCATTTTGGTTATAGAAAGCTGGAGTACTCACGTGTGGACCTTGGACCCTGGTACAAAAACAGCAATTGCAAGCGGTCACAACAGAATCACTTATCGCGGGCGTTTACTGAAATTGAAATAAGCACGGTATTAAGCAACTGCAGACAATGGTTTTGGTGCTATGAAGAGGCTGGCCGTCCGTACCGAAATATGCGCGTTTAAGATCGTTGCGGCTGTCCAGTTCTCGTTCCATACAACACTTCTTCCCAATTAGCGTGTCCTTGGGTGTCCTTGTACTGCAATCGCGCCTTTCCACCAAGAAGAAATGCTGACGTGCGCTTTCTCTTCTCCAAAGATGTTCTCTATAGGTGCTGTTTCTCGGGATCGGCGAAGAAGGATCAAATTATGTTTGCGCTCGGCGTTGATGTGCGTGAATTTCTTTATAGAGAGGTAACTTCTTGGAATGGTGAAATAAAAAGATGTGCGAATTACGTGCTTAACTTTCTATTGCGATTTTCAGTCTGTATACATGATTCGAGGATGGGGGTGGATGAGGTACAGTTTGGGTGACGTAGTATGACGAACACATATGTGGCGTTCCTATTGGCTGCGACACGCATGACGTGATATAACTGCATTCGTCCGTCCATAGATGTCGCTACTGGTACGAAACCGAACAAATTCCTGGTCCAACTCTCCTTAAAATTAGCCGACTTTAGTAAATGCCTGGTCCAACTCTCCTTAAAGTTAGCCGACTTTAGTAAATGCCTGGTCCAACTCTCCTTAAAGTTAGCCGACTTTAATCTCGACACACACAGCTTTCGATTAAAGCAAACCGCACTCGGATGCAAGCGTTTGAGCAATACAATGCCACACAGACATACAAAATATAACACCACTCTTTTTTAAACTGATGTATAATTAAAGTGAAAACATAATGATGAAAATAAACGTCATGCCAAATTCAAAATGTTTTATTTTCTATTTTTTACTGTCTTACAATGAGAATTCCGGCAATTTTTTGAAGTTGTACATACATTTATTTCACTGGAACAACGATCAAGCGAAATGCTTGCTTGCTTTAATCGAAAGCTGTGTGTGTCGAGATTAAAGTCGGCTAATTTTAAGGAGAGTTGGACCAGGCATTTACTAAATTCGGCTAACTTTAAGGAGAGTTGGACCAGGCATTTACTAAAGTCGGCTAATTTTAAGGAGAGTTGGACCAGGCATTTACTAATAATGCTTGTAAAAATAACAAGTAATACTAAACTCTAAGCTTTTAAAGCTTAAACTCGCGTGAATACAATGATACATGTGATTACACTTCATATACCTGAAGTAAATTAGTATGAAACATCACACTCAGTGCGACATGCATGTACATTAATTTACCTATCTCTCTAAGTAATGGGCATTCCACTATGAAACTCATAGTGTATTATAAATATACCTTTGACTATATTTCGGTGTAAAAAAATAAAAAATAAAAATGGTCGAAGTGATAAAAAAAATACTTTGAAAATTTCACTTCCGGTTTTATACATGTTTTTTTTATTAATTTCAAAAAATAATTTCTTTATTAAAAATAGCATCTAAAAACCTATACAAAACGCTAAGTTTCATATTCATTTGTATTATTTCCCCATTCAAAAAACTAAATCAAAAAAATCGGAATTTTGATTATGATTATTTTTCAAAGGCCCATAACTTTAAAAATAAACGTCGTAGAAAAAAAAAAATCTGTGTCCGCTTTCATACCTACTAGAGGTATAAATAACCCGCATATGAACAAATTTCCTGATCTCACTTTTTTTTACCTGTCCGCTTCATATGAAATGCCCCAATACTAGTATTAGGGAAAACCCCGCAACCTTTTTACAAATGTACAGACAGTTCGAGAACTGTACATAATAATATTAGTTACAACTCTGTAGCAATTCGATCACATTTTTAAAAATGTTTTCAAGAAGTACAATATCACAGTTTAAAATGTAAAACATTTTAGCTAGAAAATCGCAATGCCAAAATCAAAATCAAAATATTTATTTGCCGGTGCATACCTACTGTATCTTTTCTCATCGAACTTCTAATCTTTTATCTAACATCTTTAAATAACATTTGGACGGTCACAGGGAAATTGTCAAAATTTCATTTTTCAACCAGGATTTTTTACGATAATCCAATAGAGGATAAAAACTAAATATAACCACATTTACAAATTTTCGTAAATATCCCATGTTATAATCTTTTATTCGTAAAAGTACGTGTACTTACGTAGCTAGTAAGTAAGATTATGAAGAAGTAAGATTATGAAGGTAAAATAAGAAATATCGCGATAGATCCGTTATAATTCGTGTTAATCAGGGATAAGTTTTTGTATGGAACCCTCGGTGCGCGAGTCAGACACACACTTGGCCGGTTTTTTTATTGGCTCTATTACCCCAATATTACATTTTGTTTCAGGCGCCGCTCAAATCAACTTTGAATCAATCCTGTTCAACTTTGAATCAGTATAGTATTAGTGTCCCACTCTGTGTTTTATTTTTTAACCATCCATAAATTTGCAGTCAGCCTAACAATTGGTCTGTACTGTCAAGTGTACATATAAGAGCAAGTATTCTGGGCTACTGGCCCTAGGAGGATTACCCGGAGACGGCTGGACTGATTTGGAAAATTATTTTTTTTGTTTGACGGAATGTAACTGGTTAGTGTCATAGTCAGACCAGGATCTGATGATGAACTCTTCAAATTATTATAGGCATTCCATTAGGTTTATCATCATTTGCTAAACAACCTTTTACAAATAATTACTTAACAAACAACGATTATTTACAAACTATTCATTTCAGAAACCTATCATTCCTTAAAATGCTAATTTTACAAATAATTACTCGACAAATTATAAAAATATTGAATGACAAAGTTTCATTTAAAAAAAGTTCACTTCACGAATAAATCGTTTTTTAAAATCAGTTATTTTGCAAAACATTAATTGATTAAAATAACTCTCTATGTAACGAAACGCAGGACGGTATGAAGTTTAATACTCGAAACACTTGGGCCAAATATTAAACAGGCAAGTACTTTTTTCTGTCAGATTGTACCAAAGAGGGGCTGTTTCTGGGACTTAAATTTTTTTTACACTTTTTTTGCTGTTTTTGGACTTAAATTAGATTGAATCTTGTAGATTACACTAAAATAAGCATGCTTTGTTCTTTAAACTTTTTCTCTCAGAGAGATATTTACCTAGATATTGGGGTTAATTTTTTTTTTCCAATATTTGCCATTTTTAGGCTAAATTAGATTGAGTGATGTTCCATTTTTTAAGCAAGCATTTTGACGCTCCGCTCACTTCGCTCGCTCCGTTATACATGGTCATAAAACAAACCTAACCTAACCTACAGTTTTCGGTTTTTGAGCCATGATATCTAAAAACCTCAATAACCTGAACACTAAGACGTCTGAATGCTCATCAGAACTATTATACTTTGTTAAAAATTAAGTATTTTATTTTTTATTTTATTTATTTATAAGACACACCAACAGTACATAAACAAAACCAAGTAAATAGTATAAAATACACAGACACAAAAACCTGTTTATGAACCAATGACAGGTGTGCATCAGCATTCAAATTGACTCAGGGCACACTAACCTATAACATTAATTAATATTATTAAACTAAACTAAAACACAAGATTCAAAATGTGATTATAATAATTGGTGGGCAATTAAACGTAACAAAATTTAGTAGTTTTCTGCTAGATTTGAAATAACTGATATAATTTAAATATTTTTTATTCAGCTGTTTTCAGCATCTTACGCCTAAGAACGGGTAAAGGATCATGAAAAATGTCCAAATCAGGAATTTCCAAGGACAGAACATTATACAGACATTGCATTCTGTAAATTGGGAGTGATTTTCCAAGTTTAGTACGGGTGGGACTGGGGCTAAAAGTGGTGCGACGGCAAGGCCGTGTATTTACTTTGGGGACTTTGAGATGAAGACACTGCAACAGATACGGTTCCATAATTTTCCCATTTATCAATTTGTGTAGCAAGGCCAAATCCAAGTAGGAGCGTCTAAGCTTTAAAGTAGTCATTTTGAAAACATCTAGTCTCTCATCGTATGACAAATTTTTACTCACGTTTTGTGACTTAAATACTAAAAATCTTGTAAATGATCGTTGCACCCTTTCTAAGCGACTAATATGAATCTGATAATGTGGATTCCAAACTTGGCTACAATATTCGAGTCGCGATCGAACAAGGGAGTTAAAGAGTGACTGAAAAGTCTTAACACGTTTGAAGTTCCTGCCGACACGCTTTATAAATCCAAGCATTTTGTTACATTCATTTATAATGGAATCAACGTGGTTTATAAAGCTTAGCTTGGAATCTAAAAGCACCCCCAAGTCCTTAACGCAAGAAACCTCGCGAAGTGCAACGTCACCAAGGCAGTACGTAGAAGCCGTAGGCAATCTTTTACGGGTAAATGTGATGAACAAGCATTTCTCGGCATTGAGGGTCATATTATTTTTACAACACCAAGTTTTAACGCTGTTTAGATCTTCTTGCAAAAGCGACACATCGTCGGGAGAAGAGATTACTTTGTACAATTTAAGGTCGTCTGCATATAAAAGACATTTGCTATGTTTGATTGAAAGAGTTAGATCGTTGATAAAAATTATAAATAGTAATGGACCGAGATGTGAACCTTGAGGCACGCCCGAAGATGCAAAATACGAGTCCGAAAAATATCCATCCTTGACTACTCTTAGACGTCTACCAAACAGATACGATCTAAACCATCGCCACATTTCACCCGTGATATCGAAATTGTCATACAGCTTTTGCAAGAGGATATTGTGGTCCACCTTATCAAAAGCGCTACTGAAGTCAGTGTATATGGCATCTACTTGATGACCTGAATCAACCGACTTACCAACATCATTTACGTAGCAAAGCAAGTTCGTGGATGTAGACTTTGAGCTTACGAAACCATGCTGCGATGGAGAAATTTTTGCCTTGACATGCCAGTAAAGCTTTTTGCAGATCATGCATTCGAACACCTTAGCGAATATGGACAGAAGAGATATTGGTCTGTAATTGGATACTAAGGTCTTATCACCTTTTTTGAAAATTGGCACCACATTTGATTCTTTCCAGGTGGTAGGAAAGACAGATTGTCTTAGAGATTCGTTAAAGATTTGAGTTAAAGGAGCAGATAGATTTTTGCTACACTTCTTAATGAAAATAGGTGGAATACCGTCCGGACCAGCGCCCTTACTAACATCAAGGGAACCAAGCTCTTTCAAGACTGATGACTCACTTACACGAACAGAAGAAAAAGTGCAGTTAAGGGCCTCGGTGGGAATATAATCGGGTGAGTTGTGAGCTTCTAACGGAGATTGAGTGTGTCCGAGAAATGTTGACGAAAAATGACTTGCAAACAAATTACAGATGTCAGTATTATTATCAGCAGCCACATTGCCGAGGCACATACTGGACGGAATGGCAGAATTATTCTTATTCTTACCTTGTTTACGTGAACTTTTTACAAAAGACCAGAACTTTTTCGGATTACATTGTAGATTATCTTCTGTAGATGACATGTAGTATTTATAATCATTTTTTATTCTTATTTTAACTCTATTACGAAGCAAAGTGAACTCAATTGAATCAAGGGGATTTTTAGTTCTTTTATATTTCTGACGACATTTCTCTTTTTCCTTTATCATATGAATAAGGGTAGGACTGAACCAGGAAGGATATGAATAATTACGCGGTTTTGATATAGGAATTGAAACTTCAATAACTCTTTTTAAGGCGTCGTAAAATGCTGAAACCATGCTGTCAACTGTCGTACAAGATGCAAACTTTGAGTCCCAATCAATGGAGCGTAAATTATTGTTTACTAAGGTATAATCAGCTTTTTTAAAATTGAAGGTACTAAACTGTTTTGGCTTTAAATTCCCTTTGTCATTGCTTTCATTATCTACAACAGCTTCAAGGGCCGGGTGATACACATCAAGTTTGCATAGAGGATCAGAGGATTTATTTACAATTGGACCTAAAAAATTACATAAAACTAAGTCGAGGATCCTAAGACTATCGTTCTGAACAGCGTTTAATTGATACAGACAATTTAGCGACATAAAATCAAACAACGCGTGAGCTGCACCAAAATTACACATAGAAGGATTTAAAAAGCAACCACTATCATCCGGAGACCAACCAATGTCTCCCAAATTAAAATCTCCAATGATTACAATTTTATCCTCACATGAATCAATTTTATCACTTAAATTATCGAAATACTGTTCATATATGGAAGTGCTACAATTCGGAGGCACATAAACAGCACCTATTTTGATACACAACTTCGTGTTCTTATCCTGAACTTCAACCCAGACGTCCTCGTCTTTACCTTCCCAGCTAGATATTCTTGTCGATATATATTTGTTGGAGACCGCTATAAGGCAGCCTCCGCCATCCTTTTTACCAGATCTTTCATACTCTCTGTCGCGGCGATAAATAGAGTATCTCGGGTCCAAAAGTTCGGCGTCGCCAATTCCGTCATGTAGCCACGTTTCAGTCATAACAATCACATCAAAATTGGACGTTAGAGAAGCCATTTTCAACTGTTGCAATTTAGTACGAACTCCCCTCATATTCTGATAATAGATAGTGAATGTAGACAACGAGAAACATAAGGCTAGGATAGGAGAACGCAGACTAGCCGCATTATAAACGCAAAGCATCGGCGTATGTTTTGATTTGTAATTTTGAAGACTCGTCAGTTTTGCGAACGAATATCTTTCCATTACGAGTCCAAACCTTTTTGTATGACTTTTCACGAGCTGCAATCCGAGCCGCAGCATGAAGTTTCTTCGCTGCAGGGGACAAGTGTTCTGTAATAAAGATTGGCTTTTTATTACCGGCAATACCGAGGTGGCTCGTATTTAATTTCTCCTTTCCGCTATCCACGTCACTAGCCTTATTAAATTTGATGACTGCTGCAAGAAACTGATCTCTTTGCAGAGCCGAACGTAATTTAACAATAACTGACCTTGGTCTTGTTGTTGAAGGGTCCATTTTGGCCACTCTTTTGCAAAACTGAATATCAGATTCCTGTAATGGGAGTTTTACAACCTTACCAATTTGAACCACGGTATTGACTAGGTTTTCCTTGTCATGCTCTGGAAGACACGAAATTTCAATATTGGATTCCCTTGAATGATGCTCCAATAAATTCAATCTTGTTGACAAATCGTTTACAACGGTTTTTAACTCCAGGTTTTCCTTCTTTAATATGGATACTTCATCGTATACGGATTCTACCTTCGCATTAAGTTCGTCGTATTTGTCGCTTAGAAAGGACAGACTTCTCAATACCTCAGCGGTCGATGTCTTTAAAGGCTCGATTTCCAAGGTAAGATGTGCGCGCAATTTGGTAATTAAACTGTTTTCAAGCGAGGAGTACCAGACCGGCAGGCTGACTGGAGCACTCCCACAAGTCTCGTGGGATCCGGAGGCACCGCTATCGCTAGTCCCGGCGGCCTCGCTATTATCATAGCTGGTTGCAACCTTATTTTTGTTTCTGACAGTGACGTTAGAGTCATCCGATTTGCGGCAAGGTGTATTTGAGTTGTCGCCCTTAGGTTTTGAACATTTGCAGGCCGGGCAGACCCAGTTCTTTTTAGCCGTCACTGACAATTTTTTGAACTGATCTAACGAATAGCCAACACAGTCGCACTTGTAATCACGAGCACAGTTTGTACTGGAACATTTTAACGAGTTGTTCGAATTTAGTTCCTCACCACAACATTCACAACCCTTTTTTGACACTAGTTCATTACGAGCAGACGAAGACATAGTTTCTTGTTATAAAATTGTAGTACCTCAGTACCACGATATCGCAGACAATACGACGGTCAGGCGGCGATAAGGCGAGCGAAACCCGCCAGCGATCAGCAAACGATACGTATCGTAGACGAGGCGGTTGCGTGGTACAAGGACGATAGATAACACTCCGCGTAGACGGGTAGAAATGAAGTGCAGCGAAATAGTCACTGTTTATATTCTCATTATCGCTTCGTACACTGTTTTATTACGCGAAATAGTTAAAGTTTATGATAAACACTTAAAATTATTTTGCAGAAACGTTATATGTTACTGAAATAATCGATTATAACTTTTGTTTTGATTTAATAACAGAGAGCAACAAACGGTCAATGCTTCTTGCCCCAGCGCGCGGGATAATATGTGTACTCGTAGAAAACTACACATATGAATGGCGTTCAGACCATGGTGATTTATTAAGGCGACTCCTAATCCCAACGTCCTTGAGGATCTGGGCGGAGCCTAACGTTATTCCCCCCGCTGACCGTGCGCCCCCGGAACATTACTTCGTTCATAATCTCGTTGAGTGGCGTCCAAGCAGCTTCATACACTCGCATAGTCCGAGCGAGAGTTGAAGATCAACAAACCTTCTTCGAGATTTTTCAATGCCTTTAAATATTATAATATTTAAAGGCATTGAAAAATCTCGAAGTAAAATAAATCATTTAAACAATGATATAATTATTTCGGATTACTAAATATCTATTTACCCACTACAGTAGAATATTAAAAATAAAATGCGTTAAAGCTATTTTCCAAAAAAACAAGTGAAATTGTCCATTTGGAAGTCTCGCATCGAAAAATACTTTTTAGTTTCTTTTGTATGTGTAGGTACCTACCAAAAATAGTTAAAATGCCGACAAGATTCTTGATTATACGTGTAAAATCATGCAGAAATAAAAAATATCGTTTTTTAATAAATAAATCATATCGTGACCCAGCGGATGAACCGATATTTTAACATAGTAGTGGAGGTACAGCTTTATCCCCCGGGTCATGCTGCTCTAATGAAAAGATAAACTATAAATAATAGAGCGACAAACTCAACTTTACCGTTGGAAAACGGATTTACGTCCTTTACCTACTTATAAACAGTGATAGTTTTTTATGACTACATTAGTAATGTTCTCAGATTTTCCCCTATACTTGTTGATATTGACGATATTTTACTAGACGAATTTTTTGGCTAATTTCAATGTTCAAGGTCAATAGATACCCTATAAATGTTAATTTACTTGAGTGTCAAAATATGCCGATGCTGGAAAGGAGAACTTATCTAAGCGACATTTTTGGGGATATTGAGTTATACACACTGTTGGGATCGGCAGATTTTTCTGCATCGAATGGGTTGGGTCTCGTATACATCTGTCTGACGACTTTTGTGTCGCTTATCCCGTCAGTGATTTAGAGAATCTTTACTTTTTTTCTACTAAACGACGTTTTTTTAGCAAAATGGAGATTACATAAAAGTTTTTTGCATAATAATGAACCTTAGAGCTTTTTTACTTATTTGTCAAAACAGATCAAACAACTTGGATAATTTTCTTTATTGCAACTAACCTTGCACTTGGATGTTAACTGTTTTTACCTGATCGTAAAATATATTTTAATGTCGCTTGAGGCATTTTACCTAGTCTTTATGATAAAATTAACATAAAGGTAAATTATGAAAGAAAAATTTAATGTGATCCACTGCAATGTAAGCAGGACTCGAACCTGCGACCCTATGTTTCCGGCGTAGTTCTCTAACAACTGAGCTATCATATCGTTACGTCAATCACACTAAATCTTTGATTCCATAATTCTTCGCTACTGGAGCACCCTCTGTGTCAAGTGTGTTTAAAATGCTTATGCGCATTAGCCAAAAAGTAAAAATGTGATATTTCCACATTATTAAACAAAATCGATATAAGATTCTATAAAAAAAAATAACATAGATTAAATTACCTGATTGTCGTATCTTAACTATTGGCGTTTATCCAAATTTACCTGCTTTGATACTATGAAACCATTGTCGCTTATCCTTTTTTACCTGATATGACTTTGATCGACTACTGTCGCTTATCTTTAATTGCTTGAATGACAATTGAGTCGTATTTGTCGCATAGAATGTACTAAAAAACAAATATTTTCGTTAAATTGGTAGTTGGACAACTTGACCGGTTCTGTGTTAAAAAATATCACACATTTAGTAGTAATTCAATATATTTATAAAGGCCGTTAGGCCCATCTGTGGTGTAAATCTGTGTCTATGGCGCTAAGGCATTACTTTGGACTCGCTTGATGGACCCAAACGCCATCTCACTCAAACAGTGTCTAACGAAACGTCACTTATACCACACAGAGTTGTAGGTAGTTTTGTTATTCTTGTTAGGATAGGTAATTATCTAATTGCAATTGTAAAACTTGAAATTTCACGTAGTTTGTGATTTAAAATTCCTTAATGAGTACCGAACCGAGTGACTGCAGTCTTGAGAACTCTTGTGCTGTTCTCATTAGTCATAGCTATCGTTTGCTACCATACATTGGTCTAGAACTACTGGAAATCTTTCAGCAGATCACACATAAAAATTTATAAAATTGAAATTTCACGTGATATCTGATGAATAAATCTTTAACATTTCTAAAGCAGTTTTTTTTGTATTTGCGTAGTTGGACCATAAGTTTTTGTCTTAGAGAACTTTAAATGTCACTTCATTAATTTTAATGTTTGAAAATAAATATTTTCCTCTAATTAAAACATTAATCGTGAGGTTTTATTGTACGATAAATAGCTTTTCATGTCTGAAATATTTCCTACAAAGGCGATTAGATAATTTTTCTTGATTTATTTCATGCTGATTTATGCAAATTTATATATTTACCTGACTATAAAATGAGCATGCACATATATATTGTTAACTGTGTTGATTGTTGTGTAATAGATTATACTATTTTACCTGACTAATTTCTCGGGAAACGTGTCGTTTAGATAATTTTACCTAATTCTATTTTGACGGCCATTTTGCTTAAACGACGCTAAATCCTAAAATATTCCATTAATAGACAAAATAACAAAAGCAACATGTAAAAAACATGATATTGTTTATATAAAATGAGCATCGTATGCACATAGATATTGTTTACTGTGTTGATTGTTGTGTAAAATGTAGATTATACTATTTTACCTGACTAATATCTCGGGAAACGTGTCGTTTAGATAATTTTACCTAATTCTATTTTGACGGCCATTTTGCTTAAGCGACGCTAAATCCTAAAATATTCCATTAATAGACAAAATAACAAAAGCAACATGTAAAAAACATGATATTGTTTATATAAAATGAGCATCGTATGCACATAGATATTGTTTACTGTGTTGATTGTTGTGTAAAATGTAGATTATACTATTTTACCTGACTAATATCTCGGGAAACGTGTCGTTTAGATAATTTTACCTAATTCTATTTTGACAGCCATTTTGCGTAAGCGATGCTAAGTTTTAAATTATTCCATTAATAGACAAAATAA
Source organism: Apotomis capreana (assembly GCA_947623375.1). Classification (NCBI taxonomy): domain Eukaryota; kingdom Metazoa; phylum Arthropoda; class Insecta; order Lepidoptera; family Tortricidae; genus Apotomis; species Apotomis capreana. The sequence continues at coordinate 3,419,427 of OX392520.1, forward strand.
CAAAAGCGACATGTAGAGAACATGATGTTGTTTATAATTATAAATGCTTCATTTAAAAAGTAGGTCCACAGAATATTTAATACTTTTTTTTTTTTTTTTAAAGTTCGTAGTTTTAAGATCTCCTGTAAAGTTAGCTCCGTGTCTCTTGGATAATTTTCCTTTCCAGCGTAGATACGTTTTTTTGCGGCATAAAGAACCGTATCTTTTTTTTACGTTAACTTAGAAGTTCCGAATTTTATTGGGTGGGTGTAGATTTCTTGATCTGCAGATCGGTTGACATGCGGCAAACGTGTCAGCCCTACTTTAGTTCAGCGGTTGTCTGAGTTACGTAAGCTATTTGGGTTTTGGCGTTCCTTCCGCGATCGATTAATTTGATCCAAGATCGTTTCATTGCCCTCTGGCAAACTTAGAGAGAAAAATTCTGAGATTAGTCAAAAATCAAGTCTGGGCATTACGATGAGTCTAAATAAAGTTATATATTTCTCATTAATTCAACTGTAATCCGATCATTAATATATGGCTTTTAAACTATATGTAATAAAAATCAGATTTTTATTTTACAAAACGGTAAACAATTGGAACAGAACTTATGGCCAGGCTAGGTATGTCTAGCTAGGCCCGGCGGATATGTCAATAATTACTAACGCTCATTTAGATTTAAATATGAAGTGGGAAATTTATTGATGCAAATATGTATTCTGACTATATTTACATAAATAAGCCCTCATGCCAAAATTGTCACTTTCCTTCTTGAACTAGAAAATTATTGTAATTTTTGATAATGTATTTTTATATCATATGTCATGTACTGTACTAGTGACGCAACGAATGTGAATACTTACAATAAATATTCGTATTCGTAAATTAGCGTTTTACCGAATATTACAATGGTATTCAAACGAACAATACTTGTTCTGCTTTACGATATTCATATCTCTTAGGGTTGAATTAATAAAGATCATTAGTACAGATATTTAATCTGATAATACAGATATTTAAGTATGATAACGATCATACTTAAATATCTGTATTATCAGATTTTTTTTACTAACCGAAATACCTAAGGTACTCTAATATTACACAGAGAAGGGCCCTAAAACCCACACCAAAAGTGTTATTTTCTGGGAATCCTGTCTGGTGTGGGCCCATGACTGAGAATATCTAAGTATCCAAATGTGTCCGGGAATGCTAAGCAATGACAATTTTTTTTATAAGTACTGTGAAGGTCGTACCTTCACTGTCGGTGCCTGGCCACTGATTTAAGAAATAAGATTGTTTGAAATTCAGAATGGACGAATGACGTCCGTCAATAATTGTAGAAATTGTAAAAATATGAATCATTCTTTATCTAGCCTTCGGGCAATAAAGTAATTTAACGAAGTACCTCTGCTCTATTTATTCCCCATCTGAAGTTATCCCCCGGCAGTCGCCACACTTGGTGGAGGCTGCGAACGTTTATATTTAGAGTCACGCGAGTATTGACAAGTTCCCCCGCTCCCAATTAATTTTGTCCACAGATTCTCGGGCATCTTACAATTACGTACGGAAAGCTTACGGTTTGCATAGGAGCCGGCCAGGAGCGAAGCGCACCGAAGAATAAGTGCACATTTGGCAAGTGCGAATTGCCATCGGTGACGGAGCGAGTTCGACAAACGGGTGACATTGTCAAGATTGAATCACCCATTATCATATTTCATTTCGTGCGATTTTAATCTGTTTGTGCATTTGATTTGTTTGAATTCCATACGAAAATGGAGACGAGCACAATTAATGGCTTTTACGACGTTTAAATATTGGCCCGTGTGAAAATACGAAATAAAATAATCACAAATGGCAATTACGGTATAATTTTTCGGGGACCGTATTACAGATTAATTTCAGACATCGTTTGAGGATGTTATATCAGAGTTAAACGAAGAATTATCGTCGAGCCAAAAATAATGTACAAGAATTTTATCATCGTCAGCAAATATCGCAAGAATCCCCAATAATTTGTTCCTTTACGCTTGAAGCACACGTTGTTGACATCGGACAAGCAATTGTCAGTGAAAGTATAGAATTTTACCAGTGAGAAACATTCAGTTTCAGTGTTGTCAAATGATGTAACAAATGTTCTTACAGAGTGGAAGACATCAATTTCAACCAATGTCATTAGTTCCATAATATGTTGCTTGTTAAATTTTATTTCCACAATATGTGCTGTGCCGGATCGAGTGCTCGTCAAGAAAATGCAACATCGGGAACAGCAAGCCTGTACGAGGATGGCCGATCAAACGTCGACGAACGCCATGGACACCGTGAACGCTGTCCAAGACGCAACGCTTCTATCAGGCAATAATGAACCATAATATATAATTTGTAGAATATGTGTTTATTAGGATGTAAATAATAGTCCCATAATAATTATGCTAGGTGTATGATAGTTCTAGATATTAGTATGGTCCTACAAATAATAAATAATCGTTGTGCATAAATTATTACCATACAAGATTATTCACCGATTGTCTTCATTGAATTATGTGGTGCAAAAACTCACTCCCAGTGGTCGTGCCAAGAATGTAATAATTCATGTTAACAGATTAAAGAAATTCTTTAATCGTTAATCCTAATTAATATAAACAGTTCTAAATATTTCTAGGGTGTAAATAATAAAACTATTATTTTTCAGAAATTTTTAATTCAGGCTGACTGTACAAGGATGCAGTTGTATTTGTTGCATTTGCAAGTGTCACTGTTGTAAATATAATTTAATTTCGTTCCACAAGATATTAGCTGCATTTCTAAGATATTGCTATAGGAAATTCAATTTTTAATTACTTGCACTATAAATTTATAATTGCACTTTCAATACCTTTACTTAAAATAATTATAACTTATTACTTTCACAGAATTCCAATAATTTATTATTATATTTTGATTCCAGCATTATCCAGCATCAGTATTATAATGATTTTTCTTTTTCATGTATTCTGCCGCGGAGATCAAGGCTGCTCCAGCAGGCTGGGGTTTCAGCAGTTGGTCGCCAGGATGCTAACCGCATCCCTCGACCACGCGGAGGCAGAGGCTGCTCCAGCAACCCTGGGGTTTCAGCAGCTGGTCGCCGGGATGCTTCCTGCATCCCTCGACCAAGCGGAGGCAGGAGCCTTGGCGTCGAGCCAAGGAATTCACTGCACCAGGCCGAAGCGAAGAAAACATTTTTTTAACTAAGATTTTATGTAATAAATAAAATTTATTTCATTTTAGCTATGTGATAGGTAGGATTTTTAATAAAATTAATTTTCGTTTTGTGTTGTAATTGATTTTCCGACAGTGACATAACATTTGACATGTCATTATGACGTGTACTGCTATCGTCTATGGTCGTGAAATCAATTATAAGGTATTTATTTATTTAGAATTGGTACGGATAGCTGGACTAAAGATAATACTTTAGTCCAGGTATCTATTTAGGATAAAAGGTATAGTAATTTAAGGTACAGATTTCTGGGGCATATTTAATATATATGCGCCAGGATTCTAATATAAAGCTAGTGGTAGATGGGTATCACTATTTGTTAGTCCTGTATGGATGTTTGAAGCGAGTGTCATAGACAATGTTTTCAAGCATCTAATACAAGGGCAGTGATATACCGTGGTACAACTATTTGGGGCATGCGACGTGTGTCATGCGTCATGCTCCAGGCAGTTAAGGTTAGAACATTCGTGATAATTAAGTCGAGTGTTGTGCCGGTGTTACACCAGGCGATTGAATTACTAAAGCCTGTCATTTTAAATTTTGTATCGAATGGTCTATGCTTTAATCTAGTAAGTCAGATGACTTTTGGGGATTAGTGAAGTTGGTGCCTTGCCTTTTTAGCAGGTTTTTGTCAAGGCGAAGCCAGTGTCAGTCAACATGTCAGATTACGTAACATGCCATAGGCTAGTGTCTGCTCATGTCCTGACCCTGGTTATCTCTTAGCAAGAGACCATCTGGGTATGAATGTATGGGTATCCCTGCATAGGTAGGGACCTCTTATATGTTAGGCAGGAGTAGTTTTGTCTAGTGTTTATATAGTAAGACGAATGTCCCTCGTTTACCCCGAGACGGCGGGAAATGTGAAGGTCGTACCTTCACTGTCGGTGCCTGGCCACTGATTTAAGAAATAAGATTGTTTGAAATTCAGAATGGACGAATGACGTCCGTCAATAATTGTAGAAATTGTAAAAATATGAATCATTCTTTATCTAGCCTTCGGGCAATAAAGTAATTTAACGAAGTACCTCTGCTCTATTTATTCCCCATCTGAAGTTATCCCCCGGCAGTCGCCACAGTACTTAAAATTAATAGATACCTAAATACGAAAAAAACAGTTGAATTTAATTCTATATGAAAATGAGGGCTTTTTGTTATGTCGCATAGCGTAGTCGTGTGAAAAAACGAACTACACTCTCTTAAAATACACTTCAAACGCACGAAGACAGATCGAACCTCCGCGGGATCCGGTACTATAACAATTTTCCGTAACTAGATGGATCGCGGGAGCAAGTGACACAGCCTTCCCCTTCGACGGTTAGATTTACACTGAGCTCGCAGCCCGGGCACGGCCGCGCTCGCGGAAATTCAGTTTTTTTGATGCTTTATTAGACCGAATTTACATTTTACTAACTTTTAAACAATACGATTAAAGATCAATGAATTGTCAATGTTCTTGCGAAAGAGCCGTGTAAATATCATTTGTAGTTTAGAAGCCTTAGGGAATTGAAAATTGAAAACGACCCTGTTTCAACATTATTTTTTCCATAGTAATTATTGCTTTAAAAAAAAAACCAACTATAATTTTTTAGAAGAAATAGTCAAAAATAACATATATTTTTTTCAGATTTTTCCGTTGGCTAGATTACGAGCCTTAGGACTTTAAAAATCACCATTCCACGTACGGAGTCGCCTTAAACAAAATGGGGTAAATCGCCAATAATTGGCCACCGTTCAATAACTGGCCACCTCAAACTAAAAATGCACTCTGTTCACCTACAAACTGAATTCATTTTGTTATATCGTGGCCAGTTATTGAAGGGCGGCCAGTATAATTAACAGCTTACACTAAAATTAATTATATTTGTAGGTGTACAGAGTTCATTTTTAGTTTGAGGTGGCCAGTTATTGAACGGTGGCCAATTATTGGCGATTTACCCTGTTTACCAAACAATGCATTTTATTAACGTTGTTTTATCATTCGTTATTTTGTTAATTGACTAGAATAATAAATGAATAGTTTGCGAAATAATGTTTTGTGATATGATGTTTTGTCCAATAAATAATTTGTATCATGATTTATTAGTAAAAGTATATTTTATGCAACCTATAATTTGGGAATCGTTAATTTGTCTAACGTTGATTATTTGATTGATTATTTGAACGTTGATGATTATTAAAAATGAATATTTATGAAACGCTGTTTAGGAAGTGATTGGCTACCTTCCATTAGCAGTAAAGGCCTCATGTCGTCAGTTCGGCGTATCCCTCTAAGGACCTAGGCACATAGCCCGCACAAAATGCTAACTAAAACGAATTGCTTTTGTAAGGCAATTCGGCTCTACAATATCAGGTCCATCACGATCTTCGCCATTTTTTAAGTAAAAGTAAAAGAATTTCAACACTAGTATTTGGTGTATGACATGTGCAATGTAAGGCAGTAAAAATATTTTTCACTTCTCATGCTCTAAAAGTTCGACTTTATGCTGTGCGTAGACGACATAAAGTCGCTTTTTATGCACTAGAGCATAAAGTAAAATCATCGTCGAAGACCAAGGCGATCGGTCCAACAGCAACACGAACAACATAAAACTTTATAGAAAAACTTTATTTTTTTTCGTTTTGTTAGTATTCTAAGACCAAGGCAAAATACCAACAGCCAAAGTACACAATAAAACTTCTTGAAATAAATTTGTCATTTCAATATACTATATATTTAAGTTACAACAATAATTTATCGTAGATATAAAATAATAAATGTTTTTAAATTTTAATTAAATTTGTTTTTAAGTATAATATTTACATCGTGTAGTTTAATTTTCTCGCAATTGAAGTGAAAAGTAGAGTGTGCAACTCGTCCTTAAAACGCATTTTACACTCTACTTTATATTCATCCTCGCTCGCAAGCTCGCTCGGATGGATAAACGTCTCGTATAAAATGGTGCGTTTTATGCACTTGTTGTACAATCTACTATTAGACGCTGATGTACTTGAACTAGTGTCATGTGACGTACCGACAGTCTAAAACCAAATAGCTGTTGGATCCACTCAGTACCTATCACAGATTATTAATATCGTCGCTAGAGTTTAAGATATAGTAAACGAAAAAGAATATTTTTAGGGTTCCGTAGTCAACTAGGAACCCTTATAGTTTCGCCATGTCCGTCTGTCCGTCCGTCCGTCCGTCCGTCCGTCCATCCGTCCGTCCGCGGCTTAGCTCCGTGATCATTAGTACTATAAGAAAGCTGAAATTTGGTATGAGTATGTGTATGTATAACGCTGACAGAACGGTAAAATAAAATTAAAAAACAAATTTTTTTTCGGGTACCTCTCGAACACAGTAAAGTGGGGGTGAATTTTTTTTTCTTTTTAACACTAGTGTGTGGGGTGTCGGGTCTTGTAAAAATAATAGGGGTCTTCTAACATTATTTTTTGATAAAGTTAGCAGTTTTGTAAATATTCGCACCAAAAACAAAAAAAATTGTGTCCCCCCCCTCTAACTTTTCAACCAATGGTCAAAAAAAATCGAAAAAATTCATGTTAATGAGGCTTTCTAAGTACTTTCAATGAAAACTATATTGAACAAAATCAGTCGAGCCGTTTTAGTTATCGCCAAATTTCATACTTTTTCTTTAAAAGGTCGTAAGTTGACTTCCAGAAGGTAATAAGTGATTACAGTTTCTAGGGCGTTTACGATCTTTTTAAAGAGCTTAAAATCTTTCTTAACGTAAACCTCGGGCTTATAACAGCAGTTTATTGTGAAGGATGAGCAACTACGGAACCCTACACTGAGTGTGGCCCGACATGCTCTTGGCCGGTTTTTGTATTAAGCAGTTTACATTCACGTGAAATTGTCAGGAACGGCCCGACATGTTTCGAACTCGTATGTAGCTCTTCATCAGGGACGGCTACCCGTAAACCGCCGCGTCAACCTCGTCACAGATTTTTTGATCGACGCTCCGCTCTAGGAGGGCGCGCCGATGGCGCGGGGGCGGGGGATGCTTGCAGGCCCGCAACTTCTCCGTCCAGCACTCCAACGTCACTTTTGTCATCCATAGACATTACGCACACTTGACTTGTCCACGGTTGTGTCCACGGGATTGTCCAAACGGACAATATGTTTCGCTCAACAACATGTCGGGCCGTTCCTGACAATTTCACGTGAGTGTAAACCGCTTAATACAATAATTAAATATGTCTCACAAAAGTTTTAATATGAAAAAGAATATTGCTGCAAATAATTGAACACAAGAGAAGAAAAAAGTTAGGTCATTCATACTATACGTCACATTAATATAAAAAAAATTAAAACTAAGTATATAGAAAGAAACAGTTAATGTGGAAGACCAAGCAGGTCATAATGTGAAACAACTAAAAGAAAAATGAATCAGCTCTTAAATATATGGTGATGAGGATTATGATTAATAGATCCCATACTCATACTCAACTTCTGCGACATCTAATAAAAATACATGTTTGGAAATAAAACGATAATTTAAAAACACACTTTTGTTTAAAAATGCTACTTAGTTATCTACTAATAAATAAACTAATAACACTAGTCTGTGCGAGTCACATTATAGCCTTTCATAACCCGAACAAGAATAATTGCCGGAGTCGCCGTCGCGTCGCCGGACACGGCGAGGAGTACTACGTATCGGGATCGGGGGTTATTTGAATTAGGAAATAAGGTTATTGTAGTTACAGGAATACAATACAATACAATACAAGTACGCTTTATTGCACACCAAAAAACATTTACACAAGAAATTACAAATAAACAAATTAAAAAACCGGCCAAGTGCGAGTCGGACTCGCGCACCGAGGGTTCCGTACAAACACTTTCCATCCCTAAGTGGTTAAGTTTAGTTTGCACCTGGTATGTATAGCGCCCCATATAAATTAGGTGCAAAGTTAGGTATTAAAAAAAAAAAATATGGTTTTCGTAATTATTCCTTTATCTATGCTATAAGACGTTGCTTCGTACCAAATTTCAAGATTCTGAGTTCACGGGAAGCACCCTGTAGGTTTTGATTCCCTTGCAAGTGTCGAAAATTTGCAAATTAGGTGCAAAGTTAGGTATTAAAAAAAATTTTTATGGTTTTCGTAATTATTCCTTTATCTATGCTATAAGACGTTGCTTCGTACCAAATTTCAAGATTCTGAGTTCACGGGAAGCACCCTGTAGGTTTTGATTCCCTTGCAAGTGTCGAAAATTTGCGGCATAAACGGCTGTATCTTTTGATTGCGTTGGCCTAGAAGTTTGATTTTTTCACAGCTTCAAGGGACAGTAGACCTGAGTAATTGATATAAATTTCAGCTTCATACCTCCACGCGTTCCTGAGAAAAAGGGTCTTGACAGACGGACGGACGGACAACAAAGTGATCCTATAAGGGTTCCGTTTTTTCCTTTTGAGGTACGGAACCCTAAAAACGGTAGACAACAGGCGGTCTTATCGCTAAAGAGCGATCTCTTCCAGACAACCTTTGGGTAGTGCAGTTTATCCTAAAAAAACGTAGGAATAACGAATAAACGTAGGAATGTAGGGCCCAACTGTGAGGAAGGATATAATGCTATTATAGGGTCTAAGTCTGCACGTGTCGCGTTTCATAATCATAACTGGCGTGAAATTAGACACGTCAGTGAGACAAATTAACTGCAAATCAATTAATTAACTCCGAATATTTACATAATGAATCGCTTTAAAAATGTACTAAGTATAATGTCACGCACTAACGCTAAAGGTAAATAATTATATAACGTACCTACCTTTGTGTAAAAAAAATAACTGATGTCTCATGCTGGAATGAGAAGCGAACTAAGGTTAACCGGGGTAATTGCGTCTATCGAGTCAAATGCGTCTTTTGATGATATCACGGAAACGAAACACACTATAAACTTCCAACGCAATTTTTTTAATTCATTTTGTTGTGCCAAACTTTAGGCAAGAAGGGTATGGTCTTAAAATGTTCCGCTTCTATTATATCACCAAAAGACGCATTTGCCTCGATTGACGCAATTACCCCGGTTGACCTTAAATACATTTCCTACATAATGATGGTAATTCAAGAAATTGCAATGTTCCGTCAAATTAACCCTTTTCTTGGCAAAAAAATAAAGTTGTATTTCTGTGAATACAGCTAAATAATTTATAAATTATGATTTTTGGGGATAGAAAAAAAATGCGAAAAAAATATTTATTTTTGTTTTTTAGAAATATCATGTGTATCTTACAGGATGCATTGCTAAGAACATGGTACATTTTGAATTAAATTTAACGTATCCCTAAAGATACCTTGTCTAGTTTAGGTAATAAAACAAATAAAAATAATCAAACTTTTTAATTATACAAATTACTCACAGCACTCATTATTTTGGCCTTAGGTTACTTTTTAGTGTGAAATGATACAAAACAATTACGTTTAGGTGTCAGGCAGACCTTCAGCTTGCACTTGGAACAGTGAATGGTAGTTTGCCCTTTGATGCAAAGCCTGCACCTCCCTTTTGTGCCAAACATGGGGAAGTGGCCATGCTGGTCAAGCCTGACATATGCTGTTGTGGGCCTGGGAACCACTGGAGCTTTTATAGTTTTCGACGTAGAGGGGCCCGCAACAACGTTTGTGGATGTACTTGCCGATCGCATTTCAACAAACCTTGTACAATGCAATAACGATTTGTTTTTAGGGATAGGTAATGTCCGGTATTTTCTTCAGCATTTTCCCTGCGGTATAAAATCCAGCTGTTGATCAAGCACATATCCAGTATTTGAGAAACCAAAGGCAAATACCAGCGGTGGCGTTTGAATTCAGTGCTGTTAAGTGCGATTAACTTATCGACAAGATCAACACCGCCCATATGTGCATTGTACTGTTTTATGTTCTCAGGACATGGAACTGAAGTTTTCCTCTTTAGGTTTTTGTCATAACGTAGTATTGTACCCAATGGATGGACATCAGTGAAACTACTGGCAGTAGTCACACATTTATTGTCAAGCTACTTGACAAACTACTTGTGAGTGTGAACCTCTACTATTTTTTACCTCTTCTCGAAACAATTACCGACCGTGGATTTTCGTTGAAATGTTCGTTCTGGGTAAGCATTTTGGCTAGGAGTTAGTGGCGATGGTACTGGTGCAGCTGGAGTTAATGGCGAGAATACTGGTGCTAATGGAGTTAGCGGAGAAGCTAGCGTTGGCGTAAAAGCGAGATTGGTTTCTTGAAATTCATCCACATCATCATCATCATCTGCAGTTTTTCAAATGAAGAAGGCAATGATGGAGCTGAAGAACTGCCATCATTGTCCTCATGCACATCTAACTTTGAAGAAGGTGGTGGAATTTCTGGTTCAGATTCAGATGATGCGTCGATATCAGATTTTACACCTGGTTTTGGTATCAAAGCCAGTATTTTTATGGCTCTGTAGAATGTGGGTCGTGCACCTCCCTAAAAATAAGAAAAAGCTCACACATTAAGCAAAGCAGACCATGTATTTCAGTTGTCTTTTTTAAACCCCTAACCTAGCAATGTGCATCTTAACATACGAAACGTTAGTGGCCCATAAACTCCATGAACCAGGCAACGTATACCACAGGATACGTAATGCAGAAACGTTAATTCACCACAAACCAGGCAATGTATATTTTGAGATACATTCAAGTTAACGGTTAGTTAGTTACAGGAAAAAATTGTAAAATATATTTTATTTTTCTTCCACTCAACGTACATATTCCTTAGTTTATAAAAACAACAAAATTATGTAAAATTTCCCATGCTTAAAATATTAAAATCAAGTTTTCTTACCTTTCTGCGCGTGATCATGTCGGATTCGTTGACAGTCTGTGCTTTATCTTTTCGGAGGTGTTGCCAACTTAACGCAAACCACAGCTTATTCGTTCGGAAACATGTACAGATTTTGAAATTAAGGAAGTGTTCCGTTTTAATGCAGACACTTTTGCAAAAATATTTTTTTAAGTCGAACGTATCTTGTAGGATACGTTGTCAAGAAAAGGGTTAACGCCTTATGAACTTAGAATAAGTACGCCGGGCCCCAGCACCAGCCCGTCTAGCACAACTTGACTTCGCGACCCTGGTCGCGTGACATAGCATCGCCCGTCGCTCTCGCACATTACTCCACAGAAAGAGACAGGTAATTATCTCGCGCGAGAAAGTGTCGCGTGCCACAGTTGGGCTAGAGGCGCTGTTGTCATGCTCGCACAGTATTAAAAGGAAGGTGACAGATAGTATTTGTCGCTCCACAAAGAGTCGCGTGCCACATTTTGTACTTGTTTGACTTTTTGATTTCTATGCGTGTTTATTCTATTTTTACGAATGGAAATTCTTTAATTACCCGACCAATTGCGGATTTAAAAATCACAAATGAATCGCCACTTCACTTGTGATAAAATTTTCCATGTCTCAGTTAATGAGCAATTATACCGCAAATTGATTATGAATCGCTGAAAACACGTTTGATTAGAAAGTGTTTATATAAATCAATTTGGGATGAATTAAGTCCAGTTTCTGCGCTGCCATGTTCGTTGCTCCGCTCCTGTGTTTGATTGTCGCCTCTGCTTACGCAGAATCTCCTCACCATCACAAAGAAGTGGTAAGACTTTTGTTTGCTCTAAGATCATAGAGAAGATTTATTTCTAAAACCGTTGTCCCGGATGTACACTTTCGCCGAGAAAGGGCGAGGCAACCTTTTTTTCTAATTTTATAAGTAAATAAAGGAAGACCTCTGCACACGTCTCGCCCTGTCTTGGCGAGAGTGTACAGTCGGCATTAGGCCAGTCATTTTTAAGAAGAAATATTACATTTCATCATTATTCATTAACATGACAATAAAAAAAAGTAAGTACTAAAATTGACGTTCAATGGGAGCGTCCGCTTGCCAGATTTGTTGAAATGAGAAATCATAACTGACGATTGGGTCTGGATACTATGATTTCACGTGTTTCCATATTTAGCATTTAGTTTATAAATCATATTGTTCCTATGAATATATATATATTTTATTTATCTGCTAAATATTTTAAATTAAAACAATTTTTCTGACCGTTCGAGTGATTTCAGTGTAAATTTTGAAACACGTCAGTACTGTCTTAAAGAAATATACTACGAGTAGGACCCCGCAGTTTGCAAGCAACTAGCTTCAGTTGTGTTCTAACCGCCGCGCCGCCGATATTAGACGTCGACTCATGGCTTGTAAATAGTATTTGCGAAAGTTCGTTCGGCATTCGGTGGATTTGGTTACGTGTTTGCAATTTTATAAGTGAATAAACTATCTCCAGGGGAATGTTCGTGTCCCTAGTGCGCAGAGTGAGGAACAGCCCCAACAGCATTCTGAAAATGATTGCGGACAGGCTAGATTTCCTGTATATAAATAAGTGTTGCATGATTCATGTAATTAGAAATAGATAGGTAATAATTACTAACACTAGTGTTTGTAAGTTTTATTGTTACTAACAAAATGATCCATGTTGGTCGAAATAAAGTATATTATTATTATTATTATCTCCTTTATTCATTTTATAGCTTAGATTAGGTTTTTTACAATAAATTTATATAAAAAGTAAAATACAATAAAGAAGTTACAAAATATAAATACATTATAAAAAACCTAACCTAGGGTGCCGCCGGCAGCGGGGCAGGGCCCAGGCTACCGGTGGTTAGGGCTGCAAAGAGAGGAACCTCCTGACAATGCGCGCCGTGTCCAGGAGTACTGCCTTCTGTATCTGACCCTTGATCCAGCCATCTAGCGAGAGTCTCTTAAGATGTTTGTCGAGACTCTTCGCTATAAGACCGTTCGCCGAAACGACTATCGGAACAATGATCGTCGAGTCAACATCCCACATGGCGGTCACCTCGTGAGCCAAGTCAAGGTACTTGCTGAGTTTGTCCTTCTCGGCCTTCACGAGGTTCTCGTCATGGGGGATGGTAATGTCGACGAGCACTGCCTGGCGCTTGGATCGATCTACCAACACGATATCAGGCTTATTGGCTACAATAGTCCTGTCCGTGATGATAGATCGATCCCAATAGAGCGTGGCACGACCATTTTCGAGAACTGGCATCGGTGTGTACTTATAGTACGGCACCTCAGACCCCACAAGACCGTATCGAAGAGCAAGTTGCTGGTTATTAATATTATTATATAACTTTCAGTATTTCTTATTTTTATTAAAGCAGTAACATCTACTAACGTTAACTAAATGTTTACAAATGAAGCGAAAATTGAAAAATTTAATGATTCGGACAGGATTCGAACCTGCGTTTCCAACGGCTTTCCGGGCCAACACGGGCGTCCTCCCAATTGGACCACCGAATCAGATGTCAGAGCCATTGAATTTTTCAACCAGTTGCTTCGACATGCCTTAGGGTGGCATCGTAGCGCCATGTTGCCCGTGTTGGCCCGGAAAGCCGTTGGAAACGCAGGTTCGAATCCTGTCCGAATCATTAAATTTTTCAATTTTCGCTTCATTTGTAAACATTTAGTTTACGTTAGCAGATGTTACTGCTTTAATAAAAATAAGTAATTCGGGTGTAGCACATCGTTACTATCGATTCTCAACAAATTTGAGATGATGGTGCCGACGATAAAGTCTAAATCTTTACGGTAGATGGCGCTACGATGCCACCCTAAGGCATGTCGAAGCAACTGGTTGAAAAATTCAATGGCTCTGACATCTGATTCGGTGGTCCAATTGTGAGGACGCCCGTATTGGCCCGGAAAGCCGTTGGAAACGCAGGTTCGAATCCTGTCCGAATCATTAAATTTTTCAATTTTCGCTTCATTTGTAAACATTTACTTTCAGTATTTCTTAAGTCAATAAAAAAAATACATTTTGAAATCAGTGGAATTGATCTCCATAGATTCGGTGTGATTTTTGACCACCGAAGTCAATAAAAATTGCCACCGCTACCAATTATTACCACGAAACCATCTGCTTATTTGTTTTGTCAATGTAACATAGTTCTGAGTGTGCTTCTCTTCTTTACTAATTTCGGTTGGTTGCTAGTCGTAAGGATACTTTCACCGGCACCTAGTTTACCTACCCATATCTTTGGCCTGGTATTATGCCTCAACAGCCTAACTCTACAAATATTCCTAAGCTTCAAGTCGAAATCTCTAAAATATTGAGCCTTTGATTTCGGTGATTGTAAAATCTAAAGTACGATTCCCACTCACCGGGCGGAGACGGCGCGCGCTCAAGCGCATCTTACTAGTTGCCAAAGGAATGTTGAGCTTCTGTACAACAGTCAGATCCCATATTCAAATGTTATGTGCGCCGCTGCCGGCCGATCGGGCGCTTGCGGGCGCGGACGGAGGTGCTCGGCTGTCGTCGCGCGCCATCGACTCCGTTCGTTCGTCCATCGCCCTAGTAGATTTAATCGGTCGGACGGACGCAGTCGGCTGCCGCCGGGTGCTTCGCGTCCGCTGGAGCGCGGCGGCAGCCGAACCCGCCCGACCTGGTCACTGGACGCGGTCGACCGCTGCCGCTGCCGGCTGCCAGAGCGCCCGTTGCGGAGTCAGCCGACCCGGCCCGGCCCGGTCAATGTGAATCTTACATTAAATAATCAATCGCGAGAATGATGGCGTGAGTGCGGCGGTGTTGGCGAGAGAAAAAGAGGCCGGTAGGCGACGCACTTGCCATTTTATAGCGGTTGATCCGTTCCCCGCACCTTATAGCTACCATATTTGCGCATACGCAGCGGAAACACTCGGACCGTGGAGCCCGGACGCCCACAGGCAGCCAATGATAACAAGACCTGTCGCCATGTTCTACGGCCAAAGGATTAGCATGGCTATTCAGCGGGGAAGTGTAGCTGGTATCATGAGTAACCCGGTTGCAGGGCCGGGATCGGCGGGGACATCGGTTTAGGTTAATTTAGTTATTGTTTTTTTAGGCACGGTCCCCTAAAACCAAGGTAAGTCTTCCAATTTTAGTATTTTCCGTTTTACACTCTAAACTAAGTAAGAAAGTAAACACTTAATTGTTCATAAAAAAACTCAATATACATACATCAATAACAAAAAAAAACATAGGCAAAAAGGCGACGGGTAAGTTTGCATTTGTGCCTGTAATAATGGTTCTCTTCCAGTTAACCTTTGAGCAATTGAGTGAGTACAAGAAAGATAAGCTCTCACTCTACTAAACTACACTCATTGTCAGTAAAGTCCGCCGGTGACAGTAATTTACAGTGTCGTGGCTTTGCGAACGCTGATCCCTTCTCGTACCTACATAGATATGGCTGCCAGAACTACATACATACCTACTGATAGCAGGTAAGTCTCGACTCGACCCTCGTCGTTCCGGCTCCTTATTGATGCAAAGGTATATCGCAATTCAACGTGGCAGCACGGCGAGCGCGATGGGTAATACCTTTGCATCAGAAGGGACGCGGCAGGGTTTTTAAGCTATTTGTCCTTTTTTTGTTTGTTTTTTTAGTCTGTACTTTTAATTATTTAAAAAAATTTAAACATACCGGAGCTGTCAAATTTGACAGATCCAGTGGTGATGAACCTTTTAAGGCCAGAATAATAGTTAAAAACTAATTCAACAAAAATTATAAAACAAAAACAAATAAAACTAACGGAAAATAATAATAAACGGAAGCTCGAAAAAACAAATATGCCACGCGTATCAGATGACAGCAAGCAGTGGCCAATGTAAAACCGACAAAGTTAAAAATCACGTCAGGTAGGTGTTGCTAATTTAAACCTGTGACTTCTATTTTAGTCGTGTTACTTCCAGTATAATGCAGCCTCGCATCTTCATATTTCCGCTGAAAGGTGTTAAATTGGTGTCGTTAGTATTGCAAGATAGCCAGGCTAGTTTCCTGTTACTGGCAGATTAAATCAGCTAAAGCCTGACCATAAATATATGAGGATTGTCAAGCGAATGGCGTTGTCTATAATATTTATATGGTAACAATTTTGCAACATATGTATTATAACCGCACTATAATGACATTAGTTTAAGTACCTGTCAGATCCTATGTTAACCTCATAATATCCTTTAATGGAATGCCCTCTTTTCCTGACTGTTTGTCGTGTACTTAGTAAACATGTGCACACTTTGACTGTTGCGGCAGGCTCAGGGTTTTTCCAACATGAGTGCTGTACGCGCACTCTACGAGGCTCTCGTTAAAAGCCGCATGGAGACCAATTCGGCAGTCTGGAGCCCGCAGGAGGCGAAGTATGAACTCATGTTGGAAAAAATCCAGAATAAATTTGTGCGGTTTTTATATTTTAAGCTGTATGGGGTATATCCATTTTATCCACTGATGTATCCGACTTTATTCGTTTTGGGAATGGTGGGATATAACCAATTGCGGGTGAGGAGGGATTCAGTTCTTTTTTCCTACATTTTAAATTATTGAGAGGGAAGGTCAGCAACGCCGGGGTACTGGCAGCGGTAGAGTTGTGTGTGCCGGATCGGTACGTGTGGCGCTGCTCGCCGAGCCGCGCGCGCGCACCGGCCTGCTGCGGCGGCGCCCAGGACCAGAGCCTTGCGTACGCTCAACCTGATTGCCGCTAGAATTGATGTATTCCATTGTTCAGTTAATGAATTCACAAAGATAACTTTATTTGTATTATGTTATTGCTCGTAAATATAATCCCATCAAAAACATAAATGTAAAATGAGAGCCAAGTTCAATATCGCGTGCACTTCGCCGACAAAAGAATTGAGATCTGCCAGGGCGCCAAGTTCTTTGGTCTAAAATTTTTAGATACAAGGACATGCGACATACTCAATGCATTTATTTTACTTGGGGAGTAATTCAATATCAAGATTTGACTTGGCTAGTTTTCACAAACTAACTAAATTTTATAAAAGTAACATAGTCATAGTGATAGTTCATTATCAAGCTAACAGTATAAGTAACAAGACGTACACTAACTTGCGTACTTACCTTTACGAAAATAGGTTAATGATTTGATTGATTTTGATTTATAATATAAATTTATGTTTTAAAACTAGCCAAGTCACGTCTTGATATTGAATTACTCCCCAAGTAAAATAAATGCATTGAGTATGTCGCATGTCCTTGTATCTAAAAATTTTAGACCAAAGAACTTGGCGCCCTGGCAGATCTCAATTCTTTTGTCGGCGAAGTGCACGCGATATTGAACTTGGCTCTCATTTTACATTTATGTTTTTGATGGGATATCATTACTTTTTGTACAGAAATTATTATGATGTGTAAATTACTTAATTATTATTTGTTAATTAGTTCTGTGTGCTATTCTAGTACATATTTTGAAAGTTTTGAACAAACAAAGAATTTTCCAAAACGGTTAGTACTTATTGGATTTTTATGTGCATGTATGTGTAAGTGTGTGCGTGTGAGTGTATATGCTATTCTAGTATATCTTTCAAACAAAAAAATAATTTTCCAAATCGGTTTATAAATGACAGAGTTCTGAGGCAACAACCATCAATAATAATAATAATAAAAACACATAAAAAAATCACTGTTTTAGATTTTTATATGTATACACACACAATTACTAAGCTGGATGCCAAATTTCACCTTTCTAGGTCACCTGGAAGTGGGTTAGGTTTTTGATTACTAGTGAGTCAGTCAGTCAGTCAGTCAGTGATAAAAATACCGTTTTTTGGACTTTAATATCTCAATAACTATTTAACCTATATTAATGAAATTTGGGGTTCTACTTGTTCTAAAGGATCTTAATACATAAGCCAAATTTCATTTTTTTATGTTAAATAGATTTGGAGTTATTGGGGGGTCAAAAGTGGCTCCAAACGGTTCGTGTAATCTAGACACGCGGCAGCGTGTCCAGCCAAGTTCACCGCAGGAACTGGCGAGCAGCAGCCGTGTGTTATATTACACGAACCGTTTGGAGCCACTTTTGACCCCTCAATAACTCCAAATCTATTCAACAGAAAAAAATGAAATTTGGCTTATGTATTTAGGTCCCTGAGAACAACTAGAACCACAAATTTCATAAATGTAGATGAAATAGTTATTGAGATATTGACGTCCAAAAAACGGCATTTTTATCACTGACTGACTGACTGACTCACTAGTAATCAAAAACCTAACCCACTTCCAGGTGACCTAGAAAGATGAAATTTGGCATTCAGCTTGGTAATTGTGTGTGTACACATATAAAAATCAAAAACAGTGATATTTTTTAGTTTTATTATTATTATTATTTATGCTTGTTGCCTCAGAACTCCGTCATTTATTAACCGATTTGGAAAATTCTTTCTTTGTTTGTAAGATGGCACTCTCTCTCTCACACACACACCACACACACACACACACACACACACACACACACACACACACACACACACACAGAGAGAGAGAGAGAGAGAGAAGGTTAATAAATTGCCGTGGCGCGGGGACGGATAGCGAAGCGCGGGAGCGCGTCACTCTAGTCAAGACAGGTGGGGCGTCAATTCAAATTTCTGTACAAAAAGTAATGATATCCCATCAAAAACATAAATGTTAAATTAGAGCCAAGTTCTCGCATGCAACGTTGTCGACTTCGCCGACAAAAGAATTGAGATCTATATGGGCGCCAAGTTCTTTGCCCTAAATTTTTTAGATACAAGGACATGCGACATACTCAATGCATTTATTTTACTTGGGGTGTAATTCAATATCAAGATTTGACTTGGCTAGTTTTCACAAACTGACTTAATTTTATCAAAGTAACATAGTATTATTATCAAGCTAACAGTATAAGTAACAGGACGTACACTAACTTGCGTACATACCTTTACGAAAATAGGTTAATGATTAGACAAATGTAATATACATTTATATGTAAAAACTAGCCAAGTCAAATCTTGATATTGAATTACACCCCAAGTAAAATAAATGCATTGAGTATGTCGCATGTCCTTGTATCTAAAAAATTTAGGGCAAAGAACTTGGCGCCCATATAGATCTCAATTCTTTTGTCGGCGAAGTCGACAACGTTGCATGCGAGAACTTGGCTCTAATTTAACATTTATGTTTTTGATGGGATATAACACACGGCTGCTGCTCGCCAGTTCCTGCGGTGAACTTGGCTGGACACGCTGCCGCGTGTCTAGATAATTGTAATTAATAATCTTATAATATTGTTGTGTTGCTACTCTATCGCATAGGGAAACTGTCATGATAGGGAAACTGTAATGTTGATGTAAATAAATAAATAAAACATCGACATTGTTGACAAACCATCATTAAATCATTGCCAGTGTAAGAAATTAGCTCTAGTGAAATTCCGCAATATGGCGCATCCTCATATATTTCTGGTCAGACTTTACTTTTTATGGAAGTGAAAACTCTGGAGTAGTTAGCACGAAATGTATAGGTACGAGGAACGCACCGTGATATATTTTCTCATGTATTATTATTTTAATCATTTTCTATATAAAAAATCATACAATAATTCAAAAAATTCAAAAATGTTTATTGGGTTTTTTTACACGTTATAACAACATAAAAGGTTCATTCCATTAAGCATAGTATGCTTGTAGCGGAACGACCCGCTCTTCCATCACTCAGAGATGTAACACAAAAAACCAAATAAATATCTAATTTCTTAAGTGCTAAGTATTACTACTGTTACAACAAAATTAGCATGTGCATATATGTGTGTATGTGTAAGTGCTTTATATCTATAAATTTACTATACTCGTATTAACAACAAATCCATTATATTATACACAATTTGAAAACAAACAACAAATATTCGGTATCCCATATGTTATACGTACTATATTATATTTACGATACATGTCTCAAAAGTGCTTCTGTTTCTTCATAGTTTAAATTCTGAATCCACGCAATAACTACTTTCTTACATTTACGAAGCTGCATTGGATAAACGTTAAGATGGGCGTCAATACTATTATATAAGTAGGCAGCTTGTGCAGCAAACTGTTTCCAGGCAAAACTAGAATTACAGACCGGGATGGGGGCCGCTTTGGCCTTTCTTCTGCGTGTTACAGTTTGTGGTACATAACTTAGAGTTTTATGTAATTTAGTCACAGTGAGTACAATATATATAACTTACGCATAGATAGGAGTTCACATTCCCTGTAAAGCTCTGTTGTGGGGTATCTAAATGGTTTGCTATAGGTAATTTTGAGTAGACTTCTTTGCGCCCTATCTACTTCGAGGAATTTACTTTTACTTGCTCCTCCCCATACAGGAATGCAGTAAGACATTATTAATTGCGCAAGAGCAATATATAATTGTTTGAGAAGGGTGTTATGACAGTCATTCAGTCGGAATAAATACCTTAACCGAGCTGGAGTGTTTTCCTGAACCCCCTATTCCAAGATTAAACATTGGCAAGTCAAGTCAAATTCATAAGGAGGCTTTGGCGATAGTGTTTGCTGTGAGTAAATTCCACCAGTATCTATACGGGCGTAGGTTTACGTTGCGGACAGACCACAAGCCGTTGCTCAGTATATTCGGACCGAACAGCGGGGTGCCGGTTACAGCCGCGAGTCGGCTCCAGCGTTGGGCTATAGTGCTGTCCGCATACGATTTTGATATCGAGTACGTTTCGACGGAGAACAATACGGCGGACGCCCTGTCGCGGTTAATTAAGTCTGAATAAATACCTTAACCGAGCTGGAGTGTTTTCCTGAACCCCCTATTCCAAGATTAAACATTGGCATTATAGATGCAATATTTTTTAAGATTTTAAATAATCAATCGCCAGTCTCCATTGTTTTCACAACGCAAGGAGTTGAAATACGTCTACCCTCTTACTAGTTACTTATGGATAAGTTGAAGTTTAATATCCTGCAGTTTATAGACGCTAGCCAGTTTCACTCAGCTACTCCAGCTACTCCAGCGCTGCATGTGGAACTTTTTAGAACTATCGATGCTGCTCTTTTCCTTCTACACTCCATAGTCAGAACCATGGTCATGAAATTAAATTAATAAAAAAAACCGGCCAAGTGCGAGTCGGACTCGCGCACCGAGGGTTCCGTACAAACACTTTCCATCCCTAAGTGGTTAAGTTAAGTTTGCACCTGGTATGTATAGCGCCCCATATAAATTAGGTGCAAAGTTAGGTATTAAAAAAAAAAATATGGTTTTCGTAATTATTCCTTTATCTATGCTATAAGACGTTGCTTCGTACCAAATTTCAAGATTCTGAGTTCACGGGAAGCACCCTGTAGGTTTTGATTCCCTTGCAAGTGTCGAAAATTTGCGGCATAAACGGCTGTATCTTTTGATTGCGTTGGCTTAGAAGTTTGATTTTTTCACAGCTTCAAGGGACAGTAGACCTGAGTAATTGATATAAATTTCAGCTTCATACCTCCACGCGTTCCTGAGAAAAAGGGTCTTGACAGACGGACGGACGGACGGACAGACGGACAACAAAGTGATCCTATAAGGGTTCCGTTTTTTCCTTTTGAGGTACGGAACCCTAAAAATGTCTCAACCAACCAATCTCAACAGTGACGACGACGTCAGCTAGTGTCGGTTAAGCTCTGGCTTCCTAGGATAGCGGTGCCATCATATAGCGGCCGTCTCCATACCTCGTACAGTTCGTCTAGTACAGTACTTTTATCTCACGAGCGCGGGTGAGCCATGTTTGTGTGAGTAGATGTACATGCACATTGGCTCTGTGTGGGTGAGCCGGCACTGAGCGCTCCCGAGCTCAATGATAAAAGTACTGTACCAAAGAATATACTAACGTAAAAAGAAACGACAGCGACACTTGTGTGCAGTAACACAACTCGCGGCTATGTGTGCGTGTCGAATGGCGAGCGGGGGCGAGCGCGGGACGCGGGAGGTGGGGAATGCCTAGTTGAAGAAAGCGGCATTACAAGGTGACCGATGCCCGAGTTACACGTTGTCCAGCCTGTCCTGTGCTAGTACGAAGTAAGAACAAAGTATGGAGACAGCCGCTATGTGACGGCACCACTGTCCTAGAAAACCACAGCTTTACAGTAGTGGAGGAGCATACCTGGCGGATTATATTCTTATACTAAGTTTTTTTTCAGACTGGCATAGACTTTGGAGAAATTATCAAAGATGTAGGTACCTTACACATTTTTGGACAGTTAACAAATATAAACCAATTTTGAATGAGAAAGGGTTATGTTTTTAAGAAAATATTAACAGCACGATGAAGCGTGGTTTTTTATGGACGTCAATGATAACATTATATCTGTTGGTCGGAATGGGTGCCGTTCAATAGTCCAAAAAACTTTTTGCATAATTTCATTTACCTCAATACAAAATGCATAATTTAAAAAAAATAATACAATCAACATTCATAATTTTAATGTACATAATAATTAACCAACAGAACAGTCAATACTCATAATAACATGAGTTATAATGGTCATAAGTATAGAAAAAAATTACTGTGTACCTATAACAACTTTCGTCATAATTAACAAAGTTCATAACGGCATCGGCATTTGAGATAATAGGCATCAGTGTCATAATAATTATTATATGAGTGAGAAATAATTAAAGAAAGACTTCCAAAAAGTATAAGTTGACAAAACTAGGGAACAGGGGGGCGAAGAAGCCCCCCCGCATACAAAAATAACGTTTATAATTCTCTAGTTTAACCGGGGTAGATTCGTTAGGCTAGGTCTCTAAGGGTGGAAATAGAAGCCCCGCGGAGCGGGGATTCATAAACTTGCTTACAGTGAGAGCAGTTGGTAAGGTTGGATTATTTTTTTGTATTGTGACCCCAATATGAACAAACAGAAACTAGAAATGGTGTGTCAGAATGTTTTTATAAAAAAAAGTACATTATAAGTATTAAACATTATACAGAGTGATACTTATATTATTCGTTTTTATGTTGAGACAAATTATGCAACTTGACCATTACTTTTATTATTATTACTTTGGAATTTAATTTTTCGGCTTTTATTCATTTTGTTTTTATATAAAATCATTATTTGTATACATTAAAATTATGATATTCGTTTTATGCAAAATGCAAATTCGCTAATTGTTTTTATGACAATCATTACACTTGAAAAATTGAATTGCAAGATCCCACCCGAACAAACATAGTTACATGTACATTGCAAGTACAATACGTCGTATAACTTGTAAAAAAATGCCTACATCACTACTGGAGGCATTCTACATACTGGTGACCCAAATTTTATAATAGGATGATCGATTAGACTCAAGTGTACTTAAAATAAACCACAGCGAAGAGACTTTATACAAAGAACTTTTTGATACAAGTAATAATCGTGGTGTAAAATGATATATCTCACCAGTATAAAGTCTATATACACCAATAAATACTAAATAATTATTCGTGACTATGGATTAATTTCGATTTATTTTTATGAATTATGGGTAAATTGCTCGTGCAAATCGGTACAAGTAAACATTGATCATTAAATAAAAGATTTCTTAAAAGATACAATTCGACTTATATCAGTAATGTTTAACATTAAGTCGTGAATACAGATTAAAGTCGATTTATATTGTATAAGGTATGTAATCTTGTTTTTTAAAAAGGTAAACATTGATCGTTTAACACAGGATGCGTCAAAAGAGACAAATGAACTTAAATCGTTCTCCACAAACAAAACCCCAAATTGTTCATTGTTAACTTTAGTTGCACCATATTTCACGACATAATTCACTAGATGTACCATTTGGCACAATCCTAACTTTGACATTTTAAAAGATAACTTAGATCCGATTACACAAAAAGATGCGCAATTTTTTTTGTGAATTTTGGTGTAGGTATAACGAACTTTAACCCCTTTTCACTAGAGCCACAGAAATAATTAATCGCGAGAACGATGGCGTGGGTTCGGCGGTGTTGGCGAGAGAAAAAGAGGCCGGTAGGCGACGCACTTGCCATTTTATAGCGGTTGATCCGTTCCCCGCACCTCATAACTACCATATTTGCGCATACGCAGCGGAGACACTCGGACCGTGGAGCCCGGACGCCCACAGGCAGCCAATGATAAAAAGAGCTGTCGCCGTGTTCTACGTACCACAGAGCCGGCCCGTTCCTCGGCCAAAGGATTAGCACGGCTATTCAGTGGGGAAATGTAGTTGGTATCATGAGTTCATGAGTAACCCTGTCGCAGGGCCGTGATCAGCGGGGACATCGGTTAAAATTTTCTTAGGATAGGTTAATTTAGTTATTGTTTTTTTAGGCACGGGGAAACCTGGATAAGGTAAGTCTTCCAATTTTAGTATTTTCCGTTTTACACTCTAAACTAAGTAAGAAAGTAAACACTTAATCCTAATAATATTATAAACGTGAAAGTTTGTATGGATGGATGGATGGATGTACGTTCCACTTAATCTCAAAAAGTACTGGACCAATCATGATGAAACTTTCCAGTTATGTACCTTATATATCAGAAAAGGACATAGGCTATCATTTATATCAAGTTTTATCCCTTTTAGGGACGAAAAACAGGATTAAACTTTGTATGGAGAGCAAATCATTGTAGTTGCAACAACTCCCTACATGTCATCGTTTTGACGTAAACTAATCAATATATTTCGTCTGGGCCTACGATAGATCTTCACGAAACGCATACCAAACTATTCTTTGTAAAAAAACAATAAATTCTGATATGGGAACACGTATCCGCAAAATTCGATTTATAGGTTTATGTTTTAGGTTTAAGACATTTATTCTCATAAGAACATATAAAACATTCACTTAAAATGAGAACTTAAATTTAAGTTGCTTAAAAACTAGGTTTCCAGTAGGTACTCGTATACGTATAATAGCGTAATTTCAAGAATCAAATACATACAATTTTACAAATTTGAAACAATGACAATTGATTTGACGAACGTCACACGCCCATCTGGCAAGACATGTCAAACCAATGATGCCGGAAGGGCTACTCCGATGTTCAAAATTCGACTGTCGAATAGTGCCATCCCTCTCGATCTCCTATCAAAGTATGTTTGAGTGAATGGAATAGTACTATACGACTGTAAAATTTCCAACATCGGAGTAGCCCTTCAAGTAGGTATCACGTTCCGATACGCACATCATCTGAAAATAGTACGAGCTTTGATTATGTACCCTCACTTGGTAACTGAGTATAAATAAAGTAATAAATAACTGAGTATGCAAATATAGGATAATCAGCATTATATAAATAATCCTAATAATATTATAAACGTGAAAGTATTTACGTTCGTTCTTCCTAATTTTAAACGATGATTGACGGACGGTCGCCAGTGTTCGGAAATCGTCGTAAACAGCCCATTGTTAAATTGTCTCTTTCTAAAGACCGATGGGCAATATTTATCGCCGAGTACAGTATTAGTGCATAAATAAAGTTTTTGTATTACTCGGATCTTAGACTCGGATACTCAACAATACCCGACAATAATCGACGTGCATAAGTCAAGGGCCTGACACGCTTTGATAAAGAAGGATAGCCTTATTGCGATACCTACTTTTAAAAGGGAACATAGAAAAGAGTGGCATTTTTTGGCTTTATCACCGACCGAGCATTTTATCTTTGCACACTTATATTCATATATAGCACCAAAAATGATATTGTTTTCAAAATCAACAAAAAGTACCAGTTTTGTTAATGTGCAACTTAGACGCACCCAAATTTTGCAACGGCGCTAGATTGAGAATCACCAAATTAGGGAAGTACCTTGTGAAGGGCATGATTTTAACGGGAGAAGCCAAGGGACAAAGTGTATTGTTGATAATGGACCGTCACCGTCTCGAGCCAATTCCGAGCATAGCTTCTTGAATCGAATGGGACTTAGCCTCGGATAACTTATTGAATCGAATGCATTTTGTCCATCACTTTCACCCAATAGCCCAGAAATAAACTACTAACTAGATTCCATTCGAGTATTGAATACCTGAAAGTCTAATTGTATTTTTTTTCATTGTTAATATCATTAACGAGTTCTACGCGTACGAAGTCGCGGGCAAAAGCTAGTTGTTAATAAAACAAACTCAATATACATCAATTACAAAACAACATAGGCATAAAGGCGACGGGTAAGTTTGCATTTGTGCCTGTAATAATGGTTCTCTTCCAGTTAACCTTTGAGCAATTGAGTGAGTACAAGAAGACATAAGTTCTCACTCTACTAAACTATACTCATTGTCAGTAAAGTCCGCCGGTGACTGTAATTTACAGTGTCGTGGCTTTCCGATCGCTGATTCCTTCTCGTACCTACATAGATATGGCTACCAGAACTAGATACCTACTGATAGCAGGTAAGTCTCGACTCGACCCCCTCGTCGTTCCGGCTCCTTATTGATGCAAAGGTATATCGCAATTCAACGTGGCAGCACGGCGAGCGTGATGGGTACAATACAATACAACAATACTTTATTGCACACCAACAAGAAAAATATTACATGAGAAATCATAAATTAAAGCTGATTAAACGCCAAGGGGAGCAAAGGATCTGGGCCAATTGCCGATTGATTGGACCCTCTCCTTGCCAGCTGGTCGGCTGCGTAAAAGAATAAAAAATATACTAATGTAAAAAGAAACGACAGTGACACTTGTGTGCAGTAACAAAACTCGCGGCTATGTGTGCGTGTCGAAGGTCGAGTGGGGGCGAGCGCGGGACGCGCGAGGTGGGGAAGGTCATTCATATGAATGCCTAGTCGAAGAAAGCGGCATTACAAGGTCACCGATGCCCGAGTTACACCGATATGCCGTTGTCGAGCCTGTGCTAGTACGAAGTAAGAACAAAGTATGGAGACGGCCGCTATGCGACAGCACCACTGTCCTAGAAAACCACAGCTTTACAGTAGTGGAGGAGCATACCTGGCGGATTATATTCTTATACTAAATTTTTTTTCAGGTTGGCATAGACTTTGGAGAAATTGCTAAAACCATCAGAGATGTAGGTACCTTACACATTTTTGGACAGTTAACAAATATACACCAATTTTGAATGAGGAAGGGTTATGTTTTTAAGAAAATATTAACAGCACGATGAAGCGTGGTTTTTTATGGACATCAATGATAACATTATCTGTTGGTCGGAATGGGTGCCGTTCAATAGTCATAAAAACTGTTTGCATAATTTAATTTACCTCAATACAAAATGCATAATTAAAAAAAAATAATAACATAATTATTCATAATTTTAATGTACATAATAATTAACCAACAGAACAGTCAATACTCATATTAACATTAAGTATAGAAAAAAATTACTGTGTATAACAACTTTCGTCATAATTATCAGAAGTTCATAACGGCAGCATCGGCATTTGAGATAATAGGCGTTAGTGTCATAATAATTGTTATATAAGTGAGAAATAATTAAAGAAAAACTTCCAAAAAGTTATTTTTTAGTATTGTGACCCCAATATGAACAAACAGAAACTAGAAATGTGGGTGTGTCAGAATGTTTTTATAAAAATAGTACATTATATAAGTATTAAACATTATACAGAGTGATACTTATATTATACGTTTTTATGTTAATACAAGTTATGCAACTTGACTATTACTTTTATTATTATTACTTTGGAAATATTTTTTTTGCTTTTATACAAATACAAAATACAACAAAATACCAGTACTCTTTATTGCACACCTCATAAAACATACAGGAGAAATACAATGCAAAACATTTTGTTTTTATGTAAAATCATTATTTGTATACATTAAAATTATGATATTCGTTTTATGCAAAATGCAAAATCGCTAATTGTTTTTATGACAATCATTACACGCTCATCAGTCTTATTACGCCAAAACGGCTGGACGAATTGTAAACAGTATTCCTTGTGCAGGGTAGCGTGCAACTGAAGATGGCTATAGGTTAAGTATAGGATACTTTTTATCCAACTACGGTAGAGAAAAAAGCGTCACGCGAGCCAACCTTGCGTGCAGGCCGTCTAGCACAACTAATGTGCCTCGCGACTCTTGTCGTGCGACATAGCGCTACCCGTCACTCTCTCACATTACTGCGCAGAAAGAGACAGATAATTATCTCGAGTGAGAAATAGTCGCGTGTGACAATTGTGCTAGAGGTGCAACTTCTTTATGGAGTTTCATTAATAATGCGACAGGTTTGGCTGTAACAATTGTCGCCACAGCATGAGGGGTTACTGCGACAACAAACTAATTTAACATTGCCCGGGTTCATAGTATTTAACCTAACCTGTAACTCGCTTCGCTACTGAAATAATAGCCCTATTTGTTGAATAGGAATGCGTCAGATGTAATGCAATAGTTCATACCTGCTAATTTACAAGCTCGCTCCACTCTGCTGCTATCCTCACATCCGTGTAGTATCATTATTTGTGTTCCTTCATCTCACAGGAATCTCCTCTCACAGGATTGTCGTCTCCTTTCTGAAAGAGGTATATACATGACTTCCATTGTCATGTATTGTTTGCGCCTTGTGTCCTCGCATAAAGTTGACATTACCAGACTATTTATCTCTGTGTAACGTCTTGCAGTTAATATATTAAAACATATGGTACAGTATGAAGTCAGTTCCCCACAGTCCTCAAGGAATACACCATTTACGAGGATTGGACCTGATCTCATCCATTACGAACTTCAATCACTCGTCTGCGACAGAGCGTTGAGGGGATACGAGGAGCATGTTAAGCCAGCATATAGGGACCATGAGATTCGTCAATCTTCCGGTCAAATAAATAGGTACAACTAGGTACAAATAAGTAAGTAAGTAAGGAGAATACTTGAGAATACTTCTCCACATAAGTTACCCGTTCCCAATGCCTCCCCGGTCTAAACGGATGCTATCACATGCCCGGGAAAGCATCCGCCTGACTGGGCGATGCGTATAAAACTGCAAATAATGTGTAATTATATTGGCAATAAGAGACACACAAAGCAACAAACTTAACTGATAGAGCAGGCGAGCTGAGCAATTACAGAATTAGTACGTGTGCACTCAAAGGGTCCAAAACAAACTAAATTGCCTTGTCAAAGAAAATAATTGAATAGTAAAAATAAGAAATTCAAATATCTCACCATAGACAATCTAAGAAGAATCAGTAAGGTGAAAAGCCAAGACGTTGTCAAAGAAGTATGAATATAATCGCGAGTCGTCGCGACACTCCCGCCGCGGCAAGTTAATGAAGAATAGTAAGTGTAGTCATTAAGTGTCGAGTCCATTCTTTGATTTTATCCATTGCCTGGACTGCAGCAGCTCTCTTAAGTTTCTCATTTCTGGGTAGTGTAGATGTAGATTCGACTTCATTAATTACGACATCTTCAGATGTTGTGTTTGCGTTGTCCTTTTCAGTATTTTCTATCATTGAAATATCTATTGTGTGTGCGTCTCTCGAAAGGTCAATTGTGTCAGTAATATCAGCTGTCTCAAGCTCCATGTCCTTTGATGGCTGAGGTAAATCTTCAAGTAATGGTACTGATACATTATGCTCCACTTCGGAACTTGTATCTAAAGAGCCATGTGACGAGTTAACTTCATGCAAGGGCTTATCCAATTCGAGTGGGTATAAATGTCCAATAGATCTTGTAAATATTGTGTCTCCCACTTTCACTCTTGCGACTCTACACAATCCGTCTGTACTGCGCAGTAATTCACATATACGACCTACTTTCCAATTTCCCCGATTTTTACTATCACTTTTGATTTGAACTGTATCACCAATGCAAGGTTCATTGTGAGATTTTATTCTCGATTGATTGGGTGAATGACTGCTACGTTCTCTTAAGCTTAATAGGTATTGATTTATGAACATATCCTTGTACTCGTTCATTATTATTTCTCCCCGTTTCCATCCTTCTATGAGTCGCTGTTTGGTAGATGTTGTTCCTGTAGCTATGTTATCTTCCAAGTTCTGCAGGTTAATGCATTTTCCTGGTGTTAGGAAATCAACAGGTTTCAGTATGTGATCCAACTCAGATGACACATAGGTTAGCGGTCTAGTATTGACTATCGCTTCAACTTCTTTGATGATAGTTAGCAACTCGTTGTCGTTAAGAAGATGTTTCTGTAGGGAACGTTTGAGACAATGTTTCACTACTCCTACAAGTCGTTCATAGACACCTCCGTGCCAAGGCGCTAGTTGAGGTATAAATTTCCATCTAATCCCCTTTTCTGTGAGTTCTCTCACTGTTAGTATCTCTGATAGCAATCTGAATTGAAGTGCATTATCTGATAATATCAGTGTAGGAATACCCCTGGAAGCTATAAACCGACGAAATGCGAGAGAGCATTCCTCTGCTGTCATGTCTTTTACAACTTCGAGATGAATAGCTCGAACTACTAAGCACGTAAATAGACAAATCCAACGTTTTTCTTGATCCTTGTTTGATTTTACTAACACTGGACCGAAGTAATCCACTCCTACGTAAGTGAATGCTGAAGTATATTTCACCCTTTCTGGTGGTAAAGCAGGTGTATCTGGTAAAGCGTATGGACCGCCACCATGCTTCACACATTGTGGGCATTTGCTTAGGATTCTTTGTACTTGAGTTCGTCCCTGAGGAATCCAGAACTTATGTCTTATTATGCTTAAGGTATGTGATACACCAACATGATAGTTCTCGATATGTGTCTTCATGATGATTTCCTTGGTGAACTCACATTGCTTAGGTAAGAGAATAGGATGTTTAGCATCATAGGATAAATCTGAATGTGTTAAACGACCATCACACCGGATAACACCGTCCACATTTTTGAACAATCCTAGATTTCTAGTAAGGTTAGTTATTTTATCTTTTGATTCATCTGGAAAAAACTGTTTCTGTAATTTTATTATTTCCTGTATCTCCGAATTCGTTCCTGTTTGAATAGTCGAAGGTGTTGTAAGATTATCTTGAGGTAAGAGTTCATTAGACTCTTCCATACATGCATCTTCTGTATTATTTTCCTTTGAAACTTGGTCTTCCTTTTCAGAATGTAGCTCAAATTCTGACGTATTCGGAAGAACCTCCCCCGCCAGAAGAATGGCGTCCGTAGTTAGTTCTGTAGGCCAGTTGATTGACTTCATGGATAGAAATGTCGGACCATATAACCATCGTTTCAGATCTTCACTGGTTTTCATTGGTCTTGTCGCTACATCTGCAGGATTAAATATCGAAGGTATGTATTTGATTACCAATGACTTAATTCTTTTTATTTCGTCTACCCTTCGTGATACAAAGGTATCCAGTAGTTTATCAGTTTGACACCAATTTATCGCAATTTGGCTATCTGACCACAAGGTTAGTTGTGTGACGTTTGCTTTGATGTATTTCGTGATGAATTGAATCAATCTGGTTCCAATGAGAACTCCTAGTAGTTCTAAACGAGGAATCTTCAAATTCTCCAGATCCTTCAAAGGTGTCAATCTGGATTTTCCCATGACAAATCGTATATTGTTGTCTTGCACTAGGTAAACTACAGCAGCGTAAGTCTTAGTGGAAGAATCTGTAAAACAATGTAGTTGGGCTTCTTTGTTGTTCAATATGTTTCTTGGTAAACAGATCTCTTTGATTAAATCAAAGTCCTTTAGAATGTTCTTCCATTGAACTGACGTTTGTTCTGGTAACGCTGTGTCCCAATTTAGTTTCTTCTCTTTCCATAGAGATTGGAAAAGAATCTTGGCAGGTAAAGTTATAGGTGCAGCAAATCCACATGGATCAAAAATTGATGCAACAGATTTCAATATTCCTCTTTTAGTGTATGGATTTTCTTTATTCTTCACCCTCAGTTGAAGTGAATCTTCTTTTAAATTCCAGTTTAATCCTAAAGTTTTTACTATTTTATCATCACCAATGTCTGGAATTTGTTTCATAAATTTCTTTGAGTTAGAACTCCATTCACGTATGTTCATTGAAATTTGCTGAAACACTTGTTTCACATTCTTATACAAGTTCATTGCTTCTTCGATGCTATCTGTACCAGTTAAAAGATTATCGACATATATGTCATTAGCTATATCTTTTGCATGTTTTGAATTTGAATTCAGCAATAGATGTCTGATGGTTGCATTCAATAGAAACGGCGAACTAATTACTCCAAAAGGAACTCTAGTGAATCTATAGTGCAAAAGATTGTCCACAGTAACTGGTTTATTAGTATCTTTTAGCCATAAAAATCTAGTAACATCTCTGTCCTTTTCTTTCAAACCCATTTGAAGAAAAGCTTTTTCTACATCAGCAGTTAATCCTATGGTATGACATCGGAACCTTATTAGCAGTCCTGTTAGGTCTTCCAACATTTTTGGTCCACAGTATAAACATTCGTTTAGACTTTTAGTATCTTTTGTTTTCGCGGATGCATCATATACAATGCGAAGAGCTTTTCCTGGTACTAAGACTCCGTGATGAGGTAGGTAATGGATAGGATGATCAATCTGTTCTGATTCAGGTACCAACTCAATGATTCCCTTTTGAATTTGATCATTCAACGTTTTGTTGTAAGCTGACAGAGTTTCTGTATCGAGTCTCTTCATTAGACCAATTAGACGACCATAAGCTAAGTTGTAATTAGTTGGTAAATCAGGAGGATATTCTTTCCAAGGCCAAGTGACATAATAACGGTTGTCTCTGATCGCCGTAGTTTCGTTGAAGTTTTTGATTGCTTCCTCCTCCCTGTTCATACTTGGAGAGTCCATAATACCGATTGATTCTAAATCCCATAAATGTTGTATGCTAATATTATCAAGAGTGATCCACCTCTATTTGGTAGTTCTCGTTGGTAGTCTCCAAGCCTTCAATCATGTTTTTTGCCTCTCCATCCAAAGAAGCCTTCAAGTATAGAAGCTTGTCCACATCTCGTAGGTTTCTTTGACCTATATTCGAATAAAATTGATCCCAAAATGGAAACCAACCCATAATGTCTCCTTTGAACTTCTGCAAAGTCAATTCAGGCAGTTTACTGCGATTATCCGAGAAGGTAGATGGCTCCTTCACTTGTGAGTTTTTATCGGCTTGAATGGTTACATTAAGTTCCGCTAACATTTCTTCACCTTGCAATTGAGAAGTAGTAAGGTTTGAAATCTCGTCCGCGTTCGGTGTACTACTGACATTGAAATATTGATATAGATCAGCATTGCAGCGATTAAGCATTGATTGTAGCTTTGAGGCGTTGATCGCACTCTGTTCTCGCTTCTCATTATCCCAAGAAGGACGATTCACACACAATGTTTCTGCCTCCTTTGACAGTACTAAAATACTTGACGCAAAGGTATTCAGACGACTGAGTAAAATTCCCTCCATGTTTATTCAATTCTGAAAATATTTTAAGTATCTAGTTGACACATTCATTGATGCATGATATTTAAAGTCGCAATGTTCATTATTAAGTTATTGACATTATCAATAATCTAGCAGAAAGTATAAAATTATTTGTAAGTTATTTAATTAATTAATAAAATGTTTTCATATATTTAAAGAAAGAAAGGTTCTCTTTAAACTGTCAACAGATCCCTACATTATATTTGTAAGTTGAAAAAATTGTTTAAATGTCAAAACAAAAATAATAAAATATTTCATAAATTATACTGCTGACTGTACTTGCATTATAATTGTTATAGAATGGAATAATATTTGTAATATTTATATTCCAACATGAAAGTAAACAATTGGACAGAAAATTATATGAAAGAGAGAATGTCATAATTTGGAAACTAGAGATTATGGTTTGACATACCTGTATTAAATATTATTCATAAGTTTTATGGATGTCTCGAAGTTCATGAGAATCATAAATATTGTTGTTGGTTTATAACTTCATAGGAACTCGAATTCTCCGGTAGAAATCTCTCCTTATTGTACACCTTTGACAATAATACACGTTTCCTAAATATATGCAGTTATAACGTTGTTGTGAAATATATTCAAATAAATCTGTTTTATTGACACATCTCTATTCAACTTTATATAACCTATGGCTATTATTGTAGCGAGTTTGTTTCAGAATAAACTTGGATACTTAACAAGATAATTTATAACCTAGTTTAATATGATCAGTATAGAGTCGAGTATAATATAGTTAGAGCACATATTTTATATAAAACGAGAAAGTAAATCAGAGAAATATCCCATAAATGTTGATAAACATGATTGTTTTGATATTTGGTTCGTACGACAAATACTCACCTTATGTTCACGATTTAATAAGTCAATGATATTAACACCCTTTTTACACATCACTTTATACATTTATTCATCATAATCACAATGAATATACACCAAATAACACTATTTATCACCATATCTGAATAAAAGATTTCGAAAGGTACAATTTGGCGGCGTTAAACAACCATTTTTTCAACAACTGGTAAAAGTGACATTAGGACCGCGTACAACAGCGGCATATTCGATTATATGCTGCAATCGAATTGTCAGTCGATCAAATTTGTCGTCGAACAATAAATGTTATTTATTTGGTGGTAAATGGGTAATAAACACAACACTTTATTTATTTTCAAATAGCATAGACGAAGTGGTGTTGACTTCATCGCATAATAATCGTAAGACGTAAAATATAGTGAATAAAATAAAATCGCCGATGTTTCGATACTCGGTGCATAAATCGTTGTTCATAGCATATTTGACTCGTTTGAAATAAACCGAATAAACAATCGATGATGTAAATATGACGCATCGTATTCATACCTATATATATTCTATTCTATTCTATTCTATTCTACCTCGAATCGATCTATTAAAATCAAGTATCGATTTGAAGTATCACCGTACATTCTAGAATTTGCACATCACAACTGTCAAATCGTCGTAATTTGTCCGCACGAACTATAATTGATTTTGATTATCTTATTTTGAGTATAATACGAATTGTAACACTTTAGTAAACGTCTGACTCACCACTCTACTATCAAATACGCAATAATTTTGGTTAGGCAATCTAGCTACTAAAGATTTGTATGAAAACTATTACACCACAGTCTGACACATTTAGGCTGAAAATTATACCATAATTTATCAAGTAATCGCAATACCGAATTCTAAACTACGGCCAGTGATTCTAACAACACTTCCCTCAAAGTGCCACCAGAATCCCAGGACTTTCAGCAGAATTTGTCGCCACAGCATGAGGGGTTACTGCGACAACAAACTAATTTAACATTGCCCGGGTTCATAGTATTTAACCTAACCTGTAACTCGCTTCGCTACTGAAATAATAGCCCTATTTGTTGAATAGGAATGCGTCAGATGTAATGCAATAGTTCATACCTGCTAATTTACAAGCTCGCTCCACTCTGCTGCTATCCTCACATCCGTGTAGTATCATTATTTGTGTTCCTTCATCTCACAGGAATCTCCTCTCACAGGATTGTCGTCTCCTTTCTGAAAGAGGTATATACATGACTTCCATTGTCATGTATTGTTTGCGCCTTGTGTCCTCGCATAAAGTTGACATTACCAGACTATTTATCTCTGTGTAACGTCTTGCAGTTAATATATTAAAACATATGGTACAGTATGAAGTCAGTTCCCCACAGTCCTCAAGGAATACACCATTTACGAGGATTGGACCTGATCTCATCCATTACGAACTTCAATCACTCGTCTGCGACAGAGCGTTGAGGGGATACGAGGAGCATGATTAGATTAGATTAGATTATATTTAGCCATGTTAAGCCAGCATATAGGGACCATCAGATTCGTCAATCTTCCGGTCAAATAAATAGGTACAACTAGGTACAAATAAGTAAGTAAGTAAGGAGAATACTTGAGAATACTTCTCCACATAAGTTACCCGTTCCCAATGCCTCCCCGGTCAAAACGGATGCTATCACATGCCCGGGAAAGCATCCGCCTGACTGGGCGATGCGTATAAAACTGCAAATAATGTGTAATTATATTGGCAATAAGAGACACACAAAGCAACAAACTTAACTGATAGAGCAGGCGAGCTGAGCAATTACAGAATTAGTACGTGTGCACTCAAAGGGTCCAAAACAAACTAAATTGCCTTGTCAAAGAAAATAATTGAATAGTAAAAATAAGAAATTCAAATATCTCACCATAGACAATCTAAGAAGAATCAGTAAGGTGAAAAGCCAAGACGTTGTCAAAGAAGTATGAATATAATCGCGAGTCGTCGCGACAACAATTGCCATAACAATCACAACCATCAAGGGACTTTGTTATTAAATAACTTTTTACGACTTTTTTACGTTTCGCAGTGGGCGGTAAGTATGAGTAGCACTTTAAAATAAATGGTAGTCGACCCGATCTAATTGGTGAGCATTTACGAGACTGTTCAATATGTTTACCTCTTTTTGTTCGGTAGTGAAATGGGATGCACTTGTAACTTTTATTTAACTATTTTTAACCAGCAATGCTTTTATTGTAAGTATGTTCGGATAAAATCTTGCGATTAAATTTTAAAGCAGCTGCTTTCCTCACTCGATTGAACTGCAATTAGGCACGCTTAAGTACCTTCGATGACAAAACAATATGTATCAGTGTATCTATCCAAATATCATAAACCCTCCATGATGCGTCCAAGAACCACACATTATGACCACCAATACTATTGTATTGGTGGTCATAATGTACGGATTTGTTATAAAATACACTTCAACAAAATGAAATGAATTCCTATTTATATTATAATAGGAATCCGTTCTTGAAGCCGAATTTACTTTGCTTTGTTCTAATTTTGCCACACAATGGAACTCAATGTGTCAATTATGAAGTCCGGCCACAAATTGCACTTAAATTGCACTCCTTTCGCTTCAAAGTAGCTGTTTGTAGCCTTAGTTCATAATGCAAACAATATCCATTGGGTCCTATTGCTTGTTAAAACAAAGCAAAGTCAACTCGGCCTCAAAATAGTGGGAATTAATTTAGGATGTTAAAATTGGATAATTCTTTCGTAAATAGTTGTAGTCAAATTTACTTTTTATTTTGTAGAAACAAGGGTGCCAAGCGACACCGGCCGCTGGGTCATAATGAGTTAGCCTATTTTTTCAATTTTATATGGAATAAAATTATGGATCAATTAATATATTTTTCATTGCAGTCGGGAAAAATTGACAGTTTGCCGTTGCCGTTATCTAATAAGGTATTGTTTATTGTTAGTATGTTAGATCAAAATAAGATTAATAAGTCAACTACTACTAACGCTGTCTAGTGTTAAAATAATTGACAGTGTGTCGCAAATTTCCAACGTTTTCTAATACTTATATTAATAACTTTATATTTGTAATATTATTCGAGGGATTGTCTTAAAATTAAGACCCATTCATCGGAAAATTATAAGTCCACGTTGATTTACCCGGGACTCTACCAAAGTACCTAACGCGTATCTCTAAACTAACCACCTAGGAATAATTTTTTAGGTTGAATTCACTTTGCTTTGTTTAAACAAACAATGGGAATTAGCGAAGTGAATTTAGCCTCAAAGAAAGATTCTTACTTATCTCTCGGTTTTTTTTTCTCGCATCACACATAGTAAAAACCGTGATTTTTTTTTAATATGGTATTTAAATGGGAATGGCGGAGATGGCTGAAATATGAACAGGATCGTTAATAGACATGTTGCCTAATTTTTTTTGAGGATGTCAATCGATTCTATTTTTTATTGTTATCAAATGTCTATATGGGACTGACTACTCTTAAACTGCTCTAAAAGTCAGAAATTACCGTCAAAGTATAACATTCCTACGTAGTGCTAAAAACGCTCCATACAAAAGGCGCCCAGGCTAGTGACGTCACAGGCCGGTATAGGTACCAATAATTGCATGGAGAAATTAAGAAATTTGCCATTTTCACCGTGAAAAGATGCGAAAAATGTATATTATATATTTTTCCCGATCCCGATCCTCATAAAAATAAAGTAATCGTAAATTCTGAATCCTTTATTTTTTCTACGATTCATCATCATCAGCAACAAAGTCCACTGCTGGACATAGGCCTCCCCCAGAGAACGTCACTAATGACCTGTCCCGAGCCGCCCGCATCCAGCGGACTCCATCGACCTTCACCAGGTCATCAGCCGACCTTGTTTTTTCCATTACTAGTAGTAAACCAAGGTTAAGGTTTTTTTTTTTTTATTCAATATCATCACTCGAATTCATTTCAATGATCATTTTCAAATCATTTTAAAGAAACGGTATCCAAATCATGTCACAAAAACGTTTCACCGACACCGATATACATTTCACAAACACTCTTGACAACTCCACCATTCACAAATTAATCGTTTAAATAACACAGTTTCATTCAAATTACTCGTTTTAAAAACACTGCTCATCAAATATAATACATATTATTTACTTGAAAAATATAAAGTTTGTCGAGTGATGATGCCGGCGATATACAACATTATATTGTATCCGGAATTCTAAGATCAAAAATAAATTAATCATTGATTTTGAATCCAAATAACGTATACTTTCGGGAAAAATACATATAATATGTTCACCTATAGAGCTGAAAACTTAACTACAAATTAATTAATTACGCTATATACCACGAGCTCCTCGCTAGCGACTATTTTTAGGGTTCCGTACCTCAAAAGGAAAAAACGGAACCCTTATAGGATCACTTTGTTGTCCGTCTGTCCGTCCGTCTGTCAAGACCCTTTTTCTCAGGAACGCGTGGACGTATGAAGCTGAAATTTATATCAATTACTCAGGTCTACTGTCCCTTGAAGCTGTGAAAAAATCAAACTTCTAAGCCAACGCAATCAAAAGATACAGCCGTTTATGCCGCAAATTTTCGACACTTGCAAGGGAATCAAAACCTACAGGGTGCTTCCCGTGAACTCAGAATCTTGAAATTTGGTACGAAGCAACGTCTTATAGCATAGATAAAGGAATAATTACGAAAACCATAATTTTTTTTTTTAATACCTAACTTTGCACCTAATTTGCAAATTTTCGACACTTGCAAGGGAATCAAAACCTACAGGGTGCTTCCCGTG
Source organism: Apotomis capreana (assembly GCA_947623375.1). Taxonomy (NCBI): domain Eukaryota; kingdom Metazoa; phylum Arthropoda; class Insecta; order Lepidoptera; family Tortricidae; genus Apotomis; species Apotomis capreana. Next base: position 3,458,509 of record OX392520.1, read on the forward strand.
AACTCAGAATCTTGAAATTTGGTACGAAGCAACGTCTTATAGCATAGATAAAGGAATAATTACGAAAACCATATTTTTTTTTTTAATACCTAACTTTGCACCTAATTTATATGGGGCGCTATACATACCAGGTGCAAACTTAACTTAACCACTTAGGGATGGAAAGTGTTTGTACGGAACCCTCGGTGCGCGAGTCCGACTCGCACTTGGCCGGTTTTTTTTTCTTTTTAATCGTTTATTTGCTTTAAGTACATGCAAGTACAGTTTTAGACCTAACATTCTATTTAAATTATATAGGTAGGTATCACAATCACAATTATAAATACAAAATAATATCATTACTTAATTAATTGTCCAGTGCATTACAAAGGAATTCATTTCTTGAGTAGTATGGTCTAGTTATAAAATATTCTTTAACATTTCTGTCAAAAGTTCTAAAATTATCACAGTCTTTTATGTCATCACTTAACTTATTGAATACTTTAATGGCAATATTATTAAAGCTATTGTTAAAGTGCACAAAATTATGTTTAGTTAATATCAATTTACTATTATTTCTAAGATTAAAGTTATGAAATTGCCCAGCCATCGAATATTTATCCTTATTTTTGAAAACATAGACACACAAGCGATACAGATATAAAGATATGACAGTGAGAATCTTATTATCCACAAAAATATTTCTATGTAAACGATTTGTATGGAAAATAGTAATAAATAAATAAATAACGCCCGCCAGTTACTCTGTAGAACTAAAATTCTCCATACAAATCGTTTACACACTCGCTAGCGAGTACGGTCACTGTAAACCCATGGTAAGGGTACTTCAGTTTTATTTCGAACGATAGTTTATGATATTATATCGGCTTATGTATTTTCAGTCTCCAAGAGCGAAAAAGACTGCTGAGGTAAGCACAGATGTTAAGGTACGGCAATTGACAACATTTCATATTTTTAAGAATATTATTTTATTACTTTTCTGAATTCTGCTTAAAAAGATGAAGTAATCTCTGTTTTTATTTATTTTCTGAGATGATTATTTATTTTATTATTAAATTATAAAAACATACTCATTTTAAAATGTGGCAACACCAAAACAACTTAATGGAACGGTTACTTTAGTCGGTTTTTTTATTAAAAAAAACTTAATAAAGCTCGGTATAACTACTATACTATATCTATGGCTCGGTACCTATGCATCTGTCATCTGTCAACGACAAATAAAAAAAATATATATTTTTTCGCTCTTTGGTTTAGACAACAACCCTATTCAGCCCGTATTGTCTTAGATTGCAGTTATTTGATGTATTTTCTTATATTTCTTTAAATACAGAAGAATAAATTCAAAGATTTTTTTAAGGTACACGACATAAAGCCCTGTCTATCTCTATATTAATTTCCACCTGTTATAAATATGTAATCTTGTTCATATTTTTAAGACTACAAATGCTTAGGAAGATGAAGTAATCTTTGTTTTTATATTTTTTCTGAGATAACTATTAGTTAATTAATTTATAAAAACTTGCTCATTTTAAAATGTGGCAACACCTAAACTTTAACTCAATGGAACGGTCCGTTCTCTAATAAAAAAAACTCAATGACGTTGAGGTTGACATGACATTGTCAAAATTCAAAATTGTCGGTTTGGTTTGATCCATATATTCTGGAAACAGTAACTATTGAACTTACTTCAAAATGGTCTTCGCAGATAAATAATGGTCTCCTGGCACAACCAATTTCTCCACTGCTCGACACCAATTTTCTTCATTCTTATGTGGCACATGAAAGAAATGTTTTCGTCGAATCGTTTTTGCAGTCCAGCACAAATCAATACTTGGTTTCTTTTACCTCATCAACCCATACGGGTGCGAGTCTATCCATTTTTAGGGTTCCGTAGCCAAATGGCAAAAAACGGAACCCTTATAGATTCGTCATGTCTGTCTGTCTGTCTGTCTGTCCGTCTGTCCGTCTGTCCGTCTGTCCGTCCGTATGTCACAGCCATTTTTTTCCGAAACTATAAGAGCTATACTGTTGAAACTTGGTAGGTAGATGTATTCTGTGAACCGCATTAACATTTTGATTCAAAAATAAAAAAAATAATAATAAATATTGGGGGCTCCCCATACTTAGAACTGAAACTCAAAATTTTTTTTTTCATCAAACACATACGTGTGGGGTATCTATGGATATGTCTTCAAAAATGATATCGAGGTTTCTAAAATATTTTTTTTCTAAACCGAATAGTTTCCGTGACAGACGCTTCCAAAGTGGAAAAAAGTTGGTCCCCCCCCCTCTAACTTCTAAAATAAGAAAATGAAAAATCAAAAAAAAACATATGATGTACATTACTATAAAAACTACCAACGAAAATTGTTTTGAACGAGATCTAGTAGGTAGTTTTTTTTTTAATACCAAATACCTAACTTTGCACCTAATTTATATGGGGCGCTATACATACCAGGTGCAAACTTAACTTAAACACTTAGGGATGGAAAGTGTTTGTACGGAACCCTCGGTGCGCGAGTCCGACTCGCACTTGGCCGGTTTTTCTAAATTAATCCCAGCAAACACGTAAGTAGTTAATTAAGTAACACGGTTAGTTTTTCATTTGAAATCTCGAACAACTCTCCGTCGATCTCTTTATTAATTTCCACCTGTTAGAAATATGAAATGTTGTCAATTCTTTAAAAGTTGCAAAGTACATTTCACAACCATTTATAGAAAGTGGCGTAGTGAATGTGTTTTGTGCATTTGGCTGTCCACGGTATTTTTAATAGACGCTTCCAACAGCGACAGGGTTCTCCCGAATCAATTCGAGAAGGCTGTTGGGACTGTCACGCTTGAGAGGGTTTTTAAGGGTTTTGAATAACGCTAACCCTTTGAACATGTAAGCCCAATCAGTTTGCTTAAAAAACCCTTATCTAAGCGCTAACCCATTTTAAGAAGCGGTATCACAATTCCCCTTAAAAATAAGAATATTTGCTCACCCACTCGTTACTAAATGGTTAGCCTAACAAAGGGATACCCTTATTTTATAAAGCTTACGACGCGTAGGTAAGAGCTATCATCACTACTATCGAGCGAGATAGACTATCGATCGCTGTCGGCGGCGCGGCGGCATCTTTGACCAGGGACCCGACCACCCTTTCATTTGCTTAAGCCTTTCAATGGGCTTCCCTTTGTAATGTGTAACCCAGTAAAAGACTTACCCATTCATACTGATAACCCATACATTTGACTATCCCTTATTAGAGGGGAACCTAAGAATAAGGCTAACCCTTTCCAATTGCTAAGCGGTATTCTCTTTATTTTGCTATCCACTTAAAAGGGATACCCTTATTAAACTTACCCTTTCATCATGTCATTTGCCCATCCTTCACAATCGAACGAGGTTAATTTACGAGAAAGATTTCAAGCTCTATAAAAAAGGTCGTAAACGCCAAAATAACCAACTGTTACTGTTAGTTACGTATTAGTTATTACCTTCTGGAAGTTATCGATTATACGCGCCAAATTGAGCAAAATGTTTGAATGCTGTATGGCACTTAAGTAATATGTGTAACGTTCGAAGTACATACAAGGACACCGCGCGGCACTTACGTCATTTTAAAGAAAATTATGAAATTTTGCGATAACTCAAAACGGCTTGACCGATTTTATTCAATATTGTTTTCATTGAAAATACTTATAAGGGCTCATTTTCATGAATTTTCCCATATTTTTTTCACCCCTGGTTGAAAAGTTAGGGGGGACGCTATTTTTTGGATTTCCGGAGCGAATATTTAAAAAATAGTTGACTATCAAAAAATTATATATGGAGATCCCTATTATTTTAAAAGACCTATTTAACGACACCCCACACACTGGTGTTGAAAAGAAAAAAAATTCACACCCACTTTAGTTCGAGAGGTATCCGAAAAAAGTTTTTTTTTTAGTTTTTATTTTACTGTTGTATTGGCGTGATACATACACATACTTATACCAAATTTCAGCTTTCTAGTACTTATGATCACGTAGCTAAGCCCCGGACGAACGGACAGACGGACATGGCGAAACTATAAGGGCTCCTAGTTGACTAAGGGATCCTAAAAAACGGAACCCTTATAGGATGACTTCTGAATTACTAAGATTATTTTTAATGTTTCAGGATGCCCTGCAAATCAGCACTTTATTAAAGAAAAAGGTATTAACACAATCATAACATTGATATCCTTCTGATAGTTTTAATTAACTTTTTATATCTATTAATATATTCGTTGTAACCTTTTTATTGCAGCTGGTAAGTTTTAATAAAATGAAATACTAATATTTCGCTACCGTGCTACAAACGCCTAAAATAAATATAAAAACCGGCCAAGTGCGAGTCGGACTCGCGCACCGACGGTTCCGTATAAACACATATCCCATTTATCTGGCCGGACCGTTTGTAAGGTCACCCCCAGTTGCTTTAGCCTCTATTCACCGAACTATTCGGACTAGGTTAATTTGTGTAAGATTGACCTTTATAATTGTTTTTTATATGGACGTCACTTTAGCAACAGGTCATCGTTTACATAAGAAATAATTTCTTGAAATACGGCTTATATACCGCAATAAACGATTAGATTGTGGTAATATGGCATCATTTTCACCGTTTTGCAGTACGAGTCAAGTAGACTTGACTATAGATAGTAACGCAACAAAATACTTGGTAAGGAAATAAACAATTACAAATGGATGAAATTATTGTCTTAATATTGCTTATATTTTACGATAAAAATGGGGTTATTATTTTTTAGGTAGTACCTATCCGTTGTGGCTGTGTTTAGTGAAAGATCCCATCGTTCGGGCTTCCATAGAGACGAAATTTATTTGCATCTCTATACCGATAACCGTCAACGCGTCCTTATGGATTTTATGGAACCCCAAATTGCGCACTGTCACAATTAAACAATAAAAAAAGTCTTCCTGTTTTTTTTTTCTATTTAAATATAGTAAAATATTTTTTACAGCGCTGCAATACTTGCGGTGCAAAGGTAAGTATCAGAACATAAGACAAAGTAAAAATACCTTAAGTGAGAAAACATAATATTTGTAAGGCATAAAAATGAGAATTCATAACGTACGTAACTCATATAAATATCATACCATACACTGCATAATGACAAAATGCATAAGTTAAAAATACCTCTTAGTTATAAGTACATAATAACAATCAAAATGGAGAAATTACGTTTATCATAATGGTACTTACAATAATTATTTTAACATTGAAAATGTTTATGTTTTCCTGATCGAGTACGACTCGTACTGTATGAAAAGTTACAGTGGCCCGATTTATAAAATTGTGACATTTGCTTGTAGTGTCGCAGACATGCGAGGTACGCGGATGTGCCATAATTATGTTAAAATGTGCGTCTGCCGGAAGGCTTCAAAGTGCCTTTTGAATTTTCAAAATCGACCGGTAACATCATAGATTTTTTAAACATTTACAAAAGTTTTAAATTTTTTCGCTGCCTGGGATCGATGTTCCCAATAACCCTTTTTTAAGCTCGCAATTCGAAAAACGAAAAAAATGGCATCTCGAGATTTAACGAAGCTTTGTGCCATCTTAGGAGACGGGTGGACAAAAATTTAGTCTGTACCCTTACGCACGAGGTCAGAAAACGAATTACTCGAATTTTATCATGTGCTTATATATGTTACATTTTCAATACCTTTGATAGTTGCGCGTTCTGTTGATTTTTTTAATTGTGTGTTGTGGTGAGAAAGTCGGAAGAAAACCTAGAACAAGCTCCTCCTCGCGTCGCTCGTCATCGCACATAACCACGACCACGCTATCGAGACTACACGTTTTAAAATATTTAAATTTCGGAGTAATCGGAATGTAAAACTTAGGTGCGACGGCGAGCGAAGCGAGGAGCACACCATAAATGAATTGCGTACATGAATTTTCCATGCAAAATCACATAAAATTGTTCTTGTAACTGTTATTTATAAAAACGTATTTTATGCGGTGGTTGTAAGTAAGGAAGCCAGCCATTTATTGGGTATTTCAAAAAAACGTGTAACCTAAAAAAGCACTGTCTTAAAAGCTTAAATCTGCCTTTATAACCAAAAACCTGCCAGCTATATTGCTCCAAACTATATTTCTAACTAGAGTCTGGCTAGTCAAATAGTGTTGACAGATATTTCCTTGCGGAATCACCAATTGTCCATGATTTAAACAATTTAGTAGGTGGGTACTCTATAAATAATTTTGATACGTTATGTACTAGTTCTAACATTCCGATTGAGTTGAAATTCGGCATAGTACTTATGTAATTTTTTTGGTGATGGATGGAAGCTGACTATGAGTGCACGTCAACATATATTTAACGCATTTCCTTAGGTACCTTACGTGTGCATAGAAAATCAAAATATTTTCTAGTATCAAAATCATAATTTCTACTATACACAAAGTGTCCGCAGATTTTTTTTAATTTCCCGCCAAAACTGAGTAATATTTCATTAGCCAGACTATAGCTTATAATTATAATTTGACCATAATGTATTCTTGACTTAGGATTTTAAAGCCATCATTGTAATGTAACTGTTATGTATTTTGACCATTACGGATACCAAACTTAAAGTATTTTGAACATACTCGTAGCTGTGTATGGTTTCATCTACATAGGTTACAATTCTTAATAGATTACTTTTAAAAAGTTACAATTAATTTACGTATTCAATGCTTTGTAATAGTATGTGTTTACTTTAAATGGAATCTATTTTCAGACGGTAAGTATATTGTGTTAATCATACTTAAAATTTAGCTAAACATCTATTTAGTACAAAGCTATACAAAAACAACATAATTCATTATTATCATAATCTATTTTAAGAACACTATTACAATTACAATATTCTTATTCACTCCCCCACACAACTTGTTTACGTGAAAAACAGGCACTTTAGTTTTAGGCAAGTTTTTAAAAGCAGCTAGAGAAGGACAAATTTATATACAGTGATTTAATAAATATTTAAGGTATTTTTTTAGTACCTAGATTTCGGAAATTGCTGGAATGACATTAACGGTTACATTAAAGTCGAATACTTGTCAGCATGAATCGGTCCCTTCCGGGGATCATACTCATGTAGTCCAATGAAAATAGCGTGTCTGTGACAATTTTAAAGTTTTAGATTTTTGTTTGAGTGCAGTATGTATGTCGCACCCATTCACGAGACAATGGTGTCCCGGACCTTTGGGAGGCGTACACGGAGCCGAAGCCAACGTTCAGAGGCCCTTACGACAATTTAATGAAATGTAAGGGGTACACCATGCGGATGCTCCCCCTGCCTGTGTCATGGCACGCACACAGAGACAGTACACGCTAGATGGAAGAACTATTGTGGTTGTATGGAGTCTAAACACTAGTAGGCTATTGTATATGAGATGCGATGGACTAACTACTGGGCTTTTGTTTGAGACAGCCGGACGTCTACCAGGAAAAGTGTCTCATAGCAAAATGAGTGCATTATTATTGTTAACAGTGAGCGTTGAACGTGTGCAGCGTTTCTTTTGTAAACATATATACATTATCTGCGGTAAAGTTATTATTTTATTAGTTTTTTTATATTTAATTTATTTGAAAATATAAAAATAAGATATATAAATTTATCATATTTAGATGGTTATAAAACCATATCAAATTATTATCATATACAATTTTGTGATATCATTTTACAATTAAAAACACCGCAAAACTTTAGGAAAACTTTGAATTGTATCGAATGCATTAAGCTTTGATCCAATTTATTATTTCATGAAATAATTTAATTAATGAAATGATATAATTACTTAATTATTACATTATTTCATTAATTAAAATAATAGTTTAGCACAAATTAATAAGAACGATATTATTTCGCGGATTAGCAAAGCAATGGTATTATTATTACTAAGTACTTGGTTATTTCATTATTTCAGTCTAATTTGATTGGACTAATGAGCGTGTGACATCGGAGAACTCGTCTCCTTGCGCCTGCACCGAGTGCTAGACCTAAATCTTTATTTCGCAACAATTATCTTTCAGGTTATCGGTAACATCGGCATAAGCGGAGTAAGTACTTATTTGAAGAACACAGCTTCGGCGACGCTTTGTCCGCTTGGTAACGGGTTCTGCCTATGCTTCGGGATCGGGATACGTTAGGTTTCCGGACAATAGTCATATATGGGTCGTTTCTATAAAGCCTACTTTTACCATGTCATCATTGTTCCCAAGTTTCTTACTTAGTAAGCTCTTGTTAATAAATGGACCTCAAAAAAAACCCTTTCAGAGACTAAATACGTGGGTTTTTATAAATGATGTCAAAATGTCTGTACGTGCCCATAGCTGTGAACATCTTGGAATTCTATAATGTTTCTATAAACACAGTTCTGATAAAAAATAGGATTTATGACACATGACATATACAGATTAGTGTTAAAAGTAGTATATGTAGAGTTTTTTTTTTAAAGTATATCATAGATAAATAAGGCAATCTGGGAGTTTTCTTCCGGCGGTTCTTTCTCCTCAGTAAGCCTTATAGTGAAACGCTACTAGATATGTTTAATTAAAAGAATAAATGCCCTTCTAGCACATGTGTAACTGTTTTTACACATTAGGCCCATCTGGCATGTATGAACACCATTATTTTAAATTAATATTTATAAAATGGGTAGTTTGCATAAATGTAACTTTGACAGAGAAAAATTGTGGTTTTCTCAGTCAACCTTTGACAATGGTATCTGTAAAGGTACCGAAACGTCAGGAAGGCTCAAGTAATTAATATACGCGATATAATCCGTTTAAATTGATTTATTTAAATGTGTGACAGTCGCGGAAACCGAAGGGAATATTAGGATTTATGAGTTCAGTGGTCTCCTGTGAAATGCCGGTATGCTCAGACATATAAAGTACCCTCCTTTGCTACTTACACAATTATTCGAAGCTGTGTTCATTGTTTCATTATTTATAGCTGACAAAAATAAAATGCTTTTTAATATCGGTTCATACATGAAAGAGTTGTGCTATAACAACATATATCTACATAAAAACATACATAACGACTACAAAACCACCTACTTTCTGAAATCAGTTTGATAATCATGTTCTTTCGATCCTACGCAATTGTAGATTTAGATTACAAATACGTGAAATTGTAGGATCTAAAAAATAAAGGGGTTACTTCTTTAAACGGTTCATTTATCACTTTCCAATCCATATTCCAAGAATTCCATCTTTATATATCTTCATTCTGTAGATTCGTTTATGCGTGTCAGGGCAATCTAACATAGTTTTTATGAAAAATCTTCAACTTGCAGCTATAGTTGCCGGCAAACTTCTTGAACAAAAATGGCGGATCTACGGATGTACATTTTTACGTAACTCAGCTACTGCGCAGTGCAGATTATGCTGAAGACATTTGCGGCAACTGTCCACTACTCGTAGTCTGCTTATTTACGAGTAGGTACTACGACGCGGTTGGCGCAGTGGTGATGTAGCTGCCTACTGAGCGCCGCCGGTCCTGGGTTGGAATCCCGGCAAAGGCCAATATTTGTGTGATGAACACGAATGTTTGTTCCTGGGCATGGATGTTTTACACGTATTTATGTATGTTCATCGTCGCCTAGTGCTCATAACACAAGACTAGAGCTTACTGTGGAACTAGATCGATATGTGAGGTTGGCCGATATTAATTTTTATATTATATATTAGCATTTTAGATACGTTCGCAGTTTCTGTTAATGCTGCTGCAGAAATGTATAAATTGTGTATAATTGTTTCGGGGTTGCGTCGTTTTGTCTCACTTCTTCTAGTTACTGGTTTATGCAGATTATCTGAAAAGTGAAATAGTATGTCTACATTTTACAAGTTTAACCGTATTACAATGGAAAATAAATTAAAAATATACATACTAAAACTTAAAATTAAAAAGAATCCCCCAGTACTGAAGCCGTCTGAGGCATCGTCCCCAGCACGCTCGCCGCGTTTCCCCTTTGAATGGCGAGGCTCAGTCTTTGAGCGAAAAAGGAGCCCGCTCTGATATTACCTGTAATATTTAACCGTATTATGTATATTATGTTGTTTTTTAGATTTTACATTAATAACGAAATTTCACTTCAGGACGGCAATGAATTTAGCCTCACAATTAGCAGACTAAGCGGGGTGGTCGGAAAAGTACAAGTAAGTAAGAAAATAAAACTATTTAATTTGATTACATACTAAAACGTATATTCATTCATGTAAATATTGCAGTAGATTTATTAACTTTCTTTTGTATTTTCTACATAATGTGTGTCCAGTTACAAAATGTTTAAAAATATAATTCGGTACTCACTGCATAAACTAAAGATTCAGCGCATTGCACCCTTCAATTGAGGATACTCTTTCTCAAAGTTTGCACGAATCAGACGTCAATTAATGCTCAAATATATTTTTCCTATTTTGTTAGCTACCAATTTTCTTTGTGATTTCCAATACATTGATTTCAGATTATGTATATAATATACTAGCGACTATACTCGCCCCAGCTTCTCACGGATGCAATGCTGATATTACATGAAAAATGTTTCTCTCTATCTATTAAATTTATCCAAAAAATGCATCAAAATGCGTTGCGTATAATTTATAATTTTTTCTACCCACAAAAATAATGTAACTTTTGGGAACAAAAAAGTAAAAACCTTTTTGGAAGCTTTTGTAAATATTGGGCAAAAATTATGATTATAATAAATAAAAACAACGTTAAACAATGAGTCATTCAAGTGAAATTCGTAATAGGTAAATAGGAACTTACTATATTTGAGTTGAACAAAAAGTCCTTTATTTAGAGTAAAATACTTTTTCTCAAACATGCAATGAAATATTATTGTCTTTGCGTTCCTTATAATAGGCTCGGAAGTATCGGTTTTTGGGCGCAACAACTCGAGAGGACTGTAAAGGGATTTCATACTGCTTTTCAGGCCTAGGCCTGCAAAGTAACTTTTTTTTGGTTTCAACAAGGTCATTCACACAGCTGGCTGGTTTGACAAAAAGCAGGTTTTGTTTTTAAAGGTTGGTTGTTAGACACTTGTGGAAAAAAAAATTCAAGATGGGGACTTTTTTTTTTCAAAATTTCAAATTGGTGCTAGGCGGCTAAAACTCGGTATCGGGGGGCTCTTGGGGCTCAAAAATATGAATCTGAAATTTTGTCCGAAAATTCGGTCAAATTCGGAAAATATCGAAAAAAAAAACGATTTGTATGGAGAAAATTTCAAATTGGTCCTAGGAGGCTGAAATTCGGTATCCGGGGGTTTTTGGGGCTCCTGAGTCAGAATCTGAAATCGGATTTTTTAAATTCGGTCAAATTCGGTATCGGGGGGCTCTCGGGGCTCAAAAATATGACTCTGAAATCTTGTCCGAAAATTCGGTCAAATTCGGAAAATATCGAAAAAAAAAAAACGATTTGTATGGAGAAAATTTCAAATTGGTCCTAGGAGGCTGAAATTCGGTATCCGGGGGTTTTTGGGGCTCTTGAGTCAGAATCTGAAATCGGATTTTTAAAATTCGGTCAAATTCGGAAAATATCGGACAAACAATATTAAGTGTTATTCCTTGAAGTATATTATTTTATTTCATTGTATGTTTGAGAAAAGCACTATACATGCCTCGTCGTGAAAACGGATTCCCGGCCTCGTATCACTATCCGGCCTCGCTCGCACGCTCGCTCGGCCGTATATACTATATACCTACTTGGCCGGAAATCCTCATTTTCCCGGCCTCTGATGTAATGTAGGTACTATTCTTTAAATGTGGTTTGTTGCAAAAATAACATTCATTTGATGTAATTATTTATTTAGCTAAGTTTCCGGTGTGCGGTGTAATAATAATAGACTGTAAGACCTAATATAAATATCATGACATGTATTTAACAAATTGCACTAAGTAGTCATATCCATATTAATATTGAGATCGCTACTTCAAATCCGCTCTCTATTTATAGCTTTTTGTAAATTTATATTTTAATCGGTATAATCTTCTTTAAAACGCAATTATCTAAGTTATAAAACTACAGAGGAAAAATAAATAAGACGGGGTTTTTATAATTTTGAGGTGGGAGAAGTTCTGGAGAGGTCTGGATTGCATTCAAAATATTACGTAGTAAACGCGCCCACAGTCTCGGACACAATATAAAACCAAGGAGTACAGACAGCACCAAAAGTTCTGTACAACTAAATAATTTTTAACTTTTTTGTTATAACGAAAACTGAATACATCATCTGTGAACATTTCAACTGTCTAGCTATCACGATTCATGGAATACAGGCTGTTGACAGGCAGACGGACGGACAGTGGAGGCTTAATAATAGGGTCCCGGTTTTACCCTTTGGGGACGGAATCCTAAAAAAAGAATATATTCTCAGCAACTTTTGACGCAGACCGTAATATCTCTGCAGTAGCTTGTTCCATTCATTGTGAGACCAAACTCCAAGCTCGTCGTGCTAAGGTCTTGAAGCTTTTGCTGTAGTTAAGACGCCGTGTGGGAAAATAGAACAATGTCGTCAGCGAAACGTAGATTTGTCAACCTTTTGCCGCTAACGTCAATGCCCAAATTCTCCCACGAACCGCCAGGTTTTTGAAAATTTCCTGCAGGCAGGAACAGGTGAACAATTTTAGAAACTGCGGGTCGCCCTGTTTGACACCTTTCCTGATTTTGAATACGTGGCCAGGAGCATGCAGTTTAATGCTACATCAGTCAAAAAGCGCGACAAGGGGTCCTCACGTAATCCAACTAGAAATTAGAAGAACCATAGGAGAACAAAAGTTACTCGGTGCGGTCAGTCAATCAACAAGCAAACGGGGGGGCCTATGATGATTGCGTTTATCAAGTGATAAATAAGTGACAAAGCGTCTGTCACTCAGACTCGCATCTAATAAAAAGGTGACGAATGCTTTGTAAGAAGCAACCATCATTGGTCCCCAGGTTCTTGAACTTACCACATCATGATACCATAATACGTGTACCATACAATGCAGCTTGGGGTGGCCCGAAACGAGATTGGGTTTAACGAACTTTATTTTCTCAAAAGAAATTTAACATTTCACTTAATGAGAAATTACAGTATAATAGTGTAAAAGTGAGCATCAAGAACACTAAAAACAAGACAAATTACTTACATCATAATATGACGCCACATATATATATTTTTTTTTATGTCATAGGGGGCAAACGAGCAAACGTATCGCCTGATGGAAAGGAGGAAAAAGTGGTTTCAGTCAAATCTTACATAATTTTAGTATCATGTAGATTTAACTCTCCTGATAATTTTTTTATAAAAGCGCAACTCTCTCAGACGTATACTTTCTGAAATAATCAATTTAATTGTTGTTTTATACAAAACATTATGTTTTACGTAATTCCTCCTTTTTGCTCTGTTATATGCATGTCGTTCGTAACATAGATAATTGATAAAATGCAATGTCAACGTTACAGAAACATTACAAAGATCATATTCTATGTTCGATAATTATTAATTAGGTACGTTATTATAATTACATGAATAAAAATAAAGAAAGTACTTACAACACATGATGGCAGCAATGGCTACTTTGACTCAATTACGGCAGTGCGTATCATTTCGTAATATATCGATTTTAGAAAACAAGTCGCGTAAATAAAAAAATGTATGCTTGATTATTTCAGAAAGTATACATCTGAGAGAGTTGTGCCCTTATAAAAAAAAAAACAGGAGAGTTGAATTTACATCGTACTACAATTTAGTGCGATTTGACTGAAACCACTTTTACCCTAAGTTTGCTGCGGGGTCCTTTGGGATGATGGTGCCGACGATAGTCTAAATCTTTACGGTAGATGGCGCTACGATGCCACCCTAAGGCATGTGGAAGCAACTGGTTGAAAAATTCAATGGCTCTGACATCTGGTTCGATGGTCCAGTTGGTATGACGCCCGTGTTGGCCCGGAAAGCCGTTGGAAGTGCGGGATCGAATCCTGTCTGAACCATTAAATTTTTCAATTTTTCGCTTCATTGTAAACGGTTTAAACGTTGGCAGACGTTACTGTTTTAATAAAAATAATAAACCTGGCTAATAATAATATTGCCCGGGGATCGATGTTAGCTACCTAGTTAATTATTTTTGATGCCAAGTTAATTATTTTAGATGCCAAGTTATTATTTTACCTGCCCGGAAAATAATAAACTCTATTTCTTTCATTTACAGTCGCAGACGCCTGACGATGATGTTGAACAATCAAAGGTAATTTTTTCGATAAAATTGAAAAGTAACTTTGCTTCAGTAAATTTAAATAAAGTGTTATGTAAATTTGAATAAGCGCAAGGGCATGATTACTCGTACTATTTTACACTTTGGAGAAGCCCCCAGGCTGATATGATATTCAGTTTCAACTTTAAATAATGACTTCTGTATATTTACGATTTACGTTCAAACGTTAAATGTCCCAACTGTTAAACCTAATAAACAGGAAATATGTATATTAGAGGCCCCATTTCTTGGTAACTCCAGAGACATTTAGAGTAACGCCGGAGACAGTCCAAAGTATCCATCAAAAAATTAGTTGGTCCATCGAACTGTTTCCCCTATGAACTTCAATCTACAATCTAATGAATGTGATTTGTTTTAGGTGGTACGTATATATGGTTTTCCTTTACTTCGACACGCGTTTTTTTTATACAGTTATAATAATTTTCGTTCAGGTTTATTTTGTACACATTCCCATCTTGTCAACTCCCGCGCAGTTAAGCCTAATGTTGTGGCGATATAAAGAAAAACTCCTAGGTTCGTGAAGTCCCAGTTCACGCCCCATTCCCGAATTTATATCACAAATGTTATATTCACATTCTTAACTCGTCCATATTCCCCATCGATTCCTTTATACTTTTATCTGTCAATAGCTAAACGATAATTATATTTTACTAACTAACTATTGTGGCGCAGTGACCCAAAGAGGATCTTTGCCTCCGAAACAAGAGAACGCCACCGGTCCCGATCCTGTGCTACTTCTTGCCAGTCATCGGCTTAATTATATTTATAAAATATTTATTACTCGCTGCAGCCCGTTGCGTTGCCCGCTCATCCCACGGCAACACCTACATTTTTACGGGGTTGAAAGTGTGTGCATGTGTATGTTTTAATCCAAGTGTCAGTTACCTCTGTACCAAATTTTATTACAATTGATCCAGCCGTTTGAGAGTGAGGAAGTAATAAACAAACACACAAACTTTCGCCTTTACATTGTACTACTCGTCGCCACGCGGTGTTACCCGGTTATCCCACGGGAACATTTTGATGGGGATAAGAAGTAGCCTGTGTTAATCCAGGGTGTCGGCTACCTTCATACCAAAATTGGTCCAGCGGTTTGAGCGTGAAGAAGTAACAAACATTTAAACACACAAGCACACTCGGAAACCTTCACCTTTATAATATTAGTGTGACGAATCATCAGTCAATGAGTTGATATGTGGGATTGTGGATAAAATTAACCTAGTCTAACTTTAAAAATTATTTTGCCCATGAAATTTCAACCTCGTGCTATCCTTTCTGGGGCTAAGAACCTTTTTGGGTCACTCAGACCAACAGTGAGTAGTGCACTAACATACTAATTATACAAACACATTTTAACAAGCTTTTATTTAACTTGCGTTGCATATAACTATGTAATTATGTTTGTACGGGTGGAATCTTGCAACTCAATTTTGAAACAGATATCTTCAACTAAAATTTTGCATACCTAACTTTGATGACAATACAATAATTATGGTAACTACCATGAAGCTGGTCTGATGATCGAGCCGGCGTGGCACTAGAAACTCTGCAAAAGGTAAAGCAATTCTACCGAGTTGACAGAAACTAATTGAAAAGTTAGTACGATTGCTAAGATATCGAAATATGTATAAATAGGATGTTATGGGTCGAATTTGGAGGTACAACACGGTTACAATATCAGTGGACCTCGCTGGAATGTGAAGCCCCTCCCCCTACCCGCGCTCGCCCCGTCGCGTCGCGGACCGTACCAGAGCGCCGACGTGACGTCATCGACGCCAGGTCCACAGATATTGTAACCGGGTTGTACAACATACTTTCGAACTGAAAAAAATCGACAGCGGTTTGTAAAAGAGGGAATTCCAAAAAAGCATACATAAACCATTAAAATAAAATACAATCGATTTGAAAACATTCTCTTTTTTGAAGTCATTTGTAAATATCAGTAAAGCGATCATTTTCTTAATAATTTTTGTTATACTTTCAAAACCAAAATAATAGACAATTAGCTTTCTTATAAAAATATTATAATCTATTTTAGTTTTAGTATTTAGAATATAATCAGTTTTAGTCAATATTGTTTTATGAAATAAAAAATATGGTTTTTAAAAAAGAAAATACTTATATTATTTTAGTTGAGCGATGTAATAGATGCGGTACGTATATTTTTTTCTTGGGATAAAAAGTATTTCTTATCAGATAACTTCATATCTTTCTGACTCTAAATTATATAATATTTACCAGTTGCGAATAACCAGTTGCGATGAGAGAATTTTTGACCTTTGTTGGCAAATGTAATTACGATAGACGAATGTCTTATCTTAATACGCAAGCAGTTGCAAAGATGTATTCCATTATCTATCATGACAACTATAATAATATATTATAAGTTTGGTCTTCATCATTGATGGTAATTATTTATGTCCGTACTAAAACTAAATGCTTGGATATATTTATAACTAGCTGTGCCCCGCGGTGTTACCCGCTTATCCCATGGGAACACTACATTTATTCGGGATGAAAAGTATCCTATGTCGTTCCCCGGGACTGAAACTATCTTCATACCAAATTTCATCTAAATCGGTTCAGCGGTTTAAGCGTGAAGAGGTAACAGACAGACAGACAGACAGACAGACACTGCACTTTCGCATTTATAATATTAGTATGGATAAGCATCTGTGAACACTGTGATATTGCATCTCCGTCACCACAGTTGCGCGAAAGTAAGTATCTACTGTTACTGTCTTTATATAGGAGTATATCGTATAACTAATAAATAACCGACGGCAACGAAACGAAATTTATGTTATACGACAATGCGACCACTAAATAGTAAGAATCTATTTTGTCGATATTCTTTATAACTAAAATGGCCTTTAATTTGCTTAAATATTGAAAAGGCAAATTATGAAAGAAAAATATAATGTGATCTACTACTATAAGCACGGCACTACGTTTAAAGCGTAATGCTCTCCCAACTGAGTTATCACATTGCTAGGCCAATCACACCAAATCTCTGATTTCATAATTCTACGCTACTGCGAACTCTGTGTTAAGCGCATTGGTCAATAAGCTTGTAGTCTTTATTGCTGTACAGCAAATGTAAGGACCACGAGACAGATGGCGTTATTCTCAATGATTTAACAGAATTTCTATATAGATTCTGTTTCTATATGTGTAAATACCACATACATGTTAACATACTTAAATTAAGATGTAATTTCAGGGGACATTGGCTTTCTCCGTGCCTGCGGTAAAACAAGTTATTGCCAAAATGTCTTCAGCTAAGGTAAATATAATAAACATTATTAAGTACTTGCGTTTCTGTTTTGTGTCACCTTTTGAATTTAAATCATAACCACGGATTCAAAAATCAATAATTATATTTAACCCTTATTTTATAGACGAAGGTTTCGTCGAATTTTCATTTCATAGAAACGGGTCTATATCGGATAGGAAACAAATTGTTAGTCCTATTGTTGTGTCTAACGTCTTTTGTCCGAATAACGTATGGCATAAACTTAATTCCGCATATTTTTGATTTTCCGAAATTGTTGCTCCTATTATCGTAAGTCCAAACGTGTGTTGTGTCAAAGATTCAACTGTCGAATGATTAATGTGCATGATTGTGATGCAACTAGTATTTAATGTGCTAAAGCGAAAAGGGGATAAAGACTCAGTTCTGGCGCTCGGTTCACAGTTCAACCTAACACACCTCCTTTAGTTTAGGTGCTGTAATGTCATTTTAATGATAGGCAAAATAATTCTTAGGACAAATAATGTTAGAAATATTACGTTTTAGGTAATTAAATTTTTGGGTTATCAATATTAGGGCAAAACATGCTTTAGGACTTTCAATAAGTGTGCGCAAAAATGAATAGGATGCCAAACATTCTCGGCCAAAATTGAGTTGTCATTTTCAAGATATCTGAAAAATGTATGTCTTCCGGGGAAAAAATTGTCTATGAGATTAAGCATTCGGTGAAGTTTTTTTCTATAAAAGCAGAGTTTCCTATTTTTTACACTTCTGAAGTTTTTTACTATATAATATAACTAGCGACCCGCCCTGGCTTCACACGGATGCAATGCTACACACACATGTATAAACTTTCCTCTTGAATCATTCTATCTATTTAAAAAAACTCGCATCAAAATTTGTTGCGTAGTTTTAAAGATCTAAGCATACATAGGGATAGACACCAGGAAGCGACTTTGTTTTATGCTATGTAGTGATAAGCTATTTTATTTCCTTAATAAATTTCAAATACAATTATTTTGACGATGCGTTTGGTTCAATTTGTAGGACCTGCCTACTGAGCCGGCAGTCCCGGGTTCAAAATTCGAATCCCAGCCAGGGCAAATATTTGTTTGATGGACTCGAATATTTGTGCTTGGGTCATGGTTGTTCTATGAATTTAAGTATATATTTATCTATATAAGTATGTAAATCGTCGTCTAAGTACCCATAACACAAGCCTTCTTGAGCTTAATTTGGGACTAGATCGATTTGTGTAAGGTTGTCTGGTATTTATTTTTTTATTATTATGATTGAGGATTAAAATATTAGATTTAAATAATTACTTTTAACTAATTGAGGCGTTAATTGTTTAAAAAAAGATTCACGTTCACTCAAATGATTTAATTCGCCCAAAAACACATTTATTTTACAAAGAAATAAAATCAATTCAAATATATAAAAAGAAAGCTATATTGGTAACGATGGCTTAGACGTCTCTCTGATCCGAGAGTCGTTGCAAAAGTGGCGTCGAGAATGGCTCGCAGGTCACGACGAAGGAGGGCATCCCCACCACCCCCACTCTCTGCCAACGTCAGGCCACCCAGCACGTGGTGCCGGTCAGGTCAGGTCAATTTTCTGGTAAAATTACATTATAAAATTGGATTAAAAGAATATTATTATTAAGGACCTCTCAACGAGTAAAGGCCTCCTCCAATTTACTCCAAGCTTTTAAGTCTTGTGCTTTGTTTATCCAGTCCATGTCAGTTGATTTATTTATTTCGTCGATCCACCTCTCTTTTGGTCTCCCTTTGGCTCTTTTGGCTCTTTTGGTCCTGCCCATGTTATTATTTTTGTAGCCATTTACGGTTATCCACGCGGGCAATGTGGCCGGCCCATTTCCATTTAAGTCTCTTGCAGTGTTTTAGAGCATCGGTGACGACGGTGACATTAGTAGTACTTTTTCGGTCTCTTCTCAATATATTCAATAAACTTCTCTCCATCGCTTTTTAGCATACCTGTATTTTATTTTTAGTGTAGTTATTCAGATCCAAGTTTGGCGGTCAAAATGATAGACACGGAAGTATGCATGATTTTAGTATTTTCTTTTTGAGCTTTAACGGAAGTCTTGATTTGAGAAGTTCTTTGTTGCTCCAGAACTTATTCCATGATAACGTTATTCGTCAAGATTTTTTGAATGAAATCTCCTTACCCAAATAGATGTAATTATTTACGTACTCTAATGATAAATGTATTGTTTAATAGGCTACTAGACACAGTTTTGAAATATATTTGAAATGGTTAATAATGATCTTACTAGCTCTAAAAATAATGTCTTGTATTTTTGTGAAAGCTAGAAAGCTAAATTGTATCAATTGTAAATTAGAAATTTCATGAACAGTCAAAAACGCCGTCCGCCATTTTTGCCTTTTGCTAATCTGTGGCGTGACGTAGAATTTACCTGTAAATATTTGAAATTCGACCGTCGTATACTGCCATTCCGCTCACTTCAATATACTTTGACAGGAGATCGAGAGGGACGGCACTATTCGAAGTCGTCAAAGTAGACTTTCAGTTTTCTTTACAGGACCGATGACGTCACTATCATAAGAGAAAATGGCGGACAGCGTTTTAAGCATTTTAAAATACATATTAAAAACCATATTTTCAAATTCATTTTTTTCAGCCATCTTTCACTTGAATTGAAAAATATATATTTAGGTTTCCTTTGCTAAATACTATACGGAAAAATTACAATTTGACATGAGTCAACTAGCGTATTGTATAGGTGTGTTTATGTTGTTTGTCGTTATCTTTGTTTTTGTTGTGTTGAGTTCTAGGCCAATTTCATGACTGCTGACACGAAGCTTTTTACTAAGGAAAAATTAAAGTCATCAGCATATTAAAAAGAAAAAAAGACATCTTTGCCAAGTGCCTTAATAATAACCATTTAAAAACACTTATATAAAAAAAAAGATATTATGCGTGTACTTAAAGCTAATTATCGACTCTATTTTTTTCTAGAAATATAGTGCAGAAGCGAAAGAGGTATTTATACTAAAATATATATTTACATGAATTTAACCTCTCTTCAATTATTAGGTATTTATACTGATGAACGACGAACTACATGCATACTTACTTTTCAGTCTTGAAAGAATTCGATATTAGATACTACTACCCAGTTACGTTAAGTTTGCACCTGAACTATAATTATTGATAGGTGATAGGTTAACGCGGGCTAGTTTTCCGCAACTCAACGTCTTATAATGCGCCTATTTTTTAGTAATAAAACATTTTAATTATTATTTCAGCTGGTTCGTATAATTTTCTAATTAATATGCTATATGTATGACGAAAGTGAGAAGCTATCGCAAAGGATTGGCCTTACCAGAATGCTCAAAATCACTCATAGATTAGGGAGGGGAACGGATTTAATTGGAGAACCAACATAATTCATAACCGCAAATTCCAAGAGTTTGCAACTTCTTTCAGATTTTACCTCGAGGGTGAAACCTACATGTACTTTGCCAAAGCCTTATCAAAAATGTTAAACATACTATACAGTGAATAGGTCTTTATTTCTCCCACTAAAATATAAATTTACAATTACACATTAAAATTACGTCTGGCAGCATTACCTGCTGTATTGGATATTAATTAATAACAACTGTATACTATTATTTGCAGGTCACTGAAGCGATAGTTATGGTAAGGCAGTAAATCTAGACACCAAGCCAAGTTCAAGCAAAGGAACTGGCTAGCCAGCGCCGAGTGTAATATTACACGAACCACTTGGTGCCACTTTTGACCCTTCTATAACTCAAAACCTCTTTAACGTAAACACAAAGATATGAAGGTCAAAAATTCGTAAATTTTAGTACTGACTGACTGACTGTACCTAAATCTAACCTACTTCCAGATGACCTAAAAGAATGAAATTTGGAACCCAGCTCGGTAATTGTGTGTAAGCGTAGGAAAAAATCTAAAAATAAAAAAAAGTTACAAAATAGGGGGGTCCCCATACAAAAAAAAATTAAGTGTAACGTTGGAACCGTTTCAGGCAGATATTTGAAACTATCCCAATATATGTATTATTGGAGCGGAGCGAGCGAAGCGAGCGAAGCTCCCATGGATCGACTCGAATGGACTTTGTAACAATGCGCAGATCTCAGCGAGTTCTCAACCGATTTTAGAAATTTTTGTTTTAAAATGTAAAAAATAAATTTCGCTAGGTCGTGACGAAGAGAAAATTTGGAAAAAAAAACTCCGCTCCAATCTATGGTGCAAGCTTAGCCGGTGGCTGACTCTGCATCGACCTAGTTATATTTGCTACATAACAAAAATATAAAAATAAAGTTAAGTCAAAATATAAGTGGTGTCCCCGTACAAAAAACTTGTAATACCCGCTAAACAACCTGCAACAATAATTTCTGTACAAAAACTAATGATATCTCACCAAAAACATAAATGTTAAATGAGAGCCAAGTTCAATATCGCATGCCACGTTGTCAACTTCGCCGACAAAAGAATTGAGATCTATATGGGTGCCAAGTTCTTTGCTACTTCATAGTTAATATATGTTTTAATTAAAACAAACAATTATTTACTCAATGTATTTATTTTACTTGGAGTGTAATTTAATATCAAGATTTGACTTGGCTATGAGTTTTCACCAACAAACTAAATTTTATAAAAGTAACAGTATTATTATCAAGCTAGCAGTATAAGTAACAGGAAGTACACTAACTTGCGTACTTAATTTAACACAAATGTAATATAAACTTGTATGTGAAAAATAGCCAAGTCAAGTCTTGATATTGAATTACACTCCAAGTAAAAGAAATGCATTGAGTAAATAATTGTTTGTTTTAATTAAAACATATATATTAACTATGAACTAGCAAAGAACTTGGCACCCATATAATTATATCTCAATTCTTTTGTCGGCGAAGTCGACAACGTAGCATGCGATATTGAACTTGGGTCTCATTTAACATTTATGTTTTTGGTGGGATATGGTCATCTGGCAGGAAATTGTTTGACCGAAAGTAATGTTTTGCATATTGATCATATATTTCTCTATACAATATCTACATCCATATGTTCCATATTATTATCTTCTATTCACCGAACTCATAATGCGCATTACTTTGGAGGATTGGACAGACGGTTTACCCATCGGTGGATATCTTGAACTTGCGGTACGCAGGCGACACCACTCTTTTGCAACCAGTGAACATCGTATAGTAGACTTACTTCCTAAAATGGCATGAGTGAGTCAAGAATTCGGTCTTAAAATAAATCGTACCAAGACACAGATGATGATTGTCGACCGAGCGAACAATAACTTGCCAGAAGTGACTCAAATTGCAAAATGCAAAGTGGAGCAGTCCTATGTATATCTTGTGGCTCTCTCATACTTATTAAACATACTTACAGTAGCAATAGCAATGAATGCCACAGATTTGCAGCATATCATTGATATGCAGAAGAAACAATGTGGGCGAAAGCACACAGCCTTGAGGGACACCAGCATTCACAGACATGGGTTCGGAGCATGCACCGTCAACTACGACTTTTATGCATCTGTCTGCCAGAAAACTACTGAAGCCCATAAGACGGAAGCTTCGAAAGAAGAGCTTTGCGCCAAACCCGATCAAAGGTCTTCACTACATCCAAACTAACAGCCAATGCCTCACCCTTATTTTCAATAGCCTGTGCCCAACGATGTGTCAGGTAAACCAGAAGATCACCAGCCGAGCGGCCGCTACGAAAACCATACTGACGGTCACTAAGCA
This sequence comes from Apotomis capreana, assembly GCA_947623375.1. NCBI lineage: Eukaryota > Metazoa > Arthropoda > Insecta > Lepidoptera > Tortricidae > Apotomis > Apotomis capreana. The sequence continues at coordinate 3,481,827 of OX392520.1, forward strand.
GCTGGTGGTCCTTAAGGTACCAAAGGAGCTGGCAGTTGATAATGGACTCCATTATCGTTGAAAACAGGGAGGTTATGGCTATCGGCCTGTAGTTGGAAGGGTTAAAGCGGTCCCCTTTTTTAAGAATCGGGTGCACAAGCTGACTTCCACGATGTCGGGAATACACCAGTGGAGTAAGAGAGCTGATAGAGACGCGTTAAAACCGGAGCAAACTCTCGAGCACACATCTTCAGCACGATAGGCGATTCCATCGGCCCACTCGACTTATGAATGTCCGGGGAAAGAAGTACTTTGCGCACTGAGCTTTGGTGGAACCGGACATCCGGCATGTGGCTCTTGCACCGCGGTATGGTCGGCGGCTCTTGTCCCTTGTCATCCAAAGTCGAGTTGGACGCAAAGAGTTTGCCCAGAATATCGGCTTTCTCTTTCGCATCGTGGCCCAATTAATTATCTCCCTTGCTTAATGATGGAAAAGATGGCGTGCAGAAATTTCCCTGGAATTATATGTTTCAGAATATGGCACAAGAAATGGACCTTGACTCCTCAGTTGCAAAAGTAAGTTGAGCTGAATGAATACATAGTATATATAAGAATATACAGGATTGGGCATGATGATCATGGGCATTAAAATCGGGAGTTTCGTGAAAGAGTTTTTAAATCATATTTTACGACAAAGTAAGATTTGCTCAAAGAAAATGACAATTGTACCTAATATGTGTAATGAATAATGTATTTCTTTGTAGAGTGGCCAAGCAAGAATTTTACTGATTTTTGGCTTTGTAAACTGATCTATTTAATTTTTAACAGGCTGTTTTAAAATTGGTATGTTTAACATAAAGCAATTTATTATTTTCTAACCTCAAAAGTATGTTAGTTTTGCGGCATTAAACTGAACTTTCAGTTATTTTAATACTGGCCTACATCATGGCATTCAATCAATTGTTATTTTGTTGTCGATAGGTATCTAATTTTGTAATAATTTTTAATACAAAAAACGATGTTAAGTTACGAAATTTCGTTTTGTTTTGTTTTTATTTCATTGTATATTTGAGAAAAGCACAATACTTACCTCGACATCAAAAAGGCTTGCTAGTGTCGTATCCCCATCCGAATGTATGTCTCCTCGGCCTGCAACCCCTATTTTTCCTGTAATGTAACTGTAATGTAACTCATGAAAGCCTCTATTTACCCGATTGGTAAAGTAAAGGGGCCTCCTGCTATATCTGTTTTAAGTATTGTTATAGGCTTCTATTAGCTACAAATATATCGACTATAATTTCAGGGGAGCAACGTAAGTCTATAGTTATTTATGATACAAGTGTGTAAGGTATGTGATTTCAGACGAGTGACATTTTCCTTCACAAGGAACGAGCGAGTGATTAAATAAACACGAGTTTAAAATCATCCTACACACGAGTTTTATACAATTCTTTACTATGCATCGTACGAGAAGTACAATGATTTTTTGCATTGAAAATAAAGTATTTTGCTTTTAATTAATACGGTAAACATCTGTTCTTAACATTTTTACTTCTTGAACACCATTGCATTGTCCGCGTTTAAATTTAGGGACTCGTCACTTGAATTCGATATTATTTTGGCAGTTTGCACAGATGACTTCGCTATAAACAAGACATCAAAAAAATAGCGGGGGTATTGTAGTCCCGCTCGACATATACAAAACTGCGCATGTGCATTTTTTTTATATTCGGTTATGTCACAGATTTTATACAAGTTACTACGTAAGTTATAAATGTCAAAATGGCACGAGCGAGTGTACAATGTAGGTAGATTAAGCCAAATGTTTAATGAATAAGTAACTAAAAACGTGTTTAATGCAGAATTGGTTTTATTGTACTTTTTATGTACAATGAGCTGCAGAATTGCATGGTTGAAACGTAGTTTCTTATTTGACTAATATATTTCAGGCCCCACTTTCGTCCTCTGCTTCGACGCGACCGATGATGACTGGGGTATGTTTCATTATTAATTCAAACAAAACAAACCTTGTATTTTAATTTAATTTTTGGTGATTTATATTTGTAATTTAAAACATAGAAATAACAATTAATTGAATTGAATTGAAGAATCGCAGAAAGATGACGTCATAAGATGAACTTGGTAGGAGTGTTCCACCAGGGGCCGTACGTGGTAGTCGTAGAACGCCCAACTAGCACACGAGCGAATTATACAGCCATTGTGCAGCCTGGCAGTTGTGTAGGAGTCGTTCAAAAGCAGTGCAATACAATATTCCTTAAGACGATTGGAATACCCTGTAACGGCTGGGTGGTACTCAGATTCAGATTGAGATTATTTATTGGTGAAAATGAAAATTTTACAAGTCAATGTTAATAATTGTAGGTAACTAAGTAGGATATGTAATTTTCGTATTTTTTTATAACGATTGTGTTACATTATAATAAGAAGTGGGTATTGGATTGTTCAATATTTTTGCTATGTTTTGTTTGGGTTAGTGATCGAAATTTTTACAATAGCACAGATATCGACGACCTATTTACTCTCCAGAAAAAGTGCATAAAAAATGGATAGCTGTAAACCGTATTTCGTCGAATACGAAATTCTGACACAGACTTATATCTATATTCTCGAAGTTTGTAAGTTTTTTTGAAATTATCCACATTTTTTTTCGAAATTGAAAGATCGACCACGACGTTTTCAAACCGGGGATAAAAACACTTAACCCCAAGATCCAGACTTAAACTACACAATACAAGCCCAAATGTGATAGCAGTATAAATCTTAAATCTATATATATAAAAGAACAAGTCCTGACTGACTCATCAACGCACAGCCGAAACTACCAATGTTAGAGAGTTGATTTTTGCACAGTAGGTTACTTTTATAACGTGGGCTAGGGATAAGAAGGGATTTTTGGAAATACCTCCCCTAAGAGGTTTAAATAGGGGTGCAAAGTTTGCATGGGTTACAAGTTTTTTTTTAATCTAGGAACTTGAAACTTTGTAAAAAGGTATTAAAATAAAATGGAAGAAAACTAATTTCAGCGTTTTTATAAAATTCACCCCTAAGGGGGTTAAAAAGAGGATGAAAGGTTGTATCGGGTATAAGTTGTATTTTAAGTTAGGAATTATAAACTTTGTAAAAAGGTATTTTTATTAAAAGATAAGTTTTTTTTTTTTAAAACATCGAATTTAGGAAAGTTATTCGTTCGTAGATGTACCTGATTTTATAGTGATACCGCGTATTTAGAGCTAATTAGCCAAAAGTGTGATTTCAAACGCAATGTAAATTGTTAAATGAATAAATACTTATGACTTATGAAAAAAAAAAGGCCAAGAGCGAGTCGGACTCGCGTACGAAGGGTTCGTTACTATGTATTTTGTAAACAACTGCAAAAAAAGCACGTTAAGCAATTTCAACATTACTTATAGATCTGAAAATAATAAAGATGTAAAATTTTCAAGATAAAGGTTCCACGCGGATGAAGTCGCGGGCAACAGCTAGTATATAATAAAATAAGCGAGGATATAAAACAACCAACAACAGAACAGCCAGCAGTTCAATGGGTTGAAGGACTTTCTTTTAAAAAAATGCAAACTCATAAAATTCAATCTTCTTTTATTTTTTATCATTCATTTATATACTATAAATAAAATCGACAGATAATCTAATTGAATAATATTCATAATTATGTAATCATAGAAATTTGCAAAAAAATAAAATTGTATTATCTTATAATGTGTATACGCGCTATCAGGGCCCATCAGAAACTGTATTCAAATCTGATAAAATCTTTGTACATACTATGGATGCAATAAATGAATAAATGAAAGACAGCTATGAGATGTAGACCCATTGTAGAAGGTGTATAATTTGAGGCCTAATTGGCGCTATAAGAGCTCTTTAACCGGATAGAACCACTATAGCACACTTATTAAAGGAGCCTAAGCACAGAATAAAAACACTGCAGAAGCCGCACTCTTTTGTTATTTGCCGCTTTTGCAAAGGAATTATAGCCTACAGTGTCTGATTGGTAATACGAAATGATATTGGTTTTCGTGTGTGATAATTATAATTCAAAATAAAACAATTTAAACGGATTATATCGCGTATATTAATTATTTGAGCCTCCCTGACGTTTCAGTACCTTTACAGATACCGTTGTCAAAGGTTGACTGAGAAAAACACAATTTTTCTCTGTCAAAGTTACATTTGTGCAAACTACCCATTTTGTAAATATTAATTTAAAATAAAGGTGTTCATACATGCCAGATGGGCCTAATGTGTAAAGACAGTTTTACACATGTGCCAGAAGGGCATTTATTATTTTATTTAAAATATCTACCAGCGGTTCAGGTTCACTAAAGGCTTACTGAGGAGAAAGAACCGCCAAAGAAAACTCCCAGATTGCCTTATTTATTACTTTGAAATACTTTTAAACAAAAAACTATATATATACTACTTTTAATTAATAATAATTATTGTTACGGACAGCTTTGCGAAGCATTATTAATTTAAGTAAATTAATAAATAAATATTTCCCTGTAAATTAGATATAAGATTTCGCCCATAAAAGTGGCAAACTTATTTAAATGTGTGTAAAATCACTTATTATACCGAGCTCCCGTCATGTCTTAATAAAGACCATGTAAAGACTAAGAATCAAAACAAAGATGATTCATAGGAACTTTCCATCCGAAAGACGAAAACAGATGAGTCATCTTTGTTTACATTAGATGCAAAATTTAAGGATTTTTTTTAGATTAAATTAAAATCTGTGTAGAATCATTTATTATGATTAATAAAGTAAATTCATTTAATTTGTCCCGGCCGCAACCGTCCGAGAGCACCACAACGCCGAAAATAAGCGAACGCGCAGCGCGCAGCGCCATAAGAGAGATAAGGCAGGTGTATATCTCGGACGGTGCGAGCGAGACGGCCTCTTGCCGGGGACAAAGAAACACTAGGTATTTTCGCATCTAACAGTCTGACGGGAGCTCCCACGACGTAAACATGTATTTTATTTTGTGTATTCAAACGGCGTCAATCCGTAGAATAAGTTAGTTTTAAGCTCAGTAATGTATAACTGTAGTAAATTAAAATATAAACACAGGGCGGGCGTCCCCCTGGACCTAGAGTCGAATTATATAAAAGGACGGCCATTTTTGCATACATTCACTTCCAGTTCTTGTTCTCTTGCATTAACCATCTTGTAACAGTGTAGCGTAGTACCATCGGTCCGCGAGTTAGTTTGTTAGTATAGCGTAGTACCACCGGTCCGCGATTTAGTGTAAATTCATAGACAGAGACTATAATTAATTAAGTGTAATAGACTGGTAGTTCAAATAAAAAATTTCAAGTCTAACGGCATTTTGTGAGCCATTTTGGCAACATGACTTTTTCGAAGTAAAATAGCCTGCTGATTTCGATTCTGGATGTTGCCAAGCCGAATTTTGCCCCCCCCCCCCCTATTTCCCCCCTTTTTACCTCAAAATATGTCCCTAATCACGGTTTTTACGGTTTTATACAAAAAGTATTACAGCTAGAAAAAAAAAGTCAAAGACAAGAATGATCTTTATAAAATTACCTATAACATGGTATATAAACTTTTTTAGTAGGCCTTATGGTTTGTAAGTAATATCTTCCCGAACTTCATAGACTGGTAGAAAATTCTAAATATCGGCTTCCTTTACCGTCCTAACGGCATTTTGGGATCCATTTTGGCAACATGACTTTTCCGATGTAAAAAAGCCTGCTGAATTCGGTTCTGATTGTTGCCAAGCCGAATTTTGCCCCCTTCCCCCCATTTCCCCCCTTTTTGACCTCAAAATATGTACCTAATCACGATTTTTACGGGTTTATACAAAAAGTATTACAGCTAGAACAAAAGTGTCAAAGAAAAGAATGATCTCTATAAAATTTACTATAACATGGTGTATAAACTTTTTTAGTAGGCCTTATGGTTTGTGAGCAATATCTTCCCGAACTTCATTATTTAAAAAAAAAATTGATAAACATGGTCGAGGCAGTGAAATACACTTATTTTGGGATTATTGGTATCACACAGGATCCAGCCGCTCTGCAGCTCTTCACGCTGACATCCAGTTGGCGTGCTGCTTATTATATGTCAAGACTTACGAGGCTTTCAGTCATAAGGAGTCGTCAGATTTACACGCAGAACTGTATCCAAGTCGGGCTAAAAGCGACGTAGAAAATAAAAATGCTTTACTTCTAACCATGAAGTCATTCTAAATGCTCAGTTATACGCCACGCCGTTTCTGATGAATGATTCTTCTGATGATTTGAAGGTCGGGCCTTTGTTAATTATGACCTTAGCGCAGTTGCTGACCTGCTGTTGGTGAGCCTTTCGGAAACAAACTTCGTTACTTAGAGTCAGCCAAGCTGCTTAGCTTTTTTCTGTTGCAAGATCCTCGGTAACTGCATTTCTAAGGCACATTTCTGGAGAATCTGGCGTAGAACTGAGCAGTTTGAATGACGTCATGGTCAGAAGCAAAGCATTTTTATTTTCTACGTCCCTTTTAGCCCGACTTGGATACAGTTCTGCGTGTAAATCTGACGACTGCTTATGACTCGTGAGTCTTGACAGATAATAAGTAGCACGCCAACTGGATGTCAGCGTCAAGCGCTGCAGAGCGGCTGGATCCTGTGCGATACCAATAATCCCAAAATAAGTGTATTTCACTGCCTCGACCATGTTTATCGATTTTTTTTTTAATAATGAAGTTCGGGAAGATATTGCTCAAAAACCATAAAGCCTACTAAAAAAAATTATACACCATGTTATAGTAAATTTTATAGAGATCATTCTTTTCTTTGACACTTTTGTTCTAGCTGTAATACTTTTTATATAAACCCGTAAAAATCGTGATTAGGGACATATTTTGAGGTCAAAAAGGGGGGTAATGGGGGGAGGGGGGCAAAATTCGGCTTGGCAACATTCAAAACCGAATTCAGCAGGCTTTTTTACATCGGAAAAGTCATGTTGCCAAAATGGATCCCAAAATTCCGTTAGGACGGTAAAGGAAGCCGATATTTAGAATTTTCTACCAGTCTATGAAGTTCGGGAAGATATTGCTCACAAACCATAAGGCCTACTAAAAAAGTTTATATATCATGTTATTGGAAATTTTATAGAGATCATTCTTGTCTTTGACACTTTTTTGCTAGCTGTAATACTTTTTGTATAAAACCGTAAAAACCGTGATTAGAGACATATTTTGAGGCAAAAAGGGGGGAAATGGGGGGAGGGGGGCAAAATTTGGCTTGGCAACATCCAGAATCGAATTCAGCAGGCTTTTTTACATCGGAAAGGTCATGTTGTCAAAATGGCTCACAAAATGCCGTTAGGACGGTAAAGGAAGCCGATATTTGGATTTGTCTACCAGTCTATAAATTTAAGTGTTATTTCCGATCCTTGTTGTTTTGTTTGTTTGTTAAATTAGTGTAAATATATATATCGTCTGATTTAGTTTGCGTTTTCGTTTCGTCCGTTCGTTTACCTTAGCCTACAGTCCACTTCGCTCCATAACTCATCCCTGAGTTTCGGAGTGCCCTTGTAGCCGATAGCCGACGGACGCGGTTGTCGTCTATAATTATAATGTTAAACGTTGTGTCAAAAATAAAAAATAAACTTATCTCTCTTTCCAGTCTGAGGAGAGCAGGGAGTCTGAGGAGAGCAAGGAGAATTCGATCGTCCTAGGTGGAAAAAAGGGCAAGAAGAGGCTGTGTATTTTCACCTCTGACCGGGAATACTGCGTCTCGCAGGACAAACAACGGTGAGACTTAAATATCAGAGGGAAATCAAAGAACGATAGAAAACACACACGAAGAAATCAGAAAAGAAATTACTAGAAGTATGAAATCGTTACAACAGCTGTAACCATTTCTTTTAAAATATTAAAATAACAAATTACATTTAATTAATTCTAGCCATATCAAGAAACAACCTATTGAAAATATTTTTTTGCAACACTCACCCGTATTAGGGAAAACACAACAACTCATTTACAAATGTACAGACATAGGTCGAGAACTGTACATAATAATATTATTGACAACTCAGTAGCAATTTATTTACAACTTTTTAAGATGTATTCAAGACAAGTATAATTTCACAGTAAATGTAAAACATTTTAGCTAGGAAATGGCAACACCATATCTTTTGTCATCGAAATTCTATTGATTTTTCTCAACGAGTTCTTAGGCTCGGCCAGTAACGTAGCTATTCAGCCAATAGTTTATAAATGTAGCAGTAAGTATTTATGATCATATTCAAGTTTTTAAGTTCATAATAGTAAGTAGAAACTAATTTATTGTATTGTTTAAACTAAAGTTTTATAAGCTAAGGCTATTTAATTAGATGTAACGTTAAATCGTTACACAATCTTCCGCGCTAAATAATAGGCTAGTAGACCCAGTTTTGAAATATACTTGAAATGGTTAATAATGATCTTACTAGCTCTGAAAAAAATGTCTTGTATTTTTGTGAAAGCTAGAAAGCTAAATTTTATCAATTGAAAATTAGAAATTTCAAGAACAGTCAAAAACGCCGTACGCCATTTTTGCCTTTTGCTAATCTGTGGCGTGACGTAGAATTACCTGTAAATATTCGAAATTCAACCGTCGTATAGTGCCATTCCGCTCACTCCAATATACTTTGACAGGAGATCGAGAGGGACGGCACTATTCGAAGTCGTCAAAGTAGACTTTCAGTTTTGTTTACATGACCGATGACGTCACTATCATGAGCGAAAATGGCGGACAGCGTTTTAAGCATTTCAAAATACAGATTAAAAAACATATTTTCAAATTCAATTTTTTTAGCCATCTTTCACTTTAATGAATTGAAAAATATATATTTAGGTTTCCTTTGCTAAATACTACACGAAATAAACATTATTATATTACAATTTGACATGAGTCAACTAGCCTATTGCGAACACTTCTAGCACGTTGTAAAACTTGGGGTCAAGATTGCAAGATAAATCTGTGTTAGCGCGGTGCACAACCGTGTTGTAGGCACAGTCAGCATCAAAAGTAGCTGACAATTTGACATATGCCGGTAGTACAATGGTCAGCTAGATTGCGATGGTGACTGTACATCGATAACGGACGCCATCAAAACGCCAGTGACGTAGCTACCGTAGAGCTTGGCGGGGCCCCCAAACTCATAGGGGATTTGGCCACACTCACTTTTTAGGGCTTCGTACCTAATGAGTAAAAACGGAACTTTTATTACTAATACTCCACTGTCCGTCCGTCCCTCCGTGTCTTATGAAACGTGATAGCTACACGGTTGTAATTTTCACAGAACAAATACTAACACCTGAATTAAATAAATACTTAAATATAATTCTTTTCAAAAATCATATTTGGAGAGCCCGGTTGCATTAACTTTACACCTCATTTGTATCCGGCCCAATACATACCAGGTGCAAACTTAACGTAAATATAATAGCCGGCTTGTTAAGATGGGATAAGTATTTGTACGGAATCCTCGGTGCGCGGGTCAGAATCGAACTCGGACAATTTTTATATTTTGTACGGCAGCCTTAATCAGCCAGCGACGCTAATACAAAATGCCGTCTCTCGTGCATACTTAAGCATAATTTGAATGCCTGAGAGTTTTGCCCTTCTCATCTTTCTGTCGCCTTCTCTCTCGGCTGTTATCGTCGCTGGCCTGGTTGGAGGCCTGCTCCATCATAAATCCCGGCACTCCGTATAGGATGCCGGACGCTCAGAACCGCGGATGAGTACCTTGGCAAAACTGGTCTCTTGGTCTGTGCGTAACTGTCATCTGTCTGGGCTCTATTGCGGAGTGGGAAGTAGTCCCAGCCAAGATTATGCGCGACCAGTGGCAGCGTGAAGTTGTGGCCGGCCCTTAACCCCTCTATAACCTCAATATTACATTTTGTTTCAGACGCCGCTCAAATCAGCTTTGAATCAATCCTGTTCAACTTTGAATCAGTATAGTGTTTGTGTGCAACTGTGTGTTTTATTTATTTTTTAACCATCCACAAATTTACAGTCAGACAAACAATTGGTCTACTACTTTCCGATCATTTTCACGAGTGTCAAGGGTGTAAAAGTGATACCCCCGTTTCGTAGATGTCTGTACATGGACAAGTGTACACATAAGACCAAATATCCTGGACCACAGGCCCTACGCGTCCCGATTACCAGGAGAAGGCTGGACTTTTTTTAGAAAAATATTTTTATCGTTTGACGGAATGTCACTAGTAACATAGTCAGACCAGGATCTGATGATAGGATCTCGGAAAAATCGAGCAAACTTCAAATAATATAGGCATTCCATTATCGCGGAACCAATTTGAGGCCACCAGTATTGAGTACCTATGTCGCATGTCCTTGTATCTTAAAAATTAGGGCAAAGAACTTGGCCCCCATATAGATCTCAATTCTTTTGTCGGCGAAGTCGACAACGTTGCACGCGAAATTGAACTTGGCTCTCATTTAACATTTATCGATGACGCGTTTGGCTCGGTTTGTAGACACCTGCCTACTGAGCCGGCGGTCCCGGGTTCGAATCCCAGCCAGGGCAAATATTTTGTGTAATGAACTCGAATATTTGTGCTTGGGTCATGGTTGTTATATGTATTTAAGTATATATTTATCTATATAAGTATATATAATTATCGTCGTCTAGTATCCATAACACAAGCCTTCTTGAGCTGAATTTCGGACTACATCGATTTGTGTGAGGTTTTCCGATATTTATTTTATTTATTTATTTATGTTTTTGATGGGATCAATTTTTATATAAGTTTAACATGTGTATCTTTGAGTCTTTCCGTGGCATCAAACTCCCAAACGGGTGGACTATTTTAAATACAAATTAAAGTCGCCGTTTTCACGATATTCAGCTTTGATTGGACCTAGTCACAAGATCTCAGTCAATATTGAAGCTAATTACAAAAAAAATAGTGGTTATGTACGGTTTTAGTAGCATTTCTAATAAACGTCTCATGATGACTAGTAACTTGTGCGAGTGACATTAGAGCCTTTCATAACCCCGACAATAGTACATATCAGAGGCCGGGAAAATGAGGATTTCCGGCCAAGTAGGTATATACGGCGAATGAATGAACGAGGCCGGGAATCCGTTTTCACGACGAGGCATGTATATGTATAGTGCTTTTCTCAAACATACAATGAAATAAAAAAATATACTTCAAAGAACAACATTTTATTAATTGACAAATAGGACATTTTAGTCTAACAACCAACCTTTAAAAACAAAACCTGCTTTTTGTCAAACCAGCCAGCTGTGTGAATGACCTTGTTGTTGAAACCAAAAAAAGTTACTTTGCAGGCCTAGGCCTGAAAAGCAGTATGAAATCCCTTTACAGTCCTCTCGAGTTGTTGCGCCCAAAAAGCGATACTTCCGAGCCTATTATAAGGAACGTAAAGACAATATTTCATGGCATGTTTGAGAAAAGATAATTGCCGGAGTCGCCGTCGCCGGACACTAATAGGCACGATGACATAGCGGGGGTTCTTTGAATTATAAATTTAATATAATTTAACTAAAAAAGTAGTTACAGGCATTCGTCAACAATTAGAACCTAATGGTGAACTAATTTAAGAAACCCGGATTGGATTTTCGAGACAGAAGGAGGGTCATTTACGATTTATACAGGGAACAGGAGACTGTATGAGATTGGGGAAGAGCACGGGGCACGGGAGAGCAAAGATCCAACAAGGAGTTAGACAGGGGTATCCACTTTCACTCATATTTAATTTATTTATAGAGTCAGCCATAAGTAAAATAACCGAAGAGGCTGAAGGGTCAATAAAATTTAACGGACATATAATATATTTTTACGTTTTGCACTAGTCACAAATGCCACTAAATAGGAAACCTACTTAACACTTTGGAATTAATATTTTACGAGTTTGAATTAAAAATCAACGTAAACAAAACAAAAAATGCTTACCGCATCAAAAAGTAACTCAAAAGATAGAACAATTAAATTAAATGACACAAGAATGTCAAGAATAGAACAAGTTGTACATTTAAAATATTTAGGTAGCATTATCAATATAAAATCAAAATCTAGTCAAGATATTATTGCTAGAACATGACCATGGCAATAGGCATTTTATAACAAAAACAACATATTATTAATATCGAAAATATAAATGAAAACCAGAATACATGGAAAATTATATGGCACTGAAACGTGGACCCTGATACAGAAAGACAGGGAGAGGTTGGAGGCGTTTGAGATGTGGTACCGAAGGAGAATGGAAGGCATAAGCTGGACTGAAAAATCTCAAACGCAGAGGTCTTAAATAGGATAGGAGAGAAAAGGACACTAATCGAAGAGGAAAAATTATAATCTGCTAAGACATGGTTTTTTCCTCAAAAATATCATAGAAGGAAAAATCGAGGGAAAGCGAGGTAGAGAATGGCGAATGGCCAAGACGAAATTACTTTGAGCAAATAAAAGTAAAGGTTGAGGAGAAATGCCAAGAAAGAAACGGTTGGCGATTGCAACACCGACAAGAGCGCATTTTTTAAATTGAAGAAGAGAAGTTAACTGAATGTAGGGACCAACTGTGTGGAAGGATATAATGCTGTTATAGGATCTAACTCTGCGCGTGCCGTGTTTCATAATCATAATTGGCGTGAAATAAGATACGTTAGTGAGACAAATTGATCGCAAATCAATTAATTAACGCCGAATATAACACGTTAAATGTGTTAAATTACATAATGAAGCGCTTTAAATATTCATTATAATGTCACGCGCTAACGCTAAAGGCAAATAATATAACGTGCCTATGTGTAAATAAAATAGCCTGATGCCTCATGCTAGAATGAGTAGCGAAAAGTATAATACATTTCCAATATAATGATACTAAATTAAGAAATTTCAAGGTTCCGTCTAATCTGCGCCTTACGAACTTATAATAAGTAAGCCTAGAACGATAGTCATACAACCGATTTACGAAATATGAAGCAACTTTTTGTTTTATGTGTGCGTGTCTACGAACCAATCATAGTTTCGCTGATGCTGTGACAGATACCCAAACGGATGAAACTTAGCCCGTGGCTAACCAAAACTGCAGGGCTAGCATATCTTGCCCCGACTTCGTTTGTCGCGTTACTCGGCGTCTGTTGTCATGCTCGCACGGTATTGAACATGTATTGAAAGTAAAGTGACAGATAGTATTTGTCGCACGACAAAGTCGCGTGTCACAGTTATGCTAGACGTACTTTTTATTTACTTTCAAGCGGTGACTAGGTTTGTAGGCCTATTTATTGTAGGTAAGCTTACCTACGAATGGAAATACTTTATAAGACACCGATTGCGGATTTAAAAATCACAAATTAATCGCCACTTCTATCCAAATTTCACTTGTGATTAAATTTCCCATGTCTCTGTTAATGAGCAATTATACCGCAAATTGACTATGAAAATTGATTAGAAAGTGTTTATATAAATAAATTTGAGTTGAATTAAGTCCAGTTTCTGCGTCATCATGTTCGTCGCTCCGCTCCTGTGTTTAATTGTAGCCTCTGCTCACGCTTCTCACGATCTCATAGTAAAGGTAAGATTTTTGTTTGCTCTAAGATAATAGAGAAGATTTTATTTCTAAAACCGTTGTCGTTAGCATTAGGCCAATCCTTTTAAGAGGAAATATCACTGCTCATTTCTCTATACAAATCGATCTTTACAAAAAAAAAAAAAATCTTTCCAAAAAATTATTATATTAGGAACTTAAGTCTGTGTCAGAATGTTTTGATTTTTGCGCAAATTACAATACAATACAATACAAAATGATTTATTGAAACAAAATTCAGTTGAAACATAAAAAAAATGTGTCCGTCACGTCAGTGAACAAACTAGGCTGAGCCTGTATCTTGGCCATCTGCGATTCCGGTTAACATATGCGGTTTACACAATAGTAGGCAATAAATTAAGCAAAATATACATAAAATAAACTATTATTAATTAATTAAAATTTTGTGAGTGTGTATGCGTGTGTGTGCGTGTGTAAGTCTGAGTGCGTGTGTGTGTGTGTTTGTGATATACAGCCCATGATACTGTTTCTGTTTTCGGTTATTCGGTTTTCGATTATGTTATCTTGGTTGATTTAATGATGTCTTTATTATTATAGTATTTGTGTACTGGGTGTCTGTTCGCGGCGGAAGGTATCCTTCGCAACTCCGAAACATTGTAACCCATCTGTATCATTTCGCCTTGTCGCAAAGTATTTTTTTTCCTGAAACTCGTAATATTTTTAGGATTTTATAAACATCGTTACAAAGACCCATCAGGTTAGGTTAGGTTTGTTTTATAATTATTCTGTCGAGTTAAGTTAACACTTTTGCAACCAGACAAAAAAGTAAGACATATCCCAGAAACCGGCCGAGCCGACTTTTATAGCATCAACCCCGGCTACCGGGTTGGCCGGCATCTGAACAAAGTTTACGAGCGCCCGGCCTCCGGGTTGTTGGTGTCGAAAGTGTTAACAATGAGGGTCTGCAGGAGGGAATACCGTCATGCCGCAGTACATGTCCGAGGTAGGCGACCTATCTCTGTTTTATAGTCCAGAAAATTTCGATGTTGTTTCCCATACAGCGTTTTATAATAATTAGAGATACAATCAAATTGGTCCGACACAGACTTCAGATCCTAAAATAATACATTTTTCATTGAGGAAACAGACGAGAACGAAACCTCAATTTGTATAAACCCGGTTACGTTAAGTTTGAATCTCGTGTATATCCGACGCCGGAGGAGCGGTGATACATATTATCCTCTTAAGCGGTTCTCATGCTGGCTACGCGCAGAGTTTGCGAAGCGCAATTTATAATGTTATCTGATCTGGGTGCCATCTATTATAGGTACGCATAATTTTTATGTCCGAATCTTCATACGCATAATCGTATGTAAACGAAATTTAGCCGTAAATTTGACCACCAATAAAGAACTGCTGCTAGAAAAGTAAGTTAGGTTAGGTAAGTTAGAACTGTGATCCCGAACGAAAGACAATTTGCTGTCAGAAAGTAGGATTATCGGCATTCAAAAGTTATGCGTAAAGACCATTCGGTGAGAAGACAATTTGGCGTAAAAAGATTTTGTCTGTAGCACAAAATACTTAATAGAACATACAGAATGGACACGCACACCCCCGCACCGAATCGAGGTACCTCACCCCGCATGGGCACCGAGTTGGAATCGTGTTAGCTGCGTAGAATTTTTTTATGTAGCACAACTTGGCTTCGCGACTCTTGCCGTGCGACATAGCATCGCCCATCACTCCCTAACAGTAGGTACTGTGAAGAAAGAAACAGGTAATACTTCTCGCGCGAGAAAGAGTCGCTTCTCACAGTTGTGCTAGAGGCGCAGGATCCACAGAACTGCTAGTTAGCAGAACTGCTACTAGTAGTAGGTACCTATTTGAACCTTTTTTAACTGAAAACAAAAACAGTGATGTCATCATCATCTGCTTAGTTGCCGCCAAACAAAACAAAAAAACAATAATTCTTATCCTTATGATAAGTACGTTAAGTTAAGTATAACTCTGTGTAATCCTATTGACATGTAAAATTTAATTTTATCAATAAACGATTGAATTGAATTGATACCACTCTGGTCAGGCGCTATTTACTTCTAGATTTGCATTTTATACATGTTAACGTTTAACATAGTTTGATACAAAATGAATATCACTTTTGTATCCTGAAATCCATTATTGTCTAATTTCAACAAGTAGCTTCAAAAATTAAAAAAAAATCTGGTAGCCCTGGCCGGTGCGTTCCTCGGATAGAGGATTAGTATGGGTATTCAGCGGGGAAATAGCCGGCATGATAGGTACCCCGCCCCAGCGCAGGGCCGTGAACTGGACATCGGTTTTAATTTTCTCAGGATAGTTTAAGTTAGTTATTGTTGTTTTATACTTGTTTATTGGTTTTAATTACTTTAGGCATTAATTTGGTAAATTTTATCGACAGGGACCCGCAACCGTAAGTTTTCCACTTTCAGTGTTTACCGTTTTACACTCTAAATTAAGTAAGTAATTAAGCACTTTATTGTACACATGAACAACTAAAAATACATCAATTATGAGTACAAAGAACATAGGTACTAAGGCGAACTTATCCCCACAAGGAATAAGGGAAGAAGGTACACAAACTCTCACTCTACACCCCACACTCTGTAAAGTCCCTCTGTGACTCCATTTACACTATTTATAGTCTCGTGGCTTGCTGACTGCTGATACATTCCCGACACACCATTATTACATTACAATTTGTCCGCATCAAATATTTCAATTATTGTTTGGTATTAAAGGTCCAGATTTATCAAAAAGTGCTTTTAATTCTCCATACATTTTTACTATGGCGGCCGCGCGCCGATTTAAATACGCATTCCCCGCGCTCTATGGTTCAAACGCAAACGCACGGCGCCCTCTTAAATACGTTACCAGATGATCTACAAATTATTACTTACCTTAAGCATAGGTTTTACTAAAAATTAGGATATAAATATTATATGTTAAACAAAAAGATTCACAGATTTCGTTAGTAGTTTGTAAGAACTGAGTGACACACGTTAATGAATGAATAATTTTCATTTGCCTTTCTTTTTGCAAATTCATAATTTAGTTTTACAATTGTTTTAGAACTTTTACTAAATGACCAGCATATTTATTTTATTTTAGATTCACTCAATCCACACGCACACAAAAGTATTGTATGCAATAGTTACACTATTAGGTCTTAAAATCTCATATACCTTACTCGGCAAGCCTCGTGACCTAAACGCGGCACTCGACTTTAAGAACCTTCATTGCGCAACGATTGCATAAAATACTATTGTAATAATTGGGCATATAAATAAACAGAAGCAACCAATCATAGCAGTGATGACGTGAGCTAGTGTCACTTACAGTAGTGGAGTAGCATACCTGGTGGATTATATTCTTATACTACGATTTTGTTCAGGTTCAGATTGACTTCCTTGAAGTCGATAAAGTCATCAAGAAGGTACGTACAAATTTATTGATAATTACCAAATATAAACAAATTTTGAATAAGGAAGGGTTATGATTTTACATTGACAGCTTTTTTTCACGGATCGTCAAAGAATGAATGAATGAATGAATGAATGAATGAAAATTTTATTCGTAAACATACACGAACTGGACAACACATTAGAAATTAAATACAATAAAATAAAATTCTACGGTGTATGCCACGAAAAGGTCACACCTCAGCATAAATGCTGGTCCGGGAACCAGCGCTGGTCTTCCGGTGTAAAGACTACTTAGAAGCATAGTTGCCATACATTTCTGTTATTTTATGTATTTTCTTTGTATATCTTTGCACACAGAAAATATATTCAAACTATTTGAGCGTGTGGTACACGATACACGACACAAAGCTCCTCGACCTCTATACATATACTAATATTAATTTCCACCTGTTAGAAATATAAAATGTTGTCAATTGCCATAATTTTCAAGGAACCTTGTTTTTAAATACCTTTTTTACGTTTCATAGTGGGAGGTAAGTATCAGTAGCATTTTAAAAAAATGGTAGAAGACCACGGGTTTTATTTTTTTTTTTTTCGTTGGTGAAATGGGATGCACTTGTAATGAGAAGCTTTTATTTAACTATGTTCGGATCATATCTTGCGACGCAATCTTAAAGCAGCTATCTTCAACCAATGGAGCTGAAATTTTGGATGCTTAAGTAGCTTCGATGAGCTGGTCTGATAGTTTTATTGGAACTCCGTAATAAAATATAGTAATCTTTCCAAGTTTGGACTCCGTCCTAAGAAAATTACACACACATACTCTCTCTGTACAACCCTGTGTACCAGTGAAGGTATGCCAAAATATAAGTAGGTGGTAAATACATTTGAACAAAATCAATAAAATTAATTCCTACTTATATTATAGTAGGAATTCTTGAAGCCAAATTCACTTTGTACACGCCATGGAACCCAATGTATTGTGTATATTATGACTGCGGCCACAAATTGCACTAATGACACCTTTAGCTTCAAAGTAGCAGTCTGTAGACTCATTTCATAATGCACACAATCCCCGTTGGCTCCTATTGTTTGTTAAAACAAAGCAAAGTCAATTCGGCCTCAATAAAAGATTCCTCCTATAGCTCACCAAATGACTTTAGTTTTTGTCAAGGATTAGTTTTAATTTTATGTGCATCCCTGGGTAAAGTTTTACCATTCCACTTTATTAAAAGGTCTAAATTAATCTTAACCCAATTAAATTACGATGTTATAATTGTATAATTCTTTAGTAAATTGTTGAAGTCAAGTTTACTTTTTAGGGTTCCGTACCCAAAGGGTAAAAACGGGACCCTATTACTGAGACTTCGCTGTCCGTCCGTCCGTCCGTCCGTCCGTCCGTCCGTCTGTCACCAGGCTGTATCTCAAGAACGGTGATAGCTAGACAGTTGAAATTTTCACAGATGATGTATTTCTATTGCCGCTATAACAACAAATACTAAAAATAAAATAAAATAAATATTTAAAGGGGGTTCCCATACAACAAACTTGTTATAGGTACGGAACCCTTCATGCGCGAGTCGGACTCGCACTTGCCCAATTTTTAGTATATTGGGTGCCAAGCTGCACCGGTCCGCTGCGTTATAATGAGTTATAGACTATTTTTATTTTTTTTATGAGAAACGTAAATGTTCAATAAAATTATGGATCGATTAATAGATTTTTCTTTGCAGACGGGATCACCTGGGGTTGTATCGTTATCGAATAAGGTACCTAATTGTTAGTGTGTATATGTATCCAAACAAGATTAATATGTCAACTACTACCTACTAACGCAGACAGCGTTAAGTAAATGCGAATATCCAACCTGTTTTAATACTTATATAATTACTTTGCGCTTGTATATTATTTTTAGGTAAATTCGAGAGATTGTCTTAAAATTTGGACATAGAGTCAAGGTTACGTAAATGCCTAAATACATCGAAAAATTATAAGTCCACTACCACACTACATACCAAAGTACCTACGTAGCTACTAACCACCTATAGGAATCCTTTTATGAGGCCGAATTCTCTTTGCTTTGTTCAAACAAACAATAGGAATCAGCGAAGTGAAAACAGCCTCAAAAAAGATTCCTACTACCTATACCTACTTAATTTGGTTTTAATATGTGTCTAATTCTAATTCTAATTTTAAAATATGGCTTCCATCATAGTTAATGATGATTTCGCCAATTTCAAGTTTGCTCGTAGAGCATGCCGTTGTTCGGTGAGGTTTTGCTTTTTGTAAAGTGATAGCGATTTACAAAAAACCACGCGGACTATCGGGCCTTGACTCAGGAAGGGCTATGAACGCTTCAAGTTGAATTCTTCATTAGCTATTCACTCCTACGTTAGATCACTGCACAATACGCTATCAATACTACACATTGAACAACGAAAATGAATAAATAATGCACAATGAAACTTAAACGCATGCGGCCATCTTAAGTCACGAACCGGAAGTCCAATATGTGTCTAGAAAATGTAATGTTCTTTTTAACATCAATTTATTTTATTGTACCCACTTTATGTGACAAAATAAATGAATTCTTAGATATATGTGTTTAGAAATGGGAATGATGGGGTGTATATGGCGGAAATATGAACAGGATACAACAATACCTTGGTCTACAAGGAATTAGTAAGGAAATTCAAAAGTAGTCGTGACATTGACGGTTATTTTTCACAGTCACATCGAGGTCTTAAAAATAAGGCGTCGGGAAATGCGAAACTAGCGCCTCTTTCGATTTTTTTCTTATACCTTCATAATCTGATATATTTTTTGAAATAGCTGAAGTCTAGGAGCTAGCAAAACACCTTTAATATTTATTAAATCATTATATACAATTTGTTCACTGTAGTTTATCCTACAAAACTTGTTCACGTCAAAAGCGGCCACAATAGTTTCGGGCAAGTTTTTAAAGACAACTAAAGAACAAGAAATTGTGTATAATGATTTAATAAACACTAAAGGTGTTTTTCCAGCTCCTCAAATCTTGCAATTACTGAAAATCGATCTGGTTTGGAAGATATAATAAAAATTCGTAAGTGGCGCTAGTTTCGCATTACCCGTCCCCTTAATAACTATACGACATAAAAATAAAGTAATCGTAGAGTCGAATCCAATAAACGTATACTACTTATCGGTAAAAATACACCGAATACCCATAGAGTTGAAAATGTAATTACAAAATGTCATCCATTTCGAAACAAATTGCGATGAATACAGCTCACAGTGGTGCTATACCCGCACTGTGTAGCGACTACGTAACGATTTGTATGGAAAATAGCTCGGCGCCACTACCGGTTACTCTGTAGAACTACAACTCTCCATACAAATCGTTTACGCACTCGCTAGCGACTGTAAACTCATGGTACTTTAGTTTTATTTCGAACGGTAGTTTACGAAATTATATCGGTTTATGTATTTTGCAGTCTCCAAGAGCGAAAAGGACTGCTAAGGTAAGCATATTTATGTTAAGGTACGCCAATGCTTCAGTTGCGAAGTACATTTGAAAACAATTTAAAGAATGTTGAGATCCCTAACCACGTGTCCTAAAGTTATTTTCCTTAACATGTTTTTCCTAAACACTTTTAACCTAATGTTCACTTGCCATAATGGTATTGTGTCCTAAACGCTCTTTTGTCCTATATGCCCTAATCAAGTATGTCCCAATATTGGAAGACCTAATGATTGTTTCACATACAACTTTTATATAGGACCTACATATGAAACACATGATTCAGGTACGACGACGAGCGAAGCGAGGCAAAGTTCCAGAAACGCGTCTTTTTTTATCGCTCGCTTTTAAAGAATCCACGTCGATCGTAGTGCATAAATTATTATTGGGGCAATGGTATTAGGACATAGATACTTATTATGTCATATAAAATTAGGATATGTAATCGTTAGGAAAATGAGTATTAGTTCATTAAATATTAGGGCAAATAAATATTAGGTCATTGAAAATGAGGACAAAAAATATAAGGGCACATGTACCTATTAGGGCAAACAACGTTAGGACAAACTAGACTAGTACTAGATATAATATATTAGGGAAAACTAAAATAGGACAAACAGTTACGTATACGTGGCAGTCCCTTTAGCATTCTGAAGCTGGACGCGCAGTGCATTGAGCGTCTTTTTATTTTGTATTTTTGGTATAATCTGTCGTTATCTTAAAGCTTGAACTACTCGCACAATAAAAATCACACTACAGAGTGTTTGTTACATCGTTTTCCAAATTAAAATGGGGGATGGAAGGGGTCATTTGCTACCTCCTATACCGCTCCTAAAAAAAATCTTAGGCCCACGGTTTTTTTATGGCATTTAATTTTTTTTTTTTGGAAAATCCTAGAGAACGACTAGTTTAAACTTAAATTACAAAAAATAAGTACGTAAGTATCAAATCAGCCTAACACGTCCCTATAGCACAAAATTGACAAATTTATGAAGTTAAGTAAGGTTTGTATGACATTAATGTACATCATTAGAAAGAGGACAGACACGAGATGTTTTTTAAACAATTTCAAGAGCATGGTTTTTTATATTTTTTTTAATGATAATCACAGTTTCAGTTTATTGATTTTTAACATCTTGGAAAACTTTTCCGGGTCAATAATGGATCTTGTACGGTAGACCTTCTGGTGGATATTTTTATGATGCTATGTGTCAAAGTCGTAAAATATTTAAATCGCGACTCAGATGGGTTCAACAACACCAGGAACAAATAAAAATGGACATAATTGCCTCGCATCATAAAAATAATGATTTTAAACATTTTTGGAAAGCCACGAAGAAACTGGAGACCAGGCCTGGTCTTTCTGTTTCTGTTGACGGTATTTCTAACCCGAAGTGCGTTGCTAACTTGTTTATGAAACATTTTAATGTAAAATCTGCTCCCATCTCCGCCAGTGGGACCCTGCAGCAGCACGTGTTCGATGCTGAGGTGGACTCGGATGTCCTTCAGACCCGATTCAGTGCCAAGGAGGTAACCAGGATACTGAAAGACATGAAAAGAGGTAAATCTCCCGGGCACGACTATTTGAGTATTGAGCACTTGCAGCATGCCGGTTCCCACCTGCCCCGATTGTTAGCGATGTTTTATAATCTTTGCATATGTCACGCGTATTTACCGCCTCTTATGACAAAAACAATTGTTGTACCTATTGTCAAAAACAAGACGGGTGACATAGCTAACAAGGATAATTACAGACCTATTTCGCTGGCAACCATTGTGGCGCGGGTACTCGACGGCCTGCTTAATAGTCAATTAGAAAAACATTTGAAATTAAATGACGCGCAGTTCGGGTTCCGTGCCGGTTTATCAACCGAGAGTGCCATCATATGCTTAAAACAGGCTGTGGAGTACTATACTCGTCGGAAAACGCCTATATATGCATGTTTTTTGGACCTTTCCAAAGCCTTCGATCTCGTTAATTATGACCTGCTTTGGAAAAAACTTGACGAAGTGCAATTTCCAAGGGAACTCACACGCATATTTAGGTGTTGGTACGCGAGCCAACGAAATACGGTGCGTTGGGGTGATGTGCTGTCTGACGAATATGGTCTTGATTGTGGTGTGAGGCAGGGGGGTCTCACTTCTCCTAAGCTTTTCAATCTGTACATGGATGCCCTGATTGGCGAGCTTAGCAGTACGCATGTCGGGTGTCACATAGACAGGGTTTGTTTTAATAACATAAGCTATGCTGACGACATGGTACTGCTGAGCCCCTCGGTCGGTGGTATGCGTGTGCTGATTGAGAAGTGTGAGGCCTATGCTCAAAGCCACAACCTGCGCTACAATGTGCGTAAGAGTGAGTTCATGGTGTTCAGGGCGGGGAACAAGTGCCCATCTCACATACCACCCATTTGTTTGAATGGCGTACCACTTAAAAGGGTATTCAATTTTAAATATCTGGGGCACTTGGTCACCGATGACCTGCGCGATGATGCTGACTTGGAGCGCGAACGCAGGGCTTTGGCCGTCAGGGCCAACATGATCGCTCGGAGGTTCTCCAGGTGTACAGCGCAAGTTAAGATAACACTATTCCAAGCCTACTGTACTTCGCTGTACACCTGTAGCCTCTGGACGAGGTACACGCAGCGCGCTATGAATGCCATGCGTGTACAATACAATGACGCGTTCAGGGTATTGTTGCGGCTGCCGCGATACTGCAGCGCGTCCGGTATGTTCGCGGACGCGCATGTGGATTGTTTCCACGCGACGCTGCGCAAGCGCTGCGCCGCGACGCTCCGCAGAGTGCGCGGCAGCCGCCACAGCCTCCTGACAGTTGTGGCGGAGAGATGGGACAGTGCTTTAATCAGGTACTGGACCTCTCAACATCTTAGTTTAGGCACTAACATAGTTATTTAAGTTTTCACGTGATACTAACAACATATGGATAATTTTAGTCCGAAATAAACGCTTTTTATTTTATTTTATTTTTATTTTATTTTTTTTTTTAATAAAAAAATGACTAGACCATATTAAATATGTTCAAAATTACCAACAAATTGTTGGTAATTTTGATTTTGATAAAACCGTACAACATTACACCTTGCAATAAAATAAAAATTTCAGGTCTAGGCAATAACTTTTTTGTAATTTAAGTTTAATGAGTCGTTCTCTATGATTTTACAAAAAAAAAATAAACGCTAATAATAAATCCGTGCGCCTAAGAATTTTTTAGGGGCCGGTGGAGGTAGTAAATAACCCCTCCATCCCCCATATTAATTTGGCAAACAATGTACCAATCACCCTGTATACTAATATTGTAAAGTGGAAAATTTGCGTGTATCAAATTTGTTTGGCGAAAATTTCCGTGTTTCAAATTTCGTGCCAAGTTAACCTGTCGGACTAACTAAAAATGACAAAATAGATACTTGTAGGATTCCGAATGAAAAAACAGAACCCTTATATCATTCTTAGATCATTCCTGAATTACTAAGTTTATTTTTAACGTTTCAGGACGCCCTGCAAATCAGCACTTTATTAAAGAAAAAGGTATGTTTTTTTTTGTTTATTTGAAAATAAACTGTTAAACCCCTCTAGACAATGTTACAGCATTATAACATTGATAACCTTGTGATAGTCTTAATTGAGTTTTTAATGACTTTTAACATATTAATTGTAACCTATTGCAGCTGGTAAGTTTTTAATAAAATGAAATAAATATCTTTTACTAAGGGTCTCCCTCGCGATCCCTCTAAACCTCTCAAAGGCATTCCCTTCTATGATCTGAGCTAACAACGTTTGTCCTAAAATCACTGGCCCTAACTGTTTTATCCTAGTGTGGGCATTAGCATTGTCATAACAAAAACGCCATTTTACCGCATGCAACATCCCATGCGATAGTTGGGAAGACCTTGCAACAGAGATTGGTATGGCGCAGCGCTGTTCATAAGGCGGTCGTTGATTTTGAGGAGCGTCGCTTGCAAGACCTCGACGCAAAACGCCTTAACATAAAGACTCGTCCAAAGCCTTCCTATACGTATACCTACAACAACAAGGGTGAGTTGCATTGCGCGCCGTGCAACAGAACCTTTACAACCAAATCTGGTTTTGCAAGCCACATTCGGGCACATGATCGCCGCTCGTGAAGGTCGTGGAGCCAGGTTCGCCATTGACGGACACGTCAAGGAGGATTATACTGTATATAACAAAAACTCATTTGCCCGAAGAATTTTCACCATAACACAATAAAATACTTGGCAACGAAATAAACATTTAATTACACGTATCTAATTGGCAAATGGATGAAATTGCCTATATTTTACGAAAAAAATTGGGGTAATTATTTTTCAGGTATATCCGTATTGTGACAGTGTTTAGTGAAATATCCCTTTGTTAGGGTTTCCATAGAGACGAAATTTGTTTCCATCTCTATACCGATAGCCGTCAACGCGTCCTTATGGATCTCATGGAACCCCAAACTGCGCACTGTCACGATTAAACTATAAAAATACTACATCCTGCTTTCTTTGAAATGAATGTAACAAGATATTTCTTACAGCGCTGCAATACTTGCGGTGCAAATGTAAGTATAACACATGACATAAAAATGAATTAGTTCAAAATACCTAAAATCAGAAACCATAAGGTTTGTAAGGCATAAGAATTAGAATTCATGAAGTACGTATTCATTAATCTTGTAATGGTCGAAATACATACTGACAAAATGCATAAGTTTACAACTCACACGTTCAAAATACATAGTAGTTATAAGCAATAACAATCGAAATGCAGAAAGTACCTTTATCACATTGGTTGAAATGCATACCTACTTACATTTATTATTTTAAATAGCTTTTACCCGCGACTTCGTAGGCGTTGAACTCGATAATTGATATAGACAATTTAAAAAAAAAACAATTAGACTTTCAGGTATTCAATACTCGAATGGAATCTAGTAGTAGTTTAGTTCTTGGCTATTGGGTGAAAATGATGCACAAAATGAAAAACATCCTTTTTGAATCTTTTTGGAGTTGCTAGGCTAAGTTCCATTCGACTCAATAAGCTATGCTCAGAAATGGCTCAAGATGGTTACGGCCCATAATCAACTGACGAAGAAGGTATGGTTCTATTCACCAAAGAATTTTGTCACATTATGAAATCGGGACAATAGTATTTTATGCAACCGTTGTATAAGAGGGGGCAAAAAACGCGAGTGGCATGGGTTACGATGTGAGCGTAGCGAACATCGTAAGATAGATGCCACGAGCGTTTTTTGACCTACTTATACAACGTTGCATACAATATTTTTTCTACGAGTCGACATTTCATAAATAAAATGCAAATAAACAACAAAGAAAATAATTACATGTTCCCGCTCGGAATCAACAAAATTAAAAAAAAAACTTCTCTGATAAACTTTTTTTTTATTGACGTCCATCTGTCAAAAAAATATGAACTTATACATAAAGGTATACGTTCACTATACTAAACATCCATGCACTGAAGATAAAACTTTTTTTTTAAGTTGGCAGCAATGCCTTAGTACAATAAGTTTTTTTTTAATTTGCAAATTGTGTGGATGCAGCTGTTCATCTTGTAATCTGTGGTACTAAGTGATGCTTTTTTGGCGACATTATAACATCGTTTAGCAGTGTTTTTTTGGGCAATAGAGTATAGACTTTTACAGACTTTCATAATTTATGTCTTTATATTAGAGTTAGTAACTATGTATATAAATGACAAAAAAGTACTGGAGTAGAAAAAATAATTTTTCTACTCCAGTACTTTTTTCTGTCATTCATCATCATTTAGTACCACAGATTACAAGATAAACAGCTACATTCACACAATTTGCAATTTAAAAAGAAAAGGTTATTGTACTAAGGCATTGCTGCCAACTTAAAAAAAGTTTTATCTTCAGTGCATGGATGTTTAGTATAGTGAACGTATACCGTTATGTATAAGTTT
This sequence comes from Apotomis capreana, assembly GCA_947623375.1. NCBI lineage: Eukaryota > Metazoa > Arthropoda > Insecta > Lepidoptera > Tortricidae > Apotomis > Apotomis capreana. The sequence goes on from OX392520.1 coordinate 3,508,305, forward strand.
AATTTTTTTGACAGATTTTTAGTATAGTGAACGTATACCTTTATGCATAAGTTCATATTTTTTGACAGATGAACGTCAATAAAAAAAAAATTGGGCAAGTGCGAGTCCGACTCGCGCGTGAAGGGTTCCGTACCTATATATATGTATATATAGGTATAACAAGTTTGTTGTATGGGAGCCCCCCTTAAATATTTATTTTATTTCATTTTTAGTATTTGTTGTTATAGCGGCAATAGAAATACATCATCTGTGAAAATTTCAAGTGTCTAGCTATCACCGTTCTTGAGATACAGCCTGGTGACAGACGGACGGACGGACGGACGGACGGACGGACGGACGGACGGACGGACGGACGGACAGCGAAGTCTCAGTAATAGGGTCCCGTTTTTACCCTTTGGGTACGGAACCCTAAAAAGTTTATCAGAGACAATTTTCTTTTTAATTTTGTTGATTCCGAGCGGGAACATGTAATTATTTTCTTTGTTGTTTATTTGCATTGTATTTATGAAATGTCGAGTCGTAGAAAAAGTATTATATGCAACGTTGTATAAGTAGGTCAAAAAACGCTCGTGGCATCTTTCTTACGATGTTCGCTCCGCTCACATCGTAACCCATGCCACTCGCGTTTTTTGTCCCCTCTTATACAACGGTTGCATAAAATACTATATTAGGTTCCATGCATAATCACATGAAATTGTTCTTGTAACTTATCTATAAAATTATATTTCTTGTGTTTTTCATTTTACGTATGTGGTGGTTCCAAGCAAGGAAGCAAGCATATTTTATTGGGGACTTATTTCAAAATAGGTGTAACCTCAAATAAAGCAGTCTTAAAGGCTTAAATTTGGGCCTTTACAACCAAAAACCTGCCTGCTGCGTCGCTGTAACTGTTATGTATTTTGACTATTATGGATACCAAACACAATTGTGTGTTGAATATAGCTGTGTAAGGTTTCATCTAGGTTACAATACTTAAAAGATTGTTTTTACGAATTCAAACCTTTGTTTGTGTTTACATTAAATTGAATCTATTTTCAGGCGGTGAGTATATACGTTAATCTTACTTAAAATTTAGCTAAACGTCTATTTGGTACAAAGCTATATAAAAACAACTTAATTCATTATTTTCATAATCAATTTTAAGAACAATATTACAATATACTTATTCACTCCCCCACAAAACTTGTTTACGTGAAAAGCGGGCACTTTTGTTTTCGGCAAGTTTTTAGAGGCAGCTAGAGAAGGACAAATTATATACCTACAGTTATTTAATAAATATCCAAGGTCTTTTCCTAGTACCTAGATTCCAGCAATTACTGAAAAAAATCGGAAGTGATTTTGGTTCCGCGGTACAGCTCGCCTTAAACGGTTAACAGAAATTACACACGGTTATATTAAAGACGAATACTTTTCGGCATGGATCGTTCTCTTTCGGTGACCATACTCATATAGCCCAGTAAAAATAGCTAAGCGCATTATTAACGTTAACTGTGAGCTAAATTTAAAAAGTTAGAAGATCTACTCTTATCCTTTTACTTCCTATCGCCTGGGGAGATGGTAGTCAACAGTTTCCAGTTTAAATCAGACTAATAACTCCGTAGGTTCACAGTGCAGCGTTTCTTTTATAAAAATATATTAGCTAGATGTATTGCATTAACTGCGGTAGAGTTATCATTTTGTTAGTTTTTTGATATTTAACATATTTAAAAATTTCGAAATTAGATATTTTGTATAAATTCATCATATCTATATGATAGACGAGCATCCTCGACGTCTACTCTAAATCCTAATCTCGCAACAATTCTGTTTCAGGTTATCGGTAACATCGGTATAGACGGAGTAAGTACTTATTTGAAGATCACAGCTTGGCGAAGCTTCGTCCGCTTGGTAACGGGTTCTGCGTATGTTTCGGGATACGTTAGGTTTCCGGGACAAAAGTCATGTATGGGTCGATTCTATAAAGCCCCTGCTATCACTCTATGTCACGAGCTCTTGTTCCCACGTTTCTTACTCATTTATCTCATGTTAATGCGTACATTTGTACGTAAATCAGCTACTACGCAGTGCAGGTTATGCTCAGGTTTTTTGCGGCAACTGTCCACTAGTGTGCTTATTTAGGTACTACGACGCGGTTGGCGCAGTGATGCAGCTGCCTAGTGAGCGCTGGTCCTGGGTTGGAATCCCGGTAAAACCCAATATTTGTAAGATGAACATGAATATTTGTTTCTGGGTCATGTATTTAAATATTATCTATTTAACTATATAAGTATGTTTATCATCGTCAAGTTCTCATAGCACAAGCCTAGAGCTTACAGTGGGACTAGATCGATATGTAAGGCTGTCCGGTACTTGAATAAATAAATACATATTAAGGGGACAATGATACACAACACAAATCGACCTAGTCCCAAACTAAGCAAAGCGTGTATGTACTATGGGTACTAGACGACGATATAAATCATATATTAATATATACATAGCTAACAACCATGACCCAGAAACCAATTCAAGCCGGCTGTCCTGCCGGCTCTGTACGCAGGTCTCTACTAACTGCGTCAACCGCGTCTTCAAATTTATTTTATTTTTATATTATATTAGCATTTTATATAAGTTTGCAGTTTCTGTACTAAAGCTTTTGCAAAATGTATGAATTGCTTCACCTTTAAGAGACCTTATTCCTATTAAGTTTTATTTTTTACATACTATGACAAATATGTCGAAATTTTCAACCATCTGCATCGTGCAGTTGAAAATAAATTGAGAAACCATTGAAACAAAAATTATCAAATCACATTTCAAACTGTAGGTTTCAAATATATCGCAATGCCCCTGTTCTAAGAAGTAACATTGCATTAAGAACATGTTTCATCATCTAATAGAGAAAAATGTCTAAAACAATCAGCATTTTTGAACAAATAAGGAGCCTTAATGTGTAGATGGATTCGTCTACTGAGCAAGTTTATTTAGATTATTTGATTAGTATGTAAAATAGTATAATATCTAGATTTTACATGTCGATTAAGTTTCAATTTTAAACATGTCATCCTTAAGTGTGGATTTAATTTTAAACCGTATTATTTCATAATTACATATTCGTATTATTAATATACATATTTATTGTTTTTTAGTTTTGACATTAATAACGAAAATTCTTCACACTTCAGGGCGGTAATGACGTCAACATTGCGATACTAAACCGGCTGGTGAAAAAAGTGAAAGTAAGTAAAAAAATAATATTATTTAATTTGATAACGTACAAAAAAAAATAATTATCTTTTTAGGGTTCCATAGTCAACTAGGAACCCTTATAGTTTCGTCATGTCCGTGTGTCCGTCGGTCCGTCCGCGGCTTATTAGCTCCGTGGTCATTAGTACTAGAAAGCTGAAATTTGGTATGAGTGTGGGTATGTATCACGCCGACAAAACGGTAAAAGAAAAACTAAACGGGGTACCTCTCGAACACCTAAAGGGGGTGACTTTTCTTTTTTTTTCGTTTCAAAAGTAGTGTGTGGGCTGTCCATGAATTGGTCTTTTGAAAATAAAAGGGTTCTCCAAACATTATTTTTGGATAAAGTCAGCAGTTTTGTAAATATTTGCTACGAAAATAAAAAATAGCGTCCCCCCCCTCTAACTTTTCAACCACTGGGAGTTACGTTCTGTCCTCCTATCATCTTATTTATAGAGACTAGGGCCTGTTTAGTATCGTTTTCGGCTAAATTGAGACCACCTGATCATTTTCTGGGACAATAATATCATGTTCAGTTTATTTTATTTTATGTATGATTTTGTTTTATCTGATTTTGTAGTTCACAGTGCCTTAGTTTAATTACTGTAATTCTGTGTAACTAATTTGAATAAATAAAATTTATTTAATAAATAAATAAATGTTATTATAGAAAAAAGAGAAACAGAAATATATATTATAGAAAAGAGAGACATGCAGATCTTTCTGCAACGATACGATTACGTGAAAACAAGCATCGATTTGGGCATGAAAAAAATATGATTATAAAGTCATATTTATGTAAATTCCAAAAACATATAGTTTCATACAACTTTATAAAATTATTGTCAAAATTTTATTTTGTCGTAATAATTGATTTAAATCACTCACGATTTTATGAGATTCATACAGGTAACAAGGAAATCGGGGAGAATTATGATTATGCTATTGATACACCACTGGCAACACAAAAACGGATTGACAGAACCAACCAACCAATCCTAGCGCGATGGCGTCAACAGATAAGATATAATAACTATTTTTTTCATTTACAGCCGCAGACGGCTGACGACGAAGAGTCAGAGGTAATTTTATCGAGAAAATTGAAAAGTAACTGCTTTAGTAAATTTAAGTGTTAAGTAAATTTGAATGAGCGCGAGGGCATGATTAATAATATATTCGTACTATTTACACTTTGGAGAATTCCCGTGACTGATTTGATATGCAGTTTACTTATTTAACAACATCTTTTAAAATAATACCTATATACCAGTCTGGAATGTTTTTTGTTATGAACAATATTTATATCCGGGTGAATCGACTCTTTGACCGACACAAATCTGTCCATAATTTTAAAAAAAATCATTATATTTACAGTTTACCGATAAGTGACCCAACTGTTAAATCTAATAAACAGACATTTTGAGTAACACCGGATACAGTCCAGGGTGTCGATCAAAAAATAGGTTGTTCCGTCGAACTGTTTTCCCTCTGATCCATCTACAAATTAAACAAATTAAGTAATCAATGTGATTTGTTTTAGATGGTACGTATACTTATATTGTTTTACTTTACTTCGTCACGCTTTTTTTACAGCTATATAATAATTTCCGTTACAAGTTCATTTTGTCCACATTCCCATCTAGTCAACTCCCATTGAGATTTGGGCTTCCCTATATACGCCTATTCATCAGGCGCAGTTAAGTCAAACTCCTAGTTCATCCACGCCCCATCTCCAAATAGTCACAAATTTTATATTCACATTCCCATCATCATATTATTATATCCCGTCATCCATATTCCCAATCGATTCTTTACTTTTACCTGCCAATGGCTAAACTATAATTATAAAATATCAAAAATAAAATGTATGATTATGTGTATGTGTTAATCACGAGTGTCGGCTAACTCTGTACCAAATTATACGTAAATTGGTCCAGCTGTTTTAGCGTGAAGAAGTAACAAACATTTAAACACACTGAGAAACACAGTGAGAAACACAAGAGATTAGTGTGATGAATCAGTCAAAGAGTTGATATGTGGCCGAGTTGACAATGTGCACGAGCTAGGTATAGTTGACAAAATTGGACTGTGGACTAAAATGAACGTAAAGTCTAATTAATAGTACATTACATCAGAGGCCGGGAAAATGAGGATTTCCGGCCAAGTAGGTATATACGGTATATAAGTGATACGAGGCCGGGAATCCGTTTTCACGACGAGGCATGTATAGTGCTTTTCTCAAACATACAATGAAATAAAAAAATATACTTCAAAGAACAACATTTTATTAATTGACAAATAGGACATTTTAGTCTAACAACCAACCTTTAAAAACAAAACCTGCTTTTTGTCAAACCAGCCAGCTGTGTGAATGACCTTGTTGTTGAAACCAAAAAAAAGTTACTTTGCAGGCCTAGGCCTGAAAAGCAGTATGAAATCCCTTTACAGTCCTCTCGAGTTGTTGCGCCCAAAAAGCGATACTTCCGAGCCTATTATAAGGAACGTAAAGACAATATTTCATTGCATGTTTGAGAAAAAATATTTTGCCCATGAAATGGTCAACCTCGTGCTCTCGTTTCGGTTTCTGAGATTTGGGTCACTCTACTAACAGTTAATTTATGTAGTGACTTAGTTTTATAAAATTTCAACCTTATAGAGTACAGTTTAGTGCACTAACATAGCAATTACAAGAACATTTTGAACAAGCTTTTATTTAACTTGAAATGTATGTAACTACGTAAATAAGTACTAAGGATCTTTGTACGGGTAGAATCTTGCAACTCAATTTTGAAGCAGATACATATCTTCAATCAATTGAACTGAAATTTTGCATACCTACTTAACTTTGATGACAATATATATGGTACCATGGAGCTTGACTGATGATGCAGCCGGAAGGTGACACTAGAAACTCTATATAGGGAAAGCAATTTTACCGAGTTTGGGGTGAAAATGTTACTTTTGACAGAAACTTATTGAAAAGTTAGTACGTTTGTAAAGTATCGTAACCTACACCCGAATGTTATGGGACCAATTTGCCAGACGCATGTCGCATACCTTCCAACAGAGAAAAATCGTTATACTTTCAAAATCGAAATAATAGACAATTAACTAGCTTCTCTACAAAAATATTATAGTCTATTTTAATTGAATTTAAGGCTGATATATGAACATTTTAAAATTTGCAATATAGAAATTAAAATACTAACTATAAACTAATTACTTAACTAACTAAAATATATGCTGAAATGGAGTAAATTTCATATTATTTTAGTTGAATGAAGTGATAAAAGCGGTACGTATTATTTTTTCTTGGTATAAAAAGTATTTCTTTTCAGATATCATCATATCTTTCTGACGCTAAATAACATAATATTCACCCCTTCGGCCGCCATCGCAACTATGGTCCGAAACCAGTTGCGATGAGAGAATTGTTGACCTTTGTTCATCTTAATACGCTACCAGTTGCAAAGATGTAATCTTGTAATCCATTTCTCATCATGGCAACTAAGTTTCGCAAGCTGTATATTTGTTTAACCATACTTGCTCGAAAATAAGTGCTGTCCTTATATTATATTATACCAATAACTTTGTTAAAATAATCGATGGCAACGAAACGACATTATGTTACATGACAATGGGACCAACCAAATAGTATAATATTAAACGTTTTTATAGAATCTTTTATCGATTCTGTTTGTAATATGGTAATACCACATTTTTAATTTTATAAAATATTGACGCAAAGTTAAATTATGAAAGAAAATTTTATGTGCTCCACTACAATATAAGAAGAACTCAAACCTACGGCCCTACGTTTGAGGCGTAGTGCTCTCCCAACTTAGTTATCACTTCGTTGCGTCAATCACATCAAATCATTGATATTATAATTCTACGCTCTGCGTCATATGCTTTTTAAAATGCTTAAGCGCAATGGGCAATAACCCCGTAGTTTCTACTCTCTATTGCTTTACAGCAAAAGTAAGGACCACGAGACAGATGGCGCATTATCCATGATTAAACAGAATTTCTTTATATTTTCTGATTTTATTTATGTGGAAACACCACATACATGATAACATACTTAAATTAAAATGTAATTGTAGGGGACATTGGCGTTCTCCGTGCCTGCGGTAAAAGAAGTTATTGCCAAAATGTCTTCAGATAAGGTAAATATAATACAAGTTATTACCTGCGTTTCTGTTTTGTGTCACCTTTTGAATTTAAATCATAACCAAGTAATCAAAAATCAATAATTATATTTTCATCATCATCATCATCAGCCAAAAGACGTCCACTGCTGGACATAGGCCTCCCCCAGAGAACGCCACCATGACCGGTCCTGCGCCTCCCGCATCCAGCGGACTCCAGCGACCTTCACCAGGTCATCAGTCCACCTTGTGGGGGGCCTACCCACGCTGCGTCGTCCGGTGCGTGGTCGCCACTCAAGAACTCGATGGCCCCAGCGGCCGTCGGTTTTACGAGCGATGTGCCCTGCCCATTGCCACTTAAGTTTTGCTATCCTTCGAGCTATGTCGGTTACTCTGGTTCTTCTACGGATCTCTTCATTTCTGATTCGATCTCGTAAAGAAACTCCGAGCATAGCCCTCTCCATTGCTCTCTGAGTGACTTTGAGCCTTCTTATAAGGCTCATCGTGAGCGACCACGTTTCAGTTCCGTATGTCATCACTGGCAACACACATTGTTCAAAGACTTTTGTCTTGAGACACTGCGGGATATTGGACGAAAAGATAGTACGTAGCCTCCCAAACGCTGCCCAGCCAAGTCGGATTCGACGATTGACCTCTTTCTCGAAGTTGGACCTACCTAACTGGACAGTTTGTCCAAGGTATACATAGTTGTCCACAACTTCGAGCGTAGAGTCTCCAATTTTTACCGGTCGTGGTTGAACACGGGCATTAAACATGATTTTTGTTTTCTCTATGTTCATCCTTAGACCAACTCGCTCAGAGGCTCTACCGAGATCTTCGAGCATCGTACTTAGGTCCTCCACGGTCTCAGCCATGACTACTATGTCATCGGCGAATCGAAGGTGAGTGATGTACTCGCCGTTGATGTTGATGCCTAGCCCTACCCAGTCCAGAGTCTTGAAAACATCTTCCAGTGCAGCGGTAAACAGTTTAGGAGAGATCACATCTCCTTGCCTGACTCCCCGCTGCAGTGGTATGGGTTTCGAGTTCTGGTCCTGGAGTCGGACTGACATAGTGGCGTTTTCGTATAAACACTTCAACACTTCGATATACCGGTAGTCAACTTGGCACCGTTGGAGAGACTGTAGTACAGCCCAGGTTTCAATCGAGTCGAAGGCTTTCTCGTAGTCCACAAATCCTAAGCAAAGGGGCAGGTTATACTCCTCGGTCTTCTGTATAACCTGTCGGAGCGTGTGTATGTGGTCTAGAGTGCTAAAGCCTTTTCGGAAACCGGCTTGTTCGGGAGGCTGGAAGTCGTCGAGCCTGCGTGCGAGACGATTTGTAACGACTCTCGAAAACAACTTGTAGACATGGCTCAGAAGTGAGATGGGTCTGTAATTCTTCAACAAGGTATTATCGCCCTTCTTGAAGAAGAGCACCACAATACTTCTGTTCCATGCCTTAGGCGTTCTCCCTTCCAGTATGACGGAATCAAACAACTTCTGAAGAGCTTTAAGGATCGGTTTTCCACCTGCCTTCAAAAGCTCGGCTGTGATTCCGTCGTCACCAGGTGCCTTATTGTGTTTAAGCTGTTTGAGAGCCGTCGCAATCTCGTACTGGCTGACGTCCGGGATGTCTTCGGTATAGTGCCTGTAATTATATTTTGCCTGACATAAAAAAAAATATGTTTGTCCGCGAATAACTCGCTGGGTTTACCCTCGTTTTATAAACAAACGTTTCATCGAACTTTCATTTCATCGAAAGTTTTTTTTTCTGTAACCATAAAATATTATACCAAAACCAGACCTAACGTAACCTAATTAAAGGGTTGACATTGTCAAGATTTCTAAAAATGTATAACTTCCGCGGAAAAAATTGTCAATGATATAAAAATTCTTCAAATTTAAGTACCTATTCGCTAAAGGGTTTTTCTATTAAAGAAGAGAATCCTATTATTTTGACAGCTCTGAAGCGGTAAAATTTAAGTCTTCAGCTTATGATATTAAAAAGGAAAAACATGTTTGACGTTAATAATAACCATTTGAAAACTGTTATTTTCAATAAATTTGAAGATACTATGCGTGTACTGAAATTCGTTTTTTTTTTTAGAAATATAGTAATGAAGCAAAACAGGTATTTATACTAAAATACATATTATACTTTAACTTACTTAATTTCTGTTTTGAAAGAATTCAATTCAATATTCGACATCGGTTTTAGTTAGTTACTTTTACTTAGAATAGGTTGATTACTGTTATTTCTTACTTGTTTTTCGTTTAAAGAAACGTGATAATATTATAAATTTATGAAACATGTAATGTCTCATTTTTTAATGAGGGCACATCACCATTTTTATTTAAACCATTAATACAAAGATGAAAGCTTAAAGAAAGGTGTAAAAACCTTTCAAATAAAAACAATGCAAAGATCGACACACAAAGCAACGCCGGTTAAGTTTGCACCTGAACTATGATGACCACAACATGACAGTGGCTACATGTTTGAGCCCTTTGGGGTAGAAACGCTCGAGCCATGGGGACAATGTGCCCAAAAATATTCCAGAAACTGGCTGGAACTTGTGGATGTGACGGGTGACCAGAGGGCTGGCTCGTACCTATGCCAAAGAATAGTCCTAGGACTATTTATTATATTGGCTAGCCATTCAGTGGCAATGCAGCCAGCCTCCTGGGCACCCTTCCTCAGCACGGATCTGGAGCTGCGTTTTATGCATAGTTACTGCATTATGACTTACTCCAGATTTACACAGTCGCTGCGACCGACATCGGTCAGGAAGATGTCATCATCATAGTGAGGTGTATCATATGTATACATTTATTTATCACGTTATAAACGCAACCATCATATACTCTTAGGCCCGCTGGTAATTTTGGCGCCGCTTTTGCAAATAAGATGCAAAAATACTAATGACTGAGCATTTCTCAAAATGTTTGCCTACAATTAAGACAGAAATTAAGGTCCAATATAATTTTCCTATTTTGGTACAAATTTTCTTTGTGATTTCCAATACATTGATATCAGATTATGTATAATTAAAAAAGAATTTAAGCATAACAGAACCTTAATTATCGAACAGAGCCATAACATTGTTATAAAATAACTAAAATAATTGGTAACAAAATAGAAAAATTATATTTGACCTTAATTTCTGTCTTAATTGTAGACAAACATTTTGAGAAATGATCGACTACACATCTTTTGTACTCATTAATATTATTCAACGAGTTTGACATTGACACCGGTTTTTTACGTGAGATTAGGAACAAGATGCAACTGGGCTATTATAGTCTGGCAAAAAAGAGTAGAAATTAAAAAGTGGCAATACCGTAGTGACGTCCCTTTCTAATCCATCTAAGGAAAAGGGGACGGCACTACAGTATTTCCACTTTTTAATTTCTACTCTTTTTTGCCAGACTGTAAATCATATCAGAACAAAATAGGTGAAGATGAAGAAGGTTATTTGAAAACTGTCAGGAGCGTTTTTTTTTTAATTTACATTGGATACACTTTAGTACTTAATAGCCTTACAAAATGATTATAAAAGAGAATTTAAAATGCTTATGCAGAATAAAATTAATATCTATACTATTATAAAATCCTAAATTTGTATTGAAAATAAATTTTCTATGGAGGGAGGTCATGATTTCAGGAAAAATCTCGATAGCGTGATGCAGCTTGACAGTTGTTTTGTATGGACACGCGTCGCCGTGCCAACCTGGCGCCATCTGTTTTCAAAAAAACCTTTGTCCTCTAATGTGGCCGAAACGGCTGGATAAAAAGTTACTAATTTTGGTACAGGAATAGCTGAACATCCAAAGATGGTTATAGGATACTTTTTATTATGATTAAATTGATTAATATTTATCTCTGAAAACATAAATCCCATGAAATATTTTCCTTACAATGTGTAAACCTTATAATGACAGCGTTTGTGATTTTGAATTTAGAACGACGCGACCCCCGCGCGGCTCTTACGTGTACAAAAACTAAAAAGTATGAATTTGACATAATACCTCCTCGCGGCCCACCGGTATTAACAATAAGGTTAAGGTTGTTGGAGGCGTTGAGTTACGGAAACCGTGTTAGTTAGATAAAAAAGATGGCGCCAATTATCGACCAACACAGACGAAAATATGAGTGCAATGTTCGTTGTAAATTGGCTCATGCTCAAAAAAAAACATAGGTACATTTCTTTAAAAACACAATTTGCGACAATAGGAACTAATGCTCTTTTATTGAATATGCAATTATATTCTTCTGTAGTTTGTAAGTATTGACCATAAAAAAGCCCGGAGACGCAATAAAAAATGTTAATGGATAAAACAGATTTTTAATTGCTATTTTATCGAGTGTAATTGAAATAAAAGTATTTCGAATCAATTTAAGTAGGTACATTAAATACATTTTAAAATATGTTTTACCAAGCAACATTTAGAACATTAGGCGCAAATTTTGGCACTGTTTGTGTTTGACCTAACTTACTAATAAGGTAGCGAAATGTATAATAAACGATAAATATACGATGTATTTAGCCACAATTTTGCATCTATGTAGTTTTTTTATATATTAAATCTATCCAAAGTAATAAATATCAGTCATTCTTTATTGAGATTTTGTTCTCAACGACCCAATTTTCCGCTAGATGGCGTTGTTACATTGACACAATCCCATACTAGCGGCTGCATCGCGCTGTTAAGATTTTTCCTGAGTTAATAACACCAGCTCCATACATGCTATAGGAGCCATTGATGCGTCCCTCGAGACGATACCCGAGAGTCGATGCACGTCGTTGAGTGCCTGTGACCACGATTCGGCACAAGCTAGGGTGTAGCTGTGATGGTTAACCCGGACTTCGAGAATTAGTAACGAAGTTGTTGAATATCGATCGCATACCTAATGTAAGCAGCAGTGTATCAGGTATTGAGAGTTGCTGCTCGACAATGTATGCATTTTGTATTAAAAACAACCATGATTCGAGACAAAATCATTAAATTTACAATGTAGAAAGGATTTCACCTAGCAGGGATTTGAACCCAGAACCACTAAGAAACTACTGTAATAATAACCGTGTCATCTCATGCATTTTTCTTTGCTTCCTTATTCATAATACCACGGATAACAAAACAGTGAGGCCATCATGTATCCGTTCAGTGGTGCTGTCGCCATTATTGACGTACGCTCGATTGAGTTAAGTTGGCACCTGAATCTTATGGCGTTACGAAATTATTATGACAGGTCATATTATTAGTAACATTGTAGATGATAATAATTTATTGTCATCTTAATAGATGTCGTTAATATATGTTCAGGTAGGACTATGAGCTAATTACTTTTCAAGGTGCTTTGAGTAGTTTTAAACAATAAACAATAAATATTAATAAAACGATATCTATACTATTATAAAATCCTAAAATTGTATTGAAAATAAATTTTCTATGGAGGGAGGTCATGATTTCAGGAAAAATATTGATAGCGTGATGCAGCTTGATAGTTGTTTTGTATGGACACGCGTCGCCGTGCCAACCTGGCGTCATCTGTTTTCATAAAATCCTTTGTCCTCCTATCACGCCGAAATGGCTGGACGGATTTTAACCATTTTTGGTACAGGGATAGCTGGACATCCGGAGATGGTTGTAGGATACTTTTTTTCCGTCTACGGTAAAGAAAAAATACGCGAATGAAGTCGTGTGCACCTCATAGCGTCATCCATCAGCGTCGTGAATTTGAATTTAGAACCACGCGTACCCCGCGGGGGCCGGCCTGCGCTACCCACCGGGGGACAATAGCTCTGAGGTTGGACGAGTCGCCGAGTTACGGACACCGGGGCAGTAGATGGCGTTAGTGGTACACGAAATTATCATTTTATGAAACAAAACTGAACACAATTTTGTTATTATTAATTTCGCGATGCAACAATGGGAACTACCACTCTATTATTGCATTTAAAATTCATGTATTTACTCAGTAGTTTATAAATATTGACCCTCTTTTCATATAGACTGAGACGCGGAGAAAATTTGAAATGAATAAATAAGTTGCATTTTGGTTTCTTGAGAGATAATAATCAAAATAAAATTATTTTTAATCAATTTTATCCTATGACGTATAAATATGTATTTACGGAAAGTTAGTGAAATATGATACGCGCATAGGTGCTACCAGTAGCGCCATCTGTGAGCTTTAAACAGTAGTTTTCCCCGAGGTGCCCTCCGCAGCAGAGGTTTCGCAATGGCGAAGTGAGTGGATTGGTCTGTAATTTGTGTATTGTTTTACTAGCTTTTACTCGCTGCGCTCGCGTTAAAACGTACGTTCACTATATTACTACGATCTCTTACACAAATTTGAAGTTAATGAGTGATACATTTAAATGTTATTACTATGCACAATTAATTTCTTTAATTTTAATACAGCTGATGCAAAGTTTAAGTTCGTCAGTATGTGTTTAGACAAAATATAAACTATCTCATAATAGTTTGATTAAACTTTTAAGTTTTTCTAAGGAGATGGTGATTAACAGAGACGGGAGGCAATAAGAAAAAAACAATATCTTACAACGGAAAAAAGAAAGCAAGGCTGATAAAACTTAAGCAATACGAAGAGACGGTATCGAAAAAAATGGGGGGCTCGGGGGGCGGAGCCCCCCGCTCTAAGAAAGTACTACATGCTAAAACTGAAAAATTCAAGTAGCTTTGATGACATGCTAAGTTACCTGTAGATATATGGTGATCAACAAAAAAACAACACCAAAAGGCTAACAAAAAAGCAAGTCTCATCAAACTTTTAAGTAAACTGAAAAGATAGTGAACTAAAATGGCATAGTGCTCGCATTAAGAAAACACAAAACCTTAAAACGGAATCGAGAACGCAAGTCTGATCAAACTTTAAAGGATTCTAAAGAGATGACGACCAAACCAGACGGGAAGCACAAAGAAAAAACAATATCGCACAACGGAAAGAAGAAAGCACGACTGATGAAACTTTTAAATAACAGGAAAAGATGTTATTGAAAAAAAATATGTATAACATGCTAAATCAGGAAAATTAAAGTAAATCTGATGTCAGGCTAAGTAACGTGTAGATATGGTGATGAGAAAGCAAGTCTGCACAACCTTTTGAGTAACCCGAAAAGATAGTGAACGATAATGGCATAGTACTCGCATTAAGAAAACGGAAACAAGAAAGCAGGTTTGACCAAACTTTTAGGTATTCTAAAGAGATGGTAACTAACAGAGACGGAAGGCACTAAGTTAATTATATCGCAATACGGAAAGAAAAAAGCAAGACTGATGAAACTTTTAAGCAGCACGAAGAGATGGTATTAAAAAATACGCGGGGCTCGGGGGGCAGAGCCCCCCGCAGTCAGAAAATGTCATCAGCTAAAAGTGCTAAAACTGACAAATTTAATTAAATCTGATAAAAGGCTAAGAGACCTGTAGATATGGTGATGAAGAAAACGTAAAACCTTAAAACATGCTTAAAACACTAACAAGAAAACAAGTCTGATCAAACATAAAAGTAACCTGAAAATATATTGAACTAAAATGGCGTAGTGCTCGCATTATAATACACAAAACCTTAAAACGGAATCAACAAAGCAAGTCTGATCAAACTTTAAAGAATTCCAAGAAGGAGAAGAGGTGGTGACCAAACCAAAAGGGAGGCACAAAGAAAAAACAATATTGCACAACGAAAAGAAGTAAG
Organism: Apotomis capreana; assembly: GCA_947623375.1. Lineage (NCBI taxonomy): Eukaryota > Metazoa > Arthropoda > Insecta > Lepidoptera > Tortricidae > Apotomis > Apotomis capreana. The sequence goes on from OX392520.1 coordinate 3,523,400, forward strand.
CACGACTGATGAAACTTTTAAGTAACACGAAGAGATGGCATTGAAAAGACGGGGGGCTCGGGGGGCAGAGCCCCCCGCACTTACAAAATGCAATATGCTAAAACTGAAAATTACAAGTAAATCTGATGAAAGGCTAAGTGACCTGTACATGTGGTGATCAAGAAAGAAAAGAAAGAAAACACAAAACCTTAAAATGCTAACTAGAAAACAAGTCTGATCAAACTTTTAAGTAACCTGAAAAGATAGTGAACTAAAGTTGCATAGTGCCCACATTAAGAAAACACAAATCCTTAAAACGGAATCAAGAAAGCAATTCTGATCAAACTTTAAAGGATTCTAAATGGGGATGGTGACCAAACCAGACGGGAGGCGCGAAGAATAAACAATATAACAAACGGAAAAAAAAGCAAGACTGGTGTAACTTTCAAGTAATCTGAAGAGATAGATAACAAAAATGCAGTAGTGCTCACATTGAGAATACATAAACCTTAAAACGGTAACAGGAAAGCAATTCTGAACAAACGATTAAGTATTCTAAGATGATGACCAAAAAAAGCGGGGGCACTAAGCAAGACAATATACCACAACGGAAAGAAGAGAACATGACTTTATTTAAGTAACCAATTGAGACAGTGCACAAAAATGTCGGAGGCCTCGCATTGAGAAAACACAACGTTGTAAAACGGAAACAAGAAAGTAGAAATTGAATCTAAAATGAACAAGGAATCATGTCCATGAAAGCATTCAAATATTCCAAAGCTACAGTAAACAAAAAATATGAAGGGCTTGAGTTATGCCAAGCCAATGCCAAATGCCAAGTTATGCCAAGCGAACGTATTTTTTTAACGCGTGCGAAGCCGCGGGCAAAAGCTAGTGAGTAATAAAACATTGTAATTATTCTTTCAGCTGGTTCGTATAATTATCTAATTAAATTACTAGACCTATGTATAACAGAAGTGAGACGAGATGGCTTAAGATTGGTCTTATAAGAAAGCTCAAAATCACTCATAGATTAGGGACTCTAACGTCTCTAACTCACGTCATAGTTCTGAGTTTCGTGAATTTGCAAATTTCTTCATTCTACATGTGCTTTGTCAAATCATAATCTTAAATTTGAAATAAATATGTGGACATGTCTTTATTTCTCCCTCTATTATGATTTTATAATATAAACTAGCTTTTGCCCGCGGCTTCGCACGCGTTAAAAAAATACGTTCGCTTGGCATAACTTGGCATTTGGCATTGGCTTGGCATAACTCAAGCCCTTCATATTTTTTGTTTACTGTAGCTTTGGAATATTTGAATGCTTTCATGGACATGATTCCTTGTTCATTTTAGATTCAATTTCTACTTTCTTGTTTCCGTTTTACAACGTTGTGTTTTCTCAATGCGAGGCCTCCGACATTTTTGTGCACTGTCTCAATTGGTTACTTAAATAAAGTCATGTTCTCTTCTTTCCGTTGTGGTATATTGTCTTGCTTAGTGCCCCCGCTTTTTTTGGTCATCATCTTAGAATACTTAATCGTTTGTTCAGAATTGCTTTCCTGTTACCGTTTTAAGGTTTATGTATTCTCAATGTGAGCACTACTGCATTTTTGTTATCTATCTCTTCAGATTACTTGAAAGTTACACCAGTCTTGCTTTTTTTTCCGTTTGTTATATTGTTTATTCTTCGCGCCTCCCGTCTGGTTTGGTCACCATCCCCATTTAGAATCCTTTAAAGTTTGATCAGAATTGCTTTCTTGATTCCGTTTTAAGGATTTGTGTTTTCTTAATGTGGGCACTATGCAACTTTAGTTCACTATCTTTTCAGGTTACTTAAAAGTTTGATCAGACTTGTTTTCTAGTTAGCATTTTAAGGTTTTGTGTTTTCTTTCTTTTCTTTCTTGATCACCACATGTACAGGTCACTTAGCCTTTCATCAGATTTACTTGTAATTTTCAGTTTTAGCATATTGCATTTTGTAAGTGCGGGGGGCTCTGCCCCCCGAGCCCCCCGTCTTTTCAATGCCATCTCTTCGTGTTACTTAAAAGTTTCATCAGTCGTGCTTACTTCTTTTCGTTGTGCAATATTGTTTTTTCTTTGTGCCTCCCTTTTGGTTTGGTCACCACCTCTTCTCCTTCTTGGAATTCTTTAAAGTTTGATCAGACTTGCTTTGTTGATTCCGTTTTAAGGTTTTGTGTATTATAATGCGAGCACTACGCCATTTTAGTTCAATATATTTTCAGGTTACTTTTATGTTTGATCAGACTTGTTTTCTTGTTAGTGTTTTAAGCATGTTTTAAGGTTTTACGTTTTCTTCATCACCATATCTACAGGTCTCTTAGCCTTTTATCAGATTTAATTAAATTTGTCAGTTTTAGCACTTTTAGCTGATGACATTTTCTGACTGCGGGGGGCTCTGCCCCCCGAGCCCCGCGTATTTTTTAATACCATCTCTTCGTGCTGCTTAAAAGTTTCATCAGTCTTGCTTTTTTCTTTCCGTATTGCGATATAATTAACTTAGTGCCTTCCGTCTCTGTTAGTTACCATCTCTTTAGAATACCTAAAAGTTTGGTCAAACCTGCTTTCTTGTTTCCGTTTTCTTAATGCGAGTACTATGCCATTATCGTTCACTATCTTTTCGGGTTACTCAAAAGGTTGTGCAGACTTGCTTTCTCATCACCATATCTACACGTTACTTAGCCTGACATCAGATTTACTTTAATTTTCCTGATTTAGCATGTTATACATATTTTTTTTCAATAACATCTTTTCCTGTTATTTAAAAGTTTCATCAGTCGTGCTTTCTTCTTTCCGTTGTGCGATATTGTTTTTTCTTTGTGCTTCCCGTCTGGTTTGGTCGTCATCTCTTTAGAATCCTTTAAAGTTTGATCAGACTTGCGTTCTCGATTCCGTTTTAAGGTTTTGTGTTTTCTTAATGCGAGCACTATGCCATTTTAGTTCACTATCTTTTCAGTTTACTTAAAAGTTTGATGAGACTTGCTTTTTTGTTAGCCTTTTGGTGTTGTTTTTTTGTTGATCACCATATATCTACAGGTAACTTAGCATGTCATCAAAGCTACTTGAATTTTTCAGTTTTAGCATGTAGTACTTTCTTAGAGCGGGGGGCTCCGCCCCCCGAGCCCCCCATTTTTTTCGATACCGTCTCTTCGTATTGCTTAAGTTTTATCAGCCTTGCTTTCTTTTTTCCGTTGTAAGATATTGTTTTTTTCTTATTGCCTCCCGTCTCTGTTAATCACCATCTCCTTAGAAAAACTTAAAAGTTTAATCAAACTATTATGAGATAGTTTATATTTTGTCTAAACACATACTGACGAACTTAAACTTTGCATCAGCTGTATTAAAATTAAAGAAATTAATTGTGCATAGTAATAACATTTAAATGTATCACTCATTAACTTCAAATTTGTGTAAGAGATCGTAGTAATATAGTGAACGTACGTTTTAACGCGAGCGCAGCGAGTAAAAGCTAGTAAAACAATACACAAATTACAGACCAATCCACTCACTTCGCCATTGCGAAACCTCTGCTGCGGAGGGCACCTCGGGGAAAACTACTGTTTAAAGCTCACAGATGGCGCTACTGGTAGCACCTATGCGCGTATCATATTTCACTAACTTTCCGTAAATACATATTTATACGTCATAGGATAAAATTGATTAAAAATAATTTTATTTTGATTATTATCTCTCAAGAAACCAAAATGCAACTTATTTATTCATTTCAAATTTTCTCCGCGTCTCAGTCTATATGAAAAGAGGGTCAATATTTATAAACTACTGAGTAAATACATGAATTTTAAATGCAATAATAGAGTGGTAGTTCCCATTGTTGCATCGCGAAATTAATAATAACAAAATTGTGTTCAGTTTTGTTTCATAAAATGATAATTTCGTGTACCACTAACGCCATCTACTGCCCCGGTGTCCGTAACTCGGCGACTCGTCCAACCTCAGAGCTATTGTCCCCCGGTGGGTAGCGCAGGCCGGCCCCCGCGGGGTACGCGTGGTTCTAAATTCAAATTCACGACGCTGATGGATGACGCTATGAGGTGCACACGACTTCATTCGCGTATTTTTTCTTTACCGTAGACGGAAAAAAAGTATCCTACAACCATCTCCGGATGTCCAGCTATCCCTGTACCAAAAATGGTTAAAATCCGTCCAGCCATTTCGGCGTGATAGGAGGACAAAGGATTTTATGAAAACAGATGACGCCAGGTTGGCACGGCGACGCGTGTCCATACAAAACAACTATCAAGCTGCATCACGCTATCAATATTTTTCCTGAAATCATGACCTCCCTCCATAGAAAATTTATTTTCAATACAATTTTAGGATTTTATAATAGTATAGATATCGTTTTATTAATATTTATTGTTTATTGTTTAAAACTACTCAAAGCACCTTGAAAAGTAATTAGCTCATAGTCCTACCTGAACATATATTAACGACATCTATTAAGATGACAATAAATTATTATCATCTACAATGTTACTAATAATATGACCTGTCATAATAATTTCGTAACGCCATAAGATTCAGGTGCCAACTTAACTCAATCGAGCGTACGTCAATAATGGCGACAGCACCACTGAACGGATACATGATGGCCTCACTGTTTTGTTATCCGTGGTATTATGAATAAGGAAGCAAAGAAAAATGCATGAGATGACACGGTTATTATTACAGTAGTTTCTTAGTGGTTCTGGGTTCAAATCCCTGCTAGGTGAAATCCTTTCTACATTGTAAATTTAATGATTTTGTCTCGAATCATGGTTGTTTTTAATACAAAATGCATACATTGTCGAGCAGCAACTCTCAATACCTGATACACTGCTGCTTACATTAGGTATGCGATCGATATTCAACAACTTCGTTACTAATTCTCGAAGTCCGGGTTAACCATCACAGCTACACCCTAGCTTGTGCCGAATCGTGGTCACAGGCACTCAACGACGTGCATCGACTCTCGGGTATCGTCTCGAGGGACGCATCAATGGCTCCTATAGCATGTATGGAGCTGGTGTTATTAACTCAGGAAAAATCTTAACAGCGCGATGCAGCCGCTAGTATGGGATTGTGTCAATGTAACAACGCCATCTAGCGGAAAATTGGGTCGTTGAGAACAAAATCTCAATAAAGAATGACTGATATTTATTACTTTGGATAGATTTAATATATAAAAAAACTACATAGATGCAAAATTGTGGCTAAATACATCGTATATTTATCGTTTATTATACATTTCGCTACCTTATTAGTAAGTTAGGTCAAACACAAACAGTGCCAAAATTTGCGCCTAATGTTCTAAATGTTGCTTGGTAAAACATATTTTAAAATGTATTTAATGTACCTACTTAAATTGATTCGAAATACTTTTATTTCAATTACACTCGATAAAATAGCAATTAAAAATCTGTTTTATCCATTAACATTTTTTATTGCGTCTCCGGGCTTTTTTATGGTCAATACTTACAAACTACAGAAGAATATAATTGCATATTCAATAAAAGAGCATTAGTTCCTATTGTCGCAAATTGTGTTTTTAAAGAAATGTACCTATGTTTTTTTTTGAGCATGAGCCAATTTACAACGAACATTGCACTCATATTTTCGTCTGTGTTGGTCGATAATTGGCGCCATCTTTTTTATCTAACTAACACGGTTTCCGTAACTCAACGCCTCCAACAACCTTAACCTTATTGTTAATACCGGTGGGCCGCGAGGAGGTATTATGTCAAATTCATACTTTTTAGTTTTTGTACACGTAAGAGCCGCGCGGGGGTCGCGTCGTTCTAAATTCAAAATCACAAACGCTGTCATTATAAGGTTTACACATTGTAAGGAAAATATTTCATGGGATTTATGTTTTCAGAGATAAATATTAATCAATTTAATCATAATAAAAAGTATCCTATAACCATCTTTGGATGTTCAGCTATTCCTGTACCAAAATTAGTAACTTTTTATCCAGCCGTTTCGGCCACATTAGAGGACAAAGGTTTTTTTGAAAACAGATGGCGCCAGGTTGGCACGGCGACGCGTGTCCATACAAAACAACTGTCAAGCTGCATCACGCTATCGAGATTTTTCCTGAAATCATGACCTCCCTCCATAGAAAATTTATTTTCAATACAAATTTAGGATTTTATAATAGTATAGATTAATCTCCAAAACTGGTATAGTGGATGTGGGTGTCAAGACCGCAAAACTGAAATGGGACTGGGCTGGACATGTCTATCGCATGCATCCGGAAAGGTGGGCCACAATAGCAACCCAATGGATCCCACAAGATGGATATAAATGAATAATACACATTAAAAATACGTCCAATGTATTATTAAAATCAATCTAAAACTAAATTATGTGTAAAAATGGGCCCCGTGGCGATGTACCATTACCTAGTGGCTGGCAGCATTAGGTACCTCGATGTATTACATATATATTTTTTTTATATTAATTAATTCCAAATTAATAACAACAGCATGTTATTTGCAGGTCACTGAAGCGATGGTTCTGGTAAGGCTTTAAATATATATTTATCTAAATACATATATCTTAGCTTAAAACTGAATGTAATGTCCTAAGACAAAATGTAATGTAATGGCCTAAGAATAGTAATGTAATGATATTACGATATCCATCTCAGTGAGGTAATGATTTTTAGGCCCCACCGGCGCTCTTATCATTTATGACAAGACTAGCTGTTGCCCGCGACTTCGTCCGCGTGGAATCTTATCTTGAACAGTTTACATCTTTATTATATTATTTTCAGATCTAAACAATGTTGAAATTACTTTTTTTTTTTGCAAGTTGATGATTTTGATGTTGGTTACTGTAATTCAACAAAAAATAAATAATAATAAATATTGAAGTGCTGCTCTTTTGCCATTTTATACGTAATGGTACCGAACTTCGTACGCGAGTTCGACTCGCTCTTGGCCTCTTTTTAGTTTTTTTTTCGGCTAAATTGCTCTAATTACGCGGAATCATTATGAACTCAGGTTTCAAGTCCCGCACTCAAAATAAATATTTGATCTTCAAACAAATTTTCAACCCCTTTTTCACCACCTTCTGAGCTGAATTTTCAAAAACGAATTCACTTTTCTTGTATTCTGATAATATGCCCTTATACAAAGTTTCAAGTCCTGCGCTCAAAAAAATGTTTGATCTCAATACAACTATCAACCTCCTTTTTACCGCCTCAGGGGTTGAATTTTCAAAAACGCTGAAATTACTTTTTTTGATTTCTAATTATATGCCTTTATACAAAGTTTCAAGTCCGGCGCTCAAAAAAAGGTTTGATCTCCATTCCATTCCAAACATTCAACCCCTTTCTAGGGATCCGTACCCAAAGGGTAAAAACGGGACCCTATTACTGAGACTTCGCTGTCCGTCCGTCCATCCGTCCGTCTGTCACCAGGCTGTATCTCAAGAACGGTGATAGCTAGACAGTTGAAATTTTCACAGATGATGTATTTCTATTGCCGCTATAACAACAAATACTAAAAATAAAATAAAATAAATATTTAAGGGGGGCTCCCATACAACAAACTTGTTATAGATTTTTTTTATTTTTATTTTTATTTTATTATTATAAACAAAATATATACAGCTTTACAGTACAGAACCAAAGCGCTGCATTATTGAGGTTTACATCAAATAAAAGACAAATACAGGTATATACATGCTATGATACTCTACTATCATCCATCGCCTCGCAGTACCTCAGACATTCCCGACATACATCTGCCCATCGACTCGCAAATAAATCACTTTCAGGTGCCCACGACAGAAACGAGTTGAGAAGTGCGAGTGCTCGAACGGTAGGAGAATTTCTGTGCGCTACAGTCCGTGCTACAGGAACGGCAAGCAAATTGTACTGTCGCGGTCTGAGGGCCTTTTTCGACAAACGCGGAACAGCGAGCTTAACTATTTGCGCCACCAGTTCAGGGCAGTCAGTATCACCACGTAGAATATTGCAGGCTGTCACCAGAAGCTTGCAGTTGCGCCTTACTTGAAGGGAGTTTAGGCCCAGACAACCTAGGAGAAATTTGGTCGGGTATAAGAATGGATAGTAATTGCAGACTTTTTTATACATAAACCTAAGAAATGCTTTTTGAACCTTTTCTAACATCAAGGTATACAAGGCCTCTGAAGGATTCCACACAATGCTCGCAACCTCGAGTTTACTACGGACAAGGGCAGTATACAGCGATTTAATAGCTGTGGGGTTGTTAAAATCTCGAGCATTCCTCGTGATAAACCCGAGGCGTCTGTAACAGTTGGCGGCTAGTTCCTTAATGTGGTCATGGAAAGTGAGCCGCGTGTCGAAGACTACGCCAAGGTCTTTTACAGTAGTTACGCGGGCTATAACTTCAGTTCCCAGCATATACTGAGCGTGAAGTGGCGTCAGAGAACGAGTGTAGGTCATAACGCAACATTTTGGCACGTTGAAAAATAGCTTGTTCACAGCACTCCAATGCACCACAGCATCTATGTCCTCCTGCATTGCCTCGCAATCCGCCATACCCTCCACCCCGTATATGAGCTTCAGGTCGTCTGCGTAAAGAAGACAACTGGTATATTTCAGTACTGACTCAAGGTCGTTGATCATGATACCAAAGAGAAGCGGGCCGAGAATGGAACCTTGGCTGACACCTGATCGGGTTGGATAGATTGAGGATACGAAGCAACCATGTCGTACAAATTGTTGTCTGTCACGCATATAGCTCGCAAACAATTTAAGAAGTCTCGGGGAGAATCCAATATGACACAGCTTACTAAGCAAGATATCATTATCAACTTGATCAAAGGCCTTTTTAAAGTCGAAGTAGAGGACATCAACTTGCTTACCCTTATCTAGGAGACCAGAGATAATGCTCGAGACAGTCAAGAGATTAGTGTCAATTGAACGTTTTGGTCTAAAGCCATGTTGCGAGTCGCTTAGAAAAGGTTTAAGTTGGGGAAATAGTAATTTTTGCAGAATGGACTCAAAAAGTTTAGCCAATGTTGAAAGTATAGCTATAGGTCGGTAGTTGTCAATCCGAGACGTGCCAGTAGATTTAGGGATAGGCGTTACACGCGAAAGCTTCCATCGGCTGGGATACTTGCCGGTAGTCAATGACAGATTCAGAATATGACATATATATATATATAGGTACGGAACCCTTCATGCGCGAGTCGGACTCGCACTTGCCCAATTTTTCACCATCTTCAGGGCTACATATATTTTCAAAAACGCTGAATCACTTTTTTTGTATTCTAATAATATGCCTCTATTTAAAGTTTCAAGTCCCACACTCAAAAATTTTTTTAATCTTCATACAAACTTTCAACCCCTTTTCACCACCTTCAGGGCTGAATTTTCAAAAACGCTGAAATTTCTTTTCTTGTATTCTAATTATATGCACTAATACAAAGTTTAAAGTCCCGCGCTCAGAAAAAGGTTTGATCTCCATTCAAAGTTTCAACCCCTTATTTACCAGTTTCAGGGATGAATTTTCAAAAACACTTAAATCAGTTTTCTTTTATTTTATTTTAATACCTATTTACAAAGTTTCAAGTTCCTAGCTTAAAATTAAAATTGAACCCCGAGACAAACTTTCATCCCCCTTTTAACCCTCTTAGAGGTTGAATTTATAATGACGTTAAATTAATGTTATTTTGTTATTATTATATATGCCTTAGTCAAAGAATTTGTAGTGGAATCAAACTTTCAACCCTTTTTAACCATTTTAGGGGACGAATTATTGAAAACGCTGAAATTACTTTCCTTGTATTTTAATTATAAGCCTTTATACAAAGTTTAAAGTCCCACGCTCAAGAAAAGGTTTGATCTCCATACAAAGTTTCAACCCCTTATTTACCAGTTTCAGGGATGAATTTTCAAAAACACTTAAATCAGTTTTCTTTTATTTTATTTTAATACCTATTTACAAAGTTTCAAGTTCCTAGCTTAAAATTAAAATTGAACCCCGAGACAAACTTTCATCCCCCTTTTAACCCTCTTAGAGGTTGAATTTATAATGACGTTAAATTAATGTTCTTTTGTTATTATTATATATGCCTTAGTCAAAGAATTTGTAGTGGAATCAAACTTTCAACCCTTTTTAACCATTTTAGGGGACGAATTATTGAAAACGCTGAAATTACTTTCCTTGTATTTTAATTATAAGCCTTTATACAAAGTTTAAAGTCCCACGCTCAAGAAAAGGTTTGATCTCCATACAAACTTTCAACCCCCTTTTTACCACCTAAGAGGATGAATTTTCAGAAACGCTGAAATTACTTTTGTTCCATTTTATTTGCATAACTTTTTACGAAGTTTAAAGTTCCTAGCTTAAAATTAAATTTGAACCCCAAGACGAACTTTCATCCCCCTTTTAACCCCCTTAGAGGTTGAATCTTTGATGACGTTAAATTAATGTTATTTTGTTATTATTGTATATGCCTTAATAAGAAGTTTCAAGGAATTTGAAATCGATTCACACTTTCAACCCCTTTTTAACCCTTTTAGCGGACGAATTTTTGAAAACGCTGAAATAACTTTTCTTGTATTCAATAGTATGCCTTTACACAAAGATTCAAGTCCCGCGCTCAAAAAAATACTTGATCTCCATACAAACTTTAAACCCCTTTTTTACCCTTTTAGGGGTCGAATTTTTGAAAACGCTGAAATGATTTTTCTTGTATTCTAATAGTATGCTTTTACACAAAGATTCAAGTCCCGTGCTCAAAAAAATACTTGATCTCCATACAAACTTTCAACCCCTTTTTTACCACCTTAGGGGATGAATTTTCAAAAACGCTGAAATTAGTTTTCTTTTATTTTATTTTAATATCTTCTAACAAAGTTTCAAGTCTCTAACTCCAAAAAAAAAGTTTACCCTATACAAACTTTGCACCCCTTTTTAACACCCTTAGGGATTGAATTTTTCAAAATCGCTTCTTATCTCTAGCCCACGTTATAAAAGTAACCTACTGTGCAAAAGTCAACTCTCTTACATTAGTAGTTTTGGCTGTGCGTTGATGAGTCATTAAGGACTTCTTCTTTTATATATATAGATGATAAAAATTATGTCGAGAATGCAGTTGTATAAATACAACTGTTACATAATGAGGGATCTTAAAACAATAATATACGTCTTTAACTATATAACTGTATCTGAAAACTTTAAAGAAATTTTACAATTTTACAAAGATGGGTGTAATTAAAACCAAACAAAACCGAATTCAGATCATAACACTATGCTGCATTAAAACCTAAATGAAGAGGAAAATAATGTTGTTTTTGAATGCTTTATGTTTTCCGGTCGTGACGTCACTTGACGGCTTCGCTCAATATATGAAGATACTATGAGTATATGAGTCTGATAACGCCACGCTGGCATTAATGCGTCGTACGAAAATGTACAATAACATTTATTCAAACTACTCTCTCGATTTACATGAAACAAAAACTAGTGTATCTTATATCTAAGGCTATATGTTCATTCATTTTCAAGCAATTTAACGGACCCACTGATGTTTGTCATCGAAAGAACGAAAACAACAACGTCAATTGTCGTCAGTAGGTGTGTTCCTACACGCAAAGTCCACACAATTCACTGGTAGTGAGGAACAGCCCCGGTACAGTTCAAGCTTAAATATACGCAACCCTATGGAGCAATGTGGAAATTGGACAGGGTACTGACAGCGGCATGCAGCTTAAGGGAGAGTCGATCGTGCTGGCTCCTAAAAAGCGTTTTTTTTTATCAGGTCTACTGCACCCAGGGCATCACATTACGGTGTGTTCCCAGATGATCGAATAATATATAATATCTAATCCTACGAACCGATATACCGTGTAAATAACGACCTATTGTCTATTGTAAAGCTGTTTATATATGGTATAATATGGTAACAAACTATAAGAACAATACAATACAATACAAGTACTCTTTATTACACACCTCATAAAACATACAGGAGAAATACAATGCAAGAAATTACAATTAGAAGTAAAAATTAGGTGGTCTTATCGCTAAAGAGCGATCTCTTCCAGACAACCTTTAGGTAGTGAAGAAATTGAAAAACGAGAGGAGAAATTGAGAAATTATATGTTTCAGACTATGGCACAAGAAATGGACATTCACTCCTCAGTTGCGAAAGTAAGTTGACACGTCAAGCTGAATATCTCGACTTATAAATACACAGTATAGGAACATACAGAATTGGGCAGATTAAGTGTCCTAATTTTTCAATCTTTGCCTTGCTTTAATTTTTCGATTTTACCGAAAGGTATTTTTACAGTTATGTACTTTTTGAATAGAGATTTCTATTATCTATTACGCATTCAAAAAGACTGCTTAAATCTTTCATTTCATATAAGAATACGAAACAAAAAAAAATAAAAAACCTTATATGTAAGATATTGAAAATAAAGATTAAAATGATGTAGACAATGTACAAAAAGGTTGCAAATAATTCGGTAGGTCCTAGGTACTTACCAGTCATCACACCACTCACCGCATCAATCTAAGACATTGATCAGATAAAAAAATAAAACATTGGACGGACGTGCGTAACTTGCGCAAATATGTAAATAGCATTTATTACGAATATTATGATATAGCGGTTGACTTGATAGAAATTTCACGCGCCTAACGATTTTATTTTTTGTCTGATCAATGCTCTAGATTTTTTGTACACCCTTAAGATGTCTGCTTTAAGGCTTAGTTTTAAGATTTTGCAATACCCTTACAGGGTCCATGCGATACATATGTATATTTTTTAAGATCTCTTGTAATTACCATGGTATGCAATAAAGAATATGAATATGAATATGATTTCCTATTCTACTAGTCGCGACCTTTTATTTGATACCCATATTGCAGGGGTTGTGAAAAGAAAAGTAAGGAACCTGTCATTTGTCGGCGGCTATATTGGACTTTCATTTTATTTTCATAATAAACTCTATTCTACTAATCAAGCCCTTTCATTGGATAACAATATTGAGGAAGTAGTGATAAAATATGTGATCCGCCATTTTGTAGCGGCGCGCGGCGGCCCTCTTGGATGTAAATAATACCGAATAAGTATGTCAAATTATTTTGTCATTAGAACTGAAGGTGTATGCCAAAATTCAGATCAATGCGTCCAATGGAAAGGGTTAAAATTACAATTACTAGATTTAACCCGAACAAATAAATGAACAAACAGGGCAAGCTAAATAACGCCGTTTAATTTAAAAATGAAACACGGGCTCAGAAAATCGTATTATACTTATTTTGCAGACTATAAAACGATCTTTAGACTCAAGATCATAGCTTATCAGACCGAAACCCGAGCGAAGGACGCAGGTCATGTCAAAAAATAAACAAATTCTTTCATAAGCTAATCAAGTTCAATATACTAGCGAATTCACTAAAGAAATGAAAGTATCAAAATTCACATGTTAACTGTATGAATTTCATAAAATCGAGTTTTTAAAATCCATTTTTACGACAAAGTAAGATTTGCCTAAGTGAAATGACAATTGTAATAAATAATGTTTGTTTTTGGTATGTATATTCCATTCAAGAGTTTTATTGATTTTTGGCTTTATAAACTGATCCATTCAATTTTTAACAGGTTGTCTTAGAATTGGTATGTTTAACATAAAGCTATTAATTCTTTTCGAATCACAAACGTATGTTAGTTTTGTGGCATTCAACTGATATTTCAGTTCTTTTAATAATGATATCGAACGCCAGGAAAAAATCTTCTCTCAGACATGCTGTTTTTCCTAAACTCTGAATAAGTTTCGGAGTTTCGGGTACGGCGAGATGGGGTGTGCATTAATTAAATTGCATACAATATTGCAGGCGCCTGGCCTGCAAATCGACCTTCTTTTCTTTCAACATACATTCTTGACAAAACGTCTTTTCATAAATCACCCTAAGCTTTATGAAAATGAATTTATGGAAATGACGTCCAAAACACAGAAAGAGATGTTTGCAATTTGAATTACATAAAATTAATAATAACACATTACTACAAAGGCCGTGAAAATGTGGAGTGCCTGCCGAAAGTTTCATGGTATTGATGATGAGTGATTTTTGTTTTAATTTCATTCTATATTTGCGAAAAGTACAATCGCCATCAGATATATCGTAACTAGCATGCAAGGTATAAATATCTGAACACGACTCTTATTGATTGGGCGTTACAGTACATGTTCACATATTTATGAACGCCTTATATGCTGCGTATATCTGATGGCGACTGTACAATACTTATCTCGACAAAGGCTTGGTAGCCTCGTATCCCCATTCGAGTATATACCTCCTCGGCTTGCAATACCTATTTATATTTTCCCGGCCCCCTCTGATGTTGTAACTCCTGAAAGTAATTAATAAGTAGTAATTTACCCGCTTGGTAAAGTAGGTAATGGGGCCTCCTGCTATATCTGTTTTAAGTGAAATAGCATATATATGTTTGAATTCCAACTAAGTATTAACATTAACTGTTTATTAATATTGGCCATAATTTCAGGGCAAACGCGTAAGTCTTTAGTTAATTATGATACAAGTGTGTAAAGTATATTAGGTGATTTCAGATGAGTGTTTTATTCACGAGCGGCGTACAATGTACATTCAGCCAAATGTATTTAAAGTATTTAATATGTATAAATATAAATAATTTATTGGTCAAGTTCTAAATCGAATGTAATTATTAACGTGTTTATTGGTTTCATTTTACTCTTATATACTTATACATATTATAATAATAATCAGTGTGACTATTTTATCCAACTCTTTAAAATAATAAAATATCGTTGCGTCGGACTGTCAGACACAGCTAAAAATAAGAAAAAAATATTTCTTAAAAGTAAAAAAAGACTAGTGTGGCAAAGCACAGTTTGATTGCTTAGAAAACGCTCTTTTCGAGCTCATGCATTGTAGAATAATGAAATTAGGTAATGCAGTTATGGCTCTCGCGGCATTTGTAGGTATTATATCTATACGACACATACCAAAATTGTACTGAAAATCAGTTTTCTGTGGAGAGGGGTCATAATATCAAGAAAAATTGGGCAAGTGCGAGTCCGACTCGCGCATGAAAGGTTCCGTACCATAATCTATAGCAAGTTTGTTGTATGGGAGCCCCCCTTAAATATTTATTTTATTTTATTTTTAGTATTTGTTGTTATAGCGGCAATAGAAATACATCATCTGTGAAAACTTCAACTGTCTAGCTATCACCGTTCTTGAGATACAGCCTGGTGACAGACGGACGGACTGACGGACGGACGGACGGACGGACAGCGAAGTCTCAGTAATAGGGTCCCGTTTTTACCCTTTGGGTACGGAACCCTAAAAATTATAACGGCTTAGGACTGGTGAAGGCACGTACAGCTCCATCTGTTTTGGATCTTGGAGCTGATCTGACGATAGAGACAGAAGATGGCCGTAGGAACTCCTACTAGCACAAGATTCACCCGTCGCGCTATTAACGAGTATATGGCAAATAGTATTAAGTATAAGCGTGTCTCAAATCTTTTTGGTTATAACTTATTTCACTGAGAACCTCGAAAACGGATAATTGTTTTCTTAACACATAAATGCATGAATTAAAAAATATATATATATAAAATATATTATTTTATTAATTTTTTTATGTAAGCTGCTTCTTAGACTATGCATTTAAGGGTTAAAAAAAGTAGTTTCTTATTTTTCGTATGTTTTTCAGCCCCCTACTGTTTCGTCTTCTCCTTCGAACCGACCAGCGATGACTCATTCCACGGTATGTTTCAGTATTAATTCAAACAAAACAAACTTGGACATCTTAGGTGGGCTTCTGCTAGATCGCTTGGTATTTTAATTGAATTTTCGACGATGAAAATTTGTAAATTAAAATGATTTGCACGTTTTTCCTAACGGCAAAAAAATAATTGAATTGAATTGAAGAATCGCAGCAAGGTGTCGTCACAAGGTGAATTAAGTAGGGCGTTCCACCAGGGGCCCATTTCAAGAGGCTACGAGTTACAAATTACAAGCGGAAGTCCCATTCTAATATAAGAAGAGGAAAGGGTACTTCCGCTTGTAATATGTAACTTGTACGTGGTTGTCGTATAACGCCCCAACTAGCACACTAGCGAATTATACAACCATTATGCAGCCTGGTCGTTTGTGTAGGAGTCGTTCAATTTCGTAATTAATTTAGTCTAAGTAGTAATATAACACAATTATATAGGTTACGATTGTAGAATACCAGATAATTAGGCTAGTTATATCGACCACAAACTAGACAACGCTAAAATAACCTTAAACTAAATTAAAAACACAAATAAATATGAGAAATCTGCAAACATCAAAGTCATCAAAGAAAACCACAAATAAATTCAGTGATACTCACCTCAGAATAATAACTGGGATGGGCGCCATTATAACGACTGATGGGCTGTGCGTTGTAGGTAGGTAAAATCAATTAAAATGCAGATTTAACTATATAGTATACACTATACATTACTGCAGACGCCGCGAAAGAAGAGCTTGTCGGGTGAGTAGCCATAGACAGCAGCCGGATAGTGATACGAACTCGGCAAGCCCTTTTCACGGCTAAGGCATGTATATTTAGTGCTTTTCTCAAACATATGCCTTGAAATAAATAAAAATACACCACTCAAAAGAATATAATTCAGCTGTTTATCATGTTAATGAACACAGAAATGTAAAAAAAAAAAACTAACTTCTAAGTATGAAAATAATCCACCAGAATGTCGGAGACTTAACGTCAAGTGCCCGACATTCTGGTGGAATGTCCCACGTCAAATAAATCAATATTGGTTTTCGTGTGTGATACTGATAATTATAATCGGTCATAAGAGTTGTGTCAGAAATTAAAAATAAACTTATTTTTATTTCTAGTCTGAGCAGAGCGGGGAGCGTGCGGTCTCCCCACGTACAGGGGGAAAGGGCAAGAAGAGGCTGTGTATTTTCACCCCTGACCGGGAATACTGCGTCTCGCAGGAGAAACCAGAGTGAGTTTTTAATCATCATCATCATCATCATCAGCCTATTCTTGTCCACTGCTGGACATAGGCCTCTCCAACTGCACGCCATTGTACGCGATCCTCGGCTACTCTCATCCAGCTTTTGCCAGCCACCCTGCACAGATCATCGCTCCATCTAGTCTGAGGGCGTCCCACCCTACGCTTGCCGATCCGCGGTCTCCACTCAAGAACACGTTTACCCCACCGGTTATCGGTTCTTCGGCTAATATGGCCAGCCCACTGCCACTTCAAATTGCTAATACGGTGAGCTATGTCGGTAACTTTGGTTAGTTTGGTTCTCTGACGGATCACTTCGTTCCGAATTCGATCCTTCAAAGAAACTCCGAGCATTGCCCTTTCCATAGCTCTCTGAGCGACTTTAAATTTGTGGACCAGCCCAACCGTGAGTGTCCACGTCTCGGCACCGTATGTCATTACGGGTAGGACGCACTGGTTGAAAACTTTCGTCTTCAGACAATGTCTGAGTTTTTAATATTAGAGGGAAATATTTACAGGGAACTAACGTCACCGACATAGCAAACAGGGTTAGCAAACTGAAGTGGCAATGGGCGGGGCACATAGCTCGAAGAACCGATGGCCGTTGGGGCAGAAAGGTTCTCGAGTGGAGACCACGTACCGGCAAGCGCAGCGTAAGAAGGCCACCCGCAAGGTGGTCGGACGACCTGGTCAGGGTTGCGGGGACTCGCTGGATGCGGGTCGCTTCTATCCGGCCCATGTGGAAGTCAATTGAGGAGGCCTGTGTCCAGCAGTGGACGTCCTATGGCTGAAATGATGATGATGATGATGATTTACAGGGTGCCCGCGAGGAACCCAAAACATTTTAATAGCGTACTCCTGCCTTTCTAGCACTGCGACACGCGACGCTTTGTCGTGCGACAAATACCACCTGTCAGTGTCGCTTTCCTTTCAATGCGGTGCAAGCGGTGATGCTGTATCGCCTGACAAGCGGAGTCCCAGTAGCACAGCTATGCTTCGCGCCTCTTGTGCGACTTATCGTCAGCCGTTTCACTCTCACAATACTGTACAGAAAGAGATAGGTAGATATCACGCGCGAGAAAGAGTCGCGCGTCAAAGAGTTTCAAGGTAAAAGTGATTCCCGGATTCTTGGAGATTTAGAAGAGCAAGTACTCACTGCCACTGGCCCAATCAAATGATTGGATTCAATCAGTAGGTATCAAAGATTATTAAATTAGTACATACTAGAAGGTGATCGCAACTTCGTACGCATATTTTTTTTTACACCGTAGTCGGGTAAGAATTATCCTATTACCATGTTTGGATGTCCAGCTATCCCTGTACCAAATTTGGTTGAAATCCGTTCAGCCGTTTCGGCGTGATGCGAGGACAAAGGAAATTATGAAAACAGATGGCGCCAGATTGGCACGGCGCCGCGCG
This sequence comes from Apotomis capreana, assembly GCA_947623375.1. Classification (NCBI taxonomy): domain Eukaryota; kingdom Metazoa; phylum Arthropoda; class Insecta; order Lepidoptera; family Tortricidae; genus Apotomis; species Apotomis capreana. The sequence continues at coordinate 3,541,839 of OX392520.1, forward strand.
CCCATACAAAACAAATGACGATCACGCTATTAAGATTTTTCCTAAAATTATGACCCCCTGACAGAATCAAGAACACAGTACTGCGTTCCAAAACGCTGGTAGCTGATGTAGCCCAAGCGGCCGCAAAGCTTAAATGGGACTGGGCCGGACACGTATCTCGCATGCCGGACGACCTGTGGGCTAAAGTTACCACCGAGTGGGTCCCACAAAACAGCATCCGGCGTCGTGGTAGACCTCGAAGGAGATGGCGAGACGAACTTGACGCCTTTCACCGAGACTGGTGGGAGATTGCTCGGGACAGGGACGCATGGAAGAATGAGAGGGAGGCCTTTGCCCAGCAGTGGGACAATATAGGCTCTTAATAATAATAATAATAATATGACCCCCTTCCAAAAAGTGATTAATACATATTATCTAGAATTTTAGAATAGTATAGAGATATACTGGTTGTCTTATCACTACATTAAGTATAAAACAAAGTCGCTTCCTGCTGACGGTCTTGGATCTTTAAAACTACTTAACGGATTTTGATGCAGTGTTTTTTAATAGATAGAGTGATTCAGAGGCAGGTTTATTTATGTATTATACATGCATAATTTATCAGAATTGCACCCGTGCGAGGCTCGGGTGGGTCGCTAGTACATATAAAAGAAAAGTAACGAGGAAGTCTCAAATATCGTACACGAAAAAAGAACATTGCTGCAAATAATTGAATACGAAAGATGAAAAAAGTTAGGCCATCTTATACGTCACATATTAACATTAAAACATAAAAGGAAAAGGGGAAGACCAAGAAACACATATGTAACAACTAAAAGAAAAATCAAATCCTTCATCATATAAAGAAGTGAAAGAAAAATCTGAATGTAGAAAAAGCTGGAAATTACTGCACCGAAAAGAGCTCTTAAATATATGGTGTTGAGGATGATGGGTAAATAGATCCCATACTCATACTCAACTTCCCCTATCCCTACGTCTAATAAAAATGCATGTTTGGAAATAAAACGATAATTTTATTAAAACACACGTTTGTTTAAAAATGCTACTTAGTTATCTATTAATAAATAAACTAATAACATGCGAGGTCCTTAGCAAACTACAATATTTTTTACAGTACAAGAAACACGTAGTTTATTAAATAATTTATTGTACTAAAATACATTAAAATAATAAATATAACTATCATGTTAACAGTTTGAGAACCGATTATTCAAATCACCGATTAAATAATTATTCCTTATAATCATGAATAATGTATTATTTTAGGAATAATTACATAAATAAAGATTAAATAATCGACCCAATATAAAATAATAATTTAGTTGCTATTAAATTAGTACTTTATTGTTTTATTAATAGTGTGTAATGAAAATGTTACTTAATAATATATTTATTAGAAATTAAATGTAGTAACAGAATTGGCGGATTTCTCAAAAAAATCTTATGCTTTCGTTTCTTTGAATATTAACCCTAGCCTACACTATCGCGAAGTTGGCCAAAGTATGCGTTTCCGAAGTGAAGTGCCTGGTCCACACTGTCATATTCGCCCAACTTCATTCAACTTCGCGAGTAGAGACAAACCACGCATACAAAGCATACAAAGTGAGTCAGTATGTATTGTTTGACAGTTCATTTGCTTAGAAGAGAGCGTGGTTTGGTTTGACTAAGTAGTGTAAGCTAGGGCACTCGTATGAGTATCTCATTTACTGTTAGCTAGGGAATGCAACACACCGGTTATTTATTAGAATGAACCGGTCATAACAGTTCATACCATACCAGGATATCCGACAAAGAACCAAGGTGACCGACATAGCAGTAAAGATTAATCAAGTTGAATGGCAGTGGGCGGGGCAAAGTTGTCGGAGATCCGATGACCGATAGGACATTTTATTTAACCCTTAAATGCATAGAGCTACACTAATTTTATTTCTGAAATGACGTAATTTGTAATGAAATCCACGTCAGTTTGAGATTTCGGGACAATCTGGACAAAGAGTTTATTGACAATATTCAGATTTTGACTTGTGCCATTTCAGTAACGTACCTACATCTTTAAGGGTTAAATACCTATATCATGGGTTACAGTAATAAGTTATGTAAGGAAAATGTCAAACATAATTTTCTATTTTAACGTGATTGAATTTTAAAACCTAAACAAAGTTTAAAAATGCATTGTTATATTATATGTCAGTAACCTATTTATAATACTATCTCTCATAATTCACAGGTAGAATATATACAATAGTCAAAGGAAGCCAAGATTTTTTTCTTATATAGGTACCTAATATAAACAGACTTGGAAGGCAAAACATGCTTGTAAGGACTTAATGCTCCTTATCCGTTCATAACTGCTGATTGTTTTAGACATTTTTCTTTATGATCAAACATTCTACGTAGAAAACTGTTTTTTTTTTCAACTTAATGTCGAATTCACGCAATTAAAATACATTATTGCTAATCAAAATACATTTTAAAATAATAAGTACTCTTAAGTAATGCCCTTTTTGTATGTATAATATAGTAAATTTGACATTCAATTAAAAAAAGGCGCAGATTCGATAATAAATTCCGTAGATATCAGTTTTGCCTTCTTTTTGCTTTCCAAGTATTTTTACAGTTATTCTATTCTAATAATCTTAATGATAAACTTAACAATATAACTATAATACAAATATTTAAATATTTGGCTAAAGTGCATAATTTTATTTACATTTCAATATGGTATTTTGTAGTACGACTCATAATGACGCATCAAATACATACTGTTTTTTAAACTCTGTTAAAAGAAAAGCAAATTATATAACGTATCGTGCGTTATAAAAATGCTCTTACACTTAAGAAGGGTTTTCTACGTTCAACTTGACCAACTTTTATCAATCAAAGGCCAGATTTTTTAAAGACTAAACGGCAGGCCACCAGGATGAAATATCTTTTACAAATACCAATAAAAAAATGAAGTAAAATTAAAAGATAATATTATTTTGGATAAAATCATCCTACTCATAGCGCCCTTTGTGCACGCGTTTGTCAGTTCTATTTCTAACATCCCGCAGTAGTTACATAAACAATCGCGAGATGGCGTTACAAGTAATGATGATAGATTCTATCTCACAACGGTACCAGAGTGCGTATGTTATTGAACCATAATTATATGCTGGAATATTCATATACTGTTTTATTTTTATTTTTTTATAAGAATACACTTATGCACAGTAGTGTTACACGTAGTCACAGTTGTGTTAGTTAGTATGACAGATCAATGACTTCTAGGATGACAGCATTGTCCTGATACAGTCACGAGTGATCGGGCAGGAGCGGCGGGTGGTCATAAAGAGGGTCGCTGTTGTCATCCGAGGACTCTAGCTGCTTCTCATTGGTTTTTATTGTTTATTTGTGTAAAATATGATGCTGTTGATAGGGGAATGGTGATACGACAAACCCCGACGCATGTGAGCTCTCATGCTGCAGATGAGCGCTAAGATACCCCAAAGTATCTGACTAAATGTGGCAGGCGGAGCCAAGCAGGTGCGTGTCGCAATTATAACGTAAATTAGTGACCATGGCATGATATCGTGTAAAAAATGTTCCATGAATTTGAAAGATGCCGTTACTGTTGATGACGTTCTAGTGCGGACACAACTGAGCTGAGAGATGCAGCGGGGGAGTGTGAGTTCATACTACTAGTAACGCCCTCTCTGCACGCATGTTCTAATATTTCATAGTAGTTATATTTACAGCCACAAGATGGCGTTACTGGTGAGCTAGAGATACTATTCAAGTCGGTCACGAGAGGTGCTAGTGTATACTGCAGTCACTAGATGGCGTTGTAGACGTTGTTGTAATGCGGTCACGAGTGGTGGTAGTGCAGATGCAGTGGATGGTCGTAGAGGGGGTAGAGCGGCTGCGGCGCGTGCGCGGGGAGCGCGTGCGCCGGCGCCGCGTCGCTGTCGTCGTCGGATGACGAGTCTAGCTGCTTCTCGTTGGGGTTGCCACTGAAATAAAGAAGACGTTTTGTTAGAAGTCATAATTATCGTTAAAGTTTTGGAATGGTATAAGATGACTCCTGAGATCACGTCTGTGTTACTTTCCGAGTCTATTCTGAATTGGGATATAGCAGAAAAAATAAAAACCCAATTTCGTTAAAATCCAAGATAAATATACTTATTGACACAAAGGTAAATGAAAGAAAAATGTAATGTAATCTACTACAATCCAATCAGGACTCGAATCTGCGTCCCTGCGTTTCCGGCGTAGTGCTCTCCCAACTGAGCTATTGGATCGTTACATTAATCACATCAAATCTTTCATTCCATAATTGTACGCTTCTGAAACGCCCGCCCAATACGTTTATTGTTTTACTTTTCTTAGGCAAGTATTTTGGGATGAAACCACTCGACAGGACTTATTGCAAAACGGCAAGGACGAATAAAAGCCGAAAAATTTTTATATGAGTAAAAATACCTAACTTTTCATTTTTCAAAATAGTAAAGCATCGGTCATATTCGCACTCATAAGTGTCGGAAAGCGACTGGTGTTCTATCGTTTGCCTGTCGATAAACGCAACCGTCATAGTCCTGAAGAGATAATAGAGTGAAACCTGTCATGGACGTAATACATTGTGTTTATGTCTTCCCCACTAGCAGCCATAGCCAACGAACCGCGCTGACAGCCCCTACCGCCGTAACCCGATCCCCGCGCTCCACCGAGCAGCCGTCTCCTCGTTTTTTACGCGAGATATAGAATAGAATTGTTTATGGTCCATCGGACTTTTGAGGTTAGATTAACTGTGTGGCGACATTACGGCTAGGTCAAACTATTGCAGCTATTACACTTTCCTAAATTAGTCACTAACTAGAAGGATGCAGCAATACGTGAGACGTGAATGGAGATAACTCCATCTCACTACTTCGTATTGCCGCATTCCTAGGTCAGTGACTAATTTAGGAAAGTGTAATAGCCGCATAACGCAGCTTCTGTCTGTCTGTCTCATTTTTAACCCGTTCAGCATATCTTGCCGCGACTTCTCTTATCCCGCGACTAAACATCACATGTCTTGCTCGCACGGCATTGAAAGAAAAGTGATAGGTAGTGTTTGTCGCGCGTCAAAAAGTCGCGTGTCACTGTTGTGCTAGCCGTGCAGGCTGCGTCTTTTGTGAAAGCCAAAAGAAGTGCATTTAAATCTGAGAAATGTGACTAGTCCATTTCATACACCTCCCCTCCTTTTCTATGGACAGGCAGCATTTTAGTTCAAATGGCGCCAGATCCAAATTCGTTGGCCGACTCGCGCGTGTCATGACACACATGACACTCATGACAATATGTCCAACTCTCGCCACCATCCCCCGGACAGCGGATCTCGGGCGCTGCCCTGAGAGCTGCGTTCTAACTCCTGAGGTCCCCCAAGAGCACATTGAAGCCCCGCCACCGCTGAGAGTAGCCGCTCGCGGCTGCAAGAAGTTAATAACCCCTGCGGTGCCAAAGACAGGACGGCTCAGCAGAAACCGTCGGTCGAGCGTGGTTCCCAGCGGAGAAACAGAAGACTACAGCTACCTATCCACAAATTTATGGTTCGAAGACCAGGCACGTCGTCGCGTGACTCCAATTCCGCACTCGCGGGCCCGGTAGCCCGACAATGCCCAACTCCGGCGAAGCCATGATGGCTAGCTGGCAAGTTTTGAGAAGTGATTGATGATGACATTTTAGTCACGTTTATCACGCGATAACGATAATGACGAAACATGCGTCGCTCTCGCACTCGCACTATGTGCACTGATTTATTACTTATTAGACAGTGTAGAGTGCTTTTTCATTTGTTTATTGTATAATAATTTCTACTCTACCATCAAAGGGTATGACATAAGAGCTTAAGAATAAGATACATATATTGTACCGCAATCAATATTGAAAATTCTGGAGATATGACAGAGTATTTATTTGGTTAATTGTTAAATTATTGTCTTTTAAAGTATTTAAATACATTCTAATTCGACTTGCACATAAATTATCACCAGTATTGTTTTACTTCAATCTATGTACATAGTAGAGTACTTAAACATCTATTTCTCATTCTTTATCAACAAAAACCAAATCAGTGCAAAAAATGCCTACTTTGCGCTCTAGAGAACCTTCCGTTGCAAACGAGATAAACTATTTTTCCAGCCCGACAAAGCTTCCTTCCACATCATTGGACAGGATCCGGGGATTAGACGGCAAGCAAAAAGAAAAAAAAAACAAAAGACTGCTATAATGAAACGTCAATAGTAGTGACATACGATACTTTGTAGTGAAACTTGATATTTGCAACGTTTTTTTTTTCCTAATTGCAAGTTTTGTTAGTGTTAAATGAAGTTGAAAGTTCATATGTCTATTGTCATTAGTGTGGGAGTAAGTATTGAATTAGAAAAATAACAGCGGGCCTAGTGCAAAAACCCAAGAAAAACGTTTTCTACGGTGCCCTTCAGGTTTTTTTTGGACAAGTGCATTCATTGTTACGGATATTCAAAGTAGTGAACCGAAAAAACAAATGTCTTAAATATTAATGACTTTTAATTTTAAACTTTAGCTTATTTTTGCTGTGTGTGCATTTGAGCAGGGAACCCTTAAAATTAGTGCTTTATTCAGGTTACAAGTATTAGTCATATAAAATTTAAACGAATATTAACTGTTACGTTTATCATTGACATTTTAGTTATTAAGATTACTTTTGATATTTATTTTTGTGACTTAATAATAAGTATGATTGTGTTATTTAAGGTAAAATATTTACAAATATTAAAGACACAAATTCAATTTTATCTTAATTCAGACTATTTTTAACAATAGATTTTATAAAATGACATATAGAACGAAACACTAAATATTAGTTTTAAGCATATACCTATAACTAGAATTAAAAATTATGTCAGCAAGTTCAGCACCTCAAGAAACTTACAATCAGTCGCCAAAACTATAAGGAAATTATCCTGAACTTTCGCTACCTAAGTTAAATTATGTCAAAAACGATTAAATTAAAAGAACAGTCCCAGTGCGGCCCTGTCCGCTTTTACAAACGCAGATGTGACGGTGTCGGGTTACGTGCGGCCGTCTCGCTCCGCCGCATAGCGCGCTCTCGCTCCGGCGCGCGAAACGAGACTTTAAGGGGACTCAGATACGTATTTCAAAATATATTTTTTTACGTCACCCTAGGCCGTAAGTGGGATTTTCTGCCCGTTATGCGGGGAGAAAATCCCACGTCCTGGCCAAGGCAAGACGTAAAGTTTTAGACAAACCACGGGCGGTAATTTGTAAAGCCCCAGATTGCACATTTATACACACACCTGCGTCATTCAAGAATTCACCGCCCTGGGTATGTACCTAATGCACAGTTTTTAAGTCACTGATTATGAAACATCAGTGCAAGTACCAGATATATTTATTTTCTACTACTACGGTAAATAAAAAAGAGGGTTATAACTTTTATCTGTGAATACTATAAATAGGTATGACCTTGTCCCCGTGGTTATCCAGTTATTTCTAGTAGGTACTTATTGTGTATACCCAACGTTAAAAAAGATTTATCCAGAAGTGGGCCTAGCGCAAAAAATACTATCTAATTAATACGGAATATAAGGGTTTTTAATTTTATATTTATATTGGATTATTAGATATACCTAACCCAATGTTCTATTCGTTCAATGTTTTATCCGTTAGATGCGGTATAAATACTCGCAAACATCAAACCGACATCCACATCTCAATAATTACAACCTTGTTAGCACGAGACAACTCTCGCGTTAAAAACTAAACTCCATTCCCAACACGTAAAAGCGAATTTCATCGGTAACTAAATATGACATTGTGTTACCGTTCGTTTGATATTGGCTTCTATTCTTGAGGTACAGGGTTGGGTTTCGCTTAGAGATGATATAGGGATATCGGGTTACTGAAGCCAGCCAAATGGATAGACAAATGTATGGCCCCTTTATGTATACTATTGTATATGTTATATATAATACGGTTTTCTGAACTATTCTGTTGTCTTTCTACAGTACTCAAACTAATGGCTCTGTAGAAATGGCTCAAATTATATTTTTTTACGTTTGTTTGAAAATTTTCGAGAAACTGAATTGACCAATAAATCGATATATCTATTGAACATACAAATCGGTGTGAAAAATAATCGGCTGAGAAAATCCGGAAAGCATTTGCCAAACATTTGGATATATGAAACAATTTTGCGCCAAGCTGAACGGAGACGCTTCGCTCGCTCAGGCAAAATCTAACTCACTGCTAGAGTCTGACACAGATAAATAATATTTTTCAAATGGGTCTCCTTCGCAATCCATAATATCGTATGTCCTAAAGTCAAATGCCATACCACATTTACCCTAAACACTTTTGACATATCAATCATTTGTCATAATGATTATTTGCCATAATGATCTTACATCCTAATGATCATAAACCATAATATTACATTACCTAATGCTCTAAATACCAAATATGTTTTGTACTAATCTATTAACACATAAAACTTACGAGTCATAATATACAAAACCATAAATCACATGTCCTAAAGTCAAATGCCATGATGATTACTTGCCATAATGATCATAAGCTATAATAACATTGCCTAATATCCTACTTTAAGGCAGGTCAGACTTGGGTTAGGTTAGGTACGACGACGAGCGAAGCGAGGAGGAGTGTTAGGTTGAACTATGACCCTAACGAGCGAGCGAAGCGAGCGAGCCGCGCAGGTCCGACTTGGCTTACGATTCCTTACATTACCTATTTCACCTTACGGCAGGTCCGACTTGGACAAATATCGAATTGGCTAAACCCCGAAAACTGTAGGTTGGGTTATTGGCTGAACCCCGAAAACTGTAGGTTAGGTTAGGTTTGTATTGTGACCACGTATAGCGGAGCGAGCGAAGCGAGCGGAGCGTCAGACTTGCTGAACCCCGAAAACTATAGGTTAGATTATTGGCAGAACCCCGAAAACTGTAGGTTAGGTTAGGTTTGTATTGTGACCACGTGTAGCGGAGCGAGCGAAGCGAGCGGAGCGTCAGACTTGCTGAACCTCGAAAACTATAGGTTAGGTTATTGGCTGATCCCCGAAAACTGTAGGTTAGGTTAGGTTTGTATTGTGACGACGTATAGCGGAGCGTCAGACTTGCTGAACCCCGAAAACTATAGGTTAGGTTATTGGCTGAACCCCGAAAACTGTAGGTTAGGTTAGGTTTGTATTGTGACCACGTATAGCGGAGCGAGCGAAGCGAGCGGAGCGTCAGACTTGCTGAACCCCGAAAACTATAGGTTAGATTATAAAAATCGGAAAAATAAAAAATCGGCATACTTATATTCGGAGTTTTAAAACATTCGGAATTATGATGAATGACACGTGATAATAATTAGGATAAGTAACTATTAAGACATATGATGATTATGGCAACTAGTATTAGGATATGTAACTGATAGGACACTTGATCATTAGTACTTAAGATAATAGTGCAAATAATCATTAGGATATTCAATATTAGGATGATCAATATTATGGCATTTACATTAGGATAAACGTTATTATGGCAAAAGATCATTATGACCACAGTTATTATGGAATTTACAAATAGGACAAAGGAAATTATGGATTCCAATATAGACCCTTTTCAAATACGTTTACGTACATAGGTACTTACTAAGAAGAAAAGGCTAAATATGGAATGAAATTCATACCTATGTTAAATTGCCCCGTATTTTACGATATTAATAAAACAAATGTATTTTTTTGTATAGCCCAATTCACTTGCATTATTCCATACATTTTAAATGTATTGTTATAAATTCAACAAATACTCAAAAATAAACAAAAAATCCCCACGCCTCCCTGAACGCACTGTTTTGTTTTTTTTTGTTTTTTTTTTAATTGTCGAGACCCGGGACTTCCGCGCCAATGAGCCGAAACAGATGCGGATCCGATAAGATCGGGCTGATTTTAAAGATAGGCCGGTTTCGAGAGGCTATTGTTGTGTATGGAGGTTTGATTGGATTTAAATGAACATCAGCTGTTGCTAAACATTTAGAGCAGTTCTAGAACAGAGTACTCCGTTTGTTTCTGTCGAAGTATTGTGCATTGTGACTATCAACTTTATCGTAGCGACGTCATCTTTGATAACGTTTTTGGGGCGACGGTCCTTTCACATTTTACTGAATATTTCCAAAACTAATAGGTATAATCAAAGGAAAATAATGGTTTTGGGTTCCGTGGTAATAAATAAATGAAATTAGTGTAAATGTAACACTATCTCAAAATTTTTAATATTGTAAATCAAGAATAATCGAACCGTTCGATTATTTACAAGAGCTTTTAATTTTTAGCATAACTTATAATCAATATAAAAATGTGACTCACCTATCCTTATGTTCTGCTTGTCTGTCTCTTTGTCTTCTATTTTTGAACCAATTTGAAACCTGAAATAGTAACATTTTAATGTAATTATAGACGTCATACTAAAATACGTACTGTTATAACATAGTATATATGCTAGGACCATGGTTATAACCAAACATTAATGTCAGCCACGGACAAATATACTATGTTCTACATACGTCACGGCGTCATGCCGTAAACTTGTACGTTATAGGTATACGTAACGATGACGGAATTTTACTTGATGAAAGTTACATCCAGTCTAGATGACGTACGGTAGACATTTGCGTTTAGGACATTGTGAGTTCGTAAATTAGGTCAGTATGCGACGGAGTGTTTTGGCCCTAATTTCTATCTGAGAAAAATTATATGTGACTCTGTCATCTCAATGTGTGGGAGAATTGTGTGATAATCATAGTCAAAGTCACGTGGAAAAGGCTACGCTTGGAGTTTCTCTGCGTGATAGAATCAAATCAAAGGCCTTTCAGCCTTTTACAGACTATACAAAACAGTATCATGTAGGAAAACAACGCTTTTCATGGCTACGCAAGCCAATACAAGAACGGCACACGCGACCACAGGCCCTGCAGATGTCAGACTGGCCTGCGCGTGGTGAGGAAGGGCCGAGCTGATGTCTTTCATCTAAGCTGAAGGTTAGTGCTCCCCACACCCAAAAGGAACAGACCAACACCGAGGCGGATCGTCACCCTATAGAATCAGAAATGAGAATATACGCAGAGGAACCAAGTAACTGACATAACTCTGAGGATTGCGAGGTTGAAGTGGCAATGGGTGATGGGCCATGTAGCCCGGAGAGAGCATGGTAGTTGGGGCAGCAAAGTGGTGATTCTTATATACATATAAGAAAGCATAGGATGGATAACCTCGTGAGGGCCCAGGGGAAGCGGTGGATGAGCTAAAAAAAATTGGGCAAGTGCGAGTCCGACTCGCGCATGAAGGGTTCCGTACCATAGAACAAGTTTGTTGTATGGGAGCCCCCCTTAAATTTTTATTTTATTTTATTTTTAGTATTTTTTGTTATAGCGGCAATAGAAATACATCATCTGTGAAAATGTCGACTGTCTAGCTATCACCGTTCTTGAGATACAGCCTGGTGACAGACGGACGGACAGCGAAGTCTCAGTAATAGGGTCCCGTTTTTACCCTTTGGGTACGGAACCCTAAAAAGGTCACCGAACTTTTTTTTGGACATATATTTGAAGCTCATCTTAATAAGAATCATTTGTACATTCGAACCTCATATAAATAAAGTGTCCCAAAATAATGTATGAAAACATTTTTTTTTTCAGTACGTCACGTTATTTAAAGACATGACGTGACGATCTGGAATGGAAAATTTGGGACATTATTTAACGCGAACACTATAACCCTAAAAATCTATTTTCTGCCCCTGGTTATATGGACGGATCCTCGTAAGGACGTGTGAATTGGTGGATGCGGTCTACGCAAAATCGCGCTCTGTGGAGAACCATTAACGAAAGCCTATCATCAGCTGTAAATGTCCGTAGCTCATCATCATACATCAGCCGACAGACGTCCACTGCTGGACAAACGCCTCCCCCAAAGTTAATATCCACAACGATCGATCTCGCGCCGCCCTCATCCCATTTCTGCCCTGGATCCTAACCAGGTCATCGGCCCACCTTTTGGTTGGCCACGCTGCGTCTTCCGGTCCGCGGTCGCCACAACCACTCTGCCCCAACGGCCATCGATTCTACGAGCAATGTCCGTGGCTGATATAATCAAAATCAGCAGCTGTGTGAACCCCACCCTGGGCTGTGGCCGCATCTGACACCGTCGTATCGCGTTACCGTTAGTGTCTTCGATCAATATTGACGACAGTGTGATTGAGTTTGTGGAGGGCATCGCACGACAAGTAAACAGTCATACCCCGATAACAACGTAATAAAGTCGTTTTTTTTCGCACACCTACATAAAATTGAGCTAGTCCCAAATTAAGCTCAAGACAAGAAAGCTTGTGTCACGGGTACTAGACGACGATATACTAATATACATAAATACAAAGAACATCCATGACCCTGGCAGAAATATTCGAGTTCATCATTCGAGGACCGCCGACTCAGTCAGAACTAATGTCGCTATGTGTATAAAGAAAATAGCCCGCAATGGCGTGGCGTCTATCTATTCTAACAAGACTTGCTTGTTGATTCCAACCGTTTTGTATTGTGTTTATTACAAGGTCCCATTTTGCATCTCTATACCAATACTGTCGACGTGTCCTTATGGTAAGCGGCACAGTGACCTTTTCCTGTCCAGTATCACAATATTTAGATTCGAAGGGTCTCCCTCGCGATCCCTAACATCGTTTGTCCTAAAATCACTTGCCCGAACTGTTTTGTCCTAATGGGCATGAGCCCTAACGATCAATTGCCATAACAATCATTTTCCATAACGTAATGGTTGTCCTAAAACTCATTTGTCTGAAACATCAATATCCCAAACTATCAATATCCCTAATATTTTTAGCCATATTCCTCGCAACCCTAAAATAAATTTAAATTTTTTAAAGTCTCCGCCCCTTTTGCAGCCACCGAACTGCTACCAATAAAGTAGTTCAATGGGTTAGGTTAGGTTAGAACTGCGACCACAACAGTACTCGAGCCGAGCGATTAAAACCAAAATTAGGGCATATACAAGGGGTAAGAACAAATGATCATTATGACAAATGGCATTAGGGTAAATTATCAATATGGCAAGTGACATTATAGGAAATAAGATATCAAGAAAACCAAAATTAGGGCATATGAGGGTTAGGACACGTGATCACTATGAAATAAAACGTTAGGGTATGCAAAAATAGGTTAAACAAACCGGCCAAGAGCATGTCGGGCCATTCTCAGTGTAGGGTTCCGTAGTTGCCCATCCTTCACAATAGACAATAAAATCAAATTTAAATTACGAGAAAGATTTCAAGCTCTATAAAAAGGTCGCAAACGCCAAAGCAACTGTAATTAATTATTACCTTCTGAAAGTTATCGATTATACGCACCAGATTGAGCGAAATGTTTTAATGCAGTATGGCATTTAACTAATATGTGTAACGTGCGAAGTATAATAACACCGCGCGGCATTAAGTCATTTTAAAGAAAATTATTAAATTTTGCGATAACCCAAAAAGGCTCAACCGATTTTATTCAATATAGTTTTCATTGAAAGTACTAATTAGGCCTTATTTTCATGAATTTTTTCATAATTTTTTGACCCGTGGTTGAGAAGTTAGAGGGGGGGGACGGGACACTATTTTTTGGATTTCCCGAGCGAATATTTACAAAACTGCTGACTTTATCAAAAAATGATATGGAAAGACCCCTATTGTTTTTGAAAGACCTATTCAACGACACGCCACATGCTAGTGTAGGAACGAAAAAAAAAATTCACCCCCACATTAGGTGTACGGGAGGTACCCGAAAAAAAATTTTTTTTTTAGTTTCTATTTTACCGTTATGTCGGCGTGATACATACACATACTCATACCAAATTTCAGCTTTCTAGCACTTATGATCACGGAGCTAAGCCGCGGACGGACAGACGGACGGACAGACGGACATGGCGAAACTATAAGGGTTCCTAGTTGACTACGGAACCCTAAAAACGTTAGGGATTCAAATATAGATAGAATTAATTTAAGGTTTTTGCCCTTTTTAAAGTTTTGAAATTGTTCAATCCAACTTGTTGATTATTTATCCATACATTTGCAGAAAACCGAACAAGGACACGTTGAACATGATCCAAGTGCCGTACAACTGCCCGGAAGGCTGGGAGATGGATGCGGATGGAAATTGCCGCGAACCCTTCTAACTTGCTAGGCTTACTTTAAATTTAGGCATGAGGCATTAATTCAAGAACACTGCAAATGTCCATGCAAAATTCTTGTTCCTCTAGATGATGTTAGCTTGTTAAGCAGTGGTCTAAGCGTCATATGACATGCATGGGGTAGATACCTCGCTATGTGGTGTGGTGGCCTAGCGGCTACATTAGTTTGGTTTTATTAGAATACAACTTTGTATATGCAGGCAGACTGTCTCCTTGAATATTAATCGTTCCTGGTTTAGGTCAAGATACTGAAGTGTCTGTGACAGTCTTTCTTGCAGTATTATTGATAGTTACTGCAACTACTAGTATTAATTATCTGTTACGTGTGTGTTAATACCGCTTCGAAATACATTTTTGAATTATGAATTTTATCTTGTTTTATTTATTACGAGTTTACTTCCTAATTAAAATTTAAGCTTTCCAGGTAGGTGCTCTACATACAGCGCCAACCACGTCGTCCTTGAATGTACTTGGTAAGGCATTGGCAGTCTTTTTGAATTAGTTATTCAAGGCTGCTGCGAACGAATGAACTTACCGACATGATGTCTGTCATAAGCATGCCGGGCTCTGGGTACTCTCGTAATAAAAAAATAGTCGTCCTTTATGTTTTTACACTTTTGGTGACTGAGTGATCGGAATAAGAATGTTTTATAGGGTTTCGTACTCCGCTGTCCGTCTGTCTGTATGTCTGTCTGCCTGTCTGTTGACAAAATTTCAACTGTCTAGTTTATATTTTCACAGATGATGTATTTCTGTTGCCGTTATAACAACAAATCCTAAAAACAGAATAAAATAAATATTTAAGTGGGGCTCCCATACAATAAACGTGACTGGTTGCGTTAACTTTGCGCCTCATTTCTATCCGGCGCCATACATACCAGCTGCAAACTTAACTTAACCCGGCCAGTGAAGATGGGAAGTGTTTATACGGAACCCTCGGTGCACGAGTCTGACTCACACTTGGCTTTCTTGGTAGTTATCGGCTCCCTAAGTGAGATGAAGGCAAATGCCCAGAGTAGCCTTTATAAAAGAGGAGCTTAGCAGTTCCTGTATATACCTGTACAGTGGTGAGGCCGGTGGTCTCCGCCAGTTCTCTCTTCTCTCGCGGCGACGGGTACGGGTTGTGGATGTACCAATCCCGGAGAACTGACCGTGACTTTTCCTGCAACAAATAAAACAGTTTAGTATACCTGGTATTCAATCCAAATGGGTCAGTATGGAGACGTGAGAAACCATGAGAGGCATGATGTTGATTTTAGATTCCTTCGTGCGTTCACACTCTAGCATAATCTGGGTCTGATCTAGCATTGTGAGGTTACCACAACTGAACTATATGTCATTCACTGACATCAGACATACGCACACTTCTATAAGTTCTATAATACTATTGTACAGGCACAGTACAGGCTAAAATCTTGTCTGTTGGCTTGATTAGGTTGGTTAGATCTAATTAGACCTTATGGTAGATCCTGGAGGTACATAAAGGAAAAATTCAACCTATGCTTGCTGTTAGGAAAGATGGAGTAGGATTTAGGAAGATGCGCACTCGGAAACAATACTGTTATGAGCCTGATATAAGTAATTGAGTACATCTTATCTTACGTATGAATCATAAATACTTTTTGTTTACCTTGAAACAGTATGAAGTCTCTTCTCCATCCCATATCGTCCTCGGCAATGGGAATTTGCGTCGCACGCGATATTTGCCGACGGCGCCGAGCGGCCGCCCCCGTAGCCTTTCTGCTTCCATATAGTGGGCTAGAACAAACAGATATCATTAACTGAGACAGCTTTCTTCCATAACAATATAGTTTGTAAGGTCTTAGAAATTCTTAAAATAATAGGTTCAATTTGGTGGAACAGAAGGTTCATGTCTCAATTGCGTCAGGTATACACCATATTTCTCTTATCCATCACTCCATTATTACTGAGGATCATCATTCCGCCACACCTGAACACCATACACCCGAATGCCATTTCAAGTATCTCACGAAGTATCTGCTATCTTATCTTTTAAGGCTTATAGTAAATCATCAATATGAGAGAGACCAGAGGAAAGACAGAAGTATCTCTTATCTTTGAGCCACAGAGTCTGCAGCTTGGCATGGTTGTACGCGCTGAAGGTGTGCGACTCGAGCAGCCGATACAGCTCCTTAAAGTTGACGCGATGGAAGGCCACCATGGCCTTGACCATGCTGGCAGGCACGCTGGTCCCTGGGAAAGACAGAAGCGTCTCTTACCTTTGAGCCACAGAGTCTGCAGCTTGGCATGGTTGTGCGCGCTAAAGGTGTGCAACTCCAGCAGCCGGTACAGCTCCTTAAAGTTGACGCGATGGAAGGCCACCATGGCCTTGACCATGCTGGCAGGGACGCTGGTCCCTGGGAAAGACAGAAGCGTCTCTTACCTTTGAGCCACAGAGTCTGCAGCTTGGCATGGTTGTGCGCGCTAAAGGTGTGCGACTCCAGCAACCGGTACAGCTCCTTGAAGTTGCCACGATGGAAGGCCACCATGGCCTTGGCTTTCAGCACGGACTCGTGGGCGTGGAGGCGCTCGCATGCTGGGAGAGACCAGAGGAAGCGGCCGAGCCGCTCGATGTTCCCGGCTTGCTGGAGGACCTGGGGGCAAGGATGAGTTTCGTTTTAAGAAGTCACTCAGTAATTAATCATCATGTGCACTAGACAAACGATTAACAGATTCGTTGTGGCTGTTTAAATCAAGACTTTGGTACGATACATTTAAAAACGCTGAATTATTCTAATATTAAGTGGTCAAGAGTCATATCGTCTGTTGACAACCAAAACTCACTAAGTAACAAATACCTACTTAAACCTACTTACAGCTCGTCTCTCAGTGTCAACCTATATATAGGTACTGACTAGATACGAGGTATTGAAGAGCAGTGACAGAAATGTTAGTGATTTTCGTGATAAATCGACTAACAGCAGTACATTTGGTTATGATCTTGAAGCTGGAGGGAACGAGGGACAAAAAAAAACGCGTTTATCACGAACTAAAAAATATAAACTGAAGAAAGGGACTTTCACCAACATTTTACTTATCAATGAAACTAAATCCTACCATTAAATTAAATTACACTATTTAACACTCAAAATGAGCCTTATATAACGCATAGACAATCAATGTGTCTACCTAGGTTTATCATCATTTGCTAAAAAACTTTTTACAAATAATCACTTAACAAACAACGATTTACAAACTATTCATTTCACAAACCTATCATTCCTTAAAATGCTTATTTAACAAATAATTACTCGACAAATATGACATTTAATAACTTAGACGTTTTATAAACATATTGAATGACAAAGTTTCATTTAAAAAATGTTCAGTTCACGAATAAATCGTTTTAAAAATCAGTTATTTTGCAAAACATTATTTGATAAACTATTGTTTCATAAAAATATTAAAAATAACTCTCTATATAACGAAACGCAGGACGGTATGAAGTTTAATACTCGAAACACTTGGGCCAAATATTAAACAGGCAAGTACTTATTTCGGTCAGATTGTACCAAAGAGGGGCCGTTTCTGGGACTTGAAATTTTTTACACTTTTTTTGGACTTAAATTAGATTGAATCTTGTAGATTACACTAAAATAAGCATGCTTTGTTCTTTAAACTTTTTCTCTCAGAGCGATATTTACCGAGATACTGGGGTTCAAAAAATATTTTGCCCAGGGGCCGAGCTTTGGTAGATTGAGTGATGTTCCATTTTTAGGGTTCCGTAGTCAACTAGGAACCACTCCCACAATCCCTTATAGTTTCGCCATGTCCGTCTGTCCGTCTGTCCGTCCGTCCGTCCGCGGCTTAGGTCCGTGATCATTAGTACTAGAAAGCTGAAATTTGGTATGAGTATGTGTATGTATCAGGCCGACAAAACGGTACAATAAAAACTAAAAAAAAAATATTTTTTCGGGTACCTCTCGAACACCTAAAGTGGGGGTGAATTTTTTTTTCGTTCCAACACTAGTGTGTGGGTGTCGTTGAATAGCTCTTTTAAAAATAATAGGGTCCTCCAAACATTATTTTTTGATAGTCAGCAGTTTTGAAAATATTCGCTCCGATAATTAAAAAAATAGCGCCCCCCCCTCTAACATTTTAAACACGGGTCAAAAAATTATGGGAAAATTCATGAAAATGAGGCTTTATAAGTACTTTCAATGAAAACTATATTGAACAAAATCGGTGAAGCCGTTTTTGAGTTATCGCAAAATTTCATAATTTTCTTAAAAGGACATAAGTTGACTTCCAGAAGGTAATAAGTAATTACAGTTACTACATTTTTATAGAGCTTGAAATCTTTCCTGTAACTTAAGTCTATTGTGAAGGATAACCAACTACGGAACCCTACACTGAATAGAATAGAATAGAATAGAAAAAACTTTATTTTTTATTATTAAATTACAGATTTATGGCCCGCCAAGTTCGAGCAGTCTTATTTTACCTATATCTTATGATAAAGATCTAAGTGTAAAATAACTGGGGCTCAGTTCAAACGAGAACTGGCTCACGCGGATGCTACGTAATTATTTTATATCACAGGAATACGAGGAGGGACCGACCGCTTGGAGAGTGGTTTACCTCTTTGTTGCTTACACACATAATCTATTTCGCCGGTGCGTAAACTAGGCAACATGGGATTATGGTGATTTGGCTTGTCATATTTATCACCAGGTAATGTAAGACCGGGAATTTGCTGTTCTTCCAATTTACGTAGCATGTCTTCATGAAGATCCCTCGCTCTTAGATACCACGGATCCTCATCAAGCATCTCCCATATTACTTCAGAACTAGTATTTCTTGGAAAATTTGCAGCTGTCTTCAATGCCATGCGGTACTGTCGCTCTAATTCGGTTAATTTGGATTTACATACCCGAGGGTAAAGTTGCACTATGCCGTAATCCATGATTGGTAACAATGTTGCTTTTATTACTTTAATTTTTGTTTCAATCGACACTTTACTGTACCATCCTATTATGGGGGCCAGCATACCACGTACTTGCTTAACTTTTTTTTACTGTATTTTTGGCGTGTTCTTTCATAACTAGTCGTTGGTCCAGATGTACACCGAGATATTTAATGCTGGTCTTTATCGGTAGTTTCTCACGTTGAAGTCGGAGTGTCCGATTGTATTTACGTTTGTTTGTAAACAGGACGCAGTCTGTCTTACTGACGTTGCACTTCAATCCCCATTCGTTGTAATAATTTATGACCGTCTCAGCAGCCCACGATGCTCGTCGAGTTGCAGTATCTGGTCGGCAAGCTTCATTAAGTATGCATAGATCGTCAGCATATTGTGAGAGTGTGATACCAGCGATATGAGTCTTGGGTATGTCACTGACATATAAGTTAAAAAGGATTGGTCCTAGAATGGACCCCTGTGGTACACCATGAGGAACTGGCACTCTTTTTCCATACATAGTACGATATTTGCCTCGAACTTCTCGACCTGCAAGGTAATTCTCAATGAGCTTAATTACATTATTTGCCATTCCTGCATCCAACAGTTTTTTACTTAGTCCTTGATGATTAATTGAATCGAATGCTTTGCTTAGGTCAGTTGAGATCATTGCTACGCTGTTACCATTGGCAAGAGCATCAGTTATTATTTTTCCAGTTCGTAAGATTTGGGTACCAGTTCCTTTATTTTTTGTGAATCCATGTTGATACTCCGGGATAATTTCTAGTCGATTAACTTCTGAGATAATTCGGCTATGCATGATTCTTTCGCAAAGCTTTCCCATTATGCTCAGTAAGGTTATTGGACGATATGAAGCAGCATCTGTGTGAGATTTGCCAGGCTTGTGGAGGAAAATACAATCCCCCAACTTCCACCGTTTCGGAAAGTATCCAGTGCACAAAATGTAATTTATTATACGTGTCAATGCGTTATGGTATGCAGGACCAGCAAGTTTCAATGCGTCTGCTCGTAGCTGATCAGGCCCTGGTGCTTTCTTATTTTTAAAAAGACGAAGGGCTCGCACTACTTCTGTCAAATCAGTTTCTGTAAGTGGATAGTATATGGTGTGTAAGTCTCAGAGTTTTTATGATCGTTATCTAAGTTAGCTTCCTTTACAACTGCAGTATCAACCAGGACATTAATTGTATCCTCCTCAGTCATCATTCCCGGCAAATCGGGTAAACGCTGAGGTTTTGTTTTTAATGAACGCTGAATTTTCCACATCTTAGAACAGTTGTTTTCGGGGCTCTCTATGACAGCATTCCACTGAGCCTCTCGGTATTCCTGTAACGCCCGTTTTACGATATTCTTGGCGGCATTATATGTACGACGTAAAATATGTCCGTTAGGCGAGTTTTTGGCTTTCAGTTTGCTTCGGTTGCGGTGTTGTATCATATATTGGATATTAATGGGCAACTCCTCACGTCGTTTAGATTCTCTAAGTGGTGCCATTTCATCCAACGCCTCGATAAGCACATTTTCTAATTGTTCGATGTATGATTCAGCCTCATCATCCGTTTTCGGTTCTGGCAAGGGTAGTTTTGCTTCAATAAGGTCTTGAAATTTGATCCGAGATTCCTTTGATTCTGTAATATTCTTCATCACTCGTCTTAGTTGTACATGTTCATGGGTCTCTATATCGACTTCTAATAGCCATGGTAAGTGGTCTGATGAAATAGAGTTGAGTTGTTTGGACCGATAAGTAAATTCCATTGCATCCTGTGTCACTATCGCCACATCAAGTATTCCATCTCCTCGGTGACATGGTCGTGATGGTAAGTTGGTATGCACTAATTTAGCCTCTCGGTTATCGATGGTTCGTTTTACTAGGTTACCAGCTGCTTGTGTTTGGGAGTGTCCAAGTTGCTGCATTCTCAAGTTCAAATCTCCAACGTTGATTGACATGGTGTTATCTTCCAGTAGTGCTTCCCAGTCAGCTCGGATTTGATTAAACCGCAGATGTGGATTATATAGTCCCCGAATTATGATACCACCATTCACTGTTTCCAACCTGACAGCTACTCCTTCAATACACCGGTCCGTTTCTTCCACACCCGGGATCACTGTAGTAGCATTCCAGCGGAGGCCGTGTTTTATGTACATAGCAGTGACAAGGTGATCTGCTTTGGTGTCATAAATTTTATTCAAACCCGGCAAATTATACTTGCATTTAGTGAAGTCTACTTTACACTCATTTACAATCAAAATATCCGGGTGGTGCTTATTAGTCAGTTGCTTGAGTTCAATATATTTGTTTCGAATACCTTGAATATTACAGTGCATAATCCTCAAGCACTGTTTTGTTTTCCTGGTCATGCTCGGTAACTTATCCATTGATGAGTTCCAATACAAAGTCAAGAATTGTTTCTGCGGGGTACCCCTTTGCTTGTAGGCTTCTCATGAGATCCTTGGCCTTGTCAAGTAAATTGGATGATGTTGCCATTTTTCCTTCATTCTCGTCAGGCTTGTTTACAGCATTTCGGTTGCTTGTGATGTTTGTTACTGCTGCGTAGCTAACTCCTTCTACTCGCATTACTTTGGAGTCAGCTAGGCTAGCTCGCTGTATTGGTCGCTGTTCCGATTTTGAGCGTTCGATGTTTTTGGCAAAGGCCTGCCGTCTGTTTTTTTGCTTTTCAATTTCTAGCTGAAACAGCGGACACTTAGCTTGCCTAGCTGAATGTCCAATTTCATGGCAATTATAGCAGACATGCCAAACATCTCCATTTTCTCTTTGTTCGATAGAGTCTGGTTGCTGAGGTCTGTGACAATGAGCTTGTACGTGTCCAAATTGCCAGCATCGCTTGCACTGAACTATCGCGGTATCTCGAACTTTATATTTTTCAATCGTGGCACGCTGGCTCAGAATATACACCGTGAAATTTTAGTGGTTGTTTTCCCGCAACGAAATGATTTTGCCATGGACGTACAATCCGTGTGTTATCTTTTTTTTCATTAATGTTAAGAAATGACAGATTTGCAAAAGCGTCGAACGAAACTCGAAAATGACCTAACACCAGTAGTAGCACTGCAGTAGTACGTACTTCTTTCAAGTGAATAAAACAAAATAACCTAAAAAGTAGTGCCATTTTTCCTTCATACTTTTACGGGCTTAGGACCGTCATTAAATACGTTTTACGGGCAGTTTACGGATCTTCAAAAGTAAAAATTACAAGTTTAGATCAAGCTTGAAATGATCAAAAACGTATTTAAGGCGTATTTGAAAAATGGAATCAACTTATTTACAATGATTATTAAATTGCCTTACCTAATTTTTAATCGTCCCGTATTCACACTTAAAACTTCCCGATAACGCAATTGTTCGTACTGCAATCCGCCACGTTCAATGCACAATCGGGCACGTTTACTTTGATTGTTTTTCAATGATATTAATGTAACTATCACGTCTAACAACATCGAAAGCGTCCATTATTCCCGCTATTAACGCATCACGAGTTTCGTATTCCCGCTGGTACACTAAGGCGCTTTAGCTCAGACCACAAATAAAAGTCCAACGGAGTTAGGTCCGGGTCTGTCGTAATTAGCCCTGGCGTACAGCGTACAGCTGCACCATCGCGACGTACTCTAAATTTGAATATTCGTAATGTCGATCCATTTTACGGTGATTTGTGAACTCCGCATGCGCAAAACGAGGGTGGATGCGCAAGCGCCTGTCACGGGTCAACTGAAAAGAAGGGTAGCCGGCTACCCGCCGCGTCGGCGCCTTAATCTACTACTGGTAATCCCTGAGAGAGTGAGAGGGGAGTATCCGCGTTGCTCGCTGCGGGAGCGCCTTATTACTGACATGCTACGACTTATTTGTGCCTAATCGTGTTTACTTGTTTATTCGTTTATCTGTTTACCTACAATATCGGGAACTGTCATTTACTTGCAGTTTTAGTGCGTTACTATTGTTTTTCGCAAGTTCAAGTTCAGGATATTATTTTTGTATTTTTTTTAAAGACAAGTTTTTATTTTTTGAGTTTGTCTATTATAATTCGAAAGTACTACCGATACCAAATCGCCCTGCCGCGGGAAAACAACCACTAAAATTTCACGGTGTATTTAATGTCGCGGGCTACTCGCAAGTCGGTTTCTCCTGGGAAAATGAGTATTAATGCTGAGTTTTTCATGATTATCACTCGCTCCATCTTAATACCGTATCTGGCAAGAATATCAGCTTTAATTTCATCCTCAGTGTAACCTTCGGCTCGAATACCCTTAGCAACTAGTTTCTTTGCAGGGCGGCGATCATCTTTGCAGGCGTGGGTGTAGTGCTTATATTTGGCTGGGTTTTCATCTAACTGGGCCATAATTGCGTGATATGCTTCTTTATTTTTTGGAATATACGTGATTTTTTTACTTTTACGATCTGCACGTATTACACAATTGGTTATTCGTGCTCGTTCGTTTGCTGCTTTCCATTCATTTTTATCCGTTATCCATTCATCATATTCACAAACAAAAGGAGGATATCGCTTTGTGCGCGCTTGTTTTTCAGTTTTCTCTGCTGTAGATGTTCCGGGTGAGGCAAGGTTGATCTCGTTGCCACGTCGTGATTTGTCTGTAATAGACGGCGTTTTATCTACAACCGTGGGTAAAGCACTTTGTTTCTGAACACGGCGTCGCTTGATGGCTCCATTTTCGCTCAAGACTGAGACAGTGTCATCTGATTCTTCGGCGCGCTCGTCTTCAGTTGAGGGAAGCAAGGAGAAAGCATTACTTGTTTCTATACTGATCTTAGGTATAGGTTTTGATCGATCATTTCGAGATATTTTTGACTGTGCCTGTTTCCCAATATATTGAGAATTACGGTTGGGTACTGGTTGGTCACGTGATGATTTTTTTATATCCTTGGCCATCGAATTGTTGATACCTCTGGATTCATTATATTTTTGTTGGTTATCTTTCGCAAGTTGCTGTTTCGCGTGGCTTACTCTTGCAGTCGACGTCCATGGTCCTTCAACTTGTTTTTTTGCCATAGGTTTTATTGTGTCACATCTAAATTCGACGCGACTCATTTTTTTGCAGTAAGTGCATATTATCCTCTCGCGAATAATAAATTCGTTTTGTGCGATCACTTGAACGAAAAGTGGTCCTGAGTATTCACATAGTGGGCCTTTACCTTGTTTAAGTTTGTTCGCATTAGCGAGATAATGAACGTACTTAGTTATTAATATTACAGAACCCTCAGGGGTTCTTTCTAGTTCACTGCGTATAAATATCTTCACAGCACTTGTTTGTCCACAGGCGCATTTATGATTTTTTGACATAGTTTGGTCACCAATCCAGTCATAAAAGTTCACTTCTTCAGACGAGATATTACAAAAGTAACACTGCACTGCGTCTAGTCCGTTATCGGAGTTAATAGGGGCATTGTTTACCTCAAACCTTTTAAACGACAACTTATCGCCTATTTTCCACTCACTATCTACCTCCATTTTTCACTTTTAGTTAAGTCCCGCACAGATCCGCAATATTAGGCGGCGTATGCGGTGCACACATAGCAGGTTGCTTCTCACGCAGCCCCGCTCATGGCGGGGCGTCAATAGAGTAGCAGGCTCGTATGCGCACGTGCGTTCGCCTCGACAGCTGGCGCGCGAATCACCCTAGCACCCTACACTGAGCGTGGCTCGACATGCTCTTGGTCGGTTTTTTTTAAGCAAACATTTTGACGCTCCGCTGTACATAGTCATAAAACAAACCTAACCTAACCTACAGTTTTCAGTTTTCGAGCCATGTTACCTAAAAAACCTCAATAACCTGAACACTAAAGACGTCTGTATGCTCATCAGAACAATTATACTTTGTTAAAAATTAGGTACCTATATTAATATTTGTAGGTACTCGTAGAAAAATACACATGAATGGCGTTCACACCATGATGATTTATTAAACGAAATGTTTACCAAACAATGCATTTTATTTACGTTGTTTTATCATTCGTTATTTTGTTATTTGACTAGAATAATAAATGAATAATTTGCGAAATAATGTTTTGTGATATGATGTTTTCTCCAATAAATAATTTGTATCATGATCTATTTGTAAAACTATATTTTATGCAACGTCTAATTTGGGAATCGTTAATTTGTCTAACGTTGTTTGTAGAATGAATATTTATGAAACGTTGTTTAGCAAGTGATTGGCTACCGTCTACCTACACTGTCAACATAAAAAAAAGTATTACATAATTAATTGAAAAACAGTAGGAGTTTAAAACCATAAATTGTAGTTTCTATAAATAACATTATTACACTCATTGTAATAATTCAAATCATCCAACCCTTCGAGCACGGATCGCTTACCCAGTTACCGACTCCACAATTAGAGGGTTAGGCGCAGTAATGGTTTCAGCAGGTGGATTACTGGGAAAATTAATTCTTAGGGTGAGATAGACGTAATTATTTTTGGCACGTGTAACATTAAAATTATGATCTGTTTATTTTTTGGATATTTTTGGCACTTTTTAGGGTTCTGTGTGCGAAGCGATGGGTTCGAATAAGGGCATATATTTGTGTAATTATTTATTTATTTATTTATTCAAATTAGTTACACAGTATTACAGTATAAACCAAGGCACTGTGAACTACAAAGTTACATTTTAGAAAAGCTTAAATCTAGTTTGATGTAGGCGACGTAACTGCGTGGCTCCGTTGCGTAATGAGCTTTATGAGCTCGAATATTTCCTACAGGGCTAACACATCTTGCCGCGACTTCGCTTGTCGCGCAACGCAGTGTCACCTGTCTTACTCGCACGGTATCGAAAGGAAAGTGACAGATAAGTTAATGTCGCACGATAAAAAGTTGAGGCAAAGTTATGCTAGACGAACTGGGCCATAAAAATGTCGTGTTTATCGTTTAGCACACATAGATACAAAGTACTAACTAGAGCTTAATTTGCTACTAGGTCGATTTGTGTGTGATTATAAGTACTAGGTCGATGCAGAGTCAGCCACCGGCTAAGCTTGCACCATAGATTGGAGCGGAGTTTTTTTTTTTTCGAAATTTTCTCTTCGTCACTACCTAGCGAAATTTAATTTTTGCATTTTAAAACAAAAATTTCTAAAATCGGTTGAGAACTCGCTGAGATCTGCGCATTGTCACAAAGTACATTCGAGTCGATCCATGGGAGCTCCAATGATATTTATTTAAAACCTCATTAAAGTTCTCCTGGTGACTTGCTTTTTGTATACGCAACAGATTATAATAATTTATCATTTTGTCTTTAAGTATGTATACGTTCTCATATGTACAAATAGGTACAGTCTACGCGCGAGTCTGGCCGGGTTAAGTTAGTTTGCACCTGGTATGTATGGCGCCGCATGCAAATGAGGTGCAAAAATAACGCAGCCGATTACGTTTGTTGTGTGCCCAACAAACAAATACGTCGTATAAGTCTTGACTTGTACGACCTAAAGTTGGATAGCAGTCTTACAATGGTAATGAGATGACTACCAACCAGGTCCTATAGATGTCTTTAATGTAACTAATTAGTCGTGCGACGAATATGTCATAGTAAACTGGTCTTAGCAACGTTGGGGAGACTAAACGATACGACGTTATATTACAGTTTTCGCTAAAACGTTTGTACGACAACGCAATAGTCATACTATCGTTATAGTCCAATAATAGGTTTTGAACACACCAAATCATATTTTTGGATAACCTTTATACGACATTTATACAACGTGGATGTTATATAGACGTTTTCACAGTGACGTTTATATAACAATCAGTATCTTGTTTTACAGCGGTCAATTAAATACTCTTAAATGACTTGGTTGTTTATTGACGACTCAAACATAACCTTAATATTACATGATGTCCGTTTAATGTCGTGTCCTGACTTTAATCAAACTTGCAGTCGCATTTAAGTCAGGTTTTGACTTTATAATGATTAGGCGGCCATATTTACGGAAGTTTGATGAATTTTTGCTACGAAAATGGAATCAAAACAATCGTGGAGACAATTAAAACGTAGTGGAAGTTTCAAAAGAAAAGTAAATCGTGAATTTCTTTTTTTAAAACACACAACATCAACCAGCGTGGCATTGGTCACAAATGTTGAAATGAAAAGTGTACAACACATGAACAACAAAAAGGTTCAGTATCAATGTTTATTTTATTACAATATAAAACATTCATGTGTATATTTTTTCCGTTTTTTTTTTGTTTATCCGTAAATGTAGTGTTGGTTATAATTTGTTTATAATCAAATTTTGTTCTAAACAAAATTTTGAAAGAATTCTGTTTAAAACTATGAAAATGTATTTTAATTTGTTGACAGTTGATGTTGTTCCATCTGGTCCATTTACTATGAAGAGTTCTTTCCTGAAATAGATTTACAAATAATAAATTTTGGTGAATATTGACAATACGAAAAGGGTTTTTAATGTTTTTGAGGAACTCTCATAGCTAGCTGTCATGGCGACCATCATCATCATCATCAGGTCGTACAGAGGTAAGTGTGCGACAAAAGCAACATGTCAGACATTTTTGGAAAAAAACTATTTTTGTTAATGAAAATATAATGATTATAACACAAAATTACGAGGGGGCATGAAAATCTGAATTGTATTCACATAGGTATATTATCATAAAACTTCAGTTCCCAGTCAAACTAAATAGCATGAGACACAGATAAAGTAAGCAAGATATGAAAATTAAATAACACTCACCTTTTTATTTCCTTGTACTTAGTATTTATTTTACACTGAAATCTTTGAACCACAAACACGTTGCCACGAACAATATGAATAAGTCTTACAGGTGTTGTCACTTGACTCAAATAAAACGTTTTAGTCATTCAATAACACCTGTACGGTCACAATACAACAAACGAGTCGTTGTAAAGTTAGGATGCGACTACTGCGCGACGAAAGTGGTTATCCTATAACATTTGTACGACTGTTGAATGACGTTAACGAAGTTGGCTCGAGAATTCTGTATGACCATTATACGACTATTTAGGTCGTATAACTGGGGCCATTTTCGCGTTTATAACGTTAGTATGACTTTTATTATAGCGATGTATGGTATTCAGATAACGTTTACTTAACCTTTATACGACGTTAAATTGTTACTTGGGTGGGAGCCACACAAAATATTTATTTTATTCTGTTTTTGTCAGCGGCCACAGAAATACATCATCTGTGAAAATGACAACTGTCTAGCTATCACGGTTCATGAGATACAGTCTGGTGACTGACAGACGGACGGACGGACGGACAGCGGAGTTTTAGTAATAGGGTCCCGTTCTTTACCCTTTGGGTACGGAACTCTAAAAAACAACCACCTCATCGCATTATCTCGCCATTTTCTATTCCCAAGTCGAAATAGTGTAAAACAAATACAACAACAAACCCAATTTATTAAACCACCCCCTTATCACTCCATATCGAGCCTCGCCCGTAAATCCCATTATTCGGAGCCCTCCAATTATTACGGTAACTGACACCCTCCATTAGGGAGCTTCAATACAATCGTTATGGGATTTCCTAGCTTGGGAATTATTTTGAACTAGTTTTTGCTGACCTTACCTCTTTCCACGGACCTTTTAACAAAATCTTGTCTTTACCACAGCATTGAGGGAGAATATAAAGCTTAATCTAAAAGGATATGTGAATGAAAAAAAATGCAATAAATAAATAAAATGATACATTTGTTGAAAACAGTGGACAAAACCATAAAAGATTTTTTCTACTCCAGTACTTTTTTCTGTCATTTATATAGTTACTAACTCTAATATAAAGACATAAATTATGAAAGTCTGTAAGTCTATACTCTACTGCCCAAAAAAACACTGCTAAACGATGTTATAATGTCGCCAAAAAAGCATCTCTTAGTACCACAGATTACAAGATAAACAGCTGCATTCACACAATTTGCAATTAAAAAAAAAAACTTATTGTACTAAGGCATGGCTGCCAACTAAAATCTTCTGTGCATGGATGTGAACGTATACCTTTATGTATAAGTTTATATTTTTTTGACAGTGGACGTCAAGAAAAAAAAACATCAGACTATTTTTTTTTTAATTTTGTTGATTCCGAGCGGGAACATGTAATTATTTTCTTTGTTGTTTATTTGCATTTTATTTATGAAATGTCGAGTCGTAGAAAAAGTATTGTATGCCGTTGCATAAGTAGGTCAAAAAAACGCTCGTGGCATCTTTCTTACGATGGTCGCTGCGCTTACATCGTAACCCATGCCACTCGCTTTTTTTGCCCCCTCTTATACAACGGTTGCATAAATACTATAATTGCCGCTGTATTCTCTCAGTTAAAAATTGAAAATTATTCAATAATTTTAATAATGTTACACAATAAGGTAAACACTTCCGTACTCCAAATGTTCAATAATTGACGCCCCAATGGTGTAAGAAATAAATAAATGTACCTTTTTAAATGGTATGAAAACCTGGTATAATATTAAGGTCGCACACTGGTGCCCTTATCCTAACCTAACTATGTTACAAGTGGCGAATTGTCTCCGAGGTGGCCGCAAATACTTTTCGCCTATTTGCTCGTCACACACGTGCGTCCGGTATCCTAAGTCAACATACCACTTGATGATGTGGTAAAAAGTTGCCAATCTTGCGAGTTGTCTTGCCACTAAATTTACGATATTATCTTGATTTGAATCGTTTGTTCAAGGGACTTACAATATTATGTACAACACAATAAAAAAAGCTTAAACTAAGTTCCTTAAAAATGGAATATTTAGATACCTAAAAATAAGCCTAACACTCAGGCAAAAGGGGGAAGACCCCGCTCCAAGCCGTTTCTGGATTTTCTGGTACAAAGGCTGTCCATTGCGATCCAGCGTGGAACTGCTGCGAGCGTTATGGGCACCTTTGGACCAGAACCGACAGGGAGCGGTGCTTTTGGAAACCTCTTTGTTTTTATTGTACATATATCTGTACGGTTACCTGTGCCTCCGCGGCTTGGGCCCGAAGACGCTGGCAGCATTTCCTCGCTGAATCGCAATGCTGATGCGTTGTGAGAGGAAGCCGCCAGCTCTTCGGTCACCAGTTTGCGAAGTAGCTTATTTTACTAAGGTCTTTATAAAGTTTGTGGCCGCTGTTTTTCATGTTTATTTGGTTCTCATTAGATAAATTAAATATAAAGTTTCTGAAAATGCAAGCGATGTCACAAAACTGTAAATAAAAAAGTTTTTTTTTCGCAACAACGTTTAATTCCTAGCCACCCTTAGTGCGTTGGCTGAATCCAAAGAACCCCAAAACTACCCTCTATTAGCACTCGGATCCATTTCCAATTTATCCGGAACCCTCAAAACAAACCGTGGCCATGGCGACGCCGGATATCCGGTTACTGGGCGGGGCTAGGGCAGGATACGCCTACGCCCGGACTGAACCTTCTTAGAGTTTGAATGAAATGGATAGTAGATACAGTTTTCATTGCAGTGAATTAAAAGTTTATGCAACTGTTACCTACCTACATAATGGGAGAAGTCTTTAAAGACTCCACTCTAGCGTCTAAACAATAGTCTGGTTTTACCTGCTCACAAAATTTCCCGATAATCGGTTAAGGTCGGTTAATTCTAGAACAGCCGAAAATCTAGACACTTTGATTGAGCACGTACATTTTTTTTTGCCTATCTGAAATTGAGTCAATAAGAGTCGATAAGGAACAACTACAGAACCATAAAAATGCCATTATAAACTAAAATAAATAATGAATTCACTGTTCAACATCGTATGATTTGATTTGGTCCGAAATGACAAGGTTTTCAAGCACGCCTACGGTTTTGATATACTAAAGTTAGGTACATAACAATGGTTTCGGAATGGCTGCAAATTTAAGATTTTTTGCCCGTTTTCAACCCCCATACCTATGTATCTCCACCATTTTGATAAATCTCGAAATACTGAATGGACAAAAAAATCTATAATTCTCGAACTTACAAAATTTCACTAGAAATGATTGAGAAATGCGTCCAGAAGGCGGGAACAGGCGGAGATATCGAGATCTTGAGAACTGGACATCCGGAATTGTATTTCTGGCCAAGATTAATGGGAGATGCTACGCTCGCTCAGTTAATAATTTCTTTATCCTTTGCACTGGTATCAAAACAATAAAATAAAAGTCTGCATCTAGTTATTTTAAATTTATTACTGTTTAGACATAACATCAGTATGCAAACTCATTACACGTTTTGTTTATACAAATCCGCCATATATAATATTATAAGTCCCTTTCATTGTATAAATCCAATCTCAGCTTTAAGTACCATACTCACAGTCCCTTTTTCTCTTCAAATTAAAATGTAGTTATCGCATTATTGCCTGCAAGTTCTTAAACTGCCATACTTCGGCTATCTTAATTCAAAATGCCGAAGTACATCAGTAGATCCAAAGATTTTACATCTTTTTGATTCTGTGGAAGTTTATCTCATATGCCTGGTGTTCTAAGAAACCTGACTTATATTATTGGTGACTTTAGCATAGCTGCAGAGAGTACGCAGAGTAATAGAGAGATGCATCGAAATCCAGCCCGTCTGGCACAACTATGCTTCGCGACTGTTGTCGCGCGAGATACCGTCGCCCGTCACTCTCTCACTGTACTGCTCAGAAAGAGAGGGGTAATACATATCATGCGAAAAAAATAACGAGTCGCGTGTCATAGTGTGCTAGAGGTGCTGCACTATAAGAATAGAGCGTGTAGTGTACTAAACCGTCTCCTTGCTCTTAGTTTTACCCCCGACGAAAAAGGGTCTTAATAATTTTAACGTGTGTATCTGTGTGTTTGTCTGTGGCATCGGAGCTCCCAAACGGATGAACCAATTTCAGTGCGGTTTCTTTTAATGGAAAGACTGTCCAACGAGATGGTTCTTAGCTATGTTCGGTGGGAATAGGACCAGTAGTTCCAAAGAGATTCAGCTTTCATTGCAAAAAGTGACAAGATCTCAGCCAATATTGAAGCTAAGAATTCAAAATTTTGTAGTAATGTTCAGGTTTTCATTTTCTATCACTCATTGAATGAGGGTCTCATGATGACCAGCTACTTGTGTCGAGGGTGTTTAATTTTATTTTTATTTAAGCTGTATGAGCTCTTATGCAGCCTGTTTGCTCGAGAGGGGGTTAAACCCCCATACCTCCGCCATTTTGAAGTTTATCGAAAAACTTAATCGACAAAAAAACTAATAATTAACGAACCTACTAAAAAGTTTCTTGAGAACCGGTTAACGACTAACCTCAAGGTGAAAACAGCTAGAAATCCAGAGAAACGGCCATACGAAAGAAATTTTGGACCGAGCTGAAACGGAGGTCAATAAAGAAATTGAGAAGTAAAACTTAACCCCTGACTTTTTTTATAGTATGATGTTATCGCCACCTTCCCGCCCCACCGAAAGATCAGCGCTGGCTCTCGAGCTAGCATCATGCTGAGGTAGCACCTTTTCGTGGCACAAATAACCATAATTATAGTTACCTATATTTTAGTAGTCTTGTCACAATAACCTAAAAAAGTTGCCTCTATTACCGCACATACTCTTCGATAACGGAATATAAAAGTTATTATTATAGTTTTCGCTTCGCTCTGCAGATGTGTAGGCGAACTTTATTATACAAACAAGCATGCAACCCGTCTCGTCGTGAAATTGCAGATACGCACATGAAACGCGTAAATGCAAAAGTTTGCAGAGACGATATAACCTCGAGTAATAGATGGTTTGGAAGATAGGAAAACGTTTTTGGTAACAATGACAGTGACGGGAAATAAGTTACGATGAAGCATGATTGCCTAGATAGTAAGAAACCGTTTAACATATTGAACTGACCCCCAAAAAAGCTTTAAGTAATTATAGATTTTATTATGTATAGGTACATATTTACTAGTGCTGAAATTTTTAATTTTTACCTTTTCAACCCTCATAACTCAAAGAGAAAAAATAAACAAGGTTTACAAATTACGCATGAAGGCTGTACAAGGTTTGATATAAAAATTGGTAAAAGTATCAAAAGATAAACAACACCCGTTTCTTTTAAAAATAAATCTATTTGTCTCTGGTTTATCTCTTACATGAAAACAATAAATTCAAAAACAAAAGAACGCGTAAAGGCTGCCACACACGATCACTCACCTCGCAAACGCAGGCGACCTGCTCCTGTGTGAATCCGAAGCTCGGCAGGGGAGCATCTCTAGGGGGGGTGGCCTCCCGCTGCCCCCACTCGGGCCCCCCCAGCATATCCAAATGCTCGTCTCCGGCCACTTTGATACCACAATTTGACACAACAAATTAGCACCACTTAACGGTGCTAAATAATGGGCAGCTTTATTTATTTGAATTTGGAATTCGATTTTGACGCGCACCAAACTGCATTTGCTCGAGACGTTTTTTATTAGTTTTAAATGCGATCGCGTGTTTGTTTCAACGTTTTTTTTAATGCCCAAAGGCAGCTATATAAACAGCCGAAGGCAGCAGTCCCAAAAATGTTTGAACAAAACTGAGCACCTTGAAGCGGCAATTATTTGTTTTCGGATTTCGAAAAGCGCCGAAGTTTGTATATCGAATCCGAGTTGGTTTTCTTTGTACCGGTAAATAAAATCAATATTTGGTCACTTGAAATGTTATTTTTCTCTCTCATTAGTACCCAGTCTCTGTCTGGTTGTATGTTCACTTACACAATTAATAAATATAGTTTTAAATGCGTTTGTCGGTTTTGAGTTTTTAGTCGCGTCTCGATCTATTTTTTCTCTTCTTTCTCATTTTAATCTTGGCGGGAGGATACCTGAAACAAAAGAAGATTTTATTAAAACCCCTACTATATTTTGTATGAGGACATAATATATGAATCTTTTTAACAGTAAATCATTTTCCCAAGCTGCTCATTTATCTTAATATTGTTTTTAATATTCCACTGGTATAAATTAATGTTAAATGCTTATTAATTCTTGTCGCTTGACGTCATTAATTTATGATGAAATATGGCGGCCACGTGTTTTCTCTGTATATTTTTAGCCAACACATTTCACTATTCTGACAAAATACGAGACATCCGTGTATTGTTCAATAGAGAAAGCTCCTTGTTTTGAATGAAGCCAAATCATTTGGAGAATTAAGGTCTAGGAGAAGAGGTAGGTCAAGAAAAAAATTAGGGATTGTGTGGTGGTAAGTGTTATGGACAAAATTTTAAATTAAAATAGATACGAATTCAACTGATCAGCTATCCTGATGATGAATCGCGAACCGATTCGAAACATGTCGAAGGATATTCGACTTCTACGACGTCGTCGACCTATTCTTAAATCAGTAACAATGTTAAATTGGCTTTTTTTTCCGAAATTTCAAAAATCTAACCTGTCCTACACGTCCCAAATAGCTGTAGCCGCGAATACTCTCTATTAGTCATTCGATTTTTTTTTTTATATTCGACGAATAGTGAATAATTGTGCATATTTTTCGCTATTTGACGAACAGAGCAAAGAACGCTCATTAATTTGGATATAACCACGACAGATTTTTTAGAAAAAGCAACCAATCATTTTTATATCATACCTACTAATTTTATGACCACACAGATATTGTATTATTTAATGAACTGATCATAGAGCTTATGCCTCGGTTTAAATGCAGTGTATCAGGACTATCAGGTCGTCTTACTACCTACCTGGACATGCGAAGAAGCATTTGATTGTCATAAATATAACCCTGTCCATATCTCATCTTATCTTAACTAGAAGTCACTGAACAGTTTATTTTTATTCTTCTCAGCTCTTGAAGAAAACCCTACTTAGACGGCTAACACCAAACTCCCATACTTCGGCTAAACATTGGCCTCTCAAATCTAAGCCGTCTCTGAGCTGAAAATACATTATTTTAATCTAACTAGCTACAAATCTAACCCGGTTATTGTCATGACACTTAAAGAGACCTGCATTAATCAGATCCTAACACAATCACGCCTAAAATCTCAAGGGGTCGCCATCAATTCAATATTTAACAAACATACCATCACGTACTGTGAATCATTACAAAGATGCACTGACAAGACAACAAAGATTTACTATAAAACTTCATAAAACAAAAACCAAAGACAAACCTTTCATTTTTTTAAATGGAAACACGTTCGAATTTGAACTTTAAAATATGGCTTTACAATTGAATTTAGAATGTTATTGTTTTTCGACTTGTACCGCTGTAGTTTTGTAAGCAACGATTTGTATAATAGCATTGTCTCTTTTTGTTTTACGGTTAGTGGTGGTGTGTGAGAGAGAAAGAGAAACGAGATGTTAAATGTTTGGCGTTTTAAGTAATTTTTATCATCGACACGATCAAGGGGCTGATGTATGGAGTTGACGGGTTAGCAGTGATGTAACTGAATCGATAATTATCCTGTTTACATATAAAATAAGATGAGTTTTTGGTAAAAACGTGGGATTCACGGCAATATTTATTTTAAGACAATATTGCCACTAATTATTTCCAGAGGTTTCGCGTAGGGGCAATTACTATTTTGCTTATGCATCTGGACTGCGCAATTTCGAAATTTGTAAAATTAATGCCGCTGGCCCTACCTAATCTCCTAAACATACTGTTACTCTGCAACATGCTGTTAATGCAAATTATTGCATTAAGTATATGACAATTCAACAAAAATAAATCACATTATTAAAACAGTACCTACGGACTAAAGCCGACACTATATTATTAATACAACAATGTAAAGAAACAGTAAGTACCTTCGAGCCATTCGCCGTCCCCTATAAGAATGCAGTTTCAGTCTAAAATGTGTATTTACTTGTAATAGGTAAGCATTACATGGATTATAATCCATGCAATACGGCTATAGCCGTATTGTATGCTAAAAGGCCAAAAGAAATCATCAATGACTACTTTTTACAAACACCTGGGACAATATTAAAGAAAGACTTTGGCAACAAGAACAAAAAAGACAGGTTTATAAATTAAAATAGAACTGACTCTACAAATGTTTAATCAAGTAAAAGACCAAGAAAATAATACAGACATATCCCCATGAAATCAATTAAAAGCACCAATTCAAGAAAACCTCTACACTGAGATAATTAAATTCTGCAATTATGAATAAGATTATTGCAGGTTTTCAGAGGCAAACAACCCCATTTGCAATAATGAATAATTTGTATGTAATTATAGGTTTTTATACAAATCCCTCATTATATCGATCTTCCCAACGGACACACAGTTGCAAACGACCATAACAGTCATAAGCATATTAAATAACACGTACCATTTTACGAACCGACACCGTCATAAAAATATATTTCAATGAAACACAAACTTCGATATCAACAGCACATCACTATTACCCCACGTGGCGCGATCCCTATCGGGAGGGCCAGCTGTAAAACACAAGATTTATCGACAGATTACCGATTCACGATACGGTACAAATCGCCTCACTATTAGCGATTTGATTTTCGAAGGCATTCGGAACATGCCTGTGGGTGCGAACGTTATCACGTTTGCGTTCGATTTTCGAATTTTATTTTCTTTTTGTTTCGATTGGTTATTTTTTTCCTTGGTGTAATATTGACAAATGAAGATAATAATGACAAAGGTACCTACTCTATTTTGTTTTTTACCCTCCTTCCCTATGTTCATTACTAATTTGGTTTATTTTAATATTTCAATGTTATTTAGGTAAGTATATGCCAGTTATTGTTACCTAGGTACATGTAAAATCATTGTATCATTAGTTACATTAAGAAGTCATTGTTTACTTAAAGGTGAACGTAATGATGAACGGAATAATAGCCTTGTTTTGACCAGCATTATTTTAGTTAAACTCTTGTCGCTTTAATGCAAAATGTATAATAACCTGCACACGTGCAGAAAATATAACTTTATTCTGCAATGCAAATAGACCACCACACTGGACTACTTTGCAAGCTGTCTATCATCGCTCGGGAAAATATGATATGAAGAAAAAAGAAAGACAAAGCAGCGACGAACTCACAAGTTCCAGTTAGACTAAATCAAAAAAAAAGTATTAAATCAAATAAAGAGTACCCGCGCAATATGGCCTGCGCAGTAAGAAAAGACATTTCCCTCTTTTTGATTCGCAGTAAACGGGTTTAAACTATGCTATTACCATCCGTGGATATTTATTTACCTGTGTTCCAAAAATAATTGACATCGATTTAATTAAGTTTAGCCGCAACGACACGTACGAAACATCGTCTAAATTTGCACAAATTTTTGGTTGTTTATTTTTAAAGATCACGCGTGTTTTTATATTTTTTATAGTATATCATGAGCCAGATAAAAATAACTTGATCTGATGAGTACTAAGTTAATTAATAGCTATATTAGATAATATCTAAAGGGACTATCTATTCAGAACTCCGCATCATAAATAATAAATCCATTAATTAAATAACGACATATAAATATCAAACAATTCCAAATTAAAAACAATAAAAATAACCGTTCATTAGATCTTATCACCAATTAAAAACAAAATCTCTGATACCTTGCTAAATTAAAAAGACGTTATTGTCCTTACTAAGACTATGCAGTTACATCATTTTGGTTTTTACAAGATTATAGGCCTAAGTTCAAGTTTGATACTATCTGTGGACCATAAAAAGGGTCTTTTATAGTCGCCACTCGGGGGGTTAATTAATAGTCGTGTAGCGCCATATTACACCAAAGTTACGGTTGCTATCTCTAATAAACTTGGTTACATTTGAGACATGTGTTTTCTGATAATTTTATTGGTTTTGGAACGGTCGTTAAATTTGATCGGGTTATTTTTTTATTGATTGTGGTCGCGCGTTGTGTGCGGCCTGGGATTCCGTTACGAAGGAAACTGACAGTGTCACATTATGAAATACTGATACATAGTATAAGAAACTACATAGAAGCCTCCCGCAACTTCGTTCGCGTGGAAAGGAAAAAGAACATTATCATATCGGCCCGGCCTTATACCTTTTTCGAGAGAAAGACACTAGAAAGCAAAGATACCTACATAGAATAAAAAAATATATGATATTTTTGTGTATTTGGAAGTATTGTGCCTTTGCGACTTCGTCTTGTCTAAAAAGCTCGCTCAATTTCAACTATTTTTGGTACTTACACGTTTCGTTTTAATTTTATGGCCTGGTAACCATACATTTAAGCCAAGTCGTCATTTATCTGGGGGCACGGTAGTGCCCCCGCCAAGACGAACAAAAAAGAGGCGGGGCACTACCTACCTTTTCTCGAACCGTTTCGTCTCATTTTCAAACCCTCATAGTTTCGTCCCAGTAAACACCAGAGCGCCCAAATTCACAGGTTAAGATGCAATTAGGGAACATATGAAATGTACTAAATTTCATTGATCTAGCTTTTATACTTTAGGTTTAATTGGTACCTAAAATACGCCGATTTTGCCACTCACTTATACACTGACGTATCAAAACCTCTGGGGTACTTCCCGATGACTTAGAAAGCTGAAATTTGATATGTAAGCTAGTATTAGTACACAAACAACAAAATAATTCTAAAACTTGGAACTTTTACCCCCCAACCCCTTAAACTAGGGGATGGAAGTTTGTATGAGACTTCTGCAAATTTTGATACTAGAGGTCTGAAAATTGATAAAGGGACTCCCTGTTATAAATAAAACACATAACATTCTAGGATTTTTAGAAAATCACCCCCCACCCTTTAAATAAGGGGATGGAGGTTTGTATGGAGTTCCCATAATAGGGGATAAAAGTGTATATTATATATGGGGCTAAACGTAAGTATTTCTTAAATACACAATTAACTTCTAGTACTTCTGTATCTACACTTTGACTTCGTATTTTAAATATTTTTTTATAGACCTACCAAAATGCAATAATAAATGCAGCGCAATTAACACGCGGAATTTAATATTTTTGATTGTTGAATCAATTATTTGTATATCCATCTTAAGCAGATTTAAGCGTAAGATGAATGCGTAAGAGGAAATGATATCAACAAGAAAAATTGGCAAAGCTCTGAAGACTGATGCTCAAGAAATGTAGCGTTTAGTTAGCGTAAGCCCAAAAAAAATAAAAAAACTAGGGCACCTTACAAAAAGAAATCAGATCCCACCAAAACATTTCATGTAAACTTGGCTGCCAAGACGCACATGCTCATAACGCTTTCGCTCTAAAAAGTTATCAGATCGCAGGAAATGCCAATCCCCTAAGCCCTGACTTTACTAACCCTACACCTTTGTTTCAAAAGTATGGCTTGGCCGTTTCATAGTACCGTAAATAAGTCCAACGGACCGTCTGGCCCATTACGGTTTATATTTACGGTAACCTATGAAACAGCCAAGCCATACTTTTGAAACCAAGGTGTAGGGTTAGTAAAGTCAGGGCTTAGGGGATTGGCATTTCCTGCGATCTGATAACTTTTTAGAGCGAAAGCGTTATGAGCATGTGCGTCTTGGCAGCCAAGTTTACATGAAATGTTTTGGTGGGATATGGTACTTACACGAGAAGCTGGGAATCCACAGATAACGAATAGATTATTTTTTACTCGACTGAGAAGCAGAGACGGTCATGGCATTTTGTTCTGTGCGAGCGAAGTAACGTTGTATGAAAAAATCTCTAAACCAACGTCACGTATCTCTGTTTAACCTTATAGTTAGTTAGAAAATGCATTTCACATTAGGATCGATAATTTACGTAAAATTACGCTTTATACAGCTGCAGAGCTAGCATATGTTGCAAACGCGTCGCAACAAATGCTGCTGGCATCGCAATTATCGCATTTTTATGACAGTTAAAGGCTTGAGATGTCCTGAGATATATCCCTTACTTGGTGATATCTCAAAATTAACTCGAATTAGCGCCTTGAATTGTGCAATAAAGTTTATATTAACATGCAATACTCGTATGATGTTTATGTGCAATAAATCTATCATCGCACGCGAAATGGACGATGGCACACACATTATCTTTATATTTCTTAAACATACTTACTTTACGATTCAATATTAGTTTTAGTTCAAATATATTTATTTCTGTAAGATTACAAATAACTTAAAGCTCCTCATCCGTTCAAAAATACTGATTGATTTAGTCATTTTTCTCTACCATCAAACATGTTTCTCAGCGATTATCAATGTTACTATACTTAGAAGAGGGCTATTGAGATTTATTGGTATATATTTGAAACCTACAGTTAGAATTTATCATTGATAATGTTTGTTTCAAAAACTACTGCTCTAAACTACTCGAAATTGACAAAATTCACGCAGAAAACTGTTTTTACAACTTATTTTTGACTGCACGCAACGAAAGCATGACATAGCTATACGTATTACTATCTAGACCTCAGGGAAAAGTATTATTCACTTCAAAAAGTTGGTTGAAATAGGTATTAGTCATAATATGAAATAATAGTTATTTGTTATGCAAGGCTGCAAAGTTGTTATTTGGCGCGAGTGTTGAAATTGAAAGCTGAGCGAGCGAAGGAATCTAAGATTGAACCATGAGCGAAGCGAATGGTTCAAAGATAGATTCCTGAGCGTAGCGAGGCTTTCAAGACACGAGAAGCTAAATAATTTTGCACACACAACTTTTCACCTCACTACAGCGAGGAAAATGGAAGTTCAAGAAAAACAATTAAAACATAAAAATAATCATATTTAATTTTGTCTTCTATTTAACACATCAAATTTAAAACATTAACACACTCAAATCCAAACCAAATAAATACGAGAGAAGCACACATAGGTATTAAAAAATATGGCCGTAATTTGTATTATCGTCGTGTATATTTTATCGTTGAGTTTTTCTTAAGCACTGTTATATTATATTTGTATTTGAAACTACTTGACACATTCGTTGTGAATGTGGGAGAATGGCATTCTGGGAAGGATTAGTTGGCCACTCGGAAGTATTTTCCATAACACTTGCTTTGGAAGTTATTGCAGGATGCATGGGATCCGCACAAGATTATTTCGGCTTTATCTTCTTTAAAAACGCCAACAGTTTCGGTAAATTACTTATCGTCTCCAAATATTTATAACAAATCCTTTTTCGTTTTAATGCAGGCTTTTAGCATTGTATAAATACTCCAAATTGGGCTTAACTTTCTTGTTTTCCATATTTCTATAAAGTAAGACAACATTATGTATTCTCCACAGA
The DNA here is from genome assembly GCA_947623375.1 of Apotomis capreana. Taxonomy (NCBI): domain Eukaryota; kingdom Metazoa; phylum Arthropoda; class Insecta; order Lepidoptera; family Tortricidae; genus Apotomis; species Apotomis capreana. Next base: position 3,583,198 of record OX392520.1, read on the forward strand.
ACCAATTTACGTTGTTTACGCGAATTGTGAAAACTTCCAACTTTTTAATTATTTTTTTTTTCTCGGGTGCGTTCAGAAATTACACTCTTATGTTCCAACTTTTATAACAAATAAATATCAAAATTTGTGTTGTATTTAATATATTTACTTGTCAAAATATATAAATGAGACTGAAATACTTACTATTAATATATATAAACATATTCAACATAAAATAAAGTGTAGAAAAAATAAAAACTTAAAAATCTGTAACCACAAACCAGGTTTCTGGACGTGATATTGTAGGTGTATTTTTTTTTAAAAGAAGTGTTCAAACGTACATATGATTTTAGCCGGCCAGACCAGATCGCCTTTTATTAGCGTGCGTTGATTGGTTATTCGAAGATCTATCGACTGATGAAATCAGTCACGCGTTGAAGGAGTCTTAAATATAAAAAAGTTACGTGCACCACAGAGAACCAAAATCGCAATGTTCGAAATTCAAATAACTTTTGCACGCTAGCGGATAAAATAGACTTTTGCACGCAGATTTCGCCCTATAAACGGAGGTTTTCCGAGCGAGTGAGGTGAAAATATTATTTTCACCTCACTTTATCCGCTAGCGTGCAAAAGTCATTTGAATTTCGAACATTACGATTTTGGTTCTCTGTTGGTGCACGTAACTTTTTTATATTTAAGACTCCTTCAACGCGTGACTGATTTCATCAGTCGATAAATCTTCGAATAACCAATCAACGCACGCTAATAAAGGGCGATCTGGTCAGGCCGGCTAAAATCATATGTACGTTTGAATACTTCTTTTAAAAAAAAATACACCTACAATATCACGTCCAGAAACATGGTTTGTGGTAACAGATTTTTAAGGTTTTATTTTTTCTACACTTTATTTTATATTGAATGTGTTTGTATATATTAATAGTAAGTATTTCAGTTTCATTTACATATTTTGACTAGTAAATATATTAAATATTAAATACAACACAAATTTTAATATTTATTTGTTATAAAAGTTGAAACATAAGAGTTTAATTTCTGAACGCACCCGAGAAAAAATAAATAATTAAAAAGTTGGAAGTTTTCACAATTCACGTAAATTTGTTCTGTGGAGAAGTGGAGAATATACATACTGTTGTCTTACTTTATAGAAATATGAATAACAAGAAAGTTAAGCCCAATTTGGAGTATTTATTCAATGCCTGCATTAAAACGAAAAAGGATTTGTTATAAATATTTGGAGACAATAAGTTATTTACCGAAACTATTGGCGGTTTTAAAGAAGATAAAGCCGAAACAATCTTGTTCGGATCCGATCGTCCAATAGCTTCCAAAGCAAGTGTTATGGAGAATACTTCCGAGTGGCCAACTAATCCTTCCCAGAATGCCATTCTCTCACATTCACAACGAATGTGTCAAGTAGTTTCAAATACAAATATAATATAACAGCGCTTAAGAAAAACTCAACGATAAAATATACACGACGATAATACAAATTACGGCCTTTTCTCGTATTTATTTGGTTTGGATTTGAGTGTGTTATGTTTATGTTTTAAATTTGATGTGTGAAATAGAAGGCAAAATTAAATATGATTATTTTTATGTTTTAACTGTTTTTCTTGAATCTTACATTTTCCTCGCTGTAGTAAGGTGAAAAGTTGTGTGTTCCGCATGGCTGCAAAATTATTTAGCTTCTCGTGTCTTGAAAGCCTCGCTACGCTCAGCTTTCAATTTCAACACTCGCGCCAAATAACAACTTTGCAGCCTTGCATAACAAATAACTATTAAAAGGTATAAGGCCTCTTAAGCGAGAAAAAAAACAATATTTCGGTATTATATGTATAATAACATTAATTAAAAATCATGTATGTATTAAATTTAATTTACGCCACCCTGGGCCGTAAGTGAGAATAGCTGCCCGCTTAGACAAATCACGGGCGGTAATTCATAAAGCCCCAGATCGCATATTCACGGCCCTCGCCTTCGGTTCAGTGCACCACCTGCGATCTGGGTCGTTCACGATAGGTATGTAATGTACCTACTATTGCAATATTCATATATTGTAAGTAAGTCAACTTCTTACGGAATAAAAAAGGATGTCGGTGTTTTTAAATTACACATATTGAAGTTTACCTACCTTTACGATTTAGTTTAATTCCCGGCATTATTGTTTCTAAGGCAATTTGCCAAAACACTGCTGTAGGTGTATTTGTCAGTTTGCAACAAATTATGCGCCATTTGCTAAAAAAATGCTCTAGATCTCTAGATTTTGCATAATCTTGATATAACGCAACGAAAGAAAGATAGTGGCATAAACACATCTTTAAAAAAACCGGAGTCAAGTGCGAGTTGGATTCGCCCACCGAGGATTCCATACAAAATACTGTTGTTAAGCTCGTTGACTGAGTACGTATACGTACTTTAAATAAAGACTATATTTTTAGGGTTCCGTACCCAAAGGGTAAGGTAGCTAGACAGTTGAAATTTTCACAGATGATGTATTTCTATTGCCGCTATAACAACAAATACTAAAAACAAAATAAAATAAATATTTAAGGAGGGCTCCCACCTCCCATACAACAAACGGGATTGGTTGCGTTAACTGTGCACCTCATTTGTACGGGGCGCTATACATACCATGGTGCAAACTTAACTTAACTACTTAAGGATGGAAAGTGTTTGTACGGAACCCTCGGTGCGCGAGTCCGACTCGCACTTGACCGGTTTTTTTATTATTTAATCTTAGCCTAACTAGTGTCGATCCGGCCCAGAGATAGAGTTAGGTAAACCACGCTAACTCCTCCAAGCAAATGAACTATTGGGTCATTGTCAGTTCAAAAAACAAAATTTGTCCCTTCGGTGGTCAAAAGTTAAGAGCTTGTATGAATCTAGGTTATGTTGCTATTACATGGGATTATAGAAGAAGGAACGTTCTTTATTCTCACAGGCATTTAACCAGAAAATTAGGCACTGGAATCCTTAATTTCGCAAATGTCCACCGGAAAGACGCGCACCTAAATCTGACAATGACCCTATTAAACCATACAATATTAAATATTATATGTATATTTATTTATCTTAAGGTTATATTTACATTTAGTATATTTTCACGTTTTAGTTCGTTCGTTTGTCTATCACTGCAATGTCTAGTTTTCTGTCTCATTTGCTCAAAGGTTAATTGGAAGAAATCCCTTACGGGGATGAGTTCGCCCTTGTACACATGTATTGTTTTTGAGTTTTTGTCAATATTGTTATATGTGCAGTAAAGTGTTTACATACATACAGACATACATACATACAAACAAAGTGAGTCAGTTTGTATGGTGTGACAGTTCATTTGCTTGGAAGAGAGCGTGGTTTGACTATAGTGGCGCTACTAATAGCTTTCATTTGGCAATAACGTGCATACGTCATAATATTTGCATTATTAAACGTCTAAAGCGAAATAAATAGGTTCCATCTTGAAAAAAAAAAAGCGAATTGTCATTAACCAAATTCAAAAATTGTTTACCAGGATGCTGCTCAATCCTTCGTTCTTCTTGCGAAATGAATACTGAATCCTATTGAAAAAGAGTGGATAATTTTGGCTTTATTTTGCAAAAATACCTACTTGAAATTTGTGGAATATTTAGACGTGTTTCCTCTTTCTTTACGTCAGTGACATTTACCAACTATCCACGTCAGTTAAGCTTCGTACTAGTAACTAGTACGAAGTATGGAGAGGGCCGCTATTTGACAGCACCGCCATTGGAAACCTGAGCTTTACCAAAAAATAGTCGTTGCCAGTATAATAAATAAGTAACGTGGTAGTATATTTTTTCTATACTTGTAGTATATTAAGACGGTATTACTTGCCAAATTTCTTAGTTCTATGTCAACGGAATATACCCCACAAATTTTGAATCCCTTCTGAGTGTGGAAATATACGTTTTTTGTGTGTTACGGCATAAACGGCCGTAGGTATCTTTTGTGCGTTAACTTAGAAGTTTGATTTTTTCACAGCTTCATGGGACTTTCAGTAGACTTGCGTACCATATTGAAGTTTGAATTTCAACTCGATACCTCCTCGTGTTCCCGAGATAAAGGGTCTTGACAGACAGACGGACGAACGGACGGACAACAAAGTGATCCGTTTTTTACTTTTAAGATACGGAACCCTAAAAACAACTACAACGAAAGTAAAGCATATTCTGAAAGTACCTTTATACATGAATTCACATCAAAATTTCTGACTCTCCCTCTATGATCAGTGTGCCGAATGTAAATAACAAATAATAAGATGTCATGGTGTCTAATATATCCCCATATATTTTTAGACTTCGACTTTGACTTTGAAAAAATAAATAACAATGCGCGACTCATGGGTGTTAGAACCACGGTGTGCTACCAAATTTCCTAACCCTACTGATAATGAATAAGTGAATGACATCATACCAAAACACATGGCTCAGCAAATCAGCATGCTAGAACAGCCATATGGCTGTTGTTTATGCATTTCGCTTTCGAGTTTATTCTTTATTCAATAACAACAAAACTTGTATTTGAATTTGATATACAATACATATACGGTATCATATTATGCCGGCTCCACATGCTTGGCAAACAACGGCAAACCTACAGGACGAGGTATAACTGCGTCCTGTACGTTTGCCGTTGTTTGCCAAGCATGTGGACGCGGCATTAGAAAGTAAAAAAAAAAAAAAAATTATCAAAAACATACGCCGACAGGGTTATGCGAATACAAAAACGGGCATTAAGAACAATGGCAGGTGTAAACCAGCGTCAATCGTGTAGGGAATTATTTACCGAACTACGAATAATGACCCACTATTCGCATTACCTTTTTGAGGTCTTAATGTTCACAAGAATGCACTTGTCAGAGTTTAAGCGAGTGGAAGTGACGGGCAAATGCCTTCGTAGTACTGGACGTCTACGGACAGTACCGCGACGCACCGTGCTACATGCAAAGAACCCGCGGGTTATAGGACCAACTTATTATGAGCTCTTGCCAGACCAATTAAAAGATGAACGGTGTGATGTAGCGTTCAAATGCCAGCTCAAGAAGTTGTTGGTGGAAAAGTGCCTTTACTCAGTTAATGAATATGTCAATATAATTTGAGTGTAAAATTTATCAATAATCATATTGTTACTATATTTTATATTTACCTTAATTTTATTAACATTGTATTTCTAATTATAATACTGACATCCAATGAATTTAATTTTGTATTGTGTTAGCTCATTAATATTAATTTAACATTACTGGATTAATTCTATTTGAATTGAATTGAATTTTGTAAACTTGACATAAAATTAATTTTTATTTTGATGTGTACCTACACACTTTTTTGGTAGGTATTAGAATTATATCGATATATTGATCGTAACTACACTATTGTGTACTTACATATTATTTTTTATCCAGACATTCATTTATTTAATGTTTATTGTATTGATTTACGAATATAATTTTTGTTTAACGATCACATTCCGAAGAGTAGTATAAACTGACATGTACTTGTATTTATAAGAAATTTGTAATGGTGTGATAAATAAACTAAACTAAACTAAACTAAACATGAAAATAGTATATAGTCATTGTGAAAATGTACCACACTAATATTATAAAGGCGAAAGTTTGTGAGTTTGTTTGTGTGTTTATGTGTATGTGTGTTACTTATTCACGCTCCATCGGCTTTGTCGCACAAGTACACTAACCAAAAATAACATCACACTAACATTCTAGACTAAAGTTTGTCAGTGTGTTTGTATGTTTATTAATTCTTCACACTCAAACGGCAAAATTGGTCAATTTTAATAAAATTAGGTATAATAGAGGTGGCTGACACCCTGGATTACCACATAGGCTACTTTTAGTCCTAAAAAAATAATATTTACGTAACTTTTTGATCTTCGTTCGAATACCTATACCCGAAAAGAAAGGGATTTTGTAAAAACGTAGGGGAGAAAAGGATTTTGTAAAAATTTAATATTAGACCATTTCGAGTAGGTACCTACTCTAAAATGAAAATGGTTCACTCTAATTCTCTTGGGGTGTGCATTTAAATGTTCTATTAAATCCCTAAGGCAATTCAAGACCTTGTTCATTTAAACCAATTTAAGAATTATCTTAATAAGAACTTAATAAAAAGGGGGCTTACTACACTGTCTAGGAAAATGCAGATACATAAGATTATTTCATGATCACAAATTCAAATATTGATTGCTATTAAATGTATTTTATTATTTTAAAATTGATGGATAAATATCTTTTTCTACTCCAGTACTTTTTTCTGTCATTTATATAGTTACTAACTCTAATATAAAGACATAAATTATGAAAGTCTGTAAAGTCTATACTCTATTGCGCAAAAAAACACTGCTAAACGATGTTATAATGTCGCCAAAAAAGCATCACTTAATAGGTACTACAGATTATAAGATAAACAGCTGCATTCACACAATTTGCAATTAAAAAAAAAACTTATTGTACTATGGCATTGCTGCCATCTTAAAAAAAAAGTTTTATCTTCAGTGCATGGATGTTTAGTATAGTGAACGTATACCTTTATGTTTGTTTATATTTTTGTGACAGAGGTTTAATGTAGTGAACGCATACCTTTATGTATAATAAGTTCATATTTTTTTGACAGATGGATGTCAATAAAAAAAAAATTATCAGACTAAGTATTTTTTTTTATTTTGTTGATTCCGAGCGGGAACATGTAATGATTTTCTTTTTTGTTTATTTGCATTTTATTTGTGAAATGCCGAGTCGTAGAAAAAGTATTGTATGCAACGTTGTATAAGTAGGTCAAAAAACGCTCGTGGCATCTTTCTTACGATGTTCGCTACGCTCACATCGTAACCCATGCCACTCGCGTTTTTTGCCCCCTCTTATACAACGGTTGCATAAAATACTATATAATCATGCTTGAAATTGAGATATTGACTTATTTTTCTTGTTGTAGGATATCCCGACAGGGCCCAAGATTTGAACCTACCTAAGTAGTATGTGTACCTAGTATTTAAATTATTTATATACAACATGAATCGCAATAAATTGAATTGAATTGAGTAAGGAATATATTTCATTGCAAGGAGGTGCCCGCAACTTCGTCCTTGTACTTCTTCTTGGCCGTAGTCGGGTAAAAAGTATCCTATAACCGTCTTTGGACGTCCAGCTATCCCTGGTCCAAAAATGGTTAAAATTTGTCCAGCCGGCACGGCGTGATGCGAGGACAAAGGAAATTATGATAACAGATGGCGCCGCGCGCCCATACCAAACCAATGACGATCCTGCTCCTGCATCACGCTGTTAAGATTTTTCCTGAAATCATGACCCCTTCCATAGAAAACTGATTTACAATACAAATTTAGAAAGAATATTAGTATAGATAAGCAAATGATATGAAATTAGTAAACTAGTAACTAAACAATGCTTTAACATTAGAAACGATCGGGACTTCGTGGTAGCCCGAGTTTTGGGTAGGTAAGGTACCCAAAACTCAGGCTTAGCAATGCTAGATAGCAATGGCTAACCTTTGCGCGAGAAAACTGCCCGCGCGTGGATCAAATAAGACATTAATTCACACTAATTTATTGAAAAAAAAATAAGGAAAACTCGGCGTTATCGCTGCGGCCATTTCTCGGAGTGATTTATGAGCTGTTGCGAGATCGCTGTTACGAAATGTACGCTTAAAATGCAATAGTGTAAACAAAACCAGGTTACACTTGGATCCATTTGTGAAAATACAACTATTTAGCTAAATAGAAGCATTTTTTTCTACTACGACGAACCTAGCAACACCTAGCATGCGGCCCGCCTGATGGTGAGCAGTTACCGCCGTTCATGGACGCTTGCGACGCCAGGAGCATCACATCCTCGTTACCGACCCTTTAAGAACATATTTACTCCCTTCTTGAAGAATCCCATACTGTAGACCCCCTGGAATACCTCGGCAGGGAGCTCATTCCACATGCGGACCATGTGAGCATGCGATTCGTGGCAGGAAATTCCCCTGGTACAAAGTGTGGTCATGCTCGCTGTTACATTGTGTGGTTATTTGTATGGCGCAAGGCCTTCTATAGCCCTTTTATGGCCCTTTATAAGGGGCTGTATGGTCAAGGCCAGCCCAGGAAACCACCAAAAGCCAGTTATTTAAATATATAATATACTTAAGTATTTTATAACTTCGTTGCCCCCCGCCGACCAAGCGTTAGCACCCCCTGCTAACGTGCCTAATACAGTGTGCTTGAAACTTTACCGCCAAAATTGGTTATCGAAGCCATCAGAAAGCGCAGCATAGGGTAGAACACCGATGCCCTAGTTACATGACTTGCTCCAGATTTCCACGGTCGCTGTGACTGAAATCGAAGACATCAGGTTATTCTGTATGTTCTTCAAGACTCCCATCCCTCTTTCAGATTCTTCTATGGATGTGAGCTCTAACTGACAATAACGGCACGTCACAAATATGGTCTACGACTATATGCTCGATCGGCTCAATGCGCCATTTAAAATTGCGTAAAGGGCCTATCAAACTTGCAAATTGCGAGCGAGTTTTCTGTACAAATAAGCATCGCGGCTAGAGATGTGCCGTTCTCGAAAAAGTTTCCCGATTTGTATGGAGAGGGAACTATCAGTTATACATATACTCATCTATGGAGAGAACGCTGTTGTGAACATTTCCCATACAAAATGAGGAAACTTTCCGGAAATTCTAAGTTAAGGCCAATAAGTTAACTACTTACCTCAAAACGTAAATTTATAGGAGTTCGTCGAGAGTGGAAAGGTCAAGCAAGATTGTATTCATTTTTTTTACACTTAGATATCTATCTCTACTTAAATAAAATAAAATAAATTTTCGTCTTATCTGAAGTATTCTAACTTGAATGTTTCTGACTTCAGAATGTTGTCGCATATTTTGCTACTTCGTGTGTTCCGTTGTTTTCCCGTTCATCCTCTAAATCATCTCACCCAAACATTCCATATTCCCACGCGTACCAACAAGTTTGGCAATTCCTTCATCTGCAGAACTATTAAAAAGTGGAACTCTGCCTGCTCATCTGTTTCCTTCTTCTTCAAACGAAGCGTGCAGAACTGAAGAAGCATCTCTGGGGCCAGCATGGCAGTGTCAACTGACAAGGCACCGTTGGTTTCTTGTCAGTTGCCATTGCGACTTGGGCTCCCCATCAATAAGGCGACGTGGAGCCACTATGTTGTGCCAATATATATAGAAACAAAACAAAAGTTTTACACGGCAATTTTAACTGCCAACATAAAAGGTTGTTTACTACCTGTATCTATGAATTATTTTTGTATGTTTTTGCGTTCTCTTTGATAACACTATAATGAGTACGTATATGAATTGACCATTGGTAAATGTGACCATGGCATGGAGTTAATAGTACGGTAGACCCACAATTGTTTGGTAATAGTTATAGTACAATTGCTTTAGGTACACCAATGACCAAACTTAGTATATTACCCTATTTTACAAGAACAGTCGTAGAATTATGCAGTTCTTCTTCAACACAGCGAGTGACAGGAAGTCAACAAAAATATTCAGAGCAGCTTTTTTTAGCGTCAAACAAAGTTCACCCGACGGGCGCGAACGAAAATAAGGAAGGCACAGTTAGTATACTCACACAGCTCCGCACGGCTAAATTAAGACCCGCCTCACCGCCAACAAAACAGCTTTAACAAGCTAAATTCTAAAAATAATATCCTCAGTGACGAAACACAACCTATTTAATACAATATCCATAAAAACCGGTAAACTCCTCAAATCTTTCACCATAGAACACTTTTGAAAAACAAACACCGTTCTAAATTCGAAGCGCTAGAAAATTCGAATCAATTTAAATGTCAATCGTTCCAAATTTGAAACGCGTGCGCGCGCCGTGAGAGCGAAAATGGAACTGGTTTGAACAGAACTTCCGTTGAGCGTTCTGATTGGTCGGCAGGGGCTGTGGGGTTTGAATGGTCCAATGGGGTGTTTTTCGGAGGTACCCCGGCACCGCCTTCTATTGGCCGACGCGTGGGATCGCCATTTTTCAGTTTGTGAAACAATTGGAACTATTATTTGTAGGCGTATTCGCTCCATCCGCAGTTAACGGTTTCAGAAATTGTGTAAGGTATTTTCGTACGTCCTACTGACGGTAATGGAACACAGCTGACATGATTAAATCACCCGAAGAGAATGTCGTAAGGAATAAGTTCAAGTGAATTTTATGTCGTTTTTGGCGGATAATGGTCGGAAATTGTGTTTCTTGAGTTTATGTTTTATGTGAAATCGTAAAATGGACATCTGAAGCTATAACTGGGAATGATTCATAGAACAAGAACTTCGTAGAAATGTGCACTTATTGAACTATGAAATAAGTTCATTGACTCGTGATTTGCAAGTTTTTATATAATTTTTTTATCGAATCTCGTCAACTATTTTACTATTATTTCATTCTACATATAAAATGCGTAATAATATGTATTGTTATATACAATAATAAGCAAATTACCTTATAATTACAAAATGACAGATAAGTTAAGTACAATATAACTACTTAACTACCAATAAAACGACATGTATTGTAGTTATAGAGTCACGTCTTGATCTTGCTCTACACAATAAATTAGGTACCTTGGTAGAGTCTATATTTTTAGGGTTCCGTAGTCAACTAGGAACCCTTATAGTTTCGCCATGTCCGTCTGTCCGTCCGCGGCTTAGCTCCGTGATCATTAGTACTAGAAAGCTGAAATTTGGTATGAGTATGTGTATGTATCACGCCGACACAACGGTAAAATAGAAACTAAAAAAAAATTTTTTTTTCGGGTAGCTCTCGAACACCTAAAGTGGGGGTGAATTTTTTTTTCGTCTCAACTCTAGTGTATGGGGTGTCGTTGAATAGGTCTTTTAAAAATAATAGGGGTCTCTAAACATTATTTTTTGATAAAGTCAACAGTTTTGAAAATATTCGCTCCGAAAATTAAAAAAATAGCGTCCCCCCCCCCTCTAACTTTTTAAGCACGGGTCAAAAAATTATGGAAAAATTCATGAAAATGAGGCCTTATAAGTACTATCAATGAAAACTATATTGAACAAAATCAGTCAAGCCGTTTTTGAGTTATTGCAAAATTTCATAATTTTCTTATAAGGACGTAAGTTGACTTCCAGAAGGTAATAAGTCATTACTTTGGCGTTTACGACCTTTTTATGAGCTTGAAATCTTTCCCGTAACTTAAGTCTATTGTGAAAGATGAGCAACTACGGAACCCTACACTGAGCGTGGCCCGACATGCTCTTGGCCGGCTTTTTATAGTATAAGTATTAAAAACTTATTTTTTTATTGCTTTGCATAGCAACAAGTACTTACATAAAGGCAAATAATTAAACTTGAAATACGAATAACGTTCTAGTGGTACCTCGAGATCGAAGTGTCGTATCTAGTTGAAAACACAAACGCATGTAATACCGATGACAATACTGTAATTTCGAAGTACAGATTTAATGGACGTGTGACGGCCACCGCTTAATCTCTCCGAAAGACGGTTTTTTAACCTAATTGTATTGAAAGGAGATAACAAGAGTTTTAACAATGGCATAATAGTTTAACCCAAGATCTCTAGATTATCTCCATTATAATAGAAACGTCGCAAGCGCCACCCTTTTCTATAATAACTCTGTCTTTTTTAGGTTACTATGCACTATGATTTTCAGAGATGGTCGTAAGTACAGTCATGGTGTATGGACATTCTGACATTTCATTACCTAGTAATTTTTGTTATTGTGTATTATAATATAATAGAGGATTGGTCTATTGAAGTAGTGCTTGACTGCCGGCACTACTGTAAGTTATGCGTGAAATTAAAATAAAATGGAGGGTTCCTTACAATTACATTAGAATTTTTCCCTGTTTCTTAGAATGTTTTTTTTTTATTTATGCCTTTTCTGAAGTGTTCTCAAGATGGTCTCCCGACGCAATAGAAAGGATGTTATAAGTTTAACGTTTGTGTATGTCTGTCTATACTCTGTAGCGTTAGGGTTCCATTACCTACATAGTAGGTACCTACCAGTGAAGCATGATGTACTTTTTTAAAATATTAAACTGACGTTTTCTTGTAAAAGAGTCAGTACTATTACTTTACTATCACATATCATACGTCATTACATATAATACATATCATATCTTAGGTATAGCTGTACGTCACCAGTTTTACACATGAAATTGATTTTCTTTCAAGGAAACAGCTTCTTTTGCCATTCATATTTGCGTTGTTGTATTTGTTGTTATTGTTAGTTAGACTATATTACTTAATTACTTTACTCGGTTAAGACAAATAAGGATGAACCACATGTAAACGGAAAAACCGATTTTGATTTAGTTTTCCCAGCATTTATGTATCTAAATTTGAAACATTTATCTACTGGTGACCGATAGAGCTCAATTGAGTTCTTACATTTGACTCTATTCATATTCATTTCTCTATTCATTTGACTCTATGCTCGTTAATTTACAAGCCTGCGCAACACACTATAAAATTTTCAAAAAAATATATAACCTTCAATAGGTTATAATTTTTATTGTAATTGTGGGCTCGATAAGATTTTTTACTAGGTCGATTTTGCATCACTCTATTCATCCCTAAATCGGCACCCCTATATCTGTCATTAAAAACAAGATGTCTACCGCTAAACGCCACAAAAGCTCTCGAGGGCACAAAAGGCAGCAAATAACCGTATAATCACCTATATTCAATGCTTTATGGTCACTACCAACATAACCGTACCAACGCTCCCAACCCTAGTCCCATCACCATAGAGCACATTTTTCTTTTTCACCGGTTTTCCGAGTTGGCAGTTCTTTTTTTAAAGGTGTTTTTTTAATGTAAAGAAAAAGAATAGGACGAAATGAGCAAACGGGCTGCCTCTTTCATGTCTTGTTTGTTTTTAGGTAGTTCAAATTCCTTTTTAAATAGTGTGGCAAATATTTGAACATGTGGTTATTTGAGACATTCTTAATGAGCACGTCTTAATTATACCTTTTGGAATTTGTTGGGCGTTCTGTTTGATATTTTGGGTTTTTAAGCTTAAGTCTTTTAATAGGCGATAAAAGATAATGCAGTGCATAATTATAAATAAATAAATATATACTACACAAAGCAGGCCACAATTATCGCACGATGGATAAGTAATTAAAAGCACGGATCGCTCTCGCACGAGTTCTTAAAATGAGCAAAAATGTGATCAAAAATATCTAAACCTCTATTCCGTTAACGAGTACAAATTTTTGCTTATTTATGAACTTGTCAGTACAATATCTACCTGCTAATGTTACTTAACGGAATGTGACAAATTCTTTATTATTTACTAGCTGTGCCCCGCGGCGTTACCCGCTCATCCCACGGGAACACTAAATTTATTCGGGATGAAAAGTATCCTATGCCCTTTCCCGGGTCTCAAACTATCTCCATACCAAATTTCGTCTAAGTCGGTTCAGCGGTTTAAGCGTCAAGAGGTAACAGACACACTTTCGCATTTATAATATTAGTATGGATCTACCGCGGGATGACTTCGAACGATATACATAGGTCATATAGGTATGCACATTATACGTAAACTTTTGTTTTATTTCATTAAAAAAAAAATTATACTAAGTAGTCAGGCTGCATAACATGTGTGCTACTTGCGTATCAGCTGCTGTTCACAACCTCTCCAGTCCAGTCGAATACTATTGAGCATGCTTCATTTCATTGTATTTAGCCATACTTTGAATGGAAATTCTATTACGTGGTAAAATATTGCTCCGTTGGTAGAGAATGGATGCTAGACGGGAATTTAAAGGTCCTGTGTTCGAGACTTCGAGCTCCAGTGTCGACCAAGTAAAGCACAATAAAAAAATCTTTGCGTTAGTTCGTATCCATCTATATCACAATCATAGATAATAGATAAGATCGCAATCGCAATATATCACAATTTAAGTGAACTTCTATCATACCTCGTAAAAACAGATATTTCACTAAAAAGATCCCTTACTTGCATCACACCCTATAAATGCACAGAGAAGTCTATTCACTCCCCATAATGCTTTTATAATCAAGTAGATTGTGCTTGTGTATCCGTAGGGCTCTTCAGAAGTCAATAATATGCCTTTAAATAAACTCGACTGGCCAAAAGCCTAGAAAAAAAGATGTCGTTTCGCCGGTTTCAATTATTTTACCCCCGACGAAAAAAGAGGGGTTTTAGGGGGCTGTTTGTCTGTGGTATCATAGCTTGCAAACGGATGAACCAATTTGAGTGCAGTTTTTTGTTTTATCGGAATACTTTTTTAGTCGAGATGTTTTTTAGCTATATTTAGTGGAAACAGGACCAGTGGTCAGGATATTCAGCTTTAACATGATCTCAGCCAATATTGAAGCCTTAGCTTTTTTTAAATTGGCATTCTTAAATTTCTAAATTTTGTAGTTGTTCAGTTTTAGTAGCATTTTCTATATCACTCATTGAATGAGGGTCTCATGATGACCAGCTACTTCTGTTGGGGGTGTACTAAATGTTCCATTTAGGTAGTTTAGTTGTTTACAAGCTTTTGTTTACTTTCAATCGTCCCGGTGTCTGTAATTAAATGTTGCGAGTAAGATTATTTAACTGAATTTAGGTGTAGGTACCTACGTAACTTCGATATTGGGTCATTGTCAGTTCAAAAAACAAAATTCGTCTTTCCGGTGGTCAAAAGTTAAGACCTATGAATCTAGGTTATGTTGCTATTAGGTATAAGGTAGACGTCCCAAAAGATAACACTTTTAGACGTAAGATCACGGGTTTTATTAAAAAACTACTAAATTATTAATTTTTGCGACTGTTCGGAAACGCAAGTAATATTATGAAACGGTTAAATCTGAATCGAAAATTAGAAAAATTAAAAAATTAAAATGATGAATAATATAAATATATATATATATTTTTTCATTTTTTAGATTATTATTCGTTTTTTTTGTTTTAGCTACGGTGAAGTATAAAAGAAGGTTATGACTATTCCTTCCGCGCGGACGCTCTGTTGGCGTAACAATAAATAAATACTTATTGATCACCTAATCTTTGTGCATCTTGGTTATTTTACAAACTGAATTGAATTTAGATTTCAATGAGTTCCTTACGTTTTTTTGAAGGTAGTCGATATTTGTGAAATACCAGATTAAAACTATTAAAATCAATAAGATAAGATAAGATATTTATTAAATAATAACTTATTTTACAGTAATAATTAACTATTAGCCTAAGACATTCTACTTGGCAAACTGAACTAGGATTCCCTGTGTTTCAGGCATAATGCGGACTAACTTATTAACAATTTCTTAAATAAATAATCCTAAACACATAACAGTAATTTAGTTCTTATTAAATAGTTTGATAAATTATAGATCGGATACAATAATTTTAAATTAGAATTAATACATGAAAATCAATGAAAAAAATCATGTCCATAAAATAATTCAAAGCTCTAAACTTAAGACTTAACTTCTTCAAAATTGTATTTCAATGATCATAGTTTACAAAAAACGTCCATCCCAATTGACAAGATCCATAGTGATTCATAGTAGCACAACCACAAAAATCAATGAAGTTCCCCGACAAAATAAATCATTCACTCATTCGTTCAGTCATTCATTCCATCTTTAAGCCATTACTCAGCATATTGTTAGCGCCCCACGAATTAATGGGCCACCAATTTGTTAACCCCACTTACAATCTCTCCCTTCACGATGAGGTGGTTCTTGTTAACACGGGATTGGGGTCTAATTTTGACAAATTCATGGTTGCTACGGCATTGTGGTCTAAATTTGACAAAGTATACGTCATACTTTGATATCGTTAGAAGTCCCAGGCTTTGCGTTTTAAAATTTCGAATGATGAGAGCTCAAAACTCAAATACAATTTGTACTACATCCCATCAAAAAGATTTCATGTAAAGTTGGCGTCAAGCTCTTAATACTTTCGCTGTAAAAAGTTAGCAGTTTCCATGACAAGCCAAGCCCATAAGCCTTAGCCTTAACTTTACTAACACCTATACCTTGTAGTCGGTTGGCCGCCGTCGCGACTGATCGGCTCTCCTGTGATGAATCACGAACCGATTCGAAACATGTCGTGTAGATGTATTTTAATGTCTGAAGACCCTTGGTGGTTACTTGGTGATAACTTGGTTTAAAAAACACGGCTTGGGCTATGGTGTCATGACTATTTAGGGTCGCATTTGCCACCAACAACCAATAAAATACAGTTTTCAGACGCCATTTCCCAACATCCAATGGGTGCACCTTCTGTAGCGTTTTACCACGTTGTCGGTTGTTTACGTTTTTTTTACAAAAGTAATTTTCATCAATTTCGTCCAAATGTTTGTGGAGCCTAATTTCAAACAAACGATCAGGAGGGCGTTTTCCAAAAAAAAACCGAGTCCCTGTTTCTTCTAAAACTTGACGTTTTTGAGTCCATCTTACTTACATCAGAATCGATAGCATTTTCAATGTTCAGAATAAAAAGTGTCCTAAATTAGTCCGTTCTATCACGTTTGAATATGAACTTTTTTTATTTGCACGAGCGTTAGGTACGTAGTGGAAACTAAAACTCCCATACAAATTTTGAGACACTTTTTTTTATTCTTCACATTGAAAATGCAATCAATAAAAATATTAATTTCTTTGGTACTCGCTTAAACACAACGAATTTCCAATTATCGTAACATCTTCACCATACGTTATCGTATTTAATCTTCATCTGATAAGGGAATAAAAGATGGAATCGCTCTCTATGGTCATAAAGTAAGGAGTTGATTGTCTCTGGTGTCGTTAGCGGGATTCTCGGGATTCCGTAGGCTTGTAACACATTAAATAAACTGTTTTCGAGTTAACTTAAGTCTTGGAGTTGGTACGGGTGGAAGAAAGTACAGGCAGAGACTGAAAGTTTTCTTTTTCTTTAAGACTCCTTGTCTATAGAAGCGGAGCTCAGATTTAAATCCACATATTTTTCACAAAAATGCAGCCAGAAAGTAACAATACCTAAACGAGCAGCGGGCGTTACATACCTGCGAAAATCATCGCAGGATGATATCATCAACATACCTGTGCTAACTCGGGGCACGTTCTAGGGATAGGATATCGATAAAATAGATGTCGATATAATTAAATTAATATACTTATGTGCTCATTGAACATTCTCGATTACTATAAAGAGACTTCTTAAATTAATTTAAAGCAATTTACGTATATTGTGAAAATTATTTTTAAATAAACATGTAAATACACGTTTTAATATGTTTATTTTTTTTATTTGAAAATGTGGAGAAATAAGTAATATTTATTTATGTCGATGACATTTAGATGTTGACAATAACATCGATATATTTTTTTGTCGATAAAATATATTGCTACGTCAATTTCGTATAGGTGCCCCGAGTTATCCCATGTATGATCATCAATCGAGAGATATTTAATACCTATGTTTTAAGGCTCCACTATGCTAATTGTTTCAGACATTTTCTCTATGATCAAGCATGTTTCCTAACATATTATCAATGTTTCTACTTAGAACCTATGTTTGAAACCTACAGTTTAAATTTTTCATTGAAAATGCTTGTTTCAAAAACTACTCGAAATAGATAATATATTTGAAACCTACAGTTAGAATTTTTCATTCAAAATGTTTGTTTAAAAAACTACCTACTCGAAATAGACAAAACTCACGCAGAAAACAGTTTTTAACTTATTTAGCTATGCTACCTTCTAGAGCTCAGGGAAAAGTATTATTCACTTTAAATAGTTATAATTAGCAATAATTAATATGAAAAAAAATAAAATAAAAAAGAAATAAGGCCTCTTAAGCATTAAAAAAAGGACTTTCAACGTTTTAACAGATTAACATACATTATGCATATGTATATCATTTTAATAGAATTTACAAGCTTTTTATTTTGTTTTTATTATACGCCCAAGTTACCCATTAACATTCTCGGTGCAAGCATGAGTATGAATATGAATACGGTCGGTACTTTCGTGCACCTTAGCACTAGCTCGGTGGGACGGACGGGCCCACCGCGCGGTAACACAACACCGCACTTCGTCAGTCGCGGCCGGACCCCGGACTACAACAAAAAGCTAGCTGTGAGAGCCGGTTGTTTTATTATAACGTCATCAGAACTGCAGTTTCGATGACTTAACGCAACGGGGTAAACTATAAGGTTTGGACAAGAAAACAAATCTAATTCAAGATGTGTTTATTTAAGACAACAATCGTCCATTACGTGTAGCACAACTTTGAGACGCGATTTATTGTCGCGCGGCAAACACTACCTGTCACTTTCCTATCCGTACCGTGCGAGCAAAACAGGTGATGTTGAGTCTAGCGACAAGCGAAGTCCTTGCAAGTTATGCTAGCCTTGCATGATAGCCCAGTATAAGTATCCCAATAAAAATAAAAATAAGCATATCGCCTAAAAATCACGTAAATAACCTAAAGTAAAGAAAAAATATTAATTACCAGTTCAAAACATCATCATAAAGTCTAAAAATACCAATACAATAATCATGATATACCTCAAAACCAGTATCTCTAACTTTTACAAATCGCAGTACGGGTGAGCGAGACAGCGCAAAAGGCTTTCAAGGTGGGCGGGGCGCCACGCCCCTACGCCTTCGGAGGAAAAAATAATTTCCTTTGTCTTGTTCAAGTTGTGCGTATTTCAGAAATGTGTGCCGAATTTGTTAAGAGTAGTGGAACTGGAAAGGATGAAATGAAATAAGGATTGGTTTATTGATATGCAGAAAAACAACGACTTAATGCGGTATATGATATCCCACCAAAAACATTTCATGTAAAAATGGCGGCCAAGACTCATATGGTCTGGCTGTAAAAAAGTTATCAGATCCCTCGAAAAGCCAAGCCCCTAAGCCCTGAGTTTACTAATCCTACACCTTGGCTTCAAAGGTATGGCTTGGCCGTTTCATAAAGTAACGTAAATAAGTCAAACGGACCGTCTGGCCCATACGATATCAAGAAGTTAAGTTTATATATCCATGATAATATATATAAACTTAATTCCTTACCATATAGGCCGGACAGTCCATTAGACTTATTTACGGTACTTTATGAAACGGCCAAGCCATACCTTTGAAGCCAAGGTGTAGGATTAGTAAACTCAGGGCTTAGGGGCTTGGCTTTTCGAGGGATCTGATAACTTTTTTACAGCCAGACCATATGAGTCTTGGCCGCCATTTTTACATGAAATGTTTTTGGTGGGATCTCATTTATTTTTGTAAGGTGCCCTAGTCTTTTTCATTTATTTGGGCCATAGCGTCTGTAAGTAAGTAGTAATAATAGCAAAAGCGTTATGAGCATGTGAGTGTTGGCCGCTAATTTTACATGAAATGTTTTTTTGGTGGGATCTCATTTATTTTTGTAAAGTAGTTTTTAATTTTTAGGTTTTTTTTTTTGTGCCGTAGCGTTTCTAAGTAGTAATAATTGTGTATTTAAGAAATACTTACGTTTAGCCCCCATTATGGAAAACCCATACAAACTTTCATCCCATTATTTAAAGGGTGGGGGGTGATTTTCTAAAAATCCTAGAATACGTATTTTATTATTTATAACAAGGAGTCCCTAATAATTTTCAGACCTCTAGTATCAAAATTTGCAGAAGTCTCATACAAACATCCATCCCCTAGTTTAAGGGGTTTGGGGGGTAAAAGTTCCAAGTTTCAGAATTATTCTATTGTTTGTGTACTAAACCTAGCTTACATACCAAATTTCAGCTTTCTAGGTCATCGGGAAGTACCCCAGAGGTTTTGATACGTCAGTGAGTGAGTGGCAAAATCGGCGTATTTTAGGTAAGTACCAATAAAACCGAAAGTATAAAAGCTAGATCAATTAAATTAAGTACATTTCATATGTTCCCTAACTGCATCTTAACCTGTGAATTTGGGCGCTCTGGTGTTAACTGGGACGAAGCTATGAGGGTTTGAAAATTAGACGAAACGGTTCGAGAAAAGGTAGGTAGTGCCCCGCTTCTTTTTTGCTCGTCTTGGCGGGGAACTACCGTGCCCCCAGATATTTAAAATACGAAGTCGAAGTGTAGATATGGAAGTAGTAATAATTGTGTATAAGAAATACTTACGTTTAGCCCGATCTAGACACGCGGCAGCGTGTCCAGCCAAGTTCACCGCAGGAACTGGCGAGCAGCAGCCGTGTGTTATATTACACGAACCGTTTGGAGCCACTTTTGACCCCCCAATAACTCCAAATCTATTTAACATAAAAAAATGAAATTTGGCTTATGTATTAAGATCCTTTAGAACAAGTAGAACCCCAAATTTCATTAATATAGGTTAAATAGTTATTGAGATATTAAAGTCCAAAAAACGGTATTTTTATCACTGACTGACTGACTGACTGACTGACTGACTGACTGACTAGTAATCAAAAACCTAACCCACTTCCAGGTGACCTAGAAAGGTGAAATTTGGCATCCAGCTTAGTAATTGTGTGTGTATACATATAAAAATCTAAAACAGTGATTTTTTTATGTTTTTTATTATTATTATTATTATTGATGGTTGTTGCCTCAGAACTCTGTCATTTATAAACCGATTTGGAAAATTCTTTTTTTGTTTGAAAGATATACTAGAATAGCATATACTTACACTCACACGCACACACTTACACATACATGCACATAAAAATCCAATACGTACTAACCGTTTTGGAAAATTCTTTGTTTGTTCAAAACTTTCAAAAGATGTACTAGAATAGCACACAGAACTAATTAACAAATAATAATTAAGTAATTTACACATCATAATAAATTCTGTACAAAAAGTAATGATATCCCATCAAAAACATAAATGTAAAATGAGAGCCAAGTTCAATATCGCGTGCACTTCGCCGACAAAAGAATTGAGATCTGCAAGGGTGCCAAGTTCTTTGCTCTAAAATTTTTAGATACAAGGACATGCGACATACTCAATGCATTTATTTTACTTGGGGTGTAATTCAATATCAAGACGTGACTTGGCTAGTTTTAAAATATAAATTTATATTATAAATCAAAATCAATCAAATCATTAACCTATTTTCGTAAAGGTAAGTACGCAAGTTAGTGTACGTCTTGTTACTTATACTGTTAGCTTGATAATGAACTATGACTATGAATATGTTACTTTTATAAAATTTAGTTAGTTTATGAAAACTAGCCAAGTCAAATCTTGATATTGAATTACTCCCCAAGTAAAATAAATGCATTGAGTATGTCGCATGTCCTTGTATCTAAAAATTTTAGAGCAAAGAACTTGGCACCCTTGCAGATCTCAATTCTTTTGTCGGCGAAGTGCACGCGATATTGAACTTGGCTCTCATTTTACATTTATGTTTTTGATGGGATATCTACTACTTTTATCGCCCATTATGGAAAACCCATAAAAACTTTCATCCCCTTATTTAAAGGGTGGGGCGTGATTTTTTTTAAATCCTAGAATATGTATTTTATTATTTATAAATAATAAAGGAGTCCCTATATCAATTTTCAGACCTCTAGTATCAAAATTTGCAGAAGTCTCATACAAACTTCCATCCCCTAGTTTAAGGGGTTTGGGGGGTAAAAGTTCCAAGTTTCAGAATTATTCTATTGTTTGTGTACTAAACCTAGCTTACATACCAAATTTCAGCTTTCTAGGTCATCGGGAAGTACCCCAGAGGTTTTGATACATCAGTGAGTGAGTGGCAAAATCGGCGTATTTTAGGTACCAATAAAACCTAAAGTATAAAAGCTAGATCAATGAAATTTAGTACATTTTATATGTTCCCTAATTCCATCTTAACCTGTGAATTTGGGCGCTCTGGACGGGACTGGGACGAAACTATGAGGGTTTGAAAATTAGACGAAACGGTTCGAGAAAAGGTAGGTAGTGCCCCGCCTCTTTTTTTTTCGTCTTGGCGGGGGCACTACCGTGCCCCCAGATTAGCCTACTAACTGTGCCGCGCGGTGTTACTCGCTCACTCCACGGGAACACTACATTTTTCGGGATAAAAAGTAGCCTGTGTTAATCCAGGGTGCTTCTACTACTATTAACTTCAGGCCAAATTTATCAAAATTGGTCCAGCCGTTTGAGCGTGACGAAGTAACAAACATACACATAAATAAACACATTCACAAACTTTCACCTTTATAGGTAATATTAGTGTGATGAATGACGTCTGCCCGTTCATTCTTATTCATCCAAAATAACATTTGCCCAACTCTAAGTATATCTATATGCTATTATAAAATATTCGAATTAAGTGGTAAAACAATTTAAAAACCTTAAACCTACACTAACCTAACTCTAGCCAAGGTCTGTCATTATAAAATTCTAAAATTGACTTTTCTTTGGTCATTATTTCAGGAAAAATCTTAACAGCGCGTTGCAGGATTGGTATTGGAGCGTGGCGCCATCTGCCGGTAAAAAAAACCCGCTCATTACGCCGGACGGATTTTAGTAACTAATTTACGTTAAACTAGGCCGTAAATGGGATTTTCTGCCCGCAACGCGCTTCCCGGCCAAGGCACGACGTAAAACTTTAGACGAACCACGAGCGGGAATTCGCAAAGCCCCAGATAGCATATTTACGATCTGGGACACACACGCGCGAATTCACTGTCCTTAGGTATGTAATAGTAGTATTTTGGTACAGAGACAGCTGGGCATCCAAAGGTGGTTTTACAATATTTTTTACCCGGCTATAATAAAGAAAAATGTTTACAATTAAGCGAAAAGTTGAAAAATTTAATGGTTCAGACAGGATAATTAATTTAGGTGTAGCACATCGTTACTATCGATTCTCAACAAATTTGAGACGATGGTGCCGACTATAAAGTCTAAATCTTCACGGTAGATGGCGCTACGATGCCCCCCTAAGGCATGCTGAAGCAACTGGTTGAAAGATTCAATGGCTCTGACATCTGGTTCGGTGGTCCAGTTGGTAGGACGCCCGTGTTGGCCCGGAAAGCCGTTGGAAACGCAGGTTCGAATCCTGTCTGAACCACAAAAAATTTCAACTTTTCGCTTCATTGTAAACATTTGGTTTACGTTAGCAGACGTTACTGCTTTAATAAAAATAATAAAGAATATCCGCATCCGAAACACCACGCTGCGCTCCAAAACACGCATAGCTGACGTAGGTAGCAAAACAGCCAGGCTCAAGTGGGATTGGGCAGGCCACGTTTTCCGTATGCATCCAGAAAGATGGGCCAGCATAGCCATGCTAAGTGGGTGCCCAAAGATGGACGACGCAGACGGGGCAGGCCCAGACGGAGATGGCGGGATGACCTGGTTCGCATTCCTAAGTAAGCATAAGCATCTGGCCGAAACAGGCACTAAACAGGGACCTGTGGAAGTCTGAGGGAGAGGCCTTTGCCCAGCAGAGTGGGACACAAACACAGGCTAGAAAAAAAAAGTTTTACACGGACGAAGTCGCAGGCGCCTTCTAGTACCTATTATTATCATAAACGCACTTTTTACGGTCCCAATGACAAACTAGTTATTTCTCCAGATGTACCTTTCCGAGGTGATGTCACGCGCGTCCCGCTCGCCATTTGCATGGAGCGTTTTCAGCGCTCTGTAGGAATGTCGAACTTTAACAGTAATTACTGATTTTTAGATCACTCCAAACTAAATGTCGTATTTAGTCCCAGTTTACCCTTGTTTTATAAACAAACGTTTCGTCGAATTTTCATGTCGTAGAAATGTAATTTCATCGAAAGCATTTTGTTTCTGAAATCAAAATATTTTGGAATGTTATAATTATTTTATTACACAAACCTAACCTAACCTAATCTATAGATTGACTTATCAAGATTTCTGAAAAAATTTTGACTTCCGAGATTTATCTATCAAATGAAAATTCTATGAAACGATTGAAACGAAGCATTTGGCGAAGTGTTTTTCTATAAAAGAAGAGGATTTAGTCGCATATGTAGACATTTGATCCCAATAAAAACGATCGATTGACAACTTCAAAAAAATCTCTACACGCCTATATTGGTTAATTTTGCTTTTCTATAATGCAAAAAAACGTCTTATTAGAACGTAGTCTTATAGGAAAATAATGTGTTGTTATTTGAAATAGGAGTCCCCTTAGCTAAAATCATGTTAGACTGATACAAAAATACTGTTAACGATGTACAATGAGCTGCAGAACTGCAGATTTCAATTCATTCATACATAAATGGGCCATGCATTTGTGCAGCCCATAGTAACTATAAGTAGACGTGTGCGCCGATTTAAGAATCTCTTTTGTATGTTTTTAGAATGTTAATAGTAATAACGGACTGGTGA
Source organism: Apotomis capreana (assembly GCA_947623375.1). NCBI lineage: Eukaryota > Metazoa > Arthropoda > Insecta > Lepidoptera > Tortricidae > Apotomis > Apotomis capreana. Next base: position 3,607,547 of record OX392520.1, read on the forward strand.
CTGGTTGTAACCCCTGATGAAGTGTCATCCCTAACTGTATATTTTTACTAGAAAAGGGCATCAGCTAACTAGCGCCACCTGTTGGCAAAAAATCTTTGTCCGCTCACCACGCCGAAATGGCTGGATGGATTTTAGCCAATTTTGGTACAAGGATAGCTGGAGATCCAAAGATATGACACTTTTCACTGGACTTTTTAGGGTTCCGTACCTCAATCGGAAAAAACGGAACCCTTGTAGGATCACTTTGTTGTCCGTCCGTCCGCCTGTCTGTCTGTCAAGACCCTTTATCTAGAGAACACGTAGAGGTATTGAGTTGAAATTAACACCATATACTCAGGTCTAACGGTCCCTTGAAGCTGTGAAAAAATCAAACTTCTACGTTAACGTGAAAAAAAGATACGGCCGTTTATGTCGCAAAAAACGTACATTTCGACGCTCTGAAGGGAATCAAAATGATAGGGTACCTACTTCATAATGACCTAGAACTATGAAATTGGGCAAGTAATATCGTCACATACTACAAATACTTATAAAAATCTGAAAACTAAATATTTGTAATAAAATCATAAAAATATAGTCCTTTTCAAACATCATATTTGAAAAACTCGGTTGCTTTAAGTATGCACCTCGTTTATATGCGGCGCCATACATTGCAGGTGCAAACTTAACTCAACTAGGCCAATTAAGATTGGATAAGTGAAAATTGTACGGAACCCTCGGTGCGCGAGTCAGACCGACGCACTTGGCCGGTATTTTTTTTATATCGGTACAACATAGCTCCCCCGCCGAACTTCTTACCCTTCTTCTTTAGATTCTTTACCGACTACGGGAAAGAAAGAAGTTTGACGTGGCACCTTCTATAGTAGTTTTAGGGTTACCCAAAGGGTAAAAACGGGACCCTATTACTGAGACTTCGCTGTCCGTCCGTCCGTCCGTCTGTCACCAGGCTGTATCTCAAGAACGGTGATAGCTAGACAGTTGAAATTTTCACAGATGATGTATTTCTATTGCCGCTATAACAAAAAATACTAAAAATAAAATAAATAAATATTTAAGGGGGGCTCCCATACAACAAACTTGTTTTATGGTATGGAACCCTTCATGCGCGAGTCGGACTCGCACATGCCCAATTATTATACGTATTGTTCGTCAGGTATTTGTCTTAAATTAAAACAATTGTTACCCATTTGGTTAGTAGCGCCTAGCACCGCGTGGCACAGAAATGGCTTGCACAAATCGACTGCAGCATGCACGATTTGCATTTAGATTGCCATGCAATTTGCTGGCTGGTTGGAAGGGTGAACCCAACGACTAAATATCTATGTACCTACCAGGTGCCTTAGTATACCTTTGCTATTAAAAGGATTATATCAGTTCGTCAGTCGTATCAGTTCACGTTAAGTTTGCACTCTGATAACTACGCGTAGTTATCAGCCGTATTCGTATTAGTTATTAGACGTAGCTACGGCGTCGGATACAAATGAAGTCCAAACTTAACGTAACCGGGTTATATAAATCAAGGTTTCTTTCTCGTCCGTTTTCTTCTCCAAAACTTTTCGATTTTTGCGCAAATTACTATAGAAAAAAGCAAAAAACTAGGCGCCCGTTTGCGTCGGAATTTTGGCCAAAAACAGACGCCGAAGTAGTTACCTACAGCTGCCGGCAAACTTTTAGAGCATAACCTTGACTGCGCAGTATGGTAGCCGATTTACGTACAAATGTACATGCGCAGATCCGCCATTTTTTTTTCTAAAAGTTTGCCGGCAACTATACCTATAAGTACAAATGTTATAATAATAAGCATAAAAATCGAAACTGAACATTATCTTAAATTTTGTAGTAAAGCTTGGTTAAGTTTAGGAGAAGGAAACAGACAAGAAGAAACCTCTATTTATGCCGGCTGAAATTTTGTGACCATGTTCGATAGTTCAATAAAATTTGTTGGTCGATTTTGTTTACCGAAATATTTCAAAATGGCGGAGATATGGGACTTCAAAATTTAATAAGTTTCTGTCAAAAATTTCATTTTAGTGACAAGCTTTTATAGTCGACTGTACTTTTCTTGGATATCCATCAAATGCTCACTGAGACGATTCTACAGAGCCCAAACTCGGTAGGATTGCTTTATCTCCGGCTCCATCATCAGATCAGCCCCATGGTAGGTACCTTATTATTGTATTGTCATCAAAGTTAAGTAAGTATGCAAAATTTCAGCTCAATCGGTTGACGATATCTGCTTCAAAATTGAGTTGCAAGATTCCACCCGAACAAACATACTTACATACATACATATATACAATGCAAGTTAAATAAAAGCTTGTAAAATGATCGCAAGCTCTACAGCTGACAGCCACTAGTGTATTAATTTATACGGGTAACGTAAACGTGATATGTTGTGCCCTTTTGATCCCTCGCCGACGAGAAGAAGTAACCTAGTTCATATTGGTAATACTAAAGTGGATGTACCAATCCCAAACTTCGCAAATTGTGTACTTTACTATTCACTTTAAATTAATTGGGACTCAGTCGAGGAGTCAGTATATTAGAACCATGTAGTAAACATAAAATTATTGATTTATTATTTGAAATCTCCCGCGCCCCAGTACGTTTGTTGATTATCTGTGGCAAGGTCAAAACCTCGACATAATATGCCTCGATGTATCAAAGTAAAGCTTGTCAGCAGTGCCAATATAGCCAAAAGAAATTAAAAATTCCAATAACAAAAGTTTATTCCAGATTTAATGAAGTCATAAATATAACAGAGTAATCATAGTGTGAAATTTTTACAGAAAGCTACAAAACTCTATAAAATAAGAAAATAATCGAACCATACCATCCGTAATTCTGACTTCTGACAAGGCCGCCAACATTAAATGATTTTGAAAGTTGCCAGTGCTGTCACGCTAACCGTAGTATCTCTTATTAGTCTGTGACGCTAACCTTAGTTATTATCTGCAATTGATAATTATGAATACTTTTACGTGAATATTATGAATAAGTCGATATAAATATCCGCCAGAAATAAATAATATCCCAATAAAAAAAACTATATTATACTAATTAACTAAGTTAGGGATCGATATATTGGTAAAAAAAGAACATCAAGTTGATCAAGTAGCTTATCATAGACAATAATCTGCCCAATCGAAAAACCGGTAACTTTCGATATGCTACGCACGGAGACAGGGAACGTCACTCGCTCGTAGTCTTTGGCCAAGCGCAGCAAGCGGAGATGCAAGGAATTCGCAATCAGATAAATTAATACGTCATCTAATCTACATTGTAGTGATACTTTAATTAAACAGTTCGTTCGGCTACGGTTGTAATAAACAAAAACACAGTAAGTAAATCTAAGCGGTGTATAGCATCGGTCTCACGCCAATGATGCGTTGTTTGGTTCGCGGTATAGCTCTATACAAATGCATAATATAACCTATTTGCGCTTTGCATAAATCTGTTAGAGCGTAGCCTTGTAATTGATGCAGATGCGGTGTAAGTGGTAACAGCGTAATGCGATTATAGGAATAGTGAGAACGTCATCGGTGAAGCCATCGTTTAGTGATCGTTTGGCGCGTTCCTACCTCCAGCTATACTGACGCGATTGTGGTGATTTGCAGGCAGAATGCCGGCCGCGCGGGGCGTTAAGCGCACGGCGTCGAAAACCATCTCCGCCACGTCATCCAATGCCCCCAAGAATAAGAAGAAACGCGCAGGTAAGACCTGGAAACGTTCAGTTGCAGTTGTTTTCTTTACCTTTTTGCTCGACGTCAATGACCTGTCAAACTATGATGGCGGGAAATGCGTCGGGCTTTATCCTATTCTTATTTATAACTGTTTCCTTATTTTCCAAGCCCATGATTATGTAAAATACCTATTAAATAATGTGTATATATAAACGTGGTGACTTATTTTGCCTGTAACGGTATAATCATAACATTGAACTGATTCACAGCCCAATTTTGAGGTTATACATTTATCTGTTTAACGCTTATTGATTGATTTTCATTTTTTGTAGTGTATTTAACGCCATTATTTCATTGTTTATAAATCCTTTTTGCCGCCAACCATGATTTTATGGGCTAACCTTGAAACGTAATGGTAGCAAGGCATGAATTTACCCAAGCCATGATAAGGGAACCATAGATAAATGTATGGAAAAGTTTTCTAGCGGCTTGTCAATTATTCAACTCAAATAATAACAATCTATCAATTTATGGTTATGTAATGTTTACACAACTTTTGTTATCTTTTAGTCAAGCATATGGTATTAATAGTTCAAGTTTAATACACCTTTTAGTATTTTATTTATGTAAATCTTCCTTTTTTATTCTACTATTACTTCTGTAATAAATTTATAGAAGAATTCCTTATATATGGACTAATTAGAATTAACCTATTACAACACAATTTCTAACGGGTCCTTTTAAAATATATCATATAAATATCAAATATAGACTAACTTCATATAATTTGTGAAGAGGTAGGTAGCTAGGTCAATCAAATGTAATAATAATAAAACAGTCTAATTGTGAGGAAATTGTGTCTGATGCTCTTTTAACTACCCTTGGGATAGTGGGAGTGATAAGAGAAAAAGTAGTTATTACTTGACAATGTTTATTCCCAATTCACACACAAGCAAACTGGGGAGGTGTGTTATACATGCATAACCCTGCTCGTCACAAATATAAAAGAATACCATATAAAAAGAATAAACATAGTAAATATCTAGTTCATTTGATTCAACTACATTTGCAGTTGATATATTCCATAGGTTGGTCTACATGTTACTCTAACATTTTCACAAAACACATAAATAGGGTTGATGTTGTAGTGTCTGTCAATCGCCTGGTCACATTAATTCAGCATAAATATGGTTTGAAAGCCAATACAAGATATAGAGGCATGGTTATTTGCATAACCATTCACAATATATTTAGTGTTGACATAAACACATTCATATTCTATAAATATTATCTTTCTGGTAGTCACAAAACATACGATTAGCATTCTATTCGAATAATATTTGGTGTTGGCATATTCAAATCATTATGGAATAAAAAAAAGCTCATATGAATGGATAACTTTTACAATTAGTTACTAGTTGCGCCGCGCGGTGCTACCCGCATTACACGGGAACACTTCATTTTTCGGGATAAAAATTTGCCTATCTGTTAATCCAGGGTGTCACCTACCTTCATACCAAAATGTATCAAAATTGATCCAGCTGTTTGAGTGTGAAAAAGTAACAAACACACACAAACTTTCGCCTTTATAATATTAGTGTGATAATAATAACACATTTCTTCATTTGTTTCTTTTAGCAGCATTCCAGCTAGAAATACCGAGTGCCCCCAAGAAGAGGGGTTCAGTGTTTACATGCGGCCAGGGAGATGTTGGTCAACTCGGACTAGGTGAAGATGTCATTGAGACCACTAAGTAAGTACTTGACTTGTCATGCATGCCTAAGGGCACACTTTGCACCCAACATTTTTAAAACTAGGTGATGGTGACTTCCGTGCATAGATTAAGATTCTTCTTCATCATATTTTCATGACTGAGGGATGTGATGACTGTGGGCACTCTTCATTGACACTCTCCAAGCCACATGGTCTTGGGGTTGGAGCCTGCTAGCCTGTAATGTCGCTCCAGTTGCCGATATTACCGCGTCTAATCGACGCGTGCGATAATTAATTTGATGTCCATTTTTATTCCAGATTCAAGTATGTGTCGGGTCTCGGAGACAAGATTGTGGATGTGTGTGCTGGTGGCATGCACACCATCGCCTTGGACTCAGATGGCAAGGTAATAAAACAAAGGAAGATTGACAGTCACTGAGCTGTTCTGGTAGCCTTTATTTTTTAAATCGTTATTTGTAGTCATGATTTTAAAGCTATTCTAAAAGCTTACAAACTGTAGTTACTCTTGGTACCTAAGTATACTTTATAATACTAGGGCTGAAAGGTTTATTTATTTATAATGAACTTTGTTCAAATTGTATAAGGACTGTTCAATTTACTAAGCGGACATAAAAAAATAGGCTCATTTAAGGATTTCTTATTATAAATATATCTTTTTTACGGTGAATGCTTACTAACAACATTAAAATAAAATAATATATTACACAAGAACACTACATTTAATTAGAACGGTAAAATTTCCGGACTTTAGCTCGGATTCGTCGCATTAGTGTTTGCACATCGCTTTTTGACACTTTTCTACAAGCAGCAAACCACATCCGTTTGAATTCTGCCAATGTACTAGCTTCGCGGCCATCCTTCCGCAAGTGTCTCTTTACGGTAGCCCAGTATCGTTCGATGGGGCGGAGCTCCGGGCAGTTTGGAGGATTGTCGTCTTTTTTAACAAAATCGATGTTTTTTGAATTTAGCAGCGTCACTGTCTCACCAGCATAGTGAGCACTCGCCAGATCAGGCCAAAACAGAGGGGGAATATTGTGCTTTTTATACAGAGGATATAACCGTTTTGTGATGCATGCCTTTCTATAAATTTCGCCACCAATTGTACCGGTTGCAAAGTAAGACGAACTTTTGAGGCCACAGGAACAAATTGCTTGCCATACAAGGACTTTCTTCCCGAATTTATCAAGTTTTATGGCTTTATCGGAATCTGGAACATTTTCTCCTATAACTGCATTGTAATACTGAGGCCCCGGTAATGTACTGCTGTCAAACTTCACGTACGTTTCGTCGTCTATTAGAATGCATCGAGTTTTGTTTTGCAGCAAACTATCGTATAAATTGCGGCACCTTTTTTGGACCGTATTTGCTGCTCGGCACTTCTCTTTGGCATTTTTTTCTTTTTATATGTCCGTATGTTATTTCTTTTCTTGATATTCTGTACGGTGCCTACGCTAGTACCTGATTTTTTTGCAATTTCACGAACGGACATGTATTTTTTTGACTTTAACAGCCGCACGACATTTTCTTCCATATTCGGGTTTGCCGGCCCACTTCTTCGCCGCGATTTTGTTAAATCGGCGAGCGTATGATGTTCCCCAATTTTTTTTATTATTTGAAACACGGCTGATTAGGAACATTTCAACTGATTCGCAATTTTCCGCATTGAAAATTGGCCTGTACACCATTTTTGCAAGATTAATTTCCGATCACCAATATGAATTCGCTCCATCGTGAAAAATATTTTGACAATAAAAATAAAAAACCGGCCAAGTGCGAGTCGGACTCGCGCACCGAGGGTTCCGTACAAACACTTTCCATCCCTAAGTGGTTAAGTTAAGTTTGCACCTGGTATGTATAGCGCCCCATATAAATTAGGTGCAAAGTTAGGTATTAAAAAAAAAAATTATGGTTTTCGTAATTATTCCTTTATCTATGCTATAAGACGTTGCTTCGTACCAAATTTCAAGATTCTGAGTTCACGGGAAGCACCCTGTAGGTTTTGATTCCCTTGCAAGTGTCGAAAATTTGCAAATTAGGTGCAAAGTTAGGTATTAAAAAAAAAAATTATGGTTTTCGTAATTATTCCTTTATCTATGCTATAAGACGTTGCTTCGTACCAAATTTCAAGATTCTGAGTTCACGGGAAGCACCCTGTAGGTTTTGATTCCCTTGCAAGTGTCGAAAATTTGCGGCATAAACGGCTGTATCTTTTGATTGCGTTGGCTTAGAAGTTTGATTTTTTCACAGCTTCAAGGGACAGTAGACCTGAGTAATTGATATAAATTTCAGCTTCATACGTCCACGCGTTCCTGAGAAAAAGGGTCTTGACAGACGGACAGACGGACAACAAAGTGATCCTATAAGGGTTCCGTTTTTTCCTTTTGAGGTACGGAACCCTAAAAATGTATACAGCAGTTGATAGATTTATCTATGTTTATTTTATAACCAGCCAGTACATATCAGTCGGTTTTTAATATAAGGATCTATATTGACTTATGTATGTCCGCTTAGTAAATTGAACAGTCCTTATGAACATTGAAAGCAAGTTGATTTAGAGATTGGTTGACTTTGTTAGTCGCCATCTTATCTATGGTATGTGTGGTAGGTGTGGACGTTCGGCTGCAACGACGAAGGCGCTTTGGGGCGCGCGACGGCGGGCGAGGGGGAGGAGGGGGCGGCGGGCGCGGTGAAGCTGCCCGCTAAGGCGGTGGCCGTGTCGGCCGGGGACTCGCACTCCGCCGCGCTGCTCGACGACGGGCGCGTGTATGCTTGGGGAGCCTTCCGGGTGAGTACATAGAGTGTGTGTAGTGTTAGATATAGGGGAGGAGGGGGCGGGCGCGGTGAAGCTGCCCGCTAAGGCGGTGGCCGTGTCGGCCGGGGACTCGCACTCCGCCGCGCTGCTCGACGACGGGCGCGTGTATGCTTGGGGAGCCTTCCGGGTGAGTACATAGAGTGTGTGTAGTGTTAGATATAGGGGAGGAGGGGGCGGGCGCGGTGAAGCTGCCCGCTAAGGCGGTGGCCGTGTCGGCCGGGGACTCGCACTCCGCCGCGCTGCTCGACGACGGGCGCGTGTATGCTTGGGGAGCCTTCCGGGTGAGTACATAGAGTGTGTGTAGTGTTAGATATAGGGGAGGAGGGGGCGGGCGCGGTGAAGCTGCCCGCTAAGGCGGTGGCCGTGTCGGCCGGGGACTCGCACTCCGCCGCGCTGCTCGACGACGGGCGCGTGTATGCTTGGGGAGCCTTCCGGGTGAGTACATAGAGTGTGTGTAGTGTTAGATATAGGGGAGGAGGGGGCGGGCGCGGTGAAGCTGCCCGCTAAGGCGGTGGCCGTGTCGGCCGGGGACTCGCACTCCGCCGCGCTGCTCGACGACGGGCGCGTGTATGCTTGGGGAGCCTTCCGGGTGAGTACATAGAGTGTGTGTAGTGTTAGATATAGGGGAGGAGGGGGCGGGCGCGGTGAAGCTGCCCGCTAAGGCGGTGGCCGTGTCGGCCGGGGACTCGCACTCCGCCGCGCTGCTCGACGACGGGCGCGTGTATGCTTGGGGAGCCTTCCGGGTGAGTACATAGAGTGTGTGTAGTGTTAGATATAGGGGAGGAGGGGGCGGGCGCGGTGAAGCTGCCCGCTAAGGCGGTGGCCGTGTCGGCCGGGGACTCGCACTCCGCCGCGCTGCTCGACGACGGGCGCGTGTATGCTTGGGGAGCCTTCCGGGTGAGTACATAGAGTGTGTGTAGTGTTAGATATAGGGGAGGAGGGGGCGGGCGCGGTGAAGCTGCCCGCTAAGGCGGTGGCCGTGTCGGCCGGGGACTCGCACTCCGCCGCGCTGCTCGACGACGGGCGCGTGTATGCTTGGGGAGCCTTCCGGGTGAGTACATAGAGTGTGTGTAGTGTTAGATATAGGGGAGGAGGGGGCGGGCGCGGTGAAGCTGCCCGCTAAGGCGGTGGCCGTGTCGGCCGGGGACTCGCACTCCGCCGCGCTGCTCGACGACGGGCGCGTGTATGCTTGGGGAGCCTTCCGGGTGAGTACATAGAGTGTGTGTAGTGTTAGATATAGGGGAGGAGGGGGCGGGCGCGGTGAAGCTGCCCGCTAAGGCGGTGGCCGTGTCGGCCGGGGACTCGCACTCCGCCGCGCTGCTCGACGACGGGCGCGTGTATGCTTGGGGAGCCTTCCGGGTGAGTACATAGAGTGTGTGTAGTGTTAGATATAGGGGAGGAGGGGGCGGGCGCGGTGAAGCTGCCCGCTAAGGCGGTGGCCGTGTCGGCCGGGGACTCGCACTCCGCCGCGCTGCTCGACGACGGGCGCGTGTATGCTTGGGGAGCCTTCCGGGTGAGTACATAGAGTGTGTGTAGTGTTAGATATAGGGGAGGAGGGGGCGGGCGCGGTGAAGCTGCCCGCTAAGGCGGTGGCCGTGTCGGCCGGGGACTCGCACTCCGCCGCGCTGCTCGACGACGGGCGCGTGTATGCTTGGGGAGCCTTCCGGGTGAGTACATAGAGTGTGTGTAGTGTTAGATATAGGGGAGGAGGGGGCGGGCGCGGTGAAGCTGCCCGCTAAGGCGGTGGCCGTGTCGGCCGGGGACTCGCACTCCGCCGCGCTGCTCGACGACGGGCGCGTGTATGCTTGGGGAGCCTTCCGGGTGAGTACATAGAGTGTGTGTAGTGTTAGATATAGGGGAGGAGGGGGCGGGCGCGGTGAAGCTGCCCGCTAAGGCGGTGGCCGTGTCGGCCGGGGACTCGCACTCCGCCGCGCTGCTCGACGACGGGCGCGTGTATGCTTGGGGAGCCTTCCGGGTGAGTACATAGAGTGTGTGTAGTGTTAGATATAGGGGAGGAGGGGGCGGGCGCGGTGAAGCTGCCCGCTAAGGCGGTGGCCGTGTCGGCCGGGGACTCGCACTCCGCCGCGCTGCTCGACGACGGGCGCGTGTATGCTTGGGGAGCCTTCCGGGTGAGTACATAGAGTGTGTGTAGTGTTAGATATAGGGGAGGAGGGGGCGGGCGCGGTGAAGCTGCCCGCTAAGGCGGTGGCCGTGTCGGCCGGGGACTCGCACTCCGCCGCGCTGCTCGACGACGGGCGCGTGTATGCTTGGGGAGCCTTCCGGGTGAGTACATAGAGTGTGTGTAGTGTTAGATATAGGGGAGGAGGGGGCGGGCGCGGTGAAGCTGCCCGCTAAGGCGGTGGCCGTGTCGGCCGGGGACTCGCACTCCGCCGCGCTGCTCGACGACGGGCGCGTGTATGCTTGGGGAGCCTTCCGGGTGAGTACATAGAGTGTGTGTAGTGTTAGATATAGGGGAGGAGGGGGCGGGCGCGGTGAAGCTGCCCGCTAAGGCGGTGGCCGTGTCGGCCGGGGACTCGCACTCCGCCGCGCTGCTCGACGACGGGCGCGTGTATGCTTGGGGAGCCTTCCGGGTGAGTACATAGAGTGTGTGTAGTGTTAGATATAGGGGAGGAGGGGGCGGGCGCGGTGAAGCTGCCCGCTAAGGCGGTGGCCGTGTCGGCCGGGGACTCGCACTCCGCCGCGCTGCTCGACGACGGGCGCGTGTATGCTTGGGGAGCCTTCCGGGTGAGTACATAGAGTGTGTGTAGTGTTAGATATAGGGGAGGAGGGGGCGGGCGCGGTGAAGCTGCCCGCTAAGGCGGTGGCCGTGTCGGCCGGGGACTCGCACTCCGCCGCGCTGCTCGACGACGGGCGCGTGTATGCTTGGGGAGCCTTCCGGGTGAGTACATAGAGTGTGTGTAGTGTTAGATATAGGGGAGGAGGGGGCGGGCGCGGTGAAGCTGCCCGCTAAGGCGGTGGCCGTGTCGGCCGGGGACTCGCACTCCGCCGCGCTGCTCGACGACGGGCGCGTGTATGCTTGGGGAGCCTTCCGGGTGAGTACATAGAGTGTGTGTAGTGTTAGATATAGGGGAGGAGGGGGCGGGCGCGGTGAAGCTGCCCGCTAAGGCGGTGGCCGTGTCGGCCGGGGACTCGCACTCCGCCGCGCTGCTCGACGACGGGCGCGTGTATGCTTGGGGAGCCTTCCGGGTGAGTACATAGAGTGTGTGTAGTGTTAGATATAGGGGAGGAGGGGGCGGGCGCGGTGAAGCTGCCCGCTAAGGCGGTGGCCGTGTCGGCCGGGGACTCGCACTCCGCCGCGCTGCTCGACGACGGGCGCGTGTATGCTTGGGGAGCCTTCCGGGTGAGTACATAGAGTGTGTGTAGTGTTAGATATAGGGGAGGAGGGGGCGGGCGCGGTGAAGCTGCCCGCTAAGGCGGTGGCCGTGTCGGCCGGGGACTCGCACTCCGCCGCGCTGCTCGACGACGGGCGCGTGTATGCTTGGGGAGCCTTCCGGGTGAGTACATAGAGTGTGTGTAGTGTTAGATATAGGGGAGGAGGGGGCGGGCGCGGTGAAGCTGCCCGCTAAGGCGGTGGCCGTGTCGGCCGGGGACTCGCACTCCGCCGCGCTGCTCGACGACGGGCGCGTGTATGCTTGGGGAGCCTTCCGGGTGAGTACATAGAGTGTGTGTAGTGTTAGATATAGGGGAGGAGGGGGCGGGCGCGGTGAAGCTGCCCGCTAAGGCGGTGGCCGTGTCGGCCGGGGACTCGCACTCCGCCGCGCTGCTCGACGACGGGCGCGTGTATGCTTGGGGAGCCTTCCGGGTGAGTACATAGAGTGTGTGTAGTGTTAGATATAGGGGAGGAGGGGGCGGGCGCGGTGAAGCTGCCCGCTAAGGCGGTGGCCGTGTCGGCCGGGGACTCGCACTCCGCCGCGCTGCTCGACGACGGGCGCGTGTATGCTTGGGGAGCCTTCCGGGTGAGTACATAGAGTGTGTGTAGTGTTAGATATAGGGGAGGAGGGGGCGGGCGCGGTGAAGCTGCCCGCTAAGGCGGTGGCCGTGTCGGCCGGGGACTCGCACTCCGCCGCGCTGCTCGACGACGGGCGCGTGTATGCTTGGGGAGCCTTCCGGGTGAGTACATAGAGTGTGTGTAGTGTTAGATATAGGGGAGGAGGGGGCGGGCGCGGTGAAGCTGCCCGCTAAGGCGGTGGCCGTGTCGGCCGGGGACTCGCACTCCGCCGCGCTGCTCGACGACGGGCGCGTGTATGCTTGGGGAGCCTTCCGGGTGAGTACATAGAGTGTGTGTAGTGTTAGATATAGGGGAGGAGGGGGCGGGCGCGGTGAAGCTGCCCGCTAAGGCGGTGGCCGTGTCGGCCGGGGACTCGCACTCCGCCGCGCTGCTCGACGACGGGCGCGTGTATGCTTGGGGAGCCTTCCGGGTGAGTACATAGAGTGTGTGTAGTGTTAGATATAGGGGAGGAGGGGGCGGGCGCGGTGAAGCTGCCCGCTAAGGCGGTGGCCGTGTCGGCCGGGGACTCGCACTCCGCCGCGCTGCTCGACGACGGGCGCGTGTATGCTTGGGGAGCCTTCCGGGTGAGTACATAGAGTGTGTGTAGTGTTAGATATAGGGGAGGAGGGGGCGGGCGCGGTGAAGCTGCCCGCTAAGGCGGTGGCCGTGTCGGCCGGGGACTCGCACTCCGCCGCGCTGCTCGACGACGGGCGCGTGTATGCTTGGGGAGCCTTCCGGGTGAGTACATAGAGTGTGTGTAGTGTTAGATATAGGGGAGGAGGGGGCGGGCGCGGTGAAGCTGCCCGCTAAGGCGGTGGCCGTGTCGGCCGGGGACTCGCACTCCGCCGCGCTGCTCGACGACGGGCGCGTGTATGCTTGGGGAGCCTTCCGGGTGAGTACATAGAGTGTGTGTAGTGTTAGATATAGGGGAGGAGGGGGCGGGCGCGGTGAAGCTGCCCGCTAAGGCGGTGGCCGTGTCGGCCGGGGACTCGCACTCCGCCGCGCTGCTCGACGACGGGCGCGTGTATGCTTGGGGAGCCTTCCGGGTGAGTACATAGAGTGTGTGTAGTGTTAGATATAGGGGAGGAGGGGGCGGGCGCGGTGAAGCTGCCCGCTAAGGCGGTGGCCGTGTCGGCCGGGGACTCGCACTCCGCCGCGCTGCTCGACGACGGGCGCGTGTATGCTTGGGGAGCCTTCCGGGTGAGTACATAGAGTGTGTGTAGTGTTAGATATAGGGGAGGAGGGGGCGGGCGCGGTGAAGCTGCCCGCTAAGGCGGTGGCCGTGTCGGCCGGGGACTCGCACTCCGCCGCGCTGCTCGACGACGGGCGCGTGTATGCTTGGGGAGCCTTCCGGGTGAGTACATAGAGTGTGTGTAGTGTTAGATATAGGGGAGGAGGGGGCGGGCGCGGTGAAGCTGCCCGCTAAGGCGGTGGCCGTGTCGGCCGGGGACTCGCACTCCGCCGCGCTGCTCGACGACGGGCGCGTGTATGCTTGGGGAGCCTTCCGGGTGAGTACATAGAGTGTGTGTAGTGTTAGATATAGGGGAGGAGGGGGCGGGCGCGGTGAAGCTGCCCGCTAAGGCGGTGGCCGTGTCGGCCGGGGACTCGCACTCCGCCGCGCTGCTCGACGACGGGCGCGTGTATGCTTGGGGAGCCTTCCGGGTGAGTACATAGAGTGTGTGTAGTGTTAGATATAGGGGAGGAGGGGGCGGGCGCGGTGAAGCTGCCCGCTAAGGCGGTGGCCGTGTCGGCCGGGGACTCGCACTCCGCCGCGCTGCTCGACGACGGGCGCGTGTATGCTTGGGGAGCCTTCCGGGTGAGTACATAGAGTGTGTGTAGTGTTAGATATAGGGGAGGAGGGGGCGGGCGCGGTGAAGCTGCCCGCTAAGGCGGTGGCCGTGTCGGCCGGGGACTCGCACTCCGCCGCGCTGCTCGACGACGGGCGCGTGTATGCTTGGGGAGCCTTCCGGGTGAGTACATAGAGTGTGTGTAGTGTTAGATATAGGGGAGGAGGGGGCGGGCGCGGTGAAGCTGCCCGCTAAGGCGGTGGCCGTGTCGGCCGGGGACTCGCACTCCGCCGCGCTGCTCGACGACGGGCGCGTGTATGCTTGGGGAGCCTTCCGGGTGAGTACATAGAGTGTGTGTAGTGTTAGATATAGGGGAGGAGGGGGCGGGCGCGGTGAAGCTGCCCGCTAAGGCGGTGGCCGTGTCGGCCGGGGACTCGCACTCCGCCGCGCTGCTCGACGACGGGCGCGTGTATGCTTGGGGAGCCTTCCGGGTGAGTACATAGAGTGTGTGTAGTGTTAGATATAGGGGAGGAGGGGGCGGGCGCGGTGAAGCTGCCCGCTAAGGCGGTGGCCGTGTCGGCCGGGGACTCGCACTCCGCCGCGCTGCTCGACGACGGGCGCGTGTATGCTTGGGGAGCCTTCCGGGTGAGTACATAGAGTGTGTGTAGTGTTAGATATAGGGGAGGAGGGGGCGGGCGCGGTGAAGCTGCCCGCTAAGGCGGTGGCCGTGTCGGCCGGGGACTCGCACTCCGCCGCGCTGCTCGACGACGGGCGCGTGTATGCTTGGGGAGCCTTCCGGGTGAGTACATAGAGTGTGTGTAGTGTTAGATATAGGGGAGGAGGGGGCGGGCGCGGTGAAGCTGCCCGCTAAGGCGGTGGCCGTGTCGGCCGGGGACTCGCACTCCGCCGCGCTGCTCGACGACGGGCGCGTGTATGCTTGGGGAGCCTTCCGGGTGAGTACATAGAGTGTGTGTAGTGTTAGATATAGGGGAGGAGGGGGCGGGCGCGGTGAAGCTGCCCGCTAAGGCGGTGGCCGTGTCGGCCGGGGACTCGCACTCCGCCGCGCTGCTCGACGACGGGCGCGTGTATGCTTGGGGAGCCTTCCGGGTGAGTACATAGAGTGTGTGTAGTGTTAGATATAGGGGAGGAGGGGGCGGGCGCGGTGAAGCTGCCCGCTAAGGCGGTGGCCGTGTCGGCCGGGGACTCGCACTCCGCCGCGCTGCTCGACGACGGGCGCGTGTATGCTTGGGGAGCCTTCCGGGTGAGTACATAGAGTGTGTGTAGTGTTAGATATAGGGGAGGAGGGGGCGGGCGCGGTGAAGCTGCCCGCTAAGGCGGTGGCCGTGTCGGCCGGAGACTGCCTTATTCCCAAACAGAAAACGATGGTAGAATTGAACATGAGTCGTCATCGTCATCCTTATTATTTGAGCGTCCCTATTATTTTAAACGTGTGACAGTCGAATGCACACCTCAAACACCAAGGAAAAGACAAAACAACATGAGGTACATTAAAATAACAGGCAGAGGTATACAACAGGCGGTCTTATGGTTAAACAGAGGGTCCGTGTCTACACAGTAGAGCAGTATGTGGAAGACAGAGCTGCATTAACTGTTATTCCCACTTGAAAAGACGAGTGTTTAGGTGGCGGCTTAGTCCGATGCTGGCACCTCATATGCCTAATACAAAAAACATGGCACAAGCCTAGTACGATACAGAACAGAATAGCGAGCTGTTCCTGACATGAATAGTACTCGTCGCCACCAAAATCTCGAACTCCCGGAACCTAAACTAGAAATCTACAAAAATTGACCATACTACAGAGCAATTAAAATATACAATAAAATCCCTATTAATATAAAAAACACCCTAAAAGGCTCATCCTTTATAAGCAATCTAAAACGAATACTCATAGACAAATGCGGAATTTATGGACGAGAAAAATATTTAAATAATTATGTACAAATCGATTGCACAGCACAATGTACCTATATGACACATGCTTATGATATCATGCTCATAAAAGTATGATGCTTGTTTTAGTTATTAAATTTTAAAACAATTTTTATTTAAATTAAGAGAAACACTGTAAGTTGTTCTTACTTAGTACAAGTTATTAGTAAGTTTGGTAAACCAGACTACAAAAAATGTTAACTTTTTGCTATACACCCTGACATTACCATTGTTCTTGTACCTAGTTATTAAGTACTTGGTTGCAATAAATATTATTATTATTATTATAGTATTATGTTGTGCAGGACTCGCACGGCAGCATGGGGCTGGTGGTGCGCGGGCGCGAGGGCAAGGCGTGCCGCGAGCCCGTGCACATCGACATCGGGGAGCCGGCGGCCGAGATAGCGTCCGGCGGAGACCATCTCGTCATCCTGTCCGTAAGTATAACCTAAACTTGTTCGGCAGCACAACCCATGTTGCGGATTTTTAGTGCCACTCATTTGTTTTATTTATTTACTAGCTTTTGCCCGCGACTACCTACGCGTGGAACTTGATAAAAGGGATTATTAAAAGCGCCTAAGCAAATGTAAGAGCAATTGTGCTTTTGATCTAATAATTACATTTCCTACAGGGTCACCGCACCCCAACAGAAATGTTCACTCACTTTTCAATATTTTTAGATATAATTTCCAGGATGAAAACTATTCTATGTCCTTCCTCGGATCTTAAACTATCTCTATGCCAAATTTCATCAACATCGATTCAGCGGTTTAAGCATGAAGAGGTAACAGACAGACAGACTTTCACATTTATTATATTAGTATGGATTAAAAGGTTTGCCAACAGATACAACACTATACGAAATTACAATAAGAAACAATGTGTACATGGAATGCCAGAGTGTCTATCCAATGATAGGCAAACACAACATGCATATCTAAAAGCTACTTAAACAATGTGAGGAGATAATGTTACAAAGAAAATAACAATTTTAAATAAGTACTACATTAACATTAAGTACTAGTTCACAAAACTATCAACTACGTAACATGACAGTTCCGAAGAAACATCTTAAATTTATTTAGTGACGTAGCCAATAAGTCAATCCTAGTCACCTTGTATATTTTATTATGCTCCCTGCATATTCTAGGAATGACACTGAGATCCAAGATTAGTTCGATAGTTGTCCAAAGCAAATTTGCTGGCGATAACTCATATTTGGTAACTGACGGTGAAAGTCAGCGAATGTCACTGTCACATTTTTTTTTCTTCGATCCTATTCAGATTCTCTGATACTATTCAAAAGAACTCGGTAGGATTGCTTTATATATTACAGAGTTTTTGAGCCACCTTCCAGCCGGAAGGCTCATCAGACCAGCCCCATGGTACCGGCCCCAACCGGTTGAAAATATCTGCTTCAAAATTGAGTTGCAAGATTCCACCCGAACAATAGTAGATTGTTTGACAAGGGGCTAAAACAAGCCATTATATGACACGAGGTAATTATTTGGACGAGCGAACGAGGTGAGCGAGGCCAAATATATCTGAGTGTCATAATGGCTTGTAGCCCCGTGTTAAACACTCTGCTTTTCACTTCGACTGAAAAAAAAACGACTGAAATAATTTATTTTATTTTATCATTTAGTATTCTTAGCCAAGATAAAATGTTTAAGATTAAATTTCTTTTCGTTGATTATAAAACGTGCTTAAATAAAATTTCAGTTAATATTCCAGTACATTGTAAATAAAAACTTTTTAGTTTATTTTTTAATTGGGTCGATCTGATCAGGTTGCAGGTTGATTTATTTCATTTGTAAATAGTATGTAGCTGGCCGGTAACAAGATTTTTTTTTCAGTGTCATAGAAATTTGTATGGGATTATATGGTTTCCTTTTAAACCCTAGGGGCTAAATGTACTATTTTAGCCCCGCTTTGCGAACTTAAAACGACGTACTTTTTGAGCAGGAGAAGTGAAAATTTAGATACATGGTTACATACATACGTTACAAGTTAAATAAAATGTTGTAAAAAATTGTATGTCCGTATTTCAGACGTCTGGAGGCGTGTACACGATGGGCTGCGGCGAGCAGGGCCAGCTGGGCCGCCTCGCGCAGCGCTCCGCGTCCAGGGACTCTCGCCAGGGCTTCAGTGAGTACAGGCAGATTTAGACGATGCCAATTTTGAGACGCCTAAATTACGGCGCCTCGAAAGGGCACCGTATAAACACTTTCCGCGCCATTTTTTCGCGGCATGCCAGCGCTGGCGCGGAATAGAACACGGGCCTATTTTTTGGCGCCAGTGACCCCCCCTCCGCGTCTCTCGCTGCCACTAATGACTGGTACTGAAAAAAAGCACTGTGTAAACACGACTGGCGGCGAGATTTAGGCGGCTGAACATAGTCATTGTCTAAACGGTCGGAGGTGTGCTGTGCGGTAATCACTGGCGCCGTCATTTAGGCGTCTCAAAATTGGCATCGTCTAAATCAGCCTTACTAGATAGTTTTGACAACGCGGTTGGCGCACTAGCCTCATCCCCCCTGAATCAAGCTCTAAGGCTTGTTCGGACTAGGCTAGTATTTTAGTCTAGTAGCGAGTAATTTAGTAGCTAAACGTGTCTGAACACCAAAAAATTAGTCGAGTAGATTAGTCAGTAATTTAGTCGAGTCAATCCATTTTATTCTATTTTTTTTTAGTAGTTTAGTAGTGAGTAGCGCCCCCCACCACGGGTCCGTGCTTACTCGGCCGCCGGCTAAACAAGTCCGAACCTGTCGATTTAGTCGAGTTCATTAGTTGGCGTGAAAATGTCGTTTCGCTGGAGCGAGGAAACCACTTTAAAATTGCAGAATACCACTGACTTGTGAACTTTACTCGACTGTAATGCGAACGATTTTTAGGCAGTAGCGAATAGTTTAGCTACTAAATTACTCGCTACTAGACTAAAATACTAGCCTAGTCCGAACAAGCCTTACGCTGCTAAATAATATACTGGACAGTGACAGTCATCTGGACATATTCTTTAGCCCAGAAACAAAGTTTTTGACCGCTTCGTATCGATACGTGGAAAATATTGTTACGACTAGCTCCATAACAGTCTAAGTTTAGTGTTAGCTCCGCATCTAAGTGTTCTGTGATTGTTATTTTCTTTTTGTGCCGACATCTCTATTATAATTATTGATATTATTAAATTTTGACTAAGTTCTATGTTACCTGCAATAATTTTGTAATAGTTTGAAATTCCAATAATAATTTTTAGCTACTAATATTATCCAATGTATACATTAATTCATCGCACGTTAAGATTAATTTGCCAGTTACCATGTAAGGTATAGCTGTTAGTGCTAACATTAATGGTATTAAATAAATAATAAAAATAAATAATAATTTGTAGAGACCTGCCAACTGAGCCGGCGGTCCCGGGTTCGAATCCCGGCTAGGGCAAATATTTGTGTGATGAACTCGAATATTTGTGCTTGAGTCATAGTTGTTCTATATGTTTAAGTATATATTTATCTATATAAGTATGTATATCGTCGTCTAGTACCCATAATACAAGAGATTTGTGTGAGGTTGTCTAATATTTATTTATTTAGTATAGTCTATCCGAAATTCTGAGATCAAATTATGTCAAACTGGCACAAGTGAAAAACGACCTTAAATTTACGTGTATACCTTGTGCTAAAGTCATCATCCTCCTAGCCTTTGTCCCATTTTTTCGTTTTTGAGAATGAATTCTCAATCGGGGTCGGCTACCTAAATCCCAAGATGTGGCGTAGACACTAGTTTTTACGCGAGCGACTGCCATCTGACCTTCCAACCCAGAGGGGAAACTAGGCCTTATTGGGCTTAGGTGGTTTCCTCACGATGTTTTCCTTCACCGAAAAGCGAGTGGTAAATATCAAATGACATTCCGTACATAAGTTCCGAAAAACTCATTGGTACGGGCCGGGTTCGAACCCGCGACCTCCGGATTGAAAGTCGCATTTCCTAACCACTAGGCTACCACCGCTTCTATATTTTATATACCTTGTGCTAAAGTGACTTCAATTAATCTTAGAGATTGGACAGACTACATATGCTCCTTCACATATACACGATGGGAACAAAATGGTGCTTGGGCCGCGGCCGTTACAGGACATCATCGCGAGTGCACGTTTCTGGCCGAAGGGTGCCGTGTCGAGGCAGTTCCGAGGCAATCTGCCGAATCCTACGCCAGATCAGACGACGCAACGGAGCCAAGGCGTTATGTCGCCTAAATCTAACTAGTTTTAAGAGGCCTTATTCCTTTTAAAATGCTGATTATTTAGGCATTTTTCTCTATGATCAAACATGTTTCTTAACATATTATTGGTGTTACTACCTAGAACAGGGCTATTTGGATTTATTGGTATATATTTAAAACCTACAGTTTGAACTTTTCATTCATAATTTTTGTTTCAAAAACTATTCGAAATTGACAAAATTCACGCGGAAAATTAGTTTTTTCAACTTATTTTCGACTGCACACAATGAAAGCATGAAATAGCTATGTTACTACCTAGAACTCGGGGAAAACTATTATTGAGTTCAAAAAGATGGTGGAAATTATCAACATATTTGTCATAATATGAAAAAAACAAATTTTAAAAGGAATAAGGCTAAGCTTCTTTACATGTAGTTTTGTAGGGTTTGATGACTGTAATGCTGCAATAAGTACGTTTTGCAGGCGCGCTGCTGGTGCCGGCGAAGCTGACGCTGAAGTGGGCCGCGTCCCACGTGTGGGCGGGCTACCACGCCACGTTCGCGCTGGACGCGGCCGCCGACAAGGTGTTCGCGTGGGGCCTCAACAACTACGGCCAGCTCGGTATGTGGTCGAGTATCTCTGACACACTGGACACAGACCACCCCCACTAGACGGAGCATGTAAGGCGACCCGCGCGCACCAACGATATGGTACGGCGGAACATTAAAGTATCAACACGGCGGACACCGTTTAGTTGCGTCCTTGTTTATGATCCATGCGTACGTCAACGAAAGAAGAAATTAAATAAATAACATGGTAAATTGTAGTGTTAAGTGGTGTAGAGACCTCACATGGACGCAACTAAACGGTGGCCGCCGTGTTGATACTTTAATGTTCCGCCGTACCATATCGTTGGTGCGCGCGGGTCGCCTTACATGCTCCGTCTAGTGGGGGTGGTCTGTGGACGTGGACGACGCGTTTGGCTCGGTTTGTAGACACCTGCCTACTGAGCCGGCGGTCCCGGGTTCGAATCCCGGCCGGGGCGAATATTTGTGTGATGAACTCGAATATTTGTGCTTGGGTCATGGTTGTTCTATGTATTTAAGTATATATTTATCTATATAAGTACGTATATCGTCGTCTAGTACCCATAACACAAGCCTTCTTGAGCTTAATTTGGGACTAGATCGATTTGTGTGAGGTTGTCTGTTATTTATTTATTTTATTTATTTATTGACCGTCGTCTGACGGGCCGGTCGCGACTTGCGTGACAGCGGTGAGCGGTACGTGTGTCTCGCTCACTCGAATGGCCGCCGCGCTCGGAGCTCTCGCTCAACCGCTCGTCGCGAAAAGTCGTGGTCGGGCCGTAAGGCTGCCCGTTTATTGAAACGGAGTGGAGAACATTAACCAATCAGTCGAAGTCAAAAGCGTTTCTTTGTAAAATAAATAAGTCTTCGTAAAATACAGTAGTGTAGTGATGAAGCTTAGTATCACTATGTTTTGCCTTCCGACGTCAGGCTGGTTTTGAAGCCCGAAGAAGTGCATTTAAATCTGAGAGATGTGATTGGCCCATTTTACACATTTCCGGCTTCTGTGGACAGGCAGATTAAACCATGTACGTTTGAATCATTGTTCCAATTTCCTTGGTTTAACTTTGGTGGTACCAGGATAGTTCAATGTACTTTGTAAGACGGCCATGTTGCAGTGCGACCGGGCTGGCCACGTCTGCCGCACGCCGTACGACTTGTCTACACGTCGTCTTGGTCAGGAACAGTCCAACTGAGTACCTCCTTTTTTCTTGAAGTCGGTTAAAAATAGGATCTATATATAGACATTTAAAAAAGTTGTCATCTCATGCCTATAGGTTATTGCGGGCTGTTTTTCCGCAACTTGATGTCTTGCAATGCGCCTATTTCGCGTGAAGGGTTGATGGCAATACTCTTGCCAATTCAACTCTACCAGAAAGTCTAGCAGTCCCTTTACGTTTCCGACGAGTTCTGGGAGTGTTGTGTCCGGTATTTGGTCACACCGGGATACCTATTCGAGAATTACGTGGGCGGCTGTCTTCGGCCCTGCAGGCTCTGCAAAGAGGACTGCCTCCTCATGTCTATTTATGTGAAGGTTCAAAGACTACTGTCATGCCTATTTATGTGAAGGTTTCAATGTAAGATTGTGTCCACAGGTATAACAGGAGAGAAGCGCAAGACGGCGCTGTACTCGCCGACGGAGTGCGACGCGTTCAGCGCCGGGCGCGGCTGGCGGCGCGTGGTGTGCGGCCAGCACCACTCGCTCGCGCTCTCCGCCGCCGGACAGGTGTTCGCCGTCGGCCGCTGCGAGTACGGCAGGTCAGTACCCATGCTGCTGACAGTTCAGTGCGGCAGGTCAGTACCCATGCTGCTGACAGTTCAGTGCGGCAGGTCAGTACCCATGCTGCTGACAGTTCAGTGCGGCAGGTCAGTACCCATGCTGCTGACAGTTCAGTGCGGCAGGTCAGTACCCATGCTGCTGACAGTTCAGTGCGGCAGGTCAGTACCCATGCTGCTGACAGTTCAGTGCGGCAGGTCAGTACCCATGCTGCTGACAGTTCAGTGCGGCAGGTCAGTACCCATGCTGCTGACAGTTCAGTGCGGCAGGTCAGTACCCATGCTGCTGACAGTTCAGTGCGGCAGGTCAGTACCCATGCTGCTGACAGTTCAGTGCGGCAGGTCAGTACCCATGCTGCTGACAGTTCAGTGCGGCAGGTCAGTACCCATGCTGCTGACAGTTCAGTGCGGCAGGTCAGTACCCATGCTGCTGACAGTTCAGTGTGGCAGGTCAGTACCCATGCTGCTGACAGTTCAGTGCGGCAGGTCAGTGCCCATGCTGCTGACAGTTCAGTGCGGCAGGTCAGTACCCATGCTGCTGACAGTTCAGTGCGGCAGGTCAGTACCCATGCTGCTGACAGTTCAGTGCGTCAGGTCAGTACCCATGCTGCTGACAGTTCAGTGCGGCAGGTCAGTACCCATGCTGCTGACAGTTCAGTGCGGCAGGTCAGTGCCCATGCTGCTGACAGTTCAGTGCGGCAGGTCAGTACCCATGCTGCTGACAGTTCAGTGCGGCAGGTCAGTACCCATGCTGCTGACAGTTCAGTGCGGCAGGTCAGTACCCATGCTGCTGACAGTTCAGTGCGGCAGGTCAGTACCCATGCTGCTGACAGTTCAGTGCGGCAGGTCAGTACCCATGCTGCTGACAGTTCAGTGCGGCAGGTCAGTACCCATGCTGCTGACAGTTCAGTGCGGCAGGTCAGTACCCATGCTGCTGACAGTTCAGTGCGGCAGGTCAGTACCCATGCTGCTGACAGTTCAGTGCGGCAGGTCAGTACCCATGCTGCTGACAGTTCAGTGCGGCAGGTCAGTACCCATGCTGCTGACAGTTCAGTGCGGCAGGTCAGTACCCATGCTGCTGACAGTTCAGTGCGGCAGGTCAGTACCCATGCTGCTGACAGTTCAGTGCGGCAGGTCAGTACCCATGCTGCTGACAGTTCAGTGCGGCAGGTCAGTACCCATGCTGCTGACAGTTCAGTGCGGCAGGTCAGTGCCCATGCTGCTGACAGTTCAGTGCGGCAGGTCAGTACCCATGCTGCTGACAGTTCAGTGCGGCAGGTCAGTACCCATGCTGCTGACAGTTCAGTGCGTCAGGTCAGTACCCATGCTGCTGACAGTTCAGTGCGGCAGGTCAGTACCCATGCTGCTGACAGTTCAGTGCGGCAGGTCAGTGCCCATGCTGCTGACAGTTCAGTGCGGCAGGTCAGTACCCATGCTGCTGACAGTTCAGTGCGGCAGGTCAGTACCCATGCTGCTGACAGTTCAGTGCGGCAGGTCAGTACCCATGCTGCTGACAGTTCAGTGCGGCAGGTCAGCACCCATGCTGCTGACAGTTCAGTGCGGCAGGTCAGTACCCATGCTGCTGACAGTTCAGTGCGGTAGATCAGTACCCATGCTGCTGACAGTTCAGTGCGGCAGGTCAGTACCCATGCTGCTGACAGTTCAGTGCGGCAGGTCAGTACCCATGCTGCTGACAGTTCAGCGCGGCAGGTCAGTACCCATGCTGCTGACAGTTCAGTGCGGCAGGTCAGTACCCATGCTGCTCACAGTTCAGTGCGGCAGGTCATTACCCATGCTGCTGACAGTTCAGTGCGGCAGGTCAGTACCCATGCTGCTGACAGTTCAGTGCGGCAGGCCAGTACCCATGCTGCTGACAGTTCAGTGCGGCAGGTCAGTACCCATGCTGCTGACAGTTCAGTACGGCAGGTCAGTACCCATGCTGCTGACAGTTCAGTGCGGCAGGTCAGTACCCATGCTGCTGACAGTTCAGTACGGCAGGTCAGGACCCATGCTGCTGACAGTTCAGTGCGGCAGGTCAGGACCCATGCTGCTGACAGTTCAGTACGGCAGGTCAGGACCCATGATGCTGACAGTTCAGTACGGCATGTCAGTACCCATGCTGCTGACAGTTCAGTGCGGCAGGTCAGGACCCATGCTGCTGACAGTTCAGTGCGGCAGGTCAGTACCCATGCTGCTGACAGTTCAGTACGGCAGGTCAGTACCCATGCTGCTGACAGTTCAGTGCGGCAGGTCAGTACCCATTCTGCTGACAGTTCAGTGCGGCAGGTCAGTACCCATGCTGCTGACAGTTCAGTACGGCAGGTCAGTACCCATGCTGCTGACAGTTCAGTGCGGCAGGTCAGTGCCCATGCTGCTGACA
Source organism: Apotomis capreana (assembly GCA_947623375.1). Classification (NCBI taxonomy): domain Eukaryota; kingdom Metazoa; phylum Arthropoda; class Insecta; order Lepidoptera; family Tortricidae; genus Apotomis; species Apotomis capreana. The sequence continues at coordinate 3,632,484 of OX392520.1, forward strand.
GTTCAGTGCGGCAGGTCAGTACCCATTCTGCTGACAGTTCAGTGCGGCAGGTCAGTACCCATGCTGCTGACAGTTCAGTACGGCAGGTCAGTACCCATGCTGCTGACAGTTCAGTGCGGCAGGTCAGTACCCATGCTGCTGACAGTTCAGTGCGGCAGGTCAGTACCCATGCTGCTGACAGTTCAGTGCGGCAGGTCAGTACCCATGCTGCTGACAGTTCAGTGCGGCAGGTCAGTACCCATGCTGCTGACAGTTCAGTACGGCAGGTCAGTACCCATGCTGCTGACAGTTCAGTGCGGCAGGTCAGTACCCATGCTGCTGACAGTTCAGTGCGGCAGGTCAGTACCCATGCTGCTGACAGTTCAGTGCGGCAGGTCAGTACCCATGCTGCTGACAGTTCAGTACGGCAGGTCAGTACCCATGCTGCTGACAGTTCAGTACGGCAGGTCAGTACCCATGCTGCTGACAGTTCAGTACGGCAGGTCAGTACCCATGCTGCTGACAGTTCAGTACGGCAGGTCAGTACCCATGCTGCTGACAGTTCAGTACGGCAGGTCAGTACCCATGCTGCTGACAGTTCAGTACGGCAGGTCAGTACCCATGCTGCTGACAGTTCAGTGCGGCAGGTCAGTACCCATGCTGCTGACAGTTCAGTACGGCAGGTCAGTACCCATGCTGCTGACAGTTCAGTGCGGCAGGTCAGTACCCATGCTGCTGACAGTTCAGTGCGGCAGGTCAGTACCCATGCTGCTGACAGTTCAGTGCGGCAGGTCAGTACCCATGCTGCTGACAGTTCAGTGCGGCAGGTCAGTACCCATGCTGCTGACAGTTCAGTACGGCAGGTCAGTACCCATGCTGCTGACAGTTCAGTGCGGCAGGTCAGTACCCATGCTGCTGACAGTTCAGTGCGGCAGGTCAGTACCCATGCTGCTGACAGTTCAGTGCGGCAGGTCAGTACCCATGCTGCTGACAGTTCAGTACGGCAGGTCAGTACCCATGCTGCTGACAGTTCAGTACGGCAGGTCAGTACCCATGCTGCTGACAGTTCAGTACGGCAGGTCAGTACCCATGCTGCTGACAGTTCAGTACGGCAGGTCAGTACCCATGCTGCTGACAGTTCAGTACGGCAGGTCAGTACCCATGCTGCTGACAGTTCAGTGCTACACGGGCGACGGCGGCCGGGTATGTAACCAGGTCTCCCTCAACCTGGGACTGACGGACGGACTGACGAGCCCCGAGCGCCGCCATGGCTAAGATAATTTTAAGCTATTTTTATTTTCTCACGGAAGTGAAGAACAGGGTAATAATAAATAATAATAATAAATATTTTTTTCTCAAACATGCAATGAAATATCGTCGTAACGTGCGTCAAAACAGTCTTCGAAGTGTCACGTTTCGGGCGGAACAATTCGAGAGAACTGTAAAGGAATTTCATACAAAATTGAAGGCTACTACACTAGGCCGGGAAGTATTTTTTTTTTATGGCGGCTGTGTTAATGAACGGGCTAAACAGCTGAATTATATTTTTTTGAGTGGTGTATTTTTTTATTTCATTGCATATGTTTGAGAAAAGCACTATACATGCCTTAGCCGTGAAAAGGGCTTACCGGCTTCATATCACTATCCGTCTATCAGCTGAAGCCCATGTGCATAAATGTTTTGACAGTAGACCCGACAGTAGGCGTCAAATAATTCGTGCACGAACATGCCAGGGTATGATGATGTCCATATCCACCAGGGAACCGCTTCAGGTTAATAAAATCTGAAACGTGTAACCAACACATCTATTATAAAATTCTAAATTTGTACTGAAAATCAGTTTTCTAAAAAAAATAGTTCCCCCCTTACCTTAACCTTCAATTTTGTATGAAATTGCTCTACAGTTCTCTCGAGTTCCCTCATCCGGAACGTGATACTTCGAAGCCTGTGATACCGCACATTATGAAATTTCATTGCATGTTTGAGTGAGTCTTTATTTATTTATGATATTGTTCCACAGATTAGGGCTGGGCGACAGAGAAGGTGACGCGGAAACGCTGGAACCCGTGCCTGCGCTCAGCGGCAAGAAGTGCGTCAGCATCGCCGCCGGCACTTGCAACAGTTTTGCCGTCACGGATACCGGTATGTCGAGTCGAGCATTAATCTATAATACTATAATTAAAATTTGTTTTATTATGAAGAGGGATTCACAATTTTTAGGTTGTATGTGAAATCGTCGTAGTTTGAAAACGGTCTGCTATGAGTGGTTTCAAAAGCATATACATGAAACTATATTGGGTTTTGTATACTCAATAGGCCGAATACAAATTTCGAAGACCATTAATAAATTTTTTCGATAGTATTTTTTTTTTACCCATGATTTATTTGACAGTTCGCAATAGTGTTGACTGAAGGTTATTTTCCTTGAAAATCCAATAAAAAAAATGTCTATGGTTGGCTCTTGTCCATGTCAAAATTTCTATGGTTTGACATTGACATGTGCGACCATAAACATTTTTAAACCATAGACATAAATTTGAAATAAAAAAATAATAAATCCAATTTAAAAAAATGCCTATGGTCGGTACTTGTCAATGTCAAACCATTGAAATTATGACATTGACAAGTGCCAGCCATCGATTTGTTTTTTTTTATTGGGTTTCGTAGGCAAAGGTCCCTTCTGCTAACGTTATTGTTGACTATCAAATAGGCTAGTTGACCCAGCTTTGAAATATATTTGAAATGGTTAATAAAGATCTTACTAGCTCTAAAAAAATGTCTTATATTTTTGTGAAAGCTAGAAACCTAAATTTTATCAATTGAAAATTCGAAATTTCATGAACAGTCAAAAACGCCGTCCGCCATTTTTCCCTTTTGCTAATCTGTGGCGTGACGTAGAATTGCCTGTAAATATTCGAAATTCGACCGTCGTATAGTGCCACTCCGCTCACTCCAATATACTTTGACAGGAGATCGAGAGGGACGGCACAATGGACAACATTTCATTTTTTGAAGTCACTATATTTTAATCCCTATTCGAAGAAATTGGTTTCCTTAGCACTATAAAATATTTTTTAGAATTTTCAGACCACCATTTTTTTGAGAAAAATGGATATTAATAGCAAAAGATTATTCCCAGGCCGAAGATAGTTAATTTCAAATCACTACGATTACGTGCGATACAAAAAAAAAAGTTTAGGTATGTGTGCGTGGAAGTAGACAAATGTCATTGATGTCATTTTCAGAATAAAACGAATATATTATGAAATATACGCTAAAGAGGAGCGGCACACTGCCGGCAAGCCGATTATATACTTACATTATGACAAACAAAGTTTTATGCAATAGAATTTGGGGAAACCAAAATCCAGATATCTTCCCGATATTTTTCAGCCGTGTCCTATAAAGGGGAAATACAAAACTAAGAAGAAAGACCAGGGGCCTTCTGTCTACTTTGTGAGATGAAGATTTAATAAATACTCATATTCTGTGCTTGCAACCGAACCGGAAGATACCTATAGTTTAAGAAGAGCAGTTTGATGCTTGTACCAATAATGAAGCAGAATGGATATCTGTGGTGTATCAAATGCAGTGATTACGAATTTGCCATCAGTGAAATGAAACGAGGACTAGACCGAGATTAACATTTTCCAAAAGACGTGTGTAACTTCGTAAAAAAAAGTTATTTCATTAAACAAATACTAATTAGTAGCGTTATTTTTATTTATTACTTTGATTTCAAGATACGTGAAATTTGATACGTTATTTTATTTATAAGTGGAAGTATTATGATTTTGAACATACATCAAAATCCAGGGAGCATTTCGACAATACGACAGTTTTGGTTGGTAAGGTTTACGAAAAAATATTCTAAATTGATATATTATTAATTTAATCTTGTTTAAAAATAACAAGTATATACCTACTAGTAAATGAGAATGTATTCTTTTGTAAACATTACCAAAGTTATGAACAATAATCCTAATGGGAATGTTTACGATTTTTTCACATGAAAAGCCAGTTTATCCAGATGTTTTTTTATTATCTTTCAATTCTACTGGATCTTGTTGTATTTTTCGATATATGCTTACTACGGAATAAAAACAATAAAGATAATACACATTTCATTTCAATATCTGAAGCCACTTTTATTCACAGTTAGTCGTTTGAGTTGAACTGCATTGGTATTTAGACACACAAGATGCCTTCGATTTCTTTAGTGTTTTACTTGATGATCCTCCCAACACTAGGTAATTCATAGATTTGTAAATTTTCTTCTAACTGAAAAAAATAACATAATATTACCCACTGAAACATTTGTATTAACTAATTGTATAATCAAAACGTAGAGATTCCTAGTACTTACATTACATTACATTTATAAATTACTAGCTTTTGCCCGCGGCTTCGCACGCGTAAACACAATATCATACGTTCACTACACTTATTGCGAGGCCAAAGGCCGAGCTCCGCGTAGCACCGAAGGTGCGGAGCGTCCCAAGGAAGCCGCACCCACTTAATATAAGTTGAAGTAACTTAATGCAAGGCCGAAGGCCGAGCTCTGCGTAGCACCGTAGGTGCGGAGCGTCCCAAGGAAGCCGCCCACCCACTTATTATAAGTTGAAGTAACATAATGCGAGGCCGAAGGCCGAGTTCCGCGTAGCACCGAAGGTGCGGAGCGTCTCAAGGAATTCGCCCACCCACTTAATATAAGTTGAAGTAACTTAATGCGAGGCCGGAGGCCGAGCTCCGCGTAACACCGAAGGTGCGGAGCGTCCCAAGGGATCCGCCCACCCATTTAATATAAGTTGAAGTAACCTAGTGCGAGGCCGAAGGCCGAGCTCCGCGTAGCACCGAAGGCTCGGAGCGTCCCAAGGAAGCCGCACCCACTTAAGTTAATTAAGTAACTTAATGCGAGGCCGCAGGCCGAACTCCGCGTAGCATCGAAGGTGCGGAGCGTCCCAAGGAAGCCGCCTATTTAGCTACTTAAACATATGTTAAGTGGGTTGGCGGCTTCCCTGGGACGCTCGTGGAACTCGGCCTACGGCCTCGCATTAAATTACTAAGGGTTTATAAAGTAACTAACTAACTAACTAACGTAAGATTGTCCCAGGGAAGACGCCCACCCACTTAAAATATGTTCAAATAACTTAATGCGAGGCCGCCCACCCACTTAATATAAGTTGAATTGTGTGAGCGGCTTCCCTGGGACGCTCTGTACCTTCGGTGCTACGTGAAGCTCGGCCTACGGCCTCGCGTTAAGTTACTACTTATATTAGTGGGTTGGCGCCTTCCCTAGGACGCTCCGCACCTTCGGTGCTACGCTTGTGAACATGATCTTGGTTTAATTAAAATTGAGACAAGACTTATGTTTAAAAAATCGTTTTGATTATTAATTGTCTATTGTAGATTTAAATAACTTAATGCGAGACCGCCCACCCACTTAATATAAGTTGAAGTGTGTGAGCGGCTTCCCTGGGACGCTCTGCACCTTCGGTGCTACGTGGAGCTCGGCCTACGGCCTCGCATTAAGTTACTACTTATATTAGTGGGGGGCGACTTCCCTAGAACGCTCCGCACCTTCGGTGCTACGCTTGTGAACATGATCTTGGTTTAATTAAGATGGGTCAAGATTTAGGTATGTTTAAAAGATTGTTTTTAATATTTATTGTCTATTGTAGATTTAAAAAACTTAATGCGAGGCCGCCCACACACTTAATATAAGCTTAAATGTGTAAGTGGCATCCCTGGGACGCTCTGCACCTTCGGTGCTTCGTAGAGCTAGGCCTACGGCCTCGCATTAAGTTACTTCTTAATTTAGTGGGTGGGCGACTACTCTAGATCGCTCCGCACCTTCGGTGCTACCATTGTGAACATCATCTTGGTTTAGTTTAAATTGAGGCTAGACTGTAGACATGTTTATATATCGTTTTGAATATTTATTGTTTATTGTAGATAACTATTCAAAGCACCTTGACAAATAATTAGCTCATAGTCCTACCTGAACATATATATTAATGACATCTATTAAGATGACAATAAATTATTTTCGTCTACAATGGTACTAATACTAATATAATAATAATATGACCTGTCATAATAATGTCCTAAGTAACGCCATAAGATTCAGGTGCCAACTTAACTCAATCGAGCGTACGTCAATAATGGCGACAGCACCACTGAACGGATACGTGATGGCCTCACTGTTTTGTTATCCGTGGTATAATGAATAAGGAACCAAAGGAAAATGCATGAGATAACACGGTTATTATTTCAGTAGGTTCTGGGTTCAAATCCCGGCTAGGTGAAATCCTTTCTACATTGTAAATTTCATAATTTAGTCTTGTCTCGAATCATGGTTGTTTTTTTCATATAAAATGCATACATTGTCGAGCAGCAACTCTCAATACCTGATACACTGCTGTTTATTAGGTATGCGATCAATATTCAACAACTTCGGTAGTAATTCTCGAAGTCCAGGTTAACCCATCACAGCTAGACCCTAGCTGAGCTTGTGCCGAATCGTGGTCACGGGCACGCAACGACGTACGTGAATCCTGGCCTTGGTGTCGAGGAGACCCATCAATGGCTCCAAAACCCTACATGTATGGAGCTGGTGTTATTAACTCAGGAAAAATCTTAACAGCGCGATGCAGCCGCTAGTATGGAGATTTTGTCAAAGTAACAACGCCAATTAGCGGAAAATTGGTCATTGAGAACAAAATCTCAACACACCGTTAAAAATAAAGAATTACTGATATTTAATGCTTTGAATAAATTTGATATATTAAAAAAACTACATAGATGCAAAATTGTGGCTAAATATATCGTATATTTATTGTTTATTATACATTTCACTACCTTATTAGTAAGTTAGGCCAAACACAAACAATACCAAAATTTGCGCCTAATGTTCTAAATGTTGGTTGGTAAAACATAATTAAAAATGTATTTAATTTACTTCAATTGATTCGAAATACTTTTATTTCAATTACACTCGATAAAATGGCATTAAAAATCTGTTTTATTCATTAACATTTTTTATTGCGTCTCCGGGCTTTTTTATGGTCAATACTTACAAACTACAGAAGAATATAATTGCATATTCAATAAAAGAGCATTAATTAGTTCCTATTGTCGCAAATTGTGTTTTTAAAGAAATGTATGTTTTTTTTTAGCATGAGCCAATTTACAACGAACATTGCACTCATATTTTCGTCTGTGTTGGTCGATAATTGGCGCCATCTTTTCTATCTACCTAAGACGGTTTCCGTAACTCAACGCCTCAAACAACCTTAACCTTATTGTTAATACCGGTGGGCCGCGAGGAGGTATTATGTCGAATTCATACTTTTTAGTTTTTGTACACGTAAGAGCCACGCGGGGGTCGCGTCGTTCTAAATTCAAAATCACAAACGCTGTCATTATAAGGTTACACATTGTAAGGAAAATATTTCATGGAATTTATGTTTTCAGAGATAAATATTAATCATAATAAAAAGTATCCTATAACCATCTTTGGATGTTCAGCTATTCCTGTACCAAAATTGGTAACTTTTTATCCAGCCGTTTCGGCGTGATGCGAGGACAACGGTTTTTTTGAAAACAGATGGCGCCAGGTTGGCACGCCGAAGCGTGTCCATACAAAACAACTATCCGGCTGCATCACGCTATCGAGATTTTTCCTGAAATCATGACCTGCCTCCATAGAAAATTTATTTTCAATACAAATTTAGGATTTTATAATAGTATAGATGATCTTCACAAACAGTGAACCTTTTAGGATATTCACTTTGTACAAAGAAGAAATATTATTTATCGAGGGACACCATGATGATGCGTTTATAATTTCGTCCTGTGCCGAAACATTCTATGATAACACGGCCTTTCAATTATTATTAGAAAAAAACAGCCAAATCAAAATAAAAATTGCTGAAAGCTGAGAATAAAAACAAACATCTAATATGTTACCATGACAACACGGACCTCTTAGTTTATGGACGTCGCATGACAAGTTTGTATATTGCACCTATTTTCGAGTAACAAAACTCGGGAAGTCACAGTTATCGACTTATTCATTATTCGATATCGACAATTTTCGTTTCTGTTGGTCAAAGCTTGTATATAAATCTGTGGTCAGGAGTTTTGAAAATGGTAGAAAATATTCTCTAGACTAATAATTTCCATATATGAAAAAAAAGAGACAATCCAAACTGTACACAATGTGACAAAGAAGAGGACCTCCTCCACTTAGTTCTAGAATGTAAAATCAATGAACAATCTAGGTTGGATCTCTTAAAAGAAACTGGTTGCTCTGCGGGGGATCTCCTCTTCTTCTTCCATCAAATCTTAAGCTCAGGGTTCTCTACCGAATACAGTGGTACATTGATAAAATTCATTATACACTCACTGAACCTAAGATTTGAGTATTATAAAAATAATCCTTAAGTACCAATCCCAATGTTTAATGTAACACCTAAAGTTTAAGTAACATTGTAATTATTTTTAAGCCGACTTAATCATAAGATGTATGGCTTATAAAATAAATAAGATTAAAAAAAAAAAAAAACCATATAAATGTTTTTACTGTAAAATGAGTAAGGAAGGATATATTGTCAAAAAAATTCAGACCCTTTTTATATCGTGGCGTGAGCAGCAGACCAGAGGTGGCCAAGTTTAAATTCGAAAAGAGCACATTAATATCACCAATTTTCGAAACTTTCAGAAATTTTTCCAAGTTACCTCTATATTTCGAACCAAATGACTGGATCACTAGTTTTCACGCTTAGTATAACTTTAAAATCGATGCAAAATATACTCAGTTACACGAACACGCAACACAATAATTGTTTCGAAAAGCTACGAAATATGTTGACACACATTAGGCAGAATTATCACTAGTCACTTTCATTCTTTAAAAGCTAGTACATTATATTTATTATTCTTATCTATCGATATATTTGCTTCCGAGCGATGTACCACACTATTTCAAAGTGTGACAGGAATAGCAAAATTCTTAATCAATGTAGTAAGAGCGAGATAGCGGGCCAGCTAAGGAAGGTCTATTTATTTCTATATTTGTTGAAAAATAACAGTTCAATACTTTTTGCTAATATTTGACAACGCAGTGTCTCTGAAATAACGCGTCTTTTTCCAGGAGGCTTTGTGAAAAAGTTTGTTAGGAATCGTAATCCATAGGCTAGTTAATCCGTGCATGACAGTAATAACGCCTGACACATTGAGTGCACAGATGCACTACATTTTTTACTTATAAATGCTCAGGCGGTATCCATTCCCGCCTGGAAATTGCGTTACGCCTCTTTGGAATAAAGTACTTTTATTTTTACAAAAAAAGTGTCTTAAACTAAAAAAAGAATTAAAAGAAAAAAAAGTGTCGAGTAATTTTGCAAATACTATTAGATAAATCAATAAAAGGTAGGGGTATAAAAAATGAAACGTTGTCCATTCGAAGTCGTCAAAGTAGACTTTCAGTTTTGTTTACATGATCAATGACGTCACTATCATAAGTGAAAATGGCGGACAGCGTTTTAGGCATTTCAAAATACAGATTAAAAATCATATTTTCAAATTCATTTTTTTCTGCCATCTTTCACTTTTATGAATTGAAAAATATATATTTAGGGTTTTTTGCTAAATACTATACGGAATAAACATTCGTTTCTTACAATTTGACATGAGTCAACTAGCCTATTGTCAATTTAAAAAAAATATTTAAGAAAAATCATGGTAAAAAAAAATAAAGACTTGCAGTTTGTAGATCATTACAGCGAAGACTATTTAAAAAAATATATTCAGAACTCAATACTCTATTGTTTTGCGTTGTTATATTCTTATTTACGGCCGCGAGCCCACCCCGCCCGCGCCGGACTGTGACTTGTCTGTGGATGCGGCCAGTTGTATGCCGGGAATGTCTGGGTTTCTGCGAGGTGATAGAAGCTTTTAAATATGTGTGCGATATTGCGTTTTTTTGTCATATTAATTGTGCCCCGTAAACTTAATGGTAAATGAATGTTGCAGGCGAGGTGCTGGCGTGGGGCATGGGCAGCGAGGGTCAGCTGGGGACCGGCGCGGCGACCGACGCGGCGCAGCCCACACCCGCCGTCACCGCCGCGCTGCGCCCGCGCGTCCCCGGCAAGGTGGCCGCCGGCGCGCAGCACACCGCCCTGCTCGCGGTCAGTACACACACCTCACACTACGCCACGCCTCACTATATCTATCACACTATATTATCACGTGACCCCGCCCTCCGCCCCCCCTGCCCAGCAAGGTGGCCGCCGGCGCGCAGCACACCGCCCTGCTCGCGGTCAGTACACACACCTCACACTACGCCACGCCTCACTATATCTATCACACTATATTATCACGTGACCCCGCCCTCCGCCCCCCCTGCCCAGCAAGGTGGCCGCCGGCGCGCAGCACACCGCCCTGCTCGCGGTCAGTACACACACCTCACACTACGCCACGCCTCACTATATCTATCACACTATATTATCACGTGACCCCGCCCTCCGCCCCCCCTGCCCAGCAAGGTGGCCGCCGGCGCGCAGCACACCGCCCTGCTCGCGGTCAGTACACACACCTCACACTACGCCACGCCTCACTATATCTATCACACTATATTATCACGTGACCCCGCCCTCCGCCCCCCCTGCCCAGCAAGGTGGCCGCCGGCGCGCAGCACACCGCCCTGCTCGCGGTCAGTACACACACCTCACACTACGCCACGCCTCACTATATCTATCACACTATATTATCACGTGACCCCGCCCTCCGCCCCCCCTGCCCAGCAAGGTGGCCGCCGGCGCGCAGCACACCGCCCTGCTCGCGGTCAGTACACACACCTCACACTACGCCACGCCTCACTATATCTATCACACTATATTATCACGTGACCCCGCCCTCCGCCCCCCCTGCCCAGCAAGGTGGCCGCCGGCGCGCAGCACACCGCCCTGCTCGCGGTCAGTACACACACCTCACACTACGCCACGCCTCACTATATCTATCACACTATATTATCACGTGACCCCGCCCTCCGCCCCCCCTGCCCAGCAAGGTGGCCGCCGGCGCGCAGCACACCGCCCTGCTCGCGGTCAGTACACACACCTCACACTACGCCACGCCTCACTATATCTATCACACTATATTATCACGTGACCCCGCCCTCCGCCCCCCCTGCCCAGCAAGGTGGCCGCCGGCGCGCAGCACACCGCCCTGCTCGCGGTCAGTACACACACCTCACACTACGCCACGCCTCACTATATCTATCACACTATATTATCACGTGACCCCGCCCTCCGCCCCCCCTGCCCAGCAAGGTGGCCGCCGGCGCGCAGCACACCGCCCTGCTCGCGGTCAGTACACACACCTCACACTACGCCACGCCTCACTATATCTATCACACTATATTATCACGTGACCCCGCCCTCCGCCCCCCCTGCCCAGCAAGGTGGCCGCCGGCGCGCAGCACACCGCCCTGCTCGCGGTCAGTACACACACCTCACACTACGCCACGCCTCACTATATCTATCACACTATATTATCACGTGACCCCGCCCTCCGCCCCCCCTGCCCAGCAAGGTGGCCGCCGGCGCGCAGCACACCGCCCTGCTCGCGGTCAGTACACACACCTCACACTACGCCACGCCTCACTATATCTATCACACTATATTATCACGTGACCCCGCCCTCCGCCCCCCCTGCCCAGCAAGGTGGCCGCCGGCGCGCAGCACACCGCCCTGCTCGCGGTCAGTACACACACCTCACACTACGCCACGCCTCACTATATCTATCACACTATATTATCACGTGACCCCGCCCTCCGCCCCCCCTGCCCAGCAAGGTGGCCGCCGGCGCGCAGCACACCGCCCTGCTCGCGGTCAGTACACACACCTCACACTACGCCACGCCTCACTATATCTATCACACTATATTATCACGTGACCCCGCCCTCCGCCCCCCCTGCCCAGCAAGGTGGCCGCCGGCGCGCAGCACACCGCCCTGCTCGCGGTCAGTACACACACCTCACACTACGCCACGCCTCACTATATCTATCACACTATATTATCACGTGACCCCGCCCTCCGCCCCCCCTGCCCAGCAAGGTGGCCGCCGGCGCGCAGCACACCGCCCTGCTCGCGGTCAGTACACACACCTCACACTACGCCACGCCTCACTATATCTATCACACTATATTATCACGTGACCCCGCCCTCCGCCCCCCCTGCCCAGCAAGGTGGCCGCCGGCGCGCAGCACACCGCCCTGCTCGCGGTCAGTACACACACCTCACACTACGCCACGCCTCACTATATCTATCACACTATATTATCACGTGACCCCGCCCTCCGCCCCCCCTGCCCAGCAAGGTGGCCGCCGGCGCGCAGCACACCGCCCTGCTCGCGGTCAGTACACACACCTCACACTACGCCACGCCTCACTATATCTATCACACTATATTATCACGTGACCCCGCCCTCCGCCCCCCCTGCCCAGCAAGGTGGCCGCCGGCGCGCAGCACACCGCCCTGCTCGCGGTCAGTACACACACCTCACACTACGCCACGCCTCACTATATCTATCACACTATATTATCACGTGACCCCGCCCTCCGCCCCCCCCTGCCCAGCAAGGTGGCCGCCGGCGCGCAGCACACCGCCCTGCTCGCGGTCAGTACACACACCTCACACTACGCCACGCCTCACTATATCTATCACACTATATTATCACGTGACCCCGCCCTCCGCCCCCCCTGCCCAGCAAGGTGGCCGCCGGCGCGCAGCACACCGCCCTGCTCGCGGTCAGTACACACACCTCACACTACGCCACGCCTCACTATATCTATCACACTATATTATCACGTGACCCCGCCCTCCGCCCCCCCTGCCCAGCAAGGTGGCCGCCGGCGCGCAGCACACCGCCCTGCTCGCGGTCAGTACACACACCTCACACTACGCCACGCCTCACTATATCTATCACACTATATTATCACGTGACCCCGCCCTCCGCCCCCCCTGCCCAGCAAGGTGGCCGCCGGCGCGCAGCACACCGCCCTGCTCGCGGTCAGTACACACACCTCACACTACGCCACGCCTCACTATATCTATCACACTATATTATCACGTGACCCCGCCCTCCGCCCCCCCTGCCCAGCAAGGTGGCCGCCGGCGCGCAGCACACCGCCCTGCTCGCGGTCAGTACACACACCTCACACTACGCCACGCCTCACTATATCTATCACACTATATTATCACGTGACCCCGCCCTCCGCCCCCCCCTGCCCAGCAAGGTGGCCGCCGGCGCGCAGCACACCGCCCTGCTCGCGGTCAGTACACACACCTCACACTACGCCACGCCTCACTATATCTATCACACTATATTATCACGTGACCCCGCCCTCCGCCCCCCCTGCCCAGCAAGGTGGCCGCCGGCGCGCAGCACACCGCCCTGCTCGCGGTCAGTACACACACCTCACACTACGCCACGCCTCACTATATCTATCACACTATATTATCACGTGACCCCGCCCTCCGCCCCCCCTGCCCAGCAAGGTGGCCGCCGGCGCGCAGCACACCGCCCTGCTCGCGGTCAGTACACACACCTCACACTACGCCACGCCTCACTATATCTATCACACTATATTATCACGTGACCCCGCCCTCCGCCCCCCCTGCCCAGCAAGGTGGCCGCCGGCGCGCAGCACACCGCCCTGCTCGCGGTCAGTACACACACCTCACACTACGCCACGCCTCACTATATCTATCACACTATATTATCACGTGACCCCGCCCTCCGCCCCCCCTGCCCAGCAAGGTGGCCGCCGGCGCGCAGCACACCGCCCTGCTCGCGGTCAGTACACACACCTCACACTACGCCACGCCTCACTATATCTATCACACTATATTATCACGTGACCCCGCCCTCCGCCCCCCCTGCCCAGCAAGGTGGCCGCCGGCGCGCAGCACACCGCCCTGCTCGCGGTCAGTACACACACCTCGCACTACGCCACGCCTCACTATATCTATCACACTATATTATCACGTGACCCCGCCCTCCGCCCCCCCTGCCCAGCAAGGTGGCCGCCGGCGCGCAGCACACCGCCCTGCTCGCGGTCAGTACACACACCTCACACTACGCCACGCCTCACTATATCTATCACACTATATTATCACGTGACCCCGCCCTCCGCCCCCCCTGCCCAGCAAGGTGGCCGCCGGCGCGCAGCACACCGCCCTGCTCGCGGTCAGTACACACACCTCGCACTACGCCACGCCTCACTATATCTATCACACTATATTATCACGTGACCCCGCCCTCCGCCCCCCCTGCCCAGCAAGGTGGCCGCCGGCGCGCAGCACACCGCCCTGCTCGCGGTCAGTACACACACCTCACACTACGCCACGCCTCACTATATCTATCACACTATATTATCACGTGACCCCGCCCTCCGCCCCCCCTGCCCAGCAAGGTGGCCGCCGGCGCGCAGCACACCGCCCTGCTCGCGGTCAGTACACACACCTCACACTACGCCACGCCTCACTATATCTATCACACTATATTATCACGTGATTCCCGCCCTGCCGGCCCGGCCGCCACTTCGCTCTCGGCGGTGAGGCGCGGCGTGGGATCTAAAGGTGCATTTGAGCGGCTCGGCCTGAGGCACGCTCACCCCGAGCGGCGAGCTGCTCGCGAGCAAAACTAGCACATTTTATGCTCGGGTGAGGCAACACGCTCGCGGTGAGCCGACTTTGTGCGTCGCACAAAATGGCGTCGGACGCAATAACAGCTGCTGCTGCGTTTATAGTAATTCATCGAATAAATGTCCTCGGTGGTGGATGAAACAGTTATATAACGTATTAATTGTAAATTATAAGTAAATACCAGCAAACCTAGGCGCCGTACGCAATGACAATTGACAAGTCAAAACTTGTTCGCGCGCGCCGCTCGCGGGCACGCTCGGATACACGTCCACATTACACGAGGCACGCACACTGAGGCGCCTTTGAGCGCGGGCACAACACCGCCGCCGCCGGCTCGCCGCGAGCTGCTCGGGCGTGCCTCAACCCGAGGCTGCCTCAAATGCGTACGCACCTTAATACGAACATGTCACGACTTTCGGTGTCAAGACGGCGCGGCGAGCGGTTGAGCGAGAGATCCGAGCGTTGTAATCGTACGAGTAAGCGAGATACACATACCGCGCACCGCTGCCGCTGATCGCGCAAAATTGTGACATCTCCGTCAGTTCACACTCAATCACCAGACTTACAATAATTACTTTTTATGAAAATATAAAAAAAAACTTACATTGTCGACTGTTAAATGACCATAGTTATGGAGAAAGCGACCAGCATAGATTTTTTTTTAAAGTGACTTAAGTCTTAATCAATGAATGAGTTTGGTCGCTTTTTGCGTTAAGAAAAAATTCTTTGGTCGCTTTCTGCATAACTATGATCAAATTAAGGACTTGGTACAACGTGCTGCAGAATTGCCATGCATTTGTGTAGCCCCCTGTAAATAAAACCACTATAATTCCCACCAACAGCTGGACACGTCGCCCGTCAAAGGGAAGTCCCCGACACCGGAAATGGAGACAGAAGAGCAGCCCGTAGAAGAGGCGAGCAAAGCGGACAAGCCGGCGAAGGAAAAGCCGAAGGGCAGGAACAAGCGGCAGAAACGGGATGATCAAGAGGATGAGGTGTCGTCCACGTCCAGTGCGCAGGCCGCCGACCAAGCAGAGAACAAACCGGTGGTTCGTGAAACAGAAACATAATGTTATTTTTTTAGGGGTACCTCATTTTAGTGACAAGCTTTTATAGCCGACTGTACTTTTCTTTGGATATCCATCAAATGCTCACTGAGACGATTCTGAAGAGCCCAAACTCGGTTGGATTGCTTTTTCTATTATAGAGTTCCTTCCGGCTCCATCATCAGATCAGCCCCATGGCACCATATTATTGTATTGTCATCAACGTTTTGTAAGTATACGAAATTTCAGCTCTATCGGTTGACGGTATCCGCTTCAAAATTAAGTTGCAAGATTCCACCCGAATAAACATACGTATATACATAAATACATACATACATTGCAAGTTAAATAAAAAAAAACTTGTGAAAACCAGTCAAGTGCGAGTCGGCCTCGCGCAACGATGATTCCGTACAAACACTCCCCATCTAACTGGCCGAGTTAATTTTGCACCTGGTGTGTATGGCGACGGATACAAATGAGATGCAAAGTTAATGCAACCGGGTTCTCCAAATTAGATTTTAGAAAAGGACTATATGTTTTATGCATTTCTTCAGCTTCGAACGTTTCATAGCTCGGATTTTCGAACCTAATTTACGAAGAAAATCGTTCCAAATATCCACTCCAGGTTGTCACATTTTTGTATAGATTTTTTGGTTCGATCAATGTGACGCATTGGAAGTATGTTTTAGAAAACGGCCAAGTACATAAAATGGTGTAACTATAAAATCCATTCGATATACTCCAGTATTATCACAAAAAACGGACCTAATCGCCTGTACAGTCAAGGAAATTTAAATACGTACCTTTTTCGCTCTTGTCACAATGACGATGAGGGTAAAAAAAATACGCGTTTCAGTTTCCCTTACGGTACATGTTCATTTAGTTAGCTCGAAAGAGCTTTTTAAAAGACCTCTCTGAATTCTGACAGTCTTCTAAACGGTCATGAGCTTCAAAACAATGTATAAATACAGTGGTGTGGCGTCCATAGACCTATATTCTCACCAGTTAACCCATTTTAGAAATGTTTGCCTATAGTTTATAGAAAAAAGAAGCTAAATCAATCCTGGTTTACTCAGAGCTTTCCACACCACGCCACTTGTAAATAATATTTTCATTCATTCAAAATATTATTTACAAGTGGAGATTCATTCATTCATTCATTACTTGACACTTTATTCCATTGTCTTAATTTCACGTTGGATTTTATAGAGATGTTATAAGTTTTTTTTTATAACGCACTTAGGTTAAAAAGCAGCGAAAAAATACTCCATCAACATCGGCGTCGTCGAGCGGGCGCAAGCACAAAAAACTCTAGCTCGGTTAGGATTGCACTGTATTTTAGCGGTCCGTTTTGTCAACTTCCTAGCTTTCAAAATGCTCTTTACAACTCGCCCATAATAGCCACGTCGTCCACATTTTATTTCCAAATTGAAATCATTAAAAAAAGTCATTACATAAACCCTTAAATGCCTAGTGATGTAGATTTACACAGTACTGAAATGACACAAGTAAAAATCTGAATATTGTAAGTAAAAACTTTGTCAAAAGTGTCCCGAAATCTCAAACTAACGTGGATTAGATTGCTAATTACGTCATTACAGAAATAAAATGAGAGTAATTTTCTGCATTTAGAGGTCAACTCATCTACATTCCCAACTCGTCGACCAAACCAGTTATTGGCTTTAGGAATATGTATCGGTTATGGAATTGAAATCGGTTATAACCGTAACCAATAAAGACGGTTATAAACTACATATTAAATTGGTCGAATTACAAAATTGGTTATACAAACTCCAAAAACGAATTTAGCTTATTCTCGATTTACCTCACTTTACTAGTGTATCTTCAATTTGGCATAAATAATCAAAAATTAAATAATTCGACTATTACTATTTTGATCCCGAACAATAATCAATATGTTGTGTTAAGTAGTACTGTACGACGGAGTCATCAATTGACGACTATCGGGATTAAATTTTTTTGGTTTTACCTCGATATATCGAACTAAATTGAAAAATCAGGTAACCGTTTTATCTGTGAGCAGGTAACCATTTCAAGTACTATTTCTTTGATTCATTATCATTTGTTATCGTCGATTCCAAATCTTTTTTATTATCGGTTATAACCGGTTAATCGGTTATTTATTGTAACCGATCGAATAATTGGTTATTAAATTGGATCGGTTATAGCACTTTATCGGTTCGATTAATTGCACAGTATTTTCGCCACATCTACGAATTGATGTTTCATAATATAAGCGACAACTTTAAATAAAACGTCAGACAGTCACCGAGTTGGCATGAGGAGTTGGAGATGTGGTCAAATTATGATAAACAAGTTTTGAATATGGACGAAAGAGCGAAGTAGATTTGGCTATATGGACGGTATAGAACACACGAAGTGAAATTATTGATGATCTAAGAAGTTAACAAAATGGTAATATTGACAAACTTAACCTAGGACGATGGGTCATGTCATGTCATATATATTGTGATTGCAGTTTAGATAAACAAGTTATGTATCCAGTTCTCAGTGGGCAATAGAGGTAGAAGTTACTAAGTTGGATCTTTTTTTTTTAACTATAACATAATTCAAAGTAGTACAGTGACATTAAAATATTGCGCTCAATAATTTATTTTCGTATTTATGTATTAATTATCAGTATTAATACATAAATATCTTATTAAAAGGTGAAGTGGCAGTAGGAAAAGAGAAAAGTTGTCATACTATAATGTATTTAACCTTCGTGGTTAATTACTCAAGTAGCACACAGACTGCATAACCGCTTATAAAGCCCTTATACAACTTAAATTAGATGTACAATGGCTATATAAGCGCTTAATATGCCTGTGTGCGCTGCTTGGGTATCAAATTATTTTATCGCGTAGCATCATTCAATGTGACATTTCTGTATAATTAATATTTTCTTCGCTTCCGCAATAGTCGCGCATTTAAATAAAACAATTTAAACGGCTTATATCGCGTATATTCATTATTTATGCCTTGACGTTGCAGTAATTTTACCAATCGTCTGGTGACAAACAAAACTCACTACAATTTCTGTCATTACTTTTCGAAACCTCGGATCTAGTTTGTAGATTGATACTGAGATAAGAGCTTTGTATTAAGTTTTGATTGTCAGCAGATGATTAATACTGTTGTCATAGGTTGGGGATACACGATGTTATCCGTTTAAATTGTTTTATTTAAATTTCTGTGTAGTTGTTGTACCTAACTAACGTTCATAGGGGAATATAAAATTAGGTAGTGGTAGTAGTAATGTGTTGTAATATATGTGGTAATGTGGTAGAGAAGGGTCGTTGATGGAGACAAAGTATATGCAGAGCTCTAGATAGTAGTGAACGTTTAATTACTTAAAACATTAGCTTATATACATTTTTACAATAAGGTTAACGCTTATCCAAGCAATATGCATTAGGCTACAGTTATACTGCATGCTATACTAAATGTAGACATTAGCTACATACTACAGCTTCCCCGTAAGATCCCTTCACCCCCGGGGTGCTGGAGAAAAAGAAAAATAATAATGCATGTTACTTGTTTACAATTCGAAATGAAGATGGGGACCACTGTGTAAACTACTTATAACTAAGTTTACCTATACACTTTACAAGAATTTATCAAAAATTAGTTGGTCACCCCATAAAAAAAAATATCGTCATGTCCCAGTGTCACTGTATGTTAAAATAGAAAAAAAAATAGTAACCCTTTACGGTTTTAAGTAAAATGTTTTCAATATAAATGTCTTATGTGACAATTAGTAATTACTGTTCTCTCAAATAATCTCTCAAAAAAAATATATATATCTTTAGACCATGTTCACAAAATGTAGTACTGGTATTATGGTATCGGTACATTTACCCTATAAAATATCTAATGCCTTATAAATGATGGAGTCTCTGCTCTCAACACAAAATAAATGGGAATGGTTACCCAAGGGCATGGTCACCCTTTAAACAACAATGTGGGCTACGCCTCTGTGCGTACCGTATCCTCAAAAATAGTGGGTATGGTCACCCAAATGGCATATCAGGCTACATGTACTCTGTGCCTGTAAGTCGGAGTCGCAAATACATTAAGACTTAATAAGTCTCCAACTGTTTTCACGGAGGGCACGATAGTCCAGAACACCATGAGCAAACAAGAAGGACTAGCGCCCAAACTTTATACTTAATCAATATGTACCGTACCTTACCGAGTACTGAGAGAGTAATAAAAAAAAAAAAAAATGAAATTAAAATTTCATATTGTATTACTTTATAAAAGAAATATCTACGCAAATATAACTCAATTAACTGTCACTAAATTATTAGGTGATCAATCCAATAACTAGCTATAGTATAATTGTTCAATAAAATTTCTAAGTGTGAATATCAAATTACATTCACCAATAATTAAAAGTTTACTTGTAGACTTCGCGGCGCGGTATGCATTTCCGTGCGCGCGAAAATTGCGAAATGTGTAAGTTGTTTACGACATTTGCATCGAAAAAAAAATATTAGCGACGATTATTCTAATTATTTTAAGTGATGATATCTGGTTTAAAAAAATAATAATTAGAAATGCTAACTGACACGGGTAACAATTTCATGTACGAAAGTTATCTAACAATTTATGTATGTAAAAGAAAAAGATTTTGAATGAATTGGGCGTTAACCTGTTTAGCTAATTAATTTTTATATAATAAAAAAAAATATCATAAAAAAATCTCATTCTAATTTCTTAGATGCGATTTCCTTTTGACGCCTCTGAGGGCCAAGTTTAACTAAATATTCTCTTATATATTGCAAATGAGTAGACATAATAAAATTAAATCGTGCGTGAATTTAAAATAATTATAACCGAAAACATAAGTTATGCAATAAAATATTCACTTACTTAATTCAACGCTTACGCCTAACGATATTGAGGTCATCACGTGTCGTCACGTTGCGCGATGCATGGCGGGACGTTGATGCGCTGGCGGCTGGCGGGGACGCGGGGCACGATGCCGTCGCTGATGCGCGATGCGATGACGGGCCGGGCTAACCCTGGACACCCTCGAACATGGGCCGGGATTTCCCTGGACACCTCTTGAGATGGGCCGGGATAACCCTGGACACCTCTTGATTTGCGAGCCGGGATAACCCTGGACAACGCTCTTCTTTTCTTGAGACTTGTTTCTTCTTATGGCTTCTTCTTTTTTCAAGGTAATTCAAATCTTCATTCTTGAGACTGCATCGTCAGTCTGGTGGTTCCTCTTGTTTCTTGTGGTGTCCCGCCGCACCGTCTGGTGCGAGGTTCTGAGGTTCTGGCTGGTTCAGAAGTTCGTCTTCGGAACGTTAGTGCAGGATCGCCATGTAATATATGTGGTAATGTGGTAGAGAAGGGTCGTTGATGGAGACAAAGTATATGCCGAGCTCTAGATAGTAGTGAACGTTTAATTACTTAAAACATTAGCTTATATACATTTTTACAATAAGGTTAACGCTTATCCAAGCAATATGCATTAGGCTACAGTTATACTGCATGCTATACTAAATGTAGACATTAGCTACATACTACAGTGTAACGTTGCGCTCGCTCGCGATTTTTAAACGAATGACCTACTTTTCTCTTTTATTTTGATTGTTTATTTGACTATGGGGTAGCTCGCGGTATTTAGTTAGATTGTGATGTCTTGTGTCGTCCATTTACGCTAATTTATTTAAATTACGTGATGGTAATGTCGTTTTTGTTTTCAGAAGGTAAATGGTGATGAGAAAAAGGAGACTCCAATGGAAGTAGACGAATCTGGTAAGCTTGCATTATTGTTTAGCAATAACATATGTTTGACATTTTGTAGTATAAAATTATCTCACTACTAACTTCTGAAAGTTGTACCTACATCTCAATTTATTTATGATTCAAACAATCACGTAATATTATAAAACGCAATAAAAATAAGTATATTTTAAATGTATTTTTTTAATTCAAAAACACGGTAGAGAATCTTAACATAAACCTAATAACACTGTTCCTTTTTTTTCAATTGATTTTGGGAATCGTGCATTCATCATTGGTACAAAGTAGGTAGGTCTTCTTAAAATTATTTTCTTAATTTATTCATTACTACCTCATCTTATCTCCAGACAATTCACAAGACAAAAAAGTAGACACGGAACCGGCACCCGAGGCACCAAAAACGGAAACGGAACCAGAAAAAACAGAAGAAAAACCAGCAGAAGAAAAGCCAGAACCACAACCCGAACCAGAATCGAAACCAGAGCTTTCAGACACCTCCAGCCAAGACACAGACACCCCAGACAAAGACAAAGAACCAGCAACAGAAGACAAAGATGTGGAAATGAAAGATGAGAAAGCAGAGGTCAATGGAGCCCCCGAGAAAGAAGTGACCGTGGAAGCAAAGAAAGTGGAAGAGGCGATACCAAATGATACTACGGTGGCGACCACGGCGTGATAAGTAGTGTGTTTGCAGGTTTTGGTGGTGTCGAGTCGTGGTAGATACGATATCACAAGAATATACATAAGTTACTGAGTAATAAATAAATCTGACGTCGCATCGGTAACTATCGCGGAAGTCGCGTTAAGCTCTGAATGGCAGCGTTGTTGTTGCTGCCGCCATTTATGAATAGACAATCTTCTACATGAATATTGTATGCAAAAGGCTTGTAGCCTTTATTACATTTTAGTCTTTTGTATAATAACATTTTTGCAGAAGCCCGTCTTAAATAAAAAAAAAAAAAAACAATTTGAGTAAGCGCTCGCGAGAGATTGGTAGCAATTGCTAGAGAAGTGGCACTCAAATAATGGAAGTTTGCGGATTATGCACTATTTTCGCACCCAAGCGGTATCATAATTAAGGCCGTTAGTACTACTACTACTACTGTGCGTGTGCCGCCGTCGAGGGCAATAGTTTATGGTCTCTGTAGCCCGACTCGCACTTGACCGTTTTTTTTAGACGGCTGGATCCGCGCCCTGCTAATTCTAAAGGTATGTTTATATAAACATCAAACGTTTGCGCCATTTGCGCGATAGTTACCGATATATGGGATTAACACAGTTTAATAGTTCTTAAAGACACTTACAACGTGAAAAAAAATCACAACTCCTGAAGTAGCGAGTCTTCTAGAGCAGTGGTTCCCAACACGTCGTCCGCAAGACTCAAAATATGGTACGCAAACTCTTTAATTCGTGGATAAATCGCTGGAGTACGCCGAATTTGTGGACATTTGGTCTCCGAACAGCAGAACACACCACTGTACTAGAGTATTTTACCCATCTGGGTCAGACAAGTACACGAATGTATCTACTAAAGACTCAAACACTACTGAAATTACCCTTAAGTGTGACTGCCTTTGTGACGAGACGCTGGTTTCTAATGCATGGTTGACTGGTAGAAAGGACTTCGTCCTGTCTCTTTGTCTTACGTGCAGTCATTAATAACGCCCTATACTTGCTTATTAATTCATTAATTTTAATGTGTTGTGACAGACTGGTAAAAAAAATAAGGTGTTGAAGAATTACAGGCCTTAATTAATAATTCGCTTGTAATGTAATAAAAAAAAGAAATGTTTTTTGTTATTACTGGCTCGCTTGCGGTTCGGCACCACCTTTATAAAAAAGAATTTGTTACAACGCATACAAATAATATTCCATTGATATCATTGTGCTATTTTTTATTCTTTCTAACATTGTCAACTAAAAAAACTTTTCATCAGTCTACAGGGTGTTTGGTGGCTAGATGCAAAGGTTTAAGGAGGTGATAGAGGAGGTATTTTTAAACATTTCTAGCCATATATGTCTTAGACGAAATTTGATATTTTTTTTTTAAATTGAAATTTTAATAATTTTAGAAAAATACCCAGAATTTGGTAGAAACGAGTTTAAAGTGCCCGAATACGCGTTATTTTGTACACACTATCTTTTGTTTCTGATAGTTTAATGTATGTCGGACCAAATAAAGCCACTTTTAAGTGTATTTATGGCCTCTAAAACCAAATAAAGGCATATGAAACTTTAAAAAAAAACGTAGGTTGACACGAGCATAATTTTGATGTGCCATAAAAAAAAATTAAAAAAAATCTTTGAATTGTTCAAACACTTTTAAAAACATGCCTATTTATTGTTCTTTCTTTAAAGGTATCAGTCATTCACATCGCTTGCCAAATCTCTGAGTTAAGAGCTAAATACCAAAGTTAGGGAGCACTTCCTAAGAATTCCAAATCCCCGTACTAGTCTTGAAATTTTACTTTAAGTAGGTACCTAGCTAATAAATAACGTGTAAAAAATAAAACAAAAAAGTTTGTTTTAATTAATTCATTCTAAGCTAATTCTTTTTTATAAATTAAATAAAAATGAATAAATAGCAAGTACCATTTTCCACAATACACCAAAGTCCGAGGAGGATTATAAAAAAGCTCTAAACTAAATACCATAGCTTTAAATTTGGAACACGTTATTTTAAGAATAAGAATTTTCAAATTTGGAATTTTATGAATTGCCTTTTTTTTAAGTTTTCACGATAGCCAATTGCAAATTTAGTTCTTCTATGAAAATTTAACAAACGGTTGACGCGGTTTTCATTTTGTAATTAAACATTATGAACCTAACATGGGTGCATCACAAACCACATTTTCTGTCCCGATCAAAGTTCTGCCAATAACTCCAGCCCTCTTTTTAAAATCTATCATTTGGACACAGATGAGTCAAAGTTTTCAAGAGAGGGGATCACACACTTTTATAACCTTCATGAATGGGCTGACAAGGACGCAAATCCTCATTGGAAGAAGCAGGTCTCCTTTTAAAGAAGTTTTCAGTTAACGTGTGGGCTGGAGTTATTGGCAGAACTTTGATCGGGCCAGAAAATGTGGTTTGTGATGGGTGATGTTAGGTTCATAATGTTTAACTACAACATGTAAACCGCGTCAACCGTTTGTTAAATTTTCATAGAAGAACTAAATTTGCAATTGGCTATCGTGAAAACTTAAAAAAAAGGCAATTAATAAAATTCCAAATTTGAAAATTCTTATTCTTAAAATAACGTGTTCCAAATTTAAAGCTATGGTATTTAGTTTAGAGCTTTTTTATAATCCTCCTCGGACTTTGGTGTATTGTGGAAAATGGTACTTGCTATTTATTCATTTTTATTTAATTTATAAAAACGCTGCGGGTGTGGACCGCGCAAGGCTTTTGGCAGTGTCGCGGGCGGAATCGGGGGCTTGGCTGCAGGCGTTACCCTCCCCTCAACTGGGCACGTTACTCGACGGTGACTCGTTGCGGGTGTCCGTCGCTCTCCGCTTGGGCTGTGATGTGTGTCAACCACACGTATGCATCTGTGGTTCCATGGTGGGAGCTGACGGTCATCATGCATTGAGTTGCCGGCGATGCGTTGGGAGACATCCGCGTCACCATGCCTTGAACGACGTGGTCCAGAGGGCGCTCAGGTCGGCAGGTGTTCCGTCTGTGCTCGAGCCTCCGGGTCTTAGTCGCACGGACGGCAAGCGGCCGGATGGCCTAACGTTGGTGCCATGGGAGAGAGGGCGGTGCTTGATCTGGGACGCTACGTGCGTCAGCACCTTCGCCGCCTCTCATATCAGTCGCACAGTACGTGTGGGCGGAGCGGCGGCCGAGTCGCAGGCGGCGGTGAAGCGCCAAAAGTATGCTCCTTTGGGCTCGGGGTATATTTTCGTCCCTTTTGCGGTGGAAACGGCGGGCTGCTGGGGTGCTGATGCGAAGCAATTTGTGCGTGACATAGGCCGTCGACTTAGGCAAAAGGGAGAGGACCCCCGCTCCGAATCGTTTCTGGTGCAGAGGCTGTCCATAGCCATCCAGCGGGGTAATGCTGTGAGCATTATGGGCACTTTCGCACCGGAAACGATAACGAGCGGGTTTGACTATGGTAATTAGTTTAGTTATTAATTATTAGGTAGGTATATTTAATATACTTACGGAACACTTTATGACATATTATTATATTAGATGTGATCACAAATTTGTAACTTCATGTATATAAATTTCTGTTTTTTCTGAATATTTATTATGTTGCAGAGAACTTCTGGGTATATTGCACTAGGTACACAATAAAATAAATCCTTTATTATTTATAAAAAAGAATTAGCTTAGAATGAATTAATTAAAACAAACTTTTTTGTTTTATTTTTTACACGTTATTTATTAGCTAGGTACCTACTTAAAGTAAAATTTCAAGACTAGTACGGGGATTTGGAATTCTTAGGAAGTGCTCCCTAACTTTGGTATTTAGCTCTTAACTCAGAGATTTGGCAAGCGATGTGAATGACTGATACCTTTAAAGAAAGAACAATAAATAGGCATGTTTTTAAAAGTGTTTGAACAATTCAAAGATTTTTTTTAATTTTTTTTTATGGCACATCAAAATTATGCTCGTGTCAACCTACGTTTTGTTTTAAAGTTTCATATGCCTTTATTTGGTTTTAGATGCCATAAATACAATTAAAATGTGGCTTTATTTGGTCCGACATACATTAAACTATCAGAAACAAAAGATAGTGTGTACAAAATAACGCGTATTCGGGCACTATAAACACGTTTCTACCAAATTCTGGGTATTTTTCTAAAATTATTGAAATTTCAATTAAAAAAAAAAATATCAAATTTCGTCTACGACATATATGGCTAGAAATGTTTAAAAATACCTCCTCTATCACCTCCTTAAACCTTTGCATCTAGCCACCAAACACCCTGTATATCCATCAATAAAAATCAGAATTAAGTTCTTGTCACAAATGCTTAAAAATCAATAACAAGGCTGCCTAAACGCTGGCAATGCTACAGATTTATATTTAAAAATGTGCCGATTATTTTTGTAAAATGTTCGAACTAGATAAATGTCAATGTATTGTGTAATCGTAAGGTTTTTAAGAATTACCGCGTCGGGCAGCGGGGTATTAAGTGTTTCATATCACTGTAGTTGTACATTCAGTAGTTCAATTCTCTCTCACAATAGTAAATTATTTAAAACCGTATTACAAGTGTTGCTAGTTTATTCTGGTTTTAAGACAGCTGGTTTTTTTAATTTAACCGTTCAATAATCAAGTTGTTGTATATTTCATAAATTTATGACGAGATTTAAATATAAGAGTAATGAGCGTTGTTCGGGACTTTGAATTGACCTGTATTTTTGCTAAAATAGTATGTATTTCCGTTTGACATAATAATGTGATTTCGGTGTAAGTTAGTTATTGCCGCAATGGTCCTTGGTTCGTGACTTCAAAATCAGAGTCTTATTTCAATATAGATGAAGTTGTAGGGCAATATAGATGTCCGAAAGGACCGAAATCAGACTCTGATCTAAACCAATGTTTTGTCAGATTACTATAAGTGTTGATTACATATGTAATCATATTAATTTTGTAGAACATTCAAGTTGCTAGATTACTATTATATAGATTCAAGTGTGAGTGTATAAAGAACCATCAGGGATCGTAAGAACAGGTAACAGTTAGTAAACGTTTTGTTGAATTTTTATTTTATTTTATAGATTTTTTCGTGCATGATTCTAAAGTACAAGAGTACAACTTCACGACGCTAATGTTTACTTGTTACGATAAAATGAACTATAATGTATTGTGTTTTAATAATAAAAACGTAGTGGAAATATTTGAGTTTTACTGGTGAAATAATGAACTTTATTCTGTAAGTATGGGCATGTCCGAGTCTACCGGCATTTCACGATAGAAGAAACGCCGAAAGAAACTCAACAGTTAGTATTTTTTCCTAAAATATGCTAAACTTTATAATCCATTATGTACCTATTTTTTTTAATTCCTGGTAATTTAGAAGTCTGTCCATGAGCTCTTAGAATAAGCTTCGCGTTCAGGTAAAAGAGCGAGGGCTTCCGGTCCGTGACTCAAGATGACCGCATGCGTTTAAGTTTCGTTGTTCGTTATTTATTCATTTTTGTTGTTCAATGTGTAGTATTGATAGCGTATTGTGCAGTGATCTAACGTATGAGTGAATAGCTAATGAAGAATTCAATTTGAAGCGTTCATAGCCCTTCCTGGGTCAAGGCCCGATAGTCCGTGTGGGTTTTTGTAAATCGCTATCACTTTACAAAAAACACGATTTTCTCAACTCACCGTACAACGTGGTATCAATCCTCTATCATGCCTCTATCTAGTCGCCGAGTGCGATTGGCAACGAGACATTGGCAGTAATGGTTGCTTAACTGTGACCGGTTGCTATTAGAAAATAGAATAGAATCGCGAATAGAGCGAATCAGGTATAAACCCAAAGGCTATTATGATTGATCAGTTTTCTTGAGTCGGAATAGCGGTGTACCATCACGAATTTATAAATCAACTATACCAAAACAACCAGCCGAGTGTGAGCCGGATTCGCGCTAACACATTAACATTCAGTACCAGTATGAGTTAGTACCAATTTCCACCACATGTGCCTATTTGGAGCGGAGCGAGCGAAGCGAGCGGAGCGAGCGAAGCTCCCATGGATCGACTCGAATGGACTTTGTAACAATGCGCAGATCTCAGCGAGTTCTCAACCGATTTTAGAAATTTTTGTTTTAAAATGCACAAATTAAATTTCGCTAGGTCGTGACGAAGAGAAAATTTCGAAAAAAAAAAAACCGCTCCAATCTATGGTGCAAGCTTAGCCGGTGGCTGACTCTGCATCGACCTAGTACAAACAGGGATATCTCAGCTCTGCAGTGGAATCAGCTTTGTGCCCATAATAACAAATGAAGTGTATACACGATGATTTTTAATCGGTGATCAAGTACCAACTTTTCTAACTCAGTAATTGATGGTGGTCACGTTGAAGTCGTAATTACATGAAAACAAAACTTTTATTTTTCTATGATAATTTTTATTTTGAAACCAATTTTGTCTTTAATTCATTGTCACCGAACTAATCTGTATCGGTGTGCTTACAACCTCTTTAATAATTTAATGGGACTGACAATTTATGAGTAATAACTTGTCATTGTCATTACATAAACAAAGTCGTAGAAAATTTCCCGCCAAAGCGATGACACTTGACGTAGGTATCGGTACTTCAATAATTTATGTAGGATGACCATGTATGTGGTGTAGTGGTTATTAGTTTTAATTATGTTTTAAGTTTTAATTAATTTAACAGTGAGGTAATTGCGCGGGACCTCGCGTATTAAGTTTAATTTTAGCTAAATATTAATATTTTTCTACTCCTGATCACCGATTAAAAATCATCGTGTATAAATATTGAGGGGTCAAAAGTGGCCCCAAACGGTTCGTGTATATAACACACGGCTGCTGGTCGCCAGTTCCTGGGGTGAAATTGGCTGGACACGCTGCCGCGTGTCTAGATATCTATCTAATGATTTAACTCTCATCTCTGTTGGTTCTTGGTCCAATTTGCCCATGATCCTTTAGTATTTTTTTTTAGAGTAATAACATTTGTACATAATCAAATAGGTTCTTGGTAAATTAACACCCATCCAGACAGAATGGCGGGTGCACCTATATGGAGCGGTACAATTTTAAGTACTTAACCCTTTGAACGCCAAGAGCCACTGTGTTAGTGTGCTGTCGTGCCTACCACCACTCAAGAGGTAAATGACGGAAGCTGTCAAAGCAATTTTCCTGCTGAAAGATTTTCGCCCTTTCTTTTTTCAACTATTGGCGTATAAGCCACATTTTGACAGGAAAAGCGTACTAAAGGTAGGTACAAATTAGCAATTTTTTTTTAATCTATTTTGAAGTTCTTGCCTTAAGAAAAGACGATCCTGCTTCGCTAATTAAATTTTCCTGAAAACAATCCCTCCTTACCACAGAAAACTGATTTTCAATACAAATCTACAAATGAGATGTCACTGGTAGCTAATGTGTTAAACTAGTGTTAACCCTTCGTGTGTCTGGTAAGGATACTGACCACATAATAAATTATGAGGGCTCGTTTCTGCATATTTTTACCGATTTTATACATTACGGCGCATGGCTTGAACGAAGTGAACTTCGCGGGTTAACTGGGGTAAATAAAAACTGCACGTGTCATTCGCACCATAGTTTTATATTTATCAATCTCTTAAAACTAACATACAACTCAAGTATGCCCTTAAACTTACTTAACATTAATTTACTTACATTATGAAACAAGACATATCTGCTGTGCTGTATATCAAATACATATCAACGCTTAAAATACATTTTAATCTAATATATCACTTCAGTAGTCAACTCAACTAACCATTAAAATGATAATTAGACCGTAGCTTAATAAATATTCAGTACAAAAATAAGTCCAGTCATACTTTATTTGACACTATTCTAATAATGAACTTTTATTAAACCAGGCAAAAAATCTAAATTTTATTTTATTTATACTCTTCAGGCATAAATGCATACATAAAAACGTACCTCTTGACTGTCAATTGAAAAATAGCTGAAACAATTTGATTAATTGTGTTATTATTATCTACAATTTCTATTTGTCTTTCTTAGAGGGTGGTCTGAAAACACCCACCACCACGGCGTGGTCTCTTTCATACGGTTCTAAGGTCAACTGTTCCTGTGGCTTCAGTTTGTCTGCTTGGAGTTTCTTCACTTCCGCCGCGAACACGGCTTCGGGCTGCGCGGTCGAGTCTATGCAGGAGGCCTGCGAACAAATAAGTAGTTGTTGAAGGAGGCGTGGTCGTACCTTTTTTAAATGGTGTAGGTTTGAGATCCTCAGTGAGAGAGTTCTTTATCAACATGAAAAATTTAGCTTTTTGTTGTCTTCATAGGAGTGTAAGGCTGCCTGTCTAGTGAAGCAGAGCGGAGAAAATAATCCAATCAAGTTGTGCCTTTGTAAAGTCTAAAAGAGTGCATTTAAATCCTAGGAATGGGATATATTACACAGCTATGTTCCAGTGGAACGGCAGCGTGAATCATTATGAATATTAATTTTGCTACTTTTAAAATTACTTCCCTTATAAAAACGTTGAAAACATACCTTGATTGAGATAACAAAGTGTCCTCCATTCTTTAAAAAGTGTTGGGCGTTCAAGCCGACGATCCTAGCTTGATCAGGCTGTGCAACGTCCGCAAATATCGTGTCCACCATGCCGACTAACATTCTGAAAGAAGAACCGTGGTACAGTGATCTGGTGTAATCAGGACAACGGCAGCCGGTCAGTGATGTTGTCAGAGAGAGAGTTCAAATTATATCAACATGAAATATTTAGTTGGTAGAAATCATCACTTGGATTTATACGAT
This sequence comes from Apotomis capreana, assembly GCA_947623375.1. Classification (NCBI taxonomy): domain Eukaryota; kingdom Metazoa; phylum Arthropoda; class Insecta; order Lepidoptera; family Tortricidae; genus Apotomis; species Apotomis capreana. The sequence continues at coordinate 3,663,454 of OX392520.1, forward strand.
GGTTATCAAAGTACAGAATTGAAATTGGATTACGCATAGGCTAGTAAAAATGCACTAAAATCCACTTGGGATATAGCTAAGAATTAAATACCACAACTTTTATTAAAATCGTAAAATATAGGTACGCCAATTTAAAGTAATACAGAATTATTTCACCAGTTTGCCTATTAGATAAGTTTAACCTTTTGAACGCCAATTGGAGATCCAATTCACTACCACTGAGGCCAGAGCAAAAAATTAAAATGATCTTCAAAATCAACAAGGGTTGAAAAGCTTGCAGTGGTTTGAATAACAAAGTTATTGGATCAATGAAATTTGGACGGCTGTGGCAGATGTTGCTTCAGTAGACTTTTCGATGTCGGCCATAGCCGTCTTTGGCGATTAAAAGGTTAATTATTGGCGGTGTGGTGACGTCACTTGCCTTGCCTTGTACCTACTGCAACAAGGACAGGTGAAAGTCGAAAAATTTATTATAAATAACATTTCATAGGAATCATATTTTCACAATCTAATTGTTTATTGCTGTATATGAGCTTTATTCCCAGAAATTTTAAGCATTTGCTATACGACTAAATAAATGAATTCCCAGAAATGGTTACTGAATCAACATCGGTCGTAAAAAATGGTGTATATCCCAATCACGAAATTTGCGATGAATCTACACTATCTACAATACAAATAACATGTTTACCAACCTGTATTTGAGGGGATGTCTCGCGTCTTCTATGATAGGAATGATGTTTGTCCTCTTCTTGGCAACGTTGATCAGGTCACGGCCAGAGCGGTGAGAGAACTCCACCGCATATACAAGACCCTCCTGTTGATTTCAAGAAATGTAAGAATAGGCAACCTAAGTCGGTACAATGAGTTTATTTCAGAGCATAGTCAGTAAAGTGGGTGGTGAAAGATAGTCTTCACGAATAGGTCTGATAAATTATCTGTTATTTCATCATATAAGAGTACCTACCTAACAACAATTTCTAGTTTTTAAGGTAGGCTCACGTCATCGAAAAATGGTGTCACTGACGTCCAAGGTCGGCAAAGGAGCACGTGAATTGTTTTGCTTGCTTTCGAAATTTTTTATTTTATCCTAATTTTAATGTAATAATTTTTACTCATGAAACTATTTAAAAATGTAACTTACTGGGCCAACAACATCTGACACGTGGCTGACAGTGGTTCCACTAGCAGCTCCTAGGTACAGCACCCTGGAGCCGGGAGGCATGTGTATGGCATCTACTCCACCCATGATAGCTGCGGCAAGCTTCGATCTGAACGGGTTCCATACTCTGTATTCTACCTTCTCTCCGTCTGTCTGTGAAAGAAGACTTGGGTTAGTGCTTGTAAGGAAAATAGAAAGAGTAATTAGTGGCGTGTAAGTAAAATCAGAAGTGGGTAAGTGGATATAGTCTTCACAAATAGGTCAAGATTAGAGGGACCACTGATCATCACTTAGCATTCAATATTAATTTTACTAATTTAATAACAGCACATGTCTTTAACATTATTATTTCAGCTATACTCAACCTGCGGCCTGCCCATATCACAATCTTTTTGGCTTGGGACTCCAATTTTGTCTACACCCAAAACGTATTTGCGGCCATACAGAAAAAAAAGGTTGAGTGCTGCCCTAGGGTGAATTTCAAGCGTTTTTACGGCGGTTTTTTTTTCATTAGTGTCACAGCAAATATTGACAAAATAGATGATGGTTAAAGTTGAATTTGTATGAATCTGAAAAGGACTCCCGAGTCAGATCCCAGTTTCACCACAGTTATTGCGACTTGCTCTTTCGTTTTGGTAAAAAGCATGTGACACTAATGAAACTAGAACCGCGCGGTTAAAACGCCCTGAAATTCACCCCCTAATGCTTTTTGTTCTTCAGGATAAGCTATCACCAATACAAGTATATTTAATAAAAAGAAATTTCAAACTCTCAACATTGTATTTTGATTTAATAATTATTATAAATTAATAATAATAATAAGCATTTATTTTCAGGCAAAAAACCCATAGTTACATACTTACATACAATTTAAAATAAAATAAAATGTAAAAGACAAAGAGATAAAAATAAGAATAAAAAAATAAGAATAAAAATAAAACTTACAAACTAAAAACATAGAAATAAAACAGTTACAATTTAAAAATAAAATCACAACTGCCCATTCCCAGACCGGGATTAAACATTTTTTAGATAAGATTTAACTATACTACGTTATCTGTTGATAATTACTTTGTTCTCCCTTCCCCTTCTGCATCACCTACTCATTGTGTGATTTATACTAATCACCTCATTACCTAAAGGTTGTCTGGAAGAGATCGCTCTTTAGCGATAAGACCGCCTGTTGTCTACCGTTATTAAAATTATTGTTCTTGTATCCAATTTGTAAACTTTTATGGTGTGCAATAAAGCATTTTTTATTGTATTTGTATTGTATTGTATACCAACCTCAACAGATATTCTCTTCTCTCCATAGACTTCAGAGCCGGGCACCAGGTTTTTGGTGACCAGGGCATCCTCTTTGCCTCTTGCGATGAACACTCCTGCGTGTCTGTAATATAAATTGGAGTTGAGAAATGGAACGTGTGAAGCAAAATGGTTGAAGTAATTATTGATGGATCAGATACAAAAGTGTCTTCAAGCTTTCGCTTTCAGTAGAACGAAAGTATTGTAGAAAGCATCATTTCACAATAATTTAAACTTGCTAGCTATACACCGCCCGATAGGTAATTTACAGGATTATTATTTCAATCTAAGAATTCAATCTTTATTAACTTCTTTTTTTTTTATTTGTAAACAAGCAAGCAAATTATATAGGGAATTCTTCCTATCAGAAGCTGTATTTTCCAACATTAAGTTGAAATATAATTAAATCCCTTTCCATATAATTTAATCATATTCCATTTCTAAAATAAATTACAAACCTGTGTGGTTCAATGATAACTTGTTTGCCTCCCTTGAAGCCTCCTCCGCCCCTGGGTGCTCCGCGGCCGCGACCTGTCGGAGGAACATCATCAGAACGCGAAGATAACGAGGGAATGTACCAGGATAAGCGGTAAGATCAGAAGTGGGTAAGTGGATATAGTCTTCATGAATAGGTCAAGATTAGAGGGACCACTGATCATCATTTAGTTATATTTTAATGGATACTATTTTTAACCTTTTGAGCGCCACAGTCGGCTGTGATCGTCAACAAAAAATCGTGCCCCTGACGCCACGTCGGCCGCAGCCGTCCAAATTTCAATGATAAAAAACTTTGCAATTCTAACCGCTACAAGTATTTTTCAATCCCTGTTGATTTTGGGGCACATCTTTTTTTTTTACTCTGGCGTCAGTGGCACGGTAAATTGCTACACCGCTTGGCGGTCAATAGGTTAAGACAGATAGCATCACAATGCTTCACCAGTCATCACATTCTTAATGTAACTTACCACCTCCCCCTCGGCCTCCAAACCCGCGGCCGCCGCCGCCTCTCTTCTCGAACCCGCCGCGCCCCCCGCCGCCGCCGCCGCGGCCCCCGAAGCCCCCGCGGCCGCCCCCGCGACCTCCGCCACGTCCACCGCCGAAGCCTCCTCGCCCACCACCACGACCTCCGTTAAATTCTGAAAAATTAAACATGCCGATTAACTATAAAATTAATATGGAAATATAACACTGCATTTTTCAATTTTAAGCAAGCTATCTATCTATCAGCCACAGACGTCCACTGCTGAAAATAGGCTCTCCCCCATATCGTGGCGCAAAGTGGGACTACCCGTAACCCTCACAAGGTCAACCTCTACTCGCTTTTCGTATACAAAAACTTATTATAGCGTAAACACCTCAGCAACAACCTAAAATTGAAGGATATCCACAATTATCCCACTCAAAGCAGAAATAAGATCTGTCTTCCGAAAGTCTGCCTAGCTAAAACCAAAAAAAGCTTCATACATCAAAGCCTCAAAATGTATAACCATCTACCTGACACCATTACCTCCATGAATGACATTAATTATAAATTACATTTAAAAAAGACATTAATTCAAAATGTGTTGTATAATATAAAAGAAGATTGATTTTAAAATTAAAAATTGAAACCTGACATAAATATTGTATAGATTTAGCTAGTAAGCATGCAATGTATTAACCCTAAGACTTATTTTAGAGCATATTGTGTGTCAATGGAATAAATGATATTTCAATTTCAACCGTCCATCTAGATGGGTGCTGCGCTTTCCTTTATGTTGTCGCCACTCTAGGACTGGTGCCCCAATGGCCAATTTCCTGGACTACATGGCCTGCCCATTGCAGTGGTTTCAACATGTTTTGACAATTAACTGATGGCAGCTCATAAGAGTTCTCTCAATACTTTTAATGAAATGTAAACCGGAAGTTGATATTGAAATTGTGATAAAGTAGAGTGAAATAATTGAGGAATAGAGAAATGAAAAATTAGATTCTTGACAATGCAGATGGCACAGTTTGTAGTGCACCTACTGAGCTGGCGCTCCTGGGTTTGAATCTCGGCCAGTGCAAGTATTTGTATGCGGACTGATGAACTCGAATAGTTGTGCTTGGGTCATGGTTGTTCTATGTATTCAAGTATATGTTTACCTATATAAGAATGTACATTGTCATCTGGGTAATTCTTATTCTCATGCATTTTTTTGTGATTTGTAAGAATCACATGTTTATTTTGTTTAAATCAAAAATCTATTTATGCCTTTGTTGAGCAAATATCCTCTACTTATCTTTTATATACACATTTACCTTAAAATATTCAGAAATATATATAAAAAAAAAAATGTTTGCCCAAAATGTCACGTCCATGCCGTGTGATATCTCCCGATTTTCTAATAAAATATTTTTTTCTGCTACAATATCAAGTAATTTTGACTAATGTTATACGAATGACGCAAAGCTAATAAATGTCTGATAACATTATTAAAAAGTTGTAATAGTATAATGTAACAGTTTCTGATTCAGAACATCATAAAGTTTGTGATCAATTTTTTTGTCACAGCCATGTGTGTTTGTTTAAATACGTGTAACTTGGTAGACAATTATATTTGAAGCTAGCAGCCCTATTTAGGCTTTTTAAGAACGGAAAAACTACCTTCTTGTCGGTTCTGCTTATGACAAAGTGCGGTGAATGTATAGCAAAAATATTTTCTTGTATTTATTAAAGAAAAGGACAACCTTAGTACGTCACGACCGTGGAATGAGTTTTAAATGTAAGTTCTACTGTGATGTTATTGATACTTATATAAATTGTACCTCAGAAATAACAGAATAAGGTGATTGTTTAAAATTGGCGAGACAAAGCAAATTGTTCCATTATGTCGCACATGTTCAAAATTTGTCACGACCATAGATAGATCTAAATGTCACGACCACGGAATTTTTCAAACCTCGGTTGTGACATGTAATGCTTGGTTGTGACATTCTTGTAGTATATTTGAATAATTTGATGATTTTGTTTGCTAAGTTGGGTTATCAATTTGTTGTATTTTTTCCGCAGATGTCACCAAAGAAAAATAAATTAAATCAGCCATCTAGCGAGAGCGAGAGTCTCTTAAGATGTTTGTCGTGACTCTTCGCTATAAGACCGTTAGCCGAAACGACTATCGGGACAATGATCGTCGAGTCAACATCCCACATGGCGGTCACCTCGTGAACCAAGTAAGGTACTTGCTGAGTTTGTCCTTCTCGGCCTTCACGAGGTTCTCGTCATGGGGGATGGTGATGTCGACGAGCACTGCCTGGCGCTTGGATCGATCTACCAAAACGATATCAGGCTTATTGGCTACAATAGTCCTGTCCGTGATGATAGATCGATCACAATAGAGCGTGGCACGACCATTCTCAAGAACTGGCATCGGTGCGTACTTATAGTACGGCACCTCAGACCCCACAAGACCGTATCGAAGAGCAAGTTGCTGGTGAATGATCCTGGCTACTTGGTTACTTGTTATTTGACACAATTACTTGATTTTCGATGAAATTGTCACACCCATGTTATACAGTCTCACAACTATGCTTAGGGATGTCACAGCCGTGTACATGCATTACTTTAATCACTTGCAGAGGGTATTAAGCTTGTCCATCTGCACCAAAAATTAGCCTTTGGTATGTACTCTTAATATACACCGCAATATATCACAGAAAAAAAAATTAAAAAAAATGTTAATATTTTAAAACTATATGAGAATCACCCATCTAATACCCATAAGCCTCATAACACAAGCATGTTTAATTTAATTTGGGACTAGATAGATTTGTGATATTTATTTATTTAGATTGATTATGCATGAAGCACTGGTTGAGAATGCCTTAACCTAAATCTGCCATTTGCATGTTTATGTATAGTGCAATAGTACACTATCTGAGTGTTACTATCATATGCAACCCCTATTTGATGTAACACTAAGTTGGAACAAAATCTAGGTACCTATTCTGGAAAAGTGGCAACCCAAATGGCATTTTCAATAAATAAACAAGCATGTCAAGTTGTAATCAAATAAAAAGGTAAATCATCCAGGCACAATCAAGTAACATGTGGATGGTGTTTTAAAATAAAGCAGCCACATGGTGCTGATCATGTATTCCAACTTCCAAGCAGGTCTAGGTAATCGAAACAGAAATACAATATTCCAGCAGCATTTCTATGGCGTTCTTAGAACCAGATCTACCAACGATTGTGGTTATTTTCTGGATAAGCGTGATAAAATGTATGTTTTGCCACTACCATTACCTTTTCTTAGCAGTTTTGGTTTTAGCAATGTGAGCAAAACATAATTGAAAAGCCTAAAACGACCACATGTGTAAAATTCAATGAATCAAAACAAAAGAGGTTATGTTTGCTTGGGGGTTGAGAACGCTGCTCTACACGTGGGGTGAGGACATCACCATGTGAATAAATAACACTAACAGATTAGTAATTACGGAGGAAATCAACAATATAAAATATTAAATTTAGTGGCGATAGCGTACCTAAGGTAATATGGGAACATTATTGAAGAAATATTGCGGTGATATGGAAACCTAACCTACAAGCATCACATGGTAAATTTCGAATATTATGATTATATAGCTATATAAATGCTAATAATTATTAGAAAAATAAAATTTAACGAACTGACAGTAATGAAACAAGGGATAAATACTGAAAATGCGAAATTTTGTACACGCACGCGTGACTGAAAAACGTGAAGATCAAAATGTTAAAAATAACTTACCTGGTTTGCCCATTAGAATTTCAGTAACTTATAACTACAAATTCAAAAATATTAGATAATTTTGTACTATCTATACACAAATATAAACTTTAATTTCTTCATAAACCACGCGAGCCCATGACGCCGGTGTGCACTTGACGGAAGTGAAGCCATTTTGAATATGCGCGGAGTTGAGAGCATAAAAAAATGTTCGCGACTTAAATAATGTTGCCATACCGTAGTCGTAAAAATCTACTAAAACAAATGCGCGCTTACATAATCTTTTAAAAATAGTTTGTGAAGTGACTTGATAAAGAAATTAACTCAAGAGCTGCAAATGCAATGACGCAAAATCGTCACTTTAAGAGCTTTCGATATAAATGCTAATGTGAAATCCTTAGATATATAGCATAAGTAGTTACTAATACAAATGTCTTATCAACATGATATCGTAACAATTATTTTATTCTACTGTTTCCTGCCACGTAGGTACCTACCTATAGTGCCAGTTTGTTTACTACAGCATAACTCAACTCAGAGTACTTATATAAATACAAAGGTGTTAATGTAAACGTACCTATTACTGCTCATCAGTTAGTAGTAAAATGGAGACTTCTGATTTTAATAAAATTTCTTTAACCGATTTCCAATGGCTCAACGAGCCAAAACATTGGAAAGTTAATAAAGAAGTGCTTGAATTTTCAACAGACGATAAAACTGACTTTTGGCAGAAAACGTTGTACGGTTTCACTTTTAACACGGGACATTTATATGGAGTCGAAATAAGAGACAACTTTACTTTGCAGGTAAATTAGTTTATACATTTTATAAATTATACATAAAGGGTAGCGTTATTGAACGAGAATAGTATCGTCTATTGGATTTGGATACCTAGCGCTATCTGTTGATATATACCTACTTATAATACTTTGTTATATTAGTAGGCTATCAAATATTTCTTTTAATTAATACATTAGTTAAAAATGACAATTACTTTTGTGTTTTACACGTACTTCTTACAATAATTATATTTTGAGTGACAAAAAATCTAAAATCTTATTCCTTCAGGTTTGTGTAGAAGCTAACTTCACAACCTTATACGACCAAGCGGGTCTCATGATCTATTTGGACGAGAAGCACTGGTTGAAGACAGGAATCGAATACAACGACGGACAGCCTATGATCGGCAGTGTACTAACTAATGGGATTTCAGACTGGGCCACAGGTATAATTATTGATTAATATTGTTCAATATACGTTGCAAGCATTCATTATTTCTACCGAGTTTTTAACAGTTACGATCGGAAAGATACAGCCCTGGGACAGACAGACGGATAGTAGAGGCTTAGTAATAGGGCCCGTTAGCACCCTTTGTGTACGGAACCCTAAAAAACGTGTTACCAATTCTTTAGATCTATTATAATTAACATCACACGCCACCGTGTTGCATTTCTTTTAGTACGAGAGCCCACGACCAAAACCATGTCTCATAGCAATACGGCAAAAACCCTATAAAATCGTTAGATTGTATGATTCTGAACCCGACTAGGTGTGTAGTAACGGTCGAAAGTGTAGCAACTGCGTGGGAGGCCATTTCTGCTGTGTCAAAAAAAAAGACAGTCGGTATTATAGCAATACGTCTGATAGTGAAAATGTACATAGATTTTATAATTGTATTACGAAAAAGTTTGTTTTCAGACATTTTGCGCGTAGCATATAGCCTGAGCGCATTTTTAAAAATGTCAACAAATTTAGCCGACCTGTATCATAGCAATACGGATAAATTTTTTTTTCAACTTTTCGTATTGCTGCCATGATTACCAAAAACCTGTTTTCAGACACTTTAAGTGTAGCATATACTCCCAAAAACGAAAATAACGTTTCGGAGTCGCCTGAGTTGCGAAAAAACGTAAAATCGACCGATTTTCGAATCTCAGGACCAAAACAAGTTCGACCTTCCGATTTCGCTAAAGAATTGAAAAACATCAAATTCAAAGATGCTCTGGTCAAATTTATTATCAACAATTGGTCAGAACAAGACATGGCGCACATAATCGCAAACAAAATCATCAACATCAATCACGACATGTGTTATGAATATTCGGTGAAAGGTGGTTTTGTTATCCAAACAATCAACGAAGATTTAACTTGCCAAGAACACGAAGAGGCAGATACGAAGATCGTTTACCATGTCTGCCAAATGAAACAACGGGGTAAAGTAACGATTCGATGTTCAGACACCGATATATTAATAATAATGCTCGGAAATATGGAATTTGTAGAAAGTATCGTCCAAATTTCTATGGATGTTGGTGTTGGCAATTCCCGGCGTTACATTGATGTTTCACGTTTATACGAGACATTGGGATCCACTCTGGCAAAATCTTTACCTGCTTTCCATGCAATGACCGGCTGCGATTATAATCCCGCGTTATATCGCAAGGGTAAAAAAAGACCATTGACGATGCTGAAAAATTCGAAACGCTATCAAGAAGCTTTCGGTGATTTGGGCAGCTATACTTCTGATAGTGACAAGGTATTCCCCGTTTTGGAAGAATTCACGTGCAGATTGTACAACGAAAAAAAAATTAATAACGTCGATTTAGCTCGACTCAACATTTTTTCGAAGACATATAAAATTAAAAACGACGAGGCTTCGACAACTCTGAATCTCCAGTTATCCAATTACGACGCCTGCAATCTGCCACCATGCAAAACGGAATTGGAGAAACATTTATTACGAACAAAATATATTGCACAAGTCTGGAGCAACGCTCATACCAAAACGCCAACCGAACTGAACCCTGCAGATTGCGGATGGTATGAAGACGAGGGACGATTTCAGTTTTCGTGGTTCTCTGGCAACCAACTACCTGAGTTGAGCAACGTTATTTTGGACGACAAATCATCATCCACAACAGGTACAGTTTACATGGCTTTTGCTGTTAATTTCATAAATAGTTCGTGATTTTCACTAACGATGTTTACTTTACAGAAGAGGACGTTGAAGATCTCCCGAGCGACGTCGAGAGTGATTTCGAAGACGACGATTCCGAATCCGACAGCGATTGAATACGAGAATATTTTGTAACTTTGAATAAACCGTTTTTTTTTCAACTTCATCCCAGTTTCCTTTTGTGCGATTTATTTCAGTCCTTCAACTTCAATGTTACGGTTCCGGGTAAATTCTTTGTTAATTATCATCTAATAAATTCAGGGTCGCAACGTATTCATTGGTTTGTAACAGAAAATTCAAGATGCCTCAATACGATTTTTAAATGATATCTGAGTATCGAAAAGTTGTCTGATAGAGAAGGTGCTACACTTAATTTGTCTGATATAATTTTTTTGCACATGTGGACAACTTATTTTATCATGTCCAACAATTTTTCAGACATATTGCTATGACACCGATCGGTAAAATTTGTTAACATTTTCAAAACGGTCTCAAAATTTAATGCGTTCACATTTCCGTCTGAAAATTGTTTTGTTCGCATCAAATAACCAAAATTTACTAATAAAAAAGATTTTCAGACGTATTGCTATGAGACATTTTTTTTGTCTCATTTTTAATTTTTTTAAGTGATTTTACGGGTTTGCGCTACACCACTAACGTCTGAAAAATATGTTTCCGGTATCTCAGAACTATCATTCAACTACAGTCTGCAAATCAGACATATTGCTATGATGCAGTTCGGTAAAATTCTTTGACAATTTTGAAAATTCGGTCAGATCAAACGCTACGCGGAAAATGTCTGATATTGGTATTTTCGAGTTCAGGATAATCGTATCTATCGATTTGATGCGGTTTTGGCCGTATTGCTATGAGACAAAAATTTTGGTCGTGGGCTCTCGTACTATAGGTCTAACGAAAGCGACGCAGCATAAATATTTGCTTAAGTAGGTACATATAATACGTGGAACTAGCCTCAGTATAAGATTTGCCAATATAAAGTGTATACTTATGGTGCAGTGATGAAACATGGATGAAACTTGGATGAAACTCGCTTTTTATTCCAGGTGTTTTCACTGGCAACCCCAACAAGTTCTACCTTCGCCTTACCCGCGTCGGTGATGTTGTTTGCGTCAAGTATTCCACAGACAATCAGACTTGGATTTTGCTGAGGCTCTGTCCTTTCCCTACAGCCGAGAAGTATCTAGTAGGGGTCATGGCGTGCACTCCTACACGAGGAGGCCTGGAAGTTAAATTCAGCGATATCAGCATTTCTAAACCGGCGGTAGATATCTTGCATTCAAATTAGGAATTAGGGAGAAACGGTAGAAATTTATTGACAACACTGAACAGGGTTGCCAGGCTTCCATAAAACGTGCCAATTCCTTCACGTGTATTTTTTACTGATCGATGTTCCCTAAAAGTTTTATGATAACACTGCTATCAAGTGTTTTCATTTACTTTAATGTATAATCAAAACTATGATAATGTTAGAAAGTGCGATTCTCTTTCTTATTAGGTAAATAATTGTATCAACAATTTAACACAAACATTTATATTCATTAAAATAAAACATTTATTTTTCAAAATTATTTTATTCTCCTTACAATCACTTATGACCTTATTGTCTTAATAACATGGAATGTAAACATTGACAGACAATATATCTATACTATTATAAAATCCTAAATTTGTATTGAAAATAAATTTTCTATGGAGGGAGGTCATGATTTCAGGAAAAATCTCGATAGCGTGATGCAGCTTGACAGTTGTTTTGTATGGACACGCGTCGCCGTGCCAACCTGGCGCCATCTGTTTTCAAAAAAACCTTTGTCCTCTAATGTGGCCGAAACGGCTGGATAAAAAGTTACTAATTTTGGTACAGGAATAGCTGAACATCCAAAGATGGTTATAGGATACTTTTTATTATGATTAAATTGATTAATATTTATCTCTGAAAACATAAATCCCATGAAATATTTTCCTTACAATGTGTAAACCTTATAATGACAGCGTTTGTGATTTTGAATTTAGAACGACGCGACCCCCGCGCGGCTCTTACGTGTACAAAAACTAAAAAGTATGAATTTGACATAATACCTCCTCGCGGCCCACCGGTATTAACAATAAGGTTAAGGTTGTTGGAGGCGTTGAGTTACGGAAACCGTGTTAGTTAGATAAAAAAGATGGCGCCAATTATCGACCAACACAGACGAAAATATGAGTGCAATGTTCGTTGTAAATTGGCTCATGCTCAAAAAAAAACATAGGTACATTTCTTTAAAAACACAATTTGCGACAATAGGAACTAATGCTCTTTTATTGAATATGCAATTATATTCTTCTGTAGTTTGTAAGTATTGACCATAAAAAAGCCCGGAGACGCAATAAAAAATGTTAATGAATAAAACAGATTTTTAATTGCTATTTTATCGAGTGTAATTGAAATAAAAGTATTTCGAATCAATTTAAGTAGGTACATTAAATACATTTTAAAATATGTTTTACCAAGCAACATTTAGAACATTAGGCGCAAATTTTGGCACTGTTTGTGTTTGACCTAACTTACTAATAAGGTAGCGAAATGTATAATAAACGATAAATATACGATGTATTTAGCCACAATTTTGCATTTATGTAGTTTTTTTATATATTAAATCTATCCAAAGTAATAAATATCAGTCATTCTTTATTGAGATTTTGTTCTCAACGACCCAATTTTCCGCTAGATGGCGTTGTTACATTGACACAATCCCATACTAGCGGCTGCATCGCGCTGTTAAGATTTTTCCTGAGTTAATAACACCAGCTCCATACATGCTATAGGAGCCATTGATGCGTCCCTCGAGACGATACCCGAGAGTCGATGCACGTCGTTGAGTGCCTGTGACCACGATTCGGCACAAGCTAGGGTGTAGCTGTGATGGTTAACCCGGACTTCGAGAATTAGTAACGAAGTTGTTGAATATCGATCGCATACCTAATGTAAGCAGCAGTGTATCAGGTATTGAGAGTTGCTGCTCGACAATGTATGCATTTTGTATTAAAAACAACCATGATTCGAGACAAAATCATTAAATTTACAATGTAGAAAGGATTTCACCTAGCAGGGATTTGAACCCAGAACCACTAAGAAACTACTGTAATAATAACCGTGTCATCTCATGCATTTTTCTTTGCTTCCTTATTCATAATACCACGGATAACAAAACAGTGAGGCCATCATGTATCCGTTCAGTGGTGCTGTCGCCATTATTGACGTACGCTCGATTGAGTTAAGTTGGCACCTGAATCTTATGGCGTTACGAAATTATTATGACAGGTCATATTATTAGTAACATTGTAGATGATAATAATTTATTGTCATCTTAATAGATGTCGTTAATATATGTTCAGGTAGGACTATGAGCTAATTACTTTTCAAGGTGCTTTGAGTAGTTTTAAACAATAAACAATAAATATTAATAAAACGATATCTATACTATTATAAAATCCTAAAATTGTATTGAAAATAAATTTTCTATGGAGGGAGGTCATGATTTCAGGAAAAATATTGATAGCGTGATGCAGCTTGATAGTTGTTTTGTATGGACACGCGTCGCCGTGCCAACCTGGCGTCATCTGTTTTCATAAAATCCTTTGTCCTCCTATCACGCCGAAATGGCTGGACGGATTTTAACCATTTTTGGTACAGGGATAGCTGGACATCCGGAGATGGTTGTAGGATACTTTTTTTCCGTCTACGGTAAAGAAAAAATACGCGAATGAAGTCGTGTGCACCTCATAGCGTCATCCATCAGCGTCGTGAATTTGAATTTAGAACCACGCGTACCCCGCGGGGGCCGGCCTGCGCTACCCACCGGGGGACAATAGCTCTGAGGTTGGACGAGTCGCCGAGTTACGGACACCGGGGCAGTAGATGGCGTTAGTGGTACACGAAATTATCATTTTATGAAACAAAACTGAACACAATTTTGTTATTATTAATTTCGCGATGCAACAATGGGAACTACCACTCTATTATTGCATTTAAAATTCATGTATTTACTCAGTAGTTTATAAATATTGACCCTCTTTTCATATAGACTGAGACGCGGAGAAAATTTGAAATGAATAAATAAGTTGCATTTTGGTTTCTTGAGAGATAATAATCAAAATAAAATTATTTTTAATCAATTTTATCCTATGACGTATAAATATGTATTTACGGAAAGTTAGTGAAATATGATACGCGCATAGGTGCTACCAGTAGCGCCATCTGTGAGCTTTAAACAGTAGTTTTCCCCGAGGTGCCCTCCGCAGCAGAGGTTTCGCAATGGCGAAGTGAGTGGATTGGTCTGTAATTTGTGTATTGTTTTACTAGCTTTTACTCGCTGCGCTCGCGTTAAAACGTACGTTCACTATATTACTACGATCTCTTACACAAATTTGAAGTTAATGAGTGATACATTTAAATGTTATTACTATGCACAATTAATTTCTTTAATTTTAATACAGCTGATGCAAAGTTTAAGTTCGTCAGTATGTGTTTAGACAAAATATAAACTATCTCATAATAGTTTGATTAAACTTTTAAGTTTTTCTAAGGAGATGGTGATTAACAGAGACGGGAGGCAATAAGAAAAAAACAATATCTTACAACGGAAAAAAGAAAGCAAGGCTGATAAAACTTAAGCAATACGAAGAGACGGTATCGAAAAAAATGGGGGGCTCGGGGGGCGGAGCCCCCCGCTCTAAGAAAGTACTACATGCTAAAACTGAAAAATTCAAGTAGCTTTGATGACATGCTAAGTTACCTGTAGATATATGGTGATCAACAAAAAAACAACACCAAAAGGCTAACAAAAAAGCAAGTCTCATCAAACTTTTAAGTAAACTGAAAAGATAGTGAACTAAAATGGCATAGTGCTCGCATTAAGAAAACACAAAACCTTAAAACGGAATCGAGAACGCAAGTCTGATCAAACTTTAAAGGATTCTAAAGAGATGACGACCAAACCAGACGGGAAGCACAAAGAAAAAACAATATCGCACAACGGAAAGAAGAAAGCACGACTGATGAAACTTTTAAATAACAGGAAAAGATGTTATTGAAAAAAAATATGTATAACATGCTAAATCAGGAAAATTAAAGTAAATCTGATGTCAGGCTAAGTAACGTGTAGATATGGTGATGAGAAAGCAAGTCTGCACAACCTTTTGAGTAACCCGAAAAGATAGTGAACGATAATGGCATAGTACTCGCATTAAGAAAACGGAAACAAGAAAGCAGGTTTGACCAAACTTTTAGGTATTCTAAAGAGATGGTAACTAACAGAGACGGAAGGCACTAAGTTAATTATATCGCAATACGGAAAGAAAAAAGCAAGACTGATGAAACTTTTAAGCAGCACGAAGAGATGGTATTAAAAAATACGCGGGGCTCGGGGGGCAGAGCCCCCCGCAGTCAGAAAATGTCATCAGCTAAAAGTGCTAAAACTGACAAATTTAATTAAATCTGATAAAAGGCTAAGAGACCTGTAGATATGGTGATGAAGAAAACGTAAAACCTTAAAACATGCTTAAAACACTAACAAGAAAACAAGTCTGATCAAACATAAAAGTAACCTGAAAATATATTGAACTAAAATGGCGTAGTGCTCGCATTATAATACACAAAACCTTAAAACGGAATCAACAAAGCAAGTCTGATCAAACTTTAAAGAATTCCAAGAAGGAGAAGAGGTGGTGACCAAACCAAAAGGGAGGCACAAAGAAAAAACAATATTGCACAACGAAAAGAAGTAAGCACGACTGATGAAACTTTTAAGTAACACGAAGAGATGGCATTGAAAAGACGGGGGGCTCGGGGGGCAGAGCCCCCCGCACTTACAAAATGCAATATGCTAAAACTGAAAATTACAAGTAAATCTGATGAAAGGCTAAGTGACCTGTACATGTGGTGATCAAGAAAGAAAAGAAAGAAAACACAAAACCTTAAAATGCTAACTAGAAAACAAGTCTGATCAAACTTTTAAGTAACCTGAAAAGATAGTGAACTAAAGTTGCATAGTGCCCACATTAAGAAAACACAAATCCTTAAAACGGAATCAAGAAAGCAATTCTGATCAAACTTTAAAGGATTCTAAATGGGGATGGTGACCAAACCAGACGGGAGGCGCGAAGAATAAACAATATAACAAACGGAAAAAAAAGCAAGACTGGTGTAACTTTCAAGTAATCTGAAGAGATAGATAACAAAAATGCAGTAGTGCTCACATTGAGAATACATAAACCTTAAAACGGTAACAGGAAAGCAATTCTGAACAAACGATTAAGTATTCTAAGATGATGACCAAAAAAAGCGGGGGCACTAAGCAAGACAATATACCACAACGGAAAGAAGAGAACATGACTTTATTTAAGTAACCAATTGAGACAGTGCACAAAAATGTCGGAGGCCTCGCATTGAGAAAACACAACGTTGTAAAACGGAAACAAGAAAGTAGAAATTGAATCTAAAATGAACAAGGAATCATGTCCATGAAAGCATTCAAATATTCCAAAGCTACAGTAAACAAAAAATATGAAGGGCTTGAGTTATGCCAAGCCAATGCCAAATGCCAAGTTATGCCAAGCGAACGTATTTTTTTAACGCGTGCGAAGCCGCGGGCAAAAGCTAGTATATATATATATATACATATATGGACACGTAGAATGAATACTTCCTTCTACACTGTATCCTTTATTTAAGAGTAGGTATAATATAATATATGAGAATTGAGAACACATCAAGAAATTTTACTTCTGTAACATCTGTTACCCTTCTAAGAGTACCTATATATTTCTATTCTAAGTAATATTATATGTACAGTGAGTTTCTACATCTCTAGACAGAAAATATAAATTTTAATATAGTATTGTTGTTTGTAAAGACTAACCTTTGCTCAAACAAATGGCGTTACTATCATCGGCCACTCCACACTGACATTGCATTTGTAAATTGTATTAAGACCAGTCGGTTCAAGTGCGCCTACAGGGCAAGTGCATGTTCCGTAACTTGCCAAGTGCGAGTCTGACTCGCGCACCGAGGGTTCCGCACAAACACTTATCACATCATATCCCTGTAGACGCACTTGGCCCGACTTATACCAGTTATTTTAAAGGTACAATCTTATAAACAGTGACATAAAAATTCGATGTTCTCTGGTCAACACATTTATAAAAATATTAATATTTTTAGATTATTATAATAATATTTTTAGATTAAGGTAGCGATTACCGAAATGAAACAGTTTTTGCGTTAAATGCCGTGAAAGTATAATGAAGTCAGCGAGAAAAGAGCTAGTTTTAATACGTAATTGCGGCTATTTGGAAGAAGGGGTTTTTCGGAACTATTATTGTTTATAGCGTTGGAATATTAGGTACATATACATATTTTCAGGTATAAGAAATTTGTTCCAATATTGCGATGGGAATATTCGCAAATTACCAAATCGATACCTTAGTTGATACTCGTACTAATTTCTATTATTTTACCAATGAAATTTAAACCACATAGAGTTGTGCACTAACGCCCTGATTGCAACGACTGTTTCCGAATTGTTAGTGGGATTGTGCTTTAAGGTATCGAAATAGCCCCTTGGGTTCCAAATAGCCCCACTCGATTCTGACTGAACTGACGGCAGACTGAACGTGTAAACAACGTCGATCAGGCGATATATTGACTTAAACCCTCATTGGTTCTTCTCATTTATCGCTACGTATACCTAACTAACTTAACAATTTAAATGCTTTTTAACAGATTACAAGCTAAACATAATGGCGAAGCATAACGATTAGAGTTTATCACAATCTATAATGAAATAATACATATTAATGATTACATCATATTCTTTTCAACGTAACCTTTTCGGCGCCAGGTAATATTAAGCTCAAATGACGCCGTACTTTCATCAGGCACTTAAATAATCATGACTCTGGCGAACTTTCAATGTAGTGATATTATAATGATAATAAAGTTTATTATATTAGATCGTTATTATTATAATTATAAATGAAAGTTACCAATGTTTGAAAAATGGAATATATACATATTTGTATAGAATCTTTTTATCGATTCATATTTTTTTTTATGCGGTAATACCACATTTTTATTTTTATAAATAATGACACAAAGGTAAATTAAGAAAGAAAAATTGAATGCGATCCACTGCAATCGAAGCGGGATATGCGGGGTATGGCTAATGCGCATATTTAAGCATTTCAAAAACATATATGACACAGAGGGCGCTCCAGTAGCGTAAAGAATTAAGGGATGAAAGATTTCGTGCGATTGACGTAGCGGTCGGATAGCTCAGTTGGAAGAGCAATGCGCCGGAAACGCAGAGGTCGCGGGTTCATATCCCGCTTCGATTGCAGTGGATCGCATTCAATTTTTCTTTCTTAATTTACCTTTGTGTCATTATTTATGAATATATACATTTTAAGAAAATATGTATAATCACCGATCTATTACAATATCACTATCTTGATAGTCGAACAGAAAAAATAAACATATAAATTTCTATTTACATATATGATATGCATTCGTACATTCAAGGAATACATTAAACTTGTCACACACACACAGAAATTATCACACAAATTGCTCTTGATAGAAACCTACTAAAGTCTTCACACTACGACAAATTTTATCTGTCACGAGCTGTTTGTTAATTGATTTCCATGGGTCTCGCGATCCCTAACATCGTTTGTCCTAAAATCACTTGCCCGAACTGTTTTGTCCTAATGGGCTAATGCCCTAACGATCAATATCCATAACAATCATTTTCCATAATGTAATGATTGCCCTACAACTCATTTGTCCGTATCATTTTTACCGTAATGATTAATATCGCTAATGTTATTTTGCCTATTTCTCGAAATCCCTAATGACGTTTCACCTCATGTCATTTATCCTAAGTGTTTTTGTCCTAATGGGCATTAGCCCTAACGATCAATAGCCATACCAATATTTATCCATAATGTAATAATTGCCCTAAAACTCATTTGTCCGAAATATGTGTACTATAAATATCAGTATCCCTAATCCACCCAACCACTTCCAGGAAAGTATTAAGGCGGAGTACTGGCAAAAAAACATACGAGCGAGCGAGCAAAACCTTCCAGAGCAGATCCGACGTGGCCGGGTTAGGTTAGAAGGTCAGGCGGGAGCGAAGCGTAGCGAGCTCCCGCCTGGCCTTCGAGTTTATTTTTTTTTTTTGCGTACCGAAAAAAGTTTTGCTTGTATTCATACCTACTGTTTACATACAAGAACTAATCCACCCAACCACTTCCAGGAAAGTATTAAGTTCGGAGCTAAGGCGGAGTACTGGCAAAAAAAAACATACGAGCGAGCGAGCGAAGCGAGCGAGCAAAACCTTCCAGAGCAGATCCGACGTGGCCGGGTTAGGTTAGAAGGTCAGGCGGGAGCGAAGCGTAGCGAGCTCCCGCCTGGCCTTCGAGGTTATTTTTTTTTTTGCATACCGAAAAAAGTTTTGCTTGTATTCATACCTACTGTTTACATACAAGAACAAATCCACCCAACCACTTCCAGGAAAGTATTAAGTTCGGAGCTAAGGCGGAGTACTGGCAAAAAAAAACATACGAGCGAGCGAGCGAAGCGAGCGAGCAAAACCTTCCAGAGCAGATCCGACGTGGCCGGGTTAGGGCAGAAGGTCAGGCGGGAGCGAAGCGTAGCGAGCTCCCGCCTGGCCTTCGAGGTTATTTTTTTTTTGCGTACCGAAAAAAGTTTTGCTTGTATTCATACCTACTGTTTACATACAAGAACAAATCCACCCAACCACTTCCAGGAAAGTATTAAGTTCGGAGCTAAGGCGGAGTACTGGCAAAAAGTTGCGAATATTATAATTATTATTTACGTACCTTTCTATTAAGTGTGTATTATGTTATTTGTTTATTCTATTAAATGTTTATTGTATGAAATGTTCATTATATTATAAAGCGGGTTAGGTTAGGCAGAAAAGTAGGTTAATCACAATTAGGGAAAACAATCATGAGGACAAATAATGTTAGGTAGTACAAATGTAGGACAAACTATAATAGGCCATACAAAGTTAGGATAAATAATCATTAGGATTAACGGTCTTTAGGCTTACTGACAATTATAACACACGACTATTATGGCACATAACGTTAGGATGAATAGTCAATATGGCAAGTGACATTAGGAAATAAAACATTATGGGGAAAAAAATCATCCATACGATGTTAGGAAAACTAAAGATAGGGCATATGAGTGTTAGGACAAGTGATCATTATGACATTAAACGTTAGGGAATGCAAAAATAGGTTAAAAAACGTTAGGGATTCAGATATAGATCCGATTTCCATACGTTACAAAAATATGGGTGCATCAACTTTTTGCTGTGATGTCCCCTGGGTCACTATTTAAAACTACGACTTCGGCGGTTACATTTGCCAAAAACTTTGTAATTGCAACAGTTATAAGCCCATTCTTATGACTATCTCCTGACGACCACTATTGCCCCCTGGGTCACGGGACAGAATAATAACAAGGAAAAGTTAATCCACCCATATTTTGCTTCTACACCGAACAGACCCTATAGATATTGGTACTTCTAACACCATTCTTCATACATATTTTTTCCATAAACCTAAAGTTTCACATCCTTGTGAAATTCGTAAGTTATAATAATCACACGTACAAAGCTAGTGTGAGGCAGTCCAGGGTCGTATACAAATGGGTCCATCTTACCCCAACAGACTAAGACAAGTATGCTAATACAAGTCTCATATTTACAATACTTGTGTGGTCATATCCAAGCCCCAACGCGTACAAGGATAGCGAGGGGAAAAAGGGCCCAAAGGTGGGCATCCAACATAAAACCAAATGTCAAATATTCATGTCTGACACTGAGAGATGATTAATTATATGCGAATAAATTTGATAATGGGCGAATAAATTTTTTGCCTGACACATACGTCCCGTTTTGTAAACTTCGTTGTAATATTTCACCTTAAAATAATGTCTTTTCCGTGTTTAAATTTATGGTCTACGATAAAACGTTGAATGCCCCAACTGTTATAGTATGTAATAAACAGAAAATATGCATATTAAGCCCGATTACTTGGTAAATCCAGAAATATTTAGAGTAACACCGGGCAGTCAAGTGTGGGTCAAAATGTTGATTCGCCCACATCAGACCGTCTGGATTTCAGGCCCATCAGGGCGCCTTATAAAATATTATAGCCCCAGTTACACAATAATCTACCAATTATTAAGGGCTGATTACACTTAATGTCGACATCTGACATGCGTATACAACCGTTAATCAATAATCACACATTAGTAACTAACAGAACATTGTCAAAATGGGCCTCTTAGGGACTAAAACAGCCGCTTTGGGAAGTGCCCTTGAACCATCAAGTGCATTAAACAACTCTTATATTACCAGTATGTGACACTCCGCACGGACTTACAGTTGTCAATTCAAATAATAGGATGAGTGTGCCAGTTACAGCTACACCAATTAAGACTTAAAATTAATACGCATAGAAACCTAGTTAGCGCTTGAAAGTGAAGCCAGTTTTGGTTAGCCACGGGCTAAGTTCCGTCCGTGTGAGCATGTGTCACAACGTCAATGTCACAAGCTAAGCGTCTCTATGATTGGTTCTTAGACACGCACACATAAAAACCAAAACCGGCTTCATCTGTCGCAAATCAGTTGTATTAAGACTCTAGTTCTAGGCGTACTTATTCTAAGGAAATAGACAGACAATCTTCCATTGTTTTTATTAACTGGTCAACAATTGCCTGGCATATAGGATCAAACATCCTACACAGCGTGCGTACATTACGACGCGCGACAACCCTAACCAATATGCCCCGATATTTCGAGCGCAACGTTAGGTAACCATCGCGCGTGACCTGCAAAGTGCAACAGGCCTGTATTAAATCACAATATTAACCTTACGCTGTCTAGTAGATCTGCGGGTCGTCGAGCGGTTCCGTCTTGATTTGCACTTGCATGCTCTGTGGAGACGGCAGGGCTGTCGGTGTCTTTGAGCGTTCTAAGTTGTACATCTGGAAAAGGAAAAATATAATTACGAAACTAATAAACGCAGGGTATAGCATAGCAAGACAGGAAACCACAACTTTCCGCCTGTTTCATAACCCATCTGAATGTGATGCTCAGGGCAATTACAATCTCAGTACGCGACTCTTTGACGCGCGACAAATACTACCTGTCACTTTTCTTTCAATACCGTGCGAGCAAGACAGGCGATGCCGAGTCGCGTGAAAACGAAGTCGCGGCAAGATAGCTAGCCCTGCAGGTAAGTTAACCTCCTTAATAATGTAAGGTTATCACAATGTAAGGTTCTAAAGGCGAAAGTTTGTGTGTATGGGGATCCTCTTATTTTTAGACAAACACTTCACCGAATCTTTCATTTTATCGAATTTTCATTTCATAGACAAGTTTTTTCTCGTCAAAACGTTTGTCTATAAAACAAGGGTAAACCGTTTGCATGTTTGTTACTTCTTGACGCTCAAACGGCTGGACCAATTTTGATAAAATTTGGTATGAAGGTAGCTGACACCCTGGATTGACACATAGACTTACTTTCAATCCCGAAAAATGTAGTGTAGTGTGGGAAGAGCGGGTAATACCGCGCGGCCCATCTAGTTGATAATATGTTAAGAAACATTGTTCGATCATTTTTTTTTTTTTTTTTATGTCATATAGGGGGCAAACGAGCAAACGTATCGCCTGATGGTGCGCGATTACCGTCGCCCATAAACACCTGCAACACCAGAGGAGTCACAAGTGCTTGCCTACCCGGAGGACGAAGATAGAATGCCTCTATGCTAGTAATTTCACCGGCTATCTTACCCCCACACCGGAACACAACAATGCGAACATTGCTGTTTGGCGGTGGGTTAGCAGGCAAGGCGGTAGTAACAATCCGGACGGACCCTGCACGAGGCCCTACTACTCCAAAAATATAACATAGAGAACAATAGGCATGTTGACTATTTTTTTTGAGGATGTCATTCGATTCTATTTTTTATTGTGATCAAATGTCTATATGGGACTGGCTACATTTAAACTGCTCTAAAAGTCAGAAATGACCGTCAAAGTTCAACATTCCTACGTAGCGCTAAAAACGCTCCATACAAAACGCGTCAGGCTAGTGACGTCACAGGCCGGTATAGGTACCAATAATTGTATGGAAAAATTAAGAAATTTGTCATTTTCACCGTGAAAAAGTGCGTTTAAGTTCATAGTTGTAATACAATTATTGTTTCGTAAAATTATGACGATTCTGAAAACATTTTCAAAATTTATTTTGGATTAAAAAAAATATCATAAAATTTGCGTACCTTTGAAGTCACATATTTCCAAAAAGATACATGTTTCTGGATTTTTTTTTCTTTGTTTCGTGAAATATTTAGCTAATTTTACTCATATAACTACAGTACGCTGTAGAATTCAACATCAGTCAAATGGCTAGAGTTAGGTTAGTGTAGGTTTTAGGTTTTTAAATTGTTTTACCACTTAATTCGAATGTTTTTTTTTTAATAAATTTCATATATGTCAAATAGCTTATTAAGAGATTTCAATATGGCAGACGCGAGTTCTCGTTCCGTCCCGTTCTCTCACCTTCATAAAGAGTGGCGTGGAGAGCTGGGCGACGCTGGTGGCTCGGCTGAGCGACTCGTCCATGTCCGACATGCGGGCCACTTCTAGCGGAGGGACCTTCAGTTTCCTCACCTTCATAAAGAGTGGCGTAGAGAGCTGGGCGACGCTGGTGGCTCGGCTGAGCGACTCGTCCATGTCCGACATGCGGGTCACTTCTAGCGGAGGGACCTTCAGTTTCCTCACCTTCATAAAGAGTGGCGTAGAGAGCTGGGCGACGCTGGTGGCTCGGCTGAGCGACTCGTCCATGTCCGACATGCGGGTCACTTCTAGCGGAGGGACCTTCAGTTTCCTCACCTTCATAAAGAGTGGCGTAGAGAGCTGGGCGACGCTGGTGGCTCGGCTGAGCGACTCGTCCATGTCCGACATGCGGGTCACTTCTAGCGGAGGGACCTTCAGTTTCCTCACCTTCATAAAGAGTGGCGTAGAGAGCTGGGCGACGCTGGTGGCTCGGCTGAGCGACTCGTCCATGTCCGACATGCGGGTCACTTCTAGCGGAGGGACCTTCAGTTTCCTCACCTTCATAAAGAGTGGCGTAGAGAGCT
This sequence comes from Apotomis capreana, assembly GCA_947623375.1. Lineage (NCBI taxonomy): Eukaryota > Metazoa > Arthropoda > Insecta > Lepidoptera > Tortricidae > Apotomis > Apotomis capreana. The sequence continues at coordinate 3,687,852 of OX392520.1, forward strand.
GGGCGACGCTGGTGGCTCGGCTGAGCGACTCGTCCATGTCCGACATGCGGGTCACTTCTAGCGGAGGGACCTTCAGTTTCCTCACCTTCATAAAGAGTGGCGTAGAGAGCTGGGCGACGCTGGTGGCTCGGCTGAGCGACTCGTCCATGTCCGACATGCGGGTCACTTCTAGCGGCGGGACCTTCAGTTTGGGGCCGCGCTTCTTTGAGAGCTGCTCTTCGTCGGAGTCTGAGGGCGGAGGACGGACCTGGAAGAAATCGTTTTCATTTTACAAGCTTTTATTTAGCTTGCATGGTATGTTTAAAGTATGTTTGTTCGGGTGAAATCTTGCAACTCAATTTTGAAGCAGATATCGTCAACCGATTGAGCTGAAATTTTGGGTCTATATTGGAATCCATAATTTCCTTTGTCCTATTTGTAAATTCCATAATAACTGTGGTCATAATGATCTTTTGCCATAATAACGTTTATCCTAATGTAAATGCCATAATATTGATCATCCTAATATTGAATATCCTAATGATTATTTGCACTATTATCTTAAGTACTAATGATCAAGTGTCCTATCAGTTACATATCCTAATACTAGTTGCCATAATCATCATATGTCTTAATAGTTACTTATCCTAATTATTATCACGTGTCATTCATCATAATTCCGAATGTTTTAAAACTCCGAATATAAGTATGCCGATTTTTTATTTTTCCGATTTTTATAATCTAACCTATAGTTTTCGGGGTTCAGCAAGTCTGACGCTCCGCTCGCTTCGCTCGCTCCGCTATACGTGGTCACAATACAAACCTAACCTAACCTACAGTTTTCGGGGTTCAGCCAATAACCTAACCTATAGTTTTCGGGGTTCAGCAAGTCTGACGCTCCGCTATACGTCGTCACAATACAAACCTAACCTAACCTACAGTTTTCGGGGATCAGCCAATAACCTAACCTATAGTTTTCGAGGTTCAGCAAGTCTGACGCTCCGCTCGCTTCGCTCGCTCCGCTACACGTGGTCACAATACAAACCTAACCTAACCTACAGTTTTCGGGGTTCTGCCAATAATCTAACCTATAGTTTTCGGGGTTCAGCAAGTCTGACGCTCCGCTCGCTTCGCTCGCTCCGCTATACGTGGTCACAATACAAACCTAACCTAACCTACAGTTTTCGGGGTTCAGCCAATAACCCAACCTACAGTTTTCGGGGTTTAGCCAATTCGATATTTGTCCAAGTCGGACCTGCCGTAAGGTGAAATAGGTAATGTAAGGAATCGTAAGCCAAGTCGGACCTGCGCGGCTCGCTCGCTTCGCTCGCTCGTTAGGGTCATAGTTCAACCTAACACTCCTCCTCGCTTCGCTCGTCGTCGTACCTAACCTAACCCAAGTCTGACCTGCCTTAAAGTAGGATATTAGGCAATGTTATTATAGCTTATGATCATTATGGCAAGTAATCATCATGGCATTTGAATTTAGGACATGTGATTTATGGTTTTGTATATTATGACTCGTAAGTTTTATGTGTTAATAGATTAGTACAAAACATATTAGGTATTTAGAGCATTAGGTAATGTAATATTATGGTTTATGACCATTAGGATGTAAGATCATTATGGCAAATAATCATTATGACAAATGATTGATATGTCAAAAGTGTTTAGGGTAAATGTGGTATGGCATTTGACTTTAGGACATACGATATTATGGATTGCGAAGGAGACCCGAAATTTTGCATACTTACTTAACTTTGATGACAATACAATAATATGGTACCATGGGGCTGATCTGATGATGGAGCCGGAAGGTGGCCATAGGAACTCTATTATAGAAAAAGCAATCCTACCGAGCTTGGGCTCTATAGAATCGTCTCAGTGAGCATTTGATGGATATTCAAAGAAAAATACAGTCGGCTATAAAAGCTAGCCACTAAAATGTAATTTTTGACAGAAACTTATTTAAAGCTTGACCAGAAATATATGAGGATGCGCCATATTGCGGAATTTCACTAGAGCTAATTTCTTACCCTGGCAATGAATTTATGATGGTGTGTCAACAGTGTTAATGTCATTCGTTCTAGTTTGATACTATGAAGGTGTGAGTGTTTGAATTGATCGATAGTCGCTATTCTTGATCGATCATTATTTTATACTTAGTTAGTGTTTTGCTTCTAACGAAAGAACACGTAATGTTATGATTGTTAGTTATGGCGACACTTACAGTTGTTTCTCAGGTACGGTATTTTAGTAAGACAAACCTTTTGGGCCTATATCCAGGCATCGGATATTAGGATCGATATTTACCTAAACTTTGGCGGCGGCTTTGTTATTCGGTCGTAGGTACAGGCGGCGTTTGACGTATGAATGAGATAGCAATAAGATTTTGTCTACTTTAGGTAAATATCGATCCGAATATCCGATGCCTGCTTATATCCCACAACCGTAACTAGTAATGAAATAATGAAATAATGAACTTTATTCTGCAAGTAGGCCACAAGGGCACTTTTACATGTCTGAGTCTACCGGCATTTCACAAGAGGAGACCACTGTTGAGAAGAAACGCCGAAAGAAACTCAACAGTCAGTCATTTTTTCAGAAAGCATAAGTACTTAACTATTACAATGATATGAACTTAACTATACGTAGTTCTACAAGAAAACATATTAAAAGTGTATTTTAAGACATAAGTGAGGAAAAGTGTAAGAATAAAATAGAAAGTACAAGAAAGCCTGACGGTTTATCACAATTTATGTACGTTTGATATGCTTTCTTATTAGAACTGTGTCCCTTAAACTAGTTAGGTACAATCTAAGAAGGAGTCAGCTACGCGGTTTCTGGTTCAGGCCATGCATTTTTGTCTGTCAGATAGTCCTCTACTGTATAATATGCTTTTGACATTAGAGATTTTTTTAAATAATTTTTGAGAGATGGAAAGGCTAATTTTAAAACATGATCAGGTAACTTGTTATAAAAATGAATACATTGGCCTAAAAATGATTTACTTACTTTACGAACACGAAACTTTCTAATAGCAATTTTATTTTTATTTCTAGTGTTAAAACTGTGGACATCGGAATTTTTTGTAAATGAATCTAGGTTTCTAATAACATACATAATATTCTCATAAATATATTGGGACGCTACAGTTAAGATGTTTATATCTTTGAAAATGTCTCTTAAGGAGTCACGATAATTTAGGTTATATATAGAACGAATGGCTCTTTTTTGTAGCACAAATATAGTCTGAATGTCAGCTGCTTTGCCCCAAACCAGAATACCATATGACATGACACTATGAAAATAACTATGATAAACTAAGCGAGCTGTATCAACATTACTCAATTGTCTGATTTTCCTAACGGCGTACTCCGCTGAACTTAATTTACCTGCAAGCACTGCTATATGTGGACCCCATTGCAAATTACTGTCCAATGTTATACCTAAGAACAATGCCTTATTCACTATTTCTAAACATTCACCATTTAGTAATATAGTAGAATCTACCGCCGTAACATTCGGTAAAGCAAATCTAACACATTTAGTCTTCTTGGCATTTAATAGAAGATTATTAGTAGTAAACCAGTTAAGTACTTTCTCTAGTGTGCCATTAATTTCCGCATAGTAGTAAACCTTGGTAAGTTAGGTCAAAGAACTTTAAATGAATTAAGATATAATGTGTTTAATTATTTACCTTTCTGGGACGGCCAGGGCCTCTCCTTTTCGTTGGCATTGGCAGCGGCGACGGTGAACGATTCTGTTGAAAGAATAAAAGTAAAATTTATAGTAATTTTAATTGCATCGTACAGTTCTAACAATACATATCAAGGGCAAATTAACTTGTTATTTTTATAACTAATATTTACCTAGCTTTTAAAGTTCTCATGTAAGCGAAACTGTGTTTCTTTTGAGAACTTTAAACCGACATATGGATCGAATTGATTAGGTATATCATTTTTTAATTTTGTTAAGAAATGTTCAAAAGAGAGAGCCTTCTGCACGTCAGCATCAAACGTAGCTGACAATGTTACTACCGGCATATGTCAATGCTAACCTTACTATCACACTAATATTATAAAGTCAGCAGTTTTGTAAGCCAAAACTAACCCGATCATATACAGATTACATTTGAATCATCTTTTGAAGTCAGTGCCAAACCACTCAATTATTACTAACAGATGCTGCGCAGGTTTTCGTGAGGTTTGCCACCGACTTCAAAAGGTGATTCAAATGTAATCTGTATATGATCGGGTTATTTTTGGCTTATCAGTTATTTTTTGAAGTCGCTTCTTTTTTGTTAAAAATTTATAATTTATTTTTTGCTTTATAGTGATTCATATAGAATCACTTTTTCACAAAAAAATTACCGACTTCAATAAGCGAAATGGAACATACAATAACACTTATATGACTTTCTCATGGATGTCTTTGTCAGAACTGGATCAAATTTAAATGCGACCACACCACACGGGAAGGCCCGGCTTACAAATAAAAAAGAATCATCAAAATCGGCTCACCCAGTCGAAAGTTCAAAGTTACCAACAAAAAAAAATACAGTCAAATTGAGAACCCTCCTCCTTTTTTTGAAGTTGGTTAAAAAAAATACTCACTCTCCGTTTCCGGACCGGCCGGCTGCCGTCAGCCGACCGCGTCGTCATCGACAGCGTAGACTTCCGCGTCATACTCTCTTCCACCTCCTCTTTCGCCAGGATCCCGCTCATCCTGTCCCTGAAGAAACTATCTTCCGCCATTCTCAACGCCTCAAAACACTTATGCCCTTTCAAGGCGAACCTAATAATTTTCAACACTTCAATTCGGCATAATAACCTAGTGTCGTCGTCCATCTTTTTGAATAACGGAAGCAAAGAGTTCATAAACAATTTATCGTCATCGAAATGATCATCGGGTAGAATGGAATTTGCGTCGATTTTGATTTCTAGCGAAGGATTCTTGGGCTCGTTTTGTATGGTCGCTTGGTTGCTTTTGTCCTGAGTGTCTGGTTTTTCGGGTCTGGTTTTGAGGTCTAGAGGTCTGTCGACGACTTCGTGCTTGATTTTGGGGATGTCTTCTGGAGGCGGGTGCTGCGGCGAGTTTGAGACTTCGGAGAATGATTCGTATTTGTCTTGGGAGTATCTGGGTTTTCTGGAAAAGAAAGTGTATCGGTTAGGTTACTAAAGTTGACCTTTAGAGTAGATTTTTGTATTTTGATATAATATAAGGGTTCCGTAGGTACCTATAAAGTCCTAATTTGTCCCTATTACCAAGCTTCCGCTGCCTGTCCGTCAGCAAAATTTAAATGGCACATGCAAAATAAGCTATGGGTCCCCATAAAAAATACGTGTATTTTATCCTTCAAGGGTTAGGTCCATCAAAGTTGTTTGATCCACGCCACAGACTTCTTTATATTTTAATTTAACCTACACTCGCTCGCAGCCACATCTGAGCATGGTACTGGTCCCAGTGGCTCGGCTGCCTGGTGTACACTGCTCGGTGGGTACACACTTCCCCTGGCGATACGCCTTGGTGTAGGAGTCTTTTATGGACCGGTGTCGCTTCTACACTTCTTTATATTTAACCTACACTCACTTGTTCTTGAGCGCTCGCAGGAGGAACGACATCTGAGCATGGTACTGGTACCGGCGGCTGCCTGGTGTACACTGCTCGGTGGGTACACACTTCCCCTGGCGATACGCCTTGGTGTAGGAGTCTCTTATGGATCGCCATCGCTTCTGTACTTCTTTGCCTGTCGACAAGGAGGTCAGTTTCATTTCAATAATCTTAACGTCAACATTTAAATAAAATAAAGTTTCATAGAGATGTAGTCTCTATTGTTAAAAATGTAAGTAATCTCTTACAATGAAATAAAAGATTTGAGGACTAAGCGTCTGTTTGCAGCGACATTTTGGCCAAATACAGACCCAAACTATATCCCGGACTAATTATGTGTCAATCTCGAGCATTTCCGGAATCGGTCCACAGTTTGTATAGGAAATGTATCACATTTTGTGAAGTGTCCCATGGATTATCAATACATATTATCATTCGCCGACCGAAGAATAGCAAACAAACGCTAAAATTAAAAAGCGCAATAATAGAAACGGTCCGCCATAGAACATTTCCTTCCCATTCTGTTTCCATAATTTCGTTACGATTGGTTACGTTTTGGATGAAACAGACGGGAACGAAACATCGATTTGGTAAAATAAGTAGTGCAATTTCCTCGTAACAAGTGAATAACCAGTTTAGGAGTAGATAACCTTCAGTCTTCTTATACCTACATAGGTATATTCCATTCTCCTCATTCAATATACGCTATGATTCTCGTCCATCTTCGTACAAGCCTGACCAGAAATATATGAGGATACATGTAATCTTGAACGCCAACCTAACTTATAGCTGCACCTGCACCAGGTTTTGATGCAGCAATAAGTATGCACCACGTTTTGGTGTAGCTGTTTGCAACCTGTTTGGTTGCGACTGAAGACATCACGTCACGTGTTGATGCAGTTGCAGCTATAGAACCACGTTTTGGTGCCTATAGCAACTGTACTTATACACACAGTAACTATAGCTATTACCACAACTTATTAAATTAAACAAACTATTGACAATAACAAGAACTATTTTAAAACGCCGCACCCGTGCGTGCGGGACGCAGTCAGAATTGTCAACAAGCTTGTTTTTAAAACGTATTTAACTATTTTTAATTAAATATATGGTTTTACCGAAAGTTTGCAAAGTAATTTTCCGAAACCTGACAACAGTTACTTTAGAATGCACCTGATTTCTAGGACCCTGCGAACAATGAAGTGCATACTTAGATAAACCGTGCTATAATCTTCTACGGCAGTATGATTTAACCTTGTAATGACGTCAAGTCGTATATATAACACTTGGCATATAATATCGGCGCGCGAGGTCGATCGCCGAACGCGAGTCAAGTTGAAGGCCAAACGGCTTGGGCTAGTTGGTGTTGTATAAGATAATGCGGAGGGGATTTGCATCTTCTTGCACAACTTCCCTCGTATGGGGTCAAAATACTGGTAATTGAAACATGACCGCGAAATTTTAACGGAAGATTAAAATATTGTGCGCAAATGTCGCTGTCTACATGTACCAGGGGTTAATATCGAAGTATGTACATTTTCTTTTACTATATAATCAGTGGTCGGAATTAGGTGAGCTAAAATACCTACAGTTCGCGGTGAGACATAATATAGAATGGTTACAACCGGATAAAAGTAATGTTTTATTTGGATTCCGGGTATTCGATATTCATCCGGGCACTGCGAGTACTAGCCGTAATGATGAAAATGGTTACATTCTAGCCATAAAGTTAAAATTATAATGAAAATGTGAAATCTATTGTAAATTTGTAATCCGTGTTTACCTATTTATTGTCAATGCTTGTCAGAGTGGCGTATTAGCGTCAAAATAGTGTAAGCTACTAGTACTAGAAAGATAAGGAAGCAAGGACGTTTAGGGAGGGTAAGTACATACTCAGGTAACTCACTCGCTTCTGAAGGCATAATAAGTGGTTTGTTATTATTTTTCTGTTTGTTTGTCATAAAAGGTAACATTAACAAATAAATAAAAAAAGGGCTAGGCGTTCGTCGCGTCCAGGATGTCGGGATTGTTGCGTATCTTGCGTCGTCGCCACACGGAACAGGAGATCTTGTCATTCGTATATTATGCTCTGACGGTTACAACGTCTCAGTTCCTTTAATGACGGAGGCTCTGACAAAATGGTCCATGGTTTTCCCAGACGGCGAGCTGCCCGAAAACCCTCCATCCAAAGGCAGTGGGATGACATATTAAGCAAACATATTTTCAATTCCCTCGTGGAAAGTGCTCTGGAGGCTGACTTGGCACGCCTTAAGGCAATCGTACAACAAGAGTCAGGGGCATGGTTGCACGCCTTGCCATGGCCTCAACTTGGCACCCTGTTAGACAAGGATACTTTAAGAATAGCCGCGGCGCTCAGGTTAGGCGCAAAAGTATGCGAAGCTCATCGTTGTCGCTGTGGAGTAACGGTAGAGGAAATATTGTTTTTGCTACATGTTTTGGGAAAGTAATACAAAATAGTTGACTTCATAAGAATTCCATTTTTCTATATTAAAATCGATCTAACAAACTTTTAAGCATAAAATTTGTGTCGTACTTATGCATTTGCAAAAAATGAATAACAGGAAATCAAATTAGAAGTAGATATTGAGATAAATAAGAATCTAGTGCAATAAAATTCCCACGTGGCATATTAAAATTAGGGTTGACTTACCGTATGGGATCCAGGTTGTTAGAGATTAAGGTGTGCGGCTGCGACCGCATATGAGTCAGTCGATTACACGTAGTTCACCGGGACGCTCGCTTGTTATTCCTCACCCCCGCACCACACCCCGAACTAACAGTGGCGACTGGGCCGTACCATTTAATTATTACGCGTGCAATAAATAAATAGTGACCATGGCCAAAGTGTCGGTTGGCTCCTTAGCTACGTTTAATCATGAAGTGCAAGATTGGTCCATGTACAAGGAACGTTTAGAACAATGGTTTTTGGCCAATGAAATACTTGACACAGACGACAAAGCAAAGTGCAAGCGTCGTGCGATTCTATTAAGTAGCTTGACCGAGAATTCATATAAACTATTAAGGGACTTGGCGTTACCTCAGCAGGTTGGAACCCTGGAATATGATGGTTTAGTGAGTTTATTGGACGGTCACTTGACAACAGCTAAGTGTGGGTTTGCGGAACGAAACAAATTCTACTCATCGACTCAAAAATCAACAGAAAGTATGACACAGTGGGCAGCTCGTATCCGAAGTTTAGCGGTCGACTGCGGTTTCTCCGCCACGACTTTGAGTGAAACGCTGCGAGTTCGCTTTGTAATCGGAATGATGGCGGGCCCCGAACGGGAAAAGTTGTTTACCATGGAGGTGGACAAGCTCACGTTAACCGAAGCGGTATCGATAGCAGAACGAACTCAGTGCGCTCGGCAGGGTGCTTCGCAGGCGGTTCCGGCGGCAACGAGCACGTTGCCATGTCCAGAAATGGCGGTGTACAAAATGGCGCGGGTCCCACGGTCTGTGAGGCCCGGCGGCACAGGCGGTTTTACCAGCAGGAGCGATGGCGCGACGCAAAGGCCACAGGTTGTGTGTGCGGCTTGCGGTTATGAAGGGCACCAAGCGATTTCGTGCAAATTTGCCCGCTATAAGTGTGGCAAATGCGGTACAAAGGGACCCCTTCGGCGTGTGTGCCCCGGGAAAAAAGTGTTTCGTCAAAATTTCGTTGATTGTGATGTAGAAGCTGATGTTGGCGATGATGGTAAGCGTGATCTTTATAATATTCGTTCTACACGCGGCGAGCCGATGCAGGTGACAGTCCAGGTTGGACAATTTAACCTACCCTTTGAGGTCGATACTGGATCGGCCGTAACAATTATTCCAGATAAGATTTATGACGCAAATTTCCATGATATCATGCTAAGCCCAAGTCATGTAGTCTTACAAGGATATAATGGTAGTAACATTCCGACCGTGGGTACTCTCAACCTGCCTTTTACGTACGACTCGAAGACGGCTACTGTAAAAGTGTACGTCGTACGCGGAGAGGGGCCTTGTTTGTTAGGTAGAAATTTTATATCGCAATTTAATCTAGAAATAGCAACTGTTAATAATTGTAATGTATCTAACTATATACAAAAAGCAGAGCGTGATTATCCGAAACTATTCTCGGGCGGGCTAGGTTGCTGTAAAGATATTTCGGTCGAGCTTCACTTAAAACCGGATTCCAAACCTATATTTTTTAGACCAAGACCTGTTCCATTTGCCTTAAGGGCAAAAGTGGAAAACGAAATAGATAGGTTAGTGGAGCAGGGAATTTTAGTACCCGTGCAGTTTTCGGACTATGCCAGTCCTGTAGTTCCTGTTTTAAAACAGAATGGCAATATACGCCTTTGTGCTGATTATTCCGTTAGCTTGAACAAACAGCTACTTATTGAAAAATACCCCCTGCCCCGTATTGAAGAGTTGTTTGCGAAACTACACGGTGGCCAACAATTTTCGAAACTAGATTTATCGCAAGCCTACAATCAGTTAAAATTGAGCGACTCTTCCCAGTTGTTGACAACAATTAACACGATAAAAGGAATGTATAAATTCACAAGGCTTGTTTTTGGATTAGCTAGTTCTGCGAGAGTTTTTCAGAGAACACTCGATAAAATACTATCAGGGTTGGATGGTGTTTGGTTTTCCAAGATGACATTTTGGTAACTGGCGGAGACCAGTTAGAACATGTAACGAGGTTAAATAAGGTTTTTGCTAGACTAGAAGAAGCCGGTTTAGTCCTGCAGAAAGATAAATGTATGCTTTTTCAGGAATCAGTGTCGTACTTAGGGTTCAAAATAGATCGACACGGCCTTCATAAGTGCCAAGAAAAAATTAAAGCAATCACCACCGCAAAAACTCCCACAAATACTACTGAACTTAAATCATTTCTAGGCATGGTGAATTATTACCGTAATTTTGTAAAAGATGCATCGTCTATTTTGAGCCCCCTTCATAATCTATTAAAAAAAAATGTTACTTGGCACTGGAATAGAGAACATGATTTAGCCGTGTCAACTATAAAAAAAGAGTTAATTTCCGAAAAAACGTTAGCTCATTTTAACCCGGACGCTAAATTATATCTCACAGACTTCCCCTTACTCCTTGGAAATATCCACCCCACCCATTTTATCGTGTACATCTAGATTTTCTAGGGCCAATAAACAACAAAGTGTACCTTATTGTTATCGATGCGTATTCTAAGTGGCCAGAATGTTTCGATGTATCTACTGGGTACGGATCAAAAGTCGTAATAGAAAAAATATGTGAAGTCATGTCGCGGTTTGGGCTGATTCACACTATTTGTACCGACAATGGCTCAAGCTTTATTTCCTCAGACTTTAAAGATTTTTGTTTAAAAAATAGTATTACGCAATTAACTTCTCCGACTTACAACCCGAGTAGCAACGGGCAGGTTGAAGTGTATGTCAAAATTATTAAAAAGGCATTAAAATTATTTATTTTATCTGGAATAAATCAAAAAGCTGTGAATTGCAAAATACACGAATTTCTGTTCAGATACAGAAATTCGGAACACAGTACCACTGGAAAGTCACCTGCTGAAATACTATTCGGCCACAAACTGAGAAGTAGGCTCGACGCTTTAACCACGCATCGACCAGCATCAGCGGACACAATTCTCGAAAGTGTTGTAAAAGGTAAACAGTTTTCACAGTGTAAATATTATGGTGGCAAACGAGTTGTGGACTTCAAAATCAATGATATGGTTTTAGTTAAAATGTACAGTGCAAACAAAAACTATTGGGCAAAAGGGGTCATAATGGGTCAGTTAGGACAAAGTTTATATTCGGTAAAATCAATACACTGTAATAGTATTATTAAAAGACATGCTAACCAACTTCTAAGATGGAAAGGGGAGGAGAGGTATAGTCCGAATGATTCGGTATCTCATGCAAGCTCCAGAGAGAATCAGCAGCTGACCGAAATGCCGCCCATAGTGCTGGCGTCGGAGCAGTGTGCGGCCCCTCCTCTACAGCAAGCGGCAGGACTAATGGAGCCAGTCCCAATCCTGGATGTAGCAGACACAGAAGAACTGGAGAACCATAGTCCTGTAACATCCGCGAGTCAAACGCAAGAGCGTGGCCTGTCAATATCCCAGGTTGGAAGGACAGCCTCAACTTCAGCAAGCGAAGAGCAAACGCAATCTACGTCAGAGTCAGTCGAAGAGACAATCGACGAGTTTGCGTCACCTGCTTCATCACCAGTCGTTGAGCCGCCCCCTCCCCGAAGTACTCGCAAGGTCGTTGATTACAAGCAATACTTTTAGGTTAAGGGTGGAGGGTTGTTAGAGATTAAGGTATGCGGCTGCGACCGCATATGAGTCAGTCGATTACACGTAGTTCACCGGGACGCTCGCTTGTTATTCCTCACCCCCGAACCACACCCCGAACTAACACAGGTGAACGAATATATGAAACGCAGCAAATCGTAATCCTTAATTCCAGGCCAAGGTCATAATTTTAAGAATATCCAGTATACCATAAAACAAGCCAAAGTCAAAAACAAATCGTTACGATAAATCCAGTAAACCACACACGCACTAACATAACTGACCAGGGTTCAGGAGCGAATGAGTCCATCTACCTACCTGAGTATGTACTTGACCTTTTACTATCTCCCTTATCTTTTGAGCACTAATTGATCACACCGCTTCGCTCTAACACGCCCCTTTGAGAGTCATTAACAAACAATGCGCGGGGAAACACATATTATTCATCTTACGACTACTTCTTAGAAATCCTGGACATACTTTCTTTTGTCTAGCCCTTTTTACTAAAAACTAACATTAAACATGCTGCACTGTAAACAAAACATGTCACGTTCAATATTACAACAAGTACCCAAATAAATATCGAATACCCGGAATCCAAATAAAACATTATTTTTATCCGGTTGTAACCACTATATTATGTCTCACCGCGAACTGTAGGTATTTTAGCTCACCTCCGACCACTGTATATAATAGGTACGTTGTCCAAGTGGGACACTTACCGTACGTGTGTGACATCCGATCCTAGTACATGACGAAATTCTAAGGGAGCTACGAGCCAGGCGAGCATAAGAAACAAGCTAGACTTGCTTGTTTCTTTTAGCTGACCATTATAAAAATGTCGAGAATATAACTGCGAGACAAGCTGAGAATTAACCCTTCAGCTGTGGAAACCCAATTGCAATGGAAATGCAAAATCAAAATCTACGCGGTCCCGACGACGGCACTTTTCACAGCTGAGGGGTAACGTATGATGCATACATTTAAACATGTAGTTTCGGCATGATGGGAAAGATGGGGGAGTAGATATTTTTCGTCTACTTAAAGAGGGCTTAGAAAAAAACCGGCCAAGAGCATGTCGGGCCACGCTCAGTGTAGGGTTCCGTAGTTGCTCATCCTTCTCATTAAACTGCTTTTTTAAGCCCGAGGTTTACGTTAAGAAAGATTTTAAGCTCTATAAAAAGGTCGTAAACGCCCTAGAAACTGTAATCACTTATTACCTTCCGGAAGTCAACTTAAGACCTTTTAAAGAAAAAATATGAAATTTGGCGATAACTCAAAAACGGCTCAACCGATTTTGTTCAATATAGTTTTCATTGAAAGTACTTATAAGGCTTCATTAACATGAATTTTTCCGAATTTTTTTGACCCGTGGTTGAAAAGTTAGAGGGGGGGGGACACAATTTTTTTTGTTTTTGGAGCGAATATTTACAAAACTGCTGACTTCATCCAAAAATAATGTTAGAAGACCCCTATTATTTTTACAAGACCTATTCAACGATACCCCACACACCAGTGTTGAAAAGAAGAAAAAAATCACCCCCACCATTTTTAGGGTTCCGTAGCCAAATGGCAAAAAACGGAACCCTTATAGATTCGTCATGTCTGTCTGTCCGTCTGTCCGTCTGTCTGTCCGTCCGTATGTCACAGCCATTTTTTTCCGAAACTATAAGAGCTATACTGTTGAAACTTGGTAGGTAGATGTATTGTGTGAACCGCATTAAGATTTTGATGCAAAAATAAAAAAATAATAATAATTATTGGGGGCTCCCCATACTTAGAACTGAAACTCAAAAAAATTTTTTTCATCAAACACATACGTGTGGGGTATCTATGGATAGGTCTTCAAAAATGATATCAAGGTTTCTAAAATATTTTTTTTCTAAACCGTATAGTTTGCGTGACAGACGCTTCCAAAGTGGAAAAAAGTTGGTCCCCCCCCCTCTAACTTCTAAAATAAGAAAATGAAAAATCTAAAAAAAACATATGATGTACATTACTATAAAAACTACCAACGAAAATTGTTTTGAACGAGATCTAGTAAGTAGTTTTTTTTTTATATTTTAATACCTAACTTTGCACCTAATTTATATGGGGCGCTATACATACCAGGTGCAAACTTAACTTAACCACTTAGGGATGGAAAGTGTTTGTACGGAACCCTCGGTGCGCGAGTCCGACTCGCACTTGGCCGGTTTTTTTTTAATTTTATTTTACCGTTCTGTCGGCGTTATACATACACATACTCATACCAAATTCCAGCTTTCTAGTACTAATGATCACGGAGCTAAGCCGCGGACGGACGGAAGGACGGACGGACGGACGGACGGACAGACGGACATGGCGAAACTATAAGGGTTCCTAGTTGACTACGGAACCCTAAAAAGGAAATAAAATTGGGAGCTTCTGTTATGACTGAAAAAATTTGTAACACGCGAATATTTGTCACTTCAAGAAATGTGACACCACGTGAGGAAGTCATAACTTATCATACGAGTACACGCCCATTGGCATCCATCTTAAGCCGTGTACGGACGAACGAATAACAACATGGCACACGCATAGAACAACGAACATTCAACGTTCAAGCTTACGCTAGATCAACTAGGTATTGAGGATGAAAAAACTGGTCAAGTGCGAGTCGGACTCGCGCAAGAAGGGTTCCGTACCAATATCGAGCAAAAATTACGTTCTTTGTATGGGGATTGGCCATTTAATTTTTAATTATTTTTTATTATTATTTGTTGTTAAGTGGTATCAAAAATAGACATTCTGTGAAAATTTCAACTACCTATTACGGTTCATGAGAAATTATTATTATTTTATCATTAATAGTATTTGTTGCTCTATAGCAATAGAAAGACTTCATCTGTGAAAAGTTCAACTGTCTAGCTATCACGGTTTATGAGATACAGCCTGGTGACGGACGGACGGACCGCGGAGGCTTATTAATAGGCACGTAATAGGGTCCCGTTTTTACGGTACGGAACTCTAAGTATCCAGGACTTTATAATTAATTGCATAATAACTTTATTTAATAAACTATATTCCCGATTTTGACTTTTGTATAATATGACATAAATTGACATTTAAAATAGCACTGTGTTTACTGACTTTAGTTAGATAAGTACTATAAAATTTGGTTGCAAAGAAAAGACGTAACAAAAAATTGCATGCCTATTTTTAAGGTGGAACATAGAACTTCCTAAGTGTTATTATTATTTTATTAACATCTATAGTCGGTACTTATACTGTTCTTGCAAATGAACATATTTATCTTTATTTTTAACACGAAATCGTATGAACCTTTCTATTGTGTTTGGTGTTCGTTATTTTCGTTAGCGGTACGCACGTGCGAACAAAGTGTTAGGTGGATGTTTTTGTTCGTTCATCAGTAGGTACACAGCTTAAACATCGTAAATACTCGTACATTTTGATTACATAAAACGATAATATTTTCGGTATTGTTACCTACATAACAACAAAACCTGTAGCGGATACATGTTTATGTTGTCGATGGTATTTTGTTTCATTGTTATCAATACATTCCGTGTCCATTTTACTATTATAGGAAGGAGAGGTTCTTCCTTTATGTTGTTTCGAATGAAGTCCATTTCAATTGTAATATGTTGTCTATGTTATTTATTTAAACAAATGTTTGCGTTGGGCCGCACAGCGCCGCGGTTGGTTATAGGTACTTATACCTATACATACTTGCTGAACCAGCTGACACGGTTTTATCGCTATCTTGGGCAAATAATCAAACTAATCACACGATTACACACACCTGCCTACGTAACCGTTACATTATGGCATTACCAATAAACTATAATAATATTAGTATTAGTATTAGGCGTTTAAGAAACATATACTTAATTTTTCTTCCGAAAAAAAAAACTTTTAGGCTCATCTTGCTGACAATGCTTTGTAGATCCGAACCTCTTAGAGGAAAAAAGTGTCCCAAAGATTTGTAGTGATAGTACATTACATCAGAGGCCGGGAAAATGAGGATTTCCGGCCAAGTAGGTATATACGGCCGAGCGAGCGTGCGAGCGAGGCCGGATAGTGATACCAGTGCGTCACTTTCATATTAATAAAAAAAAACATATAAAAACGTGACGATCTGGAAGGGAAATTATTGGTACTTTTTTTTTATTAAAAAAACTGTATACCAAAACCCCCCTTTATTACCCCCCTAATTAACGTGTTTAGGAAACTAGGTATAGCTACACGTTAATTAGGGGGGTAATAAAGGGGGGTTTTGGTATACAGTTTTTTTTATTAGTGTCACGAGGCTTGCCTCCCCCTTTTCTCTTTTTACACTGTGTGGATTATTCCTCCCCTAACATATGACGTATGTATGTATGTATTTATGTATGTATGTATGTATGTAAGTAAACACTTTATTGCACATAAGACAATATTGACAAAAACTCAAAAACAATACATGTGTACAAGGGCGAACTTATCCCTGTAAGGGATTTCTTCCAGTTAACCTTTGAGCAAATGAGACAGAAAACTAGGCATATAGGCATGACGGTATTATGGAAGACCACTAAGTTTGCATGTCAGTTGTTTTTGTGATTAATTATTTTTTAGTAAAGCAGTAACGTCTGCTAACGTAAACCAAATGTTTACAATGAAGCGAAAAATGATGCCCGGAAAGCCGTTGGAAAAGCAGGTTCGAATCCTGTCCGAACCATTAAATTCTTCAATTTTTCGCTTCATTGTAAACATTTGTTTTTGTGATTAAGCAATATGCCCCGGTGTGGGTGTTACCGGTGAAGATATTATCAAGGTTCTAATGCTGTCGTGGGATGGGTTTCGACATGGTTAACTTTGGAACTACGAGTTTCGAGAGCTATCTTATTAAAACTTTCGCGAGACATATTAAAGTATTATATTGAAGTATTATATTGACGACGCGTTTGGCTCGGTTGGCAGACACCTGCCTACTGAGTCGGCGGTCCTGGGTTCGAATCCCGGCCGGGGCAAATATTTGTGCAAAATATTTGTTCTTGGGTCATGGATGTTATCTATATATGTATTTATATATTATGTATATCGTCATCTAGTACCCATAGTACAAGCTTTGCTTAGTTTGGGACTAGGTCGATTTGTGTATGATTGTCCCTTAATATTTATTTATTTATTAAGTGGTTTACACGTGAAATTGTCAGGAACGGCCCGACATGTTTCGAACTCCTATGGAGCTCTTCATCAGGGGCAGCTACCCGTACAGCGGCGCGGTAACTTTGTCACGGACGTCCTTGTGACTAAGTTACCGCGCCGGTGTACGGGTAGCAGTTCCAATTATTACATTACTAGCTTTTGCCCGCGACTACGTCCGCGTGGAACTTGGAAGTATGGAAGCAACCTCGTACAACACGATAGATATCCACCTAATCACCTTAATTAATAAAAGGGATTATTAAAAGCGCCTAAGCAAATGTAAGAGCAATTGTGCTTTTGGTCTAATCATTACATTTCCTACAGGTTCATCAATGTTATCATGAATTACTTTATCACTTTTCAATATTATTAGGGAAAATTTCCAGGATGAAAACAATCCTATGTCCTTCCTCGGATCTTAAACTATCTCCATGCCAAATTTCATCAAAATCGATTCAGCTGGTTTAAGCGTGAAGAAGTAACAGACAGACAGACACACTTTCGCATTTATAATATTAGTATGGATCCCGATGTAGCGGATGTGATGTAATGATGTTACGTTATGGTCTCGAAGGGATGTAACATCAACGAAACGTCGAGGTATTTAAATAAACACCTTTTTGAACGAGAATTAGTCCCGTTTTGTTATAATATCGCCTAATCTAAATTTTCGGTAACTAATCTTAAAAACCTCGTATCTGGTTTGTGGATTGATACTGAGATACGAGCTTTGTTTCAGGTATCGTTACTTAGTGAGTTTTGGTTATCAACAGAATGTTGACAACAGACGATGTGTAAAAATCGTGAAGGTTTAAATCAATATACTTTATGAGCTTGTGACGTCACAAAAGACTGCTAAAATATATCGCCTTAAGGCCCATAACAGGCCTTATTCCTTTGAAAAAATGTTTTTTTCATATTATGACAAATATATTGATAATTTCAACTTTTTATATACTTTTCCCTGAGTTATAGATTAAATAACATAGCTATTTCATGCTTTCATTACGTGCAGTCGAAAAAAAGTTGAAAAATCAGTTGTCTGCGTGATTTTGACAATTTCGAGGTTTTTTAAACAACTTATCAATAAAAAATTCAAACTGTAGGTTTCAAATGTACCAATAAATCGCAATAGCCCTGTTCTACGTAGTAACATTGATAACATGTAATGTAAAGAAACATATTTGATCATAGAGAAAAATGTCTAAAACAATCAGCATTTTTGAAAGCATAAGGAGCCTTAAATCAATACACTTATGACGTCACAAAAGTCTGCTAGAATGCTAAAACATATCGCCTTAAAAGCTAAGCAAGTGCGTTCTTGATTACCTGCGTATTGAACTGAGGGGCATTGTTATTATAACAGGCAGAATGAATAGTCAGCGTAACACGATCCGATCTGACAGCGCCAAGGATTCTGAATAGACGCGATTATAACGTCTATAGAACTGCAGTAAAATATGCTCAGCAGTCTATTGCTTAGCAATTATTTTATTGGAGACCGCTGCTTGCAACGCGGAATATTTTTTATAGATTTTTATTTTTTTAAGCTACAGTACATTCTGTAACTCTTTTCTAGAGGTGAGAGGTTATTGTTAGCTATAAATTAAACTTTTTTGTAAAATGTAATTCATTCCCCATTGTGCTTTGCAACAATATTTGTATGGAGACAATGAGTAATTTGCCATTTTCACTGTGAAAAAGTGCGTTCAAGTTCATGGGTGTTCATACAATTCTTGTATTGTTTTGTTAAAATTTCTTGGGAATAAAAAAAAACCTTAAATTTCACAGTAACATATTTCTAAAAATATTATTTTTCTTGGATTTTTTTTGTGTTTCATGTCATATTGAGGTAAGTGTATTCATATAACTTCACTATGTTGTATAATTCCACACCAGTCTACACCCCTATCACCAAAAGATAGCTCAGTGAGCTGTAGACCGCGCGAGTTTAGAAATGGTTCAAATTTTTTTTGGTTATTTAATTTTTCAACCCCTATAGCTCAGCCATTTTGAAAACTTTCGACAAATAAACAATCGACTCACTCACAAAATTTCAGGAGTATCGGCTGAGAAATGCAGCGTCTAAACGAGGACATCCGGAAACGCAAACGCTTCGCTCGCGCGGTCATTAAGTTCTGAACTAATTATTAGTTTACAACTAGTTCGGAATATGACCGCGTGATTCATTCGACTCGAGTGACGTCACGGTCGATACGGCCTTTCAAACCGTAACCGAAGTAAGATTGGTAAGGCTGCGCTTGACCAACGGGGCTTGGGATTTTGACGATACTTGCCGAGAATAGGCGTGTTCTTGGAATTAAAGTTTGGGTAAACCCAGCATAAGTAATTTCAGTAATGATAAGTGTTGAATACGGATTTGACGACACGGTTGGCGCGATTTGTAGTGCAGCCGCCTACTGAGCCGGCGTCCTGGGTTCGAATCCCGGCCAGGGCAAATATTTGAGTGATAACTCGAATATTTGTTCTTGGGTCATGGATGTTATCTATAAGTATATGTATTTATATATATTATGTATATCCTCGTCTAGTACCCATAGTGTAAGCTTTGCTTAGTTTGGGACTAGGTCGATTTGTGTAAGATTGTCCCTTAATATTTATATTATTTATTTAATACAAAAAAAAAAAAAAACTGCTTGCTATATTAGTATTTACTTAATTTACTTAATTATAATTTTCTATACGTATTGTACGTAGAATTGTGCCTTTTCCTAAAATATCCGGAAAGTTTCCACATTTTGTATGGGAAATGAGGAAAGTATCCGGAACGACTTGATGTGGAATGTTCATCAGCTGAATCATCATTTGTCCGGATCCGCATAATATTGTATCACGGTTTATGAGATACAGCCTGGTGACAGACGGACGGACAGCGGAGTCTTAGTATTAGGGTCCCGTTTACCCTTTGGCTACGAAACCCTAAAAATTTCGCGAGGTATATGTATCACAGAGCAACTCTTTCTATCTCTCTGTCGAGTATCGCTCGTCTTTTACAAGATTTTATTTAGCTTGCATGGTATGTTTAAAGTACCTATGTTTGTTCGGGTGAAATCTTGCAACTCAATTTTGAAGCAGATATCGTCAACCGATTGAGCTGAAATTTTGCATACTTACTTAACTTTGATGACAATACGATAATATGGTACCATGGGGCTGATCTGATGATGGAGCCGGAAGGTGGCCATAGGAACTCTATAATAGAAAAAGCAATCCTACCGAGCTTGGGCTCTTTAGAATCGTCTCAGTGAGCATTTGATGGATATCCAAAGAAAAGTACAGTCGGCTATAAAAGCTTGCCACTAAAATGTCATTTTTGACAGAAACTTATTTCTCACCGATACAGGAAGCTAAAAAATCTCAATGAGCTGATAGTATGACAATGTATTCACAACGATGTCTTTATGTAATGAGTCAGCCGCGCGGAGTGATCTGTTTCGTTGGGTCGCACATAGATGGCGTTCAAGTGCCTCGGCGCTTCAATCGTCAACATGTTGTTTTGCTAAGATTAAGAGGCCTTATACATTTATCATGTATTTTTTTCATGTTATGACAAATATATTCATAATTTCAACCAAGTTTTAAAGTGAAGCTATCTTATGCTTTTATTGCGTGTAGTCGAAAATAAGTAAAATAAAAAAAAAACAGTTTACTGCGTGAATTTTGACAATTTTAGTTATGAAACAAAATTATCAATGAAAAATTCAAACTGTAGATTTGAAAAATAACCCAATTAGAACACCGGCTGTAGTAGCGCTGATACAGCCCTTACACAGCTTTAATAAGATGAGTAAGGGCTGTATAAACTCTTATGCAGCATGTGTGCTACATGGGTACGACTTATTTTTCTACTGTGGTTCGGAACTTTGTTGTCGCGATTGCGAGGCTCATATCGATATAGGTATGCACCCCAAGCAATAAAATTTAGCACTATTAAAGTCCTGGGAACGTTTTAGGACGTGCTAAATAGTGGTCATGATTAGCACTATAACGGTGTTGTAAATGTTTACAGAGCCCCAAAGTGGCCCTAGTTTTATCACTGATTTATTCTATAAACATTACGTAAAGGCTCTTGCAGTGATAAATAAGCTCTGTAGTTGAAGTATAAAAGTGTCGTGAAACGCTTTTTGGTGCTAAAATAGTGCTGTCAGCAACTATCATGTCACGAATTTGCACTATAAAAGTAACGAAAACATGTTTATAGTGTTATTGTGCACCGTAAACAATTCTAGAGTTTTTTGCTTTCACACTGTTTGCCATTTTATTCTGTTGATGTGTCATGCCAAATAAATATCGATAAGTTATCTATGCTTTATGGTATTCTCCATTGTTACTTAACGTTACGTGTAATCATAAGGATGTAAACACTTGCGAAAATAATTGTATTGATAAAACCATAACGCTGATTTTAGATTTGGCAATGCGCCCCCATAATTATCTTGCTTTAATTAAATTAAAATTCATATAATAAAGACTATGGCTGGTATAGTACACATTGGCTCCAACCGTCTGCTAATCTAATATGTGCTATCACGGCGTAAACAGACGCCATATTTTTACTAGTGATATAAATGATACAAAAAAAATGCTACAGACATAATTAGTCCATTAATTAATAATTTTAACGCTTTTATGTCACGTTTTAGTCTCGTAGCAGTTATACTAACTCACTTAGAGAGCTATTTAGAATTTAAGTTATGCAGCAACTGCACAAGGAGTTGCTATGGTACTAATTAGAACTATAAAAAAGTTTTTATCATTTTTACAGAACTAGCCCCATAGTGATGTTGAGGTAGCTTTTAAGAAGCTAAAACGTTACGTAATGCTTGTACGGAGTACTTTTATAATGCTAATTGATCCTGTAATAATGTTTTCAATACTGCTACAGTGCCATTACTGTAGAAGTAGTTATGACGCAGTTTTAGTGCAAAATAGATATAAAAGTGTCAGTAATTTCATCTAGAGTAGTACTAAATAGTACCATAGTCACATTTTTAATATATATTAAAGTGCATAACTTAAAGATTCTTTTGTATGGTCCTATAAGCGTTCCAAAAGCTAAAATATAGAACATAATAGCTCTTTAATTTATAGAATTAAAACGCACTGTTAAAAAACTTTATAGTGCAAGCAGTCACAATGGATACCAATGGTTATAGAACTTATTATTACTTTGGACACTTTTCAACTGTAAAACTATACGCAGTTTTGAGTACTGAATTTAGACCTATCACCACATTTTAAGTATCTTGTAAATACTCGTATATTTAGAAAATCGTAACGTTCACTCGTTGTGCCTATACAATTGGACTCGCTGTTCTTGTATCTGTGGCACTGCCGCAACTAGGTACTCTAACCTTGAGGGAACAACGTACCTGAGCCACCTCCATTTCTCTTTAAGGTATCTCCAATATAGTATAGTTTAAATGAATATTATGTTAAAGTAAACAGGTCTTTGTTTGAGTATTGATTTTGAAGTGTGATTTATTTATTAAAGTATAAATGCGTGAATCCCTAATAATAATAATCAGTATGCGTAATAAGATTTCACCTAATGTTAATTTTAATTGGGATTGGGAAAAGACACCGGTTTATATTAAAAACGTAAAATACATATAGACCAAATTTAGATCACGATTTCATATATTTGTCAGTTAGTCTAGTTTGTTTTCTCCTTAGTAAGTATTTTGTGGTGACGTCACTCTCAATATTAACTTGACTTGTACTGCAAAACAACAAGGACTTGTGAAAGTCGAATAATGAATAACTAAAATAATATGAATAACTTTTCACTGGTGTCATATTGACAATCCAATTGTTTATTGCGGTACGAGTATAAGAGCTCTACCCCCAGAAATTGATTCTGAATAATCTAGTCATAAAATTGTATACCAAAATTTAAATGTATTTATATAACTTGTTTAAAGCGAGATTGATTGATTATTAAGTAAAGAAATGTGTTTCCTAAAGTGTATATGAAACGGGTTTACTCACGTGATCACGTCGTATAACCGAATATCGCTCGATATGTTTCGTAGCGGTCCGCGATTCATCCTCAGGAGCGCCGCGGACAGAGCGATGGCGCGATTGGCGCGCAGTGTTCGATACGGAGATGCCACGACTTGAGCGAGAGATCCGAGCGCGGCGGCCATACGAGTGAGCGAGACCGGAGATGGGAATTAATCGATAAAAATAATAATCATCAAAATTTATCGACAGTCTTCGATTAACGATTAACTAATCGTCATTTTAATCGATTACATTTCACGATTAATTTTCGATTAAAAGTTGGAACACGCTCATTTATGCATTTTACAAAAATACAATATGTCTTATCATGTGTAAACTGGAAAAAACATTCTAGTGTGCTGTGTGAAATAAACTTGTTACAGTAATACAAGGTGGTTTTCTAGTGCAGTACTGTATGATCTCTTAGGTAGGGACTTAGACTTACAGAATATATATTATTTCTTCCTAATATTTATCGAGAATAAATTAAACTAATTGGGTCAATCAACTATTTGCTGCCACTCGTTGCCATGGTGATGCCCCTGGGTCACTTTTTAAAACTACGATTCTCCGTGGTTATATTTAGCAAAAACTTTGTAATTAAGCAGTTATAAACCCATTCTTACGTACCCTATCTCCTGGCAATACAAGTAATATAAATTATCTACAATTTTCTTAGAAGTTTAATCACTATTTTCCCCTGGGTCGCGGGACAGAATAACAGCAAGAAAAAGTTAATTCACCCAATTAATTAATCGATAAAAATTTAATCGTTGGATGTTAATCTACGATTAACTTAATCGGGATTAAATTAATCGGGACTCGTACGGCAATGGCATCTCCGATAGGCCGCCGCCGCGACCGATCGGCCCTCTCTGAAGAATCGCGAACCGATTCGAAAAGACGAGCGATATTCGACTTATAGGGACCGAGTAAGTAAACCTGTTTCATATTACGCATTTTAATATGTCTGAGACTCAAAGGAGTTTTCTATATAAAATGTGTTTACCTAGTCTTATTAATTAGTTCGCTGGATTAGCCTTTTCCTGAAGGGCAAACTATACGTGATCTACACGAGCAAATACTAGAAAACATAGTTTTAGGTACCAATCGAAATGGGTAGCGATGCAAACAGACC
This sequence comes from Apotomis capreana, assembly GCA_947623375.1. Lineage (NCBI taxonomy): Eukaryota > Metazoa > Arthropoda > Insecta > Lepidoptera > Tortricidae > Apotomis > Apotomis capreana. The sequence continues at coordinate 3,712,067 of OX392520.1, forward strand.
AATTTAACGTCATTACCCGCAAATCATGTTGATTGAAGATCGGCTGCGCTCGTTAATCAATTACATATTTCATCGTTATTTTCATATCATATCCTATTCAATTCATCTAAGATGTAAGTATACTAAAATACAATTCTTAAATTGTATTGATAGTCAGTTTTCTTTGGAGTCATTATTTCGGTACACTCTGTGAGTACACCCTCGCGTCTTTTCGAAATGGCTGTTAAGTATATGACTTTTTACATTTTCAACCACTGACAAAAATATTTTGAAAAAAAAAAATGAAAAAAAAAAAAAATAGCGAACTTGCTCACAAAATTTGAGTGAGAGTTGAGAAATAAGACTCGAATACCGGACATCCGGTAATCTAGACAACCGGACAGTGTATCGCATCACGCAGGCAGTGCTTTTTCTTTTTCACCTCACTAGCTCGGAAAGCCCAGTTTGTTTGTTTGATATCTATTGAGAAAATCGCTTTTTATCCACATGTGGAGAAAGAGTTTTGACGTTTCAACGCAGCCAAAGTAAAATTTGACATGAGCTTATTTTCTGAAAAATCCCGTTTAAAATACCTACATGAAAGCTAATTAGACCTTAGTTTTAATAAATGGCAAATTGGTTGATTATTGCAGATATTTTTCAAAGATATAGTACAAACCCTTATTCTTTTTTCCTCGCTGTAGTGAGGTGAAAAGTTTTGTGTTATACGCGGGCGAAAGTTATTTTACGTCTCGTGTATTGAAACACTCGCGGGTAAAATACAACTTTCCCCCCTTGTATAACAAATAACTATTTTCTGGACGTATACATCTATGTATGAAAATAAAACCTAATGTGATAAGATAAATTTGATTGTACTGAAATCTGTATAAAAATGTACGTCACCCTCTGGCTTTTCTGATTTTTGACTTGACTAAGAGTTTGACTTACGAGTCCAAAAACTGTAAAACATCCCCCCTCATACATATTTGTATGTATCTCCTTGGCAAACAGCACATTGGTCTAATTATAATATTAATAGCTGTATATTTTCCTTACGGCTGTATTTATAAAAACATAATAGAGTGGTGAAACGAGTTCGCCGAGTAGTGGCCATTTTACTTTAATTGAATTCGTTAATTTGACAGCCATCTTGATTTCAAGCAGTTGGTCGTCGCGTCGCTGAGATTGAAGTGAAGATACTATAATTGGGCACTAAAAACATATTAATACGGATAAAGACAATTGATTCCAATAAAGAATAGAATTGATTGAAATAAAAAAAAGTCCCCCCCCCTAGACTAAGTTTGTTAGTTAGTCAGTTTGTAACAGAACTTTCCGAGTTAAGAAGCGAGCCAAAATCTCCAATCCCTTGAGCCAAAAAATCTGAATATCATGACAAACATTTAAAAAAAAATGTAAAATTAAAAAAAACCGCGGTGAGGAAAAATGAAAGAGCTGCAGTTTGTAGATTCTTAAATCAAGGAAAATCGAAAAAAAAAAAAACAATAATCTTTCAAAAACTGTACTTCGCCTATTAAAATTGTTGAAAAATTAAAAAAGGCATCGTGTGTAAATATTTCCAGCCAGTTACAAGTTAGAACTATCGACAAAATGCGACCTCCGTGGAGGTCGGTGAGCGAATGGGACTATATATACCGGTTGAGAGATAAAAAACAACGGCTTAAAAGTATACTATTGTTAATATACTTACATATTTTCAAGTATTGTGTACATAGATACGTTTTCAGATATCTACTGAGGTAAGTTAATTATAATTAAATAAGCAGGTAATCAATTTTACATGAAAACATATTTTATCGGTGTAAACCTCTGCGGATGACAGGTGGAATTTCGTCATTATTGTTATTGTACTTACTTCGCTTTAAATTACGATAACTATTCCATTACGTGTCTTGAAGCGTAATAAAATTTTACATTAAAATTACTGTTTATATCTTTGTTATTAATACGAAAATGCAATAAATGCGATTATTTGCAAACACAATAACCACTAATAACATTGCGGATGACCAACGCAATATTAAATTAAATATGTTACTGTAACGTTGTTGTCTAATTTAATGAGCAAATATGATTAAAACACTATTACGACTAATTAGCTAATATTATTTTTAAAGTGAACTTATTAGTAATTTTAGTTTAGGTGTACATACCACCCATTTCGAATCCGAAGATACGTCTTGAGTCACGAATAAAACATTCACTAATAAACACTGAAAATCCGACAAATGACCTCTTTATATTTACAGCCAATAAGAGACATTGAAAAAAAAAAAACAAGTTTTACGACGCTAATATCTGTTCTAGTCACGTCACTAGCACGACACTGGCCACAAAGAGAAACAAAAGAAAAACAAAATTGTTTGCACGTTTAAAATTCAATTACATTATTTTAAATTTAAGCATCGAACGTACGTTCGGTTTTCCGCTCCCTGCAACGGGCACTCGATAAAGATTCTCTTTTCAAACAGCTCGACGCGAACTGAGCTCGACTCGACGGACTCGACTCAAACTAGTCTGGTTGCGGCAGCGCCAATGAGAGGTTTCGCTGCGGACAGATGCTATGTCTACAATAAAACTATCTAGCATTCTAAAAGGCGTAATTATAACTATAAATGTTAATGACTTCTTGCGGCCATTATGTGAATAATAACATTTTGAAGCGAATTCACATAAGTAGCTAATTACCTAGAGATTTTTATTTTCAGCACACGTAATAGCTATTTATTAGTCAGATACAACAAAAGCATTCCTTAAACTGCTTAGATATAAATATTTTGAAGACACGTATCGCCTTAAACAAATAATCAGAAAGACCACAGATAAGAGAGTTGTGAACGGCAGAATGTTCGTTATGTTATACGAGACGCGATGCACGTTGGTTATGGAATTACATGGCTGCCATGGCATGACTAAGCGCCCCGGAAACGTTCGAAATTTAAATAAAAAAGAAAAGCTTTTCATGTGGCACAATCGCACAATACGAACGTCTGCAGTTTCAATCAATTATTTGATTTGATAATTAGGAATGAAAATAGAATAGAACTACGAATAACATTAATAACATTATATTTAAATAACTGCCTAACATTAAAGAAAAATAATGGCAATTTTGAAAACGTAAAATACGTCATATTTGGAGTACCTAACGGTAAAAAATGGCTTGTTATTGTATTCGTTAACAACACATTTTATATGAAGTCATATTTTTCTTCTGTCTACTATAATAAACGAAAGGTTTGTATACATTAAAGATATTTTCCTAAAATTACTTAATTAAAATAAACCATTTGGAGGACATTGAGACTTGTTTGTGTTTTATTATATTATGTATATTTTTTCCGCTACATCACGCAAAAACGTTTCGTTTCTACTATTTTCGGTACATAGATGAGAATCTACGGATAGTAATAGGAAATAGGATATGTTTAAACCCGAAATAAAATTGTATTAAAGGTTAAGCCCCAATTCGGTTTGATTAAGTTCTTCCATCCTAATACATTTTTAAAAATGGGTATATCCATGTAAACATTCTTGTAACCTAATTATAAAGTGACTGGCAATGTGCTTTAAATCTCTGTGTGCATATTATCAGGTAATTCAGTGCAGTTCTAGGAATATTACAGAACCGATTTATCGTCTCGAGGACGTCAGCCGGGCATGTTTTCCCGGAAGATCTGAGCTGCATTGATTTTCCAATAACATACATATATAATGATACAATAGAATACCTGCCCTTTAATACGCATTTTAAAGAAATACAATCACCATTGAGAGCGTTTTGCCACTGCTAAGCCAAGGTCTCCTATTTCATCCGATTTTGTGCATTACAACGGCATTTCATCAAGATACAAGCACAAATATACTTAATTAAACTTAATTAGAGGTAGGTAAATAATAGGTGGCTTTATCGCTAAAAACGAACTCTTCGAGACAAATGTTAGGGTTTTTTTTTTAAATAACTCATATATTTGTGATATAAATTTACTTCAATTAAAATATAAAATGTACATAAATCAAAAACAGGCAACCGCTAACTTAGTTTTTTTATATGTCAAAAAGTACAAAAATGTAAGTTAATATATTTATTGATGACATAATATTGATGTGTTTTGCTGACATAAAATTGTGTCTGAATTATTGAATAGTAGTTATTATTTTTATGTCAAATAAGCAAGCATTTGACCTCGATCTTACTGTCTAGTAAATTCCTATTCACTCTCGATTTGAACAAAATCCAAGTTAGTATCTTCGGCGAAAGGGTTCGCCAGAAGAGACTTCCGCGCCTTTGCTGTCCTATTTAGCAAGTAGGTACTTAAACCTAATATCTACATATCGATAGTGAACGGAGTACGGCGTTTGACGATCGGGAGTACTCATTTAGAAGGATGAACCTTGTGAAACCTAAGACCATTTTAAAAACGTCATAAGTTTTTTTATAGGGATTTTGTCAGTTTTTGTTCTGAATCAAATCACAGCCAAATCAGCGATATCAGCTTTATGCATCGAAGCACATTTGTGATGCAGCTCTTACGCTGTACGCATTTGTGAGGGTCCATAATGTTTAATGTAATTAATGTTGTGTAAATAATGTGTAATATGAAAAAAAAAATTTTTTTTCATCTAATGTAATGTTCGACATAATGTTAAATTTAATTTCACGTTTTCTAAAACTAGGTGTTTAAGTTTCTAACCAAATCTAAGCCATTGTAATCTAACCTAACTCGTCTAACAAGTTCATTGATTTGAAAGGAAATAAAGGAAAAGAGTAAAACGCGCTACATTATATGAAACGTTACATAATGTCAAAAAACGTTAAATCAAACATAAATACTTATAAATACTTACTTATAAATATCAGAAAACCTCACACAAATCGATCTAGTCCCAAATTAAGCTCAAGAAGGCTTGTGTTATGGGTACTAGACGACGATATACATAGGTACTTAAATAGATAAATATATACTTAAATACATAGGAACAACCATGACCCAAGCACAAATATTCGAGTTCATCACACAAATATTTGCCCTGGCCGGGATTCGAACCCGGGACCGCTGCTCAGTAGCAGAAACATAGGGCATCCCATTTGCGATCTAGTCAGCGTTCTAGTGACACATTACATTATGTTTAGTATTATCCTAATACACGTGTTACTTCTTACTAGTAATAGCGCCCGATTGTCGATGGTCAGTAGAAATAATACAATAGTACCGTAACCTTACTATGAGGGACGTGTTTATGCAAAAGGGAACCAGTCCACATTATAAAAACCATTAACAATGAACCTTGTAACTACAGCATAAAGTACAAACGTTTAATGTGGGTTGGTTCTCTTTTGCATAAATATATCCACTGTTAACGTGACCGTACTCACTAGCTACAGCGTAAACCATTTGTATATTTTTTATCTTTTGTTTATTTTTTGATGTGGAGAATAGTACCGCCCCTGGCGGTCACTTTGTAGAACTACAATTCTCCATACAAATACTTCACGCAGTGGCTAGCGAGTACGGTACTGTATAGGGTTGCCAGATGGTCCGGATTTGGCGGGATTCTCCCGAATTATTGAATGTCCTCCCGACTCCCGACTAAGTAAAAAATCTCCTGAAAAACAACTTAATTTAAAAAAAAAAAAACACAGTTTTAATAGGAAATACTACTGCTAGTATTTCCATAAGTACTATAAACAAAATTATCTATTAAATTTTTGTAGATTATGGATGAAATTATAATGATGAGAAATCCATTATACGTTTTTTTTGGTATTCCCTTGTTTTGTCTAAAAATTATTTGCCTAATTTCAGTTTGCCTAACAACTTTTAGTATAACCAACGGTTTGCCTAATTTCAGTTTTCATAATTATTGTTTCAATACATGATCACTTTATCGAAACTCGTTAAGTCTAATTATAATTTCAAATAAAGTTTGTTTTGTTTAATATTAGTTTAACTAATTATTATATTGCCGAATGTTATTTTAACTAACGATTATATTGCCGAATGTTATTTTAACTAATGATTGTATTGCCGAATGTTATTTTAACTAATAAATAATTTTATGAACATATATAATTATATAACACTAACATTTCACCTTAAGCCAGGTCCGACTTTGCTTAGGTTAGGTACGACGACGAGCGAAGCGAGAAGGAGTGTTAGGTTGAACTGCGACCCAAATTTAACTTCTCTACTGCGTGGATATCCGACTTGGATTAGGTTAGGTACGACGACGAGCGAAGCGAGGAGGAGTTTTAGGTTGAACTGCGACCCAAATTTAACTGCTCTACTGCGTGGATATCCGACTTGGATTAGGTTAGGTACGACAACGAGCGAAGCGAGGAGGAGTGTTAGGTTGAACTGCGACCCAAATTTAACTGCTCTACTGCGTGGATATCCGACTTGGATTAGGTTAGGTACGACAACGAGCGAAGCGAGGAGGAGTGTTAGGTTGAACTGCGACCCAAATTTAACTGCTCTACTGCGTGGATATCCGACTTGGATTAGGTTAGGTACGACAACGAGCGAAGCGAGGAGGAGTGTTAGGTTGAACTGCGACCCAAATTTAACTGCTCTACTGCGTGGATATCCGACTTGGATTAGGTTAGGTACGACAACGAGCGAAGCGAGGAGGAGTGTTAGGTTGAACTGCGACCCAAATTTAACGTCTCTACTGCGTGGATATTGTAAAGTAGGTATAAGTGGAATAATATACTGCGCAAACTAGGCAAACTGTAACTATACAAAAATTGTAGTAGGCAAAATAGTGTTTATAGGAATGTAATTATATTAGTTGAATAATAGATAAAAGGGGTAGAAGTTTATTTTAAAATAAACACATACAATATAATATTTACAATACTAAAAACTACAGATAAACAACTATAGATAAAATGAAATTATATATACAAAAATTAGGCAATATGAAAATTCGCCGAAACAAGATTATGCAAAATATTCATTAAGCGAAATAACTTTAGACTAAACGAATATTAGGCAAATTGAATAAATGTGCAAAGTAATTTTAGACAAAATGAAATTAGGCAAATGAAAATTAGACAAAAAATTATTAGACCAAACAAGGGTAAACCGTTTTTTTTTATGTAGACATTTCTATTGGCAGCGAACGACGTTGTTTTTAATATATTTACTTTAATGTGATCAATTTTTGTTTCTCCCGACCAAAGTCACAAAATCAGGGGAAAACACTGTTTCTTCCGATAGGGTCATTCGACTGGCAACCCTAGTACTGTACGTCACCAGCGTAGCAGCGATACGCGCCGAAGGCTCTCAAAACCGGGTCACGCCGCGCTACGCTAACACTATTTAATACTTAATCATTAATAAATTGCTACTGCAAAAAACAGGCTAGTTTCCTGAAGACAATACATATTAATCGACACTAATCAAATGACTAAATATAATGTTTGACAACATACGCGGAACACGGAACAATTATATCACAATAATTTTCGACTGTTTAATTTTTTTATAAATAAAAAAATTAAAAACAGAAAATTAAAGGAGGTATACGACGTTGACGTCATAATTAAGTTTATCTTATAAAATGTAAATGTTTTAGGCTAAAACTAGGTATAAAAACATATTTTTCCAGTACGTCACTTTCATAGAAAAAAAAATACGTTCCTTCAAAAATAAGGAATGACAATTTGGCACACATTTTTTCTTATAAGGCAAATTTAAAAAAAAATCTGAGTATGATGAGACCAAAAACATTAATGAAAAAAAAAAATGTAGGTACATAAAAAAGCAGTTACGACTTTGCTTCACCAACAAGTCTTGCAGTTTATTTTATTACTGCTGTACTGTGACCAAGCCAATATCTCGACTTCTATTTGCACTGCTAACCGTTTAAATTAAAATGTCGTTCGACGTACAAGGTTCCATACATACAAGCGGCTTATTTACTTAGTCGGTTGGTCGACGAGTGCGTGAATAATGTGATGGAATAAGCATTGCTAGTATCAGTAATAGCAATTGCATATATGTTGTCCCTTAATATTGCAATGTAAGTGCAATAGGAAGAGATTTGTTTAAATAACTGTCGTCGAAAAACGGTGTAGGTTCCGTGGAGGTGTTTTTTATGTATGTTGGTGAACGGATTTGGAGAATTATTTTTTTATTTGAAATACAATACTTTCTAGTTGGTCCCATTCTTATGTAACATAACTTCGTTACGTTGACGTCGGTTATAATTATTTTAAAAGATTTTTTTAACCAATTATTTTGTTCCTTTTTAATTATTTTCACAAACATGTTAAACATCAAGCACAACTGTATTTTTTCGAATCGGAATTTTGAAACTATTCAAAGTAACTGAGGCTGGAGTTGCATAAGGTATTCAGGAACCTATAGAGAACTAATATAATATACTTATTAAATATTTCAAGTTCATCCAATAGCTCGATTGATGACGGAGTAAGAAATTAGTGACAATAGTGACTCTACCATACGATCGTAACATGACTAATCGCGATATTCGCGATTCACAAAATAACTAAATGACTGAATTATTAGTCACCATCACCAAGTAACGTTACAAGAAAGTCATTAGTAATAGAAAACGGATTTTCAATACAATTTTAGAATTTTGTGATGCTATAGATAGATGAAAAATGTATACATTCACATTTAATAGGATTATAAAATTATAAATGCTTTTTACCTTTTTACACGATTACGGTAAAGAAGAAAGCTTTACTGTTTGTTTGTTTGTTTACACCTTCTAGTAAATTAATAAATGTCAGTATGTCAATGTCTTCATATTTCGGTTATAAATTCGCCTTTGTTTTTGTTTCGTTAGGTATGTTAAAGCTTATTTTTTTATATTTGCTTTATTTATTTACCTAATATATTATATTATATATGTATATGCAGTTGCGGCTAAAGTTGAAAATAATTATTGCGTTTCTCTGTCCGGTCTGTTTTCCTTAACGTTACATGTATGAGACCAGAGCTTTGTTGGACGGAAATTCTGTGGTATTTTCTGTTTTTATAATTAAGCGGTTGGTTTGTGAACATTTTGTTGCTTTTTTGTGCTTTTATTTCACAACAAGGAACAAAAAAATTGTTTTGCATAAATACAGAGAAAATTAGTGCCGAAAAGAATAATAATCATATTAATAAATGAGCTTATTTTCCAAAAACGTCGTGTTTATAAGTAAATTTAGCGGTCCTACCTCAGTTGTAAAAATAGATCCCTCTGAATTTCATAATAATTATTAATTAAGACATTTAAGGCTTTGCAAACTCATATTTATACGTTGTTTATGTAATTTTAATGGTATTTTTGAAGAGCTGCCGGTCCTGCCCGTCCTGCTCATTATTAAATACGGCATCAGGTATTTCAATCAATTATTATCTAAATAAGATGAGGTTTCAAAAAATACCGCTATTATCAATGAATATTTAGCCCTGTAAGTATTGAAATCTTTCAAACATGGAACACAAATAACTCGGAATATAAAATTCAAACGCGTTCGATTAGCGTTCTTAACTCAATACGCAATCCATACAATAATCTTACTACATCGATGTTTTTCTTTAAAGGGCGTCTGTAAAGGTCGTGCAAAACCAGCAATGGTTGTATAGATTAGCGACTAGACGTATAGTTACATTACGTGTTATATTACCATATTACTTTCTGGCTAGGTATAACGATTTTCTTTCATTTTCTCGGAATTGACTTTTCTTCCGTAAACTTGAAGGTTGCTTTTGAAATTGCAAAATATAAGAAAGATGCGAGGTTGTGATAATAAGTGGTCGATATGAGAGACGGGCGAGCAGGCCCCTTGCGTCTATTGAGTCACGAACTCCGCACCTTCACCAATGCAGCCAACTTGATAATTCAGTTAGCTACAACATCGCTGTATGACTATACAATGCTGGTTTAACAAGCCTAGCTTAACCAAGACTAATTGTAAAGCGCGTAATGTATTGGGTGGATTGTTTATAGTGGCTTCGAAACTGCGGTTAATGGTGTCGTGTTGACGATTGTCTTTTTTTTCGAGCACGTAGTTTTATTTTGTTCTGTACTGTTGATGAGTAACTCTTGAAATATTGTTGCAATTTTTATTTTAATAATATCACCTCTTTTCTATACGAGGATGTGGTAAAAAGCAACTTAGGTTAATAATAATAGAAAGTGCACGTAATTTTGTCTGCTAAGGGGAGAAAATCATAACCCTCAGTTTTCTTTAGCATAGTTGGAAAGAAAGAACGCAAAGAACATAGAAGACAATAGATCCACTCGGTTATTCAATATGAAAGCTACAAATAAAAAATAATAACGTACATACTTCCAAAATCACAATGAAAAAAATCTGCTTTAGATTTGTTGTATACTCATTACTCAATTTTAATAACTCTGTTGGTTTTGTCATTATGTTGAAAATATAATAAAATAATCAAATACACATAGGTATCGAAATGAAAGGGACAAGCAATTTTTTTATAGATCTGATAAGGACAACCGTCCTCTATGAAATTAAATGAAATGAAGTAATTTATTCAGTAAGTAGGCCACAAGGGCACTTTTACAAGTCAGATTGTGTGAATCTAACGGCAAGAAAGCCGAAAGAAACTCAACAGTAAGTCATTTTAAAACACTTACACTCTATAACACACTCTCGCGGTTTGTACCTACACATAATGCCGGTGATAATAAATATTAATAAATGGGTGGTAGTCGAACTTTTATCTTCTTACCCATCCGTTTCATTACACATTTCGTCGGGTAGTAATACATTTGGCCGATATCTCCAGTAACAACTCGATGTTTCGTCAGTACGTCTGAGACAGCACGTGAAACCGCGTCGAAACGTCAGGCCTCTATGCTTCGGGTACCTCTCGTAAACCTAAAGTGGGGTGATTTTTAGGGTTCCGTACCCAAAGTATAAAAATGGGACCCTATTACTGAGACTTCGTTGTCCGTCCCGTCCGTAGGTCCGTCCGTCTGTCACCAGGCTGTATCTCAAGAACGGTGATAGCTAGACAGTTGAAATTTTCACAGATGATGTATTTCTATTGCCGCTATAAAAACAAATACTAAAAATAAAATAAAATAAAATAAATATTTAAGGGGGGCTCCCATACAACAAACTTGTTATAGATTATGGTACGGAACCCTTCATGCGCGAGTAAGACTCGCACTTGCCCAATTTTTATTTTTTTTCGTTCCAATACAAGTGTTTGGGGTGTCGTTGAATAGATCTTTTTAAAATAATAGGGGTCTCCAAACAGCATTTTTTTATAAAGTGTCCCCCCCTAACTTTTCAACCACGGGTCAATCGGGTCATAAAATTATGTAAAAATAATTACAGTTACTTTGGCGTTTCGACCTTTCTATTGCTGCTTGAAATCTTTCTCGTAATTTATTGCCGGTTTTTTTCTGAAAACAATGGTAATTAAACCGGTCCAATATATAATAATAATGGTACAACGATATATCAGTCTCGTTTACATCAGTGCCGAACTGAATTGAAGTGGTGTATTATGTTTTAACATAAGTCTTGTATGTGAATTTGATGCGAGAGCGGTTTGTTCATTGTAACTTAAGTCGACAGAAAACACGATCAAGACTGGTTACCCAACCAGCAAAATCGCACTAACAACAGTCTAAAGACTACAAATTTTCGCTCTTATATTGATCCTATATCATCGTATAAGCCTGGATTTGGGCGCAAATTATAAGTGTATTTACTTTATATCGTCCTAATATCAGTCTAATTGAATACTGATTGCATTTACAGTAATCTTGCCAAAACTAATTTAAGCTGCCTTAGGCTAATATCGCTCTCACGTAAGTGTTTTGTAAGCCCACATAGACGCATATATTGGTCCAACGTTAGAATCTTGTGAGCCTAAACAAGCTTATTTTGATTACTTGTATGTCTTGAGTGAAACTGCAGCGTGACAATAAAAAATAAATATTATTGTCACAACTGTTTATGAATTACCTAATAGTGATGGTAACGTAATAAAATAACGTGTTTGTGAAAATCTTGGTGTGTGTTTATGTTGCGTTGGGCGGTAAGTTTTTACGTTGGAAAATATTATTTACTGTAAAGTGGACCCTGTTTTACACTTCAAATTTCATGCGCCTACTCAAATATTCAATTTAAATATCCTCTTATAATTTTTTATTTCTTTATTTGTGGTGATAACGGTGCCATTTGATAGTTGCATTTTTACAGCGCACTATTAGACTACTGTAAGATCATTTACGCTAATATTAGCATTCTGAATATAAGTGGTACGCCATATTGAATTAATTTAGGGTTTCTTGCTTAACCTACATGAAAACTAAATTTTTTAACATTAATTTTTGGAATGCTTTTTCCAATCTCTGTAATCCATGCCTATTACACAAAATTTAAAATCACAGCACTCTCTTTTTCACAAAACAATATGGCTAACTAAACGTTATTCTTACAATTGTGTTCCCAAAATCGATTTAAGATCAAACCATCTTATATTGATCTTATAATAGTTTTATGAAGACCAAAAAATATGCACTTATAGTGCTTTTATGTTATGCTGATATTAGTCTGACATTCTTATAAGAACATTTATCAAGACCATTATAAAATCAAATCAACTTAGAGAATGTGGCTATAAGAACAGATATTCTCAAGTACAATGAGTCTTCGTAAATGTTGTTGTAGGAGTAAGAGGCTTATAATAGTATTATAAAATGCGCTTATATACATATATGAGACTAGGTAATAAGACTGAGAGCTCTTGAGCCCGTACCATCTTATCTAAAGCTAATATAAGAACAGCAGCATCAGCAAAACAATTATAAGAGCGCTATAAGCCCACCACTCTTATAAAGTGCGCAATCTAAGACTTTTTTGCTAGTTGGGTACTTCCTGCTAGCAACAAGGTTTAGTGTATAAAGAGTAGTCTCACACTCACTACACTTTATAGTGTATACACTTAAAACGAATAGAATAGTAATAGTACAATATACAGGTGATCAATCCAAATGGGTCACTTAGGGAGAATACGAAAACTATAAGAGATAGGGAAATCTGTTCTCCTAAGAACCATGGCGTCCTTTTTAGATTTAATAAAAACTGAATTTTTATGAATCTCATATAACCGGGAATTGAACCTGGTAAATATTGTGTAAGTCCATGTCGTATTGTATTTGTAACATTCTTAACAGCGATTTTTACCGGGTTATATAAGAAATTAAGTATGAGATTTATAAAAAAATAATAATGCAGTTTTTATTCAATCTAAAATAGACGCCATGGTTCCCAAGAACAGATTTCCCTATATCTTATAGTTTGTGACTTTTCTCTACTAGCCCATTTTGATTGATCGCCCGGTACGGTATACATACCTTGGGCGATGAATTCGTTAATGTACCAGATCGTGTGTGGCCCGAGCCGAAAGTGAGAGCCCTAAATATGCGATCTGGGGCTTTTCGGATTACCGCCCGTGGTTGTCTAAAGATTTACGACTTGCCTTGGCCAGGAAGCGAGAGAAAATCCCACTTACGGCCTAGGGTGACGTAAATAAGAAATGAAGCAACTAGGCGGTTTCAATCTGGTAGACAACTGGCAAAAGGAATGGCAGTCTAACCCGCCAAGTAGTATCCCCGCAACTTATGATCCCACATAGAAACCTTATGGTTTCTCAGCTTCAAGGGAATGGTGCCAATTCAACAGACTCCGCACGGAGCATGGTCGTTGTGCTGACTATCTGTTTAAATGTGGCTGAAGAGACTCGCCAGTGTGCGATTGTGGGGCGCCTGCACAATCCATCCACCACATAATATATGACTGCCCTAAACGGAAATTTAATGGAGGTATCCTGGATCTACACTCTTCTAGTAAAAAACCGGCCAAGTGCAAGTCGGACTCGCGCACCGAGGGTTCCGTACAAACACTTTCCATCCCTAAGTGTTTAAGTTAAGTTTGCACCTGGTATGTATAGCGCCCCATATAAATTAGGTGCAAACTTGCAAAGTTAGGTATTAAAAAAAAACTACTTACTAGATCTCGTTCAAAACAATTTTCGTTGGTAGTTTTTATAGTAATGTACATCATATGTTTTTTTTAGATTTTTCATTTTCTTATTTTAGAAATTAGAGGGGGGGGGACCAACTTTTTTCCACTTTGGAAGCGTCTGTCACGCAAACTATTCGGTTTAGAAAAAAAATGTTTTAGAAACCTCGATATCATTTTTGAAGACCTATCCATAGATACCCCACACGTATGTGTTTGATGAAAAAAAAAATTTTGAGTTTCAGTTCTAAGTATGGGGAGCCCCCAATATTTATTATTATTTTTTTATTTTTGCATCAAAATCTTAATGCGGTTCACAGAATACATCTACCTACCAAGTTTCAACAGTATAGCTCTTATAGTTTCGGAAAAAAATGGCTGTGACATACGGACGGACAGACGGACAGACGGACAGACAGACAGACATGACGAATCTATAAGGGTTCCGTTTTTTGCCATTTGGCTACGGAACCCTAAAAACGCCGCCCTACGAGTGAAGAACCTAGATATATGTTTATAATATAATCAGAAGATGCGCGACTTGGTCAAAATGCCATACGATTAAATAAATAAATTAGCGGGCAGAAAATCCCACTTACGGCCTAGGGTGACGTAAATAAGAAATAAAGTAACTGGTTGAAAAATTCAGTCTGGGTTCAAGTCCCACTCATAGTAGTTTTTTTTTTTTCAATTTTTCGGTTCAATATACATATATATTTGGTTTCCGATAGTAGACGTTACCGCTTTAATAAAAATTAATATTGCCGTCTTCGTTAGGTACTACAATAATTATCAGTTATCATTATCACGGCCCATCCGTCCGTATCGAAATGCCGGCAGACATTCACAGGGAAATAACCTATACTATTATAAAATTGTAGTGTAATAACATTTTCTATGCATCTTTTAACCAAGCATGCTCCATCTTAGGCCTTATTGTTACTTAACATCAGGTGCAATCGAGGTTACATGCATGGCTATTTTGAATAAAAAAAAAAGCTTGATGCGGGATTTGTATGGCTCGGCGCAATCTTTTGGTAACAATTTCTTTGCCCGCTCTTTTCAGAAGGTCATTTTCATTGCAAAAGGTAGGTACAGTCGAGTTCATTTACATCTACACACTTACGAGAACAAAAATATCTGAACACGACCCTATTGTCAGGAGCATAAAGTTGTGTTCAGATATTTTTGTTCTCGTAAGTGGTGTAGATGTAAATGAACTCGACTGTACTGGGCCTAGGCAATGGGAAAATACTTTTGATGTTTTTTAAATCACTGCGTATAGTATAATTATTGGTTCAGTAGCTGTCCCCTAAAACGAAAATGGTCGCTTTTGACGTTATAAAAGTTTCGTGGGGTTAAATACAGTACAAACATTGTATACAGGGTGCAACAGAAAAAAGTGTGACAATATCAACAGTTTACAGGCAAATAATGAAGTTATTGATGAATTGTTTTGTATCCTTTTTTAAATACAATAACATTTTATTGTGGTACAGAATAATTTCGAAAAAAAAAATCAATTTCATTGTTACAATTTGCATTATTGTCACTTTACTGCATTTGTAAGTCCACTAACCGTATTTGTAACCCGTTATTATTTAGAATAGAACAAAGTGATTGCAAACATTACCCTGCAAAGTAAAGTAGGCATATCAGCCGTAGAGGTCGAGAACACTTAAGCCTCTTCTGCATAATGTATGGTTGATGCGCAATTTGCGTACTGCGTTCATTCCATTTTCCGTTGTTCAAGCTCATCCCGTGTTGTTTGTATCTTTACAATAGAAGTAAATTTTAAAGAAAATAATGTAATCTTAAGAGGAATTATTTAAATTATAATAAAGGAAATCAAATCGAGATACGTAATTAAATTCCTTTATTTGTATTAATCCAGTCAATGTCACCTCCATACCGAATTGTATCAAAATCAGCCGTTTCAGCCAGGAGAAGTAACAAACATACAAACATACCCACGAACTTTCGTCTTATTATATTAACTAGTGTGATATCTTGCATACCCAAATTTACATAATAAATAATAAACAATACCAAAAGAAAATCCGTATACAGGATGAGACAAAATAAGTGTATCAAAAACAAAGTTCGTCGTAAAGTAATTAAGAAATTGATAAATCAGAAGTGGCGGGGTTATGAAAACGGAAATATCTACGTTTGAATCAATACAATTAGTAATTTAAACTCACATCTGTTATAGCAGCCTTATAAAGACATTGAATTAAGTAGTTTACGAACCGCATGGGACGTCATTTGGCTGTTTACTGATATGAGCAATAATATAGTGAAAACGAGTTTTTTACGAAGTATGGACTTTCGCGTATTTGCTTTTTTTTATGTATTTTCATATGTAGTCCGTAGATGTAGTCATCGTATAGAAATAGGTGAAATATTAATAATTTACTCCTGGACATGGCGCGCATCGACAGGAGGTTTCTCTCTGCAGCCCTGACCCCTGGTGGTCCCTAAGGTTATTTTATAATGTCTATTGTATTTCAATTCTTCTAAATGGAGAAGAATATAAAGGGGTAATTACAAATTTCAGCAATGATCGTACATATTTAACATAAAATTATAAATGTCATGTTTATTTTTGCTTCGTAATAATGAACGTTAAATATGTATCCCAGTAAAAGCACAGTTTTAATATGGATTTTTTATATAAGGGAGCTATATAAGTAATTACCGTTCATATTGGGAAATGATTATTTTAGTTAGGTCACACGAAGCTCACTTAAAAATGTGATGAATTTCAAATAACTAAATTAAATACATACGAATACGACCTATGTTTAATGACTTTACTAGGTATTGAAAAATAGGTACATGAATGAGGTGTGACAATTTATACACATTTGTGATCTCGACTGTACTTGTTTAAAATGTTAAATAAATGCATTACATACATCAAGTACCTTGCCTCGTTACTTAAATGACGTGAAAAACGGAAAACTTAATAAGTAACAGGCAGTCTACCGTATTTAGTGATGATGTAATACCAAGCAACCGCATTATACTAATACAATAACTATAATAAATATTCAGTAAAGTTGTTGATATATTACTGAAATATTGAATAGGTAGCAGATTTATAAATAACTTGTCCCTACAAGTCCAACTGCAATTGTGTTTACAAGTAAAATTCATAAGTTATAGCGTACGCCGACAGAGTCACGCAAGTTGACGCCCCGTTACGATAATACATAGTTATACCGGCTACGTAAGTACTCTGTTATCGTCGAGATTAAAACGAAATACTTTAAAATATCTCCGCAACTAAAATCAGAATCGTAGCCAAACTACCGAGCAAAAACTAAACAAGAACTGTAAATCGGCGGAGGTCATCGGAAAACAAATGAGCATCAAAAATATGAGTCGACAGGGAAAAACAAATGCATCCTCGTTCTAAATTCGAAATTAAAACAAAATGGCGCTGATAATATAATTTCATATTAGCGCAAAGATATAATACCACGTGCCGGTATGGTACAATCAGACACGGAACGTTATTTCGAAAGCGTCCGACCGGCGGACGGTTCAAACAAAGAGCACGCAGCTCGCGACAGTTGCAAGTCGACCGGTTGCAGAGCGCGCCGCCGGCGAGTGGTACGCGCGTACAGCGCGACATCCGCAAATAACCAGCGTAGGCAGCGTAACAACATACCAGCCGCAAACTTCTCCGCGAGACCGAGCGCTGCGTACCCAGGCACCACGCTCGCGTACACCTCATCCCAGCACCTTGCCTTCTCAGCCCTGTCTCCATTATTAGGATGATTAGAATCAAACAGACAAGGTCTCTTCTGCACTTCCGTTATGATCAAATTACTTTTTATACCGTCCCCGTCCTTAGTTTTCACCATTTTGAATTTTTAAATTAGGAACTTTAATTTCTGCGTGCGATTCGAATTTCGAATTGCGTGCGTTCGTTCGCGCGGTTGGCACAGGCGGTGTAACGTCCGAACGCCCGCGAGAAACTGGCGGGACTAGCGCATCGGCCGACCAACATGGCCGCGCCGCGCCGGGACGAAACAAATAGGTGTGAGCCGTTCAGAGTTCGTTGCGATATCGCACTGTTAATAAATAAATAACATAGATGCATTACCGTCTGCGGGTTTAATTTACATTCCATTTTTGAGAACTTACATGCGAACTAATTATTTACATGCAAATAAAAATGCAACACGTTGCAATTGAACTGCGTACTGTTGCGTATGTAATTTGTAACATCGTCTTAGTGTGTGTAATTACTATATTCTAGAAAGAAAACGTGCATAGCGCGTTTTAAAACTTGGCCTTGATCAATGTTCGGGTTAATAATCGAGTTTTCCTATCGGCGAACACGAATTTAGTTTGAATGGGCGGCGACCGTGTGACGTACAGGCAGGTACTTATTGCGCTGCGGCTCGAAAATTAACGTCCTTACAAAGGATATATATCTCTAGCCGCAGACATTGTACTCAAGTACAGTCGGCATCAAAAGTAGCTGACAATTTTAAAATGCAATTTGACAAATTATGCCGGTTGTGAAACCGAGCTGAAAAATAACGACCAAAGTAGCTAAATATTAGCAAGTGTTCTGGCGAAATACATCTTGCTGACCCAGCAAGAAGTGAAAGCCACACAGAAAAAAGAAATAAAAACAAATGTTTATTTGAATAAATACAATGTCAATTTAAACGGATCACTTATATCGCGTATATTAATTATTTGAGCCTCCCTAACCCGTTTAAATAGTTTTATTTAAATTAATGACAGTCGCGGGAACCGAAGAAAATATTAATGTTTAATTGTATAAGAGTATCAGTGGGGATGTTCCGATAATTATGATGCTGACTAATGCATTCTCTGGTTTCACTCAGATGCAAGATTTTTATGCAGTATTCCAAAATAAAATAAAGACAAAATTAATACAACTAATGAGACGACAATTACTTTTATAAATAAATTACAACGTACGCAATTTAAAACGCCCGAACAAAGTATTACTTATAGTGAAGTTAAAATTGGTTATCCATAAAAATTGTGATTGGGATTTGCGCTTGATTGTCTAGGAGACACTGTCTTAGTTTACACCCTGTATACATTTTAAATTTGCTCCCTGCTACGGACGTTGCGGTATATTTTTTAATACTAGTGGCTCTGCGAACTGTACACCTCGCAGACCTTTCATGAAATGGCTGAAATTGACATATATGTCTTATTTAAGGTTTCAACCACTTTTGAAAAAAATCGTGAAGCTGAAGCGGCTAGAAGAAAACTGTATAACTATCGAACATATTCACAAAATTTCACGAGAATCGGTTAAGAAATGCTTCTAAAATTGTATGTTAAAGTTGTCTCCGAACATTATCTAGACCCTGCACCAACAAAATGTTTCTGTTTAGCCTTACGGTTGGGGTTGACTGGTAGAGAATGCCTAGTGGCATTAAATCCGGCATTTTTACTAGTTTGATATGTGCAGTAAAATAAAAATTGGGCAAGTGCGAGTCCGACTCGCGCATGAAGGGTTCCGTACCATAATCTATAACAAGTTTGTTGTATGGGGGCCCCCCTTAAATATTTATTTTATTTTATTTTTAGTATTTGTTGTTATAGCGGCAATAGAAATACATCATCTGTGAAAATTTCAACTGTCTAGCTATCACCGTTCTTGAGATACAGCCTGGTGACAGACGGACGGACGGATGGACGGACAGCGAAGTCTCAGTAATAGGGTCCCCTAATCCTTACCCTAAAAACCGGCGAAGTGCAAGTCGGACTCATGCACCGAGGGTTCCGTACAAACACTTATCCCATCTTAACTGGCCGGGTTAAGTTTACACCTGGTATGTATGGCGTCGGATACAAATGAGGTGCAAAGTTAAAGCAATCGATCACGTTTGTTGTATGGGCCCTTAAATATTTATTTTATTCCGTTTTTTAGTATTTGTTGTTATAGCGGCAACAGAATCAAATCATCTGTGAAAACTGTCTAGCTATCACAGTTCATGAGATACAGCCTGGTGACAGATGGACAGACAAACAGACGGACGGATGGCGGAATTTTAGGGTTCCGTACCCAAAGGGTAAAGACGGGACCCTATTACCAAAGCCTCTGCTGTCCGTCTGTCTGCCTGTCTGTCTGTCTGTCTGTCTGTCCAATGGAAACCGAAGATTTGTTTGTTTAAATGTAATGTTATGGCCATTAATAGTTCAAAGTATAATTAATTATAATAAATTATTAATTAAGTATAATAATCTATTAATTTATGAAACATGTAATGTCTCATTTATTTCAATGAGGGTACACCACAAGTTTTTATTTAAGCCTTTAATACAAAGATCAAAGCTTAAAGAAAATTTGAAAATAAGATACCTGGTGGAACAGACCGGGAATCGAACCCGGTACCTCTGGATTGCCGGTCCAGCGCGTTAACCATTTCGCTACCCTAGCTCCAGGAAGACCTGACGAATTTTTCCTTATGCTTTAAGTGTCGGTCTGTGCATTGTTTTATTTGATTCCTTTTTCAATTTTTCTTTAAGCTTAGATCTTTGTATTAAAGGCTTATTATAATAAATTATTTAACCAGGTATTCTCTCAATAGTTGACATAGTTGTAATAATAAATCCTCTCATTTTGGAACTTTACTTGTTAAATAGAATATATATATTTTTAGATTTAAATTTAGCTGCTTTGATGATGTTACTTTTAGCATGTACTCCTTTTTTGAGTCCGCTCATTTTGTCACACGAAATTGTTTGGGTGGACAATGTGCTGAAAATGCTGTTCTTGTTTATTCCATGTACCTATTTTATTTTTTGGTGTGGCAATAAATGTTTCTTTCTTTTTTTCTTTTGGGTGCGGAACCCTAAAAAAGTAAGAAATTGAAATAATTACGATCTCAATAATTTGTTAATCCATCTTCTCATTCTTCAAAAACTTCTATTTTAGTAATCTAATCTGTATTAATTTGAGTACAATACAAAATTGTATGAAAACTTCGCGGAAGTTTGTATGACGAATTCGTCTACCGTAGGTACATGTTTACTTTCGTTTCGGGTTCGGAAGACAAACAGCCTAATTATATTCTCATTAATAACTAATTACAGTCATTAGGTATTGCTTCAAAATATTGTTAAGAATTTTGTTATGCTACGCGTTAAGTAGCTAACATTTCTAAAACGGAACTTATCAATCTTATCATTATCCATAACTAGTTGCGCCGCGAGGTGTTACCCGCTCATACCACGGGAACACTACATTTTTCGGGATAAAAAGTAGCCTATGTGTTAATCCAGGGTGGCACCTAGCTTCACACCAAAATATATGAAAACTAGCTTTTGCCCGCGACTACGTCCGCGTGGAACTTGGAAGTATGGAAGCAACCTCGTAAGTACAACACGATAGATATCCACCTAATCACCTTAATTAATAAAAGGGATTATTAAAAGTGCCTAAGCAAATGTAAGAGCAATTGTGCTTTTGGTCTAGTTATTGCATTTCCTACAGGGTCATCAATGTCATCATGAATTACTTGCTCACTTTTCAATCTTTTTAGGGATAATTTCCAGGATGAAAACTATCCTATGTCCTTCCTCGGATCTTAAACTATCTCCATGCCAAATTTCATCAAAATCAATTCAGCAGTTTAAGCGTGAAGAGGTAACAGACAGACACACTTTCGCATTTATAATATTAGTATGGAAGTATGGATTGGTCCAGCCGTTTGAGCGTGAAGAAGTAACAAACACACACATAAACGCACTCACAAACTTTCGCCTTTATAATATTAGTGTGATAAGTCTGTATTTAAATATTTACACAAAAAACGTTATCGTTAACGTCGTCAAACGTTGTCGTTATTTTGGTTTTAGATCTTAGATGAAACTTTTTATTTTCCGGGTTTCTACATCTTGGATTTAGGGATGAATAACAATACTATCTTTTGATACTAACCAATTTTGGTAAAGGGATAGTTAAGATATCTAATGATGGTTATACGAGGGGCGTTCAATAAAAAGTGAGAATGAGATGCAAACTCTTTCAATATTAGGAAATTAAATACTGGCCGGTAAAGTTAATCTAACTAGCGTATTGCTCATGAAAAAAAAACCCAACTGCTTCTTGTTTAAAAAAAAATACGGCCATTTCTTTCCAACACTATGGAGTACGTGAGCGAAAATGGAGAAAATTGAACTTCGCGCCGTTATCAAATACTTGTTTGAAAAAAAATCTACGGACCAAGTCAATTTGGATCTGCGGGACACTTTAGGGTCTAATGCTCCTCCGTATTCGACAGTCGCACGTTGGTGCGCTGAATTTAGACGTGGAAGAACATCGACCATGGACGAACCCCGCTCCGGACGCCCTACTACAGCAGTAACTGAAGAAATTGTGAAAAAAGTCGAAAACTTAGTTTTGGCGGATCGTCGTGTCACGGTTCGTTTTATTGCTGAAAATGTAGATTTCAACGGGGAGCGTGCATAATATTTTACATGAACGCTTGGGTATGAAAAAGATATCTGCGCGTTGGGTACCAAGAATGCTTAATACTGACACGCAAAAACAAACTAGAGTCGAGATTTGACAGGAAGCTTTGGTCCTGATAAAGTAAGACCGGAAACTTTTTCTGGCGCGATTTATAACAATGGACGAGACATGGCCCCACGATTACGACCCTGAAACGAAACTGCAGTCTATGACATGGAAAAGGCCATCATCTCTAACTCCGAAGAAATTCAAGGTGGGCCCATCTGCCGGTGCTGCATGGGCTCTGTTTTTTGGGATGATAAAGGGGTAGTAATGATTGAGTATCTCGAGCATGGAGCCACTATTACGGGCACTTTATATGCTAAACAAATAGCAACATTGCGCAATGAGATCCGCGAAAAACGGCGAGGTAAACTCTCGAAAGTTGTGCTGTTCCACCAGGACAATGCCCCGGCACACAAGTCCGCCGTTGCAATGGCTGCAATTCGTAATTCTGGGTTCGATATCCTTAAGCACCCTCCGTATTCACCGGATCTCGCCCCCAGTGATTTCTACCTATTTCCGAGATTGAAAGAATACCTGAGAGGCCAGAAATTTGAAGAAGACGACGCGGTAGTCGCTGCAGTACAAGATTTTTTAAGTACTCAAGATGAGACCTTTTTTAAAAATGAAATTTCAAGTTTAGAAAAAAGATATACTTAAGTGTATTATGCTAAAAGGTGACTATGTCGAAAAATAAAATGACATTTAATAAAAGTTGTTTATAACATACTCATTCTCACTTTTTATTGAACGCCCCTCGTATGATGGTTATATGATGGTTTTTATCCGACTACGACAAAAAAAAAAGTTTTATGCCGACGGAGTTGCACCTTGTACCTGTACAGTGTACCTACCTTCTACGAAAACGATAAAAAAATATTGATTTCTTCCAGCTACCCCCGTACTAAATAGTATTTTATGCAATCGTTGCACAATGAAGGTTATATTGTAACTATTGCATACAACATACTACAATACTTTTTATACGAGCGAAACACAGAAAAACATTTTTATTTTTGATGTAACCTTTTTCGTTCAACTGAAACTGACCTATTAAAATAAAATTGGGCAAGTGCGAGTCCGACTCGCGCATGAAGGGTTCCGTACCTATATATATATATATATATATATATATATATATATAATCTATAACAAGTTTGTTGTATGGGAGCCCCCCTTAAATATTTATTTTATTTTATTTTTAGTATTTGTTGTTATAGCGGCAATAGAAATACCTACATCATCTGTAAACATTCCAACTGTCTAGCTATCACCGTTCTTGAGATACAGCCTGGTGACAGACGGACGGACGGACGGACGGACGGACGGACGGATGGACGGACGGATGGACGGACGGACGGACGGACGGACAGCGAAGTCTCAGTAACAGGGTCCCGTTTTTACCCTTTGGGTAAGGAACCCTAAAAAAACATGATCGCGATCGATGGTCATGGCGGGTGCCTCGAGATTGGTTAAATTTTTTGACAAGTAATTTCAACTAATCCGTGAACAGTAGCGTGCTTCTTTTTTAAATCAAATATGCTGATGTTCTCTTTTTGAAATTGTTAGAGTTGAGTAGAAAGATGTCTTATGAATATTAAAGTTCTCTATCGGGTACCATAGAGTATAGAATTTTAGTACAGGATTAAAAAGTGCGTTATTGTGATTTTGTCTGTGAAATCATATAATTGACAGATTAAAGTACGCGAGTATGAAAAATTGGTTAAAAATTGTCCAGCCGTCTTGGCGTGATGAGCGGCTAAACAAGTATTTACCAACGTTTCATTACCCCCCTTAAGCTACTTGTCAAACCGTGGCACGTGGTATAAGAGGAACATCAACGCCTTTTAGTCCTTAAGTCGCCCTTTGTGTGAAATTGTATTTTAAAGGAACAATGAAAGATAACGTCTTTGTTCACAGGTAGGTATGGAACTAGGTAGGTTCGGGTTAAACATATAATACAGATATTTCGGTCAAAATTCTTTTCGATGCCTATAAAAACGTCCATAATAATCTTCAAAAAAATAATGTTATCTGGGAATAGCATATATTATGTTTATTCGAGCTTTAATTTTATCGACATACGTGAACTATTAAAACAAAAAATAAAAATAGTTGGTAACGCAGTGGACATTATTTTCGAAGAGATCTGGGGACTGGTAACACGGTGGTAATTTGAGTGCCAACAGGGACTTTATTTCTAATAAACAGTGATTGTTATCCACGTGCTGTATTGGTAGCAAAGTACGGTTGACAAAAAAACAAATACGCAAGTATTTTAAACATTATATATTTCACAAACTTATGAGATTTAAATATACATATTTATAATCATTTATCCAAATTATACTGAATAAATGACTAAAACTTGTTCAACAGATTTGGCTGTGAGTCGTTCACGTTGATTGAAAAAAAAAAAAAAACATTTTAAATAGCTAAACGACCTTTCTACGTTAACAGAAGTCACAGGAAGGTTTTGTACCATAAAGAGTTTTATCTAGAGATGAAATCCCAAGAAGATAAGTATTTATTTTATATTTTTTATTGTTTCTTCCGCCAACTGCCAACCATACCGGTATTTATTGTTTCTTCCGCCAACTGCCAACTATACCGGTATTTATTGTTTCTTCCGCCAACTGCCAACCATACCGGTATTTATTGTTTCTTCCGCCAACTGCCAACCATACCCTTTGCTACGAAGTGTAAGTACGTTGATAACGATCATTGCTAATAACGGAAAAGTGAAAAAAAAGAAACGAAGAGGTTCGGTTGAGAACTGACGTGTAACACGGCTAGGAAAATATTAGTTATCTAACATTAGGCATTTTCTGAAAGATTTCATTATTTTCATCTCTATTTTAGCCACTAAAATGAATTTTGGCCTGTTTATGCTATTGGACGTATAGCATAACACGCAAACAGTACCCTTACCATGAGTTTACAGTGACCGTACTCGCTATAGCGACTGTGTAAACGTTTTGTATAGAGAATGAAGGATATTATTGGGTCTGTTCAATCACTTGAAACTGTGAACGTATAGCCTAAATGCTTAGAAATACACGTGTTGTTTTGATGTTATGTAATTGGAAACTGCGCACGGTGCGCCATGCCAGCGTGGCGTCATCAGACTAATACTAGAGGGCTGTGCCATCCGTCCGGGTTTGTCCGTTAGTCTTAGTTTGGAGGCCGTCCGGGGGCCGTGCGGGGCTGTCCGGAGAAAACCAGGACACTTAATGTGAATGAAATAAGTTTCTGTCAAAAATTACATTTTAGTGGCAAGCTTTTATAGCCGACTGTACTTTTCTTTGGATATCCATCAAATGCTCACTGAGACGATTCTAAAGAGCCCAAGCTCGGTAGGATTACTTTTTCTATTATAGAGTTCCTATGGCCACCTTCCGGCTCCATCATCAGATCAGCCCCATGGTACCATATTATTGTATTGTCATCAAAGTTAAGTAGGTATGCAAAATTTCAGCTCAATCGGTCGACGATATCTGCTTCAAAATTGAGTTGCAAGATTTCACCCGAACAAACATACTTTAAACATACAATGCAAGCTAAATAAAAGCTTGTAAAATAAAGTAACTGGTAATAGAGAATGCCGTTTGACATTAAGTCCGCCATTCGTACATGAGTTTTGTTTCGTGCAATAAAGTTTAAATAAATAATAAGCATTAGAAAGTACAGCGTTGGTCGCCGAGGCGTCCGTTTATCTAACAATCACGTCAGATAATGACAAGCCCTATGTGAAGATAGCACTATCTGTAGAACTTGTGAAGTTATTTCTGTACACAAGGTTGTTATTTCCAAAAGCGTATAATATAATGCTGAAGAAAAAACATTGTTATGATGTACACACTACACGAAACCGAAGAAGAACTTTTCCACCGCATGTGTTTTTTTTATTAATAGTTCTAGAAGGTCAGTAAACCTGTATTATGGTCTTCACGCACTAGGAACATAATGACATGACAATAGGCTAGTTGACTCATGTCAAATTGTATTAATATTTATTTCGTATAGTATTTATCTAGCACAGGAAACCTAAATATAAATATTTCAGTCCATAAAAGTAGAAGATGCCTGCAAACATTGAATTTGAAAATATGGTTCTTATTCTATTCGCTCATGATAGTTACGTCATCGGTCCCGTAAAGAAAACTGAAGGGCTACTCTGACGATTCCGAATAGCGCCGTTCCTCTCGATCCCCTGTCAAATTAAGAAGCCCCTGGAGATCTGTATTACAGGTTTTTCAATACCTAGTTCAGACTCCAGTCCCTCACAAAGGATACTATGTACCACTTAGGTACATGTAGGTATACTAATAAGTTGTCAAACCTTTTTCTATGTCCTTTGTGAGGTGAAAATAAATGATATTTTTATTTATTAAAGTATATTTGAGTGAGCGGGACGGCACTATACGACGGTACCGAATTTCGAACATCGGAGTAGCCCTTCCGTTTATTTACTCGGTATTCTACGCCACGTCACAAATAAGCTAAAGGCAGAAAATGGTTGACGGCATTTTTGTCAGTTCATAAAATTTATACGTATTTTTAATTAATACAATTTAGCTTTCTAGCTCTCACAAAAATACAATATCTACATTTTAGAGCTAGTATCAGAAAGTAATCATTATTATTTTATTGACTTGCCTGGCTGCTCAGTCCGTGTTGTGCAATGCACAGGAGGCTTAAAAAGTGAATGCCGGGGCGATTTATCAATTAAAAAAAGCTTTTGCGGATATTATGCGTTAAAGAAAAAATATACCTCATAATCATAAATTACGCATTCTCATTAGTAAATTTAATTTGACATGCTGCAGACGATTAATTTTGAAAGCACGCCAAAAAGTCGCATGTTACTTTTAACGCCATGTGATTTCCTACATTGTTGTCGTGTTTGCGAGGCATATACAGTTTTCAAATGCAGTCTTGCAGGTACTGCAATTAGGTCATCTAAGACCACATTTTCGAGTTGTGTCGTGAAAACTGTTCACCTTCTACCCTGTACTAGTTTCATACGTAGAGCCCACTAGGAAACCTCAACAAGGTGCTCACGACATATCCGAAGCGCTCGTGATAGGAAATACCTCAGGAACCGCATGGAAATTTCAATTTTCACGAAAATTTAAAGAATCTTGGGTAATATTGAGAAATTACGGAGATTTCTCCATGTTTCGTTGGCACATACATAGGTGAGGGACCATTTTATATGTAAGTAGGTCACACGGAAAGTTTTGTATTTCTATAATTTTTTAAATAATTTCATTTAGGTACGAACGTTGTGTTTTGAACTTAGATATGACGGGGTTATGATTATGACGGGAAACCGATTGCAATTTCAGTTCGGTCACCTAGGCCCGATTCCCTAAATGTCTAGTCGCCGTACGGGATGGCACTCGCGCTCGCACTGGTCTGAACTGGTCCGAGATATCGTGTCCGTGAGCAATGTCTATGTGTGCGTTTCCTCGAGCGCGCTTGTATGTAGATTGATTTCTGTACCTATCTGTTTTGTGGCCGTGTAGTGTATAAGAAATCGGTCTCAGACGTCAAATTGATTGCCTTTTGCCGATGATAGTATGTTCTTGGCTGAAGGGCTCTTTGCTTACAATACCCAATAAAAAAAATCTGGTCGATGGCTGACACTGTCACGTCGCAAATTTTAAAAACGATTTCGGAACAACCATGGCATAAGAAAACGAGGTATGACACTCCGGCTAGTGAGACTTTCTACGTCACTTATTAGTTGCCGGTTTATGGTAACAAAATAATTATAAGTGGTCATGTTCTTTGACTAAATTTTATTTTGTCGTAATAATTGATTAAAAAAATGAAAAATGAGATTCAGACACGTAAAGCCTGACCAGAAATATATGAGGATGCGCCATATTGCGGAATTTCACTGAAACTAATTTCTTATAGTGGCAATGATTTTATAATGGTTTGTCAACAATGTCAATGTTATTCGTGGCGCTTTCTTTAAAAGACAAATATTTAAATTTATCAAAGAAAATGCCGAAAACCATTCACAGTCGAGCACGTAAGATTATAAATAAAGTCGACACGTGTTTACTACACGAAAAACAGCCAGGAAAAGAGTGCATTCCATTAAATTATATTACGAGTTTAATATAGTGGAACTGACAGGTATTTAAACTAATGTCATTATAGTGGGTACCGATTGGTTGCAAAATTGTTGCCATATAAATACCGTTCTCTTGACAATCCTCATATATTTCTGGTCAGGTTTTAAATAACAAGGGAATCGGGAAGTATTATATTATGAATTATGATACACCAACCAACCAATCATAGCGTGATAACTTCAAAAGTCCACCTGTCATTCCAGAGTGTCATACCTTGTTTTCTTATACCATGAAAAAACTACAGTGAGGAAAAATTAAAGAGCTACAGTTTCCAATTGATCCTTAGAGCAAGGACTATCGGCAAAATATAACTTAATTGTGTTAAAATAACCTACCCTATTAAAGCGGACATAACACAATTTCACAAACAGTGTGTTTTAATATAGATAAACCTACCTTAGTGCTTGTGCTTGGCATTTCGTGGTGCTGTGATGCCGCAGATGCCGCACGGCTGTGTCGCATGCGTCGCCCGATGCCGACTCCAGAGTTTACGAGACGTGAAGCTGTAACAATTGTTACTTTAGCGCTGGTGTTCCCAATCAACGCTCCGAGCTGACGCAAATGGGTGGATCAACTTTTTCTTGCTGTTATTCTGTCCGTGACCCAAGGGATAATAGTGATTGCATTTCTAAGAAAAGTGTTGATAATTGACATTACTGGCACCGATTGTCAAGAGATAGTCTACATAAGAATGGGCTTATAACTGCTTAAACTACAAAGCTTTTGCTAAATATAACCACGGCAAATCGTAGTTTTAAAAAGTGACCCAGGGGCATCACCATGGCAACGAGTGGCAGAAAATAGTCGGTTGACCCAAATACAGGATTTTGTTCAGAGGGGGACTTGTGTGATTCAACCAAGGATCGCTACCGGTATTCATTAAAATTTAAATACCTTGATAAATAAAAATTTACACACAGGTAAATCATGAAAGAAAAATGTTATGTGATTCACTGCAATGTAAGCAGGACTCGAACTCGACCTTACATTTCCGGTGAAAAGATTTTATTAAAATACGTTAAAATATCGTCCTTGCATAGCATTTTTTTTTTATTTTTTTTTAATATTTTTGTTCCTTAACAATTTATATCGTGTTGGAAATAATACATAAGTAACTAACTCAGAAATCAAAATAAAGATGTCATTTCACAGCATTAACTATAAGAAATTAAACAATAGAAATTGAACAAACAGTAGTCATTACTAATTACATAACTGATACTTAATTTAAACGAAACTTTACAAACAACAAATAAATAAATTAATTATGGAGCTGCTCAAGTTCAAGCCATTTTGGAATGACTATCGTTGATAAATTCACCTACATCATAATACGCCTTTTTTAGCAAATAGTCCCTTAGCCGGCGCTTGAAAATATTTACATTATTTATCACCTTCAGTTCATTAGGCAAACTATTATGCAATGTGACCGCCTGATGTCGAACACTATGTTTCTTATGTTTTGAACAAATGCTAAGCAAGGACGTGTAAAAATGTGTAATAATAACAAGAAAAAAAAACGAAAGTGAATACCGATATATGGATGGAGCCCTGGATTTGACTATCTAAACATAATATTAGGAAATGGTAAAAATTAAATATTAATTAGTCAGTCTACTACAAAGAAACTTTCTCGCCTGTTGTACGTTATTTCTTATTTTATTACCAGTGGTCGGAATTAGGTGAGCTAAAATACCTACTGTTCGCGGTGAGACATAATATAGAGTGGTTACAACCGGATAAAAATAATGCTTAATTTGGATTCCGGGTATTCGATATTTATTTGGGTACTTGTTGTAATATTGAACGTGACATGCTTTGTTTACAGTGCAGCATGTTTAATGTTAGTTTTTAGTAAAAAGGGCTTGACAAAAGAAGGTATGTACAGGATTTCTAAGAAGTAGTCCTAAGATGAATAATATGTGTTTCCCCGCGCATTGTTTGTTAATGACTCTCAAAGGGGCGTGTTAGAGCCAAGCGATGTGAACAATTAGTGCTCAAAAGATAAGGGAGATAGTAAAAGGTCAAGTACATACTCAGGTAGGTAGATGGACTCATTCGCTCCTGAACCCTGGTCAGTTATGTTAGTGCGTGTGTGGTTTACTGGATTTATCGTAACGATTTGTTTTTGACTTTGGCTTGTTTTATGGTATACTGGATATTCTTCAAATTATGACCTTGGCCTGGAATTAAGGATTACGATTTGCTGCGTTTCATATATTCGTTCACCTGGATCCCATACGGTAATTCAACCATAATTTTAATATGCCACGTGGGAATTTGATTACACTAGATTCTTATTTATCTCAATATCTACTTCTAATTTGATTTCCTGTTATTCATTTGTTATTATGCAAATGCATAAGTACGACATGCACTCATGGTAAAATTTTATGCTTACAAGTTTGTTAGATCGATTTTAATATAGAAAAATGGAATTCTTATGAAGTCAACTATTTTGTATTATTTTCCCAAAACATGTAGTAAAAACAATATTTTCAAGTGAATTGATTTCCGTTCGAATACCATAAATGATACAACACTAAAAAGTCATATTTATTCATATCCTATATCTAGAAATTACCGTTACATACCTACGTGTTTTCCACGAGGGAATCGAAAATATGTTTGCTTAATATGTCATCCCACTGCCTTTGGATGGTAGGGTTTTCGGGCTGCTCGCCGTCTGGGAAAACCATGGACCATTTTGTCAGAGCCTCCGTCATTAAAGGAACTGA
This sequence comes from Apotomis capreana, assembly GCA_947623375.1. NCBI lineage: Eukaryota > Metazoa > Arthropoda > Insecta > Lepidoptera > Tortricidae > Apotomis > Apotomis capreana. Next base: position 3,743,525 of record OX392520.1, read on the forward strand.
GACGTTGTAACCGTCAGAGCATAATATACGAGTGACAAGATCTCCTGTTCCGTGTGACGACGCAGGATACGCAACAATCCCGACATCGTGGACGCGACGAATGCCTAGCCCTTTTTTTTATTTATTTGTTAATGTTACCTTTTATTACACACAAACAGAAAAATTATAACAAACCACTTATTATGCCTTCAGAAGCGAGTGAGTTACCTGAGTATGTACTTACCCTCCCTATACGTACTTGCTTCCTTATCTTTCTAGTACTAGTAGCTTACACTATTTTGACGCTAATACGCCACTCTGACAAGCATGGACAATGAATAGGTAAACACGGATTACTAATTTACAATAGATTTCACATTTTCATTATAATTTTAACTTTTTGGCTAGAATGTAACCATTTTCTTCATTACGGCTAGTACTCGCAGTGCCCGGATGAATATCGAATACCCGGAATCCAAATAAAACATTATTTTTATCCGGTTGTAACCACTCTATATTATGTCTCACCGCGAACTGTAGGTATTTTAGCTCACCTAATTCCGACCACTGTTTATTACTCTTTCAAAACTCAATAACTTACGATTTTTAGATGAATATTAAATTATGACTATCAATAAGTACAGCTAACAAAAGGGATCCATGGTTTACCCTCGTTCTATAGAGAAACGTTTCATTGAATTTTCATTACATAGAAATTTAATTTCATTGAACGCGTTTATTTTCTGAAACTATACAATACTAGCTGTGCCCCGCGGTGTTACCCCGCTCATCCCACGGGAACACTATATTTCATTTTAAATGTAGATATCTCCGTAACTATCTGTCCTAGAAAAAAATATAAAATGGAGAATGTAGTAAATTTAACTCTCTATAACATTGTCGAAGCGTTCTTCTAGCTAAAATGCTCCTAAAGGAAGATATGAGCAAAAATATGAAGAAAGTGCCGGTTTTTTCAATATGGCGGCGGGCGCGGATGGGGGGGAATTGTGCATTTTGCATTTTAAACACTGACTATAACCATCCTAGACAACATATCAAAAATTCAAAACTACCGGACCATTTGTAAGGTCACACATAGTACTTTAGTCTCTATTCACCGTATTAAAAGTCGGTTTACGGACGTTAATTTTACGTGATAACGTCATAAGAAAACATTAATGAAAAATTGTACACTTTTATGAATTGAAAGCCGGCCGATGGAGTGAAAGAGAGATAGATGCGTCACAAGCCGAACGCTTAGGCCGATCGTGCCTCTATCGCCTGTTCCGCGCTCTCGCTTGCACGCTCGGCTCAGGCGCAACGTGATAATGAGTCATGCTTTTTCGTGCGTGCAGCCGACGTTCATCGATTTATATTATAAGATGTATCACGTCAAAAATGAGACTTCACATGTTTTATTATTTAAATTTATAATGAACCTTCTCCATAGAGAACTGTTTTTTTAATACGATTTTAGAATTATCTAATAGTATAGGCAACTATTTCAGTGGACATACCTAGCATTGCACACTTTGCAGACTAACTGTCCGTCGCGGTGTACGAAAGTCTCGTGTCGACGCAAGGAAGATAGCCTCAAGAACAGTTTCCCGCATGTTGCACATGCGTGTCGCCGTGCGGCACCGTGCGTCTTCATGTGCACGGATAGGCTGTTGACAATGGGATATTGTTTGACAAGCGACTAAAATAAGCCATTATGACTTCTTTTTTTTTTAGTAAAAAAGAATAATTTATTGCAAGAAAAATTTAACTTATAAAACAAAGAAATAGTAATGAAAATATTAATGTGTAGCAAAAAGTAATAAAACACATCTCTGCCATTATGACACAATAATATTAATATGATAGCACTTATACACTCTGCTTTTCACTTCGACTGCGAGGAAATAAAAACTATTTAAAAATTTGAATTTCTTGGCTTCCATTTTAATATAGAGGGTTGCTAGATGATTACAAATTTTAATCAATCTGATCAGGTTATTTGGTTATCATCCGTATCCAGTACGTAGCTGGCCGATAACAAGTTTTTATTTAATTTTAATTCGTATATGGTCTACTTTACAGTTAAGCCCTAGGGAATTTTTGATCAGGATAAAAAGTATCCTACAACCATCTTTGGATGTCTAGCTAGCCCTGTACCTCCCTGTACCAGCCATCTCCATAAATGATTTTCACGTATTGTATGGAGGCTATACAAATTTTACCGTGCTAAGGTAAAAAGGCGACCTTTTTGTATGGAGCTCCATAGCAAAAGGTCGCCTTCTACCTTAGTACGGCAGAATTGGTGATGCAGTCGCTAGTGAGTGCGGTCATTTGACACTCATGGTAACTGTACGATACTGCTGGTTCATTATCTAATCTGTGGTATTGTACTTACTCCGTTCGTTGACTAAGCCATTTCCCACACACCGCACACTGCACTTTACTGCTCGAATGGACGGCGGAATGCCTTTTCAGTAGGTACGCCGCTGTAAAGCCGGCCCCACACTCTTCACACATGTACTTGGTGGTCGCGCAATGAACTTTCCGCACGTGGGCTTTAAGGAGGGTTTTGGTGGCGAATGTTTGGGAGCAGTTGGACTAAAACAAAAAATAATAATAAGCGACAAACTTACGCCCAAACTAAGCAATGCTTGTACTGTGGGTACAAGACGACAGTATACATAACTCATATACAAATACATATATAGATAAATATTCGAGTTCATCGCACAAATATTTGCCCTGGCTGGGATTCGAACCCAGGACCGCCAGCTCAGTAGGCAGATGCACTCCAAAATGCGCCAACCGCGTTATCAATAAGCAATAAGAATTATTTTAAAACTATTCATGGATGGTATGGAAAGGTAGATCTATTAATAACCTTTTGAACGCCAGGAGGTAAAGCAATTGCCCGTGCCCCCCACGCCACAGCAAAATAATAAAAGTGTTCTAAAATCAACAGGGATTTAAAAATACTTGTATCTGTTTGAATTACAAAGTTTTTGATCAATGGAATTTGGACGGCTGTGGCCGACGCTGGCGTCAGTAGAGCAATTATCTAGAAGTTACGCGTGAGCTGTGAAAATTCAGGAAATTTTCCGCGCATATACATAATTTTGACTGTATGGCATCTTACCACAGGACAATCCAAGCAGTCATCTTTAATATCAATGAAATATTTGTTTCTTTTCCCAGCTCTCTTTTTCACAATGACATTATCAACAAATGTTATTTCCCCCGCATCTTCCTGGGTTCCTGTAAAAAATAAAAAGTATTATTTTGATAATTTGTAATTTGCAGACGTAATGCTATATCATCTCCCGGATTAATGAAATTAAATTAAAACGTGAATTAATAATAAATTTAATTTCAACTAATGTATAATAGCTAATGACATTGCATTGTAACTTGTAACATGTTCCTATTTGTTGCATAACACTATGAGCTATAAATACACTTTTTAGGGTTCCGTAGCCAAATGGCAAAAAACGGAACCCTTATAGATTCGTCATGTCTGTCTGTCTGTCCGTCCGTATGTCACAGCCATTTCTTTCCGAAACTATAAGAGCTATACTGTTGAAACTTGGTAGGTAGATGTATTCTGTGAACCGCATTAAGATTTTGATGCAAAAATAAAAAAATAATAATAAATATTGGGGGCTCCCCATACTTAGAACTGAAACTCAAAAAAATTTTTTTCATCAAACACATACGTGTGGGTTATGTATGTATGTATGTGTGTAAACTCTTTATTGTACATTAAAATATACATATACATAGCAAGGACATTAAACTAATGATATGTACAAATGCGAACTTATCCCTGTAAGGGATTTCTTATCTTAGGGTTATCTATGGATAGGTCTTCAAAAATGATATCGAGGTTTCTAAAATATTTTTTTTTCTAAACCGAATAGTTTGCGTGACAGACGCTTCCAAAGTGGAAAAAAGTTGGTCCCCCCCCTCTAACTTCTAAAATAAGAAAATGAAATATCTAAAAAAAACATATGATGTACATTACTATAAAAACTACCAACGAAAATTGTTTTGAACGAGATCAAGTAAGTAGTTTTTTTTAATACCTAACTTTGCAACTAATTTATATGGGGCGCTATACATACCAGGTGCAAACTTAACTTAACCACTTAGGGATGGAAAGTGTTTGTACGGAACCCTCGGTGCGCGAGTCCGACTCGCACTTGGCCGGTTTTTTTGGAAATGACATCATTTATTTTGGTAGTGGGTCATTCGAACTATGATAGTTGGATAATTTTAGAGGGGAGGGGCCAAAAATCGTCAAAAATTAAAAGTTATTAGTTCTTTTAGTTTTATTCTTATAGTTTTGCCACTTGGGTACTGAATCGCTACAAAAAGTCACCATATGCTGCTACCTTACTATGTAAATAATTTACCTGAATCATTCGATTCTTCTCCGTTAGTTTGCACCGTTTCTATTGGCTCTGCAAATACCACTCTATCAAGTCTGTAGTATTTTGTCTTTGGGATGATATTGTCAGTTTCAATCCCCGAGTGGTTGACCTCCTGTTCCGCATCTTGCCCAAGACCCTTAGAGAATAATGTGAATAATGTATCTACGAAATTAATAAAATTTAAAAAAGGACTTCAACTTAGTGTGCAAAAACAATTCATGCTTGGAAAAAGCATTTGTATAACAAGCATGCCGAAATATCAAATAATATAAATATTTTGTCACGTTAATTAATTGTCCTCATTTAATAAAATATAGGGATTAACCCTTGGAGCGATATATCAAATTATATGCCACTCTAATTTGTTGCATAACATTTAATTAAGTATGTTACATGCAAAAACGTCTGTTTACACTAGAGGCCTTGACGGGTTAATTTCAATTTCTAAATGCTATTCCATAAAAATAAATTCTAACCACTTCAAAAACATCAAAGCAATTCAGTCTTTGAATTTTTTTCTCATCATCGTATCAGTCAGGGTCCTCTGCTGGACAGATTTTTTTCTCTTTTTCTCCCTTTAAATCTTTTCCAAACAACCTTTTGCAATAAATGAAACATAAGATACATTTTCATGCTTAAAATAAGAAACATATACAAAAGTTAGTAAGCATTTCTAAAAAATTTTTTTACAAAAATATGTTGTCAATTAGGTAAAGTTCATTTAAAATTTTCCTATTTTCTAACCAAATTCCTTTGTGACTTGCAATATAATGATTTCAGATTATTTGTAATTAAGAAGGCATTAGTATAACAGAACCTTAATTATCAAACACAGCATAGCCCTAACACTAACATTGATATAAAATTACTTAAAAAAATTGGTAACAATACAGGAAATTATTAATTGAACTTAACTAGTCTTAATTTTGTACAAACTTTTCTAGAAATGCTCATTCATTCACTAACCTTTGTATGTGAATATGCATTATCAGTTAAATTTTGCATGACATTAAATTTTGTCCTTCCAAAGACTTTTAACGCAACTGTGAAATTTAACTTTATTCCCTAACAAATCAAATTCTGAAATTAAATGGGATAAAGTGCAAAAAATTATATTAATGTTTAGTGCATTTAAAATTCATCTGTAATTTTGTGCCCAGTAACTAACCACACTACTAGTAGAAATAATGAAATAAATGTACAATACACAACCATTGCAAACAGAAAAAATAAACAAAAAAACAACCCAACCCGCTGAAAATACAATTTTAGTTATTTAATTATGGAGAAGATTTATAATAATATATGGACTAGAGGCTCTGTGGTTGTAGATCCCGCTGGTTTTAGGCAGCTGAATCTTTGCAATTAAATTTTTACATACTCAACCATAATAAAAAACAAAATTTTCGAGGAACTGAAGGGACATAAAATTCTAACCATTATCGAACCAACTCAAAACATTTCAAGGGATGTGGTTGAGATATGCGACCTGTCGAGAATAGCCAGACAAATGTACAATGGATATCCGGACAAGCAAAATTATTTTTGTTCAAGCTTAGAATATGTACATATGCCTAGAACAAGTTTTCATACAACAGATTTGTGAAAGATGAAGTCGCTTTCGTTTATGCGTGTGTCTACATACCAATCATAGACTTTTTGCTAAACTTAGGCCGTGGATAACCAAATCTAGCTTCATTTTCAAGCGCTAACTAGGTCTCTGGGTGAATTTTTTTAAGTGTTCAAGCTGAAACGAAGATGCTTCACTCGCCCAGTCAATAACATCATTATTGCTCTTTTATATTCAGGCAGTTCAGTTAGCCAATTCAAAAACAACTTAAACCAACTTACGTGTTCACAATGTTGTTGTCTGCTTTCAGGGTATTCATTATTTTCTTCATTAAAGTAATTATTTTCTTGATTTATCGATGTTTCATCCACAGTCATAACAGAACAAATAGTTGCGTCTTGCATTTTAGTCTTATAAGAATACGATGGCCTCCGTAAATAGACAAAACACAGATTTATCTAGTGTGCACATTCAAATAGAAAACAGCGAGATACAAAATACAAAATTTGTTTGACATTTAACAGCACTCAGCACTCAGCACTTAGTTTGACACTTACACTTTTGACAGAATTAGATGCGTATCGATTTTAGTGTGGCCGTCTATAAATTAGAAAAACCTACCATCACATGAGTTGAATAATCGTTCTCCTCCAACACAAGTGTAATAATTAATCATGTTCAAAAGAGATTGATAAATTATGGGTTTACAGTACACTACCAAGTGCAGTTAAAATAATGTAGTATTATAATTTTTCTTTTTCTCATACTTGCGGGAAAATATTTTACATTGGCAACAATATAAAAAATGTGTTTCCAATGTTAAATATTTGCTTCCTTTACGGCAATTGGTTGAGAATACACACATTAATTAATGAAATATTGTAATTGGACAGATTTATTGTCGTTTAATTAATGCTAAATTTAATTTACTTATTTTAGTTTTTGAGCAATTTTTGAGTCATGTAAACAGTTTGCAATAGAAATAAAACTAAATTAAATTAATAAGTATTTGTAATATACTAATAAAGTCAGTGTGCTTCCTGCAGTATTTAACCGTATTAAATTTAAACCTAGGTCCCTAAACAAAACGCTTGCTGCGACGAAAATATTGCAATCTTTCCTCTCTTCGGACTCTTCGTAATAGAAAACCATCTTACTATTATTAACAAAAACTATTGATGCCAAACGCGAATTGTTGAGAAAAACGTGTTCTTCCGAATTTGTAAACGATTTAAACGTAACGCACTGAATTCACGAATAAGTGATCGAATTTATTGTGTCAATACTGTCAATATCGTGTTCATTGTAAAATATATAGTTTGAAGATGGTTGTTGTGTCTTCAACATTTTCAGCTCCCGACGAGGGGGTTCTTTCACATACTCCAGGTACCAAGCTCTTGGTGAACGGTCAGGAGCTGGGCACAGCTACATTGTATATCACAGAGAGGTAAGTACCTATAGATCAATAATTTATTGTTTATATCGACCACGTTGTTTTTCTTTCACTTACCGATTTGTTTATTTTAACCTTACACAATAAGACCGCTTCAGTATTTATCGACAATTCATCCGAGGCAATCCTATTATAATTTTTTTCGTCACTTAAAAGTACAAAATAAAATAATTTATGCCGTTACAATTAATCGTTGTTTTCAACGATTATTTGTAACGTGTATCATTAAAAATATATCGTTGTTTAAATTTTCTTAAAATTTCACGACAATAATTTAAGCAAAAGAGATAATATGCTATATGTACTTAACTGTCTGTGACAAAGGAAACTTGCTTTGTCATACTATTTTCCATTGTTTTGGGAAGGACATTCTAAATTTATCTTAATTCTCACTGGTTGTTTTAAATATACATATAGGATTGCCAAGATAATCATATTGTAAAGTAAGTTGGTAATTTATTCATAACAACGTACAGTCGTAGTATGAAATAGGCTGGAAAATACATTTTATAGGTAATATGGGTGTACCCACAGTTTCCATTCCACCAGAAGGTCTACTTTGTTGGGCACATGACGTCTATGATAGCTACCTTAAAAACATTCAGAAGTCCAAGAATTCACCATCAATGAATAGGGTCACACGCCTGGAGTTATGGTTGAATGCCCCAATATGTGTCACGTAATAGGGAAAATTGCCAATGAGGCTCATGTGGTGTGGCTTCCAGTAAGAATGGGTTGTACAGGTTATTGGTATAAAGATGCAAACAAATTTCGTCCATAAGCCTACTCAGATGGCAGTCCTGGGTTTAAATCCCGCCAAGAGAGAATATTTTTGTGAGGAACTTGAATATTTGTACCTCGGTCATTGATGGTCAGTTTATTTTAGCATATATTTATCTGTATAGCCATAACAAGCCTACTAGAGCTTAGTTTGAGAGTTTTGAGACTAGATTGATTTGTGTGAGTTTTTCCAATATTTATTTATTAATTTATTCGTAAGCTGCACAATGGGACCTTTTACTAAACTGTCACATACACAATAAAATGTGAGCTTTTTAATTTACAACTTTTTACTAAATAATCTGAATTAATAATTTAAAACACAGTCATCATGAACCTCAATTCAATAGTTTATATAGAAAATGCTACTAAAACTGAATATATGTAACCACAAAATATGGAATTCTTAGCTCCAATATTAGCTGAGATCTTGTCACTTGTTCCAATTAAAGCTGAATATCTTGGAAACTACTGGTGGTATTCCCACCAAATATAGCTAAGAACCATCTCGACGAACAAATCTTTTGAAAAATTTAATTGCATTACACTCAATTGGTCCATCCATTTAGGAGTTATGATGCCAAAAATACACAGATATAGGGATAAACAGATAAACACGTTAAACTTATAATACATATATTTTTTTTGTTGGAGGTTTACAAAATATTTGATCTTTTGATTTTATAGTTTATGCAATCTTTCTATTCAGCAATGTAGTGTGGGGTGGCGGTGTCGGTGTCAACGGCGGATCTTCAGCTACCATCTCACTCCTGTACCCCAACATCTCGCTGCATGCCATCCAGCGTGAGCCGATACCAGCACTCTTTGTGGTGCTTTCACACGAACTCAGGTACTTTGAGCTGTTATTGTCAAATTTGCCTTATAGTAAAAAATGAAAATAGCTCGTTATTATAATTCTAATTTGTGAAATTGATTTATTAAAAAATGTAAGTTTTAATTTTGTTATCAACATCAGGCCATTAACCAAATTAACATTGAAATCTTCAAATCTTAATTGTTTGTCAAAAGTTGAATTGCTTTAGATTTCTTTTATGGGTGACCCATTTAACAAGTGTTAAAATAATTCTTTATTAAATTCGTACGTCTTTGCCAGTGACAGCATATGTATCTATGGAATTTGTACACCTTTGCCAGTGACACATCATAATTATGTGTCTACGGAATTTGTACTCCAATGCCAGTGTCACTCTTCAATTCGGGCAGCATAGCATAAGGGCTGAGTGGAATGCTGCCAGAAACTCTCTTTCTCTCTCCTTGGCAATTATTATTCCCATCTGATGGTGGGGTCTGCCTTCTTCGTTTTCTCTTTCCACTTCGCTCTATTTGACGTGTCTGACTCAGTAACTCCTGAATGAATGAATGGAATGCTGCCAGAAACGAACATGTTAAATTAAATGACCACTCTCTATATTCCATGTCTGATGATTTTCCATTTCTAGACTGCCAGAACTGGCCCAGCAGGGAGCGGGCGACGCCAACGAGGATGATGACGATGACGAGTTTGATGCTGATGACCCACCTACGGCGAATTTGTTGTGAGTAATTGCTTCCACTTCGGTATTAGAGGCGAGCGGTGCGGCGTGGGAACAAATAGAGCGGCAGCAACTCAGGAATAGAAAAAACAGTGGAAGTGGCATATACGCCTCAATTTCTAAGAGACCCGTTGTAGCCAAACGAACACATTGAAATTTTCAAATATAAAGAAATCTTGAACGTGATTCGCTCTAGCATTTCATTAAGAATGAGATTATAAACCATTGTCAGTAGATGTATTTTGAACCTTATGTCTCAGTGATACTGTATTATTTACATGCCGTATGTTTGTTACTTACGACGTATAGATACACACCATGGGTGATATTTTTGATACGGGTGTTGTTTATGAACTCCAAAACAAAACGGCATGTTTAACAGTTTTTTTTGCGATATGATCGGCACACTGTCACTCAAGAATCGACCTTGTCAGAGAAAGTGACCTTTTCAGTTTTCACTTTCCAACCCATAGTTTCTTAGTTGATGCCCGTTATTTAACAATACAGTATAGTTTCTTAACCACTTGACCGTTCAGCCTGCGAGACTATTTTCCTGTCAACCGTCCGGGTTTTTTAGCGACGCACGCCCCGCGCTGCGCATCCTCAACTTTCTACATAACTAGCGTACACTGCCATCTATATTTTTACGGCAAACCATTTGGTTAAGCTACGTTGTTGCATCAAGATAATTAGTAAATAATGCCAAAACATTCCACTAGATGCCACTATAATCAATGTCCCTTCTTCCACATCTTGGGATAGTAAGGTATCCGCGGACGGTTAGGAGCATCAGCCTCGCGCAACTCTCAAGGTAAAAAACGATCGACAACGGTTGTATGAAACGGGGGTGAATTTTTTACCTATCTAAGTTTGAAAGAACGTTGAAACCTACAAAGCATTAGATAATTGGCGACAATCGAATTTAGGCGGGTTGTACTTCAGCCGCCATTTTTGTCCGCCATGCCATGTTAGATGACGTTTCTATTTTGTTATGTAGTCGGCTTCTGTCAAGGTTCTGCGATCTTTTCAAATAATTCAAATTTCACAAATAATCTAATAATTTGCATTCTTTGGGTGTAGTGGTCGTCTAGAAGGTACGTACACAAGACAATCACAATTGCAAAAATGAGTGGATTGAAAAGGAAAAAGTGCGAAATATGCAGAATGAAAACGTGTCGAATGGACGGTCAAAAAAGACTATTCATGGCATGATTTCCACCGTTCGAAGATCGGTAAGTAAAAAATATACTTAATTACTGCGTGTTATAACCATGTTAATCGTAAGTTTCATTGAAAACTTGGTATTTCGGGTAAAATAATACATACCCTTATACGTATGTAAACAATAGTGCTGTATGTAAGTTTTATCGATAATTTTCATTTGAAGTGAAAAATACCTGGGTAAACACGGAATATCTTTCTTCAAGCAAAAGCCTAATTGGTATGTGTACTTATACAAAAGGGTGCACTTGAATACAGCTGTTAAAGCCGTCTCAGATGAGAGGATAAAACATTATTATCACTACTTTTTATGCCAGTTTGAGTTAGATTATGGTCACAGAAATATTTTACGAAAAATCTTCAATGGACTATGAATGGTACGGTTTCATCTGGACAAACAGATTCATTTTTACTCTGTAATTTTCTGTTTACCCTGTATTATTTGTGTTGCAGAACTTCCAACCTGGAGCACAGACTGGAGTGATGAAACGGCTTTTTTCGTCTATGTTTATCAGCAAGCCAAGCAAAGTTGAACGAAATAAAATTATTTACACACTATTGTTTTTTTTTTATGAAGTCAGTAACCTAAAGTAAACCAAATGTTTACATTGAAGCGAAATATTTAATGATTTAAATTACCGGAAAGCCGTTGGAGACGCGGGTGCGAATGCGAACCCCGCCTGAACCATTTTTTTTAAATACCGATATCGATATCGATAATTCGATAATTTGTGTAACATGTGACATCCCTATTTTGTTCTTGATGTTGGCATTATGTCATGAGTTGACACTGACACTGATATTGTTTGCGGCTTCATATTGGCAGTATGTTTCGCCCCCGTTTCATACTAATGCGAGTTCACGCTTTTTGTATGGCACTCCCGTCTCTTAAAACGTAGTGATTACATACTCTTTGAGGAGCATATTGGTTTTGGATACTATGCTATCGTCGGACGGTCAAGTGGTTAAGAGGGCGCCGAGCGTTAGCGACTGAACCATAGAGCGCGGGGAATGCGTATTTAGATCGGCGCGCGGCCGCCATAGTAAAAATGTATGGAGAATTAAAAGCACTTTTTGATAAATCTGTACCTTTAATACCAAACAATAATTGAAATATTTGATGCGGACAAATTGTAATGTAAACATTCATCTTTTTTTTTAACTGAAAATCAGAATAGATTTCCATTGTTAAAGTATAAAAAAACACTTAACGAATGCTTAAGATTTTACAGTTTTCGTCCAACTTTACTTAGTTTTCTAGGGTAAAATATTAATAATCTTGTAATTTTTCCACGGCGAAGTTGTTAACACACTCTTCGAAAAGCTAAATATATAGTTTAGAAATGGATTTAACAACTAGTGTTGACGTTGTCTACTTAACGGCAACTGCCTATTTTTTAACATTTCGCTCGGTGCAGTCTTAACTCCGAATCCTCTCCGCTCAATTTTGAACCCGCCGTTTTGTCCCAGGTTCATCCCGGCGAGCGAGGCGGACCTGCAGCCGATGTACCAGGCCATGATCCAGGGGCAGACGCTGCACCCCGACCCGCAGGACGACGTGGACGACGACCCCTACATGGACGGCGAGGAGGCCGACGACGGTGAGCCACAGACTAAGATCACGTACTACACGGACACGTCAAAGATACGTATCCGTGTCTGCGTTCGGCTACGGATCGGCAAATCTCGGCTCCGTTCGGGAATTGAATGAAAGCTTGTCAAATCGACAACGTCACAGACGGATCGGATCTACGTGTAATTAAGAAACTTAAGAAACGCATCTCCGTGTAACACGGAGCTGCGTATCTTAATTATACGTGCCGAACGGGTCGGATCTCCGTTGCCGTGTTATCCGGTAACGGAGATCCGGCTACGGGTACACGAAACACGGACACGACCGCGAGCCCCAGGAGAAACCCGGACGGATGGCAAGCACCCTTACATATTCCACGATCTCTTCACTTGGTAGTGTAATGCTCACCGCACAGACCACCCCCACTAGACGGAGCATGTAAGGCGACCCGCGCGCACCAACGATATGGTACGGCGGAACATTAAAGTATCAACACGGCGGACACCGTTTAGTTGCGTCCTTGTTTATTATCCATGCGTACGTCAACGAAAAAAGAAATTAAATAAATAACATGGTAAATTGTAGTGTTAAGTGGTGTAGAGAGACCTCATAAACATGGACGCTAAACGGTGGCCGCCGTGTTGATACTTTAATGTTCTGCCGTACCATATCGTTGGTGAGCGCGGGTCGCCTTACATGCTCCGTCCGTCGTCTGTGGCGTTACACTACCAAAGAAAGAAAGAAAATACATTTATTCAACGCAAACAACGTTACATGAAACAAACGAACATAAATGACTTACTTGACTTAATGTCCTATGTCCCCTGGATGGGGCAGAGGGCGTCCACAGTACGTCGCCATCCCGAACGGTCTTGGGCTTCGCGCTTCACTTCGCTCCAGGTCATTCCTATCGCCTTCGCTTCTGCAGTGATCGTCCGCCGCCAGGTTTGTTTAGGGCGACCACGTTTCCGCTTTCCTTGGGGATTCCAGTCCAACGAACATAAATACAATGGCTTATTATTTTCGCGGCGACAGAAAAATTAAAGAGCAGCAAACTATTTGCAACTAAACTAATAACTTGTCAGCGATTAAATATTTTGGCAATCATTTATATTAAATGAGCTTTAAACTAAGGATGTTTTAAAATTCAAATAATGGCAGCTACTTTAAGGTAGCAGAAATAATAAACAAGATTACAGAAAACATAGGCGAGGTACTATAAATAATGACTTGGCGACTAATATTAGCAGAAGATCCGACTCGGCCGGGTTAGGTTCGGTTGTTTTTTTTTTATATCCCTAAAAAGCGCTCCTTTTATTTTTTTTATGACCTTGATTTATTTTATATGCAATCTCCATTGAACAATTAGAGTAGGCCATTTTCAACTTTTTATCCGCTGTCATGTTTCCGCTTAATTAGTTAATTCAGTCGCCAAAACTCGATGCTAGTTTATATTGAAACAAAGCCGAAAATTGATTACTTAGCTGCTACTTTTTACTTTATTAGTCTTCGCAATTAGTCGCCAACTTATTATTATTGCTACCCCCTTTAATTTTTTATGAATCCCTAAATCAGATTAATTTGTCGCCGCGTTAAATACATGCGAAATACAATCATCGTTGAATAGGACCCCACTCAGCATGATGCCACGGCTAGCCGGGGCGCTGGTTTTCAGTGGTCAAAGCTGAAGAGATCGTGGAATACGTGAGGGTAGGGCTGCCATCAGTCCGGGTTTCCCCGGATTTGTCCTAGTTTGGAGGCATTCCGGGGGGTTTTCGAAAAGTGTCCGGGGAAAACCTGGACGTGTCCCGCTGTTAACGTGTTACGCTGAAAGCGATTGTTTTTTAATAATATTATTATCACACATCCCGGGAAAAACGGCAATTTACTTTAAATGTCCGGGGTTTCTTTTAGTCTTGGTCCGGGTTAGGCGAATTAAGAGATGGCAGCCCTATGTGAAGTGTGAAGTCCGTTGCCATCCTGAGTGTCGTACAATTGTAGTCTCGCCACGAAGTGTTTTAATTCCTTCGTGCTGATAGTTCCGACGGACCAACTAGCGCCCTTCACAAAGTATTGGCCGAAGGGTTTCATGTTCCGGCGTTTCAGTGGATACATTCGCTGTTGAAAAATGTGACCTAGTTTAGTTACTTGGACACTGACCCTTTAAGAGGAAAGTCAGCTCCTAGTGGCGGAACGCAAAGTGCTTCGGAAGATCCTGGGACCTAAGAGGAATGATGGTTCGTGGCGGATCCGTACCAACGCCGAGATTGAGGAGCTGGTGGCCGAGCCGAATATTATCGTAGAGACACAGTTCCATAGACTTCGCTGGCTCTGTCACCTACAAAGAATTGAAGAGGATCGCGCGACAAAAACTGCGTACTTACTACCAACGGGTCGGTCGTCCCAGGTGCCGCTGGGGAGACGTGGTGGAGTGGCGTGCTCTCGTTTCGGAGGCTAAGATCCTGTTTGGGTTGCTGAACCAAAATAGTTAGGTAGTTTTGTTACTTATGTTTTTATTATTTTGCATTTGATATGTACGTTCCTTTTAAGGTATTTATGAGCAACTGCCTGAAATAAAATGTTTTCATTAATTGGAAACTAATATTTCGTACAATGATGTTTTTCGGGCAATGGAGCGAGCTATGCTCGGAATTTCCTTCAGAGAACCAAGGTTGTAGATATAGCTTAGACAGTCGCCAAACTTAAGTGACAGTAGGCAGGGCATATGGCCGTTGGGGCAGAAAGGTTCTTGAGTGGTGACCGCGGACCGGAAGACGCAGCGTTGGAAGGCCTCCAACAGGGTGGACCGACGACCTGGTTAAGATCGCGGGTAGAAATTGGATGAGGGCGGCGCAAGATCGATCGTTGTGGAGAACTTTGGGGGAGGCCTTTGTCCAGCAGTGGACGTCTATAGGCTGATATGATGAAGCTTACTTTTAAATGAGGCTGTAGAACATGAAAATATATCTATGGGCTTAATACTACTATACGGTGTTTTCATTCATTCATTCATTCATTCATTCATTCATTCATTCATTCATTCATTTATTCATTCATTTATTCATTCATTTATTCATTCATTCATTCATTCATTCATTCATTCATTCATTCATCATTCATCCATTCATTCATCATTCATTCATTCATTGGAGACGCTTTAAAATATTTGATATGTTAGGTGACGAGGAGTTTGAGGACGCGGAGGAGAGCACGGCGGCGCCCGAGGAGGCGGCGGCGCGGCTGCGCGCGCTGCGCCTCGACCACACCAACGGCACGCACAAAGATGGTGAGCTTATTGCTACTCGCCAATAGGCATGTTAACTCATGTCAAATTGTAATAAACTAATGTTTATTCCGTAGAGTATTTAGCAAAGGAAACCTAAATATATATTTTTCAATTCATAAAAGTGAAAGATGGCTGAAAAAATTGAATTTGAAAATATGGTTTTTAATCTGTATTTTGAAATGCTTAAAACGCTGTCCGCCATTTTCGCTCATGATAGTGACGTCATTGCTGATGCTCATGTAAACAAAACTGAGAGTCTACTTTGACGACTTCGAATAGTGCCGTCCCTCTCGATCTCCTGCCAAAGTATATTGGAGTGAGCGGAATGGCACTATACGACGATCGTATTTCGAATATTTACAGGTAATTCTACGTCACGCCACAGATTAGCAAAAGGGAAAAATGGCGGACGGCGTTTTTGACTGTTTATGAAATTTCTAATTTTCAATTGATAAAATTTAGCTTTCTAGCTTTCACAAAAATACAAGACATTTTTTTTAGAGCTAGTTAGATCATTATTAACCATTTCAAATATATTTCAAAACTGGGTCTACTAGCCTATTATGGCTACCGTTCAATAACTGGCCACCTCATACAGTCCAGTTTTTAGCTACGCCACGTCCGTCTGTCCGTCCGCGGCTTAGCTCCGTGATCATTAGTACAAGAAAGCTGAAATTTGGTATGAGTATGTGTATGTATCACGCCGACAAAACGGTAAAAGAAAAACTAAAAAAAATAATCTTCGGGTACCTCCCGTACACCTAAAGTGGAGGTGATTTTTTTTTTCGTTCCAACACTAGTGTGTGGGGTGTCGTAGAATAGGTCTTTTAAAAAAAAAAATAGGGGTCACCCAACATTATTTGTGAAGAAATCAGAAGTTTTGTAAATATTCGCTCCGAAAATAAAGTTCATGTTGGTTGTTGGTTTTTCTATTAGGTCATGGTAAGTTTTTATTTGGAGATTCAATCTCGCAACAGGTTTTTTGGATTTACATGATGAAATGAAATGCGCTTGATGCGCATCAGAATCCGAAACTGAGAAGCAATCTTTAACATCAGATTTAAAGTAGACGTGGCGAATATGTTTGAAACAGGATGGAGTCAAAAAATCTACTGACATGTCAGAATCTTAATGGTTTGACACTGACGTGTGTCAACATTTCCACGGTTTGCCATGTAAACACTTTTTTTCTCTTTCAGATGGAGAAGACGAGATAGCGGACGAGTGAGCCGACATATTGTCGAATTTAGCTTTTTTAATTTTCCAATATAAATATAGATGATGATTTAGGACGTCACTAAACTTTTCTACTGTATTAAATGCCGTTTGGCTTTATAATACCTACCCATTAAAATGGGTAAACTGAAACGGTCAATGAAATTAATAAATTTGGTATTCATGACTAACTATGTAGGTGTTTTATGACACATGCCTATGTTTAGTTTTCTATATATTGAAACATCTTTGCTACAAAATGTTCCATAATTTTGTTTAAGCTTGTATTTATTATTAATTTAACGCATTTTAAGGTGAATGTACGAATGGTATTATAATGAAGCACTGGTTCAAGCCAAGGTGATTCTTGTGCTATAGAATATAAAAAAAAACATGGCAAAATATACTTACAGATGTAGTGCATGAAACATTGCTATCGGGATAAATTTGTAGCTTCCAAAGTCGACATGATCGACGTAATATCTATATAAGGGTGCTTCTCACCGCACACAAAAAAGGCATGAGATTTTCATATCATTTTTTGTACATTACAGTGAGGAGCTCCTTAACCCTTAAATGCACGCTGATGAAAATTTCCACAGTACTGAAATGAATAGTAAAAACTAAATATTGTCAATAAAAACTTTGTCAAGATTATCTCGAAATATCAAACTGACCCGAATTTCATTGTTAATTACGTAATTTCAAAAATAAAATTAGTGTAATTTGGCATTTAACCCGTCAAGCGTCCAGTAGACTAACGTTAGTCTACAGCAATTTTGTGCCGGTAGCGTCCAGTAGACACGCGCTAGTCTACAGCCCAAACCGCTCATTGGATCAATTTCTCTGCATCGATTCGTTATGGTGGCAGCTTGATAGATATTTTACTATCCAACAACAGCTATCAGAGCACACAAATTTGATTTTTAACCAATCAGAATCCTCAATAGTGACGTGTAAATATATTTTTTTCTCTACATTGGCGGAATTCGTCCGCCATTTCGAAAATCACTTGCATTTGAGGTGTCGTGTCGTGTGATAAATATGTCCAAATCTTTTAAAACGGAAAGTGTTTATATTATGTATTATATACCAAATTACTGGCAATTAAATAAGGTTTTCGTTTTTAATGTTAAATTTAGCCGCACGACATTGTTTCCTAGTGAAAAAAGTCCTCAAGTTTGAATGACGCAATAATTTTGCAATGATGGCCGTCGTAATTCATTTGTTTCCTAATTTTCAATTGTTCAAAACCTTACGACCAAATAATAGTTTTATAATACACTTTCTCAGGATTTCATTTCATATATTAGATTGGTGTAAGGTCTTGGGAATTTCGATAGATTTATGATTTTGTTCAAACAGTGCTCAATTTCGCGGCAAATCCGCCATGACAGTTGCGATTCGGGCGGCGCAAGTTTGTAGCGTGCGCGCACGTTCTCGTAAATAAATATTTGTTGTGAAGTAATTATTAGGTGTTTAGTAGTGAATTTACGTAAAATTGACGCATAAACTAACGATATATAACACAATTCATATAATTATTCTCGGGGTAGGTAAAATTCCCATCTTTAGCGGAAATTCAGCCGTTTCTTGTTTGTATGGGACATTTCGCGGTGTTTTGTTCTAGGGAGGTCTGACACTTGACGGGTTAAGGGTTAAAACTTCGTTAGGTAAAATAAATTTCATAGTGAAGATTGACGTCACTATAATGTTGCCACCTGCCAATAGGCGTGGTACAATTTTTTGAAGACTATTTCATTATTTTTTCGATAGTCCTTGCTGTGGGGATCTACAAGCTTGCAGGTCATTAATTTTTTCTTACGATGGGTTTTTCCAAAATGTCTTTTTAATCTGTCAATTTGACAGTTCTTAATATTAGTGGCTGGAAGGATCACTGCCTTTGAAACCTAATTAAAGAAATACTAGTTGATGGTTGATACTTGTCAATGTCAAACGGTTTGATACTGACATGTGTCCGAATTTGAATGGGTTGACACTGACGTGTGTCAACTTTTCAACGGTTTGATTAATTTTTGTTTTTATTCATGGTTTTATTCTTTATAAAGTGAATATTATTTTAAACTGACATTGGCAAAAGCCACGAGCTGCCATTCCTGGATTTAATTGATTACTGAGAAATGGGCTTCCGGTCCGTGACTCAAGATGGCCGCATGCGTTTAAGTTTTGTTGTTCGTTATTTATTCATTTTTGTTATTCAATGTGTAGTGTTGATAGCGTATTGTGCAGTGATCTAACGTATGAGTGAATAGCTAATGAAGAATTCAACTTGAAGCGTACATAGCCCTTCCTGGGTCAAGGCCCGATAGTCCGTGTGGGTTTTTGTAAATCGCTATCACTTTACAAAAAGCAAGACCTCACCGAACAACGGCATGCTCTACGAGCAAACTCGAAATTGGCGAAATCATCATTAACTTTGATGGAAGCCATATTTTAAAATTAGAATTAGAGAAATGGTATTTTGCTACGCATGCTTTACCCATTATGTTTCGACATACGGTGGTAATTAATTAAAATATGATTATTTTGTTTTCTGTATGAAACTGATAGTGTCGCACTTTGAACATCTGTCAAGTACTTCGCCGAGGAACTTCGCGAGTAGTGTAGTGCCGCTATAAAGTTAATATTATTAAAAACTGACATTAACAAAAGCCACGAGCTGCCATTCCTGGATTAATATTGAAAAGTGCCATCGAAGTATCAACAATAATCATATTTAATGAGCTTTCGGAGGCGAAGATCCCTTCAGTCACTATTATTGAGAACTGTCAAATTGTCAATAAAAAAAATCGAAAAAACCATGGTGAAAAAATGTATGACCTTTTGTAGATCCCCTTTTGTACAGCAAGGATTATCGAAATAAAATATAATTTAATGGTATTCCAAAAATTGTACAAAGCCTCTAATGAACAGTGTTACTGTATTACATTTTATATTACTAATAATTTCCAAAAATTAAAAAGTATGAGATTATACCTAATCAAATGATGCCTTTGATTTGGTATTTTGTTGTGTGTTTGTTTTCTGATTTTTGTATTATTATAATGAAAAGTATTACGTCTTCATATAATCTCACTTCAACATATACAGCAACAACAGATACTGTAGTGTCGTCCCGTTTTCTTTGATTCATTGGAAAGGGACGAGACTACAGTATTGCCACTTTTTAATTCCTACTCTTTTATGTCGTACCTACTGAAATTTCACGGTTGTGATAAATATTTGGTTACTCGGAAATTACTTCAAAAACCAATGAATGAGAATACACGTAATTGCTGATATTAGATCGAGTTTTATTGATAAACAGGCGGACGGACATGTACAGTCGAGTTAATTTACATCTACACACTTACGAGAACAAAAATATCTGAACACGACCCTATTGGCAGGAGCATAAAGTCGTGTTCAGAATTTTTGTTCTCGTAAGTGTGTAGATGTAAATGAACTCGACTGTACATGGCGAAACTATAAGGGTTCCTTGTTGACTACGGAACCCTAAAAGTCTAAAAGTGATATGGTCAAACCATAAAACAGTAATCTTAATTACATTGCGCTCGTAACTGTCAGTTTACTCCGTCTAATTAAAAATTCGATTGTAACCAGTTGTTTTGTTTGTGATACTTACCGGACTGTTAAAGAAGGTTATTTGACATGTTTCTATACTAATTGTTAGTTACAGTATTTGGGATTATTATGAAGATATTTTACATGCAATTGCAAAACGTTAACAAGGAAGTGTTCGCATAATGATTTTTCTATGGGAATTTAAAGAGTATCAGTAATGATAAGTTATTCAGAGGTCATTGTGTACATTTTTAGTTTATAAAATGTACTGAGAACTTTGTGCCCGTGACAGATGTCATCTCAGTCCATTTCTAGGTTATAAAATAAATTGAAATGACAGATGTCACTGGCACCAAGCTATCTGACCTGGCGGGGACTAGGTATTCATGTAAACGGTAAATTCTAACAATATGTGGAACCAATGACTTGTTAATTTTATAATAATATTATTTCATTCTTTATAAGTAAGGCTTCGATTTTATTCATAAGTTGTATGTTATTTGCTGCTTTACGAAGCCATTTGTTAAATATTGGAAGTGGTTCCATGACCACAGCTCGAATAAAGTCACGCCAAAAAACAATTGCACAAATTAAAATTCAATGTAAAAAAATTACCAAAATGGTGGCCTAATTTTGTATGTAATATTGTACAGTTGCGTAAACGTCCATTAAATTTAATGCCGCTTCGTTGTATATTTTATCTTAACGAGCCGGAAAACAGTTAAGTTTTCGTTGTTAGTGTTGGACGTTTTTGTAACCTGTCGTGTATTCTGTAAAGTACTGTCAAAGTTGATTTGTTAAACGTTTCCCTTTGTCATTTTAATTTTATGGGTATCTTCCGAACTGTCGTCATATCGCAAAGGTAACTGAAGAGAGCAAACCTATTGTCACGGACCAATGTTTAAAAAAACTGCCAAACTTTAGATCTATTTGGAAGCGTCGCCTCTCGCCGTCGGCTTTCGACTTTCTTAAGCGGCATATGAAATACAGGGCAGAATTTCACTAAGATGGCAGATCGGTGCGTGTATAGTTTTTACTTTTTGAACTAATCCTATCCACTTACAGAGCATAATTGGATTCAGAGGTTGATTAACAAACTATGATAACGATATAATCTAAGCAGATTTGATTGTATGTTTTTGCTGTATAGTAGAACATTCATACACCTACGAAAATGGATACGAAAACACAATTGCTCCATTTGAAACCTAGTTAACTGTGGCGGAAATGGTTACGAAAACATAATGGCACCATTTCTAGTTAAGTGTAAACAATAGAGTTGGTAATTCAATATCCTTTAAAACATTTACCTGCCTTGGGTACAAACCACAGCGAATACGACTATTGCCACTATTGCTAAGATACAAACCCTTTGTTATTGTCTGTAAGTACATTGGGTCAGTTCAGAAAATAAAAACTATCTCGTATTATTGGTCTATGCTTATATCATGAATCACTGACTACAAGTCCTAAGTTAGGACTCCTAACGTAGATCGATCTTAACAAGAATGTTGCCAATTGGTACTCGCTATAACTATAATTGAGTGAATGTGATATTCGCGTAGTTTTTGCGCCATTCCTGAATGTTCGGTCAAATGTTTTCTAATTTTGATATGAGCTGTTACGATGCTATTTCATAATAAACTGCTGGTAGCTGTCAGATTTTTACTAAACCTTTGTAAGTATTGTTATATTACAGTAAAATGAGATCCATTTGATAATCTTTTTATAACTAGTATTGTGTACATCACGACGGCAAGACTCGTCTAACGTGTGAACTGGAACTGTGACTACGCGGTTGGGGAGAAAGGGATAGTAGAGCCATCTACTGGAATTATTATTACTTCCTTAATATCACCCATTGCTATACTATCTCGGTTAACAAAGGCTTGCGACTACTCAACGAAACTTTCAGAAAAAACTGGATTTGAAAGGGCACAAATTTAACTGGGCATCTCAAAAAGAAAAAGTCTGACTTAACCTAACCTACAAAAATGAGATCTTGGCAGCTGCCAGCTAGTGTAGTTGGCATCTGTTCTCTGGGCATTGATGCCAAGTTATTGTTTTAACCGTCAAGTTATTTATTTTAGATGCCAAGTTATTATTTTAACTACCAAATTAGATACGAAGTTAATTATTTTAGATGCCAAGTTATTGTATTAGCTGCACGAAAAATAAAATAACCCTTTTTAAAGTGCCTCGCGACGCGTAGATATGTTATAACTCTTTGTAGACAGATGAGGGTTGTTTACACATGAATTTCCAGAATTTTAGACTTACCGTTGTAAAAATGTAGGATTTCGTTGAAATATTATTTGAAGTTAGCATCGGAAACATAAATTTGTGTACGGTTGTCATTCTGTAAACGCTCAAAACCGTAGTATTTGTATACACATTAAGATCTGGTTCATGCAACCTTTATTAATAAACCATATCATAAATAGACATTGTTTTATTCTACAACTAGAAGGTGCCCGCAACTCTCGCTTTTTTTACCGTAGTAGGGTAAAAAGTATCCCATAACTATCTTTAGATGTAGCTTTGGACAAAATACAAAATCTATCTAGCCATTTCGCCGTGATGAGGTCACAAATCATTTTTAAGAACATATGGCGCAGCGCGCCCTCATATATCGGCTGTTAGGAACCTGAACTAATGACCCCCTCTCATTGACGTATTAATTACATGGACACACAATCCGACGAAAAAAATGGCACCCTCTCAACTAATGCAAAATCACAAATCGCATTAGTTGGGCGATCAGTCTCGTTTAGACCATGACACGTGACGGGTCTCAAAAATGACTTCATTTTCAGTGAAAAATTGCAGAAATAACAGCTATAAAATAAAGATTAAGGTCGGAATATTCTTTTTTACGCAGATTCTATTGATTAATTAACGAATCCTATGTAAAATCATAGCATATTTTAGATTAGAATTATTAACTTTGTCCCTACAAAATGCACCTCATCACAGAACAAAAATCTAAGGAGTCGCTATAGTTTTATATTTTATTAATTAATAAAGGAGTGCAATAAATAATTATCCTATTTTTTTATTAAAGATTCCCACGCTATCTTAAACAACTTGAAAAATTGAGGTCACGTTTAGTAAGAGACAGACGTCAAGAATAATTTCAGCCAAATAATTCGTCTCTCGTGTGTTCGTTCGGCATAATCATATATGTTTTTTTAATGTTTAATGAAAAGAAGCGTAAAAGTCTTTCACTCAACACAGCTTTAATATCTCAATAAAAACGTAAAAAAATGACAATGTATACAAAAGAAGCGTAAAATGGTTATGTAGTGTTTGTGGTAGTAGGTATCTATACATAAACAGATATACACTGTCTCAGGCGCACGTCACATAGGATGCTGCGCTTAGTTACACGCGAGCCGAGGCTATGTGTGCGGCGGCGAGTGAGCCAGTGTTATGATTATGAACATATGCCTTTTACAGGCAGATCCTACAGGTTACATTAATAAATTAATAGAAAAATTGCTCTGTTGTCATTGTTTTATTTTGTCTCAGAGTCTACACACTGTCAGTTTAAACCTTTGAACGCCAAGAACACCTAAAGACAATGTGTGCTGCCGTGCATACTACGCCACCGACTCTCGCGCCACGCCATCAAACTTAAAAGGGCTAAAAATGTTAATATTTTGCACTTGCCTCACTCTCATTTCACATACTAGAACAAGATGAGTTGAGAAATCATAATGTCATTATTACTGATCCCTTCCATGCAGCGTCGGGACCGTAATTTGTTATTAACAATTTACGAGTTTATTTAGTTCAAACAACAAATATATTTTAATACCTAAATAAAATAATAATGAAAATATTTTTAGTATTTAAAACTATTAAAATCTGCTCCATTCGTGCCATGTTCCAAGTTTGACAAGAGACATGAGTCAGAATACGCTAAAAAAGTGAATTTACACGAAAAATATTTGTGGTTATAAGTACGTAAGCCAATTTGACACTTAAACGTTTGAGTAAAGAGTTATTTTGTACGAAGTAATTATGTTGTTGTAAATTATAAATAAGCGTTATTGGCATCTACTGGAACATGACAGCAGTGCCACTTTTTTCGACAATTTTGTTCGGGTCTGTGGCTCTATTATAAATAATACCTCAATGCCCCCTCTTCATAGAAAACTGATTTTTCAATAAAGTTTCTAATAGTAAGTATAGAATAGATCGATCGATCGCCCTCTGGTAGTTAAGCATACAGCGGTGGATACGGTCGGTGAGTTGTGGAAATAGCCGCTGGGCTTATATCTGTGCCTCTTAAGGTTAGCCCTCACTACCAATGAGTCTGATTTTGTGTGAGAGTATAACCCGCTAATGGGATTATCTCCACGCCAAAGGAGTGATGGAGTACGATGTGTATTAGGGCAAAGGTGCGCAGGAACAGAGTACCACTCTTGTTTATTGGGAATTATGAATGAAAGACTTGTGTATAATAATTAACATATAATATAGAGTGGTCAGTCCCCCCCTCCGTCGCTGCTGTCCGCGCTGTCGTCGAACTCCTGGTTCTCGTCCCACATGTCCTCGCTCGCCGAGGACTGTCGCTCCACTTCCATTTCCTCGTCTGACGAGTCTGGAATGATATTGAAAATGATTTATTGGGTATCAAAAGTGTTAGCCTAGTTAAATAAAATTTACAGAGTAACACGCTTTTACGTGTCTAGTTGGTTGCTAACAATAGGCCTAAGAATGCGATCCTGTGCCCTAAACTAGGAAAACCTGTCTTATAGGGTACAGGGTTTATTCCGCCGCTTATTGTGCAGTCGCTCCAGATAAGATGGTGAAACAAATTAAGATAACAAATACAATTAAATATGAATTTTGAAAAAAAACAAAAACAATATTGATATGATATTCAAAATCAACTTTTTGGACACTTTACGTTAAATTCTAAATAAATAAATATTGAGGGACAATTCTTCACAAATCGATCTAGTTCCAAACTAAGCAAAGCTTGTACTATGGCTACTAGACGACGATATACATAATATATAAATTGTAGATAAAATTAATGACTCAGGAACAAATACCTATCATCACACAGTTATTTGCCCCGGCCGGGCTTCGAACCTAAGACCGCAGGCTCAGTAGGCAGGTGCACTACAAACTGCGCCAACCGCGTCGTCAATAAGCAATAAGAATTACTTATTTTAAAACTATTCATGGATGGTATGGAAAGGTAGATAACAGTGTTATGATCTCAGGTAGGGAGGCACTTACAGTGTTATAATCTCAGGTGCGAAGACCTCACGTGTATTTTTTCTACAGTGAACGAACTAAGAAAAAGTCGATATTTTTTTCTCAGTTTTGTTAAAAATAACTCTTGACTTGTTCAATACCTCAAAATAGCGAGTCTGTTTTACGAAATTTTGGTGGAAAAAAAGGCATGTATTTAACGCGGCGACAAATTAATCTGATTTAGGGATTTATAAAAAATTAAAGGGGGTAGCAAAAATAATAAGTTGGCGACTAATTGCGGAGACTAATAAAGTAAAAAGTAGCAGCTAAGTAATCAATTTTCGGCTTTGTTTCAATATAAACTAGCATCGAGTTTTGGCGACTGAATTAACTAATAAGCGGAAACATGACAGCGGATAAAAAGTTGAAAATGGCCTACTCTAATTGTTCAATGGAGATTGCAAATAAAATAAATCAAGGTCATAAAAAAAATAAAAAGAGCGCTTTTAGGGATATAAAAAAAAACCAACCTAACCTAACCCGGCCGAGTCGGATTTTCTGCTAATATTAGTCGCCAAGTCATTATTTATAGTACCTCGCCTATGATTTCAGTAATCTTGTTTATTATTTCTGCTACCTTAAAGTAGCTGCCATTATTTGAATTTTAAAATATCCTTAGTTTAAAGCTCATTTAATATAAATGATTGCCAAAATATTTAATCGCTGACAAGTTTTTATTTTAGTTGCAAATAGTTTGCTGCTCTTTAATTTTTCTGTCGCCGCGAAAATAATAAGCCGAAAAAAAATACACGTGAGGTAGTTAGGGGGAGGGGGGGTTAGCAAAGAACCTCACCAAATATCACCAGGGGGGAGGGGGGGTCAAAAAGTAGCCGAAAAATCCTCACGTGATTTGTGCACAAGCCCCAAAGAGGCACTTACAGTGTTATGTTTCTCAGGTATGGCGGCACTTACAGTACAGTGTTATGGTTCTGTAGACGCACTTACAGTATTATGTTTCTCAGGTGAGGAGGCACTTACAGTATTATGCTTCTCAGGTACAGAGGCACTTACAGTATGCTTCTCACGTACGGTACTTAAGTTTTAGCGTACGTACCGTTATAATCGATGACGGCTTCCTCGACGGGCCCGTCTCTCCGCGCCTCGCGCTGCGTCAGCGTCAGGTCGAGCCGGCCCCTCAGGTTCAGCAGCTGGCACAGGTGGGACCGTCTGCAACAAAAGATAAATAAATAAATAAAATAAATAAATATCGGACAACCTCACACAATCGATCTAGTCCCACAGTAAGCTCAAGAAGGCTTAGTGTTATGGGTACTAGACGACGATATACGTACTTATATAGATAAATATATACTTAAATACATACAACAACCATGACCCAAGCACAAATATTCGAGTTCATCACACAAATATTTGCCCTGGCCGGGATTCGAACCCGGGACCGCCGGCTCAGTAGGCAGGTGTCTACAAACCGAGCCAAACGTGTCGTCAAAAAGATTACTTCAGTTAGTTGCTGACGAGATCGGAAAACAGGATTTCTTAACCTTTTGACCACTATAGATGGTATCACTATAGTTTATTAAATGAAACGGCAAGAGTTATATCGATGTATTTACTCAGAAGAAAGGCACAATAGCCGAAAGTTGCGAAGGCTTTGAAAGTTCGGAAACTGAAAGATGATAGGAAATAATAATGAACAACAATTAATGTTTTAAGCGCGCTAGTGATGGGAGCAGCTTGCGCTAGTGATGTGCTAACCATAACTGTTTAAAAGGTTAACCAAAAGGAGAAGCAATTCACCGTTCCCTGGACGCAGCAAAAAATAAGGAAGTGCTCGTAAATCGACGGGGAATAAAAAATACTAGCAGTTTGAATACGGTATTTGACTATAGTGAAAATAAAATGTACATGGAACCAAAAAAACTACAACAAATTTTTGGACATTATGCTAAAAAGTAGACGTGTTTTGACTACTGACTTTTATGACGTCACAAGCAGTATTATCTCCACAGAAACTTGATAGTAACAGATCGTTTTTAACATTTCATAGAGTTGCTGATTTGAGCTGTCATCAAATACCGTATTACGAAGCTTTTGATCATCGAAATTCGGACGTCATTTGACGACGTTGGCGTGAGTGTAGCAATTTCCGTCGTGGTTTGACGACTATGGCGTTGAGAAGGTTAAATGGTTACGAAAAATACTTGTAGTAAAATATGTAATACCTGTTAGTGAATGTGGCGAGTAGTGTAGCCAGTCGGTCGGCGTTGTGCGCGTTCATGGTAGCTAGTAGAAGTGCGGCGTGCGACCGCAGTATGGCCGACACCCACACACACACCGTCGCGCATCTGCGGGAGATAGCAGCATATTATTGTACTGTAAGTCACAATATCGGTCACCATTCCATACCTGAGAAGCATAACACTGTTAGTCCTTCCGTAACTGTGAAGCATAACACTGTAAGTGCTATGTTAAATATATGAAATGAACTTACAGTGTTATGCACGTCTAGCATAACTGTGACACGCGACTCTTTGTCGCGCCACAAATACTACCTGTCACTTTCCTTTTAATACCGTGTGAGCAAGACAGGTGACGGTGAGTCACGCGACATGCGAAGTCGCGGCAAGATATGCTAGCCCTACTGCTTCTCGCGTACGGAGGCATGTTAGGTTATGGGTAAAATTAATATATAATTGATGTCATTTAATCTGTGCATGTAGGGAGTTGTTCTTTAGCACACTTTCACCCTGAGCGTTTAAATCAAACATTTGCACATTTTATACTCGGGTGAGGCAACGCGCTCGCGGCGAGCCGACTTTGTGCATCGCACAAAATTGTGTCAGACGCGATAACAGCTGTTGCTGCGTTTATTGTATCTCATCGAATAATAAACAAAAAGAAGAAAATATGTCCTCAGTGGTGGATGAAACGGTTATTATAATAAGTTTCTGTCAAAAATGACATTTTAGTGGCAAGCTTTTATAGCCGACTGTACTTTTCTTTTAATATCCATCAAATGCTCACTGAGACGATTCTAAAGAGCCCAAGCTCGGTAGGATTGCTTTTTCTATTATAGAGTTCCTATGGCCACCTTCCGGCTCCATCATCAGATCAGCCCCATGGTACCATATTATTGTATTGTCATCAAAGTTAAGTAAGTATGCAAAATTTCAGCTCAATCGGTTGACGATATCTGCTTCAAAATTGAGTTGCAAGATTTCACCCGAACAAACATACTTAGATACATACATACATACAATGCAAGTTAATAAAAAGCTTGTAAAAATCGTGGTCACCAGCCAACGTAGTCATGTTAGTACCTAGGCGGCGTGCGCTCGGACAAGTCGGAACTTGTTCGCGTGTCCAAACGGCTCGAGCCGCGTGCAAATACAAATATGTACAAATACATTTTTTTTATTGGTAACACCAAGTTACATGTCAACAATTTTAAGCATAGGTAGGCACGCCGGATTTGAGCAAACGAGCGAGCCGGGCATGCCTCAACCCGAGGCTGCCTCAAATTCGTACGCACATTTGTATGTATAGTTCGAATCCCATTTGTTAAGCGAATCCCATTAGCTTTGTACCCGATGAACAATACTCATTATCTGTATTGTTAACGGTGGCCACAGCTGCCACTTCGAAATGTAAGGCGTTATAAGTGCAAATTACTTTTACACTAAATTAGTCTTTAAATCAAACGAAATAAGGTTTACTCTTAAACAAAGAGAACACAGATGTTGGTCACTTCGTAAGTGAAAGAGCAGTGAAGTTCCTATCGATGCTTATAATGACAATGAAGTGAACAACATCTCTGTTCTCTTTGTTTAAGAGTAAACCTTATTTCGTTTGACTTAAAAGACTAATTTAGTGTAAAAGTAATTTGCACTTATAACGCCTTACGTTTTGAAGTGGCAGTTGTGGCCACAGCTGTTTATCGGGTACAAAGCTAAGTGGATTCGCTCAACCAAAAGGAGTCAACAGTGATTACCCGTCCGTGCCAGATTCCGCCAAAGAGGGCGATCAGCCCTGATATAGCTTCCCCACATGCTCGCGAGGGTATGTGAGCGAGTACCACACGAACCAAAAGGATTATTTCTATACCACTTTATGTTCAGTTTTATTTTTATTTTATTTTTACACCTTATTTATTTTACTGTATTATGTACCGTAACATCGGGGTACTTTGACCCTACAAGGTTACTTTGTCCACCAAAAAAAAAAACATTGTATTTAATTAATTAATTCTTTAAAACAACATCACGTGATTCAACTGTCTCTGTATAAGCGTTAGGTGTCGTTTTTATAAATTTATTAATTAAATAAAATGGGTTTTCATGGGTGGATAAAGTAACCTTGTAGTGTCAAAGTACCCCGATGTTACGGTATTACATGCTGATATGGGTCTCATTACCTGAAATAAAGAACATTTATTATTTATTATACTCACGTGGGCGTGTGGCGGGGGGCGAGCGCGGCGAGGTGCTCGAGCAGCGGCGGGACGTACTCCGGCGGCAGCTGCGCCGTCGTGCGCGCCGCCGCCGCACGCGCCGACCGCCCCAGCACCAGCGACAGCAGCCTGATAAACATACCAAATTATAATTCATAATCATTTATTTCCAAGAATATGGTACATTTGGTTATTATAAAGTGTCTTAGTGCTACATATTCGGCCAGTATTGGCGTAGAAATGTTATTATAGTATTGCTAGTAAACATGTCAATTCAATTATTAAATTTAATTATATTAAAGTTAATATTACACGTGTCAATTAATAGATTCCGAAAATTATGTCAATTTCTATCAATTAAATATAAATATGTCAATTAATATTAAAAATAATTAAAATTAAGTCCTTACAAAAATAACATACACCCTTATATACATTTGAAATTTATTTACAATAGTTAGAGCTGTCATAGTTTAAAAAATCTGTTACAGTATAAAAACATTCATTTAAAAGCAATTTAAACATTTTTTTTTCGAATTCACGTGTGTGTAATGCTTTGAACTGCTCTGATACTTTATTATATAACTTTATAGCCATACAATATGCGTTTGAGCCAAACATTTTCAATTTTTGTCTCGGCTGATATAGTTTGAGCGGATTCCTACTAGGCCTATTTGTTTTTTTTATGATGACGTCATGTAATGGAAAGAGATGAGGGTGTTTTTGAACAAATTTGGTGATTGCTAAAATGTATACTTTTTTTTCATTTTTTATGGCAAACGAGCAAACGGCATTACCGTCGCCCATAGACACCTGCAACACCAGAGGAGTCACAAGTGCGTTGCCAACCGCACAGGCGGGAGTACGCTATTTTCCTAAAGGTCATAGATATCGTAGCGCCTGACTCGTAGTTATATTCAATAACAGTGTTGATTGCGGTGAGTTTCCTGACCTAACGAAACATAGGAAATAACTTCTTTATTTAAATCAGGTAGTACTTCTGATACCAATATCTGTACTACCAACATACATTTTTTTTTTAATGTTTTCTCAATTATTAGGACAATTCGGTTTTACGCGGAGTCGCTCGACATCCGACGCTGGAGTCGCGCTAGTAAAATATATTTTCGATGCATCAGGAAGTCTCGAGATACATTAGGTATATTCTGTGATTTGTCTAAGACTGCGTTAATCATGACCATGAGACACTGATCAGGAAACTACACCACTATGGAGTTGAGAGGATCGGCACTAAATTTCTTTGAGTCTTATTTAAATGGTAGAATACAAAGGGTTGACGTGAATGGAAAAGCGATCACCAGGGTCATTGGTTTCTATGGGTGTGTGTGTAATTGTTGACGGTCCTTTTTGTGTTTTTTTGATCTTTTATTTCTATAATGTTATTTTTTATCTTTTTTATTTAATTTGTAACTGACGATTCGAAAGTGCTTGTAGCTAGGCCTTCTTGAATAAAGAATATTTTAACTTTTTAACATCATAAAAGCGAAAGTTTGTGAGCCAGTTTATGTTTGTTTCTTCTTCTCGCTCAAAAGACTGGACCAATTTTGATAAATTTTGGTATGAAGGTAGCTGACACCCTGGATTAAATAAGGCTTTTTATCCCGAAAAAATGTAGTGTTCCCGTGGGATGAGCGGGCGCGATGAACAACGCGCGGCCCAGCTAGTTATTAATAAGTTTCTGTCAAAAATGACATTTTAGTGGCAAGCTTTTATAGCCGACTGTACTTTTCTTTGGATATCCATCAAACGCTCACTGAGACGATTCTAAAGAGCCCAAGCTCGGTAGGATTGCTTTTTCTATTGTAGAGTTCCTATGGCCACCTTCCGGCTCCATCATCAGATCAGCCCCGTGGTACCATATTATTGTATTGTCATCAAAGTTAAGTGAAGCAAAATTTCAGCTCAATCGGTTGACGATATCTGCTTCAAAATTGAGTTGCAAGATTTCACCCGAACAAACATACTTTAAACATGCAATTTACCATGCAAGTTAAATAAAAGCTTTAAATAAGCTGACATCCTACCCGTGATCCTTAGAGTGTAGTCCCTGCACCAGCAGCCTGGTGAGGTTCTGGTTGACGGCGGACTTGTCCCTCGACGCTGTGTCCAGCGCCAGGTTCGCCAGCCGACTCTCCATGGGCACTTCCACCTGGAAATTGAAACATGTTGATATTTTCTTATAGCGATGGCCTTTCTTAAGAGTAGAAGGTTCAAAGCTGTGCTAATAAATAAGTTGTAGCCCAGTTTTGGGTCCGCCAGGTATCTCACTGTATATAATGCAAACCTGTGTAAAAGCAAATAAATGTATTATTTTTTTCTTTGAGGACAAAGATTTGTATTCTGTACTCGTAGTAGAAAATATTAGTCAAACTGTATCTTCCTAAATATATATTTTTATAGAATCTTTTTACTGTTTTTTTTATGTGTTTATGTTAATATTAGTCAAACTGTATCTTCCTAAATATATATTTTTATAGAATCTTTTTACTGTTTTTTTTTATGTGGAATTACCACATTTTTATTTTTATAAATATTGACACAAAAGTAAATTACGAAAGAAACATTTGATGTGATCTACTACAATCTACTACCTCTAAGTTTCCGGCGTATTGCTCTCCCAACTGAGCTATTAGATCGTTACGTCAATCACACCAAATCTTTAATTCCATCATTCTTACGCTACTGGAGCGCCCTCTGCGTCATATGTGTTTGAATTGCTCATGCGCATTAGCCATACCCTAGGATGTGCGCTTTACACGCACGATCCCCTGTCCCCATTGTATCTCCCTACCCATCCGTTTTATTGGGCATTCCGTCGGGTAGTGATACATTAGACCGACACCTCCCGTAAATTACGATTCTGATTCTAAAACAACTCGCTGTTTCATCAGTACGTCTGAGACCACGGCACGTGAAACTGTGTCGGAACGTCTGGCAATGAAGGCAAATAAAAAAAAATCATGATATACCCGGTTTAATAAGTTATAAGACGGTTGAAACGATCAAATAGTACTAGTAGATGCGTGTCGTCACTAAGACCCTTTCTACTGTAACTTGTAATTAGTCACTTTAGCACTAACCTTAGCCCCCGGCGCCACTCGCTTCCTCGCGACTCCGCCCATGGGCTCGAGGTACTGCACGTCCTTAGTGGCGGCGGCGGCCATCTTGTTGATGTCGTTGGGTGTGCTGCCTTTCACCTTTTTCGGTTTCGCGTCGCCTCGGATCAGGACTTGCGTCTTAGATGTGAGGTCTGGCGTCTGCAAATATCAATAGGTGTAAAGCCTTTCAAATAAGCAATGCAAAGATCGGCACACAAAGCATAAGGAAAAAATCGAAAGGTTGCCTGGTGGTAAGGGTGGCGGAAAGGTTGACGCGGTGAACCGCCAATCCAGAGGTGCCGGGTTCAATTCCCGGTCTCTTCCACCAGGTTTTTTAGCTGTGATCTTTTTATCAATGGTTTAAATATGAATAGATTACATTTCAATAGATCAAATATTAGACTTCCCAACTTAAATTTTAAATCTATTATTCAGAGCTAGAACAACTGCTGATAAAATGAATGAATGAAAGATGATGCTTATGAGAAATTATGAAAACTGGATAATATTCCAAATGAAATGAGGAAACAACTATTAAGTGTTTTGATACCTAGAAAAAGGTCTTTGTAATAAAAACTGAATGATTACCTCAAAATATCATATGTACACCGAAAACCCTAGGGTATGGTTATAACGCTCAGGAAATCATCCTCAGGTGCAGAATTAATTTTATTCTGGGATAAAACTTGCTAGTATAGCAATAGGACAAGTCAATCGTATCGTAAGAAAGATGCCACGAGCGTTTTTTGACCTACTTATACAACTGTTGCATACAATAGTTTTTCTACGACTCGACATTTTATTAACTAAAACGCAAATAAACAACAAAGAAAATAATTACATGTTCCCGCTCGGAACCAACAAAATTAAAAATAAAATTGTCTCAAACTCTTTTTTTATTGACATCCACCTGTCAAAAAAATATGAACTTATACCTAAAGGTATACGTTCACTATACTATACATCCATGCACAGAGCATAAAACAGTTTTTTTTAAGTTTGCAGCAATGCATTAGTACAATAAGATTTTTTTTTAATTACAAATTGTGTGAATGCAGCTGTTTATATTGTAATCTGTGGTACTAAGTAATGCTTTTTTGGCGACATTATAACATCGTTTAGCAGTGTATTTTTGGACAGTAGAGTATAGACTTTTACAGACCTTCATAATTTATGTCTTTATATTAGAGTTAGTAACTATATAAATGACAGAAAAAAAGTACTGGAGTAGAAAAAACCCACGTGGCACACATGTTGAATAAGAGCTTATTCAGCTTATTGCAGCTGTGTATAAGCGCTTACAGCGTTTATTACAGCCTGGGTGCTACTTGGGAAGAACTTACGATCTTCTCGAACAACAGCGTGGGCCCCTGCATGTAGCCGACGTGCAGGCCGGCGGGCGGCAGGCGGCAGCAGGCGAGCGGCAGCGGCGTCGCTGCCGCCGTCGTCATGTGCAAAGTCAGAGACGGCTTTATGGGCTTCGCGGACGCTCTGGAACAATAGGCATGTTGACTAATGTTTTTTGAGGATGTCAATCGATTCTATTTTTTATTGTGATCAAATGTCTATATGGGACTGACTACACTTAAACTGCTCTAAAAGTCAGAAATGACCGTCAAAGTTCAACATTCCTACGTAGTGCTAAAAACGCTCCATACAAAACGCGTCAGGCTAGTGACGTCACAGGCCGGTATAGGTACCAATAATTGTATGGAAAAATTAAGAAATTTGTCATTTTCACCGTGAAAAAGTGCGTTTAAGTTCATAGTTGTCATACAATTGTTGTTTCGAAAAATTATGAGGATTCTGAAAACATTTTCAAAATTTATTTTGGATTAAAAAAAAATATCATAAAATTTGCGTACCTTTGAAGTCACATATATTTCCAAAAAAAATATATGTTTCTGGATTATTTTTCTTTGTTTCGTGAAATATTTAGCTAATTTTATTCATATAACTACACTACGCTGTAGAATTCATCATCAGTCAAATAGCCTATTAGATTGACCTGGATAAGCATTTGTCTATAATAAATATCAGACAACCTCACACAAATCGATCTAGTCCCAAATTAAGCTCATGAAGGCTTGTGTTATTAGACGACGATATACATGACGATATAAATGAGTAAATAATTCAGGGGGAGCTAGGGGCGATATAGAATTCCGTTCAAGCCAGCAAAATTTCAAGTTATGTTTCATAAATGTTACCCCACATGATAATTCTATATCGCGACCATAAATTAACATAAGCATGGTATGCGAAATTGCGAATATGTAAATAATGGCGTTTTGCAGATTTCTACTTGCTGGCCGAAAAGGCCGAACTCCACGTCATTTTCGAATCCTGGTGTGGCCAAATACCGGGCACAACACCTCGGGTCTCCGAGGTCACTCCCAGAAGTCGGCAATAGCTAGGGACTGCTAGGCTTTCTGGTGGAGTTGGGTTGGCAAGAGTAGGGCCAGCAACCCTTCACGCAAAATAGGCGCATTGTAAGACGTCAAGTTGCGGAAAATCAGCCCGTCTAGCACAAATATGCTTCGCGACTTATCGTGCGACTTAGCGTCACCTGTCACTCTCTCTCTACTGTACAGAAAAAGATAGGAAATATATCTCGCGCGAGAGAGTCGCGTGTCACAGTTGTGCTAGAGGTGCAGCCCGTGATAACCTATGTACGAAGTTCCGAGGGCGCGCACGGTATCCCACAGAAAATCACCATTGGTCCGTGCTTTGCGAGACCTGAATGCACTTCTCGCATCAGCACCTGATTGCGATGTTTTTGCAAGTAGCTGGAAGGTTATATGTGACGAATGTCTGAAGTTCTGTGAGGCGATGGATGAACGTCCTCTTAGTGATTCGTGAAAGTTTGTTATTATCTGTGTTAATTGTTATTTTAGTTATATTTTAAATATTATTATTAAATTCACAGTGCCTAGCATAATGCTGTAATGCTGTGTAATTTGTTTGTTAAATAAATAAATAAATAATTGTAAACTCACCCATCACTCAGCGAGCTATGGAAAGAGCTATGCTCGGGATTTGTCTACGAGATCGAATCAGAAATGAGGAGATTCGTAGACGAACCAAGGTCATCGACATAGCCAACCGGGTAAGCAAGCTGAAGTGGCAATGGGCGGGGCACATAGCTCGAAGGACCGATGGCCGTTGGGGCAGAAAAGTTCTCGAGTGGAGACCACGTACCAGCAAGCGCAGTGTAGGACGACCACCCGCAAGGTGGTCGGACGACCTGGTTAGAGTTGCGGGGACTCGCTGGATGCGGGTCGCTGCTATCCAGCCCAAGTGGAAATCTATTGAGGAGGCCTGTGTCCAGCAGTGGGCGTCCTATGGCCGAAATGATGATGATGATGATGAAACTCACCCATTTAGTGTATGTGTATAATAGTGCACCACCCCGCTCCGGGTGGCGGCGGCCAGCGTCAGCCGCACCTCCCCCCCCTCCCCCCCCTCACCCTCCGACCGCGCGGCCGCGGCCAGCATGCGCGGCGCGTCCTCGAGCACGAAGTTGTACGTGGGCAGGGTGGCGGTCTGCACGTCTATGGACGTGGACTTCTTCCGGTGTTTCTTCCTGGGGCTCGCCTCTTCCCCGTTGGTCTGCGGGACCACGTCGGGCGTGACGGTCACGTCCCAGAATGAGAGGAGGCGTTCGGTCCTGGAATGAACGTGCGGAATGTTGTTAAGAAAATTATTTCGTTTGTTCCTCTGATGGACGGACGTTGGGGCAGCGAAGCGATTACATATAGGAAAGCGCAGCGTGGGTCGGCCCCCGACTGGATGGACGGATGACCTCATGAGCGTAGCGGGGAATCAATGGATGCATTCTACACGGGATCGCACTTTGTGGCGAGTCATGGGGGGGTCCTATGTTCATCAGTGGACGTCTGTGGCTCATAGATAAGATTCCGTTGATTTCTTAGGTTAAGATTTTTGCAATAAATGATAAAATACAATAAAGCAATTATAAAAGCGTGGCAGGGCCCAGGATACCGGTAGTTAGGGCTGCAGGGAGAGGAACCCTTTGACGATTCGTATCTAGAAGTACCGCCTTCTGAATCTGACCCTTGATCCAGCCATCTAGCAAGACTTTAAGGTGTTTGTCGAGACTCTTCGCTATGAGACCATTCGCCGAAACAACCATGGGGAGAATGATTGTCGAATCAACATCCCACATGGTGGTCACCTATTAACTAAATACTATTAAAAAATTGTATTGTGAAAAGGTTTACTATGAAGAGGGGGCTGAAATAATTTTCAGAAAAAATATTAACAGCTCGAGGCCGTACGCCATCACTTGATACAATTTTCTTGGTCGTTTTCATCATGCCAAAAAGTGTGGATGGATTGGATTTAAACAGACGGAGTTAAAGGATACTTTTTGCCCAACTATGGAAAAGAATATAATATTTTATTTTCTTGTTGCGGAGGAAGTTAAGACCTACTAGTTGTATATAATATTTCACAGTATGTTTACGTATTTTTTTCGGCGCATTTTCGTTTATTTACAATCATAGGTTAAGCTTCATAAAAAAAAGACTTATCAGTAATCGCAAACCAATGCGTTGTTTTGATACAAGCTCTATCATATCTAATCTTCATCGGACTAATGGAACTCTGAAGTACCTACATGTACATTTGTTATATATGAAACCAAACATATGATGCAGTGCTCTGGGTCCAACCACATCCACTCTCAAATACCTTTTAAAAGGGCTCCCCGAAGGATAGAAGTTGCAAAGCATTGGCAAAATAACATTTAGTCTAACAAATTTGAACACTTCACAATCACATGATAAAGAGTTACATGGAGTATCAATAACTATTTTGAGAAATTAAATATCTTAAACCTTATATGTTTATAATTAGGATTTATGCATACAATCAGTTCATCATCACAAGGGAGTAAATGTAATGAAGTTCTAGATCATAGCAATTTTCTGAAATAGTGAAATGATGATAATTGTCCCTCCCTGGCTGCATCTCAGGCAAAACACATTTCAAGCCAAACATAGAAAAAGTTATAACTCACTGTGAACCTTCAATGACCCATGTCTTCTCGCTGGTTGCCGCGATAGCTAGCAGTGACTGCTTGGAGGCATTATGTCCGAGGCACTTGATCATAGTGGCCTCACCATTGTGTAGCCGCCACATTCGGAGCTGCCATGATGCTGTTATTATGTACTGGGCACTGGTTTCCTGGAATATGTTCCATGATTTATAAATAGCCAGAGAACTAATTGCTGTTAGGGTAGCAAAGTCATCACATATAGGAAAGAGCAGCATGGGTAAACCTCCGACTAGGTGGACAGACGACCTTGAGTGTCTGTATGTTTGTTACTTCTTCACACTCAAATGGCTGCGCCAAATTGATAAAATTCGGTAAGAAGGTGGCTGACACCCTGAATTAACACATAGGATACTATTTATCTCAACCACAGGTAACATCGTGGCGAGCAGCTAGTATCTTGAAATCCTTGTATAAAAAGGATTTCTCTCTTAGTATAACTTCATTGTCATAGGATTTAAGTTGAAACACCAATTATTCATTAGAAGGTGAAAATAGTTTTGTAAGATTTGACTGGAACATATATACATACTAGAAAACAAACTATTGCACAACATAAATTTTCTTGAAATAGTAAGGATATTTGACATACTGAAAATATACTTTTCTCAAACATGTAATGAAATGTCATCCTAAAATGCATTATAATAAATAAATAAAAATATAAATGCATTATAACAGACTTCAAAGTATCAGGTTCAGATGGAACAACTCTAGAAAACTGTAAAGGAACTTTGTACAAAACGAAAGGCCTAGGCCAGGAAGTAATTTTTTTAAACATGGCGTCTGTGTTCTTGAACAAGCTAAACAGCTGAATTATATTTTTTTGAGTATTGTATTTTATTATGTCATTCCATATGTTTGAGAAAAGCACTATATACGTGCCTTAGCCATGAAACGGACTTACTCGGCATCTGCAGTATTGTACTATAACCATTATATAGTTTATTAAAGCAACTTCACTTACATGACTATGTGGGACAAGTTTCATGGCACTGATTGTGCTAACTGGCTTATTCTTGTTATCCAAGCTAACATTGTACTTGTGGACACTATTCCCTGTCGACAGCGTCCATTCACAAATGTAATTACTCTTACTGCAGCTAAATAATCCTTCCTTTCGGCTCCAATCCAAGCAAATGATCTTTCTATCCTGGCTTTTCCCAAGTGGTTCTTCTAAAACTGTTTCTACTTTCGCTTGGGCTACTGAATATATTAGAATCTTCCCGCTCGTCGTTCCTACAGCTATATATTGTGCTTCCTGTACCGTGCCACTCGATTTTCTTTTGCCCTTCTGCGTAGTATTCTGAAATTTTTAGGTTATGTTTTGTATGTTACAGAACTATTCGTAAACTTAATTTTGAATTGGAATTATTGAGGGAAAGTATGATTGGGTCGTGTAGGAACTGTTTAAAGTTTGGGTAGGTAGAAATAAAATGTTTACACATAGTTTAGTAACAAAAACCACGTGTGGATTGCCTTACCGTGGACGTTGCCACTGTTATCCATTGCAAACATGATGGAGGAGACGTTAAATGTAAGTCTGGCGTGTACTCCTGTTTGAGTACGTTTGTTTCTGTGTCCCATATCCTTAATCTACCATCTTGACTGATTGCGGAATAATATTTTCCGTCTTCGGAAAATGCCGCCTCTGCCATCTTTACATGTCAAGACCACGGAACTACAGTGACTGTTCCGTTTCGTTACGCTCTTTGTAAACAACGTGTGGGGTCGGTCACGTGACAAGTAAACTATTGACTCTGGAAAAATTAATATTATCAGCCAGTCTTAGAATACAAATATGCAAGATTATGTATTTAACATTGTTTTATATAAAATTGTATGACTTTAATCTAAACTTACGGAAAATAATTAGATGCCGAATATCAGAATAAAAAATGTTAGCTGCGTGAAACAGGAAACTAAATTAAAAGTTGACGTTTCGTAATGTTGCTAGTGTAAGATACAACCAGGAAATAAATCATGCCAAAGTTTAATCTATTACAAGGTCCAAACTCAATGAAATAAAGTGTAACATTGTTTCTTATTTTTAAACTAAATTTAAAATATTGGTGGAATATTCATAATACTAGGGTTGCCTGAAACATAAACCATAAAGTAAAAGAAAACACTTCACTTCCCAGTTTCATTTTGAACGTCACAAACATCTGTCATGTCATATTTATCCGCTGGCTACTGTCGCGATAGTAGGCGGAGTTTATAATTATTTTAATTTTTTAGCTCTAACAATGTTCTCGTTCCACTTTTCGATAAAATTCTTTGATATATAATTTCCGCGTTCCGTGCTGTGTATCGTTACGTCGGCAGTGAAGTGAAACAAAGGCAGTGCTAATCACTGATGGTTTCGTATGATGTCACAACTATATCGCGTGAATCCTTGAAAATATGAGTGTTAGTGTTGAAGCAGACGCGTCCAGTCCCCTTTCGGACGGGCAGAGCGCGGGGTTGGATCAAACTGTATCGAAATCTTCGTCGGGAAGCCAAAGTTTGGATACAACAACGGAAAATGGTGAGGCAGGTCAGTGCGAGGCCGAGAAATCGGAACCCAGCACCCCGAAACCGCACCCGATGGCGTTCACGATCGACTTCGGTGCGTCCAAGCCCATCGACAATCGAAGGCTCGAGGAATTGGCGAAGAAATCGCAAGCTAGACATCAAAGAGTTCAGTCCATGTCTGCAAGTCTAACTAGACCGAGTCCCACGGCACAAAAACCTCCTATGAGCGCTAAACTGCCCCGGAAAGCCCAAGGTTACAACTCCGAGGGCTACTTCTCATCTGACCAAGAAGACAGCTGTCTGTCTGGTTCAGTTAAGCTCCGAAGCAGCCCATTAGCTCACGTTGATAAGACCCAATTTATCACCAGTCCTGTAACAAACAGACATATCAAGTCACCCATCCATGACACTGTACAGCCTAAGAAAACGTCCAAAAGTCCTATAGTCGATAGTATTATGTCTAGGAGTGACAACTTCACTTCAAGACAAGGTCTTAATCTGCCATTAAAAAGTGCAAACAGTTCCTACCTGAGAGACGTCCATAGAACACCGAGTTACGGTAACCTGAATTTGTCGTCTAGTTATCCACGGCAGATGCCTAATATAATCGACCAGAGCCCTGAAGGAGTGTTATTGACTGATATTTCTAGTCCAGAGTTAGATATTTTAACCCCAGATAATGGTTTATCTACTCCGGAAAAGAGTCCCTTAAGGAAAATCCGGGCCCAATCTGAGACACCGGACTTGTTGTTTAAGAAGTGTAACCGTAATGTTGAGCCTTTGTATATAGATGATGAGGTAGACGGACAGTCCAATTCCTCAACTGGAACATATACTATAGAAGGAGACAGCTACACAGCAGAGCAGAAGGCTAGAATGAGCATCGACAGAACTTTTGGTAGCTCAATGCATAGTACAATACAAGAGACATTCCGAATAAGCACTGAAAGGGACCCAGAACTAGTATTCGACTATCCAAACCCTAGGGTGATAACGAAAGAACCTAGAAGAGAATCCTTAAGAAGCCCCACAAACTTGAATGAAACTTTTGACTTCCCAAAAGTTTCTAAAGACAAGAATGTCCTAGAAATCTCTTGTTGCTACGAATCACCATCAGAAAACGACTTGGCAGCTCAAACATCCAAGCAGATCAAGTCTACCCGTAGCTACTTAGAAAAGATAAAAAATCGTGTCCGAACTATTACGGAGAACACTTTTGCTAAATCGCCACCAAAGCATGGAAATGAAATGGACGTTGGCAGCTTCACTTCTGTCACTACATCAGGTGTTCTAAGTTCTAAATATCCCATTAAACAAGAGTTCCCCGTTCGGAGACGTTGTAGCCTAACTAAATCCGACATAGACCAAACGGATTACATCCACAGGTTATCTAGAGAATCGTCTGTCCCTGTATCGTTGCCCAGCAACAAGCCTCTAGAAGAAACTAAATTCGAGAGCACAGCCTTGAAAAACGCTCAGAAAGCCATGAGGAATGAAATGTCCGAACAAGTTGTGGGACTGTCCTATTTGAGTCTGAACAGGTGTAAGGGTGACAAGACTTGGATCCAGGACTGGGCGGAGAGCGTGAAGAAGTACAATAACCACACGTTGGGCCGGAAGGAGGACTTAAACGGGACTTTTACTGTTGACAACGAGCGGCCACCCATTAGTCCGCGACATGTGAAACGTAAGTATCATTTTCATAAGTAAGTAATAATAGCATACTGAGCAACGAAAGAAGCTGTCAATTTTAGTATGCAATTTGATTTAAGCGAGTAATCAAGTTGGTAGCTACTGGTGATTAGATATATGTATACAGATTGGGTAGGTGATATACAGTTTACACGGCCGGATTAAGCTGTACAGAGATCTCTTTTAGGCAATGAATTGCTCTCTTATATTACGTTACATTACTGTATAGATCTGTACAATATTTACTATGTAAAAAATGTTTAACATCAATTACACCATCCCACTAAATAGAAATCACTAATTTAAATAACATACACGCACGATAATAAACAGATTTTAAAATTAGCGATGGTGATGTCAAGGTCCTTTGAAACGACCTTTTTAAAAACATTCACAATCGCCAAAAACATCGCGTGGTCGATGACTTCTCTGACCAGTGTCCGCCCTTGCGTCGACCACATCGTCCAATTTCGTAATTCCGTAAAAGGTTATCTTTGAGAGTGATTTAACATTTTGTATTGTAGAGTGCGTTATTACTATTTACGTCGCCCTGGGCCGTAAGTGGATTTTCTGCCCGGTACGCGGGGAGAAAACCACACTTCCTGGCGAAGGCAACCCGTAAAACTTTAGACAAACCACGGGCGGTAATTCGTAAAACCCTAAATCGCAGATTTATAGCCCTCACCTTCAGTTCGGGCCACAGACACCTCCGATCTGGGACATTCACGAATCCACTGCCCTAGGGCTTAGTGCGCCTGCCTACTGAGCAGGCGGTCCTGGGTTCGAATCCCGGCCAGGGCAAGTATTTGTGTGATGAACTCGAATATTTGTTCCTGGGTCATGCATTTATATGTATATCGTCGTCTAGTACCTGTGGTACAAGCTTTGCTTAGGGGTCTAGGTGAATTTGTGTAAGATTGTCCCTGAATTATTTATTTATTTGATTAAATCAAACAAACATAATACAATAAAGAAGTATTCAAGTGGACTTGAGGAACTAAATTTACACTTTGTATGGGGTTCCAAAAATCGTATTAAGCCATAACTCTGAAATTATTAACTTTATAAGAGTTTTAAAAATTATGACTACGAAAATTATGACTAATGACAATTTTGTCTAAGAATTTCACATTACGATTTTTTTATTTTTTACAGTACGTTATGACAATCATTCGTTATGTGGAAAATGCGCACCCCTTCAGTTACCTACTCTTTTAGCCTCTTTCCAACTTAGTCCGATTGCTCATAGTTCCTTTTCATTGGTGGTCGGACATAGCTCGCTACATTGCCCTTTGAGTAACTTTGAGCCTTCTTATGAGGGTAATTTAAACGCCGAAACACAATTGTATGTATATTTTAACCATACTTTCCAACTTTTCTTTATCTCTATAAGCATACGTTTGCTCGATATGTTTGAGGATATGTTTGCTCGTTTATTGCCCGTCCGTCTGTCGGTAACTTTAAAGACGTTTTGCAAGATCCCCGAAGGTTGCAAACCGAACTTCTCGGCGAAACATTATCAAACTGGGTTAAACGATTGTCTGCGATAAAATAACTGTTGCCCAACGCTTGTTAGATTGTCAAACAATAACAGTTTATTTTGTTACTGAAACTGTCATTAAGTCTAAATTTACTATTTTTAACCGGCTTTAACAGACTAAATTATAACTATTATTTATTAAAGCAACTAGCGACCCGCCCCGGCTTTGAACGGGTGCAATACTGATAAATTATGCATGTAAACTTTCTTCTTGAATCCAAAATCCTTTGCGCAGTTTTAAAGATCTAAGCATACATAGGGAC
Organism: Apotomis capreana; assembly: GCA_947623375.1. NCBI lineage: Eukaryota > Metazoa > Arthropoda > Insecta > Lepidoptera > Tortricidae > Apotomis > Apotomis capreana. The sequence goes on from OX392520.1 coordinate 3,788,066, forward strand.
AGACGGTAGGAAGCGACTTTATTTTATACTATGTAGTGATAACGTCTGATAGCGTAACCAAACATCTGATAGCGTAGCATATCCATTGAAGCGAAAAATTTAAAAAAATGGCGACGCTAAGGCATATAAAAAATGAAGTAACTGGTTGAAAAATTCAATGGCTCGCGCATAACTTCGGTGGTCTAATGGGTAAGACGCCCGTGTTCGCCCGGAAAGCCGTTCGAAACGCGGCACAATTTTCATACTACATACGAAATTCGCCTTAGCCGCGTCCGACTGTATGATTTAATGCTCTGTGACCCATTACGTTTACACTTTTTTAGAAAGAGGATAATTTTAAATAGATTTTTTATTTAAATTGGGATATTTTCGGAAATGTAAAAATGTGGATCTATTAATTTGTATCCTTTATTTGATTACATCGGAAGTCATATCAAGCAATATCAACATCAACATGTTATCTTACGAAACTGCGCCAACCGATATTACACCTTGCGTCCTTGCGATAAGGTCGCCATGTTACATAACGTTATCTGCAGCGAGATAAAAATGCACTATTGTGACGTCATAGTTACCTCATTGTGTGACAAGCTGGGCTCATGTTAGATTAATCCGATACATTCTCTGCGTGAAAATTACTTTCTGATTAAATTAATAAATAAAAGACGTTCTATTCAGGGTGACTTTAAATTGGTCATCATCATCATCATCATCATAAATTTAAGAGCTAAGCTCTTGTCGGTGGAGCAACTTCCATGTTTCTCTTATCTTCAACTTTCTTTTTGGTGTCCTGATACGACACGCCGTCTACTCTCCTTGATTTGGTCTATATAAGATCTCCTAGGTCTTCCTCTCTTCCTCCTTCCCTCAATCTTTCCTTCAATGACGGTTTTTAGGGTTCCGTACCCAAAGGGTAAAAACGGGACCCTATTACTGAGACTTCGCTGTCCGTCCGTCCGTCCGTCTGTCACCAGGCTGTATCTCAAGAACGGTGATAGCTAGACAGTTTAAATTTTCACAGATGATGTATTTCTATTGCCGCTATAAGAACAAATATTAAAAATAAAATAAAATAAATATTTAAGGGGGGCTCCCATACAACAAACGGGTTGGTTGCGTTAACTTTGCACCTCATTTGTATGGGGCGCTATACATACATACCAGGTGCAAACTTAACTTAACCACTTAAGGCTGAAAAGTGTTTGTACGGAACCCTCGGTGCGCGAGTCCGACTCGCACTTGCCCAATTTTTATGTAATCGTCGTGTCGTAGCAGGCGTCCACACATCTTTCCCCTTCTGTTGTCAATGGTTTCTAACAGCGACCTTTTCTCTTCTACTCCTATAAGCACTTCCTCATTCGTAACTTTTTCCGTCCAGCTTATCCTTTCCATTCGTCTCCAGCACCAAATCTCAAATGCTTTCAACCGTTCTCTACTAAATTGGTACACATAATTTTATGACAATCGATTGACGACGCGGTTGGCTCAGATTGTAAGCACTTGCCTACTGAGCCGGCGGTCCTGGGTTCGAATCCCGGCCAGGGCAAATATTTGTGTGATGAACTCGAATATTTGTGCTTGAGTCATGGATGTTATCTATATATGTATGTATATATTATGTCTATCGTCGTCTAGTACCCATAGTACAAGCTTTGCTTAGTTTGGGACTAGGTCGATTTGTGTAAGATTGTCCCTTAATAATATTTATTTTATTTATTAATGCGACCTCTATGCGAGAACAGCCTGATAGCGTCTGGACATCCTAACATCCTGGCCGTACGAAATAATTTTAGGGCAAACTGCAACGAAGACGCTTAAGTAACCTTTAACCCTCTTTGTTACCTTTAACCCTCTTTGTTACCTTTAACCCTCTTTGTTACCTTTAACCCCCTTTGTTACCTTTAACCCTCTTTGTTACCTTTAACCCTCTTTGTTACCTTTAACCCTCTTTGTTACCTTTAACCCTCTTTGGCCCAGCTAGCCCTGTACCAAAACCTGTCAGTTTCAATCAAATTAGGCCCCTTATTTAGTCATAAGCACAAGCCACGATAACAGAATGTGCAATTATGCAAATTGATATGTTCGGTAACCTAAATACGTTCAGCGGAAGTACTAAGTATAAAACTATGATAAACGGACAGTCCCAATTTTACGGCGCTGTTAATTTAATTGAGAATAACAAATTTAAACTTGATTTGCGTTACTAAATCAAAATTCGCTTATTTGCATGAATACAGTTACAAAACTTAAGTACGTACAGTACAAACGTTCCTTCATCATGTATTCTGCCTGCAAGCAGGCGTGTAATCATTTGAGCACGCTCCATTTCTTAAATCGAAATAAAATAAAATAATAATTATAATCAAAGGTCATCATCTCCCTGCCCTTATCCCACTTATGTAGGGGTTATGTATACAACATGTTGTCTTCTTCCATTCATCTCTATTATTCGTCATTTCAGCGCTTACTCCTTTCTTTCTCATGTCCTCTCTCACACAATCCATCCATCGCTTTTAAATCAAAAGTACCTATACAAATTAAATACACATTACACAGAATAAAAATAACTTATTTGTGAAGTGTAGAGGTACACAAATAAATCGGGAGTATTTCACTTCCCCGGATTTCATTTGTCATAAATGTATCACTTGCCATAATTTCCATTTGCTATAATTTTATTTCATAACTCATAAAATCTTCGGAATACTATTCATGGACAAAAGAAAATCCCGAAAAGTTTCAGCTTACAGAGACAAATAGATTTATGGCAAATGAATATTATGGCAAGTGATAGATTATGGCATATGAAATTCGGGCAAACGATAGAGAACCAAATAAATCACTGGTATTATTTTTATTTTCTATCACTAAATTAAATAAATACCTAGTCGTCTTTAATCTGTTTGCTCAGCTCCGGTGGTCATATTTGTTTACAATTTACAACCATGCTATTAGTTTAATGTGAGTACAATTTAAACAACAGAACTGTTCATCAGATAAACAAATAAAAATTATACTTTCGATAGTTTTTAATAAATGCTTCAAAAATTCAGGGAAGTGGACCATTAATACCATTATAGATAAACTAATTCGGCAATTAGTTTAACCACAATACGTTTTTTATTAATTACTCTTCCTAACTAGATGCTATTAAGATTTAATTACTAGTTCGCTTATTTGTATACATTGAGATAAGATATTTCGTTTACGTCGTTAAATATATCAGACGAAAGCTTTATTTCCTAAATACGAAATAATATGCTAGAATATTGAAAAAAACAATGGCCAGATGCGAGTTACTCGCCTACGAAAGGTTCCGTACCATCAATTATATATATTTTTTGTTTTTGTTTTTTTTTTTTTTTTATTTTTTTTTTATTTTTATTTTTTTTTTTTTTTTTATATTTGTTGTAGTGGCCATAGTAATACATTCTCTATACAAATGTCAAGTGTTTATTAAGTATTAAGTCTAAATATAATTTTCTTTAAAATAATTTTTTCAATATTTGTTGTTATTGCGGTTATAACTTATAAGCAATTAATTAATGTATTAGTGTTAATGTGATGGGTTAATACCTGAATAAACAAATATTTTATTTTTATTTTATTTATTTATAATGTGTATAAGACTTTATGCGAAAATTTCAAGTCTATACCTATAACGGTTGGAAAGATACGGCCCTTTGAACGACAGACAGACAGACTATTGCATAAAGTAAAAGAATCAAATGATCGTTGTTTATCATACAATTCCAAACCAGATGCGTTCGGCATTTTAACAGCACAGATAAAACCTATAATTGTAACATCAGAGGCAGCCTTCAAACCGATGCTTCGAACGCTTCGCCTATATTTTATTGCCTCGTATACAGATGACGTATCCTCAATCTCCATTTTTATGGCAACATTACACTTTTATGTCTGGGTTAGCTGCATTGCCTGGTTATTCAAAATATGAGGTCTAGAGAAAATCGGACATTACACTTAAAGCAAATCTTGAAAAGGAGGTTTCGGGAGACACTGATACAGGTTTCTGAGACACATTTTGTCATTTGTACATACTTTGAGCTGCAGAATTGTGCAGCCCATAGTACATACGTAGGTATATTTTCTATTATATAATTTGAGACTTAAATTGGTCAGAAAAAATCATAATTCAACCAATTTAAAAAAGGGAGTGAACCGATCAGTTGTTGAACTCGCGCACCGAAAGTTCCATACAAACTGTAAAAGCACTGCATATTGCTCTAAGGAAAAGATAAACCGTACTATGGAAATAATTAAACGCTCGTATCCTTTGATTGCGTTGACTTTGAAGTTTTGGATCATAGACATGTATCAGACAAATACAAATTTTAGCTATGAAAGTTGTATATAAAATAAGTTGCGATTTAAATGCAAATAGCGCATATCGCCCAAGTAAACATGTATTGGTGATATCTCGAACGGATATCTTTAAAAACGTCTAATTTAACTCCTTGTTTAATCTCACCAAATGGTAAAACTGCATCGCCATCCTAACTAGAAATAACAAACGCGTACAGACCAATTTACTTTATTACATTCCTACAGCCGGACCGCGTGTTTACGGGCATTCCGTAAACAGAAATGAATGAAATATGGCGCTTCAAAGACACGGTAGTCATAACACGAGGAAAATTTTAACTGTTTACTCCAGTTGCATCTATGGGCCATTATTGTTTCTGTGTTTCCCTATGGTTGACCGGTAGAGAATGCTTTGCAACATTAAGTCCGTGTGCAATAAAGTATAAATAAAAAATAAGGACCTAAGCAAAGTTCCGTTATAATGTCTATCCGTATTTGTGCTGCATAAATATAGAAAATCCTTTCAATACTGCAATCCTTTGAAGTGACCTAAAAAGTCTCACGTAATATTTCGTGCCTAAGTAGCAATTTGTCAAAAAGCCTTGTTTATGTTTCAGCACATTATAGTCACGGACATAAATATCTTACTTAGGTAATTAACAGTGATCGGCACGGCCCGTGAAACACCGCGGGTTTCGTATAGAAATTTGAATATGGAAACAATTTTAATCCCGCGATCTTGGTTGAAAAAAAAAATCTATTTAGCGTAATATAATTATGTTAAATTTATATTTGTTCGTATTTTTTTACGTCAAAAACCCGTGATCACAAGCCCTGACCAGTGATCGGCACGACCCGTGCAACGGTCGTGCCGATCATCACTGGTCAGGGCTTCTGCACAAATCACGCGAGGATTTTTCGGCAACTTTTTAATACGGTGATATTTGGTGAGGCTCTTTGTTACCCCCCTCACTACTTCACGTGTATTTTTTCGCCAGAATTTCGTAAAATAGACTGCTATTTTGAAGTATTCGTATTTGAGATTAAATTTTTACGAATCCGAGAAAATGAGGTATCTTTATTTTTTCTTAGATAAATACACGTGAGTTCTCCTTATACCTCCCTCCCCCAACGTGATCTCACGGGATTTGTTCCTGGCCGCCTCTCCCTATCGAATATTAAATAATCGATAATCTAGATTCCGCTAAAATAATGCCCCACTTTTTGTCAACAATGTGATTGAAAGCCATTAACACAAGACCGGTTAGTAACCTCGCTACCGCTATACTGATTAACAATGAAAATATAGTAGTGGTAGGACTTCTAATAATATAATTATAGGTAAACACAATGAGAGGCGGGTCTCGAGCCCCAAGTGTAGGTTTAGCGCCTAACGACTCCATGGCGTTAACATTTCCCGAATAAATAACGTTATCACAAAACGCACGACGAGACATTGTGTGCGTCTATTTCCACACCATTCAGTTCGTATTTGATATCTTGAAATAAAAACAATATTGGATTGTTTATAAACTTGATTTCTTTCTCAACTGGCTTTCCCGTTGCATCTAGGGCAGTCGCACTTGCATAGCCTTCTATGTAAATTGAACTAGCAGAAGGAAGTACATAGACATCTTGCTGGTGAATTGGTATTCTTATTTCATCATTTTCTTTATAGCTCTGACTATACGGATTGTATGTATGAATGTAGTGTTCCATCTATCCATTTATAATTTCCTTTTAAGCTAAACTCTTTGAAAAGTTTATTTTTTAGTGTTCTTATAAACCTTTCCACAATGGAAGCTTTTTTGGTAGAATATGTGGAATAATGATTAATATGATGTTGTTTAATAATCTTTAAAAATGTTTTATTATAAAATTCCTTACCCATATCTGTTTGTAAATTTTTTGGGACTCGCCCTTTCTTTAATAAAAGTCGAAATTGTTTAGACACGATTTCTTGAGTTTTTTGCTTAAGAGGAAATGCCCAAGCAAACTTAGAAAAACAGTCAATAATTACTAATATGTATTTAAAGCTAGAATTGACATCTGATAATGCCTGCATATCAATCAAATCTGCTTGCCAAAGGTCATCTATATCTTTTAAAATAACGCTTCTCCGAGGGAAGTTCACTCTTACGTTTTTGTGTATTTCGTCAACGACGTCGGCTTTGCTCATAGTGTTTATTTAACGTTCCTTGAAGTTCCTTTAAAGCGATATTCTTTTCAATATCTTTCATGCGTTCCATTAAACTTTTTGCTAACTTTTCAGAATGCTGTATTTGACGTGCTTTTAAAGCAAGGTCTTTTTCAATGCATTTTAATCGGTCTCTTAAATCTGCAATCAGCTTTGAATTTTCTTCAATATACTTTTCATTGTTAACATTTGATTCTTTTGCTTCATTAACAGTCGTTATTTTTATCGTCTCTATTTTACAGCAATCAACTGTGATATTTTCTTTTTTTTCAACAATCATATCCGGCGTTCATCCGATTACTGCTAGAATGATTCAATTAAGGAGGCTTTTATTTTTTTATTATACCGGCTTCCCTCAATTCTTCAATAATTGAAAGAATTTCATTATCGTGATTGCTATTACCAGCACTTTTGGAAGCAATTAATAGTTTAAGTCTTTCAATAAGTTCATTCGGATCATCCCAATACACGTAATCGGTATTACTTTTATATGTTTTTAAATTAGGTAACCTACAACCATTTTTTAAACTTGGTAACTGTTCAGAGAAATCCTGAATAGCGCTATCAGCCCGATTTTTGTATGTTTTTAAATGATGTAAACTACTGCCAACTTTTAATTCAGGAAACTGTTCAGGAATATCCTGACTAGCGTCATCAGGTTGTGAAAACAAAGGCTTAATAATCTGACGATATTTAATACCTTTATCACCTTTGAGTTGGCCGTTAGGATTGAAGTCTCGTTTATGCGCATTTGTGTTAATAAGCATTTCCTTATATACAGTTTTATCATGATCTGATACTAACTCCAGATTAGGTTTATTACGCATTATAAGCTCCTTTAAACCATCAGTAAGTTCATAATTGTTGTTATTAACGGATACCATATATTTTTTTTCTTTGTTACCATCATTGGTTAAAGATAAACTAACAGCGACATTTCCCATCATAAGTTTATTATTTTCGCTACGAATGCCGAATGGCACATTTATTTTTTCGTAAATATTAAGAACATCTTCTTTTTTAAGGGACAGTAATGTATCATTATCATTTGTTTGTAAATTCTGATCTTTTTCTTCGGCTATATCATAATATTCTGAATGTTTACTTGTGTCAGCTCTGATTATATCTCTAAACTTCTGATAATCGACGGAAGAATCTAAATCCATGCCAGTATCATTGATCTTAGTGTTTGTCGATACGTTAAAGTCAGAAATTTGTGTACCTTTCACTTTAATCAGTGTTTCAAGAGGATCTGTAATAGGCTTAAACACTTTTTTAAATTTAAGATCAGTTGCATGTTCTTCATTCTGAATTGTTTTTATTTTCTTTTTTATGCTACTGATAGCTTTAACAAGTTGCTTTTTTATGTTAGTATTCATTGCGTCGTCTGTTTAACACTAATAACAAGCTTCAAGTGAGATATTACAAGCTTAATATGTAATATATAAGCTACTTAAAAATAAATAAACGTGTCAAATCCTTTTCTATACCTTCCATTATTAACTGCGCAGTCTTTATTTATAACTAAAAAGCTGTATTGGTTTTGCCACACGGTGAAACAAATCTTTCTAAATGTTAACCAATCGGCGTCTGTATTTACATGCTCATTGTATATATGTTTTAAATTTATATCATCTTGCTTGAATATAATTAAAAGATTAGCGTTATCTCTTATTAATTGTTTTGGTATCTTTGAGTAGGTTTGCGATAAATAAAAACAGTCTATTTGCTTATGTCTCCCCATGGCAAAGTAATTTCGAATGTTCATTTGGTTTTCACATGCTACGTCATCGAAAATTATAACTGAATTAGTTAACGCTTCATTGGGATGTACTACTTCTTTATTATCGCTAAACAAAAATAATTCTGCGCCCGGAATGTTCTGCATGATTCGTTTTAAAAAAAGATACTTTGGCTGAAAAGCAGTCTTTGAGTACAAATAAATGTGCATAAATCTTAATCCATTTTCGTGTAATAACAAGTTCAGCATAACGTTAGTTTTACCGCAGTTGGAAGGGCCACATATTATGCAGCGGATTGTATTAGGCAGCAGAGTGCCGTGTTTTACTTTATGCAACGATTTTTCTACATTTATAGCGTTCACCTCTAATGTTTGAGTTTGCTTAACGAACTTCATGGTGAAGTGTGAAGTTTAGTAATTATCGCTAGTCTTTATATAGGGTAGTCATATAATTACAATGCAGTGGATTGTATTTGGTAACAACGAGTTATGCATCACAATTTCCGATTATTTTTTTACTTTAATATTATTTATTTCTAAGGTTTACGTTTGCTTCAGGAACTTCATTTTGAAAATGCAAAAGAGCTGAAAACTTTCGTCTTTATATACACATCAGTCAGTAGGGATTTCGCAGATAGAGAAAAACAAAAGATATAACTTAAAAGAATATTTATTCAACTTAGCTCGGTACAGTACATAATTGTATATAGGTAATAATGTAATTCTTAAATGAACATAAGCATACATATAACATAATAAGGTAATCTTAGGTTAACTGATCCTTATAGAGATAAGTTCAACTACGTACATTCGTTGTCTGTCGTAATTGCATTTTTAAGCCACTTTGCATACAATCGAGTGTAACACTTGCATAATATCTTAAACCAAATAATATACCCTTAAATTAGTGCACCATCACTTAAAATTACATAATGTTATGATCACCATCGCGTAAATATAGGTACATAATGTTATGCAAATAAAATTATTTCATTTTACCTACTAAGTGATAAACAAATGTCAAAAATACGTTAATATGAATAAGATTTGAACTTCTTACACATTATTACTAAGTGCTATTGAGCACGAATTAAAAGATAGTTTTGTAATGCCCCCAAGGCAATGTATTGATTTTATTTTTTAGTATCTGCCTCTTATCATCAGTACTATTTAAAACCATTTTACTAAGCTCTTGAGAATAAAGTACGTGTTTAATAGATTTTATTAGATTCATTTTACATTTTAAAGTTTTGTGATTAAATAATGAGTCTTTGTATTGTGATAAAGTTAGATTTTTAGTAATACATTTAGAAATACCTTTAGCTTTATTGATTTGTGTTTTAACACTACGCATGGAATAAAGTTTTGCTCTAAGACCGGCAAATTCGCTAATGACATCACCTCCTAATTCATCTTTAAATAAACCAGGAATTTTTGCATTTGCTCGTTCTATGTTATAAGGGTTATTTAAATCGAAATTACTGGTATCAAATTCTGACAGATTATTTTTAATGTCGCGATAAATGTCCTCTGTATATATCAAGTAAAGAAGGCTATCAGTGTCTGTGTAACAAAGTTTTGCATCCTCATTATATCTTCTTCGAATGAAATCGTAATGAAACTTGTATATGTGTTGCTTCGCGTATTCTAAAACAGAAAATCCTATATAAATCGGCTTGTCTAGCACAATTTTCTCTGGAGCTAATTGAACAGCTAAAAAGTTCTCAGAAAACACTGAAATATTTTTTAAATTAGGACGAGCAATAAGTGTTTCGGCACCAATTCGTTTGTTTGTAGCGTTATCTTTATCATCCCAAATTGTGATCAATTTAACGTCTACCTGCTTGCGCCTGTTTTCAATTGTCTTACCAAAAATTGCATTATTCATGAGCTTAAAGAAGTCTTTTTCAAAAACAGATTTAGAGGTTTGGCGAAGATCTGTATTCAAATCAATATATTTTTGTAGAAAATTTGTCTGTTTAAACCTAAGTATACGGTGTGTGTTTTTTAAAATTAAACCATTTTTTAACATTTCTTTCAAATGCACAAAATGAACTACATAGTTATATTTATCGTATAAATTTGCTATCAATTTCCCAGTTTTTCCTGCGGGAGGAACAAATTTCTCCGGTGCAAAAGGCAAATCACTGTGTAAATCATGCAAGTTTTCAGGATATTCTAGATCTACTTCCAAAATATAGCCTGTCTCTCCATTTTCAGGTACAGTCAAAACATTAAACTTTTCAATATCATATTTATTTAAGAATCTAAATTCTGAAAAAGGCAAACATTTAGTCATCGCATGTCCGTACAAATTATTACAATCTAAATATATCAAATAAGATGAAGGCTCAAAGTCGTCAAATTCTGGCAAATATTTATTATTGGCTTTAGCGTGTCGTAGCGAGCATTGAACCAATCCTCCACGTATTCCTCTTTCTATCATTTGATATATTTCCAAATCGTCAATCAAGTCGAGTTTAATGCCCGTCGAGAGGAGCATTGCATCCCAACTCAAGCTCGCTGATGTTATATAATATGCCGGATCTAACTTGTAATATTTTAAACTCAAGTTTCTAAAATTTTCGAATACATCGCTCAGCAATAAAACATCACATTTAAGGTATAGATCGGTATATTCGCCCAGAGTGTTAATATTAAAAGCATCCCAAACCGAGTGGGCATGTTGAAATTCTACATCGGTTATGTCTTCCATTTTCAAATTATTAAAAAAATGTTTTTTTGAAGGAAGTGAAGTCTCGTCATATTTCTCCCACGACTCCATATAGTCATAAGGATAAATACCTTTACTTTTTAATAAATGCATATTTCGGTCTTCAAATTGTGTAGAAAGATTGATAAAATCATTATCAGATAAATTTTTACTCAACACGTCTAGACTTGAACTCAAAAACTGAAATGAATCAATAAATTTAATTTGTAATGGTTTATCGAAGCCTTCTACTTCTACACATTTGGTGATAGTGAGGTATTTTTCTTTAGTTTTTGGTATTATATTAATCGGGCCATCGCATTTTGATAATTCTTTAATAAATAAATGCGAGTCGTAGTTAGTTAAATTATGAAATACTACTGGTATGAATGGACACACTTTGTACTTTAAATTACAATGTGAATGAGCAGGCCCTCTATACTGAGAGGTGACATGGTCGTGGTCGCGTACCTTGTCACCGAATAAGAAATGGCCGCAAATGTGACACGTCGTAGCTTTCTCGTAACTATTTGCTTGTTCTTTTGTTAAAGGCACCATGGGGTTAGTAGCTCTTAAAATCTTATAAAGGCGAGTTGTATCTTCAATCAATCTTTCAATAAACACTTCTACGCAATCCGACCCCCTGTAAGTAACGAGCTTGTTCAAGCTCGGGTCATGTGAACAACAAATATAATACGCAAAACATGAAGGTTGGTGAACTTTTAATTTTCGCGTATTTGTAGTAGTATTTTCTTCACAATTAATTAACAGGCTTTCAAAATCAGCATATATAACAAAATTAATCTTTTGTTGTCTATCAAAATTTTTAAATCCGATTACACTATTTTTCCTTTCAGGTAAGACTGTCAAAACTTGTGAGCAATCATGCGCCTCATATTTCGATTGTGAACAGAAAAAACGCAGGCATTGCTCGCACATATATATTTTTCCCTTAGATTTAGTAATCTGACGGCGTACTAATCGGATAAGATCTTTAATAAGACAGTAATGACCTTTAATTCCATCTTCAAAATATAATAAGTTTACGTGTTTATTCTTTCGATCTTTAGAAAAATATAGTGGTCCAGTTACTGAACAATCTTTTCTGTTTAATCCATATATGTTAATACTGATATCGTTATTAGCCTCAAATAATTTTATGTCTTTACAAGATGGGGGGAAAGTCATACCGTTTATTTTAAGAACTTCTGAATAGTGAGGATAGGAACTTGTTTTGCATACATTACGCTTGGCGGGAAACAATGCAGCTACAATACTCCACAAAAAACAGTGCTCATCTTTATTCTGGACATTCAAACAACTTTTACTATTTTTGACAATTTGCGGCAAATCTATGAAAGTGCCGCCTCTCATTGGACAATATTTATTTATATTTAATTCTAAATGACTTATTGAAAGTAGCGACCAACCCGATTCACAGTGTTCAAATTCAGAAAATTTTTGCTTAAATGTTTCTAAAGCATTAAAATACAAATCATCTATGTCAGTGCTATTAAAAACACAATCAAACTTTGTATTAAACGATTTTAACTGAGGAGTATCAGACTGCGGTAACACAAAATAAGCAAACAGTTCAAAATTCAACTTTAAGCATGTATGTTTTAGTAATGATAAACTTATAACTTTTAAAACATCGTCTTTGTGGCGGCACAGGAACGCCTCGGGTGTGAGGTGCTCGACTTCCTGTGCAGGGTTTATGCGATAAGTCACAATTCTGTTTTTAAATGCAGTTGCGATAATGTCAATATTCTTGAATTCAGTCTTTAACAAACAATTTTTTTTATGAATATTCGTTCTCAAATGATATGGATACTTCTTTTGCGGAATTTCGACATTACAAGGTTCACACTTGGCCATCTTTGGCTCACGGGATATAACTGTAAAAAAAGAAGAAAGTTAGTGAAGTAATGAGTATTTATTAATCCGTAATATTACGAAGTTCGGTTACATAGAGACGCTAATAGTTTTAAGTATTTTTTTATTATTACAGAGTATACGCAAATAATATTAATAATACAATATCGTAATACACGTTCAGGAAATCGTCATTTTTTTTCAAAACATCAAATAATATCATCAAGATTAATAATACGAGCTATTAAATGACGCTGTGCAATCTTTGAACTCTTTACGCGTAGCGCTTATAAAGTCCGCGAGATGTGTCCAAGCCTCAGTATTAATGTTGGTACTATTTTTAATCGTGACGATACTGTGGCGCCATCTGTTCATCGGCTGCACTTTCTCAATTTCATCGCATGAATATACTTTTAATTCAACGTAATGAGAACCTGTTTTATCGTCATCTGTTTGGCGAGAAGTGCCATTTGCCAGCCTTCGAGTAATATACGAATAAATGGGCGTACCCTTCTTAACTCCCGAACCCTCTAAAATGTCTTCTTCGCTGTCGCTACCAAACAGCTCCTTCATGTTCGGCTTCATCGCAGGACTGATCGGGTTGATAGTTGTTTTTCTTTTCTTGGGGGCGGGAAGCGAAGAGGGTTCGTCGCGGCGTTTCTTGGTCACCGCGGACGTCGAGGGCTCGACGCGCTCTTCACTCGTGCACCTCGAACGTTTCTTGTGCTTCACGGGCTTGGGCGACTGCACCGCCTCGCACTCGTCGTCGGAGAGGAAAAGATCTCGTGCAGCAGACCTAATCAAATAAAATCTATTAGACAATGGATAAAAACCCGGCGCAGCACCAAACCAACCTCGTATAAAATACAACATACAGATAACTATGTAAGAATACTATGCGAATAGGAAATGATAAAAATAATTTATTTAATTATTTATGATTTCGGACACGGATTCGAACCCCCGACTCATTGACATAGCAAATAAAATTATGTTGCGCTCTTTCGTAATGAAAATTAAGGCTAATATTCCAGTGCTCGACAGTGTCTTAATAGTCGTCACCGTCAATTTTAGGTCATTGCAATAGAGGCGATAAATAGGGTCTCAATTATTAAAATAACGGCGACTAGCATGGGGCCATTTGATTGTAAAATAAAATGTAAGAAATTGTGACACAGGATAAAAGATGAATTATTGAATCTATTAACTCAGTATGTATGAATAATTTGAATAAATAAAGCTATAACAGTAACAGTTCAATAAAGTTATTTCAATTCACTTACATCGTTCTTCGTTGTGTTTTGCAGGCAGCTGATTCTGTTGTACCAGTGGTGTTGTCCCGTGGGATGGTGATCTGAACAATGATCTTGGATAGTCAAACCGCTTTTTATAGGCCTTCGCGTTACTATCACGCGTCATTCTTTGCCTAATTTGTAAAAATGCACTGTCAAGACACATCCAAAACAGAAACCTCGCACTATGCAAAATCGCGGAAGGATACAGGGTGGAACAGATCGAGGGACTTTTAAGCCAGGGAATTGTCCAGACTGGATACTTTATTTTTCATCAACGAACTATGTAAATGTTTTAATCCGTTTATGAGATATTATAAAACATTAGTGTAAAGATCTGATACGTATCAACCCTAGCAACTTATGAAAACAGATGTCAAGTTTAAAAATGTTGTCGCTGATATTATTTTTTTTACTTTATATCCAGTTTTACAATAATTATAATAGGTTGAATGTAAATCTAAGATGGCACTATTGCATCAGTCCAGTCTTTAGAAATATTCCGCCCTGTATATGATGAATTGATGATAGCATCATTGGTGACTTAAGTGGAAACGTAGTAAGCGTCAAGTGAATTCACTGGCGTTTATTACTTTTAGGTTTTTGCCGTCGATTATCTACTCATTCTAGAGCCTCGTAATTTGTGTATGTATATTCAACGATGCGTTTGGCTTGGTTTGTAAACACCTGCCTACTGAGCCGGCGGTCCCGGGTTCGAATCCCGGCCGGGGCAAATATTTGTGTGATGAACTCGAATATTTGTGCTTGGGTCATGGCTGTTCTATGTATTTAAGTATATATTTATCTATATAAGTATATAGGTATATCGTCGTCTAGTACCCATAACACAAGCCTTCTTGAGCTTAATTTGGGACTAGATCGATTTGTGTGAGGTTGTCCGATATTTATTTATATTCGCGCATAGTCTGGGGATGTCACTAGTTTTATTGAATATGGATATGATCCAGACGGATCCTCTTACTCTGGCGTCAACCGCTCCATATTAATACTTTCCTTAACAGGTTTATGCTACGTATGGAAAAAGTCAGTAAAAAATATACGGATTTTCAACTTTAATGACACTCTTCTCATAGAATATAAACGATAGAACCAGGAACTAAAAATCATTGTAAAAAGTGCACATTTACTTGCAACACTTCGGAACTATGTCGGTAAGTCACCAACTTTTAATACTATGATTAATATTATCTATATCTTTATTTCATCATCATCATCATCATCAGCCTTATACGTCCCGCTGCACTGCACTGCTACAGGCTGCCTTCTCTCATGGATGAGAGGTAATGGGCTCTAGTCTTAGTGCAGTGCGGATTGGAGACTTCACATACGTCCTTGAATTTCTTGACAGTTTTATACAGGTTAGCTCACGATGTTTTCCTTCACCGAAATCTATATATTCGATATTTTTATTTGCGATGACAAACTATTGAAAATCAATAAATGTAATCAAAAACCTTTAATTGTTTTCAGGACTCTGAAGGTCAACTATTCAACTTCGTACCCTACGCTACACCGCAAAGAAAATCTCCAAATGAAACACGGCTCGGATTGGGGCGCAAAAGAAAAGCTGAAAACACTGCAGCTTACACATTTATCAAGAAACGACTTCGTAGTGGCGCCACCAAGATCATAAAAATAGAAATTTTTGACAGTGAAAAAATTGATAACAGCGAGCAAATGTGCAAGTGTAATGCCGAATTATGTGTGCAATATGCAGTCAAAAACGTTTTATTAGACGACATTTACAACTCGACAAAAGATCTTATCGATAAAATAGTGTCGCCTCTATCGTCAGATTCATGTAACGGTTATACAATCTTGTAAGATAGGCACATAATATTTCAAAATTAAAATAATATATACATTTGAATAATAGTTTTTATTACCTAGCGACCTTTCCCCAACTACACAATTAAGTTCTTTATACTCGTACGATATGACAGATACCTCTTATAATTTCCACTAGTACCTATTTTATCGTATTTTTATTTAACTCACAATGATTCATAAAATTAATGTAACTCATTTGTTTGACGTACTCAGGTATAACACGGATAAGGAAAGATATGTAACACATTACTAAAAGCATAACAATTTGCTTACATATCGACGCATTTAGACTCAAAGAGCGTAAACGATGCACGAATCAATGACGGATATGTCCTTTGAATCTAAAGGTATCGATATTGCGGCTACCTTAAAATATGTCTGTTCGAGCCACCCACGCATTTGCCGCCGTCTCAGCGTAGCATAGCAGGATCATATTCATTAATGTAGGTACCTAATATATTTAAATTATCGATACATGGAACGAGTTATTGAATAGATGAGTGAATACTTTAAGTTACAATGGGTATTTATCAGTTCTTGAATAGACGCCTAATGGTTTTGGAATAATAGGATGCAACTTGGAAAAGGTACATTTGAGATTATTAATTTCAATAGCTGATGTAACTAATTATTGAATAAATATGCGAATACTTTGGAATAAAGGCAAGACCACTTATTAAATAGAAGATGCTAATTACTTCTTGAATAGAGGGTATAAGGGTACCCTATCTGAAGATATAACGAGTTATTGAATAAATATGCGAATACTTTTTGAATAGATGCGAATTACTTCTTGAATAGAGGGTATTAGGGTATCTGGATAGCTCTTTGTATCCAGATACCCTAATATCCTACTACTACCATTAACTCTTAAACGCATACAATTACACTAATTTTATTTCTGAAATGACGCAATTAGCAATAAAATCCACGTCAGTTTGAGATTTCCTGACTTTCTTTGAGTTTATTTAAGGTTAATCAACGATGACAATTCGTAATAGATAATGACTTAGATGAATTTAATGTTTTTGATAAGGGGCTTGTTCAGAATTCTTAAAACAAACGCCTGTGGCTGAAATTAGAAATAAATATTGAGAAAACACATGAATCTGACCGTGGCACGGCCGATGCATCAGAGATAGCCATATCCACGGCCTATTACGGCCTTCGTCAGTAATATTTCTAATTGTTAATTGTTTTTATGTCTATATAAAATCTGTATGTGTTTAGTCTTAGTTTCACAATGCTTTGGTTTTACTGTTATTAGCGACCCGCCCCGGCTTCGAGCGGGTGCAATGATATATTATGAATCTATTATACATATAAACATTCCTTTTGAATCACTCTATCTATTAAAAAAGCCGCACCATAATCCGTTGCGAAGTTTTAAAGATCTAAGCATACATAGGGGCAGACACCAGGAAGCGACTTTGTTTTATACTATTGAGTGATTAAATAAATAAACATCTGAATGTCAATCGAATCAAACTGCTGATTCTATCACTAACGTTCACAGTTGCCGGCAAACTTTTAGAGCATGACCTTGACTGCGCAGTAGCCGATTTACGTACAAATGCAGATCCGCCATTTCTGTTCTAAAAGTTTGCCGGCAACTATACTTTACTGGATCCCGCACAAAACTAACACATGTATTATGTTTCCAGCCCGCAGCCCGCACGGCAGCGCCACCAAGATCCCAAGCCCGGTGGGGACGCTGCTGCACAGGCAAACACCGGTAAGTTGTTTTATATTTGCTATTATGTTACGCGAAAGTTCATTACTACTAAATGCTCAATAAAGGTATTTTTGGCTCTTTGAAAATGTTAGTAATCTGTCCTGTCAATCGGTTATCGGTGTTACGAATCGATGCAATTTCTCTTAATTTTTTAAGTTTATGATATGACTCATGTTAATGGAGTAAAAAAACAATATTTTAAGGATTTCTTAATAAATCTAATTAGTTTATTTAAACACTTATACTAACAAATTTAATGCTTTTAGGAAACAAGTCCAAGAAATATCAAAATATTTACGATGTTTGTGCCAATGAAGTAGAAGAATGATAGAGAACTCTAAGCGTATTGTAGAAGATTTATTTTTGAATAAATGTTTAATTTAATTTCTTACTACTCGTTTTCATGTAGTAGAACTAGATCACAGAGAAATCTACTATTAATATGTGTAAATAAGGACGGAATCTAAAGGCTTACAAAGAGCCTGTCAAAAATCGTTAAAAATTGCTTCAAGAAAAAGCAGCTTGAAAAAGTCTATGAAATGAAGAATTATGCGAAGTGTTTGTCGGTGAATAGTAGGAGTCATTCATTAAGATTATCAAAAATGATTTTTTTTTATTTAACTAAACAATTATGAGATATCAGTACAGTCAGCATCAAAAGTAGGCGATAATTTTAGAATCCAAATAGTTGTCGTAGTTTTTGGTTATTTTATATGTATTTGTTTACATTACTGAAAAATATTTTAACGCGTACTCACGCAAAGCACTCTCGATCTCTATATTAATTTTCATCTATTAGAAATATGAAATATTGTCGATTTGACATATCGTAAGCCAATAATAAAATTGTCGGCTACTTTTGATTCTGGTCATATATAGGTACAGTCGAGTTCATTTACATCTACACACTTACGAGAACAAAAATATCTGAACACGACCCTATTGTCAGGAGCATAAAGTCGTGTTCAGATATTTTTGTTCTCGTAAGTGTGTAGATGTAAATGAATCGACTGTACCATGGGTTGTGATTTTTAATGTAGCCACTAGGCGTCAAGCCTAATGATCATTATGCCACATAATTCAAAGATGCTCTGACGACACAAACCGCGATTCTGTCATGTAATTGTCTCGAGATTACTTAACAAGATTAATATAATTGAAGTTTCTCTGTGAGTTAATTATGCAAGCCGTATGTGGAGTGGAACTGAGAGGAAGTTTCTCTTCGTTTTGGCAGGGGACTGTTACTTGGTGAAAAACACTCTTCGCCCCCTTTAGAGTGCTGTGACCAACCAACGATATCCGTCCTACTTGACGTGTCCTTAAACGATGGTCAATCTGACTCCATAACCTTGCAAAACTTTGGTTTTAATGGTTCTGTTGCAAGGTGCGACATGTTGGTAGGGAAGCAAAGATAATATAGGTAATCACTAATCACTACGTTATAAGCAGGGTTCGTAAAATGCGAGCAAATTTATTTAAGTGCTAGGGCCGTCACTGGTCGTCATAAGTCATCATTTCAATAGTTTTTGCTCGCATTTTACGATCCCTTCAGGGCTAGCATATCTTACCGCGACTTCGTTTTTCGCGCGACTGCATCACCTGTCTTGCTCGCACGGTATTCAATGGAAAGTGACAGATAGTATTTGTCGCGCGACAAAGAGTGGCGTGTCACAGTTATGCTAGACGTACTGGGCCCTGTTTCATATACGTGACAATGACAGGCGACAGGTGACAGGTGACAATTCGACATTTTGACAATTTTTCGTTTCATAAACATTACCTATGACAAATAAGTCGTGGTGGAAAAATTACAATTATGTCAAATTGTCGCGACATTTTGACATATGTATTTCTGTTTCATAAAAATTTTCTCTTGACAGGCGACAGGTGACAATTTGTCGCGAAAAACTTGACATATTTGTTTTATGAAACACAAAATTGTAATTACAAGTTGACAAATTTGTAGACTTGTCGAAGATTTCTGACAGGCGACCTCACCCAATGTCAGCGGCTACTAAGTAATTACTTGTTACCAGTGAAATGGTGCTAACTGTAGAACTGTTTGTTACACATTAAGACAACTGTCGTCAACGCAGCTTTTCTTGCGTCAAAATAATTAATTTTACTATGACAGGGTTCTACAACAGTATAAGGAAGAAAAATGCAACTTTTGGGTTGATATTATTTTATGTAGGAATACCGCACACTTGATTATGATAATAACAAGAGGTACGTACAATAAATAGTCCTTTTCCTTGTATCGCGCAAATACTTCCAATCTTTACTAAATATACCCAATCCCTTTAATTGCTCTGCGATTTCCTTCCATTATTTTTTATTTTTCGTGCGTTAAACGTTCACTAAATTTGCCAAACATTATTTCTCGGTTGTCGTGCATAAGGCCCAAAATTATTATTTTCGTGTTAATTTTACTTGTTGCAAGTACTAATACCGAACAAATCCAAGAATGCTAGTCAAAATTATAATGTAAGACAAACATTTTTATTGCTACTCACATACTTCTACATCATTTTAACAAAAATGTATGCTGTGACATATTTGTCGCAATTTACGACAATTATGTCGATTACCATGACAAAATAATCTTGACAATTTTCTTAAATACTGACATTTTAAAACTGACAATTGTAGATCTTTATGAAACGCGATTGACACTGACAATTTTGTCAACTATTTACCTGTCGCAATCGGACATATTTGTCACGTTTATGAAACAGAATTTGTAGCTACAATTCGACAATTTTGTCAAAAACTGACAAATTGTCAACTTGTCACGTATATGAAACAGGGCCCTGGTTATAAGTTACTCATTGCAAAAAAAATGCATTAATTTCCGGTTCCTGTTCGTACAACATGTTCCCTCTAACAAGTTGAAACGACAATAGGGTTAAGGTTAAGATCGGAAGAAACTGTTGGTTAATAGCAGTGCACGACTGTTCGTTATGGAGATTTGTAGGGGATACTTTTTCTAACTGTAGTAGCTTTCGCATGATTTGATCATATTTTTGATATTAAATCAAATCGTTAAAAAATCCAAACTTTGATACTTGAGTGAAGTTAGTTAGGTACTCAAGTATAGAAGATAGATCAATTGGTAAGTCGCTCGTCTGGCCTGACGACCCCAGGGAACGGGGGTTCGAATCCCTTCCGAAGCACAACTTTTTTCATCTTTTCGCTTTAGTATAAATATGATGAAATTAAACGCAACGTTATGCGAGGTGACTTTTAAAACTGCAGTCTGTCAGTTATTATGTTTAAGTATTTATGTATAATCATTATAAGTTGTTTAATCAACTATGTTATCTAAGTTGTGTGCGGATCCACTCAAAGATCTCTCAGACATTCTACATTTAACATTTCGTATCCATTGAGATACTGAATAAAATGGATGCTTCACAAATCCGGTGTCGCTCGCAATAGACTCGAGCGATGCGCGGAATCCAATTTAAGGCGACTCCGTACGTGGAATGGTGATTTTTAAAGTCCTAAGGCTCGTAATTTAGCCAACGGAAAAATCTGAAAAAAATATATGTTATTTTTGACTATTTCTTCTACAAAATTATAGTTGGATTTTTTTTTAAAGCAATAATTACTATGGAAAAAGATGTGTTGAAATAGGGTCGTTTTCAATTTTCAATTCCCTAAGGCTTCTAAACTACAAGTGATATTTACACGGCTCTTTCGCAAGAACATTGACAATTCATTGATCTTTAATCGTATTGTTTAAAAGTTAGTAAAATGGAAATTCGGTCTAATAAAGCATCAAAAAAACTGAATTTCCGCGAGCGCGGCCGTGTCCGGGCTGCGAGCTCAGTGTAAATCTAACCGTCGAAGGGGAAGGCTGTGTCACTTGCTCTCGCGATCCATCTAGTTACGGAAAATTGTTATAGTACCGGATCCCGCGGTCTGTCTTCGTGCGTTTGAAGTGTATTTTAAGAGAGTGTAGTTCGTTTTTTCACACGACTACGCTATGCGACATAACAAAAATCACTCATTTTCATATAGAATTAAATTCAACTGTTTTTTTTTCGTATTTAGGTATCTATTAATTTTAAGTACTTATAAAAAAAAATGTCATTGCTTAGCATTCCCGGACACATTTGGATACTTAGATATTCTCAGTCATGGGCCCACACCAGACAGGATTCCCAGAAAATAACACTTTTGGTGTGGGTTTTAGGGCCCTTCTCTGTGTAATATTAGAGTACCTTAGGTATTTCGGTTAGTTAAAAAAATCTGATAATACAGATATTTAAGTATGATAACGTCTAATGATCTTTATTAATTCAACCCCACAGACCAATAAACCTAGGTTTATTGGTCTGTGTTCAACCCTAAGAGATATGAATATCGTAATGCAGAACAAGTATTGTTCGTTTGAATACCATTGTAATATTCGGTAAAACGCTAATTTACGAATACGAATATTTAATGTAAGTATTCACATTCGTTGTGTCACTAGTATGGTATGACATATGATATAAAAATACATTATCAAAAATTACAATAATTTTCTAGTTCAAGAAGGCAAGTGACAATTTTGGCATGAGGGCTTATTTATGTAAATATAGTCAGAATACATATTTGCATCAATAAATTTCCCACTTCATATTTAAATCTAAATGAGCGTTAGTAATTATTGACATATCCGCCGGGCCTAGCTAGACATACCTAGCCTGGCCATAAGTTCTGTTCCAATTGTTTACCGTTTATAAAATAAAAACCTGATTTTTATTACATATCGTTTCAAAGCCATATATTAATGATCGGATTACAGTTGAATTAATGAAAAAATATATAACTTTATTTAGACTCATCGTAATGCCCGGACTTGATTTTTGACTAATGCTCAGAATTTTTCTCTAAGTTTGCCAGAGGGCAATGAAACGATCTTGGATCAAATTAATCGATCGCGGAAGGAACGCCAAAACCCAAATAGCTTACGTAACTCAGACAACCGCTAAACTAAAGTAGGGCTGACATGTTTGCCGCATGTCAACCGATCTGCAGATCAAGAAATCTACACCCACTTAATAAAATTCGGAACTTGGAAGTTAACGTAAAAAAAAACTGGCCAAGAGCATGTCGGGCCACGCTCAGTGTAGGGTTCCGTAGTTGCTTATCCTTCACAATAGACTTAAGTTACGAGAAAGATTTCAAGCTCTATAAATAAATAAATATAAATAAATAAATATCAGACAACCTCACACAAATCAACCTAGTCCCAAATTAAGCTCAAGAAGGCTTGTGTTATGGGTACTAGGCGACGATATACATACTTATATAGATAAATAAATACTTAAATACATAGAACATCCATGACCCAGGCACAAATATTCGTGTTCATCACACAAATATTTGCCCTTGCCGGGATTCGAACCCGGGACCTCTATAAAAAAGTCGTAAACGCCAAAGTAACTGTAATTACTTTACTTATTACCTGGAAGTCAACTTACGTCCTTTTAAGAAAATTATGAAATTTTGCGATAACTCAAAAACGGATCGACCGTTTTTGTTCAATATAGTTTTCATTGAAAGTACTTATAAGGCCTCATGTTCATGAATTTTTCCATAATATTTTGACCCGTGGTTGAAAAGTTAAAGGGGGGGGACGCTATTTTTTTTTATTTTCGGAGCGAATATTTACAAAACTGCTGACTTTATTAAAAAAATTATATTTCAAGACCCCTATTATTTTCGAAGGACCTATTCAACGACACCCCACATACTAGTGTTGGAATGAAAACAAAAATTCACCCCCACTTTAGGTGTTCGAGAGGTACCCGAAAAAAAAAATATTTTTAGTTTTTATTTTACCGTTTTGTCGGCTTTATACATACCCATACTCATACCAAATTTCAGCTTTCTAGTACTAATGATCACGGAGCTAAGCCGCGGACGGACAGACGGACAGACGGACATGGCGAAACTATAAGGGTTCCTAGTTGACTACGGAACCCTAAAAAGATACGGCTCTTTATGCCGCAAAAAAACGTATCTACGCTGGAAAGGAAAATTATCCAAGAGACACGGAGCTAACTTTACAGATCTAAAAAACTACGAACTTTTTCAAAAAAATAAAAAGTTATTAAAATATTCTGTGGACCTACTTTTTAAATGAAGCATTTTATAATGTCGCTTTTGTTATTTTGTCTATTAATGGAATAATTTAAAATTTATCATCGCTTACGCAAAATGGCTGTCAAAATAGAATTAGGTAAAATTATCTAAACGACACATTTCCCGAGATATTAGTCAGGTAAAATAGTATAATCTACATTTTACACAACAATCAACACAGTAAACAATATCTATGTGCATACGATGCTCATTTTATATAAACAATATCATGTTTTTTACATGTTGCTTTTGTTATTTTGTCTATTAATGGAATATTTTAGGATTTAGCGTCGCTTACGCAAAATGGCCGTCAAAATAGAATTAGGTAAAATTATCTAAACGACACGTTTCCCGAGAAATTATTCAGGTAAAATAGTATAATCTATTACACAACAATCAACACAGTTAACAATATATATGTGCATGCTCATTTTATAGTCAGGTAAATATATAAATGTGCATAAATCAGCATGAAATAAATCAAGAAAAATTATCTAATCGCCTTTGTAGGAAATATTTCAGACATGAAAATCTATTTATCGTACAATAAAGCCTCACGATTAATGTTTTAATTAGAGGAAAATATTTATTTTCAAACATTAAAATTAATGAAGTGACATTTAAAGTTCTCTAAGACAAAAACTTATGGTCCAATTACGCAAATACAAAAAAAAACTGCTTTAGAAATGTTAAAGATTTATTCATCAGATATCAGATATCACGTGAAATTTCAATTTTATCAATTTTTATGTGTGATCTGCTGAAAGATTTCCAGTAGTTCTAGACCAATGTATGGTAGCAAACGATAGCTATGACTAATGAGAACAGCACAAGAGTTCTCAAGACTGCAGTCACTCGGTACTCATTAAGGAATTTTAAATCACGAACTACGTGATATTTCAAGTTTTACAATTGCTATGAGATAATATCCTATCCTAACAAGAATAATAAAACTACCCACAACTCTGTGTGGTATAAGTGACGTCTCGTAAGACACTGTTTGAGTGAGATGGCGTTTGGGTCCATAAAGCGAGTCCAAAGTAATGCCTTAGCGCCACAGACACAGATTTACACCGCAGATGGCGGCCTAACGGCCTTTATAAATATATTGAATTACTACTAAATGTGTGATAATAAAATAAAATAAATAATAAATAAATGATATTTTATAAAACAGAACCGGTAAAGTTGCCTAACTACCAATTTAACGAAAATATTTGTTTTTTAGTACATTCTATGCTACAAATACGACTCAATTGTCATTCAAGCAATTCAAGATAAGCGACAGTAGTCGATCAAAGTCATAGCAGGTAAAAAAGGATAAGCGACAATGGTTTCATAGTATCAAAGCAGGTAAATTTGGATAAACGCCAATAGTTAAGATACGACAATCAGGTAATTTAATCTATGTTATTTTTTTTATAAAATCTTATATCGATTCTGTTTAATAATGTGGAAATACCACATTTTTACTTTTTGGCTAATGCGCATAAGCATTTTAAACACACATGACACAGAGGGCGCTCCAGTAGCGAAGAATTATGGAATCAAAGATTTAGTATGATTGACGTAACGATATGAGAGCTCAGTTGGTAGAGCACTACACCGGAAACTTAGGGTCGCAGGTTCGAGTCCTGCTTACATTGCATTGCAGTGGATCACATTCAATTTTTCTTTCATAATTTACCTTTATGTTAATTTTATCATAAAGACATAGGTAAAATGCCTCAAACGACATTAAAATATATTTTACGATCTGGTAATAACAGTTAACCAACAAGTGCAAGGTTAGTTGCAATAAAGAAAAATTATCCAAGTTGTTTGATCTGTTTTGACAAATAAGTAAAAAAGCTCTAACCTCCATTTTGCTAAAAAAACAACAAAAATCAAGTCGTTTAGTAGAAAAAAAAGTAGAGATTCTCTAAATCACCGACGGGATAAGCGACACAAAAGTTGTCAGACAGATGTATACGTGACCCAACCCATTCGATGCAGAAAAATCTGCCGATCCCAACAGTGTGTATGTATAACTCAATATCCCCAAAAATGTCGCTTAGATAAGTTCTCCTTTCCAGACTCGGCATATTTTGTTACACTCAAGTAAATTAACATTTATAGGGTATCCATTGACCTTGAACATTGAAATCTATCACTGTTTATAAGTAGGTAAAGGACGTAAATCCGTTTTCCAACGGTAAAGTTGAGTTGTTCGCTCTATTATTTATAGTTTATCTTTTCATTAGAGCAGCATGACCCGGGGGATAAAGCTGTGCCTCCACTACTATGTTAAAATATCGGTTCATCCGCTGGGTCACGATGTGATTTATTTATTAAAAAACGATATTTTTTATTTCTGCATGATTTTACACGTATAATCAAGAATCTTGTCGGCATTTTAACTATTTTTGGTAGGTACCTACACATACAAAAGAAACTAAAAAGTATTTTTCGATGCGAGACTTCCAAATGGCCAATTTCACTTATTTTTTTGGAAAATAGCTTTAACGCATTTTATTTTTAATATTCTACTGTAGTGGGTAAATAGATATTTAGTAATCCGCAATAATTATATCATTGTTTAAATGATTTATTTTACTTCGAGATTTTTCAATGCCTTTAAATATTATAAGGTTTATTCGTCTTCAACTCTCGCTCGGACTATGCGAGTGTATGAAGCTGCTTGGACGCCACTCAACGAGATTATGAACGAAGTAATGTTCCGGGGGCGCACGGTCGGCGGGGGGAATAACGTTAGGCTCCGCCCAGATCCTCAAGGACGTTGGGATTAGGAGTCGCCTTAATGGATAGCAGAAGCGACCGTATTGCAGCTAACAGTTATTGCAGACGTTATAAATATCGCTTTTCTAGAGTACGGAAGGTTAACTTTACAAGATTTATTCAATAGATTCCATTTAACGTTTCAGTGCTTGAATTCAGGCTATCGTAATTTGTGCAGATACGCTTATGCGCATATGAGCGTAAAGTTTTTAGTTTATGAACTGAGCTCATCAACATACTAGCACTTATTAAGGTGCTTAACTAGCGAACACTCGTGGATTACGCACTATACGCGTCATCCACGAGTCATCTATACCGAAAGGCCTTTAAAATTTACGTCACCGTAAGTATAGTATAGTTTTAGAATATAATATGTAGCTACGAGGAGTAATCGTCGAGTACATCGCAAATGGTCTTATTAAATCAAGGTAGGTACACGATGTTTGTATAAATCTCTAAACACATAATAAGAAGCAAAGAAGGCTATTACTACTACAACTTTTATAACATTTTTATCTGACTTTTGATTGAATAAACAGGTCTCACGTGTTTAATTCAAAGTATGTGTTAAAAGGATTACATACAAATACATTGCTCATTTCTCAAAAACACCCCATAACTCTTCAGTAGACAAGCAGTGTATGCTGACCAAACAACACGTGTTAAACATCAAATAAGACATACAAAACAGAGCAACATCGTTCTTATTGGAAAGAAAATAAACTCTATGACAACTGTAAAATAGTGGGGTTATTTTAGTAAAACGCTTGCCGCTTTTTTTTACCACAGACAAGGAAGTCTTGCAATTATTTATTGCTCTGTGTCACAATGATTAAAATAGCTGTCTATGAATTAGTCATTCTAACTGTATTAGATAGATTTTTTGATAATATACAGTTTCGATTCACCTGTTGCCGAATTAACATTAAAACAATGAAAAGATAGCATCTTTAAAACAATGGCTGCTTGGCTGTATGAATGATGCCACAGTCTGTTAAAAAACAAGATCAAGTACGAATTCCGAAGCGTGAGTCACCTGTCAAACTTTCGCGGTAAAAAAATGGCTTGGACTAAAATGGCGATGGAACGGTGTACAGTGAATCACTGATTGTGTGGTTGTTTTTTTCTTTAGGTGGTAATAGCTTTGTAACTGAAACAGCTAATGGTTTTTACAAGGTTTTTTTTTTTACATGTGTACTTATGGTCTTTATATGGAACGCAAAGGTTACATTTTCTGGTACGAGATTTAAGTATATGTTGGTGTTGCTATTAGCTATGTGTGTGCTTTTTTTTGTGAAATCAGCAGATTTAAAAATGTATTTCGGCAACGGCAAAAACTTTTATAAATTATTAAAAATACCTCTATATTGTAGACAGTACGTAACTAAATAAAAAAATAATAATTACGCAACACTAAAAGATATAGGTATGTT
Source organism: Apotomis capreana (assembly GCA_947623375.1). Taxonomy (NCBI): domain Eukaryota; kingdom Metazoa; phylum Arthropoda; class Insecta; order Lepidoptera; family Tortricidae; genus Apotomis; species Apotomis capreana. Next base: position 3,816,148 of record OX392520.1, read on the forward strand.
ACGTGTACCAGGCTTGTTTTTGTCTGTGGTTTTCAACAGTTTTTACAATGGCGACTTTCAGCGACCTGAACATTCCTTTTTCAAAGGAAAGTGTTGCCATATTATATCGTGTTTTAATAGGATGAAAATGACATTACATTGTAATGCACATACGTCTTTTTATATCAGCACACTGATACAATGCCAAAATAGTTTTTGTCTCTTATGATTTGGACGCTTTCACTGAAAGAATTCTGATGTCCTAGGCAAGTTATTTCACGGTTGATTTTGGATCAATCAAGTGAAAAGATTACGAAATTACATAACTCTTATTAAAAATTATATAATACTTTGTGGAAAGCAGTTTAATGTTAATTTTCAGTGATCTCTCTGTTGTCGTTTCATCAGGACTAAGGATCGTTTTCATCAGCTAAATAAAAATCAAAATCGATTCGGGTTCTACCCACTGCAACCATTATAATTAAAACTGAGCACAGATAAGACCAGTTTTTGACTTCACAATACAATACAACAATACTTTATTGCACAGCACACCAATAAAAGTTTACAAAAGTGAAACAAAACAAATACAAATTAGACTTTACTATCTGAATTGAGATCAGACTATATTTACCGTCTGTCTTCTACAGTCAACTTTGATACTATCTCCAACTTTGTCTTTTGAACTTTCATAATTACACATACTTACATGCTTTTTGCCTATGGCTTGACAGGTCGTGGGTTCGATCCACACCTGCAATTTAGTGGATCGCTACAAATTATCTGTATCAATAATTATAACAAAAAAACTATTTTTTTGTCTATTAATCCGATATGACCTTTTTTCCTCATGGTATAAGAAAACATGTATGACACTCCGCTAGTGAGACTTTCTTCGTCACTGATTGACTAGTTGCCTTGCCACTTTGTGGCAACAAAATAGTTACAAGGAAAAAAATGTTTGCCGCCAGTCGTACAAAAAAATGCATTTATGCATAAATGTTCCTTGACTAAATTTTATTACAGTTATCATGTTCCTTGACTAAACTAAATTTTATTTTGTCGTTATAATTGATTAAAAACACTCACGATTTTACGAGATTCATACAGGTAACAAGGGAATCGGGGAGTATTATGATACACCACTGGCAACACAGAAACGGATTGACAGAACCAACCAATCATAGCGTGATGATGTCGAAAGTCCACCTGTCATTTCGGATACCTTGTTTTCTTATACCATGCCTCTGCCTAAAAATACGAGAATTAGTAATCTAGGAACCGGCAAAGATGAATCGCCGCAAGAAACTGAGAACATAAAGCAGATTCCAAGGACATGTCGACGTTGGTTGCATAAAGTCAGGACCTCATGTATATTCACGAACCTTCAATTTAATGCAAATTATGGCTTTCAAATTTATCCCTGCATTGTTCCACATTGCATCAGCCTGAGTCATGCCATCTTGAACATAACCAGAATAAGTTGAACTAGGTTTTATCTTTAATCTCAAAAGAGGATAGATCTTGTGTAGGCGGCGGGTTAGCATGACTATTTCTATTGTAGATAGTTTAAAAGGATTGTCGTTCCGACGCTGTGTCATTGCCTCATTGGTTAACGATTATCAACGTAGTTGAAATTTGTTCACGCCTTAGAACGCAATACTGGAATGGGTAGAGTAAGGAAGTTGAAAAAGGATTTATAACTATACATAGTATAAAACAAAGTCGGTTCCTGGTGTCTCTCTGTCTGTCTGTCTGTCCCTATGTATGATGCAATTGTTTTAATAGATAGAGTGATTCAAGAGGAAGCTTTATATGTATAATACATGCATAATTTATCAGCGTTGCACCCGTGCGAAGCCGGGGCGGGTCGCTAATAAATAATGTGAGAAGAGACTTAGTACTTACAGGGTTCGATGCTTTTTAAACTTTATTATGATACCTATAAGGTAATAATATAGACATGTATGGGAGAGGTACTGTAATTTGTAACCCCTGACGAAAAAAAGAGGGCTGGGTCTGTGTGTCTGTCTGTGGCATCGTAACTCCTAAACGGATGAACCGATTTCAAAATTTGTTATACATTTAGCTGCGAATGCTCGCGCGAGATATACTACCTATCTCTTTCTATACAGCACTGTCAGAGAGTGACGGGTGATGCTATGTCACGCGACATGAGTTGTGCTAGACGGGCTGGTTTGGTGGTCGATCTTAAAGGCAATCATGTCGCGCTCCGCGCAGTCCTTGAAAGCATTCTAGTGCTTTAATAAAAAATAAAATAATAACAAATATGCCTGTGAATTCTAAAGATATATCTCAAGATGCCTTAAGGTTGATAGTGTCAGAGGTCTTAGATAAGGCCCTAGGCATGACATACGTGTGCAGTTATATGCCGTTTGTGCATCTGCATTCGTGGGAACGATCGCTGAGCTCATTGCATCATGCAGTGGTGCGTCTGCCAAATATGTTATGTGAACTGTGAACTTACTTTAGCTGTATGCTTTCAATACTATGAAATGATAATGTCAATGCAGCTCGAATGATAGCAATAGTTTTAATTAAGCAATCCAATTCGAACGCTATACGTTATTTTTAAACAATACTGAAAGTAAACGATGTTACAAAAGAAAATTGTTACTAATTAATGTAACAGATATACAAGTCTTCAAAATGTCAATAGACACATCAACTATACAAATAAAAAAACAACTAAAAACCATAACTTCTACCAAATTAACACGTCAATCTCAAAAGCCATAATTCATCCATAGACAAGCCATGAACAAGACAGTAGCTGCGCGGGAGTCGGTCAACGCTCTATGACTCATTGTCGATGACGCGGTGAAAGAAAAAAAAGTTAAGATTAGGGAGGGTTCTGTGACCTCATGTGGTCGATTAAGAATAAGAAATGTTGCTTGTGGTGTTCATGAATTGTCTTTATTTATTGTTTAACATCTAAGGTGCATGCTGTCCTCTGTTTCCTTTTGGGGAATTGAGAAATCAAAGGTGACCCAGGAGCAAATATTCGAGTTCATCACACAAATATTTGCCCTGGCTGGGATTCGAACCCAGGATCCCAGGCTCAGTAGGCAGGTGCACTACACACTGCACCTACCGCGTCGTCGAATTTTTATCGTTGATTACTTTTCTTTCGGAACCCTGACGAATCAAACCACGTTTCTGCAACTAGTAACTTATCCGTAGTTAACAGCTAATTTATTGTAAGATTATTTGTTGGACGGAACGAATGGTCCGCTCGAGCGGATTGTTGGGAAATTAATTTTGAAGTAGGACGATTGGAAATATGGACGAGGAAGAAGTGTATATTTTGAAACTACTGCAGGAGGCCTAAGATCATTGCGTTTGTGACGAGACAAATAAGTGACAGCATCGGTCACTCACACTCGCATTTTGTCAAAAAGTGACGGATGCTTTGTCTGCGTGTGTGTTATGTGTTGACGATCCCTTTTAGGATTTTTCTTTTATTTCTATAATGTTCTTTTTTATGTTTTTTATTTTATTTTTAGTATAAGTTTATCAATAAATTGCTCTGCTCTCTGTAACTGACGATTCGAAAGTGCTTGTAGCTAGGCCTACTTGAATAAAGAATATTTTGACTTTGACTTTGTCACTTATTTATCGCATGGTAAAAGCAACCATCTTAGGCCCGCTAGTCTAACAATATTCGTGGTCTTCAAATGTCTTAACATTTTGAATCATAACATAACTAAAAATACTTTCGATAAAGTGTGTTAGATTTTTTTTAATCAAGTTACACATTATTAGTAAACACCAAAATATACAAAATTTCGGCGTAGTTCCAGAGTTGGAGAAGACACAAAATGCCGCTCGGTTTTTTTTTAATATGTATTGTCTAAGTAACGAAAAAAAACATAACAAATGATGGACAACGCAATAACAACCTAACAACCTGAAGAACATACGATTAGGACCGTAAAGAAAGCCATATGGGTTTAATGGAGTACATAGAAATGTTAGAATATATGTAAGTTTTATATGTTTTTAAATACACTATTCGCCAAATATTTGCTGATTGCTTTCAGAAGCATGAAGTGTTATTGGAAAAAATGTCGACAAAATTTAACACGAAGAGGATGTTTTATGCATTTCGCTGTCGAAAATGTTTACGAACGTTTGGTATTCAGGGCGAATCACCCATTTCCACATGCTATTGTAATTCATCAAATCGTCTGTCGATTTAATTAATGTATTTGCATTGAGAATCCGATTGTCGTGAGCTGAGAATAGTCTGTGAGAGGAATCATGGTGTAATGTCGATACTAACGCTTCGGTATTCCATTCCTGAAATAGGGTTGTCACTGCAAAAGGAATGATGTGAAAGCTTACGCTTACGAAATACAAAGGACGGTGAAAACCCTATCAGGTGCACACTTGCAAAAAAGATTCGCTTCTACATTCTTTCATCGATAATAGCCAAAATAAAAGACTGTGACGCTTTCATCCAATCCAACGGCTTCATGCGATCCTAACCAGGTCGCTGGTCCAGCTTGTTGGGGGCCTTCCCATGCGGCGTCTTCCGAAATGTATTATATTTACGTATGACAGATGATTCTCGTGAACCTCTGACCTTGACTCGTACGAAGTGATTTGCTTCGTATTAACTAGGACAGCTCAAAGATGGAAATCTCGTTCAACGAAGAATTAAAATAGAATTGGGGTTGCAACTCTACAAATAGATTAGCTATAGACATCTAATATAAGAATAGTGTTTGATGCTAACTGTATTATCGCTTGAAAAGAGGCGTTACAACGACGCATTTGTGAGGATACAATGATGACAGACATGTTCTAAAATTAAACTGTTAGGCATACCTACTTAACGCCAAGCAATGTATTTTTAATCATCCAAGCAGAACTTCAATATAACGTTAAATTGGGGATAACAGCCAAAATTCGGTTCTCAAAAAAAAATGTTCAATAATTTGCAGTAATCTGTACGTGAGAGAAAAAGCATAGTGTGGAATCTAAGGTCTTATAGAAATTACCTCACAGGTAAGGACCTACTAATATTGCTTCAGATCAAACTTGGCAACAACATGAAAATTCCGGAACTCCTGTATCATAATTTCCCGGTTTTTCAATCCAGCCTGCTGTTATTGTGAAAATTTGAAAAAAAAAAGAAAAAAGAATATTAATTTTATTTGGCAACCCTAATCATAAAACATGCAATGAAACGTAAGAATTTACATACCGACCAAAGCTGAATTAACAAACGTCGTCCTAACTCTGAAACATACTAATTCAAACCCTTTCCAACTAACATAAAGTATACATTCAAACGAGAAAACATCGCATTGTGCTCGACGATCCAGGATAAGTAAGGAGAATTAGACTGTAATTTCCTGTGTTTCGGTTGTTTTCAGTTTGGGATGTAGAAACAGGACAAAATATAAATATTCAGTGGAGAATTCTGGGAATAGGAATATTTTAAGTGGTCATACGAGTTGCAAGAAGAGTGTTTTTAAAAGACGGGAATGCATTCTGTTTAGCGATGCTCAATCGATACTTTCAACACTTCAGTTTACTGGTTTGTATGGTAATTTACTACTTTACCTACTTAAGGTTCATGCCATTTGTTAATGTATGGATAGTGGTATCAGCGAAACCGTAGCCAACATCCTTTGAACCTAAAGGTATAGCCATCCTTTTTAGGGTTCCGTACTCAAAGGGTAAAAACGGGACCCTATTACTGAGACTTCGCTGTCCCTCCGTTCGTCCGTCACCAGGCTGTATCTCAAGAACGGTGATAGCTAGACAGTTCAAATTTTCACAGATGATGTATTTCTATTGCCGCTTTATAGAGCCCCCCTTAAATATTTATTTTATTTTATTTTTAGTATTTGTTGATAACAACAAATAATAGGGCTCCCATACATCAAACTTACAGATAATGGTAAGGAACCCTTCGTGCGTGAGTCCCATTCGCACTTGGCCGATATTTTTTTCGTCAATTTCGTTGGATAGAAAATATCCTATAATCTTCCTTAGATGTCCTTATTATCTCTTCGAATCGCTCCAGCACGTCTAGCATAACTTTGACACGCGACTCTTTCTTGCGCGATACACTACCCGTCTCTATCTGTCCAGTACTATGAGATAGTGACGGATGATGCTATCTCGCGCGACATGAGTCGCGTATCAAAGTTATGCTAGACGTGCAGCTATTTTGACGCGATGACGACGCATCCAGTAAGATGGACTTAAGGTTTGCCATTTTAACTCCTACATGTACTAATCCGCAGTTTCTTTTAGAAAATTGTACCTACAATCAAGATTTTTCATAACCCAGGTAAAGCATCAGAATTTGTATTATTTTAGATGTGTTTTAAATGTCATACAATAACTCATAGAGTAAAGAAATATCAGACAACCTCACACAAAATCAACCTAGTGGCAAAATTAAGCTCAACAAGGCTTGTCTTATGGGTACTAGGCGACGATATACATACTTGCATAAATACTTAAATACATAGAACATCCATGTCTCAGACACAAATATTCGAGTTCATCAAACGAATATTTGCCCTTGCTGGGATTCGAACCTAGGACCGCCGGCTCATTTGGTAGCTGCGTTACCACTTGCTTGCAACTCATTTACTGAAACTGCAGTGCAGTGTAGGTACCTCCGAAGTTACGATTTCAGTAAATCGAGTGGCCAGCGGCCTCGACTTACTTTTGTTTTGCGACCTGGATTCGGTGCCAAAACTCTTTCCGAATGTTTATCGACTTCGGCAATTGTTTCTTTAAAGGGAATAAGTACTTCTTTTAATTAACCAGGTTTCATTGATAATGACTACATGTGTGTCCCCCTTTTTAGGGTTCCGTAGCCAAATGGCAAAAAACGGTTACCTTATAGATTCGTCATGTCTGTCTGTCCGTCTGTCCGTCTGTCTGTCCGTCCGTATGTCACAGCCATTTTTTTTCCGAAACTATAAGTGCTATACTGTTGAAACTTGGTAGGTAGATGTATTCTGTGAACCGCATTAAGATTTTGATGCAAAAATAAAAAAATAATAATAAATATTGGGGGCTCCCCATACTTAGAACTGCAACTCAAAATTTTTTTTTTCATCAAACACATACGTGTGGGGTATCTATGGATAGGTCTTCAAAAATGATATCGAGGTTTCTAAAATATTTTTTTTCTAAACCGAATAGTTTGCGTGACAGACGCTTCCAAAGTGGAAAAAAGTTGGTCCCCCCCCCTCTAACTTCTAAAATAAGAAAATGAAAAATCTAAAAAAAACATGATGTACATTACTATAAAAACTACCAACGAAAATTGTTTTGAACGAGATCTAGTAAGTAGTTTTTTTTAATACCCAACTTTGCACCTAATTTATATGGGGCGCTATACATACCAGGTGCAAACTTAACTTAACCACTTAGGGATGGAAAGTGTTTGTACGGAACCCTCGGTGCGCGAGTCCGACTCGCACTTGGCCGGTTTTTAAATCTAAAAAAGGAATGCAATTTAATTGAGCATTATTGTCAAAGGAATGTGAATCGATTGAGAGTTGAATTGAAGCGATCGTGACCTAGAACGAAGATCAAAAGGAGCTTGATGCAACGTTAATCGTAACCGACTCGATTCTAATTCAATCTACTCGATTATTCGATTTAAATTTAGAACACCACGGCCTTGAGAAAACGGGCACATTGAAGATAGGACAATAGTCTTTGGACTGGCAACAATTACTGTAAAAATAAGTTATAATAAGTAATAATAAGTAGGTGTTTATACAAGTTGCTAATTAAGTATTTCTGGGTCAATAGATAGTTGTTGTTTTTACCTTTGCCTGTTTACATTTACGAGTAGATTAGTGATTTATTCGAGTTCATGTAATTCCTACTTGCGTTTAGCAAATGTATAAACCCACACTGATCACAGTAATCAAAATGTAAACAGGCCATAAAAGTGAATAAAATAAAGTGGTAAGTAAATGCAATGTACAACCACCCCAACGTAGAGATGTGCCGTTTCCGAAAATTTTCGGTAACTTTCCTGATATCAAGAAAGATTCCGAAAATGGCACATCACTACCCCAACGCCAGGAGACCTTTCGAAATTTGTTTTTTTTTTCTGGGATGGTTGACTGGGTTCGATTTCCGGTCTCTTATCCGCCTGATTACGCATTGTCTTCGTGCTTTGATCAATGGTTCAGTGAAAAATTGTAGTGTTTGACGTTGAAAAATAATGAAACATAATTTTTTTCAACATTTTATTCTTGTTTTGACTTGGCAACTTGTTAATCCGCCCAAAAATAAGTTGCCTCGAATAATCAGACGCAATTAGAACGACAAAAATATCCGTCGAAACAAGTTTGCAGCAATTAAAAATCGTTTGTTTGACATGGATTTTATACTGTGAGATCAAAGTGTCATATAATTACGTGTGGGTATGTCTGGGTATTTTAGGATTAGGTCTGTGTACAAATTAATTGGTTCATGCTTTTATTTATAATATGGATAAGGGATAAGAATACCTACAACACCACATAAGGTCTCTCTTTTGGTCTTTTCATAGCCATTGTTCTAGTCTATAGATGTAAGGTCAACATTTCTATGATACTCTTTGCCTACTTACGTTACCCTCATTAATTTCGCGTAGGAGTATAGCAGTTTGAATTAATAACAACTTTTAATAACGGACAACCCACAAAAACGTTCCGTTTTGCACGTAAATTTATTAAATTAGCTACAACAGGTGAAAAGGTGTGGCTGACGCCTTATTTGAAAAGTCTGACATCACCATTAAATTTGTTATCAAGAAGAATTGGACTCTAAAATAAGCAGTGTGAAGTTAATTTTGTCATAGTTCAAATGACAGACAAGGTGTGCTAGCCGTTTGTTGTTTGAAAAAGGAATGCTATTTCGCATTTGACATTAAAAAGTTTGAATTTCGAACACTATGGAATCGTAAGTACGGTACAAGTACATATTGAAAGGTTCAAACAACGTTTTTAATTGTTTTTGGCTCAGATTCCAGTCAGCCAGCAGGTTCTTGCGTTTTTTTTTACGTCCGTACGTAGCAACTTTGACCGAAGGCAAAAAAGTAACTGCTAAATTAAACATTCGAAAATACAGCGAATATAGTACAGTACCGCATTTTTTAAGCATGTTAAAAGCTGAAAGCAGTTCAGTTGGTGTTCTGGAAATTCTAAACATTTTAAAAAGCAGACTTTTAAAAGTTCGTTAAATAAATAGCTCATTGAATCTTTAACCGTATGGAGCAGAGTTGTATTTGTAATGCCATATTCGAATAAGATACAATCTCTTGATAGTTATCCTTCGGAATACTTGCGTTCTTTGTATACTTATTGCAGTGACATTGCCATTAACGGGATTTAAAAAGTATGGTGCACAAAATAAGGTCTAATGTCGAATAGGATTTCACGCCACATTTAGATTACTGTCACTTTCCAACGATTTGCTATGTCGAGTTTTTGGTTACGGTCTAAAAACCCACACGAAGCTCATCGCAATAACTTAAATGTAATTCAGTGTGAATTTGAATAAAAAAACCGTTTGCAAAACCAAATAAAATTAACGATATGTGTAATTGTATCGAAACATGTTCTTACAAAACATACGAGGCCTAAAATAAACCGCATTTTAAGAGAAATATAAAATAATCTATGGTTCAAGAGCACGCAATTAAAAAAGTTAAATGTCAAAGGAACGCGGGAAAAATGACTTTCCCGCGCTTTTAAAGTCATTGTCACCCGGATGCGACCTATAATTGCCTATAATTATGAAATATACTCATAGAGTTATAGACTTTGTTGTATTGACGGTAACGTCCATAATGATTTTTAAAATATTGAAGTTCTGCAGTTTCCACCTTGAAATGGTATGAATAGGTTTTTTTGTTGCATCGTAGATTAAGGTCGTGGGACTTAGTTATAGAGCGCTTAGAGTATGTAAACATCCATTTTACGTATAGCTACGACATTATAATAAAATTATCAATTAGCCTGATGCAAAAGAAGTATACGGAGTGAGTTTTGGTATAAGATCTCGACAGATATCAATTATATGGAAGTACGAGTAAAAGAAGTTACTTTCCATACATATATAAAGTATAAATTCTTGTAAGTAGGTACAAAACGATATTTCAAAAGGATACTGTTCTGGTACAATATAAGTGACACTTGTCGTAGAAAAAAAACCAAAAGTTACAAAACGTCTGACGTATAAAGAACAAAAGTGTAAACAATATTATATTATATAATAAGAATCTTGTGTGTTGGCTGAAATAACAAAGATTTATAACATGCGATCAAATGCATCGTAAATTTATTAAGCTATTAAAGCATAGAAAACGAATTAAAAAAGTTGGGCAAGTGCGAGTCCGACTCGCGCATGAAGGGTTCCGTACCATAATCTATAACAAGTTTGTTGTATGGGAGCCCCCCTTAAATATTTATTTTATTTTATTTTTAGTATTTGTTGTTATAGCGGCAATAGAAATACATCATATGTGAAAATTTCAACTGTCTAGCTATCACCGTTCTTGAGATACAGCCTGGTGACAGACGGACGGACCCTAACCCTAAAAACGGTATTACAAGAAAACATTCTTCAGTTTAATTTGACGTAATAAAAATTATATTATGACTGTGTTGACTTGGCAATTTTCAACGTTAGCGTAAAACGAAAGGCAAATGTAAAAAGTGTGAATAAAAGCTGGAAAAATTTGGCAAGTGCCTAACCAATATTTCTTGTTTAATGTAGATTTTGTGATTACGTTAACGGTTAAAGTTAAACGCTAACTTGTTAAGTATTAAATTAAATAGCAACCTGTCTGAATTATTTCCTTATTATTTATGAGTTTATTATGCTTAAAAGCGGAAGTATGTCGTAATTCTTTACTGATAGCTCATTTCATGGTAAGTATGTTTACGATCACAGTTGCAACTTTGTTTTATACGGTTTCAACAGGCCGACAATTTGACGGTATAATTTATAGTCAGCGTCTGACTTGACATTGCGGAGGACAATATAATATCAATGCGAAAGCACAGAATACTTAATAATATTACATAGCGAAAGTGTAGTTCTTGTCGAGACTTTTCTATTTGAGTTGTATAGATACGAGTAAACAAAATCATAAAGAACTTTCACGGCTTCTCGAGAAGAAAATTGTACTTACTTTTCATAAGTAACACATATCTGAAATTATGACTGAAATTATGATTCTTTATCGATGAAAAGAAAACGATTATTCCAATAATTTTAGAAGCTATGATTCGACAGATAGATAACACGCCACTTTGTGCACCGGGTGTTAAAATTAAAATCTTTTAAACGGCCGCGTTAAAACACTATCGCTGATTAACCCGATTTTTCCGATCATTTTAGAAGCTATGATTCCACAGACATATTTATAAATATAAATAAATATTAAGGGACAATCTTACACAAATCGACCTTAGTCCCAAACTAAGCAAAGCTTGTACTACATACATATATAAACATATTGGTAACAATTTTTGGTTAAAATACTGACTCACTCGTTACTGAAATCACCCTGTATTTAAAAGCTCTATTTAGTCACTGGTCAATGAATTTCAGAGTTTTTGCCCGTAACGAGACAGAAGTTAACGGTTGAGCAATTAAGTTTTGATTTGATGACTATCAAGATACACTCGTTTCCGGTAGCTGACCATAGACCGAGACAATTTTTTTTTTCTCGTAGTTAATTAATTGGACTACGGATTGACTTAACCAGCTAGGTTTTTATGTTTGAGAATGTGTACTCGTTCATTTTTTAACGAGTCTTTGAACTTGCATCATTGGTTCTAATTGAGTTAAATTCAGAAAGTATTTATTTATTTAATCTTTATTGCACAAAAGAAAACTTATCGTACAAAAGGTGGACTTAATGCCATGAGGCATTCTCTACCAGTCAACCTTAGGGCAAAGCGGATATTGTAGGAGGTGCAACCAACTTACACATAAGTAACAAAACATAATTATAATACTTATTAATAATTGTTGCTATTCATATAAATATATACATACATCTAATATACATATATAATATAAATAAATATATACAGCGATGAAACATACTAAGCAGATAGACTACGAGACTTCATTTCTGCCAGCAAAGAAGCTGCACACGGACTTTTTAAACGCTAGCTTACTCGGTACCTGTTTAATTGAGAGAGGAAGTATATGAAACAGAAACTTTTTTAATTGATAACCTTGTAAGTACATATAAAACGATACAAAAATCATGCAGAGATTATAGTTTTGTTTACAAGGTTTTACTGATCCTGAACAATACTTCAGTTCTTTTTGGTTGACTGGTAGTGAATATCATTAAGTCTGCCATTTGCTCCATCATGTATGTAATAACTTTAATGTTATTGTTGACCTTAATATCGCGTTTCTAGTAACAATAAAAACATAACGTATGCACTTCGTGCATTCGCGAAACGAGGGGCCCAACCTTCATGTCTGTAACCAAACCTTTTTTTGCGATAAAAGCCATACTATTAGAAAAAAAATCGTTTCTACGGTCATTAAGCTTTTTTATACTTTGATTTTTGTAAAGTTTTTTGTATTTCTTATTCTTATTCTACATTTACACTCCAGGCCTAAAATATAGGAATAAAGTTATTGCCTATAATATATAAAGTTTTCGAATTATTGTGTATTAGTAATCAAAAAGTGACATTATGCATTCTTCTTTCTTAGACAATAGGTTCTTAAACAATAGTATTGCAAGCTTTAATTTATAGTTTTATAATTTAATATTAAGCCTTTATTTGTTTTCCCTTTTATTTTTGCGTAAAATAGATTGTGGAGCACTCTTATTGAATTGTGTACTACCTGTAGTACCTATGCCATCTAGTCATTTTTTTAATTAATTGATAATTGTGAATTTATTTAATTTATTAATGAACTGTATTTTTCTTTTATTGTGCTTTTTAAATATTTTTACATACATATTTTTTATTTATTTGTAGTAGAATGTTAACATTTTAACGTTTAAAATTTATACTAGAATCTTTACAACATTAAATCTGCTTACTTAATAAATAAAGGTTCCTTATCGTTGTTTAATGTGCCATGTTATAGTTTTATGACAAAGTATTATACATATTGGTAATTTTGTTACACTATTGTTAACGAGATGAGTTCCCCTTCCCATACGTTGTCGTGCCCCCATTGTCAGCAGTCGTCCCGCAAGTTCACGTCGCACGGTCTTAAAATTCACGTTGGACGTGTACACAAGGATGTGGCTCGATTACGCGCGCACCCAGTATCCGCCCAGGTGTCTCCCCGCCTCGACCTACCCAGCCCCGCCAGTCCGCCGGTACCCAGCTCGCCACCACCCAGAATCGCTCTCGAGAGCCTCGGAGCTCTTAAAAGATCAGTGCATTCCTAAGGGGGCGAGATCCCTGGCAGCAGAAAAATTGTGCACCGTTATAAGTAAGTGTATTGAAACCAACGATTCCGCTGATTGGTATGCTTTACTTTCATTCGCATATTCGGCTCTAAGAGCACCAGAGACGCAGGGCCAGGGCAATCTGACCACTAAGGTGAAAGCCAACATAGTCGCGGCCGATTGTTGGACCAGTTTAGTTGAACGTGGTAATGTTGGTGAGGTCTCCTCAAGGACGCCCTCTGTCCTGAAGACAATTGAGTCCAAAGTATATGAGGGTGATGTGAGGGGGGCCGTTCGCGTCCTTATGTCGGATGACTCAATAGCGCCTCCGGGCCCTGAGACGCTCGCTTCCTTGCGGACAAAGCACCCGCCCCCGTCCCGCACATTAACTTTCCCTCGGGAGCCGGATCGGTCCTTTCAAGCATTGTTGGTTAGCTTGGAGGACGTTGTCCGAGCGCTAGGGACGTTCCATAGTGGGTCAGCCGCTGGCTTAGATGGAATTCGCCCAGCTCATCTAAAGGAGTTGACTTCTAGTTCTGCTGGCGACAGTGGGCAGCGGCTACTCGACTCCCTGGTCAAGCTGTGTAATTTTTTATTGAGTGGGCAATTGAACCCCGAAATTTGCCCATATTTATACGGAGCGTCTCTGTGCGCTCTGACAAAAAAAGAGGGGGGCATACGGCCAATTGCGGTGGGTAGCACTTTTCGCCGTTTGGTGTCTAAGCTGGGATGTCATGAGGTTAAGGTGCGGATGGCTGAGTATCTTCAGCCACATCAGTTGGGTTTTGGTACACAAAGAGGGTGTGAGGCCGCGATTCATGCCACACGCACTTTTGTCATGGAGCCCGGGAATGCTGACTGCGTCGTCTTGAAATTAGATCTCAAGAACGCGTTCAATACGGTAGAGAGAGATGTTCTTTTGAGCGAAGTGGAAAAACATATTCCTAGTCTGTACCCTTTTTTGCACCAAGTTTACTATTCTCCGTCTAATCTCGTCTACGATGATTCTTTAATTCTTTCGCAGGTGGGTGCCCAGCAGGGAGATCCACTTGGGCCGCTTGCCTTCAGTCTTGCTATACATGAAGCGGTGTTGTCTCTGAAATCGCCACTTAATATTTGGTATTTGGATGACGGCACCTTAGGGGGTAAGCCCGAAGTCGTAAAGCAAGACTTAGCTTTGCTTATCCCCCGTCTTAAGGATATGGGACTGGAGGTGAATGCGGAGAAGTGTGAGGTATACTGCTGTGGACCTACATCTTCTTCTACGTCTTCTTTAAGATCTTTGCTTCCTGGTCTCAAAGAGCTTTCGCACAGAACGTTTACCCTTTTGGGCTCTCCTATTTTCGAAGAGGGCATTTCTAGTGCAATTGAGACTAGAAAGCGTCTCCTTCTGCTCGCCCAAGAACGGCTAAAAAATATTAATGCCCATGTCGCTCTAACTCTGTTGCGCATGTGTTTTGCGGTTCCCAAAATTACATACCTTCTGAGAACCACTCCCACATGGTTGTGCCCGGGTGATGTGGCTTCATTTGATGTCGCGTTGAGGGACACAGCAGAGACTATTCTGAATGTGTCTCTTTCGGATGAGCAATGGACGCAGGCGTCTTTGCCGATACGTCACGGTGGCATCGGTTTGCGATGTGCGGGGGATGTGGGCTTGCCAGCATTTCTAGCATCGGCACACGGAGTTGGTGACCTGGTCTCTAAAATTTTAAATTGTCATGGAGACAGGGTTACCATTCCGTTTGTGGAGGATGCACTGGTAAGGTGGACAGCTCGTTATCCAACTGCGTCGATGCCCGAGGCTCCACAGGTACAGCGGGTTTGGGATGATGTGGGGGCGAGGGACGCTCTTGCACAGCTTATGGGTGTAGCCACGGGAGTGAATCTGGCCAGGCTAAAGTCGGTGTCGAGAGTTGAAGCGGGAGCGTGGTTGCAGGCTTTGCCCGCTCCTCATTTCGGAACACTCCTGGACAACGACTCATTGCGGGTGGCAGTAGCTCTCCGCCTGGGCTGCGATGTTTGCGTACCTCATAAATGCATCTGCGGCTCCATGGTGGAGGCGAATGGCCATCACGCCTTGAGTTGTTGCCGTTGTTCGGGAAGATTTCCGCGTCACCACGCTCTCAATGACATCGTACGGAGGGCCTTAATATCTGCCAACATCCCCTGTGTTCTCGAGCCTCCGGGCCTCTGCCGCACCGATGGCAAAAGGCCGGACGGCTTAACTTTAGTGCCGTGGCAGAGGGGGAAATGTCTGCTTTGGGACGCCACGTGCGTCAGCACTTTCGCCGCCTCGCACCTCGGCCGGACAGTGCGAACAGCTGGTGCCGCTGCAGATTTTGCCGCGGACAAAAAGCGAGACAAATATTCGGTCTTGGGCGGTAATTATTATTTTATACCCCTTGCGTTCGAGACTACTGGCTGCTGGGGGTCGGAGGCTATTGCCTTCATTAGGGAAGTGGGACGTCGTATTAGGGAAAGGGGGTGTGACGCCCGTGCGGGTTCGTACCTGGCGCAAAGGTTGTCCATCGCCATTCAACGTGGTAACGCGGCTAGTGTGATGGGTACTTTTTCGCCGGGGACAACTCGAGGGGGACTTTTTGACTAGGCTTAAGCTAGTCTTAAGTTAGATATTTTTTATTGTATTTTATGTGACATGGTTTTTATTTAATAAATTGGATAATTATGCATTCCCAAAAAATATTATACATTAAAACATCCTAGGACTGTAAAAAAAACGGGATAGGGGAAACGGGATTGGGATAAGTGTTTGTACGGAACCCTCGGTGCGCGAGTCAGACTCGCACTTGGCCGGTGTTTAATCCACAGTAATTTTTCAAACCGCAACATGACCTTACGTAAATATAATAAAATTAAAATTATTAGACCGCGCCCTGGTCAATTTGGCCGGCCCTGATATCGTGTGGCTCGCAACGCGCGAAGTTTCGCTTTATCTGGTATGGGTGTGCTGAAAATCATGCTTTATTACCATAAATATGTTTGGTATGTTAGGTTAATGTTTTATGAATTTTATTACGAAGAATCCCTGCGTGCTTGACTGTTTTTGAAAGTTACAGTTACGTGTTCATTTGATGATATATAGGAATGTTCTATTTTGTAAATGTTTTTAGTTACCCCTTGGGTCTGGTGGTTAGATATATAACATATAACTATATTTAGACATATTATAGTGAATGACAGCGAAAATATTAAAATAATAACGAGTTTTATTACAATCATATATGCAACATCTAATCTAAGACACTGGAAAACTCAGTGGGGCATATAGGTCAATTACATACATTATCAATTTTCTGATTTTCTGTGAAATATTTTGAACGAATTGGTTTTTTTAACACATTTGTTCTTCTTTTTTTTATGTGACCCTTAATGTACAGTATTGAATATGATATGACGATATGACCTAAGTTAACAAATTTGTTGTAGTTGCTTTAATGTATGCGTTTGACACCATTTGCAGTTTTACCGTAAAAAACAATCGATTATCGATCACTTAAGACACCCTCGAAATCGTACCCTTTGTCTACGCACAATGTCGGGAAATGACGTCACGCAGGTGCAACACAGCTGCGCGCCACAGAAGGCCGCGAATTAAGAAACAATTATTATTGTCTATGGTATAGTATTTTTAAAGGTCGGCCATGTTTTAAAGAAATGGCATCGGGTAACAGAGGCTGGGGCATATTAATAGGTGTATAATGATTATTAATTATTATTGCGTTGAGAAGCTCATTAAAGTTCGTATCTCTATTTTATTTCTCTAATTATTAATATGTGCTGTTAATCATAACGACATCGGTCCACCCCAGTATTCCTCAATTCCATCCTAAGAATAAATTCACCTAGAAATCTAGTGAGCGCTTGAAAGTGAAGCCAGCTATAGTGAGCCACGTCCTGTCACGGGCTCAGTTTCGTTCGGTTACGCATCTGTCACAACATCATTATCACAAGCAAAACGTCTCTATGATTGGTTCGTAGTCACGCACACATAAAACCTTGCTGTATGAACCCTCTCGTTCTAGGTGTATTCATTCTAAGATTCCATCTTTTTGATACCTGTTTGGTTCGTTTTAATAAATTAAGTTTTTAATTAACTTAAGAATTTACAATACTAAAAATGTAGATGAGAAATAAAACAGTAAAATGCTAAGCTCTGATCAAGTGGAAGATGAAGCGGGCGTACCCAGAGCAACTATTATATTAATCTGTGCCCAGAGTCCCAGCCCGTCTACCACAACAATGCTTCGCGCGAGATAACGCTACCCGTTTCTCACTCACATTACTACACAGAAAGAGACGGGTAATTCTCTCGCACGAGAAATAGTCGCTTATGACAGTTATGCGAGAGGGGCAGAAGATGCATATGCAATTTAATCCTAAAATGTCATTTGTTATTTTTAACCGTACATACTGATAAAGACAGAGAATACCAGATTTTGAATGTTCGCAAGGTGCTTGAGAATTGTACTTGCGACAAGAAGGTAGGTATAGCCACAAGATGGAAGGGCCGAATTTAAAAATAATGTTTTTTTTAAAGGAAAAACCTTCATTGCGGAAAAAAGCGGTGGTAGCCTAGTGGTTAGGGCATGCGACCTTCAATCCGGAGGTCGCGGGTTCGAACCCGGCCCGTACCAATGAGTTTTTCGGAACTTAAGTACGGAATGTCATTTGATATTTACCACTAGCTTTTCGGTGAAGGAAAACATCGTGAGGAAACCACCTAAGCCCAATAAGGCCTAGTTTCCCCTCTGGGTTGGAAGGTCAGATGGCAGTCGCTTGCGTAAAAACTGGTGCCTACGCCACTTCTTGGGATTTAGGTAGCCGACCCCGATTGAGAATTCATTCTCTACAAAAATATGGGACAAAGGCTAGGAGGATGAGGATGAAAAACCTTCATTGCGGCTCCACACTACTCGCGAAGTTAACCGAAGTTGGCCGAAGTATGGGTTTCCGCAGTGAAGCTCCCTCCACACCACACTATCATATTCGCCCAACCTCGGCCAACTTCGCAAGTAGTGTGGTACTAGCGTATAAATAATAATCTTCAGTGTTGCATGTCGTGATATTCGTCTTCTCTGTATTATTTCGTACCACTACCGCTAATAAGTAATGACTTGGACCCTGTAGACAGGATACGCTCACCGTGACCGCTCGGGCGTGACTCCGTACCTTACTGCGCGGGCCCTTCACCTTATTACGCATATTTAAATGCACCTGTGTCACGATCGAAAATTTTCAAGGAACATGTCTTTTAAAGTCACCTCCTTAAAATGCCTATCATGCAAATAACTATTAGCAATTAATTCAGCATGAACGCTGCCTGTCTCATAATCGGCTTTACAGAGCATATTTTTTCCTTAATTGCGCCTCAAAATATTAATGATCACTTTTTTAACAGTATAACCTAAATTAAAGATTTAGAACACCCCCGACACAAATAACTGGTCATCATGACTACAACATTTGGAATTCTTAACTTCAATATTGGCTGAGATCTTGACACCTGTTCCAATTAAAGCTGAATATCTTGGAAACTATTGGAGCTATTTCCACCAAACATAACTAAGAACCATCTCGACGGACATGTCTTTTCGAAATAAAAAACAGACTCAAATTAGTGCAGCCGCACACACACAGATACACAAATACAGAGAAACACACGTTAAACTTATACTCATAGTCATAACACCCCTCTTTTTACGTCGGGGCTTAAAATGGGTTGAGAGCGGAGCTTGACCGATTGTTGTGGAGAACTTTAAGGGAAGCTTTCTTGCAGCCCGTCTATCGGCGGGTATGACGATCACGATTTTTTTTATCTATATACAAATTGATTTCAGTATCGTGTGATGAATTGCTGAAATTATAGCTTCGCTATAGCCTATTCACACTGGAAACTGAAGGTAGACGTGGGAAGACGACAGTGACTCAGATAAGTCATCTCAGATATAAGTCCTTTCAAGGCGATGTTAGCAGTGGCTCTAAAATACTGTTAGCATATCACCTTAAGGCTACTCGACTTTTATTAATAGACTTTTTTTTAAATAGCTATCACTTCTAGCTGTTTTGGCCAGAGGTATTTCGCCATTATTAATCTTTATTAGTAAATAAAAATAGAGCTCTCTACAACAATTTTGTGTAAAGTCTACGTCAAAAGTAGCTGTCAATTTCAGTATGACATATATCATATGCCAGTAATCATCAGTAGTCATCAATACTTCGTTCGTTCGGTTTGTTCGATAGCCTTGAAGAAATCAAATATTTACTCACGAAACATTTCGGAAACTCCTTAGATTGCTATTCCGTCAATTGTTTCCAATTTAGCGCACCCTCATTTATCGACAATTAGTCTCAAAACGGTAATTAGCTAATGACCTAACTCACTATTTATTCAGTCGGTTAGCGCGAATCCAAGGATTGCCATGTTTGCCAATCGCATTGCCAATTCTGTGTGTTCAGCCTCAATTCTATTTGAGGTTTCCAATTGAGTTTCCTATGTACGAAGGACGGCCATTTTGAATTGTCTTATCGTACGAAATAAGAATGTTACTTATTGTTTTCTTTCTTATTTCAATAAGAAGAAATATTAATTTGAGGTTGCCAAGCTGAATAGATTCATACGAAGGAGCATTGTCTTTTTGTATGAATATGAGAAGGTTACTTATTGTTTCTTATTCAAATATTACCAAATAGAAACCCTTGTGGTGTAAGGCGACAGACAGGACAGCAGACATGTTGTAAATTGACGACGCGGTTAGCACAGTTTGTAGTGTACCTGCCTACTGAGCTAGCGGTCCTGGGTTCGAATTCCGGCCAGGGCAAATATTTGTGTGATGAATCCGAATATTTTGTTCCTGGGTCTTGGATTTGGATATTATCTATATTAAATCGTCGTCTAGTAGGTACCCAATACCCATAGTACAAGCTTTGCTTAGTTGGAGACGGTCGATTTGTATAAAATTGTCTCTTAATAATAATTATTTTATATTAACACATCCGTATAACTGCTATGGCTGCGTCGCTCAAATGGCTATCTCTCAATGTTGATCTGTCTATGAATATTGACACAGAGGTTAAACGTAAATACAATGTTTTTTTACGAGATTTACTACATTACAAATGCCACAGATGGGGATCCTAAGACTTTCACTTACCTGGGGGCCTATCATGTTTATTTCACGCGACAAATAATTGACAAAGCGTCCGTCACGTTTTGACAAAAATGCGAGTGTGAGTGACAGATGCTTAGTAACTTCTTTATCACGTGATAAACGCAACCATCATAGGCCCCTCGAGTAGTGCTCTAACTCTTGAGCTATATACCGCGACGTTACACACATCTACTTACCTACATCTAGATATAGGTATATATATATACAATGTGTTATACCGCCAAGTAGGCTTTTCTTAAAGTAGAGTAAAGTAACATAGATCTTTAACGTTAAAGATACGTATCCATGACCTTATTTTAATTAATTAACTTAAATTCATGCTTCATTAACTTTCTAACAACATTTTAATTGCCAGTAATGTACAGTACAGTAAATTGACAAGTGAGTGTTAAATGACAGCGTGATATGAGTAACGACAATTACGCTGTACACCCACTTACATTGAATGTGCGGATTTAAGAAATTTAATTGTGCAGTTAATTCACATAATTATGATTAGCTAATACATGCAAACAATTACTAATGGATCATATTATTATCAGTTTTAATAAATGCCCGCATGCCGGTAACAGGCTGTACCTATACACGGTATCGGTCTGTATGGGAAAGTCTGACACTATAAGACATACGAAGATCTGTTCTTAGGAACCATGTCATCGATTTTAATAACAAGAATTGACATCTAAAGTAGATATAATGTGAGTATTATTTTTCAAAATGTCCGGGCTCGATTCCCGAGCTGAGTACAGGTTTTTTTTAAATGTAGGAATGCAGATTTTCTTGTTATTGGCCTGTATAAATAAATTATGTTGATCTATATACTTAGATCACTGTTTTACATTGTGAAGATAAGAAGTGACATTTTGAGAGCATTGCAAGCTTTGATAGACATCTCGATATGGCAAGTTATCCGGACTTCTCATACATATGTATGGACCTGCTCGAGACTGTGGGAGGCGAATATGGCAAGGTCGAAGGTTCGAGTCTGTTCTGACATGCACTAAAGCTATTTAAATTACACTCTAAGTTGTATGGAGTATGGTAGTTTGGTAAGAATTGTATGGAAGTGATGAGACCTTTCGGAAATTACGTCTCTGATTCACACGTGTTTTTTTTTATTAGAGCCAAAACTGTAAATATGGGGATAGTGGGCAGATGTTATGATGTTTAGCGCGAATTAGTGTAGATTTATTTATCATAATAAAAAGTGTAAGTTATGTGATTTTAGATATCTATTTTAAGGTGATTTTTATTAAGTGTGCCGTGTTTATTTTTGTTGTTAGCAGCTAGTAAAAACATCGGAGGACTGACAAACAGGGCTACTACTAGTAATCAAAACAAGTTGTGCAAAATTAGCTGTATTTTAGTTAATATCAAGGACAATTTGGCTATTATTCAAGTAGATAAACTAGTTGAGCTATTTATTAGTTTCAGTGTACAATTTCACTTGTGAAAGTATTCGTGTAGCTATTTGCGGAATAAACGTGGATTTAACTCGTATGCGATGTCAAAAATTTGTTGATCAAATTGAAACTAACTGATATTTTAACGTAAGGTTCAAATGCTATACCCGGATCCGTGCACCAAACATACAAAGCGGCTGAAAAATTAAAACCATAATTATAAATACAGGAGTCTCGGCTCTGAATATGATTTTATTCCGTTCAGGGTTGATACCCTTGGTCGGTAGGGGCCCAGTGCTCGATAACTATTCAAACAAATTGCAATGAGACTGGTCTACACCACGGGGGACCGAAGAACTGGCAGCTTCCTCGCTCAACGTGTTAACGTTGCTATTCAGCGAGGAAATACTGCCAGCATCTTCGGGACCATTCCAAAGGGGTCTGATTTTTTAAGACTTTTTGAATATTATATTCACTATGTTTTAGCATATATTTTCGTTAGTTAAGTTCTTAGTTTATGGTTAGTATTTTAATTTCTGTATTATTGTAATTGTTCATTATTAAAGTTTTTACGTAGAATAGTAGCACGTTAAGGAAGTTATAATTTCTTGGATTTCCAAATCACAATCCCCATGGTAAAGTCCTTTATTTATTCGCTAATGCTAAAACATACCTTGACAACAAATTAAATTTCAGGTGAATCATTTAAAAACAAACAATGGTTATTTATGGTCATCTCTATAATCTAAGACGTGACTCATGGATGAGATCAACTTGGTGTCACGGCGATTACTTCATATCTATAGTTTTTCTGGGTTCTATTGAGTGTTTAGTGGTACACGGTTATGCTTCTTTTTGCGGTTTTGTATAATGTATAAAAGTAAATAAAAAATCTAATAAGCTTTTAATCTACAAAAGTTATGTTACATAAACGTAAGACCGATAATCCTCGATGGCCTGACGTGATTTTTAGGGTTCCGTAGCCAAATGGCAAAAAACGGAACCCTTATAGATTCGTCATGTCTGTCTGTCTGTCCGTCTGTCTGTCCGTCCGTATGTCACAGCCATTTTTTTCCGAAACTATAAGAGCTGTAGGATGTACTTAGCTAATGTCTACATTTAGTATAGCATGCAGTATAACTGAAGCCTAATGCATATTGCTTGGATAAGCGTTAACCTTATTGTAAAAATGTATATAAGCTAATGTTTTAAGTAATTAAACGTTCACTACTATCTAGAGCTCGGCATATACTTTATCTCCAACAACGTCCCTTCTCTACCACCTTCATTTCATATATTACATGGCGACCCTGCACTAACGTTCCGAAGACGAACTTCTGAACCAGCCAGAACCTCAGAACCCCGCACCGGACGGTGCGGCGGGACACCGCACCGTCCGGGACACCACACCGTCCGGGACACCACACCGTCCGGGACACCACAAGAAACAAGAGGACCCACCAGACTGACGATGCAGTCTCAAGAATGAAGATTTGAATTAACTT
Source organism: Apotomis capreana (assembly GCA_947623375.1). Lineage (NCBI taxonomy): Eukaryota > Metazoa > Arthropoda > Insecta > Lepidoptera > Tortricidae > Apotomis > Apotomis capreana. Next base: position 3,839,672 of record OX392520.1, read on the forward strand.
GAAAAAAGAAGAAGGCAATTATGAAAGAAGCCATAAGAAGAAACAAGTGTCAAGAAAAGAAGAGCGTTGTCCAGGGTTATCCCGGCTCGCAAATCAAGAGGTGTCCAGGGTTATCCCGGCCCATCTCAAGAGGTGTCCAGGGAAATCCCGGCCCATGCTCGAGGGTGTCCAGGGTTAGCCCGGCCCGTCATCGCATCGCGCATCAGCAACGGCATCGTGCCTCCACGTGCCTGCCAGCCGCCAGCGCATCAACGTCCCGCCATGCATCGCGCAACGTGACGACACGTGATGACCTCAATATCGTTAGGCATTACTCCTACGTAAGCGTTGAATTAAGTACGTGAATATTTTATTGTATAACTTATGTTTTCGGTTATAATTATTTTAAATTCACGCACGATTTAATTTTATTATGTCTACTTATTTGCAAGATTTATATACTAAGTTGGAATATATAAGAGAATATTCACTTAAATTTGGCCCTCAGAGGCGTCAAAAGGAAATCGCATCTAAGAAATTAGAATGAGATTTTTTTTTATGATATATTTTTTTTATTATATAAAAATTTAGGTTAACGCCCAATTCATTCAAAATTTTTCTTTTACATACATATATTGTTAGATAACTTTCGTACATGAAATTGTTACCCGTGTCACTTAGCATTTCTAATTATTATTTTTTGAAACCAGATATCATCACTTAAAATCATTATAATAATCGTCGCTAATAATTTTTTTTAGATGCAAATGTCGTAAACAACTTACACATTTCGCAATTTCCGCTCGTACGGAAATGCATACGCCGCCGCGAAGTCCGCGCGTAAGCAAAAATTTTAAGTAGGTCACGCGTGTTCGCTGTCTACAAGTAAACTTTTAATTATTGGTGAATGTAATTTGATATTCACACTTAGAAATTTTATTGAACAATTATACTTTAGCTAGTTATTGGATTGATCACCTAATAATTTAGTGACAGTTAATTGAGTTATATTTACGTAGATATTTCTTTTATAAAGTATTACAATACGAAATTTTAATTTCAAATTTTTTTTACTCTCTCGGTACTTGGTAAGGTACGGTACATATTGATTAATGATTAAGTATAAAGTTTGGGCGCTAGTCCTTCTTGTTTGCTCATGGTGTTCTGGACTATCGTGCCCTCCGCCTCCGTGAAAACAGTTGGAGGCTTATTAAGTCTTAATGTATTTGCGACTCCGACTTACAGGCACATAGTACATGTAGCCTGATATGCCATGTGGGTGACCATGCCCATGTTTTGAGCTAAGGGTGCGCACGGACGCGCAGCCCAGTTAGTATATTATTAAGGGTGACCATGCCCTGGGTAGCCATTCCCGTTTATTATTTTTGGAGCGAAGACTCCATTGGTACGGCATTAGATATTTTATAGGGTAAATGTACCGATACCGTAATACCAGTACAATACATGTAATATATACATGAGATATAGGTATAGTAAAATTTTATTCTTCGAGAGAGAGAGATTATTTAATTAATTAATTAATTAATTTGTTTTTTTTAGTGACAACAAATATAAACTTTTAATGAAAACACTTTAGTAATGACCATAACGGTTTAATTTTCTTTTCAAACAATTAACATACAGTGACACTGGGACATGATGATGTTTTTTTTTTAGGGGTACCAACTGACTTCTTTTGTGTATTCTTTTAAAGTGTATAAACTTAGCTATAAGTAGTTACACAGTGGTCCCCATCTTCATTTCGAATTGTAAACAAGTAACATGCATTATATTTTTTTCTCTTTTTCTCCAGTACCCCGGGGGTGAAGGGATCTTACGGGGAAGCTGTAGGATGTACTTAGCTAATGTCTACATTTAGTATAGCATGCAGTATAACTGAAGCCTAATGCATATTGCTTGGATAAGCGTTAACCTTATTGTAAAAATGTATATAAGCTAATGTTTTAAGTAATTAAACGTTCACTACTATCTAGAGCTCTGCATATACTTTGTCTCCCATCAACGACCCTTCTCTACCACATTACCACATATATTACAAAATGATGATTTATACTGTTGAAACTTGGTAGGTAGATGTATTCTGTGAACCGCATTAAGATTTTGATGCAAAAATAAAATAATAATAATAAATATTGAGGGCTCCCCATACTTAGAACAGAAACTCAAAATTTTTTTTTTCATCAAACACATACGTGTGGGGTATCTATGGATAGGTCTTCAAAAATGATATCGAGGTTTGTAAAACATTTTTTTTCTAAACCGAATAGTTTGCGTGACAGACGCTTCCAAAGTGGAAAAAAGTTGGTCCCCCCCCTAACTTCTAAAATAAGAAAATGAAAAATGTAAAAAAAAACATATGATGTACATTACTATAAAAACTACCAACGAAAATTGTTTTGAACGAGATCTAGTAAGTAGTTTTTTTTTAATACCTATTAATACCTAACTTTGCACCTAATTTATATGGGGCGCTATACATACCAGGTGCAAACTTAACTTAACCACCTAGGGATGGAAAGTGTTTGTACGGAACCCTCGGTGCGCGAGTCCGACTCGCACTTGGCCGGTTTTATTAATATAGCTACAGATACTAAATGACTGCGTACGATACGATAAACAGAATTAGAAGATAGATGGATAAATAATATGTACCACTGTCTTGTGTCGAAAGCATTCTTAATTTTTCTTCAAGAACAATTAGTATTATGAGGTGCTCAAAAGTGTCAAAAGTCTTGCACCTGATAAGCTGGTGGGACTGAGGTTCTATGTATATTATGGACGCTACGCCACTGGTCGATAAAAATTCTGGTTACATTTGAAAAGGTGAAATGGCGCCCATGTTTTTAGTGTGTTAAAAAAAACTGCATATTGTAGTCGCAAAAGTTCAAGTGATCGGACGAGGAAAGGTCAAAAGTGATGATTTATACATTAACTATAGGTATGTGTGTTGTTTATGGATAATTCCCAATTTTAATATAATCAGATAGTGCTTACGATTAACGTAATAATAATTATGGTAAGTAATGTTTGTGCACATTATCTTTTGAAATATAAGATGAAAAAATATATGACTGTTCATTGGCACGATCGTCACCAAAGATTCAAGAAAATGTATCTGGAGATATCGGCGGTGAAGAGCAGATGCAATTATTCTAATAATATCTATGCCAGATACGGTATATGTATGTATGTACTATGTAAACACTTTATTGTACACAAAAACAAGAAATACATTAAAACAAAAAAACAAAAAACATGTACAAAGGCGAACTTATTCCTTTAAGGGATCTCTTCCAGTTAACCTTTCCGGTCTTTGAAACTTTTCTATATTGTAGGACATCCTTTTCCAAAGTCGCTTAAATGTACCATACGCTGCACAAATGGGATTTTTGCTTTTTAAGGATGCCTTACAGCAATAGAAAAGACGTTTCAAAGAAGATATTAGAATAATTGAATGCACTCTTCACCGCCTATGTATCCAGATAAAGATGAAATACAATTACATACATGAAAATGAATTCATTCATAAAATGGGCCGTGCAATTTTGCAGCTCGTTGTACGTTTGATTTTGCGTGTCGGGAGATTCCAGATGTCAATACTATTCTAAAGCCTCTAGATACAAATAAACTTACCTAATGAGGTTTTTAACAAAGATCGTTTTGGCAGGATAATTTTAAACAGTAGACTTTAATGTATAGTTTAAAGTTGAACAGACGACCCAAGCGGGTGATTCTGCGTTCGTTGACTGTCTGCTAGATCCAATATAGGTATATTAAGGACTAAAAGGGCTTGTTTTCCACTTGGGGTTGAGTTGAACGCTCCTTTTGTTTCAAGGAAAATGGAGTCTATAAATTTTAGAATCCCGACCGCTCGCTGTCAGGGTTAAAAGGCTATTTAATGGTCTTTGATATGGAATAATATTAATGGTTTCATGAAAATTGTAACACCTTATCATACTTTTTACGTTTAAGCAAAAGAGAAAGTTTAAAATAACTCTATTAGAGTATTTTGTTCTTCGTAATAAAAAATCTTAGGTTAGTTTTCTTATTGGCCGGGCGAGCGAAGCGTTTCTGTTATAGCTTGGCCAAAATGTATTTCATGTGTCCGGATCTTCGGTTGTTCTCGCTTACCATTTCTCAACCGATTTTCATGAAATTTTGTGAGTAGGTAGGTTCCATATAGGTTTATAGTTTTTTATCGATTCAGTTTTTAGGTCGTTTTTGTCTATTGCCGGTTTGTCACAATTTAACTTTAGAGTTTCGGACAAACTAGTAAAATAATTATGTATTAAGAAGCGTAACATAGAAGCGACACATGATAGTGGGCCGAAAAACTAAGCCAAGGATCCAAAATCCAAAACGTATATCATGTATGTCATTGTAATATGTAGTTGATTAGTATAATTAAAGCGACTCTACCTACGTGTCGCCAACTTTCACTAGCCTTGCATGCCTCTGGGCCTAAATAACGGTGCCACAGAGTCACAGAGTCATTAGGTCGATCGGCGATTAAATTATGTTGTCTATGGTAAGGGATTTGGGACAGCCGGTTTTCGACTGAATTACAAAAATGAGGTGTTTAGAGAGTTTTTTTATGTACGTTCCCCGATAAACACCCATTAGCTAAATACTGGTCTACAATGTCATAGAGTCAATGGATCCGTCCACTAAATTATGTTGTTTATGGTAACGGATTTGGAACAGCTATTTTCCAAGTATAATTTAAATGAAGGAAGAGGTTCTCAAAGAGGGATTATGATTATTTCCTGATAACTCGAAGACGGCTACACTGGTTGAAAAAAAAAAATAGGTCCTAAATAAATAACGATGCCACAGTGTCACACCACACAGTCATTAAGTCAATCGACGACTAAATTATGTTATCTATGGTAAGGAATTTGGTACAGCCAGATATTTATTGTAGATATGTCCTAATACTCCTAATGATAGGTACATGTACATCACTACAACGAAAAATATTAATTAAGCAATTTATAGGCATCAAACAAGAGACAAGAGTTTATAGAGTTTCGGACTCTTTAAATTCTTATTTACCTACTCATACTATGTAATCTATATATGTCGTATACGTAGTCTTCATCATATCGTATTGCTTGTGTTTTTTAATCGTTTTACAAACACGTTTTTGAAATTAACCTACCTACATAAAAAATTACGTTTTAAGGGCTTTCGACTGTATGTAATTCAACCTGTAAACCTACTTTTAACATATTTTGGTGACTGATTTGATATGAAATTGCGAATTTAGATATGTATGACCGATGATATTGTAAAGGACGTTAAGCAACACACGGTGCGGAAGGAATGTTAAACAACTTAAACAAAAGCTTATAAGTGCCAGTAATTTAACTGGTCGTTTAAAACGTGGTGGTTCCGGGAAGTAACTTACTTAACCTAGCGCTAATGTGTTTAAATTAGAACTAAGCGACAAGTACTAAGCACTAACTCTGAGCGTAAGTGTTACTAAGTGTCCTTAGGGTCGTTACACACAGATGACGGTGGGAATTTCATACCAAAAATAGTATCAACCATAAGTTACTTTTACCAAAACTATTTTTTTTTTTAAGTAAGTAAGACGTATGACGACGCGGTTGGCACAATGGTAGTGCAGCTGCCTACTGAGCCGACCGACGGTCCTGAGTTCGAATCCCGGTAAGGGAAACTATTTCTGTGATGAACTTTAAGTTGTTCCTGAGTCATGCATGTTTTCTATGTGTTTTTTGAATATGTATTTATCTATGTGTGTATACATAATATATCGCTGGCTGGTGCCCGTAACACAGGCCTATAACTTCTACAAGAGCTTACTGTAAGTATAGATCGACTTGTGTGCGGTTATCCTATGTTTATTTATTTATTAAGGCTTCTTGACCAGATCGTTGGTCCACCTTGTTGAGGATCTTCCCTCCCGGCTTCCCGTACGCGGTTGCTACTCAAGGTCCCAAAACCCCAACGGCCATTGGATCAACGAGCAATATATATGCCCCGCACATCCACTTGAATCTGGCAATTGAGCTATGTCGACGACCTTGGTTCTCCTGCGGATCTCTTCATGTCTGATTCAACCAAGAAGACTCCGAGAATAGCTTGGTAAAAATACAAAAGCTACACATAACTCTTGCAACACCTACATGCAGCAGTGTCCACTGACATGTCACCGTGGTTTCTTGTTAGTTGCCATTGCGACTTGGGCTCCCCTTTTTCTTACCATCAGGCGAAGTGGAGCCACTATGTTGTGCCGTTATAAAAAAAGTATCTAGGTGATATAACTGGCAGCAATCGGGCTCAAGTGTCTAACTTAGGACGCCATGTCCCTGCCACCCGGTGTATCACCATCTTTACACGGAAACAACAGAGGGGTCATATGTAAACCAATTAAACTTAATACAACAAATTAAGGCCACGTTTTTTCTTAAACACTGCTTTTAAACACAACTAATGAATAATTTGAACACCGTTTGAAACTATTTTTACGGCTTTATGAATAAGATCTATGTTAGAAGAGACTAGTGCAAAGATTTTTGAAACTAGTTACTATAGTTGTTTTCAAAAAGACTTACCTTACCGCAACAGTGCTGCAAGATTGGACCTTGTTGAAGTAATTCTTATGTCACGTTTAGTAGATTTGTATGAAGATATCTTAGACTCGGTTGGTGTATGCAAATGTGACACCCACTTAGTGATGTGTTCATAAGTATGCGGAAACGTAACAAGTCCATTGTCTAGTTGTTTAATGCACTATGACGTAATGCTGTGCATTGTGGTCGTCGGTCGATGTATCTATCGAGTCCGTTTTTCACACACTTTGGGATCCATGTGCGAAAAGAGTAAAACCGCCGTGTTACGGTAAAAGGTCTTATCTTTATACGGATGTCATAGTGAGATACGTCCTTTTGCCGTAGCATGGCAGAACATGTCCAACTTCATTAAAACTTTCGTGAGACATATCGCCTGGTCCTGGTGACAACAAAAACTCACTAAAATGTCTGTCACTGCTCTTCAAAACCTCGTATCTAGTAAGTACATTGACACTGAGATACGAGTTTTAAGTAGGTATTTGTTATTACTTAGTGTGTATTGGTTGTCAACAGTCAACAGACGATATTTACTCTTAATTGTTGCATTAAATATGTCTCACGAAACCACGGACAAGTTGTAGGCATGCAAGCACCCCCGCCCCCGCGCCGTCAGGGCGCGCTCGCGCTATTAGGGCGGAGCGATAAAAAGAAAACAGTGACGAAGTTACCGCGCCGCTATACAGGTGACATTCCCTGATGAAGAGCATATACGAGTTCGAAACATGTCAGGTCGTTCCTGACAATATCACGTTAGCGTAAACCGCATAAATATAAATAAAACCATCTTTGAACGCGATTTAATCCCCCTTTTTTCTAACGCTGTGTAAGTTTATAAAGTTTACGGACATCGTGTCGATGAACAGTGCTTATGCCTAATTCTATTGTGTAAGAGCATGACTGTTAACTAGTTTCGTTAAGTTAATCCAATAAGCGTTCACTAACCGGCTTCCGGGTGATTGTCGTTTTTGCCCATTACTCTCTGCCATTACTAAATACAAGGCCGGTTAAATATACTACAGTTTAATTGCCACTTTTACACACTAACAACAGTACTGGAGCTGATAAGTTTGTTAACTTTCAAGCAATCAATAGAGAAACGAACTGTGTTCTTTTGGTTTTAACGAGTTATTATATGTGGACTTTAGTCATTGTCATTACACACCAAAATATAATTTCATAACGCTTAAAAAATAAAAATCTTACGTGGGGATATTCATCGCTCAAATAGCTATATAAGTATAGGGACAGTTGGGGTACAATGGAACGAAAAAAATATTTACATTTAAAAAAAAATCAATGGCCTATTTTTGGATTATTTTCGTTTCGAACAACCAACAACAGTTCTTAAACTATCGATTAACAACAAAATCGATATCAAAAATTTGCCTTAAGCCTACAAATTATTATTTTTTGCACTGCACCTCTTTTGTTCCGTTGTACCCCAGGTCTGGGGTACAATGAAACGGCATCTGGGGTACATTGAAACAAGAATAGTAATTCGATAAATGTAAGAAAATTATGTAATTACCCAAGCTTATACTTGCTTAATAACTTTTCAGGAAAATAATACATATTATACTCTGGCGCTTTGTTGTACCTGCCAAGCATGGACTTGGCAGCACCAGTACTATATTCTGAATTGACACCATTTCCATATCTGGTTCCAGTGGAAAATAGAAGCTGTTATCAATTTTCGCGCTCCGACGCATATAATTAATCTCATATTCGTTATTATCGTCAATATCTGTTAATATTTCACCAACAAAATATTTTATTTGTTTCTGGGGAAATTTCACCAAGAAAAAACACTGTTCCATACAACCCCATTCCATTGTGCCCCATGGGGTGTTGCAAATTTCTAACAAGTGCTTAAAAATCCAAGTTACGTTTTTCTCTTCATACATAATCGCATTTAATAGCTAAACTGATTAAGATTTATGAAAAAAAATAACACATACATGCTAGCACTCCTTTAGTTGTAAAAAAGAAAGTTCTTCTGTACGAAATTCTAGCTTTTTACTGCTCAAAACTATTTTTTTCACCGCAAATCTCTGCTGTTGCCGGCCGGCCATATTTCACTGCGTCAACATGTGACGTATGAAGCGGTCTTATTGGCCGAACCGTAAGTGCGCGAAATTTTTCGAAATTCGAGTAGATATCGGCCTTGTTCCATTGTACCCCTTGTTCCAATGTGCCCCCACTGTCCCTATATCAATAAAATTAAGAGGATATGACCCTGCTCCTTTTCCCATAGGAGTATAATCAGTTCACGTTAAGTTTGCACCCGGTAACTATATGGCGTCGGATACAAATGAGGTCCAAATTTAACGTAACCGGGTTATATAAATCGACATTTCTTTCTCGTCGGTTTCAACCTCCAAAAATTTACAAATCTTTACGAAATTTTAGGAACTTAATGGGAAGTAAATGTTCTGTGTCGGCCCGTTTCGATATTTGCACTTATTATTAAACAATTTTGTACTTAGGCGTCTGTTTTGGCTAAAACTCCGCCACAAACGGACGCCTAGTACACAAATTCTATACTAGTTTGCGCAAAACTCGAAACGATCCCACACAAAACATTTCCAACCTATTCAGTTCCTACAATTTCGTAAAGATTGGTTAAGTTTTGAAGGTGGAACCAGACGAGATGAAAAAATGAGGCGTCGTATTTCCTCTTAAGCCCTAAGGCTGGATAAAAATTAAATGAGTAAAGCCACGATGAATGAGTAGAGTAGTTTCATTGCTTCGAACTAGTAGGTAAGTAAATACCTACATATTACACACTATGCGAGCTATTAAATGACTGCTATTAACACCTCGTCTTAATTGCGTTTAATTAATTAAGCTGATAAAAAATTTCTTACAAGTAGTGTTAGAATTACAAATTATACGTCGTTATAGAGGTGAAATTAATCGATAATTATTATGAAATGCTATTTGCTTGTTAGTTGACTGACCGAAAATACTGTCAGCTCCGTAAATGAATGCGAGCAATTAAGGATGACTATATGTAGGTACCTATAGTTAGCTCAATGAGGAAGAAAATGTAGTATCGGTTACTTCGAATAAAGCACATCGCAATTTCAAAAATTGTATCTTGTAAGTACGCCTGGGGTTTTGGGGCATGGATTTGACGCCTACTGTCAGGGCCGGACTTAAAGGGCCAGGGCCCCTATTAGGCACTTGGCATTTAGGGCCCCCTCCCCTATAAGGAGAACATTATTATGGTGCAAGGCCTGCGTCTGAGACTGGGCCCCTAGACTGGCTGGGTCCCTAGGCCCCCGGGCCTTGTGTGCCTAGGGGTAAATACGGCCCTGCCTACTGTCTGCGGTCTTAAATCATTCGTGCATCGAAAACTCCGAGGTATGTGTAACCTAATAAACCTTTTTAGCGCCCAATCTACTGTTCCGTTAGAGGATTGGGCGCTAAAAATGTGCACCGGACGAGTCAGACGCCTGACAAGAAATCAGACGCAGTTTACTGTATTGGCAAATGACGTCGTAGCGTAGCGCTTGTCTTAAATAACCTAAATTAAAAAAAAATACTTATCGGCTACACTACAGCCGTTAAAAAGGTTAAAAAACATCGTTTCCTAAACAGTATTTAAAAATAAAATCTTTCGTGAATTAAAGCTATTTTCCGTCTCAGCTTAGGTGGGCGTAGTGTGCTTGAGAATTGATTTCATTCCTGCCTATCTTGTGACTTAAATAGACTCTCTCGGACCTCGCTTCCCCTGTGTTTCCCTGACAGACAGACGGCACAACAAACCGTTTCAGTTGTGCAACTTGCCGCCCGAGAGTTGAAATGGAGGCTGAAATGCATTTTATATTTCAAGTAGTCTATAAAAATGAGCTCAACGATGTTTTTATATCGCTGTTAAAGCCGTATGAAATAAATATTAGAAAATTACATACGTATTTCTAAATAATTGTACCTATTTGATCTCTAGTGCAGCACGCTCACGCAGACGCTCTAGTGTAGTGCCTTTATTATTGTTTTTTTTTCTTTTCATTATAAGTAGGTAATAGAAATTAAAAGAGCTATATATCTTTACTACTACTATCAATTATTGTAATATGAACGTAATATCACGTTTGAAACGTCGAGGTAATTAAATAAACACTTGAACGTGATTAAGTTTTATTACAATAATGTGTGAAAATCGTGTGAGTTTAAATCAATATGACTAATAACGTAGATCAATTAATCTAAGTACACATATAGGTATAAACAGAAGTCCTAACTAAATAGCTAACTAGCCGAAACCAGTTTATTTTTATTGTATCGCTAACTGTATTTGCTAATAACTACATATGTTACGCATATCGCATGCAATATTAACCAAAAACTTACCCAACCTAACCGTTACTTGTTTAATTTATAATTACAATAATATTCCATAGACAATCGTCTAACTCTAGTTGATGTTATCTGTGGCTTCGAACAATGGTCGTTTAAAATGTTAATTCCATTCACCGCAGTCAAATATTATGACTGTTACGTCGGTTATGAAGGCAGAATAGTCCAAAATAACCATTTTAGTTTGCGGATATAGTGTTTAATACACTTGCATTTTCTGAATTAGTTTATTGAAGCAATAAAGGTTAACAATTGAGAGGATATAATTACGTAACAGCTACAGGTTGCATAAAAAATGTGATCAGATCAGAAATGGTGGCTTGCTCGGTAGCCTTACGGCTGTAACCGACATCGTGTTGCTAGGCTGTAGGCAGCGCACTGCCCCAGCGCCTAGCGTGTGTGTGCTGGCGTGCACGGGCACTCGAACCAGCAGACGTGTACCTAGCTTGACAACGTCGTCTTGAGATCAGTCTGTGAGTGAATGTCATCTAGCTGGAATTTAGATGGTGTGATAAGGAAAGCGTGATCATCGCGGTGGCCGTCCCCGCCGGCGGAGACGACGGTGTGCACGTAGAGTGTTACGACTATGTCGTTGTCTACGTCGTTCTTGTCGTCGGAGGTCTCTCTCGTGGTAGTAATCGGCGTCGTGGTTGACTCCAGGTTCCGGTTCTGACTCACTACCCGATGACGTGTCTTCAGGGTACCATTTTTTAATGGTCGCCGTGATGATGTCATCAGGGTCAGTCAGAAGGTTCCTGGGTCGTCTTACGTGTCGAAGTTTGGCCTGCCGGTAGGCCTTTACGTCGGGTTGTGTTGTCGTGAGTTGTGTCAGTACCTGAAGTCTGTCATTTAGGTCTCGGTCAAGGTCTTGACTGGGGTGAGAGTCTGTAAGGGGCATCTGTATGGTGAAATCTACCTGAAGCGGGTCTGGAGTCGGCACGTATCCCACCATCTCCCGGATGAGTGGGTTCTTGTGTTTAGATGCTTTTTCGTAATAGGTTTTAGAATTTTGCCTAACAAAGTCGGTGAGGGTGGGATACGTGGCGTCGTGGTGAAGCTGAAGGTTTGTGACTCCGCGCAGTGGTGCGTCGGTAGCCCTGCGTAAGAATCGATTTTGGATAGCTTGGAGGGGGCGAAGCTTCCTCTCCCCTATGTGAAAGAAGACTTGCCCAGCATATGTAAGAATGGGCCTAATGCAGGTGGAGTACAACGCAAGCTTGCTACTAAGTCGCATTTTACTGCGCCTGCATATCATTGCCCCCAATCTACTAAGAACATAGGTGGCTTTGCCCCTGACCGCCTTGACGTGTCGTTTGAAATTAAGTTTTTTGTCAAGATGTACCCCGAGGTATTTGACCTCCCCGACCCAAGGGATCACCTCGTCATGTAATTTGAGGCCGTTAAGTTTTGCATGATACGAAGTCGGATGAAAGAGAATAGCAGCGCTCTTCTCAGGGTTAACTTGGATGCGCCAACGATTTACCCATTGGCCCAGTGCATCCAGGGAGGATTGCAGGTCTTCGCAGATCCTCTGCACGCTCATGCTGCTAGAGAAGAGCGCCGTGTCGTCGGCAAATAATGCTAATTTGACATTGGGTAACTTGGGGATATCATTGGTAAAGAGAGAATACAACGTAGGCGAAAGCACGGATCCCTGCGGGACACCAGCCGTAATGGGGTGAGGTGTGGAGAGCGTGCCCTCCACCCTATATCGGAATGTCCTCTGGCTGAGGAAGTCCTGGACGAGGCGGACGAGGCGGACCGGCACGCCCATCTGATACAGTTTGTGTATCAGACCGGCATGCCACACCTTGTCAAATGCCTTGGCCACGTCCAGGAAAACTGCCCCCGTCTTGAGGCAGCTGCCCCGCAAGTACCCCTGTCGCCTCGTGAAGCCATCGAGCACGTGCTCCGTGATACGGTGCACCTGCTCGACGCACGAGTGGTTCGGGCGGAAGCCAAATTGCTCATCGATTAGGATGTTGTTGTCATTGATGAAGTCATTGAGACGGGCTAATATTACTTTCTCATAAAGCTTTCCCAGAGTGGAAAGTAGACTGATAGGTCTATAAGAGGTGGGAAGATTGGAGGGTTTTCCCGGTTTTGGGATACCGATGACTGTTGCCATCTTCCACTCTTTGGGGAAGTGGGAGTTGGCGAGGGCGGCATTGAAAATCTTGGCGAGGTACGCAATGTGGTCGTCGGGTAAAATCTTTATTAATCTATTTGGGATCCCGTCCGGGCCGGGGGCTTTGCGGGGTTTTAAGCTCTTTATGAGGGTGGTGATCTCGTCGGTGGTTACTGGCTTTATACTAGGTTCATTTGATATGTCTAGTTTTGTCCGTCTGTCCACATCGTTGTCAATTTCATTAACATGTTCGAGATTGATAAAGAGTCTACTCGGGGAGCACTGTTCCTCGAGACAGTCGGCAAGGCATTCGGCCTTTTCGACATCCTCGAAAGCTATGGTGTTCCCTACTCTTTCTAAAGGGGGCATCGAGTGTACGGTGTCCATTTTCAGAGCTTTCGCTAGTTTCCAGTAAGCCACGTGACTGGGCGTAAGCTCTGAAAGTAGATCGTCGAATTGGTTCGCCCGGAAATCTCTGATCCTCACACGGACAGTGCGTTGCAACAGTCGGAGATTCTGTCGATTTGCGGGCGAAGGATACCATGAAGTATGTCTAATAAGGGCATTTTTCCGCTTTAGAAGAGCACTCAGTTCCTCAGGCAGAGGCCGGCGACGGATATCCTCCGCCGGAACCTGCTTCGAAGCTTCGCTTAGTACAGCGCTGAGATGATTGCTGAAGGCAAAAATGGCCCTGTCTGTCTCGTCAGTTGTGGTAATGTTGTCCGAAAATGATTCTATGATGGAGGGCGTCTTGAGGAGACCTGAACGTACCTTTTCCCAATTCACAATGGATTTGAGAAGGGTCGTATTATCATTGTCTGCTCCGAGTCTCAGTACTACGGGCAGGTGATCTGAATCTAAAGCGTGAACCACTTCAATAGAACGAAACTTTAGGGTTACGTTCTTTAGAAGGGCCACGTCCAAAATGTCTGGTCGGTGTTCGTGTGTTACTGGATAATGTGTCGGTTCTCTAGGGGCTATAAGGTCGAACGGCAATCCATCGATGAGTAAATTGAACAGCTTTGCCCCGTTTCTGTTATTAGCTACGCATCCCCAGGATGCATGCTTAGCGTTGAGATCACCAGCCACAATAACAGCAGTACCTAAATTGGAAAGCTTAATGAGATCGGAATGTTGGAGGAGCCTCGTAGGAGGGTTGTAAGCGGAAACTATGGTTATTGAAGGATGTCCCTCGAGGGCTAATTTGCAGACGGAGACTTCAATATTTTTGAGATTGGGAGGGTCAATTTTGCAACAGTGAAGGTCTTTTCTGAAATAGATGACAGTGCCGCCGCCCTGCCTGTCTGGCCTGTCATCGCGGATAATAGTGTAATTTGGAATTATGAAAAGCTTGTGATTTGGTTTTAGGAAAGTTTCCTGAATTAAAATTATATCTATTAAATTGTCTTTGATAAACAGCATTAATTGGTCTTTCATGCCTCTCAGACCATTTGCATTGAAAAAAGCTATGTTGATCGATCTAGGTTTAATTTTGTTTGGCTTATTTGACATACTGATTGTCAAAGTCCGCCAAGATGGCGTCGTGCTCGTTTAGCAACAGGAGGGCTCTGCGGCCGTCCGCTCCCTCCATCTCCGCCTCCAAAGCAGCCAGGCGCGCCTGAAGGGCACGAACCTTATGCAAAGGGGAGGAGACGTCGGGCATATAGTGATGGTTTAAGGTGGACGGTGCAACCGTCGCCGGGACTGAACGTTGTCTGTTAACGGGCCAGGCAGGGGCGCCGGCGACTTTGTTGGAGGTGGTTGGCGCAGCCTTAAAATGTGACAGCAGATTACTGCCGTCATGGGGCCGCACTGCCAGTTTGGGCGCGGGAAAATGGATGTCATTCATAACAGACACTATTGTTTAATTTGCCTGGTAGATGGCGCTGTCCCAGAGAGCTTAAATTGTGAATCACGCGATCGTTTGTTTTCTATAAAATGCATAAGTACTGCTAATGATTATTGATGCAGTTCGAGGCAAAATTGTCTACTGCCAACTCAAGGGAGGAAGAAAAAAATATATGATTATTGATATGTTGCCGATTTGTGTGGAATTCGTAGTTCAAAAAATAAACATACGTTGTATTGTCATCAATTCAATCCCGGTGTTTAATTCTATCCCCTCGAGACCATAGTGCATTTTGTTGTACACATATACTGTATAGTATAGGTACCACAAATCCGTCCGATAGGTAAATTATTATTTAAAAGCGAAACTGAATGTTTAGTCATATTGGCAGCTAAATTTCCAGACATTAAAAGAACAATAACTGTGATTTTTTTTAAATATTAAAGACATCTTAGGTGGCGTATTGTCTCTATTTTGAAAAGAACCCTAATAATATAATAACTTTTAAGAAATATGAAATCGTCAGGTATAAGAAAACTTATGAAATTACAATGAAAAAAGTTATTTGGGCTAATAGACTTCTTTATAGCTACGCAATTGTCTGAAAATGATTCTCACAATTGTCCTAACATTATTTCATTTCTTCGAAACCTTACAAAAATACCTTTATAATTTCGATAACTTTGATATTTGAAATGTGATTCAAATAATAACAATCCTTTTTCCATTGTTACAGGATCTCATCCCCATCCAAGATACAGAGACATATCTGCTCAAAACGCAAAACGCCATCACGAATCTACAAGCGAAGCTCAACTCTCGACCCGCCATCCCTCCCCAACTCACCTCCAGCCTCATCAGCGAGAAGACGGCCATCTCCCGACTTCCTGTCTCACAGCTCTGTCGCTCCAACTCCTTGAACTACCGGCTGAGACGGAAAGACAACTCTGGAGACAGCAGTCCGTTGAGGAGCCCAGGAAATTACATCATTACCGGTTCCACAAAAATTCCAGAAAGCACAAAAATCTTATTAAACTCCGCTTCACGGTCCTTGGATACTGATAAACGGAGACGCGATTCCAATATGAATAGTCCGTCCTCAGATCGCGGCTTATTAAGTAACAGTTCCGACGATAAAACAATATCCAATCGGCCACAGTACAATGTGGAAGCCATTTTATCACCGCATCGGAAAACGCACGTAAGGAACAAGAGTTTTGACGCTCCGGAATACTTTAATAGCGACACAAACAACGCTAACCAAACGGTTTGCCTAAAGACTGTCTTAAAGAATAACGCTGAGGCGTACCCGAGAATCGATACGCGTTACCAGGGAGACAGAAAACACCAGAGAGTAGCCAGCGATGGCAAGAAACCGGCATACGGTAACTACGCCGCGTTCGGTTCATCCATCAAACGGTCTAGCTCGTTCAACACGGTCAACAAGAACAACAACTACTTAGACCCTCAAAGGATAACCTCAAGACGGTCCAGTGGGCATTCAGAGGAATACAAAGACGATTATTTATCAGATGAATCAGATAATGGTTCGTTTGAGAAATCGCAAGAGTTGCGATACAAACGCGTGCATCGCGGACGGATCGATTCTCCAGACCTGAAATCTGTCGCTCCAGCGAACTCTCCCAAATGCCCTAACACTCCAGAGATGCAGAGGAAATTCGGGCCTGGCTTAGTGAGGAACTCCGTGAGGGTCACGAATAAGGAAAGAGGGTTGAGGATGTCTGAGCCTAGAGAGCCTGTACAGCAGAAGCCAGTGGGGCATCAGAGCAGGAGGATATCGGAGCCGACGCGGCAGGCGGTGCTGAACAGGCTCACCAAGTCCAGGAGTTCGACGAGGGAGTTCCAGCCGAAGACTCAGGATAAAGGTATGTACTATGTTTCACCTCACCAATCATCATCTCAATTATATTGCCGTGATGTAACGACATTGCCTGTATCCAATTTCCCGTTTAAGATCTAATAGTGGAAATGGAAGAAAAAACTGGGACAATCTCTTACAAATCAAACCTTAGTATAAAAAGTCTAAACTGAACATAATAAAGCAAAAGTAAAAATCTTGATAACATATAATGACACTCAAAGTAATTTAGTCCAAAGTACCAGTAACAACTAACTGTTACTTACTGTTGTTTTCAACATACGGGTAGGTTTGTAGTTTGAAGATAAGTATTAGGGTGCTTCCTCACGGCGAGCAATCACCTGTAATTTAAAAAAAAACTAATGAGATTCGTATGCTCGCGAAGCACCCTTAAGTACGTCAACTTGTACTGTCTTCTCTTTAATATTGCGATTGTGAATTTAACTTTAATAGAATGTTTTACTTTCATTAACGATCGATTTATGTGAGGTTGTCCGATATTTATTTATTATTTATTAACCAATGTTTGCCACCACAAAACATGTTTAAAAATGCATTCAGGAAAACTAAAGTGTTACCCTTACTAAGTATAACTTGGTTAAAAAATACAAGCGGACGGAATTTCGCGAACTTCTTAGCTCATGTAAAAATACTACAACTAATTCTTTTTCTTAATTATTGGCCTCGCGTTTTGAGTGATTGACACGCGCGAATGCATATTGGTTAAAACTTGGTGAAATAAAAAAAATAGTTTCCCGTTCATATTTACCGTAAAATCCATTATAGTAAAGACTTTACTTGTGGTAAAAGTAAATTACTGTATTCGCTCAAAACAAACTCGAACCGCATAACAACAGAAAGTGTGTGATTGATTACAACAGGCTGCCAAAACCGCGGCAAAGAAACAGTAGGGCATGCAAATATAATGGTACACCACACATTAAGATTACGCAATGCACGGGCTAATCGACGAAATATGATTCGAGAAAAATCCATGAAGATTACACTATGATCATTAACAAAGTAACAAATTGTTGTACGAAACTGTAACTTTCTCTGCGTTAGTTAGATGTTCCTCTCATTTTAAAAGAAATTATCGTTTCATCGAATTAAACCATTGATACAAGTAATAAAAGGTTAAAAATACTAATAATGGCAGACTACATCTTCGAGCTTTAAATCGAATTGCACTTTAAATCGAAGTATTATGGAAACCGTGAGGAATATCATCATTAGCTTTTTACATCTAAATTAGTTAATCAGCATCTAATAAAGTGCGGCACTTACGAAGATGGCTGGATAGCCCGATACGATGTTTTTTTAAGATACCGGACTTCTAATAACTAGTTTGAAATAGGATTGAAATCGTGATTGCGTAAGTGATCCGGAACAAACGCTCAATTGATAACCCACTAGCAAATTGGCTTCTACTGAATAAACTTCTATCAAAATGAGTATTACTGAAAGGCCGGCAACGCACTTGTGACTCCTCTGGTGTTGCAGGTATCTATGGGCGACGGTAATTACTTTCCATCTGGCGATCCGTTTGCTCGTTTGCCCCTTATGACATGAAAAAAGTACTATATGACACAATCGAATAGGTATAATGCGCCTAACTATAGTTTTTGCGAACGTCAGCAAAAACAATACGATTGCATTCATGATACAGCCGACCGCATGCGTTTTTCCTCATGCACTGTAGTCATCAACACTAATGATGCTAGTCTTTACGCAATACATTAATCAAAAGCAGTTCAATCATACAAATCCTGACGGGATTGAATTTATCATAGTATACAAGCATACAGGGTGACCGGTGCGAATTAAAATAGAAGGTAAAGAGCTTAATAACTGTTTATTTTGAAAATATGCCACCACATCAACGAACTAGTCTTTTTTTTATCGATTGTATAATGGAGAGAGATAAATATTCCCGTTGGAATGATTTAATTTAAAAAGTAACATGTACCTTTGCTAAACCAATGATACACAGATCAAAAATTGAAATGGCCACCAGGTATTAATTTAAATTTTTCTTTAAGCTTTCATCTTTGTATCAATGGTTTAATATAGCCATTGTGGTGTATACCCACATTAACAATGAGACATTAAGTACTTGTTTCATTAATGTGTTCCTTGGCTTGTCAAAGCATATTGGGAATGAACTCTATAGAGAACTAATTGATGAAACGACTATAAGAACATGTACAGCTCAACATGACCTACGTGAAATTCAAAGTTTCCAAATAAATAATTTGCATAGTTCACTAAGTGAGCTGAGGTGAGACTAAGTTTATTAAGCTTAGTTCAAAAGGGCCCGGAATGATTGTAGTTTCTCCTCCGCGTGGCACATCCTGTATATAGCTATAAGCCAACTACGAAGCTCATAACATGAGTAGTAATAGTAACAGCGTTCCTCAAGACCGCATTTGATTCGCGGATTCGTTTCGGTTACAACACTAGGTCGAAGCGAATTGTCGTGGTTTATTTATAGTTTGCAGATACATATTTTATTTTATAACATAAACTAACCGCACAATGAATTAGCTTACTTAATCCGAAGTCGTTGACCTACAGTAGGGTGGTCATAAGACAATGTAATATTAGCCAGTTCAGTAGAATAGTTATCTCTTACGTTTAAAGAAAATAGTCTACCTATATATTTTTTATTAAAGCAGTAACGTCTGTTAGCGTTGATTTTCACTTCATTTTAAACAAACAGTCTATTCGTTTGTATTTCCAAAGAATAATCGAAAGTTGCCAAAAGTTACAGCTTTAAGAAGAGCTTAGACTGGGAAATGTAAAAGTTTGGAAAATGTTTTTTTAGGAACCCCTATAAACCGTGAAATGCGAAAAAGACTAAAAGTCTGTTTATAAATCAGTAATATCACACTAATACGAGTAGGTATTATAAAGGTGAAATTTTGTGAGCGTGTTTGTGTTTATTTGTTACTTCTTCACGATTAAACGGTCGGACCAATTTTGATAAATTTTGATATGAAGGGAGTCAGCTGACACTGGATTACCTACTATAGGCTACTTTTTATCCCGAAAACATTTAGTGTTCCCGTGGAATGAGCAGGTAACACCGGGCGGCGTAGCTAGTAGAATATAATATATGTGTGCTCATAGTAACCAACAAGACATTCTTGAATTTGCCTCGGTTTCGATACTGTCGAACACAAGGCCGAACGGTTTGTTATTGTTTGACGTTTGGCAACAGTAGATCCGTCCGCCGAATCGATCGTGCGCTAGAGACGTAATGGAGGCCGAATATCTTATCCTATCGTGATATGAATGTGATGCGTGTTCGTGCATATGTCGTGCGTGTCAATCGACAATTCAATGACGTCAGTCTGGCGAAATGAAATGAAACTAAAGTGAACATTTTTGCGTGCTGTAATGGTGCCTTACATACCTATGGCGATAAATTAGTGAATGCCCCAGATGTTTGTGTATAAATATGTGATCTGGGGTTTTACTAATTACCGCCCCTGGTTTGCCTGAAGTATTACGTTTTGGCTAGGAACTGCAGGAAGTGAGATTTCTCCCCAGTATAGTGGGCAGTAAATTCCCACTTACGTCCTAGGTGATGTAAAAAGATAATCTGTTTTTGAAGGTTTTTATGCAAACATGTAATGTTTTGCATACAACACTCAATGGAAATGCAATGGAACAATGAATCGACGTCATATTTAGGTACATGTCATGTATAACAGGATGCCGATCAAATGAAATTATTTACACAAAGAAAGGCGTGGGAATAACCTATTTTTTAGGGTTCCGTCACAGTGGTTTCTTTTTAAATAATTGGTGTCGCGAAATTAATAAGATTTTAAAAGGTAAAATTAAGGATTGTGACATAAACGATTACATGCAAATGAAAGCACGTAATTATTTTGAAAAAAGAAATAAATCTTCTTCGTAAATCTAAAATTGTCTTTTTTATTTTATTTTCTCTCCTATTTTGCTAATTATAACGCCATTTTATTTTACATCAAAAGAATTTAGAATAGCGTTATAAAAGTAGTATGTAAAAAATAGAAAACCTCCTATGTAGCTACAGCCACGCATCGTGTATAGTTGTTACCACTTAACACCAGAGGCGCTGCAATCGAAATCGTTGACTGACGACTCTATTATAAAACATTCAATATACTCTATGGGTTCCGTGGCCAAAGGGACTAACGAAACCCTATTATTACTAAGCTTCCGCTGTCTGTCTGTTTATCAGTTATTCATAGGGCTGTATTTTTCCAACCGTAGAGACATTAAATTTTCCGCTTTAACAGCGAATACTAAAGTAGGAAAATAAATGTGGGTATACAACAAGCATGTTTTTAAGAGATTTCTACGTTTTGGTTGACACTTGAAATTGACGTAGAGTAGATATTATTTACTATAACCACTATAACAACAAATAGTAAAGATAAAGAAAAGTAAACAATTAAAAATATGCATATATCATGGTACGGAAACCTTCGTACGCGAGTCCATCGCACTGGGCCAGTATTTAGTAGCTTGTATCACTGCTTCACTATTCGGTAAAGGCCTCTTATTTGGATTGTCTCAGGATCTACAACTCTTTCCAGCAACTGGCCAGAAGAGCTGTAGGTCTAAAATTAGAATATTATTGCAACCATTTTTGTTTAAAAACTTGTTTACCTTTTAATTTATTGTATTGCAGGCCAAAAGAAACCCAGCCAGTACCGCTCCTCATCAGCACTCGCCTCCAAAGAGGCAGAGTTCAACAACTGGAAGAAACGGTCCTCATACGACCCGATGAAGGCGGCGCAGGAGGGAAGGAGAAAGCAGATGGCCAAGAGGCAGGAGTGCAACAAGGACGACCTGAGTTCTCCAAGGTGCGTTTCGGTCGCATTTTTTTTCTTTTTTATATAAACGTGTACGTGACATTACAGTAAAAAGCCAATGCGTCATGAAACTTAAATTAAAAATTAAAGTTTATAAATTACGATAATGAGAAACAAACAAATTATATTGGACCAGTTGAGCACCTAGCATCCATTGCCTCACAGAATATATTTAGTTAGTCCAGTTAAATACATAGCCTGCAGCCTAGGTTTTCAAACTTTGTAATACACACACCTACAAAAAGAGCACAAGGTTATAGAGGGGGACGTAGTTAAAATCATCACCAAAACGTTGACAGAATTATTATAATACACATACCCCTAAGTCATCATCCTCCTGGCCTTTGTCCCGTTTTTTGAGAATGAATTCTCAATCGGAGTCGGCTACCTAAATCCCAAGATGTGGCGTAGGCACTAGTTTTTACGCAAGCGACTGCCATCTGACCTTCCAACCCAGAGGGGAAACTAGGCTAATTTGGGCTTAGGTGGTTTCCTCACGATGTTTTCCTTCACCGAAAAGCGAGTGGTAAATATCAAATGACATTCCGTACATAAGTTCCGAAAAACTCATTGGTACGGGCCGGGTTCGAACCCGCGACCTCCGGATTGAAAGTCGCATGCCCTAACCACTAGGCTACCATCGCTCCCCTAACACATACCCCTAAGTAGCAGAATTGAAAGTCATTGGTACCTCTTTTTCAGTCGTAGATCTTTTTCGTCAGCTGTAATACTCAAACCACATTTCTCTCCAGCCACTCCTCACCAGTCCACCGCTCGCAATCCTTCCACACCACCAACATCGCCGACCTGGAGACCCTGGACTACTCCTCGGAGGAGGACCCCATGACGCTGCCCACCGACCCGATGGCCACCTCCACGCACTCGGACATCCTCGACCTGAGGCCGAGGGACCTCAGGGAGAGCTTGCGGCGGCAGGCGGTGAACAATGACGTTGTGATGACCAGGGATTATGTCACTAATTTCCAGGTATGCTTCTTTAAACAAGACAGGTTCACCACGAGCCTCGCTAAGTACCACCAGGGTGCTCTGCTCCACTCAGCCCGCCTAGCATAACTACACTTAATATAGCGCTACCCGTCACTCTTTCACATTAGTGCTCAGAAAGAGACAAATAATTATCTCGCGCGAGAAATAGTCGTGTGTGACAGTTGCGCTAGAGGTGCTGGTCGGGAGCAGTCGGCGCACGTTCGTAGCCACTTTCAGAGGCGTACACGCAATGATCTGTCGTGTCGCCACGTCCTACCGCCAAGCGTCTCATTTTACATGAACAACTAATAAAATACATCTCTCAGGCGGCATTTGCAAAGAGCAAAAGAGATAATCCTCTGTAGTGTTTGAATCAGTGCAATCAATAGTGTGAAAAATACAGTCGAATTGAGAACCCTCCTTATTTTGTAGTAAATTAAAAAGGAATAGATATATTGAAAACAGTGTAGGACCATGGACGCTACCTTATGGAGCTCCAAACTTTGCTAACTAAAAAACTTCTTAATGAACTTCTAATCTTACAAGAACTTAATTACATGATTGATGCTAATACTTCAAAGCTGAATTTACATTAGATAATATTACATTATTAACTGGACTAAACAAATGAACGTTTTAATCCTTTTTTTTTTCAGGTCAACCAGCCCCCAGATAAACTCAAGCGCAGCGTGCACACAGACAAGCGAAAAACCTTCATACTCGACGACATAACTCCGACCAAAGAGAACATAGACTTCCTCACCAAAACCGAGGCCATAGACAAGCGGAAGACGTTCATTCTGGACAGCGACACGTCAACGACGAATGGCAGTAGTCCGAGGAACTCGTCGATATTCAGCCACGAGAAGTCGATGACGACAGGGACTAGTGACACTGAGGGGGAGAGCGGGACGGAAAGCGCGCCTGTGGTGATGAGGCAGGGGAAGAAACCGGCGCAGCCGAAGCAGCAGAGGTGAGGATCACTTTCCAAATGATCCATCCACCCTCGGTCATATCCCCAAAAATCAACACAGTTATACGGATTTATTAAACTAAAGTGCTGCTTGGCTACCATATTTGAATATTGGTTAAGTAGCCGGCGATGCCGCCACAGTAGATGCGTCAAAATCTGTTTTATATTTATTGTTTTTCCGCATTTATGGAACGGTAAACAAATTATATCAATTTTGTGTACAGTTACATGAACAAATGTATTTTGATTTTGTGCTAAATTAAATAGTTGTAAAATGGTTATATGTAGTTCGTCAAAGCTACATCTTCTGGTGATTTGTGTTTAAAGTTGTGTTGGGACGCGATGTGAGTTTGGTCCATATAATGCTGAATGCTCCCTTCATCATCATGGTCCCACCGGAAGATCAGCGCTGGCTCTTGAGCTAGCATCATGCTGAGATGGGACCTTTTCGTGGCACAGCCATAATAATATTATAGTTGCCTATTGCTTTTTTATCACTTTATACATATAATTATGTTTATGGTCACGTCACGAATAAACATTTCTTTCTCTTCTCTTTCTTCATAATTTAGGAAATAAGACCGTAACGGTACCGTTTCCCTTATCAGGTACAGCGGTGACTACTCAATGTCATCCTCAACGACCTCGCTGAAGAAGCAGCCAGTGCAGCCGCGGTACCTGGACATCTCCAAGTACAAGCCCGAGAGCTCGCCGAAGACCTTCCTGCGGCGAGACCCCAGCAAGACCTACGTGGCCGTGTTGCCGGACCGGCCCGCGAGTAAAGGCAGCGCGCAACACTATGAAATGGGTAAGTAACGCTATCTTCCTCCTAAGAGCCAGCGCACACTCTCTTTTTCTCACTTCGAGTGTGGAAAAGAGACAAGTGTACTGTGGCGGCCACAAGAAGCCATAGTGTGCGGAGCCAGTAAGTTAGGCTGACCATTACTCCTGTGGCGCGGAGATAATCCCATTAGCGGGTTATACTCCCACACAAAGTCCGACTCATTGGTACTGAGGGCTAAACACCCCTGATACAGTTCAAGTCATGTCTAAAAAAACTATTTTCCTCGTTGCATCGATTTCCTTATTACTTAGGGTGGTGATTTGCCGTTGCTGGGTAGGTAACTATGCGCCTGACAGTTTACGGGACTTGATTTGTTCTTTTTGATTTCATACAGTACATAATTTTGTAAATTAGTATCCAGTGTAGAACCGATTTACTTACCACTAAACTATACCACTACTGAGAGGGAGCTGCTAGCACATTCATTTTCTTAGATGTAAAACATGCTGTGCTGTGAAATGGATGAGAGGAACCAAGTATACCACTATCTAATAAAAGAGCTTACTCCCATGTATAAATTAAAATTTACTTCATGTTGTCGACAGAACAAAAGAAACAAGAATTAGAGAAGTGGAAACGAAGGGCATCGTACGACCCGCGCAAGGCGGCCGCGCTGGGCAAGTCGCCCGGCGCCAAGCCCGCGCCTAAAACCGCCAGGTAAGACGAAAACACACTCGTCTCCGGTCTGACATTTATTTTCATCGGTTACGGGGATTTGTGACTTAGAGCCTTATTACACTTGCGACTTGCGAGCGAGTTTTCTATACAAATAACCGACGCGGTGAGTTCGCTGCGTGATCGCCTTCATACAAAAGTCGCTCGCAAATTGCAAGTGTGATAAGGCCGTTACGTGAGGTTCGTTCCTAGTGCGCTCAATTTAATCGCGGCTTAGACATTAAAAAGTGTCATTGGTGTAGTGTCGTCACCTTTTCTTAGATTGATTAGGAAAGGACGACACTACAGTATTGCCACTTTTTAATTTCTAGTATTTTATTATTATTCTTCTCTTTGTCGTACTGTAATTTCAAGTTTGCGTGAAATTGGACTTGGGTTGGTACAGATTTAGAACCCATAGATTTTGATAAACGATGTTGTTTTCCGCGGTTCATCCAAAACAATTTTTATAAACGATTTCTGTTGTGTCGTAACACTTTTAGATAAACCCTACTGAATAATCCTGTTTGGCGTTTCTAATGTATAATTCAGTATAATCAATAAGTTGTGATTAATCTGACGTACTAGATGGGAATCTTAAATTCAATACAATGGCAATTAATGTTTCTTCACTTACTGGGAATATAGGGAATTAAACTTTGTCAATATAATAGTGTTTATTTAATTTTATCATTACGTTTCGTAATTTTTAAATTGAATGTCTATGAAATTTTAATAATGATACATATCCTAATGTTGGTTGATGTACTAACAGTTCATTTATTTGTAACATTTAATGATTTTCTTATAATTTTCTTGTAAATTAGTTCTATTTTAACAATAATTTGATTTTAATTTTCTTTATTTAAACCATATTTGGTCATCGTAGCATGATCCCTGATTACATGTAGTGACAATAATTTCAATTGAATATAAACATATAATAATTTATTGCCTTCCTTCCAAAAATAAAACACATGATTTTGTTGTCTAGTTAAACACGTTTCGTCTTAACATTGAGAGAGCATGTTGTTATTATGTTTCAGAAAACTATGCTTCGTTTCCCAACTGTTTCATGTCGTCAACTAAGTATTTTATATGAACCGAAAAGTTTATATAATTTATATAAGAAACTAGAAAGTGCGCAACTTCGTCCGCGTAGCTGGATAAAAGTATATTTGGATGTCCAGCTATGCTTGTACCAAAATTGGTAAAATTTCGTCCAGCCGTTTCGGCGTGATGAGAGGGCGGCATCATAATCTATAAAAACCGGCCAAGTGCGAGTCGGACTCGCTCACCGAGGGTTCCGTACAAACACTTTCCATCCCTAAGTGGTTAAGTTAAGTTTGCACCTGGTATGTATAGCGCCCCGTATAAATTAGGTGCAAAGTTAGGTATTAAAAAAAAACTACTCACTAGATCTCGTTCAAAACAATTTTCGTTGGTAGTTTTTATAGTAATGTACATCATATGTTTTTTTTAGATTTTTCATTTTCTTATTTTAGAAGTTAGAGGGGGCGGGACCAACTTTTTTCCACTTTGGAAGCGTCTGTCACGCAAACTATTCGGTTTAGAAAAAAATATTTTAGAAACCTCGATATCATTTTTGAAGGCCTATCCATAGATACCCCACACGTATGTGTTTGATGAAAATAAAATTTTTGAGTTTCAGTTCTAAGTATGGGGAGCCCCCAATATTTATTATTATTTTTTTATTTTTGCATCAAAATCTTAATGCGGTTCACAGAATACATCTACCTACCAAGTTTCAACAGTATAGCTCTTATAATTTCGGAAAAAATGGCTGTGACATACGGACGGACAGACAGACATGACGAATCTATAAGGGTTCCGTTTTTTGCCATTTGGCTACGGAACCCTAAAAATCCTGCATCTCGTTGTTAAGATTTTTCCCGATAACGACCCTTTTCAATAAAAAAAACCGATTTTGCACAATTAAGTATATAATTTTATAACAGTGTAGATGTAGCGCTGAAAGGGACACGGCGATAAAAAAAAAACCGGATATTATTTTGGTTGGAAAAAGTTTGGAATTGGAAAATGAAACAGTTGCGAAATGAAACATTGACAAAATAGTTAGGTATGCAAAAAGTGCTCCCATTTTGTATGTCACAGGGATCATTTTCCGTTGACCAGATTGTAATGTTAACATGTCATTATTCTAGAGCGTGACACGTGTCAATGTGCATGCAATTCTACTAGAAGGAAGCCAGCTTGTTTCTGTAAGGTCAGTCGATGTCAACTTGACAGTTGTGGCGTCCAGGATTGACACTCGCACCACTATATTACGGTGCTTATATGGCTTGGAATTCGCTTGAAAGCACATTTTACTAGTCTGAGATGACTCGCTTGTGGAAAACTATCTGTGATGTTTTACATTGAAAGTTATGTTTTTGGTTTTCGTCGGTATGGACGATATATGATATTTTTATAATACATAAAATAAAAAAGATAACGTAAACATAACGAAGTTTTCTATTATTTAAATTTGTATCAATACCATTGTTTATTTTATTAAAATTACATATTTTATAAACATCCTTGACTTGACTGAAAAATGCCATGATGATGTGTCTTGGCAGAAAGGCGCTACCGTAAATTCCCGAATTTTTCAGACATTTATTTATTTATTTATTATTATTAACCAACTTACACTTACAGCAAATTGCCACACATGAAAGTTTTAGGTCACAATACAAAATAATAAAGTAATAATAATTAGTAATAAATTGTTTATTGTTTAGATCTTTGTAATTATAATGATTCATATTCATATTCATATTCATATCGTTTATTGCGAATCATGTTCATTTTACAATGGATGGTATGGTAATTATAATGTAGGTACATGAAACCCTGTTAGGGCATTGCAATTTCTTACAGACTAAAACATTATTAATTTTATTTAATTTAAACAATTATGTACAACTATTTTACAAAACTATAAAATGTTGATATTATTAATTTAACAATGCAGCAATATTAATTACATTTCAAACATACATATGCGTTTTGAATATCGTAACGTGATTTTTACATTTATTACAACAACTACGTATCTTTCAATGTAGAGCAGAACAGCATATTTTATCCTCTTTTGTCTTAAATGAAAAGGAGAGTATTATGTATGAGCTTTCCATTAGGGAGGCGCATCTACTAAAGAAAATGTACTTGCCTATAACGCTCTCTTGCACTATCCATACATTTACACGTTTACGAGTGATTGACGTGTATTGATATATTTTATTTTTTAAATACTTAAATTAGATCAACTTGAACTTCAGTTAAGAAAAAAAGAGTCTTTGCACTTGACAAACCAATGCACGACTGTGTTTAACTTTTATTGTTATTTTAATATATATTTTTTAATTTTTTCCGCTAATATATGGGATATAAAGCTTTCACTTGTTTGTTTATGAAAACCTTCTGCAAATAACTTATTTCTTATAAGTCTTCAAACCCTAACACTTTAATTCTGTCACAACGGCACAGGTACTTCAAGTTGTGACCCTCACAAAATTTGTAAATAACACTTCGCACTAACTTCAACTAACCCAAACGTGCACCTACTAATTCTTTAACAAGTTTAACAAAGAAAACCTTTTAACTTTCAAACACCGCACTGTGTGCCATTATCATCACTCAATAGCTTCGACTTTTAAACTAAGAAATTCCCACTTGCTAACGGTGAGTTTTGTTTGTTAAGACTGAACTCTATCAGGATAATTAAATACTTTTACGACAATTTAATATAAGATAAAATTGTATTTTTGATAACAATTCCCGTAAAAGCTTTCTTAGGCTAAGTTCGCATAAAATTGACCAAAGAACTGTCAATGTTGGTAGCAGTATAAAAATTGTATAACATAATCCTTTTTGCTTAGTCGTAGTCGAGTAAGCTATTTAGTTCAGCCTTTCAGTCGTTAAGTCACACACACACAGAGCGCCTGAAAACTGTCAAAAATCACTTTAATATATATAATATATAATATAGTAATATATTTTTATTCAAGAACATCATTTGATAACATTGCACATAAACACTTGGAACCCTGCTTCCTAAATAGGTATAACCTGTGCTTTAGGACAAACAATGCTCCTCCCCTTAACAGCTAAAATATTAAGATGTTACATTTCTGTTACTTAAAAGCTAAATATAATATATAAAATTAAAAACAGCAGCATTGCAAGTTTGAGCCTATAAAGAGTTCCCTCTCTCCACAAGAAAAGAGAGATCTCTGAGCCTATGTGTGAGAAGGAACATCGAATAAAAATCAACATCGAATAAAAATCAACATTACTGGTCCAGTTTGAGCCTATAAAGAGTTCCCTCTCTCCACAAGAAAAGAGAGATCTCTGAGCCTATGTGTGAGAAGGAACATCGAATAAAAATCAACATTACTGGTCCTCTATGCATATTAATAAAAGTCCGCGGGCCAAGCGCACATATTTTTACGTACATTTCTAAAAGGAGCCAAAATAATGAAAAGAGACAAGTCCAAGACACCAGAATATCTGAAACAGGACTTTCAAGGTTTACAGCCTATTTCTTAATGTTCTGAACATAGAACTAAACCTGCTAGAGCTTTCATCATTATTATTATTTATTTATTTATTTATTAATTTTACAACAAAGATTACATATAATCTAAAGCCCTGCGAAACTGTTATGACAGTTTGTTATAATTATAATGATCTATATACGCTTCTTTATAAAAAGATTAAAAAAAACAGCTGTGTAACATTAAAGTGACCTTCCGTTCAAGGTACTGCTATAGTCGAAGGTGTTATGTAGAACTAATGTATACTTATCCTATTACAGCAGCGTCCTGAGATCTCAGTCCTTCCATGGGCCCGTGCTGACGGCGACACGGTACCAGCCGCCGCCGCACATCGCGGAGACTTACGACGCATCCAGCGACAACGACTTCTAAAAAGCTGATAAAATGATCCAGTTGGGATGAAAATTCGGTGCCAGCGACAGGCACCTATCTTCCTGTGACAGGTTGACGTAAACTGCGATATGATACCGTCTGTAAACAAAACTCAGTAAGTAACAAATACTTAGTTAGAACAAAGCTCGTATCTCGTTATCAATCTACAAACTAGATACGAGGTTTTCAAGAGTAGTGTCAGAAGTTTTAGTGAGTTTTGGTTGTCAGAAGGCGATACTATTGATCGAGATTTGTTATATATCAAGATACTTAATATGAATAAATGTATTATTTAATTATTATGTTCATCTAGTTTGGAAGGAAATTAGGAAAATAAATGTCTTTTTGGAATTCCGGGAACATATTAAACTGCCTACATGGCCATCTTCAGTTAGCTGTCACCGGAAGAGACTTTATTAAAACTGGATCGATGTATACCAGCCAAGCGATGGAGCAATGTGATAGTGTGAGTGAATTTGAATTTAGAATGCCTGGAACGTGGTTTTTGGCGCGAAACGTTTGTGCAATTTATGTTAGGTTACTTCTTTATAGCGAGTCGTTTTTTTTTTAATATAGTGCGCTAATCGATAACTTTAGTTGGAATGAAGCTTCTTTTTATAAAAAAAGGCGACGTGGGCGCAATTTTTTTAACTTATGGCGCCAAATGTCGACGTGATTTTTTTTGAGATTCTGTGTAAAGTGGAATTCAAGTCATTTTTATTTTATTTGACGATTATTTTTGTTTAAGCTAAGGGTCGATGCAAAGTTTTGTTTATTTACATATTGATTTGTACACGAAAATTAAAATAGGTTTATTTACAAATTATTTATGGAATTTACGTATATGGTTTGGTACTACACTATGGATACAATGATTAATTAGGTACATTTAATGATTTTGGGAGGGATTTGGGATTTGTTTATCAAAGCTTCATTCTATGTCAGAGTTTATAATATTAAATTGCAAATATGTTTTTCAATGTTATATTATATGATATTTATAGTTGCCTTAAAACTTCATTTGATGGATTTAGAGGTTGAACAAATCATAATCAAAAATGTGATTTTATTATAAATGATGTTAAATTTACTTACTATTTATAATGTATTATTCCATAGTAGTGTAGTACCGTTCTGTTCCGTTGTCAAAGTATGAAATTGTTATAATTATAAGTGATTGCAAATTAATTTTATATATGAATTGGCATCACTCAAAGTGTAGGTAATCTTAAGAGATTTTTTATACTATATCCAAATAAGTAGGTTATCTTTCTTCTCCATCCCTAAACTCAATATTTTGTGCCAATGTTGACATCATTTCTTATCTGTTTGGTTCTAAAAAGATAATAAACAGTAGAAAGCAGCGTAGCCAACATAATCGCATTAAAAATGTAGAGTTTATGGTTTATGGATAGTGTATTGTCCAATTATTGCTCATATCACTCGTACATCGATGTTATTTGCTAGTATTCAATGTGTATTATTTCTTTGTAGTAAAACCTAGTTATGTTAAGATTCCGTTTTATTATGTGCAATATTTCATCACATTTTTTTCCACTGAGCAAGTACACGTTAAAATTAAAATAGATCAAAATAGTAACAAAATTTGAACAAGGTTGCTATTTTTGTATGTTGCGATTAAAATATTTTATGCGTTTAAAATACTCAAGGTTATTCATAAAATATTGAAGATAATGTATAAAATAGTTGTGGAAAGCTTTACGAATAAATATGTTGCAATATGTAAGTGTAGACGTATGTTAAATATAATAATATTTCCGAGCAAAATTGTATCCTGTGACAGAGATTGTTTTGCTTTATTATGCTAAATTTAATGTAATCAACTACTCGAAATTAAGAAAAAGTGATCGTTGTTTGTAAGTATGTCTTCTATTCTATAATGTTCGCCAAAATGTATTGATAAATTTCTTTCACGACAGTCGCGTCCAACATAATTTGTATTATTAAATGATCTCTATGGTAGGCTACGCATGCTTATACTTGTCTTTTTAGCATTTTAGCAAACAATTTTATAACCTCAAAATAAATGTTTTGCTTTAAGTAGTGATGCTGATTTAGTAAAAACAGTAAAACCATGGTACTTATAAGAAAACGAGGCATGCTACACCGGAATGACAGGGGATACATCGACATCATCCTCATCTCATATATAATCCGTTGTTTCTGTGTTGCCAGTGGTGTATTCATAAGGGCCCGTACAGACGAACGGCACTTTCCTTACAGACGAACGGCAATAGTACAACTGCAGCCGTCGCCACCTGTTGACGGCTGCCGTCGCCACTTGTCGACGGCTGCCGTCGACGCGTTGCCGGCTGCCGTCGACGCGTTGCCGGCTGCCGTCGACGCGTTGCCGGCTGCCGTCGACGTGTTGACGGCAGCCGTCGACTGGTGGCGACGGCAGCCGTCAACGCGTTGCCGTTCGTCTGTAAGGAAAGTGCCGTTCGTCTGTACGGGCCCTAACTAGGGCTGCCATCTCTAAATTCACCGAACCCGGATAAACATTTAAAATAACCCGGACATTTGGCGTACACCGCATTTTTTTCCGGACGTGTCCGAAATTAATATTATAAAAAAAACGACTCTATTTTTCATTCACATAAAGTGTCCAGGTTTCTCCCGGACACTTTGCAAACACCTCTGGACGGCCCCCGGACAGCCTCCAAACTAGGACAAATCCGGGGAAACCCGGACGGATGGCAGCCCTATTCATATTAACACTCCCCGATTCCCTTGTAACCTGTATGGATCTCATAAAATCGTGAGTGTTATAAATGAATTATTACGACAAAATGAAATGTAAGTAGTCAAAGAACATGACAATCACTAGCCGAAGTACCATACCTTATTTTCATTACCGCAAGTAAAACGTTGTACATTTTGAGGTTAGACAATTATTGATAAAAGACAAGTATAGGATCGAGTACAACGCTACGCTGCGTTAACAAATGGCCAGAGTATTTTATAGTTTGTGTGGTTGAACCTTTAGATTCTTGTTCTTCAAAGATCTGTCGTAGTACTAATACTAACAATATTCTGAATTTGGAGTAGTGGTCATAAGCTATAGTATTACGGTCTGAACTCGTCTGTAGGTATCATAATAAGCGTCAGCGGGCTCCGTAGTATTTGTAATGATTTGATGTTTAGCATTTCGTAAAGAATAATATTTAACAGGATATTAATAAAAAATTGGAAATGATTTGGTATTTCATTATAAACACATGCATGTAGGTACCTAGACAATTAAAAATTAAGCCTTAACTGGTCCTAAAGCAGTGTCTCGTGCCATGCTGGAGCAATTTTACGGATTAAGGCTATCTGGGTGGATCAACTTTTTCTTGAAGTTATTCTGTCCTGTCGCCCAGGAGACAATAGTGATTAAACTTCTTAGAAAAGTGTTGATAATTTATAATATTGGTATTTTCAAGAGATATTCTAAATAAGAAAGGGCTTATACTCGTAAATGCTGCAATCACAACATTTTTGTTAAATATTGCCGCCGAAAATCGCAGTTTTAAAGAGTAACCCAGGGGACATCACCATGGCAACAAGCAACGGAAAAAAGTTGATTGACCCACCTGTCCACTGAAGCGTTGCTAGGGTCGGTCGCCAAGTCTAATAGACGAACAGACCGGCCAGTTTGGCCGGACATGGAAGGATCCGAGCTCGGTGGCTTAACGAGTGAGCTAGACACGTAAATACCTGTTCTCGCGCAAAATCGTGGTCGTGGCATCTCTGAACCAAGGCCGACCAACAATTTTGTGAGGATCACGGAAGCTGTTTAATGCAAATAACGCGGCGAGAGAGAAATAATAGCGGTTAACATGGACGTCCTTGAGCTAAAGGTCAATTGTCCTGTGCAAAATAAATGTATTAACATTTTGACCGCCACAGTCGGTCACATCACAACATCGGGAAATTGTGACGCCAACGTCGTCTAGTGACGTCCAAATTTCAATGATCAAAATATTTGTAATCAAGTGGTTATCAGTCCTTGTTGATTTTGGAGAACCTTTTTCTGTGGCAGCAAAAGGTATTTATAAAGGTATGTAGGCAAAATAATCCTCAAGAATTGCAATTTTACCGCCGTAAGAAGTATCAAATCGCAATTGCAATGCGCTCGATACGATCCTTTGAAATTGAAAGTGGCTGCCACCCGAGCTATTTTATATTTTATTATCAATAGTCGGATTACAGTGTGCAATTACCCGGGACTTCGTAACGTAATATTAATCGTAAAGCTTATAAAATATGTTTAGTTTAGCAAAATATTACTCAGTTATAACAAAGTGGATTATAAACAGGCATCAATAATATTGTTTTTCTACTTCTGTACTGTTAGTTAGGTAAAGAAAATTAGATTCAAATGTACCTACCTATGGAAAATTTGCCAAAATTAAAGGACAACTTTTATCTATCAGGCAATGTAGGCTATAGAGCAAAGTTACATTTTATCTAGGGGAGAGTGGGGTTCAGTGGATCATGGGTCAGATTGGATTGATTGCTATAGTTTTGAATGTATTGCACTCACACACGTAAGCGCGCGCTATGTTGCCGCTCTGTCATGCCTTCGTTTGACAAACCAGTAAGCTGCGCTGTATCGAACCGGGGGGTCGCGTCGCGAGCGCACCTTCAGTAGGTAAGTCCGAAAGTAATTTTTTACATATTTTCCAAAACGTATAGTGCCTCATTGAGTTGGCTCTGGGTTAGGTGGGTTACATGTACATGTTGTCGAATGTATGAAAATTAATGTGAATGGTCTATTTTTGAATCAAACTATTTCTTTTTTTTTTGTATTTTTTTTTCATAAATTAACGTGAATGGGGAACAACGAATCAAAATGGTTTGGGTTTCAGTGGATCAAGGTCCACTATGAGCGAAAACAATTTCAAAAACTTTATTGACCAAATTTTATTTATTTTTTAGAGGAAATCCTTCGGAAAAGGGTGAGAAAGATCAGCATAGGCCTCCACAAGGAGGCAGATATACGAGCTGCCTTACAAATGATATCTGGGAATCAGATAATTAGAGCTGTATCAAAATCAACCAAAATCCCTTTCACGACTGTGAGACTGAGTGAAGGTTAAAAATAAAGATATTGAGTGTTTTTTTTATTGTTTTAATACATGTTATATACTCGAAATTCAGTGAGACTCATATGATTCATAGTACCCCAATACTCTGATTCATTGTAACCCATAGATGGGTCACAGTGGATCAGTTTCCCTTTTTTTTTAATAAGACAGTTTTTAGTTGTTTTTATGGGCTTGAAGCCATTTGTGTCATTGATTATTATAATTAGATAATTGTCCTAGAGTTTTATCCAAAAACTAGCCAATTGGAAGATAAAATGTGGCAGCTATATCACTTACAAAAAAAAGTGCTCCACTGTACCCCACGTTACCCTACTCTTCCCCTTACCTTTCATTATGAAAGTCTCTAGTCTATTGCCCAAAAAACGCACGATAAACGATCTAATATCTAATGTCACCAAAAAACGGGTTTTCCGGGAATCCCCGGGCATATCTATATTAAGTAGGTATAATATATTTAAGGTCACCCCTAAATTGCACAGTCTAATCCGAACATTGTTTACTATGCACTGTTGGCAATTAGGATTCACAATGGAAGAATGCCATTCATCGGAAGATGAATCTTTCTCTTTTCTTTCTTCTTATTCTCTTGTAAATCCCGATATAAAACAAATCTAATATAAATAAGTAGGTTTATATAAAATAAAATAAAATGAAGTGTTATTTGAAGGTACTAAATGAAACAACACATTACATTAAATTCATTATAATGATTTATTTCTTGAATATCAATTACACTATTTTGGGTTTGTTCTCATTTTATAAATTTACGTGCAAGATCGTTTCATCCTTTCTCACGAGTATTATATAAACACGTGCGTCCTATGTAGCGTATTTATTTATTTGTAAACGATCACTGCAACTGAGCTGACTGTACATTGTAATGCTGTTCCAAAAATAAAAAGATAAAATTTGAAGGACAATTGGGTTAGTAACTTCGTTGTTCCAATCAGTATTAGTGTCATTTCGTTCAAGAGAAATGACTCACGCATACCGCCATTATGTTCAAAAGAAATGATGCGGGATGAATAACATTTCAAAGTCACTCGCTTCAAGTCGAAGGAACTTATTTGGATGTTGTCCGTCACCGTCACTATACATACTTCACAACCACGTATTACAGTTTTTTGTTCAAATAAAATGTTTAGAAATTTTATCTAATTCGAAAGAATAATTCTAAATTGAGCAACGTTATAAAAGTGACAGTAAAAGGTTATTCGTCAAATGAAAATACTTTTCAAGTCTTAACACTGATTTTATCCTTGAGATACATTTTCAATTAATAATTTTATACAGTAATCTCCATTCTTACTCGTTTCAAAATCATCGAAACTGTACGTGTGAGCCAAAGGCCATTGTTACAAATATTTTCATATAAAAGTACTTCCTGAATTATTTCCAAGCATTCTTTATATAGAATTTCCTCAATCTTAAGTGTAAAACCTACGGATCAAAGACTGACACTTTTCCAAGAAATTAAGTGACAAACCTTTAATTGAACTTGGGATTTTGTGTATGTGGAATCCCAGGCCCTAGTGTTTTATAAACTGAGGCCAAGCGTTCTTGATTACAGGCCGTCTTCGTTCAAAAATAATTCAGGAAATACTGCCTTAACAAACATTTGCATAAAATTCGTTCAAGAACGGCCTTAAATAACCGCTTCCTTAAATCATAATCCAGACAAGCTTGTTGACTCTTAGGGTGAAACAAGGACTAAGATTTCCGATAGAAGAGTGAAGTAACCAATGACAATATAGAACAAAACGTACCATGATACCCTGTGTCATTTCATGCCCCAATAATACCAACAAAATATCCTAAATGCAAAATTAAAGGCAGTAAACCAATAAAATTGGCACTACTCTGATTAAAAACAACGATAAAAAAACGTTTTTTTTGCAATAATTTCGTCTTAGTCTATTCTTATTTTAATTAAAGCATTCACTTATTTTATACACACATTTTTATATTCCCAATATAAATAGATATATTCCTATATTGTTCACTATTGAAATAACATTTATTGGTTGTCTTGTGACCTATTTCTAACACAGGTGATTTTAAAATATATTTGTATATATTATAATTGGATGATTGTTCGAACATCCATCAACGGAATTAAAACTATTACAACGAAAACAGACGCATAACTCTATACCTACATTAATATTAACGTTTTTATAATTATTGAGTATATAATTGGGTGGAATTTTATATATAAATGTCTACTTTTTAATATTATTTACAAACATTTTAAGCATCACTACTTTTAAACTAGGTAGAGCTGTAAACAATAGGTATTACAGTCGCCATATTACGGGGCCTTAGGGGTCATCCATAAATTACGTCACACGTTAAGGGGGAGGGGGGGGTCATACCAAACGTGACAGTACATGTTAAAGGTATAGCAAAAAAGCGTGACATAGGGGGGGGAGGGGTTCAAAAAGTCGACATTTTGCGTGACGTAATATGTGGATGACCCCTTATTATAGTATATTACATACCTAGGGCGGTAAATTCGTGAGTGTCCCGGATCGCAGGTGTTTGTGGCCCGAACCGAAGGCGATAAATATGCAATCTGGGGATTTACGAATTACCGCCCGTGGTTTGCCTAAAGTTTTACATCTTGCCTTGGCCAGCCCGTCTAGCATATCTTGCCGGTACTTCGCTTGTCGCGCGACTCGACACCATCTGTCTTGCTCGCTCAGTATTCAAAGGAAAGTGACAGGTAGTATTTGTCGCGCGACAAAGAGTCGCGTGTCACAGTTATGCTAGACGTACAGAAAGTGAGATTTTCTCTATCCTTTAGATAGTCCCACTTGCGTTCTAGGGTGACGTAAAATAAAAACACTAAACGCTGAACAACTGAAAGGATGAGATCACGATCCTTTAAACACATTTATAAATCAAACAAGAAAGTGCGTGCTTGCAACTTCTTTCGCATATTTTTTTCTTTACCATAGTACCGACTATCTAAAAAGTATCCTATCTTTGATGTCCAGCCATCCCTGTGCTAAAATTGGTTGAAATCCGTCCAGCCGTTTCGGTGTGAAGAGAGGACAAAGCAAATTTTACCAACAGATCATCAGCATCAGGCGCTGTATAAACTGTTTTCTTGAAATAATGACCCGCACCACAATGTTAACAAAAATAATCCATAAAAAGTCTCGTCCGAATATTGACAGTTGAAATTGGTGGTGATGATGAAAAAAAAGGCGGTATATTTATTACGTAAACTTTGTGGTTCTGGATATTTGCATTAGCTTTTTTATTAAAACCGTAACGTCTAACGGCGTAAAAACCGAAAAAATGCTCTGAGCGGGTTTTGAACCCACGTCCCGTTTCGTCGGCTTTCCGGGCCATGGGCGAACTACCAATCGTAGAACAATTGCAAAGCACCTTGCTAAAACATCGAATTTTTCCACCAGTTGCTTCATTTCTTACATGCCTTGGGCAACATGATGCTTGATGAGATTTTCATAACAAATATAAATTGCTGTGTGTATTTTTTTCATCAAAAAAAATACGAACTCATTATTTCTGATACTTATGACCTATAATTTATAAAAATCAAATCCATGTTTTATGAAACTCTGTGCTTCAGTTAGACTTAAAATGATGTGAAGTAGCTTTCATCTATTAGGTAAATTATGTAGAAGTTTTCAGAAATTTCCGAAATGTATGCCAACTTTACGGAAAGTTTCTGCAACTTCTTGCACATGTATATTTCGGACCGATGTTTTAAAAACGTCGATATTATATTAGGTTATTGGGTAGGTATACATAGTACTTAAATGTAGAACGAGCTATTATGAGGCACAAGTTACTATTAGATTGATATATTATTGAAGTTTGTGACAATGCTACTACACGTATTTATAATTCATACAAATCGACTGGTTATATATCTGTAGTTTATTTACAGTGATAAATCTGCCACAGACCATCGTATAAGTAATTATTATATTACAAAACAAGGCAGACAAACATAAAATAACAACGTCGTTTGTTGAGAACCGAAGTGCTACAAGTATAGGTACTTACAAAATAAAGAATCAATGAAAGAAACATTTTGCGTTAAAATATCAACCAAACATTCTACATGCTTCTTTTGTAGAAATACTATATTTTATTCGAATATTGATACAGGTTAATTATAAAAGCAATATTTTAATCCAACGGTTTAGTTGGCTCTCTGAAATTCTGACAGCTTTGAAAAGTTAGGAGCGTGGATTCGAAAAGGAAAATTTGTCTTCATAATTAATCTTTGTAACAATATTCAGATATAGTAGATACAACTCCGAAGCAAAAATATTTTAAGTATTATGTGAACGTTTGTGAAGTTGTTCGAATATTTTTTGCTCAACATGGTAAACTTCGAACGGATTGAAAAGAAACTGCGTACAGTTTTATCATATAGGATAGACTTTGCCAGCACGAACGACGTGTTGTTAGTGCTCGACACAATAAAACATCGACAATCCTGTTGTCGATAAATACCACTTCAAAATCACAGACCTATATTGGTTGGTAGACGCCACAAACGCACCAACGCGTGCTACCGATCATGTACAAATGGACATAATTCGTAAATTTTGGTCCTCTCTAATTTCGTCTTTTAACTTGCGATAAATAGTTGTTATGCAGAGCAGTCTAAATAAAACATTCAGTGTGTAATGTCTACATATATATCGCGTATTCCTTTATAACGTTGACGTGGTGGTTATCGATAACATATTTTTAGATATTATTATTATGTAAGCACTAACACCCTGTTGTTCCTGCTAGAAAAATATCTACGTATATTCATCACACTAAGGAATAAAACATTAGATACTTTATTCCGAGTAAAGCGGCCGAACCCGTCGAAAATTTTTAGTTATGTTGTATTGTTTTCCACAGAGATACCAAAGTGTTTAGTTCGCGGCGCACAGGACCCGCCTTAGCCAATCAGGCGTCCTGACAATCAAGTCATTTAATTTATTACTA
Organism: Apotomis capreana; assembly: GCA_947623375.1. Taxonomy (NCBI): domain Eukaryota; kingdom Metazoa; phylum Arthropoda; class Insecta; order Lepidoptera; family Tortricidae; genus Apotomis; species Apotomis capreana. The sequence continues at coordinate 3,879,873 of OX392520.1, forward strand.
ACCAACTTACACTTACAGCAAATTGCCAAACATGAAAGTTATAGCTCATATTACAAATAACTAAAGTAATAAAATTTGAAATAAGAATAAACATTTTGACATGTAATTAATACATTGCAATTATTAATAACCAATTCATTATGTGGCGCCCTAGACCTGGTTAAAGAAACGCTTTTTAGTAGCCAGCGCCCCGAACGACCGCCCGGGACCTACCCTAAAGCTGCCACTGGTGGCTCACTTATAAATTTAGTAATTTTATCGGCGCGCGAGCTAGTCCAAATAGCCAAGGCCGATGCCTAGCCTCAAGACGCTCCTCTACTCTCTATGACACAAAGTTTGAGAATCGCTGGTTGCTACTTTGTTTCTCAACAAGCGACGACACTTATTATTATTACTGTCAGACAATTAGTATCTTCTATTTAATAAAAGGTTCACAGCATTAACATACAATTATTTTAGACGTGGTGTAACTTTCTTATGTCTATTTATAAATTTAAAACATGCACGGCAAAACAAGATGGCGACTACATAAACACTAAAAACGAATAGGAAATAGAAATATAATTCGTTTCGATGTCCTTAATTACAATTTCAAGATATCTAACTAATTTAATGCACTGTGCGTTTGATTTCCATAATATGTTTTTTACGTAATGTTATGGCCAGTTTTAACCGTTTACAAACCTATAATGTTATACCAACGGTTTAAGAAATATCAGAGTGGATATAGGAATACACTAGTATATTAAATTTTGACCATTATATCCAACTGATCAAACAAATTGATATAGAGCACCTATTTAAGCACAAAAGTAAATTTCGAACTAGCACAAAAGGTAAATTTCCGAGTGTCTGACACAATAAAGAGTGTCAACCATTAGAATTAGGGTGTTAAACACACATTTACACAGTTTTCGCACATTATAACCAATATAAATTATTGATACCCGAATCTCCCATCGGTCCGAGACCGTGATGAGGCGGTTGAAACTGCGGAAAATAACGACGCAAGGTAGTTAAATAAATTTATATACACTCGATAAGTTCGTTTTTTTAGTGATAATTGTCCAAAAAAATATCATATTTGTGCCAATCAACATGCCGATCAACTGCGCGTCAGCAGTCTATTAGTTTTTCGAAACAACATTCTAAAAACTGAAATTCTAAAATTGAATATATGATTTAATTTTAAAGTTTCAACATGGGTTGATGTTATTAAAATTAGAGACGAGATAGAAATTAAGAGTTTTGGATCATTAAATAAAAATAAATTTGGCAAACCTTATCTCGAGCAACAGAAACGAAAGTTGTCGATATCGATTCATGAAAAAAGTCGATATCTGTCCCTTCCCTAGTTTTGTGAACTAAATAATCGAAAATAGGTGCCATATTGACGACGCGTTTGGCTTGGTTGGTAGACACCTGCCTACTGAGTCGGCGGTCCTGGGTTCGAATCCCAGCCGGGGCAAATATTTGTGCAAAATATTTGTTCTTGGGTCATGGATGTTATCTGTATATGTATTTATATATTATGTATATCGTCATCTAGTACCCATAGTACAAGCTTTGCTTAGTTTGGGACTAGGTCGATTTGTGTATGATTGTCCCTTAATATTTATTTATTTTATTTTATTTATTATTTTTATATCCTCCATACAATTAACTTGCCATGCGACATCCATAAGCTAAGTGGATGAATATGTTCAGCATCTGTAAGGCGTTTTTTTCCCATTTCTGCAAGTATTGTTAAAATAGACGATTGTTGGAAGTCGATTTTAATACGTATAACGAAGCCATTCCCGAACGACTGGCTCTCCCTTTGTGATAATAATCGTTAAAAGTGGGAATGATGCTTGAACCGCGCTCGGAGAATCACCCAAGTAGGTAGTCCGTGGTAGAGGCTACTTCTGTCCGTGGTAGAGTTAGAAATGCACCTAAAACCACTCCCTGATTACTCTATTGGCGTTGATTATATTTTTAATTACCTACAGTTTCAGTTTATTAGATTAAAATTCTGATTAATTAGTAGATTTAAATATTGGTTGTTTTCATTATTCTTTCATATAATCAGATCGGGCGAATGGGCATCATTATACAGGATGTCCTGTATTTAATGGACAGCCTTCGTTCTAACCCACGATGCACCTTAGGCAGGTCCAGAAAATTGGTTTTTAGCTTTAGTAAAAGTCCCGTGGTTTTTGAGATAGCCGGACTTTCTTTTTATAAATGATTGGGACCTTGTTTCACTCTAATGACTGCTTAGGCTACAGATGAAGAGATTTTATTTGTTTATGTTTGTTGATAAAATAGTGATCATACCCTAGCATGTTTTAGAACGTTCATAGGTAATTTTTAATAGCATGTATTTAATAATTTAGTTGTATAATGATTTTAATCGTAGATAGCTTTGACCTTTAAAAAGCATTCTGTATGGATCTATTTTGAATACATGATTTCACTTTGACTTTTACTTATGCTAAAAGCCTCTTGTAATTGTCTTGACCAGCCTGAGGTACATACCGGCGGTAAGAAAACTGACGATTATATGCAGGACAGCTTGTATAATGACACCTATCCGTCTGATCTCTGCATATAAGAAAAGGTACGATAAGAAGAAAGGGACAGAAATATAATACTGATTAATTCCACTCTAATCGCAGCCAGTTAACATGTATGTGTGAGTCATGTTACTTAAAAAACCGCTAACAGGCATAACGACGTAAAAACTGGTATAAATATTATTTCAAATTTAACGGACAGAATAACTAGGTACATAGAAAACCTAATAGTTTCATATATTGACTTTGGCCTACCAATGGCAAAACATTGAGCAAATTGAGCAACAACAAACTATGTAACTATATAAGCGATTCGGAAGCCTCGATCAAATAAATACATTTATTGCAAAACTTTGTACACATCGACAAAAATACATCTTCGAAATAATTCTTATAATATTGTACAACCTTAACCTACTTACTTTAGATGTAAAAGTCCACTTTATATGTACAACTTATTATAATTATCTTATCCCTGCAACTAGTTATAGGTTTTTAAAGTCTGTCACTCGCGGCGACGCCGCCGTATCATTCCACAACCAATGGCGTAATTCCAACACAAACTTATAGAAGCGATCCTAACATTCCTAACGAACATATCACGTGATCCGACTATCTAATAAATGCCCACTACGGAGTCACTGAATATTTTGCACTTCCATTGAAAATGACCAAGAAATAAACAAATGACTGTCAAATTCCCACCGACTACGTTACACAGCTACCAACTCTCATATACCTAAAGGCATATAATTCGTGAGACCTAGAAAAGTCGTCTTAATGCGCAAAAAAGCACTGAATGCTTTTTTGGTGACATTATGCCTTAATATCGATAGGACTGTTAACTAATGCATTTCACGTGTAATCGTTTTTACTTTTGACAAGTCGTAGATAAAGTACTTTATGGAACCTTGTATAACATGTTACTCGAGTTTTTTGACCCAATTCGAAATTCAATAAGGTTACTAGTTCGTAGTTCAGTATCGTCCCAATTGCTCACGCGTTGAGTTGAGCCTTATCAAGTGAGCAAGATAGCGCGATTCGAACTTCGAAGTAGACCCTTAGAAGCGCAAAATTGTCAGTGGCCTACGTAGTTTAAGAGCGCAGGTAGCACACTCCATAGACATAATAGAAACTAATGTAGTACCATAAAAATCTCACCCGTTAGAATCGCTTCTACATGAAACATCCTAACAACTAATTTCGGACTCGGCGAACTCCCCGTTGCTACCCTGTTTTATAATTTTCCGCTCACCAACGACGATATCGGAATAGTTTTTATTCTTCTGATTGTTTATCTGATTCTTTCCATTGCTGCCAGAACTAGAAGAAGCATTATCGCTATCCGCATACGGCACATCTGTCATAGGACCGTTTAGTAAGCTCGCCGCTGAATTAGATTGCTTTAGTTTGGCTTTCTCTTCTTTAGGCTCTTCTCTAGGACTATGCAAGTCTTGGATTACCGCTTTCTTCGGGTCTATTTGAATGGTTTTTGATTCCGATAGCTTATTAGGTGTGACCACATTGAAGTACGGTGGTGGGAGGATGTTCATCGTGGTTAGGTTCACTGAGCCGCTGTTTTTTTTGAGAGCGTTCAGGTTTTGTTCCAGTTGAGCGGCGTCTAAGCAGAAGGGTTTGGGTTTGAGTTTGGGCGGTTCCGCCGGCCAGGCGTTGATGCGGGGCGGGTCGGGGGAGGCGATGGGCGCCGCTCTCCGCTCGGGCGCGAGGCTGTTCTTGCTGTGGTTGGTTTTGTCGATGACGTTGACGGTGGCTTCTATGGCTTTGGATAGAGCGTTCTCTGGGGGCTTGGGCGACGTGGGGGTTATGCTGATCAGCTTATCGACCTGGATAGAGACACAAATATTAGTTTAATATCTGCGCAGCGCGGTGTTAACCGCTCATCCCACGGACACATTTTTTTTCGGTATATAAACTAGCCTATGTGTTAATCTAGGGTGTCAGCTACCTTGCTATTAAAATTTATCAAAATCGGTCCAGCCGTTTGAGCGTGATGAAGTAACAAACATACACACAAACACACAAACTTTTGCCTTTCTAATATTAGTGCGATTTGTCGAAAATCCAACAGGCACCTAACCACAAAATCTATTAGGCGGCGAGGAAAAATGTATGCAAAAACTGGCAGGATCCGTTATTGTAGCGAATTCAATAAAATCCACAACCTTAGCACCGCGCGGCATAATAAACTTTATGTCTAGACAGGAGTATTAGACAGATGAATGAACTTGGATCCTATTTTCGTACAGTTATTTATAACACAAGCTCAGACACGCTGTTTACCTAGAGTTTTACTTCCATGAAAACATTCTGCGTCAGTTTCTCAGAAAACTAGTAAGTATATATAATATATATATACACTTCACGGAGTATATACATATCGTCATACTCATACTCATACTCATTCAATAATAAAATGTCAACATTTTACAAGTCAATACATTATAAAAGTTCTATTAAATTTCAAAATACAAATAAAAATTGAAATAGGTAGTTACATTATTAGTATTATTAATTATTATATTATTTCATTATTAAATTCGTAAAATTCGTCGATGTTATAAAAAGCATTGGTTGTTAGCCATTTCTTTAAATACATTGAAGAACGTTACATTATTTTCAATAGGTATCTTTGATATTGACGGGTACTTTATTGTAGATTTTTGGCCCCACTATAGACATTGTTTAACCCGACTTTGCTAGCCGACAACGTGCCGTCAAAACAGTATGTTATAGATAACTATTAGGGTTAGGACTTTTGGTGGCATACCGTGGTTCTAAAATTCAAAGTTCAATTAAAAGTTTTATCTTAAAATGAAAATGTTTGAATGTGATCGATTTTTAGGTCTCCAGCCCGTTACTGCATAATAGCTCGACTTTTCATGGACTTAGTGCGAAAACAGGCTCCATATGAAAAAATTATATTTGATTGCCGAGATTCGTTCCATTCGCAACATACACTAGAGGTGCGATGGTGTGTGGTGAACGACGTCTCCCGCCACCTACACTAGAGGTGTGCTGGTGTGGTGTACTCACCGCCGGCCCGCCGTCCGCCCCCCGCTCGGAGAACGACGTCTCCCGCCACCTACACTAGAGGTGTGCTGGTGTGGTGTACTCACCGCCGGCCCGCCCCCCGCCCCCCGCTCGGAGAACGACGTCTCCCGCCACCTACACTAGAGGTGTGCTGGTGTGGTGTACTCACCGCCGGCCCGCCGTCCGCCCCCCGCTCGGAGAACGACGTCTCCCGCCACCTACACTAGAGGTGTGCTGGTGTGGTGTACTCACCGCCGGCCCGCCGTCCGCCCCCCGCTCGGAGAACGACGTCTCCCGCCACCTACACTAGAGGTGTGCTGGTGTGGTGTACTCACCGCCGGCCCGCCGTCCGCTCCCCGCTCGGAGAACGACGTCTCCCGCCACCTACACTAGAGGTGTGCTGGTGTGGTGTACTCACCGCCGGCCCGCCGTCCGCCCCCCGCTCGGAGAACGACGTCTCCCGCCACCTACACTAGAGGTGTGCTGGTGTGGTGTACTCACCGCCGGCCCGCCGTCCGCCCCCCGCTCGGAGAACGACGTCTCCCGCCACCTACACTAGAGGTGTGCTGGTGTGGTGTACTCACCGCCGGCCCGCCGTCCGCCCCCCGCTCGGAGAACGACGTCTCCCGCCACCTACACTAGAGGTGTGCTGGTGTGGTGTACTCACCGCCGGCCCGCCGTCCGCCCCCCGCTCGGAGAACGACGTCTCCCGCCACCTACACTAGAGGTGTGCTGGTGTGGTGTACTCACCGCCGGCCCGCCCCCCGCCCCCCGCTCGGAGAACGACGTCTCCCGCCACCTACACTAGAGGTGTGCTGGTGTGGTGTACTCACCGCCGGCCCGCCGTCCGCCACCCGCTCGGAGAACGACGTCTCCCGCCACCTACACTAGAGGTGTGCTGGTGTGGTGTACTCACCGCCGGCCCGCCGTCCGCCCCCCGCTCGGAGAACGACGTCTCCCGCCACCTACACTAGAGGTGTGCTGGTGTGGTGTACTCACCGCCGGCCCGCCGTCCGCCCCCCGCTCGGAGAACGACGTCTCCCGCCACCTACACTAGAGGTGTGCTGGTGTGGTGTACTCACCGCCGGCCCGCCGTCCGCCCCCCGCTCGGAGAACGACGTCTCCCGCCACCTACACTAGAGGTGTGCTGGTGTGGTGTACTCACCGCCGGCCCGCCGTCCGCCCCCCGCTCGGAGAACGACGTCTCCCGCCACCTACACTAGAGGTGTGCTGGTGTGGTGTACTCACCGCCGGCCCGCCGTCCGCCCCCCGCTCGGAGAACGACGTCTCCCGCCACCTACACTAGAGGTGTGCTGGTGTGGTGTACTCACCGCCGGCCCGCCGTCCGCCCCCCGCTCGGAGAACGACGTCTCCCGCCACCTACACTAGAGGTGTGCTGGTGTGGTGTACTCACCGCCGGCCCGCCGTCCGCCCCCCGCTCGGAGAACGACGTCTCCCGCCACCTACACTAGAGGTGTGCTGGTGTGGTGTACTCACCGCCGGCCCGCCGTCCGCCCCCCGCTCGGAGAACGACGTCTCCCGCCACCTACACTAGAGGTGTGCTGGTGTGGTGTACTCACCGCCGGCCCGCCGTCCGCCCCCCGCTCGGAGAACGACGTCTCCCGCCACCTACACTAGAGGTGTGCTGGTGTGGTGTACTCACCGCCGGCCCGCCGTCCGCCCCCCGCTCGGAGAACGACGTCTCCCGCCACCTACACTAGAGGTGTGCTGGTGTGGTGTACTCACCGCCGGCCCGCCGTCCGCCCCCCGCTCGGAGAACGACGTCTCCCGCCACCTACACTAGAGGTGTGCTGGTGTGGTGTACTCACCGCCGGCCCGCCGTCCGCCCCCCGCTCGGAGAACGACGTCTCCCGCCACCTACACTAGAGGTGTGCTGGTGTGGTGTACTCACCGCCGGCCCGCCGTCCGCCCCCCGCTCGGAGAACGACGTCTCCCGCCACCTACACTAGAGGTGTGCTGGTGTGGTGTACTCACCGCCGGCCCGCCGTCCGCCCCCCGCTCGGAGAACGACGTCTCCCGCCACCTACACTAGAGGTGTGCTGGTGTGGTGTACTCACCGCCGGCCCGCCGTCCGCCCCCCGCTCGGAGAACGACGTCTCCCGCCACCTACACTAGAGGTGTGCTGGTGTGGTGTACTCACCGCCGGCCCGCCGTCCGCCCCCCGCTCGGAGAACGACGTCTCCCGCCACCTACACTAGAGGTGTGCTGGTGTGGTGTACTCACCGCCGGCCCGCCGTCCGCCCCCCGCTCGGAGAACGACGTCTCCCGCCACCTACACTAGAGGTGTGCTGGTGTGGTGTACTCACCGCCGGCCCGCCGTCCGCCCCCCGCTCGGAGAACGACGTCTCCCGCCACCTACACTAGAGGTGTGCTGGTGTGGTGTACTCACCGCCGGCCCGCCGTCCGCCCCCCGCTCGGAGAACGACGTCTCCCGCCACCTACACTAGAGGTGTGCTGGTGTGGTGTACTCACCGCCGGCCCGCCGTCCGCCCCCCGCTCGGAGAACGACGTCTCCCGCCACCTACACTAGAGGTGTGCTGGTGTGGTGTACTCACCGCCGGCCCGCCGTCCGCCCCCCGCTCGGAGAACGACGTCTCCCGCCACCTACACTAGAGGTGTGCTGGTGTGGTGTACTCACCGCCGGCCCGCCGTCCGCCCCCCGCTCGGAGAACGACGTCTCCCGCCACCTACACTAGAGGTGTGCTGGTGTGGTGTACTCACCGCCGGCCCGCCGTCCGCCCCCCGCTCGGAGAACGACGTCTCCCGCCACCTACACTAGAGGTGTGCTGGTGTGGTGTACTCACCGCCGGCCCGCCGTCCGCCCCCCGCTCGGAGAACGACGTCTCCCGCCACCTACACTAGAGGTGTGCTAGTGTGGTGTACTCACCGCCGGCCCGCCGTCCGCCCCCCGCTCGGAGAACGACGTCTCCCGCCACCTACACTAGAGGTGTGCTGGTGTGGTGTACTCACCGCCGGCCCGCCGTCCGCCCCCCGCTCGGAGAACGACGTCTCCCGCCACCTACACTAGAGGTGTGCTGGTGTGGTGTACTCACCGCCGGCCCGCCGTCCGCCCCCCGCTCGGAGAACGACGTCTCCCGCCACCTACACTAGAGGTGTGCTGGTGTGGTGTACTCACCGCCGGCCCGCCGTCCGCCCCCCGCTCGGAGAACGACGTCTCCCGCCACCTACACTAGAGGTGTGCTGGTGTGGTGTACTCACCGCCGGCCCGCCGTCCGCCCCCCGCTCGGAGAACGACGTCTCCCCGCCACCTACACTAGAGGTGTGCTGGTGTGGTGTACTCACCGCCGGCCCGCCGTCCGCCCCCCGCTCGGAGAACGACGTCTCCCGCCACCTACACTAGAGGTGTGCTGGTGTGGTGTACTCACCGCCGGCCCGCCGTCCGCCCCCCGCTCGGAGAACGACGTCTCCCCGCCACCTACACTAGAGGTGTGCTGGTGTGGTGTACTCACCGCCGGCCCGCCGTCCGCCCCCCGCTCGGAGAACGACGTCTCCCGCCACCTACACTAGAGGTGTGCTGGTGTGGTGTACTCACCGCCGGCCCGCCGTCCGCCCCCCGCTCGGAGAACGACGTCTCCCCGCCACCTACACTAGAGGTGTGCTGGTGTGGTGTACTCACCGCCGGCCCGCCGTCCGCCCCCCGCTCGGAGAACGACGTCTCCCGCCACCTACACTAGAGGTGTGCTGGTGTGGTGTACTCACCGCCGGCCCGCCGTCCGCCCCCCGCTCGGAGAACGACGTCTCCCCGCCACCTACACTAGAGGTGTGCTGGTGTGGTGTACTCACCGCCGGCCCGCCGTCCGCCCCCCGCTCGGAGAACGACGTCTCCCGCCACCTACACTAGAGGTGTGCTGGTGTGGTGTACTCACCGCCGGCCCGCCGTCCGCCCCCCGCTCGGAGAACGACGTCTCCCCGCCACCTACACTAGAGGTGTGCTGGTGTGGTGTACTCACCGCCGGCCCGCCGTCCGCTCCCCGCTCGGAGAACGACGTCTCCCGCCACCTACACTAGAGGTGTGCTGGTGTGGTGTACTCACCGCCGGCCCGCCGTCCGCCCCCCGCTCGGAGAACGACGTCTCCCGCCACCTACACTAGAGGTGTGCTGGTGTGGTGTACTCACCGCCGGCCCGCCGTCCGCCCCCCGCTCGGAGAACGACGTCTCCCGCCACCTACACTAGAGGTGTGCTGGTGTGGTGTACTCACCGCCGGCCCGCCGTCCGCCCCCCGCTCGGAGAACGACGTCTCCCGCCACCTACACTAGAGGTGTGCTGGTGTGGTGTACTCACCGCCGGCCCGCCGTCCGCCCCCCGCTCGGAGAACGACGTCTCCCGCCACCTACACTAGAGGTGTGCTAGTGTGGTGTACTCACCGCCGGCCCGCCGTCCGCCCCCCGCTCGGAGAACGACGTCTCCCGCCACCTACACTAGAGGTGTGCTGGTGTGGTGTACTCACCGCCGGCCCGCCGTCCGCCCCCCGCTCGGAGAACGACGTCTCCCGCCACCTACACTAGAGGTGTGCTGGTGTGGTGTACTCACCGCCGGCCCGCCGTCCGCCCCCCGCTCGGAGAACGACGTCTCCCACACCGCGGGGGCGCCCTCCGAGCCCGAGTCCGAGCCCGCGCCGCCGTCCACTGACGTCAATAATCTGAAGAAGTAGTTTAGGGTTACATATGGCTTCTTGAAGATGACGACTACTGCCCGGTCACAATATCTCATGACCCTCATGACCATAGTATTCATTCATTTCATGGTCATAGCATTCATGCATATGTAGTTACCAAGCAGTAAATAGTTTGAAGCTAGTTTAAAGGGTGCGTTATGTTTTAAGCATATAATTTTAACAAAAAGAGAAATGTTAACATTAACTTCATTATCAATCCTTTCGTTATATTTTGCTTTACTCTACGGGCACGTGATGCGAAGACATGTTGCGCCGACCCTATGAATGGCAAGGGAATGGTGATTTGCTTTACTCTAATTATTAATTATATATGCGGGCCTTTTATTTCCGCTCTGAGGGCCGCAGCAGCAGGGAGGGAGCACGCGCGCAACGCACGCATATTGTAATGTTGCCATATGATGGATATAGGCCACAGCCGACATGTACCGTACCGACCTGTCAGTGGAGTTAGACGTTGGAAACTTTGTGTTGGTCTCGGCGGCGGGAGTAGCAGCCTCGCGTCTTGCGCCGCCGCTGTCTCGCCGCGACACCATTGGAATGTTGCCATATCCTTGTGATGCTGTATAACAGGGAAATTCTTCATTCGTATCAGTCACTTCTTACCAATCCATCATCAATGTTGTACAGCGGTGCTTAGAGAACTTTACCACATGCCCTATTATTACCTACAATTATTATACTATAATAGCTTAGCTCATTAAAGTAGGTATATACCTATAGTTTAAGGTAAGTAATTTGACGACGCGGTTGGCGCAGTGGTTAAGCAACTGCCTACTGAGCCGACGGTCCCGGGTTCGAAACCCGGCAAGGGCAAATATTTGTGTGATGAACACGAATATTTGTGCCTGGGTCATGGATGTTCTATGTATTTAAGTATTTATTTATCTATATAAGTATGTATATCGTCGCCTAGTACCCATAACACAAGCCTTCTTGAGCTTAATTTGGGACCTAGTTGATTTGTGTGAGGTTGTCTGATATTTATTATTTATTTATTTATTATTTAAGTAATCGGAGATTCAGAGGAAGTCATTGTGCCGTTAGGATTTCAATCTTTAGAAACTCCAAAGCTCTTATACCCTGTATAATAATAATAAATAAATAAAAATAAATAAGATGTTTCTTTGAATAGGATAGGTGCTAGTTTAAATATTTTTTTTAAATCGGACATCAAAAATAAAAGTTTATTTTATGTGCTTTAGACAAACATTTGACCTCGAACGTAGCTAATGTTAAGTAACGATGAGGCCCAAGATTAAGCATGCTTGTCTAGATGATGCCTATCCACTCTCGACTTGAAGAGATTTAAGTTATATTTTTCATGGAAAATGTGCGCAGGAAGAGAGTTCCACTCCTTTGCTGTCAAGACAAGAAAAGTAGACCTAAAATGAATAAGGGCGTCTTAAAGCATGTACCTTTCAGTAGAGGTGGATATGGTGAATCCTCCATTCCTGGAAGGTCCGGCGACGCCGTTGGCGATTTGCTATGAGGTAGCAACTGATCCGTTGAGCTATAAAGTTAAAAAACACGTTATTTCACAATACTACCTTCTTTTTATTCAATTGTCCTATAAATCATTTAAAAAATTCTATCATTTCTTGAATAAGAACTTTATCATTTCATTAATAAAGTTACACGTTATTTCAAATGCTATCATCCTTCCATTTCAATATTTGCCTGTCATTTCTTAAATAAGATCTGTATCATTTCATTCAAAAGAGATGTTTAAACTTTAAACATAACTTCAATACTTAAACTCAGAAGAAATTTGTCATTTGATTACAGAAAAATATCTCAGATAAGCACTTTGTCATTTCAGACAAAAGACAAGTTTTAATAACTGATATTAATAAAATAAATTAATAAAAACTGGAACGACATGGTGTAGTTTACTTATTCATTAAGATTTCTTTATCGGGGTAAAGTTATTGGTTAGGGGGTATAATCGTTGGGGTATCGACTAAACTCTATCTATCATGCTCCAGCCATTGTCATTTCTGGACTGATTCAGCAAACTGTGTATGCAATGATTGCCAAAGTTTTTGTTATTGGTCTTTAAAATGTATATTAAATTTGTAGTTGTATTTTTTATCAAATGTTTAATTTTAGTTTTATTTTTCTAGCATCGATCGGGTTGGATTGAATTACTTGTTTTCATAGAAAAACTTTGACAGGCATAGTGCACTTCTTTTGATACTAAACAACATCAAATTATTGAATAAGGTGCCACATAAATTAATATTAGACAGTTGAAATAGAAATTGTTAATTAATGATTGATAATACGGCTGACAGATATTTACAAATAATTTCATCACCTACTTTATTTATGTTGCTCATGAACATATTCAGAATCTTTTTATAAAAAAGACAATATTGACGTATTAAATGTTCGAAATTTTCAGTGATGTTCACAATTACAGCAACCAGTTGCCAGAACTAGGTGTCTGTGTAAGAATTGAACCACACTACGTAGGGTATTAGAAAATACATACTCCTTATTTGTGCAAATGTGAATTCACAGTAATTGTGCTTGAATATCGTGCATTGTGCATTTCAGTATTTTTTTTTTTGTCTTTGTTTATTGGTGCTAAAATGCCAGTGCTTTATGGTTGGTAGATTGTTATAATATTAGAATGTGCTACTTTGTGTGAGAGTCAAATCTGCTACATTTAACAAACTCGTTAAAATGATGAATAGAAAATCGTCCTATAGCATTGTGTCAATGTTGCCCACAACATATTGAAGGAAGACTGTATTTGTAGTTTAACTAAGTCGCTGTAATTTACTCGTAACTTTACACCACAGAATTGGTTTGTCTATGCGACATTTGGCGTACAAATCCTTTCAGATTCTTCAGTCGTGGTCATGGAATCGTGATTTTTTTACGCCCGTATTACAGACATTACAATACTCAATTGCGATATGATTTTGATTTATGATTTGATTTGACGATGCGTTTGGCTCGGTTTGTAGACACCTGCCTACTGAGCCGGCGGTCCTGGGTTCGAATCCCGGCCAAAGCAAATATTTGTGTGATGAACTCGAATATATCTGCTTAGGTCATGGTTGTTCTATGTATTTAAGTATACATTTATCTATTTAAGTACGTATATCGTCGTCTAGTACTCATAACACAAGCCTCCTTGAGCTTAATTTGGGACTAGATCGATTTGTGTGAGGTTGTCCAATATTTATTTATTCATTCGTATTAACTACCCGCAGCAAAGGTACAGCGTAAATTCTTTGTAAAGCGTCACATTACCAAATTTAGTATATATTCGATTCAGTCGTAGGTTCGAGTCCAGCTTAAATTTTTTCTTTCATAATTAACCTTACTTTAATCAGTATGTTTATAGTTGTAAATGTGTGTCAGCCGGGGGGTTACCTAGAGGTCGGCGGCGGGTCCTGCGGCGGCGTGGGCTCGAGGTAGTCGCAGGGCGGCGCGCGCTGCACACACCCACACCCGCGTCAGTCGGAGCCCGGGGAGACGACAAGCTCTTTGTCACTAGCCTAACTGTTCTTGAGTAGGGCAATGCTTTATGCACAGTCCCCCATAACCCAACGTAATCACCTAACCTGATCTTTTCAATCAACATTTGTTTCCGGGAAAAATTGCCTCATAGACTTGCAATTCTAACATAACACAAGCCTTCTTGAGCTTAATTTGGGACTAGATCGATTTGTGTGAGGTTGTCCGATATTTATTTTATTTATTATTTATTCTTAATTTAAGACCAAGAATTACGTTTTTTAGTCAAGTGAAAGAGAAAGTGGGCACTATGTCGTATCAGGAGACCAAAACACTATCAAGAAATAGGGAAGAGTGGCGATTACTCCACCGACAAGAGCGAAGCTCTTAAATTATGAATGAATTCTTAATTTAACCTAAACTAATATTTTTAGTATTTATTGACCTAGCTATCTGATGCAACCTATAGTCATCCTCTTCATTAATGAAAGTTTTGACCTTTTGAGAAGGTTTGGGTGACTTCTGCCAAGCCATCTATCGAAACCTAACGAACAAATTTCTTGTATACGTTAGCAAACTGTAGCTTTCTGTTTGAGAAACAAGGTTTATTCAGTACCTATAAAGTGTTCATTATTTACTTTTATTGGTAACACTTGACTTACTATGCACGCTCTTTACCATTGAATTGGAAGTTTACGCTTTTAAAGTATGAGTGGTTTTTTTTCATTCTTTCCAATTTTAAGTATCTTCGGTCAGATTTAGGCTTTTCTATTCAAGTCTTTCCGTCTCCTTTTTGGTTGTCTCGGTTATAGCGGTCATCATGGAAGGTAAGACGGAGAAAAAATATCACTTATTTTTCAGCGTGCACCTTCAAGAAATTTAAGTTGTACCTAAGTCAATGTTAATTGTAATATAACTGAATTACTGTTTTCTTGGATTCTAAGCTAAGTAAATGTATTTATACATATTTTTTCTTCATCCATAATGGATGGAACTCGCAGAAATTGAAATTGATTTTTTTTTATTTAACTAAACAATTAAATACAAACAATTACTAATTTAGTAACAAATTTTAGACAAAGACCATGGATAAACTTTGTTTTGATCGTTAAATATTCTGCATTTGTCGAATCTCCCCGAGCCCCATACACTTCAATCTACGCGTGCAGAACATCACTGGGCCTTGCAAAACGTTTTTTTTAAACGTACGATTTAATTTCTATGAATAACTTATTGTAACTTATTGTGATCTGAATATTTGATTCAGCGAGTCCAATGAAAATCAGGCGATAATAATGCACTGTGTTACTTTGCCTAACTTCGCTTTTACAATTTAGTATTCCCCTGATAAAATACTTAAATCACTTAAACAAATCCAAATTATAATTGGATGTTAATATAAACTGCAAAGCCGCGCGATTTCACAAAACCCAGTGTAAAAGGGAGAGAGGTAAATAAAGACAAGAAATATAGGTAGATTTCCGCTATAGCTACTAGGCAAGTAAAACACTTATTGAAGTATCGTATCAAAAGAGATTCCTTGAAATGTCGGCAAAAGCATGAGTTCAAATAAAAATGATTTAGTCATGTTAAAAACAATGGTTAAAATTCGAATGAACATGCATGATGGGTATAACATTCCAATGAATCTCTGTCTAACTACAAGGGTCTCTAGTCATCTAAATCCATTCCAGGGTAGGGTAGTAGTAGAAAAACAAAAATATGAGCCATAATGGTACATGCCAGTTGCAAGCACGGCCGGAGCTAACATCGATACTTAACAGATTAAATAATAAGGGCCCAGTTACTTGCTTCTAGTAGCCAGAGCGAAAACATTTGGAAAAAAAATAACGTTACAAATTAGTCTTTTGTTTTTATCATCGTATTTATCTTGTAGTTGGGGAGAACTCAAATTTTATTCGTCTTTACATCCATAACTCAGTGTACCAACATTTATCAAAAAAAGTTTTTTTTTTTTCATGAATGAGTTATGGATATAAACACTTAAATAAAGGGGCAATGAAAAACAATGTTCTCAAAATTATTTGGTCAATGTTAAACGGAGACATTGTTCGTCAAATTCTTATGAACGAAATGATTCACACTTTCAGTACTTACTTATTGGTGAAATTAAAATTATAACATTTTGTTGTTATTGCCACAAAATTGTAAAGCATTAATAAAAATTTACATTTATTTATAGAGTAATTTTAGGATTTATTGCTGTGTAGACGTAGATTGCGGTAGACTAGACTATTTGTACAAGTTTTTTTTAAATGATACAAAGAAGCGTTTATCATTTTCATTTCAAAATGCTCGTTTTCGAGTGAACAATGCCTCCAGGGTTAGCACAATCACCGGCAACGCATATTTCTCATGTAAGTTCGAGAAGCAACGTTTTATTATATGTGCTAAAATATATTGTGTTATTCAGCGAGTATGGAAGTAATAGAGAGACAAGGTCTAAAATAATATGTGCCTTTGGAATAGTTGCATTAAGTACTAGTTAGCGAATTCTATCATCTGTGAGTGATGACCGGAGTTCGGAAATTGGGATACCTATTTACCAAAAGTAGCGCTTATGTAGCCCTTACACAGTTGTAATACGCTGAATAAGAGCTGTATTAGTTCTTATTCAGCATGTGTGGTACGTGGGTTTTCTTGAGGTATGGTATGAGTGAGATAGCAATAGGCTTTTGTCAAGTTTAGGAAAATGTCTATCGGAAATTCCGTTCCTTGGTGACGACAGTATGATTATCTTCTCATGCAGCTAAGCTAAAGGCACGCTTATTAACAATGTCACCCTTTACTTCGATACTTTCTGGTGTAGCTAGCGGTAGGAGGGGTATCATGTAACTGTCAAAAAGTTTAAAGAACATTGTTCCCATACTATGAAAAGATTCGAAGCGCACTTAGTGATTATTGAAACAAAACTTCACTGTTAGGACTGTTCCCATACAATTATCATCTCTTTGATTTGAAACCGTACGTCGATATGGTAAAATTAAGTGTTTCAAAGATAATATTATATTTTTCCCCGATATACTACGTTATTTGGACTCAGAATCTACGAATACTTTGTCGTATTTTATTTATATAATTTTTTTAAACCTGGATGTGACATTATACAACATCACCTCGTCGAATTTGTACGGATAATTAAAAAAAAGTCGTGACATTGACAGTTACTTATTTTTTGAATTTGCCTTACTAATTCTAATGTAAGTAAGTATACATTTGGGATATGAACAAATGTCGAATCATATACGTTTCGATTCATCTCATTGTATGGGAACATTAGAAACTCCCTACACTGTGCGTCCAAGTAGCACGGGGCTGCATAAGCGCTTGTTCAGCTAAAATTTGCTGTATAAGGGCTATATAGTAGAAATTATCTAAGCTCATCCACTTACCTGCATTCACAATGGCATTGTGTCTAATTTAATCCTATCTGCTTTTGTTCTCGTAACCGCCAACCAGTTACTTACAAAAAAAGGTTAGAAATACATTGCGTGAATATTGAATTTTCAACCTTATTCCTTGTTGAATAAGTTTAAAATCGTTGATGATGAGAGTTCATAGTCCTTTTTCTAAAGAGTACGATCTTGTTGAGAGGGCGGTTGTAAAATTCCAAAAAGTTATGATCACCATTATTCTGTTAGTGTATTTTGTAGTCTAATGTCGTCGATAATCAATATTAACCTTCCAAGGTGGTTACAATCTGCTTTTACTATGAGCGCGTTATCTTAATTTGTGGTTAACCACTCAATGGTATTGAGTTATTAAGTGGATGAGCTTAACTTGGAAAATTTGTACTATAAGCGTATATTCAGCTTGTTTGCTACTTGGGCGCGTTGTCGCTTCGTACAAGTTTGTACGGGAACGTTGCAACTACGCTAGTGTGGGGGTGTCAGTTTGTGAGTCAATCATGTTGTCTTTAGTAACGAAGGCTACAAACCTGCGGGCCGTTATTGAGCTGCACGTCGGCCGGCGGCAGCAGGGAGCGGACCACCGGCAGTGGGGCTGATACGATCTCAGGGTCCTGTGGGGAAATTTAGGTGTAATCAACAATAGACTAGCCCATGATAATAATACATATATTTGGGCTGTGTATTCGTGAATTTATTGCGTTAATTATATAATAAGTTTCTCTTTAACGACATGCTTCGTCAAACAACACACCAATAACGTGACATCCGCAAACAGGCTTCGTCAGAGTTGTGGATCGATAACAAAGTTTCTCTTTTGGTGATAGATAATTAAATAAATAAATGTCCTAGATCGAAGGTGTTTGTGGCCCGAACCGAAGGTACGAACTACTTACTGCCCGTGGTTTGTATAAGGTTTAAAGTGAGGTTTTCTCCCAGCATCTTAGAGCAACACAACCCATTTCAAGGTTTTGGAGGTGTGAAAGAACCTCACAAAACCTCGCGTGCTTTATGCACAAGCCCTAAATTGTATTGTAACAAATAAATATTATTTCTCTCTCTCTCTCCCTCATCTCTCTCATCTCTATCCCCTCTCTCCCACTCATCTCTCTCTCTCTCCCCTCTCTCCCACTCATCTCTCTCTCTCTCTCTCTCTCTCTCCCCTCTCTCCCACTCATCTCTCTCCCCCTCTCCCACTCACCCCCCCCCCCCCCACTCACTATCTCTCTCTCTCTCCCTCTCTCTCTCTCCCCTCCTCTCTCTCTCTCTCTCTCTCTCTCTCTCTCTCTATCCTACCGACTGCACCATATTAATGCATTGATACCGGGACATGTACAATAATTATTGAGAATAAATAAATAAAAAATAATAAAAAATAAAAATGATTTATTCATTTGCTTATTCGAACACAATGTTAACATAGGTTGGTGTCTCTTTTTAAGTATGCTAGATACCTGTGTTAAGAGACACCGCTCTTCCATGTGCAAATTAGCTAGTTTGTACAGAAGTGGTAATTTCAAGTTAAACTTAGATTAGGATTTTGAACAAAAATAAATTAAACTAATAAAGAGAAGGATTCACAAACCTTTAGGAAGCATTCGAGCTGCACCAGCATGTTCGCGAACGAGGGCCGCTCGGTGGGCGCGGGGTTCCAGCACTCGCACATCAGCCGGTAGATCTCTTGCGGACAACCTGGAAAGTCACATATCATTGTTCAGTAGGTGCACTAAGATTTTAGACTGTAGATTTAATCATTCTGTAAGTAGGCCACAAGGCACTTTTACATGTCTGAGTCTACCGGCATTTTAGAAGAGGAGACCACTGTTGATGAGAAACGCCAAAAGACACTCAAAAGTCAGAAGGACTTGACAACGGGAACAGGCAGGTGCTGAGTACTGACCGTAGGGCTTCTCGAGCCGGCCGCCGCCGGACACCATCTCCATGACCTCGCGGTTGGCGCAGCCGGTGTACGGCATCACGCCCAGCGAGAACACCTCCCACAGCAGCACGCCGAGCGAGCTGACCAGCGAACAGGCAGGTGCTGAGTACTGACCGTAGGGCTTCTCGAGCCGGCCGCCGCCGGACACCATCTCCATGACCTCGCGGTTGGCGCAGCCGGTGTACGGCATCACGCCCAGCGAGAACACCTCCCACAGCAGCACGCCGAGCGAGCTGACCAGCGAACAGGCAGGTGCTGAGTACTGACCGTAGGGCTTCTCGAGCCGGCCGCCGCCGGACACCATCTCCATGACCTCGCGGTTGGCGCAGCCGGTGTACGGCATCACGCCCAGCGAGAACACCTCCCACAGCAGCACGCCGAGCGAGCTGACCAGCGAACAGGCAGGTGCTGAGTACTGACCGTAGGGCTTCTCGAGCCGGCCGCCGCCGGACACCATCTCCATGACCTCGCGGTTGGCGCAGCCGGTGTACGGCATCACGCCCAGCGAGAACACCTCCCACAGCAGCACGCCGAGCGAGCTGACCAGCGAACAGGCAGGTGCTGAGTACTGACCGTAGGGCTTCTCGAGCCGGCCGCCGCCGGACACCATCTCCATGACCTCGCGGTTGGCGCAGCCGGTGTACGGCATCACGCCCAGCGAGAACACCTCCCACAGCAGCACGCCGAGCGAGCTGACCAGCGAACAGGCAGGTGCTGAGTACTGACCGTAGGGCTTCTCGAGCCGGCCGCCGCCGGACACCATCTCCATGACCTCGCGGTTGGCGCAGCCGGTGTACGGCATCACGCCCAGCGAGAACACCTCCCACAGCAGCACGCCGAGCGAGCTGACCAGCGAACAGGCAGGTGCTGAGTACTGACCGTAGGGCTTCTCGAGCCGGCCGCCGCCGGACACCATCTCCATGACCTCGCGGTTGGCGCAGCCGGTGTACGGCATCACGCCCAGCGAGAACACCTCCCACAGCAGCACGCCGAGCGAGCTGACCAGCGAACAGGCAGGTGCTGAGTACTGACCGTAGGGCTTCTCGAGCCGGCCGCCGCCGGACACCATCTCCATGACCTCGCGGTTGGCGCAGCCGGTGTACGGCATCACGCCCAGCGAGAACACCTCCCACAGCAGCACGCCGAGCGAGCTGACCAGCGAACAGGCAGGTGCTGAGTACTGACCGTAGGGCTTCTCGAGCCGGCCGCCGCCGGACACCATCTCCATGACCTCGCGGTTGGCGCAGCCGGTGTACGGCATCACGCCCAGCGAGAACACCTCCCACAGCAGCACGCCGAGCGAGCTGACCAGCGAACAGGCAGGTGCTGAGTACTGACCGTAGGGCTTCTCGAGCCGGCCGCCGCCGGACACCATCTCCATGACCTCGCGGTTGGCGCAGCCGGTGTACGGCATCACGCCCAGCGAGAACACCTCCCACAGCAGCACGCCGAGCGAGCTGACCAGCGAACAGGCAGGTGCTGAGTACTGACCGTAGGGCTTCTCGAGCCGGCCGCCGCCGGACACCATCTCCATGACCTCGCGGTTGGCGCAGCCGGTGTACGGCATCACGCCCAGCGAGAACACCTCCCACAGCAGCACGCCGAGCGAGCTGACCAGCGAACAGGCAGGTGCTGAGTACTGACCGTAGGGCTTCTCGAGCCGGCCGCCGCCGGACACCATCTCCATGACCTCGCGGTTGGCGCAGCCGGTGTACGGCATCACGCCCAGCGAGAACACCTCCCACAGCAGCACGCCGAGCGAGCTGACCAGCGAACAGGCAGGTGCTGAGTACTGACCGTAGGGCTTCTCGAGCCGGCCGCCGCCGGACACCATCTCCATGACCTCGCGGTTGGCGCAGCCGGTGTACGGCATCACGCCCAGCGAGAACACCTCCCACAGCAGCACGCCGAGCGAGCTGACCAGCGAACAGGCAGGTGCTGAGTACTGACCGTAGGGCTTCTCGAGCCGGCCGCCGCCGGACACCATCTCCATGACCTCGCGGTTGGCGCAGCCGGTGTACGGCATCACGCCCAGCGAGAACACCTCCCACAGCAGCACGCCGAGCGAGCTGACCAGCGAACAGGCAGGTGCTGAGTACTGACCGTAGGGCTTCTCGAGCCGGCCGCCGCCGGACACCATCTCCATGACCTCGCGGTTGGCGCAGCCGGTGTACGGCATCACGCCCAGCGAGAACACCTCCCACAGCAGCACGCCGAACGAGCTGACCAGCGAACAGGCAGGTGCTGAGTACTGACCGTAGGGCTTCTCGAGCCGGCCGCCGCCGGACACCATCTCCATGACCTCGCGGTTGGCGCAGCCGGTGTACGGCATCACGCCCAGCGAGAACACCTCCCACAGCAGCACGCCGAGCGAGCTGACCAGCGAACAGGCAGGTGCTGAGTACTGACCGTAGGGCTTCTCGAGCCGGCCGCCGCCGGACACCATCTCCATGACCTCGCGGTTGGCGCAGCCGGTGTACGGCATCACGCCCAGCGAGAACACCTCCCACAGCAGCACGCCGAGCGAGCTGACCAGCGAACAGGCAGGTGCTGAGTACTGACCGTAGGGCTTCTCGAGCCGGCCGCCGCCGGACACCATCTCCATGACCTCGCGGTTGGCGCAGCCGGTGTACGGCATCACGCCCAGCGAGAACACCTCCCACAGCAGCACGCCGAGCGAGCTGACCAGCGAACAGGCAGGTGCTGAGTACTGACCGTAGGGCTTCTCGAGCCGGCCGCCGCCGGACACCATCTCCATGACCTCGCGGTTGGCGCAGCCGGTGTACGGCATCACGCCCAGCGAGAACACCTCCCACAGCAGCACGCCGAGCGAGCTGACCAGCGAACAGGCAGGTGCTGAGTACTGACCGTAGGGCTTCTCGAGCCGGCCGCCGCCGGACACCATCTCCATGACCTCGCGGTTGGCGCAGCCGGTGTACGGCATCACGCCCAGCGAGAACACCTCCCACAGCAGCACGCCGAGCGAGCTGACCAGCGAACAGGCAGGTGCTGAGTACTGACCGTAGGGCTTCTCGAGCCGGCCGCCGCCGGACACCATCTCCATGACCTCGCGGTTGGCGCAGCCGGTGTACGGCATCACGCCCAGCGAGAACACCTCCCACAGCAGCACGCCGAGCGAGCTGACCAGCGAACAGGCAGGTGCTGAGTACTGACCGTAGGGCTTCTCGAGCCGGCCGCCGCCGGACACCATCTCCATGACCTCGCGGTTGGCGCAGCCGGTGTACGGCATCACGCCCAGCGAGAACACCTCCCACAGCAGCACGCCGAGCGAGCTGACCAGCGAACAGGCAGGTGCTGAGTACTGACCGTAGGGCTTCTCGAGCCGGCCGCCGCCGGACACCATCTCCATGACCTCGCGGTTGGCGCAGCCGGTGTACGGCATCACGCCCAGCGAGAACACCTCCCACAGCAGCACGCCGAGCGAGCTGACCAGCGAACAGGCAGGTGCTGAGTACTGACCGTAGGGCTTCTCGAGCCGGCCGCCACCGGACACCATCTCCATGACCTCGCGGTTGGCGCAGCCGGTGTACGGCATCACGCCCAGCGAGAACACCTCCCACAGCAGCACGCCGAGCGAGCTGACCAGCGAACAGGCAGGTGCTGAGTACTGACCGTAGGGCTTCTCGAGCCGGCCGCCGCCGGACACCATCTCCATGACCTCGCGGTTGGCGCAGCCGGTGTACGGCATCACGCCCAGCGAGAACACCTCCCACAGCAGCACGCCGAGCGAGCTGACCAGCGAACAGGCAGGTGCTGAGTACTGACCGTAGGGCTTCTCGAGCCGGCCGCCGCCGGACACCATCTCCATGACCTCGCGGTTGGCGCAGCCGGTGTACGGCATCACGCCCAGCGAGAACACCTCCCACAGCAGCACGCCGAGCGAGCTGACCAGCGAACAGGCAGGTGCTGAGTACTGACCGTAGGGCTTCTCGAGCCGGCCGCCGCCGGACACCATCTCCATGACCTCGCGGTTGGCGCAGCCGGTGTACGGCATCACGCCCAGCGAGAACACCTCCCACAGCAGCACGCCGAGCGAGCTGACCAGCGAACAGGCAGGTGCTGAGTACTGACCGTAGGGCTTCTCGAGCCGGCCGCCGCCGGACACCATCTCCATGACCTCGCGGTTGGCGCAGCCGGTGTACGGCATCACGCCCAGCGAGAACACCTCCCACAGCAGCACGCCGAGCGAGCTGACCAGCGAACAGGCAGGTGCTGAGTACTGACCGTAGGGCTTCTCGAGCCGGCCGCCGCCGGACACCATCTCCATGACCTCGCGGTTGGCGCAGCCGGTGTACGGCATCACGCCCAGCGAGAACACCTCCCACAGCAGCACGCCGAGCGAGCTGACCAGCGAACAGGCAGGTGCTGAGTACTGACCGTAGGGCTTCTCGAGCCGGCCGCCGCCGGACACCATCTCCATGACCTCGCGGTTGGCGCAGCCGGTGTACGGCATCACGCCCAGCGAGAACACCTCCCACAGCAGCACGCCGAGCGAGCTGACCAGCGAACAGGCAGGTGCTGAGTACTGACCGTAGGGCTTCTCGAGCCGGCCGCCGCCGGACACCATCTCCATGACCTCGCGGTTGGCGCAGCCGGTGTACGGCATCACGCCCAGCGAGAACACCTCCCACAGCAGCACGCCGAGCGAGCTGACCAGCGAACAGGCAGGTGCTGAGTACTGACCGTAGGGCTTCTCGAGCCGGCCGCCGCCGGACACCATCTCCATGACCTCGCGGTTGGCGCAGCCGGTGTACGGCATCACGCCCAGCGAGAACACCTCCCACAGCAGCACGCCGAGCGAGCTGACCAGCGAACAGGCAGGTGCTGAGTACTGACCGTAGGGCTTCTCGAGCCGGCCGCCGCCGGACACCATCTCCATGACCTCGCGGTTGGCGCAGCCGGTGTACGGCATCACGCCCAGCGAGAACACCTCCCACAGCAGCACGCCGAGCGAGCTGACCAGCGAACAGGCAGGTGCTGAGTACTGACCGTAGGGCTTCTCGAGCCGGCCGCCGCCGGACACCATCTCCATGACCTCGCGGTTGGCGCAGCCGGTGTACGGCATCACGCCCAGCGAGAACACCTCCCACAGCAGCACGCCGAGCGAGCTGACCAGCGAACAGGCAGGTGCTGAGTACTGACCGTAGGGCTTCTCGAGCCGGCCGCCGCCGGACACCATCTCCATGACCTCGCGGTTGGCGCAGCCGGTGTACGGCATCACGCCCAGCGAGAACACCTCCCACAGCAGCACGCCGAGCGAGCTGACCAGCGAACAGGCAGGTGCTGAGTACTGACCGTAGGGCTTCTCGAGCCGGCCGCCGCCGGACACCATCTCCATGACCTCGCGGTTGGCGCAGCCGGTGTACGGCATCACGCCCAGCGAGAACACCTCCCACAGCAGCACGCCGAGCGAGCTGACCAGCGAACAGGCAGGTGCTGAGTACTGACCGTAGGGCTTCTCGAGCCGGCCGCCGCCGGACACCATCTCCATGACCTCGCGGTTGGCGCAGCCGGTGTACGGCATCACGCCCAGCGAGAACACCTCCCACAGCAGCACGCCGAGCGAGCTGACCAGCGAACAGGCAGGTGCTGAGTACTGACCGTAGGGCTTCTCGAGCCGGCCGCCGCCGGACACCATCTCCATGACCTCGCGGTTGGCGCAGCCGGTGTACGGCATCACGCCCAGCGAGAACACCTCCCACAGCAGCACGCCGAGCGAGCTGACCAGCGAACAGGCAGGTGCTGAGTACTGACCGTAGGGCTTCTCGAGCCGGCCGCCGCCGGACACCATCTCCATGACCTCGCGGTTGGCGCAGCCGGTGTACGGCATCACGCCCAGCGAGAACACCTCCCACAGCAGCACGCCGAGCGAGCTGACCAGCGAACAGGCAGGTGCTGAGTACTGACCGTAGGGCTTCTCGAGCCGGCCGCCGCCGGACACCATCTCCATGACCTCGCGGTTGGCGCAGCCGGTGTACGGCATCACGCCCAGCGAGAACACCTCCCACAGCAGCACGCCGAGCGAGCTGACCAGCGAACAGGCAGGTGCTGAGTACTGACCGTAGGGCTTCTCGAGCCGGCCGCCGCCGGACACCATCTCCATGACCTCGCGGTTGGCGCAGCCGGTGTACGGCATCACGCCCAGCGAGAACACCTCCCACAGCAGCACGCCGAGCGAGCTGACCAGCGAACAGGCAGGTGCTGAGTACTGACCGTAGGGCTTCTCGAGCCGGCCGCCGCCGGACACCATCTCCATGACCTCGCGGTTGGCGCAGCCGGTGTACGGCATCACGCCCAGCGAGAACACCTCCCACAGCAGCACGCCGAGCGAGCTGACCAGCGAACAGGCAGGTGCTGAGTACTGACCGTAGGGCTTCTCGAGCCGGCCGCCGCCGGACACCATCTCCATGACCTCGCGGTTGGCGCAGCCGGTGTACGGCATCACGCCCAGCGAGAACACCTCCCACAGCAGCACGCCGAGCGAGCTGACCAGCGAACAGGCAGGTGCTGAGTACTGACCGTAGGGCTTCTCGAGCCGGCCGCCGCCGGACACCATCTCCATGACCTCGCGGTTGGCGCAGCCGGTGTACGGCATCACGCCCAGCGAGAACACCTCCCACAGCAGCACGCCGAGCGAGCTGACCAGCGAACAGGCAGGTGCTGAGTACTGACCGTAGGGCTTCTCGAGCCGGCCGCCGCCGGACACCATCTCCATGACCTCGCGGTTGGCGCAGCCGGTGTACGGCATCACGCCCAGCGAGAACACCTCCCACAGCAGCACGCCGAGCGAGCTGACCAGCGAACAGGCAGGTGCTGAGTACTGACCGTAGGGCTTCTCGAGCCGGCCGCCGCCGGACACCATCTCCATGACCTCGCGGTTGGCGCAGCCGGTGTACGGCATCACGCCCAGCGAGAACACCTCCCACAGCAGCACGCCGAGCGAGCTGACCAGCGAACAGGCAGGTGCTGAGTACTGACCGTAGGGCTTCTCGAGCCGGCCGCCGCCGGACACCATCTCCATGACCTCGCGGTTGGCGCAGCCGGTGTACGGCATCACGCCCAGCGAGAACACCTCCCACAGCAGCACGCCGAACGACCTGGTGACACACACGACAAGTTCATACATGTTTATGACTCAATAAAAAAAAATGTAACTATCACCTAGACAAAGCTTCACAACGTCCGCGATTCTATATTTTTTTTCTAGTCATCAACGTCCTACTCCAGTCTTTTCCACTTCTCATCTCTTCTACATTCCTATATCAACTTACTAGGGCATAAAGTAGGTATACAGCCGGTTCTTTTTGATGGTGGTAAAACCAGCCTGAAACTGTAATTTATTGGTGTTTGTGTAAAATGCAACGTTATAAGTCCGTACCTTTCCAAAGTGCTCAAACAGAGCCAAGTGGAGCGTCACGTTCATCAAGTCTATTGACAATAACTTCTTAGGTAGTCCTTGGAGCACCTCGTCGCATAAGTAAGCGTATTTAGGAGGGTCACCCCAATATCGTCTAGTGCCCACCCCAGGATGTTGTGTTACCGATGGGAATTCTGCATCATCTCATGGCCAGGTCACGTCCCCACCCACGCCCCATCTGAAAGAATCTAGAAGGAGCTTCTTGTATGTAGTGTACTCACCAGACGTCAGTCTTGATGGTGAACACGCCATCGATGTACGCCTCCGGCGGCATCCACTTGATGGGCAGCATGGCCTTGCCGCCCTTCTTGTAGTAGTCCGCGCGGTAGATGTCGCGCGCCATGCCGAAGTCGGCGATCTTCACGACGCGCCCCGGCCCGCGCGACGACAGCAGGCAGTTCCGGGCCGCGATGTCCCTGTATAATGTACGTGCGTATTATTGTAAGCGGTTTACACTCACTGCTACTCAGCGACTGCTACATGATGAAGCCTGGTGTATGAACCATACCTGTGTATAAACCGGTTGGACTCCAAGTACTTGCAGCCCTTGCAGACGTCTATGGAGCACAGTAGCAGGTCCTTCATGGTGAGCACGCTGGCGCGCTCCGGCCGCGGCCGCGACTCGCGGAGGAAGTTCTTCAGGTCCCCACCCGCCAGCAGCTCCAAGACTATAAACCTGTACACCACAACATGTACATTTACAGGGTGTTTATCGGGATTGGGCAAGATTGGGGGAAGAAGAAAAGATAAAATAAGACTAACCAAAATCAAAGATGTAACTAAATTTAAAGATGTGAATAAAGTATGCAAGACACTTAAATGGAAATGGGCAGGCCATATGCTAAGAGACAAAAATGAGAAATGGACTAGAAAAATAACAGAGTGGTACCCCAGGGATGGCAAGAGAAGTAAAGGTCGACAAATGAAACGTTGGGAAGATGGACTCAAAAAAGTAGCCGGCCTAGAATGGACGAGAATTGCAAGAGACAGAGAAAGGTGGAAATCCTTGGAGGAGGCTTTTGTCGAAGGACAAGCTGTTGCTTAAAACTGATCGTCGTAAATATATTGTACCGTAAATTGTAAAACAGCAATAAAGGCTTATTTTATTTATTTTATTATATCGGGATTGGGCGACGGGACGATACTTATGGGATAGCCGCCTCCATCTGATGATTATTATCACTCACCTCGGATGACTGTCGAAGCACACCCCGATCAGATGCACGATATTCGCGTGTCGGAATTTGGCCATGATAGCTGCCTCCATCAGGAAGTCGCTCTCCGCCTGCCCCGTGGACAGCTCCGGGAGCGTCTTCACGGCCACCGGCAGCTCCTGGTTGTTGGAGCCGTGCCGGTACAGGCCCTGGTACACCTCGCCGAACGCGCCTTGCCCCAGGGCCCTGGAGAAACAAATATCTTATCATAGGCGTCTTGCAAGTTTTACTGGTGGCTCTGCATTATTTATGACTCCAACGTCGTCATTCCATTTGCCCACAAAAATTCGTTCCAACAAAATCCTTTGGGATGTCCAGAAATTCCGCAATTATATTTGATTTCGACAGTGATTCAAACCATTCTGTGAGTGAATCATATTACTTTAAAATGTCCAGAGAATTATAGCATCAGGTCAATTTAAATTGTTCTACGATTTTTTCCATCGCTAAATGCACAGATGTAGGAAGCATATGACTGTAACAACTTAAATTCTTGAACGAGAACGTGAATAATTGCAAAAACTTACTTGACCAACCTCGAAGCTTCTCTGGGAACCTGCAGTAGACCCCTGACCCCTTATGGGACTATATTCTCACCCCCATAGTGAGGAGTAAAGGCCACAAAATACACACAAAAACCTTAAAAATCAGAATCTTACTTGACAAGCTTCAGTGCCTCTCTGGACACCTGCGGCAGACCCCTGACATCGATCCCTTGAGGGAGTATGTTCTCACTCCCGTAGTGAGGGTTGAAAGCCATGCTGAGAGGATTCTCCGTGCCGCCCGGCGCGTTCCTGAGACGATGCAACTGGACTTCTTGTTCTAGCAGATGCTTTTGGCGAAGCTCTGATTCTTTTCGACGCTGGTAGACGTTGTCTGTGAGAAGTTTATTATTATTAGGTCTTCTCAAATAATCGTAAGATCAGTGTGGTGATCAACTTCAAGTCAAAGATCAAGAGTAACTTCATGATTTAATCGGGAGCAAATTCCTTAGAAAAAAAGAAGCGATAACTCATTTTGGATTAAGATTTTAATATCTTAAGATAAACATACTATACTGATGTTCTGTCATTATTAAGTTTATATGCAATAGTCACGATAATAGAGTACTTACACATGTAGAGACAGCCTATGACGAATATGAGCGCGAAGATAACGCAGGCTCCTCCCAGCACCCAAATTACGACGTTTGGTATGTTCGTCCACGCGTCGTCCACTGTAAAATTAATTACCGTTAAATATTAAATATGGAAACACGAACAGTGCAGATCTTAAAAACAATCCAGAACCAAAATTTTAATCCATTGTCTCTGAATCACTGCTAAATACAATTATTCTAACTTGACATTTTCTACGGAACAAGGAAGGCATGAAAAGGTTCAGAAAAATATGCGCTACGGTAGCAGCAGACCTAATTGGATTAAGTAGGTTAACAACAAATAAACACAAAGAGAAGATAAAATAACTGGATAAAAGAAGTGCCCCGTGTCAGGTTGAGGCCTCTATAAGCTTACCCCGAGGGCTCCTATGATCAATTCTAAGACATCAGTTATACTCATTCTGGCGTCAGTTGAGTTCATCATTCTAGACTGTCAGTTTACTGTCTTTCACTTACTTTCATCAGTCCGGTTACATGATCATTCTCTTGTCATTCTGACCAGACTGCTCAACTGAACTGACGCCAGGCCATGCTCAGTCGCCAGATAACCGAATTCTAAGAAGCTGAAAAAAGTACGGCACCACATACACCTCCCCCTCCGGGAGAACCGCTGGTTCTAGGGATATCAATATCACACAGGTTTCTAATGCACACAACAGGTTTATACCGCTAAGGAATGGAACTCGATCCCATCGTGTGTATTTCCAGAAAGTTTTAATTTAGGTATCTTCAAGGTAAGAGTGAATACGCTATTGCTGAACCGGCGACACAGACCACCCCCACTAGACGGAGCATGTAACGCACATGTAAGGCGACCCGCGCGCACCAACGATATGGTACGGCAGAACATTATTAAAGTATCAACATGGCGGCCACCGTTTAGTTGCGTCCATGTTTATGAGGTCTCTCTACACCACTTAACACTACAATTTACCATGTTATTTATTTAATTTCTTTTTTCGTTGACATACGCATGGATCATAAACATGGACGCAACTAAACAGTGGCCGCCGTGTTCATACTTTAATGTTCTGCCATACAAATATACTCTATGGTTCTGCCGTACCATATCGTTGGTGCGCGCGGGTCGCCTTACATGCTCCGTCTAGTGGGGGTTGTCTGTGACCGGCGAGCTAGAACCTTGACCTCGTAGTCACTTTCCATCAGGTACTGAGTTCATTCGCCGGACAGTTTTTGAATAAAAAAAAGGTACTCACTGATGCACTTGGTGGGGTCGTTGGCGTCGGTGCTCCAAGTAGACGGGCAGTAGCAGCGCACCTCGCTGCGATACTCGTTCAGAGCCACGCAGCGGTATGCACAGCCACAGTCCTGGAGAAGACGTCGTCATCATCAATATGATCATCGGCATCATGATCATTCATCAACGTCATCGTCAGCATTAAGTTACAAAACCATAAGTGGCTCTCTGTGAGCTAATGGGTGTTTTTTAGGGTTCCGTACCCAAAGGGTAAAAACGGGACCCTATTACAGAGACTTCGCTGTCCGTCCGACCGTCCGTCTGTCACCAGGCTGTATCTCAAGAACGGTGATAGCTAGACAGTTGAAATTTTCACAGATGATGTATTTCTATTGCCGCTATAACAAGAAATACTAAAAATAAAATAAAATAAATATTTAAGGGGGGCTCCCATACAACAAACTTGTTATAGATTATGGTACGGAACCCATCATGCACGAGTCGGACTCGGACTTGCCAAATTTTTGTACCTAACTTTTTTTTAGATTTTGGTTATTTTGGGTATTTTCTAGTCAGAATCAAGAGCTCTCTTGAACTAATTTGGAGAAAAAAAGTGTCCCAATCTTATACGTTCCATTTCGTTACCATTTCTATACAACCTATCTACTATAGCGGTAACGGGATGGAATAATAAAAAATATAATTAACATTTTAGCACACTTTTTTCCTCCTCATTAGATCGAAAGATCGTGATTCTGAGTAGAAAATACCTAATATATCCACAAGAAAGTGGGGTAGGTACGTGTACAACAAAATAAAAAAATACATGCAGTGAACCATAGAACCTCCTCCTTTTTGGAAGTCTGTTAAAAATGGCCCTACTAGACCTCACAACTTGTTTCGAAGAGGCTGAAATTTCTCTCTCTCCGTCATTATGAACTATTTCGAAAAACTGAATCAGTATATAAAAAATATAATTTTCGAACCTACTCATACATTTTTATGATAATCGGTGGAGAAATGCGACTTGTAGGCTATTTGATGATGTTTTTTGAGCATATCATCCTCCTAGCAACACATGATTCATGGGTCCTGTCATACTGTTTCAAAGTTTAAACTGTATTTTATTCCTTAATTGTGTTTTCCTATGACACACAAAAACAGGAAAGCATATTGTATATAATAATATTATAAAATATATTTTAATTAATCAAATGCAGTGAACATAGCGGTTGAGGTATAACTGGTATAACAATAAGTCGTTCGGAATCTAAAAGCATTATGCTATAATAATGTTTGCTTCGAAATTCGATCTTCGACTAACCACATAATGTTATGTTTGTTTGGGTTTTTTTGAAGTGTCACTTTCATTCTCAACTGGACATTTATCAGAAGTTATGTTTTGTAATGGTGACCTTGCGTTGTAAATA
Source organism: Apotomis capreana (assembly GCA_947623375.1). Classification (NCBI taxonomy): domain Eukaryota; kingdom Metazoa; phylum Arthropoda; class Insecta; order Lepidoptera; family Tortricidae; genus Apotomis; species Apotomis capreana. The sequence continues at coordinate 3,911,477 of OX392520.1, forward strand.
TAATAACGAAATATCAATTCAATTATTGGACTATGAGTAACTTATGACATTTTAACTAGCGACCCGCCCCGGCCTCGCACGGCTGCAATGCTGATAAATTAAGCATGTAACCGTCCTCCTGAATCACTATTTATTTCGAAAAACCGCATCAAAATCCGTTGCGTAGTTTTAGATCTAAGCATAAAATGGGGACATTAGGGTCAGACAGACGGAAGCGACTTTGTTTTATACATATTTTATATATATATATATGTAGTGATGATTTAATGCCATCAAGACTGTTTCCTGTTTCCATCATTTATAAAGGAAATTATTTAATTATTCCTCCATTTATACACCTTCTTCGTGAGGTGAAGCATCTCGTTAGCATCGTGTTTTAATTTAGGATTTCAGTTTAGTTCTCATAATAAATTAAATATGGCGATGAAAATTGGGGCATATTTTGTGGCTATTTTAGTTTCTGTGCACTGCTCTGAGGTTATCAAGCGACCGCTTAATAGTGAGTAATTTTTAAATAAATACCGTCTTGAAAAAGTTCTAGGTATTTAAGGCATCACAGCGGGGGTTCATACTCCTGTGCCTCTAGCACAACTGTGAATTGCGACTCTTTCTCGAGCGAGAAATATTACCTATATCTTTCTTCGCTTCACAGTATGACAGTGACGAGCGATGCTATGTCGCGTGACAAGTCCCGAAGCGTATTTGTGCTGAACGGGCTGAAGTCCTATCACTATGAGTCAAATGGGAAGACTGATTGTAGGCGTCTCTATATGATATATTTAATTCAAGTTTATCGCGATTCAGCGAGGAAATGCTGCCAGCGTCTTCGGGACTATGCCGCGGGGGCACAGTTTTGTAGATTTATTTATAGCATAATTTAATTTACTTTATTTTAGATTTTAGTTCTTGTCTACATTATTTATTCAAGTTTTGTTTTTTTTATTATCAGGCTCCTTAAGAAATGGCAACAATCGTCACCTACAAAATAATTCCATCGCGCCGGATAAATACATTGCAGGTAAGATTATTTCATTCATGGAAGAATAAAACTAGACCTTAAATAATCCTTAAAGTAAAAGCAAAATTTTAATAAAAAGTAGACAGATTTTTCATTTTTTTTCACTTAAATTACATCACAATATAATGTTAAGTACGCATTGTCCTTATAAATTTTCCGCTACCCAAACGTACCGTGGTTGTAACTATGAAAAAGATCGCTCTGTAACGATAAAACCTTGCTATTAATTCAAATTGTTTTATTAGGTGTTCAATAAAGAGTAGGGAGGGAGTATTAACCTATTGGCCCCACCTTTTCCAATGGGCATTGGGCACCTTCAAACTTATTTAAAGACAGTAGTAGTGAAAATCCTGCAAAATTTTGTTGCCAATGATTTTGTTCTACGTGGCTGCATGAAATTTATGTTTAGCAGTAACATAATTATATAGGGGGAAGTCCCCTAACGCCGGACGGCACCTAACGCCGGACACTCGAACTATCTCGGCAACTGGAAGCTCGGCAACGGCAACTCGGCATGTCCTTGATTCGCTCGCGTTGCTAGTTGCCGAGATAGTTCGAGTGTCCGGCGTTAGGTGACGTCCGGCGTTAGAGGACTTCCCCCTAATACTTTACAGCTACATAACCGACTATCGTTGGTATCAGCGACAAACCAATGCATTTATTAATAAAAGAAAATTTCTACATCCGACTATCAATCATTAACAACCAACAACCACCATCTTTTATTATGGTTCCACTCGTCCGGTATTCTTCGGATTCGAGAAACATCGATGTGATCTATTTAATTCGGATGTTTTTTAGGTCGAATCTTTCCCGCCGCTTGTTACATTCCTAACCAAGAGTAAAACCCTTTTATTTTATTTACGACAATTTGATTATGACACTATTTGTAGGCGGACATGCTACTAAAATCGGGCAGTTTCCCTGGATGGCCCGCCTGGATATAAAGGATCGATCCGACGGGAGGTTCTACCTCTGCGCCGGGTCCCTCATTGGAGAACGGCACGTCCTAACTGCCGCCCATTGCATTGACAAGGAGGCCCTGGAAAGCCATGAGTAAGTTTTTTTTTTTTATGTCATAGGGGCAAACGAGCAAACGTATCGCCCGATGGAAAGCGATTACCGTCGCCCATAAACACCTGCAACACCAGAGGAGTTACAAGTGCTTGCCTACCACATTCTGATCTATGTGCCTACCCGGAGGACGAAGATGGAATGCCTCTATGCTAGTAATTTCACCGGCTATCTTACTCCCACACCGGAACACAACAATGCGAACATTGCTGTTTGGCGGTGGGTTAGCAGGCAAGACGGTAGTAACAATCCGGACGGACCCTGCACGAGGCCCTACTACTCCAAAAGTTAGATTCTTTGTCATCATCGTGTTGGCCGAAAGCCTATCATATCACCATTAAGTGGCAGTGTCAAGTCAACTGATAGGGCACCGTTTCTTGTCTGGTGCCATTCCGATTTGAGCTGCTCTTTCTACTAAACATCAGGCGAAGTGGGGGCCACTATGTAGAGCCGATATAAAAAAAGTAGCCTTAAGGCATCCAATGCTGCAAAAATATCCAAGGAAACAAAAAAACTGGCTTGTTGTTAAGTTTTACAACAAACTTTTTTGTTTGTACTCCTACAATAGTATCTTGCTATGCTGAATAAGTAAATCGCTGATCTATCGGGCAGCCTACGCTGTTCCTTGCTGGCGTGGTCGCCAGTCAAAAACCAATTTACCCCATTGGCCATCGGTTCTACGAATAGTAAGTACAAATAGCAAATATGTAAGTCTGACAATTCTGAGCTATGACGACGACCGGGGTTTTCCTGTGGATCTCGTCAATCCTAATTCGACCCTTGAATGTAACTCCCAGCATAGACGGTTCCATTGAAAGTTGACATTGAGTATCTAGTATCAGGAAGAAGCGTTAGAGGCCCAAGTGTGTGTTTTTAGGGTTCCGCACCCAAAGGGTAAAAACGGGACCCTACTACTAAGACTCCGCTGTCCGTCTGTCTGTCTGTATGTCTGTCTGTCTGTCTGTATGTCTGTCTGTCCGTCTGTCACACAGTTGAAATTTTCACAGATGATGTATTTCTGTTGCCTCTATAACAACAAAATAAAGATTTAAGTGGGGCTTCCATACATACCAGGTGCAAACTTAACCCGATCAGTTAAGATTAGAAGTATGTGTACGGAACGCTCGGTGCGCGAGTCCGACTCGCACTTGGCCGGTTTATTTGTTTTGTATAATTGTATCTTATCTTACAGTGTCAAGATTTACCTAGCCGAATACAACATGAGAAGTTACCCAGTGGACTGCTTCAAAGGCAAATGCATCAAGAACAAGCTCGTGTACCCTGACAAGGTCATAAAGCACGCTCACTACAACAGCCAAACGCTTGAGAACGATATAGCGCTATTGAGACTGGAAAAACGCGCTCCTTTGTCGGGTAGGTTTTTTTATAAACTACATTTTCCTGTGCAGCAGAAACCTATTCAAACTCATTTTTCCACGAACCAAACTTTATGAAGGACTAGTTTTTTTAAGCCGTAGTCGGGTAAAAAGTATCCTATAACCATCTTTGGATGTTACGTATAGCTATCCCTGTAACGAAATTGGTTAAATATTTTGTCCAGCAGTTTCCGCGTGATGCGAAGGCAAAAGGAAATTATGAGAACAGATGGCGCCTTGCATGGCGCCGCGCGCCCGTACAAAACAAATGACGATCCTGCATCACGCTATTTAGATTTTTCTTGAAATCACGACTCCTCACCATAGAAAACTGCTTTTCAATTCAAATCTAGAATTTTATAATAGTATAGATCTGGTCAAGATTGCTTAGCGGCACCTATTACTTAATCTGGACTTCAGGACGCTGGTTTAAAGCTCGCTGTTTGTGCGAATAGTTTTCATTTGCGAAATAAAATTATGTTAATAAATATACCCCGAAGCCTACCCAATAAAATTTTTAGTTATAATTGAATGTCCATTATGGATGGTATCAATATTAGAATACAATATCCTCCTACAAACAGCTTCAAGTACTATAAAAATAATTTTCACTTCTCATGCTCTAAAAGTTCAACTTTATGCTGTGCGTAGGCGACATAAAGTCGCTTTTTATGCTCTAGAGCATAAAGTAAAATCGTCGTCAAAGACCAAGGCGATCGGTGCAACAGCCACACGAAAAAAATAAAACTTTATAGAATAAACTCTTTATTTTTTTTCGTTTCGTTAGTATTCTAAGACCAAGGCAAAAATACCAACAGCCAAAGTATACAGCAAACTTCTTGAAATAAACTTGTAATTTTTATTTACTATCATTTATTGCTTTTTTAATTTAATTTAATTTTAGTAAATCAATATACTATTTATTTAAACTACAACAATAATTTATCGTAGATATAAATGTTTTTAAATTTTAATTAAATTTGTTTTGAAGTATAATATTTACATGATGTAGTTTAATTTTCTCGCAATCGAAGTGAAAAGTAGAGTGTGCAACTCGTCCATAAAACGCATTTTACACTCGACTTCGCAAGCTCGCTCGGATGGATAAACGTCTCGTATAAAATGGTGCGTTTTATACACTTGTTGTACAATCTACTATTGTTTGTCCATTTTATAATATTTTAGCGTACATCCAACCCGTGCCGCTACCACCCTTCGACGTGGACCACGACCAAAACAATGGAGCAGCAGTCGCCGTCGTGGGCTGGGGAGAGACTCCTACACTAGACACGTCCGACATCCTTCTCTCCACCGAAATCAGCCTCATACCCAAAAGCAAATGCTTAACAATGGATTCTGCTGTACCCCCTAAGCATCTCTGTGCCGGAGACCCCAAAGGAAAGGATACTTGTCCAGGTGATTCCGGTGGCCCACTGCTCATGTTTTATAAGAAGAAGTATTATGTGGCGGGGGTCGTCAGCTACGGACCTGATGTGAAATGCGGGACTGCTAAACTTGGGTTTTATACTAACGTTTTCAAATACAAGAATTGGATTAAGAGGAACATGAAGGTTAAACATTGAGTTTTAAGATAAGGGATATCTGTAACTTTTTTGGATGTTCATTATGACTAAATAAACGACGCTTTTGTATCCTTCTTTCTTTCACTGCCTTACCATTATAGAGTGCAACAATTTTTTATTGCACCCCAACAAGAAAATGTTACAATTGAAGCTTTTGCTATTGATTAAATTACCTTTTTTTTTTAATAAATAAAGAAATAATAAATAAATATCGGACAACCTCACACAAATCGATCTAGTCCCGAATTAAGCTCAAGAAGGCTTGTGTTATGGGTACTAGACGACGATATACGTACTTATTATAGATAAATATATACTTACATACATAGAACACCCATGACCCAAGCACAAATATTCGAGTTGATCACACAAATATTTGCCCTGGCCGGGATTCGAACCCAGGACCGCCGGCTCAGTAGGCAGGTGTCTACAAACCGAGCCAAACGCGTCGTCAAACCTTTTGGAGTCGGATGTGAACATGAGAATTAAAGCTCCAACGGCTATCCACGGATATTCCATTAGCCATTCTTACTTCGCTGTCGCGTCTAAAGCTTAGTTCATGCTGTCTCTTGCATTAGACACGCTCTCTGTCAGTGGGAAATATGAACTCACGTGTATAGCAGGTATGATGAGCACCTCCCCGGGGCTGCTGCGCTGGCCGACGGCGACGTCGCTGTAGTCGCGGAGGGCGCACAGTCCACGTTATATGAACTCACGTGTATAGCAGGTATGATGAGCACCTCCCCGGGGCTGCTGCGCTGGCCGACGGCGACGTCGCTGTAGTCGCGGAGGGCGCACAGTCCACGTTATATGAACTCACGTGTATAGCAGGTATGATGAGCACCTCCCCGGGGCTGCTGCGCTGGCCGACGGCGACGTCGCTGTAGTCGCGGAGGGCGCACAGTCCACGTTATATGAACTCACGTGTATAGCAGGTATGATGAGCACCTCCCCGGGGCTGCTGCGCTGGCCGACGGCGACGTCGCTGTAGTCGCGGAGGGCGCACAGTCCACGTTATATGAACTCACGTGTATAGCAGGTATGATGAGCACCTCCCCGGGGCTGCTGCGCTGGCCGACGGCGACGTCGCTGTAGTCGCGGAGGGCGCACAGTCCACGTTATATGAACTCACGTGTATAGCAGGTATGATGAGCACCTCCCCGGGGCTGCTGCGCTGGCCGACGGCGACGTCGCTGTAGTCGCGGAGGGCGCACAGTCCACGTTATATGAACTCACGTGTATAGCAGGTATGATGAGCACCTCCCCGGGGCTGCTGCGCTGGCCGACGGCGACGTCGCTGTAGTCGCGGAGGGCGCACAGTCCACGTTATATGAACTCACGTGTATAGCAGGTATGATGAGCACCTCCCCGGGGCTGCTGCGCTGGCCGACGGCGACGTCGCTGTAGTCGCGGAGGGCGCACAGTCCACGTTATATGAACTCACGTGTATAGCAGGTATGATGAGCACCTCCCCGGGGCTGCTGCGCTGGCCGACGGCGACGTCGCTGTAGTCGCGGAGGGCGCACAGTCCACGTTATATGAACTCACGTGTATAGCAGGTATGATGAGCACCTCCCCGGGGCTGCTGCGCTGGCCGACGGCGACGTCGCTGTAGTCGCGGAGGGCGCACAGTCCACGTTATATGAACTCACGTGTATAGCAGGTATGATGAGCACCTCCCCGGGGCTGCTGCGCTGGCCGACGGCGACGTCGCTGTAGTCGCGGAGGGCGCACAGTCCACGTTATATGAACTCACGTGTATAGCAGGTATGATGAGCACCTCCCCGGGGCTGCTGCGCTGGCCGACGGCGACGTCGCTGTAGTCGCGGAGGGCGCACAGTCCACGTTATATGAACTCACGTGTATAGCAGGTATGATGAGCACCTCCCCGGGGCTGCTGCGCTGGCCGACGGCGACGTCGCTGTAGTCGCGGAGGGCGCACAGTCCACGTTATATGAACTCACGTGTATAGCAGGTATGATGAGCACCTCCCCGGGGCTGCTGCGCTGGCCGACGGCGACGTCGCTGTAGTCGCGGAGGGCGCACAGTCCACGTTATATGAACTCACGTGTATAGCAGGTATGATGAGCACCTCCCCGGGGCTGCTGCGCTGGCCGACGGCGACGTCGCTGTAGTCGCGGAGGGCGCACAGTCCACGTTATATGAACTCACGTGTATAGCAGGTATGATGAGCACCTCCCCGGGGCTGCTGCGCTGGCCGACGGCGACGTCGCTGTAGTCGCGGAGGGCGCACAGTCCACGTTATATGAACTCACGTGTATAGCAGGTATGATGAGCACCTCCCCGGGGCTGCTGCGCTGGCCGACGGCGACGTCGCTGTAGTCGCGGAGGGCGCACAGTCCACGTTATATGAACTCACGTGTATAGCAGGTATGATGAGCACCTCCCCGGGGCTGCTGCGCTGGCCGACGGCGACGTCGCTGTAGTCGCGGAGGGCGCACAGTCCACGTTATATGAACTCACGTGTATAGCAGGTATGATGAGCACCTCCCCGGGGCTGCTGCGCTGGCCGACGGCGACGTCGCTGTAGTCGCGGAGGGCGCACAGTCCACGTTATATGAACTCACGTGTATAGCAGGTATGATGAGCACCTCCCCGGGGCTGCTGCGCTGGCCGACGGCGACGTCGCTGTAGTCGCGGAGGGCGCACAGTCCACGTTATATGAACTCACGTGTATAGCAGGTATGATGAGCACCTCCCCGGGGCTGCTGCGCTGGCCGACGGCGACGTCGCTGTAGTCGCGGAGGGCGCACAGTCCACGTTATATGAACTCACGTGTATAGCAGGTATGATGAGCACCTCCCCGGGGCTGCTGCGCTGGCCGACGGCGACGTCGCTGTAGTCGCGGAGGGCGCACAGTCCACGTTATATGAACTCACGTGTATAGCAGGTATGATGAGCACCTCCCCGGGGCTGCTGCGCTGGCCGACGGAGACGTCGCTGTAGTCGCGGAGGGCGCACAGTCCACGTTATATGAACTCACGTGTATAGCAGGTATGATGAGCACCTCCCCGGGGCTGCTGCGCTGGCCGACGGCGACGTCGCTGTAGTCGCGGAGGGCGCACAGTCCACGTTATATGAACTCACGTGTATAGCAGGTATGATGAGCACCTCCCCGGGGCTGCTGCGCTGGCCGACGGCGACGTCGCTGTAGTCGCGGAGGGCGCACAGTCCACGTTATATGAACTCACGTGTATAGCAGGGATCTATATCTGAATCCCTAACGTTTTTTAACCTATTTTTGCATTTGTTGTGGAAACAGAAATGATATGAAAATTTTGTACCTTGGAATAGTCGATTCAGGTGGTAAGTGTGGTGTGGTACTTGCGTGGGATCCCTCGTTGAGCGGCGCCGCTTGCTTCTTGGCTATTACACCACACTTAGTCCGTCCGTTACGTCAAAAAAGTGAACTTTTGGGAAATGCAGAAGGCAGACAGCAATATTAGGAGGATGAGAATTACTTTACATGGTTTGTTAACATTTTTAAACGCGGGAGCACGTTGTCGCCGTGCGAACGAAAAAATTGTTAGAGTGAGAGTGAATGAAAATGTAGAATGAGCGAATGAGAACAAAGGCGGGATACGGAAGTGAATTTAATTAGATTTTGACGTTATTTAATGTTGCCAGTTACCATACTTATTTCCTAAACATACTGCCCCGGGAAGAAATCTGTATGATTTCTTAGGAAAAAGAAAGAATACTTAAATTGTCTGTTATTGTACACAACACTTAATTAATTACCTACAACTACTTACTAAATTATGAAATTACCTTTAGTCAATGCTGATGAGGCAGTGGACATAGCTTTGATACAGGTCGCACTAATTGGTTACCTGTACCTGTCTTTAAGGTAGCAACGCGGGCTACACCGTCACGTCCCGGCGACAACGAAACGATGCGAGCCAATTTCCAACAATAAGGAGTGGTGTTTTCGTTAACGATAAGAACAATATCGTTAATTTTTAAATTTTCCGTGGTCTTGAACCATTTGTTACGGCCTTGCAAAGTATGTAAATATTCTAAGTTCCAACGACGCCAGAACTGTTGAGTGAAATTCTGAAGGAGTTGCCACCGAGACAAACGGTTCAATTTCTCGGTCGTTAAGTCTGGTTCAGGAGGAGTTACCATGTCGTCTCCTATCATAGCAAGGTGAGCGGGTGTCAAAACATCAATGTCGTCTGGATCGTCAGAGACGGGGCATAAGGGCCTGGAGTTTAAAATCGACTCTACCTTTGTAAAAACGGTTTGTAACTCCTCAAATGTCAATACAGTGTCTCCTATAGTGCGTTTTAGGATCGTTTTCGCCGACTTTACGGCCGATTCCCATAATCCACCCATGTTGGGAGCGGACGGAGGGTTGAAATGCCACTTAAGACGGTGTTTTAGGAGATAATTCTGCACGTCAGAACAACCAGTATTTTTCCTTAAAAATGTGTACAGTTCTCGGAGTTGGTTGTTTGCGCCAACGAAATTAGTGCCACAATCGGAGTAAATATCTGAGCACCAGCCACGACGACCCATAAAACGAGTGAGACATGCTATAAAGCAGTCAGTAGACAGATCCGATACGAGGTCGAGATGACAAGCTTTGGTGACCATGCACACGAAAACACAGAGGTAAGCCTTTACAATAGGCGCACGTTTCAGTTTGGATGCCTTAATTAGAAACGGCCCTGCGTAATCAACACCGGTTCTAGAAAAGGGTTTACATGGTAAGACTCTTGATGGAGGCAAGTCTGCCATGAAGTAATCTGCAGGTTTTGGGTCAGCCTTAAAACACCTGTAGCATTTCCTAATTTGCTGTTTGATGACTGTGCGAGCCGATAAAATCCAAAATTGCTTCCTTAGCAACGATAGTAACATGGGAGCACCCACATGCAAGTATAACTCGTGATAGTGATTGACGATCAAAATCGTCAGAGTATGTGATTTCGGAAGAATCACTGGATGTTTATGTTGACGGGACAGATTCGCATGTCTAAGTCTACCACGGACCCGCAAGAGCCCTTCAGCGTCCAGAAATGGGGCCAAAGTCCGAAGCTTTGTTCGGTGTGGTGCAACTTGTTCAACCAGTTTGATTTCTGTAGCAAACTCGGAACGTTGAACTATTTTTATCAATGAATACAAGGAATGTCGCCATTCCGAGTATGTCAATGGGCCTGTATATTTTGAATTTGGATGTTTCAAATTGTGGATAAACCGAAGGCAATATCCATGGACTTTAACAAGTGTGTGAAGGCTGCTATATTTTTCTATAATGTCAGTGGTCATCGGTTCACAAGTGATATTGCTCGTTAGAATAATTTGTTCTGGTACGTCACTGTCACCAGAGAACGACGTGTTTGAGTTAACAATTACATTCTTCGGCCAAGTGTTCGCCGAGAGCTTGAGCCATGGTGGAGACCACCAAAGAGGATGTGACGCGAGTTCTGAGGGCATCAGACCACGCGAAGCCGCATCAGCGGGATTCAACTGAGAAGGTACATGCCTCCAATCAGACGGAACAGTATTTGTCAGTATTTGAGAAACTCTGTTTCCCTCAAACATTTTAAGTTGATGGACAGGAGTGCGTATCCAGGACAATACAATACTAGAATCGCACCAAGCGATAATTTCAAGAGGTACATCAAGTAATGCAGCGCAATGTTTTATTAGTTTGGACGATACGAGAGCCCCACAAAGCTCAAGACGTGGTACAGTCATCTTCGTTTTGATCGGTGCGACCTTCGATTTGGACAACAGTAAGTGAACCTCCACTTCACCATTGGATCTCTCTACACGAAGATAGACCACAGCCGCATATCCTTTGAGAGATGCATCACTGAAACTGTGCAGCTGGAAATTTATGCCGTCCGCAGGCAAAACAAATCGTCGTATTTCGATGTTTGACAAGTTAACAAACTCATCAATAAAAGTGAGCCATTGAGCCTGCTCATCTTCAGGTAATGGGTCATCCCATCCAATGCCCAGGAGCCACAGCCGTTGCATAAACGCCTTAGCAGTAAATACGACCGGCGTTAGCCAACCACACGGATCATGGATGCACGCAATGTTAGCCAGCACGGCGCGCTTTGTCAATCCAGTATTCAAAATCTTGCTATGATACGTGAACGAGTCAGATACAGGATTCCATTTAACGCCAAGTACTTTGACCGACCCTTCATTCTGAGGCTCAAATAACAACGACCCTTCGCAGACGTTGTCAGGTAGGTCAGACAAGAAATCACGACTGTTGCTAGACCACTTTCGCAACTCGAAACAACCTTGGCGCAAAAGGTCTATTAATTCAGCTCTATACTTTCGAGCAGTGTCTATATCAGGAGCTCCAGTCACCACGTCGTCGACGAAGATCTGGTTGGATAAAATTTGACTAGCATCAGGATGTGATGCCCTTCCTTCTTCTGCCAGCTGTAAAATGCAGCGCATGGCTAAATATGGTGACGAAGACACACCAAAGGTGACTGTTCTGAGACGAAACTCCTGGATAGGATCATCAGAGTTCTGACGCCAAAGAATTAATTGGTAATTTCGGTCATCAGGATGCACGAGGACTTGTCTATACATGGCTTTGATGTCACATGTGAACGCGACAGGTTGAAGTCGAAAACGTAAGAGTATGTCCACAATGTTACGTTGTAACTTCGGACCAGCATGTAGAACATTATTTAGAGATATGCCTGTAGTCGTAGGCATAGACCCATCAAACACAACTCTCAACTTCGTGGTTGAAGACTCCTCCTTAACCACACAATGATGAGCCAAGTAATATTTTCCGCCGCCAGAGGGCGCTTCAACAGGCTCCATGTGCTTCTGTTCCAAATATTCGTTTAGAACTTTGTTGTATTCAGTCCTCAGTTGAGGATTTTTATTGAACCTTCTTTCAAGGCCCAAAAGTCTGCGGGAAGCCAGCTCTCGGCTGTCACCTAATTCAGTTTGATTCCCTTTGAAGGGAAGACGCACCATAAATCGCTGCTCATCGTCGCGTGAGACAGTTTTCAGAAAATGATCTTCGACAATTTGATCATCGGGATCGGGACATATAGTTTCTGGGATCTGCTCGAGCTCCCAGAATCTAGACAGACAATCATCCAATGCCACATGGTGTGACACCAGCTGAGGAACCGAATCAGTGAACCTTGAGGCGTCACCAATTATGACCCAACCGAAGACGGTTAGATAAGCGGCCGGAACATTGTGGGAAGGCCACACCTTCTCGCCACAATAAATATCATTATATATGTCGCTGCCTAAGAGAATGTCTATAGGCCGCGACAGATGGAAATTATCATCTGCAAGTAGCAGATCCTGATAATTTAGCCTTATGTCCTCAGACAGAGATACAGATGGCAAATTGCCAGTCACCTTCTTCAATATGATAGCCGATACAGTCAATAACGGCTTATCCGAATGTCGACCTTTCAAGAACAAAGTTGTCAATCCTTGTGACTTGTGCGGTACGCCCGAGCCTACACCCCGAATAGCCACAGGTTGACGATTTTGTTTAAGTTGGAGCCGCTGAACACACTCCTCTGATATGATAGAACACTGAGATCCAGGATCAATGAAAACCCGAACAAGCTGGAAATGGCCATCACCATTGCCAGCCATACACAACGCTGTACCTAACAATATATTTTGTAAATTGGACTTGGTAATTGCAGAACATGATGGCATAATCATTGTATTGTTTACATTAGCGATGTTGGGCACATCCATTTCATCACAAACCTCTGAGGATGAAGGTTCAAGGCTGTCAGCCACAACAGCTGCTGATCTAAGAGGTGGCCGTGAGACCTCAGTGTTTGCCACCGACGGGCAGATTAAGGTATGGTGTTTGGCACGACACACCTTGCATTTATGCAATGAAGTGCACTCATGGTACTTGTGAATACCAAAACAGTTGAAGCATAAATTTTTCGACTTGAGAAAATCTCTACGTTGCTCCAAACTTAAGTCCTTAAATTTGTTACACATGTACATGTAATGATCCAAGCTACAATAGCGACATTGTTTGCATTCATTGCTACGTTCCTGAACGTGCATGACAGTTTTGACAGTTCTAAAGGGTTGAGACTTAACAGGCAGTGGTCTGGACGCAACACTAGAGCTCGGTTTTATGATACAGGCAGTTTCAAAAGCCTTGCACCTGGTTTCCAAGAAATGTATGAAATCAGTATATTTAGGTATATTAGAAGTCTTCAAACTCATTTCAAATTGGCTTCGCACTTCATTGGGCACTTTCCTTAACAAGACATGCAAAAGGATAAATGACCACTCATCAGGTTTAAATTCTAATGCTTTAAGAGCAGCAATATGTTCGTTAAATGAATTGAGGAACAACCTCAAATCGGACTTCATATTGACAATTGACGGCAATGTTAATATATACTCCAAGTGAGTATCGGCTATAAGTCGTGTATTGGAGAACCTATTCTCCAGCAAAGTCAATGCAACACTATAGTTTTCATCAGTGAATGGCAAATGTTTCACCAAGTCAAGAGGCTCCTTTGACAAGCATGATATCAAATAATGCAATTTTCTTACAGGCTTCATACTACCATTTTCATCTATTAAATTTTTAAATATGTTTATGAAATTAGTCCAATCGGTAATTTTACCTGAAAACGTTGGCAGCGAAATACGCGGTAAATCATACGCTTGACTTTGTGCAACGTTGCGATCGACAGACGTAGACGAAGTTTCACACTTTGGAAATATTTTGTTATAAATCACACTTACGTGGTTTAATTTCGTGTCGTACTCCACGAAATCCTTTAAATGTTGGTCGGCGTCAAAGCCGGCTCGTTTACTCGCCTCGACAGAAATGTACGATTCGAAAAAATCAGCCTTCACGGCGTTTAGACTTTGGTAACGCGCTTCAAGTTCTACACGTTTGGACACGTCATCCACTGCACTATTAGCGGCGTCCCAAATCCTATCTATTTGCATTTTTACAACTTTATATCGAATATCAACCGACATTTTCACAAAATAAACTCACTTAAGACACCGAAATAACAATTCAACTATTTGACAATCGAATTGACACTGACACTTGAACGAATGAATGGTCGATTGCGTTTCGTTCTCGCCACAGACACGTAACTGTGAGACAAATTGAACACTCCGAAATAATTGACCGAATGAATGAACGAAGCACTTGTCACAGCACTGACTGAACGTAATTTCCGTGGGTACAATTTTATCTACCTACTTTACTTTGCAAAACTAGCAAGTAATAAAATGGCGACTTTGATGAATGATGATTATTGAAAAATATTATTCACTGCTGGAAATAAAAGTTCGTTATACACAGAAATGCGAATTGCAGAAAAAATAAGTGTTTATGCACAACAACAGACAATACAAAATAATCAATCGTTATTGATTAGAATATAATTATGCAAAAGCAGACACGTTGCGACTTGTATGTTTAGTAACCAAGTTACAGACTAGGTATTGGCTCAATTAGAAAAAATGCAATTTTTATGCAGACAAGACCGTTTACTGTTAAATGCACGCGATGCAGACAAATGTATGAAATTAATTAGACAAATGCAATCTTGCAGACAATTGACACTAACAAATGCACGCAGTGCAGACAAATAATGAACTTAATCAGACAAATGCAATCTTGCAGACTATTTAGTTTTATTTTAGACAAACTTCGACAACATGGCGGACAAATTTAAGTAAAGGTTAACTTTTAAATTTGAATGTCTGGAAACAATGCGGTTCGTGGACCAAATTTATGTTGTGGAAACAGAAATGATATGAAAATTTTGTACCTTGGAATAGTCGATTCAGGTGGTAAGTGTGGTGTGGTACTTGCGTGGGATCCCTCGTTGAGCGGCGCCGCTTGCTTCTTGGCTATTACACCACACTTAGTCCGTCCGTTACGTCAAAAAAGTGAACTTTTGGGAAATGCAGAAGGCAGACAGCAATATTAGGAGGATGAGAATTACTTTACATGGTTTGTTAACATTTTTAAACGCGGGAGCACGTTGTCGCCGTGCGAACGAAAAAATTGTTAGAGTGAGAGTGAATGAAAATGTAGAATGAGCGAATGAGAACAAAGGCGGGATACGGAAGTGAATTTAATTAGATTTTGACGTTATTTAATGTTGCCAGTTACCATACTTATTTCCTAAACAGCATTCCCTAACGTTTAATGTCATAATGATCACTTGTCCTAACACTCATATGCCCTATCTTTAGTTTTCCTAACATCGTATGGATGATTTTTTTTCCCCATAATGTTTTATTTCCTAATGTCACTTGCCATATTGACTATTCATCCTAACGTTATGTGCCATAATAATCGTGTGTTATAATTGTCAGTAAGCCTAATGACCGTTAATCCTAATGTTTATTTATCCTAACTTTGTATGGCCTATTATAGTTTGTCCTACATCTGTACTACCTAACATTATTTGTCCTCATGATTGTTTTCCCTAATTGTGATTAACCTACTGTTCTGCCTAACCTAACCCGCTTTATAATATAATGAACATTTCATACAATAAACATTTAATAGAATAAACAAATAACATAATACACACTTAATAGAAAGGTACGTAAATAATAATTATAATATTCGCAACTTTTTGCCAGTACTCCGCCTTAGCTCCGAACTTAATACTTTCCTGGAAGTGGTTGGGTGGATTTGTTCTTGACAGTAAGTATGAATACAAGCATAACTTTTTTCGGTACGCAAAAAAAAAAATAACCTCGAAGGCCAGGCGGGAGCTCGCTACGCTTCGCTCCCGCCTGACCTTCTAACCTAACCCGGCCACGTCGGATCTGCTCTGGAAGGTTTTGCTCGCTCGCTTCGCTCGCTCGCTCGTATGTTTTTTTTGCCAGTACTCCGCCTTAGCTCCGAACTTAATACTTTCCTGGAAGTGGTTGGGTGGATTTGTTCTTGTATGTAAACAGTAGGTATGAATACAAGCATAACTTTTATCGGTACGCAAAAAAAAAATAACCTCGAAGGCCAGGCGGGAGCTCGCTACGCTTCGCTCCCGCCTGACCTTCTAACCTAACCCGGCCACGTCGGATCTGCTCTGGAAGGTTTTGCTCGCTCGCTTCGCTCGCTCGCTCGTATGTTTTTTTTTGCCAGTACTCCGCCTTAGCTCCGAACTTAATACTTTCCTGGAAGTGGTTGGGTGGATTTGTTCTTGTATGTAAACAGTAGGTATGAATACAAGCAAAACTTTTTTCGGTACGCAAAAAAAAAATAACCTCGAAGGCCAGGCGGGAGCTCGCTACGCTTCGCTCCCGCCTGACCTTCTAACCTAACCCGGCCACGTCGGATCTGCTCTGGAAGGTTTTGCTCGCTCGCTTCGCTCGCTCGCTCGTATGTTTTTTTTTGCCAGTACTCCGCCTTAGCTCCGAACTTAATACTTTCCTGGAAGTGGTTGGGTGGATTACGGATACTGATATTTATAGTACACATATTTCGGACAAATGAGTTTTAGGGCAATTATTACATTATGGATAAATATTGGTATGGCTATTGATCGTTAGGGCTAATGCCCATTAGGACAAAAACACTTAGGATAAATGACATGAGGTGAAACGTTATTAGGGATTTCGAGAAATAGGCAAAATAACATTAGCGATATTAATCATTATGGTAAAAATTATACGGACAAATGAGTTGTAGGGCAATCATTACATTATGGAAAATGATTGTTATGGATATTGATCGTTAGGGCATTAGCCCATTAGGACAAAACAGTTCGGGCAAGTGATTTTAGGACAAACGATGTTAGGGATCGCGAGGGAGACCCGTATAGCAGGTATGATGAGCACCTCCCCGGGGCTGCTGCGCTGGCCGACGGCGACGTCGCTGTAGTCGCGGAGGGCGCACAGTCCACGTTATATGAACTCACGTGTATAGCAGGTATGATGAGCACCTCCCCGGGGCTGCTGCGCTGGCCGACGGCGACGTCGCTGTAGTCGCGGAGGGCGCACAGTCCACGTTATATGAACTCACGTGTATAGCAGGTATGATGAGCACCTCCCCGGGGCTGCTGCGCTGGCCGACGGCGACGTCGCTGTAGTCGCGGAGGGCGCACAGTCCACGTTATATGAACTCACGTGTATAGCAGGTATGATGAGCACCTCCCCGGGGCTGCTGCGCTGGCCGACGGCGACGTCGCTGTAGTCGCGGAGGGCGCACAGTCCACGTTATATGAACTCACGTGTATAGCAGGTATGATGAGCACCTCCCCGGGGCTGCTGCGCTGGCCGACGGCGACGTCGCTGTAGTCGCGGAGGGCGCACAGTCCACGTTATATGAACTCACGTGTATAGCAGGTATGATGAGCACCTCCCCGGGGCTGCTGCGCTGGCCGACGGCGACGTCGCTGTAGTCGCGGAGGGCGCACAGTCCACGTTATATGAACTCACGTGTATAGCAGGTATGATGAGCACCTCCCCGGGGCTGCTGCGCTGGCCGACGGCGACGTCGCTGTAGTCGCGGAGGGCGCACAGTCCACGTTATATGAACTCACGTGTATAGCAGGTATGATGAGCACCTCCCCGGGGCTGCTGCGCTGGCCGACGGCGACGTCGCTGTAGTCGCGGAGGGCGCACAGTCCACGTTATATGAACTCACGTGTATAGCAGGTATGATGAGCACCTCCCCGGGGCTGCTGCGCTGGCCGACGGCGACGTCGCTGTAGTCGCGGAGGGCGCACAGTCCACGTTATATGAACTCACGTGTATAGCAGGTATGATGAGCACCTCCCCGGGGCTGCTGCGCTGGCCGACGGCGACGTCGCTGTAGTCGCGGAGGGCGCACAGTCCACGTTATATGAACTCACGTGTATAGCAGGTATGATGAGCACCTCCCCGGGGCTGCTGCGCTGGCCGACGGCGACGTCGCTGTAGTCGCGGAGGGCGCACAGTCCACGTTATATGAACTCACGTGTATAGCAGGTATGATGAGCACCTCCCCGGGGCTGCTGCGCTGGCCGACGGCGACGTCGCTGTAGTCGCGGAGGGCGCACAGTCCACGTTATATGAACTCACGTGTATAGCAGGTATGATGAGCACCTCCCCGGGGCTGCTGCGCTGGCCGACGGCGACGTCGCTGTAGTCGCGGAGGGCGCACAGTCCACGTTATATGAACTCACGTGTATAGCAGGTATGATGAGCACCTCCCCGGGGCTGCTGCGCTGGCCGACGGCGACGTCGCTGTAGTCGCGGAGGGCGCACAGTCCACGTTATATGAACTCACGTGTATAGCAGGTATGATGAGCACCTCCCCGGGGCTGCTGCGCTGGCCGACGGCGACGTCGCTGTAGTCGCGGAGGGCGCACAGTCCACGTTATATGAACTCACGTGTATAGCAGGTATGATGAGCACCTCCCCGGGGCTGCTGCGCTGGCCGACGGCGACGTCGCTGTAGTCGCGGAGGGCGCACAGTCCACGTTATATGAACTCACGTGTATAGCAGGTATGATGAGCACCTCCCCGGGGCTGCTGCGCTGGCCGACGGCGACGTCGCTGTAGTCGCGGAGGGCGCACAGTCCACGTTATATGAACTCACGTGTATAGCAGGTATGATGAGCACCTCCCCGGGGCTGCTGCGCTGGCCGACGGCGACGTCGCTGTAGTCGCGGAGGGCGCACAGTCCACGTTATATGAACTCACGTGTATAGCAGGTATGATGAGCACCTCCCCGGGGCTGCTGCGCTGGCCGACGGCGACGTCGCTGTAGTCGCGGAGGGCGCACAGTCCACGTTATATGAACTCACGTGTATAGCAGGTATGATGAGCACCTCCCCGGGGCTGCTGCGCTGGCCGACGGCGACGTCGCTGTAGTCGCGGAGGGCGCACAGTCCACGTTATATGAACTCACGTGTATAGCAGGTATGATGAGCACCTCCCCGGGGCTGCTGCGCTGGCCGACGGCGACGTCGCTGTAGTCGCGGAGGGCGCACAGTCCACGTTATATGAACTCACGTGTATAGCAGGTATGATGAGCACCTCCCCGGGGCTGCTGCGCTGGCCGACGGCGACGTCGCTGTAGTCGCGGAGGGCGCACAGTCCACGTTATATGAACTCACGTGTATAGCAGGTATGATGAGCACCTCCCCGGGGCTGCTGCGCTGGCCGACGGCGACGTCGCTGTAGTCGCGGAGGGCGCACAGTCCACGTTATATGAACTCACGTGTATAGCAGGTATGATGAGCACCTCCCCGGGGCTGCTGCGCTGGCCGACGGCGACGTCGCTGTAGTCGCGGAGGGCGCACAGTCCACGTTATATGAACTCACGTGTATAGCAGGTATGATGAGCACCTCCCCGGGGCTGCTGCGCTGGCCGACGGCGACGTCGCTGTAGTCGCGGAGGGCGCACAGTCCACGTTATATGAACTCACGTGTATAGCAGGTATGATGAGCACCTCCCCGGGGCTGCTGCGCTGGCCGACGGCGACGTCGCTGTAGTCGCGGAGGGCGCGCGCGGAGTCCACGTACGACCAGCCGCCCTCGCTGTGCTGTCCGTGGCCCTCGTTCGTGTTGCCACCTGGTTAAACCCACTCATCAACATTTGTCATTCCGATGGAGTACCTCCCCTCCATAGAAAGGATGGTTCTATGAAACGTTTTTAAGATAGAAGGGTTAGGTAGAAATATTCTGGGTATACGGAAGCGTTCACGAGATATCGTTCATTAAATTAAAAAGTCTGAAGAAAACTAAAGGTTATAAGTAGCTAAAGTTAGGATGGACGATATTAAGGATGATTTCTCGAGTAGTATGTTATCGGTCACAATGGAATTCATTCGCTAATCAGAATTGAAATATATACGAGTAAATGAGTTCTCATAAAAGTTCCGTTAACTATTCTGAGAGACTTTGGGATTAAGAATGGTTCTAATCCGGCACGGAGATATGCGACCTAGGCGTCTTAAAACTTAAAATGACATTCATCAAACGTTGGTTCGCCACCGCAAGCCGCTCCACCGACAGCTCCTTTCAGCGCACCCCTAGCTCGAAGCCCGGCTATACAGTAAGTGACAGCCTGACTCACCGATCCACCCGCCGCCGCCGCCGCCGCGCCGACAGCCGCCGCCGCCGCCGCCGAAGCCACCGTGCGCCTGCCCCACGCAGGCCGCGCCGCCGCCGGCGCCGTCCTTCAGCGCGGCGCCGCGCACCAGCTCGAAGCCCGGCGTGATGGGCCGCGCGCCCGCCACCCAGCCGCCGCCCGCACCTAAACATACGAATGCTAATGTTACACGAGCGGAAGGAACGCTTGATACGGCGTCATGAGGATACTATTAGGATTTCCAGCCGACTAAATACGTATACATACATAGAATGGGGTTGGCTGTAAATGCAGTTCGTTATTGGTTTTCAATTTGGCTACACTTTTGGATCGATAAAAAAACTTCTGACTCGCGCATCGAGGGCTCCGAACAAATACTTATTCCATTTTAACTAGCCAGGTTAAGTAAGGTTTGCACCTGGTATGTAATGCGCCGGATACAAAAAGGTGAAAATTTAACGCAACCGATCACGTTTGTTGCATTGGAGCCCCCTTAAATATTCATTTTATTATATATATAGTATTTGTTGTTATAGCAGCAACAGAAATACATAACCTGTGAAAATTTCAACTGTCTGACAATCACGATTCATGAGATACAGCCTGGTGCCAGACGGACGGAAAGCGAGTCTTAGTAATATAGGCTCCCATTGTTCACCCTTTGAGTACGGAACCCAAAAAAACCAACCTAAAGAAACGCATCGCTATTTAGTATAGCACTCACCAGGAGTCTGCCCCGGCTGCCCGTACATTACATGTAGCCGGACTCAGGCGTGGCGTTGGTGGCGAGCCGCGCGTGCTGCGAGCCGTCGTCGTGAAACATGCCCAGAGATATGCCGCCGCCACCACCCGCCACCAGCAGCGGGAACTCCTGACCTTCTTTAGTATAGCACTCACCAGGAGTCTGCCCCGGTGCCCGTACATGTAGCCGGACTCGGGCGTGGCATTTATTTATTTATTTATTTATTTATTTATTTATTAGACACACCAACAAAACACAGGCTTATACAATCACAAAATAAAATTATAAAACACAGGTAGCACGTCTAGCTTGTGCCTCAATTACAGGCGTGCAACAGCATTATCAAGTAGACGGCTAGTTTACTGAACTACGTACGAGTATATACAGTGGTGTCAATTTTAAAAATAGGATTATATTACAAAATTTAAAACATATAATAATAATAATTGTTCATTATAGTATTCGTTGACCCCCCACCCGCGCCACCCCGCGCCCTTGTTCCCTCTTATGATGACATTGACAGACTGATTTGATGTGCACTCCTATTAGCACGCGAGTGAGGTGCCTATTTAAAATGTGAATCCTGGAAACCTGTGCCGTGCCGTTATCCCGCGGGAATTCTCCTGGAGCTCATATAAGGTACGTGCACACAACGACGTGACATATATATAATATTATTTTGGAAATTGTTTATCCCTTAACCCCAACTTGAACATTTTTGGTAGCAGAGAGTGGTTAGATTCACTTCTTATAGTGCATAATAACGAATAAAAACCCCCCCATAGTGTAAATATCCCTTGTTTCTAAAATTTTGAGCGATTCGTAGATATTTACCTAAAGTTTTAACTAGTAAAATTGCATCAATTTCATCGAACACGCGGTCTGAACCGTTATCTCCCCTTCGCTGATTACCTATTTACCTGTGACTCGATAACTTGAACCATTACTGTGTGCGGGAAACTGTGCCTTGTTTGCAACGACATAAGTTTGATCCTAACTCTAAGTGTTTAACTGCTGTGATCTTCGGTAAATGTAATTGTAACTTTGTCAATAATTGATCTTTTATAATAAGATTTTCCCTTTAGTTTAGTGTTAGCCGAATATTATTTGAATATTCGTTAGTAGGTGTTGGTTAATAGTAAAAGTAAAAGTATATAAGAAGTAAAATAGTAAATGTTAATTTTTCACATTATTGCGGACATAACCTTTTAATCGTAGTATTACCGTGGCGTTAATTTGTTTACCCTGTACAACCAATCTTTAAAATTGTTTAGCGAACCTTCGTCAATCTAAATTCCTTTTGCACGTTTGTTACCATATAAATATAAAATAAAAATGTCGTCTCCATGACAACGTCGGAGGCACTGCGGTTGTTGACACCCCACCTTCCTATTCTGGAGCCTGACCTGTCGCACGCCCTATGCGCCCTATGCTTCTTCCTCTCCAGCGGCTCGTGCGGTTTCCTTCCGCCATTCGCCGGAACTGATGCGCCCTGGCTCCCCCCATTCTCGCACGGGCGGGGGTTTCACGCTGTTACACTGCGACTCGCGCTTCTCCCCGACCGTCTCCTCCAGCCTCACCACGCCTCCACCGTCTTCAACTCGGACATGGTATCGCCCCCCTAACCGTTCGCCTACTAGGTATCCTCACCTCCTCCCCATCGGAATGAACGCTCACCTACCCCTACCACTAGTAGAGATAGACGTGCAGCATCACCCTATCTCTCGCGGCCAGTGCCTTATAATTGTTCTCATCCTGAGAATCAGCAATAACTGGACTATCCCCTTGCAAAATTAGTTGTTTGTATTTTTGCGGCACCTGCGGGTTATTTCCTTGCGGAATTTGTTGGTTGTATCCTTGTGACGCCTGCGGGTTGTATCCTTCTCCTTGCGGAATTTGTTGTTTGTATTTTTGCGGCACCTGCGGGTTATTTCCTTGCGGAATTTGTTGGTTGTATCCTTGTGACGCCTGCGGGTTGTATCCTTCTCCTTGCGGAATTTGTTGGTTGTATTTTGCGGCACCTGCGGGTTGTTTCCTTGCGGCACCTGCGGGTTGTATCCTTATCCTTGCGGAATTGGTTGGTTGTATTCTTGTGACGCCTGCGGGTTGTATCCTTATCCTTGCGGAATTTGTTGGTTGTATCCTTGTGACGCCTGCGGGTTGTATCCTTATCCTTGCGGAATTTGTTGGTTGTATCCTAGTGACGCCTGCGGGTTGTATCCTTATCCTTGCGGAATTTGTTGGTTGTATATTGCGGCACCTGCGGGTTGTTTCCTTGCGGCACCTGCGGGTTGTATCCTTATCCTTGCGGAATTTGTTGGTTGTATCCTTGTGACGCCTGCGGGTTGTATCCTTATCCTTGCGGAATTTGTTGGTTGTATCCTTGTGACGCCTGCGGGTTGTATCCTTATCCTTGCGGAATTTGTTGGTTGTATCCTTGTGACGCCTGCGGGTTGTATCCTTATCCTTGCGGAATTTGTTGGTTGTATCCTTGTGACGCCTGCGGGTTGTATCCTTATCCTTGCGGAATTTGTTGGTTGTATCCTTGTGACGCCTGCGGGTTGTATCCTTATCCTTGCGGAATTTGTTGGTTGTATCCTTGTGACGCCTTCGGGTTGTATCCTTATCCTTGCGAAATTTGTTGGTTGTATCCTTGTGACGCCTGCGGGTTGTATCCTTATCCTTGCGGAATTTGTTGGTTGTATATTGCGGCACCTGCGGGTTGTTTCCTTGCGGCACCTGCGGGTTGTATCCTTATCCTTGCGGAATTTGTTGGTTGTATCCTTGTGGCGCCTGCGGGTTGTATCCTTATCCTTGCGGAATTTTAGTTTGTATCCTTGTGACGCCTGCGGGTTATATCCTTATCCTTGCAGAATTTGTTGGTTGTATTTTTGCGGCACCTGCGGGTTATTTCCTTGTTGTATTTTTGCGGCACCTGCGGGTTGTATCCTTGCGGAATTTGTTGTTTCCTTATTGTATTTTTGCGGCACCTGCGGGTTGTTTCCTTGTTGTATTTTTGCGGCACCTGCGGGTTGTATCCTTGCGGAATTTGTTGTTTCCTTGTTGTATTTTTGCGGCACCTGCGGGTTGTATCCTTGCGGAATTTGTTGTTTCTTTGTTGTATTTTTGCGGCACCTGCGGGTTGTATCCTTGCGGAATTTGTTGTTTCCTTGTTGTATTTTTGCGGCACCTGCGGGTTCTATCCTTGCGGAATTTATTGTTTTTTTTTGTGGTACCTGCGGGTTGTTTCCTTGCGGAATTTGTTGGTGACACACCACTCACCTACGAAGAGCTGACAACAGTGTTTACCAAAATTGAGGCGGTCCTTAATTCGCGTCCTTTGTGTCCCTTGTCGCCGGATCCTATTAACGACCTTGAAGTACTTACGTCCGGTCACTTTATCATAGAAGACCCTTTGACTGCGGTCCCCGAGTATCCTTTGCAGGAAGTTGAAACTGAGGCTCACACGTTTTCAATTAGTGCAGCAAATGTTACAACACTTTTGGTCACGGTGGCACACGGAGTACTTATCGACATTGCAAACAAGGCCCAAATGGGCATCCCATTCCTCGCAACCTCCCGAAGTAGGCGATCTAGTTCTTCTTAGAGAAGATAATGTTCCTCCCTTAGAATGGCGGCGCGGCCACATCGTGTCCGTACTTCCCGGGAATAACAGCGTCGTGCGTGTTGTACAAGTTAAGACCGCTACGGGTGTCCTAACTAGACCTACGAATAGGATAATTCGCCTCCCCTGTGATGACTGTTCAAATTAACTTATTTTCACTTGTTTATCGTAAACATAGTAATGTTTAGGGCGGGGGTATGTTCATTATAGTATTCGTTGACCCCCCACCCGCGCCACCCCGCGCCCTTGTTCCCTCTTATGATGACATTGACAGACTGATTTGATGTGCACTCCTATTAGCACGCGAGTGAGGTGCCTATTTAAAATGTGAATCCTGGAAACCTGTGCCGTGCCGTTATCCCGCGGGAATTCTCCTGGAGCTCATATAAGGTACGTGCACACAACGACGTGACATATATATAATATTATTTTGGAAATTGTTTATCCCTTAACCCCAACTTGAACAATAATAAAAACATAAAAGTTAAACTATGGATTATTTCAGCATAAGAAATAAAAGAACTAACTAAACTATTTATTTATTTATGACTACTTTGCTAGATGACAGCAACCTACGCCTCCAACTGGCCAACTCATTAGAGTAAATGTCCAAACCATGCGATTTCTGGTATTGGTTGTACAGCGTCTGGAACCTATGCAAGGCAGAAAACTTACCCAAGTTTGATTTGGATAGTTTAGGTCGGAAAGTGGTGATGCGAGAAAATCTTACGTTGGTTTTAGGAACGACAAAATTTAATCTCTCCAGAATACGACTCTCATGAAGTTTCCCGTTGACCAACTTATGCAATAGAGCGAGATCCAGGTAATCTCTCCTTACCCGGAGAGGCCGCATCTCGAAATATGTAAGCCTTTGTTCGTATCTACTACGTTTACCGATACCTCTAGCGCGTGCTCTGAAGGCCAAAAATCTGGTAAAGGAACGTTGAACTCTTTCCAGACGGTCGATGTGTACTTGATACATGGGGCTCCATACCTGACTACAATATTCGAGCCGCGAACGTACAAAGGTGTTGTAAAGCGTCTTGAGTGTCCTAATGCGCTTAAAATTCCGACCAACCCTCTTGATGAAACCCAACATTTTAAAACCATCACGAACTACACTTTCTATGTGACTGATAAAGTTAAGTTTGTTATCTAGAATAACACCTAGGTCTCTGATAGTGTGCACTTCCTCAAGAATAACGTCTCCAAGTGCATAGCTACTCGGAGTAATGTTCTTTTTCCGAGTAAACTTTATATGTTGGCACTTGGAGGCATTGAGGGCCATTTTGTTGGTGTCACACCACTTGCTTATATTGTTTAAGTCCTTTTGAAGCAGTTCTGCATCTTTGGCACATTTGACTTCTCTATACAATTTGAGGTCGTCGGCGTACAACAAGCAGTTGCTGTACATTACGACGTCAGTGATGTCATTGACAAACAATACAAACAATAACGGACCCAGATGCGAGCCCTGTGGTACTCCTGAGGTTGCTGCGTAATATTCAGACATGTGACCGTCCTTTACAACTCTTTGTCTACGGTTGGTGAGATAAGATTCCAACCACGCCAGGACTTCGCCACAGACACCAAAGTTGTGGAGCAGCTTATCCAACAGTGTGTGATGATTCACTTTATCGAAAGCACTGCTGAAATCCGTATAAATGGCGTCGACCTGCGCTCTTGAGTCAACCAAATCCGATAAGTCACTCACGTAAGTTAATAAGTTGGTATTGGTGGACCTTCGCGGCATGAACCCATGTTGTAGAGGAGAAATACGCTCCTTGACATGCCACGCTAGTATTGGGTGAATTAGTAACTCGAATAGTTTTGAGAAGGTGCTTAATAAGGATATCGGTCGATAATTATTTGCTTGGGTGTTATCACCTTTTTTAAATACCGGCACAATATTCGCCTCCTTCCATAACGCAGGGAAAGTAGAAGATTCTAGCGATTTGTTAAAAATCAGCGATAAAGGTAAGGACAACTTAGACGCACACTTTTTAATAAAGTAGGGCGGTATACCATCCGGGCCAGCGCCCTTGCTGATGTCAAGGGATTTAATGGCCTTCAGTACTGAGCTCTCCGAGACACGAATGCGAAATAGCGTACCTGGACAATGACGATGTGTCTTGACACTGTCATTCTCCAGTCGAGTGACACTTGCAGGGATATCACTGAAAGTCGAAGCAAAATGTTTTGCAAAAAGATTACAAATGTCACTGTGATTTTCTGCGGCAAGGTCCTTAACGTACGTCCAGAATTTTTTAGGGTTGCAATCTAAACTATCCTCTACTGAGGACAGGTATACTGCGTGATCCTTGGCTATTTTATTTTTAACTCTTTTACGTACAATATCATACTCGAGGTAGTCTCGGGGATTTTTTGTTTTTTTATAAATTTGTCGCATTTTCTCCTTTTCGCGCATCATTCGCACCAACGCCGAACTAAACCATTTAGGGTGACTTGGTTGTCTACTCTTGCATAAGGGGACAGTATCCTGAATAACTTCGTGCAAAGAAGCATAAAATACTGATACCATATCGTCGACAGTGGTACAGTTCGAGAACGTAGAGTGCCAGTCAATTTTACTGAGAATATGATTAATATTAGAATAGCATGCTTTTTTGAAATTGTGAGTCGCAAAAGACTTCGATTTTGCTACGGAAATATTGTCAATACAGTTTATAACCGTTTCTAGAGGTGGGTGATGGGTATCAATCTTACTTAAGGAAACGCAAGACTCGGTTACAGATGGTCCTAAAAAGTTACACAACACTAAATCTAAAATTTTCTTGTTATAATTTTTCTGGTTATTAATTTGGTACATGTTGCATAATGATAAGAAATCAAACAATGCAGTCGCAGCTGGCAAGGTACAAGGTTGCGACTCAGCAAATAAACCAGAGCTATCCATACTCCATTCAATATCACCAATGTTGTAATCACCAAGTATCATGCATTTATCACTACAACAGTTGATCTTTTCACCCACTTGCTCAAAGTACTTACTGTACACCTGTGATTTAGTCTCCGGAGGCATATACACAGTACCAATATTAAAACAGTTAACAGGCGAAACACGAACAGTTACCCACAGATCTTCACACTCGGTCTCCCATGATAACAGTCGACACGAAGCAAGCCTTTTGGAAACCGCAATGAGGCAACCTCCACCATCTTTTTTTGTGCTAGTCGTTAGGTTACGGTCACGTCGAAATATGGTGTATCTGGAGTCCAGTATTTCAGCATCCAAAATACCTGCTTGTAGCCATGTCTCTGTGACTATAATAATGTCGTACTCGCAACTAAGACACGCGAGTTTTAAGGTGGCATTGGTGGCGAGCCGCGCGTGCTGCAAGCCGTCGTCGTGAAACATGCCCAGAGATATGCCGCCGCCACCACCGGCCACCAGCAGCGGGAACTCCTGACCTTCTCCAGTTTAGCACTCACCAGGAGTCTGCCCCAGCTGCCCGTACTTGTAGCCGGACTCGGGCGTGGCGCTGGTGGCGAGCCGTCGTCGTGGAACGTGCCCAGAGATATGCCGCCTCCCCCACCCGCCACCAGCAGCGGGAACTCCTGACCTTCTCTAGTTTATCACTCACCAGGAGTCTGCCCCGGCTGGCCGTACATGTAGCCGGACTCGGGCGTGGCGTTGGTGGCGAGCCGCGCGTGCTGCGAGCCGTCGTCGTGGAACGTGCCCAGAGATATGCCGCCGCCACCACCCGCCACCAGCAGCGGGAACTCCTGACCTTCCTTGTCGATCTGGGATTGGAAGAAATGTTATAGCCCGATCTCTAAGATCAAAAGAAGTCACTTTGGAACAAGGTACACAACCGAATACATGTCAATTTAAGGTCGTTTTTCACTTGTGTCACGGAGTTTGATCTTAGATTTCCGGATAGACTATAACTAAATTAAGTAATTCATAGTTAAGTCTGTGTTTTGTGTGGTTGATAGATCAGATGGTTTTTATATATTAAACTAACAGACAAATCAACAAATATGTGCACTTTTAGCAATCTTTTTGGTTGGTTCAAATTTTAAAGGTTGCCTTTCGGTATATCCGTAGCATCAGATTTTTTTCAAAGTGTAATTTATTTATTTATATTATCTTTTGATTAGTGCTGATATTGTGCAGATATATGATAAAATAATAAAATATGTTTTTGAAATAGAAAAAACAATATAACCCGGTTTAGGATGGGTACGCACCAGAAAAACGTAGGTAGCGCCGCCCCCGCCCCCGCCCCCGTCCTGGACGTGTGTGTTGCGCACCTCGTGCGTCTTACTGGTGAAGATCATCGCGGAATCATTCCTGCGGTTGCACTCTTGAGTTTCCTGAGCCGATAGACCCTGCACAAAGTATTTTTTTTACAGTTGTAGATTCTGTATCAAAACTCGAAGATTGGAAATCTAATCTCAGTGACATGTCAAAACAAATTTACATAACAGAAGGAAATATCAAAACCAAAGAAGCCGTCCGCCTACACAGCTTAAATATGGGCAATAATGGTTCGTGGTTTTGGTGGTAAATATGAGATAAAAAACAACTCCCTAAATTCCAAAGTCGCTATGAAAGAACTTCAGTAATCTTGATCGGAATAATTTTGCTGTCAATTTGTGTAACTGACAAGGAACACTCAATGATGGTAGATCAGTAACGACCCTGTTATTAAACCTCTTTCATATCATCAGTCACAAAAGTTAAAGGGACAGATTGTATTATATTATTCTCTTTCAGTCAGTATAAGGGATATCAATGGGTAGGTTGTTCAAACAGTGTACGAAAGGATAGACTATCACATTACCTTTTTGCAGGCGTTCAGCCCCTGTTGCCCCAGCAGCATGTGTATCTTCTCCCCCTTGTGCAGCTCAAAGAGAGCCCTGGCCGACGCGCCGTGCGCCACGCCCACCCAGCCGCCGCCCAGCCCGCCGCTGGCGCCCAGCGCAATTATACTGTGGACAACAATATTTATAATAGCAAGATACATCAAGAAGCCACCAAGAAAGATGAAGAAGAAGAAGAAAACTAGCAGGAGCCCTCAGGAGCCAATGGTATTACACCAAAGACACCAAGAAGGCTACTAGCTGAAGCCAAGACCCATTGGGAACACAAAGACCAGCCCGTCGTTACGGGCTGCGAACCCGCAACAGCCTAAGTGCGAAATTCACAGACAAGCCCCCCCCCCCACACTCTCAGAATGAGAGAGTGAGATGACGAAAGATGATGATGGAGTAAGTTTAGGTATGAGGAGAATTTTAGAGGCGGCAGTCCAACAGTGGACGTGTTTCGGCTAGCATGTATGGTTCCTACATATACGGCATGTCCCATTTCCCTCCTGCGAACCATCATGATGGGAATTGTACCCGGGAATCGTAAAGCGGGTAGACTCAAGATGTTCTTGGCTGCCAAATATCAGAGGTTAGCAGGGATTAAGACCGTCGAGCTAGATTCAGATTGGCGCTTCACAAAAATAAATTTAAGAAGCTGACTGACAAGACAACCTTAATGTGGCCTTTAAGACGAATAATTCCCTGCACTCTAAACTTTGTAATGGGAAAGATAAAATTGAGAGTGGGAAAAAGTCCGGTATTTATAAGCTAACTTGTGACGATTGCAATAAAATATATGTGGGACAAACGGGCCGCAATTTCAGCACGAGGTATAAAGAGCATGTTGCGTCATATAGACATAACCATCCTGAAAAGTCCAATTTCGCAAAACATTTAATAGATAGTGGCCATACTCTGCAGGAAGATCATTCTTTTACCGTTTTACATGTTTGCGAAAAAGGATTGCGTTTAAGTGTTCTGGAACAGTTGGAAATAATTAGGTACAACAATAGGGGTGAGATTCTTAACGAACAATTGAATGTCGTTACATCACCGTTACTACGAATTTTTGCTAATCACTCTCAGTTGCATAATAGGGGTGGCCAGGGTATAAATATGGCCGACCAGTCTGGGCAGCTCATTCGGTTGTCGGACTCCAGACCGTCAACATCTCCTGATGATGCCTCGTAGAGGGGCGAAACACGTGTCGAGTAAGTTATGTTATTTTGGTGGTGGTTTGTTATATTTATTTGCGTATTCATTTTTCTTATCGTGGTGGGAGGGTGGGACCATTAAATGCATGTATGCATGAAAAAATACGCAAATAAGTATAACGGGTTAGCACAAATTTAACTGGCACGTTATTATATCGCGGAATAGCAAAGCAATATTATTATTTTCATTAAGACAACCTTCAATAATGAAGAGGCACTTGAAGAAAAAGTATAGTTCAGTATTTTCTATCTTGTAATGGACTCACGTGTACAGGCCTTCGGCAGGCACCTGCCACACCTGCACGCCGCGGTGCACGGCGACGGACACGCCGGTCTGGTTGTAGGCGGCGTCGCACATGGTCTGATTCGGCCCGTAACGACCAGTCGCTCCGCAAGTTGTGAAACGGTAGACTGGAAAAAATATGGCTCAAATGAAACACTAGAGGTACCCGAGATCTCTGTCCGCGCGGAAGAAAAATGCATTACACTGTTTTTAATTCTTCGTGATCGGATAAAAAGTATCCTGTAGCCATCTGTTGTCCAGCTACCCGTATACAAAAAGTAACTTGGCGAAATATCTACATTCAGAACATTATATTTGGTGCTAAAAAAGGGTTACAAATAAAGACAGAGTACTTACAAACTTTATCAGCAAATGCTGGATGCGGCGTGGTCTTTTCTTCAAACACGGGGTCATAATAATTATAGTCGCCTAACTCTTCGGGGTCTATGTTGAGGCCGAAACATTCCGGGGCCATGGAAAAGTCGTCGATGGCCGAGTCGGAGTAGATACGCATTCCCATGCGGGTTTTAAATTCGAGGTAGTATCTAAAACAAAACAAGAATGCTTGTAGCACAGAATATATAGTTTACGGAAGAGGCTCTCTTTCAAAGTCAAAGTCAAAATATTCTTTATTCAAGTAGGCCTAGCTACAAGCACTTTCGAATCGTCAGTTACAGAGAGCAGAGCAATTTATTGATAAACTTATACTAAAAATAAAATATAAAAACATAAAAAAATTTTGAACTTGAAGAAACGCTTTTAGGTGCTAACGGAAACTATCACAACCCTACCACCATGTTACAAAATATGTTTGGTTTCATGTAAGTGTGACCTTAATCTGATCACCATCAATTATTGAGTTAAAAACCTGATCATCGATTAAGAATCATCGTGAATAAGCAATATTGAGATTTGGAAAGAGCTTTTGACACCGCAGGTTATGATGAAGAAATATGTATTATTAGAATACAGGACATTAAACATTATTAAACTTCACAAGCTTATTTGCTTGCAGTGTTATTAAATGGAATCTATAATGTCTAGAAACACATGCTTAATTTAAATGTATGTATAACAATAAAAACGTGAGAGTTCCCCAAGGCGCAATGATTAGACCATCACTTTATCTAGTAAACAAAACTGAACTAACAGAATCATATGTTAACACAAAACGAGCATACATACCTCCTAGTGATATTAGGCAGAAATATAGAAGCCCTCAACCAGTGCTCGCCCTTGTCCTTGGACGAGAACCACACGGAGTAGGTGACGTTGCCGCGGTTGGTCAGCTCCACTACGTTCAAGCTCATAGAGCCGGAGTTCCGACCGTTTTGTTGGTAGTAGAACCGTATCTGTGGATATGCGCATACTCAATACCCTTTACATTACAACAGTCACAACAGAAGTAAATAACTATTTACAAAACAAAGTGTACATATATTTATGATACTAGCTGTGCCCGCGGCTCCGCCCGCGAGGAAATCGTTCTGTGTCAGTTTTGCTTTATCACAGTTTCTTGATGCCCCGCATATTAATTTCAGCGCCATCTGTTAGTTTATCAGGGTACTTGATAGTCGTAGCTCGTGTTTGCAAAAAATTTGCACCTCATTCCCAAGTAGCACAACTGGGTCTAAATAGCTCGTATATCATATCTAATTAGATGCTTAAGTGAAATTTACCACCAT
The DNA here is from genome assembly GCA_947623375.1 of Apotomis capreana. Classification (NCBI taxonomy): domain Eukaryota; kingdom Metazoa; phylum Arthropoda; class Insecta; order Lepidoptera; family Tortricidae; genus Apotomis; species Apotomis capreana. The sequence continues at coordinate 3,943,989 of OX392520.1, forward strand.
GACTAAGTGCTATATAGGTGGCAAGAACCCTTATGCCACCAGTATAGAACCAAAAGGAGAAAAATTGCAGCCTATTTTTGGTGCTAAATAGAATCCATAAGAGATCTCACAATTACCTTAAGTGGTAATTAGAACTATGGGTGAAAGTTATGCGCAGTGAACGAATGAAAACATTTCAGTTCGGTCAATGAGTGATAAATGAGTCGCCAAAATTATCTTTGAGTGGCGAGGCAACTGTCAAATTGTGTTTTATTAAAAGTAATACATTTTGGATTTATATGTCTGTTTGATTGTGATTAAAACTTTACGTTATAAAAGCATTGAAATAAGCACGAAATTCTTGCGAATTTTTTTTACTGTGAAACTATAGTATGTTTTCTTTGTAAATTTCGACGCGCCCTTCATTTGATCAGGAATATTAAAAAAGAGAGTGCTAAATTAAATAAGGAATAGATACTGATAAGAAATAAAACTGTTAAAAACCTGACCTAATGATTGTAGGTTACGTACAATGTTAAAGTAACATCGTCACAACTATCAAAAGTCTGTGATTATGCGTGAGTGTGATAAAATTCTGGTTAAAATAATCAATTTTCATAGGCTTCCATTTGTAAACATGGCGAAACAAAAAAGATCCTACAGTGTTTATTTTCACTTATTTGTTCCTTATTTGGAACTATCAAGTCTAATAATCACTTATTTGTATCTTGCGAGTGGCAAAGCAGTGAATGATATTACCAATAGTAATTATTTTGCTCTTTTGTAGACTATTAAACAAGCAAGACTATTAAATATATTTTGACAAGGCGCAAATAGGAACTATAATAGAACTTTTAGTTCGTTAGTGGTTTGAAATAAGTGAAAATAACTGCTTTTGGTTCCAAAAACCTCCTACTGAGACCTATTTATGCGTTGGAGTGGCAATAAGGTATCTACGTACTTCTTAGGCCTTAAAGTTGCAATATTTTTTGGTTCCAAAAGAGCCGTAAAATTATCCCTTTAGCCACTATTGGTGATATAATTCGCTATTGTACTAGTCATTTGGAACTTTTAGTTCCAAATAAGGGTATGTTCCCACTTATATGTAAAAGTTGCTTATAAGTGATTTTAAGGCCTCATATAGCACTATTGCTCCTTATTGAGTGACAAATTGAACCTGCATGCAACTTTAAGTAGCAAAATCGACTTTATTCCACCATAAGTAATAAAGTAGAAACAAAAAACGCTCCTATGCAACTACAAGTGATAGGATGAACTCATATACAGTTTTGAGTTGTGTTTAAAGCTATAAGTTGTATCAAACACTGTTAAACCACTCATTTAGAACTTAAAGCTATAAGATAAGCTGCAAAATTCACTAATGTGCTGCTTGGGTTCCTAAGTAGCGCCATCCATAAGATTCAGGTACTAATACTAACGGCGCTAACAGCGCCTAATATCTTGGGGCCTTAAAAGGAAATACAGACATATTAAAGGAATTTTTGAAGTAGTAAGGCCTCGTGCAGGGTCCGTCCGGATTGTTACTACCGTCTTGCCTTAGTAAGTAACAATCCGCCACCCACCGCCAAACAGCAATGTTCGCATTGTTGTGTTCCGGTGTGGGGGTAAGATAGCCGGTGAAATTACTAGCATAGATGCATTCTATCTTCGTCCACCGGGTAGGCAAACACTTGTGACTCCTCTGGTGTTGCAGGTGTTTATGGGTGACGGTAATCGCTTTCCATCAGGCGATACGTTTGCTTGTTTGCCCCCTATGACATAAAAAAAAAAAAAACAGACGCCAAAACCACTCACCATACAGCTGTTATAATATCTCGAAGTGGGATCCCCGTGCACTTTCGGAGGCGGATTGAATACCGTCGTCTTCATCACGGCCGTCGATGCAAAATCAGCCTTCTCCTTATTAGGGCCGGTGACGTTCATATTGACGAAGAAGTAGTAGCCGACACACTGGGAGAGGGAGTGGTTCATGTGCGCGGGGAACAGAGGGGGCACCACCAGCAGCGGGTAGTACTGCTCGGGCGGCCCGCACGTGTGGTCGTAGTTCGGGCCCGTCTTGTCGGTGGGTGTCGGCCCGCTGTGCCGAGACCATTTCAGGATGGGTCTGTAGGAGAGTTTAGATTAACAAACAGCTGTTATCGACGACGCGGTTGTAGAACCGCTGCCTGTTGAGCCGGCGGCCCTGAATTCGAATCTCGGCAAGGGGAAATATTTGTGTGATGAACTCGAATATTTAAACCCTGGGTCAAGTACCCAAGATAAAAAAAAAAGCTTAACCTTCTTCAGCTTAATTTGGAACTCGATCGATTTGTGTGAGGTCGTTATTTATTTATTTAATACAAACTGAATTGCTGTTCCTTGACATGAAATGACTATTAATGTTCCAACTGATAGCGTACCACATGATAATGTAGAAAAGCATTAAGAATTGTAGAATGATTATATAACAATAAGTAGATATGAAAATCGTCAAAAATAAAATTTAGAGAACACTTACTGAGGTACGTTTTGAAATTCGCATACGTCGTGCTCGAAATTGCAGTAAGATCCAGGCGGCATTTTATCTGTAAAAAAAACAATTTACTTATATTATTATAAAATCAAATTCATGAGAAGGTTTGCCATACGTCGGGATTTTTGACCCTTTGTCAGGATTATTACGGCCGGACTTGACAAGTGTCCGGATTTTTAGGAATGCATTTAATAAAAAAACAGTTTTTATTATGCATTTATTAAAAAGTTTACACGCTTTTGAAGACTGAAATGGTAGGTAAATGTGAGTGAATTAAATAATCAACAAAAACAAGCATTAAAATGTCAATTTTTCTACATTAATAACCATCGTATTAAAACACAATTATAAAATCATATTTTTTATGACATTTAAAAAGAAATGTCAGAATTTTTAGGGTGATCTCCGTATTTTTATCAGGATATTTAATTTTTCCATATGGCAATCCTATCCATGACCAACCTTGACGACAAACATGTACTGTTACGTACCACAATTCTGGTTCTCGTCACTGCCGTCATCGCAGTCTTTCACCAAATCGCAGATCTGCTGAAGCTTGATGCAGGACTCGTTCTGCAATTAAAAATACATACATTCTGTGAAGTTGTCGAGAGGTTTATACATGTTATGTGTTTTTGAAGAGCTTGAGCCGTCGAAGGAGTTAGTTAACCATGGCGCAGTCGGTAGGATTCGAAGTCAAACCTACACTTCCACAGGGAGGATTACAATAAGGGTGTAGACCCTAATTGTAATCGACAATGTGGGAGTGTACATGTCAATTTATCCTATTTTTGATTGGGATTTAATCGATCGGCTTTAAGAGTCAGATATTACTGATAAAGTTCAACATTCCTATGGAGCGCTGAAAACACCATAAAAAATGGCTAGCGAGACGTGACGTCATCGCCCCGAAAGGTAATATGTATGAAAATTAAATAGGTTGCAATTCGACCATAAAAAAAGTTTACGAAAAATTTAAATTCGTAACCTGGCGGAAGAGACCGGTTATCGAACCCGGTACGTCTGTATGTTGCCTTCTGTACGTCTGTGTTGGTATTGACTACTACTACTTTTGTTTTGTTTTCTCCAAAGTGTGATGAAAAACGTCGTACGTGACTCTGGTGGTAAGGGAATTCCAAACTCGTGTCATTAAAGCCCTCGCCTTTGGCTTCGAGCTTCTAATAGACACTCATTTGTAATTCCTCGTTTATCACCCTTTTTACGTAATGTACTCGAACGAACCATGTGACAACACATTCAAGCGCCGGCTGAGAAACCTTTTGTTGGAAAACCCTCTGTACTCAGTCAACGAGTACATGGAACTAAAACTATAATAAAAACTTGCATGTGTATTACTGTAAACTGACATTCTGTTTATTGATATTTTATTTTCTTGTGTTTTTATTTTATTTTATTTTTGTACTTATTGGAAATCTGATATATTTTGACATTGTGTAAATTATTATTGTTGTATTTTTATTTTATTCTCAGTGTTATTAATTTGCTTTCATATTATTTTAAGCTTGTGATGACAATCCTTATTGGGAGATAAACTTATTTTGACATTGTAAACAATATTTTCTCTTATTATTAATTTTGCCTCATTTTTGACGATCATGATATTAATTCGTATAATTTTGACACTAAGCAAATTTGTAATGTAATTTTTATCGTGAAATAAATAATCTAATCTATCTAATCTAATCTACTATATTCACTCACGTCCATGATTTTGCACTTGAACTGCGGTGGGTTGCACTGCCCGTTGTACACGGGTGGCTCGGACACGCAATCCACCATGCGGATGTTGTCCACGGCGAAGTGTGGCAGCGCGCTGCGCGGGTCCACGTCCCAGGGCTTCGTGATCTCCAGCAGGATCTCCAGATGTTGCATCATCTTGCCCGTGCGCACAGTCATGGTGTTCCACCTGGAATAGGGTTTTATGGAAGTTAAATGAGTCCGTTTTGCCAGACACTTTTAACCCTTAGTCGCAAAATAAAAAAGAAACCAGGGTTCCAACCTCGCCAGTGGGACGAAAATCGGCTTTCATACATAGACATAGAAATCAAAGTTGTGATATTCGGGTTTTTTTTATGGGAATCGCTTTTGCCTGTTGTTTAATTACTAAAATATTATTTTGGGACAATTTGGTTGGAAAATTAATGAGTTATAATTTTTTTCCGAACAACTTGTATGGAGCTGATACAAAAAATCTAAATATCTCGGGAACCGCAAGATTAACCGTTATATCCTCGCAGATGGTTATACAATGAATTATTACTGATTTTTTGGCATACTACATATATCGGTCACAGCTGCGGTTTTTTTTTAAAATCGTTTTATGTATTTTTCGTTCGAGGCGTCTAAATTAGTAAATAAAAGTACTTATTATGAGTATATCTGTCTACTTTACTGAAATTATGAAATAAGAGAACATTTAAAAAAAATACATGCGTTAAAAAGGGCATCGGCGAACAATATATACCTACCTACGTACGTTAATACCACTTATTCAGCCAACAGAGCCAATATAAATAACATAAATGCGTATATTTCAAATCAGTGACAGTAAAAAAGTCTAACATGATGATATAAAACTACTTAACTAACTACATAACTACTTAACTAACCATTAAACTCTGTTACAGCCTCTTGTGGCGGTTCTTAATACTTAAACAAAGCCACCGTTTCGGTAAAAAAAAACTTGTCTTTTCTTTTCATCCAAGCTAGGTCTTGTAGCCGTTACCTATATGGGGATCGGAGGACAATAGAAGCATAAATGTCCTCATTGTTAGCTTGCCTACTTTTCTTCCTTGAATTACCTATGTTCCCTGAAAGCCGATTTTCGTCCCACTGTCGGTGCCGTTAAAAATAGTAAAAAAATCTGTTTAACTAAAAAATGCAAAAAGATGGTAAAAAAATATGTATATCGGGCTATATCTACATCCAAACATTAGGCATTAGGGAAGCCTTATTCCTTTTAAAATGTTTTATTTCATATTATGACAAAAATATTGATAATTTCAACCAACTTTTTGAAGTAAATAATACTTTTCCCTGAGTTCTAGAAAGTTACATAGCTATAAATTTGACGCGGTTGTCGCAGTTTGTAGTGCACCTGCCTACTGAGCCTGCGGTCTTAGGTTCGAAGCCCGGCCGGGGCAAATAACTGTGTGATGATAGGTATTTGTTCCTGAGTCATGAATGTTATCTACAATTTATATATTATGTATATCGTCGTCTAGTACCCAATAGTACAAGCTTTGCTTAGTTTGGGACTAGGTCGATTTGTGTATGATTGTCCCTGGTAAAAAAAAAACTGACGATGATGATGAGCTAGAGATAACCCTGATGAAGAGCTCTATACGAGTTCGAAACATGTCGGGCCGTTCCTTACAATTTTACTTGAGTTTCATTTACGTATACTGTTTCTAATAGTTAAATATTAAAGATATTTCTCACTACAGTTTTAATAAGATTATCAAGAGTATGACCTTTTTATTTTATTAACGAAATCGAACAAGTTTAGGATCATGCAGGTAGAACCGCAGAAAACGGCTGAACGAACGGGTTCCGTACCCAAAGGGTAAAAAACGGGCCCCTATTACTAAGACTCCGTTGTCTGTCCGTCTGTCACCAGGCTGTATCTCATGAACCGTGATAGCTGGACAGTTGAAATTTTCTCAGATGATGTATTTCAATTGCCGATATAACAAAAATACCAAAAACAGATTAAATATATATTTTTAAGTGGGGCTGCCATACAACAAACGTGATCGGTTGCGTTAACTTTGCACCTCATTTGTATGCGGTGCCATCTATACCAGGTGCAAACTTAACTGGGCCAGTTAAGATGGGAAGTGTTTGTACGGAACCCTCGGTGCACGAGTCCGACTCGCACTTGGCCGGTTTTTTAATTGGACACCAAACTAAAGTATCCTATCCGTTGTGTCATAGTATAGAATACGGAGAAGAATTAAAATGATAGTCTTAAAAATATGAAAACTTGTCAATTACAACTGGGTTGCAACTGAATTGTGTATTATTGTAATAAATAGAATATCAACATTCAACACTCACTGTTCGTTGTTATTCCCAGAAAACTCGTTGATAATCCACTGCACTGTTCCAACTTGGGAGATGAAGCGGATACTGGCGTTTGCCATCTTGCTCATGTGGACGTCGCATAATAGCTGTGCGAGAGAGAAAGTTACATTATTCACATTGCGTTTGTTAAGAAATAACAATAATGAAAATAATTCGGAGGGTGTGAAAATGTTATTTGATTTATAACTTTTTGCCGATTGTTCTGTTTTTATTTCGTTTTTTTTTTGCAATTTATTTTAAAATTGCCGGCAAACTTCATAAGCATAACCTTGACTGCGCAGTAGCCGATTTACGTACAAATTTACATGCGCAGAACCGCCATTTTTGTTTATAATTTTGCGGGCAACTATCTATCTATCTATCTATTAGTCACAGATGGGGAACATAGGCCTCTCCCATTACTCGCCACAAAGTGCGATCCTGTGCAGACCGCATCTATTGATTCCCTGCTACCCTCACAAGGTTATCCGTCCATCAAGTCGAGGGCCAACCACGCTGCGCTTTCCTATACGTGGTCGCCACCCTTGGACTTTGCTGCCCCCTGCCGGCAACTATACTATACTTAATTCACATTTTCACTGTAAATATTTAACGATCATTGATCCGAAATTATTTGAATTTATTAATAGATGCACTCCATTTGCGTGCTTACCTAATAGGGAAAGTAAAGATTTTCGTAGACTATTAAATTATATATTCTATTCCCATAGTCCTTGCTATAAGGATCTTCAAACGGTAGCTCTTTAATTTTTCATTCATTGGTTTTCGAAAATCATTTATGAAATTTTCGACATGACTGCAATTTTATCGGCTGAAGGCCTTTTTCAAAAAATCATCAGAGATTGAAAAAAGGACTTTACAAATTGGCTTCTGGGCCCAGCTTTTCGTCGACCAGATTGCCATCTTTGGCGCTCAAAGAAAGACGCATCCGATGACAAACTGGTCATAACGCTTAAATATAGATTGCTCGTTAAGTCCTTACCATACAGTTTTCCCAAAGTCCCCGGAAGGGTGGGGAGCGTATTGATGTGTTCTCCATCCGGGGCTCCACGGGCAGGTACAGGAAATGACCTAAAAAAATAAAATATCATTAAAAAAATATTATAAAAAAAAAAAAAAACGTTTATTTCAGTGATTCCATGTATTGTTAGTAAATTAACTTATAAACTATGTTAGATACATTATTAATACTTTAAAACATAAACACACACAGACTTTTACACAATTAAATGAAATAGAATAACAGAGAGACCCGATGGCTACCCCCTCCTCATTATGAAGTGATACATATTATAAATATTGACAAAGGTAAAAAATTTGAAAGAAAAATGTGATGTGATCCATTGCAATGTAAGCAGGACTCGAACCTGCGACCCTACGTTTCCGGCGTAGTGCTCTCCCAACTGAGCTATCATATCGTTACGTCAATCACACCAAATCTTTGATTTCATAATTAAATGATACAGGAGCATCCTTTGCGTCATATGTGTTTAAAATGATTATGCGCATAAAAAACGTTGATAAATTGTATAAAAGAAAAATCACAAAATCTAAATTCAAAATTTAAAAATCCCCGAATCAACCAGTTAAGAACCATTTCGAGAGGCGAGGCTTTCGATTAAAAAACCGCATTCAAATCGGACCATCCCTTTTTGAGCTACAATTCCACAGACGCCCTCCTTTTTGACAGGAGTTAAAAATAAAAAATAAATGTAACTAAACTTGTGATTAATTTTCTCTCTAATAAATTTTAGTTAAACTATTGAGATAGTATTTTTTTGTCATAGTAAAACCCAGTGTAAGCCGGATTTACTATGATATGATTAAAAAACCGCTTTTAGATCCAGTAATAGAGACCATTTATATTCCCTAAATCGCTAGATGGCAATGCCAATGCGTTGGGCACAGAACCATCAGCCAGCCCTACTTGTACCTAATAGCTTCGTTTAAATATCATGTTATATCATTCACAAGAGGGGTAAATAGAAGTAGAAATTTTCTAAGAGCACAATATGTATTAAACGTGGGTAACTTCAAACTTGATGGTGAAATTTGATTGCTACTTTCCATTCTAGAGTAGCCAAAATTAATTTAAGAACATCGTTTTAAAAATGTAAGAATTAGGTTGTGTATAATGGCCCTAATATTCGACTACACACGTGGACGACTTCCGAAAGAAAAAAATATAGAGGGATTGGAGGGAAAATTAAAAATACTTTTTAACATGGCGTCTGTGTTCATGAACTGACTGAACAGCTGAATTATGTTTTTTTGAGTGGTGTATTTTTTCATTTTATTGCAAATGTTTGAGAAAAGCACTATACATGCCTTAGCCGTGAAATGGGTCGGCCGTCTATACCTACTCAGCCGGCAAGCCCTTATTTCCCGGCGTCTGCAGTACTTAAATGTCCTTTGTGTTAAACATTATTTTAAACCCACAAATGACGGCTAATTGTGTGAGGTGGGGTGGAAAAACTACGCCCGGCGCCCTGACAATAAGGGTTGAGCGGAGACAAGGAAGAGGAGGCCTTTGCCAGCAGTGGGACATTTAAATAGGCTATTAAAAAAGGCATGTATTTAAATCGATATCTGTATATTCCCTTTTTTCGATCAAAATATTTGAAAGTTTCACCAAAAATACTAACTTGCACACTAATTATGCACACTATAAATAATGCAAATTAAATATACTATTTAAAGGTATTTTATCTACGCAGTACGCACATATCATTAGTGCTCTAAAATGCGTTCAGAAACCGTAGGAAATGATCAGCATTACTACAACCAATTTTACTATGAGAACTTTCTTATCTGTGGCAGTAGGTAAAATCTGTACTGTAATGTTATAACAGTATCAATTATTGTAAGGTTATGAGTTTAAATTTGGAACAGCTGTCAAAACTAAAGTAGGTCTCTATTCTAGTATCCATAGATATTAATATTGTTATCGATACGAAACGTCAATTCAGTATGTTTTTTTATAAAAACCGCACGACATTTGACATCGAGTGACATGAGAATATGGATAGGGGAGACCGGGTATGGAAGTCACACGGGTTGGTTGTCACAGCGGCCATAACTGACAACTAAAGGCACGAATCAGTTTACCGACCGGTGTCCGAGGATCGCGAGAGCTAAACCCCCCTCCATACTTTACCTCAGTCGGCTCCGGTATGTTGTGACGGAGCCACATTCGTTTACTTTTTTCCGCCAGTAAAAGTATTTTTTTGTGCATCTGTGTTAAATCTCGTAGGCACACTTTTATTTTGGATATTAATATGCTTCTTCGTGTATTGTTTAAGTTGAACTTGTGTATAATCATATTGTTATAAGGTTTTTAGTGGAAACATTCATTTGAATTTATATTGTAAGATTATTTTCTAAAACGTGTTTTGGGGCAGGTTGTCTCAGGTCGACGGGGGCTGGTAGTCACGTGTGACTACTGTGAAGGTTCTCCTTCACTGTTGGTGCTATATGGCCACCGACATAAAAGTAAACTTGTATATTGTATGTTTATATTTAGAATAAGACGCGTGACATCCGTCAATAAAATAAAATGTAGTAGTTAGTTATCCTGTGGCCTGTGGGCAATAAACATCTTTACGAAGTACCTCTGCTCTGTTAATTATTCCACCTCTGAAGTTATCCCCCCCGGCTGTCGCCACACTTGGTGGAGGCAGCAAACCCTATATTTAGAGTCACGCGAGTATTGAAAGTTTCCCCGCTCCCAACTAATTTTGTCCACAGATTCTCGGACCGCTGTGACAATTACGTACTGAAAGCTTACGGTTGGCATAGGAGCCAGACAGGAGTGAAGCGCACCGTCTATATGCGCACGAAGCAAAACGAAGAATAAGTGCACATTTGTGGTATTGTATGTAACTATTGACTGCACCGCCGTGAAGGAGCGAATTCGACAAACGGGTGAAGTTGACGAATCATTGAATCACCCATTATCATTTTTCATCCCAAGCGATTATAATTTGTTTGTGCATTGTTTCGGACTCCACATAAAAATGGAGACGAGTACTTTTAATGGCTTATCTGACGTGGATGATTTCATATTCCAATTCAAAATAATGGCGCAAGTCAAAAAATATGATCCTGCACAATCGCAAGCAGCGATCGCAGCATATTTGTCAGGACCAGCGTTACAATTTTATAAGGCTAATCATGCAACTTTCACATCATTCGAAGATGTTTTGACGAAATTAAAAAGCGAATTCCCGTCGAGCCAAAATTATGTACAAAGTTTTTATTATCGTCGACAGGAGACTCATGAATCACCAATAATATTCTATTATGCTCTGGAAGCATTGGCGTCTAAGGCCGGGAACATTGTAGAAACAGACTTCATCACCCATTACATTAAGAATTTACATGACAGCGCCAAATTATTCTTTACAACTTCAGCGATCAACACGAAGGCAGAGCTCAAGGCGGCTATTCATCGGTACAATGAGTATCATTCGCAAGAACAAAAACCCTCAATTGTTATACCAATTAACGAGACTCCATATCCAATGATCCAAAGCCAACAGGGTGAACTATCACTATCACCAATAAATGTTTCATCCCCAAATGTATCGACGGCACCCCAATCAGCATTTTCTACACCAGTACCAGTTCATACGCCAGTACCAGCGTTTGCTACGTTAACCAACGATCAGGCGGTGAACACGCCTGTGAACCGTGGTTATCCAAGTTATAATTTCAGAACAAGACCACAACAAAATTATCGGGGCAACTACCAAGGAAATGCACCTTCGAGATCAACGTACCGGAATGAAGAGAATCGCCCAAACGCCGATGGACGACGCGGGACTGGAGCGACGCGGCGTTGAACACACTACGCTCCGATACTAATACAGGCAATAATGAACCTTTACATAATAGGTCTTATATAAATGTAGAAATATTTAATGACAAGTATCTAGCTCTGATAGATAGTGGAGCAAGCGTATCTTGCATTAGTCTGTCTATTGTCAAAAGTTTGAATATTAAATTTAATGATGATGATAGGATTTCTTTGAAGATAATCGGTGGCAAATTTGTTTGTACTGAGGGTTCAGTACAATTAAATATAATTGTAGATAATGTAGTATTAAATCACGTAACGATGATTATAAAACCAAGACGGTTGACTGGAAGAAGTTTAAAACTTTGTAGATTATTTGTAGGACCATATAAGATAATACACCGATTGTCTCCATTGAATTATGTGGTGCAAAAACTCACTCCCAGTGGTCGTGCCAAGAATATAATAATTCATATTAACAGATTAAAGAAATTCTTTAATCGTTAATCCCAATTAATATAAACAGTTCTATATATTTCTAGGGTGTAAATAATAAAACTATTATTTTTCAGAAATTTTTAATTCAGGCTGACTGTACAAGGATGCAATTGTATTTGTTGCATTTACAAGTGTCACTGTTGTAAATATAATTTAATTTATTTCCACAAGATATTAGCTGCATTTCTAAGTTATTAATATAGGAAGTTTAATTTATAATTTCCTGCACTATAAATTACTGCACTTTGAATTTATTGCATTTTCAGTACCTTTTACTTGAAATAATTTTAACTTATTGTTTCCTCAGACCTCCAATATTTATTTATAATACTTTATTTCCAGCATTTTAATTTGTGTATGCTAATACATATTTTTCTTTTCCATGTAATTCGACACTGCAAGGGCCGTTGCTGTCCCAGTTCCTTGGGATTTCAGCTGCTGGTGTGATTGAATGCCTCGCGCATTCGTCATCCAGGGGCGGCAGAGGTTCTGGCACGGGGTGCCAAGAACTTCATGCGGCCTGCATCGGGCCGATGCAGTCTGAAGATTTTGTATTGTTGTTTCTTTTGCCCTTATAATAAATAAATAATTTATTTAATTTTAACTAGGAGATAGGTAGGAATCTAAATAAAGGAATTTTTCGTATTTTTCGTTGATAACTAATTTTACGAATTGACGTTGACATTGCATTTGACATGTCAATATGACGTGTCATGACATCGTCTATGGTCGTGAAATTAGTTATGAGGTAATTTTTTTATCGGTAAAGGTTTGTACGGTACGGAATCTTGAAGCATAATTCATATGCTTCAGGATTCTAATATGAAAATAATTAAGGTACAGATTTCTGGGGCATATTTAATATATATGCGCCAGGATTCTAATATAAAGCTAGTGGTAGACGGGTATCACTATTTGTTAGTCCTGTATGGATGTTTGAAGCAAGTGTCATAGACAATGTTTTCAAGCATCTAATACAAGGGCAGTGATATACCGTGGTACAACTGTTTGGGGCATGCGACGTGTGTCATATGTCATACTCCAGGCAGTTAAGGTTAGAACATTCGTGATAATTAAGTCGAGTGTTGTGCCGGTGTTACACCAGGCGATTGAATTACTAAAGCCTGTCATTTTAAATTTTGTATCGAATGGTCTATGCTTTAATATATTAAGTCAGATGACTTTTGGGGACTAGTGAAGTTGGTGCCTTGCCTTTTTAGCAGGTTTTTGTCAAGGCGAAGCCAGTGTCAGTCAACATGTCAGATTACGTAACATGCCATAGGCTAGTGTCTGCTCATGTCCTGACCCTGGTTATCTCTTAGCAAGAGACCATCTGGGTATGAATGTATGGGTATCCCTGCATAGGTAGGGACCTCTTATATGTTAGGCAGGAGTAGTTTTGTTTAGTGTCTGTATAGTAAAACGAATGTCCCTCGTTTACCCCGAGACGGCGGGAAATGTGAAGGTTCTCCTTCACTGTTGGTGCTATATGGCCACCGACATAAAAGTAAACTTGTATATTGTATGTTTATATTTAGAATAAGACGCGTGACATCCGTCAATAAAATAAAATGTAGTAGTTAGTTATCCTGTGGCCTGTGGGCAATAAACATCTTTACGAAGTACCTCTGCTCTGTTAATTATTCCACCTCTGAAGTTATCCCCCCCGGCTGTCGCCACACTACCTTATTAGCTGGAAGCGAATTTAGTTTTTGGGTGTTTTTATTAATTATGAATACGTATTTCGTTACTTTCCTGGTCACAGTGACTTACATACATCATTTATGTTTATATAAGTTACTAGCTGAAAAAAAAAATTGTTTTTGAGATTTTTTTATTAATTACGAATATTTCGTTATTTTCCGTTACAGTAACTTACATAAAACATTTTTATCTTCAAAAAGAAAAAAGTTCGTTTGATATAAATGTGTGTATTATTGTATATCCCTCTTATTTTACTATGTGATTACGTACCCCAACACCTGTGACAACCATCCCTGACACGGGGTTAAATGTCACAATTTTCTTTTTTCATAAAAACAATAATATCTTCTCCGCGTATAGCGTTAGAGAAAGAAAACTCATTTATTTACAAACTAGAATAAATACCCTATCCATCGATGTATCATTTGCCTATTCTTATTTAACAACAATGGTACTAAAAATGAAAAAAAGAAAAAATGAGACAACCATACCCGGTCTCCCCTACATTCGTTTGTATATGATTTGGAAAAAAAAACATTCGTCTTGACGGAGGTTCGAATTGCCGCCAATATTGTTGTCATTTGTTTGTTGGTTCTTTGCTGTTACGAAAGTATAATTGTGATAAGTTTATTGTAATTCACATTTTAGTTGAAAATATTGTTTCAATGTAAATGTAAATTACAACTATTACAATAAATAATCTGTTTATGTATTTGTTCAGATTTATTTCTTACTGCATTAGTATATGTCGTTTTTAGATATTTTACAGGTAGCACTAGTGGTGCCGGTCATTTCCTTATGGCTTCTGAACCCATCTTAGAGTACTTATGATATGTGTGTAGATAAAGTAGTGTATACAACTGTACATAATTAGGCCCGCTGACGCTCGTTTCATAAAACCACACTCGTGTTTTAAGGCCTCTCCTTATGTAGGTATCAGTTACAAAACTGTTTTACTGGATATAAAAAAAAACGGGATATATTTAAATGCACATCTTTATAATATTTCAGTACACTAGGTAACTCCACTAATTAACTGAATGCATACCAGAAAAACGAATGCTGTGCAAAAAAACAATTGATTAACTGAACATGTCCTACAAAAAAAACTTAAACATCATACAAAACGAGATGACCTTTTTAACCGAATTCACACCAAAAATATGGTTCGTACATCAGATATATTTGAAAGTTTCACCGAAAATACTGACTTGCACACTATTTATCCTCGCACTGCACACTAAGATCCGACTCGGCCGGGTTAGGTTAGGTTAGTTTTTTTTTTTTGATATCCAGTAAAACAGTTTTGCAAATACCTTTAAATAATATATTGAATTCGCATTTTTTAGTGTGCATAATTAGTGTGCAAGTCAGTATTTTTGGTGAAACTTTCAAATATTTTGATCGAAAAAAGGGAATATACAGATATCGATTTAAATACATGCCAAAAAAACTAACCTAACCTAACCCGGCCGAGTCGGATCTTAGTGTGCAGTGCGAGGATAATTAGTGTGCAAGTCAGTATTTTTGGTGAAACTTTCAAATATATCCGATGTACGAACCATATTTTTGGTGTGAATTCGGGTAAAAAGGTCATCTTGTTTTGTATATGATGTTTAAGTTTTTTTTGTAGGACATGTTCAGTTAATCAATTGTTTTTTTTTTGCATACCTATCCCATTAAAAAATATATAATTACAACGAAGACCGACTGTTGGCATGTCGCATCACAATTTTTCAACATATTACATTTTTCATTCTCCTATGCATACCGGGAAATTTTAGTATAGGTAGAGAGGGGGGGGATTTTCGGAACTCTAAACTTTCTGTGTACTGCCAACCGTACCCGTAGTTGGTATATCGGTCAAATTACTATATGGACTTGGTCATAGGTATGTTTTGTATTTTAAGTGAAAATTCCACAAAATAAAAGGCTTCTTTTTCGAAATCGGTTGAATATCGTTTCGGACACACCCGTATTTTATTACCATGGTATCCGAATCGCCTTGGAAACCATAATTTTCTTCTTAACCGCATTACGAGAGGACGAACTTTGACATTTAGGAGCGTGGGCCAGAGCCAGAGCAAAGAAGCTTGTAGTGGGCTGTGGACCTCGCGAATTTATGTAGATATCGCAGACATTTATTATTTTAGAAAACCCGGCCAAGTGCGAGTTGGACTCGCGCACTGATGACCGACGGACATATCTACAGACAAACAGACCAGACAGACGGACAGCGGACTCTTAGTAAAAGGGCTGTTTTTAAGCCTTTGTGTACGGAACCTTAAAAAATTTATCGACAGAAAAGATGGTCAAGTCCGCGTCGGACTCGCGCACCGAGGATTCCGTACGGGCCATGAAAGCACTGCTCTAATGGAAAGTATACTGAGCGACAAACTAAACTTTACCTTTGGGAAACCGTTTTACATACTTTAAATAAAGACTCGCAATTTTACATAGGAGTAGTCTTCTGTCCGTGAGTCTCAGACATTTTATTAACGACGTGACGTCGACTTTTACGATGTGAGCAAACCCGTTTCGTAGATATTTTGAATGAAGACCGTAAGAAGTATACTTTTCAGATTTTTCCCTATACTTGTATTATAAAACGGTATTACTTATAAAAAACTGAAAACTATATACATCCATCCATATCCATACTAATATTATAAATGCGAAAGTGTGTCTGTCCGTCTGTTACCTCTTCACGCTTAAAACGCTGAACCGACTTAGATGAAATTTGTTAATGGAGATAGTTTGAGACCCGGGAAAGGACATAGGATACTTTTCATCCCGAATAAATTTAGTGCTCCCGTGGGATGAGCGGGTAACACCGCGGGGACAGCTAGTTTGTAATAAAATCATAAAAAACATTCATTTTCAAACATCATATTTGGAGAACTCGGTTGTGTTAAGTTTGCACCTTGTTTGTATGCGG
This sequence comes from Apotomis capreana, assembly GCA_947623375.1. Classification (NCBI taxonomy): domain Eukaryota; kingdom Metazoa; phylum Arthropoda; class Insecta; order Lepidoptera; family Tortricidae; genus Apotomis; species Apotomis capreana. Next base: position 3,960,546 of record OX392520.1, read on the forward strand.
CGCCATATATTTCAGGTGCAAACTTAACTCAACCAGGCCAATTAAGATGGGATAAATGAAAGTTTGTACGGAACGCGCGCTCAGGGCGCGAATCAGACTCGCACTTGGCCGGTTTTTTTTACGACTGGCTGTTTCTTTTTTCATTTTAATTATTTTGTTGCCATACCTTTTCTTATACCATGTACAGACCCTTCGAGACCATCACATCGTCAAGATAATTCGCACGCTTGGTAAAATAATGCAACATGTGACTTTGCGTCAAAAGTGGTTTTATTACGGAAATATCCTTAGAATTATGCGTTCTACACGGTAGAATTTTTTTATAATTTTAACTTTTGTCGTTTCTGAGATATTTTAAGCGGAAAACGACGCAAGTGAAGAGGCGACGTAAAATAATGCTACAAATGCGTATGCGTCCTTTTTTGACGTCGTTCCTGTGAGCGCATATCGGCGCGCGCGTTGTCGTAAAATCAGATGCGTCGGTGTTACCGGACTGTGATCATGCGTTGCGTTTTGGATCTAAATCGGCGAGAATGGATGCGGAAAACGAAACCGGTAATGATAAGTACTTTTTACAGGTCAAGAAAATTATCTTGTAATAAACAATCGTATGTGCACATACGACTGTTTGAGTTCTAATTATTGAGATTAAATAGCCAGTCGCATGATCACATTCGACATTATTTATCGATTTTTAACTAATTAATATTTTTTTTAACAAACATGTTAGGCAATATTGCCATAATGTTATAAGAAGAGTTTAAGGTAATTTAATTGTTTTTTTAAATTATGGTCGTATATTCATTTGCGTCGTTGTTGTACAAACTATTCATAGTCGCATCGTAACATGTTGCGTTATTTTAGGTCGTAGTTTAAGATGGGTCGTTATCAAAAAGTTTGAAGGTATAAAAAGCATGTTATTGTAAAAAAAAATCTAACGTTTTATTAATATAGTAATAACTAAATGTCTTACCTGTAATTCCAACCATTTTAAACCATGAAATTTATCTTTTTTTTTTATTACCTATATGAACTGTACGAACTTTACCTACTAATAAAATCTACTTATTTGTAGATCTTAACATATTTATCATATTGTATTTATTTCTATGATGCCGTTTTTAGAGAAGTGATTATTCTTTTCGTTATTTGAAGTTTCTAAAGGAATCTCGAAATATTGGGACACGAGGAAATCTTCGACAAAGCGAACTTAGAAGACTCTGCTCTACCCGACCGTATCAGCGAAAAAATAACCTGTTACTACTTACTACTGCATTCATCATGCTAGCATATAATGTGCTTGTAACAGTAAAAGCAAAAAAAGATAAGAAGGAAGGCCCTGCTCTCGACAAATGTCCACCAAAACTTTTAAACCTAGTTAAATGTTTCCACGCACGGTGCTGTTGTTCATGACAGCCGGACTTCTGCTTTGTTCGACATACGGAGGGACTGCGGCCGAGTACTACCACCGATACTTTTCGACATCTTTTTCCCTGCTTTTGAAGGTTGCATTTGGGAACTTTAGTTTAGGGGATACACTTTACACACAAGAGCAGAAGGGAAACTTTTTGTTTTTTTCCTGTTGAGGTCTCGTCGTAAACGTATACATCGATTCACTGTTATTTTCCGATGATGCCGCATTCGTTGCCATCAATTTCCCAAGAGTTACAGATTCTTTTCGATAAGTTCGCACACCCTTGTTCTCTCTTTTCCATGTCCATTAATGCTAAGAAGACAGTTGTTCTGGCGCAAGGTTTTCACCAGAAACCAACTATTTTGTTGGATAGTGTCGTGTCCCTTGATGTTGTTGATTAGTTCCCTTATCTAGCAATCTCACTTGTCAAGCAATCTGTCACTGAATGTGGATATCGGGAACCGGCTTGGTAAAGCGGTTACAATGTTTGGGAAGCTCAGTGCAGGAGTCTAGACTAGTCACTATCTGACAATCGCCTTCGTAGCAGTCTAAACATCACTTGGCGAGAAAGGGTCACGAATGAGTGTTGTAAGTCGCGCAGTTTTCCAGGATTTCTGCAATGCTTAAACAGCGTAGATTGTGATGGCTGGGGAAGCATGTGCACCGTATGGATGCCACTCGCTTACTGTGTACCCTGAAATGTGGGGAGGCCCATGTTGCGTTTCAAGGACTGCACTAAGCGAGCAATGCCGGCATTTGGCATCAGCCCAGCAGACTAGGAAACTCTGGCCGACGAGCATAGCAAGTGGAGAATGTCTTTAGCCGAAGACTGTAAGACTGAGAAATCAAAGCTTGTTTCAGATTTTAGCCGCAAAACGCGAGAGGAGACGCCATAATGAGAGGAGGGTTGTTTCACCAGCTCAATCATCTAACGACCCTTTATCGAAATGTCAATCTTCATCACTGTCATTCCCGCATCGGACTTTATAGTCATTCTTAATCTTAACACTGCCACAAAAACGCTGCATAGTAAAATAATCATCTGATACAAATTTTAAGGCCTGTGATGAAAACAGTTTATGACTTATATAATTAGGTATTAGGTCTTAAAACACTCGTGTGTTTCGTAAAACCAAGCTCAGGTCAATGCTCATGTTTTATGGCTTATCATTAAGTAACAGTTGTATATACTACTATCAAAAAGTTTAATATTCTTATCTATTCGTTATTAAGTTATATAATACAAGTACGGGTATTTTATAAATAAAATTTATATAGTGTTTAGTATGAACGAGTTGTTACTTACTAGTTTCAGTTTTTAACGCTTATTTTATTAATGGAGTACCTACATATTTTATGGAAAATATTATGTAAGTGATGATACCTTATCATGCCGATAAAAAGTTAATATGTATTAAAATTAATAACATTGTTTTATTTTCTTGCACTTACTGTGTTCTAGTAGCAAACCACAGTATTTTTACTCATTGCTGCCTAGTTATTTAAATAAATAATTCTGTAAAATAAGTTCACTTGAAATAATATTCATTTACAGATACCTAAATCTTTCAGATTCTATAGAAATATAATATTTTACACATATACGACCTCATAATTCCAAGGGTTATTCATAAAACAAAGACGTATGTGCACATGCGTCACGTAGATTTTTGTAAAATAATGACGGATCTGCTGATACGTCGGCTGATGCTTGGTAATAAATAGCCGTATGTGCACATCCGTTACATTATTTTGAAAAATAATGCGTTAAATTAAATGGGACATAACACATTTAATTGATTACATTAATATAAACCTATATGCAAAAGTACATGACAATTCGACGAAACGCAAAAATGTTATCAGCAAAAATCACTTGGAGAATTTTTAAACTGCTCTCCTGTAAAGTACACATTTTGCAGATGTGGCTTTGTTTTACCAAGGGTGCGAATTAAATAAACCCTTTTTTAGCGCTAACTTGTTGATTAAAAGTTGATTCGTCCGAAGGAGAGACCTATGACTGCGACGAGCGTTAGCGACTGAACCATAGAGCGCGGGGAATGCGTATTTAGATCGGCGCGCGGTCGCCATAGTAAAAATATATGGAGAATTAAAAGCACTTTTTGGTAAATCTGGACCTTTAATACCAAACAATAATTGAAATATTTGATGCGGACAAATTGTAACGTAAAAATTTATCTTTTTTTTGAACTGAAAATCAGAATAGATTTCCATTGTTAATGCATAAAAAAAACACTTAACGCCTGCTTACGATTTTACAGTTTTCGTCCAACCTCACTTAATTTTCTAGGGTAAAATATTAATAATCTTATAATATTTCCACGGAGGAGTTGTTAACACATCCTTCGAAGTGCTAAATATATAGTTTAGAAATGGATTAAAAACAACTAGAGTGTTGACGTTGTCTACTTAACGGCAACTGCCTATTTTTCACATTTCGCTCGGCGCAGTCTTAAGGCACAGATTATAGAATAGAATAGAATAGAATAGAATAAAAATTTATTCGTTAACATACACAAAGTGGACAACAAATATTAGAAAAATAAAATAAAATAATATCGTTGTTGTGTATGCCACGAAAAGGTCACACCTCAGCATAAATGCTGGTCCGGGAACCAGCGCTGGTCTTCCGGTGAAACCTATCAGTGACGCCACGGTGAACCGCACACACACGGCTGCATTCTTAGACTGAACGCAGCGTAAGCTTTTGTCAATGCCAAGACAATGACATTGACAAGCGACAGTGCTGTCAATGGTGTCATTATCTACAAGTTATAAGGACAGTTTCTGGACTTTCATCAGTTTCGTCAAAAGGAAAACAAAGCGCGACGCATCAGGACGCCATATTGTTTTCTTCATTTTGCATTAGGTATTTGTAGCCCGGAATAGACCGACAGGATCACAGCACAGGACGCAACCGACGCTCTCTGTTGTTTAATGAATTAACTAAAAATGCTGCAATTGTTTTAAAGATCTGCCAATCGGGCAAACTCTACGAGACAAGTGTCAATTAAGATCGACTTGACTTGAAGCTTAAATTCATAAATGACATCTGTCCGAAATATTACCATTATAATTACAAGACTGTTTACAAGCTTTTATTTAACTTGCAATGTAACTATGTTTGTCCGAATTGTTTGGATGGAATCTTGCAACTAAATTTTAAAGGATATCTTCAACCGATTGAGCTGAAATTTTGCATAAGTACCTCGCTCATACTAACCTGCATCGCTCTGTTAAGATTTTTCCTGAAATCACAACCCCTTTTCAAAGAAAACTTTTTTTTAACGTAGTTGGGTAAAAAGCATCCTAATATGATATTCAAAAACCAGCATTTTACTTTAAATTCCTTTAAGCCGTTTGGCTTCATGATGCCGCAAATAATGTTCCTCTTAACAAAGCAAAAGAAACTATCGCGCTACACATTTTTCCTGAAATTATGACGCCTTCCCATAGGCAGTGGTTTTCTAATTATTTGTCAAACTTTCTATAAATTATGAAGATCAATGAATATTCCCAATTGTACATAATTTTGGCATTTCACTTTCGTAACTCGCCTGCAGCGGCTGTAGGTGAAAAACTTAACTAAAGGACTAGGTATATGTATGTACTCGTACCTAGTAGTGTAGTAACATGTCTGTACAAAGAAATTGGCGTTCGATGTTTGAATTTTGTCGTAAAGCCGCTTTTGGTTTTATGTGTGCGCGTCTACGAACCAATCATAGAGACGTTTTGCTTGTGACAGATGGGCATACGGAGGAAATTTAGCCCGTGGCTAACCAAAACTGGCTTCACTTTCAAGCGCTAACTAGGTTTCTCTTAGGTGTATTTATTCTAAGACCACTACAAGTCACAGTCCTTTAGTTAAGTTTTCATCACCTATAGTTTCATTTTAATAAAGCCACGCTCGGTGGATTGTGAAGCTCTTGCTGCCACTGCTGCCGCTGAAAAGGTGCCGGTTTACACTTGAAGAGGCCAGTCCTTTGTTTTTTTTTCCTTTTTGGTCAAATAACTTCAATCAACTTTTTGAAGTGAATAATACTTTTCCCTGAGTTCTAGCTTGTAACATAGCTATTTCATTTCATGCTTTCACTGCGTGAAAAATAAGTAAAAAAAAAAAACAGTTTTCTGCGTGAATTTTGTCAATTTCGAGTAGTACCTACTTAAAACAAAAATTATCAGTGAAAAATTCAAACAGTAGGTTTCAAATATGTACCAATAAATTGCAATAGCCCTGTTCTAAGTAGAAACATCACTATAGGCTTAGTTTTAAGATTTTGCAATACCCTTGCAGGGTCCATGTGATACATATGTATATTTTTTAATATCTCTTGTAAGTATGGTATGCAATAAATAATATGAATATGAATACATAGTATAAAACAAAGTCACTTCCCTCTGTCTGTCCCTATGTATGCTTAGATCTTTAAAACTACGCAACGGATTTTGATGCGGTTTTTTTAATAGATAGAGTGATTCAAGAGGAAGGTTTATATGTATAATACATGCATAATATAGCATTGCACCCGTGCGAAGCCGGGGCGGGTCGCTAGTTGATAATATTGTCTAAAACTATCAGCATTTTTGAACGGATAAGCCTTAACCAATCTTATTAACATGCATACCCATGATTGGAAGAAACTCGCAAAAGTTAGTTAATTATTAACCTAAAATGGACCTCTGACATTTAAAGGTTGATGGTGAATATTAATTAGGTATTTACTTATCATATCGCCGCACTCTCCCCTGGGGTTGGAGTAGGACGACTTTGTTGATATTTGTTTTTTAAACGGGCGTCTTTTAAAACCCGATGAAAAAAGGGGGGTGTTATAAGTTTAACATGTGTATATCTGTGTGTCTGTCTGTGGCATCGTAGCGCCCAAACTTAAGTGCGTTTTTTTTTCAATCGAAAGCCTGGTTTGTTGACATGGTCCTTAGCTATATTTGATGAAATTTGGAGCTCTCGTCTCGAAGATATTCAGCTTTAAGTGGAACAAGCGACTGGGTCTCAGCCAATATTGTAGCTAAAAATTCCAAATTCTGTTTTTACGTTCAGTTTTAGTAGCATTTTCTATATCACACATTAAAACAGGGTCTCATGACCAGCTACTTGTGTCGGGGGTGTTTTTATTTTTTTAGGGTTCCGTACCCAAAGGGTAAAAACGGGACCCTATTACTGAGACTTCGCTGTCCGTCCGTCCGTCCGTCCGTCCGTCCGTCTGTCACCAGGCTGTATCTCAAGAACGGTGATAGCTAGACAGTTGAAATTTTCACAGATGATGTATTTCTATTGCCGCTATAACAACAAATACTAAAAATAAAATAAATATTTAAGGGGGGTTCCCATACAACAAACTTGTTATAGATTATATATATATAGGTACGGAACCCTTCATGCGCGAGTCGGACTCGCACTTGCCCAATTTTTTTATATAGGTTATATTGAGGTAAGGTGCGGTACAACTGCGGAGACCGCCACAGTCGAATAATTAACTAACTGCAGTTAGTCTTACCCCAACAGACAATATACTATGTACCTAGTCTTATCCCGCCTTTACCTTGTAACCGTTTCGAGAAACGGTATTTAATAGAGAAATGGAGAAACCGTTTCTTACTAAGAAGTAAAAACTTATAAAACTGTAACAATGGTACAATCGTGGTATTGTACACAGGTGGAAATGAGTAATCTGCCCATCGAAACGTGATACTGAAACTTACCGCAAAATTTAAAAATTCTAGCACATATTTCATCGCCAATGAGCAATGACTGATACCAATGCAATGGTGCAGATATATTAGTCATTGGCGATAAAAATATAATGTCAAAAGTACTAAAACTGTTTAGTCCTAGTTTGTACAGCCACAGCGATACTAGAGCTAGAATTTTTAAAATTTCGCGGTCATTTTCAGTATCACGTTTCGATGGCCAGACTCTAACTATTACACATTATTAGTAATAATATTACGGAAATTAAACCGAATCCAGTCAAGTAAATTTTTATTTTTTACTTTTTGACTATCAGAATCAGAATCAGAATCAGAATAAATTTATTTGTTCGATTCTCGTAAAGTTTTGTGAGCAGGTTTAATAGTTATTTTTGTTTTCTCGAGTCAGTTTTATGATTTTTTTCAAAATGGTTCAGGTGGTTCAGATAATAAATAGAGGTTGAAAAACATAAACCAATGAAAATTTCAGAAATTTCGAAATAAACTTATGAGGTCTCTTTAGTTAAATACGAAAACATGAAACATTTTGATATCGATACTACCTATTCATAAAGACATCGTGTTTGTTTTACTACAGCTACACTATACAATAAATAATGATGATACAAACATACCTAGGTATGTCCAGTCACCACAAATAACTTTTTGGAAGACTGTTTCAAACTCCACTATAATAGGGTAGTTTTTTGATACCAACCATTAAATGTGTTTAACAAAAAAAATAGTTATACACTCGCATTTTAAAAGAAAAAGTAAACTAAAGGAAGCAATTTGATCGTGCCAAAAGTGACGCGAGACATTATATTTCACATACACATAAGGGCTTGTGCACAAATCACGTGAGGTTTTTTCGGCTACTTTTTGACCGCCCCCCTCCCCCCTGGTGATATTTGGTAAGGTTATTTGCTAACCCCCCCCCTCCCTTTAAATTTCTAAAATCCTTAAAATTTCGTAAAATAGACTCGCTATTTTGAGGTATTTAACAAGTCAAGACTTATTTTTAACAAAACCGAGAAAAAAATATCGACCTTTTCTTAGTTCGTTCATTCACTGTAGAAAAAATACACGTGAGGTCTCCTTATACCCCCCCTCCCCCAACGTGATATTTCGTGATTTTTTCGTGACCCCCCCTCCCCCCTATGGAACCTCACGTGATTTGTGCACAAGCCCTAATACCGAAAACATTTCTTAAAAAGTAGCTGAATTGAACTGCCCCATCTAGCAACCCAAGTAGCAGACGGCTTTTCTCAGCTTAAATTGGCGACATAACCTATAAGCGCGTACGCGCTTATATCGCTTATGTGTGCTACTTGGCTAGCTTATTGGAGAAAAAGATATGTTCAGGAGGTTCCGATCTGGAATGATTAATGAAAATTAATGAATGAACTTACCGTCGAAGTTTTTATCCCCGTCGGTCGAGGGGCCCGTATACTTGACGCCCCTCGCAGTCTCGTTCTTACGCACTATATCCGCTGCGGTCACTATTTCCCACCCCATCCCACGCCTGGCCATAGAGTTGTTCCAATGCCACTGACACATATCAGTCCCATTACTCACGTATTCAAAATTACAGAACACACCCACAACCTGTGGATTGTAGTTATTTTTCAACGCGGGCACATAACTCGGCCCTGTTGGGCGCAAATTTTTAATTTTCTCAGTTAGGGACGTTTCGTTCGCGGGGTGCGCGCTCATCGCTATCGCTCCTTCGTTGTCGTTCATCATAACAACGTCTCTGTCGTTCTGTTTATTCAGCCTGTCGTTCTGATTGAGATTCAACTGTTTTAATATCGCTAGATTCTCTTTACCCTTTTTGTGGTTCTTGGTTCGGTTGTGGAGGAGAAAACTGGATAGCTGCTTGAAGGAGCCTTTCTCTTTGCCAGGGTTGGCGGATCGCGACTTCTGTTCTTTTTCCGTCGCCAGGGTTTTCTTCGTTTTATTTTCTGCTTTGACTTCATGTTGGTAATCGCCGACCACTAGCGCGACGACGGCCAATATGATGAACAGTTGCCTAAACGCCATTAGTGTGGGGATGTGCTTAGATGGTGGATGCGGGGGCCGTGGCGGCTATCCGACTCGGAGGGATATCGAACATTTTGCGCGCTACACAGCGTTATTGGGGTGTTATTGTCGACGCGATGTGTATTATTCATAACAAAAGGAGCGCTTCAAATCCGCACGCGCCCGTGGGTACGTCCGGGACGGTCTCGACTGGACCGATTATCTTATCAAGCGAGTCGGTCAGAAGTTGATACCAGCTTCGCTCGCCGGCGCTCCGTGCAATATGGCCTGTCCACGAGATTCCCCTTCGTCGGTCGATAAGCATACAATGTCCGAATACATCACGGATAACACTAAACTACGTGCCGAAACCGGCGGAACATCGATTCGATCTACCTAAGCCACTACATAAGCACTTATCTTTAAATTCGCAATAATTTCACAACTAGAAAACTCGTCCGGTTATCCCTGGAAAAACGATCACACACAGTTATGGACGATGAGGCGACGTCTATAAAACTAGCCCTCCGGCCGCTGGATAGGCGTTACACACATTATCTCCTCACTATATAACACAGAAGTTAATATAAAAATCACTTTTCGATATAAATCTCGGAAAATTTTCAATTTTCGCCACTAATATTACGTTTTAACTGCTCAGTATAACAAAGTACATACATCGCCATCCCACTCCCGGAGTGCAGCGCCACAGCGGGAGTATGCGGAACTAAACGGCCGAGGACCGAAATAATCATTACTTTTCGCGAGATGTGATCTTAGAGCGACTGATGCTGCGCAGGTGTCAACCCGCCTTCAGACAATTCAGCCCTTTCCCGGGCTTTCGCGCAGGATGTCGCTGCGTCGACCACCGGATATCAGATTGGTTCAATCAGGATCGCTGCTCACGTCAGCCGCCTCCCATTGGTCCGTTGAAACAAGGATCCAAATCATTCGCCGGTGCTAAAATTACCGCGCAAACGAACCAATGGTGAGCCGCACCGGATATTGCATGAAGAAAATTTCCTCAGAGATTTGTTTACGCGAACGGTGGGAGGTTGTCGTTTTTCACCGAGTTCCGATATCTACGGATATTGAATCGGAATCCCTTATTTCCTGTTATTACCTATCTTCTCATCCGGAATATCTCCGCATAAAAAAATGGTCAATTTAAAATAAGGACTAAGGAAACAGTTGAATCAGTTATATAGGAATTTAATTCATTATGTTCTTAAATAAAAGTGATCGATAATATTTTTCTTTCAAAAGAAGACAAGTGTAACGAGACAATTATGTCTACTATAATGCCTCATTTACATGCGCTGGAATAGTGTGTGAAATTGAGAGGTAAGTGAGATCGGTGACTAATACAATAATAATGAATGAAAAATGAGGGCATTTTGAAGTGAACAAGCAACTGTATGTGTATGTGTGTGTGAATGGGAGCGAACTGACAGCTCACTAGATTAGGGTCAAGCGTTCTGAAACCATTTCGGTAATCGGTATTTCTAAACCACTAAAACAGATAATTTTCTATTCCTATTCTTCTTTATTAACTTTTATAACAACTTAATAAGACAATTGTATTATTGCCTAAAAATAAAGTGACAAAAACTTGGAACGATATTGAAATGCTACAAATCAAGTAGTAGTGTAAACAATAGTATGTATGGTCAATTAGTTTTAGAACGCCACACCACTCCTTGCGGTTTATTTGGTACAGTATTTCGCTCGGGATTTTTACTTAAAAAACATTTAATAGTGTGAAAGTGGGTGAAGGTGAAAAAAACATGTTTTGTGTATGAATTTCTGCGGCTGTATTGTGAGGTACGTGATTCAATTGTTTCGCAATCCATTGTTCTGTGTTCTAAGTCACTACGATACGTAGTTATCTAAAAAAATAAACAAAACACCGTTCCCCTAATATCGTTCTATTTTCAAATTTTTAATCGAATATATCAATGTGAAATTATTTTAAAGTAAACATCTTTTTAATTTGAAACCCAAGTAAGTACATAATGTGTAACCATAAAGAAAGAAAATTGCCCATGTTTCCAAAATAGAACGGACACATTTACTACTTGTTTAAAATGAAAATAACTGAAAATACTAGTTGTATAGAAAGTAAATTGAAGTAATATACCTACTGTTAACAGAGATCTGCGTCACAGTATTTTATCTCATTCTTATATTCATTTTATTCTATTTATAAAGGTACTTTTAATTTTTCTTTTACAATATGTTATATCACCGGGTTGCTTATTACGTATTTATCAGCATATCGAATTTTCTGATATTCAGATTTAATATGGAATATCTGGTTGCCTGTTTATAGGTTTATAGGTATATAAGAAAAACTGTGAATAACAAGCAATTAAAACCCAGGGTTTTACAGGAGTGAAACACAACTCTTAACTAAACAATTTGTATAAAAATGTTAAATGTCACGCACTTCAAGTTTACTATGTTTATGTGATGAGAAACAATATCGGGATACTTAAACTACTAATATTATTAATGTAATTCGTACATTTGAGACTGTTCATGATAGAATTAAATTATGGCACACATAAAAAAAAATCTTTCAAGATTTTTTAAACACCCCTTCAAATTTAACGTAATGTATGTAGTAGAAATAACAGTAGCTTATTTTATACTACAGTAAAAGATTTTTTGCCTGGTATCTTTTGTTCCATTTTCAAGGGGGATTGGGCCTTGGCATATGAAATTAACTATAAAATTGGGTAAATAGATATAGAATAGAATAGAATATTCTTTATTGCACACCTCAACAGGAAATAAATACAAACAAAATCAGATTACAAGTAACATTCAATAGAGGTAAACAACAGGCGGTCTTATCGCTAAAGAGCGATCTCTTCCAGACAACCTTTGGGTAGCGAAATTAAATAAAAACGTCAGAAATGAGTAGGCGATGCAAAAGTAATCATGGATTCTGTGGAAAAAAACTACTAAAATAATACATTTATAAATAAACGTACATAAAATACCAAAAAAATAAATATAGATACACAAATAAACCTACTTAAACATACATAACATAGGCATATACATATAAAATAATATTAGTAACGAACCACACTTCATGTCGGTCACAATACCAAAAAATTAAAGAAGGGACAAATAATGTCCCTTACTTACTTAGAAATACCCTTTGAGCTGGCTAAAGGTTGGAATCATTCAGTTTTGTATTAAGCTTACGTAGCTGGGATAATTGCGAATTTATTTATTTATTATTTTATAACATTTATTTATTTTATAGTCGGAATTGCAAATACCTCAGGTTACCGTATTAGTTTTGTAGTTGTGCCACCATAAATACCTTTAAAGTAATCGAACATTATGCTAATACTTTTGTTATTTCCTGTGGCACTTATCTTATCAGCTTATAAATATGAGTGGATGGGTTACAGATTAAAGGAATATTGATGAACATGATCATTTGATTTCAAACACTAGAATACAAATTATACATATCCAATAGTCTTAATGATAATAATTATTTTTCTTATAAAAAAATGAATTAATCATGTTCAAAAGTGTTTCGTTAATTACCCCGACAAATCGAACGTGATGTTACGTTAATGGGCTCTAGGGAACTGTCTCTTCAAGACCAATTATAATTAATTTAGAGAAAATTTAGAGAGAAAATTTAGAGGATTAAAGTCTTTTTGTTATAAAAATGTATGAAAATCGTTTAAGTTTAAATTAAATCAACATGATAGTTTGTTTAAACACTTTATTCAAAGTGTCAATGCATGTCATGAAACTCGATTCCCACTGGCTTGTTTTTTACTTGGCTTTTGAAAACCTGGAAATTATTGCTTGTTTTGCTGTGTATCAGTTAAATACAAACGGGTCATTCCCATGTCCTAGATTGTAAAGAACATTTTTTTTTTTTGCTTTTAACTAATTAAAAATTTAGTGGGCATGTTGCATATTAAATGCAAACAAATGCACATCTATACTTTCAAGTAATTTAATAGAATTGACTCTATTGCACAACTCCATAAGAAAGATACACAAACACCTGTATAACACTTGACCAGGCTTCGGGCTTTTCATAGCACGGTAGAAAGCTATGGAGCATGGTAGAAACTTAGATAGCTATCAAAATGTAATTCAAACTTCTACTTATTAATTGATTTAATTCTAAAGTGTTTACAGTTAATGTGGTTAATATTCCCAAAATTTCATTTCATTTCATCATGAACATGAAATACATTTTAAAGTTAATGTTGGCTCTATAGCAGTAACGTCCTAGCGTGTTATGAAAAGTTCGAAGCCTAAACATTAACATAAGATAACCATGGTCATAATATATTCAAGTTTCTGAATGTTCGTATTCGGCCGAATAGTTCGGTTACATTGCCGAATATTTACCGAATAAGCAGTCAATAACGAGCGTAGTTTCGTAATTCGTCGGATTGATATCCTATTTCAGCATTTCAAGATTTTCAAACAACTGCAAAAAGAGATAAATATGCGTCAAAATATAGATAAAATTATTTTGCAAATAACCGCAGCTTAGCTTAAGTAATATAAACCAGTTGTTTTAATTGCCGCTAAAATGTAAACAAACAAAACATTAAATGCCGCGAGCGCGAGGGTTCAAAACCTGCGCAACCGAATATTCGGTTCGGTAAGAGCTGAACCGAATGTTTGGTCGAATGTTCGTATACAGCAAAGTCCGTATTCGGCCCATCTCTATTTAGAACTAAACCTAAAGTTTAAAGTCGATGATCACTATGATCAGATACCCCAGCTATTTAAATCTTATTCAAAGCCCTAAATAACCACTTGACTACAAGTATATTTGTACCCGAAGCTCAATTGGTTAAGAGCCGCTATCCGGGTTGGCTCTACATCAATCTAAATCTGTACATTCAAGTCCGAGTAGGTAGAATATACTGCATTTCCGTGGTCCTAGTGAAAACTGGTAGGTATACGTCAAATATTATCAGAAACAAAAGGTCATAACTACGAGGACGACGTGGTTGGCGCAGGGGTAAAGCAGCTGCCTACTGAGCCGGCGGTCCTGGGTTCGAATCCCGGTCAGGGCAATTATTTGTGTGATGAACTCGAATGTTTGTGCCTGGGTCATGGAAGTTGTCTATATATATTATACTAGCTTTTGCCCGCGACTACGTACGCGTGGAGCTTGATAAGTGATTATTAAAAGCGCCTAAGCAAATGTAAGAGCAATTGTGCTTTTGGTCTAATAATTACATTTCCTACAGGGTCATCGCACCCCAACAGAAATGTTCACTCACTTTTCAATCTTTTTAGGTATAATTTCCAGGATGAAAGCTATCCTATGTCCTACCTCGGATCTTAAACTATCTCCATGCCAAATTTCATCAAAATCGATTCAGCGGTTTAAGCGTGAAGAGGTAACAGACAGACAGACACACTTGCGCATTTATAATACTAGCTGTGCCCCGCGGTGTTACCCGCTCATCCCACGGGAACACTAAATTTATTCGGGATGAAAAGTATCCTATGTCCTTTCCCGGGTCTTAAACTATCTCCATACCAAATTTCATCTAAGTCGGTTCAGCGGTTGAAGCGTGAAGAGGTAACAGACAGACAGACAGACAGACAGACAGACAGACAGACAGACAGACACACTTTCGCATTTATAATATTATTTAGTATATTTAGTATTTAGTAATTAGTAATTTAGTATTTAGTAATTTAGTATGGAATTAGTATGGATTAGTATGGATATATCGTCGTCTAGTAGATATCCATACTAGAAGATTTGCTTAGGTTGGGACTAGATCGATTTGTGTAAGATTGTCCCTTAATATTTGTTTATTTGAGTAATACTATGTATTTGATTATATCTAAACTTGACATATACACGGAGTTTTTATAAAATCTGTCTAATAATACATTTCTATACAATGACATAAGATGAAAAAACCTAAAAGGGCAAAAAATAACCATTGTCAACTTCCCTAACAATCAAATTGGTACCTTTATATCTGAGGGTTAGGGTTTATAATAAAAATGGAGACCGTAAATTCTTGCTTCCTGTCCTTAGTTAGTCATACCGTTAGTTTCCTGTTGACTCAAGCCATTTTTAATTTAATTTGGTTGAGTTTAATGACCAGTTGTAAAAACGATAATTTAATTAAATGTTGCCAAGACGGGCTTAGCTGCTTACGCAGGGTACATGTACATACGAACATATGTAGGAATATAGGTGGTAGTACTGTAAATGTTCATTTCAAACAATGATAAGGTTCTGATTGGAGACACTAGTTGGCAGCACCTTCTTAGTACAACAGAACGTGGTAGCAGCACTAGCAAAGTCAATGTCAAGGTAAAAGATTTGTATAGGCAGCACCAGTTCGGACAAGCTCGGCAGGCGTTCGTAGCCATCCCTAGAAGCGCGCACGCGTCGCTACTTTGTTTTGTCGATTTCTTTGTTTAATAATTTCTTTTGACATAGTTTAACATAGACCCCTGTAATATTGGGCCAGCGATTTTGTTGGTTAATTTCACTTGTCATTTTTTTGGGCGCGCTTTCGATCTTACTACCTTAACAACTCTATTCACTCTATTGTTGAATAATTTCCGTAAACATTGCCTCTGATAATTGATATATCTTCTTTCTTGATAATTCCTGTATACAACCCAAACCGTTCGCGTTTCTCAATTAGCATAGTTAGCATCATTAGGATTCTGCTAAAGGGCTCCTATCATCGAAATTTGAAGTTTGTTTGTAATACCGTTCCGTCCCTCTCAATCTCGTGTTAACAATATTTGAATGAGCGGGACGTCACGATATGGATTGCGAACATTGGAGTAACTTTCCAGGGTCTAAATGCTTAGGTATAGGTTTTAATTAGTAAACTCAACACTCACGCCAGTGGGGCAAGCGCATGAACCATATCAAAAATAAAAATGTTATACTAACTACTAACGCCATCTTGCAACCACGCAACTGGTTAGTTGGTAAAAGTAAGATGGAAAATGTTCGGAACTGACCGAGGAATTGTTCGGATCGTTCTACGCGACAATCCTTTCATCCTTACCACTTAGATAGTTGGCAGTCCAAGCACTGTGAAGGACTGTGAGTTTTTCTAGAAATTTCCTGCCTCACACGACTGCATTGTGGAATGAAGTGTCGCTTGCGTTATTTCCGGACCGATACGACCTTCAAACCTTCAAGAAAAGAGCGCACACCTACCTGAAAGGCCGGCAACGCACGTGTGACTCCTCTGAAGTTGCAGGTTTCTATGGTATTCCGTGTCGACGATAATCGCTTTCCATCAGGCGATCAGGAACATTCCAGTTCCACATGCACACCGTCGCCTTCGCCGCCGGAAACGGGCACCGCAATAAATAGATTTGCCTACTACACGATATAATCAAGCTACATGACCTACAACATACAGACTGACCTCATGTCAAGAGGTACACGTCCGCTGGTTCAAGTGCCTGTGCACGCCAGCACACACACGCTAGGCGGTGGGGCAGTGCGCTGCCTACATCTAGAGCCTAGCAACACGATGTCGGTTACAGCCGTAAGGCTACCGAGTAAGCCACTATTTTTGATCTGATCTGATCGGATCTGATGGCGTTTCTAGTATATAAGATCTGTACGTTTTGATATTTCTATATGGTTGGTGCGTTTGCCACGCTGTCGCATTTGGTCCGACTGACTATCGACGTATCGATATCCACAATGGCCTAGAGAGCGCGGCCCGCCTCGGAAGAGGAGGCTCCTCCAAAGCCTTCTTGCTATCTTGCCCAGATCGTCGGTCGGTCAAAAACCTTTTTGTCCCGTCGGATGGTCAAGAACCTTTTTGCCGAACTTCAAATTCAAACATACCTACAAACATACCAGGCGCGAATTGTAATATTGCAAAGGAAATACCCACAAGCAGGATAATAGGCAAATAAAGCTAAACAATTATAGAGACGGGGAAAACGCGACATTTTGATCGCCGTAACTGTCGTTCCAGTTACAAAATCACTGTGAATTTTCACGCCTGTTGCTCAAGTCACTAAACGATACATTCAAGTGAATGCAATTAGATCCTTATCAAAGCTGTGCCCGCGGCTTCGCTCGCGTGGAATCTGTAATGAAACGAAGGTAACATTCATTTTGAAAACTGTTGAATATTTCATAATCCAATTAACAACTTGAATACAAAACGTCATCCCCTAAATCGCAAATTTGTAACTTTAGCCTACACCCGGACATGGATTGTTTTTCAACCGATTTCAGAAAGGAAGTCTCTATTCGATTTTTTGTTCGACAGCATCTTAAAATTAGTCCCATTAAAGTTTTGGTGAAGATCTGGCAAGATCCTTGAGGAACCGAGGAATAACTCCTCAAACATTATGAGCACATCTATAACGATTTTGGTGTTCTTTTTAACTCGTTCAGTTAAGGTACCATTCCGCGATGGGCTGCAGACCGCAAACTGCAAGCGACACCACTTGTTTCTATGAATCTCTATGAAATGTATTCCGAGCGTGGCAGCACTGCGGCCTGCAGCCGCGGCGCGCAGCGACCGCAGGCTCCAGCGCCAGGGGTGACGCGAACCGCAGAGTTCACACGTATAAAAAATGGCGACTTTTTCCGAAGACGATGAAGAGAAATTAATTAACTTTGTTGCTGGTCATCCAGTCCTTTACGATACATCGAAGGTACTGGAGTGACTGAGGCATGATCCTATGAATTGTGCAGCCGCGGCATGCCGCCGCGCTTGGAACACGACCGCAGGCAGCACTGCGGTCGACCGCAGCCGCCAGCCGCAGTGTCGCCTGCGGTTGCGGTCTGCAGCCCATCGCGGAAATATAAGCTCTTTTCATTGAAGTTGGTTATTTTATGTAAAAAGTGATAATGAATTAACTTTACACTGTCGTCACAAGTCACAGTGATTTTTCACTGCCGATCTGAGCCAACTGTGACTTTTATCGTGACGTATTTATCACCCACCTATAATCAATGTTTGAGTTGTATTCATAATCATGGTATTTACGTTCAATACTGATAATTAACGATAATACATTGATATCAGAGTAATTTTAATACAGACGTCAGACCAGTAGAAGCGTGTGTTTCTTTCGTGTGATTATTTATTAGGAAGTGAGTGATAACATTTTTGAATACTAATTTTGTTTATCGACTTTTTTATATGGATCGCTCTCCATGCGTACTTTTTAATAAGTTGAACTGAAAAGTGTATACCCAAACAGCTAGGCTTGTGTCCATACAAACCGATCACCACCGGCTTGCGCACTTCAGAACGATTCCGCATCAGCACCATCTATTGCTACTGAAAAAAAGTAAGCGAAATCTACCAGCTTTCCCTGAGTTTTTGTTAAACGCCACTGATAGCTTGCTGGCGTGGCGTCAATCGTATTCTTTGCTAAACCGGAGCAAATTTGGCTTCAGTAAGCGGAGCAAGATCAGTAAAGTAGGCTGCTCAAATACCTTAAAGTTGACAAGCCAGTGAGAATCGTGTTCCACGTCACTGCATAGTTGTATATTTATATAACAGTGATGTTCGATGTATTCTAAATATGTGTGCATGTATTATAAATAACAATAAATACACTTGGCTACATCATAAACTGAAGCAATCGTAATTAGTTTTATAATCTTACGCTTAACTGCGCCGCGTGGTGTTACCCGCTCATCCCACGGGAACACTACATTTTTTCGGAATAAAAAGTAGCCTATGTGTTAATCCAGGATGCAGCTACCTTCATACCAAAATTTATCAAAATTGGTCCTGCCGAAGCCGAGCGTGAAGAAGTAACAAACATACACATAAACACACTGACAAACTTTCGCCTTTATAATGTTAGTGTTTAACAAAACCGTGAAAGCAAAACCGCTTCAATTTATATACTCAGTTAACCTTTTTGACGCCAGAGTCGTCACGTCACGATTCACGACATCCGTCGTCTAGTGACGTCCAAATTTCAATGATCAAAAAATTTGTTATTCAAACCGCTTCAAGTGTTTTTCAATTCCTGGCGATCGAGCACTTCTTTTTTTATGCAGTGGCGTCAGTGGCATGGTGCATTGCTTCAACGCTTGGCGTTCAAAAGGTTAAAGCCATGTCCATACTAGTGCGCTTTCACATTCACATTACGTTTTCCTCTATCGCTATCTTGCTCATCGTGGCGATGGTAGAAGACCGCAAGGTGTCATAAATTCACACATCATCGTCGTTATGTTTGTCACGCTAGACCGTAAGTTGGATTTTCTGCCCGCTACGCGACAATTTCACTTCCTGGCCAAGGCAAGACGTAAAAACTTTGGACAAACCACGGGCGGTAATTCGTAAAGCTCCAGATCGCATATTTATAGCCCTCACACACTCACACTCGGTTTGGGCCACAAACACCTGCGATCTGGGACATTCACTAATTCACCCCCCTAGGTATGTAATGTACTATTTCTTTCTACCCTTAAGGCTACGTCCGCACTGACAGGCGGCTTGCTTAGCGCCTAGCTAGAGCCTCGCCACAAAAAACTAACACGTTTGTTTACTTAGAAACACGCCTAGCGACTGGTTTTTTGTGGCGAGGCTCTAGGCGCTAAGCAAGCCGCCTGTCAGTGCGGACGTAGCCTAACACAAGCCTTCTTGAGCTTAATTTGGGACTAGATCGATTTGTGTGATGTTGTCCGATATTTATTTATTTATTTCTATTGTTAAATGGTTTTTTTTTTCTATTTTTTCAGCATAAAATGCCGACCTAACCATGTCGGGCGGCAACTCATCCAAAGGCAAGTCCCACGCGCGGCATTCCGGCTGGGAGGAGGCGGGGGGCGAGTTCTATCAGGAGTTGTACCCTGGAGCGGAACAAGAACTGTTCGACAACCTACAGCGCGCCGATGCCAATAAATTGGCGACGCTACTACCATCTAAACAGGCTAGAAGTGAGTAGTGTCTATACGTCTATTTGTGAGTTTTTATAGCGGAGGAATCCATATTTTTTTTAAGTAGTCCACAAGGGCACTTTTCAAAGTCAGATTGTGAATCTATCGGTATTTCCCAAGAGGAGACCGCTATTAAGAAAAAAGCCGAAAGAAACTCGCCTAAGTATTTTTTTCGTAAATAATACTTAGAACAATCAATTACATTTCAAATAATTACATTTATTTATTAAAGTATTAAATATTCCCAGAGATGTATAGTCTCTCATCATTCAACTTTACTCTTGCTCGCTCAGCTCCTCGACGGAAAACTGTGTCCGACACTCCAAGCTGACAGCAGATAGTATAACAATGTATAGCGGCAAATGACGGCGTGGCGTCTAGGGCACAGCTTTCCGTCGGCATAAGTTGCCGTCTTTGCCACTCAAAAGTTTAAGCTAGAGTGTTAGTTAGACCTACTGCAGCTATAGTCCAAGATGGGCCAAACAGAGATGTTCATTACTAACGCCAAAACGTATGTGTTTCAGCGACAACAGTGAAACGCGTTCGCTCCCAAAATGAGAGGCGACAGTCGACGTACGCGCGCACCACGCAGAGCCGAGACGTACATCTGTCCATGCTGCCGGACCTGTCCGGTAAGTCTTGAGTCCAAGTGTTCCCTTATTCCTTTTAAAAAAAAAATTCATATTATGACAAAATTATTGAGATTTTCAACCAAATTTTTAAAGTAACTAATACTTTTCCCTGAGTTCTAGATAGTAAGTTGATAATACCAGTTTTCCCCGTGAATTTTGTCCATTTCGAGTAGTTTTTGAATCATAAATTAACAATGAAAAATTCAAACTGTAGGTTTCAGATATATATCAATAAATCGCGATGGCCCTATTCTTGTAGTAACATTGATAATATGTTAAGAAACATGTTTGATCGTAGAGAAAAATGTCTAAAACAATCAGCGTCTTTGAACGGATAAGGAGTCTTAAATGCAGGCCAAGATTGATCTTTTTCAATTCCACACATTTCCATTTACCAGGTACCGGATCGAATTTTCACTAGACTCTGTGGACTGGCACCTTCCTTGGGAATTCTTCGTGAAACGTATTTTTTAAACTAGCTACCCGTTTCAGCTCCAAAATGGTTGTAAACAGATTTCGAAAACGACTCTTCTATGAATTAAAATCATAACTTAATAATCAAATCAAATAAGTAATAAATGAGCATTTCTCAAAAAGTTTGTACAAAATTAGGACTCATAAATAATGTTCACTATAATTTTCCTATTTTGTTACCAATTATTTTAGTAATTTTATATCAGGCTATGTTCGATAATTAAGGTTCTGTTATGCTTATACTTCTTTAATTACATACGAGTATGTATACAGCCTGTTACCGGCATGCGGGCATTTATTAAAACTGATAATAATATGATCCATTAGTAATTGTTTGCATGTATATGTTGAACTAACTACGGTAAAAAGTGCATTAGCTTCGAAGGTGTCAAATTATACAACAAATTGCCGAGAGACATTAAGGATGCCATGTCTATGGCTAGCTTCAAAAAATCTTTAAAATTCTACATTACCAAAAATATAGCCCCGTGTATCTAGCAGACATAAAATCGAAGCTCAATAATAAAAAGATATTTATAATATTTGATAAAAAAAAAACATATATACTTATACATAATATATAAACTACGTAAAAATGTAACTTAAAACATATATGATAAACATAACACTGCTTTTAATATAAACACAAACTCACAGGAACGAACAAATATGCCTAATTGAATTATAATATTTTGAGCACACCTAGTTATGCCGCATCCGTACGCGATAGGGCGCGCCCGCATATCTTCTTCCTACATCACTGTGCTTGACGTGCATCTGTTGCATACATTCCGAGTGTATAGCGTTATAAACTAATTAATTTCTACCCACTATGAATTTTCTATGAGATTTCTTTTGTATATTATAAGATTTGTATTTAACATTTTGTACACTGTATGCTTAGTTTTAGTTTTAACTTGTAACCTTTCTCATGTAAGTGAATTTCTGTAATTCTTTATGAGAAATAAAATTCTTTAAACATATGTATTAGCTAATCATAATTATGTAAATTAACTGCACAATTAAATTTCTTAAATCTGCACATTCAATGTAGTGGGTGTACAGCGTAATTGACAACATTTCATATTTATAACAGGTGGAAATTAATATAGAGATCGACAGGGCTTTATGTCGTGTACCTTAAAAAAAATCTTTGAATTTATTCTTCTGTATTTAAAGAAATATAAGAAAATACATCAAATAACTGCAATCTAAGACAATACGGGCTGAATAGGGTTGTTGTCTAAACCAAAGAGCGAAAAAATATTTTTTTTTTTATTTGACGTTGACAGATGACAGATGCATACCGAGTTTTATTAAGTTTTTTTTTAATAAGAAAACCGACTGAAGTAACCGTTCCATTAACCCCTCGTATGCTTAGACACGGATCCGTGCGGGACATTTGAACCTTATGTTAAATGTCAGTTAATTTCAATTTGATTAGCAAATTTTTGACGCCGCATACGAGGGGTTAAGTTCTGGTTTTGGTGTTGCCACATTTTAAAATGAGTATGTTTTTATAAATTAATAATAAAATAAATAATAATCTCAGAAAATAAATAAAAACAGAGATTACTTCATCTTTTTAAGCAGAATTCAGAAAAGTAATAAAATAATAGTCTTAAAAATATGAAATGTTGTCAATTGTCGTTACTCATATCACACTGTCATTTAACACTCACTTGTCAATTTACTGTACTATACATTACTGGCAATTAAAATTTTGTTGAGTTAATAAAGCCTGAATTTAAGTTAATTAATTAAATTAAGGTCATAGATACGTTAAAGATCTATGTTACTTTAATCTACTTTAAGAAAAGCCTACTTGGCGGTAACACACTGTATAATCTGAAATCAATGTATTGGAAATCACAAAGGAAATTGGTAACAAAATAGAATAAATATAATTAGACATTAATTGACGTCTTATTTTGTAAAATCTTTTAGAGAAATGTTCATAATATTATCATCCCTTAGCTTAGATATAGACATTGTACAAAAAGAATGGCAGAGATATCGCCTAAAGAACATAACAAATAAATATAACTATGATAATAAAATAACATCAACTTGAGAACTTTTGAGCTTTCTCACTTATTGTTTTCGGAAATCGAGTGAAAATATACATGATCCTATCACCAAGCTATCTAAACTGAATGCGTCAGAAATTTCCTAGAATCAATGCCTCATAACACCCGATGCGCGATTCGTGATCAATTACGCTCATTAACCGCGAATCTCGCGATAACTAGTGCAACTGACCTCCGGTGGTTGAACCAGTGTAGTGCGTTTAAAGAGAACTGGCATGAATCGAATGAAAATAACGTTACGTAGGCACAGAATCGTCTAGTATATACAGTAACGCTCATTAACCGCGAAATCTCATGATAACTAGTGCAACTGACCTCCGGTGGTTGAATCAGTGTAGTTAGTGCGATTCTTGAGATCTGGCATTTAACAAATATCCTATCATAACTTAAAATAATTGTGTCATACCCATACGTTAACGTTTCGTAAAATATTCGTGCGAAGTTATTTTTCTGAATTTAATTGTCAGTCTCTCATTTTTTGATAGTATCTTTTATGTTTGTTAAATATCAACTATCGATATAACCCACGAAAGATATAACCCACGAAAGTGAAATTATCATCTCCACAAGTCATATTGGTTTTGATTATATATTAATACATTGGAATATTAAAGACTCATTAGTATAATAATAAATACGGCCCTCAACTTACAGAAACCCTATATAAAAGACTACTATTATTGTGTAAAAGTGATTTTACACAATAATAGTAGCAATTAATCGTGACACTCGTGCCAGTTTTCATAACATGCACTATAATTACCAATACTAACTAGCTCATTATTGTTCTCAACCATACCTCTATTGGTTTACAAATTAATTTCAAATGCACACTTGTTTGTTAGGTTTTCATAGTTTTTTTTGTGCGAAATCTTCAGTTTTACGCGAATTTCGTTATCAATCGTGCGTATTACGCCTGTCCACGATATACATATTAGAGGTTACATGTATATCATTAAATTACTATATTAACTCTATAGTTCTTTTCGTCAGTTTGTTGTGTGTTGTGTTATATTATGACAAAAGCAGGTAAATAAAAGTAAAAATTGGGCAAGTGCGAGCCCGACTCGCGCATGAAGGGTTCCGTACCTATACATAATATATATATATATAATCTATAAAAAGTTTGTTGTATGGGAGCCCCCCTTAAATATTTATTTTATTTTATTTTTAGTATTTGTTGTTATAGCGGCAATAGAAATACATCATCTGTGAAAATTTCAACTGTCTAGCTATCACCGTTGTTGAGATACAGCCTGGTGACAGACGGACGGACGGACGGACGGACGGACAGCAAAGTCTCAGTAATAGGGTCCCGTTTTTACCCTTTGGGTACGGAACCCTAAAAAAGTAATTATTACTTTTGCAGTAATTGGGCCACAATTCACAATTTTATTGACGAAAATCGATTTACGAAAAAAAAACATGCAGCCAATGTTTTTTGAAATTTGATTCGCGATTATAAAATTGTATTAAAATTCTGTATTCAACATTTAATTCAACATGACGTGAATATAACCTGTTGTTGTCTGCAAAAGGTCATTGACTGATTAGTAAGTCTTAAATCTTACTTGTATTATAGCTAGATGTAAATTAAGGTGTTTTATCTTGGTATGAAAAAAAAAATGTATTATCCAATGACTTCGCTTGCGGATCGACCCCTATAATAAAATATTTTTTGTTGTGAGTTCTACAATAAATGTTAAAATTCTTAATAGTTTTCAGGTAACTATCATTGGTAAGGGGATAAACATAAAAAATATAAGAATATTGAAATAGGATCTTTATTGCCGATTCAGTTTTTCGAAAATTTTCATAACATCACAGTTCTTAGAGTGACCCACAGATGGCGCTGTGCCCGCCGGTAACTAACTAACGGAATGCGTTCTCTGAATCACTTGACCGGCGCGTGCTTTTCTTTGATTAATTAAATTCGTGTTTTTTAAATGCTTATTTTTGGAACGACATTTATTATTTTATAAGTTTCGTTAATAGAGCTGCAGGTGTTTTTTTTTATAGCTGGGTCGTTACTCGTTACGCGTTTTCGATGAAACGAAACGTCACCGTTTCTTTTTAACAAGTAACCGTTTCGAAAACAAGTAATTAAAAAACAGCTTCTTTATTACGGCATGGTTTCATTAGTTACTAGGTGTAACGCTATTTCAAAAACCAGTTTTTCATAAAATGTTTAGTTAGCTATTATTGTAAAACTACTTTTAATCAAGAATCGTTTTTTTGTCCTTCAATAAAAAAAATCCAACACAATGGTACTACGTCTAGTAGCAGGTTTTAAAGAAACTTTTATTGGGTATGGCAAGAAACTGTTACTCCGTTTCTTTATAAGAAACGGTTTCTCGAAACTGTTACAGAAAAAAAACGCCCAGCTCTAGAGCATAGTCAGCGCCACTAGTTCTTAGAGTGACCCACAGAGGGCGCTGTGCCCGCCGCTAACTGGCTAACGGAATGCGTTCTCTGAATCACTTGGCCGGCGCGTGCATTTTTTAAATTATATAATATACGACTTTACTTTTATGTCAATTTTTGGAACGACATTTATATCTTTATAAGTGTCGCAATGTAGAGTAAGCAGCAAACACTCTTCAGAGTTAGTTCGAATATATAAAATAAAATCTGACGCAGAATTTTCACATTCAACTTCAAACCTCAAAAAAAGTCTGTAATGAAGGACTTGCTGGGTGAGTAGGCCGGCGTTCGGTGAATAGACGGCCGTAGGTAAGACCCACTTTTACACAATGATAGTTGTCATTAATTTCGATCGAGACATTCGTGCCAGTTTTCATAACATGCACTATAACCAATACTAGCTCATTACTGTAATCATTAATCAACTATACCTCTATTGGTTTACATTTTAATTTGAAATGCACACTTGTTTGTTAGGTTTTCATAGTTTTTGTGCGAAATCTTCAGTTCTACGCGAATTTCGTTATGAATCGTGCGTATTCAGTAGGTACGCCTGTCCACAATATATAGAAGTTAATATGTATATTATTAAATGATTATATTAACTCTATAGTTCCTTCCGTCAGTCTAGTATGTGTTGTGTTATATTATAACAAAAGCAGGTAAATAAAAGTAAAAAGTAATTATTACTTTTGCGGTAATCGAGCCACAATCCACAACTGCCGAAGATATCGGTAACGCGACACGAAAATCGATTTACGTAAAAAACATGAAGCGAATGTTTTTTGAAATTTGATTCGCAATTATAGAAATGTATTAAAATTCTGTATTCAACATTTAATCAACGTGACGTATTATAAATTATAACCGGGTGTAAATTAAGGCGTTTCATCCTTGTATGGAAAAAAAAATTATATGAATTTTTCTGACTTCGCTTGCTGATTCGGTCCTACCTAGTCCCTATAGTACATTAAATTTTTGTTCCTTTCAAGGAAATTTGAGGACGTTTAAAGGTTGCGTAAATTGACGACTTTAACAAACATACTATGCTACATACATATAACTCATGGGAAACAATGGGTATCGATATAGGTGGCGAAAAGCTAACCAATTTACGTTTTGCAGATGAAACTGTCTTATTCTCTCATTTACGGCACCCCATCTAGAGCAAATGTTGCAAGAACTGAGCACGGCAAGTCTTGAAGTCGGACTCAAAATGAACAGGGCAAAGACACAGTTAATGACCAATAGCGTGAAACGTAGGGTAAAGGTAGATGGGGAAGATATACAATACGTCGACGAGTATATATACTGGGGCCAGATAGCATCCTTCGAAAACAGGCAGCCTAAAGAAATCGATCGACGCATCGAAAATGCCTGGAAGAGCTTCTGGTCCATGAAATGAAGGGGAACCTTCCATTGACTCTGAAGCGCAAACTCGTCGACATGCGTATCCTTCCTATCCTAAGCTACGGCGCCCAAACTTGGTCATTAACGGAAGCTCAGAAGTCCCGACTCTAGGTTTGCCAGCGAGCGATGGAGCGCAGCATACTTGGAGTTCGCAGGACTAAAAAATAAAAAGGCTTTTTCTTTTTATGCGGTTTATATCTACAAACAATTTTAAAAGAGATAAATCCAAAGCATTGGTATTTCTGTATGTTTTCCGTATTGTTTTTAAACATATATTTACAAATTGTATTTGTTTTGTATACTTTTATTGGTGTGCAATAAAGTATTGTTGTATTGTATTTGGTTACAGAAAACCTGTCAAACGAGGAGCGGACATGGGAAGAGATCATGCAGATCAAGGCCATGCCGGTGCCCATGGGGCAGAAGAGGGACCTCAAGGCTCGACTGCAGGTACTCACCAAGTAACATACAACCCTTTATGAAAAAAACAAAAAAAACCTTTTTTTTGTTTCAGGAAGTCAATTATTTTTTACATTCCTACTTTTATCCTAAAATTAAAGTACCAATATAAGTGCATCACCAAATTTACAGGAGGAATAGAAGACATCAAAAACCTCACTGAAATTGCCAGAGATTACTTGGAGAAGGCTAACTTCAACCTTTAAATTTAATTTAATTAATTGTACCTACCTATATCCAGTGACTGAAATGCCATACGATAAATAAATAAATATAAGTGCACAAATTAAATTATTTGTCAATTGACAACATTTCAAATTTTCAAATAGTGTTCAGTTTTTAAGCTGATTTCATTACTTTACTTACCCAAAACTAGTCGCAAACTACAAAAAAAACAGTGGTACAATTTCCATACTAAATCCGCCTTAATAATAATAGTCCGACTGTAAAAATTTCTGCGCTGTGACGTGTCGCGTACCGTTTTTTTTTTCGAACTAATACAATTTTACTTTCTGGATGTAATAATTATGTCCACTACAATAGCTTTTATGAGTTTGCATACAGTATATGCAGCCTATGGTGTTTATTTCTTCTTGAGTGTAGTTACCCAATTTGCCGCTAGATGGTGTTGTGCAGGTCCAGTGTAAATCGTACATCGCGCTGTTAAGATTTTCCCTGATTGAACGACCGCACTCGGTTGTCGCTTGTTTGTTATCGCTTCTCGGCCTTTTGGCTAAGATCAAAGTGTAGTATCTGTTCTTTTCAGCTTAATATCTGAAAGTTCCCTCACTGAGGGACCAGTATATTAAACTGATTTTTGTAAACCGACGGGATGTTCGGGGCTCGCTCCACTCCCGTCACGGGTCGGCCCGGCATTGCAGTGCCGCCGGGATTGGCCCACAAATATATATGAAACTTCGGCTTAGATGATTTAAGGCAAAAGCGCAAAACCATAGTGATGAAGACCATGTTCCATGCATGGAATGGAGTTAGAGTATCTCTGGAATAGGCGTTTAGACATTTCTTTTAGTTAAAGTTTAACATTCCTGCTGAGAATACGGAGCGCTAAAATGATCCATACAAATGGCTATCTAGTAGATAGCCATCTACATGTGACGTCATATGTGGGTTGTGTACCAATATTTATTTATTTTTATTTGATCTTTATTTTATTGCACAAATGAAAACAGATCGTACAAAAGACGGACTGAATGCCATTGGGCATTCTCTACCAGTCAACTATCGGGCAAAGCTGATAAGTTGCGGGCGGTGCAACTAACTTAAATAGGTTTCGATAGTAAATACTTAAATAAAACATATATTTATTATACATATACGATAAATAGACACTGACTAAAAAGCAAAACAGATACGCTAAGATTTCTCCATTGTGCTAATGAAGAGGTCACGCAAGGATTTGATCATGTATGGAGACAATAAGTAATTGCCATTTTCACTGTGAAAAAGTGCGTCTTACTTCATGCTTGTTGTATAATTATGGTTTTGTTAAATTATGAGGATTCTGGGGGAAAAAATCATTTGGATTAAAAAAAAAATTGTGTACCTTTGAAGTCACATATGAATGTATTAAAAAAAACATAAAATATTGAGCTAATTCAATTATATAACTACAGTATGTTTTATAATTTAACAGCAACAGACTTATGGTGTTTATTTCCTCTTGAGTGTAGTTACCAAATTAGCGCTAGATGGCGGTGTGCAGGTCCAGTGTAATCGTACATCGCGCTGTTAAGATTTTCCCTGATTGAACGACCCCACTCGGTTGTCACTTGTTGGTTATCGCTTCTCGGCCTTTTGGCTAAGATCAAAGTGTAGTATCTGTTCTTTTCAGCTTAATATCTGAAAGTTCCCTCACTGAGGGACCAGTATATTAAACTGATTTTTGTAAACCGACGGGATGTTCGGGGCATGCTATGATATCTCTGAACAAGTAAAAGTGTCTTAAAAGTGTCTTGATTTTAGCGCCATCAGTTGGATACT
Organism: Apotomis capreana; assembly: GCA_947623375.1. NCBI lineage: Eukaryota > Metazoa > Arthropoda > Insecta > Lepidoptera > Tortricidae > Apotomis > Apotomis capreana. The sequence goes on from OX392520.1 coordinate 3,990,135, forward strand.
TATGTAAAACATTCGACACAACACTGCTTCTGCCATAATGTCGTCCAGATGGGTCTATAGACAAAGTACAAGAAAAACAACAAGTTCCGAAGAACAGCATTATTACCCAAGATATTATTGGTATATCTTAGAAAAAAAAACAGTCCTTTTTATACGAACAATTTATTATTTGCGGTGATTTCATTGTTAGCCTTTTGAGTTGGCAACTATGAAGATTTTATTATTACTCTACTTACTCTACTTACAATGCTGGCAACTTTTGCTGTCTGTTTGTCATCCAAGTAACAAGTAAATTTTTCAAAAATTGATTTGATTGTGTATTTTGTGTGTTTAATTACCTCATCGCACGAAAATAATAATGCCGGCACAACAAAGATGCTGCGTACCACAGTGTACAACTACTTTAAAAGATGGTAAGTAATTAAAACACTAAACAAATATCGGAAAACCTCCTTTTTAACAAAAAAATACCTTCGTCCACTAAACGAAGTTATGAATGTTATATTATAAGTGGACCAACTATTCGTAAGTTCTTTAAAACAATAAAAGAAGGTTTTTCCAAATCGGTTAAAATTTTAAAATCAAACCTACCGTCTAACGGAGGACCGGCTCCGATTTTCGACGTCGGTTGATAAGTGGCGCAAGGCGCAATCCACCTTACTTTACTAATATTATAAATGCGAAAGTGTCTATATCTGTCCGTTACTAGGTTATTACCTCGTAACGCTTAAACCACTGAACAGATTTAGATGAAATCTGGTATTCCTCACTGAAGAGGCCTTATTCCTTTTTTTTTTCATATTATGACAAAAAAAATGATAATTTCAACCAACTTTTTGGAGTGAATAATACTTTCCCTGAGTTCCAGGTAATAACTTATTCGTTACCCGGAAATTTCATACATGGGATTTCCTTGTTATCGAACTACACATTTTATTTATAGCAAAAATTATTGATAAAATTCATAGGCTAATACATAATTCTGTAACTATGGACTGTAAATAAATGTGGGATAGATGTTCTATACTGAACAGAGCAGTGTTGTATTCAGTCAGACACATCATTTAGATAAAGTACTATATACCTAATAAAGTAATAAGATCAACATATGACCTATGTATTGTGTTCCTATTTGGGCTAAAACTATCTTGCTTTAACAAAAGTAAATTTCATCAATGATTGAGGCTGAATAATTGAATAAAAAATATATATTATAAGTATATTATAGCTAGTAAATATCAGCTCCATAGCTCTCTAACGGCTTATTATTATAACTCTCATAGCTCTCTAACTGCTTATTATTATAAGCCGTTAGAGAGCTATGAATCAGTATGTTAGTCAATTAGTAATAGTAAAAGAAATACAAATCAAACTAGAAATCAAACTTATTTTACAAGCTTTTATTTAACTTGCATTGTATGTATGTATGTTAGTATGTTTGTTCGGGTGGAATCTTGCAACTCAATTTCAACAACGAGCCGAGATTTTGCATACTTACTTAACTTTGATGACCATACAAGAATATGGTACCATGGGGCTGATCTGATGATGGAGCCGGAAGGTGGCCATAGGAACTCTATAATAGAAAAAGCAACCCTACCTAGTTTGGGCTCTTTAGAATAGTCTCAGTGAGCATTTGATGGATATCCAAAGAAAAGTACAGTCGGCTTTAAAAGCTTGTCACTAAAATGAAATTTTTGACAGAAACTTATTTGTCATATTAATCCATTAAGTCTTGTCTTTACAAGGTTATGGCCTATACTTGCCTCAAATGGATAATACTTATGCCGTTAGTTAAGTATACAAGAAACAAGTATTATGATTATTAAGTACATACTTTGCAGCTGTATCACTGAATATGCACATGCTTAGCATAATCACTTCACTACTGGTGTCAGTTTAAAATTCTAGTAACCATGGTGCTAACTGACAACTAAGATCATACTACCCCAAGCATTCTGCAGACAAACCCATTGTCTATTGGCGTATTCTTCCACCATTATGCAAGTGACCCTAATATTTTCATACTTATAACAAAGTTAGGAAGTAAAATATTTGGTATGTTAATCCATATTCCATATTTTATAACTTCGTTTTTGTAATTATTATCTGATCTAAGAAGTTGTTTTTAAATAACTACAAAGTCAGGTATAAAAATTCACTGACAAAAAAAATGTACTTAATTAAATAGTATGGGTGTGTGTGAACAAAGGTATCAATTTCATACAAAAGTGACTCAGCTATCTTATTTGCACCAGTGAATAATCTGTAGGTATTTGTTGTTGTATAACTGTAATTGTTAATTATTGTTTATCTTAATAATTTATATCTTTCAGGTATAATATGCATAATTTCCCAAATCCTGGCCCAGGTAGATTTGATGAAATTGAAAGATTATGAAAATTGGAGGAGACATTGTTGGCGAAGACAATTTGTACATTTACAAAAATAGACGTGTATGCCACCATCATTTTAAAGCACAATATACATTTCCGAATAACAGGTTGACACGGTTGGCGATACCAACACTTCATATACCAGGTATATTACAAAATTGGGTATATCACACCCAAGCGACACTTAAGTCACACTTAACCCTTAAATGCATGAATTAAAAAAACACAATATTATAAAATATTATTTTATTTCAAATAAATGTTTCTTGTTTTCAACCAGAAATTCATTTTTGTATATGTAAGCTGCATCTTACACCATGCATTTAAGGGTTAAGTAAGTGTGGTGTGTTGAAGACAGATTTTCTTTTTTGAAAGTTCAGAGAAGAAAATCTGTCCTAATGTTGTTATACCATTTCATTTTTTATATTGCTAGTACTTATATTATGTCATACTACAACTTATATATTATTAGAGAAATGTTATATGAACAAAAACAGCATATATAGGTATCTAAAGTTGTTGTCTAACATTTACACCCTATAAAAATGGTCACTAATTTCACAATGTCCAGTTGTCCAGATTTCTGGCTGTTCTCACCCACAGGTCTCATTTCTACTCTAATTCTAATGTTTTTACAAGCTTGTATTTAAATTGCAATGCATAATGTAAAGTTTAGAAGGTACAAATACTTTTGTGTCCTCGTAACAATTACGCTTTACTAAGCAACTACTGAATAAGATAACATTAATACATTTTCAGGTGCACATGCTGGGCCACACCCAAGTCAATACACTGAAGCATTTGAAGTGTTGGAGAGCGGGGCTAAACGTGCCGGGGGTAAGTTGTTCTGTTGCGAATGAATGCAAGTAAACAATGGAGCGATCCGTTTGATGTTTGTCACGAAACGTTAAGCCAATGTGCCGATGCAAAAGCCGTTTTAGTTGCTTACATCATTGTAGAATGGTAATTATGGGGAAAATATCATAATCGACGACACAACTAAACCCACTAAATAATTGAATTTTCACTTTTATATACTGTTGAATAAAGTATCCCCATGTTTCGACAAACAGTAAAACACTCTTTTAGAGTGTGTGAACGGAGTTTTTAATCTTCAGGGGATAAGTTAAAAGAAAAGCTAGAATTTTTATCGACGGCGCAATCAGCCCCATGGTTATATTTGTTTCGTTCCGACCGATCTCATCCGATCTCATAACGAAAATCTGGTAAGAAAACTGTTTACTGTTGCACAAAATAATATCACTATTCAAATACCTAAATAATCAGTTTCCAATATAGAGCAGATGTCATTTGATATTGGCTTGTGTTTAAACGCCTACCAAATATGTTGATAAATTACTTCCAATAAATTCTTAATACTTGCCAAAACGGATGAATGCTCACCAAATAGTGTATCACAAACTATTGTATAAATAAAGCTAATATTTCTTTTTCTTACATGCTATAAAAATATGTGAACACCGTTAAAGTTAATTTCAGACCAAATGATCTATATTATTGTTAAATGGATGTCACCAATATTTTATATTATTAGTTCCATTTTAGTCATTTTTGCTGAGGCAAAAAACCAACTGTTGACCGTGAAATTTTTTGTTATACCAAACATTATTACTACTCACCCCAAACACAAGTAACTTGTTTATCGCTTTACGCATTCAATTAATATATGATATAGTACTTAAATAAATATTCGCTACTATTTAAATGCTCACCAAAATGGCTTTTATACCCTAAAACTACTCGCTTTTCGGTGAGCCCAATAAGGCCTAGTTTCCCCTCTGGGTTGGAAGGTCTGATGGCAGTCGCTTGCGTAAAAACTAGTGCCTACGCCACATCTTGGGATTTAGGTAGCCGACCCCGATTGAGAATTCACTCTCTACAAAGATATGGGACAAAGGCTAGGAGGATGATGATGATGATGAAGGCGCCGCCTTGCTAGTCTAAAATAATAAATACAAAATCAATGCAAAAGTAACGTTACATCAATGCAAAAGTAACGTCTTGTCTACCTGTTATGTTATTATGTCCCTTAACCCAGGGAAAAATGGTGAAAAAATTTCTTAGAAAAATGTTGATAAATTTATGAAACATGTAATGTTTCATTTTTTTATGTGGGTACACCACAATTTTTATTTAAACCATTAATATAAAGATCAAAGCGTAAAGAAAAATTTAAAAAGGAGCTACCTGGTGGAAAAGACCAGGAATCGAACCCAGTACCTCTGGATTACCGGTAGCTAGGGTAGCGAAGTGGTTAACACGCTGGACCGCGCTTTAAGCTTTGATCTTTGTATTAATGGTTTAAAATGTTGATAAATTAAAAAACTCAAAAGTAGAATATGTATAATGAATAATGATTTAGTAATTTATATCATTTCAGCAGCAAGACAAGGCATGTAAAGCCCATGTCCAAAGTCGAGAGGGAGTTAAGGGACACTCTAGCCGAGACCAAAGTGGCTCTAAAGAAATGCCGAAAAAATTATGAAAACTACAGCGATAGAAATTCTTAGTAAAAAAATGTCAGTCACCGGCAGCAAAAAGCTTTTTTACAATACAAGTCAGCCAATTTGGGAAAAAAGCAAGGGGACGGAGGTTTACATTAGATAAAAAAAGAATTGGCCTTATCTTTATATAAGCCGTGCCCAAAAGCGTATAGACTGCTTAGCAAGATTTGCATTTTACCAAAACGCAGCACATTAGATAAAGTCCTAAAAAGTCAATTTGTATCCAGGCATTAATGAGATATGCAACGTCTGCCCAACCAAACATCAAAGGATCTGCTCAATTATCTTTGATGAAATGTCAATAGCACCCCATGTCGCATTTGACAAGAATAGTGACATAATCACGGGGTTTGTTGATAATGGCGACGGGGTTTGTTGATAATGGCGAGGACAGGCAAAAGAAGTTTTGCGATCATGTACTCGTCTTTATGGTGAGAGGGGTGATTAAAAAATTCAAGCAACCGGTTGCTTTTTCATTTTGCAAGGGAAGTACCAAAAGTATGGATTTAAAAAAACAACTCGAAGTTGTCACAACCCATGTAATGAAAACTGGACTGCAAGTAAGCGACCAAGGTGCCAGTAACATGGCAGCATTAAACGAGCTAATGAGACAGACACGTGTACGTTATGTGTAAGAAAAAAAAGTATATAAAGGTGGTTTCTTCGAAGTAGATAATAAGAAAATATATGTATTGTATGATCCACCTCTTATTATGAAAGGAATTAGAAATAATTTGATAACAAAAGATTTAGAATATAAATAATGGGAGGAAAACTGAGGTGAGCCACATAGGCACACCTTGAAGCCCTGTACCGAAGGGGACCAGGGTATAAGGGTGTGAAACTTATAAACAAATGGACTGCACTGCACGTGTTTCAATATCTGATACCAAAGATGAGAGTCAAATATTGCACACAAATGTTTAGCTAAAACGTTGGTGCCACCATGGGGTATATGGCAGGTTTGTGATTTTTCCTAAATATTTAATTACTTTATTACCAAACATTACGTTTTTATTTTCTGGCAGCTTTATTTGTTATTGAAGAAGTCTTGAATTAAATACTTATTTGGGCTAGCATGGACTGCCACGACTGCGCGACCGCGACCGGTGGCAGCGGTAAGCGGCGAGCGGCAAAAACAATATCATACCGATTTATGAACCGCCACGCGTTCACTGCTAACGGACATGCCACGACTTCGGTCTTAGCGGCGAGCGGCACCGTGCGCGGCGGTTCGTGGCGCGCTTCACACGGAATGATTTTGTTTTTGCCGCTCGGTACTCACCACTCTCGCGATCGTTGTTCGCGCAAATTCATGGGCCGGGCCGTAACATTACATTGGATTATTATATAATCTATTCTTGTTTATATACCTACCTTTTTTTATTCCAGATATCGGGAACCTGCCCAAGGAGAGTGCAGACACAGTCGATATACTGCTATTTTTTGACGAGTTGTTCGACTGGTAGTTTTAGCAAACCTGTTAATGGTAAAATTTATCGGTGCGCCGTCACCCCACGTTCTCCACACCACAAATTGTGTCATAAATCTTTGCCGATTTTAATTAAGTGGCAGTGGGTTCACACATTGCTTGTAGAACCGCTGGCCGTTGGGGCAGAGAGGTTCTTGAGTGGCGACCGCGGACCGGAATACGCAGCGTGGGAAGGCCCCCTATAATGGACACCGACGACCGGGTTAGGATAGCGGGCAGAAATTGGACGAGGGCGGTGCAATACTGATCGGTGTGGAGAACTTTGGGGAGACCTTTGTCCAGCAGTAGACGATATGATGATTTGTTATCAAACTTGGAAACACATGTGCATTTTTAGCTTTGCAGTTATTTTATATTCTAAATTTTGTTAGAGAATTCTATCTGATTACTATGATGTGAGGTAGTTCGTACAACATTTTTTACTTACATAATTTTCACTTGCAAATCACATAAGCTTTATTGCAGTCATATTACTGGCGCATTGCCAATTATTAGGCTACAACTTGTACACCCCTCTTCATTAGATTTGGTTTTTACAACTTTGATTTCTTGTTCAAGTCCATACTATTAGTACTTGCTTTACAATTTTTTTTCGTTTTCAAATAATTTCTCTCATCATACATACGAGGACGATTACAAATTTATTTTTCCTACCCTCGCCGTTATAGACAAAACCCGTGGTGATGTTACTATTCATGTCTAATGCAAGGTGGAGTGTTATTGAGGAAACTCAAAGATAATTGAGCAATCCTTTGATGATTGGGTTGGTAGTCATGACATTGCATTCTCTTTTTAAAAATTTCGGAAACTATGTCATTAATGCCTGGAAGCCAATTTATTTTTTAGGATTTTGTCTTAAGTGTTTGTGTTTTTGCAAAATGTAAATTTTGTTTAGTAGTCTGTTACAGATTTGGACATCGGCTTATACACTGACAAGGCCAAACAATTTCATTCAATGAAAACCTCCGACCCCTTTATTTTTTTCCAAATTGCAGCCATGTTGCTGGCGTCTTGGCATAATGTAACACACAATTAGTCTTTCGACCGCCTGTCGACAAATTTTATGCGTTTAAAGGTGATTTCTGATGATTTTATCATAAATTGTTTGACCATGACTTTTAATATAACAACTTTACAACTTTAAAATTACTTAAAACCTAAATTATTAACCTTTCAAATGAAAAGGATAAGGCCTTAATTTAAATTTCTTACCTGAGGTTTATATAAAAACGTGTAAGTATAAAATAATTGTCCAACTTGATTTTGGACAACTGTAAATCATAAGATGTAAACTAAATGTTGCTTTAATAATGAATAATTTGTTATTCAATTTTGTTTCTAATGCTATGATTATGGTTGTGTAATGTGTAGTTGATTATATATGTATACTTAGTATTTTATTGTGAAAAGGAAACACACTGTAAGTGGTTCGCAAATCATAGATTTATGTGTTTTTTTATTACGATCTGCAGAGGAGGTCGATTTGGTTGAACCCGCTATATAACTTTGAACCTCTTATAACCTCTTGTACGGCAATGTTTTTTTTTCTTTTAGGTTCTGAAACACATATCTTTAGATAATCACTTTTTACAAAAATTACCTATTTCAATGAGAAGAAATTGTTTTTTTCCGAAATCGTCGTTTATTAACAAACATTAATACCTACATATTTATTAAAACAACTAAATTGAAGTCGGTTGAACAGCAAGCAATCGTGTTTTTAGAATGTTTTTACTTTACTACCACTCTAAATATTGTATAATTGTACCCGTGATAGTGGAATCACCCGTACCTATAATAAAATTAATGCATTTGTGATTCATAATATAATAAATATGTAGAAAATAATTACAAATTAAGTTGTTTTTATTATTGAATCACGTTCGGTTGACGAATTGGGGCAGGTACTTAATTATCTAGCTTTCTCAATTTTTTTTGTATATTCATGACTGAAAATAATGAAATTGTGAATTTCAAGTAAAGTTTCATTTCATCATCTGTAGAATTTTATAAATCGATCCAGCCGTCTTCGAGTAATCGACGAACTGAGAACCTCTTCCTTTTTCGGAAGTCTGGTAAAAAATAAATACCAAAAATATGTCTGCGTCATGGATCCGCAAAGAGCCCGTCTCTTCTGAATTTAATATACCCCATATACGTCATTCTTATTACTAAATCTTATAACTAGCAATTTTATTTCAATAATATGTTTTAATCGTTTCTGAAAATATATAGATAATGACGAAATATGAAAATAATATTAACGCAATCGAGTATACCTACCTATATATGCAGTCGCTGCGTTTCCTAGCTATAAATATGTATACACCAACTTAGTTACAAAAGTGTCCGCTCCGTGGCGCTTTTGTCTGGACCAAAATGTACGTGAAGTTGGCTATCTATTCCCAGTAATACACTCTAATCTATGGTTCGGGGCTCGCTCCACTCCCGTCACGGGTCGGCCCGGCATTGCAGTGCCGCCGGGATTGGCCCTCAAATATACATGAAACTTCGTCTTAATTGATATGACTAAATCATAGTGATCAGGTGGATAGACTGCGAGTAAGTCCATGTTCCATGAATGGAATGGAGCTAGAGTATCTCTGGAATAGTTTAGACATTTCTTTTCGGATGTCAACCATTCCATTTTTTATTGGGATCAAATGTTTATACTACACTTAATATGCTCTAAAAGTCAGAAATGGCCGTTAAAGTTCAACATTCCTGCGGAGAATACGGAGCGCTAAAATGATCCATACAAATGGCCATCTACATGTGACGATGTGTTTTTTTTTTTGTGGGTTGTGTACCAATATTTATTTATTTTTATTTGATCTTTATTTTATTGCACAAATGAAAACAGATCGTACAAAATACGGACTTAACCCATTGAGTGCCGAAGGTGAGCATTTAATTGAAATCGATGGCCACCATATAAATGGTCTTGGACGTATTATTGCGTAGCTGGCACCGATTAGAATAAAAACACCATAGATGCCAATCTACGCAATACTACGTATACGCAAAATTGCGTAGTTTGGTACCAACTACAAACATTTAGTTAATGATGCCATTTTACGTAATATAACGTATACATGATTTTGCGTGGGTTGGCGCCACTGTCTAATATATCCTTCCTGCTCATTCTTGTATTGCTAAATGATGACCTCCCCGCCGCCCCTGTACTTCTATAATAAAGAATATGGTGTCTTGTTGGTACCGCGCCACCCGCGCAGTGAAATTGACACTCAAATATATCGCGATGCCGAGCGGGAGCAGCGTAACTCCTCGTATTCTGCGCGGGCGTCGTTCTTTACAACCTTCACGAGCGATTTGACGGTCTTTGACTCAAAGCCAAGTTGCTACAGCTTTAGAAGAATCTTCAGACGACGGGGATTTTTCTACGGGATCAGATGATGACTACTACGTTCCTGAGCGTGACTCTTTGACGAAGGAGCGCCACAGTTACCAGAGTCGATGGACCTTCATACGACCTAGAAATATAAATGGACATCTCGTTTTGCACAGATTTTTTTTAGAGTTTTTTGTAAGACTCGTTTTATGTTTATTTGAAAAAATAATTTTTTTTATGTTTATTTTGTAAGATATTAATAATTACTATTGTTAATTAATTTTATTTTATTATTTAAGAGTACTTGAATCTCGTTAGAAAATTAACATTTTGTGCTAAAGTTGCCTAAGAAAACTTGTGATTTGAGAAACAAAAAAATAATAAAGTAACTTTTTTTCTATGCTATGTTTTATTTAGGAGGCCAAAGAACATAACAATGTCCAATGCAAGGTGCCAAATAACACAGTTTACCATTTAAAAGGTATGAAAGTCCTACGAAGTATTTCGTAGTTGGCCTCGGCCATTATCAATAACCTACGCAATATTACGTATTGGCACTCAATGGGTTAATGCCATTGGGCATTCTCTACCAGTCAACCATCGGGCAAAGCTGATAAGTTGTGTGCGGTGCAACTGACTTAAATAGGTTTTGATAGTAAATACTTAAATAAAACATAATATATATTTATTATACATCCATCCATACTAATATTATAAATGCGAAAGTGTGTCTGTCTGTCTGTCTGTCTGTCTGTTACCTCTTCACGCTTAAACCGCTGAACCGATTTAAATGAAATTTGGTATATAGATAGTTTCAGTCCCGGGGAAGGACATAGGATACTTTTCATCCCGAATAAATTGTTCCCGTGGGATGAGCGGGTAACACCGCGGGGCACAGCTAGTATACAATAAATAGATACTGACTAAAAAGCAAAACAGATACGCTAAGATTATATGCTAATGAAGAAGAGGTCACGCAAGGATTTGAACATGTATGGAGACAATAAGTAATTGCCATTTTCACTGTGAAAAAGTGCGTCTTACTTCGTGCTTGTTGTACAATTATGGTTTTGTTTAATTATGAGGATTCTGGGGGAAACATCGTTTGGATAAAAAAAAATTGTGTACTTTTGAAGTCACATATGAATGTATTAAAAAAAATCATAAAATATTGAGCTAATTTAATTATATAACTACAGTATGTTTTATAATTTAACAGCAACAGACTTATGGTGTTTATTTCCTCTTGAGTGTAGTTACCAAATTAGCGCTAGATGGCGGTGTGCAGGTCCAGTGTAATCGTACATCGCGCTGTTAAGATTTTCCCTGATTGAACGACCCCGCTCGGTTGTCACTTGTTGGTTATCGCTTCTCGGCCTTTTGGCTAAGATCAAAGTGTAGTATCTGTTCTTTTCAGCTTAATATCTGAAAGTTCCCTCACTGAGGGACCAGTATATTAAACTGATTTTTGTAAACCGACGGGATGTTCGGGGCTCGCTCCACTCCCGTCACGGGTCGGCCCGGCATTGCAGTGCCGCCGGGATTGGCCCACAAATGTACATGAGATATCGTCGTATATGATTTGGCAAGGCAGAATCGTGTTCATTAGGTGGATGGTTTCTGCTTTTACATACTTAGTAAATGAATATATAACAATAAAGTGTATATTTGCATTAATAAACGGGTCATTGTCAGCTCAGAAAACAAAAGTTGTCTCTTCGGTGGCCAATAGTTAACAGCGTATGTGCATAGAAGTTATGTTTTTAACACGCAAGCCCACAGAAAGGGATACGTCGTTTATGCTAATGTAATCTTGATCGGAAAACTAGGCCTTAAAATCCTTAACTCCACGAGTCCACCGAAAAGACGCGAACCTAAATCAGACAATGACCCAAACGTCAATAGGGATTTGCCACTAACCAAATTCAAAACATTGTTAACCGGAATGCTGCTCAATCCTTCGTTCTTCTTGCGAAGTAAAAAAGTAATCATATTGAAAAAAACTTGACTTTCATCACTGTGGATAATTTTAGCGTATATGCCATAAATACTTCAAATTTGCCGAATATTTAGTCCCGTTTCCTCTTCGTTTACATTAGTGACATTCACCGACATTCAACGTCAGTTAAAGCCTGACCAGAAATATATGAGGATACGCCATATTGCGGAATTTCACTGGAACTAATTTCTTACACTGGCAATGATTTTATGGTGGTTTGTCAACAATGTCAATGTCATTCGTGGTGCTTTCTTTAAAAGACAAATATTTAAAATTATCCAAAGAAAATGTCGTAAACCATTCAGTCGTGAACGTGAGATTATAATTAAAATATACCTACACGTGTTTACTACACGAAAAACAGTCAGGAAAAGGGAGCATTCCATTAAATGATATTATACGAGATTAACATAGTGGAACTGACAGGTATTTAAACTAATGTCATTATATTAGTAGGTTGCGATTGGTTGCAAATTTGTTGCCTTATAAATCTTATAAATAGCGCCCTCTTGACAATCCTCATATATTTCTGGTCAGGCTTTATCAAAAATTTGTCGTTGCCAGTAATATAAATTAATACCATAGAAACCCGCAATATGGCGTGGGATGTAAGACCCCTCGTTGAGCTATACGAACAAATACAAGTGACAGTATTTTTATTTATTAGATTATTAATTTATTACTAATACAACATTTTCATTCTTAGTTAATTAAATTCGACACTATCTTATTGTTTTTTATTTTATTATTTATTAATTATATTTAGATTATTTTGGTGTATTTTATCAATCATACAACTTACACGTCGCGTTAGGGGCCAGATATGTGCGACTTTTACCAATATTGAACACCCTGTATCCGTGTATCATATATGAGTAAAGAACGCTTATTCACTCATTCCTGGGTCGAGATCGCCCGGGGTATAGTTCAAAAATGTCGGGTGTGTTCCCCCCTGTATTGCTAAAAACTCAGCCGTTGCGCGAAGTACAACCCCACTCTTATATCGCCCGGAACGCCCACGAGATTGTCAGTTCTTTTTAGTTTTTTGGTTAAACATAAAACAGTCACTTGAATATTTACTAGTACTTGTTTTGCTACGGTCGGATACTTTGGTAATTTTTAGTTTTACCTTTGTAATATTCTTTACCCAATTTGCCGCTAGATGGCGTTGTGCAGGTCGAGTGTAAATCGTACATCGCGCTGTTAAGATTTTCCCTGATTGAACGACCCCGCTCGGTTGTCACTTGTTGGTTATCGCTTCTCGGCCTTTTGGCTAAGATCAAAGTGTAGTATCTGTTCTTTTCAGCTTAATATCTGAAAGTTCCCTCACTGAGGGACCAGTATATTAAACTGATTTTTGTAAACCGACGGGATGTTCGGGGCTCGCTCCACTCCCGTCACGGGTCGGCCCGGCATTGCAGTGCCGCCGGGATTGGCCCACAAATATACATGAAACGTTTCTTTTGGCATGTCTGACTTTAGAGATGCGCTGAAAGTGTCACTACAGTGAAAAGACAAGAGTGATACCTATGTCCCTTTAGGTCGCCGAGATATGTATCACTCATTTAGCTCACTAGATCTTTTAGACTTTATCGTTCACGAGTGAGTAGAGAACTAGAGACAATCTAGATTTAAAAGACAAAACGACGAGAAAAACGCGAGAGCGAGCGAGTAATACTGAGCTGATAGATGAGATACTGAGCTACTTGAATCTTAAGTGAGCGAAAGAGCTAGTGAGCTAAACCAAATGATATAGCTCATTTGAATCACTCACTCGCGAGCCACATCTCTATTCGACATATATGTCTATTGATATAAAGCAGCGTTTCTTAACTTTTTTTGTCCACGGACCCCTTAGGAAATCAAGCACACTTTTAAGGATCCCCTTAATAAAAAAAACAGAAATAAATAGCACGGCGTGCGTAGCGATTACGAGACTTTTGGTGTAATATTTATGATTGTTAAATAGTCCATTGATAAGGCTGCGGACCCCCATACATATGCTTGCGGACCCTTGGGGGTCCGCGGACCACAGGTTAGGAAACACTGATATAAAGTACTCTTTAATTCGATTAAATAATCGATGATACGTAGAAGAGTATCGTAGTGATTTGATCCATTTTATAGTGATTTGATCCATTTTATTATGCGAACACCATAAAATTCTACAAACGAACTCCATAAGGGAATTCTATTTCTATTACTATTGTTTGTGGAAATGACAAAATATATCAAGACAAACAATGGTCTTATTACTTATTTCTCCCTTTTTTTCAGAACGCCACGAAACTCCGCCTCGTCGGCTTAGAACAACTCCAATGGCGCCAACGTAAAGTATGGCACCGCTTCCGTATCCGGTTCACCGAAGTCATGGGCAAGCTCGAGCTGTGGCAGTCGCCCATGAGGGAGATCGAGGGCAGCTTCGGCACAGGCGTAGTATCCTATTTCCTGTTCCTTCGCTGGCTCCTATTCCTAAACCTAGTAATATCATTAATAGTAGTAACCTTCCTAATATTACCAAAGACATTACTAGTCGAAGAACCACAGATTTGCGAAACTTTCGAACCGAACTCGACTGTTTGCTGCTCCGAAGCGTATCTACAAAAGAATTTAACTGACAGCACGTTATTTCTCGATATCATACAAGGAACTGGTTGGATGGAACGAACTTTCCTATTCTACGGCGTCTACACTGATCAAATATATACGTACTTTGTCGATGAATTATTGCATACTCAGTTGTATTACAACATGCCTCTAGCGTACATATTAGTACCTATTTCTTGGGCGTTGTTATCTCTTATAGCTATAGTCAAAACCGGGGCGAAGGGATTTAAAGAGAGACTTGTGGAGAGCGAGGGACAATTCTATATGTACTGCAATCTGGTATTCGGGGGCTGGGACTTCTGTATACACAACGACAAGTCTGCTAAGATCAAACATAAGGCGTTGTTTAATGAAATCAAAGGCTGCCTCGAACAAGAAAGATTTAAAGAGGAAAAACAACTACGGAGCAAGGAAACACAAATTTTGCTGCATTTAAAGAGGATATTGATCAATCTGATCGTGTTAGCTATGTTAATCGCTTCAGGTATTCTCATCTATATAACCTTCAATTACACGATAGATAAGCTTGGAGAAAGGAATCAAAATCAGGCCACTCGAGAGAGTTATGACTTTGAAAGTTCCAATGAAACTGTCGCTGAAAAATTGACTGCTGGGTTTTTCAGAGAAGGGCCGTATATATTTGGTCAACTGGAAACGACATTGCTAGAGTTCCTTCCGTACATCTGTATCGTCGCGTTAAACATTCTTGTGCCAGAGCTCTTCAACTATTTGATCAGATTCGAAGAATACACGCCGGCGAGGATTATAATAGTCACTTTGCTCAGAACTGTCCTGCTCAGATTGTCTTCTTTAGGAGTGTTATTGAGTCAGATATACGGTAGAATCACGGGGCAGCCGAAGCAAGTATGCTCATATACCAACGATGAATCATTCTCTTTAGAGTGCTGGGAGACTTACGTGGGTCAACAACTATACAAATTAATACTTACCGATTTCGCTATACAGTTCTTCACAACGTTCTTCATCAATTTGCCGAGAGCCTTCATAGCTAGGCACACGGTCAGTCGGTGCTTCAAAATGATCGGCGAACAAGACTTCTACCTTCCGAAACACGTCCTAGACATCGTGTACACGCAAACTATAATATGGATGGGCACATTCTTCTGTCCATTCTTACCTATAATCGGCACCGTGTTCTACTTCATAATATTCTACGTGAAGAAGTTCACTTGTTTAGTGAATTGCACGCCGTCGCCCGTGGTGTATAAGGCGTCTAAATCGAAGAGTCTCTTCATGTCAGTGTTATTGCTAGGCTTCGTCATCTCTATAGTGCCGGTAGCTTACGCTATTGCGGAGATATATCCGTCGATCAACTGCGGCCCGTACCGAGGTTGGCCGACCGTTTGGCAATTCGCCGTTCAAACGTTCACGCACTTCCCTGAAGTCGTCCGAGAGTTTATATTCTTCATTGGCACTTCTACGTTCGCGATTCCGGCGTTTGCGGTTATGTTGTTCGCGTTGTATTACTACTGGGCTGTTGCGACGGCGAATAGGCATATGGTAGTGGTACTGAAGAATCAGTTGGTGTTAGAGGGGCATGATAAGCAGTTCTTGTTGAACAGGCTGAGCGCGTTCATAAGGCAGCATCAGAAGAGGTGCGAGAGGAGAAACAGGGCTAGCTTCGCGGACGACGACTCGAGCATCAGGCAGAGCTCCAGGTAGTGTGCTATTATTGAGGGTATATTGAATTTGTGTTAGGACATACGTATCATATTATCCTAGCGATTATTTCGATATTACAGCTGTCCTTTATTCATGACAAAAGTATGGATGTGCGCAGTATTATAAAATGTTTAGTCTAAAACCGGCATTAGAAAAGTACTCTTTTGTCTTTATGTTTGTAATGTATTAACACTAAATGACAATGTCGAAGTACCTACATAAATAGATAAATATATTGAAATGAAATATCATGACATATTAAATATAGTTATCGAAGACTTAAATGCATTGGAATTCAAATACAACATGATATTAGGAAACGAAATAATATGGTCTAACATCGATTTAACTGCCCCAATTTAAAATTATTTATAAATTATTTCTAAGACGTGTTTTTTATAAATTGTCCTTTATTGAAACCTTAGCTCATGTTATCTTCCATTTTCTCTTAGTGAAGAATGTTCTTTTTAATATTTTATTGTATTTATAGTGGATATGTAAATTTTGTACGATAACTACAGTAATTTAAATAAAAAAGGCTGCTAGTGACGTAAGATTAACACGTGACAGTGTCTGTGACGAATTTCCTCCAATAACTATAAATGCAAATCAAATTAGTGAATGGCCACTATCACATTTTTGTTTTGCCGTGCAGAACCTACAGTATACAGCTTTGAAATACGTTTCTGATTGAACAGACTGTACTTCATGCTTCGGACGGCAGTATAGGCGCGTAGTAACATTTTGATTACTGAATAAAATAGAAAGTTATTTATTATTTTTCATTTTTGTTACATAAAATAATGTCCGAGAGAAACGGGTATACTAATGTACGCTTAATGTAATGTACTAATGTCTTATAAAATCTATACATTTAATTCATGTTATCAATACGGCAACACATGTCGATGGTAAAATGTAGAACCCACGACAATTCGCCCTAAATAAATCGTTAGACATTTGGAGGGTTTTTTGGTTTAGGCTTAACTTTTTGAACGCCAAAATCATAGAAGCCATCGAAGAAGTGCGTCAAAATCAACAGTGATAGAAAAATACTCAGCTGTTTGAATGGCAGAGTTTTAGATCATTGGACGTGTCTTGGCATCAGTGGCACAATTTTCCGATGTGTTGATATGACAGCCGTGGTCAGGGCACCGACCAACTCTGACCATTAGGACCATTAGGTCAGAGTTGGTCGGTGCTGAGGAGTAGTACATTAGTACTGTGGAAACCATGGCCCCGCGGGCCCGCATAGTCGCGAGTTTAGGTCTCATATGCGCTGTAAAAAGTAAAAAAAAATGTCTGTCAAAAAATGCAAAAATACTGGTTATGGTTACCCGGCCCGAGCGGGCTTTCCACAGAGAGGTTACCCTACCCTAACTCCCGGACACTGTCACAGATTTGTATTCCTGTAGACCCATAGTAAATTATAGGAATTCCAGTGCCGGGATTTTTCAGTATGTATACAAAAAACCCTGGTATTGGAAGCCTTAGTAAATGATCTCTTATATGTATTACTCAAGAACATGATTACATGAAGTTTACTTCGTCTGTTTTGTAAAGATTATGAATTATGTACGTTACATTTACAAGTATATGTAAGCAGGTGTATATTTGTGACTTAAGAATTTATTCTTCGTTCCTATCTTTTTTTTTATTAATGGTTAATGTGAATTTTTATATCATTATTTATCGTCTTTAAATAAGAAAATGACATAACTTTGTTATTTCAGTAAGTTCTAGAAAAAAACATGATGGAATGTTCGCACAAACCACTTAAATTATTTCTTAAATCACGTGCTTCTCTATAATTTAGTGCCAAATTTTGTTAGGTTTTTACATATTTTAATTAAATCAATTTATTTTTTTAGTCAAATTATACTTCTGAGTTTCAACAAATAAAATACTCAGTATTAGAACATAGCATTTCACTAGTGAACTTAATTGTTACTCAACATGACGCAATAACAAACAGATTTATATTTACACTTTTATTCATAAAAGGTAATTAAACTAATTTAGTAATATGTGACAGCCGATGGTAGTTACTTAAAGCAGACTCATAATAGTACATATCTAGGGCGGTGAATTAGTGAATGTCTCAGACCCAGAGCCTGATTTAGAGTTCTGACCGCCATAGGCTCACCATGAATATGCGCCCCCCTAGCCTGTCATGTCCTTGGCTTTTCAGTTTTTTTGCAGTCGGTTCTCTTTTGTTATTTTTTTTGCTTTTTAGTGATTCAAATAAAATACTTATGGTAGGGTGATCGGGGAGGTCTTGTTGGCATGCATCCCCCCGTTTGAATTATCCCCTAACTAACCCTAACCGTTAAGGAGTTGTACCTTCCATCATCAGCTCAGCATAGGAAGATGATGACTACCATATACATCTCAAAATATTAACATTGTTCACCAAAATATTCAGGATTTTACCAGCAAGGAATTAGAAATAGGTTTATTTTTAGATAATAATAATATTCAAGTTATGTGTATTACAGAGCATTTTCTTCACAAGAACAGTTGATTTTTGATTTTGTTTATTTTAAATTAGTGAACTGTTTTACTAGAAAAAAAGAAATCCATTCATGGTGGTTCTCTTATTATGGTTAAATGTTTCTTAAAATCCAAAGAACGAGAAGATATTGTTAATTTTTCAATAGAACGAGTCATAGAAATTGCTTGTGTAGAATCAGAGACTTATGTAATTAATACAGGGTGTTTGGTACATCGTTTGCCAAATTAAAATGGGGGATAGAAGGGGTCATTTGATACCTTCTACGGCCCCTAAAAAAATCTTAGGCCCACGGAGTTTTATATGGGATTTTTCTTTTTTTTTTGAAAATCCGAGAGAACGATTCGTTTAAACTTAAATTACAAAAAAGTATCAGTGCCTAGACCAAAAATTTTTATTTTATTGCAACAAGATGTAATATTGTGCGGTTCTATCAAAATACAAAATACCAACATGTCGGGTCTAGTTATTTTTTTATTGACCCAGAAACGTTTTTCAAGACGTGAATATTCAATGAAACGAAAACTTTGACTATCATTAAAAAACAAAACTACAAAAAACCAACAGCGTTTTCGGAACCCAAACTACAGGCGAGCGCAGGAACGCCCTAGGAGTTTTAGTCCGTGCGAGTCGGTCATACTCATACCCACTTGGCTCCTGGTGTGCGCGTGGTGTTTACCAAAAACAACGTTTTATCTCGTACATCCCTATTGCACAAAATTGATGAGTTCATGAAGTTGTTTCTGGTTTGTAAGGCATTATCGTACATCATTAGAAAGAGGACAAACAACAGATGTTTTTTAAACAATTGAAGAGTATGGTTTTTGTAAGTTTTTTTTTAATGGTACCTAATCAAAGTTTTAGTTTCATTGAATTTTCACATCTTGAAAAACGTTTTCCCGAAAATTTCGGGTCTAGGCACTGAACCTTTTTGTAATTTAAGTTTAAACAAGTCGTTTTCTGGGATTTTCCAAAAAAAAAAGCCATACAAAAATCCGTGGGCCTAAGTTTTTTTAGGGGCCATAGAAGGTGGCAAATGACCCCTTCTATCCAGCATTTTAATTTGGCGAACGATGTACAAAACATCCTGTATGTGTTTACCGACCACCAGCTATTGATTTTCATTCATTTGAAGGTAGTATGGAAAATGTTTTAAAAATATCATGTAAAGGTAAAAACATGTTACAGTTTGTGGACACTTTAACGTTAATTTACTTGAAATGACCAGTGATACTGTTTAGTGGTCAGACGGTCAGACTATGTCAGATCACGATGTGGCCTCGTCATTCGAGGATTAATATGTAAGTAAGTCATAACTAGTCAGCTCAGTGCCGCGCCCGCCGCCCCCTTGGTCCTTGCGCCCTAGGCTCTAGCCTTATTAGCCTGTGGGTAAATCAGGCCCTGCTCAGACCGCAGGTGTTTGTGGCCCGAACTGAAGGTGAGGGCCGTAAATATGCGATCTGGGGCTTACTAACCGCTCGTGGGTTGTCTAATTTTACGTCTTGCCTTGGCTAGGAAATGAGATTTTCTCCTAGCGAAGCATAGGGTAACGTACAATTATATCTTATTTATGTTTTCTTGTAAACCTGACCGTGTTTCAGCCGTGTTTAAGCCGACTTGAAGTAAATATTTGATATCAAAGATCAACATAAATTAGCCCGTTCTGTACTATAGGCTGAATGAATTCATTCATAAATGGGCGATGCAATTCTGTAGCTCACTGTACACTCAATTGTGGTAACTTTGGCCCCTCCAGTTTTAATTGAGTTAGCGACATATACTGCGATCTCTTTTTATATCAAATATTTCTAATTTATAAGAAACCAAATGTCACAAATAAACTGAAATAGGTTTACGCTACGTTTATGAGTAAAAGTTTTAGTGTATACGGGTCGCTTCGAAATTTATAAAAATCAGCAGAAATATATGAACACAAACGTGACGATTTCATTGAATTTCCGTGAAAATAAAATAGGGTTAGAAAAATACATACTATGTCGTTACTTTTGCTCTCAGTTCTCTGTAACACCAGATAATTGTGTTCATATATTTCTGTTCTACTACTAAACCTTTGCCATAACGTGCCAGATACAGTAGTTATAATACATAGTATATAATTTAAGACACCTTACAGTCAAATATAAAAGTGTCGTTAAACTAAGTTAGCTTCCCGAAACGTCCGCTAGATGCCGCCGGTAGTCAACAAATGTAATGTTTTGATCCATTTTATCCAGTAGGTCAACTGCCAATTTTTATAATAATAGATTTTTATTATTGACTGTAACTTTTATACACGATTCCATGGAATAATAAATAGACTTCAGTTAGCATTTTTAATCGTACATAGTGTAAGTAACATACTATGTATTTATATGTACATACGAAAGTAACTCTGTATTTGTTCTTATACATAATAAAAATATTTAGTACTGGAACAACGTTTGTTTTTATTTTATCTAAAACTCTTACATAGTTTGGTATAATGCTCCCTTTGTTGGGCCATCGTCGCTAAATAAAACTTTGTCTTATTTTCTCCTAACCGTTGCTAATATTTATCTGAATTCTGAAAGTTAAGGAAATGCGTGTGCATTTTTAAACTCTGTACCTATGTGGGTATAGAAATCCACATCCAAAAGACCTTACGCACGGACACTTACTTGACTACCCAGGCGAGTTAAGGATCGGAAAAGACACGACTACTACCGCCATCTATTGGCGAGTAGTGTCTATAAAATAATTTAACGAATAACATTTTACCTTTTTTACTTAAAAATGTTCCAAGATTTTATGGTTCCTAAGACTGAACTTCCGGTGGGGCAGCAAATTCCTGGAGTGGCGACCACGTATAGGAAAGCGCAGCGTGGGTCGGCCCCCGACTTGATGGACCGATGACCTCGTGAGGATAGCGGAAAATCAATGGATGGGGTCTCGCATATTGTGGCGAGTCAAGGGGAGGCCTATGTTCAGCAGTGGACGTCTGTTTCCGATTATCGGTAAAGGCGTGACATGGATGTAGAAAAAAAAGGCGAAATGTATTTTCTTATTTTATTTAGACTATACACGATTGCGTATCTATTTGTGGATAAAAGAATGTCATATCATAGACCATAAATTCATAATTTTAATACAATAAATGCAGAACAAATAACAGTCTTTTTTAGAAATTTCAATGTCTTCTCTTTTACTTTGATATAACTATTGAATTCTGCTAAGTACATATTTTTATTCGTGAAATACATTTTCATTTTGAGTGTATACTACTCAAATTTTCTCATTACAATGGCGCTTAGAGGTGGAAAGTATTAAATAATATTACTGGATTAATCTCTCCTTATAAAAAATAATACAGTTAACGATTATCATACTTGAAGTTGAAATCCTAATAGTAAAGGAATCATACATTTTTACAATATTAAATTAATGTCATTGGATTAACTTGCTCGCGGCCCCAACTTCCGTAGGCACGCTAGACCCTGCAACGTACAAATAATATTTTGTTAAGCGGAAAAGCTAAATTCTAGACATACTACATTTTTTGAAGTAAGTATGTAGATAGATAGAATATTCTTTATTGCACACCTTTACAGGAAATAGATACAAACAGATTAGCATTACAACAGAGGTAAACAACAGGCGATCTTATCGCTAAAAAGCGATCTCTTCCAGACAATCTTTGGTCAGCTGGATTCATAAATGAAATTTGTAATTTTGTTAATATTCTGTTAAATGTACATTTTCGGGATAATAATATAAGCGAGTGCTCAAGACTACTATCAGTTTAATCACGAATGATGGCTACTCTGCTGTGGCCGATAACTTTATTTCCTTTACAGATCCCGTCAAATAAAAAGAGCACCGGCGATCGTTCAGCGCGGTACAAATGACTACTGCGCAAGAAGTTTAACGGCGTTTTTTATGTGACGCGACTTATGCCGTTAAATTTATAAATATATACTGAAGTAAAGTAGTCAATTCTGGACAATGGATAAAGCCAAGGATACACAAGGCGACAAATGTCTTTCGACACGTGCCACAAAGGACTTCGAGCGAAGCGTCGCGTTGCGTCACTTTGCCAAATTTCGCCCAACAACATTTTATTTCTGAAATTATGTAGCGCTAATTCCGGCTACGTTGTGCCTCGCTCGACGTATCGCGGGACATGTGTCCAAGTGTATCCCGTCTAGCACAACTATGCTTCGCGATTCATGTCGCGCGACATAGCATCACCCGTCGCTCTCACAGTGCTGTCATACAGAAAGAGATAGGTAGTATATCTCAAGCGAAAAAGAGTCGTGTGTCACAATAGGCATGTTGACTAATTTTTTTTGAGGATGTCAATCGATTCTATTTTTTATTGTGATCAAATGTCTATATGGGACTGACTACATTTAGACTGCTCTAAAAGTCAGAAATGACCGTCAAAGTTCAACATTCGTACGTAGCGCTAAAAACGCTCCATACAAAACGCGTCAGGCTAGTGACTTCACAGGCCGGTATAGGTACCAATAATTGTATGGAAAAATTAAGAAATTTGTAATTTTCACCGTGAAAAAGTGCGTTTAAGTTCATAGTTGTCATACAATTATTGTTTCGTAAAATTATGAGGATTCTGAAAACATTTTCAAAATTTATTTTGGATTAAAAAAAGATCATAAAATTTGCGTACCTTTGAAGTCACATATTTCCAAAAAAGATATGTTTCTGGATTTTTTTTCTTTGTTTCGTGAAATATTTAGCTAATTTTATTCATATAACTACAGTACGCTGTAGAATTCAACATCAGTCAAATAGCCTACTGTGGTAGTGGTGGTGTCTGGGTACGAACCTGCTCCTGGTACTCGTTGCGCGAGAGCCAGAAGTTGTCGCGGTTCTTGCAGACCTCGGCCAGCACGGCGCCGCCGATGAACACCATGTCCTTGCGCCGCGGCGGGTCCTCGATGCGGATCTTGAATTTCTGCAGGGAACATCCTCATTAGGGTGGGTCATTTTTTTTTTTTTAGTTTCTAACGGGCACAGTTGAAAAAAGGTGCCATTTAGTGCCATTAATGGATACATATTTTTATTTATTTTTATATTTCCGTTTTATTGCCTCCGGATTACTCCGGAAAAAAGTACCTAATGTAAAAAAAGTGGCCTTGTATATTATTATTTTGTTGTATTTCGTTTGTGATGCCCTATTTATTATACTTACTCAGAATAAAAATACATCAAAATATTGGGCCTTTAAAATAATAAAACCAGACTTCATAACGCTCATTTAATATGGGCATTTCTATACTAACTTAAAAAATTGATCCGGAGGCAAAAGATCAACATCAATTAGAATGCAATTTTGGTATTTAGTTTATATTATTATGAGTTACATTTTTTTTGCCATGCCTAAAGAAATAAAAGTATTAATTTTTTCCCATACAAAAGTGACCCACCCTAATCCTCATCATCATGATCATCATCATCATCATATCAGCCGACAGACGTCCACGACAAAGGCCTTACCAAAGTACCTAAACAACGATCGATCTTGCGCCACCCTCATTCAATTTCTACCCGCAATCCGAACCAGGTCGTCGGTTCACCTTGTTGGGGGTTGGCAAGGAACATACTAATCAATAAATAAATATTAAGGGACAATCCTAGTCCCAAACTAAGCAAAACTTGTACTATGGCTACTGCGACGATATACATTATATATAGAAAACAGCCATAACGCCCATGACGCAAGAACAAATATTCGATTGCCAGGATTCGAACCCAGGACCGCAGACTCAGTGGGCAGGCGCACTACAACCTGCACGAACCGCGTCGTTAAAAGAACATTTCACCGGAACGTCTTTGTCGGGTACATGACTGTCACAATAGCTACCTTAGAAACAAAGATAACCCTACATACTCTTCAATACAAAAGTAGTCCGTTATTTCTGAACGTCAAATTGTTTTGTTTGCGGACGGACGGTACGGACAGTTTAGCCAAACCTTGACCACAGCGTGAGACCTTGAGAGCTTGAGAGGTTGTTTAAGGCTAACGGATACTCAACGTGAGGAAATCGAACGCTCTTTTTTGACAGTTGCAGATTTTTTGGGTTTTATGTTGTATCCTACAATAAACTGGAAACAACAACTTGATATGCGACAGACTGAACTGTGCCGTGTTTTCTCTACGCAAATTAAAACTGCTAGAGTCAAGTTGTGCGCTGAGACAAGTCTACTTCCACTCGATTAAATTCGACTGATGCTGAGTGTTACATACCATGGTAGGTGAAAACCAACGGCCTTGTAAGGCGCTGTTCACCGAGCACCGAATAATGACGCAATATTCGCAATACATTTTTGAGATTATGTATGTTCCGCTGACATCTTGCGGGCGTCAAGCGAGTGGAGGTGACGGGTAAGTGTCTCCACAGCTCGGAACAGTCAGTGCCGCGCCCAGTTGCAATGAAATTAAGTTTTGTATTTTCAAACAAGTGGCAATATGTCTTGTACATGATTGGTTACTGACCGCCAGCTTGTCGGTGTCATTCCGCAGCACCCTCTCCAAGTACAACTGCTTGATTTCTCGCTCGAGCCGGGACGGCAGCCCCGGGTACATGGTGGAGCCCCCGGATAGCACGATGTGCTTGTACAGCTCGTTGCGCATGTCTATGTCCGCCGCCTGGAGAATAAAATCGCAGAATTTGTGTCAATTTTTTTAAAAAGAATTTTGAATGTGATGATATGAACCTCAAATTTAACTTCAAATACAAATGCCCATGAATCGTCCGTCCATAACCATCCATAATGAATTCAAATTGGGTAAGCGAAAAACTGATACTTCAATGCTCATACAAACATAGCACTTTTATTTTTTTAAGGCGGTTAATAACTACATACAACCATGGATCTCTCATCTAGACGACGTTTAAGCAATCACGAAGTAAAGGCAAGTCTGTTTAACTAACAGGTTGAGCTGACATAACTCAGATATTTCATGTATATTTGTGGGCCAATTCCCGGCGGCACTACAATGCCGGGCCGACCCGTGACGGGAGTGGAGCGAGCCCCGAACATCCCGTCGGTTTACAAAAATCAGTTTAATATACTGGTCCCTCAGTGAGGGAACTTTCAGATATTAAGCTGAAAAGAACAGATACTACACTTTGATCTTAGCCAAAAGGCCGAGAAGCAACAACCAACAAGTGACAACCGAGCGAGGTCGTTAAATCAGGGAAAATCTTAACAGCGCGATGTACGATTTACACTCGACCTGCACAGCGCCATCTAGCGTTAATTTGGTAACTACACTCAAGAGGAAATAAACACCATAAGTCTGTTGCTGTTAAATTATAAAACATACTGTAGTTATATAATTAAATTAGCTCAATATTTTATGTTTTTTTTTAATACATTCATGTGACTTCAAAGGTACACAATTTTTTTTTATTCAAACGATTTTTCCCCCAGAATCATAGAGTATATTGAATGAGAATCCTCATAATTTAACAAAACCATAATTGTACAACAAGCACACTTTTTCACAGTGAAAATGGCAATTACTTATTGTCTCCATACATGTTCAAATCCTTGCGTGACCTCTTCATTAGCACAATGGAGAAATCTTAGCGTATCTGTTTTGCTTTTTAGTCAGTATCTATTTATTGTATATGTATAATAAATATATATTATGTTTTATTTAAGTATTTACTATCAAAACCTATTTAAGTCAGTTGCACCGCACACAACTTATCAGCTTTGCCCGATGGTTGACTGGTAGAGAATGCCCAATGGCATTAAGTCCGTATTTTGTACGATCTGTTTTCATTTGTGCAATAAAATAAAGATCAAATAAAAATAAATAAATATTGGTACACAACCTACAAATGACGTCACATGTAGATGGCCATTTGTATGGATCGTTTTAGCGCTCTGTATTCTCCGGAGGAATGTTAAACTTTAACGGCCATTTCTGCCTTTTAGAGCATACTAAATGTAGTTAGTATACATTTGATCCCAATAAAAAATGGAATGGTTGACATCCTAAAAGAAATGTCTAAACGCCTATTCCAGAGATACTCTAACTCGGTTCATGTTCATTTCATGTTTTATTTTTTGATAAGTTTTATTTACATTTAACACGGAAGTGGTTATAAACCAAAAAAACTGATACTGGCACAAGCTTCGAGCCGCCATAAACGGATTAATAATAATATTAATCCTAGAACTCCATTCCATGCATGGAACATGGACTTACTACTGCTCGCAGTCTATCCATGATGATCACTATGATTTTGCCATATCATCTAAGCCGAAGTTTCATGTATATTTGTGGGCCAATCCCGGCGGCACTGCAATGCCGGGCCGACCCGTGACGGGAGTGGAGCGAGCCCCGAACATCCCGTCGGTTTACAAAAATCAGTTTAATATACTGGTCCCTCAGTGAGGGAACTTTCAGATATTAAGCTGAAAAGAACAGATACTACACTTTGATCTTAGCCAAAAGGCCGAGAAGCGATAACTATCACATTACAACCAGCGAACGAATAAAACATAGAACACGAGCTTCATACAAAATTACAATCAAAAACCGGCCCAACAGTCGAAATGCGCATGCTCACCGGTGTACCAATCACAGCCACTCAAATGTTTTCAATTACGCATAACAAATAAATGTGATTCGTCAATTTCCGAATGGCCAGCTGTGATTCGACAAAACGCATGACATTTGTCTATGGTAATATGGCGGTGACAGTGAAAACTCATAATTGGTGAATCGTTAATGCAGTAAAGAGCCATTTTTGTTTCCTTCATTATAAATCTTGAATGTTAAGGTTACATACGAATTTCAAAAAAAAAATACATCTTTTAAGGAATCCTTGTTTGTTCCTTGTTGTTACTAATACTTTGAATGATTATTATTAATGCGTGCTATAACTGCTGTATATATTATTATTTCTCCTTCTTTGTAATAACTAATATTTTACATGTAAAGTCGATACAATCTTTGTAGTGAAAAAATATCAAACATAATTAGGAACTTATACGTTTTCATACCGGACTGACGGAAAACGTATAGCCTTTTAGGGACGGTCTTATACAAGCACAAAAGCCCGGCTTGACCTAGTAATATTAAAAAACAATAAAAAATTATTTACTTGAAACATATAAAATTGCGCGTAGTGACGTGTTTCATAATTTCAAATTTTGTCGACGCCGCGTGGTTCAAAATTTGTCCGCGCTCAGACCGCGCCGCGCTAGCTGATGGCTCGTCGCCGTTCTATGTCACCGCTAGTCATCTCCCTCGCACGCGTTGGCTTGCAATCGGGCTTCATACCGCCTACTCTTACACATGGAAGTAACCTATGTAGCAACATAACTATACGTGGCTTCAAGTGAAGTGAAGTGAAGTTAGATACGGTACGGATCGGCCACTTGCAAATTTCGCGTAAACAGGAGTGATTTAACTTCACGTTGTTTAGAAATATTTAGTTAGTGTAGTGTTTGTTTGAGCGTAGTAATAAGTAGAAGTAGCTAATATTATAGATAGTGATCGTGTTTTGATTTTGTTTGTTGTTGTGATTACTGTGGCTTTAAACAATGGAAGGAGTTGTTCCGTGCGATTGTGAGGAGTTAAAGTGTGCAGGTATTTTAATAGGCGAAGGAAAGGTAGGCACTCTAACTTTCGCACAGAAAAAACAGCTCATATTTTCCCCAAAACCCACGCCCGACCTGTGTATTATTGAAATTGTACTTTGAACAGTAATGCGGCAATAAAATGGATTTACCCATAAGCCTAGGCACGCCACTGATTGCATTACTTTTTTCAAACATCGTATATAAATTAGTCATATGGCATAACACCATCCCTATACAAAATCTGTACACCTAAAGA
Source organism: Apotomis capreana (assembly GCA_947623375.1). Lineage (NCBI taxonomy): Eukaryota > Metazoa > Arthropoda > Insecta > Lepidoptera > Tortricidae > Apotomis > Apotomis capreana. The sequence goes on from OX392520.1 coordinate 4,018,563, forward strand.
ATTAAATTAATATGTGTACGGCTGTATTTACGTATGAAAACTGATACCATCTTTTTTTTGTGTTTTTCTGAGTGATTAATACACCATTTCACTGAACATTATGGCATATTTTGTTACTTTGAGACTTCATATATGTCACGTAATGCAACTGTTCGGCTGCGTCGCCATTTGCAAACTAGACAGCCGTTTGACACAAAATTTACGCCCCGCCTTAACTGACACAAAATCCGTGGGGTAGACATGGGGAATAAATAACGTCACGGTGACAAAGTCACAGTGAGTCGCCGTCAAAAGTTGTCACTGTGACTTTTCACAAAGTAACAACGTTACAAAATCACATACGTTCCTACCGTTCCTAGCGCAGTCTGTTACTCAAATCACGATCACGACAAACGCCGCGAGCGTGCCGTGGCGCGCCTGGCGCGGGAGTACTGTGACTCAACTCGGCTCTAATCGGGCTCAGTCGGGAGAGTTCGGAAGTAGCGAAAATCGGATGACGCCTGCTGCCTGAGAGCGAGTGAAATAGCGTAAAAGGTATCAATGCTTTCTCACTCAACACTCACCCGTACCAAAGAGTCTTTCTAATGAAATTAAGTATAGTTATGCCACATACCCGTATGATCTCATTACTAATAAGTTACGTAATTTTAGAATTTGATTGTAACACTTCTTAATTATAGATGCTGTGAATAATGGTTGGTTTTGGTGTAAGTATGTATTGCATAATTTAAGTATAAGTTGAGAAATTTCTAGTATTAACTACCTGTTGCTTTGCTCGAAGCCATCGAAAATCATCCTATTTTCTAATATTGGTGACTAGCCGTGTGAAGAGCAATTGATTTTTATATAAATAGATAGACAGATAAATGACCTGCGTCTCTCATTCGAAATATCGAAGTTATTTCATTAAAGCCGTATTTCCTTGTTCAAGTAATAATTACTCATACGTAAATTTTCTATTTTATTATAATAAAAAAAATATAATAATATTATAGTTTTTGTGTAGGTATAATTATTTTAAATGTATTAAATTACTTGGGTTATTTCATCATGTAGGTACTAAACTGCACTTAGTGGCGTATCTGTTCTTAAGGTCTATCAATAATAATAGACAAGGGCTGACCTTGGCCGCTCCGAAACGAATAGCTACGAACTTTGTTTACATTTTTTGACCTTCACTAATTATTCACTTTCGTTCGGTGCAATACGTTTGCAATTTTGGACCTTTGTTGTGATAATTGTGGCAAAATTTGTGTCGTTTTTGTAAATAATATTAGTGTAAATATAAGTTTACAGTAAGTGTACAAAATAAATTGATAGGGGTTTTCGGTACGGGATGTTTGATATTAATAATTAGCCAAAGCATACGTATTGACTAAAAAAAAACAGAATGTACTCTAGCTGATCTTTACCTCATTTCTTATAGTTAAAAACCAGCTAGAGCACCGCGACAATATCATAAAGTGATATGAGTAACAGGCGTGACATAGTCACGTTGAAATAACAGTGTGAAAAAATAACGTTGATTACAGCACCGTGACTGACCGTTACCGGTCATAAATATCATACAGTGGAACGAGTAACAGGCGTGACAAAGTCACGATGACTTTTCACTGTGACATTTTTGGAACGGGATCGCCAGTCACTGATATCAAAAAGTAACGCTTTTCCCCATCTCTACCGTGGGGCCATTTTCCGACGCTAGTTAGGCTTCTATGTTTTATTCGTTCGCTGATTACAACCGAGCGGCGTCGTTCAATCAGGGAAAATCTTAACAGCGCGATGTACGATTTACACTGGACCTGCACACCGCCATCTAGCGGCAAATTGCATAAACTATTTCAGATTCACTTTCATGCACCCCAGAGCCTACTCATATCAAGACTTATTCAGGTAGAAGCCGTTACATAAGGGTCATACTTGTATGGTGTTGAAGACGAGCTCGGCGATGCCCTGGCCCTCGACGTTGATGAGGTGCGGCTGGAACAGCGCTTCTGGCGCTTCAAACCTCTCGCCACCGACTTTGATCACGCGTCCATCTGGCAACTGTAAAACAAAACTTATTAATACCAAAATCGGCACCTATTATACAATTATATTTATTTTTACTTGAAACGAAATATTGTATCAAACCAAACGTGCCGAAATAGTAATAATACCTGGGAAATTAATGTCATAGCATGCAGTGAGAAAAAATGGTAAATACGATACGAGAGCAGAATCATGTATTGTACAAGGTGCCCTTTATCATTCATAAGTGAGATTAAAGATTTAACTGTTAATGACATTACAGTCAGTTCTAATATTCAGTCTCTGTATAGATGTCTTATGTATTTGTATAGCCCGGCAAGTAGGTTGGTAACTGATGTTTAATGTCACTGGTATAAACAAAACTAAATACTACAAGAATTTCAAATAATTCTCCTATAATAAAGACAAAAATATCTCCATTCCCAAAATAGTGTCGATTTGTGTTGCTTCCTTACACTAGATGGCGTCAGTAGAACCGCCGTCGGTGTTTTTCATAATTTCTGCTATTATGTTCCATATTACATATTATCTGTGTGACGATACTCACAACATAGGGCTCCACTAGCACTGTGGTCTCCCAGGCGAGCCGCTGCTCCTGCTCAATGTTATAACCGATGTAGCACAACTTTTCCTTCATCATTCGGACTGTCTCGAAATCCGCTGAGTGGTTGAACGCGTAGCCGCGCAGTAGAAGCAACTGGAACACATACATACGTTTTTATTGCAATGCGTGGTCAATTATTTATATGGAGGGAAACATATTTCAATTCAGTTCAAATATTTTTATTTCTCTAAGACTAAAAATCGGTTGTCTATTGTTTGACCGAAATTTATATGCAATAATATTGATTTGCTCGAATTTCACTACCGGAATTTCATTTGCCCGAATGTTTCGTTTCCTAGAAAAGTCATTTGACATACTCTTGTATTCCCGAATATTATATGCCATAATGATACGTATGCCATAAGTATTGTTTTCCATAGTATTAAGTGCCATAATATTGTTTGATAGAATATTTAAACGCCATACTAAATATTGTTTCTGTGCGAATCCAACCTGGCTATGCATTTGACATTGTCTAAAATTGTGTTTAATTTTGATGTAATAATCGTCTATTTACGATGTACACATGCAAGCAAGCATTTTGACTATATATTGTGGCCACGTATGTACATAGACACTATATGGTCACAATACAAACCTAACCTAAAGTTTTCGGTTCTGGTCGAATGTCGTACGTCCTTTTATCGTAGTTCTTCTAAAACTGTAAATTAGGCTAGGATTTGTATTTTGAAGCAAACATTCTGACGCTCCGCTCGCTTTAGTTCCATGTACTATTTGGTAGCAGTTCTTATAAAACTAGGTTAGATTGTAAATTAGGATACTGTAAATTAGATTAGGATTTGTATTTTGAAGAAAACATTCTGACGCTCCGCTCGCTTCGCTCGCTCCGCTATACGGGTCACAAAACAAACCTAACCTAACCTATACTTTTCGGTTTTAGATCCATGTACTATTTGGTAGCAGTTCTTCTAAAACTAGGTTAGATTGTAAATTAGGAAACTGTAAATTAGATTAGGATTTGTATTTTGAAGCAAACATTCTGACGCTCCGCTCGCTTCGCTCGCTCCGCTCGCTTCGCTCGCTCCGCTATACGGGTCACAACACAAACCTAACCTAACCTATAGTTTTCGGTTTTAGATCCATGTACTATTTGGTATCAGTTCTTCTAAAACTAGATTAGATGGGGTTTGTATTTTGACGCTCCGCTATACGGGGTCATAAAACAAACCTAACCTAACCTACAGATGTCGGTTTTCGACCTATGTTCCATTTGGATAGCATATGAAATTATAGCATGTGACAATTATGGATTACAATCTTTATGGAAAATGTGATTATTGGAATTAATATTATGGGAAACAAAGATTCGGGCATAGGATTAATATGGCAAACAATGATTATGGGAAACATAATTATAAGAAACAAGATTCGGACAATTGAATATTATGGCAAACGAAATTCGGGCATATGAAATTCGGGCAAGTGAAGGTATACCCTAAAAATCACTTAAGCGAGAAACAAACAATATTTCGATATAACAATATTATATATATTTCTGTGTCTAATTAAAAATAAACTTCAATGTTGATATGTAGCGCCATCTACCGGCAAGCAGGAGCATTGATTTGTTCCACACCTCGACACTAGATGTCGCTAGTGACGCAAACATTTACCTTGATAATTTAAATGACAAAAATGATTTGTAATGACACGTATTTTGTATGAAAAATACCCAAAATAATACAACCCAGTTAAATTCCTCAAATGACGTAACATATTTACGTAGGCTCGGTCGCTATGTATCTGCTTGAGATAACCGCCTTTTGAGGTGCGGTAATTCGAGCTTTTCGTACACAGAGCAGATGTGGATCTCACAGTACTTACGGTTGATGAAGGCATCACTTGCCGAAGAACTGCTAATCTACGATACTCCTGTGCGGGACGCCATCTACTGGCCACTAGAAGCATTAAGTTGTTCTACTTCTCGACACTAGATTTCTCTAGTGGCGTTTGTTGTATCTTAACCCCTTAGATCAGTGCGAAACATTTAATCCTTTCCTTTAAATATATTTTTATTACTAATTCAACTAGCAACACTTTGACATAGCATACGAGGGGTTCATGACGTATCTCGTGATGTTTCTGCTCGCGATATCCAGATGGCTAGTAAGGTGCAGCAGCACGGGACAGATTAGACTTTTGATAGTGCTGTTCTGTTCGCTGCGCCATCTATTGGCCATTACATTGAGCATTACAAATGTACAACTTCTCTACACTAGATGCCGCTAGTGGCTAGTAAATGTTACCTTAATAAGGTATCTAGTGATATCTCTCCCGGCGATATCCAGCCGCCTAATGGATATAATAGGGTAGATGTGTCTCGCACACCAGAGTTCACCATCACACCGGAGATGAGGCCCTGGGCGTATCGAGTCACCACGACTTGGTACTTACGGTTATTGAAGATTCTGGTAATGTAGAGACACAATAGAGGACCGCTAAAACTTCGATGGTGCTGTGCGTAGCGCCATCTATTGCCAACTAGGAGCGTTAAGTTGTCCAACATTTCTACACTAGATGACGCTAGTGGCGCTTATTATACTAACTTTAATGAGGTATCTGGTGATGTCTCTGCCTGCGATATCCAGCCGCCTAGTGAGATGAGGCAGCATCACGACGCCGGAGATGAGGCCCTGGGCGTATAGAGTCAGCGCGACTTGGTACTTACGATATTTGCAGAGACATCACTTGAACTTCGATGGTGCTGTGCGTAGCGCCATCTATTGCCAACTAGGAGCGTAAAGTTGTTCAACAGTTCTACACTAGATGACGCTAGTGGCGCTTATTATACTAACTTTAATGAGGTATCTGGTGATGTCTCTGCCGGCGATATCCAGCCGCCTAGTGAGATGCGGCAGCGCGGACTCCTCGTACACGGGGCAGATGTGCGTGACGCCGTCTCCGGAGTCCACCACGACGCCGGAGATAAGGCCCTGGGCGTATAGAGTCAGTGCGACTTGGTACTTACGATATTTGCAGATTCTTAATGTAGACATCACTTGAACTTCGATGGTGCAATGCGCAGCGCCATCTATTGCCAACTAGGAGCGTTAAGTTGTTCAACATTTCTACACTAGATGACTCTAGTGGCGTTTATCATACTAACTTTAATGAGGTATCTGGTGATGTCTCTGCCGGCGATATCCAGCCGCCTAGTGAGATGCGGCAGCGCGAACTCCTCGTACACGGGGCAGATGTGCGTGACGCCGTCGCCGGAGATGAGGCCCTGGGCGTACAGAGTCAGTGCGACTTGGTACTTACGATATTTGTAGAGACATCACTTGAACTTCGATGGTGCAATGCGCAGCGCCATCTATTGCCAACTAGGAGCGTTAAGTTGTTCAACATTTCTACACTAGATGACTCTAGTGGCGTTTATCATACTAACTTTAATGAGGTATCTGGTGATGTCTCTGCCGGCTATATCCAGCCGCCTAGTGAGATGCGGCAGCGCGAACTCCTCGTACACGGGGCAGATGTGCGTGACGCCGTCGTCGGAGATGAGGCCCTGGGCGTACAGAGTCAGTGCGACTTGGTACTTACGATATTTGTAGAGACATCACTTGAACTTCGATGGTGCAATGCGCAGCGCCATCTATTGCCAACTAGGAGCGTTAAGTTGTTCAACATTTCTACACTAGATGACTCTAGTGGCGTTTATCATACTAACTTTAATGAGGTATCTGGTGATGTCTCTGCCGGCGATATCCAGCCGCCTAGTGAGATGCGGCAGCGCGAACTCCTCGTACACGGGGCAGATGTGCGTGACGCCGTCGCCGGAGTCCACCACGACGCCGGAGATGAGCCCCTGCGCGTACAGCGTCAGTACGGCTTGGATGGCGATGTAAGCGCTGTCGAAGCCGTATTTCTCGAACATGACCTGTAGAAAAGTTGAAATTAAAGAAATTATAAAAGTTAGTTTTTATTTAAATAAAAAGGCGACTGCAAACGATGACAGAATAAGTAATGTTTTATTTGATGCTTCGAGTATGCCTTGGTGGTTACTTGCTACCAAGTCGATGCTTATGTTTTTTACCGCAATTGCAGTTGCAGCAATGTGCCTGGAGCAGTTGTAATGTAACACACCATTCAAATTACGTCGCAGTCTAAGTGCATGAATTAAAAAAATATATATATATTATAATTAAAAATGTTTAGTTTTCAACCAGTAATTCATAAGTAAGCTGCACTATGCATTTAATGGCTAAGAGCAGTCATTACAAGACGAGTTACGGACAGTAGACTGTTCTATCATCACAAGCATAATTTTCAAGTTATTATGTGGGCCAATCCCGGCGGCACTGCAATGCCGGGCCGACCCGTGACGGGAGTGGAGCGAGCCCCGAACATCCCGTCGGTTTACAAAAATCAGTTTAATATACTGGTCCCTCAGTGAGGGAACTTTCAGATATTAAGCTGAAAAGAACAGATACTACACTTTGATCTTAGCCAAAAGGCCGAGAAGCGATATCCAACAATTTTTTTTTTTTATCCATGTAAGCTTGCGGGTCCGAGGGACCCTTTGCACTGCTGGTGCCAGACGTGCTACTCCGCTTGGAGAAGCACCGGAATTTTAACTAACCTAACTAAGACTAAACTAATCTACTAGATCCCTGGCTAATAAGTGGTTAATACTAATGAGAAGAAACCATGGATACTTAACAATTAACTAGGAACTTTGTTTAATTGTGTGTAGTTCTAGTTTGCTCCCAATGGGGGCGCCTACTGAAATATACTGCCCTGGTTGCTAATACCGAGGGGTGCTTATTCTTACTGTCAACAGGGTTGATGCTACGTTTTACATTGCTCCGCCATCTACTATGCTTAGGATGGCGCTTGGAGCTAGAGGAGACGGCGACTTCAGGAGAATTCCCTACAGTTGCCCTATCTGAAATAACTACATCGTCAGAGGTGACGTCATCATCGATATCCAACAAGCGACAACCGAGCGGGGTCATTCAATCAGGGAAAATCTTAACAGCGCGATGTACGATTTACACTGGACCTGCACAGCGCCATCTAGCGGCAAATTTGGTAACATTGCGTTCATACATTCTCGCGTGTCTTGTTGCCCCGGCATAACAATAGAGCGGCAGATATAAGTCTATGAGGTAAGGGCTCACCACGCCAAAAATGCTGAAGCGATTTAAAAAAAATGGTACGCGGGTAGCTATCGGTAGGCATTCCCAGATGGCCATAGAACACTATACCCGACTACGAAGGAGCAAAAAGTAATTTTCTTCTACGCGAATAAAGTTTACGGGTACGTACTAGTTCAATATAAATAATCTTATTAAAACTTGTGAGATACCTCTAATAATTATTATAAACAGTTTAAAACGCGTGATTCTGAGCGCGAGGCTGTACTCCATACGAGTTCGAAACATGTGGGGCAGTTCCTGACAATTTCTAGGTGAGGTTTTAGAGGTTTAAACCGTTTATATCCATTAATTATTCGATAGAAATACCTCGATCATCTTCTCGCGGTTCTTGGTGGGGTTCATGGGCGGCTCGGTGAGCAGGATCTTGGTCTCCGCGGGCTGCACGTCCATCTTGCGCGGCCCAAACGTGTAGTCCCACACGTGGCACATGTCTTCCCAATTGCGGACCACCTTGAATTCGTGGGAAGTGTGTTAATGAACACGGATTATGAACGAGAGGGCGATGTTCAGTACTAAGGATTTTTTTACATAAAATAGGATTTTAATTAACATGCAAATAAATTATATAAATAGTACCTACAGTTGACTGCAACTACATTTGTCTCTGTATTACACAAGTCGAAAGACATTGCAGTTTCACGAGAGCTTTGAGAGAAATTAAACGAAATAAGTGTACCTAACGAAAAAGTTGTAACGAAACTGTAAACAAAAGTTGATATTTTGAATAATAAAAAAAAAACACACTATCTGTTATGGAGATATAAGAATAAAAACGAAAGTGGCGCATGTGTCTTAACCCTAAACGACGCAAAGTAAAAATGAAACCCAGGTGGAAACCTCGGTGCCTTGGAAGATGGTCAAAAAAATCTGTTAAAGTAAAAAATACAACTAGATGGTAAAATCCATACTAATATTATAAATGCGAAAGTGTGTCTGTCTGTCTGTCTGTCTGTCTGTCTGTTACCTCTTCACGCTTAAACAGCTGAACCGATTTAGATGAAATTTGGTATATAGATAGTTTCAGTCCCGGGGAAGGACATAGGATACTTTTCATCCCGAATAAATTTAGTGTTCCCGTGGGATGAGCGGGTAACACCGCGGGGCACAGCTAGTATATACATAATGGCTACACACACACCGCGAAATTAAGGGTTTTTATCTTCTTTTTGTAACAATTGTACATGTATTTCTCACATTTTGGCAAACTGTGATCGTGACGGAAGTTTTTGGTAAACGAAAGTGAGAAATGGAATATCTCAAGCATACTTACTCCATTCTCCATGGGATAGCTGACTTCAAGCATAGACCTGAGCTGCGACGCCTCGTCTCCCACCATCAAGTCCTGGAATTAGAACCACTTTGATTAGGGTACAGCCATATTTGGGTGAGTCAGTTAGAAAAAACAACAGGCGTGGTTATTGCAAGTCTGAAAAACGACACAAAGAAAAAATGTTGCTGCTGTGACGTAATTAAATTCTAGTTTCGAATAAAGATAAGACACTTAATTATTTATTGCACGGAAATAATAACGTGTTGACGGCAAAGTACAAATTTTAAGATAAATACAATTTAAAGCAGATTCATAACAACTGGAACCATGACTACTTATATGTTTAATTTAAGAATATATTAGACATCTCATGGTCATGGCTATACATAGTATTTAGTATAAAATATATCTCCTCCGCACAGCAGCAACCAGCTAGTAGGGTGGTTAGGTGTATGCAAGCTTTACACAGCTCAGATAAACTAAAACATAAATGCACAAGCTGGGTACAAAGGCTTGTGTTGACACGCTACTGCCATTTATTTATTGTTTAGGCATACAATAAATAAAAACAAGAACATTTGGGTGGATCAACTTTTTTCCTATTATTATTGTGTCTCGTGCCCCAGGGGACAATAGATGACTTCTTAAAAGGGCTGATAATCTATATTACTGGTATTGACAAGAGATCTAACTTATAATATTATAACGTATTTACCCCCAGGCCCACAAGGCCCTGGGGGGGGTCGTGGTAGAATGCTCGCGACCCCATGGCACCCCCCTAACGGCAGCGAGGGTGCACCGGAGTGGGTTTAGTGGGTAGTCTCCTTCTCTCCCTCTTCCTAAGAGGGGCCAGAAGGAGGAGTCCCACATAACCCCGAATGGCTTCCCTAAGCCGAGGGGTATGCGTAAAGGCATTCCCACTCCGAAAAAAAAAAAAAAAAAAAAAAGGCCCACAAGGCCCACGCCTAGGGGCCGAGCTAGTCTAGGGACCCCAGTCCCAGAAGCAGGCCGTGCCAAGTGCCTAGGGGGCCCTGGCCCTCTAAGTCCGGCCCTGGTTACAAAGTTTTTGGTAATATATGTACCGAAATCGTAGTTTTTAAGAGTTGGCCAGGGGACATCGATGGCAATGAGCAGTGGAAAAAGTTGATTGACCCGTTTAGTAGTACAGTCAAGTGGATGGAAATGATTATTTGTCACATATGGTACAGTCAGCTCAAGGGAATAATCCCCCGCTATATACACAAGCACAGAACTTAACAAATGGGACATCTTTCTTCTTCATGTTTCATTGCGAAATGTACTAATATGGACATTAAGGTAAATCGATATTGGAGAAATAAGACAATTTCAGTATTTTATCGCCGGTTTGATGATATAATTCACAACAAAGTAATGATTGCAAGAATTATATAAGTTTTTGTAGTTATCTCTGTCGCTGAATGCAACACATAACATTACATTCTTGACTGTACTAGTCTTGTATAGAAAATTAATCCTACAGCCCAGCAGTAGAGTATCTCAATGTTAGCTAAAGTTGCCTTCTAATAAATAAATCCCTAGAAGCAGGTCACGGAAGCAGTAGTTGTCTAATCTATACATATCAACAGTGGAAAGTGGTATAGCAGCAAAGTATGAATATTTTTCTTACTGCTCCCATGGAGAAATAATACAAGACGACTGTCAATGCCTACGGATGGGCAAGTTGCGGAAAGTTTCCAATAAGCTGAGATTAATGATTAAAGAAACTTTCACAAGAATTTTAGAAACTTTGGATGAATGAAATTTTCATGCGGATAGTATCGCAATTTTGGAAACTACGTCGACGCATCAGTATCATTGCCTGTATCGTGGCGTCTCATCAACCTGTTGTAGGCGGCGCCACCTTAGCGATGTCTCTGACCCATACGTTTAGTACCGGTCGCGCGCGGCCCTCATCCAACTGCTTCCCGCTATCCTATCGCAGGTCGTCGGTCCACGTTGTTGGGGACCTAGACGCAGCTGGCGTCTTCCGGTACGCGGTTGCCACTCAAGAACCTTTCTGCCCCATAGGTTCAAGCAATGTGAAATGCTTGTAGAACAAGCTTCTATATAAATCAATAGATGACGCTAGTATATTAAGCAGACGTCTAAGCGTCATCTATCTATACTATTATAAAATCCTAAATTTGTATTGAAAATAAATTTTCTATGGAGGCAGGTCATGATTTCAGGAAAAATCTCGATAGCGTGATGCAGCCGGATAGTTGTTTTGTATGGACACGCTTCGCCGTGCCAACCTGGCGCCATCTGTTTTCAAAAAAACCTTTGTCCTCTAATGGCGCCGAAACGGCTGGATAAAAAGTTACCACTTTTGGTACAGGAATAGCTGAACATCCAAAGATGGTTATAGGATACTTTTTATTATGATTAATATTTATCTCTGAAAACATAAATTCCATGAAATATTTTCCTTACAATGTGTAACCTTATAATGACAGCGTTTGTGATTTTGAATTTAGAACGACGCGACCCCCGCGTGGCTCTTACGTGTAGAAAAACTAAAAAGTATGAATTCGACATAATACCTCCGCGCGGCCCACCGGTATTAACAATAAGGTTAAGGTTGTTTGAGGCGTTGAGTTACGGAAACCGTCTTAGTTAGATAGAAAAGATGGCGCCAATTATCGACCAACACAGACGAAAATATGAGTGCAATGTTCGTTGTAAATTGGCTCATGCCCAAAAAAAAACATACATTTCTTTAAAAACACAATTTGCGACAATAGGAACTAATTAATGCTCTTTTATTGATTATGCAATTATATTCTTCTGTAGTTTGTAAGTATTGACCATAAAAAAGCCCGGAGACGCAATAAGAATACTTACTTTTACTTTTATTGAATAACTGTGTACATAAGATGGAAAAGTGAATTCGTTTCAACAGTTTCCCGACTTCAGGCATACAATAGTTATACTTAAAACCTAACTTATAGCTAAGATGCGAAATATTCCCCAAGACTGTAGAACACTCTTTGAAGCAGCCAATTTTTTAAATTAGTTTTAAATGCAGTTCCTTCTAAGACCTTTAGTTCGGACGGTAACTTATTAAATACCTTTATGGCACTTATGAAAGTACTCCTTTTGTATATACTTGAATTTACTTTAGGTAGGATAATATTATATTTATATTGGTGTCTTAAATTACTTTTTACTGCAGATTTTTTTGTAAAGTATTCCACATTGCTTAAAATAAAAAATGTTAATGAATAAAACAGATTTTTAATGCCATTTTATCGAGTGTAATTGAAATAAAAGTATTTCGAATCAATTTAAGTAAATTACATACATTTTTAAATATGTTTTACCAACCAACATTTAGAACATTAGGCGCAAATTTTTGTATTGTTTGTGTTTGGCCTAACTTACTAATAAGATAGCGAAATGTATAATAAACGATAAATCTACGATATATTTAGCCACAATTTTTTTATATATAAAATTTATTCAAAGCAATAAATCATTATTTTTTGTTTTTAACGGTGTGTTGAGATTTTGTTCTCAATTACCCAATTTTCCGCTAGATGGCGTTGTTACTTTGACAAAATCTCCATACTAGCGGCTGCATCGCGCTGTTAAGATTTTTCCTGAGTTAATAACACCAGCTAAAGATAAGACACTTAATTATTTATTGCACGGAAATAATAACGTGTTGACGGCAAAGTACAAATTTTAAGATAAATACAATTTAAAGCAGATTCATAACAACTGGAACCATGACTACTTATATGTTTAATTTAAGAATATATTAGACATCTCATGGTCATGGCTATACATAGTATTTAGTATAAAATATATCTCCTCCGCACAGCAGCAACCAGCTAGTAGGGTGGTTAGGTGTATGCAAGCTTTACACAGCTCAGATAAACTAAAACATAAATGCACAAGCTGGGTACAAAGGCTTGTGTTGACACGCTACTGCCATTTATTTATTGTTTAGGCATACAATAAATAAAAACAAGAACATTTGGGTGGATCAACTTTTTTCCTATTATTATTGTGTCTCGTGCCCCAGGGGACAATAGATGACTTCTTAAAAGGGCTGATAATCTATATTACTGGTATTGACAAGAGATCTAACTTATAATATTATAACGTATTTACCCCCAGGCCCACAAGGCCCTGGGGGGGGTCGTGGTAGAATGCTCGCGACCCCATGGCACCCCCCTAACGGCAGCGAGGGTGCACCGGAGTGGGTTTAGTGGGTAGTCTCCTTCTCTCCCTCTTCCTAAGAGGGGCCAGAAGGAGGAGTCCCACATAACCCCGAATGGCTTCCCTAAGCCGAGGGGTATGCGTAAAGGCATTCCCATTCCGAAAAAAAAAAAAAAAAAAAAAAAAAAAAAAAAGGCCCACAAGGCCCACGCCTAGGGGCCGAGCTAGTCTAGGGACCCCAGTCCCAGAAGCAGGCCTTGCACCATACTTATGTTCTCTTAGGGCAATGCCAAGTGCCTAGGGGGCCCTGGCCCTCTAAGTCCGGCCCTGGTTACAAAGTTTTTGGTAATATATGTACCGAAATCGTAGTTTTTAAGAGTTGGCCAGGGGACATCGATGGCAATGAGCAGTGGAAAAAGTTGATTGACCCGTTTAGTAGTACAGTCAAGTGGATGGAAATGATTATTTGTCACATATGGTACAGTCAGCTCAAGGGAATAATCCCCCGCTATATACACAAGCACAGAACTTAACAAATGGGACATCTTTCTTCTTCATGTTTCATTGCGAAATGTACTAATATGGACATTAAGGTAAATCGATATTGGAGAAATAAGACAATTTCAGTATTTTATCGCCGGTTTGATGATATAATTCACAACAAAGTAATGATTGCAAGAATTATATAAGTTTTTGTAGTTATCTCTGTCGCTGAATGCAACACATAACATTACATTCTTGACTGTACTAGTCTTGTATAGAAAATTAATCCTACAGCCCAGCAGTAGAGTATCTCAATGTTAGCTAAAGTTGCCTTCTAATAAATAAATCCCTAGAAGCAGGTCACGGAAGCAGTAGTTGTCTAATCTATACATATCAACAGTGGAAAGTGGTATAGCAGCAAAGTATGAATATTTTTCTTACTGCTCCCATGGAGAAATAATACAAGACGACTGTCAATGCCTACGGATGGGCAAGTTGCGGAAAGTTTCCAATAAGCTGAGATTAATGATTAAAGAAACTTTCACAAGAATTTTAGAAACTTTGGATGAATGAAATTTTCATGCGGAAAGTATCGCAATTTTGGAAACTACGTCGACGCATCAGTATCATTGCCTGTATCGTGGCGTCTCATCAACCTGTTGTAGGCGGCGCCACCTTAGCGATGTCTCTGACCCATACGTTAGGTACCGATCGCGCGCCGCCCTCATCCAACTGCTTCCCGCTATCCTATCGCAGGTCGTCGGTCCACGTTGTTGGGGACCTAGACGCAGCTGGCGTCTTCCGGTACGCGGTTGCCACTCAAGAACCTTTCTGCCCCATAGGTTCAAGCAATGTGAAATGCTTGTAGAACAAGCTTCTATATAAATCAATAGATGACGCTAGTATATTAAGCAGACGTCTAAGCGTCATATGAAATATAAATGACAGAGACTGATAAAATGGTGTCGCCTTACAGGTTGCCAGCTACGCCACTGCTGTTAACTTGTTTAAAAAATATATTCCACCATTGATGTATCTATGTGCTATGTGCCTGTACCAAATACTGTTACCTGAACAATTTCGGGATCAAACGTCTGTGAGCGTGAAATGTCAACATTTATACATACAATGACAGAAGGACCATGAAATGATTTGAGGACTTCAGACAAAATCACTATTAAATCCATAGCTCCTAATATTATTTTATTTCATTGTATGACTGCATATTTTAGCCACAAGAACACTGAGTGGTCAGGGGCGTATCTTGAAATTTGGCCGCCCCAGAAGTCAAGGAAATATTTAAAGTCTTTTTTTTAGTTAATATTTAAGATTAGAAGTTAAGTTTTTTATGTATTTTTGAATTTTCTGTGAAATAAACAGCTAAAATTTTTTTAATTTTTTTTTAGTATAATGGATAATAGTATTTGTATCGGCATATTTTTGGGTGCGTAGTAACACAGTTAGATGAAATTGAAGCGCAGCGAGCGCAAAAAAATTCGGTGTGGGGGTGCGTTGTAACACAATCTGATAAAACGCGAGCGCAATGAGCGCGAAATTTTTCGGCGCCGGGGTGCATAGTAATAAACCAGATGAAAACTGGCTATGCCGCCCCTGCCAGTTTGGCGCCCCGGGCGATGGCCCGGATGGCCCTAGGGTAAATACGCCATTGTGACTGGTAGAACTAAAAAGTAAGCTACTTTTGAGCACAACTGATAATTCAAATTTCATAAAAATTATCTATCCAGCAGTACTAACTTATTATATCAAGTTGATATCTGACAATTCTTAATATAATTCTTAAATATCATATCTTCAATCACACATAAACCAACTGACATTCAGAACATATACACAATAATGCATTTTTGCAATCATTTTTATTAGTAGAGGAGAAATGTAATATTTAATAGTAACTCTTCACAGGGTAAACTATTAACGGACTAAACTTTCACAATCAAATCTCATTCTGTTAGTTTTGGGAACACATTTTCAACCCATGCATATACTTTACGGACTTACTCCTATGGTCAATTCACGAAACTGTAAAAATATTAGTTTCCAATATAAACTTAAATCGTTATTCAATACATTCTGTGTATACTACGATTTCTAATTCAAGACCAAAAAAACTACTACAGATACGTCACTGTCAAAATTTACATTTGCACCAAATGCTGAAGTGTTACAAGTACAAATACCAGATTTTGTACCAAAAATCTCCGATGTTTAAGTTTTTATTATCTCCTCTCGTAATTATGCAATAATAAATATATCTAGTTATTTTGTTAAAACATAGTTAAAGTTACCAATAAATAAATTATCTTAGCGAGTTTAAAAAAGACAAAGGAATTTACTATTGTAAAAATATTTTGTTGTAGTGGCAACCTTGTGGTAGTTTTTTTGGTCTTGAATTAGAAATCGTAGTATACACAGAATGTAGTATGTATGGTAGTTTAGTCACTAAATAATATTCAATATTTAATGATGATTAGGTGAATTTTCCTTAAAACAGTATTTAGTAAATAATGATCAACTCTTAACATATGACTCATAACAGTTATTGTATTAATTTTAAAGTTTTAGAAAAATAATTATATTTTGTTGTTTGCTTTTCCACAGAAGACTGAATCTAAACAAGAACAAGCACAAACTAATTTTACTGATATTTTATTTTATAATATTCTTAGCTATAGTTAACAGACTGAACAGAACTCATAGGAGTTGTATGTTACCAAAATTTTATACTTTTATATGAACAAAGACATATTAATATGTTTAGAATCCAGCTAATATCTCAAACAAGATTATAGCAGATAACCATTGGCTATTTAGATTTAATTTTATCATTCATATAAGAGGAAGAACTCAAATGTTCGTACATACCTTAACATCAATATCGCCGATTTTATTCTCCGCCCGAATGATAGGCCTGCCGACCATTGAGGGAAATATAAAAGCAGGAAAATTGCTTCCTGCATAGCCGCATTTGACGAACTAAAAACCAATAATAAATGAGGATATAATTATGATGAATCAGTGTTATCACAAAATTACGGAACGGAACACGGAGCATTTGGCTAAACTTACACCGGTGCCATTGTCGCAGACGATAACTTTCCTGCCTTGGTCGTCCATTGCGTATATCTGTTATGATTTTAAATAAATATAACCGGGTTTATTGCAAATATACAGCTAAAATGAAGATAAATACGATGCCACCCCGCACCGATCAACAGAAGTTTCACTTTTTTTTTTCATGGTATCTGACAAATCGCTAATGATACAAAACGTTGTTTACAAAATTTAACCTTATTCGAACGGATTATAGTCAATATTAGTGTACCTTGTAATGACACACCTCGTTAAATATGTCGCCACAATAAAAAAATGTGTCAATGTGGAAGGTTAAAATTTTATTAAATTATTTCTTAATGTTTTGAAATAAATAGCTTCACAAAAGGAAATACGTTACAAAAAAAATGTTTTCGATATTAACAATACGAGCTAATTAAAATAAAAAATAATTAAATTATTGAGTCTATAATGAATCGTAAATTACCGATTATTCCATTCCTCTTTTCCCTACCTGTCATGTCAAACAAATATATATTGCTGTCAAATGTCAATGTCAAACGTGTGTGTTCCTCTAAACCGCAACGCACGTGTTATATCCAAAAATATTAAATCAAATGTATTGAATTAGAGTTTAAGTTAAAATGAAGCATAAAAGGTTTGAAGAGAACATCCTGGTTGATGAAGCGTACACAAATTACGGCGTAGAAGACAAAAATGCAGACAGTAAAAAGAGTGCTGGTATTGCGAAGAATTTTGCTGAAAGTCTCGAATATGGAGAGAGAAAGAAGTGGTACCAACAGGTAAATACGTGCAATTCTTCCTATTTAACCTAAACTTGTCTTCCCATGTTCGAATTTTTATGTAACAAATTTAAATAACTAAAATACCGTGTAAAAAAGAAGTATGTACAAATTGCATATTTTTCTACAGATGCCTGAGGAGCCAAGTACAATAACTAAGACATTGCCACAAGAGAAGATCGAGGAGATGAGAAAAGAAGCAAGTAGTGCCTTACATGGAGACACTCTGGCATATGAAACAAGTAAGTGTATATTTATATTTAGTGTATACTGGATAAGTAAAAGAGATGGTGACTGTTGTGATTTATAAATTAGGGCTTGTGCACAAATCACGTGAGGTTTTTTCGGCTACTTTTTGACCCCTCCTCCCCCCCTGGTGATATTTATTTATTTATTTATTTATTTAAACTTTATTGCACAAAATACATAAGTAAAAGTACAAATGGCGGACTTAATGCCTTTAGGCATTCTCTACCAGTCAACCACTGGGTTAAACAGAAATATGTTGTCGGTGCAGGATCAAAGATTACAGACAAACAGTAATAACAACACGAATCAATTACCTAAAGATATATATAAGAATGTATATATAATTAATTAATTACCATAAACTTAAACGAATACTTTATATAATATACTTACATATATTATGTACCAAAAGTAAAATATTTCGAAGAGAGTTAGGAAGAGAGACTGTCCAAAAGATGCTTGCGCAACATGCGCTTGAAGGAGACCTTACTCTGAGCTTGCCTGATGTTGAGTGATATTTGGTGAGGTTCTTTGCTAACCCCCCTCACAACCTCACGTGTATTTTTTTCCGCCAGAATTTCGTAAAACAGACTCGCTATTATGAAGTATTTAACAAGTGAAGATTTATTTTTAACGAAAATAACAAAACCAAAAAAAGATATCTACTCATTTTGTAGATTTTTTCTTAGTTCGTTTACTGAAGAAAAATACACGTGAGGTCTGTTTATACCCCTCCCTCCCCCAACGTGATCCATCGTGATTTTTTCGTGAGCCCCCCCTCTCCCTATCGAACCTCACGTGATTTGTGCACAAGCCCTTACTTAAGGTATGGTCCATCTATCTGTGTCTTACTGATGAAATCAAGCTTCATATTAAAAGCTTTTATTTAACTTGCAATGTATGTATGTAAGTACGTTTGTTCGGGTGGAATCTTGCAACTCAATTTTGAAGCAGATATCGTCAACCGATGAAGCTGAAATTTTGTATACTTACTTAACTTTGATGACAATACAATAATATGGTACCATGGGGTTGATCTGATGATGGAGCTGGAAGGTGGCCATAGGAACTCTATAATAGAAAAAGCAATCCTACCGTGTTTGGGCTCTTTAGAATCGTCTCAGTGAGCATTTGATGGATATCGAAAGCAAAGTTCAGTCGGCTATAAAAGCTTGTCACTAAAATTAATTTTTTGACAGAAACTTATTAACATTGATTTTATTTTTTATTAATGCAGTAATGTCTGTTAGCGTAAACCAAATGTTTATTTTGAACCAAAAAGTTTAGAAAAATTCTTCTGAAATTTTTCACTTCAATATAAACGTAAAATGTAGATACCTATTTTATTCTTTACATTTAATTTTGTATGTTCTAGAATCAAGCAAAAATGGTTCATCAGATCACCAGTGGGCCCGCACGCTTCTGAACAAGGGTGCAATCGGAGACAGAGTGGCAGCAGCTACTATACTAATTCAGGTTCTTTTAATATTGTTTTAAAAAAAAGTAGTTTTACATGTGTATAGTTCCATGTTTAAATTGATACAAAATGGACAAAGTCTTATATGTTTTAATTTTTGTTGGTTGTTTTAAGTCACAACAATGTAAATATGGCCATTATGCTAAATGCCATTCTTGATCATCATTTTGTGAATGGTAGTAAGATTAAAAAGTCATAAAGCTGAGTGTATAAGAAATGTAAAATTAAGTTTTTAAACTCATTTGCAGGACAACCCTATTTACAACATGACAGCATTGAGGAACCTAGTCAACAATGTCAAGCCAGCCAAGAAGAAGGATGGGTTAGTCATTATTGGTAAGTAAATCACTGCCACTTTAGATACCTCTATAAAATTAGCACTCCCAATCATTGATGGTACAACAAATTTCTTTTGAGCCTGAAGGCTCATTTTGAATAAGTAATATTATTGTTCTAACCTAACCTGTTTTTTTTTCATATTGGGATTGAAGACCTAGTTATATATAGCTGTTTATTTTTCTACTGCTCATATTTGTAGTAAATTCCTCCATTTGCAGGATAGCCACAAGGACAAAATTGGTTACTAATATTTTCCTTTTGATTTGAGTGTTTTAACCATCTTATTAGTATGTCTGAAATATTTGGCCATTTATAAAAGCAATCAACATCATAAAATGCGATCAAAAATATCTGAACACGCCCTTTAACAATAGAGGCATATTTTTGGTATAATTTTTGCTTATAAACTTATGAATTCGGCTGTAAGACTTCCGAAAACGGCGCCACAATTCATAATAGAGTTCTTCAATATTGGAGACAGAGTAATAAGACGGTAAAAATCAGACCATCGCGCTAATATTATAAAGGCGAAAGTTTGTGGGTGTGTTTATGTGTATGTTCGTTACTTCTTCACGCTTAAACAGCTAGACCAACTTTGATAAAATTTGGTATAGAGGTAATTAAGAATCTGGATTAACATATAAGCTACTTTTTATCCCCGTGGGACCGGCGGGTAACACCGCTCCGCGCAGCTACTATAATGTCATCATCATCAGCCAAAAGACGTCCACTGCTGGACATAGGCCTCCCCCAGAGAACGCCACCATGACCGGTCCTGCGCCTCCCGCATCCAGCGGACTCCAGCGACCTTCACCAGGTCACCAGTCCACCTTGTGGGGGGCCTACCCACGCTGCGTCGTCCGGTGCGTGGTCGCCACTCAAGAACTCGATGGCCCCAGCGGCCGTCGGTTTTACGAGCGATGTGCCCTGCCCATTGCCACTTAAGTTTTGCTATCCTTCGGGCTATGTCGGTTACTCTGGTTCTTCTACGGTTACTATAATGTAATACAGTGCAACTTTAACGTAACAATCTTTCTTCAGATGCGCTATCAGAGCTCCTAATCACCGAGCTGCTGATCCCCGATGTGAAACTGCGGACATTTGAGCAGCATCCGCTCGGGCACATTGACGAGATGACGTCGGGCAACAAACAGGCTCGGCGGAACATACTTAAGTTGTGGTTTTATGAGGATCAGCTGAAGGAACTGTATGGAAGTGAGTTGATATACTGAATTTTATACAAAAAATGGCCACATAAAACAAATAAATCAAGCTTGAGTATTCCTATCCCTACAACGGTTTCCCACGTCATACTTTAATAGTGTTAAAATAAATTCAATTACGATCATACTCTAGCAGTGATAAAAAAACCGGCCATTTGCGAGTCTGACTCGCGCACCGAGGGTTCCGTACAAATATTTATACCATCTTGACTGGCCGGGTTAAGTTAATTTTGCACCATATATATGGCGCCGCATAGAAATGAGGTGCAAAGTTAAAGCAATCGATCATGTTTGTTGTATGGGAGCCCCCTTAAATATTTAACCAGAAATACATCATCTGTGAAAATTTCAACTGTCTAACTATGACGGTTCATGAGATACAGCCTGGTGACATTCGGACAAACAGATAGACGGACGTACAGCGGAGTCTTAGTAATAGGGTCCCGTAGGGACCCTTTGCGTACGGAACCCTAAGAATGGCCACAAAAAACATGTAAATCAAATTTGAGCACTCCTACCCCTACAACGGTTTCCAAAGTCATAGTCCAATAGTGATAAAGAAAATTAAATTACGTTCATACTCTAATAGTGATAAAAAAAAATACAATACTGCCCCTGCCTGTACCCAACATGACGGCTGTTTACCGCATCTGTGTCAAGAATATGATGTAGAAAACTTTGTAGGAGTGTAGCATCGCATTCATTTTTTTTCACTGTATATTGCCAAAATTGTATACCAAACTGTTTACTTAGAAATACCACATGTCGTAAACATATTGTTTTTTGTCCCCAGCATACGTAGAAGCGCTGAATAAGTTCGCCCATGATTCCGTGGAGGCCAACAAGGAGAAAGCCGTCAGCGCCATGTCTTACCTGCTGATGCACCACCCGGAGAGAGAAAAGGTATGATAGAAGACTTAAATGACTCATTGAAGACTGATTATTTTTCATGACAGCGTATGAGGGAAGGTGGTTCCTAATCTATACATATAAAGATTATAAAGCCTGACCAGAAATATATGAGGATGCGCCATATTGCGGAATTTGAATGGAACCAATTTCTTACACTGGCAATAGTTTTACGATGGTTTGTCAACAATGTCAATGTCATTCGTGGTGATTTCTTTAAAAGACAAATATTTTAAATTATCCAAAGAAAATGACGAAAAACGTTCACAGTTGTGAACGTAAGATTATGAATAAAGTGTACACGTGTTTACTACACGAAAAACGGTTAGGAAAAGAATGCATTCCATTAAATGATATTACGAGGTTAACATAGTGGAACTGACAGGTATTTAAACTACTGTCATTATAGTGGTTTGCGATTGGTTGCAAAATTTTTGCCATATAAATCTTATAAATAGCGCCCTCTTGACAATCCTCATATATTTCTGGTCAGGCTTTTATTTAATTAACCCCTTTTCTTGGCAATATAGAAATTAAAAGGCCGCGTGTCAAGCCTCGTTGTTATTGAGAAATTAACCCGTTGCCGCAAATATAAGAAAAATATTTTTTCAAATTTGAACCTTGATCTGTGCCAATAAGGCCGAAATTCTTATCTGCCATGTATGGTTTCGTATGCAGAAGTTTAAAACAATTAGTAGTAAAAATAAATACAAAAATATGTTTAATCTTATTAAAACTTTCGTGAGACATATTTAATTATTGTATTAAGCGGTTTACACTCACGTGAAATTGTCAGAAACGGCCCGACATGTTTCGAACTCGTATGGAGCTCTTTATCAGGGACGGCTGCCCGTACACCGCCGCGGCAAACTCGTCACGAAAATAATTAAAATTATGTTTAAATAGAATGTATGATACATGATTATCATGATACATTGCCAAGAAAAGGCTTCGTAAAAATGAGGATTAACAATTTGTCAAACTTCCAGGATAGCGCCATCTCTCTCGGTGCGTAATAACAAAGTATAATAAAAGATGGTGGTTGTTGGTGGTTAATGATATTGAGAAGTCAACGTCGTCGGATGTAAAGATTTTCTTTTATCAGTAAAAACTTAGTTGCGGAAACCAAATAATATTATGGTCGTGGCTCATACAAGAGATTTCAGTTTTTGTAGCGGTAAACCTGTATTTTACTGCTAAACACAAATTACATGTAGAAACACCACATACTAGAAAGGATACAGAGGACGCTACTGGCGCTCGTTAGATAACGAGGACGATAGATCATTTGGTGCGATTTACATAGTGATCACATGGCTCAGTTGGTAACTACTCTAGAAAAGTAAGCGGCGCGGGTTCGAATCCCGCTAAGACTACGTTGAAATTTTCCCTCACAATTAAAGTTTGAAATATGTACATATTTCAGAAAGTGTGTTAAATAGATCGCCAACTTAGCTTAGCTGAATTTCCTGCATAGCCCTCAATGTTATTATGTTTCATCAATTGAAATATGATGGGCTTTGCAGGTAGATCGCCATTCCGTATTTACTCTGACGCGCTCCATACGTAGCTCGTGAGGTCGCAAGCGGAATGACAAATCTTATTTTGAGAATCTAAATCTTTTTGAAACACTGAATGGTTTTTTCTCGACATTATCGTTAGCGCTGTTGACTGATGCGTGTCACATGTTACCGTTTTTACTTTTCACTTTTACTGGCTTTTTTTTTAACCTCTATTATACAACTATTGCATAAAATACTATTTTATTCAGATGCTGTTGACGAGTATAATCAACAAGCTGGGAGACCCGGCGCAGTCGGTGGCGTCGAAAGTGATCTACCACCTCTGCCAGCTGCTGTACAACCACCCCAACATGAAGGCAGTCGTGCTAGCCGACATCGAGAAGATGCTTTTCAGGTAATTAACAAGTCTATACATAATATTTTCTTGGGTTTCCGCGACTGTCACACATTTAAATAAAAAAAAAACTGATTATATCGCGCAAATCACAATAGTTGGAACAAATGTCTTATACAATTATGGAAAAAAGCTTAAAAGTATTTTTTGCTTAGTATAAAAAACAAAATAAAATAATTCTTTTCGTAAAAATAGCTTCGCTTTATTGTGGCTCCTCACTACCTGCGAAGTTGACGGGAGTTGGGCGAAGATGATAGTGTGGAGAGGTACTTCGCTGCGGAAACCCCATACTTCGGCCAATTTTAATATTTCAATCTCAGACTAAGCGCTAAACTAAATAAAATTTCAGTTTCACCCAGCATAAAATATCTTGGTGTGTAATAGTACATTACATACCTAGGGCGGGGAATTCGTGAATGCCGACACCTTCGGTTCGGGCCACAAACACCTGCGATCTGGGGCTTAGCGAATTACCGCCTGTGGTTTGTCTAAAGTTTCATGTCTTGCCTTGGCCAGTGAGACTTTCTCCCCGTGTAGCGGAGTAACTCCCACTTACGACCTAGGGTGACGTACAACAACAACAACAATACTTTATTGCACACCAAAAAAAGTTTACAAAAGGAAACAAGATATATACAATAATATAAATAGACACTAGACATATATAAGAATCTTATATAACACAACGCAATACAATCAATTTTATTGTTGACGTAAATGATTTAACTAAACTAATACTCTCTGTCTCTTGTAGAACGAACATATCTCCCCGAGCACAGTACTACGGGATCTGCTTCCTAAACCAGTTCTTCCTGGGGAAGGATGACGCCAGAATAGCGGAGAACCTCATCCGGATATACTTCTCCTTCTTCAAGGCATCTATCAAGAAGGTGAGTAGTCGATCTTACAATATTCCCGACTTGTTTCTTATTTAACCCTTTGACCGCCAAAGACGGCAAATCACGTCATCGGGAATTCGTGCCACTGACGCCAACGACGCCTATTGACGTCAAAAATTTCAATGGTCAAAAACATGCTAATTCAAACCACTATCTGTGTTTTTCAATCTCAGTTGATTTTGGAGCACTTTTTTTTTTGGTTTGGCGTCAGTGGCACGGTGAATTGCTTTGCCGCTTGGCGCTCAAAGGGTTAATGTAAAAATAAAATACTAAAAAAACACAAGATGTATGGTATAGGCCTTTTGGGCCCTGAGCTATACTCAATACTCAATAATTTATTGCATTCCACAATGATAGTTTACAGGATACTAGGTAAACTTAAGTTTCGTAACAGTTACATAATAGTGAACTTAAAAATGTGGACCCTGTTGGGCACAGCAAATTCCGTGAAGAGAAGCTAGGATTCCCTGTGTTACAGAACCCAGTAGGTATTTAGTTTAAGTAACAAACTCTTTATTTAATGTGTGGTCTTGCCACAAATGTTTAACGTAAAATGTATAAATGAATCTTCTTCTTCTAGATTTCTGCATCACTATCTAATTAGGATATACCTAAAGAATAAGCCTATTTGTTAGTTGAATAGAAAAATATAGGCAAATTTAATAAATATAATAATTTTATCCGTTTGCTTATTAGATATGTTTAATTGTTTTTCTCCTTAGTAATTATTTTGCGGTGACGTCACTTTACCTGTACTGCAAAAAGGCAAGGCCAAGTGAGAGTCGAAAAGTTAAAATTTTTCACAGGTCTCATCTTCTCAATATCTAATCGTTTGTTGTGGTATAAGAGGCATATTTCCAGTTTTTTTATTTATATTTAACTCAGTAGCTGAAGAAGCGTGGCTAAGACGAGTAACCGCGATAAGTTACTGTTTTCTTATTCTTATGCAGTTTACTTAAAACACTCGTGTACTTAAACATGGATCCGTGCGGGACATTTCAACTTTACGTTAAAACATCAGTTAATTTCAAATTGATTAGCAAATTGTTGACATTGCATCATCATCATAAATTTAAAAGCTACGCTCTTGTCTGTGGAGCAATTTCCATGCATATCGTTCTTGCGTCTTCTTGACAGCCTGGTATGACACGACGTTTACCTTCCCCTTCATTTCCGTGTAATCTTTCAGGGTGACATCGATTCCCGCTTAATGTCGGCCATCTTGACGGGCGTGAAGCGCGCGTACCCGTTCGCGGACAAGGCGCGGCTCGCGGAGACGCCCGCGCACATCGACGCCATCCACAAGCTGGTGCACATGGCCACCGTCAACGTGGCCATACACGCGCTCGCGCTGCTGTTCCATATCAGCGACGCTTCCAAAGGGACCTCCGACCGGTAACGTGTAGACTAGCATGACACACATACATACACATCCACAAGCTGGTGCACATGGCCACCGTCAACGTGGCCATACACGCGCTCGCGCTGCTGTTCCATATCAGCGACGCTTCCAAAGGGACCTCCGACCGGTAACGTGTAGACTAGCATGACACACATACATACACATCCACAAGCTGGTGCACATGGCCACCGTCAACGTGGCCATACACGCGCTCGCGCTGCTGTTCCATATCAGCGACGCTTCCAAAGGGACCTCCGACCGGTAACGTGTAGACTAGCATGACACACATACATACACATCCACAAGCTGGTGCACATGGCCACCGTCAACGTGGCCATACACGCGCTCGCGCTGCTGTTCCATATCAGCGACGCTTCCAAAGGGACCTCCGACCGGTAACGTGTAGACTAGCATGACACACATACATACACATCCACAAGCTGGTGCACATGGCCACCGTCAACGTGGCCAAACACGCGCTCGCGCTGCTGTTCCATATCAGCGACGCTTCCAAAGGGACCTCCGACCGGTAACGTGTAGACTAGCATGACACACATACATACACATCCACAAGCTGGTGCACATGGCCACCGTCAACGTGGCCATACACGCGCTCGCGCTGCTGTTCCATATCAGCGACGCTTCCAAAGGGACCTCCGACCGGTAACGTGTAGACTAGCATGACACACATACATACACATCCACAAGCTGGTGCACATGGCCACCGTCAACGTGGCCATACACGCGCTCGCGCTGCTGTTCCATATCAGCGACGCTTCCAAAGGGACCTCCGACCGGTAACGTGTAGACTAGCATGACACACATACATACACATCCACAAGCTGGTGCACATGGCCACCGTCAACGTGGCCATACACGCGCTCGCGCTGCTGTTCCATATCAGCGACGCTTCCAAAGGGACCTCCGACCGGTAACGTGTAGACTAGCATGACACACATACATACACATCCACAAGCTGGTGCACATGGCCACCGTCAACGTGGCCATACACGCGCTCGCGCTGCTGTTCCATATCAGCGACGCTTCCAAAGGGACCTCCGACCGGTAACGTGTAGACTAGCATGACACACATACATACACATCCACAAGCTGGTGCACATGGCCACCGTCAACGTGGCCATACACGCGCTCGCGCTGCTGTTCCATATCAGCGACGCTTCCAAAGGGACCTCCGACCGGTAACGTGTAGACTAGCATGACACACATACATACACATCCACAAGCTGGTGCACATGGCCACCGTCAACGTGGCCATACACGCGCTCGCGCTGCTGTTCCATATCAGCGACGCTTCCAAAGGGACCTCCGACCGGTAACGTGTAGACTAGCATGACACACATACATACACATCCACAAGCTGGTGCACATGGCCACCGTCAACGTGGCCATACACGCGCTCGCGCTGCTGTTCCAAATCAGCGACGCTTCCAAAGGGACCTCCGACCGGTAACGTGTAGACTAGCATGACACACATACATACACATCCACAAGCTGGTGCACATGGCCACCGTCAACGTGGCCATACACGCGCTCGCGCTGCTGTTCCATATCAGCGACGCTTCCAAAGGGACCTCCGACCGGTAACGTGTAGACTAGCATGACACACATACATACACATCCACAAGCTGGTGCACATGGCCACCGTCAACGTGGCCATACACGCGCTCGCGCTGCTGTTCCATATCAGCGACGCTTCCAAAGGGACCTCCGACCGGTAACGTGTAGACTAGCATGACACACATACATACACATCCACAAGCTGGTGCACATGGCCACCGTCAACGTGGCCAAACACGCGCTCGCGCTGCTGTTCCATATCAGCGACGCTTCCAAAGGGACCTCCGACCGGTAACGTGTAGACTAGCATGACACACATACATACACATCCACAAGCTGGTGCACATGGCCACCGTCAACGTGGCCATACACGCGCTCGCGCTGCTGTTCCATATCAGCGACGCTTCCAAAGGGACCTCCGACCGGTAACGTGTAGACTAGCATGACACACATACATACACATCCACAAGCTGGTGCACATGGCCACCGTCAACGTGGCCATACACGCGCTCGCGCTGCTGTTCCATATCAGCGACGCTTCCAAAGGGACCTCCGACCGGTAACGTGTAGACTAGCATGACACACATACATACACATCCACAAGCTGGTGCACATGGCCACCGTCAACGTGGCCATACACGCGCTCGCGCTGCTGTTCCATATCAGCGACGCTTCCAAAGGGACCTCCGACCGGTAACGTGTAGACTAGCATGACACACGTACATACACATCCACAAGCTAACTTATCTATATATTCAGTTGACTAACAACACACTTAGTGTCCGACCGAAACACGTTTTTTTGCCGAAACCGAAGGTTCGGTTCTGATTATAGTTTCGGCAGAAACCGAAACCGAACCTTTTATAAACGTTGTATAATATGAATACAATGAAACATGTCGCTGGCCTAATTGACCGATGGAGCAAAGCGTCTCCGCTTCAGCTTGGTCCAAAATTATTTCGTATGTTTCGTACGTTAACGATGGTTTGATTTGTGAAACTGTTTTCGTTCGTTTGCCTCTGACTGTTTATGTGTTCCTTATCTGTCTTGTTTTATTTATATTTATGTATGTTTAAGTAGGTTTATATATATATATATCTATTTATGTATGTGTATATCTATTGATACGTTTACTTGCTTATCCGTTGATAATTATTTTGTTCTCCCTTCCCCTTCTGCATCACCTACTCATTGTGTGATTTATACTAATAAACTCCACTACCTAAAGGTTGTCTGGAAGAGATCGCTCTTTAGCGATAAGACCGCCTGTTGTCTACCGTTATTAAAATTATTGTTCTGTACTGATTTTGTAAACTTTTTTGGTGTGCAATAAAGCATTTTGTATTGTATTGTATTGTTAACATTATTCGGGGTTCAAACACAAACGTCTCTTCACTGAGCAAAGCGATTCAGCGGCCGGCGGAGTCAGGCGAGCGACGCCATATTGCCAAACTAACTTCGGTCGGACACTACACAGTACACACTAAGGCCCGCCACAGACGTTCGTTATTATCGTTCGGTTTCCGTACGGAATGACGGCCCTAAAAATGTCGTTCAGTGGTCATCAAATGGCGGATCACTTTTTTTTATCTGTTCACTAGAAACCTGCTATACTTTATCTGTGGCGCTTTATTGGAAAGCAATGTTCACCGTCTTAACCTTTGATGATACGATTACGCACGGCTCCATCCCATTTGTCCTAATACTGTACAATGAGGTATTCCCTTGATTTGTCTAATTTTTTTTGTCTAATTTCAGTTTGTCTAACAACTTTTACCGTAATGAACATTTTGTCTAAAGTCAATATGTATAATACTTACCATTTTTCATAATTATTATTTTGTCGAAATTCGTTTTGCCTAAATGATCATTTTCATAACTCTTGTTTTGTCGAATATTATTTTATCTAAAACTCACTTTGTCGAGTCTTATTTTTAAAATTGTAGGTTAGGTTAAAGACCGAATACTGTAGGTTAGGTTAGGTTTGTTTTATGACCATGGATAGCGGAGCGAGTGAAGCGAGCGGAGCGACAGAATGTTTGCTAAATAAATAAATTAGGCAAAAAAATTGTTAGGTAAAATATGTTTATACGAATGAAAAATTAGGTCAAATAAAATTAGGCGAAATAAGATTATGTGAAATGAGTATTATACGAAACGATTTTCACTCAAATAATAATTAGGCAAAACGAGTAATTAGGTATGCTAAATAATATTAGTCGAACTAAAATTAGGCAAACCGGAATTAGGCAAAAAGTTGTTAGGCAAAACAAGGTACAACCGTACAATGAACTCGTCTTAGCTAAATATGATTAAAATAAAACATCTCAATTCAAAGCACATACAACGTGTCCCAAAATTCAACGATAAGCGGGCACCAGAGGACGGATCTGGTCATGATACCTCGAGAAAAAAAAAGAAAAAAAATATATCTCAATCCCTTTAGATATTATTAAAAAAAAAATGAAATTCTTAAAATATCGACACCCCTAATGGTATTTTTAACGACCATGTCTAGAATTTTTAGAATATTTCAGATATTTTTTTTGTATCGGCAACCTAAGTAGCACTGCTATCTAACACAGCCCTTAAAAATATCAGAATACATGTAGTTTTAACACAAAAAATAATCAAAATTATTTTTACCCCAAAAGTTTTGAATGAATTTTTCTTTTAGTCCACTTTGACTCATCATGGTACATAAAAAAAGTATTGACACTACTATGGCAAGTGTTTTAAAAAGTTGACGCAACTAACCAAAATTCCAAAATGGTAGGATACTTTAGGAAAACTAGCGCCGAAAAAAAAACAGCTATTTTTAAACAAGAACCGACATCTTTTAATGTTGATAGTAATCACTTTTACGTGATACCACTAACCCGTCCCGAACTCAGACTTGAACTATGCTGCTGCAGAGACACGCTGAGGCACCCTCTGGGTGGAAAGGCTAGCCTCCAGGAGCGGGTCACCGGCCCTCTGCTTATCCGCAACCCATTATCGGCCACTTCCGAAGTGAACTAAGACAAAGACTAGCAAAGCAATCTAACCTATGCCCACCCCAAGTGCTTCCTATAACTTGCAAAGTCTGATCTAGGCGAGATGGGTACCGAAGAGTGCACACCAAGACAATGACACCATCTGCCCTGTCTTCGCGCTCCCGTACCGAGTCCTCCTTCTGTGCGACAACAGACTCACAGAAGGAGGCCACGATCTCTCGCTCCTCAGTATGGCCACTACGACGCTGTCAAGCGAGAGATCCCCCACTCCAAGGGCGCCCACCATAGTACGGCGTTCACCAACCCAGTGAATGCACTCCTTTAGGGTGTTCTGGGCGGTGTCATCCGGGTCGCCGCTCGCGGTACACCGGACTGGTTTGCCTGCCGATTCGATGCAGGTAATGATCGAAACACCCGTGTCCGGTCATTACCTGCGCCAGTCGGAAGCCAATGCTCCCATGAACCCTCTCCAACCAGTGGTCAAACGATGGGAGGAGTGCCCCTGGTGCGGGCTTCATAGGGGGAGTCCTCCAGGTCGTTCCTCCACCGGTCCCTCACCCAGCTGCACCTGTCGGCGCTCCTCACGCAGCTCTTCGGAAGCGGGGAACTCATTAAGGGCTCTGCTCTCACCCGCTCCCTGTGCGCCGCGAGCCCCTGGGCATCCAGCTCCCAGGGCGTGGTGCCCGCCAAGGCGCCCGCTGCCACAGCACTTTAGGTGGGCATAGGTTAGCCTGCTTTGCTAGTCTTTGTCTTAGTCCACTTTTGGAGTGGCCGATGATGGGATGCGGATAGGCAGAGGGCCGGTGACCCGCTCCTGGAGGCTAGCCTTTCCACCCAAAGGGTGCCTCAGCGTGTCTCTGCAGCAGCAGAGTTCAAGTCTGAGTTCGGGACGGGTTAGTGGTAGCACGTAAAAGTGATTACTATCAACATTAAAAAATGTCGGTTCTTGTTTAAAAATAGCTGTTTTTTTTTCGGCGCTAGTTTTCCTAGAGTATCCTACCATTTTGGAATCTTGGTTAGTTGCGTCAACTTTTTAAAACACTTGCCATAGTAGTGTCGATACTTTTTTTATGTACCATGATGGGTCAAAGTGGACTAAAAGAAAAATTCATTCAAAATTTTTGGGGTAAAAATAATTTTGATTATTTTTTGTGTTAAAACTACATGTATTCTGATATTTTTAAGGGCTGTGGTGGATAGCAGTGCTACTTAGGTTGCCGATACAAAAAAAATATCTGAAATATTCTAAAAATTCTAGACATGGTCGTTAAAAATACCATTAGGGGTGTCGATATTTTAAGAATTTCATTTTTTTTTTAATAATATCTAAAGGGATTGAGATATATTTTTTTTCTTTTTTTTTCTCGAGGTATCATGACCAGATCCGTCCTCTGGTGCCCGCTTATCGTTGAATTTTGGGACACGTTGTATATTACGACAAAGGATTTGACAAACTATCTATGTATTTCCAGGTACTACACCTCCCTGTACCGCAAGCTGACCAGCCCCGATATCTTCACGACGTCTCACTCTGCTCTCCTCTTCTCGCTCATCTACAAGTCGATGAAGCAGGACGACAATGTGCCAAGAGTGACAGCTGTCATAAAGAGACTGCTACAACTGTGTTGTCAGATGACCCCTGCTCAGGTAATCCAATTGACAACATTTCATATTTATAACAGGTGAAAATTCATATAGAGATCGACAGGGCTTTATGTCGGGAATCTTAAAAAAAATCTCTGAATTTATTCTTCTGTATTTAAAGAAATATAAGAAAATACATCAAATAACTGCAATCTTAGACAACAACCCTATTCAGCCCGTATTGTCTTACGGGCTGAATAGGGTTGTTGTCTAAACCAAAGAGCGAAAAAGAATATATTTTTTTATTTGCCGTTGACAAATGACAGATGCATACCGAGTTTTATTAAGTTTTTTTTTAATAAGAAAACCGACTAAAGTAACTGTTCCATTAGGTTTTGGTTTTGGTGTTGCCACATTTTAAAATGAGTATGTTTTTATAAATTAATAATAAAATAAATAATCATCTCAGAAAATAAATAAAAACAGAGATTACTTCATCTTTTTAAGCAGAATTCAGAAAAGTAATAAAATGATAGTCTTAAAAATATGAAATGTTGTCAATTTTCTGTCCACGACGGATGGAACGGAACGGAGGCGGCATAAGCGTTTGAGGTTAGAGATTGCGTCTGTTACCATTTTCCTAGACAGCTATGAGTTCAGAGCAGCCCGTCTAGCACAACTACGCTTCGCGACTCATGTCGCGCGACAAATCATCGCCCGCCACTCTCTCACAGTACTGCGAAGAAAGAGATAGATAATATTTCTCGTACGAGAAAGAGTCGCGCGTCACACTTGCGGTGTTTTTAGGGTTCCGTACCCAAAGGGTAAAAACGGGACCCTATTACTGAGACTTCGCCGTCCGTCCGTCTGTCACCAGGCTGTATCTCAACAACGGTGATAGCTAGACAGTTGAAATTTTCACAGATGATGTATATCTATTGCCGCTATAACAACAAATACTAAAAATAAAATAAAATAAATATTTAAGGGGGCTCCCATACAACAAACTTGTTATCTATATATATAAAACTCAAAGGTGACTGACTGACTGACATAGTGATCTATCAACGCACAGCCCAAACCACTGGACGGATCGGGCTGAAATTTGGCATGCAGGTAGATGTTATGACGTAGGCATCCGCTAAGAAAGGATTTTTCAAAACTCACCCCCTAAAGGGGTGAAATGGGGTTCCAAAGTTTGTATGGGGAAACAAGATTAGTTAGACTATTTTATTCGAAACTTCACAAGAGTATTCCTAACGATAAATGAGTAAACACGTGTTTCAGGTTTTTTGAAAATTCAACCCCAAAAAGGGAGAAATGTGGTGACAAAGTCTGAAAATCAGCATGGGTATTGTTTTTATGGTTTATCGGGTCGCTGATTACAAAAACCGCAACGATTTTAAAATCCAACGTGGCAGACGTGAGTTACCATCTCCCCTGTTGGGGTGAAATGGGGTTGAAATGTCTAAATACTAAACCGCTGGTTCTAGAGAGTTCAAATTTGGCACGTAGGTTTCTTATAAGGTGTAGGGGTGCACTAAGAAAGGATTTTTCAAAATTTACCCCCTAAAGGGGTAAAATGGGGGTCCAAAGTTTGTATGGGGAAAGAAGATTAGTTAGACTATTTTATTCGAAACTTTACAGGAGTATTTCTAACGATATATGAGTAAACACGTGTTTCAGGTTTTTTGAAAATTCAACCCCAAAAAGGGAGAAATGTGGTGACAAAGTCTGAAAATCAGCATGGGTATTATTTTTATGGTTTATCAGGTCGCTGATTACAAAAACCGCAACGATTTTAAAATCCAACGTGGCAGACGTGAGTTACCATCTCCCCTGTTGGGGTGAAATGGGGTTGAAATGTCTAAATACTAAACCGCTGGTTCTAGAGAGTTCAAATTTGGCACGTAGGTTTCTTATAAGGTGTAGGGGTGCACCAAGAAAGGATTTTTCAAAATTTACCCCCTAAAGGGGTGAAATGGGGTTCCAGAGTTTGTATGGGGAAACAAGATTAGTTAGACTATTTTATTCGAAACTTCACAGGAGTATTTCTAACAATAAATGAGTAAACACGTGTTTCAGGTTTTTTTTAATTCAACCCCTAAGAGGGAGAAATGTGGTGACAAAGTCTGAAAATCCATTGGTAATGCTTTTATGGTTTATCGGGTCGGGTCGCCTGTTGGGGTGTGATGGGGTTGAAATGACTAAATATGAGTACGGGTGTAATTTTTATGGTTTGTTGGGACGTTAATTACGAAAATGCCACCGATTTTGAAATTTTATTTGTGGTCATGAAAATTCTTGAAAGCATTTGCGCCAAATTGCTATTTAATCGGTCCAGTAGTTTTGCAGCAAATCGATTGTAACCGACGGACTGAAAGACAGCTACACGTGATCCTATAAGGGGGTTCTTTTTTTGCTTTTGAGGTATGGATAGAGACCCGCGTTATCCTAATAGATTAAAGAAATAGTATTTGGTGGCATCTCGATCGTCATCAATCGGTACCTATAGGCGGGCGGCGCGTTGGGACGGGAAGAGTAATGATCGGGAAACTTCCTGCATCCGTAATAAATACATTCAAGCTTTTCAATGATTAGTCATTTCAGAATTCTGAATTAGGTACGTTTATCTGGCTCAGAATAATACATTTTTTATTCATCAACGAAGAGAACCTCAATATCTTACAATAGAACATGACGTAACTTAGAACATGGCTTAGAATAATTAAACCAATCTCGAATATCCCAAATCGATAAGCGGAGGCTCGGGACATTATAAAAGCTTTATACAAATAAAATGCACACAATTATCCCGGTGTCTTAGCTTCACTTCGAGTTGTGAATTTTGAAGTGAACTTTATTTGGTACAGTAAAAGCTGAGATCGCTTGATTTGAGTGCTTGAGTTTTCGGTTTGATTTGATAAAGTGGAGCTATGATAAAATAAAAAGTATTTCCCAGCAATATTAGAAAAGCAAAAGTCTGTGTATGTTTTGTTTTCTTCACGCTAAGACGGCTGGACGGATATGCATGAGGAAAATGCAGATTGCAGATTATACCCTAACTTAACAAATAGCCTACTTTTAATCCTGAAAAAAAGAGCATTGTTCCCGTAGGATGATGTATATTATATAGGCACGCGAGCGAAGCCGCGGGTTAATGCTAGTAGATTATATATATGTATAGGTACGGAACCCTTCATGCGCGAGTCGGGCTCGCACTTGCCTTTTTTTTATCTTACGTTATGGCGAGAGGTACTCTATTTTTTTCTTTTCGCTAGTTTAGTGACTTACACACAGAATAGTAGACGTCGCAGATATTACTGCGTGGGTTTTCTTTTCAATCTTTAACTTATTTAGCGACGTACGTTAGTAGGCGACGCAGACTTAATGTAAGGAGTCATCGTTTTGTGCATTCACTTTGAGAGCTTGAAGTGCTCCGTTCGTATACGTTTTTCGTTGAGTTTTTAGAAAACAAATACGGATCGCTAGGGAATATGTCTCGCTCTAGTCTGTGATTGATAGATACATAGATAGCTGCTATAACTCCTACTAGATTCTAGATCTTACCTATATCCATTTGTCTTAAAAAATACCTGTCTAACCTGTAACATTGATCATTAAAATTATGTGTTGATGCTGTTTCAGGCTTGCGGCATGCTTTTCTTGGTGTCGCAAGTTTTGAGGGATGGTGCGAAGAAAGAAGCAGTCAGACTGGCTTGGACTGAAAGGGAAATCAAAGAAGTAAGTTTAGATTCGAAAATCAATGTTATTTTCGGATAACTACTGATATATGTTTTCTATAGCCATTAGATAAACTAGCAGCACCGATAAGTAATAAAATCGTTGAGAAATAATAATCATCATAATATGGGACAACCTCAACAAATCGACCTAGTCCCACTGTTAACTCTAGACTTTAGACTTACAGTGGCACTAGATCTATTTGTAGATGCTAGTATTATGGACATTAGACGACGATATGCATACTTATAAAAATACATAGAAGACATCTACAACCCAGGAACAAATATTCGAGTTAATCGTACAAATATTTGCCTTTGCCGGTATTATAGTAAAATAACTGGTTCTGCATTCCCTGGTTCGAACCCAGGACCGTCAGATCAGTAGGCATCTGCACTACCACTGCAACAATCGCGTCGTCAATCAAGAAATGCCATAATATTAATATAGCCAATGACAACAAATTCACCCCTAAGACACATTACTTACTATGGTGTGCGCTGCAATTTACTATATCCCCACCTTAGCACAGTGAAATATTTTCTACTAGCTGTGGCACGCGGTGTTACTCGCTCATCCCACGGGAACACTAAATTTATTCGGGATGAAAGTATCCTATGTCCTTTCCCGGGTCTCAAACTATCTCCATAACAAATTTCATCTAAGTCGGTTCAGCGGTTTAAGCGTGAAGAGGTAACAAATAATAATAATAATAAATTTATTTCAATACAACAACGTTTTTTACAATAGCATCTTTTACAGAGGGTCCTTGTCCAGGAATGGGACTTTGTTTTAAATAAAAGTGACTTGCTCTTCAATGCAAATATGTATAATGTAAATTATATAGAATTACAATATTTGGACTACTAAGTACGTCCGTTCACATGAAGTAATGTAGGCAAGTGACGGCGGTGGGGCGCGGGCGTTGACCGATCAGCTGGGCTTGCCCCCCAGCCCCGCTCCTTCCCCGCGGTCGTCTGCGCGCATATGTGAAGCGTAGACATCCTCCGGCACGTTGAAAGCCATAGCTTTCAAGAAGTAGTTGAGGGCCTGGATGCGGCACCCTTGCCTTCGTCATCAGCATAGGACTCGGCTGTTGGCAACAGGCACATTTTATTTACGGCCCGTCGAATGATGCCCTTTGACGTGGTAACATCAGCGACTCTGGTCACTCCATCCGTTCCTGGGTATAAACGGCACACGCGTCCTAGCCGCCATTGTAGGGGCGGCAGATTGTCTTCTTTCAAGATGACGACGTCTCCGCAGGTAAGCTCCCTTTGTGAAGTTCGCCACTTGGTGCGCTGCTGCAACTCGGATACATATTCTTTGCTCCACCTCTCCCAGAAGTGCTGACGTAACTTCTCAACAAGCTCGTATCTGTTGGGTTTGGTAGTTGTCACGGGCAGCGTCGGGATGGACATCAATGGTTTCCCGATCAAGAAATGGCCTGGGGTCAGAGGACAGGGATCAGTGCAATTGGACGAGAGAGGAGTCAGTGGACGGGAGTTTAGGATTGCTTCTATCTGTATAAACAACGTCGCTAGCTCCTCAAACGTCAACGCAGCGTTACCGGCGATACGCTTTAGATGGTGTTTTGCTGATTTTATTCCAGCTTCAAAAATTCCTCCGAAATTCGGACTATAAGCTGGACTGAATACAAATTTGATTCCTTCGCTACTGGCTAGATCATAGACAGACTGACGACTGGATCTTAGTACTCTACCCAATTCATTGCTAGCACCTACAAAGTTACGCCCGTTATCACAGTAGATTTCATGAGGTTTACCTCTGCGTGCTATAAATCGTCGCAAGCATAAAATAAAGGCTTGAGTACTTAAGTCACTCACTAGCTCTAAATGCACTGCTTTAGTGCTTAGGCAAACAAATAAGCATAAATAGCATTTACTTATACGATTACCGCGACCTTTACGACTGCATATCATAAAGGGTCCCGCAAAGTCAACCCCACACGAGTCGAAAGCAAAAGTAGCACTTGTGCGAGCTTCTGGTAGATGCCCCATTATTGGCTGCATAGTATCAGCACGAAGCCGAACACATATAACGCATTGCTTGACTATTCGACGTGCTAAACATCTACCGCCAATGGGCCAGTATTTATCTCTAATAGAAGCTAACAGTAACTGCTGACCGGCGTGGAATAATCGTACATGTTCATGAGACATTATCAATTTTGTTAATGGATGTTTAGAGTCTAACAACATGGGGTGTTTCTTATCGAAATTATATTTTGAGTTATTTAAACGACCTCCTACTCGCACCACTTTGTCTGAATCTCTAAACGGTGTTAATTGTAATAATTTACTTTTCTTTGGCAATTGTTTACCTTCTTCTAACAATTTCACTTCTAAAGGAAATGATTCCATCTGACTAAACTTGACCAGCAGTAATAATGCGTTATTCATCTCAACCACATCTAAAGGACCGGTAAGTTTTATTTTACTTTTATCACAGTTATTTAGGAAACGTAATACATACGCAAATATTCTATTTAATCTCACAAAACTTGAGTATCTTTTAAAATCGACGATAACATCATTCGAGGCAGAGATTAAAGAATGTACTTTAACTTCTGGTAATTGTTTAGCTACATATGAATGCTGAGGCCACTCGGACTGCTCCTTCTTCAAGAATGAAGGGCCTTCCCACCACAGGCTAGAAGATAGGAGATCCTGGGGATCAACGCCCCTAGATGCCAAATCAGCAGGGTTAATATTAGTTGGTACATGTCTAAATTGAAAATCACTGGTTATCTCATTTATCTCATTAACTCTGTTACACACAAACATTTTAAGGTTTCTCACATCTGTTTTTAACCAACCCAAAACAACTGTCGAATCGGTCCAAATAATTTTAGAATCTAGTTTAAACCGCAAGGACTCGATTACTTTTTTACATAGACGTGCTCCTAACAAAGCTCCTAATAATTCAGCCCTCGGAATAGTGGTAGGTTTTAAAGGCATAACCCTAGCCTTGGCACATAAAAGCCTTACTGTAACCTTCTCATCTTTGCTTATGGACCTTAAATACACGCACGCCGCGTAAGCATGCTGTGAGGCGTCAACAAAACAGTGCAATTCTGTCAAAACTGGAACTTCACAACGAGCATTTCTTCCAATTTTAATATCCGAGAGGTAGTGCAGGCTATTAATGAATTTGAGCCAAACGCATGCAAGATTTTGTGGGATTTGTTCCTCCCAATTGATTTTTGCAATCCACAGCTGCTGTAGGAAAATTTTTGCCTTGATGAGGCATGCACAAATTAAGCCCAATGGATCGTAAATTTTGCAAATAGTGGCGATCACCTCCCTTTTAGTAAGTAGCTGAGAAGGTTCAATATTTTTCGGGAAGTGTATGATGTCAGATTTAGGACAATACGTCAAACCTAATACACTAGACTCTTTAGTTAAATCCACTGAATTTGAGATTGTGTCATCATTTGAGAAAGCTTGTGCACAGTTGGTTCTAATCTTCCTTAAGGGAAAGCATGCAGAGTCTAAAATACTCTTTACATTTTTATATATATACTGCAGTTGCCATACGCTATCTGCTCCCGTATTTAAGTCGTCTATATAAAAATCCCATTTTATTATATTCGAAATAGTTTCGTCGCGACATTCATCTGCGAGCTGCTTTAAGCACCTAGTGCTCACAAAAGGCGCATAGGCCATTCCATATGTTATTGTATTTAACTGCAAAATCTTTAAGTTTCGATCACTGGGCTCCGTACTCGCAGATGAATCTCGCCATAGGATT
The DNA here is from genome assembly GCA_947623375.1 of Apotomis capreana. Classification (NCBI taxonomy): domain Eukaryota; kingdom Metazoa; phylum Arthropoda; class Insecta; order Lepidoptera; family Tortricidae; genus Apotomis; species Apotomis capreana. The sequence continues at coordinate 4,058,288 of OX392520.1, forward strand.
AATTGGAGGTGACGTTGAGATGGATGCACGGCCGCTTGTCGGTACATTTTCTCAATGTCACCCAAAAGGACGAATCGATGAGCGCGAAAACGCAACAAAATAGAGAACAGATCACTCTGAACGACAGGGCCTACAGCCTGTATGTCATTTAGAGACTTTCCGCTTGAAGTCTTTGCCGACGCATCAAATACAACCCTTAATTTTGTTGTCTCACTCTTGTCTCGAACGACGCAATGATGCGGCAGGAAATTACCAAAATCTGGGCGATCTACTTCGCTCAGGTGACCTAAATCCCTATATTCATCGATAAATTTTGAATAAGATTCTTTTAATTCGGGATTCTTGTTTAACTTATTTTCTAAATTTAAAAATCTCTTCTTCGCTAAATAAAGTGACTCCCCGAGGTTTGTTTCAGGTTCTTTTAGAGGCATCTGAACACAAAATCTACCATCAGGTAACCGACTGGTAGTTTCAATAAAATAATCCTCACAAAACTGCTCCTCCATACTATAAGTTTTTGTTTCCGAAGGCAGTTCTTCAATTTCCCAAAATTTCCTAAGAGAATCTTCCAAATTTGAGAATTGATTGAAATAACAATAGACCTTTGATTTAGACTGACTAATAGCTACTGGGCCAGCGATTAACCATCCAAGCTGAGATTCTTGCAAAGTAGGCATATTGACTCCTAACTTTATTTGGTTTGTGCCAATAATATTCCAAAATACGTCAGCCCCTAAAAGAATATCAATAGAGGAGGGCTGAAAAAATGTGGGATCCGCTAGTTCAACCCCACTAGGAATACCTAACTGAGCAACGTCTATCTCGACACTCGGTAAAGTACCTGTAATAGTTGGCACTAATAAACAAGATATTTTGGTCTTAAATGCCGTTGTACACGATTTTATCGCAACATCACAACTCCCTGAAATGTTAGTTTTAATATTATTTAAGCCACAAACATTTAAAGTTTCACTCGACATCTTATCTAACCCTAATTTATTTCGCATGCATTCCGTTAAGAAACTCGATTGAGACCCAGTGTCCAGCAATGCGCGGGCGATAATACTCTGATTGTTAGATTCATTAATGATTTCTACTTGGGCCGTGCACAACAGCGTGTGAGTCATCGACAGCGCTGATAACGCAACAGGAGCGGGCGCGCCAGAGGTATCCGAGGTACTTGCCGCGCTGCACCCGGACTCGGACTCCACGCGCACATCATATTTATGCAACAGCGTGTTGTGTTTACCTTTGCATACTTGACAAGAACCTTTCAAACGACATTGGTAGGTATTATGACCAGTACGTAAACATTTAGTACAAAGTTTCAACCTAGTCGCTTCTTTCATCCTATCGTCAAACTTCATGTTTTTAAATTTTGTACACTCGTGCACCAAATGGCTTTGATTACAAATAGAACATGAATGATTACGCACATTATGATCGGAGGCAGCAAAGAAAGACCGCACGGGCTTATTGTTATTATAAAATTGTGGCTTAACATGCTCTTGTTTATCAGACCTATTATAATGCGCGGTTTCTAATATATCTGCTCGGCTTCGCAGAAAAGAATGAAATTCCTCTAAAGTAGGTAATTCCTTCAAACTGTTTTTGTACTCTTCCCACTTTCGCCCCGTGATGGGATCCAGCTTGGCTGAGACAATGTAAATCAACAACACGTCCCAGTGCTTAGTAGGAAGACCTAGTGTGTGCAAAGATCTCAAGTTTTTAGAAATGTGATCCATTAAAAAACGCAACGCCTTAAACGATTCTTTTGTCATGTGATCGATACTTAATAACGCCTTAAGATGGTTATTTATTAAAATGTTTTTGTTGTTGTATCGATCACATAAACATTGCCATGCATTTTTATAATTATCAGAGGTAAACTCAATCGATCTAATTACGATAGCGGCGCCACCCTCCAAACTAGATCTCAGGTAATGAAACTTATTAATAAGTGGTATAGATTCGTTATCATTCACGAGAGATTCGAAAGTATCCCTATACTCTAACCACTTCAAGTAGTTCCCATCAAACTTAGGTAAATCTATAGTAGGCAGCTTTATAGAATTCATGGAATGTGCACATTGCCCGGATACACTTTGATTAGAAATAGATTTTTTATCCAAGTTGGCATTTTCCATCAATTCTTGAGCCGTCGAAAGAAGAGAAAAGAACTGAGTTTCAATACTATCTCTCTCCGTTAACTGTTCCTCTTCGTTCGATGCAAGTACTTCTATATCAGACTGCAAGGAACTAAAATCTGTCAATAACTCCTGAAATTTGTCCACTCGCATAGATAACTCCCTAATCTGTACGCTTGTTACTTTCTCTGCGCCTACCTGACTTAAGACTCCCATATAGTCCTTAAATTTAGTTAATCTGCCCTTTATAGTACTACGTCTTTTAAGTAGATCTTTTAAATCCATGGCGCGATAAATAACAAAGCGGAATCAGAATGTAAACAAAGTAACTAGGCAATGAATTGAGTATACGTACGTAAGAATAGTTAAATATGTTGCACGATACCTTTGTTACCGCGAGATGTGATGACCTGATCCAGCAAGTAGGTACATACGTAAGCTGCGCCCGTCAACCTGGGCACACCGGCAGCGTCGGAATCAAATTCGACTTAAGTCCCCCAGCGCGCAAACAATTATAATTAACCTGAAATCACCGACAAATGATGATAAAACGGATTCCAAAAATATACTTTTTATATTTTTTTATGTAGGTAGATATGAAACTAACGGGATTCCAATTTCTAGATTCTAGAACAATTTCTATTAAACACCAATGTACAAAACTGGGAAATAGTCCGAATGTTTCTTAAAGACACTGTTTATACGTTTATAATAAATATACGAAACAAGTTGAAACGATATTACGGTTCTTATGATATTGTATTCGTAATATTAACACTCTCATTAAATTTAACTAAGTATGGTGAAATTGAGCAATTATTTTAGGCTTACTAAATGCACTTATGCAGCACTGGCAGAAGAATAAAGCGCACAAGTGCTAGCTGAACTCGTAGTTAATTATGTTAAAACATTTCTATAAATGTAATTTACGCATGCGAAAGCTAAGCAGTGCAGCGTTTAAAGAAAAAAAAAACACACTGATATCGCAATAGCCGAAGTTAAGTTAACCTTATTAATACTCGTAAACTAGCAGTATTACGTACCTTAACGTTTTCGGAGCGGCAAAGTGTTTATACAGATAGAAGGGGAAAAGCGAAAATTTGTAAAAAGGATACGGCCACTTCCCTCGGGAACAGCTTCTTGACTTTCAGCACTTCACAATCAGCTTCACATCAACCAGAGGGCGAAGAATAGCGTTCGTTGAAATCCAAGTTACTCGCTTTCCGTTGTAGATTCAAATTAAAGACTACTTCCTAAATAGGTGAGACCTGAGCTTTAGGTTAAGCAGTGCTCCTTGCCATATAACCGCACTGATGTTAAAAACATTTAAACCAAACTTAACTTATGATTTACACAAATTTGTAGCTTACTTATGTTATATATATATATATATATATCTCGAGAACATTGCCCATAGAAATCGGGTAATAACAACTCTACTCTTATGCAAACTTGTCTCTTTTAGGAACCGAAAGAAGAACCTGTAGAGATCAATGATACGGGGACAGAAGTAAATGAGACGATGGCCAGCGATGAAGAAGATACAGAACCCAAGGAAGAAACTGAACCGAAAGAAGAAGATAAGGTGGAGACGAAGAAAATTGACTTGCTGAAAGGAGACAAGAAGGATTTGCTTATGGGTAAGAGAGAGGAGATGAATCTTCTTATTATTGGCAAAGTCCAGTTTTTTTACTAATTGATGCATTTAACCCTAGAGTGCTCGCGCTATGAGCATTTTGCCGCCCGCGGAACTATATTCGTGTTATTTTCTAAACGATGCATTTGTCAAGGTCAAGCGTCCTAGTAGCTGCCCCCTCGTACTTTACCTCCTTGTTTTAGAAATTATAACAAATTCAGTGCGCGGGTGACTGCAGGAGGCAAAGATTGTCACAGGTGTGTCGCGTTTGACGGCAAATTGCTCACTGCGCGACTACTCACGTAGGTAAAGTTTATGAATCTGTTTTTTTAATATAGTTGAAATATTATGAGTTTTCATTGCGTTTAGTATTGTTATGATATAACTATCGTATTGTTATTGATTTTTAGTTGGTTTTGTTCAGTTATTGGGCGTTGTTCTTGTTTTGTTTTGCTCAGTTTACTTTATATTATTATGACGAACATTTCTGAAAGAATTTGCCCTGGCGATGACTAGACCATATATCATTAGAAGATCCGACGTAAACACATTGCAGAACCAGCTGAGAAACCAAATCCCCCGATTTGTACCATCGGATCATCAAAATATAATATGCGCAGTATGTCCGTCCAAGAAAAATAGAAGTACGAAAAAAGGATGTAACAGATGTGCAAAGTTACTGTGCAACGAACATTGTATATACATGTGTCAGGATTGTTTTGCTAAAATACATATTGTAGATGATGAAAACGTATAATTTAACTATTAAGTTTAATTTTTCTTTTTTTTATATAAATAATTGTAAAGAAGTTGCAAAAAACCAAGAAATTTTACCTAAGATTTCCCAAAGCATTCTTTTCTAAATTCTAAGTATGAAACTTTAATAAATGTTTCTTATTGTGATAGTTTATGTTTCATCCTATCCTTTAAACATAATTATAAAGTCATATAACGCCAATTTGCTAGAAAAAGTCATATTAAGTATGGGCGGCAAAATGCTCCCCACGCGATCACTCGCGTTTCACGGGAAGGCGCGATCACTCTAGGGTTAACACAATAACATACGCTATTAAGTTCCGCTTCCCAGATATAACTATTTATATTGAAAATATACTTTTATTTTGCAGTTCCTTCCATTTGATTCAGTCCGTGAGCTGAAATTGGCCTTTGGGTTATACTTTTCTCTCTCTTTTGTATGCAGTCGATATGTCAACCGCTCTCTTTCTATCTTCTCTTTCCTGTCTGATTTAGCCAGAAGCTGAGGCGAAAACTTCCATGAAATTGCAATCCTCAATTCATGTTTTGACGTGACAACGTCTTAAATTAGGTTGCGGCTCGGAGTCACTCATGAAAAAGTGTAACGCCCGCTCGCGTCTGATACGAGAGAGTTGTCCCGCTAAAACTCGAGAACGGCTGAACCGATTTGGCTAATTTTAGTATTGAAATATTCGTGGAAGTCAAGGGAAGGTTTAAACGGTGAGAAAATATTGAATAAATGAGTGGAAAATAATAAAAACGATAATTTTATATTCCCATACAAATACAAACTGTTCGTACTTACCTGTCAAACATATGATGTTTGTTCCGTCGGTTCGGTATTTTTAGAATAATTACATGTAGATCTAGACTAAATAAGGGTTTGGAATCGACAACATACATGCATAATAGTCTGATTATAGATTTGATTGGTTATAGATTTAAAACATGTAAAATAATGACACTATAATGTCATTAATGACACATGTGATGGGTGCGTTCAGCAAGTAACACTTAAAATGTTGTTAGGGAAATTGTGAATGGATATGATACAAATAAATATTCTACCGAGAAAAAGACGTTGTCACGTAAAATTTTCCTTCGCCCGTAAAACCGACTTTACAGGCAACCATTTTTTTAGATGATGACGAAGAAACGTACGTGGATCTCAAAATTGACGACCAGGGCAATATAAAACCGAAGAAGCGTAAACCAACCACCGCTGTTGCTGGCTGGTTCCACGCCAAGGTCAAAGGGGAGGCGGCGGAACTACAGGAGGATAAGGAAGATAAGGAGGCCGCTGCTAAGATACAGTTGAAGAGGACTATCAATAGTGAAAGGGTGAGTACACAGACCACCCCCACTAGACGGAGCATGTAAGGCGACCCGCGCGCACCAACGATATGGTACGGCAGAACATTGAAGTATCAACACGGCGGCCACCGTTTAGTTGCGTCCATGTTTATGAGGGCTCTCTACACCACTTAACACTACAATTTACCATGTTATTTATTTAATTTCTTTTTTCGTTGACGTACGCATGGATCATAAACAAGGACGCAACTAAACGGTGTCCGCCATGTTGATACTTTAATGTTCTGCCGTACCATATCGTTGGTGCGCGCGGGTCGCCTTACATGCTCCGTCTAGTGGGGGTTGTCTGTGGGTGAGTAACATTCAGAATGACATAATAATCTTATCAAAAACATAACATGTAAAAAATAAGTTTCGCAACCTTCTACCGCAAAAAGTTGTGAGATACAATATAAAACCAAGTCGGCTAATTTATTCAGTACCTATCAAAGTGACCCGCCTATATGACAACTGTGACATACAATTTTAGCGGATTACCAATCCGTTTCGGCTTGATGAGAGGACGATGGAAATTATGACCAACACAAGGCGCCATGTTGGCAACGCCGCGGGCTCATACAAAACAAATGGCGATCCTGCATGCTATTAAGATTTTTCCTGAAATAATGACCTCCCTCCATAGCAATAGTACATTACATCAGAGGCCGGGAAAATGAGGATTTCCGGAGGAAGAGGGAAAGTAGGTATAGTGCTTTTCTCAAACATACAATGAAATAAAAAAATATACTTCAAAGAACAACATTTTATTAATTGACAAATAGGACATTTTAGTCTAACAACCAACCTTTAAAAACAAAACCTGCTTTTTGTCAAACCAGCCAGCTGTGTGAATGACCTTGTTGTTGAAACCAAAAAAAAGTTACTTTGCAGGCCTAGGCCTGAAAAGCAGTATGAAATCCCTTTACAGTCCTCTCGAGTTGTTGCGCCCAAAAAGCGATACTTCCGAGCCTATTATAAGGAACGTAAAGACAATATTTCATTGCATGTTCGAGAAAAATAATTTTCATTACAAATTTAGGATTTTACAATAGTTATAGATGTTTACGAATGTATTGCAGGAGATAACCGAGTATAACCCGTACGCTCGCAACCCCGCGTTCGCCGGCGCCGACCGCACCGCATACTTGGAATTGCTGCCGCTGCAGCAACACTTCCACCCCACCGTCAAACTGTTCGCCGACAAGCTGATACATGGTAAGTTTTTTTTTTTTTTTTATGTCATAGGGGGCAAACGAGCAAACGTATCGCCTGATGGAAAGCGATTACCGTCGCCCATAAACACCTGCAACACCAGAGGAGTCACAAGTGCTTGCCTACCCGGAGGACGAAGATAGAATGCCTCTATGCTAGTAATGTCACCGGCTATCTTACCCCCACACCGGAACACAACAATGCGAACATTGCTGTTTGGCGGTGGGTTAGCAGGCAAGACGGTAGTAACAATCCGGACGGACCCTGCACGAGGCCCTACTACTCAAAAATAAAGTAAAATCATCAACAACCTCGTGACGTGTCCCGTCCGGAGACGGGGCCCACTTTCCCGTGAATGACTGTACTGTTTGAAATAAAAATAAGAGCAACCTCCTTAGAGAAAAGAGCGTACTCCCACGTGAAAGGCCGGCAATCGATCTATGGGCGACGGTCATCGCGCACCATCAGGCGATCCGTTTGCACGTTTGCCCCTTTGTGACATAAAAAAATAACTTGTTTATTGCATATAATGAGATTAGCTACCCGGCCGCAATTAAAATTTTGAGAATTCGTTACCATTTACGATCTAAGACTTTTTCGTTATTTTACTATTCAACCGATGATGCTATTCACTTGGGTACTTAAAGTCTGACCAGAAATATATGAGGATTGTCAAGAGGGCGCTATTTATAAGATTTATATGGCAACAATTTTGCAACCAATCGCAGCCCACTATAAATGACATTATTTAACCTCGTAATATAATTTAATGGAATGCAGAGTGCATTCCAAAATTATGCATTCCCCGACTGTTTTTCGTGTAGTAATGACGTGTACACTTTATTTATAATCTTTCGTTCAAGACTGAATGGTTTTCGGCATTTTCTTTGGATAATTTTAAATATTTTTCTTTTTAAGAATCTACCACCAATGACATTGACATTGTTGACAAACCGTCACAAAATAATCGCCAGTGTAAGAAATTAGTTCCAGTGAAATTCTGCAATATGGCGCCTATCCTCATATATTTCTGGTCAGGCTTTACATTCTTTGATGATGGCCAAATAATTAATTTAAATTGCGGCCATGGGGAAAGGGCGGGAGAGGATCGAGCCGCCAAACAAGTGCATCCGGGACGTCTAGTGCACGTCCGGTGGCGTCCTACGTATTGCTGGATCGACGAAGCCCAGAAAAATCTGTGCTAGCTTTGAGGACCTGATTTTGATAGGCGACACAGAGCAGGGAGAACTGGCGTAGCTTACAATTAGTGGCAGAGGCTAAGATCCGCTTTGGATTGCGGAGCCAGCGTTGTAGTAATAGAAGTAATATAGTATATATATTATTTATATTATTTTTTATTATTTTTTTTTTGAAGATATACAGGGTGGAACGAAACGACGTTATTTCCTTTAACTGTGGCATTATACAGGCTTAGAATATTATTTTCTCCAAATAAACTTTATTAATATCTCTCACCGTTTTCCAGTTATAGCATGTTAAACTTTCATACGAAAAAGTGTGTGTGTACAACCCTATTTTAGAGTGCAATGACCTCTTCATAACACAGTTAACTTTTGTAAACAAACTTTTTACAAATTGCCTAGCCATTTCTTATCGGTTTAAAAACCTTTGAAAATACCCTTAAGATTGTTTTTAGACTTTTTAGTTGACATGATTGATAGACGTTACATTGACTTTTTGTATCGTATGCTGTGTGCAAAAATGCCGGAATTAAACGCTAGAGGCTATTTGAATTTGCTTCTTTTGTACGCGGAGTGCGATTACAATACTGGAGAGACTTTGCGCCAATACCGGAACAGGTATCCTCCTCCTCACCCAACACACTCTAGTACGATATTACGCGCTCTTGACCGTGTTGGTAACAATCGTCCTATTGTGCCACGAACGGGTCAGGATGACCAGCGCGGAGGACGCGTTATTCAACATGATGTCAGATTGGAAGAGAGAGTGCTGCAGTACTTCGAAGATTATCCGAGGTCAAGTTCAAGACAAGCGGGCCGACATTTTCGTATGACTCATACGAAAATACTCAGAATACTAAAACGTGAGGGCCGTCACCCTTACAAAATACAAAGAGTCCAGGCATTACTACCAAGAGATTGCCCCGTTCGCGAAGCCTATTGCCGGTGGCTACTGCAAAAGGTGTTAGAAGACCGAGACTTCATCAAACACGTAATATGGAGTGATGAAAGCTTGTTCACACGGAACGGTATGTGGAACAGGCATAACGAACACGTGTATGCCGAAGAAAATCCGTTTGCCTACCGTTATACGGGACACCAGTATCGTTGGTCTGTTAATGTTTGGGCGGCGATACACGGGGATACAATAATAGGCCCTGTATTTCTGCCTCAGACTTTAAACAGACACGGATACATGGCTCTGTTGAGGATAGAGCTCGACGACTATCTGGATGAGTTGACGCTGGCAGAAAGAAGACGCACTTGGTTCCAACAAGATGGAGCACCAGCTCATTCAGTAGTCGAAGTACGTGAAACACTGAATAATGTGTTTGAGGATCGCTGGATCGGCCGATATGGGCCGCACCGTTGGCCTCCTAGGTTTCCAGATCTCACACCCTTGGATTTTTTTCTGTGGGGCACCGTAAAGGACATCGTTTACAAGACTGAGTGTGAGACGGCTGAAGAGATGAGGGAAAGGCTAAGGGTGGCCTTTGAAAGTCTTCGCAGAAGAAATAACCGACACAACATCTTGTCGAGGGTGCATCGCCACACGCGGGCACGAGCAGCGGCGTGTATCGTACGCCACGGCGGTACTTTCGAACACCGGATGTAAATGTAGGTAATTGTAAATACTCCCAAACGTCAAATAATAGTTTAAAAAAACTAGGGTTGTACATACATTAAAAAATACAATTTTAATCGATTTTCGTTTTTTTATTATTAAAAGAATTTAACTATTGCAGGTCGATTCTACATGAAATACATAGCATTATAGTTTCAGGAATGAACATCGCTTCGTTCCACCCGGTATATATATATTAGATGTATGCATATATTTACATGTATAGCAAAGTTATGTATGATGATGATGATGATGGTATCCTGTTATGTATAAGTATTATAATTATGTTTTGTTACTTGTGTGTAAGTTAGTTGCACCGCCTACAATTTTTCCGCTTTGCCCTAAGGTTGACTGGTAGAGAATGCCTCATGGCATTAAGTCCGCCTTTTGTACGATAAGTTTTCTTTTGTGCAATAAAGATTAAATAAATAAATAAATAAGTAATAATTAATAACTGACAACATTTCATATTTTTAAGACAACGTTTTTAATACTTTACCGAATTCCGCTTAGAAAGAGCATACGAGCTGTTTTTTATATTTTTGCTGATTAGTAGTAAGTCCAGAACTATGACACAATGGAAAGGTTACTTTAGCCTAGTGTATAGTTTACTTTAAACTGGGGTATTAAAAAAAACAATAATGTTTTAGTTGACATTCTTGTCAGCTTATTTTTATTCGCGGATAGGTCGAAGACAACTATATCCAGGCATAGTTGAAGTAGATCTCGGTAATTTTTATTTTATGTATTTTCTTATTTTTATTAATTTCCGGTGTTATACGGGCACAGAGCAAATGATCCAGTACAGCGGCGACCCGCTCAAAGACTTCTCCGGCATCCGGTTCCTGGACCGATTCGTGTTCAAGAACCCCAAGAAACGAGAGGATGATGTCCGCGGGGAGCTTAAGAAGGTCAAGGGGTCACATCCCAAGTTTGCCGTCAGGAAGAATTATACTGCTAAAGGTAATACAAAGATCAAAGCTCAAAGAAAAATAGAAATGAGTTACCTGGTGAGAGACCGAGAATCGAACCCGGTACCTCTGGTATGCCGGTCCAGCGCGTTAAACTTTCCGCCACCCTAACTCCCAAGCAACCTTTTCAGTTTTTCCTAATGCTTTGTGTGTCGATCTTTGCATTGTTTATTTGAAAGGCTTTTAACTTAGCGACCTCTATGTGAATACGTTAATATTCACATCTTACCGAACTACTTTACAGCAGTGAACGAGCAAACGAGAGAGGGCGCTGTTATTTTATAAATTTATGAAACAATGAAAAACATTACATGTAAGACAAATATTAAAACCTAAAGTAAACATTATAAAGGTAAGATCGCCGCTTGCGTTTGTCGTTCGGCTCAGCATAGCCCGTCTCACTCGACGCAGATTCGTGTCACTGTAATCGTAGAAATTACCAGTAACTCACGACACACCTAGGAAACGGTTGATGGTCTTTACGCAGCTAAACCTAAGTTTTATTCATAGCTCAAGGTCATCAATACACTCATTCAAATCACGTTTCAAACAAACAAAAAAAACTAATTTGGATCATCCGTTGAGAGCATGCTACAATCCGAGTATAGGTCAACGAAATAGCTCTTATCTAATCTTATCTTATGATAGGGGTTCTTGCGGATACACTTCGACTCAGTGGGATCTTTTGTGTAATTACCATACCCTCGGGTTTTCAGTGCACAAATGATTGAACACTAGAGGCCGACAGTAGACGTCTAGTCATTCATGCATCATAAACCACTGGGTATGGTAATTACCCCGTGTTGCTACTCAAAGGTTTGTTCCACTAACTCTATATATCGGATGATGGAACCCAATCGCAGTGCCTGGCATTCCTTCGGTTCAAGATAGCCACCGAATTGCTTAATTCTCAGTCTGGCGAGTTCTGCCTCCTCCACACATACTACAATCAGAATTGTAAGAAAAGCTCCGCTTGGCCAATAGTCCTTTGACTTTGAAGTAACCAGTAAACACCCGCCTTACGATTTTGAGCTGCCCTTTGCTGTATTCCCATAATGAAACATAGATCACACCTACAATATGTACTTCTCGAACTGTCAAATCGAAACAAAGGAGTTCATTAAAGATCTTCTTTCTCCGTTTCTGTTTAATTGTATAAATGATTTAACAAACCCGTTATGCGTTCTTCATTTCAGGACTGAAGAGTCTCCCGGTGAATTCGTCATCATACCTGAACGAAGACGCCAGCAAAATTCCGGTGGATGAAAGATTCCTTTACGAGTGAGTAACATCCCAAGGCTTATGTTTTATCGACATATTGTTTACCCAAGGGTACGCTGCAATACTCTGAAGTTTCATCACATATCACATAACCCTAACCTAATGGATAAAAATGATCGTTTCGCGTTATTACACTTGCGGAATTTTGTAAATTCTTAATATAAATAGATGGTTTCGGATAAATGAAACTTCGAAATTTTTGAGTGATGTTTACTTATTTCATCAAAAACAACTTTCTTTGAAACATTACAAAAGAAGTCCAAACTAAACTAACGGCTTCTATTCTATACGATACCCTTATAGTTCGGTGAATAGAGACTAAATTACTATGGGTGACCTTACAAACGGTCCGGTAGTTTTGAATTTTTAATATGTTGTCTAGGATGGTTAGTCAGTGTTTAAAATGCAAAATGCACAATCCCCCCCCCTCCGCGCCCGCCACCATATTGAAAAAACCGGCACTTTCTTCAAGAAACAAAATTTGAAATGTAAATTATAGTAAATTTAATTCTCTACAACATTGCCCAAGCACTGTTCTACCTAAAATGCTCCTAAACGAAGATATAATCCAGAAGTTTGTTTTGGAGTTGGAAATTGCGATTTTTTACGTTTTTTTAAATGTGCATATCTCCGTAACTATCTGTCCTAGAAACAAAATATAAAATGGAGAATGTAGTAAATTTAACTCTCTATAACATTGTCGAAGCTTTCTTGTAGCTAAAATGCTCCTAAAGGAAGATATGAGCAAAAATATGAAGAAAGTGCCGGTTTTTTCAATATGGCGGCGGGCGCGGAGGGGGGGGGGGGGGGGGGGGAATTGTGCATTTTGCATTTTAAACACTGACTAACCATCCTAGACAACATATCAAAAATTCAAAACTACCGGACCGTTTGTAAGGTCAAAATCCTTTATTCACTGGATTATTATAAGAAATCATGGAAATTGTATGGCTTCAGGGAAAAAAGTTGACGAATAAATGAAAATATGTATGAAATGAAATACCTATTCTACGAAATTTATACTGTACAATAATTTCGGGTTCGGATGTAATCAGAGAGATTCCAATCTCAACCGCATTTGAGTAGTGAAGCTTTTTCGCTCGGAAGCGAAAATTTACTACACAAAATAACCGACCAATAACCAAAGTAACGAGAAGACAAACTAACCCGGCTTTACAGTATGTTTGATATAATGGTATTTTTTTTAGTTTTCTTCAAAAGCGTCGCGCTGCCGATGACGACAGCGATTCCGACAGCGACGCAGATTCAGTCACTAGCGAAGACTTCGAGAAGTACCTAGATTCTGTCACTGGGACCAAAGCGAATGGTGAGATATTGTGCGGTAGTTTACGGGCCTAATTCGATAGTTATTGACATATAGTTATTTGGACGTTGTATGCTGATATATTAATTTAAACTTTATTTCTATTTTCACACATTATTATAACACAACGGGACTGAGTCGTCTTCAAGGTGTTTATTTCATTACCTCGACGTTTCTGTGAGCTTAAAATCACGTCCGAAACATAGAGGTAATTAAATAAACACTTGTACTTAATTACTCTTGAAGAAACATAAGTCAAATGGGCTCGTCTTGCCGGTACATCGGTAAAGTAGGCATTTCTTCGCCATGTGGCAATAGAAAAGATCCAGTTTAAACATTAAACCTAATTTTAAGTTTATTTTATTGAAGATATATGTTAGATTGTAAGGTATCTATAGGCATTTGATGCCTGAAATAAAAAATTGAATTTTAATGAATTTGTTATTTCACAGTGGACTCGGATGACGAGTTAGACTTCTTAGCAGACATGGAAACCACGAAGCAGAAGCGACCGAAGCAGAAGGGCGATGAGAGTGACGACCAGCTCGGCAGCGGGGATGAGGATGAGGATGAAGATGAGGATGGTGAAGATGAAGTGGCGGATGGGGGTGATGATGGAGGTACATACTACAATGCTATAAAAAAAAGTAAATATACCGATTTAGGTTTCGTCTTCTTACGGAGATGCCGCGGCTTTGCGCGGCCAGTGCCGCGGCGAGCGGTTGGGCGAAAGATCCGAGCGCGACGGCCATACGAGTGAGCGAGACACACGCACCGCTGCTGCTGTCGCTCAAAGTCTCCGTTAGTCGCCAGAAAAGAGTTTTTGTCGTAGTCAATTTCGTAGTCCAGGGATACCCACCACCGTGGCGCAGAGAGCCCTTAGAGAATAAAATAAGTTTCTGTCAAAAATGACATTTTAGTGGCAAGCTTTTATAGCCGACTGTACTTTTCTTTGGATATCCATCAAATGCTCACTGAGACGATTCTAAAGAGCCCAAGCTCGGTAGGATTGGTTTTTCTATTATAGAGTTCCTATGGCCACCTTCCGGCTCCATCATCAGATCAGCCCCATGGTACCATATTATTGTATTGTCATCAAAGTTAAGTAAGTATGCAAAAATTTCAGCTCAATCGGTTGACGATATTTGCTTCAAAATTGAGTTGCAAGATTTCACCCGAACAAACATACTTTAAATATACCATGCAAGCTAAATAAAAGCTTGTAAAAAGAGAACCTCGTGTGAAACCCATTGGCGTGGCTACGTTGATTACCATATTTAGTAGTAGCATTCGATGCGCGACCCATATCATAGATGTGCGAAGGTATTGCATATCCTGAATTGACGCTGCCTCTAAGACTGGAACACTGCGTAGTGAGATTACAATTTTAAGGTTTTCTAGCCTACCCCAACCTGGAACCCTGTGCACTATCAGAGTATAATAAAGAGTACTAACGTACATGGCACTATGCTCAAATTGATTCTGTCAACAGATAGCGAAGATGGCGAGCTGAACATCTCTGGTGATGAAGATGAACCCGTCCTCTCCGGTGAAGAAGATGGTAAGTTAACTTAGTTCCGACTTTGTTTAAACGATTATACTACAATATGATCTATTCACAGCCCACAGCGGTATAATGAGGTGGAATAACAAGCAAATTGAACGGGGATTCAAGTTTTAAGATTAACTTCCTTTGCTAAAGTTAAGAATGATCAGCCTCTTATTATTTCAGAATTACTCCTGGAAGACAGCGACGAAGATGATGAAATTGGCATTCCCGGCGAAAAGTCCAGAAAGGGCAAATTGAATCTGAAACTCAAAGGTAACTTTATACAATCTAGCAAATCATAAAATTCAATATAGATACAGCTGCCGGCAAACTTTTCGAGCAAATGTACATGCGCAGATCCGCCATTTTTGTTCTAAATCTAAAACTATAGAATACTCTTTACTGCTTGCACACCTCGACACGAAAAGCTTAAAATTACAATAAAGGTGGTGGTCGCAGTAAATATGAATCGGAGTGCGTGGTGTTATAATGTTTTAATTATTTGTGTTTTCCCAGGTAAAGACGATCTTGGTTCGTTATTCGCTTCAGCAGAGGAGTTTTCAAGCCTCCTGGAAGAAACTGCTGCCAACAAGAAACAAGGGTCCAGCCAAGCTGTCGCCAATACAGACAACTCTAGTATGAAACAGCTGGCATGGGAAGACAAACGAGACCAATGGATGAGAGGATACAACAGAAAAGTGCACGGCGCTAAAAATAAAAAGTTCAATAAGAACAAACAAAATGGCCGACCCGGGAAAATGGCGGACAAAAAAGGCGGGAAAAGAAAAGGTGACAGTTTCGGCGGCGCGGGCGGGAAAAAAAAGAAATTTAAGTAATAGTTTTGAATAAAGTTATTTAAAAACCTCATTCAATTTATTTCCTGTTAAGATATGTATAAGGCTACAAAAATGTATGTATGTATGAATAAAAATGTTGTTCCAGTAAGTTTTTTCCTTATTTTGTAATGAATCATATAGATCTGTCAAACGCAACCTGTTGCTAACTCGACGAAACAGCGTTCAGGACGCAAAAATTCCATACATAGTATGTTGTAATATATGTAGATTCCTACATAAAAAGAGTAAAAACGAGCCGAATACCATAACCATGAATAAGATTGCCACAATTGCCTAAGTTACACGCGAATATGAAAGAAGATTACAAGGCTTGCCGAGCTTTATCGATCTGACCTTGAATCGCCTTTAGTGGCGTACAATACATTGCAGTGTCATGTAAGCCTTCTGGAGTTTCAAGCTCGTCATTCGATTGAAAATGCTGAGTTGGCGATAGATTTCGGGCCGCGTGCCGCGGCACAGCGATTATTTTCCGTGTCCGGGCTGGACAGCGCAACGCCGCCCGTCTTGTTTGTTGACAACTATCATATAGCTACGCGTAGTGGTATAGTGGCTGCACAGCACGCCGTATCACGCATTTATAACGCGATTCGACTCGTATTTTATCCGAAATAACAGTGAGAACGTTTGTTTAAGTGCTCTGTTGACGTTATTGGACATATTTACGACCGTTCTGCCCGTGAACATTGGTATTTAGCAAAAAGGCGGGCAAAAATCAGTGCAAGTGACGATTACTAGGCTATTTATAGACCGACGCAAGCCAAGATAAAGCCGTATTTACTGATATAAGAATTGTGTTGTGAGAAATAAACATTTTGGATGGTTTTAGGGACTGAAATAGTGTTGTTTCTTTTCCAATTAGACTATTTTTCTATGAAGAAAACGGCGCCGCGAAACTAGTTTGACAGCTCACGGATGCACACAAACACAGATTGCGGCATTGCTCACGTGTGGGTGCGCCACGGAGTTAGTGATGTGAAATTCTTGCGCTTATCGATTCAGCGCGATTAAACGTTTGTCAAGGACGATTGTTGAAAATTTAACGGTATGCTAAAGCTAAGCAAAATATTGTATACACAGCAAATTGAGTAGGAAACTGTTTACTATTATTATAAAAAATATGAATTCTACTAAATACGAAAATAAAAAAACTGACGAACCAATAGCTCGCGAAAGAGTTTCCTCCTCCACAAGTTCTAATCAGCTCTCTATTGCCGACTTGCCTGACGACACATTTCGCATGAGTCTGGATAGTTATTCAGTAATAGGTGAAAATGTAACAATAGAAGACCGGGGCCCATATATAGAGAGCGGATCGGCTTGCATGGCCACTGAAACTCCGGTCGTTGATACTCCTGAAACTCCTATAGTTGAGCCGTTCACACCGCCGCTACAAACTGTAACTGCGGGCCCATTCACTCCGCCCCCGAAAACGTCTCCATCAATTACAGAAACACCGAAACTAAAAGAAGAGGTCACACAACAGGATAAAGTAAAGAAACCAGAGAACTTGTTGAAGTTATCACTCATTAAGAATACTGATGATGTTTTCGTTAAGCCCTCTCCGGTCGCAGAGGTCATGTCACCGGCAAGAATGCTACAGTTCGAGGTAGACGCCTGCTCCACACCAACTATGAAAAGAGCTGCCATCAACTTCGACTTCTTAAAACAAAATAAATTTGAAGAATACTTTGAAGACAATTCTAAAGACGATAATGAAGATACTACGGAAGAGGTCGCTAAAGAAGAGCCAACTGACAAGTCATTTGAAGAGACCGCTGTTATCGTGAAGGCCAAGGACACGGTTCGGCATGAAATTGGATATGGTAAGTAGCTGACTAGTTATTAATAAATAATAATAAATAAAAGGCCCATTTATTCCATAACCAACTTAAACTATACATAGGATTTATAAAATTGTAATTTCATTTAAATAACTTATTAAAATATTTTTCCTTCTTCCGTAATTTTAAATATATATACTATATAGGTTTGGACCCCTCTCGGGTAAAGGCCTCCTCCAATTCTTGCCATTTTACTCTATCTTGAGCTGCATCTAGCCAGTCTGTTGCTACTTTTTGGATGTCGTCCGTCCAGCGAGCACATGGTCTACCAGCTCGTCTCTTTCCTCTCGGTCGGACCCATAACGTGACGATCTTTGTCCATTTTTCTTTATGCATTCTTGCTACATGTCCAGCCCATCTCCATTTCGATTTTAATGCATACTCTAAAGCATCGATGCATTTTGTTTTTTTGCCGTATGTTATCGTGCCGATTTTTTTCGAACAGTTTTATGTTTAATATGCTTCTTTCAATGGCTCTCTGACACGTAACAAGTTTTTGCTTAGCCTTATTTGTAAACCTCCAAGAGTGGCTACCGTATGTAAGTGTAGGGAGTAGACAGGAGTCCATCACTTTCTTTTTGAGTTTTATTGGAAGTGGATTTTTTAAGATTTCTTTCATTGCCCAGAATTTATTCCATGTCTTTTTAACTCTAACGTTCGATTTCATCCAAATTATTCGTTTGCTTGAAGGAAAGTTGCTTGCCCAGATATACAAACTCTTGCACTTGTTCTATTTTTTGATTTTCCAAATATATGTGGGATTCGTCTGTGTTTGTCATAATTTTAGTTTTTTGGAGATTTATAACTAAGCCAGTATTTTTGCTAGCGGCATTTAGAGAGTTCAGCATAAATTGTAAATTCCCAGATACTTCTGTGATAAGTATTATGTCGTCTGCAAAGCAGAGATGTGTAAGATTTCTGTTCTCTATACTTATTCCTCTTCCGGTCCAATCAAGGTTATTCAGTACGTACAGTTTCTGTAAATATTTCTTATAATTTCGATATAAACTGGATGAATTTTTGCTTCTGTTAAGGCTATAAATATTGATGAGTGGTCAATAGAGTCGAACGCCTTCTGGTAATCAATAAAAGCTAAAAAGAGTGGTTTCCTAAATTCGTTATATTTTTCTAGTAATTGCTCTACAGTCTGAATATGATCGCTCGTGCTGAAAGCCTTTCTGAAGCCTGCTTGCGATGTGCTCAGATACTGCTCTACTTGAGGAGTAATTCTTTTTTGAAGGCCCGATGAGAAGATCTTGTATAAGCTGGACATCAAACTAATCGGGCGATAATTGGATATATCAGCCGGGTCGCCCTTTTTGTATAAAATGATAATATTTGATTCTTTCCACTCCTCAGGCACTTCTTGCTGGTCGAATATTTTATTGAAAGTGTTGATAAAGGCGTAAGTATGAGCGGTCTACTCTCTTTAAGTAAGTCGTTAGTGATTCCGTCCGATCCTGGGCTTTTGTCAGGTTTTGATCTCTTTACCAGGTGTAAAATTTCCATCTCGTCGAATTTCTGTATGTTTTGGCACTGTAAGAGCTGTGTTTTTCGTATAGTTCTATTACAGGTTCATTACCGCTCTTTTTTGAGTTTTTGTTGTCGTATAGTCTCGTAGAATTGTGTCGCTATCTCTAATATATCTTCTCTTTTTTCATTACAAATTTTTCCAGCTTTTAATTTAGCCATCCACTTTTTATTGGGCTCTAGCTCTTTATATGCTCGTTTTGTACTTCCTGACGTCTCTTAGTGCTTTTCTATAGTTGTTAGTCTATGTTGATTGTATTCTTGCCTTATTCTTTTATTTACAGACTTGTATACTATTTTTAATTCCCATTTATCCGATTTTGATAGAGGTTTTTTATGTTGTAATTCATGTCGTTGTTTTATCATATTTAAAGTTTCAGTTGATAGTATACCTTTCTTATATTTCTTTGATTGACTAGTCATTAGCTATCGTTAATACTGATATTTTTTATTATTTCAAAGCGGATATCGTGTACAAGGTCAAGGTCAATATAGTTAAACTATGTTTATATGAGATAAGGACTTACATCTTTGGAAAACTGATGGCAGGAGCTAAAAAAGTAAAGAAAGCAAGAAGAATAAGTAAGTACATGTATACCTACTTATATATCTTAGGTAAAACTAGATTTCAGTCAGTTAGTAATCGGACACTCCATACCATAACTAGCAGCTTGACAATACTCCAGTCGCAAAAAGGAACATTTGGTATCGTGAAGACCGAAACCGCTGCAACTTTAATCTTACCATCCGTAATGGCACCGATATTTGAATCGAGAGTAAACTACCACGCGTACGGGCTTGTAAAATCGGGAATGGTTGAGAGTATTCAGACAAATAGTTTGTTATCGTTAGAGATAATGATTGTTAATGACAGTGATAATTAAAATGTTTCTCTTGAAGCCTGACATCTCTCTCGATACAAAGCATCATAAACCATGCGCTATGAAACGTGAGTACGAAGTATTGATACTAGTAACTTAATCGTAATTGTTTGCGACTTCCACATGGCGTTGTTTATTTGATGATTAAATTTTAAACTTCGTTGTTTAGATTTTTCGGAATCATTAGTTATCTCCTGGCATGGAATATTTTCCATAATTGACTAGTTGTTGTGTAACTAATTACAAACTTGAGATAAGAGTCGGATACCAAATAAGATAAGAGACGGCGATTTGATCGAGATCTGATGACAGGTGTGGTATGGTACCTACTTCACTAATTGAACCTTGCGTAGATATGTAGTCCCTACAGAATACGGTACAGTACCAATGTAATTATTTATGCGGCAACAGAAATTTATCAAACTACTCAGATCCACTGCAAGCATCTGTAAATTCGCGTACAAATCACTGTAGTGATTGCTTTAAACTTTAAAGTTGAGAGAGATAACGATATATTGGTAACATATTTTTATTTATTAGTTATAACTTTGATCAACACATGGGTACTAATGACACGATTACACGTTTTTCATAATGTTGTGCTTTGAATTACATAACAATAATGAATGCAAAATCCATAATAATGCGTAACATTAAATCTTCCAGAACTTTGTAATCATATTTTATTTCGATAGTATGAAGACAGGATCTACACGATTTTTAGGGAAAAAAGGAAACTAAGTTTTTAATTTTTCCCTTATAAATCTATTACGATCAAAGTAATAACGTATTCAGTCGCACAAACAAAACAAATGTCACATCAATGCCTCAAACAACAGAAATATATTCGTAAAAATCATATCTTTTTATCTGAAGAGTACACTCATAATGAATGAACTTATATTGCTAATTACATATAATGAACTTATATTGCTAATTATTTACTAAAATAAATGAATGCCTATTAGGTTAAGAAAAATTAAATTAGCAGTCTTCAACACGAAACACGACAGTACATGAAATCAGCAAGTAAGTTCTATGTGAGACATTACATTACGATAACTTTTTAAGACAGTCTGAGCGATTGTTATCTCTGATCCCAAAGACAAATCAAAACAAAATGAAGATTACGTGATTTTTCTTCAAGCCGCGAGGCCACCGTTCTTCCGTGTCTCAAACAGCCTTCCTTATTATAGCGATAGTCTAACCATAGTAATTACACGTCTGCGAAAGGGCAATTTCACAACCTTCCGACTAATCGTTATCTTTAATTGATAAGTTTTTTTTATTGTTATAAAACTTGGTCTTTATTGCCTGCCGGTTGTAAATACGCTGTGATCTCGAATAGATTTTCTTAATATAAAACACATTAATGAAACATGTATCTTCTATTCTAAGCGTATTGCCATTTTAAATTTTGAAAATAAATACTAAATCGAATATCCAATATCTTCAGCAGTATGTACCTAATAGACAGTGTCAATTTCATTATACATATAGTACGTGTTACGTGACCTTATTTTTTTTATATTAAACAATGTACCTATTACCTAGATTTTTGTGATATGGTATTTGAGTCATTTTCAAAATACATAGTAGGTACATAGTTAAGGGCTTTAATTAAAACAAAACTTAATTGATTCCTTTGTGTGACGATAGTTACCCATATCTTTTGTATGAGTAACTTTCGTAACACGAAAGATGCGATCGTATTTTTGTTTTTATTAAGCCTTTAACTATGTACATGTTTTTTGAAAATGACTAATTTAGCATTACGCTGATTCGCCATTATTGCCTAAATATTTGATTGAAATGTATCCATGTCAATCTATATTGCTCTATATGAATACCATACTAATTCGTTTTTTAACTAAGCAATTAAATTAATTTTGGATGAATAAGTAAAACGTAAATTAGGTATAAACACGTTCGATTATGAATTGTTGTCATAATCCAATCTAAATCGTATCATTTGTCAATCCCTGTTCAAAAGCTAGTCTGCAAAGTATGTAGAAAGAGACAAGGCGACTTTCGTCACTCACACTCGTTTGGCGTCTCTCTCGGCTCCATAGATAACCAATAGCTTTGTCTCTTTTTATTTACGTCCATGAAACGGTGACTCCACAGTATATGCGAAAAGAAACGAAGCGACAGAAAGACGGCTCGCTTTATTTCAAAGAATAATCGTCAAAAAATAATATCTTTTATCGATTCCTTGCAAAAATTGTCCGCTTATTTATATGCCTTTTGGAAAAGATCAAATATTTCAATTAATATAATTTATTTGCCGTTCTTACGAGTTATCGATTGATGTCGATGTTTTGCATTCACTACTTGGCCTCGTAAATCGTGGTGGGGGAAGCGCTACTCGCACGGTTTCTATTTTGCTTTTCTCGATTGAATTTCAGTTATTTTACCGCGCTGAGTGAGTCCGTGTCTCATTCGCGCGTGCATTTTGTAACTTATTTATATATTATTAATTTAGTGTACTTAGACGTTAATGAACTAGAATAGTGATTAATAGTGAAAGGTTACAAAACGGATTTGGACTGTTTAAGTGGTGACGGACTGTAAAGACAGTGTAGTGCAATCTTTATACGAATAATCGCATGGATTGACGCAAATGCGTAACCCCAAGTAACTGGACGACGAAAAAGGCTGTGATTTTGTAACGAAAGCATACAAAGAGGTAAAAATAATAAATTGACGTTTGAAAGGTGTGAAAGTAGACGCAAGTGAAATTCCCGACAGCCGAATCGAGCGAGTACTCTGCGCAAGGAGTCGGCTTGGGTTCGGAGGACTCCCAAATTCGGCCGGTTAGTATCGACACCGCCGCGCCATCTAGAGCTCGTGTCGCATCAACGCGAACCGAATAATGTTCGCAAAATTCGACGTGTCCCGTACTTTCGCTGACAAAGTTGAGGAGTTGTGAATAGTTGTGAATTATTGTTTACGGGGGGAAGCCGGTTCGCGCCGTGGCCCATGCGTCAGAGTGGCTGCTAGCCTACATGGTTTTGGTGAGCGGCTGAGCCATGGCGACCGCCGAGATGAGTGTGCCAGACAAGAAACCTGAGCACGAGTCAGGATACTACGAGGGCAGCGACCAGGAAGGCAGCATGGAATGCGGTTGTCCGAGCCCCGTGAGCAGCAGGAACAGTTCCCATTCCACCAAGCTGAAACGGCGACACACTGGCCAGAAACATAAGAAGGCTCCTCCGAAGAAAGTGAGGACAGAGCAGCCTAATGGACATGAGAATAGGGACAAGAGTGTTGAAATAGTGGAGTGTACAAGTTTACAGTCGGTGAAGGAGAAGGAAGAGCCGGCTCCGATAGCCGGGCCTAGTATGAAACGGAGCAGCTCTGTGGAGCTGATCGGGGGGACGGTGCCTGCACCTGCCCGGGACTCTGTGGATTGGAATCTGGTGGACGCTAGTAAAATTAGGAAAAGATATAAAGGTGAGTCTGATTACTATGTTACTGCACCAAGTGACAGAACAATTCTTATTAAAAATTTAGGCTTGCCGATTATTAATAGTTTCCAAATGGGTTTTGCTGACCAGTGAAACAATTAACTGGATAAATTATGCATCTCTTCAAACTAAGAATGACAATAATCATGTTTTAAAATATCATACTTGAGAAACAATTGTATGATAATATAATGATATTTTATCTATACAAATTGGTATATTTGTATGTTTTAGAGGTCACACAAATCATTTAGATTCATTATATTACAAAAAATGTCATTGTATCAACTATCAGTTCATTGCCATTTTGAGTAATTTAAAATACATGAAAAAAGTCATTAAAATTTCAGACAGTTATAATAAATGTACAATATTGAGTTTATATGCCATCATTCAAATTAAGCAAAACTATTGTTGTAGTAGATTGCATTCAATTTTTCTTTCTTAATTTACCTTTGTGTCATTATTTATAAAACTATTGTATTACACATAGGTAGTACAAAATAGAAGACTGCTATCAATCATTATTTTTTAGCGATCAATGGTGGAAAAAAGTAATATCTGTATATTATTCCACTTTACCACTGTAGTATGGAATCTAAAAATAACAAAAGCCTAATAGTGTTGACTACTACATTCAAACCTACTTAATTCTTTAATATATTTCTTTAGTCATTGTCAGAGACCACTGCACTCTGCACCCTGACCTACCGCACGAACATATATTTCCCTAAGGTATTTTAAAGCTAATTTTATCAATATTAATTCACATTTTGTCCTCTATGAGATATACAACATGTTTTATCTTCAAACATTATCTTCATAATATTTATGATTAGGATTTATGAGGTTAGGTGTATTACCAATTACGAAATGTATTACCAATTACAGGAAGTCAACCATATACATATTATAATTTTATATATTAGATCAGTAATAGGATGAGATTTGAATTACCATTACTTCAATAATTAATTGCAAACAATCTTTAGTGATTGGAAATGTTAAATCCCCTTGGGCAAAACCTTTGATAATTATGAGAAAATGGAAACAGGAAAATACCTTGATATGTATGACAATAACACAGTTATCAAGTATCATGTAAACAAACAAATTATGTAATTAACTAGGCTTATAATATATACTAGTTCCCAGTAGAAGTGTAACACAGTGTTTGTATGACCTGACCAAAATTATTAAAATTTTCTAAATAATACAAAATTCAAGCCACTACTTATTCTATGGGAAAATTTAATGTACATAAGTAAGTATATATCTATAATTTATACACATGTATCTTGAGCACTCAGAACTATTTACATTATTTCTCGGCACATACTTGAAGTACATTGCTTGCACTGCATTGCTGTGCCCTAACAGGGTTCATGTTATGGACTTAACCTTTTAATGTCACATCTTATGTACTACATGATAATGCAATAAAGAATTATGAATTATTATGAATTATGTACCTATCCCTGTTTGATCCTATTGTTGACTGGTAGAGAATGCCATTCGGCATTAAGTTTACCATTTGTACTGACCTTAGTTTTGTGCAATAAAGTTTCAATTTAAATAAATATCATAATTAAATAAATATCAAATCATGTTAGTAATAAGCAAAACTATCAGTTCAAAATTATTATTTTTGAGATACCAATGAGTTAAATTAAACATTTAAATATTTTTTACTCTGCATAATTGAATAACACCCGCGTCATGACCAAATTTTATAGATGGTAAACACCAATTGAAAAATGTTGATTCATCCTAAAACTTGCTCACATTGTAAACAATCTTGTATTGATAAAAATAGGGCTGTCTTAATGTTTCTGTTTTTATTGATGCTGATAAAATAAGAAGTTCTTTAAGTGTTAAAGCAAAAAGATGTTGTATAGTGTAGTGTAAATATAGGCAATTATTATTATTAGGTAGTATGGCTTAATTTATGTCAAAAATTTCATACTCAATTCTCAATATTCTGGCCATTTTGTTACTAACTTTTTCATATTAACTGTCTTAGAAATAGCAACAAAGTGGAATGTTTTTAACATTTCTTAATAGGATATATCACTGCTACTTTTCCCATACTACCAGTTGACGTTAAGTTTGCACCTTGTAACTAGCGTTGGATACAAATGAGGTGCAAACTTAACTTAACTGGGTTATACAAAACGAGGTTTTGTTCTCAACTGTTTCCTCCTCCATATCTTAAATGAATTTTTACAAAATTTTAGAAACTGAATGGGAAGGAAATGTTCTATGTTGGACTGTTTCGATTTTAGTTCAAAATATTATAAAATTTGTATACTATGCGTGCGTTTGCAGTGGAATCGTGACCAAAAACAGACGCCTAGTACACAGAATTTATAATAACAAGCGCAAAAATCGAAACTGTCCGACAACACAGAACATTTTCTTCCTATTCAGTTCGTAAAATTTCGTAAAGACTGGACAAGTTTTGGAGGAGGACACAGACGAGAACGAAAACCAGATTTGTATGGAAAAATTAGCAACGGTGTTCTTCATGTTTGCCAATCAGGTCACAGTTTATTGCATCACTTCTCGCAAAAATGCCCATGTACAATTGAACATGAAATGCAGCATTGGATGCGAACATTTGATATTTCGATAGACAATATAAAATAATATATTATGGGATTCTTATAATTTTGATAATTATAAATAGGTGAGACAGGAAGGCTTTATAGCCTTCCTGACCATTGTCTCAGTCAAAGCAAGGATTGTTCGTAATAACTTTTTTTTTCTACTCAAGTTGTAAACTTGTTACTAGGTATAATCTGATTACCTTGATCAACTGCTGGCTATTTCATTCAAATTGGTAAACAATTGTTTTTGAAACAATTAAGTTGTTAAAATGGTAGAAACAAAATGCAGCATACCTGCTTACCTGTTTCTTTCATACCTGAACAATTGATTTTAAAATATTTTTTGATACCAGCTTATTTTTAACATTGTCAAACAAAGCCAAACAAATTAACCAATACTATCTAAGTTCCGTACCATTATCTATAACAAGTTTGTTGTATGGGAGCCCCCCTTAAATATTTATTTTATTTTATTTTTAGTATTTGTTGTTATAGCGGCAATAGAAATTTGTGAAAATTTCAACTGCTTATTACCGTTCTTGAGATACAGCCTGGTGACAGACGGACAGACAGACAGACGGACGGACGGACGGTCAGCGAAGTCTCAGTAATAGGGTCCCGTTTTTACCCTTTATGTACGGAACCCTAAAAAGAAAAACAAAAATAGGTAGTTACAAATTTAGAAATTAAATTAAAACTAAACTAAAATTAATAATGTAAAGTAAAATAAATTTGATAATTTTTCTTTACAAGTAATAACAGCATATCGTTGGAATGTAGGTATAGCACATCACACAAGTAGAATTTAGCCCATGAAATAATAACAATGGTTGAACAAAACAACTTTTCAGTGATGGTTAACCATTATCAGGCCTTGGTGCGATACGCTTATCATCCGCGCCGCCATTGCGCAGTGTTGCCATCGTGAAACTGGTACAAGGTGTTAATTGTGTTCATGTTTGAAATAACTACCCATTGAAATGTTAAATAATGTAATTAGACCCGGAGACAATATCTAGGGATGTGTCACTCACATTAATATTTCTCTAATGACTTCCATATTCCTGTAGTTTTTTTTTATAAAAAACACATGCGACAACACACCACACCATACTTCTCTCACCAGGTGTTATTTACATTTACGAAGTCCAAAGGAGACCTACTTCTAGGATAAAGCTTTGAATTTTCACAAACATGTAATAGTAAAGAATCTTTACGCTGACGACCTACAACTCTACACTCATAGTAGTCCTAATGACATTGATGCTGCAATCGAGACTATCAATTATGATCTGTTTCGTATTTCCGTTTGGTCGCGTCGCTTTGGGATTGCTGTCAATCCATCTAAGTGTCAGGCCATCTTGCTCGGGAGCAGTCGTCTGCGTGCAACAATTGATGTAGAACACTTGAAGCCGATACTGTACGAGGACGTGGTCATACCGATCGAGTCACAAGTGAAGAATCTGGGTCTGATTATTGACAGTCACCTTATGTGGGACCCTCAGGTGTCTGACGTTTGTCGCAGGGTGACATACACGTTAAGATCGCTTTACAGGTTCAAGAATGTTCTCCCGGTGAGCACTAAGACTCTTCTCGTCCAAGCTCTTGTCCTCCCCGTCATCGACTATGCTGATGTGTGTTGCTCTAATCTCACCCAGGCCTCCCTGAATAAGCTGGAACGCATGCTAAACAATTGTATCAGGTTTGTCTTTGGCCTTCGTAAGTATGACCACATCTCGGAGTTTCGCCGTCAATTAAACTGGCTTCCTGTACGTGAACGTAGATCTCAAAGAATTCTCTGCACTCTCTTTTCGATCTTATTTGATCCAACCACTCCCGATTATCTCAAATCCAAGTTTCAATTTGTAACTGCTCGTCCTGGATGCACTCTCCGTACTTCTCGTAGACTTAAGCTAGTAGTCCCCGTTCACCGCTCCGGTTTCATGTCCAATTCTTTCACGGTTCAGGCAATACATCTCTGGAACGCTCTCCCACTCAACATCAGGCAAGCTCAGAGTAAGGTCTCCTTCAAGCGCATGTTGCGCAAGCATCTTTTGGACAGTCTCTCTTCCTAACTCTCTTCGAAATATTTTACTTTTGGTACATAATATATGTAAGTATATTGTATAAAGTATTCGTTTAAGTTTATGGTAATTAATTAATTATATATACATTCTTATATATATCTTTAGGTAATTGATTCGTGTTGTTATTACTGTTTGTCTGTAATCTTTGATCCTGCACCGACAACATATTTCTGTTTAACCCAGTGGTTGACTGGTAGAGAATGCCTAAAGGCATTAAGTCCGCCATTTGTACTTTTACTTATGTATTTTGTGCAATAAAGTTTAAATAAATAAATAAATAAATAAAGAAATAATTGAGTAAAAGTGCCAGGAAAAACAAAAAGAATGATGAGAAAAAAAATAAACTGATGCTATCGGCTGCAATGCTGCAATGTCTGAAAGTCCGTAATCAATCAATCCTATAGGTAAGTTTCTTTGAATTAGTTATATTGGGTTTCTAGTTTAAAAAGTGACTGTACATGTACTTTTGATCGCTAATAATAGCTTTTTTGATGAAGATCATTTCACTGGATTCTAAGACAGGTGTTTATTTATTTGATTTTATAATTAAGTGAGATCTGTGTATGTCATTTAAATTAAATACGATATTCTCAGGTAGGTAACTGTAACTGGTATAATAAAATATCTGTTTCTTTAAAAATTACAATACATTTATTTAAGATATTGAAACCAATGAAAGAATTTACATTTTTAAGTGATCACTTTTATTTTATGTAGAGTAGGGTACATGTGGCAGTCAATTTGTAATTCAACACTAGCATGCTGATGATAATGTGTCTACAATCTACATATAAGTGGTTAAATCTTACGTAGCATTACATAATCTGTGCCATACTTGCATGATTTTATTATCAGTATGTGGAAGGCAATGAACCATTGACCTATCAAATTGTCAATAATTGGCGTCGCGTCCGTTGTTTGCGTTTATTGTTTTATTTTCTAGAATTTCAATGTTATTGTTTTTTTGTTTGTTTTGAACATACACCATGTTGTGATAAAATTTTTAGACATTTAAGAATTAAAAAAGTAAAACCCGCCTCCAATGTGATTAACTATACATATACAATACATACTTAAAAATAAGTTATAATGTTTATATTTAAACTACATATTCGGCTAGAATCTCTAGTAATTTTCTTAAATTGATAAATGAGCTTATTGCTTTAATAACAAATTGTGATATTTCAGCCCCATATCATATAAATAATTGCCAAGTGTAGCTTAAGTAAACATAACTCTGCTACCTACCCCAACAACATAACATGTACAGCACAGATGGAGTGGCATACTTAACTCTGAACTCTGGTAGAATAATGGCGTTAATGACATTTCTTGATATGGTTCTTTCGACCTTTTGATTTAGAAATATCCTTAAAGACAGTTCAATGAACTTTCGTCATTGTAGGTTTGTAAAGGTAAAAACCATCGTTATCAGTTCTTATGTAAATTATTATCGGGTACAATCTGTTTTTAAAAACATTCGCTTCTTGATCGTATGTTTTCGTGTCGGTTCATAGGTGTTTATCATGAATAATGTTTTAAAGTAAATATTGTGATGGTTTGTAATGTGCGGCCTTTAATATTGTCATTAAATTTCAACGTAATTTAAACATTTCCTAGTGTTGCTAATTATGAAATTAGAAGCTGAAATTAATTTTTTAATCTGTCTATTACCAAAATGAACACAAATTATTTAACAATAAGTACAGTAGTAATACACAAATGTGGGTACAGTTTGCATCAACAATCACATTAGTTACGATTAAGTCAACATTTTGGTATATGGTACCCATCTCAGCATGTGCTAGGCAGCAGCCCAGCGCTGATTTTCAGACAGGCCCCTTTAACAGGGCTGGCTTGGTCGTAACTTAAATTGTAAGGTCGTACATTTAAATAAATATATAAATTTGCTAGATTATTAATATTTTTAGATGATGTAATGTATGACATTGGTCTGGTAATTGTGCCCTAGCCAAATTTTGAGTTAAAAATAGCCTATTTTTGTACCTACGAAGCATAATACTGGAAGTAATTTAAAAATTACCTATTTCGAATATTATTATATTGGTGTGCCATAAAGTATTGTTGTATTGTATTGTATTGTATTCAAATAGGTAATTTCAAAATTTGAATGTCGGTAACGTTTCGTTTGCACCAAAACTATTTTTGCTGTAAAAGTAACCGACATTGGTCCTGAGTCCTGACTTGCCCTTAGTTAGTTCTAGTATTCGACGCCACGTATCTAAATCCATACTTTTTAAGACTTAGGCAAAATTTTGAATTGCGTGAACAAGCCGGTGGCAATCGACGTCTATAAACGCCATTTTTCTGACAGTTATGTATAAAAATAAATCCATATGACAACTAAGGGTTTAATTACACATTTATATGCACATAAATACAATATTATTTCACAACAAGCTATGCTGTGAGTGCTTTGTTATTACAAGGTGCAAAAACCTCGAAAGGATAAATATTTCATAAGAACAATATGTGTGTACACATATTATATTTACAAGTAGAATGACTCCAATGATGTTATGATATAATAGCCAGTATTTTAACTTTAGAAAAACGCTTAAATTACTTTTAGGTAAGGACTTACTATCAACTGTCCCTATCCTGAGATAGATGTAAGAATGCTAGTCATTACTGGTAATGGTACTTGTTATTTTCATATGTGAAAGAGTTAAATTGCTAGTACTCGTAGTTAATAACAGTGTTAGGTACTCAAAATTCAGTGCATGTCTCCCAAGACAAAATTCATCCAAATTTCCCTATTACTGTATCTCATGTCCGTTTGTCCGAATTTCCGGTTGTTCTCGCCTACGGGCCACATTTCTCAACCAAGTCTCGTGAAATTTTGTGAGCAGGTTCAATAAATCCAGATAGATTAAAAAATCATAAATGACATAATTCTTCCATTTAGAAAAAATATCGCGAGGTCTACAGCTCAGCTCACAGAGAGCCACTAGTAGCCATATGTAATGAAAATTTGATATTAATTTCAGTTTAGGCAAATATTTGTTCCGAAATTTCAACACAACATTACAACAATTCAGGTGTGTAATGAACATTGAAATACTGCACGTTATTTTATCTGTGTATAAATATAACATGACAACCGAGCCCTACAGTTATTTCTCACACCCAGCCGCATAATGTATGTATATTATTTAATTGTCCATTCTCTTGATTTTAAAGTAGGCAAATATTTAACTGTATTTATTAAAGTTCTCAGGGTATTTTGTAAGAAATGATTTGTGACTTTTGTGAGAATGATAACAAAATTACCATGACAAACTGTGTTAAAGTTTTACATGAATAAGCTAAAATCGAGTAGTTTAATATATTATTAATATATTACATACCTAGAGCGGTGAATTCGTGAATGTGCCAGATCGCATGTGTTTGTTCGAACCGAAGGCGAGGGCCATAAATATGCGATCTGGGGCTTTACGAATTACCGCCCGTGGTTTGTCTAAAGTTTTACGTCTTGCCTTAGACAGTACGGCCTGGGGTGATGGAAAATATCGCAGTCTAGTAAACTTCTATTAATTAAAGTTCTTGTAGTTTGACCGTCGAACTCACAGAGACACTACTTGTCTGTTTTTAGGGTTCCATACCCAAAGGGTAAAAACGGGACCCTATTACTGAAACTTCGCTGTCCGTCCGTCCGTCTGTCACCAGGCTGTATCTCAAGAACGGTGATAGCTAGACAGTTGAATTATTCACTGATGATGTATTTCAATTGCCGCTATAACAACAAATACTAAAAATAAAATAAAATAAATATTTAAGGGGGGCTCCCATACAGCAAACTTGTTATAGATTATGGTACGGAACCCTTCATGCGCGAGTCGGACTCGCACTTGCCCAATTTTTTAAGTATGACTTGAACTGTATCATGGTTGTTTAGCCCTCACTACCAGTGAGTCAGACTTTGTACCACACAAACCCACCAACGCGAATGTCTCCGCGCCACAGGAGTGTTTACTAGTTTGTTATAGTTAATAGTATATTAGGGACCTCTCGTAGACAATCTTTTACAAAAATAATATTCATAGAGCACTATCTTGGTCTATTCTAGAATAGGTAAAAGCAATACCAAATCTGCTCCGACTTCTCCAAAAGTACACTTACGTCATCACCATTGTATGTAATTATATTGTGTTATTAATTTAAATCGTTTTATTAACATGTGTTATTTGTTTCAGTTAATCTAAACGGCCAATCAAAAGTGGACATATCACATTTCGACCTGCTCAAAGTACTCGGCACTGGAGGTGAGTCATATTTTACAAGCTTTTTATTAACTTGCATTGTATGTTTAATGTATGTTTGTTCGGGTGAAATCTTGCAACTCAATTTTGAAGCAAATATCGTCAACCGATTGAGCTGAAATTTTGCATACTTAACCTAGATGATAATACAATAATATGGTACCATGGGGCTGATCTGATGATGGAGCCGGAAGGTGGCCATAGGAACTCTATTATAGAAAAAGCAATCCTACCGAGCTTGGGCTCTTTAGAATCGTCTCAGTGAGCATTTGATGGATATCCAAAGAAAATTACAGTCGGCTATAAAAGCTTGCCACTAAAATGTAATTTTTGACAGAAACTTATTACAATTACATATATATCAAGACTGACTTTCTAGATATTTCTTGAAACTGCATTTCTAATTATAAATGACCATAGTTAAATAGTTATGCAGAAAGCGACCAGAGCACATTTTATAAGTATTGCAAAAAGCGAACAAACTCTGAGTCATTTGGACAAAAAAAAGGCCCAGGTCGCTTTTTTTTAATTACTCCGGTTCTGCATAACTATGGACAAATATTAGTGTAACGAAAAGTGATCCCAATGGATTTTTTTTAACCAAACTTGGACCTTTTCTAGTTACACATATCAAAAAGCTTGTTTTATAAAAATAAATATTCCCTGATTGTTTACATACAAAAATGTCCTTAGGAAATAAAATATAGTGTACGGTCAAATACAAAATACCGTTATGGCCGAAGTACATCGAAAGTTCTTGTCTTTTAATGTTTTTTAAAGAAGAAATGTTTCTTTTAGACTTTACTTTATCAACTCATTTCAATATACACAAGCCAATATTCTATACATATGCAAGCATATGGCATGCTTAAGATAACAAACGAGCGTAGAGGTACATATGTCAAAGTAAAAAAAAAAAAAAAGAATTTGCAATTTTATTTCAATTGCAAATTCTGTTGCATTTTCATTATCCGGGAATACTTAATTTGTCTCTTACAAAAAGTTGATTAGGGTGAATTTAGTCCTAGTTGACTGGAGTAGCGTGCTGCACGTAACGTCACGGTTCACAAGGAACCCATCACATGCTTATGGATGGAGGTCAATGACCTTCTCGTCGAGGGTGTTGATTGGTTAATTGTTCACGAGCTTTGCTAGGTATGCGCTTACGCATCTGAATCTGACATGAACCCGGGAGAAGATACGATGACTCATCAGAAATACTTCTACGGTTGGAGAAGGGGCTTCTACGAATTATGCTAAACAGCAAAACAAACCCATCGTGTTTGAACTCATTTCATTGATCTGAGATCTGAGCAATTAACATTTGTGAAAGAAAGTACAGCCGGCAATAATGGCGTGTCTCAAAAATTTAATATTTTTTGACAACAGCTTGTTTTGGAGAGATCTGTAAGGCGTCTGGTGAATTTAGAAGAGATACGAGGGGCTTTAATTTTATTAAGTTTAAGTATCCCTGCCCGTCTAACACTACTATGCCTCGCGAGTCATGACGCGACATAGCGTCACCTGTCACTTTCTCACAGTAAAACACAGAAAGAGATAGGTAATATATCTAGATCGAAAAGTAGTGCCAGAGCGACTGGTCTAGGAGAAACAGATAACTTATCGGCTTCATGCCCTCTTCCTGACGATGACGCGAAGACTGTAGAGTAGCTTGGATACGAGTTTCCAAAGTTACGGTGACATTTATACTATTATAAAATTCTAGATCTGTATTGAAAATCAGTTTTCTATGGAAAGGGGTCATGATTTCAGGAAACGTCAATCGCGCGGCGCCACGCTAGTCTGACGCCATCTGTTGGTCCTAATTTCCATTGTCCTCTCATCACATATTACACATAAACCGACTGGAGACTGGATTCTCCTTTAACTGTTGTTCCATACATTTTAAACCTGCTAGTTGCAATATTAAAACATAGCTCCCTTTACTGCACATTTCACAAAATTAAACACGAAATAAATTTCATTATCATTACCTTCATCCAGCCATAATTTAGTTGGGTGTTTCTAAACGGATTATGTCTCTATTGTTTCTATAGAGAAATACGCCCTTTTGAAACCATACGACAGATCTGACGTGCAACGGCAAATGGGTCGTATCTTCGTATGGATTGCATAGTAAGATACGACTTTTCCGTAGCACGGCAGAGTTGGCGATTCCCCACTGGGGTGGCCGGTGTACTGGAAACTGCGTATTAAGTAATAGCTGAATTATACCGTTGCATAACTGTTGCAGTAATTAAAATACGCACGCCATTAGGTACGCTAAAGCCATGAGTCTGCCTGTATACATGATACACACAATGCTAAAGAGTGGCTTTATTTTTTATACTCGATTGCGAATCGTTTAACTATGGGGTTCAATTAAAACAGAATTAATATAGGTGGAAATAAATTGGTATATCCCGATATAACTCAATTAGTTCAGAAACCATTTCTGAAAATACGGCTCGTATACTGCAATAAACAATTCGATTGTGACAATATGAATATGACACCTGTTTCGTTTACAAATTGTCTGAAAATGTATGTCCTTAATATTGCCTAGTTTACCACCTGTTATGTTTTAAAGCAGACGCCTACTGAGAGGCGGTCCTGGGTTCGAATCCCGGTAAGGGCAAATATTCGTGCCTGGCTCATGGATGTTATTTGTATTCAAGTATGTATTTATCTATATAAATATGTTTATCGTCGTCTAGTGTCCATAATACAAGCCTACTAGAGCTTACTGTGAGACTAGATCGATTTGTGCGAGGTTGTCCCATATTTATTTATTTTATTTACCTATATATTCGAACCATTAATCAAGTAGTCAACTCCGCTAGTATTCTAGGGACCTTTGAGCCAGGCACCTTTCGGAACGGTTCGTAGAACCCTTTTAGTTTTATAATTAGTTTTACTTATTATTAGTTTTATAGATAGCTTTAGTTTATTATAAAAGTGTAATTACTGTTTTGAGTTTTGTGATAATATATGAAGGATTTCAGCAGTCAATTAACGCTGGGTCACACGAGCAGTGCCTTCTTTACAAGAGCTTATTTCTCCCTCCTCATATGTTGACTTATCGCTGATACTATTATCTGTCCATCATACATATATACAGAAATGAGGGTATTTCTGCAATGATACTATAATGTAAACATAACTACCATTAACTTTGGTACCTAGAGACACTAGGGAGAGACCCTACGTGTTACCAAAATTATCTTCGAATTTTATATTACAGCTTGCAAACAGTTCAGTTAGTAGACCACGCGCGCAGTTTGTCATAAACTTGATACGGGAAAATTTACAAAATTACTTTCTAATTTAATCTAATTATTGTTAATCCTTAATACTTTATTCAACTAAATAACACAATTAGTTAACGACGTATTCGATACGATATTATAACTTGTTTACTCCTGTAAACAGATGTCGCAAGGCCTACCGAAATGGAGTTTCCAAGAATTTTGGAAGACCCACAATGTGATGGAAAGATGGAGAGTTTGGGACCGGTCGGCCATGTCAAACGTGACTTGGGCCACGCGCTCCAGCACGTGGTGACTACGTTTTATGGTTGTTTCTGTGTGCGAAATTAGACTATTCCTCACTGATTTTGGAGCCTGCCTGTTAAGGTCATGTTTATGTATTGTATTGTAAACACTTAATTGTACACAAGACAGTATTGTACATAAACAACTATAACAAATAACACAGGCATATAAAGGCGAATTTAATGAGGAACGTCATCCACTTGATCTTCGAGCAGTTAAGTGAATATGGGAAACCATACATCGTGTACAAAAAAGTAATATAAATATTTTACTACAAGTACAAAAACTGACTAATAAATTAATAACACATTTAAACTATTTCCTATATATGTCTAGTACATAAATATAAAACGTTTATCACACAGTGAGAAGCATCTGTATCTCTCCGACACGTATGGGTGCGAGAGTGACGGTTGATGTATCTATCTGTCGCATAATAAACGCGCTCGTTTGCCTGCTGGAACGTTAGGAATCTGTCAATAGCTGTACATGTTCAATCTACAAAGGTGCGTTCCACAACAACGTGTGCAGCGAGTTCGCGCAGTGTACAATGTGGCGTCCTCGCGGCGAACTCGCTGCGCGCTCGCGGCGAATTCGCTATACGCTCGCTTCGCTTTCAACTCACTCGCAAATCGCCAGTGTGCTAAGGGCCTTATCACACTTGCGATTTGCGAGCGAGTTTTCTATATAAATAAGCGTCGCGGCGAACTCGCTTTTTGATCGCCATCATACAAAATTCGCTCGCAAATCGCAAGTGTGTAAGGCCATTGGGGTCTAAAAATCATATCGACAGTTTTAAAACGTATAATAGAGATAGAAAGGTTCCCATTGTAGGCGCTGAAAACCTAACTAGATTACAATTTCGTTTTGACCCTGATTAAAAATCTTCATGTTTAAAAAAAAGAACAATATAACGGACTGCCCGTCCGTTATATTGCTTTTTTATATACTATGAATTGTAATGTAATGTATCGGAAAGTTTCCTCGTACGTACCTGCCCTGTATTTACACCAGCAGAAAGCAATTTAATTTGAGAGGTGAAAGTTTTCCGAGATGATAGATATATAATATCGATAGTGATCGATTGGCATTTTATTTGATCGAAAGTCGATTAAATCACGTGAGCGGATCTGTTATTATCTTGATTGAGCGCCAATCTGCATCTTATACAGACTATCCAAAGTATGAGATTGTTTTAAGTTTTCACAACCACAGAATTAAAATGTTCTTTTGTCGTTCTCTAAAATCGCCTGAGAATTGTATTTTACGTGGACTCTTATGGGATCTTAGCTTAGAGATATACCTACTGCCCAAAACAAAATAAGGCCCATTTGAATTCCACATCCACACACTTTCTTTCGAAGTTGCAGTGATTATCATATCGATACCTTAGAGCACAATCGTCCTAACTTTTTGGAAAAAATAGTTGCAATTAGGACGTTAGTGCACAACTCTGTGGTTTAATTTTCTTGGCAAAAAATTGTAATTAGTAGGTACGAGTGTGAACTAAGGTATCGATATACAAACTTCTAAATAACACGGGTTAAAACAAAATACTTTCAAATCCCAAATTCATCTTTGTCCTTATTTATCATGGTGTATTTAAAGAGTTTAAAATCGGCATCAAGACCTACATTTCCCTTATAATATTTTAAGCAGTATAGAATGTAATTAGAATAGTCACATACACTACTTTATGTGCCTAAAAAATATCAGCGCAATACATATGTACCTACGTATAAGTACTATACGGGCATCGCGCCGGGAAAGCCTAGTGATGCATAATTTACTAATGGTGCTTTAGAATTATTATGAGCATCTAACTTGTTAATCACATTTGTCTTATCATTCTGAATAGTCATTATACAATTGTCAAAACATCCCACGAATGACAACGCGTCCCTAAACGAGCTTGAATATTCTTGTTTCCCATTTTTACCGTATTGCGTACGGATTTCTACGGATTGTTATTGTACTCGTGTGCGTAATGTTTTGTTTCGTGTTGATTTTCGATATCTGCATCTGGCCATCCTATCTCCTCTGGGGTTCTCATTATCACGGTTTTTTTTAATAGACGCTCGAAACCACTAATTATTTTGTCGATTGCAACGTTATCTTATCTATGTCAATCATGACCATAATAAATAAACAATCATATCGTATGGATCGACTTTGTCAATATCATATTACAAAGGTCGGGAACCTTGCTTATGTAAAATATACTCTATTATATTTTGTTGCCGGGTGATTTAGATTATGAAAGCAAACAAGACTATAAGTACTTTCAATGGTTTCGTACGATATGGCATGCAATGCTATTGATTGTAATTTCACGTACATACAGTCTACAACTAAAGCTATGCAAACATTTTTGTACATTAGAAAGGCAATAATTGGGTGTATTTTCGCTGATGATACATTATGTCGCTCTATATGCAATTCGCTACGCTGACCTTTTGTGCGATAAGTTACCTAACACATACGTCACTGTACTGTGTCAAATGATGAAAATCAACTTGCGTCAACGTCATTTTGTGCCGTCATGATGTTATGAGTCTCTTTTGTTTCGTTCCAATACAATGCTTTTATCATTGAACATTAACTTGTTTTGTTTAAAAGCCAATACTTATTTCTAGTTGATTAGGTTTATGGAGGCTAGTTTTATTTCTGAAATGTGGAGTCCTGGGCGGGTATTAACCTAATAAAGAGCACCGCGGTTTTTTAACCTCGATTGGCTGTCTCTTTCTAATATACGATGGATGTTCGCATGAGATGAGAATCAGACCTACAAAATAATCTGGAGGAATGCAGCACACGTTGCTTCTTATTCGAACTTGAAACAATATAATCAAATTGGCAGCGTTCAATATAGACTCAATAAAAATGGATGATCTTTCAACAACCATGAAGTTCCTAATGCGCCGAGCAGAATTCGTGATCTTTATGAATTTCCATGCAAAAAACTGTAGCAACTTGGATGGTCATTGGTCTCTTTGTACAGTTAGTAGGAATTAATTTAAAGTTGAATTTAAATCTGAATCAAATTATCGTTCAATGCCGAAACTACGTCAATGACATCTTCTAAAGGACCTGAAATAGTAAACTATCACACCTGCCACGTTCGATTTTAATATGGTGTTAACGTCCTCGACGAGTGGCCTCAACACTTGAAATTGAAGTGGAATATTCTGAATACCATTAGGAATTCTCCATTTATGAATTTGTGAAAAAATCTCTGGTAAAACCGTTTTATCTTAGTTAAATCGTATTTTGAACATGCGAAATTGCGACTCAGGTACCAGGGCGCAATGCTAACGTAGGAGGTTGTCTCAGGACGTCGCGGCCGGTCGACGACCCCCGAAAACTGGCGCGTAGCGGTGCCCGGTCGTTACCCGGCCGTCCTTACGCTTCTGACCTTATGAAGCCCTGGTAACTTTGAGATCACTTACTCGTTTTTTAAACGTAATAATCAAAAATGATTGACATTCTTGTTGGTTTTAATTTTGAAATTTAATTGCCGTCATCTGTACTCCAGGGATTACGAAATTCTAATATCGCCCTTTGATATAAAATCTAATGCGACACGGTGAGTTCATATAAGGTTCAACTCATTTTGGGTTGAAGACCTGACGAAAGATAGAGCTCATTAAATTTTCGCCAAGTGTATTCACTTAAGGTTCCATTTGACGAGTAAATAAACTACAATTAGTCGACAAAGTAGGTCCTTATCCAACGAAGACTGACCTAAATGTAGACAATAGGCCAATATATATTTACCTAATTGATAAACTATTCACAGAATTTGGACGTTATAAAAATGAGCGATCTGATAGTGCTGACCGGAATTTGAGGTTGTTACCCCCACGCGCGGTATCATGACAAAAAATTTCATCACGCTACTATAAAATCGGAAGTCGAAAGGGATGGGTCAGGTCCTGCCCCTCCCTTTCTCCCATTTGGTCACGATCAGTTTACAGGACAAAGTACTGTTATCTGATGAAAAAAAAAACGAAACCCACATATCCTGGTTCTAGCTCTTCAATCGTAAATGAAACTACTGATTGGAGTGGGATCAAATAAATATGATAGTGGAATACCGGCCTAACGGCAAGCAACAGTTGGTGCCTTATCTGGTACGCGCTTGTCTAATAATAATAACACTGCCCCTGTCACTCGCACATTCCTTGTGTTGCCATGTTTAAACTTACGTCAAAGATCTCCATTAAATCCGTCTAGTGACGTCTTTATAAAACCATAGTGTCATCACATTGCTGCTTTAAAAACATACTTTATTGTTATGACGTCATTAATGTTTACGACCACACGAACTAGGTGATTTATTTAATGTTAATAATAAAATAATAATATTCAATGAATTTCAATATTGCCGGTTCAGTAATTCGACCGATAAACGGGTGCATTGTATTATAATTAGTATTGTTGAATGATAGGCCTATCAATAATTGCACCAAGTCTCAATATTAGGTATAATTTACCAGATTAACTCCCATTAAACAAAAATATTTGTATGAATTCCTGGCAATAATTAAATGCGTTTGGTCTCATGCCCCAGCTATTTCTGTCGAATTATAAATGAGCAAATCCTTGATAATCTTATTACAACTTTAAATTTAGAATACAGTTTAAGTTACTTGTGTTTAAGGCCATTGATTGATTTTTCTATAAATAGTACTTGCTACAGTCCCCTTGTCCCTTTTCTGGACGACTTTTTTTATTTTTCGAATCCATAGACTAGGGGCGTAGGCCGTTGACACTGACAGCCCACCCATATGTCGAGATAAGATTGTTACGTTCACCGAGCGTGGCTTCTAAAACTTTTCATATTTTGAATTTCGAATGTAACCTGCCAGTCTTATTAGGATTTTTTTATACTTGTAAGCTTGTAACGTTTATAACCAGCCAGTATATCGAGAATTCATAAATCTCTAAATAGTATGCAAATTTGTATCGACAGGATATCCATGCCGGTGAACTACATTTAAATAATAGTTTCATTTAAATGTTTAATGTGACTTGAATTGTAACGTAGATAATCTAGTTGTTATCGGGTAGGTCAACCCGCTAGCTTTATAGAAAGAATTATAATAACTTGTTTAAACACTGTAGAATATTAAATATTTGTGATAAATGGACTAGGAGAGCTAACCAGGTATAGGAGACCGAGTAACTTAAGAAAACTAGTAAAAGAAAAATATTTCATTATACTAAAAAGCACCAACTATTATGGACGAAGGGTTTGGTCAAGCCAGTTGCCTCTTATCCTAAATGGTTTCCCTAGATCTATGGTTGACTCATTAGTTAAAGAACCACACAAAACCAAAATGATAGTGAAGAGAACCCTAATGGGTAAACATAAATAAATGTAGTTAATATTAATAAATAACTTTCCCAGTACTTAGCATACAATCTTTAAATAATAAGATTAGCTAAGCAAATATATAATTAGTGCTTATTTTTTTCCTGAAATAAAGTTTTTTTTTATATAACGTATGTAAATATACTACGTTATTTAATTTCAAAATCAAGACTTGGTGTGTATTGAAATTTATCAAGACCTTGATAAGATGAGTCACAATTATCGTTTGAGCTGATGGCTATCTAAATTTCGCGCTGCGCCCGTATTTGACAGACTTTTTTCCATTGTATTAGTGTTCAAAATATAAATGTATCTCTTGACACGTGCAGACACTACCTTTAAAACTTATGTATGATAAGCAGACTTCGGTAATTGCGATTCACGGCAACGTTAAGGGACGAAGGCGACAGTGTAGGAATTTCAGCTATTATTCCCTTTAAGTTTACAGCGAAATAGAAGCCAAGTCTCCGAAATTCGACTGACAAAAACATAGCGTTTGAGATAAAATGTTTGCCAACTACGAAGAAAATGACGAAAAACAAGTTTGATACAGCTGTTAAGAAATAGCTGACAATATTGAAAGCCGTAATTTTGAATGAAATAAAGTGTTGCAGATAAAAGCTATTCGGACTAGCACCTGACTGACAGATAACCGGCCGAGATATAAATAGCGCATCGATTTATAATTAGCCAGCTGTCAATCCTGTCTCGTGTCCCGATGCTTGTCGGTACAGATCGTATATGTATGAACTAAACGCCTGTAAAGGTTAAATAGTTCGCGATTGTTTTGAAAAGTCTGGTGCGCGTGTGTCAGGCCAAATGGTATTTCCAAAAACTCACAATATCCATGTAGATATCCCGCTATACATTCCAGTTAAACTGATCCTTATCAAATTATAATTTCGAAAACATGTTTGTCCCTCCTGCTAGGAATAACGCAACCAAATTTACTTTGCCACGAATATTTAGACGCTACGCCACTGGTACATCAGTAAAATTAGTAATTAATTAAGGGCCTTGACATTGAATGCGCATTACATTGAAAGTATTTAAACTTTCTCTGAGATATCCCAAAGAAAGTGTAACGTATCTTCCGATTCTTTTAATTATACCCTTTTCATTGCATTGATTAACAAGTGCAGAAAGTCACTAAACAAACGATGACAAAAATTCACATAACTCCCTTAGAGGGTGCATTATAATATAATACGCACGCACGATCCATATTCCATGAGGTAAATGCCCACAGTGAACATCTGTCCGAAAAAAAAACTCACCACCTGGCAGCAAGTTCAATGCGTTGGGGGCGACCTCTAGTGCACCTACCCCAGCTTTACAGAAGTTAATATTAACTTTGTTATTTAGAGATAAAGATGGTTTTCGATTGAGACGGGAAGTTGGATGGTTTGTATGAGAATGATGCGACAGTCAGCTATGAAATTGTTTTGCGGATAAGTGTGTTTAGAAAGATTTAAGTTCGATTGAAAACAAAATATGTATATTATCATCCAATTTGCCCTTGTAATTAGTATGTTCGGTCAGTCAAAATATTGAATAGGTAGTACTAAATTTATACGACATGGATAATAGTTTCGCAATACAGTTTTGTCATCTTAATAAAAAACGACAAATTATCCAATAAAATTTTTCTATCCCCAATAAAATTACTTGAATTTTAAATAATAACATGTGCATGTAGCATAGTGTCAATGCTATGAATTAAGTACCTAAAACATAAAAACACGAGTAAGTGTAACAACTTGACATCCGTTAAGTGTTACACTTTATAATAATAATATTTGTAGATGTAAATGGCGAAGTCAGAATTAAAATCTTTAAGGCAGGTATTAGCGACATAAAAAGTATTACCGTATTATAATCATATTACATTAAAAGTTACGCAAGGCAAGCCTGTCGATGCACTTTTTTTCGTGCTGATACATTTTTAACGGCTATTAACACTATCAGCAACGACCTTCACGTGATCACACGAATGATAACGAGAATAAGGAGATTTTAAAACGTGATTATAAAACGTGATTTCATTGCACTTACAATACCTACATTATTCTCGTCTTTTCACGTTGTATTCTTAGCAGCGCAAGGTCTTACCATGGTCGCGTTGAGCGCAATGTATGAAGCATCTGTCACTTTCGCGCTTCCGTATTCGACGGGCAGAGACGGCTGATAATAAAGTCGTATCACATCACGGGTTCGTGGATTTTAATATGTGTGACAGTGATTTTATTATCATCATAAAGCCTCTAAATCTTTCTTACATTAGTAAATAAATGTGAGACAGAGGCCTTGTATAATACACGCCAGCAAAGCACAACCACTTAAATTCAATATTTATGAAGACGAAATAATCTTGACTGAATGATTTTTTACTT
Organism: Apotomis capreana; assembly: GCA_947623375.1. Lineage (NCBI taxonomy): Eukaryota > Metazoa > Arthropoda > Insecta > Lepidoptera > Tortricidae > Apotomis > Apotomis capreana. The sequence goes on from OX392520.1 coordinate 4,102,225, forward strand.
TGCGACGTTCTATGTCATGACGACGTAGCGCGGAATAGTTTCTTCCAAAGTAGCTTTAAAATTAAGTCTAAAGGTATCGGTTCATAGCCGACCGCAGATAGCAGCTGCAAACGACGTGTCGCAGCAGCACGTCGTGGCGACATGTCGCTAATCGCTATGTTATGATTTCGAACCCGACTACCGACGGCAGGTCCGTATCCAGTTGGGTCCGAGTGCACTACCTACCTACTGACCTGCGGCCGGGCGACTCAACGCGACTCTGCCGTTCGCAGACAACTAGCTTCGTGTCGCTAACTAATGCTATTTCATTAAAATATAGGTATATAAACCAGTAGTGTCGCAGCGACCGGTCGTATGCTGCTGTCTGCGGTCGGCTACGAGCCGTTACCTTAAAGCGCTCGCACGTTCGCCGCGCTTAGTTTCACGCGATAGCTCAATTTCAAAGCATAGTCACTTTTAAGGCAAGTTCGTGAGTGCCAGAGTGACCATCGTAGGCTCACTGATCAGCAACTAACAAGAGAAACATTTTATTCAAGACACACCAAGACTCTCGATAGACGTCACTTGATCCGATTAACTGATCAAACGCACGCAGGTCAGTCAGCACAGGTGGCCGCCGCGGGCGCATTCTCGGGCGGAGCACGCAACCGGCCGGATGTCTGGACCAATACATGTGGGACTTCATTCGACGAGACTACGGCGTCTGCAGCCTCTGATCGAAGTGACGACGTCCGTATTTTGACGAGGCTTTGCGATATGTAATTTAGGAATTTTCTGCTATATCTCTTATTGACATGACATGTGGGCTAATATTTTTATTTTATCGACATAAACCAGCCCGTCTAGCACAACATGCTTCGCGATGTTTGTCGCGCGACATAACGCTACCCGTCACTCTCTCACATTAGGTAATGCACAGAAAGAGTCAGGCAATTATCTCGCGCGAGGAATAGTCACTTGACAGTTGCGCTAGAGGCACGTCCACAATTTTTCAACTTTGTTGTCAAATTGTTGACGACGCGTTTGGCTCGGTTGGTAGACACCTGCCTACTGAGTCGGCGGTCCCGGGTTCGAATCCCGGCCGGGGCAAATATTTGTGCAAAATATTTGTTCTTGGGTCATGGATGTTATCTATATATGTATTTATATATTATGTATATCGTCGTCTAGTACCCATAGTACAAGATTTGCTTAGTTTGGGACTAGGTCGACTTGTGTAAGATTGTCACTTAAAAAAAAAAAAATTACACTTTTCCTTTAAATAATGGCTTCTCTATGTTTAAATTTATAGTGTACGTTAAAACGAATATTAGATATTAGAATCCCGATTTCTTGGTAAATCGAGAGCCATTTTGAGTAACGCCAAAGATAGTGTTGGCTAAAAAGTTGATTCGTCTATGTACCTATCGATTTTGGCTCTTCGAGCTATATGGAAAATAAGACTTAATCTCGGCAATGAACCTTTAGGCCTTACAGAAAAATCATGTACCAATTTATGCAATTCTATGGCGATCCCTAAGTTAGCTTAAAATTGGCCTACTGAGTACAATCTTGTTATCAGTCAGGTGTGATGATCTACATACATTGCATTTAATATAGACTAGTTCGATTAAACTGTTCAGGTGACTTTTATTAATATACTAGCTGTTGCCCGCGACTTCGTCCGCGTGGAACCTTTATCTTGAAAATTTTACATCTTTATTATTTTCAGATCTAAGTAATGTTGAAATTGCTAAACGTGCTTTTTTTTGAAATTGTATACGAAATAGTAACGAACCCTTCGTACGCGAGTCCGATTCGCTCTTGGCCTTTTGATGAGTCAGTCAGTCAGGACACTTGCATTTATATATATAGATTAGCGGATTTCCCCATACAAACTTTGCACCCCTTTTTAACCCCCTTAGGGGTGAAATTTACTAAAACGCTGAAAGTACTTTTTGTGTTTTTGAATAAGTAATCTTTCTACAAAGTTTCAAGTCTCTAGCTCAAAAAAAAAAGTTTCCCCCATACAAACTTTGCACCCCTTTTGAACACCCTTTAGGGATTGAATTTTTCAAAATCGCTTCTTATCTCTATCACACGTTATAAAAGTAACCTACTGTGCAAAAATCAACTCTCTAACATTAGTAGTTTCGGCTGTGCGTTGATGAGTCAGTTAGGACTTGTTCTTTTATGTATATAGATTAGCGGATTTCCCCATACAAACTTTGCACCCCTTTTTAACCCCCTTAGAGGTGAAATTTTCCAAAACGCTGAAATTACTTTTTTTGTATTTGATTACGTAAGCTTTCTACAAAGTTTCAAGTCTCTAGTTCAATAAAAAAAGTTTCTCCCATATATACCTTGCACCCCTTTTTAACCCCCTTAGGGGTGAAATATACTAAAACGCTGAAAGTACTTTTGTGTTTTTGAATAAGTAACCTTTCTACAAAGTTTCAAGTCTCTAGCTCAAAAAAAAAAGTTTCCCCCATACAAACTTTGCACCCCTATTTAACCCCCTTAGGGATTGAATTTTTCAAAATCGCTTCTTATCTCTAGCCCACGTTATAAAAGTAACCTACTGTGCAAAAATCAACTCTCTAACATTAGTAGTTTCGGCTGTGCGTTGATGAGTCATTCAGAAAGAAAGAAAGAAGAAGAAAGAAAGAAAACACATTTATTGCAGCGAAGAAGACGCACCACCATTACAAAGGACTTAAAAACTAAATTTATAACTTAACAATTACATACAATATCATACATTTAATTTAAAAAGAAAATTATATAAATATAGGTAGAGGGTATATGATGGTGCTGCCATGTCCACCGCAAAAGGACACCACTCAGCATAATGCCCCCTATAGTCAGGACTTCTTCTTTTATATATATAGATTATTATACTATTATACGAGTACATTATATTTGCGCGGTTCAAATATGAAACGTATTCGCCGCAGTCATTGTTCCCGGGTTCAACGCTCCGCCGGAACACGAATTTACATTTTATCAGTTACCTCAAACTGTTGACACGCCACGCTAAAATATCAATCAAACTTACCCAAACTTACTAAATATATTTTATTTAGTACTAAAACGACATGTTTTAATTGGTGAGATTGATGGGGTTTGGTCTAAACCTTTAAATTTGTTAGGTTTTAGTGGCGCTGCGTCAAATTTAATCGTGAGTATAACCCGGTTGGCTTGCTTTTTCTATCAAAAAGGTTTATTAAGTATTTAGAATATTTAGATAATCTGATGGTAATCAAGTTTTTTGAAGCCACTGCTAGGTTAAACTGAAAATCTACGCAGATTCTCAAATCGTGACCCTACAAAAAAGATAGATTGATAGAATAAACTTTATTGCACATCTCAACACAAAAGAAACACAAACGCAGAAAAAAACTTAAAAATACAATAGAGACAACAAGCAAAAAAGCCTAAGCCTATTCACTTTATGAAATAGCGATACTTAGAGAAAAGTAACGTGGTGTCATTATTTATTCATTTTTAATGTATGATGACAGAAAATGTCCTAATCAGACATTAGCACTACCACAGTATTGTGCAACTGTGCCTATAAAAAGAAAAACTGTAGTAACTAGTCGATATCATACACCTACCAAGTATCAATGTGTTGTTTATCCTGCTTAAGATATGAATCAACAATCTTTCGTAGCCACTGGACTTTATCTAAACATGAATCAACCATGTGTGACGCTTATGAATTAAACTGATATACTCCACTTCCTCTTTGGCAAATTTTCAAGACGTATTACTTTAGACATATCCCGTTTTTTGCCATTTCAATCCTATTCTGCGTATATTTCTGACATTCGTTCTCATTTAAAATGTACTTTTGTCTAAATTTTTCTTTATACGAATTGCCCTTTAAACCTTTATTGATTTGATTACCTTTTGTCTGAAAATAGGGCATATGATAGATTTTTTTCATTAAATAATTCAATCGACCTCTCATGAACGTCTCATGTCAATAACACTCTCCTTGTCGTACCTGGCTGTATTCTAACAGAATACTCGCAATGGTTTATATTATGAACTTGTTTTTATGGTATATAATCTTGTTCTAAAACATTACATCAAACATATTTCTGAGCACTCTTTTAATTACTAGTCTGGAAACAAAGGAAGAAGTAATAACAATCTCAGAAACGAGTTCAACGTTCGTCCTAGTACTAGGACGAGTCGGCGCGTTACCCCTTGGCTGCGAAGCCGAGATTATATTAAGGTGTTTCATTGAGTTGAGTTCGACACAACCTTGGCGATTCAAGAGCCGTGCTTTCATCGGATAAGTTGCTATGCTATGTCACCTGTACCTGTAGCGTATAGCTTTAGCGGTTTTATGAATTTTCTTTCTCACAGCGCGCCGTTTTGCTGCGTTATTCTTTGAATGTTTTGATTATGACGATATTGACACAGAATAGATAATAATACAAATGGTTCTTTCTTGTCTGCCACACGTGCAAATGAGAGAACGAGCAATTTTTCCAACCTATTACTATTGGAAGGCATAAAATCATTAATACTAATTGCTTTTCGCCGAAAATGAGATGTGCATAAGCCGCATTACGCATATTTTTTTACGCATAACATTAAAAAGCATAAATACAGAAAGCATAACCGTCATGAAGACTAATAACAAAAAGCATAAGCATAAATAGGCATAATAATCAATTGGCATCATATCAAAATGCATAACGCTATTATATAGAGGAGAGAAGGTTAGTATAGTGTGTATTCCGGGTGATCAATCCAAATGGGTCAGTAGGGAGAAAACGAAAACTATAAGAGATAGGGAAACCTGTTCTTAGGAACCATGGCTTCGATTTTAGATTTATTAAAAACTGCATTCAATTTTTTTTCGTATATCTCATGCATAACCCGGAATCGAACAGATTTCTCTATCTCTTATAGTTTTCGTTTTCTTCCCCCATTTGGATTAATCACCCTGTATATATTTAGGAACTAAAGCGAGGACGATGGAGGTCCGCTTCGCAGACCCCCTATTCCGCGTTGCTTAGACGCTTCGCGCTTGGTTATCATGCTAACCTAACCTAACCTAATGTACCTACCTAATGTGACCTAACGTTACGTAACGTAATATTTTGTTTTGAAATATATACATACAATAATAATACATGCATGTTAACCACGTAACTGAGTTTCATTCATTTAGACAACTGAAATTATGTATAATGACAGATATACCAAATAATTGTTAGCCCAAACAATAGTATGCGTAAAGTATATTCGGCCAATACAAATTAGTCCAACTAAAATTATGCTAATAGCGTAGTATGCCAAAAAAACAGTAGTCCAAAATATTACTATGCGAAAGTACTATTATGCCAAAACAAATTATGCTAAATCAATTATGCGAAACAGCATTAGTCTAAAAAACATTATGCGATCCAAGGGGATCCCATCTTATGTTGGTGGATTACGCGCGACGATCTTCCATCTGTACCCGATCAGCTTCACTGCTGAGGCCTGTGGCGCGCTTGCCTGAATAATCTTTAAAGCAGTGATTCTTTCAATCCCCAATCAGTTCCATTGAAGCCTTTGCTGTTCTGTGCATCCAATCCGCTAAACTGATCACGATTACCGCCCATTTACAGTCCGTACCGTATATACCTACTTTTTAAGACCAAAGTGTACAACCATTCCATACGTTCCCATCATAGTTAACTTTATCTACGTTTACCAATATATTAGGCTTTTACAATCCTTTGATGACTGTGTCTTTAGTTGCATTCAACTGAGACTGAATAAATCTTATTTTACCTCCTTATTCCCACGGGTATATTCATTCATACTGGGAATCCTACATACAGCATTTCCGCCACGTATTTTTGGCATCGAGCTGTTATTTACTTGGAAAATGCGAGATCATCGACCGCTCTAGGTCGTACAAGCAATGCACTCTTACAATGTTATAAAAACTGTTGAACGTTCAGTTTTCTTAATATCTCGTTATTTCATTTGCAGTTCATATTAAAAGGTCTTTCCAATATGATCGTGGTTTTCTTCCGATCTTATAATTTATTCAGTATAATTAGAAGCGGGTTAAATTTTACTATAACTTATACATGTCATTTAAATCGGTGGCCTTCGGCATTGTTCCAAAGATGCTGGCGGCATTTCCTCGCTGTATTGCTTTGCTATGCTAATACTTTGGGCGAGAATGGCACCCGCCCTTTGGTCACCAACTCACCAGTTGTGTCGACAGGATGGTGGATGTTTGTTTATTTTTTTATTCCATTACCTTTTTCATGGACTTAGGTAGCCTTGACATGTGTTGGCACGTTATCACTGATGTAAAAAAAATACGTATATAAATTTCATGCTCACTTACTTTCCTTACTCGACGACGATGACGTGTTTGGCTCGGTTTGTAGACACCTGCCTACTGAGTCGGCGGTCCCGGGTTCGAATCCCGGCCGGGGCAAATATTTGTGCAAAATATTTGTTCTTGGGTCATGGATGTTATCTATATATGTATTATGTATATCGTCGTCTAGTACCCATAGTACAAGCTTTGCTAAGTTTGGGACTAGGTCGATTTGTGTATGATTGTCCCTTAATATTTATTTATTTATTATTTACTTTCTTTCATGTTGAAACACCATTCAAATGATGTCTACTTAAGCTAATCACCTTAGTCATACAAAACGAAAATATACCTAAAGTAACTTAAAAATCTCAATTGGTTGCGGTTGAGAATTCGGCCATTATTTTGCAATTTGAACAATGCTCGCTGGATAAACATCCTGGTCGGTTCTTATTTCTTGATTTTCTTTTTAGGCACAGTCCACGTGTAACGTCAAAAGTAGCTTGTCAAGTGGACGTTTTTTATTAGCGCAGAGCCTGCAGAACCGGTTTTTTTTTTTTTTTTTTTTATTTGGGTAAACAAACAGTCATCAATTTTAGTATGAGAGTACCGGGTACTCACTCTTAAATTTCTCGGTTCTGCAGGCCCTACGCACAATCGTACTTAGTACTTTGTCCGAAACTGCCTGGGTGGTAAAAACTGTAAATTATAAGAACTCTTACAGTAGTTCAAGATAAAATAGCAATTATGATTTTGTGCGATACAGTTGCGTGCGATTTAAAAAAATACTGAATGTTGAGTTTCTTTCGGCGTTTCTTCTCAACAGTAGCCTCTTCTTGTGAAATACCGGCAGAGTAAAAGTACCTGTTGTAGCTTACTTACATAATACATTTTATCATTTTGTTATTAGTAAAAAATTGGTAGCTAGATAGTTAATAATGTCAAAAACGTGATGTAGGAGTTCCTTTTCTTCCGCAACAGCGCCATCTTCCTAATAATTAACGGGCAAAGTTCTAGTATAGCTTGGACTATTAAATTACCTTTTTGCATTTGATAGTTAACCTCAATCGTGAATGCCAGCTATACTTACCTACTCGTATTAACAAATACGTAGTTAACTTTGTTTTCATCATCGGCCACATTGTTTTACCCCGTTCGAACAATTGATGTAGAAAACGTTGAGTATCAAGTATACCGTTAATTCAATTTACAAGGATTAAAGCGTCGGTCTACTTCTAATCTAGGAGTTTAAAGCATATTTACTAGCGTAATAATGCACTATACACATTTTGCCGTGCATAACCTAAAGTACAGTAGTAATCTCTATTCGAAATGTATTAAACTTACTGTACCTTCAGTACAGCTAGTATAGCTTTAGTACAAGGCATATGAAAGCTTTGCAACCGAAGTACTGTCGTACTATTCAAACTTAAGAAATAATACCTTGTTATTGTATTTTTTTTTTATTCTGGTAATGTGGTAACTGCTTATTCATATCGACTCATCATCTCAACGTTCTTATATGTCAATTGTATTTACAACTGAGTGGACCCTGCTGCATTTGCTCATTCCAGTGATAAACGATTTTATAGACTGCCATCATACAAGAACCTATATATATAAAAAAATAAGGATCTTCAATATGTATGACTTAAAGGAGAATCAAGGCATTTTTGTGCTGTGTATACCCTTAAATGATGCCATTTAGTACTGTGTAAACAAGACTAGTAAATGTCATCATTTGATCGATTGCTTTCAAACCATTTACTGATGATTTTATACTGTATTAGTACACTTCCCTCTAGAATCTAGGATTATGTACCCAGATGCTAAAGATACTGTCAATCAAAGCAAAGATACCTAATATCTCGATCATATTATGTTTATAATCAACAAGCGCTTGCCCAAGCAACGGTTTATCTATTTAATAAGTCAGTGTTATCAATTTCGCCCTTTCATCGCTGGGTAAATAATTTCTTGAATTGTTGACGCACTGCAGTATTGATTGATACTGCCACCAGTATTGTAAAATAATATAATGCTTTGCCCTACATGGTATCAAAATGTAATCTGTACTTGAACGGGTTATTTTTGGCTTTTTAGTTTTACTGAATTCGGTTCTTTTTTTTTGTTATTTCTTTTTTCACTGTTTGTTTTGTCTTTGGGTAATTTGGTAGAAATCTCTAATCTTTACAAGATTTTGAAATATACATGCTACGGGGATTTCTGACATGATTCTTTGAAATGCAGTCATGTAATGGCGTATATAGGGGGGCGGCCGGGTGGGCCGCGCCCACCCCAGTATGGTCTAGTGCCCACCCCAGGATTTTGGGTTACCGATAGAAATTCATGGTTTCATCTCATAGGCCATGGCCAGGCCCCTCCTGAAAAATAATGTTAGATACGTCAATGATTAGAAACATTTTAGGCACAAGACTGGCTTCGCAATGACACGACCATCGAAGTCAGAAGTCGAAACGCATGGAAAAAAAAACTGCTTTTGGCAGCAGGTTGCATACCTATAGATAGAAAATCACAGTAAACTGCCTCGCAATGAAAGGCCACACATGAATAATATAAAACGACCCACTTACAAAGTAAATTAGTTCACGAACTAACGTCCTCTTTCCTCTTGTTTCAGCTTACGGCAAAGTGTTTCTAGTTAAAAAGAGATGTGGCGTCGACGAAGGCAAACTCTACGCTATGAAGGTGCTCAAGAAGGCTTCCATAGTCCAGAAATTAAAAACAGCAGAACATACGAGGACGGAAAGACAGGTTTGTTTTTAATTTTACTAACGCTTTACACTCGGGCATCTCGATTTAATAGTGGAATTGTGTGGACGGTAATCAACTGTGGGACTTAAATCCTGGTGGCGGGAGACGGCTAGACTCCTTTATAAAAGACTGGCCAGAAATAGACCAAAACCGGGAACAATGGAAGAAGAGTGAGGTTCACAATAATATACAAGTATCGGAACGTTTTCAACAATTTTCTTCGATAGTTGACTAAAATAGGTCTTTTATTGGAGCCTTCTTTTTCTGCGCTGATTATTACGATAAGATTCTATGTAAGAAAATAAAGGAAGGAATACTCTATATAATTCGTTTATTTCGATTTCGGCATGTGATGTGATGCACAATGTGCATCACATCCCATGCCGTATGACAAGCCATAATTGAAGATTTACATAGACTCAGACCAGTCCGATGTTTCCCAATCCTTAACAACATAGACACGTCTTTAATAAATCCATATAATTTATGTGCTAGGTATATGTCTGGCTACAGCCAGCTGTATCGTAACTCGGCCGAAGTCTTGAAGAAACAGTACATTGAGGCATGTTTTCTGCAGGTCCTGGAAGCGGTGAGAGAGTGCCCGTTCCTGGTCACGCTACATTACGCCTTCCAGACAGACGCCAAGCTACATCTCATACTTGGTAAGTCCAGTCCAGTAATATTTTGTGAAAGATGGATTCGCTTCGAACTTTTGTTTGCCAAATAAAAGCACCCGTTTCTGTGACGGTCATTGAATAGGAACGGTGATGTGAAGTTCTCAGCAAAATAATAGTCGAAGTCTTTAGGGATATTGTGATAGTTTGCTTCGCGGATATGACAGTATGTTTCAATAAACGTTCTGTATAGCGAGTAAACCCTGGAGAACAGCTTTATTTTGAAGACAAAGGTTGCCCTTGACCCTAATCCCGTCTGTGAATATTCTAAAAAGGTTAAGCAGTCTAATCCAGATCCATTATCAAGCCACAATATCTGCCCTGGTTACATTAGGTTAGAAAGGGAAAAATGCTATTATATCCGTAAACTAAAGGCCGTTTCCGATTAAGGGAAGCAAAAATGCCCTTTAATATTATGACTTGGTTTTTTTTTCTACAGTCAGTTACGTCTAGTAGAGTAACTGTGTCAAATTTGGTTGCAAAATTCTTTGCGGTTCCGCAGAAAAAAAATAAAAACGGAAATAATGAAATATGGTTTTTCTCCAAAACTATTTAACTTTAATGTACTATTATTTTTTCATTCTGTAAAGCTTAGTCAAGTTCATGTTTTAAGTGAAAATGGTATCTCTATATCTAACGATTATGTAAAAAATAGGTAAGTCAAAATTTTAATATATATATTTTTTTACTTTTGTGAGAGATACCACTCTAATTGACATTTCTAAATAAGCCTTGGTTAACGTCCTGTAACACATATTAATTTGATGGATAAAATCGGAAAGCAACTGTGTCAAAATGAAATAAATAACTGGGTTGGATTTTATGACATTTTATTAGTAAGCTATTCTAACACTTCCAAATAACCAAGTATTATATTCCTTGAACCAAAGCATACCTACATCCTCTTTACAAATGAACAAGATTTGACAGTTAGTGACATTTGCCTTTTATTGCTATTGAAAATGTCATTATTTTTCTAATAACATAAAAACTATGCATATATTAATAATTTTTGCTATTTGGTATATAAGCTTTACTTAACATTATACCAGATTATCAATTTAAAGGTTCCGACACTAACTGTAAAATGGAAATTAAAAGACTTTTCGGGTATGACTTCATTATCTTGAAATTGTAATTACAAACTATTCTTTTTTCGCCACGCAATAATCCTCTTTCTACCGAAATTAAAATAAATACATATTATGACAGTAATAGAGATGAATTGTTTTTTAAATGTAACATGACATTTCAGGGACATTAGAAAGATAACTCGTCTTTACAAAATGAATTCTAAAGCGAATGCAATCAAAAAAATATTAAGAAAGAAACCTACATCATTATATCACCTCGCAATGATATAAGTAGCGATTTCGTATCTATCAGAAATACTTAATGAAGATGGTTCGTTGAATTTGGAATATGTGAAGGAAAATTCTAATATACTGAAACTGAAAGTCCAATCTCGCCATATTTCAAAAAATATTTACAGATGCTTTATCGAATATGTCCCAAACAGCATTGGTGTTGGATCCATAAGGCGGCATTATTGTGGATGTGCCAACGGAATGCGAACAGTAGGGTGTTGTTCACACACTGTTGCTATTGTTTATTATTTATCGTACGCAAGATATTAATATATAGATATTAATATTTGTCCAAAATCGTTCGGCCTGCTGAAACTTTAAGTGGACTTTTTTTGAATCACGGAATTCACGTTACTGTCAATGAAGATAGCGATGAGGATTAGAATAAGTGCATTTTTTTTCATTACGTAACTAAAAAGGTGACATTTTCTAGCAAATGTCACTGTAACTGTCAAATGTTGTTTATTTGTAAAGAGGATATTATGTTTTGGTTATTTAGCAGTGTTAGATTAGTTTACTAATTAAATAGTAATGAATTCCAGCCCAGTTATTTATTTCATTTTGACACAGTTGCTTTCCGATTTTATCCATCAAATTAATATGTGTTACAGGACGTTAACTAAGGCTTATTTAGAAATGTCAATTAGAGTGGTATCTCTCACAAAAGTAAAAATATATATATATTAAAATTTTGACTTACCTATTTTTTTACATAATCGTTAGATATAGAGATACCATTTTCACTTAAAACATGAACTTGACTAAGCTTTACAGAATGAAAAAATAATAGTACATTAAAGTTAAATAGTTTTGGAGAAAAACCATATTTCATTATTTCCGTTTTTATTTTTTTCTGCGGAACCACAAAGAATTTTTCAACCAAACTTGACACAGTTACTCTACTAGACGTAACTGACTGTAGAAAAAAAAATCTGTCCATTATCACGAAAGGGCATATTTTCTTCCCTTAATCGGAAACGGCCTTTGAATGTTTCGAAAAGAAAGAACATTAATTAGACAGACTAGTTACGCAGCGAAAAAGGTTTTGATAATATAAGGGATAATATACTGGTACTAACATCTAACTAGTGACTCGGACGAATAGGTGATTGGATAGGATATTGGCAATGCGTTAGTCCCAAAGCCTATTTAACGTATTACGGCTTAATAAATAACTCTCCCAGCGACTGTAAATCCGTCACTGTGTCCCAATAAATTGGCATGTTAAATGTAGTTAGAGGGTATTTTCCATAAAGTTGCTATTCTCAGTTATGAAGAAACAACTTAAAACATATGTACTTTATGATGAATATTTTATCCAGCATAATGACACCGAACAGAATAATTGAGACGTTTCAAGATTATTTGTCCAGATTTTACTTACAACTTCCGCATAGTAACGTCTACACAAATTTTTGCCACTTGTATAAATAAACGAATGAGTTCCAATGACTTTAGTATTATAGATTGCCCGGATGTCCATTCTCATGTTCTTAATATTCAAGCCTATTCTACATAATCTACTCTATCTACTGTATTTGTTCTCCGTAAAACATATTGTGAGAGCGTTAGCAAGACCTTTACTCGTAGTTCACTTACCCCCGAATTTCATGGACGCTTCTCGGATTTCATCTTCACATAAGGGCAACAGTACTCGTATTTTTGTAGGTTAAAGGTTAGGAATAAAAGGTTTTAAATTTTAGCGGGCTAAATTTATTACCTCTTGAGAATTTACTTAAAAAGCTTAGTCTCGCTCCACGATCCAATTTTTAGTTGCGGTTTTTATCAGGAAATTGGTAAAATTTTAAATCTAAATGAAGGAGTCTGATTAGCAAACTGTAAATATAAACATTTTTCATTTTCATATTTTTCACAACCTATATCATTTTAGGTTATTTTTTTGTTTTGGAAACGGGGCCTCAGGTATTTATTATCATGTCCATATTTTAATAGGATTCATGTGAGATTTTTGATAATGGAGTAGGATGTCTTGGTTTGTACTCGTTAGATCTGTGCAATAAAGTTTAAATAAATAAATACATAAACAAACGGTTTGAGGTCACTTACTTCTTCTATAAATACCTATGTATTGCATTGTTTTGTACATTGAGACAATCAGTGTAAATGCAGGCAAATTGGAGCCTTTAGAGCGAAAACGCATCTGCACCTTTCACATACAGATTGTTGGAATGTGGATGCACTTTCTCAGGTAATTCCATTTCCATTATTTCTTTTTATTTTATTTTATTGGAAAGTGCACAATGTTATTTCGTTGGATTCATTAGTACTAATAGTAGGTTAAAAGTGCCATCAAACCGATTTCCCAGCGTTCAAGGTAGTCTGTCTAGGCCTACGGATCGATAGGGCGACCCCTAGACCGTTGAACCTCCAGACCTCGGTAAGGTCCTTGCGGCTGTCGAACTCTTTTTGTACCCTTAAGGTCAGGCCTGGGCTCGACGACCCTCCGTGCCGGGTTGCGTAACGTGTTTGCGGGCCTTTGCAGGTCTTTGCAGGTTCTACATAATGGAGCATTTACAGTTATTTTTGGACGGATAAAATATGAGTTCTGATGTAAAGACTGGAAAAAATAATTAGTTGTTTTATATTCCAAAATATATATAAATAAATATATATATTATTATTTAATAACTTAACTAAATATTATTATTATTTTAATTAATATGGATTTCCGCAAAGTAACGCCTGATTCAATTAATTACTTCCAAAACTCCTTGTTAAAATTGTGCCATTTGGATAAACAGGTTCGTCATAAAGTACATAATATGTTAATGGCTTTGTTGAGATCCTTGCTTGGCATGTGCAGTTTCTTAAAGGACTTGGCTTACCTTAATTTTGTCTGAAATTAGATTCCGGAAATATATTTTTCAATGAGAGGTAGCGCAGCGAAAAATGTTTAATTTAATAATCTGCTATGATTAATTAAAAGAGCATGAAAGTATTCCGGTTCCAATATTCAATTCCTCAAATGTTTTTCTTTTAATCAGTGTTGGTCGTTATGGAAGTCTAATCGGTTCTTCGCTATAACCGTTGGTTAATCTTATGATTATAGCCGTCGACGATTACTTAGATAAATGTGAAAACAATCGGCTCAATGCAACTGGTGTACCTACTTATCAGAGCAAAAATCTGTGGTCGGGTTACCTTTCACTACTTTCACCTATCGTGTTGTGACAGGAGTCTGCCTAGTGCCTGGAAGTTGCTAGAAATTTTGAAAATCTTATTGTTTAAATGATGAAGATGGCAGAACCTTGGGCTGATGCCATCAAGCGAAACGATAGAGGAATAAATTGGATGAAAAAGAACTCAAAAAATGCCATAAGTGGAGGATGTTGGAAAAGGCCAATTCTGGTAACATATAAGCTTAAAATGTGTGATGAAATGTGGTAACGGATTTGAAATGTCTAACATTACGAAATTGCACTTATTTTTTTACAAAAGAGCATTTGGTTTCTTTTTTTACTAAAACGCATGTTTGATCTGGTTCACAGTTATCTACAACAACTATAATAGAAACAAACATGCTTATTTGTGTGAAATGAAAACCCCGCTATATGCCTGGAAAAACCCGTATTGTTATCGTATTAACCTGGAGACGTCCTTATCTCTAATTGAAGGGTTTTCTGTGGGGGTTTACTAACGAAACGCTGGTCCTTGAAAACGCACATCTTTACCTGTGCTCGTAAGATGGGCAGCAGAGTTCTGGAGTAGGTACAATGAATATCGGTAAAATCCGCAATCCACTTTTAGATACGCAGCGTGGCGATTATAAAGAATAAGAAGTAAATATTTGGCGCATAAATGAACGATAAAAGTAATAACCTAAACAAAGTCCAATTTTAAGCGTTTAAAAATATACCTTTCTCTTTAAGCATCCGATTGGTTTTTTAGGTCGCAGCATGTTATTTCTTCGTATACGTCCTTTTTATCCTTAAGTTTTCTCACACAACCCATCCATTATTTCGTTGATCTTTCTTTTATCCGAGCTCCCTCCACGTTCATGCTGAAACCTACAGCGTGACGGTAATGTACGCTAATTGTAAGCATGATCGATTTGTCTAGTGCTCTGAAAACCGAAGGTGCGCGATAGCTTCGCGATCGCGTCGCAGCCTTGACCCACTGGCGATACGCGTCCAATTTGATCGAGAAACAGACAATAGGACCTAATGCCGCCATTTTTGACATTTTTGAAATATTCAGTAGATTCAGCTGGCGTCTGATGACACTTTTTACTGTTTAAGCAGACTTCGACAAGCGATTTTACAGATATGAGTATTGTATTGTATAAAAATGTGGCGTCGATCTTATAGTAGGTAGGTAAAGATAAGATCTATGAAAAAAATGTATACTTACATCTCTAATAACGTGATTTTGACGTTGTAGGTACGAGTATAGTTTTTTAGATGTATTTTTGAAGCCTCTATGTGACATTTTGCCGCTGTTCGAAAAGTAGTACTTACGTAGTAGTACTAAACAGTCGCTGCACAAATCTAAATGAACATTGTAGGATGATATTGTGATTTTTTCATCGCAAACTTTTGGGAACATACTTGTTTGTATACTTCTGTATTTAAAATATTAAATTACGATCCTCTAGGTTCATGAAAAGTTACGATATCTCGCAGCGCCATCTGTCAATTTCTGTACGAAGACATGGGTCTAGTTCCATAAAACACAATCATTATACGCACCAAAGCATAACATCGGTAATGACATGACTAACACTCTATTAGGGGTTCGATTCTAGTCCAGAAAAGCGGGTCAAGGGGACAGCCAGTGCCTTGCGTAAATGATGCTTCGTCGTCCGCGTCTAACCTATTAACGACTCGATGTGGTTGGTATAAAGTTGTTTTTGTGTTTGTTGATAATAGTAGATTTTCTAATTGTTAGGCTTATGTTGCTACTGTAACTTTTCTTTTTTGTATGCAATTTTTAATAGAGTTTTTTAAGCTTGTTTCGAGACATCATCTTCGATTGCGGAAGGATTTTGAAATATTTTTTTGTGTCAAAGCAAAGGTTAAAATTAAAACGTATCACAATCAACTTTCAGGATAAATAGTCATAATTGTGCCCTGGATTCGTAGATCTGTGATAAATTCTCTATTTTCAATGATCGAATTATTTTGTTTTCCAATTGTAACATGTACATCAATTAAACGTATTGATTATTCTCTAACAACGACAACGCCATCTCTCGGGATAAGTAAAGAAAATAGATACATAACCTACAGGTGACTTAGTGTCAGTTCATATTTACAAATTACGTATTTGCCCGATTTGACACCGCAAGGTGACCGGTAAATTACATTTGTCTGTACCAATCACGGGTTTCATGGCTAAAGCTTGCATGCTGGCTTTTTCATTCATTATTGTTGGAGTAGAGACAGACAGTATGTATTTGAAGATAGATTATTACTTGCATAAAACATTTCGATTATATTATTTTTAGATAATTAAAAAAAATATTTGGTAACTATTGAGAGTAAAGATAGAAGTTTTTTGGACATAATGAATAACATTAATTGAATTAAAGTAAACAGTGATTCATATCCAGAATATAAAATATCAGATACATAGGTACATAATGCTATAAGTACACGCATGCATGGGAACATTGGGAACTCATCCAAGGGCACCTCTGCTTTTGTACTAATAAAGGCACCAAACTATAATATTTATTATTATTCCCTTCTGTGGGTTGCCGTAGTAGGCCGTCAGATTTGAGTTGGTCATCTTGGAGCTACTAATCTGATCTTCGCAATCCCTGTCACATAGTAATGGTTTTAGACTGGATTCGCCCAACCGACAATTTGGTCGAATCGGGCCTTACTACGTGCACATAGCATTTACGCGTTCGTATGAATCCGGATATGGCAATCTTGAAGTTACTGATATGTGGAGTTACTTCAAAGTTCGAATTTCATATAGTGTTGTGCCGCAGGTACAGTATGAAATTCTAATTTCGATCTTTGGAGTAGCTCTCCTGATCTTCGTAACGCCTGTGATAATTTCATAGTGATCGTTTAAATATTGTGGCCATAGCGTTTACGCCTTCCTACGTTAAAACTATCTATCGACGCTAATCTTCGATTTGCATGCATGAATGCCACTTGTCAAAAGTTTATAACAGTTACGTCGGAAGTGGAAACGTTACGCGATCGCGTGTTAGAAATTCGCAAGTCGTGAACGATTCGATGAGGCTCCAGAAGGCAATGCAAGCTACCCAGCAGTGCTGAGCATTGAAACTACATTCCTACCGGTTGTTTTTCCTTAACACGTTGTATGGGAATATTGATTTGGAGAATCGCTTACATATCGTTTGTGTTTTCCCTACGTGCTTCATTGAAATTACGAATTCGTGAAAAGATTCGATGGGTTTTCTGTAAACAATGCTAGCTACCCAAAAGTAGTGAGCATATTTAGAGGCAGATTATTACCGGTTTCCTATTTTAAGAAGTGTTTATTCTACAGTTATAAAAGAAAAAGTAAGCCAAAGAAGTTCCGGTTTACTTACCAAATAAGGATAATATGTTTTGGCGCCTTGTTATTGTGGCCGCAGACTGCGGCCCGCAGTATTCATTCGATTTTATAAAAAAAAGAGGAGTCATTTACATTATGACACAACAACAACGGATACCTACTGGAGGTCGATCGTGTTATGGGTGAATATATTTTCATTTCATTAGTCAATATTATGAAACATGGCCTGTATATAGAACAACAAAAAATTTGTACTTGTATTTTTCTGTTCTGATAGTGCCCTTCTGATTGCTAATGGCTCTACCAGCGGGCTAGAGAGAGATAGAGAATTAAAGTGGAAAAACGCATGAGTACTCCGCGGGCAAAACGATCCGTTTAATGTGTTAAGAAATTGCCTAGTCACCAGTTTGCGTGGAGCCATTTCAACTGGTTATGACGCTACAGCATACAAGAAACCTTTGACCGAACAAACGTTACAGGCAGGTGTCAAATAGCCGCCAATTGCTCCCAATGAGTCACGGCATTCGGAACCAGCAGCGACCTGGTTAGCCCGCGGAATGCCTAATCGATTGCCGAATACTTCGGATGTGACGCTTAAACATTTAGGTACGAGGTTTCCTGTTAGGCTATCAGTGCGTATTTATTTGAAAAGAGCTCATTTTACTACACGTTGTGTTGTCCGCGTTAAAAACCCTACGCACCACCGGGCACCAGGGTGCCCATTTGGACCAGCAGTGACCAGGTTAGCGCGCGAAATGCCCAATCGGGTGCCGAATACTACTGAATGTTGAAAAACCTCTGTGACATTTGCTGCTACCGCTGTTCGAAAAGTAGTACAGTGCATGAGCTGTCAGAATGCGATTCGCGTTTTATATCTGTCTCACTCGCTCTTACCCGATCCAGAAAAGAACCTCTCGGTTATCTCCTGAATCCGAAGCGCAATCTGAGAGCTCACGGACGTGTACATAGTAGTTTAGTCGCGGCATATCACTGTCAAAGATTGGCATTCATTCCGATATAATTTAACTTTGAATGAATCAGGAACCAACTTTCTTATATGTTTAAATTCTACCAGTGTTTTTTTTTTTGCGACGCCACTATCCTTATCTTTTTTTTGCTTATTGACATTTTAATCGACTTTGTTTCCGCTTTAGTCCGGTTGAGCCATGTTAGCATTTGGTAAAGTGGTAAAAATAACCCGTTTCCAATTTGCAAATTTAGTTATGTTGCAAATACTCATCAAAATTCTTCAAAAACTGTTTTTACGCCTGGCGTTGGCCTTCTTTTCTTAGTGGCGTTCGAATCCCATTCTCACGATATCTTCAAGAATTCGTACAGATCTTCAAAGAATTGTCAGTATTTTTCCGTCTTATATGTTTGATGCATTTGAATTTTCTTTTTACTTTGAATTATGTAAGAGACGTACTCATATTTCAGCACAGCCGGTTCGTAAAAAGGTCCGGAAAAAAGTAGTACACTTCAGCTCTAGCCTCCAAATTAAAAGTCTCTCAGAAACAGAGTGACTCTTTTCAAAGCTAATAAACGTAAAATTTGTATGCGCCCAGTATAAAAGTTGTTCTTAACTTGACCTACTTTCTGAAATATTGCAGTACAAGTTCGGATATTGTGTGGCGTCGTCGTTGCATTGAGAATTAAGCTGGTTTGTAATATAGTTTATGTTTATTTAACTGAGGAAGTGAGGACAGAATAATGTATGTGTTCCGCAAAAAATGACACATAGTTCTTTTTATTTAACATGCAACTTTTATTCAGAATTTAAACCTTTGCTTTCATTTAATTACAATCTTGAAATCATAAAACTTTTTTCACATGTGTGTACGTGGGCATGTCTGTCTGTGGTATTAGCTTCCGGATGCGTTATAGCGGCAACAGAAATACATCTAAGTTATGAGATACAGTTTGGTAACAGACAGACAGACGGACAGTAGAGTCTTAGTAGTAGGGTCGCGTTTTTACCCTTTGGAGTCTTATTAATAGGGTCCCGGTTTTACCCTTTGTCTACTAAACGAGACACTAAATGCTCTATTGTAAACGGATATTCGTTTTAAAGATTGCTCATAAGAATGGCGTCAGTGCTGGTTTAATAGAAAAACATATCGGTATTGTTCTTAACCAATACCAAAGTGCACTTATGTTTGACATTTTCCCTTCATCGATCCGAGTTACGAACTAATACACAAGTTACTTGGGTCATATCATAACTCATAACAAGTTGACAAACTATGAATTTAACGATAATATTATCTATGCACGGGCAACAAAAATAAGAGACAATCACTTCTCATACGAGCTTTGTATGAGAATTCACGTGCAATTGCCAAATAAATGGCAAAACATTTGGGGACCTACATTCGAGCGCCTTGACCCGGTGCGCCCACCGACGGATAGTTGTGTTTTCACCGACTCCATTAATAATGGCTCATCTTTCATATTGTGCAACACAATGCAATTAAAGTATTTCAATGGTTGGTCACGATATTCGCGCGCCCTTGACGTATTATTATGTGTGTGTTCGCTGCTTTCGTGGTTGAATTGAATCGCAGCTTTTGACACGATATTCTAATTTTTTTTTTATAATTATTAAGCATTTGAGTAAAGTTCTGCTGGGTAGTTTAGATATTTTGTATTATCTGTTTCATTCAGCACCGCATTTCATATACAAAACAATTAATATATTCTAAAATGTTCTCTTATATGCCGAGCAAGCAAAAACAAACGTTATAAAATTTTGACGACGCGTTTGGCTCGGTTTGTAGACACCTGCCTACTGAGCCGGCGGTCCCGGGTTCGAATCCCGGCCAGGGCAAATATTTGTGTGATGAACTCGAATATTTGTGCTTGGGTCGTGGTTGTTCTATGTATTTAAGTGTATATTTATCTATATAAGTACGTATATCGTCGTCTAGTACCCATAACACAAGCCTTCTTGAGCTTACTGTGGGACTAGATCGATTTGTGTGTCCGATATTAAAAAAAAAAAATAGTTTCACAAGTTATTATTTTACACGTTTATAAAGTAATTTGAACGCAATGTTTTCTTTGAACAATTGACTATCGTTGAAGAATCATCTTAAAATATGGATACAATTACTCTATCATTTCCTAATTTTCCGGACAAAGATTTTTACACATGTATTTCTGCCGCAACCGAATCCGAGATTATTGAATGCCGGTAAAGTCTCAAATACCGACCAACTGCAGCACTATGCTAATTTCAAACACTAATTGATTTTTGGCAAGTTTTCGTGTTTCATGGAGTTAAATGAATTCTTGACCTATGGAATTGGAACGAACGCTATACGCTATACGATTATGATGGATGAGTGACATCTAATTGATCTATTACTATTTACTGGTACAATAATCCTAGTAGGTACTATAATTTACTAGCGACTCGCCCCGGCTTCGCGCGGATGCAATGCTGATACTGAATGAAAAATCTTTGCGACGCTTAAGAATCACCGTCTAACTAACATTTAGTAGTTAGATGGTATTGATTCTTAAGGGTCGACGCTTTAAGAATCAATACCATCTAACTACTGAATGTTAGTTAGACGGTATTGATTCTTAAGCGTCGTTTGTCTACTATATTATGCATGTATTATCAATTTATCATATGTATTTATAAACCGCATCAAGATCTAAGCATACATAGGGACAGACAGACAGAAGGAAGCGACTTTGTTTTACATTATGTGTGTGATAATGAGCCTCGCGTTGACTAAGAAAGAAGCAATAAAAATAAGAGTGGCACGAGTACGCATAAATAATTAGTATAATTACAGCTATGAATATTGAACAGTACTAATAATATATTATATTACGTTTTTCTTAGATTTATGTCACGTGGAATGTGGCGGTCAGCATATTGTTCGTATTATAATGCCATTTCAAATTAAATTGATACAGTATAGCGAACTTAATAACTGAGCTAAGCATTATAACTAGGTCTACAGTCAAGTGTTAACTGGAGTATGTTTTGATTGTGTATTGACGTGGAAATCTTGGTATTGTAAATTGCTTAAGTATCTGGTTTATCATTATCACCTACGGCGTACGATTGTTTATAAAATTGTTGTTAGTTGCCTTGATTTTTATTTTTTTTATTTAAAATAGGCGTAGTATCTGAATGTAACAAAATATGCGCCTACACGTTATGGGTACATCTTTTGTATTTAGATTAAAAATGGTACTGTTCTGTCGTCTTTTTCACACGATTAATTCATGAATGAATCTTCTTGATTCTTTTAAACCTGTCCCTTAGACTGTAGGACATATTATCTCCCATCGTACTTCGCTTCGTCGTCTTAGCACACTGAAGGAAAGAGGCGAATGACATTTATGGCGCGACAGTTACTTGAGTCAATAGAAATGGAGTCGAATCTCCCTCTTCTCGCCTGTGACCTTCCTTTAAGACGACTGCACTGCACATCTGCGACACGTAACACTGGTCGGCACAATTACCTGTCTCTTTCCGTTCGATACTGTACGAGAAAAAGGTCTGTACCTGTGGCGCACCACAAGTCTCGCTAAGTTATGCTAGCGGAAGTATTGTCGGGATCTTTCTGGTTTATGGCACTTCAATTAGTCTACAAACGCGTATACATTGCATTAGAATTTCATAACGCTTTCCGCGCTCGCCTTGACCCGCCGGACGCTTTCCGCTGCGGCCATTGTTATATAGTGCGCTTGCACGTGCGCGCCATTCGCGGGTGACAAGCAAGCGATAAGATGACAGCGGCCTGTTGAAACGCATGACAAACCGCGACATTGCTTTTGGCATCAGCAATAATCTCACTAGTCGCAAACAAATAGCCACAACTTCGCTTATGAAGTGAGATATCGTATGCATCTCTTACACACTGAACGGAATAGAGAGATTGGTAATACAGTGCATACATGAATGCGAACGACACTTTAATTATAGAATAGTAATTAAAGTGTCGTTAATTTGTTAATCCTTTTTGTTCTCCAGAAAAAAAGTATCGTTTGGGTTTAATTTTCTGTAATTTGTTGAAATATACGTACCTATTTCAAAGTAGTTAATTCAGAATCCTCAAAATGCATTTTTTCTGGCTAGAACCATAACGCTAACTTAGCCGTGGGAGAGGATAAGCTAAAATATTGACAGGCCGGTGGCAACGATAGGCAAATGAATGGTGTTCTCGTACCGTATTGTAAAGGAAGATTTCTCCGTATGACAAACGTCACGTTATTCCACAAATATTAGCTATCATATTAATTCGGTGAATAGAGACTAAAGTACTATGTGTGACCTTACAAACGGTCCGGTAGTTTTGAATTTTTTATATGTTGTCTAGAATGGTTAGTCAGTGTTTAAAATGCAAAAAGCACATTCCCCCCCCCCCCGCGCCCCCGCGCCCGCCGCCATATTGAAAAAACTGACACGTTCTGCATATTTTTGCTCATATCTTCCTTTAGGAGCATTTTAGCTAGAAGAAAGCTTAGACAATATTATAGAGAGATAAATTTACTATATTCTCCATTTTATATTTTTTTTCTAGGACAGATAGTTACGGAGATATGCACATTTAAAAAAACGTAACGGGGGAATTGTGCATTTTGCATTTTAAACACTGACTAACCATCCTAGACAACATATAAAAAATTCAAAACTACCGGACCGTTTGTAAGGTCAAACTCCTTTATTTACAAATAAATACAAATACAAAATAATTTATTTGCTAAACAAAAACGCAAGTACATAACATGATATGCCTAGCGGATCCCAAACTAGGCTGAGCCTGTATCTTGGGGTATTTACTGAATTATATCGACTAAACTAGAAATTAGTTCGAGATCGACCAACTAAAAGCTTATCAACTGCACCACACCAGTAGCGGCTGCACTAAGAGGTTGGGAAACACTCGATAGAATAGCTTATAATGGTGGAGATAAATAGGGCCCGCATTGTACAAACTTCACACTTATCAACTTATTGTTGGTTTAAATTGCGTTTTTGATGCAATGAGATCGATATGAAAACCGAAACTAAACTTGAACGTTATTATTGTGTACTTAGTATACCACAGAAAGTTAGCGCGTGGATTTAAAACAGGAAATTTAGCATAAGGGTGCGTCTGCACTGCACTGAAGCGGATACATGCGGAATAGACCAATCACCTGAGTTGAAATCTGTATCTCAGTTCCGCTTCATTTTTGCGATTGGTCGATTTTTAAAAACTTTTGAAATAGTTTCAATTGCATTTCAGAGGTTCATTTCATTGAGCGCCCTGCGCTGAAAGGAACATTGTGTACCAGTCACCAAGTAATATACCAAAAGTTATAGCGTCTGGGACTCTTCTTTCCGTGATTCGCCATACTTTGGTTTGGTTTTTTGCTTCAAAGCGTTGATCGGAGATGCGTCTGTATATATAGAAACTTATCGGAAATACGTGTAATGTTTTTAATAAAATAACCTTCTAATAGGTTCGTTGCGTAGTTGGCGGTGTTCGGTTTTGCGTGTTAATGTTCGCACAGTCGATACGCATTACACCACGAGGTCACTTCAGTTAATGTTTCCGATTTGGGCACAAACTGCATTAGTCCTGATGTTGCACTCGCTTTTTGACCGAGTGAGCGAAACGTCTCCGTTTCAGCTATACCTATACCAAAAAACTCTCGTCTGACAGATCGCATTTCTGAGATGATTCGCATTGGAGTAGGTTCGATAATTTAAACAGATAGATAGATAGAATACTCTGTATTGTACATCTCAACACGAAAGAAATACGAACACAGAAAAGAAACTTAAAATTACAATAGACATAAACAACAGGCGGTCTTATTGCTAAAGAACGATTTTTACAGACAACCTTTGGCTAATTATTATATATAGAATTTTTTGAGGTTCGAGGTCTACAGAGCAACTACCTTGTAAAATAAATTGAGCGAGACCACACGACAGTAATCAGTCCACTGGACGGATACCTGATGAGGATCACTGAAGCCTGCCGGATGCGGGCTCATGGTCAGTGGTGGCGTCCGTTGGGGGAGGCCTATGTCAGCGGCGGACGAGTTTAGGCTGCTGACGATGATACTAGTATTTTAAGTCACAAAATAATGATAGTAAATAATTAAATCGTCACATACGCGTAATACGTTATCAATAGATACAATTTGTAACGTTATAGCTGCTGTCAAGTGTTGAATAACAATGATCATGTGTAAACTTGAACTCCGACCGAGGGCATTATGTTTATCGCTGGCACCAGTGTTCACTGCGGGTCTTAAAGACGGGTCTGTATA
The DNA here is from genome assembly GCA_947623375.1 of Apotomis capreana. NCBI lineage: Eukaryota > Metazoa > Arthropoda > Insecta > Lepidoptera > Tortricidae > Apotomis > Apotomis capreana. The sequence continues at coordinate 4,127,157 of OX392520.1, forward strand.
ACGTTGTAGCTACTTAAAATCCAAATAAGGCATAATTATAAAACATCTAGATATAGGGTTGCCAACGTTCCGTTTTCACGGCTTTCCGGTTATGCCAGTCACGTATTCGATATCTAGTTCCGTATTAATTGTCGTATATACGACAGAATTTTGCCAAGCTGAAACGACGCTTCGCTCGCTCGGTCACCGAGGTGCAAACTTGACTAACATGGTTTTACCCTATTGCAGTTGCCTTTGCAATACCCAAAAGTTGCCAAAAACTAACTAACACATTTAGATGCACTAAAAGGCAATTTTATATCTTTCTTACACAACTACTTGACACTAATGACTATCATCTCCTATTCTAAACTAGGGCAACCATTCCAAAATCCTCGTCCACTTTACTATCGCATTAGTGCATTTGGGGCAAGACAGATATTTCGACCTAGATAGCTAAATTATACTGCTCGAATCCGTTTCAAGATCAATAGCATTAAGTTAATGCACATCAGGCAATTTTGTGTCGAATTTATGTTTATAAACGCAGCGTTGCCTTTTTTGTGGATACTGAAATTCTAATGGACGTGCTACACGTGTCTAGCCAACCCCTTATTTTAAATACAAATTTGGAATTGTATAATAGTACTAGTGACCCGCTCCGGCTTCGCACGGGAGCAATGCCGATAAATTATACATGTATTATACATATAAACCTTCATCTTGAAGCACTCTATCTATTTAAATTATTATTTTTAATTAGACGACGCGGTTGGCTCGGTTTGTAGTGCAGCTGCGTACTGAGTCGGCGGTCCTGGGTTCGAATCCCGGCCAGAGCGAATATTTGTGTGATGAACTCGAATATTTGTTCCTGGGTCATGGATGTTATCTATGTATGTCTTTATAATATTATGTATATCGTCGTCTAGTACCCATAGTACCTACAAGCTTTGCTTAGTTTGGGACTAGGTCGAATTGTGTAAGATTGTCTCTTAATATACATTTATATAAATTTATTTATGTATGTATGTATGTAAACACTTTATTGTACATAAAAACAAGAAAAACACATTACAAAAAAATAAGCATGTACAAAGGCGAACTTATCCCTTTAAGGGATCTCTTCCAGTTAACCTTTGAGCAAATGAGTGCTAAACACAAATTTAAATGGTTTATATTTATATTAAAAAAAAAACGCATAAAAATCCGTTGCGTCCTTTTAAAGATCTAAGCATACATAGCAACAGACAGTAGGAAGCGACTGTTTTATATACTACTAGCTGTGCCCCGCGGTGTTACCCGCTCATCCCACGGGAACACTACATTTATTCGGGATGAAAAGTATCCTATGTCCTTCCCCGGGTGTCAAACTATCTCCATACCAAATTTCATCTAAGTCGGTTCAGCGGTTTAAGCGTGAAGAGGTAACAGACAGACAGACAGACACACTTTCGCATTCGCATTTATAATATTAGTATGGATGTATTGATAAATAATATTGTTTTATATTTTTGTAACATGTGCCTTTATTTCCAGATTACGTGGCCGGCGGGGAGCTGTTCACACACCTGTACCAAAGGGAGCACTTTTACGAGAGCGAGGTCCGGCTATACATCGCAGAGATCATATTAGCTCTCGAGCAATTACATAAGGTAAGGATTGACATTATGAACAGTGAGTAAAGTAGTGGGGTCGGCGTCCCCAGGGGTCCCGACTTGTTGTGCCATAGAAAACCCCCACTAGACGGAGCATGTAAGGCGACCCGCGCGCACCAACGATATGGTACGGCAGAACATTAAAGTATCAACACGGCGGCCACCGTTTAGTTGCGTCCATGTTTATGATCCATGCGTACGTCAACGAAAAAAGAAATTAAATAAATAACATGGTAAATTGTAGTGTTAAGTGGTGTAGAGAGACCTCATAAACATGGACGCAACTAAACGGTGGCCGCCATGTTGATACTTTAATGTTCTGCCGTACCATATCGTTGGTGCGCGCGGGTCGCCTTACATGTGCCTTACATGCTCCGTCTAGTGGGGGTGGTCTGTGTGTTGTGCCCTTGTCCGCCGTCAGGGGCCTTCCAGCATGTTTTGATACAGGTCCTACGCTACTGGACATTTGTCCAGTCAACGTCATAATTTACTGATCGTATTTACTTAATACCTTTTCACTTCCAACTGATTTGACCATTTCGAACTGCCGCACAGGTCTCACTACCAGTCTTTACTAAGACAAAGTACTTCAGTTATCACAGTTATCTCCTAGCTTTGACGCTGACTCACCAGACTGGAACGAGTGGGATAGAGCAACGACGTAGAGACAAAGAAAAAAATAAAATGAATCATAAGGGATGAGCAAAATCCCCAACAACTCGAGTCGAAAGAAAGCATACCGGTCACGAACAGATCACGCGCAAATGAAATGCCAAATAGATTTATTGCTCAGCAAATTTTCATACACTTTTTGCACACAATTAACTCTCAACTAAGTACGTATTGTCTTTCAACGCTAAAATTAAAAGTGCTATTTGAGTTTAATATTGTTTCCGAGTTATCATAAGTATTACGGATAATGCAGATCCATTATAGCACAGGCAACTACTACTCAGATCCACACCCCTGAAAACTTGCCAACTTTTGAACATTGTCAAATGCAAATTTAAAAAACACATTCGCCGCGACGCGATGCTGGCTAAAAAAATTGGCAACTTTACCCACGTTTCGTCTTACGAAATGATATCCCACTTCTTTTGTAAATTTATTTTATTGACTAACAAAATATTCATTACAAGATTCGAAGATATTCCTTCAAAATAACACTAAAGTTATTATAAGCGGATCAAGATGTTAATTTAACTTTGAAACATGATGATAAAAGAAAATTTGGTGTATTACTTCAAAAAGGAATAATTAGCGTAATGTAGTGCGAAGTTTCTGAGTAATAAACTAATTATTTCGGTTGAACACAAAGCACTCAATTCTGCGTATTGAAATTTTTATCTGTCATCCGGCTTGGCACAACTTTGTTTCATGCAAACTTTGTCACTGTCTCCGTTTGTTTTTACCCATCTGGATCATAACATATTCGAAAAAACTATGGTCGTCCTGCGGTCAAACGTGAACATCAATGAAGTGTGTTTGAGTGTATTATTAGGAATAGATAATAAGAGATCTTCTAATAACATGTTTGTTGCCTTAGGTTATTACAAAAATACATGTATTTTTCTAATAATGCAAATCAAGTATTGATTTTGAGAAATTAGCTACAATATACTAACATCTTCCTACTTTACCATCTTCTGGCCAGTCCTCATCCTCTGCTCATTCGGAAACCGTCTAAAAGGTGTCTTACCTATAAGACATGTTACTTCTGACCTCCCAATAAACATACTACGTGTTTAAGCTGACCGGTTGTTTCCTCCATCAGCTCGGCATCATCTACCGCGACATCAAGCTGGAAAACATCCTCCTCGACGCCGAGGGTCACATCGTGCTCACCGACTTCGGGCTCTCTAAGGAGTTCTGCGGCGGAGAGAGCAGAGCGTACAGCTTCTGTGGCACCATCGAGTACATGGCTCCTGAAGTCGTGAGAAGTGGCAGCCAGGGGCATGATATCGTGAGTATTTTAAAGCTTTTATTTAACTTGCATGGTATGTTTAAAGTATGTTTGTTCGGGTGAAATCTTGCAACTCAATTTTGAAGCAGATATCGTCAACCGATTGAGCTGAAATTTTGCATACTTACTTAACTTTGATGACAATACAATAATATGGTACCATGGGGCTGATCTGCTGATGGAGCCGGAAGGTGGCCATAGGAACTCTATAATAGAAAAAGCAATCCTACCGAGCTTGGGCTCTTTAGAATCGTCTCCGTGAGCATTTGATGGATATCCAAAGAAAAGTACAGTCGGCTATAAAAGCTTGACACTAAAATGTCATTTTTGACAGAAACTTTTTGTTAATAACAATTAGTTTTTTATGAGGTTTCGAATATTACATTTTGTATGGTGAGCAATGGTGCGCTCTTTTTTATGACATTGAAGTGCACCTTTGCTACTTTTTCAAGTAGTTCAATTGCTGAGAGCTCCACCCAGTGCATTCCTGCTGCCTTCTGGCGTAAGATTATTTTAGTGAGGAATTTATATGACACCGTCTAAGAGGAAAGGTCTACTTTCACTGTTTTTATAAAGAATTTCTCATCCGCATTGCGATGTTAACAGGAAACCCTGAATGTATTTCAGAGGAAGTGAGGTCATCTAACAACTTAGATGACAGTAAATTAGGTTGACACAAAGTTCTCAAGGGCGTTAGGTTCATTCAATAGTAACTAATTAGAACTTCGGAATACCTGATGCTCACCTCGCTTTGAAATTAAGACAAACTGTGCTACATTTTTTTCAACCGAGCGGGATGATGGTGAAAATATAAACTGATAAATATGGTAATACAATGCAGTATAAACTTAAATATGACGTAATTATACTATTACATTTACTCGCGGCCTTTAATAGCAGAGAGTAGGAGACCGATCCGAATTGTAAGTTTGAAGAACTAATTTAAACATGCTGATATTGCTGATGTTACTCGTATCTAAGTTTGTTTCGTGTGGTGGAACTTTGTACCGTGATCTACCGACTAGCCAACCAAATTAAATAGTCGATATCTTCGCTTTACGTTAATTAAAAACAAATTCTAATAATTTAACAGTATTATTTCTCATATCTAGTGCAATTACTGAAGCAAACTTTATTTAATGCGTAGCTGAAATTGTTTCTAGAAACCTAAACATGTTTAAAATTTAAACTAGGTACATTATACCTCCGTACTCTTGGAAGTGACGTTGCGTAACAATTTAGTTATGGTAGTAAATTCAGTTCCGGAATGACTTTTTCGCTTGGTGTGGATTTATCGTACTATAATGTTGTAGATTAATTCATGAGTTATGCATAAGCTGGTAAGAGTGGTAAGTATTCGTTCACCTACTGTTTGGCCAAAAACATGCATTTACAAAGAATTGTTTATCCTAATTGAGGTTTTGATTATCGCTACAATATCGTGACTCATTGGGTATCCGCCGTGCTTATACAGTCGTGGGAATAAATTAGTTTACCAATACACACTTGATACTGTTGATACAAACTTAAGCATACTGTTGACAAGAACCTGCTTACTTCTCAATTCAATGAGGAATTTATTAAATATGGCGAGAGTGAGACTGTTGGAAATATTGTTTAGAATGTATTAGATTTTAATCGAATCAAACAATTCTGGATCTATTGCTAGTTTCACGAAAATCGTGTTACCGTGATATTCGCAATTTTTAAAGTGTAATTAACGGCATAATAAGCCGGTTAAATGCATAAAGTTTAAAGATCTAGGTAAAAACAACATCTAGCAGTGACAAAATTCGATTGATTCGAATGTAGCAACAGCCCGTCTAGCACAACTATGGTCCGCGGCTCATGTCGCGTGACATAGTATCATCCGTCACTGTCTCACAGTACTGTACAGAAAGAGATAGGTAGTATATCTCGCGCGAGAAACTGGTTGAAAATTCGACGGCTTGAGCATGAAGATAAGATGCATGTATTAGCCCGGAAAGCCGATGGAAACGCGGGTTTTAACCCCGCCCGAAGCCTTAAATTTTCCAATTTTGCGATTTAACATTAACCAATATAGATAGATGCACTACATACTCTCGTAAATGTTGTACAGATACATACGCAACAATAACGGTATTAAATATTCTATTTGGGTTTCCATTTATCGACACGAGACTCGGACGTGACGCTTTACTTGTCAACACAGATGACGTGCGGTTCGGTACAGTGACTTACAATAATATCAGAGGGTGTTTTTCTTGCCTACTTTTTCAACTGTTTTTCATATATCATCGAAAATACTTCTACTACTTGTCACTTCTCAGAGACATCGCATCGTCATGAGTCGCCCATGATCCAAAGGCTTCCCGCTTTACTGACCAGACCGGTGCTGGTACATTGTGTTAGAGGATTTTCCACGCTTATTCTACATCTCTGCCATCTCTGCTCTCCTGTTAAACTAAATTAGTCATCGGGACGATATGAACGTCGAACATCAGGGCCCGTATTCGACTCTGGTCTTAAAAGATCAAAATGAAGGTATTTTAATATGATGTGTTAGATAATTCCCCTTGCGCCTCCGGGATCCGGTGTTTGAACAGGATGCGGTCTACTCAAGAATTTGATAGGCGATAATTTCCTGTAATAAGAGTCATCGCTTCCGTAAAATATGGATAAGTTACCAAATAAATAATTGATAATTTTTAAGTGACAAATATATGTACAGTGAGCTCTTAGATTGCGAGTCGAGTTGGTAAAATGAGAGGTTCTTATCTGGATCGCATAAAGGCGTGCGAGATAGGTATGAAACTCGAATCACATTTTTGTCAGCTCACGGACTTTTCATACGTATAAAGAAAAATGTACAAAGGAGTTCTATCCTCTGCAATAGTTTACTTTCTTTAAGTTGATTACGTTTTAACTTAACAGTCAATGTCGGCTTTAGGTCGAATAGAATACTTACATATAAAGTTTTTTAAAAACTTCAACCTGGAAAATCCATATAGGGCTTATGCCTTAAATCATAAATTCATATAACCACTTCAATTGCTTAAAAATGCCATTGTCATGTTTATACTTTGAACCTAATGAAACAGAGTGGGTTATTTCTGTCTCCGTTACGGTCTGACTGGAATGAATTATGTGTTTTATTTTGACCTACTTTTGTTTTAGAATCTTGACGGCTTGAAATGTGAGGATTATAATGTTCAGTAAGGTATCATGTCTAACATTAAAAAATGTGGTGTGTGTAGAAACAATTTTTCTTTTCAAAATTTGAACTGCTATTGTTGGTTATTCTGATATTTGATCTTATCTATCTTCAAAAATCATATTTTCCGAAGTGTAATTGACTACATAAAGTACTAAAATTTGGCTAAGAACTAATTGGAATAGATTTGCGTAGTCAGAAACGGGTGTGTATTTTCATCAGTCTTCATAAACCCTCTTACTTACGCCGTAGACATAAGTAATCGTAAAAAAATACAAATTTCGTGGTGTTGGCGGTATCTTGTAATGTAGGTATTAGGGTCTCTGAGAAGTTTATTCTCAAAACTAGGCAGTCGCAGGCTGCATAATATAATAAACAGCACAAGTAACGTCATTAAGGTCAGGCGGTTCACAAATGTTGAATGCCTTTCGCCGTGCTTTCATTTTTCTTCGTGCCTTTCTTGTTGTTACTCCGAAATATTCTGCATCTTATTTTATTCCTGTACCCTTACTATGAGTTACCGTTCTCGCTAGCGACAGCGCAAAGGATTTGTATGAAGAATAGTATAGCGTATAGAACTATTCTCCAGTCGCTAGCGAGAAAGGTCACTGTAAACTCATGGTAAGGGCACTGGATCATTTTAGCTTTGGTTGGTGCGAATATTGTATCAACAATATTGTTGTTGATTAGTTTGTTGTTGTTTACGTCAAGGAGCTGGTCGATCGATTGGGCGGTGCCATTACAAGTTTATTTGTCCAAAAAATCAAAACAGGTTGTTTACTTAATTAAAACATCAATTTAACGTTGTTTGGGTGAGGTCGCGTATAACAATTATTTATTAATAAATGGTTTAGAAGTACAGTCGTGTCACGAAATATCTAAGTAAATTGCTGTTGGGGTACCTAAGTCGAAGGACCTTTATTTTAATTCGTTATATAGATACTGACACTATATAGATATTGTTTGCAATAATGACCTTAAATACGTATATCGACAGGAAAAAGCGTAAACGCTGTAAACGCCAATGAATTCCCTTGGCGTTTACAGCTGTTACGCTTGTTGTTCTTCTAATATGCATATTTTCTGATTATTAGGTTTAGCAGTTGGAGCATTGAACGTTTCCCATAAATTTAAACATACAGGCATTATTTAGCGATGGAATTTTTCACCAAAGTTAAAGGTTTTGTCAGATTTGTGATGATCAAAAAGTTGATTCACCAATTTCCTTCAACAGACAAACAATTAAATAAATGTCCAAAGTATGTATCACAAAAGCAGACCTTCGTTCAGGTTACCTTAAGTCAGCTTGGTTGATTCATACCTGAATTCTCGTCAATGCATCACAATATCATATCAGTTCGCTTTTAACAATCCGGCCAGTCAGCTGTGCGGTGTGAATGAAACCAATCTGTTAATAGAAAGTTAACGTACACTTGGAAACATGCAAGTAAATACCTTATCTCAATGGCTGAACGCCTTTACTTGCGTTACGTACAGTACAGACGACTAAGACTTTACTAGAACGATTTAAGAGCAAGTGGTTTGTTTATGTATCGGGTGGACTTGGCTGTAATAAGATCTAATCGCAGGAGATAGTGGAATCTTTCAGTGTGCTCTCTAGCTAGTTGATTGTTGGGTAGGTCTTGAAAATTTTAGTCTAGTGCCTAAATCTTAAGGTACCTCATATTAAATTCGAATGCTACGGGTTCTTGATGCGATTATAACAATGTAATTTGTCCGGTTTTGTGTAATTTTCCGATTAACTGTTGTCCTAACTTTTCCCTAAGGACATAGGGAATAAGATTCCTGAAATCCAGATTCTAACCAATGGGGCAGTCTAAAAAACATAGTAACGGGACCTCAAAATGTGGGGATACACGGAAAATGTTTCTGAAACACCTATTCTTCTATAACATGCTTCCGAGGAACACAAAATGCTCAGTATAATATTTCAACAGCTGACCGAGCGGTGTTGCCATACAAATTCCAAGCCGAATATTCACTACGGCAACTTGACATCTTGGAATAAAGCCAGAATCTGACTCGAATTTTACAGAACCGGCGACAAAATTGCTTTTAGACTTGAATAAAAATCGTGCTGCCGTATTGTGCGTCTACTTCTTTCCTTGCATACATCGTATCTTGCGTCACTTGCGTCGGACCGTGACCTACATGAAGCTTCGCGGTCACTTAGTGCTAATTCTGGTACTATCTCCGAAATCCGAATACGTAGTAATAAAATATTGTTTATTGGCTTGAATGGGTTTAAGCATTCTTTTACAGGAATTCTTAAACAAAAGTTGTAACTTGAATTCGGGTTACATGTTATGCCATTTAAAAAAGGTTAGGTACAGCTTGATGTTTGTTAATGTCCCCGAACAGTAGTCAAAAACTTAAGAGTATCAGAAATAGTCACTGGGTTGCACAAATTGAAATTAGCACTAATTTATTAGGACTCTAAAAATGGCAGTTTAATGAACGTTTATGCGCCATTTACGCCAACCTAATGTCTGTCAACGTAATCATCGTCCATCATTGCGCGAGTTGCATCGACAAATTTATCGGACCGATTAAAATTGAAAATAATGTTGACAGGTGACGTCACTATAATAATGTACGAGTATATAATATTCCATGTACGTTCGCGACTTATGAATTCGTTTTTTTAAAACCACGGACCCGTTAGTAGTTAAAATAAAATATTTTTGTTTTATTTACTTCAGCTTTAAGGCATTCATCCAGTGTGACTATAATAATGAATTAATAACTGAGCCCATAAATAGGATATTACATTATATAATATTATTAATTAAAACCAATTAATTATACATCTGTGATGTAACTTAACAAAATAATTTTAATGTAAACAATGTTTAAACTATAATTTTAGTTGCTAATTAGTTCAATTGTTAATTCTTGATTAATAAATGCCACAAAAATCGCTGTTCAGTAGCCAACAGAAAAAATATCGTTCTTCAGTTTTTGTCATAAATATTTTAATCGATGATAGTTTGTATTGAATAAATAATGCTTAGCGAAGGCCGATGTCGTGCAATGATAGCAGAATATTTATAAGTTACCTTTTCAGTACAAAACTATATTCCACACATTATGTACAGTTGCTTATATTGCAGCAATACAGCCATTTCATTATCACTAGAATTAGATTGTATATGTCCATTTATTTACAACTAGCTGTGCCCCGCAGTGTTACCCGCTCGTTCCACGGGAACACTAAATTTATTCGGGATGAAAAGTATCCTATGTCCTTTCCCGGGTCTCAAACTATCTCCATACCAAATTTCATCTAAGTCGGTTCAGCGGTTTAAGCGTGACGAGGTAACAGACAGACAGACAGACACACTTTCGCATTAATAATATTAGTATGTACAATTTTTATTTCACTTAGACTAGGTTTTTTGTTAAAAGTAAGTCATATATAAAAAAATCCTTATAAAATTTACATTTAAAATTTTCATCCATCTATAAAACCTAACCTAGGGTGCCGCCGGCAGCGGGGCAGGGCCCAGGCTACCGGTGGTTAGGGCGGCAAAGAGAAAAACCTCCTGACGATGCGCGCCGTGTTCAGGATGGCCGCTGTATCAAGGGTCAGATTCAGAAAGTGGTAGCACCCTCTTTTAGTTAGTCTCAATAAAAACAGCCTCTTAAGATGTTTGTTGAGAAATATTATTTATTACTGTATGTAGGTACATATATATAAATAACTAATCAGGAAAGCTTCATAGATATCTATATTTCTACTGTAAAATATTCGTAGAAACACTTCACCGAAGCATGATCATGATCAAACAATTCAAGCATATCATTACTACGTTTTAAATATACGTCGTCGACGAAAACTCGTATTTGTACGTATAATACCTCTTATTTTATTTAAAAGAGGCCTTGTTCGTCACGAGACTTGTGTATAATTAGATTCCATCTATTTTGTTTGTGTTGCCGAACGTTTGGCTTCAAAATCTGGCTAACGTTTGATGTTTACCGGTTTTTAGTTCGCAAACTAAAACAATTACTCTGAGTGTAATTTGGAGAATCTAATACACTATGACTCTTAATGAACTGAATGAAGGTGTTTGGTCCTTCTAAACCAGATCACATAAGTTTGTGACTCCTACGGGTGATGCTCTGATACCAATTCTCCCATTTGCCGTATCGGTTTCTTCGTGGAGGAAGATGTTTTTAATCTGTCTATAGATGTCAAAAACGGACTTTATGTAATTTCACCTTGTTAAAGTGCAAGGGTTTGGCAGGACTTTGACTAGTTCAAGTCTTTTTGGTAAACCTAAACCACTGAAGGTCGTTTCAAGCTCCAAAAACATGATTATGTAAATATCTAGGTCGTCCCCTACTTCCTCCACGCAATGAATGGAGATCAAGGCAGCTACTGACCTATACAATATTTAAGCGTAGGCACATTAGCTAGTTTGACGTTTCTTATGTTGAACTTGACAGAAGAATGGTTAGAGTAGAAGTAATACAGTTGGGGAAGATCATATCTTTTCTTTCGTATAGCAGCGCATTCATCTTTTGCGTCTCAAATTTGCAAGTCTATTTAATTGATCTATCTATTAGAATCTTTATTTATTGGCTTCATTCTGCAAAAAAATCTGTTCCATCATTTGACTACCAAAAAAGTTACGGAATAATTTATAACTCATGTGTCCTAACCCGCATCAAGGACAACGCTTAATAGCTAATTAAAAGTCGCCATACAAAGACAGTTTTTGCATACCACGCCCATTTCGTTGTTCAATATCATATATTATAAACAATCTCGGCGTTCGATGACCTGTGTGTCATACGCGCATTGAAATCAAAACACAATCTTCCGTAATCGCAACAAGGTGTTGATTTCAATAAACAATACTGTATAGTCTCAACTTTGTTGAAACCCCGAATAATATTGATTAAATGGTATTGGTCTTTATTTCGATGGAAGCGGGACTAAAATTGGATTGAGCATTTGTTAAAATAGTTCTTTGTTGAGGGAATTTGCCCGTTGAACCATTGTTTACAAATGCCCATACGTATAATAACATGCATTAGTTTACAATTGCAAGTGAATCGAAATTTAAGTGAAAATAATAAGTCACAGCTTCGGCTCTTGGAGATTTACGTCATTTTTTGTTTACCTCTCCGACTGACTTCTATTAAACAATGACAGCTCTTCTGTATTTCCTACCTAACTTTTCTTTTGCCACTTAAAAAAAAACACAAACACGTCTATCCACTTGCGTTCAGGTCTTCTGCCTTATCTTCCGATCAAGCTGGGATATGCGATAAGTGTCCATGCTCTCGGGCGGCCTTTTCAGTAGGCAACAAATTGATTCATACATGATCAAAACGTGTTTTCATAAAGCACCGTGTCATATCAAGTTACTGTCCTCATTCAGAAAGACCATGAATCCGGGGCTGACGAGTGCCTTCAAGAGCATTCGATAGATGTGTTCAGCCCAGGTCCACTTTAGCCTAGCAAATACTTCAACTTCAGCTGCCTTATTTTGGAGCGCTTCATTCCGGACGCAAAGGATTTAGCAGAAATAAATGGATAACGAGCCACAATATTAACCACTCATAGCGCAATGAAAGCCCGACTGACCCAGCGTAAATCAAGCAGGTTTATCACTGTGTCACCTTGTGGACGCACATTAAAATAGAGAGGGACGCTATTATTAGCCTCCCGTCAGAGAGACAGGGATAGCTGTTAGACGTTTGCGTAGGCCTGACGGAAAATAGTCAGACTAATTGTAATTGTTTTGTAAAAGAATGTTGTGACGTCCAAAGGAACCGTCCAGGAGGTGACATTTTTACGTCGTCAACTCGAAATTTTCAATGAAACTTCAGATCTTGGCATAGTGAACTGAAAATGTTACTAGAAATTAAAATTACATAGCTTTACTTGGCAATGTTAAGCTGGTGACTTGTCTATTGAAATAAGAGTCTTGCTATCAAACTTTGTGTATTGCTTCGCCCGTTTCAAATTAATCAGTAACGTAGTAGGTATTAATTAATTTTACGCTCAATCCACACTACACATACCCTCCTTTTATTATTAGACAAACCTTTTAAGAGTGCTTATTCTATCCGATTTTGCGGTCCTAATTTCTCTCCTCGTTGCTGTCATTAAGTTGTGTCAGAAACATTAATATTGTACGTGTAATTGCACAGAAATTAGTTATGTGTGTTATTAGCAGCCGCTAGACAGACGTTATAACTCATTAGTATCATTTTCACATTGCCTATTAAATCAAATGACTTATGAAGTTAAAGTGTCGGTTACTATTAAAGTTATTCGATGGTGGATACATTATGTGAGGGTTTGCCTTACATTCCGTATAAAAGACATTTGTAATGCTAGTGCATTTGTAAACAAAAACGGACATGATCTATCAGCCAATCAAAGTAAATTTTCATACCAATGCCGTTGACTGAAAGATCCGATATGATCTTTGAACTTAGCGTACTTGGCACTAACAACCTTGTACGTATGTCAACTTACTAGCAAGTAAATCTCCATTACGATATTCCACTGAACCAAACGTGCAGCTATGTACAAACGCGCATTATGCCTGCGCAACGCAATGCAAACTCGAGGCGATTTCGGGTTAAAAATTAGTAAGAGCAGGCGCCGGCGCAGCCGTGACCCAGATGCCGCCATGTTGGTTGGCTTTGGTGGCGCATTTCAAACGCTATCTGGGAGCGGTGAAATTGCTCACATATGGTACACTCCGTACACTGAATTATAAGCGTTACTTCTTTTTACGACCTTTTATTTAACTTGTAATGTTTGTATGTATCTGGTCTAATGTTGCAAGGAAGATTTGAACAACTGTCTTGGGGACTGATTGAGCTGAACTTTCGAAAACATAATGGAGCTGGTCTGATACAGGGGGAATACTACAATACTTCAAAGTTTCATTTGTCCGAATGCATCATCATTCCGAATTTTCATAATTCCGAAAACCATGTTCTAATAAGATATTTAGTTTTTTCTGGGATATAACATACCCTAACCTAATTATGGTATGTTACATATGATCCATGGAAAAATAATCGTTTCGCGAATTTTGAAATTTCGGAATATTGATGGTTTCGGATAAATTAAACTTGTGTTCCCCTGATAGAGCCAGGTGGTGGTCATGCGAACTCTCATAAAATAATGCAATCCATCTGAGTTTGGACTTGGAACAATTACATAGAAATACTTTTTACCTAAAAAGTGGTAAGTCACTAATTTACTGGATAATCGATAAGAAAACGGAAACGCAACAATAACAAAAGTTGTACGTTGCACAATATTATGTCACAATAAATGTATAACTTACTCATACCACGCGAATTATATGGTACTGGGAATTCCCAGGTATGAGTGGGATTCAGCTGTATTTTATGAAACCAAAAAAGCCACAAATAGGTCAATGGAAAATCTGTATTGACTTGTTCGTAATGAATGTTTTACTTTTCGATTTGAACAGAAATTCACCAGAACGAGATTATTTCTTCGAAGTTAGAAATTAAATCATGGCTTGCAGAGGAGCCATGATTGTGATTACATAATAAAGCCAATAAAGGTGAACTAGTACGCGCTTAAGATGTGGCTTTAATTTCACGAGCTCTACCTCTCTATTGATATAGTATACGACTTTTTATCATTTAATCTCCGAGTTAATAGCATTATTTTAGACAAATCCCTATACTTTGAAAATTATTCAGTACGAGCTTTAAACATGTCGGGCGGTTCCCGAAATTATTACGCGAGTTTTCAACCACTACAATGACTTACACCAAACTTCCTTGACTCGCGTAATAAAACGTTTCACATTGAAATCGCACATCGCAGAATAAATACCGGCGAGGCTAACCGGGGCATAAGCATGTCCGTTTCGCGACATTACGAGAACGGGTTGTCGTTTCCCGTTACGGACGCTGACGAAATGAGAGGTTGAACTTTTGAGCTTGTTAAGTAAGGTTATGCATATGTGGCCGAATTATCGGCCATTTCTTTGCTATTTGGGTAGAGTAGACTGTTTAATTACCCGAGTTTTAAAATGTTTTTTTTTTTTTAACTGAAAGTTAAAATCCCAATTCCAAATTTGATATATCTGATAAATCGAAATATTCCGGTAGCCAATCTTTGACCAGTTATCTCTCTAAACGTCTTGAAATTAGTTTTGTATGTAATATAATGTACCCTTTAGGAGTGCTACGTAATATTAACTAATGTCTTATTCGTACTTCCAACAATCGTGACATATTAAAATCTAAATACAGTGAAAGTCTCATCGCAACATTCACATTTATGCTAAACTTAATATTGCAGGGTATTGCGAAATTGCCGAATGTTTCCACGTTATCAAATGGTAGGCTGGTTCCCAGCGAGGTGAAAGCGAGAAACCATTCAGTTCCGCAACGTTCGTGAGCTCTGCTTAACTTGAATTAATATGCTGTACCTTATTCCAATTAGTTCTGATTGAGCACTTGGTCTGCTGGGACTGGGACGCTAGCAGAAATGTATAACTAAATATCTTAGTTAATCGACAGTACGTACTGTCCATTACGATATGTATACATAGAAGACAAAGACCAAGGGGTTGAAGTTATAGAACTAATACAAGTTATAGGGTTTTATTGCTTTGGTTTAATACATATAAATCTCGTCACTACTCGGAAGACTGCGTATTTATCTTAATCAAAAACACGATAACCTTAAATTAAATAGTAAAATTATTTACAACGTATTTTTAGACAATAAGTCGCTATATTTTGTACAGAAATATTGTCCCAATTCCTATTCTTCGGGAGCAGTTTGAGACACAAGTCTGTGAACATATAACAAGGGGTAATACAAGAAATTTATTGATGTTTTAAATCTGTAATCGTTCTGTTTTCTATAAATATAAACAAGTCAAAGATCATTTCAGTAATGGCGTTTTAAACTGGCAATCAGAAACAAAGCAGGGCTTCCTTTATCATGATTCATTACGACCCATTGAGTGGAACATAAACGATTCAATCACCAATATGGACATGCGATATCCGTAGAATGCTATTTGTCTTTGAGATGAATATGGATACAAACGCTCAATCAGGCGCATTGTTACATAAATATCGGTGCACTTGTTCTTAAATCGATAGCAACAATCTGTTATGTGAAACAATAACAGAATCCTTTTGGCGTGTCGATCGGCAGAGTTACGTCTGCGTCAAAGAACGTATAAATGACGCAAGTGTTATGGGGTCTAACGACACTTATGATTATGACATTGCTTTTCTAAATATGTGATATGCAGCATGCAAATCTACCTGTCATATCCAAACAGCAGTGAATACCGTGCGCTCGATTTGTTTATCTCACTTAATGACGCGAAGTCGTTATTCAATAACTAACCCACGTTTCTACAATTCGATATACTGTTTCAAAATGTATGGAACCTTTATTGGAATTTGCAATACCGCAGAACGCCGCTCTAGAAGTGAAAGCTAACAAAATAATTGCATTTATCAGGGCGGAACGACTTTTTGTTGAAAAAGAAACCATTGATACATCAGCTCATTCAGAGATCAAAGGACATTTTTAGGTATTATTGAGTCTTTGTCATAGGGATAATCGCTTACAAACTAATTTTAATGATTTATTTTTGCACTGCCACCCGTGCGGCGAAGACGCGTGAGGAATGAGGTCAGCTTGTTCCAATTTTAAATTTCGATTGTCACAGAGGTTTGATACTGCCACTTTCACTGTGGCTTACTTTTTTTCGGTCTGCGTCGTTACCTACAAGTCTTTTGTACAGCTTCAGTTCCGCTTTTGGTTCCGGTTTATTGCGGATAAAGCCTTTATTGTATATCTTCTTTTATGGGTTACTTGGCTAGTATCTAAGTGATTAACTGCCTATTATGCTGCGGGTCTTGTCCTTCACTTTCATATTTTTATGTATCTTTACTTACTTAATTAACAACCTTATATCACCATATTCCTTGGCAATATACATGTTTGTAGTAAGTTTACTTATCCTGACATATTTTTTCGCAAATACACCTACAAAGATCGCGTTATCACTGTAAACAGTAACCCAGATGACACATCGCGGTCCTGTTATGAACTCCGGGTATCATCGGTCCAATTATAAATAGAGATAAGTTCCGCTACTCCATCTGACTTTGTCCCTTTCCCACTCGAGCGTATCTGCACTTGAATGATAAAGATAATGTTACTAGCTAACCTGTTTTTATACACTCGCGTGCCACGACTCGGGTTTCCCCGTATACCGTCTCCACTTTCCTCGACATGCGAATATCGAAACATTAAATAACTGCTTTAAAGTCTACTAGTTAAAGTTTAAATAGGAGTAAATTCTTCAAGGGCTGCGCGGGATGCTTATGCGGCTTGACATTGCAATTTGCCGCAAAGCTTTGCCCTTTTCGAGAGGTTGATTAAACGCCTCGATTCATCGTTAAGTGGCTGAGAGCTATTTAAGCCATTAACTTTAACCGTATCAGAACATCCTGTTTTGGTAGCAACTTTATGCCTCCCTTTATGTTATTGTAATGTAGCGTGGGACCTAGTGTATGTCCCTGCGGAACACAACGTATCATGTACTTACTATACATGCTCAGCTCTTCTAATAAATTCGCAATCTTCAAATTTGTTGAAAGTTCCACCTGTGAGAGTACCCATCTATGCAGTCGGTTTATATTTTAATTGTAGTTCTGTCCGTTAACTGACTTTTATCGCAATAAACGCTTTGATGACAGCCAATTTGGCTGTCAGATATTGTAATCGCATATGAAAGGTCATATATATATTTGCAATCCTCCGTTTCGCCGACCTTAATTCTCTAAGTTTCTAAGCGTTGAACGCTTGCAATCGATTTGTCTCTACTGTTATTAAATTTTTCTTCCAGTCAATACTTACGGAATACCAGTAGTGAAACAATTCGAAAGCGAAACTCGTGATTTATACCCGGATCGCTCTTCACTAAACATGACATTAAGATATCGTAATTAATGCCAATTTCTCTTAATCGATGTTCCGAAGTTTTATTACAGCGTTTAACTTTATATACCCACGGTCTATATTCTGCCTTTTTAATTCCTTGTGTACACCAACTTAATTATCTTATCTTGTATTGTATCAAAGTGTGTTCTAGATTCAGTAGGCGTGGCGATTCTCAGTGCTAATCGCTATCTAGAAAACATCTTCAAAGGTCGGAAGCTATTTATATCATCAAGTTCGCCGCAATTTCCGCCTGCATCTTTTTGTAATTCAATGCCCTAATGTCATTTGTTTATTATTGGAGCGGAGCGAGCGAAGCGAGCGAAGCTCCCATGGATCGACTCGAATGGACTTTGTAACAATGCGCAGATCTCAGCGAGTTCTCAACCGATTTTGGAAATTTTTGATTTAAAATGCACAAATTAAATTTCGCTAGGTCGTGACGAAGAGAAAATTTTGAAATTGTTCTTAATTAAAAAGTTATGATAAAAAAACAAAAAGCTCCCATGGATCGACTCGAATGGACTTTGTAACAATGCGCAGATCTCAGCGAGGTCTCAACCGATTTTGGATTTTTTTGTTTTAAAATGCACAAATCAAATTTCGCTAGGTCGTGACGAAGAGAAAATTTCGAAAATAAAAAAATAAAAACTCCGCTCCAATCTATGGTGCAAGCTTAGCCGGTGGCTGGCTCTGCATCGACCTAGTCTATACAGGCGTAACATCATTCACGTCTACCTGCTAATTATTAACACCTTCATCTATTTCTATTCTAAGGTTAACATTATCAATACGAGTCATACTATGTATTTTTTTCAAGATGCCCTCATTTAAATAGTATCGCGAAATTAATTGGAACGCACCGGCTACGCAGTTCGTAGGCATAATATAGCGGTCCAACCAACGTAACAAGAGTTTCACCGCTCGGTAACGGATGACACAAGCGGTTACGGTACCGAAGTCGTGGTGGGGAGCATTCGACTTTCAAACTCACGCGCAGGGAGAGCCATTGCTCGTGCACTCGGCCGAGCTCGGCTGTCCTCGGCTATCTTCGGCCCCGCCCGCTAAAAGACACGAATAACCGGCGATTTGATCTTTATTCCTTTTTTGGAACGATCTCTTTTCCCTCAAGGCTCGATCACGAATTCTGGGCTTCGTTCGCTCGAAGACACACCAATGCAATTCAAAGGTTTACGCGCAGTTCTTAAAGTCCAATCTGTTTTGTTTACGTACGTCGTACCGTTAGCAGTGAAAGTGCTCTGGCAAAAGTGAAACGGATGATTTAGAATGGCGCAATTTACTCGAGATTGGCGTAAAAAATCGCGACCGAGGAAATACCAGAGAGAACTTACTGGTTAATGTAGCCTTTGCACTTGATTTTTGTTTTATTCACATTTTCAATCTCTTAAGGAAAGTTTAATCATTTTGTACGTTTTGCTTGGCTCGCTTTCCTGAAGTGCCGCCATCATTAGAATCACGATGACTCGCTCAAATACCTGATTACAGAGCTGTCAATTTATCCCAGACCGCTACGTCGGAAAACGGCTCATTATGCGGCACGCCATTGCAAAAACGGTAGTCCGTCTATTGATTTTTTATTAAGTAGGAAAGAAAGTTTCTTATATGTGACACAGTTATAGTTATACCTGTTACTTTTTTAATATAATAAATATTCTATATATGTACTATTTTAGAACGCTTCAAGCAAATATAAAACAAACCAAATTTATTTAGTATTAAATAAGTAAACCTAAATTAATTAAATCATATGCAATACGCCTATCAAATCACATTTATCATAGACTGATTCCTTAGTAAAACTGTTTTGTTGTACTTGTTCGCAAAGTTCCCTCTTTTGTTACTCTCGTTTAGGTATACCTCGACACCGCCGGTAGCAGGGTTCTATTGACGTTTCTCCACTGATAGTTACACCTTATTTTTGGTGTTGATAGATATACCTTACTTTCGGTGTTGCGTATACCGGAACCAGTTGGCATGTTTGACACGGGCGACGAGTGAGGTGGTCGATAGACGTGTCTTAGATCTTCAAACAACGGAGTTGTCTTCGTCACAGCTTCCGGTAGGAGATTTATCTGTTATTGTTTGATTCAAACCTGTTCTTTTATCGTTATTAATATAGTCGCGAATAATAATTCAGAGGTGAGATGTATGTGAAGTCTTTAATTCGACAAGGGCCAGCGTAGAGACCACAGCCCACTTCCTCTCATCCCTGAGAGACCTTTCACCAATGGAACGTATAATTATACTTAGGCTGATGATGATGACGATCAATTAATAGTGATATTTGTATATTTTGCGACTTCCCCGACATTAGAAATTAAATACATCCCAGGTAATCAATCAGACCTGCATCTAGGACACTGTGGGATGCCCTAAGGCCACACGCAAGGCTAGATGGACCCCCGCTGTTTCCATTAACCTTTCCCGTTTCCATGCAGTGACCCTCGGCAATCCAATCAATGAATGAATGTGCTGAGTCGGATATTAAACTTGTGCTTTTGTTAGTGCTAAATACCTATGTTGTTTCTTTTGTCAATATTCTAAGTCATGCATGAGTTCAGAATTATAATATCGCGTTTAGACAAATTGAAGTGTTAGTACAATTATTATCTTGGGAATATAAAAAAAATGATCTCATAATATTTCGATTCTTTTTCCTTCTATTTAACACTATACCATGCCGTAATTCCTGTTAAACTTCCTGTAATGAAAGGAAAGATAACCAATTTGTGGTTTGGATTCCGGCGAGGAACTAATGATATGCCTTGTATAATAAGTGTAACTAGTACAGAATGAATGAATTAAAAGAAAGAATACGTTATGAGACTAGACTCCCATAGAAGAAAACGAATCAGCGAATTGTCAGTATTTGTATGATACGAAAGTAGTGACAAAATAAACGCCATAGAGTTGATGGTTGAATAACAACTACACTAGAGTTTAACTTACAGGATTAACACAAAACTGTTCAAACCTAACTTTTTTTAAAGACTGACAGCGTCCTGTGTTAATTTTCTACAGAAAAAAGTACACTCCTTAATATGACTTGTTTAACATTCCAAAACTGGCCGGCATAACTGTTCATGCTTGTTAGTATAATCAGCTACAGAAAATGGTAACTCCGCGTTATGTCCGGTCCTATTACTTCGGCCGACTGTACAAAATAAATAAAGCAGACCTAAATAGACAAGGAACATAAGGTTATATCGCTTGTTTACCATACTCTATGTAGCACAGGTATGCATAACCGCTTCGCATAATTATAATGTTGTTGATGTTTACGAGTGATGTTCATGGAATTGTGTTACCTAGAAAATACTTGGAGGACGACATGAGGAAGCGATTACTGAGATAATGTCGAAAGGTCGCGATTATGGCTTGCAGAGTCCGGGTGCCTTTTTAGGGATGAGAAGTCGGTTACGGATATGAGTCGACAGGAAACCTTTGATCTGAAATAAAAATGAATAAAATAGAATATTATTTCTCAAACATGCAATGAAATATCGTCATAACTTGCGTTAAAACAGGCTTCGAAGCGTCACGTTTCGGGCGGAACAATTCGAGAGAACTGTAAAGGAATTTCATAAAAGGGAAGTAATTTTTTTTAAAGATTGCGTCTCTGTGTTCATGAACAGGGTAAACAGCTGAATTATGTTTTTTTGAGTGGTGTATTTTTTATTTCACTGCATATGTTTGAGAAAAGCACTATACATGCCTTAGCCTTGAAAAGGGCTTGCCGGCTTCGTATCACTATCCGTACCTACACTGTCTATACTATACCTACTCAGCCGGCAAGCCTTTATTTCCCGGCGTCTGCAGTAATGTACTATTATTGCACACTTCAACGGGAAGTGAATACAAACAAACGAAGTTGGTTTTATTAACCCACGTCAAAAACGGAGCAGATTCTCTGTTCGACAAGGTGTTTCTCACAGATTACTCGAAAACCGCTAAACCCATTTGAAAGAGTACTTCCTAGTTGGTTCCGTTGTCATATAACATATAACATACCTAATTTTATTACGTTGTTGTCGGTTATTATTAAAAAAAAATGTTTTCAACGATGTTTAGACTTAGTTACCTATAGGTAATAAAGTTAGGTCCTATGTTAATAAAACATACCACATAAGATTTCCCACATAGGAGTAGCTAGCCCGTAATAAGGAATGTACAATATTTTTACGATATACAAAACGCTATAAAATATTTTTACGATATGAGCGTCCTAAGGGGCCGGCGTCCCGGCCTGACCGGCTAAATTACCCTTACCTGCCTTTATCTGGCTACTACGAGTATCCCGTGCCGTACGGTATTGACACATTGACAGGTCTATTTTAAAATATTTGTTTTACTAGCTATACGGCATAATATTTTATTTCGAAACAATTACATATATTTATCGAATTATTTTTTTAATGTGGGTGAATTAACACCACATTTTTTTAATTGCTATATACGAGGGGCGTCTGAAAAGTTCTAAGCCTAAGGTATTTCGAGGTTATATATGCGTTTATGATACTGGCCACAAGAAAGGCCATTTAAAAACAAATTATTAAAAAATAACATGTCACGTTTTTATTATTCTGTTTCGAGATATTCAACGGAAAAGTACATCATGTGTGAATTACCAACGAATATTACGAAAATTGAGCACCGTGCTGTAATTAAATTCCTTACAAAAAGTGACAAATCACCGCAGTGTATTTTTGAGGAAATGGCTATTATTTACGGTGATTCTGGGCCTTCTTATGCCACAGTCAAAAAGTGGAGTCGCTTATTTAAACTCGGACGGGAATCGATCGAAGACGACCCCCGCTCAGGGCGGCCAATATCGGTAGTGACCGAAGAAAACGTAGCAAAAGTCAAAAAGCTGGTATTAGAAGATAGAAGAATTAAGGTTTGGCAAATAGCTGAGGTCTTAGGTATTAGTAAAGAAAGAGTCGAAGAAATTTTACATGAACATTTGTACATGAGTAAAGTCAGTGCTCGTTGGGTACCGAAAATGCTAACGGCCTTCGATAAAGTACGTCGTGTGGAAACTTCTCGGGCGTTTTTAGAATTGTGCGAAGATGATTTAGATGAAGTTTGTTCCCGAATAGTAACTGTTGATGAAACATGGATCAGACAGTATGATCCGGAGTGTAAGTCTGAGTCGATGCAGTGGATTGAAAAGGGTGAAAGGCCGCCGAAGAAATTTAAAGTGCAAAAGTCGGCCTCTAAGTTAATGGCTACGGTATTTTGGGATTGTGATGGCATTCTTTTAATCGATTATTTAGAAAAAGGCTCTACGATAAACGGAACTTATTATGCAAATCTAATAAGACAGGTGCGACAAGCCATAGTTGAGAAAAGGCGGGGTAAACTAAGGAAAGGCATTTTGTTTTTGCAAGACAACGCACCCGTTCACACCGCTAATGTTGCGAGGCGTGCTATGAAGGAAGTTGGTTTTGACGAAATTGACCACCCACCCTACAGCCCAGATCTAGCCCCAAGCGATTATTTTCTATTCAATAATTTGAAGAAAGAGTTGAGGGGAAAGCGATTTAGAAGTGACGAAGAGATGAAGGCGGCTGTACAGGAGCATTTTGAAGGGCAAAATGAAGATTATTTTTTTAATGGCCTAAAAGCACTGTATAAAAAATGTAAAAAATGCATTGATTTAGGAGGAGACTATATTGAAAAATAAACACGAGTTCATTTGTGTAAATTGTTTTTTTCTATCTTAGGCTTAGAACTTTTCAGACGCCCCTCGTATATACTAAGTTCCTACTCGAGCTCACTCTTAGTGTGTCTTTGGTCGAAAGGTTAAAACGTTGAACCGGTAATCCGAAGATACCGGGTTCGAATCCTGGTGTGGACGATGTATGAGCGTAATTTATTTTTCCTTTGCTTGTTGATCTTTGTATCTACCTAGTACCTATAGCTATACGGCATTATCCAATCACGTTTGTTGTATGGGAGCCCCCTTGAATATTCATAAGATACCACCTGGTGACAGGCGGACAGACAGACGGACGGACATCGAAGTCTGAGTAATAGGATCCCGTTTTTAACCCTTTGGGTACGGAACCCTAAAAAAACGATACAAGGATGGGCTGGTTGGAGGCTAAAGTAAACTTATTCGCATGGCTACAATGATCGACATAATAACGACATAATTCCCCAAGATCGAGATAGAATATCAGTAAAAAAAGACAATTAAGTTGAAAAGACATTACCTTAATAACGGAACCCAACGAAACCGAAGTCACCTATCTCGGGCCCCGCGGCCGGGTGGCCAACTAACCTACATACCCGCGCGCCGTGCCGGCCGGCTCCTGCACCTTTCTTACGCCGTGGTTATATGCTGTGCGTTGGAGGTTTTCTTACTTTTTACAGTTCCGTACCCAAAGGGTCAAAAACGGGACCCTATTTATTACTCAGACTCCGCTGTCCCTCTGTCACCTAGCTTGTCATGAAGCGTGATAGCTAGACAGTTTTAATTTTCACAGATGATGTATTTCTGTTGCCGCTATAACAACTACTAAAAACAGAACAAAATAAATATTTAATTGCGGCTCCCATACAACAAGCGTGATCGGCTGCGTTAAATTTGCACCTCATTTGTATGCGACGATTGCGGCGCCACCGCGCCATACGTACATACCAGGTGCAAACTTAATTCGGCCAGTTAAGATGGGAAGTGTTTTTACGGCACCCTCGGTGCGCGACTCGCACTTGGCCGGTTATTTGTTGCGTCTCTTGTTTCAGCTTCGCCAAAATTTCTATCGTATGTTCCGGGTTTTCTCGTCTATAGGCTACATTTCTCCGCCGATTCTCATTAAATTTTATGAGTAGGTTTGATATATAGATTTTATTTTATCGATTAAGTTTTTCGAAATTTTTCCAATTGGCGGAGATATGGGGGTTCAAAACCTTAAAAATCTCAAATTTCAGTCTTTTAAAACCACATCGTAATCATCGTATACTTTTTGTTTTTAGAATTGTTCATCATCATCAGAAAAAACGAGCAAAACGGGTCGTTCATTGATTGTATTTGAAAATAGGTACCTGGAATATTATATCAAGAATTACTGTTGCGCTTTTCTCAGACCCCGGCTTGGAGGCTTTCTAACATTTTTTATGCCCTTCTCTGTTTATATATTGAAGTAAAGGTAAGACAGGAATTTTAGTTGTGGAATTAAAAAAACTACAGACTTTTTCATCTAAGTATATAATATCTAAAATCTTGCTTATTGATTAGTTAAAATTTGAAAGATCTATTCTATCTATTTTGAACAGAAAAGTATTATGTTACATTGGGAAATTAGTATCTAAAACTTGCTACTTTTCTTTCAAACAAAAATGTCTTATAGTTAAGCTATAAAATCATTTTAAATATGTATGAAGTTGAAATAGATTACATATTTTTAATTTCAATATCCGTCTGAGAAGCATACAATTTGTGTTTTGCTTCTCAGGTACGGATATTTATTATTTCCACGATATTTTTGAGTATTCACATATTTTTTTCAAAACAGAATTGAGATAATTTCAAATTAAACTGCGGAAAGCTAACATTCGAATCCCATTTTTATTCTATTTGTGTGCTGTCACCTTGTACTGTGCATGTGTAGTGTGTGAACAACAATGTCGCATGTAAACATCCAGGAATAGCGCAGGTCTATCTAACCTTATATAAGGGTCATCAACTTAGCGTTCACTGATAATTTACTGCTTTATTAGTGTAGGTAAATGAAGTTTTCCATGTGTACACTGGGGGTAGAAATATCCAGGACATTTGATTATGTTTTGGTTATATACGTGCACGTGTCGTAAGGATGTGAAAGTTTCGAAAACTAAAAGCTTCCACCCGTTTTCAAGAAATGTGAAGGTACTATGGGATGTACAAATGCAATTATGCTGCTCATTGTACGTTTTTATGTGCACGTTGCGACTACTATAGATTTAGATTTTAGAAACTGTTCCTAGAAAAAGATGTGTAAAATATAACTTCTTCGACGTTGGCTAATTCAATTGAAGTATTTGTAAAAAGGCACCAATTTAACTTGGACAGAAGTAAATTGAACTTGAAATGCCGCTTTCATACACCCTCCGGGTTGTCTACCTTTGCTGACGTCAATCTGAGTAGGCTGATTCACTGAAAAAAAAGGTTTGTTAAATGTAACTGCACTTTCGTCTACCTATAACTTAAAAAAAGTGACTACAAAACTATGGTAATATATTACCAAAATCAGTTGAGTTATTTTTTTAACCCATCAATTGTGTTGTATATTGTTTCACAATATTAGCTATATCTTGTGAAAAGGTTTGTTTATTTTAAGTAATATTTTTTTAACATATAGACATACCGTATGCTGACAACAGATTAACTGTTTGTCTAAACCTTACTGTATTTTCAACTTACTTTAGTGAATTGATGTATTGTACCTAACCAAGCCGTTCAGTAATGACTAAAATAGCTTTCTCATTATATGTAATCAAATAAAAATGTTGTTATACCCGAATCGTTCAATAAGTTATAACAAAGTGCTTTATCTGCAAGTAACCAAACAATTAGGTTATATGGCATAATTACTTTGTTCCTATACAGAAAAACTTGTTTGTTACTTATTACTAAATTGTTTCATTAGCTTTAACAATGTGCTTGCCTGCATGTAACCAAACGATTGGGTTATGTGGCAAAATTACGTTGTTCATATACAGCAAAACTGTACAGTTACTTAAAATCAAATAGTTTCATTAGCTTTAACAAAGTGCTTTGTCTGCGAGTAACCAAACAATTAGGTTATGTGGTAAAATTACTTTGTCTATATACAGCTAAACTTTTCAGTTACTCATAACCAAATTGTTTCATTAGCTTTAACAATGTGCTTTGTCTGCATGTAACCAAACGAATAGGTTATGCGGTAAAATTACTTTGTCTATATACAGCTAAACTTTTCAGTTACTTATAACCAAAACCTTTGTAGGCTAGGCACTAGGCGGCCAGTGAGATCTAGCTGTTGTTCATAAATATTGAATATCGCACGCACCTAACGACATCGGGAGGGTTATATTCTATGACATACTAAAGCAGTTCAGTTAAGGTTGACAGAAAGGGACAGAGCTATAGCAGTTATACGTCTTTGTCCCTTTCTCTCAAACCAAACTGAACTGCTTCAGTATGTCATATAGTAAACCCCCTGATTTCGTTAGATGCGTGCGATATTCAATATTTATGAACGACAGCTAGATCTCACTGGCCGCCTAGTGCCTAGCCTACAAAGGTTTTGGTTATAAGTACCTAACTGAAAAGTTTTGCTGTCATAGATCTCACTGGCCGCCTAGCGCCTATGTAGCCTAAATAAGGCTGAGATATTTCTATACAGGATCGCAATAGATCTCATCGTAAACTAAACGTTTCATAATTGTAGTCATGGCTGGCATATTATGATCGAAGAAAAAAGAAGATGAGACCTACTGACCCATTACCTATTAGGTACTTAACCCTTAAATGCATACGGTATCGAAAATGTACCACAATTTATTTCTTACTAATAATTGATTTAAATAACTTGAAATAAACCGTCCAAAAAAATAAAAGTCCAAGTGTCAATTGGCATTTTCAAAGTTACATTTGGCGTTTACTTGATTTCGACGTACGTTA
This sequence comes from Apotomis capreana, assembly GCA_947623375.1. Lineage (NCBI taxonomy): Eukaryota > Metazoa > Arthropoda > Insecta > Lepidoptera > Tortricidae > Apotomis > Apotomis capreana. Next base: position 4,154,634 of record OX392520.1, read on the forward strand.
GTTCAGTAGCATATTTTTGATACTTGCTTCTAAGGGTTAAAAGAGGTTGTTACTTTAAGAAAATGAACAAAAAAGATTTCGTGTATTTTTAACATAATTTTATTATAGTGATAATCAGTCTATCTATACATTATAATTACTATCTTTAATTTTAATATTAATTCTTGAATGTTAATGTATTACAAATAGTATAAGTACCAACTACTCTTGCAATGTTTAGCCTCTTATTATTTTAAGTAGACGTTTTGTTAAACTACGATTTCTAATTCAAGACCAAAAAATCTACCACAAGGTTGCCACTACAATAAAATATTTTTACAATAGTAAATTCCTTTTTCTTTTTTAAACACGCTAAAATAATTTATTTATTAGTAACTTTAACTCTATGTTTTAACAAAATAACTAGAAATATTTATTATTAAATAATTACGGGAGGAGATAATAAAAACTTAAGCATCGGAGATTTTTGGTACAAAATCTGCTATTGTACTTGTAACATTGTGAATTTGGTGCAAGCCAAGAAACAAACTCAGATGTCATTTAAATGTTGTCAATTTTGACAGTGACGTATCTGTCGTAGATTTTTTGGTCTTGAATTAGAAATCCGAGTATAGGTTGTTACAGGAGTCGGACTAATCATCGCAAAACAAGACTTAAGAAAAAAAATAACGGAAATACTCAATAACTTTTGGCCAATTTTGGGTTTCATTTATAAATATTACATATGAATTATATATTAAAACCAATTTTGGCCAAAAGTTAGTGAGTATTTCCGTTATTTTTTTTCTTAACTCTTGTTTTGCGATGATTAGTCCGACCCCTGGTTGTTACGTACCTACTTTTAGAAAATTAACAAAAAAATATTCCGTTTATTTTTAACATAATTAATAATCAGTCTATACGTTTTTAATTTTAGTTCTTCAATGTTAATGTAATATATTATAAGTACCTACTAGTTATGTAATTGTTAGCCTCTTTTTAAGAATACGTATTGTCTCTTTAAGTATGTGTGATACTTGTATCACTCCGGACTCTAGTCGCGATCTCGTGATAATAGGGTAGTTTGGGGAGAAACTGGTATGGTGTTTATTAATCGAATAAAATTCGAAGCCCGAAATAAAGTAGTTCAACTGAATAAAATTTATAATCAAACATTCACGATATAATTTACCCAGTCAATCGAAGGGATGTTTAAAAAACAACATAACTAACACTATGGTACCAATAAGTCAAATCCGCGAAAAAATTTAGACATGTTGTGTTTTATATAAACACCCAATCATTTTTATTGACTAGGTAATTTGTATCGTAAATGCTCACTTATACTGTATTCCGTTAAACTGTTTTATTTCGGTTTTTTTTTATTTCATGCGATTAATAAACACAATAGAATTTTCTCCCCAAACTACCCTAACTATCAAGTGATCGCGACAAGAGTTCGGATTCGGAGTCTCACGTATACTTAAAAAGAGGCACCAGTGCAGATTATTGTAACCTTATGATATTCAATAAAGATTTTTAATTTTATTTGTCCTTTGAATTGTACACTATTCACTATATGTGGCCACATTTCTAATTTGATTCAATGTATAACCAGAATTAGTGACAAAATCATTTCTTGAATTGTTATTATCACTACCTGATTGTAAATTACCTATTGTGTTATTAACATCAACCAACAATGCTCGATTTTCATTATCTGAATTACAGATGTGAAACTTGTTCAAATGTTTAGCAAAAGTATTCTTTAAATAAAATGATCGATCACAACCTTCGTCTATACAATGGTAAACTGAAAAATTATGTTTGTTATGAGCTACAACAAAATGCTTGAACAAGTTTCGTACATTACAACATTTTTCAAAACATAAAAAACATGTAATCATGTTCAAAATTGTTTCCTATTGCACTTCTAATCCAAGGTCAGTAAATAGAGTTCTAACAGTAGTAAATACTTTGTCGTATTTAGTATTTAAATTAAATACAGCTTTTTGAAGAAATTGCCACATGTGGTTGGATTCTTGAGGATACTCTGCATTTAATACGAATATAATTTTGAAACATGCATCAACAGATGTCACAATGTTTGTTATCTCATATCGTAAATGGTTAAGAATTATGTACCTTGCAGTTATCTCCTTTAATGAGGGACCCACTAAAATTATAAATGGTTGTAACGTCAAACCCAATTCATGCAGCTTTGTCTTCCGCCGTTGAATGGTCTCGTCTGTCTCAGCTGCACTCTTCAAATGACAAATAAAACCTTCCAGAACTTCATGTTTTGAAGGTGTCCATTGTTTTTTTGTCTTAGCTTTGACTTTAACCATGGAAGTCGTCATTAAAAATGGCAATGACATAAATGCCACCGTGTTGAGGACCTCGTCAGTATCTGCAACAGAAGTACGTGCTTATTATAAATTACTTGCGACGCGATGGCTGCGCAGGTAGCGATGGCCATAAACAATTTTGAAATATTAATATAACACGTGTTCTCTCGACAAAGAAAAGTACGTGTTTTTAATCTCGTACCAAACGGCAACAAAGTATTTAAGGCAAAATAACAGATTTACGATTTAACACCTCGGAACATCCTGTTGGTTAATGCATGGTAATTACTGTAAGAGCATTCCTAAGACCACTCTCTACTCAGGATTTCGGTCTTTGTCGAGAGGGTAAGAAGACTTTCAATATAATGTTATATTACATACACGCACGCACACACTTACACAAACAGACAGACACACAGACAGGTACACAGACATACAGACACGAACACACGCAAACACACATATAAACAGACAGACACACAGTCACACACAGACAGAGACACACCAGACACAGACACAGTCACACACAGACACGCACGCGCACACAGACAGAGAGACACACAAGACACAGACAGACACACAGTCACACACAGACACGCACACAGATACAAGACACAGACACAAGACACAGACTGACACACACACACACACAGACAGACAGACAGACAGACACAGACACAGACACACACACACACACAGTCACACGCAGACACGAACACACACACATACAGACAGACAGACAGCCAAAGAGACACACCACACACGCACACACAAAACATCGCTATAACAACTTATGATGTTGATATTAATGTTGTAAGTATGCATGTAGTGAGTATGTATATGTGTTTTTAAATATAGGTATATTTATGTGAACTTACCATCGTTTTCTAAATAGCTTAAAATTTCTTTTAAACTTGTATCTTATCGTTTACGGCAGTATTCTATTATTTTTGGTCTAATCACAAACCAGTTCTCGTACAACTTGTTATCATACAGAGGATACAAACTTTTGAAATCCTTCAAAAGCTGAAAAATAATAATTTTATATATATTTAATAATATCTTGGAGTTCATTAACATGAAATACTTAATTATGCATTTTATATTTAAATACACCATTTCTGGACAGTTGTGTAAAAAATTAAAATATTTAATAAGAAAAAAAACTTTAATATAATAAATTAATTAATTGTAAATACACATTCACATAAAATTAATAATAATAATTAAAACTAATTATTCTAGGACCCATTCCTAAAGGTTCCCGACTCAAATAAAATGTTTTGGACATATGGAGACAGTCTTACACAAATTGACTTCCTCCCATACTATCCCATTAGTCTAATACTAAGGTAGGCTTGTACTATGGGTACGAGACAATGATAAACATACTTATATAGAGAAATACACATAAACTTGAAACACAGAAAATAGCCTAGACTCAGGAACAAATACTCATGCTCATAACACAAAAATCTTTCCTTACCAGGATTTGAACCCGGGACCGCTAGCTTTGTAAGCATGGAAGCTTAAATAAATATAATGCAAAACAAATAACTTACCAACAAGACACCACCAGGCTGGTTTAGGGGCTTATATTTTTTTAAGTAGTCATCTACTGTCATTTCCGTTGTTAATTCGGTCAATCTCTCTTTACCTTCATTCGAAGATTGTAGTATTTTAAACAATTCCTGAAATAATAAATTAGGTTAGTATTTGAGTTTTTTAAAGGACTAATCGTGTATATCCTTTTGCAGCTGACTGTACCTGCTAATGTCATATTATTAAGAAAAAAAAAATCACAAGTGCGAGTCCGACTAGCGCATGAAGGGTTCCGTACCATAAAACAAGTTTGTTGTATGGGAGGCTCCTTAAATATTTATTTTATTTTATTTTTAGTATTTGTTGTTATAGCGGCAATAGAAATACATCATCTGTGAAAATTTCAACTGTCTAGCTATCACCGTTCTTGAGATACAGCCTGGTGACAGACGGACGGACGGACAGCGAAGTCTCAGTAATAGGGTCCCGTTTTTACCCTTTGGGTACGGAACCCTAAGAAGATACTTAACAATATTGTTCACAAAATACCTAGGTAAGGATTTAGTGACTTACACATAATGTGTCAGGAGGAGGTATTATTTCAGTATCAGTTAATTGTACCACTGAATCATGTACATCTGGTTCCAATTCAAATGGTTGCAGCACATATGTCGTCACTGAGCCCTGTGCCGAAGTAGAAGGTTGATCAGAGATCTGGAAAATAAATTTAAGTAGAAATTAGGGACTTTCTAATCCTGATCTTCATTTCTTTCTTTATCATAGAATAATATTTTGTTATTATGAATATGAATTGAGTATGGGTGTAACCGCTACAAGTGTTTTTCAATGCCTATTAATTTATAGACCACTTTACGGTATTTGAATAATCTCAAAATACGTAAAAATTATATGAGATACTGATGAAACAAGAAAAAACAAGGAACTAAGTTCAACATTTTGAGTTCGATAACTTATGTGTAGCTTATTTTATGAGCATTTGTTGGGTGGGAAAGTCCATTTTATGAAAATATCAAATACTAATAATACCATTCAATACCCATAAAATATAAGCCTAGTGTTATGAAACCGATTCGATAAACGCAAGTTTTAATATAGCTTCAGCACAAAGTTCTTAATTTCCCCAATGCTTGTAGGCTTTAGTATGGCGCGTTTTTTGGGAAAGTCCAAAAATGTGCTATTAACATTGCTGTTATTAGGGGAGTTTTTATGAGATTGAAGTCGTTTTTTCACCAATATTTCTATTACTGAGAGGTCGTTCTATAAACATATCCGCTTGCTTTGTAATTGATAACAAGACAACGACGAACACGTGTAAAAAATATATTAACTTACAGCCATATTAGTTCCGCCAGTTCCGCCACCATTTTCGGATGCAGTCAAAGTTCTTAGCAATTGAATTTCTTCGTTTAATTTGGCCGTATGGCCAATTATGGGTATTAATTCTTTTAAATCGCTCTCGGAAAGCATTTGCAAGGTTTCCATGTCAATAGCTTGTTCTAAAAAAATATGCGAGAAATCAGTAATTAAAATAAAAGCTACATTTCATGCACAATTTCACGCGAAGGTGAATGTAAAAAAGAATTAGATAAGTGCTTAGTTTCTTACCTTTAAATTGATTAATGTAGATGTCTAGGCCCCATTCTCGTAGGTCTTCGAGAGGGTCTGGCGGAGACGGATTCCCCACATCCATTTTACTAAATTTTAAAAGTTTTACATACATACAAGTAGGTAAAATAGTGACACTGAATCTATAATTTCATTAACAATTAACTTTAAGTAAGAAATATTTGAATTACTTATTTAAAAGGCGTAACGTAACGTAGAACGTAGAACTGCTGACGTTTGTACGCGGACGCGGCCGGCCGAACAGGAATGAACGAGTTTGCGAAGCGGGAAACCGGCCGGCGACGCGTGCGCAGGGCTGCCAACAGTGCCAACAGATTTTTTACCATTAGTCAGCCGCGAGTCCCAAATTATACAAAATTGGTTGTCAGAATACAAAAAGTGATGAAAATTATTAAATTGCATGAATGTACGTCACACATTTCTTTAAATGCGTAGATTAAAATTCTACTCAATTTAGAGCCTGCCCCAAGGATGTTAGGGCAAATTTTTATTTTGTTGTCGATTTTTTTTTCTCAGATTTCAATAAAATTTGGTGATTGTATTAAGCGGACGGTCCGACATGTTTCGAATTCGTATGGAGCGTCGATCAAAGAATCAGTGACGAGGTTGCCGCGGCGGTGTACGGGCAGCCGTCCCTGATGAAGAGCTCCATACGAGTTCGAAACATGTCGGGCCGTTCCTGTCAATTTCACGTGAGTGTAAACCGCTTAATACAATAATTAAATATGTCTCACGAAAGTTTTAATAAGATTAAAATTTGGTGAGTTGGTAAAGGCTTCTTCTGACCATGGTCTCACGATATGTCCTACAAATTTTTCTCCATTGAGTTACGCAAAACGTATGACAGAAATTGACTTATGGGACCATTTTTATTTTGTTGTCGAATTATTTATTTTGCATTTCGAGCTCCTCATTTTCAACTAAATTTTAGTACAAAATACGAAATTTAGTAAAAAAATATCCATACATTTTTTGTAACTCAATGGAAAATTTTGTAGGACATATCGTGAAATTGGGCCTACCTTGTTCAGCATACGCAACTTTACCAACTGAGCAAATTTTATTGATTTCTGAGTAAAAAACAAAATACACAACAAAATAAAAATCTGCCCATTACTCAAATTCTTTATATGGCAACAATTTTACCTAATAAGCAAGCTGTCAAATTATAAGTATAGCCTGACATGCTGCGATTGGACCTTGGGATAGTGGCGCTAAATACAGCTTTCATGTTCAGAGCCCAAATAGGTTACATTTACGTACTGACTTGACAAGAGAATTCGTCTTATCACTAGGGAGTGATCTTTCCCAGACAGCCTTTAGATTTATAGTCATTGGTAAATAAACTGTTACCACAAAAAAATATTGCAACATTTTCAAATGTATCGCTGTTCTTTTGTGATCTGACTTTCACTGGTCAGACTCGGATATTCTCGGAATAAAATTGAGTTTTCTGGATCAAAATAATTCATGTATCCAATTATACGAGATGGTCCAGGATACAGTGCTACATAAAAGAGTAGAAAATAAAAATGAGGGCGCCCCTTCCTTCGCAACTGCCACATTTTTGACGTAGTGCTTGAACATGGTAACAATTTTGTATGAAAAGTTGAGGCTAGTAGACCCAGTTTTGAAATATATTTCAAATGGTTAATAATGATCTTACTAGCTCTAAAAAAATATCTTGTATTTTTGTGAAAGCTAGAAAGCTAATTTTATCAATTGAAAATTAGAAATTTCATGAACAGTCAAAAATGCCGTCCACCATTTTTGCCTTTTGCTAATCTGTGGCGTGACGTAGAATTACCTGTAAATATTCGAAATTCGACCGTCGTATAGTGCCATTCCGCTCACTCCAATATACTTTGACAGGAGATCGAGAGGGACGGTACTATTCTAAGTCGTCAAAGTAGACTTTCAGTTTTGTTTACATGACCGATGACGTGACTATCATAAGCGAAAATGGCGGACAGCGTTTTAAGCATTTCAAAATACAGATTAACCTTTTGAGCGCCACAGTCGGCTGTGGCCGTCAACAAAAAATCGTGCCCCTGACGCCACGTCGGCCACAGGATCAATGATCAAAAACTTTGTAATTCTAACCGCTATAAGTATTTTTCAATCCCTGTTGATTTTGGGGCACATCTTTTTTTTTACTCTGGCGTCAGTGGCACGGTAAATTGCTAGACCGCTTGGCGGTCAATAGGTTAAAAACCATATTTTCAAATTCAATTTTTTCAGCCATCTTTCACTTTTATGAATTGAAAAATATATATTTAGGTTTCCTTTGCTAAATACTATACGGAATAAACATTAGTTTATTACAATTTGACATGAGTCAACTAGCCTATTCCTTTTTCATCCATTTTCTACTCTTTTGTGTCGCACTGTACATCAGCGGTTCAATTACACCGTTTTATTGTATCCAATTATACAATCTGGCAAGTGGCAGCCCTAGTGCGGTGAAGCAGGAAGGGGTTCCGTTGCGAGCGGGGGGTAAGCGTTCGGTTACACGTAAGCAAAGGTTTTATCTATACACTAATCTTCGTTTGGTTAGACGTTGCATTAAGTTGTGGTTAGATAATGCTAATGTTTTGCTAAAGTTGCTCAACCGTAGGTTGGTTCTACTTACCAAACAAAGCAGGTTGTATGTAACAAAAAATAGTCTAAAATAGTTAATCAATGTTGAGTTATATAATAAAAGAGACTTATGTTATTGCTAGCCATCGCATTTGCTCGAAGTTTGAACTTGGATTTTGTTACATATTTTCAATGATTACGCTTGAAATTAGATCAATGGGTTTATTTACCTATAACCACTTGGGTTTGTTTACTGTTTTATTGTTACACGCAAACAAGCATTTGATTGCGAATAGCCCAACCTAAAATAACATTAACTGTTTTATTACATATAGACAAACCAAAATGTTAAATCAAATTAACTTTAATTACGCCTTATCGAATTATGGTTATTGATGAAATAAGCGAAGTAGTTAGGTTAAATATTTTTTTCAGTGTTTAAGGATAAAAATAGACGCATGTATTATTAGCCCGGAATGAATCGGTTTTACAAAAACAAACATGTAAAAGATATATTTGTGTTAGGAAGTTTATTAGGAAATCGAATTTGTTACAATTTTGTTTATAAATTTATAATCATTGTCCATATTATAACTACTGTTACCACTAGAGACCTTGCCCTTCAGAACTAAAGAAGGCTATATAATGATTATCTCCTTATGTTACACGTGTAACGTCGGCAAGTTGTTTAGTTAGATAGTATTGAATCATTGACCGACTTTTGATACTTTGCCAACGGACTTACACTTACACTAGCAATATATGTATGTGTCAGTTGACAACCCAAATTATTTGGATTCGCATACTCGTATTCCAATTCGTTGTCTCTTCTGCCGGTCTCACTCGGAGGTTTTGTGCGTCTCATTTTTTGAAGTAGTGACCGATAAAGATATTGAGAAGAATTATGGCGTTATCATGATTTGTCACACGTATCTTGTGTTATACCAACCAACCTGTTGTATTTAAGACAAATAAACAAGCTTTTAACATTAGCTATGTAGCTAGAAGATCTTATGTGACTACTTTCTCAAGAGCTGTAATAGTCGTATATTGTTTAAAGAAACGTCGAAACAATTGATCAAATGAAAATTCATAAGTCCTCCAAATCTGAAGGAACTTAAAAAAATCGAAAACTGTCAAATCAATGTCAGTAAGGTCAACAAAAAAAACTACCAAACCCAAATCAACCAAAACGCCATCACACAAAGTCCAAAATCCCTCACATTTATCACCAATCGCAATTACTCTATTTGCAACTGTAATGGCAAAGTGTTAGAGTACATATTGTAGTGTATAGGTTGTATAAAAGTGTGCCAACTCGCGAGGTCGCGTAAGCGGGTCAGTGGGACAGCGCAAGTGGGTGAGTGACGGCCCAGCATTGAACTTGGGTTCTGTGGTTATGTCACTGCTGCCCTGTGATGTGACGGTGCGGAAATCCAGTGCACCGGTGGACACGCGGTGACGCCGGTGACGCGTCGCGAAAAGCTGCGGGAGCGCGAGATAGCTCAAACGCGCGTCAGGATCGGGAATACTCATGCACGCCCCAAACAGTTGACATTGCCAACCCCTTAATAGAAGCCTTCATGATCCGATATGAGGCTAACTTTCAATGCACCCGTGGTGTATCATTCAATAAATAAAAGATAGTGTATTACTGTATAAATGCACAGTAAAATACATTTCACAAAAAAATTACAACCGTTAGACAGCACGTTGTCTTATCGCAATGTCCTCGTGCAAATATTTTGCCGTGTCAGTACTTTTCTGTGAAGAAATCAGTTTCGACGTTATACGATTGGTATGCTAGTAGTAGTAGGTAATAGCTTATCATTTATTTAAACCTATACTTGCAAGTTTAACCAGTACGTGATATGCTTTATGTCGGCAATCGATAATCTGACAACCTCCCTCAGTACGTCAGATTACCGATGAATCGTTTCCCGTACGTGTGAAAATCGAGTACTGTAATTGAAATATTGCTACATGCAATTACGAAATAGCTAAGTCGATAAATGATTTCGATTCGTTTGATGTGTGTGTCACGTTAGACATACGCTATTGTTTAAATTAATGAGTTTTTTCAATTGATTGTGTTCAATGGCTTATCGTATTTAGCTAATGAAAAATGAAAGGAGATTGTGTCTGATAATTCATCAAGTTTTGTTATTGATTTGTTTGTACTGTTGTATTGAAACGACTGCTTTATATTTTTTTCTATTTTAGTTACAGTAGTATATAATGTTTTACTTCTTCCATTTATATCCTATAGTCTTCTAAATTATTAGCACAACCGATAGCAAGGTTTACTTTTCACGCAATAAATAATATTATCCATTTCGTCGAACAGTTTGCCGCGAGCGAGATAGAGCGAGATAAAATGACAGCCATTTGGGCTAGTTCCCAGTTCCGAGACACGTCTACAAACCTTATACATCTTAACTTATTTACTCCTTACTTATTAAAATACTAATAAGTAAGGAGTAAATAGGTCATAAAGTCATAACTCATAACATAACTATAATAGTTTATGGCCACCCATCGTTGTTAACATCCCTATTTCTCGGAACGTCTAGACGACCTTTACGTTCACAATAGTATAGATAACTACTGACTGAGTTAGGAGCCTTGGTAGCTGGGCGAGTATCGCATCCAACGGAATCGGTTTCGGCTAAACTGCGGTGTGAATTCGGTATTTCGGGTTTCGGTATTTTGCAACTGTTGGCTAATCCCGAAGAACATCAATTTGCAGACGACCATACTTGTGCAATTTGCAATATCGCTACGCGATTATCTTATCTGCTGTCCTGTACCCAGCGGATCTAAGTCGGTCGCGTTTGCCGCGCCGTAGATTGATGACATAGCATCAAAGTAAGGGATTTCCAGGCACACTTCAGGCACATTTCTTATTTGCTAATATTTTTCACGTACTTTAGGTTCTGACATTCTTCGTAGATCTCCTATCGCACCTATATAACTGATTTTGTTGCTTCTGCTTTGCGAAAAAAGTTCTCAATTACAATTTGCGCAAAACACATGTTAGTAGTCTATCATTCAGTTCATAAATCAATCTGACCCTATTTATTGAGCCATTGAAAACCGGCCTACATCATTTCTTATCGATGGGAATTTAGCCTAGCCTCTTTATTATTTAGACATACCATTAGTGAATTTGGGTATCGAGTCTCCGTAATAAAATAGTTAAGTAATCGAGACAGTCGAGTCTTTACTGCCACATTAGGTGCTTACTTAACACGGGACATGAAATCCGGAAAGGATTTTCCTATAATTGTTTTTCCGGCTTAGCATCTCTACATAGACGTAGATATTACGGTATAGCGAACATTTTTTTTAACGGTTACGTTAACAAAAATAAGTAAATAGTTTTGGTTTCGGTGAGAAGGGACATCCCTTTCTGCCCACGTCACCTTCAGGTTCTTCGCTTTTCTTGGGGTAGCCTTACAACGAAATGAAAAATAAACATGTAACTCGTTTGCTACCTCCACTCGGATTCTGGGTTTATCTAATAATTGAAAAGTAATTTTATACTGACATTGCAATCGACTATTACTTTGATTCATGCTGAATTATAAATAAAGCAACTAAACCAATCGATTTTATTGGAGTTTAAATCTCTTTGCTTATCGATATGTACCTATCTAAATTCTGTTTCCCGAAATAGACTAGTTATAATTACGGAATGCCGTTGTTCTATTTAAAGATACTCGTGTTGAGAAACGTAACAGTAATAGGCAATCTTTACTGGTATTGGTGTGTTCTAATGATAGGACAACGCAAACATGTTATGGTTCTATACACGTGTAGGCTGCTTGCATATTTAATTATGTCATAGAACTTTTTCTAATCGAATACCTCCCTTCGCTTCTAAGATGGGTCCAAAATTATGATTACGTGTTTTATGATTTACACAAACATAATTAGTTAATTATAAACTATACAAACGATATTTTCATGGCTTCTCTTACGCAATATATCAAGGCTAAACCACTATACAATTATGAGCCTCCTGAAAATTTCTCCCGGCTCAATTTACAAAGGGTTTTCTTAGAAATCAGGGTTACCTTACAATAAGTACAGCCAGCTTTTGTTTGATTGTATATTGTTCCCGCGAAATAGGCTTCTGTTATATTTTATGAGACCTAATAATTTATACACAAATGGTATACGTGAAACATTAACCAGTTTATGTGTAAAGAAAATTCGAAAAAGGTGCTTACAGTTACAGTACATGAGCTCTCGGATTACGAATCGGGTTTTGGTGAAAACTGAGAGGATCTTATCTGGATCGTATAAGAGAAAGCTAGACAGCATACTGCTAGCTCACGCACTGGGATCCTATGGAAAAATAAATAGTGATATATTTGATGGTTATTTATTATTTAAACTTTATTGAACAGATCAAACTAGTGGTAGGGCTAAACAGAAACATTGAGTTGGAGTTAGTATGAGTACTAACCGGTAATGTGATAGACCTCTTGCCTGAGAATGACACATAATAAACGTCAGTTTTACGTTTTGCCTAGCAATTATATGTAGGGGAGGACCAGAATAGATAAATGGTAAACTAAACTGTCAGTTTTGTAGACCACTACAAACGTCGATAGACAATACAAGTCCAATGGAAGAAACTAAACGGGTGGATTCATAAAGAAGAGCCTCAGATCAGATGACATATAGATAGGTAATGTAAGATAATTTTATCAATATCAATACATGCAAAAGTCAAATATTCAGGTTATAAGGAAATAACGGCTCATCTCCCGCATACAATACCCGATCGGATCGCGTGCAGTCTTCAATTCACCTCGACGTCTAATAAACGCCGTACACCTTCCGTGTTTCACAAGGGCACAAACAGGACTTATTGATTTGATTCGACAATAGGGTTGGTACAATTACAAATCCAATGGTCGGTACTTGTTAATGTCAAACCGTTGAAATTTTCACATTGACAAGTGTCAACCACCGACTGCCAAAGATGCCTTCAAGCTTCAGTCAAGAATGGTATAATCAGTCAATTAAATAGAATATTAAAAAAAATATATATGGTAAAGAAAAGTGAAAGACTTGCAATTGCTTGCAAAAAAAAATACTATGTCTTCCAAATAATTAGTACCTACAGACAGACCGAGTAATAAAGGTAATCTCTTTGTATTCTCAACTGCTGCTCGAATGCTATTTCTGCGCTCTTCTCTGCTAAATACATACAGCGCAATGTGAATAAAAAAAAATTGAACATGTATGTTTAATTATTTATTACATTATATTTTTTTTAATTTCAATGATATTGTTGTATCGAACCTCACCCAATCCACTTTTGAACATAGTTCAATATTTAGCCTACAATAAAAATTTCGGCACAACCTTGAAAACATGTCATATCGCGCCAATTGTGTCAACATATTGATTAACGACTCGCCCTTAGAGCTTCATATATTCACGTGAGCACGGCCACGTGAGTGCTGCACATTTGCACCGTGCACTACGTGACATTTTATACCTGTACACTCAGCACCAAATAATATACGCGATAAATAGCCCGCGACTTCGTCTGCGTCGTCTTTCAGCGATTTTCCCATAAAAACGTACACTTGTGGACAGTGTTCTTGGGATAAAAAGTATCTTAAATATAGCCTTCCTCGGGAATCAAGCTATTTCCATATCAAATTTCATCTAAATCGGTTCAGCAGTTTAAGCGTGAGGAGGTAACAGACCGAGTTACTTTTCGCATTTAAAATATTATAATACGCACTGTAGTAGCCCTCAGTGTGTCAGTCCTCCGATTTATGTAACTAGCAGCTAACATTTGGGCTACTGTTAATAAATATATATACATATATTTTCAAAAATATCTTCTCAACTCTTTAGACGAATAATAGACTAACCGTGTATATATTTTTATAGCAGACTGTACATTAACTTTGTTGTTTAGGGATGACATGTGACTAGAGTTTATGAGAGGATTAGAGCTTCCAATCCTGGGTGATCCCAGGATTGGAAGTACTAGAGATGATCTTTGGAAAGGGAAGTACGAGAGGGGTTATTTCTTTTGTTTTCTATATTTTTCAGCTATTAAGTAACTTAAGATTGGTGTAAAATTATAGGATAGATACTGTTATCATTTATCAATATCATCTGTGTATTCATGAATTTCAATTCAGTAAATAACTACGGTGTTCCTTAATTGTTATGTCAATGTTGTCATATTATTAGCACCGCACATTTTATAGAAAATGCTGTCTACACTTAGACAATGAACGTGAGCAAAGTTTACTGTAAACAGTAAACAATAGAAAGGCACGTGTGAACATAAGAACGCATTTGCACGGAAATAAACAACACAATAGACGCAGACTCACTGGCTTCACCATTAACAAATTGGTGCGCGAACAACTCACCGTACATGTTACGAGTACTTAGTTAGTGCTTGAAAGTGAAGCCAGTTTTGGTTAGACACGGGCTCAGTTCTGTCCGTGTACGCATCTGTTACAACCTTACAACGTCAATGTCACAAGCAACATGTTTCTATGATTGGTTCGTAGCTTCGTAGACACGCACACATAAAACCAAAAGCGGCTTCATCTTTTAAATCTGTTGTCGGAAGACTCGTTCTAGGCGTACTTTACTAAAGGTTTCACAAATCGTTGTACATTTTTTTGCTTTTGCATTTGGAGAAAATTTTAGTTATTCCGACTTAGAATCCTGCAATGAGCATTGTTGATTCTAGTTCATGCAATTTTGAATTTTCTATGGCTTTACTTCACACAAATATGCTTAAAATGGGAGACAGAAATTGGGACACTTTTATTTTATTTATAGCTTGCTGAATGAATATTGAACTTTACTCCAAATACAAAAACATAACAATAAAGTGAACAACGATTTGTTAATACGCCCCTTTTCAACCTACACAGTGGATTTTGGTGGTTCTTTAACTGTATTTGCCTTTTTAAGGGCGTTCACAGTTAGTTTAACTCAAATAAAAAGTGAAATTGAAATATCTTTTGAATAAATAGGGTCAAGTTTTTATTATTACTTACTTAGAATTTATTTTTCACTGCATATTCCAACTGAATCAAAAAAAATGTAAGTTAAAACCAGACAGTTCTATTCTATTTTTTTTTAAATGGCAAGCGGTCACAGTTAAGCGACCATTACTGCCAATGTCTC
This sequence comes from Apotomis capreana, assembly GCA_947623375.1. Classification (NCBI taxonomy): domain Eukaryota; kingdom Metazoa; phylum Arthropoda; class Insecta; order Lepidoptera; family Tortricidae; genus Apotomis; species Apotomis capreana. Next base: position 4,169,918 of record OX392520.1, read on the forward strand.
GTTGCCAATCGCACTCGGCGACTAGATAGAGGATTGATACCACGTTGTACGGTGAGTTGATAAAATCGTGCTTTTTGTAAAGTGATAGCGATTTACAAAAAACCACACGGACTATCGGGCCTTGACCCAGGAAGGGCTATGTACGCTTCAAGTTGAATTCTTCATTAGCTATTCACACATTCGTTTGATCACTGCACAATACGCTATCAATACTACACATTGAACGACAAAAATGAATAAATAACGAACAACAAAACCTAAACGCATGCGGCCATCTTAAGTCACGGACCGGAAGTCAAATTCCTATAGTTTCTAAAATAAAATAAAATAGCAGCAATATTTCAGGGAAATTACTTTAAGTTATAACTTTGTTAAGTATTACAAACAATATTGTAGGTCGAAGTAAATTAATGTATTACATAATCGTCTAGACCAACCCAACCCGAAACACTAAACATTAGTTCGCAGAAATAATGTAAGTGGGCGATTTATTCAAGCCCCGTCGTCAAGGTCTGGGACGACGGACGTAAATTATGCCGCATTTAGGATAGTATCGTTCACTTAATAAAGGCACAGAATTAATCCCCACAGAAGGTTCTCTCTTTTGTTTTTCACAAAACCCGCCTAAGAATTGTATTATATTATATGTATTAATCTAGATGTACTATGGGCCATGCATTTGTGCAGCCCATAGTACATAAGAGAATAGTATGGTCGTTTGTTTAAAATGCGACGTGATTGGCTGTGAGGCGTGGCTACGCGGTCGCTGTCAATTTTGCGCAACTTTGAGTGGCTGTGAGCGCACGCGGATAAAAGCGAAAGGCGGAGCCAAGCACCATGGTGTGCACCGATACGTGCTATGCTATCAGCGCGGTTCGCGGCTTGTAGCATGAGCAAATTTGATGAAACTGATGAAATCTTCATTTTTTATTTAGCATCAGAATATATTTCGCATTCTTTGATTTGAACCATAGTTAAATTAATTTGCGCGTCCTAAGCTATTTTACATTTTACAATCACAATTTAACACCTAAACAGGAAATTCAAACGGTTGTTTGTTTTGCTGCTCCATAACATTTGGCCCTATCTATTTCATAGCTCCGCGCACGATTTTGACTAATGACGATACAAACAACTAAATTGAGGAGTTGTTGCGTAACCAAGTCAATAGATATAAGTGGTCGCTTCCGGATTTTCTTGGGTTATTCCGCCTATGTGGCTTGCTATCCGATTCAGTTGACTATACACCTGGCGTTTATGAAGCCATCACAAACGAGGTGTAAACTTAAGTCGGTCGGTTAGTAGTTTCCTTTCTCGGTCTAGTAGACGATCGCTAGTGCGAAGTTGTGTGAATCAGTTGCTCTGTTGTGATGTTTACGTAATCCAATTTAATAAACAATCTTTGAGACGCAATATAGTTCAATAAAAACTATTGCCACATACACTCTTTACGTCTCTACATGAGAACGCATATCAAACAAACACAACTTTCCACCATACTTTTTTTGTGCGTAATTGTCATCATTATCACACAATGTTTACATATTGTAGACTCTTATTTTTATTATATATTAAGTTTTGTTTAATATTTGAAGTTTACATATTACACTTTACAGTAGACAAAACAGTCTGAAATGTTGTCCGTAGTTGTAATTGAGTAACAGACACATTATATGTCTCAATATTTTAAAGCATTAATTAAGTTCTATAAATAACCATCTGAACGAATCAAGTGCGAGAACGAGTCAAAGGAATATAATTTTCAGAAACTGGCAATAAGGGCTCTAATTTCGATTAACATTAACATATTGCCATTTGGTATGGCCGTGATATGGCCAATGTAGCTGACATTGGCAAGTTGTCATTTAAATAGAGCACATTCCAAAACTATACGTACAGTATTGATGATAATATTCCATTCAGATTTCACCAGAAACGTTGAGTTTAGGTCACGTTAATTATATGGATTTATCTCAAATACTAATTCACATACAGTCCTACAGAAATCATGTTTTATGACTGAATAAAAAGTAGCCTATGTTTTAAGTTGAGATGGAAACTATGTCCGTTCCAAATTTCACGCAAATCCGTTCATACTTTTCAGCGTTAAGAAGTACCAAACATAGACACACAAACTTTCGCTTTTGTAGTATTTAGTGGGATTACCTACCCAATCTTCTAACTTGTAATCAATCCGAACACGAGTCTATATATTTAGCCCCTAAAGCAATTAGCTAATTGGAATCAAATCTCGTTACATTAATGATTCAAATAATTAAATGCTAATAGTACAAGGCCATAACCGCCCAAACTTTTGGTTGACATTAGGAATTGACTGGTACTGGTATTTTATAGTAACAATTGACTGACTCACCTTAATGGTGACAACCGTCGTTGTCACCTTAGAAACGACTCCAATTGTTTTTTTTTGTTTTAACACTTTTTTCAAGGAAATCGAATGGATTAACAAAACCGTCTTATCTTTAAATATATTAAAGGCTAGGAATATTTTACCTTGCTGCAATGCCTGCAATAGATAAATGAAACCATTTTTACACCTTTCAAAACCACACAAATGAACGGATCTGATTATAAGCAGCTTTAAACAACTAACTAATGCTAAAATGTCATCCGTTATCAATTTATCACTAATCAGATAACCTTTGCGTAACAAAGTAGAGTAAAATGAAAATAATTTCTTTGATAACTAACTACATCAAAATGAAAGGGAAGGAATATGACTTAGGTTTTGAACTTGTTCATAATTATAATATAATATAGATTAGGATAGGATAAATAAACCGAGCAGTCATTACCTATTTCGATTGTGAATCTAATATGTTCGCACGATTCAGGTTTGTGTGTCGTTCCAAATACGACGGCCTATTTGCCGTGTATCGCTTAGCGTTGCATAAGACAATGGAAATGGGCTACTGAGCCGCATTGCTTCATAGATTCGCAGGGTTGCCGACTGGCTTTGTCACGTTATGCGAATCCGATGAAATATTTTTATAGTTGGAACTTATAAACTTAAATTGAGTGAAGTCGGGAGGTAGGAGTAGTTTAACTCAGTTATAAAATGGCCCAATAAACTATTGACTAGCATTAGTGTACACAATAGTAGTATTGTAGTGTTTACAATGCCTAAGACAACACTAATTATCTAGCATAAAAAAAAAGTTGTCTATATTCAAACAACCTTTTATTCTGGGTTAGCATAAATAATATTTCTCTAAACTGATTTATTTCCCAAGTGCGTCATTTCTTAATTCACCACACTTTTCTCTGAGGTCAAAAACTTTTCCGGATATTTTTACAATCGTTGTGTAAAACATAAAGTGAATTTGAAGTTTCAGAGATAAAACGTAGGTGGCGACGCGAAACAGGTAATAAAACACTTAGAAAGGTTCGTTATTAAACCCTAGGAGTTATCGCTTAGATTCATATTTTATCAATTATTATACATTCTTTACTAAATCAAATTCATTTCAATTGGGGTTTGGTAACTCAGTTTCGCGAACTCTCGTTCAATTAACGTCATGTTAATTTTTACTTGTTTCATTTCAATTGTATAATTTTTGATACTGTTGTGTCAAGGGGTTGACCCAACTGGTTCTTTTAAATGTCTGAGTCTACCGGTATTCCATAAGAGGAGACCACTGTTGAGAAGAAACGCCGAAAGAAACTCACAGTCAGTATTTCTTCGTAAATGATACTAAACTAAAATTACTGCAGTAATATGAACTTAATTTATACCTACTTATCAGGATGTTTTATGTCATTTCTTCTTTGACAACCCTGTAACCCCGCGAGTCGTGAGTTATGATCTAGTTGCTTGTCTGCTTGTCTCAAATTTGTCTTTACCCTGTTTACTTTCACTGGCTGTTGTCTCGAAGGATGTGGTCGTGACGTGTCGCAACACGTGATTCATTTGTGCTCGTAATTTGACCAATAAGGGTGAAACCAGAAGAGCGTAATTTTTTGAGAATTGAGTCGCGTTGATAGAAGCCTAAAAGTAGAAGTAATAGAAATTATAGGCGGGAACTAGTTTGAGAACGTAGCTGGGTTGTTTTATAAAAAAAAATCTAATATTTTATTTTATTTCCATCAATTGAATTAAATAAAATATTAAATTAAAGCCAAATAACCTATACGTACTAATCCGCCTATAATGTTTAGGCTACGCATTTTAAATTTTGTTCTTCTTCTCATGTATCTGTGAATATCCATAATATGGAACTATTAATATGATGTCACCATGTTATAGTTTATACTAAATGTGGTGTTTTAACTGTATTAGTATTAAATTAAATAGTAGATTTGTACAAATAGTGACCCGTGTGTCAAAGCAGTGATCCCTCGTTAGCTAGATGTTATACATTTTTCAATTTATGGGGAGCATAGTTTGCGGTATCTGTACCTATGTAATAATATTATATAACACTCATACGTCACTTAGAAATAAAATTGACGTTACTATCTGAATATATTTAGACATTTAATGTTGTTTTCGTTTTCGTACCGCAAATTTCTTTGAACTATATATAGAAAACCAATTTACGGAATGCCGTGTATGGTTTAAATGTATTTATTAAGCCATAAGGAAGTCACCGAACTTTGCACGTGTTCAATTTATTATCTACTATACATAATTACATAATATTATTATTGAAGTATGGTGCATATACATAGGATACCTAACTGAATTGCTTATGGGCGCCCAAAAAGCTAAATAAAATTACACATTCAAACTATAGCACTACTATCATATTATACTGCCACTTTACATCAACGTTGATTTTAGGCTACTAATACCTACATATATAGCCCAAAAGCTCGATTCTGAAACGTGGCAGACCTCGCCGGCGATGGCGGGACGACTTGGATGTCTTCTGGAAGGATTGGCCAGAAATAGCCTTAAGTCGAGATCACTCTGAGAAAAGAAGGAGGCCTTTACCCAGCAATAATACCTACATTTGTGTCGCTCCCAACGTAAACTTACCAAACGGCGTCACCTGTCAATGTGTCCTTATGACAAGCGATAAGGCCCTTTTGGTTGAGAACGATAATTATATTTCAATTTTGGACTATAAATTGCCCATAATAAGGTAAATAAACGTTTTTCGTGTCAACAGTGCTATTGCTAACCGGGTTACGCCCTACACATAATAATTAAGCTTTGTTCGGCTCGCTAGTTTATTCGTAATTGTTCGCCGGTCTAGATTGTTCTAGGCTATTTACCTGGAGGTAATTAGCATCTAGCAATCGACTTTTTAACGTCGAAATCAATATTAAAAGAGATTTTAGATAGGCAACCGATAATGTCGTATAATAGTAACCAAGGAGTTGAAAGGATGAGACCCTGATAATGATTATACCTACAGTCTATAACTAACCCTTGTGGCGCAGAAACATTCCCGTTTGTGTGTTTATTCCCACACACAGTCCAACTCACTGGTAGAAAAGGCTAACCAGCTCTTGTCCAGAACAACTATCTGGTCATGAAGGTGACAACCAAGTTTTTATTCTCACAATACAAGCGTTGGTTACTAATTGAATACTGTCGTGTTATTCAGTTACTGACCATCTCTTGTAATATTTTTTTTGTTGGTGTGCAATAAAAAGTTGTATTGTAATGTATCAATTTTGCAAGCTGACATCGGACTAAGTATTTTTTAATGTCCTCAAAGCGAGAGATCTGGAGGGATTCTGTAAAATTGCACTAAAAATGGAATATTATCAGCTACACAGTTATTACTCTACTATACAGAGTAAAACGATGATGAGTGCTGGATTTCGAATTCACCTCTAGTCAAACAGATTTTCATTTAGTAACGCCTAGTTTGTAGTTGAGAGTAACAAAAAACTCGTTTCTTACAGAACAATGAAACACGTGCAAAAACCCATTCGTGTATGACATGCCTACTTATTGTATGTGCTTATCTAAATGAGTATATTGCATCAAAAGACCGAGTAATACGCTGAATACCAAATTTACTATAGCGGTGAATAGCGTAATCAACTTTCTAAGTTTCTAATGGCTCCAAATTTGTATAAAATCTGCATAATTTTATATACATTCCTTAGTAATTATGTTCTTTGTGTTGTACATGTGTGCTATGATGTTCTAGAAGTTCATAATACACACCTGGATAAAAATTGACGGTTAATAGATACTTAAAGGACACTAACTAATTTGCCTTATGTTTTCTTGTGATTTATTTTGCGAAGAAATAAGGCAAAATTTAATCCAGCTTGTTTGTGTAGGTAATTCTTTGACGCTACGGTGTCACTGTTCTATTTTCTAATTTTTCATGTGCATGTACATGCAAATTCCAGAAACTGAATTGTTGTACTTTTTAATCGTAAAAATAGTACGTCTAAATCCTCATAAAATTGCAAACTCAATTGCGAGATTAGAACTTCTTCATCACACTGCCTTTTTCTGAACCTTTACTTATCTCTAGGCGATTAAATGTACAGTTACTACATACATACTCACACAAATCACGAACCTGTACAAACAAATTTAAAGTACAAAGCGATCTATCGACCTATTCAATGAAGCAATTCGTACATTGTAAGATTAGTTGCTATGCCGAACTTCGCGAAAAAACGCTATAATTGACCTACTGCGCGCCGCTAATCAAAGTTGCACCTTATTACAAGCTATAAAACCAAATAATTGCTTGCAAGAACACTCATCTCTAACAATGCTTGACGATTTAAAGGTTTATTGCAAGTTTCATACAGATCATACTGCTTTGAGTTGGTTTTACGATTACTGTAACCTTCCGCGTGGCTTCGACCTCGCTCCTGCCACCGACCAAGGTTCAATTCCGGTGCGACTTTAAATTGTTATGGATGTAATGACGATGGGGTAAAATATATTTTAGTTTGACGGCGTCTGGCCGTGGCGTGGTGAAATAAGAAATTTGTTGATGAGCGGACAATTGAGATAATGTCTTTGTTAGCTGAAATTTACGGAGTGTACGTTAATTGACTTGACCATGTATATAAAAATAAACCACTTTTAAACAAAACTACATCCATAATTAGATCTTTGAGTTTCGGATAGACTATACTCACGAGTGCCACATGATAATTTGACTGCATATTTGGTACTGGAATACCAAACCCCCATTTTATTGGTAATAAAATTAGTTTCAAGTCAAGATTTAATTCAAATGTAAATATAGGGTTGGACCGTAATTGTATTTTCCTCTTCATTCAGGTTATTGGGGCACATTAAGGGCCACAACCACAGGCGAAGCTATTAGAGATCTAGAGGAAAGCCTTAGGGCCCTAGGGTAAATTTTATTTCTAAGTGCCCTGCAAAGAGAGCACAATGTTAAACATTCATTCACAATTTGAGTTTACTTTCGTAGACAGCGTTTCAAATAACTACTTTATTCGTAACCTAAAGGTTTTCCTTCGGCTTCAACTAACCCGTAATCAGCTCAACTCTTTCATTACACAACGCTGATACACGGTAGAACAATATCGGCCGCCAAGGTTCTGTCGCAGCGCACGTAACGCGACCAGTACAATGTGTGAACCGGCGGCGTTGCCATGCCAACGGCTGCAATATATCACTGTGAGGCTATTTGGAACCCAAGGGGTTATGTGGTACTAAACAATAACGGGGTTTTAAGCCCGTTTTTTACCATTGGAATAATAGGAACATACATGTCTTAAGGTATAAGACATTTGTTCCAACTATTGCGGTGGAAATACTTACTGACTTTACTCAAATTAATCATGTCACCGGGATATTTATAATTTGTTTATTGCAACATTTTTTAGAAAAATACTTTGATTTCGCCTGGTGACAACATAAACTCCCTAAAATTTATCTCAGTGCTCTTCAAAATCTCGTATCTAGTAAGTACATTGACACTGAGATACGAGCTTTGTTTTAAGTAGGTATTTGTTACTTAGTGAGTTTTGTCTATCAAACGACTATATGACCTGCCTGCCATATTGCGTAATAGTCAAAAATCAATGCGCATTGTTACAATGCAATAAAATACTAGTTATTCCACTTCAAATGCAGATCATAAGAAAATGCCGATGTAAACAACTTGTCGCTAAGCAGAGATTTCTTCAAGATGACATTAATCGTAGTCGATTAACTGATAATATAAGTACTGTGTGTTACCCGTTCGGGCGCGTTCGGGAAACTTCGGCAATCGTCGGTTGTCGTGGAAATACACAATTTCCACGGAAATTAACGCCAAATCTTAATAAAAACTTAGAAAATGCATTAAGGGCTTCATATATTAAATTAGAAATCCTGCGTATTGCGGGCGCCTTTTGTCATAAATATGTCACATTTTTATTATATCAAGTATTGGTAAACATTTGCCAACGCAGACCTTGTGTATAATACTTGAATGGTCGCTTTTTATACCAACAATGGAACGTGGCACCTTATCATTGTATTGTTTGATTTATTCTCGTATATTGTCGATAAAGTCATAATTTATTAAATACGGCGTTACACTCTGTTTGCGCTGCTAACTCATTTATCTTAATCTCTCAATGTTTACATGGTTTAATCATAATAACATATTTCATTTCAATCAATACAGCAACACCATGTCGTTCTAAGCTGAAAAGTGTCCGTCTTTCATCGATGATGTTAAATTAGCTTCACGAAATATGCGAACCTATGCTTATTCTCTAAAGTAGTTAGGCCAGAATTTGAGGATATTTATTATATAAGCTTTTACCTGTCGGTTTGTGGTTATAAATGCAAACATTTCTAGACCTAGATTATTTCAGCTCGGAAGTCTCTTTGCATATAACACACTTTTTTAGGTATACTTCTGGAATGTCTCTTAGATTATAATAAATATATGTATAAATTTTAAACTAGTCGCGATTCAGATAGCATTCGACGAGTTCTCGTTCGAACAATGCCCTACATAATAAATGGAGCGTATAACTTGCAAAAAGGTGCTAAATTAAAGCGTCCTTGTGGCATCTAGGTACTGAAAATTGTATGGAGAACAGACCAACTGTGCGATAAAGCTTGGTCAGAGGTCACGGAACATGGTCGAATATGTATCACCATCGCCATAGGTTAAGTAGGACACGAGATTATGTATGTAGTTTGACGCCATAAAACCAGGCCACAAGTATTGTTTTTGATTTCCATATACAATACTTATATGTCCTTTTCAATTGCGTTTGCGAAACAGGCCTGGACCTATAAATATTAGAACAGTAACTGTAGTTACTTTATAGACCAAATAATGGAATAAACTATCAAAGAACGGCGCAATTGTCCTCAATAAAACACTAAACTAACCTATGACCTCTCTCTTGTCGACAGGCGGTAGACTGGTGGTCAGTCGGCGTGCTCACCTACGAACTCCTCACCGGAGCCTCCCCCTTCACGGTGGAGGGCGAGAAGAACACGCAGCAGGAGATCACGAAGCGCATCGTGCGGTGCAGCTACCCCGTGCCCACGGAGGTCAGCACGGAGGTCCAGGACTTCATTAAGAAGTGAGTTTTTTTTTATTTTTTTTTATTGTGGCTTTCACCTTCTTGTTGAGCAAGTGGTATTTCGCCAATGACTCGTTTCGAATCGCACACGGCGACAAGATTGAGGATTAATATCACGTTGTACGGTGAGGTGTGCTTTTTGTAAAGTGATAGCGATTTACAAAAAACCACGCGGTCTATCGGGCCTTGATCCAAGAAGGGCTATGTACGCTTCAAGTTGAATTCTTCATTAACCATTCACTAATACGTTAGTTCACTGCACATTAAGCTATCAATACTACACATTGAACAACCAAAATGAATAAATAACGGACAACGAAACTTAAAGGCATGCGGCCATCTTGAGTCACGAACCGGAAGCCCTCAAGAAGTGAGTTGATCATTCACTTTTCTCAAACATGCAATGAAATGTCATAGCGTGCGTTATAACAGGCTCCGAAGTATCACGTTTCGGGCGGAACAACTCGAGAGAACTGTAAAGGAATTTCATACAAAATTGAAGGCCTAGGCCGGGAAGTAATTTTTTTTAACATGGCGTCTGTGTTCATGAACAGCTGAATTATATATTTTTTGAGTGGTGTATTTTTTCATTTCATTCCATATGTTTGAGAAAAGCAGTATAGGGGAAAGTAGTACGAGTTGATCCCTCGGGGTAAGATGATCATTTGCGATTGTGTGAAAACTGCTAACGCCATCTAGTACGTTTATATGCCAAACTGTAGCTCCAAACACCCCCCCGCCTCAGTCAAAGTGTAATAGCGGTGCGTGAGACACAGCGTCTTTTACGTAAAAAAATGAAAATTGTGTGTGCTTAATCTAAGGTAAGGCTGACTTTGAGCTTATGTTACTTTTATTGTATGCTGTTAATTGCAATGACTGTTATGTTTGTGGCTTACTAATACGCCTAATTTTGGTTTTTAGGCAACGGAAACATAGCCTCGTGCTTGGAGGTTATGTTTGGTGACATTGTATAAAAAAAGTTTGATTTGGGGCGAGATGATCCCATTCTATGTGTACAAGATGATCCCCGGGGATCATCTTGTACATATGGAATAGATGATCTTTACAATATGAACGAAACTTTTTTTTAAATATATAATAAAAAATGTTTTTATTATTCTATTAGTACTATCTGTCTGTTTGCTTGTCTGTATGTGTTTCTATCTTCAAATTGGTTATGGGAATTAAATATTTCTATTGCAGATAAATGCCGTCTGAATCTATGAAGGCCGCTCTTGAGGCTGTGAAAAATGGCACGGCCTATAAAAAGGCGAGTAAAGAATTTTCGGTGCCCATCATGACATTAAAACGGAGAGCCAAAGAAAAAAATGAAGTTGCAGTGGACGCAGTCAAATATTTAGGAGGAAAAAAACAGTTTTTACTGAGGCACAAGAAAACGAAAGATAGACATATCGATAGTCTAGATCCTTTAATTATTTTCAATAAATACGTTCTATGATTTCTGCGTAATTTTATTTTTTAACACCTTTTAATTCTCAAAAACAGTTGTTAATTCTCAATAGGGGGTAAGATGATCATAGGGATCATCTTACCCTTACCATGGGAATCATCTTGTACACCGGGGTGTACAAGATGATTACTTCGTAAGGTTTTGGAAAAACGACAATATTTCCATGAAACCTAAACTAATTTATTATTTTGAGTATGAGGAAAGTTAGATCGATAAATTGGCTAGTAATTAGTGCCAACATTTTTGGATTGCATGGAAAACTGTAGATTTTATGGTCATTCCCGCTTAAGGGGATCATCTCGTACTACTTTCCCCTACATGCCTTAGCCGTGAAAAGGACTTGCCGGCTTCGTATCAATGTCTCTATACCTATACCTACTCACCCGGCAAGCACTTCTTTCCCAGCGTCTGAATTAATGTAATATAGAAGTAATCTGTCCTGTCTTGGCATCCTCACTTTCTTGCAACAGACGGGAATAGCGTCTTCACTCTAGGGGTAGGGCTGATAAGACGTTCGAATAGAACCTTTAACCTTCCTATATGTGTGTAATTAGATGTGTATAATTGTCATGCAGGCTGCTGGTAAAAGACCCGCGCCGACGTCTGGGTGGCGGCGAGGGCGATGCGGACGAGCTGAAGAAGCATCCCTTTTTCCAGGTTAGATCCTTGTTCCCAGGTCAGTGATGACATGACAATTTTCTAAGCAAATTCATATAATTTAGAAATAAAGCAAATACTGAGCTTTTTAGAATTTTACCACAATGTTTCCATCCCAAGGAACCTTTATGTTGGTTTTTATTTAAATTATTATTTGGGAGTCTATTTCCAAGATATTTGAGTATCAAATGATCGATGAGCTTATTTATAAAAGCGTTATGTGTTTGACCGCGACCGTCCATGTTATATGACAGTATTCTGTGTAATTCTAGAACCTCGACTGGGAGGCGGTAGCCCGTCGCGAGGTGTCGGCACCGTTCGTCCCGGCGTTAGAGCACGCGGCGGACACGCGGAACTTTGCCGATGAATTCACGCGGATGCCACCGACTGACTCGCCCGCGCACGCGCCCAAGCACCACGACAAACTCTTCCTGGGTAAGGAAACAAACGCTTGGCTAGCGCTCGAAGTTAGACCTTAGTCATGCCCAAGCAGCACAGTAAAGATCAACAAGCACCACGACAAACTCTTCCTGGGTAAGGAAACAAACGCTTGGCTAGGGCTCGAAGTTAGACCTTAGTCATGCCCAAGCAGCACAGTAAAGATCAACAAGCACCACGACAAACTCTTCCTGGGTAAGTTAAAAGAAAACCGCAATACAGACGCTTGGCTACCGCTCGAAGTTGAAGTGAAGCACAAGCACAGTGAAGATCAACAAGCACCACATCAAGCTATTCTTCTATAACGGTAGCTATGCCACCGTCTCTGGCAAAGCTGTACAGAGAACCTCTCTAACAGATCGGCCGGCGGAATCGGACTCGATCGGCTCGGCTCGGGCGTAATTTACTAGTTTAGATGGTCGGAGTTACAACTCCGCGGAATCAGTAAGAATCGCGTGGATTCAGTAAGGGAATCGAGTCCGCTGACGGAATCGGATCATTTGACTCTTTGAAACCGGAGTTACCCATGTCTAGTCAGATCGGCCGGCGGACTCGGACTCGATCGGCTCGGCTCGGGCGTAATTTACTAGTTTAGATTCCTCGGTTACTGACTCTGATATACACAATGATGTGCTTGCTGATCAGAAATGTTTATTTCCAGGATATTCATACGTGGCCCCAAGCATCCTGTTCTCCGAGAACATCATATCGGACCAGATATGGATGCAGGCCACGGGCCAGAAACACGACAAACTCAAGGGATGGATCGCCAAGGTAATAAATGATGTAAAAGTCACTTTTAAAATTTTCTGCGATACATTTTTATCCCTTGAGATCAATCTAGGTCTAAATAAAACGCGTACATTTTTGTTACTAGAAGAACAAATAGTTTACACGGAGTTTTCCATTTCCTTGATTGTACAATCAAAAATGGGAAATTAGATCAGCCTTGTTTGACTAAAGAGATCGATGTGATAAATTATAATGAAGGGGTGATCTATAGGCAGTCTCAAGTTATTCGGCACCAGAAATTTGAGTCCTATTTAAAATCATACCCCTTCTTGACTTCCTAATACGACATGACGTATACCGTGTTAATAACTGTTTAATAATTGAGTTGTTTGTTTCAGGAGTCTCCGTTCTTCCAAAAGTACGCGGTGGACCTCAGCACGCCCCTGCTCGGCGACGGCTCCTACTCCGTCTGCAGGAAGTGCATCCATCGTGACACCGGCAAGGAATATGCCGTTAAGGTAACCAAAAATTGTTTTAAAACGAGCTTATTTTTGCCAGAAACTGATAAGTTGTGGAGTGAAATCTCTCCTGAGGTGTTTCTGCAGCACAAGAATTTGATTCTGCAAGAAGCATGAGCACAGACCGCGAGGTAAACGATCGGCATCGTATCTCGCACTTTTGATATTGTATATGGTAGGGCGTTGTAAATGTTAGAACAATGTCCTCTAATTTATATTATACTAGAGACCCGTTGCGGCGTCGAACCGCCGCTAGAATATGGAAATCCGGTAGTGTTACAGAAAATAACTACTTTATCGATAAGAAGTTTTTGGGGAATGAAGAATAAATTAATACTGTAAAAAAACACATTAAAATTATGTTTTAAAAACGTTAAAACATGCCAGGCTAGAGGCAGGCCTGATAGCCAACTGCCAGCTTCATCGTGACAATTTATTCAACTCTTTTGTAAAAATAACTTGTGCATGACATGTGATCTGCTGATCTGTTTCACAAATAAAATGCATATTATTCGATTTATGGAAAAATATATTCATGACAATAGTCCCATATCTTAAAAATATAATTGACATATCGATACCTTTAGACTCAATTGGCGTAAACGCCAAAAGGCTACTTTTCAGGAGAAGCAAAAAAAGAAAAACGTTTTGCAAAAAAAATCATAACTTTTGTGTTTTTATAGTTATAAACTTAATTTTTGGCCAATAATCTTAGATTTTTGAAACGTTTATAACAGTTTTATTGTTTTTAAGATAAAACAAAAAATAAAGAAAATAGATGGCTTATACGTCCTAAAAAAACAAAAAAAATGTCGTTTACGACCCTGAAAATCGTAATAATTTACAAATGCATTGGGTGTAACTGTTGTTTCAAGCATTCTTTTTCCAAAAATGGGGTGTATAAGACAGTCTCCGCGAAAGTTATTTACTAATAACTAGCAATATCTATTAAATTTTAATTTGTTATAAGTTATAAACATCGTGTCCTAGATGGCAGAGTTGATCTTTATTAATGTTGCACATTTTTATTTAGACTTTTTTTTAATTTTGGGTCTAAATCAGAAATATATTTAGGAATACCCGTTTTACACAAGTAACTGCAAAAAAATTAAAGCTTTGCTGTTGAGTTTTGTAATCCTAATTAGTAAAAATAATAGATAAATAAAAAACAGATAGTTTTCATCAGTTTTAATTATAATAAGGGAATTTTTTTCACTAAACACACAATTATACTTTATAAATATAGGCAACCGTTGGTATTTCCAGCAGGAATAAAACATAACTCAATTGACCTTCCATTTCGGTGTGAACAAAACATGTAAGAACTAATAGTTACCATTTAATGTACGAGTATACCTCTATTTTGGTACCTCTATTTTAACTGAACCAAATGAAAATAGAGGTACCAAAACACTTTAAAGTTTCGTAAGACCGTTTATTAACAATTGAATGAGTGATTTGAAGTTTAATCGAACAAATGTATTTAGGAGCTAATCGTTGTATTATACGTAGAAACTCTTGGAACATTAACGAGCGTTAAATCATTTCTGAAATACAATCAGTATTGTCAGTTTCACAAACTTATACATAAACTTATCATTGTCATTAAACATAAGAGTAACATCACAACATAAGGTGCTAAGATTCTTGTAATGACATCGATCGTATCATAGTAATTGAAATAGCTAGTCATAGTAGCGTCATTTGAACATATTTTTTTGGAAATAATCATTATCATTGAACATAAGAGTAGCTTCACAAAATAGAACCATGTTAAGCAAAACATAAGAGATAAAATTTTTGAAACATTAACAAGCATTTAATCATAATTAAAAAGAAACTTACCTTTAAACATACGAGTACTATCACATCACAGAATCACGATAAGAATAATAGAGGTAACTCTTGGAACGTAAACAAAATAATTAAAGTATCCTTATGTCAGTGCGTATTAACGCATACGCGTTCGAAAACTAATAGTACTTTTACAAAATAAAATTGCTTTAGTTTAAAACAAGGTAGCTAAAACCCTTGAGGTATAACCATGAGTTTACAAGCAAGAACTCTCAACAAACAAAAGTATTAGGTAAGGCACTAATCAGTCTTGTCGTCTTCTTCATTTTGATCGTCGTCGGTATAAGGAAAGTAGTCCATGACATTATCTTCATTCGGTATCTGACGATACTCGTTGTGGTATGCCTTCGGAATAGTTCCGTTTTTACAAAGCCGCATAAGGTCTTTGTATTTTGCTGACGATATTGGCAGTCTAGCACTGTAGGCAGGCTTAATTTCAGGATCTTTTTTTTCTTGTTTCGTTATCAACTCTGTGTTTGCTTTTGACTTGCCCTTTCCTTTACCTTTACTCTTGCCTTTCCGCTGTCCTTTACATGTTTTTGTGTTTTTTTCTTCCTCTCCCAACATTATACAAATCTCCTCTGCTGCATCACCCATAGAATATTTTGCCCTTATTTGATCAGGGTACTTCTTTTTAAGCGTTGCCGTTCTTAACTTGGAGATTCGCAATCTCTTCATGATCGGAGCTGTGAAAATGGTTTCCGCCAACTCTTCATAATTAAAAAAGTCAGAATGATCTAGCACTTCGACTTTGTATGGGCGTGGATTTTTCCTGGCTGACTGAAAGTAGGTCGGCCATTGCGAAGGACTCCATACAATTAACTTTCTGACTTCCCTTTCTATTACGGCATGTACGGAATCTACAGGCATATAAGTGTGCCCAGGCAGCAGGTAGTTGATTTGAATTACGTTTAAATGACGAGATGTCTTTAAAAATGAATTCAATAATGTTAAAACTATTTTATTTTTGTTTTGCCCAGTACATGAATCGCAATAAAGAAGCAGATTCTTAATCCCTCTATCATCTATGTTTTGGAGATACTTCTCTAAACACGTGGCTATTTCGTTGCCACCACGCCTTCCGTCACTCTCCCCCCAGGTATAACAAAACACTTCCTGGGTTCCACTTTCGTAGAGAGTAAAGTTATAGACGGCATATTTTCTGGAGTAATATAACAACATACTTTCACCATAAGGGGTATTTAACACCTTTTGCAAATCAAATGATGTAGTTATTGTGTCATTTTTCGAGACCGTGAGGTTCTGATGTGCTTTAAATCTACGGTATGTTGAATTCTTCTCTTCGATATGGGTTTTCATTTTCTCAGAAATACTTTCTTTATTATTTTTGTGCGCAGTACACGTCTTACACTTGTCTTTTTTCGGAGTATGTATACTTATATTATATTCATTAAATATCTGCCTAAAGACAGCCTCACTCACGGGTTGATAGGCCGTTAATTGGCAATCCTTTATATAGGTGCGGTAAATGTGTAACACGCTTTGGTATTCTGGGGGAAGGTACATACGTTCGGTTTTAGGGCGATTGTAATGGGATGGCAATAAGGGTAGTTTTTCAATAAATTCATCAACATGCTTTTTACTTGCCTCGTTGTACTTTTGTGGCACGTTTGGCTTTCTCTTGTCTCCGCTAGCCATATCCTCTTCTGCGTTTTGTATGGTATAGATTAAATACTTTTGTGTAATATCTAAGGTGTTTGTAAGAAATTTTTGACATACCTTCCTGTGGTCTTCTCCTTCGTTGATGAAATATTCGTATGTGGCTGTCCGACGACTCTCAGGCGTGCTGGTTCTTTTTCTTTTTATTGCAACCTTTCGAACACATCGTAGAATCCAATCTTTGCGTCTCAGACTATCTAAACTCCAGAAATGATTAAATAACGAACATCTTCTCTCTTCCGCAATTTCGTAACAGCGTTTGACACATTTTTTTTCTTGGCATGGGTTTTCTTTCATTTTTTTTGCATCTTTTGTGAGGCCAGAACTGTTAACATAAGCTTTTCCTTCGTCTTTACTTTTTTTCTTTAATTTGTTTAGATTTGGACGTTTCTCTTTCTTTTTAATTAAAACCGCAGCTTCTTTGTCATGATCCACTTCTTTGTGAGACATTTTCTTCTTTCTTTTCTTTTTTTTCTTTTTGTTTGTATCCATTTCGTCACTAGAAATGTCGGACTCATGATTCGACCACGAATCAGAACTACCCGCTGAAAAGTCTTTTTGTTCGTCGTCTGATAAGAAATCAACATGTGCCTTGTTAACAATAGTTCTTCGTTGTCTTTTTTTTCTTGATGGGGTATTTGTCATTTTATTTTCATGTGACGGTCCGGGTACAGGATACAGGTACCGATCCGGGGACAGGTACTCAAAGGCATTATCATTGGCGGATGGAGAAGTGTATGAAGGTTGTAAAGTGGGTGTACAATTTATCTGGTGGCAGGTGTTTTGTGAAGTAAGAGACCCGTCGACTGGAATAATAAAATTAGAAGAATGAGATACCTCGACAGGACCTTTGCTGGTATCTTCAAAAGTTGCGTGACACAAGTTATTGTCACCAGTAGTGATTTTAGTGGGTGTTAATTGTGCGACAAGTTCCTTGGTACTTAGTCCTTGGTCAGGTTCAGTTTTAGTCAACCCTTCTTTGACTTCAGGTGATAAAGATGCACATACATCTGCTGCCGTCGGTGAAAAATCGTCAGAAAACTGTTTGGGTTCATGTGATGTAGTTGCAAGCAAACTTTTTTCAGTTTCAGGAGGGATGTGTAACTGTATAGTTGAACTTTTAGGTAAAAGTAACGAATCTAAATGTTCGTTGTCAGAATAAAGTTCAACTTCTGGTTGAACACTGAAGTTAGGTTTTATCGTTGGCCTACATACAGGATCAGAGTTATTGTGCTGCATATTATATGAACTCTGAGAAGTAATTAAATTTTTTTCAATGGTGACAGATGCTGGTACTATCACTTCTGAAGAAATCACTCGAATCTTTGGTTTTGTTTGGGTCAACGGGCAAGTTTTATCTAGTTTAAGAGGACTTTTTCCAAAAAATACATGTGTCAGGGGTAAACTAAACGTCGACGTATTACAGCTCTCGTTACTATCGCCGCTAGAGTTGACGATTCGAGTTACATCCATTTTTTGACGCTCATTTTCTACATCGCTGTCAGCTATCGGGTTGGAATTATT
Source organism: Apotomis capreana (assembly GCA_947623375.1). Lineage (NCBI taxonomy): Eukaryota > Metazoa > Arthropoda > Insecta > Lepidoptera > Tortricidae > Apotomis > Apotomis capreana. Next base: position 4,188,305 of record OX392520.1, read on the forward strand.
GCTGTCTATTGATAAAATATTTTTGTTTCCTTTGAGCTCGTGTTGCTTTGGCGTTGATGAGCTAAAACAAATGAAATAAATTACTCATCTGGCGCGTTTATAGCTGTTATAAATCTGTTTTCCGAAATAATCATGCATACATTTTGTGGGTAAATGACACCGAACTGAACTTTTTAGGGTAGTATAAGCCAGTCAAACCACCAGTGTTCATTTTAAAGGTCGTATAAGTCAATTACCGGCCCTAGTTTTAAGGAGCGTATTAACCTCAGTCTTACTTTATTACACTGCGTAACTACCGCACCAGTTATCGCAGATTTTAAAGTATATAAAATTATAGATAGTGATAAGTATTTTTTTTTTTATATTTTTCAACATAATTATTCTAATTAATATTATTCTTATTTAATAATAGGTACTAATAGGCGAGATTATGAGTAGTTTCAGAAACAACATTTAAAAAAATCACAGCCCTAAAACCGGGACCTTTAGGACTCAAGGTGCACAGGTAATAAGATAGCAAATGACCCCAACAATACCAAAAAAATTTGACGGTCCATGTGCCGACCACCCTGTAGATGTTATGCACTTTGTGAGGAGGAGGAAAGGTGAGACTTTCTTTAATCTACTCGTCAAGAACAAAACAGTAAAACGTTCTAGTAAATATTATGATTATTGACACTATGTAGAGTGGGACGATTTTGTATTAGCTTAACTGGAAGAAACTTCTATGTAAGTAAGGTTTTCATTTGGATTCCTACGTAGAACGCAACTTATCCTCCGGAGGCCTCACTTTCATGTTAAACATTAATCAAGAGGTTATTTTAAACTTTGATTAAATTATGTAAAGTATAAATTCGTAAAATGAGACATTATAATTACATCGAATCTCGAAAGGTTACGTCACACATTTTATAGTTTAGTTAAATTCATTACTTACCTTATAGTATTCAAGCGTCGATTGTGATTTTCTACATCACTGTCATCTATCACGTCGGAACTATGGCTGTCATTTGATAAAATATTATCGTTTACTTTGTTTTCGTGTTGTTTCAGTGTAGCCGATGAGCTAAAATAATAAAAATAATTACTCAAGTGGGTCATTGAAAGCTACTAATAAATTTGTTCCCTACGTAATAAACAAAATAATTACGTGTATATATTGTGCGTAAACGACACCGAACTAAACTTTTTAGGGGCGTATAAGCCAGTCAACCCACCAGTGTTTGTTTTTAGGGGCGTATAAGCCAACTACCAGCTTCTGTTACAAGGGGTGTATAACCCACATTCTTAACATATTTTTCTTTAATCTACTCGTCAAGAACAAAACAGTAAAACGATTCTAGTAAATATTATGATTATTGACACTATGTAGAGTGGGAAGATTTTGTATTAGCTTAACTGGAAGAAACTTCTATGTAAGTAAGGTTTTCATTTGGATTTCTACGTAGAACGCAGCTTATCCTCCGGAGGCCTCACTTTCATGTTGAACATTAATCAAGAGGTTATTTTAAACTTTGATTAAATTATGTAAAGTATAAATTCGTAAAATGAGACATATATTTACATCGAATCTCGAAAGGTTACGTCACACATTTTATAGTTTAGTTAAAGTCGTTACTTACCTTATAGTATTCAAGCGTCGATTGTGATTTTCTACATCACTGTCATCTATCACGTCGGAGCTATGGCTGTCATTTGATAAAATATTATCGTTTACTTTGTTTTCGTGTTGTTTCGGTGTAGCCGATGAGCTAAAATAATAAAAATAATTACTCAAGTGGGTCATTGAAAGCTACTTATAAATTTGTTCCCTACATAATAAACAAAATAATTACGTGTATATATTGTGCGTAAACGACACCGAACTAAACTTTTTAGGGGCGTATAAGCCAGTCAACCCACCAGTGTTTGTTTTTAGGGGCGTATAAGCCAACTACCAGCTTCTGTTACAAAGGGTGTATAACCCACATTCTTCACATCTTTTACTGCGTATCCACCGAACGAATTACTGATTTTCAAACCAGTATGATTTGGTGCAATCATTGCTTACAAATAAAGTAATAAAATAATTATGGGTCCAGCTACAAATGGCGAACTGATTAACATTAAAATAAAATATACAAATGACCATAAATATGAAAAAGTATAAAGTCCGTATTTATAATTACAGATGGTTTGGTAAAACCGGCACTAAAATTAGTAGTAGCTGAACCGAAAGAAACATCTACGTAAGATTTAATACCTTCGGATTCTTACAACATTTTGTACATCATTCAAAAGCTTAAATTATCTAAGCTTTCAAATTCATAAAAGAATCCAAAAATAAGTTGGGTCTCAAAAGTTCAACACTAATTCATGGTTTATTTAAAAACAATTACTTACCTTAAAATGCGACGACGGACAGCCAACGAAGATAGAAATTCACGACGCCTTCTCAGAGCGTCAAGTTTATTTTTATCCTTATCCATTGTCACATTATTTAACTGGGATAGTTTTATAATATTATTTTACGTATGGTCAAAACACAGAAAAATGTCCAACAAACTCACACGCGTTGCTTCTTCGTTTGTTTACAAACAACTAAAAGCCGGGCGCGGCCGATAGCCCTGCGCATACCCCAACTCTCGTCGCCTTATGCGCTGTTCTGCTCACACAGAGAGCTGTTACTCGCGGGTGAAAAAGAGACAACTATCTGACACAAGTTTCGAATTGCTTGCCAGTGCTCATCGGCGCTAGATCAGATTTCGTATTATCTTGTAGGATTTAAATGAAGTCGGTTAAAAACAAAAATGAGCTACCTATAATAAAAGTTTTTTCAGTGTATAGGACAAGATTGGTTTTTTACAAGATTCATTGTCAGGTTGTATAAGTCAATTTCATATATGTACAGGTATAGTAGGGATGTATGAGTCAATTGGTCTCGGGAACTGACAATACGTCAAAAATTTTGTGAGAATTGCAATATGGCGTACAAGTCAGCTTATTTTATTACTAAAATAATAAGGGCGCACATGCAATTTTAGTAAATATGACCTTTATTTATCTTTATGCATGGTGTTTATTACCGGGATATCACTGTTAATCAAAATAACCCTCTAGTTATGACCAAACTTTAAATGAAATTTTGCAAAACACGTGGGTCATATTTGCCATTTTTTTACGAATTTCGCAATTTCAATAATACAGATCGAAAGAGAAAAAAAAAATACATAGAACTGCATTCAAAAGTCATTTTGGCTAAAATGGCGTTTACGCCAATTGAGTCTAAAGGTATCGATATTTTCATAGGACCGAACATAAGATTGGTAGAATTTTAATTTGTTGTTCTTTCTTCAGGACATAAATTTATCGATTTGATCGATTTCTATCAATTTCCAGAAATAGCACATGAATCGAAACGACAGATTTGAGGAAACAGGAAATCATGGAGTGCGTAACTGTTTATGTATTCATTTATAATCGTAAATATTTCACAATATTAATAATAAAAAATGTTACAAAAACTCAATTGTATGAAATAGAGAGTAAAAAACGTTTATAGATACACGAAAAACCACTATTATCAATGCTTGTTTTATTTTATGAAATTCATTAGATCGTGCAAGTTTTCTTAATATGGGTGCTGCCATGTCATCATCATCAATCATTTATTCAATAACAATTACACATTGTGTTTGAAATTCTTACGCTAGTTATACTTAATCAAACCCTACTTACTAATCTAAATAAATTACTGACCAACAATACTCCACCATAAAAAAAAGAATGTGTCAAATATGTGTAATAAGAAAAAACAATATATAAAACAGCTAAACATGTTTGAAAAAAGAATAATTCAAACTTTCGTGTCTTTCCTCTCATTGAAATTGTGTCTGACAGAAGAGTGAGGGAGATGCTAAAGACTCTCAAGCCTATAATATAAACCTAATTTTAGGGTTCCTTACCATATTCGGTAAAAACGGAAACCTTATAAAATCAATTTGTTTTGTTGACCGCAGAATTTGTCAATTTTTATTTTGAATGAGAATAAGAATGATCAGCCAGACGTCATTAATTCAAATATGATTTATTCTTGAGCGCGTCGATTTTTTGAAATTTGCATCATATGTAGGTTATTTCTCCATCAAGTTTCGCATGTTAGCGTAACATGTTAATTATTCCACATTGCCAACTCGTCCACAATGTCAGCTCGTCTATATTCCCATCTGGGTCACAATGCCAACTTGTCCATACACCCAACACGTCTATATTGCCAACTCGTTCATACACCCAACTCATCTGCATTGCAAACTCGTCTATATTACCAATTCGTCTCCATTGGCAACTCGTCCATATTCCCAATTCGTCCATAATGCCACCTCGTCCACAATTCCAACGCGTCCATATTGCTTACTCGTCCACAATGCCAACTCGTCCACAAATACAACTCGTCCACATTCTCAACTCGTACACAATGCCAAATCGTTCATATTGCCCACTCGCCCATACACCCAACTCATCTACATTGCCAACTCGTTCATATTACCAACTCGTCTTTATTGCCAACTCATCTATATTCCCAACTCGTCCACAATGCCAACTCATCCATATTGCTAACTCGTCCACATTTCCAACTCGTCCATACACCCAACTCGTCTACAATACCAACTCGTCCTTATTATTAACTCATCTTTATTGCCAATCTCGTCCATATTATTAACTCGTCCGTATTAGCAACTCGTCTTCATTGCCAACTCGTTTATATTCCCAACTCATCCACAATGCCAACGCGTCCATATTACTTGCTCGTCCACAATGCCAACTCGTCCACAAATACAACTCGTCCACATTTCCAACTCGTCCATATTCCCACCTCGTCCACAATTCCAAGTCGTCCACATTGCCAACTCATCCACATTTCTAACTCGTCCATATTCCCAACTCGATGATACACCCAACTCGTCTACAATACAAACTCGTCCTTATTATCAGCTCGTCTTTATTGCCAACTCGTCCATATTCCCAACTTGTTCATTTTGCCAACTCATCCACATTTCCAACTCGTCCATATTCTTAACTTGTCCACGTTGACAACTCGTCCGTATTACCAAGTCGTCTTCATTGCCCACTCGTCCGTGTTCCCAACTTGTTCATGCCAACTCATCCACATTCCCAACTCGTCCATATTCACAACTCGTCCATAATACCAACTTGTCCGTATTACCAACTCGTCTTCATTGCCAACTCGTCCATAATACGAACTCGTCCACATTGCCCCCTTGTCCATGTTCTCAACTTGTCAATTTTACCAACTCATTCATATTGCCAACTCATCCACATTTCCAACTCGTCCATATTCCCAACTCGACGATACACCCAACTTGTCTACAATACCAACTTGTCCTTATTATCAGCTCGTCTTTATTGCCAAATCTTCCATATCACCAACTCGTCCGTATTACCAAGTCGTCTTCATTGCCAACTTATCCGTATTACCAACTCGTCTTCACTGCCAACTCGTCCATAATGCGAACTCGTCCATAGTGCCCACTTGTCCATTTTCCCAACTTGTCAATTTTACCAACTCATCCACATTGCCAATTCATCCCCATTTCCAACTCGTCCATATTCCCAACTCGACGATACACCCAACTCGTCTACAATACCAACTTGTCCTTTTTATCAGCTCGTCTTTATTGCGAAATCTTCCATATCTACAACTCGTCCGTATTACCAAGTCGTCTTCATTGCCAACTCGTCCATATTCTCAACTCGTCCACATTGCCCACTCGTCCGTGTTCCCAACTTGTTTATTTTGCCAACTCATCCACATTTCCAACTCGTCCACATTGCCCACTCGTCCGTATTCCCAACTTGTTTACTTTGCCCACTCATCCACATTCCCAACTCGTCCATATTCCCAACTCGTCCATATTCCCAACTCGTCCACATTTCCAACTCGTCCATTTTACCAACTCATCCATATTACCAATGAAGATACATTCCCAACTTATCTACATTGTCAAGTCGTCCATATTCTCAACTCGGCCACATTTCCCATCCCGTCGACATGCAAGCGGAAGGACTAAGTTTCTTCTTGTAAAATACCATTTAATTTACCATAACTCATGCCATTTTCCTTGGAATTATTTTTTTGATGGACTTATATATTCATATTTATAATAATCTACCATAAATTTACATATTTGAATGACGTTTAAATTAGTTTTACTATTTTTTTTCTGCTTTGATTTAGATTTAGTAAAACTCGCCTATAGAAATAATCTATTCTTGAATGACGGTCAGTTTTTCTAGTCTTTCGAGCACCAGTCCAACTCACACTTGACCGGCTTTTTTCTCCACATTTTTAACAGGTATGCGAAATAAGTTTCCATATCAACATTTAAAAAAAAAAAACAACCTGGCAATTTAGAGCATTGACATAATAGCCCCCAATAAAAAAGACATTAAAAGTTGTCAGAATATGGCTACTGTCATTCATTGTCAACAAACTGTAAAATTATTTTTGCATATTTGTACATGTTTTAAGTGTTGCGGATATTATGTTGCCGACTCAAAAATAATATTTCATCATGCTGAACAACTTACTACAGGTTTGTGAGCAAATCATGCTTATTATTATTTGGTCATCTTATGTCAAAATAGGGATCACAGGTCACGTGGTCAAAGTCACGTGGTTAGCGCACAGTAGTTTTTTCAAATCCATTTTTCAGTACCTTTTCAGGAAAAAATTAAAATTCCAAGAGTTTTATGCACCTCTCCAGCATGAGACGAATCTAATGACATATCATTTATCAAAATCGGACCATAACTGTAGATCTGATGGGATGTACAAAAATCGGCCTCGCGTAATATATATATAGATGACATTGAAAGAAGGATTTGCCTTGCGGTTTGAAGTACAGTATATTTCCTAGATATTTTATTTTTAGCCTCGCAAATTGATCTAGCTTCAAAGTTGTGAACTCGATAATTTGTTTCGTTACAGATAATCTCAACACAGAAGAAAGACATCAAGCAGGAAATAGAACTCCTAAAAGCATGCCAAGACTGCCCTTACATCATAACACTGCACGAAGTAGTGCAAGATTCGGTGAGTTTATATAACGAGGTTGAAATCAGCCTACCTATTACCTTCATAGTTGTATGACATTGTAAAGAAGGATGTAATTGGCAGAATGACGGGTGATAGAGAAGTGGAAGAAAAATCATTCTATATCGAAGTTTTAATTGGGATGTCACTTTTTCTTGTTTGTGTCTTGATTAATATTAGTATTTGTTGTACAGGCTTTCACGTACATAGTGACAGAGCTGGCGACCGGCGGCGAGCTGTCTGCGCAGCTCGGGCACGGCGGCCTGGGCGAGCGAGTGTCGCGGCGGCTGCTGGCGCAGCTCGCGTGCGCCGTCAGGCACATGCAGCGCCGGCGCGCTGTGCATCGGGACCTTAAACCTGAGGTGAGTCACTACTGGACACGGACACAGGGACAGAGCTGGCGGCCGGCGGCGAGCTGTCTGCGCAGCTCGGGCACGGCGGCCTGGGCGAGCGAGTGTCGCGGCGGCTGCTGGCGCAGCTCGCGTGCGCCGTCAGGCACATGCAGCGCCGGCGCGCTGTGCATCGGGACCTTAAACCTGAGGTGAGTCACTACTGGACACGGACACAGGGACAGAGCTGGCGGCCGGCGGCGAGCTGTCTGCGCAGCTCGGGCACGGCGGCCTGGGCGAGCGAGTGTCGCGGCGGCTTAAGGCTTCATCAACCGCTGTCTCAATATACTAACCCGAGAAAGATCCCTGACCTAGATCTGTTGGACCGCTGCGGTGATACTCTGATTGACCAGCAGATCAAACGCTCCAAGGAAAACTTGATCGGCCACACGCTCCATAGGGACCCGGATCACATACCGAGGCAAACCCCTAGACTGGAATCCCCAAGGAAAGCAGAAACGTGACCGCCCTAAGCAATCATGGCGGCAGACAATCACTGCGTTAGAGAAGGTGATAAGAATGACTTAGAGCGAAGTAAAACACGAAGCCCAAGACCGTTCGGGACGTACTAGAGCTTACTGTGGAGCTAAATCGATATGTGTGGGGTTATCTATTATTTCTTTTATATTTGTTCAATGTATATATTGCGCCTTTGTTCCAGAACATAATGCTGACGACGTGTCGACTGCACGAGGCGAAGGTGAAAGTGGTGGATTTCGGGTTCGCTCGCCGCGCGCCCGAGTGCGACGAGCGATCGCGCATGATGACGCCGTGCTTCAGGTAAACAAACACCAACGACACGGTAGATATTTTAAATGTTTTCCAAACTGCGTGGCAGAACGGGACTTAAAAATGTTTTCAAACGTGTAACCTTTATAGTGTCCAACCTGCTTGCGAAAAAAACTGTACCCAGCCATACTTCAAGCAATAGTATAGTGGCAAATCACGTCGTTATGCCTAAAGCTTTGATTTCTTAGTTCTAAGGATAGCGGTGGTGTAGCGGCATTGTAGAGAGCGAGACTCCGGTATTGGTGGAATGCTCACTCAGAGACGGTAAAGAACATCCAATCGCGTACATGAGGAAGTCTTTTACAGCTACGGATAAAAATTACAGCATTACTGAACGAGAGACGCTGACCGTATAGGTAGTTACTACTCTTGAACATTGGCGTTGCTACATTGATAACGGACAGCAATTTACTGTGCACACGGACCACATTTTACATCACGCTTTGATGGGGTTTTTGTCTATCAGTAATCCTACCGATAGGTTAGCTAAGTGGGAAGTTCGTCTATCAGCGTTTAATTAATTTGTGATGCTCTGAATCTTAGTGTTCCGGTCGATGCGATTTTCACTTCTGACTCCTTCGCTGATACTAAGGACGTATGGTACCGGAGTATTTATAACGGTCGTGTGATAGTGGTGCAGTTAGCGGCCCATCTTTCAATCAAACAAATTTGTCAAGTGAATACTTTCCTTAATTTTATCCATCTCATCATTTGTAATAAGCTGTGAAATTGCATTCTCGGTCGTATGCTACGCGGAAGCAGGGCCGGTTTTAGCATTACCAGCGTTCTGGGCAAGATTTCTACGGCGCCCCCTAAAAATAACGAGTTTTTCGCAAAATTGTGGGAATTTACGAGTAAGAAGGCCTCGCTCAATAAGCGAGAGCGGCGCCCTAGGCCGTCGCCCTATCGCGCCCTACCCACAGACAACCCCCACTAGACGGAGCATGTAAGGCGACCCGCGCGCACCGACGATATGGTACGGCGGAACATTAAAATATCAACACGGCGGCCACCGTTTAGTTGCGTCCTTGTTTATGATCCATGCGTACGTCAACGAAAAAATAAATTAAATAAATAACATGGTAAATTGTAGTGTTAAGTGGTGTAGAGGGACCTCATAAACATGGACGCAACTAAACGGTGGCCGCCGTGTTGATACTTTAATGTTCTGCCGTACCATATCGTTGGTGAGCGCGGGTCGCCTTACATGTGCCTTACATGCTCCGTCTAGTGGGGGAACGTCGCTGCTGCGCGGAAGTTCAGCACTGCGCACAGTAGCGCCAAGGTGCGGAACCACACGTCTTAAACGTATGCAAGCCCAAAGAACCGATCGAGTTATCTGTATGAATAAGATATACCGCGAACGCTTCGCATGTGGAATGAGCTCCCTGCCGAGGTTTCCCCGGGGGCTACAGTATGCGGTTCTTCAAGAGGGGAGTAAATAGGTTCTTAAGAGGCCTTATTCCTTTTAAAATTTATTTTTTTCAAATTATGACGAATTATATTATGATTTCAACCAACTTTTTGAAGTGATTAATACTTTTCGCCGAGTTCTAGGTAGTAACGTAGCTATTTCATGCTTTTATTGCGTGCAGTCAAAAATGAGTTGAAAAAACTAATTTTTCGCGTGAATTTTGTCAGTTTTGAATAGTTTTTGAAACAAAAATTATCAATAAAAAATTCAAACTGTAGGTTTCAAATATATATCAGTAAACCCCATTAGCCCTGTTTTAGGTAGTAACATCAATAATATGTTAAGAAACATGTTTGATAAGAGAGAAAATGTCTAAAACGATCAGCATTTTAAAAGGAATAAGGCCTCTTAAAGGGTCGGCAACGCGCGCGTGATGCTCCTGGCGTTGCAAGCGTTCATATGCGGCGGTAACAGCTTAACATCAGGCGGGCCGCATGCTTGTTTGCCACCGTCGTAGTATAATAATAATGGTGTGTTGTGTTGTCGCAGCCTGCCGTACGCGGCGCCCGAGGTGGTGGCGCGCGCGCGCTCGGGCGCGGCGCCCGGCTACGGCGCCAGCTGCGACATGTGGAGCCTCGGCGTCATCTTCGTGAGTACTGCCGCCTCATATCTCTGTAGCAATGTGTACTCATCCTTTTAATATTATTTTATGATAGCTTCTGTCGTTGTAATACTGTAAAATTATATTAATATGGTATACATTATACATTCTCTTTCTTAAAAAATCAAGTAGATTCAGGCGTTTTAAACGCCCGCCATTATGGCGCGCTTGGCGGGACGTCACAGTCTATTCCAACAAATAAGTACCTCCTACACGGCGAATTCTTCCTAGAGCGAATTGAATTTCGAAAGACAGTGACGTCAGGGGAATTTGGAAATTGACGTCACATTCGACTATCACCACTGGTCAAATCACTTGATCAATAACGTCGCGTTTCAGCTGCTTTGAATTTACCACATTATTTTGTACTTTTCAATAATTATTTTCACATCGAAAAAGAGATAACAGTAAGAAATATTGATAGAGATTATTTTATGTTATTTATTTATTGATTTATAATCGCAGCCTATAAACCTGTTCGCAACGTTACACATGTGTTGCGAATCCTTTATTAACCCCATACTAAGCTCACTGCGAAAACTTCAGTAAGAGTAGTAAAAAATAGCTTCATAAATCGAATAATGCAATTAAACCACTTTTTTAAACACTTTAGAGGAAAAAGAACATTATTCATATTTTTTCACCTCACTCACTTTATTCATTAAAATTATTTGATTATTTGATTTCTCATGTCTTGAAACCCTCAGGAATCTTAGATGCCTTCGCTTTCAATTTCAACACTCGCGCCAAATAACAACATTGCCGCTTTGCATAACAAATACCTATTGAATGTTGTCTATAGTGGTCTATCTTTTCTTTTCCAGTACTGCATGCTGTGTGGAAAGGCGCCTTTCCAGCCCACCTCCAAGAAGGAACCAGTCACCTCCTACATGGACCGCATCCGGCAAGGCAGCTTCTCTATGGATGGTGAGTACCACCCCTAGTAGTAGAGTACCACCCCTAGTAGTAAAGTACCACCCCTACAAATAAAGGATAGAATAGAATAGAATAGAATACTCTTTATTGCACACCTCAAGAAGAAAGAAATACAAATACAAATGCCACTTAACATTACAATAGAGGCAAACAATAGGCGATCTTTAGCGAAAGGATCCATTGGGAGCCCAATAACACTTAAAAGTTTTGTCTATTATAAAATCCTAAATTTGTATTGAAAATAAATTTTCTATGGGGGGAGGTCATGATTTCAGGAAAAATCTCGATAGCGTGATGCAGCCGGATAGTTGTTTTGTATGGACACGCTTCGCCGTGCCAACCTGGCGCCATCTGTTTTCAAAAAAACCGTTGTCCTCGCATCACGCCGAAACGGCTGGATAAAAAGTTACCAATTTTGATACAGGAATAGCTGAACATCCAAAGATGGTTATAGGATACTTTTTATTATGATTAATATTTATCTCTGAAAACATAAATTCCATGAAATATTTTCCTTACAATGTGTAACCTTATAATGACAGCGTTTGTGATTTTGAATTTAGAACGACGCGACCCCCGCGTGGCTCTTACGTGTACAAAAACTAAAAAGTATGAATTCGACATAATACCTCCTCGCGACCCACCGGTATTAACAATAAGGTTAAGGTTGTTTGAGGCGTTGAGTTACGGAAACCGTCTTAGGTAGATAGAAAAGATGGCGCCAATTATCGACCAACACAGACGAAAATATGAGTGCAATGTTCGTTGTAAATTGGCTCATGCTAAAAAAAACATACATTTCTTTAAAAACACAATTTGCGACAATAGGAACTAATTAATGCTCTTTTATTGAATATGCAATTATATTCTTCTGTAGTTTGTAAGTATTGACCATAAAAAAGCCCGGAGACGCAATAAAAAATGTTAATGAATAAAACAGATTTTTAATGCCATTTTATCGAGTGTAATTGAAATAAAAGTATTTCGAATCAATTGAAGTAAATTAAATACATTTTTAATTATGTTTTACCAACCAACATTTAGAACATTAGGCGCAAATTTTGGTATTGTTTGTGTTTGGCCTAACTTACTAATAAGGTAGTGAAATGTATAATAAACAATAAATATACGATATATTTAGCCACAATTTTGCATCTATGTAGTTTTTTTAATATATCAAATTTATTCAAAGCATTAAATATCAGTAATTCTTTATTTTTAACGGTGTGTTGAGATTTTGTTCTCAATGACCAATTTTCCGCTAATTGGCGTTGTTACTTTGACAAAATCTCCATACTAGCGGCTGCATCGCGCTGTTAAGATTTTTCCTGAGTTAATAACACCAGCTCCATACATGTAGGGTTTTGGAGCCATTGATGGGTCTCCTCGACACCAAGGCCAGGATTCACGCACGTCGTTGCGTGCCCGTGACCACGATTCGGCACAAGCTCAGCTAGGGTCTAGCTGTGATGGGTTAACCTGGACTTCGAGAATTACTACCGAAGTTGTTGAATATTGATCGCATACCTAATAAGCAGCAGTGTATCAGGTATTGAGAGTTGCTGCTCGACAATGTATGCATTTTATATGAAAAAAACAACCATGATTCGAGACAAGACTAAATTATGAAATTTACAATGTAGAAAGGATTTCACCTAGCCGGGATTTGAACCCAGAACCTACTGAAATAATAACCGTGTTATCTCATGCATTTTCCTTTGGTTCCTTATTCATTATACCACGGATAACAAAACAGTGAGGCCATCACGTATCCGTTCAGTGGTGCTGTCGCCATTATTGACGTACGCTCGATTGAGTTAAGTTGGCACCTGAATCTTATGGCGTTACTTAGGACATTATTATGACAGGTCATATTATTATTATATTAGTATTAGTACCATTGTAGACGAAAATAATTTATTGTCATCTTAATAGATGTCATTAATATATATGTTCAGGTAGGACTATGAGCTAATTATTTGTCAAGGTGCTTTGAATAGTTATCTACAATAAACAATAAATATTCAAAACGATATATAAACATGTCTACAGTCTAGCCTCAATTTAAACTAAACCAAGATGATGTTCACAATGGTAGCACCGAAGGTGCGGAGCGATCTAGAGTAGTCGCCCACCCACTAAATTAAGAAGTAACTTAATGCGAGGCCGTAGGCCTAGCTCTACGAAGCACCGAAGGTGCAGAGCGTCCCAGGGATGCCACTTACACATTTAAGCTTATATTAAGTGTGTGCGCGGCCTCGCATTAAGTTTTTTAAATCTACAATAGACAATAAATATTAAAAACAATCTTTTAAACATACCTAAATCTTGACCCATCTTAATTAAACCAAGATCATGTTCACAAGCGTAGCACCGAAGGTGCGGAGCGTTCTAGGGAAGTCGCCCCCCACTAATATAAGTAGTAACTTAATGCGAGGCCGTAGGCCGAGCTCCACGTAGCACCGAAGGTGCAGAGCGTCCCAGGGATGCCACTTACACATTTAAGCTTATATTAAGTGTGTGCGCGGCCTCGCATTAAGTTTTTTAAATCTACAATAGACAATAAATATTAAAAACAATCTTTTAAACATACCTAAATCTTGACCCATCTTAATTAAACCAAGATCATGTTCACAAGCGTAGCACCGAAGGTGCGGAGCGTTCTAGGGAAGTCGCCCCCCACTAATATAAGTAGTAACTTAATGCGAGGCCGTAGGCCGAGCTCCACGTAGCACCGAAGGTGCAGAGCGTCCCAGGGAAGCCGCTCACACACTTCAACTTATATTAAGTGGGTGGGCGGTCTCGCATTAAGTTATTTAAATCTACAATAGACAATTAATAATCAAAACGATTTTTTAAACATAAGTCTTGTCTCAATTTTAATTAAACCAAGATCATGTTCACAAGCGTAGCACCGAAGGTGCGGAGCATCCTAGGGAAGGCGCCAACCCACTAATATAAGTAGTAACTTAACGCGAGGCCGTAGGCCGAGCTTCACGTAGCACCGAAGGTACAGAGCGTCCCAGGGAAGCCGCTCACACAATTCAACTTATATTAAGTGGGTGGGCGGCCTCGCATTAAGTTATTTGAACATATTTTAAGTGGGTGGGCGTCTTCCCTGGGACAATCTTACGTTAGTTAGTTAGTTACTTTATAAACCCTTAGTAATTTAATGCGAGGCCGTAGGCCGAGTTCCACGAGCGTCCCAGGGAAGCCGCCAACCCACTTAACATATGTTTAAGTAGCTTAATAGGCGGCTTCCTTGGGACGCTCCGCACCTTCGATGCTACGCGGAGTTCGGCCTGCGGCCTCGCATTAAGTTACTTAATTACACAGATCACCTCCACTAGATAGCTAATGTTGATAGTAATATTCGCGACTCAGTTCACCGCGCGGCGAGGAACGACGGGGAGAGCGGGTGGGCGTTACCTGCGTCATGATTGGCCGATTCCTAAAGCGCACGTGATCATAGTGATGCGACACATTCATTAGAAGTGTCTAAACCGGTATTAAATATTATTGCTTGTACACAGTTGTACTAAATAGGAGATATTAATTATAAAAAATATTTAAGGTAAACAAACAAAGTTATAGCAGATTACGGATATATATGTAACTAAAGGCATTAAATAATTTCATATAATATAAAGTTGATAATATTCAAATACAAATACTCTTTATTGCACACCTCAAGGAATACCTATACAACACAACATGAGATACATTAAAATAACAGGCAGAGGTAAACAACAGGTGGCCTTATCGCTAAATAGCGATCTCTTCCAGACCACCTTTAGGTAGCGGAGTGGTTGGAAATATACTTCTAGAAATTACCTGGTAATTTATTATTATAATTATTTTGAGGGTTAATTAATAAAAATGCTTTTCGTTTCGACCAACTTCAAAAAAAGGAGGACCTGTAAGTATGTATGTATGTTTGTCCGCGATTATCTGGCGTTTGGCTGAACCGATTTTCAGAAGAGTAATTATTACACTTAGGAGAAGGTTTTGGAATTTAAACCGACTTAATAAAAGAGAGGTTCTTATACGTATGTTTTTCCGAGACTGTAAAATTATAAAAATTATATAAATTATTATAATTATATAAAAAAGTAGAAAAATGCAAAATACCATACTTAACACATTCTCTGCTGTTAACGCACTCCACATTAGTACAATTTCATTCGTTGGTACATGATTCTACAGTGAATGGTTTAAGAAAAATAATAATACAATACAATACAACAATACTTTATTACATACCGATAAAAGTTTACAAAAGGAAACAAGACACATAGAATTAAAAAATGTATCTGCTAAGATTATTCGAGTCTTCGACAAAAATATCTAGAAAGCCCCAAGCTACTTATGCTACTCAGTACAAACGACTTTTTTTTAACAAGGAGGTTAGACTACTTTTATGGCTTTGTAATGGTCAGGTCTCACCGGAAGATCAGCACTGGCTTTCGAGCTAGTATTATGCTGAGGTTTGAGTCCCACCCCACTTCCTCCAAGTCCATCATCAGGTCCATATTGTGATACTGGATTGAATTGCTCGCTAAGAGGAATCGAGAAACCGAAACAGCATAACTCTTTGTCAAACCAACTCCGAGATCCGTCGCACTTCCTCCAACTCCATGATCAGCTCCATCTTGTGACACTGGTTCTAATTGCTCGCTAAGAGGAATCGAAAAACTGAAGCAGCATAACTCTATGTCAAACCAACTCCGAGATTCGTCGCACTTTCTCCAAGTCCATCATCAGGTCCATATTGTGATACTGGATCTAATTGCTCGCTAAGAGGAATCGAAAAACCCAAACAGCAAAAGTCTATGTCAAACCATCTCCGAGATCCGTCGCACTTCCTTCAAGTCCATCATCAGGTCCATGATACTGGATCTAATTGATCGCTAAAAGGAATAAAAAAACCGAAACAGCATAACTCTATGTCAAACCAACTCCGAGATCCGTCGCACTTCCTCCAACTCCATCATCAGGTCCATCTTGTGACACTGGTTCTAATTGCTCGCTAAGAGGAATCGAAAAACTGAAGCAGCAAAAGTCTATGTCAAACCAACTCCGAGATCCGTCGCACTTCCTCCAAGTCCATCATCAGGTCCATCTTGTGTCACCGGTTCTAACGTCTTGCTGCTAAAAGGACTTGAAATCCAAACTACATGATATCTCTACAAAAACAAAATAATATGTAAGTACGTGCATTTACCGATTTAATTACAAATTTTAAGAAATAAATCAATACATAATATTTACTCAAACTAAAAACATCTACAAACTAAATAAAACTACCGAATTACTAGGTACTCTAAATTACTATAATACAACAATAAAAATAAATATTAATACTTTATTAATAAAATACGCTTCAGCCAAAAGTCGATTTGGTATTGTCTGCAGTACAGTCAGCAAAGAAAGTGGTCTACCACTTTTGGACTCTATTACATGTAAAATAGAGTCGAAAAGTGGTAGACCACATTTTTGGTTGACTGTACATCACTAACGATACACGTGCTTTCGTAAGAACCGGTAGAAAAGGATAGCTCAATTGCATTTTTTACTTGATCAAAAGGGACAGATATGCTTCACTACTTCCGAGCGACGTTCGTTAGTTCCAAGTGACCAGTATAAAGAGAGCTCCGGTCTCCGTGGCTAGGAAACAAAAATTTTGTTTTATGCAGTAAAATTTACTCACCTATGGAATGTTATACCATCTTTATCATAGCTTGAAGTCCTAGAAGTCTTCCCACACCACTTAACGCTACAATTTACCATTTTTCGTTGATATTTGATATTATTTTTCGTTGCCGTACGCACGGGTCGAAAACATGGACGCAACTAAACGGTGGCGCCCGTGTTGATACTTTTATAAGATCGCAGTACCATACCGTTGGTGCGCGCGGGTCGCCTTACATGCTCCGTCTAGTGGGGGTTGTCTGTGCTTAATTAACTTAAGTGGGTGCGGCTTCCTTGGGACGCTCCGAGCCTTCGGTGCTACGCGGAGCTCGGCCTTCGGCCTCGCACTAGGTTACTTCAACTTATATTAAGTGGGTGGGCGGCTTCCTTGAGACGCTCCGCACCTTCGGTGTTACGCGGAGCTCGGCCTCCGGCCTCGCATTAAGTTACTTCAACTTATATTAAGTGGGTGGGCGAATTCCTTGAGACGCTCCGCACCTTCGGTGCTACGCGGAACTCGGCCTTCGGCCTCGCATTATGTTACTTCAACTTATAATAAGTGGGTGGGCGGCTTCCTTGGGACGCTCCGCACCTTCGGTGCTACGCGGAGCTCGGCCTTCGGCCTTGCATTAAGTTACTTCAACTTATATTAAGTGGGTGCGGCTTCCTTGGGACGCTCCGCACCTTCGGTGCTACGCGGAGCTCGGCCTTCGGCCTTGCATTAAGTTACTTCAACTTATATTAAGTGGGTGCGGCTTCCTTGGGACGCTCCGCACCTTCGGTGCTACGCGGAGCTCGGCCTTCGGCCTTGCATTAAGTTACTTCAACTTATATTAAGTGGGTGCGGCTTCCTTGGGACGCTCCGCACCTTCGGTGCTACGCGGAGCTCGGCCTTTGGCCTCGCAATAAGTGTAGTGAACGTATGATATTGTGTTTACGCGTGCGAAGCCGCGGGCAAAAGCTAGTTATTTAATACAATTCGAATAATATTTCGGGTGGTAGTAAAATACAGTAAAAAAATAAAATTATGGTTAGTAACATACATAGTAAATGGGTGGATCAACTTTTTCTTGTTGTTATTTTGTTCCGTCACTCAGGGGACAATGATGATTAAACTTCCTAGAAAAGTGTTGATAATTTATAATATGGGTATTTTCAAGAGATAAGAATGGACTTATATAACTGCTGCAATTACAAAGTTTTTGTTCAGTATTGCCGCCAAAAATCGTAGTTTTAAAGAGTGACTCAGGGGACATCAACATCACCATGGCAACAAGCAACAGAGAAAAATTGATTGACCGAAATAAAAATAAAAATTGAAATAAAAACAAAACAGTCCCTTGGAGGCCATGTACGTAACATCACGTCCGAAACGTAGAGGAATTGAAATAAACACTTTTTGCACGCGATTAAGTCCCGGCGACGGGTGGTCTCATTGACATCTTCTTTTCTTTTGATTTTTGAAAGTTAACATATTTATAAATAAATGCTTTCATTGCAGGGCCTCAGTGGGACAACATCTCCGGCGACAGCAAGCGTCTTGTCGCGCAACTGTTAGCGTTGGAGCCGTCGCGGCGGCCGACGCCGGAAGACGTGTTGGCCGCGCTCGGCATTCACGACGACAACAACTCCTTCAAGCTGGCTGTAAGTTGTTTTCTCGATTGGTAGAAATCTAAAATTTGCGTACTTTTGAAGTATCATATTTCAAAGTACTTTTACTTTGAGCTATTGTCATTTCTCCCTATTGTGACCAATATACCGCTCATCAACGCACTAGAACTGCGTGAAAGGTCTAGGATCCGCTTCGAAGGGAACAAGCTTTCGTCCTTGCGATATTTGGGTTGAGGAGTTTTATTGACACTAAAGTAATATTGTAAAGAATTCGCAGATAGTTCCTCATATCAGCCCCTTCATAATACTAGCAAACACAAAAAACAAGAATTTCGTTTTAATGGCTGGGATACATATTATATAGTCTACTAGCGACCCGCCCCGGCTTCGCACGGGTGCAATGCTGATAAATTATGCATGTATTATACATATAAACCTTCCTCTTGAATCACTCTATCTATGAAAAAAACCGCATCAAAATCCGTTGCGTAGTTTTAAAGATTTAAGCATACAAAGGGACATAGGGACAGAGAAAGCGACTTTGTTTTATACTATGTAGTGATATGACTAATCAACAACAAGTGAAACTTAATATTTATAACTCTTAATTTCCAGGACATGACCAAAGCGGACCTCTACAAGCGCCGAAGCAAGAACAAGCAACGCGAGTCCAGCGCGTCCGACACGCCGGCCAGCGACGCCGACGACTCCAACGCCGCGCTGCTGCTCACCCTGAAGACCAGAGACAACACCTCCATAGAGAACGACGTCCAACTCATCAAGGCGAACACTCTAGACACCCCCGTCCAAGAAGAACCGCAACCCAAGTACGAGGAAACCGACGAAATCCCCTCCGTCAAACCTGTAGAGAAAACTTACGCCAAATCCCGGTCAAAGCTAGACGACTACATCTATATCGAGAGCAGCCAAGGTCTAGATGGTACTGAAGTAGCCTTCCCGAAAACTAATCGCGCTAAGAAAACTAAAGAATCCACGTCCCCCGTACCGAGGAAACGCAGAAAAGTCGAGCCCAAAGCTAAAGCCGAGGGCGAAACCACTAGGGAGCTCCGCAGCAAAGATAAACAGAGCCCGAAGGAAGAGAGAGCTACTAAGGAATCTATAGAGAATGAGAAGGCGGTCACTAGAGTTACTAGGAAGAGGAAATATGATGAACTGAATAGTACGAAACCTGTTTTGAGAGAGAAAGGACAGAACGGTAGGGCGTCGAAAACTAGCGTCGAAACTAAAGAGGCTACTAGGAAAATCGCGCGGCGGAAGAAGCTGGCGCCTTTGAAATTAGACGTCCAAACTAACGTGCGGATGACTCGCTCTAGAATGAGACGACTCGAGGTCAGTCTGTCCCCGTCCCAAGTCAAGAGCATCGTCCCGGCTTTCTCGTTCGAGTCGGACCGACGAGTCAACTCGGTGGAGAGTAATAAGTCGACCAAAAAGACGCGCAACGCCAAAGCTAAAGCGAGTAAAGCGAAAAAAGCCCCCGTCCGTAATACGCGTTCGCGCGCCAACAGGAGGTGAAGGCAGTAGCTTCGACAGCTCGACACCCGCTAATATTGACAGTATTCGTGGGACACAACAGTCGGACTAATACACCGCATTTATATCAGTTGAGCTGTTCGTATACGACCGGAATTTGCATGGTTTTGGAAATTTCAAAACTATTGCGACTTGAACATTCTCAGAAATTAAAGAGAATTTTCCACATGAAAAGTTATGTGGCTTGAGAAATTTCTGGTTGGAACGCTAAGTTCAAACGGAAAGATTCTGGAGGTTGATATGTAATACTGATTAATAGATGCATCAGCTCATTAGTTAGACTGTTAATCTTTTCTTTATATACTGAACGTTGCTGGAGTTGATCGCCGGAAACGACAGAAACTAATATCTGTCTCGTTCGTGTATAGTGCCGTTCTTGTCTCTCGCGATCGACTGATGCTCATCCATTGACCGGTAAATTGTATAAAAGAAAAATCAATTTTAGACAGACCATAGAACAATGATGAACTTGTAAATTGACAATTTGAATATTTACAATGTGTGAAATAATATCAATTCTTGTACATTTAGTATGGGGTTGTAGTTTAAATTATTTTGAATAAATTCAGATATCTTATATCGGTGTGACATAAAAATACTGTCAATGTTAGACGGACCACTGAAGCGCCCTTCCTAACCTCACACTCCAAATATCGACAAAATAGTGATGGAATAAAAACAGGCGCTTTGCTCAGCGTAGTGACGGGATGAAATTATTTATTGGAGAGTAAGTTATATCTGTAGTTAGCTCCACACTAGTTCGATAAAGAATAGAACCTGTTTTTATTTTTTAATCCCTCTATTTAATGTTACTTTAAAATGTTTACGATACCTTTTTTCCTTATTATTACCATTAGAGTTAATTCTTTGATGTTGGTTATTATGTATTTCAGTAGATAATATAATAATAAATAGGTAATTTTGTGTGTGAGTGCGCACGGCCCATAGTTGAAATATACGAGTCCTAACTGTATTTTATTCGCCACGTCATTTCGTGGCGTAGCGCCAATTTACGCCACGTGGCGTCTCATTGTTTCATGCACGCCACTTCGCGTGAACGCCACTCTGGCGGAGACGCCACGTCGCGTCTTGCGCGCCTCATTGCGTCATTGAAGTCATGTCGCGTCATGTACGTCATGTTGTGTCATTCACGCCACATTGCGTCTTGTACGCCACAATGCGTCCTGAACGCAATGCCGCGTCATATACGTCATGTTGTGTCATTAACGCCACATTGCGTCTTGTACGCCACAATGCGTCCTGAACGCAATGTCGCGTCATATACGTCATGTTGTGTCATTAATGCCACATTGCGTCTTGTACGCCACAATGCGTCCTGAACGCAATGCCGCGTCATATACTTCATGTTGTGTCATTCACGCCACATTGCGTCATGTACGCCACAATGCGTCCTGAACGCAATGCCGCGTCATATACGTCATGTTGTGTCATTCACGCCACATTGCGTCTTGTACGCCACAACGCGTTCTGAACGCCATAAGGCATCATCAGACGCCTTGGCGCCGCGCAGACAATACATTGAACAGATCTCTTTCCATTAAGACGAACTTAGGTTGTTTGTGTGTATATTTGTTTGGGAACTAGATTTAATAGGTTAAATTTGTAAATGTTTTTTGAAATAATATAATAGCTGTTTGTTTGGAGTATTGTTTAACTTCCATTGTTTCCGTATGATGTAATAGATGTGCTGCGAGTGCGAGCGACCCGTGCCAAAGCATGTTCGGAACGATCCGCTACGAAAGCGAAGAATTCAATGAATTTGTGAAACTTTCCCTTCTCGTATTAAGCGCTTCTACCAAATAAAACTATTGTTTTGATTATTTCACTGTAAATAACTTAGCATTTAGTACAAATCGGTGGAAGAATTAATTATATAAATTTAAATTATAAAGAATAATCTCAAGGAGGGGCCCTACGCGGCGCATATCATTGGGAGCGTGGCTTAGTGAGTTGGTGATCATTCTATCGAAATTCAGTTCTGCCAACATAATAAGTATATTTTCTTACGCGTAAGTATATTTCCTTACGCGAAATCTAAATCAAAGTAAAATGTATAGTCAAATCGCTTGCTTCGTGATATTTATGTTTTTTTTTTTACATCAATAGTGAGACGAATAAGTACATGGACATTATTTTATTTGCATATATCAGCACTGGATTTCAAATATCTGCTTGTTTTAAGGAACTCTAAGACCAATGTAAGATGAATATTGTTGACAATTTTATTTTAAGTCACAGTCAATGAAATTATCAATGTAAGGGTGTATTTACAGGCGCAATGTAAAATTGCACGGTATATTAGTGAAACTGCGTTTTGAAGGTCCTTCCTTTTGCTATGTTCTATTCCTGAATTTCCATTTATTCTGTCTCTATCAGACTTTATTTTACAATGTGATTCATTCTAAATTCTAAAGTCTCTTCTACTAGCCCTGAAAACGTACCTAACTTTTTAACTTTTCTGAAATAGCCATTTCCTTACAAGTAGGGCAGTCCAAAGACACCGTTATGAAAATCAATGTCAATGTTGTCAAGACACCTGCATGTCAGAGTTTAATAGCTATTTTAAGAAAAAAAAAACAGATTGCGGTCAGTAACTTGCCTATTAAATAAGACCAGTAAAGTATCCTCTATATCTGTTACTAAAATCGGCAAGACAAATCCATTAGGCTTAAGGAGTGAAAGATTTTGATTGTCTCTGTAAAAGCACCCTGAAAACGCATAATTAAATATCAGTGCCGAAATAACGAATTTTCGTTTTAGGAAATTGAATTTCCACAGCTTAAAATGTAAAAGATAGCCTTTACGTCACTATCGTAACGTGTTGAAGTGCACTTAATGGAATGTACCAAAAGATTATATAATTTTATAACAAAGTGTTAGAGGTTATATAGAAGTCGGCGTCAGACAAATTTTGTAAAGCGTTACACTATGCCGGACGGAGATATTTGATTGTAATAAATATACCATTTTAACATTAACATTGTGTTGTTTCAATTGCCTGTTCACCGAGAAGCACAAGTACAAAACTAGAGAAGAAAGGTTTTCACCGTACTTTACCGGGAAAGCTCGTTTTTGTATTTCTATCTCAATTTTTTTACCGAAGTTAATAGAGATATAGATGGACGCTAAAACGAACTTCGCCGAAAAATTTAACCCAAGTCAAGTGCATGAAGTAAAGATGAAGTAAACAGACACACATCAAACATCAACTCGAAAGTTAATTCAGACTGTCAATTCGAGTCTTAAATCCAAAATTAACATGGATTAGATTTGTTTAATAACATGTCAGTTCAGAAGAAAAATGAGGTATCATTTTTGATACCATGGGGTAACGTTTCGCCTTGAACGCCATACTGCGACGTGAACGCCATATTGTGTCATGTACGCCACAATTCGTCTTCAAATGATCTTTAAGCCACATAGCGTCATATTTGACAGTCTCTGCCTCACCGGGACGCCACAGCGACGTCGCCAGTATTCAATGAAATCATACTAGTGGCTGTGTGCGCTATTTTTTCCAAATGACTAAAATATATGATATTTTTACGACATCAACATCTCCGCCAGTTTGAAAATTTACGAAATAGAATAGAATATTGCGCACATCAACTCAACGTGAAATAATATAAACCAGCACAGAAATCGCCAAGAAAATTATATCTAATGGTAGGGCAGAACATTAAAGTATCAACACGGCGGCCACCGTTTAGTTGCGTCCATGTTTATGAAGTCTCTACACCACTTAACACTACAATTTACCATGTTATTTATTTAATTTCTTGTTTCGTTAACGTACGCATGGATCATAAACAAGGACGCAACTAAACGGTGGCCGCCGTGTTGATACTTTAATGTTCTGCCGTACCATATCGTTGGTGCGCGCGGGTCGCCTTACATGCTCCGTCTAGTGGGGGTTGTCTGTGCTGCTAACTAAATATCACGAGAATCGCTTTATAAATGCGACCTGGGCGCGAGAACAGCCGGAAATTAGAATATATGGAATCTATATTACTTGGACTCGGGCGGCGATATTTTTGTACGGGATACCCAGCTGGCGATGACGCTGCCAGAGACTGGGTAATTAGTGATATAAGATAGCAGGTTCTCAAACTCTCTAGTGTATGGTATGGTATAATGGTAATTTGGTAAGTTACGTTGCAAAAGTACTGGGATTACTTCTAAGTTCTTTTGTTTTACTGTATTTGGATAAAGAGTATCCTATTAAACATCTTCGGATGTCCAGCTATCAGAGTACTAAAATTGGTTAAAAATGTAAAATTTGTCCAACTATTTCCCGACAAAGAAATAATGACCAACAAACAGGTGGTGCCAGACAGGCATGGCGCCGCGCCCCCATACAAAACAAGACAAGACGATCTTGGTCTGGAAATTACGATTACGATTACGTTATCGTCTCCCTCGATACAAACAAATTTTCAATACAAAAGTAGAATATTATAATAGTATTGCTTAGTATATTGTGCCCGTGCGAATCTGGGACGGGTGTGAAGTGACAATTTAACTTTTCACTTGGACGCAAAAAACTATGTACGTGCTTAACAGATTTTGTATAAAACTTTTTAGTAACTTTAACTGCTTAGATATCAGAATAGGCCACAGGCTACAATTTGTAAGAATAAAAATTAATATGAAGGGGCTAACTAAACAGCAGTTGAAAGTTTGTATACGCACATTTTAGTCTTCTGTGCGAGTGAAGCCGCGGGAAAAACCTCGTTTATAAAAATGTAGATTGTACCCTTTACCACTAAAACGGCAGTATAAATATAATGTGTTTGTATTGGCTGTTTTTAATCCATACTAATATTATAAATGCGAAAGTGTCTGTCTGTCTGTCTGTCTGTCTGTTACCTCTTCACGCTTAAACCGCTGAACCGATTTAGATGAAATTTGGTATATAGATAGTTTCAGTCCCGGGGAAGGACATAGGATACTTTTCATCCCGAATAAATTTAGTGTTCCCGTGGGATGAGCGGGTAACACCGCGGGGCACAGCTAGTTTATAATAAAGCACATTTTCAACAATTTACTAGTTTACAGTATACATCGCCATCTACCGGTTAATAAATACATCACTATAGTTGTGCTTTTCGCCATTGGATGTCACTACGAAGGTAATGATATTAGTGCCATCTAACGGCGGATAACTACATCATTATAGTTATACTTTTCGCCACTGGATGTCACTACGAAGTCGATGATATTAGCGCCATCTAACGGCTAATAACTGCATTATTATAGTTGTACTTTTTGCCACTAGATGTCACTACAAAGTCAATGATATTACCGCCATCTAACGGCTGATAACTGCATCAGTATAGTTATGCTTTTCGCCACTAGATGTCACTACGAAGTCAATGATATGAACGCCATCTAACAGCTGTTAACTGCATTATTATAGTTATGCTATTCTTCACTGGATGTCGCTACTAAGTTTTAAAATCTACGGTTATCCATACTGTACTAATAATATACAAATGCGGATGTCGGTCTGTCTGTTACTTCTTCACGAAACCGCTGAACCAATTTAAATGCAATCTGGTATGGAGATAGTTTGAGACCCAAGGAAGGACATGATGGCATAGTTTTTATCACAAATATCATCCCCTAAGGAGGTGAAAAGGATATAAGGGTATTTATTATGGAAGTGCAATAAGTTCTTTTTTGGAATATCGTGATACTGTCCACCCTATCAAAGTTAAACATATGGATCTAAGTATAATATTCGTAATTGAATGATTGCCACTATGCCCACTTGCAGAATGTAATTAACATCAAGGTGAAAATAAATTATATTAGTTAAGTTATAGTCATGTCACACGACATAGCATCACCCGTCACTCTCACACGATACCGTACAGAAAGGGATAGGTAGCAAATCTCGCGCGAGAAAGTCGCGTGTCAAGTTGTGCTAGAGGTGCAGTTATATGTTTATGCATGACAAATTGATGTCATTTTGACGTATATTGTTTTAAAAAAAATATTTAGGGCGGAAAAGGTTTTGTACAGTGTAGATTTATTTATTTATTTAAACTTTGTTGCACAATACAAAAAAAAAAGTACAAATGGCGGACTTAATGCCTTTAGGCATTCTCTACCAGTCAACCACTATTTATTATCTAGAGATGTAATCCTATGTAGGCAAGTATTTGTTTTATAGTGATTGTGTAAAACTAGAAAATAAATAAGTGAATATTCGCTTTTTCTGTCAACCATACACTTTGCCACGAAAATTGCACGTTCATAACGATCACTGGTTATAGCGTGCTGCGCTGCAGCGGAGATATGGTGCGCGCCCGCCCCCGGCGCCGGGTTGTGCGCGTTCTCCTTTTGTCGCGTATCCACACGCGTATCCTTTGCCCACCGTTGCTGTCATTTTGTGTGAAAGAGCTTTCTTAGTGATGTCCAAAAAGTATACGTTATCGATTCGTCTGCATTGCAACTTCCTTTTGTTTTAGTTGTAAGTCATTACAAGTTTTTATTATATTTTATAACTATTAAAATTATTCAGTTATTAATTTGCATTTCTTTTAATAGTTTGATTAAATATTATGATAAAGAAACTATAATAGTTTGGAGCAAAGGAGTATTTTAATACAGATACAAAATGTTGCCACCTTAGAAATTATGTGAAAAGTAAGTAAAGTAAATTGGCAGAGTGGCAAACGTCAGACGATGTCGATGTCGGAGTTTGTGTAACAAAAATAATTAATATCTCGGAGTTTTGTGATAATATTATGTGAATAATGAAATGAAAGTGTAAATAAATGTTAGATTAGTGTCTGTTAGTGATTATGGCGCATAGTGGTGGTGTTTTGAGCTCGGATATATCGCGTCGGAATCCACAAGATGAGTACGAGCTCATTCAAAGGATTGGCTCGGGCACCTACGGAGACGTTTACAAGGTACGGGTTTGCTTTGAACTGGAATATTTATCTATCAAACGGGTTAGATTGCATTATTCTACATTCAATACGCAAACTGACTCGATTTTCTACGTTGAACAATTATTCTTGTTCTTAGGTTTTTTGTCGTTCGGATGCCTCGTTCCTTTATTGCCACAGCTGATTTGAAAAAGAAATCGTTTTTGCTATTTATTTTCATGGTTTCTTTTCTACGAAAAACGCTCGTGGCACTAGTCCTTGGGCGTGCAGGAATACCAATACTAATAAGAATTAAATGAAGAATTCATTGTCTCATTAAGCTTACAGATTAATTTAACTAATTGCTATCAAATATTACTCCTATACTTTTTTCTTTTTATTTAATTGAAATATGAATTAGTCCCAATAACATTAGAATTTTCATCCTTCATAATCAGATCATACTAGCCAAATATCTGAAATTTCTAATTTCAGAAAGAAAGTAAATTTATTGAGACAACTAAACAGCACCAAAACCATAAATAATAGTAATAATTACCAAACTAAAGATACAGGAGGATAAATTAAAACCTGTAAGCAGTTGTCTGAGCCATAAACAGTAATTAAAGTAAACATTTAAAATACTTTCAAGTTGGCACTTAGTAACTACATTCCATTGTAATGAGTAATTAAAATGAAGCTTAGAAAGTGTACTTTTTGTATATCTCACTAGGATTATCCTAAAGCTTCATTGCATGGTATTTTATTGTAGTTTGTCTTTTAAGTAAGTTTCATGCATTTTTTGGTTACTCCCAACAGTATAAGTTATCTCAATGGCCTACAAAATGATAATGCTACCCAGTACGATTATAATATTAGGATAATAAAGTGTGGGAAATGTAATTTGTCTTCAAAGTATAATTTATCCGTCTAGAAAGAACAGTTGTACAATTGAGAGTTATAAAGTGGTGATTAGCTGTAAAACAGGTAGTTTGATGTGGATCATATTGTTATGAAGCTAAGAAGTCAGAAGGCAGATGTTTGAATTTATAAAACTACAAAAAATGACTATTTTCTATTCATAATAATAATAAATATCATTCAACCTCACACAAATCAATCTTATCCCACAGTGAGCTCTAGTTATGCTTGTGTTATGATTATGAAATATGTTCTTATAATAGATACTATATTAAATACATAAAACTTTATCTTTATAATATCCAGTTTCTTTCACAAAGAGCCTTCACTGATACTGGAAACAATTTTCATCAACATCAATTCAGTGCTCATCAACCAACTGTTGACTAAAGGTACTTTTACACCAAACTGCTGCAAATAAGGTGAACTCATAAAGTAAGTAGATGGATGCACACAGCTGCAAATGACATCTTAATTTATGGTGTACCTTAAAAATTTTCGGATTGCCTAGGTGTACCTTGAACTCAAAATGTTTACAGAATACTGTGGTAGTCTGATGCATATTTTCTCTTCTACCTACTAAATATTGCCCGACTGGCGGGTTGGTGGCTTGCTCATTAATCCTGGGCCTCATCATGACCACCACTCTATCATCCCTTTAAACCGACCACCATCATTCTGTTTTTCAGTTGACTATGACTTAAACAATGTTTCTAAGGCCAAAATAATTTGGTCTAGTTGAACATTGTTAATTAATCTAATTACACCTGGTTAGAGAATGCCAGAAATCACAGTTATTGCCAAGGTCTGATGCAAGCCGCATTGTGTACGGAGTTGCAATGTTAAGCAAGCGTTACACTATATGAACTTTACATGTAGCATAATGGCTCTTGTTATGAAGCATAATTCAAGACCTTATCGACCAAGATATCCATATAACACCCCTGTACTTTCTTAACATGTTGCGGGAAAGTACATCTATAGGCGTTCGCTGTAAAGGCTTAACAGCGGTTAATTGAAAGTAGTTTGATTCAAAACATGTCGACCTTTTTTCGACTTCTATGACGTGAGTAAACCCGTTTATTTATTTTAATTGAAAGTAGTCTTCATCAACGTGTTAATACTTGCCAAATCCCTACTAATATTGTAAATGCAAAAGTAACTGTCTTTATGGCAGTTACCTTTTCACGCTTAGAACGGCTGAACCCATTTAAATGACATATGGCCCGTCTATCTCGTCCACTAATTATCACCAAGTGTCATTTAAATTATTATGTAACAAACATCCATATATCTTTATTTTCATATTTAGGATAATATGACCTCAAATGATAATTATTGCTCCACGTGACGTAAGAGTCACATATTTTTTATTAGTTAGTTATTACACATCTTTCATAATAGAATACTTTATGAAACAGTTTGATATATTATTTCATTGCTGCTCACTTTCAAAAGTATCCTTGTACTAAGTAATGCTAAATATTTTAATTGTAGCTGACTGAGTATGTGTGTTAATATATGCAGATTTGCATAAATAAGATAAGCAATCGTTGGACGCTAAAAAGTTAAAAATATCTTCAAACAGTTAATTATAAAAGGGTTATTTTACGACGACGCGTTTGGCGCAGTTTATAGACACCTGCCTACTGAGCCGGCGGTACCGGGTTCGAATCCCGGCCAGGGCAAATATTTGAGTGATGAACTCGAATATTTGTGCTTGGGTCATGGTTGTTCTATGTATTTAAGTATATATATTTATCTATATAAGTACGTATATCGTCGTCTAGTACCCATAACACAAGCCTTCTTGAGCTTCATTTGGGACAAGATCGATTTGTGAGATTGTCATCGGACTTATTTATTTATTATTTACGAAATAAGATTACACGATAAATTAACTTGCGTGACTCATTTGGCTAGAGACATCCATCTAGATCTAGAATAAAGGCTTGTTACTCTCTTGTCTTGTTTAAAAACAATTTAATTTGTTGCTCTGTTGCGCGTGTAAGAAGAAAGGCTTACATTGTATGGCCCTTACAGTATACCATGTTAGACTGTAATGAAAAACTGAAAATGCGTGTGTTATTTCAAACAATGTACCACTAACTAACCAAATTATTAAAGAATCTATCACAACATTTTGCAATTATGCTATTTTTAATTTAATAAAACTTATTATATAGACCATGAATACAAATTATATAGACTTATATTTTACTGATTTTTATGACGTCACTAGTTAGTTTTTTCGTAGAAACTATGTAATAAAGTAATGGATGCATTCTGGTTGGTTTTTGCCATTTCAAATGAACTGACTTGACCTATCATTAACGGACATGTCGTGACTTCGGCGACAAGCGGCAGCGGCAAGCAACGGCCATGTGGGAGCAGAAGGTCCGAGCGCGGCGTCTCCCTCACCCGTATGGCCACCGGTCGCCGCTGTCGCTTGCCAGTGCCACCAAATAGGGCTCTCGGTCGTGTCCGGGTTTCGTGTACCCGTTTCCGTGTACCCGTTTCTCTGTTACACGGAAACGGGTTTCTGGCCCGTTTGGAACGTGTAATAAAGACCCGTGTAATTAAGACCCGTGTACCCGTGTACCCGTGTACACGGATCTCAATCACACGCGGGTCCGACCCGCCGTCGACGTGTTGTGGCCATCTTACGGTTATTCTTTTAAAAGCTATGGAGTGAGAAATGGAGTATAATAATCAGGGATCGTACTTTTTCTAGCATTTTTGGTGCAATAACGTCAAATGACACGACAGCGACTTTAGTTTGTCGACGTGTATAATAGAATTGACGTTTAAATTTATGTAATATGACGTTATCGTTAAAAATAAAACGATATTTTTTACTTTATCAGTTATTAAAATTGTGTAAATTCCTCAAATTTTTCGGAGGGTATAAATATGAACTATAATCTGATATAAGGATTTATTGCAACTGTGTTAGATATTTCCTCATATGTATAATATTTTAATCCTTCATTACATTATGCATATTGGGTTGGGCTTAACATGTTCTGAGAATATTTTCTGTATTTGCGATTTGTTTAATACGCTAATTTATTTATTTTTTGTTGCTTAATTTTATTAAATGAAAGCGGCCTCTCCTTCAACTTTAACGAATAAAAGGTCTTCCAGGCAAAGGTCCAAAACAACTTGTAAGTATTATCAGTAAAATTGTCGCGGTTAATTTATGACGATAAACAATGGGTATTGTCGTTATCTGCAAGTGCAGCTGCAGTGCAACCCTAATCCTATTCATATCTAATCTTAAAAAAAGTCGCCATAGCAGGTAACGTAAGAAGGTAGGTAGGTATGACAACTTTTTGCACCTAACACCATAATGTTACATCCATTATCATAATCGAATTATGTATTATGCAAGGTGTTAGGTATTAATCAGTACCAGAGATGGGCAAAATGTAATCGACTAACAACTAACGATTAAAATTAACAGAATTAATTGTGATTGACGATTGAAAACGACGACTGATCAATCTTAGTTGTATAGAGTGCAACTAATTTAGTTGCCGATTGATTTCGGACAACTAAACTTTGTGATCAACTAATTAGTTAGACTATTTTTCCACGACTAATGTTAGAAGCAAATTGAACGAAAAACTTGGTATGTCTATGTTAATGTAATGTAATGTAGGTATGTCTATGTAAGCTATAATATGGATTAGTAAAGTAGGTATATTTTTTTCCTCCTTCATAGGTACATCGTTCTCTTTCTTATTTTTTACCTAGGGTCCGTGCCCTTAAACCTTTACCTATATTTGCTGTAATAATCGTAAGAGCATCGTAATAAGTAATAATCACCTAGAATCTAAAATGACAGAACCTAGAATCTAGAATATAATATAATATGACCTAGATACCTCAAAACATCTATTAGTATGAATTTATGAAGCATGAGCCTTACATGGAATAGCCTGATCGATCAATTCGCTGCCGCTCCAATATATATATTGGCAATAGCGCTAATAAATAAAATATATCATGTTGATATATTTAAATGTAGAATGACGCAAGGAAAATGTACAATAGTTAATGCTGAGATTTCTTTACAAAGAGGTTTAAATATTGTAAATGACCACACGGTGAAAACAAAATAGACCGCAACAAAATAGATAATAAACAACATGCAGATGTTTAATTCAATAGAACGTGTTATTTTTAGAAGATTCGTCGGCACTTGCACCAAAATGCAACAAACAACTTCCAGGTAAGTAGGATTATCCCATTGTTTTGTCGCCGCGTGACACTAAACAGAGTTGTACTAATGACACAGACAGCAAAATATTGATAATATGTATCTATGTCTATAATTTACTCAGTATCGTATAGGACTTTACAATACTCGTTAGAACTAGTACTTTAAGTATCAAAATATTAATAGAGCACCAACTACTATATTGTTTGCGATTTGTAAACATTGCAGTTTTTCGTTATTTATCCTTATAATATTGTTAATATGGCCCATAATATTGCATTGTCATTCAAGCGTTACAAATTAAACTTGAATATATACATAATTTTAGCTCAATCGGTTGAAGATATCTGCTTCAAAATAAGTTGCAAGATTCTACCCAAACCAACATAGATACAAGTGATACAACATACGAGTACCTACAATGTACGTACCTACTCGTAGTTACATATTGCAAGTTAAATAAAAATGCAAAAACGAGCGACTGCGTAGTTTTAATAATGATTTAATCGTGAAATTTAGTCGATTGAAACTAAAACTAATTCAATTGTTAGTCGAAGATTCTCACAACTAATTTAATCGCGATAAAAAATTACGAATGATATTTTTAATCGATTGATTAGTTAACTAAAAAATTAATCGAATAATGCCCATCTCTGATCAGTACCCTAATAGTGATTATAAAAAAGTAGAAAAAAATATTTTATATGACGTTATTCGATCTTTTTTCCTCCGTACGTAATAATATAAAATCAGTTTTTCATTCAATAATGAACAAATTATCCGTTTCATTTCAACTTCAACTCAAATAATAACTGGTCCGGGCGGGTCGCTCAGACGTGTATTCAATACCCGAGTGAAGGCGCGAACCGCGGATCCGGATCCAAACTCAGAAACGTTTCCTAGAGGACACGTTTCCTAGCGGGTCCGTGTCGACCCGTTTCCGAAGGAAACGTTTCCTAGCCAGTGTTAAGGACCCGTGTACACGTTTCCGCGTGTAACACGGATACCGGGAGCCCTACCACCAAAGTCATGGTCGCTGGCCGTACTACTGTATTGCTTTATTAAGTAATTATCAGTATTAAGACAATAAATAATATTACTAATATCTGCAGCTATATTCGTAGACTTATCATAGCCCTTATGTGTTTTCAGAAACGGTTCACTATCGCTTCACTTTGTTTTGTAACATATACCTATCATGGTAATAAAGGTTACATCATAGGCGTAATCCTTCGGCATAGGGTTGCCACGTCACGTGGTATCCTAAAAGAAGTACGAGGAGTATCTTTTAAAAGGGCTTATATGTGTATAAGTTTCATAGAGAAATAAGCCCTTTTGAAAAGACACTCCTCATATATCCTCCTTTTCCGTAATGTATTTTTGTTCTTCTACGAGTATGCTGTATATCCTTTTAACTAATGCTGTTAAAACTCCATCAACTTTACATTAGTATAAACAAATGCTTAAACAATCGTAAAATAAGCTAAAATAGCTGAAATACGAAATAAATATTTGACAATCAAGTTGACTGCACTTAATTAGTTAATTCATTCCACTAGAAACTACATCCAATTATAGATAGCTGCTATGCGAAGGTTTTTGTAATTATTAATAATTTGTATATCTTTTGACTTCATTTCGATGTTATTATAATGTATAATAAACATTCAGTTTTTAACAAGAAAAGAACCAAATCACACTTCAAATTAGGATTATCGAAGTTCTGAACTGATAGACAAAACATACACGCCGACCTAAAAACCTCTTTTTAAAGGCGGTTGCAAAACACTGTCAATAGTATGTATGTATGTATGTAAACACTTTATTGTACATAAAAACAATTCATAAAACAGCGAACTTATATGGATATACAGAATTTCTTCCAGTACCTTTGAGCACATGAGAAAATAGTGGAATATCCAAAAAAGAGACAATCTAACAAGTTAGTATGCACAGATACACTAAGGATTAATTTCTCTAAATATAATATGTCTAATTTCAA
Source organism: Apotomis capreana (assembly GCA_947623375.1). Classification (NCBI taxonomy): domain Eukaryota; kingdom Metazoa; phylum Arthropoda; class Insecta; order Lepidoptera; family Tortricidae; genus Apotomis; species Apotomis capreana. Next base: position 4,222,490 of record OX392520.1, read on the forward strand.
AATATAATACATATATCATACGAGCATAGAATAATAGGTTGAATCCTTAAGTCCCATAACATTGATCTGACAACCCTACCGATCGTGTATGCCAACCTGCCTGGATTATGTTAATCCGGCAAACCTTGATATGTTACGCATTATCACCGCATGTTAATGGACTTATGTACCTAGTACCCACAAGACCTACCATTGGTATACTTACATAAAATTCGCGGCACGTCAGTTCTCTGAAGTCACTAAGTCGGCTTACTGTCAATATGTTTAGATGTTAAATTAAAGGAATTTGCCGGGCGAAGCGTAGGGTGTTGTAGTTGTAACTCCGCTTAAGTTACAAAGTGTTATATTTTGACAGAGTAGACTTTTATTGCAGACTGTACTTTTTATTTTTGCGATGTTACAAAATTATATAAATATTGGGATGACGAAGTACTTTTTTCGCAAGTTAGTGGCGTTAGTGCTATGTGCCTGCCACTATTGCTGCTCTCGCGATCTGTCCCTGCTCTACTTCCCTAGGTAGCTAAATACGGTATTTGAGTCTAGTGAAAATTTACTATAGAAAAAATCATTTATATCGCTAAACACATAATATAATCGAAAATACGCAGAACCAAATAAACTACTACTAACTTTTGGACATTATACTATTTTTATTTAACCGACTCCGCAGGACAAAGACTTAAAATACAATCCAAATTTAATTAAATTATTTTATAAATAAATGGCTACTGTCCATTGGGACAATTCTGCCAGCGTCAAGGTTGGGAGCTTCAAGTAATCGGTTGTCAAAGTTGTCAAACCTCCAAACGCCGCGAACATTTAAGCGGTGGTATACATCGCCTAATAAACGGAATCAAAAAGTGCGAGGAATTAGAGCTTGATACCAAAGTCCTTAATAAATTTTGCCAAGACATACACGAAGGGGGTATTAACAAACGTGAGGATGTAACTAAAGTTAGCTGGACGGTGAATGAAGTCAGGAAGCAAATCATACAGAGAAACTGGAATTATGCCAGTGTCTTCATAGAAACCTCATACTGACAGATCGTTTTTGACATTTCATAAATAGTACCTGGGTTGAGCTGTCATCAAATACCGTATTTTCCTCAGCACCTTTACATATCACGGAATTTCTCAATGAAAACTCATCACCTTCATATATTTTAGATAGAGTCCTATATCCGAGCTCTCATTCAAGCTACTACTGTGTGCGTTGAGTCAGACTCTGACTCACTGGCGTCACAAACTCACAAGCTACGTACCAGTAGCTACATATGATTAGTATCATACCTAACCTACCTGTAATCTACGACGTTGATTATATTTTAAGTGGCGGTGCTCGCTCAGTTGTTTAGGCTAGGAAATGTTTGGTAGTTTCTTTGTTTTCATTGCTGAGGGTCACGTCCTCCAAAGTTCTGTCAAATGTATCTAGTTTCACCTGTTTCGGTGTCGGTATTACAATCTTGTTAGTCAAATTCCCGGAGGAATGGTTTGGCATGTAAACGTATTTGTAAAAGCTTTTTTTTAAACAATTCATTTAATAAAATTGAATTATGCATATCTCAACTTATACATAATCGTGGCGAGACTGTCATCCGAACGTTAGCAACGCAAGATAATTAAGTAACATGTATACGTGGCAAGCCCTGTATTATATTATAAGCTTTAATCAAAACAATATTAAATATTAGCCTACGACGGACCATCCAAAAGGGTTGTGTGCCTTTTCGCCGAATTATTTTTCGTCGAATGTTTCATTGACTGTAAACTATATGGGATGGTTATTATAAAACAAACCTAACCTAACCTAACCCAATCAATAGGATGATATTTGCAAGAATTATGAAAAAATTATGACTACAGAGGAATAAACAACATTCGACGAAACATTATACCTGATGCATTTTGGATGCTACTTCGAATTGCGGAATTGGTTCCGATCATTCTAATATTGTTGAACTAAAGAGCGAGAGAGAGCTGGCACAACAGTACAAAGTTGGAATTTCGAACTACGGGTAAGGGCCTTATCACACTTGCGAGTTGCGAGCGTGTTTTATATACAATATCAGTCGCGGCGAACTCGCTGCGTGATCGCCTTCACACAAAATCCGCTTGCGAAACGCAAGCGTTTTTGCAAGCGCAATTGTTTTACTGTGCACTAAAGTTTAGTTACTATTTTATTTCTTTTTTTTTTTTGTTTCTAATTTTTTACTAATAACTTTTAAGGATATATATAATGCTTGTTGTTTAATTTTAAGTTAAGATCTGTAACGCCTTGGCAATTAGCTGTAAGTTGCAGATATGTAATTATTATAAAATAAATAAATAAATAAGTGTGGCAAGGCCCTTACACTAAAGATGCCACGAATATTCGGCAACTATTCGGTATTCGGCCTATTCGGCCACTTTTTTGCTATTCGGTATTCGGCCGAATAGTGCGTACTATTCGGCCGAATACCGAATAGCAAATCATGTAAAAAAAGACACCTTATTTTACTCAAAATTATGTATTTATTTCCAAATTACAACATTTTAGTACTTAAAATTAATCAGTGGTAAGTTGTGATGGATAAAAACGAGCTTTTCAGCATTTTTTGGTAGCAAACGATTGCGCTTTTCATCGTAAACGTTACCAGCCTCAGAAAATAACCTCTCACTATAAACGCTACTTCCAGGCGAAGAAAGATAAACTTTTGCAAATTTCGAAAGGTTCGGGTATTGTTTTTCGTTTGCTGACCACCACTTGTAAGGATCGGCCGAATATTCGGCGGCCGAATATTCGGCGCTTCGGCCGACAGCGTTGCCGAATATTCGGTATTCGGTATTCGGCCAATTCACTATTCGTGGCATCTCTACCTTACACCCCGTCTGGATCGTACATTATTCGGAAATATTCACAGGGAATTTCATTTCCACATACTCATATTGGTTGTTCATAAGTGAATGGTTATTTGAATAACTTCGTGCAACAAGTAGTATTGAGGATATAACTAAATTCAAAGCCAAATTGAAATTATTAGTGGACAAAGTATATTATTCAGTAAATTATTTTTTGACCGACTGCATTTGATGCTAACTGTACACCACGGTGGAACAGTCATTAATAGCTAAAATTTGTATGCCTTGTATATCTGTGCCTATGTACTATTTTAACCGTGTGAACAAATAATCTTTGTATTTTTAATAAGCCCCTATATACTATAGTTAGATAGATGTGGATGGCAATACACTCAGCATCTAATAATCTGTAATATCTACGCGGAGTGTCTTTTACAATGCTTTACCCGGTACCGTAACCGGGTAAAAAATATCCTATAACCCTCTACTCATCCCAGAACATATTGTGTAACTAAAAGATGCAACTTCGCCCATGTAATTTTGTTTTCTTTCCGTATTAGTCGGATAAAAAGTATCACATAACCATCTTTGGATGTTTGGCTATGACTGTACGGTAGAAGTTTTACAAAATATCATTAAAATCCGTTCAGCCATTTCGTCGTGATGAGAGGAAAAGGATTTTTACCAAAAGATGGCGTTATGAGGCTGGCGCCACTGTTGCATCGCGCTGTTACAATACTTTCTGAAATAATGACCCCGCTCTATAGGAAACTGAATTTCAATACAATTATAGAATTTTATAATATTATAGATAGATGCGTCGCAAAACATGTTGATTGTGTAAAGATGGACGACACATTTGCCTCATTCGAATGTTTATTTGCAGACTTGTTGTTTACGAGTTTAGAAATCATTTATTGCCGGTTCTTTATCTATCACGACTTTCTCACTAGAATTAATTTAAATATTACTGTCAATAGGTATATCGGTCGCCTTCCGTAAATGGGTCAATATAATGTGCCACACTCACGATCTTACCACGTGTGGCGACAAACCGGCTACAACGACAATGGTATATCGCTTCTATATCCATGTTTTAAGACATAAAGTTGCAGGTTGCAGGGAACCGCCACACGCGTTGTTATTGCCATCACAATTCGTGGGTGATGTTAATTTCATTGACTACCACGGCCAAGTTTGAGTCGGATTCGCGCACGAAGGGTTCCGTACCATCAAATAAAAATGATTTTAACTACATGTTCTATGGAAAGGACCATGGGCAAATTTGTATCGAGGCTGGACCAAGAACCTTTTATAGGAACAACAGAGATGAGAGTTAAGTTATTAGATATTATCTCAGCTCTGCACTGGAATTCAGCTTGGTGCCCATAATAAAAAAGGAAGTATATGTAAATATCTATTCTATTTAACTCTCATCTCTGTTGGTTCGTGGTCCAATTGTGCGCATGGCCCTTTCGAGTTATTACCAGTACCATACACACGTTAGGGCAAAAAACGTAGAAATACGTTTTTTTTGTATGACGACATTCCTTTGATTTTTGCTGTTGTAGCGGCTATTCCTACAACACTACACATTATGCGAAAATCTATTATTGTTTGAAATGGGTATACATTCTAGTTGGCCCCGTTGTCATGGAGTCAGGATCGGAGGAAACCGTTAAAATTATAGGCACACCTATCGTGATTTGGGTATTTTTTATTAACTCGTACAATTGTTTAAGAGACGTCTAGTCAAACCATCGCACTCTTCCCTTTTCTTCTTAAATTCAAACCATACAAACTGACTCACTTTGTATGGGTTAGCGTGGTTTGACTCTATCATTTCGTTTCATTAATGCTGGTTCATTTTTGTTAAAAAGTGATTAACACCTAACAACAGGTAGACCAATTTCCTAAATGGGATTCATACGATTGGAGTTATGATTGTTATATATTTATCCTCTTTCCTCTCGAGTATTTATTGAGACTCGATGGTCATGATTGTTGTTTGGCATCCATAACAGACCCACTTGAACTAAAAAAATTACTATTCCTACTTTTTTTAAATGACAACTGTATCGCAAAGAAATATCATGTGAAAATAAATGTATCAAAAACGGAAGTTCTATTTTCACTATGCACAATTGCACATGCAAAACTATTATTTTGTGCACTCGGTCATTTTAATTGTCACACGAGCGTGATTTACTTTACTAGAGCTGCATGTCAAGTTTTACAGTGAGCTCTAATTTCAGAACGGCCTATGTGTATCTGTAATAAACTATACTTCAGTCGTTTTAGTATAGTAGAGTAACAAATACTAATGAACTTGTGAACCAAACAATAATAAACTCTATGCCTAAAGTGTGTAAGTAGGCAGTAGCTGTTTTGTTGCCGTTTGAAAGTATGATTAGACGTTTAAATCAAGATTTTCCAAAGCGTTACATGACTGTACGAACCTATTTAATTTGCGTAAAATAGTTTATTATGTATGTACCTACTTTAATTAAGAATGACTTCAAAAATAACGTGGAGGACTTAGATATTTTTAACTTCCAACGAAAAAAGAGGTGTTATAATTATAAGTTTAACATTTGTATCTGTGTGTCTGTCTGTGGCATCATAGCTCCCAAAAGGATGGACCAATTTGAGTGTGTTTTTTTTGTATCGATAGGTAGTCTTGTCCTTTGAGATGGTTCTTATTCTTATCTATTTTTGATGGAAATAAGACGAGTAGTATCCATGAGCTTTAACTGGAACATCTGACAAGATCTCAGCCAATATTGAAGCTAAGGATTCCAAATTTAATAGTTATATAAATACTTACGTTTTAGTAGAATTTTCTATACAACTCATTGAATGAGGGTGTCAGTGTCATGATGACCAGCTAGTTGTGTTTGTGATGGGGGTGTTTGAAATTTTTAATTTAGGTTATTTAGTATTTATCCGTGGTGATCCATTTTTGATGAAAACATTTCACCCCATCGTAAATTTGCAATTTAATTGGCTGTTATAAACGTGATCGGCACGGCCCGAACAACACCGCGGGTTTCCTATAGTAATTTTATTATAAATATAATTATAATCCCATGATTTTGATTGCATTTTTTTTTTTTGAGTGTAATATAATAATGTTAAAAATTACAATCATGTAATTTTTTTGGGCCATTTGCTTTCGATTGATACCTATGATTATGAATGTAAGTATCTTGTATGTTTAACTATGTATGTGTAGGTATTATAATATTGTTTTCATACTGGCATCCGACTAGTGACGTCACACAGCTGGAATTATAACAAACAGACTACCCAACTCACATTCTCGATCTCAAAAGTAGGTGTATTTAGTATAATGTCATTAAAACTTTCGTGAGACATATTTAATTATTGTATTAAGCAGTTTACACTCACGTGAAATTGTCAGGAACGGCCCGACATGTTTCGAACTTTTATGTACGGGTAGCAGTCCCTGATGCAGAGCTCCATACGAGTTCGAAACATGTCGGGCCGTTCCTGACAATTTCACTTTAGTATTTATCTTTTTTTTTTCGATAAAGTGAACTTTGTTTCAAAGTAGCTGAAATTGTTTTTTTTTTGACGTTTAATATTCCCAAATCTCTGCAATTTTGATAAATTTAGAAAAACTGGATCGATAAAACAACATATAAATCCAGACATACGAAAGAGTTTTTGGACAAGCTGACGGAAACGCTTCACCCGCTCGATCAATAATAAATAAATATAAATAAAGAATGATTTATTGCCACAAAAAAAAACCAGGAATACAAAAGCATATAGTATTTACTACAGAATTATGCTACAAAATAATAATGACTTTTCTATTTTTATACCGTCACGCCTCGCGGACGAATTGCATTGGCATTAATAGGGTTGCCATTGCCACCTTTTCTTTTAAAGATTATATTTTATTACGACGACGCGTTTGGCTCGGTTGGTAGACACCTGCCTTCTGAGTCGGCGGTCCCGGGTTCGAATCCCGGCCGGGGCAAATATTTGTGCAAAATATTTGTTCTTGGGTCATGGATGTTATCTATATATGTATTTATATATTATGTATATCGTCGTCTAGTACCCATAGTACAAGCTTTGCTTAGTTTGGGACTAGGTCGATTTGTGTATGATTGTCCCTTAATATTTATTTATTTATTATTTATATTAATATTATAGTTTAAAGTATTTTCTCAAAACCTTGCCGAAATATAGTACTTTTGGGAAATTTAGGGATAAAAAGATTCATTCATCATATTTAAACATTATATACAAATTGAAATCGAGTAACACTTTACTGCGTACAATTTAGTCGAAGTTTATATAAAGAAATACGAAATATAGTACGATACCATATAATATAGTACAGGTGGCAACCCTAGGCATTACCCACCTGTTATCATCATGTCGACTTGTAAGACAAAGCTAGGAAGTTATATTTGATTTCCCTGCTTTTTATTACTTATTGCGATGTCTAGTAGTCGCCAGAAAAATCTGAACATAGTTCTCTCCTATAGCTGGCCTCAAAAGTGCGATCCTTCGACTCCCAGCGACCCTCATGAGGTCATCCATCTACCTAGTCGGGGGCCTTCCACGCTGCGCTTTTTCTATACGTGGTCGCCACTCCCGGACTTTCCTGCCCAACGGTCGTCCATTTTCCGGGCTACATTAATACATAATATTACAAGAAGTCCCTGAATAGACAAACAAATGTTTAGATTCAACATAGCTTTATAACTTTAATCAATATTCACATCGGAACGTTCAATCGTTTTTAATAGAGATGCTCCTAGTAAACAACACTAACAATCCTTTATGGGGTACCGTACCTCAAAAGGAAAAGCGGAGCCTTATAGGATTATTTTGTTGTCCGTCCGTCTGTCAGTCAAGACCCTCGGGAACGCGTGGAGGTATGAAGTATCGGTCCACTGAAGCTGTAAAAAAATCTAACTTCTATGTTAATGCAAGAAAAACATACGCCCGTAGGCATATGTCGCAAAAAGCGTATAGGTATTTCGACACTCAAGGTTATCGTAATTTACAGGGTATTTTCCGTTGACCTAGAATTATGAAATTTGGCAAAGTATAGGGAAAAATCTGAAAACTATAGATTATCAGTTAATAAATAGTCTTCATTTAAAGTACGTAAAACAGTATTCAACGTACGGTAAACGGTGTCACTCTGTACAGTTTATCTTTTCTTTAGAGCAATATGCAGTGTGCTTTCATAGTTCGTACGGAACCCTTGGTGCGCGCGTGCGACTCGCACTTGACCGGCATTTTACAGACTAGAGTAAATATGATGACTTTAATTTTATTCTAGGTCAAAGTCTTATAGTACCCACTACTTATTACCCATTACGCAATATTCTATTTACATAGAATTATTCATAATCGCAGGGAGCCCCCTACGTGTAGTAACTATTGCGATCCAATATATAAAAACTGATATACCTACTTATTTCGTTAAGTGTGAAATTATCTCACCTCTGCTCATGAATGCGGCATCATCGTTACGTCACCAGTCCTCACACTCACCATCAAACACCGAACAGGGGGATCCGGACGCCCAATGATTCACGGTTCACAAATCCGTCATCATTTGCGAAGTGTCATCGGACCGAAAGTGGCAAAATTATTACGGGGCATTAGTTTGAGGTTAAAAAAATACGATTTATGATAGTCTATCAATCCTAAATGTTTATATAGAAGCGAAAAATTGCAAGTTCCCCCCGGGAGTAAAAACCCTTAAAAGCGGACTAGTGTGAGTGGGACTTACTTACTGTAACAAAAAGACAGATAGACAGCGAAGGCTTAACAATAGCATATTTACCAACATAGGCTCAAAGTTGATATTGTATACTAACACATTACTTAGTATACTAACACTTTGTATGGATCTCGTTTTCTGATTTAAATGCTTGATTATTATTATTATTGATAATGAGGGAGTTCTTATTAAGCCGCTGGCACACTGTGTACAGAATCCAAAAAATATATAATATTAATCACACGGTTGTCTTTATTGGATCCATGTCTTTACATGAAACATGGTGATTGGTAGGTATCCTTCGTTCGTAATGCTAATCCCCATGCATGGCTCATACGCTTTGTACTAGACCTAACCTGAAGTAACTAGATCGATCGTCGCGGCGGGCTCGCCGGATACCCGCTAGACGTCTGAAAAATATCAGGATCTGAATCTCTAACACCACAGATTTTGTGTGCGACATATGTAACTTTAAAATATTTGCTGTCTAATATTGCTTGCTACTACTTTGGTAAACAAAATCGACTAACAAATGGATCTTTGATTATGGTTTTCTAGAATCAGATCAACTCGCGAGCGTCAGCATTTTTCATCAACGAGTCGCCTTTAAATCAAGCCTGATCAGAGCCTACGTAATTCGTTCACATCGTTTTCCGCACGAAGGATAGTGAAGGAGTGATCAATTGTTCAAGGCCTGGATCAGTGGTTCCCAAGCTTTTGTTGACCAGGGACCGCTTTCTCTTCTTTGTTGTTTGCAGGAATCAAAACAAATTCCCCTCCTCCGGTACACTCCCGTAACGTATCGTCCGCGCCCGTCAATTTGAAAAGGTTGGCGTACCTTATTTTGACTCCTGCGCTTCTTGCAGACCACTGATTGGGAACCATTGATGATTCCATTGAGATATATGCACGGTCTGTTCCTGTGCCACAAACGCTTCTCAACGCGCTTGACCTGACCACCTTGTCGGAACTCGTCCTCTGATGTGTTAGCTCTCGACTAGACTTACACTTGGTATGCTGCTTTTTTCGTGGTTGAATAGATTGCACGAGGTTGGTCAGATTGTATGTCCATGGGAATCTCGTCGAATGCTTGTTCCTAATTCCTCTCAAAGTCATTGCCTGACAAGTGCACAGCCCAGACGTAGCATGTGCGTGGCAATCATTCCGTTATTCATTTATTTTTATTGTTGCCGCTCACGTCACTGCGGCAGGGTCCCGCAGTTCACTCATATGGTGGGATCCCCTGTGCCCATTTGATGACTGAACTTACACGATTGTCACATAATTTCATGACCGATTTTTGCTTATGATCCGGTCTCTATCCCTGTGAGACTGGTAGTAAACATTCGTTCGTATTATGTAATCAAAGTCCAGTTTTGCGATACTGTAGTGTCTGTAGTAAGTACATAATCAGTCTTCTTCGGGTGCATGAGCACCAAGGCCGGGCCGAAATCGGTCGGAGAGAGATGATGATGAAGATTGTAGTGCAGTAACATTTCCTGCAGTTTCATTACTGCAGTAAAGGGAAGGGAAGTAAATTGTAAACTTTAAATGCTGATTGCTGACTCGCAAGGGATCTGACCGAATATTTGCTTTTCTCATTGTTGATACTCCATTACTTTCTTAGTTTTTATATGATTTTTGCCTCAAACTCCGAAATCAATCTGTGAGAGACAATCAACTTTCCAGTCAGTGGTCGGAACACCCTGATTTTATTATTGATGTTAGCTATATATTTATTTCAAAAATAATTTGAGAACCATCATGATTAATACGATCGCCCTTAACCGTTCCTTCGCGGGGACGGGTTATGTATTTTTAGACTAATTGTGGAAAAAGGCCTAATATATCGCATCCTTAAGTGGTAAAGCGGGCGTTTTAATTCCATCAGATCTATTTAAAGCGCTTTCGTGAAATTGTATTACAAATCAGAAACACTTTACTTGATGTACATTTCGAGAGATGTCAACGACTTTCTGTATTTTTTATTACACCAATAAAGTTGCGATTTTTAATTCGTTATATATATTTTAGAAGATGAAACTCTCAAAAGTTTAGTAATTGATTCTCAATAGAATGAGAAGCCACGATTGATGTTCTGTATCTATTTATTTTTTCACACACTAGGTGTGCAATAAATGTATAAATAAATAAACATCTATCAATACCATTTCAAAATTGTATTGATATTGAGTTTTCTATGGATAGGGTCATATTTCACAGGAAAAATCTTAATAGGTCGATGCAGGATCGTCTTCTGTTTTGTATGGGCGCGCGACACCATGCCAGCCTGGCGCCATCTGTTGGTCATAATTTATTTGTCATCTCATCACGCCGAAACGCCTGGACGAATTTTAACTAATTTTGGTACAGGGATAGCTGGACTTCAAAACATGGTTATATGATACTTTTTACCGTAAGAAGCATCTTTCGGGCCAGCGTGGCAGTGTCTACTGACAAGGCACCATTGCACATTGGTTTCTTGTCAGTTGCCACTGCGACTTGGCTTCCCTTTTTGCTTACCACCAGGGGAAGAGGAGCCACTATGTTGTGGCAATATAAAGAAAAAGAAACCCGATTATGGTAAAGAAAAAATACGCGGACGAAGGCGCGTGCACCTTCTAGTCTATTTAATACAATCTTTGAATATTAAAGAATTCGCAGAAAAATATTCAGCGGGCGTTTCCGAACTTAGCCGAACCAATATGTCTTTTATTAAAAGATCCTTTGGAGTTTCTTGAATATTGCCGAAACTTCCTAACTACGTATCGCGTCGCCTTTTTTCTTGTCGCTTGATTGATTTCGTACTAACTTTATTATCTCCGTTGACTTTTGACATATTTGTATGTTAGCATTCTTTATAAATATGTAGTAAATACTACGGATACTGATGTTGAATTATACAACATACTGTAGTTACATGAATAACATTAGCTCAGTATATCCAAAAATATTTGTGTAATGTAAGTAAAAGCCAGTTTTCAAAAAAGGCGACAAAAGTAGCTCAGACAATTATATGCCTATATTGTCTAAAATATTTGAAAAAGTAATCAACGCCAGACTCACTTACTTTTTTGACAAGTTTGATATCCACTCTGAGAATCAGTTTGGGTTCCGCAATGGCTATTTACAATCTCCTAACAGAAATTTCACTCTGTAGAGATAAAAGAACACCCGTTACAGCTATTTTCTTAGACATGTCGAAAGCGTTTGACTGTGTCAACCACGCTATTCTATTAAGAAAACTCTACGCCTACGGTATAAGGGGAAACGGTTATGATTGGCTTAAATCATATCTGAGTAGAAAACTAGAACCCAAAGTAGAAAACGGTAACCCGATATAACTCAAGCCTTGACGATGTTATACAGGGAGTACCACAAGGTAGTATTCTCGGACCTTTTTTATTCCTTGTATATATCAACGATTTACCTAACATAACACAACACAAAGTATTTCTTTTTGCCGATGACTGCTCCGTAATCGTGCGTTGCGAGAATCCAGACGCATACGAAGCAGAATTAAATAAAGTATTTAGGAGTATCAATGAGTGGCTAAATAGTAACGCGTTAATGGTTAATTTGCAAAAGACACAATATATCCAGTTTAGTGCACCCCAAGCTAAAACGAGGGAAGTATAACTATTAATTACACCAACGTTAAAATAGACAAAGTTACTTCAACCCGATTTCTAGGTATCATATTGGATAGTCATAACAACTGGAAAGATCACACGGAGTACTTAATCAATAAGTTGAATCGATTCGTTTTTGCTCTTCGTAAACTAACCCAAATCGCATCTCAGGAAACGGCGGTCAAGCTTCATGCATCGCTTCGTCCGTTCTATGATCATGTGTGCTATTAAAAATATCTTCATTTTCTAATTTGGAACTCTGTTAATTAGTTCCTAATTACCTCAATGATTGTCATATTAGCGTGCATTATGTAACTGCGACCGCAACCGTCACTTTCACTGTATTTAGTTTGTCAGTGACCTTGCCGCTGACAATAGCATCAAACCGGATTCAAATGAGACAGTTATGTGTTGTCGTTCTGTCTATTATCATTAAACGTTGGGTAAACAAAGAAGTTAGAAATTTAAGCTCTGGCTTATATTTTGACTTCGAACGACATGTATACGTTTTATCCTGAAAAATACATGGTGCCCTATTCATAAATCTAGTTTTGTATACATAGGTACAAAGTTACTTTATTTAGGGCTGTAGGGATGGGCTTTGATTATGAGGGATTTAGGACTGCTAAAAATAAACGTAAATTATTAATGGACGCTGAGATGGAAAGGAAAGGGAAAAAATACACTGCAAACATAGCTATAAAATGATATGGCCTTTCATCGTCATGTAAAACAACTTGTATGAGTCCGGTTTGAGACATCGGTGGTGGCCGGACGACTTTATTTTGCGACTCCCTTTTGCGCACCTAGCTCAAGTACACCTTCCCTTTCCTGGTTGTCGACCCCTTTTTATATGACACTAGCTGCGTCGCGCGGTGTTACCCGCTCATCCCACGGGAACACAACATTTTTCGGGATAAAAAGTAGCCTATGTGTTAATCCACAGTGGCAGCTACCTTCATAGGAAAATTTATTAAAATTGGTCCAGCCGTTTGAGCGCGAAGAAGTAACAAACATACACATCAACACAAACTTTCCCCTTTATAGTATTAGTGTGATGTGAATGTGATACCTCTTACCTTACCCGTTATACTACGCGTCCTAAGCGATGAATTCATCACTTCCGTCTCTAATACATATGAGTTTGTTTCAAAATGTCTACATGGCTCCTGACTCCGACATTTTGAAAAAAATCATGAAAATAAATCGACAAAGAATTTCTACATAATTATCGAACCAACTCACAAAATGTCAAGACATTCAGTTGAGAAATGCGACCTGTAGGCGTGAACATCTGGACATACGAAAGAATTTTTGCCCAAACTGAAACGGAGACACTTCGCTCGCTCGGTCAATAACATTTGTGATAAGTTCATAGATCAGGATCACAGGTAGGTTCACAAATACTGGTCCGTCAAGGAAACAGTCAAATTGACGTAAGGAAACTAAGCGCAAGTCGAGTTCTATGACTACAAATCTGTACTATTATACAATTCTACGAGGGGCAAACCGAAATGATCGGGAATTTAAAAAACTATGTGCACTATATACATAAATTATATTTTATTGTTTTTCGAAGTATTCTCCGTTACATTCAATGCACTTTTGCATTCTTTTAAACCAGTCATTAAAACAATAATTCCAGTTTGAAGTAGGCATTGCCAAAATGGCCGATTTATAGGCTTCCACAGCGGCTTCTGGGTTCTCAAACCGCTGACCACGCAATAAATCTTTAATTCTAGGGAACGTAAAAAAATCATTTGGACTCAGGTCAGGGCTGTATGGAGGATGGGACATCAACTCAACGTTTTCGTCGTTCAAAAATTTAGTTGTTTTGTGGGCGGTGTGGGAGCTCGCATTGTCGTGGTGTAAGATGACGCGGCGTCTCGGGTTCCCTTGGCGAAGTTCGGCCAGCACCTCCGGCAAACAAACTGTGATATACCAATCAGCGGTAACGGTTCTTTGTTCTTCTAGAGGAATTGTGGCAACATGCCCCTTTTTTGAGACGAACGAAGCCACCATCTTCTTCGACACGCTTCGAGAACGCACAACTTTCGTTGGTTTGACCTCGTCATCGAAGACCCATACTGCCGACTGGTGCTTTCTTTCAGGCTCATAAGAATAAATCCAGGATTCGTCACCCGAGACCATATTATAAACGGCTTTTGATTTTCCTCCATTGTAGCATTTCAGAATAGATCGGCACCAATCAACACGAGCCGCCTTTTGCTCTTCAGACAAATTATGGGGTACCCATCGGGAAATCAATTTTCTGACACCCAATTCACCATGCAAAATAGTGTGAATTGCAGTCATTCCAATGCCTATGGTTGCCCGAATCTGCTCGTATGTCACATGTCTATCTTCTTTTAGTAGTTTTTCCACAGCCGCGATGTTTTCAGGCGAAACCGCCGTTTTCGGCCGACCTGATGAAGGTACGGTGCCAAGAGAGGCACGACCCCGTCGAAACTCAGCATACCACCGATATATTGTCGTCTGACTAGGTGCTTCAATGTCGTATATAGTAACAAGCTCATTGCGACATTCATCTGGAGATAAGCCACGACGAAAGTTATGGTAAATAATTGCACGAAAATTTTCACGCGTCAGCTCCATTTTGTTCATCGAGTTGTCAATTTAAAAATGGAATTAAAAAAATATATCGTTCTTTTTTTAAATTGTAAAAACGGCATCGTGATTGTAAGTCGCCAGTATGCATGTGACAAAAAAGGATTTAATGTAACTCAGTTTAAAGTACTCTATTCCCGATCATTTCGGTGTGCCCCTCGTAGATCTGTATTGAAAATCTGTTTTCTATGGAGAGGCGTCATGATTACAGGGAAAATCTTAATAGCGTGATGCAGGATCGTCTTGTTTGGTATGGGCGCGCGGTGCCATGGCAGCCTGGCGCTATCTGCTTTCATAATTTCCTTTGTATCCTCTCATCACACCGAAACGGCTGGACAAATTTTAAACACTTTCCGTACAGAGATAGCTGGTCATCTAAAGCTGGTTACCTATAGGATACTTTTAACCGACTACAGTTTAAAAAAAATATGCGAACGAAGTTGCGGGCACCTCCCAGTATTTAATAAGTGTCTTCATATTAAAGTTCCGATTCGTTAGAACGGAGTCCACCACGGACTCACGTTTTATGAATAGCATTGCTGAGCGATGAGCAAGTCCAGCCGCTAAATTGAGAGACGCCGCTTAATCCAATTACGACAGAATCCGATCCCGCTGCAGTTTACCGTGTTTAAGGTAATTTGTGCGGACATGATGGCGGCGATTATCGTACGATAAATTCCTTTGAGATAGGCTGCGTTTCGACTAACTAGAGCTACATGGCTAAGAGCCACTACCCAGACGAAAAATGCATGTTCACACTTGAATATATATGATTTATTATGTTATAATATAGACAATACCAAACCATACTGAAATGAGAACCCTTTAAAGATCCGTTAGATCCGTAATATCAAGATTCGGAGAGTACGCGGATCCAGGTCCAAATTTTAGGGCGTATCCGGATATGACGGGAATCCGGATTAAAAACCCTAGCTATATAGCCCAAGGGTCCTTACGTAGTTTCTGAGTCCCCGCATACCACAACCACGCGTCGTCAGCTCGTAGGCATCTGTGTAAAATGGATTAATTACATCCTTCAGATTGAAATGCACCTCTTTTGGACTTTACAAAGACGCAACCTGATTGGTTAATTTTCTTCGCTCCGCTTCAGTAAACAGACAGCCTTAAATAGTAATCTAAATTAGACATGTAACAAACCCCCGCCCCCGACGTAAATAGTTGGTCATCATGAGACCCTTATTTCAAGAGTGGCATAAGAATGCTATTCAAATTGAACAACAACAAATTTTGGAATTCTGAGCTTCAATATTGACTTGGATCCTGAATGAAAGCTGAATTCCAAATAGCGTAGAGCCATTTCGACATACAAGGCAATCGATTTTAGTAATCCTGCACACCATCCGGCTCACGCGTTTCGGACCTACGATACCACAGACAGCTACACAGATATATGTACAACATACAAACGAAAAGACAGATATCAACCCTCTTTTTTCGGCGGAAATAAAACAGCTTTAATTTCATAAATGGCCCATAGATGCATGGCTGTTCCTGATCATAACTTAAAAATAATTGTGCATTAAAAAGTGGCACGTTCTGTTCACATATTATCTAGATGTCAATCCGTCTACTCAGCTCGCAAATGTCAATGGTCAAGATTGCAATAATACGCACTTTGCCGGCTTTACTACGGGCATGAATGGCTTCCTTAAGAGGCAATATCACTGCTAATTTTTTAATACAAATCGTGGTTGCATTCTTGTCTGTTTCATACAAAACTTAACCAATCTAAACGAAATTTTAGCATTGAAATGAGAAGGAAATGTTTGGTGTCAGACCGTTTCGATATTTGCACTTATTATTTATTTATTATACAATTGGTGTACTAGGCATCTGTTTTTGGCCAAAATTCCGCCGCAAACGGATATGAATAGTACACAGACTATTCATATCCAGTTTCCACTAAGACTTTATTACGATTGGGTAAGTTTTGAAGGAGGAAATAGGCGGGACGAAAGCTCGATTTGTATGACGCGGTTACGTTAAGTTTAGACCTCATTTGTATCCGACGCATAGTCAATACGTGCAAACTTAACGTAAACTGTTAGTATGGGATAATGAGCTGTGATATGTCCTCTTAATATCGGTCTTTTTCTAGAGGTCGGCTCGGTCAAGGATTGTGTGTCTGTCTGTGTATGTGTATATAAATAAATATGTGTGAGGTGTGAATTTACTATATTAGATTTTTCATTTACATTCGTAAGAATCTCTGGATTGTGTTTGTGGAATAATAAATGTGATTGTATTTATTTGTTCGTCGAATGTTTAATTTCGCTGAAAAATCATTTGGTAGAAAGCATTTTTCTTTGCGTCCGTAAACTAATTGAGATTGTTATGAAACAAACCTAATCTAACTAATCAGTAGGATGATATTTGGAAGAATTATGAACAATGTGTGACTACAGAGGAATACAAATTCTACGAAATGATTTTTCTGCAAAATGAAACATTCGAGGAAATAATTATTGTTGAGTATTGTTTTTTTATTGTATAGTTTTTGAGCTAACTGATGGATGGCAAAGAAAAAAGAATAATTATTTGAAATAAGTACTAATCTCATGTCGTCAAAACTTATGTGATAATTTACGCGATAGAATTTGGCTGCGCAAAAGAGATATCGATTGTTATAAATGGGTCTTGATGGCAATTAAAACCCGAACGTTTAATGTAAACAGGAGAATGGGCAGTCGTCGGTCAATACAATTACAGCTTTGCCAATTTCGCCATACGATAAATTATAGCTGATATGTTTGGGCACTTAATGTAAAAAGGACGGGCAGGACCGTCAACATCATATGCCGAAGTTTAAGCTACCATTTGGACTGTTTTCTGTCGATATTTATCGGGCAATTTTATTTAACGTTGCCAAATACAGTTCGTTAATAGTCTGGGTTTCGATTTAATACCATTTAATAATTTAGTAGGCAGATATGTTAAACTTAAGTTACGCTGTAAGCCAGGGGCCGGTTCATAGTGGCAACAAGTAATCGCAAAATGCCTAGATCGCATAGAATAGACATTATCCTAGACATAAAAACGCCATACATGTACCCCCCAAGTAAAGTATTAAAGAATAACATATTTTACAGCAATAATAACTATATACTACAACATTATATTACTGAACCTAGAGCCTAAACTAGGACTCATTCTTGTAGATTAATATCTATCTGACGCCTTTAGGAGAAAATCCTTAAAATACTGCCAAAGCAAATTGTCAATTACACGATTTCGACATTTTCGACAGTGTTTGAATTTGAAACCTGACTCATCCCCAGACAGTTTGCTCGGCTTTGGACTGAAGTGCCAACAATCCGAGACTAGTGGTGGACGCGGGAGCACCATGACTCTTAGAAATTTATTTTGTGAAACGTTTTATTATAATGTGTAATCGTCGTAATCGTTATTTTTCGTGAGATGCACAAAACTATTTAAGTTATATATTATTCTTACTACTACTACTATCGGTCGTCGGCTTTACGACAAATTTGACCATCCCACTGCCACTTCATCGTACTGATTCGCTGTGCTATGTCGGTAGCTTTAGTTATCTGTCACATTACTTCGTTTCCGATTTGATCCCTACGAGACGCACCGAGCATAGCTCTTTCCATGACTCGCTGAACGTCATTGATGAAAACCTTTCGTTTTTAGGCTTTGAGGCATGGCCGACGTGAAGACTTCACGCGGTTTTCCGAACGCTGCCCAGCCCTGTTGTATTCGCCTCTTAGCCTCCTTGTCGTAGTTGCCTCTGCCTAGTTGAAGCATTGCACTCTTCGGTTAACTTTTAACAAAATAAAGATTTTATTTCCGAATAACTGAACGTTTAATTTCGTTGACACCGTCCCACCACTACCCGAGACCCTAAAAAGGCAGTCTAGACCGGGGGACGGAAGCCACTCGCAAATATCCAAACTCCAGTCTGTACATATAACGTTAAGGTTGGTATTGGTACTGATAGTCGACTCTCGGCTGTCGCGACAAGTTATTGAATTAAACGTCAGGTCATTGTTTCCAAGCTTTTGTGTCTGTCTGTATTGAGGGAACCTTTGTTATCGGTTTTTCCTCGTTTGAACTAGTTTTCTATTGATAACGTGTCCTAGGCATTGGAACTAGACATGCCTACGCATATTTGTATGCCTGTGCGGAGCCTAGACTCGTCTCGACTAAACAAACGGCACAAACGGAAAAACACCATCAATCACTTTGTTCGCACGTGCGTACCACTCACGAACACCAAACACTGTTCGTCAAGAATGTTCACGGCGATCCGGCTTGTTTTGTGCGGGCGGTGTAAGGATTTTGCTTTGCTAATTTACATCCACACGTACGAACCAAATGTTCGTGTTTTCATGTTTTGTACGATTTTCCGTAAAAGGCTATAAATCTCACCCTTGATTTCAATTGTTTAAGTCAAAACGGATTTTACCAATGTGGCCTTTTTTTGAAGTAAGTGTTTTATATAAAATATGAAGATAGGTTCATCCGTCGCGCAGCTTGTAGAATGTAGATTTTGACTTAAAGCATTGAAATCAAGTTTTTCAGTCTCTTGCTAAAAGATAGAATATTGTTTTATTCTGTATTAGCCTAGGTCACATTATAATTTATATCGGTAGTAGAAACAGCATAAAACTGACAAAGAAGTCTGAAAACACACACCTGAAGCTTCTGACGACCTTCTAATTGAACACTGTTTATACTTGTTAGCACTTGTACCGACGCCCAATGTATCCGATGAACACAAGAGCTATCGGCTCAAAATGCAGTTGTGTAGGCACCCGTCGACCCAATTACTGGAATTGGGGCGTTCTGACCGCTGGCTTTATTGAAAGGGACAGGGTTTAAGTTCAACCCGACTCAATAAATAGTTTCAGAACACGTTTCTCCCATCATATACCGAGGTTTAGACGGAAACACTTTTGATGTCGAAAAGTAAAACAATAATACAGACATTTGTGTCACAATAAATACTGTTGCAAGACTTGTGAGTTGTCATCTTAAGGGCAAAACGGTTTGTCAATGAAACCGCCATAGTGAAATACCGTTTTTGCGCTTAAGACGGCAGTATATAGAATACGCGTGACATTAAAGACATTTCTTAGAAAACAACGCGTGTGTTAAAAAGCTTCCCTGCGATACTTTCTACCTACTTCGCATATACTCACTCGTGGGGCGTTATGGTATTATAATGTGGGGTATGTTAGGTTTATTTATTCGAAAATATCTGACGATCCTTTGTTGTAGACTCAGATGTTCGTTTGTACAATTAAACACGGACCCCTGGAATTAAAACCGTAATTAATTTAATGCAATCCTGAAAAGGGTTCCATCGACAATTTCCCTTTAATTGGGTAACGTCGGAGCTTCTTACAGAGTAGCGTAGGTGGATATTTCTGATATTAAAAATATAGTTTTAATTATTTTATCCTTTACTTGATTTATATATTTTTTTCTGCTCAACAATTAAACGCTATATGCTCTTAGAAGCAAAAAAGAATTATCTTTCAGCACTCGGCATATTATGCTGATATCCGGGAATCATCCCAGCGATGGCTTCCACTCTGATAGGAGACGAGACTCTTGCCATGTCGAGTCCGTTTAATCGTCAAAAGCTCGCCACAAGTAGGGCTGCCATCTTTAAATTCGCCGAACCCGGACAAAGACTATAAAAACCCGGACATTTGGCGTACATCGCATTATTTCCCCGGACATATCCGAAAATAATATAGGCAATTAAAAAAACAATCTCCCCGGCCACGGCCTCCGGACGGCCTCCAAACTAGGACAAATCCAGACCCGGACGGATGGTAGCCCTAGCCACAAGCAGCCCTGATTGATTATATATAACACAGAATGTCTCTAATTGAATGAATCTCGATATGATGATGAAATCAAATTTATAGACATTAACATCAAACTAAGAGTAGCCATATTAGTGGGCAGTGTCACACGAGTTGAGAGGTCCCCGACCCGCCCGGTATACTAATTAGTTCGCTGCGCTCGCGCGCCAAACTGGCCGTATAACTGTACTGTATTACGATTTGGACGCGCCGCGACTCGTTGCCGACGATGGGCGCAGGTTTTTAATAAACAAGTACTCGAATTAAACCATTGATACAAAGATCAAAGCTTAAAGAAAAAATTAAATGCGTAACTTGGTGGAAGAGACCGAAAATCGAACCCGGTTACCTCTGGATTACCGGTCCAGCGTGCCAACCTTTCCACCTTCACAAAAAAAGAGACATTACATGTTTCATAATTCATAAATTTCTAAGTAGTACTCGAATATTGGCGATTTCATTTGAGAAGAATAACCTAAATCAGGGGCGTAGTTAGCTAATAGTGCCGTATCAACCGTGTTGTGCCTTCGCCTATTCTTGGGGACGTATTTTGATACAGGGGCCGTTTTGGGCTATCTACACCACTTACAAGTATCTGATCATTTTTCGCCGGGAGTCAAAATTATGCTGAAGTTTTGCTGAAGATCTAAACATCCTTTAAGATCTTTACAAGGGAAACTCTTTTTTAATACAGTTTCTTAGGTTTATGTAATTATGTGCAAAAAACGTTTCGAACGCATAACGCAATTTGAGTTTTTATTTATACGAGTAACATTAACGCTACCAAGACTTTTGTCGTTCAATTGGCAATTTTGAGCCTTACATTGACGGCAGGGCTCCCTTCATGGTGAACACTTATCAATTTAACATAATTCAGCATGAGCGACGGAAGCGCGTGCCGTGAATGGGCCAGTGGCTCAAACAATCTAATCATCGGGCTGGTGGCCGAAATGGGTCACCCTGTCCCTTACCCACGGCTGTGCCTAGTCTAGTTATATCTAGTGTACTTTTTAATGAGGGGCTATTAGTGAGTGTGTAGGAATATAACAGTATAACACTTTGTTGTGTTGCTCAATCTTATCATCGGGCTGGTGGTCGAAATGTCGCGTTCCATCTTTTATGATTAACTGTTAACGTTTTGCCCACGAGAAAGAGAACTTTTGTTTAAATCTTTATACTTAAAATGTATGGTGAGCAGAGATAAGTTTTTATCAAACGGATAGGCAATGCCGAGTATAGGCAATTAAAGTTATAGTGACGGTAATAAGTAACGGTTCGGCTGTGGTAATATGGAGAAAGTGACGATAGTACTAAGCTATTTCACCCTAACGCACGGATCAACCTGGTGCAGACGGTTTAAAAAGTCGCTGATATTATACTGGCTTATGTAAACATTACTACTGGCTTATGTAAAAAAAAAACAGCTACTTTTTCTGCCCCATAGGACTTGAGATTTACTTTTGACGTTGTCTGCAAGAAACAATGTTTTTGAACTCTTATCCAGGTGTTTACTGCACATACTGTTTTATCAATTATTCATTTAGCTCTAGGCCGTTCCCTTCTACTTTGAAAGTTTCGTTCTACGTAGTATTACTGTTATTATGGCTTAAACGCGAGTTGTTATTAAATCAAATTGCTTCCTATACTGGTACTAAGTTCAGAACAATGTGTTGGCCTCCAACAATGTTTGCTTTGAATTCTAAATGCTTTCTTTTGTTTAAGTTCTGATATTAATGTGGGGGTTGGACGTTGAGTTGAATGTTTTGTATGTTGTCCTACGAATGTATTCATTGGCTACAGATATATTTATGGCTAGACATGTATGACTGGGGGGAAATTTTCTTTGTAGCTATTGAAATTGGTACACGTGTTTGGGTATTACAATGATGTTGATAGAGTCAAAACAACATGTACCAACATCATTTTGGTTATAAAAGTCTTTAAAGACACTAGTTTTGCTTTTGCGTTCATTTTCTACATTATTTCAAGCTTTATTTTTAATCCTCCAAGTTTATAATCCCTATTGACTATGTATTTGCGTGAAATTTTACTTAAATCGGAGTTGATCGAAAGATGCGAGACTGCAGAACGGGAAATTGTAATATGTGAGACGACAGGTGGCCATAGGAACTGAAACGAAACGTGGCAACCCTATCAACTTGCCACTGTCATATTTTACTAGTACTTACCATTTTTTTTTTGTTTCAGGCGAAACGTCTCAATGGGAACGGGGAGCTTGCCGCCATCAAGGTGATCAAGCTGGAGCCGGGTGATGACTTCGCCATCATCCAGCAGGAGATCCTGATGATGAAGGACTGCCGGCATCCCAACATCGTCGCCTACTATGGCTCCTACCTCCGGAGGGACAAGCTGTGGATCTCCATGGAGTACTGTGGGGGAGGGAGCTTGCAGGTCAGTGGACCTTTCAAGAAATCTTGTTTATTGTTGATTACATTAGAGACGTGACCAATAGCATTCGACTGGTCCACCAATTCAAATTAAATGAAATGAAATATATTCAGTAAGTAGGCCACAAGTAGGGCTGCCATATCTAAATTCGCCGAACCCCGGACAAAGACTTTAAAAACCCGGACATTTGGCGTAAATCGCATTATTTCCCCGGACATATCCGAAAATCATATAATTAAAAAAAATTGGGCAAGTGCGAGTCCGACTCGCGCATGAAGGGTTCCGTACCTATATATATGTATATATAGGTATAACAAGTTTGTTGTATGGGAGCCCCCCTTAAATATTTATTTTATTTCATTTTTAGTATTTGTTGTTATAGCGGCAATAGAAATACATCATCTGTGAAAATTTCAAATGTCTAGCTATCACCGTTCTTGAGATACAGCCTGGTGACAGACGGACGGACGGACGGACGGACGGACAGCGAAGTCTCAGTAATAGGGTCCCGTTTTTACCCTTTGGGTACGGAACCCTAAAAACAATCTCCCCGGCCACGGCCTCCGGACGGCCTCCAAACTAGGACAAATCTAGACCCGGACGGATGGCAGCCCTAGCCACAAGGGCACTTTTACAAGTCAGATTGTGAATCTACCGGAATTTCCTAAGAGGAAAGCTGTTGAGAAGAAAACCGAAAGAAACTCAACAGTAAGTAGTTTTTTTATAAATAATACTTAAAACAATCAATTATATTTATGTTATAACTAATTACATTGGTACACGTAAAGGAGATTCTCCAAATCAATGATAGGTTTTACATTAAAATAAAATTTAAACGAAATAAATCGCCCAACGAGCCATGGAAAGAGCTATGCTCGCTCGGTGTCTCTCTAGGGATCAAATCCGAAACAGCGATTCAGCAAGCTGAAGTGGCAGTGGGCTGGTCATATATCTGCAAGAGCAAATGAACATAGATCTTTTTTTATATATATATTCACAAACTGACAGGCGATTGACCTCAGTATCACCTGATGGTAAGGTAAGAGACTACGAGGTCAAGGATAGCTCGCCGATTCAGTAATAACACTCAACAAATAACAGCCTGTTTACAAATGAAGCGAAAATTGAAAAATTTAATGATTCGGACAGGATTCGAACCTGCGTTTCCAACGGCTTTCCGGGCCAACACTGGCGTCCTCCCAATTGGACCACCGAATCAGATGTCAGAGTCATTGAATTTTTCAACCAGTTGCTTCGACATGCCTTAGGGTGGCATCGTAGCGCGTTTAGGTTTTAATAAAAAATAAATAACAGCCTATTCACTCTACCTTGAAGAGACCCAAATAGAATCTTCTGGAACACTTCACATAGATCTGGAAAACTAGTAATTTTTTAATACTTTCCACAAAGGTAGCAAACAAGCGTCCGGCCCGCCTGATGGTAAGCGGTTACCGTAGCCTATAGACGCTTGTAACTCCAGAGGATTCGCACGCGTGTTTAAGGATGGAACAGTAGCAGCTCAAGAGGATCATGTCTATGACGATTAAACGATTAGTACAGTAAGCAACTGAATGTTAAACTACCCAATTTGTCATGCTCTAGGACATCTACCACGTTACGGGTCCGCTCACGGAGCTGCAGATAGCCTATATGTGCCGGGAGACACTTATGGGGCTATCCTACCTTCACAGCATGGGCAAAATGCATCGGTGAGAATAATACATATTCATTGAATGTTCTTTCAGCCAATATGGATGGTGACTGATGTTGAATTTTACAGCATACTGCAGTTATATTCATAAAAAACAGAATACAATACAATACAATTCAACAATTCTTTATTGCACACCAACAAGAAAAATGTTACAATTGAAATGTTAATTTATAAATGGTAGGCAATAGGCGGTCTTATCCCCTTTGGGTAGAGGATAGGATGTCACGAAATAAAGATAAAAATAAAAGGGACTGAAATATGATGCTATTACAAAGGTACGCAAAATTAAAGGTTTTTTAAACCAATAGCCATTTTCATTTCAGGGTCTGACGATTCAACAAAACGAGAACTGTAAAGCAACCATGTAATTAAAACACTTTTTCAAAGCCTAAATGGCTAATTACTTATTTGCTCCATACATATTTTGTTGATAATTATTTCGTAGTTTAGTATCGTCTTCTTCAGCGCCTATTCATTGTGTGGTTTATACTGATCAACTCGACTACCCAAAGGTTGTATGGAAGAGATCGCTCTTTAGTGATAAGACCGCCTGTTGTCTACCGTTATTATTATTGTATCTGTGTTTAATTTGCAAACTTTTTTTGGTGTGTAATAAAACATTTTGTATTGTATTTTATATATTGGTACCCTACATTTCTATGTAGGTCACGTTACGTACATCACGTTCCTGATGGCATTTATATGATGTTTACAGCGATATAAAAGGAGCGAACATTTTGCTAACCGAATGTGGGGACGTGAAGCTAGCAGACTTCGGGGTGTCGGCGCAGATCACTGCCACCATCAACAAGAGGAAGTCTTTCATCGGGACTCCTTACTGGATGGCACCCGAGGTAGTATAGTAATGAGTTTTAACCAGATTTCAATACTGGTAACATGTTCCTTGTAAAAAAATTACCCGTTATTTTGAGTCGTCTTACAAGCAGCACGGATTGCTGTCCCTGATTAAGCTCCATACGACTTAGAAACATGTCGGGCCATTCCTGACAATTTTCAAGTGAGTTTAAATCGTTTCTTAATTATTATTATAGATAGGCTTTGTTTAAGTGTTCTTGTTGTGTTCCAGGTGGCGGCGGTGGAGAGGAAAGGAGGCTACAACCAGCTCTGTGATATTTGGGCGTGCGGGATCACTGCCATTGGTAAGCTGTTGAAATTCTCTTCTTTACCTTTCACATTAGTATTAATAAAAGTATCACACAATATAGTCGCCACTCATTTACCAAAAATAAAATTTAATAGTTGTTCTAGGCCGACCGTTAAAATAAGTCTTCGCCCGCAGTCCCAGACGACAAAAGTTAACACACGACACTCTTTACCCCACAGAACTGGCGGAACTCCAACCTCCGATGTTCGAGCTGCACCCCATGAGGGTGCTCTTTCTCATGTCAAAGTCCGGCTTCAAGCCGCCGCAGCTTAAAGAGCGGGAGCGCTGGTCGCAACTGTTTCATGCTTTCCTTAAATTAGCATTAACCAAGAATCCCAAGAAGAGGCCCACTGCTGACAAGTTACTACAGGTGAGTCCATTAAGAGAATGAGTTGTTGGCTCAGTGATACAGAATTTGCCTTAACTTTCGAAACGAGAGATCGCTACTTATTCTGATTCTGCAGTTTCCTGCCAATCGTCGACTTGGAACCTACGCTAATCCGCTTCTGCCGTATTTATCACTGTGTCGACCTAGGACGACCCAATAAGCCGTACAAGTGATAGATGATGGCACTTGGAAAATACGGAAAGATGTCGAGAGGAGTTGGTAGTGGAACCCAACATCATTTCCGAATCAAAGTCCCAAATAATGAAGCAGGACTTAGCTGTCCTTAAGCCTAAATCCAACTAAATAATACGTTGGTGTTGTTTTGAGCAGTCGTCAAGAGTTCTCTATCCGTTGTGCTATAGTTCTTGTAATTTTTCTTCAGATTTTGACTCTTTTGTAGCTATAAGTTATTAGCTACACCATGTATTAATTTCGTATTACTTTGTCCACAGCACGCGTTCTTCCTACAAGACATGAACAAGCGGCTCGCCATAGAGTTGCTGCAGAAATACTCCAACCCGCCGAGCGTGTGCAACAGCACCGAAATCGACGAGGACGGGGTATGTTCTTAATTTTGTGTCTTTTATAATAGTGTGATGTTGGAGGCGAGACGGGTAAGTGAAACACGCTGTTTGACGGTTAACTAAGAACTCTTTCTTTATTGGTTTAATACATGGTTTATATAGACTTAATTAATTAGGCTACACGTGGTTAGGTGGGGAGGTCCACACGTGAAAGGTGTCCTATGACATCTTGTCATATGAGATAGTTGTTATTGACATATGAGACTTTATCCCATATTTGGGATTGGTACATGATACCTTTCCTTATATGGGACCGACAAGCTGTCACCTGAAACCTATGATCTAGTTACATTATATACCTATTTACTTATATTATTTGCATTTAAGTCTTCATTCACCTCTTCTCTCCTTTCAGTTTATAACAGACGACAAAATATAATAGTGATCCGGATAGTAGCCTCAGATATTTTTACCCGACGACAATCCCAATAGATTGGGTTGCATTACGATGCAAATGCTACGGCGTTTATACAATTCGAAGTTCCAATCGATACGTTATTATAGTCCGAGTGACATCTCTTCTTCTCTGTCGTTTCGCTCTTGGCAGAGCGGTCGTGGTCACGTTGAGGCGTCCACATCGGTGCTAGAGGCGGACACAGCTCTCCGCACGATCTCCCGCCATCTCTCCCTGTTGGCAGACTGTCTGGTGCAGTCAGATACGCAGTTTCCTACTGCTGATTTTATTTGGTCAGTCCAACGCATAGGTGACCTGCCACGCGATCTGGTTCCATCTACTTTTCCCTGCACAACCAGCCGCTCTATAGAGCTGTTATCCCGCCTAGAGACATGGCCAAAGTACTGCAGTATGCGCGACTGTACTACAGCCGATAGACGCTGCGTGATGCCGAGTTCTTGGAGTATGGAAACGTTGGTGCGGAACTCAGTCCACGATATTCCGAGCATCTTTCTCCAGCACCACATTTCCAGAGCATCTATCTTCCCCTTTTCCAACTCGCGCACTGTCCACGTCTCTGCCGCGTATAGAAAAATCGGGAATATAAGTGTCCTCACGAGTCTGACCTTGGTAGCTTTGGTGATGTTGCGATTTTTCCAGACTTTCCTCAACTTCTCCATGGCAGTTCTGGTTATGGCCATACGTCGCTTCACTTCATCCACACAGCCGCTGTTGTTTGAGATTAAAGCCCCTAGGTATACGTAGGTCTGAACCACGTCGCAGTTCGCAATTTGTGAGACTTCGGGCGAATTGGAGTGACGCGGTCGACGAACATAATCTTGGTCTTCGATCGGTTTATTCTCAGTCCAAAACTAAGGCTTACGCGTTCCATATTGAGAAGTAATTCTTCCAAAAGGTCACTGCTACTTGCAAACAGGTTGGTGTCGTCTGCGTACCTCAAGTTTACAACTTTGTATCCACCAAACGTAACACCATCGGTCCAGTCCTCGAGAGTGATTCGCATTATAAGCTCGGTGTAGATATTAAATAGCAAAGGTGATATTATGCATCCCTGTCGTACGCCTGCGCTTGGATGAAAACTATCTGAGAGGAGCCCATCTGTCCGCACTGAAGCTGTTCCTCCTTCGTAGAGCTCCCTGAGCAGGTGTACGAGGTGTTGTGGTGTGCCCATGTCCAGTAAAGTTTTCCACAATGCTGGCCATTTCACCGAGTCAAATGCTTTGGAGAAATCAACAATGTAGGCTTGTTGAATTCTCGAGCCTTCTCGATGATTTGACGAACAATGAGGATTTGCTCACGGGTACCTTTACCTTTCATAAATCCGGCTTGTTCTGGCGCAATTTCTCTAGACAAATATGATTTCAGCCGTTCATTTAAGATGTGTAACATTATTTTGCTAGCGTGTGATATCAGAGCAATAAGTCGAAAATTGTTACACTTCTTTGTGGAGCCCTTTTTATGAAGAGGAGCAAAGACTGTGTGGGCCCATTCAGAGGGCCATTTGCCTGTAAGCCATATGTTGTTGCATATAACATGGAAGATATGGACGCCACGCTCTCCCAATGCTCGTATTGTTTCAATTGGGATCTCATCTTTTCCTGTGGCTTTCTCATTCTTCAGGTCTCGAATAGCGGCTGTTACTTCTGACTCAAGAACATCCGGCTCGAGCATGTCACTCGTAGGGTCTGTTTGTGCAAAATTTCGCGATTGAGGATCTTGGAACAGAGACTGACAGTAACTTCTCCAAACTTCCGAGATTTTGTCCAGTTCTGTGGCTACTTGACCACTTTGATCTTCGATGGCCCAGGTTTTGGACGGCAGCGTTTTCGTAATTAGGCGAATTTTGTGATACAAGTCTCTAGACTCGCATCTATCCGCATGAGCCTCAATTTCTTCACACATATTGCGCAGGTAGTTATTATGATCTTGCCTGCATTTGAGTTGTATCTGTGCCGAAATGTTATTGAGATCATTTATGTTGGCTCCCGCTGCTTTCATCTTCCGACGTTTTTCGACGAGCTCGAAGGTGCTGTCAGTCATCCAGTGCTGTCTTTTGCGAGTGACATAGGCTAGGGCTTTTAAAACCGGCTCACATAGGGGTAAATTCACGATCTACGGGGCCAAAAGTCGATTTATCAAAACAATAAATACCTCTGCGATAACAGCTACCTACAGTAGAGGACCCTTTAGCGGGTACATAACAATCCCCACTACCCTCGTATGCACGTTCTAACTCGTTTCACGTCAGTCGGAATTTGTACGTTTCACTTCGTGTACGTTGCTTGTTCTCGGCGCTCTTAGAAAAGCGAAACTTTGAAGGTGTGGTTTATTGTTTTTAAGTAACCAAGAGTGAAACAAATTATGGATTCTGAAACAACAGGTTAGTGATTTATAAGCAAAAATAAAAATATGCTTTATTCGTTTGTTTTTGTGGCTAGGTTAATGCTCTGAAAGAGAGACTGTTTTTGAGCGTCATTTTTCGCAAAAAAAAACTTCACTCGTTAACAAGTAATACAATAGGGTGAGATCGAGCAGAATTGTTAATGGCATATTATTGTCTATTGTTTTGCTTATTAGAATTTAAAAAAAAACCTTCCGCATACTTCCGCCAAATCATAATTGTTATACTTTGAAAATAATTCGCCATTTTACTCAGAAATATTTTTTCGCAAGGAAGTTTACGAGAGAAAGCTGCAACACGGATATTTTGAATCGCTTACTTTTGAGCTCCGACCCCTTACTGAGCTGCAGGAGAAAAGTAAAAAAAAGAAAGCACAGTACTTTCCTGCCAGAGACGATAGAATTGCTATTGCCTGCCGATCCGAACCCAGAGTGCGCTTCTGGAAGCGAAGAAGAAAATATAATAGCAGAGAGTGTAGCTTAATATGGCAACTGATTTTATTTCAGTAATAAATGATTATACACATTTTACTATATTTTTATTTTTTTATTTTTTGTGCAGATGTCGAAATTTTACATATTAATAGAATTTTGAAGAAAATACCCTATAAATAAATAAAAAATATCTTGAAACAGTTGTTTTAACTTCGTAATACGTTAAAAAATACAAAAAACCGCTAAAATAATATTGGCCCCCTAGATCGTGAATTTACCCCTATGTGCGGCTTTAAAAAATCTTTTTTTTTTCTTAGGTTGCAGTTTTTAAATTCATAATGATTTTTCAGGCGGTATCCAACGTGCCGCAGCGCATCGCGTCCAAGCATACGGGGCGCGGGCGCCGCGTGCTCGAGCAGTCGGAGGTGTCGGCGGCCGCGGCCGTGCGCCCGCGCAGCCTGCTCGCCGAGCGCGGGGGGCCCGCGCGCGCCGAGCGCCGCGAGCGCAGGGACATGTCCGCCAGCACCAGGGTGAGCACACACTGTGGTGACGTCACACATGTTGCCGGCAGCCTGCTCGCCGAGCGCGGGGGGCCCGCGCGCGCCGAGCGCCGCGAGCGCAGGGACATGTCCGCCAGCACCAGGGTGAGCACACACTGTGGTGACGTCACACATGTTGCCGGCAGCCTGCTCGCCGAGCGCGGGGGGCCCGCGCGCGCCGAGCGCCGCGAGCGCAGGGACATGTCCGCCAGCACCAGGGTGAGCACACACTGTGGTGACGTCACACATGTTGCCGGCAGCCTGCTCGCCGAGCGCGGGGGGCCCGCGCGCGCCGAGCGCCGCGAGCGCAGGGACATGTCCGCCAGCACCAGGGTGAGCACACACTGTGGTGACGTCACACATGTTGCCGGCAGCCTGCTCGCCGAGCGCGGGGGGCCCGCGCGCGCCGAGCGCCGCGAGCGCAGGGACATGTCCGCCAGCACCAGGGTGAGCACACACTGTGGTGACGTCACACATGTTGCCGGCAGCCTGCTCGCCGAGCGCGGGGGGCCCGCGCGCGCCGAGCGCCGCGAGCGCAGGGACATGTCCGCCAGCACCAGGGTGAGCACACACTGTGGTGACGTCACACATGTTGCCGGCAGCCTGCTCGCCGAGCGCGGGGGGCCCGCGCGCGCCGAGCGCCGCGAGCGCAGGGACATGTCCGCCAGCACCAGGGTGAGCACACACTGTGGTGACGTCACACATGTTGCCGGCAGCCTGCTCGCCGAGCGCGGGGGGCCCGCGCGCGCCGAGCGCCGCGAGCGCAGGGACATGTCCGCCAGCACCAGGGTGAGCACACACTGTGGTGACGTCACACATGTTGCCGGCAGCCTGCTCGCCGAGCGCGGGGGGCCCGCGCGCGCCGAGCGCCGCGAGCGCAGGGACATGTCCGCCAGCACCAGGGTGAGCACACACTGTGGTGACGTCACACATGTTGCCGGCAGCCTGCTCGCCGAGCGCGGGGGGCCCGCGCGCGCCGAGCGCCGCGAGCGCAGGGACATGTCCGCCAGCACCAGGGTGAGCACACACTGTGGTGACGTCACACATGTTGCCGGCAGCCTGCTCGCCGAGCGCGGGGGGCCCGCGCGCGCCGAGCGCCGCGAGCGCAGGGACATGTCCGCCAGCACCAGGGTGAGCACACACTGTGGTGACGTCACACATGTTGCCGGCAGCCTGCTCGCCGAGCGCGGGGGGCCCGCGCGCGCCGAGCGCCGCGAGCGCAGGGACATGTCCGCCAGCACCAGGGTGAGCACACACTGTGGTGACGTCACACATGTTGCCGGCAGCCTGCTCGCCGAGCGCGGGGGGCCCGCGCGCGCCGAGCGCCGCGAGCGCAGGGACATGTCCGCCAGCACCAGGGTGAGCACACACTGTGGTGACGTCACACATGTTGCCGGCAGCCTGCTCGCCGAGCGCGGGGGGCCCGCGCGCGCCGAGCGCCGCGAGCGCAGGGACATGTCCGCCAGCACCAGGGTGAGCACACACTGTGGTGACGTCACACATGTTGCCGGCAGCCTGCTCGCCGAGCGCGGGGGGCCCGCGCGCGCCGAGCGCCGCGAGCGCAGGGACATGTCCGCCAGCACCAGGGTGAGCACACACTGTGGTGACGTCACACATGTTGCCGGCAGCCTGCTCGCCGAGCGCGGGGGGCCCGCGCGCGCCGAGCGCCGCGAGCGCAGGGACATGTCCGCCAGCACCAGGGTGAGCACACACTGTGGTGACGTCACACATGTTGCCGGCAGCCTGCTCGCCGAGCGCGGGGGGCCCGCGCGCGCCGAGCGCCGCGAGCGCAGGGACATGTCCGCCAGCACCAGGGTGAGCACACACTGTGGTGACGTCACACATGTTGCCGGCAGCCTGCTCGCCGAGCGCGGGGGGCCCGCGCGCGCCGAGCGCCGCGAGCGCAGGGACATGTCCGCCAGCACCAGGGTGAGCACACACTGTGGTGACGTCACACATGTTGCCGGCAGCCTGCTCGCCGAGCGCGGGGGGCCCGCGCGCGCCGAGCGCCGCGAGCGCAGGGACATGTCCGCCAGCACCAGGGTGAGCACACACTGTGGTGACGTCACACATGTTGCCGGCAGCCTGCTCGCCGAGCGCGGGGGGCCCGCGCGCGCCGAGCGCCGCGAGCGCAGGGACATGTCCGCCAGCACCAGGGTGAGCACACACTGTGGTGACGTCACACATGTTGCCGGCAGCCTGCTCGCCGAGCGCGGGGGGCCCGCGCGCGCCGAGCGCCGCGAGCGCAGGGACATGTCCGCCAGCACCAGGGTGAGCACACACTGTGGTGACGTCACACATGTTGCCGGCAGCCTGCTCGCCGAGCGCGGGGGGCCCGCGCGCGCCGAGCGCCGCGAGCGCAGGGACATGTCCGCCAGCACCAGGGTGAGCACACACTGTGGTGACGTCACACATGTTGCCGGCAGCCTGCTCGCCGAGCGCGGGGGGCCCGCGCGCGCCGAGCGCCGCGAGCGCAGGGACATGTCCGCCAGCACCAGGGTGAGCACACACTGTGGTGACGTCACACATGTTGCCGGCAGCCTGCTCGCCGAGCGCGGGGGGCCCGCGCGCGCCGAGCGCCGCGAGCGCAGGGACATGTCCGCCAGCACCAGGGTGAGCACACACTGTGGTGACGTCACACATGTTGCCGGCAGCCTGCTCGCCGAGCGCGGGGGGCCCGCGCGCGCCGAGCGCCGCGAGCGCAGGGACATGTCCGCCAGCACCAGGGTGAGCACACACTGTGGTGACGTCACACATGTTGCCGGCAGCCTGCTCGCCGAGCGCGGGGGGCCCGCGCGCGCCGAGCGCCGCGAGCGCAGGGACATGTCCGCCAGCACCAGGGTGAGCACACACTGTGGTGACGTCACACATGTTGCCGGCAGCCTGCTCGCCGAGCGCGGGGGGCCCGCGCGCGCCGAGCGCCGCGAGCGCAGGGACATGTCCGCCAGCACCAGGGTGAGCACACACTGTGGTGACGTCACACATGTTGCCGGCAGCCTGCTCGTCTATGTTGTAAAGTGAAACTTGTTTCTCGTTCCAGGTCCGTCTAATGGCGGAAGAGCAGGAGTTGTGCGACCGGCGCTCGGGCGTGTACGACGACTCGCCGGTCGTAGACCTGGACGCCGACGACGACGCGCGCCCGAGGATGGAGTTCGCGGTCGTGCCCACCGTCAAGCGAGGTGAGATACACCGGGTCCCATCATCATCAGCTCAGCCATAGGACGTCCACTGCTGAACATAGGCCTCCCCTTTGGACTTCCATGTATACCGGTTGGAAGCGACCTGCATCCAGCGCTTTCCGGCGACCTTTATAAGGTCATCTGTCCATCTCGTAGGTGGACGTCCTACGCTGCGCTTGCTGGTCCGAGGTCTCCACTCGAGCACTTTTCGGCCCCATCGGCCATCTGCTCTGCGTGCTATGTGGCCTGCCCATTGCCACTTCGACTTGCTAATCCGGTGAGATATATCGGTCACTTTAGTTCGTCTACGGACCAGGTCCCTCACTCGCGAGAAAAAAAATGTGTTAACAACGTCGTTGACTTTTAATTTCTATCCAAAGGAACGTAATTAACCACTCAATTGCTTTTGGTAACTACAGCTACCTGTCAACTCTCTTATTTTATTATGAGAATAGATTTCAACTCGAATTTCGAAGCAACTGTGAGGCGATGTATTGCGACGAAAATTAGAACTAAGAAATGCATACACTCTCCTTTAATTTATTGAGTTTTCTATGAGATATTTTAACTTTTTGTCCACGCTATTGGTTACGTGTTACATCCCCCTGGATATCTCCAGCCCCCTTGGTTGGGAGCTACTGGAATAATCCCTTCTAAATATATGAAAAATTCCAAACAAAATATATAGTCCCTTCTAAACATATCAAACTAGCTGCTCCGCGCGGTGTTACCCGCTTATGTGGGTAGGAGCTTAAAATAATAGACACATCATCTGTGTTTATAAATTAAATTTAATTGATAAAAGTGTATTTTTGGCATATCTATACTATTATAAAATCCTAAATTTGTATTGAAAATAAATTTTCTATGGAGGGAGGTCATGATTTCAGGAAAAATCTCGATAGCGTGATGCAGCTTGACAGTTGTTTTGTATGGACACGCGTCGCCGTGCCAACCTGGCGCCATCTGTTTTCAAAAAAACCTTTGTCCTCTAATGTGGCCGAAACGGCTGGATAAAAAGTTACTAATTTTGGTACAGGAATAGCTGAACATCCAAAGATGGTTATAGGATACTTTTTATTATGATTAAATTGATTAATATTTATCTCTGAAAACATAAATCCCATGAAATATTTTCCTTACAATGTGTAAACCTTATAATGACAGCGTTTGTGATTTTGAATTTAGAACGACGCGACCCCCGCGCGGCTCTTACGTGTACAAAAACTAAAAAGTATGAATTTGACATAATACCTCCTCGCGGCCCACCGGTATTAACAATAAGGTTAAGGTTGTTGGAGGCGTTGAGTTACGGAAACCGTGTTAGTTAGATAAAAAAGATGGCGCCAATTATCGACCAACACAGACGAAAATATGAGTGCAATGTTCGTTGTAAATTGGCTCATGCTCAAAAAAAAACATAGGTACATTTCTTTAAAAACACAATTTGCGACAATAGGAACTAATGCTCTTTTATTGAATATGCAATTATATTCTTCTGTAGTTTGTAAGTATTGACCATAAAAAAGCCCGGAGACGCAATAAAAAATGTTAATGAATAAAACAGATTTTTAATTGCTATTTTATCGAGTGTAATTGAAATAAAAGTATTTCGAATCAATTTAAGTAGGTACATTAAATACATTTTAAAATATGTTTTACCAAGCAACATTTAGAACATTAGGCGCAAATTTTGGCACTGTTTGTGTTTGACCTAACTTACTAATAAGGTAGCGAAATGTATAATAAACGATAAATATACGATGTATTTAGCCACAATTTTGCATTTATGTAGTTTTTTTATATATTAAATCTATCCAAAGTAATAAATATCAGTCATTCTTTATTGAGATTTTGTTCTCAACGACCCAATTTTCCGCTAGATGGCGTTGTTACATTGACACAATCCCATACTAGCGGCTGCATCGCGCTGTTAAGATTTTTCCTGAGTTAATAACACCAGCTCCATACATGCTATAGGAGCCATTGATGCGTCCCTCGAGACGATACCCGAGAGTCGATGCACGTCGTTGAGTGCCTGTGACCACGATTCGGCACAAGCTAGGGTGTAGCTGTGATGGTTAACCCGGACTTCGAGAATTAGTAACGAAGTTGTTGAATATCGATCGCATACCTAATGTAAGCAGCAGTGTATCAGGTATTGAGAGTTGCTGCTCGACAATGTATGCATTTTGTATTAAAAACAACCATGATTCGAGACAAAATCATTAAATTTACAATGTAGAAAGGATTTCACCTAGCAGGGATTTGAACCCAGAACCACTAAGAAACTACTGTAATAATAACCGTGTCATCTCATGCATTTTTCTTTGCTTCCTTATTCATAATACCACGGATAACAAAACAGTGAGGCCATCATGTATCCGTTCAGTGGTGCTGTCGCCATTATTGACGTACGCTCGATTGAGTTAAGTTGGCACCTGAATCTTATGGCGTTACGAAATTATTATGACAGGTCATATTATTAGTAACATTGTAGATGATAATAATTTATTGTCATCTTAATAGATGTCGTTAATATATGTTCAGGTAGGACTATGAGCTAATTACTTTTCAAGGTGCTTTGAGTAGTTTTAAACAATAAACAATAAATATTAATAAAACGATATCTATACTATTATAAAATCCTAAAATTGTATTGAAAATAAATTTTCTATGGAGGGAGGTCATGATTTCAGGAAAAATATTGATAGCGTGATGCAGCTTGATAGTTGTTTTGTATGGACACGCGTCGCCGTGCCAACCTGGCGTCATCTGTTTTCATAAAATCCTTTGTCCTCCTATCACGCCGAAATGGCTGGACGGATTTTAACCATTTTTGGTACAGGGATAGCTGGACATCCGGAGATGGTTGTAGGATACTTTTTTTCCGTCTACGGTAAAGAAAAAATACGCGAATGAAGTCGTGTGCACCTCATAGCGTCATCCATCAGCGTCGTGAATTTGAATTTAGAACCACGCGTACCCCGCGGGGGCCGGCCTGCGCTACCCACCGGGGGACAATAGCTCTGAGGTTGGACGAGTCGCCGAGTTACGGACACCGGGGCAGTAGATGGCGTTAGTGGTACACGAAATTATCATTTTATGAAACAAAACTGAACACAATTTTGTTATTATTAATTTCGCGATGCAACAATGGGAACTACCACTCTATTATTGCATTTAAAATTCATGTATTTACTCAGTAGTTTATAAATATTGACCCTCTTTTCATATAGACTGAGACGCGGAGAAAATTTGAAATGAATAAATAAGTTGCATTTTGGTTTCTTGAGAGATAATAATCAAAATAAAATTATTTTTAATCAATTTTATCCTATGACGTATAAATATGTATTTACGGAAAGTTAGTGAAATATGATACGCGCATAGGTGCTACCAGTAGCGCCATCTGTGAGCTTTAAACAGTAGTTTTCCCCGAGGTGCCCTCCGCAGCAGAGGTTTCGCAATGGCGAAGTGAGTGGATTGGTCTGTAATTTGTGTATTGTTTTACTAGCTTTTACTCGCTGCGCTCGCGTTAAAACGTACGTTCACTATATTACTACGATCTCTTACACAAATTTGAAGTTAATGAGTGATACATTTAAATGTTATTACTATGCACAATTAATTTCTTTAATTTTAATACAGCTGATGCAAAGTTTAAGTTCGTCAGTATGTGTTTAGACAAAATATAAACTATCTCATAATAGTTTGATTAAACTTTTAAGTTTTTCTAAGGAGATGGTGATTAACAGAGACGGGAGGCAATAAGAAAAAAACAATATCTTACAACGGAAAAAAGAAAGCAAGGCTGATAAAACTTAAGCAATACGAAGAGACGGTATCGAAAAAAATGGGGGGCTCGGGGGGCGGAGCCCCCCGCTCTAAGAAAGTACTACATGCTAAAACTGAAAAATTCAAGTAGCTTTGATGACATGCTAAGTTACCTGTAGATATATGGTGATCAACAAAAAAACAACACCAAAAGGCTAACAAAAAAGCAAGTCTCATCAAACTTTTAAGTAAACTGAAAAGATAGTGAACTAAAATGGCATAGTGCTCGCATTAAGAAAACACAAAACCTTAAAACGGAATCGAGAACGCAAGTCTGATCAAACTTTAAAGGATTCTAAAGAGATGACGACCAAACCAGACGGGAAGCACAAAGAAAAAACAATATCGCACAACGGAAAGAAGAAAGCACGACTGATGAAACTTTTAAATAACAGGAAAAGATGTTATTGAAAAAAAATATGTATAACATGCTAAATCAGGAAAATTAAAGTAAATCTGATGTCAGGCTAAGTAACGTGTAGATATGGTGATGAGAAAGCAAGTCTGCACAACCTTTTGAGTAACCCGAAAAGATAGTGAACGATAATGGCATAGTACTCGCATTAAGAAAACGGAAACAAGAAAGCAGGTTTGACCAAACTTTTAGGTATTCTAAAGAGATGGTAACTAACAGAGACGGAAGGCACTAAGTTAATTATATCGCAATACGGAAAGAAAAAAGCAAGACTGATGAAACTTTTAAGCAGCACGAAGAGATGGTATTAAAAAATACGCGGGGCTCGGGGGGCAGAGCCCCCCGCAGTCAGAAAATGTCATCAGCTAAAAGTGCTAAAACTGACAAATTTAATTAAATCTGATAAAAGGCTAAGAGACCTGTAGATATGGTGATGAAGAAAACGTAAAACCTTAAAACATGCTTAAAACACTAACAAGAAAACAAGTCTGATCAAACATAAAAGTAACCTGAAAATATATTGAACTAAAATGGCGTAGTGCTCGCATTATAATACACAAAACCTTAAAACGGAATCAACAAAGCAAGTCTGATCAAACTTTAAAGAATTCCAAGAAGGAGAAGAGGTGGTGACCAAACCAAAAGGGAGGCACAAAGAAAAAACAATATTGCACAACGAAAAGAAGTAAGCACGACTGATGAAACTTTTAAGTAACACGAAGAGATGGCATTGAAAAGACGGGGGGCTCGGGGGGCAGAGCCCCCCGCACTTACAAAATGCAATATGCTAAAACTGAAAATTACAAGTAAATCTGATGAAAGGCTAAGTGACCTGTACATGTGGTGATCAAGAAAGAAAAGAAAGAAAACACAAAACCTTAAAATGCTAACTAGAAAACAAGTCTGATCAAACTTTTAAGTAACCTGAAAAGATAGTGAACTAAAGTTGCATAGTGCCCACATTAAGAAAACACAAATCCTTAAAACGGAATCAAGAAAGCAATTCTGATCAAACTTTAAAGGATTCTAAATGGGGATGGTGACCAAACCAGACGGGAGGCGCGAAGAATAAACAATATAACAAACGGAAAAAAAAGCAAGACTGGTGTAACTTTCAAGTAATCTGAAGAGATAGATAACAAAAATGCAGTAGTGCTCACATTGAGAATACATAAACCTTAAAACGGTAACAGGAAAGCAATTCTGAACAAACGATTAAGTATTCTAAGATGATGACCAAAAAAAGCGGGGGCACTAAGCAAGACAATATACCACAACGGAAAGAAGAGAACATGACTTTATTTAAGTAACCAATTGAGACAGTGCACAAAAATGTCGGAGGCCTCGCATTGAGAAAACACAACGTTGTAAAACGGAAACAAGAAAGTAGAAATTGAATCTAAAATGAACAAGGAATCATGTCCATGAAAGCATTCAAATATTCCAAAGCTACAGTAAACAAAAAATATGAAGGGCTTGAGTTATGCCAAGCCAATGCCAAATGCCAAGTTATGCCAAGCGAACGTATTTTTTTAACGCGTGCGAAGCCGCGGGCAAAAGCTAGTATTCAATATTATTTTAATGATTGTCTGATAGTTACTACCTACCAGCATTTTCTCTTCTTAAAATCACTTTCAAGTGGAACTTAAG
Organism: Apotomis capreana; assembly: GCA_947623375.1. NCBI lineage: Eukaryota > Metazoa > Arthropoda > Insecta > Lepidoptera > Tortricidae > Apotomis > Apotomis capreana. Next base: position 4,262,358 of record OX392520.1, read on the forward strand.
TTATTGGCATATTACTAACCTACAAATTGGATCACAACACCGTACACGGGATTTACATTCACTTTGAAGATGGATTCAATAAAGCAGTCCTTAACGGAGATGTCGGAGCTCTTCAGTACCCGTATGGCAGCCTTCCAGAATGATATAGATAAGGCCAGTCCGAGCAACCCCACTGTTTCCTCTGTGGCCACAGATTTTAGTGCATTTAAAACTTTCATTTTGAAGGCGTTGGAGACTTTGCAAATGCAGGTTGAGCTTCTAGCCCGGCAGGTGGACCAGCAGGAAATGCGGTCTAGGCGCAAGATTCTTCTGATCCATGGACTGACTGAGGTGAAGAAAGAAGACACTACGGCTCGGATTGTAGATGTTTTAAAAAAACACCTTAAAAGCAATTTAGCAGCGGCCGATATTGCTCGTTCTCATCGTATGGGCCGGCCTCGAGGTAATCTAGCCAGGTGCGTTCTGGTCAAGTTTCGTGACCTCTCAGTTCGCGACACAGTCTGGTTTGGCAAGACTGGATTGAAGGGGTCCGGTATCATTGTCTCAGAGTTCCTGACCAAGCCGCGTCATGACGTATTTATGGCGGCCCGCGATCGTCTCGGTGTCCAGAACTGCTTCACTCGTAGCGGGAACGTGTATGCGCTGGATGCGAATGGTGAACGGCGCTGTCTGAATTCGATTGCTGATGTGAAGCAGTTTCCGCTGCCACGGCCACTAACTGACGCTGCTGAGGCTGATGCTGATGAAGAGGTTGCCGAGCAGCGGGCTGAAGCTCCAAGCGGCAGGCGTGCCAAACGGCAATTAACGAAGCCTCGAGCCTAAGCTACATTTTTATATATATATTCTTTTCCATTTTCACTAAACCGTTACTTTTTGCTGTTATGTTTTCTTGTGTAAATTGTACCCACTTTCTTTTTATTTGTGATTTACTTCCCATTTTTACTGGCTTATTTTCAATTCAATTTTTATAAATAAATGGCTACTGTCCATTGGGACAATACTGGCTTATGTTTTCAAGCTCGTTTTGTTATGTGTCATTGTCATTTTGGCAATGACAGTTAGTGGCAATGTTGCCAACTAATTGTTGATTAACGAATTAACTAAGCGTTAACATAAATTAACGTTATTTTGTGTGTTAGTTGTAGAAATGGTAGTATTTTATAATTAATTTTTGTTGTAATGCTGGCGGGTAGTAGTATTTTTGGAATTGTTCGTATTAATATAGACATATTATTTTTATTATTTGTATATATTTATTTTTATCTATATATTTCTTACGTACATACATTCTTAATTGATGGTATCGCTTGGTTCGGACTTTCAGAGTGATGTTAGTGCTGAATACATTTCATTCTCTTCGGACAGTTCGGACATAAGTAATAATAGTTTCCAAAGTTGCCCTCCTTCTCTTCACGACGTACTTGACGAACAACTTGATGACGTTTCCAAAAATTTTAATGTAGTCCACATCAATGCACAAAGTATTCCAGCACATTTTAATGATCTCTTGATAACTTTTAATCTCACTAATATTCATGCAGTTCTTGTGTCCGAGTCTTGGCTGAAACCTTGCTTACCCTCAACCTCATATTCTCTGCCAGGTTTTCAGTTGGTTCGGAACGATCGGTCTGGTAGAGGTGGTGGCGGGGTTGCAATTTATCTTCGTGCTCACATTCCGTACTCTATCATTAGTATGTCGGCTCAACCGTCTGTTTTGCATGTCACCGCAGAGTATCTGTTTCTAGATATAACGTTGTCCCATTCCAAAGTCCTTCTAGGAGTTTTTTACTCGCCCTCTCTTCAGGTTGACTATTTTGCTTCTCTTGAGAAACTTCTTGAAAATATCATGCCATCTTTCGACCACCACATAATTATGGGGGATTTCAACACTTGCCTTCTTAAGAACGATTTTCGATCTAAATCCCTGAAATCTCTTGCTACAGCTTGCAGCATGACTATTCTCCCTTCTAATTCTACTCATCATTTCCCTAATAGTTCTCCATCGCTTCTCGATATCGCTCTTGTTTCTTCTGTTAGTCATGTTGCAAAGTATAATCAGTTCCCCGCAGATGCATTTTCTTACCACCATTTACTTCTTTTGTCATATAAAATTCGGCCGCCAAAACCTAAACACAAAACTCTTCTGCAGCGTAATTTTAGTCGTATGAATGTCGAAGACCTTCGGAATGATGCACTTCAAGTTGATTGGAGTGTGATTTCCGAAGCGGACACCGTTGATGAGAAAGTTGCCATCTTCAACTCTTTGCTAATGGGACTTTATGACATTCATGCACCAGTTCGACCTGTCAAAATTAAGCATTTGCCTGCTCCCTGGCTGACTGAGGAAATACGAGCGTTAATTGCAAAGAAAAATCTGGCTAAAAGCAAGTACAAAAACAGGCCATCGGATAGGAATAAAGATCGTTATCACGCTTTACGTAACCGATGTAGTACAGTATGTCGTGACGCTCAGAGGCGTCATATCCATAAGTCAGTGGAGGTTGGCGAACCTGCAAAAATTTGGAAATTTCTTAAGTCATTAGGAGTTGGGACTTCTGACCATAGCTCTATTTCTAATAACGTCAATATCGATCAGCTCAATCAGCATTTCTCTTCGTCCGCTACTTTCAGTGGCCCGATTAAGACTAACACTCTTAACAATCTTTCAACTGTCCCAATTCCTGACTTCTCCCCTTTTTCTTTTGAGCAATTTACTGTCAGTGATGTTAAAAAGAACGTATTATCTATTTCATCGAACGCCGTTGGGGTTGATGACGTGAGCCGCAACATGATTATTCCTCTTCTAGACCTACTTGCCCCTATCATTACCAGCATCCTTAATTTTTCTGTCTCTTCCAATGTTTTTCCCACGATTTGGAAAGATGCTGACGTAATTCCTTTACCCAAAAAACCCAATCCTTCCTCATTCTCTGACTATCGACCTATTTCTATCTTACCTTTCCTTTCCAAAGTTTTCGAACGTCTGGTCCATCGTCAATTAACATCTTTCTTAAATAGGAATAATCTCATGAATACTTTCCAATCCGGTTTCCGCTCAGGTCATAGCACGGCTACTGCGCTTATAAAGATAACTGATGATATCCGTGCCGGTTTAGATAAAAGAATGGTAACTGTTTTAACTCTATTGGATTTGAGCAACGCTTTTAATACTGTCGATTTCGATGTTATGCTTGCGATTTTACGTTCTATTAACATATCTCCTGCAGTGATTGACTGGTTTCATAGTTATTTAGTAGGTCGTCGTCAGCGGATCAAGGTGGAAGCCTCTCGTTCTTCATGGTGTAACACGCAGGCTGGCGTTCCGCAGGGCGGCGTGTTATCGCCCCTCCTATTTTCCATTTTCATTAATTCAATCACTAATTCTATCTTCTCTTCTTATCACCTTTATGCTGACGATCTACAAATCTACTCACAAGGTTTACTTGTTGATCTGCCTTCAATTATTAATAACACAAATATTGACTTAGAAAGAATTCTGAACTGGAGTAACTGTTATGGTCTAAAAGTAAACCCAGCTAAAACCCAGGTCATAGTTATAGGTAGTTCGAAACTTATATCTCGTATTGATTTTTCACTTCTACCTGATATATTTTTTGACAGTGTACTGATTCCTTTTTCACAACAAGTGAAAAATCTTGGCGTGATTATGGACCGTACTCTCTCCTGGATTCCTCAGATCAGCGAGGTCAGCAGGAAAATGTTTGCTGCGGTAGGGTCCCTGAGACGACTCCGTAACTTTTTACCAATCGCCACTAAAATTACGCTTGCCCAATCTTTACTCCTTCCCATTTTAGACTATGCTGACGTGTGCTATCCTGATATTACTGAGGAACAGCTGAATAAACTTGAGCGCCTTCAAAATTTATGTATTCGGTTTATATTTGGCTTGCGCAAATATGACCACGTTTCCCATTTTCGCTCGCAACTCAAGTGGCTTCCTATTCGTCTTCGTCGCAACTCCCATATTCTTGTCTGCCTCTATAATATACTTTTCAACCCCGCTACACCTTGCTACCTAAAAGAGCGTTTTAAATATCTATCTTCTGTTCGTTGTTCTCAAAATTATCTTCTTTCTCCAATTCCTTCTTCATCAAAATTTTTAAATGACTCTTTTGCCTGCCAAGCGATTCGGTTGTGGAATACTTTGCCGCTCGACTTACGCAAAGCTCAATCCCTCCCCATCTTTAAACGTAACCTGAAGCAGCACTATTTATCACTTCCTTAGGTGATGTCTGAAATTAATTTTGAATGTACGTTATTACTTCATGTACGTATATTATATGTATATATGAGTATATATATGTAAATTATAAGTTATATGTGTATGTATATTTATTTATTTATTATATATATATATATTTATATTACAAACAATTCAGATGTATGTGTAAATTAAGTTTCTTAACCAGTTTCTTGCACTACCTTTTTAAAATGTATCCTCCGACTTTTTCTGCTACCCAAAGGTTGTCTGGAAGAGATCGCTCTTTAGCGATAAGACCGCCTGTTGTTACCCTATTTAACGTTGCTTTATTTCTTTGTATTAATCTTTTTCATGTGGTGCACAATAAAGGATATTATTATTATTATTATTATTTTCTTTCTTTTTTCACTTCTTTCTCTCCAATCGGAGGTAACTTTAATACCATACTCGCGGGATTTTGGCCAAACGAGTATGGCAATTTTGACATATTGGATTATTATTATTATCTCACGGGAAAACTACATTTTTCGGGATAAAAAGTAGCCTATGTGTTAATCCCGGGTGTCACCTTCATACTATTCATACATTACCAGCGGCGTCACTGATTGCCCTGAGTTGCTTGAGAACCTCTCATTCTATACTCCCCTTCGTTCTAAACGGCATTTTCCTCCCATATCTCTTAAATCTGCATCATCCAATTACAGACAAAATAGTTTTCTGACGCGTGCAAGTCGTAGCGTGAACAATTTAACGAAGGAACTGGATATCGACATATTTAACTGTAAAATTCCTTCTGTGAGACAAAGTTTGGTGACAAGGTGCTTTAACTAGACGTGTTACATAGTCGTTCACCCGCCTGGGCTTAAAATATACGTTGCCATTTTTAGAGCTCGTGTAGTGTAGTGCATTGTTTACCATTTTCTTATTTTTTTTATATACTTTTTCTATACAAGGTGAGATGATGTGAAGTGATGAGTGTCGCACTTTAATTTAAGATTAGTTAAATTGTTTCTATCCGTGAGATCCTGTAATTGGCTTCCCTGCTTTCTATTATATTTAAGTTTACTCAAAATTGTTAAAGCTGTTGGTTCTCCTAAATAAATAAATACTAACATTTATCAAAATTGGTCCAGCCGTTTGAGCGTAAAGAACACAAAACACATAAACACACACAAACTTTCGCCTATATAATATTAGTGTAACTGTCAGTTCCAGCCAATCACCACAGACAATCGAGCGAGGACTGGAGCGTGAAGTCCCTCATGTCGTGTCCCAAGCACAACCCCGCCTCGCAAGAGATGGCCAACGACACCATGCCCAACAGCGAAAAGTGAGTATCCCACTTCTGACGTCACTGGCTTACTTATTATATTCAGTTACCGCGAGTCACATGTTTAAATCAAATAATTTAAACGGTGTATGTTTGTTATTTGACGTGTCCCGACGTTTCGGAAATGATTTCAGCTTCCGTTATCAAGGGTTGACTGAGAAAAACTCTGTCAAAAATAAATTTGTGCAAATTACCATTAAAATATATATATATTATTAAAACTATCGTGAGACATCATTATAAAAACCGTTTAAACTCTCGTAAAAATTATTAAGAACGGTCAGACATGTTTCGGCAGCATGGCAGCTATCCGTTCCGCGGTGCCGTATGTCGGGCCGTTACTGACAATTTTTACGTGAGTTTAAACCGTTTTTATTATAAATAAAATAAACTAATTTATTTTTAATCTAGAGAATAAAATGGGTAGTTTACACAGATGTTACATTGACAGATTAAAATAGTGTTTTTTTCTCAATAAAGCCTTGATAAAAGAATCTAATAAAATAGTTTCCGAAAAGTTGGGAGTCACAAATAATGAATACGATATAATCCGTTTAAATCGTTTTATTTAAAAGCTTCATTATTTTTATTTATTTATTATTTCAATTTTATTATTATGTTATAGCAAGTGGTGTCGGGTGATAACGGGTGATGATATTATGAGAATGAGTTTAAGGTATACAAAAAAAGTTTTTTTTTGAGTTAACATTTTTTGAGGTTTTCGTTCTAACAATTGGTACGAGTTCTTTGCCGTCGCGTTTTCGTTATCTTCCATGTGTGTATGGCTAAGGTTTTAATTTTCGAGTGTTATACATGCACATAAGTAGATGTACCACGTTTTTAAAATGTGTTTTCGTCTATACGTGCATGTTGTGCCGTGATTTTATATGTTTGGCTTTTTCGTTTATATATTTTATCTATGTGTTATATAATATATTACATGAGAATATCTTGAGCGAGGTAAGGTTTGAAGTGTGATAAGTGTGAGTTTTCAAATAGTAAGTTCAAGATTTGAGGAACATTTATTGTTAAAAGTGTTTTCATGTTTTGTGAAAAAAACATATATGGTCTGAAGTTATGCAAATGTACACTTTCATATCAAATATCACTGTTCACAATGGGAAAAATAATTATGAAAAAATAAACAGTTATACTTATAAGTTATAATACTTATAATTGTAACATAATTAATTAATATAAAAACAGACAGATGTAACAACGCCATCTATACACACTGTTTTATAGAGTTTTAGTCATTGACGTATTAATTACATGGACACACAATCCGACGGAAAAAATGGCACCCTCCCAACTAATGCAAAATCACAAATCGCATTAGTTGGGCGATCAGTCTCGTTTAGACCATGACACGTGACGGGTCTCAAAAATGACTTAATTTTCAGTGAAAAATTGCAGAAATAACAGCTATAAAATAAATAAAAAGGTCGGAATATTCTTTTTTACGCAGATTCTATTGATTAATTAACGAATCCTATGTAAAATCATAGCATATTTTAGATTAGAATTATTAACTTTGTCCCTACAAAATGCACCTCATCACAGAACAAAAATCTAAGGAGTCGCTATAGTTTTATATTTTATAAATTAATAAAGGAGTGCAATAAATAATGGCATGTATTTAACGCGGCGACAAAAAAATCTGATTTAGGGATTTATAAAAAATTAAAGGGGGTAGCAAAAATAATAAGTTGGCGACTAATTGTGGAGACTAGTATAAAGTAAAAAGTAGCAGCTAAGTATTCAATTTTCGGCTTTGTTTCAATATAAACTAGCATCGAGTTTTGGCGACTGAATTAACTAATTAAGCGGAAACATGACAGCGGATAAAAAGTTGAAAATGGCCTACACTAATTGTTCAATGGAGATTGCATATAAAATAAATAAAAAAATAAAAGGAGCGCTTTTTAGGGATATAAAAAAAAAACAACCTAACCTAACCCGGCCGAGTCCAAAAATTGCTCTGTTGTCATTGTTTTATTTTGTCTCAGAGTCTAGACACTGTCAGTTTAAACCTTTGAACGCCAAGAACACCTAAAGACAACGTGTGCTGCCGTGCATACTACGCCACCGACTTTCACGCCACGCCATCAAACTTTAAAAGGTTAAAAATGTTAATATTTTGCACTTGCCTTACTCTCATTTCACATACTAGAACAAGATGAGTTGAGAAATCATAATGTCATTATTACTGTTCCCTTCTGTGCAGTGTCGGGACCCTTTTATGCAGTTGTTAAATAAAAAGGTACCTTAATTTGTTATTATCAATTTACGAGTTTATTTAGTTCATCAACAAATATATTTTAATACCTAAATAAAATAATAATGAAAATATGTTTAGTATGTAAAACTATTATAATCTGCTCCATTTGTGCCATGTTCCAAGTTTGACAAGAGACATGAGTCAGAATACGCTAAAAAAGTTAATTTACACGAAAAATATTTGTGGTAATAAGTACGTAAGCCAATTTGACACTTAAACGTTTGAGTAAAGAGTTATTTTGTACGAAGTAATTATGTTGTTGTAAATCATAAAAAAGCGTTATTAGCATCTACTTGAACATGACAGCAGTGCCACTTTTTTTGACAATTTTGTTCGGGTCTGTGGCTCTATTATAAATAATACCTCAATGGTTTTAGTAACATGTTTCAAAATTAACGTGCGTTGAATGTGTTATCGTAAAGAAACGTTACTATGTTTACTAAATATCCATTATAAATAAATAACTAATATTATTTACACTTATTGGATCTTTAGTAAACATAGCAACATCTAACATTGTCTTGCACACACACATTGAAGGTGCCTTTAATTTTTTAATATAACTCGACCTCCGGATTTTCTGTTCTCTCTCTTTATTCTGTCTATCAGTTTGTAAGCATGTACTTCGAAAATGCCTTAAATATCTTGTATTTCGAACGCTAAAGCAACTTCAGGCCATATAACAGGGGTGGCCAACCGGACAATCGCGGCTTTAAGTCTAGTCGAGTAGGTAAAAAGTTTAAACTGACTGCGTATGTCATTGGTGGATCGGCAGGGCTTGGTCAAACCATTAGATGTCGGGTCCGATCAGTTGGCCGCCCCTGCCACATCGACCATTCAATGCGGCGCGAGCACCAGTCTGTACGTCGTCTCGTTTGTTTTAGGAGCCTCTTGCAATATATAGACGAAGAATTAATGCTCAGGTAAACCAGGACCCGCATGTTCCGCATGTATGTGTGTTTAGATAGCTGTTCGGAAATTATCATATTTTTGGACGTTTTTGAGTTACTTTTAGTCTTACGGTACCGCGGTACGCACTAGGCGTATACCTCACAACGCGACGCGACCATCTCGTATGGATATTATTTGTATAAGATACAATGCAATCCCTAATAGGGATAAGTTCGCCTTTGTACATATTTCATTTGTTATCAATGTATTTATAACCAGTTGTTGTGTACAATAAAGTGTTTACATACATACAATGCACTAAGTGTCAGCGAAAATGGTTGGTCGCGTCGCATACGACTAGTGCGTACGGACATTCAGGGCGATTTGTTATTTTATAGTAGGAATCCTTTTTGAACCCGAATTCACTTCGCTTTGATCTATCGAACTTGTTTGTTGTGTGCATTCAAAAAGGATTTCTACTGTAATTGGTCGACATGGGTGAAATGTTTTGTAACTGGGTCAAAGCTTATTCTGAGATACGAAAGAAGGGAAATATTTAATTACGATGGTTTTTCGGCAACGTAAAGTAGGATAAAAAGTATTTACACCTTGAAACAGTCATTGAAGTATACTTTAAATAGTATTGCCTTTGTATGCAAAACAAAACTGCTTATACAAAAAAGCCTGTCTAGTGCATTGGTTGTCACTATACTACAATAATTGTAGTTTATTTTTACTAGTATATAAGAAGAATATATTCTTCCGTTACGTTACGTTCTGTGAAAATATCTCCATAAAATTAAATTCCATAGAAATTTAAGTAAATTGAGGAGACCTTTGCAGTGGACGTGTTTTGGTTGATATGATTCTGATGACGAAATTTTTTGAAAAAGAGGCTAGAAGTAATAGTATGGGGATCTTCAAGAGGGAATAAATGGTTCTTAAAGGGCCGGCGACGCGCGTGATGTTCCTGGCGTCGCAAACGTCCATAGGCGGCGGTAACTGCTTAACATCAGGCGGGCCGCATGCTTGTTTGCTACCGTCGTAGTATAAAAAACGGTCAAATTCAAATTACACATTTTATCTCTTTGTAATAGCTCAAAGTAACGAGATAGGAATGGTTACTAGTTTAATTCAAACTAGAATTATATAAAATGTTGGATAATCCACATGGATAAAGTGTCAACTTATCTATTCAGTCGGCGGTGGCGCTAAGATCTACGTGCATTGATGTAATTCATATGACGAAATTAGTTCTTCTTTCGTCCGTCTGTACAGATAAGTTTGCGACACTATAGAAAATTCACAATAGTATTTTTAGGATAATATTCCGAACAGCTATAGCATATTTGTAATGTTTTATACATTTTGTATGTTAGTATTTGTAATGTTATTAAATGCTGTAGTTAGAGCATTTTGTAATGTATTGTATACTTATTGTTTTTGTTACGGTAACACATGAAGTAGTTATTGATTATTTCAAGATAGTATTATATGCATTATATAAATGAGGCTTTAAATTAACAAATTAAAAATACGTTTTTTTTTTTTAATAAAAATATCTAACTGTTTTAAAAATAACTTTTGTTGAGTACAGCTTAGTACGGCTTGCTTAGACGTATTGTCCCAAATTGGAAACCCCATCAAGCACATCCCGGAACGTATTCAAAATTCCAAATTTCGCCCCAAAATTACAAATTTCTCACCATTTACAAATTCGACCACCAGCACCACTTGTTATTTAACACGAATAACGCTTGAGAAACATTAATACCTCGTGTCTAACCCACAACCCGCTTCGAATAACCGCACTGCAAGCTTAATAAACCCAAAAAGTACCCGATTGGCTAAATGTTGCAACGTCCACAGGGCCACGCTACCCATGACGGCGGACACGGCCGCCATGTCGCAGGCTGCCGGCATGTCCGTCCACGACCAACATCTCTCGCAGTGCATACAATTAAAACAAAACTTCCTCAACAATTCTACCACCAACATCTATCAGAACCTAGCCTCAAATTACCAGACTCCTATAGGAGCTTCTAGAGTCTCCATCGACGATCCGCTCTGTCGACGAATGGGGGAAACCGATATAATGTTCGCGGATCAACCTGGTAGCGATTCTATCGTCGAATCGCCGCTAATTAGGAACTCTAACTGCGAATGTGGATTATGTCCCAAACCGGAACCGAGAGATAATAATACGTTATCAGATCTCCAACGATCGGTCGCTTCGAAATGCTCCTGTGATGCTTGCAATTCCAACGCCGACATACTTAGCTACTATCGAAACTGCTCCAATCAAAACTCTGACTCCGGAATCGTTTACTGTGATACGTGTAAAAAGCAAAAGATATCTGTATCCAACTTCAGAGCTTTACAAATTGCTAATAGACTACAAATCTCGGGGGACAAAGTTGAAAACGGATCGACGTCTGACGATGATTTGTGTCGGAAAATCGACATGAGTATGACCGATGACAAAAACTACGAGCACAGGAAACGGCATAACAGGCATAACTCTGAATCTGTGACGGTTGGGATAGACCTAAGTCAATTCTGTCAGTGCGAACTGGAAAGTAGTAAGAGAAAGACGTCCTCTGTTGATGAGATTTTCAAAATGGCGGAGGGTGATGTGAAACAGGAGTTGACTGAAGAGGATAAGTACACGCAGAGGCAGCGGAGTTTGTCCGACAGCCAGAGGGATAAGGCCAAAGTGGAAACGAAAGGTACACATTTTTTTAATGTTTTTAAATATAGGATTATAGAATGTTATAGGTACAGTATAATTTGTCGGAAATATGAAATAGAGTAGGCTCTATTGCCTAACAATTATAAAAAATATTGCTGCATAGGTGTTGGTCTATTATACACCCATGGCGCAATATCATGATCTCTTTAACTTTACGAAACATGTTAAAAAAAGTGTCAAAGTCTGTTTTCATATTAGATAAGTCATCTTAAATACAATAGTTATAAATACTAGGAAAAGCTAGTATGTTAAGTATTTTTACATTCCATGAAACGCCGTAGAACTTTTAGTTACCCAATTTTCCGCTAGATGGCGCTGTACCATCGGCGGCGATTTCTGCTTCGCGCTGTTAAGATTTTTCCTGGTTTATAGACCCCCTCGCCGTACTGTTGTCAAATCATACTTACCTGGCGTAGGGGACACCGTGATCATGAAGGCGGTTCCCCCAGGGCGAGACTTTGCCATTGCACTGCGGCTTGGTTGACCCTTGCGATTATCCCTAATGTGGATAACTCGGACGCGTTATTTTTGGTAATGGGGACTGCGTACGCGCCGTCCCCCCCCTTTAATTATTTAAAAGCGTTCGTTTCACGATGAGGTTTATGACGTCGGACAATTTACCTTCATAGTAGTCCTACGTTGATGAAATGAAACAACCATAAACGGGATAATAATAATTGTTCCTGTGTTATAGATGTTTTCCCTTTCTATTTAGGAAGTGGTCAAAGTCGACCGGAGGGAATTAATTATGTATCTAAATCGTCGTTTAGTTAGTTTAGTAACAACTGCTTACTTGGGGGCTAGCTAGATTAGTGTAAGGTCCTAACATTTGATGTATTGTTCCTATTTGACCGTATATGTGTGTGGTTAGCGCTGGGCACGCCGCCGGTGCCGCCGCGCCGCGCGCGACAGCGCCGCGCGCACACGCCGCCGCGGCCGGCGCCCAACGGCCTCCCGCCCACACCCAAGGTGCACATGGGCGCCTGCTTCTCCAAGGTAACCGATCTACGACGACACCCTTCGCATGTTATGTCAAAAATTTGCATATTATGTCAAAAAATAAATTGAAGCTCAATGATACGTTTACATAGGCTTTAAATGCTTTGCACTGATCAGTGCTTCGATATGCCAAGGGTTAACCCTAAACATATTACAATCTATCTCAAACATGCATAATCAGTAATCGTCCCGGTTAGAGATGGATCCGCTGCTTTTTGGGCAGTAGTCCAAGTAAATGGACCTATATCGTATACCGTACATATATATTCTCGTTACGACAAATTTAACACTACTAGCGACATCTAGTAATTATTTTAGTAACCGTTGTATCTGCATGTATTCATCTAAAGGTTTATAATGAGATTACGGCATGTCTATAGAGATCCTTAACGCCCTTCATGATTTTTTTTACATATAAGTAACTATAGTCTGATTAGTATGTATATTGTTTGCATACTTTCGTACGAAGTCGACTTATACAATATAATATCTTATTAATTTTTCGGCAGGTGTTCAACGGTTGCCCGCTAAGGATAAACTGCACGGCGTCATGGATCAACCCGGATACTAGGGACCAGCATATACTCATTGGTAAGTCGCTAGAAATATTTTTCTGAATAACACATCTACTCGACACTTGAGGTCAATAGTAACCTCACTATTGTTTAGTAAAAACTTTCGCCACTAGATGGTGTTAATAGTATTAGTATTTTATGCTATGAAAGTTTTTATTTGCAAGGAAATTAAATAGTATTTGAATTTGACGGTGAATGTAGCGATAAGATCGCTTGTTGTTTACCTCTAATTGTAATTCCTTATATTTTGCATTGCACATGTCCTGTTTGTTTTCTGAGGTATGCAGTAAAGAGTACTTGTATTCTGTCCAATACCATATTTTTTTATTGTCTCCATTGTCCTTAATATGTTACAGATATCTAAAAAAAAATACTTTTGTGGGTTGTTTAGTAACACTACTCGGCACTGGATGGCGTTAGTGGCATCGTTATTTTTTGTGTAAATAAGTAACTCGGGCAACTTAACACTTAATGTCGGTTTTTCCTACACTATTTCAAGCAATTGAAAAGATGCGTTCACACAAGGAAGATAATTAAAATGAGAATATAAAAATTGGTACATGTATTTGAAAAAATCGGTGTGCGATATCGTATATCCGTATTATTCATCTCGGGGATTAAAATGGATTATTAATCTATCAAACTGGTAATCCCATTATAAAAATCAGTTTCGAGTTGAATTTAGCAAAACATAAACCTGGTTTAGTACACCTAGTTGTCGTTGGAGGTCGCTAGTAACATAGTTTATGTGCATTTTATAGTACTGCTTCTTGCCACTAGATGGCGTTAGTAGTATACGTTTTTAGAATTATATTTGTGACTAGCGGCCGCCCGCGACTTCGTCCGCGTAGATTTTTGATGATGACAAAGATATTAAAATAGGTAGGTAAGGAATTTTATTCTTAGTTAATTCACCCCCTTAGGGGCAGAATTTTTCAAAACGCTGAAATCACTTTTTTGTATTTGATTAAGTAAGCGTTCTACAAAGTTTCAACTCTTAGTTCAATAAATAAAGTTTCTCCCATATAAACATTGCACCCCTATTTAACCCCTTAAGGGGTGGAATTTACTAAAACGCTGAAAGTACTTTTTGTGTTTTTTAATAAGTAATTTTTCTACAAAGTTTCAAGTCTATAGCTGAAAAAAAAAGTTCCCCCCATACAAACTTTTAACCCCTTTTTAACCCTTTTAAAGGACGAATTTTTGAAAACGCTGAAATTACTTTTCTTGTATTTTAATAGTGTACCTTTAAACAAAAATTCAAGTCCCGCGCTCAACAAAATACTTAATCTCCATACAAACTTTTAACCCATTTTTTACCACCTTAGGGGGTGAATTTTCAAAAACGCTGAAATTAGTTTTCTTCCATTTTATTTTAATACCTTTTTACAAAGTTTCAAGTCTCTAGCTCAAAAAAAAAAGTTTCCCCCATACAAACTTTGCACCCCTTTTTAACACCCTTAGGGATTGAATTTTTCAAAATCGCTTCTTATCTCTAGCCCACGTTATAAAAGTAACCTACTGTGCAAAAATCAACTCTCTCACATTAGTAGTTTTGGCTGTGCGTTGATGAGTCATTAAGGACTTCTTCTTTTATATATATAGATTATACGTTTTTCTTTTCCAGGCGCGGAGGAGGGCATCTACACCCTGAACCTGAACGAGTTGCACGAGACGGCGATGGACCAGCTCTGTCCGCGGCGCACGATCTGGCTTCACGTCATACAGGATGTGCTCATGTCGTTGTCAGGTACAAGAAACATTTTCGCGAATTTTCTGTTTTTGGTTGATCGAATGTCATGATTTACCAGCTGAAAGTGTACCTGAATTTCGTAATTTTAATAATTAAATAATAATATTTTATTTGTGTTGTCCAGGGAAGACTCCGTCGCTATACCGGCACGAGCTGCTCGCGCTCATCGGCAGCGCGCGCGGCGGCAAGTCGCTGCGCGTGCTGCCGCCGCGCCTGCTGCCGCGCCGGTTCGCGCTCACCACGCGCGTGCCCGACACTAGAGGTACGTGCCGACACTAGGGGTACTTTAGGGCGTTCTGGGTTCAGAAACATTGAAATATCTATGCTGTACTCCCTATCTACATCAACCAATTATCGTTCCATGTATCTAGGTCATCTCGCTACCTTCATCTCCATATCATCTTTCACACAATTCATCCACATTGTTTGGTCTCGCTCTTATGTGATTCCACACAGGCCCTCATCTAGATGGAATTCGGAATAATTTGTACTTAATTTTTCCGTAAATATTTTCCAGGTTGCATCCGCTGCGCAGTGGCGCGCAACCCCTACAACGGCTACAAGTACCTGTGCGGCGCGACGCCGCACGGCCTGTTCCTCATGCAGTGGTACGACCCCCTGCACAAGTTCATGCTGCTCAAGGTAACGCTAACGCAAATTTATCTGGTTCGTAGGACCGAAGATTCATTCGCTCAGAAAAATCTAACATATCACTAAATTTTCTGCCGACTTTACTGGTCATTTTTTGCTGGAATCAGGCTCCCAGCCGGTGCGGAGCCGAGCTGTGTAAAATAGACCAATCATTTTCCTCAGATTCAAATTAATTTCTTTTGAAGTTCACATAGACGCAGCCTGATTGGATGATCTCCGCTCGATTCTTGGCGGAGTGGTCCCATCGTTTTGCTTTACCGACGCGCTTTGAGACATATCGGCATCCCACTATTACAGGCGATCAGTTTGCTCGTTTGCCCCCTGTATAAACAAAAGTAAATAATTTTATTACGTTCTCCTAAGCCCTGCCTGCTGTATTTTCAATAGAGGTCGTGATGAGACAGTTTGTGTACAGAACATAGAGTGCGTGCTGCCGACGCCGCTGGCCGTGTTCGAGCTGATCATCACGCCGGAGCTGGAGTATCCGCTGGTGTGCGTGGGCGCCACGCGCCGCCCGCTGCGCCTGTGCCTGCTCAACATTAACTCGGGTCAGTGCTTGAAATGTAGAACATTATCTCATATTATATTATAAGTAACACGGATTTGTACAGAGATCTTCAGAAACAAATGAACAATTAACACTTTCGACACCAACAACCCGGAGGCCGGGCGCTCGTAAACTTTGGTTAGATGCCGGCCAACCCGGTAGCCGGGGTTGATGCTATAAAAGTCGGCTCGGCCGGTTTCCGGGATATGTCTTACTTTTTTGTCTGGTTGCAAAAGTGTTAAGTTTAGGAAGTTATAATTAAAGTAAAAACAAATCATTTAATGAAAAGAACAATAAAAAAAATAACGGACCACCTCACAATTCCACAGTAAGCTCCAGTAGGCTTGTGGGCACTAGACGACGATATACATACGTATAAAGATATATATCTAGAACATGTGTGACCCAGGAACATATATTCGAGTTCATCACACAAATATTTGCCTTTGCCGAGATTCGAACCCGGCACCGTCAGCTCAGCAGGCAGCTGCACTACTACTGCGCCGACCGCGCCGTCATGAAATTAAAAATGAGTAACCTTATTCAATTCGTCACCCTATCCTACAAGTTCAGTTCATCCGAACTACTTTCTATTTATTTATTTATTATTTATTTATTAGGAGAACCAACAGCTAAATACAATACATTGCTCTTAGAAATAGTTAATGGAAAGCCAATTACAGGTTCCCACCGGTAGTGATATTTTATACAAAAATAAAGTGCTCGCACAATGCACAACATCGCAACTACCTGTGACTACAAACTAAGTGTAATAGAACTAATTTAAATAAAACAACTAATATAATCAATGCACCAGACAGCAGATTCGGTTAAAGCACGCTCACTTAAAAAAATCGTTAGTCATCTTACGCCTTACAGCCGGGATATTACTGTTGAAGATGTCGATATCCAGCTCTTTTGCTACTTTATTAAGGTTGTATGATCATGTATTTGTGTTTTTAGGAGCGACATGGTTCCACTCCGACGAGCTGGCCCCGTGCGTGGGCAGCAACACCGTGGTGCCGCGCGGCGAGCGCCTGCACACGCTGCGCGCGGTGCACCAGCTGGACAAGGACACGGTGAGGCGCTACTCCACACTAGATGTCGTTAGTGCGCGTATCATAAGACTCGATGGAACTAGTATCATATCCTTCCACTACGATTTCTAATTCAAGACCAAAAAAACTACGACAGATACGTCACTGTCAAAATTGACAACATTTAAATGACATTTGAGTTTGTTTTTTGGCTTGCACCAAATGCTGAAGTGTTACAAGTACAAAACCAGATTTTGTACCAAAAATCTCCGATGTTTAAGTTTTTATTATCTCCTCTCGTAATTATGCAATAATAAATATATCTAGTTATATTGTTAAAACATAGAGTTAAAGTAACCAATAAATAAATTATCTTAGCGTGTTTCAAAAAGAAAAAAGAATTTACTATTGTAAAAATATTTTGTTGTAGTGGCAACCTTGTGGTTTTTTTGGTCTTGAATTAGAAATCGTAGTTTAGTTATGTCCGTGGTTTAAAAAAAGGAAGGATCAGCGAATGAAGTAGCTTCTAGTAAATGCATATTTTAATTCCCAGGTGTTGGTGTGCCACGAGAACGTGGTGGACATCATCCCGGTGCTGCCGCCCGCGCTGGACGCGCGGCCGCGACTGGAAGACGAAAAACGCAAGCATAAGCTCGTCTCGCGGATAGAGTTCGACTTCAACATTGACAGCATACGTGAGTTACATTTATAAATACTGGTAACGACATCGTGATGAAGTAAAGTGCTCCTCGACCATGAAAAAGAAAGACCCGCTAGCGCCATCTAGCTTAAAACACTGGATGCTGAATAGTTCCGGAGTGTGTCACTAGATGGCATTAGTAGTCGATGGCAGCTGGCGTGGCAATCTGGGATTGCTCGGGAATAGTGATTACCAGGGCCTAGGGATAAGCTCGTCTCGCGGATAGTCCGACTGACACCGATAGCGATGTTACGTGAATTACATGTTACTGACCGAGTGAGCTCAAAGCGATCCGTTTCCGCTAACTAGTTCTAACCATGAGACCTCACTTCAAACTTTTTTTCTATTCATGACATAGGAATCGCCCTGTAGATATTGACAAAATATCGTCATAATGTATAACTAAAAATTCAGTTATAAAGATGAATGTAGAAAAAATATGAACGCGGTTGTCTTGTATTAAATATACCATACAATATTGTATATTATTATGTACACAATATAACGAGTACAAAGTCATTTTACAGCGACAGAGAAAGGCAAATGATTATGCTATTATCGTTAAGCTTAAATCTGTAAAAAAAAAATTGGTAGGTTAGTTAAATGCGAATCGGGCTAAAATCTGTTTTACAAAATAACTACTCTGCTGATCAGTGATAATTCATGCTTAAAGTAGGGGTTTGCTATTTAATGATGACTAATCCACACCTCTCCACTTTTAACCACCTTGCGAACTTGTTTATCCAATTTGCCGCTAGATGGTGCTGTGCAGGTCCAGTGTAAATCGCACATCGCGCTGTTAAGATTTTCCCTGATTGAATGACCGCGCTCGGTTGTCACTTGTAGTTTCATTTCTAAGGTTAAATATATTTGTTCGATGTAAGTGTTATATAAAAAAAATGGACACTGTCCACTTGGAGTTGAGCTTTTTGTAGTGATAGCGATTCACATTAAACCACACGGATTAACGGGCCTTGACTTTGACTTGACCCAGGAAGGGCTATGAACGGTTCTAGTATCTGTTCTTTTCAGCTTAATATCTGTAAGTTCCCTCACTGAGGGACTTGATATTAAACTGATTTTTGTAAACCGACGGGATGTTCGGGGCTCGCTCCACTCCCGTCACGGGTCGGCCCGGCATTGCAGTGCCGCCGGGATTGGCCCACAAATATATATGAAACTTCGGCTTGATGATTTAGGGCAATACATAGTGATGATCATGGATAGACTGCGAGCAGTAGTAAGTCCATGTTCCATGCATGGAATTGAGTAGAGTGGAGTAGAGTATCTCTGGAATAGGCGTTTAGACATTTCTTTTAGGATGTCAACCATTCCATTTTTATTGGAATCAAATGTATGGGACTAACTACTAATATGCTCTAAAAGGCAGAAATGGCCGTTAAAGTTTAACATTCCTGCGGAGAATACGGAGCGCTAAAATGATCCATACAAATGGCCATCTACATGTGACGTCATTTGTGGGTTGTGTACCTATATTTATTTATTTTTATTTGATCTTTGTTTTATTGCACAAATGAAAACAGATCGTACAAAAGACGGACTTAATGCCATTGGGCATTCTCTACCAGTCAACTATCGGGCAAAGCAGATAAGTTGTGGGCGGTGCAACTAACTTAAATAGGTTTTGATAGTAAATACTTAACTAAAACATATATTTATTATACATAAATAGACACTGACTAAAAAGCAAAACAGATACGTTAAGATTTCTCCATTGTGCTAATGAAGAGGTCACGCAAGGATTTGAACATGTATGGAGACAATAAGTAATTTGCCATTTTCACTGTGAAAAAGTGCGTCTTACATCATGCTTGTTCAATTATGGTTTTGTTAAATTATGAGGATTCTGAGAAAAAAATTCGTTTGGATTAAAAAAGAAATTGTGTATCTTTGAAGTCACATATGAATGTATTAAAAAAAATGCGTTGTTTCATAAAATATTGAGCTAATTTAATTATATTACGACAGTATGTTTTATAATTTAAAAGCAACAGATGTTTATTTCCTCTTGAGTGTAGTTACCAAATTAGCGCTAGATGGCGCTGTGCAGGTCGAGTGTATATCGTACATCGCGCTGTTAAGATTTTCCCCGATTGAACGACGCCGCTCGGTTGTCACTTGTCGGTTATCGCTTCTCGGCCTTTTGGCTAAGATCAAAGTGTAGTATCTGTTCTTTTCAGCTTAATATCTGAAAGTTCCCTCACTGAGGGACCAGTATATTAAACTGATTTTTGTAAACCGATGGGATGTTCGGGGCTCGCTCCACTCCCGTCACGGGTCGGCCCGGCATTGCAGTGCCGCCGGGATTGGCCCACCTAATAACTTGAAACTTTATTCGTCTTAGCTTACGAGTCCACTTCTTCTCACAAGTACATTCAACCGCTTTTATGTTTGTTGTTTGCGATTGAGTTCAAAGTAATAATAATAAACTAATAAATAGCATGTATCGGGTAACTGTAAGGCCAAGCGCGCACCACGATTTTATTTATGCGAGACGATTTTAGAATCGCGTTGTAAAAATGTCGCAGAAAATTCACTGCGCGCACTGCGATGAAAAAGTCGATGCATTGTTCAGTCTCAGCATGGATTTCGTACAAGTTGCTTGTCTTGCCTTATTACTCCTTCGTAGGAATAGGAGGAAGAAAAAAATAAAAATATTTTTTTTATGTCGTTAGAGAGTTCGTACCTTAGGTATAACCTTTTGACAAACCTCCTCCCACAAACGTGTCTTCAAAATGCGATCGCTATAATGATTTATATTGTATTTATCCCACAAAGGGGATTTTCCTTCTATTTCCGTTATTAATGGTCAACGTCTAGCGTCTTGTCTTGAGACTCCATCTGAGAAGCAGAATCTGACATGTTGACGCTTGAAGAGCGGAACGCCGTCTGACGCCGCCGCGGCGATTTTATTATCGCAGTGCGCGCGGGGCCATACAACTCCGTATGCTGCATTTTACTTTTGCAACAATCGCGTCGCGAGCCGTCGCAGCAAAATGTGACAAATCACAATTTAAAAATCGCTGCGATTTTTTTCTCGTATATGCGCGCACAGTCATATAAACCATGGAAGAAAGAGACTAATGGAAGTGGCAAGTAGGCGTTCCCGTGTTTCCAAGCATATGTGCCGTGGCACCTCTCCGTCGTCAATCGCTAGTCAAACGCAGACAAGATTTGACGTGTGAAATTTTCAATAAAAAATAATGATTTTAAATTGATCATGCCGTATTGTGCAGTAATAAGCTGCCGAAATTCAACCCCTGGCAAAAACTGTCTCTGTGGGAGGCATTTCGTATCATCGCTAAGGATTATTTAAATAATAATTCAATTTTTTCCTTTTTCTTCATTTGGTTGATCGTTATTTTAGTTATCACGTTAGTAGAATACAACTTTATTACTTAAGAAATACAGTTCATTATCGTTTGTTATCTATATTAAACATTAATCGAGAAAATTCGCTATTCAAGATGTCAAAGTGAACGCTACTCAAGTAGGGATGCGGCTATGTTACTATCGCTACTATTGTCGATACCGATTTCGAATTTGAAAACTAACTCTGAAATAAAATAATGGAAAATTTATCAAGGGAAGACATACGCAAAAAAAATGTTTCTAGCTTAAGCTTGCTATACCTTATCTTACCGTTTAGAAATACCCTTCTTTTTGGATTCGTTTAAAAAAGTATTGTAAATATATTGAATATGTTTCGTAAAAGTTTAGTTGGGATAGACATAAACTGCCGCAAATGTATGATTCATCACTATAAGCGGCTAGTTTGGCAAGACTGTTTTTAAAAAGCTTATTAGGAATGTTATTTTTGCGTTACCAGAGAATATGTAACATTTATGACGAAAAATATATCACTACCGAAGACTTATAAATGTGTTGGAATGTAGCTATTTTTTTTGTTATAATGGAATTTCATATTGTTTTGTCGAGGACGAAACTATCGATAATTCATACTTAATCTTAGGTACCATCACGTTTTAACTTAAAATATTATTGACCACAGTGTCCTCTGTTGTCGAGTAGCAGAATTTTGGTGACTTCATGTTAGCTTTTGGTGACTTCCAAGCATTTTTAAAACAAACTTATGTTACAATTTTCGAACATTGTAATTTACATCGCAAATGAAGCGAGGTAAAGTTGCTTTCAGTCTAGAACTGACGTAACTTAAGTGACATTTTGTTATTGATATTGCTGTAACTTTAAACCAATAAAAAAAGATTTGTAATAGTGTGACGTGTAACGATTTGCCTTTATTTGTATGAGTTTGGCGACAGCGGTTTTCGTACGATTTAACCTACATGCCAATTCCATAGGTTCTTTCTTCCATGATATAAACCCATACGTTGCATTTCAGCGACAAAATAATCGCACGACAAAAAATCGTAGTGCGTGCTTGGCCTAATACTATTCAAAAAACGCATATACGTTACCAATTTTCAAATTATTCACTACAATCGAAAAATTAAGAAAACTTTATTATCATAAAAAAATCGGTTAAATCAAAATTATCGTATCGTATCGTAAATCATGGCTTACTCGGTAGCCTGGCGGCTGTAACCGACATCGTGTTGCTAGGCTGTAGGCAGCGCACTGCCGCAGCGCCTAGCGTGTGTGTGCTGGCGTGCACGGGCACTCGAACCAGCAGACGTGTACCTAGCTTGACAACGTCGTCTTGAGATCAGTCTGTTAGTGAATGTCATCTAGCTGGAATTTAGATCGTGTGGTTAGGAAAGTGTGATAATCGCGGTGGCCGTCGCCGCCGGCGGAGACGACGGTGCGCACGTAGAGTGTTACGACTTTGTCGTTGTCTACGTCGTTCTTGTCGTCGGAGGAAATCAAAATTAATAAATACAATATTGTTTGCAGTGTGCCTGGCGGACTCGGTGCTGGCGTTCCACCGGCACGGCGTGCAGGGCCGGTCGCTGCGGCACGCCGACGTCACGCAGGAGATCACCGACGAGTCGCGCGCGTATCGGCTGCGTGGACACGACAAGTAAGTATTAACGGCATAAAAAAACTACAGAAAGTCTCTTTTAGCATGTTGGGAAGATTGGAACGCGGCTGCCGCTCTAGCCTAAAGGTCTTCGCACATTATAACAACTCAACGGTGACTCGATTCTATGCCAAATATTGAAATTTAAGCCCTATGTCATATTTACTAGGTTTAATTTCAAAAAATGATATTAGTAGTGGACGAGTGGACGACGCATCGTACATTTTTTGAAATTAAACCTAGTAAATATGACATAGGGCTTAAATTTCAATATTTGGCATAGAATCGAGTCGCCGTTGAGTTATTATAATGTGCGAAGACCTTTAGGCTGCCTGTACACTGGAGCGGAATTGTGTAACTGGCCCAATCACATATAACTATAAAAAATGCATCCGCGCATAAATAATTAGAAAATTATCAAATTAATTAATTATTAAATATATACTAATTTACAATTAAATAAAAAAGTATTTTTCGTTTTTGTATGGATTCACATACGCGGAAATATAGTTTTACAGTTACACTATTTACCGGTAGGTGGCGTTAGTAGTACCTTGCAAGTGTTCATTATTTAATTTTATTATTTAGTTATCTTTTATTTAGTTAGTAGTTCCTACGTTTTTTTTATGTATTTATTATTATGATCCTGTTATAGCGTAGTAGGATTGAAATGAACATATCTTGCTAGTTTTCTTATTTAAAACCTTTTTTCAGGGTTGTGGTGCTGGAGTCGCACCAGCTTCAAAGCAACACTTTATCAGGCGACGACGGTAACGATCTGTACATCCTCGCTGGACACGAGGCATCCTACTGAACACACAGACAGACATACAACACGTAGTGTATCGGGACAGTTAAGTATGATACTACTGTTTCACAGAATATATAGTATATTATAAATACAGAAGGCTCACTTTTGATCGGAGTATGAAGTAGACATAACTTTCTTAGACTGTACGTGTCAATGGGAAAATCTGTATCAATATTTACTACTGTTAATTATTTTCAATACAAAGAATGAAATATAAATCTAGAGCATAATGTTTTGCCATCGTATTTTGTTGGATAACTAGGATATAATTTTCTCAATAATTTTCACAGTAGCTTCGAGAGAAAATTTTATGAGATTATGATGATGCAAATTTATACGACGGAATACGATAGCAAAAATATGTCCAATATCAACGCCATCTTTTGCTAACGGCACAACTTTGACCAACTTTGACCGCAGAGAAATACGCGCATACATAATTAATTAATTGTCATTAACAAACTAACCGCGCGTACAATTATTATAACCATAACGACGCTCAAAGAGTGAAGATTCGTTGATCACGCAGGATGCGTGCCATTATTCCAAACGGAAGAAAGCCCTAATTCATAAAATTATGTTTAACAGACTTCGAAAATAGAGATTTTGGATTGGAATTGGTTTTTTGTCTAGCGCCTTGCTTACCGCGTTGATCGATTTTGATTTTGTGAATTGACGGAACTCATCAAATCTAATAGGCACACTAACTTAAGGTTCCTTGAACTTAATTTAAATACAATAAAAACTGGTTGTACTTTTTTTATTTATTAAAGGGCTGTCGGCGACCATATCGCCCTGTAAAATCAATTTCCAACAACATACAAAAAGGAAACGACTGGTTGTTTTATGATAATACGAGGGGCAAACCGAAATGATCGGGAATTTAAAAAACTATGTGCACTATATACATAAATTATATTTTATTGTTTTTCGAAGTATTCTCCGTTACATTCAATGCACTTTTGCATTCTTTTAAACCAGTCATTAAAACAATAATTCCAGTTTGAAGTAGGCATTGCCAAAATGGCCGATTTATAGGCTTCCACAGCGGCTTCTGTAAATAAATCTTTAATTCTAGGGAACGTAAAAAAATCATTTGGACTCAGGTCAGGGCTGTATGGAGGATGGGACATCAACTCAACGTTTTCGTCGTTCAAAAATTTAGTTGTTTTGTGGGCGGTGTGGGAGCTCGCATTGTCGTGGTGTAAGATGACGCGGCGTCTCGGGTTCCCTTGGCGAAGTTCGGCCAGCACCTCCGGCAAACAAACTGTGATATACCAATCAGCGGTAACGGTTCTTTGTTCTTCTAGAGGAATTGTGGCAACATGCCCCTTTTTTGAGACGAACGAAGCCACCATCTTCTTCGACACGCTTCGAGAACGCACAACTTTCGTTGGTTTGACCTCGTCATCGAAGACCCATACTGCCGACTGGTGCTTTCTTTCAGGCTCATAAGAATAAATCCAGGATTCGTCACCCGAGACCATATTATAAACGGCTTTTGACTTTCCTCCATTGTAGCATTTCAGAATAGATCGGCACCAATCAACACGAGCCGCCTTTTGCTCTTCAGACAAATTATGGGGTACCCATCGGGAAATCAATTTTCTGACACCCAATTCACCATGCAAAATAGTGTGAATTGCAGTCATTCCAATGCCTATGGTTGCCCGAATCTGCTCGTATGTCACATGTCTATCTTCTTTTAGTAGTTTTTCCACAGCCGCGATGTTTTCAGGCGAAACCGCCGTTTTCGGCCGACCTGATGAAGGTACGGTGCCAAGAGAGGCACGACCCCGTCGAAACTCAGCATACCACCGATATATTGTCGTCTGACTAGGTGCTTCAATGTCGTATATAGTAACAAGCTCATTGCGACATTCATCTGGAGATAAGCCACGACGAAAGTTATGGTAAATAATTGCACGAAAATTTTCACGCGTCAGCTCCATTTTGTTCATCGAGTTGTCAATTTAAAAATGGAATTAAAAAAATATATCGTTCTTTTTTTAAATTGTAAAAACGGCATCGTGATTGTAAGTCGCCAGTATGCATGTGACAAAAAAGGATTTAATGTAACTCAGTTTAAAGTACTCTATTCCCGATCATTTCGGTGTGCCCCTCGTAATACATGATGTAAACGTGTTCAACTATATTTTGAAAGTCCGTTGACAGCTGTCATTATATAGGGAGACATCAAAATTCCCATACTACAACATTTTAAAGTACGTAAGTTACGATTGAAAATGTCATGATCAGAAATCAGAATTTTGGGAGTGACAGGTAAGGCTTGCTATATCGATATCCTTTATCGAATCGTTAAATACTATTGATCGCTCCTAGCTTAGTTTGTAAGTAGGTATTTCGTTTGTAAGTAATATTTTGGACAGTAAATTGGGTAGGTACTACACATACAATAGTAAATGGGAAAATAACCCTTATACACCCACTGTAAAATAAAATATGATGATAACTGGTTCAAATAGCCTTTTAAAATAAAGAAAAACAGAATTAAGGTATTATTTTATTTAATTATTATACTCTCATTAAAATTATATTTTTACAAGCAAAACTTGGAGCAACCACTATTATAGGGAATAAATATCGATAAGTTTATCAATGTGGAAATCCCTACCTGTCACTCTCAATATTCCAGTTTCTGGTCACGATGATGTTACCTGGAATTGTGTTTCATTTGAGATATAAATATAGTTAATTGTTATGGTTAAAAAACACTTGACTCAACAGATTGGGAAACAGTTTTGGGTCAATGCAATTCTGATAAAAGCAATACACACAGCAATACAGTCAACGTCGAAAAAATATGTGTCCGTTATTTCGGACGACTATAGTATCCATCATCTTTGCTTGTCTTATTTAGTAAATAAGTACCTGACCCCAACGCGCATAAAACCAGAGAAATTACAATTACCTAATTATAAACAAAATCAAAATGATTGGTTACAATATGCGGCCTTATTGCGAAAGAGGTATTTCATCAAGATGACCTTGGCAGGAGAGTAAAGTAAGCTTACTAAACTAAACGTACCAGAGAGAAGTGTTTTTTTAGTTAAAAGTATTTTTTTACTAAATATAACGAGTAAAGATGGATAGATTGTAATGCACCCGTAGCACTGCCATGTATGTTAATACGAGTCTGAAGATATTTAAAGATATATGTTCTTAAGAGCAATAATTAAACTTAGCCCATTCATTGTGGCACGGGCGGGCGAGTCCGCATGAAAAACCTGAAACGTAATTTCTGGATGGCCCCTAATATATCTTGTACGAAGAAAATATAAGTCGCAGTGCCAGCTTGATTGAATGTATGTGAATGCAACGAACAACGTTTCGTAAGGTTATTACGAATTTATAGTTATTATTTAAGGGGTTATTCTTTAATTACGTAAGGCCAATTTTGGCCATTTTTGACCCCCCCTACCCTTATGTAAGAATATTCTCTGTACTGTTAGAAATCGCCAGATAGGGCATGTAGAGATTTTACGAACCCCTTAGGAACACTTACGTAGTTAATGAACGGCCCCTAAAATGTTATGCCTTTAAAAAGTTTAAGGTTCTCAAACTGAGGTAACTGACTATTAAAAGGATTCTTATAACTAATATGTCTACATCACAATGCAAAGAATAATGAGATAATTTCTCAATATTACGTTCAGGATATTAAACTGGCGATGGTAATCTAATGCTGAGTGCACGATGCCCTTACATTTCTAGATATGATCTTGAAAGCGTTAAGCATTTTATAGTGAAAAGTATTTATTTATTATTAATTGTAAACCTCGTGAAGCCTGTAACAACCAAATAATTGTGATTATTATTAATCTTTAATAATATCGGACTTTAAGGGGTAGTAACATTTAATAAAAGACATTTCTCCGTACATAAAGAACGGTATAAAGACTGCAACTTCCATAAATGAGGGATTACTTTCACTCGCTTAAATCTGTTGAGCAATATATTCGCTTGCATACAGAGAGAAACGACACACTAGAAATATGGACTGTATAAGTAAAGTACAGAGATAGAATAGTACTCACAGACGTTCATACATTAAATGCATTGAATTGTTCTTTATGAACCTAGATGTTCAACCGTATCCAAAGGCTTAACCCTTTAATTGGGTACTTAAAGTGTTGACGATAGTTAGCGACCGTTGTCTTTGCGAACACTTTAATTTTACTTAGTTGCTCTTTATACTGTTCTATTAGTAATAGTTTAACATAGACCATATAAATTAACGTTACAGATATAATATAGAACTAGTCGTATGTGTGGTAATTTTTAATGACATCATTCAAATAACGAATTCATAAAAAACTCGCGGTGTGTGTTATTTCTTAAATTAATAACAAGTCTCTGTGTCTGATTGGATTGATAATGTCGCCACCGAAACTAGTTCGGTAATATATCTGTAACTAGCTTGTGTATTTTTTGTAAATAATTACGATTATTCCAAAATAGTTTTAGTCGATTGTATTATATGAATAGCATAGTAATTATTGTAATTTAAAATGTATTTAATTTTTTTAACGAAAACCTCATTTTTTTAGTCTAATTTTAATGGACTGACTTGTTTTGTCGTAAAAGCCCGACCAGAAATTGTTGTAAAAAACTAAATATTTATGCCTTTTAAGGACAGCATTTGTTACAAAATTACAGAAACTGTCATAAATGAAGATTGGAACTTAAAATTTATTTCAAGTGTAATTATTTGTAATATTATTCAGTGTATTCTGTATCAGTCTGAGATTATATTTAACTTTAAATTAAGTTTTTAGCCTTCATCGAAACACCTTTTTGTTTCCATCACAGATTTGCTTTCAATAATCCCGTTTATTTATATCCCGTAATAAACATTTATTTTGTACACTTTTGTTTTTTTTTATTTATGTCACCTTTTTGGCCACGGCGTTTCACTGGTAAGTAAGTTTATTTCACCATGTCATATTTTACGCGCTGTATTTATCATTATTATGATTGGCGAATTACCATGCTATTCTAAAAATCGAAATTTTAAACTCGTTACAAATTTATGACATGTAATTATAACCGAGATGGCTGCAGATATTGCTATTTCATATCATAACCATCGCGATTAAAGTTATTTTGCGAAATTGAAAACAAGCGGAAGGGTTAACCGCAAGAAAAGGGCTATTCTTTATCTAATATGTCCGCAAATAAAATTGCCCGAGTTCCTTTGAAAGGGTTAATGCGTATTGCAATTTGCAATCCACTTGCAACATTATGCATCTTTAGGACGAAACACGTTATAGGGCATTTCACCAGAGCGTTTACTTTGTCCGGCACGTGACGGCTATGGAGGTTACCATAAAATACAAAGTCCTAGAAAATACACTATCAGTTTAGAAGCCACGTTATGTTGACCTACCGATTTACTTGCCGTGAAACCGTCCTATTTTGCCCTGGCGGGTAAATGTCCCCGCGATTTTAAATAAATGTTGAAACATGTAAAGGATTCAATTTTTAAGCTAAATATAAATACGGACGTTCGTCTATCTGCTAATGAAATAATTCGAACATAATATACCCGCTAAGACAAATTGGATGGTTTCACGGCGCTATAGTTTTGTTATTGGTGGAATGTCCCATTATCAACGATTGTCTAGAAATACTGGTTTATGAATTAATTTGGCTTCATCCTTTCCCTTCACAAATTGTTATGAAAATCACTTTTTATCATTTCAGCACTAAAATATTGATATCTATAAGAT
Organism: Apotomis capreana; assembly: GCA_947623375.1. Lineage (NCBI taxonomy): Eukaryota > Metazoa > Arthropoda > Insecta > Lepidoptera > Tortricidae > Apotomis > Apotomis capreana. The sequence goes on from OX392520.1 coordinate 4,291,683, forward strand.
CGCTAGTTCGCTAAGAAATATGTATCTTCGCTTCTAAAGTTATTTCTCGTAGTTTCTTGTATTTGCCAAATAGCGCCACAAGACTCGCGCGGACTGACGGGCTATGGAAGGATACGCGGTCCCGACATAGTCCCCACTAGTTTACATGTATTTTGTAGACGTACCATTTTTGTGGCCCTAGTGAAAAAAAGTTATTAGTTTATTAGGGGAGCGTGGGGGAATTGGAGCCTACTAAGGCAAAAGTTCAATATAAGGCAAATGTATGGATATTTTTGGATCTTTTTAATAGAAACTAAATCCTTAGTTATTTGACTATCATTTAATTACAGCATCATCGTTACATTACAGCCATTTGGTGACAGTTAAACTTTTTTCAAAAAAACAGAATCGCTCCTATTACCCGACTTTGCGGGAAATGAGAGCCTATAGATACCCATATGTGTAATGGGAGCTACTTAATTATTGAGTCAGCCTCAAAACATTAACTGTCAGCCTAAAATCTCATATTCATATAAATATTAACATAAACGTATGCGTAAATTAATTAACTTTAAGGATCCAAACAATAATAGCCTAATAATGTAATAAGCTCTGATTACACGACTACCACCATCTTGAAATTTCATAAAATAATATTCCGAATCTAGCTTGTAATGAAATGATATGAATAGATACACAAAATTGTGTCTTCTTGTGGATGGACCGGGGGGATGAAGAGAGACAACGTGTGCTTCCGATGGTGTATATTTGAAAGTGAACTAAATACATCTTAATTCTATATTATATCTAAGACAGGTACAATTAGTTTCAGCGCCCTCTATTGGGTTGGCTGGGAACTACATACTTAGGGCCTATAATAATCGATAGCTTACTCAATACATATTTACTTCAGTAACTAAGCCATCTACAGAGTTCAATGAAGGCTTTGTAGATGGCGCTGTTCTTAACATGCTCCGGGGCAAGGGAGTTGTTATGAACAACAACCGGTCTGTCATGAAGTTTGGAAAGGTCGCAAGTGAGTACGTGTTTAACTGCACATGCGTCCCCTCCGCTTGCACGGCAGATCCATTGTTATGCCTCTTTCAACGAATCTCATGATTAGGTACATATTTGCTAATTGGATAGTGATGTAAATATTGAGATAGGTAATCAAAGTAGGTACTTAATCATGTGTTACGTCGAAAGAGGCATAACAATGGATCTGCCGTGCAAGCGGAGGGGACGCATGTGCAGTTAAACACGGTACTCACTTGCGACCTTTCCAAACTTCATGACAGACCGGTTGTTGTTAAGAACAGCGCCATCTACAAAGCCTTCATTGAACTCTGTAGATGGCCTAGTTACTGAAGTAAATATGTATTGAGTAAGCTATCGATTATTATAGGCCCTAAGTATGTAGTTCCCAGCCAACCCAATAGAGGGCGCTGAAACTAATTGTACCTGTCTTAGATATAATATAGAATTAAGATGTATTTAGTTCACTTTCAAATATACACCATCGGAAGCACACGTTGTCTCTCTTCATCCCCCCGGTCCATCCACAAGAAGACAAATTGATAACATTAGCTATTAAATAAAACAGGTTTCATTATAACAAACATATTACTTCAACTTAAGCTGGCCGTTGAAATATCGTATTTTTTATAAGCGCGGAGCAAAAACCCGATAAGCGTCCGTGGTAACATAATGCGTGGCACTGGCGAGCTGAGCGAGCCAGGGGAACACGGCCGCACTGTGACGAAAACGCTCGCGCGGTAAATGAGTGAATATGAGCTATAGTTTTGTCTCTAGTCGCACCGCTCCTATTACCCGCCGGTCCCCATTACCCCAGGTTCCCCTACTCTATGTGAGACTTAAGCTCCTTAGGTTAAACTTGACTTAACCCCTCGAATGCGATGTGAAAATTTTGCTGATCAAATTTAAACTATTTGATTTTTTAACGTAATGTTCAAATGTTCCGGACGAAGACGTACCCAAGCCTGCGTGGGGTTAATACCCCTTTTCAGTAGGGCCGCAGGTTTGGAGCATTAGGTTAATACTGTTATTAGGGTCGCCAGCGACGTTGAGAACACCAGAAGGGTTGTTTGTTGGTGCTAAGGATTTTCTTGAGGACTGGGAGTCATTGGTATGTATAGATATGCTTGGCCCTTTGTGCGATGCGATGTGGATGTTGAGTATACTGCGCTCTATAAAGAGAGTATAGTACAAATTAAAGAATGGTTGTCTCAGTTAGAAGAGTTTTGGAGAGAAGTACCTTATACATTATTTAGCAACCTACAGGTATGGGGAGATATAGCATAAAGCCCGTCTGTTAGTTGCCTCTATTTTAATGCTCTTTGTATATTTGTCGTTTGTACTATTTTGCAGAATTGCATGAATTTATTTTTTAATTAATTTATTCAAAAAATTGGCATGCAGTTGTGCAGCTCTTAGTACATTGCGCACTGGTTCCGATTGACCTATTTGTTAGGTGTTCAAAAATCTATGACATTAATTAATTGGCATCATTCCGATGAAACTCTTTTTTTATTTAAAATCGTCTGAAATGTTTTTAATTCTTCCAAATGTTGTGATGTGATTGCTCTCCAAGAAGTGAAAACCGAATAAATATATAAGTTAGTGTTTCGATATCCTTAATACCGACAAATGACTAAATTATATTTACGTAGATAATAATTACCTTTTTAGAGATTAAAAATTATTCAAAAATCAAAGTCTGGTATAAAGAGTCTATTATTAAAATGTAAAATTATAAAAGTAAATGTTAATGGAGTTAAATTAGACATGCAAATTTAACTATTTTCCTGAGCTTCTTTAAATATTTATAGATGCATGTGTCTGTGATGTCTACACTGTGGGGAATTTATACCAGGGCAATGGGGACAATACCGTCTATGAAGGAAAATGCGTCTTTTAAAGAGAATCTCATAGAATCCCACCATTAAGAAAGTATCTACTCTTCCTTCCTAAGGTTTGACACTATTACTTATGAAAAAGAGCTGGGGTAATTTTACAATGTTGCGTATCTGTAATATCATTAAAGGATGCATTTTTGCCAAGACCCTTATAATATAATTTTAAGATATTATTTAGTATACAAATATCTAACTTAACCTTTTGAACGCCAAGCCGTGAAAAATAAAGAAGTGCTCCAAAAGCGAAGTTTTTGATAATTGAAATTTGGACGTCACTAGGCGTTGCGTTGGCGTGAGTGGCACAATTTTCTAATTTTTCTGATGTCGTGATGTGACGACTGTGCGGTCAAAAGGTTAAAATATATGTAGAAGTACCTTAACTTGCGTTTCAAATTATAGCAACTCGAATAAATTTTTCGAACTCCTAAATGTATTAAAAAGGAGTACGAAAATTGGATTAAGTTAGAAATTCGTTTACTAAGTAAGGCAGGCAGGAGTAAATTTTACGAAACTTTGTCATGTAAATCAGGTTTCTGTAATTCGTATAATTTTTGAGACTTAAAATTAGTTTTTATTACTCTGTGAACATGTTGGTGGTAATATAATAGTCATACAAGGGAGTGTGGACATCGCAGTAGCGATCTTAGAAACGCGAGACCCAGGCCAATTACATCTACTTCGATACAAATGTGAAGACTACTAGCGACCTCTAGTGTGGAGTAGAGGGACTTGAGTTACTCCCCTAGTGGGCGATAGGTGGCGCACCATGTACGTACTATAAACGCAGAATGTGATCAGAATATTTAATTGGATACTGTTTAAGAAAGTATTATGCTGTAATCTTTTGAACTCAAAGCATGCTGAAGCCATTGACCGTGCCGTGCACTCCAACACCAACAGGGATTGAAAAATACTTTTGATCATTGAAATTTGGACGTCATTTGACAACGTTCGTCGTTGGCGTCAGCGTAGCAATTTTCCGATGTCGTCATATGACGACAGTGGCGTTCAAGAGGTTAAAAGTAGCTGCATAAGAACGAGATAGCCTTATTATCGTCACTCTTTATATTGAAAGATATTACCGATAGTGGCGCCATCTAACTAGCTACCACTAACACTTTTTTGGTAATCCACATATTTACGAAGATTTAGATATTGGCCTGGTCTCATTTACGTTCTATAGAAAACATAGTTAAAAATATAGCTATTCTCTCAAATAAGAAAATGGTCCAAGATGCTTCCTGGCTAGATTTTGTGTTTTTCCTCATAGAGGATACAACGCAAAACAGTTGTAGCCTGCATGTTGACCAGAACATACAAAACAATTATTTTTAATAGAATAAGTCTTTCCAATTTTTCTCTATAAAATTAAAATATAGTATTAAACTTGGCTGTCAGTAAAATTTACCAAATTTAATGTGAATTTGATGAATTGATTGTCAGTAATTAATAAATATGAAAAATTAAACTCTCATCAAAAGATTATAAATTAGAATAGTTGGGAGATAGAGATATGATATTTATTTTCGTTATACGAAGAGTGGGGAGTCATCGGGTGTACATATGCTAGTGTGGGGGCACCACGTGTGATGGGGGCTCCATGTTAAAATTCGAGATTGTCTAAGCAGATTTTATTCCTGAATAAAGTGATGACAAATATGAAACGGTGTTTTCATGCAAATTCCTTAACCTTTTCAAAAGACACTAAAATTTTTAATGTTCATGTTGACATACAACTAAGCCAGCCAGTCTAGCACAACTATAATTTGCGGCTCTTGTCGCGTGAGATAGCACTACCCGTCACTCTCTGCACAGAAAGATGGATAAAAATCTCGCGAGAGATATATTTGTGTATGACTGTTATGCTAAAGGTGCGGGTCCCAATCTTTTAGCTTTTTACAGTGTCAAACATTTTTTGACCAACTGAGCAAAGTGTGTCCATATTCGCTTGGTCTAAAATAGGCTGTGTGGCTGTTCTCACCTAGTGGTCCCATTTTTCAACCAATTTTCATGAAATTTTGTGAGTTAGTTTTTCTTGATTCAATTCTTTTTAATATTACTAAAATGGCAGAGATATGGGGATTGAAAATGTAACAAATTTCAGTTTTTTGGAAACAAACTTGTGAGGTCTACAGCTCGCAGGGCTACTAGTAACGTTGCTTGAAATCTCAGGCATACTTTTCTGAACACTGAGGATCTTTAAATTAAACAAGATGTTATAAACAGGAATCATGTTCAATCACATACCAACTTATCAGCTACATTGTACAAATAACTTACATATTACATATGATTTCATCTTGTCTTTTTATCACACATATACAGAGAGTGAGGATTTTGGTTTACACCGCCAGTGAAGGCCGGATTTGAAAGGTTTGCATTTAGCATGGTTGTAATACGAGTATGCGCAAAAAATTCTGGCTAAAGCCAAACTCAATAATTGACAAACACTTGTTTTTCTAGGTTTATACTAGTTGACATAATTGTAATACTTGATTTATGTTTATTTTTATAACAGTAAACTTAAGACAGCGGAATATGAAGAAATCTGTGTTCCGTATCAGTGTAGAATGTTCTGGCACTTTGAATTTCCATTGCGTACAAGACTATGAAACGGTACAACTAACTTAAATTCACGAGTTATTTACATCAGTCGTCTTCGATGACCTCCGGCTCGTCCTCGTCTTTCTTCTTGCCGCCCGATTTGCGTGCCGACATCATCTGCTTGTACTGCTCCAGAGATTCTGTTAACGGTTCCACGAATCGATCGAACTCTATGTCTTTCATAGCGTCTAACACTATTTGGCCCGTCAGAGCCTTTTTCTTCTTCTTTTCTACGATATTAGTCGCCGCCGAAGTCACATAGAGAACAAAAACCGACGCCGCTTTCGCGAGACCAGTTCGGGCTTCTTTAGAAATAGATACACCTTCTGGTAACGCTTCCTTCACGATACGCGTCACGACTGTTAATGGAAGGTTTAAATCTTCTAGCTTTTCTGCCATGGCCTAGTTTTGTTTATTGGTTTCGATTAAAATTAAAAACAGCGTGTTATATTGCGCGAAATGTACCACGAACCGCCAAAATTATTTCGTTTTATTGACATCTGTCAGTAGTGTTGACTGTCAGTTGATGACATACATACTTTCTTCTACGGTTAGACCACGGTATGGAACCATTCTGCCTTTTTATTTGTAGATTAGCATAATTTTATTTTATTCAATAACATTTTTTTATATGTTATTGACACAATGCTAATAATTCATGCGATTTTTACCTAACTACCACAATAAATAGGATAAATGTATTTGATTCAAGTCAAAAATTATTCAACGTGTGTATTGGGATATATATAAACTACTTCATCTGTGCAAGCAACTAAAACTGATAAGTGATAACTTTAGTTACAAGTCCGAGATGAGAAAGTTACATCATATACAAACTTTTATTATACAAGTTTTGAATTATGTTGTATTTTATTTTTTTACTTATTACGTAAAATGAAACTAACAGACTATAGAATAGAAAGGCAGAATGGCACGATTATGAAAATAATTTGTAAAGATTGGAAGAAAGGATAAATAATTGACTACTTTAAAGTTTAGAGCCGTTGGCTCTCTAATTTATTGGCGGAGTATTTTTTCCATCCCATATATACTCACTGTCTTGAACCCGGTATACTTCCGAACGTCACGGAGCTCTTCATCAGGGACAGGGACTTACCCGTGCCTGCGCGGGAGCTTCGTCACTGTTCACAACTTTGTTTGTTGTCTCACGAAAGTTTTAATAAGATTAATACCAATATGATTGGATTGGATACGGTAACTGGCGACATCGCCATGGTATCCTGTCTAGGGATTGCGATCCGGTCCGCCGGATCCGGTATCTCGGCGGTCCGGTTAAAATGACTCCACAATGCGCACGTAGTTCGTCAATATTGAGCAGACAGAGTAAATTCGAAATGGCAGAAATTTATCATTTTTTATATTTCTCCGCCAATTTTAAAAACAACGAAAAAACTGAACTGACAAAATAAAGCTATATTTATCGCACCTCCTCACAAAATTTCATGAAATCATTTGGAAATCTAAACATATCTACGAAAGAATTTTGGGCCAAGCTAAAACTGACGCTGCGCTCACTCAGTCAGTGATGGAGTTTTAGAATTTTATGATGTACCTAAAAACACAAAGAAACGTACCTACTCACCTGTGACGTGTGACTGGAAGAAATCCCTTTTTTTACTCTTTTAGTTATTACAATGTGCTGTTTTCTTAAAATACAAGTGAGGATGGATACCTATAGTAAGATTACAGTCCTGTGAAATGGATTATTTAATTAAAATAATATGGTTAGTAGGTAGGTGTCGATTTATTATATTTAAGACAAGTAAAAATTGGGCAAGTGCGAGTCCGACTCGCGCATGAAGAGTTCCGTATCCGTACCTTAATCTACAACAAGTTTGTTGTATAGGAGCCCCCTTAAATATTTATTTTATTTTATTTTTAGTATTTGTTGTCATAGCGGCAATAGAAATACATCATCTGTGAAAATTTCAACTGTCTAGCTATCACCGTTCTTGGGATACAGCCTGGTGACAGACGGACGGACGGACGGACAGCGAAGTCTCAGTAATAGGGTCCCGTTTTTACCCTTTGGGTACGGAACCCTATAACAAGTGTCATTAAGTTTTTTTTTTTATTTAAGTTATGAGATTACAAAAGAATAGGTTTAATGGTATAATTATAGCTAGGGAATCTAGGGATATACTCATTGATCTATTTATCGATTACTAATTAAGAACCAAGTTAATTAAATCAGATAATTCGAAATAACAAGTGTTTGAAAAATACCTTAACCACTTAGCGCTTACATGCTTAATAATAATAATTTAATAGTCGAGTTGTTAGAATCGTGGTGTTTTCCCATTCCCAAATCGATACTACATCCGAAGTCCTCGATTACAGTCATTAATTATTGAACAATGTCACCGGTGAATGACCCGAAACGTAAAACAAAAGAAAGAAACACATTTATTAGTGTGTCTACCACTGAAGCACCTTTAATTCAAGGTTATTTCAGTTACAGTGATACCTATTATTATAACATACAAGACTATTGTGATTGCCGTATTTAAATCTTTTCATTTGCATGGTTAACTTAAGTTAGATAAAGCAGCATGGCGAGGTCCGTATTGCGCAAACTCCAAACTTGCACGCTGTCAGTGCGACACAGAGCGCCGCGCGACTGGGACGTTTTTCACGCTTCACTCTATCGATTTCCTCGTACACCGCGTTATTGTGATGTTTTTTTAAACAAAAACATGATTAATAGTGCTGCGAATCGCTAATTGGTTGGCATTCGTTCGTGTTTCTGTTGTTTCTTTTTTCTGTAGTGCGTGATCGTGAGCAAATCAATTGGATTATTTTTTGGACATCCACTGAGGTGAGTTTATTTTATCGATACTAAATTGATATTAGAATAAATTTTTACATCACTATTTAGCTTTATTTTTAATATAGTTTGACAGTTCTAATAAATACATAAAATACATCACCTATTTATTGGAGCATTGCTTAAAGCGGATCTTTAAGAGCTACTTAATTAAAAGAAGAAACATAATTCAATGAATAAATAATGAGAAAATTTTAGCATAAAAAGGGGAAATGCGGATTGACTTGAATGTAATCACTGATTTTCCCGATTTTCCATGCTTGAATGAAATTTCACGTAAGCGTAACTTCGTGTTGCATAGTTACATTGACAAATAATTTGAACTTTATTACTAGAGTAATAGGGCATACATTTTGACCCAATATGGAAGTAAATTGAACTATATAACGTATGCCTGGGTTATGTACTGATAACATAGAATACTTACCTACCAGCATGTTAACAAGTAACCGATAGCAAACTAGGAAAATGAATATCCATTCCTATTTTTACCATACTTTAATTAACTACATTTATGAGAATAATAAGTACAATATTTTACCTTTAAAATAGAACATAATAATAAGTACCTACAGTATTTTTTTTATAACTTCAAAAATACACCAAGTATCAATACAACACTGTCGACAACAGGCCACAGTATTGCTAGAAAGTGATGTCTTCCACTTCCACACCACGCCCGTTGGCTTGGGTATCTTCTATAGTGACGTTTTCAATCAAAAGGGACCACTTCGCTTACGCCAGACGTATTGTCAGGTTATGGGTATATATACAAATGCCAACAAATTTAGACTCTATTAGCAAACGACAAAGATCGACAACATCAAAAAATGGCAAAAAGACTAAGGTTAGGGTATAATATCGATGTTTTTTAAAAGAAGTTATGATGCCACTACAGAACATAGGCTCCAAACTTGATACAAACGCTTACATTTTATTAACCTACATTTTCTAAAGTCGACTGGTAGACAATGCTTCATAGCGGTAAGCCCTGTTGCTTAGGGGATCCAAAACCGTTTTTTTGTCATTGTAAACCGGCTTGGTTTTACTAGGACTATCCGGTTCTGTATCCTCTATTTTCGCTACAAGACTGGCCCGGCACGTGTGTTTACTTAAGTAAATAATTAGTAGGTTAATAGTTAACTTAATCTATTCGTGTAAACAACCTTTGTAATTAAGTTAAGTAACGATTTAATTTGAATTACATTAACGATACGTGTGCTACGAACTCGGTCTTCAAAGTACCTAAAATGAAGCAATCAGGAGACGCCTAGTGAGTTTGACGTTGCTGATTGGTGATGGTGAATCATTTGTGAACCGTTAGTATTCAGGTTAAATTTGGAACTTTATTATATGCCTTAATAGACTTAAGGGGTATAGTATGGGGCACATACATACAAAAAAAAGGTTCGGCGTTATCATACCTCCACTATAATTTACATTATTCCACTTTTTTTTTGCAAAATATTATTTATTAATTACTAAATGCATTTAGGGTACCAACCGTAATAATAAATCCTTATGAGAGCAACACCCGTTATCCTTATGTTATCCCGCGGATCAAAGTAACCCTATTCTCAGTAATAGCACAGAAAAGATAACAGTGTAATAGTGGCAATCCCTGTTATAGTTGTAACTAACAGAATATCCTTACATATTTTACAAATATAAGTGACATAGAGCTAACTACGCAGCCTATGGACAACCCAAAAAAATAGCCTACTTAATTATGTCCTATGCGGACGTAGATTTTTATTATGCGTTTGACTTCAATCTTACTTGTTGGTAAGGGACGTTGAAGCTGGCCCAATGGTACGGATCGCTGCCCACGCAGTACACGGGCTGCATAAGAGTTTATACAGCCCTTATACGATTTATTTCAGCTGTGTAAGGAATGTGTAAGCTCTTATACAACATATGTGCTACTTGGCCGGATATCCATAGAATCCTACCGGCTGCGCCATGTCGAGCGTGTTAATAAAACAACAGCACCTTTACTACCTATATTTTTCTGTACAGTACTGTGAGAGAGTGACGGGTGATGCTATGTCGTGCGACAAGAGTCGCAAAGTCTAGCACAACTAGGCTGACTATTTAGGTACCTATAGAATGACTATTTAGGTAATAGGTATTTGCGTACCCACATTACATATTACATGCATACTATAGTATACCTATACAGGTTATAGGATACTTTTTACTCGGCTACGACGGTAAAGTATTAAATTTTACGCCGACGAAGTCTAGTAACTTTATAAAAGTACAGGATATAGATTAATTTTCGCATTGCGGAATCGCTAAGCAAATGAATTTCGGCCGAGCCGGCGGCGCGGCGCCGGGAACGACCTAGTTCGTTGAAAAGCATACATTCGGGATTTCGTTTAGTACCTATAGCGATCTATGTTATATTTTTATTAGGTATTGTATTATATGTAAGGTGTACGTGCTCGACACGCTAATGCCTAATAGTCGACACCATGCGGTCACCTCTATTGCTAATGACATAACATTCAAGATGGCAACTATTGGGACAGTGTCGAGCACAGGGACGTTTACCTTAGTGCCTTTTGAGTAGTGGTATCTTTCCGATTACTACCAACGAACATATAACCAGACATCGGTAGATTGAGACTGACAGTTAGGGATTACAATATCGATAGACTCACTTATCGATGTTTTACTCCTTTACTAGCGGTTGCTTCAAATTTTGTTTGTTTAAATTTAATTTTATTGAAAGTATGAAAACAAACTAAAATAATTCTTTTCTTCCTTATTTTAAAAGAATCTTTGGAACTTTCATATGCCTCATAGTCTACAAGAACGAAGCGAAGCAATGTAAGCAAATAGGTAAGCTGCACACGGATTTTTGTTTGATTGTTGGGTTGGACGGAATGGCAGTTTTGCGAAGATAAATGTCATCGTCCCCAGACGTAGTTCTCTGTCCACAGACGTGGCGCTGTATCAGGGGGGTCCTTATTTACGTGTTTCGACGTAGTTATTGTCCGTAAACGAGTTAAACTTTAAGTAAGTATGCATTGTTTGATTTTGCCGCAAATCTCGTATAATCCGAACCGAACTGAATCGTGTCTACTCGGTTGGTAGGAAAGCAGTCGTATTTGCATTTAGGGTTGGTGATAAACTCGGCACGATGAAAAAGTCACAGTGATCGGCCCTTGTAACCAATCACACAAGTCGTTTCTCCGTTTCCATTTTAAGGTAAAAAGTTTATAACAACCGGGTACGGGGGGCCCCCTTGGCTACGCGACTAAGTATTTAAAAAGTGTCAAATTAATACTTTTTTTGTTACGGTTTAGGGGTGCGAGTCTAGCTTACAAAAATCACAGTGATTATAGGGACGGAGTAGAATCAAGGTTTTAAGAATTCAAGGTTTTTGATGACATCTGTCTGTCTATGCCGACTTTAGGTTCTGATTACGTTACGTAACTGACGTTAACGTAGCAGGACGTAAGTATGTAACCAGTGTGAAAGTCACACTGACTTCTTTGGAACAAATCCAACACGACAGTCATATATGTCTTGTCTCGTCCATCGATATATAATATGTCGTGGCCTTGACCATCACTATTTTTCGGGAGTTCCAACAAAATCACGAGATAAAATAGATATTATAACGTTCGGTTATTTTCAAAATACAGTATGTGCATTTTAAAGCGATAAAAGTAGACAATTTAATACCTAATTATTGGAATTTTTTCCGCATCTGATTTCTACAGATTTCGTTTATTTTTTCCGCATCTGACTACAGTAAGGTAACGTAGAAAAAGCCTGTCAAAAAATAATTAATAAACTATAACCGAAGTAGGTACCATCAGATAATATGTCGAAAACAGGCTATTCTAGGTTTTTTTGTTTGTTTTTTGGGGTGACAAAGTCACAGTGATTTTTTTAACTGGAACCATGGTCACAGCGATAGAAATGCGCTGTTTCCCTTCTCTAGCCCCGAGTGCGCGTACGCAGTCGAACCTGCTATACTGGTCGGCGGCCCTGACCTTGGCGTGACATCATCACCTGCTTTCGGTAGTCTCACAATCTCGAAATAAATGCATGACGACGATCAGTCACCGATAACGTTCATTCAATCCCACAATAACGAGGGTATCCATATTTAAATAAAACAATTTAAACGGATTATATCGCGTATATTAATTATTTGAGCCTCCCTGACGTTTCAGTACCTTTACAGATACCGTTGTCAAAGGTTGACTGAGAAAAACACAATTTTTCTCTGTCAAAGTTACATTTATGCAAACTACCCATTTTGTAAATATTAATTTAAAATAAAGGTGTTCATACATGCCAGATGGGCCTAATGTGTAAAGACAGTTACACATGTGCCAGAAGGGCATTTATTATTTATTTAAAATATCTACCAGCGGTTCACTAAAGGCTTACTGAGGAGAAAGAACCGCCAAAGAAAACTCCCAGATTGCCTTATTTATTACTATAAAATACTTTTAAACAAAAACTCTACATATGCTACTTTTAACACTAATTTGTTTTACACCGTTCGAGGCCCAAGGTTTCCAGTCTTGTGTCTTGCTTGATCCTTGATAAGATGTACAACAGGATCCCAAGCCGGTGGTAATGACAAACCATCTTCTCTATTGTAATTGGGATATTTTTTGATTTCAATAGCCTCGCGCAACATTCTGGGAAAATATCGTTTCTCTCTGGCAAGGGTTGAAGTGTTATCAAACTTAATTGAATGGTTTGGTTTGTCCATGACATGCTCGCAGACTGCAGACCTGTTTTATTTAAATGTGTGACAGTCGCGGAAACCGAAGAAAATATTAGAGGGTATCCATACTTTGAGTGTATTTTGGGGCGGTAATAGTACATTACTGCACACGCCAGGAAAGAAGGGATTGCCGTGTGAGTGTATAGTATCTAGGGATAGCGATAGGGAAGCCGGCAAGCTCTTTTCACGGCTAGGTATATATAGTGCTTTTCTCAAACATATTCAATGAAATTAAAAAAAAAATACATCACTTTATATGTAACTTATACAAGTTACATCTTGACTATAACCGCAGGAATATTCGAGTTCAGTCGTCACACAAATTTTGCTCTTGTCGTCGTAAAGTCGTTGTTGATATTATTTATATATATATCTTTGAATCGGACTAACCAAGAACCTTCAACACTGCTGTTCGTACAGGCTCCTGGCATTTTAAATAACGAAACACGAATGTAGGACAAGTTGTCATAACATTTTAAGGTAAGACCTTTCACATCGGCCTCAACTTTTCCCACAAGGTTCCTCCTTCTTAAGTGTTGCCAGCCAACTACAAATAGGTAGCCAAATTATGTGTCAACCTCTACTTTGTAAGTAGGTATAGATTTTCCTTTTATGAAAAAAACAATGGCCATAATTATGTTATTAAATTAAGGTTTACAGCAAAATTACAGTAAATATATGTCTTTTTTGTCTAAATAAAATCTTAATTTCGCAGATATAATATTTTAATTGGCTATAATGTTACAATTACTATTTACTAAAACTTTACGCATCTTCTGTTGCCGTAAAGTACGTTACGTACTTTAGCCCTCGGGGATAATATTTTCCAACTATTTGAACCCATATCAATAAATTGGATAACTTGAAGTTTTAAACGATGGGCAATTTTGCCCCCGTAGGGCTAAAGTAACCCGACCTTTTGGTAATAAGTTAGACTAGACTAAGTCAACAGATAATAATGTGAAACGCGCAGAAAAAATACAACATCTTTGTGAAATGATATCATTTTGGTGCTATAGCAGTTAAAATGATGTAAAGTTAAGCCCTCAAAGTGATATGTTGGCAACACCGTCCACGACGACTCGACACGAGGAGACAAATAATCGCCAAGCAGTGTCAAGGCTCGAGAACTGTCTGTAATTACAGGTTGTCGTAATTATAGGCTCGGTAAATAAGTCGACACGTTTACTGAATACCAAGTTGTTATAGTTTAAAAGTGATGTAATAGTAATCTCTCGCTCTCTTTGCAATATAAATCAGTATTTATTAACTTACGCATACATATAGGTTCACATACTATATTGTTCTGCTGCCACACATGGAAGAGATTATTTAAAACATAGGACGACGCGGTTGGCGCAGTTTGTGGTGCACCTACCTACTGAGCTGGCGGACCTGGGTTCGAAACCCGGCCAGGGCAAATATTTGTGTGATGGATATTATCTAAGTATATAGTTGTATTTATATACTTATTATATATATCGTCGTCTAGTACCCATAGTACAAGCTTTGCTTAGTTTGGGACTAGGTCTATTTGTGTAAGATAATAAAATATAAGAGCCCACAGCACACTGCCCACAAAAGACGAAGCCCATAATGTTTGCCTTGGTTCGTCGTCATCGAAAGCGACGGAAGAATATACTACATAACTACACTTACATGTAGTTTTATTTACAGATATAGCACGATATAGGTACGAATTATCATATACATTGCATATATAATATAGTTGATGACTGGATACATGTTACGGGAAATTATCGTCAAATTCGCGGAAAAGTTACTTTCGCAATTTCATATCAAAACAAAAGCTTCATTTATTTTAAAATAGTGTACATAGGTGACAAATAACTGGGCACAACGCGCAACGTGAACGCATTTTGTTTAATTTTGAACCAACTTTCTTGTTGAAGTATGTCTATGTAATATATCTTGCAAAGTCATACGCGTTAAATTAAATATACGAAATTACATACATGTAATGTATACCTACTGTGGTATAATGGTGTCGTATACTATTTAAACGGGGTGTCGCTCAACCGGCCCCTTCATACGCCGTTCCAATGTTTACAATGTCTCTGATTTACATACCAAAGACTTGTTCCCTCGCTTCTGACAGCACTCGTTTAATAAAGATGTGACGTTCGTATGGTGTTCTGTGTGCACAAATGATTTAGCACTATCACTATAACTAGGCCGACAGTAGGCATCGAATCATTCGTGGACCGACAACCACGGGATATGTGATGTTACTTGCAAGAGTGATGGTATTTTTTTAAATCTAAAATGACAAGCACTTATTTTCAATATCACCTGAACATGATGTAAAGTGTCGAAACGTCAGACATAATTAATCAAATGAAGGGTAGATCTTACAATGCACTTAATGTTTAATTAATGTAATGTTACAGTAAAATGTCCATTACATACCTAGGGCGATGAATTCGTAAATGTCCCAAATCGCAGGTGTTTGTTATAAATATGCGATCGCCGCTCGTGGTAGTGGTATGTCTAAAGTTGTACGTCTTGCCTTCGCCAGGAAGTGAGATTTCTTTCCACATAGCGGGCAGAAAATCCCACTTATTGCCTAGGGTGACGTAGAAATATAAACCAGCCGACTCAAACCATCCCACTTCTGATGTCACCCGTCAGACCCAGACGGCACCAAGGGAATATAAGCTATTATATAAGTCATACCGGTATACGTCAAGTTATAGGTATCTAGAATGCTTATTGTTAGCTTTACGACCTATATTTATGCTGAAGTCTATTTCATGTTTTTTAGGTGGTAAATAACCTCAGGATGTAAAAATCACAGTGATTGGTTTTCTAAGTCTTATCTACTGATTCACTGTTCCAGACAATGGTCCAATTTTTTTTTTAAACAATCGCTATTGGAAATGCGTAGATAATCGGGTATCAGTTTAAAAAAACAGGCCAGTTGTAAATGCTGTTTAATTAGGTAATTACCTAAATAGAAGATCTTAGCAATAAAAATGTGTTACAAACATATCAGCAAACCTAATTTGATAATCTTAATACTGCGGTTCCATCTTCCTTTGAACTTTCAAGACTTTAGTGCTGAAAACCGCGCTGGTAAACTGAAATCATTAAAAATGTAGGTACTCGATTACCAGATGATTTGCACCAAGAACTTTACCGCCAAGAACATTGAGAAATTTTGTTTGTCCAAAATGTTTGTACGGAACCCTCGGTACGATTTGGCGGTTAGACGTAAAAATCACGAGTATATATTTATCATGAAACGAGTATATCCAGTTCTGTGGACATTACGACATTCCTTTTTTATTGCAGACAAAAAGGTCAGTCGGTCGGTTTTGCTAATTATCGTTTCATAAATGTTAATAAGATTGTCACTAAGTAAGTGGGTCTTACAAGATGGACGGCGCAGGCGGCAGACCTAGTTGGAGATGGATGGACGGTCTAGATGTTTTATTATCTACCTAAAGTTGGCTGTTCATAAACAAGTCTATTTGGAAATAGCTGAAATATGTTTCTTCTTATGTGTTCAACCACTATATAGGTCACTCCGCCATTTAAAAAAAAAAACGTAAAACTGACTCGAAAAATTAATCTATGCAAATTATTGAACCTGCTCACTAAATCGATCGGTTGAAAAATGTGACTTGTAGGCAACCGGAAATCTGGTCAACTGGACATCCAAGATTCGGAAGAATTTTCAGCCGAGCTCACACGGGAGATGCTTCGCTCAAAAAAAACATCGTATAAAGGGGCTATGGAAACACACGTTAAGACACCTAGATTTTACACTAGGTAAGACATTCAATAGGGTGACAAATATAAGTCACAATCCTTTCATCCTCACAAAACTGTGCGTTTTTTTACTTTTTTTCCGTTTTATCCCTTTATAAATAACGTAAAGGCAATATATTTGTCACCATATATATTGATTAAAACTTACACGATTTTCACACATGAAATGGACGTAAAATCACCGAAACGTGGAGGTAATTTAATAAAAACCTAAAAAGGTTTTTTGTTTTATTACCTCCGCGTTTATAAAAACGCGATTAAATCCACCATGTTTTAAACTTTACTTTGTGATTTGTGATATGCCTTAAAACGGGTTAATAAATGCCTTTATTCTCACATTTAATTAAACTAATAAAAGGTCGAAATGTCAAACGTCGTGTAATTTGGCACATTACGCGAGTGCTGAGGTCACGCACCCCGTTTTTGCGACGTGACGCCATGTCTGAAGGACTATGATATCAGCGTTACGTCACCTTTTTTGTGGTGCAGTGCTTCAATGCTTGAGTGAGGGTAAAAAACTGGTCAAGTGCGAGTCGGACTCGCGCACTGAAGGTTCCGTGCAAAGATTTCCCATTGCATAAATTAGTTGATGTAGTTCGTTTTCTATTGGGAAACAGTATGACATTTTGGAGTACAGCAATGCCATTTGGTACGGGTATTATACATGTCCACCTGAGCTGAAAACGCTCGGTAGCCAATTTGTACTCCGCGACAGGTGGGGGGTAGGGGGGGTCAAAGTACAGCGCTCCCGTCGCTCAGGAAAAAAAATCTGGCGTATTAGTTTGGAACTTTGAATCAAGTTTGGTGTCGTTATCGAGTAACTAGACAATGCCTAATTCATTCCCCATGCCAGTTTTGTAGGGTTCCGTAGCAAAATATGACGCAATACTTAAAACAATAAAATTTTAGTACTAACGAAATGCAAACAAACCCTCATAGTTACATATTTTTGTATATTGTATTAAACTTGGTTTTTAAAAAATACTGCCCAAAAGCCCATTTAATGCAGATTCTAAAATCATTAACAGTAATTATAAATTTGAATATTTTCAATGTAAAATAAAATATTGAACAGACTGCGACGTTCGTCAGCGCAGCGTAAAGAACGACAAAAAGATGCGAAAAACAAGTATTACTAACAAAATATATCAACAAAGTTCGAGTCTGACTCACGCATTAAGCGTTCCGTCCAGGTTTTTTTACTTATCCCATCCCATCTTAACTGGTAGGGTCTGGTTAAGTTAAGTTTGCACCTAGTATGTATAGCGCTGCATACAAATGAGGTGCAAAGTTGATAACACATTTTTTTCTAATTTAATTAGAAATGTATTGTTTTCAGATTATTTCCTATACTTGTAGTATGAGACGATATTACTTGCCTAATTTCATAGTTCTAGGTAAACAGAAAGTACCCTACAAACTGTGATTATCTTGAGAGTGGCGAAATATACATAAACAGCCGTATCTTCTTTTTGCGTTAACTTACAAGTTTGATTTTTTCACAGCTTCAAGGGACTGTAGACTTAAATATATGGTTTAAATTTCAACTCGATACCTTCACGCGTTCTTAAGATAACGGGTCTTGACAGACAGATGGATCAACGGAATACAAAGGCGAATATATGTGTTTGAGCGTGCTATATATGAGCTTTACCCGCTATTCCAAGACCTATCACAATAAATCTTCTAAAAATGTTGTTATATCTTCATACACTTACCTACAAAGCGTTTTGCTTGTGCTTTCTGAGTCATAAATGGCTGGAGCTCGTAGATGATTTAGCTGCATGATTTATAACATACCTAACCTAACGGCAACCACCAAGCGGAGCTGTGCAAATTGGACCAATCAAATTCCTCAGATTTAAATGCACTTCTTTTGGGCTGGACAAAGACCCAATCTGATTGGTTAATTTTCTCCGCTCCACTTCTCTGTCGTGTTACGGTAAAATGTCATATCTTAATTCGGATGTCATAGTAATGTGGTGACCAACCTGCTTACTCTCACCACAAGGCTGCGCGCCAAATCGCCGCGCAACATAGTCGCGCTCCATGGCAACGAAATAACAAGAATGTCACTTCTCTTACTTACTGCTTCTACAAACGTTTTCATGATATTCTGTTGTAAAATAATTTATGTAATTTATTGTAAATATCGTTGTACATAAACGACTGTAAATAATATATTTGTTTCTCTTCGTCGGGTGCATAACGCGCACCCACATTGGTGACCGCCGACTGAAAAATCTGAAAATACGCAAACGCCATGGCCGACGAAAATTCGGAAGAAAAATTTGCCGACGCTGATGGTAGCGCCACGGAGACTGTTGAAGATCGCCGCCACCTTGCTGCCCATGACGCGCGATGACCAAGGAGGACAAGCTGCGCGTCTAATTTTAAGTTGATTTGTATCGAATCATTTAATTGTAAATTGATCTCATAGATAATAAGTTTTGATCCAAAAAAGCGATCCTAGGTACAATTATTAAGTTTTGATCCAAAAAGAGATCTTAGGTATAATTTATTAAGTTATGATCCGTGAATGTAATTTGTACTATCTGATCCATAAAAGAGATCGCCTAGCAAGATAACCATTAACATTATAATGGATATTTTTCTATAAATAGATCGAGCATGTCGAGCTCAACATTATTGTAAAGTTTGAAAACAAACGGTCTATAAAAACGACCCAAAAGCAGGTAAAAACCCGCTCCCATTGTACCTTGACACACTGACCGAACCCATTGTAATTGCTCTAATTGCGCAACTGAGGCGCTGACCCACTAACCGAGTAGATAAGACCCTAGGCCATAAATTCCTGCACACAATGAGATGGCGCCGGCGCCGCGTAGCGGCTTATCTGCTCGGCAGCGGACAATAGACTGGCGCCGCCATAAAAATGTTAGCGACTATATACGGCGCCCTTACCTGCGCGCCGAGCCGAGTTTTATTGGTCACGCGATTAAAGTGATATCGCAATTATCAGATGATAATAGATCCTAATAAAAGTATTGTCAAAAATAGCTTGAACCGAACCCTATCGAAATATGTAACTTTTATTAAAATTGAACGTAAACTTTAAATGTAGTCGTAAAAATTGTGAATCCATTAGTAGAAATTTGCCAAAGTTGGATATTAATTCTGTGATAACTTATTTGTTATATAACTTATATGTTTTGAAGTTATATAATCTAGAACCTAGGGACGAACCTTACAATGTATAAGAATCCTATTGCAATCCCATTGAGCCTGAATTTTATAGAAATGTGTGAAGGTGATTTTCGAAGTGAAAATTAGCCGGAAAATTGTAACAAGCCAAAAGTGGTCAACCAATCAGAACCAATGATTTATGTAAGGGACTTCCGATCCTGCTCTCGCCAAATAACGGCCAAAAACGGTCTAAAGTTTCTTTGTTCTCCTAGATACGTGTTCTTATTGGACGAAAGTGTGAAATTCTACGGCTTGTTGATTAGTACACTAAGTTTAGCGATAGGAAATGCTTATTAGACGTAAGAAATCGAGCCAAATACACAGTACAGTTCAAGATCCCGCGCCTTTAAGTTGTTATTATGTTAGTATAGTGTTATAAAGTTGTAATAGTGTAAATTCAATACAGTACAGTTCCAGATCTCAAGCGAAGAAGTTTTATTACGTGATCCAAGTATATCCCAGTTACCTTCCTACCCAGTAACCTTATTTCTTAAGTTCAGTATAAGTTGTGTTACGTCGTCATAATTAGTTTAGGCAGTTTATTTGTAGGTTGCGAGGCAGATCCCCTATATCTAGTCCTCAGTAAATTCGTTAGTTTTATCAGTTAATTATCGTCAGTATTTCGTGTTAATTAGTTTTCAATGGTCCTTCGAGTATAAGTTAGGCTACGTGTTAGGTTATTTAGGTTACGTAGTTTAGCTAGGTTTACGTTGATTTTTGAGCCGATCCGATCAGAACTTTTACAGAACGTTGAGCTATCGTAGGAGACCGCGTTGATGAAGGCTGTCGCTTTCAGAGACGAAAGGTGAAGTATACAGAGTCGGGATCCGCGTACCGCCTTTCAACGCCGACGAGCCCGCGCTGTGGTTCGCACAAATAGAAGCGCAATTTACGTTATCTGGCATTAAATGCGTGTAGGAGTTAGTTTCGGAAGATTAAAATAAATTCAGCATAGATCTGATTCACCACCGTTTAATCACTTTTAACGTCTGCCTTGTACAGTTGCTAGTTAGATAATGCCTTCTACTCTAAATCCCCCTCTCAACCATCCCTCGGTAGTCGTGTTTTTGGCGCGCTATGGTTCTAGTCAAAAACTACCGTACTAACGACTTCCGAAAGGTGGTCGAGAGGCATACATATATTGATAAATTTAATATACGAATCATAAATCATTAACAACATTTAACAATAATTATTCACTGATTTAATAGAACATGCAAATAACTTATCAATCTAATATCCGGTAATCCTACGAAAAAGAAACATTACAGAGGGCGCTTTGCGCTAACAGTCGTGAAACTAGTTATAGTACTCATATTCTACCAAGTAACTTGTTATTCAATACCTTATCGTATGTATCAAGTATATTATTCACGTCATATTTACAGTTATGTTTTATTATCATATAAATAAGCTAACAGCTCGGCCATCCTGTTTTTAGCGAGTCCCATCGCTGCACATAACGAATAAGAGTATGGGACATATAAATATGCAAAATAGTTAATTAGATTAAAGAAGATCTATCAATATTTCTAGTAACGTATGTACTTAGATTAACAAATGATGAACATAAAGTTTCTAAACGTGTTAGTTAATGGTAATTAGAATTAACTACATATATATACAACAGACAAAACCCTATATAGTCCTGAATTTGACCCAATTAGATAGCAAATTACTCTTCTTGATCAGTACTAGAGCTTTCATTGTCAATATCACTATCAAGATCTCTGTTAAAGTGAAGCCAGGGTTGAATTTTGTCAATAGCTACTACATTTTCGTAGCGGCGACCCTGTTTCCGAGTTAGGGGAGTATCTTCAATGAGATATCTGTCATTTGGGAGTATTTTTTTTTTACGCGATAAGGACCTTGATATTTGTTCACAAGTTTTTGTGACTTACCATCGTGTGCAGACTGTCGTTCTACGCGTACCAAATCACCTTCTTTGTAAACTTTACCTGGTTTGCGAGATTTATTAAACCTCTTCGTATCCTTCTCTTGTTGGTTCACTATCTTTTCCTTGGCCTGCTCTCTAATATCACCTAACTCACCAGGATTTACGACGTTTAAGGTATCACGTATCACGGAATTAAGGATGCCCTGCTAGTTGCTTTTCTACGCGTTCTTTACCCTTAGCGTCGTCCTTTGATTGAAGTTGCACTTTCTTGTAACAGTGCTCTGCTAAATGACCAAATTTTTCACATCGAGTACATTTTACAGCGCTCTTACCGCATTTGGAGCTGCGATGTCCCATCTCGTTACAATTGTAGCATTTGATGCTAGCCGATGACGTGCTGGGACTGGGAAGCGTGGAATCCTGCCTTTGCTCGTTATAACGAGAATTGTGAGATGGGTCTCGATTGTCTCTATCCCTGCTTTGTCCTCCTACCTTCACAGTCTTGAAATATTTCAAGACCTGTTCAGGTTCAGAGAATTGTGCCGCCTGAGCACCTACCTTTACAGCACGATCATCTATACCGTAGAGGATACAATCGACCGCCTGCCTGCCATAAATTCTGCATCTATTCAATAGATTTACTTTAGCGTAATAGTACTGTTCAAAGGAGTCGCCGTACCTAACCCTTTTAGATAACATTTCTGTAAGTAGTTCAGCATAATCCTCACGACAGGGAAACGATTCGATTAATTTCTTTTTCCATTCAGTCCATGTAAACAGTACACTTGGGAGACCCTGGTACCAGGTTTTAGCCACTCCTGTTAGTTTGGGAAGAGCATAATGAATAGTTTCCCTGTCGTCCCAGTGATATATGGTAGCGCATTCTTCTACTTTAGTAAGCCACGTCAGTACAGTCTGCTCCTTGGACATAGGGTCAAACTCAGGAACAACATTGGTGTTAAAAGTAAGTTTTGGTTTATCAGAATTTTTAAACTGTTTTAGAATGTCAAGGAACTTGTCTAAAATAGCGGATTCACTTTCCCTACTTACTGAATCAGATAGCCTTAAACGTTTACTAGGATTTGACTCATTGGTGTCTTCCGAGGAATCCCTCCCTCTCCTGCAGGTTTCCCAACCTGGACGTCCATCTGATTGAGAGTGTCTACCTTCATTGGGTTCGTAGTCACGCTGAAGTATAACGTCGTGTTGCCTCCATTCCTGACCACTTACATTCGAACCGTTACTGTGGGTTTGTCCGAAATCCTGACCCTGTGACCTGGGTGCTCCTGGATCATCATAGTACATGCCCCGGCCCTGTGACCTGGGCGCTCCTGGGCTGGTGCTTTCCTGGCCCCGGCCCTGTGACCTGGGCGCTCCTGGGCTGGTGCTTTCATGACCCCGGCCCTGTGACCTGGGCGCTCCTGGGCTGGTGCTTTCCTGGCCCCGGCCCTGTGACCTGGGCGCTCCTGGGCTGGTGCTTTCACGACCCTGGCCCTGTGACCTGGGCGCTCCTGGGTCGTCAGTCTCCATTATCTGTAACTTAGAATTATCGAGCTAAGAATATTGATGCGAATAAATAAAAATACTCTTTATTGTACACCTCACAAAACAAAAGACATATGCATACAAGAAAATACAATAAAAGGTAAACAACATAATCTATATAATCTATACTGTTTTAAAATTCTGTATCTATATCTGTATCAAACATGAATATTCTATGGGGAGGGGCCATGGTTTCTTGTACACATTATATTATTTGAACTGGATTTTATAAAGCTTTTATTTTGATACTATAATTAGAAGGTAAAGATTAATTTATTTTTTTTTTTTTTCATATAAAGTAATCAATCAATCAATCATTTACTTATTTGGAAGACATAGGTACAAAGGTGTTATATTAAAAAATAATAGTATCACTATGCTTCGCCATAGGGCATGCATAAGTTATCAGAAGACATCATTTCAACAATTGTTATTATTCAGGTAAGTCATTATTTTATTACTTCACTAAAAACTATTTTTGTCATCAAAATATTCTTAAATTGAATAATACGCTTTCTGAACCAGGAAATAGTACAATGTCTTTTTAAATTGCCTTATGTCATCATTATCCAATACGTTTGCAGGCAGACTATTGTAAATTTTGGGTGCCATACCAAATACACTTTTCGCTAACAATGCGGTTTTAGATGGTCGAGTATTTATTTTGCCTCTTTGACGAACACTATTAAAACTAGGGTATTGTTTAAAGTTAAGTAACTCTACAAAAAGAGAAACATTTCGACCAAGGGTTAGTAATGGCAATACACATATTTGCACGAGTCCTACGTAACTAATTGAGTAAGAATTAAAACTCCACACTAACAAAACAAACAGTCACATATGGTCATCTCCAGGGAGTACCCATGGCAAGATGGCCATACGTGATTAACCATATAAACCTCCGGAATGTCTCCGTTACGGAAAATATAGTTTAGGTTTAAAGTATGTACTAACAAAAGAAAAAAAACGTCACGTATGTCTATCTCCAGGGAGTACCCGTGGCAAGATAACCATATGTGATTAACCATATTAACCTCCGGAATGTCTCCGTTACGGAAAATATAGTTCAGGTTTAAAGTAGGTAGCTAACAAAAAAAAAGTCACATATGTCTATCTCCAGGGAGTGCCCGTGGCAAGATAAACATATGTGATTAACCATATTAACCTCCGGAATGTCTCCGTTACGGGAAATACAGTTCAACAGCCTTTCCTAACAACTAGCCAAAACCTTTAAACAACTCACTAAGAATAACCTCAATACCAAGGAAACTAGGAGAAGAGAAATAAAAACGTATTTACACTTTGTGTGGCGTGGTAAGAATCCTATTGATTCTTTTTATCCCGTCTTCTGAAACTGTAGGAGTTAGTTTCGGAAGATTAAAATAAATTCAGCATAGATCTGATTCACCACCGTTTAATCACTTTTAACGTCTGCCTTGTACAGTTGCTAGTTAGATAATGCCTTCTACTCTAAATCCCCCTCTCAACCATCCCTCGGTAGTCGTGTTTTTGGCGCGCTATGGTTCTAGTCAAAAACTACCGTACTAACGACTTCCGAAAGGTGGTCGAGAGGCATACATATATTGATAAATTTAATATACGAATCATAAATCATTAACAACATTTAACAATAATTATTCACTGATTTAATAGAACATGCAAATAACTTATCAATCTAATATCCGGTAATCCTACGAAAAAGAAACATTACAGAGGGCGCTTTGCGCTAACAGTCGTGAAACTAGTTATAGTACTCATATTCTACCAAGTAACTTGTTATTCAATACCTTATCGTATGTATCAAGTATATTATTCACGTCATATTTACAGTTATGTTTTATTATCATATAAATAAGCTAACATGCGACAGTACAAAATTTTATTATGTAGCTAGCCAACTTGATGCTCGATATGCTTTAGAAATAAAGGATATTATAACTGGAATTGATACAACGTCTGTCAGCGTCCCAAGAACAGCGTACACGGCAACTATTAGTTCGCGAAGAGCTAGGCGATCGTAGACCGTCGCAGTTTCTACGACATCTACAAAATTTAGCAGGCACCGCCGCTACGTCAGATTTGGTAAAAACTTTGTGGACTGATCGTTTACCTAGCAATGTTCAGACGATTGTGGCTTCACAGTTCGACCAGCCGTTGAATAGACTCGCTGACCGGGCGGACAGAATTTACGAGCTAGCTCTGCCTACTCCTCACGCTCCACAGGTAGCTTCTACTTCTGCTGCCTCAGCCACCTACTTGCCTGTGCCGCCAGACCACGCATCTGCGCCACCTGTCCGCGCATCCATACCACCTGCAACCTGCGCACCTGCTCCACCTTCCGACTACGTGATGCAGCAAATAAGTGAGTTGACAAGGCAAGTTGCTCTACTTACTAGCCGTTTTGACCAAAGAGGACGATCACACTCGCGCTCACGTTCGAAGTCAAATTCAAGGCGATACAGTCGTTCACGTTCTCGTCCACCGCAGCCGCCGCCGAACCATCCACACTGCTTCTACCACTACAATTATGGACGAAGTGCTCGGAATTGCAATCAACCTTGCAGTTTTAATTCGGAAAACTCTCCGGGCGGTCGGAACTAGCGGCCAACGACTGCCCCTCTGCTTCAGGCCGTCTTTACTTAACCGATCGGACAACGAAAATACGGTATCTCATAGACACTGGTTCAGATTTATGTGTTTATCCCCGATCGGCCATTAAGACGCCCTGTCCTCGTTCGAAATATGACCTTATTGCTGCCAATAATTCTGTCATTCATACTTACGGCCCTATTCAGATCACTGTCAACCTGGGACTAAGAAGAGCTTTTCCGTGGAACTTCACTGTAGCTGATGTCACGAGGCCTATCATAGGTGTCGATTTTCTCGCCTATTACAATTTACTTGTGGATGTCAAAAATCAACGGTTATTAGATAACACAACGACGCTATCTGTAGCCGCTGTCAACTACAGATCTGCTGAAAATATAGCTTCTGTCAAAGCAGTAACGGGTGAAACAGAATTCCACGACATTTTACGTGAGTACCCAGATATAACCAGACCTCCAGGTAGACACTCACCATCCAAGCACAACACTTTGCACTACATCAGGACTATACCTGGACAGCCAGTATCCTGCAAGCCTCGCCGCCTCGATCCGATGCGCATGCAGGCCGCGAAGAAGGAGTTCGAGGATATGCTGACTTCAGGTATAGCTCGACGTTCTGAAAGTCCTTGGGCCAGCGCTCTACATCTGGTGAAGAAAAAGGACGACACCTGGAGACCATGTGGAGATTACAGAGCTCTCAATGCCAGAACCATTCCGGACAAGTACCCCATACGTCATATACACGACTTTTCATACCAACTGTCAGGATGCACAATATTTTCAACCATCGACTTAGTCAAGGCGTACAACCAAATAGCCGTAAACCCTGATGATATACCCAAGACAGCGATCATCACGCCATTCGGGTTGTATGAGTTCCCTTATATGACATTTGGACTCAGGAATGCTGCGCAGACGTTCCAGAGGTTCGTTGACGAGGTTCTGCTGGGACTTGACTTCTGCTATGGTTACTTAGACGACATCTTGGTTTTTTCATCATCCCTAGAACAACACAAAAGTCATCTTCGTCAGCTGTTCGAGCGCTTAACACAGTATGGTGTATGGATCAACATCTCGAAATGCCTATTTGGTCAATCCGAAGTCACCTTTCTCGGATACCACGTGACAGCTTCAGGCACCAAACCGTTGGAGGCAAAAGTTCAAGCAATCCAGGATTACCCAGTTCCGAAAACGGTTAAAGAACTAAGACGTTTCCTGGGTATGATAAACTTTTACCGCCGATTCGTACCCAACGCTGCACAGCTGCAAGCACCACTTCACTCTCTTCTGGCAGGTCCAAAGATCAAAGGATCACATCCAGTAAACATGACTCCAAATTTACTACAAGCTTTCGAAGATTGCAAATCATCGCTATCCACTGCAACACTATTGGCTCATCCAGACTCATCAGCACAACTGGCTATCTTCACTGACGCTTCTGACTCCTCGATTGGCGCCGTGCTGCAGCAGCTCAGTGACGACAACTGGCAACCTTTGGCATTCTACTCACACAAACTTTCAACAGCACAGCGAAAGTACAGCCCGTACGATCGAGAACTACTGGCAGTGTACGAGGCCATCAAGTACTTCCGTCATATGGTCGAAGCCAGAGATTTTACAATGTTCACCGACCATAAACCTCTCACCTTTGCCTTCTCCACGAACAGAGATAAATGCTCACCTAGGCAGTTCAGATACCTAGACTTTATCTCGCAGTTCACCACGGACGTACAATACTTACCCGGAAAACTCAATATTGTCGCTGATGCTCTATCTCGAGTCGAAGAAATCGCCAATCCTATTGACTACCAGGCTCTTGCACAATCTCAGGAGCATGATCCAGAGCTGCAAGACCTGCTTCTAAATGGCTCATCGCTCAAACTTAAAAAGATGCCTACACTTGACAGTGACTTACCTGTCTACTGCGATATCTCTACTCGGCAACCTCGTCCATACATCACTCCGCAGTTCCGCAAACAAGTCTTTGACCAGCTACACCAACTTCATCATCCAGGATCCTCAGCTACTGTGCGACTGGCTGCTGAGAGATTCGTATGGCCAGGGATACGCAAGGATTGTAGAGAGTGGGTCAGGCATTGCTTAAAATGCCAACAATCAAAAATCACTCGTCATACCATTTCACCACTTTCCACCTTCACCACTCCATCCTCGAGGTTCACTCATATTCATCTAGACCTCGTAGGACCTCTAATCCCTTCCTCCTCTTACAGATTCTGCCTCGCAGTCATCGATAGATTTACGCGATGGCCTGAGGTGTTTCCGCTCAGAGACATCACTGCCGAGTCTTGCGCTTCTGCACTGGTTTCTGGCTGGTTTGCCAGATTTGGGTGTCCACTGCGAGTCACCACTGACCGCGGACGCCAATTCGAAAGCCATCTCTTCAAAGCTCTGACAGCCATGGTTGGAGCACGCCACTTCCGGACCACGGCGTATCATCCAGCCGCCAACGGGATGATCGAGAGACTACATCGCCAGCTCAAGGCAGCTATCATGTGCCACTCCTCATCATCAACGTGGACGGAAGCTCTGCCACTGATTCTGCTTGGCGTGAGAAGTGCGGTGAAGGAAGACTTACAGGTAACTCCGGCTGAACTTGTATATGGCGAAACACTCCGCTTACCCGGTCAGTTCCTGTCACCTCAAACCGACTTCACGACTGCAGACGTCACAGAATACGCCACACGACTCCGCTCTCACATGGCCAAACTAACGCCAAAACCTGCATCGAGGCACGTCTCATCTTCGCCATTCTACATACCACGGACGCTGCAAACTTGTACGCATGTTTTTCAACGTGTCGACCGCGTTCGAAGTTCTCTAGAGCCGCCTTATGAAGGACCTTACAAGGTGATAAAACGACAAGCTAAATTCTACACAATTGAGATCAAAGGCAAGCCAAACAACGTGTCCATCGACAGACTGAAGCCCGCATACATCATGCGCGAGGTAACTCTGGACAACAAGACTACCACGCCTGCTGAGTCACGCACGAGAAGCGGTAGACTAGTCACCTTCCCTGCAAGATATCGACCGTAGTTACGGTCTGGCCAGGGGGAACATGTGGTGACCAACCTGCTTACTCTCACCACAAGGCTGCGCGCCAAATCGCCGCGCAACATAGTCGCGCTCCATGGCAACGAAATAACAAGAATGTCACTTCTCTTACTTACTGCTTCTACAAACGTTTTCATGATATTCTGTTGTAAAATAATTTATGTAATTTATTGTAAATATCGTTGTACATAAACGACTCTAAATAATATATTTGTTTCTCTTCGTCGGGTGCATAACGCGCACCCACAGTAACATACGCCTTTTTACCGTAGCAAGGTAGTTCTGTCAGCACTACGAGGGACCCACTACAACCCCCGCTAAAGTGCCTTGGCGTCAATTCCCTGGGCAAGTTGAGGAAATTTGATTATAAGTAGGTAATTAATAAACGATTTTACGTCACCGTAGGCTGTAGGTAAGAGGGATTTTTTGCCCGCTACGGGGAGAAAATCTCGCTTCCTGACCAAGACAAGAAGTATAAACTTTACACAAATCACCGCCCTAGGCATGTATTGTACTATTTCGGTTACGAAATCTTTGCACCTAATAATCATCATGTATAATTTCATATCCGTGTCCACATTTCACTCATGAAGCGCAATCCAGATATACACTTTATAGTGTTACCCGTACGTGCCTGTACGACACGCGCAAATTAATAATGTGGGTTAAAGCAATAAACTATTCAGAGATTTAATAAAAGCTACAGCTATGACGCCGCTGCTGGCGGTTCCCAGCAACGAATAAAGGGATAATTAAACATGTTTATACAATGAGTTGTATGCCAATATCAGACTGGTATACGTGACGTTGAAATGTATCAACATAAAAGAACCTTGAAAGAATCATTCAGTAATTGATCGAGTTATGATTCAGGCGTCATTTTGCGTTATTCTGTACGTTTCGCCCGCGACTACGTACGCGTGGAACTTGATAAAAGGGATTATTAAAAGCGCCTAAGCCAATGTAAGAGCAATTGTGCTTTTGGTCTATTAATTACATTTCCTACAGCGTCACCGCACCTCAAGAGAAATGTTCACTCACTTTTCAATCTTTTTTAGGTATAATTTCCAGGATGAAAACTATCCTATGTCCTTCCTCGTATCTTAAACTATCTCTATGCCAAATTTCATCAAAATCGATTCAGCGGTTTAAGCGTGAAGAGGTAACAGACAGACAGACACACTTTCGCATTAATAATATTAGTATGGATTGACACAGAACATTTCCTTTCCATTCAATTCCTAAAATCTCGTAAAGATTGGTTATCTTTTGTAGTAGGAAACAGACGAAAACGAAATCTCGATTTGTATAGAAAAATTAGCGGTATTTCCTGTTAACCTTCTATAGAGTACTTTAAACAAGTTGTTGGATTACTATAAGAGTCGATTCCTACTACAAATGGAGCCCATAAACACATTATATGCTTAAGCTATACTGAACAACGGGAGCCTGAAATGATACTGTTCTCACGCTCCCAAAATCTTGACCAGTTAGCCTAACAACAATAAAAGAACTGCCTTAAAAAAAACTGAAAAGCCAAAAATATCATGTACCTACAGATTACATTTGAATCACCTTTTGAAGACACCAAACCTTTCGCGAAATAGAACATACAATAACACTTATGATTTTCTCATGGATGTCTTTGTCAGAACTGGGCCAATTTTTCAATTGAAATGGAACCACACGGGAAGCAATAGCTTTCAAATCCACCCAGTCGAAAGTTCTGAGGTAACAAAACAAACATAAAAAAAAAAAAATCGGATTGAGAACCCTCCTCCTTTTTGAAGTCGGTTAAACGGTCTAGCGCGAGGTTGTGTGGATGACATAATCGATTCAACGCATAGACACACGGAGGGCTGCCATCGCTAAATTCACCTAACCCGGACAAAGACTTAAAAAAAACCCGGAAATTTGGCGTAAATCGCATTTTTTCCCGGACGTGGGTGTAGGTAAATAATATTATAAAAAAAAACAAACGCTTTACGCTGTTACGCTGAATGATGCTAGTGCCTTGATTGCGCTTTGTATTTTTTATACTTACTTTGTGTTTGTTCACAATAATACTAGTAAATAATTAAGAGGGCTTATTCCATTTTAAATGCTTTTTCTCTATGATCAAACATGTTTCTTAACATATTATTGATGTTATTACCTAGAACAGGGCTATTGCGATTTATTGGTATATATTTGAAACCTACGTTATGAATTTTCATTCAAAAAGTACTCGAAATAGACAAAATTCACCCGCGAAATCAGTTTTTTCAACTTATTTTCGATGGCACGCTATGAAAGCATGAAATAGGGGAAAAGCATTATTCACTTCAAAAAATTGGTTGAAATTATCAAATATATTTGTCATAATATGAAAAAGATATTTTTTAAAAGGAATAAGGCCTCTTAATTCAATAAGTTGTTTCCTCACATAAACAGTTGGACATTTTTTTAACTCCCCCCGGACAGCCCCCGGACGGCCTCCAAACTAGGACAAATCCGGGGAAACGCGGACGGATGGCAGCCCTATCACCCGATGCCGAACAGTATCATGTAGGCTGAAATGCTGTTTTCACGCTTCCAAAACCTTGACCAGTTAGCCTATCGAGTCTAACTAAAAGTTTAAACAAGTTGTATGGATGAAAGAGTCGATTCAGCGCAGAGGCAGCCTTTATTTAACGTGCGTGAATCACGGGGGCTATCATTGAGACGAGCGATATAATTTACACTTTATTTACTTGGCGGATACCCGCGTGAGTAGGGTTACCATTTAGGAATTTGAAAAGTCCTGGCAAAAAGCCGGACGAATCGAAAAAAGTCCGGACTTTTTAGTCACCAAAATAGGTAGGCATGGTAGGTAGGTAGGGTAGGCTCGCATTGCGAGATTTGCGAGGGGGTAGGTGCGGGGTGCGGGCGGGGTTTTCTCATTATTCCAACTTATTTGAAAAAAGCCGGACAAATTAAAGGGCCGGACAAAGTCCGGACAAGAGTCGAAAAGTCCGGACATGTCCGGACAAATCCGGATGTATGGTAACCCTACGCGTGAGTCACGAGTTGAGTTTTCTAGTGATATTGATACAGCCATTTGGGCGATACATTATGACAGAAATATGGCTTTAATATTTAAGGCCGATATTTAATACAAATTGCAATTGCCTCCATTGTATTCGAAACTAAAAAAACGGCCTCTGAGAAACCCTCTATTGTACAAGAATGGGAACGTTTGAGACTTAAAAAAATGAATGAGCTCAAACACGATGGGTTTATCTTATGCTGTTTAGGAATAAATATAGGTACCTGCGACTACTGCGTCTATGTCTTAAGCAAGCACATTTCTCGCCATAGGATAAATAAATAAATACGACCACCTTCCGGCTCCATGAAATCAGCTTCAAGATACCAATAAATGAAACTTTTGGACGTGAACTACCTGTATATACATGCAAAGTTTAATTTCGATACGATAATTAGAAGTAGGTCAAAATTAACTCCCAAGATTTGATCATATTGTTATTTACCTACTTACAAACAAACTTAGTTACTAGTGAAGCGAATTAAAGCGTGTTAAAAGTAAGTTAATAAATGAGGAAATTCCGAGTTAAAACGAAAAAACTATAACAAAAACTCCTCTTTTTTGAAGTCGGTTGATGATTAAAGAACAAACGGTGATTATTGCGTAAAAGTATGTTTGACATTAAAACTCTGCTAACAAAAGAATCTAACGCAAAGTTTAAATAACTTGAAAGAGTCCATTCAGTGCGCGCAACACTACGCTGGCCCAATATTACAAGGTTCTATGTTACATTTTCAGAGTAGTTAAAATTAGACATTCGTGCCATTATGACAATGTTCAAATTTGAACTCGTCAAAAGAGAAACATAGAACCCTGCAATATTGAGCCAACGACTAGTGAATCATGACGGTTATCACGGGCATGTGCGATAAATTTTACACTTTATTTACTCAGTGGATTCCCTTGTGAGTCAAGTATAAGTCGTACATGCAGGCACAGAATAAAACACTACAGAAGGCTTTATATATTGATTTCCACAAAGGCCAAAATGTACAAAATCTAAATCTTACGTCTTAAATCTGTAAAGTATTAAAAAATAAAGTGTGTGTGATGAAATCTTAGTATTGTTGATGTATAAATTGCGTGCACGATTCGCGTCTGCAGCGCGTGATTTTTTACACTTTATTTACCATTTATTTACCGGCTGCGCCGCGCGATGTTACCACTACGGGAACACTAAATTTTTCGGGATAAATGTAGCCTATATGTTAATCCAGGGTGTCAGCTACCTTCATACCAAAATGTATCAACATTTGTTTCAGCCGTTTGAGCGAAAAGCTGTAACAAACATACTAACACACTCACAAACTATCGCCTTTATAATATTTTTGTGATTTCCCTTCTGAGTCATATATGTAATGTCGTTTATAGTTATGTGCGTTACGCTACTCATAATTATGATACATATGTACAAGAATAGTAATAAATAGAAAGATAAAGTCTTGGCTACACGAAGGTTAGTCCTCCCCCTCTGTACTCGTTTCTGGCTCTCAGACATCTTGCAGAGAAAATCAAATTTATTTTATTTACTGTGACATTAACATTTACTCTTGAGTTGAGCATAATAAATCATAATCATATAAACATACTTTATGATATTTACTCACGCAAACATAAACAACGCAGTGTTACCTTTGTTTTTACTTTTTTTTGATAACTCAATTTAGTAATGTAAAATAAGAATACTGAATTTAATTTATTCTATATGTAATAATAATAATGGCTATGATTGTGTTATAGCTTAGATTGACAATGTATGATTATTACAAATAAAAAATCTATCTATCTAATGATCATAATTATGATTATGATCATGATAAGATTTCGCGTCATTTCACCTTGTTTGACGGAGTGCTATTTTTGGATTCTATTGGTTTATTTATTTATATGTTCATATAAATAAAGGCGGTGAACATTTTATTATTTATTATGGATGTGTTTTTGTTTAATCAAAAACACATCCCTCGCTACGCATCCTCGCATATTTTTGGTGGAAACGCAGCCTTATTCTAAAGTTAAACCTTATTTACACAAAAAAATAACGGAATGATGTGAGAAGAACTTTACATTTCGTCGAAGTAACTCCTTAATCCTCTTTTTTTTATCAATTCGTACGTTTTTCGCTGCGGATGTTTACCATCTCCATGCACTTTGCGCAGGGCCAATATGCAAATACGACCTGAACTATTCTTTATTAAGAAACTCGTGAAAGATAGGACTTTCAAACAATTTTCCATCCAGGTGATTACGGATGCGTAGAAAATAAGGTCGTTAGCAGACCGCGGTGAAAGTTGTGGTTTTCAGCAGAAAGGGCAAAGCGAAACAAGGCCACAATTAATAGAATAAGAGAGTACAGAAGGTTATCTCTCTTGTGGTCTTGCGCAAAAGCAGCGCCAACGTATTTTATTGGTTGTTTGTATAAATTTGACGCAATTTGTCATGGGTTATGGTAATGCCACCGATGCGCTCATCGCTACGACCGGGCACGGACGCGCGCCGATTTAGCAGAACAAAAGGGGGAACGAGCTCAGAAGCGCGCAGATTCGCAGAAGGGTACTACGAAGATCAAAATCTGACGTTCGTAGCTTGCCGTCCTTTTCGATCTAGTGTCAAACAATATTTGAATGATGAAAAGCACGATACTAAGTTCGAATTTCGAACATCGGAGTAACCATCCAGGCGCGGCGGCTTTTGGGCGCATCGCGCGACGCATAGTGACTCTTGGCCAGTGTTTAATGCCAACTCTATAAACTATTTTTCATTTTCATTTTCAACTCTGTGATTTAGTTGAAATTTTAGCAAGATTTGTTCAGATTGTCTGTATCCATATCGGTAATAGTAAAATGGAAGCACATAGCGGACCAATTATAAATATATGGAAATATAATCGCTTTCAAATACGTAGGTATACCACGCGAGCAAACCGTCAACTAAACTAAATTACGACAATGCTGAAATGTAGCTATAAAAATCGTCGATATGTGTCGAGCAAAATTCTTCAAGTGCTGAAGCACATCTGAATTTCAAATGTGTAGAATAGAAAAAAGCAGATATATCGTCAAGCGAAATATTTCGAACGCTTTCATAATGGGCGACGCGAATGTCTAGAATAGAATGAACACCGTGAATCGTTCGAGTCGATCCGACGTCAATAAATACCGACGCGTTTGATCGGAAATACACTGTATAATGCGTGCTGCGGAATTATATGATCAGTGGTTTTTGCACAACACGTTTTTGCAACGAAATTGAGTAGAGTCAGCAATGTCAGCATCAACAGTAGTTGACAGAAGAATGCCGTGTTTAGCCTAGTACATAGTAAAAATACATACAAACATACATACATGTAAACACTTTTATACAAAAAGGCCAAAAAGCAGGTATATATATTATAAGTATTAAGTGTTAAATACATAAATATCTATACTATAGTAACGATAGTAGGTACCAGTCCTACTTCCAGTTACAGCAATAGAATTATGGCTATTCAAATGCCTAGTCTTATTTATTTTCACTAGTTTTCTACTGCAACTGTAATTTTAACATGTTTGTTCTTTTCCAACCGACTTCGAAATAGAGGCGGGAATATTATATGTTGTTATTTTATAATTTGTTTTTTTTTTTTTTTTTTAAAGCCTCAACTCCCCGAAATGGTCCTCTGAAGTGACTGTGAGGAAGTGTAAATTGATATATCCACGAGGTTTCTCAATTATAGGGAAAACGTTTTTTAGGTTCTACGATTCCGGCTCGAAGGACCGATGGCCATTGGGGTGAAAGGATCTCGAGTGGAGACCACTTTCCGGCAAGCGCAATGTAGAGCGGCCACTCGCAAAGTGGTCGGACGACCTAATTAGGGTTCCGGGGACTTGATGGCTGTGAGTCGCGTCCAGCCCATTTGGAAGTCTACTGAGGAGGCCTGTGTCTAGCAGTGGACGTCCCATGGCTGAAATTATGATAATGTGGTTTTGCTTTATTAAAATGTGATTATCACACTTATATCATAAATGCGAAAATTTGTGAGTGTGTTTATGTGCTCTGTAACGGCTGGACCAATTTTTATAAATTTTGGTATGAAAGTACTTAGCTGACACTCAGGCTTAACACATAGGCTACTTTTTATCCCGAAAATTTTGTCATCCCGTGGGATGAGCGGGTAACACCGCGCGACGCAGCGAGTAGTTTAATAATCCGTAACAGATACATAAAGAATTCCCAATATTGTAATAAAACGAAGCTCAACTTCAGCGTGCTTCAGGTATCAACTTTGTGCGAATCGGAAACTGATATGTTTTGCCTTCAACCATCTATCGAATACATGTGCGAACTCAATACATTATCACGCATGAGGTAAACTGCACTCTATCAACGAGACTTAGCACCTATACATTAGCATAGTGTGATGAATTCAGTTGGTCCGTGAGAGCCTGACGATGCGGTCTCTTCTGTGAATCCGTGGTTTTGTGAAAATAAGGATTTTTAGGTGGTGTTGTGAGTTATAGATGAATATGTTATAGGTGAGTTTGGCCATTAATAATGAAGTTAAGAGGCCTTATCCTTATTTTTTTTTTAATGTTATGACAAATATATTGATAATTTCAACCAACTTTTTGAAGTGGATAATACTTTTCCCTGAGTTCTAGATAGTAAGACATAGCTATTGAATTTTGACAATTTCGAATAGCTTTTTGAAATAAAAATTATCAATGAAAAATTCAAACTGTAGGTTTCAAATATATACAAATAAATCGTAATAGCCCTTTTCTAAGTAGTAACATTGATATTATGTTAATAAACATGTTTAATCATAGAGAAAAATGTCAGCATTTTTGAACGGATAAGGAGTGTTAATGAAACTTATTCAAAGAATGTATATATACTCACGACTTATTGTTTATCCAGTGTTTTTAAAGTGTGGGACCGAACTCCTTGGGTAGTCTCGAAGCCTCTTTAAGATTACTGAGACATTAATATGAAGGGCTAAGGGGAAAAACTGGTTTTATATGTACTGTCTTTTTTTAGTCTACAAAATTACCCAGTCCATCATATGATTGCCTAAAACAGGGGTAAAACTCGCTGGGTTCCCGATTTTATTGATGTATTTATACGTACGCCTTATATAAGGTGATTTGACAACTTGAATTGTCTGCACTGTAAAATTTTGCGAATGTGACTTAGTCAGTTTTTTCACATTTCAACTTCTTACATTTCAAAAATATGGATTTAAATCAGCTCGGATAATTATTTTCTCAAAAAAAGAGTCGTGTTATTAGAAAAGGTTAGAAAACATAGCATTGGGCAATATAGCATTAATTTTACTGAAGTAAAAGTTATAGTGGATGTGGGTGTCAAGACCGCAAAACTGAAATGGGACTGGGCTGGACATGTCTGTCGCATGCATCCGGAAAGGTGGGCCGTGGGTGGGCCACAATAGCAACCCAATGGATCCCACAAGATGGATATCGGAACCGAGGCAGGCCGAAAAGGAGATGGCGGGACGATCTGGACGCATTCTGCAAAGAATGGCAGAACCGCACTGGCAATAGGATCGAATGGAGAAAAGAAGGGGAGGCTTTTGCCCAGCAGTGGGACACCTAAAAAGCTATATATAAAAAAAAAGTTGAAAGGTAACATAAATGTTTCGATTTCGAGGTTTCGAGTGAAATTCGAACTCTCCTTGGGCAACTTAGACTAGACTATCTAAATCAAAGCTAATTAAAATAATTGCTTGTATAAGGATTAGACTATCCATCTTTGGATGTCGAACTATCCCTGTATCAAAAATTGGGCAAGTGCGAGTCCGACTCGCGCATGAAGGGTTCCGTACCTATACATATATATAATCTATATCAAGTTTGTTGTATGGGAGCCCCCCTTAAATATTTATTTTATTTTATTTTTAGTATTTGTTGTTATAGCGGCAATAGAAATACATCATCTGTGAAAATTTCAACTGTCTAGCTATCACCGTTGTTGAGATACAGCCTGGTGACAGACGGACGGACAGCGAAGTCTCAGTAATAGGGTCCCGTTTTTACCCTTTGGGTACGGAACCCTAAAAATGGTTGTCCAGTCAAATTATGACCAACAGATGGCGCCAGAAATACAAATACAAATGTAGAATTCTATATTTTTATTCAAATAATAGAATTTTATACAATAGATAGTAGATGTCTCGTTTTTTTTGAGATATGACTACTATCAGTAAATCCTATTATCGTAGGATAAAACAATGAATGGACAATCCCCGATTAGGCGAGGTATTTTTAGTTTGTTTACCTTTATATCATTGTTTGTCCTTCTTTTCGTAACAAGAAATCAATTAATGATTTATAATTTTCTTATTAATTAATAATTTAAGTAATTAACATTTTTTTTACCTGAAATAAGAAAAATATCACATAGTAAAATATTAATAAATATGTATGAATCTTAGATAATATGAAATTATAATATGTATGTAACAGAAATTATTTATTTATTTAATCATTATTACACAAAAGAAAACTTATCGTACAAAAGGCAGACTTAATGCCACGAGGTAGTCTCTACCAGAATATAATTATGTTTCTAGAGAAAAGTTAAATAAGTAAAAGGTCTCATAAGGTTTAATAACGAATTACAGTCACTCGGGGTAACTTTGGCCCTTCCGTATATAACATTAGCCTACACTTACACACTGCCAGTTTTACTGCTACATACAGCGCATAGATAATGTTCTATGTATTTCAAAATACATTGTCTATGCGCTGTAGCAGTAAAACAATTATTATTAGCGACCCACCCCGGCTTCGCACGGATGCAATGCTGATAAATTATGCATGTATTATGGAAGTTTTATGTTATATGAACACATAAAACTTCCTCTTGAATCAATCTATCTATTAAAAAAACCGCATGAAACTCCGTTGCGTAGGTAATTTTAAAGATCTAAGCATACATAGGGACAGACAGACAGGAAGGTCTTTGTTTTATACTATGTAGTGAAAATGGAGTAAGAGTGGGCCAAAGTTACTCCGATTTGTAAGAGATATTTTTGAATTATGACTAATCGCAATTAGCACAATATCGGAAAGTGTTAGTTATCGCCTTATCAGTCATTAGCGAGCCCTTGGCTACGAATCATTATAATTAGCTAGCACTTAGTGTCGGGACTTACTACACTTTACACGTAGGTACCTAACAGTAGAACTGTTAATTACTAGCTATTTTAGTGCCGGTTTACGTCATCGTTTGTTTATATGTACTTATAAAAGATTAGAATACCGTAAGGTCCGTCTTAAGGGATTCTAAGGGGGTTATTTTATAGTAAGCAAAAAAAATATTTAAGCCCGTTTTTTTATAGTAACATTTTTCTACAGGTATAAGACATTTGTTCCAACTATTGCGATTAGCTTATTAACAAGTGTCGGTCCGGCCCAGGGACAGGGACGCTACAAACAGCTTCCATATGGCAACTATGTGCATAATATATGTCATATATTTGCATTACAGCGATTTGTCATGGATTTGTTATTAATTCAAAACATTGTTTACCGGAATGCTGCTCAATCCTTCGTTCTTCTTGCGAAATAAATACTGAATCCTAATATTGAAAAAAAAACCGGTCACGTGCGAGTTGGACTCGCGCACCGAGGGTTCCGTACAAACACTCCATCCTTAAGTGGTTAAGTTAAGTTTGCACCTGGTATGTATAGCGCTCCATACAAATGAGGTGCAAAGTTAACGCAACCAATCCCGTTTGTTGTATGGGAGCCCCCCATAAATATTTATTTTATTTTATTTTCAGTATTTGTTGTTATATGCAGTAACATCACGATATATCACTGATTCAAATCTGGCGTGCTGCGTAAACACCAGCAGCCCCCAAGACAAAGTCAGACACTTCAATCAAATTTGCATTCTTATACTTAATTAACCTCGTTGACACGCGCCGTGATACATCCAAACATCCAACCAGACCATACCAAACCTTACTACAAAGTTACAAAGTCCTCTAACAGACAGTTTCGTGCATGAAACTCGAATAGTCTCGTCGAGTTGATCCATACTGTGTTGCCAGTGAATAAACTTCATGTTTACTGTATTTGTAAGTTGGTATTCGTTATCGGACATAAGGTGATGTCATTTGGGCAAGGTCGGTTGTTCAGGATTGCTTAATTTATTTTTAGTTGAAGTTAATGTTATTAACAAATTGTTTAACAGACTTGGGAAGGTCGCTTTGAATGAGGTGTGTAAGTCATGACATCGAAAAGGGTATTTTTTAAATATAATTTTGGCCAGATTTCTCACTGTTTTTTAGCCGTAAATAGATAAAGAAAAAATGAGTAGGAAATTAAAATATATATATATATATTTTCAACACTGGTGTGTGGGATGTCGTTAAATAGGTCTTGTAAAAATAATAGGGGTCTTCTAGCATTATTTTTTGATAAAGTCAGCAGTTTTGTAAATATTCACTCCAAAAACAAAAAAAATGGTGTCCCCCCTCTAACTTTTCAACCACGGGTCAAAAAAATTCAGAAAAATTCATGTAAATGAGACCTTATCAGCACTTTCAATGAAAACTATATTGAACAAAATCGGTCGAGCCGTTTTTGAGTTATCGCCAAATTTCATATTTTTTCTTTAAAAGGACGTAAGTTGACTTCCAGAAAGTAATAAGTGATTACAGTTTCTAGGGCGCTTACGACCTTTTTATAGAGCTTAAAATCTTTCTTAACTTAAACCTCGGGCGGTTTTACAGCAGTTTATTGTGAAGGATGAGCAACTACGAAACCCTACACTGAGCGTGGCCCGACATGCTCTTGGCCGGTTTTATTATGATAAAAATATTTCTGCACTATATGCGAACATCACATTTATTGTAATAGGCGAAAGTTTGAGCATGCGTTTGATTGTATGTTTGTTTACTCTTCACGCTCAAACGGCTGGACCAATTTTAATAATATTCTGTATGGA
The DNA here is from genome assembly GCA_947623375.1 of Apotomis capreana. Taxonomy (NCBI): domain Eukaryota; kingdom Metazoa; phylum Arthropoda; class Insecta; order Lepidoptera; family Tortricidae; genus Apotomis; species Apotomis capreana. The sequence continues at coordinate 4,332,959 of OX392520.1, forward strand.
GGTAGCTGACACCCTGAATTAACACATAGGCTACTCTTCATCTGATAACACGCGGGTAACACCGCGGGGTGCAGCTAGTCGAGCGATATTCGCAGCAACAGTTGTGAGCGCGGCACGCGGCCCTCGCGTGCTGACTCACGGTCTACGAGTATGATTCGGTGAGACGTGAACCAGCTGACCTCTTGAACTTCGACGTTCCATTATCAACAGGCTTGTGATACAACGTAAGCATTAATATATTCCCAAGTAGCACAAGTATAAGCGCGTATACAGCCCTAATACAGCTTAAACTAGAGTGATAATGGCTGCATAGGCCCTTTTACAGTGTGTTTGCTACATGGGAGCTAGTCCTTTTTTACCTAAGTTTGGACTTTCTTACATAACCGTGTAGCGATGCTGGCGGCATGCGGCACTCGGGTGCTGACTCACGGTCACTTCGGCGAGACAGAGACGTGACCCTAGCTGACCTCTAGAACTTCAACGTCCCATTATCAACAGGCTTGTGATACAACGACATAATTAAGATGTTACCTAATAGTCCTGTTTTATCTGATAAAATGTTGCTCTATGTCTTATTCCCTCTGACCGTCTATCGGTTACACAAACCAAATGGGTATCGGGGAATAGCAACAGTTGCAGGCGGCACGTGGCACTCGGTTCCTGACTCACGATCTATGATTAGGCGAACCGTATAACTACGTAGCTGACCTCTCGAACTTCGACGTTCCATTATATACCAACAGGCTTGTGTTAGTTGTGGTACAACGAGAACATTAATATTGCCTATTAGTCCTGTTGTACCTGAGAAAAAGATGCTCTCTGTCAGGTTATTCCCTCTGACCGTCTATCTGTTCAAACCCCGCGAACTCTTCCAAGCAAATAAACTATCAAACCATACAAACCGACCGGTGTGACTCTACCAAACCAAATGTGTATCGGGGAATAGCAACAGTTGTTGGTGGCCCGCGACACTCGGGTGCTGCTGAAGTGCTGACTCACGGTCTATGATTCAGCGAAACGTCATACTAGTAAGTAGCTGACCTCTCGAACTTCGACGTTCCAAGATCAATATAACTTTATAGGTTTGCGACCCAGCGAGATCATTAATTGACAGAGCGAGAGAAGGATAGGATCTGATGATTTGGATGTCCAGATGATTTCCGGCTGTTCTAGCCCAAAGGTCGCACACCTTATAAGATCCTCATGCGGGGTAGGTTTGATAAGTAAGTATGTAGATTTTTTTAGGATTTTTTTTTACATTTTTCAAAATGGCGGAGATATGTGGATTGAAAACGTAAAAGATAAGAAATTTCGAAGTCTCATCATCATCATTAGCCTTTTACATCTATAACAGATGAGTTAAGCAGCGTCTAATAAACACTTTCGAAGATGGCTGGATAGCCCGATACGAGAGCGACAACCGCGGCCGCATAATTGACAAATAAATGTTCGAAGTCTACAGCTGACAGAACCACTAGTGTTAGTATGTAACAGGCCTTAAGCATATCGCTACATTATCAGTCCGGTCACGGATTTGGATGTTTTCTTAACGAACTAGGCGCCAACGTGGAGGCCGCGACCTAGTGACATAATAGGCTACATATCTTGGTCTATAGTTTAAGACTACATTAGACAGGCGTGAGGTCAATTTGCATCGCAGGACATAATTTTGCATCTGTGACTTACTGCGGCATTATTAACAGACTAGCTGCGTCGTGCGGTGTTACCGGCTCATCCCGCGGGAGCACTAATTTTTTTCGGGATAAAAAGTAACCTATGTGTTCATCCAGGGTATCAGCTAGCTACTTACCAAAATTTATCAAAAATGGTTTAGCCGTTTGTGCGTGAAGTAACAGTAACAAACATACTTACACTATACACACAAACACACTCACAAACATTCGCCTTTGTAATATTAATATTAACAGATACGCCACTTTTCCTGTATAGTACACCCAATGAAAAAAAACCAGGGGAAAAATCTCGTGTATAAGCGAAAGAAAAAACTTTTGTTTCAGAACATTTTTTGTTATAGGTTACAGTTTACGAGTTATTTACGAAAAACTAAAAAAGGGACCTTTACAACCCCCTCCCCTCCTTAGCTTCACCCCCACCCACCAGTGCTTTTAGTATGTTGTTTAAAACATCATTCCCTACAACTATGCCAAAATTCGCTTATAGGTACACGAGTTTTTTCCCCGAGAGGCAGGTTTTGGTTTTCGTTAGGTGGGCTATGTATTGGTAGAGATGGCTATTTATCAATAAGATCGCCTGTTGTTTAACTCCATTTGTTTTTTTTTGTATCTCTCATGTTTTTTTGTTCCTGTGTATTTGAGGTGTGCAATAAAGTATGAAAACGTAAAAAAAACATCAGCCATATCGAAAAATGGTCACGAGGTTCTTATGTCTCACAGAGGCGGTAATTATCGTATCTCAACTACGACACATTGTTTCCTATCTGTAACGTTACACCAAATTTTCATTCCGAAAGTATTTTTTTCCTGAAACCCGTAATATTTTCAGGATTTTATAAACATCGTTTTAAAGAACCCATTAAGTTAGGTTCAGGTTTGCTTTATAACTATTCTGAAGAATGAACAGTTTTGGAAGAAAATAGCTTTCGAACTAATTAAAATTTGGCGAAACCTTACAGATGGGAAACAAAAATTAGTGTTTCAGATAGGTAATCCCTGTGAGTTAAGTATCTTCTGTGGGTTACGTGGCTCTATAGCCACTAGTTAGTTTGGGCTGGGTCAGTTCGGAGTTTGAAACCATGAACTGGGGTCCATTTTGTAAATGTCTGTAAAGACCTAGGTCATAACTCTTTATAGCGGAAGTATAAGTAGGTCAATAGTTCAATACATTGTGCAGCGGCGTGTGACCGAGCGTATTGAAGATGCTATCGATCGAAACAATGGGTGATTAGCCATTATGTAAAATGTCAGCGTAGTTCCATTTGCATAACAACTATTCATAATAGCCGCTATTTCATATTGATCTAGGACTGTAAAATGTATTTTCTGGGACATGCAATGAAAAATCGTCATAACGTGCGTTATTGGCGACGCGGTTGGCTCGGTTTGTAGACACCTGCCTACTGAGCCGACGGTCCAGGGTTCGAATCCCAGCCGGGGCAAATATTTGTGTAATGAGCTCGAATATTTGTGCTTGGGTCATGGTTGTTCTATGTATTTAAGTATATATAAGTACGTATATCGTCGTCTAGTATCCATAACACAAGCCTTCTTGAGCTTAATTTGGGACTAGATCGATTTGTGTGAAATTGTTCGATATTTATTTATTATTTGCTTTGAACTCGAGAGAACGGTAAAGGAATTTCATACAAAATTGAAGGGTTAGGCCAGAAAGTATTTCTTTTAAACATGCATGGCGTCTCTGTTTATATGAACAGGCTAAACAGCTGATTTATATTTTTGTTAGTGGCCTATTTTTTTATTTCCTTGCATATGTCTGAGACGAGCACTATATACCTGACCTACTCTCCCCGGTAAACCCTTCTTTCCCGGCGTCTACAGTAATGTATTATTTGACCGAGCGAGCGATGCGTCTCCTTTTCAGCTTGGCCTACCATTCATTCGTACATATGTACCTACTGAGCCGGCGGTCCCGGGTTCGAATCCCGGCCAGGGCAAATATTTGTGTGATGAACTCGAATATTTGTGCTTGGGTCATGGTTGTTCTATGTATTTAAGTATATATTTATCTATATAAGTACGTATATCGTCGTCTAGTACCCATAACACAAGCCTTCTTGAGCTTAATTTGGGACTAGGTCGATTTGTGTGAGGTAGTCCGATATTTAGTTATTTATTTATTTTATTTATATGTCCGGATGTTTGGATGTCCATGATTTCCGTCTGTTCTCGCCTAAAACTCGCATTTCTCTACTGATACTTTGCCACTTTTAAAGTGTTATAAGATGACCTTACATTACTGCAAAACAATTACTACCGACTCGTTTATGTCTCCTCTCCAGTAATAGCAGGCTATCAATTTCCATGACTGCTAAGATTTTGTCCTAAACACGGCATATTATTACTGTATATGGTGGACATACATTATAATTAGTTAAGTAGTTATCATGAGGAAAACTCCCACGACACACCATTAAATAGTTACTGAAGGCTGTCTAAACGAAATGCCAGAACCGTTTATTATCCCTCTCGCTTTAGCACATTACTCGTAAATACTAGGAACATCACAATTATGCACATTAATATTAACCATTCGACAGTTGAATCTTAGGCACAACAAACGATAGGACCAATAATATTTATAGGACTAATGATAATAGGAGCAAAAATTTCGGCAAATCAAAAATATGCGGAACAAAGACAAAAGTATATAATATGGAGTTTACAAATCTTTTGGTAAAAGACATTTAACTGTCCTTTAACATATCCATATTAAGATACTGGGGTGATGTCTGCGATACAGCTATAGTTTTTTTTTTTAAATTGAAGTACTGATGGTTGATGTGATGAATGACTTTAAGGGTGACCTATGTCCCATGCAGGAATATTAAATTAGGTTTACAACAATAACCCGTGCAACAATCGACTTGTAGAAAATGTCAAACTACAAAGTCTAAAGGCCACTTTCGATCGGTTACTTTTATCTACGTTTTCTATGAATTGTTTTGAATCAAAAACTTTAATCTATTTACCCATTTCTTGGAAGGTGTTTAGGAGAATTAATTTTATAAATTTAATGTAACTATATGTTTTGAAAGGTATTTGCCTGTTCAGCTATAGCCTAATAAGCTACTAAATATAGTATAATATGTGTATATTTATATGTATACTATAAGCACAACTGACCTCGTGTGTTATTTGTTCCAGCCTCAAACAATGTCATCGAAGATCACGGACGGAAACTGCAAATAAATACGAAAACGATCGAACGACCAAACCACAATTAACTATTAATACTACATTTGTTTAAAACGATGAAAACGTTCTGAACGCGCCCTAAAGACAGAGACAGCGAGCTCGTGCCGAAAATAGCGCGTTCAGAAATAGAGAAAAAATGGCCTCAGTCGTTGACGGGACTGCGGCGGGACCCGCCGCCTCGTGGTGGCGCGCATCATGGACCGCCATGGCTGACCTCGCCGAGGCCGTAGACGACCTGATATGCAGCTTCGACTATATGGACACAGCCATGGATAACCTAGTCATGCTTATCTTCATCTGGCTCCTCTTCTCCATCGTGCTCCTCGGCATAGCGAAGTGGGCGTACGGCCGCTTCAGCCGCCCGAAACCCGTCGAACCGGAGAAGCCAAAGGCCGCGGAGGAGCCCGTTAAGTCTACCGCTAGCGAAATTGTTACCAGCGCTGATGCGGTTCTAGCTACTACTGCTAAAGTGAAGTCTACTTCCTTCAACTCCTTCAAACCTAGCAAGCCCAGTGGGTTCGTACCGGCGACGCCTCCTAACAAGCGGAGACTTGGTCGCATGTCACCAGGCCCTGAGGCCCTGCACAAGAAACACCAGAGCATCGTGGTCCCGACCTGTACAGGACCTGATCCGCCGAGTGTGCAATGGGTGAACGACTTATTAACGTGGTTATATAATGATCTGGTTATTGTGAACGAACTAGTGCAGCAATGGATTGTGTCCATGAACGAGTTCTCCAAGAAATCCGTGGAAGAGGTAAGGGATTTAATTTTGCTGCTTCCCCAGACCCAAACGAACGAAGTTCATTTTGTTTGATATGCGAATTTAGCGTCAATTACTACAATCATGTGTTTTAAAATCCCGTAAACATTCACGAGGACTTGTGTTCGTTTGGATCTCAGGTAAATACGTTGTGTTTTGACGTTCAAAGGGAAGGTAGAATGATATCCAATAAGGATATGAAGGAGCCTCCTTCTCCCAAGGATAGATAATATGTAGGACTTGACTTGAAGTACCACATTGTCAAACTGAATATTTCCTAGAGCCTTTGCCCTTCCAGGATATCTTAATAGGGTTAGATAGCGAATTGGAGACTGCTTCACACTTTATCAGCAACACAGACAAGACACTTGAATTTATGACAGTTTGACGTGGAGCGACAGCGATTGCCAATAGTTACGTGTCGAATAGTGTTGGGAGCCTTGGTAGGCGTACTTAGTTCATCGTCACCCGCTAAACCAACTATTAATCACTCCTGTGGCGCGGAGGTAATCCCATTAGCGGATTATACTCCGGCACAAAGTCCGATTCACTGGGTGTGAGGGTTAATCAGACCTGATACAGTTCAAAACGTTAAAAGAAAACGACTTTATAAATCCGATAGTTTGTCTGTGTCTTCAGCTAGCAAGAAATGAGATTTTTTATGTATCAATTAAGCTACATTATCAATGACATCAACTTAACTTTTGTGTTCGCATCAGTTGCATTAGATGGAGACCAAATATATAATGCGACCATACGGGACTTGTTCGGGGTTTGTATTTGTTTTGATATTTTAAACAAAACAGTACCTTTACCATAACTTTACAGTGGCCGGACTCGCTAGCGAATGTGTAAACGATTTGTGTAGACGATTGTAGTTCTACAAAGTAATCGTTAGGGGCGCTGAACTATTCACCATCCAGCCTGGCTAGCACAACTATGCTTCGCGACTCATGTCACGCGACATAGTATCACCTGTCACTCTTTCACATTACTACACTCTTGCACAGAAAGAGAAGGGTAATTATATCGCGCGAGAAATAGTCGCGTATAACAGTCATGCTGTCGCTAGCGAGTGCGGTCACTGTAAACTCATGGTGAAGGTACCTACTGATTGTGGCGTATTTTTATTTATTGAAAATGCGTTAGGACATATAGTTTTCATCGTATTATATTCAAATCGTAGCATTTTAGCGTTTATTTGCGATCCAGCGTGGAAATGCTACGAGCGTTATGGGCACCTTTGGACCAGAAACGACAGGGAGCGGTATTTTTTGAACCTTGTTGTTTTTATTATTTAGTTTATTATTGACTAAGATCGTGTAAATTTTATTATTTCTTTTCTAGTTTTATAAGTGAGCAAAACCTCTCAGTGAATGAGAAAACCAAACCCAACAAAACACTACACGGAAATACATCGAAATCTGAGAATTCCAACCGTGTGCTGGCGTATCTAAACATTCCTGACGCAATGTTGCAAGTTGCAACCATCTTCTCGGCTAATCTGACGTGTGAATCACCGTAATTAAAGATTAAGATTAGAGTAGATAAGAGAATACACTACACATTAAACCCGAAAGAGCTAAGTTCACTTTGCATGGACAATATACGTATATAGACATTACTCGGTATTTTGACATTGTTTTTCTATTGAAAAGTGCATGTCTGATGCAATTGCAACAAGGAAACAAGCAATAAATAACTTACTTACTTAAAATTATATTCTAAGGACTAGTGTGTCTAAATTTTTAGGTGGGAAAAAAATCGAGGTTTTGACAGAATTCGCATTGATAAATGGGGCATCAAATGTTTACTGTGTTGACTCCAAGAGCCAATCAATTCAGTCGTTAATTATCAATCTTTCAATTACATAAGTATGAATGTGATGTAAATGTAAAAGTGTTTGTACGTTAATGCAAACGAATATGTTCCGAAATATTACATAGACTGCTTATTCGGCAAATTCCCCATTGGGGAACTTATCCTGAAAACCTGGTATATAGCCATGAAAGATTCCCATGTAATATTTCTCGTATAATTTGTGCCGGAACTTCTAATGGCTTTCCATTAGGTAAGCTATTTCTAAACCCCACTATACAAGCAACTACGTTAAAACAAGATACGTAAATAAGTTTAAACAACGACATCGCTCCATAACTTAAGGAACACCGAAATGGCTTCAAAGACAAACAGAAATAAATGAAGAACGGAAAGCTTCCCGGCATTTCCTGTAAGATCAACAAATCTTAGAGCTGTCATACAGTTCTGCACAATATAAGACTTTATAGCCGTTGAACAGAGTTTGTATTAGGTTACTAGGCTTTATAATAGAGTTGGGTTGCGTATTAATAGGTTGGGAATAAAAAATCTAGATCAAGAACGGTTTATGGTGAATACATGTTAATCGTAGCGTCTCGCTCATGAAGTCCCGACGTTGTATATGTACCTACGCATAATGGATAGGTCGGTGTGGGTATTGAAATGACGTCTCGACTTTCGATGATTTCAACTTTAGCTATACTACAGTAAGATACCTATCCTACTGAATATATACTTATATCCAATGTCCTTTTAAAGTCGCCTGGGGATCGTGCTGAATATAGCGTTCAATAGGATCACTTCGGTGATCCTATAAGAAACATTTGTCCAGAAATATACAAGAGAATCCTGTAATACTTTGTTTTCATTTAGTTCTTCAAAGAAAATATAACCAATGTCCGAGCAAAGCAGAAATAAGTCATTACATAACTGTAGCTGTAATCCAGGCTTAACTTAACAGGGGTCATAAAAAGAAAATGGCAGTATTCTCTGGGAAGCTAAATAACTTTAAGACCGTAAAAGCTGTGGTAGTCATAAATGTGAGCACCACCAATGTTGGTAATGCTGGCTAGCTTGTTTTTGCTAACGGTTTAAAATCAACACTTTTTTAGGTATTCAAGTTGTCTAAAGAACGCAAATCTTTTCTGGAGTCTTCAAGTCCTTGATACGAGCCTCTACTTATAGGTGGCACAACTATGACTCTTTATCGTTGACAATGATTGCATGGCTCTTTCTTGTCAATAGTGTGCAAGCAAGGCAGCTGATAATGAGTTTCACGACGTTTCTCCTCCTCCGGCGGGACTCATGGACATGCCCAGCCACGACTTTGGCGGCAAGTGGCAGCGGCGAGCGGCGGTCATATAAGTCTCTCACTCACTCGTTCTCTGTTTGTACTTTTCGCTCCCACCTATTGCCACCGAAGTCGTGACTGATGGGCATGTACAATTGTCAATGAGTCCGTCGGAGGAGGAGAATTTGTTTACCGCGACTTCCCATGTTCCAAAACTTATTATCGTATCATACCCGTCTTGCTTGAACAGCATTGAATGGAAAGAGATAGGCGCCGCTATCGCCCGCGATTTGAATCCTTCGCGTGCCATATTTTGACTTCCGCGGACCACTGGTGGACCGCGGATCGCTGGTTGAGAACCACTGTGAGAGCTTGTGTTGTAGAGCAATCAAGGATAACCTTCCTAGTGGAAGGTATTTGCGATAAGAGTTCGACTTTTTAAATCTGTGACAAAGAAATCAAACGGAGAACGCTAGGTGAATAGAATAGTTGATTTGTCGGCTTGGTCTTCGCTCGAGAAAATGTCCACACGTTTTGTAACCTATATTGCTTAGGTCATTACCATATCAACTTACTTCGAGTGTAATGTGCAACACGTAATGTGGCTTGATTAGATAGGGAGATAGGCATTCGCGTAGCGGTGCCTCCCATTAACAGCAGCGGTTCTTATGAGTAACTGGAATGGTAATTTGCAATTACATACTTGCAGTGGCTTTTACATGCGTGTCATGGTCTATATTAGGTACCATTTCATACGTGAAACGTATGACTTTTATCCCACAAAATAAATCTCCGGCGGCCCCCTGTATATTGAACAGTTCCATCGATTTATTTAGGACCTCATTATCAGATACAAACCTGATGCCAATGGGGCCAATACTTAGAAGAGTTTTGGTAAAGCCACGACCTGTTACTGGCTTAGTTTCGTTTCGTCAGTATCAGTATACACATGTCACAAAGTCAATATCACATGCAAAACGTCTCCATGATTGGTTTGTAGAAATCGTAGAGTATTTATCCTAGGGGCCTATACAACAACAAACTAAACAAGGATTTTCCAAATCGGTCATTATATTCGAGTAATCGACGACCATACGGAAGAAAAAAGAAACATCCAGACAACTTTACACCTCATCTTCTTTTTAAATTCGTTAATAAACAACGACTTTACGTCTCTTGTGCATAAATAAATAACCATTTCTCGGAGCTCTACGGTTGGTTCGATAAGAACAATAAAACTTTGCGTAATTAACTGGCGGTTAGTTTTATTGTAAAACTTTTACAGCATAATGGTTTAATTGGTTAATCGTTTCTTGCGGTGCCAATAGAAGTCGAGAGATTTGCGTACTAATTTCCTAATTAGAGAGAGTCTTTGTTCCCGCGGAGCTCTCATGCAGCATTCCGCTGAAAATCTTTAGATTTTCCTACAGAACGATCATTTTTGTAGTTATTCTTTACCTCGTCCCCTACTACATCTTTCTCAATATCGTGCTGAATAAATCTTGAGAACTTCATAAGTTAGGCGTTAATGGGGTTCTGAAAATATGAATTTTAAAGTTTCCAAGTCTCTCTCTCTCTCTCTCTCTCTCTCACACACTCTCTCTCGTTTCTTGGCTATTATCCCACATGGTGGTGGGATCAGCTTTCCTTCTGTTTTTCCACTTCGCCCCTGTCGTCGACATTGTCTTTGGATAACAGCTTGACATTGACACTCACTCATAACCTTCTGCATACATTTTTATGAAGTTTCTATTTAAGTAAGTATTTTGAAGTTTACCATATCAAACACATTATTACAATAAAACGGGAGTTAATCTCGTTCTAAAAGTGTCTACTTACGTCCAAAATAACGCCTAGATAATTTAGAAAACACTTTTTAAAACTCGAACTAGTCATGATTTTTAATAATTACGTGTGAAAATTGTGTAAGTTTAAATCAATAATCTATCGAATCAGCCTGTGCGACCCTTTGAGTGCCAAAATGACACGTCACGTTAAATATAGTTCCCCAGAACAGACGTCAAACAAGAAACCAGATAGCCTTATTATTTTTTGTGAGATATCCGCTTTGCTGGGCGCAAAAGGTTTATAAACACGCGTTTCCATTGAAATTCTTGCACCATATGGTTGGTTCCAGCTGAGCGCCCGCGCGCGGAGACGCCGACGTCGTTATGTAACGCTGCGCGTCCGACGCTGCCAAAACAATGTGTCCCTGTTGTGTCCCTGTTGCCAGGGAAACGGAGGGACGGCACAGTAGCACACCTGGGACACGCAACTTTTTGTCGTGCAGCAAATGTTACAGGTTACAGCCGAACGCTGTGTAGCTGCCGTTATGCTACACTGCGCGTGCGACGCTGCCAAAACAATGTGTCCCCGTTGTGTCCCTGTTGCCAGGGAAACGGAGGGACGGCACAGTAGCACACCTGGGACACGCAACTTTTTGTCGTGCAGCAAATGTTACAGGTTACAGCCGAACGCTGTGTAGCTGCCGTTATGCTACACTGCGCGTGCGACGCTGCCAAAACGTGTCCCTGTTGTGTCCCTGTTGCCAGGGAAACGGAGGGACGGCACAGTAGCACACCTGGGACACGCAACTTTTTGTCGTGCAGCAAATGTTACAGGTTACAGCCGAACGCTGTGTAGCTGCCGTTATGTTAGACTGCGCGTGCGACGCTGCCAAAACAATGTGTCCCTGTTGTGTCCCTGTTGCCAGGGAAACGGAGGGACGGCACAGTAGCACACCTGGGACACGCAACTTTTTTTCGTGCAGCAAATGTTACAGGTTACAGCCGAACGCTGTGTAGCTGCCGTTATGTTACACTGCGCGTGCGACGCTGCCAAAACAATGTGTCCCTGTTGTGTCCCTGTTGCCAGGGAAACGGAGGGACGGCACAGTAGCACACCTGGGACACGCAACTTTTTTTCGTGCAGCAAATGTTACAGGTTACAGCCGAACGCTGTGTAGAGGCCGTTATGTTATGCTGCGCGTGTGACGCTGCCAAAACAATGTGCCACTGTTGCCAGGGAGATAGAAGGACTGCACAGTAGCACCTCTAGCACAAATGTGACACGCGACTCTCTTGCGCGAGATATGTTACCTAGCTCTTTCTGTGCAGTATTGTGTGAGAGTGATGGATGACGCCAATTAAGGTGCGCGAAAAAGATTCACGAAGCACAGTTGTGCTAGATGGGCTGGGACACACGAATTTTTGTCGAGCGGCAAATGTTACAACCGAGCGCTACGCGTGGAGACGCATGCAACGCTGCGCGTGCGTCTGCCAAAACAGTGTACCACTGTTGCCGGGGAGTTGGAGGGACTGCACGCGCACAGTCACCTCTAGCACACCTGGGACACGATATTATTTCTGTGCAGTACTGTGCCAAGATTCACGAAGCATAGTATTTCTAGGCGGGCTGGGGCACACGACTTTTTGTCGTGCGGCAAATATTACAGCCGAGTGCTACGTTTGCAGAGGCCGTTATGTGACACACAACACACACAACTGTGCTCGCGTCTGCCAATACAGTGAGCCACTGTTGCCGACATTTTGGTGATATCAATCATGCGTATCCTAACTAAGTATGGACGCTCATTGCTAGCAGTATCGACTGAAAAAATGCATTGGTACCTACTAGTCGTTGTGTAGCAGCGTAGCGTAGTGTCACAACGCTGTACGCTTTGGGACCATATCTTCCCACAGCGTTGTGACACGCTTCATACCAGACCATACCAGACCAAATCTTTAAGTACAGAAGTTAATTGAAGTACATCTAGGAAGCTAAGTGGTGGTGGATATGACTCGCAACGCACCGGTTCCCATTTGTTCTATGGGAAGTAGAAAAAAAAATGATATTTTTTCTTCCCTATTCTACACCCGTAATCATTCTACACCAGTAGGAGGTACAGCTCGGACATGGAAGAGGAAAAACTTGTGAAGAAAATGTGTCATTTTGTTCGATGGGGTTTGAGGTTATCTTCTGTAGAACAAACCAACTTACCAAAGCAACCTATTGAGCGAAGTATGGGCCATATTACTCGTACACGTCTGTTGATAACCAAACCTCACTAAGTAATAAATAGTTCTTATCTCAGTATAACTCTACAAACGTCAAAAAGGCGTAAAATGCGAATCATCCATCTTAAAATGTTGGTCATTTTAATCTTTTTTTTTTTTTCTTGCCATACTTAGCGTCTATTTTAACCGCTAGCCTCAAGGGTCTATGAACCTTCGCTGCCTATCCACGCCTTCTTGTCTGATCTCAGCAGTATAGAGTTATAGAGCGTGAAATATGGGTTTTAGGTACTTCTGGTCGCTGCGCGCGTTGTCGTGGTTGCGCCCTAGCGTGACTCGCATAGATTGCGAAAGGCTGACATTCGCAGTATTTCGCGCTAACTGTATAAGTAAATATAGTATGTCGTCTAGCATTTAAAAAAATGACTTAGTATATTGAGTCTAAGACTACAGGACTTAACCTCTTATACTTATGCTTAGACACGGAACCGTGTACATTTGAACCTTATGTTAAAATATCAGTTGATTTCAATTTGATTAGCAAATTTGTCACATTGCATAGGAGGGGTTAAAGCACGTCACAAACAAATTGTCTTTTTATATCCTGCGATTCTCAACAATTATTACAAATATTATCTAACTAACCAACATGTTATGAAATGGCTGAAATATGTCATTTTATACGTTTCCAACCCCTATATAGCGCCAATTTGAAAAAACAGAATCTACAAAAATCTATATAATTATCGAACCACAAAATTTCTCGAGAATCGGTTGGAAAAGGCGTCCTGTAGACGAGAACGGAACCTTCATATACGAAAAAAAAATTGGCCAACTTGAAATGGAGGCGCTGCAATAGATTGGTGAAAAAGAGATAAATACTATGTTTTAGTCTACCGACCCTGTTGGCATAATCTGGGGAATTCTTTGCTATTGTCTTTAGATAATGACATTTGGATCTTGACCAATGATGCAAGCGACCTAAGATTCGAATGCCATCTTTAGGAGATACTAACACTGTGGGAACTATTAACGTTAAACATTGGTTTTGTGTCTGGTTCCAACGTAAACATTGCAACATTGTGTGTTTATGTAAAACAGGCACGAGCTAGCGTTACATAAGGTACACATTTTATGTTATTTGTTAGCTTCAATGCCGTTCTATGCAATCCATAGTGCAATAGTGTGGCTCTTAGTGCCCATGCCAGTTGGCTAGGAAATTATTTAGATGGTAATAATATAATACTTACTTCTTAAAATCAATACAACCTTAAATAATGGACATTTAAATCTAATAGAACCAGGGCTCTAATTCGAGAGTACTTTGAAATATCGCCAAATAAGAGATGTCGCAGGTATATCGCCTTAAATATTTGCGATTCGAAATGCATTGTACAAAAGTCTGTAACGCGGTAGAACTCATTTACACGGTTTTTTTACGAGGCACACATTTGTGCGCCTGTCGGTACGTAATATTTATGCCGTGACTCAATGACGTCATGACCATGATTCTACTCCGCGGAACAGTAAAAAAATCAAGGGTCATAAATCTTGCTTTTCTCTCAGAAAATTACCATGTGACCAAATGGACACGTGACCAGTTATCATTAACTTTAGGTACTGATAGTATGTTGTGGCTTTACATTTCCTCTTCTTGGTTTAGGTATTACGATACAATTTATACTTGATTTTTTGCTTCCTCTAGATTGCATGTGTGATGGTATTTGAGGGAGCCTGCTGCCAAGGATGAAAAAAGCCGACTTTGACGATTTTACTCATGAACAACAGTTCTGTATGACCGTTTAAAATCAAATTCAAACCCAAATTTCTTGTACACGAATATCATAGTTAAGTTACATAAAAAACAAATTTGCACATTAAACTAAATGACAGTAACAGACACCTAAAACTTAACAATTTGAGGTTAAACCATGAATACAAAGATCAAAGCTTAAAGAAAAATTTGAGGTTACACTGGCCCCTACACTAGGCGCAGCCTGTCTCGTATCGTAGGTAGCCAATTCAGACATGTGTGTGAGCAATAAAATAAAAGACAGGGAGCTCTAATTTAAAATAATATAAATTTATGATATTTACAATTTTATCACTAAACTCTATTTGTTGTGCACTAAACAAAGATCAGTTTTAAGAATAAACTACCTAAATTTTGCTATATATTTATTGGCCTATATCAGGTAAATTGGACCGATAGGTATATACTTTACATACCGCGTTAAATGGCAATAAATGACATTCAAATGTAGCTTATTATCTGTTCTATTCCTGACTGCGTGGAAAGTGAACATGTAATTGAGGTGTCGTGACTGAAATGATGACGTCATCGACGCAATGACGTCAGCGGGCGTCACGCACGATGTGCCACACTTGGCTGTGTGTTTAGATGAAAACGAATATAGAAAGACAATGCATTAACAATTGACGGGCGCAGGACCATTTAGCATGCTGCGTCTCAGACAAAACTCATACAAAAACGTTCTACTTAGCCGAAAACGGCACACGGCATGTGCCTTTATATAAAATCTATGAGATCTGTTTTGCGAAAATAAAACTCGCCACCGTGCATAGACGTGGTGCTGCGTCCGAGTAACGAGGGTCCTAATTTACGTCACTCGACGTACTGCCCGTGACAGTTTTAAAATAAAACCAAGAGCGTGCCAGCCAGTCAATTCTTCTGGTGGGAATTTCATCATCTCTGGTTTTGCAGGTGTCTATGGGCGACGGTAATGGCTTTCCATCAGGCGATCCGTTAAGCTCGTTTGCCCACTATGATATAAAAAAAACATGAAAGTAGTTAACATTTTTTTTTAAAGAATCACAAAAGCCGCAACTTCTGACAAAAATCCACAGTTCATAAATTATGGAGTTCGTCAATTCCTAATTAGACGGTTATAGCGCTTAAATAATCACCCGAGCTTGAAGGGGTTCCGTGAAGGGTTCTGTAACCATGACTACAAATAAACACACTACATAGAAGAAAATAATGCTTCGATGACGAATTTTTGTAGGTATTTTGTTTACCTATGTTGGGAAGAATGATGTCATACTTACTCATATTTCCTCTTAACTTTGTTACATTAGCTATCGCTTAACATATTTCCAAGTATTTGTGTAGTGGTGGATTGGGAATATGCAACTCTAGTGAGAAATACACATTTGGAGAGTAAGGTAAACCCAACCTATCTACTCTACGATAAAAAGTCTGGCTTTACTTACATCTTCTTTACAAGTTACAAATAAAACTGGGGAAAAAAGTTAATACGGAATGGAAGTAACGTATTATTGGTACAGTCAAGTTCTTATATGTATGACCAAAAATGTGATTAAAAATAGAGGTGAGCTCTCATGTTTGATTAAAATTTTGCTTATAAATGTATTAACTAGATGTACAGTCAAGGAATTTGAAGCACGTACCTTTTTCGCTCTTGTCACAATGACAATACGGGTCAAAAAGGTACGTGTTTTTAATTTCCTTGACCGTACCTATACCTACACTCGTATACGTATGTTAGGGGAAATTTAAAGTCGTACCTGCCAACTACAAAATTATTCTAACTACCGGTAATTTCTCAGTATCTCAGTGGGTCCCAATCCCGAGACATAGCGGTTATCTGCGGCTGCGGTTTATCTCCACACGAATCTGTGTTGTAATCACACGTTATCCTCTTGCATTATAAAAAGGTTAATAAACTGATATGTTATGAAATCGAGTTTATCAAACTTATTCGCGGACATATACAAATCTTATCTCCTGTGTTACCTCCTTATTATCACGATTAATGTTAAGTTTTAATCTTGCAATAAATGCATATATATATTATAAATTAACACTGCAGTCGCTTAAAATTTTACAAAAAAAAAAAAACTGAGCTTAGGTAAACTTAGATGCATAATATGTCTCTAATATCTTTGGAATTGTAATACATTTATATTTATTTCATTTACCTTTGAATTAATTTGATTTTAAAATAACTCATAATACCTAGTTCAAAACCGTACACAATCAGCGTGTAAAACGATTAAACAGGGAAATCATGTAAGAAGATTTTGATGCAAATTTGGATGAGATTATCATCACATCCTCTACGAAAAGATAAATTATAATAGTATTTGTAATGAGTATGGCATTCTGCATATGGGTGCTAAAATGTAGCTAACATGCAGCAGTATAAGCAAGATATATATATTACAGATCCATATTACTTTTCGGGTTCTCTGCCTTTTCACCGAATTAATTTTTGTCGAACGTTTGATTTCGGCGAAGTTTCGTAGAAAGCGTTTTTCTCTGAAACCGTAAATTATTTGAGATTGTTATTGCTATTAATAGGCTGATAATATCAAGAATTATGAACAATTTATGTCAAAAAAATGGGCTAGGCAAAAATTCGAAAAAATGAAAGATTCGACGAAAAATAATTCGGCGAAAAGGCTGTATATTTGATTTTCATATAAAATATCAGATAATTCAACCCAAGATATTTTATGTAAATCAAAACATAAAATATCTTCGGTTGAATTAAATCTGATGATCGGAATGTCGTTAAGGCTTCATCGAGTCAAAACGGCTGAACTGTCGAAAAAGTAATGATACTTTTGATATAGGTTTAGTAGGCTACCAAAACCTAGGGATAATTATGGGTCATAGTCAGTTTAACAAACAAAACTCCGTCAAAAGTTAAGATCTTGTATGAATCCAGGTTATATTGCTAATACATTAGATTATAGAAGAGGGAACATTAGGCAGAAAATTAGGCCCTGAAATCCTTATGAAAGACTCGAATCTAAATCTGACTATGACCCTTAGAATACTTTATACTCGACTGCCCCGAAGTAAAAAGAGGTCTATGCTAATGCCCTTTTCCACTTCCTCGAACCAAGCTACCTCCCAGTTTCTTTATCGTTTTCTTCTAAGAATACAACAGTTGCACCGTTCCTGCACCGCGTTCCTCTGGCTCGTAAACCATCATAAAACATATCGTAACTACCATTCTGGCACGCAACCTGGATTTTCCGTTATGGCATTTTTATGCGGGTTTTATGACAGGCATTATTATGTTTAAATTATGCTAGAAAACGTGTTACTTCACAGGGAACCACGAAAATGGCTTTCGGATTAAGGAATTAGGCTAACTTTATTCCTGCAGCTTCGTCTGGTATATTAAACTCCATGTATTCTGTATCGAAAAATCCATATAATACTCGTATGTCATACTTGCTCACAAAACACAGAAATCGGTTGAGATAATATTTAGAATAGAATATCTGCCGGACACGGACGTCGGTCTTTCGGTTAAATTCAATTTTGATAAAATTCGAATCGCTATACACCCTGAAGAAATTGAGAATAATACTCTAAAACAAAGTATGCAAAGAACCAAAATCATACTTACGTATGTAGTAAGTAGGTTTTACTGAATACGCTAAAACTGCTAACATAAGTAAATTCAAACACTATTAAATGCTCATTCTATAGAAATATTAGTACAATAGTATTGCATATTTTAATGACGCTGGCCTTGACATTGCTCAATGAAAATGACCTACGTATCTATGCTATTTAACTATAGGTATTATGCCATGCAAATTATGCAATCAATACAAACGACATCAATCTCGCTGCTCGCACGACGCACTTGTATTTTATTTATTAATTCATTTATATAATTCGTAATGTATTTTTATTAATACGTGTTGTTTTTTTTTGAGACATCAACGTGCAGCTGTTCTCATAGGAGCAACATTGAAATGTCAAGTGTCGCTCTCGTGTGTCTGACGTTGATGTTTTCGCGGATAATATTATGTATTTAATTTTTATTGCACAAAAGTAAAACGTATTGTACAAAAGCCGGACTTAATGCCATGAGGCATTCTCTACAAATTTTGCAGGAAATGCCTCCATTTTTTTAATATTATTAAATTATTATATATCATTGATATTAAGTACCTAATAGTTTATTTTATCATAGTTTAATTGTTTTGTTGTAATTTAATTGTAGTGTTTTTCCATTTTAATTAATGCACATGACATTGTTTATTGATTTTCGAACATCCATATTATTTCTAAATGTGGTTAAGTACTTGTAATTTAATCTACTTTATAATTTATTGCCTTTGTTATAATTATTTTAATGAGATGTTTTTTATAGTCGGCATTTTTAATCTTGATATCTAATAGAGATGATGATTATGATTGTCAATTAGGATGTCTAACGGGATTAACTCATTGTGTGTTTGTCAGGAACGGCCCAACATGTTCAGAAGTTCGGAACTCGTATGGGGTTCTTTCTCAAGGACAGCTCTGCGGTGGGCAGACTTAATGAGATTTTTTTAATTATTAGAGATTTTCATTTAAATAAGAGTATTCTATGCTACTCCTTACCAAAATGGTAACCGTTAGATTTTACGCGTTTGTTTTGATATCTGCAACAGCGGCAGCTGCACCGTTCCGCGTTCTAAATATAAGATCCCGCATTGACCCAGATCTAGCCACAGACACACGGGAACTGACGCTCCTTTGAGTTACCCCTTGCTTGTGAAACACGTTTTCTCAAACATGCAATGAAATATTGTCTTTACGTTCCTTATAATAGGGTCGGAAGTATCGCTTTTTGGGCGCAACAACTCGAGAGGACTGTAAAGGGATTTCATACTGCTTTTCAGGCCTAGGCCATTCAACAACAAGGTCATTCACACAGCTGGCTGGTTTGACAAAAAGCAGGTTTTGTTTTTAAAGGTTGGTTGTTAGACTAAAATGTCCTATTTGTCAATTAATAAAATGTTGTTCTTTGAAGTATATTTTTTTATTTCATTGTATGTTTGAGAAAAGCACTATACATGCCTCGTCGTGAAAACGGATTCCCGGCCTCGTATCACTATCCGGTATATACCTACTTGGCCGGAAATCCTCATTTTCCCGGCCTCTGATGTAATGTACTATTTCTCAAACATGCGATAAAATGTCGTCATAACGTGAGTTGTTGCAGGCTTTGAAAGATCACGTTTCGGGCGGAACAACTCGAGAGAACTGTAAAGGAATTTCATGCAAAATTTAAGGCCTAAGCCGGGAAGATATTTTTTTTAAACATAGCGTCTGTGTTCTTGAGCAGGCTAACAGTTGAATTATATTTTTAAGAGTGGTGTATTTTTTTTCTTTGGATATGTTTGTGAAAGCTCTATACATGCCTAGCCGTAAAAAGGGCTTGCCGGCTTCGTATCACTATCCCTACCTCTATCTATACCTAACCTACTCTACTCGCAAGTCCTTCCTTCCCGGCTTCTGCAGTAATGTACTATTAAACTACAGTCCGGAATATCATTTTTTTATTTTTTATTAATTTATTAATTTTACAACAAAGATTACATATACTTAATCTAAAGCCCTGTGAAACTGTTATGGCAGTTTGTCTACAGGAAGACTTTTCAATAACTAAAAGTAGTTTTTAATCTTTTGTAATAGATATACTTACTTGACTATTTCTTTTTTCAAGTTATATTCATCGATCGTATTTTGCCAGTAAAGTCGGTTATGTAGAGCCATTGATGACTCGCTGTATTACATTACGGCTAGCCGTGATGAAGGACGTCGTATGGCGGCGAATACATTCCTTCGGATTTTCATTCAGCCGCATTCAATCCGGCTAATAGTTGAACTGCCGCATTTCAAAACGGCCCTGGTTTTGATAACGGCTAGCTGTAATATAATACGGCGGATTATACAATCCGACTGCGAAATATCGATCATGTCAGCATCCACACAACTTAACTTTAAAAAAAAAAAGATTTAATTTAGTCAAAACGATGCTAGTGATGCTACCGACAGTCAGAGACACGCGTTAAGAGACATTATTCCTTTAAAATTTTAACTTTTTTTTAATATGACAAATATATTGATAATTTCAACCAACTTTGTGAATAAATCTTTTCTCTGAGTTCTAGAAAGTAACATAGCTATTTCATGCTTTCATCGCTTGCAGTCAAAAATAATTTCAAAAAACCAGTTTTCTGCGTGAATTTTATCAATTTCGAGTAGTATTTGAAACAAAAATTATCAATGAAAAATTTAAACTGTAGGTTTTACATATATACCAATAAATCTCAATAGCTCTGTTCTAAGTAGACATTGATAATATGTTAAGAAACATGTTTGATCAATGATCATATAGATAAAAATGTCTAAAACAATCAGCATTTTTGAACGAATAAGGAGCCTTTAACTATTACTTCGCTTTTTTGTTGCGGGTTAAACATTTTTGCAAATATTAAGGTTAATTAGAAAAAACGTTGGCAGACTCTTTATTTGGCCCAAATATCACCTGATTTCCCTAGGGGTGCCCATTCATTCTTCCCAACGATAGCCGTCCATAAAAGTAATGTTAATATCCTTAAAAGGCCTGTGCCGCTGAACCGTTGTACCTACCATACAATACAGAATAACAGTTACCTTCATGCACGCATGCGATGGGTTAAGTTTACACCTGGTATGTATGGCGCCGGATACAAATGAGGTGCAAAGTTAACGCAACCGATC
Source organism: Apotomis capreana (assembly GCA_947623375.1). Taxonomy (NCBI): domain Eukaryota; kingdom Metazoa; phylum Arthropoda; class Insecta; order Lepidoptera; family Tortricidae; genus Apotomis; species Apotomis capreana. Next base: position 4,354,302 of record OX392520.1, read on the forward strand.
ACGTTTGTTGTATGGGAGCTCCCTTGAATATTTATTTTATTCTGTTTTTAGTATTTGTTGTTATAGCGGCAACAGAAATGCACCATCTGTGAAAATTTCAACTGTCTAGCTATCACAGTTCATGAGATACAGCCTGGTGACAGACGGACAGACGGACGGATAGCAGAGTCTTAGTAATAGGGTCCCGTTTGTTACCCCTTAGGTACGGAACCCTAGAAATCATCATTACATAAGCCGAAATATTTTGATAACTGATATCCACTGGTATTGTTTTTGTTACACCTATGTCGTAAAGGTTAATAGTAAATAACGATAAGCGATAACAGTACTCGTAGCTCGATAAAGTTTGTGCAAACAAATGAGTTCATGTCTCTATTATTCTGATTGGAACTTTGAAGTCAGAGGTCCCGTGGTTCGCGGGTTCGATAAGCGAGGAATGTAGCACGAGCGACGACATTTATTCAGTTATCTCAGTACATATAATAATTTTTTTGAAATATTATAATCGTTGCCATGGTAAATACGTTACAATTAAAATTATACATTGCAATTACTTAAACAATACATATCTAATATATTTTCTAAAATGTTCTAATTGTTGCCATTACATGAAGTTATATTTAGCAAAAACTCTTTGATAACAACAACTATAAGTGCATATAAAGATATAAGAAAGATATGGACTATCTATCATACCAGTAATATAAACTATCAACATTTTTTTAAGAGGTATTAATCACTATTGTCCCCTGGTTTGCGGAAAAGAATAACAAAAGAAAAAATGTAGGTATCCACCTAAACCCATTAACTTTTATTTGCATAGACCCGCAGGTCGTTCCAACACTTCCAACTTGTCGACTCCTCTTTTCTGTACCATCTACGCTGCCGGCTTTGTGACACCCACATTATTTACTTTACTAAAAATAAAAGTAATTACTAATAGCCATGACGCTCCGACCACTGCGTCATGTCGTGACTTTCATATTGACAGCAGACAGGTCTCCGACATTTTCTAGACACAGCGCTATTTTTATCTCAAAACTGAACGTCAACCACTAATTGTATGCGTTATTGTTCACCCAAAATAGTTGGCAAGACTTTAAATGTTACCTTTGAAAGAATTTATCCGGTCCTCATAATTTAATCTGAATAATGGTTCTATTATACAAAGTTGTAACTGACATTTTAATGGAGGTATTTGATGAGCAGTAATGACGAGAAGCAGCGAATGCAATTATAAATGTAATCACAAGTACAAATGACTTGGTTAAATCATCAGCATTTTAAATCTACAAGTTTCTAATGTATTTCCAGCATAAGTATATTACATATCGTCATGACTAAATCAATCCAAGCTGGTGACTGTTATCGAAGAACTAATTCTAAATGTCCTGGTTTCAACCATGCATGTTCTGATCTCCAAATTTAAACAGCTTTATTTTTCATGTAATTAAAATATATACATATATTTTACCTAGCCGTTCCTCCGACAATCATCCCTTTCACTACATAGTATAAAACAAAGTCGCTTTCTCTGTCCCTATATGTCCCTTTGTATGCTTAAATCTTTAAAACTACGCAACGGATTTTGATGCGGTTTTTTTTTATAGATAGAATAATGCAAGAGGAAGGTTTATATTGGTATAATACATGCATGATTTGTCAGCATTTCACCCGTGCGAAGCCGGGGCGGGTCACTAGTTAATTATAAATTTGCTTTATAAAATATTTATATGGCAATATACGGCACGTATACATATTATGATCTGCGCAGTATAGTACTGCAAGAACTCATACGTTTTGATGACTCAATTAGGTATCACCAAGTCTATCATCAACATGAAAATGAACAAGAAAAAATCCACCCGTATGGGAATTTGCTGGCACCTCTATTCGTCTTTTATTTCAAACGCTGGCAATTAAATAACAGCTGACATTCAGAAAGTACCGACTCGTGTTTATTATTACACTTTGTTTCCACGCCCGGCATTCGGTGACTCCCGGCATCGCGGCAGTTCGCGGTCAGCGCTCGACCTAGACTTGACGATATGGATGTTTTGAGTAGCTGAATGTTTTTTTTGTGCTGATGAATGGCAAACTGAACGTTACCATAGCAAAACGGGACTTAATTGCATTAAAGAAAGGTAGTTAGGTATTTAATAACCCCGACGTTTCGGACGTGATGTTACGTACCTGCGAGGCCATATACGTAACATAACGACATCACGTAACCTCAGCCAGCTAAGAAAGGGCTATGCTCAGGATCTCTACGAGATTGAATCAGAAATGAGGAGATTCCTAGACGAGATCCAAAGTCCAAGGTCACCGACGTAGCGAACCGAGTAAGCAAACATAAGTGGCAATGGGCGGGGTACATAACTCAAAGAACCGATGGCCGTTGGGGCAGATAGATTCTTCAGTGGAGACCACGTGCAAGTGCAGTGTAGGACGGCCACTCGGAAGGTGGTCGGACGACCCGGTTAGGGTTGGGATTCGCTGTACAACTCGGCTGATTAACTCTACAGCTACACGAGAAAGATATTTTTAATTCTCAAGAAACTTTTTAAACGATTCTGTACATCACCCTCAGCCGTACGTAGACTACGTTACTCCAGTCATTTCTATATTATGTCTCACCACTTTCACCAAGCGTGTGGATGGCGACTGTTAACTTGGCAACACTGCCACTCCGTCTGTAGCCGAACAATTCTCATAGATTTTTTGGCACATCACTTTTTTTATGAGCTTTGTCAATGCCGCAGCATGCAATTTTTAAAATGGTCCTACTCTTTCTTACAAGTCCTTTTGTCGGTCACTTTGGGTAAAAATCGCTTCATCTCTAAATGCCCCAATTTATTATCTACTGAGTCCATGAGTAACATTACTATACGTACGCTAAACAACCATTAAAATAAGCTCACTCAAATAATATAGCAAAGCAAGATAAACACCGGTCTGAAGATCTAGTCTACCTATAGCATCTAGAAAAACAGCAGTTAGCGTCCTAGCCCGATAAATAACTCTCGAACAATGGAACTTGGCAATTGGCCGCGGGCCAATGTATTAGTTTTTGTGCCAACTCTAGGGTTGTCCCATTTATCACCTATAATTTGTAGAAGTATGATCGTTACTATGTTTTACGGATTAGCACATAAATCACATAATTCTACGCAAATTCTATCCTGTCTAACTAAATAATGCCCAGGTCAGACCCCTGGCCCTGGAATGCTGAAATGTTGCATATATGTGTGCCGAGTGATTTGTCTTCGAATAATACGGAAGCAAGAATTCTAGTAGTGCAAAAGTTAGAATCATCAAGAATTCCCAAACTTTTCTCTTCATGCCTCTTAAGGAGGCGTTAGGTACTCTGAAATTGTACCCTAACTACATTAGCGAATACAATCATTCCTATGGCGCGGAGAATTTCCCATTAGTGGGTTTTTAGTCCCACACAAAGTACGACTACGATGAACTTAAAAAAAATAGAGAAATACCATAATGAAATGCTATTTATGTATACAGATTGTACGTTCTACAAAATTGATTTCAATATTATGCCAGTCAGCTATCTAAGACGAATTGTTTTTTTCATAAATACCTAAATGTCATCCGTCATCATACCTTCTTGGGGACCGTGCATACACAAAAAGTATAGTTTGATAAAAAGGTGACAACCCTAAACACCCGCAGAGGTTATTGGCAGACAAACATAAATATATAATGTCGACAAATTTGTCCAAAATGACTTTGGTGTATGAAAATGTACGTCCGATTTTATCTTTTTAGACTGGGAAAGTGATTCTGTGATAATATGGTCGCCAGATTCGTCATGTGCTCTTCTTGTCGTGTGATCTTGTGTGTGACGGCGTTATGTAAAATAATTATAATTATGAATTGTTTGATAATATTTGCATCATTTTATAGTGCAAGTAAACAAGTTTGTTTACAAGTGGAAAGCCGTACACAGCGGCTTTATTTGAAAATTGTCTATACCCTATTTTTTATTCGGAATACTAAAATGATATTTCGTAGACTTGTGTTTTTGCTTTTCATACTGCTAGTAATAAATGGTATTTATTTTATTTAGATGTAGACACTTTTCAAATGTTATTTAAAAGCTAAAATACGTAACTAGGTATATTGAATCGATTTTATTTACAATCTATGTTGGAGCTGTCAGTTTAGGTTTCGGTTAAATAATCGACTATTGTAACGTTGCACGTACATGTATTATTATTATTATTATATAACAAGATACTTATTCCCTAAAACCTACATAAATTACATCATTTAAAATAAAAAGTAAACTAAAAACATAAATAAACAAATAACTAAATCTATTAAACACTAACTATTAACTAAACATGAATAAAACAGCTATAAGTAACAAATAATTATAAATAACAACTATAAAAAAACATCGGACGGAAAACAAGCAGAAATATACTAAACGTTCAACACTTGTGCGCGCGACGATAAACTACTTTGAGTCGAGATAAGAGAATAGCGCACGGATTGGCTGTCGCCTATTTGACGAGTTCTGCATCTGAATGTTCGGGACGCTTTGCTAACGGCCATTGCGAATTATTTCTTTCCGTGGTACACCTGTGCCGGAGCGTTCACTAGTTTCATCTAAGTGTCGTCTTACGAGCCGGTACACATTAAAAAGTACCTATTTAATTTCGCCGTCCTTCCTCCAACGTATTTGGACAATAATTTTAATTATAAATAAATTCAGTGTTTGTGTCCGCACCCCGATAGGGGTGCGTAATTACGGCTTAGGAAATCCGACCTTACGGCCTTAGGGATAAGGTTCAGGGATTCCGGCAGCGCCTTATCGCCGCCTTACCACCTCGCAGCCGTGAAGTACATGACACCAGCTACCCGGTGCGCCCCGGTCTACCACCAGCTCCGCGACCGGTCAACTCCTCGCAGCCGCCTTCGCCGACTACGTTCGCCTTCCAGGAGAGTACCGAACTACGCGAGTCAAACCAGACGGGCTTCACCCCCACGACCAATATTTTTAAATAAATTGTTATTTTGTTGTTGACTTCAGTTGTTTCCTTTAGCATCACATCCTGGGGAACTGAACGTCACACTATAATAAATATTTACTAACCGACTGCAAAAAAGAGGGTGACAAGACAACCGTGTTGTTGGAGACTCCTAATCTTATTTAGTTCGAAGAATCATCTCGTCACACAAATTGAATGTTGTATAAGTATTTTATTGTACAACTTTTAAATACGCTGGTGTACAGATTATTAAATTGCAATACAAGTAAAATAACAGGAAATAAACAACATCACACTTACGAGTACCTTTAAATATTACAATTAAAACGGATTATATTGCGTGTTCATTTTTTGAGCCTTCCTCTCGTTTAGACAACTACCTATTACAGTTACCGTTTATCCCCAAGCAGCACATTAGTGAATTTTGCAGCTTATCTTATAGCTTTAAGTTATAAATGAGTGGTTTAACAGTGTTTGATACAACTTATAGCTTTAAACACAACTCAAAACTGTATATGAGTTCATCCTATCACTTGTAGTTGCATAGGAGCGTTTTTTGTTTCTACTTTATTACTTACGGTGGGATAAAGTCGATTTTGCTACTTAAAGTTGCATGCAGGTTCAAATTGTCACTCAATAAGAAGCAATAGTGCTATATAACGCCTTAAAATCACTTATAAGCAACTTTTACATATAAGTGGGAACATACCCTTATTTGGAACTAAAAGTTCCAAATGACTAGTACAATAGCGAATTATATCACCAATAGTGGCTAAAGGGATAATTTTACGGCTCTTTTGGAACCAAAAAATATTGCAACTTTAAGGCCTAAGAAGTACCTTATTGCCACTCCAACGCATAAATAGGTCTCAGTAGGAGGTTCTTGGAACCAAAAGCAGTTATTTTCACTTATTTCAAACCACTAACGAACTAAAAGTTCTATTATAGTTCCTATTTCACTTCATCACTTTTACCTGCCATATCAAAAATATTAGAAAAAATCATTAATTCTAGACTAATTAAATATCTTGAAGAACAAAGTCTTCTATCAAGAAATCAGTTTGGTTTTAGGGCCGGGCTATCAACTGCTGACGCTGTTCATGAACTAACTAATTACCTAGTCCAAGAACTTGATAAAGGAAATCAGACAATAGGAATCTTTATGGACCTCGCAAAAGCTTTTGACACCGTCCCCATTGCCATTCTTCTCCAAAAGCTAGAAGCATTTGGTATTAGAGGTACCCAACTCAAATTACTAGCAAATTATCTAGATGAACGCACCCAATGCGTGAAGATAGACAATAATATCAGCTCCGACTTAAAAAACACCGCTTACGGAATTCCACAAGGAAGCGTGCTCGCTTCCACCCTATTCTTGATCTATATTAACGACCTTTGTGATCTAAAAATAGGAAATGGTAAAATAATCTCGTACGCTGATGACACTGTACTGCTTTTTTCCGCTAAATCAGCAGATGACGCACATGAATATGCACAGCGAGGCTTTAATAGCGTCAGCACCTGGTTACGGCATCACCTACTAAACACTTAACCCAGATAAAACTCAGTATGTAAGATTTTCCATGCGTAAACCTAGCGTAGACATAACCTACCGCAAGCTCTATGCCCACATATGTAATAACATTTCAACTGTCAAATGCAGCTGCCCGGACATAACGCGTACCGACAAAATTAAATATCTCGGAGTTTTAATCGACGAAACCCTCTCGTTTAAATTCCATGTGGAAGCGCTGTGTAATAGAATCCGTAAGTTAATATTTGTTTTCAAAAAACTGCGGTCAATTGCGGATGAGCAGCTCCTCAAGACGGTTTATTTTGCTCTTTGCCAATCAATAATAACGTATTGCATAACGTCATGGGGAGGTTTGGCTAAAACCACAATTCTAAAATTAGAAAGAGCCCAAAGAGCAATCCTAAAGGTCCATACCTATCGTCCTTACCTCTACCCTACTAACCTTATATACAGTGAATGTAGAGTACTAACAGTTCGTCAGTTATTTATCCACGGCACAGTATTAAGGCAGCACTGCATAACTCCTTACAGCACCGAATATAAAAACAAGAGGCGTAAAGATATTGTTTGCTCCTATAACATGCAAGCAAAACACGCTTTTTCTACAAGATTTTTCATATTTCTGGGTCCATTTCTTTACAATAGATTAAATGCGAAATTGGACCTATATCCACTAAGCTTCGCTCAATGTAAGAAAGCGCTTCGTGAGTCACTACAAACTATGACGTACGAAGATACAGAGAACTTACTGGCTGTCATGAAATAAATATTTGTTTAGTTGAATTTAGTTCTTTAGTGTAAATTTTAGTCGTTAAGCTACAATAAGATTACTGTAAGATAGATGAATATGTACTTAAATTAAATAATGTAAAGGCTTTCCCATTGCCTGAAACACAGGGGCAACCCTAGTTCAGGTTATGTAAATTGTGAATTTATTTGTTTTTTAAGTATAGAATTTAACCGTCACCTCTGTACATTATGTTTTATCAATAAATTATTATTATTATTATTATCTCCTTTATTCATTTAAAATCTTAAGTTAGGTTTTTTACAATAAAGTTATATCAAAAGTAAAATACAATAAAGAAATTACAAAATATATAAACACATTATAAAAAACCTAACCTAGGGTGCCGCCGGCAGCGGGGCAAGGCCCAGGCTACCGGTGGTTAGGGCTGCAGAGAGAGGAACCTCCTGACAATGCGCGCCGTGTCCAGGAGTACCGCCTTCTGTATCTGGCCCTTGATCCAGCCATCTAGCGAGAGTCTCTTAAGATGTTTGTCGAGACTCTTCGCTATAAGACCGTTCGCCGAAACGACTATCGGGACAATGATCGTCGAGTCAACATCCCACATGACGGTCACCTCGTGAGCCAAGTCAAGGTACTTGCTGAGTTTGTCCTTCTCGGCCTTCACGAGGTTCTCGTCATGCGGGATGGTGATGTCGACGAGCACTGTCTGGCGCTTAGATCGATCTACCAACACGATATCAGGCTTATTGGCTACAATAGTCCTGTCCGTGATGATAGATCGATCCCAATAGAGCGTGGCACGACCATTTTCGAGAACTGGCATCGGTGCGTACTTATAGTACGGCACCTCAGACCCCACAAGACCGTATCGAAGAGCAAGTTGCTGGTGAATGATCCTGGCTACTTGGTTATGTCTGTGCAAGTACTCGCCGTTAGCAAGATGAGAACAACCGGAGATTATATGCCTGAGTGACTCACCGGGACGGCGGCATGCCCGACAAATGTCGACCGTACCGTCCTTCAGGATATATCTCCGGTAATTGTTCGTCATCATTACTTCGTCCGCAATTGCACAGACAAAACCTTCGGTTTCCCCGAAGAGATCCCCGAAGCGTAGCCAGTTCACCGACGCGAGCAGATCTACATCGGGCCCCGTAAGGGCCTTGTAGAACCGCCCGTGTAGCTCCTTGCTCTTCCATACAGCCCTGCGGTCATCGGTGCTAAGCACCTTTGGTCTGCGCCAGTTCTCGTTCGCTAAGGAGAGAGAGGTGAGGCCTTTGTCAACTGCTACTACATCGCGATGAATCCCACACTCGTTGTTTAGGAAATACTCCCTAAGACTGCACACCTCGCGGTTATGGAGGTCCTTGGCGTTTAAAAAGCCACGGCCCCCACACTTACGCGGGATGTACATTCTCATAACTGACGAGCGTGGGTGCCTCATGCGATGTGTAGTGAGCAGCTGACGGACCCTCGTATCCAGGGCGTCCAGCTCAGTCTGAGTCCACCTTAGTATGCCAAAGGAGTAAGTGAGTAGAGGCATCACCCAAGCGTTGAAGGCGCGCGCCTTATTGCCACCGGACAAAAGACTGTTAAGTGCTTTTGTCAAACGACAAAAGAAACGCTCCTTCAACGCCTGTCTAATGTCTCCGTCCGCAATACCCAATGACTGTGACATACCAAGGTACTTGTAGGTTTCAACTTCGGAGATAGACCTGAGGGACATTGTCTCAGAAAGCTGTAAGTTCGCAGAATTTACGACTTTCCCCCGCTGTACATGCATGACCGCACACTTGTCTACACAAAACTCCATTTTGATGGCACTACTGAAGGTTTCTGTTACTTCCAGTAGTTCCACCAGATCCTGGCGTTTTGGTGCATACAGCTTAAGATCATCCATGTACAGCAGATGAGAAATGACCTCACCTCCTCTTCGAAGCCGGCAACCTAGTCCTGAATCCTTCAGCAGCGTGCTGAGCGGATTCAGAGCTAGGCAGAACCACAGAGGACTCAAACTGTCACCCTGGAAAATACCTCTCTCAATCCTTATCAAGTCCTGCGGGCCAGGGGGGCCATCTCCGCCACCTGGTTGACGAAGGACTGTGGTCCACTGCCTCATACACGCGCTTAAGAGGGATCTTAGAGCTGTATCGATTTTATACAGCTCTAAGATCCTCTCCAGCCATGAATGAGGCACCGAATCATAGGCCTTCTTATAGTCAATCCAGGCGGCTGAGAGAGACCCCCTGTTCCGCCGGACTTGTTGGCAAATGGTCGTGTCAATGAGGAGGAGCTCCTTAGTACCACGGGACCCAACCCTACATCCATTCTGAGAAAAGGCCAAAACGTTATTCGCAACAATGTGCGTGTTAATTTTTGTTCTCAGAATGGACGTAAGGAGCTTGTATAAAGTGGGCAAGCACGTGATGGGTCTATAGTTTTTCGCTTCCGTGGTACTACCGGACTTATAGAGCAGGAAGGTAGCACCAGTAGTCATGAAAGATGGCAGGGAACCAAGCTCGAGGGCGTCTTGAAATTGTGTTGCCAGGCGTGCGTGTGAGGATCGAAACCACTTGATCCAAAAGTTGTGCAATCCGTCCGGCCCGGGACTTTTCCAGTTCTGGGCCGTACGGACCGCACAACTCACATCATCGGGGCTGATGATCACAGCCCCCATGTCTTCGATCGGCTCACACTCACGTCTGACAACATTCATCCATTCGCCCTCGGTGTGCTCGACTGGAACCGACCAGATACTACGCCAGAAATTAATCATGGCAGTAGGATCCGGCAGTTGCCCGTCGGTCACACATTGATCGGTTCCCTCCCACTTTCGGTATACCTTCCTTTGGTCACTTTGGAAGAGGCGATTTTGCTGGAATCGATCCACACGCTCTCTGTAGCGACGAATACGGCTTGCCCATGCATAAACTTTCTGCTTTAGGTAGTCGATGCGCTCCGTGACACATGCCATGTAATCGCAGGGCCTGGTGCCAGTCCCCGCGAAGGCTTGTGTCACGTAGCGCATCACACGGGGGCGGTTGTTGCCCCCCCTAAAACAGATTAGCTTGGCAATGAGAGTCCTAAACGAGCTGATACGCCGCTCGATCCGTACTTGCCAGGCAGGAACACCCCCGGCGGTCCGCGGTGCTCGGTCAGTGTCCGGGAATCTGACACGAGCAACGCGGCACGCCGCGATGCCCCACAGTACATGATCGAGTGGGTATCAGCTAAATCTTCGCTAGCCCGAAGGTACGGGTCTAGCAAAGCGTCCAGGGCTCCCATCAGCGCTAGGTTACGTTTGTGCATTGGCAAGCGTGGTAATCGCGGCCTAGACTCAGGTGTGGATCGATATCGCACAATCGCCTCCTCCAAAGCCCTCCTCAGCTGCTCATTGGCCTGGGTACTTACGCTGCTCGCACCGTCTTCCCCATCGGCTTCGGGATCCGTCAGCGGCACCCCCGGCACCGGGTTGGGCGCTGGCGCCGGAACCGGTGACGTAGCAGACGTATCCCGAGCCGGCGTGGAAGCCGCGCGAGTGGCCAGTACTTCCAGGCGCAATCGATCAAGTGTCGCGTCGTCCAGCAGCTTGCGCCGCTGGATGAAACGCACTTGATCGGATAGCCGCTGCGCAGATACGGCGATGGTCGGATCAAATGCAAGAAACAGAGGCAGCATCCTGTCTCGGTACGCGGACAGGTTGATTCCCCCCTCTGTAGCCCCGTAGTAGGCGCGCATGCAGTTTTCGTTCATTACTTGCGTCCATCGCATGCGACGCACTACACCACCGGTAGCGGGGGCCGTGGTCGGAGCAGGTTGCCCCGTAGGCCCCAAGCGTGCCGGCAGCGGTGGCCGTCCACGTCGCGCAGGTGGTCGCGGCGGCGGGGGCGGCGGCCCGCGCACGTCGTCGCTCGACTCGCTGGTGTCGGGCGCTGTGGCGAACTCATCACCCGACGACGATGGCGAGGAGGACGACGAGACGGGCGGGGGTGTTGGACGTGCGTTCTGTGTGTGCGCGGCTGTGTTTCTTCTTGCCTGGCTCCTTGTGATCATCAGTATTTTTTCTTGGAAGTCTTGTTTATTTTGCTTGACACATAGTTGTCAACTTGTATCGCGGACGATTTCTTTTGAAAACTACACATTTTTCACTTCCCTTATGGTTTTCCATGGTGTTTAATAGGTTTTCATTGTAAACAACTCAAAATCCGCAATAAACAATTCCAAAAATGTAAAAAAAAAAAAAAAAAAAAAAAAAAAAAAAAAAAAAAAAAAAAAAAAATTATTATTATTATTTGCGCCTTGTCAAAATATATTTAATAGTCTTGCTTGTTTAATAGTCTACAAAAGAGCAAATAATTACTATTGGTAATATCATTCACTGCTTTGCCACTCGCAAGATACAAATAAGTGATTATTAGACTTGATAGTTCCAAATAAGGAACAAATAAGTGAAAATAAACACTGTAGGATCTTTTTTGTTTCGCCATGTTTACAAATGGAAGCCTATGAAAATTGATTATTTTAACCAGAATTTTATCACACTCACGCATAATCACAGACTTTTGATAGTTGTGACGATGTTACTTTAACATTGTACGTAACCTACAATCATTAGGTCAGGTTTTTAACAGTTTTATTTCTTATCAGTATCTATTCCTTATTTAATTTAGCACTCTCTTTTTTAATATTCCTGATCAAATGGAAGGGCGCGTCGAAATTTACAAAGAAAACATACTATAATTTCACAGTAAAAAAAAATCGCAAGAATTTCGTGCTTATTTCAATGCTTGTATAACGTAAAGTTTTAATCACAATCAAACAGACATATAAATCCAAAATGAATATGGCAGATCACGTATTACTTTTAATAAAACACAGTTTGACAGTTACCTCGCCACTCAAAGATAATTTTGGCGACTCATTTATCACTCATTGACCGAACTGAAATGTTTTCATTCGTTCACTGCGCATAACTTTCACCCATAGTTCTAATTACCACTTAAGGTAATTGTGAGATCTCTTATGGATTCTATTTAGCACCAAAAATAGGCTGCAATTTTTCTCCTTTTGGTTCTATACTGGTGGCATAAGGGTTCTTGCCACCTATATAGTACTTAGTCATGGTGGTAAATTTCACTTAAGCATCTAATTAGATATGATATACGAGCTATATATTTAGACCCAGTTGTGCTACTTGGGAAATTGGTTGAGTGAGAAAAAACACAAATGATATTATCATACTTACCTGTTTCTTTGGTTACTACTACCTACGTTATATCTGTATAATAAAAAAACACAACAAACATCGATTATTTAATTACGTGCCTATTTTTATATTGACATGTGACCTTGACCACCTCACCATCACAAATAATAATTTGTTCAAATTATCGTCACCTACCCACAGGTCAAATATGTGAACAGTATATTAAGTACTACTAAATTGAAGGTATGTGATAGTTAGTGTGATAGTTATCACTTTGACCATCACTGCTTACAACCAAGTGAAGAATAATCTGAAAAAAAATATCGTTATAGTACAAATTTTCTAAGCTAAGCTAATCCACTTAAGAACTGAATACCATTGAGTGGTAAACCACAAGTTAAGATAACGAGCTCGTAGTAAAAGCAGATTGTAACCACCTTCGAAGGTTAATATAGATTATCGACTCTATTTCCTTGGACGTTAGACTACAAAATACACTAACAGAATAATGGTGATCATAACTTTTTGGAATTTTATTATCGCCCGTCTCAACAAAAACGTTCTCTCCTAGAAAAAGGATTATGAACTCTTATCATCAACCATTTGAAACCTATTCAACAAGGAATAAGATTGAAAATTCAATATCCACGCAATGTAGTTCTAACCTTTTTTTTGTAAGTAACTGATTGGCGCTTACGAGAACAAAAGCGGATAGGATTGTATTAGACACAATGCCATTGTGAATGTAGGTAAGTGGATGAGCTAAGCTTAGAAAATTTGTACTATACTTAGCTACAGTCGACATATAATTAGAAACTTGTTTTATGTTGCAAAATCTTCAACATGAAAAGTTCACGGTAATATTTAAGGTAAGTAATGGTAACGGTAATATACATACAATACTAAAGTAAGTACTCTTTATGAGGTGTGCACACCTCATACATACAACATACAGGAGAAATACAACGCAAGAAATTACAATTAGAGGTAAACAACAGGCGGTCATAATTCCTGGTGTATCAATTTAGCTGTCTCATAGTATCTTTTCTCTTATCATTCGCACTGTATTTTACTATGCAACACACTTGCGATTTGCGAGCGAATTTTGTAAGTGTTATTTTGGACAATCGTTTTTTTTTTTGGCAAAGGTAAATAGGAATATAATTCTGAAATACTTTGAAGAAAAATACGACGTAATTGCGTCTAGTTAAAGCAAACTTAGATATACTTATAACTTAGATATAGAAATATAAGCTAATGGGCTTTTTCGCAGAATTATTTTTGGTCGCATTTGGTTTCATTTTGTCGAACTTTCACTTCGCAAATTTTTTATTCGTCTGTAGTCGTAATGTTTTCATAATTCTTGCAAATATCATCCTATTGATAAGGTTAGGTTAGGTTTGTTTTGAGATCAGCTATAATAGATAATGCAATAAGATAATGACTTGTTAATGTAAAAGTATCAGTAAAAAAAATACGTTAATTGCTCATGATGATGATGACCAATCAAATGAGCCCAAACACAATGGATTTATCTTGTCCCGTTTAGGAGTTCATATCACCACCTTCCGTCTCCATCATCAGAACAGTTCTAACGTCCAAGTTATTGTATTTTCACGTGAACTACATATACATGCATAGTTTAATTTCAATGCGACAATTAGAAGTAGGTTAAAATGAATTGATTACATGGTTTGCTACAAAATAACCCATTTACAAGTGAACCAAATAAATGCGTGTTAATTAAAAACTACAAATGTAAAAGTATACTTATTGTTGAATATCCAAATAAAGAAAAGATAATAAAATAAGAGCCTCACAGCATGATGACTTTGGGGCTACACTGAAATTCGCTGAATTATAATTCGGTCATTCTCCAGATTTGTGTTCTAATTCTAATTAACGCGTCGCTTTTTTTCTACTTACTTTTCAATCATTTTTATTTGAAATATAGTAACATATCGACCATTGAAACTTAAAAGTGGATAGGGCACATGATAATTATTAAAGGTTCATTACTTATAAGCAAATTAAAATTTATATGACGCGTGAATTAGAAAAACGACGTGTTAATTAGAATTTTGGACTTTTTGTATGACGTGTTAATTAGAAAAGCGACGCGTTAATTATACAAATTCAGTTATATTTTTTAAAATTTAAATAAAAACGTTTTGTATAATAATATATGACTGATATGACAGTTATATGATATAAGCTATGTTTTAAATAATATGAAAGTACCTAAGTACTCGAGAAACAAGCACACCGGCCGTTACTTACTAGGTAGGTTAGGTATGCAATTACGTATATAAATTGAATTATTATGAAAAGTTATAATAAATAATGTATACATGTACCCGCCCTCGCTACGCTTACTATATTATCTCCTCCTTCTCCTTGCGTCAGTTGCCTCATTGCTGAGGGTCGTGGTCATTCCCGGATGATGCGGCGCCATCTATTGCTGTCAGTAGCCGTGTGTAGAGCATCGTGTACTGTAGTGCCAAGGGTTGTGAGAATCTGGTCTATCCAGCGTGTCGTGCTCCTGCCTCTTGGTCGCTTGCTTTCAACTTTTCCAGTGATAGTCGTTTTTCCAGGTTATCACTGTCTTTCCTGGCAATGCGATCAAAGTACTCCAGAACCCTGTGAAGATAGGTCGTCGACAATTTAGTTCGGATCTTGAGTTGGGCTAAGATCGGTGCGTTGACGTGGCGTGCTGTCCATGGTATGCGCAGCATTCTTCTCCAGCAGAAAGCATCAATTCGATCACGGTCCGCTTTCTTCAGTGTCCATGTTTCTGAGCCGTATGAAAATAGGGAGAACACCATAGTTCGGACGAAGGTAGTCTTAGTGTTGGCGGAGATGTTCCCGTCCTTCCGTACATTATTAAGCTGCGATATTGCGCCCTTGGCCATCCCAGCGCGAATTCTGCGAACTTCCGTCTTACATGAACCATTATTGCTAATGTTAGAACCCAGGTTCTCCGTGATTTCGAAGTTAAGTGTTCCACTGTTCTACCTTGCCTGTACGATCAATAATCATGAGTTTGGTCTTGGATCTGTTGATTGAGAGTCCGAATTCTTCACTAAAGCGTGCCATCCTGTTCAAGGCTGCTTTTATCCCCCAGAGCTTTGAAAACCTCGGAAGTAATGTCGTCTGGTCCAGGAGCTGTTATCTCTGATTTGAAGATGTTGAGCTTCAGGTTCAGAAGTCCCCAGTGCAACCGAGTGTCGGTGGATGTACAGGGTCTTTTGTACAGCTGCTCATAGTGGCCACGCCAGCGTTCTGCAATTTTGTCAAACCCATGCAGCGGTTGCTCATCGTGATTTTCAATGACCCAGAACTTGGGTTTGAACTTTCGACTCAGCAGGCGAACTTTCTTAAACAGATCCGGAGTTGTAATTTAAGTGGATGTGACTCGACTTCTTGGCATATGCTCGTTCTTGTCTCTGCGGCGTTCCCTTTGAATTGCTTTACATAGTTTCGAGTATTCCCTTTTCACCTTGGAGTCTTGACGGGCATTCATTTTAATTTCTTTCCGGCGCTGAATTAGGTTCCACGTTTCCTCAGTGATCCATGTGGACCTTCAACAGTCCCTTCCTCTCTTAGATACGATATCCTCAAAATCTTCATTTATTACCTGGACTCAGCGTGACCTATCCGCGGTGGATCTAAATTCATGAGCGTCGCTTCCGTCAGATTCTGGAAATGGGATCGCTCAATTGGATTCTAAGTTCTGGGTTTAGGTCGCGCGTTACGGTAAACGGCTTTGAGACGAATGGCGAAGGAGGGAACCAGTAACTGCATTCAGCTCAAGGGAAGGTTTTCACATTTTGGACAGATGACTTCCAGCACTTGTCTACCAGTATGTAGTCTATCTGATTCCTAAAACGACCCAGGTTCCAGGAGACTTCCAAGTGTAGAGTCATCTTTTGTGATGGTGAAAGAGTGTTAGAGTAATGGCCAGACACAGAACGCAGAACTCTGCAAGCCTCTGACCTCGTTTCGTTCCTAGAGTCTAGACCATATTTTCCAATGGTGTCTCGGATTTCATGGACTATTTCTGAGCTTCCTATTTTAGCATTCCAGTCTCCTAATACCATTGCGATTTACCGGCTTGGTATGCTGTCTAGAGTTTCCTCTAGTTCTCTTCCGTGGACTGTGTTGTAAACTTGCACGATGTTGAGAAGACATAAATCTTCACTGTTATTATTCTATCAGACACAGGGTTATATCCAAGTACGAAATATTGTTCATGCCTGATGGTGCTAATATATGGAAAAAACCGCTTCGGCTAGAATTTTCCAGCCCTGAGAAATACAGCTTGCTACCTGATGAGGTTTTAAAATGACCTCACGACGATGTGACTATATATTATAGGTACTATTACTATTATATATACAAATCTACTATTAATAATGTATTGCTGTTGAGGTTTTTCAAATAAATAAAATAAAAATAAATAAAAATGTACTAGAAAAAAATTCCAAACTGATGATTAGAACCGCATGGATGGTAAAATTCTAATTAACGCGTTCATTTTGATGCGTGAATTAGACTTGTGAATTAGGGATTCTTGAAAAATAGAAAATAACTTTTTATAGGTACATGTAATTATCTACAGAATCTAGTATCTATTAAATAATGCGGCCTTTAATGAGCACTAAAATTCTCTGCGCGATAGAGTTACTGGTTGATTTTTAAAACGTGAACGTGTTAATTAGAAATTTCGTGAGCCAAAACGCGTGAATTAGATACTTACATTCATAATCCGCGACCCGTACACAGCTGACACAACCATCCCACACGGGGCTCTGGGCACGACTGACCGCTTCACCGAAATGCGTTAGTGAGATCCGTACCTACCTTCAGAGGACTTGTGTGATCACAACCGACCGCGACGCGTCAATTATTATACGTTTCGAGACAAAGTTACTATAATTGATATCTTTGTGATATATTATTTGTATTGACTAGGTTTTTTTTGTGCAAATTAAACATGTATTCTTTTGTTTAATAATCTTGCTTACATTGTTTTTTCTTCATGTATATCATCAGGAGAAATTGGTATGTAAGTAATTTGGGTAGTGGGACGCGACGTGTCAATTAGGAGAATAGGACTAAAAGTTTTTTTTTCTACCCGAAGGGTTTTGAATATGTTCTTGAAAATTCATGTACAGCTCAATACGAATACCTGCTACGATCAAAAAATATAAGACATAATTAAATCAATAATTTTATATTTTTAAACAGCGAAGACAAGCAAAAATGTACGTCTGGAGAATGACCGAATTGTGCTATCCAAAACTACGACCTTCAAATCAATTTTCTTTAATTCAATTTCAAATTAGGCTTAATTAAATAATTCACGTGGCTAAAAACGTGTCTGAAAGCCATCGTATTCGTTTGATATCCTAAAACTCACGTTTCTTATCGTCGTAGTAAAATGGCAATCAAAATATTTTATGTCGTGCTCACGGAATGATATTGTCGGCATGGCAATTAAACCCGTTTTTCAGTAGGTAAAGTATGCATAAAAAATAATTAGCATCCTACACTCCCTGTTTTCTTAGATTTATTATTTAGAACTACACTACAGTATTGCTACTTTTTAATTTCTACTCTTTTTTGTCAGACTATTAATGCATTAAACAACATACATTTTATTAAGAAGTAGGTATACGAATGCGATTAAGTAATTCATTTCATTTCTAGGATCTTAATTGTGGGCAAAAACTGACCTACGGATTAACGTTATTTTGAGTATAAACATATGCCACGGGTTGCCATGAATCTTTTGCATGTTCATTCATACTCATATTAAGTACTGAATCAGCATAAAATGTGTTACATGGGGTTTACTTAAAATAGTTTTATTTTTGCGACATGACGAACTGTATCAGGGCTGGTTACCCCTTACTACCAGTCAGTAGTCGGACTTTGTGTGGGAGTATAACCCGCTAATGGGATTATCTCCGCGCCACAGGGGTAATTTGGGTTGGGGTGACGCGGGCGCACAGGGCGCATGGACTTAAGATAGCCATGATTAGATCTTTATAAATGTCTTCCAACCCCTATGAGTGCGGCAGCCGATCGGTTATTTGACAGGTGAACGAAAATTAGGCGCTTGACGACGGTTGAAGAGTTACACTAGTAGCACAGAATGGATAATAGTAGCACAGAATAGATAATAGTGCTAGTAGTGAGTTGTGGAAGGCATTTTAACGTCTAATGCTGATTTTTCTAACTCACTAGGACTGAGCACTTAGTGTATTCCATAAAAAAAAACATTGTCCATTACACTTTAAGGATGCATTATATAGTTAGTACCTAGTATAAAAGCTGCCAGGTAGTTCGATCACGACGAGCATGTATTTTGTTCCCTGTATCTTAATTGACCGAGCGAGCGAAGCGTCTGCTTCAGCTTAGCCAAAATTTCTTTCGTATGACCGGATGTTTTGAAGATGTTCGGATTTCTGGTTGCTCTCCCCTACAGGCTACATTTCTCAGCAGATTCTCATGAAATTTTTGATGTAGGTGCAATAATTAAATAGGATTTTATTGACGAGTCACTTAAAAAATAAAAAAAAAATCAAGATGGTGGAGATACGGCGGGGTAGAAAACGTAAAAAAATTCAGCCATTTCGGAACAAACTCTAGACAAAGTCAAACAAAGTCTAAACAAAGTCTACACCTTGTTAAGACTTTGTTTGACTCACAGAGCCAGCAGTTTGAAAATAATGCATACACAAGATAGACATGATAGAGATCCCTTATAGGGATAAGTTCGCCTTTGTACATGTTTTATTTTTATTTTTTGAAGTTTTGTGAATTGTTTTTGTGTACAATAAAGTGATTACATACATACATACATGAACGACGAAATATATTTCTTGTTTTTAGGGTTCCGTAGTCAACCAGGAACCCTTATAGTTTCGCCATGTCCGTCTGTCCGTCCGTCCGTCCGTCCGTCCGCGGCTTAGCTCCGTGATCATTAGTACTAGAAATTAGTGCTGCAGCGCGCGGTGCGCCAGCACCAGCTGTTCGCGACCGCGCGCTGTCGCACCCGCGCAGGCCAAAGAGATCCTTTACTTACATAGGCTAGTCAAGTCATATAACACACACTTTAATGAAATTGACATCTTCATGATGTCAGACACTGTTTACAAAAATAACGTTCTAATGAAGTTGCAGCGAGGTTATGTTTGAGCTTGCCGCGGTACTGGAATGAATCATTCTATTTTTACGCCTAGTTTGCTCTGTATTTAAGTTCTGATATTGTAAGTAGGTAAATGTTATTCCCAGACTGATATACAATTTCTGTGTACCTATTGTTGCTTGCGCTCTAGTTATATTATTGTAATTCGTGGATAACGTGATTGGTCTCACATGTTTCAAATTCTTTTAAGTATTGTGTTTTTAATCTATGTGTGTTACTTACTGTTTGTTGTCCCAAATAAATTGAAAAAAAAAAAGCTGAAATTTGGTATGAGTATGTGTATGTATAACGCCGACAGAACGGTAAAATAAAATAAAATAAAAATTTTTTTTTTCGGTTACCTCTCGAACATCTAAAGTGGGGGTGAATTTTTTTTTTCTTTTCAACACTGGTGTGTGGGGTATTGTTGAATAGGTCTTGTAAAAATAATAGGGGTCTTGTAACATTATTTTTTGATAAAGGCAGCAGTTTTGTAAATATTCGCTCCAAAAACAAAAAAATTGTGTCCCCCCCCCTCTAACTTTTCAACCACGGGTCAAAAAAATTCGGAAAAATTCATGTTAATGAAGCAATGAAAACTATATTGAACAAAATCGGTCGAGCCGTTTTTGAGTTATCGCCAAATTTCATATTTTTTCTTTAAAAGGTCGTAAGTTGACTTCCGGAAGGTAATAAGTGATTACAGTTTCTAGGGCGTTTACGACTTTTTTATAGAGCTTAAAATCTTTCTTAACGTAAACCTCGGGCTTAAAAAAGCAGTTTATTGAGAAGGATGAGCAACTACGGAACCCTACACTGAGCGTGGCCCGACATGCTCTTGGCCGGTTTTGTCGGTTGTTTGTTAAATCGGTTACATACATAAACTACATACATACACGAAGCAGGTATCGGAAACCTTGGCACGCTCTTAAACCTGTCTGTTATCAATCAGCCCAAAAGCTTCGCCGCTCAATGTCAAATTACGCACGAACTGCTCTTCCGAGTGTGGTGGTATTTTATCTAATTAGGAGCCTTGATTTTAAGCATTTTGGGATTATTGCTTTATGCGGAACTTATTTATTTTGATACTTAATAAAAATCTTGAAAATACTTCAACTCGTAGTTTTCGATCACAGAGAAAAAGCGTGACTTGGGAATTGGGATTATACCGAGATTCCGAAGTAATGTTGCCGAAATTGCGACAATTTCCAAATGAATAGGTAAATCTTGGTACCTTCTCAAAATTCCCAATATTAGGAAATTATATTCAAATCGAAATTTTCTTTTAAATTCTTATGAAAGTTTCCAAAAATTTCGGATATATTCTAAACTATTTGGAAACTTTCCGCAACTTATCCATCAGTTGGAAAAACAGTTTAGGAAATAGCCACAATAGTTTTTACTTTTCAACCGATTTCAAAAGGAAGAGGTTCACTCGAACCTATATTTTTCCCCGTAAGTTCCCGCGTACTTCACATGGTACAAATTCAAATCGAGTTTAGAATTCTTATCAAAGAAGGTATGTCTTGGACTTAAGAGCAGCACCTCCGTCATTAATGAAACGATTTTGAATATTATTTGACATGTGATGATGGGATCCATGGCGAAATCAACTGATAATTTGGGTTTTTCTGCAATGCTTAATCATATTGAAGCGATCCATGCCACCATTTCAAGATTTGTAAAGAGTAAGACATTAAATATTAAATGGGACGATTTAATTTAGAAGGTGTTTTCTAAATAAGTTAGTTGGGTCATCGTCAGTTCAAAAAACAAAATTTTTCCCTTCGGTGGTCAAAAGTTAAGATGTTGTATGAATCTAGGTTATGTTGCTATTACATCGGATTATAGAACAGAGAACGGTCTTTAATCAGAAAATTAGGCCCTGGAATCCTTAATTTCGCAAATGTCCACCGGAAAGGTGGACATCTGCGACATTTGTTCTTGTCCGTCTTTCCGACGCGCACCTAAATCTGACAATGACCCAGTTAAGTATATAGTGGGAATGAAGAATAAGTACATATTTAAGTGTGCGCCTGTTTTGTTCCAGCAAGGCATCGGAGTGGAGCTGGTGCGCGCGCTCGACTGCCACCCGCCGAGCGTCTCCAACGTGTTCTGCGAGTGCGACTCCAAGGACGACGTCGTGAGTGTTTCTGTCCTCCTTATTATTTTCTCTATGTAAATTGAGTGCATTACCTGCAGCCCATAGAGGAAGAGTGACACAAACACACATTTTACCCAGTAAGTACGACGTGCTAGTAGTGATACAGATAGGGTAAAAAATATAAATTTGTCCGCACTTCAAGGAGATTTTTATTGTTTTCGGTGGCATAATTGTCGTCATGGCTCGAGATTTCTACGCCATTATTGGTTATTAAGTGGTTCTGGGGTTTTCCTGGTGTACTGTTGAGTGACGAAAACAACAACATTATTTAAGACTCGTCCGGTATCATAGAGGTTTCATTTTGCTCTACTACTAGAGCATCTAAGGATTTGCATCAACATCAACAATATAATTACAAATCTCCGGTATAAATAGTCGTTGATTACTTAGACGCTTACCGAAAGAATACTACTACACTAGTAGTAGAGCAGAATGAGACCTCTGTGAACGAATAGTGTTATTGTTGGCAACACCCAACAATATACGAGGAAAACCCTAGAAGCACTACGTCCCTTAATAACCAAAAATGCCGTAGAAGTCTTGAGCCATCACGACAATTAGGTATGCCACCGAAATCAATAAAAAATAACCAGGAGAAATGCCCACTCTGTTTTATTGGCTCTGATTTGGACGAGTGCTCCACAAATGAATCCGTTTAGCTGCAATTCCATCACGGGCGGAACTGCCAATTGGTTAATGGAATGAACATTAATGAATGGTTAACTGCCGTCGGGTTTATTATGGAAAAGTTACTGTCTAGTTTAAATAAAATGGAAGTATTTACTTCTCAGTAAATTGCCCATTTTTCGGGCAGAATATGCATGCTATTGAAATATAAAATTATTCTGTAATTTTTTTCGTGATCGCATTTTCTCCGCGACATTTGATAGAGGGCATATTTTTAAGGATTCGGAAAATACGGACCGCTTACACGATCAGTTTGATGTCCGTCTGTCTGTCCGTCTGTCAACCCCCTTTTTCGGTATCAAACTGAAATTAATATGAAATACTCAAGTATGCTACCTCTAGGAACCATGAAAAACAAACTTCTAAGTGTCTTGCAAGGGAATCAAAACTAAGTATAGATTACTTCCCTGACCTAGGTTTTATTTACATCATGATATCGTCAAAAACATGAAATGCCCAAATGCATTATGAAATTTCATGACAGTGCGAAATATAATTACCGATAGCATCAGCAATGTACATTTTGCTTGAGTAAATTATATTAGATGTTCTTTTAATGTAGGTAAAGCATGCATGCTCTAAAATATTTCATATTTATGTTGTGATAGGTAAATATTTGCACGGACGAAGTAAATAAATATTTAGATAAAATTGAAAAGACCGCTAGGATGTTCCATTCGATAAATACACTTAATAGGTTTTTTGGCTTTGGAGAATGGTCGTGATATCTGGAAATCTAAGAAACGTTTTTTGATGCACATTATAGTAGAGTTGCTAAGCCGCTGTTTTCTAACATAATTGTGCGCATCGGGTTACAAGCATGAAATTTCTACCACAACCCAACAAACAAAATGACCTTATAAAATTAAATCTATAAGGACTAAAGTCTCATAGTTGTTTTAAAATGGCATTCATTACAACAACGTACCTTTTAACGGCTTTTTATAAGACAATTTGGCTAAAATTGCCTTTATTCTTATAATTTGGTTATGTTAACGTTAATAAAACCAATTAATATGGCCACAATAAGGGTTAATTTTTTTATATTCTTATAGAAGCTAGCTACATTGCGTTTTAGCTGTATAATATTGAAAGCCTAGTAAAGGCGTTTTATATGGCCAATCATTCTTATAAAAGTAATGCACAAGGTACCTATAAAGCTTTTCGGCTTATAGGAGCTTTTTATAAGATGTTTACCCAACGAATGAATTATAGCATTTTATATAGTCTTAATAAGAATTAAAGCAATCCTTATTCACTTATATAATACTAATAAGGGCTATGTTCTCTATAGTGTTATATTAAAAGGTTTTATATGGTTACGCCTAATACTTCTGTAAATCTACAAAATGACCAATCTGGTACCGAGGTAGCAGCCGGTGGTTCCGTAGAAGATTATTTTATGGAACATGAGAGTGAGCAGGAAAGCACTGAGGAATACATTTGTAGCGGCAGTGACAGTGATACAGACAATTCGTCAAATGAGGAATTGAAAAAACTTCGAAATAAACTAGTAATTAATAAAAAAATGGCGGGGTTATTTGTAAACCGCGCTTGACATCTACTACTGCGCATGTGCAAAAGCATTTTTTTAATATTCGTCTTATATCAAAATGGCACAAGCGCGTGTACATTCAGCCAAATGTATTTAATGAATAACGATTTTAAGTTCGTTTATTAATCAAATTTTATATCTAATGTAATTAATGACGTGTTAAATGAATGAATTAATGAAGTATTTGGTTTTATTGTACTTTTATATGTAATAATAATCGGTATTTGACTAATTTATCAAACTTTTTTAAATATTAAATTTATACTTACTCGTCCGATTAATAATAAGTGTCAATGTTTATTTAGAAATATTGTTACTATTTAAATTACGGATTACAATATTCGCATTCATCTGCAATAAAATGGTCGTATATCAAATACGCTTTACAATTTTGACAGAAAATGAAAGTGAATTGTTGCAAAACTTCTATTATATTCACGACGTAACATTTCTTACTTAGTTACTTAGTAGATAAGGGACTTCACTTGTGAGAAAGGAACCCTAACGACATATAAAATGGCGAATCATAAGCAACACCTATTGCTAATGATAGATTTTTAATCTCATAGTGTATTTGTAGATGATGTGCAAATTTCTTTCGCTCTTATAATGGCCTTTTATAAAACATGACTAAATAATTAACTACATTTTCAGTACAAAACCGCAATAATACAAAGGCGCGTTGATAACACTTCATGTTTTATACCATAATCTATCACAAATTTAAATTCCCACACAGTTTTCACTATAGATTCGGGTACTCTAACATAGAATAAAAAAATAACTTAGGTACCGTTTACTATTAATCATGAAGATGTTGACTAATTATTTTTCGTCAAACTATTACAAAAAAGATAATAAACTTATTGCGCAGTCATAAACATACAGTTATAAGAGCCAAATACCTTATTAGGGGCATTTGTTTTGCCGTTATGAATTTTACGCCCTTAAATCGGACCATAACTAAACGCGTATAAGGACGATCGCCCTTATAAACGCTTTAAATATAGTTCTTATAAGTATATTAACCTTTTTAGTGCATTTTCCATGCCATTAGAAGTTTGACTACCTTGTTGCTTGTCACAATAAAGCACTTACAAGATAAATAAAGCAAATAATAAAGCAACTATAAGTTGAGTATAAGGTTATTGTATTTATAATTTGTGCCCAAATCCACCCTTATTAGCGATAATATGGCCTTTACAAGAATAATATTTTTGGCTATATAAGCCACTACAAGAGGATTTTTTGTTTGTTGGGAAATAGAGTGTTCCACGGTGATTATTTTCAGATGTGGAGGGAAGTCAGATTCATCCCCTCTGAGGCGGGAGAGCGGAGTGAATACGGCCAAGTATCCCTCTTTTCTTTCTTTATTGCTGGTCAGTTAAGTCTACCAGGACGTGTTTGGTATCGTTTCCGTGTAAAACAAATATCAGAAATTCATTTTTTATGTTATTTTTGTATAGTTCTATATAAAAATGTGGGTGTAATGGCCGAAAAGGTAAAAATCACAACAAGTTTTTTTATTCAGTGAGGTAAATTAGTTCAATTTCGTGAACATTTTCAAATTATTATTATTATTTCAAAAAGTTAATTTAATCTGGTTTCTAAAAATATATTAATGTTGGGCACTTCTCATACAAACAGTAGCTGAAAATATATCTTTACGTCGGCGTAACCAACGTAAATCTCCGAACGCATCCTATTTCGCTTCATTAAATACATTAAATAATGATTATTAACATGCTTTTACATATAATATTTACTATATACGTCCTAGAAAAACAAATTAATGTAATTAAAACAAATTTTTTTGTTGCTAATGTATCACGAGCACGCGGGCTAATCTCACATCAACAATTTATTTAAGTTACTGTTTGTATGAAGAGTGCCCAATATTTATATATTTTTAGAAACAAAATTAAATTTTCTATTTTGCAATATTTTTTTTAGTTGTAAATATTCAGGAAATATAACTAATTTATCTCCCTGAATAAAAAAAACTTGTTGTGATTTTTACAATTTCGGAAATACAACCATATTTTTATATGGTGTTATGAATAAATAACATGAAAAATGAATTCTTGATATCTGTTTTACACGAAAACGATACGACACAAGTCCTACTAGCGTTACCTGATCAGTAATATAAAAAGAAAAAGAGGACTCCTTTGTCCTATTCACCCCGCTTTCCCGCCGCACAGGAGACGAATCTGACTTCCTTCTACATCTGAAAATAAGCACCGCAGAATACTCTATCTGTGGTAGAAATTTGGTGGTTGTATCCCGATGTACACAATTTCGCGACTTAGCAAAATGTACTAGAACACGCAGGCTAGGCTTAACATCAACATTTTTTTCAAGGTACTTTTTGTATCAGATGTGCCCAATATGTATACATTTTTAAAAACAACATTAAATTTGCTGTTTAGTTATATTTTTTTAAATTGTAAATATTCAGAATAGATAACTAATTTAAATAAAAAAAATAAAAAAAACTTGTTGTGATTTTTACCTTTTCGGCAATAAACCCAAATTTTTATATAAAACTATTCTTAAATAACATGAAAAATTAATAGCTGATATCTATTTTACACGAAAACGATGTCGCTTAAGCCCTAATAGCCTTAACTGATCAGTAATAAAAAAAAGAAAAAGCTCCTCTTCATCCCGCTCTCCCACCACACAGGGGACGAATCTGACTTCCCTCCACATCTGAAAATAATCACCGTGGAACGTTCTATGTGTGGTAGAAATTTCATGCTTGTAACCTGATGCGCACAATTTCGCGGCTTAGCAACTCTACTATTAGAAATTACAATAAAATATACTTTTCCGGACTATAAAGCTAATTCGTAAAATAAAAAACGAAAAATAAAGAGACCTTAGGGGACACCCGGGTTTGAACCGGGGACCTATCGATCTGCAGTCGATTGCTCTACCACTGAGCTATATCCCCGCATGGTGTTCTTGTTGAAATAATCGAATATATTTCAAAATAACAAAAGGCTAATACGAGCACGCACGTAGGCGGGCGATATGGTTCTGAGTTCTGACTCCTATCACGTTTACGCCTTTATTCTAAATTCTAACTTTATTTACTTGAAGTAAGATCGGGTTTCTAATTTTACCTGAAATTACTAACGATATTGTGAAAATAATCTTAAATATTTTTAAATAGCCAGATATGGCTGACCTTTGACAAGGTTCTATCGTGTGATATTATTTCGTTATTATTCGTTCGTGTTTGTTTGACAACTTAGTGTTAAGCATTTATTAATTAGTAATTCTTTTAAAATTCAATTGTCTGCATTATGTTATTATTATTATTATATATTGATGTCACATGTACTAACAACTAATGTTAAGTTTACTAACAAATAATTATGGATCTTTGTTATCTGATATAAATAAATAATTAAATTATTAATTAAATTAATGAGATCGATGTGAAAATAGACAGGTCACATCAAATTGGCTGAGAGTAAAGTATATTTTTCTAACATTCTCTTTGACGCTGATAATAGCTTCGTATATTAGTAGTATTTGGTAGTATCCATAGACCAATTGCGAAATTAATGAAATATTTAAGTGATTTTTCCAACGTAGGATTTGGAAAATCGTTAAATTGAAACTTTGTCTATGTACAAATCCGGCTTAACAGGGGTCTCTTCCATTCTCCAGTTAGGTAAACCAGCATTTGAATGAGTGTGGCGGCATGATATGAAGTATGAATGTACAAAGGTTTCGCATAGGTGTAAGTTGAGACTTTTGAATATTGTACCTCCTACATTGTCCTACAGCTAGGGCAACTTAATGTATACCAGTGGCGACGAATCCATATTAACAGATATTATTTTGTATTTTTTAAGACGGTTGAGCCTCTTCCAAGCTTTAAAGTTATTTAAGCGTCTGCTCAGGTTTGCCCACCCACGACTTCACACTACGTCACTGTTAAATTCAAATTAGCCTTCTTGACACAACATTGGAACAGAATATTAACAATATTGTATTAACAAGTATATACTATACAGCGGTTTATAATCTATGTGTATACTATAATAACTACAAAAAACAACTGGGCCATGGGTACCAAGCTCAGCATATTTTCAGCTTGGCCAAGGGGCAAGGTCCTTGGTTTAAGG
The DNA here is from genome assembly GCA_947623375.1 of Apotomis capreana. NCBI lineage: Eukaryota > Metazoa > Arthropoda > Insecta > Lepidoptera > Tortricidae > Apotomis > Apotomis capreana. The sequence goes on from OX392520.1 coordinate 4,382,554, forward strand.
GTCACTAGTTAACATCTGATTCTTCTGTTCCAGACGATCACATGCGACTGCGACGCGACGCCGGCCTTCCAGCTGAAAGCCTTTAGCCAACGAGGAGAGAAGGTCGAGGTGTCGCACTACAGAGTCAACGTCAACAGGTCCAATGTTTATGACTTATAAGGCGGCCTTATTGCCGCAGTAGCACTAACTGTAGGCCTACGTCCTCCTAACATGTTCAAGCGGCATACCGTGTTTTTATCCCAGGAGGAGGAGTGGATCTGAAGCTACTTAAGGAGATAAATGCATCTTTTTTTGCAGTCCTATAGAGAACTTCTTCTCTATTTCTTTCCACGCCACGTCCTTAATACCGGACCAATCTCTGATATTTCCTTTGCTCTTCTATCAGATTGTCTCTCCCTTTCTACGTCCCTCCAATTCTACCGTTCATACACCTGTTCCTCTACTAACTTTATCGTAGCACCTAAAAGAAGTGAACAGTTTTTTTTATATATAATAACTACTTAACTTCGGAAAACACTATATCTAGAAACTGTTTATCGTAAGTTTGTCATCGAAAAACTAGTATCAGATATGTTACCCAAAATGTCTTCATTTCAGGTTCCGTGCTCGACTCAACGTGATGTGCATATCGGAGAAGCTCACGGGCGAGCTCCGATGCGATGGCTGGCCTGATGTCAAAGTGGCTCTGGCACCAGTCGGGCCCCTCAAGACTTCGTCCGGAGAGGCCAACCTCCAGCAGCTCGTCAGGTAAATACTTATTTCATTGGAGATATGGGAGATTAAACCATTTTAGGGGCAGGCTAGATAAATTGTCTTGATGATAACAAACACCGGAATCACACTAGATAAATGGCTAAGAATAAAAGAGATATGGCTACGGTGCGGTCTCCTGTCGTCCATCAGTTATCAAAAAGTATTTAACAAGTTTCTGAATCCATTCAACCGTTTCCTGCGTTCAATAAGGGTTGAAGGAAGCGAGGGAAGTGACCTTATCTTCTGCTCTAATAAAATGGAACAGTCTAACCTAATCTAGTATGTTTATCCTGGAATATATGCCTTATCATTATTACTTAAGCAGAGCATTGTGTCGTTATTGAACAGGAAATCTAAGGATGATCTTGTATGTTTCAGTGACATTGTCGTGAACGCGCTCCGCAGCACACAGCTATCATTCAACCTGTCGCACTACCCCACGTGCCCTAGATTGCGACGACACTTCGACACATCGCCGCGTCTGCCGCTGCACTATGACTCTATGGTAAGGATCCATACACAGACTACAGAATCAACCTGTTAACCACACCAGCGCCACTTTGATACGTGACTCTTTGTCGCGCGAGATATGCTAGCTATCTCTTTCTGTACAGTATAGTGAGAGAGTGACGGGTGATGCTATGTTATGTTGTGGGACATGAGTCCGAACCATAGTTGTGTTAGACGGGCTGATCTGACTGGAGTCAACAAAAGACCCAGGGCTAGCATTGCTGGACAAAAGTCCACACAGACACAGGAGTTTACTAGGATGCACCGCTAAGCATGACTCGTCTAGCCACTTTCTTGGAGTCGCTTCTAGTCTACGAATAAAATCATACGAAAATATTAACTCGCCGCACTCATCGAAAAAGGAAAAAGAACCATAAAAAAATAAAAAAAAGGACGCAGAGTTTGTCAGTAAGAGTGGCATGCTTCTACATATGTATATACTTTAAGTCATCATCAACATCCAGCTTATTTCACTGCTGTCTGAGAAGCGAACCGTTTATTTACCTTTAAAGTACATACATCGCGTAGCTTCCTTCTTTCTTCTACGCTGCCAGGTTTTTAATCTATGTTCTGATCCATCATGTTTATTCCAGCTGTCGCACGATGGCAGGCAAATGTACGCATCGACGCCAAACTCGGTATCCATGACGAATGTCCACGCACTCGGAGAGAAGAGGCTGCTCGTCAAGGTCGTCGGCGCCAAGGACTTGGGAGGTAAGGAACCGATTACACATCGTCGCTGTCATAGCACTAATATAGACAGTACCTAAATAACTCCACCTTGGATCAGATAGGTGGATAACTAAGACTTATTTAACTGGTCTACCGCGACATTTCTTCTTTACTTTCATTATCTGCCCCCCTGTTTTCTACCGTTATTAAAATTGTTGTATCCGTGTAAAAAAAATATAGAATCTTTTTATGTGTTTAATTTGTTAACTTTTTTTGGTGTGCAATAAAGCATCTTGTATTGTATTGTGTGACGTTTTGACGAAGTTACGAAGTGGTCTCAGTCTGTCTCAGATGAGATATTACAGCCAGTCGTTATAGGAGATGTCGACGAAATGTACCACTACCCGACGGATTACCTAATAATAATAAAATGGCCCAGGAAGGTAATTTTCAACTGTTCCCTTCCTTTGTACTAACTCCACCAAAAAATAGTAGATAAGATCGACGAATCCTATATTCGGTAGTCGTCGGCTAGACATTATCGTGTTTTTTGGGGCAGTTGTACCTAGAAGGAATCGTACAATAACTAGTCTTGCAAACAACCTTCACCCACCTACTTAAAGCATGAATATAATCTTATATCTATGCTAAAAAATATACAGCGAAATGCGAATGGGTTGCCTAAAAAAATCCTTATTAATATTCTCTAACAAGCTATATGACCCTTTATCGATGCAACATCATTCTTCAGGCAAGGCGGGATGCGGCGCGCCCTACTGCGTGGTGGAGATGGACGAGCCGCCGCAGAAGAACCAGACCGCCTTCAAGAAGGACACCACGGCGCCGCAGTGGGAGGAACACTTCCTATTGTGAGTATGAATCACTTTTTTAAGGCCATAACCTTGGTAATTAACATCGGGCTACTGCTTATTCCGCGATAGATCGATGATTATTTATTACCTTAATAGCGACCCGCCCCAGCCTAAACCTTCCTCTTGAATCACTCTATATCTATTAAAAAGAACCGCATCAAAATCCGTTGCGTAGTTTTGAAGATCTAAGCATACGTAGGGACAGACAGACAGAGAGACAGCAGGAAACGACTTTGTTTTATATTATGTAGTGATAATTCTTCGATAACTACCTGGGTTTTATATAGAAGTCGTTTTAAAAAACAAGTACTTAGGGACTATAATTACCTAAAACAAAAATTTATTAATTGCTTTGTATATTATTGTATAACGAAAGTTACTAGTATATTTTGCATTACCAAGTTTCGTTACACAAAGTCGATAATTGTAGTTTTGTTTTTAATAAGCCGAAGTACTTATATGTTTTTTGAAAACTACTCATCTGGGCTGGGGGCTTTGGCTGTGATATTTTTTGTTGGAGCAAATATCAGGTCATCATTTAAACCCATGTCTTGATTACTCTCTAGACTCATCTTTTGTTAGCTGATTTTTAGCTACTTAAACGTACCTTTACTTACTTGATTGTTATTGTTCGCAGTGACTTGTCCCCGCAAACAGCGGAGCTCCTGTTCGAGGTGTACGACCGCACCGGCCCGCCCTCTCCAGGCGGCGGCCCGTCTTCACACAGGTCATTAACTCTGGGTTTTAACTTTCTTCTTTTGAATAGATGTAGGTACATGGTCCAGTTCTGTATATCTAGATCGCCGATAAACCGGCGGATAGACGTGGTTATCGGCTAGCATAATAGTTATATTGGTATAAAATCGTTACATAATTTATATTAGCAATCCAAAATGAAACCTCGCCAAATATTACTTGGAAAACGACTATCACTTATCGCCGAGCCAAGCAAGCGTGCGTGCCGGCACGCCGTACCATCCTTTTCTCGAAGCCATTCAGAATATTTTCCTGTATTATCCTGATACAAATTTGTGTGCGAAAGAACCGGAGGATTTAACATTTAGGTAACTATAGGTACACTACCAACTACGAAAGCACTGCTGTAAGTATGCGGAGCGGAATATTTTGCGGATTGCGTTTTAACTTATCATTGCAACATGAAGATTTAACGTTCAATTTTCAACAATGACCGAGATGCCAAATACCACAGGTTCCTGGGTCTGGGGCTGGTGGGCATCGACGAGCTCCTGGCGGCGCCGTCGCAGCGGCAGCAGATCGCGCTGCAGACGCGGCCCATGGAGCAGCACGACGTCTCCGGCACTCTCACCGTTGAGGTAAGGAAGAAGCCCTTCTCAGTCGATTCCTCCCATGATTCGGAAAAGTCCGGATCGCTTCTTCAGTCGATTCGTTCTAAGATTCGGAAGACTCTGGGTCTCTTCTTCAGTCGATTCCTCCCAAGATTCGGAGGACTCTGGGTGTTAGGGTCCTACGGGACGTAAATGATAGCGGACTGTACAATATAAGGCTGGTTTATTAGCCGTCTCAATACATTAATAGGTTCCCGAGCAAACACTGAATAAATTAATATCGGTAATCGTCCGTTCGGTGTGGAGTAGGTGAAGCCGAGTGTCGCCGCCGGGTCGCCCGCCGCGCTCGCCGTGTTGATGACGTCGCGTTGTAGCCGCCCCCGCACCGCTCCTCCCGTGCGTATCTGAGCTGGTGCTTAGCACTGGGTCTCTTCTTCAGTCGATTCCTCCCAAGATTTGGAAGACTCTGGGTCTCTTCTTCAATCGATTCCTCCCAAGATTCGGAAGAATCCTGGTCTCTTCTTCAGTCGATTCCTCCCAAGATTTGGAAGACTCTGGGTCTCTTCTTCAATCGATTCCTCCCAAGATTCGGAAGAACCCTGGTCTCTTCTTCAGTCGATTCCTCCCTAGATTCGGAAGAATATGGGTCTCTTCTTCAGTCGATTCCTCCCAAGATTCGGAAGAATCTGTGTCTCTTCTTGTCGATTCCTCCCAAGACTCGGAAGTATCTGGGTCTCTTCCTCAGTCGATTCCTCCCATGATTCGGAAGAATCCGGATCTCTTCTTCAGTTGATTCCTAGATTTCAGCCGTGGGTGACCTTACATTACACTAATATTTTAAAGGCGAAAGTTTGAGTGTGCTTCTGTGTATGTTTGTTAATTCTTCACGCTCAATAGGCTGGACCAATTTTGATAAATTTTGGTATGAAGGTAGCTGACACCCTGGATTAACACATATGCTACTTTTTATCCCGAAAATTGTAATGTTCTCGTGGGATAACAACTGGGTAACACCGCGCAGCACAGCTAGTAGTTCCATATGGAGCTACATCGTACGCCGTTACTTGCGCACGCGAATTTTGGTTAACTAAACAAATTAATACTTACTTTGTATGAACCATTGTATAGTCATCGAGGCATCTTAGTTACTTTTGCTGACAAGGAACAAAATGCTATTAATTTTACCAAATATGAGTAATAGGCTGGGGATTTTGGTTTTTGTATGCAGCCACAAAAACGTTGTCTTTTTTCGTGATATTATTAATTTAATAATCTGTTAAAGACTAAATGCTTATTGACCAACAAATAATTCCACAGTTCCTGTTCATCGAGGGTGCAGATATCCCGGACCTGGGGTCCCGGCCCGTCAAGATTAAGGAATCCCTGCGGACGCTTTCGCCCCAGGGCCATCTCACCACTACCACCAAGACTATCTTCAAACAGAACGGTTCGATTTTTAGCTTGTTTTACCCCCCTTGCTTTAAAGACAAACATTTTCTAGGATGCTTTAATGAATCGATATTTTGTAGAACAAGAATCTAGAAGACTACCAATGCCAGTACCTATACAAAGTAGCGTTCCAACGATCTGTTATAGTTATGTCATGTTCCAGTAATGACTGCGGCGAACAAATAGAGCGGCAACCGCGCGCGACGGCTCGTGGCGTGATATAATTTTAGTTTACTTCGTGGAATTGTTATTATTTAAAATCAACATCACATCACAATCAATTTTCTTCCATGACCACTCGGTTTTGATCCATCGAGTTTGTTAAACTTAAAGGCCACGACATGCTATAACTAGCGGTTGAGCGAGAGATCCGAACGCGGCGGCGATACGAATGGGCGAGACACATATCGCGCACCGCTGCCGCTCGCCGCTAAGTCCGAAGTCGTGGCCGGGCCAATAGGCGTCTATTGTTGACATCGCGGACATAACTTGGATCGTTTTCGTTAAAAGGCGTCCTAGTTAAGATTTCAATGGTACTAATGTGAGTGCAATACTCGCCAATAAACTTCGTGTTTGGCGAAATTTGTTATAAAATGTGTATTGTGTACCATGCTTTTTTGAAATAAATAAAAAATAAACTAATGTAGTAATGACTCTAGAAACTTCGAATTTACCCCTATACACCGAAAAAAACACCAGTAGCGTATACTGTAACTTTCCAGGGCACGAGAAGTCAGCCCTGACGGAGTCTGCCCTGCGAGAGCTGGAGCTGAGCCCCACGAGCGCCGCCAACAAGTCCACGCTCATCATACACTCCGTGCAGCGGGTGAGGATCTGTTCAGTCCACCTAGCACAACTGCGATGCGACTGAGTCGCGAGACATAGAAACACCTGTCCCTTTCTCATAGAACTGTACAGAAAGAGAGGGGTTATATATCTCGCGTAAGAAAGAGTCACGTGTCACAGTTGTGCTAGAGGTGCAGGCGTGGCCTACGCGCCGCAACTTCACTTACGTAAAACAAAGACTTTGTAAATGTCCATCCATGCACCATTATAGGCGTCTTGGAAGTGTCATTTTATATCAGTAAAAAAGCCTTTGTATTACATTAAGTGAACCTATTCAAAACGAAGGGCCATCTATTTTTTACAATCTTTCGTCGGCTGTCTTTTAAAAGGTGTGATTTTTTTCGTTTTTAGAGTTTCATTTTGAGTGTTTCGTTTTTAATTAACATGGACATTGTTTTTTCCATCCCGCCTGCGTTTTGCCATGCATGATTCGGATTGGATTTTCATATCAGGAGCCGAAGAAGTCGATCAAGGTAAGAAAAATTTCACTACAAAATTCTCATATGTCGTGTACATATCATGTTTTTGTTATTAGTCCGTTTTTAATTTAGTTGTTTAAGGTCTGTTTTATAATTTATGTCGTAGTCATCAATTACATTGAGAAATTAATATATTTTAAGCAATCATACACATTAGGCTCTTTGCATATAGCATTCTTTAACGCGCAGAGAACTCGCGTATTTTAATATATAACTACAGTACCTATTTGGTCTGGAAGACATTTCAGAGAAGACAGGTCTACAGGCATTTGAAGATTTTAAAGTGAGCGAAGACATTTAATGTATTTTATTTAAAAGATAACTGCGAAATAATAAGAATATAACACATAATATGTTTTTCTACTGACAAGCAACTTTATGAAACAGATCTTTAGCATGACATTATGTTAGAGAATTGCTGTATTTTAAGCTCGTGCTCCTTTTAACCTGAATTGATTTTGATTGCGAATGTTATTTTAAGAAGACGTTTTGATATTTTTAAAACTTTGATAGTCATCCAAATGAGAATCCTCAAATTTCCTATGTTGCTGTAAAATGTACCTACATTACTATTCGTTGTTCGTCTATATAGGAACTATATCTGGATACAAAGTATTTGTAATTTTACATCTGTCCCCACAAGCCAATCGTACAATAGCGGACATTGTCATCGTTTAATTCCAAAGCCTTTGTGTTTATAAGACGGGTAAAGTCCGTTTATAGACGAACACCTTTTACTGGCGATTTGGACTATACCAAAACATAATATGAACTCCAAATTATCAAAACGTCGTTTTTAAATATTTGTGCCGTTTTGCCACTAACCCTGTAAAACCCCCGAAAAGGTTGAACTAACCGATTCCGGCAAGTTCATCGAAGTGGAGCGCGAAGAAAACAAGCTTGACTCCCCGGACCTCAGCAGCACCATGGAGAGTATAGACGAGGACAGGCCTGAGCAACACGTGACGCCCAACACGTCGCCCGGACGGACGGTTAGGATCAAGGAAAACGGCGCCAAGACCAACGGGGAGAATGTTGATGTGGTATGGTTTTGTACTAATTCTTAACACGCACGGTTGTATTATGCACTTGGTTGTTATTAGGCATGAGTAGAGTTTAGGTAATGCTTATGCAGGGATTCAAGCAATCAAACCAATGAACATCTCAAGAATTTTTACCACCACGGCGGTGGCGCCAAACATATATAATATATATTTTTTGGTATTGGAAAAAATAATAATAATTGCAAAAAATTAAAAAAAAAAAAACAAATTTACGGAGACAATTCGTTTATTAACCTTTTGACCGCCACAGTCGGCTGTGGCCGTCAACAAAAAATCGTGCCCCTGACGCCACGTCGGCCACAGCCGTCCAAATTTCAATGATCAAAAACTTTGTAATTCTAACCGCTACAAGTATTTTTCAATCCCTGTTGATTTTGGGGCACATCTTTTTTTTTTACTCTGGCGTCAGTGGCACGGTAAATTGCTAGACCGCTTGGCGGTCAATAGGTTAAAATATATTTTTCTATGGTTGACTGGTAGAGAATGCCATTTGGCATTAAGTCCGCCATTTGTACTAACTTTTGTTTTGTGCAATAAAGTTTATATAAATAAATATAATATTTGTGCTTGGGTCATGGTTGGTCTATGTATTTAAGTATATATTTATCTATATAAGTATGTATATCGTCGTCTAGTACCCATAACACAAGCCTTCTTGAGCTTAATTTGGGACTAGATCGATTTGTGTGAGGTTGTCTGATATTTATTTATTTATTTATTTAAATAAATAAAACACAAAGATTTTGTTCTTAAAAATGGTATCCCGTGCCTTTAGCAAAGTAACTTCCCGTCTCTACGCAGTCCAAAGCCTTTGTGTTAGGCTAGGTTATCGTAATGCTGTACATATAGTTTAGGTCCCAATAGTTTAAGTTATGTATACTTTTTATTTTGTGTTTTTTCTTTAATAAAGAAACCATATTGTGATATTTACAGCAAGGCGACTATGTCCAGAAACCAGAAGAAACCCCCCCAGAGCCGGCACCTCGGCAGAAACGAAGAAGGGACTTCTTCGGCACCATAAAAAGAAGGTGAACTATTATACTGCCCTGTATGTACTGCCTTATACATGTATTTATGTTCTGTTCTGTGGTATTAATTATATATGCGTGTATAGATTAGGAGTGTTAACATATTGATGTTACTACATGAACTTTGTATGTCTGACAACCAAACATCGTAAATTTGCAAGCGCAATCGGTTAACCGATTTGTATGAAAAAAAAAAACGAGTTTCGGTTAATACTCGGTTATTTTCCATACTAAAAATAACCGATTGCATTCTACCTTATCTATTTGCCAAAATGATTGATCTATATAGAGATTTGACGCAATTGGAAAATAAAGAAGCTTTCTAGGAGTTTGCATAAATTGAAACATTTCATGATGAGTACATATTTGAATATCATTTTATTTAGAAATACGTAAACATTTTAGAGGCACATTCGTTTTTAAGTTGCTCTTTCTCTACCAATTTGCTATGTTTGCTGATGACATTTATGCGTCAAAACTTCAAAAGTAATCCTGCCAATTTAAATCAGAAGATCTATAATATGTATATACTTAGTCGTTTTTATCACGCGAAAGATAAAATGATAAAATATCCTTAACTTTCTTATATGTTTATGCGAGTGAGAGTGAGGTATGCTTCATCTTTATCACGCTATAAAATTTACCATTATAGACCCACTTATTTTTATTGTAAAGGTCGTCAGAAAGAAGATAAAAAAAAAATGGTTTTTCGCTTGAGTATTTTTATATGTTTTGCTTTTATGTTTTTACAATAAAGCTATTTTTATTATATTGTAATTTATATTTATCCTTTGAAATTGAACTAGTTAATGAAACCAAGTACCTATATGAATTGAATCAGTACCCGGAAAATTAAGCAAATAGACAAACATTTGCCATTTTATTAATTTGATATTTTAATTTCTACTAGTTCGGCTTAATTTTACATCAAATTTATCCGTCAAAATATTGGCTTATTAAAAATAGATTGAAGAAAGAAATTAAAAAAAAAAAAACATTTCCCACGATCTCGCTTCTCCACATCACATCACAGAAAAAATAAAAAAGGAATTTTCCGAGGGGACACCCGGGTTTGAACCGGGGACCTATCGATCTGCAGTCGATTGCTCTACCACTGAGCTATATCCCCGCTGATGCACATGGCGAAAAACTGTATCTGTTTGAAACAAAGGCTATCATAGCAACATTACGTAGGCCGCGTAGGCGGGTAGCCAAAGATAATATGGGTTTTGTCACGTTTTCGCTCGACAACTCGAAATTTATTTTACCGCTAACGTGATATTAAATAATTTGCTGTGTATACTTTTAAAATTACACAGCTCTTAACATTGTTTAATTTTATAAAAAGTTATTCGCTGCATAAGGTTAATTAGCAAAGCAATTGTGCAAACATATTTTTTGTAAGCCATATTTCAATAATGCTATAGGTACCTACCTATAATTACACACAGAAAACGAGCGCGAATACTATTTAATATTCCTAGGATGATTGCGTATGCGTATATAGAGGCAAATGCGACTTTTGATGAAATTATAGATGCACAAAATGATTTTTAGACCACTCATAGGTACATACCCTTACTGCATAAAGTATGGCACTATCATGAAAAGTCTAATTTGCCTCTATAGACGCAATAGTCCCTCGTGATCTTACCTACAAAGAATTAACTTAACTTGTTAATTATATTATAGGTATATTTTATATGTATATACCTACTATTTTGGTTCAAATTAAGTTTGCCAGGACATTTATAAGTGTCGATATTTAATTGTGTATAATTAATACGACCTGCTTTATAACGACGTATGATTCTGAATTATTCAGATAAGTTCCTTAAAGTTTTGCTTAGCCATTGAATAATATTTAACCCCATTTTGTCGTAATCATCATTTTCCTTTTGCATATTAAAAGACGATTTAAGCAGTGTCTAATAAAGTGCGGCACGAAGACAGCTGGTTAGACACATTTTATAAATATCTAATAACTGTATCTAACTAATCAATATGATACGTGTATCATTATGTGTACAATAATACGAGTTTTAGCACGTTCCATGCGCCTATACCTAACGTATATACTTTTCCGCACATTATTTTAACTTTTTTGAACGCTGTCTATGAACGTAAAACAGAACAGCTGCATCACTAGACGGCGTAAGCACAACTATTGATTATACGATTTTATGTAAGGTCAATTGGGACAAGTGCGCCAGTAGGGCAAGCGCGCCTATTACCGTATCAAAATATTAAAAAGTAAGCTACTCTATATTAAGTTTAATTTTCCATCAAATTCACTACCCAAAGGTTGTCTGGAAGAGATCGCTTTTTAGCGATAATACCGCCTGTTGTCTACTGTTATTTGTATTTGTTTTGTTTCCTTTTGTAAACTTTTATTGGTGTGCAATAAAGTATGTAATCAATATAAGAAAACCGGGACGACTCTACAGTATTGCCACTTTTTAATTTCTACTCTTTTTGGTCGGACTGTATTCCATTGTCTTGTATTGTACCTATAGGTGTTATACTACTAATGCCAACTAACTAGTTTGTGAGATGACATTAGCACTAGCAGATGCAATTGCCCCGCTGGTTGGTGTACTTGTCCCAACTCATACTGTTTATGTCCAGTATTTACTCGCTGCGTCGCGCGGTGTTTTACCCGCTAATCACGCGGCAACACTGTTTTTTTTTTCGGAATAAAAAGTAGCCTATGTGTGAATCCTGGGTATAAGGTACCTTGGTACCAAAATTTATCAATATTGGTCCAGCCGTTTGAGAGTGAAGAAATAACAAAGATTCACATAAACACACTCACAAACTCTCGCCTTTATAATATTAGCACAGAATACTTAATATGATATTAGTGTGATATTGGTAGTAAAGCAACGCTGTTTATTGCTGCAGCTATTCTAAATGTAAATAAGTATTACTCCTTAAAACATTATCATTTTACTTCCATACTCTTGCTTTAGTATGAACGTGTAATAATGACGCATTTGTGTAGGTTGGGTCGGTCGCGCACGCGCGGTACGTCGTTGGACCTGAACGACAGCGATGTGGACCAAAGCCGCGTGAGAAGCATCAGCGCCGAGAGGAACCACCACGGTTAGTATAACATGGTATAACACAGTAAGGTAAACGTCCCTGTGCTCGATACTGTCCCAATAGTTGCCATCGTTATGGTTGTTATGTCATTAGCAATAGAGGTGACAGCATGGTGTCAACTATTAGGCATTTAGCGTGTCGAGCACAGGGTTTTACCTTATCCTGGTTATTGGCTGTCTGAAGTAGAGAAGAATGTGATGTTATGTGGTCCCTTAGCTCTCAATGAAACTGTATCATTTATGAACACTAAAAATATGGTTTTAGAGCTTAATGAAACTTTATTCTGCAAATAGGCCACCAGGGCACTTTTACATGTGTAGACTCAGACATGTAAAAGTGCCCTTGTGGCCTACTTGCAGAGCGACTGCCTTTGCCTATATAGGTCACTGCAACATTTTATTCCTTTATATAATTCCGAATAACTCTTCCACTGTATCTTTGCAATGTTTGTATGGTTGATTAATTATGGTTATTATAGGTATTTTTTATGCAGCTGGTGTCCGATTTAACTGAAAATATCATCAGCTAGATGAAATCTTCAGTTCAAATCTGATGGATGATCCGAGAGAAGAAACCGAAGGTAGTCCGTAGTCCGAAGACTACATAACGTAGACCCGTAACGTTTGAGTTCGTTAGATCCAGACGAGCAGATGAGAATAGAAACTTGACTCATAATAATATTTTCTGGTATTATCTTTTCCAGATAAAGCCCTATCCATCCCCAACAGAAACGTGTACTCGGCCGGCGCGTCGCCCGCGCAGTCCGGCGACGAGTCCAGGACGTCCAGAAGGTACGTGGCAACACTCGCTGACACGAACTCGCCAGCAATAATGGTATAAGAAAATATGTTACGGCACTCCCGCTATTGAGACTTTCTACGTCAGTGGTTAGTTGCCGCTTTATAGTAGCAAAATAATGGTTGATTTTTTTTTACCGCCGTTATAAAAAATCATCATTTTGCATTTATGCGTTACGATTGTAATGTTCTTCGACTACCTACGTTTTATTTTTCCGTAATACCTAACTGATTTAAAAACACTCACGATTTTGTGAGATTCATACAGATAAAAAGGGAATCGGGGAGTATTATGATGCACCACTGGCAACACAGAAACGGATTGACAAAACCAACCGACCAATCATAGCGTGATGACATCAAAAGTCTAGTCTGTCATTTCAGAGTGCCATACCTTATTTTCTTACCCTGTTAGGTAGTAGTCTGTATGTCTGCATCTGGTAACGCCGACATAACCTTTATGCGGTATTTGCACATACGCGGTAATCGTAAGGCGAATTACGAATACCTATGTAAATATAACACATTCGCTTGAGTGGCCAGGAGACATAATGTCACAATGCCACAATAGAAAAAAACATGGTGTTGCCAGGTTATTCTATACAGACCTGCTGACTTAGTGTGTGTTAAACGGGTGAATACGAAAATTAAAAAAAATATGCGACCTGATATATTTTGAGAGAGACAAGAATATAATATTCAACTTTATCATCCTAGTTGCGGGCTTCACAACCGTCAAGGAACTTGTCATGAGAAAGGGTTAAATATTTTTGAAAATGAATGAAAGTTGATCTGTTTGAATGACTGATTTGATAGAATTATTGTTTAATTTTCTTTAAAAGACCAATACGGAGCAATTGTTAAATTATTCTTATAACTAAATATTATAATATTGTCTGGGAACTCGAAGTGACTTGATTGTTACAAAAATGTATAGATTTTCAAGTTAAAATAATAAGCGTTAAAGGGATGCCATTAAGGTATCTTGACTTGGGGTACCATCAGGTCACGTCAGTTCTTGTTCATGATGTAATGCAGCATGGCAAGACTACATTATATTAATCTAACTTTCACAAGTATTATTAATATGATATTATATACAATTTAAAGTACTAACTGCTTATAACTTGACACATAATGCTGTCTTGCCATAGAATATGTGTTTTATTTATTTATAAGTTGCCACGTTACGGCACTAATGGTAAATTTTCTTTCTTTTCATCTGTCAACACTCATGCGCTGGGGGTAACGCACTGCAATCTGGTAACACTGGTTTTTCATACTAAAACTCTCTTTTTTATTCCGTGTTTGATTCGCTTTCATACCACGCTTGAATATCGGCACTATACGGATGCCATCACTAATTCTTAATTCACATTTTAATTAAATCTTAATATTGGCGATTGTGAAAATGAATTTAACTTCTTATACATTTCATCAAATCAATACCATTTGTACATATTGCATTTCTGATATTCACGAAATTGTACTGTTTTTGGCACGGCACATTCACGTTTTCAATTTGATCTTAATGCTATTTTATCTGACGTTTTTATACCTCTTAACTATCTTTTTTTTCTATTGTATTATAATAATGAATTTTTATCTCAAACTTATCACACCTATTTTCCATTCGCTTCAAAAACCACGCCAAAATCCCACCTCAATCATTGCCGACTCAAATATCGAACAAATCTTGGCCGTAAATGAAACCCTGAAGGTCCTCTCTCAGCGAAATGTCGGGGTTCAGTACGGCGTCGGCGCGGACGTTCGTGCACGAGGCGTCCACCCTGGTGCTGGAGACCCTGGAGGCGGGCATCAGGAAGCACTACCTGGTGCCGCTGGCGGTGGCGCAGCGGTCCCGGTGGAGGCGGAAGGGTGTGAAGTTGCACATTTACAATGAGCACACGTTCATCGCCAAGCATTTGAGCGGGTGAGTCTATAGCGGGAAATCAATCCAAATGGGACAGTAGGAAGTCACAAACTATAAGAGATAGGGAAATCTGTTCTTAGGAACCATGGCGTCGGTTTTAGATTTAATAAAAACTGCATTTTTGTTTTTTTTTTTTTTAATAACTCTCATACATAAAGCCGGTCAAAACCGCTATAAAGAATGTTTCAATACGACATGCGATTACTTACAGATTTTTAACCAGGTTCAATGAGGTTTGAATCTAAAATCGACGCTTCCTATGAAAAAAAACCCTATGTCTTATAGTTTTCGTTCTTTCACTACTGACCTCTCCCTGTAAAGAAAAAGATATAAAACATAGACGGTAAAAAATAAAAATATTATAAATAAAGAATGTGCATCTTGCACACTATCCGCTACCCAAAGGTTGTCTGGATCGCTATTAAGAGATAAGACCGCCTGTTGTCTACCTCTGTTTCTTTTCATCTCTCATGCTTCGTGTGTTCCTGTATGTTTGAGGTGTGTAGAATCTTTTGTTACATATGGTAACACCCACCCCGCCAAAAAGCGGAGTTTTTGACAGGTGTGGATTTCGTTATAGACTGGGTTATGAGAAACTAAATAGAAGACTTTATTATCAAACTATAGTGTTGTATTAATATATTACATAGTGTTGTATTGCATATTTCCAGCGGCACGGTGTGCGAAGTCTGCCAGAAGACGATCGCCCGGCGGCTGGGCAAGCAGGGCTACGAGTGCCGCGACTGCGCGCTGAAGTGCCACAAGCACTGCCACATCCGCGCCGCCGCCGCCTGCCCCACCTCCTCCGTGCACAACATGGAGCTGTGAGTATCTTTTTTTCGTTAGCTTGAGAAGCCGGAAGCCTAGTATGGCTGCATCCGTAAATCATTAAATGACAGGGGGCGGGGCTAGCCGGCCGCACCTGCCCGGAATGATGTGAGTATCTGTGCTCAGTGCCGTATTTATCCCTACATCAAAAGACTGTGGCAGATGACATTGCAGTGCAGTGTTGCCAGATGACATATTTATGAAAATGTAGGGTGAGACAAAAAAGTCTAGAATTGAAAAATCCGTAGTTCTACAGATTTTTAGACTATACTGAAGCTTAAAATGTTATTAAAAGTTAGTAAATTTTTCAAAAACGTAGGTGGTCCATAGCTTATTCGTCGTTTTGAGCTGGTAAGAAAAAGAAATTTATAAGACGGAGTGAAAGTGCATGAATACTCCACGAATGTGTCAGCCAGGATTATAATTCATTTTTCGCAGAAAAAGTACATTCCGTTTCATTTATGTCATGTTTTGGTGATAAATAAAAGTAGTCTGAAATTCCGTTGGTTCCCCAATAATTTCCGTAGATCTGGGCAGAAAGCCTAAATTCCATAGATCTACGGATTTTTCCGCAGCTCTGGCAACGCTGCCCTAGAGTCAAGTCAAAGTCAAAGTCAAATCATTTATTTGCTAGAACACAGCGGTTTAGGTCTTATAATTCAATGTTTATTTTCAATGTGCTCAGCCTGCAAGCAAGCCTAGGCCCACAAAGCCCGGGCCTAGGGGCCCAGCCAGTCTAGGAGCCCTAGTCCCAGAAGCAGGCCTTGCACCATTATAATGTTTTCCTTATTTATCACTTAAAATACTACTGCCTACTATTTAATGTACTGAAAACAGTTTCGAGATGTATAGGGGGGGCCCAAATGCGAAGTGCCTACGGGCTCTAAGTCCGGCCTGTCTGTGGTGGGGTTACCAGCCGAATAATTTATAGGGTTTATTTCAAGTATTACGGGAGTGTTTAATTATAATTAAATTATTAGTATCTGTGGTGCTGGGGTTGCCAGGCGACTTATTTACAGGGTTTATTTTAATTATTATGGGAGTGCTCAATTTTAATTACATTATGTAAGTAACGAAATTTGCTGTCTAAATATTGATGAATAGTGGCATAATTGAACATTATGAACTTTATTAACAAAACTGGACTTAATCCCGTTTAAATCCCGTTCGGATGTTAAGATCCGCCCATTGTCTCCAAGGATAATTTAAAAAATAAACAATGGCGTCAAGGTAATATAAACATCTTTTTAAGCGCGACTAGGCTCGTTTTGTCGTAATAATAATCAACATCCTTTGTTGCAGTATTAGTACCATAGATGACAAATAAAAAATTGGGCAAGTGCGAGTCCGACTCGCGCATGAAGGGTTCTGTACCTATACACACACACATATATATATATATATAATCTATAACAAGTTTGTTGTATGGGAGCCCCCTTAAATATTTATTAAATTTTATTTTTAGTATTTGTTGGTATAGCGGCAATAGACCGGCTATCACCGTTCTTGAGATATAGCCTGGTGACAGACGGACGGACGGACGGACAGCGAAGTCTCAGTAATAGGGTCCCGTTTTTACCCTTTGGGTACGGAACCCTAAAAAAGCCACTGTGAAAAAATACCTTCGAAATTCTCGCGCTTGCAACGGAAAATTGACTAGCCCAGCTGTTTTCTCGTAACCGAGAGGCCTTTGCTTTCGAGAATCACTTTAGATAAAACGGATGTTTTAGTTAAAATATGTACAATTTTTATAGGTATAAAGGACAGAACAAAACAAAACAGGAGAAGCACAATACACGGAAATGATCGACAACTCTCGTTTCACAAATATAATAAATATTTATATTCTACACATTTTTCACACTTGTGTGCTTTCCATTCTGCGGCTCGTTACTTTTTTAAAACATACGAGTGATCGAACCGTAAAATTAATTTTACCGTCCGAGAACCTTATGCATACTGGTAAAGTCTGACATGAGACATGACATTGCCTTGAGTTCTGAAGGGCGTCTTGTGTTGTGTAGAGATTCAAGAATAAAATGTAATAAATATTTATGAAACGAGAGAACGTCATCACATAATATTATTGAATTAATTTTGTATGGTAATATCTAACATCTATAATTTGTTTCATGCTTACAGCTCACACTTATTTACTTACATTACGTAACTAAACTACTTACTTGCTCATTTCATCTACATAATTTATATTCCTAAGGTGACAATCCATATGGTATACCAAGCGAACAACAGATATATGCTATTTTTTGCTATAAAGCCTCTAATATTTTAAAATACTGCTTACTTAATATTCATCATTCAGTTCACGTACTGATTGTACTTATTAAGTACAGTCAGTAGCGCACTAAAAGTGGCTACGATATCGGAATGCTCAAAATGATAACGATATGGCTCTTTATTACCAAGAGAATACCTAAGGCTTGTGCAGAACATTTTAATCATGTTTTTCTGCGTAGGTAGCTACTTTTAGTATTAATTATACCTACATTGCTATAGTCTATTTTATATAACTTTGTGCGTTTGTCATGTAATCTCAGTACATTTTATAATTGAAATATCTTTCTTATTTCCCGTTTTTTTTCGAATGTTATAGAAAAGATTTTTGTTATAGGTAGATATAGATTTTAAAATTAGCCTACTATAATATAAAAATTTGTAATAATAAGTGAAAAACCGAAATCGAATATTTTGTATGGAGCCGAATAACGGTATCCGATCCCCGATTAAAATGTATTGAGATGACAGACACCACACGTATATTCTGTATGAAATAAACTATAGTAAATACATTTCATGTTGATTGTCACACCATTATCACTTTAAGTAGCAAATTTTGTAAGCAAGTAGATAATAATAATAAATAATACCAATAAAATGCTTGTTTTGTCACGTGAAACTATGAATATCAAATTGAATTGGAATAAACTGCATTATTACAAAAATAACATTAATTTGACGGGGAATAGAATCCTACTTTCATTCGATCAATATATCGATATAAAATTCATATCAGAGGCACTCCGAGAAAAAACAGGCTTTTACTACTTATAAAAGTTTACAAGATTGGCTATTAAGGTTAATGATGTGATACAAGAATATTACCTAAAATTACGCTTGTTATGAAAGTAATAAAAAAAATTATAAAGTTCGTCGGTAGAGTTAAAAAATAGTTTTCAATGCTCGAGACTATATCATCTAGAAGTACTTTTGCAACTAAAGTTTGACAATGCATTATATTATATCGAGTTACATTAGGCTAAGGGTCAAAACGAAATTTAGGCGTAGGTACTAGGTAGCCATACAAAACGAGAAATAAATCAATAAGGAAAAAGGAAAAGTTCCGTTGTACGACACAAATTTACGATACAATAAGGGACCTTAAAACATAAACTTAAGGTACGTTATTCGACAGTCCATTGTCGTAGCAAAACGGAAATTTTCATACAAACTTAAATTGATGTGTGTTAAGATGAGAGTTGATCTCCACCAAATAATTTGACAGTGACTTCCTTATTTTCAAACGATTTCACAGCATCATGTCGACCATTTTAGCCAATCTCGTGAACTATATCGACTATATTATTTAGCTATTCGCTTATATGTATGTTTACTTCCACGGCGGCCAGGTCCCATTCCCATAGCTTTGGAAACGGAAGGTATCTATGTTTTATTGTTTACTAATCTGTGTCGTCATTGTGCTTGTTCGCCGACGCCGCAGGGCGGCCCACCAATTTATATGATATCCCACTTCTGATGTTACATTGGTTCACGATTAGTTTTGTGACGTTTTCGAAAATTTCCGGAAACTTTTCGCATTTCCCATACAAATTTTCGAAACGGAACATCTCTATTCACAATTCGAGTTGATAACATAAATCTGATTATTGTATTAAGCGGTTTACACTCACGTGAAATTGTCAGGAACGGCCCGACATGTTTCGAACTCGTGTGGAGCTCTTCATCAGGGACTGCTACCCTTAGGTACACAGCCGCGGCAACTATGTCACTGATTCTTTGAATTTATTCCCGTGTGCATAAAGAGCGAAGACGCTGTGCATAATAAAACGGTAAAAAATAAAAATGGAAAGTCTGGGGAAGAAGATTTTCTATTATTATATAACTATTATGTTTTCTATTATTATTAAACTACCGAGGAGATGATTTTCTATACGAATATATAGATAATTTACGTACGTTACGTCGTTACGGAGTACATTAAAAATGTAGAATATGTATACATACACCCTTGTCCAAATATTAGAAATACAATTTCGAATTTAGTAAGTATTATAATTCGCTTCGGAAATATAGGTATCTGTGTGTAGGATTTATTTCTGATGATGTAATCATATTATGACACGAATATATAAATTGGTAGGCTGCACTTGCGTTCATGTTAAAAATCATACTATCATAAATAAAATAACCTATTTAAGTAGTTATATATTTTCCGTAATATGTTTGTACTATTTTATTTATAGGTATATTACCGTCTATTCAAATTGAACCATGCGTCTTTCGACGCGTGTAGTTTCGAATAGTCGTTTATATTTCTTTAGATAATTTGTGTTAATAAAATAGCAATGTATATACGCTACTAACATAGTATATAATTATTCTTTTAGATCCATGCTCCCAGTGCTAAACGAATAGCGAGCATCGAGAAGACTGCAAGATAAATGAAAATATATCCAAGCAATTTCCACTCAGGTTTATTGAAAACGTTCAAAGTTTGTACGCTGAATATTGTGAGGCTTTTGTGGTCGTTCGTAGGTATAAAGGCCAAAGCGTGAGACACTTCAGTGGACATAAGATGATCGTCACACGATATAATAAATGTCAAAGCATCCGTCATTTCACTGGATCTATATTACAGGGTATGTTTCACTTTTGAAGAGTTCGAACCCTGTAATATTGGGCCAGCGACTTTCTGAATGCATGTGATTGCGAGAGTAACTGATTCTTTATCATTTATTTAGCGCGTGACATTCGCCACTCGCATGCGCCGTCGAGAAAAGAAACCGTGCTGATACACTCTAAAAAATCTAGTCGCACTATTGTTGCATTTTGGGTGTCAAAGTGTCTCATTCTTTGGTGAGTAGGTATAGCATGCTTTTGGAATTTAAAGTGCAAACGCCATAATAGTGGAGCACTTTGCATAGATAGGTGTTTTAGAAAATTAAGGAAGCACATTCGTAGATAGATAAGTACATTAGGTCTATATAGAACTTCATTAGAACATTTATTAGAACGTAAAATGTTGTACGCACCCTTATACGAATCAGAGTTAGGAATGAAAATTCACCACTTGGGCTTAAGTATATTGGATATGGTTATATGTGACTTGTACCCAGGGTTATATATTATGTGAATATCACTACCACTCAAATGCAGAGGTTCTATATGACCTAAATATGTTGCATGGCACTATTAAACTTAAGTAGAGTATTCTTGGCTTTTATTGTTTGTCTGCTTTGGATGTCCTTGAATATTGGTTCTTTGGTTCTCTACGGATTGAGTGTTACTGTTAGGCTGCTTGATAATGATAATGTACTTGGTTTTTTAGTTTGATTTTTGTAAAAGGAGTTAAAATAATTTTAATTTGCCTGCTTTAAGAACCATGATAAGGCTGCCCGTCCACATAAGCGGAGCAAAGCGGAGATGCGTAAAACGTACTAATCACATTTCTTACATCGAATATATTTCTTCCGGGCTTTACAATGACACAGTCTGATTGTTCTTTTTTTTTCCGCTTCGCTTCAGAGGACAGTCAGCCTTTAATGGTTCAAATTTAATCACGCAGACGATGAATGACGTCCATAGGGAATGCAAACCGGTAAAATTTTGGAAATTACCGGAATACCGGTAAATTTCCGGTAATTTCTATGGAAACATTTATCGGTTTGCATTCCCTAGACGTCCATGAAAAATGTCATGCGACAACGACAATTTTATGTAGGTACTACGTGGCTGATATTCAGCCCATTGCCAAGCCATAGGTACGAAATTTGTGAAATTCATGTGTTTTCACTTTTCACTTTCCATTTGGGAACTTACAACAAAAAAATACATTATAGGTAATTAAATAAAATTAGTTTTACTTCCGAATCATACGTCCCATATCGACCAACTTGATTAGTTACTACAAGTGTTTAGAAAAGTATGTGTTTTTGTTTGCACGATTATAGTTATTGAATAATTCTTCCTGGTTACGAATGTATATTTGACGTTCTTAATCTATTTTTTCTGTTTCAGGGCTTACATCTCATCTCCGTACACAGACAAGAATATAAGGATGTTGTGATTTTTCAGACTATAACGCTTCAATGCACAAAGCATAAAGTTTTACCAACAAAATATTTCATATAGTCCGTTTCAAACATTCTGACACGATACAATAGGTTAATGACCCGAACTAGTTATTTATTTAAATGACAATAACACGAAGTTATGATGATTTTATGATTGTTGGAGCGATCTTTTTTTCTAAAACAACGATTTGAAATAGGAACTACGTCGATAAAATAACGTTTAATAATAGAAATATCGTGTATAGGTCAATAACCTTAGTTTCCGATATATTTGAAACGGACTATACAATTTTACACACACAAATCTCTCTAAGTACAACACTTATGTACGCTTCTGTAAACTTTGTATATGTATAGGCTTTTTTACAAATATATTTACAATATTAATGTTATAAAATCTAGTTTATAAGTTATTAGTGGTTCAGACTGCTGACTCGAAACAAGACGATGGGTAACGTTCGTGAACTGACGAACTCGAATGCCATAGCAAAATTAACTGTAGGTAATACAATATTAACCTTTTGAGCGCCAAAGACGACAAATCACGTCGACGGAAAGCTGTGCCCCAGGCGCTATACAATGCCATACTATCTGCTGGCAGCTTGGTCTGGGACACAGTTTTCCGTCAACGAGCTGGGCGGTTAAGAGGTTAAAGTCGGACAATTATTAGAGTTCGCGAGTTATCCATCAAAACCCGCTTCACCGGTAAGGATAGAATTAGATTAGGTATCGCTAGATCCCACCCAAGCCTATTGAAAACAAATATGGAACCTAATACTACACTAGTTATGTTGATTAAGCAACATTACATGAAAAGCGAGCCTTAGAATGGAGCTGCAACGTTCTATCTTATGTTCTTGCATTGCACGTATACATATTAGGGAATAATTAAACGATCAATTGTTGTCAATTGTTTGATGACTAAGCCAAAATTAGTAAGCTCAACATATGAGACAAAGGAAAGTAACTTGATTTGTTTTAATGCCTTTCAGTCACTGAACAATTGACAATGGCAAATTGATTGTCTAATTTCTCCCTAAAAACATTATTGTGCTCTATGGATCGCGGAAGCTAGACTTGCAGCGTTATAAAATCAACACTTTATAATAACCCTTTTTTTTAAATCAGCTGAAGTTACAGAGATTTATTTAAATAATCTCTACCTCACCTTCTGACAAATATCAAATCGATTTAGTTACCAAAATATACACATTTTTTGTTAATTTATGTTGTTATCTAACTTAAATAAGGTCCTATGGAGGAATTGTGAAAAGTGGTAATTTAAACCTTATACTTAGTGAACTAAGTGCTATATTGCACGAATTGTGATCTGATATCGTTAATGTGCAATAACTAATACTTAAAACATTCACTTTCGCTTCAGCTTTCAGTATCGCTACCTACTTACCTTCAAAATATACCTTACCTTACGGTAAATACATGACTCCAAAGAAATTGAATGTTTAGGTAAACAATAACACCAAAACTCGAATATTTTATTAAGGGGTCTTTCCTTTCAAATAACTAAGCGTGTTGAAGGATTGGATTGGACAACTATTAACGAATACATTTCGTATAACATTTGAAAAAATATGTGACGTAGGATCTGGGTTGGTATCATTGCAAAACGTAGGTAAATACATACCGCCTGAGTACCTACTTATATTCTCTGATACGTCCACTACGTACATGGTTTAAGGCACATCTCTTGTCAAGAAATTGCTGACACCAATGATAGGTTTCGTTCGTATTCAAAAATTCAAAGTTCGACCAATTATATCGTTTTATTTGCGCTAGCCCATCTCGATCCTTCAACACGTTTGGATCTTAAAAAGTTAAGAATCTCGTACAAGACGTCTTAATAGATCGCTTATAAGCCTGTTAAATACATGAGGGTCTTTTTATAAGAACTGGATTTTGTATATTTACTTTTAAATAAGGCTAACGTACAAATTCCATGAATAGAACTGACTTTTGGAAAGATCCTCAAATAATATACCTTCCCGCGGTAAGACTTTGACAAAGTTATTGTGAAATAACCCGAAGTTAAAGGCAAATATGATATAAGAGATGCCACCATTATTCATGAAGCGGCCTCATTATTGCTAAGACTTAGATACTGTGTTACTGGATACTGTAGCAACTTGATACTATGAAGATTTCCTAGGACTTAGTCATTTTAAACTGACAGGCTCCAGTAAATGCCATGGACAGTGGCAAACTGTTTGATTTGTATTGCGACACAGTCCTATATAATTCACGTAAGCCGCAGATACGATACATTCAATTTCTCACATCTTGACCCCTTTTTTTTCTCTCAACTTTTCAGCTTTTTGTATGCCAATATATTTCACATTTAGAGTGACTTCGAAATTTTTTCTGTAAGATCTTGCTTTAATAGGTAATTCAGGCTAGAGTATCCAGTATGACATGATATAAATAATAATATACACTAATGACATGTAATGTAAATTTCGGTAATTGTTGACGCATAATGTTCTATGTGGTTATGACCGATAGATATTATTTATAAATGTTGCGCAATGTGTTTTTTTTTTTCTGTAATTTTATTTCCTCTTTTTTTAATAAAAATAATGCCTTTTTTAAACTTTGTTTCACTATTCTCCTAAGGTACTGACTTCCGCGCAGACGCACCAACCATGAGAACATAGGAGATCGAACCTACGGCCTCTATTTAGCCATACACATCGCGTGAAATAAAGCCATATTCCGCCAAAGCGCCCTCTAACCTTTTTTTATGCTAAGCGCACCTTAAGGCGACTCCGTACGTGGAATGGTGATTTTTAAAGTCCTAAGGCTCGTAATCTAGCCAACGGAAAAATCTGAAAAAAATATATGTTATTTTTGACTATTTCTTCTAAAAAGTTATAGTTGGATTTTTTTTTTAAAGCAATAATTACTATGGAAAAAATAATGTTGAAATAGGGTCGTTTTCAATTTTCAATTCCCTAAGGCTTCTAAACTACAAGTGATATTTACACGGCTCTTTCGCAAGAACATTGACAATTCATTGATCTTTAATCGTATTGTTTAAAAGTTAGTAAAATGGAAATTCGGTCTAATAAAGCATCAGAAAAACTGAATTTCCGCGAGCGCGGCCGTGCCCGGGCTGCGAGCTCAGTGTAAATCTAACCGTCGAAGGGGAAGGCTGTGTCACTTGCTCCCGCGACCCATCTAGTTACGGAAAATTGTTATAGTACCGGATCCCGCGGAGGTTCGATCTGTCTTCGTGCGTTTGAAGTGTATTTTAAGAGAGTGTAGTTCGTTTTTTGCACGACTACGCTATGCGACATAACTAAAAGCACTCATTTTCATATAGAATTAAATTCAACTATTTTTTTCGTATTTAGGTATCTATTAATTTTAAGTACTTCTAAAAAAAAATTGTCATTGCTTAGCATTCCCGGACACATTTGGATACTTAGATATTCTCAGTCATGGGCCCACACCAGAGAGGATTCCCAGAAAATAACACTTTTGGTGTGGGTTTTAGGGCCCTTCTCTGTGTAATATTAGAGTACCTTAGGTATTTCACAGATATTTAAGTATGATAACGTCTAATGATCTTTTTGAATTCAACCCTAAGAGATATGAATATCGTAATGCAGAACAAGTATTATTCGTTTGAATACCATTGTAATATTCGGTAAACCGCTAATTTACGAATACGAATATTTATTGTAAGTATTCACATTCGTTGCGTCACTAGTACAGTACATGACATATGCTATAAAAATACATTATCAAAAATTACAATAATTTTCTAGTTTAAGAAGGCAAGTGACAATTTTGGCATGAGGGCTTATTTATGTAAATATAGTCAGAATACATATTTGCATCAATAAATTTCCCACTTCATATTTAAATCTAAATGAGCGTTAGTAATTATTGACATATCCGCCGGGCCTAGCTATACACACCCTAGCCTGGCCATAAGTTCTGTTCCAATTGTTTACCGTTTATAAAATAAAAACCTGATTTTTATTACATATCGTTTAAAAGCCATATATTAATGATCGGATTACAGTTGAATTAATGAAAAAATATATAACTTTATTTAGACTAATCATCGCAATGCCCGGACTTGATTTTTGACTAATGCTCAGAATTTTTCTCTCTAAGTTTGCCAGAGGGCAATGAAACGATCATGGATCAAATTAATCGATCACGGAAGGAACGCCTAAACCCAAATAGCTTACGTAACTCAGACAACCGCTAAACTAAAGTAGGGCTGACACGTTTGCAGCATGTCAACCGATCTGCAGATCAAGAAATCTACACCCACCCAATAAAATTCGGAACTTCTAAGTTAACGTAAAAAAAGATACGGTTCTTTATGCCGCAAAAAAACGTATCTACGCTGGAAAGGAAAATTATCCAAGAGACACGGAGCTAACTTTACAGGAGATCTAAAAAACTACGAACTTTTTCAAAAAAATAAAAAGTTATTAAATATTCTGTGGACCGACTTTTTAAATGAAGCATTTTATAATGTCGCTTTTGTTATTTTGTCTATTAATGGAATAATTTAAAATTTAGCATCGCTTACGCAAAATGGCTGTAAAAATAGAATTAGGTAAAATTATCTAAACGACACGTTTCCCGAGATAATTAGTCAGGTAAAATAGTATAATCTACATTTTACACTCCAATCAACACAGTAAACAATATTTATGTGCATACGATGCTCATTTTATATAAACAATGTCATGTTTTTTACATGTTGCTTTTGTTATCAGTTATCAGTTTATTTATTGCTTTCATAGGTTACATAAGATGGACGATACAGAATTTTATTTCGCTATGAAACCCTGCAGGGTTATTATTTTGTCTATTAATGGAATATTTTAGGATCTAGCGTCGCTTACGCAAAATGGCCGTCAAAATAGAATTAGCAATAAAACCTCACGATTAATGTTTTAATTAGAGGAAAATATTTATTTTCAAACATTAAAATTAATGAAGTGACATTTAAAGTTCTCTAAGACAAAAACTTATGGTCCAATTACGCAAAAAACAAAAAAAACTGCTTTAGAAATGTTAAAGATTTATTCATCAGATATCACGTGAAATTTCAATATTATCAATTTTTATGTATGATCTGCTGAAAGTTTTCCAGTAGTTCTAGACCAATGTATGGTAGCAAACGATAGCTATGACTAATGAGAACAGCACAAGAGTTCTCAAGACTGCAGTCACTCGGTACTCATTAAGGAATTTTAAATCACGAAATACTTGAAATTTCAAGTTTTACAATTGCAATGAGATAATATCCTATCCTAACAAGAATAACAAAACTACCTACAACTCTGTGTGGTATAAGTGACGTCTCGTAAGACACTGTTTGAGTGAGATGGCATTTGGGTCCATCAAGCGAGTCCAAAGTAATGCCTTAGCGCCACAGACACAGATTTACGCCGCAGATGGTGGCCTAACGGCCTTTATAAATATATTGAATTACTACTAAATGTGTGAGTTTTTATAAAACAGAACCGGTAAAGTTGTCTAACTACCAATTTAACGAAAATATTTGTTTTTTAGTACATTCTATGCGACAAATACGACTCAATTGTCATTCAAGCAATTCAAGATAAGCGACAGTAGTCGATCAAAGTCATATCAGATTTGGATAAACGTCAATAGTTAAGATACGACAATCAGGTAATTTAATCTAACTATGTTATTTTTTTTATAGAATCTTATATCGATTCTGATTAATAATGTGGAAATACCACATTTTTACTGTTTGGCTAATGCGCATAAACGCCGGAAACTTAGGGTCGCAGGTTCGAGTCCTGCTTACATTGCAGTGGATCACATTAAATTTTTCTTTCATAATTTACCTTTGTTAATTTTATCATAAAAACGTAGGTAAAATGCCTCAAACGACATTAAAATATATTTTACGATCAGGTAAAAACAGTTAACCAACAAGTGCAAGGTTAGTTGCAATAAAGAAAAATTATTCAAGTTGTTTGATCTGTTTTGACAAATAAGTAAAAAAGCTCTAAGGTTCATTATTATGCAAAACACTTTTTATGTAATCTCCAATGGAGATTCTCCATTTTGCTAAAAAAAACCTCAAAAATGAAGTCGTTTAGTAGAGAAAAAAATGTAGAGATTCTCTAAATCACCGACGGGATAAGCGACATAAAAGTCGTCAGACAGATGTATACGAGACCCAACCCATTCGATGCAGAAAAATCTGCCGATCCCAACAGTGTGTATAACTCAATATCCCCAAAAATGTCGCTTAGATAAGTTCTCCTTTCCAGCATCGGCATATTTTGACACTCAAGTAAATTAACATTTATAGGGTATCCATTGACCTTGAACATTGAAATTAGCCAAAAAATTCGTCTAGTAAAATATCGTCAATATCAACAAGTATAGGGGAAAATCTGAGAACATTACTAATGTAGTCATAAAAAACTATCACTGTTAATAAGTAGGTAAAGGACGTAAATCCGTTTTCCAACGGTAAAGTTGAGTTTGTCGGTCTATTATTTATAGTTTATCTTTTCATTAGAGCAGCATGACCCGGGGGATAAAGCTGTGCCTCCACTACTATGTTAAAAGATCGGTATGTATAGCGCAGCGCCCTATATAAATTAGGTGCAAAGTTAGGTATTAATACGTATTAAAAAAAAAACTACTTACTAGATCTCGTTCAAAACAATTTTCGTTGGTAGTTTTTATAGTAATGTACATCATATGTTTTTTTTAGATTTTTCATTTTCTTATTTTAGAAGTTAGAGGGGGGGACCAACTTTTTTCCACTTTGGAAGCGCATGTCACGCAAACTATTCGGTTTAGAATTTTTTTTTTTCAGAAACCTCGTTATCATTTTTGAAGACCTATCCATAGATACCCCACACGTATGTGTTTGATGAAAAAAAAAATGTTGAGTTTCAGTTCTAAGTATGGGGAGCCCCCAATATTTATTATTTTTTTTTATTTTTGCATCAAAATCTTAATGCGGTTCACAGAATACATCTACCTACCAAGTTTCAACAGTATAGCTCTTATAGTTTCGGAAAAAATGGCTGTGACATACGGACGGACAGACGGACAGACAGACAGACATGACGAATCTATAAGGGTTCCGTTTTTTGCCATTTGGCTACGGAACCCTAAAAATGATATTTTTTATTTCTGCATGATTTTACACGTATAATCAAGAATCTTGTCGGCATTTTAACTATTTTTGGTAGATACCTACACATACAAAAGAAACTAAAAAGTATTTTTCGATGCGAGACTTCCAAATGGCCAATTTCACTTATTTTTTTGGAAAATAGCTTTAACGCATTTTATTTTTTTATATTCTACTGTAGTGGGTAAATAGATATTTAGTAATCCGCAATAATTATATGATTGTTTAAATGATTAAATAAATCCTTCGAGATTTTTCAATGCCTTTAAATATTATAAGGTTTATTCATCTTCAACTCTCGCTCGGACTATGCGAGTGTATGAAGCTGCTTGGACGCCACTCAACGAGATTATGAACGAAGTAATGTTCCGGGGGCGCACGGTCGGCGGGGGGAATAACGTTAGGCTCCGCCCAGATCCTCAAGGACGTTGGGATAAGGAGTCGCCTTAACCATACTTCTAGGACGTGTGTTTACGCAACGTCCGTGTCCGATTGCTTCGCCAGCAAGTGTTAGGTTCTGTGGTCTAATAGGTAGGACGCCTGTGTTGGCCCAGAAAGCCGTCGGAGAAGCAGGTTCGAACCCTGCCTGAACCATTAAATTTTTCGCTTCATTATATACTTACATTTGGTTTACGTTAGCAGACGTTACTGCTTTAATAAAAATAATAATCAAGTGTTAGAATGGGAAGGGTAAATAAAATTATATTAGGTATACATTTCACTTATCGATTTATTGACTTCAGCGTATGTAAAACATTACAATAGTTAATCAGACGCTGACCAACGTAACGAAGACTCCGCCCTACTGCGGAGACCTTAAGTTGATATTACAAGTATCGAGTCTATACAATTTTAGATACCATTCACAACCAATCTACCAAAATGGTAGCTTTCGGTTCTTAATGGTAACAACAGGTATAAGTTGTAGTAAAATAAAATCGATAACGGCAGTGCAGTTCAAAGTAGGATTTTTTAGGTAAAGCAGGGGTGGTGAACCAATGGCACACGGATAATATTGTTTTTTTTATAATTTGTAAAATACCCATATCAAACTGCATATGGTACGTAGATCAATCAAGGTTCTCCATCCCTGGAATTCGTGATGGGCCAGATAAAGATAGGCAATATGAAACGTTCTACGAATACGTCACCATACAATGTATTCGGACCATTGCAGAGCCAAAATCAACATGGCAAAGGTCATAAAGATTCAGCTGGCCCTCTCGCTCGCACACATTGCTTCATATATAGAGCGAGTGAGACGTCTAGCTAAATATTTACGACTTCGCCATATTGTAACCTCCCATATTCATAAAATCATGTTTATTCATGTGAAATCTGCGGAATACATACATACCAGGGAGGAGAATGAGCAAATGTACCAGATTTTATGTCATAAATATGCGATCTGGGGCTTTACTGATTACCGCCCGTGGTTTGTCAATAGTTTTACGTCATGTAGGTAGGAAGTGAGATTTTCTTGCCGCGTAACGGGCTGTAAATCCCACTTACGGCCTAGGGTGACGTAAAAAATCATACAAACTAAAATGGAGTGGGTATTTTTTATTCGAGTGTCCAATGTTCAACCAACATATGTGATAATGTTAAGTAAAAGGTTCTTATTGTGCGGCTTACTATAAGGACCAAATACGTTTGCATCTTTCAATACTATGAACTATGAACCTTATGGTAAATCGCACAATGGAAACTTTTCCTGTTCAGTGTCACAGCTATTATGTTGTTGGTATCATTTCTTAGTTTGTATGACTGTACAAACAGGTACTACATAATATGTGGTTCACTCAGCATCAAAAGTATCAAATTCAATATGCAATTTTGCATAAGCCAATAACAAAATACGGTATTTGATGACAGCTCAAAATCAGCTACTCTTTATGAAATATCAAAAACAACCGGTTAGTATGAAGTTTCTATGAAGATACTGGCTTGTGACGTCATAAAAATCAATAGTCGAAACAAGTCTTCTTATCCAATTAAAAATAAAAATCCAAAAGTTAGCGGTAGTTTTTTGGTTCCGAGCTTTTGAATGTGTTTAGTGGTTTCAATTAAAAAAGATATTTTTCACTATTGTCAAATACCGTATTGTCGTTTACTTTTGATGCTAACCGTGACCGTAGGTAATAGAACAGTTATTTCTACCAAAGGTGAGCTAGCGAAAACGTTCTAATTTGATAGGTGGGCATGGAAAAGCAGTTGAAAGGATATAGGCAGGTTTAAATCAAAGAAAAAAAACAAAAAGTGTACGATCACAAAAAAATATAATTTGTTACCACTATTTACACTTATGAGTGACTACAAAAAAAATAATAGGACATTGTAAATTTACACATGGTAACACTAAGCTAGCGGCCTCTATTCGACACTTCCAAGCACTCGAAATAAGTTACAATAATACATAAATTGGGCCAGACATTATCAATAATTCAAAATGCAAGTCAGAGTTTAATCTCCAAAAATAGAGCATATTTATATCCCTCGGATTTGTATGCTTCCAGAATTATTATTTTCTATTAATATCTATAAAACCAGATTTCTATGGATATGTTATCTGCGCGATGCAAAAATTATACGCCACAGTGCCATCCGTTGGTAAAAAGGTCTTTGTTCACTGTCATCACGCCGAAACGGCTGGAAGGATTTTAACAAATTTTGGGACTTGGATATACAACGATGGTTATAAGATACTTTTTACCCAACTACGGTAATTGCGGTAAATAAAAAAGTTTTACAGAAAGGAAGCTAGTTGCAATATATAAATATTGATAATGTCCGACCATTAGTAATCACTTAGTCGCACCACAAAACAAGGCTAACGAAAATAATTGTAAATCAAAATACTGCAAAAATCATACAGGACGGGACGAGTCCTAAAAAATTACAGGAATTATGACGATTCGTATGAGGTAATTATATTTATAAAAATAAGTTTTGTCTTATGTAGAATGTTTCTTCGAAGCACAAACAATAAATTAATAATATTACAATGAATAATAATCATATTTATGTGTAGTTTGGTAGTTAACATTTCTTGTGCAAGAGTTTCCTCCATTTTACATTTTCAATTATAAGTAATAAGTTTTTGACAGATGACAGTTTTTATATATCCATCCACAAAAATCACAATCATACCGAAAAGTTTACACATAGAAGAAATTAACTAAGCACAATGTTGCATAAAATTCGCTATATTTTCATCCAAATGGCATAAACAAATCCCAACTATTATGAAATACAATAAATACACATCTTTGACATATTGAGACCAATATAAAATAATAGTTCAAAGAACAATATAATCCAACTAAATTTGGTTAGTTTTTTAATAAAAAAATTATCACTAATATTTTTTTATCTTACATAGTACATTATAAATATCACTAAGTGTAATCACTTCTAGTGAAATAATGTTTTTATTCGTTCATTACGCATCGGCCCGATCAGTACAAATAATAAAATACAATAATGTCACATGAGAACAGCATCAATGTGTGTTTCAGCGATAACTTAAACTTTTGGACACCACAGTCAACGAGACAACGGAGACAACAAAAATTGCTGACTGCTCTGCACTGACGCTAAAGTCGGCCACAGCCATCAAAAGTTCAATGACCAACAACTTTGTAATTCAAACCGGTACAAGTATTTTTCAATCCCTGTTGCTTATGAAGCACTTTTTTTGTTTTTAAGGTACGACGAATTACTTCGCCGCTTGGCGTTCAAAAGGTTAAATACGACGCGACAAACGACCGAGCTAAATTAAAAATAGAATTGTCTTATTTAAAAAAACTAGATCGTACTTAATCCGTCTTCTATATACATGAAACACGTTACTGTCATTTGTGTCGCATCGCACTAAGCAGTCACGCTCTTGACATTTAGCGACTTTACAGAATATCGCACATTTTATGAAATGTAAAAAAATTAGGTCTTCATTGGAACTCAACGCCTTAACTCTTTAGAGAACAAAACAATAATAAATCAATATTAAAAATGTGCACAATACAAATATACTGAAAGATTGTAAAGTGGTAAATTTGCTCTATAGTTTGTCCTATAAAAAGTTAAAACAATAGTTCAATAAAAAATATTCTTATGAAAACACCTTTAAATGCTTGCATCAGTCATCATAATAAAACGGAGTTATCAATAAAGGCCTGTACACACTTCAGCGTCGACCATACGTGAAAGTCAGAAGTGGGATGGCATTTTTAGTATGAAATAACTTTTCAATGTATACAGAGCCTAAATCTGCGAGCACCAGAGTTTTAATGAAATTTAATGACACATCAAAATCCCAAAAGGGACGTGATCGCTATGAAAAAGTTAAAAAAAGAAAACGTGTAAAAATTGTCTAAACCGTACTACTGGTGTATGTTTTGTACGAATAATAGGCCGATTGACCTGGCATTTAAAAAAATTGGAATGATCTATCAGTCAGTTTTAAATGATTACTCTTAATAACTAAAAAGGTGCAAACCAGATGAGTAGCTTTTTAAGTTAAAAAAAAAAAAAACTGTACCGCAATGTACTTTTCAATTTTCGTCTTTTTTTTAATATGTGATATACATTGTCGTAACATAGTTGGTTTTTTTGTCCATTGTCGGGTGGGGAGGTGCTAAGCTATTCTAAGTAGCCATCTATAAAGCGCTTAATCTAGTTTGGCCTATGATTGCTACGGGCGCCCGAGTCGAAGGCATCACAAGCCTTAAAGCGGACTCTAGGACGACAAGTCATGATTTACTATTAACATTTTTGATAAATATGACTTAATGTACAATGTATCATTATATAATTTTACTTTGGAGCACGCAATATCAACTTACTGGTGTGTTATATTTAACAGGATATCGGTGGCATTTTAACTAGTGTTCATTAAGTTTCTCTCCTATCTTTTCCACAAAATAAAAGGGCAAAGTGGGTTACTTTTTACCAAGATATTTAACAAATTTAATCGCATTCATTTATAAAAGAAATTAATTTCTAAAATTCGTTACGTTCGCTACAAGATTCAAGGTAAATTATTTCTTAATTTTCTGGCTTTATAAATAAAATTCTAACATCAAATATTATGGAAACTCAGAGAATTGTCGGCAGAGTAATACTGTCTTGGATATTTCCATTTAGTTTACCGTTTTGAAGTTAAATTATGATTTTTTTAATCTCTCATCGATGTCAATCTTGGCCGTAACGTAAAAACACTGCAAACGCTGACTTATGTTGTATGGAAGACTTAATACTATTATGGGAAGATTTGGGTGCCCTCGTTATGTATATAAAACCCCGGCAATGGACGAAAAAGACCAGTAATACATTCATTACACATACATGTATAAAGTACTTACGCTAGGTGACGCACAAAATGTGCTTTTATAGTCAATAAATATCGAATAATACTAGGTATAACTTGACGCTAGTTGAATATTACACATATTTTAAGCTCCTTGCGTTATTTACTATTGATTATATAACTTTTAAAAATTAAATATTTAATTTACAAAATTGACGATAAGACAAAGAAATCTGAATTAACAGATGAAGAAAGTTTTGTTTATAGATGAATCACTTTAGTGTTTTCTTTCGTTCTGACAATGCCAGCAACATACTTCTATATCTCCCAAGAGTTCTACTGAAGTGATTTGTCTACATTTGATTTAATTACAGTGAATACGAGCATATAAACTGCCCTATAACGCTAGATGTGCGCTCGTTCGTATTATTTTATATTTTACAATCTTAACTTAGTGCAAGTGAAGACATTTGTACATAAGAGGACATCGGTAATGCCGAAAGCAATCAATAGTAAATATCCCAAGGCGCGGTCTCCGAACCTTACCGACTACGTACATAGTATCCGAATAAATATTTATATAAGTATAAAATTAAAAAAAACACAACTTGCTTTATGCTTCGATATTCGTGCGCTAATCCTACATTTTTATTTATTATTAATCGCTCGTTTAATCGATAGGATACTAAGATTTTATCATATAACATTAAACCGTTATTTTTTGAAAAATACTGGTTTATATTTAAATATTGTTACACAATAAAATCACACAGAATGGCTTGATAGACCGATCAACAGGCAACATCGCGGGCCCGCGCCCTCTTAACATTACTCGTACCTTACGATCACAAGATGCCGCGTTACTGGTGAACTGGCGAACATTAGACCGGCCCAAACTAACTAACAATATATCAGGCTGTTTATTGTATAAAAAGTTTAGTTTGTTCTCATTCTCAAGTGAGATCGACGGCTTAATAAGTATACACAAAAGCCTGGGGTTACTCATATTCATGAATCAGTGCGTAATATGAGCATTATTTTAAACTTGCAGTCTTTCTGAACTGATCAGTTTCTAAATAAAGGTTTTGATAATAAAATTTCCGACCATGTATCTTAACTTATTGCAGTGATGTTCGGACTCTTTATTGACGTTTTTTAATTCAATTGTAATTTAGGTTTATAGCTTCTTTCTGGTCATTACGGACCAGGCAAATGTTTGCAGTAGCCCCGTAAACTCTTCAGAATTTCTCATTAATCCACTTGTAGCACCCCAGTGGTGTACCTATATTAATGGCTGTTTACACCCGATTCGATATAAAAACAAGGTGCAAACGTAACTTAAACAGGGATATTGTTGTCCTTATCTGCTACATCAGGTAGGAGGGGAATAAAACATTTGGTTCACCAGTATACGGCTGCGATGGACTAGTTAACACTCGATGCGTCGTGGCGTGCTTTATCTGCGCGCGAACTCTGCTTTCATTGCTGTAACAATAACATAAAAACACTAAATTACGAAAGTTATATATAATAAATCATTAAAAAAATTCCATATAGGACTGTGTAACAAAACACAAAATGTATACTGATACCGGTACCAACTTTATTGGTGCAGTCTGTGAAAAGAGGCGTGATGTCATGTCTGTGTCAAAGTACAGAGCTCTCAGCGCTCAGAATTTATTTCTGGCAGATTAGTTTGGACCTTTGAGTCAAGTTTGGTGTCGTTATCAGGTAAATAGATGATTCCCAATTTATTCCCCATACCAATTTTTAGGGTTCCCTAGCAAAATATGACGTAATACTTCAAATAATAAACTTTTAGAAGTAACGAAATGCAAACAAACCCTCATATTTTCATATTACTTGTATTAAACTTGGTTAACAAAAAATACCATTCGAAAGCCCTTTTAATGCAATTTCAAAATGACTACCAGGCGTTTTGGGCTCAGGTGGACGTGTATAATACCCGTACCAAATGTGTTCTGTCACAATCGAGCTTACTTTGCATGGAACGAAACGCACCCGAGCTGTCATTCTGACACTATGATTTGAGGTGGCTATTAACCCTTTGTATGCGGCGTCAAAAATTTGCTAATCAAATTGAAATTAACTGACATTTAACATAAGGTTCAAATGTCCCGCACGGATCTGTGTCTAAGCATATGAGGGGTTAATAGAATTATACTTGACCATAGTTATGCAGAAAGCGACCAAAGATTTTTTTTCATAATGCAAAAAGCGTCCAAACTCTTTCATTGATTAAGACTTAAGACAGAGCTGATGGGCCCCTCTGGCCCCGTAGACCTGGGCGGGAACATAACAAAATGACATTGCCTTACTTTAAATATGTTTGCCAATAGAAAACGGACTATAACGGTAGTAACTTTCCTGGCGCAGTCGGTAGGTTGAGACGTGACAATACAGTAACAAAAACTATCGCATACCGTCGAGTATCTCGCGCTTGATCTGCGTGAGCTGCGCGCGCATCTCGCGCAGCATGTCCTGCTTGAAGGCGTCCCACTCCGCCGCCGACACGCAGCCGCCGCCCTCGCCGCCGCCGTTCACTTGCTGCAACACCAGACGATACCTTTGTTAGCTTTTATAATATGCAAAAGGAAGGAATTTATATAGTACTAATTATCTAAGCTAAGCTAATCCACTTACCTGCATTCACAATAGCATTGTGTCTAATACAATCCTATCTGCTTTTGTTCTCATAAGCGCCAACTTGGCGCCAACCAGTTACTTACAAAAAAAGGTTAGAACTACATTGCGTGGATATTGAATTTTCAGCCTTATTCCTTGTTGAATAGGTTTAAAATGTTTGTTGACGAGAGATCATAGTCCTTTTTCAAGAGAATACGTTCTTGTGGAGGGTCGGACGGTTGTAAAATTCCAAAAAGTTATGATCACCATTATTCTGTTAGTGCATTTTGTAGTCTAATGTCCAAGGAAATAGAGTCGATAATCTATATTAACCTTCCAAGGTGGTTACAATCTGCTTTTAATACGAGCTCGTTATCTTAATTTGTGGTTTACCAGTTGTGGTTTGTTCAATGGTATTCAGTTCTTAAGTGGATTAGCTTAGCTTAGATAATTAGTACTATATATGCTCGCACTTAAAAAGTGAAAAAGAAAAGTCATTTCCTATAGTTAAGAAGACTACCCTGACTTGAGTCCGAGGTGCCAAAAAACTTTTCTCAAACATGCAATGGAATGTCATCATAACGTGATTCGAAGCGTCACGTTTCGGGCAGAACAACTCGAGAGAACTGTAAAGGAATTTCATACAAAATTGAAAGCCTAAGCGAGGAAGTATTTTTTTTAAACATAGTGCCTGTGTTCATGAACAGGCTAAACAGCTGAATTATGTTTTTTTGAGTGGAAAGCACTATACATGCCCTAGCCGTGAATAGGGCTTGCCGGCTTCGTATCACTATCCGTATGTCTTTACCTACACACCGGCAAGCCCTTTCTTCCCGGCGTCTGCAGTAATGTACTATTATAATATGCAAAAGGAGTAATAGCAGCAGAAATTTTCTTCGCGATTTCGTAATTGACCCCATGGTAAATGTTTCTCATTGTGACCCTTCCCAGCAAGCCATGGCAGTACCATTTACTACAAAAACATCACCCAACTTTAAGTATAGTCTCCTCGCTGGCGGAGCCAAACCGCTTGCGCGCGGACCGCGGCGACTGCGGCTGCTGCGTCGCTGGCGACTCCGAGTTGGCTGAAAATGTATACGAATCCAATAAACAACCGAAGTAAATAAAAACAAATAATGGGACTTCATACTATTTCGTTAGAGAACAATATTTTGTAAGTGGAGTGCCCGCTTCACTCACCGGTGGTGCCGTTGCAGGCGTTGGGCAGGCGGTGCGGGAGCGTGGCGGCGCGCTCCCACGTCTTCAGCGGCGTCGAGTGCCCGCTGTTGTCGGCCGACGACTCCTGCAACATAGTCGGTAACTCATTATTTATTTGTAAAACATAGGTAACATAACAAAGACAGAGGTTTTTTTTTTTTTTTTTTTATTCACAGACTGACCGGCGATTCACCTCAGTATCACCTGATGGAAAGTGGCTACGGCGTCGAGGATGTAGCTCGCCGGTTCAGTAATAGCCTATTCACTCTTACCTTGAAGATACTTAAATTATATTTTTTTGGAAATACACACGATGGGAGCGAGTTCCATTCCTTAGCGGTTCGCATTAGAAATGATGAAGCAGAGCAGGTAAAGGCAGTTGTAGTATACCTCTGCGCGGTCGAGATGCGCCCGACGCCTCGCGAGCGTGCGCTGCATCTCGTGCATCATGCAGTGCATGTTGTTGTTGTTGCCGCGCGCGCTGCCGCCCGAGCTCGAGGACGAGCCCGAGTGTTCCGCGCCGCCCGGCGGGGACGCGTCCGCGCCGGCCAGGGCTAGCGCTCCCGCTTGCTGCGACACAGGGCAAATGTGACAGATTAGTAGGCCACCACAGACAACCCCCACTAGACGGAGCATGTGAGGCGACCCGCGCGCACCGACGATATGGTACGGCGGAACATTAAAGTATCAACACGGCGGCCACCGTTTAGTTGCGTCCTTGTTTATGATCCATGCGTACGTCAACGAAAAAAGAAATTAAATAAATGACATGGTAAATTGTAGTGTTAAGTGGTGTAGAGAGACCTCATAAACATGGACGCAACTAAACGGTGGCCGCCGTGTTGATACTTTAATGTTCTGCCACTTATTATCATTGTGATCCTTTCGGAAATTGAAAGTACTGATAACAGGGGGTAAACTTAGATAAAGTAATGTATGTAATTGTACATAATTAGGTCTTAAAGCACTCGAGTGATCCTGATATGAAACTCGCCTTT
The DNA here is from genome assembly GCA_947623375.1 of Apotomis capreana. Lineage (NCBI taxonomy): Eukaryota > Metazoa > Arthropoda > Insecta > Lepidoptera > Tortricidae > Apotomis > Apotomis capreana. The sequence goes on from OX392520.1 coordinate 4,421,876, forward strand.
GGCTCGTTTTATAAAACCACACTCGTGTATTAAGACCTCTCATTACGTAGCAGTTACATAAACTACTATAGTTTATTTTAAAAAATATGTTAAGGTCAGTGGGGTGATTATTTGAGCGTTCTAACCGGCACACACCAATGTGTCCGTCTTCTATTTTTCTCTTTGGAGACTCAGTAATAAATCGTATAGTGACATTAGTATTCGTTTCATCATTGTATCCTGACGTTCTGTGGCTCCGCAGATGTAACATTATCGTGAAAGAAATCCATTTATTGGTGACGTGACCATAATAAATAATTTCATAAAGAGTGTGATCGAAACGACAAAAAAATACAATAATATTATTATGGCTGTACCACGATGCGGTCGCACCTCAGCATAGCACTCGGCCAGCGCCGATCATCCGGTGGGACCATAGGTGGCGCCGAGGAGAGCTGGACGCACGAGCGCTGATCCCATTTACGAGGGGCAAACCGAAATGATCGGGAATTTAAAAAACTATGTGCACTATATACATAAATTATATTTTATTGTTTTTCGAAGTATTCTCCGTTACATTCAATGCACTTTTGCATTCTTTTAAACCAGTCATTAAAACAATAATTCCAGTTTGAAGTAGGCATTGCCAAAATGGCCGATTTATAGGCTTCCACAGCGGCTTCTGGGTTCTCAAACCGCTGACCACGCAATAAATCTTTAATTCTAGGGAACGTAAAAAAATCATTTGGACTCAGGTCAGGGCTGTATGGAGGATGGGACATCAACTCAACGTTTTCGTCGTTCAAAAATTTAGTTGTTTTGTGGGCGGTGTGGGAGCTCGCATTGTCGTGGTGTAAGATGACGCGGCGTCTCGGGTTCCCTTGGCGAAGTTCGGCCAGCACCTCCGGCAAACAAACTGTGATATACCAATCAGCGGTAACGGTTCTTTGTTCTTCTAGAGGAATTGTGGCAACATGCCCCTTTTTTGAGACGAACGAAGCCACCATCTTCTTCGACACGCTTCGAGAACGCACAACTTTCGTTGGTTTGACCTCGTCATCGAAGACCCATACTGCCGACTGGTGCTTTCTTTCAGGCTCATAAGAATAAATCCAGGATTCGTCACCCGAGACCATATTATAAACGGCTTTTGACTTTCCTCCATTGTAGCATTTCAGAATAGATCGGCACCAATCAACACGAGCCGCCTTTTGCTCTTCAGACAAATTATGGGGTACCCATCGGGAAATCAATTTTCTGACACCCAATTCACCATGCAAAATAGTGTGAATTGCAGTCATTCCAATGCCTATGGTTGCCCGAATCTGCTCGTATGTCACATGTCTATCTTCTTTTAGTAGTTTTTCCACAGCCGCGATGTTTTCAGGCGAAACCGCCGTTTTCGGCCGACCTGATGAAGGTACGGTGCCAAGAGAGGCACGACCCCGTCGAAACTCAGCATACCACCGATATATTGTCGTCTGACTAGGTGCTTCAATGTCGTATATAGTAACAAGCTCATTGCGACATTCATCTGGAGATAAGCCACGACGAAAGTTATGGTAAATAATTGCACGAAAATTTTCACGCGTCAGCTCCATTTTGTTCATCGAGTTGTCAATTTAAAAATGGAATTAAAAAAATATATCGTTCTTTTTTTAAATTGTAAAAACGGCATCGTGATTGTAAGTCGCCAGTATGCATGTGACAAAAAAGGATTTAATGTAACTCAGTTTAAAGTACTCTATTCCCGATCATTTCGGTGTGCCCCTCGTAGCACGCGTTAACCTTATCGGACAGCCATTGAAATCTTCTCTCGACCTATAGTCCATTGAATAAAAAGTTCTAGAGTGCGTGAGTTAGTAACGTAAGATGTTTCTTCGGAAACATGTCAAGAGTCCCTAGGTAATAAACATACTAAAACCCCGGGACACTAGGAGGAGCCCCGGAGTGGGGGGAGGGGGGGAAAGGGTCCATTTTTTCATTTTTCGCTTAAATCTCAAAAACGGTACATGTTAGAGAAAAACTTTCAAGGAAAAGTTGAAAGGCCATAAAATTATCTACAAGTTGTACCTAAATATTTTTTTCCTATATCCTACCGTTTCTGAGTTACACGCAGTAAAAAATGATTTTGGCTCAAACAATTTCCCCATACTACATACCCATGTTTATCACATCAATCGATCAAAAAATATTTCTTTCTTCCAAAAAACTCAAATGTGCAACTTGTGACCGGTACTGATAGATTGCTCTTAATTAGGTCTATAATTGGTAAAGTAAACACATTCCTCCATGGAAGCCTTTAGGAGGAATCGATTGTCAAAATATTATATTAGGGTAGTTTGAGTTACTGAACTTGATCTTTTTATTTCTTCTTCCAAAAAAACTCAAAAGTGCAACTTGTGACCGGTACAGATAGATTGCTCATAATTAGGTCTATCATTGATAAAAATACCAGATTCCACCACGGAGGCGTTTACGGGGAATTGAATTTTATTAGGGTAGTTACGATACTTGAACTTTTTATTTTTTTTCTTCCAAAAAGCTCAAAAGTGCAACTTGTGACCGGTACTGATAGATTGCTCTTAATTAGGTCTATAATTGGTAAAAAAAAACACATTCCTCCATGGAAGCCTTTAGGAGGAATCGATTGTCAAAATATTATATAAGGGTAGTTTTCGAATTTTTCACCTTTCATGGGATGTAGCTCGAAAACGGCTGCGAATAGAAAAAAAATATTTAGGTACAACTTGTAGATAATTTTATGGCCTTTCAACTTTTCCTTGAAAGTTTTTCTCTAACATGTACCGTTTTTGAGATTTAAGCGAAAAATGAAAAAATGGACCCTTTCCCCCCCTCCCCCCACTCCGGGGCTCCTCCTAGTGTCCCGGGGTTTTAGTATGTTTATTACCTAGGGACTCTTGACATGTTTCCGAAGAAACATCTTACGTTACTAACTCACGCACTCTAGACCCCCCTTGGAGGGACTCATTCAATGGACTACTATTTCTTTTTCTCACCTTGGCCTGTCGCTTGAGCCGCGCCTGCTGCAGTTGCGCGGCCAGGCCGGACAGGTCGGGCGCGGCGGGCTGCGGCGGCGGCGGCGGCGGCGGCGGCCCGGCGGCGGCGGCCGGCGTCGGCGTCGGCGTCGGCACAGCGCCGGGCGGCGGCGGCGGCGGCGGCGGACCCGCGGCTGCGAGCGGCGCGGGCGGCGTCGGCGCCGCGGCGGCTTGCTGCAACTAACGGTACACATTACATTTATACATACAATCTCCACTTCTATACTCGACGCCACGTAGCTTGGCAATAGCGACCAATGACTCCTCCTACCATGAAACTCAATTTCTAATGACGACACTTTTTTTGTTCCCCGTAACGCCCTCCACGCCCAGACACCCTCTACCACGGTGTAGCAATAAAAGTAAAAATGGTCGTTACGGGGAACAAAAAAAGTGTCGTCATTAGAAATTGAGTTTCATGGTAGCAGGAGTCATTGGTCGCTATTGCCAAACTACGTGGCGTCGAGTATACGAGGGGCACACCGAAATGATCGGGAATAGAGTACTTTAAACTGAGTTACATTAAATCCTTTTTTGTCACATGCATACTGGCGACTTACAATCACGATGCCGTTTTTACAATTTAAAAAAAGAACGATATATTTTTTTAATTCCATTTTTAAATTGACAACTCGATGAACAAAATGGAGCTGACGCGTGAAAATTTTCGTGCAATTATTTACCATAACTTTCGTCGTGGCTTATCTCCAGATGAATGTCGCAATGAGCTTGTTACTATATACGACATTGAAGCACCTAGTCAGACGACAATATATCGGTAGTATGCTGAGTTTCGACGGGGTCGTGCCTCTCTTGGCACCGTACCTTCATCAGGTCGGCCGAAAACGGCGGTTTCGCCTGAAAACATCGCGGCTGTGGAAAAACTACTAAAAGAAGATAGACATGTGACATACGAGCAGATTCGGGCAACCATAGGCATTGGAATGACTGCAATTCACACTATTTTGCATGGTGAATTGGGTGTCAGAAAATTGATTTCCCGATGGGTACCCCATAATTTGTCTGAAGAGCAAAAGGCGGCTCGTGTTGATTGGTGCCGATCTATTCTGAAATGCTACAATGGAGGAAAGTCAAAAGCCGTTTATAATATGGTCTCGGGTGACGAATCCTGGATTTATTCTTATGAGCCTGAAAGAAAGCACCAGTCGGCAGTATGGGTCTTCGATGACGAGGTCAAACCAACGAAAGTTGTGCGTTCTCGAAGCGTGTCGAAGAAGATGGTGGCTTCGTTCGTCTCAAAAAAGGGGCATGTTGCCACAATTCCTCTAGAAGAACAAAGAACCGTTACCGCTGATTGGTATATCACAGTTTGTTTGCCGGAGGTGCTGGCCGAACTTCGCCAAAGGAACCCGAGACGCCGCGTCATCTTACACCACGACAATGCGAGCTCCCACACCGCCCACAAAACAACTAAATTTTTGAACGACGAAAACGTTGAGTTGATGTCCCATCCTCCATACAGCCCTGACCTGAGTCCAAATGATTTTTTTACGTTCCCTAGAATTAAAGATTTATTGCGTGGTCAGCGGTTTGAGAACCCAGAAGCCGCTGTGGAAGCCTATAAATCGGCCATTTTGGCAATGCCTACTTCAAACTGGAATTATTGTTTTAATGACTGGTTTAAAAGAATGCAAAAGTGCATTGAATGTAACGGAGAATACTTCGAAAAACAATAAAATATAATTTATGTATATAGTGCACATAGTTTTTTAAATTCCCGATCATTTCGGTTTGCCCCTCGTAGCACTACTATGACACGTAACACTTTCTCGCGCGAAGTATACTACCTATCTCAACCTGTACAGCTTCTTCGTGTGAAGGGATCAAATTTCTTAGACTAAATGGTATTTTGCCAATCCGTTGCCACTGCAGAGCGCTGTAAGAATAGCTGCTATACGTATCGCGCGACAAGAGTCGCGAACCATAGAACCATAGAGAACGCGAGATTTTAGTACACGAAACCATATCTACACAACCAAAAATATAATCGTTTTGCTAACAATCTAATTTAACAACACGATCGAGTTGATGTGCATGTTATAACAGAGTGAATACTAACCATAGGAGGTGGTTGTGGCGCGGCCGGCGGCGTCGGCGGAGCGACTGGGCCCTGGAATGAACGGCATGTATGTAACACACAATACACATTGCTGTCTCAGATGTCAGTGTTCATAGAACCCGATACCTATCGACTTGCCTAGTTCACCTATCGACTTGTGTAGGGTTACCAGATAAGTCCGGAAAATAAACTTGATTTCCACATTTTCATTATTCAGTAGGGCACCTAAATATGAAGTACTTGAAGATGATTGACTAATCAAATTGACAATAACATAAGAAAAATTTAATGACCTTAAATATAACACAGATTACAAGCTACAGTATGCAGGGTGGGTCATTCAGCATGGGAAAGTTTTAAATTATAAGACGTACATAGGACTGATCTTAGGAATAAACATACCTTCGATTTTAGTGAAAAGAAAAACTCCATGTTATCATATACGTATTTAATCAAAACGTATTTCAAATGGAAATAATGTAACTTTTGTTTTTCTTAACACATAACTGAGTATCTACAAGTCTTTTTCTCGTCTATGTATGCAGTTTTCCTAGTCACTTAAGTTGACAGGATTCCTTAGAACAGACTTATGTACTTGTGTCTTATACTGTTGGACTTGCCCATCTATATTGCCCATCCTGAAAACACGCACAACACTACATATACTCACATTAGGTGCGGGCAGGTTCTGGTGCGGAGGCACGGGCGGCGGCGCGGGCGGCCCGCTGCCCGCCGGCGCCAGGCACATGTTAGGCGGCATCGGCGCACTGGGAAATACTCGTAACATTTATTATTATGTAATACCGTTACATCTAAAGAGCAAATTATTCAATGTATGTATTCTTCCCACCATGACCTACGGATGTCAGACATGGACTCTAACTACTCAAAATATAAAAAAACTGGAAGTCTGTCAACACAACATAGAAAGAAGCTTACTAAATATAAAACAAAAGGATAAAATATCCCTAAAATGTATACGAGGGAAGACCAAACTTGCCGATGTATCCTACACAATTAAAAAGTTGAAATGGAGATGGGCAGGACACCTAACGAGAAGTAAGACAGAAAAATGGGCAAAATTAGTTTCTGAATGGTATCCCAGGGAGGGAAAAAGAAAGAGAGGGCGTCCGTTTCGAAGATGGGACGACGATTTAAAAGCGGCCGCAGGGGCAACGTGGAGAAGAAAGTGTCACGATCGAGGCCTGTGGAAGAATTTGGGGGCGGCCTATGCGAAAGCAAAACAATCTTTACCGATGTCAGAAAGTGAATATGTTCAATAAAAATTGTGAATGTAATAAGTTAGAAAATATAAATGTAATGTAAGAACTAGATTTAAGATTGTTAATAAAGGCTATTATTATTATTATTATTATAATAACAACGAATATTCTAACAATCAAATTAGAAACGACCGTCACCGTTAAGTCAAAGCTAGATTTATAAATAAAAAAAAACTTTTTCATTGGTATCATACTATAGTAGCAAATACAGATGAGATGTATGTATGTACTAGACGTGTGCGCCGCGCCGGTTTTGTACCGACGCCGCAGTGTACCTACGCCGCGCCGGCGTGAAATCGGCGTGGCTTTTGTGTACTTTGTATTTATGCGCATACAAATAATACACATTATTTTAATTTTTACATTATTTTTATGCGCATAAATACAAAGTACACAAGGCCACGCCGATTCCACGCCGATCGGCGCGGCGCACACGTCTAGTATGTACTCGAATCTTAGTTAAATTCAACCCTCCATATTTAAACTTTAAATTGATCAACACACTGACGGTTTACGTTGAATTATCGATGGGTGGAACTGTGAATTTAGTGACTTCTGACCGACTCATTTGGATCGATCGCCCGATAGAGAGCATGCTGATCATCAGGAGCGGTGTATACCTGGAGGTGCGATGGTGCGTGTGCGCGGGCGCGTGCGGGAGCGTGTGCGTGGCGTGCCCGTGCGGCGGCGGCGCGGGCGCGGCGGCCGCCGTCGCCGCGGGGATCGGCTGCTGGTGCTGCAACAACACACGCCATTAGCAGAGTTGCAGCGGCTAATGGTGAAGTCAGACCAGCGTAATTTGAGTCGCGCCATATAGTGTGACGTAATCACAATGATGTATGGCGCGACCGAAATTACGCGACTCAAATTATGCTCCTGTCTTCACCCTAATTCAAAACACAATCCAACGGACAACGCCTTTTCCAATATAACTAAAAATCAGCACAAGCTATCTAAAAAGCCGGCTACGTGCGAGTCGAACTCGCGTACCGAGGGTTACGTACTATGAAAGTACTGCATATTGCTCTTACAAAAAAAGAAACTGTACTGAAAAAATAACCATAAACACCGGTGAAGACCAATACGTAAGACCAACAATAAACAAAATCATCGTTCGCATACTGAACATATGAAACACTGAACGTGGTGCAAGTTAAAATTCACTTTCAACTATCCATAACCAAGCACGCTTTACAGCATGTAAATCGTAATAAAGAAGAAAAACTACCGAACGTTAGTCATATCGATACTCAGAATCGTAAGAACTTAACAAAATCTTACAGTAATTATCATCGTAAACACTGTCTCTAGTCACGCTTCGAAGTTACTTCTTCAACTGAATCCAATTCTTAAAAACATCTCATTTAAATTGTTACATGCAGGTAATAGCATAATTTACTAATGGCACTGCATGTTAATTATAAACACAACAAATTACACACTTTACGGTATACACTACTGAACATAACAGTTTTTGTTGTGCATGTTTTAACACTAATGATATGTAATTATTATTTAAACTACCATAGCAGTATGTTGTACACGCGGTATTAAAATACGTTATTGTTGTTTGTAAATCGGTAACAATATTCCTAGATAGCTTGACAATAGGGTATGCAAAGTTTCTTGAATAGTTATATTTTTTTCTCAAACGTGCAAGAAATGTCGTCGTAACATGCGTTTGTGCTGTCGTAACGAGGCTTAGAAGTACTAGTAGTACAACTCGAAAGAACTGTAAAGGGTTCATGAACAGGCTAATCGGCTGAATGATATATTTTTTGAGTGATGTATTTTTTTATTTATTATTTTTTTTTTATTTGTTCCATAAAATTAACACATTACAGTCAAGCTACACGTGTTAACAGGAGAGACATAATAGCGCTTAATTTGGAACATTAAACACGAGATTAAAAACGTTACAATTGAAAAACAATGGATTGGTACAGTAGCCCTATGTTACATGATGGAGCTCGGTGATATATTTCATTGCATATGTTTGAGAAAAGCACTATACATGCCTTAGCCGTTAAATGGCTTGCCGGTTTCGTATCACTATCCGCCCTCCACATGGTCGGCCGTCTATACCTACTCACCCGCCAAGCCCTTCTTTCCCGGCGTCTGCAGTAATGTACTATACCGGTAGTTCTTGCTGAAACGCTCTACAAACTGCAACTTAATTTATTCCCCACCATGGTGTTTTAAGGTTATATTTACCGCGTGGTGGGGCGCGTGGTACTGGCTCGGTGGGTGGTATTGGGGATGTTGGTGCTGAGGCGCGTGGTATTGGGGCTGTTGCAAAATGGCGGCGTCCTCACGCGTCATCGTTCTGAAAAAAAAATCATATGCCGATTAGGGTTGATGTTAACAATGTTTCACTGTGAAATTTTGTAGTTTGCCAGATACAAATACAAGCAGGCTATGTTCTCTAGTTCGAGTTAGGTTGGACCTACCTGTAGTTTGGGTGCTCGATGGACCTACCTGTAACCCATGTCCTCGTCGTAGTGCTGCGTGTTGTTGTGTCCGTTGAAAGGCGCTGGAGGGTTGGGCGGCTGCGGCGGCGGCGCGGAGTTACCGCTTGGTTTGTTTGCCAGGATCTGCAGAAAGATAATCTTTTGTTAACAGTGCACTATCTAAGGAACAGTCAGGATTTAATTGTGCATCACTGAGTCAGTCTTGAGCATATGTCGTCTCAAGTAGTGAAGCGATGACATCATGCATTCATAATACTTCACCGTTTTCCGATCACCTATTATTAATATCACCTATTATATTAATTGACATCCTATTAAACAATAACTAATTTTCAAAATAAACACCGTCTGTTAATGTTAATACTATTGAGGGACTAAAAAATTATAATAGCAAAACTGAATATTCTTGACGGGTGAAGTTGGTGGACCGTCGCCGTCACCTGTTTGTTTTTAAATCGAACATAGGAGTAGAACCAGTTCACTTAGCAATGACCCGATAGCACCAGTCTTTTGCCCAGTATAGCAACGCTATTGTCTTGCAAAGCCCTTGACATCCTGTCCCATCCGCCATTCTTGAAATATCGCCGTTCCTGTAGTCTAACTATTGTGCCCGATAGCATCATGTTGCTGTGATACTAGTATTTTGTGGTAATCCACAAGCCGTACCTCTAGGGTGTGCATCATAGCTCTCGCGAAGCTATCAGCATCTTCTCGACAGGAGAAGTTGAGGCCGTAGACATGCCGCGCGTCGCGCCATTGGTGGAACGTCGCTGTCGCCTGGTTATATTTAAGCCCGCGAACGATGCCGCAGTTTATCACCACCTAAAACAACACAACCAATGGATAGTTAGCTTCGAACCCAATACGTTATTCTAGGAATATGCCACTCCTCACGTTCTACCTTTAGAGTTTATGTACACGTTTAGCAAACTGACCTCATGATCGTTGAGTTTCCTCCCCACGACCCTGAACGTGTTGTGCTGCGTGTGGTGGTAGATGTGGACCTTGGACAGCCCAGAGCTGCTCCCCGAAGGCACCCATCGCTTCAGCCCGTCGTCGTACACCATCACCGACGCCCGCGCGCTGCTTATCGATTGTTCGCTGTGAAAGAAAAGGTTTTTGTTAATGATTTTTTTTTAAATATAAATAATAAGTTCCACAGTAAGCTCTAGTAGGTTTGTGCTATGGACACTAGTTTCGACTAGATAAACATACCTATATAGATAAATACAAACTTAAATACAATTAACATCCAGGCACAAATATTCGAGTTCATCACACAAATATTTGCCCTTGCCGGGATTGGAACCCAGGACCGTCGGCTCAGTTGCCACTGCGCCAACCGCGTCCTTGCTTTGAAGTTAAAATAAGATTAGCGAAACAATTTCCACCCAGGTGGCAAAGGAGAACTGAGGTGCTGATCTGTTTATTTATCAGATAAAAGGGGGAACTAGACGTATCATGAAATAATAATGAACTTTATTCTGTAAGTAGGCCACAAGGGCACATTTACATGCTTGAGTCTACCGGCGTTTCACAAAAGACAGGATGAAGAGGAAACGCCAAAAGAAACTGGAACTGAACTGGAATGGATGCTTTCATCTTTTTACATTTCAGCTCAAAATTTACAATCGAACCGCATTCAGATAATCCTTGCACTCAGCGCAGCATCCATTTACATTTCTTAACCGTTACTGGAATATACTTTCTATTAAAGCACACTTAACCGCATTAGGAAGATCTACTTTAATTATGGAAGAACAAGGGTTTCATTCCGTTTTATCCTCGAGCACCTGACTACGTATTTGTGATTCGCCGCGGTTCTGGTGAATTAAGCGCTTTATTAGTCAATGGATCATGGCGAATTACGAGCAAACATTTTGCATCTGGGTCAACTGAATGCAAACTGGGAAGACGCTTTGTGTTTTAGTTTAGCTATAGTAGGTATACAGGGTGGAACGGAACGAAGCTCTTTCAAGCGAATTTGACGTTGAACCTTGCGTGAGGTCGGCCTTAGAAATAGAAAAGAATATAATTTGAATTTGAATATCTGTCATGGTTATCTAGCTTGATGCAATTAATTGTATGTTTCATCCCTATTTAATTTACAGGTATATTTACATTTCAAAATGACAGATACATATTTGTAATTTTGAAATGTAAACAAAAAGCGTAGAAGCAGTATAGGGTTGTACAAATATTTTATAATTCGGATAGTTCTGCTTTTTTTCCATAATTAACTATTGTAGGTCGCTTCTATGATATCGATAATCTAGATAGATGAAGAGTCTCGTCCCATTCCACTGTATATTTTAGCTTAGAAAGTCAGCGCATAATTTACAGTCACAAGTGATTAACGATTTCTCACAACTTAAACAAATAATGAATCTATTTCCAACCATTTTTTACAGTGTAAAGAAGTATCCTGTCAAGTTTGTCACAAAAACCAGAGTTCATTGAATGGAAATGAACCGTTTAGACAAAAGATCGCCCGCAGAGCAAATAGACCTTAACTAAAAGAATAAAACTCCAGAACTCGGTTTTTTTTATCGATGTCAGGTAATGTTACTTAGCGTCACCACTGGAAGAGAAGAAAGAAATCTGAACAGATTTGACTAGTCAAATGGTTTAATTTAATTGCATTTTGCAGCCAAACCCTAATGATCAGGGGTCGGACTTTCTTTCGCTCGGTAAGACTAATGGAGAACTATGGAGCCGTTATTAACATTAAAATACAATGCATACTCATACTCATTCATCTATTTCATTCCAAACTGTCTTTGTGGTTATTATGGTTAACATTCCCAAGCATTAAATGACTAAAATTATGAATAAAATATTTTTTTTACAATATTTAAAATTCCTTATTTAACTGAATTTATTGTCAATATCATGAACTTTCTAGTCATAAATGGATATTCGATCAATATAGAAACATTATAATATTAACTTAAATGAATGCAGCCCTTCATAAGGCACCCGATCGAGCTTCATGGAGAGGAATACTTGCTAGACTTACGTCGGCTGAATCACGATCCTCAGCATTGAGGGACCCACCGAGGAGGATAATATTATCCTCCTCCCCTTTAGCAAGGCATGTTCTTATCCGAAATGCCACTTATTTTGCGAATTTCATTTGACGACGCGGTTAGCGGGGTTAGCGCGGGCAGTGCAGCTTGCCTACTGAGCCGGCGGTCCAAGGTTCGAACCTCGGCAACGGCAAATATTTGTGTGCCTGAACTCGGATACATATTTGTTCCTGGGTCATGTGTATTTGTGTATATATTTATCTATATAAGTATATATAATATATCGCCGTCTAGTGTCCATAACACAAGCCTACTAGTACAGCTTAATTTGGGATTAGGTCAATTTATTTATTTATTTAATAATCCAAAATTCTGACATTCTGATGTTTTAAAATTGTCAATACGTCAATATCAAATGATTGCAAAAACAATATCGTCATTGTTCCGTTCGTGATACAACTGCAAATGTTGTCACCTTTGCATGCATGCCATTGACATGCCATTGGTTTAGAACAAGGACCGGCGAATATGCATGTAACCTTACCTTACTCATGCAGGAAAACTAAACTTGCCATATTTGGTTTTCCCTCTGTTTCTTAAGCTACAATCTATTCCAATTATTGTTTACCTATCTAGTAGAGAAAGGTATGTAAGGAATGTTGAATAGGGTGTTAAGTTTCACCTTTTAATAATGGCTTTGTTATGTTTAAATTTAAGGTTAATGTTAAAACATTTAATTTCCCAACTGTTAAACCTAACAAACAGAAAATATGCATATTAGAAGCCCGATTTCTCCAGAATTTAAACGGACTCAGAACTTAACTCGGAACTCCCGGTAATTCCAGATACCTTTTGAGTAACGCCGGAGACACTCAAAAGTTCCTTCTGTTTCTTATGTTTACGATGCATTGCCACTAAACTAAATACATACAGATATTCAATTCGTATCACACTTAGTTAGGTTCCAAGATCTTTATTTCTCATAAGAATACATGCAACTAGGTCTTAACGTATGCGGAATGAAATTTGGACAAAGTTCAATACGCTATTTAATTAAATTAGTTTAACCAAATATGTTTTTATTTGTACTCATATTAACACAAAATAAATAAAATTTAATGTGAAAAGAAATTTGGTCCCATCCGGGCTACTTTTCGACAGTTTTCTGGCACTTTCTTCATGGCCGCAGTATACGAGGATGTTGGCATTTAATTCAACTCCGATTTAATTTTTCTTTTTTAACTTTCTATAGTTTTGGGTCGAAAATTATTTGCGTACACACGTCTTTTCAGATTGGCCCCTAAAATCAGAAATTGGCCGTAGTTTGGGTACGTTAGGCGGGTTTGATTCTTTCGGTACGTACGGGATTTCTGGCTCATCCATTTCCTTCGTAGTTTTTCTGAATAATGACTAGATGCTAGATCTGGCCAAAACACTACATTAGCTCCTCTATGATTTGACCGTATAAAATGACTCACAACTGGCAAACATCGCTCGATGTAGTTGTCAGCAGTAACCGCCAAACCAGACTTAAAAAACACCGGCTTCGACATAGCACGAGGGCTTATTGCTACCCATAGTAGAACGTTTTTTGGAAACTTGTTGTGTTCTACATATTTAACAGATTCTTCGGTCCGGTCATTAGCCTTTTCAAAATAAAAGTTACCCTGCCATTCATTGCCATCTAGGGTGAAATAGGATTCATCATCCATAACGCACTCTATGTCGTTTTTGCGTAAAATATATTTTTAACCAAAGTTTTAAGTTTTTTTTTTGTAGATAGTTTTTGCTTTTCGGTGACGGACGGTTTAACTTTTCTTGATCGTTTAACAATACCCATGTTATTGAGATGCTTTTTCAAGGTTTTCCCGTCGCAGCTGAATTTATTTCCAAGTTCTCTGTATGATTTTGCCACACGATCGGCCGTCATTTTCTTTAATTGACTCCTCTGCGAAGAACTACTTAAACTGCTAACCTTCCCCGAGACAGATTTTCTAGTAGTTGTTTTTTGTTAGGAGTAAGATGACAAAATATTATAAATAGTACTTCTGCTCTCCCCCATTTGTGTGAAATGTTTTATGACCCTCGACTTAGGCCAGTTCGGGTGAATGTCGCAAAATTTACACACATTCTCTAGACGTCTTTCTTTTCGATTTGCCATAATAAATTCAATAAAAAACACACAACCATCAAAATTATGCAAATTACTGAAAAATGTACTCGGAAACAAATGACATTCACAAAATTTCAAATTTCGAACGTTTAATGTTTTAGTTACGCCTAAAGAGTTTGTCCAGATTTCATTCCGCATACGTTACAACTTATCTTAATCGGTGAGTGCACACTTATAACTAAATACACATACTTATAACTTAAACGTTTTCTTTAGTTTCGCAGACTATATGTATCACTTAGTAACATAGTTTGCACCAGGTGTCAATCTAAGTGATCTGGTAGTGCTGACTCTTAAGTACAGTCGGCAGCAAAACTTACGCAGAAATCATGAATCATCTGCTAAACAAACACCCTAAAGATCTGCACAACTGATCATCCGCTGCCTACAACCAACGGTTTCCTGCCATCTTGGTCAGACCGTTGGTCCACCTTGTTATGCTACCCAAATCCAGTAAATGGTCAGTCATCGACGCAGAATATCTCTCAAGATAATAGAGTCGTTTGTACTATGAGAACCATTTTTACCATTTGGATAGCGTATTTTTTTAAATATCGCACAATCCCACCATTGTTCTAATTCTAAATATAGTTTTTAGTATTTGAACTGACCCAATCTACTTAGAGACAAGAACAAAGGCATTATATCAGCACAGTAGTCTAATCCATTATTGTTTTAGTATCCGGAGGATATTCTATTACCGAGCCTATTCTGCCGTGTTACGGTAAAAGGTCGTATCTTTATACGAATGTCATAGTAAGATACGTCCTTTTACCGTAGCATGGCAGTATTATTTAGTGACTAGATTTCAACTTAAGGAAGAGTATATTTTCATAACCATTTCCGCCATATTTCATTCCCGTCGAGTGCCATAAAGCCGATCGGAAAGATATGTATTCATATATCATATGTCTACTATACCTACAGTAAATAAAATAGATAATCCACAAATCGTCTGAGGTAGTTATAGACTTCTTAAATTATGTTCAACTTATCTTAATCTGTGTGTTGACCTTACAATGTAAGTAGATTGTTTTAAGTACATTTGCTCAGTTAAAAAAATAATAACTACTTATATCTGGTTAAACGTGTCTTCAAAAACTTCTGCGACTGACTGTATAAATCTGATAGCTCCTTTGCACAAGACAACTGGTATACTTTGTCCCGGCAGTTTTTAAACGAGCCCGATAAGTGAGGTATGCGCGAGCGAGCCTAAATTGGAGTACAGATTAGTGGGAATAGTCTTGCTCAACGTTGCGGCATAGACTTGGATGTAAAATGAGTTGTAGACTGACACGAGATCCTTGTTCGCGGAGAAGTAAAATTGCATAACCACATTTTTGTGCCCTATAACCATCCTTGGGCGTTCTTTCTACCCGTGTATTAAATTATTTTTAAAGTCTAGCGGTTATGTCGTGATCAGGATATATCAATCTTTCAACCAATAAATGGAGTTATAATGGTCGCCGCTTAACAATCTACATACTTTTGATGCCAATCGTTCACCGTGGGCCGTGGTGTTACTGCTCTTGAAGCGTTAATAATGGTTAAAGATAAGGATGGGTTTTTCGAAATTCTCATTAGTGCCTAATCACAAGCTAGTCAAAACTTAGCACCTCTTTTTCCGATGTCATATATATATAATCATACTTATTCCCATAAACTGCTGTACAAACAAAACACAGCCCTTCAAGACTAAGTCAGTGTCGTTTAAATAACACGGACGGACGCCGATTACCACAGTAGGACGAGCTGTTCGATCGTCTAATATTTCCAAGAATCTCTGTTACAACTCTAGTGTAAAAGTATACAAACAAAACATAGCCCTTCTAGCACAATTCAGTCGTTACGTAACACGGACGGACGCCGATTGCCCCAGAAGGTCGTGTTCGATCGCCCACTCGCGAGTGGGCTAAATATTGACTAACATCGCTGAATGTCATTTGGTCACTTTCATTAAACAATATTAAATATGGTAGTTAATGCTATCATCTTCCTATTATGGGTAAATAAATACGAAAGACATTGTCTTTACTTTTAGTACCTTGCTACAAGAGATCTCAAGATCGGTGACATGTAGTACTTCCTGAAAAGATGAACTGATTTTGATTTAATGTTTTTAGTCGGATTGGAGACTTGACCGAGTATTCTTAGCTAGTTCAATATAAACTATTCTGCCATTTGGAGAACATCAGCTGGTTTCCAGAAAAGTCAGAGGCTTTTTATATTTCTAAAAGTATTCGTGTCGGTTGTTTGACAGACTTGGGTAATTTCAAGATTTTGGTGCTTAGTTGGTAATATAGTGATTTGGGCAATTTGGGACCTTGTTGACACTGAACCACACGCTAGACGTAGTGTTTACGCAATTGGGGCTTTTAAATGTCCTCTTATGGTTTTAGGCCTTAAATAAGTCATAAAATATCAATTGCCTATTTTACAAGTCTATGCCATGCTGGAATATGCGGTTACATCACCGTACATAATTTACATACCAATAAAGATATGTCTCGATCTCGATGCATGTGAAGTGATCTAATGTCCCAATAAATGCATATAAAGCAAGATTGCGACATCATAACGATTGAATGGGAATGGAAATAGCGTCCTTATCTTTTAGTGGATGGAACAAACGAATAAATACATATAATTAGGTATCAGAAACTTGTAGGACATTATGATTATAATATGCATTGCATTCGGATTATATCATCGTAGAAATATGATAGTAACGAGTCACAACACAAGTCAATAAATGCATTATCGCATCGTTTACCAATAGTGGTAAATATGATTTTTGTTAACAATCTGTGTGACCTCCCTTACGGTGTTTTATTAGCAGTATACAAAAGTCGCAACATAAATATACGCCATAGAAGTATATATAAGGGTCAAACCTTAACATAACATAAAGAGCGTATAAAATAGACAGTTTTATACTAATTATAACGTAATGTTCTACGGCCGTCGCCGTGAATGGGAGGGTCAGAACAGAAAGATGACAATATAACTCATGTAAAAGGGAAAGGTCCCATTGTTAAACTGTCGAGTTACACACAAAGAAAGTTGAGCAAGCCCATTGGTTACGTAAAAAAAGAACGTTTTTGGAGATTTAGTGGCAAAGTAAGACATTATTGAAATGTTCATCATCATCATATTACCAAAATAGTCATAGTTATTATAAGGATATGACATGTTACAACCATCCTTTCCCGTACATTACCTAATATTCATATAGGTATATGATAGCAAAATACGTTAAAATTTAATGAAAATAAGATACACTATAACGGACATACCTACACACTAACACACATATGTGTTTGCCAAGTTGATAAAAATGTATTTTATCCATATTCCTCAAAAAATTACAAATATTTTTTCGTATATTGATCGCGTTGAAACATATACACTATCATACGGGAATGTTTTTGTTTTGGACATAAAAAGTTGTCTAAGTACGCGTTAAGTTCCATGCCTGTTCCAAATTTCAAGCAAATGCGGATAACTGTTTCGGCGTGAAAACAAACATACACACTAACACACATCCGTGTTTGGCTAGTTAATGAACATGTGTAGCACAACATAACCTTTCTCGCGTTATTAAATTCATACAATAAGCGTCGAGGGCCCCACTAATACATCCGGGGCAGTGAAATATCGCGGGTACGAATAAAATTATGCAAAAGCGTTATCAAGAAATTCTGAACCGCTGCAACTCACATTAAAATTCTATAGCCTAAGAGCTGGCAGTTGATATTTCAACATATTTATAAAATACACTAATAGAATTAAGATAAGGATAGATATAATAGAACCATTGATACAAAGATCAAAACACAAGGTAAAATGGAAACGCGTAACTAGGCTGAAAAGACCGGGAAACGCATCCGGTAACACTGGATTACCGGTCCAACGTATCAACCATAACCTCTGTCTCCCAATCTAGATGCACAGATATGACCGGGTAGGGTAGTAAAATACATGTATCTCTTTCTACACATAAGTCAGAAGATCAACTACTTTCCGGTTGTTTAGAACAGCCCGCCTAGCATAACTACGCTTCGCGACTCTTGTCGCGCGAGATAAACGCTACCGTCACTCTTTCACATTACTGCACCGAAAGAGACAGGTAATTATCTCGCGCGAGAAATAATCGCATTCGACAGTTGTGCTAGAGGTGCTGGTACTACCTCCAATGTAGCTACTTATTTCTTGACAATCACGCCCGAAGGCATTTCCTTGCTTTGCGCTGGACCCAGAATGTGGGCATGGGCCTCTTGTTATTTTCTTTCCGCTAGTCAAAACGTTTCGAAAGAAAAATTCTCTAGCTCTTAGTCTATAAGAGCTAAATTATTGTGGCGCCGGGACGATTTATATCCCGACTATTTAGAAACAGCGTTTCTAGGTGACGAAATAATCTTTTGCATTATGTGTCAACTGCAATATATCACTCTGTTGCATTATTGAAAGAAATGTCCTAACGTACAAAAATAAACATGACTTTGTTACGTAATGACCTTTATACCGGGTGATCAATCCAAATGGGCCAGTAGGGAGAAGTCACAAACTAAAACGACAAAGCGATTACTTACCGAATTTTAACCAGGTTCAATTTCCTTGTATGAGATTTATATGAAAAAGGATGCAATTTCTATTAAATCTAAAAATGACGCCATGACTCGTAAGAACAGACTTCCCTATCTCTTATAGTTTTCGTTTTCTCCCTACTGACCCATTTCAGATCATAATCATCCTGTAATACAGTATCCTCATTATCTTCGCAGGATTATACATGGTGGATGATACTAAGGTAATTTTCCCTGCCCGTTGTTTCTCATATTCATTCCACCCGATAAGTTTGTAGTTTGTTGAAATTAATCCTTACATTATATAATTTGCAGTGAAGTGAATCTAAATAGCTTACATATACATTAAGGTCCCGCTCCCTATATACCACGGGAAGTTAAAATTGATCCTAAATTGTACGGGCCCTAACACCTGTACAAAACCGGGGGCCCGTGAAACAACAAAGTGCCTACTAGCAAATAAACGGAGGCCTAATTTGAATAACATGAATGTACAGTCATTTGAGCGATGCACCGACCATAATCACGGTTTGACGAGTCGAACTTGTTATATTGATGAACTTTACAAAAACAACAAACCCAATATAATTGATGTATATTAATTTTCTCTGCGGCCATTATGCTTCTGAAATATCATAAGTATCTGTTGTATAGAAGCGATTCGAGTGTAAACAAAATTCTACAAGTAACAATATTAAAAATGTTGAAAACCGCGCGGCGTGTAAAAACAACCATCGAAATCCAGAAGCTTTCCAGTTAAATGGTAACGTACACAAACAACCTCTAACCCCAAACGCATATACTGCCTCCGTTCTGTTCCGTCCGTCGTGGAAAAAAAAACTGATTTTCAAGCACATTCACAGCTAAAGGGTTTCTTTAAACCTTTCATTACCTGGCATCCAGCGCCATATTAAATTCCCTTTCATAACATCCACCGATGCTCTGAAACCGCAGCGCGATCCTTTCAATTATGCACGGGCGTCGATGGCTGCGTTCCAAATACCGATTCCCATCCAAACTGAATTGAATGAATTCAATTGTATATTACTTTGCACTTAACCTGATTTTACGAGCTTTGCATGGGAACTGACGCCTAATAGAGGCTGGCGCTTCGTTATCAATCAATAGTTCATGATTTATGAAAAGATTGATCAATCGAGTCTCATCTTAGTATAAAACCATATAAAATAGTCATATAAGAGCCCTTATGATGCTTGAACTAGAGTTATAGGTAAGTATTGTAATTAGATCTTAACTGCAGCTGGCATATTAACAAAACGTATAAGTTGCTTGGTTACGTTACGAAGTCTGTATAAAGCTGATAGTGTCGTCTCAAGTGAACGACACTTAAGCGCAAATTTCTTGCCAATATCTTTCAGTCTTTACTCCACACTTGGCTTCATACTTGAAGCGATTTAGCCTGTGCCAGTTTAGATATTTATGGGACAATCCAGATGAGTACAGAAGGCTCTTTGTTGCACACACAACTTGATTCTACAGTTTTATGTGCATAGTCACAAAAACACGTCTACTAAGGAGCGGACGAGATGATTGTTCGTGTTTTGTATATTGAAAAGTGCTGGAGAGAGATCCAAAACGAAACAAAAATCCAGACACCTATGTCTTATATGCGAAGTCTAAGACCAAATTACGTAGACTATATTTTGAAGCAATGAACGGTAAAAGGCGTGATGCCAGAAACGTAATTTTTTCAAGGATTATTAAAACAAAGGTTACCTTAATTACAAACCTTCAAACGTTTTCAAGCAACCAGTCACAAATCTTACATTTTCAAATACTCAATAACAGACTTCTTGCTTCAATATACCCAAGTTAACTTAACGCAAACATATTACCTTCGGTATAAGTTGCGCGACCGTTCTACACTCCACTTTTACTTTTGCGACATAAAAAAGGTTTAAGATTTGACCCAGTTTGGAGTACGTGGGTGGTCATTAGTCTTACTTATGGGTTATCCGTAGGGTTAGCGTGGGATAAGACTTATGATGAGATCTTATGGTGTTGGGGAAAAGGGTTATTGTTGTTCGATTCATTAATCTTAGTAATGTGGTGTTATGGATACGGGTAGTCGAGTCATTTTGGCACGATTCAACTATATTGCCAGGTTGTTGAAAATTTAAACTTAATGTTCGATTTTCATTAAATAATAAGTCAATATTACATCATCCCATTGCCTTCCTGTAACAAGAAAGTATAATTGGTGATCAGACGAAATCAATTCTTGCAACTAACCTTACTGTGTTTTTTTATATCAGTCGATAGGTACGAAACCACAAAATGTTGCCGCTTCATTATAAAGAACAACAAAGTGATTTGATTATATATTTGTTATATTTATTTCAACTTCATATTAAACGTAAATGCCGCGATAACAACAGCTTAGCCTGCCCATCGGTACAACTTGCAATCATCCTATTAAGCAAAACTTGCAAACGTATCATCATAACATACACATGCCAATTTTTTTTAATGCTTGTCGTTGCCATGCGTACCGACTTGCAGCCGTGGTGTGTATATTGCCCTACAAGGCATTGTTTACGGTTTGCCATCGCTCAAACCCACACGTGTCCCGCATCTCCGTTTCGCCACGCCAGACCCACATCTAAACTCTTGCAAGATCAGTAAAGGCCCATTTAGATGAGGCGTGGACTAATGCGAGATTCATTACATTGAACTCGTCGTACCGTGATGCAAATGCGATGGAGGCGTTTTTATACGCGTGCGAATTATACTAGAGGCTCCGTAAAGTCCGTAATGTAATGAAACTCGTATGAGTACTCGCCCGTCTAAATGAGCTTTAAGATTCTTCTCCTGCCCGCAATATAGACCGTATTTAAACTAAATAAGGAATAACCTCGTATCTGACGCCAGTAAATACTTAAATACGAGAGGTTTCTTCGTTAACAATCTAGAAATAAACAGCAAAACTGTTTCGTAACGCAAAAGGGCGTAACTTGCTTATGACCAAAAGAAAAGGCGCTTCTGAATAGTTTTATGGACATGTTGCGTGTGTCGATTGTATTCGCTGTCCTACGCAAGATGAGATGTTATCATTAGTTTGAGAGTTCAATAGTGTTACAAAAAGTGAACATGGGTGCTTGTTCGAGCGTTCAAATGGAAATGTGCAATAGATACGCTATATTGGCTCGGGATTTGATGTTTTATGAGCACCAATTGATTCTTTTACTAGATTATATAACTCTGTAGTGTCTCTAGGTATGTATATTAAACATCTTTCTATTGTTCTCACATGATGTTCAAAGTGTTTCTACTTTTTTTTCTGGTTGTTTGGAACAAAAACTTAATTTTTCTTTCATATCTGAATACTGTTCAATTATTTCAAATACTTGTAGTGTATGTTTTATAAACTTACTTAACCCGCTTCGCTACTGGAATAAGTTAATAAGCAGTGTGTGTTTTAATTTATTGCTATTTTAACATATCTGTGTGCCAAATAAAATTTTATACTCACGACAGTACCTACCTATTATTGAGTCACAAACATAACTACAAAGAGACCTAAGACCACCTGGACAAATGTGTTGCACACAGAAGACATGAAGGAATGCAATGCTACTGAAGACGACGTCAGGGATAGGGCGAAGTGAGTGAAGAAGATAGGAAGGGCTAACATAATAGTCAGGAAGAGAGAGAGAAAGTATAAACTGAAACTAATTGATTACACCATTTATTGCCAGCTAATCGGCCATCGCGAAACGGCCGGTAAACAAAACAACACAGTAATCTATTACGCTACGCCCCTTATCTATCGAGGCCGCAAACATTTGCTTTTCCATGCATCTGACCATCGTACTGGATCGTATATATGATGTTTCACTGCTACACTAACCGATTACAAGTCTATACCTATGTCATGAGTAGATATTAACCAACTTTAGACCGTAAACAGATACCAGTACAATCACGAAACTATATCTGACATCAGTTTTTTTTTTTTAATTATACGTTAAAAAGGCTACGTCGTGGTCATTTCGACAGATGTCGGGCACATGATTTTCATACTTATAAAGAAGTAAGTAAGTAAATTTTTGGTCTGTCAATATTTTATAACTTGGCTTTTATATTGATAGTGAATTCTTGGACTTTCTGTACGTTTTTAACGTAGCTGTTATAGCCGTCACGTGCCCAACAAAGTATACGTTCTGGTGAAACGCCCATGCGTGCCTCGCAACATTCGGAGCAACTGGCGTAATCTATATCTATAGGAGGAGTGTCTTTTCGAAAGGGCTTTTGTATGAGCATCATAGAGAAATAAGCACTTTTGTAAAGACACTCTTCATATATAGGCTAGTGAGTACAACCAACTGATTAAAACACATTCTAACGGGCAGAACTATTCAAAAACAACCAACAATGAATTACAATAACAGTTTCAAGTTAGCTATAGATTAACTGACAAGTGACCTGTCACTTGTCAGTTTATCATTGTGAATGTGAAATTGACATCTTTTTTGTTGGTATATCATAGAAACTGTCAACGTACTTCCGTATAACATTAGAAAACTCATTCAAGTATAGTGAAGTGTAAAAATATGTGCGGACTCATACATCTCAAAAATATGTCCCATTGCTGTTATATGAAATAAAGTTTTGGTACATATTTACATGAAGATTGATTCGATACATATTATTGCACTTGCCTGTACCTACATCGGAAAGTTTTAAGTACACAAACATAATTGGCATAGATAGACAATCACATCCTTCACGCAAGGCAAACTATTTAACACCGATTAACTATTACGACGGAGTATATTAAAACGATTTATTCTTCCGCTAG
Source organism: Apotomis capreana (assembly GCA_947623375.1). NCBI lineage: Eukaryota > Metazoa > Arthropoda > Insecta > Lepidoptera > Tortricidae > Apotomis > Apotomis capreana. The sequence continues at coordinate 4,445,358 of OX392520.1, forward strand.
CTTTGTGAAATAGGGTAGTCTCTGAGCAATTATAAAAGATCATAGGTAGCTGTTTTACAATTTCGCAGTAACGATTTGGGTATCCCTCGCCAAATGGACAAATGTGAGGGACTGTTAATTAGTAAAAACATACATCGCGTCCTTTACTAGGAATTGCAAAGGTGCAAAATAAGCACGATGCCTCTTTATACGAGCGGGTAAGACAGTTGTATAAATACCTCTCTACTTAAATGTAGCTTAGTAGTAGTAGTAGTAGTAGTACATAGTAATAGATCCTAAAATATCTCAGTGGAAATTAGGCCGATAGAAGTATAATCGACACTTCCAAGTTTAAAATTCTAAATTTTTGTTTTAAACGGCTTGATGACATCCGCGTTTGATAAAACATTTGTCCTTTCCTGATTGTGACCCGTGTGGGAGCTTTATCAAGTATGGAATACCACGTGGGAACGATAAGTGCAGTTATTAAGAATAATATTAAACATCAGAAGGAAAATCAATTCACCATTCACTCACGCCACCGCGAATTGAAAACAGGATGGATTATGACTTATTACTATATATATAACTTGGGACCCTTCAAACGAAGCGTGAAGAAGCATCTCTCGGGCCAGCATGGCAGTGTCAACTGACTTGGCACCGTTGGTTTCTCGTCAGTTGCCATTGCGACTTGGGCTCCCCTTTTTGCTTACCATCAGGCGAAGTGGAGCCACTATGTTGTGCCGTTATAAAAAAAAAAAAAAAAGTCGCTTCCTGCTGTCGGTCTGTCCCTATGTAAACTTAGGTCTTTAAAACTACGCAACGGATTTTGATGCGGCTTTTTTAATAGATAGAGTGATTCAAGAGGAAGGTTTATATGTATAATACAAGCATAATTTATCAGCATTGCACCCGTGCGAAGCCGGGGCTGGTCGTTAGTTAAGAATAATATTAAACATCGGAAGGAAAATCAATTCATTATTCAGTGACGTCACCACGTACCGAAAACAGGGTGGATTATGACTAATACTGGTTAAATGCCGAATTGAATCACGTTTGCGTTATAAGGGCAGCCCTGTAATTCTCAGAACAACGGATTTTGAAGAAAAGGGCACATTGACGCAAACATTTCATACGATTGCCGGCATGTTATTTTCTGTTTACCAACTTTCTCCGAATTACCTAAAATACTTATGGCCATTAATAAACCCATATAACTGCAAATAAAAAGAAAGTACTACATACTTTTATGAGATCATCACTTTCTCGTATGATGAACATTAATGGGCTGCATTGGTAGTAAGAAAAATATTAGGAAATTCCCACATATTATATCCATTGATAGATAACTATCTACTTCATACATCTAAGAGGTATTATTTAATCAATGGAGTTTTGTGATTAGGCACGAAGTTGCATTGAAGTAATTTTAACATTATACTCTGAATATTATGATTTATGGTCTTTTATTTTAAGATATAGTTTAATTTAAAAGAGATTTATTCATGATAGGTAATTGTATTCAAAGTCTATTAAGAAAAAATATATAATTTATGTATGGTCAGTTATGAATCGATGTCAGCAGAAGCTCGAAATCCCTAGGGACTTCTAATGTCTTATTCTATTCTAAATTCTATTCTAAAAAAACTTACTGTGCCCAATACTCCTCCCAGCCCTTCTCCTTACTCGAGCCATATCCTCTCGGCAGAGTAGCAGTCTTCCCTCTTCCAACGAGGGAAGACGATGATCCTCTTTTGTCCGGCAGACTAAGAACAGAGTGCCGCTGGACCGGTTCAGAACGGAATGACTGAAAAGATATTTGAGATCCCATTTCGTCAGACTTTAGACTAGTCTGAGATCCACGCAACTTCCCGTTTTGGTTGTGATAGTTTTCCAAGGCACCATATTCACCATTTAAAGAGTGACTTCCTGAATTGATTTCACTATTAACTCTGGATAAAGGCGGTCTAGGGGCAGGACGCCTGTATTCAAAACTCTCTCTGTCCCCTCTATTGAAGGAACTAGTCCTTTTAACCATTTTGGGCGACTCTTGGACGTTGATAAGTGAAGTCATCTTGCTCTCCTTTTCCAGGTCGATCTCGTTTTCCAATTGAGTCTGTACGTGGGCAAGCATTTCCTCTAGGTCTCCCAAGTCGGGGTCAATGTTCATTTTAACACGCCGCATTATCACTTTTGGAATGTATCGTTGGTTCAATATCACAGTTCACTGTAACACAAGCACTTATCGATGGGCTCTACGGTTGGAGCGCTACATGGTTTCGAGTGTGGCGACGATGCGTGCGCGTGCGGCGACGTCTCGAGTACTACTGATTGCGGGATTTGCGGGATGATTGACGGACATTAAGGGCAAGGCTGCATGAACCGTCGCACGCGCAGCGAAGTGACTAATTTATGGTTGCAATATGTAACTGTTTGGTTTGAGTTAAATGCTAAATAAATTATACAGTTTGCAAATCATAATGGTTTTGTTGACATAAAAAGTGATCGTCAGCTTGAGTTAGGTAATATTTTTGCAGACACTTATTATTTTATCGCTGATCAAATCATAAATATTTTGCTAACCATTTAAATGATACCCAATATTGATTATGATTGACCTAGGTCTACATGAAATGACGTTATGTAATGCAAATCATACAATTTCTGCTGCATTCTATATGCATTATTTACATCTCAAGTTAAATATGTATTATTCAAACATGCAATGTCAGTGAATCACTAAGGTTTTAAGTTTTAATGTGCTTTCAAATACAGTATCTATTCAGTCAAAATGTAGCAAATGTAGCAAAGTCGTATTCAAATTTAAGCAGTATTCTAAACTCTTAAGTCGGGTATCACGTGATGATACATTCTCATCTTCATGTATCCTATTCCTATGTACATCCGGCGACAAAAGCCTATGTAGCCTCGATGTGCACCATCCGTTATCTTGACATCCGATACAGATAACTTGACAAATGATATCGTAACGCTACTTCAACATTCTCAGCCTTAACTACAAAGAGATACATTTATCTGCAAAATATGTATGTACACGATTAGTCCGTTGAGAATGTCTTCACTAAAATCTATTTCAGTTTAGAAAAGATATTACTAGCCTTTTCTATAGAAACCAGCCTTAGCCGTGGTACTTTTTCTGAGGGCATTGGAGATTTTATTAGATAGTGGGTTACGGTGAAAAGTTGAAAACCTGGCATGAGCTTATAAGACTTTACACAGTTTTATGGCCCGTAATGATATTTTTTATTAGTTTTTAATTTCTATTCTAGTCGTCCGTAACGATCGGCAGATCCAAGTATCATTATGAGAGATACTGTGGAGAAAGACCTAAGCGCTATACCGAAATGCACGCAACTGGTTCGAAGATTAACTCCAGTATTTTAGTGAGGCAAATGAAATCATTGGAATCTAAATAAAACTATATAATCAGCAGGGATCGTAAAATGCATTGTAATAACGTATGAATTTCCCACCGCGAACGCTCTGCATGTGGAATAAACTCCCTGTCGAGGTTTTCCTCAGTATGCGGTTCTTCAAGAGGGAGTAAATAGGTTCTTAAAGGGTCGGCAACGCGCCTGTGATGCTCCTGGCGTCGCAAGCGTCCATAGGCGGCAGTAACTGCTTAACAACAGGCGGGCCGCAAGCTTGTTTGCCACCGTTGTAGTATAAAAAAAAATTACAACCAGAGACGAACTGGACTTCAATGAATTTTGGTCACATTTTTCGAACCCGCTGATTATATCGTGAGTTGAGTAAACTCTGTAAGAACGGAAGCTGTAAGGCATCCTAAACGCCGGGATCTTAAAACGGGTTCCTTATACGCAATCTGATCCAATCGCGATTCAATTAAATGAGTTATAACTTATAGCCGCGGAAATCGAAGATAATAGGTACACATCATTGGAATCTGTTCTAGTTGCGAAAATACGTTATTTAGATAGTTATTTACTTACTGTAAGCTTACAGTGGCTTGTAACGTGGCTAATATAATAGCCACTATATCAATAGCCCATTTTCTAAGTATAAAGTACTTTCCATAGTAATTAGAGACTCTTGCATAGGTACATATATCGTACCTAGTACGTTGTTGTTAAAAACCTATAGGGCAATACTCTCGCATCCGGAATTCTAAGATCAAATTATGTCAAACTGGTACAAGTGAAAAATAATTTTAAACTTACACGTATACGGTCGTTTGTACCTTGTGCCAAAGTGACTTTATTTGATCTTAGAGATCGGACAGACTATACACGACTCAAAGAGAATCACTATATCGTCATCAGTATCACTTATTACTAAGACCAAACACGAGTGTAGGTAACAGCTTTAATTGGCTTAGATTTGTTGGGCCAATGATTCCATTGCCTTGATTCCCCTTCTGATTTGCGAACAACTACTAGTCCACTATCAATTAACTAATTAAGAGTGACACTTGAAATAAATTCACTGTCTGCGCGCGTTGCACATTCAATTATTAATGGTTTAATGAAACGCTCTCATAACATGGGATCAAGATACAAAACTATTATATATATAAAGGAAAACATACTGAGTACTTCCATGTCGACAAAGACTTTTGTTAATGTACATGGAAAGGAAATGCCATTGAGCACGTGTAGTGTCACATGATGGAACTGTACAAGGAAGATCATCCGTAATAAGAGCCAAATCACAATTTTACTTTACGTGACATGGAACGTTGCGATGACATATAACTTTGCGTCGAAATCTACGTTTGTAACGTAAATAGTCACGGTGCGATGGAGCGACGTGGACGTCATGTTGAAAGCGCTATTTCTTTTTTTAATCATATTTTTATTGATTTATTTCGATGTTATCCCGCCCGCCACAATGTAGATTTTCAACACTTCTCAAAGACGCAGAATGTATTATTTGCAGAGAAAACTATCGTGAGTCTCAGACATCGAGCCTTCGGTTCGGCGGCCAACTGAACGAGTGTCCGGTTGGCCGCCGCTGCGACTGATCGTCTCTCCTGATGATGAATCACGTACCGATTCGAAACATGTCGAGCGTTATTAGACTTCTACGGCGTGAGTAAACCCGTTTAAGTATTTTAATATGTATTATTTGGTTTCAAGTTCGTAAGAAAACCCATCAGAGTCAAATAAAATAACTACTCCGCAAAGAGTGGATTTGTGAAATAATGATGCTCTGTTATCTTTGGCCCAGATAATCTTAGATCTGCACGGCTACCTCTCTCAATCTGTACAGTACCATGAGATAGTGACGGATGATGCTATCTCGCGCGACATGAGTCGCGTGTCAAAGTTATGCTAGACGTGCTAGTATGAAGTAACCGATAGAATCTAATAATCGATAAATTGTATCTATCGCCTTTCTATAATAGCCGCTATCTGTGACACCTTCGTCGCACCGTTTGTGCTTTATTACTTTTTAACCCTACTACACTACTCGCAAAATAGACCTAAAGTTGTCCGAAGTATGGGTCTCAGCAGCGAAGTGCCTCACCACACTATCATATTTGCCAAACCTCGGCCAACTTCGCGAATAGTGTGAAGCCGTAATAAGATAGTTTACGCTTAGACTGCTGAACCGATATAGCATTATGAAAATTGGCATGAAACTTCCCGGGCAGACCAAGAATAGTTTTTATCCTAATATATATATGGGTAGTGAAAGTTTGTATGGGGAATTATTAATTCTACTCAGACGTTATCGTGGGCAAAGGCTTCTAATAAATCGATACATTTTATCAATAATAGCCGTTATCTATGACACCTTCGCACCGTTTCTCCGAACGGTCGCTTCCTGCAGTCAGCTCCTCATTATTGGAAACTGTGACGTGTGCGGTCACTGACGATGTTGACTGGATTTATATCCGCGTTGATCGAATAATTATGAGAAACATTGAGATCAATATTATCCTTATATGGCATATCGGGGATATAGCAATAAAATAACTAACGCAGATATTTTTTTTATAAACATAGGTACCTATATGTATATTTAGAACTTTATCTAAAAGTGTTAATTTTAGATGCGGTATGCGGAATCATGGAACTTTTCCTTCAAAACCCCATTATAGTTTGACATTACTATTCAAGAGTCAGCGTTACTCTTGAAATAAAAAATTGGTCTAATCCAGCCACAGTCATCAAAATACTTGTGTCAGAATTGTCAATTTCAATAGAGAAGATGGTTTGTCATTACCGCCGGCTTGGGATCATGTTGTACATCTTATCAAGGATCAAGCGAGACACAAGAATGAAACTTGGGACCCCGACCGGTGTAAAACAGATTAGTTTTAAAAAGTAGTATATGTAGAGTTTTTGTTTAAAAGTATATCATAGTAATAAATAAGGCAATCTGGGAGTTTTCTTTCGGCGGTTCTTTCTCCTCAGTAAGCCTTATAGTGAACCGCTGGTAGATATTTTGAATAAAATAATAAATGCCATTCTGGCACATGTGTAACTGTCTTTACATATTAGGCCCATCTGGCATGTATGAACACCTTTATTTTAAATTAATATTTAAAAAAGGCGTAGTTTGCACTAATGTAACTTTGACAGAGAAAAATTGTGTTTTTCTCAGTCAACCTTTGACAACGGTATCTGTAAAGGTACCGAAACGTCAGGGAAGCTCAAATAATTAATATATGCAATATAATCCGTTTAAATTGTTTTATTTAAATGTGTGACAGTCGCGGAAACCGAAGAAAACAGAATTGTCGTTGCTATTAGTGAAATTAAGAAAGAGACAATTTTAAGAACTCTATCATGATGACGTTTATTGCCGAATTGTTATGAAGTTGTCCGTTTTGTAAGTGACATTATCAGTTGATACAACCTCTAGAATAATACATCTTCATCTAATCAAGAGCTGAGAAACAGAGATCGCTTTCAACTACAATAAGCCCTATTTACGATATCCCCTCGATGTATCAAGCAAAACGATACGAATTCAGTATGTGACCTCATTTTCAGGGCGATATTATTTTTCCGTTTTCGTTTTGATTCTGACTAATGTGATATTTTGAGAAATCCTGGCTCTAGTGGAACGTCATCGTGAATGAATATATTCGTGATTTAGAATAAACACAACGTGCCATATCTTGATGACTCATTCGGAAGCATTAAACCGATAAAAATGAATGAACATTACACCGATTGTGCTAATCGGTCATTCATTATGCATTGACAATCATTACGAATACTAAATAAACATTAATTACCTTCGTATACGTGAGTACCTATGTCATTCATTATGACCAATATTACCACAAGTTCAACTTAATGAAAGGTGACAGTGCTCGGTAATTACCTACAAATTCCAGAATAATATAATGTATCCTCATCATTATAAAATGTAATAGGTAATATAACCCTAACCCTATAAGGTTAATTTATTTAATTAGGTTTTTAACAATAATATGTACCTAATATGAAAAATACATTACAAAATATTTGTACAACATTATAAAAAGGTTCCTTATCTTTTGTATGCTTAGGTATTTTCCTAACTTATTTTGTGAGGAACCATGAGTAATGTCATTTTGATAACTCTCAGTTCGTTAAGTGTTTTTCAAAACTCCTTTTTTATTGACGTAATTTTATTTAACCAGGTATTGTTTACTATACGATTAAAGCTTGACTTTCATGGCTAGCGGCCGATGCGACTGTCGCGCGCGGCTGACGCTCAGCGACAGTCGCCTGGCCTCGCGTCAGTAATAGTTACTATGAAACTATATGGGGCCACTTTCGAGGCTAGCGGCTCGAGCCGCGCGCGGCTCGCGTCAGTAGCGACAGTCGCGAGCCGCGCGCGGCCGTGTTCGGTTGGTCTTCTACTGACGCGTGACGCGCGGTAAAAATGGCGAATATGTAACATTTTCTAGCATAAAAGAAGAAATTCTTATTAATTTTGTTGCGCAGCGCCCTTTTTTATATGATCGTAGTTTACCGGACTATAGAAATTCTTATAAGAGGGACAAAGTGTGGGAAGAATTTGCTTGTAATAATATAGCAATAGCAAATCGTCATCCTCTTCTTCTTCTAGCATTGCTAGCAAAATATATTTTTTAGAAGCCATAGAGATCACACACAACTGCACTGGACGGACACATCAATATGGCGCGGTGTGCCAGCGGCCGCGCGCGACTGTCGCATCGGCCGCGACCCACGAAAGTTGAACCGGACGCGTCAGCCGCGCGCGTCAGTCGCGCGCGGCTGACGCGCGCGGCTCACGCGCGCGACTGTCGCATCGGCCGCTAGCCATGAAAGTCAAGCTTAAACGTCAAAACTCCTCTATAGATGTTAAAGTAATAAAGAAATTTTATTATGCCAAAGGGGTAATAGATTTTATTACACAAAAAATAAAATAAGGCATTGAAAATAGTTTTTAAGATTGTAACCCTAATAATTAACTAGAGAGCAGGTATTTTCTAGTTTGGTTTCTTCTTACTTTTTTATAGACCTGACCAGCAGAGCCATCAGATTATTCTTAGTAAAGAGGCCAGCAATTTCACCACAATTACATCGACGGATATGCAGGGCGACAGGAAGCAGCCAATCCAGCGGCGAGAGGCCATTGGCTCCCAATTAACATTGTTCGCGGAGGTCCATCCTGCGCCCCGCACGTAATTAGTGTAGAGTGTTAGGTTAGAGAAGGCGCTTCGACGGGGCACCACGGTGCCTCACGATTCGTACTGCTTTAATTATAAGGAATAAATATCGGATAACCTTACACAAATTGACCCAGTTCCAAATTAAGATATATTGTCATGATAAATCCGAGATTTTACTAAATGACACCATTTAAAATAGTGTTAAATTTAAACAATTTTTTTAGCACTGATCCCATAACCATTTTATTTTATTATACCTATTGCTGTTTTTGAAAATAATCAGAAAAACGTGAAAGAAGCATCGCTCCAAAATCGTTGCCAAAGATGAAGTCACTGATAGAGTGAGATAGACTTTCCGAATGATGGGCGTACGGATTCCCTATCCCTAGCCTAGATCCATATCCGATCAATATTAATCGGAATATATTATTATCCAAGTATTACGTGCATTTATAATTTAGCAGTAATAACCCTCATCATTTTGAAATAGAATCTTTGTTTTTTCAATTCTGTTTAAAAAAAAAAGCGCTATATCTCTCGCGGTTCCACTTGCTGTAAAGCAATGTGAGGACTGGGGATCGTGCGTTTAAACGCACATCCTAGGGTATAAGCTAATGCGCATAAGCATTTTAAACACATATGACGCAGGGGGCGCTCCCGTGGCGTGGAATTAAAAAATCAAAGATGTGTTGTGATTGACGTAACGATGTGATAGCTCAGTTGGGGAGCGTACGTAGGATCGCGGGTTCGCGTGCAGTGGATCACATGATTTTTTTCTTTCATAATTTACCTCGTTATTCATAATTTATGTTTATAGTAACAATCCTACCGTATCATATTCTGCGCTATGACAAATTACTTATCACTTACGCTGTTTTACAATGAAGCACATTTGAAATTAATTTTTAAATCAGAAATTGGGATATTTTCCATACATTTAGAAATGTTGTCACAATTGGCTGCATGGAATGCATGGCTGACTCGAAGACATTTGCCACACCATTGATTGATGTATACAGAATACCTATGTACATGTATGGTGCGGTTATTTTTTGTTATCTCGCGATGGCGGAAGCGCGGTGTCGCAACAGATACGAGCATGCGCCCGCGTCGAGTGACACACTGCACGCGCAGATAGCGACGGAAATCGCCGCTTAATAGGAAATTCGCTACCGGGGTCGAGTTTGCACAGTTTCGTATGCGACATCTATGGAAAAGAATTAACCCATTATGGCATATAGGGTCTTAAGCATGGATTTTTTTTTGTTACGTGTTGTCAAGTTCTCTAAGTAAATTAAAAGTTGAATGTAATTTTTTTTTGTAGAAACAATGGCTAAACGGCACTGCTAGGTTAGAAGGGTTTAAGATTTCAGATAAACTCTTAACAGCGCGATATTTTTTTTGTTAAGTAGGTATGAATATAGATTACCGTAATCTCTTAACAATTCTAAGTCTAATTATAGATTGCCTTTTATTATTATCATTATGATTTATGATCCACAAATTAGATGTTACCAAATGATCATACCTTAATTCATGTATAATGTATCCGTTACATTTTTGTACACCATAATAAAGCAGTTCTTTGGCGCCGTATCACGGCAAAACTGCTAAAATAAAAAATAAAAGGTACAGGCATAGCTATTATAATATAATTGGTAGCTGTTAAAATATAAACACAGCCCTTTTAAAATCGCATTGATTATTCTAAGCAACAACGAAATAAGCCTAAACTACAAAAAATAACAACAAGATTACAACTGATAAGATAAGAAAACTGTCTATTAGATTACAAAGGCTCAAAGATAAAGGATTACGCTCAAAAGATTATTGGTTACCACTAACCACTGGACTTGGGCAAGTGCGAGTCCGACTCGCGCATGAAGGGTTCCGTACCATAATCTATAACAAGTTTGTTGTATGGGAGCCCCCCTTAAATATTTATTTTATTTTTAGTATTTGTTGTTAATTTCAACTGTCTAGCTATCACCGTTCTTGAGAAACAGCCTGGTGACAGACGGACGGACGGACGGACGGACGGATAGCGAAGTCTCAGTAATAGGATCCCGTTTTTTCCCTTTGGGTACGGAACCCTAAAAAAGAACCTCATTTACTAGAGTATCACAGAAATATCGATTCAATATTCATCTTAATAAAGTAATATAATTTCAAAATTGGGATATATAATACCTACCAATTGTTTACAAGCTATGCTAATTCACAAACTATTTCTGGGCATAGAGATTTTTATACCGCAATAAAAACTTAATATATTGTGACAATACGATACCTGTGAAGAATAAAATTATTCATATTTAACTTTTCAACTTTCACCTCCTTCTTTGTAGTACAAGTCAAGTCAATAGTGATGTCATCACAAAATACTTACCAAGGAGAAAAACAATTAAATGTATCTGAATTTGGCAATTCATCTTAAATTGGTTAATCTTTTACGATTTTAATAAAAAAAAATGGAGTCTTTATTTTGCAGGTAGGTATATCCCAATTCTAAAGTTGACTTTGTGGTGAACGCCGGTCCGAAATTCCGTAGAAGCTTCACAAACCGCAGCAAATTGAATAGAAACTCTGTCTTCCGTTTACCTTTTGTTCTTGAACTGCCTATGGACTTGCAGACTTGAACAATGCGGTTACGTCATAAAATATCATTAACAATTAACACTAGCAAGCAGACCGGCACGATGAAGAGAGTAAGGGATGTATCCGATGTCGATATACCGGTACCGATACCAATATACCGGTATCCATACCGATACTTTTTTTTAAGGGACAACAAATCGACCTAGTCCCAAACTAAGCAAAGCTTGTTTGTACTAGACGACGATATATATAATTATATATAGATAGCATCCATGGCCCAGGAACAAATATTCGGGTTTGTCACACAAATTTTTGCCCTGATCGTGATTCAAACCCAGGACCGCCGGCTCAGTAGGAGGGTGCACTACAAACTGCGCCAACCGCGTCGTCAATATATATCGGCATCGGCAATATTTCTATAAATTATTCTATAAAAAAGAGGGTAGACGGCATGTCGTATAAAGAAGTCAAGAAGGTGGCTATGGGTGGCTATGGATAGAGTTAGAGACAACTACAATCTTCACCAGCTACATCGCCAAGAGTTTGACTCTTACATTATGATCATATTTCTATTGCCAATAATGGTCCAAATTTCGGACTTAAAAAAAAAACAATATGAACGCGCGTGTTGTTTCATCTATTTCGCTACAGACCAAACACGAACTATGTTAGGGAGTTATATATTTTACTTTATTCATATTCATTACTAATAAGGTCACCTGAGGCTATTGCGACTATAGATAGAAACGCAACACTTTATTTACCACTGTGCAGACTGTGCTCTCTATTTTATATTAATAGTTGGCACTTTAGGCCGTAAGGGTATATGCGTATGGGTGATCTTTAACTATTGTGCATTTATGAGATCATCAAAAGTCGCATTTGCCTCATAGTCGCAATAGCCTCAGGTGACCTTACTATTATCAAAATGTTTTATTCCTAATTTGTAATTTTATATAATATACAAATATCCCCAAGGAAGCGTATATTTTATTTACTCCTCAGTTTAAATTTACAAAGGTAACGGTATCAGTACCGACAATAAATCGATTCGATGCATCCCTCAAAGAAAGCATAAATAAACCCCAACGGACCGTGACCACTTTCGATGAAGTTAATCCGAAGAATTAAATCGCGTTGATAAGGATAACCATCAATTAATTGTGCAATCACGTGAGCGTTGAAGCGCTGGACCGTGCAATCACGATGGCACACGATTGGCAGTGACAGTCGAGATTCATATTGAAACAATTTTTATCATTTCCCAATTATTTACATTTTTGCTTGAACGTATCAGAAAAAGTTTTAAGAGCTAGAAAGTGCCAACTTCGTCCTTGTACTTTTTGCTTTACCGTAGTCGAGTAAAAAGTATCCCAAAACTATTTGGATGTCTAGTTATCCCTGTACCAAAATTGGTTAACGCTTAATTTGGCAATGTGCAAAGAGTGTGTGCATCTCTTTGACCATTTTTTTCCATCTTTAGTAAGGTCTGAACCATCGACCTTTCTTTTTTTCTGCCAATTAAAGGGTTAAAATTCGTCCAGCCCTTTCGGCGTGATGACGTGACAAAGAAATTATGACCAACAGATGGCGCCAGACTACCATAGCGCCGCGAGCCATTATAAAACAATTTTTCCTAAAGTCATGACACTCTCCATTTTATAATAGTATCATATAACGTATTCTTTTGCTAACTAATTAACTATAGTTGCGTAGAACCACGCAACTAAATATATTATAGTTAATTGGCAAAAGTAAGAGGGCGTTTGTAGTATTTAATATCTGTGCTTTTTGATATTTCGATATGGTAGGCGCACTTGTGCCGATCCTGACCTTATAACTGAGACCTAACCTTATACTTAAGTGAGATAACCTTATAACCGCTACAAGTGATAAACAAAGTGGTAGTGGTATAGTGTAGGTAATAAAAAGTAGGTAGGTATATATAATAGTGTTCGTGAATGTTGCAAAAAATTATGACGCTTTTTGGCGCTTTTAAAAAGCCGGAAATTAGCTTAATAGCATACATCCGATGTCGATGTGGTGGTGAAAAATGGGGTGGCGATGGTTATTTACCCGCTTGTTCTGTTTATGTAATGTAGCTGGCGCGTGTAGCAAAATTATGTAATAATCGCAGGATTAAATGTCATATAATTTAATCTGCAAATAGAATGCAATGATACCCCTACAAAAGGATTCCCAGCGATAGGTTTGTATGAAGGATAATTAATTGAGTATGGCATAGTTTTGTATTATCTAATTACAAATAGATTAGTGTAGAAACAAACTAATGAAAGAACTATATATTGGATGGTCGCAATTATCATGATCTATCGCATATTCATTATGCAATAACGTTGCTAAGACTTTAGTTAATCCATCTCAATGACTAAAGGTTCGATGGAATAATTAGTTTCCTAAAAAAAATGACACTATGTCTTCTCATCATATAATCACCGAATATTTAAGATTGGTTGAATCAATAAAATCGCCGATGCGACTCCACTAGTCAACGCAGCGGGAGTTTGCTTTCCATTATATATCCAAGAACAAAAACGCCACTGCCTTTCTGATCGATCTAAACGAGCCCGCTATAATCAACACTAAACAACTAATTACTATCCAATCACACTAAGATACGATTCAGAAAAACCAATCGAGCCAAACGCAACCAGACAAAAATCTACCACAGAATCACAAAGATACGGCCTCCGGAACATTAACAATAGAATTCTTGAACAATCTCGATTCGCCGTTGACTTGTTGGAGTCTGGTCTTTAAGTGGTTGGCTGTAGTGGATTGTTGGTGGATTTTGCTCGTGTTTCGACATCGTAACGTGACCGGGCTGAGCTATCTGATGCATTGATGCGTAACTTGGGTTTTGGTGTAAGTTAGAAAAGTATTCAGTGCCTGTAGTTACTACTTCTATACATCGTTTTGACATCCGTTCCATTTAATGTGTAAATATAATGTCGAAACATGTCACATGCTCTGATAGAGCAAACCGTTTGGTTGAATATTGAGTCCTCTTTGTGCAAGCAGAGGCTTCCATCAAACTTTACACTAAGAGTTTAGTTTTTTTGTATAATATGGGATGGTAAGCGATTACCGGCGACAATAAACATCTGCAGTACCAGAGGAGTTAAAAGTGCATTGCCGCTCTTTTCTTCAAGGTTCGATATCAATAGTATCGTTCCGGAAATACCGCAAGCAACAATACAGTTCATTGCACAATTTAGCTGCGCAAGGCAGGAAATTTCTGGAGAATCGTACAGTTAAGATCTGTCAACCATCTCAGTGGTGAGAATGGACATGTAAAAAATTCGTAAAAATAAGCTAAGCTGGAAATCAAATACCGTTATATATGGAGAAGTTCGAGTATGGTCTTGCCCATCACGAATGTTCTTCATGATAATCCCTCAAATCAAGGTTACCACACCTATTCATTGAGAGGTTCGACTACACTAGCTAGAGAAATCGCTTTCACCTTTACACTTGAGCCGAAGGCGAAGTAATAAAAACTTAACTCGCAACACCATAGCAGATTGGACGCGGTGGACGTCCGCCGGAGAAATGCCGGGAATCCGAGACTATTACAGATTATCATCGTTTGTCAGGCGGCTAGTCGACAAACGACGAGAGACTGGGGACAATTAGAGGTGATAAACCTTGTGCGTGACAGAAAAAGCTTAATATTTTTTTACGCGTACTTAAGAAGCGGAAATGTTTCCCTGGCAATTGCGTTCATAAAACCCGGTCGTGTCGGGTGTCCGTTATAAGACCAATAATTTGAAAACCACTCTCAGTAGCATAAAAAAAAATTTTTTTTGAAGAGAACTGTAAATGTCTGTGTACGCACTTCGAAATGATCGCAATATTTTGTTCCATCGATGTATTTTGTTGTATCTACATGTTGCCACGTTCCTCATGCAATTAATAGTCGCTAGTCGCATCTCCCCTTTCTTTTGCACGGTATTGAAAGAAAAGGGATAGGCATATTTGTCGCGCGATGGCGTGGGGTAGTGCACGACTGCTCCCTCCAACCGCCAACACACGACTAGCCAGCTTTCGCCGCGTCCTAAGTAGTTCTACCCACATTTGGTGATGCGCGTGGGCAAGTGTTATTGCAATCGTTTATGGCAAATCTGAAGATGAGCAAATATCATTCTAGGACACGTTGACTGCAGTTTACTAATTTTAAAAAGCTCCTTATGTAAACTTCCGACAGGAGAAATTTAACTTTCTTAAGACGGCTAGCCTGTGCACTAGTTGCAAGTAGTATACAGCTAATCTAATCATACTAATATTACAAAGAGGAAAGTTTGTGACTTCTTCACAATTAAAAGGCTGGACTAAAATTGGTAATATTTGTTATAAAGTGCTTACACCTTGGATTAGCACATACGCTACTTTGATCTCGAAAAAAATGTAGTGTTCCCGTGGGAATAGCAGGTAACACCGCGAGGTGCAGCTAGTAGTGATAAAGTCAGAAAAAGATATCAATTAAAATACATTTTTCTCATAGTCACGTACCTTTCTTTGACGGTCATCAGTGTTACAATATAAGTGTCTCCAATCTCTCTGATAGATCAATTACTGATATTTGAATAACCGCTAGTCCGAAGAAACAGTAAACAATTCGTGTCCACCACAGATCCAACATCTAGGTCTGTGTCAAAGGCAGTATCAGGTTTGTGGTCGAATTCACCGCATTACGTCGCGTGATGCTTCGTTACAGTACAACAGTAGTAAATAAACCGCCTACGCAGTTTGATTAGATGCATACAGACGAACATTTGTCGTATTCTACAAAGGATCGTGGGTTGAGATACTCTCAATAAGTAAAAGCTCGTGTTACTCGTGCCGAGATACATTTTTTTTAGAATAGGATTAGTTTTTTTTGCGAGTTTATCCACTCAAATGTAAGTATAATAATGCATTGTTTTTCGGCAAGATGGGCATGCCCAACAACCTTAATAAAATTGAGGCATGTAGGTTGACATGTATGGTCTCAGTAGCCCAAGTGGCATCTGATCTGGCCGTTGTTATTTTTTTTGTATGGGTGCCTACCTACAACCTTTTTTTGAGAGTTGGATCCGCGCCCATTTTAAGCGACATAATTTATTTACCAAATTGAGATTTAGAGCATTTTATGCGATACAGACTATATCTGTGTAGGACAAGTTGTCCAAGTCATATAGGATACTGAATGACATCATTTGAGCGATAATGGTTTAGTATTTTTGGATGTTCGCATCACATACCGCATACACATAGGTTTCTGGACGTCCAAAAATGATACCAACCCATCGCATTTTTATTTACACCCAAATGCGAATTATCTAGTTGAAAATAAAGTAATGAATCTACTTTCCAGAGGTGTCTCGACTTGGTCGCGTGGGTATTGGACAAACAATGTAAAAACGGTAAAAGATCGCTTCCCACGGAGGGTCAGAGATAAGAGATGGGTTCGTGACTTGAGGCCGTGACTGGTGTCGGGATAAATGAGTGATTTAGAGCCCTGACAGTGATCCGGTTGGTGTGACATTCAAATTGTGTTCAGGAAGGAAGGTACGCAATGAGACCTACAACATTATGAACAATATTCTTTGTTTAAAATTGGGTAAAATGCACTTCTGTTCCACGCAAGTTAATTTGTTGTGCACACATCTAGGTTTTGTAGATTAGGGTTGAATCCGACCAAAGACCTTTATTCCAAAAATAACGCTTTTTAACAGTTTGAACCCCGAAGGAAAGATAAGTATATGAACTGTAAAATCAAATCAATAGGTCCAGTCAAGGAAATAGAAAAACACGTGTCACCTTTTTCGCTCTTGTCACAATGACATCAAGGGTCAAAAAGGTACGCGTTGCAGTGTCCTTTAATATACATTTTAAGTAAACAAACTATCGAGTACCTATTATCAAACCTGTCCTCATTATGTTCCACTAATTGGAACACGTCCGCAATAAACATTACATGTTGTATGTAAATATTAATATTGTTAGAGGAAGTCCTCCTATCGCCACCACGATTTACTAACACGTTGTAATCAATGTGCTATATTTCCTTCATATGTGAATTAAGACTCTATTGTTATGTGATAAAACATATAATATGTGTGACATGTACAATGTGATGTGTATAACGTAGATCATAGAGTTATGTATGCAGTGATCTGGATTGAATAATAACATAGTAATTGTAGTTGAGTTGTATTAAATAGACTACAGAACATGGGTAGTTGTCGTGTGAACTATTAAACGTATAATATACTAGGAGGTGCTCGCAACTTCGTTCGCGTTTTTTTTTACCATAGACGGATAAAAAGTATCCTATAACCATCTTTGGATATCCATCTATCCCTGTATCAAAATTGGCTAAAATTTGTCCAGCCGTCTCGGCGTGATGAGAGGACAAAGGAGATTATGAAAACAGATGGCGCCAGGTTGGCACGGCGCCGCGCGCCCGTACAAAACAAATGACGATCCTGCATCACGCTATTAAGATCTTTCCTGAAATCATGACCCCTCTCCATAGAAAAATTATTTTCCATACAAACCTAGAATTCTTAATAGTATAGTATAGATAATAAAGTGGTAGGTGTGAACTTCATTATAAAGTCTTAATACGCTTATACATTCACAGTCTATATACGCGTCTTATACATTATATGTACTTATATTGAAAAAGAAGGCACTTTGACTTAATCATTTCAGATGTGAAGTAAAACAAAGTCTCAGGGCAAGCCGGGTTTTATAGGTCACTTTTTACCAACAGTAAATAGATTACAGTTTTCTACAATAGGCAAGCCGGTGGGAGAACCAGTACTCAAAACTCGCAACAGATTAAAAAATAAACAAGTTTCCATAAGGAACATAAATAAGTATCGTTTTTTTAATTAAAGAGGAAAGAAAACTATATTATTTACAAAACGAAAGTAAGCAAATAATCAAATTTGATGCCCCTTATCCATACCAATATATCTGCAAATGTAAGTGTCGTATGGCGTCTCCTTCGTACCAAAATATGTGTTCTTAAACCTTCGGCGAAAAAAGAAGACTGTTATAAGTTTAACATGATAAGTATATACTGATATAGTGAGGTAGATCTATTTAACAGATCTAAAAGCCTTCGCAGATGTTACAAAATTAATGAAACTTCAACGCAGTTTCCAGATGAAGATGAAACAGTACAACGTCCAGTAAAATTACAAAGTTAGGAATTCTCGGAACAGTTTAAAAAAATTAAGTAAGGCAGTTGTACAAAGTTGGTCCCCGGGAGGAGCAAGTTCCTTTGGGAAACTCCCAGGCGCAGCGACCGGAACACAACTTTTACAAAATCCCGGTGAAAATATACGACGTAGTTTTAATTTGTAGAATTATAAAGTCATACGTATGTATAGTGAATACAGTCAGTTGCAGAAGAAAGCTTATGTAACCTCTTTCTGAAGTCTCTATTTGAAGGATACTAAACAAATAAGCAAATCTATACTATTATAAAATTCTAGGTTTAAATTCAAAATCATTTTTCTATGGAGAGGGGTCATGATTTAGGATCGTCACTTGTGTTTTAATAAAGGCGCGCGGCGCCGTGCCAGCCTGGTGCAGTGGTGCCATCTGTTTTCATAATTTCCTTTGTCCTCGCATCATGCCGAAACGGCTCAAGAAATTTTAGTCAATTATGATACTGAAATAGCTGGACATCCAAAGATGGTTATAGGATAATTTTTATCCGTCTACGGTATAAAAAAATACTCGGACGAAGTTTCGGGCACCTCCCAGTATTACAATAAATTAATGGCCATTTTCTGAAGAAAATACAGGGAATCGAAGGCATCTCAATTGACATTAATTACTATTTGTTCTATATTTCTTTTTATGATTCGAACATATTTGTTTTATCATTGCCTTGATTAAGGATGGATATTGCAGGAAAGGGTCTAGCAGGGTAAGCGAACAAGAAGTGCCCCCAACGACGGATTTGGTCATTCTTTCAGGTGGTGTAGGTACTGGCAAGTCCTAAGAACACTCTATGCTTAATATCAGTCCTCGATCTTCTTTTGTTTTCGAGTTATTCAAGATAATGTAAAATAATCACGGGGCACTTCTTGTTCGCTTAGCCTGCTAGACCCTTTAAAATGATAAAATACAATCTGTCGGTTGATCATCATCGTTATTTAGTAACACGTCGCCATTTCGCCAAGCGTGCATCTTTTAATTAAGTGAAGCACACAAATATGCCCATAGATATCTTGTTACCACTGCTCAAAAATGCAACGCTTCGCTTCGTTAGAAATATTTTGTTCGAAAATACGACGTCAATTATCGGCATTCGGAACAATGCAGGGTAACATCACCGACAGAAGTGTAAAATAACTAGGCCGATTATTTGGAAAATAGTATTTATGAACGAGCTAAATAAATCTAAAATTGGGAGTTAACTACATATATGTATGCACATTTGTCCCCTATGTTATGAAATGAAATTAAATAATTTATTGAAATAATGCCACAAGGGCACTTTTAGAAGTCAGATTGTGAATCTACCGGTATTTCCAAAGAGGAGACCGCTGTTGAGAAGAAATCCGAAGGAAACTCAACAGTAAGTAATTTTTTCGCAAATAATACTTAAAAAAATCAATTACATGCAATCAAATATTTTAAAATTATTTAATTTCCTCAGAGATGTATAAAGTCTCGGATTGTCATAACATAATACACTAAGCTGTTGTTAGAGATGTATACAGTCTCTTAGAGTTTTAAAAAGTTAAAATCAACATTGAATAACTTCAATCGAGTATACAGGATGAAGTTTCTCACGTTTACTTCATTTAACACTAGTATGCGGTTGCTACACATTTTATTTTGGCCCTTGCTAGTTACTGCCATTGCCCAAGAAGCACACAGACACAGGCTACATAGGCGCTTAAACAGCCCTTATACAACTTAAATCAGCTGTACAAAGGCTGTATAATCGCTTATACAGACTGTGCGAGTTGGGTGGGCAGGGTGCCAGTGAGGCTTGTGGCGTTGCGTCGCTAAATGAGTGAGCTTTGAGTGAGGAAATCTAGTAAAGTTTATTTATACTAGAAGGTGCCCCGCAACTTTGTCCACATAATACTAGTTTATGTGACTGTACATACTGAAGGGTATTAAACACGAGTGTGGGTTTATGAAAATTGCCTTCGGCTCGTTACATAATACGAGCCGAAGGCAAGTTTCATAATAACATCACACGAGTGTTTTAATGCCTAATTGTGTACAGTTACATACACTACTTTATCTAGACACATATCATAAGTCTCCATGATGCATTCAGGAGTCGCACATTGTGACAAATATTACCCGGTATTGGCAGTAATGAAGTTTTCTGGCAGCTGTCATAGTTTTTTAGGGTTCCGTACCCAAAGGGTAAAAACGGGACCGTCCGTCCGTCCGTCTGTCACCAGGCTGTATCTCAAGAACGGTGGTAGCTAGACAGTTCAAATTTTCACAGATGATGTATTTCTATTGCCGCTATAACAACAAATACTAAAAATAAAATAAAATAAATATTTAAGGGGGGCTCCCATACAACAAACTTGTTATAGATAGATTATGGTACGGAACCCTTCATGCGCGAGTCGGACTTGCCTAATTTTTTTTATTCAGAGACAAACTAGAGTCGGCCGCAACGCAACTATCATATCGTTCGATATCTTACTTACGTGCGACATTTGTCAAATTTGATTGAAAATTGACAATTCATTTCGAACTAAACTTCATCTTTACTGATATTAGAATAGAGGTCAAATCAAATTTCTTTGTTTTTCAGAGATATAGATATGTTATTATTTAGCAATAGATAATAATATTTTCACAGATAAGAAATTTGTTCTAACAAAACAGTCAATTTGTATGATGGTCATAATGTATGGTTCTTGAACGCATCATGGAGGATTTATGATATTTGGATAAATAAAGTTTGTTATTTACTGTAGTTGCCATAATAATCATCTTGGGATGTTCACCTGCCGTTTCGGATAAACGTGATGAGCGGACAAAGAAATGTAACATACCAACATATGGAACTGTACGGGTCCTTCTGAATAAACAAACATCCCGATGAACCGAGAACCTCCTTTTTGAAGTAGGTTAAAAAGCTTAACTTCAAGCAGAACCGATGTCAAACGCCAATGCTATGCCAAAAGGGAGGCGACGGTATTGAAAGCTGAAAAGCGGCAAGTCCGCAGTGCCTCTACAGGGCTGTGGTATTCAGAAATTCAGCGACAAGTTGGTCTCTTGAAATAATTCTACTCTTGAACTAATTACTATTGTTAATTTATTCGAAAGTCAGACATCCTCCTAGCCTTTGTCCCATTTTTTTGTGAGAATGAATTCTCAATCGGGGTCGGCTACCTAAATCCCAAGATGTGGCGTATAGGCACTAGTTTTTACGCAAGCGACTGCCATCTGACCTTCCAACCAACCCAGAGGGGAAACTAGGCCTTATTGGGCTTAGGAGGTTTCCTCACGATGTTTTCCTTCACCGAAAAGCGAGTGGTAAATATCAAATGACATTCCGTACATAAGTTCCGAAAAACTCATTGGTACGGGCCGGGTTCGAACCCGCGACCTCCGGATTGAAAGTCGCATGCCCTAACCACTAGGCTACCACCGCTTATTATTTTTTTTATTCGAAAGTCAGAATGATGATGATATTCGATCATAATATCAACAGCATTGATTTACGATTAAAATGTTCATGTGTAGTTAATAGAGTTCAGGGGTAGATTATGCTTCGTTATTCGAAATGTTATAGTCACTTAGAATAACAATATAAATAAGATGACACTGGACTTAATATAACCGGCGCAAGCCATTGACAATACATGCAAGATGCCAGTTTCGGAGAGCTTTTTTATGATATAGGAGGCAAACGAGCAGATGGATCATCTGATTGTAAGCGATTACCGTCGTCCATACAGACACCATTGTTGCACACTAAATGAGTTGCAAGTCCATTGCCAGCCTTTCAGATGGGACTACGTTATTTTCTTGTAGCTCGTATCGGTCCGAATATACCGCGAGCGACAGTATACAGTATACAACTATCTTTGGATTCGGTTCGGTCGGTTCGTGTTCCCACTCTATTGTCTAATTTATGTGGTCTACGATTTTCACCTCATAAGTCAGGTACAAGCTTTTGGCCATATTGCTGAACAGCTCAGAGCAAGCAACTGGGTCGCAGCCGCACCGCAGCGGACTAGACTCTCTCAAGGAACGCTAATTAGCCAACTGGTGCAGTGTGGTCAAGTAGGCTGGTTATAGCTACATAACTGAACAACTCTAGTGTGAACTCATCCCTGTATTGCTGAACAGCTCGCAGCAGCAACTGGGTCGCAGTCGCATCGCAGCGGACGAGACTGTCTCAAACAACGCTAATTAGCCGACTTGTGTAGTTTCGACGATAGAACTGAAGCTAAATCTTTCAGGGAACGTATTACATTCATATCTGAGTCAATTTGTCGTTGTCGTATTGCATAGCCATGAATAACGTTGTTTTCATGTAAACGACTGAAAGGCGTTTGATTAATTGAGTGTATAGTTTTCTTTCAGCAAGATTTGTGATTATATTGTATAAGGGTAACGCGATGTGATCGAGATATAAAATATAAAATACTTTTGAACTTGGGATTAAAGTACAAAATCTTGAGTGAAATCACAGCAGAAAATTCAGTTTAATAGATAAACTAGGGTATAGATTCTGTATCGTTAAATTTGTATTCGACCATAGCACAATTCCCCTTATAAACGTCCCATAACAACAGGCGACAAGACGCTTTCAAAAAATAAGTAAGGGTCCATCAATAACAATTTCACCTTAGTAACTGTAACTAAATATCCCTCAAAGTGACACTAACACTAATAAAAGTAGTGTCGCATTAGGCTGCCTGTCCACTGGAGCAAGGTGGAGAAAATGAACCATCCAGACTATCTTTACGAAGCCCAATGTGATTCGTCGATTTTACACAGCTCCGCTCCGCTCCTGGACAGGCAGCCTAAATAGGGATGGAGAAGTTAGAAACTTTCGGAACGCTCTCCGTATTTACAGTCAGTCAGTCATAAAACTATACCACAATAAACTATAATTTTGAACTCCAACTAGCCGGTTTTATATAATTATTCCTGTCAACGAATTCGTAATTTTGAATTCAAATCCATCAGATCGAAGTAAAGATTATGACTCCTACCGCATTCTTTTGTGAGAACAATAATGGTGTATCCGTCTATGTGAACAAATATAATTATACGTGCAGAGCACTTTTGTCTGTAATTATACAGTAGTCACTAGTCAGATTCCATGCCTTTCTTCTATTATACTGGTATTTCTCAACCTCTTATGATAAATCGGTTGTGTAGTAGTAGTATCAATCTTGGTGCTTGTTTTATAAATCTACTGTTTAAAAGGTTTATTATACGAGGTTGCGCAATTAATATTGGGTCATTTCTGGATATACGTACAGTTTTAATGATCGTGTCATCACGATCGATTTATAGCTTTATAAATGCAGCTCTTCTATAAAATAAGAAATGTTACTTCGTGCTAATCGAAAATAAGTTGTAAAGTAACCTCTATCCGATGGCATTTCGATATTCCTATAATTTAACAATCTCTTAGCATTATCACAGCTATATAAACGGCCATATCGATCAGTTATTCCACGATGATCCAGCTTCGATTTGGTACGGAGGGTGCATGAGGGTCATGGCTTTCTGGTTCAGTTACTGGTTTAACGAATTTCCGAATGGAAGTATTAAGTAAGTTATCGAATTTGAAGTCGAGTAATACATAAACATACATACTTTATGAGGACATTTATCCTGTTTGGGTATAAGTCGGCGTAACTCATTTAACAAGGATAAGAACTTTAATTAAGAATAATATTGCATAATACGAGTGGAATTAACAAGCAGCTTACATAAAGTCGGTTAAAAATATTTTCCTAACTACGAAAATCATTAGTTTCAAGCTTTAGCTCGTAGTGCAACATAATACGGGAAGTTAATAATACATATTATGTCCGCATAGTGAGAATGTATGTATGCCGACTAAACAACTGTACCTACTGTAGCCATTTCAATAATCATAGCATGGAGATTTTTTTGTATAAAATGTGTTCTTGTATATTGGTTTTACCCCCAAAGAAAAATTAGGAGTGTTATTTATAAGTTTTAAGGTCTGTTTTCTTTTTATAATTGAAAGTCGACATGAGTGTCCTAAGCTTTGCGGCGAGCATATCGTTTCAGCCGATTAAAGACTATCAGCTTTTTTGAGGGTTTTCCTGTCTTTTACACGACCTTTTACCTTTCTTAACAATAAGTAATAATAATAAACAATGACACTTCAAACGCAAATGGCAATGAACCCATCGATAAAAATCAATTCAAACCAACACGTCACTAAGAATGCACTGACAATCCTTATAAAACCACAATAGCCCTTTGTCACTATATCACAACACCGAATGATCTATAGATCATCATTACAGATCGCGGCTGCCCGTGCGCACAGCAGGCCTGCGACTAACTACTTGCGGTAAAATTGTAAACAGAGGCGGAAAGGGATGGAGATATGTCTTGACGTTTGTGTTTATACACAGAAGATCGCCTAAGCAGTGTTGTGGAGCACTAGATAGGATATCCATGAGAATACACGCTCCTTTTAATCTTTTTAACCCCAGACGAAACAGAGGGGTTATCGGTCTAACGTAATTAATTGTTCATCTGTAATCTGACGACGCGGTTGGCGCAGCCTGCCTACTGAGCCAGCAGTCCCGGGTTCGTATCCCGGCCAGGGCAAATATTTGCGTGGTGAACACGATGGGATGACCCAAGCACACGTATTCGTGTTGTTCGGGTTGTTCTATGTATTTAAGCATAAGATCGATTTGTGTGAGGTTGCCTGATATTTATTTATTAAATGTAAGTCTGTCTGTGGCAACATACTAATTGCTCTTTAAAGGATGATCAGATTATGTTTGAGTTTTGTTTGTTTGAAAGGTGACTTGATTAAGAGCTATTTATCAAGAAAATTGGTTCACCTTTTTAAAGACCATAAAGGTCTTCGCACATTATAACAACTCAACGGCGGCGACTCGATTCTATGCCAAATATTGAAATTTAAGCCCTATGTCATATTTACTAGGTCCAATTTCAAAAAATGTACGACGCGTCGTCCACTCGTCGTCCACTACTAATATAATTTTTTGAAATTAAACCTAGTAAATATGACATAGGGCTTAAATTTCAATATTTGGCATAGAATCGAGTCGCCGTGGAGTTGTTATAATGTGCGAAGACCTTTAGGCTATCCTCAGTTGTGAACTTTTAAGCACACAAAAGTACATATTCCAAAAATGCACTGCTAACCTCAGGTTTGTTGAGGGCTAAAGGTCACCGGGGTCACCTGTCTATGTTACGTAAAAAAAAAAAGTGTGTGTGTCAGCTCCG
This sequence comes from Apotomis capreana, assembly GCA_947623375.1. Classification (NCBI taxonomy): domain Eukaryota; kingdom Metazoa; phylum Arthropoda; class Insecta; order Lepidoptera; family Tortricidae; genus Apotomis; species Apotomis capreana. The sequence continues at coordinate 4,471,054 of OX392520.1, forward strand.
ACGCACGACTGGAGTTTACTCTTCAGGCCAGGCGCGCACCACGATTTTTTTTTAGTCGCGCGATAATTTTGTCGCAGAAATAAGCGTACTTCTGGGTTTATGAAAATCGTGGTGCGCGCACTCTCATATAAACCCATATCTTGCATTTATGCGACAAAATTATCGCGCGATTAAAATCGTGGTGCGCGCCTGGCCTTAAGAACGATTATAAAATATATACTCAATACTCAATACGTTTATTGCACATAATGATTAGTAAATAGTTTAAGTATCACATTATGTACCCTGTTGGGTGCTGCAAACAAGAACGAGAAGGTAGGCATTTACATAATATTAATATACGAGTATAATATACAGCAAAATTACAATATTTTACAAGGAAAATTTACTTCCGATTGATTTTTAAGAAATTGGAGAGATCATGAGTAGTAACTAAATAAGGAAGCGTGATGTAAAGCGCCCTCGAGCGGCTAGTTTAGTTACTACAGTCTGCAGTGCTACGGAAAAAAACCGTATCTTACTATGAAATCCATACAAAGATACGACCTTTCTACCGTAGTATCGCAATACTTTTTTTTTTTATCTATTAATTAAAGAGCTTTGATCATTTTTATGAACATGCCAGCTCCAGCAGGCCTAATACACAACATCATTCATCTAAAAGACATAGATAAATAAAAACATAAACCGTATAAACTTAAAAATAACATGTACACGAAAACAACTAAATTTGTATACACTATTTACATAAAAAAAACTGTATACAAATTTAGCCGATTCCGATAAGGGTTCCGCCAATATTGAATTGAACATTACATTCAAGAAAGATCTGGTATTAGACCTAGCCATTTACATTAGACAAAAACAAACGTACAAAATCACCTTCCTTAAAAAAATCCTTAAATAAATCCAAAATCTCCTTAACAACAACTCCAAACAGCGTTTTGAACTTCTCCCAACTTTCGGTAGAAAACAAAATATCCTTCGTCTTCGCAACCAGCCTTTCAAAAGTAATACGTCTCTTCTTCTTGTCCTTATTTTGTCTTTTATCTTCCATATCAGCCCCCCGCTCAATAGTAGGCTGATTGACCAATAGACACTCGGACCTCTTCACATCTGTTACTCTTTTTGAATTCCGCGGCTTACGAACCTCTTGTTGTGGCTCGCTCTCTAATCTGTACTGACTTACTGATCGCTGGCCCTCAGCCTGACAGACAGAATCTTCAGACTCTTTAGATTGTAACGGCTTCGACAAAACAGCATCTCTATATGACTTTCCAAAACTTAAGTCATTCTCAAAAACAGATGGCGCATCCTGACTACAAACATCCGTATCCTTTTTTTCCTTATTTTGCATATACAACCAAAAAGCCCGTTTATATATACATCCCTCAGCAGACATAATCCTGCGAATTTCTTACTCCTTCACAAAAACCGGGCACGACTTATCTAAGGCCATATGGCTGCCTTTACAATTAATGCATCTAAAAATAGTCGTTTCGCAATTGGCATGCTACCCGCCGCATTTCGGACAAGTAACTTTAGTAGTAGGACAAAACCTGCTCAGATGACCGAACTTCCAACATATTGAACATTGGGTAACCGGGAAAGTGTACTGATTTACCTTAAATCGGCAACCGTAGGCATAAACATATGGCGGTAAAGAAGTTCCCTTAAAACACAGACGAATAGCTGCAGCCTTAACCCAACGCCCATCATGATCCAAACGGTTTAGTCTACATATTGACAAAATGTCTTCAGACCCTTCAATATTCTTTAAAAATTCGTCTTCCTCAACCTCCAACTCAACCTGCCTTATAATTCCATAAGTGCAGCATGCCATATTAGACCAATAAGAACGTCTCGTCTCATTGTTAAACTCCTGAGAAGCCAGAAGCTTCTCCGCATCATCCTTAGAGTTAAACTGTATGCGAACTTTACGTGGACCCATAAACTTGACGGATAAAATTCCTTTTATACCCTTAAATTGCAGCAACTTTGCCAAACCAATCTGTTTCGGTAAATCTTCTTTTGACACTATATAAACTTCAAATAGCTTGTCAGGCACAGGCACACCGTCCGGCTCCAGCTGCGTTTTGGCGGTTGCTAAAACCCGCAAGCGTTTAGGTTTCCTGCCTATTGTGATAAAACTATCACTACAACCACAGCTTTCGTCGCTCAGACCACAAGCACGCTTCACCGCTATATGCCGCACATCCGACATGGACTCAGCGTCCGATACAATATCCGATTGACTCGGCCCTGCCTTACTATCAAACTCCACTTCAGATAGCCACGACGGAGCTGCCCGCTGCCCACATTCTAAAAGTGACGTATCACTCAAGACACCTCGACTTGACTCACTCATCGCAAAAACAGCGAAAAGGACTCTAAAACTGAATTAACTTATAAATAAAATAAAATTTGATAAAATTTTCAACCGTCGCCTTTGACAACCAAACGTCAATCCTCGCAATACTTATATTTTTGGAACGTATTTGCCGTGCTAATTTAAAAAGTCGTATCTCAGTATACGATCGGGGTAAAAATACGACTTCTTACTTTAGCAGGTCATGCGTTAAGCGTTATAGACTAAGCTCCCGATATAAAATGACCTTTACAGAGATGTTTATTTGATGAAATGTATTTTATATTTAGTTTAAAATGACAATAAATATATTGCATATGGGTTGCATAACAAATTTTAGTCCGGGGTATGTTGAGTTTAAAATTAAAAAAAATTTTTTTTTACATTTCACCGATTTGATTATTAGATAAATTCATAATTAAATAATCTTTAATTTTATTTAATTTCAATTCAACAATCAGACCTTTGCAAAATGCTAGTAGGTATAGATTTACCTGTTTATACCTGGCTACCCAATAGTTGTGACGGGAAAAGAATAGGCAACCTAACGTTTGCATATTCTATGGGCTTCATACTTTCGATTGGTATAGAATTTATCTAATATTAATCAAACCGGTGAAATGTTTAAAACAATTTTTTTTTATTATTAATTAAACATACCCTGGACTAAAATTTGTTAGGCAACCCATATGCAATATAATTATTGACATATTAAATTAAATATAAAATACACTTCATCAAATAAACATCTCGGTGAAGGTTATTTTATATCGGGATCTTAGTCTATAACGCGTAACGCATAACCTGCTAAATTACGAAGTCGTATTTTTACCCCGATCGTATACTGAGATACGACTTTTTAAATTAGCACGGCAGATACGTTCGATTTTACACCCCATATTTTTCATACCCCGGGCTTATATATGAAAATCGATTCTTAAGGAGTAAACTCCAAAAATATTCCTAAAATGCATAATGCATGGAGTAAGTACCCTCATAACTAAGTGAAGCACCTGCTGCAAAGGTCAACGTAACGGAAAATAACCCGGTGTTATCTCCCGACTGTCGTGCTTACACTAATTACGCGGTAATTAACTATCTGGCTGTTAGAGTATCTGAGACATTATCCTATCACTTTTGCGTTTGTTTTGTTTGTGTCCAGGCGTAGTAATCAGCCGACTTTATAAAAGAGGAGGTCCTTAATCGTACTGAGGCTTCAACTATTGTTTTGTTAATTGTATTATATTTTGAGCGCCATGTTCGCTGCGCGCTGCCTGAAACTTGTAGAATTATGGTAATGTGAATTTGTCAGGAATAGTATATATACATATACAGTCGCCATCAGATATGTCGCAGCATATAAGGCGTTCGTAAATATCTGAACATGTACTGTAACGCCCAGTCATTAAGAGTCGTGTTCAGATATTTTTGAACGCCTTATATGCTACGATATATCTGATGGCGACTGTACATTACATACCTAGGGCGGTGAATTCGTAAATGTCCCAGATCGCAGGTGTTCGTGCCGACCATTTACGTCCCGAACCGAAGGTGAGGGCCATAAATATGTGATCTGCTGGGGCTTTACGAATTACCGCCCGTGGTTTATCTAAAGTTTTTCGTCTTGCCTTGGCCAGGAAGTGTGATTTTCACCCCGCGTAGCGGAAACAGAAATACATCATCATCACGGTTCATGAGATACAGCCTGATGACAGACGGACGGACGGACAGCGGGCGTACGGAACCCTAAAAATCAGAAGCATTTGTTGATTTGCAACTAAAATCGCATCGCTAAATCTCTGTCTACTGCGATAAATTCACGTCCAGCGTCCGATGAAAAAGCTCCACCTTTTACCTAATGCCGTAAAGGCTTCCGCAGCAAACTCCGGAGCTTTCCAGAAGTTAGCTTAATGCCTTATTTCCTACCCAACTTACTCGTACGTCGCATCCATCCATCATTGGTGAAGAATTACCTGCAAAAAGGGGAATTGTTACACTTTTTATATTCTGATAAAATTAAATAGGTACATTCTATTCTGCGCTACTAAGCTAAATGGCGACCTTTTTGTATGGAGCTCCATAGCAAAAGGACCTTAGCACGGCAACATAGATGATAACTACATTAAACAAATAAAATGTGAAGTTTATGTGAAGTGGTAAGGGGAAAAACTGACTAAGTATTTTTTTTACCAAGCCATACACTGTATGGCATACAACCATAAAAGGATTTGGCAACTTCAATCTACCGTTCTGAAAAAAATATTTATTTTATTTTTAGTATTATAGCGGCAATAGCAAAACATCATCTGTGAAAATTTCAACTGTCTAGCTATCACCGTTCTTGAGATACAGCCTGGTGACAGACGGACGGACGGACAGCGAAGTCTCAGTAATAGGGTCCCGTTTTTACCCTTTGGGTACGGAACCCTAAAAAATGCAAATTTGACTTAGCACTTCATTAATTCATTATATATAAAAAAAAAAAAAATATTAAGGGACAATCATACTGAAATCGACCTAGTCCCAAACTAAGCAAAGCTTGTACTATGGGTACTAGACGACGATATACATAATATATAAATACATATATAGATAACATCCATGACCCAAGAACAAATATTTGCACAAATATTTGCCCCGGCCGGGATTCGAACCCGGGACCGCCGACTCAGTACGCAGGTGTCTACAAACCGAGCCAAACGCGTCGTCAATAATATTTAAAAGCAGTTAATGTAAAATCGAATCAAATTCGATTGTAAATTCTTGGCTATGCATTATAAAAGCATTGTGTTGTTGGCTTATACTTGTAGGCACCATCAGAACAAGTGGACGAAGTGTTTTTATTTTACCACAGGACCAAAGAATCTTTATCGTATACGAGTTCTAGTAGGTATATCCTAGGATAATGCCTCCGATAGATCAAAATACGTTTGCCGCGTTTAACCGCGGGTAAACAGTAGCTATCAATGTATTCAAAAAAGCCTAGGCTTAAAGCCAGTTAAAATTTTAAACGCTGCATTAAACATCGCTTCGCTGGCGGAAATTAAACCTGGGAACCGGGACGCGCGGACGATGCCCCAGATACAGCGCTAGAGCACTAGACCAATGCCAAATCGAAAAGGCACTGCAGCTTCGGTAGCGGCAACGCACTTAAGCTCTTTTGGATACCAGCCGAGTAAGGAGCATTGCTAAACCCAAAAGGTAAGTTTACTTTGGAGCCGCGGACGTATATAAGACCTTTTGGATAAAATCGAAAAAGTACGTTAACTTTGTAGCTATGAATGCACATAGGACCTTTCGGAGAGATGTTATTCATATTACGAAAAGGAAAAGGTTCGTTACTTTAGAAACTGCCAATGCTGATAGAACCTTTTGGATGTCTGTCAGACTAGCTGGCTTGGTAAACACTTGAACTTCTGTAAATTAGTGGATGTAAACAAAAATAAGTATAAGCCTTTTATTACTTACTAGTGGCTTAAACTGTTTGTGTATTATTTTATTTGTATTAGATTTATGTGTACCGGCTGTTCGCCACGGCACGGTGCCGTACCAACTCCGGTGCACGCGCGCCCCTGCGTCGACTGTTTGCCACCTACAATCAAAACTTTACTCATGTAGACATATTCCACTTGTCCACCGCTAGATATAGAAAAATCATTCTAGAAACCTTGTAAACATTTCACTTAACTAACTACAAATGTAACCTACCTAAAAGCGAGTACATAAAAAATATGAAAAATGCTACTTAAACCCACGTGTCACTTAAAATTGATGCATTAGTTAATAATAAGTATCTAATATTTTGTAAGAGATATCATTAAGTTAATATTAAGAACTATGTACCTAATTAAGAACTATCCACCTTATTAATCTAGTATACAACAGTTTGATGTTTGACAACCGTTAACCGTTTCAAAGTACTCCGTGGATAATGTCGTTGATTGTACATAGAGTTACCTATTGTAACATCGATTGTAATATATTATGTACAGTTGTTTATTGTCCCTAAAATAAATAAATAAAATAAAAATAAAATAAATGTGACCATATACCGGTAATATTCTAAACGGGATTTATAAATGGGACAAATATCGCATATACAGTTTGTGAATTGAGCCGACGGCCGCTGAAGCTGACAGGTTCTTGAGCGGCGACAACGTACCGGAAGTCCAAACGACCTAGTTCTCAACGTCGTTGGCGAAGACCAAAAGGAACCTCTTCAGTCTTTTATGAATGTATGTAACACTTTAACACGCGCCGCGTCTAGGACGCGTCTTCGCCCTAAGTCTTTTCTGTGTAGTACACGCCAAGTTTGCCAACACTCGAAACTTTACTAAAACTATTCCTCTCGCTCAAAACTCAAAGTAAATCAATTCCCCCGACACCAGAGCAATAAATTAAACGTCTAACCGATTTACAACCGCGACTAATAACTCACTCCCGCGCCACCCACCGTTCGCCCGATTGCCTTTCACCCAAAATGAACTAAACAACCGATGTCCTTATCTTTTGTTGCTTGATCAATCAAGATACTAAATTACTATCTGTAGCGGTATTCTACCGTAATGATTTCATAGATTACACAAAGAATTGGCTTATTGTAGGTGCCCCTGACCAACGTTTGGTATTCTCTTATTTCTCTTTCTGAAATGAAATTCTATAATAATTCTATAATTGAAAAAATGAAAATCTATAATTGAAAATATTTATTTATAGAAGGGTAATTATTTCAGGAAAAATATGTACGATTTGTATGAGCGCCCGCTGTCAAACTTATAACGACATCCGTTGGTAAAACTTTATATTTTGTCCGCTTTTAACCAATTTTAGTACAGGGACATCCCATGGTTTTAGAATCCTTTTTTCATTACACTTGCTCGTAAACAAGGGTTTACATGCTAGATAAGCGGACGGTAACTCGTAAATTACGCCCTGGGGCGGTAAGTAATTTGTATCACACTTTAAGGGTTTACATGCTAGAAAACCGGGCGGTAAGTCGTATATTACGCCCTAGGGCGGTAAGTAATTTTGGTATTGACTACCAAGTAATAATACGTTTTCTTTATTTCCTCCAAAGTGTGATGAAAAACGTCGTACGTGACTCTGGTGGTAAAGGAATCCCAATCTCGTGTCATTAAAGCCTTCGGCTTCGGGCTTCTAATAGCCACTCGTTTGTAAATCCTCGTTTACCACCCTTGTTACGTATTGTACCTACTATCCTGACTATGGCAAGGAAAAAAGTTTGAACGGATAAGTTGCGGTTTGATAAAATTGATTTATTCGAAATTAATAGAAAACGTGATTAATATTCCTGTATGAAAATTGGAAATGGGTAAAAATAGATGTAAGATTTGAACAAAGTTATCCCGAATTCTCTTCTTAAATTTTGGGGTTGAATTAAAACTATAATACATCTTAACGATAACTTAAGTTGAACGGATAGACCTTTTCATCCATCGAGTATCAATATCTCCGGATATTGCGGGCTGCCGGCGGGTTCAATTCCATTCAGCAGGAAGCTAGATTCGGAACAATAGCGGTCGAGGAACTGGAACTGAAGCTACGCTCACGACTTTTGTCACCCGACATAGCATCGCCCGTTACTCTCTCACAGTCACAGTACGGTGAAGAAAGAGGTAGGTAATATTTCTCGCGCGAGAAAAAGTCGCAGTTCATAGTTGTGCTAGAGGTGCAGGCACAGGATATGCATGCAGTACTATAAAATCCGCAGTCTGTCCGGTACCGAATTGGTTCGAGCGGATAGGCGATTTTTTTTAGAGAAATTACATAGGTGAAGCGCCTGATTGAGAAAAAAGACGAACTAAGAAATTTCCATCTCTTCACATCACACTGCACGTACTCCATGAGATCTTTCTGTACGAGAAAAGGCCTTTTCGCATAGAAAATTAATAATCACTTTTTAACAAAAAACAACCGACTTCAACGCAGCGAAACCATGCTTTCCGAGACCAACTCTTCGAATTACAAACAATACCCAAATCAAGATAAGTGTGCCTATAACTTTTGAAGAAGTAAATTTCTCCCGGATCCCATCATCAGACCCTATATCCTCGTGACAATGGCACCAACTCGAAAGTATACCCTTCCAGAACAAAACAAGAAATTCCCAAATCGGTCTAGTCTAGTCTTTGAGTAACCGAGGAACATACAATAAAAAAAACCGACCAAAGAACCTGCTCCGTTTTTTGACCTCTGTTAAAAATTCATAATAGCCGAAAGAAATGTGTCATAAATATTTTAGGTCAAATGAAAAACAATCAATAAAGCAAGGGGGTAACTAGTTGTACTCTTGACTTCAGGCTAATATCTATACAGCCAGATGAAGGGGAATAGTTAGTCGACATCCGCACATCCGGCGGCCATGCCCTCGGTTAGCCTAGGTCGTAAAATTAATTGGAAATCATGAGAAGCTGTAGTACAGTTAGCTTCGAAAGTAGCTGCCCAAGTAGCAGAGGAAGCATAAGCGCTTATACAGCCCTTGTACAGCTTATTTAAGTTGTACTAACGATACGGTGGTAGAACGAATAATAATTAGAAAATCAGAATCTGCCCATAATAACCAGCGAAATGTTCGGGAGAGTGCGTTTTGATACTTGCGAATTGAAGGATCGAAGACAGCAGGTCGACGGCGTACCAATTATAGGACTTCAATAAAGATTTCACGCGTCGCTGGATATAAGTCATATGGTACGGTATTGCGTTACTTAGAACAGATGTGCCAAAAGCGAACATCTTCGGAATTTGGCACCTTTTTTGGTGGACTGTATAACCACCTAATTAGAATATCATTAAAGAAAGTAACAACTAATTTAGGCAATTTTCATGAAGAAGTGTACCTATACAAAGATAAAAACACTATTAATAATAGAGGCGTCATAAAGTGGTAGTTTTAAATTGTATACCACATGATTGACATATTTGACATCCATTTGACACTAATTGAAACACTCAACACTCAAAACATCTAAATCAATCCAATATACGACAGTAAATTTGTGTGGTCGATTCACGAACCATTAAGCAACACAAGCGCCCTTGTAGTTCGGAACAACGCCGATAGATGGCGACACCAGTCGTCAAATCCCGCGCAGCAGCTGTTTACATAATGAGATAAATATCAGACATTAAATGGATGAATGTTTATGTTAAACATGCGGTATTATGAAATCCTTTGTTTTTTACCCTATTAGTCATGGAGCCGTTATAATTATGACATGAAGAGTGAGACAAGTAATGGGTGAACATTCGAGATTTGGTCGTAAAGAAATATTCGGTCGTGGCTCAGATTTGGGAAGAATTAACTTTTTATATGCTACATAACATAACACTCATCCGAGTTTCGATTAGAAAATTAGGCATTAAAGGTTTTTGTGATAACAGAAAAATTAAATACCTGGCGGAAAATACATATATCACTATATTTTGACCTCACGTAAATCAATAACAGCCACCAGTAAATCAACAGATAAACATGGTTCTTAAAAAGAAACCGGTTCTTGCGAAAAGGAAAATTAAGGTATAAGCGATGTCATCATCGTCAAACCACTTGATTGGTCAGGCACCCTTTCACCGGTAGGTATGCATATTTGAGTAATGGCGTATATTTAATCCCAGAATCTCCGGTATGATCCGCACGCAAAACTCTCACAAACCTCAATATTTTTACTATAATGTGCCTCAATTGGACTTGCCTCGAATTATATTTTGTACCACCAAAGTCCGAACATCAATAGCATTCGATTTGGAAAATAAAACAAAAACTGAAAATAATCTATAGTACCTACCTACTTATTCCAGAGCAAGCGGAAATAACTATACCTACTGTGACTAAGCAAACCCCGGAAGAATAAATCACTGTAGAGTATGAATCACCATCTGAGCAGTGATCTTGGTGCAAATATAAATAAGGTGATAGATTCCTACCATCTAGTAGCTACCTACTGTAGTTTATTGGAACAAGAACTAGGCGGTACTAAGACGGATAGAGCGGAACGGATTAGACATAGATATGTTGGATATCGGAAGGTTGGAAGATTCGGAACATAAAAGTTCTCTGACACAAGTCAGCGGACCAAAATATAATTATTTCTTCTGGATTTGGGTGCCTATCTAATAGAAGATGAGGAGAAACGTGTACTGGGTGTAGCCTAATCTAGGGTAGTTTGTTTGGTTGGCCACGCATGCACTGCATGTCTAAGTGTCTAACCATAATGCCCAGTAGTCCACATAAGCACTATATGAGGGAACAGATTAGAACACCGCACTTCTGTGAGTCATCTCAAGAAGTCACACTCATGCGCTAAGTTCGGGCGCACACGGTCGGTTAACGCTCGCGATAATGTCAGCGGATGAGTCTATTAAATCATGTGGTGTGGTCACGGACTAACTGTACGTGTGGACTGGCCCAAATGATAAGATTTCGCGAGTATGGTACGGAAGGTATAAAAATAAAGTTCTGTTCAAGTTATTAAACTGTTCCATTCATTCGTATTTTGGATTACAGGGACGATTATTATGACCTCTAGAAAGTCAAAATAAAATTTCCTTCTCTGGTAAAATAAATTTTTCCGCCTCCATAAACCGAGTGACAGAACCTGCCAGCAGTGACTTGAACTCCTTTGACACTAAATGAAGCAATTTTAACAGCTTATGGAATGTAGTGATTTTAATATAACGAGCCCTGAGCTGGTTTTACGGACGATTTCCTGACCTGATCGCCTGTGACATGGACAGTTCTAATCACGAACGATCAGTTAACGATGGTACAAAAATTGGCCAAGCGTGTTGCACCATGCTTTGCGGAGCCGACTAATTAAGAGATCCTACTCTGATAATGAGCGGGGTAATCTCAGCAGTTAATGGAAACCGTAAACATGGTAAAGTGTACTTTGGGATTAAAAGGTGGAAAAAAAGGTGTTTAATGCGGCTGCTAAGACGTGGTTTAGTATTTTGAGCTCAGTCTAACGTAGGGTCCATAAAATGTTTGCTCCTGCTCAGTTGCAATATAAAATAATGCAGCAGGTAATTTAATTTTCTTAATTTTAATTTATTTTTCAAGGAAAAGAACTGATACTTTAAATGCGTTGCCTTCGAGGAGGTCCAAGATAAGTTAAACATTTTGAAGTTACTTGAATAGTTCTGTTTCCCCTGCCTTAATAAAAGGCAACTAAGGGGTTATAGCGAGTGTTTCTATAGCTGAGTGCAGCGATCCTTAGGGAAGCTGGCAAAAACCATGGCTGGAAAATATGGCAAAAACTAAGTTCATATTGGGTACTTTGGGTGACGCTGAATGAATGATTTACCCTATCCATTCTCTGAGATAATTAGATTTGGTCGCGCACGAATGACTTGTGACTATTGACTATCTCACTCCGGGGGATAAAGTGGGAAAGATATGAAAAACGCGCCATAATAAGATGGTAATCGTGCGAGTCTAATCTTGGACAATTTCGTCATTCTCATTCCTTGAAGAAGAGGAATGAGAACGTTAGTTTTTGGAATTTTAGTACGAAGCATACTTTATCCTATTACCCATAAACTAAACCTGATCCTTATATAGCTAAGGATTCGAGATTGGCGCGCGACTGAAGAAAAGGAGAATAAATTTTAATCCGTCTGTAAATTCGTCTGCAAAATCCGGAAAATGACGTCGTTAGTTAACGTGATCGCACTGCAGAAATGTAATATGTAGTGGCAGTCTCACTCACACATTATTTTTATTATTTTTGTTTGCCAAGCGAGTAATGTCTGTCCATCTACCTCCGTTATTTATTACAGTAGAAACCAGTAGTGTGGCGCCCATAGAACTCGATGCTCACCGGCTTGCCTATTTGTAAGGAACTTGGCGATTTAATTATTATAGCTCTTGATTACGGCATTATCAAGAAAATGTTTCACGCCACGTCACTGACAGACACAGGAGATTGTAGATATATCTACATATTCCTAATTTCTAACCAAATTAATTACCTAGTTCTAGGCGTTACTCTGTTAGTCTACGTTTTTTTTTGCTTTTGCAAGCTTTTGCAAAGGTGGAGTGTACCGCCATGGAGTGAAATTACCGCAAGAAATAGATACGAGTATGGTAAGACGGGTTCGCTGTATTTAAAAAGCCCCTTGGAAGTCGAGAAAGTTCTGTGGTAATTAACGCGTTCAAATGCACGAATTGAACAAATCATCGTTTTTGTTAGAACAATTAATCGCAGAAAACGATGGAAAGCCCCCGAAGCCACTTTGAGAAAAGCTTGTCTTGAAGTCAAAAGGCTGAATGTATTTTCTTGATATGTAGCTAAGAATCAGAAATAAGTAAATGGGTGTAAAATTGTCAGTTCATAAAACAAAATTTGTCCCTTCGGTGGTCAAAAGTTAAGATCTTGTATGAATCTAGGTTAGGTATGTTGCTATTACATCGGATTATAGAAGAGGGAACGTTCTTTATTCTCACAGGCTGATTAAATAATCAGAAAATTAGGCCCTGGAATCCTTAATTTCGCAAATGTCCACTGGAGAGACGCGCACCTAAATCTGACACGAACCCAAATTTCAAAATCGCATAATTTGCTTAGTAACTGAAGGAAGACTTACAGATACACAAGCATGTATCTGGCTTCTAAATGTGATGCTGATATCTTAATCAACCGTGAATGAAAAAGACGAATAATTTTTCTCCTTCACTAAGAAAGCTGCTTGATTGTTAATAAAACCCCCAGGGCCGTCACAAAAATAATGCATCTATGCTACATTCTGGCTGCCAAAGTACAGTTTGGATTCAGTTCTAGTGCAATTGAAATACCTGTTACAAACTACCTAGGTAGCAAACAGGCTGTATAAGAGCTTATACAGCCATTGTAACTCTAATTTAAGCTATAAAAAGGCTATTTAAGTGCTGAATCGTCTGTAGAATGCATTTCAAATCAATGTCTGTGTCAGCCGTAACATCAAAACTTTGTACTTTCAGGAAAGTATAGGTCTTTTTCTGTTCTTGTATTCCTATACAATTGTTTGTGTATGACTGTTTGTTTCTCAAACTCGGATGCCCCATTTCGAGACACCGCTTTGCGTTTCTCTTTTTCCGTCTGTTCGTTTATTTGTACGCATCTCGGGAACTTAGTCACGCTGTAAGACGGTTCGGTAAACATTTAGTCATCGGTAATAATAGCAGTGGCAATAATAACAATGCAAGTTAATTAAGCGTTATTGATTAATAAATAATTGCAATTAATTTACAGACGTAACCTTTATTATTATTATAGTGAGGCTACGATGTGAATAAACTTAGTAAAGATGATATACTGCTCAAAAGACAATAAGAGCCACTTAAATTTTACATACTTACAAGTTTAACATTTTCATATATTATAATATACAATCCTCTAAATGAAGACAGATTATTAAAATACCTTTGTAATAGGGAATGTTGAACTTTGACAGTCATTTCTGATTTTAGAGCATTCTAAGTGTAGTTTGTCCCATATAGACATTTGATCCCAATAAAAAATAGAACGCATTGACATCCTCAAAATTTTCTTTTCGTTATGCCTATTAGTGAAATTTGATTGTAAAGGAAGTCAATAATGATTCAGAGTTAAATTATTTCATGGACTTTGTAAGATCTTGAGCATTTTATAGAAAAACTCAGCTGCGTATACGCAACCTATACGGTCAAAAGTATAGTCGTGTCGAAAGTACAGACAGACGGACCGAAGCTATTGTTAAGATGATTGATGGTGATGTGGCAACCGCTCGACTCATCAAAAAACTCGTGAGAGTGGACCACTGCTTATCTTATAGGATGATTATTTGATCATATCTTTACTTAGCTAGAAGGCGCCTGCAACTACGTCCGTGTAATAGTACATTACTGCAGATCAAAAATCAAAAATAACAAAATCAAAAATCTTTTATTTTACAAAACGGTTATGTTTGAGGGTTGTAACCAACCACCTATAGTTATATCTGTTTTGGTTAGATTTCTTATCATGATATTCGCATATAAAAGCATTCCGATTTATTTTGTATCCCATAGTATAGTATTTCGCATGGTTTTGGTTTCATTCGCTGAAGAGGTCAATAAATTATTAAAATACCAACATTAGTTTGAGAAACTAACAAATAGATAAATTATAATCGAATGATTTTGAACTTTATTTTTAGAACGTTAAATGAGTTATAAATAATACACACGTGCATTGGCATATTGCGAGTTGAATAGATTAGGTACAACAGGCACAAGTGTATCGAGATGCACGATGGCAGCGATGGCAGCTATGGCAGTGATTGTAGCGATTGGACCGACTGGCACAGAAATTTGCATACACATGGGTTTTGGTTTCGTTCGCTGAAGAGGTCAATAAATTATTAAAATACCAACATTAAATAGAATTAGCAAGCAGACAAATGAATAACAATCAATTTTGAACTTTATTATTAGAGTGTTAAATAAGTTATAAATAGGTCATAAGTACATTATGGTTTGGGCGAACTTGTCAAGTGGTGACGCCAACGTAGATATTAGAAAATAAAGGTTATAAGTAACAAAGATTAGACCATATGGTTGAGCTTTATTTCTAAGATGAGATTAGCCTTCTTTTAAAATTAATTAGTTCTATGTCGCATACTAGAAACCGCAGTTATCAATGTTAAGTTAATAAAAGGGCTGTGTAGGAAGTTTCAGGTGGGCAGATAGCAGTGGGCATTCGGTGTGTGACGGGCTTAGACGAAGGAACTCTGTAATTAGTTCTTAGTTCATTTTGCTAATGTGCTAATCTCTAACCTAGGTCATGCTAGTATACCTAAATACTAGTAAGATCTTTGTAGGCGATTAATACATTAATATAATTGTGTTAGTGTTTTTTATTAGTTCAGATTTCATTAATTTTATTGGGAGGGTTCTTTTATTAGTGAATATGTGTTTTCCTGTTTTTAATATTCCACATTTTAAATAGTGTTGGTTTATTTAATGTTGGAAAATATATATTGTGGCATTGAGTGTAAACTTGCAGTGTAGTTTAAATAAGTGTTTAGCGTTGTTAATTTTAATGGGTTGTATTTTAGTGCTGTATATTTCAAATGTTAGTGTGGGATTTAGTTTTGTTGAATAAATATTATAGTGGGGTTTTATAGAGTTCCTAACCTAAGTTTCAGCCAAAGTCGGGTTGAATTTCCAGAACTGAAGGCGGGTCACCTTGCGGTTGTTAACGATTAGCCTTTTGTTTCTGGAAAGCGTTTTAGAGGTTTGTTAGGCTGTTAGATTGGAGTGTCTAACAGAGACTGATTTTACGTTCGAGACAGTCTTTTTACTCCCTGGGCTTTGGACGGTTTGGAAAGCTGTATTCAGTCTTCTAAATCTACCAATGCCTTGTCCCATTTATTTATTTATATATTTATCGTTATTTTTCCGCTGTCCCAATCCCCTTTGCGGAGAATAACAAACCCAGGGAATAGGAGTTAGTCTAATGGTGGTCCCTAGCCGACGTAGGATATTTAGCTTAGCTTAGAGTTTTCCATTGCATCATTCGGAAAACTACGCGAGTAATTTAAATGTGAGGCGAGTGTCTCTAGTTTGCTTGATCGTTTTAGTGTAGTTGGTTAGTTAGCTGATAGGAGCTTAGGTAGTAAGGTAGGGTAATAGGTTAGATTAGGACTCTTGTTGTGGCGAAGACATCTTCAAGCCCTTAATTGGTCTACTGAGCCTGGTAGATCAGCAGCAAGAAATAGGATTCATATTTTTGGGTTCAATTGTGGGATAGTAGTTAAATTATGAATAGTTTGAATTTATTTAGGTTCAGGTAAAATTATTTATTTTGATATTTTTCGTTCTTAGGTAGTACGTAGGTACATAGATTTAATATAGTAGTTGTTTTATTGGAATAATAAATAGCTTAGTACAGTTGGTAGGAATGGTAGGGATTATTTTTAAGTAGGACATGACTTAACTTACATACTGACAATGACGTTATTTACTATGACTTTTCCCGACTGATGGATACTTGGTGTTTCTTTCCATCATAAAGTCCGAACTTCCGAAACACTGGTAGAGTCAGACATTGTGAGATATGCTAAAATGGCAATTCACAATTTATAAGAAATTATATTTGCATTAGCTTCATCTCTTGTGAGCTGTATTTTATTTTGTTCTGGTTGTCTTGGTTCTGTAGAACGACACCACTTATCACAATTATGAGGAAATATCCTATTGTGAATCTGATTTATTTGTAGTGAATGATTTATCGAGATTTGATCGAGGCGAATGCAAGATCTTGGTTACATCTGGTATAGCGAGGCGAATCCGGAGTACCATACTAAGTCGAGATATTATTATTCATTGCAATCCTATACTAAGACAAGTATTTTGTCTTATTTGTGTTGTTTGAAGGAGTCTTGGAACTGGAATGGGTTTAATACAGTTATAACTATTAGACAAATTTCCCTTATTGCTAAAAAATAAAGTCCTCTCCTATATACTAGCAGATATGCAAACAAAATTATCAAATTATGAGACGTATTCAACCAAAGGGTCCACATTGACGCTTGATATACGAATGTATAAGCTATTGATAATATGCGACTACATTAGTTGGTACTCTTATGTTGGAAACGACACATATCATAAAAAAAGATAGGTACTGCTGGTATATAAAAAAAAAGAAAGAAAAATAAGTTCCTTAAGAACTTGGGGCAGAATGCTGACCAGTCAGGAGACGAGGCATATGACGTTGAGCGGGGAGGGGCTCGCGTTTTAACCCCAAAAGAAAAAATCTTTCTTTATAGGTAATTTAGTATTTTGTAAACATTAGAGCTTAACTAGATTCTAATTAATTTGAAATGTATTTTATTATAAATCTAAGTCAGGATCCATACGTTTTTAAATAAATAACTATTATGGGTAATTAGGCAACTATTCATAGAAATAGGATAGGATAGGCATAGGATAGGATAAGTTAAGTAGGTTAGTTTTATACTTAGAGATTTTAGGTACGACAAATAACTCCACTCCTATTACGTATGTGAAAAGGACTTCGGGTTACCAACGTACATAACATAGGTTCCTACGACATCACTAGACGATTACTTGGCCAAATCAACGATCCAAACAAAGCGATGTAAAGTAGGATAGTAGGTATTTAGGTATTCATTTAGGTCTTGTTAGGTTTACTTAGGTCTTAGATTGGTCTAATGTTGTGGTTAGATAAATAGTTTATTAGTGATTAATTAGAGTAGGAGATTTAGATAACCGTTAAGTAAATTAGGTAAGTTAGGGTTAGGTTGTTATATTAGATACTTTTTTTTATTTAGATAGGTTAGCTTAGGTAAGCTAGGGGGGACGGTACAGGGTATATACAGGGTCAGTACATAATAACCATATGATTTATTGTATATTTTGTTCGTTCTGTTAACTTTGTTGTTGCTAAGGCATTGGTGGGATTGTCAGAGCAAGTAAAGACATACGGATAGTGATACGAAGCCGGCAAGCCCTTTTCACGGCTAGGCAAGTATAGTGCGTTTCTCAAACATAAATATGCAATGAAATAAAAACATACACCACTCAAAAAGTATGTAATTCAGCTGTTTAGCCTGTTCATGAACACAGACGCCATGTATAAAAAAAACTTCCCGGCTTAGGCCTTCCAATTTTGTATGAAATTCTTTTACAGTTCTCTCGAGTTGTTCCGTCCGAAATTCTTTTACAGTTCTCTCGAGTTGTTCCGTCCGAAATTCTTTTACAGTTCTCTCGAGTTGTTCCGTCCGAAATTCTTTTACAGTTCTCTCGAGTTGTTCCGCCCGAAATTCTTTTACAGTTCTCTCTAGTTGTTCCGCCCGAAATGGGATACTTCAAAGCCTGTTTGTTATAACGCACATTATGGTGACATTTCATTGCATGTTAGAGAAAATCGTTATTCTTTAAAAAATGGTAATAAGTATCCTATAATCATCTTCGGATGTCCAGCTATCCGTGTACCAAAATTAGTTAAACTACGTATACGTTAAATTTATGCGCGGATAAATTCATTTTTACCAATCACCAACAGATGGCGCGGCGCGCGCTCATACAATACTACATTACATCAGAGGCCGGGAAAATGAGGATTTCCGGCCAAGTAGGTATATACGGATAGTGATACGAGGCCGGGAATCCGTTTTCACGACGAGGCATGTATAGTGCTTTTCTCAAACATACAATGAAATAAAAAAATATACTTCAAAGAACAACATTTTATTACTTGACAAATAGGACATTTTAGTCTAACAACCAACCTTTAAAAACAAAACCTGCTTTTTGTCAAACCAGCCAGCTGTGTGAATGACCTTGTTGTTGAAACAAAAAAAAAAGTTACTTTGCAGGCCTTGGCCTGAAAAGCAGTATGAAATCCCTTTACAGTCCTCTCGAGTTGTTGCGCCCAAAAAGCGATACTTCCGAGCCGTAAGGAACGTAAAGACAATATTGCATGTTTGAGAAAAAGTATTTTATTTCATATGCGTGTTAGTAGGGTCACAGTTGCCCGAAAATAAATGACTTTGATTGATTAAGATCTAGACCTTTCTCCATAAAAAAAACTTACAATCAATACAATTTTATAATAGAAAAGAAATATTACGAGTTATCTGTCTCTGCCAGAGACTCTCTGGCATTGGCGTCCTACAGATGAACCGATTTTGATTTAGATTTATTTATCTGAAAAGGGACTTGATCGTGACTATTCTTAGCCATGATTCAAGATAATCGATGCAATCGTTTCAAAACCGTCATCATTATCTTGGAGTGTTCATTTTGAATAGTTTTAACCATTACTTATGGTAAAGTTAAGTTTTAATTATATGCAGGCCGGAATTCTCCTGACACTTTTGAACTGTTTTAATTTATTAATTCAATTCACTAATCCCGGGAATATATGTAGTCGCAAGGAAGCCTTCGTTTTTAGGGTTCCGTACCCAAAGGGTAAAAACGGGACCCTATTACTGAGACCTCGCTGTCCGTCCGTCCGTCTGTCACCAGGCTGTATCTCATCATAACAACATAACAACAACAACATAACAACAAATACTAAAAATAAAATAAATATTTAAGGGAGCTCCCATACAACAAACTAGTTATAGATTATGGTACGGAACCCTTCATGCGTGAGTCGGACTCGCACTTGCCCAAATTTTTGGTCTATGTTCTACCAAGTTTCGGTAAACATACTCTACCTATTCCAATAACTGATCATAGCGGGCATGATAGATGATGTTATGCCTTAATGCCTTCACCAAACTTGGACGGAACAATTGGCACTTCCTCTGACATTTGGCTCTCATTTCCGGTCGATGTCATACAATAGACTTAGAATAATTTGCATACCATATGAGAGTACGAGTTACTTATGTTGAATATTCAATAATTGCATAAGTGTATTGAAGATGGAGTCAAGTTTGACTACGATTTTTTAAGCTTAGATTTGCGGTTGCTGAACTGACGTGAAGAGAGAGAGAAGAGAGTCAAGAGTGAATACTGAATAGGCTAAAACTGAACCAGTGAGTTGTATATTCTGTCCCGTAATCACTGGATCCAATCAACTATCAATTGAATAAAACACTTAAGGTATCGGTTCGTAGCCGATCGGAGACAACACAGAAGGAAAACATTTTGAAAACTAAAAACGGGAAATAATACTGTCGTGCTAAGCATAACAGCAGTAACTCACATAAAAGTTACCAAAAAAGCTCGTATCTTAATTTAGATTCGTAAACTAAGATAAACCTTTTTATTGTAACATTCAATGTGATTTACTGCTGTTATGCTTAGCACGGCAGAATAGAGGTTTGACGTAAATATTGGATTTGATTTTCATTACGTAACAACTAACTAACTACTTTGGCGCAGCAACCCAAAATGAGTTTTGGCCTCCAACACAAGAGCACGCCATCTTGCCCGATCCTGCGCCACTTCGTGCCAGCTGTCGCTGACTCCTAGCTCACGCAGATCCGCCTCCACCATGTCTTTCCAGCGATACTTGGGGCGACCAATAGGACGTCGTCCAATTGGTCGGCCCAAGTATGCTCTCTTGACATTTCGATCGTCCCCCATTCTCTCGACGTGGCCAATCCAGCGAAGACGATGTGCCTTGGTTTCGCCAATGATGTTAGGTTCGGCCACTAGTTCGGCGATCTCCGTGTTTTTGCGGATCCTCCAGCTTCCATCTTCTCTTTGAGTAGGTCCCAGAATCTTTCTGAACACCTTTCTTTCTGCAACTAACAAACTTTTCTCCTCCCTAAGGGTCAGCGTCCAAGCCTCACAGCCATACATTAATATGGGTCTGATGACGGTTTTGTATATCCGCAGTTTTGTAGATCTGCTGAGGAGCTTGGACACCAACACCTTATGAAGTGCCGCGCTGCAGCGTAAGGTGTTCTGGATGCGGATGTTGATCTCGTCCTCTCTTGTATGCGAGTCGGTAACCGTGCAACCGAGATATTTAAATTTCGCCACACCCTTGTAGGAGGTTTCTCCTACAAGTAGGTCATCTCTTTTGGCACGGTTATTCCTGAAACGCTTCATATGGAGGTATTCTGACTTAGCGTGATTGATCCTGAGACCTACTTTTGCTGCGTCCTGCTCCAAAACTCTTGTCGATATTTCTACCTCTTCACGGTTTTCCCCTAATAAAGCCAAGTCGTCTGCATACCCTATCAGTCTATGCCTTCCATTTAGGTCCACTCCAGAATCAAGTGCAACCAAACTTTTAAGGACGTTTTCCAGAACCAAATTAAAAAGCATAGGTGAAAGGGCGTCACCTTGCTTCAGGCCGGTACTCACCGTGAAGGGTTCCGTAAACTCACTACCCACCTTCACCTGCATTCGGCTTTCGCCGGTGGCTACTTGGATCATATCGACAAGTTTTTTAGGTATGTTGAAATTTCTTAATATGGAATACAGGGCAGCTCGGTCAATGCTGTCATATGCTTTTGTGAAATCTACAAACAACACGTGGATGCTCTGAGCGTATTCCCATCTTTTCTCCATAAGTTGCTTGAGAAGGAAGATCTGGTCAATTGTACTGCGATTTTTGCGGAATCCACACTGATAATCACTAAGGATTTTTTCCGCATACGGTTCCAGTCTATGAAGGAGTACATATGACAAGACCTTATACGCCGTTGGGAGCAGAGCAATCCCTCGGTAGTTTGAGCACACCTTTTTGCAGCCTTTCTTGTGGACCGGACAGATGACACCTGTATTCCATTCCTGAGGTTGCTGTTCAATATCCCAAATTTTGCACAGCAATTCAAATAGCTTGGACTGGACTGCCCCTCCGCCATACTTCCACACCTCCGATGGTAACCCGTCAACGCCTGCGGCCTTGTTGTTTTTAAGCCTCAAGATAGCTCTGCGTACTTCCTCGAACGTTATAGGTTCAACGAGATCATTGTTATCCTGTATAGCGAAGGTGGACTGTTCATCAATCGGGGGACAGTTAAGCAAATGCTCGAAGTAATTTTGCCACATGGTCTTAATGTCATCAGTCGAAGTTACTAAATTACCGCTGTCGTCTACAAGGAGCTGTGTCGAGGGTTGGTATCCTTTCTTGAATGACCTTACTTCTTGGTAAAACTTTCTGGACTGATTGACTTTAATTAGTGTTTCCATATCGTTTACAATTTTATTCAAGTGTTGTCTCTTTGCTCTTTTAATTATTGTTTTTGTTTCTGTTTGCAGTTGTTTATATTTAATAGCCCACTGATTATCCTGTTCCGACAGTAATTTATAATGCCTTCTTTCTTCTACAATTCGATCGCATTCCGTACTCCACCACTTTTTCTTCTTCTTTTTAGGTTTCCGTCCAGCTATTGAAAGTCCTACATCTTTCACAGTGTTTCTGATATTTTCCCAGGTACTATCTATATCATCTTGAATCGGTAACTCTTTAAATCTATTGCTTAATTCTAACTGAAACTTTTCTTTAATTATGGGATCTTTGAAGCTATCCGTGTTTATAAAATTATTTTGTTTAACGGTCTGCTGGTGTCTTACTATATTTATCTTAAGTTTCAATTTTATTCCAACCAAATAGTGGTCGCTATCACAATCTGCACCTCTGAAGCTTCTTACATCTTGTATGTTACTCTTATGCCTGTCATCGATAAGGACGTGGTCAATTTGGTTGATAGTACGACCATCAGGAGACTTCCAGGTCCCTTTGTAAATATCCTTATGAGGAAACATTGTGCTTTTTATCACCATAGCCTTGGATGACGCAAAACTGATAAGTCTTACGCCATTATCATTAGATGTCTCATGTTTGCTGTGTCTTCCGATCGTTGGCACAAATGCTTCCTCACGTCCAACCTTGGCATTCAAATCGCCCACAAGTATTTTAACGTCGAAACTTGGTAGTTGATCGTACACAGATTCTAGGTGTTCATAGAAAGCATCTTTTAAAGTGTCATCTGCCACCTCTGTAGAGGCGTACGCATTTATTATAGAGATATTCGAAAATATGCTTCTTATACGCAGGACGCAAATTCTATCAGATACTGCGTCGAAACGAATCACGTTGTTTATTAGCTGTTTTTCCACCATGAATCCGGTGCCCGAGGTATGTTGCGCAGCATCCCCACCACTATAGAATAAAATTGAATCCTTGTCTACAACACATTCTCCTTGGCCCGGCCACCTAACCTCTTGAAGAGCTGCGACACCAACTCTATATCGTCGCAGCTGATTGTTTACCTGGTATAGGGCGCCCGGTCTGTATAGAGAACGTACATTCCACGAGGCTAATCGAAGATCCTTAATTCCACGCCAGTTGTCGTTGTTTTTGGGATCAGATCGTATTTTCTCTTGTGTCGGTTTCTTAACGTGTTGTTTTTTCCGTGGGTGGGCTGTTAACCCACCGCACAACCCCCAAAATGCTGGAGGACCGCACCCATCATTTGTTAGCGAGTCCATCGGACTTGGCTAGTAGCTTAGCTACGCTGTACTACCAACCGTGCTTCCCAGCACCCCGGGAAGCCGCTCCTTTACGCAGCGAGGGGCAGCGAAAGTACGATAGGAGGAATAAAAAGAAGGAACATATTAAGGGGACTTAGGATGGGAAAAAGGTAAAGGATACTACTGTCACGGAAGGATGAGGATGTGACATGTAGTAGCTCGGGGGGGCGGGAGTGCGTACCCGAACACTCAGATGTTTACCACCGGACAAGTCGAAAACCTGAGTGCCCCTGCCACACGTAACATTACGTAACATAAAATAAAAATGTATCGTAAGGGGAAGAGGCGTTTTAGACGTCCATGGTCTGTTTTCGTATCCATTACAGATATATATAATATATGAAAATCTATGTTAAAGTACATAACATTACAACTTCGTCCGCGTAAACCCTTTTTCTTTACTCTATTCGGGTAAAAATCCTATAACCATCTCTAGATGTCCAGCTATATGTGTGCCAAAATTGGTTAAAATCTGTCCAGTCGGTTCGGCGTAATGCGCATCCTGAATCACGCTGGTAAGATTGTTCCAGAAATAATGGCCCCCCTCCATATAAACCTGATTGATTAAATAAATAAATAAATATGGGAACAGGCTTCTTTTTAATAGCATTATTCGCCTCAGAAAATATAAGTTACCTTCTAAATTACTAAGTCAGCCACAACCAACGCGCGTCTGAATAATAATATCTCAGCCAGTAGTTATCTTCTTTGTAAGCCACTGTAATTGTAACTTAGCATGGTGATTATTTTTTAGCATCTAAATTTGAGGCATGCATTCAAATAGCAAACTTCTAAAATATTATTATATGACACCAAAATAGTAACTCTATTAGCTTCTAATTTCATAACTTAGTATGTTTAAAATGTAAGTCATCCTACATTAATCGATCGTAAAATTTACCTAAAATTGTCATGAAATAGTATATTAAAGCCACTATTATTACATATGAACTATTGAGGAGAGAACAAAACAAAATACTTAAATCTCATTTTAGTTTAGGGTCGCAGTTCAACCTAAAACTGCTCCTCGCTTCGCTCGTCGTCGTACCTAACCTAAGCCAAGTCGGACCTGCCTTAGAACTAGATTAGAGAGAACGCAGATGAACCTATTGCAATGTGAACGAACGAATGACAATAAACAAACACGGGCGGGTCGGTCGGTACAAGAATCGAATGGCGCTCTCTGATTGGTGCAAATGGCCGGTGGCTGTCATGTCGCGCACTCGCGCCAAATCGTACCTACAGTGGCTATTTTCTCGATAAAAGAATATGAAGTATTATTTTATATGTTAAGTTATAATATATGATGTTGTCTATGGAAGCTCGAATATATAATTTTTGAGGAGCTTGTATTGAAGCTTTAAAATGAAAAATCATGATGAGTTGCAAATTCCGTGGCCGAGTTAGTAAATTAGTTGGCAATGTATTAAATCAGAAGGACAAGTAATAATAATTGTTGATTGTGACTTGACGCTGTCTTTAACATTTTTAGTTGGCGTTGTGAAGAAGATGAATTAGTTTATTAGAGGCTATTTCATATTCCCGATGCTTAGGTATTAAATGAGAAGTTCGACCATGTGGCCAATTAATAAATCTGTGGCCGGATTTATTATTTCTCAATAAATATCAGACAACCTCACACAAATCGATCGTCCCAAATTATGCTCAAGATGGCTTTATATAGATAAATATATACTTAAATACATAGAACAACCATGACCCAAGCACAAATATTCGAGTTCATCACACAAATATTTACCCTGGCCGGGATTCGAACCCGGGACCGCCGGCTCAGTAGACAAGTGCTTACAAACTGCGCCAAACGTGTTGTCAATTGATTGATAGTATAGACATGTTTTACATTTCACAGCTAATTAGACTAATGTTTCAAGTAGCCACGTTATTACAGTATTATGGTATGCGTTACAAACGGTTACGCAACTAGGGCAGCATAATGATCGCAGTAACAATGACATCCGCGCAGCAACTTGTACCGGTACAGGTGTGCGCATAACTAACCAAACATTCATACAGGATGGCATATACAAACACATGCAGTTGCTATGGAAAATACCAAGATTGTGATTGATACTATTTGACCATAGTTATGCATAAAGCGACAAGCGCTCTATTTTAATTACAGTGTCATTGTTAAGACTCTTAATAAGTCTTAATCAATGAATAAATTTCTGGTCGGCTTCTGCAAAACTACGGTCTTTAAGGAATTCCGTCAATTACTCATGGATCCTAACGGTATCCGTTCGTAACTGAGCGCAGACAGCAACAGCAGACGACGTGTCGCAGCGACACGTATAAATACGTAAATCGTACGATTTAAATGTATGTATGTATAACCACGTTACGCGGGCGACAGCAGCCCTCATCCCTCCCTCACGAAGACCACCACCGCTCTAACAAGAGCGAGTAAGAAGATGTATAACCCAGGAACAAATATCCGAGGTCCTCGAACAACTATTGGCCCTTGCCAGGATTGGGACCAAGGATTGCTAGAATCGTATACGCATTTCCACGGGACTCACTGTGTCGGCAGTAGAGATGGGCGCTCAGGGGTAAATACCCGATAAATACCGGGTAAATACCCAATCTAACGGGTAGCAGTAGTAGTAGATTGGGTATTTATTCGGTATTTATCGGGTATTTACCCATGAGCGCCCATCTCTAGTCGGCAGACATTCAATTATAATTGACGACGCGGTTCGCGCAGTGGTAAAGCAGCTGCCTACTGAGCCGACCGTCCTGGGTTCGAATCCTGGCAAGGGCATATATTTGTGTGATGAGCTCGAATATTTGTGCCATGGTCACGGATGTTATTTGTATTTAAGTTTGTATTCATCTATAGTACGTTTATCGTCGTAAAGTGTCCATCCTACTAGAGGTTACTGTGGGACTAGATCGATTTGTGCGAAGTTGTCCGATATATATTTTTATAATTAATGAAAGCACTTGTGCCACCGACGATGCTGAGAAGACGTAGGCTGAACATCTCACTCACTACCGCTCCAGTTGGTAGCGTCGTTTATAGACAACACATCCGCCAAATGCCTCTAAAATTGCAGTCTGCATGCCACCGGATCGTTGGAACACTTGGGGAAATCGCTGTTACAATGCTCTGCTATTATCTCGAATACCGTCCATTTTTTTCTACATTATGAGCAACAAGACACCACGATAGCACAGATTGTCTACCTAATTCACATTAACTTAGGGATCATTCTTAAAATAGCATTGGCGAAGGCTAGACGTACAATAAATACAGTGATATAGGTACAGATATTTATCTAATATTGTGATATACCTATATTGTTCGTCTGGTCTGATATATTAATGCATGACAATATTTGTCAAAAAATATCTAAATTTCTGGATTCCAATATAAATGTGATCATCAGACATTACCATGTTGATGAATCAAATTGTTTAAAGTTTTAATGGCGACTCGTTTGGCGCAGTTTGTAGGCCTACTGAGCCGGCGGTCCCGGGTTCGAATCCCGACTGGAGCAAATATTTGTGTGATGAACTCGAATATTTGTGCTTTGGTCGTGGTTATTCTATGTATTTAAGTATATATTTATCTATATAAGTACATATATCGTCGTCTTGTACCCATAACACAAGCCTTCTTGAGCTTAATTTGGGACTAGATCGATTTGTGTGAGGTTGTCCGATATTTATTTATATTTATTTATAATTGTATGTCTAGCCTTCGCCTTACACTTTGAATTTACTTTGTCCTAGCTGTCGATCCAGTGAAGCGGAGCCGGGAAAACAAACCAATCAGGTTGCGTCTTTGTGAAGCCCGAAAGAAGTGCATGTATCTTTGGTTTGGATACCGAGTCATTGTGGGATATTAGGTAACGAGAGGGCAGATCAAGCTGCAAAAGAAGCTGTCCTTCATGGCGACGATATGACGTTCAAAATTTCTTCACCTGATACTTCAAACATCCCATCCGACACCATGCTTAAAACATGGTCCTCTCGCTGGTCCCGTTCCAAAAAATGTTTCTATTCTAACATTCAACAAACCATTCCATCACGCCCGTGGTTTTTCAAAAATAGATCCCTTACCAAGGAGACATACTTCAATTTTAATACGACTTCGATTAGGTCGAGTCTGCTCGCCTGAGCAGCTTCACAAATTTAGAATCAAAGATTCCCCCCTTTGTGAATGTGGGGAAGATGTTGGTACAATAGACCACATGTTTTTTAAATGTAAACTAAATAATAAAACTCCGCCGCTTCATATTCTTATTTCTAAACTTAAACTTCCACTTCCCATGAATATGGCTTCCCTTTTATGCCACACAGACAATAAAAAGGTAATTTGTACATTGAGCAAATTCATAGAAAAAAATAATATTAAACTATAATGCGCTGCAAGAAATATTAGACTGTGTGCTGTCTGCTTATAATCTGGATTGGGCTATCTATGTGTATTATTCGTGTTCCGAAAAGCTTGGTAGACATTAGCAGCTTCTGTGTATGTGATTTTTGTCCTCAGGAATTACCAGCTCCGAAAAGTGTCAAAATTTAAAAGTGCTATGCTTTATCTATGTACCGTGCTAAGCTCAACACTCGTCATTGGCAGAATTGTGCTAGATGCACAGTAGCCATAAATAAAAGAGTGAAGTGAAGTGAAATCTGAGTGATGTGATCCATTTTACACATCTCCGCTCTTGTGAACAGGTAGCCTTATATTAGTTATCTCTACCGCTCCAGTTTATAGGCCTGGTAAAGTTCAAATAATACATCCGGAAAATGCCTCTAAAATTGCAGTTGCCCTGCAATGTTCCACTACTTCCACTGCTCACAATGCACGGGAAAATGACTGCTTGGACCGTCTGCCTTGTCTCAAATGCCGTCTTGGAATTTCAACTTTTTGCGGCAAACGACTTTTCTAGTAGTTGTGATGAATGATCCCAAGTAAATGTAGCTTAAATAACATGCGACACTTCGTCACACGACAAATATTCTTTACCGAGCGAGCAATACGTTTATTTTAGTTAAGTTTTAGTTAAGACACACGACAAACGAAGTTGCCACGAGTTTTTTTTTTCATCGCCGTCGGTTCTTTTTTATTCTACTACGACAACGACTACCCAAACTTTCTTGGGCCACACACGAGCGAGGGCTTGCATGTAAATTCCATTTTAGTTGATCTACAAATGTGTAATTGTAATTAACCGACTTCCCCTCTAATTTAGGAGTGGAAGGACAAACAATTGATGACAATTAACATTGTTTTACATATGCTGGTATTTCTCGTGCCCCGATGTATTGCTAAGTAAGTAGGTAGGTAGGTATGTGATAGATAGACCTTTTGAGAGTTTTAGTGGAACGTCCGTGTCGAACCTTAACCTCGCACACGCGATTTTTTCGAGCTCGAAAAAACTACTTATCTGCTTCTGTACAGTACTGTGAGAGAGTGACGGGTGATAGGATGTCGCGCGACAAGAAGTGATCGCGTCTATAGGGAGACGAAATCAAACGAGTTCGAATCGTTCGGAACATCGCCACGTACTCTGAGACCGCAATTTCCAATATTATAAATTTGACACCTATTATCAAACAGTACAAAGCTTTCCCTATAGGAGTTTCCTAAGTGGCCGTGTATGGTATTCCCGTTAATGAGTTAGCGCTCCCCTGCTCAGTTAGATGTCTAATAACAACCGAAATCATTCCTGTTCAAAATTTAGTGGCACTGATGAATGCTGAAGATTATTTGGCCGGAAAAGGCAGGCCGGAACAGTGCTACATATGTCAATAATTGAAAAGATTAGATAGACGCAAAAAGTTACAAATAAAGATGTACATCTAAGTAAGGAAACTTTTGTTAGAAATTATAAGGGCTTGTGCACAAATCACGTGAGGTTTTTTCGGCTACTTTTTGACCTCCCCTCCCCCCCTGGTGATATTTGGTGAGGTTCTTTGCTAACCCCACTCCCCCTCACTACCTCACGTGTATTTTTTTTTCGCCAAAATTTCGAAAAATAGACTCGTTATTTTGAAGTATTTAACAAGTGAAGACTTATTTTTAACAAAACCGAGAAAAAAATATCGATTTTTTCTTAGTTCGTTCCCTGAGGAAAAATAACCCCCCGAACGGACACGGCGAAACTAAAGGGTTCCTTCTTGACTACAGAACCCTAATAAAAGTCGTACACATGAGGTGCATTCTAATTGTAACTCAACCCATTAGAAGATTCATATTCAACAGCTTTTTGTACCCGTAAGTAATCAACAACACTTAACCATGTCATGGTTTTCCTGTTGAAACTATAGCCTAAAAATATTTAATTGATTAATTATCAATTAACTGAAACTGATTACATTTTACCTCATGTTCGAGATTCACTAGCAAAGCCTCTCTTGCATATTTTTAATTTGTGCCTTGACAATAGTGTGTACCCGGAGTGCTGGAAGACGACCCGTGTAATACCCGTTCCGAAGGGAGGTTCCGGAACCGACGTGAGTGGATTCCGGCCGGTGGCGGTATTGTCAACGTTTTCGAAAGTGTTTGAATCCGTAATGCACGCCGCTATATTTCATCAAGTGAGCGCGAGGCTGAGCGAAGCGCAGCATGGTTTCCGACCGGGCCGTAGCACGGAGAGCAATCTGCTTAATTTTATGAACTACGCAGTTCCTGAACTGGATCGTTTAGGAGGCCAGGTAGATGTCGTATACCTAGACTTCAGGAAGGCGTTCGATACTGTCGATAACGACATACTGCTGGATAAACTAGCTGTCGTTGGTTTCACTCCTCGACTTCTCAAATTCTTTGCAAACTATCTGAAGAATAGAAAGCAATATGTAGATTACAAAGGTTACGTTTCAGACTGTTATCCAACGCTTTCAGGAGTAAGTCAGGGCAGCAACTTGGGGCCTCTGAACTTTACCCTCATGATCAATGATCTCCCAGATGTTATTGAACATGCTACTTGCCTACTATTTGCAGATGACCTCAAACTGTTTTTAAAAATAAACAGTACTAACGATTGTGCACGGTTGCAAAGCGACATTGATAGGGTCATAGATTGGAGCCATAAAAATAAATTATATTTCAATTCATCCAAATGTAACGTAATGACATTGAGTAGAGCCATTTCTCCTGTGCACCACACTTATAATATGAGTGGGCAACCGACCACGCGCGTAACGGCCGTACGTGATCTGGGACTACATGTAGAGTCTGACCTGTCCTTCCGGAATCATATAGTGGAGACCTGCAAAAAAGCTTTCAGAAACTTGGGTTTTATTTTGCGACAGACTAATAATTTCCACAACATCGCAGCAGTGAAGGCCTTGTACAATGCACTCGTTAGGAGTAGGCTAGAGAGCGGCGCGATAATATGGAACCCTTATGAAACTAAATACAATACCATGGTGGAGAAGATACAGAACAAATTTGCAAGATATCTTTATTTAAAAGAATACGGAATTTACCCGTGCTATCCGCTGATGTACCCGACTATCTTTGTTCTCGGGATGGTAGGATACGTCAAATTGGAAGTACGAAGGAATGTTGCGCTGGCCACGTACGTATTTAAGGTGTTACGAGGTTGTCTCCATAACCCTACTGTCCTAGAGTCGCTGGAGCTGGTGGTGCCGCGCGCAGGTGGGCCGCGCCGCCGCCCGCCGCCTCTGCTCGCGCGCCCGAGCGCGCGCACCAACTTGCTCGCAAATGCGCCACTAGTCCGGGCCATAAACATGCTGAACCAAATATCTAAAAAAACTGATTTGTTCAACTGTTCTCTGGCTGAATTCACAAAAGTCGCTTATGAATTATTATGTTATCCCGATAATATTTAGATAGTAGGCTTTAAAATTTGTAAATAATGAAAAGTATTATTTTTTTTCAAAGTATTTTTTTGTTATTTCTTTGCACTTGTTTATTTTTTATTGGTTCCTTCTGTTAAATATGTATCACGTGTTGGATTAGTCTGTAAGTGATATGTATATTTCAATTATTAATAAAATAAAAATAAAATGTTATCCTATTACTTTAATCAAGCAAAGTAGCTATGAAGAAAGCTCGTGTTTAAAACCAACCTTGGAAAAAGAAAGTAATTGAATACTAGTGCTATACAAATATATCAGGTTCTTTCATTGGATGAAAGTAAGATATTTTTTTCTCAATTAAGTTTGCTTTTGTTTGTAAGCAGTTTGTGATGGGTTTGACAATTTAGCATTAGATTAAAGAAGGAGTAAGATAGAATAAATCTCATTTTATAAATTCATCATTAAACATATACCATATATGTTAATATGATGAAATAAAGCTTAGTCCCCCAGGTTCTTCCATAATTTTTAATTTAAACAGATTTCGCTTACATTGTCTTTATACCAGTTTATCCAGAATCAAGCATCAATAAAAATGCAAAGGTCAGATCAGAGCAGATGTTGCCACTTTTTACCAACATTCCATCCAAACCAGTTGGGCAAAAAATTAGCAGGTGGCATACAAGCCAGGTGTTCTGTTAATTATGTTGAGGGGCTTCAGTTCAGCCAACTGGGATAAGGGAAAGCTCCAGTTCCTGGTCCAGTGGCAAATTAAAAAGTTTATATTAAATGTAGTTTTTGAATATCATGGTAAAATGCTAATCCCTAATTTTTATAATAATAATATATATTTTTTAAACCTTCCTTCAGTATAAATTTTATGTTTTTATAAGATCAACTTTTTATGAAAATGTTGGTAATTATAATGTTATTTTTGTACTTTATGTATTGCTAATCCTGAGCTTCAATTGAAACAACTAGTG
The DNA here is from genome assembly GCA_947623375.1 of Apotomis capreana. Classification (NCBI taxonomy): domain Eukaryota; kingdom Metazoa; phylum Arthropoda; class Insecta; order Lepidoptera; family Tortricidae; genus Apotomis; species Apotomis capreana. Next base: position 4,503,191 of record OX392520.1, read on the forward strand.
GATCTAAGATTCTCCAAGGGAATAAAATTGGTGATGATGTATTTAGGAGGGAAAAATTTATAATATTGTTAAAACTATTGTGAGACATATATATAACAATTATAAAAACGGTTTAAACTCATGTAAAAATTGTCAGGAACGGCCTGACGCGTTTCAAACTCATAAGGAGCTCTTCATCAGGGACAGCTATCCATGCTGCTACGTGACTCATGGCCCTCTCCAGTAGCAATACGGATAACTGTCAGGCCATTCCTGACAATTTTTACATGGGATGAATCTGCTTTCAAGTTGTAATGGGGGTCAAGAAAACTGAACAAATCAAGAGTTGGGTTTATATTTGTTGAAACCATATTGTAGCTTTGTAAATAATGTTTGATTTAGTTCAATAAATTATCTAGGATAAACAGTAGCACATGTAAACTGACAAATTGTTACTACAGGATCTTCATCATATAAGCATTTAGTTAGCATGTTTTTTTTTAAATAGAGGCTGGATAGTAATTAGGCCTAACTTCAGTGGCTACAATGGAACAGATAAAAAGAAAGTGTTATTGACTTCTTTCTTATACTATGTTTGATCTTAAAGCATTCAATCATTTGGGTGTTAAAATTGTTTTATAAAATTGAATGTTGAACATTTATTATCATATAATTAATGGATAACTTGAGTATGATTCAGATTAGGTCAGTTATCTACATTATAATGAATCTGATGTCATCAAAGAATAAATAATCCAGTATCATTCTAGATAATTCTAATCGCAAAATTAGGGTAGGGTGTGTTTATTAGTCACATGCACTAACAATAATAACAGGGTCCCCCTAGGGGCACCCCTTGCCACCCTCTACTAGGAATTATTACGCACCTACCCCACTAGGAGTATATAATATATACCCAATTTATCCATTTAGTAAACTACCGATGATTGGTAACCACAAGGTCAGTCAGAATTGTATTTTCAAATAAGGGTAAGAGAAGAACCGCCACAAATAACGTCGTGTGGGGCCGAATGAATACGCAAAGAAAAATCGATAGCATTTGCGGACCGCTACGAAAATATGACGATGGTGTAGCGGAGGCTTTCGTCCGCAAAATTACTACAGCCTCCGAAACGTTGCCATTCATAAAATGCTGAATTAACGTCGGTAATCAAATAATCGATCACCCGTGACATCCACACGCCCGTGTTTACGTTTCTTTATATCGCTCGTACGTACACGGTTACTGATCAAAAGCTCATCGATGCAGTAAATTATCGCCGTTTAAAAATAGAACCACGCCTGCTAGGCTAACTGTGTAATTATTTATTTGTTTTGCTAAGGAAAGCTCGAGCGATGAACTCTACGTACCTCATTTTGACGCTCGATCCTTTGTAGGGACCAATCCGTATACACTAATGCACAGGCTGCACAGCACGCAACAATTGTTCACTTAAAAACTGCATATTTCCACAGGCACAACAGAACATTTCCCTATTATCGACTAATGCACACGTCCGGGACACTACATTGGGTAGCCATTTTTGTCAAAAAGTAATTTTTTACTTTTACGTCCCGATCCCCATTTCGGAAAGAGGAGAGCGAGAGGACGCTAGCACCGTACCGACACGACGAACGAATTAAAATAAATGGATCATTGAACCGGTGACTGCCGGCGCAAACTCGGTCCGAACTATACTGGAAGACTTCTTTTTATTTGTAAAAGGGCTCAACTTTGAACTTCACTGATACAATATCCCCAGGAAAAAAGCTCACTGGATTGACTTTTACGCACGGTTCGGACCTGTCATCTAAACTTTCGTCCTTATGTGGCGCGACTACCATTTTTGGTCGTGTAATACACGAAATACTGAGCACCAATCGTTGATAGGGAACGTTTTTCTTATTTCTAAAATGATACACCCACTGCCATCTATCGCTGTTTCTTGACAAATGTCTGAACTGAATGGCACGGATATTTATTGCACTGGCAATTTTATATTTTGAAATATATTTTACTCTTTATAAAAATAATTCAAAGCACTTAATTTACCGATAACTATACGGAAAAAAAATACAAGTATACTTTCTTCCTTTAGAAGCAGCTTTTGATAAATTACTGCGACGACGCAAATTTTGAAGGGCAACATCTATTGTTTCCTGTGACAGCAGCAAACCAGCAAACATTTAACACTTCTGACAGTTTGTTTTCGGGGAAAATTCAGCCTGTTTCTCTTTTGATAAACAGTTCCTTTTTCGAAAATTTTAAGAGAATGGTGGGCGCAATGCCTGTTAATTTGATACCAAAATTTTGCAACGGTACCATGGATAGTCGGAATGGTACCGAAGAAAGCGAGTCTCCCGTGAGAATCGGTAGCCGTGTGAAATGTATTAACGACTTTGCTACAGTCAAATACATCGGTGAAGTGCATGGATACAAAGGGATCTGGTACGGGGTGGAATGGGACGAGTCTAAGAGAGGAAAACATGACGGGTCCGTGGACGATATTCAGTATTTTAAGACTTCGAAACCAGGCGCTGGCTCGTTCATTCGTCCTAACAAAATTGCACCAACTTCTACCTGCGCTGAAGCTATTAAGAAGTACTACGGAGATCGAGAGGTATTCAAAAACAATTCCAATACTCTTTTCATTCTCATAGCTTTTAAAGTAATTGTTATTGTTGCTCACAGTGAATGTTATGGACAAATTAGGTCATCCACCCACATGAACTAAGTGTCGTAGCTTAGTCATGGACGTCTTTGTAAACTAAGTAACGTAAATTTTATCATATTACCAAAGGATTATTTTCTAATGTTTAATGATAAATTTGGTAGAAAGTACTTTTTGCCATGTACTAAATTACATTTTAATGTTAATATTGGCTCCATTGCTTTCTAACATCTTAGAATAGAATAGAATCTTACCATGCTATGAGAATCTGATGTGAAATAATCATAATCAACAATGATTTTCATCCATTTATATGCTACATTTCTTAAGCAGTTGTCTTTTAAAAATGTTTATAAAACTAGTACAAATAGACTACATTATGGAAAATGAATAACACTAAGTTGATTCTAGATTCTAGAAAAGGATTGAAAGAGTACAATACGAAGGCTAATTATTGTATTTCATGTTTTTGTTGTTGCTACACAGAAATTTATATTATAGCACAGTGTCAGTGTCCACCAGAGTAGGGGACATACATTTACATTAAAGGTGATCCTTGTGGGTAGGAAAGTAACAAAAGTGGTCCCTGGCCAAGAAAAGGTTGGTAACCACCGCTCTGTACATTTAATATTATTATATCACTATATACTTACAGTAAAGGAGCGTGAAACGTGTACCTTTAAGACCCGTATTTGTCATTGTGACAAGAGCGAGAAACGTATGTGTTGAGTAGTTAGCCAATGATCAAAGAAAACTACAGTCAATAACATCTTATCACAGAATTTAGCGTTCGTCAAACACTTATTTATATTTAAGTGAAAAAGAAATTTAAAAACTGGCCAAATGTGTACCTGACTCGCGCACTTTATTGCACACGCAGGGGTCAGTAGAAACACTTATCCCATCTTAACTGGCCTGGTTAATGTTAAGTTTGCACGTTCAATCACGTTTGTTGTATGGAAGCCACACTTAAATATTTATTTTATTCTGTTTTTAGACTTTTTAGTATTTGTTGTTATAGCAGCAACAGAAATACAATACATGATCTGTGAACATTTTAACTGTCTAGCTGTCATGGATCATGAGATACTGCCTGGTGACAGACAGACAGTGGAGTCTCTGAAATAGAGTCCCGTTTTTACCCTTAGGTAGGGCTGCCATCTCTAAATTCGCTGAAATCGGGAAGACTTAAAAAACCCATATTTGGCGTAAATCGCACACTTTCCCCCAGACGTCTGAAAATTATTTATTTATTTAAGCCTTCTATCGGACATTTTTTTTTTTTTTATATATATTCCCCAATGATTATTTCCATTTATTTTTTTTGTTTCATTATTTTTTCTTTTTATTCGTATATATCCCTTTTTTTTAATTTTTGCATGTCCGTTTGCCAGGTGGCAAAGGCCTCCTCCAATCTTCTCCATTCTGGCCTTTCTATGGCCACTCTACCCCATGTTATTCCCGCGACCTGTCTTATGTCGTCATCCCACCGTCGCAGTGGTCTACCTCTCTTCCTTTTTCCATTCCTTGGGTACCATTGCGTGACTACTTTGCTCCATTTGTCTTTTCCTCTAACCATGTGTCCAGCCCATTTCCATTTTTGTCTTCTAATTTTCCGAGTTATATCCTGAACTTTAGTCTTGTGTCTGATGCTGCTGTTCCTTACTTTATCTATTCTTCTGATTCCTACCATACTCCTTTCCATTGCATGCTGGCATATGGAGAGTCTATTTGATATGTCTTTAGTTAGAGCCCATGTTTCACTTCCATATCCTAACACTGGCAGGATGCATGTATTAAATAATTTACTTTTAGTTGTTATGTGTAAGTTCTTGTCCTTCATCACTTCCTTTAGTCCCCAGTATTTCTTCCAACTGTTCGCTATTCTTCTTTCTACTTCTTTATTTATGTTGTCTTTTGGAGACATCAGTTGCCCAAGATATATATATTCTTCAGTGTAGGAGATCTGAGTCTGGTCCACTGTTACAGGATCTTTGTTGCCATTAGTCATAATTTTAGTTTTTTCCGGGTTTAGTTTCAGTCCTGCTTTTGCACTTTCTGATGCTAGATCGTAGAGTACGTCTGAAAATAATATTATTAAAAAAAACAATCTTTTAATTTTTTATTCATATGAACAGTGTCCGGGATTTAACCCCGGACACTTTTTGAAATCCCCCGGATGGTCTCCATACTAGGACAAATCCAGTGAAGCCTGGATGGATGGCAGGCCTACCCTTAGAGTACTGAACCCTAAAAATAATAATAAACCATTTTATTTGCAGGATGAGACGGTGGCAGCTCATCGCCGCACCGTCATCAACGAGTGGAAGAGAGAAATGGGGGCGCCATTCATTGAAATGGTCGGGTTCGAAAAGATACATCAGAAGCAGTAAGATTTTATATACTGTCTCTTGCAAATTTGCCAAATAACTAATGTAAAAATCTTTCAATATGTGGCTTGATGTTTCTATGAAAATAAACCTAACGACTCCTAAACATGTAATAATGTGTTCAACAGTCATACATGGCACACATTTTAAAAATAATACTGGATTAATTTACAATATTTAATACAAAATTACTATATTTTAAAGTACGTCCACACACCCACATCTATCATTTTTTCCGGAATCAACTATATTATTATGTCGAAACTGAAGCTATCTCCAGCAAATTTTATGGAACTCGTTTCAGCTTTAATCAATCAATCAATGTCATTTATTTTCAAGCAACTGTGACCCATAGATAAATACCTTAAAAGTAACATATGTACATATCAAGTAAAACAATAATATAATATGAAACAAACATAAACACGTTAGTTCGGCGACGTGCGACGTAACTTCTGGGTGTCGGGTAACCGTCCGCGGAATCGCCGGAACACACCTTTCGGCCAGAATTCCTCCTGCAGGAAGCTTGACAGTAGGCACCCTCAAAGGAATGGTTATCGGTATAAAACTAGCCTATTCATGGACTCCACGATCTCTACCCCAAATTTAGTCTAAATCAGAGCGGTTCAAGCTGGAAGAAAGAGGTAACAGACAGACAGACACACTTTTATATTTATATTACATTATATATGTATGTATGTATGTATATATGTATGTATGTATTAATAGTTTATATGTGTAATTATTAGTAGTCTTATTATTTTTAATACCTTTTTGTACGCGGTGTTAGTTTGTCTATCTTCTTCTCATACTCACTCAACTGCTCAAAGGTTAACTGGAAGAGATCCCTTATAGGGATAAGTTCGCCTTTGTACCTATATGTTAATTGTAATAGATGTATTTTTTAACTGTTTTTGTGTACAATAAAGCGTTTACTTACTTACTTTTTTACTTACTTTCGCAATTATAATATTAGTATGGATGTTGACTCTAACTCACTAATTACTTGTTGACCTTATCGTGCTATGAACCCTGACAATTAGGTAAACAAATAAAGAGGATTAACGTAACATTGACGATTTTTAAACTAGGTTTACATATCGATACCTTAGTTCACACTCGTACTAATTACAATTATTATGCCAATGTTTAAATCACTTAGATACGATTGTGCTATAAGGTATCGATATGAGAACAGGCAGTGGCTTAACTATAGGGTGGCAGTTAGTAAAATGCCACGAGCCCTTGTGGCAGCCCTAGCAAAAATCGTCCAATATATTTGCAACGAGCTGCAGATGGTATAATCACTATCATCAACATCTGAGGCCATGACAGTCATTGGATGGAGCCCCCAACCAAAATCTTTTTTTCTTGTCAGTTCCCATTGCGACTTGGGCTCCCCTTTTTGTTTACATCAGGCGAAGTGGACCCACTATGTTGTAAAAAAAAACTCCACGTTATAGTGAGCTCGCGGCCTCTCGGACCGGGGCCCGTAGCATTTCGCCAGCTAGGCCACTGAAGACAAGATTGCTATATGAGACTACTTGCTTTATGCGCCTTTTCGTCAATTTCAGGAAGTTAGACCGCCTGCGGGAGGCGTGTGTGCGTGACCAGGCTATCACGCGCGCGGGTGACGTGGCCGCGCTGTGTCCCAGCCTGCAGAGCCTCGACGTGTCGCGCAATCTGTTCTCCAATTGGCGAGAGGTTATCACGCTCAGCGCGCAGCTTCCTGACTTGAGAGAACTTGATGTCAGGTAAGACCCAATCTAATGTTCAGAGTTTGGAGTTGGACAGAGAACTATCATAAAATTTCTAGCTTTGCAACTTCGTCCGCGATGTTTTTTCTCTATGGTAGTCTGGTAGCTCCCTGCCGAGGTTTTCCCGGGAGCTACTGTATGCGGTTCATCAAGAGGGGAGTAGATAGGTTCTTAAGAGGCCTTATTCCTTTTAAAAAAATTTTTTTCATATTATGACAAATATATTGATAATTTCAACCAAATTTTTGAAATAAATAATACTTTTCCCCGAGATCTAGGTAGTAACGTAGCTATTTCAAGTTTTTATTGCGTGCAGTCAAATTCGGCGTGATGAGCAGACAAGGACTTTCTGTCAATAGATAAATCGCGCTCCTAGGATTTTCCTGAAATCCTGTTTATAGTAAACTAATTTTGGCGTTGTCCAAAGAAACCCGAATCCCTATTTCTTCCCGAACTTGAAGTTTTTCGGTTCATCTTACTCAGAATCGATAGCATTTTCAATGTGGAGAATAAAAAATAAGTGTCCTAAATTTGTCCGTTCCATTTGAATATGAACTTTTTTATTAATTTACGAGCGTTACGTAGTGGAAACTAAAATTCCCATACAAATTTTGGCACACTTTTTTTATTCTAAACCGAAAAGGCTCATTTACAAATACAATTTTAGAATTTTATAATAGCATTGGAATGTTATAATATTGTTATTAAACCATTACAGCAAAAACCGCATGGCGATCGACATGCCCGCAGAAACCCTCGACCAGCTCTCAATCAACATGGCACACCTGGAAAAGCTGAACATATCCCTGTGCGACTACGACTGGGCAGACCTACTGGCCATCTCGCACCTCACCCCGAACATACAAGAGATCATAGCTGCTTACAACCGAATCAAAACTATATCCCCACCGACTGTAACTCTCCGGACTTTAACCGTTCTCCGTTTGGATGGTAACCCGATAGAATCCTGGTACGAAGTGATGAATCTCGGCTGGTTGGAGAACTTGAAGATTCTCAGTCTGAACGACTGTCAGATTGAGCAGATAAGGTTCAATGATAATCCGAGCAATGCGAAGGTGGATGTGTTTGAGAACCTGGAGGTGCTCTTTCTAAACAGGAATAAGATTAATGATGTAAGTTTTTTTTAATCACTAGGTGTTAATTTTTGTCGTAGAAGTTTTATTGTGAAACCCATCTTTTAGTACCGCCAATAATTCACCGAGCGAGCGAAGGGTTTCTGTTTCAGCTTGGCCAAAAATGCTTTTGTTTGTCTTAGTTCTGGAATGTCCAGTTGTCTAGATTTCCGGTTGTTCGCGTCTACAAGTATTAACAAACGATCGAACCGGCAGGCGGACCGAGAGGGACGCTGCTATCTGTTAGAATGAGAGATGAATTTTACTATCTCATTCTTACAGATAGTAGCGTCCCTCTCGATCCGCCGGAGCGTTCGATCGTCTATTAAGAGGCCTTATTCCTTTTAAAATTTATTTTTTTCATATTATGGCAAATATATTGATAATTTGAACCAACTTTTTGAAGTGAATTATACTCTTCCCCGAGTTCTAGGTAGTAACATAGCTATTTCATTCTTTTATTGTGTGCCGTCGAAAATAAGTTGAAAAAACTAATTTTCCGCGTGAATTTTGTAAATTTCGAGTAGTTTTTTAAACAAAAATTATCAATAAAAAATTCAAACTAGGTTTCAAATGTATACCAATAAATCCCAATAGCCCTTTTCTAGGTAGTAACATCAATAATATGTTAAGAAACATGTATGATCATAGAGAAAATGTCTAAAGCAATCGGCATTTTAAAAGAAATAAGGCCTCTTATTACTTTACAGATTGCATTTCTCAACCGATATCAACATATTTTGATTACTTTTTAAATGTGGAAATAAAATATTGTCACAACGATGTTGCCCGCCGCTTGTAAACCGCTTAATACATTTATGCCTAGATCTTTGTGGCAATATTGTAACGAACACTTTTATTTTGATTGCAGTGGCGATCGATAAGTGAGCTGGACAAATTAAATCACCTCAAGAAGCTCTACTTTTTGAAGAACCCGATTCAGGCTACCGATGACTACGATACCGGATCTCAACTGATTATAGCGAAAATTGGCACACTACTGGTAAAATATGACTGTATTTCGGCAGAATTTTATTTGGCATGTATTTAAATCGATATCTGTATATTCCCTTTTTTCGATCAAAATATTTGAAAGTTTCACCAAAAATACTGACTTGCACACTAATTATGCACACTAAATAATGCGAATTCAATATACTATTTAAAGGTATTTGCAAAACTGTTTTACTGGATATAAAAAAAAAAACTAACCTAACCTAACCCGGCCGAGTCGGATCTTAGTGTGCAGTGCGAGGATAATTAGTGCGCATTAGTATAAACCATATTTTTGGTGTGAATTCGGTTAAAAAGGTCATCTCGTTTTGTATGATGTTTTAAGTTTTTTTTGTAGGACATGTTCAGTTAATCAATTGTGTTTTTTTGCACAGCATAAGTTATTTTGGTATGCATTCAGTTAATTAGTGGAGTTACCTAGTGTACTGAAAAATTATACAGATGTGCATTTAAATATATCCCATTTGATTTTAGCTATCGCATATATATGTATACAGGACGCATACCGCATGAGAAGTGACATCAGAACCTCGATCAAAAACCAGCCAAGTAGGAGTCGGACTCCCGCACCGAGGGTTCCGTACAAATACTTATCCCATCTTAAGTGGTCGGGTTAAGTCAAGTTTGCACCTGGTACCAATATGAATGGCGCTGGATACAAATGAGGTGCAAAGTTAACGCAAACCATCATGCTTGTGGAATGGGAGCCCCCTTTATTGTTTTTTAGTATTGCGTATTTATAGCGGCAACTTTTAACTGACTAGGTATCACGGTTCATGAGATACAGCCTGGTGACAGACGGACAGACAGACAAACGGACAGCGGAGGCTTAGTAATACAGACCGGTTTTTACGTATTTAAATTTAAAAAAATGCGTTTGCCTAGGTAAGCGTGTCCCAAAAAAAACCCGAAATCCCTGTTTTTTCCAGAACTAGGTTATCAATCACAGTGCGCTGCAATGGTACAGCCGAGCTCATAAAATTATGAGCAAAAAAAAACATCATAAATAAATAATTATTTTTTCAGGCAAAGTAATGCGGAAATCAATCTCAATTAAAGTAATAATATTGCTTTGCTAATCCGCGATATAATGACGTTCAGTACGTTTTGTTATTTTGGTGGTGGTTTGTTATATTTATTTGCGTATTAAATTTTCTTATCGTGGTGGGAGGGTAGGACGATTAAATGCATGTACGCATGAAAAAATACGCAAATAAGTGCATATAACGGGTTAGCATAAATTAACTGGCACGTTATTATATCGCGGATTAGCAAAGCAATATTATTATTTTAATTTGTATCATAAATATGTGAACTTACCTCTATTGTTAAAGGTATAGAAGCGTGTGCAGATATTTATGGATAATTTTTAGGGTTCCGTACCCAAAGGGTAAAAACGGGACCCTATTACTGAGACTTCGCTGTCCGTCCGTCCGTCCGTCCGTCTGTCACCAGGTTGTATCTCAAGAACGGTGATAGCTAGACAGTTGAAATTTTCACAGATGATGTATTTCTATTGCCGCTATAACAACAAATACTAAAAATAAAATAAAATAAATATTTAAGGGGGGCTCCCATACAACAAACTTGTTATAGATTATGTATATATATATAGGTACGGAACCCTTCATGCGCGAGTCGGACTCGCACTTGCCCAATTTTTTCTCATAATTTTAGAACTCGACTGTACCTGGCGCCTTCTGAACTTGTATAATTAAATTTTCTAATATACCTTACAGAGTATCTATTTCATGCTATAATCTATAATGTTTATACGCAGGAGTTGAACGGATCGCAAATAACGCCCGAGCTGAGGCGAGGCGCAGAATACGACTACATGAAACGCTACGGGGGCGAATGGAAACGCGCGCAGACCGACTACCAGACGCAGATGCGATTTGACATCGACCACTGCCGGTTCCGGTATCTTATCAACAGTTAGTATAACATTAATATAATATAACAGTAATATAATATTTTGTATTTACTTGTACTCTAGATCCTCTCTGTACCATCAGAATTCTGATTTGCACCCACTTCTAGTATCTCTGTTTGGCCCTATGGTTGACTGGTAGAGAATGCCATTTGGCATTAAGTCCGCCATTTGTACTGACTTTTGTTTTGTGCAATAAAGTTTAAATAAATATAACGGAAATTAAATATTTGGATAATACTGCTAGTGGTGCACTTCTGGACACCTTTAAATTTGAATTTCGAAGATTGTGAACTTTCCATCCTGGAAAATTGACTAAGGTCAGGTTGGATAAGTGAAATACATGGAGGAAGTGGAACGCTTTGGAATATTTTCTATATTATAGCTTTAATAGACATAAAACTATCAACTACAGTGACATTTATTTATTTTTTACCTAATTGTTTCTAAAAATCGGATTTACCACATATACTGTGATTTAGTTTGTGTTTCCCTTACCCCAAATGTGTTTAACTTACCCAACCTGACCATAAAGAAGTTTTTTTGGGAATTTTATGGCCTGGTAACTAGACCCTAAGCAAAGTCTTCATTTCGTCTGTTGACAACCAAAACTAAGTAACAAATACCTACTCAAAACAAAGTTTGTACAGTCCGACCAATACTGTAGTGTCCTCCTTTTCTGATCAATATAAGAAAACGGGGACGACACTACAATATTGCCCCTTTTTAATTTCTACTCTTTTTGGTCAGACTGTATCTCAGTGTGAATCTACTATACGAGGTTTTGAAGAGCAGTGACAGACATTTTAGTGAGTTTTGGTTGTCACCAGTCGATTTATAATACAACAATAATTATTGATGATTATAGTTACCATGTGTAAAGTTCCGAAATTGTTCATAACCTGTCCGTGTTTCCACCCATATATTAACAGCGTATGTTATATTTATTAATTACAGAATATGGCGTGCCAGAGGACAGTCTTCTAGAACAACAACCGAAAAGCTCCACACTGACCTCGCAACTCCTACAAATAACGCTTGCAGACGAAAACGGAAAAACTCTCAAAAAGAAATTCCCCAACACGATGGCAGTTCAAAAACTGGTCACATTGGCACAAAGACTGTTCGCAAAGGGTGACTATACGGGAATACCGAAGCTATATCTATTGGATGACCAGATGAAAGGAGCAGAAATCTACCTAGACAATAATATGAAAGATCTGGCATATTATTCTGTGAAAAACGGCGACATTGTTCTTGTCAAATTCAGATAATTTCTACGACTTTTTACTCTTGCATATGGCAACCCTAATGTGGAAGTAGAATTGGCGCGCATTTATTTATTTTTCAAAATAATCAGGCTTTGTAAATAACATTATGTCCAAATTGTACCTGTATTTAATGCGATTATTTCACAAATAAATATCCTTATTGTATTTTTATCCTTCTTTTATTATTAGTCAGTTACAGCTTTTTATCAAAGATGTATATAAATACCGTCAATAACCCGAAGTCATCGAACACAAGCAGACCAATCAATGATTTTGATATTTTGACGACACTACACATCATTTTCATACCGACATTCGCAATTTAATAGTATACCGATTTTTAAAACATCAATATAAATAATTGGCTGTCCCTAAATATGTGATAAAGGATCCTTAGATTATTATACAATTTTTTTTGTATAATTTTCAGGCTGATTGAGTTATTCGACTTTCGTTTGACGTGGTGAGGCTTCCGTTGATACGTAGAGATATCGTGACTCTAGCAGGTTGGATTTATTATATCAATAGAAAGTGAAAGACTTGGCAATTCTTTTTAACGGTCTGCTCTTAAGTTTAATAATAAATAACTATTTCACTTCACTCTTTTATTTATGGCTACTGTGCATCCAGCACAATTCTGCCAATGACAAGTGTTAAGCTTAGCACGGTACATACATAAAGCATTGCACTTTTAAATTTTGACACTTCGGAGCTGGTAAATCCTGAGGACAAAAATCATATACACAGAAGCTGCTAATGTCTACCAAGCTTTTCGGAACACGAATAATACACATAGATAGCCCAGTCCAGATTATAAGCAGACAGAACACAGTCTAATATTTCTTGCAGCGCATTATAGTTTAATATTTTTTTTTTCTATGAATTTGCTAACAAGGAACTCCTTGAAATATAAGATTTCGACATTATGAAACGTCTGCAATGATTCTCAATGACGACGTTTCTTTACATTATTGTTCAAATTACCGAAACAGCTGTAACCTTGTGTACAACGCGCCCTCTGATTGCAATGTCAATAAATTACGTAAATTATGGTAAATGAATATTCAGCCTAGCCTCGTCATTAACAAGTGAGTGAACCTGAACTTCATATCATTACATGCAACGAAAACAGACCCATTTTGATACTGGCCACATTTACCTCGATCGCCATTGGTAACGGTTGTGTCAACGAAACTTTTGTTTACAAATGGCCACTGGCGACTAATTCAAAGTTGCTATGAAGATGTGAAAGTGTTATTTTAGTTTAAATATTAGTTTTCAGTGATGGGTAATTGTTTGGCGAGCGTCTTCCGCCGCCGGAGCGTGCGAAGACGTATAGTGTTAATATTAATAGGTTTAGACAACGCGGGAAAAACGCAAACCGTTAATAATCTGGCAGGCGAAAATGATGATAAAGTTCTGCCGACTGTAGGTTTTAAGGCTGTTAATTTGATTCATAAGGATACGCCCGTGACTATTTACGATTTAGGCGGTGGGCCGCATTTTAGACAAATATGGTCGCAGTATTACAGCGAGGTGCATGGAGTTATTTTCGTGATCGACTCTAGTGATTTTTCGCGGCTGGATGAGTGTCGCGCGGTGCTTGAAGAAGTATTATCGCATGACAAAATATCAGGTAAGTCTGGCGGAACTAATTAAAAATTAAGCGCTTATGCTGCTTTATCAGTGACAGCTGTAGCGTATTTAATCTAATCGCAGTTCTACCTATTATTATGTTGAGTCCTTGTATCTTGCCCCTGAAATTATATGAGTCATATACAATAAGGGTCATTGTGGCCTTAGTAAAAAGTGCTTTTTATTATAAACATTAAAAGTCGACAAGAAGTATTGGCAATGTTTACATTTGTAATAAATATATCTTCATCCCATGATAAACTATAGAATTAATTTTGTAACCTGAATAGCAAAGCTATTTTAGTTTAAGTTTCTTTTCTTAACACCATGGCATGCCTTCTTCGCTGTGCCAATTAAGTTAGCTTGTAGTTAACCATATTTTATATACCTATATAAGAAGTGATACAAGAGTACCTTAAACAGTAAAGGTGTTAAGTGTTACTCAATCACCCTGATAGTTGGGTGGTTTTTAAAATGAACCCCATTTATGTAACTAATAAAATAAATAGGCCTAGGAACAAATTTGTATGTAGATGAATGCATATGTATTTGCATTGCTGGCAGTGAATGTGTTATATAAACACTTGTAGCAGTTTGAATTACAAAATTCTTAATAATTGAAATTTGGACATCACTAGGTGAACTGTGGCTGTCCAAAGGTTGAAACAATTTTCTTTCCAATTATTATTCTAAAAATTATTACCAAACTTTTTCATATGTTTCAAACTTATTGGAATCTGATTACTTTCATGTTGAAATTATCAGAACTCTTAAATGTGTATTATATTTATACCAGAGTTACTCAAAAACACATACCCCATTCTAAGTTGCTTACATCTGTGGACTTCTTAATAATGAACTGAAATGATCCTTCATCTGATATTTTTTTATTTATTGTTGGTTGATAACCAAAACTCACTAAGTAACAAATACCTAATTGAAATAAAACTTGTCTCAGTATCAATTTACTAACTAGATACAAGGTTTTATAGAGCACAAGCAGTGACAGAAATTTTAGTGACTTTTTGTTGTCACCAGGCGATATGGTAAATAGGTACTGTTGGCTATAATAATAATCACTGATAAAATTGATGAACCTATAGCGGTCCATGTACCTTACATTGAGAAACCCTTGATAGTCTTATTTAACCCTTAAATGCACAGTGTTAAAAATGATAAAAAACATATTCCTAAATAAAAACGAATCTATGTCAGTTGAGACTGTGACTTCATGTGTACTGCATGCACCTAAACGTATCGGTTCGTAGCAGAACTCGGACAACAGCAGCAGACGATGCGACACGTCGTGGCGTATATGTTATGATTCCGAACTCGACTGCCGACGGCAGGTCCGTATCCAGTTGGTTCCGAGCGCCCTACTGACCTGCGGTCGGGCGACTGTGTCTGCCGCTCGCCGACAGGTCGCTAGTCGATAACCACGAATGCTATTTTATAGAAATACCTAGAAACCTGTAGTGTCGTAGCGACACGTCGTCTGCTGCTGTCTGCGGTCGGCTACGAACATATATAATTTACTCTATGGCTACGAACTGGCTCCTTAAAGCCCGTCACACACGGTGGGAATATATATATTAATATACCGACCGATATCTTACCGCAAGTTATCTTACGATATATTTTGCCTACTATCTGACAGAGCCCCCCACGCGGCGCATTAATATATATTACAGCTCTCATCTTAAGACATTTTAACCCTTAATTGGACAAAAAAAAACGAAGGTCGATAGTTCAAGTCTCGTTAAGGTTGCATAGAGCAATCAATTCTCGTTCGAAAAAAAAAGATGGTCACAGTTCATCCTGGTTTACATTGCCAAATTAAGGGTTAAAGGTACATGTATATTTTGGTATCTTTGTCGCGTGAGGGGCTCAGCGATACTGTAAGATATCTGTCGGTATATTAATATATATTATTGCTCCGTGTGTGACTGGGTTAAAATGAGGCATTAAAATAGTTTGTATGTTTGTGTCCAAGGCAAGCCGATTCTGGTGCTGGCCAACAAGCAAGACAAGTCGGGCGCACTGGACGACATCGATGTTGTAGAGAAACTCAACATCGAACCATTAGTTAACAAGTAAGTACAAAATATCAGAATCATAAACACAATATTTCTGTTTAATACCACTACCACTGATGTAATTATTGTATCAAGCGGTTTACACTCACGTGAAAACACTCAAGAATATGTTTCGAACTCCTGCGGAGTTCTTAGTCAGGGACTGTTACCATGTCGGGCCGTTCCTGACAATTCACGTGAGTGTATGTCACCTTTGATGTCTCATTTCATCCATACCACCATACCATCCATCATCCATATGGTTTTATTACACTGGGCTAATAGTAAGCGTCTAATCGTTCGTGCCCGTAAAACCCAGGGGTATGCTCAACACTAATTTGCAGAGTTTGATTGGATATTTCTATTGAAACAAGATTTTCTTTGTAGGTATCGTTTTTAGTTCATCGTACTCAGAATCGATAGCATTTTCAAAGTGTCTCAAAATTTGTATGGCAACCGAATCCACTACGTAACTAACGCTCATGCAAAAAAAAAGTTCATATTTAAACGTACCTAACGTAATGGAACGGACAAATATAGGACTTTTTTTTTATTCTTTACATTGAAAATGTTATCGATTATTTATGAGAAAGATGAACCCAAAACCGTCAAGTTCTGGAAGGAACAGGAATTCAGGTTTTTTTTTGGAAAACGCTTAGATACTTTGATGCTGACTGTACTTAATCTTATTAGCAATAATGTTATGGACATGTCTGGCATTTGCAAAGGCTTATGTATTACCCGCATGCGTGGTCTTGTAAGTCTTCAGTTATCAGAATGAGGGCATTACCATTGCCAAGTGCAATACACGCGTAATACGTACAGATTAACCTACTGCACCCCTACCATGAGTTAAGACTGCGCCGAGCGTTAGCGACTAAACCATAGAGCGCGGGGAATGCGTATTTAGATCGGCGCGCGGCCGCCATAGTAAAATGTATGGAGAATTAAAAACACTTTTTGATAAATCTGGACCTTTAATACCAAACAATAATTGAAATATTTGATGCGGACAAATTGTAATGTAAAGATTTATCTTTTTTTTTACTGAAAATCAGAATATATTACCATTGTTAAAGTATAAAAAAACGCCTGCTTACGATTTTCGACAAACTTTACTTAGTTTTCTCGGGTAAAATATTAATAATCCTATAATTTTTCCACGGAGAAGTTGTTAACACATTCTTCGAAGTGCTAAATATATAGTTTAGAAATGGATTAAACAACTAGTGTTGACGTTGTCTACTTAACGGCAACTGCCTATTTTTCACATTTCGCTGCGCGCAGTCTTGACGTGACCGTACTCGCTAGCACAGCGTAAACAATTTGTATGGAGTACAGAGTCCCTCACGGTAACTATGTAGAACTACAATTCTCCATACAAACCGTTTACGTAGGCGCTAGCGTGAACGGTCACTATACGGTCACAGTAAACTCGTGGTAAGGGTATTGAACTATAATGCAATAATTTACTTTATTCTGGCCACATATCTGTATTGAAATAAAACAATTTGGAGGCGGTATGTTTCGGACCCTTTCGTTGGCTCTTTTAGGCTAAATAAGATACATATATTTTTCGGACTAACATACATTTAACCATTAAATCCGTGAATTTAGTTTTTATAAAAAAGAGCCGGCCAGGAGTCCCGCTTAAATATTTATTTTATTCTGGTTTTAGTATTTGTCATAGCGGCAACAGGTGACACATCATACGTGAACATTTCAACGGTCTAGCTATTACGGTTCATGAGAGACATCCTGGTGACAGACAGACAGACGGACAGTGGAATCTTAGTAATAGGGTCCCGTTTCTACCCTTCGGGTACGGAATAATGAGTTTCTGATTTAGGTTTTTAAAGTCAAATGCAGTAAGTGTATGGTAGTTTTTCTGAAATAATATAAAACATTACGGACCAATTTCTGAACTATGTTGTCCAGATACAGATGCCCCACCCTAGTAGAATCCTACACTGCCACCACGGAGGCCACGAAAAAGAAGGCCAAGCTCGACCCGGGCCTGAAGAAAGGGTACCATTGGCTGCTGAACTACATCGTGCGCCGCTATGGGGATATTAATTTACGCGTACAGGTAAATCCTTAAGGCTCCTTCTCCTTATCCGTTCAAAAAATACTAAAATCATCGGCGTTTTAGTCATTTTAAGCTATGATCAAACATGTTTCTTAACATTTTATCAATGTTACTACTTAGAACATTGGATATTGGGATGTATTGGTAGGTATAGTATATTTGAAACCTACAGCTTGAATTTTTCATTGTCTACCAAATCTACCAATAAAGTATGTATATTCTATACTATAGTGTATTATAATAATTATAATTATGCTATGTAAATTTGAGGCAGGGCAAGACCAAGAATAATCTCCTCATATATTTAAGAGCGATTTATAAATAAATAAATATTTAAGAGCTAAGCTCTTGTCGGTGGAGTAATTTCCAGCTTATTCTACACTAGCTGTGCCCCGCGGTGTTACCCGCTCATCCCACGGTAACACTAAATTTATTCGGGATTAAAAGTATCCTATGTCCTTTCCCGGGTCTCAAACTATCTCCATACCAAATTTCATCTAAGTCGGTTCAGCGGTTTAAGCGTGAAGAGGTAACAGACAGACAGACAGACACACTTTCGCATTTATAATATTAGTATGGATTCCGCCTTCTCTTTTACGTCTTTATACAATGAAACATTTATTTTTTCTTTTATTTGCTCCATATATGTCTTCTCTCTCTTCGGTCTTCCCCTCTTCCCTTTCCCTTCTATTTTTCCTTCTATTATAGTCTTCATGTAATTATCGTGACGCAAGAGATGACCTAACATATTTCCTCTCCTGTTCTCAATTATTTTCAATAAAGATCTTTTTTCGTTAACAGAATCAGAATCAGACATTTATTTGTAAACATAAGTACATAATCAGGTCTTACATTTAATAAAAACAGTATCACCATGTCTAGCCGTTAGGCATACAAATATTTCAAGTCAAGATGGAACATGCAGTATATTACTTAAAGTCGTTATCTATATAAATAAAATTACAATTCAAAATCGGATAAGTATTCTCCTACTGAATAATATGCTCTATTTACTATTTACTAAACTATATTTAAAACTTCCAGATTACTTTTCCTTTCTGTCCAACTGATCTTTTCCATCCTCCTCCAACACCTACAATAATCTACATACAACAAATAAAAGAGAAAGTAAACGTCATGTCGTATAGGGAAATCAAGGTGGTGGCTATGGATATGGATAGATGGAGACAGCTACACTGACTCTTAAATTTACGATGACATAAATTTATTCGACTTGATTCGATTGTAAAGTATTGTAATCTTATTGATAAACAAGTATATTGAGTACTAGCTGTGCCCCGCGGTGTTACCCGCTCTACCCGCTCATCCCACGGGAACACTAAATTTATTCGGGGTGAAAAGTATCCTATGTCCTTTCCCGGGTCTCAAACTATCTCCATACCAAATTTCATCTAAGTCGGTTCAGCGGTTTAAGCGTTTATAATATTACTAGCGACCCGCCCCGGCTTCGCACGGGTGCAATGCTGATAAATTATGCATGTATTATACATATAAACCTTCCTCTTGAATCACTCTATCTATTTAAAAAAACCGCATCAAGATCCGTTAAGTATTTTTAAAGATTTAAGCATACAAAGGGACATAGGGACAGAGAAAGCGACTTTGTTTTATACTATGTAGTGATATAGATAAGCAAGAGCAATAATGTGTGTCAACCTTTGTTTTGTTGGCTATACAGACGGACATACACGCGGAGCTGGAGCGACGGCGGCTGCAGGGAAGGGTGCACGCGGTCGCCTCGCAGACGTTCACGGCCATCAGCGACGAGAACACGCAAACAGGTGGGTTTGTACCAGTCGCAGATTCCCACCGGCTTGCCCACTTCAGCACCATCCGAGTTTTTGAAGTGAAACTTCTAATGCGACTTCTAACAAGGTTGCGTTAAACGTTTAACGGTTGCGTTAAACGTTTAACGCTACCATGGAGGGGGTAGGAAAGCACTGTTGCGTTAAACGTTCAACGCTCCTGCGGAGGCGGAATAGAAAGAGACAGAGCGAGAGTGAAGAAGTTTGTCTTAAAGAAACAATATGAGTTCACTAAAAATCAATTTCTACCACTTCCTATTTTCATATCCACATTTCGGAGTTTCACTTCTTCCGCGCGGAGGGACTCCATCACGCACTATTTTTTTTTTGTTTGACGCCACGTTGCTGGTTGTTTTTTTTATATGTCATAGGGGGCAAACGAGCAAACGGATCGCCTGATGGAAAGCGATTACCGTCGCCATAGACACCCTGCAACACCAGAGGAGTCAGAAGTGCGTTACCGGCTTTTTAGCTGGAATTGTACGCTCTTTTCTTTACGGATACTAGTTACTAAATATAGAAAGAAAGAAAGAAAGAAAATTAATTTATTGCCACAATTTTCACAAACTTGGCATGTACCTACTAAAACTAACAATAAGAAATTATAATATGTTGGTCTTGCGATCATGTGACACACGTATATTTCATTCCTTGCTGTGGGAGTGGGGGTGGTCGTGCTGAGAGTTCCGACTGATCAAGTAGCGACCTTTACAAAGGCAGAGTATTGACTGTAGGGAGTCGTTGTGGCGTTTCTATGACACCTTGAACTCGCTTAACAGATAGCTGTTAAAAAATATGACCTTTTAGTTACCTACTGTATTTGATATCGTCTATTCACAACCAAAACTCACAAAGTAACAAATACCTACTTAAGTCAAGCTCGTATCTCAGTTTCAATACAAGATTTTGAATTGTTGTGACAGGAATTTTAGTGAGTTTTGACAGTCACCTGGCGATATAATAATATGTTAGTTTTAAGTTATGTAACTATCTGAGCCACAATTGCCTGAAATGAATGTAATCATTAATTCATATACTAGTATTAAAAAAAGAAGCCTAATATTAACCCAAGCAGAGAAAACACTACTGAAAGCTCTTAGAGAAGAAGAAAGCCAATTCTGCTCCGGCTTGGCCAGGGAATTCTTTGGCACTACGCCACATGTTCACACCAATCCTAAACTAGTAGGCAGTTACATTATTAAGTGCCTGAATCAATACAGGCGAGTAGCGAACGTATCTATGTCAACATAAGTAACATAACACACATTAGTATATGGCGCCGTTCGGTCGTATCAAATAATTAATTAGGTACCTAGTTAGTTTCGTTCGTTTATTGGAAATGAACGTCATATGAAAATAATTAATTGCTGAGCAGATTTGAAACAAGTTTTAAACATGTTATTGTTTTAAAAATATAATTATTGTCTTTATTGTGAATTGTGATACTAGAAGGAAAAACCTTGCAAAGTCAACTTGCCCTTGCAAAGTTAAAATATTTTTTTACAAAAAGGTTTTACAAATTTGATTTATGAATGAATGAATGTATTATTTATTTCAGAAACAAGTCCATTGTTAGTAGGTTTACCATTATTTCCTTGTCTCTCTAACCAAAAAACAGGAGCGAACCGTAGAATAGAACAGCTTTGCTTGAATGTCCTTAAATTAAAGGAAAGGCCTTAACATTGATGTACGATACCTTTTTTATTATTACCTAATCAAAGTTAAATCGTATATACTAATACAGTTCCCTGCAAAACTGCTTGTACAGTTTGTCTGCATCTGCGAGTCTCTATCACATCTCTATCGTATTAGGTACTATCTATTTCTTGACACTTTGTGTAAAATTAACTGACCCTGCAGCATTTTTACCATGATATTGATATCTTTACAACAGGTTTCGAGAACCCGAACTACAACCTCGAACCAAAAGACTCCGAATCGGGCCTGATCATCGTCAAGCCCATCACACACAAACCCAACAGCATCGACACCACAGTAACCATAGAAAGCGTGGAGTCTGAAATCCCTAAGCCTAAGCTGTCACCTTTATTTGGGCGCGCCAGCAACCAGGTATAATCATCTGCCTAACTTACCTTATTACCTATACTAAAAACCTTCGTCAAAATTCCCATTTCAGCCATATTCTCATCTCATCGACATTTCGAACTCGTCCTCATTCCTACCTTATCCAAATTCACATCTTGTCCACATTCACTCGTCCACAGAGCAATCCCAAACTGTCCACTTACTGTCTTGTCCACATTTTCATCACAAAGTAATGAATGTAGTCGATATGAGAATGTGGATAAAGTGGGACGAATCACGAACCCAAACGGCAACTTCGAACCGAAAGACTCTGAATCGGGCCCGATTGTTCAAGCCCGCTACACATAAACCCAACAGCGGGTGTGGCCCATTACATAAACCCGTTTAGGTGTTTTATCGAATCTATTCCCGCCCTGAAACCCTGGAAGTCACAGCGTGAACACCACAGTGACCAGAGTCTGAATCGCCGAAACCTAAGCTGTCGACTTTATTCGAGCGCACCAGCAACTAGGTATAAATGGTAAAATAATCTGCCTAATCGTATAAATAAATATCTTTATCGTAATAAAAAAATAATAATTAATCGTATTAAATTCGTTCAGGTTCACTTCTTCAACATTCTTTTTTCGACCATATTCTCATTTCAACATTCCTAACGCATCCGTATTGCTAACTGGTCCACATTTCCAAGTCGTCCGCATAGCAATCCCAATTCCAAATCGTCCACTTCGTATCTGGGGAACACCCAAAAGTTTTTTATTGGCCGAATGCATCATTAATTCATTATTCCGCATTTTCATAAATTACAGCGCCATCTGTGAGGTCGATTTTAGCCTATTTTGGTCCCTGTACCAAAATTTGGTTAAAATCCATCGCTGGACATGGCATCTGCTGGACATTCGAAGATGGCTATAGGATACTTTTATCCGACAGCGATAAAAAAGGGATTACGCGGACGGAAATTTAGGCATCTTCTAGTCTTGCAATAAAGTCTATCTCATTTAATTTCAGGCGGCGACTCCAGCGAGAGTGGAGCTGGAACCTCGTACGGAGTACAGAAAGCTGTCGCCTATAGCTCGCAACCGGAGCGGGGTCAACCATATCGATTTTATGACTAGACCGCATTCTAGCCCCACGAAGAAGATAAAGGTAGGATGCAGATTACTATCTTTAGTGTTGAAAACCTGCAACCTTGCAAAAATATCTCAGGAATAAAAAATTAACATATTTTATCCTAGATTTGCATGTTAAATAAAGTAACTTCATTCGCTCTCATTACATGTTTCAAAACCGTTTAAACAATGAACTCAATATACGATTTCTATCCATCGCATATGTACGATCTTGTTGGGAGAACTCAGTTTTCGAATCATAACACCATGACTAATATTATAATATTCGCTCAAAGATGGAACCAAAAAAAGGAACTACGTCCATTATTGTCCTCATCCTCTGATTCTATTGCTTCAAGTCACGGATATATCAGTTCAGTAGGTCAAGGATATTGAGTCCGAATCCTGTGATCGAGCGCATTTTTACCAACATTTCTTCGCTTTTAATGACCGATTTTCTTTGCCAGGCTGAACCACTGAGTCAGAACTCGTCGCAAGACTCCTCGGATCTGAAAATGACGGCTGTCGACTTGGGTCTATTGGATCCGCGAGGTGAGAAACCGCATCACGAGTTGAGGGAGGTCAACCGCAAAATCCTCTTTTTGGATCGAGGTGATTGTGATGTTTTTATTTTTATTTGTTTATACATGGAGAGCCGCTTAACTGTGCAATTGAATTATGTACTCAGATTTCATTTATTTTCTTTCCTCGTACAGCGTGGGTCGTGATCAATAGAACCGCAACCAATTCTAATTATGGTTAAACAATGTAGCGGATACATTGATAAGGCCAAACGGCATTCTCTTATAGTGAAATGGACCCAAGTTTGGGTTTATGGGTCGATTTTGAAAATTATTATTTATTTAAAAGCTGAATGAATAAATCACCCGAATCGTTTCAAAAGAGTATACCTTGATACCTATATTTTTATTTCTTTTAGAAAATTTATTTTTTAGGCTCATCGTAGTCACAACCTTTTGTACATTTATTAATTTATTTAATCTTTATTGCACAAATGAAAAACAGATCGTACAAAAGGCGGACTTAATGCCGCTGGGCATTCTCTAGAGCCAACCATCGGGCAAAGCAGATAAGTTGTGGGCGGTGCAACTAATATTTACACATCTACATTCGCACCTCATCCAAAAAAGTGTGCCAAAATGTCCATTTCAGATTGTCACGTTTCTTTATACATTTTTTTTTTATGATCGTGATGCACTGGAAAATATGTTTTCCTACAAAATATGGTGACCCTTTTTTCTTGTATCAGTGCCTAATGTACAAACAATTCTGAGTAATATGAGCCAAAATTTTTTTTTCTGAAAATTTAAAAAAACGCTTACATACGAATTTACACTCATAGAATTTAATTAGTTGCTGAAAGTTATTTTTGTATATAACAGACCACAATAAAACGGCGTGTTCAGACGTGACGCCTATGCGTGAAGTGTCGACGCTGCCGGCGGGCCGGCCCGCGTCCGCCTCGCAGCTGGTGCGGCGCCAGCTCGAGCTGTCCGCGCACCGCCGCCGCCTCAGTCTACGCTGTAAGTGGTAATCAACCTGTTACCGCGATCCTGACGCCAATATAGAAATAGAACATTTTTTTCATCACACTTTGCTCGTAAACACCGCCGCCGCCTCAGTCTACGCTGTAAGTGGTAATCAACCTGTTACCGCGATCCTGACGCCAATATAGAAATAGAACATTTTTTTCATCACACTTTGCTCGTAAACACCGCCGCCGCCTCAGTCTACGCTGTAAGTGGTAATCAACCTGTTACCGCGATCCTGACGCCAATATAGAAATAGAACATTTTTTTCATCACACTTTGCTCGTAAACACCGCCGCCGCCTCAGTCTACGCTGTAAGTGGTAATCAACCTGTTACCGCGATCCTGACGCCAATATAGAAATAGAACATTTTTTTCATCACACTTTGCTCGTAAACACCGCCGCCGCCTCAGTCTACGCTGTAAGTGGTAATCAACCTGTTACCGCGATCCTGACGCCAATATAGAAATAGAACATTTTTTTCATCACACTTTGCTCGTAAACACCGCCGCCGCCTCAGTCTACGCTGTAAGTGGTAATCAACCTGTTACCGCGATCCTGACGCCAATATAGAAATAGAACATTTTTTTCATCACACTTTGCTCGTAAACACCGCCGCCGCCTCAGTCTACGCTGTAAGTGGTAATCAACCTGTTACCGCGATCCTGACGCCAATATAGAAATAGAACATTTTTTTCATCACACTTTGCTCGTAAACACCGCCGCCGCCTCAGTCTACGCTGTAAGTGGTAATCAACCTGTTACCGCGATCCTGACGCCAATATAGAAATAGAACATTTTTTTCATCACACTTTGCTCGTAAACACCGCCGCCGCCTCAGTCTACGCTGTAAGTGGTAATCAACCTGTTACCGCGATCCTGACGCCAATATAGAAATAGAACATTTTTTTCATCACACTTTGCTCGTAAACACCGCCGCCGCCTCAGTCTACGCTGTAAGTGGTAATCAACCTGTTACCGCGATCCTGACGCCAATATAGAAATAGAACATTTTTTTCATCACACTTTGCTCGTAAACACCGCCGCCGCCTCAGTCTACGCTGTAAGTGGTAATCAACCTGTTACCGCGATCCTGACGCCAATATAGAAATAGAACATTTTTTTCATCACACTTTGCTCGTAAACACCGCCGCCGCCTCAGTCTACGCTGTAAGTGGTAATCAACCTGTTACCGCGATCCTGACGCCAATATAGAAATAGAACATTTTTTTCATCACACTTTGCTCGTAAACACCGCCGCCGCCTCAGTCTACGCTGTAAGTGGTAATCAACTTGTCACCGCGATCCTGACGCCAATATAGAAATAGAACATTTTTTTCATCACACTTTGCTCGTAAACACCGCCGCCGCCTCAGTCTACGCTGTAAGTGGTAATCAACCTGTTACCGCGATCCTGACGCCAATATAGAAATAGAACATTTTTTTCATCACACTTTGCTCGTAAACACCGCCGCCGCCTCAGTCTACGCTGTAAGTGGTAATCAACCTGTTACCGCGATCCTGACGCCAATATAGAAATAGAACATTTTTTTCATCACACTTTGCTCGTAAACACCGCCGCCGCCTCAGTCTACGCTGTAAGTGGTAATCAACCTGTTACCGCGATCCTGACGCCAATATAGAAATAGAACATTTTTTTCATCACACTTTGCTCGTAAACACCGCCGCCGCCTCAGTCTACGCTGTAAGTGGTAATCAACCTGTTACCGCGATCCTGACGCCAATATAGAAATAGAACATTTTTTTCATCACACTTTGCTCGTAAACACCGCCGCCGCCTCAGTCTACGCTGTAAGTGGTAATCAACCTGTTACCGCGATCCTGACGCCAATATAGAAATAGAACATTTTTTTCATCACACTTTGCTCGTAAACACCGCCGCCGCCTCAGTCTACGCTGTAAGTGGTAATCAACCTGTTACCGCGATCCTGACGCCAATATAGAAATAGAACATTTTTTTCATCACACTTTGCTCGTAAACACCGCCGCCGCCTCAGTCTACGCTGTAAGTGGTAATCAACTTGTCACCGCGATCCTGACGCCAATATAGAAATAGAACATTTTTTTCATCACACTTTGCTCGTAAACAGGGGCTTACATGCTAGAAAAGTTGGCGGTAAGTCGTCTTGTCCGGGGATGTTGAATTAAACTCAATCCTGGACATAAAAAAGGTGTATTGAAATTAAATTAATAAAATAAATGCGCGAGCGCGCTGGGTCGATTTTTGTGTTCTGGAGTGGGGCGGCCGGCGCCGCCGCGCCTCCTTTCCCCGCGTTCGCCGTAGGGTTGGCCGGTGGCTCACGCGCTGTCCGCGTGAACAGGGTCCCCGCCTTGGAGGCCCTGGCTTCCAACAGAGCTGCTGTCGCCGGTGTCGTCCAGCGGCAGTGGGCAGACTCGGTTGATTGCCCTCTTGACAACGCCAATCTCACGTCGTGGTAGGCCTCATGATATTTACTGTGACAATGGTTCAAACTTCGTAGGAGCGAATAACGAGCTGGGTAGGATGTTGCGAGCGAGCCAGAAAACCATGAGCCAATGCGGCGTCCGGGTGTGTAAATGAAACAAAGGATTTTTAAAAATGTAAAAATGCGTTTAATCCGTTAAATTTTAAAAATGTAAAATAACGGCACAACCGTTGCCAGCATAAAAATAGGGTGTGGGTATTAAGGCCCGTCTGGTTTCTCAATTCGGTAAACGACCGTTACAAGTTCTAATTTTCAAATTTTAAACCTAGGGCGGTAAGTAATTTTTATCACACTTTAAGTGATTACATGCTAGAAAACCGGGCGGTAAATCGTATATACCGCCCAAGGACGGTAATTCGTATATTACGCCCTAGAGCGGTAAGTAATTTTGGTATTGACTACTACTACTTTTGTTTTATTTCCTCCAAAGTGTGATGAAAAACGTCGTACGTGACTCTGGTGGTAAAGGAATTCCTAACTCGTGTCATTAAAGCCCTCGCCTTCGGCTTCCGGCTTCTAATAGACACAAATACAAATACAAATACAAAATTTATTTATTTTCCAAAAGTAATGCAAAAGAAGATACAGATGGTTTAACGATATTGTAAAGTGAGCTTATAGAACAATAATGGTCCTCACACTAGGTCAAGCCTGTGTCGTGAAGAACACTCGTTTGTAATTCCTCTTTTACCACCCTTGTTACGTAATGTACTATAGGGTACCGTACCCTGTCTGGCAAAAGGAAGAGAGGCCGTCCCAGAACAAGTTGGCGTCGCTCTGTAGAGCGGGAACTAGGCGTCTTGGGCATGACGTGGGAGGAGGTAGAACAGAAAGAAAGAAAGAAAAACATTTATTCGGGGACAAAACATAATTGCGTAGAAAAGTGACAAACAAAGAAAAAAAGAAAAATTTTAACCAAGTACTTAAGCTAATTACAATCAGACTGCCCAAGACCGCTGCAAATGGAGGAATTTGATTCGAGCCCTACACCCCAGCAGAGGGTAATAGGAAAGAGAAAGAGAGTACCCAAAGGGTAAAAACGGGACCCTATTACTAAAACTCCGGTGTCCGTCTGTCTGTCACCAGGCTGTATCTCATGAACCGTGACAGTTGAAATTTGCACAGATGATAATGGTTGCCGCTATAACAACAAATACTAAAAACATTATAAAATAAATATTTAAGTCGGGCTCCAAACATACAACAAACGTGATCGGTTGCGTTAACTTTGCATCTCATTTGTATGCTACGCCATGCATAGCAGGTGCAAACTTAACTTAACCCGGCCAATTAGGGATAAGTGTTTGTTCGGAGCCCTCGGTGCGCGAGTCCGACTCGCACTTGACCGGTTTAGATGAAACCGAAAGATAATCATAGCTTGATCATAGTTGTCGTGACTTGCGCCTCCGTTGGTGTGGACCAATAATTCAAAAAGTCTTGCAGTTCCTAATACCTATACAAATTATACCGGACTGCTGTCTTCAACAGTTCAGTGGTAGAGGAACGCAATACCGATCTCTTTCTGTACAGTACTGTAAGAGAGTGACGGATGATACTATGTCGCGCGACAAGTACGTTGTGCTAGACAGGCTGTACAGGCATTAGGTGACAGTTTTCTCGAAATAACGTCAAACGCGATTGCTAAAAGCGATCAGTTGTTTGCATTTTTAGCTCAAGGATTTACCCGCTTTATTAGTTATCGTGTGTTGTTAGATGTGCGGAATAAAACGAGTCCTGAGCGCGTGTCCATGTTGGTGTACGAGCCCAAGGCGCAGCGGCTCGACAAAGGCGACTGCCAGCACGCCAACTGACGCAGGTACGTGAATACGGCTACTTCTACTGACCCTGGCTTAATAGTTTTGTCACGTCTTATAGGTCGTATGATAGTTGCGTTTATCACGTGATAAATAAGTGACAAAGCAGCTTTCACTCACACTCGCGTTTTGTCAAAACGTACGGATGCTTTGTCACTTATTTATCGCGTGATAAAAGCCATCATAGGCCCGCTGTTCAAAAAGCACGCTATGTTTGCTTCGCGATCGCGAAGGGTGACTAAAGCGGTCCAGTCCCTAGGGTTTAAATGGAAACCGTATAATAATTTCTATGATATAAAGAAAAACTTGTACATATTAGAAACGGATACATTAATACAAACCAACCTGATCAGATCGGCCAAATTTTCCCCTCTATATAAAGAAGCCTAAGAAAAACGTTGGCACCATTTAGACAGAGGTCTGAAATACAGCGAGAGTGTTACTAACAAAGGTTCTTGGGTGTTTTTTTTTTATTTTAGAATTGTCTATGCCCGTTTGTCATAGTTTAAAAAAATCAATGAGTTGTACGCATAACAATTTTAATTTTTAAATTTATTTTCGGGCAGTCGAAGTTAATAGCTTAACACGCTGCTGAAAACCATTATGACATATCACAGTGTCATAATTTATGACACTCTGATATATTTGTCCGCGCTCATTGCGGTTGCTCGTCCAAATAATGTGGAAATAGACTTTATTTACACACAAGTACTAATTTTTGTAACTTTCCTAATTCTAATCCATATATGTAATTTAATCATTCTCAATCACTAGTTTTTTTTTTCTAGTTTAACGTACTAGGTATTATATTTTCCAGGTTCTAAATAAGGAGGAAGTTCCGCGGGACCAGTGATGTATACATAGTGCTAACGTTAATAGGATCTACCTATGTATATCGTTTTTCTTTAAGCAGACGTTAACTGTTTTGTTGAAATGAAAAAATGAATATTTTTAAAGCACGAAGGAATGATTTTATTTTTTTGGTACAAATGTTACTGAGAATTTTGTAATTACAAAAGTATAATTACTACTATCAGAAAAATGCTGTTTGAGATATCGATAGCATGCAGGTGTTAAAAAAAATCAAGGCGGGACGCAGCCAAATGTTAAAATTAGGTTAGTAATATGAAAAAAAGTCTAGGTACAACCGGCTTCAAAGTTTATTATTTAACTAGTAGATTAACAACTTTCTCTGTGTAATACGTTTTTATTTACCCTAGTCCACGTCTAATCATCAGCGATCCGCACGGACCGTGCAACATGTTTTCGGCGTAAAACGAATATGATTGTAATAAATAAAAATACCTACTACATAATTATATTACACTCAATAGATTTTTATTATTATTTTCATGTTAAAATTTCTATATGAAACCCGCGGTGTTGCGGTGTTACCGATCACTGCTAATCATAGTATCTGTGTACATCATATTCTGGGGTCGATATACTCAACGGTACCCCGCTTCGCGAAGCTTCTGCATTTTTCTGATTGGTCTTTCCAGTCACAGTATAGATACATTAAGTGCCTCTCACTTTGAAGGCGGTTGAAAACAGGGTAAAAACTAATGTGTTTCTAGATTAATTCATCGGTATAGGGCGTATTGGGTGAAACGAAGTAAGTAGGCAGATGATATCCCAATCATTAGTGCCAATTTCAATAACGACCATAATATATCTATTCGATATCTGAAGGAAAATAGCAGATTTTAAAAGAAAACCATTTAAGACGAGAGGTCTGTAATACTGGCCATACACGGCGCTAATATAACGTGCACAAACTATAGGTGGCAGCACCGTCAACGTCAATGTCAACTTAAAGGAGTCTGATTGGTGGCCCCATTTGGCAGCACCGTCATTGTGCACGTTACCTATTGTGCAGATTTGACAGCGCACGTCAACTAGATGTTAGTTGGCACCTATTTCTTGACAGTTGCCATTGTGACTTGGGCTTTCCTTTTGCTTATCATCAGGCGAAGTGTAGCCGATAGACCTCTCCATAATGAACCAATCAGCCTGCATCTTTGTGAAGCCCAAAAGAAGTGCATTTTAATGTGAGGAATGTCCATTTGAAACTTCTCTGGTCCACTCCGCTTGTGGACAAGCCTTAGGGTGCATTTCCATTCAAGAGAGAGAGCGAGACGTGCGGAATAGACGAATCACTTGAGTTGAAATCTGTATCTCAGCTTCGCTACACTTTTGTGAAGGAGTCGCACCCTTATAGTCGAGACTGCAATACCATCTGTAACTTTAATGACTTCTTCAATCTTCATATTCTAGACGTAGTTGTTCTGGAATGTACTATTTAAGGCCCTAGTCGTATCTTGGAATAACCACATAGACATAATATACATATAATGTAAAAATTGACAAATAAATAAAAAAGTACGCAATGTTTATATGTAACATATTTTTATATCACTTATCTAGTTAAATACTGCCATATTGTGATTATATAGTAATAGTAATATCTTATAATTATAATAATATATATGATTGTTGATTATACGTAATTTTAAAAATACATTTAGATGGATGGGTGAATCAACTTTTTGTCGTTTTTTGCAACGTTTGCCCTTAATACTATACTAATTACTTCGATTTATATGTTACAAAATGTATTCATTGAAGCGAAGATTGGTTTACGCTAGCAGACGAAAATAGTTGATCCGCCCAGATGCTTAAAGAATTGCACTTTGTTGGTAATAGTAGAATTTTTAAATGAGTAAAGACAAATTTATAAACGTATGTACGGGCAAGGAAATTGAAACACGGACTTTTGACCCTTATTGTCATTGTGACAAGAGCGGAAAAGGTACCTACGTGTTTCAAATTCCTTGACTGTACATCCATATCACGCATGTAGTTCGTTTTTGAAGTATAGTAAAAAAAAACTAAGATGGAGTGGTCATAAAGAGCATTATCTTATAATTATAAACATGAAAGCATGACCTCACAATGCAGTTTGTCTAAGAGACCTTACTTAAAGGCGCAAGCAAGTATAGCCCGTCCGATCTCTAAGATCAAATGAAGTCACTATGGCACAAGGTGCAAACGTCGTTTCGCACAGGTCGTTTTTCACTTGTGGCAGTTTGACAGAATTTGATCTTAAAATTCCTGATAGACTATGACAAAAAAATTCAAAGACATTATATCATATAATTTTTCGAATATGGTACTATAAAATGATAAGCGGAACTCGGGTAAATCATATTCCAATAAGTTAGGTTCGGATATTGCAATTTCAACCTTGTTTGCCTTTAGGTCCAAACTGTCCATTAAATCAAAATTCTGATACTTTGGACGTTCTGATACGGTGGACAGTTTGAACCTAAAGGGATATTTGTTTGCGGTATTTTGTTACATTCCTCCATTTGTTCCTTCAAATTGTTCTAAAGGCATTGTGGGGTGTTTAAAAGATAAGCTGCTGGAGATGAGCATTTTAGATTTTTTTACTATATAATGTCGATAGGATAGCTTTATATCAAAGCAATCGTCAAATATTTGGTCTCAATTGTATGAAAAACGGCGAGATACTTTTTAATACTATCGTCAGAAAAAATATAAAAATATAAGCCATTGTAAGTGGCCTTAATATTATAGATTAAAAACATAAGCTATTGAAATTTAATTTTGTACTTTGTGTATCTTATATTCATAATAAATAATTAACCAAGATGTGTTTTTATATGACTTATAAATCTTGCACTCTGAGTCTAGAGTTTAGACCTCTTGAGTATACGTATTCCTTGGTATGCGCTTCCACCACCTCTGAACGCATAAGCTTTTTAGCCTCCTGACGACCAGCATTCAAAATGTGTCAGTTTAATTTAAGACTTATGACAAATAGATTGACAGTTAACTATTAATTGATGTTTATGCATGCACCATGTGTAGGTCAATGGAACTCAGGAGGTTAAACACATGACGCAGAGGGCGCTCCGGTAGCGTAGAATTATGGTCTCAAAGATTTGGTGTGAATGACGTAACGATGTGATAGCTCAGTTGGGAGAGCACTACGCCGGAAACGTAAGGTCGCAGGTTCGAGTCCTGCTTACATTGTAGTGGATCAAATTAAATTTTTCAGTTATAATTATTTACCTTTGTGACAATATTTATAAAAATGGTTTTAAGAACCCATTAGGTTAGGTTAGTTTGTGTTATTATTATTCTAAAATATGAACAATTTGAAAAAAAGGCTTTCGTTCACACGAAACGTTATAGATGGGCAACAAAAATTCGGACGTACGATCGGTAACCCTACCAGGGTTACAAAGGTTAGAAAAATGAAACAATATATTGTCAACATTCTTATTTATTATATTTATATTACCCAGCTTGCATTTTTACAACTTTTGCGGACATGACATGTCTTAATTATCAAAAACTCATGAGGATTGATTTTAGGACCTTAACCTTTTGAACGCCAAAGTCTGGTCTGACCTACAACAAAGTCATGGATCATATTCATGAATTTTATGTATTAGATAAACGTCATTTGCCAATATACGTCTGATCTGTCGCCTGGCGTTCGAGGCAGTTTCTTGCCAGTGGGCTGGGCGCTCAATAGGTTAAGGCCAGCTCACTTCATACGATAGGTTGATAATATTGAATCTGCAAATGTCATTTTTGCCTTCGAGAATTCAAAGAGTTGTGTACTGTCATAGGGCGAACAACCTCAGTTAGCAGCTCTGTTCTCGAATTCATCCAATTTCATAAAACATTGACGATATTATAATGTACCTCCTAGTGCACCGCATCATCGAAATGCATTTTAATAACAAGAAAATGTACATTCCACACAATACTTATTTCTTATAGCTAATTTTCACTTTACCTAAAGGTCGGCTGTGCGCCAGTTCTGCAAAATACATATTGCGCTCAGCCATTTACAAACGTAAACTTCATCAATGAGAAATAAGATCGTGATTTATTGCATACATTTCAACCTACTAATTGTTCCTAACTAATATCTTGAATTTGAGTCATATTTAGCCAATATCGGTTAGACATTATTCACAATTAAGATATTTAGCGAAACACTTTTCAAATAGAGAACACTAAAGTTAGTGGGTAATTCCACGAAAGGATAACACATGCTTGCATTTCGTTGCGTTTTCTTTTATTCATGGTCCAAATTTAAGTGTTACTTATTTCTCTTGATACTTAGTTTTATTTTTATCCCAGACATGACACTCAAATTTGTGTCAAATAAAATGATAACTTGCGTTATTCTGCGGTAATTATACATTGATAACACAACAATCATTTCACATATGAAATGTTTGACTATTTGTATAATTATTTTGGTCATTATAAAATATAAGTGCACTAAAAAAACTAAGTATTTTACATAATATTCTTCACTATTATAACGTAATCCTAGTTTATACAATACAGTAGTACGCATATCGTACGAACAACGTTGTAAGGCATCTCGTGTAACCTGAAACAAAAGATAACATCCACATTAGAAAACTATCTTCAGTGAGACGAAATTTAGTATTTACTAAAAATTTAATTCTAATGGCAGCTGTCGCCAGTGCACGTGTTTTTTTATTTGAAAAGCTTGACAATGCAAAGATGACACACAAAGCATAAGGAAAAATTCGAAAGGTAATCCAGAGGTACCGGGTTCGATTCCCGGTCTCTTCCACCAGGTTAAGCATTTTAAATTTTTCTTTGTGCTTTGAATATTGTATCGATAAATAAATAAATACATATCAGACAACCTCACACAAATCAACCTAGTCCCAAATTAAGCTCAAGAAGGCTTGTGTTATGGGTACTAGACGACGATATACATACTTATATAGATAAATAAATACTTAAATACATATAGAAATAGAACATCCATGACCCAGGCACAAATATTCGTGTTCATCACACAAATATTTGCCCTTGCCGGGATTCGAACCCGGGACCGTTGGCTCAGTAGGCAGTTGCTTAACCACTGCGCCAACCGCAATCAATGGTACCATATATGTAACGGTACAGACCCTTGTACACACACAGCAGTATATGTGACGGTACAGACCCTTGTACACACACAGCAGTATATGTGACCGTACCGACCCTTGTACACACTAAGCAGTATATGTGACGGTACAGACCCTTGTACACACACAGCAGTATATGTGACGGTACAGACCCTTGTACACACACAGCAGTATATGTGACGGTACAGACCCTTGTACACACACAGCAGTATATGTGACGGTACAGACCCTTGTACACACACAGCAGTATATGTGACGGTACAGACCCTTGTACACACACAGCAGTATATGTGACGGTACAGACCCTTGTACACACACAGCAGTATATGTGACGGTACAGACCCTTGTACACACACAGCAGTATATGTGACCGTACCGACCCTTGTACACACTAAGCAGTATATGTGACGGTACAGACCCTTGTACACACACAGCAGTATATGTGACGGTACAGACCCTTGTACACACACAGCAGTATATGTGACGGTACAGACCCTTGTACACACACAGCAGTATATGTGACCGTACCGACCCTTGTACACACTAAGCAGTATATGTGACGGTACAGACCCTTGTACACACACAGCAGTATATGTGACGGTACAGACCCTTGTACACACACAGCAGTATATGTGACGGTACAGACCCTTGTACACACACAGCAGTATATGTGACGGTACAGACCCTTGTACACACACAGCAGTATATGTGACGGTACAGACCTGTTCAGTCGCGGCGCCGCTTCTGATGCTGCGGCGGGTGCTGCGGGTGGCGCTCGTGGTCGCGCTTGCGGCCGCCCTTGTCGGCGCGCTTGTACACACACAGCAGTATATGTGACGGCACAGACCCTTGTACACACACAGCAGTATATGTGACGGTACAGACCTGTTCAGTCGCGGCGCCGCTTCTGATGCTGCGGCGGGTGCTGCGGGTGGCGCTCGTGGTCGCGCTTGCGGCCGCCCTTGTCGGCGCGCTTGTACACACACAGCAGTATATGTGACGGTACAGACCCTTGTACACACACAGCAGTATATGTGACGGTACAGACCTGTTCAGTCGCGGCGCCGCTTCTGATGCTGCGGCGGGTGCTGCGGGTGGCGCTCGTGGTCGCGCTTGCGGCCGCCCTTGTCGGCGCGCTTGTACACACACAGCAGTATATGTGACGGTACAGACCCTTGTACACACACAGCAGTATATGTGACGGTACAGACCTGTTCAGTCGCGGCGCCACTTCTGATGCTGCGGCGGGTGCTGCGGGTGGCGCTCGTGGTCGCGCTTGCGGCCGCCCTTGTCGGCGCGCTTGTACACACACAGCAGTATATGTGACGGTACAGACCTGTTCAGTCGCGGCGCCGCTTCTGATGCTGCGGCGGGTGCTGCGGGTGGCGCTCGTGGTCGCGCTTGCGGCCGCCCTTGTCGGCGCGCTTGTACACACACAGCAGTATATGTGACGGTACAGACCCTTGTACACACACAGCAGTATATGTGACGGTACAGACCCTTGTACACACACAGCAGTATATGTGACGGTACAGACCCTTGTACACACACAGCAGTATATGTGACGGTACAGACCCTTGTACACACACAGCAGTATATGTGACGGTACAGACCTGTTCAGTCGCGGCGCCGCTTCTGATGCTGCGGCGGGTGCTGCGGGTGGCGCTCGTGGTCGCGCTTGCGGCCGCCCTTGTCGGCGCGCTTGTACACACACAGCAGTATATGTGACGGTACAGACCCTTGTACACACACAGCAGTATATGTGACGGTACAGACCTGTTCAGTCGCGGCGCCGCTTCTGATGCTGCGGCGGGTGCTGCGGGTGGCGCTCGTGGTCGCGCTTGCGGCCGCCCTTGTCGGCGCGCTTGTACACACACAGCAGTATATGTGACGGTACAGACCCTTGTACACACACAGCAGTATATGTGACGGTACAGACCCTTGTACACACACAGCAGTATATGTGACGGTACAGACCCTTGTACACACACAGCAGTATATGTGACGGTACAGACCTGTTCAGTCGCGGCGCCGCTTCTGATGCTGCGGCGGGTGCTGCGGGTGGCGCTCGTGGTCGCGCTTGCGGCCGCCCTTGTCGGCGCGCTTGTACACACACAGCAGTATATGTGACGGTACAGACCCTTGTACACACACAGCAGTATATGTGACGGTACAGACCTGTTCAGTCGCGGCGCCGCTTCTGATGCTGCGGCGGGTGCTGCGGGTGGCGCTCGTGGTCGCGCTTGCGGCCGCCCTTGTCGGCGCGCTTGTACACACACAGCAGTATATGTGACGGTACAGACCCTTGTACACACACAGCAGTATATGTGACGGTACAGACCTGTTCAGTCGCGGCGCCGCTTCTGATGCTGCGGCGGGTGCTGCGGGTGGCGCTCGTGGTCGCGCTTGCGGCCGCCCTTGTCGGCGCGCTTGTACACACACAGCAGTATATGTGACGGTACAGACCCTTGTACACACACAGCAGTATATGTGACGGTACAGACCTGTTCAGTCGCGGCGCCGCTTCTGATGCTGCGGCGGGTGCTGCGGGTGGCGCTCGTGGTCGCGCTTGCGGCCGCCCTTGTCGGCGCGCTTGTACACACACAGCAGTATATGTGACGGTACAGACCCTTGTACACACACAGCAGTATATGTGACGGTACAGACCTGTTCAGTCGCGGCGCCGCTTCTGATGCTGCGGCGGGTGCTGCGGGTGGCGCTCGTGGTCGCGCTTGCGGCCGCCCTTGTCGGCGCGCTTGTACACACACAGCAGTATATGTGACGGTACAGACCCTTGTACACACACAGCAGTATATGTGACGGTACAGACCTGTTCAGTCGCGGCGCCGCTTCTGATGCTGCGGCGGGTGCTGCGGGTGGCGCTCGTGGTCGCGCTTGCGGCCGCCCTTGTCGGCGCGCTTGTACACACACAGCAGTATATGTGACGGTACAGACCCTTGTACACACACAGCAGTATATGTGACGGTACAGACCTGTTCAGTCGCGGCGCCGCTTCTGATGCTGCGGCGGGTGCTGCGGGTGGCGCTCGTGGTCGCGCTTGCGGCCGCCCTTGTCGGCGCGCTTGTACACACACAGCAGTATATGTGACGGTACAGACCCTTGTACACACACAGCAGTATATGTGACGGTACAGACCTGTTCAGTCGCGGCGCCGCTTCTGATGCTGCGGCGGGTGCTGCGGGTGGCGCTCGTGGTCGCGCTTGCGGCCGCCCTTGTCGGCGCGCTTGTACACACACAGCAGTATATGTGACGGTACAGACCCTTGTACACACACAGCAGTATATGTGACGGTACAGACCTGTTCAGTCGCGGCGCCGCTTCTGATGCTGCGGCGGGTGCTGCGGGTGGCGCTCGTGGTCGCGCTTGCGGCCGCCCTTGTCGGCGCGCTTGTACACACACAGCAGTATATGTGACGGTACAGACCCTTGTACACACACAGCAGTATATGTGACGGTACAGACCTGTTCAGTCGCGGCGCCGCTTCTGATGCTGCGGCGGGTGCTGCGGGTGGCGCTCGTGGTCGCGCTTGCGGCCGCCCTTGTCGGCGCGCTTGTACACACACAGCAGTATATGTGACGGTACAGACCTGTTCAGTCGCGGCGCCGCTTCTGATGCTGCGGCGGGTGCTGCGGGTGGCGCTCGTGGTCGCGCTTGCGGCCGCCCTTGTCGGCGCGCTTGGCCTCGCTCAAGAACCGATCCAGACCGAACGGGTCGAAGTCTGCCTCGGGCGCTGCGCTGCGGCTCGGCTATGGAAACAAAGTAATATACACTAAATAAAAAGGAGTAAGTACATTCGAACAGAACTACACGAATTTAAATAAGGCCAAAAATAATCTTATTTTTTTTTCAAAATATTTATAAGACCTGAGACCAGTGTACGGAAAACCCCTCTTTAAAGTTAAGCCTATTGATAAGGTAACCCTAACAATTAGTAACCATAACATAAGGTATCATTTGGTTACCCTATCTTCACAGTTGACCCTCAATAGAGTTAAGCCTGAAACCCTATCGCGATGGTTTGGACTTTTAACCCTTTGGGCGCCAAGCGGCAAAGCAATTCACCGTGCTTCTGACGCCAAACAAAAAAAAAGTGCTCCAAAATCAACAGAGATTGAAAAACACAGATTGTGGTTTTTGACCATTGAAATTTTTGACGTCGTTGGCGTCAGTGGTACGAATTCCCGATGACGTGATTTGCCGTCTTTGGCGGTCAAAGGGTTAAATTACTTGATTGATAGATCGTTATAGCTATGTGCGAGGTTGGCAGGATGTCTACGTTTTGCCGTTTTATATTTTTTTTTACCCATGTATTTATTAGTAACGATAATCCTAATAACAAACGTCGCAAGTGAAAAACGTGGTTATGACTGAGAGCGATAAGGACTTCACTGGATTACTGTTATTTAAAAATTAAACTATTACTTAAGAATCACATTCGTTTGAACTCGTTCAAAACCCTTAAGACTCGAATAGTAGGTTAGGGTTCGAGAGTCATGGTAACTGCTAACCGCGGTTAACTGCATAAATACAGTAACTGTATCATTGAAGTTACCACATCATAAGATTAATAATATGCAAGGGTTTGTAAAAACTACTTAAAATAACCCCATCAAAAACCCTTGTTAGGGTAACCGGTTCCGGTCCCTGGCTGAGACACGGCATTGGTGGAAAATTGGAAAATTGTGTTAAAGGGGCCAGTCTGAAAATCAGCGCTGGGCTACTAGCCTAGCACATGCTGAGACTGGTACCCATTACCAAAAATGTGGACTAAATAGTAAAAATGTGTTACTTTCTTCTTGTTTATGCAAATTGTACCAGCATTTGTGTATTCGTTCTTACTGTACTGAAATACTTGTGTTCATTTTTATTTTATTTCTATTTTATTTTAATCACTCTAGTGTTGAATAGTGGGGTGTACCTGTTCGTCGCGCGGCGGCGGCGCGTCCCTCTCGAACTGCACGGGGCCGGCGCGCGCGGCGCCGCTGCTGGTGCCCGCGAACTCCTTGTCCGCCACGAACCTGCACGCAATGCGACACAATAGGCATGTTGACTATTTTTTTTTTGAGGATGTCAATCGATTCTATTTTTTATTGTGATCAAATGTCTATATGGGACTGACTACATTTAAACTGCTGTAAAAGTCAGAAATGACCGTCAAAGTTCAACATTCCTACGTAGCGCTAAAAACGCTCCATATAAAACGCGTCAGGCTAGTGACGTCACAGGCCGGTATAGGTACCAATAATTGTATGGAAAAATTAAGAAATTTGTCATTTTCACTGTAAAAAAGTGCGTTTAAGTTCATAGTTGTTATACAATTATTATTTCGTAAAATTATGAGGATTCTGAAAACATTTTCAAAATTTATTTTGGATTAAAAAAAAAATATCATAAAATTTGCGTACCTTTGAAGTCACATATTTCCAAAAAAGATAAATGTTTCTGGAATTTTTTTTTGTTTCGTGAAATATTTAGCTAATTTTATTCATATAACTACAGTAAGCTGTAGAATTCAACATCAGTCAAATAGCCTATTACTTTGGGAATAGAGAATATTCAACTTTTGAACGCCCGACAGTGAAGCGCTTCAC
Organism: Apotomis capreana; assembly: GCA_947623375.1. Lineage (NCBI taxonomy): Eukaryota > Metazoa > Arthropoda > Insecta > Lepidoptera > Tortricidae > Apotomis > Apotomis capreana. The sequence goes on from OX392520.1 coordinate 4,543,582, forward strand.
AGTGCCCCTGTGTTGTGTGTCGTCACTAGACCCCGTTATCTTGTCGCATAAATATTGTTTTTCAGTAGAGTGTGAATGATTTTTTTATCGACCTTCTTGATATCGATGTTTATATAATGCAATTGAATTTTCGCCTTTTAAGTGTATACCTACTCAATTTCAATAACTTTTTGTTTACAAATAAGTACATAACCTTATTGGCCTTACGAGAAGCGATAACCTTAGATAAATGATTTACCTACTTGCAATTGCATGTCACATTGGCAGACACTATAACTCGCAGTTCTTTGGAATAGTGTTAGTTTAATTGTGGAATTTATTTAATTGCTTGGTGTGTACGTACCTAATAATATGCTACAATGGAAGATTTAAAAACAAAATACACTAAAGATTTTCCCTGCTTGATAAAAGTAGGAAACGAATTGTTTTGCACATGGTGCAATTTACAAATCACTCCAAAAAGAGACACCATAAGAAAACATCTAAATTCCAAGAAACACAATGAGACAGTAGGCGGAAAAGCAAACCAAGGAGATTTTAATATGGATCTGACAAAGTTTATGATTTCTTGCAATATCCCTTGGAGTAAATTGGATAACACAGAATTTCGATTGTTTATCTAAAATTGCATGAAAGGTAAATATGCAGAATCAATATCTGTTCCTTCTGAATCTTGAACTTGTCATCACGAAAATCCCTATTTAACCCATAGTTACGGTGACGATGTACAGTTGTGTAAAATTTATTGTAATTATTGTGGAGAATATATGATTAATCCTAACTAACGTACACTCTAGACTTTTATTGCTTGTGTCTCTCGTAAAAATGGAACGTATGAAAAGTCCAAAAATGATTTTCAGATTTCAGGGTTAGCCGCATAGTGAAAGTTGTTCAGTATGGCCTACTTATTCACCCCGTTCAGGTTTTTCAGTGGGTCAGAAACTAATAAGTAGTACCTAGTGACACCTCTTTGAAATTATCAGTGACATACACTATCGACATTTAGATAGTCGATAAAAAAAGCATTCACGCTCTAGTGAAAAGTAATGTCAGTGCGACAAGATAACGGGGTCTAGTCGTCACACAACAAAAAATAAAAATGTGTTTTTCAATTACAGTTTTTGATCATTAAAGTTTGGACGGTTGTGGCCGCCGTAAGCATCAGTGGAACAAATTCGGACGCATATCGTATTGTATCATTATAATACGACATGCGATTACATTGATGCCTAAGTCGGCTACAACCAGCACCAGAACCCACCAGAATGTTCTTTACAGGAGTTTTGACAGGGTTATGTATGAAATTGTGTACGAGATTTATAACAAAAAAGAATGCAGCTTTTATTAACCTTTAGAACGCCAAAAACGGCAACTAACATCGACGGAATGTTGTGCCCCAGACGCCACGACGTCATTTGGCGCCATACAATCCGCTGTCAGCTTGGCGTGTGGATCACAGTTTTCCGTCAAAGAAATTAAATCTAAAATGGACGTCATGTTTCCTAAGGACAAATCCCTATCTCTTATAGTTTATGACTTCTTACTGACCCAGGATTGATCCGGTATAATAATTACCTCCTGGTGTTGGCGATGGCGTCGAGGTCGCCGCCATAGTTGTCCTTGTCCTTGTTGCGCGTGGGCCGGTAGATCTGCGCGCCGACCGTGTCCTGGTTGCGCCACGGCTTGTCGTACACGTTGTATGCCTCGTCGTCCCCGTAGCCTGCAAACGATTCAAATCGAACACTTTACCTCGTGATGTCCAAGCCCCAATAAAACCATAAGTTCTAAACGCCCAATATACAATGAGCTGCACATGTATGATGAATTCATTCATAAATGGGCCATGGATTTGTACAGGGGGCGTTCAAGTATTACGTAACGCAATTTTTGAAGATTTTTGACCCTCCCTCCCCCCCTTGTAACGCGCCGTAACGTTTTTATGTACCCCCCCTCCCGCTCTCTAAACGTTACGTAACACCATAAGTGACACAAAAAGTGACCATTTTTACCCAAAAGTCACAAAAGATATGTTAAAATGATTAAAATGACGACCAGACCGTGAAATAAACGACAAGGGTTGCCAACTTGGGCGTTTTAAATCCTATTTTTTTTATAAAAAAGAGAAACAATGTTACGTAACGTGTTGTAAGAGAGACCCCCTCCCGCCCCTGTAACGCATCGTAACGTTTTACGAGACCCCCCTCCCCCCCTAAATTGCGTTACGTAATACTTGAACGCCCCCACAGCCCAAAGTACAATTTCTTGTTGTTATTCTGTCCCGTCACCCAGGAGACAATGGTGGTGGCAATTAAACTTCTTAGAAAAGTATTGATTATTTATAATATTGGTATTTTCAAGAGTATCTATATAATAAAATTGAAAATGCCAGAACGGGATAACGCAATAGGGAGGAAGCGAGATGGCGCCTTACAAAACTCGACGTCCTTTTAGATCACGTTTCTCCAATACGATGCACGTTACCGCAGAAACAACGATTCAAATCTATTGTCTAAATATGAGAATAGAATAAGAGCGTAAAAAATACCGTTTTCGCCACGTATTTCCTTCACAATCGGCTAAAGAAATTTCATAAAATTCTTCATTTCGCGACCGTCGGCCATTTTCGGCGATCCCTCGGTTATTGTCGCTATTACGGGTTAGGTTCAAGTAGCCTAAGTTTCGTTTCGCCTTATGACTTAAGTTTAAGTAGCCAAACATTTTTGGCGTCATGTTGGTACGCCGTTATATCGAAGTTTTTTGCTCGAAATGTAATGACTACACACTTTGCTTATACGATAGAGTGAGACGACATGTAACGTCAGTCTCAGTCAATTGAAATGTCAAACGCCGACATGACATAACCTCAACTCTGTGATGTGTATTAATGTTTTTGAATGGAATTAGTGAAAAAAGATCAACTATATTGTTGCCAAAACGTTATACTCCGTATACGCCTAGCATATATTTACCTATAACGGGTAGGAACGAGTTTGTGAGAGAAAACAAGCGTAAAATAAACACAGAAACTATGTTAGTTAAACGGGTAAATTTTTTAACATATTACTTTCTATTGAAAGATTAAGAGGCCCTTTACCGATAAAGGCTAACGTCCACCACTATTTTCCAAGATAGACACAACGTAGCATTAAGTTTTTAACCTCTCAACCTATTATTTAACCCTATTTTCTGAGGATTCTTTGTCTTTTACTTTTATTTGTCTGTTACTGAAACGGCACTGCTTGCTTTGCTTTGCTTTGAGTAACATTTGTACATGTACCTACGTATTACTCTGGAGCCCATGTATACAAATATAGAATTTGTTGAATCCCTTTTGATTATAATTAATTTTATTTGCACTAAGTAAATGCAGTTTCCTTTTAAAAAAGCTTTTATTTAACTTGCAACGTAACTAAATGCAGTTTCCTTTTTTCATTATATATATTGAGAAAACAAAATTACGGGGACCCTCTGGTCGCATAACAACTATTGTCATAATATCGATTGTCATAACAGTTTACGCATAAAGTTGCTACGCATACATTTTTTTTGGCATAAATTGTACGATGTCATAATTGACAACATTTCATATTTTTAAGACTATCATTTTATTACTTTTCTGAATTCTGCTTAAAAAGATGAAGTAATCTCTGTTTTTATTTATTTTCTGAGATGATTATTTATTTTATTATTAATTTATAAAAACATACTCATTTTAAAATGTGGCAACAGCAAAACCAGAACTTAATGGAACGGTTACTTTAGTCGGTTTTCTTATTAAAAAAAACTTAATAAAACTGGGTATGCATCTGTCATCTGTCAACGTCAAATAAAAAAAAAAACTATGTTTTCGCTCTTTGGTTTAGACAACAACCCTATTCAGCCCGTATTGTCTTATATTGCAGTTATTTGATGTATTTTCTTATATTTCCTTAAATACAGAAGAATAAATTCCAAGATTTTTTTTTAAGGTACACGACATAAAGCCCTGTCGATCTCTATATTAATTTCCACCTGTTATAAATATGAAATGTTGTCAATTGTTCGCTGTCATAATTTCTGTACGTCATAATTGTTTAGCCATAATGTCGTATGTCATACATTTATTTAGTCTGAGAATTACAATTATTTTTAGTATAATTGTAAATGTCATACACTTTTCAAGCCATAATATTGATAATTACAATTATCAATATTATATTGGTCAGATCCGACTTGGTTGGGTTAGCTTTAAGTTTTTTTTTTATGACCTGAAATCGGACTTGGTCGCATCCGACTTGGTTAGGTTAGGATTAAGTTATTTTTTTTTTAAGACCCAAAACCCGACTTGGCTAGATCCGACTTGCTTGGGTTAGGTTTAGGTTATTTTTTTTTATGACCTGATACTCGACTTGGCTAGATCCGACTTGGTTGGGTTAGGTTTAGGTTATTTGTTTTTTTATGACCTGAAACCCGACTTGGCTAGATTAGACTTTGTTGGGTTAGGTTTAGGTTATTTTTTTTATGACCTGAAACCCGACTTGCTAGATCCGACTTGGTTGGGTTAGGTTTAGGTTATTTTTTTTTTATGACCTGAAATCAGACTTGGCTAGATCCAACTTGGTCGGGTTAGGTTTAGGTTTTTTTTATGACCTGAAACCCGACTTGGTCAGAACCGACTTGACTATGCGTTTTGCAATGTATGCGTTTATAAAGTATGGTTGCATTGTTCTATGAGTAATCAATGTATGACCATGACAAAGTATGCTTAAACCATTTCATGCGCATCAACTGTATGCCCATTACACAGTATGTTCTTAAACATTATGATTAAAAACGTTATGCGCATAAATGTATGACTATTTACAGTTATGCGTAATGATTAGTATGATGCAACCCGACCCCTACCCCAAAATTACATATTCAAGTGTTACAAATAGGAAGTACATTTGATTTACGCGAGCGAAGCTGCGGGTACGTCTAGTCCTAAATAAGAATAGGCTATAACTGCTGCAATTACAACATTTTTGTTGAATATTGCCGCCGAAAATCGTTTTTTTAAAGAGTAACCCAGGGGGCATCACCATGGCAACAAGCAACAGAGAACAGTTGATTGACCCAAATACATACCGCTGTCCATCCCCTTGCTGTTGTTGAAGAGCCGCTGGTCGAACATGGCCTCGCCGCCCTGGCTGGTCTTGGCCGGCAAGCCCAGAGCGATCTGCTCCGATATATCACGCTCGCGGTCTTTCACCAGCTTCGACCTGCGGACAGAACAATCACTTAACATATATCTTACTTGTTAACTATGATAATGGAAATTAAATGAATATATTTCAGAACTGAACGAAAAAAACTAAAGTTCACGGACTACAGTGAAAATAAATTGTATACACATTTAAAATTGGGCAAGTGCGAGTCCGACTCGTGCATGAAGGGTTCCGTACCATAATCTATAACAAGTTTGTTGTATGGGAGCCCCCCTTAAATATTTATTTTATTTTATTTTTAGTAAGTATTAGTTGTTATAGCGGCAATAGAAATACATCATCTGTGAAAATTTCAACTGTCTAGCTATCACCGTTCTTGAGATGGTGACAGACGGACGGACAGCGAAGTCTCAGTAATAGGGTCCCGGTTTTACCCTTTGGGTACGGAACCCTAAAAACTACACGAAACCAAACAATTTGCCACTAACTTTTGGGCATTATTCTATTTTTAATTGGACAAAAACTAAAAAGTAGACGTGTTTTGACTACTGTTTTTTATGACGTCACAAGCCAATATCTTCATAGAAACTTCATATTAATAGATCGTTTTTGACATTTCATACAGTAGCTAATTTGATCTCTCATCAAATACCGTATTGGAAATGTTTTTTTTTTGTACCATTTCATAAATAGTGTAAATAGCGTGGTGTGTAACTTAATTATTTAAACTTTATTACACAATAAAAAAATACAAATGGCGGACTTAATGCCTTAAGGCATTCCCTACCAGTCAACCACTGGGTTAAATAGAAATATCTAGTCGGTGCAGGATTACAGAGTAAAGGTAAAAATTTAAATACAGACACAAATCAGTCAACTAACGAATATATGTACTTAACTATAACTTGTGTACTCAATTTGAACCTCTATATGACGAACCATTGATTTGTATCATTAAAAATACAAAGCACAAAGAAACATTTAAATGGGTAACCTGGCGGAAGAGACCGGGATTCGAACCCGGTACCTCTGGATTACGGGTGCAACGTGTTAACCTTTCCACCACCCTAACTCCAAATAACCTTTCGAACTTTTCTTTATGCTTTGTGTGTCGATCTTTGCATCGTTTATTTGAAAGGCTAACACTTTTGTATCAATGGTACAATGTAAAACAATGATGGTGTACCCACATTAAAAATGATGAGACATTACATGTTTCTTAAATATCTACCTAACGTTTTGAAGCCAAGACGTCCCTGGCATCCACGTATTATTAACTTAGCTTGATGGCATGCAACTTGTGATGCTCTCATGCCTAGAAAAGTTTAGAAACAACTGGCAGAACCCTTACCTCTTGTCAGGCGCGGCTCTGGCGAGATTCCTGTCTCGCTGTCTCTCCTTGTGCCTGTCCGCTCTCAGCTTGTCTCGCTCGCCGGCCGTCAGCCCGCTCTCTTACCTCTTGTCAGGCGCGGCTCTGGCGAGATTCCTGTCTCGCTGTCTCTCCTTGCGCCTGTCCGCTCTCAGCTTGTCTCGCTCGCCGGCCGTCAGCCCGCTCCCTTACCTCTTGTCAGGCGCGGCTCTGGCGAGATTCCTGTCTCGCTGTCTCTCCTTGTGCCTGTCCGCTCTCAGCTTGTCTCGCTCGCCGGCCGTCAGCCCGCTCTCGTCTATCTCGGTGGGCTCATTCTCCTCGTCTGGAGCTCGTATGCCTGGAAAGGAGACGGGCTGTTACACGAGGGTAGAATACAGCTCGCGAAAAAAATAGAGTTGAGAATATACCGGGTGATCAATCCAAATGAGTCAGTAGGGAGAAGTCAGAAACTATAAGAGATAGGCAAAACTGTTCTTAGGAACCATAGCGTCGATTTTAGATTTCATAAAAACTGCATTTTTTTTGTATACTCATACATAACCCGGTCAAAACTGCTGTAAAAAATGTTACAATACGACATGCAATTACTTATAGAATTTTAACCACATTTCCCTATCTCTTATAGATTTCGTTTTCTCCCTACTGACCCATTTGGATTGATCACCCTGTATGCCCCGTCCGCACGCTTGCCAAGCCTCGACAAGCCTTAGGACGCAGTTATAAGTTAGAGCTGGACGGACCTATATCGTGCTCACTCTAAAATATAACTACGTCCTGTAGGCTTGCCGAGGCAAGCGTGCGAACGCGGCATTACAGAATCGTAAGAATAGTTCTCAAACATGCAATGAACGTGTGCTGAGATAGCGACTGCCACCACCTACGACCAGATTAATAAATTTCCAGTCCACAAATATAATCAGATGCTTTTTCCCTTCAACTTTCTTCTGAGACAAGATTGGTGACAACGGATTTTCTCCAGTATCCAGCCACCATCACCACCAATTTTTTTTTTAATAACGGCACAACATAGTGTCTCCACTTCGCCGCGATAGTAAGCAAAAAGGGGAGCCCAAGTCGCAATGGCAACTGACGAGAAACCAACGATGCCATGTCAGTTGACACTGCCATGCTGGCCCGAGAGATGCTTCTTCACGCTTCGTTTGGGGTCTCAAGTTATAAGGAGGAAACACATGAGCGGGCAAGGAGTTTCATATTTTAATAGTTCTGCAGATGAAGGAATTGCCAAACTTCTTGGTACGGCTACTTCTTGCTCTATGATCCCTCGCCCTCTGCGCCAACATCCTCAGATGTTCCTACCTTTTTCTCCTTCTCCCGCTGCGCCCTGGGTTCCACTGCCTCTCGCGCCTTCCTGTCGGCGATGGACAGCGCCTCGGCCAGCTTGGAGAAGTATCCAGCTTCGCTTTTACTATATCTAGCTCAAAGATAACTAAACTCACCAGCTCTATGATCCCTCGCCCTCTGCGCCAGCATCCTCAGGTGTTCCTCCTTCTTCTCCTTCTCCCGCTGCGCCAGTCTCCTCTCGAGCTGCGCCCTGGCTTCTACTGCCTCTCTGGCCTTCCTGTCCGCGATGTACAGCGCCTCGGCCAGCTTGGAGAAGTATCCAGCTTCGCTTTTACTCAAAGATACAACTAAACTCACCAGCTCTATGATCCCTCGCCCTCTGCGCCAGCATCCTCAGGTGTTCCTCCTTCTTCTCCTTCTCCCGCTGCGCCAGTCTCCTCTCGAGCTGCGCCCTGGCTTCCACTGCCTCTCTGGCCTTCCTGTCCGCGATGTACAGCGCCTCGGCCAGCTTGGAGAAGTATCCAGCTTCGCTTTTACTCAAAGATACAACTAAACTCACCAGCTCTATGATCCCTCGCCCTTTGCGCCAGCATCCTCAGATGTTCCTCTTTCTTCTCCTTCTCCCGCTGCGCCAGTCTCCTCTAGCCTCCGCCTCGAGTAGCTTGGAGAAGTATCCAGCTTCGCTTTTACTATGTCCAGCTCAAAGATAACTAAACTCACCAGCTCTATGATCCCTCGCCCTCTGCGCCAGCATCCTCAGATGTTCCTCCTTCTTCTCCTTCTCCCGCTGCGCCAGTCTCCTCTCGAGCTGCGCCCTGGCTTCCACTGCCTCTCTGGCCTTCCTGTCGGCGATGTACAGCGCCTCGGCCAGCTTGGAGAAGTTCTCGTTGATGTGGACCTGCTGCAGCCCGCGCCCGTCCGCGGCAAGTCGCTTGTCCAGGGGGATGGTGTAACCTGGACAGAAACGGATCAATTAAAAACAATATCAACATGTACTTGTAATGTTCACTAGGGTTTCCTATTGGGATACTTCAATAAACACATTAATCGGGCTTTCAGTAAACCTGCAGTGCGTCCGCCACCCATGACGTCTGTCAATGTAATGACCGGTAGCTGGCGGATCAAGGGTACATTTATTATCTACTAGCTTTTGCCCGCGGCTTCGCACGCGTAAACACAATATCATACGTTCACTACACTTATTGCGAGGCCATAGGCCGAGCTCCGCGTAGCACCGAAGGTTCGGAGCGTCCTAAGGAAGCCGCCCACCCACTTAATATATGTGGAAGTAACTTAATGCGAGGCTGAAGGCCGAGCTCCGCGTAGCACCGAAGGTGCGGAGCGTCCTAAGGAAGCCGACCACCCACTTAATATAAGTGGAAGTAACTTAATGCGAGGCCGAAGGCCGAGCTCCGCGTAGCACTGAAGGTGCGGAGCGTCCTAAGGAAGCCGCCCACCCACTTAATATAAGTCGAAGTAACTTAATGCGAGGCCGAAGGCCGAGCTCCGCGTAGCACCGAAGGTGCGGAGCGTCCTAAGGAATCCGACCACCCACTTAATATAAGTGGAAGTAACTTAATGCGAGGCCGAAGGCCGAGCTCCGCGTAGCACCGAAGGTGCGGAGCGTCCTAAGGAAGCCGCCCACCCACTTAATATAAGTCGAAGTAACTTAATGCGAGGCCGAAGGCCGAGCTCCGCGTAGCACCGTAGGTGCGGAGCGTCCTAAGGAATCCGTCCACCCATTTAATATAAGTTGAAGTAACCTAGTGCGAGGCCGAAGGCCGAGCTCCGCGTAGCACCGAAGGTGCGGAGCGTCCTAAGGAAGCCGCCCACCCACTTAATATAAGTCGAAGTAACTTAATGCGAGGCCGAAGGCCGAGCTCCGCGTAGCACCGTAGGTGCGGAGCGTCCCAAGGAAACCGCCCACCCATTTAATATAAGTTGAAGTAACCTAGTGCGAGGCCGAAGGCCGAGCTCCGCGTAGCACCGAAGGTGCGGAGCGTCCCAAGCAAGCCGCACCCACTTAATATAAGTTGAAGTAACTTAATGCGAGGCCGAAGGCCGAGCTCCGCGTAGCACCGAAGGTGCGGAGCGTCCTAAGGAAGCCGACCACCCACTTAATATAAGTGGAAGTAACTTAATGCGAGGCCGAAGGCCGAGCTCCGCGTAGCACCGTAGGTGCGGAGCGTCCCAAGGAATCCGCCCACCCATTTAATATAAGTTGAAGTAACCTAGTGCGAGGCCGAAGGCCGAGCTCCGCGTAGCACCAAAGGTGCGGAGCGTCCCAAGGAAGCCGCCAACCCACTTAATATAAGTTGAAGTAACTTAATGCGAGGCCGAAGGCCGAGCTCCGCGTAGCACCGTAGGTGCGGAGCGTCCCAAGGAATCCGCACCCACTTAATATAAGTTGAAGTAACTTAATGCGAGGCCGAAGGCCGAGCTCCGCGTAGCACCGAAGGTGCGGAGCGTCCTAAGGAAGCCGACCACCCACTTAATATAAGTGGAAGTAAATTAATGCGAGGCCGAAGGCCGAGCTCCGCGTAGCACCGAAGGTGCGGAGCGTCCTAAGGAAGCCGCCCACCCACTTAATATAAGTCGAAGTAACTTAATGCGAGGCCGAAGGCCGAGCTCCGCGTAGCACCGTAGGTGCGGAGCGTCCCAAGGAATCCGCACCCACTTAATATAAGTTGAAGTAACCTAGTGCGAGGCCGAAGGCCGAGCTCCGCGTAGCACCAAAGGTGCGGAGCGTCCCAAGGAAGCCGCCAACCCACTTAATATAAGTTGAAGTAACTTAATGCGAGGCCGAAGGCCGAGCTCCGCGTAGCATCGAAGGTGCGGAGCGTTCCATGGAAGCCGCCTATTAAGCTACTTAAACATATGTTAAGTGGGTTGGCGGCTTCCCTGGGACGCTCGTGGAACTCTAAGGGTTTATAAAGTAACTTAGCACCGAAGGTGCGGAGCGTCCCAGGGAAGACGCCCACCCACTTAAAATATGTTCAAATAACTTAATGCGAGGCCGCCCACCCACTTAATATAAGTTGAAGTGTGTGAGCGGCTTCCCTGGGACGCTCTGCACCTTCGGTGCTACGTGAAGCTCGGCCTACGGCCTCGCGTTAAGTTACTACTTATATTAGTGGGTTGGCGCCTTCCCTAGGACGCTCCGCACCTTCGGTGCTACGCTTGTGAACATGATCTTGGTTTAATTAAGATGGGTCAAGATTTAGGTATGTTTAATAGATTGTTTTTAATATTTATTTTCTATTGTAGATTTAAAAAACTTAATGCGAGGCCGCCCACACACTTAATATAAGCTTAAATGTGTGAGCGGCATCCCTCTGCACCTTCGGTGCTTCGTAGAGCTCGGCCTACGGCCTCGCATTAAGTTACTTCTTAATTTAGTGGGTGGGCGACTACTCTAGATCGCTCCGCACCTTCGGTGCTACCATTGTGAACATCATCTTGGTTTAGTTTAAATTGAGGCTAGACTGTAGACATGTTTATATATCGTTTTGAATATTTATTGTTTATTGTAGATAACTATTCAAAGCACCTTGAAAAATCATTAGCTCATGGTCCTACCTGAACATATATATTAATGACATCTATTAAGATGACAATAAATTATTTTCGTCTACAATGGTACTAATACTAATATAATAATAATATGACCTGTCATAATAATGTCCTAAGTAACGCCATAAGATTCAGGTGCCAACTTAACTCAATCGAGCGTACGTCAATAATGGCGACAGCACTACTGAACGGATACGTGATGGCCTCACTGTTTTGTTATCCGTGGTATAATGAATAAGGAAGCAAAGGAAAATGCATGAGATAACACGGTTATTATTTCAGTAGGTTCTGGGTTCAAATCCCGGCTAGGTGAAATCCTTTCTACATTGTAAATTTCATAATTTTGTCTTGTCTCGAATCATGGTTGTTTTTCATATAAAATGCATACATTGTCGAGCAGCAACTCTTAATACCCGATACACTGCTGCTTATTAGGTATGCGATCAATATTCAACAACTTCGGTAGTAATTCTCGAAGTCCAGGTTAACCCATCACAGCTAGACCCTAGCTTGTGCCGAATCGTGGTCACGGGCACGCAACGACGTACGTGAATCCTGGCCTTGGTGTCGAGGAGACCCATCAATGGCTCCAAAACCCTACATGTATGGAGCTGGTGTTATTAACTCAGGAAAAATCTTAACAGCGCGATGCAGCCGCTAGTATGGAGATTTTGTCAAAGTAACAACGCCATCTAGCGGAAAATTGGTCATTGAGAACAAAATCTCAACACACCGTTAAAAATAAAGAATTACTGATATTTAATGCTTTGAATAAATTTGATATATTAAAAAAACTACTTAGATGCAAAATTGTGGCTAAATATATCGTATATTTATCGTTTATTATACATTTCGCTACCTTATTAGTAAGTTAGGCCAAACACAAACAATACCAAAATTTGCGCCTAATGTTCTAATGTTGGTTGGTAAAACATATTTAAAAATGTATTTAATTTACTTAAATTGATTCGAAATACTTTTATTTCAATTACACTCGATAAAATGGCATTAAAAATCTGTTTTATTCATTAACATTTTTTATTGCGTCTCCGGGCTTTTTTATGGTCAATACTTACAAACTACAGAAGAATATAATTGCATATTCAATAAAAGAGCATTAATTAGTTCCTATTGTCGCAAATTGTGTTTTTAAAGAAATGTATGTTTTTTTTTAGCATGAGCCAATTTGCAACGAACATTGCACTCATATTTTCGTCTGTGTTGGTCGATAATTGGCGCCATATTTTCTATCTAACTAAGACGGTTTCCGTAACTCAACGCCTCAAACAACCTTAACCTTATTGTTAATACCGGTGGGCCGCGAGGAGGTATTATGTCGAATTCATACTTTTTAGTTTTTGTACACGTAAAGGCTGATTTAGACGATGCCAATTTTCAGCCGCCTAAATTACGGCGCCTCGAAAAGGCACCGTGTAAACACTTTCCGCGCCATTTTTTCGCCGCATGCCAGCGCTGGCGCGGAATAGAACACGAGCCTATTTTTCGGCGCCAGTGACCCCCCCTCCGCGTCTCTCGCTGCCACTAATGACTGGTACTGAAAAAAAGCACCGTGTAAACACGACTGGCGGCGAGATTTAGGCGGCTGAACATAGTCATTGTCTAAACGGTCGGAGGTGTGCTGTGCGGTAATCACTGGCGCCGTAATTTAGGCGGCTGAAAATTGGCATCGTCTAAATCAGCCTTAAGAGCCACGCGGGGGTCGCGTCGTTCTAAATTCAAAATCACAAACGCTGTCATTATAAGGTTACACATGGTAAGGAAAATATTTCATGGAATTTATGTTTTCAGAGATAAATATTAATCATAATAAAAAGTATCCTATAACCATCTTTGGATGTTCAGCTATTCCTGTACCAAAATTGGTAACTTTTTATCCAGCCGTTTCGGCGTGATGCGAGGACAACGGTTTTTTTGAAAACAGATGGCGCCAGGTTGGCACGGCGAAGCGTGTCCATACAAAACAACTATCCGGCTGCATCACGCTATCGAGATTTTTCCTGAAATCATGACCTCCCCCCATAGAAAATTTATTTTCAATACAAATTTAGGATTTTATAATAGTATAGATAAATGTCTATATACTACAGTACTAAACAATGTCTTTTCTATAATTAATATTAAGGGTCACTCTTACACAAATCAACTTAATCCCAAACTAAGCAATGCCTGTACTATAGGTACTAGACGACGATAAACATAGAATAGAACATTTATTGCATATCACATTACAGACATAGGTGGATTTATAAAAAATAAACTAATTTTAATAAAACTACAATTACTTAAGATTAACATACTCAGCTGAATACACATTAATTCAACAAGACCAATAAATTTATATTATATACTTTCGTTGTCCTTAAAGAACTCGTCTAAACTGTAAAAGCATCTCGTAATTAAGAACGATTTTAACTGTTTGTTAAACAATCTTGGGTTATCTATGTTTTTCAAGGAGTTTGGGATATGATTATAAATTTTAATGGTCATGTAATGGGGGCTGCGTGTGACGAGTTTTAATTTTGAGAGGGGCATTTTAAGTTGGTTGAGATGGCGATAATTTCTTTTAGGTTTAGTCGTTGGTTTAGGTGAGTATAAATTAAAATGTTTTCTAATAAATTTACATGATTCAAAAATGTACATGGAAGTTACGGTTAATATTTGGTGTTTAATGAAATAAGGTTTACATGACTCCATTCGATCTATGTTAACTAAGATTCGAATACATTTCTTTTGTAAGATGAAAATTTTATTGATATCACTGCAGTTTCCCCATAGGACTAAACCGTATGATATTCTCGAGTAAGCATACGAGTAGTATGCTGCTAGAGCTGTTTTAAAATCAGTTTCGCGCTTAAGGTGCTGGAGGGCATAGATAAAGGACGATAACTTTTTAGTTAATTTTCGGATGTGGTTTGTCCAGCTCATATTGGAATCTAAATCAATGCCTAATAAATAGAGTGGCAGTGCTCACGGTATCTAGTTTTGTATTATTATATTCATAATCTATTAGCAATGGTACTTTTTGGTAAGGTTTAAACTGAATTATTTTTGATTTGTTTACATTGAGAGAAGGTTATGGGATTGCAGCCAGCTTGTAATTGTATGTATGTATGTATGTAATAATATAGATAACATCCATGACCCAGGACCAAATTAGAGTTCATCACACAAATATTTGTCCTCGCCGGCATTGGAACCGCCGGATCAGAAGGCCGCTGCCCTATAAACAGCACCAACCGCGTCGTCACGACAATGATGACTTGATTACACTTTCCAGACAGTTTTATGGATGTCGATCCCACCCAGGATGTCGGTTCACCTTGTTGGGGCCCCACGCTGCGTCTTCCGGTTCGCGGTCGCCGCTCAAGAACCTTTCTGCCCCGACGACGACGTCCTGCCACTTAAGTTCAGCGAATGTCTGAGCTGTATCTACAATCTTGGTTCTCAGACTCATCATTTCGGATTCGATCCCGCAAGGAAACTCCGAGCATAGCTCGCTACATTGCCCTTTGAGTAACTTTGACGTTTCTTATGAGGCCCATTGTGAGCCACCACGTTTCAGTGCCGTACCGTATGCCATCACTGGCAACACATATTGGTTAAAAACCTTCGTCTTAAGACACTGCGGTCTTTGGGACGACACAATATGATATTAGGTAACGGAAGAAATTTGTGGGGTATTGGTTAAAAACCTTTGTCTTAAGACACTGCGGTCTTTGTGACGACAAGATATGATAGTAGGTAACAGAAGAAATTTGTGGGGTATTGGTTAAAAACCTTCGTCTTAAGACACTGCGGTCTTTGGGACGACAAGATATGATAGTAGGTAACGGAAGAAATATGTGGGGTATTGGTTAAAAACCTTAGTCTTAAGACACTGCGGTCTTTGGGACGACAAGATATGATAGTAGGTAACGGAAGAAATTTGTGGGGTATTGGTTAAAAACCTTCATCTTGAGACACTACGGTCTTTGGGACAACAAGATATGATAATAGTAACGGAAGAAATTTGTGGGATGTTGGTTAAAAACCTTCGTCTTAAGACACTGCGGTCTTTGGGACGACAAGATATGACAGTAGGTAACAGAAGAAATTTGTGGGGTATTGGTTAAAAACCTTCGTCTTAAGACACTGCAGTCTTTGGGACGACAAGATATGACAGTAGGTAACGGAAGAAATTTGTGGGGTTCCGCAGTGAAGTGGAATGAATACCTTTTTTTTTTTTATGTCATTGGGGGCAAACGAGCAAACGTATCGCTTGATGGAAAGCGATTGCCGTCGCACATAAACACCTGCAACACCAGAGGAGTCACAAGTGCTTGCCTACCCGGAGGACGAAGATAGAATGCCTCTATGCTAGTAATTTCACCGGCTATCTTACCCCCAAACCGGAACACAACAATGCGAACATTGCTGTTTGGCGGTGGGTTAGCAGGCAAGACGGTAGTAACAATCCGGACGGACCCTGCACGAAGCCCTACTACTCCAAAAATAATACCTTTGGCGTTCTTCCAGTGGCTGACGCAGGGCGGCACCTTCCAGTCGCGCTGCTGCTTCACCGACACGCGGCGCGGCGGCGAGTGCAGCACGGGCGCGGGCGGCGACGGCGCCGCGCGAGGGATCTTCTTGTTGATCTGGAAGCGGGGAGGCTCCATCGGATCCGATTGGGCTTCCACCATCCTGAAAGAAGAAACCATCGTCTCACATTTCTTGGCGTATCAAAAAAAAAGATCGTCTATGCAATCAGATGTTTTTTTTTTTTTTTTTTCTTCTCTTGATATCTGCAATCGACCATTTCGGTCATAATCAGATTGTGTGACTTCTTGGTATGCTTTGAGAGGTGTTCCATTAAACACTCTCCCATTTCACTTAAGAGTTCACTTCTCTAGTGTCTCTGATCCAGGTGCAATATTTGCCATCTTTTCAATCTAGATATATTATTGTTTGACTGTACAACCAGGTCCCTGGCAAGTGGGTTTGTGTGCTCCTGTAGCCTTTGTTTGTATTTCGTACAATACCTATTGACCTCCTCTTTCACTGTTGGTATGTTAAGATATTCATGTATCTCTGTATTTCTCACAAACCAGGGTGCACATGAGATCGATCTTAGGACATTATTTTGGAACCTTTGTAGGATCTCGAGGTTAGAGTTGCTGGCAGATCCCCAGAGTTGTATACCATATGTCCAAATGGGTTTAATGATGCATTTATAGATCAACAATTTATTTGTCTGCGTTAGTGATGATTTTCGCCCTATCAACCATTGTAGGCGTCTGTATTGGTGTTCAGCTTCTTTTCGTTTTATTCTTATGTGATTGGCCCACGTTAGCTTTTGGTCAAGGTGAAGGCCGAGGTATCGCACGCATGTTTCTTTGGGAAGTTGCTCTCCTCGTAGGGATACGGCTGGACATTCTCCTCTCCGAAGTGTAAAAGTGATTTGAACAGACTTAGACACACTTGGCATTATTCGCCACTTTTCAAGCCACTCATCAATTTTGTATAAGTGCATTTGAAGTCTTTCGGCTGCTGTAGTCGGGTCTTTATCACTAGATAGACAGGCTGTATCATCTGCATATGTCGCTGTCACTACATCATTACTGCATGGTAGATCGGCAGTATATATTGAATAAAGCACAGGTCCGAGCACTGAACCTTGAGGTACTGAGGCTTTGACATTATACAAGTTTGATACTTCATCACCAACTTTGACCTGAAACAATCTGTCTTGCAAATATGATTTTAATATCATGTAGAATGAGTTGGGCAGCAGAGACTTTAGCTTATATAGAAGGCCATCATGCCAAACTCTATCAAAAGCTTGCTGTATATCGAGGAACACCGCAGCACAGTATTCTTTTTGCTCCAAAGATTGTCGTATCTTGTTCACTACACGATGTACTTGTTCTACTGTTGAGTGTTGTTCGCGAAATCCGAATTGGTGGTCCGGTATGATAGCTTCCTTTTCTAGTATTGGCTTCAACCTCCATAAGTAAAGTTTTTCAAAGAGCTTGGATATTACAGAGAGGAGACTAATCGGCCTGTAAGAGCTGGGTTCTGTGGGTGGTTTTCCAGGTTTGGGAATCATACAGATCTGAGACACGCTCCATAGTCTGGGGAAGTAATGTATTCTCATTATGGCATTGAATAACATAGTCAAATAAACAATTGGTTTTCTTGGCAGATTTTTAAGAATTTCTGCGGTAATTAGGTCAAATCCAGGAGCTTTTTTATTGCTTAGTGATCTTATAGACTTTTGCAATTCCCTTGGAGTTACAGGTTTTATAGGAAGTGAAAGCTGCTGATCACTTTTTAAGTACTCATTCACATGTTTCTCAAAGTCTTTCATTGTTGTGTTATTTGGCTGGAAAACCTGGCTTAGATGTTGTGCGAAGACCTCTGCTTTTTCCTTGGGATGTTTAGCCCATGTGCCTGTCATTGTTTTCAGTGGTGGTACAGTTTGTTGTGGCCTATCAGATTGTTTAGTAACTTTCCATAGGGAATAATCATCACATTTCTTTGTCGATAGAGAGGAAAGTTTTTGTTGTAGCGTGTAGTTCCTATTTTCTTCTATCATTTCTTTGAGCTCCCGGGCTGATTTTCTGTAAAGTTTTTTATCCTCTTCCAGCCTGCTCCATTGCCAGATTCGTCTAAGTCTTCTTTTATCAGCAAGCTTCTCTCGTATATGCAGCGGGATGTTCACACATTTTCTTGCTTCGATGTATGGTGTGCACCGCCAAGCAGCTTCCTGTATCAGATTAGTTATGTAGAAGGTTGCCTCATCTATGTCAATGTCACTTTTCAATTTGACATGTAAGTCTGTCCTACTTTCTAGGTATTCTGCGAATGCTACCCAGTCTGTTTTGTGATTATAGAGACTTGGCTGTGGTTCTCTGTATATCACGGTTCTGCTGCATGTACATACTATAGGTGAGTGGTCGGAGGTGGTATCATGACAACTCTGTATGTCCAGGTATGCGTCTGAGAACCCATTTATAATAAAGAAATCGATCAGGTCTGGGAGTTTGTTTGAATCCGTCGGCCAATAAGTTGGCTCCCCTGTTGATAGAGCTTTTATCTTTAGACTATCCATACATTTCTTTAATTCTCTGCCTCTTGTGGTAGTAAGTCGAGACCCCCATTGGGTGTGTTTACTATTCCAGTCTCCTCCACAAATGTATTTGTTTCCAAGTTTCTTAAAATAAATTGTAAACATTTCTTCACTTATTTTGAATCTAGGTGGGCAGTAGACAGCACTAACATTAAAGTTTCCATTTTTATCTTCTACTGTGACTGTAGTGGCTTGTAGATAGTTTTCTTTTACCTGGTTATGCATGTGATGTTTGATATTATTTTTTATCAACACAGCTGTGCCACCATGAGATGTGCCATCTGGGTGGTTGGTACAATATATATCGTAATTCTGTAGTTTTATTACTTTTCTATCATTTAGGTGAGTTTCAGATATGAGCATGATGTCAATCTTGTTAACGTTAAGCATAATTTCTAGTTCTTTTTTAACAGGAGCCAAGCCGTTGGCATTCCATGCTCCAATTCGTATTGCAGTCATTTTGTCTTACTGATGAGTGTGGTAATGAGGGTTATTAGTGTCCCCATTTGTTGCACGAGTATATCTATTTTTTGAGCTTGTTTACTAATTATTTCTAATATTGTGTTCTCATTATAATAATTACAGGGTTGGTTTTCAGTCCGAGGTGCCTGTGTCTTGTGGTAGTCCTGCATTTGTATTTCCTGGTGTCTATTTACATCTTGTGGCTTTGTTTTTGCTTGTTGTTGTACGGCTTGGCAGAAGGTCTGTGTTGTTTTTATGGTGTTTGGTTCTTGTTGTTGTGGTTCGCCTGGTAATGGCCTCCAGTTTCCAACATCTAATTCACTGCTTGCGGTTTGAACTTGGTCAGCTGCATTTGGTCTGCGTTGTTGTTTAGTGTGATTCTTTCTTGCATATATTTCAACATAGACTGGGCAGCCTTTATAGCTGGCAGTGTGATTGCCCTGGCAAAGCGCACACGTAGCTGGAGTATTTCTATCTTTTGTGCAGTTTATGCTGTTGTGTGGGCCTGCGCATTTAACACACCTGTATGGTCTCATACAGTTATTTTTTGTATGGCCATATTGCTGACATCTCGTACATTGTACTATAGCATTGCTTTTTCTAGGTTCTTCTATTTTAATTTTTTGATGAAAGATGTATTCTATGTTTTTAACTAGTGGGAGGTTATCGCTGGGCTCAACATTGACGTAGAATACATTGTAAGGTTCCTTTGTATTTTTCTTGCGGGCAGTAACTATGTCTCCTCTTACTTTATTTCCTGTTTCTTCAATAGCCTCCACAATTGCCTCTTTGGGAGTAGTATGATGCAAATTTTTGATTACTATTTTTTGACATCTCTCATCCTTCCTCGTGAAAGTATGTCCAATTAATCCTTTTTTCCTTATATGCTCAATTAGTTTCTTATATGTTTCGATGCTCTTCGTAGATATGGTTACTGTATCTCCTGATGGTGTAGTGTATGAGAATTCATCTTTTTTGGCTACTTCATAGATGAAGTCAGTTAGCTGTTTCACATCCTCAATGCCAGATAGTATAATAGGGGGTGGTTTTGGAATTTTCTTTGGTTTGGTAATAAATACTGTGTCATTCTGGTCACCCTTTTGTCCAACATCTTCGGGGAGCACAGAAAATGAGTTACTAGTTTCAATTGTTGATGTATTTCCCTGTAATAGGCGATTTTTGTTGAACAACTGTTGTCTCTCTTCTGTTTTTTTTTGTAGTTTGTGGGTAAGTGCGGTTTGCTCTGGTGAACGGTTCCGTTTATTGTTTGTTCCTGGGACCCTTTGCCAAGGGACCTGGTTTATTACATCATTGGCAGGTGTCTCGCCGATTGGAGGCAGGTCTAGTTGGTTGTATAAATCTTGCTCTTGAGGTTGTGAAGTATCTGTTTGATTACGGCTATTTCCAGCCAAATTACTTCCAGATCGAGGGGCGGTATTAAACATTCCTTTATGGAATACTTGTTGCACAAGTGGTTTGACGGTAGGGGCTTGACTTGTTTGTTGTTGGGTTTTATGCATGTGCGTGTTGTTGTTGCTCATGATTTTGAGTTTGAATAGCAATAGTTATCCGTTTTCAAAGGTTTTTTTGGCTGACATAACTACAACGAAAGTTTTCCGCACAAAAAAAGTATATCGAGATTTAAAATTTTGAGGTTAGTTTTCCGTTAGGTTTTTATTGCACTGTTTTCACTAAAATTTTTTTGAAAATAACACTGAATCCAAAGTATTTGGACTTCCGAAGTCACAAATATCACACTTAGTCCGAATTAGCGACTTTATACTAAAAAATATGAGATTTTTGTTCGCAGCTTAAACTGACGCGAGCGCGTTCCGTTTCACCAATCAGATGTTGATGACGATTGGCAAGCGATCGCATGAACAATCCCCAGCTAGAACATAACTCCCTAGAACAGAACTTTTAAAATCTGAATAATAATAATAATAATAATATAAGCCTTTGTCTACAGTCATTGCCTGTCTTGCTTTTCAGCATAGGCCTCCCCAAGATTTTTCCAAGCCGATCTGTCTCTTGCTGTTCTCATCCATGTTGTTCCTGCTATTTTCTTTATGTCGTCTTCCCACCTGCGGTATTGACCACCTTGCTTTCTTTTGTTGTACCTAGGGCACCACTCTATCAAAATCTGAATACAATATCCTGGACCAAAAATAGCAAAATGTTCTTGGATTTCCACCAAGTATTTCTAGTACACTGGTCGCTAGATCTAAAGAAGGTTATATTTCACGTAACTATGGTGAAATAAAAAGCACTTTCTAGATTTTTTATACATACAATGTACACTAAATGTATTGTTGACTTACCTGATGACCCTCTGCTTGGCGCCGGAGTTGAAAGCTCCGCCCTGCTGCGCCGGCGTGTACCTGATGTACTGCGCGGGGGCCTGCAACCAAGGTTACTATACAAGACCTTTGTAAGCTCTGTGCCCAGTAACGAGAGTAATCAAACTACTCTTATTGACATCTCATGTCAACTTATTTGATTGATTGCCTAGAGGATGGTTGCAGATTTTGATGCTACCATCAGCCCTCAATATCTATTCCATCTGGTTTTATATTTGTGGGGCTTTCGTTATGCCAGATGCTTTTTGGGGAGATCGGGTCTCATACCCTTCCCTGCCAAATTGGAAGGTGAAGAACCGGATGCGGACTCTGAGTTCTTAAATACTATTAGAATGCTCATATGATCATAAAGTTCATTAAATGCTTACATTCAGCCTATTTACTAAACTTGAAATGGTAAATTTTAGAAAACAACAATCAAGTTATGTTCAGGCGTATCTTTCGAAACATTTCATATATTCCATCATACATTAAACCAGAACAAGTTTGTGCTGTGCTAGACCTTAACCTAGCAAGTAATAATTTTAGGATCTAAATAAGAGTATGAAATCATCAACTTACAGCTTTCGGTGCAGCCTTAACAGGCAAGGCGGCAGATATCTTAGCATTGGTCAGCTTCTCCAAGGCAAGCTTGGTTTTTTCTGTAATGTCTTGGATGTCTTCTTCAGATGGTTTCTGGAGAGTTGGATCATCTTCTGCCAGGACTTCTGATGGCAGTAAGTCTGTCAGTTTTGTGTAGATTATCTGTGGAACAATCCATACTAATATTATAAATGCGAAAGTGTGTCTGTCTGTCTGTCTGTTACCTCTTCACGCTTAAACCGCTGAACCGATTAAGATGAAATTTGGTATATAGATAGTTTCAGTCCCGGGGAAGGACATAGGATACTTTTCATCCCGAATAAATTTAGTGTTCCCGTGGGATGAGCGGGTAACGCCGCGGGGCACAGCTAGTCATGTATAAAGCTTTATTTTCGTAAACTTTTTCAGAAGGCTATGATTCAACTGTTCTCTTTTATTTATGAAATGAGAATATGTTAAAGGAAGATTATGGTGCCATCATACAGTATAACACCTGTGCGAATCGGATCTATGGATAGCACGCCACTGGTACTTATTGTAAATACAATTTGAATTTGGATTAATCTAAATCGTAAAACATGTACTATACTTAAAAATCTGCTTTCAGTCAAGACATATTTTATTCAATGAATACCTTATCAGCTCCATGCCCCTGCCTTGCGATTGCCGAATATTTAACCTTTCCAGTCTCGTCTAACTGGACAGCCAGTGCATTGGAGGTGCTTTCTTTGCCTCGGGCTCCCATGCACAAGGGATATTGAGCCACATGAATCTCAGGGAATGCTCCTCCATCTGAAAATATATTTTAGTTGTAAAAACATACATCAGAAGACAGTAAAACAAAATAACAGTCCCAAAGTATTATCCGAGCCAATTGGGACTAACACTAGTTCAAATAATCCAAACGACTTTTTAGGACCAGGTTTCAGTGCATCCGCCGTTTCGTCACCACTGCTGTTGCTGTTGTGATGGTTGTCATCTTGATTTGTATTGATGAAAATATTTTGACATTTTCTAAATTTTTTTATTAAGGATCATTGGTGTTGATATTTAACCAATCCATAGCAGAGGCAGTGAGCAAAAATGTATCTTTTGCACTAAGTGTAATTACATGGTCACTTACATTAAGTTTAGACTCAATTAAGATTAACAGACATAATTGTATCTTCGAAAAAATTCCTTAGTTACATGGAATTACCCCTAACATTCAGATAATTGGGTGTGCAGATAAACTAAGTTAATATTCAGATAGTAAAGGGTTTGGAAAATCAATAGAGAAATCAGAAGAGAACATTAAGTACAGGAGCAATTCCTCCACTATCTGGCAATCTACACAGTGAAAATTTTTCTTCAAGAATGTATACTAATAGTAATTCATTCATATATGTTGTCTTGAGGTTGACATACATGTTTAACTTCTATCTATAACATGACATTAACATCTAGTGTATCAGTATAGTCTATTCGGAATTCTAAGATCAAATTATGTCAAACTGACACAAATGAAAAACAACCTTAAATTTACATGTATAATATGGTTGTTTGTACCTTGTGCCAAAGTGACTTCATTTGATCTTAGAGATCGGACAGATTATAGTAACTCTCAATCAATCCACTAACGGTAAATACTACTACTATAGAGGGCATAGTTGCTTGTAAAGAAATGGTTTGATTTGATGACAAAAACAAATGAGTTACCTCCAAAGTCCTCCTCCGCCCGAGGCACCCAGCCTTTCCTTTGTCCATATGGCGGCACACTGGTCTGGGACACGACCAGGGCGCTGCCCACTCGCATCGCCTTGAGCTCGTCATCGCGATCCCACACCTGCTGTGTTGGTGCGGGGAGTAAACTGAAATAAACGGTAAAAATATTTTATAGTTATCATTAAAACATAATTCATCACTATACATTTAAAAGTTTGACCAAGGCCATTATTTTACCCAATCAGCGAAAAGACTAAGGTTAATTTATTAGTTTAGAAAGAAGTGATTGGTTACTACGTTACTTTAAAAAAATTAAGACAGTATTTAGTTGAGGTTGGAAACGTATACTTAAGGGATTTAAATGAAAGTAAAGCCTAAGCGCATTTATAATTGTGGTCAATTGATGTTAAAGAAATATTACAATGAGCTGTTTCTTGAATAAGCATTCACAGATAAAAATACGTCAGGTGCAAGTGCAAGCAGACAACTGCCTGATATGCCCCAAAGGAATTACTGTATGCATTCGGTTAGTTTTTAATTCCTATTTTTCACAACACTAAACTTGATATCATTGCCAAAGAAGATAACGAAATATGTATGTGGACATTATATTTAAAACAATAAAATATCAACACACCTCGTCAACGACGCCATTTTCAATTTCACTTTTTTTTAAATCTCTGTCATAGATTAGATAGAACAAAATGACCCAGAGTAAACATCAAGTGAAACGGTTCAATCCAAAACCAGTGATGAAGAAGAATTTTAAAATTAGCGGATTCGCTCGGGTCTCAACCTATGCAATAACTATCCTACGATTCCTAATCCTACGGGAACGACGCGTTTGTTGATTGGCTGGAGAAAACTTCAAAGCTTCGACTTTGTAGCTAGGGTTTGCAGAAAGGCTGAAACAATAATTAAACCCGTCACCATTTAAGTGCGCGGAGTGCAATAGCGATAACCCTTAGTATGCGGACAAAAGGTGTTTTTTGTTTTAAGTCAATTGATAAGCGACATTTATTAAAATTATAACATTTTTGAAGCTAGGAGTGAGAAGGGTGATCCCGCATTATAAAAAGTCAACTGTTTTAAAATGTTAATTCATTCCTTGCCTTTAGTATGAAAGTACTCCTAAGGACCGGTCTAATGGCTTTTAAGCGTTTCAGTAACTGCTATTACTGACCCACAAATTTTTTTCACCCTGTATGTTATTAGCTCTGAAATATATAATATTAGTTTTGGATCTTAACCTCAATATGCAAAGTGGGTTTCTGAACGAATCACTTTTTTTTTCAAAGTGAATTTAAGTGAAGGCTAAGGCATTATATCATATTCGACTGCTATTTTAAAACAAATTACATTTATTAAAATTACTTGTATCCTACAACTTTTTAACGAATTGAAAGTAAAAAAAATATAATATACGACACACAACTAATACTTCAGTTAAGTTAATGTAGCTATTACAAAAAATTCAATTGGGAAAAAAATATGGCAAAACTGTCATTTTCGTATATAAATGAAGGCTGCGAAACGTCTCCCTTTTATAACCTCAAAAATGCGCGAGATGCATCAAACTCCAATGGTGAAGTGAGCTTTTTCTAATCGTTAATTAGTGCTAAAGTGAACGGATTACCACAATGCCATCGAAAAAAAGAAAATACAACGCCCGGTTTCCCGCCGTAAGTTAATAAGCGTCATCCAATGGCGTTATTTGTGTGAAATAGGTGTTGTTTTTAGATTGATTGTACTATCGAGATATTGTTTATTTGTAGGGACGAATTAAGAAGATAATGCAGACGGACGAAGAGGTCGGGAAAGTGGCGCAGGCGGTCCCTATCATAATCTATATCCTTTTTAAAAGCCAAGCTCAATAATTTGTTATTTAGTCATTTGTTATTCTATTCTGTTTTGTGTTTGATATTAAGAGACAAAGGTTTCTGAGCTTTTGTACAAGCTTTGGCTTATTACTGTGACTATTGTAACTAATTGTGTTTAATTACGTATACAAATGAATAGACCAGTAGGGCTAAATCAACAATATTACATGTATCACATTTTTATTACCACAGATAATTTTGGATTTTGTTATATCACATGAACTTCTTTAGTATAATTTAAAGATCTATTGAATGTTACCATTCGATTGGGATATTATTATTTTAAATGATTTCTATTTTTGTTTACTTCAAATTGTACACATAAAAAAATGCATCTAATA
Organism: Apotomis capreana; assembly: GCA_947623375.1. NCBI lineage: Eukaryota > Metazoa > Arthropoda > Insecta > Lepidoptera > Tortricidae > Apotomis > Apotomis capreana. The sequence goes on from OX392520.1 coordinate 4,569,470, forward strand.
TACCATTTATTGACAATTATTTCCAGGTATTAGGATCAGAGGATCACAAATCTGTAGTTCTCTAAATGAGAAACAATCCAGTAGGGATCCAATAGACAAACAACTACATTCTTCTGTGGCATGGCCATTCCTGTGATTTGTTAGATCATATTCCTTATATCAATATTTCATTGTAGTAATTATTCCTGTAGCGTATTTTCGCATTCACATTTTAGTTCAAACATATAAAATGTCTGTATTCTATTTTAATTGTGGTAAATGTTTCTAGTCACATTTTTTCCTAATCGTATTTATTGTCTGAAGTATACTTTCGCAGTGATTAGTTTTCATAATCGTAAAAATTCACTTTTGCTTTTTATCCTGTCGTTTTTTTTTTCAGTATCAAGGATTCTGAATGATTTTTTTACCCTAACACATTTTTTCCTTCAGATAGATACACATGAACTATATAGGCAGTCAAATCTTCCTCAAGAAAGGAGCAATTTATTTATGGCCAAGTATTTAGTACTAAAATGAATCACCAAGTAATATCAAAATGAAGGTCGCTGGAAGGTGGTGGTCAACAGAATATTAGCGATTATGAATATAACATACAAAAAAATACGACACAAAATATAAAACTGAATGGGAAAATACGCTACAGGAATAATTACTACAATGAAATATCGATTTAAGGAATATGATCTATCAAATCATTCCTGTTAGTGGGTTTGTAACCCACGAGAAGTCCGACTCCCTGTTAGTGAGGGATAACCAGCCCTGATACAGTTGAAGTCTAAAAAAATACAATAATATTTATACATGGATGATGATTGATGTGTGTAACATGCTTGGATAAATGATTATTTGTAGACAAGATTATATGTACGTCAGGATTTTTTTTTTCTTTACTCAGGGTATTTGCTTCATATATGTTTTTTAATTCACCCCGTAAACTGCAGGCTGATTTCCACACAATTGCATTGTCAGTCTTCTTTGATTTGTAAAATGTGTAGTCAATTTGAATATGTACTGACTCTATACAAATTGAAGCCAGTTTTTGTTAGTGAGAGTATTCAATATAGCATGAGCATACCTCGGGGTTTTTGGTGCACAAGTGATTTATCACTATGCAGACAGTAGGCATCAAATCATCCGTGCGCCGAAAACCACGGATTATGGCCATGATAGAAACCCACAATGCCTGCCAAGAGTGCTGGCAGTGAAGCATACTTGAGTCCTTGAAGTAAGAATACCTTCTTTGACTGGCATTGGTTACTAATTATGAGGTAACTAGAATTCATCTGTGACTGAAATTTCCACACTAAGGCCGGAGCCCTACTGCTGCGCACGCTACGCACGGACACGCTATACACGCCGTCCACGTGGGTCCGTAATGTTTCATATAATGTCACATAAACTTACATACACTTGATATACAATCGATTGATATAAAGTTGTTTCATATAATGTAACGTTTCATATAATGGGTTTTTCCTATATTTTGCTTTTCTCTAATTATCGATTGATATAATAGGCTCAATGACATAATTGTCAATATACTTTCGTATGACATATTTATCACATAAAGAACCCCGCACAAAATGATCGGTAAAAGCCGTTCGGTCGATTTGGCTGAAACTTTGTGAAAATATAGCCTCTAACACTCTGATCGGCTGTGTGAAGTTGCAACTTGAATTAATGACTAGTTTTTAAGATATGAATATTTTTATGTTCAATATTTTTTACTTACATGTAATTCTTATTAATTAACGTACACTAGCAACCTGGCTTATTATTATTTCCGTGGCAATATCGGGATAAAAAACATCATTCTATGGTTCAAACTATCTTCACGCCGAATTTCGTCCAGTTCCGTCCGCGTCCGAGCGAGAGCGTGGAGAACTAACAAACTCATAGGTATGTAGGTACTTTACGATGCTAAACTGTACTAGATAGGTATAATTAATTGATATTTGATTGGTTTTAAAAGACTACCTTTGTACATTCAATGCGTTAAGTATGATATAAAGCGTTCTTAGCGATGGATACATATTTTCTTCGTATCGGGCAAAACCTAAAAACCTTAAGATTGCTGTATTGTGACCGCATGTACCAAGGGTTCTTGATAAAGAGACAGGAGATGTTCGATAAGAAATATAGGATACACATAGGAGAAAGGGACAACTGGAAAATAGAGGTTGAACACCCCGTGACTATCTGCTTTACGGATGGTTCTCTGCGGGATTCCACGAAACTAGCAGGAGCCGGCATAGTGATACCGAAGCTGGATAAGAAGGTACACATACCTCTGGGGAGGTACGCTAGCGTATTTCAGGCAGAGGTATGCGGCATAATGAGATGTGCACAAATAATAGATGAATGTTCACAGGAAGTGGGATCTGTCATTATATACACAGACAGCCAGGCTGCACTAAAAGCGTTAGACAAACAGACGGTAAGCTCGTCCTTGGTAAAGGAATGCAGAGAAGCCCTGAACAAACTTGGAGAACACACAAGGATTACGGTAGCATGGGTACCTGGACATGAGGGTGTGACAGGGAATGAAAGGGCAGATGAGATGGCAAGGCTAGGAGCAGAGAGGGAACTCATAGGACCCGAACCTGCACTGCCAATATCGGCAGAAGTCACGAAAGGAGTTATAGCTAGGCTAATGGAGGAAGAGGCCAATAGACAATGGCAAGAGACAACGGACTGTCGGCAATCGAAGATGATCCTAGGAGGTATTAACAGAAAAAGCACCAGGTATCTACTGGAACTAGGTAAGAAAACTCTCAGATCATTATCAGGCATAATCACGGGACACAACAGCCTTAACAGGCACCTACACATTATGGGTGTAGTAAGTGCTCCATACTGCTCTCACTGTGGCCAGGAGGAGACGAGTAAGCATGTTATAGCAGAGTGTGGCATGTATGCGATAGTACGCTATAGCATCTTCAGAAAAGATAAACTAGAAGAGGAAGAGCTGAGGGACATTAACCTTAAAGAAGTCCTTTCCTTCTGCACGAGAACAAGAAGATTCGAGGAAGAAGGCTGTATGGGAGCGCCGCCGGGACAGTAACCATTGGCTCCAATTGGGAATTGGGCTGATTGAACGCAGTCAAGCGATCGACAGCCCGCCTGTTTCCGGCCGGGCGTTCCTAAACCAAATCATCATCATCAAGGGTTCTTGATCTACTTTTACACAGAGCAAGAACCCTTGGTACATACGGATTACAGCAATCTTAAGGTTTTTAGGTTTTGCCCGATACGAAGAAAATGTGAAGTATCCATAGCTAAGAACGCTTTATACCATACTTAAAGCATTGAATGTACAAAGGAAGCCTTGTAAAACCAATCAAATATCAATTAATCATACTTAGTACAGTTTAGCATCGTAATTTACCTACATACCTATGAGTTTGTTAGTTCTCCACGCTCTCGCTCGGACGGAACTGGACGAAATTCGGCGTGAAGATAGTTTGAACCCTCGAATGATATTTTTCATCCCGATATCGCCACGGAAAAAATAATAAGCCAGGTTGCTACAATGTACGTTAACTAATAAGAATTACATGTAAGTAAAAAATATTGAACATAAAAATATTCATATCTTAAAAACTAGTCATTAATTAAAGTTGCAACTTCACACAGCTGATCAGAGTATTAGAGGCTATATTTTCACAAAATTTCAGCCAAATCGACCGAACGGCTTTTACCGATCATTTTGTGCGGGGTTCTTTGTTTAACATACATACTATTTAAAAATAATAGCGTTTTCATATAAATACTGCCTAAAGGTGAAATAGGTAATGTTAGGAATCATAAGCCAAGTCGGATAAGCGCGGCTCGCTCGCTTCGCTCGCTCGTTAAGGTCGCAGTTCAACCTAACACTCCTCCTCGCTTCGCTCGTCGTCGTACCTAACCTAAGCCAAGTCGGACCTGCCTTATGGTGTAATAGGTAATCTTAGGAATCATTTAAGCCAAGTCGGACCTGCGCGGCTCGCTCGCTTCGCTCGCTCATTAGCGTCGCAGTTCAACCTAACACTCCTCCTCGCTTCGCTCGTCGTCGTACCTAACCTAAGCCAAGTCGGACCTGCCTTAAGGTGATATAGGGGGTGACAACCTAATATATCTAGTCGGAACCACCTTTTTTGGTTATAGTAAAATCAACTTATATCTTCTGTAGTTTATAGCATTAACGAATTATATGAAGTAAGTCATTATGATAAATACGTTTTATCCCAAGTAATAAATATAGTAAATGTACATTATACTAAAAGTAATTATACCTATAAACCATTATATCAATTGTTACATTGGATCATTTGAAAATTATCTAAAACAATATTATACCATTCGTTACATTATACAAAGCAATGGTATATCAAACCAAAATAGATTAAGTGAAGTTATATGAAACGTCGGGCACCCCGTCCACGTGGGTCCATTGTTATAATATTGGTATCAGTGCCGTCATTTCGTGCGCAGCGTGCTCGTGCACTACTGTGGAAGTATCTACCTACATTTTCATACAAAGCGTTTTTGTAGCCACGTGTGTAGCTCGACCGTGCGCAGCAGTGGGGCTCCGGCTTAACTTAGTTCTACAAAACCTTTTGTGAAAAATCTCTAATAACATATTGGGCTGTATCTGTCGATTTTACTCTTTTAGAGTTACGTACCCAAAGGGTAAAAATGGGACCCTATTACTAAGCCTCTGTTAAGTAATTGTTTCTCTGGTAATTTGTTGTTATAGCGGCAACAGAAATACATCATCAGTGAAAATTACAACCTGTGGTGAAAGACGGTCGGACAGCGGAGTCTTATTTATTTAAACTATTGCACAAAATACACAAGTAAAAGTACAAATGGCGGACTTAATGTCATAAGACATTCTCTACCAGTCAACCATAGGACTAAACAGAAACATTTGTACGATGCAGGGTCTTTTATGTAATCTGTTACATTAAACAATTAAATATCACATAAGTAATATACTGCATATACAAATATATATAACACAAACATATTAAAATACTTAAACGGGTTTACTCACGTCGTAGAAGTCTATTAACGCTCGACATGTTTCGAATCGGTACGCGATTCATCATCAGGAGAGACGATCAGTCGCGGCGGCGGCCAATCGAACACTGCGGGCATGCAGTAACACTAAAAATTAAAGCCCCCACTTTACAAAGAACGTGTTTTTTGCTCGATATTGGTATGGATCCCATGCGCGAGCCCGACTCGCACTTGGCCGGTTTTTAACGTTAGTGACAATGTGTATTTATTTTATTTAGTTCCATTTCTCATCCCCTGCCTTAAACCTCCCCTCGGTATCTACACTGTATCAGCACATGAATTCCCACTCGTATTTATGTTGTATCATCGCAATATAGCGAAGTCTCGACAAACATCTTAAGAGACTCGCTAGACTCTCTTTGCAGCCCTAACCACCGGTAGCCTGGGCTGCCGACGGAACCCTAGGTTAGATTTTTATAATGTATTTTTATACAAATTTATTGTAAAAAAACTTAACCTAAGAAATTAAATGAATATACGAAATATTAATAATACTGACTGATGTTGAAACGCGCAGCGCCAAATCTCGAGTTATCGCGGCCGCCTCTCATCTCGCAGATAAGGGATGCGTCATCCCGTTGTCACATTTGTTGCGCTTTGTTTAAACGTGGACTTTATTCCTAGATTATCCTGCGTATGTAATTAGTTTCATTTGGCGATAATTATGGTATTATGTACTTAGTATTTACTAGAAGAAAAATTACATGCGCGTGGAGATTAAAACGTCGTCCTTTTTATTTTATTCTGTTTTTTAGGGTTCCGTACCCAAAGGGTAAAAACGGGACCCTATTACTGAGACTTCGCTGTCCGTCCGTCCGTCCGTCCGTCTGTCACCAGGCTGTATCTCAAGAACGGTGATAGCTAGACAGTTGAAATTTTCACAGATGATGTATTCCTATTGCCGCTATAACAACAAATACTAAAAATAAAATAAAATAAATATTTAAGGGGGTTCCTATACAACAAACTTGTTATATAGATTATGGTACGGAACGCGAGTCGGACTTGCACTTGCCCAATTTTTTTAGTATTTGTGGTTAAAGCGGCAACAGCAATACATCATCTGTGAAAATTTCAACTCTACCCTTCGAATTTATCCTTAAAATTTACCCTTCGTCTTAGATGTGTCTATTGGAGGACTTCCTTCGGTTCCTCATGGATTTCTTCATCCGATCTTCACCAAAATTTTATGGGAGTAGCTTGGAGAATCCTCAACTCTTGAACAAATCCCTTGCCCTTATCCCATTTATTTGAGGTCGGCGCAGCATGTTTTCTTCCTCCATTCTTCCCTATTACTCGTCATCTCGTCGTTTACTTCCTTCTTATTCATATCATCTTTCACACAAATCCATCTTCTATATCCGTCCACATTCATGCGTAACGCTTTTCTGGTTACGTGGCTTTCCTCTCTTCGACGACGTTCTAAAGAAACAAACATTAAAAATACAACCAGTTGAGAACCCCCTCGTTCCGAAGTCGGTTGAAATATAAACTATACCTAGGTGTACAATAAGTTCTCGACCCACTAACCGCCTCGAGAACAAATAAGAATAAGGCACCATTATTACACCAAGGCGCCATACGCGCGACCTCACAGGTCAGGGCTTACTTCGTTTCATATTCAAAATAACAGACTGAAGATAAAGAAACTACAGGTTTTTGATAACGTTTACAAACCGCCCAAGTGCGAGTCGGAGTAGCGCACGAAGGGTTCCCTACCAATATCGAGCAAAAAACAGGCTCTTTGTATGGGCCTCTTTAGTTTTTACTTATTTTTTTATTTTTATTATTTGTTATAGCGGCTACAAAAACATACATTCTGTGAAAATTCCAACAGTCTACCTATTACCTACTGTTCATGAATAAAATGCCCGTCAAACGAAATATCATGGAAAAAACCCCTATTTTTGTAAGGGAGCCCCCCTTAATTATTATTATCTTATCATGATAGTATTTGTTGCTATAGCGGCAACCAGAAATACATCATCTGTGAAAATTTCAACTGTCTAGCTATCACAGTTCCTGAGATACAGCCTGATCGTGACAGACGGACAGCGGAGGCATAATAATTCGGTCCCATATTTTACCCTTTGGGTACGGAACCCTAAAAAGAATAGTCTCGTATGCAATAGTTTTTGTTCGCCTTAAAGACATTTAATATTCTTTAATTTAAAATTTATCCGGCTAGTTGAAAAGATTATTTCACGACCTTCCGTTTAGTTAACCCCACTACGGTGGAGAAAAGAAAATAAGTACGGCAAATGTTCGTGCTTGGCATATTCTTATATTATCGCAATGATCTAGAGATCGCAAGGCTAATAACCAACTAAACTAACTGGGTCGTTACGAATTGTCAAAGATGTAATTAAGCTGAAATTTTGCATATTTCGGTTTAAAGAAACTTTATTCTCATAAAGACAATTGTCATTTACATGAGAACTTAAAGGAATCGGGTTGTGCGGAAGCCACGCGACTGGTAGACGACATGACAGTTTCGTCATCATCATGATATAATATAACACGGGAACGAAGTGTGTTATATTTTTCTGTCACTGGTATTACGAAACCAGCTGGACTAATATCTTGACGCGCGACTCAGGGTCACTTTTCTTGCTCGCACGGTATTGAAAGGAAAGTGAGTTAGAGTATAACCCACCTCAATATAGTCTAGTGCCCACCAGGATTTTGGGTAACCTATAGAAATGTATGACTTCAACTCATAGGCCATGGTCTGGCCCCCACCCAAGCCCCGCCTGAAAATAGTACTTTATGCAATCGTTGCACAATGAAGGTTCTTAAAGCCGAGTACCGCGTTATTACGCGTAAGGTACGCGATTTTAAGACCAAATTGTGTAACTATTGCATACAATATTTTTTATACGAGCAAAACACAGTTTTTTTTTTTTACTGTAATCTTCATTCCCCACTATGAATTTTTATTTTTGATGTAACCATTTTCGTTCAACTAAAATTGACCTATTAAAAAAAAACATGATGGCGATGGTCATGGCGGGTGCCTCGTGATTGGTTAAACTTTTTGACAAGTAGGTAATTTCAACCAATCAGTGAAAAGTAGCGTGCTTTTTAGGGTTCCGTACCCAAAGGGTACAAACGGGACCCTATTACTGAGACTTCGCTGTCCGTCCGTCCGTCCGTCCATCCGTCCGTCCGTTCGTCCGTCCGTCTGTCACCAGGCTGTATCTCAAGAACGGTGATAGCTAGACAGTTGAAATTTTCACAGATGATGTTATTTCTATTGCCGCTATAACAACAAATACTAAAAATAAAATTAAATAAATATTTAAGGGGGGCTCCCAGACTACAAACTTTTTATAGATTATATATATGTATAGGTACGGAACCCTTCATGCGCGAGTCGGACTCGCACTTGCCCAATTTTTTTTTAAATCAAATATGCTGATGTTCTCCCTTTCAAATTATAAGAGTTGAGTAAAGAGATGTCTTATGAATATTAAAGTTCTCTAGCGGGTACCATAGAGTATAGAATTTTGGTACCGATTAAAAAGTGCGTTATTGTGATTTTGTCTGTGAAATTATAATTGCCAGATTAAAGTACGCGAGTATAAAAATAATCTTAGATGTTCAACGGTGCCAACGGTGGAAGGTAGTATTTGTCGCGCGACAAAGAGTCGCGTGTCACAGTTATGCTAGTCGTACAAAGTGTCTTAATCAAGTCTTGGACATTTTGACTTCCGCGCGACAATACTACATGTCACTTTCCTTTCAGGGGCTTCTAAACGGGCCATGTTTTGCTGCAATTTGTGGCCGGCAACTATGGCCGTCCCTCTCTAACACCCTACGCTAGACCAAGATGCAAATAATGGCCGGGCAGCAAAATATGGCCCTTTTAATACCGTGGTTTAGGAGGCCCTTTCAATACCGTGCGAGCAAGACACGCGACGTTGAGTCGCGCGAGATACGAAGTCGCGTCAGGATATGCTAGCCGTGCTGTGGGCTGATGAAAATTTCACGTGTCCCGTTCATCGTGAAACATATCAAACGCTTGTATAATTACATATACACAAAAAAAAATATTTTTAGTAAAATATCCAGAATCTACATGCCAGAGAATGTACCATTTTTAGGGTTCCGTACCCAAAGGGTAAAAACGGGACCCTATTACTGAGCCTTCGCTGTACGTCTGTCCGTCCGTCTCTCACCAGGCTGTATCTCAAGAACAGACAGTTGAAATTTTCACAGGTGGTGTATTTCTATTGCCGCTATAACAACAAATACTAAAAATAAATAAAATAAATATTTAAGGGGGGCTCCCATACAACAAACTTGTTATAGATTATGCTACAGTCGAGTTCATTTACATCTACCTACACACTTATGAGAACAAAAATATCTGAACACGATTTTATGCTCCTGACAATAGGGCCGTGCTCAGATATTTTTGTTTTCGTAAGTGTGTAGATGTAAATGAATTCGACTGTACGGAACCCTTCATGCGCGAGTCGGACTCGCACTTGCCCAATTGTTTATACTAAAAAAGACTATTACTCAAAGTCACCAAACTAGTATCTCAAATAATAAATTTTACGAGACGAAATGTCTAAAACATTGTTTTTGTGATGTAAGGCCAATTATGAAATAAATTAGTGACTCGGTCTAGACGTCGTTTCATATAATGGAAGGTGGCCCCACCCTCCGCCCTGTATAGGGTTGCACTGCAAATCAATACCTAAAAATAGGTCTTGCACGATCTGGAACATCTAAGACGAGACGCTCGTAGGTCACGGTGACGTCTGAAAGTCGTTTAATTCTGCCCGCTGATAAATATTGGAAATTCTAATATGTTTTGAATGATACAGGATTTGTTGTTGGAATATTTTGCCGCGAAATCGATTGTTTTTTTTATAGCTTTCATTCCATTTCCATTTTTTTTATTTGCTGACCGCTTGTTTTGCACGAACGCACGCATTTTCGTAAGTTAAGATAGATTTCTACATGATATTAAGTAGAAGCGTAAGAACAAAGAAATAAATGTATTTTCATAACTAAACTCCTATTATACCTATTGTATACGAATAGTTCAAATAAAAGCAGACAAATACGAATGTTTCCGAGTCATTAACCTCAAATAATTACGCTCTATGTATCTGCCAATATTGTCCACATACCTTTATTTATCGGGGGGCACGGCAGTGCCCCCGCCAAGTCGAGCGCAAAGCAAACACTGCCATACCATCCTTTACTGGAACCATTTCGCCGCATTTTCAGGCCCCTATTTGAGCACCTCTGGATAAGACCAGAACGCAGAAGTTTTTGTCATCCAGTAAGCTATAATCACATACTTAAAATCCAAAATTTCAAGTCTGTAGGTCATTTAGTTCCGAAGTTAAGCGAAAGCAAAGTTTCGCATTTACGACACTCACTCATTCACTCACTCACTCATGATCATCAGTAAAGAACTAGTACTTCCCATAAATTCAGAGAGCTGAAATTTGGTACAGAGTTAGGGTTTAATGGCCACATAAAGCGAAAACTATAAAAATTGGCCAAGTGCGAGTCCGACTCGCGCATGAAGGGTTCCGTACTATAAAACAAGTTTGTTGTATGGGAGCCCTTAAATATTTATTTTATTTTATTTTTAGTATTTGTTGTTATAGCGGCAATAGAAATAGATCATCTGTGAAAATTTCAACTGTTTAGCTATCACCGTTCGTGATATACAGCCTGGTGACAGACGGACGGACGGACAGCGAAGTCTCTGCAGTAATAGGGTCTCGTTTTTACCCTTTGGGTACGGAGCCCTAAAAACTAGGATAATCGAAGATCTGGAGTACTCTGATTAGAAAACACAAGAGCCCAACCAAACTATTAGAGATCGACATACCGCCTTTACAAAAAAAATTCAACTTGTTGTTGTGTTCGGTTGGCCGCCGTCGCGACTGATCATCTCACCTGATGATGGATCGCGTACCGATTCGAAACATGTCGAGCGTTATTCGACTTCTACGACGTGAGTAAACCCGTTTAAGTATTTTAATATTCAACTTAGTGGGCCGCTTCATTTCATGTCAAAAATCCAAGGTCTGAAGTATTTTGACGACGCGTTTGGCTCGGTTTGTAGACACCTCCCTACTGAGCCGGCGGTCTCGGGTTCGAGTCCCGGCCAGGGCAAATATTTGTGTGATGAACTCGAATGTTTGTGCTTGGGTCATGGTTGTTCTATGTATTTAAGTATATCTTTATCTATATAAGTATGTCTATCGTCGTCTAGTACCCATAACACAAGCCTTCTAGAGCTTAATTTGGGACTAGATCGATTTGTGTGAGGTTGTCCGATATTTATTTATTTATTATTTATTTCATGAATAACCTTCAGCTGGTCTCAGCTGTATTAGAGATATGGTAATGCCCCCTTCAACTATTGGTACATAAAAAAATCGACTGTCATTGAAAAAATCCAGCGTAGTGGGTACACATCTTCTAATTTAATCTAGCATAGCGTCCCACAGCTGGGCGGGTTACGTATATTACAATCCCGAAAGCTTACCTAGTAGTTGAAATACCGATGGTCAAAATACCGAAAGTTCAAAAAGCCGATATTCGATAAACCGAAGCTCAAATTACCTATTTTCAGAAAATCGAAAGTTCAAAATCTCGAAATTTCATAATCCCGAAATTTTTAAAATCTCGAAATTATATAATCCCGAAAGTCAATGAGCACTTTAAAAGTGTCAGGACTAAACTAATCTGACTTTTCCGTGGAACCGATCTGCTCCGGCGCTGCGGGATGTTCAGCCCCTCCGACCTAGCGTAAGAAAGTGCGGGCATCAAGCGAGCCGCAGCGGCTGAGGCTGGTCGCCGAAGGTGACCAAAAAGCCGAAGCTGCGAAGGCGAGCGTAGGTGCCGCACTTTCTTACGGCGGCCGGGGGCTGCCCTCCCTCCGCGCCTCCGGCCTTTTATATACACTCTAGGGGTAGGGCAGACAAGACCACGTGGAATCGGGGTTGACAGCTTCGGTTCTGTGGCAAGTCGATTAAGAAAAGGAAAGAGTCCGGGAAAGTGGGAAATTATGACACTAAATATTCGATATTATGATAAAATATTCTGTCATGGACTGCCAACCGAACCGAACTTGTCTGGAACCGAAGCTGTCAACGCTCGCCTCCGCAGCTTCGGCTTTTTGGTCACCTTCGGTGACCAGCCTCAGCTGCTGCGACTCGCTTGATGCCCGCACTATCTAACGCTAGGGCGGAGGAGGGATTATTTGCATTTCGTTGATTTCGCTTATTATTTCGTGAGGTTTGTTAAAGTGAATTAGCAGGTTGTTATAAAACAATATGCCCACGTTTCTACAAAAAGAAGTGAAATCCCACCAAAAACATTCTGTAAAAAACTAGCCAAGTCTCGATGGAGCTGCTTGTTTATCTCTAAAAAGTAATGAAATCTAGACAAAGTCGTACCAAGTCTAAGGTTCCTTACTGCGATTTCTTTATTATTATAGTTAATGTTGTGTGACTTGGCCGTTGAAGAGTACACAAGGGTACAACACCAGGTGCTTCATGACACCATTGCACCAATCTGTCGCCAGAACCGCTACCCATTGACGATGGAAAATTGCCACTTGGAAAACGTTGATTCAATAACCAGTCAATTGTATTGTAGGCTTGATAAAGCTGCGTATTTCAATAATACTTATGTATAGGCGAGCCTGAAACAAACAGTATAAAAATATTTCTAGTACAGATGGACCTCCAATCATTGATAGAAGTCCGTCTGTACGTCTATTTTATGTTAGATCGGTGGTCGATTTGACGCTCCAAAAAGAAGAGAGCAGAAGTCAGCATTGTCAATGCTGAATGCATGTGCTGCACAATCAACAACAGCCTAACTGTTGTAAAAAAAAATTGTGTACTCTTCAACGGCCAAGTCACACAACATTAACTATAATAATAAAGAAATCGCAGTAAGGAACCTTAGACTTGGTACGACTTTGTCTAGATTTCATTACTTTTTAGAGATAAACAAGCAGCTCCATCGAGACTTGGCTAGTTTTTTACAGAATGTTTTTGGTGGGATACACATTACATTACACTACACTAACGCAACTTCAAAAGGGGAACTCTGAATATAGAAATTAGAAGTTTTTTACCGTCCTATCCTTCTCTATCTTGTGTCAAACAATGATTGTATGAGCGGCACATTACGACAAATTGCGAAGGCCGCCACCCGACCCGAGAGGACCGCGGACGAAGATCACCCGTGTACAAACACATCATCATCGAGACCACGACCACTCTGACAAGAGTGAGACGACTAGAAAGAAGAATGAGCGGCACGGCACGGTATGAAATGTAAATAATGACGGGCGACAAAAACAATTTCACATATATTAGGTAAAGTCAAATTTTAACTACCCGGAAAATGTAACATACAACCGTGTAATATTGTGTCTACGAAGTTCCCGTGCCATACGTTTCCAGGCTTTTATAATTATTACCTAATGTTGTAACCGCTTAATATAACATTAGATAATAATTATAAAAGCCTAGAAACGTATGGAACGGGAACTTCGTTTGACTCAATATTACATGGTTCTATGTTACATTTTCCGGGTAGTTAAAATTTGACTTCGCGTCACTATAAATGACAATCTTCAAATTTAAATTCATTGATTAGTAATTACAAAATCCTGTAATTCCGGAGCAGTGAATTGGGGCAGTCAATGTCACCGTATTATTGTATTGTAAACTATCTGAGCTCCGCGGTGTTACTCGCTGTTTATCAGATACAGCGCTGCATACAAATGAGGTGCAAAGTTAATGCAACCGATCGCGTTTGTTGTATGGGAGCCTCACTTAAATATTTATTTTATTCTGTTTTTAGTATTTGTTGTTATAGCGGCAACAGAAATACATCATCTGTGAACGGTTCCTGAGATACAGCCTGCTGACAGACAGACAGACGTACAGCGGAGTCTTAGTTATAGGGTCCTGTTTTGCCCTTTGGGTACGGAACCCTAATAAAAAGTACCGTTTGAGCGTGAACAAGTAAAATTTTTCACCTATATAATATACCGTGATTGTAGAAGACGTAAATCATATCTTTCGCCCGTGAGATTAACTTAATTACACCTAAAAGCGTGTTCTCGTGAAGATTACTACTAGATTATGTTGACGACGCGGTTGGCGCAGTTTGTAAGCACCTGCGTACTGAGCCGGCGGTCCCGGGATCGAATCCCGGCCAGGGCAAATATTTGTGTGATGAACTCGAATATTTGTCCTTGCGTCATGGTTGTTCTATGTATTTAAATATATATTTATCTATAGAAGTATGTATATTGTCGTCTAGTACCCATAACAAGCCTTCTTGAGCTTAATTTGGGACTAGATCGATTTGTGTGAGGTTGTCCGATATTTATTTAGTTAAATAAAAAATAATTTATTGCAATGGCGAAGTTAAGGGTTGAAATGTAATAAGATTATTTATTTATTAATTAGGCCACAATGGCAATTTTACAAGTCAGACTGTGAATCTACCGGCATTTCCCAATAGGAGACCGCTGTTGAGAAGTAAGCCGAAGGAAACAGAAACTTGATCGATTTGTGTGAGGTTATCTGGTATTTATTTATTACGTGAATCAAACAGCACCCCACAGCTCCTTAACTCAGATCCCTCTCATCACCCCGGACGCTGGAGCTGTTCGTGGAGTCCCTCCTCAGTAAGGCGCTGCAAGTGACGACGGCGCGCAACGCCAAGACCCTCAGCCCCTCGCACGTGAAGCAGTGCATCCTGGCGGAGTCCAGGTTCGACTTCCTCAAGGATCTGGTGAGTGTCAACAGCAGTCCCATAGGTGGCGTTAAAGTTAAATATACTTTAAAATAAAAAAAATAGGTACAGGGATCAAAACGGATGGGGAAATTGAAAGATTTTAAAGCCGCTTTCATATGAAGCTCCATAGCAAAGGTCACCTTTTACCTTAGCACGGCAGAGAACCAATTTGATTTCTAGGCCACTATACAACCTTGTCACAATGACAATGATATGAGATTTTAAGCGGATTTCATATTGACGTTCACTGTGACAAGGTACGAAATGGCCTAGGAATCAAGTTGGTTGACTGTAGTGCGTCTATGGTCTTTCGACAAACGCACGTATTTTAAAAGCTTTTATTTAACTTGCATTGTATGTATGTATCTAAGTATGTTTGTTCGGGTGAAATCTTGCAACTCAATTTTGAAGCAGATATCGTCAACCGATTGAGCTGAAATTTTGCATACTTACTTAACTTTGATGACAATACAATAATATGTTACCATGGGGCTGATCTGATGATGGAGCCGGAAGGTGGCCATAGGAAGTCTATAATAGAAAAAGCAATACTACCGAGCTTGGGCTCTTTAGAATCGTCTCAGTGAGCATTTGATGGATATCCAAAGAAAAGTACAGTCGGCTATAAAAGGTTGCCACTAAGATGTCATTTTTGACAGAAACTTATTAAGATTATTTTTAAATCGAAAAGCTAATTTAATTGTTTTCATAATCCTTATAATTCATAAATCAGTAATTGTACATCTATCGTGATATGGCAACAAAATGACTAATTACTTATTTTGCCCATACAAGTTGGTATCCAACTTATGACGTCACATCTCTATAGCCTTTTACAACCCCTAATACAATCGGCCCTATAATACAATCGGACACCTGTGGAAGTTGTTGTCGAGAAGGAAGTAACTCTTCATTGCTTATTCTGTTGATAAGATATGCTAAGTTGTTTTGTTAAAATCAAGCGCGTCTCGCCAATAAACGTTACAGTTTGGCAGGAAATTACTTTTTGTATTTTGTATACGTTTTTGTTGGTAAATAAAAAAATGTATGTAGCGTGTTCCGCGCTCCGTAGAAATGTCGACCTTAACGGTCATTTCTGACTTTAAGAGCAGTCTAAATGTTGGTAGTTACTTATCTATCTATATAAAAGAAGAAGTCCTGACTGACTCATCAACGCACAGCCGAAACTACTAATGTTAGAGAGTTGATTTTTGCACAGTAGGTTACTTTTATAACGTGGGCTAGAGATAAGAAGCGATTTTGAAAAATTCAATCCCTAAGGGTGTTAAAAAGGGGTGCAAAGTTTGTATGGGGGAAACTTTTTTGTTTGAGCTAGAGACTTGAAACTTTGTAAAAAGGTATTAAAATAAAGTGGAAGAAAACTAATTTCAGCGTTTTTGAAAATTCACCCCCTAAGGTGGTAAAAAACGGGTTAAAAGTTTGTATGGAGATTAAGTATTTTGTTGAGCGCGGGACTTGAATTTTTGTTTAAAGGTACACTATTAAAATACAAGAAAATTAATTTCAGCGTTTTCAAAAATTCGTCCTTTAAAAGGGTTAAAAAGGGGTTAAAAGTTTGTATGGGGGGAACTTTTTTTTTCAGCTAAAGACTTGAAACTTTGTAGAAAGATTACTTATTAAAAAACACAAAAAGTACTTTCAGCGTTTTAGAAAATTCCACCCCTTAAGGGGTTAAATAGGGGTGCAATGTTTATATGGGAGAAACTTCATTTATTGAACTAGAGAGTTGAAACTTTGTAGAACGCTTACTTAATCAAATACAAAAAAGTGATTTCAGCGTTTTGAAAAATTCTGCCCCTAAGGGGATGAATTAACTAAGAATAAAATTCCTTACCTACCTATTTTAATATCTTTGTCATCATCAAAAATCTACGCGGACGAAGTCGCGGGCGGCCGCTAGTCTTATCATATAGGTATTTGATCCCAATAAAGAAAAATATCAATTGACATCCTCTATTTTTTTTATTGTTAACGTGTGTTTGATTTCTGTTTTAGGTCCAAAACATACCAGACGTTTCAGCAGCTGAAGAGAAAGAAATGATGAGCGCAGAAGATTCACCCAATTCATCCAGGTATGACTGAAATCATTGCAATCCTTCATTATCATCATCATCATTTCAGCCATAGGACTTCCACTGCTGGACACAGGCCTCCTCAATATTGTAATCCTTATTGACGAGTATGTTTAAAAACGGCTACATCTTTAAGAGGCCTTATTCCTTGTGAAATTATTTTTTTCATATTATGACAAATATATTGATAATTTCAACCAACTTTTTGAAGTGAATAATACTTTTCCCCGAGTTCTGGGTAGTAACATAGCTAGTTCATGCTTTCATTGCGTGCAGTCGAAAATAAGTTGAAATAACTAGTTTTCCGCTTAAATTTTGTCAATTTCGAGTAGTTTTTGAAACAAAAATTATCAATGAAAAATTCAAACTGTAGGTTTCAAATATATACCAATAAATCCCAATAGCCCTGTTCTAGGTAGTAACATAAATTATATGTTAAGAAACATGTTTGATCATAGAGAAAAATGTATAATACAATCAGGTTTTTAAAAGGAATAAGGCCTCCGGAACCTTAAGGAACCGAACATCTTTCCCGAGGGCTAGACTATCTATACATCTTATACCATCGCTAAAGACATGATTGAATGTGCAGAGATTTTTGCCTACTGTACATATGATATTGCTTTGAACAAATATCTTCTCCAACTTTACCTTTTCTCCATGCCAAAAACTTGAATACACAGTTCGGTATCTTCAGGCGCGGATACAAGACAACCCTGACGGATCTGGCTTACGAATCTTACGATCCAAGATACTTAATAATTTTGGCCATATCAGAATCAGAATTAGAATCAGAATGTCATTTATTGTGTATCACAGGTAGTTTCATACAGATCTTACAAATAGGTCAGTTCTCTGTGACATGTCTTACGACGTACAATAATTTAATAATAATAATTTGAATTTATAGTCTTTGACGTCAAATAACAATTCCATTTAAAAATATAAAATAACAATAATCGTTTATTACATCTAACAATCTAACAATTACATACATATCAAAATACTAAAGCCGAAATGTCAGACTAATACATAAAGAAAAAATTATAAAATACCACATTATACTTAACTATATTCAATTTGTAAAATTATCGGATAAAAAAATCATCTAAATTATAATAACATTATCTTCACGACGCCATGCAAATTTCAATGAAAGAAGTCACTTAAATGTAACATTATTCTACCAGTTAATTAAGCAAAGTTAACTAAACATTTAAAAAATATTAATTTAAAGTTATTCAAGTTAATCTAAAAACTAATTTAGTGTAGTAATTTTTTTTACAAGATAAGCGTACAGTTTGTTTAGCTAACCTAAGTAAAGCAGTTTGTTTAGTTTAGTTAAGCATATAGTTGGCTGTGCCAGCAGCTCGTACTGTGTCGCACAGGAACTCGCCGCACCTCCGGGCCTTGACGCTGCTCAATGCAATTCTGGTGTCAACACCGGAATGTGATCTATTTGCGTGGCGATGGACGGCTGTGTGTACTCGTAGTGCGTGTTTGAGGTACTGTGAGTTGATGGATGACAGGACTACTAGTGTTCCTCTTTGATAAGTGTACATCTAGTTTCACAGTGTATTAGATTTAAGTCTGTAATGCTGTGTAAATATAATAAATAAATAGTAGTTTAATAATTTAACTCTTATCCCCAGATTTTCAGACACATCAGCACCGCGCCGGGTGGCCAGAGAAGACTCGAACAGCTCGAGCAGTAGCGAGCTTCGACAAAGGGTGTCTCGAGAGATGCCTCAGAGAAGCGTCTCACTTGACCCAGACATCCACCGGCCGCGGTACGAGGTCACCTCCACCATAGTCTCCACAGATACAGTCATGGACTTATCGAAAAAGGCCACGGAACCTAAACCGGTGCGGACCGCGAATTTCTACCAAGAAACCCTCCCAGATGAGACACCACAGCCTAGCGTTATCACCCCAAACCCGACCTACGCTAGTCCGCGACCCTCAACGTCAAACTACACTCAAACGCCAAAGCCGGAACGATTCTTCCCAGAGACACAGAACAACAACACCCCAGTGACACCAATTTTGAATATAGATTTCACTAAAAGCTTAGCTAAACCTGAAATTAAAGTCTTAGCTGCAGTGGATGTGCCAGTGCAAAGGCAAAATTCGAGGCATAAAGATGTGAAGAAAGTGAGACCGACGCCCGCGGTGCCGGTTATAGATTTGGATAATATTAACTCTGGTAATCTGCAGATCGACGAAGACTATGATACCTGAATATGTTTGTAAGTTTGTTTGTTTTTTTTGTTGTGTAAGTTTGTTGTCCAATGAGGTTTTGTTCAAGCGTTTTGTGTTATTGAAATAACTAATACTGTCTTATTTTGTTTCTTGTTTATGTTTGACTTGCTCTTTATGACGCGTAATTGAAACGAATCCTTATCGAAGTTATATAGGTATTATATCGGAAACTGATTCAATAATCATGTTTTTAAACATGCACTTTTGCCAAGAACTTTTTTATCGGGAATACGGTAAGACCAAACAACACAGAATTATACAGAAAATCTAGTCACGGGTAGTTTTATTTACGTAAAATAGGTACTTTGGCAGAATTACTTGGTTTTGAGGCTATATATATAGTCCTCGTCGTATCTTGCACACGGCGCGGATGTGACTTGCAAAGTCAAACTTGGTTTTGAGGTTGTTTTTGAACATAACAAAACCATCAATCTTTTAGACACAGTGACCTTTTAGTGCACAAAGCAAAGATAATTAGTCAGTATGACTACACACAATGACATACACTGCTACGGGTGATTATATCTTCATTTCGGCAGGTTAAATTACCTTTAGATTGGTACCGAAAGTGCCAAATACTGGCCTAATTTCGGGATTTCCACTGGAGCCGTGAATTTTCCAGAACTTTTATAAGACAATCTTAATCTTTACCGTGTCTTCACCGTGACGATGAAATGAAATGATTTATTCAGTAAGTATGCCACAAGGGCAGTTTTACAACTCAGATTGTGAATCTACCGGCATTTCCCAAGAGGAGACCGCTGTTGAGAAGAAACCCGGAAGAAACTCAACAGTAAGTCATTTTATTGTAAAAAATTGTCAGTTTACTGTCATTCATTCATTTTCAGGCTGGATCGTTAGTCCGAGAGGGAATGATTATGGTTGTCTCGACATTCTGGCCAGACCGTCCGTCTAGGACTAGCACTACGCTTCGCGTCCCGCGACGTAGCTTTGCCGGTCACTTTCACAGTACAGCGAAGAAAGAGATAGGTCATATTTCTCGCGCGAGAAGGTCACAGTTGTGCTAGAAGTGCTGATGGGAAAACCGGACGCTAGCAGACGAAACGTGTAACTGGTGTCTACGGGCCGCCACAGACAATACAATACAAGTACTCTTTAATGCACACCTCATAAAACATACAAGAGAAATACAATGCAAGAAATTACAATTAGAGGTAAACAACAGGCGGTCTTATCGCTAAAGAGCGATCTCTTCCAGACAACCTTTGGGTAGTGGAGAACTTGAAAAAAAAAAAGATTTTGTTATTAGGCGTTCCGTTTTCATTCGATTTTCGTACAGAAAGACGTCAGCAAGCGAGAAATCGCCATATGACACACAGACACTTTCTGACGTTATTCCGTACTGAAACTGAATATCAGTGGCGGCCCTAAGATGAAGCGCGGTGTTTAAAAACGGTTATCATTACCGATCGGAAAATCCAATGTAAGTTGTACGTTTCGCTTGAAGGGGTTCCGATCCGACCCGCCGCAAGTCGCGTAGCAGCACGGACAGCTGCCTCTGATGAAGAACTCCATATGAGTTCCAACTTCCAAACATGTCGGGCCGTTCCTGTCAATTTTTACTTGAGTTTAAACGGCTTTTATTATTATTAAAGCTAGTATATAGTTTGTAAGTATACGCAAAGCGTTTCATGCAAGTTATTGGAATATAAACGTTTTTTTTTATGTCTGAAACCTCATTGGCTAACAAATATATTAAATATGTTATGTTGTTTACCATGTGTAGTATATTTTTAATCGGTACATCGATATTGCTTCGTTCTAATTAACTTCATGAATTTCAAGATCAACCTCAAATAATAGTGAATACAGTTGATATTTTGAATGAATGATTGCCGAACATCAATATTGACAGTCACGATTGACGAGTATGAGTTTTATATGAGTCATGATTATTTTTATTTTCCATTTCGTCTGTTTGCTTTCCCAAATTCTGATTTAAACCATCGATATTTCAATGCAAAATGTTTGTATTACAGACTGATTACAGACATGTTACGGGTCAGAATAAAACGTTATAGAAAAGGCGTATTTGCCATACAAAAGGAGAAAAAAAGCACTTGGTATAGGTTCCGTTGTGGGACAATAATTAAGGATACTATAAGGAACCTTAAAGCAGAACCCTTAAGGCACGTTATCCGATAGTTAATTATCTTCGCACAACGGAAACTTTGATACAAATTTAAGCCCTTACATATTCAATATCAATATTTAGCGATAATTAATAACCAATAAAGGATATGCCTGCGAATATCTCTGTGGTTTCGACTAAAGTTAAAAGTATTCACACAATTTACAATTTGGGAAAGAAAACTGGCGATTTTAGCTAGTTAGGTTTTGTAAAAGTTGACATTAGAAATGAAACGATGAACGAATATAAGGATAATTTTCAAGATTTACTTGAATATATGACGTTCACAGCGTTGACAATTGTTTTGTTATATGAAGTCTAACCTTTTTAGATTAAGAACATTTTTTACTTTGGATAAGTTTTCAAAGAAATATGTCTAGCAAAACTGTTTTCAAGTTACGCGCAATTATGATCGGTTTTGGTCAAAAATTTAATTAATAACTGTAAATGATTTAAACGTTTGGAATTAAACTAATAATTATATTTAACATAATTTAATTTCGCCTGGTGACCACCAAAACTCACTAGAATTTCTGTCACTGCTCTACAAAACCTCGTATCTATTTAGTAAATTGATACTGAGATACGAGTTTAACAAAGTTCGTATCTCATTCTCTATATGAAATGGAATATATCGTTAGTATCCTAACTTAAAACATTAAGTAGGTATTTGGGTCGATTGCAAAAAAATTGTACATAGTTAATAATAATAATAATAATAATAAGTCTTTATTTTCAGATAACTATGATCCATACATTATTTTTTAGTAAAATACTTATACCTATGTTAGTTTAAAAATAATAATAAATACGTTAATACATTAAAAACAAATTTCCAATAAAATTCCATCAAAATCCCAATTAAAATAAAATGTCTGATTACAAAAAACAACGACAAGATAAGTAATAAATTTTAAAACCTAATAAAATGAAATAAAGAAATTAATATAAAATTGACAAACTAAAATTGTATAAAAAGATTAAAATTGTAAAATTAAAATTGTATAACTAAATAAATTGAGAATTAATAAAATAAGTTAATACATTAAAACAAATTTTCAATAAAATTCCTTCAAAATTCCAATTAAAATAAAATGTCACATTACAAACATAAGAACAAAATAAGTAATTAATTTTAAATCTAATAAAATGAAATGAAGGAAATAAAATAAATAAGGGCTTTAATTAAAACATAACTTGATTGATTCCTTTGTGTGACGAAAGTTACCCATACATTTTGTATGACTAACTTTTGTCACACAAAGGAAGCGATCGTGATTTTTTGTTAACTAAGCTTTTAACTATGTACAATTTTTTTGCAATCGACCCATTTGTTACTTAGTAAGTTTTGATTGTCAACAGACGATTTAAGAAGTTAAATTCTGTCAAACCTTACATCTTTTAAATTAAATTTGTCGAAATTTGTTTGCGAATCTAAGCTTATATTTTGGAGAGCCTTTCGCTAAATTTCAAACTGTAAAAGTCTTTTGAAAACTTTATTTTCCAAGAGCATATGAAGTAAAGAATATTATTTTGAGGGTCTATTGCTAATCATCACAGTTCATGTAGTATTGTCAAACATTGACAACAGCGCCCTCTCTCGCCGTCCTAACACTAGCTGGAGAAGTAATAGGCGGGGGACGTAAACGCACACGTCCTAGAAGTATAGTACATGCAATTAGCATAACAAAGAAAAGTGGTTCAGAGAACGCTTTGGCGGAATATAATTCTTAATAATACGCGATGTGCGTAACGTCGTAGCTCAGGGGTTAGAGCACTACGCCGGATAAGTAGAGGCCGTGGGTTCAATCCCCGCCTGTAATGCAGTGGATCGCGTAAAATTTTGTATTTATTACCTCTGTAATAGTAGGAATCCTTTTTACAAGCTTTTATTTAGCTTGCATGGTATGTTTAAAGTATGTTCGGGTGAAATCTTGCAACTCAATTTTGAAGCAGATATCGTCAACCGATTGAGCTGAAATTGTGCATACTTACTTAACTTTGATGACAATACAATAATATGTTACCATGGGGCTGATCTGATGATGGAGCCGGAAGGTGGCCATAGGAACTCTATAATAGAAAAAGCAATCCTACCGAGCTTGGGCTCTTTAGAATCGTCTCAGTGAGCATTTGATGGATATCCAAAGAAAAGTACAGTCGGCTATAAAAGCTTGCAACTAAAATGTCATTTTTGACAGAAACTTATTTGATTTCGAATTAACAATGAGACCGAATGCGTATCGTGTGCATTATGAAAGGCATATTCGGATTCTTAAAAGGATTCCTACTATATCAATATTTATAAAAATAATAATATTGTTGTGTCCACACAAATGTTGAGTAAAACGTGAGTGACAGAGATGGTACGATAAAAATTCTAATTTTGGACTGGACCCGTCAATACAAAAACTACTTTTTACTTAGCGAGTAAACTGTACCTACCGTAAAACGCTAATATGATCCAGGGACGACTATTTGCAACCTAAATTGGAAAGACTATATCCTGATACACTGCAACCTGAATAGTTTTTTTCGTCTATTACGTTTTTACAATAGTTGTGTCTATTAGATGTTAGTAGAAGTTTTACAGTTTTTTTTACAAATCTGCTGTGGTGTGGTCTGTATATTTGACCCATATTGACTAAAAGTCCTTTTTCGTCTAAGATCGTTTTAGACAACTAAGCGTTGCCAAATAAACAATGTAAATACGTTCTATGGTTTTATGATAACACCTTGAACGAACGAGCGCTCAGGCTAGGCTAATATTTCTATGGAAAAGTGTATCTTTTGATGATATAGAAACTCAATATTATAATAGCTACCCCAACTCTCTTTTTAACGCTTTTATTACCTGTAACTAAGTTTTACAACTTACCCAGGTACTTCTGGCTGTCGTATCGAAATGAAACTTTTCATTTATATGTCGTTTACGTGACAATGCAATAATTTGGTATTTTTAGCTAATCTAATCTACAGTCGGTAATAAAAGCGAATCTAAAAAAATCCTTTGACGAAAATTTGTTTAAAGTAACTCGTTCAGTTGGTCTGGGAAATGATTTGTCTCGCTATAGTCGGTTATTTTATTGCGCTTCTATGATGTCATCAAAGACGCACTTACATCGGACGCTATCTAATAGCATATAATATAATTGTCGTCATAAATCAAATAATACGAGTAGGGCATTCTCGCATTCCTGTACCTCTAGCACAACTGTGACACGCGAGTCTATCTTAGTTGTGCTAGACGGTCTGTTGAACTAAGATAAAGTGAACGCAACACACGATATAGGAATACTTCAGAATATATGCATCTTTACTTGATCTATGCAGAAAACACTTAAAAAAAAGTTAAGATCGATGACTACTACCTACTACTACACAGTAGGGACTTAATATAAGTAAAGAGAAGAGAGGGAGTCTTGTTGACAACCAACACTCACTAAGTAACGAATACCTACTAACAAAGCTCGTATCTCAGCGTCAAAGTACTTACTAGATACGAGGTTGTGTAGAGCAGTGACAGAAAATCAGTGAGTTTTGGTTGGCACCATGCGATATGTGGAATGATACTGTCTAGCTCTAATATTATTTCGTTCTAAATATTGAAGTTCCACTAAAGGTCATCATATATGTAAGGAAAGGTGGAATAAGACTTACTACATAGTTTATTGTCGAATGGGGTCGAGACAACAGTACAATCAGAATCACCAACAGTTAATATAGTTATTGGTATAGCCTGTCCGATCTCTAAGATCAAAATGAAGTCACTTTGGCACAAGGTGCAAACAACCGTATGAATGTAAATTTAAGGTTTTTTTTTATTTTTTATGTCATAGGGGGCAAACGAGCAAACGTATCGCCTGATGGAAAGCGATTACCGTCGCCCATAAACACCTGCAACACCACAGGAGTCACAAGTGCTTGCCTACCCGGAGGACGAAGATAGAATGCCTCTATGCTAGTAATTTCACCGGTTGTCTTCACTTGTGCCAGTTTGACATAATTTGATCTTAGAATTCCGTATAAACTATATGTATATATGGGCCACAGTTGCCAGAAATAACTGTTTTCATCCATTTCATTCATTCATTGGACTGTGGCGGTCTTTCCTCCGGTGATAGTCTTATCTCACCTCACCTTATGTGACCACTTTTACTGATGTGACGAAGACGTGAATAGTATTTTTCTACCTAAATAATTGTTTTACTGTCGCTACAAACTCACACAAATGAGTCATTATAAAATTTATGTCTAGACGTATTTGCGTTAGTAAGTAGTTAACGAATTCGTAGTAGGCTGGAGTTGAGGGCAGCCGACTCAAGTACCACTCAGGCTGCAAAACCAATTATACAGCTTAAATTAGAGTTATAATGGCTGTATAAGGTCTCATACAGCCTGTTTGCTAACTAGGAATGCGCTATTAACGTGATGTTATAATTTGAAACACCCACCTTCGGCTGGGCTCTGAACTCGCGCATACTATATTTGAAAATGTTTAGATCTACATATTTGTGTAAGTATTAACCAGGAATTTTCTAACACTAGGTACATTATGTGTTAATTGAATACAAGTCTTTAGTCCATAATACTGAAACGAAAAATCACATTCAGTGTAGTAAGATTCTTGGTGTACTAATATCAATATACTGTAGCGGAAAGTATGGAATGAATTCTGTTACTGGTAAAGAAAGTTATGTACAATCAGTCGCTTAAAGATATACACGATTAGTCTGTTCAAAAATATATTTGCTCGGGGTTCAACTTTTTCAATACAGTTGACAGGTTAATTAACTGTTTTCTGTTACTCGTTGCGATGGTGATGTCCTCTGACTCTGAGTCACTCTTTAAATTTAAAATCTTTGTAATTGAAACAGTTATAAGCCCATTCTTATGTAGACTATGTCCTGACAATACCAGGAATATAAAGTAAAATAAAAACACTTTTCTAAGTTTAATCACTTGTCTCTTGAGTGACGGGACATAATAGGTTGCCTATCTGGAACACTAATTTTTGTTTCCCATCTGTACCGTTTCGCCAAATTTTCATTTTTCCGAAAGCCATTTTTCCAGTACTGTTAATTTTTCAGAATAATTATACAACTAACTTAACCGAATGGGTTCTTTGAAAATATGTTTACTTAATCCTGAACAAATTTCGAACAAATGATAATTTCGTGAAACCAGATTGGAAACCAATGTTACGGAGTTGAGACAGGTTGAGATGGATACTGACATAACAACAAGAAAAAGTTGATCGACCTATTCATTCCATATTTTCTGCAGATGTACGATGACGGAAGGAATAAATACATCGGTAATTTTCCTATAGGAGCCAGTTACCAGTGACTCGGAGTTATCTAATTTTAAACCGTATTGTTTAATCTCTAGGTTAATTTTCCCTTAACCGATGTCTATCCTTACTTGTCTTATTTAGTTATTGGATTTCTTATCCAAATTAACTTTTGCTAAAATAAGGTCATACCTAATCAGTAATATGGCGTTTCTGGTAACAGTTACAGTAAAATGGTAATCAGAACGTGAGGCACTGGATGATAGTAGTATCCATTTTATGGGGCACATTTTCTTGTATAAGGTGTAGGTACAAATGATTCTGAGCAAGACAAAAAAATATGGTGTACACTTTTATTACAAACACCCAAGCCTTTAAAATGTTGGACGTGATAGTGTTTAAAATGTTATTTTACTCGCTTTTAAATATATATTTTGATGTTTAGTTTGCAAAATAGGACAAGTAGGAATAGATAGTTTAATTAAGACTGTATGAACGACTCGAAAGCAATAATGCGCAGGAAGGGTAATCTATAGTAAATGTTAGGATATTGTGTACAACGCTTCATTATGTTTTTATGTTGTAAATTATAATAGAATACAGTTTGGTGATACGTATGTTTGTTTATTTTACTCAGTTTTCAACTTGCTTACGGCCCGCTGCTGCAGTGCCGTATTTACCCCTAGGCCAATAGGGCCTAGGGGCCCAGACAGTCTAGGTCTAGGGACCCCAGTTCCAGAAGTAGGACATGCACCATATTTATGTTCTCCTTATTTATCATTGAATACATACTATTTAATTTGTTGAAAAGCATTTTGTGATAGCCCTATCACAAAATGCTTTTCAACAAATTAAATAGGCGGCCCAAAATGCCTAGTGCCCAGGAGCCCGGCCTTGTCCACCGCGGTGAGGCGAGCGGCTGCCATGGGTGGGAGCGGAAGGTCCGAGTGACATGTCTCTCTCGCTCCTATGGCCGATGAGCCGTAGCCCACACATGACTACGCGCCACATTAGAGAGCGAGAAACCAAGCTCGAACCTCTCGCTTCTCGCCGCTGACGGCACCACAATCCAGAAACCAGAGCTTAAGGGTGCGTTTCCATTGAAGCGAGGCGGAGCTGAGACGTGCGGAATAGACCAATACCAGCACCAGCACAACTTTGACACGGAACTGTTTCTCGCGCGAGATATGCTACCTATCCCTTTCTGTATAGTATCGTGAGAGAGGGACGGGTGATGCTATATCGCGCGATATGAGTCGCGAACCATAGTATCTCGGCGTTTTGTCCGGAAGGACGAGGCGCGCCAGCGCCAAGACAGGCAAAGGGCCCCCATGGACCCGCAGTCAACATAAAAACAAAAAAAAAAAAAGCGAACCATAGTCGTGCTAGACGGGCTGAGTTGAAATCTGTATCTCACTTTTGTGATTGGTGGATTCCGCACGTCAACGCCGCGCTTCAGTGGAGACGTACCCTAAGGGAATTCACTTAGGTTGGAAAATAAATAATTTCATCAAGTATAAAAATATTTCGCTTTATTGATGTTAAATTAAATTATTGTTACTTAACAATAACATCTTATGGATTAGCTTAACTCGATACAAAATTTAGAATTTTTTCAAGAGATTACAAAATATAATCCAAAATTTTAGGAGGGTAGGTCAGACAGATTTTAGGATGTGATTGGCAAGATCTGTCGTTTCATTTATCTGTGACGGCTTCTAGAAAAATCCAAAGCGAACATTTTCTTCCACAACTGAATGATTTAATAAATATAATTTGAGATTCTAAACATACATATAATCAATTCATTGTAAAACAATTTGAATTTGCAGTCTCGCGTCTCCCACAAAGTTATGATTTGCTTATACAATATAAAAACAGTCTGTATGTTGTTCCCTAACTCTTAAAGCTATATTATTCCCTAAATAAAAAGATCCCGTAGTCGAAGTGTTGATGTGATGCGAGTTGGCAAACTGAATTTTAGAAAAACTGTAAAGTTGCGTACGCTACTTTGTACTGAAGGATTAAATGAAAAAAACATTTATTGCAATGGCGAAGTTAAGGGTTGAAATAAAAAGAAATAATTTTACAAATCAGACTGTGAATCTATCGGCATTGCCAAAGAGGAGACCACTGTTGATTTCTTCGTAAATTACTATAAAATGAGAAAAAACTATAGAATGACCGTTAAACTGAAACGCAGAGATAATTTTAGGAGGGAATTAAGGGTGCTTATATATTTCAGTTTGCCAAGACACACCACACCTTAAATAATAAATAAAATTAGGACATAATACTGATATTACAGTTATTAATAATATGGTAATTGATGGCGATTTATTTACATTGTTGTGGCATGAAATATAATTTAGTAAAACGCTATATACACCCGCATTTTCGTATGCAAACTTATTCTGAGCTAATTTATAATACAACCGTTATGTATACAATTATTTCCTAAACTACCCACTAACTTAATCTCTAAAAAGATTTATGGTTTAAAAATATTATGCAAAGAAAAATGCATTTTAAGTATACTTTATTCTATTAACTTGTGCAAAAACACGATAATTCAAATAATTAAAAGCACCTTTAACAATATTACTTTAAGGCACATCATTGAGCGTTTGCGTGTTTTTCATTTCTCTACCACAAGGGGGGGACCAGCCAATATAAAATAAAATACTAGTACTATTTAGGTACTGAATGTTGTTGTTATTTCATGTTTTTTAATATGATCGGACAAAAATGAAGCGAGTTCTTTTTCGAACGAGTCTAAAGAGAGGAAGCTAAATATGTGGTTTGATGCTCTTTATCACCAATCAATCCCTTTTCAACTTGAAACTCTCTTTGTCAGTTACTTTGGGGATAAGATACAATGCCATTAGTTCACATATTAGTTACTAGACTATAAATAATCATTTGAAAAACACTCAGCTCATATTAAAGGAAGACTTCATATTAATATTTCAAAATATGCATACAAAAAATATATTAACTACTATTAAAGAATAACTGCGAAAATATTACATCAAATTAAAGGTAATATAAATAGCTTAACTAATCAAATCTAATTCTGAACTCATTACCGAGTAAGACATTTAGGAATGTATTTATGTCTGAATGGCAGTCTTTGAATCATTTCAATAGTTTTGTTATATTGCCTTCTACAGTATTTCATACATTTATTATATTTCATTTCACATTTTAAAACCAAATAGTTTAAATTTAGAGTGATGCCACCTCTACACACCTCCCACATCATATACCTATGCTAACCCATCCTTCCTTCCAACAATGCATTTGCTAATTTAACTTATATTAGTAGAAACAAGCAAAATTTTGTATCTTTTGTTATACTCGTTTCCTACCTAACCACGCCTCTAGAATGCATGTGTATTGTGTTAGGAATTTTCAGCTCAACTCATTACCTTCGTACAGACTCTCACAGACCTCTAACAATCTCAACACAGGGCTTATATTGTAAGGGAACAATGACCTTGAAACCAACTTACTAATCTGCAATCGCAATCGTATTAAAACTCTCATCGTATCATCTAGACCTCTGCTCCCAGCTGAATCAGTGTGCTGGCATGTCTCAATGAATTTAGGCCAGTTCCGCCGCACATATTTGAGAAATCTGAGCAAATAGAGCAGAAAGCAAGTCTCATTGCTCACCAAGTAGTCCAGTAATACATCGCTGTCATGGGAAACTACTTTCAAGAACTCTATGAATGAGGCGATCGGGTTTAACATTGGTATTAAGTCGGGATATACAGAGTTCCGATATACAATGCCAACAGTAATATCCAAAGTGCATACCATAGATTCAATGAGATAGTCATCCTGTTCACTAAATAAATGTATCAGCATTTTAGTGAAGGGAGTCTCTGGGTGGAATTCCATTGAGTTTCTAATGAAAACATCAAGTTTCTTCAATACATCACGTATTGACCTTTCAACTATTTGCATGTCTTGTATGGCATTGTAATCGGATGAATCAATAGAACTATCCGAGGAATCGCATCGCATTTCTTTCACTGTCACAGCAATCGATTTTAGGACTAAGAGAGACATTCTTTGTAACATAGTTTTATCTACTTCACTACTAGATTGAGTGGAGTCATCATTATCGTCATCTCCGTAACTTTGATCTACCAGTTGGATAGATGCCGACAGTGGCGCGACTTCGGGCCCGAGGGAGTAGTCCCGTAGAACTGTGCAATCATTGCCAAGGAAACCAAACCCGCTTCGACTGTTCCTGATTCGTACATCATTGAGAAGCCTGAAATCTTTCACGAATCTGACGATAGAATGAGCCAAACAGCATATCTCTTCAGGCAGAATATCTTGTAATGCTAAAGTGGAACCGTAGCACAGGACTTCATTAAATAAACTTAATAAATGTGTATACACCATGCTCGGAAGGACAGTGTTCCTTAATAAATCTACAAAACCCTGCAAGTCTGCATAAAATGGCTTAGTGTCTATCACTGAGAGGTTAGCTTTTACACTTATGATATTCTCCCACAATGAGAAAAATGTGAGAATGCAATTTTCTGCATTAGCTAAATTCAGGTACCTGAGGAGTAGGAGTTTCATATTCTTCACTAGAACAGGCCAATGATGCTCTAATGTTTTTATTGTCAAGCATTTGATATGGGAAGTATCAAATGACTCAGAATCTGTTAGAATGACTGTTATGCATCCATTTTCATTGACCCTTTCCATTCTTGATACTTGAGGCTCAGGGGATTCCGGTCGTTCAATCCCATTGACCTGCTGGTCCATAGGGAATTTTAGAACTGGCTCATGAAGCTTGAATGCTGCTGGTTTTGCCTCGGTGGGCTTATCACCTGAGGATGTTGATGGTGCACTATGTGTTTGGAGATTCGAGAACTCATTGTGCAAATTGTCTCCATGGGAGCTGGATGGCATCTGACTTGTACTACTGTAACCCACACTACTCCTAAAAGGGTTGTCTTCTTGAACATGCATGTTGCCTACAGAGTTGATGTAATTGCTATCTTCAAGAGGATGCTGCTCTACATCCTTCCATTCAACTATCCTTTTAATAATATCAAGACTAAAGTTAATCTTTTGTACTGTTATTCTATTTATCCTATCAAACAGGTAGATATTTTCAGCAATTTGTTGCAGCCAGTTCTCTACAACTGTATCTTTAGCGACTATGAGGAAACTCGCTAGAACTCTGCTGGCCACAAATGTGATAAACCTACTCTTGTGATCTGCAAGTTCCACCACTTCTGTGACCCAGTCATGCCTGTTTCTGACCAGCATATCACACGCCTGCATTAATTTGGAGCATATTGTACCCGTGTTGTTCTGTTTCAAATATATATCAAACATTAACTGCATAGTTGATAAGTAAGTTAACGAGCATGTTAGAGGCCACGACACAATATTTAGGCGCCTATCAAACATTTGTGAGACTTTATGCTCTTCCACCGTACATAAACATTGACCTACTAGGTTTTCTTGTAGTATTCTAAGCTCTGCAAGTAGTTTATCGTCTGCCACCGTCCATTGCTGTGTTGTGCTGGAGGAGGATGGTATGATCTCCTCACTAGGCAGCCGTAGGATTGTCGAGCAATCCACGGCGTCCTCGCTAACGGTGCCGCTATCAGGGGACTCACCATTTCGTGGGAAGTCATCTGAAACCTCGGCTGGTGGCGTTTCAGAGTCGAAAATGTCGGTAATCTCTTCTGCCGACCTGTCGCTGCCATCGTCGATGTCGGGCGCATCTATACGCTGCTTCTTTTTAACAGGTTGGTCGGAAGCCATACCTTCATTTGATTGCCCTTCGCAATCCAAGTGCCCTCGCAAAACCATTAACCCGTACCGTGTCCGGCTTGGCTCTGTCAATTGCGCTCGCGAAACAGAATTAGATTCAAACAGCACCAATCGCCAGACTGGAAACAAAAAGACTAAAATGAATGCGTGACCTTTCAAAGTAGCTACTCAATTACGCGGACCACAAAGCCATTGCATATTTCGTGTTAAATGGACGCCAAATGTAAATATTCTTGTATAAAGCGCTGAATTATCATTTAAACCATCACATTTATGTAAAATACCACATGAAACAGCTACTTATAGTGGAAATTCAAAGAACTTTCCAAAATATTTTGATGGCACACATACCATTGACAGGCGAGCGAGGTTGTTAGAGTTGATATTTCTGTCGGTGGAATCCATAAATTATTGCACCTCATTCACTGTAATCCAATAATGCACAATAACACCAACTTTTATGTGACTTTTCTTGAGAAAACACTATTTGTTGTACCAAAAACTATGTTCTACAGAACATCGACTCCATTACGTACAATATGACGCTCATTCAGTTGATGCACTCATAATAAAGGAATTTATTTCATTTTTGTAGTAAGCGTAAATGAAGTATAACCTGATATTACTTAAATTTAGTTTTTAAAATAAATCTGTTATTATCGTTTCATCTACTGCATCAATTACTTAAACAACAGTAATTAGTACTGAAATACAATGACCATTTCCGCAGCTACTTCCGGAAAGGACGTTGCCAGCACAATGCTCCCGAATTTAGCAATCACGGTACGGTAGCGAACCGGTTGGAATGTGACCGTAATTTGCTCCTGTTTATGACGTTATTTTTTATTTTAAAAGGACATGATCAAGTAATTTGACAAAGGATACGACAGTACTATTATATATGATGAAACTATAAACCTTACTTGCTCCTTTTAAGCGATATTTTAAATAGAATATAGCCAATCAATAGAAGTGTGCTGCATTATATCTAATTAAGCGAATTAAATTGAAAAAATAGAGAAACCACTTTTATACCTTTATAGTTTCCTAACTTAATAAAATGTGTACTCAAATGTGACTTAAATATTTACCATGAAGTTAAATTACTTTGGCGTAATTCGAAACAAACTACTTGATTGTCAATGGTTCGCCTCTATGGTTATTCCGCTCCGTATAACGCAGTGAACGATTACAATTAATTACAACTTTGTATGGGATGAGGCTCAACTACTGCATTTACAAAATGGATTCGACCGAGCCCTCTGGCTACCCCCGAGTAAAATGTCCGCTTCGGGGACTTGTTAACTAATTTATTAACACCAAAACGTATCGAAAAAATCAGGTGAATATCCCAAAGTTGAATATAAAGTGTTTATTCGAAGGGACAACAATGAGTCATCTCAGTGTTTTTGCATAACAATCGATAGAATGGATTTAGGTTAAGATCTCTGTGCTCTAGGATTCAGAACAATACAAATTTAAAACTGGAAATATAGCATTACAACGGGCTGTTATTTTCGTCTCACGCAAGTAATATATTATTGTTTATTTATAGGTTCGATGCGGAAACGTATCGATATGTCATCGGTGTTCTAACTATAGTTTTTTTGTGAAAAAAATTATTTGGTATTTAGATTCAAATCTACGTTTGGATTGGGTTGCGAAAGAGTTGTAATATCGAGTGTCGCCGCAACCTTGTGATGAATAGATAGAAAGTAATTTGTCGCCTTTTGTGTTGTTAGACAATGGTGAAATTCACCTCTGATTTCCTGCTATATAGACTGCTATGGGCGTTTTAACTTTTTACACCTATACTGTCATTTTTTATTAAGTTTAGCTTCTTATATTATTAATAACGACTTTCCTTGACGAAAGCTTGTGATTCAGGTAAACAGAAGCTGTTCCATATAAGGTAGACTGGTGACTAAGGACTTTTAAACACCTACACTCATTTATTTATATTTATCTCTTATCTTTGAAAGCTGGTAGTCACTTACTACGATTACTAAACTTGTGTTGACATTAGGCAGCTGTGTAAATATTTATTATTTGATATAAACTCAAAACACAAATTAAGCAATGGTGTTTAACTTACAAAGTGTGATATCTAAGAGACTAAGTATGATTTTGAAATCTTTATAATTCCTTGTTATGTCATAACCAGTTTGATTTCACTTTTTTTAAATGGTGATAAGACTTATGTAGGATATTGAAATAATATGCTAATTTGGAAACAGCACTGCTCAGAAATATTTGCAGTAAATTAATGATTTGAAATCTTCATTCAGTCAATCAATTGATGTATATCAAATTAGTTTATTTAAGTCATATTTATGTATCTTTCTTAAATGTTCAATTTGTACTACAGCTAGTAAAAGATTCTTCTATGTTCCTACCACAAGTTATAACATTTTAAATAAAAAATAAATATCACTGTGTATGCAACAAAAATACAGATTTGTTAGTGACCGAAATCCATTGTTTACAAGTTTTCACAAAATGGCTAAATCCATATTCGTCTTTCAGGTACATGCAACAATGGATCAAACGGAGACACACAATAAACTGCCTTAACTTTACGGTAGCTTTTTTACGTATTAGTGTTAGTGTACGGACATGCAAGTGTTAGTGTGAGTTACCAGGATGTCTGATGATGAGGACTCCTCCCCGGATTGGGCTCTTGTGCCCACCAACAATGTACCAAGTGAGTATTAAGATATATTTCAAAAGCTGTACTAGATCAATAGTACAGTGATTTTCACTCTTCTTAAATCATACTAGACCTTGCCAGGTCTATTACACCAGTCCATTTAAATATATAAAAGTTGCAAAAGTAACATTTAATTTTCAGGATTTTCTGTACTCTCAAATATACCTGTACATTTATAAACAAATATAAACCTTATTGCAACAAATTAAGGTCTATAGGTGTAGTGCATAGTTAACTGTATCTTCATTTCTACCTCAAATGAAAAAAAGGGAATTCATAATCTTATTAAGCTGGTGCAATGAAAAGTAGGTTACTTCTAGTAGTAATTTACAAAATCTGTTCTCTATTTCATGAATGTGGTAGTATATTTGTATGACCATCACAGTTTCATTAGAAGGAGAACTAGTTTACTTATATTTTATTAGTCTCCAAATTTTAACCCCCGCAAAAAAGAGAGGTCTTATAGATGTCTTTATTTCATAATCCTATAGGGTGTTCCCGGGTGAATCAACTTTTAAGTGTACCTTGTTGCTATGGTTACGCAAAATTTGTCCCTCGGACAACCTAAGCATTTATCTATGAAACAGTATGAAGATGTCACTTGGACAACGGGGACAGAGTAAACAACACAAAAAAGTTGATTCACCCTCCCCCACTGCAAGCCTTTAATGCATCACAAAATAATATGAACTTTTCATTTGTTTTGTTGTTACATTACATACGAGTGGCGGTGCACCCTTACTGCTCAATTTAGTTAATGCAGTGATGAAATTCTAAACTAGCTGACTCAATCCTTTCTTCTCTCCAGATGTCATATAAAACAATCCAAAGCTCATTAAATTCAACCTACAGTATGCCAAATTCCATTTTAAAAATTTCAATAGAAATTGAAACATTAGCATGTCGAGTGATGTAAATTACACTTCTGTCTTCCCAAAATTATAAAGGCGAAAGTTTGTGAGTGTATTTGTATGTATGTTTGTTACTTCATGCTGAAACGGTTGGTCCAACATTCATAACATTTGGTACAGAGGTAGCTGGCCCCTAGGCTGCTTTTTATGCCGTAAAATTTTAGTGTTCCCGTGGGATGAGCGGGGTGAAGCTCATAATAAATAAATATAGGACAACCTCGCACAAGTCAATCTAGTCCCACAGTAAGCTCTAGTAGGCTTGTGTTATGGACACTAGACAACAATATACTGGTGAAGACCAAAAAGTTTACCATCTTAACTCACTCAATTAATATTTGTACCAAAGTCTAGTGCGACGCCAGTTAATCTTCCAATAACGTACCTTATGGTTCTATTTTATGGTTCCTTATTGTATCGTTAATTTTTGTCACACAATGAAACATATTCCAATCGCTGCCTCGTTTTGTATGGCTAACTATGCCCTAATTTAACCCATACATACTTAAATACAAATAACATATAGATGTTATTATTGGTTATAGGACCCAGGCACAAATATTCGAGTTCAGCAAACAAATATTTGCCCTTGCTGGGATTCGAACCCAGGACCGTCGGCTCAGTAGGCAGTTGCTTAACCACTGCGCCAACCGCGTCGTCAGATGATCTTAATATGAAGGCAAATGCCTAGAGATTTACCGTTCTCGAGAACATTTCCCGACTTGTTTGGGGAAAGAACGTTCTGGAGAATATTTCTCATACAAATCAGGAAACGTTGAGAACGGCAATGACTAGTGCTATTTTTGAGTACAAATAAGTTTAGTCTGGGCCACATGCGTTTCTCAAAGTAGTCCTGTGTTTGTGAACATTTTAAAAAGACATATTATGATCGGGACCCAGTACATTTGTATCTGCTCCCCCCTTGCTTCATTAATCTGTAGTTTCCTGTTATGTGTATATTTTTACCTCGACACTGAAGCAGGAGTAGGTACATAATTGTTTAGCATGCATTATCATTGTTAGTTATCCTGCTAAAGGTTTCATGATTCAGCCAATTAATGTGTTGCATACATTAATTAGCGTTGTATACTGATTCACTCTTCCTAAACATAAAATGCTGGATTGTGCTATTTTGTATTTCTAGCACAGGGTGTTTCTTTATCGAAAAAGTAAAGTAAAAGGAAAAAAAACGAATACAGAAAAAATAATACCTATTTCCATTTCATAAAAAAAAAGCTCGTGCACACTGTCACATTTTTTTTTTGTACTAAAAAATTTAGTTTTAAATGAATAACTGAATTTGCGAACAAGTTTCCCTTGATTTTTGTTAAAAATATTTTTTTGGGAGGCTAGTACAATTGTGTCATACTTTTCTCGCTTTATTTTATTTTATTATCTGCATCAACTACACCATACGACTTTTTCTCGTGCGACAAGTATTAGCCATCTCTTTCTAGTCTGTACACTGCGAAGAGACTGATATCTTGCGCTACAATGGAAGTCGTGGTTACATACGCACAACTATGCCTCGCCGCCACTCTCTCAATGTACTGCATAGAAAGGGATAGACACACAGTCACAGTTATGCTAGAACTAAACCTAAATATATTTACACAAAGCTCGTATCTTAGTTTAGATTCAGTACTGAGATACGAGGTTCTGAAGCCACATATGAGGTTTATTGTGCCCTAAAGCTCCCCGTCCATTTAAGAAAATGAACCAATGAGGCTACGTCTTTGTGGAGCCCAAAGGAAGTGCATTTAAATCTTAGGAATGCGATTGCTCCAATCTTCACATATCCGCTCCGCTTTTATGGCCTGTCTAATGGCGCATTAGCATTAATTGAAGTTCTTGCAACGGCATCTTAGTCTCATAATACTGGGCTACGTAGCTACGTTTATTCCACTATAACACGTTAGGTATTGTTCGTTTATGGACGGGGATATCCTTTACTTTACAATCATCCAAATAAGCTGTTTCCTGCCCATTGTTTAAATATGGCACCTGTCGGCTGACGATGGATTTGGGTATCCCCAAATCAGCTTGAATATTCATAATACGCGATTACAGGGTGTTTTACTAAAGGGTCGTGTCCGTAATGTGTTTCAAGTTGAAACTTTCAACACAGAAATAATCATTTTAAATAGCTTAACGGGGTAGTATTTTACAATTAGCATGTAGAATTATTTTTTTTGAGACTTGACATTCTGTGACGATTCCATTATTTTAGGATCAGATGTGACAAATGTCTATATGAGACTAACGAACAAAAAACTCGAGTCTCTACGGAAGACTCAAGTCCCCTGAAGTTAAAAAGTACTCAAGCTTCGATTCAATGACTATCCCAATAAACTAATTTGAGTTTTAGGAGACTCCAATGTCTTGAGTCTTTACCAACACTACGCTCGTCGTCGGTGCCTTCCAACATAGTTTGATACGGGCGCATATTAGGGCTTATTACGGTTCACTGTATTCCTAAAGTACACCACATCGATTCACATGTTCTCGAATGTTTATCACCGCGTTGCAACGATAGTGCGAAAGTATTCGAGATCGATTCATACAATCACTATATGAATCGATAATGTTTACCTATCATCTATATCAATTATCAATATCTTAGAGATTGTTAAGATATCATCCCTGTGACAGACCTTTACGACTGTTCCATGCCAGCTCTATAAGATTATCATAATACCGTAGCATTACCGCGGACATAATACACAGTGTGTTAATGTTGTTGTTACTATTGTCTTAATTAATATAATAGCTATGTATTCAATGACGATGCAAAAATTGTTCCAGTGAATCCCAATTGATTAAACAATTCTTATTCTATTCTTATACCCCCCACTTTAAGA
This sequence comes from Apotomis capreana, assembly GCA_947623375.1. Classification (NCBI taxonomy): domain Eukaryota; kingdom Metazoa; phylum Arthropoda; class Insecta; order Lepidoptera; family Tortricidae; genus Apotomis; species Apotomis capreana. The sequence goes on from OX392520.1 coordinate 4,608,434, forward strand.
TGACGTTTCCCTTTCAGTCCTGGGCATCAAGCGTCTCAAACAGATCGAGACGCTGTTCCTCGCGCGACGGCTCCAAGGCCACACGGGGCGGCTCAGCGTGGAGACGCTCCTCGACGTGTTGCTCGTGCTGTACGATGAGTGCTGCAACAGCAGCCTGCGGCGCGAGAAGGCCGTCGCCGACTTCATACAATACGGTAAGCTATTATTTTTTTTTTAATATTTAGCACCACTACAGAGTGGAAGCCCAAAAACTCGAATCGGAAACGTGGCAGGCCTCGTCAGCGGTGGCGGGACGACTTGGATGTCTTCCTGAAGGATTGGCCAGAAATAGCCTTGAGTCGAGATCACTGGAAGAAAAGGGGGAGGGGGCTTTGCCCAGCAGTGGGATATTACGGGCTCAATATAATATAGTTAAGGGACAAGCAATGATTGTATAGCTTATCACGTGTCGGTTCGGCCCAGGGATAGTGGCGCTTCAAACAGCTTTCATATGGCAATAATGTGCATACGTCATATATTTGCATTATTAAACGTCAATAGTGATTTGTCAAGGATTTGTCATTAACCAAGTTCATAACATTGTTTACCAGAATGCTGCTCAATCCTTCGTTCTTCTTGCGATATAAATACTGAATCGTATTGCAACAACTTGACTTTCATCACTGTGGATAGCTTTGACTTTATTATTTATTTATTTATTAGGTTACACAGTATTACAGTCTTAAAACTAATTCACTGTGAAACTTAAAATAACATAAATTGTAACTAACTGAATTACAATATGTTCAACAATAACTACGTAACATCAAACATTTTAACATTAAAACATCATGCGAATACACTGGATTGCCTTTTATCAATCATCTCACAAAACTTCAAGCATTCATAACATACAGCCGCCCATCGCCACGCAAACAGATCACATTCCGGTGCTGATACCAGGAGCGCATTCAGTAGGGTCAGAGCGCGAAGGAGAGGCGAGTTTCTATGTGCCACTGTGCGCGCCGGTGGCACTGCCAACAGGGGCCGTGCACGCGGCCTGAGGGTAATTCTCGAGACATCTGGGACAAACAATCTCGCCAATTTCTCCACTAGTTGCAGACAGTTCGAATCTCCACGTAAGACACGACATGCAGACACAAGCGAGCTGGAGTTGCGCCTGACCTCTAAGGAGTTAAATCCCAACATGCCGAGAAGAAACTTAGAAGGGTAGAGGTATGGGTAGTATCCATACATTTTCTTGTAAAGCATTCTTAGGAAAGCTTTTTGGACTTTCTCTAATAGAAGAATATAGCTGTATTCGAAAGGGTTCCAAACAAGAGCCGATGCCTCCAACTTGCTTCGCACTAAAGCGTTGTACAGAACTTTTATAGCACCTGCATCGTAAAAATCCCTGACGTTACGAGCAACGAAGCCGAGCCTACGAAAGCTGCTCGTGGCAAGCGCTTTAATGTGGTCGTGAAAAGTAAGTCGTGTGTCAAATAGAACTCCAAGATCTTTCACTGAAAATACTCTCGAGATGGGCTCTGTTCCAAGAAGGTATTCGGCAAGTATTGGGACGCATGCACGGCTATAGGTACACACATGACACTTAGCTGGATTGAAACAGAGACGATTGTCTTGGCTCCATCTGAAAACTGATTTTATATCCTCCTGCAAGGATACGCAATCCGCAGCGTTCTCAACCCCGTACACCAACTTCAGGTCATCAGCGTAAAGGAGACATCTCGCATTACGGACTACTGAATCTAGGTCGTTAATCATGATCCCAAATAGGAATGAGCCCAGAATGGAACCTTGGCTGACACCAGAACGCGTGTGGTATGGATCGGACACAAAATGGCCGTGTTGCACGTATTGCCTTCGATCTCGCAAATAGCTGGCAAAGAAGTTGAGCAACTTCGGACTGAACCCAATAACCTCCAGCTTATACAAGAGAATATCGTTATCCACGCGATCGAAGGCTTTACGGAAATCAAAATAAACAACATCCACTTGAATTCCCCTATCCAAGTGTTCAGATACGAGGGGCGTTCAATAAAAAGTGAGAATGAGTATGTTATAAACAACTTTTATTAAATGCCATTTTATTTTTCGACATAGTCACCTTTTAGCATAATACACTTAGTATATCTTTTTTCTAAACTTAAAATTTCATTTTAAAAAAAGGTCTCATCTTGAGTACTTATGAAATCTTGTACTGCAGCGACTACCGCGTCGTCGTCTTCAAATTTCTGGCCTCTCTGGTATTCTTTCAATCTCGGAAATAGGTAGAAATCACTGGCGGCGAGATCCGGTGAATACGGAGGATGCTTAAGGATATCGAACCCAGCATTACGAATTGCAGCCATTGCAACGGCGGACTTGTGTGCCGGGGCATTGTCCTGGTGGAACAGCACAACTTTCGAGAGTTTACCTCGCCGTTTTTCGCGGATCTCATTGCGCAATGTTGCTATTTGTTTAGCATATAAAGTGCCCGGAATAGTGGTTGATTGAGTATCTCGAGCATGGAGATGCTCGAGATACTCAATCATTACTACCCCTTTATCATCCCAAAAAACAGAGCCCATGCAGCACCGGCAGATGGGCCCACCTTGAATTTCTTCGGAGTTGGAGATGATGGCCTTTTCCATGTCATAGACTGCAGTTTCGTTTCAGGGTCGTAATGGTGGAGCCATGTCTCGTCCATTGTTATAAATCGCGCCCGAAAAAGTTTCCGGTCTTGCTTTATCAGGTCCAAAGCTTCTTGTCAAATCTCGACTCTAGTTTGTTTTTGCGTGTCAGTAAGCATTCTTGGTACCCAACGCGCAGATATCTTTTTCATACCCAAGCGTTAATGTAAAATATTATGCACGCTCCCCGTTGAAATCTTTACATTTTCAGCAATGAAACGAACCGTGACACGACGATCTGCCAAAACTAAGTTTTCGACTTTTTTCACAATTTCTTCAGTTACTGCTGTAGTAGGGCGTCCGGAGCGGGGTTCGTCCATGGTCGATGTTCTTCCATGTCTGAATTCGGCGCACCAACGTGCGACTGTCGAATACGGAGGAGCATTAGACCCTAAAGTGTCCCGCAGATCTAAATTGACTTGGTCCGTAGAATTTTTTTTCAAACACAAGTATTTGATAACGGCGCGAAGTTCAATTTTCTCCATTTTCGCTCACGTACTCCATAGCGTTGCAAAGAAATGGCCGTATTTTTTTTAAACAAGAAGCAGTTGGATTTTTTTTTCATGAGCAATACGCTAGTTTGATTAACTTTACCGGCCAGTATTTAATTTCCTAATATTGAAAGAGTTTGCATCTCATTCTCACTTTTTATTGAACGCCCCTCGTATAGTATCAACCAATGTCAAGAGATTAGTGTCAACCGATCGATTAGCTCTGAATCCATGTTGTGAGTCACATAAGAAAGGTGTAACCTGTGCTGATAAATTCCTGTGAAGTATGGACTCAAACAGTTTTGCTAATGCAGACAGTATAGCGATAGGCCTATAATTTTCTACATAGCTAAGGTCATTTGTCTTTGGGATTGGTCTAACCCTTGAAGTTTTCCATTGCGGAGGGTAGGTGTCAGTGGAGAGTGCTAAATTTATCAGAAAGTGTATCGGCGTTATTAAGTGTTCAGCACATCCTTTTATGACGTATGCGGGTAGGTTGTCCGGCCCTACAGCGCTATTAGGCTTAAGTTTTTTAATAGCTGTTTGAACCTCCTGCATGGATACATTGCTTAGGTGGATATAGTTAGCAGAAGATGTATTCCTAAAGTCTCTCCCGTAGCTTGAATCAAGACGAGGAAGATCGGCTAAGAACACACTTGAGAAATACCTAGCAAAAGCTTGAGCGGATTCGCATCCCACAAATTGTTCTCCATCAAATGTAACCTGCGCCACGAACCCACCCTTGGATCTGAGGCTATCGATATGCCGCCAAAACGCCCGTGGATTGCTTTTTAACTTCGATTGTACTAACCAAATATATACAAATTTTACTTGAAATTTACGAAATATTTAGTCCTGTTTCCTCTTTGTTTACAGTCAGTGACATTCACCGACTTTCAACGTTAGTTGAAAAACAAAGCTTATAAAATTCAATAAAGTATGCTAAATTCCATTTTGAATTTCTATTAAATTTAGATATTATAAATAACTCATTCATCACTTTCACGAGTTGGATAATAAGGAGATTTATATTGGATGTCGCCGATGTTTATATATTGAAATAGCTTGGTAACATTTTATTACCTTCCATTAAGAAAGAAGTTGTTGGAAGAGATAGTGAATTACAGACAGGAGTATGCAATATACTATATGTTCTTAGTAAGAGTAAGTGTATTTTACTATTAGTGTTTAATGGACTTCGTATGGTTACTTATGGTGCTCCCACACAGGCTGTTACAAGTGTTATATAACATTATAAAACACGATAACATTGTTAAACACTTTATAACTTTTGTTACAACTTGTTAGATGTTGTAAACGCTCCCACATTGATATAAAAATGTTATATAAGTTATAAACAATGTTATAATTTATAAAACAAAAAAATGTTTTATAACAATGTTATATTACTTTATAACAAATGTAATGAATGTTACAATGTTGTTGTTACCAATAATCTCCAATTGGTGTCCTGTTTTGCAATTTTTTTCCCAACTAAATTGAGCAGTAACTCAAATTGTGAACTGTTTACTCTCAAAAAATCGGTTAAACAGCCATCAATCCCCAAATCCACCAGATATTCCGTCATGCTGTACTTTTCTCTTGCTTTTAGAGAAAGACGCATCCAACAAGAGCGCTTTTTCTGTTTTCGCAAAAACAGAAAATAAAGAGCGAACCCAATGACCAAATCCTCGTCCATGTCTACTCGAGTCGGAAACCTCACTTGCACTGACGTATTTACGGTATTTGGGAGCTTTCATAACATATAACATCTAACAAGTTATAGTGACACAATGTAATACTAGTGTGGGAGCACCTGCAACTTGTTAACTTGTTGCAATTTGTTCTAAAACATTTTATATGTTATATAACACGATAACAATGTATAACATTTGTTATACAATGTTATATAACAAATGTTTTATAATGTTATATAACACTTGTAACAGTCTGTGTGGGAGCACCATTAACACTCTTTGAGAATCAAAGCGGAAACATAAATTATTATTTAAAAAAAACTAACCGCAAAACGTCACTACTTAGATGATTCTTGATTTTTAAACCGACAACAAAGAGGGGTGTTATGAGTTTAACATGTGTGTCTGTGTATCTGTGCGTTAGTCTGGGAAATAGCAGCGCCCATACGAGTGAACCGATTTAAGTGCGTTTTTTAGTCAAATGCCTGGTTTGTCGAGAGGGTTCTTAGCTTTGTTTGATGAAGATAGGAGCTCTCGTCTGCATGATATTCAGCTTTTAGTGGAACAAGCGACTGGCTCTCAGCAAACATTGAAGCTAGGAATTCCAAATTTTGTTTTTATGTTCAGTTTGAGTAGCATTTTCTATATCTCACATTAAAACAATTCTTAATTTAGGTTATTAAACCGATAAGTATATTGTTATATTGAGTGTGATATTTTACATAGAAAAACTACCGTCAGTATCAGACATATTAATATACAGAAACATGTCGAGCGTTATTCGACTTCTACGACGTGAGTAAACCAGTTTATGTATTTTAAGTGTGATATTCTTGTTGATTCCAGTGAAGCCCGTGGCTACGGCGCTAAAAAGGTTACGGTTGACGCGGGATGACTTTGAACTGGTGAAGGTGATCGGACGCGGTGCGTTTGGGGAAGTGTGCGTCGTGCGCGCCTCTTTTATGCAGGTACGAGTGAATATATTGACGTACACACTTCACTGTAAACAGCGAAATAATATAATACCACACAATATTCGTATCTATGTAGATAAGACGTCCTATAGTACCAACGAATAAAGGTACAGTTTTTGTAAGACCATTTAATTTTTTTTCGATGTATCATAGGACTGCGGCTCTTTAATTTTTCCTTAACATGGTTTTTCCAAAATATTTTTAGCTAAAGTGCGCTCTATGCCTTAAAAACTCAATTAAGAAAAAAATATGTCTTCCAATAACTGTATTACTGGAACTGCTGCACAAATACATGGCCCATTTATGAATTCATTCATTCATAATGCTATGCAATTCAGTAGCTCATTGTACATACCCTATTGAGATGACGAGTAATAGAAAAAATGGAAGAAGGAAACATGCTGCGCCGACCCCAAATAAATGGGATAAGGGCAAGGGAATAATGATGATTGTACATACCCTATTGAGCTGAGAGATATTTTTATTCCAATGCATCGTGCAAGGTTGTTTCTTGCGTCCACTAAATGAGTGTATAACATTCAGGGCGCGGAGGCGGGCGCGAACACGGCGGCGGGCAGCGTGTCGGCCGCCGCGGGCGAGCGCGTGTACGCCATGAAGATACTCAACAAGTGGGAGATGCTCAAGGTACGTGCGTGTCGGTCAATGTTCGACATATAACATTCAGGGCGCGAACACGGCGGCGGGCAGCGTGTCGGCCGCCGCGGGCGAGCGCGTGTACGCCATGAAGATACTCAACAAGTGGGAGATGCTCAAGGTACGTGCGTGTCGGTCAATGTTCGACATATAACATTCAGGGCGCGAACACGGCGGCGGGCAGCGTGTCGGCCGCCGCGGGCGAGCGCGTGTACGCCATGAAGATACTCAACAAGTGGGAGATGCTCAAGGTACGTGCGTGTCGGTCAATGTTCGACATATAACATTCAGGGCGCGAACACGGCGGCGGGCAGCGTGTCGGCCGCCGCGGGCGAGCGCGTGTACGCCATGAAGATACTCAACAAGTGGGAGATGCTCAAGGTACGTGCGTGTCGGTCAATGTTCGACATATAACATTCAGGGCGCGAACACGGCGGCGGGCAGCGTGTCGGCCGCCGCGGGCGAGCGCGTGTACGCCATGAAGATACTCAACAAGTGGGAGATGCTCAAGGTACGTGCGTGTCGGTCAATGTTCGACATATAACATTCAGGGCGCGAACACGGCGGCGGGCAGCGTGTCGGCCGCCGCGGGCGAGCGCGTGTACGCCATGAAGATACTCAACAAGTGGGAGATGCTCAAGGTATGTGCGTGTCGGTCAATGTTCGACATATAACATTCAGGGCGCGAACACGGCGGCGGGCAGCGTGTCGGCCGCCGCGGGCGAGCGCGTGTACGCCATGAAGATACTCAACAAGTGGGAGATCCTCAAGGTATGTGCGTGTCGGTCAATGTTCGACATATAACATTCAGGGCGAGCGCGTGTACGCCATGAAGATACTCAACAAGTGGGAGATCCTCAAGGTATGTGCGTGTCGGTCAATGTTCGACATATAACATTCAGGGCGAGCGCGTGTACGCCATGAAGATACTCAACAAGTGGGAGATGCTCAAGGTACGTGCGTGTCGGTCAATGTTCGACATATAACATTCAGGGCGAGCGCGTGTACGCCATGAAGATACTCAACAAGTGGGAGATCCTCAAGGTATGTGCGTGTCGGTCAATGTTCGACATATAACATTCAGGGCGAGCGCGTGTACGCCATGAAGATACTCAACAAGTGGGAGATGCTCAAGGTACGTGCGTGTCGGTCAATGTTCGACATATAACATTCAGGGCGAGCGCGTGTACGCCATGAAGATACTCAACAAGTGGGAGATCCTCAAGGTATGTGCGTGTCGGTCAATGTTCGACATATAACATTCAGGGCGAGCGCGTGTACGCCATGAAGATACTCAACAAGTGGGAGATGCTCAAGGTATGTGCGTGTCGGTCAATGTTCGACATATAACATTCAGGGCGAGCGCGTGTACGCCATGAAGATACTCAACAAGTGGGAGATCCTCAAGGTATGTGCGTGTCGGTCAATGTTCGACATATAACATTCAGGGCGAGCGCGTGTACGCCATGAAGATACTCAACAAGTGGGAGATGCTCAAGGTACGTGCGTGTCGGTCAATGTTCGTTTCTAACGCATCATTTTCGAAGCACATAGAAAAATTTAAATGGAAATAATTTTTTCTCTGTGCTTTGACCTTTGTATCGATGTTAGGACATATTGTTGTCGAGGTGTGTGTAGATTTCTAAGCGGTTCAAGGTCTGATGGATCTCGGACTCCGAAGAAATAGTTTGCTAATATTGTCTGATTTGCTGTTTTTTTTTATTCGTGTGTATATTTTCGTACGCCATGTAGCTGTACTGTTTACTATTTACTATCATTGTCACCGTATCTACCTATGTTTGACGAAATAAACGTATTCTATTTGTGTGAGGATGTCCGATATTTATTTTAATTATTGTCGTTTCGACAGCGCGCGGAGACGGCATGTTTCCAAGAAGAAAGGGACGTCCTTGTGTACGGCGACCGGCGGTGGATCACCAACCTGCACTACGCGTTCCAGGACGACAACAATTTGGTGAGAGCCATTAGTCAACTGTTTTCTGTCGCTCGTTGTCATGATGTCCCCTGGGCCACTCTTTGAAAATACGATTTCGGCGGTTTTTTTTACAAAAAACTTTGTAATTGCAACAGTTATAGCCTAATAATCGGTCCGGTTCATAGGTCTGGTCTCAATAATGTGCATACGTCATATACTTGCGTTATTAAACGTCAATAGCGATGTCATAGGCCAAATTCAAAACATTGTTTACCGGAATGCTGCTCAATACTTCTTCTTGCGAAATAAATACTGAATCCTATTACAGTAAACTTGACTTTCATCAATGAGGATAGTTTTGGCTTCATTATGAAAAAATACTTCACATTTAGTCCTGTTTCCTCTTTGCTTACATCTGACATTCACCGACTTTCAACGTCAGTTACCAAAAATTTGCCGTTGCCAGTAAAATAAATTAGTACCACAAAAAATTCGCAATATGGCGTTGGTTGTAAAACACCCTGTTGGACTATCTAAACCCATTCTTATGTAGACCCTCCTGACAATACCAAGAATAAAATTTATCGACAATTTAATCTAAGAAGTTTAATCACCATTGTCCCATGGGTCACTATTAAAGGTAAAATAAGATATACTCTTTCTCAACTGACTTCGAAAAGTTGGATGTTCGGGCTGGTTTTTTTTGTATGTACGTTACGCGATCGTTTCGCCATTTGTGGACCGTCTCTCAAACAGCAAACTTAACATTGTAGTACCTGGTGATGGACTACTACTGCGGCGGCGACCTGCTGACGCTGCTGTCCAAGTTCGAGGACCGGCTGCCGGAGGACATGGCGCGCTTCTACATCGCGGAGATGGTGCTCGCCGTGCAGAGCGTGCACGAGCTGCGATACGTGCACAGGTACAGTAGCCGAACATTCAAGTTCGAGGACCGGCTGCCGGAGGACATGGCGCGCTTCTACATCGCGGAGATGGTGCTCGCCGTGCAGAGCGTGCACGAGCTGCGATACGTGCACAGGTACAGTAGCCGAACATTCAAGTTCGAGGACCGGCTGCCGGAGGACATGGCGCGCTTCTACATCGCGGAGATGGTGCTCGCCGTGCAGAGCGTGCACGAGCTGCGATACGTGCACAGGTACAGTAGCCGAACATTCAAGTTCGAGGACCGGCTGCCGGAGGACATGGCGCGCTTCTACATCGCGGAGATGGTGCTCGCCGTGCAGAGCGTGCACGAGCTGCGATACGTGCACAGGTACAGTAGCCGAACATTCAAGGTCGAGGACCGGCTGCCGGAGGACATGGCGCGCTTCTACATCGCGGAGATGGTGCTCGCCGTGCAGAGCGTGCACGAGCTGCGATACGTGCACAGGTACAGTAGCCGAACATTCAAGTTCGAGGACCGGCTGCCGGAGGACATGGCGCGCTTCTACATCGCGGAGATGGTGCTCGCCGTGCAGAGCGTGCACGAGCTGCGATACGTGCACAGGTACAGTAGCCGAACATTCAAGTTCGAGGACCGGCTGCCGGAGGACATGGCGCGCTTCTACATCGCGGAGATGGTGCTCGCCGTGCAGAGCGTGCACGAGCTGCGATACGTGCACAGGTACAGTAGCCGAACATTCAAGTTCGAGGACCGGCTGCCGGAGGACATGGCGCGCTTCTACATCGCGGAGATGGTGCTCGCCGTGCAGAGCGTGCACGAGCTGCGATACGTGCACAGGTACAGTAGCCGAACATTCAAGTTCGAGGACCGGCTGCCGGAGGACATGGCGCGCTTCTACATCGCGGAGATGGTGCTCGCCGTGCAGAGCGTGCACGAGCTGCGATACGTGCACAGGTACAGTAGCCGAACATTCAAGTTCGAGGACCGGCTGCCGGAGGACATGGCGCGCTTCTACATCGCGGAGATGGTGCTCGCCGTGCAGAGCGTGCACGAGCTGCGATACGTGCACAGGTACAGTAGCCGAACATTCAAGTTCGAGGACCGGCTGCCGGAGGACATGGCGCGCTTCTACATCGCGGAGATGGTGCTCGCCGTGCAGAGCGTGCACGAGCTGCGATACGTGCACAGGTACAGTAGCCGAACATTCAAGGTCGAGGACCGGCTGCCGGAGGACATGGCGCGCTTCTACATCGCGGAGATGGTGCTCGCCGTGCAGAGCGTGCACGAGCTGCGATACGTGCACAGGTACAGTAGCCGAACATTCAAGTTCGAGGACCGGCTGCCGGAGGACATGGCGCGCTTCTACATCGCGGAGATGGTGCTCGCCGTGCAGAGCGTGCACGAGCTGCGATACGTGCACAGGTACAGTAGCCGAACATTCAAGGTCGAGGACCGGCTGCCGGAGGACATGGCGCGCTTCTACATCGCGGAGATGGTGCTCGCCGTCCAGAGCGTGCACGAGCTGCGATACGTGCACAGGTACAGTAGCCGAACATTCAAATACATACTAAACGGGTCTATTCACGTCATTGAAGATGAATATTATTCGAATCGGTTCGCGATTCATCAACAGGAGAGCCGATCAGTCGCAGCGGCCATCACACACAATTGACAACATTTAATATTTTTAGTACAGTCGAGTTCATTTACATCTACACACTTACGAGAACAAAAATATCTGAACACGACCCTATTGTCAGCAACATAAAATCCTGTTCAGATATTTTTGTCATCGTAAGTATGTAGATGTAAATGAACTCAACTGTACTACAATTTTATTACTTTTCTGTATTCCGCTTAAAAAGAGGTCTTAATCACTGTTTTTATATTTTCCTGAGATTACTAATTATTTTATGAGATTAAAGAAATGAATATTACATAATACGGGATTTAATGCATTATTGACATGTAAAATGATATTACCAATAAGTATGAATATGAATAGGTATAATTGTTTATGTTACAGGGACATCAAGCCAGACAACGTGTTGTTGGACGCGAGCGGACACATCAGGCTCGCTGACTTCGGCTCCTGCCTCAGACTCGGCGACGACGGGAAGGTACAGTACTGATTGTTGATGATATCAATATACTAGGTGTTTCCTGTAATAGGAGCAATAAATTAAAATATAGATTCTACTCTTCAAATGGAACAACATTTGTTCAGCAACTTAAAAAAAAGTCAGCTTTCAGAATTTTATTATTTCAAACAAATTAAATAGTATTTTTAATGTACGTCGTCCAACATTGACATTCCCTGAGCATTGACATAGCTGTCACTCTACTAATATCGGACATTTCGCAATACATTGCTTCTTTGTCTAAACATTATTCTACAAAATATCATTTAATACGCGTTATTTTCAGAAGTTGCTTAACAAATGTTGTCCAGTTTCAAGCGAAGAATCTATGTTTTAATTTATCGCTCCTATTACAGGAAACACCCGGTATAAATATAACTATTACCATGGTATATGAAAATAACCGGAATGACAGGCGAGACTGACGCCATTGCGCTATGATTGGATAGTTGGTTCTGTCAATCCGTTTCTGTATTGCTAGTAGTATAATGATACTCCCAGATTCCCTTGTTACCTGTATGGGTCTCAAAATCGTGAGTTTTAACCCGTCAAGCGTCCAGTGGACTAACGTTAGTCTACAGCAATTTTGTGCCGGTAGCGTCCAGTAGACACGCGCTAGTCTACAGCCCAAACCGCTCATTGGATCAATTTCTCTGCATCGATTCGTTATGGTGGCAGCTTGATAGATATTTTACTATCCAACAACAGCTATCAGAGCACACAAATTTGATTTTTAACCAATCAGAATCCTCAATAGTGACGTGTAAATATTTTTTTTCTCTACATTGGCGGAATTCGTCCGCCATTTCGAAAATCACTTGCATTTGAGGTGTCGTGTCGTGTAATAAATATGTCCAAATCTTCTAAACGGAAAGTGTTTATATTATGTATTATATACTAGCTTTTGCCCGCGGCTTCGCACGCGTAAACACAATATCATACGTTCACTACACTTATTGCGAGGCCATAGGCCGAGCTCCGCGTAGCACCGAAGGTTCGGAGCGTCCTAAGGAAGCCGCCCACCCACTTAATATATGTGGAAGTAACTTAATGCGAGGCTGAAGGCCGAGCTCCGCGTAGCACCGAAGGTGCGGAGCGTCCTAAGGAAGCCGACCACCCACTTAATATAAGTGGAAGTAACTTAATGCGAGGCCGAAGGCCGAGCTCCGCGTAGCACTGAAGGTGCGGAGCGTCCTAAGGAAGCCGCCCACCCACTTAATATAAGTCGAAGTAACTTAATGCGAGGCCGAAGGCCGAGCTCCGCGTAGCACCGAAGGTGCGGAGCGTCCTAAGGAATCCGACCACCCACTTAATATAAGTGGAAGTAACTTAATGCGAGGCCGAAGGCCGAGCTCCGCGTAGCACCGAAGGTGCGGAGCGTCCTAAGGAAGCCGCCCACCCACTTAATATAAGTCGAAGTAACTTAATGCGAGGCCGAAGGCCGAGCTCCGCGTAGCACCGTAGGTGCGGAGCGTCCTAAGGAATCCGTCCACCCATTTAATATAAGTTGAAGTAACCTAGTGCGAGGCCGAAGGCCGAGCTCCGCGTAGCACCGAAGGTGCGGAGCGTCCTAAGGAAGCCGCCCACCCACTTAATATAAGTCGAAGTAACTTAATGCGAGGCCGAAGGCCGAGCTCCGCGTAGCACCGTAGGTGCGGAGCGTCCCAAGGAAACCGCCCACCCATTTAATATAAGTTGAAGTAACCTAGTGCGAGGCTGAAGGCCGAGCTCCGCGTAGCACCGAAGGTGCGGAGCGTCCCAAGCAAGCCGCACCCACTTAATATAAGTTGAAGTAACTTAATGCGAGGCCGAAGGCCGAGCTCCGCGTAGCACCGAAGGTGCGGAGCGTCCTAAGGAAGCCGACCACCCACTTAATATAAGTGGAAGTAACTTAATGCGAGGCCGAAGGCCGAGCTCCGCGTAGCACCGTAGGTGCGGAGCGTCCCAAGGAATCCGCCCACCCATTTAATATAAGTTGAAGTAACCTAGTGCGAGGCCGAAGGCCGAGCTCCGCGTAGCACCAAAGGTGCGGAGCGTCCCAAGGAAGCCGCCAACCCACTTAATATAAGTTGAAGTAACTTAATGCGAGGCCGAAGGCCGAAGGCCGAGCTCCGCGTAGCACCGTAGGTGCGGAGCGTCCCAAGGAATCCGCACCCACTTAATATAAGTTGAAGTAACTTAATGCGAGGCCGAAGGCCGAGCTCCGCGTAGCACCGAAGGTGCGGAGCGTCCTAAGGAAGCCGACCACCCACTTAATATAAGTGGAAGTAACTTAATGCGAGGCCGAAGGCCGAGCTCCGCGTAGCACCGAAGGTGCGGAGCGTCCTAAGGAAGCCGCCCACCCACTTAATATAAGTCGAAGTAACTTAATGCGAGGCCGAAGGCCGAGCTCCGCGTAGCACCGTAGGTGCGGAGCGTCCCAAGGAATCCGCACCCACTTAATATAAGTTGAAGTAACCTAGTGCGAGGCCGAAGGCCGAGCTCCGCGTAGCACCAAAGGTGCGGAGCGTCCCAAGGAAGCCGCCAACCCACTTAATATAAGTTGAAGTAACTTAATGCGAGGCCGAAGGCCGAGCTCCGCGTAGCATCGAAGGTGCGGAGCGTTCCATGGAAGCCGCCTATTAAGCTACTTAAACATATGTTAAGTGGGTTGGCGGCTTCCCTGGGACGCTCGTGGAACTCGGCCTACGGCCTCGCATTAAATTACTAAGGGTTTATAAAGTAACTTAGCACCGAAGGTGCGGAGCGTCCCAGGGAAGACGCCCACCCACTTAAAATATGTTCAAATAACTTAATGCGAGGCCGCCCACCCACTTAATATAAGTTGAAGTGTGTGAGCGGCTTCCCTGGGACGCTCTGCACCTTCGGTGCTACGTGAAGCTCGGCCTACGGCCTCGCGTTAAGTTACTACTTATATTAGTGGGTTGGCGCCTTCCCTAGGACGCTCCGCACCTTCGGTGCTACGCTTGTGAACATGATCTTGGTTTAATTAAGATGGGTCAAGATTTAGGTATGTTTAATAGATTGTTTTTAATATTTATTTTCTATTGTAGATTTAAAAAACTTAATGCGAGGCCGCCCACACACTTAATATAAGCTTAAATGTGTGAGCGGCATCCCTCTGCACCTTCGGTGCTTCGTAGAGCTCGGCCTACGGCCTCGCATTAAGTTACTTCTTAATTTAGTGGGTGGGCGACTACTCTAGATCGCTCCGCACCTTCGGTGCTACCATTGTGAACATCATCTTGGTTTAGTTTAAATTGAGGCTAGACTGTAGACATGTTTATATATCGTTTTGAATATTTATTGTTTATTGTAGATAACTATTCAAAGCACCTTGAAAAATAATTAGCTCATGGTCCTACCTGAACATATATATTAATGACATCTATTAAGATGACAATAAATTATTTTCGTCTACAATGGTACTAATACTAATATAATAATAATATGACCTGTCATAATAATGTCCTGAGTAACGCCATAAGATTCAGGTGCCAACTTAACTCAATCGAGCGTACGTCAATAATGGCGACAGCACTACTGAACGGATACGTGATGGCCTCACTGTTTTGTTATCCGTGGTATAATGAATAAGGAAGCAAAGGAAAATGCATGAGATAACACGGTTATTATTTCAGTAGGTTCTGGGTTCAAATCCCGGCTAGGTGAAATCCTTTCTACATTGTAAATTTCATAATTTTGTCTTGTCTCGAATCATGGTTGTTTTTCATATAAAATGCATACATTGTCGAGCAGCAACTCTTAATACCCGATACACTGCTGCTTATTAGGTATGCGATCAATATTCAACAACTTCGGTAGTAATTCTCGAAGTCCAGGTTAACCTATCACAGCTAGACCCTAGCTTGTGCCGAATCGTGGTCACGGGCACGCAACGACGTACGTGAATCCTGGCCTTGGTGTCGAGGAGACCCATCAATGGCTCCAAAACCCTACATGTATGGAGCTGGTGTTATTAACTCAGGAAAAATCTTAACAGCGCGATGCAGCCGCTAGTATGGAGATTTTGTCAAAGTAACAACGCCATCTAGCGGAAAATTGGTCATTGAGAACAAAATCTCAACACACCGTTAAAAATAAAGAATTACTGATATTTAATGCTTTGAATAAATTTGATATATTAAAAAAACTACTTAGATGCAAAATTGTGGCTAAATATATCGTATATTTATCGTTTATTATACATTTCGCTACCTTATTAGTAAGTTAGGCCAAACACAAACAATACCAAAATTTGCGCCTAATGTTCTAAATGTTGGTTGGTAAAACATATTTAAAAATGTATTTAATTTACTTAAATTGATTCGAAATACTTTTATTTCAATTACACTCGATAAAATGGCATTAAAAATCTGTTTTATTCATTAACATTTTTTATTGCGTCTCCGGGCTTTTTTATGGTCAATACTTACAAACTACAGAAGAATATAATTGCATATTCAATAAAAGAGCATTAATTAGTTCCTATTGTCGCAAATTGTGTTTTTAAAGAAATGTATGTTTTTTTTTAGCATGAGCCAATTTGCAACGAACATTGCACTCATATTTTCGTCTGTGTTGGTCGATAATTGGCGCCATATTTTCTATCTAACTAAGACGGTTTCCGTAACTCAACGCCTCAAACAACCTTAACCTTATTGTTAATACCGGTGGGCCGCGAGGAGGTATTATGTCGAATTCATACTTTTTAGTTTTTGTACACGTAAGAGCCACGCGGGGGTCGCGTCGTTCTAAATTCAAAATCACAAACGCTGTCATTATAAGGTTACACATGGTAAGGAAAATATTTCATGGAATTTATGTTTTCAGAGATAAATATTAATCATAATAAAAAGTATCCTATAACCATCTTTGGATGTTCAGCTATTCCTGTACCAAAATTGGTAACTTTTTATCCAGCCGTTTCGGCGTGATGCGAGGACAACGGTTTTTTTGAAAACAGATGGCGCCAGGTTGGCACGGCGAAGCGTGTCCATACAAAACAACTATCCGGCTGCATCACGCTATCGAGATTTTTCCTGAAATCATGACCTCCCCCCATAGAAAATTTATTTTCAATACAAATTTAGGATTTTATAATAGTATAGATGAAATTACTGGCAATTAAATAAGGTTTTCGTTTTTAATGTTAAATTTAGCCGCACGACATTGTTTCCTAGTGAAAAAAGTCCTCAAGTTTGAATGACGCAATAATTTTGCAATGATGGCCGTCGTAATTCATTTGTTTCCTAATTTTCAATTGTTCAAAACCATACGAACAAATAATAGTTTTATAATACACTTTCTCAGGATTTCATTTCATATATTAGATTGGTGTAAGGTCTTGGGAATTTTGATAGATTTATGATTTTGTTCAAACAGTGCTCAATTTCGCGGCAAATCCGCCATGACAGTTGCGACTTGGACGGCGCAAGTTTGTAGCGTGCGCGCACGTTCTCGTAAATAAATATTTGTTGTGAAGTAATTATTAGGTGTTTAGAGGTGAATTTACGTAAAATTGACGCATAAACTAGCCAGTATCATTTTAGTGTATGTAAAATGTGATATGTGGTTTTAAATTGAGTGTAAATTGTGAATGATTAGTGACGGATGTGACGGAAATCGAACATCTTGGAATATAAATAAATCTACATCTCACTACAAGTAAGTGCGGCTATTATAACATATTGTGCCGAATTCCAAATTTATCTAGCTCTCTAACGATATATAACACATCTCATATAATTATTCTCGGGGTAGGTAAAATTCCCATCTTTAGTGGAAATTCAGCCGTTTCTTGTTTGTATGGGACATTTCGCGGTGTTTTGTTCTAGGGAGGTCTGACACTTGACGGGTTAAATCAATTATTACGACAATAATAAAACTTAGTCAAAGAACATGAAAATCGTAATGCATAAATGCATAAATTATTATTTCATGTACGACTGGCGGCATTTTTTTTTCCTTATGACTATTTTCCATAAAGCGGCAACTAATCAGTGACGTAGAAAGTCTCACTAGCGGGAGTAGCAGGAGTTAGCCTTATTTCCATATATGGTAAACATTTTTTAAACTAAGCTCATCCACGTACCTGCATTCACAATGGCATTGTGTATAATACAATCCTATCTGCTTTTGTTCTCGTAAGCGCCAACCAGTTACTTACAAAAAAAGGTTAGAACTACATTGCGTGGATATTGAATTTTCAACCTTATTCCTTGTTGAATAGGTTTAAAATGATTGATGATGAGAGTTCATAGTCCTTTTTCAAGAGAATACGTTCTTGTGGAGAGTCAGACGGTTGTAAAATTCCAAAAAAGTTATGATTACCATTATTCTGTTAGTGTATTTTGTAGTTTCATGTCCAAGGAAATAGAGTCAATAATCTATATTAACCTTCCAACGTGGTTACAATCTGCTTTTACTACGAGCTCGCTATCTTAATTTGTGGTTTACCACTCAATAGTATTCAGTTCATAAGTGGATAAGCTTAGCTTAGAAAATTTGTACTATACCATGTCTACTCCTAGTGGCTCTGTAGGCCTCGCGATTTGTTTCGATATGGCAGACATGTGTCATTTGTCTGGGGGCACGGCAGTGGCCCCGCCAAGTCGAGCAAGCGCGCGCGCCGGCACGCCGTAGGTACCATACTTTTCTCGAAGCCATTCAGAACATTTTCTAATCCTCTGTATTTCGTTGTTTACGTTTTCAAACTACATATCTTCGCCATTTTTGATAAATTTCGAAAACGGAATCTGCAATACATTATATACCATATATAAATATATACTTATCGAACCTAATCACAATTATTTATCAAATTCCGTTGAGAAAAGCGGCCTCTAGAAAATCGTCTGAACATCCGGATATCGATACATTTTTGGCCAAGCTGTGACGGGACGCTTCGCTCGCTCTGTCAATCCAGCTAGGGCTACACAGAAATAAAAGGGATTGTCATTAACGAAACTAAACTATAACCTCTAATGCCTTCACTAAAACGCTTTATTTTAAACTTTTCAGGTACAAAGCAACGTTGCCGTAGGGACACCTGACTACATATCTCCAGAAATATTAAGAGTAAGTTTTATTTTATTCACTATCTTTAAAATATTTCTCTTTCACATAAGAGTGACTTTTGACACCAATATGTTTATGTCAAAGTAGCTGCGCCGCGCGGTGTTACCTGCTCATCCCACGAGGACACTACATTATTTCGGGATAAAAAGTAGCCTATATGTTAATCCAGGGTGTCAGCTACCTCCATACCGAATTTTATCAAAATCGGTTTAGCCGTTTGAGCATGAAGAAGTATCAAACATACACACAAACAGACTCATAAACTCGCTATAATATTATGGTGATATGCGGCCGAGGCTGTCGCTCTCGAATTCGGGCTATCGAGTCACGTTCGTAAGTGCCACACTTATGGACGCTGCTTAAAAGTCATCTTTGATGATGATAAATAAAGTATACCTACTCATTCAAGGCTATAACTCAAATTATTTTCAAGATCCAACTGCTCATCGCATATTTGTTTCAGGCAATGGAGGATGGGCAAGGTCGCTACGGTCCTGAATGCGATTGGTGGTCGTTAGGTGAGTATTAAACGTCAAATTATCTATTTTTGTTAATCAACGAAAAAACGATCTAGGTCTCAGAGAAAGAACATGTTTTATCGCTTTCTTCTACTCTATGTACTTTACTGACTATCTACCTATACTAAAGGCGGGATGGGTTGTTAAATGTATACTTGTATAGCCGAACAAAGTGTCGGTCCGGCCCAGGGATAGTGGCGCTACCAACAGCTTGCATATGGCAATAATGAGCATACGTCACATATTTGCATTATTAAACGTCAATAGCGATTTGTCAAGGATTTGTCATTAACCAAATTAAAAACATTGTTTACCAGAATGCTGCTCAATCTTTCGTTCTTCTTGTGAAATAAATACTGAATCCTATTGAAAAAAGCTTGACTTTCAGCACTGTGGATGGTTTAGGCTTTATTATGAAAAAAATACTTGAAATTTGCAGAGTATTTAGTCCTGTTTCCTCTTTGTTTACATCAGTGACATTCACAGACTTTCAACTTCAGTTACCAAAAATTTGTCGTTGCCAGTAAAATAAATTAGTACCACTGAAAATCGGCCCAAAAACCCCCCGTTGTACTATAATCACAGGCGCTATCGCGGCCTATCGGTGTAACTCGAGCGTCGGTGACTTTTTCATGCCGAATCCTTCGACTGGGTATTCACGTGAATGCCCTTCACCCCCGCGCTCGCCCCTCGACACGCACACATAGCAAGAGTTTTGTTACTGCACACAACTGTCGCTGTCGTTTCTATTTACGTTAGTATACCAGGTGTTTCCTGTAATAGGAGCAATAAATTAAAATATAGATTCTACTCTTCAAATTGAACAACATTTGTTCAGCAACTTAAAAAAAAGTCAGTTCTCAGAATATTATTATTTCAAACAAATTAAATAGTATTTTCAATGTACGTCGTCCAACATTGACATTCCCTGAGCATTGACATAGCTGTCACTCTACTAATATCGGACATTTCGCAATACATTGCTTCTTTGTCTAAACATTATTCTACAAAATATCATTTAATACACGTTGTTTTCCGAAGTTGCTTAACAAATGTTGTCCAGTTTCAAGCGAAGAATCTATGTTTTAATTTATCGCTCCTATTACAGGAAACACCCGGTATATATTGTTTGCTATAATTGAAACATTATGTGTCCAGGTGTGTGTATGTACGAGATGCTGTTCGGCGAGACGCCATTCTACGCGGAGTCGCTGGTGGAGACCTACGGGAAGATCATGAACCACGCGCGCTCCTTCCACTGCCCGCCGCCACTGGAGCACGCTAAACAGGTAACACATGTATGATAAACTCAACATCAATTTGTCGTTCTCTGTTCCAGGGATTGGATACCGGTATTCGCTCCATACAACAACTGATATTCATCATCATCATCATATGTTTAAGAGCTAAGCTCTTGTCGGTGGAGTAATTTCCAGCTTATTCTACATTCCGCCTTCTCTTTTACCTCTTTATACAATGAAACATTTATTTTTTCCTTTATTTGCTCCATATATGCCCTTCTCGGTCTTCCCTGGTTTTATTCATTTTAGAATTTTTGCTTGTTATTACACATTTTTATAGTTAAGTGGGCTAATTTCAAAATTTTGATATAGTTACCTAAACTTTGTTTGATCATATTTGAAAATAAACGCGAAATTAGAAAGATAGTGAAGACCCCTAGTCTGTTCATCGAATTAAAAGTGTATCTTGTTACTATTTCAACTTGCTCACTCTACTTTTTTCGATGCCCATTGGTTTTTTACGGAGTTCCTTGTCATCATTGTCTTGCACATATGCTATTTATTTGAGGCCAGTCTTTTTTATTTTGGCACTTCACGCGTTATCTCATCGCTTATTTTTGTCCTAGTTATTATGATCTTGAAACTGCTATAAAGTACACACTATTGTTTACCTCTGTTAAGACCGCCTATTGTTTACCTCTATTGTAATGTTCAGTGTTATCTGTATTTGTATATCTTTTCTTCCTGAGGTGTGCAATAAAAAGTATTCTATTCTATTCTATTGTTTTACAGAATGTAATACGAATGTATTGAATTAATTACAGGTGTCAGAAGAAGCGACGGATCTGATTCGGAAGCTAATCTGTGCCGCTGATCAACGGTTGGGAAGAAATGGCCTACAAGATTTCAAGGTAATACAAACTTCTATGAAACTAATTGGTAACAGAGTTATCTATCACCTGACTGAGACGTCAAAAATAGTTTTCATCTCTCGCCTCCAAAATCCAAAGGTTAGCATGCAATACTGGATTTTGGTACATGAGTTTTTGTCGATGGTCAAGATGAGAGAGTATTAGAAGGCAAACTACTTTTCTCAAACAAGCAATGAAATGTCGTTATAACGTACGTTATAACAGGCTTCGAAGTATCGCGTTTCAGGCGGAACAACTCGAGAGAACTGTACATTTCATACAAAATGGAAAGCTAGGCCGGGAAGTAATTTGTTTTTAAACATGGCATTTTTTGAGTGGTGTATTTTTTATTTCGTTGCATGTGTTTGAGAAGCACTATACACGCCTTAGCCGTGAAAAGGGTTTGCCGGCTTCGTATTCACCCGGCAAGTCCTTTTTCGGCGTCTGCAGTTACGTACTATTAGGCTGCGTTTCCACCAGAGATGTGCGAGGATGCGTTGCGAGGGATGTGTTTTAGTTAACCAATGGAATAACTTATTTACTTATCCTCGCTCAACGCAACTGGTTCTATTGGTTAACAAAAACACATCCCTCGGTCTCGCTACGCATCCTCGCACTAGTGGAAACGCAGCATTAATGGACTAACTCTGTTTTTTTTTGGGAACGGAACGCACTTTTTGAAGCTAAATAGTACTGCATATCGGTTCCAGAATCACGCGTGGTTCGCCGGGCTGGAGTGGGAGGCGCTGCGCGAGCTGCACGCGCCCTTCGTGCCCGACGTGGCGAGCCCCACCGACACCTCCAACTTCGACGTCGACGACACCGACATCAGGTACCGGCGCTGCGTATACTCGCTCGTCACTAGTTCACAAGGCATGGGCTGGAGTGGGAGGCGCTGCGCGAGCTGCACGCGCCCTTCGTGCCCGACGTGGCGAGCCCCACCGACACCTCCAACTTCGACGTCGACGACACCGACATCAGGTACCGGCGCTGCGTATACTCGCTCGTCACTAGTTCACAAGGCATGGGCTGGAGTGGGAGGCGCTGCGCGAGCTGCACGCGCCCTTCGTGCCCGACGTGGCGAGCCCCACCGACACCTCCAACTTCGACGTCGACGACACCGACATCAGGTACCGGCGCTGCGTATACTCGCTCGTCACTAGTTCACAAGGCATGGGCTGGAGTGGGAGGCGCTGCGCGAGCTGCACGCGCCCTTCGTGCCCGACGTGGCGAGCCCCACCGACACCTCCAACTTCGACGTCGACGACACCGACATCAGGTACCGGCGCTGCGTATACTCGCTCGTCACTAGTTCACAAGGCATGGGCTGGAGTGGGAGGCGCTGCGCGAGCTGCACGCGCCCTTCGTGCCCGACGTGGCGAGCCCCACCGACACCTCCAACTTCGACGTCGACGACACCGACATCAGGTACCGGCGCTGCCACCGACCATGGCGAACTCAACGTACACTCCACTAGTTCACAAGGCATAAATTACAGGGACAGGAACATCTGTGTACGGGTGTTTCCTGGACCTTTCGAAGGCTTTTGACCTGGTTGTTTACCATATACTGTGGGACAAACTAGCCAAAGCTGGTATTAATGCCGAGTGTATACAGTTGTTAAGGTATTGGTATAACAATCAGGTCAATCAAGTGAGATGGGGTGGGGAGTATTCAGACGAATATAAGCTTGAATGTGGGGTTAGGACCGGGGATTAATATCTCCCATTTTGTTTAACCTTTATGTCAACGAGCTTATTGAGGGGCTCAGCAGCGAGCGTGTCGATTGCCATATTTGGGGAACGTGCTTTAACAATATTAGCTACGCGGACGACATGGCGCTGCTGGCGCCAACAGTAGGCTCCCTTAAGAAACTCATCGCTATATGTGAGGGGTACGCCATTCAGCATGGTCTAAGGTCACAGACAACCCCCACTAGACGGAGCATGTAAGGCGACCCGCGCGCACCAACGATATGGTACGGCAGAACATTAAAGTATCAACACGGCGGCCACCGTTTAGTTGCGTCCATGTTTATGATCCATGCGTACGTCAACGAAAAAATAAATTAAATAAATGACATGGTAAATTGTAGTGTTAAGTGGTGTAGAGAGACCTCTTCGCTATCCAGGCCAAGCGAGTGGCCTTTTCCTCTAATCTCGACGTTGACACTGACTGGATGGACATGGATTCGGAGATGTTGGATCATATAGTTTGGTCCGTCAAATTTCAATCATCTTTCTGCTAGATAGGCCGAAGTCTCTTAGTCTCCCGATAACTCTCAATATGCATGAGTTTAGTCTACTTCAATATTACTAATCAAACCCGGAATACTGTCGCTTGTTTTGTACCATGATCTGATGGTCAATATGCTACTGATAAACGTATATTTATCTCCAGATTATCGGAAGCCGTGCCACCTCCATCCGCATCGTCAGCGTTCTCCGGACTGCACCTGCCGTTCGTGGGCTTCACGTTCACGGCCGGCTCGCGCCTGTCCGACCTGGGCGCGCCGGCCACTCCGCTCAGTCCCGCCAAGAACGCGCCCAGCCAGGTGAGTGTCCGCAGACTGTTGGAGCTGTTCCACCATCAGTAGCAGCGGTCTCCGGGCTGCAGCTGTTCGTGGGCTTCACGTTCACGGCCGGCTCGCGCCTGTCCGACCTGGGCGCGCCGGCCACTCCGCTCAGTCCCGCCAAGAACGCGCCCAGCCAGGTGAGTGTCCGCAGACTGTTGGAGCTGTTCCACCATCAGTAGCAGCGGTCTCCGGGCTGCAGCTGTTCGTGGGCTTCACGTTCACGGCCGGCTCGCGCCTGTCCGACCTGGGCGCGCCGGCCACTCCGCTCAGTCCCGCCAAGAACGCGCCCAGCCAGGTGAGTGTCCGCAGACTGTTGGAGCTGTTCCACCATCAGTAGCAGCGGTCTCCGGGCTGCAGCTGTTCGTGGGCTTCACGTTCACGGCCGGCTCGCGCCTGTCCGACCTGGGCGCGCCGGCCACTCCGCTCAGTCCCGCCAAGAACGCGCCCAGCCAGGTGAGTGTCCGCAGACTGTTGGAGCTGTTCCACCATCAGTAGCAGCGGTCTCCGGGCTGCAGCTGTTCGTGGGCTTCACGTTCACGGCCGGCTCGCGCCTGTCCGACCTGGGCGCGCCGGCCACTCCGCTCAGTCCCGCCAAGAACGCGCCCAGCCAGGTGAGTGTCCGCAGACTGTTGGAGCTGTTCCACCATCAGTAGCAGCGGTCTCCGGGCTGCAGCTGTTCGTGGGCTTCACGTTCACGGCCGGCTCGCGCCTGTCCGACCTGGGCGCGCCGGCCACTCCGCTCAGTCCCGCCAAGAACGCGCCCAGCCAGGTGAGTGTCCGCAGACTGTTGGAGCTGTTCCACCATCAGTAGCAGCGGTCTCCGGGCTGCAGCTGTTCGTGGGCTTCACGTTCACGGCCGGCTCGCGCCTGTCCGACCTGGGCGCGCCGGCCACTCCGCTCAGTCCCGCCAAGAACGCGCCCAGCCAGGTGAGTGTCCGCAGACTGTTGGAGCTGTTCCACCATCAGTAGCAGCGGTCTCCGGGCTGCAGCTGTTCGTGGGCTTCACGTTCACGGCCGGCTCGCGCCTGTCCGACCTGGGCGCGCCGGCCACTCCGCTCAGTCCCGCCAAGAACGCGCCCAGCCAGGTGAGTGTCCGCAGACTGTTGGAGCTGTTCCACCATCAGTAGCAGCGGTCTCCGGGCTGCAGCTGTTCGTGGGCTTCACGTTCACGGCCGGCTCGCGCCTGTCCGACCTGGGCGCGCCGGCCACTCCGCTCAGTCCCGCCAAGAACGCGCCCAGCCAGGTGAGTGTCCGCAGACTGTTGGAGCTGTTCCACCATCAGTAGCAGCGGTCTCCGGGCTGCAGCTGTTCGTGGGCTTCACGTTCACGGCCGGCTCGCGCCTGTCCGACCTGGGCGCGCCGGCCACTCCGCTCAGTCCCGCCAAGAACGCGCCCAGCCAGGTGAGTGTCCGCAGACTGTTGGAGCTGTTCCACCATCAGTAGCAGCGGTCTCCGGGCTGCAGCTGTTCGTGGGCTTCACGTTCACGGCCGGCTCGCGCCTGTCCGACCTGGGCGCGCCGGCCACTCCGCTCAGTCCCGCCAAGAACGCGCCCAGCCAGGTGAGTGTCCGCAGACTGTTGGAGCTGTTCCACCATCAGTAGCAGCGGTCTCCGGGCTGCAGCTGTTCGTGGGCTTCACGTTCACGGCCGGCTCGCGCCTGTCCGACCTGGGCGCGCCGGCCACTCCGCTCAGTCCCGCCAAGAACGCGCCCAGCCAGGTGAGTGTCCGCAGACTGTTGGAGCTGTTCCACCATCAGTAGCAGCGGTCTCCGGGCTGCAGCTGTTCGTGGGCTTCACGTTCACGGCCGGCTCGCGCCTGTCCGACCTGGGCGCGCCGGCCACTCCGCTCAGTCCCGCCAAGAACGCGCCCAGCCAGGTGAGTGTCCGCAGACTGTTGGAGCTGTTCCACCATCAGTAGCAGCGGTCTCCGGGCTGCAGCTGTTCGTGGGCTTCACGTTCACGGCCGGCTCGCGCCTGTCCGACCTGGGCGCGCCGGCCACTCCGCTCAGTCCCGCCAAGAACGCGCCCAGCCAGGTGAGTGTCCGCAGACTGTTGGAGCTGTTCCACCATCAGTAGCAGCGGTCTCCGGGCTGCAGCTGTTCGTGGGCTTCACGTTCACGGCCGGCTCGCGCCTGTCCGACCTGGGCGCGCCGGCCACTCCGCTCAGTCCCGCCAAGAACGCGCCCAGCCAGGTGAGTGTCCGCAGACTGTTGGAGCTGTTCCACCATCAGTAGCAGCGGTCTCCGGGCTGCAGCTGTTCGTGGGCTTCACGTTCACGGCCGGCTCGCGCCTGTCCGACCTGGGCGCGCCGGCCACTCCGCTCAGTCCCGCCAAGAACGCGCCCAGCCAGGTGAGTGTCCGCAGACTGTTGGAGCTGTTCCACCATCAGTAGCAGCGGTCTCCGGGCTGCAGCTGTTCGTGGGCTTCACGTTCACGGCCGGCTCGCGCCTGTCCGACCTGGGCGCGCCGGCCACTCCGCTCAGTCCCGCCAAGAACGCGCCCAGCCAGGTGAGTGTCCGCAGACTGTTGGAGCTGTTCCACCATCAGTAGCAGCGGTCTCCGGGCTGCAGCTGTTCGTGGGCTTCACGTTCACGGCCGGCTCGCGCCTGTCCGACCTGGGCGCGCCGGCCACTCCGCTCAGTCCCGCCAAGAACGCGCCCAGCCAGGTGAGTGTCCGCAGACTGTTGGAGCTGTTCCACCATCAGTAGCAGCGGTCTCCGGGCTGCACCTTGGCATGCTGGTTTTGGTGTTTAATTCAAAATCAAAGTTAAGATAGCGCACTGTAGTTGCTCAAGTCGAAAGGCATTTTAGGAGCTCTTGTTTTACGCTGCCCTCGTATGTTCAGGCTCCATCGAACGCGGGCGACCGGGCGGCGCTGAAGGCGCTGGAGCGAGAGAACGCGCTGCTGGCGCAAACCATCGCCGAGCTCAGGTCCGGGGGACAGCCTCTAGACGTCGGGAGTGGTAAGACAATACCATTTACATTCATTCGCCTTCTAGATGTGCCTGTGTGTACCTTCATTTCATTATGCACATTGGGTTGGGCTTTACATCATCATCCTCCTAGCCTTTGTCCCATTTTTTTGAGAATGAATTCTCAATCGGGGTCTGCTACCTAAATCCCAAGATGTGGCGTAGGCACTAGTTTTTACGCAAGCGACTGCCATCTGACCTTCCAACCCAGAGGGGAAACTAGGCCTTATTGGGCTTAGGTGGTTTCCTCACGATGTTTTCCTTCACCGAAAAGCGAGTGGTAAATATCAAATGACATTCCGTACATAAGTTCCGAAAAACTCATTGGTACGGGCCGGGTTCAAACCCGCGACCTCTGGATTGAAAGTCGCATGCCCTAACCACTAGGCTACCACCGCTGGGTTGGGCTTTACATGTTCTGAGAATATTTTCTGTATTTCCGATTTTTTTTAATACGCTATTTTATTTTTATTTTTCATGTTATTTGATTCTTGGTTCAAACAATTTAATATAGGGCACTATTGACAACCCTACCACTGCTGCAAAAATGCTAGAAAAAGTACGATCACTGCTAATCACTACATAGTATAAAAAGAAGTCGCTTCCTGCCTGTCTGTCCTTATCTTATCTGTCCTAGCTAAGATCTTTAAAACTAGACAACGGATTTTAACGCGATTTTTTTAAATATCGAGAGATATTATAATTTATCAGCATTGCACCCGTGCGAAGCCGGGGAAGGTCGCTAATAATGTACTAAAGTATTCAAGATTCTTATCCCGATCACATTTTTCTTACAGAAGAATCGATCCAACTGAAAGAAGAGGTGGCTGCGGTGTCGAAAAGGAACGCCGAGCTCGAAGCGCAAGTTAGGTGCTACGAACAACTTAACAGCGGGATAGTATCACAGGTAATACATGGTATACTAGATTAATCATATGGCTTTGTCTGCGTAACAAATGAACCAATTTTTAGGGAGCTCGCACACGGTAACTTTTTGCAGCGATTCAATAGTAATGCACTCGCAAAATGGCCGCTGATGCTGTCGCTGGTCATATATACACTCGCACATGTAAATACGATTCTGCATCGCTGCTATCGCGATAATGCATCGATACAGTCGCGATTCAGTATCAATACAGCCGCAACTCAGAATTCATTTACAGGCGGTAGGGACAGTCCTGTGACAGATGAAGATATATTCTGTTTTGCGCAAACAATGGTTTAGTCAATAAAGTTTCAAATGATAATTATTTATCGATTTTCGTATTTCCGAAATCAAACTCCGACACTAAAATAATTAAACGACACTGAGCTTTTCCCATTTTCTGAAAACCTACTCAATACATCCGTTTAACATAGTTCCAATGTTCCAATAATCATTTCACTTGTATCAACTGCCCATCATAGCTGTCAACCGCAATAATATTGCGAGCACAAAATGGTATACAAGATTTTCAAACTTTATCGATCACAATAATCACCATAACACTAGGAGCGCCACGCGGTGTTACCCCTCATCCCACGGGAACACTATATTTTTTCGGTGTAAAAAGCACCCTATGTGTTAATTCAGAGTGTCAGCTACCTTCATACCAAGATTTATCAAAATTGGCCCAGCCGTTTGAGTGTGAAGATGAAAAGTAACAAACAAACACACTCACAAACTTTCGCTTTTATAATATTAGTGTGTTTTATAATATTGTTTTTGGCTTGTTTCCTTTTTGTAAACTTGTATTGGTGTGCAATAAAGTATTGTTGTGTGATTACCAGGACCCGTCAGCACCTCAAGATTTACCGGCGAGAGTACGAGAGCTGGAGGTGCTGGTCACAACCCTCAACCTGGAGAAAGAGGAGCTGGTGAAAGAACAGGCTGATTCCTCAGAGAAGTTGATACTACAGGTAAACTACTTGGACTTTTTATGTTCGATTTGTTTAATAAAACTTCTTGAATATTAAACCATTGATACAAAGATCAAAGCTCAAAGATTTGAAATGCGTAACCTGGTATAAGAGACCAGGCATCGAACCCGGTACCTCTGGATTACCGGTCCAGCGTGTTAACCTTTTCTCCACCCTAACGCCCAGATAACCTTTCGATTTTCTTCTTGTGCTTTGTGTGTCGATCTTTGCATTGTTTATTTGAAAGGCGTTACACCTCAGTGACCTCTATGTGAATACGTTAATATTCACTATGTATTCTTGAATATTGCATCATTATTATGATTATATTATTTTTATTAGAACTAGTTAGAGCTATGCTGGGAGTCTCCTTGCGTGATGGAATTACAAATGAGGAGATCCGAAAGAGAACCAAGGTTGTAGATATAGCTCAGACAGTCGCCAAACTTAAGTGGCAGCGAGCGGGCACATTGCTCGTGGAACCGATGGCCCGGTTCTTAAATGGCGACCGCGTACAGGAAGACGCAGCGTGGGAAGGTCTCAACAAGGTGGTCCGATGACTTTGTTAGGTTGGCGGGAAGCAAAAATGAAGGCGGCACACGACCGATCATTGTGAAGAACATTAGGTAGGAGAGGCATTTGTCCAGCAGTATACGTCTATCGGTTGATATGATGATGATGACTTTTTTATACTACGACGGTGGCAAACAAGCATGTGGCCCGCCTGATGTTAAGCAGTTACCGCCGCCTATGGACGCTTGCGACGCGTTGCCGACCCTTTAAGGACCTATTTATATGACTTGGCACTATTTGCCGTATTTCCAGGTCATACGTTACCCACACCAAATATAAGATGCCTTTGATGAATTAATTGAATGTTTCAGGATAAAGAACTAAAGGATGCCGTGACGCAACGCAAACTGGCGATGACTGAATACAACGAGGTGACGGACCGCTTGTCTGAGCTGAGGCAACAGAAACAGAAGCTATCACGACAGGTAATATAATAAAACATTTAACATTTTACACTATTTCCTTAGGCCCATATTAGACTATCATATATTTATCATAGAAGTATGATCTCATATCTGTAAAAATCTTGGATCATATTTTATTTATGCTATTCTATAATTTTACATATTACACCTAATATCATATAAACGTCATAGGTAATCAAGATGGATACCGATTTAGCCGCGTTTTCCGTTGCAATGAGTGCAATTTTATTAATTGCCCTGAAGGTAAGAAAAAAAATAGATACTGCGAGATACTGGGATCTGAGACTGTTTATTTTTTTCTCACGTCTGCAACGAGGCATACTCTTCCCGTCGAATTACTTATTAAATTAGCAATGTTTGTCATTACTGTCAATCGTTTGTCGCGATTTTTGTAATCTGGATTGAGATTGTTATATAAGCACTCATATTCCTCGTACAGGTTTATTGATGATTTTGTAGTTTCAATATTCCACTCGAAATTCTTGGTTTTTGACGACGCCATCTTTGAGGTTAGACCACATATGATCATAATTGTACGCTTGCTGTCAAATAGGATCAAACTTCTATGATCATCTATATAAGGTGCTAACAAATTAGTCACGGATATTTTTACCTCTGATAGTACTCGGTTCTCGGAGTACATTTAAGTATGAAACATCATAGGTATTGTTATGTTTTTTTGGAGAAAATTAGGAAACAAATTTGCTACGTTAAAACACCCTGTTAATAAGATAGTTAAATAAGACCTCTTTAGGCATATTCTAGAACCTCTTTAAACTATCATACACGTGGCCTCTTAAAGTTGAAAAATAAAATACTGGAATGCCAATGTCATGCTATTTGCTCTCTGATTGTGTCAGTTGCAAAGAAATTTAATTAATAAGAATTACGCTATGTATTTATTTAACACGTATTCAAGAACTGCAACCACAGGATTACGAACCACGTGTATTATTCAGTCAGTGGCTTATTAGAAACCCCAGACGTAAAATACTGTGGACCGACGAGTGTACATTTGCGAGGGTGGGATTATTTAACATTCACACAATGCACACTTTTGTTTGGAAGAATCCCCATTTAGCACGTCTTAACCACTTTGAGACTCGCTTCAGTGTTAACGTGTGAGCAGGATTCCTTGGCGATTATTTGCTGGGCCCTGTCTTTCTCAACCGCGCTGGAAGGAAGTATCATCATTCATCAATTCCTACAAGAAGACCTACCGGAATTGCTAGATGAAGTACCAGTCGATCTCCGTAGGAGATGCGCTTTCAACATGATGGTGCCCCAGCCCATTACGATCGTAACGTACGAAGGTACTTAACGGAACGATTCCAATTATGATGGATTGGCCGGGATGGGGATGGGGTTCAAGCAGGTGAAGTGAACTGGCCAGCCCGCTCACCAGATTTAACACCGCTTGATTTCCACGTATGGGGACGCGCCAAAGACTTGGTTTATGGAAACGACGGGCACACAATCAGAACGTCAGAAGAATTACCGACGCCTTTCAGGTTATGAAAATGGAAAGACAGATCTTAATGCGTGGTAATGAAAATATCCGGAAGCGAGTACTATTGTGCATTAAAAACCAGGGTCACCATTTTCAAGAAAATTTGTAAAGAGTTTATGCTAATAAAAGTTTTCTTATGTCCGTGTTTGCTTTTTAAATTACTTAGACTTGTACGTAAATTAGGTAGGCTAGCAATCGTTAAATATCTAACTTAATCATTATTAAATGTGAAAGCTTGTATGGGTGGATGGATGTTTGTTACACTATCACGTCACGCCCAAACAGTTTAACTGATCTGGATGAAATTAGGCACAGAGATAGGTTATTTGTATGGAATAGCACACGACTTTTTTACATAAATTGTTCGTATTGGACAGTTTTTTTGTTCCACGTGGGCAGAACCGTAGGCATACGCTAGTATTTAATAACCTACAGTTTTCCCGCCAAATCATAATGACATTTAAGAAAAACAACTTTTGACGTGACATGACAGACAGTGTTAAACATCTTGACAGATACATAATAGGGGTGATTATTTTAAAAATTAATTATAATATTATTTTTTGTTTGGTAAATTAAAATTAAAAAATTATATACAAAGGTTCCTTAATTACAGTCAAAAGTTAATTGTTTTAGTGTAATGTACTACCTCTTAAAATATCCGTGACTAATTTGTTAGCACCTTATATATATAAAAGAAGAAGTCCTGACTGACTCATCAACGCACAGCCGAAACTCCTAATGTTAGAGAGTTGATTTTTGCACAGTAGGTTACTTTTATAACGTGGGCTAGAGATAAGAAGCGATTTTGAAAAATTAAATCCCTAAGGGTGTTAAAAAGGGGTGCAAAGTTTGTATGGGATACAAGTTTTTTTTAAAGCTAGGAACTTGAAACTTTGTTAGAAGATATTAAAATAAAATAAAAGAAAACTAATTTCAGCGTTTTTGAAAATTCATCCCCTAAGGTGGTAAAAAAGGGGTTGAAAGTTTGTATGGAGATCAAGTATTTTTTTGAGCGCGGGACTTGAATCTTTGTGTTAAAGCATACTATTAGAATACAAGCAGTCATTTCAGCGTTTTCAAAAATTCGACCCCTATAAGGGTAAAAAAGGGGTTTAAAGTTTATATGGAGATCAAGTATTTTTTTGAGCGCGGCACTTGAATCTTTGTGTAAAGGTATACTATTAGAATACAAGAAAAGTTATTTCAGCGTTTTCAAAAATTCGTCCGCTAAAAGGGTTAAAAAGGGGTTGAAAGTGTGAATCCATTACAAATTCCTTGAAACTTCTTATTAAGGCATATACAATAATAACAAAATAACATTAATTTAGCGTCATCAACGATTCAACCTCTAAGGGGGTTAAAAGGGGGATGAAAGTTCGTCTTGGGGTTCAAATTTAATTTTAAGCTAGGAACTTTAAACTTCGTAAAAAGTTATGCAAATAAAATGGAACAAAAGTGATTTCAGCGTTTTTGAAAATTCATCCTCTTAGGTGGTAAAAAGGGGGTTGAAAGTTTGTATGGAGATCAAACCTTTTCTTGAGCGTGAGGCTTTGAACTTTGTATAAAGGCATATAATTAAAATACAAGTAAAGTAATTTCAGCGTTTTCAATAATTCGTCCCCTAAAATGGTTAAAAAGGGTTGAAAGTTTGATTCCATTACAAATTCTTTGACTAAGGCATATATAATAATAACAAAATAACATTAATTTGACGTCATTATAAATTCAACCTCTAAGAGGGTTAAAAGGGGGATGAAAGTTTGTCTCGGGGTTCAATTTTAATTTTAAGCTAGGAACTTGAAACTTTGTAAATAGGTATTAAAATAAAATAAAAGAAAACTGATTTAAGTGTTTTTGAAAATTCATCCCTGAAACTGGTAAATAAGGGGTTGAAACTTTGAATGGAGATCAAACCTTTTTCTGAGCGCGGGACTTTAAACTTTGTATTAGTGCATATAATTAGAATACAAGAAAAGAAATTTCAGCGTTTTTGAAAATTCAGCCCTGAAGGTGGTGAAAAGGGGGTGAAAGTTTGTATGAAGATTAAAAAAAATTTTGAGTGTGGGACTTGAAACTTTAAAAAGAGGCGTATTATTAGAATACAAAAAGTGATTCAGCGTTTTTGAAAATATATGTAGCCCTGAAGATGAAAAATTGGGCAAGTGCGAGTCCGACTCGCGCATGAAGGGTTCCGTACCTATATATATATCTATAACAAGTTTGTTGTATGGGAGCCCCCTTAAATATTTATTTTATTTTATTTTTAGTATTTGTTGTTATAGCGGCAATAGAAATACATCATCTGTGAAAATTTCAACTGTCTAGCTATCACCGTTCTTGAGATACAGCCTCGTGACAGACGGACGGACGGACGGACGGACAGCGAAGTCTCAGTAATAGGGTCCCATTTTTACCCTTTGGGTACGGAACCCTAAAAAGGGGTTGAATGTTTGGAATGGAATGGAGATCAAACCTTTTTTTGAGCGCCGGACTTGAAACTTTGTATAAAGGCATATAATTAGAAATCAAAAAAAGTAATTTCAGCGTTTTTGAAAATTCAACCCCTGAGGCGGTGAAAAGGAGGTTGATAGTTTGTATTGAGATCAAACATTTTTTTGAGCGCAGGACTTGAAACTTTGTATAAGGGCATATTATCATAATACAAGAAAAGTGAATTCGTTTTTGAAAATTCAGCCCAGAAGGTGATGAAAAAGGGGTTGAAAATTTGTTTGAAGATCAAATATTTATTTTGATTGCGGGACTTGAAACCTGAGTTCATAATGATTCCGCGTAATTAGAGCAATTTAGCCGAAAAAAAAACTAAATAGAGGCCAAGAGCGAGTCGAACTCGCGTACGAAGTTCGGTACCATTACGTATAAAATGGCAAAAAAAAACACGTTTATTGTATGGGAGCAGCACTTCAATATTTATTATTATTTATTTTTTGTTGAATTACAGTAACCAACATCAAAATCATCAACTTGCAAAAAAAGAAAAGTAATTTCAACATTGTTTAGATCTGAAAATAATATAATAAAGATGTAAACTGTTCAAGATAAGATTCCACGCGGACGAAGTCGCGGGCAACAGCTAGTAGACTATATAAATCATAGGTTGTTATTACACTGTCATAGGTTTATCAAATTAATATGAGTCATATGTCTATGATCATATTTCTATGATAATGTAATATGGGCCAAACTTATAACACCCCTCATTTTTCGTCGTCTAAAAATAGAGAAAAATACGATGAAAATAACTGTATCCCGAAACCAACTTTTTGGCGTTATCCAAGTTCCGAAAGATGCCTCTATAGCCGAAAGGAACCTATGACTTTTAACAGCTCCACATTCTACTGAGTCTAAAGCGTTTCAATCATATTCGGCATATTTTTTAGTCGACCGATTAGTCGGCGTCTAGTACGCATGAAATGCCGAATAGTCGGCACTTAATATTACCTACTGGAACATGTATAATATTATTATTATTACCATTATTTTAGGCAAATTCGACAATTATCATCATATTTGACGTTTTCAAGCAAAATCTGGTATTAGCATCAGTTTATTGTTTTGTTTTTCTGTAAGACAATTTAGTTTGAGAGTCTTTATAGAATGATATTTAGAAGTTCTTTACAATATTTTTTTTAACAAACCCGATTATTTTTAACGAATCCTATAATATAAATAACCGATCTACATTTAACCAGGCAGTTGCAACCCTTTTGATCGAAACCTGCCATACAACAGCTGTAAAAATCAGCATTATTTTTCTGCTATAAGTATGATCGGTATTGTCGACTAATCGGCAATATTTTAACCGATTAGTCGGCTAGTCAGCAGAGTCCATCATTGCCCATCTCTAGTAAGTAGGTTCAGTCAGTTGTTATCATTTTTTTATTTAATAGTTATTAACATTACCAGCATCGAATCTGGGGTATAGCTATTCGACGTTGTTGGCCAATCGAGGCATTCATGTCTAAGGATGTTAATTAAGTTTATTATTTTCTCTTCCAGGTTCGTGACAAAGAAGAAGAGTTGGAAGTCGCTATGCAGAAGATAGATGCTCTACGACAGGACATCCGACGATCGGACAAAGGTCGCAGGGAGCTGGAGGCGCGGCTCGACACTGCCATTTCGGAGGCTACTAAGGTAATCTAGTGTTTCGCTACCATCGGAGTTCGATTGTCTGAAATGCGAGACTTCAAAGCTTTAGACTTTTTTATATTTCAGAGCAATTTCAAACACTAAGGTAGCACTTAGGTTATCCGTAATTTCGTCTACGTATTTTTGTATTAATTTGTCTTAGCCGGGTGAAAATAATCCTAGAGCCATCTTTGGATGTCTAACTATCCATGTACTAAAATTGGTTTATATACGTCCAGCCATTTCGGCGTGATAGGCGTGAGAGGACACTTGAGATTTTACGAACAGATGGTGATGCACGGCTGGCGCCACGTTAAGATTTTTTCTGAAATAATGACTCGTATGTATAAAAAACAGATTCTCAATATCATTTTCGAATTGTATTGTGCGGGTAACTATTATGTGATTCCCAATGAAACCAGGTTATTGTTAAATTACTTATTTGTTGAAAAAGTAAGCGTTCAATGCAGCGTGTAGCTGTGCTTCGGTAAGTTCCGCCCGCTTCCCGCGCGACTTTACAGGAATTCGCCTACCGAGTGGGAATGGCGGCGCTACTGTGCTGCCACAGTATAATAGTACAGATGCTGTGGCGCGGCTAACCAGGGCAGGGTTCTCTTGTCCTTGGGTGCCAGTCCCAGGTTATAGGTCCTTGTCACGGGGCAACCGTCGCACTGAGTGGAGTTATCTTATCTTATCTTATCTTATGTAATGTTGTCTGCAGGAGCGGAAGCTGCGCGAGGAGACGCTGCGCTCGGTGCGCGCGGAGGCGAGCGGGCCGCCCGGCTCGGCCGCCGCCGACGTGGCGCGCCTGCAGGCCGAGGTCGACGCGCTGGAGGTGACGTCTCACTCTACTGTGTACTGTGCGGGACTGTAGCATATGGAATGTCGCCGGCATTCACATAGACCATTGTCACTCTGAAACTCACTCTACTGTGCGGGACTGTAGCATATGGAATGTCGCCGGCATTCACATAGACCATTGTCACTCTGAAACTCACTTTACTGTGCGGGACTGTAGCATATGGAATGTCGCCGGCATTCACATAGACCATTGTCACTCTGAAACTCACTTTACTGTGCGGGCGGGACTGTAGCATATAGAAAGTCGCCGGCATTCACATAGACCATTGTCACTCTGAAACTCACTCTACTGTGCGGGACTGTAGCATATGGAATGTCGCCGGCATTCACATAGACCATTGTCACTCTGAAACTCACTCTACTGTGCGGGACTGTAGCATATAGAAAGTCGCCGGCATTCACATAGACCATTGTCACTCTGAAACTCACTCTACTGTGCGGGACTGTAGCATATAGAAAGTCGCCGGCATTCACATAGACCATTGTCACTCTGAAACTCACTCTACTGTGCGGGACTGTAGCATATGGAATGTCGCCGGCATTCACATAGACCATTGTCACTCTGAAACTCACTCTACTGTGCGGGACTGTAGCATATGGAATGTCGCCGGCATTCACATAGACCATTGTCACTCTGAAACTCACTTTACTGTGCGGGACTGTAGCATATGGAATGTCGCCGGCATTCACATAGACCATTGTCACTCTGAAACTCACTCTACTGTGCGGGACTGTAGCATATGGAATGTCGCCGGCATTCACATAGACCATTGTCACTCTGAAACTCACTCTACTGTGCGGGACTGTAGCATATGGAATGTCGCCGGCATTCACATAGACCATTGTCACTCTGAAACTCACTTTACTGTGCGGGACTGTAGCATATGGAATGTCGCCGGCATTCACATAGACCATTGTCACTCTGAAACTCACTCTACTGTGCGGGACTGTAGCATATGGAATGTCGCCGGCATTCACATAGACCATTGTCACTCTGAAACTCACTCTACTGTGCGGGACTGTAGCATATGGAATGTCGCCGGCATTCACATAGACCATTGTCACTCTGAAACTCACTCTACTGTGCGGGACTGTAGCATATGGAATGTCGCCGGCATTCACATAGACCATTGTCACTCTGAAACTCACTTTACTGTGCGGGACTGTAGCATATGGAATGTCGCCGGCATTCACATAGACCATTGTCACTCTGAAACTCACTTTACTGTGCGGGCGGGACTGTAGCATATAGAAAGTCGCCGGCATTCACATAGACCATTGTCACTCTGAAACTCACTCTACTGTGCGGGACTGTAGCATATGGAATGTCGCCGGCATTCACATAGACCATTGTCACTCTGAAACTCACTTTACTGTGCGGGACTGTAGCATATGGAATGTCGCCGGCATTCACATAGACCATTGTCACTCTGAAACTCACTTTACTGTGCGGGCGGGACTGTAGCATATAGAAAGTCGCCGGCATTCACATAGACCATTGTCACTCTGAAACTCACTCTACTGTGCGGGACTGTAGCATATGGAATGTCGCCGGCATTCACATAGACCATTGTCACTCTGAAACTCACTCTACTGTGCGGGACTGTAGCATATGGAATGTCGCCGGCATTCACATAGACCATTGTCACTCTGAAACTCACTCTACTGTGCGGGACTGTAGCATATGGAATGTCGCCGGCATTCACATAGACCATTGTCACTCTGAAACTCACTAATTCTTTGATCGACGCTCCGCTCTAATAGCGGGGGCGGGCGGTGCTTGAAAGCCTACAACTGGTCCGCCCGGCTCTCCAACCATAATGACGATTGTTTTTATTACAGTTGCAGTACAAAGATTCGTTGGCGCAACAACAACAGCGCTACAATGCTGAGGTAGCGTCGCTTAGAGAACAGCTGCACGAGGGTGACGCCGTCCGGAGCGTGCTGAATAGAGAGGTATGCACAATAAATAATCTTTTTCAGAGCATATTGAAAAAAATATAAAAATAACCTAGTTGAGATCGTCACAAAAAAAACAGATATACAGGGTGTTTGGTGGCTAGATGCAAAGGTTTAAGGAGGTGATAGAGGAGGTATTTTTAAACATTTATAGCCATATATGTCGTAGACGAAATTTGATATTTTTTTTT
Organism: Apotomis capreana; assembly: GCA_947623375.1. Classification (NCBI taxonomy): domain Eukaryota; kingdom Metazoa; phylum Arthropoda; class Insecta; order Lepidoptera; family Tortricidae; genus Apotomis; species Apotomis capreana. The sequence goes on from OX392520.1 coordinate 4,646,766, forward strand.
TAAATTGAAATTTTACGAATTTTTGAAAAATACCCAGAATTTGGTAGAAACGAGTTTATAGTGCCCGAATACGCGTTATTTTGTAAACAATTTCTTTTGTTTCTGATAGTTTAATGTATGTCGGACGAAATAAAGCTACTTTTAAGTGTATTTATGGCCTCTAAAACCAAATGGAGGCATACGAAACTTTAAAAAAAATCGTAGGTTGACACGAGCATAATTTTGATGTGCCGTAAAAAAAATAAAAAAAAATCTTTTGAATTGTTCAAACACTTTTAAAAACATCACTATTTATTGTTCTTTCTTTAGAGGTATCAGTCATTCACATCGCTTGCCAAATCTCTGAGTTAAGGGCTAAATACTAAAGTTAGGGAGCACCTTTAATAAAACAACGTGAACTTTAATTTTAAAACTTTAGTAACAAAATCAAAGTAAAAACTTAAATCACATGTTCAAAATGTAAACCACGATTTCTTATACAGGAACGGGCCCTTTTCCGCACTTCTGTGGTAGTTATTTTTAGTTGCATCTCCTCCCTCACGATAACAAAAGCTTCGCGAATCCTTGTAATTAACTCCTCTTTTGTTGCGATTGCTGAGGTGTACACAAGTCCTTTGGCCCGTCCCCAAACAAAAAAGTCCAAAGGAGTTAAGTCAGGGGATCGAGCGGGCCAAGGAATGGGTCCATCTCTACCGATCCAGCACTCCGGAAAACAGTTGTTAAGGTATTCTCTCACAGCCAAAGTCCAGTGTCCCGGGCAGCCGTCTTGCTGAAAGATGATTTCTCTTTCCGCTTCTAATGGTACTTCGGCTTCCTCTAGGAGGATAGGAAAATCGTTTTGTAAAAACTGGAGATAATTGGGTCCGGTCAAAATATCGAGCAGAAAATGTGGCCCGATCAAAGTTCTGCCAATAACTCCAGCCCACACGTTAACTGAAAACTTCTTTTGAAAGGAGACCTGCTTCATCCATTGAGGATTTGCGTCCTTGTCAGCCCATTCATGAAGGTTATGAAAGTTTGTGATCCCCTCTCTTGAAAACTTTGACTCATCTGTCCAAATGATAGATTTTAAAAATGACACGTCGTCAATGTCGCTGTTTAATAAGAATCTCCAGAAATGTATTCGTCGCACGGGATCTCCTTCTTCCAAACCCTGCACCCCCACCCCTCGAAAAGGATATTTTTTCTCCTTATGCATCGTGTTCCAAACCTTCCATGTCGATATTTTAAGGTTTTGAGCTACTGTTCGGATGCTTGTCGTAGGATCAGCTTCAAATGCGTGACTAATTTCTTCCTCGGTATCCACATCGTATCTTTCAGGATTCACTCTAGTAGCCGGACGATGGATCCCATTTTCGCTAAGACGACGAAACGTGTTCAAAAACATCCTGACATTGGGTAATCTGCGATTTGGATAATGCTCCTGATACATTCGCCGTGCCAATGCTCCATTACCGTCTGCCCTTCCGTACATTAAGATAATGTTAGCATAATCTTCGTTGCTAAAACCATCGATGTTCATAATGTTTAATTACAAAATGAAAAACCGCTTCAACCGTTTATTCAATTTTCATAGAAGAACTAAATTTGCAATTGGCTATCGTCAAACCTTAAAACAAAGGCAATTCAAAACATTCCAAATGTGAAAATTCTTATTCTTAAAATAACGTGTTCCAAATTTAAAGCTATGGTATTTAGTTTAGAGCTTTTTTATAATCCTCCTCGGACTTTGGTGTATTGTGGAAAATGGTACTTGCTATTTATTCATTTTTATTTAATTTATAAAAAATAATTAACTTAGAATGAATTAATTACTACAAACTTTTTTGTTTTATTTTTTACACGTTATTTATTAGCTAGGTACCTACTTAAAGTAAAATTTCAAGACTAGTACGGGGATTTGGAATTCGTAGGAAGTGCTCCCTAACTTTGGTATTTAGCCCTTAACTCAGAGATTTGGCAAGCGATTTGAATGACTGATACCTCTAAAGAAAGAACAATAAATAGGCATGTTTTTAAAAGTGTTTGAACAATTCAAAAGATTTATTTTTTATTTTTTTTACGGCACATCAAAATTATGCTCGTGTCAACCTACAATTTTTTTTAAAGTTTCGTATGCCTTCATTTGGTTTTAGAGGCCATAAATACACTTAAAAGTAGCTTTATTTCGTCCGACATACATTAAACTATCAGAATCAAAAGAAATTGTTTACAAAATAACGCGTATTCGGGCACTATAAACTCGTTTCTACCAAATTCTGGGTATTTTTCAAAAATTCTTAAAATTTCAATTTAAAAAAAAAATATCAAATTTCGTCTACGACATATATGGCTAGAAATGTTTAAAAATACCTCCTCTATCACCTCCTTAAACCTTTGCATCTAGCCACCAAACACCCTGTATATATATATATATAGTCCTCCTCGCCGTGTCCGCCGACAGCCACTCCGTCAATTATTCTTGTCCGGGTTATGAAAGAAATCCATACTAATATTATAAATCCGAATGTGTGTCTGTCTGTCTGTCTGTTACCACTTCACGCTTAAACAGCTCAATCGATTTTGATGACATTTTGCATAGAGATAGTTTAAGATCCGAGGAAGAAGGACATAGGATAGTTTTCATCCTGGAATTATACCTAAAAAGATTGAAAAGTGAGTGAACATTTCTGTTGGGGTGCGATGACCCTGTAGGAAATGTAATTATTAGACCAAAAGCACAATTGCTCTTACATTTGCTTAGGCGCTTTTGATAATCCCTTTTATCTAGTTCCACGCGTACGTAGTCGCGGGCAAAAGCTAGTAACAAATAACAAGACTCAGACCGCAGTTACATGTAAAGGTATAACATTAGCTTCAACTATTTGGGCTTGGCGCTCCGGATGATAAACAACTGTTCAACGTATCGTCAATGTTGGAGGTAACACCGAGCTCCATCATGTAACAGGGCTACTGTACCAATCCATTGTTTTTTCAATTGTAACGATTTTAATCTTGTGTTTAATGTTACAAATTAATCGCTATTATGTCTCTCCTGTTAACTCGTGTAGCTTGACTGTAATGTGTTAATTTTATGGAACAAATAAATAAAATAAAATAATATCTGCCTACCTGTTCAGTACTGAGAGTGCCTTTGTTACAGTTGCAAACGTCCAAAGATAAGCTGGAGAGCCGGCGGCTCGAGCAGATGAACGACAGCGAGGACCGGCAGATGCTGCTCAACGAGAACAGGAAACTGGCCAAGGATTTGGACGCGGTACGTGTACTTTCAGTGAAATAATAATGAAATAATGAACTTTATTCTGCAAGTAGGCCACAAGGGCACTTTTACATGTCTGAGTCTACCGGCATTTCACAAGAGGAGACCACTGTTGAGAAGAAACGCCGAAAGAAACTCAACAATGTGTTTTCTTACAAATCTGGAACGCGTTAGTGTCATCGCGACACGAATAGAAATGTACAGTCCGACCAAAATGAGTAGATATTAAAAAGTGGCAATACTGTAGTGTCCTCCCTTTCTAATTGTGTTTCGTTGTACTTGTTAAATCATTTGGGTTCCCTAGAGCAGAGCGTTTACTGTTCTCGTGTAAACTACTCGACAGTGTCGATATTCTTGCGCTGTGCGTGGCCAGTGTAACAGGGGTGTTATTTATTTATTTGTTTATTGGGTTACACAGTATTACAGTCTTAAAACTAATTCACTGTGAAACTTAAAATTAAATAAATTGTAACTAACTAAACACTTACAATATGTTCAACAATAACCACGTAACGTCAAAAAATTTTAACATTGCAGAGATGTCACTTTCATACAAATCGTTTGATCAATACACACTTAGGCGGTTATGGCTTTAGGTTATTAAACATTCTTAAAAAAATCTTTAAGCGATCTTATACTCGCCAAGGAAATCAGTTTTGCTATAAATCATACAATTACAAAGTTATTAAAGCTTTAAAACCCGTTGAAATATTGTCCATATATGTATGTGTGCGTTGCTTTTACATACATACACACGTAAGCGCACGTAAAGCTATTCATGAACAGTGCGTTCTGAAATATAATACTACTTAACTTATGATTTAGGATAATAAATTTAAATTGATGTTTCGATACGAATGCATGACAGTTTATTTTTAAATGATTACAGCTTTCATGAAACATGTAACAAATAATTGGAAACATTTGGATTTTAAAGATACCTATTTTGTTTATTTGCTCATAACAATAAAGTGGAACAGATTTCGAACGCACTAAATCTTGTGAATGAAATATGAATTGTGTCAATACTGTCATGTCAATTGTGGAAATTCGTATAAAATGAATCATGTTTGGTTTACATTTTTTTCGTTTCGTGAGTTTTTACTTTATGCAGTGTGAATAATGAAACGTGCATATAATAATAATAAACATGTGTACTCAGGACATAGTGATCCCTAAACGATATTGCGATATCATGGGTCAGAAATTGCGGGGAAAGTATTGTGTTTGAAAACATTACAAATCGAAGTGTCCTGCCGTGAAAGAGGTGTCTCGCACTATTTTCTTTTTAGGCGAAGACAAGCATGGCGTGATGACAACCGTAACCAACCACAAAAACTGAACGCAATCGCTCGCTTTGGGTGATGAAAAAAAAAACAAAGCTGTTCATAGTGGGTTCATATAGGTAGTTTCTTCTCTCTGACTGAATTGATACCAAGACCTACCCATGTTTTTCAATAGGTGTGGGAAACCAAATCCTTTTGGGAATTATCGATTCAGTGACTAAGTTTCCTCCTTGAAGGATACCTGTAATAACACTAATTACCCTAACACCCTGTAAGATAGGTCATGCATACAGCCGTTTCCATTGCCGGCATTTTTGTGACGTAATAAATAATTTCATTACAGATTCAAGGCCAGCTTAGAGCTTCATCAAAAGGGATTACTGCAAGATGATTTCCTTCATTGAATTATCAACAAAAATAATGTCAATTAAAGTTCAAACAGATGAAGGCTTCATCCTAGACTGGTAGAAAAATCCAAATATCGGCTTCCTTTACCGTCCTAACGGCATTTTGTGAGCCATTTTGGCAACATGACTTTTATGATGTAAAAAAGCCTGCTGAATTCGATTCTGGATGTTGCCAAGCCGAATTTTGCCCCCCTCCCCCCATTTTCCCCCTTTTTACCTCAAAATATGTCCCTAATCACGGTTTTTACGATTTTATACAAAAAGTATTACAGCTAGAAAAAAAATGTCAAAGACAAGAATGATCTCTATAAAATTTCCTATAACATGGTGTATAAACTTTTTTAGTAGGCCTTATGGTTTGTGAGCAATATCTTCCCGAACTTCATCGACTGGTAGAAAATTCTAAATATCGGCTTCCTTTACCGTGCTAACGGCATTTTGGGATCCATTTTGGCAACATGACTTTTCCGATGTAAAAAAGCCTGCTGAATTCGGTTCTGAATGTTGCCAAGCCGAATTTTGCCCCCCTCCCCCCTTTTCCCCCCTTTTTGACCTCAAAATATGTCCCTAATCACGATTTTTACGGTTTTATACAAAAAGATTTACAGCTAGAAAAAAAGAGTCAAAGACAAGAATGATCTCTATAAAATTTCCTATAACATGGTGTATAATTTTTTTTAGTAGGCCTTATGGTTTGTGAGCAATATCTTCCCGAACTTCATTATTTTTAAAAAATTGATAAACTTGGTCGAGGCAGTGAAATGCACTTATTTTAGGATAATTGGTAACGCACAGGACCCAGCCGCTCTGCAGCGTTTGACGCTGACATCCAGTTGACATGCTGCTTATTATCTGTCAAGACTCACGAGACTTTCAGTCATAAGCAGTCGTCAGATTTACACGCAGAACCGTACCCAAGTCGGGCTAAAAGGGCCGTAGAAAATAAAAATGCTTTGCTCCTGAACATGAAATCCTTCGAAATGCTCAGTTCTACGCCAGATTCTCCAGAAATGTGCCTTAGAAATGCAGTTACCCGGGATCTTGGAACAGAAAAAAATAAAGTGTCAATTCACACTGCTAAGCAGCTTGGCTCACACTAAGTAACGAAGTTTGTTTCCGAAAGGCTCACCAACAGCAGCCCGTCTAGCACAACTATGCTTTGCGACTCTTGTCGCTACCCGTCACCCTCTTACATTACTGCACAGAAAGAGACAGGCAATTATCTCGCGCCAGAAATGGCCGTTTGCGACAGTTGTGCTAGGGGTGCAGGTCTACAAGCTACAACGCAAAGTTCAAAATGAACTAAGGTCCGACCTTCAAGACCTGTAAGGCAGGTCGTTCAAAATCTACCATATTTGCGTCTGATGTGGGGGGCAAAAACGCTCAGGCGCTGGAGTGGTGCCAAACAAAGCATAGCCTGCATCGTCACATACTCGACTTGTACAGCAGGGACAGGAACTTCTCAGTTTTTCGCTGATGGGGTGTATGTCTATCTCATTGAGTAGTTCACAGTGCTTTCGATAACGGAAAACGGAATACTTTTAATCAAAGGAGTGTCTAGGTAAATGTTTTAGAAACGCAAATGATCAATTTAATTATTTTGTTACCTGCAATAAAGCCGTTCGAATCGCCAGTGCCTGAGTAAAACGCCAGAATATTCTAACGTTCTAAAGCAATCCCTTAATTTTGTCATGATGATGAATCATAAGCAACAACAACACTAATAACCAGTCTTCTGGGTGGGCTATGCACAGTGTGGAGCACATGTCGAGTGTCGGTTTCCTCATGAATAGCACGTATGTTGAGGTATCGACCTCAGTTGGTGACGCTTGAACCTTAGTCTGCAAATCCTTGCACTACGACGACATTAGTCCCGCTCGCGCGTTCGCGGGATAAAAACTGCGAGCCCAACCTAGTTTGAAGGTATTGAGTAATTTTTAAGGAGCTGCTTGGCAGTGAGAAGTGACACTTTATTGTTTTCTGCTGCAAGATCCTGGGTAACTGCATTTCTAAGGCCCGTTTCTGGAGAATCTGGTGTATAAGTGAGCATTTTGAATGACTTCATGGTCAGAAGTAAAGCATTTTTATTTTCTACGTCGCTTTTAGCCCTACTTGGATACAGTTCTGCGTGTAAATCTGACGGCTGCTTATGACTGAAAGCCTCGTAAGTCTTGACATATAATAAGCAGCATGCCAACTGGATGTCAGCTTCAAGAGCTGCAGAGCGGCTGGATCCTGTGCGAAACCAATTATCCCAAAATAAGTGCATTTCACTGCCTCGACCAAGTTCATCAATTTTTTTTTAAATAATGAAGTTCGGGAAGATATTGCTCACAAACCATAAGGCCTACTAAAAAAAATTATACACCATGTTATAGGAAATTTTATAGAGATCATTCTTGTCTTTGACTCTTTTTTTCTAGCTGTAAAACTTTTTGTATAAAACCGTAAAAATCGTGATTAGGGACATATTTTGAGGTCAAAAAGGGGGGAAAAGGGGGGAGGGGGGCAAAATTCGGCTTGGCAACATTCAGAACCGAATTCAGCAGGCTTTTTTACATCGGAAAAGTCATGTTGCCAAAATGGATCCCAAAATGCCGTTAGCACGGTAAAGGAAGCCGATATTTAGAATTTTCTACCAGTCTATGAAGTTCGGGAAGATATTGCTCACAAACCATAAGGCCTACTAAAAAAGTTTATACACCATGTTATAGGAAATTTTATAGAGATCATTCTTGTCTTTGACATTTTTTTTCTAGCTGTAATACTTTTTGTATAAAACCGTAAAAACCGTGATTAGGGACATATTTTGAGGTAAAAAGGGGGGGAAAGGGGGGACGGGGGCAAAATTCGGCTTGGCAACATCCAGAATCGAATTCAGCAGGCTTTTTTACTTCGAAAAAGTCATGTTGCCAAAATGGCTCACAAAATGCCGTTAGACTTGAAAATTTTGATTTGAACTACCAGTCTATCCAAGAAAAGCTGCAGAAACTTATAATTTTCTACAAAACATGCGTGTTGCCTAAAATAATATTACAACGTATACACCATTTCGAATTAAAGCGACGTCTACAACTCACGCAAACACTAGTATTATAATAAAACCTACACGTAACAAAAATTGTTTTATTTTATTTAGTGGTTGGTGGTTCTAAAATCCATATATGTACACAATAACAATATATTGTCATATATTTTTATATGGCGCGAGCTAGCTCGGGGTCGTGAAGCGTGGCACAAACAACTGGTGCTGCGCTCAGTTAGTAGTAGTTCTAGTAGTTATATATTTTTAGACTGAACATTTTTACAATTAGAGACTCCATGGAACCACGATTTAGAACCACGAAAATCCCAACCCTAATCAGTACCTACTATACTTGATGTCGGGTTTTTGTATATCAGGTCAGAGTATAGCAAAAAGGGCCCGATCTTGTCATTAAGTAATAAAAAAACAGAGGTATACTTGTTTTTTTTTCATCGTAAATTTCTAAGTCCCAGCACAGAATGGATGATAGTACAAGTAGTCCCAGGCTACGTAGCAATTCTATGGCAATTTAGGACCACTCTAGTTCTTAAACGGGCAAGTTAATCAAACAATTGTAATTTATAAAAGATACTTATTTTAATGTATTCTTTAGTTCTAATCAAATAGTAACAAAAATGAGAAAAATATTTTTCAACAAAATATGTGTCCTAAAATTGGGCCCTTTTTGCTGTACCCCAATCTATCATTCAGAAAAACTTAGGACAAACTCAATAACATCACAAATCAGAATCACAATATATCAGAACAGAAACCCAACAAATATACTCATTTAATTTCACCACATACTTAAAAAATATAGAACTGCCAAAGATTTGTAATTTCTTCGTATTATTTATTTTGACAATCCAGCCCGTCTAATACAACTAGGCTTCACGATTCTTGTCACGCGACATAGCATTGCCCGTCAGTCTCCTACAGTACCGCAAAGAAAGAGATAGGAAATATTTTTCGCGCGAGAAAGAGTTGCGTGTCACAGTTGTGCTAGAGGTGCATCTTTACTTCATCGTCAAAATCAAATATCATGCCTGCTTATTTATTCAGCGCTTACTATCAAACTGACAGATGATACGCAAGCCTTTAATGAATGAATCACCCGCACACACTCACAATTAGTGTCTATTAGTGTGAGTACTTGCTGATTTTTCACAAATTGCCAACACATGGGAGAATAAGACAATTTATGACGTGCTACTAATACTACATGAATAAAAGACAAATACGCGGACTCGCCAAGATACAAATTTTACTTCAAACTAAAGTAACATACGAAATAATACACAAAAACTACAAATCTTGCTTTTCAGCGCCATCTAGCGTGGAATGTCTAGTTTTGTTTCCTCTGCAACCACCTTAAAACATCATGCGAATACACTGGATTGCCTTTTATCCATCATCTCATCTCACAAAACTTCAAGCATTCATAACATACAGCCGCCCATCGTTATGACTCGGGTCTACCTTAAGCAATGACACAAATCAGGTTTTATCACACACAGTTGTAAATATATCCGCGGGTGCGCCGGTTCTCTCCCCCCTCACGTAAGGACTAATACATTTGGAGGCACAAATGCCTACTACTTTAAGGGAGAAATAAAAAAAAATAGTAATAAATCTACATGCAATTATTTTTCTAATCAAAGTCTTATGAGTAATAATTGTCTTAAACCATAGACAAGCCGGTGGGACTAGAGTTTTATTTATGCCACGCCACTTGACACAGATGGCGGAGAACGGGCGGCGGTGGCAGGCGGAGCGGAGACAGCTGGAGCTGGAGCTGGACGAGCTCCGCGCGAAGCGGGACACCATGCAGCATTGGGAGACTCAGGTGCGTTATGTTTCCAACTGTACTTTATTTATTTTTATCTACACCCATCTTGTTAAATTCCTATTACGAGGTCAGATATTATAGGTCCTTAGTAAGGACAAAAAGTGCCAATGACGTCAAACCATTTCTAGGATGATTTCAAATAGTATTTTTGATTTTCACAAACAATTATCTTATCACTTATCAACCTCTTTAAACGATATCGCCACATGAAATGAGTAAGTACGCTTTTGACCGACACATTGTCAATCAGATGAACAATAAATTGACTTCGTTATTGTTTAGTTATTGTATCTTCACGATTATATTCAGCTAAAATTTATATTTACTACTGTATAAAAAAACGCTGTAAAATGTCATCTTTACTAGAATATTATGGCAATTTTCCGTTTTTGGAGGTACGTGACAAACACGTATACTGCTTTTGCTGTAATCAAGATTTACCAACGAAGGTAAGCAATATTAAAAGACATTTGGAGACAACCAAACATGTCGGAAACACAGACAAAAAAGAGCACAGTAAATTTAAAATGAACCTTACAAATTTATTTTATTGACTACATCAGTACATCACCCTACCACCTGCCTGTATTATTAATTCCATGGATTTATTTACGATTATTTTGTTACTTCATTAATACTACTTTTTTATACTACATGTCACACGGAAGTTTAAATACAAACATCATCCTGTGTGCAAGATTACGTCATTTTTACGTCATCCGCACTTTTTGTCCGATCCCTGGTCCTTACCTATAATATCTGACCCTATAATATCTACATTGCTTGGCAGCGACCAAAATCAGAGATGTAATTTCGTAATAGTACCGTAACCAACGCGAGGTCACCATTACACTATCAATTATCTCTGCTCCGCGGACTGACTGGCAGGACTGTTTAATTTTTTCATAAAAGAAAACCTATGACAATGATAATGAATACGTGTGTAGATAAATTAGTGTATGCATCTGTACATAAATACTCGTGTGATTCTATCATGAAACTCGTCTACGGCTTGTTTCATAAAACCACACTTGTATTTTAAAACCTCTCGTTATGTAGCAGTTGCAATAAATTTATGAAACATGTAATGTCTATTTTTTTTATGTGTATTATACCTTCTGCATTAATAACTGGTGTGGTGTTTATCAACTGAATATTAATTTCTGTTCGCAGATAGCGGATATCATTCGGTGGGTGGCGGACGAGAAAGAAGCGCGGGGATACCTGCAAGCACTCGCCACTAAAATGACTGAAGAGCTCGAGTATCTTAAGATCGGTACGTATTTCGTTTCGTCGTCGTTCGCTCGCCTCATGTCGTTCCGTCTCTCTCGTGGATATTGTAGAAAGCATCAAGCCGGAGCCCGGGTAGCGGCTTATGGGTACCCAAGTAGCCCTTATACAGCTTAAATTAGAGTTATAATAGCTGTTCAAGCTCTTATACAGCCTGTTTGCTAAGGCTCAGGAGAATTTAAACTGCGCGTTCCCTTGTGACATTTCATAAAGAGTAGCTGATTTGAGCTGTCATCAAATACCGTATTAATATTTTATCCCTTCGCTGCCATCTTCAACTACACTATTGAAAACAAACAATGTTTGCTCTAGAATTTGTGGCCCGTGGTTGGGTGCGACCTAGCCTGTCTTGCGGAGTCAGAAGGATTGGCTACTTCTATTCACCTGCTAAATCAAAACCGCGCGCAACGACACACATTGCACAGACCCTTGGCGTCTTAAGACGTAGCGTCATTTGCAGTAACGAGACCTCCAACCAAAGTGGCTGTATTGGGTAATGTCTCCTAAATGCGACCACAATGAAACTCAGTGGCGTTGCTACCAGTTGCGTCTCCGTTGAGGCGAGGTGGAGCAGAGATATGCGGAATAGACCAACCTGAGTTGAAATAATGAACTTTATTCTGCAAGTAGGCCACAAGGGCACTTCTACATGTCTTAGTCTACTGGTATTTAACAAAGATGAGGCAACTGTTGAGAAAAAACGCCAAAAGAAATCATTTTTTCAGAAAAAATATGTAATTAACTATTACAAAAATATGAACTTAACTATGCGTAGTTCTCGAAGAAAACATATTAAAAGTGTATTCTAAGTTCTAAGATGCACACGTGGAAAAGTGTAAGAAGAAATAGAATAGTTGAAATCTGTAGCTCAGCCCCGGTTCACTTTTGTGATTGGTTCATTCCGCATGTCTCTGCTCGCTCCGCGTCAGTAGGGATGACGTCGTCACCCTGAGTGGTCTACAGGCCGGTTCTGTTTTTGTGTGCGAGGTTTTTAAATTTCAGGCAATTCTGTGACGTTGTGCCCTCTATGAGATTGAGAACCATGAGTTTGGATAATGCTTCTTTTTCTTGTTACATTTTTGAAACTTATATATTGTTGTGGAGTTCAGTTCGTGAAATGCTGCGATTTTTGTTTGATTTATATAACTATGATATATATTTACAAGATCACAAAAAAAAATCACTACTCCTTGGTCGGGTATTTGAGTTGTCGATGATCGTAACGACAATCGACTCTCTTTTCGAATTTTTTAATTGCTCTTTTTTGTGATTTCAAGCATACGATGTTCTATATCCTCTTTGACTAAATGTTATTACGACAAAGGAAGCATGACAATACGGTATTTGACTATTTATAGTGAAACTTAATAATATCATTGAAACCACTAAACATACATTCTAAAATACACAGAACCAAATAAACCTACCACTAACTTTTGGACATTTTACTGTTTTTAATTGGACAAAAACTAAAATGATTTGACTACTGATTTTTATGACGTCACAAGCATATTTTCATAGAAACTTCATACTAACAAATCGTTTTTGATATTTCATAAAGAGTAGCTGATTTGAGTTGTTATGCACTCTAATGATTTTGGTAACTACGGCTACCTGTCGGCGCTCTTATTTTAATATATATAAATAAAGTCTAACTCAAAATTCGAATCAATTAAGTGGTTATCAAATACCGTACTGGTGTACCATTTATGGAAATCCTAAAATATCAATTGCATTGTTACAGCATCCGCAACGCGCGGCAGCAGCATCATCGCTCCTTCCTCCCCACCCTCAGCGCCTGGTGCTACTGGGACCGGTGGCTGGCGCAACCGGCGCTCGCAGAAACTGGACAAGATGGAGATCCTCACGCTGCAGTCCAGCCTGCACTCGGAGATCCAGGCCAAGCAGCAGGTCGGCGAGGAGCTGAGCCGCACCAGAGCGGAACTGCTGCATAGCCAGAGGTAACTGTTGTAGAAGCTGGACATGGAGACCCTCACGCTGCAGTCCAGCCTGCACTCGGAGATCCAGGCCAAGCAGCAGGTCGGCGAGGAGCTGAGCCGCACCAGAGCGGAACTGCTGCATAGCCAGAGGTAACTGTTGTAGAAGCTGGACATGGAGACCCTCACGCTGCAGTCCAGCCTGCACTCGGAGATCCAGGCCAAGCAGCAGGTCGGCGAGGAGCTGAGCCGCACCAGAGCGGAACTGCTGCATAGCCAGAGGTAACTGTTGTAGAAGCTGGACATGGAGACCCTCACGCTGCAGTCCAGCCTGCACTCGGAGATCCAGGCCAAGCAGCAGGTCGGCGAGGAGCTGAGCCGCACCAGGGCGGAACTGCTGCATAGCCAGAGGTGACTGTTGTAGAAGCTGGACATGGAGACCCTCACGCTGCAGTCCAGCCTGCACTCGGAGATCCAGGCCAAGCAGCAGGTCGGCGAGGAGCTGAGCCGCACCAGGGCGGAACTGCTGCATAGCCAGAGGTGACTGTTGTAGAAGCTGGACATGGAGACCCTCACGCTGCAGTCCAGCCTGCACTCGGAGATCCAGGCCAAGCAGCAGGTCGGCGAGGAGCTGAGCCGCACCAGGGCGGAACTGCTGCATAGCCAGAGGTGACTGTTGTAGAAGCTGGACATGGAGACCCTCACGCTGCAGTCCAGCCTGCACTCGGAGATCCAGGCCAAGCAGCAGGTCGGCGAGGAGCTGAGCCGCACCAGGGCGGAACTGCTGCATAGCCAGAGGTGACTGTTGTAGAAGCTGGACATGGAGACCCTCACGCTGCAGTCCAGCCTGCACTCGGAGATCCAGGCCAAGCAGCAGGTCGGCGAGGAGCTGAGCCGCACCAGGGCGGAACTGCTGCATAGCCAGAGGTGACTGTTGTAGAAGCTGGACATGGAGACCCTCACGCTGCAGTCCAGCCTGCACTCGGAGATCCAGGCCAAGCAGCAGGTCGGCGAGGAGCTGAGCCGCACCAGGGCGGAACTGCTGCATAGCCAGAGGTGACTGTTGTAGAAGCTGGACATGGAGACCCTCACGCTGCAGTCCAGCCTGCACTCGGAGATCCAGGCCAAGCAGCAGGTCGGCGAGGAGCTGAGCCGCACCAGGGCGGAACTGCTGCATAGCCAGAGGTGACTGTTGTAGAAGCTGGACATGGAGACCCTCACGCTGCAGTCCAGCCTGCACTCGGAGATCCAGGCCAAGCAGCAGGTCGGCGAGGAGCTGAGCCGCACCAGGGCGGAACTGCTGCATAGCCAGAGGTGACTGTTGTAGAAGCTGGACATGGAGACCCTCACGCTGCAGTCCAGCCTGCACTCGGAGATCCAGGCCAAGCAGCAGGTCGGCGAGGAGCTGAGCCGCACCAGAGCGGAACTGCTGCATAGCCAGAGGTGACTGTTGTAGAAGCTGGACATGGAGACCCTCACGCTGCAGTCCAGCCTGCACTCGGAGATCCAGGCCAAGCAGCAGGTCGGCGAGGAGCTGAGCCGCACCAGAGCGGAACTGCTGCATAGCCAGAGGTGACTGTTGTAGAAGCTGGACATGGAGACCCTCACGCTGCAGTCCAGCCTGCACTCGGAGATCCAGGCCAAGCAGCAGGTCGGCGAGGAGCTGAGCCGCACCAGAGCGGAACTGCTGCATAGCCAGAGGTAACTGTTGTAGAAGCTGGACATGGAGACCCTCACGCTGCAGTCCAGCCTGCACTCGGAGATCCAGGCCAAGCAGCAGGTCGGCGAGGAGCTGAGCCGCACCAGAGCGGAACTGCTGCATAGCCAGAGGTAACTGTTGTAGAAGCTGGACATGGAGACCCTCACGCTGCAGTCCAGCCTGCACTCGGAGATCCAGGCCAAGCAGCAGGTCGGCGAGGAGCTGAGCCGCACCAGGGCGGAACTGCTGCATAGCCAGAGGTAACTGTTGTAGAAGCTGGACATGGAGACCCTCACGCTGCAGTCCAGCCTGCACTCGGAGATCCAGGCCAAGCAGCAGGTCGGCGAGGAGCTGAGCCGCACCAGAGCGGAACTGCTGCATAGCCAGAGGTGACTGTTGTAGAAGCTGGACATGGAGACCCTCACGCTGCAGTCCAGCCTGCACTCGGAGATCCAGGCCAAGCAGCAGGTCGGCGAGGAGCTGAGCCGCACCAGAGCGGAACTGCTGCATAGCCAGAGGTTTGTTAACCAACTGGACATGAACGTCCTCACTAGATACTCGGAGATACAGAAGAAGCAGCGATTCGAGGATTTGAGCCTTCAGTGACATTGCAGGTGCTGGACAGGGAGTTTCTTTATTGAACGGAGCCATACTTCATAATATTTCGTTCTGATTGGTATCTCGTATATGATTCAGCGTTTTACCGCATTTTTGTTCGTCATTCTCTGCAATTACTGTTAGGACAGATACAAAATTGTATGAAATCAATGGGCAGTTCAGAGTCTGAGGAAATTTGAATGAAGGGGACTTGCTCTTCCGTTGTAGTAATAAACGCGAGACTACAAAGCTATCTGACCCGATCGGTCGAATCGTTTAAAACGTCTCACCCGGATAGGATAAGTACCCTTTCCATGAGTTAACGTGACCGTACTAGTTAACGACAGCGTAAATTATTTCTATGGCGATTACTACAGCGCCCCCTAGCGGATACTTTGTAGAACTACAATTCTCCATACAAATCCTTTACGCAGTCGATAGCGACTACTATCACTCGTGATACTTAAGTGTATAGGTATCGTAACTTATTTCGATGAGCATTTTTCATAAGATGCATAGCAGCTGATTCGTACGATACGCTTTGCGTCTACTTTCCTTATGAGAACAGCTAAGGAATGGAACTCTCTTCCTGCGCACCTGTTTCCTGAAAAATATAACTTGGATCTCTTCAAGTCGAGAGTGAATAGGCATCTTCTAGCCGAGCATGCTCCTTCTTAGGCCTTATTGTCACTTAACATCAGGTGCAATCGAGGTTAAATGCATGGTTTTGAATAAAAAAAAAAAGTAGCTGTGTTTAAAAAAATGTTAACAAAACGCCATTTTCCACGCAGGGAGCTGCTAGAAACGCGGCAGCGGCTAGACGCGCTGGCGCACGACATGAAGCGGAAGGAGCAGCACATACGGGAGATGCAGACCCGCCTCGACGCGCCGCACCAGCCCACCAACTCCTGTGAGTATACGAGGGTCGTACTCCGTCACTCGCTGGTACTGTCACATATCTTGTTGTCACCTGTAGAACGGGCGCTCATGGGTGAATACCCGATAAATACCGATACAACTTTGACGTTAACTTGTACCGTCGTTGTGTAAAGGGCAGTGGTAAGGAAATAAGTACAACACTACTTCAACAGTCAGTACAAAAACTTAAAAAAAAAAAAAAAAAAAGGGTCCGTGGTATAATCCGGCCTCAAGGCCGTTATTACGGTAATAGCTCTGGATCGCGACCTAGTGTCAATACTGTCCTGGGACAATCGCTGAGCCAGGAACGGGACTGCAGTGTAGCCAGCGCAGCGTCACGCAGCTCCGGTCAGGCGGTAGGGCAGCGGTAACCTCGCCGTAAACCCCAAAAGTGGGGGCGAAAACCATTTAAATTATAATATTAACCGGTGAACTAAACCATTGAGATTACACCAAAGCACGTCGTCATCGTATTTATGAACGCGGCTAATGAGTGCGCGCTGCAGCGACATGCACTCTGCGTCAAAGTTGTATCGAGAAAGTTAAATACCCAATCTACTACTACTAGCCATGAGCGGCCATCTCTGGTCACCTGGTGTTGCTGTCACCTCACCCCGCAGAGGCGCGGTCACATCAGTGCACGTCGCCCACATGAAAGGAGTGCTCCAAAAGGAGATGGAGGACCCAATATTCAATTGACAAGATTTCATATTTACTCATACTCATACTCATTTGGGTGAAGACCAAAAAGTTTGCAACCTTAACTCACCCTTAACTCACTCAGTCAATAATTGTGTCAAAGTCTCCATTGTGCGACGAGAGTTAACCTTTCAATAACGTACCTTAATGTTCTATTTTAAGGTTCCTTATTGTATCGTTATTTTACGAGCGAGGAGACCAAATCGCTAGTCCAAAAAATAATCAAGCCGGATGAGATGAACCTGCACGTTAGGGGGGTGCGAAAAATTAGAAATGGCGGCGTCATCATCAGCACGGAGTTAAAGGGTGAAATTTTAAAACTCAAACAGGCGGCGCAACTTACGACTTCAGGACTCACAGTGGACGAACCGCAGAAGAAAAAGCCAAGGGTAGTCGTCATTGGAGTTCCCGCGGCCATGCAGGAACTAGACGTATTCAAATGTATATATAAGCAAAATTTAGCCGACAAAATGTCTGACCTGCCTTTGGAAAAATTTTTGACCGTGACGAAGCTTAGCCACAAGTCAGGCAAAAAAGGCGCTGAGACCTGCAACTATGTAATAGAAGTCCCTGCTCCGATCAGAAAGGCACTAATATCAGGCGAAAGAGTCTTTGTGAACTGGTCTTCGTGCCCCGTGAGAGACTTCACCCCGGTGACGAGATGCTACAAATGTCAGCAATACGGGCATGCGGCGAAATCGTGTAAAAGTGAGGCCGAGACCTGTGGTCATTGCGGCATCGTAGGCCACTCCATCAAGGAATGTACCAAGAAGACCGAGCCTGGCAAATGCGCCACATGCAAGCACTACAACAAGCCGAGTGACCATGAGACTGGCGATGCTGAATGCCCAGCTAGAGGAAATTAGCTGAAAAACGGTATATTAACTCAATAGATTATGAAGGCGCCTGAGAGCGATTTTTTTCATTCCTCTGTGTACTTTAACGTAGATATATATTTATGAGTAATAGTTTAATACATGACCTAGATAACTTCTCAGTCTCAGAATGTAAAGAGTGTGACGTTGAAAACTGCAAACATTATATTTATTCTTATAAAATACTAGACGTGCCCGCGGCTTCGCTCGCGTAAATCAAATTTACTTCCTATTTGAAACACTTGAATATGTAATTTTGGGGTAGGGGTCGGGTTGCATAAAATTGAAAGGCGTACTTTTGATACGCATACGTGTATTCGTCATACTCATCATTACGCATAACTGTAAAAAGTCATATATTTAAGCGCATAACGTTTTTAATCATAATGTTTAAGAACATACTGTGTAATGGGCATACAGTTGATGCGCATAAAATGATTTAAGCATACTTTGTCATGGTCATACATTGATTACTCATAATAAAACAATGTAACCATACTTTATAAACGCATACATTGCAAAACGCATAGTCAAGTCGGTTCATCATTGCAAGTCGGTTCTGGCCAAGTCGGGTTTCAGGTCATAAAAAAAAACCTAAACCTAACCCAACCAAGTTGGATCTAGCCAAGTCGGGTTTCAGGTCATAAAAAAAATAACCTAAACCTAACCCAACCAAGTCAGATCTATCCAAGTCGGGTTTCAGGTCATAAAAAAAAACCTAACCCAACGAAGTCGGATCTAGCCAAGTCGGGATTCAGGTCATAAAAAAAAAAACATTAACCTAACCCAACCAAGTCGGATCTAGCCAAGTCAAGTTTCAGGTCATAAAAAAAAATAACCTAAACTTAACCCAACCAAGTCGGGTTTCGGGTCTTAAAAAATTGTAATTATCAATATTATGTCTCTATTATGTCTTTAGGCTCAGTAATTTTCTGCCTATTGCCACCAAAATTGCACTCTCTCAAACTCTACTTCTTCTTATATTGGACTATGCTGACATAGCTTACCTTGACCTCACGGAGGAGCAGCTTAATAAGCTTGAGCGTACCCAAAACATCTACATTCGGTTCATATTTGGGTTACGCAAGTATGACCATGTATCCGACTTCCGGTCTCAGCTCAAGTAGCTCTCAATCCGTTCTCGTCGTCACTCCCATATTCTGTGTCTTCTTTATAATGTACTATTTAACCCCACAACTCCCCACTACCTCAAGGAGCGCTTCAGTTATTTGCGTTCTGTTCGCTCTGCACAAAACTTGGTTCTTACTGTTCCCCCTTCATATTCTAAATTTTATAATGGTTCTTTCACATTCCGGGCTACTTTACTGTGGAATTCGCTTCCTCTGGATATAAGGCGTGCCCAATCTCTTGCAACATTTAAAACCCTCGTCAAAAAACACTATTTGTCTCTCCCTTAGTACACTGCAATAATAAGCGCTCCTTTAACTTTGTGGCTCATACTGTTTTTGTTTTATTTATTACTTTACCATATATTTATTTATTATGTCTAAGTATTTATGTAAGTATATCTGTATATTTTTATTTATGTATGTTTATTACTTTTGTCTTTTATGGTAGTCGTTCATTTAGTCCTATTATATATATTTAGTCCTACGTTGTGTCTGTCTAGGAAAATAGTGGTGGACGTTAGCCTTTATCGGTAAAAGGGCCTCTTAATCTTTCAATAGAAAGTAATGAAAATGAAAAAATGAAAATGAAAATATTTTATTTCAGTAACTTAACATGGTAACAGATAGTAAGGTTGGGGCTTCCTTTTAAGTATGTATTACCTGTATCAGGAAACCCCGCTCTTCCTTAATGACAATTGGTTTTATATTAGAAATAAATTTTTAAATCTAAAATAAGTGTGTGTGTGTGTGTGTGTGTGTGTGTGTGTGTGTGTGTGTGTGTGTGTGTGTGTGTGTGTGTGTGTGTGTGTGTGTGTGTGTGTGTGTGTGTGTGTGTGTGTGTGTGTGTGTGTGTGTGTGTGTGTGTGTGTGTGTGTGTGTGTGTGTGTGTGTGTGTGTGTGTGTGTGTGTGTGTGTGTGTGTGTGTGTGTGTGTGTGTGTGTGTGTGTGTGTGTGTGTGTGTGTGTGTGTGTGTGTGTGTGTGTGTGTGTGTGTGTGTGTGTGTGTGTGTGTGTGTGTGTGTGTGTGTGTGTGTGTGTGTGTGTGTGTGTGTGTGTGTGTGTGTGTGTGTGTGTGTGTGTGTGTGTGTGTGTGTGTGTGTGTGTGTGTGTGTGTGTGTGTGTGTGTGTGTGTGTGTGTGTGTGTGTGTGTGTGTGTGTGTGTGTGTGTGTGTGTGTGTGTGTGTGTGTGTGTGTGTGTGTGTGTGTGTGTGTGTGTGTGTGTGTGTGTGTGTGTGTGTGTGTGTGTGTGTGTGTGTGTGTGTGTGTGTGTGTGTGTGTGTGTGTGTGTGTGTGTGTGTGTGTGTGTGTGTGTGTGTGTGTGTGTGTGTGTGTGTGTGTGTGTGTGTGTGTGTGTGTGTGTGTGTGTGTGTGTGTGTGTGTGTGTGTGTGTGTGTGTGTGTGTGTGTGTGTGTGTGTGTGTGTGTGTGTGTGTGTGTGTGTTCCTTGGTCTATGTGTATGTTATTTTTATGACAACATATCATAACTACCTTTTAATTACAACACACTTTTCTTTCTTTATATTTAACTTATACTATATACGTTGTTATAACTTACACAAATATTACACATTAGTCATAACATACTATACACTTTTTATACTATACAAAATTACCTTTCAAATACAATAACACTTTCTTGTATATTTAACTTATACTATACATTACTTTGAAATTACACGATTTTTACACATTAATCATAACATACTATATACTTTTACATTTAACCTTTATTATGTTTTTTTTTTTTTTTTTGCTTGTACATCAATTTTCATAATATACGATACAGCAAAGCTTCAGTCTCGTCATAATTGAGCGTTTTTAGCCAATCCAATAGGGATTTCTTACATATATGTGATTGCAGTGGATAGATATTTAATTTTTCATTTATTTTATTATACATGTACGCAGCTTGCGCTTCATACTGCCTTTTAGCATATACAGACTTGCTTGTCGGGATAGGGGCGACGCTGTGTTTTCTTCTGCGGGTTAATAACAAAGGATTAAACTTTAAGGTCTTATGTAGTCTTAGTGTTGCACTCAAAATATACAGTTTCCTCATTGATAGAAGGTCACTTATATTGTAGAGTTCGTTTGTCGGAAACCTGTACGGTTTGAAGTACATCACCTTTATCAGACAACGTTGCCCACGTTCCACCTCCAAGAATTTAGTTTTTGCTGCGCCACCCCAGACGGTTATGCAATATGTCATGATTGACTGAGCTAGGGTAATGTAAAGCTGATTCAAAAGTGTTTTTGAAGTAATATGTCTGAGCTGTTTAAACATCCAAACAAGTTTACGAATTCTGCTATTGACATATTCGATGTGATTATACCATGACATACGTTGATCAACCATTACGCCAAGGTATTTTATAGTGTCAACTTTAACAATCTCCCCACAGTCACATGACGATTGGTCTTCGGTGTTACATGTGTGAATTCTTAGGCTCAGGCTACTTTGAAGTTGTGTGCTATTATACTTTGTAAAACATATGTAGTTTGTTTTAGAAACATTTAGTGTTAAAAGGTTATATTTTAGCCATGAGAATACGCTGCTAAGGCCTGTTTCAGCATATTCAAACACATTCTCCCATGAGTTACCCTCGAAGACTATGACAGTGTCATCGGCATAAGACAAGATGTGCCCACGTTGAAGTTGGAGGTTTGTCAAGTCATTGATGTAAATTAAGAACAACGTAGGCCCCAGTACACTCCCTTGGGGGACGCCAAATGTTATACTAGCCTCTTGGCTTGTGAAGTCACCGATCTTTACCCTTTGAGATCGTCCATGCAGGTAGTCACTCAGCAGCCGTAATGGGCTTCCTCTTATGCCAATCATTTCCAACTTGCGTTCAAGAATGGGAAAAGAGACTGTATCAAATGCCTTTTTGAGGTCTAAGAACACCGCTAGACACTTATTACCTTTATCAGTATTACCAGCTATTAAAGAAGTAAGCGCTAATATTGCATCTTCGGTGGATCTTGATTGTCGAAAACCAAATTGTCGATCAGATAAAATCTTAAACTTATTGAGGTACGAAATGAGTCGGCTAATAATATGTTAAAAGACATACCCATTTATCTAACATAGTTTCTGTGTTTATTTTACGCTTGTTTTCTCTCACAAACTCGTTCCTACCCGTTATAGGTAAATACAATATATGCTAGGCTAGGCGTATACGGAGTATTACGTTTTGGCAACAATATAGTTGATCTTTTTTCACTAATTCCATTCAAAAACATAAATACACATCACAGAGTTGAGGTAATGTCATGTCGGCGTTTGACATTTCAATTGACTGAGACTGACGTTACATGTCGTCTCACTCTATCGTATAAGCAAAGTGTGTAGTCATTACATTTCAAGCAAAAAACTTCGATATAACGGCGTACCAACATGACGCCAAAAATGTTTGGCTACTTAAACTTAAGTCATATAGCGAAAAGAAACTTTAGGCTACTTGAACCTGAGCCATAAGAGCGAGAAGAACCGAGTATCGCCGGAAATGGTCGACGGTCGCGAAATGAAGAATTTTATGAAGATTTCTTTAGCCGATTTTGAAGGTAATACGTAGTGAAAACGGTATTTTTTACGCTCTTATTCCATTCTCATATTTAGACAATAGATTTGAATAGTTTTTTCTGCGGTAACGTGCATCGTATTGGAGAAACGTGATCTAAAAGAACGTCGAGTTTTGTAAGGCGCCATCTCGCTTCCTCCCTAGTGCGTTATCCCGTTCTGGCATTTTCAATTTTATTATATAGATTGTTCTAATTTCTAATTTGTAATATACCTACACAAATTAAACAAGGTGACGATTCATGCAATTCCGACTGTCCTAGTTTCTTTCCATTTGTGCTAACGGTGACAATGCAATGTCCTACATAGTTGAACATAAATATTAATTAAGCAATATCAAATAAAAATAGTATTATTATATTATGAATTCAATAAGTAGTATTGTTTTAGTTGTAAATGATTATTTTGGTACTTAGCGTATAATTTGAACTCTCAAAGCCTGAGATACAGGATTCTCCTAGTTCAGGCACCAGTATTATGAATGCTCTGTATAGATGTAAGACTTTTTATGCTAATTGTTATTACTATGACTTTATGAATAAAGATTATTATTATTATATTATTATTATTATTTTTTGTCGTACAACGGAACTTTTTCAATTGTTTTTAATTCCTCGCTAACTACGACTTAATTTCATCCAACTTTTTGGTCCTGACCCATTTATTTATAAAATGTTTTTCAATTTTACATGTCACATATTAAATTATCAAATTATATTAGGTTACAGTATTCTATTTAATTACACATTTCATATAATCAATCATTAAAATAAAATACAAAATTTAAATAAATAAATAAATAAATAAATAAATATTAAGGGACAATCATACACAAATCGACCTAGTCCCAAACTAAGCAAAGCTTGTACTATGGGTACTAGACGACGATATACATAATATATAAATACATATATAGATAACATCCATGACCCAAGAACAAATATTTTGCACAAATATTTGCCCCGGCCGGGATTCGAACCCGAGACCGCCGACTCAGTAGGCAGGTGTCTACCAACCGAGCCAAACGCGTCGTCAAAAAAATGTTAACAATTTATAAAATAATGTTAACAATTTATAATTTCAGTACAATATACAACAATAATTTGTAGTCAGTAGTATAATATATTATTTATGATTTAAAAATTCCTCAAGGCTATAATAAGCTCTAGATATGAGCCATTTTTTAATTGTATGTAGGAATGTTACGTCATTCTCAATTTATTTTATATAATCGGGTACTTTATTGGGTTATTTATTTTTTTATATCTAAAATATTATTACTTTTCTATGTTCCGCTTGGAAAGAGGACGTAATCACTGTTTTTATATTTTTCGTAAGATTACTAATTATTTTAATATTAATTTATTCAAACTTTATCTTCCTAAAATGTTGTAACTACAAAACTATGACACAATGGAAAAGTACTTTAGTCTGGTGTCTAATTAAAAAAAAAACGAATGACGTTGAGCTTGTTGACATCATTGACAGCTTATTTTTTTTCACGGATAGGTCGAACACTACAACTCCTTGCAGGCATAGTTGTCGTAGATTTCGGTTATTTTATGTATTTTCTCATATTTCTTTACAGACACAAAAATAAAATGAAATATTTTTTAAAGGTGTATAGTTTATCCGGAGTTGTAAGATTAAATTATTTCAAACTGGCACAAGGGAAAATGGCCTTAAATTTACATATATACGGTTGATTGTATCTTGTGCCAAAGTAACTTAATTTGATCTCAGAAATCGGACAGACTATACACAACGCAAATAAATATGAAATGTTGTCAATTGTTACCATTACGAGTGGCACCACGATCACACCACGCCCCGAAAGGGGCCTCCCCTTTGGGTTAGTGATTACAGTAAAAAATGGGCAGATACATACTTTTTTTTATTTTAGACATAAAAATTGGATTTAATATTTTCTTTTTTAGGTTTCATAATCTTCGTTTCACCTATACTATTATAAAATCTTAAATTTGTTACTTATATTATAGAATGGTATTAATCACTATGGGTATTATTCTAGCACAGTAAAATGCTTTTAAGTTTATGCTTCCAGCACTCCTCAGTTCACAGTATATATACAGCGTAATATGTTTATTTAGTGCACCTTTTCTTTTTGTTTTCGTTACATGTTCTCAATCCCATCCAATACAAACTATGCCCACATTAATGACGTCACGACTACAACGACCTAATTGTCAAATGGAATTGGGCTCCCACCACAAAGTCCAACGTCGACAACGGCGGAAAAAACGAAAATAAAACTTCTCTATGGTTCGCTTATGTATGGACTCTAATATTTGAATGTGAACATTTAAAAATGGAACTGTGATTCGAAATTCCAAAATATTGTTATTGTTGTTTTATCGGTTTTTATTCGGTTAAATTTTACACCTGTTTATTGTTCACCGCATTTATGTGTAACTATTGTATTAATCGTGGCATTTACTCTTTTTTTACTATGTTAATGGTTACGGCCATATTTGATTAACTTGTTATATTTTAACCTTTTTTTCGTCTATGGTTTTAATTCTGTAAATTGTATGGGTTTTGAATGGATTCTGCGTTGTTTGTGTGACAGTTCGAACGTGGTTGAGACCGTACCTCCCCCTGTTTATAGGGGTGACGTCTTGCTTATGGGGGGTGGCGATTCTGGTGTACCACCAGCTATACGACGGACGATATTAATATTACAGTTGTAGCCTTATTTTGATTATTTACCTGATATAGGTATTTAATGTACCTTATATTTTGAATTAAGTAACAGCAAACGACGTACATTATACGAAAAAAGCTTACCACTACTAATATTGTATAAAAAAACTCTGTTATTAGTGAAAAAGACTTTTTTACTAAATTAAGGATTGATTTGAGTCTAAACTAGTTGATTATGATTCCTTCAGCCAATAGGAAAGTGTTCCTCTTAAAGTTCAACTCATTTCCAGTTAGATATGTATATAGGTACTTGTAAATTGTTTTTTATAAACATCTGATCAACCGAACTGGCCGATTTTATCAAATGATTATTATCAGAGTAGATTTTTATATAAATACTTAAAATTATGCTACAACTGTAACTAGACGCTTTTTAACTATTTTATTTCGTATAAAACGTCACTACAATTATAATTGACATTTTTAAAATTATAAAATTGAATGTTAGTGCTCAAAAAATTTATATTTTAAAAGAATCTCGCGGAAGGAGTAATTTCTAGTCTGTTTAGTCTAGTCCCGTACTTTGCCAAAGAAATTTGTTCTCAATCACTCG
This sequence comes from Apotomis capreana, assembly GCA_947623375.1. NCBI lineage: Eukaryota > Metazoa > Arthropoda > Insecta > Lepidoptera > Tortricidae > Apotomis > Apotomis capreana. Next base: position 4,672,593 of record OX392520.1, read on the forward strand.
AACTAGTCATTTTTTACGTGATTATTTTGTATTTGTGGGCTGAAGCATTAGTTTAAGGAGTTAAATATGATTTAGAACGATATACCAACCGCATTACTTTTAGAAACCAAACAAATTAATAAAAATAACTGAATGAATTTAATGATTCCTGTGACAAGCCAAGCCGTATTATGAATTGAATGATGCTTGTGTAAGTATTAACATAGCGGTCAGTAGGTCAGGATAATTTTAATGTGAAGGCGGGTCATGATTTCGGGATTTTTTTTTTTAAATTTCCGCCAAAACTAAGTAATATTTCATCATGAGCCAGCCTACATTATACTCCTGTGGCGCGGAGATAATCCCATTAGCGGGTTCATACTCCCACACAAGGTCCGACTACCGGTAGGGTAGTGAGGGCTAACCAGCCCTAATACAGTTCAAATTATGCATTAAAAAAAGTTGCCAAAATCAGCCGCTAGATGGCGCTAGCTGTGTTCTGCATCGCGCTAACGATGTGTGCCCCTAGATTGTATAAAGTAACGGGTGGGCAGTTGCTATCAATTACGATGAATTTATAGTAACGGGTGGGTTACTTTATAGTTTCTATTTTTTGTATCGCTCCTCGCAAATACCAGCGAGGCAGCAGTCGACTTTCATAAAGACCAGACATGGCAAATACTACCTATCAGTTTTCTCTCAATTAGAGATGCGACTTTGCACCAGACGAATCGATTATGAAATAATAGATTATTTTTCCCAACAATAAAATCGATTATTAAATAATCGATATTCGTATGAAAAATAATCGATTTAGTATCATTAATCGATTTTTTAATTTTTTAATATGAGGTCAAATAAAACTCCTTTGGTATTCAAAAACATAGCTTTGCACCAGAAAAATATGTTGTTTTTTAAAACCGTTCCAATTTTAGAGGTTCAAGTATTATTTTTATCCTGTAACGAAATTAAAGTAATGCTTCTTCCTCCCAACGCAAATATTGACATCACAACGCAGGATTTATTTATTATTTAGCTTAAGTTTATTTAGATTTTAGAATCTCATTTATTTTTCATGTTTAAGGCGTAACGTTCTCAAACCCTTGGTGTTAAGTGCATTTATAATTAAAAAGTACAGCATCTGTGGTCTTAAACTGAAAGAAGTTATTGTATAAACTTTTTTTTGCGCGTTTTATTTCACCTTTTTGCATTTATGTTATAATTTTGCATTATCTTTTCATTTACGCTATACTTTTTCTTAAAACTGGTGTACAGTTATGTTCTTGTACATAATTAAAGTTCTGTTTTTGTATTTTGTTGTTTATTTTATTTGACTAGTTATTTTGTTAGCGGATAACCTTTTAACAGTGTTAATCGCCGATATTTTCATGAAGAAGTAAAAAGGATATTTTATATAACTAAAATGTAAATGTATTCATTGAAATTAAAAAAAAACGTTAAAAGGTTAACAGTTTTTATTGATTTTTCTCTTAATTGCAGCTTTAAGCATTCATGTTTAAATTGAATTATCTTTACAAGAAATACAAAGTTAAGCAACTTCTAAGAGGAGGTAATTATTGTACTTATCTATGTGTGAATATCGTGCAGCGTCCCTAGTGTAAGTTTACTTTTAATGCAAAAGACGGCTCGAATTTATACGAGAGCGAAACGTTTTGATGCATTCGAAACTTATGCTTAACCCCTCGTATGCGATGTGAAATAGCTAATCAAATTGAAACCAACTGATATTTTAAAGTGAAGTTGAAATATCCCGCACGGATCCGTGTTTAAGCTTACGAAAGGTTAAGGTTCTGGCCGTTGTGTTATTCAAATTTGATATTTATTAGTGTATTATTAAAGTTGTAAGTTATGCGCAAGCAGCGAGGCAAGGATCGACGAAGTCTTCAACCTACTGGACGGGGAAAGAAGAAAATGGTTCGTTTATTTTCAATAACTGTAACACATTGCTTTGACGATAACATGTAGGAATCTTATTAAATGAGAGGTTGCTGATATTTATATATTTGATATAATTAAGAGCACAATTACAAACTGAGCCGATAAAACATATAATACACTAGCTGTGCCCCGCGGTGTTACCCGCTCATCCCACGGGAACACTAAATTTATTCGGGATGAAAAGTATCCTATGTCCTTTCCCGGGTCTCAAACTATCTCCATACCAAATTTCATCTAAGTCGGTTCAGCGGTTTAAGCGTGAAGAGGTAACAGACAGACAGACAGACAGACGGACACACTTTCGCATTTATAATATTAGTATGGATTTATAATAATCATCAATCTACTTTTTTTCAAATTGGTTTCGCGCGTTATTTTAGTCATTTCATTTATCAGCTTTAAATTTGTAGATCGTCACATTTAGTTCAATTGATGCCTGATTCTGAATTTGTTACACAAGATAAACACGGTTACGCGGATTGTTTAAATGAATGCCGTTGGGTAATTTCGGTCTAATTGTGCATCAGATTTTTATCAAAAGAGATCAATATGCAAAATGATAATCAAAGATACAATTTATATCGTGCGATCGCCGGTGCGTGGCCTATTATTATTGACCTTACTCATGTTTCATCTGTTACCCGACTCAGTACAGTACCGTATTACACATCCGTAGATGATTACAATTTACAGATACCTACATTTATTCTTCATGCGTCAAAAGCGGTGTGTTAACGTTAGCATTATTTTAAGTGAACGTTCTTATAGTAGATTTTGTATGTGATTGTGCATTTGTTTTTGCCCCGGTAAAATTGTCTGTGGTTATTTTTGTTTTATTCCAATTTGACTAATGAGAATGGCATTATTTGGTGGGTTACTGTCATCAAAATCTAGGTATGTGCCAGCTACTGAGGTAAGCTGATCTATTTTAAGTTTCATACCACGCGATTCCATCGATTCTATTGATTCTTTTCATGGCTTACCTTGGCAAGACACGTCGACTTTATGTTACATGGGATTTCAATATATTGTTTTTCTCGGGCCTGGTACACTAAAAGTTTTCTTTTCCCCTTCAACAAAATAAATCATTCTTTATATATTTTTTTTACCAATAGTTAAATTTAAAACTTTCGCCCGTCTTTGTTAATAATTTTTAATTTCTAATGAATCTTATTCTCATTAACTAAAATATTTTCAATGCTTTTCAAAAGTTTTATCAGGATGACAGTTGCCATTTTTACAAGCTTTTATTTATAACTACTTATCTTTAGTTTAACTAGTGATTGGTTAACCAATCCTACCAAGTTTGGGGTCTTTAGAATCGTCTCAGTGAGCAATTGATGGATGTTCAAAGAAAAGTCCAATCGGCCATAAAAGCTTGGCACAAAATTGAAATTTATGACAGAAACTTATGTTTATTCGACTAACAAAAATTACAACAGACAATATAGAGTTTTAGAGGTGTTAGTTTATTTGTGTTTGTGCCGCTCTAGTTCTAGTTTATTGTTATCATATTTTGTAAACGAGCAAGTGTAAAGGAAAATTCGTTTTTTCATCAAATATGCGTTATCACTGCTTTGAGGGTCACATATATCGTTATTGTTAACATAAGCCTTATGTTATTGTGTTTATTATAAATAGTTTTATTTCATTTACTAATGGTTTGAATGTGTGTGGAGGAAAGTGACTTGCCAGTGCCAAAAAAGAGCAATGTAAAATATTTAATTATTTTCTACATTAAATTAGAATGTATTTGTAACATGTGTTTTGAAGAAACTTCATGCAACTGATAGCAAATTAACTTGTCGCGTGACACACGTTATGTCTCTCCCGCACTGTACTGAATGGAAAGAGATAACGTGCATTGGCACACGACAAACTCGATCAGTTGTGCTATTGGCGTCTTATGGTTGAATTTCTCCTGAACGCGCCAAACTTATTCTATCTAAACTTTATTTTCTATTGCATTTGACATCCTATCTTTAGCTATTATAATACTAAGACAACGAGCTATTGTGCGTGAAATTGACGAAGATTGCAAGAAGACTGCTATGTTTTTATAAAGAATATATCTCTTTTTTACATAGAAGACTCCAGTGATTCTCATATTAAAATGCATATTAATCGAGTTTACTCACGTTGTATAAGTCAAATATCGCTCGACATGTTTCGAATCGGTTCGCGATTCATCCTCAGGTGCGCCGCTCACGGCGGCGGCCAATCAGACACTCGAGTCGATATTCGACTTATACGAAGTGAGTAAAACCGTTTCATATGCATTTTAATAAATCTATTACTTTTATAAAACACCATTTAAAAACAGTGTCACAATGGCATAGTTTTAAGAAGAACCAAGTGAATATGAGTTAGAACATTTATACCTAACAGATTTATACAGGGAGTATGCTACTTGGGCTCTCCCTTTTAACACTTCCATTAGTGCTGTCCGTCATTTATATTTGTTATTGTAATAAGTTTGGCGCGTACTTTTTACCACTATATCTTGAAATATTTTTATTATTTGTAACTTTATTCTAAGTTGAATTGTTATTGACCCCAAAATAGTGATGATCGCAACTCATTGGCCATTTTCTTTTGTAAATCGCTTCGCTTCTGCTTGAGCTTACTGCGGTGGCATGGATGTGACCAGGAATCCAATCCCATTCCAACACATTCTCTTTATAATTTACTTCAAAAATATACCCAGTATCATAACAGTAATTAAACTTGGAAATAATAATCAGTATTGTAACTTTTATGAATTAATATTTCATTTCCGTTTGATGTGGATTTTTTATCAATACCTATTGCTAGTCAATCTGAAATATTTTCACACCCTTCTACTGATACGACTATGAAATTTTACTAATTTTAATGACAAAGAAATGATACTACAACTAAAAAAATCCCTTCCGTAACGAAATCTTTTACTATGAAACACTATATTGTATTATTACACCTTGGAAATTTAATTTAACCGATTTGAAAAAAATGAGATTCCCTGTTTTGTGTTAAGACGTTCATCCAACGCCACATAACGCGCCGAGCGATGGTTTTCTTTAACACTTGTTTGTTAGTTCACTAATTGGTTTTATTGTAATGAGTTTGTGAACACCGTTATACATATCACGAGTCCATATTGATCAAATAACAGGCGGATAAAAATGTATTTTAACTTTGTTAGCCGGAGATAATGTTGGTTTTACCTAAATTGATTTATTTCTACGTCATAACGTGGCAACGTTACAAGTCGACATTCATTTAAATTCCCGTCTCCGCCACATTACTATCTCATTCACATTCCCAAATCGTCCTCTCCCACCTTGTCTACATTCCCAATTCGTCTACATTCCCAAATCGTCAGCATTTATTCCTTGTCGACGTTCCTAATTCGCCCACATTCCCACCTTATTCACATTCCCAACTCATCCACATTCCCACCTTTTTTACATTCACAGCTTATTTACTTACTCTACTCATCTACATGCCCACCTTGTCCACAATCCCAACTCGTCCACATTTCCACCTCATTCACATTCCCAAATCGTCCGCATTCCCACCTTGTCCACATTCCCAACTCGTCCACATTCCCACCTTGTCCAAATTCCCAACTCGCTCACATTCTTACCTTGTGGGAATTTGGACGAAATAGTAAGTGTATAATTTTGAACTGGTATGAATGAGGTCGAGAAAGTGGACAAGGTGGGAATGAGATGACACTGGGCGAAGTTGGAATGTAGTCAAAGTGAACCTAAACGGTTGCAACGTTTCACGCCACGATGGCAGAGCGATGGCTACTAGAAGACTACTCTAAAAGGTTAACTTAGGGTATCTCCTGCTGCGTTGCAGTACCTATTGCCTGGGAAACTTCATAAAAGATCACTATATCTGTTATGTAGCTTCGTGTCAATGTGGGCTCCTGGTTCTAGTGTGTACAGAGTCCATGTAACGTCCTATGTGCATGCTTCTATTTAGAATAAGATAGTCTATATGTGTTTTATACAATTACGTGGCCATTCTTACTAAATACCCTTTTCGTTACTTATTTACTAAGTTGTTTCGTCCAAATCTAATTTCGAAAAATATTGAATTGCCTAAGTTGCATAAACGTTCATTTAAGGCACATAACAGCTAACATGTGATACTGATATCACTTTTTTTTTGAACTGTGAATAAAAATGAATATAACATACCCGATAATATGCTATAAGCTATACGAAAATATTTCAGGTTTTTATATGCAACCTTTGGCTTATCGATCTCAAAGTAATTTACTTCTTGTAATTTACCAAATAATTAAAACAAAAAAAATATATTTTTACAACGGAAAAGTTGTTATGCCATTTGTTAGAAACTGCGATTTTCGCGGTTGGAAAGATATGAGTAAAATTCACGGTTTATTTTCATTTTGTGTTGTTTGACTGATAATGAAATTTTATAAAATGCAACGTTGCGTGCTCGCTGCTATGCCTTTGTAGTAACACGACATTACCGTTAACGAACGTTTGCGCAACGGCATTAACTCCGTGTTGGTTCCGGTTGGGATTGGTTTGTGTTCCCCTAACCGATTAACCGCCGCGACCCCCCCGGCCTGCCTGACCGTGTCGTACGTTTTCAGTCCTCGACCGGCCGCCCTCGCAGCTCAGCTACCTGGATCAGTTCCTGAAGGAGGCGCCGACGGAGCGGCACTATGATAACGTGCCGGTTAATAATGATGAGAAGGTGGGTGTCTACTTTTTCCCGCCATTTTATGGCATTCAACGATTTTCACCTGACAGAAACTGACCACCTTGTCAGTTAAGGGTGAAGTTAGACGGGCATAGTTTTTTGTTTTCGGTCGCGCCATACTTAGTGTGACGTGATCACGTTACATGATGTATGGCGCGACCGAAATTACGCGACTGGGAACTCAAAAAATTACGCTCGTATGACTTCACCCTAAATGGACAGGATGACTATGTTTGGGCTGTTTTTTAATTTAATTATTTTGTTCGGAAAATGAAAACAAAAATCGAATATGAAAAGTTTTCTTAATTCCTATTTAAAGTAAATTATTTTGGTGTAAATTAACGTCTCTTAAAGTATTGGCATCTAATTTGTTAGCACTTTTTATATCCTGTTTACAGACAACTAATAACTGTTTGTTAAAATTGCTGATGTCAATGATTTCTTGAGTTTGCTTAACCAGAGACGTAAAAAAAAAAATAGATACATTATGAAACTTACTGCTACATTTCTTTGTTATTTGTTAGTATCGCTTTATGTTTTTAAGTTGCTGTTTACTTTTTGTTTCCGTCGTTAGATGTCGCCGCAGTATCGGTACGGAAGCGTACAGCATTGTTGTAATACGCAGGTACAGGCTTTACGTACCGTTTGTATAGGTCGATTCACTAAAGCTGGCGCGAATGGATTGAATGAAAGTTATGTCACTTGTCACTTCGAGTGTTAGTGTGAGTGCCGTTCTTATACAGGGGCCTCCTAATATTTTGTAAACAACAACAAAATGGGTTTTTGTTATTCAAGAAAAATAAATATTATTAGGTATAATATTTAGACTAAACAAGTAATATATATGTCCGAAAGGTATTTTTAACTGTTTGATACAAAAATATTTTACTATCATGGTGTTTTATGCAGACGCTAGTTTTTTGACATTATACTTTAGATTTTGACTGTTGTAAGGCAGTGTAATTGTACATATTACTTAATATTCATGCAATCTGTGTATGACCAGAATTAGGATGTGGGATGATACTATTCCATTGTCTCGTATAAGTTTGACCACGTGGGACTATGCAATGGTATTAACGTAACCTACATTTTCTTCTTGTCTTCGCGGCCTGGTAAAGGGTTAATGTCAAGAATTAATAGGTGACGGACGACTGTTCGAATTATAAAAAACCGGCCAAGAGCATATCGGGCCATGCTCAGTGTAGGGTCCCGTAGTTGCCCGTCCTTCACAATAGACGAAAATTACGAGAAAGATTTCAAGCCCTATAAAAAGGTTGTACACGCCAAGAAACATTAAATACTTATTATCTTTTGGAAGTTATATATTATACGCGACAGATTGAGCGAAATGTTTTAATATAGTTTGGCACTTAACCAATATGTGTAACGTTCGAAGTGTAGGGACACCGCGCGGCACATACGTCATTTTAAAGAAAATTATGAAATTTTGCAATAACTCAAAAATGGCTCGACCGATTTTATTCAATATAGTTTTCATTGAAAGTACTAGTATCCGAGGCTAAGACCCATTCGATTCAATAAGTTATGCTCAGAAATGGCTCGGCCCTCCGTCGAGATAAGATTACTACATTTTGATTGTCCGATATTATCCTAAATTGACCGAACATTCAAAATCCGATTTCATATTCTGAGTCGGAGGACCCAAAAGCCCCCCAATACCGAGTTTCAGCCCCCTCGGACCAAATTGAAATTTTCGAAAAAAAAAAAGTCGCCATTTTGATTTTTCTTTCCTCGACTGTACTCGGGTGGGGGTCCTCTATGATATTTGTTTGAGCATACTCCTACCTATCTCCAGCCGTTTACGAGATACGGGACTCTTAAAAAAAAATCTCCATACAAATCTTGGTTTTTTCGATATTTTCCGACTTTGACCGAATTTTCGGACAACGATTTCAGATTCATATTTGTGAGCCCCAAATGCCCCCCGATGCCGAGTTTCAGCTTCCTAGCACCAATTTGAAATTTTGGAAAAAAAAGCCATTCGTCATTTTGAATTTAATTTGGTTCGATAATATTTTGTAGTATTCTTTATACTGCTGAATTTGGGCGGTTATGCGTCTAGTTTGTCTACAAATACGTTTTCAATAATCACTTATTGTATCAACCTGTATGTAATCATTTTGTGACGCACACATAAATATTATCATTCACTCATTCAATCCATTCGCGCCAGCTTTAGTGAATTGACCTATATGTATGTGCATGTCTTTGCCAGACACGTATAAAATGTATCAATGTCTGAGAAAACTGATAGCTCACCCAACTACGAGTAGGTGATGATTATCGTACTTGATTGTTGCAATACTTAAGTACGCATGTCTATTTTTGTAGTTAATGATTCCCAGTATGTGCATGTCTTGATATTATTTACTTACAAGAAAACATTAAAAAAATATATAAACATGCTATAAAAGTGGTTAAAACTATTAGAAAGTATTACGAAAACATGGCCCTTTTGGCAGCTTGCCCATCACACAGGCAGCATTCCCGCGCCGTATTGCGATAGCAATTCTTTGCGCGAGAAAGCTGCCTGCGCGAAAATCACCCGTCGCCTCCCTTAGGCGTTTGCTTAGCGCCTTGTGGAGCCCACGCGCAGCCGTACCCCACGGACCTAGTGTCTCGACGCCAAATCGGATAAACTCGTACTGGGCGCCGAGACACTTACATTTATTGCTTTTAAAATTCTCCCGGGCGTCAGCCGCCGCTTCGGCCGCTTTACTAGTTGCTGGGAGGTAGGACGCCGCCGGCGTGTGCATGTCTTTGTACGAGGGCTGTTCCGAAATTTTTTAGTTAAACAAAAACTATAAGGAATATAATAAAACTTTATTTACAACTTTTCAAAGTATTCCCCTGCTGCCTTTATGCACTTATGCATACGACTGAACCAACTTTCAAAACAGGAGAAAAACTGTTCTTGCGGAAGGTCAAAAAAAAGTCGCCTGAATTCGTCCACTGCTTCATCCGCCGTCGAAAATCGTCGCCCACGTAATGATTTTTTTAACGTGGGGAACAGAAAAAAATCGCACGGAGCCAGGTCAGGGCTGTATGCAGGGTGTGGTAGCAATTGCACTCCTGATTTGCTAATATATTCCGTGGTTCTGGCAGCCGTGTGGGCCGGAGCATTATCTTGATGAAAAATGATGCCCCGAGCTCCAGTACTTGGACGACTGACGTTCAGCTCCTGGAAGGCCTGTGGTAAGCAAACTTCAGTGTACCATTGGCTGGTAACTGTTTTCCGATCTTCAAGTGGAATTACGGCTACAGGTCCACTACGTCGAAAAAAAACAGCAACCATTTTTTTGTTGACGCTTCGACCGCGAACTACTTTAGTAGGTAAATCATCTTCTTCAAAGACCCATTGTGTTGATTGCTGTTTTGTAAATGGGTCGTAGCTATATATCCAAGATTCGTCGGATGTCACAATGTAGCTCACTTGTTGTGAATTACCATTATCAAATTTTTTTAGCATAAATTTGCACCAATCGACACGTATGTCTTTTTGCTCCTGTGTGAGAAAATGTGGTATCCATCGAGACGAAACCTTCCGAACTTGAAGGTGGTCATGCAAAATGGTAGAAACTGCCCGGGATCCAATATTCAGTTCGTCCTGAATCTCTCGGTGGGTAATGTTTCGAGATTCCTTGATTAGCCATTCCACCTTGATAACATTTTCTAGAGTGACTGCCGTTGGCGGTCGCCCCGGTCTAGGCTCATCTTTGATGTCGCTCCGCCCACGCTTAAATTCACGGAACCAGTAACTGACAGTGGCAACAGATGGGGATAAGGCCCCAAAAACACTAGTTACATTTTCATGAGAATCCTTGTAAGTTAACCCTCGTTTATAATCATAATATATCATAGCACGAAATGCTTCCCGCGTTAGCTCCATTTTTGCGAACAAAAAGTGACAGACATGTTTTTTTTCTGATTTCATAAAAAAATAACTGAATGTCACTGGCCAGTGACTCTTACGCGAAAGAGTTCGTAATGAAATTTGCCTTTAGGCTACAGTAAAATTAAACGAATACAATTAATAGTACGCCGTTGACTAACTATTTTCGGAACAGCCCTCGTATTTATAAGGAAGAAAATGTAGAAACCTGTGGATATGGTTACATATCTTTAAACCATTGTAGTCTGTGCATGTGATGGCTTAACACAACTGAATGCGAGTTCGCTTGTCAACCAGTATTTTTTCCGTACATTAAGAATCGAGATAAATACTATTAACCGCGTGATACGATGTATTACAGGCGATTAAGCTCTTCTGCACAACTTTACATAATTATAGTTTAGGTATGCATGTAATGTTTTTTCTCAAACAAGTGAATTGTTATTCTTTTGAGAAATAAAGATAAAGGCTATTACTGAACCGGCGAGCCACATCCTCGACCCCGTAGTCACTTTCCATCAGGTGATACAGAGGTTAATCGCCGGTCAGTTTGTAAAAAAAGATGGTTGAACGGAAAACGATTTGCAGATGATGTACGGCTCGCAGCAGTCGGCAGCGTTGAGTGGCTCCGTCGAGTCCCAGGACGAGCTGGAGGCGAGGGCCGCCACGCCCGCCTCCAGCAAGAGCTCGCCCAGTGAAATGTCCACGGTATTTAACGTGCTAATTAGTTCCAGAAAATTAGATTGAAATGTATGGAAAATTTGGCAAAATTAAAGGACAACTTTTATCTATCAGGATATGTAGGTTATAGAGGGGTGGTGACGCTCACCCCTGAGAGGGGGGGAGAGTAGATAAAATTAAACTTGGCTCTATAACCTACATATCCTGATAGATAAAAGTTGTCCTTTAATTTTGCCAAATTTTCAGCTAATTTTATTGAACTAAATTCCACTAAAGAAAGATAGAAAAGAAAGAAAGAAATAAATACATTTATTCGTGACGTGGCTATAGAACATAATTAATATAGTGGCAAAAATTATAAATAAAATAAAACAATAAGCAACTATATTATTACTATGACTGTGCCACGAAAAGGGGTGTGTCCCACTGCTGGGCAAAGGACTCTCCCTTAGATTTCCACTGGTCCCGTTGTTATGTCTCTTCCGACCAGGAAGAGGAATGAAAATTAATGAGGAATGCGTCCAAGTCATCCTCATTTCCAAAGAGAAAACATAATAAACAAATTCTGTCAAACATTGTCAATAGCGCCATGTCTGTAACACGAATTTCATTACTTTTTAAATCTTTGAAGCCCTTTTTAAAGATACGAGTGATGTCATCTTCGGAAACACCCCCTCCCCCTCTTACGTCATGTTAGCATCGGTAATGTGTTGATGGTAGCATCATCCAATGTCTAGCTAGACTCCTCCCCAATTTACAATGACGTAATTTCTGAACAGGCCCCGAGTAACATGTTGTTGTTTGCAGGATCCGTCGCTAGGCCCCGCGGTACCAGGCAAGCAGAAACTACATCAGTTCCTAGTGCGCACCTTCAGTAGCCCCACCAAGTGTAACCACTGCACGTCGCTCATGGTAAATATCTTATTACTAGTTGCGCCGCACAGTGGCATCCCACGGGAATACTCAATTTTTTTGGGATAAAAAGTTTCCTATGTGTTAAAGATAAAGATAAAAGATAAAGATATTTTAATACCGAGTTACCTTTATACCAAAATTTATCAAAATTGGTCCAGCCGTTTGAGCGTGAAGAAGTAACAAACACACACATAAACACACTCACACACTTTCGCATTTATAATATTAGTGTGATTAAAAATAGGTTTTCATCTCAATTAAGTCGCCTTTTTATACTTACTTATCTTATTTTTAACCCCTGACGAAAGAAGAGGGGCGTTATAACTATATGCTTAACATGTGTATCTGTGTATGTGTACATCTGTGTGTCTGTCTGTGGCATCGTGGCTTCCAAAGAGATGGACCAATTTGTTTGTGTTTTTTTTAAATCTAAAGACTTATCCGTCGAGATGTTTCTTAGCTTTGTTTGGTGGAAGACATTCAGCTTTAATTGGAAAAAGTGACAAGATCTCAGCCAATATTGAAATTAAGAATCCCAAAATTCGTAGATATGTTCAGTTTGAATTGTTCGGATTGATTCCTGCCGCATCTTTCCGCCACCGGTCTACGCGACGATCCTTTCATCCTCACCCCTTAGTTGGCAGTCCACAACTATTCGTTTCTTGAAATTTCCTGCCCTGCACGACTGCATTGTGGAATAAATGTCGCTTGCGGTATTTCCGGACCGATACGAACTTCAAACCTTCAAGAAAAGAGCGTTCCCTCATATGAAAGGCCGGCAACGCACTTGTGACTCCTCTGGTTTTGCAGGTGTCACTGGGTGGCGATCCGTTTGCTCGTTTGCTCCCTATGACATAAAAAAAAAAAAACGATTTCGACACCTAAGCTACACTATCCGGCTTTGCACTGTGGAGATAGGTAGATAGATCCAGGTGATCCAGGAACATTCTGTGTTCCGCAAAATAGATGCAAATTTCCGTAACTTTGCTGGCTCGGTTATATCTCACCACTTAGATTAGGATCGTGCGGTTACAAACGTCTACCTGGACATCCTAATCGACTCCATCTGGTCGGGCGGGTTACCAAAGTGTCGCTCAATCGACCAAGTTCAGGAAGACTTGTGCCAGCTTTAAGGGCCTGATTTTGATTGGAGTCGAAGTAGCCGATGATTTATACAATAAGAAAAAGAACGTATTAGAGAAAGAACTTATTTCTCGCTATGTAAATGTTTACAGTTTCCGATTGCTTTTCATCAAGTTTTAAAGAGAAAATATAATCTTACACATATTATCAAGAATCCCAATTTTTTTCGGGTGAAGACTTCATCCAGAGATGCCCAATAATCTCTCTTCTGGGTTTCTGGTAATCATTATTTGCTTGCAATTCCTATGATGTCATCTGCCCACCTGGTTTTAGGCCGGCCTCTTTTGCTTTTACCCTTAGGGCGCGGCCATGACTTCAGTCACGATGTCCAGCAGTCGTCGTTCAACCTCGCTACGTGATCTGCCCACCGGCATATTATTTCTAAGCATCTTTTTGCTTGTTATAAAGGGTATAGCCGTGTTTGGATGGCGAAACTGCCTTTGACGAGACAATGGTTTTCCTTTTGCTCGTATAATTATCTTTATATACGTTGTAATTTCACCAAATATCAGCCCCAAAATCGTCGTAGTTTTTGAGATAATTAAAAAAAAAGGAAAATCGTTTTTATTTTTTATCTAAGTAGTGGCCCGATTTTTTTGAACCACGACTATTTTGGGGCTGATATTTGGTGAAATTACAACGTATATAAAGATAATTATCCGAGCAAAAGGAAAACCATTTCCTCGTCAAAGGCAGTTTCGCCATCCAAACACGGCTATACCCTTTGTGTAGTCACGATGTCCAGCAGTCGTCGTTCAACCTCGCTACGTGATCTGCCCACCGGCATATTATTTTCTAAGCATGTTTTTGCTTGCTATAAATTTGTGTATCTTTCAGATCGGCCTAACCCGGCAAGGCGTAGTATGCGAAACTTGCGGTCTAGCCGTCCACACGAGCTGCTGCGCGCGCGTGGCGGCGCGCTGTCCGCTGCCCGCCGCGCGCTCGCGCCGGCCGCTCGGCATCGACCCCGCCCGCGGACAGGGCACGGCCTACGAGGGCTACGTCAAGGTAGCCTACAGTACTGTCCCTCACACAGCACACGGGCACACACACCTGCAGCTAGCGGTCACACGAGCTGCTGTCCGCTGCCGCCGCGCCGGCCGCTCGGCATCGACCCCGCCCGCGGACAGGGCACGGCCTACGAGGGCTACGTCAAGGTAGCCTACAGTACTGTCCCTCACACAGCACACGGGCACACACACCTGCAGCTAGCGGTCACACGAGCTGCTGTCCGCTGCCGCCGCGCCGGCCGCTCGGCATCGACCCCGCCCGCGGACAGGGCACGGCCTACGAGGGCTACGTCAAGGTAGCCTACAGTACTGTCCCTCACACAGCACACGGGCACACACACCTGCAGCTAGCGGTCACACGAGCTGCTGTCCGCTGCCGCCGCGCCGGCCGCTCGGCATCGACCCCGCCCGCGGACAGGGCACGGCCTACGAGGGCTACGTCAAGGTAGCCTACAGTACTGTCCCTCACACAGCACACGGGCACACACACCTGCAGCTAGCGGTCACACGAGCTGCTGTCCGCTGCCCGCCGCGCGCTCGCGCCGGCCGCTCGGCATCGACCCCGCCCGCGGACAGGGCACGGCCTACGAGGGCTACGTCAAGGTAGCCTACAGTACTGTCCCTCACACAGCACACGGGCACACACACCTGCAGCTAGCGGTCACACGAGCTGCTGTCCGCTGCCGCCGCGCCGGCCGCTCGGCATCGACCCCGCCCGCGGACAGGGCACGGCCTACGAGGGCTACGTCAAGGTAGCCTACAGTACTGTCCCTCACACAGCACACGGGCACACACACCTGCAGCTAGCGGTCACACGAGCTGCTGTCCGCTGCCGCCGCGCCGGCCGCTCGGCATCGACCCCGCCCGCGGACAGGGCACGGCCTACGAGGGCTACGTCAAGGTAGCCTACAGTACTGTCCCTCACACAGCACACGGGCACACACACCTGCAGCTAGCGGTCACACGAGCTGCTGTCCGCTGCCGCCGCGCCGGCCGCTCGGCATCGACCCCGCCCGCGGACAGGGCACGGCCTACGAGGGCTACGTCAAGGTAGCCTACAGTACTGTCCCTCACACAGCACACGGGCACACACACCTGCAGCTAGCGGTCACACGAGCTGCTGTCCGCTGCCGCCGCGCCGGCCGCTCGGCATCGACCCCGCCCGCGGACAGGGCACGGCCTACGAGGGCTACGTCAAGGTAGCCTACAGTACTGTCCCTCACACAGCACACGGGCACACACACCTGCAGCTAGCGGTCACACGAGCTGCTGTCCGCTGCCGCCGCGCCGGCCGCTCGGCATCGACCCCGCCCGCGGACAGGGCACGGCCTACGAGGGCTACGTCAAGGTAGCCTACAGTACTGTCCCTCACACAGCACACGGGCACACACACCTGCAGCTAGCGGTCACACGAGCTGCTGTCCGCTGCCGCCGCGCCGGCCGCTCGGCATCGACCCCGCCCGCGGACAGGGCACGGCCTACGAGGGCTACGTCAAGGTAGCCTACAGTACTGTCCCTCACACAGCACACGGGCACACACACCTGCAGCTAGCGGTCACACGAGCTGCTGTCCGCTGCCGCCGCGCCGGCCGCTCGGCATCGACCCCGCCCGCGGACAGGGCACGGCCTACGAGGGCTACGTCAAGGTAGCCTACAGTACTGTCCCTCACACAGCACACGGGCACACACACCTGCAGCTAGCGGTCACACGAGCTGCTGTCCGCTGCCGCCGCGCCGGCCGCTCGGCATCGACCCCGCCCGCGGACAGGGCACGGCCTACGAGGGCTACGTCAAGGTAGCCTACAGTACTGTCCCTCACACAGCACACGGGCACACACACCTGCAGCTAGCGGTCACACGAGCTGCTGTCCGCTGCCGCCGCGCCGGCCGCTCGGCATCGACCCCGCCCGCGGACAGGGCACGGCCTACGAGGGCTACGTCAAGGTAGCCTACAGTACTGTCCCTCACACAGCACACGGGCACACACACCTGCAGCTAGCGGTCACACGAGCTGCTGTCCGCTGCCGCCGCGCCGGCCGCTCGGCATCGACCCCGCCCGCGGACAGGGCACGGCCTACGAGGGCTACGTCAAGGTAGCCTACAGTACTGTCCCTCACACAGCACACGGGCACACACACCTGCAGCTAGCGGTCACACGAGCTGCTGTCCGCTGCCGCCGCGCCGGCCGCTCGGCATCGACCCCGCCCGCGGACAGGGCACGGCCTACGAGGGCTACGTCAAGGTAGCCTACAGTACTGTCCCTCACACAGCACACGGGCACACACACCTGCAGCTAGCGGTCACACGAGCTGCTGTCCGCTGCCGCCGCGCCGGCCGCTCGGCATCGACCCCGCCCGCGGACAGGGCACGGCCTACGAGGGCTACGTCAAGGTAGCCTACAGTACTGTCCCTCACACAGCACACGGGCACACACACCTGCAGCTAGCGGTCACACGAGCTGCTGTCCGCTGCCGCCGCGCCGGCCGCTCGGCATCGACCCCGCCCGCGGACAGGGCACGGCCTACGAGGGCTACGTCAAGGTAGCCTACAGTACTGTCCCTCACACAGCACACGGGCACACACACCTGCAGCTAGCGGTCACACGAGCTGCTGTCCGCTGCCGCCGCGCCGGCCGCTCGGCATCGACCCCGCCCGCGGACAGGGCACGGCCTACGAGGGCTACGTCAAGGTAGCCTACAGTACTGTCCCTCACACAGCACACGGGCACACACACCTGCAGCTAGCGGTCACACGAGCTGCTGTCCGCTGCCGCCGCGCCGGCCGCTCGGCATCGACCCCGCCCGCGGACAGGGCACGGCCTACGAGGGCTACGTCAAGGTAGCCTACAGTACTGTCCCTCACACAGCACACGGGCACACACACCTGCAGCTAGCGGTCACACGAGCTGCTGTCCGCTGCCGCCGCGCCGGCCGCTCGGCATCGACCCCGCCCGCGGACAGGGCACGGCCTACGAGGGCTACGTCAAGGTAGCCTACAGTACTGTCCCTCACACAGCACACGGGCACACACACCTGCAGCTAGCGGTCACACGAGCTGATATATCAAGTGATCCGTCGAAGCCAAGTACTCAAACATAAATTTCACATCCAGTTGCTTCTTTTGTTAATCCTGAATCGGCTACACTGTATTATTTAACCATAAACAGTTTGAATACTCCGAATTCAAATTAGATTTTCGTCTTCAGGTACCGAAACCAGGTGGCGTGAAAAAGGGCTGGATGAGGCAGTTCGTCGTTGTCTGCGATTTTAAACTCTTCCTATACGATATTACGCAAGACAGGTAAAACAATACATAAAACGCGCTTAAAATGCAATGTACTTAGCATTAACATTATCTATCGCTTGCGAAACACCTTAGCAACAGCCCGTCTAGCACAACTATGCTTCGCGATTTATCGCGCGCCATAGCGCTACCCGTCACTCTCTCACATTACTGCACAGAAAGAGATAGTTAAATATCTCGCGTGAGAAAGAGTCGCGTTTCACAGTTGTGCTAGAGGTGCAGATTAATTTTATCCCTAAATTGATTTTATCCCTGAATGTAACCAAGTTGTTCTCAAACATTATTTTATTTCTTGCCCACAAATATTTTATAGATTTCTATTACATTTTTATCATCATTTGCTATCCTAAATTTACAAAACACGCCAAGGTAATGCTCTTTCTGAAACATGCAATGAAATGTCGTCATAACATGCGTTATAACAGGCTTCGAAGTATCACGTTTCGGGCGGAACAACTCGAGAGAACTGTAAAGGAATTTCGTACCAAATTGAAGGCCTAAGCCGGAAAGTGTTTTTTTTTTTAAACATGGCGTTTGTGTACCTAAATAGCTGAATAATATGTTTTTTATTGGTGTTTTTTTTTTCATCGCATATTATTATGTTTGAGAAAAGCTCTATACATGCCTAGCCGTGAAAAGGGCTTGCCGGTTTCGTATCACTATCCGGCCTCCTTAAAGTCGGCTGTCTATACCTACTCACCCGGCAAGCCCTTCTTTCCGGCGTCTGCAGTAATGTAATATTTTTAGAAAACATCGATGCTAATAATTAGCCGCTTGTCAATCTAGTCATAACCGCACCGAAACACTCGGCATCACTTCAGTCCGCTGTACTTGCAAAAACTTATTGATCAAGTAATATGGCGATAGCGACCCACTAATACAGATAGATTTTGACGATTCAGGAACGCACTGCCTTCGGTATGCGTGAGCCAAGTATTGGACATGCGCGACCCCGACTTCAGCGTAGCTTCAGTGAAGGATTCCGATGTTATACACGCCAACAAACGGGACATACCCTGTATATTTAGGGTAAGCATTTATTCACATCTGCCACGATAGATGGTAAAATCTGTAGATAGTTTTTTCTACGCCGTTCAATCTACAACTGATTATCTTACGAGGCCTTATTCCTTTTAAAAATTATTTTTTCATATTACGACAAATATATTTATTATTTCAACCAACTTTTTGAAGTGAATAATACTTTTCCCCGAGTTCTAGGTAGTAACATAGCTATTTCATGCTTTCATTGCGTGCAGTCGAAAATAAGTGGAAAAAACTAATTTTCCGCGTGAATTTTGTCAATTTCGAGTAGTTTTCGAAACAAAAATTATCAATGAAATTTCAAACTGTAGGTTTTAAATATTTTAAATATTATTTTAAATATAAACTAATAAATCCCAATAGCCCTGTTCTAGGTAGTAACATCAATAATATGTTAATAAACATGTTTGATCATAGAGAAAAATGTGTAAAACAATCAGCATTTTAAAAGGAATAAGGCCTCTTATACATTGTATTTTCATTTATTTATTTATTTCATGAAACACAATTGTACAATAAACTTAGTTCTGAGTATCTGCCAAACTGCACAGTACATAGTGCCCTCCAACATTAGGCATTTTACTATTGAGTAATATTGCGTTTAAACTTACAAACTACAAAAACTACACTGTAAAAGTATACCATATTTCCTTTCCTACAATACAGATATCAACGTCACAACTAGAAGGAGGGAAGCGATCTCACACACTAATGCTAGCTGAATCAGAGTCTGAGAAGACGAAGTGGGTGGTAGCACTCAGCGAACTACATAGGATATTGAAGAGGAATAATCTACCTGATAAATGTGTAAGTCCTATTTCTTAAATATAAATTTATTTTATTCTCTTTTCAGTATTTGTTGTTATAGCGGCAACAGAAATATATTATCTGTGAACATTTCAACTATCTAGCTATCACGGTTCATGAGATACAGCCTGGGGACAGACCGATAGACAGACGGACAGACGGTCGTACGGGCAGTGGAGGCTTAGTGATAGGTTCCTGTTATAAGTTCGTGACGAAAACTTATTCCAATGCACTTAGTGTACACTTCTATATAACTGTTTAAAAAAACAAAAACAAAATAAAGCGCGCTGACACTATTTATTAATTAAAAGGTTTGCCACCAGATACAACACTATATATAATAATAATAATTTATTGATAAAACATAATGTACAGAGGTGACGGTTAAATTCTATACTTAAAAAACAAATAAATTCACAATTTACATAACCTGAACTAGGGTTGCCCCTGTGTTTAAGGCAATGGGAAAGCCTTTACATTATTTAATTTAAGTACATATTCATCTATCTTACAGTAATCTTATTGTAGCTTAAATACTAAAATTTACACTAAAGAACTAAATTCAACTAAACAAATATTTATTTAATGACAGCCAGTAAGTTCTCTGTATCTTCGTACGTCATAGTTTGTAGTGACTCACGAAGCGCTTTCTTACATTGAGCGAAGCTAAATATGTATATGACATTACAATGAAAAACATGAGTATATAACATGCCAGCCAACTGAACTGCACCATAAGCTGTTACGAGCTTTAGATACACCACGTGACAAACTTCTTTGACCCGTGTACCCGTAGCCGGATCTACGTTGCAGGGTAACGGAGGTCCGGACCGTTTGGCTCGTGTAATTAGGCTCCGTGTAATTATAGCCTAGCAGCGTCGGTCCGACCCAGGGATAGTGGCGCTACAAACTGCTTTCATATGACAATAATGTGTATACGTCATATATTTGCTCTATTAAACGTCAATTGCTATTTTTTATTAACCAAATTCAAAATATTGGTTATCGGAATGCTGCTCAATTCCTCGTTCTTCTTGCGAAATAAATACTGAATCCTATCAAAAAAACTTGACTTTTATCACTATGGCTTGTTTTGGCTTTATTATGCAAAAATGACTTGAAATTTGCGGAATATTTAGTTGTATACATCAGTGACATTAACAGACTTTCACGTCAGTTACCACAATTTTGCCGTTGCCAGTAAAATAAATTAGTACCACTAAAAATCCGCAATATGGTGTGGCTTGTAAAATTCCCTGTGGGGCTATAAGATACGTAGATCCGTGTTACACGGAGATGCGTTTCTTAAAAAAAAAAAATAAGTTTATTAATTACACGCGGATCCGATCCGTCCGTGACGATGTCGGTTTGATAAGTTTTCATTCAATACCCGAGTGGAGCCGAGATCCGCCGATCCGTAGTCGAACGCAGACACGGCTGCGTATCTTTGACGTGTCCGTGTAGTACGAGATCTTAGGATGCTAAGAACACGGTTCTGCGTGTAAAATGTATATCAGGAGTCCTAGTATCTATCCAAATATGTATAATTGGTGCAGGTGTACAGCGCATGCGTGATCGTGGACTCGAGCGCGGCGGCGTGCCTGCGCGGCGCGCTGTGCGCCTGCGTGCTGGAGGGCGCGCGCTTCTGTGTGGGCGGCGAGGCCGGGCTCGCGCTCGTGGACCTGGAGCGCGGCGAGATCACGCCGCGCAGGCAGCACGCGCCCGTCGCGCAGGCCGCCTACGTCGCCGAGGAGCAGTTGCTAGGTGGGGAATGTTCTGCAGGTGTACAGCGCTCGCGTGCTGGAGGGCGCGCGCTTCTGTGTGGGCGGCGAGGCCGGGCTCGCGCTCGTGGACCTGGAGCGCGGCGAGGTCACGCCGCGCAGGCAGCACGCGCCCGTCGCGCAGGCCGCCTACGTCGCCGAGGAGCAGTTGCTAGGTAGGGAATGTTCTGCAGGTGTAGGTACAGCGCCCGCGTGCTGGAGGGCGCGCGCTTCTGTGTGGGCGGCGAGGCCGGGCTCGCGCTCGTGGACCTGGAGCGCGGCGAGATCACGCCGCGCAGGCAGCACGCGCCCGTCGCGCAGGCCGCCTACGTCGCCGAGGAGCAGTTGCTAGGTGGGGAATGTTCTGCAGGTGTAGGTACAGCGCCCGCGTGCTGGAGGGCGCGCGCTTCTGTGTGGGCGGCGAGGCCGGGCTCGCGCTCGTGGACCTGGAGCGCGGCGAGATCACGCCGCGCAGGCAGCACGCGCCCGTCGCGCAGGCCGCCTACGTCGCCGAGGAGCAGTTGCTAGGTGGGGAATGTTCTGCAGGTGTAGGTACAGCGCCCGCGTGCTGGAGGGCGCGCGCTTCTGTGTGGGCGGCGAGGCCGGGCTCGCGCTCGTGGACCTGGAGCGCGGCGAGATCACGCCGCGCAGGCAGCACGCGCCCGTCGCGCAGGCCGCCTACGTCGCCGAGGAGCAGTTGCTAGGTGGGGAATGTTCTGCAGGTGTAGGTACAGCGCCCGCGTGCTGGAGGGCGCGCGCTTCTGTGTGGGCGGCGAGGCCGGGCTCGCGCTCGTGGACCTGGAGCGCGGCGAGATCACGCCGCGCAGGCAGCACGCGCCCGTCGCGCAGGCCGCCTACGTCGCCGAGGAGCAGTTGCTAGGTGGGGAATGTTCTGCAGGTGTAGGTACAGCGCCCGCGTGCTGGAGGGCGCAACATGAAACATGAAATCTCAAGTACACGATAAGTAGACCCCGTTATCTTGTCGCATAAATATTGTTTTTCAGTAGAGTGTGAATGATTTTTTTATCGACCTTCTTGATATCGATGTTTATATAATGCAATCGAATTTTCGCCTTTTAAGTGTATACTCAATTTCAATTAAAACTTTTTGTTTACAAATAAGTACATAACCTTATTGGCCTTACGAGAAGCGATAACCTTAGATAAATGATTTACCTACTTGCAATTGCATGTCACATTGACACACACTATAACTCGCAGTTCTTTGGAATAGTGTTAGTTTAATTGTGGAATTTATTTAATTGCTTGGTGTGTACGTACCTAATAATATGCTACAATGGAAGATTTAAAAACAAAATACACTAAAGATTTTCCCTGCTTGATAAAAGTAGGAAACGAATTGTTTTGCACATGGTGCAATTTACAAATCACTCCAAAAAGAGACACCATAAGAAAACATCTAAATTCCAAGAAACACAATGAGACAGTAGGCGGAAAAGCAAACCAAGGAGATTTTAATATGGATCTGACAAAGTTTATGATTTCTTGCAATATCCCTTGGAGTAAACTGGATAACACAGAATTTCGATTGTTTATCCAAAATTGCATGAAAGGTAAATATGCAGAATCAGTATCTGTTCCTTCTGAATCTACACTCCGATTGCAGTACTTACCCAAAGTATATCAAAATACATACAAAGCTATTCAAGATGAACTGCGTGACGCATACATCTATATTTCTGTTGATGAGACACAAGACGCTATCAAAAGAAAAATAGCAAATGTTATAATAGGCGGTATGTACAAAAATAAAGAGAGTAAGCCGCATATTATTTCCACCCAAGTTCTAGAAAAAACTGACAGCAAGACCATTTCTAAACTGATAACTGATTCCTTAGACTGTTTTTATAAAGGCGTCAATAATTATCAAGAAAAAGTTTTGCTTTTGTGTACAGACGGAGCTGCGTACATGTTAAAAGCCGGAAGAGAACTAAAACAAACATATACAAACATGATTCATTCAACATGCGTTGCTCACGGACTAAACAGAGTAGTTGATGTTGTGCAGAAGCAATTTCCAAATGTCAATGAATTGATTACAAATGTCAAAAAAGTATTCCTAAAAGCCCCATCTAGGATTGCCAAGTTTAAAGAAATGTTCCCAAATCTTGCTTTACCCCCTGAACCTATTTTAATTCGATGGAATACATGGTTAGAAGCCTGTTTCTATTATTCGAAGAATTTTGATGAGGTAGCAAATGTTATCAATGCACTGCCAGATCAAAACGGAATAGTTAAAGAAGCAAAAAGAAACTTGTTGAAAGATAACATCCAAGAAGAATTGCTGTTTATAAAGGAAAACATGTCTATTTTATCCCAAGCAATCACAAAATTAGAAAGACAATCAATTGAGCTTGCAGAATCAATTGCCGTAGTAAACGACGTAAAGAAGCAGTTGTCGAAGTTAGTGTTGCATGAAAAGGGACGGCATATTTATAAAAAGCTATCTTTAACATTAAAAAAGAATGTTGGATATAATACATTGCAAAAAATTGATACGCTTAACAGAGGCTTAGAAGTAGAAGTAATGGACGAAGATCCATACAAACCCAGCCTCCAATACTTCTTTTTCTTTAAGTACGCTCCTGTCACATCTGTCGCAGTGGAAAGAAGTTTTTCTTTCTTAAAATGGATTTTTTCAAATAGGAGACGCAGCATGACTTCAAAAAATTTAGAACAAATTTTAATTTGCTTTGCAGAGCTAAAACAGCAATGAGTCCATATATGTATACCTCTACATACTTTTGAAATTGTTTCGTACTGGCTACTTTTTTTTATTTTTTTTTTGCACACGAATTTATTTCCAAGAAACTTCAAAAATAGGTACTTTCTTTTCAAAATGGCAGATAATTTTGACGAATTATTAATATTCCATAGAATTTATGTAAAAAAAGATGTAACATTATTTAACCTTACTATGCGTAGCATTATTAAAAATGTACAACGAAAAGTAACTCGTTATCTCCAAATCGGGAACTTCAATGCTGTAAGTGGTATTTATTTGTAACTAGCTGTGCCCCGCGGTGTTACCCGCTCATCCCACGGGAACACTACATTTATTCGGGATGAAAAGTATCCTATGTCCTTTCCCGGGTCTCAAACTATCTCCATACCAAATTTCATCTAAGTCGGTTCAGCGGTTTAAGCGTGAAGAGGTAACAGACAGACAGACAGACAGACAGACAGACAGACACACTTTCGCATTTATAATATTAGTATATGGATTGTATTGTTAAATTTTATTTTTGTTGACGTTGATTGTAAGTACCTATTTGTTATTTTTAGGTGGAACGTACAACAAAAGCTATTTTTTTATTACCATTACCAACAACTTTTAAAAAGCTTTTGTTTTTTAACGTGGTGTTGGGCTGGTCAGTGTATCTTTCGCAAGAACATTCCGCAGGATTTACAGTTGCCGCCCAATGTGGAACTTGCCATCACGAAAATCCCTATTTAACCCATAGTTACGGTGACGATGTACAGTTGTGTAAAATTTATTGTAATTATTGTGGAGAATATATGATTAATCCTAACTAACGTACACTCTAGACTTTTATTGCTTGTGTCTCTCGTAAAACTCGTAACGTATGAAAAGTCCAAAAATGTTTTTGAGATTTCAGGGTTAGCCGCATAGTGAAAGTTGTTCAGTATGGCCTATTTATTCACCCCGTTCAGGCTTTTCAGTGGGTCAGAAACTAATAAGTAGTACCTAGTGACACCTCTTTGAAATTATTAGTGACATACACTATCGACATTTAGATAGTCGATAAAAAAAGCATTCACGCTCTAATGAAAAGTAATGTCAGTGCGACAAGATAACGGGGTCTAACGATAAGTATCACTATCACGTGTCGCGAGGTGATTAGCAAATCAGGCTATCGTTTGTTCAACGTGGATTGTGTAAATAAAGCCCACGATATAAAGATGCGAGTGCTCTAATTGTACTGGTTGAGGTGGTGCCTGATTCACACTATCGTTTACGTGTATACATTGTCTATAATTGCTTGATTCCCGAACCCTCACCAAAAATTGATGGATCCTACCGACTGCGCCATGATTAATATAGATATAGGTACAGTAAGCAGAATATCCATTTGAGATGCGTACGAAAAACGAAAGTCTTTCGCAGAGAAATTAACCAATAATCGATTGGTTGTTGCAGTTGTGATAGCGGGGCGAGGCCGACACGTGCGGCTGGTGCCCGTGCGGGCTCTGGAGTGTTCCGAAGTAGAGTGCGTCAAGCTGGCGGAGTCGAAAGGCTGCGTGATGCTGGCCGCGGGTCAACTCAAGACCAACACGTATGGGTTCGCCGTCGTCTGCAAGCGACAGGTAACTCATTAGTTACGTCATGATAGCTGGGCTGTTGGGCTCTCTAAGGATCTCCACATTTACTGATAGTGCGTCGCTCTCATTCGAAGGTTTCCCGCGGCAGATAACCAACTGACTTTGTTGTATTCTAAAATGTAATAACTGTGTGTGGCGTTTCAGAACGCGTACATAGTGAATGTGTACGAGATCACGCGTACGGCGGCGCGGCGCTGCCGGATCGCGGAGCTGCGCGCGCCGGGCGCCGTGCACTCCGTACAGTTAGTGCGCGGGCGCCTGCTGCTGGGCTACCGGGGCGGGTTCGCCGCGCACGCGCTGCCCGACCCGCGCCGGCCGCAGCACGACCAGCCCGCCGTCTGTGAGTACAGTACATAGTGAGCGGTGCACTCCGTACAGTTAGTGCGCGGGCGCCTGCTGCTGGGCTACCGGGGCGGGTTCGCCGCGCACGCGCTGCCCGACCCGCGCCGGCCGCAGCACGACCAGCCCGCCGTCTGTGAGTACAGTACATAGTGAGCGGTGCACTCCGTACAGTTAGTGCGCGGGCGCCTGCTGCTGGGCTACCGGGGCGGGTTCGCCGCGCACGCGCTGCCCGACCCGCGCCGGCCGCAGCACGACCAGCCCGCCGTCTGTGAGTACAGTACATAGTGAGCGGTGCACTCCGTACAGTTAGTGCGCGGGCGCCTGCTGCTGGGCTACCGGGGCGGGTTCGCCGCGCACGCGCTGCCCGACCCGCGCCGGCCGCAGCACGACCAGCCCGCCGTCTGTGAGTACAGTACATAGTGAGCGGTGCACTCCGTACAGTTAGTGCGCGGGCGCCTGCTGCTGGGCTACCGGGGCGGGTTCGCCGCGCACGCGCTGCCCGACCCGCGCCGGCCGCAGCACGACCAGCCCGCCGTCTGTGAGTACAGTACATAGTGAGCGGTGCACTCCGTACAGTTAGTGCGCGGGCGCCTGCTGCTGGGCTACCGGGGCGGGTTCGCCGCGCACGCGCTGCCCGACCCGCGCCGGCCGCAGCACGACCAGCCCGCCGTCTGTGAGTACAGTACATAGTGAGCGGTGCACTCCGTACAGTTAGTGCGCGGGCGCCTGCTGCTGGGCTACCGGGGCGGGTTCGCCGCGCACGCGCTGCCCGACCCGCGCCGGCCGCAGCACGACCAGCCCGCCGTCTGTGAGTACAGTACATAGTGAGCGGTGCACTCCGTACAGTTAGTGCGCGGGCGCCTGCTGCTGGGCTACCGGGGCGGGTTCGCCGCGCACGCGCTGCCCGACCCGCGCCGGCCGCAGCACGACCAGCCCGCCGTCTGTGAGTACAGTACATAGTGAGCGGTGCACTCCGTACAGTTAGTGCGCGGGCGCCTGCTGCTGGGCTACCGGGGCGGGTTCGCCGCGCACGCGCTGCCCGACCCGCGCCGGCCGCAGCACGACCAGCCCGCCGTCTGTGAGTACAGTACATAGTGAGCGGTGCACTCCGTACAGTTAGTGCGCGGGCGCCTGCTGCTGGGCTACCGGGGAGGGTTAATATAATTTTGAGTACCTGGAGTGCGTTGCAACTTCTGCTGCTGACTGTACAACAAGATACTCTTTTAAATTACGAATATTCACACAATCTTTCTGTTTCCAGCTCTAGTCCACCCGGAAAACCAAGTGAACCTGTTCCTGTCGCACTCCGGCGCGCGGCCGCTGGGCGCGGCGTGTGTCCCGAACAGCGCCGACACGCTGCTCGTGTTCAACTCGCTGGCGCTGTATGTGGACCGCGTCGGCCACCGCGCGCGCGACACCGAGCTCATGTACACGCAACAGCCCAGCCACCACGGTCAGTTCCATGTCGCTATACTGCCGCGTGTGTCCCGAACAGCGCCGACACGCTGCTCGTGTTCAACTCGCTGGCGCTGTATGTGGACCGCGTCGGCCACCGCGCGCGCGACACCGAGCTCATGTACACGCAACAGCCCAGCCACCACGGTCAGTCCCATATCGCTATACTGCCGCGTGTGTCCCGAACAGCGCCGACACGCTGCTCGTGTTCAACTCGCTGGCGCTGTATGTGGACCGCGTCGGCCACCGCGCGCGCGACACCGAGCTCATGTACACGCAACAGCCCAGCCACCACGGTCAGTTCCATGTCGCTATACTGCCGCGTGTGTCCCGAACAGCGCCGACACGCTGCTCGTGTTCAACTCGCTGGCGCTGTATGTGGACCGCGTCGGCCACCGCGCGCGCGACACCGAGCTCATGTACACGCAACAGCCCAGCCACCACGGTCAGTTCCATGTCGCTATACTGCCGCGTGTGTCCCGAACAGCGCCGACACGCTGCTCGTGTTCAACTCGCTGGCGCTGTATGTGGACCGCGTCGGCCACCGCGCGCGCGACACCGAGCTCATGTACACGCAACAGCCCAGCCACCACGGTCAGTTCCATGTCGCTATACTGCCGCGTGTGTCCCGAACAGCGCCGACACGCTGCTCGTGTTCAACTCGCTGGCGCTGTATGTGGACCGCGTCGGCCACCGCGCGCGCGACACCGAGCTCATGTACACGCAACAGCCCAGCCACCACGGTCAGTTCCATGTCGCTATACTGCCGCGTGTGTCCCGAACAGCGCCGACACGCTGCTCGTGTTCAACTCGCTGGCGCTGTATGTGGACCGCGTCGGCCACCGCGCGCGCGACACCGAGCTCATGTACACGCAACAGCCCAGCCACCACGGTCAGTTCCATATCGCTATACTGCCGTCCATAGACACCTTCAATACCAGAGCAGTCATAAATCCGTTGCAGACCTTTCAGGTGGGAGTTCGCTCCTTTCTTGGAGGTTTGAAGGTCGTATCGGTCCGGAAATACCGCAAGCGACAGACAATATTTTCTACAATGCAGACGTGCGAGGCAGGACATTTCTAGAAAAACGCACAGTTGTGGACTGCGATAAAAGATGCAGGGAGAGGCTACATCTCTACGCAGCCAAGGAGTCAAGCCGATCTGAAATTCGCTGGCAGCCGACGATACGAGTCGCTCTCCGTTGAATGCGGTCTAGAGGGAGAAGCTGGTACTTGGGCGCCCACAGATGAGAACAGAGTTACATATGTGGACAAATCTGGGCCTTATAACGCTGTAGGCGATAGGCAGGAGTGTAATCGCACATTACAGTACAAAACAAAGTAGCTTCCTGCTGCCTGTCTGTTCCCTATGTATGCTTAGATCTTTAAAACTACGTAACAGATTTTGATGCGTTTCTTTTTTAATAGAGTATAGATTGATTCAGGAGGAAGGTTTATATGTATAGTACATGCATAATTTATCAGCATTGCACCCGTGCGAAGCCAGGGCGGGTCGCCATTACTGTTTAAAATAACAAATATTTGTGTGCTTAATCACACAAGTGAAAACTAAGTGAAAACTTTGTGTATAGTCGTGTGTATGGGAATTAATGGTTTTAATTGTTTGCAGCGATAAACGACACGCACCTGCTGATCTTCACGACGACGCACATCGACATCTACGACATCGAGTCCGGCGAGTGGGTTCAGACCATCAATATACGTGAGTCCCTTCGTTATTTCACTGTGAACAAAACATGTGCGCCTGCCTACCGAGCCGACGGTCTTGGGTTCGAATCCCGGTAAGGACAAATACTTGTAGGATGGACTTGAATATTTGTTCCTGGGTTATGACGTTATTATGTTAATATACATCAAAATAATTTACTTTAAATAGGAATTAAGAAAACTTTTAATATTAAATTATGGTATTCATTTTCCGAACAAAATAATTAAATTAAAATTCTGTGCGTTTAACTGACAAGATAGTTTCTGTCAGGTGAAAATCATTCAATGCCATAAAAATGGCGGGAATACTGGATATAACGTAACATAGGATTTTGTCTAATAAATCTTTTCGGCGGTATCACTTTTTTCGTGAGATGAATAAGACTTATTAAGAATGAGATAAGTTAATGAATTGGACTTAGTGCGGTGGCGGGAGCTGTGTTGTGTCATTACACACCCGAGTTTTGTGAAGGTTTATTTATTTTTGAATCAACTTACCTACTACACGTTTACTTAGGGGCTACAGGCATACCAGTACATTAGGAAGATAGCGACAGATAGCGAATATGACGAATAAAGAAATAGTGACGAATACAGAATGAGACCGAATGGGACGAATAAAGCTGATACCGTACTGGCGGCTTTTCAACATTGTTTATTGTATGATAAATTGATTACTTTCAGTATATTCTGAGGTACGATCATTATCATAAGTAGCTGACAATTTTACTACTGGCTAACATTGTCATTTGATGCTGACTGTACACATTGGATCCAGCAGTACATTTGTTTTTTCGGAAAATGAGAAAGTTTTGCTTTAACGCCCTATCGTGTTGTGCACAGCGAACGCGCGGCCGCTGGACGAGCAGGGCTGGTTGTGCTGCGTGTGCGGAGGCGCCAGCAACGGCTTCCCGTTCACCAACGACTCCGCCCCCTTCATCATCTACCTGCGACCTCTACTCCGGCGTAAGTACACTTACACTTCTGCTAAAAAGACAGACCACTCCCACTAGACGGAGCATGTAAGGCGACCCGCGCGCACCAACGATATGGTACGGCAGAACATTAAAGTATGAACACGGCGGACACCGTTTAGTTGCGTCCATGGTTATGATCCATGCGTACGTCAACGAAAAAAGAAATTAAATAAATAACATGGTAAATTGTAGTGTTAAGTGGTGTAGAGAGACCTCATAAACAAGGACGCAACTAAACGGTGGCCGCCGTGTTGATACTTTAATGTTCTGCCGTACCATATCGTTGGTGCGCGCGGGTCGCCTTACATGCTCCGTCTAGTGGGGGTTGTCTGTGGCTAAAAAGAAACAATGCTCCGTAGTTATAGTATCCATTTCCAAGCATAAAACAAACAAGACATCAAAAATGACCATATGCAATCAGTACTGGGCTACTAGCCTAGCACAAGCTGAGACTGGTACCCATTATAGTCTATCCGGAATTCTAAGATCAAGTTATGTCAAACTGGCACAAGTGAAAAACGACCTTAAATTTACACGTATACGGTTGCTTGTATCTTGTGCTAAAGTAGGTTTAGGTTTAGGTTTAAAGACATTTATTCTCATTAAAGACATTACATCACTTCCATGAGAACAATAGATAACAGTTATATGATATAAGTAACAAGATCCGGTAAGAGTTAATAATGATTAGATAGTACATCTGTTCAACTCATTTGTTACGATTTTACAAAAGCAATTTGTTATTAAGCACATACTGAGCAAGTTGTTTTTTAAATGAGTTGAACGAGTGCTCTCGCTTTATACCTAAAGGTATTTTGTTGTACAGGCGCGCACCTTCAAAAGTAATTGTCTTTTGGCCGTATGCAGTTCTAGTTTTAGGCAGAACAAGTAAACTAGCGCGGCGCTGTCGAGTGCAGCGGTTGTAAACATTTTTCCGCTTTGTGAACAATAGACTGGTGTGTACGTTTTTGCCAATAGCTTTTCTTATAAAGATGCAACTGTTGTATATATATAGTTGTTTAATGGTCATTAATTTTGTTTCATTATATATTTTACTAGTAGAAGTTTTGCTGCGGAAGTTAAACAGCATTTTAATAAGTTTATTTTGTAAAATTTGTAATTCAGCTAATTTTGTTTTAAGGGCATTTCCCCAGATTTCGACAAGGTACGTGAGGTGTGGTTTCACAAGTGTATTGTAAATAGTGAGGCGTAGATTATTTGGTATGCATCGAATAATGTGGCGGAGGGAACCTAGAAGTGCTACAAGTTTCGATTTTATGGAATCTATATGGTGAGTCCATCTTAATTGAGTGTCCATGTGTAAACCTAAGTATTTTTCATGGGTTTTTTCCTTTATGGCAATATTATTTATCATAAGGGGCTCGTGTGCGGGTATCGGTTTGTTTTTAGCTCTGAAAATGACGTAACAGGTTTTAGCTATGTTAATAGTTAACAAATTAAATTGGAACCAATCATAAAGGACGTTTAGATCGTGTTGGGCTTGCAAGATTATATCGTTTAGTGATGTACCGAAATAAAAGAGACAGGTGTCATCAGCGTAAAGAGTCACGTGACCGTTTAAGTCTAGCTCGTGTATGTTGTTGACGTAGGCTAAGAAGAGAAGAGGACCTAAAATTGAGCCTTGTGGGACACCGCACGTTACAGGTAGCGACTCGCTTTGAATATTATTATCTAGTTTCACTATCTGTGATCTTTTGGTTAGGTAAGATTTCACCATTTTCAGGGCTTTGTCGGTGACACCAGTGGCTTCTAGTTTCTTTAAAATTAGTTTGTGGCTCACGGTATCAAAGGCTTTTTTCAGATCAATAAAAATGCCTAAAGCTATGTTTTTATTGTCAATGCTCTGTTTTATTTTTGTTACGAGATCAATAGTTGCGGTAAGGGTGTTGCTTTTCGGTCTAAACCCGTATTGTCTCTCAAAAAGGAAATTTGTGCAGTCAAAATGTTTTTTCAGTCTGGTGTATAATAGTTTTTCTAGAACTTTCGATAAGATTGGCAATACCGAAATAGGCCGGTAGTTACTGGGATCTGTTTTCGGGCCAGACTTATAAATGGGAGTAACTTTTGCGATTTTTAGTGAATCGGGGAAAGTCCCTTCAGCTAAAAGTTTGTTAAAACATTCTGTTAATTTATTTGCTAACAGACTCTTTAGGCATTTTATTACCTTTGTGCTTATACCATCTAATCCGGTGCTACAGTTGGAGTCAAGGTTATTTATAATAGCTAAGACTTCTTTTTCAGTACATGGATCAAAACTATTCATAAGTGTCTTTGGTGTATTTGCTGGGAGGCATGAGGGCATAGCGTTATAATGGTACTCGCGAGGTATTTCATCTGCTAACCGTGAACCTATGGTTGAAAAATATGCATTAAATACTTGGCAGATTTCAAGCGGGTCTGAAATTTCGTTCGAATCTATTAGTAATTTTGAAGGAGCGCACCTTTGTTTAATTTTATTATTGGTTAGTGTATTAACTAAATCCCACATTTTCTTTGGTTTGCTGTTGTATTTATCGAATTCTTTGGTATAGTACTTTTCCTTTGTGTCTTGTATTAATTTAGCTACTTGGTTCTTTTTTGCTTGAAATTGTTCTTGTTTGATGGGGTCATTTGGGGTTTTCTTCAAGTTTGCCCATAGCGTATTCCTTTTGTTAATTTCAGCTATAATGTTTTTATTTATCCAGTCTTTTTGTGGCTCGTTCAAGATTTTAGTTTTAGTTACTCTGTTGTCTGCTATATGTTTTCTGATCTTTTCTTCTAATTTTGTATAGTCAGCATTTTCTTCCTGAAGTCCTTGTTTTTCAACTGATTTGAATAGTTCTTTATAATTTATGGCTTCGTATCGGGAATATATTTTTTTGGGAGGTTTTACTTTTTTGATCTCGACGTATAGTTGTTTATGGTCCGAGAGTGAGGAGTTCATTGTTATGAAGTGAAAACTGTCATCTTTCAGATTGGTACTGACATGATCAATGATTGATTTTTTTGTTAAACCTGCTCTAGTATGGTATTTTTTGCTGATTTTGTTAATGAGTTTATGTCCCGATTCCGTCAATAGTTGTTTGTATTTTTTGGTTTTGTTGTCTTTGTTCAGTAGATCGACGTTGAAGTCTCCGAAGACAATTGCTCGTCTTCTGTCTTCCAATTGTGACCCATATTCTTCAAGAAAATCTTTGTAGTTTGTGTGTCCGGGGTTATACACGACGCCAACCTCCAATGAGTATTTATCTACTTTTATCCATAGGTAGTTGTTACCCCCTATGTATTTTGATTCTGATAAACTGTGTTTTATGTTATTATGGACATATGCCGATACGCCACCTCCAATGGTGTCTGTTCTATAATTATAATGGTGTAAGTAGTTCGGGATTTGGAGTTGTTGAGCTTGATTTTCTGTTTTTATCCAAGTTTCCGTCAGTAAGATGATGTGACAGTATTTGGTATGGCCTTCAAAATACATTTCAACTCGTCAAGTTTACCTTCTTTGCATATACTTCGAGCGTTCAGGTATAGGAACGTAAAGCGTGATTTGTTTTTTGGAAAATCCTTGTAACTATCCAATATCATATGTATTTCTGACCTCGGCGCTCGGTATGTTGCTTATTGGTGGTTTTTTGAAGCCGATTTAACAATTGTCGGCATCCCATAGAAATATTTGATAGTAAGATCCGTTTCGCCACTGTTTTCTCGCCGTTTGAGTTCATCTCTCAAGGTGTTGAGGTAGTTTTTTTGAGCTGGCGTTCGGTCTGAGTAGATTTTTATGTTTTCCGGTAGCATGGTTTTGTTGCGAAGTAATGCCTTGGCCGGATCTGGTGTATCAAAACATATTTTGATGACACGGTCTTTGCCCGGGGAGTATTTTCCAATTCTGAAGATTTTTATTGGCTTTGGGATGTCTTTATTGATCGTGGTTATCATGTGCACTATATCGCCCTCATCTTTAGTCATGTTTTCTTCGGCGCTAGTTAAGTTTGGCTCTGGTAGTCCTACAAGTACGATATTTTTCTCTCTGTGACTGCGATTCTGTATTTCTGTAATTATTTGCTCTCCAATATGCAAGTGATTTTCGAGCTTAGCAGGCGAATGTTTAACGTTGTTGAGGTCTGATTCCAGTAATTTAATTTTTTCTCCGTTTTGGGACATTGATAATTCCAAGTTAGCTATATGACTTTTAATGTCCTTTTGCTCTGACAGCATGGTAGAAGTTGACGATTTAATATCATTAATTTGGGTCATAGCACCATTTACGTTGTAAAGAAAAAAAAAAAAGTAAAGTAACTTTATTTAATCTTAGAGATCGGACAGAGTATACCAAAAATGTGCACTAACTATTAAAAATGTGTTTTTTTCTGTTTATGCAATTTGTACCTACATTTGTGTATTATCTACTGTACTAAAATACTTGTGTTCATTTTGGTAATAAAATTTTTTTATTTTTTTATTTTATATTTTTATATGGTAATTTATGAGTTGTTTTTGTTACAGAGGGTCCATTAAACGTGGATCACGCGGCGCTGTGGGGCTCCACGAAGCGGCGGTTCTCGGTGCGCGAGCAGTCGCACCAGGCCATCGAGGCGCACAACAGATTGTAAGTAGTTAGGCTTCTCTCACGGCCGGCCACCCCAGTCACTAAACACAATCATGGGCATGGGTCTTCATATCATTCATCACTATCATAATCCCACACATACCTCATAGCACCTCATAGCATCACTTTCAACTCAATCACACACACAATTCACCGCTGGTCATGGTCACCTTGTGTGACACAGTATACATACTATATTCACGTTGCGGGACAGGTGGTCCCTTAGGTGACCCCGCCGCAATATCATACCGCCCCAGTACAGCCGAAAGGCTCGGGCTAATCACTCGCCAAAGAAAACAAAAAAAAAGAAAAAAATGGCCGGCCACGACTTTGGCTAGCGGCGGGCGGCATGCGTGCCACGCACACGCGCCTCGCCGCACGCGTCGCTGTGAAGTAGTGGCAACGACGTGGCCGCCGCGCCCTGCGCCGCTCGGCAATGACCGCTAATGTACGATTCCCACCGACCGGGCGGAGTCAGCGCGCGCTCAAGCGCATCTAAATAGTTTCTAAACGAATGTAGAGCTTCTTTGCGACAGTCAGATCCCATATTCGAATGTTATTGGCGCCGCTGCCGGCCGATCGGGCGCTTGCGGACGCGGACGGAGGTGCTCGGCTGTCGTCGCGCGTGAGCGGCTCCGCTCGCACTTCCGTCGCACTAGAATTTAATCGCTCGGACGGACGCAGTCGGCTGCCGCCGGGCGCTCCAGCCGAACCCGCCCGACCTGGTCACTGGCCGCGGTCGGCCGCTGCCGGCTGCCAGACCGTCCGTTGCGACGCGGCGGCAGCCGACCCGGCCCGGCCCGGTCTATGTGAATTGTACATAAAGTGGCACCGCGCGGCGGTTTGCGGCATGCTTCATACGATACAGTTCAGACGATCCGCTCTCATAGGCGCGAGTGAGAACATCCAAGTACATCTCGCTACTGCACACGACCGCCGCTCGCCACTGCAAATAGGCTAGTTGACTCATATCAAATTGTCGTAAACTTATGTTTATTCTATACAGTATTTAGGAAAAGAAACCTAAATATATATTTTTCAATTCATAAAAGTGAATGATGGCTGAAAAAATTAGAAACTGAAAGCGTACCTTTTTGACTCTTCTTGCCATTGTGATAGGAGCGAAGAAGGCACGTGTTTCAATTTCCTTGATTGTACCATAGTATCAAATCGATTCGAGTTTCAATTCGAACAATTTTCAGATCGGAACGGAGGTCGCGGCTGATCTCCGCGCCCACGAACTTCGCACACCTGTCGCACATGGGCCCGGGCGACGGCATCCGCTCGCAGCGCCTGCTCGACCTGCCCACCACGGTGGAGACCGCGGACGAGGCGGCGCAGGTGTGTCCCGTTATATATACTTCCGCACCTGTCGCACACGGCCCGGGCGACGGCATCCGCTCGCAGCGCCTGCTCGACCTGCCCACCACGGTGGAGACCGCGGACGAGGCGGCGCAGGTGTGTCCCGTTATATATACTTCCGCACCTGTCGCACACGGCCCGGGCGACGGCATCCGCTCGCAGCGCCTGCTCGACCTGCCCACCACGGTGGAGACCGCGGACGAGGCGGCGCAGGTGTGTCCCGTTATATATACTTCCGCACCTGTCGCACACGGCCCGGGCGACGGCATCCGCTCGCAGCGCCTGCTCGACCTGCCCACCACGGTGGAGACCGCGGACGAGGCGGCGCAGGTGTGTCCCGTTATATATACTTCCGCACCTGTCGCACACGGCCCGGGCGACGGCATCCGCTCGCAGCGCCTGCTCGACCTGCCCACCACGGTGGAGACCGCGGACGAGGCGGCGCAGGTGTGTCCCGTTATATATACTTCCGCACCTGTCGCACACGGCCCGGGCGACGGCATCCGCTCGCAGCGCCTGCTCGACCTGCCCACCACGGTGGAGACCGCGGACGAGGCGGCGCAGGTGTGTCCCGTTATATATACTTCCGCACCTGTCGCACACGGCCCGGGCGACGGCATCCGCTCGCAGCGCCTGCTCGACCTGCCCACCACGGTGGAGACCGCGGACGAGGCGGCGCAGGTGTGTCCCGTTATATATACTTCCGCACCTGTCGCACACGGCCCGGGCGACGGCATCCGCTCGCAGCGCCTGCTCGACCTGCCCACCACGGTGGAGACCGCGGACGAGGCGGCGCAGGTGTGTCCCGTTATATATACTTCCGCACCTGTCGCACACGGCCCGGGCGACGGCATCCGCTCGCAGCGCCTGCTCGACCTGCCCACCACGGTGGAGACCGCGGACGAGGCGGCGCAGGTGTGTCCCGTTATATATACTTCCGCACCTGTCGCACACGGCCCGGGCGACGGCATCCGCTCGCAGCGCCTGCTCGACCTGCCCACCACGGTGGAGACCGCGGACGAGGCGGCGCAGGTGTGTCCCGTTATATATACTTCCGCACCTGTCGCACACGGCCCGGGCGACGGCATCCGCTCGCAGCGCCTGCTCGACCTGCCCACCACGGTGGAGACCGCGGACGAGGCGGCGCAGGTGTGTCCCGTTATATATACTTCCGCACCTGTCGCACACGGCCCGGGCGACGGCATCCGCTCGCAGCGCCTGCTCGACCTGCCCACCACGGTGGAGACCGCGGACGAGGCGGCGCAGGTGTGTCCCGTTATATATACTTCCGCACCTGTCGCACACGGCCCGGGCGACGGCATCCGCTCGCAGCGCCTGCTCGACCTGCCCACCACGGTGGAGACCGCGGACGAGGCGGCGCAGGTGTGTCCCGTTATATATACTTCCGCACCTGTCGCACACGGCCCGGGCGACGGCATCCGCTCGCAGCGCCTGCTCGACCTGCCCACCACGGTGGAGACCGCGGACGAGGCGGCGCAGGTGTGTCCCGTTATATATACTTCCGCACCTGTCGCACACGGCCCGGGCGACGGCATCCGCTCGCAGCGCCTGCTCGACCTGCCCACCACGGTGGAGACCGCGGACGAGGCGGCGCAGGTGTGTCCCGTTATATATACTTCCGCACCTGTCGCACACGGCCCGGGCGACGGCATCCGCTCGCAGCGCCTGCTCGACCTGCCCACCACGGTGGAGACCGCGGACGAGGCGGCGCAGGTGTGTCCCGTTATATATACTTCCGCACCTGTCGCACACGGCCCGGGCGACGGCATCCGCTCGCAGCGCCTGCTCGACCTGCCCACCACGGTGGAGACCGCGGACGAGGCGGCGCAGGTGTGTCCCGTTATATATACTTCCGCACCTGTCGCACACGGCCCGGGCGACGGCATCCGCTCGCAGCGCCTGCTCGACCTGCCCACCACGGTGGAGACCGCGGACGAGGCGGCGCAGGTGTGTCCCGTTATATATACTTCCGCACCTGTCGCACACGGCCCGGGCGACGGCATCCGCTCGCAGCGCCTGCTCGACCTGCCCACCACGGTGGAGACCGCGGACGAGGCGGCGCAGGTGTGTCCCGTTATATATACTTCCGCACCTGTCGCACACGGCCCGGGCGACGGCATCCGCTCGCAGCGCCTGCTCGACCTGCCCACCACGGTGGAGACCGCGGACGAGGCGGCGCAGGTGTGTCCCGTTATATATACTTCCGCACCTGTCGCACACGGCCCGGGCGACGGCATCCGCTCGCAGCGCCTGCTCGACCTGCCCACCACGGTGGAGACCGCGGACGAGGCGGCGCAGGTGTGTCCCGTTATATATACTTCCGCACCTGTCGCACACGGCCCGGGCGACGGCATCCGCTCGCAGCGCCTGCTCGACCTGCCCACCACGGTGGAGACCGCGGACGAGGCGGCGCAGGTGTGTCCCGTTATATATACTTCCGCACCTGTCGCACACGGCCCGGGCGACGGCATCCGCTCGCAGCGCCTGCTCGACCTGCCCACCACGGTGGAGACCGCGGACGAGGCGGCGCAGGTGTGTCCCGTTATATATACTTCCGCACCTGTCGCACACGGCCCGGGCGACGGCATCCGCTCGCAGCGCCTGCTCGACCTGCCCACCACGGTGGAGACCGCGGACGAGGCGGCGCAGGTGTGTC
This sequence comes from Apotomis capreana, assembly GCA_947623375.1. Taxonomy (NCBI): domain Eukaryota; kingdom Metazoa; phylum Arthropoda; class Insecta; order Lepidoptera; family Tortricidae; genus Apotomis; species Apotomis capreana. Next base: position 4,711,352 of record OX392520.1, read on the forward strand.
CCGTTATATATACTTCCGCACCTGTCGCACACGGCCCGGGCGACGGCATCCGCTCGCAGCGCCTGCTCGACCTGCCCACCACGGTGGAGACCGCGGACGAGGCGGCGCAGGTGTGTCCCGTTATATATACTTCCGCACCTGTCGCACACGGCCCGGGCGACGGCATCCGCTCGCAGCGCCTGCTCGACCTGCCCACCACGGTGGAGACCGCGGACGAGGCGGCGCAGGTGTGTCCCGTTATATATACTTCCGCACCTGTCGCACACGGCCCGGGCGACGGCATCCGCTCGCAGCGCCTGCTCGACCTGCCCACCACGGTGGAGACCGCGGACGAGGCGGCGCAGGTGTGTCCCGTTATATATACTTCCGCACCTGTCGCACACGGCCCGGGCGACGGCATCCGCTCGCAGCGCCTGCTCGACCTGCCCACCACGGTGGAGACCGCGGACGAGGCGGCGCAGGTGTGTCCCGTTATATATACTTCCGCACCTGTCGCACACGGCCCGGGCGACGGCATCCGCTCGCAGCGCCTGCTCGACCTGCCCACCACGGTGGAGACCGCGGACGAGGCGGCGCAGGTGTGTCCCGTTATATATACTTCCGCACCTGTCGCACACGGCCCGGGCGACGGCATCCGCTCGCAGCGCCTGCTCGACCTGCCCACCACGGTGGAGACCGCGGACGAGGCGGCGCAGGTGTGTCCCGTTATATATACTTCCGCACCTGTCGCACACGGCCCGGGCGACGGCATCCGCTCGCAGCGCCTGCTCGACCTGCCCACCACGGTGGAGACCGCGGACGAGGCGGCGCAGGTGTGTCCCGTTATATATACTTCCGCACCTGTCGCACACGGCCCGGGCGACGGCATCCGCTCGCAGCGCCTGCTCGACCTGCCCACCACGGTGGAGACCGCGGACGAGGCGGCGCAGGTGTGTCCCGTTATATATACTTCCGCACCTGTCGCACACGGCCCGGGCGACGGCATCCGCTCGCAGCGCCTGCTCGACCTGCCCACCACGGTGGAGACCGCGGACGAGGCGGCGCAGGTGTGTCCCGTTATATATACTTCCGCACCTGTCGCACACGGCCCGGGCGACGGCATCCGCTCGCAGCGCCTGCTCGACCTGCCCACCACGGTGGAGACCGCGGACGAGGCGGCGCAGGTGTGTCCCGTTATATATACTTCCGCACCTGTCGCACACGGCCCGGGCGACGGCATCCGCTCGCAGCGCCTGCTCGACCTGCCCACCACGGTGGAGACCGCGGACGAGGCGGCGCAGGTGTGTCCCGTTATATATACTTCCGCACCTGTCGCACACGGCCCGGGCGACGGCATCCGCTCGCAGCGCCTGCTCGACCTGCCCACCACGGTGGAGACCGCGGACGAGGCGGCGCAGGTGTGTACCTACCGTTATATATACTTCCGCACCTGTCGCACACGGCCCGGGCGACGGCATCCGCTCGCAGCGCCTGCTCGACCTGCCCACCACGGTGGAGACCGCGGACGAGGCGGCGCAGGTGTGTCCCGTTATATATACTTCCGCACCTGTCGCACACGGCCCGGGCGACGGCATCCGCTCGCAGCGCCTGCTCGACCTGCCCACCACGGTGGAGACCGCGGACGAGGCGGCGCAGGTGTGTCCCGTTATATATACTTCCGCACCTGTCGCACACGGCCCGGGCGACGGCATCCGCTCGCAGCGCCTGCTCGACCTGCCCACCACGGTGGAGACCGCGGACGAGGCGGCGCAGGTGTGTCCCGTTATATATACCAAAGGAAGTATACATTTCAAAAATTGGAATAACCACGTCCACACAGCGAGCCGCCTCGCGAGACAATTGCCTTGCGCGGCGGCGCGGTGTGTGTGGACGCGCCTCGTCCGCGGCGCTCGCACTAGTCAAATTTACGACGGACTAGCGACCCGCCCCGGTTTCGCACGGGTGCAATGCTGATACTAACTCTACTATGTATTTATACATGTAAACCATGTAAACATTGTAAACCTCCTCTTGAATCACTCTATCTATAAAAATCCGTTGCGTAGTTTTAAAGAACTAAGCATACATAGGGACAGACAGACAGCAGGAAGCGACATTGTTTTGTACTATGTAGTGATAAAACAAAATGGCATGCGACACTTACGTATTACGCGAAACGGAATAACCGCAACTTCACAAAGTGTGCTATTTGTTTGTGAGAAATATAAAAAAAAAATACTTTCCTGGAAAATCGTATGTAGCAATTAAGCAGCAAGTCAAAAGTCAACAGCTGATATTGTTCTATCTGTCAAATGAAGGAACAAAATAATTCAGGCTTGCCGCGCGCGGCATTCGATGAGCGTAATTTCATTCAATGCCCGAGGCATGCGCCGAATTCCTCGCGCTTCAATCGCGTCGCGAGGCGACTCCCTCTGTGTAGACCCGGTTTATAAATGTAGATCAAATAGTTGTCCGACTCAATCTAACTCTAGATTCAGATATTACATATCCTAGATACCGACACCCACGATGACTTATTACAATATATCATGAATACGACGTGTATGTTGGTTACAGATATACAGCAGTCGAGAGAGCAGTAAACGGACGTCGCCGCTCACAATATCGCACGGCACGGGGTCCTATAACGGTAAGAATATCCCTAACTACAAAAGTCTACGATTGTAAATGCAAAACTTTCCGCCCCAAGGACGAACGACTAGTATATTTACAAGCGGAATGAGTGATCATAATAATGTTAGAATCCCTCGTTACGCTCATTAATTAAAGTTGCTTGTTTATTTTCACAAACTTGCAATGAAATGTTGGTGTAACGTGCGTTGTAACAGGCTTCGAAGTATCACGTTTCGGGCGGGACAGCTCGAGAGAAATGTAAAGGAATTTCACACAAAATTTAAGCTCTAGGCCAAGAAGATTTTTTTTAAATCATAGCGGCGGTGTTCACGAACAGCTGAATTATATTTTCTCAAACATGCAATGAAATATCGTCATAACGTGCGTTAAGACAGGCTTCGAAGTGTCACGTTTCGGGCGGAACAATTCGAGAGAACTATAAAGGAATTTAATACATAATTGAAGGCCTAGGCTGAGAAGTATTTTTTTTTAAACATGGCATCTGTGTTTATGAACAGCTGAATTATGTGTAGGGTGTAATAGTTTATCGCACCCTACATGTACGAATGTAGTATGTTAATTGTTATGTTAGTTTAGTATGTTATAACGGGGCGGAATGTTAAGTAAAAGATGTGACCGTTCCCGATGAGTACCTTTATTGCACTAAAATTACATATAAGTAAAATATATCAAATAAAGTCGATTTTGACTCATACGCTAGGTGCGTCGTCAGCTTAATATTATATTGTCGAGTGTGCTCGTACATGCTGCCAAATTTAAGCAAAAGAAAAACACAATAGAAAAGGTAGAAATTAAGATATTAAGGCGCGGTAGCCTTGTCAACACGTAATGGGGCATGTACAATCATCTCGTTGATGCTATCGAATTCCCGTGGCTGCGGAAGATGTCTTTTTTTGAGTGATGTATTTTCTTATTTCATTGCATTTGTTTGAGAAAAGCAATATACATGCCTTAGCCGTGAAAAGGGCTTGCCGTCTTCGTATCACTATCCGGCCTCCCTTCGGTCCTCACCCGGCAAGCCCTTCTATCCCGGCGTCTGTAGTGATGTACTTTTTTGTACTTTTTTGGAGTAGTAGGGCCTCGTCCAGGGTCCGTCCGGATTGTTACTACCGTCTTGCCTGCTAACCCACCGCCAAACAGCAATGTTCGCATTGTTGTGTTCCGGTGTGGGGGTAAGATAGCCGGTGACATTACTAGCATAGAGGCATTCTACATCTTTCTTCTATCTTCGTCCTCCGGGTAGGCAAGCACTTGTGACTCCTCTGGTGTTGCAGGTGTTTATGGGCGACGGTAATCGCTTTCCATCAGGCGATAAGTTTGCCTCCTATGACATTAAAAAAAAAAAAAGTACTATAGCAGATGAGTGAATGATCATTGTGTGGCAGGCTCGTGGCGCGGCGCGACGCGTCGCGACGCGCCGCTGGACGCGCCGCCGTCGCCGCCGCTGTCACACCGCCCCATGGAGAGGTACCTATATTGTTTGTACTTAAAAAAAAAACATTATTTTACTGAAGTAAACGGGTCGATTGCAAAAAAATTGTACATAGTTAAAAGCTTAGTTAACATAAAATACGATCGCTTCCTTTGTGTGACGAAAGTTAGTCATACAAAATGTATGGGTAACTTTCGTCACACAAAGGAATCAATTAAATTAACATTGTTTTAATAAATCCCTTAACTATGTACAATTTTTTGCAATCGACCCTAACACGTTCATTTTCTCATAAAATCTATTTGGGGATGATATTAATGTTTTTAAAACTATCCTGAGACATCTTTACTAATTATAAAAACGGTATAAACTCACGTAAAAATTGCCAGGAACGGCCCGACATGTTTCGAACTCATTTGGAGTTTATACCGTTTTTATAATTAGTGAGGATGATATTGTTTTCGAAAACATGTCGATTTTACACTTAAAAATCGGTTCCACATTATCCTCACTGTAGTCACGAATTCATCATGTATTTACGAAATGGACTTCGATTTGATAGTTGGTAATTTGAAATGTTAATCCAGGCATATTGTGTAGATGTAGGTAGGTACCACTATCGCAGTCAGTTGAATACATGCAATACGGTGTTTGACTATAGTGAAAATAAATTAAATCATTGAAACCACTAAACACACACTCAAAAATACGCGGAACCAAATAAACTACCACAAACTGTGACATTACCTATACTATTTTTATTTGGACAAAAACTAAAAAGAAAACTTGTTTTCAACTACTGACTTTTATCATATAACGTCACAAGCCAGTATCTTTATAGAAACTTCATACTAACAAATCGTTTTCGACGTTTCATAAAGAGTAACTGATTTGAGGTGTCATAAAATGGCGTATTATTTGACCTTTAGATGTAACATTCATCTGGAGAACTACAAGAACATTCGTCCAAACTCTCCAGTAACATTATCTGTGTTCAGGTCGATAGGCGGCGGGTCGCAGGGCAGCGGCTCGCTGTTGCTGGAACGTTCCATCACTCCGCTCAGTCTGGGCAGCATGAGCTCGCTGCACGATGTACTTAAGGTAAGCCGCCGTCACCACACTTCACTTTTAGAAACATACTTCATGCTAAATTACATTTTTAAAGACTGCCCACTTTCAGAATAAAAACAACGCATGTAAATCATTAGCTATCGAGTAAGCTGTGGACTCGCGACGAGCCTTGTCAAGGGACTTCTTAAATCAAAGACCCAACTTTAAATCCTGTTTTAGAGCGTGTTTCATCGACCGGTTTCAACGGAGCGCTGTAGTCTATAAGATAGCAGTTACATTAGACTCTAATGCTGTTCGCGGTGGCTGCGGTACTGTTATGAAAAGACATCTCTGATTTTGGTCGCTGTCAAGCAATGTAGGTCCTTACCTATAATATCTGACCTTGTTATAGGAATTTAACAATATGGGTGTAGATAAAGTGAATGGAACCATCCTTTTCGTGCCTTTCTTAATAGGCCTTATTCCTTTTAAAATTTATTTTTTTCATATTATGACAAATATATTGATAATTTCAACCAACTTTTTGAAGTGAATAATACTTTTCCCCGAGTTCTAGGTAGTAACAGCGATTTCATGCTTTTATCGCGTGTAGTCGAAAATAAGTTGAAAAAACTAATTTTCCGCGTGAATTTTGTCAATTTCGAGTAGTTTTTGAAACAAAAATTATCAACGAAAAATTCAAACTGTAGGTCTCAAATATATACCAATAAATCCCAAAAGCCCTGTTCTAGGTAGTAACATCAATAATATGTTAAGAAACGTGTTTGATCATAGAGAAAAATGTCTAAAACAAACAGCATTTTAAAAGGAATAAGGCCTCATAAGTGTGTGTGTTGTGCAGGTGGGCACGGATATGTGCGACGCGCCGCACTCGGAGGACAGCAGCTGCGGCGCCTCGCCGCCGCATCCCGCGGATCCCTGATCGTGAGTAAACTTACGATAATCACTTCAAAAAATAGCCGACGTCAAACGAAACGAACTTATGTTATATGACAATGGGACTAACTAGAAAGTATGTTCTTTGAAAGAGAAAAAGAATTTTCCAATTCGGTCCAGTTGTTTTCGAAAAATAACAACGGAACATAAATAAAATAAAAAAACCGACGAACAGAAAACTTACTCGTTTTTGACGTCGGTTGAAGAATTACTAAAATCCGATGCAGATTAAGTGTATTTGAGCAGTATTCTAGCTACAAGAGTCCGGTTTAGATGCAGCTCTAGTGCAGTTGACATTACTATAAAGTAAAGCATAGCTCTCAACCAACAAGAGGAGCTTTGATATTCATTTTCGAGGCTTTTATGTTCTGTATAGTGAAATGAAATGAAATAATTTATTCAGTAAGTAGGCCACAAGGGCACTTTTACAAGTCAGATTGTGAATCTACCGGCGTTTCCCAAGAGGAGACCGCTGTTTTTTTTTTTTATTATTTAATTTATTTATGTAACACAATAGTACAATAAACTTTCTAAATATCTGCCAAACTGCTGAGAACTGAAACTGCTGTTGAGAAGAAAGCCGAAAGAATTCATTTATTTTAGTGACTTGGTTGTCATCAGGCGATATAGTACGGCTCTTCCCAGGTGTTTTTTTCGCTTCGAGCCCTAATCTTTCAAACAATGGCCATTGTCTCTATTATCGCAAAGCCGCTAGCTCAAGTTTGCCACGTGCCTCTATAACATTCATATTAAAAACAAACGGAATCGTCATAGTATTAAGGTTCAAATTTAATGTCACTGATATTCTAGATATTGCGTTTTGGTAGTGTAGGACAACAGACCACCCCGACGAAATACAGCATTCATATTATTTTGATTTGAACCTTATTATTTAATTTAATTTTTTTTTTTTTTTTATACATTATACCGTTGTTTCAGAAACCAACTGGACGCGTACTGGACACTCGACGTGTCGCGTTTCTACGCGTGCTTCTGCTAGCGACAAGCTACTAACCGAACCGAGGCTACGTATCACCGCCTTTGGGGCCACGAGGGCAAGTGGTGACACAGTGGAGGGGGATTTATTAAGTTACTAGAGCGCCTATTAAGCTAATCGCTGCTTCCAGCGGGGTTACCAGCTTTTATCCTACGGGAGCACAATTTTTTGACGTGATAACGTCTTATAAATCGATGAACGCCGGCAGCACGAAAAAGCTTGACTCATTGTCACGTTCCGCCTGAGCCGAGCGTGCAAGCGAGAGCGCGGAACGAGCGATAGGGAGGCACGATCGGCCTAAGCGTTCGGCTTGTGACGCATCTGTCTCTCTTACAATCCATCGGCCGGCATTCAAGTCATAAAAACATACTATTTTTCATCAGTGTCCTTATGACGGTATCACGTAAAATTATCATCCGTAAACCGACTTTACACACAGTAATTTTTTTTTGATAAACAGTAGCCTTTGTGTTTATCCAGGGTGTCATTTACCTCCACACCAAATTTTATCAAAATCGATCCAATCGTTTTAGCGTGAAGAAGTAAAACATACAGACACACTCACGCCTTTATAATGTTAGTGCGATGAGAGAAATATTTATATTAAAAGATTTTGAAAAATATTATGAATTAGGTACCTACTTGAAATTCCTTTAAATACTCAATGTTTTATTTTTTATTTGACGAATCCCTCTTCAAGTAACATTTTTCACCACTTGCCTATTCTAGTCGCAGTCCGACAAACTCATGCCAAATTCGTCCTTAGCCCGTTTACTATAAAGCATGCTATCGTTTGAGCGGACTGCGAATTTATTTAGTTTGAGGCTTCGACCCACCTAATCCATCTTTAAATGAATTTTATTAGGAGCTGATAAAAGAAAAGTTAAGTTATTACCTGCGATATGGTTCCTTCCGAGAGGAAAAGATTAACTCATTTTTCTTTTATCCACTTTAAGAAGATCAGTTTGTATAAAAAACCAATGGTTTATAAATGATCTGAATGTAGAAAATGTTTACTTTGTCCTTTGATTGTCTAAATTGGAATCTCGGCGAAATTTACATGAATATACGATCAAAAGGACGCCATTATATTTATTTCATGTGACTCAAAAGAAAACGCACTAATTTAGATATTGCTTTTTGAGATGTTTGGAAATTATGTACTTAGTGAGAGATTTGTTGAGGTATGAACTCGCTTATATATACAACCTATATCTTCAATCAGTAATAATGGGGCGCGCAAAATTCAACTACCTAACTATTCCTTTCGCCGTGTTGAAATGATATAAAGATTGTAAGCAAATCCTTATAAATTGTGAATAAAATATATCAATACAATACACCTTTTCCTTAAGTTTTAATACATACTCGATAAGAGGTTAGTCTTTTTACATTTTTTATATTATCAAGCAGGCTTTATTTTATTCGGTATTTGGATATAGTGAAGAAAATTTTGCCCGCTCCTTTTTTATGGTTCTTCTTATGATCTAATGTCAAGTATCTGTTGTCATAGAAATGCAAGAGATATTTGATAAACGCGATAAACTCAACTATGTATTAAACAATGCATTACGTTTAATCATAAAATTCACGAAGCGACAGGTCTGTTGCATTATACCAAGTAATATAAATTAGGCTATATTTATTTATACGCAATATGTTAAAAGCATAATTATTTGGTTCCTAAAATATATAGCAATCTCTATTATATACACAGCGAGATTATATCATATGTGTACGAACTATTATTGAGAATGTTAGAGACTTATATATTAGATATGAATGAGACTCGGATGGGAACGTATAGACTTTATGATTAACTTATTTATATGTAATAAGGGTCGCGTTCGTCGACGTAGTAAAATCCCATTTGCTCTAATAATGTAAGTGCATATACTGTTTAAGTAGCGAAAATCGCTGCGGAGACTAAAAAAATGCCCTCTAATTTTAAACTACATGTTTCATTACTTTTCGTGTCGGATCTGGTGAAAAAAAACTTTGATAACCACACATAATGTTTGAAAATCTTGTATTGATATGGTATAAGGACTCTAGTGTTAAACACGCGAGTTTTAGTGATTAGAATCTGTTCAGAAGTCTCGAGCACTTTCTCAATACTAGTGAAGATATCAATTTTAACTTCCATTGTATGATAATAACGTTAGGCGCGGTCGGGTAGGAAGGACGGACCCAGAAGGCGATATAAGCTTATTCGTGAAATGGTTTTTGGCCAAATAAAAAGCTTGCGAAATGCAAGCTTTATAGAAAACTAGGTGCGCCGCGCGGTGTTACCCGCTCGTCTCACCGAAACACTACGGGATAAAAAGTAGCCTATGTGTTAATCCAAAATGTCGGCTACCTTCATACTAAAATTTATTAAAATTGGTCCAGTCGTTTGAACGCGAAGGGGTAACAAACAAACACATACACACTCACAAACTTTCGCCTTTATAATATAAGTGTGATGTGTGGACCGCGTGCCGGAAGACGAGGCGTGGGTATCCTCAAGAATGTGGACGACTTGGCCAGGATCGTGAAAGGCCGTTAAATGAGGGTGCCGTATGATCGCTGTGGAGGACTTTAGAGAAGATGTTTGTCCAGCAGTGGACGTATTTCGGGTTGTATGATAGAACAAGTATTTTATTATGAAGATCCGTTGCCACGAAGGCTGAGCACCATCTAGCTAAAAGCGATCATTTAGATAAAAATATTAATTACGAAAGAGAAATACGGTATTTGACTATAGTGAAATTTAATTATGTCGTTGAAACCACTAAACATACATTCAAAAATACACAGAACCAAATAAACTACCCTACCTTTGGACATTTGACCATTTCTAACACTTTTGCAACCAGACAAAAAAATAAGACACATCCCAGGACCGGCCGAGCCGACTTTTATAGCATCAACCCGGCTATCGAGTTGGCCGGCATCTGAACAAAGTTTACGAGCGCCCGGTCTCCGGGTTGTTGGTGTCGAAAGTGTTAATTGGACAAAAACTAAAAAGAAGACGTGTTTTGACTACTGATTTTTATGACGTTTCTTCTACGAACATACTAAAAAATTGTTGTTGACATTTGATAAAGAGTAGCTGTATTGTATCGCTAAAAACATTAAATGCTTGTTTGACGTCGTCTTTTCTGGGTCCGGTCTTCTTACGTTCAGATAAACTCTGAAGTTCGAAAATCGTTATATTTGACTGTTTCATTCACTCAAATGTAGGTTAGTACATGAGAGCGACAGGGACGGCATTATACAAACTTTCAGTTTCGAACGTCAAAGTAATCCTGGACGAAAGCGCGAAACAAACCCAAAGTGGCTTGTAGGTCAATTAGAATAGATCACCGATTAGCACGGATTTTATATGATGAATTATATATAATAACAAATAGGTTACGGTTAAAGTATTGACGATATCACTCCTTACATTGGGTAGAGTTGATGAAAACTGGGTATTTGTTTCAATATACCACCAAAATTAAAGTTTACGACGCAAAATAGCAGGAAATACTGATTCAACTATGAGCTAATCGTCTTATTGAAAGATCTGGTTTCAATAACATCATTTATCATCTGATATATAAAATCTACAAAAAGCTTGTAATATTATGTTAAATATAAAAAAAAATATCAACCTACTAATGACTGTCAAAACAGAAACGCGGGTGAAGCTTACAGCATAGCTTTTTAAGGCTTACCTACTAATACTCGCTAGGCTTAACTCAAGCCTCTGGGCACCGAACTTTGGACTGCCACGTCCAAAGACGTTATATAACCGACGCGGCCGACCGCACCAAGGCACCAATCATTCCTGTGGCGCGGAGATAATCCCATTAATGAGTTATACTCCCACACAAAGTCCGACTCACTAGTAGTGAGGGCTAACCAGCCCTGATACAGTTCAAGCCGTGCCTTCCGCGTTTTTGTTCAGTTGAAATCGGGGCCACGACCCACGATCAGTCGCGTCAAATTTTGCGTAAAAAAAAAACAATAAATACTTAGGGTATTGGTATTTATTATATAGCCTGTGATTGCAAGCTACGAAGTCTTGTCGGTCAAAGTAAACAGGAATTACATGTTAAATGAGTGCTATTAGTTTGAAATATTTTTTTCGGTGTCCGGAGGGCTTACTAATTATTCATTAATTCATTATGTACCGCCGAAGTATAAAATATTCATATTTATTTATGGTAGGTTATTTCTGTATTATATACAGTGCAATATTTATAATTAAACCTGCACCTCTAGCACAGCTGTGACACGCGACTCTCTCGCGATATACTACCTATCTCTTTCTGTACAGAACTGTCAGAGAGTGACAGGTAATGGTATGTCGACATGAGTCGCGATCCACAGTTGTTCTAGACTAGACGGGTTGTATTCTACTCAAACTACCGGCGGAGTGACTTGAAATTAAGTCAAATGAGCTGTCTTGTTGTTATATGTTTCCGAGTCGTTTTTAGTGCATCAACCATACAGGTTACACTAAGGCATCAACCATACAGGTTACACTAAGGGTGCGTTTTAACTGGCGCTGAGCTGCGCGGACCGTGTTTTACCAATCACACGCCTTTAAATCTTGCGTGCGTGTCAGTGGAAACGTGTGATTAGTCAAAACACGCTCCACTCCGCGTCAGAGGAAATGCCACCTAAGTGTATACTGTTTAGAAACTAGGAGGCTTAAAATAAGGCGCATCGGCGTGGCGTCTATAGAAACATATTCCCACTGGCCTGCCTATTAAAAAGCATTTGACAAAACTTTTCCACTATTCCTGAAGATATAAACGGTTTTACCGAGAATCATTTCGACGCTACGCTTCTGATAATCGGGTAGTAGCGACAAGCGCACTCACCTCTGCACCTATCTATAGCATAACTGTCATACCCGTCTCTTTCAGTGCAGGAATGTGAGAGAGTGATGGGTAGCGCTGTCTCGCGCGACAAAAGCGATGCATAGTTATGCTAGATGTACTGGAAATTTACAATTCTGAATCGACAATAAACGCTTGTATACACGAGGTAGCGTTCGCTAGGAGTAAAGTTTAGATCTGTCATCGAATATTTAAGATAACATGCATTTTTTTACTTTATCTGTACCTAGCTGAGCATATGTCCCTAAGGAACCTTTATTTTTTATAGTAGAGAAACTTGATTTATTATTAGAGATGGGCGTTTATCCTACCCTTAACATATAATGACATCACGATGAGATGGCCATTTTCACCGTGTGGAGCGGATTTACCGCTCCGTAGGAATGTTAAATTTTGACGGCCATTTCAGAATTTTTGAGTCTAAGTTTAGTTGTTCCCATATAGATATTTGATTTCAATACAAAATAGAGTAAAACATAGAAAATTGCATACTTATTCCGGATATTCTTGCCGGCTATGCTTGGGACTTTTCACTGCTCGCCGTGGTTGTCGAATCCATGGAGTCGTCATATGATAAAAAAAATATTCAAAGTCAAAGTATGTATTTAAACAAAAAACACGCTACACTTATTTTGAGTAGTACCCATACTTGTAGTAGGTATCATGACATTCTGCAATACCGTTGGACATCTTATTAAATCCCTCCCGACCATCGCTTCTGTCCCATGTAAGGGTTCCGTAGGGGCATACTGATCAGTTAGTTAACCTTGCAAGGATGTAACCGATTTTGTCAACTACTATAATAAAAATAACCACAATTTTAAAAAACGCCTGATTAGGTTATATTTTTTGTCAGTGTGAGTTACAGTCCGTGAGCTCAGAGGGTGTAATTTGAGTTCTATATCTCTTCCTCTTATATGATCTAAATTCTCCGAAATCACGGTTTTCCCCGGGGGCTACAGTGTGGTTCTTCAAGAGGGGAGTAAATAGGTTCTCCTGGCGTCTCAAGCGTCCATAGGCGGTGGTAACTGCTTAACATCAGGCGGGCCGCATGCTTATTTGCCACCGTCGCAGTATAAATAAAAAAAATAAACCTCTTCAATTTCACCCAAATGCGAATCCCAATCTAATAGCTGACGGACTGTACTTTAGTCAAATCGTGACAATATAGTAAGTATACTGATAGAATCGGTTAGCTTGCAGGCCCATCTGTTACCAAAATAACTGTCACATATAATATCTAAGTAAGTTTTATGATTTTAGTCGATTTCATGATCTAATTTATGAATTTAGTTAATGTACCGCACTTATGCTTCGTCTTATGTATTGATTACTAAAGCCTGGGGTGAGTTTTGTAATTTACCTATCTGTGTAAGTTATTTAGATTGCAATTTTAAGTTTTCTACGCGTACATAGTATAATAAAATATATATGAAATCAGAATGTCACTATAATTCGTTATTATAGTATTAATTAATATCTAACCGTAAGATATAATTGTGTAATTATTTTTTAACAATCTAGTCTTTTTGTATGACCTTAATGTATTATTGTGACTATGATTTTGTCTTCGAGTTATTTTAAGGATAACAAATAGTTTGCTTAGAGAAATGAGATTTTAGCCTATGTTATATTCAACTGGGTGGCCATTTTGTTGACTTGCAAAATGGCGGACAGTGAAGCTTCGAATTTGATTGTAGAACAAGTTGTATACATATTTTATGTTTTTACGAGTCGACGAACATATTTACGAATAATTTATCCAAAGATCTGTCTATTATTCTTGTTTTATTCGACGTGTATCGACGAAACGTGTAATAATTAAATTAGTGAAATTAGTTTTTTAAAAGTATATTTAAAAAAAAATGTGTACCAGAAAGAACTGATTGTATATTGCTTTTCTATAATTGTGTATTATGTAATTATTATGTATTGGAGTATTTAAATTTGGATGACTTAAATTGGCAGATTGTTTAGGTAGAGACCGCCATTCCGTATCCAGGCAAGAAATTGGACTATCCCTTTTCGACCCTATGCATGTGTATATAGGTTCAATGATGGTAGACCAATTTCTAAGCTGACTGTACCACAGACAAGTTGTTTCGATGCGTTCGCCACCTTAGATTAAGTATCGATATTTAAACAGGACGCATCGAACCTACGTTGCTCTGGCCACCGATCATTTCCACAAAGCATTTACCTTATTATTGTCAATTGATATTATAAGTATTATAATATAACAGATAATATATAGAAATATTCGACAAGTTGGAGCTCCATTGGCAGATAGTGTATAACCTAATAATATGTAAATCTCAAAATTTGTTGAATATAAATTATCCTAGTGTAAGGACTGTATTGTTAAAGAAGTTTTTATAATCCCATGAAAATTGTACCGTTTAGGAGTAGATTTTGCTAAATTTATCAATAAAATTGCATTTTATAAGCGATTATATTCACCGGGATATCGATTTTTGCTTTGGGATTCACTCGATTACGTGAATTTGTGTTTATTGTTATATTAGCAGTTGGCACAAGTTGATGTGAGCCGCTTTTGACTAAAGCTTTTTAATATAGGTGCCATCTTAACAGCGTAGAACAAATGGAGCGATCCTCGCTCAATTGATTTGTGAGTGCGGAAAGCAAATGTTACGATTCGGTTTCCTGAGTACTTAGTTTGTATTTTGATGGAGTATATATGAAAAGTAAACGCTTCCTAGAAAACGGTATTTGATATTTGCGTGATATAATTAAACCCTTTTAACTTTAAAAAATAATACAGCAGTACTATACCTACTGTGTCGTAATTCTTGTTTGTTATAAAGCAGACAATAGTTTTATAATGGGGTGTAATAAAACATTAACAGTTGGATTCCTTGGTACACTATTCACCCTTATGACAAAACCCTAAGGGTGAAGTCAGGCAAGCGTAATTTGAGTCGCGTAATTTCGGTCGCGCCATACTTAGTGCGACGTGAACACGTGACATGATGTATGGCGCGACCGAAATTACAGTGTGAACAAAAAGAGTAGAATTTAAAAAGTGGCAATACTGTAGTGTCGTCTCTGTTTTCTTAGATTCATTAGAAAGGGACGGCACTATAGTATTGCCACTTTTTAATTTCTACTCTTTATGGTCAGACTGTACGCGACTCAAATTATGCTCATCTGGCTTCACCCTAATTTTATTGAAGAAAAGCTACATGTTATTGTAAATCATATTAAAATCCTCACATCTGGAGATTTGTATATATTTTTTCATGAATTTTAACATTTGCGTTCCAAACGGGAGTATTTGTGTTATAATAATTACCATCTCGTACTAAATTATTTAGTATGCGGTTTGTACGTTGTTATACAATAATTACATACACAATCCTACAAACACTTGCTAGTATTATAATTAGCTTTCGCGACATCTTCCTTATATCTAACGACATACCGATATGTTATAATTTGTATGTAAATCTAAATTATTGACTAATATTATATTGCAATTACATGAAATTATCTCAATACTTAATTATTTTATGTAAATAATAAAGAAACATTTGAACGAATTGGTGTATTATTTTAAGTACTCATGTCAAAAAAACAACGAGCCAAATTCACCACTCGAAGCAAATTCCATTAAGGATTTTCGGCTCTATCTTGAGACCCTCGTCATCATTATGAAATGGAAAGAAATCATGAAAACAAACCGACTTAAAAATAAAGTGAAATGCTAAAAATAACCCATGTACAGATTACATTCGAATCACCTTTTAAAGTCTGTGCACAAGTATTCTATAACGAAATAGTACCTAATAATGGGGAACGGATGAAAGGGTAGGAAATACCACCCTTCCCTCATTAAAAAAAAAAACATACAGATTAGAAAAAGAAAAAAATACAGATTTTCTTATCTGTAATTTTTTCTTTTAGCTTCAAAAATGTGAATGTTTTTCCTGCCTTGCAGCGGCATCGAACGGTGACCAAATCTGTGGACAAAGTGGACTTACATGGAAAAATAATACATACAGTGAAACATAGAACCTCCTCCTTTTTTCAAAGTCGGTTAAATAAAACAAACCCAAACTCAACCTTCTTGGCACTTTCCATTAGAGGGTTCCCGTGGAGAACTTTCAAGTATATCCTTTGTATATCAGGTTATCCTCGACCCTCGTCAGTCGATAGGGTTGATATTTCGCGAAACAGAAAGAGGAAATGTCATTCGCATGGCATTATTAATAGAAAAGGAAAATATATAAATGAAATGACTACTCATATTATTTGATTACCGGTTTGATTACCTCTATACCTTTATCCCAACAAAACATTACATTAAGATTAGTCCAATGGTCCAAGCCATAGCCTGCAGAACGCAGTTAGAGTGAGCACTATGTAGTTCCATCTCACTATAACATATAACTGCGTTCTGCAAGCCTGCCGAGCTAACTACTATACTATATCTATGCTGCCGAGGCTTGGCAAGCGTGTAACCCTGGCATTGCTAATGAGTAATGACACTAATGACAATGATGACAACAGTGATAGACTGCCATTAGACAGCTATGACAAGATAATACAATTATATATATTAGTTACCTTTGAGATATACATATATATTCGGTAAGTACACGAGACATGTGTAAACTTACATCGTAACAACTGTACATTGCATATAGCCTAAAGTTTACGCAGCTAATTCTCAACAGAAGATAAAAGTGTCACATCATCACCCAAGTCTTCGTCAGCACCAGCACAACATTGACGCGAGATATTTTAACTGTCTCTCCTTCTGTGCCGCCTGTCTAGCACAACTACGCTCCGCGACTCTTGTAGCGCGACATAGCCCCACCCGTCACTCTCACAGTACAGCGAAGAAAGAGATACGGATTTTCTAGTGCGAGAAAAAGTCGCGTGTCACAGTTCTGCTAGAGTTGCTGCCCGTCTAGCACCACTATGCTTCGCGAACCTTGTCGTGCGACATGGCATCACCCGTCACTCACTCTCGATACTGTACAGACAGGGATAGGTATCATATCTTGTGCGAGAAAGAGTCGCGTGTCAAAGTTGTGCTAGAGGCACAGGTCTCTTTGATCTACGAAAGTTTTTCTCTATTCTTCCCCTTCTCTTCTTGCTCTTGACTCGGCGATTTGATTTCCTTGTGATAAACTAGAGTACTGCCCATTTGTTTTTAATTTTTTGTCAGCGGCTCGAATCGGTACATAACACTTCACGTTTGTGTATATTATGAATTTCAAACACAACTCTTGTTGTCAATTAATAAAGAATTGAACATGTCCCAATAGGAACCATAGATTCAAGGGGACCTCCCTTTGAATCTCTGGTTCCAATTGAATAAGAAGCAGTCTGTACTACCAGTAACTTTTAGAATGAATGAGGCGGCGGCGACGCGACAGCGCGGGCGAGGTCGCCATAACATCATCATATAAATCGTAATATTATGAAATAACATCACTGAATTTGCTTGTCCACGTCCTACCGCCATCGCATAGTAATGTAGGTCTTTACCTAAGTATCCGAACTGGCTTAGAAAACCCACCTTCCCAAAATGTGCACTTTCTCTAAAAGTGCACTTTCCGCAAAATTTAGGGTACATTATACCCAAAATGTACACTTGCCCATTCAGGGGACTTTCTCCTTAAGTGCATGTTCCCAAAAAGTACATTTTCCAAAACGCACACTTTCCTATAATGTACATGTTCTTATAACGCACACTTTCCCAAAATGTACACTAGTCAAAACCACTATTTTCTGTAAAAAATATTTTAGAAATCACTGTATTAATTTCGAAGACTTATCAAAATAATTAAGGGGGGCTCCCATACAAAAATAGGGCTTTTTGCATGATATTTCGTTCAACGGGTATTTTCTCATGAACCGTTATAGGTAGATAAATGAAATTTTCACAGAATGTATATTTTTGTTACCGCTATAACAACATATAATAAAAATAAAAAATAAGTTAAAATTAAGAGAGGACCCCATACAAAGAACGTGTTTTTTGTTCAATATTGGTACGGAACCCTTCGTGCGCGAGTCTGACTCGCACTTGGCCGGTTTTTAATGTATATATATATATCTAGACGCGACACCACACGGCTGTGCATTAAAAAAAATCCTCGGTAGTCACAAGCAAACATAGATAACTACCTCGTTTTCTAATTTAGATGACGGATTTAAAACGGCTCATTTAGAAAAGTGGACCATCTAAGAAGGGTTTCTATATGAGAGTGTAGTTTTTGGGAATGTGCACCTTGTGAAAATGTGCTCTATCCGAGAGTGTACCAATTGGGAAGTGCACTTTTGAGACAGTGCGTCTTCCGAAAGTGAACCTTCTAAACAAGTGCACCTTTAGAAAAAATGCACATTGCGGGAAAGTGAATTTTATGAGCCTAAGCCTCCGAACCTGTTATAGCAATTTAATTTAATAAAACGGGTGTAGATAAAATGTTAGTATACAAGAAACTACAACAAACAGTTTTGTGTTGCAGTGATTATGATAATATTGAATGCGTCGTGTTTCACGCTAGGCCTGAGAACTGGCGCCGCGATCGTCGCCTTGATTGTGATCGCGTCGTATGTACTCAACTACTATACGCACACACTCATGCTCAAGGATGGTAAGTTACTGTGATGATTTTCGAATACACTCTTCCTTGGACAAACCGACAAAAAAGAAATACAAACGTAGGTATAATATGTTACACGTACTCGTACCTATAAAAGAGGCCTCCAGACAGCCTTTGCGTAAAAAATAAACGGCTGAAATACATTGAACCCTTGGAAAAAAAAATTAAAGCACAAAGAAATGTTTTAATGCATAGCCTGGCGGAAGAGACTGGACGCCGAACACGGATACCTATGGATTACCGGTCCGACGTGTCAACCAATCCACCACCCCAACGCCAGGCGACCTCTCGAATTTTTCTTTATGCTTTGTGTGTTGATCTTCGCATTGTTTATTTGAAAGGCTTTACGTTTTAGTATTTAAATCTTTCATTGTGTTAGATCTTTGAATCGATATAAACAATACGATAGGCATTTAGTATAGTAATCCACTTTAAAATATGTGACGACCTTGGAAGTAAAATACCATGTTCATTAATTCATCATAATTGACAACATTTCATATTTATAACAGGTGGAAATTAATATAGAGATCGACAGGGCTTTATGTCGTGTACCTACCTTAAAAAAAATCTTTGAATTTATTCTTCTGTATTTAAAGAAATATAAGAAAATACATCAAATAACTGCAATCTAAGACAATACGGGCTGAATAGGGTTGTTGTCTAAACCAAAGACATGGGCGTCGCCAAGGGGGGGCAGGGGGGGGCAGCTGCCCCCCCCTAGAGATCCAAAAATATGTCCAGTCACTTGACTTGTCTGATCGCTTCTTGCACATCGAAACTCAAATGAATTCAGTACCCGGCCAGGTCAGGGGCTAAAGGAAGATCGTTGGGCTACCGTCAATAAATCTCACGGAAAGTGACTCTACGAAACGAGTGGCGACGTGTCTCACACGTGTTACACTTTGTAGAGAGTACCGAAGAAGAACTAGTCTATAAAACATAGCATAGGTACTAAAATAAAAAAATAATAGAACTACTCTAGTGACTCTGTGAGCTGAAGACCTCGCGAGTTTGTTCCGAAATTACTGAGATTTGTTTTTTTTTACGTTTCCAATCCCATTACTACCCGTCATTTTGACAAGAAATGCGACCGGTAGGCGAGAACATACGAAAATACGAAAGAATGTTTGGCCAAGTTGTAACGGAGATGCTTCACTCGCTCGGTTGATGAAGCTTTGTGATTTTGCGGTCTATTGGGCAACCCTTTACTCGTCGCGTCCAGTGATGGATCTTCGGTTCGTGGCAAGATCTCTCGGTCCCATGACTCGAGATTTTCCGCAATTGCATCAAAATGTACTTATTGAATGATTGTCTTTCAATTTACGTTATTGCCACCGAATTTACGCTGCGCTCGCGTTATTTTTCATCTACATTTATTTTGATCCTTCCTCTCGAAAAATGTCACGTTACGCTCGCGTTTGATCTGACCATATGTATTATTAATCGTCCCCTTCCAAAAAATGTCGCGCTCGCTACGCTCGCGTTGATCTGAATAAGTATTATTAACCGTCCCGTTTAAAAAAAATTCGCGCTCGCTACGCTCGCGTTTTATCTGACTAGAAGTATTATTAACGGTCCCCTTCAGAAAAAATTCGCGCTCGCTACGCTCGCGTTTTATCTGTCTATAAGTATTACTAACCGTCCCCTTCCAAAAAAATTTCGCGCTCGCTACGCTCGCGTTTTATCTATCTGTAAGTATTATTAAACGTCCCCTTTCAAAAAAATTCGCGCTTGCTACGCTCGCGTTTTATCTGACTATAAGTATTGATAACGATCGATCCCCTTCCAAAAAATGTCGCGCTCGCTACGCTCGCGTTTCCATCTCCGTATATTATGACAATTATGATTATGACTGTAAACCGAAATCCACTTCTATTTTTATGTGCTGGGTGCAGCTTCCTATCCTATAGCAAGGCTGTACCTTCCTTCCTTTTTTTCCTCATCCTGCATTTATATCAACTTGCCTCCCCCTGGACCTTCGGCTGGCGACGCCCTTGACCAAAGAGCGATAAAATATATATTTTTTTTATTTGACGTTGACAGATGACCAGTGATCGGGGATTTCTCTGCCACACGCGGGATATCAAGTCGAAATGATAATATGGATACGCCGCTTGGCCCGCGATAGGAACAAAACTGTTCGAAAAGTAAACTCTATTTCGGTGTTGGTAATTCGTTTATAAAATAAAGGACTGTTAAAAAACAGTGTTGGTTATGATTTAAAGAAAAAATATTATTCAAAACTCTCAGGCGGGCAAAAGCTAAAACAATAGTCAAAAATGTCGGTTGAAAAAACTAGTTAAACTACAGGAACGAGATATGTCAATCATCGATGCCCTAGAAATATTTGATGAAGACCGGACAGTTGTAAGTTGGAGTAACAGTTTACGCATAGAGACTAAACTAGAAGCAGTCATGGCTCCGGATTTAGATCTTGTCAGAGCATACGCCGAGCAAATATCACACGAATCCGCATCCGATGAAATTTCTATATACAAATTCGCCCCGCTAACGTCGGTCGAAGTAGAAAGGTCATTTTCGGCTTATAACTGGATCTTAGATGTCAAGCGAAATAGATTAACATTAGATAACATTGAAAAAATTATGCTTTGTTATTTTAATTTTATAGAGACCAAAAGTAATAAAAAGTAATATTATTATGTTATTTGACATTCGAAATAAATGATTAGTATGTATAATAAAAAATTTTTATGTGAAAACTGTTATTTTTATATTAACTTATCTAGTTTTAAAATATTTTGATAGCATTAAGAAAGTTATAGTTTGATTTTATACAATTTGTAAGATTTTAATTCTATGTATGTATGTCACGTTTTTTATTAAAAGAAGACCAACGCGTAACCAATGTATCGTTGTACTGACATTTATTTTTACGCGTTTACTACCAGCAACATGGGTCTCGACTCGGCCGTTGAAAGGCAATGCGAAACTGATAAGTTAACGCGAGCTTAGTAGTTTTATTGATATATTCAATTGATCTGTAATCAAATTTTCAATTAATAATAATAATAATTGTTTTGAGATTAGGGTTCACTTTTCTTTGTAGGTACTTGAAGCACAGAAATACGTGTTAGATAGATGATGGTTTATTTGCTACTAACTATTAGAGAACATTTAACCGACTTATAGGAAGGCTTACACACACATGCATGTATCGAGCATGTTGTATCTAACTTGCCGAACATACCGCCCACCAAAGGACTATATGAGTCCTTTCACATTAACAATAACTTACATCATAAGTTAAAGAAATTTGAGGGACTCTATACAAATCTCGTGTAACAAAACTATAACTATTTTACTAACGATTAATTTAGCATGCGTGTGAATGTGAGCCTAAACGTAATTTAAAAATAAGTAATATAAAACAAAATCACAAGAGTGAAACGATTCAGATTACATGAAATAAATACATACTCAATATTAAATAAATTAATTGATGTCTATCGGTAAAGGACATAATTTGTTTGCAGATCTCTGTGTAATCTGATCCCCACTCTTCAGGGTGTAGACTCGAGTCACTCCGTCGGAGCCCGGATGTTTTTCCAAAATTCGACCCATCATCCACTTCCCAGGCGTTAAATTTTCTTGTTTTATAAGAACAATATGTCCCCTTTCTAATTCGTCCATCTTTTTATTCCATTTGGGTCTTTGCTGTAATCGAGATAGATACTCACTCTGCCATTTCTGCCAAAAGTTCGTAAGCAATTTTTGTATGTGCTGCC
This sequence comes from Apotomis capreana, assembly GCA_947623375.1. Taxonomy (NCBI): domain Eukaryota; kingdom Metazoa; phylum Arthropoda; class Insecta; order Lepidoptera; family Tortricidae; genus Apotomis; species Apotomis capreana. The sequence goes on from OX392520.1 coordinate 4,733,683, forward strand.
ATCTAGATAGATGACTCATAGGAGTATTTGACATAGATGGTGCTGGAACAGAGATAGGGGACTCTCCAATGAGGAAATGGCCAGAGGTCAAGAGTTGGATGTTGCCAGTATCCGTGTCATCAACTGGAGTTAAAGGCCTTGAATTTAGGCACGCCTCGATTTGATATAGTAAAGTAGTAAACTCTTCGTAGGTTAAGTGGGATGTTAAAATCCTCTTCAAGTGATACTTTATGGATTTTACCCCCGCCTCCCATAATCCGCCCATGTGAGGGGTATACGCTGGAATAAAATGCCACTGAGTACCATCCATTGCCATTGACTCTGCTATTGATTTGTTAAATTCTAATTTTGCATCATTAAACGCAGTAGCTAACTCCTTATTGGCACCTATAAAGTTTCGACCTTGGTCACTCCATAAGTGAGCGCATCTGCCACGACGAGCTACGAACCGCTTGAACGCGCCAATAAAGGCTTCGGAAGTTAGATCTCCTACCAATTCCAGGTGGATGGCCTTTGTACTCATGCATACAAAAATTGCGACGTACGCTTTGTTCGTCTTAGATCCTCTGCCTTTCGACATCAAGACTTGATATGGACCGGCGAAATCAACGCCACTATGTAAAAATGGTTTCGCCGGAGTAACTCTCACTCGAGGTAAGTCTCCCATGAGTTGTGATTTCGCTACAGCCTTCTGTTTGGCACATATGAGACATTTCTTTGTATTTGACATAACGGCTTTCTTTGCTTTCAGGATCCAGTATTTTGTACGTAAGTATCCTAGCATTAGTTGGTATCCGCCATGCAGCGTCTTCAGGTGAGCTTCGCGCACAACAAGTGACGTAAGGTAAGAGTCAGAGTCTAAAATTATAGGGTGTTTCTCATCCTCTTCCAGATCAGCATGGCGAAGTCTTCCGCCCACCCTAAGAATCCCATTATCATCAAGGTAAGGTTGAAGTGATTTTAATTTACTTTCTCTCTTAACCATTTGTGTATTTTTTAGATTATATATGTCATCTGCAAATTGTTCTCCTTGTACTACTCGTATACATGCTCGCAGAGCTTCCTCGACTTCACAAGTAGTGATAGTGCGGGGTTGGTTTGCGATTTCCTTCCCTTTAAGAAAACGTTTACAGTACACGATACTCCTTGTTAGTTCTGGTAGATTATCAAACATTTCAAACTTGCTTGACCATTTATCCTCTTTTGGTTCAAATTTGACGTTTGCTTGTATAACTTCCTTCCTTTCTATATTAGTCATAATGTTTTTCGGTCGGTTGTAAGTGATCTCTCCTTCTGAGAGCCACTTAGGTCCATTGAACCATGTTACATTGCTTATAAGGTCGTCCAACTGTTGACCTCTAGACGCTACGTCAGCTGGATTCTCCTCTGACTGCACGTGATACCAATTTTGATTGCCGATGCTATCTAAAATCTCTATTACTCTATTTTTCACGTAGGTATTCCATCTAGATGGATCTCCGAATAACCAGGACAGTACTATGGTGGAATCAGTCCAAGCGAATATCTGCGAATTACGGATATCCATAGCTTCCTTTATTTGTTTCAGGAGACCAGCTAGTAGCACTGCGCCGCATAACTCAAGCCGTGGTAAAGATTTTGCCTTTGTTGATGCCACTCTGCTCTTAGCCGCAATAAGTGAAGTTTTAACCCGTCTGTTGTACGGACTCTTAAATAGGCCACAGCGGCATAAGCTCGATTTGAGGCGTCGCAGAAACCGTGAACTGTGACATTTTCCAGTACCCTTACCGTGGTATACTGCCATCTCTCTATCTCAATCTGGGGTAAGTGTTTGAAGCCTTCTCTTAAATAAGTCCATTCTTCAGCGATTGTTGCGTTCACTTCTTCATCCCAACTTATCCCTTGTAGCCATAGCCTTTGGATCAAGAGTTTTGCTAGCAGAATCGAAGGTGCAAGCCATCCCAATGGGTCAAATAATTTTTGGATGTCGGATAAGATGTTTCTCTTTGTGATTTTATCGGGCATATCAGGCAAATTTAGACTATATTGAAATATATCTTTTCCCATATTCCAATGCAATCCAAGCGCTCTAATAGTACCGTCTATGGTAATGTCCAGATTAACATGAGTACTTCTTTGTGAAGGTTCAAACTGTTTTAGGAACTCTGCGCTATTTGAGCACCATTTCTGTAATACAAATCCTCCTTTCTGTAAAATGGCTTCTACATTTTTTGCGAGCGTTATTGCTTCTTCTACTGTATCTTTTCCTGACATTAAATCGTCCATGTAAAAATCTCGCTTAATGGTTTTGGATGCGTCCTCACTTTGACCACCTTCGTCTTCCGCGATTTGATGCAACGTCCTCACTGCGAGATGAGGAGCCGATGCAGTACCAAACGTCACTCTTAGCATTTGATAATCCTTGATCGGCCCATTTGGATTCGATCGCCAAAGTATTCTTTGTAAGTCCCGGTCTTCTTTTGTGACATAGATTTGGCGGTACATTTTTTGTACGTCCGCCACAAAACATACCTTTTTCATTCGCCATCTCATAATCAAACTCCTCATATCGTCTTGTAGCTGCGGCCCTACTAACAATTCGTCATTAAGAGAAACGTTATTGTTTCCCTTCTGAGAAGCATCGAACACTGTTCTAACCCTTGAAGTCTCTTTTTCTTCCCTTACCACGGCGTGATGGGGTAAATAGACGGCCGGTTTGTTAAGCTCATTATCGGGTACTTCTTGCATATGATTCAATTCTTTATATTCCTCCATGACCTTAATATATTCATTTTGTAGAGATTTATCTTGTTTGAATCTTCTTTCTAGTTGGTATAATCTTCTTAGTGCTATGTCTCGTGTACCTCCATGTGGTGATAAGAGCATTTCTGGTTTCGTAGGCAACTTGACTATATATCTTCCATCTTCTGCTCTAGTGGTGGTACTCTGGTAGATTTCTTCACATCTCCTTTCATTTGCGGTTGGTTTTCTTTTTTCTTCTTGGTCATGTTCCCACATATGTTTTAGCATATCGTCCAAATCTAGGTGTAAGTGCATGACTGTAATTTCGTCACTCGGTTTATCTTCATGAACGCTCCCAAATAAGATCCAACCCAGACTGGTATTTTGTGCGCATGGGGTGCCTGGGGGACCCTTGATTACTTCACTCTTCATGATTTGGGCACAGACGTCTACACCCAGTAGCAGATCTACTCGTCCGGGCTGATTAAAACTTGGGTCTGCCAAAACGAGTCCTTGTAGATGTGGCCAGCTGCTGGTGGATATGGTGCGCGATGGTAATTGTGTGGTAAGGCGAGTCGACATAATGTATGCCTTGGTTTTTAGCTTGAAACTTGTATCGTATCTTGATAATAATTCTACGTGTGTAGCTTGCTTGACTGAGGTTGTTGTAGCGCCGACTCCAGTGATTTTACCGGAGACAGCTGTTCTCGTCACTCGTAGCATCTGAGCGGCTCTTTCACTTATAAATGTCGCTTGAGAGCCGTGGTCAATTAGTGCACGAAGCAGAGTGACGTGTCCCGAGTCGTCTCTTACTGGAACGAGGGCTGTAGCTAGTAGCGCTGCAGCCGAACATGTTGAAATGTGAGAGGATAGCTCTATCTCTGGCTCAGCAGGATCCTTGGTTTCTTGATCTTCTTCTATGTGACTATGAGTAGCTTGAATATTATCGACTCGATTACCTGGCAGTATTGTCGTAGACTGGTGTAAAAGCGTGTGATGACGTTTGTGACATATGCGACAAGACATGTTGAGATGACAGTGCTTTGCAGAATGTCCCGCCGCCAGACAATTGAAACACAAGTTTTTGGCCTTCACATAGTCGCATCTTTCTGTCGTTGGCATACTTGTAAACTCCCTACAGTGACATAAAGTATGATCCTCGCTACACCTGGAACAAGCTCTTGGTTTGGAAGTCGTCGGCGTAGTCGTTGAAACGTGCGCAGCATACTCTCGAAGTTTGGCTGGCTTTTCCTTTGTAGGTGGAGTGACAAGTTCCAAGGTCCTGAATTTGGAATGGAGAAACGCACTCAGATCGTCAAACGTGGGCAAACTCTCTGCGCTTTCTTGGTAGGCACACTGTTCCCAATCTCTATGAGTCTCTGGGTCCAATTTCTGTACAACAAGAAATATAATTAATGGATCCCAAGACTCGGTTGAAAGTTTGAGATTTTTCAAGCTATTGATGCATTCTGTGGTAGTGTCTAACAATGACTTTATACCGTTGGCCGTTTGCACAGCAATCTTCTTTTGTAAAAACAATCTTTTCAAAATAGAGTTTACAATTATTCGTTTGTTCCCATATCGTAACTTCATAGTACGAGAGCCCACGGCCAAAATTTTTGTCTCATAGCAATACGGCCAAAACCGCATCAAATCGATAGATACGATTATCCTGAACTCGAAAATACCAATATCAGACATTTTCCGCGTAGCGTTTGATCTGACCGAATTTTCAAAATTGTCAAAGAATTTTACCGAACTGCATCATAGCAATATGTCTGATTTGCAGACTGTAGTTGAATGATAGTTCTGAGATACCGGAAACATATTTTTCAGACGTTAGTGGTGTAGCGCAAACCCGTAAAATCACTTAAAAAAATTAAAAATGAGACAAAAAAAATGTCTCATAGCAATACGTCTGAAAATCTTTTTTATTAGTAAATTTTGGTTATTTGATGCGAACAAAACAATTTTCAGACGGAAATGTGAACGCATTAAATTTTGAGACCGTTTTGAAAATGTTAACAAATTTTACCGATCGGTATCATAGCAATATGTCTGAAAATTGTTGGACATGATAAAATAAGTTGTCCACATGTGCAAAAAATTTATATCAGACAAATTAAGTGTAGCACCTTCTCTATCAGACAACTTTTCGATACTCAGATATCATTTAAAAATCGTATTGAGGCATCTTGAATTTTCTGTTACAAACCAATGAATACGTTGCGACCCTGAATTTATTAGATGATAATTAACAAAGAATTTACCCGAAACCGTAACATTGAAGTTGAAGGACTGAAATAAATCGCACAAAAGGAAACTGGGATGAAGTTGAAAAAAAAACGGTTTATTCAAAGTTACAAAATATTCTCGTATTCAATCGCTGTCGGATTCGGAATCGTCGTCTTCGAAATCACTCTCGACGTCGCTCGGGAGTGATTTAACAGAGGCGTCGGCCAGGCGACTCCGAAACGTTATTTTTTGTTTTTGGCAGTATATGCTACACTTAAAGTGTCTGAAAACAGGTTTTTGGTAATCATGGCAGCAATACGAAAAGTTGAATTTTTTTTTATCCGTATTGCTATGATACAGGTCGGCTAAATTTGTTGACATTTTCAAAAATGCGCTCAGGCTATATGCTACGCGCAAAATGTCTGAAAACAAACTTTTTCGTAATACAATTATAAAATCTATGTACATTTTCACTATCAGACGTATTGCTATAATACCGACTGTCTTTTTTTTTTGACACAGCAGAAATGGCCTCCCACGCAGTTGCTACACTTTCGACCGTTACTACACACCTAGTCGGGTTCAGAATCATACAATCTAACGATTTTATAGGGTTTTTGCCGTATTGCTATGAGACATGGTTTTGGTCGTGGGCTCTCGTACTATCAGGGTTTTCCATGCTTGTTCATAATTATCCTCTGTTATTTGAACATGCCTTAATAATGATTCGGCTTCACCAGTGAGAGTACTTTTTAAATAATGCAACTTTTGTACACTGTTTAATGATGAGTTATTGTGCACTAATGTTATAAACAAATCTTGATACGACGGCCATTCTTCATAGATACCAGAAAATGTAGGTAAATTTATTCGAGGTAACTTGACGGAATCATCTGGTTTGTTTTGAATAACTGTCCCAGCTTGTCCCGGTGGCGTTGGCTGGATATTTGCTAAGAAGTCTTTTAAATCCGCTAATATGCACGTATACAAATCTTCGTACACGAAAAAATCTTCGTTCACAAAATATGAAATATCCGGCTGCTTCTCCTTTGGTACACATCTGACAAGTTCATGGTGTGTTTTCTTGAATAAATTCCAGTATTCCTGCACTGATTGTATACGCGTTTCTAAGTATCCACGAGTGAGTTGTTGCTTTGGACATTTTTTCAAGTTAACTTGTGCCTTTGACAACAATACTGCAGTATTTTCCAAGACAACTATCAGTTGTTCTGCTGTCGACATTTTATATTTGCGTATAATTTGAGAGTAAATAACTTAGAGGTTACTTTTTACTTCGATAACTCAGTACGTAATTCTTGTAAGTCGAGTATCAATATAATTGTTAAAACGCGGTGCTCCGCATAGACCAGTGTAGCAAGACCCCTGTCTTACGGAGTTTATGTACAGTGCCAGTGTCTCGTTCCGTTGGACGGCTTTGGTCGGCCGACCAGTCAGCTAGACCTCTCGCTTACGGCGTAAAACCAGCCGGCCAGTGTCTCGCACGATTGGTTTTGTAGCACTGTCCTTTGATATACACTTCCTTGATAAACGGCTTATATCACTTTTTAATCCGGTTCGATGTTCGACCATATGTTTTGAGATTAGGGTTCACTTTTCTTTGTAGGTACTTGAAGCACAGAAATACGTGTTAGATAGATGATGGTTTATTTGCTACTAACTATTAGAGAACATTTAACCGACTTATAGGAAGGCTTACACACACATGCATGTATCGAGCATGCAATGCATGATTAATTGATTAACAGTAACATGCCGTAACACTCTCCTATATCGCACACGAATCCCGGAATCCCGCGGCATATCCATACTAGCATAATGATTGAGGTCATTAACCCCAAGTGGCAGAGAAATCCCCGATCACTGGAGATGACAGATGACAGATGCATACCGAGTTTTATTAAGTTTTTTTTTAATAAGAAAACCGACTAAAGTAACCGTTCCATTAAGTTCTGGTTTTGGTGTTGCCACATTTTAAAATGAGTATGTTTTTATAAATTAATAATAAAATAAATAATCATCTCAGAAAATAAATAAAAACAGAGATTACTTCATCTTTTTGAGCAAAATTCAGAAAAGTAATAAAATAATAGTCTTAAAAATATGAAATGTTGTCAATTGTAAATAATATTTTTAAACCATTAAAAAAAAGATAAAAGCTTAAAGAAACATTTAAAAAGGAGCTACCTGGTGGAAGAGACCAGGTATCGAAACCGGTACCTCTTCCACCAGGTAGCTACTTTTTAAATTTTTGTTAAAGCTTGGATCTTTGTAGGTATTAACTATTTAAATAGAATTTGTGGTGTACCCACATAGAAAAATGAGACATTATATGTTGCATAAATGTATAATAATATTTTTTCCAGAGGAGCTGAAATTAGCTTACAAGTGGTACACCTACATCATATTAGGAGCGTCTGTCATCTTCTCCTGTATGGGGCTTAACCTGGTATTTTCAGTTTCGCACATAATTATAAATCTAGTACGTTATGACACTTTTTGGTGCCGCAGTCAAACCCGGCATAATCAAAGACGTACCACACCGCTAATCAATATATGTACGCTGATGACGTCGCCAGTCAAATGTATGAAGCAATCGTGAACTATCCGTCATGTTACGGTACTTTTTCACAGGTGAATTAAAATCGCCAGCCCATTTCTAGCAAAAAAATGCTATTTACCTTTTGAGCGTTCAGCCTACTTAAAGAAAACTACTATTTGACGACACGTTTGGCTCGGTTTGTAGACACCTGCCTACTGAGCCGGCGGTCCCGGGTTCGAATCCCGTCTAGTACCCATAACACAAGCCTTCTTCAGCTTAATTTGGGACTAGATCGATTTGTGTGAGGTTGTCCAATATTTATTTATATTTATAATAATAAGTCGCACCAAATCTTATCTGGCAATCAAAGTTCATAGTGCCTTCTGAGACGATTTATGAAATATAGTAATGAAATAAGTAGGGACAATATTCTTTTGTAGGCCACACAAGGGCACTTTTACATGTCTGAGTCTAGTAGAATTTTATTTCACAAGAGGAGACCACAGTTGAGAAGAAACACCGAAAGAACTCAAATATTTAATGTTTCCAGGGTATGCTATGGCTGATATACGCGTACTCGTTTATTTTGTTCTGTACGATTCCTGGCGACGCAACGTTCGGCGCGTTTGTGATGAAGCATGGGATCCACAAATACTCATACGATACAGCGATTGCGATCATCGTTGTCAAGACGCGTAAGGTGTCATTTTGGAATTTCTAATGGATACACTGATGGTGCGTTTACACCGTGACGTGTCTTTTGCGTCACGGTTTTAACGCATATTGTCCAGACTGAAGCTTAAAATACGCTGGAGGTGCGTTTACGCAGTCAAAAGTGTCATAATCATAAGAATGACGTCGAGAGAGTGAGACGCTCACGCGACGTCAAGCTTCGGTGTGGACAACGCACCGTCAATGTATTTTGAGTTGCTTCGGTGTGGTAGCTCCTTACCGTTACCGACGTGTCAACCACTCCATTAATATCTTTGATCTTTGATTTCCTTTTGAAAGGTTTTGGTTATTTATTATTATTACAAAATCACATTACACATCACAATGCAAAGACGACGCGGTCGGCGCAGTGGTTAAGCAACTGCCTACTGAGCCGACGGTCCTGGGTTCGAATCCCGGCAAGGGCAAATATTGTGTGATGAACTCGAATATTTGTGCCTGGGTCATGGATGTTATTTGTATTTAAGTATGTATTTATTTATATAAGTTCATAGTTCATAGTTCATAGTTATTTATTCAGTAAACAATATACATTGCATTTGAATATTTACATTAAAACACAAATCAGGTACACATTAACAATCTAGCTTATATTAGACTATTTATACTAATAATTGATTATACTATTATTTATACAAGTTAAAATAATCAACAATAAATTTAGTCCTATATTAATTACACATTCTTAAATCTATTTTCATGTCAAATTTTACTCAATAATATACAATAAAATAAATAATAATTACCACACATTCAAAAATCTAAATAGATGTCAATTTATTTAATAATCTACAATTCAAAATCAAATTATTTCATTCATTAATTATTCACTATGATTCTACTACACTGAATGTCCTGCTTGATAAAACTCGTCCACCGAATAAAAACACTTCCTTAACAAAAATGCCTTCAAATTAGTTTTAAACTTGCTTAGACTCGTAACTGACTTAAACTCAACGGGTAACCTATTAAAGAAAGCAATTCTCTGGTTGCTCGCAGAGTGCTTGACAATTCTGAGTTTAGAGTTTATCGTTTGAGGTAAATCCATCCTTCTGGTTGCCAGTCGCTTTTGCCTCTCTTCCAAAGTTTCAATACAGTTCAGATTCTTTATTAAATCACTCAGGACTATGAGAATGTACAGACTAGGAACTGTAAGGATTTCAAACTCAGAAAAGTAACTTTTACAGGATGTTGTTTGAGGTATTCTGGCCATTGTTCTGATCGCTCGTTTCTGACTCACGAATGCAGATTGGATATTGTATTGGAAACTGTTGCCCCAGAACTTAATACTATATCTCAGTTTGGATTCTACCAAAGCGAAATACACCGTTTTTAGCTGAGACAGTGATAACTCTTCCCTGAGGCTTCTCAGTGCGTAGCAGGCCGAGCTGATGGATTTCACTAGAGACGACAGTTCATCCTTCCAATTAAGATTCGAGTCAATCTTGACACCAAGAAATTTGACTGAATCTACCTGGTTGATTTTCACTCCATGGGATACAATTTCTAAAGTGTCTTTATTTCTCGAGGTGGTTCGAAAAAGTAATGCATTGGTCTTGGAACAGTTTAGCGTCAAATTGTTTCTGGTAAACCAGGCATGTAGGGCCTCCAAAGCAAAATTAACTTTGTCATTCAGCTGTGACATATTCTCCGCTGATATTATGGCGTTAGTGTCATCAGCGAAGATAACAAGTTTTGTATCCTGAACGGTTGTCTTCATATATAGTATGTTTATCGTCGTCTAGTGTCCATAACAAGCCTACTAGAGCTTACTGTGGGACTAGATTTATTTGTGTGAAGTTGTCCGATATTTATTTTATATATATATATATTTTAAAGAATATGAAAATATCAACATTTTAACACCACAGTTTTTATATTAAGTGAACCATTGATACAAAGCTTAAAGCTCAAAAATTTTAAAAGAGTTACTTGGGTGGGAATCGAACCCGGTACTTCTGGATTACCGGTGCAGAATTGAATTGCGGAAAGGTTAACGCGCTGGACCGGCAATCTAGAGGTACCGGGTTCGATTCCCGGTCTCTTCCACCAGGTAACTCATTTAAATTTTTCTTTAAGCTTTGATCTTTGTGTGTTTCCATTACCGCGACGCGGAGGTTTCATACACTGTGATTTGTGAAATCTAGCACAACTATGCTTCGCGACTCTTGTCGCGCGGCATAACGTCACCTGTCACTCTCTCATAGTACTGCACAGGGAGAGATAGATAGATAAATATCTCGCGCGAGAAAGAGTCGCGTATCACAGTTGTGCTTAGACTAGATGTCATTGATCAGAGATGGGCATTAATCGATCAATTAATCGACTAAAAAGTTAATCATCAAAATTAATCGCGCTTAACGAGAGAGTCTTCGATTAACGATTAACTAATCGTCATTTTAATCGATTAAAATTTCACGATTAATTTCTCGATTAAGAGTTGGAACACGCGCATTTTGTGCTTTTTACGAAAATACAATATGTCTTGTCGAGGGACAGAAAATGTACCTTTAGAAACTTTTTTGGTTCGGATACCTTTGTATCCGACCGTTCCCTCTTCCCTCTTGTTACAGTAATACACGATGGTTTTTATAGTGCAGCTAAGAAGTTCTAGGCAGGGACTTAGACTTACAAACAAATATTTTATTTTATCTTATATTAGTTAATCTAATCGATTAAAAATTTAATCGCTAAAAATTTATCGACGATTAACTTAATCGAGATTAAATTAATCGGAACTCGTACGATTAGATTAACTAATCGACAATTTTAATCGTTAATCGAGATTAAAAAAGTGAATCTTAATCGTTAATCGATTAACTTTTGCCCATCTCTGTCACTGATCCATCCCAGGGAACTACTGAATCCCGCTCGCTATTAAGATTTGTCCTGAATTCGCTCGAATATATTGTCAAATCAATCTAAAAGAACTAGTGAGAACCAGTATACGCCATAAATTCCCAAAGCCACCTTACTGTATCTAACCGTAGTAAAATAAAATTGACATGATTTGTATGTGTTTTATATATTTCAGTTTTCAATTTCTACGGCTTTCTGGTGGTGTTCAGTTTAGCGAGGGCCATACACATCGACGAAGAATAGAGCCCTGCAAGTACATGAAGATTTTAAAATTGATATTTTTGCAATATTACTTTACAGTTATTGTGATACAAAATTGCAAAAATAAAATAAGACCTAATACATCTTAATTAATCCAGTACATTTTATTCCCTAACCCTTGCCTGTTCCTTGCGCGGTGCGGTTTTTTGATCCCAGTATGGTCCTAGATCACAGGTAGACCAATAGGGAACATGCATAAGTCATAAATAAATAATTTCTCATACAGGGTGTGTAAACGACTTTATCTTGATTATGTACGACTCCCGTCCCGTGATCACCTAATGAGTCGTAACGGTTGAAGCTCAAAACAAACTAATCTCTCAATTGAGAGATTATATAGTTTATCACGGGAGTCGTACATTATAAAAAAGAAGATATCGTAGAATATGTAAGGGTGAAGTCCGGTGTCATCCTGAGGGTCGTAAAATCGGAGTCTCGCCACGACGTGAGTTTTAATTCCTTCGTGCTGAGAGTTCCGACGGACCAACTACTCGACCTTCACCACGGAAGAGTACTGGCCGAAAGGTGTCATGTTCCGGCGTTTCCGTGGACGGCTACCTGACACTTCGAACACGCGTAACACATCGCTGTTCAAAAATGTGACCTAGTTTAGTTACTTATATTTTTATTATTTTTATTGTTGTATATTTACTGCGTTTCCATCAGAGATGTGTAGTGAGGGATGTGTTTTAGTTACCCAATAGAATCAGCTGCGCTAAGCAAGAATAAGTGAATGAAGTTATTCCATTGGTTAACAAAAACACATCCCTCGCTACGCATCCTCGTGCATCTCTGGTGGAAACGCAGCCTAATAAATACGGAAGAGTACCTGGACCCTGGACCACCCTGGACTATGGCACCCAACTTTGTGACGTCATTGTAAAGTCTCTCTTACGCCTTGTTGCTCGGTGGCAAATATGTAACTACTTCACTACATAGTATAAAACACAGATGAATAATAAAACAAAGTCGCTTCCTGTCTCTGATTTTGATGCGTTTTTTTAAATATATACAGTGATGCAAGAGGAAGGTTTATATGTATAATACATGCATTATTTATCAGCATTGCGCCCGTGCGAACTGCGAAGCTAGTATACTACAAGTATCTATGGTCTTAGAGCATTAAACCAATAGAAGTGGTTCATTGACCTGCGTTCCCTTTTGCTAAAAGTACAAGACCGTCAGTCATAGTCATAGTAGCTTTGAGTGGTTAAATACTCAAAGCATAGTAGTGTTACGAGCGTGGGGTTCGTATTTGATAGAAAAGCACAAATTAATCCACTAAATAAAACACTCACTTTATTACCCAAATTACGTACTTACAATTCACACGAACTGTACTTAAAATCCACTAATTAAAACACACACACACACTATTTCACAGATTATGCACTCACTATTCACACGAACTGTACTTAAGCGCACTAATCACTCAGAGTCTTTCTCTCCGATTATCCTTGTACTAGCACTCGATCGCAGTTAAAATGTAACTAACTCGCGCCGGCCGTCGGCGCCTTATATATCCCGCGGAACCGCTCTGGAAGTATTGTCCACACATATCGCGAATATTCTAGTAAGTTCCAGCGTGAGGGCCGAGAACATTCGAGGCCATAAATGTCTCTCTCTAATGGTGCACTCTCTGTCACTCCCTTCTCGAATGTTCCGAGTATAGCTATCTCTTTCTAGTAGTGCTATCTCTGTCACTCCTACCGGATATTTCGCCATATAACGATTTGTGCTTCAGAGGCCCATAAGGGGTCCTGAAAACGCCTGAAAACGGGTTTTCAGGTTATGGCGTCATGTGATAGAGGGTGCCCTGAAACGGACTGAAAACATGTTTCAGGCGCCTGAAAACGACAGCAACTTGGGTGAAATTACAATCTTTAGTTCTGTGATAGAGCAACTTCTGAAACGGCCTGAAATGACTTTTCAGCCTGCTGAAAACGCCTCTAAAGCACTGAAATTGACGTTCAAAGTTTTTGACCTAACCTACCGGCGTAACATTACCCCCTCCTAAGACATGCTCGTCCCGAGCATCATTAATTCCGTGGTATCTGGCCAGCCGGTCAACATGAACAATCTTACTCGGACTACGAGGATGCCGCTGGATTCTATACGTGACGACGTTTATTTTAGTGACTACCCTGTAAGGTCCCTCCCGATTTGGAGACAGTTTCGGGGACTTTCCTACTCGTCGCATAGAGTTATGTAGCCACACCAACGATCCTTCCTCAAAACGCTCTTGGTAAGGCTTCCGGCCATGTCGGGTTTTGTGAACACGATTGTCCTTGTTTCCGGAGTCAGATTTTAGAAACGAACCTGCGTCGCCTAATTTCCATGCCATCCCTTTCCATGGTGCTCCCACGTTGCACAACTTGAGTGTTTTTCTGCTACGAGTATGCGGTCCCTTATCTGATGCACACTTAGTGCATCTTCTGCACCAGTTTTCTACATCTTCTCGGTAGTTCATCCAATAGAAACGTTTTCGAATCATCATTAGGGTCCTCTTGACTCCAAGGTGTCCACCAGGCGCTCCGTTGTGAAAGGATCTTAAAACATCTCTCACTCTTTTCCTTGGGACAACGACTTGCAAATGAACATCCTTCCCATTTGCTGATTCCCACAACCGGCTCAGCACACCATTATGCATAACCAAGCTATCCCATTTGTGCCCAGTAACTTTTTGTTACCGCACTCATCGGAGCTACGGCACACTATCTTGGCTTAGGCACACCCGTACTAATCCAATTGAAAATGGGTCTCACGTCAGGATCCTCTTGTTGCGCTTGCTGCATTATTTCATCGCTCCACTCATCGCTGCCAGTAACAGTTCTTAACATTCGAATTCGAACACATTCCTTGTCATTTCGTCTTAAGCAATGTTCATCGTTATCGACACAACGTCTTCGTGATACAGCGTCAGCGTTTACCCGTTGTGGTACTGACCCCAAGGGGCCCATTGCCCTTACTATTGAAGCTGGATCCCTGTCCCTCCTATTCGTATTCGGACAACTTGACTGTATGTGTCCACGTACTCCACATTGGTAACAACGTGGCCCGGATTCACCGCGAGGAGCTACCGGCTTCCTAGTCAACACTCCTCGTCTATCCCTTCTCGGACAGCTTAACTGTATATGTCCACGTTCTCCACATTGATAACAACGTGGTCCAAATTCGCGCTGGGACGATACCTACTTCCCAGTCGACATTCCTCGCCTATTCCTTTTCGGGCAACCTGACTGCAGGTGGCCACGTTCTCCACAGTGATAACAACGTGGCCCGAATTCGCGACGGGAATCTACCGTCTTCGTGGTCGACACTTCTCGCACCATGAATGGCCTGGATGAGTCCTGTCGTACAGCTTCCACCTCGAGAGCGTGGGCTACGGCATCTTTCAGGCTGTCGTGATGTCCCGATCGCACGGCTGCCCTCACTTCCAGGTCCCGGATCCCATCAATGAAAGCCTGTACCAGCATACTGTCCACAAAGGAAACGGACGTACGTTGATAGGCCTTCCTAACCAACTTCTCGATCTCCAAGGCCCACTGCTGTAAGGACTCGTTACGTCCTTGCGTCCTATCCTTTAACTGAGCTCGGTATACGTGCTCCAGGTGACTGTCGCCGTAACGTGCCTCCAAGGCTTCCAGAAGGCGGTCGTACGTCCGGTCGTTCCCCAGAGCTTCGAGTATGGTAAGGGCCTCATCGCGCAGCGCCAACGTCAGTGCTGTCCTGGCTTGCTCCTTACTCCAGCCATTAGCCTGGGAAACGGACTCAAACTGCAGCTTATAGGCGGTCCACGATGAAGTACCATCAAAGGGGGGCACTTTGAACCTCCAACCTCCAGTCACCGATGCGTCGGGTACACAGGTGCTCGTACCATTAGTGACTTTAATTTCTAATTTTTGGAGGCGATTTTTATAGGTCTCCACATCCTCATTGACAGTTCGCACCTTTTCCTTGAAGCCCTCCATTTCCTTGTTGACCTCGTGGATTCGAGTCTCCAATTTTATGTCCATATCGGCCAGTTTTTCCTGCACCTCAAGCATTTCTTTCTTCCATTCGGTCGTGTACTCATGTACCTCATGGAGGATTCGAGACTGTTCTTCCTGTTTTCTCGCCTGTTCTTCCTGGAGTTCCTTTTGCTCCCGAAGGATTCGGGACTGTTCCTCCTGTTTTCTGGCCTGTTCGTCCTGTTTTCTGGCCTGTTCGTCCTGTTTTCTCGACTGTTCCTTTAGGAGGACAAAGATGGCGTTAAGGTCCACTCCTTGTGCACCTGGAGCAGGTGATTCTGACGTACCAGGCGTCGAGTCTCCCGATCCAGATGTTTGGCTTCGCGTCGTCACTCCCTTCGGCTCGGTTTCTCGTGGCATTAACGGAATTTTCTATCCGCACTTCTGACACCAAATGTTACGAGCGTGGGGTTCGTATTTGATGGAAAAGCACAAATTAATCCACTAAATAAAACACTCACTTTATTACCCAAATTACGTACTTACAATTCACACGAACTGTACTTAAAATCCACTAATTAAAACACACACACACTATTTCACAGATTATGCACTCACTATTCACACGAACTGTACTTAAGCGCACTAATCACTCAAGAGTCTTTCTCTCCGATTATCCTTGTACTAGCACTCGATCGCAGTTAAAATGTAACTAACTCGCGCCGGCCGACGGCGCGTTATATATCCCGCGGAACCGCTCTGGAAGTATTGTCCACACATATCGCGAATATTCTAGTAAGTTCCAGCGTGAGGGCCGAGAACTTTCGAGGCCATAAATGTCTCTCTCTAATGGTGCACTCTCTGTCACTCCCTTCTCGAATGTTCCGAGTATAGCTATCTCTTTCTAGTAGTGCTATCTCTGTCACTCCTACCGGATATTTCGCCATATAACGATTTGTGCTTCAGAGGCCCATAAGGGGTCCTGAAAACGCCTGAAAACGGGTTTTCAGGTTATGGCGTCATGTGATAGAGGGTGCCCTGAAACGGACTGAAAACATGTTTCAGGCGCCTGAAAACGACAGCAACTTGGGTGAAATTACGATCTTTAGTTCTGTGATAGAGCAACTTCTGAAACGGCCTGAAATGACTTTTCAGCCTGCTGAAAACGCCTCTAAAGCACTGAAATTGACGTTCAAAGTTTTTGACCTAACCTACCGGCGTAACAGTAGTTATAAAAAAACTGGTCAAGTGCGAGTATGACTCGTGCACCGAGGGTTCCGTACAAACTTTCACTTATCTCATATTAATTGGCTTGGTTGAGTTAAGTTTGCACCTGAAATGTATAGCGCAACTTAACGCAACCGTGTTCTCCAAATATGATGTATGAAAAGGACTATATTTTTTATGATTTTATTACAAATGCATAGTTTTCAGATTTTTATAGGTATGTGTAGTATGTTACGATATTACTTGACAAATTTCATAGTTCTAGGTCATCGGGCAGTACCCTATATCATTTTTGATTCCCTTGAGAGTGTCGAAAGGTACGTTTTTTGCGACATAAAGCCGTATCTTTTTTTCACGTTAACGTTTTGCACAGCTTCAAGGGACGTAAATTTACGTATATGGTTTAAATTTCAACTCGATACCCTCACGCGTTCTTGAGATAAAGGGCTGGGACAGACAGACAGACAGACGGACCGACAATAAGTGATCCTATAAGGGTTCTGTTTTTTCCGATTGAGGTACGGAACCCTAAAAACTACTTCTATTATCGATTTTACGCATTTTGATCATCGCTCTCAGTCACTCAGTGGGTATGAAGCTCCATGAAAAAGCTTATAATATTTAGTACTGTTTTTGGATGTACAGTCCGACCAAAAAGAGTAGAAATTAAAAATTGGCAACACTGTATGGTCCTCCCTATCTAATCAATATAAGAAAACTTTTTAATTTCTACTCTTTTTGGTCTTTGTACATCCAAAAACAGTACAAATATTATATTATTATTTATGTAAACGTGTGTTACATAGATTTTGAATTTAATTTTCCTTACTCGGTGTGTGTGACCGTTACCTCGCCCCTCTCAGGTTTTGGCAGACTTTTTTATTTGGGTATACGGCGAATGCGCCTCCGGTTGGTTTAAAGTTCTAAGGCATCAGTGGTCGAAGTGAGACTAATCGCAAAAACGCTGCAACATGGGATTTTGTGGTCCCTTTGAAGGCCAATTTCTTCAGACTGACTGTGTATCCCGTGCTTATCCCGTGTATAGATTACACCACATTTGCTCCAATGCGTATACCTACCGAATTTTGGCCCTGACAATCAACTGTGGGTAACGGCCTTTTTTTTGGGACGTTGTCAACGACGACAGGAATCGAGTTGTGAATATCAATCAATTGTTTTGAAAGTTTGGATTTTTATAGTTCCTTTTATATTTAATTTATAACTCGACTAAGTATCGTATACAATATTACAATGGCAAAACTCGACACATTTAAATGTTTGTTATTGTAACGTTATAATGACTTTATGAAATTTGATAGGCGCTTCCCTCTGTTAGGCGCCATTGGGAGCAGTTTGCTATTTTTATGCTGTTTGTGCAAGAATGTGGTCGATTTGCGTGTTGTTGTGGATGCACAGCATTATACGAAGGCGGTTCTATATTTTCACTCTTATGGATTACCTTTTGCCCATATTTCTGGCCGTTGTGTATTACTATACGATGAAGGCTACAGGCACTAAGGCCTCAGTAAGTTTCTGTCCTGTAATATAGTATCTGGTACGGTTTACTATTATCTTGTAGAAACTTTTTTGACATATATTTGTTTTGCATAACGATACTTGGCAGAAGTAACGTTTGGCAGAAACATCTTACGCAGAGTATGCTTTGGCATAAATCATTTCGCAGATTTTTATAATACCGAATCTCATATTGGCATAATTTTGATGAGCATAACAGTCTTCTAAACGAATAGTACTTTCGCAGATGTATTTTTTGCATAATATTTTAGGCGGCATAAAGTTGTCAAGCCGAATACCATTTCATTACAAGATATACTTCGTTGTCTTATCTTGTTGTACAGGACATATGCGGAATACCTAACCTAATCCAAGTCAGACCGGCCCTAAGGTGCAATCAGTATCTAATTTATGCATTACAAATTGTTGTGATTACACATTTTGTCCATGGAGTGGTATGGTAGCCGGCCGATGCCGCGCGGCTCGCTGGCTTCGCTCGCTCGTTAGGGTCTCAGTTCAACCTAACACTCCTCCTGGCTTCGCTCGTCGTCGTACCTAACCTAATCCAAGTCGGACCTGCCCTAAGGTGGAATCAGGACCTAATTTAATTAGGTACTGATTGCACCTTAGCGAGCCGCGCGGCATCGGCCGGCTACCATACCACTCCATTGTTTGTAATGCATACTATTTATGCATTACAAATTGTTGTGATTACACATTTTGTCCATGGAGTGGTATGGTAGCCGATGCCGCGCGGCTCGCTCGCTCGTTAGGGTCTCAGTTCAACCTAACACTCCTCCTCGCTTCGCTCGTCGTCGTACCTAACCTAGTCCAAGTCGGACCTGCCCTAAGGTGCAATCAGTACCTAATTTATGCATTACAATGTGGTTGTTCCATATTGGGTTGCATAAATTTTAAATGTCGATGTGCATAACCACTTTTGTCATTATAGTTCTTGCGCATAAGGTGTATAGTCATTAATTGATCCGCATACATTTTATGACCATAATGTTTTCACGCATAAGTAAGGAATGCCATATAATTTTGGAGCATATCAACCTGAATCATATTCATTAATCGTCATAATGTTTTTATGCATATCCTGCATTGGCGCATAATACTGAAGGACAGAAATATTAATCTCAAAATGTTTTTACATCAACGTTATACTGCTTTTCTGGCAGCAGTTCATTTCTGAGGGGGTCGCAGTTCTTTCAAACCTAAACTTATCTACTTTTCTGGCCGATGTTCGTATTTATAGGTTCACAGTTCTAACCTAACCTAACCTACAACCAAGAGGTCAGTGTGGAGTAGGATTCCTTAATGCGGGGGCTTCGCCCCCCGAGCCCCCCTTTTTGTTTTTCTGCTCATGCAAGTTTTGTATCATTATTTCAAATGTTATATTTGGTACATGTGTTATAACTTATACTATATGATGTCTATTGCCATTAATTATGAAAGCCACAATTTATGCGTTGCACTTCTTCGTACTATCAATTATTATGACATTCAATAATATGATTTGAAATTTTGTGCCATACTAAATTATGCTTATGAAAAGCCTGCCAAACAACAATTATGACGTATAAAATGTTATGCAAATAACAATTTATGACAAATAACAAGTATGAGAAAAGTCATTATGCGAAGTGAGTTTTGACAATCAAATTTATGACAAAAAAATTTATTCCACTAGAGGTGATCCCTTACAATTGTTGTGATTAAAAATTTAGTGGCAGTTGCCCCGCGGCGGCAAGATACCTAACACTGCTCCTCGAACCGCTCGTCGTCGTACCTAACGGTACTTACATTCTACTACGTAAAAAATAATTATGCTATTGTAATCGTATGCTATAGGATTATTATGGTACATAAAATTATGCTAAACCAAAGTCGGCTAAAGAGATATTCTACAAAACAATATGCTGCAAAATGTGTCGTATGCGAGGTACCTAATAGTAATACCAACTATACCTTTATGCCATCTTTCCATTCGACCGAAAGTGTTTCTGCGAAACGTGTTATGTGAAGTGTATTTCTGACCAATATTATTCAGCCAGATGAGGGTAACCCATCTGGTACACTTTATAATGATGCAGTAAATGTGGCATAAAAGAGTGGGCTAATGAGCCTATATGACCAATAAAGACAAGCGATATGACACTGGATAGGATAGCTTATTCAAAGTTCTAAAACGATTACTATGGCAGGAAGTAAATAAAGTTATCGCTGCATAAAAGACGTTTGAGTTGAAACGTTATTATGTAAGGTTTTTCGGTAGTAAGTTCCACTGTATCGCTTACCTATTTATTAACTTTTTTACACAGGGATTCGAGGTTTCCTGCCGTATAAAAAGTTGTAGAATATGAAAAACCTTTCCAATGATATATCGCTTGTCGTTATTGGTCCCTAGGCCCGAGTCCATACTAATCTGCCCATACTCCTTTACATACATGAAGTAAATCAAAAATTAAGTAAAACCTGCTCAGCCTATTTCGACATATCTAGATAGACAC
Organism: Apotomis capreana; assembly: GCA_947623375.1. Lineage (NCBI taxonomy): Eukaryota > Metazoa > Arthropoda > Insecta > Lepidoptera > Tortricidae > Apotomis > Apotomis capreana. Next base: position 4,754,259 of record OX392520.1, read on the forward strand.
GTTCAACACAATGGTTGAACTAAATCACGCGAGGTTTTTTCAGCTACCTTTTAACCAACCGGTGATATTTGGCGATGTTCTTTGTCCCCCCCGCCACCCCCTAACAACCTCATGTGTATTTTTTTCGCCAGTATTTCGTGAAATAGAGTCACTATTTTGAAGTATTTAACAAGTAAAAATTTATTTTTATCGAAATCGAGAAAGAGTATCTACTCATGTGGTAAAAAAAAATCTTAGTTCGTTCATTGTAGAAAAATACACGTGCCCATTCATCCCCCAACGTGATCTGTCGTGATTTTTCCCCTATCGAACCACGCGTGACTTGTGCATAAGCCCTAAAGTGCGTAATAATTAATTCCTAAAGTACCCCAGTGCTTGACTATACACCGCTTAAGTAGTTTTAGTTTTTGTCAAAAAGTGATTATTTATTTTAGCACACGTTGGATATTGGTGAGTTAGGACCTGCGGAGCGCGGAGTGCACGTGCTCTTCGCCCCCGAGAACAACGTCACCAGGCGACTCATGGAGCAGGTCGGCGCCAGGCTGGGGCTGCGGCGGCTGGACCACCTGCCCGGTGAGTGCTGCGGCATCCATGTCCATGATGATGATGTTCAGGGACGGCCGGCCGGCGTTAGGCGTGCGGACAATTTTTGAGGATGTAAATCGATTCTATTTTACACTTAGACTGCTTTAAATGTCAGAAATGACCGTCAAAGTCCAATGTTGCTATATAGCACTAAAAACGCTCCATACGTTTGGCCTACCTACATATGACGCCATCCGTGGGCTTAATACAGTAATTTGCCATTTTTCACCGTGAAAAAGTGCGTATAAGGTTCATGGTTGTCATACAATTATTGTTTTGTCAAACTATGAGAATTCTAAAAACAATTTCAAAATTTATTTTTCGATTTAAAAAATATTCAATATTTCGTACCTTTGAAGTCACATATTGTCGGAGATCTCCAACCGCTTCGCTTGTCTGGAGAACTTTGTCTCAGTGGACAAGATCAACGACGGGCTAGTGGAAACTGTCCACACGGTAGGGTCTAAGTTTTTCAGACCCCGCCGTAAAGATAGACCTCAGAAATTGTCTGATCGAACCTTAAACCTCATGGCTGAACGACGCTCGCTACAGTTGCAGTCTCCCGATGACGCGAGGTCATATAGGCAGCTTAATAGACGTATATCGAAGTCCTTGCGACATGATCTGCGGCTCTTCAATGCGAACCGTGTTAAAGAGACCATTGAGCAGAACAAAGGCTCCAAAGTGTTCGCAAAGGACAAGTCTATTGGACAAAGCCAGCTGACCAAGCTGAAACGGGAAGATGGCAGCATAGCGTCGACCAAAGCAGAGGTTCTAGGCGAGATCGAGAGGTTCTATGGTCAGTTATACACTTCAGTCGCAAAGCCCTTTGACAGCTTGGTAGGCGATCCAAGAGCCAAGCTGTCCCGACATTATACCGAAGACATCCGGGACATCAGTCTGTACGAGATTAGGATGGCCCTGAAGCAGCTTAAGAACAACAAGGCGCCGGGCGAAGACGGAATCACCTCAGAGCTTCTGAGAGCGGGTGGAACACCGGTACTTAAGGTCCTCCAGAAGCTCTTTAATTCCGTCTTGTCCGAGGGCAAAACGCCTGAAGCATGGAATAGAGGCGAGGTGGTACTGTTCTTCAAGAAAGGTGATAATAGCCTATTGAAGAACTACAGGCCCATCACGCTTCTAAGCCATGTTTATAAGCTGTTTTCAAGGGTCATCACGAACCGTCTCGAACATAGACTTGATGACTTCCAGCCTCCCGAACAAGCCGGTTTCCGAAGAAGCTATAGTACCGTAGACCACATACATACGCTGCGGCAAGTTATACAGAAGACTGAAGAGTATAACTTGCCATTATGCTTAGCGTTTGTGGACTATGAGAAAGCCTTCGATTCGGTGGAAACATGGGCGGTGCTCGAGTCACTTCAGCGATGCCATATTGACTATCGGTACATTGAAGTGTTGAAGTGTTTGTATAGTAACGCCACCATGTCGGTCCGAGTTCAGGAGCAGAGCACAAAGGCCATTCCATTGAGAAGAGGCGTAAGACAGGGGGACGTTATATCCCCGAAACTGTTTACGGCCGTTATGGAAGACGCCTTCAAGCTCCTGGAATGGCAAGAACTTGGCATCAACATCAATGGCGAATACATCACTCACCTTCGGTTTGCCGACGACATCGTAGTCATGGCAAAGTCGATGGAGGAACTCAGTGTGATGCTCGATGACCTCAATCGAGTTTCTCAACGGGTGGGCTTAAAAATGAACATGGACAAGACGAAACTCATGTCAAATGCCAAGGTTGTGCCCATCCCAGTCTCTGTTGAAAACTCGGTACTCGAAGTTGTTGACTCATACATCTACCTAGGACAAGTGGTGCAATTAGGTAGGTCCAACTTCGAGAAAGAGGTCAACCGCCGAATCCAACTCGGCTGGGCAGCGTTCGGGAAACTACGCAATGTCTTTTCGTCCGACATACCTCAGTGCCTCAAGACGAAAGTCTTCAACCAATGTGTGTTACCAGTGATGACTTACGGCACCGAAACGTGGTCTTTCACTATCGGCCTCATCTCAAAGCTCAAAGTCGCTCAACGAGCAATGGAGAGGGCTATGATCGGGGTGTCTCTACGTGATCGAATCAGAAATGAGGAAATCCGTAGACGAACTAAAGTGACCGATATAGCTCACCGGATTAGCAAGTTGAAGTGGCAATGGGCAGGCCACATAGCACGCAGAGCAGATGGCCGATGGGGCCGAAAAGTGCTCGAGTGGAGACCTCGGACCAGCAAGCGCAGCGTAGGACGTCCACCTACAAGATGGACAGATGACCTTATAAAGGTCGCCGGAAGGCGCTGGATGCAGGTCGCTTCCAACCGGTATATATGGAAGTCCAAAGGGGAGGCCTATGTTCAGCAGTGGACGTCCTATGGCTGAGATGATGATTGTCGGTGATAGTGCAATACCGTGTAAATAACAGCTGTCGATACATTGCCATTTCAATAAATTACTTAGCATAGCATTTGTTTGAACATGTTACTAACGCGGTATTGCACTATCACCGACGATTTAAAAAAAAAATGTTTTTGTTTTTATTTATTTTATGTTGTATGACATATTGAGCTAATTTTATTGATATAACTACACTTTGTTGTATAATTCAACATCAGTCGCATCCCCTATTGCTGATCGCCATGCAGGAGCTTGCGTTCACTCAGCCCTGTTTCTAGTTGGAGTCCACGGTTACTGCCCCGGTGGCGTTCCTATTCAGTATTCAAATCAGTTCAGTTCAGTTTATTTATTCCTGCTGAATCAAATTTCATTTCAGAGTAGGTTCTTACATATGTTTTACGGTTTTAGACCAGCAGGGGCAAAGCCATAGTATCCATTTTTGATGCGGTTTTTTCGATTACGTTTTAATATAGCGTGGATATTTCAAAATGATTTATTCTGTTACTTGTGTGTTTTTACAGATAGGTCTGAGACAGGCTACTTTGCGTTTTCTAATGTGACGCCCATGTCAATGCTCGAATACTCAAAGGGCATGAGCCCTATGGATGCCATAGTTATATTTGAGGTAAGACATACACTAGGTAGGTTCCTTTCAGCTGTTGTGTGCATAAAATGCGTGATAGAGCGCTGACTATACAATATTAAAGCCAAATTTATTCCTTAATATCATACAATTTTATACATTTACATGCGAAATGAAATAAATAATAAATAAATTATAATGTGTGAGTTAACATTTCATTACATTATTTTTAATTGATATATTATTATTGAGCTTATTTTATTTATTAATATAATATTATTTCATTTCATTAAGGACCTCTCGACGAGTATAGAATGAAGACTATACAATAAAGGGTAACAAAATAGGGGCCCTATATATGATGGTTGCGTTTATCAAGTGATAATTAAGTGACAAAACATCCGTCAAGTTTTGACCATGTTTTGACAAAATGCGAGTGTGAGTGACAGATGCTTTGTCAATTATTTATCACTTGACAAACGCAACCATCATAGGCCCCCAGGGATTGTAAACCACAACTATAGATATCGTGACATTGTTATAATTAGAAAAGCGGTTTAAACATTAACAGCCCAACACGTTTCGAATTCATATGGAGCTCTTCATCAAGGACAGACATCCGTGCTGCTACGCGACTCGCGACCCACATAGTCGCGGCTAGCAGTCCCTGACGAAGAGTTCTATACGAGTTCGACACATGTCGGGCCGTGCCTGACAATTTTAACGTGAGTTTAAACCGTTTTATGATTATTGTAAGCCTTAAGATTATTTTTGTATAAAAATTACATTTTTGTATAGAATATGATTCCACTAACTTCAAATTTCTTGCTGTTGTTGATTACCTCGGCATCTTTAAGTAAGTTGTTTACTGTAAGTCGTTACTGAAAGTCGCAAAAATAAATAGGTGGATAAATTGAGTTAAAATATTTTCATCTTCGATTCATCCCGACCTTCAGGAGGAGTCTGGTTTTAACTTAGAAGTACCTACAGTCGTCATCAGATATATCGCAGAATATAACATGTATTGTAACGCCCGGTCAATAAGAGTCGTGTTCAGATATTTATGAACGCCTTATATGCTGCGATATATCTGATGGCGACTGTACATATTTATTTAACGATCTATCCAAGATCCCCCGTTTAGATTGTGCATTTATTTACCCGATATTTACCCATGACCGCCCATCTCCATTTGTATTTATTGTTTCCAGAATATTCAGTCTGGTTCTTTGCCGCTGACACTGAACTACACTATCCGTGTGAAGACTGATGCCACGACGCATCAATTTGTGCTGAATCGTGGCTTTGACGTGGGCTTAGTTGGTAAATTCACAAAAAAAACGTATCCAAAACATAGCTATAAATGCCGTAAGCGGGATTTTCTGCCCGCTAATTATATACATAAGTATATATTATACTCTTTAAGTTTTTTCATTGTTTTTGTACGCCAATCGGCGAAACATAGTAATAAATAATAAATAAATAAATAAGGGACAATCATACACAAATCGACCTAGTCCCAAACTAAGCAAAGCTTGTACTATGGGTACTAGACGACGATATACATAATATATAAATACATATATAGATAACATCCATGACCCAAGAACAAATATTTTGCACAAATATTTGCCCCGGCTGGGATTCGAACCCGGGACCGCCGACTCAGAAGGCAGGTGTCTACCAACCGAGCCAAACGCGTCGTCAATAGTGATACATTATGAAATGTAATAACATCTCTGTATCATACGCAGCCGTCACCTGTTTCACAAATAAAAACACTTTGACTTTACTTTTGCAGGCACAAACTACCAGTCATTCACGCGCCTGCAGTGGGCTATAGACTCCAGCTATCTCCAATTGTTGACCGGATCTGATTTAGAACAGGTTCGTACTGATGTGCTTACTTCTATCCAGTGCCGTGTTTACCCCTAAGCGCATAAAGCCCGGGCCTTGGGGCTAGCTAGTCTAGGGGCCCCAGTTCCAGAAGTAGGCCTTCCACCTTACTTAGGTTCTTCTTAAAATACTACTACTTACTATTTAATTTGCTGAAAAGCGTTTTGAAATAGGGGAAGGGGCCCCAAATGCCTAAAGGCCTACTCCTATCCTTATACCGTTGCTCTTCCTCCCTTGGTTTCCGTCGTAACAAGCATCATATTATACTTCAGATTCAGATTCAGATTCAGATTTCTTTATTTCTCAATAGTTTTACATAGTTTACAAAATAGAAAATATGCTAACATATTGAGATCGTCATGATTTTACACATCTTATAAAAACTTTAAACAATATTAAATAAAGGCAAATTATTAACAGTCAGGTACTTAGTTGATATAATTATTGAGATTAACAGTTATCTACCCACTTAACATATGCTCAATATTTATTTATCATTAACTTAATAAACAAAAACAATATTTTTATTTTAGACACATTAGGAACTGTACATATTTATTATTATCATACACTTAAATTATCATTAGTATTTATTATTCATGTATTCTTTTATACTATAGAAGGTTTTACTGATTAGTAGTTTTTTTACCTGGCGACTGAAAGTGTTCATTTCAGTCTGAGCCTTAATTGTCCTCGGCAAATGGTTGTACAATTTTTGACCCATGATTTTCGGACATTTCTTGGCCATATTGAGCCTACATCTACTAGGTCTTAGGTCTTCAGCATATCTTGTTGGTCGTGTCCTATCGTCGCCTATACGTTTAAATTCGGTTGGGTTATTTTTGACATACAATATAACTTCTAGTATGTATGTTGACACTGATGACACTTCAGAATCTGCAGACGCAGTATACGCAGTGTCATATTTAGGGTTTACTAAGGTTTCGGCGAATATTGTTTGGCAACTTTTTAACTCCCAATTTGGGTTGAACTCCCAAGATGAGTTGGGAAATAAAACTATGGGAAATATGGGATATATTTATCCCATGTTTTTATTTGGGTGGAGTTTTATTTCCCAACTCAACGTCTCGCACTCTCGTCATTTCGCAACTAATGATTTGATAGATTATTGTAAGGCAAATTATTACTAGGGATTTTTTAAACATGTCATTCATGTATTTGTCCTTGTATCGGGGCCGACTGCAGGTAGGGCACTTTATTTTGCGTTATCAACCTTTTGCACCTAATAGCTCTAATAGCTCCTCGGCTCGAACTCGAAACCGTGTCCCTGAACGCTAAGTTGACAGCGGATTGGTACACTGTATAGCGACCAATGACGCCGAGGCATCGGTACCCTTACCAATCTTACCATGAGTTTACTGTGACTGTACGCGTTCGCGTAAACGATTTGTATGGACAATTGTAGTTCTACAAAATAACCGCTGTACTATTCTTCATACAAATTGTTCACGCTGTCGCCAGCGAGTACGGTCAAGTAAACTCATGGTTAGAGTCGTTTTCAAAAAACATGTACTTAGTTAAGGGCTATAAATAAAACAAAACTTAATTGATTCCTTTCTGTTACGACAGTTACCCATATCTTTTGTATGTCTAACTGTCGTTACACAAAGGACGCGATCAGAATTTTGTTTTTATTAAGCCTGTAACATGTCTTTTGAAAACGACTCATTAGGGTACTGGGGAACAGCTTCCAGTCTACTTGATTTATTGCCATCTTTGGCGCTCAAAAGTTCTTATCGAGTTGAGCCTGAGTTGAGATTAAAAGCTTAGCTTACTGTTTCCATTTAATAAACTTAAGTCTTGTGCATCCCCAGATCTTGACATTGCAAGAGTTGCCATACGGTAAAATCAACGTGGAGGTGCTGGAATTAGTTTATATGTATTCCTTCGTAATAGTTTTGTCGCTGACCACAACGTTTGGATTCCTCAACATGAGACTCATCGAAGAAAAGAACAGTGGTGTGCATGTAAGTAGAAAATAATGAAATACATCAACATAGAAATCGCCATGATAGCTGTTTCACAAACCGGTAAATGTTAACTTTCTAAACATTTATTTTACGATATCATCGAATGTAATGCAATATAAATGTATTTTTTGAAAAAAAAAACATCGTAGTGACGACCTTCATCTTATCGCTTGCATTTCTGCAGCGAATCCTTCGCAGATAAAAAAAAGGCTCCATCCACAAAGGCATCATCCAAGCGCCCTAGCAGGAGCGCCCTAGGAGGAGTCAGAAGTTTCAATAGTTATCTAAATATTGACGGTGGCTTCTTTTTCCAGTTTTAGGTAATGGCAGCTTTGTTGTGGAGTTAGGCACTGTGTAGGCATGAGTTACATAGCAATACAATTTTGCGAACTTTAGGTAAACATCTATCCAAATTTCCGATCCCTACGTCTCGCGGATGTTTTACTTGAGCTGGAATAGAAACACAGTTTTTTTATTATCCCATGACGGTGTCAAACAAGCATGCGGCCCGCCTGATGTTAAAGCAATTACCTACCACTGCGTATGGACGCTTGCAACGCCAGGAGCATCACACGCGCGCTGCCGACCCTTTAAGAACCTATTTACTCCCCTCTTGAAGGACCGCATACTGTAGCCCCCGGGGACACCTCGGCAGGGAGCTCATTCCACATGCGGAGCGTTCCCGGTAGGAAATTCCTCTGGAACCGGACAGTTCTCGACCATTTAGGCTCCAGTTTGTGAGGATGAACACCCTGCCGATGACGAGCAGTGCGATGGTAGAAGGTAGCCGTGGGAATCATGTCAAACAATTCCGCAGAACACATCCTATTATACAGACGGTAGAACTCACACAGGGATGCAAAATCTCTCCTCAGACTTAAAGGCTCGATTGCACTTTGACGGGTGCGTCCCATATTATATACAAACTTTTGGTATAATTTCAATTTATAAACATAAAAAAGATATAATGCACGATATATATAATAAGAAATGAAAACACAATAACAAAAAAGTACATTCGAATTAAGTGGTAAAACAATTTAAAAACCTAAAACCTACACTAACCTAACTCTAGCCAAGGTCTGTCATTCGCGGAAATGATAAGAAATACCATATTTTCATAAAATATAAGGTTTGGTTGGTATAACATTCAATTCATATAATATCATATGTTATAATGGTTATTTTGTCTAATAATTTTAGTTATAATATTTATTTTGTATAACAATTATGACATATAATATCATTTTAAATAATATTATATGACATACCTAGTACCATTTTATACGCATTTTATAAAAAAAAAACAGTACTTACATAAATCTGTAAGAGCGAAACGAGCGCAGGCAAGGCAGGTAAAGTAGGTCTGACTTGGCTTAAGTTAGGTACGACGACGAGCGAAGCGAGGAGGAGTGTTAGGTTGAACTGCGACCCTAACGAGCCAGCGAAGCGAGCGAGCCGCCCCAGGTCTGACTTGGCTTACGATTCCTAACATTACCCTTATCACCTTAAGGCAGATCCGACTTGGCTTAGGTTAGGTACGACGACGAGCGAAGCGAGGAGGAGTGTTAGGTTGAACTATGACCCTAACGAGCGAGCGAAGCGAGCGAGCCGCGCAGGTCCAACTTGGCTTACGATTCCTAATATTACTTATTTTACCTTAAGGCAGATCTGACTTTGTTTAGGTTAGGTACGACGACGAGCGAAGCGAGGAGGAGTGTTAGGTTGAACTATGACCCTAACAAGCGAGCGAAGCGAGCGAGCCGCGCAGGTCCAACCTGGCTTACGATTTCTAACATTACTTCAATGCTTCGATTGCTTCGATGTTTCGAGTTAATGTATATTATATGTAATAATAATTAAGTGTTTTAAATGTTATACCACTTGATGATTATACACAATGTCATTATACCTACAGTTCATTATATACTATGAAAATATGCATTTTATTGTTATATGTTTCGTTCAGTATACAAATTGAATATTATACCAATTAAATTTATTCCAATTGAGCCTATGTCTAATGAGTGTTATATCTATTGTTTATATATGTTCTATTACTTACCCCACTTTGACAGATCTCACTTTGTTGTTAAATAAGCACGTTAACATTATTAACATTTTTTTTTTATTTAAAATAGCCCTGCATTTAACCTTGATTGCACCAGATGTTAAGTGACAATAAGGCCTAAGTGGAGCATGCTTGGCTAGGAGATGCCTATTCACTCTCCACTTGAAGATATCCAAGTTATATTTATCGGGGAACAGGTGCGCAGGAAGAGAGTTCCATTGCTTAGCTGTCCTCATAAGGAAAGTAGACGCAAAGCGTTATCAGTGGTATATCGACAACATAAGGGTGGAATCCAAGTCCGAGCCGAGTGTTGTATTGTCTGAACGGAGACGGTGGAATTAATTCGTGCAGTCCTAGTGCACACTCACCAAAGTGTATTCGGTAGGAAACCGATAAACAGGCGACTTTCCTGCGGTGTTCGAAATTTTTCAGCTTTTTCTGAACTAAGGCAGGGTCGCCAATGAGCTCCTTCGTACGTTTGTCAATTGAATCCAAGGCGGCCAGTTGGAACATCTTCGTACTGCTGTCAGCAAAAGGGACTCAAGCGGTGGTTGATCCAGTTCCTCCTGGGATCCACAGAGAAGGGACAACAGCTGGCTTGGCTGGATTAGTCTACGCGGTCTAACATAACGGGACACGGGTCACAAACTTCTATAGAGTGATTAAAATAATAATATTGCTTTGCTAAATAATCCGCGATATAATATCGTGACAGTTAATTTGTGTTAACCCGGTATACTTATTTGCGTATTTTTTCATGCATGCATGCATTGAAATCCACCGTACCACCACGATGAGAAAAATAAATACGCAAATAAATATAACAAACACTGCCAAAATAACAAAACTTACTCGACACGTGTTTCGCCCCTCTACGAGGCATCATCATAGAGAAGTATAACGGGTTAGCATAGCACAAATTAACTGGCACGATATTATATCGCCGATTAGCAAAGCAATATTATTATTTTAATTAATATGGCTTTCCGCAAAGCAACGCCTGATTCAATTCATTACTTCTATTAGAGTGAACCAAGCGGTTGCGTCCCCACGACGGCATTGTTGAGCACATACTATTTGGCAACGATCACTGTGCCCCTCAGCTGGGCAAATGTCTCCCACCTTGATTTACAAGGCTTAAAACTCTTAATTAACATGATGTATTTTCCAGGAGATAATAAAAATTGCGGGTGTCTCTTGGGAGGCAATAAGCCTCTCGCACGCACTCAACGTTGTCCCGAACCTGGTGATTTGGGTCGCAGCCTGCGTCATATACTTCGAAGTCTCCGAAATATTTGCCACGAACACCGTCATCATCGGGATAGCACTGGCGCTACACTTTATGACTATTGTTGCTTTCTCATTTGTGTTCGTATACGTATTTAATTTATGTAAGTACAATTCAATCTATAGGTACAAATCATCATCATCATCTCCCTGCCCTTATTCCACTCATGTAGGGTCGGTACAACATGTTTTCTTCTTTCATTCATTTCTATTATTCGTCATTTCAGCGCTTACTCCCTTCTTTTTCATGTACTCTCTCACACACTCCATCCATCGCTTTTCAATCTAGAGGTACAAATAAGTTTTAAAATTAGAAATTGCCACTTTAGTTTGGTATCCAGTGGTTCCGACTAACCTAGCTTCTTTGGGTCAGTCTTAGATACACTACTGGAGACGCCTTTCCTACTATTTCACCTCTGCCAATTTCATTTTCCTTTATGTTAAATATCATGTTGTTTTATAAAAACTATTTCGAAAATCTATTACATGCATTTTGGTCATCGTTCTCAGTGGGCATCAACCTCCGTTAAAAAAATGTGTATAGATACACTGTTTTTAAAGTGCAAAAGATGTTAGACTACGTAGAAGGTGGAGTATTATTTCACAGTTTAGTCAAATATTGCTTTAATAATCAATTTAGCGATTACTGTCATATCAACTCATGGTAAGAATACAGATAGCTGCGTAATGCGTAGTAAGAAATGGTTATAGCATACTTTTTATCCGACTACGGTGAAACAAGAGAGTTATGACTATTATCCCACGCGCACGATTAAATGTTGTTTTTTTACCTATGTTGTGATTATAGTAATAATTTTCCTGTCGAGATGTGCAATAAAGACTTATATTTCAATCCAATTCCAGCTAAGTTCGTAAATGAAGTAAGTATGCTGCTTTACTTGGCGCTGGCTTTCGTCGCCAAGTTCATAGCACTGCTGGTGACGGACCGGATGGCCCTTCTCCTGTGCTGCTTGCTTCCACACGTGCCTTTCTCTATCTTCTGGTCTTTAGTCGGCGATAGAGAAGCATATGGTGAGATATGTTTACGTCGTATACACGAGGCAACTTTAGAGTAAAGTAGCAGTCTGATGGCTCTTATTTATAAGGGCGCCTCTTTAACCAGCGGGCCTATGATGTTGGTTTAGCACGTGATAAATAAATGCTAATAAAGCATTATTTGTCACTCACACTCGCAGATTGTCAAAAAGTGACAGATGCTTTGTCACTTATTTATCGTGTGATAAACTGATAAACGCAACCATCATCTGGCTGCAAGTCTAGGGCGCCTAGAGCCTTTCGATACATTCGAACCTAAGATTTTATTTGTGTTTAATGTTCAAAAATAAGCCTAGATGTATTTAAAACAAACGTGTTTAATATGACTGGACATTTGTTTTTTATTTTGCATTTGACATCATAAAAGAATTCGCTTCGCAAAACGTAAACAGAAAAAAAAAATTCTCCATACTAGCCAATTTCACTATGGCTAACTTAAAAACTAAACGGGAATTTTAACTTTTATAAAAATAGAAGATGCAAGATATCCCAGGCGAAGTTACGGGATTTTACAGTAGTTATTTAAGTGTCTGTAATAATAACAAAGTATGGATTCTGTTGTGCAAAATATGTAAATACATTTTTTTTTTCAAAGCCGTAGAATAGTGTATACCCTGGCTTCAACGCGAGTGAATTATTTGTTATGTTAATTCATCATATCTAGAATAACTCACAGAAAAAATGATCTTTGGTATATATCTGGGCTACATCCCGTGAGTGATATACCTAAAGGATCATGGTGGGTGTCTTCAGTGATCTCAAAAGGCATAATTGTGCAATATAATCGCCTGGATGATTTAAATAATCGAGATTCAGCGAGTTTAACCCGAGTTTTAAAAATGACCAAAGTTCATATGATGATCCGGGTAATTTTGTAGCTGTACTTATACTAAAAAAAACATTTATATAAAAATAGTTTAGCTATACATTTATGAAACATGTAATGTCTAATTTTTTTAATGTGAGTGCACACCAAATTTTTTATATTAAACCGTTAATACAAAGATCAAAGTTTAAAGACAAATTGAAATAAGTTACCTCTAGATTGCCGGTTCAGCGCGTTAACCTATCTCCCAAGCAATCTATTGAAATTCTCATGCTTTGTCTGTCGATCTTTGCATTGTTTTATTGAAATTGATGGTTTAACTAGTTTTCCCTTTAGTCTCTCAAAATGAATATATGTCAGGTGACAGCGTGACTTTCTCCAACATGTGGAGTACCGAGGACGAACGGTCGTCGAGCTTGCCGCTGTCGGTGGGCGGCACCTTCCTGGCCATGCCGCTGCAGATGATCCTTTACTTCATGTTCGCCTGGTACCTGGCGCAAGTACACCCGGGGAAGCATGGACAGGCTATGCCCTGGAATTTCCTATGCCTTGTAAGTCTATCTATCAGCCACAGACGTCCATTGCTAAACAGCGTTTGTAAGGCGTTTTTTGTCGTCATTCCTATTTCTGCAAATGTTGTTGAAATATGTAGATGATTGTTGAAAGTCGATTTCTTTTTCATGTAGGTACCTCGAAGCCACCGGAGTGCGATCATAAGAATCATAATATTCACAATTAAAACCACCGACGATTCCGTTGTGGTAATAATCGTGAAAAAGGAATGACGCGGTTATAACGCTAGTTGATTTACCCAGGCCTCCCTTTTAGCTCGCCACAAACTACGATCCAGTGCAGACCGCGCCCATATAATTATTCTATGCAGTGCATATTTTAATCATCGCAATCGACCTGCGGTTGCTGTGCATACCGCCAGTAGCTAATGTTTGTACTAACTGGACTGTATTAACTAGTGTTGCTGTGAAATCTACCGCTGGAGCGCCTACGCGAATCGTCTACGCAATGTTATCGTACGCGCATTGTGCCATCGACTGTAAATAGTAGTTTTAAGTTCAAAATTCGCATGTCATTGTCTTCCTACTGATCTTGTAGCGAGTACACGTCTTTGTTATAATTTATTCTGGAGTTTTACTATCCGAGACCTTCAGCCCCGAACATGGTCCTTCGAACCGGATAATATTTATGAACCAATTTATTGAATACCTACTGAGGACATCGAGGGAATATTTGAGGAGTTTATATTTATTACTACGACCACTGTGGATCAAGTGAAGAGCCGAAATCTAGTGAAGAAGAGCACCAGGACATCGGAAACCAACAGTGTTGAGTGGATTTAGGTTTATTAGGACCCAGCACTCTTATTCAGGTAGTAATAAGTAGTTAAAGTGAAACTCCAGGTCAGTAATTTGTAATACATTAGCTACCATTTTAATTTACCGTTAACTTAGCTTGTCTAATTATTTGCACGTAAGAAAGTTAGCATTATTATATTAATTTAAGTGTTATATTTCTAGTCAATTATAGTATTCATTTAATTTATGTCTACTTTTAATTAATTTAATTGGCTAGGTTCATTTAAATAGCTAACTTTTGTCAACGTATAGACAGTTAAATTTACCGTTAGTCGTGTAGGTATGCTTAAAGTAATTACTTGAGACGTGTAGCTTTAATATTTTTGTGATATTTAATTTAATTAGGATCAGGATAGATATAATAGGGATAATAAGCAACTCAGAATTATAATTTGAATGATTTATTTATTAAATTTTATATTGAATGATAATTTTACCAATTGATAATCTTTGTTACTGGAAGCAATAAGATAATAGTTTAGCATTTGTTATATTGTATAGGAATTTTATTGAATATTTAATTAAATTATTGTATTACGAATTGAATCTTAATCTATTTATTATTATATACAATTTATTTACAACATCTTACGAACTAGACTATTTTAACTTATTGACTAAACCTAATACAAAGTGTAATTTAAATATCTATAATAAAATATATACAATAATTTGTCATTCTCAAATTTGTTAATTGTTTACATTCAAGGTTGATCAGCTTCTCAAATGGCCGACGACAAAGAGTTAGTGCGCAGGAGAGGCAGTTACAAAGGTCAATTGACATTATTTTCAACATACCTAGCCACATTGAAGGAATCTTCGCTAACCCAGGCTGAGGCAAACCAGTTACAGTTGCGTATAGGTAAGATTGAGGCATTGTATGAGCTATATGATGATGTACAAATACAATTAGAGTGCAAAACTGAAAACTTAGATCTACACATGACAGATAGGGCTGATTTTCAGACGAACTATTTTTCAGTACTATCCCGCGCTCAAGAGATATTAAATAACTACAATAAAAAGCGTGAGGAATTCGAATCATGTAGTAATCGAGGATCGCGTAGTTCTGGCAATCACAAGCTGGTTAAGTTACCCTCGATCTCTTTGCCGAAATTTAATGGAATGCATCAAAATTGGTTATGTTTCCGTGATACCTTTACAAGTCTCATCCATTCTAACGACGAAATTGATAACATAAATAAATTCCATTACCTACGAGCGTCATTAGAGGGGTCAGCCGCATTAGTCATACAGTCTGTTGATTTCTCGGGTAATAATTACGAGATTGCATGGAACCTCTTGTGTGATAGATTCGATAACAAACGGTTGTTGTTGCAAAATCATGTCTCTGCGTTATTTAATATCGAACCGGTCATAAAGGAGTCATCAATACATTTAAAACGTGTCATTGACGAAGTAAACAAAAACTTGAGATGTTTAGAATCCCTAGGCGAGCCCGTGAAACAATGGGGCACGCTTCTTATTCATATTTTAAGTCACAAACTAGATGCTAGGACTTATCGTCAGTGGGAAGAACACAAAGGAAGCTTAGATAAAAATCAACCTATTACATTCGATCACTTTATTATTTTTATGCGTAATCGTGCCGATCTGATTGAAACTTTAGAGTTATCTAGCACAGCAGCCGCCGGCCAATCGGGTCAGCCGGCTAAGATCGCACTTAAACATAGGACTATGCTTTCTACACAAAACACTAACCACTGTGTCACTTCACCACAACCTAAACTGTGTCCAAAATGCAATGAAGAACATAACTTGAGCAATTGTCCTGAATTTCTCGCGCTTAGTAATGATGACCGCCTCGATTTACTGCCGACTTTAAAGGTTTGTTTCAATTGCTTCCGAAGCGGTCACTATGCGAACCAATGCAAGAAGCCAGGGTGCAAAATATGTAAACGCAGGCACAATTCACTTGTTCATGTCGCTGCGATTAGGCAAAACACGTGCGTAGATAATTATTCAACTTCGCCGGCCGGAGTACCTTTATGCAATGCGCCGGCGCCACCGCCGGCCGCGGCCTTAGACAGCGCGCAGGCTGTAACCTTATCTACGATTGTCGAGACGCCGTCGCACTCACACTCATTGAATGAGCAAGGCGTGCTTTTATCAACTGCATTAATCAAAGTTTATGGCAAAAATAATCGCGAGTATATAGCCAAAGCAGTTTTGGACAGTGCTAGTACTTCATCAATCATGACTGAACGGATGTGTCGACAGTTAAACTTACATACCGATTGTATTGACAAATCGGTTGTAGGCATAAACAACACAATGTCTCATGTAGATAAAATGTGCCGAGTATTAATGAAGTCTTTGAATGAGAACTACTCGACACATCTACATTGTTTTGTTTTGCCGTCTATAACTGGAGTCATACCTAGTCGTCAAGTAGACTTATCGAAAATAAACATTCCTTCTGATCTCTGTTTAGCTGATCCTAACTTTCATACGCCGTCAGAGATTGATTTTATAATAGGCGCTGATCTCTTTTGGGATTTGTTAGGATCGAGGAAACTTCATCTAGGTAGTGGGAAGCCGATACTTTTTGAGAGTAGATTGGGATATCTACTCGGAGGCCCGGTAAACAGCGGTCAGGTATCGACCCCATCGCGTACAGTTTATTGTCATTTCACGACTGTTGCTTCTAGTGCTAGTAATGAAATGTTTAGTGATGAGATTCAAAACCAATTTTCGCGTTTTGGGCAGCTTCAAAGAGTTCGCCGTGATGCTTCTCATTATTCTCCGAAGGAGAAATTATATAAAGAGCATTTCTCTGAAAATACGACTAGGCTAGAGCACGGACGTTCGTGTGTACGTTTACCATTAACGGAAAACCCTAACGTTTTAGGTATTAACCGAGATAAGCACTGTGTCTTATCGTTGAAGCGTAGAATAAAAAAGCGCGCGAAATTTAAAGAAAGGTTTTGATATTCATGGTCAAATATGTTGTTAGGTCGTATGTCTGTACGAGTATGTAAGCGAACTCAATTATAAATATAAATCAACTGAACCATAACATACGATCGACTAATTAATTAAAGTTAAATTTAAATATAGAATCGCCGTTAGAAAAGTTAAGTTAAATATAAATATTAAACCATACCAAGAACAATGCATTGTTGCAACCACTGATAATGCGACATTTACCCAGATCTCGGCTCACGCCAGGTTTTACATTTTAAAGTATAGGTGTTGATAATGCGGGCTTCTTGACCTCTGCTAGTCGTCAAGGTCGTGGATGCAGATTTCTAAAGGTTCACTTTGCTGTTTTCTTATTTTTCTTATACCACACTACAAAAGCAATACATTTAATGTTCGTGGGTAATTTAACCAGTCACAACTACTTCTCAGTATTGCGTCATTTACATTTCGTAAATTTTATTAGTGTCTAAAAATATTTATTCTTATTCGTTATTGTACATCATTTATAGGGGCATGCAACGAATCTTCTAAACTATTAAAGCGTTACACTGTAGTTTGTTGGCTGAAGCTGCAGCTATACAACATATTAAAGTCAAATTTTCATTTGTGCCTGCCTCTTCTTCGCACACGGCTAGTCTTTGGAAGCTGGGGTTAAATATAATTTACACATTTAATTTAAGAGTGCTGGGAGATTGTAATTTGTGTCGTACGAAGAGCTCAATCTCAACACTGGGCTGGTACATATTGAAGCGATCCTGTACTCCCGGTTGCTCATCGCCATCTCGTCGAAACCACAAGACTTGATGCTGCTCCAGGTTATTTCCTCATCAGAAGTCCGCTTACGTCGTTGCCGATTCAGGACATCAAGGACCGCAATTCCACTATCTCAGCCGCCATCTGGACTGAACTACTGAGACAGCACATGTGGACCAGACAAAGCAAGGAGTACGTCTGGAACTCCTTGAAACTAGACTTGCTGGTACTGGAAGCTCGAGGTGGCCGTTACGTCGCCGTTTACTCTGAGGCTGTTGACGTCAATAGAGTTGCAGACATCAGAACCGCAACTAGAACAGTTCGTCGGTCATTCAGCCAAGTCGGCCCGCTCCCCGTGTCAACCATGTCTTGTTGAAAGGCAAGCTTTCAACACCCGGGGGCATGTTGCTGTGAAATCTACCGCTGGAGCGCCTACGCGAATCGTCTACGCAATGTTATCGTACGCGCATTGTGCCATCGACTGTAAATAGTAGTTTTAAGTTCAAAATTCGCATGTCATTGTCTTCCTACTGATCTTGTAGCGAGTACACGTCTTTGTTATATTATAATTTATTCTGGAGTTTTACTATCCGAGACCTTCAGCCCCGAACAACTAGCTTCCTTTTTACAAGCTTTTATTTAGCTTGCATGGTATGTTTAAAGTATGTTTGTTCGGGTGAAATCTTGCAACTCAATTTTGAAGCAGATATCGTCAACCGATTGAGCTGAAATTTTGCATACTTACTTAACTTTGATGACAATACAATAATATGGTAGCATGGGGCTGATCTGATGATGGAGCTGGAAGGTGGCCATAGGAACTCTATAATAGAAAAAAGCAATCCTACCGAGCTTGGGCTCTTTAGAATCGTCTCAGTAAGCATTTGATGGATATCCAAAGAAAAGTACAGTCGGCTATAAAAGCTTGCCACTAAAATGTAATTTTTGACAGAAACTTATTATCATACATATCAGACAATCTCACACAAATCAACCTAGTCCCAAATTAAATTCAAAAAGGCTTGTGTTATGGGTACTAGGCGACGATGTATATACTTATATAGGTAAATAAATACTAAAATACTCAGAACATCCATGACCAAGGCACAATTCGAGTTTATCACAAAAATGTTTGCTTTGCCGGGATTCGAACCCAGGACCGCCGGCTCAGCAGGCTGCTTTACCACTGCGCCAACGTCGTCGTTACTTATTCCCAGAAGGAGTACTGGCTCAGGAAACCCAGAGTGGAGGTCGCACAGAAACGCAGAGCGGAGACGGGCGTTGACCAGCGATACTTCGAGAAGCCTCAAGACGGACTCCCCATCGGTATACAAATGACCGATATTTACAAGGTACGGCAGCTTTGTGTAACAATGGATGAAGAGAGAGAATGGATTGTAATCTCTAATCTATGTAAAACTACCTCTGCTACATCCTGATGCTGATCCCGCACAAACTATTATGTTTGGCTCTTTGGCCTAGTTCTTAAAAAAAAAAAATTTTTTTCGACCAACTGGGATCATAGTGCTTACAAAATATGTTAGTAACAGACTGAAATTCTTGTCCTACGGTTAGTGTAACATTATTATTACCTAGGTGTATTATAATATAGTTCGGATTTAATAAATTCGCTCAGTACTTACAAGGGCTTGAAAGGCTTGATTGTCAGTACATGAACCATATGGCAGTGGTTCAAATACTGACAATCAAACCTTTCGGCAAATGCCCTCAGGATGCCGTTAGCGCTAGCCCGCACCCTGCGCGCCAGGGATTAAAATTAAAATTTTGTATGAAATTCCTTTTCGTCGAAGCCTGTTATAACGCACATTATAACGAAATTTCATTGCATGTTTGAGAAAATTGACTTGCAGGTGTTTGGCCGCGAAGAGGTGCTCCACGGCGTGACCATGGCCGCGTATAAAGGCGAGATAACCGTGCTGCTCGGACACAACGGCGCCGGGAAGACCACCCTCATCTCTATTATCACAGGTCCGCCTTATTTTTCTTTTCTTTAGTCGGTCCCTTATTCCTGAGGATTGTGATCACAAGGTATCGTAGTCTCCATCAGTCTCGATCCATTGTAGCGCTCACCGCTTGATGGAATTTCTTCGAAGAAGTGGTTTCTCATATTATAAGGAGGGGTTGTAACCGACATAGTGCACAAGATTGCCCGGTTGAAGTGGCAATGGGCAGACCATGTAGCCCGGAGAATGGACGGCCGTTGGGGCAGCGAAGTCCTAGAGTGGCGACCACGTATTGGAAAGCGCAGCGTCGGTCGGCCCCCGACTAGATGGACGGATGACCTCGTGTGGGTAGCGGGGAATCATTGGATGCGGTCTGCACGGGATCGCACTTTGTGGCGAGTCATGGGGGAGGTCTATGTTCAGCAGTGGACGTCTGTGGCTGATAGATAGATAGATAGATAGTGGTTTCTCTAACCTGGTCAATCCATCTACTCGTAGTTGGCGGGCGCCCGCAGCCTCTCTTGCCTTCCACTCCGCCAATCACGACCAGTTTCTCAAGGCTCTCCGCTCCTCTTCGTATCACATGTCCAAAGTATGAAAGCAAGCGTTGTTGGCAGATAGCAGACAGACGAGTTTTGATGCCTAGTTGGAAAGAATCGACACATTGGTGCGCTTGGCCGTCCCAGGTATCTTAAGCATTCGCCTTCAGCACCACATTCCAAATGCGTCAATTCTCTGTCTCTTTCGCTTGCCAGTACTGTTCACGTCTCTACTCCATACATAAGCCTATACACATTGAGGTATTATTTATAACTAGAGACCCGTAGCGACGTCGAACCGCCGCTAGAATATGGAAATCCGGTAGTGTTACAGAAAATAACTACTTTATCGATAAGAAGTTTTTGGGGAACGAAGAAAAAGTACTCAAAAAAAAACACGTTAAAATGATGTTTTAAAAACGTTAAAATTCTGATGTTTTAAAAACGTTAAAACATGCCAGGCCAGGCCTGATAGCCAACTGCCAGCTTCATCGTGACAATTTTTTCAACTCTTTTGTAAAAATAACTTGTGCATTAATGACATGTGATTCTTCATTAGATTCTGTGATCTGCTGATCTGTTTCACAAATAAATGCATATTATTCGATTTATGGAAAAATATAATTCATGACAATAGTCCCAGAATCTTAAAAAAATAATTGACATATTTTCATAGGACCGAACATAAGATTGGTAGAATTCTAATTTGTTGTTCTTTCTTCAGGACATAAATTTATCGATTTGATCGATTTCTATCAATTTCCAGAAATAGCACATGAATCGAAACGACAAATTTGGTCACTCACTACGCAGGTTTTAAAAAGGAAATCATGGAGTGCGCAACTGTTTTTGTTTAAAATTACTGACCAACAATACTCCACCATTAAAAAAAAGAATATGTCAAATATGTACATGTAATAAAAAAAAATGGTTGCCTGTAAAGTCAGTGTTACGGGCGAAGGAAGATTTTACGTGACAACGTCTTTTTCTCGTCTTTTAACCGACGGAACAAACATCATATGTTTGACAGGTAAGTACGAACAGTTTGTATTTGTATGGGAATATAAAATTATCGTTTTTATTATTTTCCACTCATTTATTCAATATTTTCTCACCGTTTAAACCTTCCCTTGACTTCCACGAATATTTCAATACTAAAATTAGCCAAATCGGTTTAGCCGTTCTCGAGTTTTAGCGGGACAAACGAACAGCAAACATCGTAACAGACGTGAGTTGTCACGTTTCTTCCCTCTTCCCTCCTCCCCCTCCCCCTCCCTCCTCCCCCTCCCTCCTCCACCTCCCTCCTCCCTCCTCCCCCCTCCCTCCTGCCTCCTGCCTCCTGCCTCCTGACTCCTCCCTCCCCCCTCCCTCCCCCTCCTCCCTCCCCCCTCCCTCCCCCTCCCGCCTCCCTCCTCCCTCCTCCCTCCTCCCTCCTCCCTCCTCCCTCCTCCCTCTTCCCATTGAAATAGTGTCTGACAGAAGAGTGAGGGAGATGCTATCTATACTCTCAAGTCTATAATATAAACCTAATTTTAGGGTTCCTTACCATAGTCGGTAAAAACGGAAGCCATATAAAATCAATTTGTGTTGTTGAATTTGACAAATTTTATTTTGAATAAGAATGATCAGCCAGACGTCATTAATTCAAATATGATTTGTCCTTTAGCACGTCAATTTTTTGAAATTTGAATCATTTGTAGGTTATTTCTACCATCAAGTTTCGCATGTTAGGGTAACATGTTAATTATTCCAAATTGCCAACTCGTCCACAATGTTAGCTCGTCTATATTCCTATCTGGGTCACAATGCCAACTTGTCCACACACCCAACACGTCCACATTGCCAACTCGTTCATACACCCAACTCATCTGCATTGTCAACTCGTCTATATTACCAATTCGTCTCCATTGGCAACTCGTCCATATTCCCAATTCGTCCACAATGCCAACTCGACCATATTGCTAACTCGTCCATATTCCCAACTCGTCCACAATTCCAACGCGTCCATATTGCTTACCCGACCACAATGCCAACTCGTCCATATTCCCAACTTGTCCACATTCCCAACTCGTACGCAATGCGAAATCGTCCACATTGCCCACTCGTCCATACACCCAACTCATCTACATTGCCAACTCGTTCATATTACCAACTCGTCTTTATTGCCAACTCATCCATATTCCCAACTCGTCCACATTGCCAACTCATCCACATTTCCAACTCGTCCATATTCCCAACTCGACGATACACCCAACTCGTCTACAATACCAACTCGTCCTTATTATTAACTCGTCTTTATTGCCAATCTCGTCCATATTATCAACTCGTCCGTATTACCAACTCGTCTTCATTGCCAACTCGTTTATATTCCCAACTCATCCACAATGCCAACGCGTCCATATTACTTGCTTGTCCACAATGCCAACTCGTCCACAAATACAACTCGTCCACATTTCCAACTCTTCCATATTCCCACCTCGTCCACAATGCCAAGTCGTCCACATTACCAACTTATCCATACACCAAAGTCATCTACATTGCCAACTCGTCTTCATTTCCAACTCATCAACAATGCCAACTCATCCATATTGCTAACTCGTCCACAAATACAACTCGTCCACATTTCCAACTCGTCCACAATTCCAAGTCGTCCACATTGCCAACTCATCCACATTTCTAACTCGTCCATATTCCCAACTCAACGATACACCCATCCATATTACCAACTTGTCCGTATTACCAACTCCTCCATAATACGAACTCGTCCACATTGCCCCCTTGTCCATGTTCCCAACATGTCAATTTTACCAACTCATTTACATTACCAACTCATCCACATTTCCAACTCGTCCATATTTCCAACTCGAAGATACACCCAACTCGTCTACAATACCAACTTGTCCTTATTATCAGCTCGTCTTTATTGTCAAATCTTCCATATCACCAACTCGTCCGTATTCTCAACTCGTCCACATTGCCCACTCGTCCGTGTTCCCAACTTGTTCATTTTGCCAACTCATTCACATTCCCAACTCGTCCATATTCTCAACTCGTCCACATTGCCCACTCGTACGTGTTCCCAACTTGTTCATTTTGCTAACTCATCCACATTCCCAACTCGTCCATATTCCCAACACGTCTACATTGACAATTCGTCCAATTAACAACTCGCCCATATTAACAACTCGTCCATATTCCCAACTCGTCTATATTACCAACTTGTCAATTTTACCAACTCATCCACATTCCCAACTCGTCCATATTCCCATTTATTTAATCGTATGGCATATACAGTGGCATCAGACAACTCGAGTACTTAATATTACAAATCAACATTAAGATTAGTTAGCCACTTAATGGCTTCGTCACTGAGGGAGAACAGGTCTTCGGGAGGGCCGCCGGCATAGCGCGTTATGGGGCAGTCGTGGATGATATGCTGGATGGTTTGCTCTCCGGCTCCACAGGCGCAGGCAGGAGAATCCACCCACCCGCAGCGGTATTTATATTGAGCGCAGCGGCCGTGACCAGTGCGAAGTCTGTTCAAGCTGCACCAATCACGTCTAGGAAGATCTGACCCTTTTATTCGAGAGCCCGGTATTATCTCACAACCCACTTTTCCTTCCATTTCCGAGTTCCACATCTGCAACCATTCCTGTTTGAGGTTGAAGTGATTATCAAGCAGTTTTGAGGCGATGTTGTATGATGCGTTTCTGGACTTTAGGCGGAGTGTGGTGGGAACAAAAAACTCGGAATTGATAGGGAGACTTGGGATTTTCTGGATTTTGAGGACTTCTTTTACTACATATTCCCAACTCGTCCACATTTCCAACTCGTCCATTTTACCAACTCATCCATATTACCAATGTAGATACATTCCCAACTTACCTACATTGTCAAGTCGTCCATATTCTCAACTCGACCACATTTCCCATCCCGTCGACATGCAAGCGGAAGGACTAAGTTTTTTCTTGTAAATTACCATTTAATTTACCATGACTCATGCCATTTTCCTTGAAATAATTTTTTTGATGGACTTATAATATGTCTTATCTAATCATATTTATAATAATCTATCATAAATTTACGTATTTTAATGACGTTTAAATAAGTTTTACTAATTTTTTTCTGCTTTGATTTTGATTTGTAAAACTCGCCTATAAAAATAATCTTTTCTTGAATGACGGTCAGTTTTTCTAGTCTCGAGCACCAGTCCAACTCGCACTTAACCGGCTTTTTTCTCCACATTTTTAACAGGTATGCGAAAAAAGTTTCCATATCAACATTTTAAAAAGAAAAACAACCTGGCAATTTAGAGCATTGACATAATAGCCCCCAATAAAAAAGACATTAAAAGTTGTCAGAATATGGTTACTGTCATTCATTGTCAACAAACTCTAAAATTATTTTTGCATATTCGTACATGTTTTAAGTGTTGCGGATATTATGTTGCCGACTCAAAAATAATTTTTCATCATGCTGAACAACTTACTACAGGTTTGTGAGCAAATCATGCTTATTATTATTTGGTTATCTTATGTCAAAATAGGGATCAATTCACAGGTCACGTGGTTAGCGCACAGTAGTTTTTTCAAATCCATTTTTCAGTACCTTTTCAGGAAAATATTAAAATTCTAAGAGTTTTATGCACCTCTCCAGCATGAGACGAATCTAATGACATATCATTTATTAAAATCGGACCATAACTGTAGATCTGATGCGATGTACAAAAATCGGCCTCGCGTAATATATATATAGATAGATAGATAGAGCCACAGACCCGAACAAAATTGACGAAAAAAGTGGCACTGCTGTCATGTTCAAGTAGACGCCAATAACGCTTATTTATAATTTACAACAACATAATTACTTCGTACAAAATAACTCTTTACTCAAACGTTTAAGTGTCAAATTGGCTTACGTACTTATTACCACAAATATTTTTCGAGTAAATTAACTTTTTTAGCGTATTCTGACTCATGTCTCTTGTCAAACTTGGAACATGGTACGAATGGAGCAGATTTTAATAGTTTTACATACTAAAAATATTATCATTATTATTTTATTTAGGTACTAGCTTTTGCCCGCGGCTTCGCACGCGTAAACACAATATCATACGTTCACTACACTTATTGCGAGGCCAAAGGCCGTGCTCCGCGTAGCACCGAAGGTGCGGAGCGTCCTAAGGAAGCCGCCCAACCACTTAATATAAGTTGAAGTAACTTAATGCGAGGCCGCAGGCCGAGCTCCGCGTAGCACCGTAGGTGCGGAGCGTCCCAAGAAAGCCGCCTATTAATTTACTTAAACATATGTTAAGTGGGTTGGCGGCTTCTCTACGGCCTCGCATTAAATTACTAAGGGTTTATAAAGTAATGTAGCGCCGAAGGTGCGGAGCGTCCCAGGGAAGACGCCCACCCACCTAAAATATGTTCAAATAAATTAATGCGAGGCCGCCCACCCACTTAATATAAGTTTAAATGTGTGAGCGGCTTTCCTGGGACGCTCTGCACCTTTGGAGCTATGTGAAGCTCGGCCTATGGCCTCGCATTAAGTTACTACTTATATTAGTGAGTTCCCTAGGACGCTCCGCACCTTCGGTGCTACGCTTGTGAACATGATCTTGGTTTAATTAAAATTGAGGCAAGACTTATGATTAAAAAATTGTTTTGAATATTTAGTGTCTATTGTAGATTTAAATAACTTAATGCGAGGCCGCCCACCTACTAAATATAAGTTTAAGTGTGTAAGCGCCTTCCCTAGGACGCTCCGCACCTTCGGTGCTACACTTGTGAACATGATCTTGGTTTAATTAAAATTGAGGCAAGACTTATGTTTAAAAGATAGTTTTTAGGGTTCCGTACCCAAAGGGTAAAAACGGGGCCCTATTACTGAGACTTCGCTGTCCGTCCGTCCGTCTTTCACCAGGCATCTCAAGAACGGTGATAGCTGGACAGTTGAAATTTTCACAGATGACGTATTTCTATTGCCGTTATAACAACAAATACTAAAAATAAAATAAAATAAATATTTAAGGGGGGCTCCCTACAACAAACTTGTTATAGATTATGGTGCGGAACCCTACATGCGCGAGTCGGACTCGCACTCGCCCAATTTTTAATATTTATTGTCTATTGTAGATTTTAATAACTTATTGCGAGGCCACCCACCCACTTAATGTAAGTTTAAATGTGTGAGCGGCTTCCCTGGGACGCTCTGCACCTTCGGTGCTACGTGAAGCTCGGCCTACGGCCTCGCGTTAAGTTACTACTTATATTAGTGGGTGGGCGCCTTCCCTAGGACGCTCCGCACCTTCGGTGCTACGCTTGTGAACATCATCTTGGTTTAATTAAAATTGAGGCAAGACTTATGTTTAAAAAATCGTTTTGAATATTTATTGTCTATTGTAGATTTAAAAAACTTAATGCGAGGCCGCCCACACACTTAATATAAGCTTAAATGTGTGAGCGGCATCCCTGGGACGCTCTGCACCTTCGGTGCTACGTAGAGCTCGGCCTACGGCCTCGCATTAAGTTAGTTCTTAATTTAGTGGGTGGGCGACTTCTCTAGATCGCTTCGCACCTTCGGTGCTACCATTGTGAACATCATCTTGGTTTAGTTTAAATTGAGGCTAGACTTATGGTTATATATCGTTTTGAATATTTATTGTTTATTGTAGATAACTATTCAAAGCACCTTGAAAAATAATTAGCTCATAGTCCTACCTGAACATATATTAATGACATCTATTAAGATGACAATAAAGTATTTTCGTCTACTAATACGAATATAATAATATGACCTGGCATAATAATGTCCTAAGTAACGCCATGAGATTCAGGTGCCAACTTAACTCAATCGAGCGTACGTCAATAATGGCGACAGCACCACTGAACGGATACGTGATGGCCTCACTGTTTTGTTATCCGTGGT
This sequence comes from Apotomis capreana, assembly GCA_947623375.1. Classification (NCBI taxonomy): domain Eukaryota; kingdom Metazoa; phylum Arthropoda; class Insecta; order Lepidoptera; family Tortricidae; genus Apotomis; species Apotomis capreana. Next base: position 4,781,459 of record OX392520.1, read on the forward strand.
ATAATGAATAAGGAAGCAAAGGAAAATGCAGGAGATAACACGGTTATTATTTCAGTAGGTTCTGGGTTCAAATCCCGGCTAGGTGAAATCCTTTCTACATTGTAAATTTAATAATTTTGTCTTGTCTCGAATCATGGTTGTTTTTCATACAAAATGCATACATTGTCGAGCAGCAACTCTCAATAACTGATACACTGCTGCTTATATTAGATATGCGATCAATATTCAACAACTTCGGTAGTAATTCTCGAAGTCAAGGTTAACCCATCACAGCTAGACCCTAGCTTGTGCCGAATCGTGGTCACGCAACGACGTGCGTGAATCCTTGGCCTTGGTGTCGAGGAGACCCATCAATGGCTACAAAACCTTATATGTATGGAGCTGGTGTTATTAACTCAGGAAAAATCTTAACAGCGCGATGCAGCCGCTAGTATGGAGATTTTGTCAAAGTAACAACGCCATCTAGCGGAAAATTGGGTAATTGAGAACAAAATCTCAACACACCGTTAAAAACAAAAAATAATGATTTATTGCTTTGAATAAATTTTATATATAAAAAAATTGTGGCTAAATATATCGTAGATTTATCGTTTATTATACATTTCGCTACCTTATTAGTAAGTTAGGCCAAACACAAACAATACAAAAATTTGCGCCTAATGTTCTAAATGTTGGTTGGTAAAACATATTTAAAAATGTATTTAATTTACTTAAATTGATTCGAAATACTTTTATTTCAATTACACTCGATAAAATGGCATTAAAAATCTGTTTTATTCATTAACATTTTTTATTTTAAGCAATGTGGAATACTTTACAAAAAAATCTGCAGAAAAAAGTAATTTAAGACACCAATATAAATATAATATTATCCTACCTAAAGTAAATTCAAGTATATACAAAAGGAGTACTTTCATAAGTGCCATAAAGGTATTTTCACCTCACTAGCTCGGAAAGCCCAGTTTGTTTGTTTGATATCTATTGAGAAAATCGCTTTTTATCCACATGTGGAGAAAGAGTTTTGACGTTTCAACGCAGCTAAAGTAAAATTTGACATGAGCTTATTTTCTGAAAAATCCCGTTTAAAATACCTACACGAAAGCTAATTAGACCTTAGTTTTAATAAATGGCAAATTGGTTGATTATTGCAGATATTTTTCAGAGAAGATATAGTACAAACCCTTATTCTTTTTTCCTCGCTGTAGTGAGGTGAAAAGTTTTGTGTTATACACGGGCGAAAGTTATTTTACGTCTCGTGTATTGAAACACTCGCTACGCTCAGGATTCTATTTTGAACCACTCGCTTCGCTCGTGGTCAATCATAGGATCCTTTCGCTAGCTCGATGTTCAAATAAACACTCGCGGGTAAAATACAACTTTCCCCCCTTGTATAACAAATAACTATTTCACCTCACTAGCTCGGAAAGCCCAGTTTGTTTGTTTGATATCTATAAATAATGACACAAAGTTAAATTAAGAAAGAAAAATTGAATGCGATCTACTACAATCGAAGCGGGGTTTGAACCCGCGACCTCTGCGTTACCGGCGCATTGCTCTCCCAACTGAGCTATCCGATCGCTACGTCAGTCACACCAAATCTTTCATCCCTTAATCCTTTACGCTACTGGAGCGCCCTCTGCGTCATATATGTTTTTTTGAAATGCTTATTGCGCATTAGCCATACCCTAGGATATGCGTTTTTTTTACACGCACGATCCCCAATCCCCATTGCTTTACAGCAAGTGTGAAGACTGCGAGAGAGATGGCGCTGTTCTAAATATTTGTATAGAATCTTTTTTATCGATCCTATATTTTTTATGTGGTAATACCACATTTTTATATTTATAAATAATGACACAAAGTTAAATTAAGAAAGAAAAATTGAATGCGATCTACTACAATCGAAGCGGGGTTTGAACCCGCGACCTCTGCGTTACCGGCGCATTGCTCTCCCAACTGAGCTATCCGATCGCTACGTCAGTCACACCAAATCTTTCATCCCTTAATCCTTTACGCTACTGGAGCGCCCTCTGCGTCATATATATTTAACTTTGTGTCATTATTTATAAATATAAAAATGTGGTATTACCACATAAAAAATATAGGATCGATAAAAAAGATTCTATACAAATGTTTGATATCTATTGAGAAAATCGCTTTTTATCCACATGTGGAGAAAGAGTTTTGACGTCTCAACGCAGCTAAAGTAAAATTTGACATGAGCTTATTTTTTGAAAAATCCCTTTTAAAATACCTACATGAAAGCTAATTAGACCTTAGTTTTAATAAATGACAAATTGGTTGATTATTGCAGATATTTTTCAAAGATATAGTACCAACCCTTATTCTCTTTTCCTCGCTGTAGTGAGGTGAAAAGTTTTGTGTTATACACGGGCGAAAAGTTATTTTACGTCTCGTGTATTGAAACACTCGCTACGCTCAGGATTCTATTTTGAACCACTCGCTTCGCTCGTGGTCAATCATAGGATCCTTTCGCTAGCTCGTGTTTCAAATAAACACTCGCGGGTAAAATACAACTTTCCCCCCTTGTATAACAAATAACTATTAATAAGTTACCGTCCGAACTAAAGGTCTTAGAAGGAACTGCATTTAAAACTAATTTAAAAAATTGGCTGCTTCAAAGACTGTTCTACAGTCTTGGGGAATATTTCGCATCTTAGCTATAAGTTAGGTTTTAAGTATAACTATTGTATGCCTGAAGTCGGGAAACTGTTGAAACGAATTCACTTTTCCATCTTATGTACACAGTTATTCAATAAAAGTAAAAGTAAGTATTCTTATTGCGTCTCCGGGCTTTTTTATGGTCAATACTTACAAACTACAGAAGAATATAATTGCATAATCAATAAAAGAGCATTAATTAGTTCCTATTGACGCAAATTGTGTTTTTAAAGAAATGTATGTTTTTTTTGGGCATGAGCCAATTTACAACGAACATTGCACTCATATTTTCGTCTGTGTTGGTCGATAATTGGCGCCATCTTTTCTATCTAACTAAGACGGTTTCCGTAACTCAACGCCTCAAACAACCTTAACCTTATTGTTAATACCGGTGGGCCGCGCGGAGGTATTATGTCGAATTCATACTTTTTAGTTTTTCTACACGTAAGAGCCACGCGGGGGTCGCGTCGTTCTAAATTCAAAATCACAAACGCTGTCATTATAAGGTTACACATTGTAAGGAAAATATTTCATGGAATTTATGTTTTCAGAGATAATTATTAATCATAATAAAAAGTATCCTATAACCATCTTTGGATGTTCAGCTATTCCTGTACCAAAAGTGGTAACTTTTTATCCAGCCGTTTCGGCGCCATTAGAGGACAAAGGTTTTTTTGAAAACAGATGGCGCCAGGTTGGCACGGCGAAGCGTGTCCATACAAAACAACCTATCCGGCTGCATCACGCTATCGAGATTTTTCCTGAAATCATGACCTGCCTCCATAGAAAATTTATTTTCAATACAAATTTAGGATTTTATAATAGTATAGATTAAAATATATTTGTTGTTTGAACTAAATAAACTCGTAAATTGTTAATATCAAATTAAGTTACGTTTTTATTTAACAACTGCATAAAAGGGTCCCGACACTGCATAGAAGGGAACAGTAATAATGACATTATGATTTCTCAACTCATCTTGTTCTAGTATGTGAAATGAGAGTACGTCTTTAAAGTTTGATGGCGTGGCGTGAAAGTCGGTGGCGTAGTATGCACGGCAGCACACATTCTTTAGGTGTTCTTGGCTTTAATAGTAGTTTATGTGACTGTACATAATGAAGGGCATTAATCACGAGTGTGGGTTTATGACACGAGCCGAAGGCGAGTGTCATAATAACATCACACGAGTGTTTAATGCCTACTTATGTATAGTTACATACACTACTTTATCTACTCACATATCATAAGCCTCCATGATGCATTCAGGAGCCGCATATTATGACCACCATACCTTGCTTTGACTTAGCTGGTAATAAGTAATTAATGACGTTAGGTGCTTTTTTACGGATATCAGGAGGCGTCGCCGAAATATCTATATCATCTTGATAGCTCATTTTATGGTTTATATTCAACAAATCGATCAATTTTATGCATTAAAACAAATTCTAACCGGTAATGGCGGCAATGAAAACTTTTCTTTTCTTTTCTAGCAGCTGTCATAGTTTTTTTTAATTCAGAGACAAACTAGAGTGGGCCCGAACTACCATATCGTTCGATATCTTACTTGCGTGCGACATTTGTCAATTTGTCTGCAAATTGACATTTCATTTCGAACTAAACGTCATCTCGACTGATATTAGAATAGAGGTCAAACCAAATTTCTTTGGTTTTCAGAGATGTTCGAAATTTGAATGATATAATATTATCGAAATCGATGTTATTAATTAGCAATAATATCATTTTCACAGATAAGAAATTTGTTCTAACAAAACAGTTTATTTTTATGTTGGTCATAATGTGCGGTTCTTGAACGCATCATGGAGGGTTTATGATATTTAGGTAGATAAAAGGTTTAAACTGACAGTGTCTAGACTCTGAGACAAAATAAAACAATGACAACAGAGCAATTTTTTTATTAATTTATTAATCTAACCTGTAGGATCTGCCTGTAAAAGGCATATGTTCATAACACTGGCTCACTCGCCGCCGCTCACATAGCAATGTCATGCGTCCACTCTCGCCAGGGGCATTTCACTCAGTACTTTACAGATTTCATACATTAAAACTTGCGTGCGTTTTATACGAGACTCGCTCGATAGATGGAGCAAAATTCAATATTTGAATTAGTGTTATTAAAATGAAATCTGTTTTTATGTTAATATTTTATCCATAAATAAACATATAATAAAAACATAATTATAAGTTATTGTGAAAGATTATGAAGCATTATTTTAATTTATCATTACAGGCAACATTACGGCTTAAGATTAGATCCCCGTTCCATTCCACTCATTTATTTTTTAGATTTCACCTATTATATTTTAAGCAGTTATATGATGATTGTCACAAAAAATTAATATCCACAAAAAAAATGGAAAATGATAAATGCGTATTTTTTAAATGTAAAAAAACAATAGAAGAAAGAAAACTAAAAGACTACTTAGTTAATACAATTCGGTGTAGAGGAACGCGTAGCGTAGTGCTGTTTGACAGTTTACTTTATATGGATTATGGACAAGTTTGTTTTCTGGTGGATATTCAAACGGGTATAAGAAATTTACTTCGGCTGTGCTTTACGGATATTAGCGAATCGGCTCTACGTTGTTGACCTTTACGCTAACTTGGATTCCGACGACAGAAGTTCCAGGAAGGATTTCGATACCGGCTTTGTGTAAATGGATCACGATTGCCTCGTTTTAAACTATTTTAAAGTCAAGGTTGCAGTAAAAAATGTTGTGTGTGTCTACCTGTGGTAAGCGTTTGTTCTAATTATGTGTCCCAAAATTAATGTAATAAAAATAATTAATTATTAATGTGTCTTTTTTATACCTTCCTACAAGCATAACTAGTTTTAAAGCCCACTTATTATGTTAAGTGTGAGATGAATCATATAATATGTATTGAAAGTACCTACAGTACAGTGCATAGCGATTGCTATATATACATATGTACATGATTCAGATAACTCGAAACTCGCTCAATAGATGGCGCTAGTACACAAAGGAAGCTGATGACTCTATCTCAGTATGTATAATTTACTCTATGACTCTCGCCCTCGGCTCGCGTGTAACTAAACGCAGCATCCTATATGACGTGCGCCTGAGACTACAACCACAAACACTACATCACCATTTTACGCTTCTTTTGTATACATTGTCATTTTTTTACGTTTTTATTGAGATATTAAAGCTGTGTTGAGTGAAAGACTTTTACGCTTCTTTTGATCTATCTATATAAAAGAAGAAGTCCTTAATGACTCATCAACGCACAGCCAAAACTACTAATGTAAGAAAGTTGATTTTTGCACAGTAGGTTACTTATATAACGTGGGCTAGAGATAAGAAGCGATTTTGAAAAATTAAATCCCTAAGGGTGTTAAAAAGGGGTGCAAAGTTTGTATGGGGGAAACTTTTTTTTTTGAGCCAGAGACTTGAAACTTTGTAAAAAGATTACTTATTAAAAAACACAAAAAGTGATTTCAGCGTTTTTAAAAATTTCACCCTTAAGGGGGTTAAATAGGGGTGCAATGTTTATATGGGAGAAACTTTATTTTTCGAACTAGAAACTTGAAACTTTGTAGAAAGCTTACTTAATCCAATACAAAAAAAATAATTTCAGCGTTTTGGAAAATTTTACCTTTAAGGGGGTTAAAAAGGGTTGCAAAGTTTGTATGAGGTAAACTTTTTTTTTTGAGCTAGAGACTTGAAACTTTGTAGAATATTACTTATTCAGAAACACAAAAAGTACTTTCAGCGTTTTAGAAAATTTCACCCCTAAGGGGGTTAAAAAGGGGTGCGATGTTTATATGGGAGAAACTTTATTTTTTGAACTAGAGACTTGAAACTTTGTAGATAGCTTACTTAATCAAATACAAAAAAAGTGATTTCAGCGTTTTGGAATATTTCACCTCTAAGGGGGTTAAAAAGGGGTGCAAAATTTTGTATGGGCAACACCGCTAATGTTGTTTATAAAGATAAAGAAGTGTTACGCTAAGGTTATCAGTTTATATTTTTTTTATTTCCTGTCTTCTACCCAGTGACTACGTAATTTTTTTAAAACGAACTGGCACCCCATTTTCTATGGTTGACTGTCAACAATATTTTCTTAGTGATGTCTTTTATTAAGTAATTGTGTTCCAAACTTTATGTGTTCCTATATTTAGTGAGTTGTCTATCAGCACATGAATAATCTATACTTTATATACCTATTCTTACTTTATTTAGCTTCTTCAGAAATATAGAGAACTGTAGCACCAGAATATATTGAATCACTCTTCAAACAATACTACTAGCCTGTAGACCAAAATAGTAATCGCATCATTAAATTCGCCTATGTGCATTAAGTTTTTAATGGTCACATTTCAGCATTTTCTTTAAACACTAGCCTTTTTAATAAGTGGAGTACCTGCTAGACCATTTAGAAATATATTGGCCAGCCTCGGGAACTTCGCCACACCACTCTTTTCGTTTAATAGCCAGGCCGGCGTGTACAAATACCAGTGCTGCCTTCTTATGAAAAGAGGTCATTATTTATTATTGTTTTGAAATAAAGTTTATTATTTATTATTATTAAAAGAGATACTCTTCATTAAACTGCCTCCATCTCTCGATTTCCAGTGTTGAGTTTAAGATTGTTTTAACAGCCTTACGATATTTAACTTTTTTTTTAATCTCACTCATAATAACTAAGATCCCCATTTTCTAACTCCAAATCTATGCGTCGCTCTATATCATGCAGAGTCATTTTTGCCAAAGATTAAAAGCATCAGGTAACTGACGGAATAAATATTAAGCATCCTGCAAACATTTCCCGTAATCTAATTGGAAAATCTTCTAAAATTCTTTAACAATTGCATATCAGTGTCTGCCACTGTTTGAAATGTAATATGTCTAGACCATTTTAATTAAGAATAAAATTCACTTACCTATTTTAATATCTTTGTCATCATCAAAAATCTACGCAGACGAAGTCGCGGGCGGCCGCTAGTTAAACATAAAAAAAATTGGGCAAGTGCGAGTCCGACTCGCGCATGAAGGGTTCCGTACCTATACATATATATAATCTATAACAAGTTTGTTGTATGGGAGCCCCCCTTAAATATTAATTTTATTTTGTTTTTAGTATTTGTTGTTATAGCGGCAATAGAAATACATCATCTGTGAAAATTTCAACTGTCTAGCTATCACCGTTCTTGAGATACAGCCTGGTGACAGACGGACGGACGGACGGACGGACAGCGAAGTCTCAGTAATAGGGTCCCATTTTTACCCTTTGGGTACGGAACCCTAAAAAAACATATATGATCATGCCGAACGAACACACGAGAGACGAATTATTTGGCTGAAATTATTCTTGACGTCTGTCTCTTACTAAACGTGACCTCAATTTCTCACGTTGGTTAGGATCGCGTGGGAATCTTGAATAAAAAAATAGTATAATTATTTATTGCACTCCTTTATTAATTTATAAAATATAAAACTATAGCAACTCCTTAGATTTTTGTTCTGTGATGAGGTGCATTTTGTAGGGACAAAGTTAATAATTCTAATCTAAAATATGCTATGATTTTACATAGGATTCGTTAATTAATCAATAGAATCTGCGTAAAAAAGAATATTCCGACCTTTTTCTTTATTTTATAGCTGTTATTTCTGCAATTTTTTACTGAAAATTAAGTCATTTTTGAGACCCGTCACGTGTCATGGTCTAAACGAGACTGATCGCCCAACTAATGCGATTTGTGATTTTGCATTAGTTGGGAGGGTGCCATTTTTTCCGTCGGATTGTGTGTCCATGTAATTAATACGTCAATGCCTATACACGATGATTCTTAATCAGCGATCAGGAGTAGAAAAATATTAATATCCAGCTAAAATTTAACTTAGTATGCGAGGTCTCGCGCAATTACCTCACTGTTTAATTAATTAAAAGTTAAAACATAATTAAAACTAATAACCACTAGATACATGGTCATCCTATATATATATATATTATTGAAGTACGATACCTACGTGAAGTGCTATCGCTTTGGCTGGAAATTTTACGAAATTTTCTATGACTTTGTTCATGTAATGACAATGACAAGTTATTTATTACTCATAAATTGGCATTGCCATTAAATTATTAAAGAGGTTGTAAGCTCACAGATGCAGATTTGTAGGGTGACAAGGAATTTAAGACAGAATTCAAAATAAAAATTATCATAAGAATTAAAGTTTGTATTCATGTAATTACGACTTCAACGTGACCGCCATCAATTACTAAGTTAGAAAAGTTGGTACCTGATCACCGATTAAAAATCATCGTGTATAAAGTCTTACCGATAGCTAAAGATATACCATTGAATACTTAATACTAGTGTGTAATAGTTAGATACTGTTGCGCCTCTAGTCTTGGTATAGGTACGAGTATCGTTCGTGACACTGCCAGTGACCGCGCGCAGCTGGGGAAGTTTGAAGGGTCCGCGCGTTGGCTCCACAACTACTCCCCATACAAGGGTCGATTGCAAAAAAATTGTACATAGTTAAAGGCTTAGTTAACATTAAATACGATCGCTTCCTTTGTGTGACGAAAGTTAGTCATACAAAATGTATGGGTAATTTTCGTCACACAAAGGAATCAATTAACATTGTTTTAATTAAAGCCCTTAACTATGTACAATTTTTTTGCAATTGACCCACAAATGGCTTTGCAATAAAATATTAGGGATTTGTGGTAAAAATACATACGATACTGGTTTACTCACGTACATCACGACGTAGAAGTCGAGTATCGCTCGACATGTTTCGAATCGATTCGCGGTTCATCCACAGGAGCGCCGTTCAGCCGTTCAGTCGCGGCGGCGGCGGTCAATCGAAGACTGCGCACCATCGCTCTGTCCACCCGACAGCTACTCGCAGGCAGCGGCAGCGGCAAGTGGCTGACCGAGAGCGAGTGGTCCGAGCGAAGCGACCATATACGAGTGAGCGAGACACTCGTATGGCCGCTGCGTGTAACTGCCGCCTGCCGCCGCAGTCGTGGCATGTCCGTTATGTTCATGTTTATATAACGTTCCTCGTAGGTCTCATATCGGCGACCTCCGGGCGCGTGCTGGTAGAAGGCCTGGACACGCGCGAGCAGGCGCGGGAGGTGCGCAAGCGCCTGGGGCAGTGTCCTCAGCAGGACGTGCTGTTCGACCAACTCAACGTCATTGAACATGTCATGTTTTTCGCTATGGTAATTACTTGCTATAAATTCGTTTGCTCTGTTATTAGTCCCGGTGTCTGTTTGTCTGAAATCACTGTAACTGTGATCAGATAATTTCAAAATATTATATCCAGTTCTAGTAGCATTTTTTATACCACTCATGATGGCTAGCTCCTGTTGTCCTTCACGTCGACATTGGCAAAATACATCTTGCTAACCCAGCAAGAAGTGAAAGCCACAGAGAAAAAAAAAAAAAAAAGGTTACCTATTACAAATTGGTACTATCGTTTACAAGTTTGCTAGACCACGTTAAAGGAGCATCGCTCTCGGCGGCTAACAGCTTGGTAATAAAATGTCATGAAAGTTGGGCAAGATCATCGGTTGCAAGCAAAACTGTTTTGAAAGTGGTGGTTTGTGCTGATAGTACAATCGGCAATGAATATGTGTATATAGATTGGATATGATCTGTTGCAGATTAGAGGACAAACCTATGCAGAATCTAAAGCATCAGCTATGAAGTTGCTCACGAGGTTGAATTTGAAGAGCAAGGCGACAGAGGTGACCTTTTTTCTGTCGGGTGGAATGAAGCGGAGGACTCAGCTGGCGTGTGCTCTGGCGGGCAACGCTAGCGTGCTTCTATTAGACGAGCCTACCAGCGGGCTCGACGTCGAGACTCGGCGCGAGATCTGGAACCTACTGCTGGTATAGTTGCCTAATGGGTTATTTAAAACGATATTTATACAATCCAGAAAATATTACGGGTTAGAGGAAAAAGACAGTTTCGGACAAATTAAAATTTGGCCGACCGGCGAGCTCGACGTCGCGCGTCGGTACTCGCCGCGAACCGCGAACTCTGGTACTGGCACTAACTGTGTGTTTACTGTGGAAAAAAATCCCGGAGCTTGGGGTCCCTTCTAACATTTGGTGGAAGTGCGGCGTATCGTTTGCCGTACCTCTCGCAATACACCAAATCTTTCAAATTGTGAAAATGCCGGCTTGTTAATTTTAATATATTTATTAAATTATGAATTCATAGAGAAATGCATGTTTTACAGAGAACTTATTATTTATTGTTTTATAGCTCTCTATATTATTTTTGATTCCATTTGAGTACATTGGTCGATTGCAGAACCTCCGCGGCGACCACACGGTGTTGATGACGACGCACTACATGGAGGAGGCCGACGCGCTCGGCGACCGTGTCGTAGCGCTGCGCCACGGCGTCGTGCAGTGCCACGGCACGCCGATGTTCCTCAAGCGAGCTATCGGTGAGTGTGGCATGGTGTAGTCTCCGGGGCCACGCGCTGCTGCTCACGACGCACTACATGGAGGAGTCTGATGCGCTCGGCGACCGTGTCGTAGCGCTGCGCCACGGCGTCGTGCAGTGCCACTGCACGCCGATGTTCCTCAAGCGAGCTATCGGTGAGTGTGGCATGGTGTAGTCTCCGGGGCCACGCGCTGCTGCTCACGACGCACTACATGGAGGAGTCTGACGCGCTCGGCGACCGTGTCGTAGCGCTGCGCCACGGCGTCGTGCAGTGCCACGCCACGCCGATGTTCCTCAAGCGAGCTATCGGTGAGTGTGGCATGGTGTAGTCTCCGGGGCCACGCGCTGCTGCTCACGACGCACTACATGGAGGAGGCCGACGCGCTCGGCGACCGTGTCGTAGCGCTGCGCCACGGCGTCGTGCAGTGCCACGGCACGCCTATGTTCCTCAAGCGAGCTATCGGTGAGTGTGGCATGGTGTAGTCTCCGGGGCCACGCGCTGCTGCTCACGACGCACTACATGGAGGAGTCTGACGCACTCGGCGACCGTGTCGTAGCGCTGCGCCACGGCGTCGTGCAGTGCCACGGCACGCCGATGTTCCTCAAGCGAGCTATCGGTGAGTGTGGCATGGTGTAGTCTCCGGGGCCACGCGCTGCTGCTTACGATGCACTATACGTGGAGGAGTCTGACGCGCTCGGCGACCGTGTCGTAGCGCTGCGCCACGGCGTCGTGCAGTGCTACTCATCGTGATTCGTCAATTCAGCAATAATGAATGCACTTGGAAGGAACCACCAACCTCTGAAATTATGACCACTCTGTTGCAAGACAAAGATACCGTTTTTTATTTGCTTTCAGGTACCGGATACCGCCTTTCCTTCACGACAAGCGGCGTCCCCAAAGAGGCCGCTATCACCTCCGTTATCCAAAGAGCAGTGCCTGATGCCACCGTCCTCGACCAGCGGCCGGGCGGCATCTCGTACAGCCTGCCCTCCGGAGACACGTCCAGGTTCACGGACTTGTTCACGGCCCTGGAAGAGGCGCGGGCGGAGCTGGGGATAGACACCATCGGCGTCGGCCGCAGCTCGCTCGAGGAGGTATTCGTGCAGTGAGTTGCGACAGTTCCCTAGGGATTAAGTGCACCGGAATGCTTGGATATTTTTGATGATAGTTAATATACTTACTGTTAATAATAATCTTCTTTAGTTAAATAAATACGTACATAACTAGGTATTTTGGCTCAGTTCAGCCCTGAAAAGTCACAGAATATACCGACGACGAAAGTTGGTCCGGCAACTCTGAAGATTTATTAGATGTTTTTATGTTAAATTTGGTTCAGTACCTACCTAGAGAATGAGTTTAATAGGTCAGTAAGTGGGTGATTTTGACGTTATTTTGTTTAGATATCCTGGGGCATGATTTCGATTTTCTTTCGTTCTATTTTATCGAGCATTCAAGATGTTATTGGTTAACTTTGTTTTCAGGCTATGCAGCGATGAGAAACTTACATTGGCAGAAGGGTCAGACACTCAAATAACAGGTAAATATACGTATAGCTGAAGGACACAAAAACTTTGCGAATAAAATTGGCGTGGTATAGCGGGGCTTAGGTATAATAATAACCGGCACTGAATTTGATTTATACAGAATAGCTCACCATACTTTAAAACAGTAAAACTATTTATTACAAGCAACAAAGCTATGATCGGTTTATATTCTGGCGAAGAAGCAACCTCTCACGAAATTCCTCATTGACGTGATAACGTCTTAAAGCGATGAACGCTGGCTGCACAGTATGACTCATTGTCACATTCCGCCTGAGCCGAGCGTGCAAGCGAGAGCGCGGAACAAGCGATAGAGAGCCATGATTGGCCTAAGCGTTTCTTCCACTCCATCGGCCGACATTAAATTCATAAAAGTATGCAATTTTTCATCAATGTTTCCTTATGACGTTATCACGTAAAATTATCGTTCGTAAACCGACTCTCGAAACTCTACTGACAGACATTTTTTTGTATTGGTTTCATTAATAGTAGTTTTTTTGTATAATGTTCAGAGCCGGAGCACAGAAAAGCGTCGGGTCGTACGCTGCGCGCGCGTCAGTTCAAAGTACTGCTGCTGAGGCAGTGCCTTTACGTTAAGTCTCAACTGCGTGGCACACTATTCTTTGTAGGTACCATTTTTATACACGAGGTAAATAAGCGACCACACCGCTGCTCCCTAAACGCTGAGGCAGTGACGTGTCGTGTGCGTCACGTTTTCAACGGATACTGTTCACACCGAGGTTCGGGCGCTGTGACGGCATAGGTATGTTAAAACATGCATAAGGCACGTCAACTGCATAAACGCAACGTCAACGTTGACCTACGCTTTGGTCGCTGATTTTATATATCAAAAGTTACATTATGTCAGTTCAGTCATTATATTGAATGAAAAACAAAAACATAAGTATGAAACATTATGGACCATTGTGACAGGTATTAAAAGTTTTATTTTCGATCCTAAGCAGCTATTGCTTCTGCGTCATACAGCTCAATGACGGTTCTTATAATTAGACGTTATGAACTTAGATACCTTCTATTATAGCTTTTGACTCTATGGCGATTGGCTCTCATAGCATAAAGCCGCAAATTAAATCCTTAGAGACTTCACACATACACATTTAAAACATTTTTCTTATTGCTTCAGCTATGATTTAGATTTTCATACAAATCGGGCTGATGCTACCGCCAACTTTAGCGGTGCGACGCCGCAACGCGGTTATGTGTTTCGGCCCATAGCCTTACAGAAGCTTGATTACAAGTCTCAGAAATGTGTAATGCTGTACGTGTGCCGTACTTACTTGTAGTATTTTTTTCAGTCAGCTCTAGTCATAGTAGGGCTAGGTTTAATAACCGCCTTTACTACCAACAAAAACATACTCACACGGGACGAACCAGCGAGCCCCGACGTGGATTTGAACCTAGACCTGTACGCCGGGCGGGCGCGGAGGCGCGCCATGGTCCGCATCGACAACGAATATGCGCTGGCGGCATTGAGGGCCGGACACAGTGGGGTGGACTTCGAAGTGGTTCCAGATGTCACTGAAGGTGTCTGTGATGAATAAGTATTTAATAAATAAGTTTCTTGTTATGAGTTACGGAAAACTAGCCCGCTATAACCTATAAGTTATAGGTTATAGCGGGCTAGTTTTAGCTGACTTAACCCCTGTATCAATAGGTTATAGGCTATAACCTATTGATACTGGGGTTAAGTCAGCTCCTGCGATACAAGGACGCCATGAAACGCCACTTTACCGCATGCAACTTTCCATTCGATAGTTGAAAAGACCTTGTACAACAGAGAGGGGTATGGCGCTGCTCTTCTGTTTATAAGGCGCTAGCTGATTTTGAGAAGCGTCGCTTGCAAGATCTCGACGCAAAACGCCTAAACAAAAAAAACCTGTCCAAAGACTTCCTATACGTATATATACACCAACAAGGGTGAGTTGCATTGCGCGCCCTGACCCTACCACCATATGGGACACATAGCCAGGAAGAGAGGTTTTTCCAAAATCAGGTCACATATATTTAAACTTTTTATTAACATTCACAAATAATATATTGTTTTATCCGGGAACAGCTAAAACTATTGTTATACGACCTATGACAGGTGGATATGAGTAAACTGTAAGGATTCTTAGCGTGACGTCTGAATTCTAAAAAATTGGGCAAGTGCGAGTCCGACTCGCGCATGAAGGGATCCGTACAATAATCTATAACAAGTTTGTTGTATGGGAGCCCCTCTTAAATATTTATTTTATTTTATTTTTAGTATTTGTTGTTATAGCGGCAATAGAAATAGAAAAACATCATCTGTGAAAATTTTAACTGTCTAGCTATCACCGTTCTTGAGATACAGCCTGGTGACAGACGGACGGACGGACGGACAGCGAAGTCTCAGTAATAGGGTCCCGTTTTTACCCTTTGGGTACGGAACCCTAAAAACTAACTTATTAAAATTCTATACAAAGTGTACTGTTTTCTTTGCTGGTATAGTCAACAAAATTTAAACACGTATAATTTTCGATCTTGTCACAATGACATATGGGTAAAAAAGGTACGCGTTTCAGTTTCCTTTACTGTACATACGACCTATATTCTATATAGTAAAAACATGCTTTATTATTTTTACAGCGGCGCTCCGAACCGGTAGACAGAATCCTCCAAAATACAAAGACTACCTCGTAGGCATCGAGCTAAATACTACTAATGCTAAGGTAAGCTTACAATGTAGTGTTACCTTCTTGCCTCACAACATGCCACTTTTGTACTGGTTTGGAGTTCAGGTTTTGCAGACTATCTCACCTGGTGTTCTTATAGACACAAGCTAAATATTACTTCAATTTTGGCACCACTGGTGTTGCTATACCGGACCGGCATTGTCAATTATCATACATTTGGGTTTGATCTCAGTTGAAGCAGTTTTGCGTGATCTTCGGTGGCATAATTTTATTTTATATTCATACATATCATAAAACTAGCTTTAATTTTTGACGTGAAGTCTTATAAATCGATGAATGCCGGCTGCACGCACGAAACAGCATGACTAATTGTCACGTACCGCTTGAGCCGAGTGACACGGAACAAGCGACAGAGAGGTACGATCGGTCTAAGCGTTTGACTTGTGACGCATCTATCTCTCTTCCACTCAATCAGCCATCGGTAAAATTATCGTCCGTAAACTGACTTTACAGACTACTTCAGTCATTTGGAAGATTCATATGCCACCACTGCAATCACACGTGCAACTGATGTTAAAAGTACCTAACTTAAAATATAATATACCCCTTCGAGTGGCAGAAACCGGGAGCCGGACCCCACGTCAAGTGGCAGGCATCCGGGAGCCGGACCTGACAAAACAAGCCGTTGAGTGGCAAGGTTTCTGATTGCATGACAGGAGAAGTGGCACAGCCATCTTGGCAAAATATACCGTTAAGTGGCGGGCCTCCCACGGGTGGTCATCGCGAATTTCCGCATGTTACAAAAAATATCTTTTCTCAAAAAAAAATGTATAGATGTTGTATATAAACTATATATCGTTGAATTCATCATAAAATGCCATATTTATTGTATAGAAATTAATGCCATTCCATTTATGGAAATTTTGCTAGTCTTGATCAATCGTCGAATGACTAAATTTTAACCACTTTATGTATAAAAATAACTATAATTAGGAAAAAAAAACAGTAAACCGTAGAAAAAACTAATTTAATGGCAAATCTATATATTTATTTACACCTATAACCCTTTTTATTACACCTCACTATACAATATTTTCTAACCACGAGGTTTTTAAAATGCTCACGCCTCGGCGGTCGACGCGTGATGGTCGGGGGGTCGGGAAGATGACGCAATTTCTAACGAACTTTGCTTTGCGCGTCAATTCGACCGTTAGTGAATGCCGTCCTTGCTTATTGACGAATGCGTATTACAAGTGTGAGCAAGCAAAATATGGTTTTGACGGTTTTATTTCGGGTGCGAAATAAGACATCGCACAGGGTCCGGGAGCCGGATCCTGCCACCCAACGGCTTGTTTTGTCCGATCCGGCTCCCGGATCTCTGCCACTTGACGTTGGGTCCGGCTCCCGGTTCCTGCCACTTAACGGTAAATTTTGTAAAATAGACGCGCCACTTCTCCTGCCATGCAACTGGTGGCGCTGCCACCTGAAGGGTTATTTTAATGTGGTGAATTAACAATTAGATGGTCTATACCCGGGATCAGTCAAAAATTCCGAAGTTTCATTTATCTGAGACCATCAATATACCGAATTTTCAAAATTCCGAAAAGTGAAATAACGCGAAACGGTTTTTTTCCATGGTTCATATCATAATGTTACATACTATAATTAATTAATTAAGTTAGAGTTATGTGAGACGCCAAAAAAATCTAAAATAATGAACATGGTTTTCGGAATTATGTAAATTCTGAATCATGATGGGTGGATCAACTTTTTCTTGCTGTTATTCTGTTACGTGACCCAGGGGACAATAGTTACAAACTTCTAAGAAAAGTGTTGATCACTGAATATTACTGATATTGTCAGAAGATATTAGTCTACGTAAGAATGGGCTTATAGCTGCTTAAATTACAAAGCTTTTGCAAAATATAACCACGGAAAATCGTAGTTTTAGAAAAGTGACCCATGGCAATGAGTGGCAGAAAATAGTTGATTGACGATGCATTTGGACAAATGAAACTTCGGAGTATTGTATACCCGCTGTGCCCAGGCGTTGTACTCGAAGCGCGTGGCTCACGCGGCGCCCGTGGCCGTGAACCTGCTGAGCAACGCGCTGGCCGCGTGGCTGCTGGCGGCCGACGGGCGCGCGCGCACCGTCGCCACGCGCAGCGCCCCGCTGCGGGGCGGCTACCTGCCCTACGACGACGACGACCTGCAGATGCCCAAGAACGAGGGGCATATCCATGCTTGGGTCAGCGGCGCACTGTTAAGTGAGTATTGGGTTCGTCGGTTGACAACAAAAACTCACTAAGTAGCAAATACCTACTTAAAACAAAGCTCGTCTGTCAGTATTAATCTACAAACTAGATACGAGGTTTTGAATTTTGGAGAGCAGTGACAGAAATTTTAGTGAGTGTCGGTTGTCACCAGGTGATTTGTTTGTAAGCTGTATTCCGGAAAACGTGGGGAAGTGGGGAAACGCCACTACTTGTGTGCGTCTTTTTAACACGTATGGATTTTTTAATAGTGAAAGTAATTTAAACACATTAAACTGTTAAGATAATTGCATTAAATTAAGCTCCTCGAAATGGTGGATACTTGGATAGCCTATCCCTTCTTTATTAAAATAACGTTTATGGGTAAACAAGGAGGCTGGAGTTTATATTCCAAGAATAAGAAATAATTATCTTTTTTTATATTATAAATGAGAAAGTATCTTTGTCTGTCTGCCTGTTATAGTGAGGGTTTGTATGGTAATGTACCTACTAATTCTACGCAGATGAAATCGCGGGCAATAGTTAGTCAGTCAATATTTTTGAATTTGTAATTTGAACCAATAATAAAATAGGTGTATTCGGCACAGCAATACCTCCTCGTAAGGATAAATCGTTTCCTGACAACAAAAACTCACTAAGTAACAAATACCTACTTAAAACAAAACTCGTATCTCAGTATTAATTTACAAACTAGGTACGAGGTTCTGAAGAGTAGTGACAGACATTTTTGTGACTTGGTTGTCACCTGGCGAGATATTTCTTATTTAAGTGTATGTAAAGCTATATGTAAAGTCTATTGTTTTATGTGTCCATTTTGCATGCCAGTTACTGGTGAAATGTGTGTTTCTCTATTTACCTGTCTGAACATCTTATGTTACACGTTTTAAGCAGAATAAATGACTTTGACTTTGACTTAAGTAAATATTCCCCTTTTCCAGTAATAGGCATGTATTTGAGCTCATTCCTGATGCTGCCGCACACGGAGCGCGTGTCGCTGACGCGGCACTCGCTGCTGATGACGGGGTGCCCGCTGATGCTGTACTGGGCCGCCACACTCACCGCCATGCTGGTATGTCCCGTCAATTAGGCTGCGTTCCCACCAGGGCGAGGATGCGTAGCAAGAGCGAGGGATGTTTTAGTTAACCAATAGGATCAGATGCGCTGAGTGAGGATACGTAAATGAAGTTATTCCACTGGTTAACAAAAACATCCCTCGCTACGCATTCTCGCACATCTCTGGTGGAAACGCAGCCTTAAACTATCTAAATATTGGTGTGCGGCTTAATAATGCTAAAATTAGAATTATTTATGACTATAATTAGAAATTCTACAATTTTGCCTATACTTTCCGTAAAATTTTCTATGAATATTAAGAAAACGAATTAAATTTTCTGTAACTTTACAATAATGATTTATTTCTATTAAAAAACTGATATGAACTAACTACACAATTTGACGGGAATATTGTAAACCTGGAAGAAAATAAAGAAGCATCTTCTTTGGACATAGCTCCCAAATGGCATTTTTAAGGCACTCGTCAAAAATCAAGGATTACAAAATTATGCAAGGAATTTCAAAATTCGAATTTTACTAGATACGGGCAGTAGTGGTCTGCGTCCTCCCCCTCGTCGTGTTCACGTATGCGTTGGAGAAAGACCACACCATCGACCGGCCTGGATTTACAGGTAAGACCGGCCACACACGGTCTGAATTTCGGTCCGGTTTCCGAAGACTTCAAGGGGCGGGCGAGATTAGTAGTCTACACCACTACGGGCGTTCCAACAGAATGTCAGACGCGTGCCGTACTTCTTTTCTGTACCTATCTCAATATTTTATAACTTATAATTATAACTTGGTTTTTGTATTGATTGTGAATTCTGTGACTTTCCATATGTTTTTAAAGTAACGTGCCCGTCAAAGTGACCGTTGTGATGTTGTGATGGAACAAACGCCGTTTAATTCATCATCATCAGCCGGAAGACGTCCACTGCTGTAAAAAGGTCTCCCTTTTTCCGAAACTATCATGATTCCGAATTTTCGTTATTCCAAAAGCGATGTCACGCGAAGTGATAATTTTGAGCAAGCGTGTTGACGCTTTTGAGATGTTTACAGCGTGAGGAAAGGTGGGTCGGCCTCCAACTAGATGGGCGGATGGATGGGAATCAATGGATGCGGTCTGCACTCCCGTGCACACTTGGAGGCAAGTCATGGGAAAGGCCTATGATCAGCAGTGGATGCCTGTGGCTGAGAAATAGATAAATAGAAGGTTAAAATCTATGTTTTAATTAATTGCTTCAGTTACAGGTCACATCCCGTATATATTTTCAGTTGTATTGTGCACGTTCATGGTCGTGGGCAGCCTGGCGTACCTGGGACTGGGGTGTTTCCTCACCACCCTCCCCATGAAGCTGGTCAATACGATGTCCATCGTGGTCCTCCAGGCGTACGCCTTCTGTCAGTATTGAATAGCATAATCTCATCATCTCAGCATAATCTCAAATAAATTGGACTTTAAAGTAAAGCCTGACGAGAAATATATGAGGATTGTCAAGAGGGCGCTCAATAATGCAACCGCACTATAATGCACGTCCCTATGGTAACCTCGTAATATCATTTAATCGAATGCACTCTTTTCCGGACAGTTTTTCGTGTAGTAAACACGTGTACACTTTATTTATAATATTACGTTCACGACTGTGAATGGTTTTCGGCATTTTATTTTCATATTTTTAATTATTTCTCTTTTAAACAAACCACCACGAATGCCATTGACATTGTTGACAAACCATCATAAAATCATTACCAGTGTAAGAGATTAGTTCAATGGAATTCCGCAATATGGCGCATCCTCATATATATTTCTGGCCAGGCTTTAATTTATACTTAAAAACAAAAATACCAGACTTTTTTTTTCTATTTTAATCCCTCGACTTTTTTTATCATTTTTAACTAATTTAATACCTCTTTCAGGCTTATACACTCCTCATATACAATTAGCATTAACAGAGGCCTCCCCATGGTACTCCACTCTGATCTACATCCCGTACGTGCTCGCCCCGATGCACACTCTAGTCATCGGCTTGTCGAAAGCCGCCATCTTGGCAAGGGCGAATGCGTTTTGCAACTTGAACAGAGACAAGTGCCCTGTTCTGGATGCCCCGAAACCATTCGAAGCCGGGAAGTGCTGTGGTAACTACAATTTGTTAACTATTTATAAAAACACGAGTAAAAAACGAGAGCACGGTAAACTCTGGCTGAAGAGGACATGCTGATTGTTTTAGACGTTTTTCTTTATGATCAAACATGTTTCTTTACATATTATTGATACTTCTACTAGAAAAGGGATAATTGGGATTTACTGGTATATTGATAATGTTTGTTTCAAAAACTACTCGAAAATGACGAAATTCACTGCGAAAATTGGTTTTCTCAACTTATTTTCGACTGCACGCAATGAAAGCATGGAATAAGGGAAAAATATTATTCACTCAAAAAAATTGGTTGAAATTATCAATATATTTGTCATAATTAAATGAATAAGGCGTTACTTTGCGGATATACATATTAACTAAAAATAGTAATATTGCTTTGCTGATCCGCGATATAATAACGTGCCAGTTAATTTGTGCTAAGGGCGTGGCCACATGTCCACGACACGGCGTCGTAAACGTAAAACGACACGGTGTCGCGTCGGAGCGCGACACATTATCCACCGTGCGAATATACGTTGCCGCGTCGTGAAAACACACGACACGGCGTCGTAAACGTAAAACGACGCTGTGTCGCGTCGGAGCGCGACACATTATCCACCGTGCGAATATACGTCGTGAAAACACATGCTGCACCGGGCACCGCAGGTCGCGCCGCGCGCCGGGCAGATTAACTTTGCTGTGTTGAGTAGATGCACGGTGCGGTGCCACGTTCGATTACGACGCCGCAGCTTCTCGTACATGTTCAAAATATTTTGCGATCAGTTTTCAATTCGACATGGATCCTATCACACGTATTCTGCTCTTGTTGCTTTTAAGAAGAAGCATGAAGAAAAAGCAGAAGAAACGAAAATATTGGATAAATGATAAATCCATATCTTTCTATTATGAACCATGATGGCAGTCATTTCAAAAGGAAGCACGAGGCTTTAAAAATAAGTGATCACAAGTTTTATGATTATTTTAGAATGTCTGTGTCAAGTTTTGAAGAACTATTATGGAAAATATCGCCTCGTTTAAAAAGGCAAAATGTATTTAGGAAACCAGTTCGACCTCTGGAGATGTTGGGATTGTCGTGTGTTTTCACGACGCGGCAACGTATATTCGCACGGTGGATAATGTGTCGCGCTCCGACGCGACACCGTGTCGTTTTACGTTTACGATGCCGTGTCGTGTGTTTTCACGACGCGGCAACGTATATTCGCACGGTGGATAATGTGTCGCGCTCCGACGCGACACCGTGTCGTTTTACGTTTACGACGCCGTGTCGTGGACATGTGGCCACGCCCTTACCCGTTATACTTATTTGCGTATTTTTTCATGCATACATGCATTAAATAGTCCCACCCTCCCACCACTGACTGACTGTGGGAGGGTGGGACTATTTAATGCATGTATGCATGGAAAAATACGCAAATAAGTATAACGGGTTAGCACAAATTAACTGGCACGTTATTATATCGCGGATCAGCAAAGCAATATTACTATTTTTAGTTAATATATTTGTCATAATATGAAAAAAATAATTTTTAAAAGGAATAACGCCTCTTAAACTCTCTGCTCTGGCTTTATACTTACACACAAAAAAAAATATGGAAGAAAGTTTTACACATGTATTCGTAAAATAAAACACTAAAGGATGTAGTCAGAAGGGTGAAAAGGGTAAGGGCTAAAAGGTAAAGAGAAAAGGGTAAAAAGGGGATCTGTATAACGGGTGAAAGTATGAAAGGAAGGAAACAAATACCTTCTTACTAGACAAGAAATAAAGTTAACATAACTGTTAAAAAGAGATAAGTTCTTAAACAGTATCGCGAATTATAGCCTAAAAAGTATATATTTGTATTGAATGGTATTGAAAAATACTTGACTTTTATCACTGAGGATAAAATTGGATTTATATTATACGAAAATTACTTAATATTCGTGGAATATTTCTTCCTGTTTTATAATCTTTGTTTACATCAGTGACATGCACTGATTTTCAACGTAACTTTACCAAAAATTAGTCATTGCCATTAAAATATGAGTAGCTCTAAAATCCTCAATAATGTCGTGGGCTAAAGGGCCACTTGCCGGGCTATAAAGAAGTGAGATCTAACTGAGCACCAAGTTATTTCAAAGCTTCTTAGACGGGAGCTGTCATACGTAAAATTCTTAAATTACTTACTAAACTAAAAACTTGGAATTTTTCCACATGTATGCTTTTGGTGGAATGATTTGTAGCTAGATTTTATTTTTCCGAAAACCGGAAACTTCACGTTTTGTATGGGAAATGAGGAATGTTTCGGGAAAATTTTCGCAAACGGCATATGTTTTTTTATAATGCCACAACATAGTGGCTTTCTCTTCGCCTGATGGTAAGCAAAAAGGGGAGCCCAAGTCACAACGGCAGCCGACGAGAAACCAACGGTGCCATGTCAGTTGACCCGGCCATGCTGGCCCGAGAGATGTTTCTTCACGCTTCGTTTGAATGGTCCCGAGTTAACATAAGTATCACTAATTATGACAAGGAATAATGACCATTCTTCCTGGAACAGACTCCCCTCCGAGTTCGGAGCCCTTTGGCTACTGGGGGATGGGATACGAGGAAGCCGGCCGGGAGATGCTGATTCTTTTCGTTCAGTTCGTCGTATATATGGTGAGTATTTTTGCTCAAGGATTATTTGGGTTAATCAACTTTTTTCTGTTGCTCGTTGCTATGGAGATGTCCCCTGTATTACTCTTTAAAATTACGATTTTCGGCGGCAATATTCAACAAAAATGTTGTAATTGGAACAGTTATAAGCTCATTCTTATTTAGAATATCTCTTGAAAATAACAATATTATTAAATTATCAACACTTTTCTAAGAAGTTTAATCACCATTGTCTCCTGGGTGACGGGACAGAATAACAACAAGGAAAAGTTAATCCACCCACTTACAAGGTGTTCTGCACATGGATATAATTTTTTTGTGGGATATTGTTGGAGTTATTTGCTATCTTTTCACGCTTGAACCTTGGGTCCTAAGGGTCACGGTTTTGGAGATATGGTTTTTTATATAGATTTCTCTAATTTTCCGAAATCCCGCCATTAAACTTTCGTAACTTTTAATTAATTAATGTAGATGTAGGAATGTAATTTTTTTTTGTATTTAATACTTAGGTAATGCACGGTTTTCCAAATATTAATAGTTATTAAGTACAGATTGCGTTAAAAAAACAACTTCAAAACTGTGAAATACGTATATTTTAGGATAAGAAAAACTATTTAAAATAAACAGATAAAACAAACGACGTTCGTCTTCTAGCAATGAGTATAAACTGACATAAGTACGTCTCGCGCTGACACCTTCATTCTTACTATTCTCATTTAAAATTCAAACCTCAGTCATTCATCACCAGCCAGCCATCAGACCCAGTCTCATATGTTTTTCGTCGCTAGTACTCTTAACCCAGACAGGCATACAGCTTACTTTGGGAATAGATTTGTGTGAAAGAGAAAACCTTATAAAAACTGGTATGTAATGGCAGTTCCTGACGTCGCTATCGGACATGGGCGTGTGGGGCCGCCTGCACGTGTGCCTGCGCGAGCGCGGCCGGCGCACGCCGCGCGCGCGCTGCGAGGACGCCGGCGCGGGCGCAGAGGCCACGTACGTCGAGAAGACCATGAAGCTACGTAAGTACATGTCACACTTTATATATTTTAGTAATTTTAATATCAATGTTATGGCTGTGTTTGATCCTTGGTGTACTTCCTTTTCGCCGAATTATTTTTCGCAAACGTTTCATTTCGCAAACGTTTCATTTCGCAAAAGTTTCATTTCGCCAAAAGCATTTTTCACTGAAACTGTAAACTATTTCAGATTATTGTAAATATCATCCTTTAGATTAGGTTAGGTTAGGTTAGGTTAGGTTTGTTTTATAACAGTTCGAAATATTTTACAGTTTCAGTGAAAAATGCTTTTGGCGAAATGAAACTTTTGCGAAATGAAACGTTTGCGAAAAATAATTCGGCGAAAAGGCAGAGAACCTTGATTCTTAAGTTTCTGTTATGTTTATGCTTTTTTATATAATCTGAAATCAATGTATTGGAAATCACAAAGATAATCACAAAGAGAAAAGTCTTAATTTTGTATATACTTTTTGAGAAATGCTCATTGCTCGAGATATACGCACCAACTGTATATTTGCAGCCAAAACGAAAATCCCCGATGCCATCCTGTGCCACAAACTTGTGAAACATTTCCCGAAATGTACCGCGAACAAAACCTTCTTTGCTGTCAAAGGAATCAGCTTCTCCATCAAAAAAGGTCGGATATAAGTTTATTAAAGTAGACGCTATAACTTATTTTAAACTCCTCTCTCTGTTTCTCTGCCATGAGTGAACGTGACCGTACTCACTAGTGACAGCGTTAACAATTTATACGGAGAATAGTACAGCCGCCCCTTGCGGTCCATACAGATTGTTTACACAATCGCTAGCGCATACAGTCACTGTAAACTCATGGTCAGTGCGTAGTTAATGTTGCAGGTGTCCGTGGGGGGCGGTTCGGTCGCTTATCATCAGGCCATCTGTCTGCGCGTTTGCCTAATATCATTATAATAAAACTAGTTTTACAGTTAAAACATTGCCGGCACACAGAAGATGTTAATATAGTGACTGAGTGAATATGTATA
Organism: Apotomis capreana; assembly: GCA_947623375.1. Lineage (NCBI taxonomy): Eukaryota > Metazoa > Arthropoda > Insecta > Lepidoptera > Tortricidae > Apotomis > Apotomis capreana. Next base: position 4,806,953 of record OX392520.1, read on the forward strand.
AAAATGATACCAAAAATGTACAAAAATCAAATAGATATATATTTTTTAGATAATTTATTTTATTGGTTTTCTATTTATTTTAATTTTTTAAATGTTAAATTGAGTAATTATCTGCCGATTGGCACCTTAAACATCATCACCTTGATGATTAATAAGGAGCCAAAGTTTAAAAATTGCAAAAATCTGAACGAATTCGTTCAGGTTTTAGAAATTTATAAACTTTTTTGAACAAGTGGCGCCATCTCTGTTCCTAAGGGGTGAAATTAAGGTATCCTCGAGTGAAATCGTTTATTTTGACCAATATTATCACTGTGCAAAAAGGCTTGCTTCCATCACAAAGTGCTTTTTTTTTCATATCAAATAGGACTATACTGACATAATTATTCCAGGGCTTTTAATATATTTTATAAATGCAGCTGTCATAGTAGAGTCGGAGCACAATAACTCTTCCAAGTAAATGAACTGTCAAACCATTCAAACTGACTCACTTTGTATGGTGTCATTTGCTTAGAAGAGTTAGCGTGGTTTGACTCTATCACAGTCGTTTGGTTTCCTCCGCACCAGGGGAGTGCTTTGGTCTGGTGGGGGTGAACGGCGCGGGCAAGTCCACCACCTTCAAGATGCTGACGAGGGAGATCTGCCCGTCTCAGGGGGACATCATCGCACATGGACACAATATGGCAGACAGGAGCGCAGTATGTACAGTTTGGCTACTAACTGTTGCCCGCGACTTTGTCTTGGTATTAGTATACTTTCCTTAAGTGGGACAATTACTATAGTATGTCCTTTCCCGGGACTCAATACTAATTTATTCATCTAAAGCAATGGCACTCATAAGGCGGCTAAGAGTCACGCAACGTGCAATGGAAAGGGCTAGGCTCGGAGTTTCTTCACGCGATAGAATCAGAAATAAGGATATCCGCAGAAGAACCAAGGTAACCTCCATAGCTCACACGATTGCACGGTTAAAGTGGCAATGGGCAGGCCATGTGGCCCTGAGAATGGATGGCCGTTGGGGCAGCAAAGTCCTAGTGTAGCGACCACGTATAGGAAACCGCAGCGTTTGTCGGCCCCCAACTAGATGGCCGGATGACCTCGTGGTAGTGGGGAATCAATGGATGCTGTCTGCACGGGATCGCACTTTGTGGCGAGTCATGGGGGAGGCCTATACTCAGCAGTGGACGTATGTGGCTGATAGATCTAAAGCAGTTCAGCGGTTTAAGCGTGAATGTCAGACAGACAAAGGTTAGGCATTATATGCCAAAAAAATATCGGCCACGTGCGAGTGGGACTCGCGCACGAAGGGTTCCGTACCATTATCTGTAAGTTTGTTGTATGGGAGCCCCCGTTAAATATTTATTTTATTTTATTTTTAGTATTTGTTGTTATAGCGGCAATAGAAATACATCATCTGTGAAAATTTCAACTGTCTAGACAGACTATCACCGTTCTTGAGATACAGCCTGGTGACAGACGGACGGACGGACAGCGAAGTCTCAGTAATAGGGTCCCGTTTTTACCCTTTGGGTACGGAACCCTAAAAATCATATCACAAACCGAAAGAAAATACGCTTATAATTGTACCTTTATTTGTGTAGTACATGGAGACGCTGAGCTACTGCCCACAGTTCTCCTCGTTGGACGAGTTCCTGACTGGCTACCAGAACCTAGTGGTGGTGCTGACGCTGCGCGGCCTGAGTGCTGCCGACGCGCGCGCCGTCGCCAACTCGTGGATCGCCGAAGTTGGTGAGTTTGAATACTCGTTGGACGAGTTCGTGACTGGCTACCAGAACCTGGTGGTGGTGTTGACGCTGCGCAGGCTGAGCGCCGCCGACGCGCGCGCCGTCACCAACTCGTGGATCGCCGAAGTTGGTGAGTTTGAATACTCGTTGGACGAGTTCGTGACTGGCTACCAGAACCTGGTGGTGGTGTTGACGCTGCGCAGGCTGAGCGCCGCCGACGCGCGCGCCGTCGCCAACTCGTGGCTCACCGAAATTGGTGAGCAATAAATAAATAAAATATCGGACAACCCCACACAAATCGTTCGTTCCAAATTAAGCTCAAGAAGGCTGGTGTTACGGGTACTAGACGACGATATTCGTACTTATATTGATCAATATATACTTAAATGCATAGAACAAACTACGACCCAAGCGCAACTATTCGAGTTTATCACACAAATATTAGTCCTGGCCGGGATTCGAACCCGGGATCGCTGGCTCAGTAAGCAGGTGCTCTACAATCTATGCCAAACGCGTCGCAAATAATTTTCAAATATAGAATCCATGTTAGACCTAGGTCTGCTACAGAACTGAATCTGTCAACCCTAACACCATGTAGTCTCCGCTTTCCTACCCCTAGATAGTATGTATATAGAAAGCGAGAGGGCAACTCCCGCCCGCTGTAATTGCATTTGTTTTTTAACCGACTTCCAAAAAGGAGAAGGTTCTATGTTTTACTGTATTTTTATTAAAGCAGTAGCGTCTGCTAGCGAAAACAAAATGTTTACAATGAAGCGAAAAATTAAAAAAAAAAATCGGATCTGCCTCCCCAACGGCTTTCCGGGCTGACACACCGGACCACTGAACCTGATGCGAGAGCTGTTGAATCTTTCAAACCCCGCCAATTAAGAGGAAGTGTTTGTACGGAACCCTCCCTCGGTGCGCGAGTCCGACTCGCACATGGCCGGTTGACTTATAGTTACATTTTATTATTGTCATAAGTTTCTTTGAAATGTTTATGTGTAAATACGCCATACGACTAAATAAACTTGGCCGGTTTTGTTTTTTTTTTTTTATAAGAACCATTACACACCCGGTCTCTCGGAAGTTTACGTGAGGTTTGGCACCGACTTCAAAAGGTGATTTAAATGTAGTTGTTGTCAGTTTATTTAGAAAACGGTTATCTTTTTTCTATGAGCCATTACACCCCCGGCACAAAACAGATAGGTACAGAAATCAATCTACATACAAGCGCGCTCAAGCAAACGCAATTGCTCTCGGACCAGTTCAGACCAATGCGAGCGCGAGTGCCATCCGCTTGACGTGTCCGTGAGCAATGTCTATGTGTGCGTTTGCTCGAGCGCGCTTGTATTTAGATTGATTTCTGTACCTATGTCTGTCCTGTTTTTTTTTTTTTTTATTTTTTTTTTTTATGTCATAGGGGGCAAACGAGCAAACGTATCGCCTGATGGAAAGCGATTACCGTCGCTCATAAACACCTGCAAGACCAGAGAAGTCACAAGTGCTTGCCTACCTGGAGGACGAAGATAGAATGCCTCTATGCTAGTAATTTCACCGGCTATCTTACCCCCACACCGGAACACAACAATGCGAACATTGTTGTTTGGCGGTGGGCTAGCAGGCAAGACGGTAGTAACAATCCGGACGGACCCTGCACGAGGCCCTACTAGTCCTGTTTTGAGTGTTTTGTGCTCCCGGTGCAGGGCTGAAGCCGCACGCGCAGAAGGTGGTGTCGTCGTACAGCGGCGGCTGCGCGCGGCGGCTGGCGGCGGCGGCGGCGCTGGGCCAGCGCGCGCGCACCGCGGTCGTCGACGAGGCCACGGCCGGCGTGGACCCGGTGGCGCGCCGGCGCCTGCACCGCGCCATGAGGCGGGCTAGCCGCACGTCCTCGCTCATCGTCGCCTCGCACAGGTTTACAAAATTATTGTGTTTTACATCCCGAAAACCATTTTAAAATAATAATATACTTACGATGATTTTTAATCGGTGATCAGGTACCAACTTTTCTAACTCAGTAATTGATGGCGGTCACGTTAAAGTCGTAATTACATGAAAACAAACTTGAATTTTTCTATGATATTTTTTTTGTCTTAAATTAAATTCAATACCGTACAATCTAACATAAATAATTAAATATTAAAAACACTAAACAGCTAAAGTCCTTTTTTTTCCTGCGAAGTGTTACGCAAGTCCGTGATGTTGGGTAGCCGACCGCGGAAACGCCGGAAAAAACACTTTTTTTTTTGGGTTCCGTACCCAAACGGTAAAAATTGGGTCCCTGAACTCTGTCTGTCTGTCACCAGGCTGTATGTCATGAATAGCAATAGCTATACAGTTGAAATTTTCACAGATGATGTATTTCTGTTTCCGCTATAACAACAAGTACTAAAAACAAAAGGGATATATTTAAATGCACATCTGTATAATTTTTCAGTACACTAGGTAACTCCACTAATTAACTGAATGCATACCAGAAAAACGAATGCTGTGCAAAAAAAAACAATTGATTAACTGAACATGTCCTACAAAAAAAACTTAAACATCATATAAAACGAGATGACCTTTTTAACCGAATTCACACAAAAAATATGGTTCGTACATCGGATATATTTGAAAGTTTCACCAAAAATACTGACTTGCACACTAATTATCCTCGCACTGCACACTAAGATCCGACTCGGCCGGGTTAGGTTAGGTTAGTTTCTTTTTTATATTCAGTAAAACAGTTTTGCAAATACCTTTAAATAGTATATTGAATTCGCATTATTTAGGCCCACTTGCACCAAAACTTCGAGTTAAATATATAACTCAGGGTTTACTAACTCAGGGTTAAAATGTTAAATTTTTAGTTCATACTTTTCGTTGCACCAATAAAAATTAAGTCGGAGTTAACTAACCCGAGGTTAATGTAACATTCATTCGCTCTATTGTGATTCGACCAAATGTGATAGAATAAATTATGAATGATTTAAGCGTTGTGCTCTCTGTCGCTCTACAGTACTTTGCATAAGTCTATTCCACTATGTCAGATTTGGAATGACATTTGGTTTTCTAACGTATTATACAATATCTGTATTAAATGTCAGTCAGGCGTCATTATTATTTTGCGCGAGTTGTGTCTGCTTTGCATATTGTGTCTTTTGTTTTAAATTGCTACAAAATTCACAAACAGCGACAGATTGCTACTTTGTATTATAGTAGCGGAGTTTAAGCATATAATTAAATAGAAAAACCTAATCGACATAACATAAGCTAAGCTATACGACAAGTCGAGTTTGACACTACTAACCCAGGGTTAAATGACTTTAACCCTCACATTTCGGCGGGTTAAATTTTTTTTTTTTAACTCAAGGTTAGCTTCTGGTCTCGGTGGTGCAAGACGTACTAATTACTTAACCCTAGAGTAGCATTTAACTCCGAGTTAATTTTGTTAACCCAGCGTGGTGCAAGTGGGCCTAAGTAACAAATACCTACATAAAACAAAGCTCGTGTCTCATTCTAAATCTACTTACTAGATACGAGATTTTGAAGAGCGTTGACAGAATTTTTAATGAGTTTTAGTTGTCACCGAGCGATAATATAATTATGCTTATGTCTTCAGCCTGGACGAGATCGAGGCGCTGTGCCACCGCATCGGCATCATGTCGGCCGGCGAGCTGTGCGCGCTCGGCACGGCCGCCGCGCTCAAGGCTCAGCACGCCGCCGGCTACTCCGTCGTGTTCAAGCTGAGCGGCGCTCAACTCGGTCAGTGCACTACCAACAGAGCAGTCTGCCGCGCTCAAGGCTCAGCACGCCGCCGGCTACTCCGTCGTGTTCAAGCTGAGCGGCGCTCAACTCGGTCAGTGCACTACCAACAGAGCAGTCTGCCGCGCTCAAGGCTCAGCACGCCGCCGGGTACTCCGTCGTGTTCAAGCTGAGCGGCGCTCAACTCGGTCAGTGCACTACCAACAGAGCAGTCTGCCGCGCTCAAGACTCAGCACGCCGCCGGCTACTCCGTTGTGTTCAAGCTGAGCGGCGCTCAACTCGGTCAGTGCACTACCAACAGAGCAGTCTGCCGCGCTCAAGACTCAGCACGCCGCCGGCTACTCCGTTGTGTTCAAGCTGAGCGGCGCTCAACTCGGTCAGTGCACTACCAACAGAGCAGTCTGCCGCGCTCAAGGCTCAGCACGCCGCCGGGTACTCCGTCGTGTTCAAGCTGAGCGGCGCTCAACTCGGTCAGTGCACTACCAACAGAGCAGTCTGCCGCGCTCAAGACTCAGCACGCCGCCGGCTACTCCGTTGTGTTCAAGCTGAGCGGCGCTCAACTCGGTCAGTGCACTACCAACAGAGCAGTCTGCCGCGCTCAAGACTCAGCACGCCGCCGGCTACTCCGTTGTGTTCAAGCTGAGCGGCGCTCAACTCGGTCAGTGCACTACCAACAGAGCAGTCTGCCGCGCTCAAGGCTCAGCACGCCGCCGGCTACTCCGTCGTGTTCAAGCTGAGCGGCGCTCAACTCGGTCAGTACACTACCAACAGAGCAGTCTGCCGCGCTCAAGGCTCAGCACGCCGCCGGGTACTCCGTCGTGTTCAAGCTGAGCGGCGCTCAACTCGGTCAGTGCACTACCAACAGAGCAGTCTGCCGCGCTCAAGGCTCAGCACGCCGCCGGGTACTCCGTCGTGTTCAAGCTGAGCGGCGCTCAACTCGGTCAGTGCACTACCAACAGAGCAGTCTGCCGCGCTCAAGGCTCAGCACGCCGCCGGCTACTCCGTCGTGTTCAAGCTGAGCGGCGCTCAACTCGGTCAGTGCACTACCAACAGAGCAGTCTGCCGCGCTCAAGACTCAGCACGCCGCCGGCTACTCCGTCGTGTTCAAGCTGAGCGGTGCTCAACTCGGTCAGTACAATTAGTTTCTTATGGAGAGCGGTATTTCAAAAAAATCTTAACAGCATGATGCAGGGTTTGCAGAAATTGGTGATTACAGGCATCAATTAAATAATTCACGAATTGGTTTTATCCATAGGAAAAAATGTTTTGCCATCGTTCGGAAAAGTTAAAAACCCGCTGGACAAAATCTTATTCACTTGATCTGATGCACCTACATTTGATTTCGAGAGTAACCCACGTTTGCTTTGGTTTTCAGGGCCAGACGGTGACGTCACCAAATTGAACGACTTCAAAGCCGAGATGCAGGGGCAGTTTCAGTGCACGCTGGACGATCAGCACCTGGTTAGGTTCATTCCCATAATAACAAAGTTTTCTCCACACTTGCTTGTAATAATAAATAAATTAATATTAAGGGACAGGGACCATCTTACCATACTACTCGCGAAGCTGACCGAAGTTAGGCGAGGCGAAGTTGACCGAAGTTAGGCGAGGCGAGGCGAAGTTGACTGAAGTTAGGCGAGGCGAAGTTGACCGAAGTTAGGCGAGGCGAAGTTGACTGAAGTTAGGCGAGGCGAAGTTGACCGAAGTTAGGCGAGGCGAAGTTGACCGAAGTTAGGCGAGGCGAAGTTGACCGAAGTATGGGTTACCGCAGCGAAGTGCCCCCCACACTATCATATTCTCACCTCGGCCAAATTCGCGTGTAGTGTGGAGCCGCATCGACCACACTAAGCGAAGTTTGTACTGTGGGTACTAGACGACGATATACATAATATTAAGTACATATATAGATACTTAACATCTATGACCTAGGACCAAATCGTCGAGTTCATCACACATATATTTGGGTTACGTGACGGCTAGGAGCTACGCCTTAACCTTTAAATGCATGGTGATGGAATTTTATATCAGGGCCTCATTTCACTGTTACAAATTACAAGCGGAAGTCCCTTTTCAACTTCTTATATCAGAAGACTGCGGCTTGTCGTTTCGCTTCGACCTGGCCGGTCAAATGGTTACAGAAAATTCTCTTTTGCTCATATTTTAGACCACGCTCTGTTATCACATAAAAGACAGACTGCCGTACAGCCAACTGTTCAACATCCTGGAGGGGCTGAAGCAGCGGCACCCTGGCCTGGTCGAGGACTACTCCGTCACGGAAACCACGCTCGAGGAGGTGTTCCTGACCCTGGCCAAGAAAGCCCATCCTCCTGCCAGTGCCAGCATCGCTACGTCTACTAAGGCGTGAATCTCTAGACTTGCCTGTAGGAAAATTTAAGTATTTGTCAAAACGATCGCACTAACATTCAAGTAAAGGACGTTTATCGAGCCTTCATTGAAACAATTGATGAAGTTAGAAATAATAAATAAAGTCCTAATCTTCTACTTAATTTTTACTTGACCCTTTTAGCAGCCTTTTTAGCACGACGTTAGACAGTTAGACCTGCTTAGAACCAAGCTTTAATTTTACACCTCTCAAGAACAAAGTAAGCTGGACTCCCGTGAGATGAAAAATGAGTACATACACCAATGATTTAAATAAAACACATAATTACACACGAACCACTATACTGATGAAAAAACGACCAGGATTCATTGAAGGTGAAGATATCAGTCAGGGTCTGAAACAAAGAGATTGGCATTGACATAAAATTGGGTACTTTCCTGTAGTCCCTAAAATTATTATATAATTAAATTAAATTATTATATATTGTATATATGTATTATATATTATGACTAATAGTTTGCCATTAAATGCTATTTCTGAAAATAAACAGAAAATAATATATCTATGTATTTGTTTAACGTTGTTAATGATTTTTAAATTAGCAAATAGAAAAATTAAGGAGGTCAACTGACCGTATAGCGTAGTGACGTCATAACACGTTATTGACAGTTCATAAAAACCGGCCAAGAGCATGTCGGGCCACGCTCAGTGTAGGGTTCCGTAGTTGCCCATCCTTCACAATAGACGGGCTTCAAACAGCGGTTTTAAGCCCAAGGTTTAAATTACGAGAAAGATTTCAATCCAAATTCCAAATCTATAAAAAGGTCGTAAACGCCAAAGTAACAGTAATTACTTATTACCTTCTGGAACTAATCGATTACACGCGCCAGATTGAGCGAAATGTTTTAACACAGTATCGCACTTAACTAATATGTGTAACGTTTGAAGTGTAAGGATACCGCGCGGCACTTGCGTCATTTTAAAGAAAATATGTTTTTTGCGATAACTTAAAAACGGCTCGACCGATTTTATTCAATATAGTTTTCATTCAAAGTGCTTATAAAGCCTCATTTTTATGAATTTTGCCATAATTTTTTGACCCGTGCTCGAAAAGTTATTTGGACGCTATTTTTTGGATTTCTGGAGCGAATGTTTACAAAACTTCTGACTTTATTAAAAAATGATGTTCGAAGACTCCTATTGTTTTTAAGACCTATTCAAGGACACCCCACACACTAGTTTTGGAACGAAAAAAAATACACCCCTATTTTAGGTGTAGGGGAGGGGGAGGTACCCGAAAAGTTTTTATTTTACCGTTTTGTCGGCGTGATACATATACATATACACATACTCATACCAAATTTCAGCTTTCTAGTACTAATTGTCACGGAGATAAGCTGCGGACGGAAGGACAGACAGACATGGCGAAACTATAAGGGTTCCTAGTTCACTACGGAACCCTAATAAAAAGGAGCAGATTTTGACCTGTCAGTCACGTACCGACATGGATACACATTTAGACTGGCCCCATCAACAGTGCCACAGAACCACATTTTGCGGTCCTCGGCCTAGGATGAATAGTCGCGTTTCGACCACTGGCTATGACGGTTGTCAATAAAAGCAGAAGTTATTAAATCAGAAACAAGGATGGCAAGGGTGTTCTTCCTTACGTTAGTTCTATTGATTTATTGATTAATACTAAGTGAAATCAACGTTATTTGTTTATATTTCAATAATTGTTTACTTTACGTTTTTTAATAGAATCTTCATTCTTTATCGTTTCGGTTTCAATATGAAAATACCACATTTTTATTTCCAATAGGTATCTGTGTCTTACTTTGTTGATAAAAATTATAAAATTTTGACGTCAGACGTAAATAACGGTAATCTTCCATTTGATAAGTTTGTGAAACATTTAAGTGAAAGTGATTTGATTTGTCACTTGAATATTTCAGAAATGAGTTTCTAAATTCTAAGTATTTGAATTATTGCGAGGTGTACAGCTAAGAGCCACTAGTGGATCTATGACTCACCGATTCTTTTCCTGTGAGACGCAGTATTGTCGATCAGGAGTGAAGATACACAGCCTCTTCTGACCCTTGTTGACTAAGGACAACCGCTGGGAAAAAAGATGTGTTTTATAAAACCGTTAAACTACCCAACTATAGTCCAGTCCACACAACTATGGTCCAATTTAATACGAAAATTACTCGTTAATATTATGACAATTATTGCGAATAAACTCTAAGGTGAACAACATAATTAAACAAACTTAAATAAAAACGTATAAAATCACTGACAGAATATGGATTTTGATAAAAATAAACGAGTTTTGTTTTGGACCATAGTTGGATGATTGGACTATAGATGGGTAGTTTTACGGAACCCGACATGTTGCTTTTCACCCTACGCCGTATTACGGATATTTAGTGGTACCATAGACCTAACTAACTACTACTCTTCCATAAAAGCTCCTTGAGTGGTACTAATTTAATTTACTGGTAAAGATAAATGGCCAGTAACTGACACTGAAAGTCAGTTAATGTCACTGATGTAAAAAAAAGTAAACAGGATTAATATCCCGCGAATTTGAAGTTGGGATTTCCGTCCTTAGGCCACGTGGTCCGATCGGCTTATCCGATCGTTTCGATGGTGATTTTGTTTATTTCCTTGTAGTCTGATCGCTCGGGCCGTAAGCTCGGTTTTTTCCTTAGGTTCGATTGATCGAACCTCATGTTCAATCGAACCACAAATACTTGACTAATTTTATTAGTCCGGCTGGTGATTCAAACTCATTACTAAACTAGGAACTGGCACTTGATTAACTTTTCTATATTATTTTCTCTGCACCTCTAGCATAGCTGTCATACGCGACTATATTTCTCGCGCGAGATAATTACCCGTCTCTTTCTGTGCAGTAAACAGGTAGCGCTATGTCGCGCGACAAGAGTCGCGAAGCACAGTTGTGCGTGGATGTGCTAGACGGGCTGGTGCGATGTCAGTTCTATTGTCAAGTGATATCAATGTTGCTCATCTATATATATATTACGCGAGGCCGATTTTTGTACATCCCATCAGATCTACAGTTATGGTCCGATTTTGATAAATGATATGTCATTAGATTCGTCTCATGCTGGAGAGGTGCATAAAACTCTTGGAATTTTAATTTTTTCCTGAAAAGGTACTGAAAAATGGATTTGAAAAAACTACTGTGCGCTAACCACGTGACTTTGACCACGTGACCTGTGATCCCTATTTTGACATAAGATGACCAAATAATAATAAGCATGATTTGCTCACAAACCTGTAGTAAGTTGTTCAGCATGATGAAATATTATTTTTGAGTCGGCAACATAATATCCGCAACACTTAAAACATGTACAAATATGCAAAAATAATTTTACAGTTTGTTGACAATGAATGACAGTAGCCATATTCTGACAACTTTTAATGTCTTTTTTATTGGGGGCTATTATGTCAATGCTCTAAATTGCCAGGTTGTTTTTTTTTTTAAAATGTTGATATGGAAACTTATTTCGCATACCTGTTAAAAATGTGGAGAAAAAAGCCGGTCAAGTGTGAGTTGGACTGGTGCTCGAAAGACTAGAAAAACTGACCGTCATTCAAGAATAGATTATTTCTATAGGCGAGTTTTACTAAATCTAAATCAAAGCAGAAAAAAAATAGTAAAACTAATTTAAACGTCATTCAAATATGTAAATTTATGGTAGATTATTATAAATATGAATATATAAGTCCATCAAAAAAATAATTCCAAGGAAAATGGCATGAGTTATGGTAAATTAAATGGTATTTTACAAGAAGAAACTTAGTCCTTCCGCTTGCATGTCGACGGGATGGGAAATGTGGCCGAGTTGAGAATATGGACGACTTGACAATGTAGATAAGTTGGGAATGTATCTTCATTGGTAATATGGATGAGTTGGTAAAATGGACGAGTTGGAAATGTGGACGAGTTGGGAATATGGACGAGTTGGGAATATGGACGAGTTGGGAATGTGGATGAGTGGGCAAAGTAAACAAGTTGGGAATACGGACGAGTGGGCAATGTGGACGAGTTGGAAATGTGGATGAGTTGGCAAAATAAACAAGTTGGGAACACGGACGAGTGGGCAATGTGGACGAGTTGAGAATATGGACGAGTTGGCAATGAAGACGACTTGGTAATACGGACGAGTTGTAGATATGGAAGATTTCGCAATAAAGACGAGCTGATAAAAAGGACAAGTTGGTATTGTAGACGAGTTGGGTGTATCGTCGAGTTGGGAATATGGACGAGTTGGAAATGGGGATGAATTGGCAATGTGGATGAGTTGGTAAAATTGACAAGTTGGGAAAATGGACAAGTGGGCACTATGGACGAGTTCGCATTATGGACGAGTTGGCAGTGAAGACGAGTTGGTAATACGGATAAGTTGGCAATGAAGACGACTTGGTAATACGGACGAGTTGGTGATATGGAAGATTTGGCAATAAAGACGAGCTGATAATAAGGACAAGTTGGTATTGTAGACAAGTTGGGTGTATCGTCGAGTTGGGAATATGGACGAGTTGGAAATGTGGATGAGTTGGCAATATGAATGAGTTGGTAAAATTGACAAGTTGAGAACATGGACAAGGGGGCAATGTGGACGAGTTCGTATTATGGACGAGTTGGCAATGAAGACGAGTTGGTAATACGGACAAGTTGGTATTATGGACGAGTTGTGAATATGGACGAGTTGGGAATGTGGATGAGTTGGCATGAACAAGTTGGGAACACGGACGAGTGGGCAATGAAGACGACTTGGTAATACGGACGAGTTGTCAACGTGGACAAGTTAAGAATATGGACGAGTTGGAAATGTGGATGAGTTGGCAAAATGAACAAGTTGGGAATATGGACGAGTTGGCAATAAAGACGAGCTGATAATAAGGACGAGTTTGTATTGTAGACGAGTTGGGTGTATCATCGAGTTGGGAATATGGACGAGTTAGAAATGTGGATGAGTTGGCAATGTGGACGACTTGGAATTGTGGACGAGGTGGGAATATGGACGAGTTGGAAATGTGGACGAGTTGTATTTGTGGACGAGTTGGCATTGTGGACGAGCAAGTAATATGGACGCGTTGGCATTGTGGATGAGTTGGGAATATAAACGAGCTGGCAATGAAGACGAGTTGCTAATACGGACGATTTAATAATATGGACGAGATTGGCAATAAAGATGAGTTAATAATAAGGACGAGTTGGTATTGTAGACGAGTTGGGTGTATGGACGAGTTGGAAATGTGGACGAGTTAGCAATATGGATGAGTTGGCATTGTGGACGAGTTGGGAATATAGATGAGTTGGCAATAAAGACGAGTTGGTAATATGAACGAGTTGGCAATGTAGATGAGTTGGGTGTATGGGCGAGTGGGCAATATGAACGATTTGGCATTGTGTACGAGTTGAGAATGTGGACGAGTTGTATTTGTGGACGAGTTGGCATTGTGGACGAGTAAGCAATATGGACGCGTTGGAATTGTGGACGAGTTGGTAATATGGACGAGGTGGCATTATGGACGAATTGGGAATATGGACGAGTTGCCAATGGAGACGAATTGGTAATATAGACGAGTTTGCAATGCAGATGAGTTGGGTGTATGAACGAGTTGGCAATGTAGACGTGTTGGGTGTATGGACAAGTTGGCATTGTGACCCAGATGGGAATATAGACGAGCTGACATTGTGGACGAGTTGGCAATGTGGAATAATTAACATGTTACGCTAACATGCGAAACTTGATGGAGAAATAACCTACATATGATGCAAATTTCAAAAAATCGACGCGCTCAAGAATAAATCATATTTGAATTAATGACGTCTGGCTGATCATTCTTATTCTCATTCAAAATAAAAATTGACAAATTCTGCGGTCAACAAAACAAATTGATTTTATAAGGTTTCCGTTTTTACCGAATATGGTAAGGAACCCTAAAATTAGGTTTATATTATAGGCTTGAGAGTCTTTAGCATCTCCCTCACTCTTCTGTCAGACACAATTTCAATGAGAGGAAAGACACGAAAGTTTGAATTATTCTTTTTTCAAACATGTTTAGCTGTTTTATATATTGTTTTTTCTTATTACACATATTTGACACATTCTTTTTTTTATGGTGGAGTATTGTTGGTCAGTAATTTATTTAGATTAGTAAGTAGGGTTTGATTAAGTATAACTAGCGTAAGAATTTCAAACACAATGTGTAATTGTTATTGAATAAATGATTGATGATGATGACATGGCAGCACCCATATTAAGAAAACTTGCACGATCTAATGAATTTCATAAAAAAAAAACAAGCATTGATAATAGTGGTTTTTCGTGTATCTATAAACGTTTTTTACTCTCTATTTCATACAATTGAGTTTTTGTAACATTTTTTATTATTAATATTGTGAAATATTTACGATTATAAATGAATACATAAACAGTTACGCACTCCATGATTTCCTGTTTCCTCAAATCTGTCGTTTCGATTCATGTGCTATTTCTGGAAATTGATATAAATCGATCAAATCGATAAATTTATGTCCTGAAGAAAGAACAACAAATTAAAATTCTACCAATCTTATGTTCGGTCCTATGAAAATATGTCAATTATATTTTTAAGATATGGGACTATTGTCATGAATATATTTTTCCATAAATCGAATAATATGCATTTTATTTGTGAAACAGATCAGCAGATCACATGTCATGCACAAGTTATTTTTACAAAAGAGTTGAATAAATTGTCACGATGAAGCTGGCAGTTGGCTATCAGGCCTGCCTCTAGCCTGGCATGTTTTAACGTTTTTAAAACATAATTTTAATGTGTTTTTTTACAGTATTAATTTATTCTTCATTCCCCAAAAATATGTAAATTTATGGTAGATTATTATAAATATGAATATATAAGTCCATCAAAAAAATAATTCCAAGGAAAATGGCATGAGTTATGGTAAATTAAATGGTATTTTACAAGAAGAAACTTAGTCCTTCCGCTTGCATGTCGACGGGATGGGAAATGTGGCCGAGTTGAGAATATGGACGACTTGACAATGTAGATAAGTTGGGAATGTATCTTCATTGGTAATATGGATGAGTTGGTAAAATGGACGAGTTGGAAATGTGGACGAGTTGGGAATATGGACGAGTTGGGAATATGGACGAGTTGGGAATGTGGATGAGTGGGCAAAGTAAACAAGTTGGGAATACGGACGAGTGGGCAATGTGGACGAGTTGGAAATGTGGATGAGTTGGCAAAATAAACAAGTTGGGAACACGGACGAGTGGGCAATGTGGACGAGTTGAGAATATGGACGAGTTGGCAATGAAGACGACTTGGTAATACGGACGAGTTGTAGATATGGAAGATTTCGCAATAAAGACGAGCTGATAAAAAGGACAAGTTGGTATTGTAGACGAGTTGGGTGTATCGTCGAGTTGGGAATATGGACGAGTTGGAAATGGGGATGAATTGGCAATGTGGATGAGTTGGTAAAATTGACAAGTTGGGAAAATGGACAAGTGGGCACTATGGACGAGTTCGCATTATGGACGAGTTGGCAGTGAAGACGAGTTGGTAATACGGATAAGTTGGCAATGAAGACGACTTGGTAATACGGACGAGTTGGTGATATGGAAGATTTGGCAATAAAGACGAGCTGATAATAAGGACAAGTTGGTATTGTAGACAAGTTGGGTGTATCGTCGAGTTGGGAATATGGACGAGTTGGAAATGTGGATGAGTTGGCAATATGAATGAGTTGGTAAAATTGACAAGTTGAGAACATGGACAAGGGGGCAATGTGGACGAGTTCGTATTATGGACGAGTTGGCAATGAAGACGAGTTGGTAATACGGACAAGTTGGTATTATGGACGAGTTGTGAATATGGACGAGTTGGGAATGTGGATGAGTTGGCATGAACAAGTTGGGAACACGGACGAGTGGGCAATGAAGACGACTTGGTAATACGGACGAGTTGTCAACGTGGACAAGTTAAGAATATGGACGAGTTGGAAATGTGGATGAGTTGGCAAAATGAACAAGTTGGGAATATGGACGAGTTGGCAATAAAGACGAGCTGATAATAAGGACGAGTTTGTATTGTAGACGAGTTGGGTGTATCATCGAGTTGGGAATATGGACGAGTTAGAAATGTGGATGAGTTGGCAATGTGGACGACTTGGAATTGTGGACGAGGTGGGAATATGGACGAGTTGGAAATGTGGACGAGTTGTATTTGTGGACGAGTTGGCATTGTGGACGAGCAAGTAATATGGACGCGTTGGCATTGTGGATGAGTTGGGAATATAAACGAGTTGGCAATGAAGACGAGTTGCTAATACGGACGATTTAATAATATGGACGAGATTGGCAATAAAGATGAGTTAATAATAAGGACGAGTTGGTATTGTAGACGAGTTGGGTGTATGGACGAGTTGGAAATGTGGACGAGTTAGCAATATGGATGAGTTGGCATTGTGGACGAGTTGGGAATATAGATGAGTTGGCAATAAAGACGAGTTGGTAATATGAACGAGTTGGCAATGTAGATGAGTTGGGTGTATGGGCGAGTGGGCAATATGAACGATTTGGCATTGTGTACGAGTTGAGAATGTGGACGAGTTGTATTTGTGGACGAGTTGGCATTGTGGACGAGTAAGCAATATGGACGCGTTGGAATTGTGGACGAGTTGGTAATATGGACGAGGTGGCATTATGGACGAATTGGGAATATGGACGAGTTGCCAATGGAGACGAATTGGTAATATAGACGAGTTTGCAATGCAGATGAGTTGGGTGTATGAACGAGTTGGCAATGTAGACGTGTTGGGTGTATGGACAAGTTGGCATTGTGACCCAGATGGGAATATAGACGAGCTGACATTGTGGACGAGTTGGCAATGTGGAATAATTAACATGTTACGCTAACATGCGAAACTTGATGGAGAAATAACCTACATATGATGCAAATTTCAAAAAATCGACGCGCTCAAGAATAAATCATATTTGAATTAATGACGTCTGGCTGATCATTCTTATTCTCATTCAAAATAAAAATTGACAAATTCTGCGGTCAACAAAACAAATTGATTTTATAAGGTTTCCGTTTTTACCGAATATGGTAAGGAACCCTAAAATTAGGTTTATATTATAGGCTTGAGAGTCTTTAGCATCTCCCTCACTCTTCTGTCAGACACAATTTCAATGAGAGGAAAGACACGAAAGTTTGAATTATTCTTTTTTCAAACATGTTTAGCTGTTTTATATATTGTTTTTTCTTATTACACATATTTGACACATTCTTTTTTTTATGGTGGAGTATTGTTGGTCAGTAATTTATTTAGATTAGTAAGTAGGGTTTGATTAAGTATAACTAGCGTAAGAATTTCAAACACAATGTGTAATTGTTATTGAATAAATGATTGATGATGATGACATGGCAGCACCCATATTAAGAAAACTTGCACGATCTAATGAATTTCATAAAAAAAAAACAAGCATTGATAATAGTGGTTTTTCGTGTATCTATAAACGTTTTTTACTCTCTATTTCATACAATTGAGTTTTTGTAACATTTTTTATTATTAATATTGTGAAATATTTACGATTATAAATGAATACATAAACAGTTACGCACTCCATGATTTCCTGTTTCCTCAAATCTGTCGTTTCGATTCATGTGCTATTTCTGGAAATTGATAGAAATCGATCAAATCGATAAATTTATGTCCTGAAGAAAGAACAACAAATTAAAATTCTACCAATCTTATGTTCGGTCCTATGAAAATATGTCAATTATATTTTTAAGATATGGGACTATTGTCATGAATATATTTTTCCATAAATCGAATAATATGCATTTTATTTGTGAAACAGATCAGCAGATCACATGTCATGCACAAGTTATTTTTACAAAAGAGTTGAATAAATTGTCACGATGAAGCTGGCAGTTGGCTATCAGGCCTGCCTCTAGCCTGGCATGTTTTAACGTTTTTAAAACATAATTTTAATGTGTTTTTTTACAGTATTAATTTATTCTTCATTCCCCAAAAACTTCTTATCGATAAAGTAGTTATTTTCTGTAACACTACCGGATTTCCATATTCTAGCGGCGGTTCGACGCCGCAACGGGTCTCTAGTTTAATTTGTTAATTGAACGCATAACGTTTAGAGTCAAATATTATTATTATATTTTATGATTATATTTAGAACGGTTTCTATACAATTACCTTTTACGATAAATATTGTATAGACAATTATCTTTTTTAATAAACTTACTTTAAAAAAAAAAAAAAAAACTTATGCTATTTATTTTATTATTATATCCTGTACGTTGCACCCGCTCACGGGACAATAGTGGCCCGAACCTTTGAGAGGCGTGCGCGGAGCCGAAGCCAACACATAGAGGCCCTTTTGAAAATTTAATGGAATGTAAGGTGTACATCGAGCGGATGCTGTTCCTATCCGTATCATGGGACGTACACAGAGACAGCACCCGCTAGGTGCAAGAACTATTTGTATACGCCTCCCTCCGCGCCCGCCGCAATATTGAAAAATCCGGCACTCTCTTCAGATTTTTACTTATATCTTCGTTTAGGAGCATTTTAGGTAGAAAAAAGCTACGACAATGTTGAAGAGAGTTAAAGGTAAAGTAAAAATGCCCTTTTATGATTACGAACATTTCTATAGTTACTTATATCTAGTAGTACTATTGTGCAAAGATTTAAAAAAAAAAAAATCCCAGTGGTTCAGCCAAAATAAAATCCGATTTCATGAAATATGCTTTTTCTCTAAAAGTATTCATTTTTATCATTCTATCTTTTTTTCAGTTTGGTTACCTAAATAGTATATTTGTCCTGAAAGATAATCGAGTCTCCATGTTTAACATTTCTGTAAAAAACACGTAAGTCAAAATCTAAAAATATTTTTATTAAGTTGAATACTTTTAGGAGGTTTAGGAAGAAATATAGTTGTGTGGTCGGATTATGAGGATTTTTAACCCTTAAATGCATGAATTAAAAAAATACAATATTATAAAATATTATTTTATTTCAAATAAATGTTTCTATTTTTCAACAAGTAATTCATTTTTGTTTATGTAAGCTGCATCTTACACTATGCATTTAAGGGTTAATGGTCTCATGGTTCGATGGATCGGACAACATAAATTTCGAAACTCCCATTAGTTCGATTAGTAGGACTATAGGACTTTCGGAAATCTTCATTATCCGATCAATCGAACCCACAGTAAATAAAAAAAATAATCATCGTCCGGTCAATCGGCCCACGTGGCCTAAGTGATGAACGTCCAGTTTCAATCCAATGGCATATTTATTTCAGAAAAAAATAAAGGACATCCCAGACTTAACCCAAGCACCATACTTATATTTAAAAAATATGTAAGTAAACACACACACTATATAATAATATGTTAACACTTACACCGCCGCCCCCACCGCCACCTCCACCGCCGCCTCCACCGCCACCGCCTCCGCCGCCGCCACCGCCGCCACCACCGCCACCGCCACCGCCTCCGCCACCGCCTCCGCCACCACCCCCGCCGCCACCACCGCCGCCTCCGCCACCGCGAACGAGACTAGGTCTGTCGCCAAGATCACCCTGTTGTAAAATAAAGATCTCTTTAAAGTTCAAGAAAATTAATAAAATCAGGGGGCTGTGCTAAGGGAGTAGGGGGGGGGTTGAAGTTAACTTTTTCCTGATTTTCGCTCATATCTCAAATATTTGTGGAAATAGTATTATGATTACTTCGGATAAAAGTTTTTCCATAAAATTCCCTGCTGGTTATATTTATTTTACTCTACGATCAATACTTTGGGAGCTACAGGATGTTTAAATTAACAAAAATATCTTAAAATAGTCGTTCAAGAAAACGTAGTTATTTCGTAGTTGCTCATCATAACACGCGAACGTGTTGCATTGCAACATTGTACAATTGAGAAATTTCCGTTACCGGTAAATTCCCATTTGGGAATATTCCAAGTAAATTCCCATTGTTCCAGGGAATATACGAGCTTGGTGGACCCATTCCTATGTTATTTAGTTTTTAGCTAATTAATTAAATAAAAGCAAACCGTTTTCGCTTTTTGACTCACCCTGAATTACCACTTAGAGTGAGTATCATAAAATTGACCTGATGATGGACCCTGGAAGCCCGTAATGGATCGGATCTCAAGATACATTCAACGTAGACATGTGCAGTTTTTGCATTTCAACTCATCTTGATGAGCAATTAGAGCCGGTATCATAAAATAAACCTGATGATGGACCCTGGAAGCCCGTAATGGATCTCAGGATACGTTCAACGTAGATATGTACTGTTTTCGTATTTAAGACCCATTACATTATGGACTTCCAGACAATTTCATGATACCCACTACGATACGCACTTCCAGGGTTCATCATCAGGTCAATTTTATAATATCACCTCTAATTGCTTATCAATGTGAGTAGAAATGTAACAACCACACATGCCTATGTTGAATGAAACCTGAGGTGCAATAGGCACTTCCAAGGTTCATAATCATGTAAATTTCATAATACAGGTTCTAATGCTCATCAAAATGAGCTCAAATACGAAAACATCACTTGAGATCTGATCCATTACGGGCTTCCAGGGTCCATCATCAGGACCATTTTCTGTATCGGTTTTATTTGCTCATCAAGATAAATTGAAATGAGAAAACCACGCGTATCTACGTTGAACGTATCCTGAGATCCATTACGGGCTTCAAGGGTCCATCATCAGGTTTATTTTATGATACCGGCTCTAATTGCTCATCAAGGTGAATTGAAATGCGAAACCCAGACATGTCTACGTTGAACGTTTCCTGAGATCCATTATTTACGGGCTTCTAAGACCCATCATCAGGTTTATTTTATGATACCGGCTCTAACTGCTCATGAAGATGAGTTGAAATGCGAAAACCGCACATGTGTACGTTGAACGTATCCTGAGATCCATTACGGGCTTCCAGGATCCATCATCAGGTTTATTTTATGATACCGGCACTAATTGCTCATCAAGATAAGTTGAAATTCGAAAACTGCACATGTCTACGTTGAACGTATCTTGCGATCCGATCCATTACGGGCTTACAGGGTCCATCATCAGGTTTATTTTATGATACCGGCTCTAATTGCTCATCAAGATAAGTTGAAATTCTAAACCGCACATGTCTACGTTGAACGTATCTTGAGATCCGATCCATTACGGGCTTCCAGAGTCCATCATCAGGGAAATTTTATGATATTCACTCTAAGTGGTGATTCAGGATGAGTCGAAAAACAAAAACGGTTTGCTTGTATTCAATTAATTAGCTTAAAACTAAATAACAAAGGAATGGACCCACCAAGCTCGTATATTCCCGGGAACAATGGGAATTTCCTTGGAATATTCCCAAATGAGAATTAGCCGGTAACGGGAATTTCTCAACTGCACAACACAAGTATTATGATGAACAACTACGAAAAAACTACGTTTTCTTGAACAACTACTTTTCAATATTTTTGTTAACTTACACACCCTGTAGCTCCCAAAGTATTAGTCGTGGAGTAAAAATGAATGTGACTAAATTTGTAGGAAATTGTATGTTAAAACTTTTGTCCTAAGTAAAAATAATGCTATTTCTACAAATATTTGAGTTATGCAAAAATCTGAAAAAAGGTACCTTCAAACCCCCCTACTCCCTTAGCACAGCCCTCACCCTCGAGGACTTTTAGTATTTTCATCTAGACACCATAGGGTATAACTGTACCAATTTTCAAAACTACATGAATTATTTCCCCTGATTGCCCATATTCGGCTTAATTTGCTTGACCTATTAAGTATTACTTAATTTTGAAGACAAAATATGAATGCAATCCAATGCAGTGCATGTGGGATTTCAACCCTCGTCCCAAGTCCGAAGCAGTTCTGTTGGTGTGCATTTAATTTGGTTTCTGCATAACTTTACACTATACATAATCCTTTTTTGTTAACTTTAAAATAAATAGGTGTACCTCTAAGAAGATCCTTGCACCATTATTCCAGTTCACCTTAAGCTGAAAAATATAAGATACTAGTATTAAGTAAGTTTAGAAAGTTACATACTTTCTGTGTGGAAGGAAATCGAACAATATGATGCATATGAAGAACGCCACGAGCCGCCGCGCGCGGTTGCCGCTCTATTTGTTCTTACGTACGCCACGCTGCTCGCTGCCCGGCTCACCGCTAAAGCTCTCCGCACACTACGGCTTCTTGTGGCCTCGACGGTACATCTCTCTTTTTCTCACTTCGAGCATGGAAAAGAGACATACTGTTGCGCCCACAAGAAGCCCTAGTTTGCGCTGGCTCTAAGACCAAAGTCTTGACCGGGCTGTAAAAAAAGTTGTCTTTCTTAACTGTTGTGTGATAGGCCGCGTTAACTGTTTAACATCAGGCGTGCTGTATGATTGTTTGTCACCATCGTAGTATACAAAGTGTCCAACGAACGGCAAACACTAATAGTTGGAATACTTACGCTTTTGACGTTTATCTGTAGTAAATAAAACAACATTGTTAAAAGTAAAAAAATACTATGTTGTACAAGTTCAGTGGACTCAAGTCCGCCAGCGCCAGCGGTACGAGCGCACCTACCTGCTACTACTAGGTACTACTAGTTCAGGCGGGTAGGAACCCGCGTCTCTCACGGATTTACGGGCCAACACAGGCCAACATCTATTGGACCATTGAACCTGATGCGGGAGCCATTGAATTTATCAACCAGTTGCTTCTTGCACGCCTAAGCCTCATTGTAAACAATTATTACCTACTCTCTCCATAACATCACCTCTCGAGGACGCAGAATTTTCCAGCTTTCATTTTGGCCAGCATGAAAACTGTTTAAAATGTCTGTACACAGTTTGGCCGAACAGTTGAAGAAAAAAAGTCTTCTCTTTTCTTCTATCATCATCATATCAGCCTGTAGATGTCCACTGCTGGACAAACGCCTCCCCCAAAGTTCTTCTTGCATCTTCCGATACGCGGTCACCAGTCAAGAACCTTTCTGTCTCAACGTCCATCGGTTTGGGGGGCAGTGCCGCTTAAGTTTATCAGTTTATATATTGCCTTAATAGGTAAATTACAAGTTTGACGACTGTCTAAACTATATCTGCAACCTTGGTGGTTCTATTCTTATAGGATTGTCAATAATTACCGTGACTAGTGCTGGAGAAGGAACTGCGTACGAACACGCGAATATTAAACACAGGAGCGGAGCAACCAACATGGTGGCGCAGAAAGCTGACTTATTCGTCTCAATTTGATTTATATACACTTTCCTTGATTGAAAACGTTAATCTTCACCGAGTAGTAATCAATTTGTGCTATAATTGTTAATTATGACTGATACCAGGAACACGTGTAAAATTTTGATAGCTGTGGTATTTCATTCTAGCCTAATACGAAATGATTTTTTCGATATATACTACAGAATAGATAATAGTACAAGTACAGAACGCACACTACTTTGATCTTTACAAAAGCCGCTTTTTTAGTCGAAAAATATGATTTATGGAACTTTTAAAGTCGTCGTCTCCAGCGCAAGCCAAACGGAACGTTGAGGCTATTTAATAACGGTAAAATGAATTGGCTCGCTTGTGTCGTCGTCGCTAGCGAGGGTTTTCAACGATTAAATAAAATAATATTGTATTTGTGGTATATAGACTGACGTGTGGTATATAGATTGACGACGCGGTTGGCGCAGTGGTTAAGCAACTGCCTACTGAGCCGACGGTCCCGGGTTCGAATCCCGGCAAGGGCAAATATTTGTGTGATGAACACGAATATTTGTGCCTGGGTCATGGATGTTCTATGTATTTATGTTGGCGGCGGGTGCAAGTACATCATCAGCATTGCACCGCCGCCAGTGGCGCCATCTACTCGTCAAGGATGAAGTTGGGGTCCCACCACGGGCGGTGTAACGGCGGGGATTGAGAATCAATAAAAGGGCTGCGCCAGAGCGCCAGGCCCTCTTTCGGCTGGTGTAACTTGCTGTGATAACATGAGGTGTGCGTGTGTGTGCATAATTATAGTTATTAGTGTGTTCCTTTGTTTGTTTCATATTATGTTTTATAATAAATCTATATAATTTATCCGTTGTTTGAAGAATATTAACCTGCTCCCTCTCTGATCGCTAACATCAGTAGTGGGATAGGTTGAATTCACACCCACGTATAAATTATTTTTTTTTACCTCAAAGATATTATGCACACATTCGTTTAAAAGCTATACATTTGATTTTGATTTGTATATTGGATGCGTTCGCGCGCCGCGCCGCAATTATGTTCTTTGTTTAAATTGCAAATTGATGGTAAACTACACTCTATTGTCTTCCGAGCTACGTCACATGGTCATGTTGGAGCAAAGGTTGGTGCATCAGGCAGCATTCATGCAGAGCTTCATGTGGACGTGGAGCTAAGCAGCGGTGGTCGTGAGAACTGCGGCAGACGTAAATGTATCCCATACGTAATGTGAAATTGATGAGAAAATCTGGTGAGGTCTGATAAACATTTTTATTCGTATTTTGGTATTGGTGTTGGTAATTTAAAAAGGCTTGGTAATTTATAAATGCGTGATCGTAAGCCCTTATTGGTTAATGTTAAATAGACAAACAGTAAATGACAAAAACTAAATGGCATTTGATAACTGCTATAATTATTAATTATTGATAACTGGTATTTATTAGAAATTTTAATTGTGCCAAATATATTTAAGATATGGTCATGTTTTCGATTTCGTATACAATATGATTATAGGTGTAGATTACTGATATTTAAAGTAGTTTACGTATTTGAAAGAAAATAATTTATTTTGAGATGGTAAAAGAAGGTAATATTTCGGTTATTTTTTTGTAGCTACCCGCGTTAGGAAAGAAAACATTTAAACGGAAAAAGTGTCGCGATGATTTTGTTAATCGGAGGTTGCATTTTTAGTGCGGATTAATATTTTGTTTATTCAGATATGGTTAGACTCGGTATGAAAGGTATATAGCTTTAATTTAGTAATTTTAACGGCTGTTCGATGTGTTGCGTTGTTGCGTATAACAAAGGGTTTATTTTAATCGTGATAATTCATAGGAGGATTTTATATAGAATTGTCGCTAAATTGACTGATAGGAAGTGTAATAAAATGAATGTTTGTGAGTAACATTGTTATATAAAATATAGGTCAGGAAAAGCCGAGCGTACTGATTTCTTTATAAAATAGACAAAATTAGTACATTGAATTCGAGAGGTTAACGAGTTGCTTGGGTGGAAACTGTTTGTTGATATTAGATGCTAATTTATCCCACATTATATGCTCAAATGTGTAAATGTATTTGCGTGCAAAGGGTTATTCATGGTGGAATATGGTGGTGTTATTTGGTGGTATTATTTGGTGGAACATTTTATGATCGTAGTGCAAGCCAAGGGATATTTGTCATTGGGTGTACAGGCGTTCATTTGTTCCCGTGAATAATAAGCCGAATCACTCGTATGTTAGGTATTTACTTAGGTGCTTAGTGTTTAATTTCTTTAATAGTCATTTCACGACGTCATTACTCAAGAAGTTTGAATTAATATTGTAGATATCATTGGGAATAAATAGTGGGACAAAAACATTAAGGTTAAATATCAGTCTTGTGTTTTATTTGTTTCTTAAATTGTACTTCCATGTTGCAATAGTAATACTTGAAAGATTTCTATATCGGGTTCACGTTAGTTTGTTCGATATTATAATAATTAAAACTAAATACGTGCAGATTATTTGTTTATATGTTAAACAGTTTTGGTTATACTTATGTATATTTGTAGGAGACAAATCAAGTTAAATGCTTTATTTAATTAAATTATCGTTTTGATGCATTTATCGCGTGGTATGGGCTATTGCTATTACACAGAACTAAGTGATGGTATTGTGTCGGCAAACAGTGATAAATCTGGCTGGTTTAAGTGAGGCATAGTTGGTTAACGCCGCTTAAGCAGAGTTCAGATAGAACTGTAAAGGTAACTTGCATAATAGTCATCACAATAGTATGAGTGTAACCGCAATGTTATAATTGGAAGGCTAAGAAATTTATTAGGTGTGCTTATAAATGAGCTATGTTAGATCGGCAGGAATCATGATAGGGATATAGGGAAAATCGGCAGGAATCATGATAGGGATATAGGGAAAAAATGATGCTAACATAAAACTAATGGTGATTTTGTTATTATAGAATGAACTCTCGAGGTGCCTGGGGCAGGCACCAGCTCAGGATGGCCGTGTTGGCGGCGGGTGCAAGTACATCATCAGCATTGCACCGCCGCCAGTGGCGCCATCTACTCGTCAAGGATGAAGTTGGGGTCCCACCACGGGCGGTGTAACGGCGGGGATTGAGAATCAATAAAAGGGCTGCGCCAGAGCGCCAGGCCCTCTTTCGGCTGGTGTAACTTGCTGTGATAACATGAGGTGTGCGTGTGTGTGCATAATTATAGTTATTAGTGTGTTCCTTTGTTTGTTTCATATTATGTTTTATAATAAATCTATATAATTTATCCGTTGTTTGAAGAATATTAACCTGCTCCCTCTCTGATCGCTAACATTTAAGTATTTATTTATCTATATAAGTATGTATATCGTCGCCTAGTACCCATAACACAAGCCTTCTTGAGCTTAATTTGGGACTAGGTTGATTTGTGTGATGTCGTCTGATATTTATTTATTTATAGACATTTATAGATTATAAATGTACCCTCGATCCGCCAGCTACCGGTCATTACAGGGACAGACGTCACCGGTGGCGGACGCACTGCAGGTTTACTGAAAGCCCGATTAATGTGTTTATTGAAGCATCCCAATAGGAAACCCTAGTGAACACTACAATGGCGACGAGTATAAAGCAACGGAATAAAAGCGTGAGTTAACTTTGACTTAAAAAATCATTGACGTAATTACCGACGTCCTTGACAGTATTTTCTTGGAAAATAAAAAGGGACGACAAGGGCATTGGAAAAGTAGATGCGGTTTCTTTGGGGGTGATAAGACTATTAACACAAGTTTTCGGTTGCTAAATGTAGGATAATTTTATTTTGGATAGTGTATATTAGTCACGGAATTCGTGCTGAGGCCTACCCGCGACATGAGGCTGAGGCCTACCCACAAAGCACCACCTTGTAGAAAGTTGCTTAAATAAATAGGAACACAGGCAGTGTATTATTTTGAATATTAATTTGTAGTTGTGCACTCGAGGAATATAAATATTTAGCAGTTTAGCGTAATTCTCGAGTTGGTCGTGTTACTAATCTAGTGGTGCAGTGGATGACGAATCACAATATAATAACTATGAACAGATTGGGAAAACGATTGGACTGCTAGGCGTCTATTTAATTTATACGACTGTTAATTTGTGCGTGCGTACTTAATTGAATACGCTACTTAATACTTTCCTATGGAGTGGGCTTGATTGTTCTGAAGTCCAAAATATATCGACGGGTTAAATATTATAGTGTGATAAGCTTACTTGTCTTATGTTGAAAATATTTTCTGGAATAATTATCCAGAGTATCTTGTATAGTTGATAAACCGTATGAACATCCAGCTCAAGGGTCATGTATTAGTACACATGACACACATAGGTGCATGTGTCACATGTAATCAATTTGGTATAACAAAATCAGTAATTACATACCAGCAGATATTTTTATAGAATTACAGACCAGCGTCTTGTAAGGTATAGAACAACGAAATATAAAGAAGAAAGAGAGCCATACATCTGTGGGAATTTCGTTGTAATTATAAGCTATTTGAGAGTGTTGAGCGGTCATTATCATTATATACCAAGACGGATTAAAAGTTATATGGAAGACTTTTATTTGGAAAATCATTTTAAGTTAAATTATAAATGTATTTGTCCAGTAACACCGTAATCCAGTATACAAACAGTTTAGTATCTCTTAAGTATTTAATACTTGTGATAAGAGGCAGCACTCTCCTACATGGTAAAGTTATTTGTATTATTGAGGAGTTTATTACTTTTAATTAAAATGTTACTGACTTAGTATACAGTGGAAGTCAATATGATAGGCTATGACTGGATTGTTATAGAAAATAGGTGTATCTATAAGGAAGGTCAATATGATAGACCAAGTTGAATTTAAAAGTGATATGGAAGACTTTTAAGTTGAAGGTCAATATGATAGGCTATGACTGTATGGTTACGGAAAACGGAAGGCTTTATGAGAGGTCAATTTGATAGACCATGCTGGATTGCCAATATGATAGGCTAAGGCCGTATGAGAGGTCAATTTGATAGACCATGCTGGATGGCCAATATGATAGGCTAAGGCCGTATGAGAGGTCAATTTGATAGATCATGCTGGATGGCCAATATGATAGGCTAAGGCCGTAGGAGAGGTCAACTTGATAGACCATGCTGGATGGCCAATATGATAGGCTAAGGCCGTATGATAGGTCAATTTGATAGACCATGCTGGATGGCCAATATGATAGGCTAAGACTGTATGAGAGGTCAATTTGATAGACCACGCTGATTTGCCAATATGATAGGCTAAGAGGATTGTTAAAGTAAGCGAAATGCATTTTGAAACGTCTATTTAATAGACCACGGGAACCAAAGTATTCGTAAGAAAGATATAGTAAGGCTTAAAGGCGAAGCAAATATAATTGCATGGAAGGTAAATTTGATAGACCATAGAAATATTATAAGCGGTATGTAAAGTGCCACGTTCGTGCTGGAAGCTTAATTTCAAATACCATATTATTAAATTTGAATACTATATGTATTAGAGCTTCTTTTGAATTGGGAAATATAATAGTAGTTTTGAGACTTGAAATTCGAATTTGTTATGAATCTGAATCTAAGGTATCAAAGCGTTCATAAACTGGAGTATGTGTTTTTGAGACTTCCATTAAAATTTGAATATCGATGGCTTCGACGCGTCGATTAAATTGAAATATGCTGTGCTTTAAAACTTTCATTCAATTGAAAACGGCTGTTGTTTTAAGACTTTCATTAAATTGGAATATCTGAGGTATCAGAGGGTCCGTAACATGGGAATATGACTTGGTTTTGACTCCCATTCAATTGGGATACTAGAGATCTGAAAGCCTCCAGTGAATTGGAATTGATTGACAACCTTCATTGAATTAACAATAGTTTGGTACTTCAAATGAATGCCTGGATAAAACTATAATTGTTTAAGAACAATTTTAAATTGACAAAAGTTTGGCATTTAAAATGAATGCCTATATTAGGTTGGGATTGTTTAACAACCTACATTATATTGACAAAAGTTAGTATTTAGAATAAGAGCTTACATTAAGTTCGAATCGTTTGACAACGTTAATTAAATTGACAATAGTCCGGTATTTCAAACGAATGCCTATACCTATTACGTTGGAATTGTTTAACAACCTCAATTATAATGACAATAGTTTAGTATTTAGAATAAGAGCTTCCATTAAGTTCGAATCGTCTGAAAACATAAATTAAATTGACAATAGTCCGGTATTTCAAACGAATGCCTCCATTAAATAGGAATTGTTTATCAACCTTCAATTGAGAATGGTCTGGTATTACAGATGAATGCCGGAATTAAATTGGAATTGGCATACCACTGTGATTTAAAACCTCGATTCAATTAGAAATGTTGCGGTTTCAAGATCTCAATTCAATTGGACTATAATTGCAATTTAGTTTAATATTTCAAATAAGTGCCTTCATTAAATAGGAATCGTTAGACAACATGAATTAAATGGTCAATAGTCCTATATTTCAAATGAATGGCTCCATTAAATTGGAATCGGTTATCAACCTTACATTGAGAATGGTTGTAGTTAAATGAATTATTTCTTTTGATATCTGAAATAACATGCCATACGAATAATAATAATTGAGAATGGTCTGGTATTCTAAATGAGTGCCGCAATTAAATTGGAATTTGTTTATCTGTGATTTAAAATCTAGATCCAATACGGAAAGACGCGGTTTCAACATCTCGATTCAATTGGACTTTAGTTGCAATTTCGAAAATTTATTTGGATTCTCATATTCTTTTGAATGGTAAGTATATCGGAATTTCAGATGATAAATTATAAAAGATGGCCTTAGTGAGAATATTGAACGAGAGTACACGATGACGTGTCAAGCAAGTTAGCTACTTTCAGTTTCAGTTTCATTTAAAATAATTGAAGATGGTAAAAGGGGGAAAAGAGCATCAAGCAATAGTCCTTAAGCGCTTGACAAGATGGTTGTTGTGGAATAATTATACAGATAAGGCTACTTCTATGTCACAATTCATAAAATTTCTGGAATCATGTGTATACCTTTGTTTTTATAATGCATTTATTTTTCAAATAAGTTACACAATATTACAGTGAGTAATAAAACCTACATGCTTTGAAACTACAAAACTACATGCAGACCAAACTTAAAACTAGTTTAATTTAATTAAATAAGCGCCTTAATGGCTTAAGCGACGTAACGGCGTGGCTCCGTTGTGTTGTTTGACATCATATGCCATGTCATATTCATATGCGACTATTTCTCGCGCGATATATTTGCCTGTCTCTTGCTGTGCAGTAATGTGAGGGAGTGACGGTTAACGCTATGTCGCGCGACAAGAGTCGCGAAGCATAGTTGTGCTAGACAGGCTGGCGTAGGATTAGACAATAGGAGCAGCCTGTTGCGGCTGGGACACGCGTAGCTCAAACTAGCTGAATTGCACGTAGTGACAGGTCTGAAATGGTACAACTTCATGTTCTTGTTGGACACGGTGCAATCCCAAGAACTGAAATAACCGGCTCGCCTATGCCACATAGTCTTGCGGGGCACCATGCGCGCCTTGCCCTTCCTTTCCGCCAGTGTGACTCCCTCCCTATCCACGTTGGTATGGGAGAACTCTTCCTAATCGCGAACCCGTACGGGGACCGCCGGACCAGTTACCTGCGACAGCCTGACCGGCGACTACACACAGCATATTGCACGCAGACGCGACTTCGATACAGTATCCTCTATACCGTTATGTATGAAACAAGGTTCAGGGCAAGTTTATATTGCAGAACTAGTTTTAAAGGGTTGTGAGTAAAACGAATTAAATTTTAAATTTGACTTGATTTCAGAATATTATTTTCAAGTATGTTCTCAGGAATGTTGTTTCAAGTCACTAATGTCGAGAACTACCACTGGTTTAGAAGTGTAGATACTAACGGCACTTTACGATAAGGAAAGCAAGCTCGGAAAAAACATTCATTAAAATCTTTGAACTAATATATCTTTTGCTGACAGGCTTGATAGAAATATTAAAAAGGCAATCTGTGAGTTTTATTGAGGCGCTTCTTTCTCACAGGAAGCCTTGTTTAGAAGCGCTGGTACATATTGTAAATTTTCAAATATAAATAGCTTTCTAGCTAGCACATGAGTAAATACTTAATAAATATCTTAGAAACATTTTGTTTGAGATGGGAAAAATATAAATTAACTAAACAGTAAATAAAAGTAACAAAAAATTTGAAATAAATATTAAAAATAAACGCAAAAAAAAGTTGTCAACGGGATATGGAGGGCGGCATAGAAGTTTCCATTGGATATAGGAAAATAGTGGGTATGATTAAAATAAATAAGTATAGAAGACCAAATTGTTCATGTTGACTACTAATTGTATTAACTTGAGGAAAACTAAGTAAATAGAGAGTAATAGATTATAAAATCATAATACAAAACAGCTTTGGTTGTTATCGAGACGTCGTAATCGACATAGTGTAAAGAGCGTTGTGTTGTTGGTCCTCGAGATCTTTGAGCGAGCATTTGGTGCTTGTCATAGCTGTCTGGTGTAGGGCGCCTGGAAGTGGTCCCTAAACAGAATTAGTTGGCACTTGGGCGAGGCAGTGAGTAAGTCTACTAAAGGCTTGTAATGCTTGTAACTTCCTAATTCCAAGCAATTCCTAATTGGTAAAAAAGGGAGAGATGTGGTATATAGACATTTATAGATTATAAATGTACCCTCGATCCGCCAGCTACCGGTCATTACAGGGACAGACGTCACCGGTGGCGGACGCACTGCAGGTTTACTGAAAGCCCGATTAATGTGTTTATTGAAGCATCCCAATAGGAAACCCTAGTGAACACTACAGTATTCTCCATTTTATTTCGTGAATTAAGGATTAGCTTGGCTATTCAACGGGGGAATGTAGCCGGCATCATGGGTACCCTGCCGCAGGGCCATGATCTGGGGGACATCGGTTTTGTTACTTAATTTTATTTAGGTTAAGTTGTTTACTGTTAATTTTTACTTGTGTTTCCTTTATACTTCCTACCTTTCGTGAATTCAATATAGAGAGCAAATTATATAATTTATACATTATATATATTGATTCATTATTTATTTAGCTATAAAATAATAAATATGAAAATGTATACTAATTGAATCCACAACCAGAACACATTTTACTGGCGTTGCTGCGGACCACTGCAATACAAAATCTTGCTGTTTTATTTTTAAACACGATAATAATGCGTATAAATCCGGCCAAGAGCATGTTGGGCCACGCTCAGTATAGGGTTCCGTAGTTGCCTATCCTTCACAATAAGTTTTAAGCCCGAGGGAGGAACTATTAAGGACACCGCGCTATTACGTCATTTTAAAGAAAATTATTAAATTTTGCGATAGCTCAAAAACGGCTGGACCGATTTTATTCAATAAGTTTTGATTGAAAGTAAGTACTTATTTTCATTTTCCATAATTTTCTGACCCGTGGTTTAAAAGTTAGTCAGCCCCGACGCATTTTTTTAAATTTTCGGAGCGAATATTTACAAAACTGATGACCAGGGGTCGGACTTTCGTTCGCACGGTAGGACTAATGGAGAGCTATGGAGCCGATATTCACATTAAATACTATTCATACTCATACTCATACTCTTACTCATAAGTGTATTTCATTCGCAATTTTAATTTTATAGTCAAGGACATGCATTGTTTTTTTCGCCACCATAAAATACGTAAATATTTGCAACTTTATCCATGTTTTCTGGAGTAAATTGGGTTCTATATTGATCGAATATCCATTCATGACTAGAAAGTACATGATATTGACAATAAATTGAGTTAAATTAGAAGTTTGAAATATTGTAAAAAAAATATTTTATTCATAATTTTAGTCATTTAATACTTGGGAATGTTAACCATAATAACCACAAAGGCAGTTTAGAATAAAATATATGAATGAGTATGAGTATGAATTGTATTTTAATGTTAATAACGGCTCCATAGTTCTCCATTAGTCCTACCGTGCGAAAGAAAGTCCGACCCCTGCTGATGACTATAAAAAAATATTTTTTAAAGACCCCTTTTATTTTTAAAATACCTATTCAACGACACCCCACACATTAGTGTTGGAACGAAAAAAAAAATCACCCCCACTTTAGGTTTTCGAGAGGTACGCAAAAAATTTTTTTTTTAATTTTATTTTTTACCGTTATGTCGACGTCATACATACACATACTCATTACCAAGTTTCGGCTTTCTAGTATTAATGATCACGGAGGTAAGCCGCGGACGGACAGACGGACGTGGCCAAACTATAAGGGTTCCTAGTTGACTACGGCGGTTTGTCGACGCGTTTGGCTCGGTTTGTAGACACCTGCCCTGCCTACTGAGCCGGCGGTCCCGGGTTCGAATCCCGGCCGGGGCAAATGATTGTGTGATGAACTCGAATATTTGTGCTTGGGTCATGGTTGTTCTATGTATTTAAGTATATATTTATCTATATAAGTACGTATATCGTCGTCTAGTACCGATAACACCAGCCTTCATTTGGGACTAGATCGATTTGTGTGAGGTTGTCCTATATTTATTTATTTATTTACGGAACCCTAAAAAAATCATTCTTATTAAGAGGTAACGGCGAGGAAGGTAAAATACTGAAGTTCGGGAAGACTTTGCTCACAAACCATAAGGCCGACAAAAAAAGTTTATACACCATGTTATAGGAAATTTTATAGAAATCATTCTTGTTTTTGACACTTTTTTTCTAGCTATAATACTTTTTGTATAAAACCGTAAAAATCGTGATTAGGGACATATTTTGAGGTCAAAAAGGGGGGAAATGGGGGGGGCAAAATTCGGCTTGGCAACATTCAAAACCGAATTCAGCAGGTTTTTTTACATCGGAAAAGTCATGTTGCCACAATGGATCCCAAAATGCAGTTAGGACGGTGAAGGAAGCAGATATTTAAAATTTTCTACCAGTTTCTGAAGTTCCGGAAGATATTGCTCACGAACCATAAGGCCTACTAAAAAAGTTTATACACCATGTTATAGAAAATTTTATAGAGATCATTCTTGTCTTTGACACTTTTTAGGGTTCCGTAGCCAAATGGCAAAAAACGGAACCCTTATAGATTCGTCATGTCTGTCTGTCTGTCCGTCTGTCCGTCTGTCCGTCCGTATGTCACAGCCATTTTTTTCCGAAACTATAAGAGCTATACTCTTGAAACTTGGTAGGTAGATGTATTCTGTGAACCGCATTAAGATTTTGATTCAAAAATAAAAAAATAATAATAAATATTGGGGGCTCCCCATACTTAGAACTGAAACTCAAAAATTTTTTTTTCATCAAACACATACGTGTGGGGTATCTATGGATAGGTCTTCAAAAATGATATCGAGGTTTCTAAAACATTTTTTTTCTAAACCGAATAGTTTGCGTGACAGACGCTTCCAAAGTGGAAAAAAGTTGGTCCCCCCCCCTCTAACTTCTAAAATAAGAAAATGAAAAATATAAAAAAAACATATGATGTACATTACTATAAAAACTACCAACGAAAATTGTTTTGAACGAGATCTAGCAGGTAGTTTTTTTGTTAATACCAAATACCTAACTTTGCACCTAATTTATATGGGGCGCTATACATACCAGGTGCAAACTTAACTTAAACACTTAGGGATGGAAAGTGTTTGTACGGAACCCTCGGTGCGCGAGTCCGACTCGCACTTGGCCGGTTTTTTCTAACTGTAAGACATTAGGGGCATATTTTGAGGTAAAAAGGGGGAAATGGGGGGAGGGGGGCAAAATTCGGCTTGGCAACATCCAGAATCGAATTCAGCAGGCTTTTTTTACATCGGAAAAGTCATTTTGCCAAAATGGCTCACAAAATGCCGTTAGACTTGAAAATTTTTATTTGAACCACCAGTCTATTACAGCAGAGAGCGAGCAAGCGCGATAGGGCGCTGTTAATTTATAAATTTTGAAAGCATGTAATGTCTAATTTTTTTATGTGAGTGAGTTATGGTGGAAGAGACCGGGTATCGAACCCGGTACCTCTGGATTGCCAGTCCAGCGCGTTAACCACTTCGCTACTCTAACTCCCAAGTAACCTATCGAATCTTTCCTTATGCTTTATGTGTCGATCTATGCATAGTTTTTTGAAAGGCTTTACACCTTAGCGACCTCTATGTTAGGTGTTATATTTAAATGTTTAGTTATTACAGTGTTTCTAAGTCAGCGACGCTTCTTCAATACTGACACTTTATACTCTCGCGGTTTATACGCATAATTAACACAAATTATAATGGGTCTATCGACCTTCATAATCTTACGTTTCGGTGGGGTTGCACACGCCGTGGTCTCAGATGCCCTTCAATACTGTCGAAAGCCTCCGACTTCTGTTTTACAGATGGATTAATTTTTCGTGCTTCAGTCATGATCATAATAAGTTCTTTTACATATTCCCTCCGCTCTTTTCGGCTATAATTGCATCATTAGCTGCAGGCTCCAGCTGCAAAAACCTTTAAAACGTCTATTTTGGTTTTCTTCGAGGCTTCAATGACATCAAGGCTAAAAATGCAGTATTTTAGATTTGATTTTCTGACCTAAGACCCTTGATATAGACGTTCATTGCCTTGCTTTTGTATGACATTAGTAGAAAGAAAGTCGCCATCTATGAATGTGATGTTAGAGTATTCATGAAGTCGCATTTATTTTATACATAAATGTCTACTAACATATTACTAAAAGTATTTTATCAGAACCAATATCATACCAAACAAAATATATTTAAATGTGTTATGATTTTAATTATTTTATATGAGCAATTGTCGTAACTTTCATTATTTTGTTCTGTCAACACTATTAACGTCTTCATTGATCAATTCGAATGAGCCAATGAGGAGCTAGAATTCTCGACCAATCCGATTCGTATATCTACCCGACATTTTTAGGCGCCAACTCTAGCGCAGCTGGTGTTGAGCCGAGAGATGATAAGCATTCTGATTGCGGAGTTCGAGCTGAACAGTTGTCTAGAAATTACTCTCAGTTGTGTTTAGGTAACTCTATAGACTGATTTTTGTATAGAAGTGAAATAAACTTATGATAGTGGAGATTAAGTGTTTGATTTATGAAAAATGCAAGATACAAAATACATTTTTAAAATTTTAGATACAAAATGAAAATACGTATCTTGTATCTGTATTTCAGATACTCTTATCTAAGATAAGTCACATCTCTGGTAGCGGAGAACGTAAATCGCGGAGTGCGCCGCGCCTGGTTATACCTACTAAAAGTAGCGGTCGATGGCGTGAAGCTCCCAGAAGGTCCTTTTTTTAGTTTTTTGTAAACAACTCAAATGTAAATGGTGGCTCTTACCGAAAAATATTTTAGTACAGAAGTAGGTAGCATAAAATTCTCTTTGAAAAAGATTCTAGGTAGGTATATACCTTTTCGCTATGATCAATATTTATTGAGATATGGAGGGAAGAAAATAGATAATATAAAAATATACTTGTGTTCTAAGTACGAGTATCTTCATGTTATTCGTCTTATCCTCATGAGTGTGAGGGACGTGACCATTGCACTCTTCACCGTAGTCGTATTTTAAGACCTCTCATTGTGTATAGTCTGGCTAATTAAATATTACTCAAAGTTTTGGCGGGAATACTAGCTTTATACTAGAACATATTTTTCATTTTCTATGCACACGTAAGGTACCTAAATAAATGAGTTAAATATTATTATGTTCATGTGCACTCATAGTCCGCTCCGATAATTTCCCCCTACTACCACTAATGTACAGTACAGTTTACACTTTCTAACCATATACAAGGCGAAAAATTAAATGTAGTGTAAATAAGACCTAGCTCGATAATACCAAATTAATCCATCAGCATCACCAATAAAATACTATGCCAAATTTCAACTCGATCGGAATGTTAGAACTAGTACATAAAATATCAAAATTATTTATAGATGACCCACGTACTAAATTGTTTAAATCATAGACAATTGGTGATGCCACAAGGAAATATCTCAGTCAACATTATTTGGCTAGCCAGACTCTAGCAGTTGCATAAACTACTATTCCTCCACGTTTCGGACGTAATGTTACGTGCATGGTCTCGATTCGAAGGGATTTAGGGGAGGACATTTTTGAACGTGATTAAGAGGCTTTATTCATTTTAATAGTAGATTGTTCAACAAGGGACTAAAACAAGCCATAATGACACGAAATGTGTTAGCAACCCGAGCGAAGCGAGGGTCGATAATAGTTCGAGTGTCATAATGGTTGTTTAGTCTCGCGTTCAACACTCTACTTTTCACTGTGAATGCGAGGAAAATAAACGACGTTCAATATAAAATTATGATATTTATTATAAGAAAGTTTCTTAAAATTACGTAGTATTGTATATTATATTGTATGTATATATATTCTTACAGTTACGTTAATCTTACCTCTGAAAAATTAAAAGGGCAATTTTTACAATTCTTTACTTTTAAATGTATGGTTTTCCCCTGTAAATGCTCAATATTTAATATTTCAATATTTTTACTCTAAGTCGAAGTAAAAGTTGGAGAGAATGGAGAGTATAAGAGAGATGCACACCTTTCCTCAAAAAGGTTGCCGATGGTTATGTTATGTCACCATGCTCATTCTCATCCCGCGATGGTGATGAGCGTGGGTCAAATGTTGGTTGTGATTTGTGCTTTGAGGATATTTTAATTCCTTCAATATAATAAAAAAAAACCTTATTTCTTGCAAAACTTATCTACTAATTTATACATAATGTTAATATTCATTCCTTCAATATAATATCTGTTTAGGCTTGAGATAATATTTATTTCACAATTTGAAGTATCCGCATTGACCAACCTGCGTGGCGACGTCTATGGTCGCCAAAAGAACAAGAAACAAATTTATCTCAGTGTCAATGTCAGTGCGTGTCGTCGTCGTAAAAGAAAGTTTATATCGCTTTAAAATAACAATATGACGCATTGATTATTTTAAAATAAATGTATTCTTTAGAAATTGCTACACCCTATCAGGGTAACCATGTACACTAACATCTTTTAACACCTTGTAATTATAACCATGGTATTGCAATAAATAAATGAATGAATAAATGAATGAATATTAATAGCATCATCACCCGCATAAACTACTATATTTAGAGTGTTGTTCCTGTCCCTGTTTCGGTGCCTGTTCCTGTTTTAATAGTGAAACCTCACATTATTTCATAAATGTTATCTCGAGTTCTATTCTTCTCCGCTCTCTTTATTTTTTTCCAAATTTTCTAGGATGCCCACGAACCAGGATTTACAGTCCATTTAAAGCTACACCATATTTTTTGGCCTCCGACCCGGGTATCCTAGCTTTTCGAAATATCTTTCAAAATTGTCTTTTTTCAAAATTTTACCGCCGCATAATCCAGGAGTATTAAAAACCCTGCATTCTTCTTAATAACATAAAAAGCATTTATTTTGCGTATTCTCATACCGCGTATTTTGTAATAAAACCGCTTTGAAATTTGAATTCAAGTACTATGAATTTCTGCGTACATTAAGTGTCATTGAATTACTAAGCAGACATCTTTGAATTTATTGTTAAAGTCGACATATTACGACGTTCCGCTCGCATCTATGGCCTTTTACGGTGTAAATGTTATTTTCACGCGCTAGAATCTATTTAATTAGGTTTAATATTTAATAATTATCGATATTCCATCTTTGACATTCTATAAATATGGAAAATTCGGAGATGCAAATTTCGCTTTTAATTAGCAAACGCGATTCGTATTTTGAGCGAATCAGGTCAATTCATGACACCATACCGAAAAGTAAAAGAGAAAAAGCTACTTTGTTTTTGATGAAAGCTCAGCAAATAGATAAGTTACGCGATGAATATGTTTCTCTCAGCGACTCAATTCACGCCCATGCCTTGAGCCTAGATCCCGAATATAAAGCGGATTATGAAACATTTTGGGTGTTTGACGATATGTATTGCGCCATTAAAAGTGCGTATAGTTCACAGACTTCTGAGCCTCAAACGCAAACTGTTACGCCGCCATTCAAATTGCCGCAAATTGACATACCTGAATTTCATGGTGACGTTCAACAATTTCCGCTTTTTATTGAATCGTTTCGCACGGTTGTGCATGAAAACCCATCGCTAAGGGATGCTGAACGCATTCAATATCTTATCTCGAAATTGAAGGGCAAAGCTCAGAGCATTTGCGTTGGGATTGTACCTGCCCCGGAAAACTACAGCGTTTTGTATGACGCGCTTATACAAAAATACGAAGACAAACGCGCTATCGCCCTGAGCTATTTAGAAAACATTATAAATTTGAAGCCTTTAACTGCAGGCAAAGTAAACGCGACAACTTTAGAAACATTCATCGATCAATTCTCTACATCTGTAGCTGCCTTACGTCAGCTTGACATAAAGTTGTTGGTTGATTTTGTGTTCATTCATCTAGCGCAGCGTAAGCTAGATTCTGATACATCGCGAGCCTTTGAAATGTCTCTTGGTAATAAATCGGCATTTCCAAAATACGACGACTTCGTAAACTTCGTTCGCAATCAAACTAAAATATTGCAGAGAACCGCATCAAATACGTCGTCATCGTCGCCGTATACAAATCGCACTGTTCGTAATGAGCCTTCATCTACACGCACGCATCATGCACATACAAGCATGCAAACATTTCATGTGAACAATAACACCTCTGATCAAGCCTGTAGCTATTGTAATAGTAAAGGACACGCACATTTGTATCAATGCGAGCCGTTTTTGAAATTATCACCGCTTGACAAGTATAACGTCATAAAGAAATGCAACGGCTGTGTGAATTGCTTAAGTCTTCGTCATACATGGTCGATGTGCAAGTCAAATACGACTTGTAAATATTGCAACAAGTCTCATCACAGTCTCTTATGCAGAAATGAGAATTCGAATGGATCAAATTATTCACAAAATTCTGGCAATTGGTATAATACTCAAGCTCCACCGCGAGTTCCCGCTTCCGCACCACCGCGCACCGCACCACCGCGTCCGCCACCCGCGCCCTCTACCTCTGCACATCCAAGCGCCCCAGCCGTTCCTCGTAATGACAATAACATGTCAAAGAGTTTTTCTGGCACTGCTATGAGTCAACAGAATTCTCGGAAAACCGTTGTTTTGGGCACTACTATTGCTCAAGTATTAGATGCGTATGGCAATCGCCGAGATATAAGAATCTTGGTTGATATGGGTTCGCAAAACCATTTCATCACGTCACGTTGTGCACGTACTTTGGGCTTAAATATCGCACCTGATAGCAAAAATACATTGGTCCATGGCATTGGAGAAAGTTCTCAGTCAATTAAAGGGACGTCAAACATAACTTTGTACTCACCCCGTGATCAAACGTTCAAACTTGATTTGCAGGCATTGGTGATTGACAAGATTTCAGGGAATCTTCCTGAATGTCAGATTGATA
This sequence comes from Apotomis capreana, assembly GCA_947623375.1. Lineage (NCBI taxonomy): Eukaryota > Metazoa > Arthropoda > Insecta > Lepidoptera > Tortricidae > Apotomis > Apotomis capreana. The sequence goes on from OX392520.1 coordinate 4,847,590, forward strand.
CTGCCGCGTTGGATTATTTGAAAAATATCCAACTTAGTGATACCCAATGGTATATGCCGGGTAAAGTTGATTTACTGTTGGGAGCTGAAGATTTCATAAAGTGCGTCTTGAAGAACGACCGCATTATCGGACCATCAGGTTGTCCTGATGCAATTGAAACCGTTTTCGGATATGTCATTTCCGGTTCCGCTTTCACGGCTAATCAACAACCGCGTACTAGTAATAACTTTTTTGTCACTACTGAGAATGTTGACAACCTTCTTAACAAGTTCTGGGAGATTGAAGAAGTTCCCATCCGCAAGCACTTATCTGCCGATGAAAAGGCATGCGAGCAGATTTATATACAGCAAACGACACGTGACAGTTCTGGTCGTTATGTGGTACCTTTGCCATTTTGCCGTGGCTCGAAGGATTTAGGGGATTCTTTGTCTACAGCAATGCGTAGATACAACGCCCTGGAGAGACGATTTAAACGGGATAATATATTACATAAACAATATGATGAAATCATACGCGACTACTTGACGAAGGAATATATTTCCGTAGTGAAAGATCTAGATACTGATTCCAGCTCGTATATTATACCGCATCATCCCGTTGTCCGCGATGACAGGTTAACAACCAAGGTACGACTTGTTTTGGATGCAAGCGCTGCCACATCAACAAATGTGTCGCTAAATGACTGCCTGCACACTGGCCCTAATCTGCAGTCAGATCTGCTAACGATCATTTTTCCATTTCCGATTGTTTCCTGTAGCTATAACTGCAGATATACGCCAAATGTATTTGAGGATACTGGTGTCACCCGAATTTCACCGCTATCTTCGCATACTATACCGTTTCTCTGAAGAGGACGAACCGCAAATGTATGAATACAACCGCGTCTGTTTTGGACTAAAATGTAGTCCTTATCTTGCAATGCGCACTATAAAACAGCTTCTTATTGATGAAGGGTCCGCTTACCCTGCCGCATCTGCAATAGTATCCCGCAACTTATACATGGACGATTTAGGGACGTCTGTGATGGACGACGCCACTGCAATTGAACTGTCCCGCGATTTGATTGACCTTTTCTTAAAGGCTGGTCTAGAGTTGGTTAAATTCTCTAGCAACTCACGCGCACTACTGGAAACTATTCCTGAAGAGCATCGATTGACAGCTTCGGTTGACATCTCAGAGACCGATGAATTGAAGATCTTAGGATTACGCTGGTGTCCTTTAGAAGATCAGTTGTCCATTACTGTAAATTTGGACCCGCATAACATCGTAACAAAACGAACGATTTTATCTACGATTGCCAAACTTTGGGATTTAGTGGGTATTGCAGCACCGATTGTTCTGCATGCGAAATTACTCATCAAGTCTCTCTGGTTGCTGAAAATGGATTGGGATGACCAACCACCCGCATCTATATGTAAACAATGGTTGCAGTTCAAATCTGAACTTCCGCTCTTACGAGAACTCAGAATCCCGCGTCATTTGGGAATCAACGCACATGATTGTGTTATTACCCTTGTAGGTTTCTCAGACTCTAGCACTGCTGCATATGGAGCTGTAGTATATATGTGTGTGTCACATTCAAGCTTTGCTCACAACATTGTGAATATTGTGTGTGCAAAATCAAAGGTATCTCCTGTGAAGGTACAAACATTGGCTAGGCTCGAACTATGCGCCGCTTTGCTGTTAGCCAAACTCTTACGTTATGTTTCTGACAATATGTCAGATAAATGTCACATTTCAAATGTGTATGCTTTTACGGATTCTAGTGTAACCTTGCAATGGATACACTCATCGCCGCAACGATTTAATGTATTCGTTAGCAACCGTATAGCTCAAATAAATGACTATTTGCCCGCATCGCATTTCTACCATGTCTCTGGTAAAGAAAATCCGAGCGATTGTTTATCTCGTGGCCTTACCCCAAAACAGTTGATTGACCATCCTCTTTGGCTTCATGGTCCCGCATGGGTCAAACAACCAATTACTGAATGGCCTCTAGACCATTTCGTATTTGACGATCAGGTTAATCCACCTGAAGTTAAAGCCAAACCGCAGGTGTTCTTGACTACAGAGAAAGAAAAATCGTTTCTACACGAATTGGCATCGCGATTCTCCTCGTGGAGTAAATTTCTTCGTGTCATTGTGTATATGTTGCGCTTTGTCAAGAAATTGAAGCGATCAGATTGTGTTTCGCCTTCGGACGTTCAAATTGCTGAAGAAACTGTTCTCAAAAAAGTTCAGTCATTTCACTTTGGTGGAGATATCAATGACATTTTAAATAATAAAGCACCGTCTAAACGCATGCGCAAATTACTTCCTTTCATGAAAGATGGTCTTTTGCTTGTTGGCGGTCGATTAAATACGTAAATCTGAACTTGATTATTTTGCAAAGCACCCAATTGTGCTGCCCAATAACGACCATGTTGTGGATTTAATTATTGATGCATATCATCGAAAATATTTACATGTCGGTCCAAATCTGCTGATGTCGTTGTTGCGACATAAGTATTGGATTATTTCTGGTAGAAACCTTGTTCGCAAACGCTTTCAAATGTGTGTTCAATGTTTTAAAGTTGATCCAAAGGTTGAACCACCGCTAATGGCTGATTTACCGACTTGCCGCGTAACAGAAGCAAAATCATTTTTGCATACTGGTGTAGATTATGCTGGTCCTTTACCGATTCTACTGAGTCGTTATAGAGGAGCAAGACAGCAAAAGGCGTACATTTGCCTTTTCATTTGTCTTGTTACACGTGCAGTTCATATTGAACTTGCAGTAGATCTTAGTACTGCTGCTTTCATTAATGCGTTCAAACGTTTCATTTCACGCCGAGGTACCTGTTTATACATGTACTCAGACAATGGTACTAATTTCCTTGGTGCAAAATCTTATTTTGATGAGTTGTCTAAAATGGTAAATTCTAAAACCTATAAGACTGCATTGTCTGATGAACTCCTTCAAGATGGTATCACTTGGAGCTTTAATCCGCCGAGCGCACCACACTTTGGTGGCTCATGGGAATCAAATATACGCAGTACTAAATTGCATTTAAAACGCGCGATTGGAGATCAACTGCTGACTTACGAGGAGATGGCAACTGTTTTGACGCAAATAGAAGCTGTCTTGAATTCACGACCTTTAACCCTGTTGAATGCAGATCCTTCCGAACCTACTGCATTAACTCCATCACATTTTTTAACACTCGGTCCATTAAATTCAGTATATATCGCTGATGTATCGAACGTTTCGACTAATTTAATAAAACGCAAATATTTACTTGATAAAATTATAGAATCCTTTTGGAAACGTTGGAGGACTGAATATTTGCATACTCTCCAGATGCGTCAAAAATGGAATACTCCAACTAAACCTGTAACTAAAGGGACTATTGTCTTACTGAACATAGATAATGTTCCACCATTAAAATGGCCATTGGGTGTGATCGAAAATGTTTTTCCTGGTAAAGATGGTGCTATTCGAGTTGTATCTGTACGCACTAATTCAGGTACTTATCAAAGACCGGTGGTAAAAGTTTCGCCTTTACCACTTCAATAGACATTCTTTATTTATATGTCACATAAGTTTCCTTGTGACATCCTTAAGAAGTTCATTCTTTATTTTAATTTTCTTTTCGCGTGATTTTTCTTTATCATTCTTATGCTCTTTGTTTAGTAGAAGAACAAAGAGATGTTTGTCCTTCTAGGCGGGGGGAATGTTTAGGCTTGAGATAATATTTATTTCACAATGTGAAGTATCCGCATTGACCAACCTGCGTGGCGACGTCTATGGTCGCCAAAAGAACAAGAAACAAATTTATCTCAGTGTCAATGTCAGTGCGTGTCGTCGTCGTAAAAGAAAGTTTATATCGCTTTAAAATAACAATATTAATAGCATCATCACCCGCATAAACTACTATATTTAGAGTGTTGTTCCTGTCCCTGTTTCGGTGCCTGTTCCTGTTTTAAAGGTTAGTGGAACCTCACATTATTTCATAAATGTTATCTCGAGTTCTATTCTTCTCCGCTCTCTTTATTTTTTTCCAAATTTTCTAGGATGCCCACGAACCAGGATTTACAGTCCATTTAAAGCTACACCAATATCCTTCGATAAATATTGTATTTATTTTGGATTGACTCCTCTATATAGGGTTTAAATTTAATTCTTTTTCACTGAAAGATGAATTACATATTTTGTCCGTAATTTGTAGTGACATAATTAATTCGTTTAATTGGTGATTAAGATTCAAGCTTAATACGAGTAAATGGACACCTACTCATTAAAAATTAAAAAAAGAAAACCCTTTTTTTCTTTTTTTTCTAAAGTGAAGCTTTAAATGCTTGCATATTTAGCCAACAGATTCAAACCTGAAAACCATTTTATTTAAGACAAATGTGGACTTATGGACCATGTATGATATAATTTATAATTAATTCATCTTTAATGTTATTAAATACTTACAATCGTATTCGTAATAATTAATCGTACTTCATGAAATAACATCTTTTACTTTATTATTTTTGAGCAGTTGTAATTTTGAGGTTATTTTCACGCACCATAAAGTTAGTATACTTACCTATCACTGAAAATCGCTATAAACCTCCATTCACAAACATCGTGATTGGCTGTTTAGGGGTTCCAAAGTAAATTAAAACAAATTTATTTTAGTCCCTAGAGATTAATATAATAAGGAGTTTTAGTCCCGATATGCAGAGACTAAAGTAACATTTTTAGAGCATGAGAAGTGTTTTTTTTCATATGACAAATACATTGATAATTTCAACCAGGGGGGTATTCGACCAATTTTAGAGATATATTGGAGATCTCTCCTTTTCATCGCCATCCGTCACTTTTGACGTGTGCCTACTTGACAAGTGGCGATATCCCTAGAACATCGCAACTTCGTCAATTCGGACGCGCAAAATTTTCGTTTCCTTTGTATGTGACGGCATAAATAACAGGCGCATACTTTAAATTGACCGCGTAGTAAGTGAAATTAGTCCGTTACGTTTCGTTCAAAATAGAAATTCATATTCATGAATAACATTTTTGACAATCATTATCGCCTTCGTATTTCCAAAATTGAGATGAGATATGTCACTTTTAAGCTCATCGCATTTAAATAACAGTTCAATGGCGATATAACTGTTATCTAATAGAGATTTGACGTTTGGCGATCACTCAAATGTCAATCTCGAATTAGGTCCCAGTTTTTGTAATGAATACCTTTTCTGAGTTCTAAAAAGTAACATAAAATAGCATGCTTTCATTGCGTGCAGTCAAAAATAAGTTAAGAAAACCAGTTTTATTTTTTATTTTTTTCAAACTCGAGTAATTTAAAAAAAATAGTCAATGAAAAACTCAAACTGTAGTACAGACAACGTACAAACGGCAGCGTAAAAAGGGTTCCGTCCCATAAAACAGCTTTGTTGTATGGGAGCCCCACTTAAATATTTATTTTATTTTATTTTTAGTATTTGTTTTTAGCGGCAATAGAAATACATCATCTGTGAAAATTTCAACTGTCTAGCTATCACCGTTCTTGAGATACAGCCTGGTGACAGACGGACGGACGGACGGACGGACAGCGAAGTCTCAGTAATAGGGTCCCGTTTTTACCCTTTGGGTACGGAACCCTAAAAAGCATTTTAATCAAAATCATTAAATTTTTAAATTTTCGCTTCATTTGTAAACATTTAGTTTACGTTAGCAGACGTTACTGCTTTAAAAAAAATAAGCATTAAAACTTGTTTTTTATTTCAAAATGTGATAAGTTGTAATGCTAAGAAATTAATGTAGACCTTCACACAGTGCTGTTGAAGCTTAAAATCATGTGTGTATGACTCAAACAATAGATATATTTACACCTGCAAAGGGTTGTCAAACCTATAGTAGGTGAGTGAGTGAAATAAATACAAGGTAAGTAATTCAATGATATAATACATTAAAAAACATTTTTATATAAATGACTATATCATAGATTTGCATATTCCTGCGTCGAACAAAACCAAAAAATATAGTTTTTTAAATAGGTATAAGTCATTTCGAACGTTAGAACATTTAGAACGTTATACTTCACAAGAGATTCTGTAAAATAACTATTTTCTGTACACTTGTACATACATACTTAACTCAATCAGCTTAAACGGAATACTAGTTTGCAATTCTAGATTGTTGCAACCCTAGCCTCCAATTTTTTACATTCCATTTTCAATTTTAGTGATGTCATTTGAAATAAATCTTAATTACGTAGTACTTACGTTAGGTATTTGTATATGTAAGAAATTACTTACGCTCTTTGTACGGTATATATTATTTTTATGGCGTTTTACTTTAACCCCGGCCACACACAGTCTGAATCCCGATCCGGTTTCAGATCTAGACACGCGGCAGCGTGGTCAGCCAAGTCCACCCCAGGAACTGGCGAGCAGCAGCCGTGTGTTATAATATTATATGAACCGTTTGGAACCACTTTTGACCCCTCAATAACTCCAGATCTATTTAACACAAAAAAAATATGTCTTACGTATTTAGATCCTTTAGAACAACTAGAACCCCAAATTTCATATTTTTCTTTGTTTGAAAGATGTACTAAAATAGCAGACACACACAGACCCAGACACATACACAAGAATCCAACACCTACTAACCGATTTGATAAATTCTTTGTTTGTTTAAAATATGTACTAGAATAGCACACACACACAAGAATCTGTGGTAGAATACAACCGCCTGCGCACGTTATACCGCCACAACACCTAGCAACATTATAAATAAACAGAGAATGTGTAAGAAAAATTGCAGCCAAGGTATGTGCAATTCACTCTAATGTTTCAGAGGTACAAGAGAATATGGATAATAGCACAAAAATAAATCTATACAAAATTTACACATCATTGTACAAAAAGTAATGATATCCCATCAAAAAAATAAATTTTAAATAAGAGTCAAGTTCAATATCACGTGCAACGTGGTTGACTTCGCTGACAAAAGAATTGAGATCTAGGTATATGGGTGTCAAGTGTTTGTAACAATTTCTTGTTTCTCAATACTACTACAATGTTTGCATAACACTTATTTAACATTTATGTTTTTGATGGGATCGGAATGACATCAGCAAGCGAGACATTGCCTTATGACAGACAGAGACGGAGATACTTTCTGACGTCATTCCGATCTGAAACCGGATCGGAATTCAGACTGCGTGGCCGGGGTTACACCATCGGACAAACTATACCACACCAATACATCGCAATGGCCCTGTTTAAAGTAGTAACATTTATAATTTGTTAACAAGCAATACATGTTTTATCATAGAGAAAAATAATCCAAAACAATCAGCATTTTTGAACGGATAAGGAGCCTTAAAATAATATAGTCACTTCCGGCTGCTGTTTACTGTACTGTACATACTAATGATTTCAATAAAACACAGAAGCACTATACTGGTTAAACATCGACCAGGATTAATTGAAAGTGTAAATATGTTAGGGTCTGAAACAAAGAGAACATTGAGATACAATTGGATACTTTCCCGTAGTCACTTTAATATACATTATACCTACTGTAGTTATGTTACTTGTAACTTGCCGTTTCATGTTATTTCTGAACATGCTGTTAACGATTTGTAAATAAACACACACATTACGGTCCTCGGGCGAATAGTCGCGTTTCGACCCCTGACAATGATGGTTGTCAATAAAAGCAGACGATATAAAATCAAAAACAAGGATGGAATGTTCTTTCTTTCGTTAGTTCTATTGATTCATTAATTAATACTAAGTGAAATCAACGTACAATACAATACAAAACGCTTTATTGCACACCAAAATAAATTTACAAATCATACACAGAAATTTGTTTATATTTGAATTATTATTTACTTTTCGTTTTTTAATTTAATCTATTATCGTCTATTATTTGTTTCAATGTGGAAATACCACATTTTTATTTTCAATATTCACAATTATATTTTATGTACTTTGTTGATAAAAAAATATCAAATTTTGTCGTTAGACGTAAGTAACGGTAATCTTCCATTTGTTTATATTTGAATTATTATTTACTTTTCGTTTTTTAATTTAATCTATTATCGTCTATTATTTGTTTCAATGTGGAAATACCACATTTTTATTTTCAATATTCACAATTATATTTTATGTACTTTGTTGATAAAAAAATATCAAATTTTGTCGTTAGACGTAAGTAACGGTAATCTTCCATTTGATAAGTTTGTGGAACATTTAAGTGAATGTTGATTTGATTTGACACTTGAATATTTCAGAAATGAGTTTCTAAATTATAAATAAATGATTGCGAGATGTACAGCTAAGAGCCACTAGTGGATCTATGACTCACCGACCCGTTTCCTGTGAGACGCAGTATTGTCGATCAGGAGTGAAGAGACACAGCCTCTTGCCCTTGCCGGCAGAGGACAACCAGCGCTAACAAAAGATAAGTGTTTTATAAAACCCGACATGTTGCTTTTCAGCCTACGCCATATTGCGGATATTTTCTTTTGTACATTTTGCATTTTAAACACTCACTAACCATCCTAGACAACATATCAAAAATTCAAAACTACCGGACCGTTTGTAAGGTAGAATCCCTTTATTCATTGGATTAAGTGTGATTATCGGTTAATTATGTCGGTTTTGTACATCATTACATATTTGGCTTCTTCCTCTTTCTTCGCGTGGCAAAGTTAACCTTTGAATAAAGGATTTTAATAAATAATAATAATAATAAATACATATCAGACAACCTCACACAAATCGATCTAGTCCCAAATTAAGCTCAATAAGGCTTGTGTTGTGTTATGGGTACTAGACGACGATATACATACTTATACCGGGTGGAACGAAGCGATGTTCATTCCTGAAACTATAATGCTATGTATTTCATGTAGAATCGACCTGCAATAGTTAAATTCTTTTAATAATAAAAAAAACGAAAATCGATTAAAATTGTATTTTTTAATGTATGTACAACCCTAGTTTTTTTAAACTATTATTTGACGTTTGGGAGTATTTACAATTACCTACATTTACATCCGGTGTTCGAAAGTACCGCCGTGGCGTACGATACACGCCGCTGCTCGTGCCCGCGTGTGGCGATGCACCCTCGACAAGATGTTGTGTCGGTTATTTCTTCTGCGAAGACTTTCAAAGGCCACCCTTAGCCTTTCCCTCATCTCTTCAGCCGTCTCACACTCAGTCTTGTAAACGATGTCCTTTACGGTGCCCCACAGAAAAAAATCCAAGGGTGTGAGATCTGGAGACCTAGGAGGCCAACGGTGCGGCCCATATCGGCCGATCCAGCGATCCTCAAACACATTATTCAGTGTTTCACGTACTTCGACTACTGAATGAGCTGGTGCTCCATCTTGTTGGAACCAAGTGCGTCTTCTTTCTGCCAGCGTCAACTCATCCAGATAGTCGTCGAGCTCTATCCTCAACAGAGCCATGTATCCGTGTCTGTTTAAAGTCTGAGGCAGAAATACAGGGCCTATTATTGTATCCCCGTGTATCGCCGCCCAAACATTAACAGACCAACGATACTGGTGTCCCGTATAACGGTAGGCAAACGGATTTTCTTCGGCATACACGTGTTCGTTATGCCTGTTCCACATACCGTTCCGTGTGAACAAGCTTTCATCACTCCATATTACGTGTTTGATGAAGTCTCGGTCTTCTAACACCTTTTGCAGTAGCCACCGGCAATAGGCTTCGCGAACGGGGCAATCTCTTGGTAGTAATGCCTGGACTCTTTGTATTTTGTAAGGGTGACGGCCCTCACGTTTTAGTATTCTGAGTATTTTCGTATGAGTCATACGAAAATGTCGGCCCGCTTGTCTTGAACTTGACCTCGGATAATCTTCGAAGTACTGCAGCACTCTCTCTTCCAATCTGACATCATGTTGAATAACGCGTCCTCCGCGCTGGTCATCCTGACCCGTTCGTGGCACAATAGGACGATTGTTACCAACACGGTCAAGAGCGCGTAATATCGTACTAGAGTGTGTTGGGTGAGGAGGAGGATACCTGTTCCGGTATTGGCGCAAAGTCTCTCCAGTATTGTAATCGCACTCCGCGTACAAAAGAAGCAAATTCAAATAGCCTCTAGCGTTTAATTCCGGCATTTTTGCACACAGCATACGATACAAAAAGTCAATGTAACGTCTATCAATCATGTCAACTAAAAAGTCTAAAAACAATCTTAAGGGTATTTTCAAAGGTTTTTAAACCGATAAGAAATGGCTAGGCAATTTGTAAAAAGTTTGTTTACAAAAGTTAACTGTGTTATGAAGAGGTCATTGCACTCTAAAATAGGGTTGTACACACACCCTTTTTCGTATGAAAGTTTAACATGCTATAACTGGAAAACGGTGAGAGATATTAATAAAGTTTATTTGGAGAAAATAATATTCTAAGCCTGTATAATGCCACAGTTAAAGGAAATAACGTCGTTTCGTTCCACCCTGTATAGATAAATATATACTTAAATACATAGGAACAACCATGACCCAAGCACAAATATTCGAGTTCATCACACAAATATTTGCCCTGGCCGGGATTTGAACCCGGGACCGCCGCTCAGTAGGCAGGTGCTTGGAAACTGAGCCAACCGCATTGTCAACATTTTGGATGGTGTTTTCTATGTTTAGTTAAGTTTGTGTTGAATATGCGCTGGAACTTTTTAAAGTCTGATTGTGACTAGTTAATTACCCCAAACAAGTAGGTACCTACTCGTACGTAAGAATCGGTATCACAAATGTGTTGATAGCTTTTATAATGTTCTGTGAATTTATCACTCATTTGAGTATTATTGCAGAAATAATCCCGGATTAGCTACGGAAAATATCATTTCTCTGTCATATTTTGGTTTTCTAGGACCTAGGACTTATATTTTGGAGCTACGACCTTTATTATTATTGTATGATTTAATATATAGTGAAATAATGAACTCATAAATTCTCTATGGTTCCTCAATAATATTATATTATATCGATCGATGGTTCCATTATGATGGTTTAGGAATAAATAAAGTTGTGTGGTCGGATTACGAGGATTTTTAATGGTCTCATGGTTCGATGGATTGGACATCATAAATTTTGAAACTCCCATTAGTTCGATTAGCAGGACTATAGGATTTTCGGAAATCTTCAATCTTCATCCGATCAATCGGACCAACAGTAAATAAAAAAAAAATCATCCGATCCACGTGGCCTAATCAGTTTCAAATAATAAAGCCAGAACTATCCACAGTGATGAACGTCCAGTTTTTCAATCCAATAGAATATTTCTTAAAGAAAAAAATAAAGGACATCCCAAGCACCATAATATGTAAAAAAAAAATGTAAGTAAATACACACACTATATATGTTAACACTTACGTGCCGTCCACCGCCGCCACCGCCGCCACCGCCGCCCCAACCACCACCGCCTCCGCCACCGCCGCCCCAACCACCGCCGCCACCGCCACCCCCACCGCCACCACCACCGCCTCCGCCACCACCGCCTCCGCCACCACCGCCTCCGCCACCACCGCCTCCGCCACCACCGCCTCCGCCACCACCGCCGCCGCCGCCGCCTCCACCACCGCCTCCGCCACCGCCGCCACCACCGCCTCCGCCGCCGCCACCGCCTCCGCCGCCGCCACCGCCTCCGCCACCGCCACCGCCCCAACGAACGATACTAGTACTGTCGCCAAGACCACCCTGTTGTAAAAAAAGGTATAACTTAGAACGATCTCTTTTTATCTTACCTATTACTTAATTTTGAAGACAAACAAGTTAAATAAAACCGTTTAAAAAAATATGCAGTGCATGTGGGATTTGAACACACGTTCCAAGTCCGAAGTAGTTCTGTTGGTGTGCATTTAATTTGGTTTCTGCAGAACTTTACACTCTATATATCCTTTTCCTACCTAATCCTTTTTTTGATAAGATAACTTTAAGAAAATATGTGTACCTCTAAGACGATCCTTGCAACATTATTCCAGTTCACCTTAAGCTGCAAAATATAAGATACTAGTATTAAGTAAGTTCAGAAAGTTACATACTTTCTGTGTGGAAGGAAATCGAACAATACCTATGATGCATGTGAAGCACACCACGAGCCGCCGCGCGCGGTTGCCGCTCTATTTGCTCCTACGCCACGCTGCTCGCTGCCCGGCCTACCGCTAAAGCTCTCCGCACACTACGGCTTCTTGTGGCCTCGACAGCACATCTCCCTTTTTTTTCTCACTTCGACCATGGAAAAGAGACATATGTACTGTCACGGCCACGAGAAGCCGCAGTGTGCGCTGAATCTGAGACCAAAGTCCGACTGACCGGGCCGTAAAATCAGTTGTCTTTCTTAACAGTTTTGTGCTCTATGATTGTTTGTCACCATCGTAGTATAAAAAAGTGTCCAACGAACGGTAAACACTAATAGTTGGAATACTCACGCTTTTGACGTTTATCTGTAGTAAATAAAACAACATTGTGTGTTGTTCAGTGGGCTCAAGTCCGCCAGCGGTACGAGCGCACCTACCTGCTACTACTAGGTACTACTAGTTCAGGCGGGTAGGAACCCGCGTCTCTCACGGATTTACGGGCCAACACAGGCCAACATCTATTGGACCATTATTGAACCTGATGCGGGGAGCCATTGAATTTTTCAAGCAGTTGCTTCTTGCATGCCCCGTCCATGCCTAAACCATTATTTTTTTAATTTTTCGCTTCATTGTAAGCAATTATTACTCCGTCATCACCTCTTGAGGACGCAGAATTTTCCATAGCGACCGATTTGCTTGGCCAGCATGAAAACTGTTTAAAAATGTCTGTACACAGCTGTCTGTGAGTCAAGTCAGTCAAAATATTCATTATTCAAGTAGGCCTAGCTACAAGCACTTTCGAATCGTCAGTTACAGAGAGCAGAGCAATTTATTGATAGACTTATAACTAAGAATAAAATAAAGAACATAAAAACAACATTATAGAAATAAAAGAAAAATCCTAAAAAGGATCGTCAACACATAATCGGTCGTGTGCCGCCCTCATCCACTTGCCTCCCATGATCCTAACCACGTTGTCGGACCACTTTATTGTCGTCCTTCCACGCTGCATCTTCCGATACGTGGTCGCCATTCAAGACCCTTTCTGCCCCAACGGCCATCGGTTTTACGAGCAATGTGCCCCTCACAGTGCCACTTAAGTTTACCTATCAGTTTATATACTTAGGTCATTCTGAAAGTTTCTGGATTATTTTATTTAAAGCTAAGATATAATATTTGTCATGCATTTATTGTTTTTCGAAGTATATTCTTTCGCTATTTATGCATTTTTGCATTCGTTGAAACCATTGCGAAAAGCAGTAGATCCGGGACCTCTTTAACGGCTTCGCGGAACGCATCCACTGCCGCTTCCGGGCTCGTAAATCGTAAACCTCTGAGTTCATCTTTGACTTTTGGGAATAAAAAGAAGCATGGTGCAAGGTCCGGGCTATATGGCCGATGCGTCATCAGTTCCACATTTGAGACCTTCAAATATGCATTGTTTTTTTAGCGGAATGTGCAGACGCGTTATCGTGGTGAAGCACGATATTGATACGGGGTCGATTTTTGCGAACTTTTTCCAAGATTCTTGGCAAACAGCTATTTGCATACCAATCTGCAGTGACTGTCCTTTGCTCTTCTAGTGCTACAGTTGCGTAATATCCTCTTTTGCCAAAAAACGAAGCAACCATTTTTTCCCCAGTGCTCCGACTTTTCTTAACTTTGGTAGGCAAATCTTTAAAAGGAAAGAACCATTCCGCCGTCTGGCTTTTACTTTCCGGCTCAAAGCAGTACACCCATGTTTCGTCACTTGTCACGATATTATATTCAGTCAACGATTGTCCTCCGTTTTTTTTTTATCATTTTACGGCTCCACTCTACACGCTGTCGTTTCTGGTCTTCCGTTAAATCGTGCAGTATCCTTCGAGTGCATAGTTTCCGAACCTTCCAATTCGCATGCAATATCTTTTGCACTCGGCTCATTGCAATGCCTAGTAAGGCACGAATTTGCTGACAAGTAATTTTTTTGTCACTTTCAATCAATTATCGTACGACATCAATATTAGTTTTGGTCACCGCAGTCGCTGGCCGACCGTCACGTACATCGTCATGGAGATCGATGATCACGACCACGTTTAAATTCATTAAACCACAAATACACAGAGCTACGACATGGGGCTTCATCACCAAATCCTAGCTGAAGCCATTGACAGCACTCTTGTTGACTTAAGCCACAACGAAAATCGTAATAAATCATGCACCGAAAATTTTCACGGCTTAAGACTAGAGTATAGCATCGCGATCCTAACGAAATAGGTATTTACGAAAACGCATGCTGTCGCTCTGAGCGCTCACACCCCCCGGCATCGCGCACAACACATACAAATCCCCTCACGCACACATCGAGGCAGTGACACAACGCTGCTAGGCTAGTTTGACGATTGACAAGCAATTGCGATAAATAAAGGTGGACTGTTTAGTTTTCTTGCGTACCTATACCTACGGATAGTGAATTGTTGTGGTGTGACTGAAATTCCGATATTATAAAGAAGTATTTTATTTATTTATGTAATTATTAGTAACGAGTATGTACCTACAAGCTAAATTAATTTTTGATAAATCAGTTTGTTCCCGATGTACCGGTAGGATGTAAATGACTGACATTTTTTATTGTAATATTATTTAGGTATTTCAAAGGTATTTATATAATGAGTTACTTACTGATATTTACGAAACAAAACATTTTTTATTTGACTTTGTCATTGTGTACGAAAGTACATAATTATTATACTTGCTTATAATGTTTACATGATATCGGAGTTACTATGTCTTTCTAGGGTTCCGTAGTCAACTAGGAATACTTTTTGACACAATTTTTGTGGTATATGTTTCTAGTGCCTTAGCAATAATTGATTGTGTGGGAATTGTGTGCAAGACGTGTTAAAGGTTTCCTTTTTAAAATATAAAGTTTAATTGGAAGTAAATAATACGGATATTTTTAAAATATATTTTTAATCACTGTTTCTAATTTTGGTGGTTTTTTTGGTAATATGAAAGTCACCAAAATTGCTTGATGCCACCAGAATTGTTAATTTTGTATATCATTTCACATTTTTAACGTCTTTTTCGCATTTCCAAAACTTTTGACTCGGTGAATTTATTTAAAGTCAAGAATAAACAAAATACATCTAATATAACAAGCTGTCGGTGAGGGTAATCTTAGCTTAGATATTATGCTGGTAGCAGATTTTATAGCTCCTATCCTTTCCTATATTACTATTTTTTCTTTCTCCTCTGGCACGTTTCCTACAATTTGGAAATGCGCCCATGTGATTCCTCTCCCTAAAACCCCTAATCCGTCGTACTTTTCGCAGTATCGTCCTATGTCCATTCTTCCCGTCTTATCTAAAATCATTGAATCCTTTGTAAATCGACGCCTCTCATCACATCTAAGTAGACTTAACTTGTTTAATTCTTTACTCTTTAGCACAACCACCGCTTTGGTTAAGATCACCGACGACATTCGTCTAAATATAGAATATAGAAAAGTGACTATATTGGTGCTCCTTGATTTTAGTAGTGCTTTTAACACTGTTGATTTTGATATACTTCTCAGTTTACTTAGTAGGTACTTTAAATATATCTTCAACTTCACTGTCCTGGTTTCGTGATTACCGCTTTGGGAGGGAACAGCGGGTTCGAGTTGATGACCGATTTTCTAGCTGGTGTAAACCGTCTGCTGGTGTCCCCCAAGGGGGCATACTCTCTCCATCGGAATCACCAAGTCACTCTCCTCCTCGTTCCATTTCTATGCAGATGATTTGCAGCTTTATGCGGCGACCAGCATTGAGGATTTTGGCTCCTCGGTTTCGCAAATCAATTCAGACCTAGAATCAATCCGTGCTTGGGCTTGATCCTTTGGTTTGATGAAGAATGCTAAGAAGTCGCAGGCTATTGTCGTTGGAAGCCCACATTTTATTTCCAAGCTTTCAGATCAAGCTAAGCCAGTTATTTTCTTTGATGGTACGCCTATACCTTGCTCTTCTACTGTAAACAAATTTGGCATTACCATGGATCAAACTTTGTCATGGGCACCTCTTATTTCTGAGATCAGTAGGAAACTTTTCGCGTCCCTTCTTTCATTGAGGTGTCTGCAGAATTTCCTTCCTCTTCATACGGAGATCATGCTTGCCCGCTCACTTTTGCTTTGGTCTCCACAAGTTTGATCATGTGTCTCAATACCGCGCTCAACTTAAATGGCTCCCGATCCGTCAGCGCAGATACTATGTTCTTTGTCTTTTGTATAATGTCCTTTTTATTCCTTCTTCTCCTCCTTACCTTACAGAGAAGTTCTTTTACATGGCGGATGGTAGTGGACATCGCCTGCGGTCAAGTGCGAATCTGGATCTATGTATCCCACTGCATAGATCATGAGATCTATGATCAGAACATGAGTTTACGATGTGTTTTTTGCTGTGCGCGCCGTGAAATTATGGAATAAATTGTCTCCCGCCCTAACGTAGACGCAGTTCGTAGCATCACTCAAGGGGAAGTTACAGAAATTGTGGCTGTCGAACGAATGATTACTTGATTAGGTTGCTGTTTTTGTTATAATTATGATTATATTTATGTTATATGTATTTATATAGATATTACGTAATATGTTTTACCTACATTGACTGTTTGCCTATCTCTCTCTCATTTGGTTTTTGCATTTTCATTTGTACTATTGTAAAGTTATCGTATTGTACATGTTGCTTGGTTTGTCTACCATTTACTTGTGTTTAATCTGGGGGCACGGTAGTGCCCCCGCCAAGACGAAAAAAAAAGAGGCGGGGCACTACCTACCTTTTCTCGAACCGTTTCGTCTCATTTTCAAACCCTCATAGTTTCGTCCCAGTTAACACCAGAGCACCCAAATTCACAGGTTAAGATGCAGTTAGGGAACATATGAAATGTACTAAATTTCATTGATCTAGCTTTTATACTTTAGGTTTTATTGGTACCTAAAATACGCCGATTTTGCCACTCACTCACTTATGTATCAAAACCTCTGGGGTACTTCCCGATGACCTAGAAAGCTGAAATTTGGTATGTAAGCTAGGTTTAGTACACAAACAATAGAATAATTCTGAAACTTGGAACTTTTACCCCCCAACCCCTTAAACTAGGGGATGAAAGTTTGTATGAGACTTTCGCAAATTTTGATACTAGAGGTCTGAAAATTTATACCTATTGGGCTCATTGTTATAAATAAAATACACATTCTAGGATTTTTAGAAAATCACCCCCCACCCTTAAAATAAGGGGATGAAAGTTTGTATGGGCTTTCCATAGGTAATGGGGGATAAAAGTGTATATATATATATATGGGGCTAAACGTAAGTATTTCTTAAATACACAATTATTATTACTACTTAGAAACACTTCAGCACAAAAAAAAACATATAAATTAAAAATTACCTTACAAAAAGAAATGAGATCCCACCAAAAACATTTCATGTAAAATTGGCGGCCAAGACTCACATGCTCATAACGCTTTCGCTGTAAAAAAGTGGTCAGATCCCTCGAAAAGCCAAGCCCCTAAGCCCTGAGTTTACTGATCCTACACCTTGGCTTCAAAAGTATGGCTTGGCCGTTTCATAAAGTACCGTAAATAAGTTTAACGAACTGTCCGGCCTATATGGTAAGGAATTAAATGTTTACAAATGAAGCGAAAATTGAATTTTTTTTTTTCAATTTTCGCTTCATTTGTAAACATTTAGTTTACGTTAGCAGACGTTACTGCTTTAATAAAAAAATAAGTAAGGAATTAAGTTTAATATATTTTATCATGAAGACATAAACTTAATTTCTTGATACCGTATTGGCCAGACGGTTCGTTGGACTTATTTACGTTACTCTATGAAACGGCCAAGCCATACTTTTGAAGCCAAGGTGTAGGATCAGTAAACTCAGGGCTTAGGGGCTTGGCTTTTCGAGGGATCTGACCACTTTTTTACAGCGAAAGCGTTATGAGCATGTGAGTCTTGGCCGCCAATTTTACATGAAATGTTTTTGGTGGGATACTCATTTACTTGAAGGTTAATTGGAAGAAATCCCTTAGAGGGATAGGTTCGCTTTTGTACATGCTTATTTGTTTGCAATGTATTTCTTGTTATTGTGTACAATAAAGTGTTTAGATCTTAAGATACATTACATGCAAACAATTAATCTAAATTATTACTTTTGCTATTCATAATTTATTTATTTTTTAGGAGGGCTAATCGAAAAAAAAAACAATCAAGAGAAGAACTCCTCGAAAAGAAAAAAATATACTGTTGTTACAAACGAGTTAGTGATTTTATTTTCATAGATATTTTGGTATAACTAAAATGATTAATAAAACATTTACTTTCTTTTAATTTCCAGTAGGCAATTTCATTAACAAATATAAATTTTTAGCACAAGTAACTAATTTTGGTGTAGATGTACAATTTTGGTGGCCAAAAAATCTAATATTTGTGGGCACAAGCAATTTCGGTGGCAGGAAAATTACTAAAATCATAATACCTTTATAACTATTATGTATAACAAAGGGCCATTACTACACAATATTGGTTATGACTTTATTTGTATTATTGATATGTATATAATTTTGACTCTAACATTAAAAATAAAAAAAGCCACCAAAATTAGGTAAATTTCGAGCTTGTTGAAATTCACCCTGAAACTATACATTTGTAATATAATCATAAAAAATATAGTCCTTTTCAAATATCATGTTTGGTGAACCTGGTTATATTAAGTTTGCACCTCATTTGTATACGGTGCCATACGCACCAGGTGCAAACTTAACCAGGCCAGTTAAGTTGGCATAAGTGAAAATTTGTACGGAACCCTCGGTGCGTGGGTGGCTCACACTTGGCCGATTTTTTTAATTCAATTGTAATATAATGATAATCAACCGATCGATCTTTTTCTTGAAACCCAACTAGTGTTAGTAGAAGTTCCTACTCTACTCCCATCATTTTTGAAACAGATTTAGATATCGATTACGCGGGTTAGGATCCTTTTTACTTTTTCATTAACATCCTTGTAAATACGTGATACTTTACTTCCTCCCCCGACCCGCAATCGTGCGATAGAGAGCGTTGCAGCTTGCGACTGACAATAGGTACTTTTTTGATGAAATTTGCGTTACGGGAGAAAACGTTTTCCCCTAACTAAATCTTAGCAAATCACTTTGATTTTGATGTTGATCGCTTCAGCATAATATAATCTAGGTTTATAGGTTTCGCCTTTTTTTTAAAAGTGCATTGTTTTTATAATACAAATGGTTTTATTCAACAACGTTTTAATCACAAAAATTAGGTTTTTCAGCCCCCTTTAAATTCGAATCTATAGCAAATTTTGAAAAAAGGAAAACCTACAAACCTAGTTTGTCACTGTGTCAATAACATACTAAAAAATGATGGAGATTGGAAAATATTTAAAGGTGGAAAAACGTTTTCTCTTTTTGTATGGACGAGTGCGTACTATACTTCCCTCTTAAATGTATGTTTATCAACGCAGAATTTTCAAAATGGCGCTTCAGAGTTATTTTTTTAAATTCCATGATTGTTTCATTTGTCTTTGTTTATATGGGGCCAGTTCCAGAGACTTTCAGTATGCCCCACGTATTGCCTTCAAGTTTGTGGCGACTGTCTGAACTATATCTGCAACCTTGGTTCTATTCTTATAGGACTGTCAAATATTACCGTGACTAGAGCCGGAGAAGGAACTTCTGCGTAAGAACACGCGAATATTAAACACAGGAGCGGAGCAACCAACATGGTGGCGCAGAAAGCTGACTTAATCGTCTCAATTTGATTTATATACACTTTCCTTGATTGAAAACGTTAATGTTCACCGAGTATAGTAATCAATTTGTGCTATAAGTAATTGTCTATGATAACTGAAACAAGGAAAACGTGTAAAATTAGATAACTGGTATTTCATTCTAGATTCTAGCCTACCAAACAATTTTTCGTTATACTAAAAGTACTGGTCGATAGGGGTAGAGTTCCCATTTTCAGTGTTTTGTAAATACCTCGTAAACGGTGGCTCATACCAAAAAATGTTCTAGTACAGAAGTAGGTAGCATTTAATTCTCATTAAAAAAGATTTTATAATACTTGTTCGCTATGATCAATATTTATTGAGATATGGTAGGAAGAACATAGATAATATAAAAAATATACTTGTGTTCTAAGTATCTTCTTTTTCTTCGTCATATCCTCATGAGTAAGGGACGTGACCATTGCACTCTTCATTGACGCTCTCCGAGCCGCATGGTCTTGGGCTTAGTGTATGCTAGCGCGTTCTGGTTAGACAGTTAAATTTTCACAGATGGTACTACTACTTATACTAAATACTGCTGTATTTCTAGACCTGAGTAAGGAATTTGACCACGTTGACCACTCAATTCTCCTGTGTAAAATGTATAAATATGGAATAAGAGGCCCGGCCTATGCCTGGATAAAGAGTTACTTAACATAACGGAAACAAATAACCCGGGTTACCAGAACTTCGACTGAAAATAACACAGTAGAGCACTTTGATTCCTTACCACGGGTAAATAGTGTTGGGGTTCCGCAGGGGAGTATTTTAGGACCACTCCTCTTCTTGATTTATGTAAATGATTTGCCTCTTGCTATTAAACAACAGAGTGTTTTATTTGCAGACGACACGACTGTTATCGCCAGAGGCAGAAATTCAGACGTATTAAAGGAAGAAATTAATAGCGCCTTGACAAATATAATCAGCTGGCTAAAAATGAACGGTTTATGTATGAACGTCTCAAAAACCAAGCTCATACATTTTCTTACGAAAGCACATAAAAGCGACAAAATGAACATCGATGTTAAAGTTGTTGAGGACTCTAGAACACAAAAATCATTTATTCAACAGTAAATAATGCATAAGACAAAGTGTAAAAGTCAAATCCGCAACGCAGGCATCGTCAGAGAGAATACAAAAATCTAATCAGCGACAGGCTTCGTCAAACAACACACCAATAACGTGACATCTGCAACAGGCTTCGTCAACGTTGTGGATCGATAACAAATATCTTGAAAGGTGAAGAAGGACTTAAAAAGGCTCGCCCCGAGTCGCACCTGGCCCAAACGTTCCCATTACACTGGCAGCGTTCCCACGTTGTATGGCCAATGAAATCTGTTGAACCAGATACGACCCTGAGCGAGGATCACACCCTCTGTCTCTGAGCCTGCAACCCACCTCCCTTATAAAGTCCCTGGCCTCAGTACCCCACGGTCCCCCAGTCTCCACTGCCACAGGCACAAAATCATACATTGGTTCCAGGGCAGATTACTTGGTGTGTTTTAGTTTTGCCGCACATTCTGCGGCGGCCCCGGCCGATCTAGTAGTGTGGCTCAAGTGTGACGGTGCAAACGTGGTAACACACGTAGCGTCCCATAAGAGACACCGTCCCTTCTGCCATGGAACCAATGTGAGGCCATCCGGCCTTTTACCATCGGTACGGCATAACCCTGGGGGCTCCAACACGCAGGAAACGTTGGCTGAAACCAAAGCCCGCCGAATGACAACGTTAATGGCATAATGCCTTGAGAACCGCCCGGCGCACCTCTGACAACTCAGGCCATGGTGTCCGTTTTCTTCGACCATGACCCCACAGATGCACCGATGCGGCTCACAGACCTTGGACCCTAGCCGCAAAGCCACCGCGATTCTCAAAGAATCATTATCCAGCAGTGTGCCCAACTGAGGTGAGGGCAATGCCTGAAGCCACGCTCCTGCTTCCACCTTGGCTGCGGCCCTAATGCGTGCTTGATTGGAACCTTGTGCAGCGCCCAATAAAGATGCATATATATCGGGTTACCCTCATCTGGTAGAATAATATTGGTCAGAAATACACTTTGCATAACACGTTTCGCAGAAACACTTTCGGTCGAATGGTAAGATGGCATAAAGGTATAGTTGGCATTACTACTACCTCGCATACGAGGGCCTGCAAATATTCGATCATTTTAGGTATTCGAATATTCGTTTTTTTTTTCGCAGATATTCGAATTATTCGAATACTATTCGAATAGTTGAAATCATTTTTAAAAAGTATTAAAAGTCGCTTTTTTTTTATTCCAGTGGTAAAATTAAACGAACAGCAATTCGTGAATACCTAAATATACGGTGACGACGAAAATGCAAAGCGAAATCGACTATACACCCTGTGTCCAAAACTGCAACCTTCTGTATCTGTCCCTTGACCCAGCCAGATGGCTCGAGAACGAGATCCTCTTAAGGTGCTTTAGCGAAACCCTGTAAGGGCCCTGTAGAACAAACCGTACTGCTCCTTGCTCTTTCATACGCCCTTGCGGTCATCGGTGCTACCACAGGTGCTACGTAGCTCTGGTAGAAGTAAAGGCTTTGTCTACTGCCACATATTTTCTACTACTACACTGCGATGAATTCCATACTTGTTGTTTGGGAAATACTCCCTGAGACTGTACGCAGAATGAACGTTCTCATAAATGATGGCTTTAACATGCCATATGTAGTGAGTAGCACCTTCCTGTCCAAACCGCCTAGCTTATAGTCTGAGTCCGACTCAGTACGCCAAAGGAGTAAGTGAACATCAGAGGCATCACCCAAACACACCTTGTAGCCACCCGCCAAGAATTAAGTAATTTTGTCAAACGACAAAAGAAGCGCTCCTTCGAAGCCTGCTTCATTTCCCCGCAATACCAAATAGTAGTACTTAGATTTAATTTCGGAAAGAGATCTAAGGTGCTATCGTCACTTATTCTTTCTGTGACTTTCTGTAGCTCCACCACGTTTAAGCCTTCTGGGGAACTCAGTTTAGGATTGTCAATGTACAGATAATGAGCAATGAAATGACCTCGCCCCCTCTTCGAAACCGGCATTCCAATCCTGAAACCTTCAGAAGAGTAGGCTCAGGGCCAGGCAGGCTGAAATAACTTTCTCAATCCCTATCAAATTCTGCGGACCAGGAGAAGAAGACTTATCATTCATATTCACATACATGCATGTCACTCACATACACGTCTAAAGTAGACGTTGAGCTAAACAAGGCCATGCGACTCATCTCCGGCACACTTCGATCCACCCCGTGCCACTGGCTTCCAGTTCTCTGTCGAATTCCCCCGCCTGACATGAGAAGAAAAGGAGCTCTGTTAAGAGAAGTCAAAAAGATCCGAAATGACCCGAACCTCACCTCACCATCCATTCGGAATTTTTGAATCCAGCCAAATACCGCCTAAAATCTAGAAACGCATCCTATAACATTGTTCAAAATTGGCCCGAAGGCGATTTCAACGTCAGGCAGGAATGGTTGCAGTCTTGGAGTTCCTTGATGACAGGCAAGCTGGGCTCAGCGATAGTCCCCGGTGACAAAATTTACGGAGTCGAACTCCCAAGACGTGATTGGTGCACTTAACAGACTCCGGACTGGCCACGGCCGCTGTGCTCAATACAGGCATCGCTGTGGTTGGGCTGCCTCTCCTGCTTGCGACTGCGGTGCCGAAGTGCAATCCATTCAGCACATTATCGAAGAGTGTCCTCTAACTCGCTACACTGGAGGCTCCGACGAAGACCTGATCAACCTCAACGACGATGCCATCAAATGGCTAATGAGTCTCGAACTTAATATATAAGCTGTATTCGACGTACAACCCTGCCATACGATTAAATAAATAAATAAAATAAATAACATACACGCATAGTTCTAAAGTTATTTTTATTGATATATTGATTATTTACGTTAGTCTACAATTTTATACATACCCGATTTCGCCGAAGTGAAAGGATTACATTTAATTTCTTACATTTTTCATTAATAAAAAAATATTCGAATATTCGAATATCGCACACGGTAGTATTCGAATATCAAAACGAGTCGAATATTCGTACTATTCGAATATTCGAATTGCAGGCCCTACATACGACACATTTTGCAGCACATTGTTTTGTAGAATATCTGTTTGGCCGACTTTAGTTAAGCATAATTTTATGTACCATAATAATCCTATAGCATACGATTACAATAGCACAATTATTTTCTACTAGCAGAAAAGTGCGTTAAGTAAACTTTACGTAGTAGAATGTAAGTACCGTTAGGTACGACGACGAGCGGTACGAGGAGCAGTGTTAGGTATCTTGCCGCCGCGGGGCAACTGCCACTAAATTTTTAATCACAACAATTGACAACATTTCATATTTATAACAGGTGGAAATTAATATAGAGATCGACAGGGCTTTATGTCATGTACCTTAAAAAAAAACTTTGAATTTATTCTTCTGTATTTAAAGAAATATAAGAAAATACATCAAATAACTGCAATCTAAGACAACACGGGCTGAATAGGGTTGTTGTCTAAACCAAAGAGCGAAAAAATATATATTTTTTTTTTGACGTTGACAGATGACATATGCATACCGAGTTTTATTAAGTTTTTTTTTAATAAGAAAACCGACTAAAGTAACCGTTCCATTAAGTTCTGGTTTTGGTGTTGCCACATTTTAAAATGAGTATGTTTTTATAAATTAATAATGAAATAAATAATCATCTCAGAAAATAAATAAAAACAGAGATTACTTCATCTTTTTAAGCAGAATTCAGAAAAGTAATAAAATGATAGTCTTAAAAATATGAAATGTTGTCAAATAAATTAGGTCCTGATTCCACCTTAGGGCAGGTCCGACTTGGATTAGGCTAGTGTCGCGAAGGCCTTTCTATATAAATGTATTTATGTATGGTTGTTATATATTGACTATTATCTTTGATTGTCTGATTTAATTGATCTTATATTGGATGCGTTAAAGGCCTCACGATAGAAAGAGATTATGGATATTGAATCTTACCTCATATCTCTCGTCGCATCTTATCTGCTCCGATCTGCCTCGCCAGGCTCTCCCTGCTAGGCCGTTCCCCGCCTGTTTGTTTAAATATATATGACATGACTGTCTCCAAGTGTCTCATATTAATGTGCATGGGAGTTAATCTACGGTTATTAGGGAATCAGTTACTTGCATGAAGGGTTCTAATTATATACGTTAAGTGCAAGTCAGGTTAAGTCATAGTTCTATGGATAGAGCATGAAATCGGCTATGGGCTAAACAATAAGCAACTCTTATGGTCATAGGTCGTTCAGTGTCCCACATAAACTGTCTCAAAGCTAGCTGGGACTGTTCAGCTAGTATTCTAGGTCACCCGTCGCAGAGCTGGCTGGGACTGTTCAGCCAGTATCCTAAGTAGCTAGCTGGGACTGTTCAGCTAGTATTCTAAGTCACCCGTCGCAGAGCTGGCTGGGACTGTTCAGCCAGTATCCTATGTAGCTAGCTGGGACTGTTCAGCTAGTATGAACTCAACGCTAGTCGGGCCGATCATCCAGCACCAGGATGACCGGAACTCACGCACTAGTTGGGCTTCCCCCCCAATCCCCACACTGGTTGTCAGTAGGTCATGTACAGTTTCATATAGATGCTTATCATGGACAAACTCAAGGGCAAGGTATAACCTGTAAATCATTATATATCTCATAGGTCTTTATACGGGCTCGGAGTATGCTAATATACCATGGACATGGATGATACATTTGGATGTAAATTATATTAGGCAATAACACATCATATCAAGACACTTAGCTTTCAGATGGTCAGCTCACGTGACCACCATCTTTGTATGGAGCCAGCAGTGACTCCCAAGGGGTTCAGCGTAGACACAATGCACAACTTAATTCACCACGTTTCAAACCCAGAATAACGTGTACTGCCCCGCCATAACGGAAGTCAGCGGGAATAGCATAGATAATATCGTTCATTCATCATAGACATTATTACCATAGACATTGTGAATAGATAACAGTTCACTCACCATAAATGTCCTACTTCCGTTCAGGGTAGCCAGCCGAGATATTGTACGTCATCGCGATGCGATGTCAAGCATTCGCGACAGCTAGGTACGACGACGAGCGAAGCGAGGAGGAGTGTTAGGTTGAACTGAGACCCTAACGAGTGAGCGAAGCGAGCGAGCTGCGCGGCATCGGCCGGCTACCATACCACTCCATGGACAAAATGTGTAATCACAACAATTTGTAATGCATAAATTAGGTACTGATTGCACCTTAGGGCAGGTCCGACTTGGATTGGGTTAGGTACGACGACGAGCGAAGCGAGGAGGAGTGTTAGGTTGAACTGAGACCCTAACGAGCGAACGAAGCGAGCGAGCTGCGCGGCATCGGCCGGCTACCATACCACTCCATGGACAAAATGTGTAATCACAACAATTTGTAATGCATAACTTAGGTACTGATTGCACCTTAGGGCAGGTCCGACTTGGATTAGGTTAGGTATTCCGCATATGTCCTGTACAACAAGATATGACAATGAAGTCTATTTTGGATTCAAATGGTATTCGGCTTGACAACATTGTACCTCCTAAAATATTATGCAAAAAAAATATCTGCGTAAGTAGTATTCGTTTAGAAGACTGTTATGCTCATGAACATTATGCCAATATAAGATTCAGTATTATAAAAATCTGCGAAATGATTTATGCCAAAGCATACTCTGCGTAAGATGTTTCTGCCAAACGTTACTTCTGCCAAGTATCGTTATGCAAAACAAATATATGTCAAAAAAGTTTCTACAAGATAATAGTGAACCATATATATCTTTGCACAATAGGTCATCCCAACCTCTCTGAGCGGTAAGGTTGTCCGGTCGCTCGTCGCTTTGACACAAGGCAGTCCATTTGGCCTGCGCCTCTGTAAGATATGGTACTTCGGTACTCCCACCGTTATTAGACCAAATGCGAGTGACAAGTCCCGAAGTACCATAAGCAGAGGCAAGGAAAGCTACCACACAGAGCTCTCGACAGCGACGTATTCCTAGCCCGCCGTGACGAAGACATGTCGGAGACGTTCTTAAAATATATGTCATCCGCGGCATCGCAAAACAACTTCGAAGCAAAGTCAGTGAGACGTGTGCTGATAAATAACCCAGGTGTTCTTAGGCACTGACCAATGCCAACCTTTTCTCCTCAAGTGCCGAACTAACTCCATCTGGGAAAATAGGAGCGCCCAATAAACCTAAAGATGGTTTATAAACGCGACGTACCCCAGGAAACAGTAATTCAAAATCTGACAATAAAGTCAAGTCCCCATCGCTACAATAAAATAACTCGCATTTACTAGGGTTTATTTCCAATCCGACTGCCTTGAAACCTGGCACGAGCCTCTTGAGGTCCTCCAGCACTAATCGTGGATCCCCGCCAATAGTGCCATCATCCAGATAACCACACATTAAGGGGAGATTCCAAAGACGAAATTACTTCTTGTATGGCCAAACAAAAGATCAACGGACCTAAAGGATCACCCTGCTGAGCGCCCATTTGTGAGGGAACAGAAACGTCGCCGAAGAATAGATTACTAGCCTTAGAATAGCATTGATGAAGGAACGGGTAAGCTGACGGTACTTGGTCTAAGACCTCGCCCAGAATAGTGTCCCTTTCAACACTATTGAACGCATTCTTTACGCTCTAGAACTAGTAAATAATACTAAATTTCTGGGCATCACTGTTGATCAATATTTGGATTGGAAGCAACATGTTAATGAGATTTGCAGTAGGGTAAATAAGTTTATATTCGCTCTTAAGAAGCTGAAAACAGTAACTTCAGCCGAAACGGCGTTACTTCTTTATCACAGCTACGTGTGCTCAGCCCTGCGTTATGGACTCATCAAATATTTAGCGGATTTTTGTCGCTCAAAAAAAAATTCTTAAGAGCGATCGGAGGCTTTAAATGGACTGAACCTTGCAAGCCACTTTTTCATAAATATAAACTTTTAACACTTCACAGTCTTTATGTTGTAATATATGTTGTAATGTGGTCGAGAAGGGGACGTTGATGGGAGACAAAGTATATGCATAGCTCTAGATAGTAGTGAACATTTAATTACTTAAAACATTAGCTTATATACATTTTTACAATAAGGTTAACGCTTATCCAAGCAATATGCATTATGCTACAGTAAACCATTGTGTTACTGTTGAATACTAAATGTAGACATTAGCTACATACTACAGCTTCCCCGTAAGATCCCTTCACCCCCGGGGTGCTGGAGAGAAATAAAAAAAAATGCATGTTACTTGTTTACAATTCGAAATGAAGATGGGGACCACTGTGTAAACTACTTATGATTAAGTTTACAAGAATATGTTAAAGAAAAAAAATAATTAGTTGGTCTCCCCAAAAAAAAAAATATCGTCATGTCCCAGTGTCACTGTTTCAAAGGAAATATTTTATAGTTGAAGTTAAAATTATTTTTATTAAAATCCCTGTCTGTTTCAACAAAATAATCAGTATTATTATCAAATAATCTCTCTCAAAATAAAAAAAAAATATAAAAATTTGCCATTCAAATTGTGTATTAATCATATAGGTACTGGTATTACGGTATCGGTACACTTACCCTATAAAATATCTAATGCCTTACAAATGTTGGAGTCTCTGCTCTCAACACAAAATAAATGGGAATGGTTACCCAAGGGCATGGTCACCCTTTAAACAACAATGTGGGCTATGCCTCTGTGCGTACCCTATCCTCAAAATAGTGGGTATGGTCACCCAAATGGCATATCAGGCTACATGTACTATGTGCCTGTAAGTCGGTGTCGCAAATACATTAAGACTTAATAAGTCTCCAACTGTTTTCACGGAGGGCACGATAGTCCAGAACACCATGAGCAAACAAGAAGGACTAGCGCCCAAACTTTATACTTAATCAATATGTACTGTACCTTACCGAGTACTGAGAGTAAAAAAAAAATTGAAATTAATATTTCATATTGTATTTCTTTATAAAAGAAATATCTACGCAAATATAGCTGAATTAACTGTCACTAAATTATTAGGTGATCAATCCAATAACTAGCTATAGTATAATTGTTCAATAAAATTTCTAAGTGTGAATATCAAATTACATTCACCAAAAATTAAAAGTTTACTTGTAGACAGCGAACACGCGTGACCTACTTAAAATTTTTTGCTTACGCGCGGACTTCGCGGCGGCGTATGCATTTCCGTGCGTGCGGAAATTGCGAAACGTGTGTTGTTTACGACATTTGCATCTAAAAAAATTATTAGCGACTGTGACGTCCAGGGTTTCAGGGCGGGAATAGGTTCAATGAAACACGTAAACGAGATTATCGTCGACACGAACTGCCCGCTCCCGTTGACGTCTGTCTTCGTAATGGCGGCAGCGGGCAGGTGGTGGCAACCCTTTATTTCATAAAGGTGTATATACACCACACCATCCTCTTTTGATAAATTTGAAATAGTTTTATTGATAGCTTACTTATTTACTTATTGCTAGTTATTAATATCTCATATCGAGATTGCATTACATGTACATTTTATTTATTCCTGGAATCTAGATTGATTTATATTATCAGTAATTACAAACCCTTAGCGGATTCGCTCACTGCTCCGTCCGAGTGAATTGAACTAAATTCGAGGCCTACATCCAGACGCCCCACACCAGCCAACCACGCCAAACACCAAGGCGTGAAGCATTTGCTCAGACTCAGGGTTCAGCTGAGCACGGTTATTGTGGCGCATCGCGTACATTCAGCACCTTCGCTGAGACAGCGAAGATGATAATTCCACCATTAATGTGGATTGATTTCGCGTCGGCGGCGCAGTGAGCAGACCAGCCAACAATATTTCAAAGTAACGGGTATGCGCAACAATAGCAATTTCCCGGTCACTAGACTGTAGTTAAAAATGTAATATTTTTTAATGTAATTCTCAATCATGAATTTGAATGTACATTGAAATTTAACACTAGTTTAATCTTATCAACAACTGTATTGTAAGTTTGTAATAAATGTGTCATAAAGAATTATGTTTTTGTTTTGTTTTTATTCACTTTATTGTCCGTTTGAGACAAGGCTTTTAATCATAAATCTATGCATATAAAAAGTTAATTTTAGTGAGGACTTATTATTTTAGTAGTTTCAAGTTCAATAATTTGTCTTCACTTTTACGTCACTAAACAACTCTCACGTTTCCGTTTTCTTCTCTTTTCATTTGTTTTTTTTTTTCCATAATCATGGTGCACTAAGAAAATAGTGTCAATTACTTATTATTAATTGGAGAACGGAATGTATTAATGCAATTATTAAATACTTTGTATTTGGTGTTGTCACAGTTATTATTATTTTAATTCCCTTGGCAATCGTAACATTAAGTTATATTTATTTACTCGTGAATCTACTGCAGAGCAATTATTTTCTAAAATTTAGGAATCTACCAGCGCTTCCAACTAAGGCCTCCGTGAGAAAGAAGCGCCGCAAGAAAACTCACAGTTTGCCTTTTTCAATGAAATATACATTTTCCAATTTTTGGTATGAATTTAAAAATCTTCTCATGAAATGTAAGTATTTTAGAATACTAAACCGGCGTTTATAAGTCAGCGTTTGAAATGAAAAATGTTTTTTTTTTTTTATATATATCTTTATGAATTTTATTGATTGGTATATCGACCATAATTTCAAATACCGTAGTAACTTTACAAGAAATCACGAATTCCTGCTGCATTATTGAAATTTACATTGAAAGATACAAATGAGTATACCTCAAGGAGAATAGATAGGTAGGTATATACGCTGCCTACGTCTCTTATGAGGGCTCATGAATATTATAAACGCTGCATGTCTTAATGTAAAACAAAGTCTTCAATTTGGAAAACCCTCGTCTAACCCGAAGTTTATTTCACTTTACCATTTGATTCAGGGACAGCACCGTTTTAATGCATGTATGATTATGAAGACGCGTTTATCATAAGTAGAGGTACTACTCACATTCGGTGCACCTTACAGTACAGTCTTACTGTTAGTGGTGCCAATTAACGTTAAAACATCAGTTTATTGCGATATTCGTTAACTTTATATTGTATATCAGTTGATTACCAATTCCTTGTTTGTAACTGTATTTTAATATTATTATTTTTTAAGTATCATCTGAATGTGCACATTCCAAGTACTACTGAAACATATATATATATATATGCTACGCAGTTTACTTCTGGTTTTTTTTTAGTGCCTGTCATCACAGACTTACTACTAAATTTCAATAGAATAGTCTATTGTTTTGCTCGACGTTAGTACCAGTCTTTCCAGACTTACTACTTTTGTCGTTGTTAGTACCAGTCTTTCCAGACTTACTACTTTTGTCGCTGTTAGTACCAGTCTTTCCAGACTTACTAATTGTTAGTACCAGTCTTCACAGACTTTCCAATTGTTAGTACCAGTCTTCACAGACTTACTTCTTTTCTCGTTGTTAGTACCAGTCTTCAGAGACTTACTTCTTAGCCCATTAGAGTAGATCTTTTATTTACTTGTTGTTAGTACCAGTCAATTTCGACTTAGGTACTACTCGGTCCATTAAGAAATAGATGTGATTATCAGTATCTACACCTAGGTATTTTTTAACGTAGTGTTGACGTGTCTACTACACTACCCAGCGAACACTACGAGTATCTAGAACAATTGCATGGCGTATATGCATAGACTAATACGACGTTTTATTAATATCGATACAATCCCATAGAAATGCATGCCATTTATAATGCGAGTAGATTTTAGTTTGTAAAACCTGTTTGAAATTGGTGTAGTTAAAAACCCATAATTTTTTTTTCATACAAAGGATACATACAATTTCGCGCATGTGAAATCCAAGTGTGACTCGAACACACGACCTCTGTTTAACCGGAACATTGCTCTAATGCACACTTAGCGTTTGTACCTCACGCAATGTTTTCCCGTGACATCCGAAAAATCATTCATATTGCGCTTTTTTATTTTTAAATATTGGGTTTCCTTTTTAGTTCTCACTTAATCTTTTACCGAATAATGATCTTCTCAATATGCAATATGTTCGATTGAACTATAAATTATCGTAATTTGGAATTTCAGCCACCAGGTTGATGATTTCAATTTAACATCGAATTTAAGTCTTACTTATGTATTATAAATATATTTTCTTTTAGTATTTTGGACTTGGTTGAAAGACGTAGTAATTGTCGTTTATATGAAACTATTTCCTTATAATTTAGGAACATATCAATATTATTTTATTACACAGGAAAAGTTTACTGAATTCTACTATTTTCTAGTTTTCGCGTAATATTTACTTTATATCATCCAGTCCAGACAATACCGTGCGATTTCTCTGGCTGTACAAGTTGCCCTGTAGCGCATTTGGTTCCCTATGCAAAGTTAAATGTTACTTTTGTTTTTACATTGCTTCTAACCCTGCAAAATCAAACCAAAATGGAAATTCACTTTCAACCCGCTATTAAGATAAACAATTGACCAACTTTCAGAATATGAGAATTTAAAAGGGTTGTCATTATATTTAATATTCAGATTTAGCATTAAATGCCTAAAAAGACAAGAACAACACTCTACTTAAAGGTTGTCTGAAAGATATCGCTCTTTAGCTATTAGACTGCATGTTGTTTACCTCCATTGTAATTCTAATTTTACTTGTTATCCATGTTTATGTGTGCAATAAAGAATATTCAATCTATTCTATCAACTGTCAAATTGCTTTTATCAATTGCTCATGGAATAAAATTACCTATACTCATACTAGTTAATTCACAATGCGTAATAAATGTCAAATTATTCACAATTACTAGTATAATTTACCTATTCCAGAGAACTATGCCATTCAAGTCAAATTGACTCAATTTCTAAGCGAAGATTTGCTTTAACCGTCACAAACTGGACAATTCGTTTTAAAATGTCATTACCATAATACCCATGTTTTACTCGTAATCGTTTATTTATAATGCACGAATACTTTAAATGACAAATAAGTCGTTATTTCTAGTATATATATTCTTTTGTTATATACTTTATTCTATAGTGAACTCAAATCAGTCAAATCGTTTCAACTTCTAGACAACGATTTATTTAATAGAGTATAATATATATAACACTTATTTTCGATTTAGTTCCAGTGCAGATAAATCAATACCATGTTTTATTTGTTACATATCCAATCAATTTCGCAATAATCCCTCTACGACATGAATTACTGTAGTATCATTCAACTTTCGAATTTGACACGGTGTCACTTAAAGTCATACAATTATAACGGCCATAAATGGCTTCGTGTGCAGTAAAGGGTGCAGAGATGTCATCTGCGCAACACTCACTTGACAGTTCAGCCTCTCGAATGAGACCTCCAGTAAATAGGGTCTAATGCGCTTGTCATAGTTTGAGAGCGTATTTTATTACTCACACCCCCTTTACGGCCATTTATCAGTCATACAATTTAAAATTTAGAAAACTATTTTCTCGGCCTGTCATTGCCAACGCACGACAGCTTGTTTGGTAGTTAATTCCCGTACCTTTACGGGCTACTCTAAGGGCTGATACGAGATCTTTCCGCCTGTCATTGCCAACCAATGACAGCTTGTTTTGTAGTTGTTCACCGCTGATACAGCTGAACCGATTTTATTTTGATACCCTAATAGGGTTTTGTTTTCCTCAAATCCTGTTGGTTTTGCCTCCCATATCCCTATATTTTAATTACGTTCCCAGTTCCTTTATTTGCTACTAGGTATCCAAATGTTTGGGTAGTTTGTTTAAACTAATTGCATTAAGAATATTTGAATTTCCGATGCTTTGCAGCATCTACATGGCTAGCACAATATTTTGCCGCGACCCCACCCGTGGCGCAACACAGCACCACCCGTCTAGCTCGCACGGCATTGAAATGAAAGTGACAGACA
The DNA here is from genome assembly GCA_947623375.1 of Apotomis capreana. Taxonomy (NCBI): domain Eukaryota; kingdom Metazoa; phylum Arthropoda; class Insecta; order Lepidoptera; family Tortricidae; genus Apotomis; species Apotomis capreana. The sequence goes on from OX392520.1 coordinate 4,881,449, forward strand.
CCCTGTACTCAAGGAGTAAACAGTTGACGGGCTAGTTAAAATGTAATTCTATTTAGGTGCCAATACGGTATTTGATGACAGCTCAAATCAGCTATTCTTAATGAAATGTCAAAACGGTATGTTAGTACGAGGAACCGATTTATGCACATACCTTACTCTCGATGTCACTACTTCATAAATATATTGGCAATTAGTTACGTTAATTTTGTACATTCAATTTGTTACTACCAAATATCGGTCGATACTTCGGTTGGCTTGGCCAAGGGAAACGTACGAGTACTTGTATGGGGGGCAAAACGAACAGTACCCAGGATTAGACCTTGATTTGCATTTTTTGTTACCCGGATTATTCATTTACAAAGAAACTCGAAGAGTTTTCTTGATTGCTACATAATATAAAATACAAATAATTGCATATTATTTTTTCCAAACATAAGATAATATTCGCAATACTTAGTAGTTATTGCAGACACTTTAGTCACACTTAGGTAATAATGAAATAATGCACTTTATCCTGCAAGTAGGCCTCAAAGGGCACCTTTACATGCCTGAGTCTACCGGCATTTCAGGTATATGTATTATACTCATACATAAATATTGATTACGTCTTCGGTACGGTTGTACGAGCTGTGCGACTAGGTAAGTACATACATCTTCTCTATTATAAAGTGATTACGACGCCAATTACCATATAGCATATACAATGTGTTACCGCCAAGTAGGCTTTTCTTGAAGTAGAGTAAAGTAACATAGATCTTTAACGTATCCATGACCTTAATTTGATTAATTTACTTAAATCCAGGCTTTATTAACTTTCTAACAAAATTTTAATTGCCAGTGATGTACAGTGAATAAATTGACAAGTGAGTGTTAAATGACAGCGTGATACGAGTAACGACAATTACGCTGTACGCCCACTACATTGAATGTACGGATTTAAGAAATTTAATTGTGCAGTTAATTCACATAATTATGATTAGCTAATACATGCAAACAATTACTAATGGATAATATAATACCCGCATGCCGGTAACAGGCTGTATAATGTATAAACTAGTTTAATTTTGGAAATTTCGGACCTAGTGTCACGTTTAGTCAAACCTGTGGAGTAAATAAGGCCAGGAGCGTACCGATTATCACTAATTTAATTGCTCATTGCAATATATATTATACTGAGTAATTATGACCTAGTTTGTAAGACTTTTCTAGTAACTAAGCCAATCCAAAAATATTAAATAAATGTTTGCTACGCCCTGACAGGGCCTTGTACCTAGCTTTAAGTACTTGGTCGCAATAAATTATTATTGTTATTATTTAGATGGCTATATTTGATAACGAAAATGTATTAATGAAAAACATAGAGGATATACCCGATATAGTCGGTTAAGTTACATTGTCTCACCTGTGTTAGTAGGCCAAGTGACCGTCAAATATATTAAAATCTATTGTTCTTACAATAACATGTTTTGACCGTGTCACAATTTATGGGTAAATAAAACAGATTATACCGGGGCTAGATTGTCTAGCTTGATAAATAATAGTTATCACTTATGTTTTGACGCCTTTGTTGACGATATCAACATCAATTTCCAATAAGTAGATCCTCTTACTACGGCTAATTCCTCTGCTTATTTTTTTGACATAAGTGCACAAAGTACTGGTCAGAATGTTATGCGACTTTTGTTGTAGGTACTTTAATATTCTAAACCACTATACCCACTTTTTCCTTTTCTTTTCCTTTTACAGAAATTAAATAACAGGATTCCACTGATTATTATTATCGGTTATTTGTACACTTCTTTGTTCCGTTTTTAATCCTCGTCGCCATTGTGACGTCCAGGGTTTCAGGGCGGGAATAGGTTCAATGAAACACGTAAACGAGATTATCGTCGACACGAACTGCCCGCTCCCGTTGACGTCTGTCTTCGTAATGGCGGCAGCGGGCAGGTGGTGGCAACCCTTTATTTCATAAAGGTGTCTATACACCACAGCGACGATTATTATAATGATTTTAAGTGATGATATCTGATTTAAAAATTAATAATTAGAAATGCTAAGTGACACGGGTAACAATTTCATGTACGAAAGTTATCTAACAATTTATGTATGTAAAAGATTTTTTTTGAATGAACCGGGATATCCCTGGACACCTCTTGATTTGCGAGCCGGGATAACCCTGGACAACGCTCTTCTTTTCTTGTGTTAGAACGTTATTTCGGAACGTACTTTGGTCGCTGGCAACCCAAGAGACTGACAGCATAGCCGCGGATTGTCAGAGTAGCGTCATAGACCTTGAATTTGAATAAGATCGGTTATTGTTCTGTACTAAAATATATTATTATCCAATATCTAGTGTTTTTATTATATCAGAATTGGGATCGACTAATTTACATGCCTACAAAATATTTCGGTCTACTTAATTGATTATCGTATGAAATCTTGATTGTTTCGTAAAACAAAAGAATGACGCTTTGCGTTCATGTATTACTTCGTATTTTATAAGGGCACTACTTATTGGATAGTAACGAAACATTATATATTTGAGTCTTTCATATATTAAGACTTTGTGTAAGTATATATATCCTCCTGACCGTTTTCGGCCACGGAGACTGCTTCAACTCCTCTGTTGGCGTTCGTTTGTGTAAGTAGTTAAGCGATGATGCAGTAAGTTCTTCAAAACTGCAGTCCGTAAGAAATTGGCCGGTGTATCTTACATCTATAATAAATTGGTAAGGTATTTTACATTTCTTTGGATATTATGGGTGAATAAACTGTATGTGTGTTGCATTTAATGTGGCTTTCTATAATATATCACTTTGTGTCTTTGAGTGGGCCATATTACCTACAACCTGGCAGTGTACTAATTGCATCTTAATCGCTCTATGATATGACATATTGATTTTATTATGACTGGGTTTGTTATTTACCTGTTTAATGTGGGTTTTACACCAAGTTTTCATAATATATATGCATTTTGTTACATAATCTTGGTGGGGTGTGTGGTTTTGCTTGTCAGTGTTTCAGTTGAACTGTATTTTATATTTTTTTGAAACCCGGACAGGATGTTTAATGATGAAAATCTCTAGTTCACCAATCTAAATAGTTGCATTGTATTGTAAGTAAGCAAAATGGTAGATAGAACCACGTATGAGTATTTGTTTAATTAATATTACTTATTCAAGTAACTTGTATGTATTTAAAAACCATTATTATCAATATAGTATTGACCACAAATTGGAATAAAGCAACTTATAGTAAACCTGAATATTGGGTACCCCAAGTGGTATATTATCAAGACAATATAAAATGACAACATTTAGTGATTACATTATGAGTAATGAACATGGATATCTAAACGGTACAGAGAAATTTGGAAACATATATCATCATAGATAAAAAGTGATTCAAAGGCTAAACAAGAGTTACATAAAATACTCAATGACTAATAGTATCATAAAATTGTGCTACTATTTATTTATTTATACTTTATTGCACAATACAATTAAAAAAAAAAAGCACAAAAAGGACTTAATGTCTTTAGGCAATCTCTACCAGTCAACCACTGGGTTAAACAGAAATATGTAGTTGGTGTAGAGAAAAGGTTGTGTTGTTATATTAATACCTTGTGATTTAATAGGTGAGTTTAAAGTTTACAATTATAAGTGAGTAAACATATGTACATGTGATCAACATGTTTTGATAATGTAAGTAATGTTTGTATGTGAAATACTCAATTTGTATGGGACAAAGTTAAAACTGAAATATAAGTATAAGACGAACAGTATGTACAAGAGCTCTTTGCAGTAATTGGTGCAACTTGTGTGTTAATGTGTGTGTATATATACATGTGAGTTTGTCAAATGAGTAATTTTGGGAAGCGTGTGCATGGTTGGCGGCTTGGTAAAAGCAGCATTATAGTCGCGTCTTTTGTGTTGCGAGAGTGGCTCATACAAAAGATATGGGTAACTGTCGTTGCACAGGGGTCAATTAGGCTTTGTTTTAATTAAGGCCCCTGGCTATGTGCACATCTTTTGAAGGTTACTCAAATACTTATAAGTTGTTTAGTACTCATTCGAAATAAGTGAATATCTAAAAGCCAAAAAGTCTAAAGTAAATGTAAAGCCTTCCCGGTTCGTCCGCCGGCGGGATTGGGACTTTTACATGACCGCATGCGCTGGTTCAAATTTTACTCGTCTTCCGAAACCACGGCCAACTGACTATTTTGTGTACCTATCCGAAGTACAAAACGTAAAATATATATATGTGAGCCCTACACTCACCCCAGGGAATATCCGCCGATCTCACTTGCACTTTTCACTTGATTTATTATTTTTTGTTACGCTCCGGCCGGAGTTAGCGCACCGCGACAATCGCCATATTTTTCAGTCTTCTTGTCTTCACCACCAGTCCGCTAGGTGGCGCCACTAACACTCGTTATTCCCGCCCGACCCCCAGTGGGAAAAGGATAGATATATACGAAATACTATGTGAAAGAGTGTGATGCGTGTATGTATAGTGTCGCGTCTTTAAATAGAAAATTATTGGCATTAAATATGAAACATCCCCCCGCCCGAGAAAGGCTGAAGCCTTTATCAAAATGAAGATGAAAGTGTGCTGCAATAAACCGCAATACTGCACCACCCGCAATTGAAAAATATATACATTAAAACAACTTAGTACCTACTTAGTCATCTAAGGGAAGTCTACATATTTTAACTACCGGACGCATCATTGTACCTGTTGAGGTCTTGAGTTTTACCACCCTAACAACGCCGTCCTTGCCGGGCAACAATTCCTCAATCCTGCCGAGCTTCCATTTAAGTGGAGGTAACCCTTCCTCCTTTATGAGGACAAGATCCCCCAATCTCGGTGGGTCCGTTGGCGAGGTCCATTTTCTGCGCATTTGGAGAGAATGCAAATATTGTTCACTCCATTTTCGCCAAAGGCGCTGTGACATAGCCTGAATCAGGTTAAACCGGTTTAACCGTGAGTTCGGGACATCCTCGAAGTTATATTCCGGGACTGCCAATAAGGGCCTTCCGATAAGTAAATGGGCTGGGGTCAACACCTCCAGCTCCTGAGGATCCTGCGTCAATGGACACAACGGCCGACAATTTAGAACCGCTTCTACTCTAGTAAATACCGTAACTAGCTCGTCGAACGTTAGAATCTGGTCACCTATAACCCGCCGCAGTAAAGTCTTAGCCGATTTTACAGTAGCTTCGAACAGACCTCCGAAATGTGGCGCTCCAGGAGAATTGAAACGCCATGTGATGAATTGTTTGGCCGCGCCGTCGCTAAGCCTCTGTTGAACCTCCTGCGAAGCTAAATATTTCCGCACATCATCCAAATACCGATTGGCGCCAACATAGTTGGTGCCGCAATCCGAGCGAATTACATTCGGGATACCGCGCCGAGAAGTGAATCGGGTCAGGGCCGCCAGGAAACCGTCCGTCGACAAATCCGTGACACATTCTAAATGAACGCCTTTGGATGCCGAACAAATAAATACGCAAAGATAAGCCTTCAGTGTCTTTGCGTTCCGCAACCGCGAGTGTTTAATTATGAACGGACCGGCAAAATCTGTTTGCACAGTGTGAAAAACCCCAGTCGCATTAACCCTATCCCAGGGCAAAGCTGCCATCATTGGCGCTGTCGGTTTTGCCTTAGTCCGAAAACATTTCATACATTTGAAAATCCGCGTACGGATCACTTGCCCCGCCGACAATATCCAAAAATAACGCTGTAGGACACCCATCAGGACTGTCGCACCCGCATGACAATATACCACATGATAGTGATCCACAATTAAGGCGGTAAGTGCGTGAGACTTTGGCAAGATCACGGGATGTTTATGCCCCAATGATAGACTAGAGTATTCTAAACGTCCCCCGACGCGTAGCAGCCCATCCTCACCAATAAAAGGTCCGAGACGGCGCAGCCGTGTAGAGCATTGCTCGTTACGGATTAAGCGCTGGATCTCCTCCGCAAATTCAGCATCTTGCGCCAACTTCATTAACCGCTGCAGAGCGAATCGGCGCTCGAGGGCCGTGAGTGGCCCTTCAACCCGATCACCTAGACCTCGGGCATTTTTCACAAACCGAAAGCAATATGCTACGACCGCCAGTAACATATTCAAATTACTGAATCGTGTGAAGATGCTATCATCTTCAACGATCCCTGCTAAGGCCCGGACATTTATTTTCCTTTTTTGTAATCCTGGTAATGGATCCACCGAATTATCCGCTAGGTTTTTGGGCCAGGTGTCCGCATTACTCGTCAACCAAGCGGGTCCCCACCATAATGAATGTTCCAGTAATTGTGACGCGCGACAACCGCGACTCGCGACATCAGCTGGATTCAGTTCCGAAGGCACATGTCGCCAAGTTATGTTTAAACCGCAGTTAACGATTTGCGAGACCCTATTCCCTTCAAAGGTTTGCAACAAATGTGGCGATAGCTTAAGCCACGAGAGGACAATTGTACTGTCAGACCACCCTGTGATATTTTGAATCACTACATCCTCACCTATGGCAGCGACGACATATTTCAGAAGCCGAGCCAAGAGCGCTGCTCCGCAGAGCTCCATCTTCGGGATGGTTAGCTTGGACTTTATGGGTGCTACACGCGCCTTGGCCATTATTAAGCTAACTCTGACCTGTCCGTCGTCCCCTTCCGTTCTCAAGTAAACAGCCGCACTATATCCGAGTTCTGATGCATCCGAAAAGCCATGGAGAGAACAAGTCTTAACGCCATGTAAAACATGGCGGTCCAACCGAAGCCTTGTGATCAACGGTAATTCCCTCAGAATACCTTGCCATTCCGCAATGACGTCCGCAGGGGGTTCCGCATCCCATTGTACATTCTTTGCCCATATTTGCTGCATCAGAACCTTGCCCTGAAATATGATAGGACAGATCCAGCCGGCTGGATCGAAAGTCCTTGCCAATGTTGACAGGATGGACCTCTTAGTACATCCGCTTGTATCGTCCAATTTTGTACGGTATGAGAAACTGTCACTGTTTGAGTCCCATTGGATTCCTAATATCTTAAAAAAGCTGGGACCATCCGTTTGGTCAAATATTTTTCGAGGTGTCTCCAGGTGTTCCTCGGCAATGCCTTCCAGCACTTCCATGCTGTTAGATGTCCACTTGCTTAGCTCGAAACCGCCAGAGCGTAACAAGTCTATCAGCTCCTTTCTGAGCACTCTTGCATCCTCGATGGAGTCTGCCCCACCCAACACGTCATCCATATAAACCGATGAACGAAGAAGTCGTGCCGCCGCCGGGTATCGCGCTTCCTCGTCATCCGCCAGTTGCCTCAGCGTCCGAATCGCGAGGTATGGACTCGATTTCATTCCGTACGTAACGGTCCGAAGGCGGTATAATAGTAAAGGTAAGTCCGGTGATTCTCTCCAGTAGATTAACTGGTGCTGCCGATCAGCCTCCGCAATCAGTATTTGTCTGAACATCATTCTGATATCCGTCGTAAACACATACTCGTGCATCCGAAATCTACAAATGATATCCGCTATATCCCGCTGTAGTTTTGGACCGGCATGTAAACGATCATTCAGAGAGATGCCGTTGCTAGTGGCACAACTGGCATCGAATACTACCCTTATCTTGTCCGAGTCCGCCTTGAATATTCCATGATGTGGAATAACATAACCCGAGCTGGTATGATCCTCTGCTTTGCCATCACAAAGGTCCATATGACCGCTTTCTAAATACTCCCGCATAAAGTCGACATACTTTTTCCGAAACACTTCATTAGCATGTAGTCGCTTTTCCATAGCCAAGAACCGCTTCAAGGCTAGTGGGGCCGAGTTCCCCAGTTCAGGCCCGTCTGATACAAATGGCAACCGTACTATGTATCTACCGTTCTCATCCCGTTGATGAGTGCTCCGAAAAAATGCTTCACATTCCAGTTCTTCTGAACACTGCGCTTTACCAGGAATGTCTTCAACTTCCCAGAACCGCTCTAAAATCTGGTCCGTGGTAGTGTCACAAAAGAAAGTTTGTGTAAAGTGAGTTGTCGGAGGACTTGCCACTGCGTAGCTTAGGGGCCCAGTCAACACATAACCGAACACCGTGTTCATCGCTCGAGGCAAGTGCTCATGGAGCTTGATGCATCCACCGCCCAGTAATACGTCACATAATAGGTCCGCACCGATTAAAATGTCGATCTCCCGACTTAGGTAAAATTGTTCATCCGCCAAGAACAACCCCCTATAGTTATCCGCTAGTTGAGCCGGCAAGGTGAATCCAGGTAAGTGATTAGTAATTCTGTTCAATACCGTCGCAGTTGTGATGAGCAAAGGTTGACTCGCGCATCTGGGTGTCATAGTCAGGTTGACAGCACCTCTGCAACCGCTTACAGGGGTACCACTCAATCCCGTGACTGTGACTACATCTGATTGAAACCGGTTCAAACCCAACCTCTGCACACATGATTCCGAGACGAAGGTGCTTTGACTGCCGCCGTCTAGCAGCACGCGCGCCTCTTGATAATGTCCGCTATTATCGAGTACTCGGACTACCGCAGTCGCGAGTAAAATCGTACGTTGGTATGTCTTCGGCTCATAGGCGTGTGCTGCCATCAGACCAGTGATTCCAGAGGCCGCACTCTCTGGAGGCCCACTGGCAGAAGGCACACCCGCGACAGGAGCACTAGCCGCCGAGTCCATCCTTTGAAAATGTTGTTCCTGATTCGGCACTGATGTTGGGAGATCAAAATGTAGTAATGTGTGGTGTTTCGGCGAGTTGCATTTATAGCAATTAACGTTATACGTGCATCTATCAATGTTATGACCGTTCAAACATTTAAAACACAACTTCAGTGACATCACTTGACGTTTCCTAGCCGTAGGTTTCATTGCCAGAAATTTGTCGCATTTAGCTATAAAGTGGCCGCCTTTTCCGCATAGCCGACACTGCGTGGATCCCGAATTCTGAAATGCGGCATGAGCTTTTACTGCATGGCTCCGTCCCTGTCCGCTCGTACCACGGCCGCCGCCTAATGGTATACAGGGCTGCGGCTCCGCACTGGATTCCAAAATCCGTATCTCGGTTTCCAGAAATTTTACCAAATCAGAGAATGAGGGCAAATCCTTTTGCGTGTGCTTATCTTCAAAGTGTTTTTTCAAACTAATATCCAACTTTTGAAAATTAATGTAGAATAATAAGTAAGACCACGAATCCACCGGAAACTTCATTTTTTCTAACGCCTTGGTATTTTCAATTAAGGTATTCAATAGCATTTTGAGTCCGTTTATCCCTTTACTAGTCACGTGGGGAGCGCTTAACAAATTGTGCAATAACCGATCCGCTAGCAACCGCTTATTATTATATCGCGTATTCAAAACCTCCTTTGCTATTGCATAATTATCCCCCGTGATCGATAGATGTTGAATTAGTGTCTTTGGTTCCCCTACTAAAGACCCCGCTAGATAATACATTTTTTCCGTGTCCGACAGAGACAGGTCGCTATCGACCAGTGACTGAAACAGTTCAATAAATGGAGCAAACTCTTCAAGTTTGCCTGAAAATATAGGCAGCTGGAGGCGGGGTAGGACCGCTCTATTATTACCCGCACCTCTCGCATTATTGTTTCTGGTACAGCTATCCGACTGTAAACTAACGAGCTCCGTGTGTCTTTGTTTTATAAAATAATATTTTTTGTTGTAGGTGTCATAAACTGACTCATGAACGCCTGCATCAAAATCTTCCTTTTCGGCTTCATTAAGTTGGATCTCAAAATGCATCTCCGTAAATGTCGTAAAATTCTTGTCTAGGTCATTATACCGCACCATAAATTCCTTAGACTGTTCCTCAGATAAAACTGTGTTGCGCGCCAACGCATCAATAAAATCTATGTTACGAATCGCTGTGTTATATCGTATACTAGCAAGTTGCGTTCGCCTAGCCGCCGCCATTGTTATAGGTATATGCACAAGTAACCGCAAAAATAATTAAACAAAACCCCAACAGGCACAATCCCTTAATCGTGTCTATGATGAAAAATAGAAACCACTATAAAAATAGTATTTACGACCGCTGGTAAGTACTCCGCGAAAATTATGATAAAGTTCCACAACCGAAAATTCAAAACAAAGTATTAATGCTTTTTAAAAAATACCAAAATAGTATTAACTACCCCTAATTAATACCCCGCGCCGCAGAAATGTACGCAGTGAACAAAAAGAAACCTTAAAAAAATACAAAAAGATACACCCCGGCCAAGATTTGAACGTCCGCCCTAATGCTTGCTAAGCAAGTCCTATACCACTAAGCCACTGAGACGGTTAGAAACACCGATGAAATTTCACTACACTATGCAGTATACCAAGTTGTTTTTATATAATTTAACACAAAGTAAATAACCTAAACACAAGAATGCATTAAATTCCCATTTAAACAGATGTATTCTATACCTAATGCCAATTAAATGCAGCCGCACTGCTACGAAAATCGAACGAGTGAGATTTGTTTTGTCGTGACTAAAAATGTTAATTTAAGTTGAAACAAAATATAGGGAGGGCTTCATATATATCAAATACGACGTAACTAACACGAATATACTTATATTTCCCTAAAACTTGTGTGTAGTGTAGTTAATCGAAGTACAATTTAGCAATTACTTTTTAAGGTTATGTCGTCCGCAAAAAATCGAAAATTTGTTGAAACTAGTCAATTGAACTGTGGCATAGGAAGGAAAAAAATACAAAATCCCGTTCGATGGACCAAATGTTAAATGTAAAGCCTTCCCGGTTCGTCCGCCGGCGGGATTGGGACTTTTACATGACCGCATGCGCTGGTTCAAATTTTACTCGTCTTCCGAAACCACGGCCAACTGACTATTTTGTGTACCTATCCGAAGTACAAAACGTAAAATATATATATGTGAGCCCTACACTCACCCCAGGGAATATCCGCCGATCTCACTTGCACTTTTCACTTGATTTATTATTTTTTGTTACGCTCCGGCCGGAGTTAGCGCACCGCGACAATCGCCATATTTTTCAGTCTTCTTGTCTTCACCACCAGTCCGCTAGGTGGCGCCACTAACACTCGTTATTCCCGCCCGACCCCCAGTGGGAAAAGGATAGATATATACGAAATACTATGTGAAAGAGTGTGATGCGTGTATGTATAGTGTCGCGTCTTTAAATAGAAAATTATTGGCATTAAATATGAAACATGAACCATAAAGTGTTTGGCAATCAAGCACTTAAATAATCTGCTTTGAGTGGTTGAAATTTAAAGTTTAAATAATGGGTTTAGCGAATTAAGCCTAGTACTGTGATTTCATTTAAAAACTTATGTTTCACATGGATTATTGATCATAAATCATAATCAACATGATGTTTGAAAAGTGAGTGCTTAACACTTTTGCAACCAGACAAAAAAGTAAGACATACCCCAGAAACCGGCCTAGCCGACTTTTATAGCATCAACCCCGGCTACCGGGTTGGCCGGCATCTGAACAAAGTTTTAGAGCACCCGGCCTCCGGGTTTTTGGTGTCGAAAGTGTTAATATAAAACAATTATTGTATTGTGTTGATTTCACAGTCAACAGTGTGTTACTTACAGTATATCCTCAATTGTCATGGAACGATTTACTGCTCAAAAAAAAATATGACAATGGGTTAATATGGTAAAATATCACTCTTTAAGACTGCTTACTAAAACTGAGTTACCGTGCATTTGGAACATTTATTTGTCAAAAGTAGTATACATAAACGATCTTAACGATGACTAGATTCTCCACTTTCTGTCAATAAGTCAGACGTACAAATTAAATTATAGCTCATCATACATTATTAATTACATTATTTCTTTAGTAGACAATTAAATGAATTAATTACACATTCTATACACACAAATAGTTTCATTGAATACCTATGCAATATGTATGAAACGAAAGCAAACAGGATTATTTTGATGTAGGTAAATATAAATAGTTTATTTGTTCCACACGGGTAAACAATTGTACATAGGCACAGATCTTATAAAATAAAAAGCTACATCACCATGTTGGGCCGCAAGGCAATACAGATTTTAGCTACGAGTATAATAGACTGTTTCACCGGGGCGTACAGTCAGCATTAAATGCAATCAGACAAAAAAATCGTTTACTGAATAATATGCTATGTCCACTAAAAATTTCAACAATTTGGCTTTAAATGTAGTTATATCCTCTATACTACTTATATCACTTGGAACATTGTTATACGTTTTTGGAGCCATACCAAGTACACTTTTTCTGTATAATGCTGTTTTGGAAGGCATGAAACTTATTTTATTCCTAAGACGTACACTCCTAAACTGTTTAAACAATTGCAAATTTCTTTTAACAAACATTACTATATTGCCGCCTATTGTTGACCATTTATAAATTAAGGTTTCAATTGTAAAAAAAAAAAAAAAAATCTTGTTGGTGTGCAATAAAGAATTGTTGTATTGTACTGTATTACTGTTTCAAAAATATAAAGACAAGGAAGAGTTAGTATGCTTAATTTTATAAAGTATGGCTTACATGAATCTTGTTGCTTAAGTCCACATAGTGATCTGATGCACCGTTTTTGTGTTTTAAATGCAACATCTCTTTCAACGGAGTTAGCCCAGAATATGATGCCATATCTTAGCGTCGACGTTACATAGGCTTGATAGGCCGTTAAAACTATCGGTTGGTCCACAAATTTCCTTGAATTATATAGGACATATGAAAATTGATTCAATTTCTTACATATATTGTCAACTTGATTCCTCCATGTCAACCTATGATCTACGCTTATTCCTAAAAATTTGTCACATCCGTTTCCTCTACTTGCTGTCCCTTATATGATATATTTAAATTATATGGAAAATCTTGTCTATTTTTAAATGTCATTATCTTAGTTTTATCTAAATTATTTTTTTTAATTATTATTAGTTAACCAATGAATTACTGTATCCAATGTCTTGCATATATCATATTCATAAGTTGCTGGATCTTTACAAGCGAACAGTATAGTGCTGTCATCCGCAAAGAGAACCATGGGGTACTCGATTGCTTGTGGCAAATCATTGATATAAATAATGAATAATAAATAAGTATGAAATAATGAACTTTATTCTGCAAGTAGGCCACAAGGGCACCTTTACATTTCTACCGGCATTTCACAAGAGGAGACCACTGTTGAGAAGAAACGCCGAAAGAAACTCAACAGTAAGGTTTTGAGAAGGTTGCCCGAGTTCTAGGGTAAACATGACCACACACCTTCTGTCGGTTCTCTTTCGGGCTAGATCGATGACCTTGTAAGGATATCAGTGGATGATATAGAGTAATAGAAGTACCTATTTAAGAATATAATAGCCCGTTTAGTAAAATTTTGGGAATAGCAGCTCAAATTAAAAGTTAAAGCAGCAGTGAGAAAGCATTCCCATATACTACTTTTTAGCTTTTTGATAAAGTGATCTGAAACCTGTGGACTAGTATGAAAGCTATTGGTTAAATAGTAATGTTCGGTTTGATTCCATTACCTGTAAATTACAGGCATTTAAGCAGGCTTAGTGTGATATGCATACCAAAACTGTTCTGGTGTTCTGTGTCTGTTTCTAGTATTCTGGAGGCCGATACACCCTGCGTGTGTACGCGGCAACAATATGACTGACCCGACCACTGTTCGGCTGCTGGGGCCGATACACTCTGCGTGTGTATGCGGCAACAAGACGACCCACCCGACCACTGTTCAGCTGCTGGGGCCGATACACCCAGTGCGTGTACGCGGCAACGAGACGACAATGAAGACTCACCGGATAACTTCAAACTTGACTCTACTGAGTTTACCCGAGACTGATACACCCCGTGCGTGTACGCAGTTACAATCATTTTCTCTGAGGCCGATACACCTTGTGTGTACGCGGTAATCAGTCTCCACATATATCTGAGGCCGATACACCCAGTGCGTGTACGCGGTAATTTACTTCACTAAGCTTGCCTGAGGCCGATACATCCTGCGCATGTACGCGGTAACAAGCATAATGAAAGACATGAGATGCTGCTGTACCTCGTGAGTCCCTTCCACACCACGATGGCTACCTACCGAAGGCGGATTCACTCTGCGAGCGCATTATTGGGCAACATAGCAGCTATCCGTCGGCGTTCGCTAGACCCGGTAAAAGTACCTACCCTGGACAAAGATGGTAAGACGGTGGCCTACCTCAGGCCGTTACAACCTCAACATATACTCCGCTATTAACAACACTCTTTATTATATAAATAGATTTCAACACTAATTTCGAAGCAAGTGAGTGGAGCTGCGACCTACCATAGCCTTGGTCCTTGTTTCAAAAATATTGAATGGGGTCATTCAATTAGTTGCGGATGGCCGAACGTGATATTAACAAGTGTAATTTCCTACCTGTGTACTGTAAATGTAACTATTTTATCTTTTCGTTTTCAGTCAGAAAGTTGTTACTAACGTGGCATGATGTTGATGCGACATACATGATTTCTTAAATGTAGTTAAACATGTTCTTACTTTAATTTTTATTCTACTTAATTATTAGGCAACCTGGTTTCAAACTTCTTGTTTTAAGATGGCGAATGTTATTACTGAGTATTCGATTTAGGTAGCTAGTTAAAAAAGATCTATATTTCAATATCTAAAAATAACATTGCTGTTTTGTGTACTAATGCTAATACATTTAACTGTTTGTGTTTAGTAGACTTGAATATTGTTTGAATTCTTCATTTTCTTTTGTATCATATTTCTCATTGCTGAGGGTGGGTCATGGCCTCTATTAATCACTCATTTCCATTTCCTGCAGACCGCATGGCGTCGGGAAACTTGGTGACTGTTGTGTCTCGAATCTGATCGGTCCAGCGCATGGGACTCCTGCCTCTTGATCTTCTTCCTTAAATCTTTCCTGTCACTAAGAGCTTTTCCAAGTTGTCATTTTTCTTCCTGGCTACATGACCGAAGAACTCAAGGATTCTACGGAGGTAGTTGTTGGACAGTCTCATTGTGATTTCCAAATCCTGAAGGATGGATGCATTGGTGCGACGGGCATACTAACGCATTGCTGCGCAAGGCAAATATATATTGATGATCATCGAAGTGCTGCGTATTATGACAATAACGCCACGTCTAGCATCACGAGAAAGGTTGTCGGTAACAATTGAAGTTTAGGAGCGAAATGAGAACGAGCATGACGACGATAGGATTGATTTTCGGCTTACGTTCCAGTTGTTAATTTATGTATTTATCAGTAATAAATGGCGATGTGCGTTCATAGATGACTTTGTAGATATGGTGGCCGGTAGTTATTGACGTAGAGAAGACATAACGTGAGCTTTTGAAGTTATGGTACAGGAACGCTTGTGTCGAACCACACTACGAGTTTTTATTACTCTCCACCTTGAGTATGCACAGATGATGTTATTGTGTCGGCGATGTCCAGCGGTACACAGAGTAGTTGCACCGCCTTGTTTATGTCGTTAACTTTAGAATCAATGTTAGGAAATCACGTCGGCGTCCTCAAGCCGCGTAGACGCCAATTTATCACGGACGTCAGTAGGTACTTGCATGCCGATGGTGATATTGGAAAATCATGTGCGTCAGCACTATCATGTTGCTGGGGTGATATTCAGTAATCAGTTCTAGCGCTCAGGTGCTGATGTGATGTTAGGAAATGACGTTGGTATCCTCATGTCGCGGAGACGTTAAACACGGTCGTCGGCGCCACTATCATATTGGCCGTGATGTTAATAAGTCACACTCGTCGGCACTCCGCGCTGGCAGTGACATCACAATCCGATTGGTACGATCGACAGTGCCTTTTGAGCTACGATGAAATTGAATTGAATTGAATTATTACCAGGACATAAGTCGGTTTCTACTTATTCAAATTATCGACGTGTCTACACGTTGCAACTTTTATTTAATTGATTCGCTAAGCGAGTGTTAGGCCAGACAGACACCATAATACCAAGCTGATGTACGATGTAATATTAAATCCCTTTGGGAGCGAATATATACTAGTTATTACTGCATTAGTATGTGTACGAATACATGAATTAGTCTGTCATTGATGTATGTATTAATCTCATTTATCAACTCAACTAATATGCCAAACTGCCAATCCAGAACCAATATTCAATGTAGTGCAGACTGTAGATGAAGAACCTTTAATCTCAGCCAAACTGTCTGTTACAGCAATGAATGTAGGTATTAGGTACATTAAAGGTCTTTTGTTTCCATACGAAGGCAGACTGCATGAGCTGTTTCTGCACGTCTTCGTGGATTGAAAGCGAGGCACCTATGGCTGATTATGCGTGTGGAAGTAGTAAAATTAAATTGTGAGTTCGTTCCATGTCTGATAGGGATCGACCCGGGTGAATGAGTATACGGTTTTTCAGAATAACAGTGTCGGCTGCGCAAATGAACTTCACTTTGGTGGATTTGATTGATGTCAATTAATCCTAGTATTTATACCGTACAATTGCAGAGTTGTATGTAACTATGTATGTAAGCTCTTTATTGTACATTAAAAAATATATATATACATAGCAATTAGCAAGGACATTAAACGGATAATATGTACAAAGGCGAACATATCCCTGTAAGGGATTCCTTCCAGTTAATCTTTGGGCAAATGAGAGATCAGAGTTGAAATTGTCAAATTAATATAAGAAAATGCAATGACATCATAACTGATTAGTTATCGTACCAGACAACTTGGTGATGTCAAATTATTATATAATTTGGGTAGAATGCCTTTGAATCGGAATAAAGTAAATATATCATAGCCCAAGTACGCCTCAAGCCGGTTGTAACGGTTCCCCTAAATATGTCTTTGGTCTACTCGCAGAGCCAAGGTCACGAGCAGAGAAGGAGTCCGCTACGACTGATGCGAGTGCAGCTTGCTGAGAAAAACGTGCTGATGCTGTTGGTCAAGTTGAAGATGGCCTTCGTGGACGAAGGTTTCTTCAGGATGGCCGATTGTTAGAACGTTATTTCGGAACGTACTTTGGTCGCTGGCAACCCAAGAGACTGACAGCTATATAGCCGCGGATTGTCAGAGTAGCGTCATAGACCTTGAATAAGATCGGTTATTGTTCTGTACTAAAATATATTATTATCCAATATCTAGTGTTTTTATTACTTGAGACTTGTTTCTTCTTATGGCTTCTTTCATAATTGCCTTCTTCTTTTTTCAAGTTAATTCAAATCTTCATTCTTGAGACTGCATCGTCAGTCTGGTGGGTCTTCTTGTTTCTTGTGGTGTCCCGGACGGTGCGGTGTCCCGCCGCACCGTCCGGTGCGAGGTTCTGAGGTTCTGGCTGGTTCAGAAGTTCGTCTTCGGAACGTTAGTGCAGGATCGCCATGTAATATATGTAATAATTTGGTCGACCAGGTACGTTGATGGGAGACAAAGTATATGCAGAGCTCTAGATAGTAGTGAACATTTAATTACTTAAAACATTAGCTTATATACATTTTTACAATAAGGTTAACGCTTATCCAATAATATGCATTATGCTACAGTAAACCATTGTGTTACTGTTGATACTAAATGTAGACATTAGCTACATACTACAATGTATTCGAAATGAGTAAGTTGGTGGGAAATAATATTGATATTTTTAATATGCAATGTAACATTATTAAACGAACTGTCACACAAAAAGCACTGGTACCTCCAAAGTGCAGGTTAACCCTGAACCGTAAAAACGGTTACCATATGGCAATTACTACATATAATTCATTACCTAATTCATGGAAATGTTTACCAAATAATAAATTTAATTCAATATTATATAATTTGCTAATCGAAGAATGTTTTTATTCATTGGATAAGATATTCAAAATGTAATCAACTAAAAAACTGACACAATTTTTCGACTTACTGTAATCATTATGACTAGGTATGCCGTCTTGAAAGACAATAGAATTCAAATTGCAAGATATACAGCGTGTATATTGCGCAAACTTTACGGGGTCTTAGTATAGGCACTAATTATTATATTGATCCGTAAACTATTTAAAAAAATAGAACTTATTTTTCCGTTGATGTTTTGTAGTGATGTAGGTTTGCCAAATCTAACGATTATTTATGGTTTCTTTTTTCCGAACGTGCAAATATTTTTATTTATTTTGTGTAAATCAATATTTTTTTGAGCTAGAGCGCCGTCGGTCTCTCTAAAGCTTTGGTGATACGAAAAAATATAACATGAACTCAATTGTATCAAATAGAAAGTAAAAAACGGTTATAGTTACTAGAAAAACCACTGTGACATTGCTTGTTTTTTTATGAAATTCAGTAAGTCGTGCATGGGTCCTGTGATGTGTCAAATGTGTGTAATAATAATAATTATACTATAGTACTCTCATCACTCCCTGGCCTTGCTTTTACCCTATATTTGGGGTTGGCGCAGCATGTTTTCTTTCTCCATTCTTCCCTTTTTGTGTCATCTCGTTGTTGTAAATGTCATCCTTATATCTTCTTTAGAAGAATTGTAATGTAATTTCTTACAAAATAAGCCAATCTATGTAAATAAATACGAAAAGTCTTATACACACTAATAAATTGTATGATGATGAGCTTTCATAGATTTTTTTTCAATTTTGGATGTTTTAAATATAAAACAAACATGATTCAAGAATGTAGTTATGATAAAAACAATTGTGAAAGATTTTGAAACAGCCACAGAAAGCATTTATAATTATGTTAATGAAGAATATTTCATTAAGTGAAATTTGAATGTAAAATAAACAGTATAAGTCTCACTGATCTTTTTTTTTTAACATGAACTGTATCAGGGCTCTAGAACCCCACGGCAATGGGATTATCTTCGCGCAGCAGGAGTGATGGCTCTGTTTAGTAGGATCACTAATTCAGCACACCCCACGACACTCTTATAATATATTCTCTCTCTTATTTATTATATAAGTTTCCATACAATTCCATAATTCAAATAGTCTCCTATAGATTTATGCCGTTTTCGAAAATTTCCGAAAGTTTCCACATTTGTATGGGAAATGAGGAAAGTTTCCGGATTTTTTTGCAAATGGCAGATTACTAGTCTCATAATCTGATACTTACCCTTGGTTTTGAGTAAAACTGCATAAGTGAAACTGAATTATTCTTGTAAGATAATAATTTCTGAAAAATAATGTTCACTTATGTCTACATTAACCAATTTCTAACAACAATTTATCGATTTTCATAACAAAATTTTAATACTTACAATTAAAAAAGGTGTTGTTGTTTTCGACCTAAAGCGCTCCAGAGTATGATGCAATAAGGTACGGACAGACTTGCTCAAAAAAAAGCATGCTCATAAGCTTGCTTAAAATTAGCATGCTCTGCAACTGTTCACATTTGCCAGCAATAAGCATGCTTGTTTTAAGCACACTCATAAATAAGCATGCTTAAAGCAACCGTACGGACATACGTACTTATTTGGCACTTCTATCTCGGCCAAAATGGATGTACACAGATATAGTGACAGTGCTATCCGCGCAGAACTCAATATAATAATCATATTGCTTGCAACGGAATTGATAAAGAGCATTTTGGTGAAAAAGAAAAGAACTAAGAAAAGGAGAATTTGGGTTCGTAATTGGATAAACAGAAGAGAATCACTGGGAACAAGTAATCGATTGTTGGCAGAGATGCGAAGCGAAGATCTCGACAGTTATAAAAATCATTTGCGCATGCTCCCGTACAAATTCGATGAGCTATTTTCTAAAATTGAGAACGTCATACAAAAACGAAACACTTGTACGCGAGATGCTATTTCAGCTAATAAATAGTATGATACAAAAAGCAAAGTTTTTTCTTCTCCCCAACGCGACATGTTGAATTGCAACTGTCGCGGATCGAGATCGAATCGATAATAGCATGCTAATAAGCAAACCTGTTCAGACGTGCACGGAGCACGCCCCCTTCCACCCGCGCCTCAGGTAGCATGCTCGAAAATCAAACGTCGGTTGATTTTTCAGCATGCTCTAAATAAGCTTGCTCATTACTAGCAACGTTGTGTCACACGTGCTACTAATGAGCACTTGCTCAATAAAAGCATGCTTTCGTGCTAGTAATGAGCACGTCTGTCCGTACCTACTTGGACCAGGGCCAAGAGAGTAACTGAGAATAGGAAGGCATGGTGCGAGGTTATAAAAATTTTTAACAAAAAAAAGAACCGACTTCAGTAAAACTAAAAAACCAAAAATAACCCACTCAAGTACAGGTTACATTTGACTCACCCTTCGAAGTCGATCCCAAACCACTCAGTTCTTATATTTATAGTTATATGTATTATAGTTTACGCGAGGTTTGGCACCGACTTCGAAGGGTGAGTCAAATGTAACCTGTACTTGAATGGGTTATTTTTGGTTTTTTAGTTTTACTGAAGTCGGTGGGTTGTTCTCATAAAAGTGGCATCGGCAGGGTAAAGTAAATGAAAAAAAAACGAAAAGGTATTTTTTTACCTTTTTAGATTTGAATATGTTTCTGAGTGCATCAATGATACCAAATTTGCGGAAGGGAACGAAATAGTCGTAAAAACGTAGAACTTATGACGAGTTGAAATTTTAGAGATACAGGAGAAAGTGACAATAGACAGGGTAGTAGGGAAAATGTGGCAGGGTAAAGAGAGTTTGAATAAAAAAAACAAGTTAACCACTAATCAACTCTTTTATTGAACTTAAACTTAATATAAATCGACCGTTATGATTTTACGCCCTAACAGCCTCATGTTATGATTCAAACAGCTTTCTTTAGTTAAGTAGAAATAAAAACAACAACATTTTTTTAAACAATAATCAACTTTTTTTTGATAACAGTCTGAAGTATCATAGTCTTGTAAAATATCAAGCATTATGTATCATGATTCTCAGTGTAAGTTGTACTTGTAAAGTTCAATCACAAAACTATAACAAATGATATCAAATCAGCCTCATGATTATGATCACAGTGTTTTATATTAAGTAACAAATCACTTAAGTTTACCTAATAATAATCAACATTAATCAAAATATTATACATCTGTTATATTACAAAAAGAGCCCTAACTAAAAGACACTAACTATTACACAGCCTCATGATTATGATCACATTGTTTTATATGAAGTATCAAATCACTTAAGTTTACCTAATAATAATCAACATTAATCAAAATATTAAACATCTCTTATATTTTAAAGAGCCCTAACTAAAAGACACTAACTATTACACAGCCTCATGATTATGATCACACTATTTTAAATATTAAGTAGCAAATCACTCTTATGTTTACCTAATAATAATCAACATTTAACTGAATATTAAAGATCTGTTATATTATGAAACAATGTCTAGACTAGGCCTTGTTTTACATAAGCCAAAGCCATACGAGTACAAAAATATAAAAGTTATAGCTATACCTATATGTAACCAAAATAATTGCTCTATGCGTACCTAATTATATTATACACCCAAATCGTGCAGATCAATGAATAATTATCATATTTGGCTTTACTTGTACTAAAACATTTATAATTATTATTACAAACAAATGACTCGATTTTCCTTTTCAATTAAATTTAGTATGTAATCTAAAATTTAGTAGTAATAATATTTTGTATTACTATTATAAATTTATAATTTTTATCAAAGGCAACGTAAAATAATAAATATTGTTATAACTTTTAAGTAATTTTTAAATTCTTCTTCTATTAAGTTAAATAAAACATTTACGTAATATTGATCAACGCAATAATTAAATACTAACTCCTACAATCAAAAAATATTGTATTCTGAATCGTCACTCTCACTATCTAAACTATGTCTTGTATGACTGCTTAGTGGAGATTCCGTTCGGTTTTCCGGATTTTCGGATAATATGTTGTCCAATACAGAACGTCTTAACACAGAAGGCAGTTCTATCTCAGAACATGCAGAAAAAATTGTAGCCCTTTCGAGATTTGCAACTATTGGCAGTTCACTGGCATCACTGCTTTCAGAAACGTTGTCATTGTCACTTTCTCTAACGAAATGAGAACCACGGGCATCACTGGCATCACTGCTTTCAGATACGTTGTCATTGTCACTTTCTCTAACGAAATGAGAAGCACTGGCATCACTGGCATCACTGCTTCCAGAAACGTTGTCATTGTCACTTTCTCTAACATTGCTTTCAGAAACATTGCCATTGTCACATTCTCTGACAAAATGAAAACCAAGATGTGTACCATGTTGGCATAATGATGCTTTTGCTAAACAGGTTTCTTCAGTGCAACTTACTCTTCTGAGAGCAACAGATGATTTTTCATGTTCCCAAACTGCTTGGTGAACTTGCTGAGTTCCCTTAAAGGACTTTAAATTTGTTGGTAAAAGCGAATCTTTTGCAAGAATGTCATTGTCTGTAACGGTTTCAATAATTGTTTTTTTTACCTCGGTTTTTAACAACTTATAAAACGTTTCAAAATTCGGTACATCTATACCCCGATCAACGAACGCACCAGCTGTACGCTTCAAATCCGCTCCTACTCCGTCAGGAGCACCTTTCCCATGACCTGATTCCGAATAGTTCCAGGTTACGGAACGTAGTACAGGAAAAGACCATCTGAAAGTTGACATAATAAAAAACCGGCCAAGTGCGAGTCGGACTCGCGCACCGAGGGTTCCGTACAAACACTTTCCATCCCTAAGTGGTTAAGTTAAGTTTGCACCTGGTATGTATAGCGCCCCATATAAATTAGGTGCAAAGTTAGGTTTTAAATTATAAAAAAAAAACTACTTACTAGATCTCGTTCAAAACAATTTTCGTTGGTAGTTTTTATAGTAATGTACATCATATGTTTTTTTTAGATTTGTCATTTTCTTATTTTAGAAGTTAGAGGGGGGGGGACCAACTTTTTTCCACTTTGGAAGCGTCTGTCACGCAAACTATTCGGTTTAGAAAAAAAATATTTTAGAAACCTCGATATCATTTTTAAAGACCTATCCATAGATACCCAACACGTATGTGTTTGATGAAAAAAAAAATTTTGAGTTTCAGTTCTAAGTATGGGGAGCCCCCAATATTTATTATTACTTTTTTATTTTTGCATTTAAATCTTAATGCGGTTCACAGAATACATCTACCTACTAAGTTTCAACAGTATAGCTCTTATAGTTTCGGAATAAAATGGCTGTGACATACGGACGGACAGACGGACAGACAGACAGACATGACGAATCTATAAGGGTTCCGTTTTTTGCCATTTGGCTACGGAACCCTTGACATAATAAAAAACGACGGAGCAGCTCCTACAGCTGCTCCGTCGTGTCTTAGGTTTGAACTTATTGATGCAAAGCATTGTGGGCGGCGTTTGTCTTCCGAATCAAAGAAATAAAGTACACTTGTATGTATACTGATTTGTGGTTTGCTGCCTCCAAAATGAGCTGCTTGAATTTCGTGACTGTATGCACATTTATAATTCTCCGAGAAGTCAATGTGAACTAAAGCTTCATTTGTATGTAAATTTGTTTTTATTTTATCTATTGCTTGTTGTTGACTAACGACCATTCCGGTATGTTTTAGAAAATTTTCAATCTTTGTTTCATATATTTCAATTGCTTGCTTCGGTGATGTTACCATTTTCTCCTTCTTAACTACTCTTATAGTCTTTCTTATTCTATTAGTCACAATATCCTCTGTCGTATGGTTCCAAGACCAATAATGAAATTCTTTCGAATTATCAAATCTATATATATATTACGCGAGGCCGATTTTTGTACATCCCATCAGATCTACAGTTATGGTCCGATTTTGATAAATGATATGTCATTAGATTCGTCCCATGCTGGAGATGTGCATAAAACTCTTGGATTTTGAATTTTTTCCCGAAAAAGTACTGAAAAATGGATTTGAAAAAACTACTGTGCGCTAACCACGTGACATTGACCACGTGACCTGTGATCCCTATTTTGACTTAAGATGACCAAATAATAATAAGCATGATTTGCTCACAAACCTGTAGTAAGTTGTTCAGTATGATGAAATATTATTTTTGAGTCGGCAACATAATATCCGCAACACTTAAAACATGTACGAATATGCAAAAATAATTTTACAGTTTGTTGACAATGAATGACAGTAATCATATTCTGACAACTTTTAATGTATTTTTTATTGGGGGCTATAATGTCAATGATCTAAATTGCCAGGTTGTTTTTCTTTTTAAAATGTTGATATGGAAACTTTTTTCGCATGTTAAAAATGTGGAGGAAAAAGCCGGTTAAGTGCGAGTTGGACTGGTGCTCGCAAGACCAGAAAAACTGACCGTCATTCAAGAATAGATTATTTTTATAAGCGAGTTTTACAATAAATCAAAGCAGAAAAAATGTAGTAAGTACAACTAAACGTCATTCAAATAAGTAAATTTATGATAGATTATTTTAAATATGATTATATAAGTCCATCAAAAAAGAAACCAAAGCAAATAGCATGAGTTATGGTAAATTAAATAGTATTTTACTAGAAAAAACTAAGTCCTTCCGCTTGAATGTCGACGGGATGGGAAATGTGGTCGAGTTGAGAATATGGACGAGTTGACAATGTAGCTAAGTTGGGAATTTATCTACATTGGTAATATGGATGAGTTGGTAAAATGGACGAGTTGGAAATGAGGTCGAGTTGAGAATATGGACGACTTGACAAAGTAGCTTAGTTGGGAATGTATCTACATTGGCAATATGGATGAGTTGGTAAAATGGACGAGTTGGAAATGTGGTCGAGTTGAGAATATGGACGAGTTGGCAATGAAGACGACTTGGTAATACGGACAAGTTGGTGATATGGAAGATTTGGCAATAAAGACGAGCTGATAATAAGGACAAGTTGGTATTGTAGACGAGTTGGGTGTATCGTCGAGTTGGGAATATGGACGAGTTGGAAATGTGGATGAGTTGGCAATGTGGATGAGTTGGTAAAATTGACAAGTTGGGAACATGGAAAAGTGGGCAGTTTTTTTTTATGTCATAGGGTGAAAACGAGCAAACGAATCGCCTGATGGAAACCGATTACCGTCGCCCATAGACACCTGCACACCTGTGGACGAGTTCGCATTATGGACGAGTTGGCAATGAAGACGAGTTGGTAATACGGACAAGTTGGTAATATGGACGAGTTGTCAATGTGAATGAGTTGGGAATATGGAAGAGTTGGGAATGTGGATGAGTTGGCAAAATGAACAAGTTGGGAACACGGACGAGTGGGCAATGAAGACGACTTGGTAATACGGACGAGTTGAGAATATGGACGAGTTGGGAATGTGGATGAGTTGGCAAAATGAACAAGTTGGGAATATGGACGAGTTGGCAATAAAGACGGGCTGATAATAAGGACGAGTTTCTATAGACGAGTTGGGTGTATCGTCGAGTTGGGAATATGGACGAGTTGGAAATGTGGACGACTTGGAATTGTGGACGAGTTGGGCCTATGGACAAGTTGGAAATGTGGACCAGTTGTATTTGTGGACGAGTTAGCAATATGGACGAGTTGGCATTGTTGATGAGTTGGAAATGAATGCGAGTTGGCAATGTAGATGAGTTGGGTGTATGGACGAGTTGGTAATGTGGACGACTTGGCATTGTGGACGAGGTGGGAATACGGATGAGTTGGAAATGTGGACGAGTTGGCATTGTGGACGAGTTGAGAATATGGACGACTTGACAAAGTAGCTTAGTTGGGAATGTATCTACATTGGCAATATGGATGAGTTGGTAAAATGGACGAGTTGGAAATGTGGTCGAGTTGAGAATATGGACGAGTTGGCAATGAAGACGATTTGGTAATACGGACAAGTTGGTGATATGGAAGATTTGGCAATAAAGACGAGCTGATAATAAGGACAAGTTGGTATTGTAGACGAGTTGGGTGTATCGTCGAGTTGGGAATATGGACGAGTTGGAAATGTGGATGAGTTGGCAATGTGGATGAGTTGGTAAAATTGGCAAGTTGGGAACATGGAAAAGTGGGCAGTTTTTTTTTATGTCATAGGGTGAAAACGAGCAAACGAATCGCCTGATGGAAACCGATTACCGTCGCCCATAGACACCTGCACACCTGTGGACGAGTTCGCATTATGGACGAGTTGGCAATGAAGACGAGTTGTTAATACGGACAAGTTGGTAATATGGACGAGTTGTCAATGTGAATGAGTTGGGAATATGGAAGAGTTGGGAATGTGGATGAGTTGGCAAAATGAACAAGTTGGGAACACGGACGAGTGGGCAATGAAGACGACTTGGTAATACGGACGAGTTGAGAATATGGACGAGTTGGGAATGTGGATGAGTTGGCAAAATGAACAAGTTGGGAATATGGACGAGTTGGCAATAAAGACGGGCTGATAATAAGGACGAGTTTCTATAGACGAGTTGGGTGTATCGTCGAGTTGGGAATATGGACGAGTTGGAAATGTGGACGACTTGGAATTGTGGACGAGTTGGGCCTATGGACAAGTTGGAAATGTGGACCAGTTGTATTTGTGGACGAGTTAGCAATATGGACGAGTTGGCATTGTTGATGAGTTGGAAATGAATGCGAGTTGGCAATGTAGATGAGTTGGGTGTATGGACGAGTTGGTAATGTGGACGACTTGGCATTGTGGACGAGGTGGGAATACGGATGAGTTGGAAATGTGGACGAGTTGGCATTGTGGACGAGCTATTATAAATGAATACATAAACAGTTACGCACTACATGATTTCCTTTTTAAAACCTGCGTAGTGAGTGCCCAAATCTGTCGTTTCGATTCATGTGCTTTTTCTGGAAATTGATAGAAATCGATCAAATCGATAAATTCTTCTTTCCTGAAGAAAGAACAACAAATTAAAATTCTACCAATCTTCGGTCCTATGAAAATATGTCAATATTTTTTTCAAGATATGGGATTATTTTTATGAATTAAATTTTTCCATAAAAAATAATATACATTTTATTTGTGGAACAGATCAGCAGATCACATGTCATTAATGCACAAGTTATTTTTACAAAAGAGTTGAAAAAGTTGTCACGATGAAACTGGCAGTTGGCTATCAGGCCTAGCTCTAGCCTGGCATGTTTCAACGTTTTTAAAACATTATTTTAACGTGTTTTTTTACAGTATTTATTCTTCGTTCGCCAAAAACTTCTTTTCGATAAAGTAGTTATTTTCTGTAACACTACCGGATTTCCATATTCTAGCGGCGGTTCGACGCCGCAACGGGCCTCTAGTTCTAAAAAATTTACCTTTTTGTACTTACAATTCCCACAGTTTCGTAGCAGACACTTAGGGTCTTCAATATCACAACAGATGCTTTTCAGTAAGTTTGATGTATTTCCATGATTTATTATTTTGAATGTTGAGAGTGCAGATATCAACAACTTAAAATTTTCGTGAATCACACAGAGGCATGTATTTTTAGGTCTTCGGGACGCTGGCAGTATCCAACTCAGCTTGCATCTACAAAAAGTAGCGAAACTCAACCTATATCTTCTGTAGGTGGTAATAAATTTATCATAAAGATTTTTCATTGAATCGTTTAGATGCCGAGCCTGTACTTTTACTCCTCTTTTTTTTACAAATTCTTTTTTCCCTGTTGCACAACTGCTATTATTATCCTGACTGAGAAAATCACAAATATCTTTTTTTTTCTTACTAGCTTCCGCAAATTTTATGGTTTTATATCTTCTTCTAAACATCTTTTTCAATTGTTTTCGTGATGTTTTGTCAATTGCTGGCGATTGTAAATTAGGTTTTAATATATTTGATACATTACTCTTCGTTTTACTAGAAGTAATGTTTTTATATGACTGCAAAATACCTCTACAAAGTGCAGAAGCACGACTTTCGTCTGAATTATTGTCCGAGAAATCAAACTGAGATTCATTAACCAGGGGTGATGAGGTAGGCTGTGCAACAGGTGATGAGTTTATATTTCTTTTTTGTTGTCTTGATAGCTGTTTCCGATACATGTAATTTACTTTTTTAACTGATTGTAATTGAGTTCTTAAGGATTCAATTTCTTTATCTTTTTTATACCTCAATTTACGGAGTAATTGTCGAGCTCGCGGAGATACACACGCACTTGAACCTGGTGACGAAACTGGCGAGCTCATGGGGCTGCACGGCTGTTGTACTTGTGGTACAGATCTCGAACATCCGGGGAGATTTTCAGGTTCATTTGGGCGTAAATCACCAAAATTTTGCAGAGCTGCATCTTCAATATCGCTGTTTGGTGGACTGTTAGAATCCATATAGACTTGTATTGCTGCCTTTTTTTCTTTCCTTAGCTGATATGCCTTTTTGGATTGATCTCTCCACTTTTTCCTTATAGCTCTTTGTTCTCTTGGGGGCAAATTCCTTATATTTTTTATTTTACCTTCTCGTTTTTTTCGCTCATACTTTTCTTTACTTTTTCTTTTGGATTCAGCATAAAGTTGGGGATTTTTCTTGATATTAAGTTACCTTTTTTTCTCATTTTCTCTTTTCCGATGTACCTTACTGATGTACCTTTAGACCTTGTACCACATGTTTTGTAGTATTCTAGCAAATAAAACATTTCTATTCTATTCTTTTATTCCGAGCTAATAGCTCTTCTCTCGTCTTTACTTTCTTCTTTGGTTTGCCCATTTGACCCCTAAAAACCAAAACTCAGAGGTAATCTATACGTAAATAGATAATAAAGATAAGAAACCGAAGGAAATAGGTAAATTACCGTATAAAATTTGATTTTTTAATTACTGTTTTTTTTTAATATACGAGTCCAAGTCCAAGCCGAACCAAACCTACTATAGTAATTCAAATATTTTCAGTTATTTATAATCACTTTTGGTTCAAGCTTTTGTCACCAATCAATATATTAATATTATGCATTGTCGTCAATATATTCAAACTAAGTGTGTATACAGAATTCAATGGCGTGTAGTTGGAGAGGCCTATGTCCAGCTGTGGACAAGAATAGGCTGATGATGATGATTATAGTGTATGTTTAGTCCGTGTTTCTATAATAGCACTGGCTCGACAATGTCACGTATTTAATAAGTAAGTATCTCAGTTTACTTCACTGCACTTGGGTTTGCCTCCACCATTCGTACATAGACAGTGACAGTACTTTTCACCAGCCTTTGCCGCCAATACGTGACACACGAGACAGCGTATGTATGCTATTTGAGCTACTCACATACTCGCATACACTACATCCCTTCCTTGAAGTAAAATTAGATAAATGACAACAAGAGATTAATTATCAAATCAATATATTTCTATAATACTGTAATCAGTCTTACCAGGTTAATCATTAACACAGCCAACTATGTTATACCCTATGTAGTTAGTTATAATTAGAACATATGTACTAACAATGAGAAATAAATGAATTATGGCACAATATATCGCAGTTCCATTTACTCGCTTTCAATACCGTTGTCCTCTTCATTTGTCCCTTCTTGCTGATCCTGCCTCTGAACGGCTTTCCACTGTCCTTCTACTCTTTTTAGGTGGACTACATTCCTTCTTAGCACTTGCCCAGTTAAATCATTCTTTACAGTGACATCTCCTTTGTTAGAACTCTGTACAGTATGAGGTGTTGGATTGAAGTTTGAGCTGAGCTTATTGACTTTATCCATATTCTTAACATAGACCTTATCTCCTTCAGACAGACTAGACTCCATGGCACCTCTTCTTTTATCTGCATATTCTTTCCCCTTTTCTTTCTGAATCTTGTCTCGCTCACTCACATCCGGGTCAAGATGAGCTTTCAAATCTATCAATTGACGGAATTTTGTCCCTGTTCTGTCGTCTAAAAAACAGCTCTGATACATTAAAAGGTATTCTAACAGACCATCCTTAATGTCTTTTTTTTCGAGATTACAGATTTTTAGGCGTTTCACTATATCTCGATTCTGTCTCTCAACCTCGCCATTCATCTGCGGCCAGTACGGCACTGTATTGTGTACGATGATATTACATTCATTACAAAATGAACAAAACCTTTCGCTCACAAACTGTCGGCCGTTGTCAACCGTAATTGAGACCGGGTAGCCTAGTCTGCTGAAAATTTCTTTCAGTATTTTTATGATCTGACAACTGGTTATAGAGTTGATTATCTTGACTTCCTTGTATCGACTATAATAGTCGACTATCACAAGCAGGTGCTGGTTGTTAGGCAATGGGCCTAGTAGATCCATTGCCACATCCACCCACGGAGCTATAGGGAGCTCGCGTCGCTTCATGGGCGTTGGAGGATTTGGAAATCCTACTAGGGTGCAGCTTTTGCAGGACTTAACGAGGCTTTCTGTATCTTTGTCCATTCTTGGCCACCACACTTTTGACCTGAGCCTTCCCTTCATCGCAACAATTCCCGGGTGGCCTTCGTGGGCAGCATCAAGTACTCCTTTCCGTAATACCTGAGGTATCACAATTCGATTTCCTCGAAGTAAAATGTCACCGTAAAAACAAAGTTCATTGTCGAAACTTTTATAGCTCTTAACGGTTTCGTTCCACTCTTTTTCATAAACTCCTTTCTTAACTCCTCTTATCTCTTCATCTTTCACTGAGGCTTCAATAATAGCAGACATTGAGATCGCACGTGGTCTTGCTTGCTCTACAATTTGATGTATGTGTTCGTCTCCTTCCTTAGTTTGTGAATCTATTAATTTGCATAAACGAGATAATGGATCAGCGATATTCGCCTTTCCCGGCCTGTACATCACGTTGTAATCATATGATTGGAGCCTGAGCACCCATCGTTCAATGCGCGCACAAGGTTTTGATTTCTGTCCAAACAATATTTCCAACGGTTTGTGATCGGTAATAAGATCAAATTTCTTACCAAAGAGGAAAATGTTGAAATGCTCGACAGACCAAAATAGGGCAAGGGCCTCTTTCTCGGTTTGACTGTATTTTCTCTCGCAGTCTGTCAGTGTCCGGTTCCCATAGGCGATTATGCGTGGACCATTTGAGTCACTCTGTAGTAAAATTGCTCCGAGGCCTACAGGGCTAGCATCTGCAATAACTTGAGTTTTGTCCTTAACGTCGTAATATCCCAGTGATTGTATTTTAGTTAGTGCTGCCTTCAGCTCTGTGAAAGCCTTGTCTTGCTCTCTAGTCCAAAATGGCTTGAGGTCTGCCTTTTTCCCCAGTTTTTTCCTTAACAATTCTTTCAAGGGTTCTGTTCTGGTGGCTAAATTGGGTATCCACTTGTTTACATAATTTACAAGGCCTAAAAAGCTCTGTAGTTCCTCTATGGTCGCCGGGACTCTGAAATTAGCAATGCTCTCCATATACTTTGGCAACGGCTTTACCCCTTTGGCTGATAGTTCGTGTCCCAAAAAGTTAACTTGTTCTACCTTGTATATGCACTTCTGTTCATTCAGTTTCACACCATTGCTCTTCAAAGTTTCCAATACCTCTGCTAGTCGCATGTCATGTTGTTCTTCATTGTTTGCGAAAACCAGTATGTCGTCAATGAAGTTCACAACTCCATCACATTTAACTAGAAGTTTTTCCAGTACTTTTTGGAATATTTCTGGAGCGCAGCTGATTCCAAACATTAGTCTTCTATACCGATAGAGCCCTTTAGCTGTTATAAAAGTGGTTATGTACCTACAGTCTGGGTGTAATTCCAATTGGTGGAAGGCATCCTTGATATCTAGTTTGCTGAAATATTTCGCTTTGCCAATTTCCGGTAGTAGTTTATCCATACATGGTAAAGGATGATTTTCTCTTAAAATAGCGGTGTTAGCGCGACGCATATCTACACATAAGCGCAAGTCTCCGTTTCCTTTCAAAATAGGTACCATTGGGGAAACCCATCTTGAAGGTCCATTTACTTCTTCGATGATTTCTCGCGCAAGTAGATCTTGGATCTTTTCCTCAACTTTTTGTTCTACAGGCAATGGTATCCTCCGGTATGGCTGTGAGACTGGGTGTATATTGCTGTCAATGGGGATTTCTACCAGTACATTCTTGAACTTGGGAAACGGTTCCGAATGTGGTGTAACAGCTTCATCAATTTTATTGATATCCAACCCAATTTTCAAAACGCCCAAACGTATAGCTGTTTCTTTTCCCAACAAATCTCGTGTACCTCCCACGATAACGTAGACAGTTGCATGTTCTTCTCGTCCATTTATTCCAATTGTAGTTTCAAATGATCCCTTAACGTTGAGTGGAGTGTGACTGCCATATGCTAGGAGTGTTTTGTCTGGCTTGGGTATCTGATTAACCGTTGTAGCACCTAGGCTTTTCAAGGTTTCCCACGTTTCTTCTGTAATTAAATTTACAATACAGCCTGAATCAACCAGCATTCTAGTCTTGATCCCGCCTAGTGTGCATTCAACAGTGGCGTCGCTATCAATATTGAAAACATAATCAACCTCGACTCGAGCTTTCTTGCTTCTATTTGTATTAGTATTGGGTTGATTGTTGAATTTCCTTTTCTTATCATTTGTTCTGCAGTACTGACGGAAATGTCCCTGCTTGCCACAAGTAAAACATGTTTTTCCTAAAGCGGGACAGTCTTTATAATCTGTTTGATGATTTTTATTACCACAACGGCCACAGGGTGTTATATTTTTATTGTATGTTGAATCCTTTCTGGTTTTAAAAGTTCCATCCTTTTTGTTTCTATTATATACAGCATTTATTTCTTGGTTTGCATGTTTACCATCCTGGTTTACTTGTTTCTTGTCCTCATATATTTCTAATTGGTCGGTAACGACTTCCAATGTATTGGCCTCTGTGACTATTTTTTCCAAAGTAATGTTGTCTCCTACTGTAAGAATCTTCTTGCGTAGTTCAGCTGAATTACATTTTTCAGTGATTTGATCAATCAAGTGGTCTTCTTTTTTGTCAAAGTTGCATTTTTCAGCTTGTTTCCGAAGGCGTACTAAGAAACTTTCAAATTTTTCTTTATCCTCTTGCTTGATCAGTCGGAACATGTGACGCTCAAAAACTCTGTTGGTCTGCGGCACAAAGTATTCATCAAGTTTTTTTATAGCCACGTCAAAAACATTGACTCCTTCTGCCGCTTCAACATTTGCACCGGGTAAATTGTAGAATATATCTTGCAGGCTAGCTCCTCCGAAGTGCAGTAATGTTGCTCTTTTCTTTAGGTTGGATGTGACTTCAGCCGCATCAAGATATATAAGCAATGATCTTTTCCATCTCTCCCATTTACTGCCGATGGAGCTCCGGTCACCATCCAAGTCTAACCCCTCCAATGTCAGCGATGGTGGTTGGGTCATGGTTCTTTAGGGCCACCTGAAATATTTATTTAATTAACCTGGAATAATAACCACCAGACTTTTTTCAATTTAATGAAGGTTGTCAACCAATTCCAATTTAATGGAGGTATTCATTTGAAATACCAGACTATTATCAATTTAATGAAGGTTGTCACCCAATTCCAATTTAATGGACACATTCTTTTAAAATACCAGACTATTGTCAATTTAATGAAGGTTGTCAACCAATTCCAATTTAATGGAGGAATTCATTTGAAATACCAGACTATTCTCAATTTAATGAAGGTTGTCAACCAATTCCAATTTAATGGAGGCATTCTTTTGAAATACCAGACTATTCTCAATTTAATGAAGGTTGTCAACCAATTTCAATTTAAAAGAGGCTTTATAAAACCATTAATTCAAATAACCAAACAGTTTCCAATTAAATGGAGGACATGTCAATCAGGTTTAATTTAAAATAGGTTCCTATAAATTGAAAGTAATTAAGTAACAAAAATAAGATATTTAAAATAATTTAAGAAAACTTTATATGATTATAACTCGTTTCATAGTAAGTTCCAGTACCAATAAATAGCGGTATAATGAAGATAAAAATCTACAGATGTGGGTTTATTTTACTATTTTTACTATTGAAGTTATTTGACAGAATATTAAGAAAATGATAAGAATTCAGCTATATTCAAGGTAATGATGCAGTTACTAACGTAACTTAACCCTAGTTTTAGTAAAAGAAATTAAAACAAGCGGCTTAATGGTCTATCAAATCCTTGTTTTGTTTACGTTTATGTCGAGTAAACACACACTATGATTTTGCACCAAACATGATTACATCATTATATATCAGTTATAAGTTAAAACCGTGTTGTATCATAGTGCATAGTGCATACATAGTGTTTTTTGTATAGTTTAAATGAACAAATTGAGGTGGTAATACAAAAATGTTTAAATTCAAAATGAAATTATAACCTCAATTTGTATCCAAGACGATCGGTCCCGTACTTAAAGTTTTAATACTATATCTTACCTTTTTTCTCGTCGCCACTAATAGTGTATGTTTAGTCCGTGTTTCTATAATAGCACTGGCTCGACAATGTCACGTATTTAATAAGTAAGTATCTCAGTTTACTTCACTGCACTTGGGTTTGCCTCCACCATTCGTACATAGACAGTGACAGTACTTTTCACCAGCCTTTGCCGCCAATACGTGACACACGAGACAGCGTATGTATGCTATTTGAGCTACTCACATACTCGCATACACTACAATGATGAAGTAAAAACTTTGTAGAAATAGCGTTATTTACTTTATCCTGCCATAAGAAACATTATCCTGGACATGTGTCTCTTTATCCTGTCAACAGTCACTTTACCCTGCAGAATGATTGCAGGATAAAGTTACACAGGGTATAGTGAAAAGCCGATTAACTAGCTATTATCTCCTAAACTGTTAATAATACAAATGTCATAATTTTTGTATAAATAGTTATACCTTAATACAATATTAAAATGGTATTAGTAAAAAAACTGCCGTATTAATATTTTAAAATAATCATGCCAGAATAAAGTGTACATACCTGTTACAAACTCCGAACGTCACACTTCGAAAACTTGTCGACACAAGACCGCGGCACCTCACGCATAAACCTTCACACCGGCGGCTAGAACCATACTGACTGGACGTGTTTTGCGTGTATTAGGGTTCAATAAGACTTTCTAAGTGTGAGTGAGGTGCACTGCACTACCGCGAACGAACGCACAGGATGTAGAGAAAATATCGCTGGACAAACTTCGAACGTGAATATTTGTGTTAAAAAGTAATCTAAAGATCCGGTGCAACGTCATATTTAATAATGTACTCGTAATAGTATAGTTTCTATAAAAAACGATGTTTTATTATCATAGAACTGTAGTTCAATAATCTAAAGAGCTAAAACTGGAGCAGTGTCGAGTTTGGACAAGGCAGGGCACAGTGAAAAACGGTATTCTATATTATTTTTTTACAAAAGTATTATATTTATAGAAAAATAATGTTTTGGCCTCGATATGTCATGTTAGTATCTATCTATGAAAATTTTAATTATATGTGAAAATTACATATTTCGCATACTTCCTATTCAAAAACGTGATGGCAGGGTAAGATGCCACTGTTTTGATTTTTACTGACTTTTTTTTGTTAAAATTTTTTTTTTTTGCTTTTTAGTGGTTCTAGTGGCCATCTGTGGTGTTCATCATCAGTTTCCTTACACCAAATCCTATTTACTGAAAGTAAATTCTTGACTTTATCAATAAATTACCGAAAGCGCCGTACATGTCCCTATAACATTTGAAGAGTTCCCTCGATTTCTCCAAGATTCCATCATCAGATCCTGACTTAGTGCCAACGGGACCAACTCGGAGTTATACCCTTTCGATTAAAAAAAAAAATTGAAAATCGGTTCACGGTTCTTGGAGATATCGAGTAACATACACACAAAAAAACAAAAAAAAAATAGTTCGAATAGAGAACCTCCTCCTTTTTTTGAAGTCGGTTATAAAGCCCTTTGCATCATACTCTGGAGCGCTTTAGGTCTAAAACAACAATAACTTTTTTTAATTGTTGTAACGTAATAGTTTTTTTATGTTAGGCGTTTAGTAAACAACACATAATATGTATCAAATTGTTACACCGCAACGAACTGTATTCCCCTTAACTGATTCACGCGGTGCGTCGCCTTAACTCCATGAGCGATAACATTGTATTTTTTCTGTATAGGCTGTGAGCGCGTCGCTCAGCTGTAGACATTCATTCGCTAGCAGGACAGTTGCCATAACTAACTCATACGTTGAAATAATGTAATGAAAATTTCAAATACTTTTAATGAATATATTTTCCTTAAATCTACATAATTACTATTTCAAAATTAATTGTACTTTTAGTAGAAAAGGTAGTTATACCAGTATACGTGAAATTTACTAGTTCTAAGTTTTTGGTATACTGATACAACTACCACTTGATCCAGTATACGTCGTTAACTATGATTAGATGAATATGGATAATTATATTATTATTATGCCTATTATGGACATGTATCATTTATTAGATATATAAACAAACTCATAGCTCGTGTTTGGATGGATCAGCGGGCCTATGATGGTTGCGTTTATCACGGGATAAATAAGTGATAACGCTTTTGTCAATATTTCCTAAGATGGTTGCACGGTAAACTGACATTCTGACGTGACATCACGAGATATAATGATATATGCATAAATTTCCTACGATGGTCGTCCACTTTATAACAAAGCATCCAACTTTGACAGCCCGGTATACATAGGTTACCGTCGTGTTAACGCTATGATGGTTACGTTTATCACACGATAGATGAACGTCAAAGTATTTATCCATAAAACCTAAGATGGTCGCACGTGACATAGATAAATCCAAGAAAAATCATCAAATTTCCTACGATGGTTGTCCATTTTATGTCACATGTCAATGTCAAAGCGTGATAATCTGACTGAAAATTGATTTAGTTTGTCGTCGAGCTAATAAGGTGGTGACAAAGGAAGTTTAATATGAAATCTTCACTTTTTAAGAAAACCAAGCGTGAGTATTGATTATTTCAATGAATATAACATTAATTACTTGCTAAATTGTTATTATATTACTCATTTGTCACTAATTACTTGCAGAATGGTCCGCTGTGACTATCATCAAGTCGCAGTATAATTATGCAGAGAAGCTTAGAAGATGTAGAAGAAAAATACACCGTATCACCATAATGGACTTCTGCAACCCTTGGCACTTATGTAATGATCTCGAGATGGATCTACGTACTGTCTCTGTCTGCTTATATAGCGGCAGACACTTGAGAATAATAAATATTTATTTCTGTTATTATTTTATTTCTCAAAGACGTCGTCACATGAGCGACAAAGCAAATGTTGCTTTGCAGTGGACGACATATAGCTATATGTATAGCTAGCACGGTGTCGATACTACGTCTCTTACGTCTTCCATCCATACATCGGCGTCTTGCCAGGCGTCACCGCGGAGGATGGTGCACAACGCAATCTCATCGCCGCGGTACCCACTTTTGACTGTATGTAGATATTACAGATTTAGGAATCCCTTTGCTTGGCAGCCGACTCACATACATATTACCAACACTCACTCACTGCTTGCCATTTGCTTAGGGTAAGGTTTGCACAGTAACTTTATTATTTTGCTCGTAAAGTATATCTCTTCTGGCGGATGAAAAAATAAAAAAAAAGCATAAATATAAAGTGTTGTTTATTCAGACTAATAATCATTATGCAGGCATAAATGGGTGACTATCAATAACAATGTGTTCTTCGTGCGCCGGACAATAACACTCCTATAAAGAATGCGACCAGTGGCGAATTAAGGGTCGAGAGCGCCCTAGGCAAAATCCTCATCGGGCGCCCCTTTGCGGCCTTTTGCGCCTCTTTGCGCCCCTTTGCGCCCCTTTGCGGCCTATGCGCCCCTAGGCACGTGCCTACTTTGCCTTAGGGATAATCCGCCACTGAATGCGACGTTGAAGAAGTAATGTGTATTAACTGTAATGGCAATCACTTGGCCATATCAAGGGATTGTCCAGTAAAACAGAAAAAGATTGAAGAGAAAAAGAGCAAGTATTTAAAGCCGAACCATTCCTATGCCACTGTGGTGAGTGTCCCAGCTATCTCCGACCCAAAAATATTCCCAAATTTGAAACCAACTGAAACTATTGATGTAAACATAACTAAACATAATGCTGAGCAAATTTTAAATAATGAAATCATTATTAATGCTCTCGTTAAATCACTTATTATGCTTGGCAATGATAAGAGTAACACTCCGATTACTAATAAAAGAATTAAGGATATACTTTTAGCTAATTTAATCACATAATGGATACATATTTAAATATTGCACAATATAACATACAGAGCTTACAGAGCAAAAAGGCCTTACTCAAAACATTCCTTTCTGAACAACATATTGATATTTGTCTGCTAAATGAAACCTGGCTTAAAACAACTAGTACAATTCCTGATTTTACACCTTATAATTTAATATGTACACAAAAATTCAGTCAATGAACATAATGGAGTAGGTATATTAATAAAACAAAACTTAAAATATAGTCTTATAAATACAACTTTTTACGAATCTATTCAAAATATTTGCATATCAGTAGACACTGAAATGGGTAAATTGAATATTCTTTGCGTTTACTGTCCTCCTAATAGCAGCAGATTTGCTACTGACAAAATAAATAAATATCAGACAACCTCACACAAATCGATCTAGTCCCAAATTAAGCTCAAGAAGGTTTGTGTTATGGGTAAAGGCGACGATATACATACTTATATAGATAAATAAATACTTAAATACATAGAACACCCATGACCCAGGCACAAATATTCGTGTTCATCACACAAATATTTGCCCTTGCCGGGATTTGAACCCGGGACCGTCGGCCAGTAGGCAGTTGCTTAACCACTGCGCCAACCGCGTCGTCGTCATACTCGTCGTCGTCAAAATGAGAAAGGTTTACTGGAAGTCCCTAAGCCATGCCTTATAATGGGAGATTTCAATGCTCATCATATCCTATTTGGATGTATGGCTAACAATAATAGAGGTAACAGTTTATATAATCTAATTGATAATTTTGACTTGTGTATTTTAAACGATGGTAAAGCCACAACTGTTCAGTATCCAAACAAATCCATCTGCCATAGATTTAGCTTTGGTCAGTCCCACATTAGCTCCTCTCTGTGAATGGCGTGTCCATGACGACCCGATGGGCAGTTATCATTATCCAACTGTTGTTGTTATAAATGTGAAGCCTTCTATATATGAAGTGCGTCCTGTGGAAGAAAAATACATTTATAATAAAGCAGACTGGTCCAAATATCAAGAACTATCTGAATCCTGGTTCTCACATTTAGATATACATGGTGCGGAACCTATTGATTTATATCATCATCATCATCATCATCTCAGCCACAGGACGTCCACTGCTGAACATAGGCCTCCCCTTTGGACTTCCATATATACCGGTTGGAAGCGACCTGCATCCAGCGCCTTCCGGCGACCTTTATAAGGTCATCTGTCCACCTTGTAGGTGGACGTCCCACGCTGCGCTTGCTGGTCCGAGGTCTCCACTCGAGCACTTTTCGGCCCCATCGGCCATCCGCTCTGCGTGCTATGTGGCCTGCCCATTGCCACTTCAACTTGCTAATCCGGTGAGCTATATCGGTCACTTTAGTTCGTCTAGGTACGGATTTCCTCGTTTCTGATTCGATCACGTAGAGACACCCCGAGCATAGCTCAGCATAGCATAGCTTGATTTATATAACTTATTTGTAAATATTTTGTATGATATTAGAGCAGAAACAATTCCCAAACAAACGCCAAAGCAAACTTTAAAAGTTATGAGAAAACCTGCACCTTGGTGGAACCAAACATGTGATGATGCTGTTAAAATGTCTAAGGAGGCTCTCAAAGAGTATAGGAAATCACCAAGTATTCCTAATTTTATACATTACAAAAAATTAGATGCTCAAAAGAAAAGGATATTAAAAGAGGAAAGTATTGATGCATGGCACAACCTATGTACTAGCTTTAACAGAATGACACCTATTTCTAGAATATGGAACTACATGAAAAGGTTCAGAAGGATAGGTTCTTCTCATAACAGATATTTGAATGATGACTGGATACCAAGCTTTTTAGACAACATAGCAGACTCATCACAGTTGAATGAACATAATTTGAATGATATTATGGATCAATCTGTGGAAAATTATAGTAACTCCTTTCTCAATAGACCATTTACATTGAATGAATTCCACATAGCTCTCAAAAGTAGGAAGGATACAACACCAGGGTTGGACAGCATACCATACATGTTAATCAAACAATTACATCCTAACGCACAAGAAATATTATTAAACATTTATAATAAACTTTGGAATAATTTAGTCATACCAGACTCATGGAAAACTCAGTGTGTTATTCCCATCTTAAAGCCAAACAAAGTTGCAAATAATCCCTCATCATATAGACCTATCTCTCTCTCGTCATGTATAGGTAAACTGTTTGAGAACATGTTAAAGTTACGCCTAGACTATTTTGCTGAAACAAAGGACAAATTACCCGACATCCAATTTGGTTTTAGAAAAGGCAGAAGTTGCTCTGAAAGCTTTGTATCTCTAATATCAGAACTTAAAAAGGCAAAGCTAAGTCATTCTAATGCTATTTGTGTATTTTTAGATGTTAAAGGTGCCTTTGACAATGTTAATATTGAATGCCTAATAAATGGGCTGGAAGATGCTGTAGGAGGCCTTTACCCGAGAAGGGGTTCCGATCAATGATACTGAAGAAAGTAATGATAGCGAGTAAAAGAAAAAAGAAAACAATTTTTATTTTTATACATAAACACATTTTTTTGATATTTGTAATATATATATTTAAAAAAAAAGCATGTAACAATTGTAGATTGGAAATAAACGGGCTTTATTATTATTATATTATTATTATTAATAAATGTCCTGCATGAATTGGGCTTACCAAGAAATATTTTACACTGGATTTTTAAATTTCTATATAATAGAACCCTGTTTGTCAAATTGAACAATAAGCTACATGGACCTAGGCTTGTGAATAAAGGAACAATGCAAGGAGCAACACTGTCACCTCTGTTGTATAATTTATACACATCTCAGATCCATAATTTTGTAGATACATCACAGGTCAAAATATTGCAATTTGCAGATGACTTGCTTTTATACAGCATAAACCAAAATTTAGATATAGCTGTTAACAGTATAAATACTGCATTAGCGCAATCGCATCATTATTATAACAACATTTTAAAACTAGACATAAGTTCAGAAAAGAGTAAAGCTTTAAAACTTAAACTAAAATTCGATAAGCATATTAACTATATATGTCAGAATGCCATGAAGGGCATAAATATCTTGAGGACTTTAGCTGGAACTTTTTGGGGATCAGATCCAAAAACACTCAGTATGCTGTATAAAAGTATAGTCAGAAGTCATTTTGATTATAGCTCTTTAGCTTACGACCCTTAAGAATCAATACCATCTAACTACTAAATGTTACTTAGACGGTATTGATTCTTCTTAAGCGTCGACCCTTAAGAATCAATACCATCTAACTACTAAATGTTACTTAGACGGTATTGATTCTTAAGCGTCGTTATATAATAAATAAATAAATATTAAGGGACAATCATACACAAATCGACCTAGTCCCAAACTAAGCAAAGCTTGTACTATGGGTACTAGACGACGATATACATAATATATAAATACATATATAGATAACATCCATGACCCAAGAACAAATATTTGCCCCGGCCGGGATTCGAACCCGGGACCGCCGACTCAGTAGGCAGGTGTCTACAAACCAAGCCAAACGGGTCGTCGAAGAATATGAATGTTAGTAACACATTATTAAGGAAATTGGATGTGATACAAAATATGGGTCTGAGAATAATTAGTGGAGCCATGCGCAACACTCCCATTGTTTCTATGGAAATTGAAAATTGCATACCTCCATTGTCCTTGCTGCGTTTACAGTTGGCTGAGAGATTTTGCTTGAAGGAGTTGTCTTGTAACAATGTAACTGTCCTTAGTAATGTTTTATATCCAGCAGAAGTCTCACAGTTAGCTGGAACAGCCAACATCTCGGCTAATACTCTTATTTCTGGTACATTGCCTGAAATAACAACAATAATAACATACATAAAAAACCTGACCAGAGATATTTACATCAATAGCAAGTGGCCTATTTACAAATGCCCATATAACACATTACTTAATTTTCTTGATATTAAATGTCATTGACAATTGAAATAATACTTTTCCCTGAGTTCTAGATAGTATCATAAGTATTTCACACTTTCATTATATAGTCGAAACAAAGTTGAAAAAAATCTAAAGTTTTCTGCGTGAAAGTCGAGTAGTTTTTCAAACAAAAATTATATATTATTATTAATGTCATTTAGAAACTGTCAGAAATAAATATGACTTTCTAGAATTTTTAAACGAAAAAAAGGAATTTTACACTATATATACTGATGGCTCCAAGAGCGATCATGTCAAAGCAGCATTCTATGATCCACAACAGAAAATAACCAAATGTATTAAGTTACACTTGCAGTATTTTTACGGCAGAAGCATGGGCTATTTTAGCTGCTTTGACATATGTAAATACCAATGTAAATAGTGTAAATATATTAGTAATAAGTGATTCTAAAAGTGTTTTATCTGCTTTATGTAATTGTAATCTAGTTTATAAACAGAATTATATATTGTATAGAATTAAGGATAAGCTACAAATGATTGGGAAATGTATAGAATTCTTATGGGTTCCCTCACACAGTGGCATAGCCGGAAACGAGATTGTGGATCAGGCAACACGACAAGATCACCACGAAGACCACACCCAATCTTTTAGAGTGACTTTCACGGTTTATTACCATGAATTTAAAAATCGATCAGAGTTTGTGGAAGGATTACTGGAACATTATTACCGAGAATTAGGGGAAATGGTATGCTGAATTACAGCCGGACTTACCAACAACTCCGTGGTACAATCGTTTTAGGTACACCGGCCGAAAGTTCATAACGATAATTAACCGCTTGCGGTTTGGTCATTGCCTGGTCACATCACAGCGCATCTGTACAGGATGAAAATCGTTGCGGAAGATACCTGTACATATTGCTTTAAAGAAAACGCAGACATAAATCATATCATTTTCCAGTGTCCAACGTTTGGAATTCAAAGGTTGACACTTGTCAGTGAGATTAGTGACATTGGTTTTTTTTTTTTTTTAAGATTCGTCCTTCCGGACAGGCTAAGACCATAGGCCATACTGCCTTTAGTGACATTGCTAAAGAAAATTTAATAAGTGTTCCCCGCCGCGTTCAGGATATATTATCCAATGTAGTATTTTTCATTCCTGTATATAAATTTATACTCAATACTGTAGAAAAAATTTGATTATTTATGTTTCAATTAATTGTAAATAGTTTATTTGTTTGTTTATGTATTAATAGGCTGTGTTGTTTTCATTATTTCCATTTATAACTATATCTGTGTGTATTGTATACTTGGATAAGTATCAATATGTTATGTGATACTTGATAGTTGCTGTCAAATTATTAATTCGTTGTTTAAATTGTAACAATATTTTATGTTTTTGACTGAAGGACACTGATTCCATGGTCATGAAACAAATTAAAAAAAAAAAACAAGAGAATGTGTTTGACCCTCAAACTTGAGCCGTTTTTACAGGTTAACTCGTATATTTTTAAAACTCAGACACAGACAATCAAGCTGTCGTTATTTATTGTTTATCTACTTATCTTACCACGAAATTTATCGTGCCGTGCACCATCTTAAGCCAAAACTTAAATTTGACGATTTATCTTAAAATTGTGTCACTATTTAAATGACATAATGAATGCAACCGTCAAAAGGTGACGTAAAGGTGTTAGAATTAGAAACGAACTCATCACATTTGTCGGAAATCAAGCGTTAGTATTAATTATTTTAACGTATATAACATTAATTACTTGGCAAATTGTGATTATACGTGAGTACGAGTTTGAGTAAGAGTTTCGTCACATATACAGAGTGCGCAAGGAGATGGCACCTTGAAGTCGATCTTCACCACGCTGACGGTTTGCCAGTTCACACCAAGGTAACCATACATATATTATGTTTTGTTGTTTAATTAAGTAGATATATCAAGTAATCAATATGAGTAGCTGTATACTTAAGTATCTATATTTAGAACAAACTCAACCTGAATTATTTAAAAACTGGGCAAGTGCGAGTCCGACTCGCTCATGAAGGGTTCCGTACCGTAATCTATAACAAGTTTGTTGTATGGGAGGAGTATAGGGATGGGGTTGTATTTATTTATATTATTTTATTTTTTGTATTTGTTGTTATAGCGGCAATAGAAATACATCATCTGTGAAAATTTCAACTGTCTAGCTATCACCGTTCTTGAGATACAGCCTGGTGACAGATGGACGGACAGCGAAGTCTCAGAAATAGGGTCCCGTTTTTACCCTTTG
Organism: Apotomis capreana; assembly: GCA_947623375.1. Taxonomy (NCBI): domain Eukaryota; kingdom Metazoa; phylum Arthropoda; class Insecta; order Lepidoptera; family Tortricidae; genus Apotomis; species Apotomis capreana. Next base: position 4,925,807 of record OX392520.1, read on the forward strand.
GGTATGGAACCCTGAACCCAATCATTCTAAAATAAAAGGCTGTAGACAGAATATGCTCAAAACAACTAATTTCTTTTATTGTATTGTAGGTGCTAACATCTTTACACTTATTGGCTGATGGCAATTATCAGCGTGGGTCCGGGCAGGATCATGGCCTTTCAATTGCCCAGTCGACTGTAAGCCATTACATAGGTCAATTTACAGAGGCAGTAAATAGAAGGTGAGATTGATGTAGCAATATTATTATTTTACATTTTTCTCTCATAAAATTACTGGAATAAAGTCCCTTGTAGTTGTAGGGATAAGTTCGCCTTTGTATGTGTGCAGGTTTTTTATTCATTTTTATTTACTTTTATGTACAATGAAATGTTTACATACATACAATACAATACAACAATTCTTTATTGCACACCAACAAGAAAAATATTACATGAGAAATCATAAATTAAATAATGGTAGACAATATAGGCGGTCTTATCGCTAAAGAGCGATCTCTTCCAGACAACCTACATATACATACGTACAAAAAGGAAGAATGAAAAGAATATCACAGCAACATTAGACTTATAATGAAAAACGACAGCACAGACTTATTAAAGGATTAGGCTACGGTAGAGATAAATAGTGATCTTTAAGTTTATATTTAAAAATTGCCAAAGTTTTAGCTTGTCTAAGATCCAGCGGAAGCGAGTTCCACAGTAAAATAGCTGCACAGTAAAAGAATTAGAATAAAATTTTGACTTCGATGCCGGAACAGTGAGTATACAATTTTGAGCGGACCTTGCAGATGTTAGGTAACTAAAACGATCTTTAAGGTAGCGGGGAGTTGCAGGTTACATAGATACATACACAGCTTGATATTCATAAATTCTCGCCAAATCTTTCAAATCTTTGACAGTGTTTTTTTTTTTTCAGATCGCTGACGAGAACTGCCGGATAATAGCGGTACATGCCAGATACCCCGGATGAGTGCACAACTCCTGTATATTTAATTATAGCAATATAAAGGAGGAGATGAAACGGCTCTATGACGGACGCATTGGGGAGTACTTCCTTCTGGGTAAGTAAAAATTGTGATTACACATGCACAATAAGGAGTATTTTAACTCGCTTTTATTAGCTTGACTTGTAACTAAGTTTGTGTAAGAAAGTCAACAATACAAGCATGGAAATAACCAAGCGTGGAATATGTTAACTAATAACCTATATAGTAACATTGTTTTTCAATAAAGACATTTTAAAAACAAACAAACTGTAGGTTACCTTGCCTAGAAATACGGTTTGTGTATGTTTTTAAATCACAGTTTTTGTTTGTTTGTTTTAAATAATATTTAACTTGTTAAAATGTAATTTCCTATTTCAGGGCTACATTTTGGGCCACATATTGTTGGCCAAAGCACGACCGGTCTTCACTAGAATCCTTGAGTTCTCTGTACAAAAGGAATAAGGTTTCCAAGATTTGTAGCGTTGCTACATAAAACTTACGTTGCTTCTTGGCCACTACTAAGCCACACAATCCCGGGACACTGTAAACATCCACAACACATTATTCAGATATAATTTCAATTTCTTGCAAATAACATAACCTGTAACTGGCATTAGCTGAGCCATCTCCCTTTTCATTGTTTTGTATACTATACAACTGCTATTATACATGTAATAACCAAAAATGTACAAAAACAATGAATAAATGTCTTATTATTATTATTATCTCCTTTATTCATTTAAAATCTTAAGTTAGGTTTTTTACAATAAAGTTATATCAAAAGTAAAATACAATAAAGAAATTACAAAATATATAAACACATTATAAAAAACCTAACCTAGGGTGCCATTATTATTATTATTATTATTAATTAGCAGCCGTCAGCTGTCAAAACTGACACCTGATACCCGATTGACACTCTCAACAACTATTAAGCAAATACAGGAAGTGTGTACATTCGCTCTCAAACGCTGGGAAGCCGATGCAGACCGGAATGATTAAAAAAAGGATTAACGTCAGTGTCTGGACTGGATAACGTTAACGGTATATATATTTTTTTTCGATAGGGACTTTAGAGAAGGTTAATGTAAAAACTTGGATAGAAGATATTTTCTGATTTGTGTGTGTTCAGAAGAGGCTTAACCTCATAATTCCTTGTAACCCATTTTTGTGAAGAGCTTAGTCCGCTGTGATAGCCTTCGTGTTCTCTGCTGGGAGCGTGAGACGGCGATTTCACCGCCCGCTTCGGACTTCAACCTCATGGCGTGCTGGTAAGCCAGCCGCCACTAGCCGCCGCCCGCAGGACTCCGAGTAAAGGAACCCGGCTCGGAGGCTGGCCTGTTCGCGGCTACGCCGCGCCAGGCTGACGATTCCAAGGGCTTCACGGGGTTCTACGGCCAGTTGTCGGCCGCCTTCACCCTCGGGGCCACGCCAGGTTACCCCGTAGTCTGACCGTCGGCCCAGGGAGCACCGCCCGCGCCGCCGCGCTGTCGCCGCTTCGTCCATTCCCGTAAGTGCGTGCACGCCTTTTTTATCTATTTGGCCAAGTAGAAATTAGTGTCAGTGGTTCACCGGAACACTTTCGCGTAAACATGTGCCTCGCATAACATATAGCCCATCGTGGGCGACTGTCGCGTCGTACCAATTGTCGGTTTGCGCTGTATTGTCAGTTGATAAAGCGATGTGTAATTTATAACTTGATTTTCACAATTTATCTCCCCGCCAGACACACCAACAGGATATAATTATAAGCATCACCAAGAGGACACTTGTTCTTCAAAGGTTCATACCTCTCCTCTGAATCTATCTAGGTATTTTTACTAACAAAGTAAGTGAAGTAATGTAGTGAACTGGTACACGTTAGAGTTGGGCTGTCGCCAGTGAGTCCGCGGGAGGCATCCCGACTCTAACCAACCCAAAAACTTTTTTTTTCTTTTTTTTCACTACATTAATGGCGCCCGAAGCTATTTAACAGTATATTATCCTGTTGGTGTCTATGGTGATGAGATTATGTTGTTAAAAATTTAATTTGGAAAAATAATTTATTCTTTGGCACAAAAAATTGTAAGGAAAAATTTCATAATTTAATCTTATGCACTATCATTGGCTAGATATTCTGTAACAGTTTGACATTGTTATCATACTTATTTGATTTAAAAACTGAAACATTTGTAGTAAATTTGTAAATTCAAGTTTGAGTATTTGTGTTCCGGCCAAGCGATAGAAATTAAAATTTTTATTATTTTGCTGCTTGTTCTATGAAAAGTAAGCATAGACAGCCCATTATTTCCAACTGCATACTATTGATAAGTGGCAGTATTGGTAATTGAATTGTATAATTTTAGAAGTATTTCTTTTTTTAAGAAATTTTTCACATTTAGTTATCGCTTGCTTGGATCCACAGACACTCTTACAAAGAAAACATGTCAGACAGTGAAAGAGAATATCAAGGCACTGACGAAAATCAAGGCGCATTACCAAAATTTAGACCGATGTCAAACATCAATACCCACTGCTGGACCTTCCGATCTGCATCACGACGTGCCCCCCCTCTGACCTAGGATTACAGGCGCCGCGCCTGGTTAAAACTGTAGATTCTCAATTCCCAAGTAGGCGCGGCCAGGATGATAGGGTCGTCCATGTAGTACGGGAGGATAACCTACGTTCTTGGAATATAAAAATGTTTTCCCGACTTATTGAGCGGAAAAGCATTAGATTATTATAGACAAGTATGTGCCTCAGTCACTACATTGTCAGATTTACAACGATTGTTTAAAGCGTTCTTTCCATCAATTGATAGCGATTATGTTTTGGATATAGCTATTAGGGAACACCGACAGGCAGCAGGACAGCCGTTACACTTTTACACCTTAGAGATGCAAACGATGAACTCGAGGCTTGCTTCCCCATTGCCGGAGAGCAGCCTCATCGAGATCATCAAACACAACATGCATCCGATGTACGCTCACCTGCTGGCTCTCAGTGACCCCAACAATATTGAGCAGCTCATTAGGCAAGCGATTTGAGGCCTATGCTGGCTCCGCCACCTGCAGTCCTGGTCCCAAAGCCATTAAAACTTTTAAACAAGTCACTGCTGTGAAATCGAAGCAGTATAGTAAAACCACTAATAATAATATAACGGTAGAATAATTTATCTCTCTCTTCTTTCTTTCCTATTACCCTCTGCTGGGGTGTAGGGCTCGAATCAAACTCCTCCATTTGCAGCGGTCTTGGGCAGTCTGTTCTACCTCCTCCCACCCAGAATAATTTGTAAAAAATGTAAAAAATCTGGCTGCTTCCAGTGTGGAAATAGGGGTATTCTGACGAGTACCTGCCCCAAATGCAACCCCCAGAAGAGCAGGCCATACCTGGAAGCAAACAGTAGTCCAAAAAAGTAGTGGCGCCAGGGGAAACCAATTTAGAATTAAAATCTCCAAATTTAGGTACGGTTACCCCCTGGCATTTCAGTAATTGAACATGATAATAGAATGTTTATAAATTTTGACATTGGGTCCAGAACTTGCAGAGCTCTGGTAGACACTGGAGCCAACATAAACAATTAGAGAAGTTAGGTCAACAGTTATATCCTATAGATTCTTCTGCAAGTTGTGCTAACGGCTCCGTTGTTAAGGTAATTGGTAATATGCCACTACCAGTTAACTTCGGAAACAAATCTCTTAAAATTGCATTTACTGTAATACCATCTGTTGCGGATAGTTTCATATTAGGTATGGATTTCGTCCATGAATTTGGATTGTCAAATTTATTCAATTTAGAAAACATGAAGCTCTCATGTAAAAGTAATATGACACAAACAGAGCATCAGTTCTGTTTGTGCCATAAAACCCTATTTATACCCAATTATGACAAATTAAATAGCACCGTTAACATTGCGACAGGCTATAAACCATTTTTCAAGGTGTATGCCATTAGCCAATGTATTGGATTAGACTTTTTAGGACAATTTTTGTACACTTTGTCATTTGACAAAATTTGTCAAACTTAGTTTTTTTGACAAAAGCTAAAATTCGTGTACACCTGCATAACCCTTGGATCCAGGCCACGCAAACCGGACCAAAATTGGTCTATTATTTCCTGAGAAATAAGCTTTTTTAAGTTTTTTTTCTAGGAACTTAAGAGGATTTCTCCTATTTCAACCAGCTGGTACATATTTGAATTTTCATGCAAAGTGTGACGACAATTTCGCATAACCCAAACTAAGTCATGCCACCACATACAGGTGCGCTTGTATAGTTTAACTTTTAAGTCATTGGTACATGACAAGTACCACAAGTACTTGTCATTGTCCAATTATAAATATAATTTGTAGGTAAACTTAGAGTAACTTAAGTCATAGGTTTAAGCCTAGCTAAGCTATTCGTATAAGTAGCCTATCTTAAGTGGTTATACAGCATGGTAGTATAACAATATAGTAGGGAAGCCCGACTATCATAGTCCGAGAGCCGACCAAAATTATTTTAGCACCGCCCGCGCGCGCGCATGCTAAGCCGCGCGCCTAGCGGCCACCGCCCGCCACCGGGTCCGTCACCAGCGCCGCCGTGCACGCCTTTTTTTATCTATTTGGCCAAGTAGAAATTAGAGTCAGTGGTTCACCGGAACACTTTCGCGTAAACATGTGCCTCGCATAACCTAAAGCCCATCGTCGGCGACCGTCGCGTCATACCAATTGTCGGTTTTCGCTGTATTGTCAGTTAATAAAGCGATGTGTAATTTATAACTTGATTTTCACAATTTATCTCCCCGCCAGACACACCAACAGGATACTTAAGCATCACCAAGAGGACTCTTGTACGTCAAAGGTTCATACATCTCCTCTGAATCTATCTAGGTATTTTTATTAACAAAGTAACTGAAGTAATGTAGTGAACTGGTACACGTTAGAGTTGGGCTGTCGCCAGCGAGTCCGCAGGAGGCGTCCCGACTCTAACCAACCAAAACTCTTTTTTTTTCTTTTTTTTTCACTACAGATTCCCATTAAACTGACAGTTGCAAAAACCGCCTGAGCAAGTATTCTGTTCCAGGAACAACAGAATATATTATTAAAAACAATGCAATAATAGTGCACCTATGTAGTAAACTTTTTAGACATTTTGTAAAAGTTCTTGCTTAGGATATTGAATGAATAAAGGCTACCATTTAAAAGTAATTCATTGTGTTGTGTTTTTTTATGAAACTATTACATTTCAGCTCAATCTCATATATTGAGAAGTGGATGACAAATGATTTGCAAGATTTAACCTGAATATACATGCAATTAAAATAAAAAGTTTGTTAAAAACACTTTCAATATGGCTTATTATTATTATTATTAAGTCTAGAATGGAATATGGCATATTTAAAAACCCCGCCAAAAAAGCCCGCTGTCACTTAGTTCACAGCTCTACTACCTTTTTTTTATACTACTAGCGCCAAAGTAGTATTAAAAAAAAGGATTGGCTATTTTTTTGTACGTAGTTACCGTTCTTCTCCTTGCGAGTATTATATTCCTTGATTTTTACAAATCACAGTGACAGCCATGCGGTGTTGCCTAACAAATTTTAGTCCAGGGTATGTTTTGTTAAAAATTAAATAAAATATAAACTTAAACATTTCACCGGTTTGATTATTAGATAAATTCAAAATAAAATAATCTTAATTTTATTTAATTTCAATTCAATAATCAGACCGTTGCAAAATGCTACCCGATAGTTGTGACGGGAAAAGAATAGGCAACCTAACGTTTGCGTATTCTATGGGCTTCATACTTTCGATTGGTATAGAATTTATCTAATAATAACCAAACCGGTAAAGTGTTTAATTTTTTTTTTATTATTAATTAAACATACCCTGGACTAAAATTTGTTAGGCAACCCATATGCAATATATTTATTGACATATTAAATTAAATATAAAATACATTTCATCAAATAAACATCTCGGTGTAGGTCGTTCTATATCGGGATCTTTTGGCTTGCAAAAACGGTCCCAATATTTGACTGACAACTATCCCCTCTACAAGAATTTGTCCTGCCAACAGTTTTAAATATTAGCCTATCTATACGAAGTCATCCCTCGTCTTAGAAGTTGTTGTGATTGGTTAAAGTTTTCATTGGCTAAAGTAAGTGTCAAAGTCCATGCGCGGCGCACGAAAATGGCTAGTTGTCAAACCTAATATAGTTAGGAAGTATATTACTGTACCTCTTATTAGTTTTTTTCATTCATTTAAAATAATGTCACTTTTGTGATTTACTACTAAATGTGATAACAGCGTATTTTTTTTTATAATAATAATAATAATAAATTTTATTTCGGGAAAAACAACTTAACAATAGTTACAAATTTATAATCTTTTATAATCACTATCAAATGCAACTTTAATGTCGCAAAATCTGAAATCAAAGTAAATTTTGATTTTATACTTTATAATTTATTATCTTTTTTTTAAGACTTTTCTAGAGAATCTGCATTTGTCCACTAATTTTTGCTCACGGTTCTTCGGAAAACTAAAAGTAAATGAATAAAAAGAGATGTTAAATTATGAATATGTCTAGTTACTCATTAACATAAATAGTAAGTTCCGAAAAACATAACCAGCGGCATCAAACGGTAACACCGGCCTGTGGCAATTTTGGCACTCAAGCTTGAGACGTTTTTTCGCTTATTTTAAAATTAAATCAAGTCTGTTCCAGAGCCGAACATTACACTCAAACTGATCTTATAGTATTATATTATCTGTGTCGATACCTTAGTTCACACTGGTACTAACTTTTCGGAAAAAGTGGTTGCAATTAGGACGTTGCTGCACAACATCATGGGGTTTAAATTTCACTGACAAAAAAATTGTAATTAGTACGAGTGTGAACTGAGGTATCATTTTATACGTCGTTTATTTATCACTTATTTATCTACGAAATGTATAACGATGTGCACCATCGTAGGCCACTTTTAAAACACGACTTAAATATGTCAAGTTTTACCGATTTTTAAATGACATAATGAATGCAACCATCATAGGCCCGCTGATCGGTTAGTTTCATCTGATTTGTCACTTGTACCAGTATACGCCTGAATCATTCCGTTATGTACCAGTATACTGTTAAGGTTATTTTGTATGTTATGTCCAATATAGTAAGTTCAGAGGTTGGTATTTAGGATATTTAAGCAAATTACGTTTGAAAGACAATAAATAAAGCACATTTAATTTAAAATTCAAATTATCGTAAATGTGACAAGCGTCAACTTAATATTTTGACTGAAAATATCACGGTATTGTCGAACAGACTAAGCTTGCGCTTCGTATTTGGTAGAATTAAACGACTCCTTGTACAAATTATACATTTCAATCAAATTCAAACAGCCGCCAGCAAAAATGTGTGTGATGAACTTGAATATTTATTCCGGGTCATGGATGTTATCTCTACATGTGCTTTATAAAGTATGTATATATATTATCGTCATCTTGTACCCATAGTACAAGCTTTACTTTGCTTGGGACACTGGGTCGATTCGTGTAAGATGGTCCCTTAAAATTTATTTATTATTTAAAAAAAAATCCGTTCAGACACTAAAATTTAACGTAATTTTTGTCTTATGTTTATTATTTGTTTTCTTGGCTTGTTTTTCCCGTATTTATTTTTTTATTTAAACCCATGATTAGATTTTTACTTTCTTTGTTCGTTGATCCAAATATTTTTTAAATTATACGTAAGTTACCGACATCTTTTTTGCTATTTTACTTTACAATTGCCTGTCGTGCCAACTAAGCAGCTTCCATCTCTAAATTCGCCGAATACGGACAAAGACTTAAAAATCCGGACATTTGGCGTAACTTGGATTTCCCCCATTAATAAAAAAAAAAAAATTGCTTTATTTTTTATTGACTTTAAACCCCGGACGGCCCCCGGACGGCTTCAAACTAGGACAAATCCGGGGTAACCCGGTCATATGGCAGCCCTAGTGGTGACTCTGGTTTACTGTAGGTAATGGCGACATATGGCTATTATTGTACTCCAAACAACCATCGATACTGATTGGAGAAAACTGTATCATAACCAAAAGTAAGCCTAATTTGATACGTAGTAGGTAGAAAAGACGTAGGCCGCATCGACTGTCCGTCGCGCCACTATGCGCAGTCGGACTCCGCAACGATGACGAGCAAGCATACTGAGATAACTGCCACTTGTACTTGATAGGTGTACTGCGTACAGTGGTACAAGTGACTTATCTCAGTATACGATGTTCTAAATTAAAAAACGGTGTTAGTTATATCAGTATACGTCACTTTATTTCAAAAACTAGCAGTAATTTTGTCATGAAAATTTTATAGCATGTAGATATAAGTATTTTGATCTTAAATATGCAAAAAAACGAAAATCGTAAAAATGTCAGTTGCATCAGTATACGTAGGAGGTATCGAATTGTTGTTAGAAATTTGTTAATGTAGACATAAGTGAACATTATTATTCGGGTCTATATTGATTTGTAGAAAATATTTTTCGTCGAATGTTTCATTTCGCCGAAAAGTCATTTCGTAGAAAGCCTTTTTCTTTGAAACCGTAAATTATTTGAGATTGTTATAAAACAAACCTAACCTAACCCAACCAAATCAAAACCTAGGATAATATTTGCAAGTATTATGATAAATGCCTGACTCCAGAGGAATATAAATTCTACGAAACGATTTTTCGGCGAAATGATAAATTCGACGAAATAAGTTTCTAGGAAACAAAGGGCTCCCGTCGCGACGATATACACTGAGAATAAACCTCGGAGACTTGTTGAGGTACTCTTCAATCATAATCGTTTGGCCTTTTGTAATTTTGCACATCCAGAGGATCGCGACCACTATCTGTTCCACTAAGTACGGTTATATGCTGCGTGGACCGCCCGGTGCACGCTGCCGCCCACTGCCTTCTTCACTGTGTCAGACTATCTAGTTGGTGCCCTTCCTTGCGCACGTCTGCTATCAATTTGTCCTATGATAATCTGCTTCTCCAGACCGCATAATATGTCCGAAGAAGTTCAGGGCTCGTTTCCGGCATATCGCGGAGAGTCGTGTCGAGATGTTAAGTTCTTTTAGTATCGGCTCTTTTGTTCGCATCGCAGTCCAAGGTATACCAAACCAACCTGCGCCAACACCACATCTCGAAAGCATCGATCTTATTGCTATCGCGGCGTCTCAAACTCCAAGTTTCTGCACCGTACGTAAAAATGGAGAACACTAGAGCTCGAACCAAACGCACCTTACCTTTCAAATAAACAATGCAAAGAATGACACACAAAGCAGCAAAATTCGATCGGTTTCTTGGGAGTTAGGGTAGCGAAGTGGTTAACGGACCGGCAATGCTCATTATTCAATTATTCTTTAAGCTGCAATCTTTGTATCAATGGTTTAAATAAAAATTGTGGTGTGTCCACATTAAAATAAAGAGACATTGCATGTTTCATAAATTTATAAAATAACAGCGTCCTCTCTCGCTTACTCGTTCACTGCTGAAAAGTGGTGCAGTAAAACGTATTCACATAGAGGTGGCTAAGGTGTAAAAACTTTCAAATAAACAATGCAAAGATCGACACACTAATCATATGGAATAATTCGATCCGTTGCTTCCACCAGGTAGCTCATTTTTAATTTTTCTTCAAGCTTTGATCTTTGTATCAAAGATGTAAATAAAAATTGTGGTAAAAAAAAACAAGACATTACATGTTTCATAAATTTATTTATGTAATCAGTTACTACAAGTGAAATGCGATTTTATGAGCCCAAGAAAGTGGTGACACGTACTTAACTCAATTAGCAATATTTTAACTCAATCAGCTTAAACGGAATACTAGTTTACAATTCTAGATTGTTGCAACCCTAGCCTCCAATTTTTCACATTCCATTTTCAATTTTAGTGATGACATTTGAAATAAAACTTAAGTACATACTATTAAGTTAGCTTTTTGAATATTATGTAAGAAATCACTCACGCTCTTTGTACTGTATATATTAGTTTTATGGATTTTTACTCTAACACCGTCGGACAAACTATACCATACCAAAACATCGTAGTGGCCCTGTTCTATGTAGTAACATTGAATATTGATAATATGTTAACAAACATGTTTTATCATAGTGAAAAAAAATCATACTGTGGGTACTATACATACGAATGATTTAAATAAAACACAAAACCACTATACTGATTAAACATCGACCAGGATTGAAAGTGTAAATATTAGTTAGGATCTGAAACAAAGAGATTGGCATTGACATTGGATACTTTCTTTTAGTCCCTATAATATTGTATATAATATTATACTATATATTACGTATAACTTGCCGTTTATTGCTATTTCTGAAAATAAATAAAATAAATAAATACATATTAAGGGATAACCATACACAAATATACGCTGTTAACGATTTGTAAATTAGTTCGGTGAATAGATCAATAGAGACTAAAGTACTAGGGGTGACCTTATTTACAAACGGTCCGGTAGTTTTGAATTTTTGATATGTTGTCTAAGATGGTAAGTGAGTGTTTAAAATGCAAAATGCACAATTCTCGCCCCTCCGCGCCCGCCGCTATATTGGAAAAAGTATTATATTATATACCGTCGGGGATAGTGCAATACCGCGTAAGTAACAAGTGTAGATACGAATCATACTAATCAATATTCAAACAAATGCTAAGCATTTTATTGAAATGAGAACTTTATCGACAGCTGTTATTTACGCGATTGCACTATCCGCGACGATATGTATTATGTCAAACTTGCCGTTTATTGTTATTTCTGAAAATAAATTAATGAATATTAAGGGATAATCATACACAAATGTACGCTGTTAACGATTTATAAATTAGTTCGGTAAATAGAGACTAAAGTACTAGGGGTGACGTTATTTACAAACGGTCCAGTAGTTTTGAATTTTTGATATGTTGTCTAAGATGGTTAGAGTGAGTGTTTAAAATGCAAAATGCACAATTCTCCCCCCTCCGCGCCCGCCGCCATATTGGAAGAAATATTATACTACATATGTATTATGTCTAACTTGCCGTTTATTGCTATTACTGAAAATAAATAAATAAATATTAAGGGATAATCGTACAAAAATATACGCTGTTAACGATTTGTAAATTAGTTCGGAGAATAGAGACTAAAGTAATAGGGGTGACCTTATTTACAAACGGTCCGGTAGTTTTAAATTTTTGATATGTTGTCTAAGATGGTTAGTGAGTGTTTAAAATGCAAAATGCACAATTCTCCCCCTTCCGCGCCCGTCGCCATATTGGAAAAACTGGCACTTTCTTCAGATTTTTGCTTTATATCTTCATTTAGGAGCCCTTCGTTAACGTAAACCCGTTATTCACTGGATTAAATAAACAAATAGTAAAATTAAGGAGGCCAACCAACCGTATAGTGACGTCATATCACGTTATTTTCACAGAATCTAAGCGTTTTTGACAGTTCATAAAAAGGAGCAGATTTGATCTGTTCGTCAAGTGCCTACATGGATACACATTCAGAGGCCCCTTCGACAGTGCCGCAGAATCACACATTGCGGTCCTCGGGCGAATAGTCGTGTTTCGATCACGGTTGTCAATATAAGCAGAAGTAACGGTTATAAAATCAAAAACGAGGATAGCATGTTCTTTCTTACATTATTCTATTGTATCATTTACATTTTTATCTCAACGTATTTCGACTATAATTCAATAATTATTTACTTTGTTCATAAAAATTGATCCAATTTTGATGTAAGACGTGAGTAACGGTAATCTTCCATTTGAAAAGTTTGTATAACATTTAATTGTAAATTGATTTAATTTGATCTATGACTCACCGATCCTTTTCCTGTGAGACGCAGTATTGTCGATCACGAGTGAAGAGACACAGCCTCTTAGCATTGCCGGCAGAAGAGGACAACCGGTGCTAAAAAAAGATTAGTATTTTATAAAACCCGACGAGTTGCTTTGCAGCCTGCCCCATATTGCGGATACTTTGTCGTACTAATTTATTTTACTGGTAACGATAAATGTTCAGTGACTGACACTGAAAGTCAGTGAATGTCACTGATGTAAAATTTGAAGTAATTTCCGCATAATAAAGCCAAAAGTACTTCATAGTGACGAAGGTCCACGTTTTCAATCCATGTGAATAATCTTTCAGAAACAAATACATCCCAGGCTGTATTACCCTCCACCAATACCACCAACGGGAACCCCCTCCGCCACCTCCACCGCCCCCACCGCCCCCACCGCCTCCGCCGCCGCCTCCGCCGCCGCCACCGCCCCAACGACCGATAGGAGTTCTGTCGCCAAGATCACCAAGATCACCCTGTTGTAAAAAAAATGGTATACTTAGTTATTGGTAGGATATTTTTAAGTATTAATTACTAAATTCAATTCAATTCAAATTATTTATTTCGGAAAAAGATCCATATATTTTTAGTAAATACAGCTTAACATAAGGTTAGTACACACACAATGAAATATTGACATAATAAATAATGAACTATAATAAACAGCACTTACACTTTTCTCACACTAGCTTTTTGTTTTTTTCTAGATGCACCATTTCTCGACATCTGTTGCTGCCACATGTAGGCTGTTCCAATGCTTTAGCAATGGTGCATCTAGCTTACCAGCCAACGTTCTCAGGATGCCATTGCCACTGTCAGTCATTCTCCGCATGAGCGACGCCGATCTGTTGCGTATAATCGCGTAAAAATCGTCCGTGTGCGCCTCCGCAAACATCCCGGACGCACTACAGTGACGTGGCAGTCCCATTAGCATCCTGAAAACGTTGTTGTACTGTATCCGTAGAGCGTTATATGCTCGCTGAGTATAGCTGGTCCACAGGCTGCAGGTATAAAAGGACTGACAAAACGCCTTAAAAAGCGTCTTTTTCACGTCCTTGTTACACCTAGCGAACCTGCGAGCCAGCATATTTCCACGCACAGCCAACGCTCTGCGCTCCCTCTCGATGTCGAGGTCATCCTTGAGGTCCTCAGTGACCCAGTGTCCAAGGTACTTGAAAGCTTTAGTGACCTTGAGCAGTTCTCCGCCCAAGGCCACAGGTATTGTCTTATAGGATTTTTTCCTTGCTTTGAAAACAAGTACCTCGCTCTTTTTCCCATTGTACCTTAGCCCATGTCTCACCGAGTACCTCTCACAAATACCCAATAACTCCTGCAGTGCACTCATGGATGGACTCAACAACACCATGTCGTCCGCATAGCTAATGTTATTCATGGATTTACCATCTACGGAGCAAACGACATATGCATTGTTGAGCTCATCCATCAGCTGGTTCACATAGAGGTTAAATAACCTGGGGGAGGTCAGGCCGCCCTGCCGTACTCCACACTCTAGTTGGTATTCATCCGAGTGAACACCTGCCCACCTGACAGAGTTTACCTGATTTCCGTACCAAAATTTAAGGGTCTCGATCAACTCCTCAGGCACACTGGTCTCGTTTGACAACTTTTGCCACAGTATGTCATACGAGACCAGGTCAAAGGCCTTCGATAAGTCTAGGAAGCAAATGTAATAGTAGAGTTGCTAAGCCGCGAAATTGTGCGCATCGGGTTACAAGCATGAAATTTCTACCACACATAGAGCCATCCACGGTGATTATTTTCAGATGTGGAGGGAAGTCAGATTCGTCCCCTGTGTGGTAGGAGAGCGGGGTGAAGAGGACCAAGTACTGCTCTTTTTCTTTTTTTTATTACTGATCAGTTAAGGCTATTAGGGCCTGTGCGACATCGTTTTCGTGTAAAATAGATATCAGCTATTATTTTTTTATGTTATTTAAAAATAGTTTCATATAAAAATTTGGGTTTATTGCCGAAAAGGTAAAAATCACAACTAGTTTTTTTTATTCAGAACGATAAATAAGTTATCTATCCTGAATATTTACAATTTAAAAAAATATTACTAAACAGCAAATTTAATTTTGTTTTTAAAAATGTATACATATTGGGCACATCTCATACAAAAAGTACCTTGAAAAAAATGTTGATGTTAAGCTTAGCCTGCGTGTTCTAGTACATTTTGCTAAGTCGCGAAATTGTATACATCGGGATACAACCACGAAATTTCTACCACAGATAGAGTATTCTGCGGTGATTATTTTCATATGTGGAGAGAAATCAGATTTGTCCCCTGTGCGGCGGGAAAGTGGGGTGAATAGGACAAAAGAGTCCTCTTTTTCTTTTTATATTACTGATCAGATAACGCTACTAGGACTTGCTTGGTGTCGTTTTCGTGTAAAACAGATATCAGAAATTAATTTTTTATGTTATTTTTGTATAGTTCTATATAAAAATATGGGTGTATGGCCAAAAAGGTAAAAATCACAACAAGTTTTTTTTAGCTTCCTGGGTGTTGTAAATCGCTATCACTTTACAAAAAGCACGATTTTTTCAACTCACCGTACAACGTGGTATCAATCCTCTATCTAGTCGCCTAGTGCGATTGGCAACGATACATTGGCAGTAATGGTCGCTTAACTGTGACCGGTTGCCATTTTTAAAAAAATAGAATAGAATAAAGTTTATTAAGTTTTTTTTTTTAAGAAAACCGACTAAAGTAACCGTTCCATTAAGTTCTGGTTTTGGTGTTGCCACATTTTAAAATGAGTATGTTTTTATAAATTAATAATAAAATAAATAAACATCTCAGAAAATAAATAAAAACAGAGATTACTTCATCTTTTTAAGCAGAATTCAGAAAAGTAATAAAATGATAGTCTTAAAAATATGAAATGTTGTCAATTATGTTAGAAAACAGCGGACTAACAACTCTACTATAAAGCTTAATTTGGAAGAGAAATATGAATGCAATCCAATGCAATGCATTTGGAATATAAACCCACGTCCCATGTCTGAAGTGGAGGTCGGGGGAGTCAAGTCCCCAAACAGTGAAAATAAATTTAACGATCTTCGATGTAAAATAAAATATTGCGTGTACTGCGACGTTCGTCAGCACAGCGTGGGGGATGGCAAAAAAACCCGAAAAACAAGTATTGTACGGTCCACATACCGCACATTGCCATCTCAGCGAAATAACCAACAATCGCGTAAAGCATTGACATACGCGCCAGTACACGTTCACATTAGACAACAACCACGCGTGTCCTCATTAGCATTATCATTCATAATATCGCGCTTTTATAGTTTACTTTGATATTATAATTAGTGTGTATTTTCGACTATATAAGTGAGTTATTATTACATCCAGCAAATAACATTTCATAATTGGTGTATGTGACACTAGCAGCCCGTACAAGTATTATTATCAAAAAAATTACCAAGTGCGAGTCTAACTCGCGCACCGAGCGTTCAGTGAATTTATTTATTTATTAACCGTATTCATCCCATCGCATCTGAACTGGTAGGGTCCGGTTAAGTTAAGTTTCCACCTAATACGTATGGCGCCGCTTACAAATGAGGTGCAAAGAATGCAACCAATGCAACAATGCAAATATTATTTTTATGATTCAATTTGAAATGTTTTGTTTTCAGATTATTCCCTGTACTTGTAGTATAATACGATATTACTTGCCAGATTTCATAGTTAACGAAGTCGGTAAACGAAAAGCATCCCACAAACTTTGATTCTCTTGAGTGACGAAATATACTTACATTAAATAAATAAAAAAAAACGTATTTTTTCTTGTGAACTTAGAAGTGTTACACCGGTAGGTTCGGTCAAAAACTTCGAACGTCTGCGGTAAGATGTGGATTATAAAGTATTAACATAGAGGTCGCTGAGGTGTAAAGCCTTTCAAATAAACAACAATGCAAAGATCGACACATAAAGCATAAGGGATAATTCGATAGGTTCCTTGGAAGTTAGGGTGGCGAAATGGTTAACGCGCTGGACCAGCAATCCAGAGGAACCGGGTTCAATTCCCGATCTCTTCCACGAGGTAACTGATTTTCAATTTTTTTTTAAACTGATCTTTGTATCAAGTCAAGTGTTTAATATAAAAATTGTGTTGTGTACCTACCCACATTAAGAAATGAGACATTAAATGTTTCGTAAATTTATAAGTAATATCGTCTTATACTACAAGCACAGCGAATAATCTGATAACAATAGATTTCTAATTGATACATTAAAAAATATGTTTCCGAAACTTATATGAGGACAACCCGGTTGCATTAACTTTGCACCTCATTTGTAAGCGCCGCCATACGTACCTACTAGGCGCAAACTTCAAGTAACCGGTCCCTACCAGTGAAGATAGGATGGAATGAATTCGGTTAAGAGGCCTTATTTCTTTTTAAATGCTTTGCTTGTTTCTTAACATATTATTGATGTTACTACCTAGAACAGGGCTATTGAGATTTATTGGTATATATTTGAAACCTACTGTTTGAACTTTTCATTGATAATTTTTGTTTCAAAAACTACTTGAAACTGACAGAATTTACGCGGTAAATTAGTTTTTTTTTTATTTATTTTCGACTGCACGCAATGAGAGCATGAAATAGAAATCGGAGACAAGAAATTCACTTAAAAAAGTTGGTTGAAATTATCAGTATATTTGTCATAATATGAGAAAAATAAATTCTAAAAGGAATAAAGCCTCTTAATAAGTAAAAAAATGGGCGGAACGCTCGGTGTGCGAGTCAGACTCGCACTTGGCAATTTTTTTAGTATTTAATTTTACATTAAAAATAGTTAAATTTATATTTACTGTTTTTAGAATTTGTATTAAATGGGTTTTCGAACAGTATTTTTTAATATAAAAATATAAGCGTTTATTTGCATTTATTACTAGTAAAGATTAATAATTTTAAGTCGTGGCGTCATATAGTATGGGGAATGAGTTGGGCATCATCCAGTTACCCGATAACGACACTAAACTTGACTCAAAGATCCAAACTAATCCACCAGTTTTTTTTTCCTGAGCGCCGGCAGCTCTGTACTTTGATCCTTCCGCCCCATTTGTCGCGGAGTTCAAACTCCTTGTAGACTCCTAGTAGCCAGATTTTAGAGATTTGGCAACCCTATTTTCAACTGACATTATGAAAGAAGCTGAAACGCCAAAACCATTTTTTTTGCTTCATCGTTATCGAGTAACAAGCTTCCTATACCCCATTTTTTTTTAAGTAAAGCAGTAACGTCTGATATGCAAACATTCGGTTTACGTTAGCAGACGTTAATGCTGATATTATTAATTAAATGGTTTGGTGTAGCACAATACCTGATTTTTTGAATCGCCCGAACGCGTCTGTAACGGACGGGGCAAAGTGGCAGTTGAAAGATTGTATGAGAAACTTGTGATTCTTTAAGTAAGAGTGATAAATGATAATATACAACAATACTTTATTGCACAAAAAAATATTACATGAGAAATCATAAATTAAATAACGGTAGACAATAGGCGGTCTTATCGCTAAAGAGCGATCTCTTCCAGACAACCAAATGATAATATTTCAAGTATAGCAGTTCAATAATGTTATGCCACGGTGTTTTGTCGGTGTGCATTTAAGATCGTTTCTGCATAACTTTATACTTTACATATATATTTATTTATTTATATATATTATGTAAGTACTTAATCCTTAAGATGCCAATGACGTTAACTAAATAAAATCATATATTTTGATAACTTTAAAACAATATGTGTGTGTACCTACCTCTAAGATGAACCTCGCAACATCATTCCAGTTCACCTTAAGCTGAAAAATATAAGATAAGAAACATAAGACTAGTATTCAGTAAGTTTTCAGTTTTAAGTATTCAGTAGAAATTTAAATGACATTCTGTGTGGAAGAGAATCGAAAAATATGATGAACATGAAGCATGCTACGAGCCGCCGCGGTTGCCGCTCTATTTGGTCTAGGGCTTGCAGAACCCTGAAATTTTTGTATGGTAGCACCGGGAATTCCCCCGGGAGTTCTACAAAAAATTCCCGGTTATGCAAGCCCTAACTTGGCCCCACGCTGCGCCGCCGCTCGCTGCCTCTCAGCGCTAAGACCGGCCGTAAAAAAATGCCACCAATTAGTACTTTTTATCTTTATTAAAGCTGTAACGTCTGCTGGCGTAAATTAAATATTTACAATCAAGCGAAAAGTTTACTAGTTCAGGCGGGGTACGAACCCGCGTTTCCATCGGATTTCCGGACCAATTTTTATTGGACCATTGAACCAGATGCCAGAGCCATTGAATTTTTCAACCAGTTGGTTCTTGCATGCCTTAGCCCCGCACATGCCTTAGCCACACCCTTAAAAAATTAAATTTTTCGCTAAGTATTACTTTGTCCATAACGACCACATCTCAAGCACGTAGAATTTTCACATAGCGACCGCTTTGCGTGACCCGCATGAAAACTGTTTAAAACGCCCGTGCAAAGTGGCTCAAGCAATGCCACTTAAGTTTGGCTAAGCTGTACCTTGGTTCTATTCTTATAGAATTGTCAAAAATTACCGTGGCTGGAGGCGGAGAAAGAACTTCTGCGTAAGAAAACGCGAATATTAAACACAAGAGCGGAGCAACAAACATGATGGCGGAGAGCAGATATTTTCGTCTCAATTAGATTTATATAAGCTTTCCTCGGTTAATCACGTTAATCTCCGTCGACTAGTTATTAATTTTTGCTATAATTGCTCATTAACGGAAACAAGGAACATTTGATCACGTGTCAAATTTTGATAACTGAGCAGCTACCAAATGATTTTTTCGTTAATTTGTGATAAAAGTATTTTTAGTATTTTACACAATATGCTAAAAGTAATAATATATGGTCGATGGGACTGGAGCTACCTAAAAGCTAAAGTTAACGGTGGCTCATACCTACCAAAAAATCATCAAGTAAGCTACATAAAATTCTCTTAAAAAAAGATTCTATATACTTTTTTGCTAGGATCAATATTTATTGCGATATGAAGGGAAGAAAATAAACTTCTGTTCTAAGTATCTCGTTCTTCGTCGTATCCTCATTATTGAGGGACGTGACAATTCAGATTCAGATTCAGATCTTTCTTAATAAAATATACATTTTACAAGTCATGTCATCAAATACCTACAATATACATTATATAAATTATTATTAAATGAAATTAACAAATGTACATTATACATACATTTTTAGTTTTGGGTCAGCGCGACTGTGGGAACTCTGCACTGACGCTCTCTAAGCCGCACGGTCTTGATCTAGGTGCATGCCAGCCTGTAATGTTGCTCCAGTTGCCGATATTACCGTGCCCTCCGGCGTCCTCTACTCCTTTTCCCCGCCATGCAGCCCGTAATAAAAAAAAATTCAGGCTCTCCGGTCCAAAAATGGCCAGGTGGCCAAAAAAGGTGAGGATTCGCTGGGTGCAGACGGCAGACACCCGTGTCTAGATCAGCTCATCGAGGATGGATTCATTTGTGTGGCGTTCAGTCCATGAGATCCGGGGCATTCTACGCCAGCACCAGATCTCAAATATCTGTCTTACTTGGTGTCCAAGGCATATAAAAAGATCGAGAAGCCAAGGGTCCGCATTAGTCGTAGTTTTGTTTTACAGTTTATGCCTCTATTCCTCCATATCTTCTCGATTCGTTTCAGTGTAGCTTTGGCATTTGAGATCTTTGATTTAAGCGAAAGTTATACATATTGTGTTTCTATTAAGTATGTTTCACACTTAAGTTTAACGACTGTCTGAGCTATATCTACAACCTTGGTTCTCTTGCGTATCTCATCACTTCGGATTCGATCCCGTAAGGAAACTCCGATTTATTTTAAGCCTTATTATAAGGCTCATTGGCCACGTTTCAGCGCTGGATGTTAATGCTGCCCATACGAGCTGGATTCGACGAGTGACCTCTTTTTCGAAATTCAACATACTCAACTAGATTGTTTGTCCCAGGTATATACGTATATTATAGTCATCTACAGTTTCGATAGTTGGTAGAAGTCCTGGCGCTTTGCCGACCGCTGCCGCGGCACGCTCGCTTCGCTCGCTCGACTCGCGCGCTGTTGTGATTGCAGTTCTAACCTAACCTAAACCATTAATCTACTTTACTGGTAGCAGTCCAGTCCGGGGACGTTTCGCCTGCCGCTACCTCGGCACGCTCGCTTCGCTCGCTCGGCTCGCGTGCTGTTCTGCGTCGTTCGCGTCGCGTGTCGCGTTTTGTGGTCGCTGTTCCAAACTCCACCCAACCCATTAATCTATTTTTCTCAAACATCCAAGGAAATGTCGTTCTTATGATCGTGGTAATAGAACGCGAAATACGTCTTTGTATAGCAATTGTTGAAGATTCGTTCTAATTTCAAATTAGAGGTCAATAAAGGAATTTCATACAACATTATTGGCCGTGGCCAACAAAGAGATTGTCTTTTATTTCAGTGGGGTTTATTTCTTTTATTGATAATCTATGGCATACTGCCAATAAAAAAAAACGTTTCTTGCATGCATATTTACGTTTTATTTTTTATATTTAACTAGATTATTCAATTAGATTAAAACAGATATTCAATAAAATAAACAAGGAATCACGTTTATTGTAAAAAAATATAACAATGTCTAATTAATAAGGTGTTGTCATTTTTTATAAATAGAATCATCTTAACATTTGGTGGCAAAAACATTAACCCGAACAGCTTATTAAATAAATTTTGAAAAAAGTAAAAAGTTGGCGGGAATAGTAAAAATATATGAATATATAAGTACTCAGAATACTACTCGGATCCCAAATCATTCAGACCAATCAGCTTAACCTCTTTTCTGCTTAAAACACTTGAGAGGTTATGTGACAGGGAGCTGAGGGAGAAGGTATTAACTAGTGTACCCCTACACCCTAACCAACATGCCTACAGCCAGGGCAAATCTACAGAATCAGCTCTTCATGCCGTGGTTTTCAAAATAGAAGGGGCCTTTATGAACAAGTCTATGTGCCTAGGCACCTTCATAGATATCGAGGGAGCCTTCGACAAGACCAATTTCACCAGCATAACAGCAGCATTGGTAAGGCACGGTGTTAATGATGTTATGGTACAATGGATAAACAACATGCTGAGCAAGAGGGTCATCAGACTCGGAACCGGCGAGACACAACAGGCACTGGTGGCAAAGGGGTGCCCCCAGGGAGGCGTACTCTCACCACTCCTTTGGAACATGGTGGTGAACGACCTCATCGCCACACTAAATGACAATCACTATTACACAGTAGGATACGCTGACGACATAGTGATACTGACGAGCGGCAATCACACAGGTACGGTATGTGACGTCACCCGCTCTGCACTGGCCATCGTGGAACGCTGGTGCAACCACAACGAATTGACAGTCAATCCAAAAAAGACTGAACTGGTAATGTTCACCAACAAACGTAATCTGGGCACCTACCGACTGCCCAGACTGTTCAATACAGAGCTCCAATTGTCGACTGAGGTAAAGTATCTAGGGGTAATACTTGATAGCAAGTTGAATTGGAGCAACCATCTAAACAACAAAATTGACAAAGCTACAGTTGCGTTCTGGCAGTGCCGTAGAATGGTAGGTAGAACTTGGGGTCTTAATCCTAAGATCACACTACGGCTATACCAGGCAGTCATCAGACCAATATTAAGTTACGGTGCAGTAGTATGGTGGCCACGAACCAAGCTAACCACCGTCGAAGCTAAACTACAACGACTTCAGAGGTTAGTTTGTATGGCGGCCACGGGATGCATGAGGACTACACCCACTGCAGCCCTGGAAGCTATACTGGGGCTGCCGCCGCTGCATCTCTTCGTTAAACAACTGGCGGCAGCTACGGCGATACGTCTTAAGAAACTGAACCTCTGGAGATCAGCTAGGGTGCCGCACACCGAAATCCTCTATGAGGCAGTAGGTAAGGAACCGCTGATAGAAGCGGTCACCGACAGGATCCCCAAGCAATTCGTCTTCGACAAAAAATATAAGATACAACTGCACGAGGAACCTGGCGAAGGTCTTAACCCAAGGGAGTTAAGAATCTTCACTGACGGGTCCAAAACAAGGTCAGGCACTGGCTCTGGGGTATTCTCAGAGGACCTAAACATACACATCTCCACACTACTAGGTACCCATAACACAGTCTTCCAGGCAGAATGTATTGGTATCATAATGGCAGCCCATGCAATCATCGCGAGGAAGGTAAAGGACTACCCCATCCGCATACTCTCCGATAGCAGATCAGTTTTACAAGCCCTGCAGAGCTACACAGTAACCTCAGGACTCATACATGATTGTCACCGAACATTGTCAGAGGTATGTAACAATAATAGCATAACTCTACAGTGGATCAAAGGACACAGCAACTCACGTGGGAACGACGCAGCTGACGAACTGGCGAGAGGAGGTTCGGAGATGGAAGCAGAGGGACCCGAACCAATGCCAGAATGCTTAGATAAATTTAAGGAATATAAAAGTCTTGTTGAAAATCAAACTAACGCTAAAATTAAAATTTTAAGAACTGATAATGGGACTGAGTACACCAGTAAAAACTTTACCGATTTTTTAAAGTTGTCAGGTATACAACATCAGACGTCAACACCATATACGCCTCAACAAAATGGTTTGTCAGAACGTATGAACCGGACTTTACTCGAAAGAGCACGGTGTATGTTAATTAATGCAAATTTACAGAAAGAGCTGTGGGCTGAGGCAGTTTTAACATCTGCATACATAGTAAACCGGTCACCGACACGCGTCCTGGACTATCAAACACCTGAGGAGAGATGGAGTGGCTGCAAACCAGACTTGAGCCACATGAGAGTCTTCGGCTGTGAGGCGATGGTGCACGTACCTAAAGAAAAAAACAAAAAATGGGATCCGAGGTCACGTAAGATGATTTTTATTGGCTATTGCGAAAATACAAAGGGGTACCGATTTTTTGACCCCAATACAAAAAAGGCAGTAAAAAGTCGAGATGTAGTGTTCCTTGAAAACTCTGTTAAGAGAGATATGGTACCAGTTTCCTTATCAGGTCCTGAAAGTCATCAAGTAAGCGATGGTAGCCAATCAGATGACGATTGCAGTAAGGATTTGTCCACTCATACAGCAGTCGAGACTAGTGAAGCCTTAGATGACGATGAATTTATACCTCAGCAACCAATTGATCCTCCCCCGAAGTTAACTATGACACTTCGTCCTCGTAATAAGATAGATACAATGCCTGAACCTGAGATATGTCTGTGTACTAATAATGATGTATCGTCCTGCCTGGTTCCAGAGACGTATGCTGAAGCGCTGTCATCCAAAGACTCGAAGTTATGGATCGAGTCAATAAAGGAGGAGCTAAAGGTTCATGAGGATAACGGCACATGGCAGCTAGTCGAGAAACCAGATGGCGCCAGGCTCTTAGGATGTAAGTGGGTATTCCGACTGAAGGACGAACCGACAGGACCAAGGTATAAATCAAGGCTCTGTGCGAAAGGCTACGCTCAGAAAAATACGGAAACATTCGCACCAACAGTTAGGTATGACTCCATCCGTCTTCTGCTATCTACGGCAGCTGAGAAACGTTTAAATTTGATGCAATTTGATATAAAGACTGCTTTCTTGTACGGTGAATTACAAGAAGAAATATTTATGAAACCGCCAGAAGGGCTCAATGTTGAAGGGAATTTAGTATGCAAGCTTATAAAGTCATTGTATGGATTAAAGCAAGCGCCAAGGTGTTGGAATGCAAAATTTGACTCGGTTTTAAAGAAATATGGATTTGAAAACAGTCATGCTGACAGATGTGTCTATGTGAGCAATAGTATAGCAGCAAAAGTGTATTTATTATTATATGTGGATGATGGATTGTTGTTCTCTACGGATCCTAATATACTGACAGAAGTATTGAGTGATTTTCAAACAGAATTCAGCGTGAAGATTTGCAAATCATCGAACTTTATAGGAATGCAGATTAAGCAATGTGACGATTATATCTTTATACATCAGCGAAAGTATATTGAACAAATGCTTACGAGATTTGACATGTGTAATGTCAACCCAATTAACATACCGTGTGATCCACATGCCACGCTAGAGAAAAGTAGTGTGCCGGAAAATGATAAGCGGATACCATACAGAGAAGCAGTAGGATCTCTTATATTTGCAGCTATAGTCACGATACCAGATATAATGTATGCAGTCTGCAAGGCAAGTCGTTATCTCAACAGCTTTGACAATACGCATTGGAATGCAGTCAAGCGGATCTTCAAATACTTAAAGGAAACGATGTCATATGGACTCTGTTTCAAATCAAATCAGAGTGCTACCCTGGAGTGTTTTTCAGATGCCGACTATGCAAATGACTCCTTGACGAGACGGTCCGTTACAGGGTATGTTTTCATGAAAAATGGAGCCGCAGTGACATGGAGCACTCAGCGACAACCCACGGTCGCGCTGTCGACTACTGAAGCCGAGTTCATGGCATCGTGTTGCGCCACCAAAGAGGCATTATGGGTGAGACAATTAATGCTGGACATTGGTGAGTTTCAACAAGATTCTATTGTAGTTAATATGGACAATTAAGAACTCTGACTTTCACAAAAGATGTAAGCACATAGACATTAAGTACAATTTTGTTAAAGAGAAGTATTATAAAAAACTTATAGATCTTAAATATGTTAGTACTGATTGTCAAATAGCAGATATTTTTACGAAAGCTCTGGCTAAACCCAAATTTCAACATTTCAGGGGTAAATTGGGAGTTGTTAAAAACCCAAATATTTTAAAGTAAATTTCGGAATAATTTTGTTTCCATTTGTGATTAATATATTGAAATGTTGAATTTTCATGTTTTTGTAGAAATGTTGCTTATGTTACGTAATGGTATTTTTGTTCCTTGGATTATGTCCATCTTCTCTGAGCTGAGGCTTAATTTATAATTTAACAGTTTGTGTTGTATATTCTATAGCTAACTTATTTTTTACTCATGGCGTGTAATTATTGTTGTATTGTGTTAGAAGGCTGAAATTGAGAGGGAGTGTTGGAATACAAACTCCAGCCTTATTTAATGTTCTGGTCTATGAATGTTCTGTCAGTTGTTAAGTGTGTCAACGCTGAAATGTCTCGGGAATAGGTCACGTTCTCCGTGTTTTAATACATATGTATTACTAAACTGGTGTATTTTCTACAAATTACCTAGTAGCGGTCATCACACATTCGATATGGTGCTATAGTCAGGATGCAGTTGGAGCTGGCGCGCACTCTGAAGATCAACGAGACAATTTTTTTCCACATTATTGTGTAATGATCATCGGTGCGGGCTTCCGCAAACATGCCGGATGCGCTGCAGAATCGCGGCAACCCCAACAACATCCTGAAGCCGTTGTTGTACTGGACGCGCAGGGAACTGATTGTCTTCTGCGTAAAGTTAGTCCACAGGCTGCACGTGTAGAAAACCTGACAATAGGCCTTAAAAAGTGTTATTTTTACCTGTTGACTACAACGTGCAAACCTACTTACCAACATGTTATATCGGACAGCCAGTGCCCTGCGCTCCCTTTCTATATCTAACTGGTCTTTAAGGTCGTTGGTGAGATAGTGTCCAAGGTACTTATATTTATACACGCATTTGAGCTCGTTGTTATATTAAGCTTTAAGAAAGGTACACTTTTCGGTAGCTCGCCTCCGACGGCCTTAAATACCAAATATTCGTTTTTTTAGCGTTGTACAGTAAGCCGTGCTTTTGTAGGGTTCCGTACCCAAAGGGTAAAAACGGAACCCTATTACTGAGACTTTGCTGTCCGTCCATCCGTCCGTCTGTCACCAGGCTGTATCTCAAGAACGGTGGTAGACAGGTACGTACAAGTTGAAGAGGTTGGGGGAGGTTAAAGGCAGCTTTTCTTCATTAAAGCCGTCAGTCGAACTCATAGCAGTTTTTGACAGAACAACCTCTAGACGGGAGTTCATTAACTTCCCTCTACTTTTCGAACTTGATGCACGTGTGTCCATGGTCTCGCCTCGAAGGAACTCAAGGGAAGGGAAGGGACTTTTTGAACATGATTAAATCCCGTTTTGCTATAACAATATAGTTACTGCTGGTTGCTGTACACACCAATGATTTAAATAAAACACAGAATTACACACGAACCACTATATTGATTAAAGATCGACCAGGATTCATTGAAGGTGTAGATATCAGTCAGGGTCTGCAACAAAGGGATTTAGATTGACATATAATTGGGTATTTACCTGGATTCAGAATCTACGATTAGTTTTTTTACGTCGTATAGTTTTTTAGATATAATTTCTAAAAACCTCGATGTATCATTTAAGGAAAATTACTAACTAACTGACAGTTATTAAAAAAACTCGCTGTCATTCTATAGAGTTATTTTTGTATAAATAATAGTGCTTTACCATGTCGCACATTTGTATACATTTGCCAGAGCCTCCAAAGCTTGTACGAGGTTGCCTACAATATAATATAGGAGTAAAAGTGACCGTTCACAACAAGGTACGAATGAATTTCACTGAAAGGACGGCTTCAAAGGGCGGAACTAAATAACGCACGTCTACCACCACCGCCCGCACCGCTCAATTCCTCACTTTCATCATCATCGTTATCGGGCGTCGACTTTGCTACAGCGCCCAGCACGGTTGTCTATTCTCCTATTCTATTTTTTTTAAATGTTATTTGTTTTAGGTGCCACAAAAAGGTCCTCTCACAAAAATCGAAATTAAATACCGAACATTCTCCTATCGCGTGATATGCCTACACGTCGACATTGGCGAAATATGTACATCTTGCTAACCCAGCAAGTATTAAAAGCCACAGAAGGAAAAATAAAGTAACGCTAATCTTCCATTTGATAACTTTGTGACACAATTTACCTAAGCGTAAATTGACTTAATTTGACACTGAAATGTTTCAAAAATGAGTTCTATAGCATGAAATAATCATGTTGGTGTAAATTCTAAATAAATGATTGCGATGTCTACAGGTCGCAGACGCAGAGCCACTAGCGGATCTATGACTCACCGATTCTTTTCCTGTGAGACGCAGTATTGTCGATCAGGAGTGAAGAGACACAGCCTCTTACCCTTGTTAGAGGAAGACAACCGCTTCTAAAAAAGATAAGTGTTTTATAATACCCGACAAGTTGCTTTTCAGCCTACGCCGTATTGCAGATATTTAGACGTACTAATTTATTTTAACGGTAACGATAAATGTTCAATAACTGACATTGAAGGTCACCGACGATAAAAAAGGTAACAGGATCAACATTATTAAACTATCGTTGGTCATCTTTAATAATTATAAAAACGGTTTAAATTCAGGTAAAAGTTGTCAGGAACGGCCCAACATGTTTCGATCACTCATATGGAGCTCGTCTATAGTAAAACTCGATAAAGAAAATAATGGTTTAATAGGTATATAAATTGTGCACGAAATTTAGTGGAAGCTTCTCCATCTAATACTTTCGTCGCAAAAATGCTACCGCTCGCCGGTAACTGCTTATGAAATAAATATTTAGCCATAGTCAATGATACCATAAATGTTTTAAATTGAATAAACATCCATGTTATTGAGAATCTAGGTACAATCTCGCCGCAAACACCTCTAACTGCCTTGTGTGATCTTGGCTGGATTTTTTTAACATAATATAACTAGTATAACATCGTAAAAATATACGAGAAATAATGGAACGCGCCATATTTTTATTTTACTTGCCAAGGGTACCGAACGGTAAACGTCAAAATGCTTTTAAATCGTTGAATTTATTGATTAAATTTAAAGATTTTTGAGGTAGGTCGGGTACCTAAGGTATAGCTTCTTGTAAATATAGAAAAATAAATATAGGTAAATCGCCAATTACTGGCCACCGTTCAATAACTGGCCACCTCATACTAAAAATGAATTCAGTTTGCAGGTTAACAGAGTTCATTTTTAGTATGAGGTGGCCAGTTATTGAACGGTGACCAGTAATTGGCGATTTACCTATTACTTACTTTGTTACTTATAGTAAAACTATATTTGGCTATCTTTGAAAGAATTAGTATCCTTCAACGTTTAATGGTATTGTTACGCCGGTAGGTTAGGTCAAAAACTTTGAATGTCAATTTCAGTGCTTTAGAGGCGTTTTCGGCAGGCTGAAAAGTCATTTCAGGCCGTTTCAGAAGTTGCTCTATCACATATCTAAAGATCAAAATTTCACCCAAGTTGCCGTCGTTTTCAGGCGCCTGAAACATGTTTTCAGTCCGTTTCAGGGCACCCTCTATCAGATGACGCCATAACCTAAAAACCCGTTTTCAGGCGTTTTCAGGACCCCTTATGGGCCTCTGAAGCACATATCATTATATGGCGAAATTTCCAGTAGGAGTGACAGAGATAGCACTAGTAGAAAGAGATAGCTATGCTCAGAACATTTGAGAAGTGTGTAACAAGGATGGGACTACTAGAAAGAGATAGCTATACTCGGAACATTCGAGAAGGGAGTGACAGAGAGTGCACCATTAGAGACACATATACGTATGGCCTCGAATGTTCTCGGCCCTCACACTGGACCTTACTAGAATATTCGCGATATGTGTGGACAATGCTTCTAGAGCGGTTCCGCGGAATATAAAAGGCACCGACGGCCGGCGCGAGTGAGTTACATATTAACTGCGATCGAGTGCTGTACAAGGATAATCGGAGAGAAAGACTTGAGTGATTAGTGCGCTTAAGTACAGTTCGTGTGAATAGTGAGTGCATAATTTGTGAAATAGTGTGTGTGTTTTAATTAGTGGATTTTAAGTACAGTTCGTGTGAATTGTACGTACGTAATTTTGGTAATAAAGTGTGTGTTTTTTTATTTGTGGACTAATTTGTGGTTTTCTATCAAATACGAACCCCACGCTCGTAACAGTCGTAACAGTATAATACACAACGTTACGGCTTAATCCAAAACTTTTAATAAGTATCACAAAATATCTCCTTCGGTTCTTTGCTGCCTTATCTCTCTCTATCTCTTCCTAGCCATTATCCCATATGGTGGAGTCAGCTTTCCTTACTCTACTTCGCCACGACTTCTACATCGTCTTCGGATACTTGACACTCACGGCTTGACAGCGAAATTACAGTCGCAAGCAAATCTTTTTTAAACCGAAGCAATAGAATAAATTTTCTAATTCAGAATTCGTATCAAAACTTGTAGACACAAGGTATGTTACTTAATTAACAAAAAACCGGCCAACTGCGATTTGAACTCGCGCACCGAGGGTTCCAGACAAACACTTCTCATCCTAACTGGCCGGGTTAAGTTAGCAACTGATGTGTATGGCGCCGCATACAAATGAGGTGCAATGTTAACGCAACCAATCACATTTATTGTATGAGAGATTGTATGAGATTATTATTTGTTGTTATAGTGGCAACAGAAATGCATCATTTGTGAAAATTTCAACTTCATGAGACAGACAGCGGAGTCTTAGTAACAGGGTCCCGTTTTTTACCCTTTGGATACGGAACCATAAAAATAACCGTTGGAACACTGTTGTAAGTTCATTATTTTTATTAGCTCTCATGCTTAACTAGGCAGGCACCATATATTTAAGATAAATATGTAAAACCCTACACTTACGTTCCAATCATCCCATTTGCCGCCCCCACTACCCCAGTTGCCACCCCCACCCCCACTACCCCAGTTGCCACCCCCACCACCACCAGCCCAGATGCCGCCCCCGTCACCCTTTTTGCCGCCTTTTTCACCCTTTTTGCCGCTCTCGTCACCTTGCCTCCACCGCCCCCACCGCCTCCACCGCCTCCACCGCCTCCACCGCCTCCAATCTTCAATCTTCGTATCAATGGTTTAAATAAAAATTGTGGTGTGTCCACAAATTTATAAAATAACAGCGTCCTCTCGTTTACTCGTTCACTGCTGAAAAGTGGTGCGGTAAAACGTATTCACATAGAGGTGGCTAAGGTGTGAAACCTTTCAAATAAACAATGCAAAGATCGACACACTAATCATAAGTTATAATTCGATCCGTTGCTTCCTCCAGGTAACTCATTTTTAATTTTTCTTCAAGCTTTGATCTTTGTGTCAATGGTGTAAATAAAAAATGTGGTAAAAAAAAAACAAGACATTACATGTTTCATAAATTTATTTATGTAATCAGTTACTAAATGTGATTTGCGATTTTGTGAGCCCAAGAAAGATGGTGACACGTACTTAACTCAATATTTTAACTCAATCAGCTTAAACGGAATACTAGTTTACAATTCTAGATTGTCGCAACTTTAGCCTCCAATTTTTGACATTCCATTTTCAATTTTAGTGATGAAATTTGAAATAAAACTTAAGTACATACTATTACGTTAGATTTTTGAATATTATGTCAGAAATCACTCGCTCTTTGTACTGTATACTTTGAGTATTTAATGACAGGAGATGCCATGGACGGGCGACCCCCTCCGGCAAAATAACTGGTCAACTGGTCAAGCACGTTATATAAAACTACTTGAAGTCGCTTCACCGCCATTTTGCATTGATCTGTGTCGCGTGACACTTCTCTCTAAAAATGGTGAATTGTGCAGATATTTTCTTGTAAAAGGCGATCTGACAGCTCAAATACGTAACAAGATCGCGTTTCCTATTACAGGTAAGTATTTTTACGAAGTGTTAAATGTGTATTAAAGTACAATCTCCATTTAAAGAAAAAAACCGTTGCGATACGTAAACGACAGAAAAATGTAAACATAAAACAGTGGTACAGGGGCGAGGGATGTGACAAAGTCAAAACTGCGACTCAACATTTGAATGAATCATTCATTCATTCGATCACTGCAGTTCGTTTAATAGTTAGGTAGTGTATTATTAGATACTTGCGACCCTCCCGGCTTCGCACGGGTGCAAAACTGATAAATTATGCATGTATTATACATATTATAAACCTTCCACTTGAATCACTCTATCTATTAAGAAAAACTGCATCAAAATCCGTTGCGTAGTTCTAAAGATCTAAGCATACATAGGGACAGACAGACAAACAGGCAGACAGCAAAAAGCGACTTTGTTCTATACTATGTAGTGATTGAATTTAATAATAGGTATAGATGTATGCTATTTTTAAATCTTGTAAGGTGAATTAGAAATATTACCTTTCTCTAGACATACGATGTTGAAATTTAATATGAAAATGAAAATAATTGTTTGCTAAAAGTATATCTAGGTAAAAGGAACATTTAATGCTGGGCTATGAGTATATGCGTTATACATATACTATTATTTATAGACTTTATTTCATATTCTTTCCATCTTCACTGCTGCCTCCTTATTTCCGTATTCTTCTTTTCTTTTATAGAATGAGAAATGAGGATATGCCGCAGAAGAACCAAGGTAACCGGCATATCTCACAGGACTGCACGATTGAAGTGGCAATGAGCAAGCCATGTAGTCCGGAGAATCGATGGCCGTTAGGTCAGCAAAGTGCTAGAGTGGCGACCACGTATAGGAAAGCGCAGCGTAGCGAGGGTTGTGACGATTCTTGTGGAGGCCTATGTTCAGCAGTGGACGTCTGTGGCTGATAGATAGATGAATATATTTACTTAATTATAACTTTTTTTATTTTGTTTTATATGTGGTAATTCTAATTAAATTAATAACAATTAAAGATTGACTGCGACACAGTTTATATTAACTACTGCAGTGGTTACGTGCATTTGTTTTATGTACTGTTTTGTTATTATGTTCAATAAAAATCTTTAATCTTAATTTGTTTTATTGTTTTCTCTTTACTCATTATTTACTCATATCTTCGATCTTTTCCTGAAGGTTATATTCACTGACCTCTAAACTACAAGCACGTTGGACTAAATATTCCATAGGGAATGACAGTTGTTTTCAGTGCCCATTCAAAGCATCCTGCGTGAACGTCTACTAAAATGGACATTTCAGGCAAACGGTTCTTTGACCTGTGACGATCTGTGAATCTCTAATATTAGATCCATGGACGCTCACACAACTTGCACATAGCTATCGGCTCCAAAATAGCGAAAATTAAGTGGTTTCATTTTAGCAACAGCAATATGAAGTCGAGTGTACCTACTTGTTTTAGAAATCCGTGATTGTTTAAGCCCGACACAACCGCGGGCGACTGTTTTATTTCACAGTTTAGTTATGCGAGAGTGATAAGTACACAATAAATATAGACAGATAATTATACATAGAAACAAATATATTAATTGGATAACATCTTCAATATACAGAATTCACAGTTTTCAAATTTCACAATAAATAGTACCTATAAGACAATTCAGTTCATTCATTAAAATGATTTGACTCATTCTTTATATGTGTCCCATCACTATGTTTTTCTTATGTATGCTGCACAGTTACGTGAAAACAGTATCTGTGTGCATGTCATTTTTGATGTGTTGAATTTTGCTGTAGTGTGCGTTTATCGCAACAGCAAAATTTGTGTCTGTTGAGTTATTCGTCTTTTGGTGGTGTGCTGTACGTGTTTACCTCGCCCCCCGCTAAAATTGGCGAAAAAATTTGTTCGAAGAGTTTACGTTATGACATCTCCATTTGTCTATGCTCTAAGACTGTATATATTAGTTTTATGGATTTTTACTCTAACACCGTCGGACAAACTATACCATACCAAAACATCGTAGTGGCCCTGTTCTATGTAGTAACATTGAATATTGATAATATGTTAACAAACATGTTTTATCATAGAGAAAAAAAACATACTGTAGGTACTATACATACGAATGATTTAAATAAAACACAAAACCACTATACTGATTAAACATCGACCAGGATTGAAAGTGTAAATATTAGTTAGGATCTGAAACAAAGAGATTGGCATTGACATTGGATACTTTATTTTAGTTCCTATAATATTGTATATAATATTATACTATATATTACGTATAACTTGCCGTTTATTGCTATTTCTGAAAATAAATAAAATAAATAAATAAATATTAAGGGATAACCATACACAAATATACGCTGCTAACGATTTGTAAATTGGTTCGGTGAATAGATCAATAGAGACTAAAGTACTAGGGGTGACCTTATTTACAAACGGTCCGGTAGTTTTGAATTTTTGATATGTTGTCTAAGATGGTTAGTGGGTGTTTAAAATGCAAAATGTACAATTCTCGCCCCTCCGCGCCCGCCGCTATATTGGAAAAAGTATTATATTATATACCGTCGGGGATTATGCAATACCGCGTAAGTAACAAGTGTAGATACGAATCATACTAATCAATATTCAAACAAATGCTAAGCATTTTATTGAAATGAGAACATATCGACAGCTGTTATTTACGCGATTGCACTATCCGCGACGATATGTATTATGTCAAACTTGCCGTTTATTGTTATTTCTGAAAATAAATTAATGAATATTAAGGGATAATCATACACAAATGTACGCTGTTAACGATTTATAAATTAGTTCGGTAAACAGAGACTAAAGTACTAGGGGTGACCTTATTTACAAACGGTCCAGTAGTTTTGAATTTTTGATATGTTGTCTAAGATGGTTAGTGAGTGTTTTTAAATGCAAAATGCACAATTCTCCCCCCTCCGCGCCCGCCGCCATATTGGACAAACTGGCACTTTCTTCAGATTTTTGCTTATATCTTCATTTAGGAGCCCTTCGTTAACGTAAACCCGTTATTCACCTACCGTTAGTGCCTACATGGATACACATTCAGAGGCCCCTTCGACAGTGCCGCAGAACCACACATTGCGGTCCTCGGGCGAATAGTCGCGTTTCGATCACGGTTGTCAATATAAGGGTAAGGACCAAATTCTTTGCATCGTTGGACAACGGAAATCACAATGGAATGTGTCACACCGGAAAAAAAGTAGCATAAAAAGTAGTATAAAATTGTAAATGTACATGTACAAGGTTTGAAGATGAATAATAAATAAACATCGGGACAGGTGAAACTAAATAAAAGCTTGTAAGCACAATTGGTAACGTTGTCTTCGCTTCGACGAATTTCCGTTGTGACACGTAGCACAATGGTTGTGTCCCTTGTCGCACAATGGAGGCAAAATACTTCACGACCTAACCAGAAATAACAACATGGCAGCACTATCGAAGTCAAGCTTGCAAGTTCGGAGTCAGTGTTCCATTAAAATAATTGAAGAATCTACTGGAATAGCGTTGTAAGTTCCGTGTAATGTCGTCGCACAACTGGAGGTTGCACAATGGAAGAATATTTGGGACATGCATAAAATAGCCGCAAAATTTAAAATGATGAAGGATATCGAATATTAAACTATACCTGCGTCTTAACAAAACCTAAGACTATACATACAAATAAACTGTATAAGTTAAGGCGTTCGTACTTTAAAACAAAATCAATATATTCTCGAGAAAGCAGAGTACGGACATATTCATTTTGTATGGGAAATATAATAAAGATAAAAAAGTATATTTCTGAATAATTTCTTTATTAACTATTCTGAAAATCCATTCGTTTATTGATGATTGGGTTAATAGGAACTGTTATTTGGCGTGTTTTTCTACTCTACAAATTAACGATAAATGTTCTATTTTTAGTTTGAGATGAGGTGGACATTAATGTATGACAGTATTTGCAAAGAATTTGGTCCTTACCCATAAGCTGAAGTAACAGTTATAAAATCAAAAACCGGCCAAGAGCATGTCGGGCCACGCTCAGTGTAGGATTCCGTAGTTGCTCATCCTTCACAATAAACTGTTGTTTTAAGCCCGAGGTTTACGTTAAGAAAGATTTTAATCTCTATAAAAAGGTCGTAAACGCCCCAGAAACTGTAATCACTTATTACCTTCTGGAAGTCAATTTACGACTTTTTAAAGAAAAAATATGAAATTTGGCGATAACTCAAAAACGGCTAAACCGATTTTGTTCAATATAGTTTTCATTGAAAGTACTTATAAGGCCTCATTAACATGAATTTTTCCGATTTTTTTTGACCCGTGCTTGAAAAGTTAGAGGGGGGGGGGGGGGGGGGGCACATTTTTTTTTTGTTTTTGGAGCGAATATTTACAAAACTGCTGACTTTATCAAAAAAAATTTTTAGAAGACCCCTGTTATTTTTACAAGACCTATTCAACGACACCCCACACACCAGTGTTGAAAAGAAAAAAAAAAATCACCCCCACTTTAGGTGTTCGGAGGTAGGCTACCCGAAAAAAATTTTTTTTTTATTAATTTTATTTTACCGTTCTGTCGGCGTTATACATACACATACTCATACCAAATTTTAGCTTTCTAGTACTAATGATCACGGAGCTAAGCCGCGGACGGACGGACGGACGGACGGACGGACGGACGGACGGACGGACGGACGGACAGACGGACATGGCGAAACTATAAGGGTTCCTAGTTGACTACGGAACCCTAAAAACGAGGATGGCATGTTCTTTCTTACATTAATTCTATTATATCATTTACATTTTTATCTCAACGTATTTCGACTATAATTCAATAATTATTTACTTTGTTCATAAAAATTGATCCAATTTTGATGTAAGAAGTGAGTAACGGTAATCTTCCATTTGATAAGTTTGTATAACATTTAATTGTAAATTGATTTAATTTGATCTTTGACTCACCGATCCTTTTCCTGTGAGACGCAGTATTGTCGATCAGGAGTGAAGAGACACAGCCTCTTACCATTGCCGGCAGAAGAGGACAACCGGTGCTAAAAAAAGATTAGTATTTTATAAAACCCGACGAGTTGCTTTGCAACCTAAGGTACTTGCGCCAAAGATGACCCGGTTCCTAAGATAGCCTTCCTTCCTAGAATGATAGAGAGAATGATAGAGTGAGAATGATAGAGTTCCTAAGTTAATGGTACTAACCGAACATGAGCGCGAAATTTGAATTTGTTCAAACGGTTATAACTATAAAAATTTGAAGTGGGCTATCTTAGGAACCGGGCCATCTTTGGCGCAAGTACCTTACCACATATTGCGGATACTTGGCGGTACTCATTTATTTTACTGGTAACGATAAATGCTCAGTAACTGACACTGAAAGTCAGTGAATGTCACTGATGTACAATTTGAAGTAATTTTCGCATAATAAAGCCAAAAGTACTTCACAGTGACGAAGGTCCACGTTTTCAATCTACAAAACTATCTTTCTATCTTTCAGAAACAAATATATCCCAGGCCGTATTACCCTCCACCAACACCAACGGCAACCCCCTCCGCCACCTCCACCGCCCCCACCGCCACCGCCGCCGCCTCCACCGCCGCCACCGCCCCAACGACCGATAGGAGTTCTGTCGCCAAGATCACCAAGATCACCCTGTTGTAAAAAAATGGTAAACTGTTATTGGTAGGATCTTTCCACTTGACCGTCCGACGATAGCATAGTATCCAAAACCAATATGCTCCTAACCGTCCGCGGATACCTTACTATCCCAAGATGTGGAAGAAGGAACAGTTGATTATAGTGGCATCTAGTGGAATGTTTCGGTATTAATTACTAAATGTAAAGCTTAATTTTGAAGAGAAATATGAATGCAATCCAATGCAATGCATTTGGAATATAAACTCACGTCCCAAGTCTGAAGTGGAGGTTGGGGAAGTCAAGTCCCCAAACAATAAAAATTAACCATCTTCGATGTAAACTAAAATATTGCGCGTACTGCGACGTTCGTCAGCACAGCGTAGAGGATGGCAAAAATACCCGAGAAACAAGTATTATTATCAAAAAAATTACCAAGTGCGAGTCTAACTCGCGCACCGAGCGTTCCGTCAATTTTTTTATTTATTAACCGATATCATCCCATCCCATCTTAACTGGTAGGGTCCGGTTAAGTTAAGTTTGCACCTAATACGTATGGCGCCGCTTACAAATGAGGTGCAAAGTTAATGCAACCGGGTTGTCCTCATAATTTTCGAAAACATATTTATTTATGATTCAATTTGAAATGTATTATTTTCAGATTATTCACGAAGTCGGTTAACGAAAAGCATCCCACAAACTTTGATTCTCTTGAGTGGCGAAATATACATTAAATAAATTAAAAAAAACGTATTTTTTTTGTGAACTTAGAAGTGTTACACCGGTAGGTTCGGTCAAAAACTTCGAACGTCTGCGGTAAGATGTGAATAATAAAGCATAAACATAGAGGTCGCTGAGGTGCCTTTCAAATAAACAATGCAAAGATCGACACAGAAAGCATACTTAGGTAAGGGATAATTCGATAGGTTACTTGGAAGTTAGGGTGGCGAAATGGTTAACGCGCTGGACCAGCAATCCAGAGGAACCGGGTTCAATTCCCGATCTCTCCCACGAGGTAACTGATTTTCATTTTTTTTTTAAACTTTGATCTTTGTATCAAGTCAAGTGTTTAATATAAAAATTGTGTTGTGTACCTACCCACATTAAGAAATGAGACATTAAATGTTTCGTAAATTTATAAGTAATATCGTCTTATACTACAAGCACAGCGAATAATCTGATAACAATAGATTTCTAATTGATACATTAAAAAATATGTTTCCGAAACTTATATGAGGACAACCCGGTTGCATTAACTTTGCACCTCATTTGTAAGCGGCGCCATACGTACTGGGTGCAAACTTCAACTAACCGGACCCTACCAGTGAATTCGGTTAAGTGGCCTTATTTCTTTAAAAATGCTGATGGTTTTAGAATTTTTTCTCTATGATCAAACATGTTTCATAACATATTATTGATGTTACTACCTAGAACAGGGCTATTGAGATTTATTGGTATATATTTGAAACCTACTGTTTGAACTTTTCATTGATAATTTTGGTTTCAAAGACTACTCGAAACTGACAGAATTTACGCGGTAAATTAGTTTTTTTTTTAATTTATTTTCGACTGCACGCAATGAGAGCGTAAAATAGCTATGTTACTACCTAGCAATCGGAGAAAAGTATTATTCACTTAAAAAAGGTGGTGGAAATTATCAGTAGGTAAATATATTTGTCATAATATGAGAAAAATAATTTTTAAAAGGAATAAGGACTCTTAATAAGTAAAAAAATATGGGCGGAACGCTCGGTGTGCGAGTCAGACTCGCACTTGGCAATTTTCTTTAGTATTGAATTTTACATTGAAAATAGTTAAATTTATATTTACTGTTTTTAGAATTTGTATTAAATGGGCTTTCGAACAGTATTTTTTAATATGAAAATATAAGCGTTTATTTGCATTTATTACTAGTAAAGATTAATAATTTTAAGTCGTGGCGTCATATTTTGTTGGAATCCTAAAAAACTGGTATGGGGAATGAATTGGGCATCATCTAGTTACCCGATAACGACACTAAACTTGACTCAAAGATCCAAACTAATCCACCAGTTTTTTTTTCCTGAGCGCCGGGAGCTCTGTACTTTGAACCTTCCGCCCCATTTGTCGCGGAGTTCAAACTCCTTGTAGACTCCTAGTAGCCAGATTTTAGAGATTTGGCAACCCTATTTTCAACTGACATTATGAAAGAAGCTGAAACGCCAAAAACCCTTTTTTTTGCTTCATCGTTATCGAGTAACAAGCTTCCTATACCCCATTTTTTTTTAAGTAAAGCAGTAACGTCTGATATGCAAACATTCGGTTTACGTTAGCAGACGTTAAATACTGATCTTATTAATTAAATGGTTTGGTGTAGCACAATACCTGATTTTTTGAATCGCCCGAACGCGTCTGTAACGGACGGGGCAAAGTGGCAGTTGAAAGATTGTATGAGAAACTTGTAATTCTTTAAGTAAGAGTGATAAATGATAATATACAACAATACTTTATTGCACAAAAAAAATATTACATGAGAAATCATAAATTAAATAACGGTAGACGGTCTTATCGCTAAAGAGCGATCTCTTCCAGACAACCAAATGATAATATTTCAAGTATAGCAGTTCAATAATGTTATGCCACGGTGTTTTGTCGGTGTGCATTTAAGATCGTTTCTGCATAACTTTATACTTTACATATATATTATGTAAGTACTTAAATCCTTAAGATGCCAATGACGTTAACTAAATAAAATCATATATTTGGATAACTTTAAAACAATATGTGTGTGTACCTACCTCTAAGATGAACCTCGCAACATCATTCCAGTTCACCTTAAGCTGAAAAATATAAGATAAGAAACATAAGACTAGTATTCAGTAAGTTTTCAGTTTTAAGTATTCAGTAGAAATATTTATATAGAATCTAAATCTATCATATTTTTTATGTGGTAATACCACATTTTTATTTTTATTAATAATGACACAAAGGTAAATTAAGAAAGAAAAATTGAATGCGATCTACTAAAATCGATTCAATTTTTCTTTCTTAATTTACCTTTGTGTCATTATTAATATTCAGTAGAAAATTAAATGACATTCTGTGTGGAAGAGAATCGAAAAATATGATGAATATGAAGCATGCTACGAGCCGCCGCGGTTGCCGCTCTATTTGGTCTAGGGCTTGCAGAACCCTGAAATTTTTGTATGGTAGCACCGGGAATTCCCCGGGGAGTTCTACAAGAAATTCCCGGTTATGCAAGCCCTAACTTGGCCCCACGCTGCGCCGCCGCTCGCTGCCTCTCAGCGCTAAGACCGGCCGTAAAAAAATGCCACCAATTAGTACTTTTTATCTTTATTAAAGCTGTAACGTCTGCTGGCGTGAATTAAATATTTACAATCAAGCGAAAAGTTTACTAGTTCAGGCGGGGTACGAACCCGCGTTTCCATCGGATTTCCGGACCAATTTTTATTGGACCATTGAACCAGATGCCAGAGCCATTGAATTTTTCAACCAGTTGGTTCTTGCATGCCTTAGCCCTGCACATGCCTTAGCCCCCAACCTTAAAAAATTAAATTTTTCGCTAAGTATTACTTTGTCCATAACGACCACATCTCAAGCACGTAGAATTTTCACATAGCGACCGCTTTGCGTGACCCGCATGAAAACTGTTTAAAACGCCCGTGCAAAGTGGCTCAAGCAATGCCACTTAAGTTTGGCTAAGCTGTACCTTGGTTCTATTCTTATAGAATTGTCAAAAATTACCGTAGCTGGAGGCGGAGAAAGAACTTCTGCGTAAGAAAACGCGAATATTAAACACAAGAGCGGAGCAACAAACATGATGGCGGAGAGCAGATATTTTCGTCTCAATTAGATTTATATAAGCTTTCCTCGGTTAATCACGTTAATCTCCGTCGACTAGTTATTAATTTTTGCTATAATTGCTCATTAACGGAAACAAGGAACATTTGATCACGTGTCAAATTTTGATAACTGTGCAGCTACCAAATGTTTTTTTCGTTAATTTGTGATAAAAGTATTTTTAGTATTTTACACAATATGCTAAAAGTAATATGGTCGATGGGACTGGAGCTACCTAAAAGCTAAAGTAAACGGTGGCTCATACCTACCAAAAAATCATCAAGTAAGCTACATAAAATCTCTTAAAAAAAGATTCTATATACTTTTTTGCTAGGATCAATATTTATTGCGATATGAAGGGAAGAAAATAAACTTCTGTTCTAAGTATCTCGTTCTTCGTCGTATCCTCATTATTGAGGGACGTGACGACTCAGATTCAGATTCAGATCTCTATTGATAAAATATACATTTTACAAGTCATGTCATCAAATACCTACAATATACATTATATAAATTATTATTAAATGAAATTAACAAATGTACATTATACAATATACATTATATATATTATTATTATTAAATTCACATTATACATAATTGATTATCATTAAAAATACCGTGATTTTTAGTTTTGGGTCAGCGCGACTGTGGGGACTCTGCACTGACGCTCTCTAAGCCGCACGCACGGTCTTGGGCTAGGTGCATGCCAGCCTGTAATGTTGCTCCAGTTGCCGATATTACCGCGCCCTCCGGCGTCCTCTACTCCTCTTCCCCGCCATGCGGCCCGTAATAAAAAAAATCAGGCTCTCCGGTCCAAAAATAGCCAGGTGGCCAAAAAATGTGAGGATTCGCTGGGTGCAGACGTTAGACAGCCGTGTCTAGATCAGCTCATCGAGGATGGATTAATTTGTGTGGCGTTCAGTCCATGAGATCCGGGGCATTCTACGCCAGCACCACATCTCAACTCAAATATCTGTCTTACTTGGTGTCCAAAGCATATAAAAAGACCGAGAAGCCAAGGGTCCGCATTAGTCGTAGTTTTGTTTTACAGTTTATGCCTCTATTTCTCTATATCTTCTCGATTCGTTTCAGTGTAGCTTTGGCATTTGAGATCTT
Source organism: Apotomis capreana (assembly GCA_947623375.1). Lineage (NCBI taxonomy): Eukaryota > Metazoa > Arthropoda > Insecta > Lepidoptera > Tortricidae > Apotomis > Apotomis capreana. Next base: position 4,967,930 of record OX392520.1, read on the forward strand.
TGATCTAAGCGAAAGTTATACATATTGTGTTTCTATTAAGTATGTTTCACACTTAAGTTTAACGACTGTCTGAGCTATATCTACAACCTTGGTTCTCTTGCGTATCTCATCACTTCGGATTCGATCCCGTAAGGAAACTCCGATTTATTTTAAGCCTTATTATAAGGCTCATTGGCCACGTTTCAGCGCTGGATGTTAATGCTGCCCATACGAGCTGGATTCGACGAGTGACCTCTTTTTCGAAATTCAACATACTCAACTAGATTGTTTGTCCCAGGTATATACGTATATTATAGTCATCTACAGTTTCGATAGTTGGTAGAAGTCCTGGCGGGGTCTCCCTCGCGATCCCTAACATCGTTTGTCCTAAAATCACTTGCCCGAACTGTTTTGTCCTAATGGGCTAATGCCCTAACGATCAATATCCATAACAATCATTTTCCATAATGTAATGATTGCCCTACAACTCATTTGTCCGTATCATTTTTACCATAATGATTAATATCGCTAATGTTATTTTGCCTATTTCTCGAAATCCCTAATGACGTTTCACCTCATGTCATTTATCCTAAGTGTTTTTGTCCTAATGGGCATTAGCCCTAACGATCAATAGCCATACCAATATTTATCCATAATGTAATAATTGCCCTAAAACTCATTTGTCCGAAATATGTGTACTATAAATATCAGTATCCCTAATCCACCCAACCACTTCCAGGAAAGTATTAAGTTCGGAGCTAAGGCGGAGTACTGGCAAAAAAAAACATACGAGCGAGCGAGCGAAGCGAGCGAGCAAAACCTTCCAGAGCAGATCCGACGTGGCCGGGTTAGGTTAGAAGGTCAGGCGGGAGCGAAGCGTAGCGAGCTCCCGCCTGGCCTTCGAGGTTATTTTTTTTTTGCGTACCGAAAAAAGTTTTGCTTGTATTCATACCTACTGTTTACATACAAGAACAGATCCACCCAACCACTTCCAGGAAAGTATTAAGTTCGGAGCTAAGGCGGAGTACTGGCAAAAAAAACATACGAGCGAGCGAGCGAAGCGAGCGAGCAAAACCTTCCAGAGCAGATCCGACGTGGCCGGGTTAGGTTAGAAGGTCAGGCGAGAGCGAAGCGTAGCGAGCTCCCGCCTGGCCTTCGAGGTTATTTTTTTTTTGCGTACCGAAAAAAGTTTTGCTTGTATTCATACCTACTGTTTACATACAAGAACAAATCCACCCAACCACTTCCAGGAAAGTATTAAGTTCGGAGCTAAGGCGGAGTACTGGCAAAAAGTTGCGAATATTATAATTATTATTTACGTACCTTTCTATTAAGTGTGTATTATGTTATTTGTTTATTCTATTAAATGTTTATTGTATGAAATGTTCATTATATTATAAAGTGGGTTAGGTTAGGCAGAAAAGTAGGTTAATCACAATTAGGGAAAACAATCATGAGGACAAATAATGTTAGGTAGTACAAATGTAGGACAAACTATAATAGGCCATACAAAGTTAGGATAAATAATCATTAGGATTAACGGTCATTAGGCTTACTGACAATTATAACACACGACTATTATGGCACATAACGTTAGGATGAATAGTCAATATGGCAAGTGACATTAGGAAATAAAACATTATGGGGAAAAAAAATCATCCATACGATATTAGGAAAACTAAAGATAGGGCATATGAGTGTTAGGACAAGTGATCATTATGACATTAAACGTTAGGGAATGCAAAAATAGGTTAAAAAACGTTAGGGATTCAGATATAGATCCGTCCTGGCGCTTTGCCGACCGCTGCCGCGGCACGCTCGCTTCGCTCGCTCGACTCGCGCGCTGTTGTGATTGCAGTTCTAACCTAACCTAAACCATTAATCTACTTTACTGGTAGCAGTCCAGTCCGGGGGCGTTTCGCCTGCCGCTACCTCGGCACGCTCGCTTCGCTCGCTCGGCTCGCGTGCTGTTCTGCGTCGTTCGCGTCGCGTGTCGCGTTTTGTGGTCGCTGTTCCAAACTCCACCCAACCCATTAATCTATTTTTCTCAAACATCCAAGGAAATGTCGTTCTTATGATCGTGGTAATAGAACGCAAAATACGTCTTTGTATAGCAATATGAGCTAGCCGAAAATTGTTGAAGATTCGTTCTAATTTCAAATTAGAGGTCAATAAAGGAATTTCATACAACATTATTGGCCGTGGCCAACAAAGAGATTGTCTTTTATTTCAGTGGGGTTTATTTCTTTTATTGATAATCTATGGCATACTGCCAATAAAAAAAAACGTTGTTTGTGCATGCATATTTACGTTTTATTTCTTATATTTAACTAGATTATTCAATTAGATTAAAACAGATATTCAATAAAATAAACAAGGAATCACGTTTATTGTAAAAAAATATAACAATGTCTAATTAATAAGGTGTTGTCATTTTTTTATAAATAGAATCATCTTAACATTTGGTGGCAAAAACAATAACCCGAACAGCTTATTAAATAAATTTTGAAAAAAGTAAAAAGTTGGCGGGAATAGTAAAAATATTATGAATATATAAGTTGAACATTTGTATTATTTCCTTGGATTTATGGGCGCACACCAAAACAATAAATAATTCGTGCGCTTACGCGCTCGATACATGCAGAGCGCACCAACCTGGCGGCGACCGGTTCGGCGGCGAGGGGCGCGGGCGCAGGGAGCGCCCGGGCGACGCGGCCGCCGGCCTGCAGAGCGACTCCGACCGTCCTAGCGCACATCCGTACCACTTTGTCTCAGCTCGCTCGCGCCGTAGCTTACGCGGACATTGCAATTGATATTTGTTTAACTTAGATTTCGTTAATAACTTGTAATTGTAACTGTTGTGTTTTGGTTACATTATATTAATTGTATTTGTTGATCTCCGAGTTTCCTTCCGACGCCTGCAACCTTCTATCAATACGATATAGACAATACAGTCAAATTCATCCCATATTCGACTATACTGGTGACCCGCGCGTAGAACAAAGGAAGATGGCTACCGATAACGGACAAGGAGGATCACAAGAGCGTTCAACGGCTGCGGATGACGAAGCAAAAACCGTTTTTCGTGTCGGTGTGAAGATACCGCCATTTTGGCCGGAGGATGCTGCATTATGGTTTGCCCAACTAGAAGGTCAGTTCTGCATATCTAATATTACTTCCGATGCTACTAAATTCCACCACGTAGTTTCTCACTTAGACTACAATATAGCAGCAGAGGTTAAAGATATTATTGTATCGCCGCCAGCTAATGACAAATATCTTAAGCTTAAAACGCAGCTTATAAATCGCTTGTCACAGTCACGTGATCAACGCCTGAAGCAATTATTGATGCACGAAGAGCTTGGCGATAGGAAACCTTCGCAATTATTGCGTCATATGCAATCGCTAGCTGGCACCACGAACGATCCTAACGATTTTGTTCGTACTATGTGGATTAATAGGCTACCTACTAATATCCAAACTGTACTTGCTTGTCAGGAGGACTCCCCTTTGGACGTTTTGTCTACATTGGCGGACAGAGTGCACGAGGTCGTGTCCCCGCTCGCTCCAGCAGGCCACGTCGCAGCCGCCAACAGCAGGATGACGTCACAATTTGCAAGCGAGACGCAAGGTAGCAGCGCGCTAGAAAGGCAAGTAGCAGAACTGACCAGGCAAGTGGCATCGTTAATGGCAAATCGTTCGAGGCATCACAGTCGCTCCCGCAGTAACCAGCGTGGTCGGTACCGCAGTCACTCACGCTCACGTTCCCGCTCAGGCAAGACAAATCCGAGTTATTGTTGGTACCATAATAGCTTTGGCGCAAACGCAAAGAAATGTGAAAACCCTTGCACTTACAAGCAGGAAAACACCAACGGCAGTCGCTAATGGCGGTAAACGACTGTCCTCAATCATCTGGCCGCCTCTTCGTCACCGATCTGCACTCAAAGGTACAGTTTTTGATTGATACGGGATCAGACCTGTGCGTTTACCCTAGATCAGCCATCAGAGAGCGCCGGAGCAAAACTGATTACGAGTTGTGTGCTGCAAACGGCTCGATAATTCCTACATATGGAACCATACACCTGGAACTGAATTTAGGACTTCGTCGCGCTTACTCCTGGAACTTCGTCGTTGCTGACGTCACAAAACCCATAGTAGGCGTGGATTTCCTGAGTTTCTACAACCTCTTGGTAGACTGCCGACACCATCGACTCATCGACGGCCTCACTACTCTCTCCGTCCAGGTGCCACATTCCAGAACAACCGAGGATATTTCATCTGTAAAAGCTGTATCAGGCGACACCAGTTACCATGATATCCTAAAGCGGTACCCTGACATCACCAGACCTGCAGGTAAGCCTGATCAGCCCAAGCACACAACGGTTCATCACATCAGGACAACACCTGGACCACCTGTAACTAGCCGTCCTCGACGTCTAGCACCTGATCGCCTGCAGATAGCTAAGAGAGAGTTCGAAGCAATGCTCCAGTGCGGTACAGCTCGTAGATCAGAGAGCCCTTGGTCTTCTGCACTACACCTGGCTCCAAAGAAGGACAATGGATGGAGGCCATGCGGCGACTACAGAGCCTTGAACGCAAGGACGATACCGGATTGCTACCCACTGCGACACATTCAGGACTTCTCCTACCAGCTAGCAGGTACCCAGGCCTATTCCAAGATCGATCTCATAAAGGCCTATAACCAGATACCTGTCTTCGAAGATGATATCCCGAAGACAGCCATCACCACACCATTCGGCTTGTTTGACTTCCCCTTTATGAGCTACGGACTTCGAAATGCAGGTCAGACATTCCAGAGGTTCATAGACGAGGTGCTGAAAGGCCTAGACTTCTGTTTCGGCTACGTGGACGATATCCTGGTATTTTCACGCAATAACGACGAACACCTGGAACACCTGGAAATCATCTGCAAGCGTCTAAGCGAGTTTGGAGTGCTGGTAAACCCATCGAAGTGTCTTTTTGGGCAAAAGGAGATCACATTCCTAGGTTACAAGGTTTCTGCATCTGGAATACAGCCTACGCCAGAGAAAGTGGAAGCGATCAAAGATTTCCCAACTCCTAAGACGGTAAAAGAGCTTCGCCGATTTTTGGGTATGACAAATTTCTACCGCCGTTTTTTGCCAGGTGCCGCACAGATGCAGGGTTCACTCAACACCTTACTGTCTGGACCCAAGATGAGAGGTTCACAGCCAGTCACTCTCACAGCAGAACAGCTCAAGGACTTCGAAGATTGCAAGGCAAGTCTGTCAAAAGCCACTTTACTTGCTCATCCTGACATGGACGCTGAACTGTCAATCTATACAGACGCTTCAAATACAGGAATTGGCGCTGTCCTGCAACAGCGTAAAGGTGACTCATGGCAACCTTTGGCATTTTTCTCTCGCAAGCTCAAGCCATCACAATCCAAATATAGCCCTTATGATCGCGAGTTACTAGCAATTTATGAAGCCATTAAGTACTTCCGATACATGGTTGAGGCAAGACATTTCACGGTACATACTGACCACAAACCCCTCACGCACGCCTACAGCACCCCACGAGATAAATGTTCACCACGCCAATACAGATATCTCGATTTTATTGCGCAATTTACAACCGACATCAAATATGTTCCAGGACATGAGAACGTCGTGGCTGACACCATGTCTCGTGTGGATGAGATAGTGTCTCCTGTAGACTACCCAGCTCTTGCGCGCGATCAAGAAGGTGACAGCGAGCTACTGGTACTGCAACAAAAGGGTACTAACTTGAAACTGGAGAAGGTCAGAATCCCAGGTAGTAACCAGCTTTTATACTGTGACTCGTCAACGGGCGTCCAGAGACCTTACGTAACCACCAGGTTCCGTCGTCAAGTGTTTGACGCTCTCCATGGTCTCTCCCACCCAGGTGCATCAGCTACGGTCAGGTTGGTCACGCCGCGTTTCGTCTGGTCTGGCATTCGTAAGGATTGCCGCCGATGGGCCAAAGAATGCAACCAGTGTCAGAGCAGCAAGATCACGCGTCACACATCAGCTCCACTGTCATCGATCTCCACACCTTCATCGAGATTCCAGCACGTGCACATAGACCTGATCGGACCATTGCCGCACTCACACGGATACAGGTATTGTCTCACAGCAATCGACAGATTCACTCGTTGGCCTGAGGCATACCCGTTAGCAGACATCAGCGCCGAATCCTGTGCAATGGCTTTTGTATCCGGTTGGATCGCGAGATTTGGATGTCCAGAGCACGTAACAACCGATCGTGGAACCCAGTTCGAATCCAGATTGTTCAAGGCCATCGCAGACATCATGGGTACGAAACACCACTCGACCACTTCCTACCACCCAGCAGCCAATGGTATGATCGAGAGGCTACACCGCCAGCTGAAGGCAGCCATCATGTGCCATGACAACAGCAGTTGGTCAGAAGCCTTACCTATGGTGTTACTCGGCATACGAACTGCTTGGAAGGACGACATACAGGCAACAGCAGCCGAACTAGTATATGGCGAATCATTACGCTTGCCAGGCCAGTTCCTAAGTCCTAAAGATGATTACACACAAACAGATGTAACTGACTTTGCATCACGACTACGAGCGCAGATAGGCAAGCTATCACCACGTCAACCCAAGTGGCACAATACCAAAACTTTCTTTGTCCCCAGGAAACTTGCCACCTCATCCCATGTGTTCCTGAGAAAAGGACCAGCTCGCAGGTCCCTTGAGCCGCCCTACACCGGCCCGCACAAGGTCATCTCCCGGGCTGACAAGACTTTCGACATCGAGGTCCAGGGCAAGGTCATCACCGTCTCCATCGACCGGCTCAAGCCGGCCTTCTCCATCAGCGAGGAGGCACCTCAACCTGCCACCTTGGTGCCCTCACCAGCACCACCGGCACCACCAGCACCACCGACGAGCCAGCCGAGGACAACTCGCAGCGGACGCCGCGTCAACTTTCCTGATTACTACCACTGTCGACCGCAGCAACGGTCTCGGCGGGGGAGTAGTATGGGCGCACACCAAAACAATAAATAATTCGTGCGCTTACGCGCTCGATACATGCAGAGCGCACCAACCTGGCGGCGACCGGTTCGGCGGCGAGGGGCGCGGGCGCAGGGAGCGCCCGGGCGACGCGGCCGCCGGCCTGCAGAGCGACTCCGACCGTCCTAGCGCACATCCGTACCACTTTGTCTCAGCTCGCTCGCGCCGTAGCTTACGCGGACATTGCAATTGATATTTGTTTAACTTAGATTTCGTTAATAACTTGTAATTGTAACTGTTGTGTTTTGGTTACATTATATTAATTGTATTTGTTGATCTCCGAGTTTCCTTCCGACGCCTGCAACCTTCTATCAATACGATATAGACAATACAGTCAAATTCATCCCATATTCGACTATAGATTTATTTGAGAAAAGCACTATACAAGCCTCGGCGCGAACAGAAATTTTCGGCCTCGTATCTCTAGATGGCCTCGTTATCACTCGGCCATCTATTACTACTCTGCCAACAATTCCCTATTTCGCGGCCTCTGCAGTAATGTACTATTAATGGTAGCAGTCCGGTTTTGGCGCTTGAGTATTTGATATTATGCCACAACATATTATGAATATTGATCATTCTAGATTTCAGAAAAATCTGGCATTTAATTTTATGGTAAGTCAACGTTATGGGGAATGACTATTATGACACTTGAAATTCTGGCAAGCGAAGGTATACCGATGCACTTTTCGCTATTAGTCGAGTCTTACTCAAGAAAATTGTCATTTTCATACAAACCTCGACTTTTTGGTTACTCTCCTTAACGCTAAGGGTATGAATATCCATTAATGTTTTAATCAGTATTCTCAGTATTTAATGACACAAAAAATAACGTTATTCAAGGAACGCTTCGTTTCTTACGGTACGAAAATTACAAGAATGCTGAAATTAGTTTCCTTACTTTTTAATCAAAACACGAAATGTTGTTGGTTTGAAAATGTTAAGTATTTACCTGTGATTGCATATTTAAAATACGAAACAATACAAATCCTCTTTATAGGCACACACAGGGATCCAAATATGAGAGATATACAGTAAAATAATAAATGGAGGTAAACTAGAGGCAGTCAATCATATCCCTAAATAGTGTTTTTTTTTTAATGATAGAGCCTTTATTCTGTATCAGAAATAAAAAAGCGGAATATGTGCTTTAAAAAGCGGAATAAGAAGATATCATTTCACGCTATCCGTGTCGGCTAGCTCAGTGTTGAGAACACTGCTCTGGTCAAACAGAGGTCGTGATTTTGCCTTGTTATTTATATGTGTTTAAAAAATGTTTCTCATTTTTCCCTGTCAAAGTTACATTTGTGCAAATTAGTCATTTATAAATATGTTGGGCCTTTACAACATTGCTACTATTGCTAGGGAGAAAGAACCGTCGTATTTAATACATAGTTATACTTTTAAAACAAAGACTCCACATAAGAATCTCCTGAGAGGATACTTGACAATACTTTTGTTTTACACCGTTCGAGGTCCAGGATTTCCAATCTGGTGTCTTGCTTGATCCTTGATAAGATGTACAACAGGATCCCAAACCAAGTAGCACAACTGGGTCTAAATAGCTCGTATATCATATCTATTTAGAATCTTAAGTGAAATTTACCACCATGACTAAGTGCTATATAGGTGGTAAGAATCCTTATGCCACCAATATAGAACCATGGGGAGAAAAATTGCAGCCTATTTTTGGTGCTAAATAGAATCCATAAGAGATCTCACAATTACCTTAAGTGGTAATTAGAACTATGGGTGAAAGTTATGCGCAGTGAAGCCAGTGAACGAATGAAAACAATTTCAGTTCGGTTAATGGTATCTTTGAGTGGCGTGGCAACTGTCAAAGTTGTGTTTATTAAAAGTAATATGTGATCTGCCATATTAATTGTGGATGAGTGATTAAAACTTTACGTTATACCTACAGCCATTGAAATAAGCACGAAATTCTTGCGAATGTTTTGTTACTGTGAAACTATAGTATGGTTCCTTTGTAAATTTCCATGCGCCTTTGATTTGATCAGGAATATTAAAAAAGAGAGTGCTAAATCGAATAAGGAATAGATACTGATAAGAAATAAAACTGTTAAAAACCTGACCTGAATGATTGTAGGTTACGTGAAATGTTAAAGTAACATCGTCACACCTATCAAAAGTCTGTGATTATGCGTGAGTGTGACAAAATTCTGGTTAAAATAATGAATTTTCAAGGAATCCCATTTGTAATCATGGCGAAACAAAAAAGATCTTACTTACAGTGTTTATTTTTACTTATTTGTTCCCTATTTGGAACTATCAGGTCTGCGATTTAAATCAGTGGTAATAACAAACCGTCACTATTGAAAGAATTATAGTCTATCCAGCGCCGTTAGACTAAAAAGCCATAAAAATATCGCAGTATATAAGGCGTCCATAAATATCTGACGCACACGACTCTTATTTACTTAAATCATAATTTTATTTTAATGTGACAGAAAGCTTTGACAATGAATAATTGCGTGTATTATTATTAATTTATTATAAATAAATAATAAATAAATACTAAGGGACAATCATACACAAATCGACCTAGTCCCAAACTAAGCAAAGCTTGTACTATGGGTACTAGACGACGATATACATAATATATAAATACATATATAGATAACATCCATGACCCAAGAACAAATATTTGCACAAATATTTGCCCCGGCCGGGATTCGAACCCGGGACCGCCGACTCAGTAGGCAGGTGTCTACAAACCGAGCCAAACGCGTCGTCAATTGAAAGTGATATACTGTTATGTTTTTTGATGTAATTTGTAATTGAATTATTTATGTTGTACATATTATTTTACTAACTTATTACACTTTTGACAACCCTGTACAGGTGTGGAGATAACTAACTAGGATTTAAAGCTTTAATGAAACTGTGTTTAGGTCAAATTTCACTTCTTCTTATTACGACTTAACACCTTATTGAATAAAAGTCAAGTTTTATTGCTTTTTGATGTGGAATGGGATGTAATTGCGAGAAAAAAAAACAAGACGGGGGGGACAAAGAAAAATCCGGCCGACATTATACGAGGGTCGAATTTCGAACTTCGGAGTAGCCATTCGTCAAGCCTAAGGCATAAGCTTAAGGCAAAAGTTGCGGTCGGCGTTTTTGTCTGTTCATTAAATTTAAATTTTCAATTAAAAAAGTTTAGCTTTGTAGCTTTAACAAAAATACCATATATTTTTTAAACCTAGTTAGATCATAATTAACCATTTTCAATATATTTCAAAATGGGTCAACTAGCCTATTATTGTATGAAGTTACATGTAAACGCAGTTTTTAGTCCAGTTTAATCGGAATCAACTAACTCTGTCACTAGCCCGCTTAAGTCATTTTAGGCTTTTATTAACAAGGTGGTTTACCAATATATTTTTTTCATATTTAAAACCCAAAGAACATGATCATGAGACATGAAAACAGCAACAACATAAGTGATGAACAAAAAAAAAGTTTTCCGTCTTCAAAAACATATTACATTTCTAATAAAATAAACTGTCAAATAAAAACTCTACAAGCGACGACGCGACGTTACTTTGTTCACTGTTTATAATCGAAGCCACCAGAGTAATATCGTTAGTGGTAAAACGCTTTTCGTATACAACAACAAAAAGCAGTAGCTTAAAATTGCTTGTAGTTAAGTAAAAAATAAATAAAATCAAAGACATAACAGTATTATTGTTTGTAGTGAAACAACTTTCGTTTGTAGTTATACAGTTTTTTGTGAGTACGACCACAAATAGTACAAAAATTTAGACAGTAAGTATCGTACTCTATTCTAGTAGCAGTAGTAATTAATTTTGAAATTGGAATTCAGTGTGAACTGTTTCAAATCGAAGACACAAGAGTAATTTCGTTTGTAGTGGAACAAATTTAGTTTGTATTGAAACAAAGTTTGTTTGTAGTTGAAAAATTTACTTTGGGTTCGCCTATTAAGATAAAAAATTTATAGAGGTAGAACCGTACGGTTCTCTATCTATTTTATGATCTCAAAATTGAATGGAATGGAATTCAGTAAAATTATTTCTAATCGAAGACATTCCAATAGTATCGTTTGTAATGAAACAATTTTCGTTTGCAAAGAGCCACCCGTTGCGTAATAATAATTATCTAAATAGTAGTAGCGGTCATCACACATTCGGCGAATGCCGCATAATGGGTGAGTCATACCGGCTCGCTACAGTAGTCAGGATGGGGTTGGAGCTGGCGCGCACTCTGAACATCAACGAGGCAATTTTTTTCCGCATTATTGTGTAATAATCATCGGTGCGGGCTTCCGCAAACATGCCGGATGCGCTGCAGAATCGCGGCAACCCCAACAACATCCTGAAGCCGTTGTTGTACTGGACGCACAGGGAACTGATTGTCTTCTGCCTAAAGTTAGTCCACAGGCTGCACGTGTAGAAAACCTGACAATAGGCTTTAAAAAGTGTTATTTTTACCTGTTGACTACAACGTGCAAGTACAAGCGTACTTAAATTTATACACGCATTTGAGCTCGTTGTTATTAAGCTTTATGGAAGGTACACTTTCCGGTAGCTCGCCTCCGACGGCCTTAAATACCAAATATTCGCTTTTTTTTGCGTTGTACAGTAAAGCCGTGCTTTTTAGGGTTCCGTACCCAAAGGGTAAAAACGGGACCCTTAGTAACCCGGTTTTGCTCACTCCAACGGTCAGGGTGTTAAGAAAACTACTGAGCAAATGTGAGGAGTACGTAAATAAAAATTGGGCAAGTGCGAATCCGACTCGCGCATGAAGGGTTCCGTACCATAATCTATACAAGTTTGTTGTATGGGAGCCCCCTTAAATATTTATTTTATTTTATTTTTAGTATTTCTTGTTAAAGTGGCAATAGAATCTGTGAAAATTTCAACTGTCTAGCTATCACCGTTCTTGAGAAACAGCCTGGTGACAGACGGACGGACAAAATTGATTAGCATATTTTCGTTTCGCATAGCAACCATTGGCACAATCGTCATTTCGCACAATTGCTTTTTGCCTACATTTCTAGGCATACTATCATTTCGCACACGTTTCTTTGGCAGAATAGTACATTGGCATAATGTTGATTAGAACAATACTTCTATGGTCGAATAATTGTGTCGCCGAAATTTATATGGCATAATATTCCGTTTGCATGATTATTTTAATACGCCGAAAAATTAAAAGTCCGACTCAATATTAATAAGCAAAGTCGGACCTGCGCGGCTCGCTCGCTTCGCTCGCTCGTTAGGGTGGTAGTTTAACCTAACTCCTCCTCGCTCCGCTCGTCGTCGTACCTAACCTAAGCCAAGTCGGACCTGCTTTAAGGTGAAATAGGTAATGTTAGGAATCGTAAGCCAAGACGGACCTGCGCGGCTAACTAGCTTCGCTCGCTCGTTAGGGTCATAGTTCAACCTAACACTCCTCCTCGCTTCGCTCGTCGTCGTACCTAACCTTAGCCAAGTTGGATCTGCCTTAAGGTGAAATAGGTAGGTAATGTTAGGAATCGTAAGCCAAGTCTGACCTGCGCGGCTCGCTGGCTTCGCTCGCTCGTTAGGGTCGCAGTTCACCCTAACACTCCTCCTCCCTTCGCTCGTCGTCGTACCTAACCTAAGCAAAGTCGGATCTGCCTTAGGGTGAAATTGGCAATGTTAGGAATGGTTCCATATTGGGTTGCATAAATTTTTAAGCCATAATGTCGGTGTGCATAACCACTTTTGTCATAAAAATCTTTCCGCATAAGTGTGTTAGGCATTAATTGATCCGCATACATTTTATGACCATAATGTCTGTACGCATAAGTAAGGAATGCCATATACTTTTGGAGCATATGAACCTAAATCATAATCTTTTAACGCCATAATGTTTTTATGCATATCATATTTTGGCGCATAATACTGAACAACATACATACCATAATAGATATATTTTGTTAATTTGAAATTAGTGTAATGAGTACCTACTAATTATAACATTTTACATGTGAGTAACGTTATCACTTCTATTTTATGATGCGTATGTATATTTCATTTATAAATAAAGCATGTTAATTTTTTTTTTCCCTGATCAACCTACATATCAAGCGCTTTTTTAACCTAACCTAACCTACTTTTCTGGCCGATGTTCGTATTTATAGGTTCACAATTCTAACCTACAACTAAGAGGTCAGTGTGGAGAAGGATTTTTTAATGCGGGGGGCTTAGCCCCCCGAGCCCCCCTTGTGGAGGGCTTCGCCCCCCCGTCCCCCTTTTTGTTTTCCTGCTTATGTAAGTTTTGTATCATTATTTCAAATGTTATATTTTTGGTACATGTGATATAACTTATACTATATAATGTCTATTGCCATTAATAATTATGAAAGCCATAATTTATGCGTTGCTCTTCTTCGTACTATCAATTATTATGACATTCAATAATATGATTTGAAATTTTGTGCCATACTAAATTATGCTTATGAACAGCCTGCCGAACAACAATTATGACGTAAAAATTTTATGCAAATAACAATTTATGACAAATAACATGTATGAGGAAAGCCATTATGCGAAATGAGTTATGACAATCGAATTTATGACAAGAATTTTTATTCCACTAGAGGTGATCCCGTTAGGAATCGTAAGCCAAGTCGGACCTGCGCGGCTCGCTCGCTCGTTAAGGTTGCAGTTCAACCTAACACTCCTCCTCGCTTCGCTCGTCGTCGTACCTAACCTAAGCCAAGTCGGACTTGCCTTACTTACCTGCCTTGCCTTCGTTTCTGTGAGGGACGCAGTTTCAACCTAACCTAACCTAATTTTCTGGCAGCGATTCGGTTCTGTGGGTATGCTATATTGTGCTACATAAAATTCTGCGAAATAAAAGTTGGCGATATTAGTATTCTGCTATACAAATTTGTGCCAAATGAATATTATGCGACAAAACAATTGTGGTAAGTATATAATTATGCGATAGTATCATTCGGCTAAAAATGATTGTGCGAAAACGATTATGCGAAGTGTATTTCGGACAATAGAGATTGTGCAAGATAAGGGGTACCCAGCAAAACCATGTCGTCTGCATAGCTGATGTTGTTTATACTAACGTCATCAACTTTGTAGCCTACTGGAGTGCGACTCAATCCCTCGATCAGGTCGTTAACGTACAAGTTGAAGAGGTTGGGGGAGGTTACCCGCAAAACCTCCGGTAGTACCACCTACCAAACAGGCGCCTCTTGTAATCACTGGTGCCCAGACAGGAGGCAACGGTAGCTCCAGCAAGGGGGACAAGAAAAAGAAGAATAAGAGGAAGAAAGCGAGCTCCAAGTCTGCTGCAAACACCGCAGCGACGGTAACCAGGGAGCCCCGACCACTGCCGCCAAAGCCTCCAAATGTGAGTCAGCAGTGGAACACAGTTGTTAGGTCAAGGGCGAAGGGCAGGGCTGCTGCACATCCTGCTGTACAGTTGCAGCCGCAGCCTAAGGCGCGTCCTCAAACATGCAGTCAGAAACTCCGCCCTCCACGGTCAGCAGCGGTGGTGCTGACATTACTACCTGAGGCGGAAGCGAAAGGAGCGACCTACACCAAAGTGCTCGCCGAGGCCAAGGAAAAGGTGAACCTTGCCGACCTTGGTATCGCAAATCTTCGTTTCCGGCGTGCAGCCACTGGTGCGCGGGTCCTGGAGCTGCCGGGAGCCACCAGCGGCGAAAAAGCCGACAAACTGGCGAAGGAGCTGGGTGAAAAGCTGGGGGAAGGGGTTCGGGTTTCCAGGCCGACAACATGCGCGGAACTGCGTTTGTCCAACCTGGATGACTCTGTAACCCCCGCGGAGGTGGTTGCTGCTGTGGTTCGCGCTGGCAGCTGTACCGAGGACCAGGTCAAAACCGGCGAAATCCGTCCGGATCGTACCGGCCTCGGTACAATATGGGTGCGTTGCCCAGTTATGGCAGCGAAAAAGGTGGCCGACGGCGGCCGTTTCTTGGTAGGGTGGTCCTCGGCTCAGGTAAAACTACTTGAGCCCAGGAAAATGAGGTGCTTCCGGTGCCTGGAGACCGGCCATGTCATGGCACGATGCCAGTCGCAGACGGACCGCGGTGACCTGTGCTACCGTTGCGGCCAGCCCGGTCACAAGTCGGCACAATGCACGGCTGCGCCTCATTGCGTGCTGTGCCAAACTGCCGGAAAATCGGCTGATCACGTGCTGGGCTCGAAAAAGTGCTCCGCACCACGCCCGAGAAGAACCAGGAATGCTGGCGATGGCCCCCGGGCCTCCTCGCAGCGTTCGCAGCCCGCCTCGACAGTACCTGAGGCTCACAGCGAGGTGGTGGAGGAGATGGTCGAAGGATAATGGCCACTCGCTTTCTCCAGGCGAATATCAACCACTGCGCCGCAGCTCAAGACCTGCTTACTCAGAGCCTGGCGGAGTGGTTGATTGGAGTGGCCATTGTCGCCGAGCCCTATTCCGTCCCTCCCAGGGACAACTGGATCGGAGACCTTGATGACCTAGCGGCTATAGTCACCAGCTCCTCTGCTGGTTCACCGCTGCCGCAAATTGTACATAGGGGCCACGGATACGTCGCAGCATGGGTCGGTGACATAATGGTTATTGGGGCGTATTTCTCGCCGAATCGATCTCTCGCTGAATTTGAGCAGTTTTTGGCAGAGATCGCAACCATGATCGGCAGGATTCGCCCAGGTATGGTACTGGTGGCCGGGGACCTCAACGCCAAAAGCACTGCGTGGGGATGCCCGGCTACGGATGCCTGCGGGGCGGAGTTGGAGGAGTGGGCCGTCGCCACCGGGCTGGTTGTCCTCAACCAAGGGTCGACCAACACATGCGTGCGGCAACAGGGGGGTTCCATTGTGGACGTCACGTTCGCCAACGCCGCCCTGGCGCGCTGTGTTCAAGGCTGGGAGGTGCTGGATAGAGTGGAAACATTATCGGACCACCGATATATTCGGTTCGAGGCCTCCACTCTTCCAGCGGACCCGAGTGGCCTAAATCGACCCTTGCGAGGAGATGGCCCACGATGGGCAGTAAAGCGTTTAGATCGGGACCTGTTGGTGGAGGCAGCCTTGGTGCAGGCCTGGCTGCCAGAGTCCGACGGCCCGATCGACGTAAACGTGGAGACAGAGAGGATCGGGAGTGCCATGGTGGAGGTGTGCGACGCCGCCATGCCGCGTGTCGGCTCGGTTCCCCCTAGGCGCAGAGTGTACTGGTGGTCCGAGGAACTCGCTGATCTACGCGAGTCTTGCGTGATTGCGAGGCGTGAGTACACTCGCAGCCGGAGGCGGCGAGTGCGGGACGTGCCAGCAGAGGAGCGCCTATATGCCGCATACTCAGAGGCACGTCGGATGCTGCGGGGGGCAATCGGCAGAGCGAAAGACCTAGCGCACCAGGAGATGTTGGAGACTCTCAACCGCGACCCGTGGGGGAGGCCGTACAGGATGGTGAGGCGCAAGCTTCGCCCCTGGGCACCCCCGCTCACGCAAAGTCTCCAGCCACAGCTCCTTGAACAGGTGGTCGATGGCCTGTTCCCGGCGAGAGGGGAGCACGTACCTCCACGCATGGAACCTCCCAGAGGGAGAGAGATGGATGTGAGCGATGCACCGGAGGTAACGGAGGGTGAACTGGGTGCGGCGGTGCTACGGCTTCGAGCCAAGAATACTGCCCCCGGTCCCGACGGAGTTCCCGGACGGGCTTGGGTTCTTGCCCTTGGCCCGCTGAAGCCACGCTTGTGCTCGCTGTTCAGCGCGTGCCTGGCGCAGGGACAGTTTCCACAACTGTGGAAATCAGGAAAACTCGTCCTTTTGCGCAAGGACCGGCGACCAGCAGACTCGCCTTCGGCCTACAGGCCGATAGTTCTGCTGGACGAGGCCAGCAAATTGTTCGAGCGAGTGGTGGCTGCCCGGCTAAATCAACATCTGGAGGGGGAGGGTCCGGACCTTAGTGACCATCAGTTTGGATTCCGCCGGGGCAGGTCCACGATCGACGCTATTGCGCGCGTGAGGGCCCTGGCGGATGGAGCTGTGGCCCAGGGAGAGGTGGTACTGGCGGTGTCTCTTGACATCGCCAACGCGTTCAACTCCCTGCCCTGGGCCTGCATCACGGCGGCACTGAGGCGCCACGCTGTGCCTGAGTACCTGCGGAAGACGGTTGAGGATTACCTCACCGATAGAGCCGTCAGGTACCCTACGCGTGACGAGTGGCAGGAGAAGGCGCTGTCGTGCGGTGTTCCACAGGGGTCAGTTCTCGGGCCGCTTCTGTGGAACATCGGGTACGACTGGGTGCTTAGGGAGCGCAATGTGCCGGGGGTCAAGGTGACGTGCTACGCCGACGACACCCTGGTTACCGCCCGAGGAGGCACATATCGGGAGGCAGCAATTCGGGCCACGGCAGGTGTGGCGACGGTGGTTGCCCGAATCAGGAGGTTGGGGCTGGAGGTAGCCCTGAATAAATCCGAAGCCTTGTGTTTTCACGGGCCTCGGAAGGCACCTCCAGCGGGTTCCAACCTGGTGGTGGGAGGAACGTCCATCGGTGTCAAGTCGACAATGCGGTACCTTGGCATAGTCCTTGACAGCCGTTGGACATTCCGGGAGCACTTTAGGTGCCTTGCTCCCAAACTGATCGGGGCGGCGTTGGCGCTCAGTCGGCTTTTACCCAATATGGGCGGGCCAGACGCGACCTGCCGAAGACTGTACGCTGGCGTGGTGCGGTCAATGGCACTGTACGGGGCGCCCATTTGGGCCGGATCCCTGACCGCCCAAAATCTAGCCCAATTGCGAGCCCCGCAGCGGGTTATGGCGGTCAGAATGGCGAGGGCATACCGTTCCGTCTCGCACGAGGCGGCCTGCGTGCTGGCGGGGACCCCACCCTGGGACCTCGACGCTTCAGCTCTGGCTGATATTTATTGGCGTGTCGCCGAAGCGCGAGAAGAGGGGGTCGAACCACTCCTGGAGGACGTCAGGCAGTGGAGGCTAGACTCCCGCCGTGACGTAATCCAGAAGTGGAAGGACAGGCTTGAGGTACCTAGCGCTGGCCACTGGACCATCGGAGCGATCCGGCCCGTCTTGGAGAGATGGGTCGGAAGAAAGGAGGGGTTTCTCTCCTTCCACCTTGTACAGGTCCTCTCGGGGCATGGCTGCTTCGGCAAATACCTGTGCAGGGTGGCAGGACGGGAACCGACAGCGGTATGCCACGAGTGCGGCGCCGCTGAAGACACGGCGCAGCACACGCTGGAGGTGTGCCCAAGTTGGGCGGAGCAGCGGGCCGCACTAGTGGCCGTAGTGGGGAACGACCTCTCCCTGCCTGCCGTGGTAGAGGCCATGGTAGGCAGCGACAGGTCGTGGGTGGCGATGTCCTCCTTCTGCGAGGACGTGATGGCGCAGAAGGAGGCAGCGGAGCGTGGCAGGGAGGACGATCCGGCCTCTCAGCCAATGCGCCGCAAACGCGTGGGGCGACGGCGGCTGGCCTACGACCGCCGATTACCCCCATAAGGGTGCCTGTGGGCGGCAGACACGGGGACGTCTGTCGCCTACATGAAGGTCCCCGAGCGGTAGGCGGCCGTATATCGGCACGCCTCTAACGAAGGCAGGGTTGAGCAGTGCTCCCCGGAGACGGGTCCGAAGCTCGGACGGCCGCTAGCAAGGTCGCGGTAGTATGCGAAGAGCGTTTCCCGTGACCTTGCCTATAGCACAGAGGCGGCAAATGGAGGGGTTTTTAGTGGGTACACCATAGGCCTCATTAGCCAACATGGGAGTCCCACATAACCACCGGGGTCCGTCCCCGCACCCTGGTGGTATGCGTAACGCATTTTCCCCTCCTAAAAAAAAAAAAAAAAAAAAAAGGTTACCCCCCCTGCCTCACCCCGCACTCCAACCTGTACGCTTGAGAAAACCTACCAGCCCATCGAAGTAACTCCGCCGGTACGTTTTGTTTCCTTAATTTATCCCACAGAACATCATATGCCACAAGGCACAAGGTCAAACACCCTGGACAAATCGAGGGAACATGCGTATATAGGTGTTTGATGTTCAGTTTGGTATTGTACCGTGTGTTTGAAACTTAATATTGCCTTTATAACGACCCATCAAGCCTGGAACCGAGCCGCCACACCGAGCCCAGCGTCACCGCGTGACGTCAGCACCGGTCGTCACTGCCTGACGTCACCACAGCGGCAGGGCGGCGGATACCGTTAGGCGGATGGCTATATAAGCCGCCACGGATCGGGCAACGGGAGCGGTGTCTTGCATTCGCTCAAGCAGGCAGGTCGAGTTACCTCTGCGAGTGGTGTAAGGTATCGCTCTCCGTGGCTCGGAGTGTATTGACGCTTCTTGAGACATCGTAGGGCCTCCCTCCGAACCTACGTAAGAGGTTTGGTCTTTGTCCTGTTGAGAGCGGGAGTCCTAGGATCCCTAGCGCGGAGTGTATTGACGCTTCTGGCTCGCTCTTAAGGGGATCCTAGTGCTGCCACTCTTGGGTAGCCTGTCGCGGTGTGGTGACCACGCATCTGGAACGACTGGGTACGTATTACAATCCCGAAAGTTCATAATACCTACAGTTGAAATACCCGATGGTCAAAATACCGAAAATCAAAATACCGAAAGTACTAAAAGCCGATATTCGATATACCGATGCTCAAAAGACCTATTTTGAAAAGATCGAATGTTCAAAATCTCGAAATTTACAATACCGAAAGTTTAAAATCTCGAAATTTTATAATCCCGAAAGTTTTGAATCTCGAAATGTTATAATCCCGAAAGTCAACCATTGTCAGTAAAATGCCAATGAAAAAAAATATATTTTTTTTTTAAGAATATGATCATAACTACAACAAAAGGAGCGTTTTTTAGGGATATAAAAAAAAAAACTAACCTAACCTAACCCGGCCGAGTCGGATCTGCTCTGAAAGGTGAATCATTTAAAGTTTGAGAATAGGTTGAGGTGAATCAATCACCTTTCAGAGCAGATCCGACTCGGCCGGGTTAGGTTAGGTTAGTTTTTTTTTTATATCCCTAAAAAACGCTCCTTTTGTTGTACTTGTGATACGTATGTATGTGAACTGTAGGAATTCTAGCCGTCGGGATTACATTCTTCGGGATTACAGTCTTCGGGATTACAGTCTTCGGGATTACAGTCTTCGGGATTACAATCTTCGGGATTACAGTCTTCGGGATTTCATCCTTTCGGTCAAACGTTCTTTCGGGATTTTAAACTTTCGGTCAAATAAACATTCGACATTTTAATTTTCGGCCTTCCATCCATAGGTCTTATGAAATTCGGTATTTTGAACTTCGGCATTGTAATACGTACCCGGAACGACTCACCTCACCCTGAAGGACAACGATCAGGTTCCTTACGACTAACCGTTTACCCCCGTCAGAATACTAACCGTTTACCCCCGCACAATAGGGACACCGCGTCACCCCGCGTAGCATAGGAAATTAGGGAAATAAGGATATTAGGATTAGGTTCAGTCTTAGTTTAAATAAACCTGTTATTTAGTATTTAAACAGCCTAGTTTCATTTAGCCCCCGATCCCTTGTCTCCCGACATCAGCTAGTTCTGGAAACCTTCAAGATCCCATCTGGATCGAAGGATATGTACTAGTGCCAGGCTCGTTACGCCATAATAGGCCTAACGGGCATAGCACTACGTCACACCTTTATAAATTATATTTTCAGTGGATAGTCCCGCTCGAAACCCAAACTGCGCATCGTGTAAATTTAAATACTTCTCAAGGTGTGCGTCCAGTAACCTATCCAGCACCTTCGCCAGCACGCAGCAAGTGAGATTGGGCAATAATTACATTTGCTAGAAATACTGCTGCATACATACATACATGCTAATACCTAGGTACTGCTCAGATAGCAGTATTAGATGTAATGCTGAAGAAGCCGTTCCGGTACCCTGACCTGCTTTACCGCGAGACAAAACGACTGAGTGTGAGGCAGTTTTTCTTCATTAAAGCCGTCACTCGAACTCATAGCAGTTTTTGACAGAACAACCTCTAGACGGGAGTTCATTAACTTCCCTCTACTTTTCGAACTTGATGCACGTGTGTCCATGGTCTCGCCTCGAAGGAACTCAAGGGAAGGGAAGGGACTTTTTGAACATGATTAAATCCCGTTTTGCTATAACAATATAGTTACTGCTGGTTGCTGTACACACCAATGATTTAAATAAAACACAGAATTACACACGAACCACTATATTGATTAAAAATCGACCAGGATTCATTGAAGGTGTAGATATCAGTCAGGGTCTGAAACAAAGGGATTTAGATTGACATATAATTGGGTATATTTACCTGGATTCAGAATCTACGATTAGTTTTTTTACGTCGTATAGTTTTTTCTTAGAGCATAGACAAATGGAGATGTCATAACGTAAACTCGCTTCGAACAAATTTTTTCGCCAATTTTAGCGGGGGGCGAGGTAAACACGTACAGCACACCACCAAAAGATGAATAACTCAACAGACGCAAATTTTGCTGTTGCGATAAACGCACACTACAGCAAACTTAAACACATCAAAAATTACATACACACAGATACAGTTTTCACGTAACTGTGCAGCATACATAAGAAAAGCATAGTGATGGGACACATATGAAGAATGAGTCAAATCATTTTAATGAATGAACTGAATTGTCTCATAGGTACTATTCATTGTGAAATTTGAAAAGTGTAAATTCTGTATATTGAAGACGTAATCCAATAAATATATTTGTTTCTATGTATATCTGTCTATATTTATTGTGTCCTTATCACTCTCGCATAACTAAACTGTGAAATAAAACTATCGCCCGCGGTTGTTTCGGGCTTAAACAATCACTGACTTCTAAAACAAGTACACTCGACTTCATATTGTCGTTGCTAAAATGAAACCACTGCATTTTCACCATTTTGGAGCTGATAGCTATGTGCAAGTTGTGTGAGCTTCCATGGATCTAATATGAGAGATTCACAGATCGTCACAGATCAAAGAACCGTTTGCATGAAATGACAATTTTAGTAGATGTTCACGCAGGATGCTTTGAATGGGCACTGAAAACAACTGTCATTCCCTATGGAATATTTAGTCCGTCGTACTTGTAGTTTCTAGGTCAGTGAATATAACCTTCAAGAAAAGAACGTACGCCCATCTAAAACCCAGCAACTCACTTGTAACTCTTCTTGCAGTTGCTTAAATAATTTCTTATGCTTTATTTGATTTAATCGGACTGATTTTTTGACTAATTTATTTTATAAAGGTGATTATATGAAACCACATATAAAGATATGAGTAAAGAATGAGTAAAGAGAAAACAATAAAATAAATTGTTATTAATTTGATTAGAATTACCACATATAAATCAAAACAAAAAGTTATAATTAAGTAAATATATTCATCTATCTATCAGCCACAGACGTCCACTGCTGAACATAGGCCTCCCCAAAAATCGTCACAACGCTCGCTACGCTGCGCTTTCCTATACGTGGTCGCCACTCTAGCACTTTGCTGACCTAACGGCCATCGATTCTCCGGGCTACATGGCTTGCTCATTGCCACTTCAATCGTGCAGTCCTGTGAGCTATGCCGGTTACCTTGGTTCTTGTGCGGCATATCCTCATTTCTCATTCTATAAAATCAAAGAAAAATAAGGAAATAAGGAGGCAGCAGTGAAGATGGAAAGAATATGAAATAAAGTCTATAAATAATAGTATATGTATAACGCATATACTCATAGTCCAGCACTAAAATTTAGTTCAATGTCAATGATGATCAACATTTAATGTTTCTTTTACCTAGATATACTTTTAGCAAACAATTATTTTCATTTTCATATTAAATTTCAACATCGTATGTCTAGAGAAAGGTAATATTTCTAATTCACCTTACAAGATTTAAAAATAACAAATAAAATAATAATGTTTGTCTGTGTGTCCCTATGTATGCTTAGACCTTTAGAACTATGCAACGGATTTTGATGCAGTTTTTCTTAATAGATAGAGTGATTCAAGTGGAAGGTTTATAATATGTATAATACATGCATAATTTATCAGTTTTGCACCCGTGCGAAGCCGGGAGGGTCGCAAGTATCTAATATACACTAACTATTAAACAAACTGCATTGATCGAATGAATGAATGATTCATTCAAATGTTGAGTCGCGGTTTTGACTTTGTCACATCCCTCGCCCCTGTACCACCGTTTTATGTTTACATTTTTCTGTCGTTTACGTATCGCAACGGTTTTTTTCTTTAAATGGAGATTGTATTTTAATACAAATTTAATACTTTGTAAAAACACTTACCTGTGATAGGAAACGCGATCTTGTTACATATTTGAGCCGTCATATCGCCTTTTACAAGAAAATATCTGTACAATTCACCATTTTTGGAGAGAAGTGTCACGCGACACAGATCAATGCAAAATGGCGGTGAAGCGACTTCAAGTAGTTTTATATAACGTGCTTGACCAGCTGACCAGTTATTTTGCCGGAGGGGGTCGCCCGTCCATGGCATCTCCTGTCATTAAATACTCAAAGAGTTTTTTAGATATAATTTCTAAAAACCTCGATGTATCATTTAAGGAAAATTACTAACTAACTGACAGTTATTAAAAAAACTCGCTGTCATTCTATAGAGTTATTTTTGTATAAATAATAGTGCTTTACCATGTCGCACATTTGTATACATTTGCCAGAGCCTCCAAAGCTTGTACGAGGTTGCCTACAATATAATATAGGAGTAAAAGTGACCGTTCACAACAAGGTACGAATGAATTTCACTGAAAGGACGGCTTCAAAGGGCGGAACTAAATAACGCACGTCTACCACCACCGCCCGCACCGCTCAATTCCTCACTTTCATCATCATCGTTATCGGGCGTCGACTTTGCTACAGCGCCCAACATGGTTGTCTATTCACCTAATCTATTTTTTTAAATGTTATTTGTTTTCGGTGCCACACCTATCCTCTCACAAAAATCGAAATTAAATAACGAGCATTCTCCTATCGCGTGATATGCCTACACGTCGACATTGGCGAAATACGTACATCTTTCTTAACCCAGCAAGTAGTAAAAGCCACAGAAGGAAAAAAAAAGTAACGCTAATCTTCCATTTGATAACTTTGTGACACAATTTAACTAAGCGTAAATTGACTTTATTTGACACTGAAATGTTGCAAAAATGAGTTCTATAGCATGAAATAATCATGTTGGTGTAAATTCTAAATAAATGATTGCGATGTCTACAGGTCGCAGAGTCACTAGTGGATCTATGACTCACCGATTCTTTTCCTGTGAGACGCAGTATTGTCGATCAGGAGTGAAGAGACACAGCCTCTTACCCTTTCCGGAGGAGGACAACCGTTGCTAAAAAAAGATAAATAAGTATGTAGTAAAGACGAGTTGCTTTGCAGCCTACCACATATTGCGGATACTTTGTGGTACTAGTACTAGTACTTGCTAGAGGAAGACAACCGCTTCTAAAAAAGATAAGTGTTTCCCGACAAGTTGCTTTTCAGCCTATGTCGTATTGCAGATATGTAGTCGTACTAATTTATTTTAACGGTAACGATAAATGTTCAATAACTGACATTGAGTCAGTGAAGGTAACCGACGATAAAAAAAGGTAACAGGATCAACATTATTAAACTATCGTTGGTCATCTTTAATAATTATAAAAACGGTTTAAATTCAGGTAAAAGTTGTCAGGAACGGCCCAACATGTTTCGATCACTCATATGGAGCTCGTCTATAGTAAAACTCGATAAAGAAAATAATGGTTTAATAGGTATATAAATTGTGCACGAAATTTAGTAGAAGCTTCTACATCTAATACTTTCGTCGCAAAAATGCTACAGCTTGGCGGTCACTGCTTATGAAATAAATATTTAGCCATAGTCAATGATACCATAAATGTTTTAAATTGAATAAACATCCATGTTATTGAGAATCTAGGTACAATCTCGCCGCAAACACCTCTAACTGCCTTGTGTGATCTTGGCTGGATTTTTTTAACATAATATAACTAGTATAACATCGTAAAAATATACGAGAAATAATGGAACGCGCCATATTTTTATTTTACTTGCCAAGGGTACTGAAGGGTAAACGTCAAAATGCTTTTAAATCGTTGAATTTATTTATTAAATTTAAAGATTTTTGAGGTAGGTCGGGTACCTAAGGTATAGCTTCTTGTAAATGTAGAAAAATAAATATAGGTAAATCGCCAATTACTGGCCACCGTTCAGTAACTGGCCACCTCATACTAAAAATGAACTCTGTTCACCTGCAAACAGAATTCATTTTAGTATAAGGTTTTAATTACTGGCCATCCTTCAATAACTGGCCACGTTATACTAAAATGAATTCAGTTTGCAGGTTAACAGAGTTCATTTTTAGTATGAGGTGGCCAGTCATTGAACTGTGGCCAGTAATTGGCGATTTACCTATTACTTACTTTGTTACTTATAGTAAAACTATGTTTGGCTATCTTTGAAAGAATTAGTATCCTTCAACGTTTAATGATACACAACGTTACGGCTTCATCCAAAACTTTTAATAAGTATCACAAAATATCTCCTTCGGTTCTTTGCCGCCTTATCTCTCTCTCTCTCTATCTCTTCCTAGCCATTATCCCATATGGTGGAGTCAGCTTTCCTTACTATACTTTGCCACGACTTCCACATCGTCTTCGGATACTTGACACTCACGGCTTGACAGCGAAATTACAGTCGCAAGCAAATCTTTTTTAAACCGAAGCAATAGAATACATTTTCTAATTCAGAATTCGTATCAAAACTTGTAGACACAAGGTATGTTACTTAATTAACAAAAAACCGGCCAACTGCGATTTGAACTCGCGCACCGAGGGTTCCAGACAAACACTTCTCATCCTAACTGGCCGGGTTAAGTTAGCAACTGATGTGTATGGCGCCGCATACAAATGAGGTGCAATGTTAACGCAACCAATTACATTTATTGTATGAGAGATTGTATGAGATTATTATTTGTTGTTATAGTGGCAACAGAAATGCATCATTTGTGAAAATTTCAACTTCATGAGACAGACAGACAGATGGACAGCGGAGTCTTAGTAACAGGGTCCCGTTTTTTACCCTTTGGATACGGAACCATAAAAACCGTTGGAGCACTGTTGTAAGTTCATTATTTTTATTAGCTCTCAGGCTTAACTAGCCCCAGGCACCATATATTTAAGATAAATATGTAAAACCCCACTTACGTTCCAATCATCCCATTTGCCGCCCCCACTACCCCAGTTGCCACCACCACCCCCACTACCCCAGTTGCCACCCCCACCCCCACCAGCCCAGATGCCGCCCCCGTTACCCTTTTGGCCGCCTTTTTCATCCTTTTTGCCGCCTTTTTCATCCTTTTTGCCGCCTTTTTCATTCTTTTTGCCGCTTCCGTCACCCTTATTGCCTCCACCGCCCCCACCGCTCCCACCGCCTCCACCGCCTCCACCGCCTCCACCGCCTCCACCGCCTCCACCGCCTCCACCGCCTCCACCGCCTCCACCGCCTCCACCGCCTCCACCGCCTCCACCACCTCCACCGCCTCCACCGCCTCCATCGCTTCCACTGCCCCCATCTTCGCCCGCTTGTCCCCGATCACCGCCACCGTTTCCCCCATTGCCTCCATGTCCCCCATTACCGCCACCATTGCCCACATGTCCCCCATTATCATTGCCCTCATTACTGTCCCAACGGCCGCCCCCTTTCCCCCCTTTCCCCCCATTACCGCCAACACTGCCCCCATGTCCCCCATTATCATTGCCCTCATTACTGTCCCAACGGCCGCCCCCTTTCCCCCCTTTCCCCCCATTACCGCCAACACTGCCCCCATGTCCCCCATTATCATTGCCCTCATTACTGTCCCAACGGCCGCCCCCTTTCCCCCCTTTCCCCCCATTACCGCCAACACTGCCCCCATGTTGCCTCTTTTTCCCTCTCACCCATTTTGCCGGTGTTTTCCCTTTTCCCCACTTTTCCCCATTTCTCCCGTTACTGATTCCACCGCCTCTATATCCCCTTTTACCAACTAGACGGTCCCCCTTTTCCCCTATTCCCTCTTTTCTCTTTTTACGGCCTTGTTTGCCCAAATCGCCGTCACCACCGCCCCCATTATGATTTCGAGTTCTGTCACCAACATCATCCTGTTGTAAAAAAGTTAAACTTAGTACGATCTTTTTAACCTTTTCACCGCCGTTAACTTGATACGAAATCCGCACATTTCGGGCCCCACACGCCAATATATCAAGTCAGTTTCTTCAGTCAAATAGCTACTGCGTTGGCATAGCATGTCTAGCATGAGGAATAATTCCGCATTTGACGTCTGTGACAGTTGGCGTGTGCGGCAAAACTTTTTGCTTGCATCGTGGCGGGGAAAAGGTTAAGCACTACTTATTAATAATGTAAAGGATAATTTTGAAGACAAATATTAATGCAATCCAGTCCAATGCATGTGGTATTTGAACCCACCACGTCCCAAGTCCGAAGTAGAGATCGGCGATTCAAGTCCTTGAATTGTAGATTGTAGAGCATTGATGAAATTTGATCTTTACAATTAATTAACCTTTTATATGAAAATAAAACTTTTAGCATGGGTGCCAACTTACGGACGACCACTTCTTCGGCTTCAACACAGTCTGAAACAAATTTAATGTAGGCACGAATAAATACGACTAAAAGGTTTTATCATTTTTTCACCACACAGCTCGACAATGTGGTTATAGATTACCTGAATCCAGTACACAAAACTGCTTATATTTTTACATTTGTAAACTGTATAATGTTAGCTCGCAACACGACAACAATGTAACACGTTACGGTAACAGTTCGTATCTATACTAGATTTCAAATTAAGGTACGACTTTTTAGAAAATATTTTAGAGTAATTTTCTCGGCCTGCTTAAACGAATATTTACGTAATCAAAGCTAATCGTCTGCTGCATTTCAAATTGAATTGACCAGTGTACATGCATCATTTATGAGGTATATTTTTTTCTCAAACATGCTATGAAATATGTATTTATTCTATACGAATTTAAAACGTATACTATTCAATGACAAAACAAAAAACGTAATCTTAGGACGGGATTTCGACATAATTATATTAAAAAATTGGGCAAGTGCGAGTCCGACTCGCGCATGAAGGGTTCCGTACCATATTCTGATCACAACACAACCAAATCACTACGTAACGTACCTATCAACCGATAGGACGTTACGACGAATGAAACGAGGAGAATTCGGTATCTTGCGATCACAATACAACCAAATTACCATCAAAACAACGATGTTCAGAAGATGGTGTACTTCCTTTTCGCCGAATTATTTTTCGCAAACGTTTCATTTCGCAAAAGTTTCATTACGCAAAAAGCATTTTTCACTGAAACTGTAAACTATTTCAGATTGTTGTAAATATCATCCTTTAGATTAGGTTAGGTTTGTTTTATAACAATTCGAAATAGTTTACAGAAGATATCTTGCGATTATAACACTGCTATCAAATCATTTCCCAAAAAGTAGACTATCCATAGATTTAGGTATAACGATGAGCGAATCCAGGCTTACTACTACTAACTAAGTAGAACGATAAAAAGTATTCTTTAGGTACGTCAAAGAAAGTAGAAATAACAACATTCTGATTAACAACATTCGTAATAGTTGGTCGCAGAAATTCACAGAATTCGAAATACTAAGAATTCGATGATATAGAAGTTATATCTTCAGAAAGTAAAGCTATTTCAAGACCCAAATAGAGCCTTTACTATACGTCTATGATCAACTTCTAATGGTTGGATGATTGCGCAGACACGCGGAATATTTTTTCGTCCCAAAGAGTCAGCAGTGCCTTAAGACGGCGACCCCGGACCGGAAGATGCAGCGTGGAAAGATCCCGTACAAGTTGGACCGACGACCTGGTTAGGATCACGGGCAGAAATTGGATGAGGGCGGCGCAAGATCGATCGTTTTGGAGAACTTTGGGGGAAGCTTTTGTCCAGCGGTGGACGTCTATAGGCTGATATGATGATGATAATGTTCCGAAAAATAAGAAGTATATTTTTTTTTGTGAGTGTTACTGCGAGAGCAGGACTAAGCTGTTTGGTTCTGGTATCTTTTAATAAAACGGGGATAGTTGTTTAGCACTGCTGCTTCTATTACGCAACTTTCTGTGTATTTCGTTCAGTTCACCGGTTTCTCTTCCTTTGGGTAGGAAACAATAAAACGGTAGATAATTACATCTACACGTTTCCAGAACTGTGTGAGCGAAGCCGCGGGCAAAAGCTAGTATCAGATTAAGCTTCTTTAATATCTGCTTCATACGTACGTGGGTTGTCTCCTCTAACAATGATGGTTCTATAGTCTGCAAAAAGGATTATAGTCACCACAAAGTACAATTTTATTTTTTTATACTTTAAACCTAAGTATTGAAGTAGAATTTCCACTTTGTGTTAAAAAACACCGTTATGCGATTATGTTTGGTATGGCTATATTACTATCAAATTTATAACTCTAATCTCATCTTCACAACATTGGTAATAAAATTCAGATGCTAAGTTTGATATAAATTTTAACGGTTTTACTTCCAATTTACTTCTGACCAAAATTGCTTTCCCAGCTTTGCTTTTTTGTCGACAGTAAGATGACGCCGATTCGAAGTTGGTAGGTAAGTTTTATATTACATCCACAACAATTATTAACAAAATTCACTGAAACTTAAACAGAACATATTTTTTGATGGAGGATAACATAAAGGGTATAGCCGTGTGTTAAGGGAATAATTAAAGGGGGGCTGGTCAGTCGTCCTGGTGATAGTAATTTAAGGGCACAATACCGTGAGCAGCGTCGAATTGTCTCTGCACGGAACCGCGGCCGCGGGCACTTTCACAGCAGCAAGTCCAGGGTTCACTTTGGTCCAGATCACAAGCGAAATGCACTTTCTCCGGATAATCGTATGTAGTAAACGGGAGACACCAAAGAAATTTAAACGCACGGGAGAACGATTTTCATGTGCTCCGCACCAGTCGTCGGTCAGTACTGAAGAGTCGTAAGTATGTATGAGAGATTAACTATAAGCGGCCGTTTTCGAGCGGTGGGGATTAAATAAGTAAATGAACATTCCCCCCGCCCTAAACATATATAAATGTTTAAGATAAAGCAAGTAAATTATTGGATAGGCAATCGGACAAGTTTGGTCAAAGATCTCTTTAATACACCTGTTGGGGTTCGAACATCAACCACACGGACGACACCATCTTGTCCAGGATACAGTTGAATAATACGGCCACGTCTCCATTCTAAGGGTGGAGCATTGTCCTCCTTTAAAAGGACCAGTTCCCCTACAGAAGGCGGTTCCATGGGGGCTGTCCATTTATTTCGCGCTTGTAGAGTGGATAGGTATTCTAAATGCCAACGAGACCAGAAATGTTGAGTTATTTGTTGTAGCAGTTGGAAACGCGTTAGCCGATTTAATTTAACTTCCTTAAAGGGGTGCTCAGGTAATGCGGTTAAGGGTTGATTTATTAAAAAATGACCCGGGGTCAGTGTTTCAAGGTCATTGGCATCCCGAGATACAGCACAGAGAGGCCGCGAATTTAGAACAGCCTCAATCTTAACAAACACAGTTGTCAGCTCTTCAAATGTTAAGGGAGTGTCTCCAATTACACGCTTCAGATGAGTTTTGGCAGATTTTACCGCAGCTTCGAATAGTCCGCCCCAGTGCGGGCATGCCGGAGGGCTGAATAACCATTTAATATTACGTTTGGCCAGCTCGTAACCAATCTCGGCACTTTTGTGTGACAGGAAATCGTGTAACTCCTTGAGATATTTATTCGCCCCAACGTAGTTTCGACCGTTATCGGAGCGCACTAGACTGGGGTACCCGCGACGAGAGACAAATCTAGTAAAGGCAGCGATAAAGGCCTCAGTGGTTAAGTCTGACACCACTTCGAGATGTACAGCCTTCGTAGATAGACAGACAAATACACAGAGATAGGTCTTGGTTAGCTTACGGTTTCGAAAGGGCTGTACTTTAGTATAGAAGGGGCCGGCAAAATCCGTACCTACACCATGAAATGGTCGGGAGGCAGTTACTCGATCCTCAGGTAAATCACCCATTGGTGGCTGTGCGGAAATAGTTTTAAGGCGATAACAAGGGAGGCAGTGAAATATAATTCGCTGAATAGCGCGAGGGGCTGACAATATCCAAAACTGGCGGTTCAGTAATCCGAGTAGTGTCGCAGCACTGGCATGCGAGTTTTCACGGTGATAGTGAGATATGATTAAATTAACAAGGGGACCATTTTTAGGTAATAACAGTGGATGTCGAGATTCAAAAGGTAACTCCGAATTGCATAATCTACCGCCAACCCGAATCAGACCGGCGTCATCTAAGAAGGGGTTAAGGCGTCTAACAGCTGAACGTATCTGTCTCTTTTGGAGGAGCTGTTCTAACACTTCAGCAAATGAGTGGGATTGGGTAATTTTTACAAGGTACAGAAGGGCCTCGGCACGTTCTTCAGTCGTCAAGAATGGGGATACTATTCTGGAACCAGGATTCTTGGCGTTATGAATAAATCGTCTCATAAACCCAGTTACACCGATTAATTTATTAAAGTTACTATACCTTTCCAGCAAAAACGCGGGATCTAATGTGAGGTTATTACAAGAAGCAACTAATAAACATCTGAGACCAGGCAAATCAGTTTCAGTTTCCTTTTCAAGAGGAGGCCACGTGTCAGGGTTTTGGGTAAGCCAGGGTGGCGACCACCAAAGGGTCTTTTCAATCAGAGCAGTCGGGCTCAACCCACGTGATGCGCAATCTGATGGATTAAGCTCTCCAGGAACATGTCGCCAGATTGTTGGCGTCGGAGAGTTGTTTATCTGAGATACTCTATTCGCCTCGAAGGTTTGAAGGCAATGAGGCGGCGTGCGAATCCAAGCCAAGACGATTTTGCTATCCGTCCAAGTATATAAAGCGTGCAGCACTAATGTTTTCTGTAGACAGGAAGCAACGTGTTGCACTAATTTTGAAAGGAGTACAGCTCCTTGCAATTCCAGCTTGGGAATTGTGAGTCGCGTCCGAACGGGGGCAACTTTACTTTTCGACATCAGCAAATGGACGGAGCAAAGGTCTGGAGAATGTTCTACTCGTAGATAAACGACAGCCGCGTATCCAGCCTCTGACGCGTCACAAAACCCATGTAGGGAAAATGACAATGCACCTGGAGGCATGATGTGACGTGGAATGGATACTTTGTTCATATTGACCAGATCTTGGGTGAATGAATCCCATTCGTCTGAAAGTTCGCTTGATAGCAAGTCGTCCCAATTGAGCCCAGAAAGCCAGAGCCTCTGGATAAATATCTTGGCCTTGAAAACCACTGGTGTTATCCATCCGCAAGGATCATACATACGCGCAATTAAGGAAAGTACCTTACGTTTAGTAATGGGGGGTGGAGTATCGAAGGTACATCGATAAGTAAATGAATCACTAGAAGGGTTATATTGCACACCTAATACAGCAATCGTTTGGGGATTCTCAGGATCTTGAAATGAATGAGGCTGTTGCAGATGTTCAGGGGGTAAGTCGTCTAAAATTTCAGGTTTGTTGCTGATCCACTTTTTTAATTCGTAACCTCCGGCTGTCATTAATTGTCCTAATTGATATTTTAATATACGGGCCTGTGCAACTGAATCACTGCCGGTCAAGCAATCGTCGACATAGATGTCGTTCTCAATAACTGCCGCGGCTTCAGGGAAATTAGACCTTTCTTGTTCCGCCAACTCTAAAAGCGCACGCATAGCAAGATAGGGACTCGAACGTAAACCGTACGTTATTGTGTTTAGCTCGTAAGTCAACAACGGGGCTGAGGGGGATTCTCTCCAAAGTATAAGTTGAAATCGACGGTCTTCAGGGGCGATCCAAGTCATACGGAACATTTTACATATGTCAGTTATGAAAATTACTGAGTGTCGGCGAAAATTAAGTAAAATAAGGGTTATATCTTTCTGTAACTTGGGCCCTGTGTGAAGACATTGATTTAGAGATGCACCTGAAGATGTGGCACAGCTTGCATCAAAAACTACACGGATCTGAGAAACGTCACCAGATTTCTTAAAAACTCCGTGATGCGGAATGAAATAGTGTTCTTGGGTCAATGGGTTAGCCAACGAAACATTCATGTGGTTCAAAGCGATATATTCACGCATAAAATGTATATATTTTTCACGAAAGTCAGAATTGGATTGCATGCGTTTTTCTAAATTGAGGAACCGTTTTAAAGCAATACTACGAGACTCTCCAAGGGTCGGACGGTCGGATAAAAAGGGTAGTCTTACTTGAAATTTACCATCAGGTTCACGTGTTGTTGTATCTCTAAATAAATCCTCACACTCGAGATCCAGTGGATTCGGAGGGGGTAACTCAGGGGGTTCTTCTATCTTCCAAAAACGTTCTACAATTTGGGACAGAGAGATTCCTGTCATAGGCAAGTGAGGTTCACTAGGACCACAGTCAATTGCTCCGGAGAGCATGAATCCGAATATAGTAGAGAAGGCCGTTAAGTGACTCGGAGGTAGGGCATATTTTTCCGCATTGAAGATTGCTCCAAATACATCCGCGCCAAGGAGGACATCTATGGGTCCAGGGAGATGGAAAGTTGGGTCAGCTAGGCAGAGATGAGATGTAAGTTTTACGACTTCTGTAGGTAATGGAATCTCAGGATGAGTACCGGCGATGACGTCTACTACCATGGCCTGGGTCTGCATGAGAGGGTGACTTGCCCGAACAGGCTTAAAGGTCACAAGGACCGTGCCGCGGGAATTTACTGCTTGCACATCGCCGATACCTCGTACGGGCGTACATGAACGGTTTATGGGGAGGTTTAAGCGATTGACAGCTAGTTCAGATGTGAGTAAGCATCCCTGGGCACCAGTATCACATAAAGCTCGAGCTTCGACAAAATATCCGCTGCGTGTTTTAATATGTATAAGAGTAGTAGGGAGTAGAACCAACGAGTTTAAAGGATTAAGGGTAGGTTGCGAGAGGTAAGAAGGTGATTGAAGTCCGTCTAGTTATTGTGAGGTGTTTCTGTCTTCAGACCGCGGCCGGATAATATCTCGATAGCTAGGCTGGGCTCCACGTGCATCTTGTGTGGGCGCAGGGGAATATTCTCGACGCGCGGGGGGTGGAGAGCGGTAGCGGCGGTTATCTCGTGTAGGGGTTGACGATCGTCGGGCAGACAAATTTGGCACACGAGGTGAGGGTTGCGGAGACCTGCGGGATGTATTAGAGCGGTAGAAGACGCCCCCGCCCATGCGAGGAGAAGGGGACCGCAAATTACGGGGCTCCATCTCGCGGAATGAGACCGTCGACTGAACCCGGGGCTCAGGATATGTGGGGGATCGGGGGTCGTTAAAACACAACAAGGTATGATGGGTACTACGACGGCATGTTCCACAACGATAGTCACGTTGGCAATATGCAATAGAATGTTTGTCCAAGCATCTGTAGCACAACTTGGTATCTTTGACGAATGACGCACGGTCACGTGGGGACATATGACAAAATTCAGGGCACTCTCTCAAATAATGTGAGTCACTACTGCATAGGTAGCACAAGTGGTTAGGGCGGGTAGCCGCATTGGCAGAAATCGCAGCCGTATATGCGCGCTTCGTAGTTATAGGGGAACGCGGTCGTGGTCGCATTGTTGATGGCTGCGCATCAACCAGGGAGGTACTTCCGACATTGTCGTGATGACGACACTCGTCTTCCAAAAAAGTCAATAGTTGACTGAACTCGGGAAGGTCATTGCGATCTCCATATCGGCGCTCAAACCTCGACCTCAGGTCAGCAGGCATTTTAGTTAGACAAATATACACCAACATGTATGACCAGTGAGTCACGGGTAGTTGGAGCCTTTCCAGCCCTCTATATGCCGTAAGCAGTGGGTTGAGGAACGTCGTGCGAAGACCGGTCAATTTAGAATTAAGTTCGGGCAAGGTCAATATCTGAACTATATAGTTATCCGCTAAAATCCGCGTGTTGTGATAACGCCGCTTCAATAGATCACGCGCCGTCTCATAATTATCAGCTTCTATACGCAAGTGCTGTAGCAGGCGGCGGGGCTCATCCGCCAACGCGCCTAATAAATACTGGAGTTTCACGACAGGGGTTAACAGCGACTGAGAATCTACCACACTATCAAACTGGTCCAAGAAGCTGATCCAAGAATCTGGACGGCCATCAAAACGGGGTATAGGTAAATCAGGCAGCCTACTTTGCATGGGGTCCGACATAGTAGTTCTCTGCCGCGAGGGGGTGCTGCTGGCGCTCGGTTCGCCGGATTCGTGTTTAGGTACAAGCTCGTTGTATTTAAGTTTGAGATCATCGACCATGTCTCTTACTATCCGGGTTTGCGAACGTATATATTCATATTCGGCCCCATCTATATTTGGGTCTAGACTACCAAAAAGCTCCGAGCACGCGTTCGTAAATCTGTCGTAATGAGTTCGTAATTCGCTTAATCTCACGCGCAGTTTGTGTTGCGATAAGGATGCCAATACCCCATGTGTATCTTTAATCCAGTCCCCGACAAACCTAACCGTTCCCATGTGGCTTCTAAACTCGGCCGAGTCGGTATATAAAACCGATTGGGCTCTGGGTTCATTTCCAGTGTCGGACATAATTAATAGTACTATTTAATAGGAATATTACTCAAAACTACGTATATAAGGAGCCCAAAGTTGTAATCAAATAACACAATATATTACGTACGTAACAGTAGATGTATCTTACAAGTATTTACAATCTACAATATAGTAATTACGAAAATGCAATAATAACGTAAGGTACCTAAACCGCCTAGTAGCAGGACCGCGCGGCCACGCCGCATCCAACTATCTCGTAAACAAGTTACGTCACAGGTGGCCGTATGCAATATTTTAATTTATAAGGTTTATGTTCGAACCAAGTTATGAATTCTAAATATCAATTGGTGTATAAGTACGTCGATGAGGTAAAAATAGGTGTATTAACTACGAATCTTAGGTACTCGAGTACGGGAGGGAAATTACGTAACGGTGCCGCTAATTATAATTAGAGAGATTAGAGGGGAAGCAACCACGCACTGCTACCAAAATGTTAAGGGAATAATTAAAGGGGGGCTGGTCAGTCGTCCTGGTGATAGTAATTTAAGGGCACAATACCGTGAGCAGCGTCGAATTGTCTCTGCACGGAACCGCGGCCGCGGGCACTTTCACAGCAGCAAGTCCAGGGTTCACTTTGGTCCAGATCACAAGCGAAATGCACTTTCTCCGGATAATCGTATGTAGTAAACGGGAGACACCAAAGAAATTTAAACGCACGGGAGAACGATTTTCATGTGCTCCGCACCAGTCGTCGGTCAGTACTGAAGAGTCGTAAGTATGTATGAGAGATTAACTATAAGCGGCCGTTTTCGAGCGGTGGGGATTAAATAAGTAAATGAACACCGTGTTTGGATGGCGAAACTGCCTTTGACGAGAAAATGGTTTTCCTTTTGCTCGGATAATTATCTTTATATAAGGTAAACGCAGGTATCAACGACCCATCGAAAATCTGCAGGTAATACCGACCTATAAATTGAAAGTCAATTTTTACGCTTCCTGTACTATTCTAGATATAGATAGCTGAAGCTACGCACACGTTGGTTCCTAGACCATCATTTACTTTAGCGATAGTGTGTGTGAAAGTGCAAAAAAGAGACAAAATAACCCAGTTTGTGCGGAGACAGCCTGGGTGAAGTTCACGTCGTACTAGGCCTTAATCCATCAGGTAAAGCACGTGACTTTTCTACTGAAGCGATTTATTTGAATAAGTGAGTGCTATACTTTTTGTTGTGTTATTAAATATGTTCCGTTGAGTGTCAGTTCTGGATTTCATACCACATTTTATTGGAAAAAAAGCTATTTGAAACGATAAAACCTTAAAATAAAATAGGACGGTCTTAGCTTCATCAGTTTTAGTTGTGGCAGCTATCGCCGAGTCATAAGTCGTTAATGGCCTCAGCATAGTGTTTCGGTTTTTTTCTATATTGTGTTATTATATGACAATAACACAGGTAGTTCAATAGACCAATTGAAATTCAAACATCTGTTCTTTGTCAAAATGTATTAGCGACCTACGTATTGTTGTCTACTTTCTTTTTTATTACGCTTTTATTTTAACCAATATTGACATATTTTTGGAAGGTCGACTCATGCATCGTTACATTTATAAATATTTGTTTTTTGTTTAAAACTGTATGCATGGGTACATATTTCGTGTTATATTTATTCATTACGATCTGATTTATAGTCAGAAGGTGTAACTTAATAATAAATACCTACTTTTTATGAGTCGCTAATACATCATATGCTTGCACTTACAAATTTTATTACCGACCCATAAGTCGATAATGGCCTCAGAATAGAGTTTTGTTTTTTTCTCTTTTATGTCATTATATGACTATAACACAGGTATTTTAATAGCCCAATTTAAATAAAAACATCGGTTCTTTGTAAAAATATATTAGCGACATACGTATTGTTCTCTACTTTCTTTTTTATCATGTTGTTAATTGAACTAATAATGACATATTTTTGGAAGGTCGATTCTTGAATTGTTACATTAAAAATTATTGTCTTTTGTTTAAAACTGTGTGCATGGGTTCATATTTCATGTTATATTAATTCATTATAATCTGTTTTAAAGTCAGAAGGTGTAACTTAATAAAAAATACCTAGTTTTTATGAGTCGCTGATAAATTTTATGTTTGCACTAACAAATTGTATTAGCGATCCATAGGGGTCGGTAGTAGCAACAGTAAGAAGCTATTACCGATCGTATATAGATTATTGTATATCTCACCTACTTTGTGACCGGACAATTTCTTTGTTTTTTGTTTAAAACTGTATGCATGGGTACATATTTCTTGTTATATTTATTCATTACGATCTGATTTATAGTCAGAAGGTGTAACTTAATAATAAATACCTACTTTTTATGAGTCGCTAATACATCATATGTTTGCACTTATAAATTTTATTACCGACCCATAAGTCGTTAATGGCCTCAGAATAGAGTTTTGTTTTTTTCTCTATTATGTCATTATATGACAATAACACAGGTACTTTAATAGCCCAATTTAAATAAAAACATCGGTTCTTTGTAAAAATATATTAGCGACATACGCATTGTTCTCTACTTTCTTTTTTATCACGTTGTTAATTGAACTAATAATGACATATTTTTGGAAGGTCGATTCTTGAATTGTTACATTAAAAATTATTGTTTTTTTGTTTAAAACTGTGTGCATGGGTTCATATTTCATGTTATATTAATTAATTACAATCTGTTTTAAAGTCGGAAGGTGTAACTTAATAAAAAATACCTACTTTTTATGAGTCGCTGATAAATTATATGTTTGCACTAACAAATTGTATTAGCGATCCATAGGGGTCGGTAGTAGCAACAGTAAGAAGCTATTACCGATCGTATATAGATTTTTGCGATCGTTGATAGCTGCATAAAAATCGTTAATAGCTTCACAGGCATTTTTGTGAGTCGGTATTAGCAACAATCGACTTCGTCGTTATATAAATTATTTTATACAGTATAGACCTTTATTCAGTAGCCTTTAACATAGAAAATATAGAATTTACACATAATACAAACGTAAAAAAATAAAAACGTGAATCTGAGAGCAATCAGCATCCTTAAAAATGATGGTTCAAATACAAATACAAATACAAATCGTTTATTTGTTCAACATAGGTGCATATGTACATAATACAGGTGTGACAATTTTATTTCAGTTCCACTATGCTGAGCCGTTAGGCATACAAATATTATAAGTAATTAATAGAGTACAGGGAAGTTGTGCTCCATTAATTATTGTCTAACAAAAAATCACTTATTTTATAGTACGCTTTTTCTGCCAAGAAATTAAATAACTTATTTTTGTATTCTACTATATTTTCTACATTTACAATATCTGTTGGGATTTTATTATAAAGTTTAGGGACCATTCCGAGTATACTTTTCTGAAAAAGAGCGGTTTTCGAGGACATTCCATTAATTTTATTCCTAAGTCGGGCACTCCTAAAACTATTAAATAAATGCAGATTAGATCTTGCGAAAATTGCAACTTCAAATATATACAAGCACGGGAGTGTCAATATTTTTAATTTCTGAAAATATGGTTTACAAGAGTCAAGTTGATTTAAGCCACATAAAGATCGAATACATCTCTTCTGTGCTTTGAACGCTATTTCTCTGTCAACTGAATTCGCCCAGAAAATGATGCCGTACCTAAGAGTCGATGTTACATACGCTTGGTAGGCTGTTAAAACTACTGATTCATTGACAATTTTTCTTAAATTATACAGTGCATATGAGAATTGATTAAGTTTTTTACATATAGCGTCAATTTGGTTTCTCCATGTCAACTTATTATCTACACTTAATCCTAAAAATTTAGTCACATCAGTTTCGTCAATTTTTTGACCCTTGTAGGATATGTTTAGAGTATGTGTGTTATTTGATCTTTGCTTAAATGTCATGATTTTAGTCTTATCTATATTGATTTTTAAATTATTATTTTCGAGCCAATTAATTACAATTTCTAATGTCTTGTTTATGTTATCCTCGTATGATTCTAAATGTTTGGAAGCAAAAAGTATGGTACTATCATCTGCAAAGAGAACAGTAGGGTGATCAATAGCTTTCGGTAAGTCATTTATATAGATGATAAACAATAAAGGACCTAAAACACTTCCTTGGGGTACGCCACACTGAATTTGTCTTATTTCCGATGAGTAGGTGACTTCAGTTTTAGTTTTAACACATATTCTATTTATTTGTGTTAACTGCTTACGGTTACTTAAGTATGATTTTAATAAGCTGTGTACATTACCTCTAACACCGTATTTGTATAATTTATCTAAAAGTATGCAATGGTCAACAAAATCGAAGGCTTTAGACATATCCATGTATAGAGCTGAAACTGGGACTCTTTTATCTACATTTGTTAAAACTATGTGCATTAAATTAAAGATAGCCATGTTGATGGATTTGCCCTTGCGAAATCCCATTTGTTCTGGGGCAAAAATGTTATTTTTCTCAAAATAGTCATAAATACCACTGTGGATGACCCTTTCAATAACTTTAGAAAAAATGGGTAGCAGTGCCACAGGTCTATAACTGCCCAAGTCTTCTTTATTGTCTTTTTTAAAAAGCGGCTTCACAATGCCTATTTTTAGTCTCTCGGGAAATTCGCCATTTTCAATACATAAATTTGTTATGTGGCTAATCAAAGGTGCAATAATGTGAGACACTGCTTTGACAACTTTAGTACTAATATTATCGTAGCCAGTACTGTGACTATTTTTTAAAGAGCTAATTATGTTTTGAATGTCAATTGGATTTGTTGGCTTCATAAAT
This sequence comes from Apotomis capreana, assembly GCA_947623375.1. Lineage (NCBI taxonomy): Eukaryota > Metazoa > Arthropoda > Insecta > Lepidoptera > Tortricidae > Apotomis > Apotomis capreana. The sequence goes on from OX392520.1 coordinate 5,008,417, forward strand.
ATAGAATTCGGTAAATTGCATGTCATTGTATTCACAATATTATGTCCAAGTTGAATCGATTGTTTATGCGTTAGCTCAATAAAATATCTATTAAATTCTTGCGCAATTTTTTGAGGGGATGTAACAACTTTACCATTGGATAATATTCGAGAGATGTTATCAATAAGTGGTTTAGTCTTTTGTTTGTTTTTGATGACATTCCACGCTGCCTTTGTTTTGTTTCTCGAATTTTTAATATAGTAGTCGTTCTGCGCTTTCTGAGTTAGTTTTATGACTTTTTTTAAACGTTTGGAATAATTCATAAAAGTCTCTTTGTTGCTAGGTTTATTATCCCTCGAAAATCTGTATTTCCAAAGTAAATCACGCTTTCGCTTGCAGCATTTTTTTACTCCTTTAGTAATCCATTTCGGTTTAAACGTTAGAGACATTTTAATCTTTTTAATAGGAAAGCATAAATTATAAAGTAAATCAAACTGATCTGCAAAACTGTTGTAAGCTTCATTTGCATTATTTGCCATGTATACTCCAATAAAACTCAGTTCTTGTAGGCGATCTCTAAATTTTGAAATATTATACTGACTGATATCTCTTTGTTTTTTATACCAGTGTGGAAGAATACATGTCTCCTTTACCGGGCCTTTCAACAGTTGAGCTGAGTGGTCTGATAGGGCAAAATCAATGACTTGAGCTGTGCTGCCCCGCAGGTTGTGAGCAATATTATCTATACAGGTGTTACTCGATAGTCTTGTGGGCTCAGATATTGCTAATTTTAGATTATAACTAGAGATTAAGTTTTTAAATTGAATTGATTGCGGCGTCCTCTTTAGCACATCGATGTTGAAGTCTCCGCAAATTACTATTTTTTTCTTTTTATGACATGTTTTTTGTAGTATACTATTCAACTTGTCAAAAAATATCTGGATATTTTGACTTTTGTTACTAGGTACTCTGTATATACTGAGAACAATAATGTTGTGATCAATTAATTCCAAACCTGCGCATTCTATTACATTTGGTATAGAAATATAATTAACTTCATCCAGATTTACATATTTGTGAATATTTCTTACCAAAATACAGGATCCGCCATTTCTATTATTTCTTGCGTAAAATGATGCTAACTTAAAATTAGGAATGAGCAAATGAGGTTCATCACCTGGTTGCATGTTGTGCTCCGTGACACATATAACATCAACTGTTGTCCCCAGCTCCATCAACCCCTGTAGGTGTACACTTAGCAAATCAGATTTATTTATTAATCCATTGATGTTTTGGTGTAGTATATGAGTATAGTTGTACACAATCAAATCATTTTCAGTCTTGTTTGACGTTTTTTCGATACCTGGTTGAGTCGGCCTGTGCCTAAAAAATTGAGCCCATTGTAAAATGCTTTATTTACATTGATTAGAACCTTATTTACGCTCTGAGCTAATTTGTATTTGCCTCTATGATTTAGTTGGTGGCCCTTTGAAAAGTAATCACCTATGCCAAAATATACACTATTAGGCGATTGAAGCCATACATGAGAAAACATTTCGAATTTTTTATGTAACATTGTGTTGAATTTACTTACAAAATAATTATAATCTTCGGCATATTTATTTAAACTATGAGGAATGTCGCAAATAATGACATTTGTATGAGAACAAGCTTTAATTGTTTCTTCTAATTTATCAATAACTCGATGTAATGGCGTAATGTTGTGGTCGCTCCCGCCGCACATGATGACCAGGCAGTCACACTTTCCAAAATCAGCAATTTTCTCCTGTTCATTTTGAAATTGCCTTAAGGGGGTCGGTAATACCTGCGTTTACCTTACGTTGTAATTTCACCAAATATCAGCCCCAAAATCGTCGTGGATTTTGAGATAATTAAAAAAAAAGGAAAATCGTTTTATTTTTTTATCTACTAAAGTAGTGGCCCGATTTTTTTAAAATTTGTATAAATTATGTAGATAATAAAGGACTATTTATAAAAAAATATTACCATGAAATTTTATATTTATGTAAAAAAAAAAGGATTTTTAATATTTAAAAAAAAATTTTTTTTTACTTGCAGTGTGGCGACACCTACCCATATTATATATTTTATAAAGCATTTAATTCTCTACTACATATATTTTTTTCAAAAAATTTCACTTGGATCAACAGGTTGAAAAAAGCAAATTTGTAACATCTCATGCCTGCGTAAGTAAATACATAGCTTTCCCTTTACTGCGTACGTAGGTTTCAATAACAGTAATTGAGGTAGTCTATGTCCTGATAAATGTCCGTGAACCTTACTCGAACTTTCTTTCTATATTATAATGTGTAGAATTAAAAACCAGCCAAGAGCATGTCGGGCTACGCTCAGTGTAGGGTTCCGTAGTTGCCCATCCTTCACAATAGAAGGGCTAAAAACATCGGTTTTAAGCCCGAGATTTAAATTACGAGAAAGATTTCAAGCTCTATAAAAAGGTCGTAAACGCCAAAGTAACTGTTATTACTTATTGCCTTCTTGAAGTTATCGATTACACGCGCCAGATTGAGCGGAATGTTTTAATGCAGTATGGCACTTAACTAATATGCGTAACGTTTGAAGCATAAGGATACCGCGAGGCATTTACGTCATTTTAAAGAAAATTATGAAATTTTGCGATTAGTAACTCAAAAACGGCTTGACCGAATTTATTCAATATAGTTTTTATTGAAAGTACTTATAATGCCTCATTTTCATGTTTTTTTTCCACAATTTTTCGACCCGTGGTTGAAAAATTAGAGGGGGTGGGGGGACACTATTTTTTTATTTTCCGAGCGAATATTTACAAAACTGCTAACTTTATCAAAAAATTGTGTTTTGAGACCCCTATTATTTTCAAAAGACCTATTCAACGATACCCCACACACTGGTGTTGGAACGAAAAAAAAAATTCACCCCCTCTTTATGTGTACGGGAGGTTCCCGAAAAAAAGATTTTTTTTAATTTTTATTGTACCGTTTTGTTGGCGTGATAAATACACATACTCACACCAAATTTCAGCTTTCTAGTACTAATGATTACGGAGCTAAGCCGCGGACGGACAGACAGACAGACAGACGGACATGGCGAAACTATAAAGGTTCCTAGTTGACTACGGAACCCTAAAAACGGTGCAATATAACATCATTTACACTACTACTAATAGCTCCCTATTAGCCTCAAATAACTACCTTATAGCCCAGCGGGCGGGGAGTGACACTGCGTGAGGGCATTTACATACTCGTATGTATGTGTTTATCACAAACATTTGCTCCTGAGTTATGGATGTATTTTTTGCATACAATTTTATTAGTATTTATCTATAATATGTATTCCTCTTGTAGGTATGCATTCATTGATAATATTTTCTTCGGTTTCCGCGACTGTCACACATTAAAATAAAAAATAAACCGGTATCTGTAAAGGTACCGAAACGTCAGGGAGGCTCAAATAATTAATAAACGTGTTATAATCCGTTTAAATTGTTTTTTATTTAGGTAACAATCTTACAATTGCATTTTTTATCTTCATGGGGTAAATATTCGTTAAAATGGACTCTGCTTCGGCTGCTTACTATAAGATTCTCCTCCACGGTATCGTAGCTGGTTTAGTATACTTCATCATTTGTACCTAACAAGTTGCGACACCAGCAAGGAGCTACAAACAACCATAGTGACAATTTTACGCACCTAAACATGTTAAACATTGTATAGAAAAAAAATGGTGGTAATTTCGAAAACATAATTAGTTACTAAAATAAATTAAAGAATATGAAAACAATGCATTTTATTCATTTTAGTCATCATGTTTCATAGGAAAAATTTACTGCTGAAGACCTACACAAATGATATCTAAGTAGAAATAATGTTAGTTTTATTTTTCAAAACGTCCGGGTCTGATTCCGGAGCTGAGTACAGGTTTTTTTTAATGAATGAATGCAGTTTTTCTTGTTATTAAAATCGATGACATGGTTCCTAAGTACAGATCTTCGTATGTCTTATAGTTTCAGACTTTTCCATACAGACCAATCTAAATGGGCCACCCTGTATACCTACAAGAGGAATACATAATATAGATAAATACTAATTGTATGCAAAAAAAACATTCATAACTCAGGAAAAAATGTTTGTGATCAACACACAAATATGTAAATGCCCTCACGCAGTGTCACTACCCGCCCGCTGGGCTAGAAGGTAGTTATTTGAGGCTAATAGGGAGCTATTAGTAGTAGTGTGAATGATGTTATATTTCACCGTTTTTATTTCTACACATTATAATATAGAAAGAAAGTTCGAGTAAGGTTCACGGACATTTATCAGGACATAGACTATCTCAGTGGATTTCCTTTGTTCCAAGGGATCCATAGAGGTTGTATTTAATGTCAATGTGTTTAATGCAGATTCATGTTCCTCTTTTATATACAGCAAAATCCTCAAATAAGTAAAATATGCCTGTTAAGGAACCCTTATCTTACAGTTCAAGTGGCATAATTAATAAGTTCATATAGTATAAATTGCATGTACTAAAGTTGTTTTGCATTAAATAATTTAAAAGTTACTGCATACGTCATTCTTCATTCATCTAGTCATATACCAAGCATCACAATTCCAGAATCCCAAAACCGATTGGCGCCAAAGTCTACAATGCCTATATTATTTACTCGTACAGATTTTTGTGAGAACATTACATAATCATAAGAAAATTTACGACCACAATCAAAAATGTACGCATGCTTGTCTGTATCTAATAATCATTTTTCTCCCAAATTGCAATACATCTCATAATTATAGATGTGCCATCGGTTACAGTATTAGTACAGCCAGCAATATACAGCTAGTAGCAGTCAATGGAGCCAAAAATATCGAAACACATCCTTAGGTACTACTATGGAAATAAAGATCTGTTCTGATAATTTTGACTATTTTGGTTGCTTCACTTTGATGCTGACATAACAATAGTAAAATATAACTTACTATTGGATCCTCATCATCCTAAAAGAAAGAAACAATATGTTATATTATAAATAGAAAGATGAAGTAGTAGTATTTTATTAGATTGACTGCTCGTATTAAGTAATCCCACCAAAAACATTTCACGTGAAATTGGCGGCCAAGACTCACATGCTCATAACGCTTTCGCCGTAAAAAAAGTAATCAGATGTCAGGAAAAGCCAAGCTCCTAGTCCCTGACTTTACTAACCTTAACTTAGTTTAAAAAGTATGGCTTCAACTGGCTTCAAGCCCCTGAACGTTGGTTTTAAAAATATTGCCTATCCATTTCATAGAAAGGAATTAAGATTTATAATAATTATCAATTTATCACAACATTGAATACAATGGTTTTAATTCCATCTCCAAATGAAATAAATACATCTAATCTGCTCAGGCAGTAAAATAAAAAAACACAAGAAACAACATTTTCAACACAGAGCTTCGGTTTTCAGCTTTTGTCTTTGAGGAATCCAGTGATCAGTAATTGTAAAACATATTTAAAGGCTCGTTCTCAAGCTACTGATAATGTAAGTGTGTCGGTCGAGTAACAACAGCAACACCAGTGAGCGAACTAATAATATCTGACCAAGAGGCGTTAGTTCGAAATACTCGCGCGACAAAAAGACGAAGACGTCTTGGCCTCTTCAGTCCCTTTGAGACCACCATCACGCCCGAAATATCGAGGTAATGGAACCGCAAGGGATCCGCAAATTCTGAGGTCATTCTCTCGCTTACACTATGAGACTGCAGGCTTAACGGAGACCAAAAGAGCCTGGTTCATGTTCGCCCGGGAGAGGACTTCCCAGAAATGAGAAATCGCTAAGGTCCTGGGGACGACAGTCAATCAAAATTAAATTCTGACTCCCTACTTAAGTCGTAGTACGGGCTCTGGTCGAAATACCTTCTTAAACTCGAATTCAGTCTCGTTTTTGTAAGAATAAATTAATGGTGAACACCGGCTTCATGGTAGCAAAACATGTATTAGGGAATGTCATTCGATTCCAGGCAGTATCTGACAGACTTAGTCTCCTGCGCATCAAAAGTACTTTCAATAACATCACAATCATCAATGCATACGCACCAACAGAAGTCTCCGACGAAGACACCAAGGGTCGCTTCTACGAAGAACTCGAAGCAGCGTACGACCAGATCCCCGAATATGATGTCAAGATTGTTCTAGGTGATTTTAATGCTCAGATAGGGCGGGAAGAAATATTTCTTCCGACTATCGGCAAACACAGCAAGCACATTAAATCTAATGACAATGGTGGGCGGCTAATAAGCTTTGCTGCTGCTAAGGCGATGGTGGTAAAAAGTACCATGTTCCCTCATAAAAACATCTATAAAGGAACGTGGAAGCATCCTGATGGAGTCACAGTCAATCAAATTGATCACGTCCTAATTGACAGCCGTCACAAAAGTGTAGTAGAAGACGTAAGAACATACCGCGGGGCTGATTGTGATAGCGACCACTATCTACTAGGTGTGAAACTGAAAGCTAAAATTAAAATCATGCGCGGTGAGCAGAAAACGGAAAGCCAGGGAATTAATATAGAGAAACTTAAAGATAAAGATATAGTTGGACAATTTCAGATAAGTTTAAGCAACCGATTTAAAGATTTGGATCTACAGGACGACATTAATACAATTTGGGAAGATACGAAGGCAATAGTCACTGATGTAGGAAAAGAAATATTAGGCAAGCGTAAGCGAAAGAAACGAAGAAAGTGGTGGAATGAGGAATGCGACCTCGCGATGGCTGAAAGACGGAAGCTAAAGATTATGGCGGAGCAGGACAGCATATGGAACGACACCTACAGGGAGGCACGGTATAGGTGTAGGAACCTGATAAGAAATCTTAAGAGGCAACATCTGGAACATCAGCTCAGAGACATAGAGACGCTTATTAGAGCTGATAAGTGTAGAAAGTTTTACCAGGAACTAACAACTGTCAAGAAAGGATACCAGCCCGCCGCGCAATTCCTCGAGAATGACCAGGGGGATCTTATAATAGATCCGGAGGCGCTAAAAGCTGAGTGGCGACAGTACTTCATGAAGTTGCTAAACTGTCAACCAATAAACAGTCAAATAGAGATGCAGCCGACAGTAGAGAGTGTGGATATGGTGGAGGAACCCAGCTTCGAGGAAGTGAGGAAAGCGGTTATGAGACTAAAAAACAACAAAGCCCCGGGAATAGACGGTATATATGGAGAGATATGGAAGTATGGCGGGGGTGCAGTGCAGTCCAGATTGTATGAAATTATAAGTAAGATCTAGAAGGAAGAACAACAACCCGACGAGTGGAACATCGGTGTGATATGCCCGATTCACAAGAAAGGCTCAAGGAAAAAGTGTAGCAACTACAGGGGGATTGCGCTGCTACCCACGGCGTACAAAGTCCTCTCATATGTCTTACTGGGTCGATTGCAGCCGTATGCCGAGGACATCTTGGGCGACTATCAGTGTGGATTTCGACAGAATCGCAGCACGGTTGATCAAATATTCCTCCTCAAACAATTAATGGAAAAGAAATGGGAGTATTCACAAAGCATCCACATACTTTTCGTCGACTTTGCCAAAGCTTATGACAGTGTTGATAGAGAGACGCTGTATAAAATATTAAAGCACTTTGGAGTGCCGGATAAACTTGTCAGAATGGTCATTGTCGCTACTAAAATAAGTAAAATGAGAGTTAGAGCGTGTGGAGGGCTAACTGATGAGTTTGATGTGGTCACTGGGCTGAAACAGGGAGACTCGCTTTCGCCAACGCTTTTCAACTTGGCGCTCGAATACGTCATTCGTAAAATGCTTGATTATGATGGGGGCGTTGAGTTGAACGGCAAGCATAAAGTCATTGGCTACGCTGATGACCTAGGACTACTGGCGCAGAACAGGACAGCACTAGGAGTCATGGCGAGTATTGTGGATCAGGAAGGAGGAAAAATTGGTCTCAGAATCAACCACGGAAAAACGGAATATCTCCTAATGAAGAGGTACAAAGATACGAAAGCGAGAAGGGAAGATCTCAAAGCCGGAACTGTAACGTACAAGGGCGTAGATCACTTCAAGTACCTGGGTTGCACAGTAACTGATACCAACCGACGTGAAGAGGAGATTGACCGTCGAGTCCAAAATACCCTAAGATGCTCTGCAGCGCTCCATCGGGTCCTGGTGTCCAAGCTGATCAGTAGACCGACCAAGATGCGTGTCTACAAAACTGTAATCAGGCCAATCTTGATGTATGGGTGTGAAGCTTGGACACTGACTCAGAAAGAAGAGAGCAAGCTCTTAGTGACAGAGAGGAAAATCTGGCGGAAGATTCTGGGACCAATCCGGAATGAAGACGGGAGTTGGAGGCGGAGAAAGAACAGGGAGCTGGTGGACTTGGTAAAGATGCCGAACATAATTGGCGAAGTCAAATCAACACGACTTCGATGGCTTGGTCATTTGGAGAGGATGGGAGACGATCGTGCAGTGAAGAGAGCGTATGTGGGCCGGCCCAGCGGAAAACGCCCGGTGGGCCGACCCAGATACCGCTGGAGCGACGAAGCCCTCAAAGATCTGACCGCCCTTGGAGTAGTGGCGTGAAGTGGCGCAGAAAAGGGAAGAGTGGCGTTCTCTCGTGTCAGAGGCCAAGATCCTCTTTGGGTCACCGAGCCAGCTTAGTAAGTAAGTAAGTAATGGTGAACAATGTTAGGCCACAGTGTTCTGTCGGTGTGCATTTAATTTGGTTTGTGCAGAACTTTATATACTTATTACATGACTGTGTATGTACTTAAATCCTGAAGATGCTAATGATGTTATTAAAATAAAATCATACATTTTGATAATTTTAAAAAAATATGTGTACCTCTGAGACGATATCTGCAACATTATCCCGGTTCACAATAAGCTGAAAAATATAAGATACTAGTATTTAGTAAGTTGAAGTATGCAGCACGCCATGAGCCGCCGCGCGCATTTGCCGCTCTATTTGTTCCCACGCCGCGCCGCTCGCTGCCCCGCTCTACGAAGACTAAAATCGTGACCGGGCCGTAGAGTCCGACAACATACAAGGTAAGTCAGTTTTTATGGTTTGACAGTTCATTTGCTTGGAAGAGTAAGCGTGGTCTGACTATAAGAAAAGTTGTCTTTCTTAACAGTTGTGTGATAGGCGGCGTTAACCTGCTTAACACCAGGCGTGCTGCATGATTGTTTGTCACCATCTTAGTATAAAAAGTGTCCAACGAATGACAACCACTAATAGTTGGAATACATACGCTTTCGATGTTTATCTGTTGTAAAAAAAACAACATTGTAAAAAGTAATAACATATTTATCAGCAGTGGCACAAATCCGTCAGCGAGACAAGCGCATCCTACTATACTACTGACGCCATCTTACTTTTGGCAGCAAACTACAGTTGCGTGATCGTAAGATGACGTTGGTAGACCTTATTGCGGTTCTTACTAATAACTTTTATAATAAACTTAAATTAGTACCTTGTGCAACTGTTACATAATGAGAGGTTATAAAACACGAGTTTCGTTTTATGAAACGACCCGAAGGTGAATTTCATAATAACAACTGTAAGAAGCGACTCCTTGTCGCGCGACATAGTTCGTGCGCGGCCTCCGGCAAGAGAATTCGCGGCAAGATGTGCCAATGCTGAAGGACTAATTATTTACAGTTATACACACCACTTTATCAGCACATATTCATCATCGTATCATAGGTTTTCTTTTATGCAAATGTGAAGGTGATGATGATGATGGATCCACGCTGCATCTTCCGGCACGTGGTTGCCACGGTCATCGGTTCTATGAGCAATGTGCCCCGCCCACTGCCGATTAAGTTTGGTGACTGTCTGAGCTATACCTGCAACCTTCTTGCTATTCTTATAGAATTATCAAAAATTACCGTGACTAGAGGTGAAGAAGGAACTTCTGCGTAAGAAAACGCGAATATTAGACACAGGAGCGGAACCCCCAACATGGTGGCGCACAAAGCAGACTTATTCGTCTCAATTTGATTTATATAAACTTTCCTTGATTAAAGACGTTAATCTTCACAGAGTTGTAATCAATTTTTGCTATAATTGCTTATTAACGGACCACGTGTAAAATTTAGATAGCTGCGCTATTTCATTTAAGTTAAGCCTACCAAACGAAGAACATATAGGGGGAATAATTAGTGTAGATTTTTGTCTAATTGTAGATAAAAGTATTTTAAACGATATACTAATAGTACGTATACATGTTTGTGGCGTTGCCATCAAAAAGAGCTGAGATGCTATGCAGAACAACCTCATAAAATGTACCATATCCAAAAAATATTATCTTTTTCAATTTTTTAGGGTTCCGTAGTCAACTAGGAACCCTTATAGTTTCGCCATGTCCGTCTGTCCGTCTGTCTGTCTGTCCGTCCACGGCTTAGCTCCGTAATCATTAGTACTAGAAAGCTGAAATTTGGTATGAGCTGAAATGTGTATGTATCACGCCGACTAAACGGTAAAATAAAAACTAAAAAGAAAACTTTTGTTCGGGTACCTCTCGTACACCTAAAGTGGGGGTAATTTTTTTTAGTTTCAACACTTAGTGTTAGGGGGGGTCGTTGAATTGGTCTTTTAAAAATAATAGGGGTCAAAAACATTATTTTTTGATAAAGTCAGCAGTTTTGTAAATAATATTCTCTGCGGAAACAAAAAAATAGCGACCCCCCTCTAACTTATCAACCACGCTTATCAAAAATTATGGAAAAATTTATGAAAATAAGGCCACTACTACGTGAATGTAATGAAAACTATAGTGAATAAAATCGGTCGAGCCGTTTTTGGGTTATCGCAAAATTTCATAATTTTCTTTAAAATTACTAAGTGCCGCGCGATGTCCTTATACTTCGAACGTTACACATATTAATTAGGTGCCATACTGCATTAAAACATTCCGCTCAATCTGGCGCGTATAATCGATAACTTCCAGACGGTAATAAGTAATTACAGTTACTTTGGCGTTTACGACCTTTTTATAGAGCTTAAAATCTTTCTCGTAATCCGCTGTTTTAAGCCCTTTGTGAAGGATGGGCAACTACGGAACCCTACACTGAGCGTGGCCCGACATGCTCTTGGCCGGTTTTTTCACCATTCAAACATTCCGCTCAATCTGGCGCGTATAATCGATAACTTCCAGACGGTAATAAGTAATTACAGTTACTTTGGCGTTTACGACCTTTTTATAGAGCTTAAAATCTTTCTCGTAATCCGCTGTTTTAAGCCCTTTGTGAAGGATGGGCAACTACGGAACCCTACACTGAGCGTGGCCCGACATGCTCTTGGCCGGTTTTTTCGCTAGAACTATTGCTGTTTCACCTTCAGACGGTAGAACTCTGCAGTGTCATACGTATTTGTGGCGTTGACTTTAAAAACCCCGGAGATGCTATGTAGAACTGCCTCATAAAATTAAGCATATTATCTAATAATTGTCGGCCTCTTTGTCTGATAAAATGTAGCCTAATTTGTGGGGTGATTTTTTTTGCGCTAGAGCTAGTTTTGCTCTTGCTTCAAAGTTAAAGAACTATGCAGTTTCAGACGTATTTGTGATTTAGTTATCGAAAACTACTGAGATGTTAATAGGTATAACGTGAAGAATCTATTTTTTTTTGTTTTTGGGCCAGAACTATTGCTGTGATGGCTGCAGGCAACAGAACTATGCAGTTTGTTTCGTATTTATGGTCCAGCAATCTAGAATTGCTGAGATGCTGATCGGAGTAGTGCGAAGTTAGAATCTCATTTTCAGAAAGTTTGTGACGTGCAACTGCGCTTTGGGTAAACTGAGGCAGTCCTACGCTCACCTATGTGCGATGGTCTCTGACAGGAGGGAGTCTCCGTCCACACTTGATGTAATGCTCCGAACTAGACAGCGAGAGAAATCTAGGGTATCTTCGTGGGTAAGACGTCTTCAACGAATATGGATGAGTTTCTATTATAGTATGATATTTATTAAAAAATAGAGAAAGAGGGCGCCAGACACTTTTATTTTATTCTCCAAAGGTCAAGAGATTAGAAAGGGATTATGCTAAAGAGAGAGAGTTAAACAAAGCTTGAAATTATGAACCACATATGTATAATTACTAAGTGGCAAATTATAAATTACACAAGAGTAACACTTACTCTACTATTAATTACTTAAACTATCAGACAGTTTGGGCTATTCCCATAAGAATACAGAGCTCTTTAAGAGGCGTATACACATAGAAGCTTAACTAATTTAATGAAGTTACATGAGAACTTGATTTTGTGTGTGAGGCTGAAGAACTTTACTTTATGATTTAAACAACAGGAATGCGACTAGGAGTTAAATACGGAACGTTTTCACCTTGGCTTAGAAGGCGTGGTAAGTCCACGCTGCCGACGTGCGCTTCGACCACAGATGTCTCCACTCTGTGCCTCGTGAGAGTCACAGCTCGTGACAGTTTCGACACCCAGTGTCAAAGTCACCAGTCCGCAACACGGAATCAGCACGGCCAGGGGCCGCGACGCACCCAGCTCGATTACCTCTGCAATCTGGCTGCTACTGCCAGCATTTACGCGTAGCGTAGGTAGGTAGCCAGTGCTATCACTGAAAATAATACTTTGTCTTAACAAACAATCGACATACGACAAAACCCTGCAAGACAAGTACACGACAAATTCATTCAGACAATTCCTAACCAATGTACTATTGCTTATCGAAATAATCTATCTATACTATTATAAAATCCTAAATTTGTATTGAAAATAAATTTTATATGGAGGGAGGTCATGATTTCAGGAAAAATCTCGATAGCGTGATGCAGCCGGATAGTTGTTTTGTATGGACACGCGTCGCCGTGCCAACCTGGCGCCATCTGTTTTCAAAAAAACCTTTGTCCTCTAATGTGGCCGAAACGGCTGGATAAAAAGTTACTAATTTTGGTACAGGAATAGCTGAACATCCAAAGATGGTTATAGGATACTTTTTATTATGATTAAATTGATTAATATTTATCTCTGAAAACATAAATCCCATGAAATATTTTCCTTACAATGTGTAAACCTTATAATGACAGCGTTTGTGATTTTGAATTTAGAACGACGCGACCCCCGCGCGGCTCTTACGTGTACAAAAACTAAAAAGTATGAATTTGACATAATACCTCCTCGCGGCCCACCGGTATTAACAATAAGGTTAAGGTTGTTGGAGGCGTTGAGTTACGGAAACCGTGTTAGTTAGATAAAAAAGATGGCGCCAATTATCGACCAACACAGACGAAAATATGAGTGCAATGTTCGTTGTAAATTGGCTCATGCTCAAAAAAAAACATAGGTACATTTCTTTAAAAACACAATTTGCGACAATAGGAACTAATGCTCTTTTATTGAATATGCAATTATATTCTTCTGTAGTTTGTAAGTATTGACCATAAAAAAGCCCGGAGACGCAATAAAAAATGTTAATGAATAAAACAGATTTTTAATTGCTATTTTATCGAGTGTAATTGAAATAAAAGTATTTCGAATCAATTTAAGTAGGTACATTAAATACATTTTAAAATATGTTTTACCAAGCAACATTTAGAACATTAGGCGCAAATTTTGGCACTGTTTGTGTTTGACCTAACTTACTAATAAGGTAGCGAAATGTATAATAAACGATAAATATACGATGTATTTAGCCACAATTTTGCATCTATGTAGTTTTTTTATATATTAAATCTATCCAAAGTAATAAATATCAGTCATTCTTTATTGAGATTTTGTTCTCAACGACCCAATTTTCCGCTAGATGGCGTTGTTACATTGACACAATCCCATACTAGCGGCTGCATCGCGCTGTTAAGATTTTTCCTGAGTTAATAACACCAGCTCCATACATGCTATAGGAGCCATTGATGCGTCCCTCGAGACGATACCCGAGAGTCGATGCACGTCGTTGAGTGCCTGTGACCACGATTCGGCACAAGCTAGGGTGTAGCTGTGATGGTTAACCCGGACTTCGAGAATTAGTAACGAAGTTGTTGAATATCGATCGCATACCTAATGTAAGCAGCAGTGTATCAGGTATTGAGAGTTGCTGCTCGACAATGTATGCATTTTGTATTAAAAACAACCATGATTCGAGACAAAATCATTAAATTTACAATGTAGAAAGGATTTCACCTAGCAGGGATTTGAACCCAGAACCACTAAGAAACTACTGTAATAATAACCGTGTCATCTCATGCATTTTTCTTTGCTTCCTTATTCATAATACCACGGATAACAAAACAGTGAGGCCATCATGTATCCGTTCAGTGGTGCTGTCGCCATTATTGACGTACGCTCGATTGAGTTAAGTTGGCACCTGAATCTTATGGCGTTACGAAATTATTATGACAGGTCATATTATTAGTAACATTGTAGATGATAATAATTTATTGTCATCTTAATAGATGTCGTTAATATATGTTCAGGTAGGACTATGAGCTAATTACTTTTCAAGGTGCTTTGAGTAGTTTTAAACAATAAACAATAAATATTAATAAAACGATATCTATACTATTATAAAATCCTAAAATTGTATTGAAAATAAATTTTCTATGGAGGGAGGTCATGATTTCAGGAAAAATATTGATAGCGTGATGCAGCTTGATAGTTGTTTTGTATGGACACGCGTCGCCGTGCCAACCTGGCGTCATCTGTTTTCATAAAATCCTTTGTCCTCCTATCACGCCGAAATGGCTGGACGGATTTTAACCATTTTTGGTACAGGGGGGATAGCTGGACATCCGGAGATGGTTGTAGGATACTTTTTTTCCGTCTACGGTAAAGAAAAAATACGCGAATGAAGTCGTGTGCACCTCATAGCGTCATCCATCAGCGTCGTGAATTTGAATTTAGAACCACGCGTACCCCGCGGGGGCCGGCCTGCGCTACCCACCGGGGGACAATAGCTCTGAGGTTGGACGAGTCGCCGAGTTACGGACACCGGGGCAGTAGATGGCGTTAGTGGTACACGAAATTATCATTTTATGAAACAAAACTGAACACAATTTTGTTATTATTAATTTCGCGATGCAACAATGGGAACTACCACTCTATTATTGCATTTAAAATTCATGTATTTACTCAGTAGTTTATAAATATTGACCCTCTTTTCATATAGACTGAGACGCGGAGAAAATTTGAAATGAATAAATAAGTTGCATTTTGGTTTCTTGAGAGATAATAATCAAAATAAAATTATTTTTAATCAATTTTATCCTATGACGTATAAATATGTATTTACGGAAAGTTAGTGAAATATGATACGCGCATAGGTGCTACCAGTAGCGCCATCTGTGAGCTTTAAACAGTAGTTTTCCCCGAGGTGCCCTCCGCAGCAGAGGTTTCGCAATGGCGAAGTGAGTGGATTGGTCTGTAATTTGTGTATTGTTTTACTAGCTTTTACTCGCTGCGCTCGCGTTAAAACGTACGTTCACTATATTACTACGATCTCTTACACAAATTTGAAGTTAATGAGTGATACATTTAAATGTTATTACTATGCACAATTAATTTCTTTAATTTTAATACAGCTGATGCAAAGTTTAAGTTCGTCAGTATGTGTTTAGACAAAATATAAACTATCTCATAATAGTTTGATTAAACTTTTAAGTTTTTCTAAGGAGATGGTGATTAACAGAGACGGGAGGCAATAAGAAAAAAACAATATCTTACAACGGAAAAAAGAAAGCAAGGCTGATAAAACTTAAGCAATACGAAGAGACGGTATCGAAAAAAATGGGGGGCTCGGGGGGCGGAGCCCCCCGCTCTAAGAAAGTACTACATGCTAAAACTGAAAAATTCAAGTAGCTTTGATGACATGCTAAGTTACCTGTAGATATATGGTGATCAACAAAAAAACAACACCAAAAGGCTAACAAAAAAGCAAGTCTCATCAAACTTTTAAGTAAACTGAAAAGATAGTGAACTAAAATGGCATAGTGCTCGCATTAAGAAAACACAAAACCTTAAAACGGAATCGAGAACGCAAGTCTGATCAAACTTTAAAGGATTCTAAAGAGATGACGACCAAACCAGACGGGAAGCACAAAGAAAAAACAATATCGCACAACGGAAAGAAGAAAGCACGACTGATGAAACTTTTAAATAACAGGAAAAGATGTTATTGAAAAAAAATATGTATAACATGCTAAATCAGGAAAATTAAAGTAAATCTGATGTCAGGCTAAGTAACGTGTAGATATGGTGATGAGAAAGCAAGTCTGCACAACCTTTTGAGTAACCCGAAAAGATAGTGAACGATAATGGCATAGTACTCGCATTAAGAAAACGGAAACAAGAAAGCAGGTTTGACCAAACTTTTAGGTATTCTAAAGAGATGGTAACTAACAGAGACGGAAGGCACTAAGTTAATTATATCGCAATACGGAAAGAAAAAAGCAAGACTGATGAAACTTTTAAGCAGCACGAAGAGATGGTATTAAAAAATACGCGGGGCTCGGGGGGCAGAGCCCCCCGCAGTCAGAAAATGTCATCAGCTAAAAGTGCTAAAACTGACAAATTTAATTAAATCTGATAAAAGGCTAAGAGACCTGTAGATATGGTGATGAAGAAAACGTAAAACCTTAAAACATGCTTAAAACACTAACAAGAAAACAAGTCTGATCAAACATAAAAGTAACCTGAAAATATATTGAACTAAAATGGCGTAGTGCTCGCATTATAATACACAAAACCTTAAAACGGAATCAACAAAGCAAGTCTGATCAAACTTTAAAGAATTCCAAGAAGGAGAAGAGGTGGTGACCAAACCAAAAGGGAGGCACAAAGAAAAAACAATATTGCACAACGAAAAGAAGTAAGCACGACTGAAGAAACTTTTAAGTAACACGAAGAGATGGCATTGAAAAGACGGGGGGCTCGGGGGGCAGAGCCCCCCGCACTTACAAAATGCAATATGCTAAAACTGAAAATTACAAGTAAATCTGATGAAAGGCTAAGTGACCTGTACATGTGGTGATCAAGAAAGAAAAGAAAGAAAACACAAAACCTTAAAATGCTAACTAGAAAACAAGTCTGATCAAACTTTTAAGTAACCTGAAAAGATAGTGAACTAAAGTTGCATAGTGCCCACATTAAGAAAACACAAATCCTTAAAACGGAATCAAGAAAGCAATTCTGATCAAACTTTAAAGGATTCTAAATGGGGATGGTGACCAAACCAGACGGGAGGCGCGAAGAATAAACAATATAACAAACGGAAAAAAAAGCAAGACTGGTGTAACTTTCAAGTAATCTGAAGAGATAGATAACAAAAATGCAGTAGTGCTCACATTGAGAATACATAAACCTTAAAACGGTAACAGGAAAGCAATTCTGAACAAACGATTAAGTATTCTAAGATGATGACCAAAAAAAGCGGGGGCACTAAGCAAGACAATATACCACAACGGAAAGAAGAGAACATGACTTTATTTAAGTAACCAATTGAGACAGTGCACAAAAATGTCGGAGGCCTCGCATTGAGAAAACACAACGTTGTAAAACGGAAACAAGAAAGTAGAAATTGAATCTAAAATGAACAAGGAATCATGTCCATGAAAGCATTCAAATATTCCAAAGCTACAGTAAACAAAAAATATGAAGGGCTTGAGTTATGCCAAGTCAATGCCAAATGCCAAGTTATGCCAAGCGAACGTATTTTTTTAACGCGTGCGAAGCCGCGGGCAAAAGCTAGTTACTTAATAAAAGTGATTTCTCTTACCCGGCAAGAATCAGGGTTAGACAAATCCGTCCGTCACATCGGCTGCTGTGTGTGTTTCCACAAGAAAGAAAAGAAAGATGTCTGTAACAATTTGAGAACAAAACACGTTAGGAGATATTATACGAATTTCGAGAAATAACATCGCTAACCGCTTCTGGACAACGCAGGCTCACTCACCGAATGGTTTATTGTGTCATCGTAGGTTTTGTGTCTAGGATGCCTCCAGATATGAGTGCTCACATTTTCGGAGACAAAATGGCTTCCTCACGCAGGAGAAGTGAGTACGTCCTCACGCTATGGGCTTGGGGAACGCACTGCCTGAGCGCTGTGCCACAGCTCTAACCATCGGAACACTAGAGATGTCCCCACGCAATCGCGAAATTTCCGATTCCAAAGACAAATGAAGCTACTAGTCAATTTGATTGAGATTTATATGAAATAATTATTTCATACGATTAGATACAAAATAAAACACTCCTTTATTTAATATTTATGAATATTAATCCTTAAACGATTAAGAAGACATCGAATCGAGTCGATTCAGTGTTGCCAGCTGCAACGATCTGCTAATGTATTTGAACAATGGCGCCACTAGATGGCGTCAGCAGTACGAAATCTAGGCCGGAGCTACGCTCGCAAGTGTTCCTGTAGGAATACCAGAGACTAGATGGCGCTAGTAGTAGGAAACTAATAAAAATTATCAAAAGATGATATGAGTGTGTAACAAGTTGAACTGAACTTTAGAAAAAAACAATATCAGCCTTTTTATTGTGACATTCTAGGAATTGATATGCTAGGTTCGCATACATACAGTGCCGTCTAACGAAAGTGGAATAGGTGCCAGGGACATGAACCCCACTTTACGCACAAATGATTTGCCCTGTGATACTCTTAACCTTGGAAAATCTGCCATACGCGGCCGTAAAGGTTTTGGATCAACACGAAAACATCGGATGCATTTCGAGAAACTATCCAGAAATGTTGAGCTATTAAAAAATGTAGAGTACGTAAACCTAGATGCTGATTGTACTTATGAATTGATAATATTGGGGCGGTAAGTTTTTCGTTTTAGGGTTCCGTACCGAAAGGGTAAAAACGGGACCCTATTACTGAGACTTCGCTGTCCGTCCGTTCGTCCGTTCGTCCGTCCGTCTGTCACCAGGCTGTATCTCAAGAACGGTGATAGATATAAATACAATTTATTCTACTCGGATAAAATAGGCAATTACGAAAATAAAATAAAATCTCTCGAGGCTACCATGAGGCTCTTTAAGAATACGTGCATGGATATTAATAATAAGCAAAAAATACTTGGAACTAAAGTATAAAGCTATGGAGTAGAAAATGTATTCTACCGAGCAAAATCAGTTAGTCAACAGCGTAGTAACATACGGGGTAGAAAAGAAAGAAGATAGAGATATACTTCCAGATCACCAGCAGAATAGTCTCAAAAATTCGCTGTAACCCCAACGATATCATCCAAGCGTACTGAAGAACAGCTCGCTATGACAAACGCAAGGATAAGCGGCTGCCAGCCACCATCCAACTATACAATACAATACAATACAATACAACAATTCTTTATTGCACACCAACAAGATTTTTACTATTGAAACCTTAATTTTAAAATGGTAATGGTGGCAGATGTAGCTCGCAGTGGCTTGAAGCAGCTAAAAACAAAATGATGATTGAAGACCCTACAAAAGAACAACAGGAGGAAGAAACCCAAAATATACCTACGAGACCCACTACAATTCATTCCTGCTGTGGAAAGCAAAATTGGAGTTAAAAAACACAAACGTGTGCAAGTTCGTCTGGCCGAAAGACTGGTAAATTCTGGCTAGGAGAGCAGAAAAAGAAAAAATCTTCAATGTACGCTTGGAGGCGGAGATTGAAAGTATAAACGACACGATAACCAAATTCAGCATTGATATATTTGTGCGTAGCAAATCGCACACCGACGTCGTTAAAATGCCTTACCGATCATCGGATAACTGGTTGCATAATCACGGACGCGGTCACACGTCGTGACGAAGTGCATCAACTAGTGAACAGAATAGACCATAAAAAATCACAGTTGATTAAGTAAAATAAAATGACGCGTAGCCCTAGCCTAAACCCAAGCGATGTTTTTTAGTTATATATCTAATAAATTTTCTCTTGTTTATAATAAATATATAACAAAAATTAAGTCAGGTAAAAGAGCATCTTGTACAGTGCGACCAAAAAGAGTAGAAATTAAAAAGTGACAATACGGTAGTGTCGTCCCCGTTTTCTTACATTAATTAGAAAGGGACGACACTACAGTATTTCCACTTTTTAATTTCTACTCTTTTTGGTTAGACTGTGGATGGATGAATACAAAAATAATCAATTTGTGTAAAAAAAGGAAAGAACTTTAATATAACCGGGTTAAAGATAAAAACGATAAGACAAAACGACTTCTTTATAATGAACAAATAAAGCCGAAATAAAACAAATAAAGTCATAGAAAATACAAAAAATAATTACTTATATCAAACAAAAAATACAACTAAGTGTTCATTTTAGAAACCCTCGCCAATTATGGGATATCTATACTATTATAAAATCCTAAATTTGTATTGAAAATAAATTTTCTATGGAGGGAGGTCATGATTTCAGGAAAAATCTCGATAGCGTGATGCAGCTTGACAGTTGTTTTGTATGGACACGCGTCGCCGTGCCAACCTGGCGCCATCTGTTTTCAAAAAAACCTTTGTCCTCTAATGTGGCCGAAACGGCTGGATAAAAAGTTACTAATTTTGGTACAGGAATAGCTGAACATCCAAAGATGGTTATAGGATACTTTTTATTATGATTAAATTGATTAATATTTATCTCTGAAAACATAAATCCCATGAAATATTTTCCTTACAATGTGTAAACCTTATAATGACAGCGTTTGTGATTTTGAATTTAGAACGACGCGACCCCCGCGCGGCTCTTACGTGTACAAAAACTAAAAAGTATGAATTTGACATAATACCTCCTCGCGGCCCACCGGTATTAACAATAAGGTTAAGGTTGTTGGAGGCGTTGAGTTACGGAAACCGTGTTAGTTAGATAAAAAAGATGGCGCCAATTATCGACCAACACAGACGAAAATATGAGTGCAATGTTCGTTGTAAATTGGCTCATGCTCAAAAAAAAACATAGGTACATTTCTTTAAAAACACAATTTGCGACAATAGGAACTAATGCTCTTTTATTGAATATGCAATTATATTCTTCTGTAGTTTGTAAGTATTGACCATAAAAAAGCCCGGAGACGCAATAAAAAATGTTAATGAATAAAACAGATTTTTAATTGCTATTTTATCGAGTGTAATTGAAATAAAAGTATTTCGAATCAATTTAAGTAGGTACATTAAATACATTTTAAAATATGTTTTACCAAGCAACATTTAGAACATTAGGCGCAAATTTTGGCACTGTTTGTGTTTGACCTAACTTACTAATAAGGTAGCGAAATGTATAATAAACGATAAATATACGATGTATTTAGCCACAATTTTGCATCTATGTAGTTTTTTTATATATTAAATCTATCCAAAGTAATAAATATCAGTCATTCTTTATTGAGATTTTGTTCTCAACGACCCAATTTTCCGCTAGATGGCGTTGTTACATTGACACAATCCCATACTAGCGGCTGCATCGCGCTGTTAAGATTTTTCCTGAGTTAATAACACCAGCTCCATACATGCTATAGGAGCCATTGATGCGTCCCTCGAGACGATACCCGAGAGTCGATGCACGTCGTTGAGTGCCTGTGACCACGATTCGGCACAAGCTAGGGTGTAGCTGTGATGGTTAACCCGGACTTCGAGAATTAGTAACGAAGTTGTTGAATATCGATCGCATACCTAATGTAAGCAGCAGTGTATCAGGTATTGAGAGTTGCTGCTCGACAATGTATGCATTTTGTATTAAAAACAACCATGATTCGAGACAAAATCATTAAATTTACAATGTAGAAAGGATTTCACCTAGCAGGGATTTGAACCCAGAACCACTAAGAAACTACTGTAATAATAACCGTGTCATCTCATGCATTTTTCTTTGCTTCCTTATTCATAATACCACGGATAACAAAACAGTGAGGCCATCATGTATCCGTTCAGTGGTGCTGTCGCCATTATTGACGTACGCTCGATTGAGTTAAGTTGGCACCTGAATCTTATGGCGTTACGAAATTATTATGACAGGTCATATTATTAGTAACATTGTAGATGATAATAATTTATTGTCATCTTAATAGATGTCGTTAATATATGTTCAGGTAGGACTATGAGCTAATTACTTTTCAAGGTGCTTTGAGTAGTTTTAAACAATAAACAATAAATATTAATAAAACGATATCTATACTATTATAAAATCCTAAAATTGTATTGAAAATAAATTTTCTATGGAGGGAGGTCATGATTTCAGGAAAAATATTGATAGCGTGATGCAGCTTGATAGTTGTTTTGTATGGACACGCGTCGCCGTGCCAACCTGGCGTCATCTGTTTTCATAAAATCCTTTGTCCTCCTATCACGCCGAAATGGCTGGACGGATTTTAACCATTTTTGGTACAGGGGGGATAGCTGGACATCCGGAGATGGTTGTAGGATACTTTTTTTCCGTCTACGGTAAAGAAAAAATACGCGAATGAAGTCGTGTGCACCTCATAGCGTCATCCATCAGCGTCGTGAATTTGAATTTAGAACCACGCGTACCCCGCGGGGGCCGGCCTGCGCTACCCACCGGGGGACAATAGCTCTGAGGTTGGACGAGTCGCCGAGTTACGGACACCGGGGCAGTAGATGGCGTTAGTGGTACACGAAATTATCATTTTATGAAACAAAACTGAACACAATTTTGTTATTATTAATTTCGCGATGCAACAATGGGAACTACCACTCTATTATTGCATTTAAAATTCATGTATTTACTCAGTAGTTTATAAATATTGACCCTCTTTTCATATAGACTGAGACGCGGAGAAAATTTGAAATGAATAAATAAGTTGCATTTTGGTTTCTTGAGAGATAATAATCAAAATAAAATTATTTTTAATCAATTTTATCCTATGACGTATAAATATGTATTTACGGAAAGTTAGTGAAATATGATACGCGCATAGGTGCTACCAGTAGCGCCATCTGTGAGCTTTAAACAGTAGTTTTCCCCGAGGTGCCCTCCGCAGCAGAGGTTTCGCAATGGCGAAGTGAGTGGATTGGTCTGTAATTTGTGTATTGTTTTACTAGCTTTTACTCGCTGCGCTCGCGTTAAAACGTACGTTCACTATATTACTACGATCTCTTACACAAATTTGAAGTTAATGAGTGATACATTTAAATGTTATTACTATGCACAATTAATTTCTTTAATTTTAATACAGCTGATGCAAAGTTTAAGTTCGTCAGTATGTGTTTAGACAAAATATAAACTATCTCATAATAGTTTGATTAAACTTTTAAGTTTTTCTAAGGAGATGGTGATTAACAGAGACGGGAGGCAATAAGAAAAAAACAATATCTTACAACGGAAAAAAGAAAGCAAGGCTGATAAAACTTAAGCAATACGAAGAGACGGTATCGAAAAAAATGGGGGGCTCGGGGGGCGGAGCCCCCCGCTCTAAGAAAGTACTACATGCTAAAACTGAAAAATTCAAGTAGCTTTGATGACATGCTAAGTTACCTGTAGATATATGGTGATCAACAAAAAAACAACACCAAAAGGCTAACAAAAAAGCAAGTCTCATCAAACTTTTAAGTAAACTGAAAAGATAGTGAACTAAAATGGCATAGTGCTCGCATTAAGAAAACACAAAACCTTAAAACGGAATCGAGAACGCAAGTCTGATCAAACTTTAAAGGATTCTAAAGAGATGACGACCAAACCAGACGGGAAGCACAAAGAAAAAACAATATCGCACAACGGAAAGAAGAAAGCACGACTGATGAAACTTTTAAATAACAGGAAAAGATGTTATTGAAAAAAAATATGTATAACATGCTAAATCAGGAAAATTAAAGTAAATCTGATGTCAGGCTAAGTAACGTGTAGATATGGTGATGAGAAAGCAAGTCTGCACAACCTTTTGAGTAACCCGAAAAGATAGTGAACGATAATGGCATAGTACTCGCATTAAGAAAACGGAAACAAGAAAGCAGGTTTGACCAAACTTTTAGGTATTCTAAAGAGATGGTAACTAACAGAGACGGAAGGCACTAAGTTAATTATATCGCAATACGGAAAGAAAAAAGCAAGACTGATGAAACTTTTAAGCAGCACGAAGAGATGGTATTAAAAAATACGCGGGGCTCGGGGGGCAGAGCCCCCCGCAGTCAGAAAATGTCATCAGCTAAAAGTGCTAAAACTGACAAATTTAATTAAATCTGATAAAAGGCTAAGAGACCTGTAGATATGGTGATGAAGAAAACGTAAAACCTTAAAACATGCTTAAAACACTAACAAGAAAACAAGTCTGATCAAACATAAAAGTAACCTGAAAATATATTGAACTAAAATGGCGTAGTGCTCGCATTATAATACACAAAACCTTAAAACGGAATCAACAAAGCAAGTCTGATCAAACTTTAAAGAATTCCAAGAAGGAGAAGAGGTGGTGACCAAACCAAAAGGGAGGCACAAAGAAAAAACAATATTGCACAACGAAAAGAAGTAAGCACGACTGAAGAAACTTAAGTAACACGAAGAGATGGCATTGAAAAGACGGGGGGCTCGGGGGGCAGAGCCCCCCGCACTTACAAAATGCAATATGCTAAAACTGAAAATTACAAGTAAATCTGATGAAAGGCTAAGTGACCTGTACATGTGGTGATCAAGAAAGAAAAGAAAGAAAACACAAAACCTTAAAATGCTAACTAGAAAACAAGTCTGATCAAACTTTTAAGTAACCTGAAAAGATAGTAAACTAAAGTTGCATAGTGCCCACATTAAGAAAACACAAATCCTTAAAACGGAATCAAGAAAGCAATTCTGATCAAACTTTAAAGGATTCTAAATGGGGATGGTGACCAAACCAGACGGGAGGCGCGAAGAATAAACAATATAACAAACGGAAAAAAAAGCAAGACTGGTGTAACTTTCAAGTAATCTGAAGAGATAGATAACAAAAATGCAGTAGTGCTCACATTGAGAATACATAAACCTTAAAACGGTAACAGGAAAGCAATTCTGAACAAACGATTAAGTATTCTAAGATGATGACCAAAAAAAGCGGGGGCACTAAGCAAGACAATATACCACAACGGAAAGAAGAGAACATGACTTTATTTAAGTAACCAATTGAGACAGTGCACAAAAATGTCGGAGGCCTCGCATTGAGAAAACACAACGTTGTAAAACGGAAACAAGAAAGTAGAAATTGAATCTAAAATGAACAAGGAATCATGTCCATGAAAGCATTCAAATATTCCAAAGCTACAGTAAACAAAAAATATGAAGGGCTTGAGTTATGCCAAGTCAATGCCAAATGCCAAGTTATGCCAAGCGAACGTATTTTTTTAACGCGTGCGAAGCCGCGGGCAAAAGCTAGTAGTGAATAAAATAAATGGTAGGATAGCTAAATGTATTGATAGTAAATGATATCCAAAACTGACTAATGAATTTGCAAGTGAATTAAAAAAAAAAAAACTTGTGCGCACTGTACACACACATGTATACGTGCGATACTGTAATACGAGACTAAGATCCTTACTTTAATACACCTGAAGTAGCTATGTGACTAAAAAGCGAATAACTCAACCGTAAACAACATAATTAAATAGGTAACAAAAACCCGAGTGTAGCTAAAATTTAAACATGCTATTTAAAGTACGCTCCTAATTACTAATTAATTTTATATCACGCTCCTAATTACTCATTTGAAAAATACATGCAGATATGATATTTAGCTATTTCAACATCCGCTTACTCCGACGTGTGAAGTGGGTTTTATACGACCTTTTCATAAAAAAGGCCCACATATAGACTGTAATAATTATATACTAATTACGATATTACCATGTACCTATCAGTAAAATGATTGAGAGGTACAGTCAACCAATTTGATTCCTAGGCCATTTTGTACCTCGTCACAGTGAACGTCAATATGAAAGCCGCTTGAAATCTCATATCATTGTCATTGTGAGATGGTTCTATAGTGGCCTAGAAAGCAAATTGGTTGACTGTACATTGGAACTAAAATAAACATTTATTAAATAAAATTTAAATAATAAACAATGATTTTCAACAGAACCGAAGTGAATCAATTATGAACTAAATTTATTTTCCAAGTTCAACAAAATGGTATACAAAGACCCCTACTCAAGTGGTTCCAGCCCGTCTAGCACAACTACGTCTCGCGACTCTTGTCGCGCGGCGTAGGATCGCCCGTCACTCTCTCACAGTACTGCGAAGATAGAGATAGATAATACTTCTCGCGCAAGTAAGTCCCGTGTCACAGTTGAGCTAGATGTGCTGGACTATCACAGCGAGAGACGTACGGCGGTGAAGATCCACTCAGTGGCCCGCTGATAACGGAGGAGGGCTCGGATCAAGGATCTATCATTGGGCCTACCGTGTTCAGGCAACTTATTGTTGGTTTCATTCCTTAATGGAGACGGTTTGAGAGGCTGCTCAAAAATGCCTCTGACCCGCGCGACAAGCAGCGCCATCTAACGGCACTATGTGTACAACGCCGTCAAATATTAACTTCGCCATGGCGCGCGGTAATGGCCGGTTTGTGTTCCTCTGATTTGGGTGAAATATTTGTGTTATTTTGCTGTGACTTGATATAAAACTATATGTGACATACGGTGGACTTTGGTGATGTTCGATTGTGCAAGGAAAACCAGCGGCAGCAACAAATATAAGGTCTAGACTTCTACAAGTCTCACGGCGGCACGCACCAGTAATAATTCAAGGTACTGTTTCTGTTTTGGTTTGTTGCTAGCATTAGTTGCCTTGAACACGGGGTTAATTTAGTATTCAACTATTCCATATTAATAATAACGTAGATTTCGTCACATAATTTTGGTCCATTCGAGTTCGGATTTGAATATTTTAGGTTAGGTTACGTTTAGGTACTTTCGCACATCGGCGGTGCGTTTAAAGTCGGTTCGGTTCGGTATTTCGGTGTAACTTCGGTCTTATTTACAATAAATAAGTTATATTTAGTCAGTTATCACAGTAATATAGGTCTATAAACTTGAACTTAGTAACGGTTTGTGTCGTAAAAAACTAAAATTTCGTTTTGATGTGAAAGGCTTTGTAGTCACGGTTTACGGTTCAATATGGCGGTCAAAACTTACGAAGTAAAGTTTAAAATTGAATTTGAGTGGTTCACACATTCGGCAACTTTGATTAAGAGTTCTGAATACACGTCGGGAGTCCTGTCGGCTCGACTTAGAAAAATAGACGATCATTATTCTAGTTTAACGGAGTCATATGAGAAGCTATTAACATTATTGACGGATGAGGATAGTATAGCAAATTATGATGAGCGTTTTAAGATGGCCACCATGTTTTATAACGAGCTAGAGGCTTTCTCGGTAAAATTACCGAATTCTATCGGTGAACACAGTACGACCGAAAGCGCGGTTTACGGACGATTACCTACCTTAAATCTACACGACTTCAACGGCGACCCTTTCGGTTGGTACAGTTTCATAAGTATGTATAATGCGTTAGTACTTTCTCGAAAGGATTTGTCGAAGGCCGAGAAGTATCATTACTTGTTCAGTCATGTTAAAAATGAACCTAAAATGCTTATTCAACACTTAACGATGACCGACGAATCCTTAGATACGGCGTTAGAAATACTAAAAAGTAGGTACGATAACAAAAGGATGATGATTGACCGCTATCTCGGTCGATTAATCAATTTGCCGGTTTTGACAAACACACGTAATCTACGTGTAGGTATATTAAACCCGGTACTTGAATGTACTAGGTCTCTGAAAAATCTAGGTCTTTCGGTTGAAGACTATATGCTTCTGTTCATAATGTTAGGTAAGTTACCTACTGATCTCAGAACAAGATTCGAGCAAAAACACGGCGGTTTAAAAAACAGTTTACCGGAATTCAAGGATTTCATATTGTTTTTACAAAGCGAATGTCACTTCATGGAGACGGCGGAAACCTCGGTCTCGGTGAAACCGAACGAATACGCCGAGCGCGGGCGCAAAATAGTTACCTACGAACAACGTAAACAAAACGGCGGCGTGAACGTCGGGTGCCTATTCTGTAACTCTGCGAGTCACAAAGTGTTCGACTGTTATAAATTTTTAGCTTCATCACAAGATGAAAGACGTGCCTGGGTTAAGTCGAAAGGTTGCTGTTTTAGATGTTTCGGTGGACATTCAGCTATTTCTTGTACTCGGAATGTGGCCTGCATGTATTGCGGAAATGTAGGGCATCATAAATTGATTTGTTTATCTCAAAACGACAAATCAAATAAAGATAATAAACAGTATAAAAATACGCGACATGTGTCTGTGGGGGTTTACGACGACAATAACGATCAAAATTCGGAAATTGATTACGATGAATACGAACGGTTCCATAATCGAAATACGGGTCGATACCAGAATAGTCCGCCGTCGATGGTTCGTGCCGGGCAAGCGGTGGGCGAGGCCCGAGCGGCGGCGCGCGAGTCAACTGTGTTCGCGCGGGAATCACAGGATGATTTTGCGAAACACGGCGCGACTTCGCCCACTGTTGGGCAAAATCATAAAACTTCGGCCTAGCAATTAACAAGCAGTCATGTCGCTTCGCTCAATCCAAAGTTAGCGGATAACGTATTGCTACCTACTGTTATTGTGTATGTACAATCCGCTTACGGTAATTTTATACCTACGCGAGCTCTGCTGGACTTCGGCTCTCAGTTGAGCATAATTAGAAGCGATTTTAGTAATTTGTTATCTTTAAAGCGACATAACTGCACTGTTTGCATTTCCGGTATAGGCGGAAAAAATAAATTAAATGATCAGATGGTAATATTAAATTTCAAACCTAAAAGTAATGAAAATAAGGTTTTATCTTGTTCGGCGGTTGTTATGAAAAACCCTACGACTTATGTTTATACGGCGGTGAATAAAATAAACAATATTCAACTATCGGATTCGGATTTCTCGCATTTGTCAAAGGTCGACATTATTCTAGGATGCGACATTTTAGGCGAAATTGTAAACGGCGGTAAATTGACGGTGCGGCCGGGGGGCCCGTACGCGTTAGATACGATTTTTAATTATGCTGTTTTCGGGCCACTTAATAGGGAACTTACAGTATTTGATAATTCGGCTTCGGACGGTTTAGTACATGATAATTCGGTTTCGGACGGTTTAGTACATGATAATTCGGTTTCGGACAAATCGGTAAATCATAAGTTGGTTTCAAACGGTACGGTATTAAATAATTCGGTTTCGGACGGTCCGATTTTGTTCGGTTCGGTTGATGCAATAACGGCGGTTACGGTGAACGATGGAAATCAACAAAATTTAAATAATTCTTCGGCGGTTACGGTATCGGATAGTGTTTTATTTTCGGGAAACGCGCTTGTTGAAGCGATCGAGAAGTTTTGGTCATCGGAAGAGCCACCTATGACAAAAATAAAAAATCCTTTGGATGTTGAATGTGAAAATTTATTTGTCGAAACAACAACACGCGGTTCAGATGGTAGATACACAGTGCGTCTACCACTTATACCTACGCATTCTAGGTTGGGCGATTCTAGACAAATGGCCTATCGGAGATTTCAAGCTTTAGAGCGGCGTTTTAAAATTCAACCGGCTTTTCGGGAGAAATACGTTCAATTTATGACGGAATATATAGATCTCGGTCACATGATAAAATCGGATTTTTGTGACTATTCGGACGAACACTATTTTTTACCTCACCACGGTGTTTTCAAGTCTTCGGGAGATACAAGTAAAATAAGGGTAGTTTTCGATGGCAGTGGTAAAACGTCGAACGGTGTTTCCCTTAACGATTGCTTATATGCGGGTGAAAAATTACAAAACGACATAATTAACATCATTATAAATTTTAGATGTCATAAATACGTTTTTACAACGGATGTAAAAATGATGTTTCGTCAAACGTGGATCCACCCGCTTGATCGCAAATATCAGCTGATACTGTGGAGAGAGAACAGTTCAGCACCTATTAGCGTTTACGAACTCGCTACAAATACTTACGGTTTGAAGTCGAGTCCCTTCATATCGAATCGGTGTCTTCAGCAACTCGCGTCCGATGAGGGTGCAGACTTTCCGCGAGCTGCTAAGATATTGCGTTACAATAGTTTCGTAGACGATTTAAACGGTGGCGCCGACACTCTAGAGGAAGCGTTAAGCGTGCGGGATGAACTAATCGCGTTGATGGATACCGCAAGTTACGAACTTCGTAAATGGTCAGCTAATGATAACCGGTTGCTAGCAGATTTGCCACCTGACCATTGCGAAATACCTACTAGCTTCGATAAGGACGATCATTACGGATGTATAAAAGTTTTAGGTATACAGTGGGACCCAAAAACGGATTGTTTCACTTACAAGGTTAATTTGCCTGACGAAACACAGTTAGTTACGCGACGTAGTATATTGTCGTCTACTGCAAAGTTATTTGACCCTTTGGGCTGGATCTGCCCCGTGGTTTTTCGAGCCAAACTATTGCTACAGGAGCTGCTCAGCAGTGGAGAAAATAGTAGGGCTATCGAGTGGGATGCTCCGGCTCCTGACGACCTTATACGTAAATGGCGTGACCTTATCTCGGATTTACCTAACTTAACACGGCTTTCAATACCTCGGTGTCTTAAATTGCCTGATAGCAAAGACAATTCCTACTCGTTGCACGGATTCAGTGACGGATCTGCCTTAGGGTACGGTGCGGTGATTTACTTGCGGACGATTGATAGTAGCGGACACGTATCCGTTAGACTGTTACTTGCTAAATCGCGTGTGTCCCAGCTTAGAAAAAATATAACCATTCCTCAGTCCGAGTTGAATGGGGCGGTACTTCTTACTACACTGATTAAACACGTATACGACACTTTAGTAAGTGAGTCGTCTCTGAAAATTGACAATGTCTTCTGCTGGTGTGACAGCACTATTGTTCTCGCTTGGCTACGAACGCCGCCTCACAAGTTGCAAGTTTACGAAGGAAATCGTGTTACAAAAATTATATCATCCGAGATACCAAGTACATGGCGACATGTTCCGACTGATAAAAATTGTGCGGATGCGGCGTCACGTGGTACCTCGGCGGCTGATCTTTTGAGCCACAAGCTTTGGTGGAGCCCAGCCTGGCTTTGCGACAACCCTAGCACATGGCCAGCCAAGGGACCGGAATTTCCCGATACATTACTTCCCGGTGTTAAGTCTAAATACATATCAAATATTGCGACTACCGCAGATGACACTATTAAGCTAGATCTGTTTGAACGTTACAGCTCGTTTGAGAAATTAGTTAGCGTTACTGGGTACATACTACGTTTTATTCAAAACACGCGTGATCCCTCCTTGCGTACTCCGAATACTCATCTCTCAGTCAGTGAACGTAGAAATGCTCTCCGAAAGCTTATTACCCTAGTTCAAAACGACTCTTTTAGTGATGAAATAGAATCACTTCAAGGAAAAACAAAGATTAAATCCCATTTAAAGAAATTAAATTTGTTCCTGGACTCAAACGGTATTGTCAGGGTAGGTGGCCGCCTTCGGCACTCTGAGTTACCCTATCACGCGAAGCACCCAATTTTGCTCCCCGGGAAGGGTACGTTCACTCAACGTTTGGTTGAATATTATCATGCTACCTATTGTCATGTTGGAGCTAACACGTTAGTATCTATATTATCACGTACCTATTGGATCCTGTCAGTCAGGCGAGTGACCCGAAGTGTAACATTTAAGTGCGTGCAGTGTTTCCGGGTTCGTCCACGATTCACCCAACCGCTCATGGCAGATCTGCCGCCTGATCGCGTAAGGTCTTTGCGGCCATTCCAGGGCGTAGGTACTGATTTTGCAGGCCCTTTCAATATTAAAACCAGCTCGGCAAGAAACGCTCGTGTAGAGAAATGTTATCTGTGCGTTTTCGTGTGCTTAGTTACGAAAGCAGTACACTTAGAGGTTGTCTCAGGACTTTCGGTCGAGGCTTTCGTAGACACCTTCACACGATTTGTATCCAGACGCGGATTACCATCTCTTATTAGATCTGATTGCGGCACCAATTCAGTGATCGGGGATTTCTCTGCCACTTGGGGTTAATGACCTCAATCATTACGCTAGTATGGATATGCCGCGGGATTCCGGGATTCGTGTGCGATATAGGAGAGTGTTGCGGCATGTTACTGTTAATCAATTAATCATGCATTGCATTTATTATTATTATTAATAATTGAAAATTTGATTACAGATCAATAAAATAAAATAAATATATCAATAAAACCACTAAGCTCGCGTTACCTTATCAGTTTCGCATTGCCTTTCAACGGCCGAGTCGAGACCCATGTTGCTGGTAGTAAACGCGTAAAAATAAATGTCAGTACAACGATACATTGGTTACGCGTTGGTCTTCTTTTAGTAAAAAACGTGACATACATACATAGAATTAAAATCTTATAAATTGTATAAAATCAAACTATAACTTTCTTAATGCTATCAAAATATTTTAAAACTAGATAAGTTAATATAAAAATAACAGTCAGTTTTCACATAAAACAACAAACCATAATTCTTTCAATGTTATCTAATGTTAATCTATTTCGCTTGACATCTAAGATCCAGTTATAAGCCGAAAATTACCTTTCTACTTTGACCGACGTTAGCGGGGCAAATTTGTATATAGAAATTTCTTCGGATGCGGATTCGTGTGATATTTGCTCGGCGTATGCTCTGACAAGATCTAAATCCGGATTTCGAGCCATGACTGCTTCTAGTTTAGTCTCTATGCGTTAACTATTACTCCAACTTACAACTGTCCGGACTTCATCAAAGATTTCTAGGGCATCAATGATTGACATATCTCGTTCCTGTAGTTTAACTAAGGCGACCTCGATTATGCTAAAATGTTCATTGATATAATCCAAATCCCTCTTTATATTAGGCTTGACATGGATGGATGGTTTGACAGCTTCTTTTTCTGTGGAAACTTTGATCGAGCGACACCGATCCGAAGCGTACTGCCAATTATTTACTTAATCTTCGGCTTACTGGGATTTTGCTGTTTCGTCTGCAGTTTGTGGCGACCGGCCGCAGCCTTTCTTGTAAATATTTCGTTAATTCATCGCCATATTTTTTCCTTGAAATTTGTTTGTAAGACGAGTTTTTTCAACCGCCTGAGAGTTTTGAATGATATTTTTTCTTTAAATCATAACCAACACTGTTTTTTAACAGTCCTTTATTTTATAAACGAATTACCAACACCGAAATAGCGTTTACTTTTCGAACAGTTTTGTTCCTATCGCGGGCCAAGCGGCGTATCCATATTATTATTTCGACTTGATATCCCGCGTGTGGCAGAAAAATCCCCGATCACTGCCAATTATACAGGCACGGACAAATATTTAAAAAATGTTTACACATACCTACGAAATCATAACACTGAGATCAGTCGGGAACTTGCGCGATCTGAGATAACATGGTTGTTTAATCCACCAAGCAGTCCTAACATGGGTGGCCTTTTTGAAGCGGCTGTCAAAATTGCCAAAACGCACATGCGTAGAGTGCTCGGTGAACAAAATTTGACATTTGAGCAACTCACCACCTTTTTCACTCGTGTCGAAGCAGTTATGAACTCTCGACCCTTGACTCCGCTAAGCTCGGATCCCAATGATTTTGAGGTTCTTACACCCGGACATTTCTTAATCTCCGGACCCTTAGTAGCTTTGCCTGAGTATGACTATGAAGAGACCAATATTGGACGACTTAATCGATTCCAGTTAATGCAACGCCTTTCACAACACTTTTGGAGTCGTTGGCGCAACGAATATTTACATACTCTTCAACAACGACATAAATGGACGGACGTTACAGACTCTGTTGCACTTGGTGACTTAGTCCTTATTAAAGAAGACAACTATACACCGTTAGAATGGAGGCGCGGACGCATTACTAAGTTGTTACCCGGTAAAGATGGAGTAGTGCGAGTTGTAGAACTTCGTACTCAGAAGGGCGCGCTCTTGCGACCTATATCTAAACTAGCTAGACTTCCACTTAGCAATTAATGTAACCAAGACGTCCTTGGTTCGGGGGGGAGTGTATGTTCAGGCAACTTATTGTTGGTTTCATTCCTTAATGGAGACGGTTTGAGAGGCTGCTCAAAAATGCCTCTGACCCGCGCGACAAGCAGCGCCATCTAACGGCACTATGTGTACAACGCCGTCAAATATTAACTTCGCCATGGCGCGCGGTAATGGCCGGTTTGTGTTCCTCTGATTTGGGTGAAATATTTGTGTTATTTTGCTGTGACTTGATATAAAACTATATGTGACATACGGTGGACTTTGGTGATGTTCGATTGTGCAAGGAAAACCAGCGGCAGCAACAAATATAAGGTCTAGACTTCTACAAGTCTCACGGCGGCACGCACCAGTAATAATTCAAGGTACTGTTTCTGTTTTGGTTTGTTGCTAGCATTAGTTGCCTTGAACACGGGGTTAATTTAGTATTCAACTATTCCATATTAATAATAACGTAGATTTCGTCACATACCGATTACCTGAGCCACGTTAACTATATGTGTAACATCTTTCGTGGGGGTTCTGTATTGCATGTGTTTATCTGTTTGCATAGGTACAACACATGTTTACTCGCCTCACACAGAGATTTAGACGAAACACAATCAGTAACACAATATAAATTTAACCACCTGTGCAAATGGGCAAAAGTTGTTCATATTCAATCATCGCAAACAAAAGAGATAAGAGCCCCTTGGATATTTGCACACGAACATCATTGTTTACATAAGCTTGCTGTAATGTATACCATGTAAAGCACTCAAACTAGTATAACAATTGCAACTGAAAACCGCACTTTGACCACGTACTCGTATGTTCTAAATTAAGATCTATTGCGGCACAGATGACCATTCTAAGCTTAAAGAATGATTGATAAACACATAGAGGTGGCTAAGGTGTAAAAGCTTTTCCCTTCCTACTAAGTCAAGCCACTACAGTGGTGATTTAGGAATCGACTTGGTTGACTGTACTTGTGGTACTTTTGTTTTCAGTACATTTCCTAATCAACACTGGATTGTAAATTATATTTGCTACGGCTCTTTTTATCGGTTCGGTAAATTTCGATTAAATGGCTGTATGGAATAAATCGATTCACTCCAACCACCGTTATAATTAATTGTTCATTAGGCGGCATAATTAAGTTTATGATTATTTGCCTAGCATTTGCTATGGACAAATAAAAACAAATCGTACAAAAGGCGGACTTAATGCCGGTGGGCATTCTCTACCAGTCAACTATTAGGCAAAGCAGATATAAGTTGTGGGCGGTGCAACAAAATTAAATAGGTTTTATTAAATAAATATTTATGATAAAAATATATGTAT
Organism: Apotomis capreana; assembly: GCA_947623375.1. Taxonomy (NCBI): domain Eukaryota; kingdom Metazoa; phylum Arthropoda; class Insecta; order Lepidoptera; family Tortricidae; genus Apotomis; species Apotomis capreana. Next base: position 5,043,717 of record OX392520.1, read on the forward strand.
TAATAGATAAATACTGACTAAAAAACAGATAAGTACGAGTATGCTAAGATTTCTCCATTCTGCTAATGAACACATCACACAACTGACGATGAGGGGTGAGTGGGTATGCCTTCAAAGAAACATTGATGAACACCATAATTTCGTCTATTTCCAATTTAACGTTTTCGAAGTTCTCAAAGAAATGGCGAGAATCTTTTACATTTATGTCTTACCAATTTCTGTGTGCAGCATGTTTTGCTGGGTTATTAGAAGGCCAACACTGCCGTGCTACGGTACAAAGCCGTCCCTTACTACGATACGACCTTTTAACGCAGGACGGCAGAACAGATCTGACATTTGATTTGTGTAATTTGGCAAACCATATAGCTTGTGTCGACAGCTTTTGGTGTACGAAGACTATCGAATAAGCGGCGAGTCACTCTAACTGCTTTTGGTTTTAAATATGTGTGCTTGTCTTACTAACCAATAGGGGATGCGACTGATATTGAATTACTTATTATCTATTATTTATGTCTGTAATGTGATATGCAATAAATGCTCTATTCTATTCTATTCTATTCTATTCTATTCTATTCTATTCTATTCTATCTCCATACTAATTCTGGTACCCAATCCACAGATGACGTCATATATAGGTAGGCCAAATGTATGGAGCGTTTTTAGTCCTCTGTTATTGTCATTTCTGACTTTTAGAGCAGTCTGAGTGTAGATAATCCCATATAGACATTTGATCCCAATTAGAAATAGAATCGATTGACATCCTCAAAAGAAAATTGTCCGCACGCCTATTATAGAAACATGTGTCCAACTCAGTCGGTATAAGCATCAAATTTCAAGACCGATGACCGACCCACCGCTAGAAGCGCCGAGTCTGTCAGTTTGCGTATTGCTGATCACTGTAAAAAGTGCCGCACCCGCCATTCTACCGCCCGCGCGCCCCGCCGGTGCGGCCGCCTCTAGTTTCGAAATTGCGTCAGCGTGCTTATGCTGACGACGCCGGTCAGTCTGTCGCAGCTAACCGGGCCTCAGTACGGGTTCCTGATAAGGAAAAGTCCCCCCGCACCAATGTGGATAAGGAGGTATTCACACATACACTGGTGGAAAGGAAGAGCAAGGCGCGTATGGTGCCCCGCAAGACTGAGTGGCACTGCCGAGCCGGTTGGTTCTGGTCTTCGGATTGCCACACTGAGTAAGGCGCTCTATGTGTCGCGCTTGAATCACTCCGCCGTGGGTACCGATGTGGTGGAGTACGTTCGCCGGAAAACTGGCTTCTCGCTGAGGGTGCACCAGCTGCAGTCCCGGCACTACGTGCACTTCAGCTCGTTTGTGGTGCGCGTGCCGCGGCCGCTGCAGGACACCATCGCAAGTGCAGACTTCTGGCCGAAGGGTGTCGTGTTTCGCCAGTTCCGGGGCAATCTGTCGTATTCTACACCAGATCAGACGACGCAACGGAGCCACGCCATGTGTCGCCTAAATCTAACTAGTTTTAAGTCTTTGTTTATATGTATTTCTGTAGTTCACAGTGCCTTGGTTTTTACTGTAATGCTGTGAAACTTATTTGAATAATAAATAAATAAATGTTGCACGCCTATTATAGAAACATGTTTCTTGTGAGCTTGACGTCGTTGTGACTGATGTGCACACAAAACTGGCTTCACTTTTAAGCGCTGACGAGATTTCGAATCCCGGCCAGGGCAAATATTTGTGAACACGAATATTTGTGCTTGGGTTATGGTTGTCCTATGTATTTATGTATAAATTTATCTACAGTCAGATTTTTTTAAACACACTTTTGACACTTTCTCTGTTGATGTTTGTAGTGATGTAGCAAAGACAGCCAAATCGAACGATTATTAATGGTTGATTGAATCCATTTTATTGACGAATTTTTCTTCGAAGCTTTCTTTAAATCTTTGTTTATTTTGTGTAAATCAATATTTTTTTGAACTACGAGCCGTCGGACTCATTGGAGCTTTCTGTGTAAAATTGTAATTTCTTTTATTGTTCTTTCTTCAGGTTATTAATTTATCGATTTAATCGATTTCTACCAATTTACAGTAATAGCACATGAATCGAAACGCACGATTTGGTCACAACACAGCTTTAAAAAAAAACACCTAGATATGAAAAAATATAACATGAACTCAATTGTATGAAATAGAAAGTTAAGGACGTTTATAGCCATTGCTGTCATTGCTTGTTTTTTTTTCATGAAATTCAATAGGTATGCGATCGTGGCTAAACCTCGCATCACAAATTCCTCGGTGATTTTTTCGTTTTTTTTTTGACAGCAGGGGTGATGCCTCCTATACCGGCTGCGCCAATATTTCTCGGGAACTTTTGTCATCGAGAGCTGTAAAAAGCTTGTGTCTGAAGTTGAAACTTGTTCAAAATAAGTCTCAAAATAGGGTCGATCAAATTTAGTGCAGTTTAACACCGCAAAAAATCTGCATTTGCTGCCTCAGCCACTATTGGAATACATGATATCGACATCTCGAGTGAAGTCCGGTTTCAGAGATGTGGTTTTGGCTGATCGACTAATGTAGCTAAGCTGTAAGTAGTATCATTAACAGGGACCGAAATTGATTTATCTTGTTGACAAAATCCTTTTGCTATTGAGTTGAGTGATCATTCAAAGGAGTGCAATGTTTCAGGAAGTAAAGTAATACCAACGGGGGGCCTTCACATTTACTATAGCGTATATTTAATATGAATTACTATAAAGTGAAAAATGTATATTTTTTAATAATAACATCACCGTCTTCAAAACCAAACAAAAAGCCATAAATAATCGGTACATTATTTAGGATGAGTTTTAAAAACGTATTTTGTGTTTGATTAAATTTGTATTTTAATGAAAAATTGGGATATCGGTTTAGCTGCTTTCTTTTGATGGAACTATAATTCATTTAATTCGATTTTATTGTTGAACATACACGGATTACTTTTGGCTTTTTATTAAATTTTTTAAGGAGGTAATTTTTTTATTAATTGAAAACATTTAACTCAATCTCTGTAAGTACTGAAAATTATTGATGCGTTTGGTGGTGGTTAAAATTTTGCGTGTTGATCAAATAGTAGGTACAATTAAGCAACCATGTAATGAAGAACATTCGTTTAGGAGCTTATTTCACACCGCAAAATGGGACAAATATTAATTATAATTATGCTGTTATATAGCGGCGGATGGCGAAAGGCTAGCCAGTCAACATGCATGCGTGGTTGCTGAGTTTGTTCATCGGGGCGTATACTGTCTACGCTCAGAGTACAGAGGCAAGTTTTATCATTATAAAATTTATACAAACACAAAAAAGGTTTCAAGGCTGAATTCGGTGAGTTGAAGAAGGACTTCATGGGAATGGAAGATGAAATAAGAAAAGCTATTTGATGTATTCTTTCATTGGGAAGCGACATGTGTCATGTGTTAGAGTGAGAGAGAGAGTGTGTTTATGTTTGTAATTACTTGACTCCAAAACGGCTGAGCGGATTTGCACTTTATGAAATAACACAAAACAAGCTTTTCTTATGGTAAATACATTATGGTTTTAAAAAACTTAATATATTACCTTTACCTTGCTTATATATTTTGGAAATGTGCATGTTTGTAAAGAGGCATATATGTATCTATTTAAAAAAGCAAGCACTTCCACAAGACGTCAACGGAATCCTGATAAATTAGTTCACAATTATGTTCCGAGGACAGCATTGTACTCGAATCACTGGCTTCATTATGTGTATGAGACTATATAACAGGTTGCCAAAGGCTACACAAGAGTTACCTATCAATAGATTTAAATCCAAGTTAATTAAGCTTTTGAATGAAAAGCTCTATTATAATATAACATAAAGGATTTTCTCCCACGTGATGTGTATTAACGTGGTACCTAAAATATTTGCATGCTAGTATATATAAGTACAAATAGCAGAATAAGATACCAAATGTCATATACCACACTAAGACAACTATGCTAAGCTGCCTTCAGGGCAAGTTTCCGCTATGTTGCAACAAAATGTTGGAACAACATCCCGCCGCCCATTAGGAACCTAAAATATGTCAAGAGTTTTAAAACCAATTTACGAAAATTTATGTTTGAACATCAGCGGAATCAAGGAGCTTTAAGGCTGGACACGAGCTGCCTGTAATGATTTATGTTATTGATTCTTACCGTGGTTTTATGTCCCTTATATGTTATGTTGTTTTGCATCAAAGTAAGTAAGTAAGTAAGTAAACACTTTATTGTACACAAAAACAGTTACAAAATACATCTATTACAAATAACATATAGGTACAAAGGCGAACTTATCCCTATAAGGGATCTCTTCCAGTTAACCTTTGAGCAATTGAGTGAGTACGAGAAGAAGATAGACAAACTAACACCGTGTACAAAAAGGTATTAAAAATAATAAGACTACTAATAATTACACATATAAACTATGAATACATACACATACACATACATACATACATACATATATATATATATAATGTAATACAAATATACACATAAATATAAATACATTGTAGATCCAATTCACAAGTCATTGGAAAGCCATAACTTCTTAAGATTCGTCTTGAGCGATGCTACAGATGGAGACTTCCTAAGGGACAGTGGCAATTCGTTCCACAACTTCACAGCGCTCACTGTGAAAGATTTAGCGTACGTACGCGTCTTGTTTGACGGTACAGCCAGAGTGAGATTGGCAGACGACCGCAAGCGGTGAACCCGTTTTGCCCAGCCACGTTTTGTTCAGCCACGTTTTCCGAGTCCGTGTGTACTATAGAAAATTATGCAATGGTGTAAATTTTGCCAAGAATCCGTTAGGAAGAACTGCGCCAAAATGGAACATATGTCCGAAACCGAAAACTGTAGGTTAGGTTAGGTTTGTATTGTGACCACGTATAGCGGAGCGTCAAAATGTTTGCATGCTTGCTTGTATGTATACTCGTAAATAATCTACTATTACATCAAAATTCAATAAGCAAATGCATAGCCAGGATGGAATAAAAAAGAAACAGTATTTAGTAAGTAAGAGTATGCTAATGCCGTTAGGAAGAACTGCGCCAAAATGGAACATGTGTCCGAAACCGAAAACTGTAGGTTAGGTTAGGTTTGTATTGTGACCACGTATAGCGGAGCGAGCGAAGCGAGCGGAGCGAGCGAAGCGAGCGGAGCGTCAAAATGTTTACATGCTTGCTTGTACGTATACTCGTAAATAATCTACTATTACATCAAAATTCAATGAGCAAATGCATAGCCAGGATGGATTAAAAAAGAAACAGTATTTAGTAAGTAAGAGTATGCTAATGCCGTTAGGAAGAACTGCGCCAAAATAGAACATGTGTCCGAAACCGAAAACTGTAGGTTAGGTTAGGTTTGTATTGTAACCACGTATAGCGGAGCGAGCGAAGCGAGCGGAGCGTCAAAATGCTTGCATGCTTTTTGAGTCATAATGGACTCGGAAAATATGGCTGTACAAAACGTGGCTTTACGAAACCCCTACTCTTGCAGCCGGCCGAGTTAAGACGTATCGTCAGTGCAAAACGATAGATACCCTCAATGATAAATTATAGCAACAATACAAATGTAATCAAAATGTTTCGACATCAACAATTTTAATATGAGTAGACTCCAGAGTTCTGTTTAATGTTATGATTTACAATGTTTATGAATTTTTATGGTTATTATTGAAAGAAATATGAAAACAAGCATTATGAAGAAAAACTGTATCGATGTTTAAATGTTATGATTGACAAGTTTATTGTAATTTATAGTTCTGAATAAAATAAATATGAAAATCAGAATTATGACTACACACATAATCTTAGTGACGATATTATGAATCACAATGTTCTGAAAACTGTATGTTATGAACTCGGTTAGTAGTAGTACAAATTTATGACGGACAAAAGTATGAAGTAAAAAATTCGGAAGAGTGATGATTCTGACTACAAATCGGTAGTAGAAGAAAAATTCGGAGGATCGATTTTATGTGAGCCAATATGGACCCGTTCTATTCATCTTGTAATGAACTATACGTAGAAACACCGGGAGGCGTCTTTACAAAGCCTATACTGATAGGGTTCAGATGCGAACTGAACCAGATTAACTTTTGTTTGGACAAAACTTAACAAAACCCTAATCTGGTATAGTACAGAAATTTACTGAAATCGTATAGACTTTAATAACTAAATTCATACGGATATTGCTGGTACAAGTGCGGTCTATAACTTGAATAATACTTTAGTAACGACTCCGATTGTATTCAATAAATTACCGTTCATTCCAATGGCTAAGCATTTTTTTTACGTTTAGAATTATTTCAGTTGATAGGTACTCTTATTAGGCCATATTATTTAGTGTGAAATCGTGATAAAATAGTTGAATTTATATCAGGAGGCGCGCTGTTGTGGTCGAGGTTCTAACCTAACCTAACCCCTTAATCTAGTTTACTGGTAGCAGTTTGGTTCATGCGCTATCTCGTCCACTACCGCGGCACGCTTGCTCCATCATATAGACGTTACCAAACTCGACTAGGTTTTTGTCGTGAATAATACTTGAAAACATGTAAGCAAAAAGCTAATACATTTGAGTGACTACTTTTTACCGTAACGGTATAGATATTGTTAACTAATATGCACAAACAAAAGCTCACCGATTTGAATCTGAATCGTGACTGAAATAGTATAGATTTTGTAAATTCGCCACCGGGAGGTGCCTTGTAAGATAGCAAGGCCTGCTATGCGTCGCTTGATTCGCTCTCGACTTTCGAGCTTCGTTTCGGCCTGAGAGCAGCGAACCCAAGTATGACGGTATTATACCAACCTCACAGTTTTCAATCGTTCGTTGTATCAAGAGGTATTTTTAGGCCGACGAGAGGCTCTGAAACGTTTATTGATAATTTTATTTTTCGAACCCAAACGCAAACTCAAAACGAATACCAATTCAACGAAACGAACGCGCGGTGTAAGCGGTTACCTTATTACCTTGTTACATGGGATATTCTCCCGTCATAATAACGAAGCTTTATAAAATCGTTATAAAGCGAAGGAACTGTATATTGAAATAATAATAACTATGTTATACGTAATTCACGCTTTGTTCTGCTTATGATTACTGAACAAAATGTTCTACTTATGCTTAAAGTACACAAATCGTCTCCCTTTTATGTGCATTTTAACTACATTAGCTGCATGTCTGATTTTGGTGCCATATGAAAATTTAATTTGACTAGATAATATGAGGATTAAAATGATGCCTCCTACTGTAAAATGTTTTAAATAAATGTTGTTTGTTTGTTTTTATGAATATGCCATCGAAGGTTACGCAGAACGGCTTTCCTTAAAGAATGACCTAGGATAGTTTTACTATTTTGTACCAAAAAATAGTGGTGTAATTTTCTACTGCTAATATTACGTTTAAACTTTATTTTTTGACTTTCTTAGTTTGACTCGGAGCAGCCGGGTCAACTACACTATGCCATACTAAGCATACCAGAGGTACGTATTGATTGTAAGTCCCCTTCTTAACCTCTGCTTACTTCATACATTACAGTCGAGGTCATAAACTTATGACCTGCATGTCGGTTCTTTCTCTGAAGATTCATGACAATCTGGCCCGATTATAGCGTAGAAACGAAAAATAAAAAAATGAATTCGTTTGAACGGTTATAACTATACAATTTTGAAGTCGGCTATCTTAGGATTAGGAACCGGGCCATCTTTGGCGCAAGTACCTTATGAAGGAGAAGGTACCTACTCGTCTGTATTGTTACATTTTGGCTCATAAATTTAAGTACTCGACTACTATCAAATCGAGTTTTGCAATCTTCATATATTTTTATTTTATTAAAGCAGTAACGTATGCTCCCATACTTGTACCTATCGTAGTCCTCATTTGCTGAGGGTCGTGACTTCCACGAATTATTTTATGGTCGATCGCTTTCCACTTGTAGCGGTCCTCAGTAGTGTATAATGCCTCGTGGACTTGGTGATCTTGGTGTTGTCGTGAATCTGGTCTGTCTAGCGCTCTTGGTTGCCTTCTTTATACTTTCCGGGAACTGTAGGAAAAGTTTTTCCCTCTCACCAGGAGCACTTTTTCTTGTCGTTTTTCTTACCGATGCCGACCGATTAAAACTTTTTTTTGGAGCATAGCTTTATATGAATGTGGGACATGGATCATGACGCAAAAGGACAGGGATGTAATGGAAGCCTTCGAAATGTGAGGTTGGCGTAGGACGGAGAAAATTAGTTCGAAATGAGAGGTTGGCGTAGAACAGAAAAAGTCACAAATCAAAAAGTGACAGAAAGAAAGAATTTGTTGAACACCGTCGAGAAGAGGAGAGGAAAGATGTTTGGTCACCTTATACGACATGACGATTTTAAATGCAATAAATATAAGTGTATCGGCGGCCAGAACGAGTTTATTAAATTTGGCGTCAAACTACTAGGTCCATGGGGTAGGGCTGCGTGTGGGCTCCACAAGGCGCTAAGCAAACGCCTAAGAGCCTTATCACACTTGCGATTTGCGAGCGTATTTTGTATGAAGGCGATCGCGCAGCGTGTTCGCCGCGTCGCTTATTTGTATAGAAAATACGCTCGCAAATCGCAAGTGTGATAAGGCCCTAAGGGAGGCAACGGGTGACCCTCACGCAGGCAGCTTCCTCGCGCAAAGAATTGCCATGGCAATACAGCGCGGCGCGGGAATGCTGCCTGTGTGATGGGCACGCTGCCAAAAGGGCTATGTTTTTATGATACTTTCTTATAGTTTTAGCCACCTTTTAGTATAAGCTTATTTGTTTTAATAATGTTTTCTTGTAAATAAACTTTTCCCATTTTATAAGCAACATCATCGAAGCAAAAGTTGAAGGAAAGCAAGGCAGGGGAAGGCCAAGCAAAAGCTACATAAAAGAAATAAAAGAGAAGGTAAACGTCATAGTATAGGGAAATCAAGGACTTGGCTATTCTTCTTCAGCACCACATTTCGAATGCGTCAATGCGTGATCTGTCTACCATTTGGAGGGTCCAAGTTTCCGCACCGTAGGTGAATATCGAGAACAGCAGAGGTCACCAGGCCAATCTTATGCTAAGTAATTATCGTATGCCAGCGTTAACCAAATGTTTATATCTAAGCAAGAAAAACAATTTTCTTTCGCTTATATTTTATATATTATTGTTCTATCGCAGTTTGTTAAATTACAGTTTATTTGAACAAGCTAGAATTACAAGCAGATATTATTACATGTTATGTTACAGACCCGTATTATTCGCCCGCGGGCATAGAAAGTTCAGTATCGCAGTAACCACGGTTGCGATCATCAATATCCAAGTGTATTTTTGAGTTTTCGCGATAACTGCTAAGACAGACATTTTCAGGTGCACTTGAACAATAAATGGCGTGCAGTCCCAGGAAGATGACGATGATGATGTTCGTGTGACATGCAATTCTCGGCACTGATACGTACCCGGAAATAACAATACTTTTCATAATTTTCAGGATGTCGAACTCAACGACGAGGAAGCAGAGGTAGGGCGTTTCATTAAATATATATTATTGATTAACAAAATACTGCAGTTATTGTGGGTGTGAACATGGAAAGGTACCATTTTGCAGGTATTTGTATATATGCATAGCTTAAAAAAGTAGATCAAATTTGCTATCTTTACAAAAAAGTATCATGACTCTATCTCTGTTATTTATTTTTAGAATTTGCGATTATCGAAATACGAAGTCGAGAAAATTGCATTTAGTTTATAATAATAAATAGAGAGCGGATTTGAAGTAGCGTAGTAATAATTAAGTATTTTATAAATTGCAATTGTTTTCAATTTAAGGCGACTCCTAATCCCAACGTCCTTGAGGATCTGGGCGGAGCCTAACGTTATTCCCCCCGCCGACCGTGCGCCCCCGGAACATTACTTCGTTCATATTCTCGTTGAGTGGCGTCCAAGCAGCTTCATACACTCGCATAGTCCGAGCGAGAGTTGAAGATGAATAAACCTTATAATATTTAAAGGCATTGAAAAATCTCGAAGTAAAATAAATCATTTAAACAATAATATAATTATTGCGGATTACTAAATATCTATTTACCCACTACAGTAGAATATTAAAAATAAAATGCGTTAAAGCTATTTTCCAAAAAAAATAAGTGAAATTGGCCATTTGGAAGTCTCGCATCGAAAAATACTTTTTAGTTTCTTTTGTATGTGTAGGTACCTACCAAAAATATTTAAAATGCCGACAAGATTCTTGATTATACGTATAAAATCATGTAGAAATAAAAAATATCGTTTTTTAATAAATAAATCATATCGTGACCCAGCGGATGAACCAATATTTTAACATAGTAGTGGAGGTACAGCTTTATCCCCCGGGACATGCTGCTCTAATGAAAAGATAAACTATAAATAATAGAGAGACAAACTCAACTTTACCGTTGGAAAACGGATTTACGTCCTTTACCTACTTATAAACAGTGATAATTTTTTATGACTACATTAGTAATGTTCTCAGATTTTCCCCTATACTTGTTGATATTGACGATATTTTACTAGACGAATTTTTTGGCAAATTTCAATGTTCAAGGTCAATGGATACCCTATAAATGTTAATTTACTTGAGTGTCAAAATATGCCGATGCTGGAAAGGAGAAATTATCTAAGCGACATTTTTGGGGATATTGAGTTATACACACTGTTGGGATCGGCAGATTTTTCTGCATCGAATGGGTTGGGTCTCGTATACATCTGTCTGACGACTTTTATGTCGCTTATCCCGTCGGTGATTTAGAGAATCTACTTTTTTTTCTACTAAACGACTTGATTTTTGAGGTTTTTTTTAGCAAAATGGAGATTACATAAAAAGTTTTTTGCATAATAATGAACCTTAGAGCTTTTTTACTTATTTGTCAAAACAGATCAAACAACTTGGATAATTTTCTTTATTGCAACTAACCTTGCACTTGTTGGTTAACTGTTTTTACCTGATCGTAAAATATATTTTAATGTCGTTTGAGGCATTTTACCTATGTCTTTATGATAAAATTAACATAAAGGTAAATTATGAAAGAAAAATTGAATGTGATCCACTGCAATGTAAGCAGGACTCGAACCTGCGGCCCCAAGTTTCCGGCGTAGTGCTCTACCAACTGAGCTATCATATCGTTACGTCAATCACACTAAATCTTTGATTCCATAATTCTTCGCTACTGGAGCGCCCTCTGTGTCATGTGTGTTTAAAATGCTTATGCGCATTAGCCAAAAAGTAAAAGTGTGGTATTTCCACATTATTAAACAGAATCGATATAAGATTCTATAAAAAAAACATAGATTAAATTACCTGATTGTCTATCTTAACTATCTTAACTATTGGCGTTTATCCAAATTTACCTGCTTTGATACTATGAAACCATCGCCTATCCTTTTTTACCTGATATGACTTTGATCGACTACTGTCGCTTATCTTGAATTGCTTGAATGACAATTGAGTCGTATTTGTCGCATAGAATGTACTAAAAACAAATATTTTCGTTAAATTGGTAGTTAGACCACTGTACCGGTTCTGTTTTATAAAATATCACACATTTAGTAGTAATTCAATATATTTATAAAGGCCGTTAGGCCCATCTGCGGCGTAAATCTGTGTCTGTGGCGCTAAGGCATTACTTTGGACTCGCTTGATGGACCCAAACGCCATCTCACTCAAACAGTGTCTTACGAGACGTCACTTATACCACACAGAGTTGTAGGTAGTTTTGTTATTCTTGTTAGGATAGGATATTATCTCATTGCAATTGTAAAACTTGAAATTTCACGTAGTTCGTGATTTAAAATTCCTTAATGAGTACCGAGTGACTACAGTCTTGAGAACTCTTGTGCTGTTTTCATTAGTCATAGCTATCGTTTGCTTCCATACATTGGTCTAGAACTACTGGAAATCTTTCAGCAGATCACACATAAAAATTGATAAAATTGAAATTTCACGTGATATCTGATGAATAAATCTTTAACATTTCTAAGGCAGTTTTTTTTGTATTTGCGTAGTTGGACCATAAGTTTTTGTCTTAGAGAACTTTAAATGTCACTTCATTAATTTTAATGTTTGAAAATAAATATTTTCCTCTAATTAAAACATTAATCGTGAGGTTTTATTGTACGATAAATAGCTTTTCATGTCTGAAATATTTCCTACAAAGGCGATTAGATAATTTTTCTTGATTTATTTCATGCTGATTTATGCACATTTATATATTTACCTGACTATAAAATGAGCATGCACATATATATTGTTAACGGTGTTGATTGTTGTGTAATAGATTATACTATTTTACGTGACTAATTTCTCGGGAAACGTGTCGTTTAGATAATTTTACCTAATTCTATTTTGACAGCCATTTTGCGTAAGCGATGCTAAATTTTAAATTATTCCATTAATAGACAAAATAACAAAAGCGACATTATAAAATGCTTCATTTAAAAAGTAGGTCCACAGAATATTTAATAACTTAATTTTTTTTTAAAAGTTCGTAGTTTTTTAGATCTCCTGTAAAGTTAGCTCCGTGTCTCTTGGATAATTTTCCTTTCCAGCGTAGATACGTTTTTTTGCGGTATAAAGAGCCGTATCTTTTTTTTACGTTAACTTAGAATTTCCAAATTTTATTGGGTGGGTGTAGATTTCTTGATCTGCAGATCGGTTGACATGCGGCAAACGTGTCAGCCCTACTATAGTTTAGTGGTTGTCTGAGTTACGTAAGCTATTTGAGTTTTGGCGTTCCTTCCGCGATTGATTAATTTGATCCAAGATCGTTTCATTGCCCTCTGGCAAACTAAGAGAAAAATTCTGAGCATTAGTCAAAAATCAAGTCTGGGCATTACGATGAGTCTAAATAAAGTTATATATTTTTTCATTAATTCAACTGTAATCCGATTATTAATATATGACTTTTAAACGATATGTAATAAAAATCAGGTTTTTATTTTATAAACGGTAACCAATTGGAACAGAACTTATGGCCAGGCTAGGTATGTCTAGCTAGGCCCGACGGATATGTCAATAATTACTAACGCTCATTTAGATTTAAATATGAAGTGGGAAATTTATTGATGCAAATATGTATTCTGACTATATTTACATAAATAAGCCCTCATGCCAAAATTGTCACTTGCTTTCTTGAAGTAGAAAATTATTGTAATTTTTGATAATGTATTTTTATATCATATGTAATGTGAATACTTACAATGAATATTAGTATTCGTAAATTAGCGTTTTACCGAATATTACAATGGTATTCAAACGAACAATACTTGTTCTGCATTACGATATTCATATCTCTTAGGGTTGAATTAATAAAGATCATTAGACGTTATCATACTTAGATATCTGTATTATCAGATTTTTTTTACTAACCGAAATACCTAAGGTACTCTAATATTACACAGAGAAGGGGCCTAAAACCCACACCAAAAGTGTTATTTCCTGGGAATCATGTCTGGTGTGGGCCCATGACTGAGAATATCTAAGTATCCGAATGTGTCCGGGAATGCTAAGCTATGACAATGTTTTTTATAAGTACTTAACATTAATAGATACCTAAATACGAAAAAAAACAGTTGAATTTAATTCTATATGAAAATGAGTGCTTTTTGTTATGTCGCATAGCGTAGTCGTGTGAAAAAACGAACTACACTCTCTTAAAATACACTTCAAACGCACGAAGACAGATCGAACCTCCACGGGATCCGGAACTATAACAATTTTCCGTAACTAGATGGATCGCGAGAGCAAGTGACACAGCCTTCCCCTTCGACGGTTAGATTTACACTGAGCTCGCTGCCCGGTCACAGCCGCGCTCGCGGAAATTCAGTTTTTTTGATGCTTTATTAGACCGAATTTACATTTTACAAACTTTTAAACAATACGATTAAAGATCAATGAATTGTCAATGTTCTTGCGAAAGAGCCGTGTAAATATCATTTGTAGTTTAGAAGCCTTAGGGAATTGAAAATTGAAAACGACCCTATTTCAACATTATTTTTTCCATAGTAATTATTGCTTTAAAAAAAAATCCAACTATAATTTTTTAGAAGAAATAGTCGAAAATAACATATATTTTTTTCAGATTTTTCCGTTGGCTAGATTACGAGCCTTAGGACTTTAAAAATCACCATTCCACGTACGGAGTCGCCTTAACAAGGGATGCTGCGTTGACGACTGAACTGAGCACCGGCACCGCCCCGGGCGCCTTGAAATTGACGTTGACTTGATGAAAGGCGCTCCAGCCCTCTGCTGGCAGCGCTGCTGATTCAGTGGGCCACCACCGGCTGTATTAGCCGAATAGATTGAATTAAAAAATATACTTACCAAGCTACTTTTATATAATTTTCTTTAACTATACTACCTAAATAGGTATACAGGAACACATCAACAGCCCTGCCAAGTCGAAAAATATGAATTAAGTTTACGTGCCCTGCCCGTACAAGGCGGGAAAAACATTATCATCCTTTTTTTTTAATTACAGAAAAATCTGTAACTTTTTATAGGAACGAGGGTTATTCCTACCTGTAAAAAAAATTCAAAATTTTTGACAAACATAATTATCCATGTAGAATGCTACATTTGTTGGACGTAAGTGTAGGTACCGGTTGTATACATATATTTTCAATTCCGTGGTTAGCGACCGTCTTACTCGTGTGCACTTAAACAATCTAATTATACCACTTCTTTTTAGGGTTCCGTACCCAAAGGGTAAAAACGGGACCAAAGTCAAAGTCAAAGTCAAAATATTCTTTATTCAAGTAGGCCTAGCTACAAGCACTTTCGAATCGTCAGTTACAGAGAGCAGAGCAATTTATTGATAAACTTATACTAAAAATAACATTATAGAAATAAAAGAAAAATAACAAACACATAAAAAAAGTATATAAATAAAAAACTAAAGGCTAGAATATTTCTAGAATAAAATTCTAAATGTCAAAAATTATAATAAGAATTATGAAAATTAAAATATCAGTACCCTGATAGGTAGGTACTCGTTACAATAATTACACATAACATTGCTTGATTTTCACTAATCCCACGACACGTTATCATTCATGTAGTCTTGAGTGCTATAATAAGCTTTAGAAATAAGTTTACGTTTTACATAATTCTTGAATTTACCAAAAGACAAGTCAGTTACGCTTCTAGGAAGTTTATTATAAAATCTTACACAGTTACCCATGAATGATTTTCTTATTTTATGGAGCCTAGTGGCAGGCACTGCGAGCTTATGCTTATTTCTAGTATTAATATTATGTATATCACAGTTCTTCTTAAAATTGGCAATGTTCTTATGTACATACATAAGATTCTCATAAATGTATTGACAATGCACTGTCATTATATTAATGTCCTTAAACTTATCTCTAAGCGAGTCTCTATGGTGCATTTTATATATCGCACGAATAGCCCGTTTCTGGAGAACAAAAATTATATTAATATCTGACGCACTGCCCCAAAGTAATATGCAATACGACATAATGCTATGGAAATAACTAAAATATACTAATCGAGCTGTTTTCACGTCTGTTAATTGACGGATCTTACTAACTGCAAAAGCTGCAGAACTCAGTCTATTCGAGAGATTAGCAATATGGGGACCCCATTGGAGCTTAGAATCTAATGTAATACCGAGAAAAACTGTGCTATCAACTAGTTCCAGTTCCTCATCTTTAACAATAACACTTGCTTGCTCGTGTATAACGTTACTCGTGACAAACTTAACACATTTAGTCTTTTTCTCATTTAACAATAAATTATTTACATTAAACCAATTCACTACTTTACATATAGCATTGTTTACGTCATTATAAGATTGTTGGTTTCGTGCGACTTTGAAAATAAGTGAAGTATCATCCGCAAACAAAACTATATCATGGTGGGTCTTTATGAGCTGTGGCAAGTCGTTAATGTAGATAAGGAACAAGAAGGGTCCCAATATTGATCCTTGCGGCACACCCATAGAGACTAATGACCCAGGTGATCGCTTTCCATTCACATCAACCCTCTGTATTCTACCATTTAAATAAGATTCTAACAATTTCAGTGCCGATCCTCTAACTCCATAGTGGTGTAGTTTCCTGATCAGTGTCTCATGATTAACGCAGTCGAAGGCCTTAGATAAATCACAGAAGATACCTAAAGCATCTCGTGATTTCTCCCAGGCATCGAAAATACATTTTACTAGCTCGACTCCAGCGTCGGATGTCGAGCGACCCCGCGTAAAACCAAATTGCTTGTTATGGATCAAATTGTTCAAATTAAAGTGTCTTAATAATTGAGACAAAATTAACTTCAAAAATTTTACTAAATGTTGGTAGTACAGATATTGGTCTAAAGTTATTGGGGTCAGAAGTACTACCTGATTTAAATAAAGGAGTTATTTTACTATGTTTCATCAGATCAGGAAACTCACCGCAATCTAAACTGTTATTGAATATAACTACTAAGTCAGGCGCTATGATATGTAGTGGTACTACATAACATGGGTATAAACTCGCGACTAACCTGTCATTTTGACTTGTTGTTTTCTGAATAACTAACATGTTCTCCTTGAAACTGGCTATTGAAATAGATTACTTACATTCTCGACAGCAAACTTTGATAGCATTCATGGCACAGGAACTCCTGTGTAGTCCAAAATAACACAAAAACTGACACTGGTCATACGAAACTTCAGGCCGCCGTAGCGAGCGTTAGTCTGAACAGAACTAGACCGAGTAAGGTGATTCTGAACCGCCAAACTACGGCGCATTTTAATTTAACACTCATAAGATGAAGTCTAGCCGTTTTAGGAATCTAACACTAAACCAAAACTGAGAAATTAATTCGAATACCTGCGGGGTACTGATCTGAATAAACTTGTGACAGTCCATTGTGAACGTAAGTTTGACAGGTCCCAATTGTGTCCGCGGCGTTCTTCGAACGCAGCGCAAGGTGGTTAATATGTTGATGTTTAATTACAAATATTAATAAAAAACATTAGTTTTGATTACTTCGAGCTGTAAACGCATAAGTAATATAAAATGCAACTTTATCCGTATTCATGCAACTGGTTTGGAATATTTCAGTCCATTTCAATTTTTGACAGCTAAGCCACGTTAGCGCAATGAGGTGCGTGTGGATAGCTGAGATTTATCTGTCCAAATCGATAGTTAGTCTGGAACCGCTCGTCTCAGAGTTAGGCCGCGTCGCCTTACGACGTCGGCATTCGTGAACGCAGACGTTTTGTCGAGGAAAATATTCATTACAATGTCACGTCCGTATTAAACCAGTGTCGCGAGTGCGAAAGGAATTTTCGATACAGTGCAGTGTTGCGTCAGTGACCGCGTGATACCGAATTTTACTTCTGTCTCTGCCTGGCTGTTAGCCGGCGGAGCCTTCAGCGACAGCATGAGCTGCTGGCGCGCGTAGAATGCGCTTCTTCACCCCGTAGGCCGAAAGTCGAAGAGGCCAGCTTTCGTGGCGCCGGCGTCCGCGCCGGCTCCGATGCCAAGGGGCTTCACTGACCTCTCCACCGGGAAGCAAGCCACCCTGAGCGCGGTCTCGCCGCGCTATGCGTAGCACGGTTGACGGCCGTGCTCAGCGCCATCCAGCCACCTCGTCTAGCCCCTGCTAGACGGGGCCGCCATCGACCACCAGCGCTGCCTTCTCGGCGGTTCGCCCGGCGACTTTTAACCGTCCGGCGACTTCTTCAACGGCGCGCCTGTCCACGCTGCGAGTCTACGTTAGATACCATAGAGGGGTAAGGTAGGCGCCTACCATATGATCTTCGTACAGGCCTTATTAACGTGCACATCGGTCGCATCGTCTCGCGCGTAGGTTAAGCTGTGCTTTGCAATATTTATCGTGTCTGAAGAGCCTTGAATACACATGTATGTAATGGTCAGCATGTCTTTCTATTATGTTATCCCTGACAAACATTCCACAGCAGTACGGTCCTTGATCTAAAGGTTCAACTCCGCCGTCTGTGATTGTCCGAGCAAAATTTATCTTCAGTAAGTATAATAAGGGTAATTGTTGTGATCTTTTCATAATTTAAAAATATTCCAACCTCACCTCACAACAGATATCAATGAGGGATTTGACAGCATGGACGGAGACCCCCCAGAGGTCACTAGTTTTTTTGACATTAATCGATTTAAACGTCTTTACTACATCTGCGGTACTGATATGTTCAAAACTAAGGTCTCTACTACATTCTGGGACGTTATCTTTTAACAAAGTAACGGCTGATGAGGGTGATGAGTTTAAAAACTTTGTAGTGGACACTGGTATATCGGTGAAAAAGTTTTCAAATTCTGTTGCTACATCTAAACTAGAATCTATAATTTTACCATCAATATTTAATTTAGGATCACTAATAGCATGCCTCGATTTACCAGTTTCCATATTAATTACTTTCCAGGTGGTTTTGATAATATCAGAACTAGTCTTGATTTTCTGGGATAAATAATTGCGTTTAGCAATATGACAATCAATTTTGAATTGCTTCGAATACTGTTTTACGTGTTCTTTAAATTCATCACTCGTATTAAACCGCCGCTCCTCGTACAAGGCGTACAGTGCTTGTCTGCGTTTGTGTAAGTCCGCAGTAGCCCATTCACTAAATACTGGTGCACCGCCAGCCACGACCGATTTGGAAGTAAATTGCATTAAAAATTTTCATAAAAGTTTCAAAGAATAAGTTATACATGTCGTTAGGACCCATGTTGGAAGACAAAAAGGGTAGCGCCTGAACTAGATTTTGTTTCATTCTTTCCACACGGTCCGTGGTTACCGGTACAAAAGTAATTTGATTTTTCACGATATTTTTCCTTAATATCTCAAACACAATCAATTGGCCTAAATGATCTGATTCCAGTTTACTAATTACATTATGCGTAGAAGGGAGAATATCAGTGAAAATATTATCAATACAGGTGGCGCTAGTAGCGGTCACTCTAGTAGGCTCCATAAATACGTGGTGTAGATGAAAAGATTTGAAAATATTCAACAATCTAATACTTGTTGTTGAATTTTCCAAAATATTTACATTAAAGTCGCCGCATATAAGCAATTTCTTTCCAGAAAGAGATATCTTAAATAGAGCATACTCTATAATAATTTGAAAAACATCAAAATTACTTAAGGGCGGCCTATATACACAAACAACAATAAATTGCTCTAATTCTACTGCACTTAATTCTATGGTCCGTTCAACAGACAAGGATACAATGTCCTTACGTTCCTTAAATTTTAATTGATTATTTAAAATTATTAACGACCCACCATGTATGGAACTAAGTCTGGTGAACGAACTACCCACCTGGTGATTATTGAATTGGGGCATTATTTCATTACTAGTAAGCCAGTGTTCAGATATACATAGAATGTCAACATTACAAGCATTTAAAAATAATTCTATCTGTAAATCTTTCCCTCTAATACATTGAATGTTTTGATGAACCAGGTGGATGTAATTTTTATTGCCAGAAAAGGAGTTCTCCTTTGTCTTAACACTTAGTTTAAATCATTACACAATACTACATCTGACTGCTCAATAGAAGCAGAGTGATGTACCAAATTCTTGGTAGAAATGTCAAGTAAATAGGATAGTGACAAAACTATTTGTCGTTTAAAATAATTGGAAAGGTAAAACTTACCTTTTGTCGAAAAATACAAATTGCTAACATATTTGTTAGTGTCAATTATTCTAAACTTATCACTATATGTACACAGGTTATATAAGGCTAAATTTAAAATATATCTACTATCATTTTCAGATTGTGACAGTTGCTTACAATAAGGAAAAGTGAACATAATAATTTCTTTTACTGTGAGTGTGTTTAATGTTTCATAAAATTTAATTAAATTATTTTTGTTCACTTTTCCTCTATTTCCAATAAGAATAAGCAGCGTTGTCTGTAAATTAACATTACTGTCGTTCAGAATTTGTTTTGAAATATTTTCAAGGCTACTATAGGGCAGACAATGGCTAATTACACTATGTCCTTTTAAATGTGAATTTAACAGCGGCCCCATGTTGGTTCCTGTCTCATCACAAAACATAATAACACTTGGTTGTGAGTTAGGTGTGCTTGACATGTTGTCGAAGGAACTGTCATTGTTGGATTTTTGTGGTAAACTGGCACACAGGCTCGGTTCTAGTACACTAGTGGACAAATTATCACTCGCTTGTTTACATAAGCAGGACTGATTATTTGTCAGTGACTCAAACCGCTCTGAATTATAATTAATTTGTGATATCAAATCATCCATGGCCAATGAATATTAATGTATATTTTTTTTTGAATTGTCATTAATTATGTGTAATGAATTAATTGTATCCTCTAAACTTTGAATTTTGAGCTTTAATGTCTGTGTGTCAGTTTCATATTTTAACCTACTATTTTCTAACTGAGCACAATACATATATCTACCTTATCCACTAGATTTACATTTAGTTTGCAGGATCTCAGTTTCTTAAAAAACAATTTGTTTTGTTTTGATAACTTTTGCACTTTCTTTATATACCTATTGATCCTTATATATTTTTTTAGTTTTTTACCGCTACAATTTACTAACCTTGTAGTAGTGGAAGTATCACAATCAATGGCAGTCACAGGGTGTTCTATTGGAGCGGTAACCAACTGCGGGACCGGTCCAACAAGTTCATCAAATAAGCTCTGGGTGTGAGCCGCTGTACTCTTGTGTTGGGTCTCCTGAAGCTCGATGATTTGCTCGTTGGCATCATGCAGCGCTCTCTCCAGTGTGTTGATCTGCTTTAGGGCCTGCTCGTACTCAGCGCTACACTCAGTGAACCTATCAACCGTCTCCTGAAGCTTGGCCCGCTCACAATTTAAATTATCATAGTCACATTCTAATGTACATAGTTCTGTGGCGTTGCCACCTATATGTATATACTAATAAATATATATTATTTACTTATATACATAAACATATTTATATACTTATATAATAATAAAACACCTAACTAAATAACTACATATTACAAATATAATTACATAGTATAATATAAATAAATAAAGCACTACATACAATATAAGCACATACATAAATAAATAACATAACATAAACAAATATACAGAACCAATACGCACCAACTCCGGGACGCGCCGTGTCGACATCGCGAGGCTATGGGCAAGCGCGTGACGTCACAGCGGGCAAGTTCATCTTCGCTGCGCCCGCGCCGCGGCTTGCAGCGGGCGAGTCCAACTGCGCGCGCCCGCGCCGCCCTGCCTCCTGCCAGTCGGAATTGCATCTTGACACCGAACTGACGCCGCTCAATGCTGCGACCGCTTACGCTTTCGCGCTTACTTTCTTGTGCTTTCTTCCTGTATTTACCTATACTTACCTGTGCTTGTATGCTTGTGTGTGCTAATGGTGATAACCATTAAATCTATTGGACTTAAGCCTGAGTATGCATTTAAGAGCCTGCAACCATAACAAACCCTCTCCGGTGAGTAACTACTATTCTTATTACTACAGTTCCTTTTTTAACTTATCTCTACTCTCAAGTACCAATAACAGTTCCTTCTCACTATCCTCTCTCTCACTCAGCAATTGTGCACACAACTCCTTGGATTTTTTTAATTCTAGTAATGTGATTTGAAGTTTATCAAGCTCCTGTTGTTGGCGAGCTGCGGCTGCTCTTCGGGTAAGCATTATAGATATCGTCGACCGTAGGTTCAATTGGGGTAAGGGACAAAATACGATTTTTCAGGAGAGGCTGACAAAGTTTTTTTTTTAACTAAATCGTTCATAACTTTTTTTGTAGTGAACCTTTTTTGGGCCTGATTTCATACATAATCTTGTATTTTAGTGTTCTGTGTATTTATGTAGTGCTCGTTTTAATAATTTAGATATTATAGAAAATTACATGTCCCTTACACCAACATATTTCGCTGCTGATGTCCCTTACAGACAAAGTATTCTGTAGTCTCGTCCCTTACCTTAAATTTACCTATTCATGTATCCACTATATTGATGAAGAAATGGCGTAAGGGACTAGTTGAGATTATGTGTGAAAGAAAAAATAGCGTAAAGGGATCGTTGTAAAAATAAATAAGTACATACCTTTGACGTAAGGCGTATCTTAACACCGGAAATCTTTAAAACATTAATGTAAGAGGTTTATAAATGTATTGAAACCGTGTGAGCATTTTTTGTGTGTCCGTTACATGCAATATTTGTATCGTTACACGTAACGTTTCTATCGAGTGGAATAACCCACATTTTAATTTATGTTTTTTTTTTATTATAGTCACATGAATTATTTTTCAGCCTCTATGATCGAATACTGAAATAAACAACCAATGTAATTTATACAGCAAAATTATTAAAAGTTTAGGGCTTGTGTTGAACGATAAAAGTTACAGAATTAAATACAATTCAGAAATAATCATTTTACATTTGTACTTTTTAGGAGTCCTGTTAGACAACATAGTAGTTGCTCACAATTCAGTGCCTCCAGTTAATAAGGGATAACTCAAAAACGGCACTTTTCAGAAGAGACAATAAACTATTTTTCAATAGTAGATATTTAGAACTTGAACTTTTTAAGGATTTTTATACAAGCTATAGTGTAAGGCTTTCATTTTATAAATAAATAACTAATGTGTTGGCCCTATAAATATGTTTTTTTGTAGTTATAGCTTTTGTTCGCGAGTATTTAAAGACATAACTCAATTTATTTGCAGCAATTTTATTTTATGAACGACGTGCATAAACGAAAGAATACGAATTGTACCTGTGTGAACGACATGCATGAACGAAACGAAACGATTTATTCTATTATTTAATATGGTATTTTATAATTGATTACTACTTTCAAACTTGAAACTTGTTACCTAAGGAGTCAAACGAGGCTGTATAATCAATATCAACATCAATGTCAGTCAATGAATAGCTAGAGCTCTAGTTAGATCCTTTGATTTCTCAACACTTATCGGTAGAGGAATTTCAGATGATGACTATCAAAGTGTGTCATACCTAGGAATGCCTTTTAATTGACAGTGAAAATTTTCTTTTGCAATTCAGCAAGTACCGAGACGATTTTAAGAAGTCCAAACTCAGTAGGATTACCTTATAGTTATCTATAAAGTTTTACCCATGTTGACTATCCGGCCTCATGTACCTAATTTCAACTCAGCTAGTCCTCGGAAAGTCAATCTAATCTTCCTTGAGTGAAGAGCGCAGGGCTTACGTGTATCTCCAGGGTGTCGGAGCCGGGGAAGATGGAAAAAATAAATAAAGACTTGATGAACAGAAGGACGGCGTGTATTCGTGGTGACGCACGGATGGAGAAGAAAGAATGTTGCTACATCAACAATTAAATATAAAAACTTATATTTAAACATAATGTTGCTACTTATGTATGCAACATACTGCGGCCTCACAATAACAAATATTTATCGGAATAAAACTATCTAATTGGGCCTTTTCTAAATTATTGCAAAAACTATTAACATAGCAAACCTATCTAAAACAATGTTTATTTACTATATTAATTTACTTTTGCTTGTTTAAAGATAACAATAGAGTATATCATACATTGATACAGCATCATGTAACATCAAAGTATTCAAATAAGATTATTACTAAATGGGTTAGAATAACGATGCAGCACATCTTTATATAGCAAAGATTAGCATGTATGTATCTATCCGTTAACATACAAAACAATAACAGAAATAAGATAACACTGCAAGACTATCCGTCTAATACAAAACAGTTATATGCTTAAATTGTACATATATTATTAAGAATTGCTATTCTAGCACATTTTGATGGCACACAAAGTGCTTATATTTGATGTTATATATAATAACGTAACTGAAGCATTATTCAGTTTTATAAAATAACATAACTAAACAAACGACATAGACATTAATTTCAGTCTTTATCTTAAACTAAAATACACAAACATTCATAAAAATAGAACATCTAGGGCTCTATAGGTAGTACACAGATTTTATGAATAGATCTTTTGTGAGTATGACCGCTTGCCGTTAGCACCTCAACTGCCCGTACTAAATTATCCTTACCGGGATATAAACTGGTGACCCTAGCCATGGGCCATTCGAGGGGAGGCGAATTATCATTGCGTAATATAACTAAACTACCAACAGCGAGATTTGGCATAACCGACTGCCATTTAGGTCGGTTTTGCAGTTGATTTAAATAGTGCCTGCTCCAATACTTCCAGAATATCTGTTTCATGCTGGTTAAAATTGACCAGAATTTGAGTAGATTAGTGGGCTTGCTACTTACATCTTGTTCTGGGTAAGTATTGAGCGGAGCACCAGTGAGGAAATGACCTGGCGAGAGGTACGACAGATCATTTGGATCAGTCGACAGAGCTGTGAGCGGACGTGAGTTTAGGACGCCCTCTATTTCCACCAGCACGGTGTTCAACTGCTCGTACGTTAGTAGAGCCCTCCCAACAACGCGTTTCAAATGATTTTTCATGCTTTTAACACCGCTTTCCCACAACGAACCGAAAATCGGGCTATAACACGGTATGAAATGGAAATTGATACCCTTTTGGGCTCCGTATGATTGTACAGCGCGCTGGTGGTCTTGACAGGCATGCAAGCGATAGAACTCATCTAATTGATTCCTTGCGCTTTTATACGTAGATGCATTGTCGCAGTACACGTCGCTGGGCAGGTTACGTCGCGCTATAAAGCGCTTGAAGCAGGCAAGAAAGCATTCTGTCGTTAAATCGCTGCAGAGCTCAAGATGAATCGCCTTCGTGGCAAAACATACGAACAAAGCTATGTATCCTTTACCGATTACTGGTTTTCTGATGCGACTGTTTTTTACCGTCACCGGCCCAGCGAAGTCCACTCCGACCCTCTCGAAAGGGCGACAAGCAGTGACGCGCGCTGCCGGCAAGGAACCCATCAGCTGAGTCGTCGCAGCAGCCTTCAATCTGAAACATATTACACATTTATGTATAACCTTTTTCACACTGCGCAAACCGTCAGCTATCCAGAATCGTTGTCTTAAGGAACACAAAACTAGTCTTTGATCTGCATGTTGTAAGCAAATATGCTCATTTCTCACAATCAACTCTGTAATAAAGGATTTTTTCGGCAATATGGCCGGATGCTGTGCAGCATATGGAAGCGGCGCATTTTGCAGGCGACCACCAACTCTTAAAATGCCCTCACTATCAAGGAAGGGAGTCAATGACCTTAAATCACCTTTAGGTTGCTTGTGAGATTGCAGCAACTTAATGTCATCACTATAAAATTGAGTTTGCTCTTGCTTGACTATCAACATGAGCGCCTTATCTAATTCCGAAGCAGTAAGAAATCCTTTGACATTTTGAGAAGTTGGTTTCACATTATTGCAAAACCTAAGAATGTATGCTAAAACTCGTGTCATTTTACCTATAGTAGAATACCTTTTCAGAATGTGAAAGACATCAGTATCATTACTGACTGTGCTCGTAAGACACAGCGCATGATCAGATTTCAATTCAGGGAGCTCTCCAGGCGTTCGTGTTTCATCTGGAAAGTTATATTGCTCATCATGTAAAAATGATGGGCCATGCCACCATAAGGTGTGGTCATGTATTTCTTGAGGTTGAAGACCCTTGCTGAGACAATCTGACGGATTGTCATTAGTATTTACATAGTGCCAATCACAACCTTGCGCCAGTTGCCCTATGGAACGTACTCTATTTGCTACATATGTTTGGAGCTTTGTTGGATCAGTTTTCAACCACGCTAACACGATCTGTGAGTCAGAAAACAGGTGAGTTGCATGTATTTTTACCTTTATAGAGAGTGCATTATGGACTTTCTTTATCAACCCTGATAACAGCAGTGCAGCATTCAATTCTAGCCTCGGGGTGGTAAGTTTACTCTTACATGGATTAATGCGAGACTTAGAACATAGCAGCTCGACACGCACATTCCTATCGTCATCAATAGTGCGCAAGTATACACAGCAGCCGTAAGCTACTGACGAAGCGTCGGCAAACCCGATCAGCTGATTAAGTACAGTCTTCTCCGGCTTTACACAGCGCTGTATAACAACTGGTTGCATTTGCGAAAGATCCTTAGCAAAGTCAGTCCACATACTACGAATACTATCTGGAGGAGTGGAGTCCCAGGCCAGGTTTGCTATGTGCAGCTGTTGCATAATGACTTTTGCGCGGACGAAAATCGGCCCGATTTTCCCCAATGGGTCGTAAAACTTGCTTATATAGCTTAAAATGTCGCGTTTTGAATCGTTTGCGCTAGTATATGGCTCAGGGCATGTGCTCTTGAGGACATCAGACTTGACGTCAAATTGAATACCTAGCGTCTTCACAAACGCGTCATTTTTCTGAAGCTCCACTTCCCCAAAGTGTTGACTGTCTTTGGGCACGTTATCTAATATAGACTTACAGTTTGAAGCCCATTTGTGCAACTGAAAGCTTCCCATACTGAGCATTTGAGTTAACTGAGCTTGCGTTTGCAATAACTCTTGTTCCGTGCTACATGAGACCAGAATGTCATCAACATAAGTATTTTTTTGTATTGCCGATGATGCTAGAGGCATAGAACTCTCATGCCTTTCAGCAAGGTCCCTGAGACAGCGAGTGGCCAAGTAACTTGAACTCTTGAGACCGTATGTGATTGTGTTAAGTTGAATGCACTTGACATCCTGCTCCGCTGATTCTCTCCAGAGAATGTTTTGCAGCAATCGCTGAGCTGGATCTATCTCTATACAGCGGAACATCTTTTTAATGTCACAGATAAAAAAGAACCTGTCCATTCTGAATAGCACAAGGATATCAAAGAGGTCTCTTTGGACTACAGGACCATTGAGCAGCATATCATTGAGCGACACTTTTTTGTTAGTAAGCATACTACCATCAAATACAGTCCGGAGCTTGGTCGAGCGTGAGCTTTCATTTATTACTGCATGGTGTGGCAGAAAGTAAGCAGGATCTTTACTTAAATCGAATGTGCCAATATCACGATATTCACCATGATTCAGCTCCAGATACTGATCTATAAACTTTTTATATTCGCTGAAAAGAGCTGGGTTTTTGTGGAGCTTCTTTTCTAAATTTAGAAATCTATTGAGCGCTAAGTGAAATGACTCCCCTAACTCAGAGTTCATTTGCTCCAAAGGGACCTTGATGGGCATTGACACTTGGTACTTATTATTCTCAAGCTTAGTAGTTTCCCTAAAGAGATTTTCACAATACTCATGCTCTGGTAACTGCTCGGGGAAGATTTCAGGCACTTTTTCAGTTTCCCAAAATGCACTCAGTTGATTGCTAATACTATTGTCACATTCTCTACAAAATAAAGTTACAACCTGATTATTGGTCGCAGCAGGCGCCTGTGTGCGGCCAGCTACCACCAGGCCGAAGGATGTGTGGACTAGCGATGGGCTGCCAGGGTGTGTGTTGCTCGCTGTTGCAGATCTCTCGTTGCCGGCAGGTGTGAGGCGTTGGCTGCTTGCCGGATCTCCACTACTCTGCGGTTGCGGCAGGAGGATCTGAAAGAATATGTCAGCTCCAAGCAACAAATGCACATCACCAGGCTTATAGAAGTCCTCATCCGCTAGCTTGCAATTGGGAGGGAATGTTATTTGTGACATATCAATCCGAGTCTGTGGCAATTTGGTTGTTATTGTCTTAACGACATGACAGTTGACATTTACTTTGAATGGATAAACTGCAGAGTGCACATCAAGGTTTATACATTTGTCAACTTTTTGTTCCGCATTTGTGATGCCGATTATAGTGGTGTTAGCTCCATGCATCGACTTTCCTAATATATCCACCACCTTCTGTGTGATGAAGGATGCCTGAGATGCACTGTCAAGGAGCGCCCGTGCATATATAATCATTCCTGATTCTGCTACAAGTTTTACACGTGCAGTTGGCAACAAGACATAATTCTGACAGTGGGTTGCAACAGACATACTTACAGAAGTGCTTGTATTTTGTGTGGGTACATCATGATGAAGCAAAGTATTGTGCTCAAGCTTACACACGGCACACCGAAAATGGAATTTACATTTGCGCTTGTGTTGCGACAAACAAATATTGCATAATTTGTTTGCCGAAGCGAACTCCAAGCGTTTATTTATTTGAGCCAATTGAAAACTTGGGCACTTAAATAATTTATGGTCTGACTTACAGTAGAGACATGCAGCGGCTGGTGGCAGGCTCTTTGCAGCAACAGGGTGGCTGACGAGTCGTTGCACCTTCTGCACGTTGCAGTCGGCGTTCTCGAAAGCCTGCGCACGCTTCTCTAGGTAATCTACAAACTCGTTCAGTGTTGCAGGAGTAGAGTTGTCTCGATCCAGCTGGAATTGCCGATATGTCACCATATCTAGTTTCCTCGACAGGATGCAAATGATGATAGAGTCCCAGCTATCAACACTCTCTCCCAAGTTCCTTAATGCTGCGAGATTTTGTTTGACAACTGAAATAAATTGTCGTAAATTAGTCACACTTGATCGCGTTATTGTGGGCAAGTCCAAAAGAGCGGTTATGTGTTCATGAATTATAATATTTTTATTGTCATAACGTTTCTTTAGGAGCTTTAGTGCTTCTGGATAGCTGTCGTCTGTCAGAGGCAAATTATTTATTAAAGCTAACGGTTCACCCTCAAGAAAACCTTTTAAGTAGTATAGTTTTTGCACAGCTGTAAACGATGTTGAACTGTGTATCATAGCAGTGAACATGCTCATAAACTCGATGTAGTCTGTGTACTTACCGTTGAAGGTTGGAATTACTACGCTAGGTAACTTAATATTTCCCGGGCCTGAGGACATTCCACTTTCAGACGGCGAGGGGCTGCTCTTCTGACGATTCGCGTTTATTATGGAGTCCAATAGTGCGAGTAAGCACATATAGTTGTCCTCCACTTCATCAGCGTCTGAGTCCTCCGGGGCTTCGGTGCCTAAAGCGTCAATTTTAACGGACAAGCGCTCATACTCCGTAAAAGATTCAATGAGCCTTTGGCGCTTAACCACCACTAGCTCTAGTGGGGCTTCCAGGAACTCCTCCTTGTTGAAAGAGTTCTTTAAGCGCGTTATTGAACCTTTAGCGCGCGCCCTGGCGGCTTTACACAATTTTAGCTCGGACATTCTACAACACTACTTTTTATGGCTATCTTAATGTCTTTGAATAAAAATAGCGACCACAACTTAAATATTTCAACACAAAAACCCACAAAAATTTCACTTGGTAAGTTTGAAAACTCCGTTGAAATGAAACTTGAACACAAAACGGCAAAAATGGCGTCTGTTTCTAACACGACGTGAAGTTGCTGACAGTTGCTGGCGTCTCGCTTGCTCGTTCGGCGATCCTATTCGCTGCAGCGGCGCAGTAGTACCAACCGCACGGCTTGCTTGGCGGCGCGGCGTTCCTATTTGCTGCGTCGCGCAGTAGGGCCACATGCATAGGCTAGTGTTGCGACAGTAAAAATACTTGTCGATTGCACAAATTGCATATAGAGTGCAATTTTGACTTATGACCTATGATGTTTGTCAAAGTGCTTTCCTTCCGGCGACTGAAGACGAAATAAAATGGCTGACCTTTTGTATGTCTTGTGATTCCTTCCTCGGGGCTCAAAATGGATTTTAGGACACAGGGCGTTTCTTTTTTCTTACTAACTCGAAGGACCAATGAAGAGCGCAGGGCTTACGTGTATCTCCAGGGTGTCGGAGCCGGGGAAGATGGAAAAAATAAATAAAGACTTGATGAACAGAAGGACGGCGTGTATTCGTGGTGACGCACGGATGGAGAAGAAAGAATGTTGCTACATCAACAATTAAAAGAGCATTTCTCAAAAAGTTTGTACATTTACTTTACGTCTTTGTCCGGGCCGGTTCGAAGCTAGTAATAAATTAAGAGACGATATCTAATATAATCTGACCTTGAAAACTTAAAAATAAGTTAAGTATCTCTAAGATAATATTATTGTCTGAAATCATAATGCATAATATAATTTTATAAAAATATTTTAAAATATTGGGTAGGTCTCATTTGTATGGCAATGCAAATGTCCCCTTAACAAAATTGTAGTTAAATTATCGATTTTCTGTAACAAAATTTAGTGTTTCGGGTTGAGTGTGGTGTTTCATTACAAAAGAGATATCTCAGAATTCATAAAAAATAAGTATTGTTGTCGTTATTTAACGTATATATTTATAATAAAAGATAATAATTTGTCCTAGAAAAAGTTCCAATTTTGTTTCCGGTGTTTGTTACGCTATTTTCATAGAATTCTGGGGTTTTGTTAATTCAATTGCAGTTTTATAGGAAAGTGGTAACACTAGGGATATTTTTAAGAGTGGCCATCTTGGCATGTTGTCAGTCTATCAAACGCAGCGGTAGAAACACGCTCGCCGTTGGTGTCAACCGAAAATTTGAACTCCTTTTTTGTTACGGGATAACTTGGTAAGTTTCACTTTTTCTTCAGTTTTGTTTCAACTCATCACTTAATCATATTATTACGACTAAGATACAGTACATACAATATTCGAGTTATTCATTAAATTCGGTTAAAATATTTTTTAAAACGTCCGAGCATGACTTCGTTACTTTCTTTTTTGTTACTTTTGAATCGTTTCGTATGACTAGGAAGTGAAGGTAACAAAAAAGAAAGTCTAAGGAGTAGTATAGACTATAGAGAATGACGTAATACAATATATATATTTTTTTCTTTAAAAAAATTAATAAAAATATTTTCAATTTTAATAAAAACATATATTATAAAGCAAAAGTTTCTGATTTTGAATTAAATATTATTGATTTCTTTTCTAGCTGAAGAAAAAAATGAGGCTTTTTTTACGTTATTTTTATTTTTATACTGTACAAACGATATGTTTATTATCATTGGTAATTGTAAATATTAACTGTTATAGTAAACCGTATACCAAATATTCCTATAACTAGACGTGTCTTGCCCCAGCGGGCCTCTCGGAGTGTGAAGCCAGCGTAACACGCGTCTTCTCTTTCCCGCGCCCCACTCTAACGGCCGGCGCGCCTCACGCGCCGCCCGCCAGTCGAGCTCGAACCGCACCACGAGATAGCCACCGCGCGCGCATCTCGCGCGCCGATACCTACCACGCTCTCGCCACAAAGCGTCTCGTCCGTGTTAGTCCTTATTTACTTAGTCTGTTCAGTGTTACATATAAACTTATCCACTAATGCATATTAAATTTAAGTTAAAGTCAAGTTAAGTCTCATTTTCTGCCTGCCGGCAGTGGCGCACCCTCCATTCTAAGTAGTTCCCAGTAGTTCCAGTAGTCCCAGTACCATATCTGGCGGCTAACGTGACTATATTGTTAAATAAAACCATTTACGTCACCCTTGACCGTAAAGCGGGATTTACGCCCGCTTCGCGGGACGAAAATCCCACATCCCGGCCAAGGCAAGACGTAAAACTTTAGACCAAACCACGGGCGGTAATTCGTAAAGCCCCAGATTGCATATTAATTAGGGTGGGTCATTTTTTTTCTTTTTTAATTTCTAACGGGAACAGTTGAAAAAAGGTGCCATTTAGTGCCATTAATGGATATATATTGTTATTTATTTTTATATTTCCGTTTTATTGCCTCCGGATTACTCCAGAAAAAAGTTCGACTAATGTATGGAGCACTAAAAAAAAGTGGCCTTGTATATATTTTTTTTGTTGTATTTTGTTTTGTGATGCCCTACTTATTATACTCAGAATAAAAATACATTTAAATATTGGGCCAAATTTAAAATAATGAAACCAGACTTCATAACGCTCATTTAATATGGGCATTTCTATACTAACTTAAAAATAGATCCGGAGGCAAAAGATCAACATCAATTACAATGCAATTTTGGTATTTAGTTTTTATTATTAAGAGTTATACTTAATACTTTTTTTGCTATGAAAAATGAAAAATTAAAATATTTTATTTCTTTAAAGTACACAAAATAATAATGACGCTGGGATATCCTAGTATGTATAATGATAATACCTGTGTCAGGAAATCCCGCTCTTCTACTACTACAAGTCAATTTACAATTACAAGAAATAATACATTTATACCAGCGTGTGTGTGTGTGTGTGTGTGTGTGTGTGTGTGTGTGTGTGTGTGTGTGTGTGTGTGTGTGTGTGTGTGTGTGTGTGTGTGTGTGTGTGTGTGTGTGTGTGTGTGTGTGTGTGTGTATGTGTGTGTGTGTGTGTGTGTGTGTGTGTGTGTGTATGTGTGTGTGTGTGTGTGTGTTTATTTATGTGCGTGTGTGTTCCGTGTATATAACTATGACATTTGATGTAATAAACTTTCAGTTGTCTCGTAATTAAGCTTTTGCTATGCCTAAAGAAATAAAAGTATTAATTTTTTTCCCATACAAAAGTGTACCCTAATATTTATGTCCCTTGCCTTTGCCTCGGGCCACAAACACCTGCGATCTGGGACATTTACGAATTCACCGCCCTAGATAATATGTAATATACTATTAATTGACTTTATTTCGTACATTAAGAATGAAAATGCCGTGATAAAATCAATTTCAATAGTTCTATTTAAAATTGTCTTTTCTTGTACTTACTGTTTCAAACAGTTTCGCACAGCATGTTGTGAAAATAGTGATTTTATTGTTTTTCAGTGGTGATAAAATGCCGTTAACTGCGGCAGAAAGAATGCGACGATATAGGGAGCGTTTAAAAGAAAATCCTGAAAAATATGAAGTACAGAGAAAAAAGAACTTGCAAAGAATAAGATCTAAATATGAATACAAGAAAATTACGCATATGACAGATACAGAGAAAGAAATGCAACGAGAAAAATGGAGGGAAGAAAAAAGAAGAGAAAAGAAAAAAAATACACCTGCTCCGTCAGTTTCTACCAACATTGAAATAAGCGAGAAAGAGGATGAATCAGTTGAATTACAAAAAATGCAGAAATCGATTATTCGAATTACAAGAGGAAGAGATAAATACAGAAAATGCTTAGAGTATGCTCAAAGCCGTGTTATTTATTTAACACGTTTGACCGAAACATTGAAGAAGAAGGTGTACCGTATGAAATTGAATTATAAAAACAGAGAAGACCAACTAAAAGCTAGAAACGAAGTGTTGGAGATTTCACTTAGGAACGCATATAAACAATGCACAAGTTATAAAGCAAAGGATACCTTTAAGGCCATTTCCAAGGATGATGCAGTGAAGAAAAGCAGGGCTGGGGTTATGATCGGTAACGCACTGGGTCTCAAAGGACGCATTCGCAAAAAGCGAGTAACACCTACAGCTTCAAAAATAAAATCAGCCGTAATCAGTTTCTTTTTACGAGACGATGTAAGCAGAGCCACCGCCGGTAAGAGAGAATGTCGGACCAAAAAGAAAAATAAAAAACAAATTAGATATCTAAACAATACATTGCATCATCTGTACGATAAATTTAAACGGGAGGGTGGCTTTGCTTCATTTGCCTCATTTTGCCGGTACAAACCATTTTTCGTTTTGTCTCCGTCGATCAGTAACCGTCATACGTGTTTGTGTGTTAAACACAGTAATATTGAATTTAAATTTACTGCATTAAAACGAGCCGGAGTTTTTGATGTTAACATTAACAATATGACCGATCTTTTACAATCTGTTGTTTGTGACATCAACAAATATGATTGTATGAATACAAAATGTGTAAACTGCAAAACTAAATCACTGCCGTACAAATCAGAAGTACACATGTCGTCCGAGGATATCACTTGGTTAATGTGGGAAGTGGTTGACCACAAATATAAGAAAAATACTGATAAGGGTGTTCAAATGGTAGAAACAAAAAAAACTTGCAAGAATCAAAAAAAGGACACTATTGCTAACTTAATAAATATCTTTGAAAATGACTTCAAAAAATTTAAAGTTCATAGTTATAATATGTGGCACCAAACCAATGAATATAATAAATGCATTAAAAATCTGAGACCCGGGGAAGCTGTTATACATTGTGACTTTTCGGAAAATTTCGAGTGTAAAATGGCGTCAGAGATACAAGCCATGCACTTCGGTGCATCCAAAAATCAAGTAACTCTACATACTGGCATGCTTTTCACACACGGAAAGAAACAATCATTTTGCACTGTTTCGCCTTCAAATGTGCATCAGCCACCCGCAATTTGGGCTCATCTCACACCTATATTAGACTTAGCCAAATCTTTGGAACCGAATTTGAACGTTGTACATATATTTTCTGACGGCCCAAGTTCTCAATATAGACAAAAAAATAACTTTTACTTAATAAGACATTTTGCAACGGCGAGAGATGTTAAAATCACGTGGTCCTTTTTTGAGAGTGGTCACGGAAAAGGTGTAGCTGATGCAATTGGAGGTGTTGTCAAAAGAGCATTGGACAGACAAATAGCGTATGGAAAGGATGTAACAAATGCCTCTGATGTACACGATTTATTGTTAGAATGTGTAAAGTCTGTTCAATGTTATCTTATAACTGACCAACATATTAGTGAAATCCAGAACTTATTGCCTGCAACACTCAAAACTATACCGGGCACAATGTCCATTCATCAAATTATTACCTCACAAAGCAATCAAATTAAACACCGAATATTAAGTTGCTTCTGTGGAGGCTCAGAAGATTGCATCTGTTTCGATCCGAAAATATATACATATCCCGGAATTGCAACCACATCGACAAACAACCTCAATAATTCAACTGTTAGCAATGAATTAAATACAATTGGGTTTGGACCAACTACAGATATGCCGCTTCCCACTTCTCACACAAATATTATTCCAAGTGATAGACAGCCTCTAACAGAATCCGACATGAACACTGTTGACATTTCTGTAATGGAAATGGATTTAGTGTTAAATGAAAACAATTCTTCATCTTATTTTACCTCACACAGTAATGATTTGGAAACTTTTTCTAATGAAACCTTGATTGAGGTACCTGCAGATCCTAATACTGTTCATGATAGTTATGATTTAAAGCAGCAAAATATGCAGCCTTCAATTCAAATCCCTGCGCGTTGTAAATCACCAAGGGTCATTATCACCAGTCATAAAGTACTAACCATGCCAGTAATTTCGCACACTTCTAGTAAAGGTGTAAAAAGTTTTTCAGCTAGTGACAAGAAAATAAAAAAATCCTTGCAACTGATTACTGCAAGTCCTAAATCAAGTTTAAATGATATTAATATGATGTCCAATAAAGAAAACAATTTCATGACTAATTTAAATAATATGAAGACAATACGAGCATCATCCACGTCCTCTACAAAAAGTTGCCGAAACACAAAAAACGTACCAAAACCGCAAATGAACACCAGTCACAAAGTGCTAAACATGAAAATAATTTCGCACACTTCTAGTAAAGGTGTAAAAAGTTTTTCAGCTAGTGATAAGGAAATAAAAAAATCCTTGCAACTAATTACTGCAAGTCCTAAATCAAGTTTAAATGATAATATGATGTCCAATATAGAAAACAATTTCATGAGTAATTTAAATAATATGAGGACAATACGAGCATCATCCACGTCCTCTACAAAAACTTGCCAAAACACAACAAGCGTACCAAAACCGCAAATGAAGTCGTTGCGTAGTGTAGTAAACCGTCATGTTTCATGCAAACAATGTAAAGAGCCAATGATGATGCATGAAGTATCCAGGTGCATAACTTGCAATTGTTATTTCTGTCAAAGCTGTGGAGGTCAAAAGACGTTTATGGATTACATCATCTGTGCAAATTGTTTTAAGTAGTAAGATCTTGATAATTTAATATTAGTTGCTACAGTTTGTCAGTCTATTACATTTATTTTCAGATATTGAATTTTTGGAAAAACTAGAATACCTAATGATAACAATTGATATACTTAGATAGATTTTTATGCAAAGACGATTTAACCTTATGTTTGAAACAAGGCATTGCATGGCATTGGACAACGACACATTTTATTAAAAAACGAGATGTTATGGAGATGTTATGGTTAAACGATTTGGTGGTAGTCACACATTATTTCTACAATGTTTAAAACAAGGAATTCAAAATGTTACTGCGTAGCAAGTTCTTCTTATGTCACATTGGCAACTTCGTTTTCTATGACCGCTATCCGCAGGATGAGTGTGATGATTATTGCAATATTTTTGATAGGTTTTTTAATTTGTAGTTCTTTTAATTTGAAAGACTTGTTGTTGATTTACCTTAATATTAGAGCCAAAGTAATACCATCCATAGTAAAATAAGGACACATCTTAGCAAAACTGCTTTATATTTATAAATGTGTATTAGCATAAGAAAATTGAGATTTAATTACAGACTGCCTAGAACTGTGTATTATAAAGAATAAAAGTGTACTGTGTATATATAGTATGGTAAACGTACCTATATTTACCGTTTAATCACGTTTTTACACGGCAATCTTCAGGTTTTGAGTATTTTAACAGTAAACGGACAAAACGACGACTGTTTCCACCTTTTTTGCTTTAATTAAATTAAATGAATAGCTGCACTTTTATTAATGTGACAGTATCAGCCGAAACACTAAGATTGCCGTGTAGGTACCTACTGTAATACTCTGATTTTACTGTACTTTTTGATGTTTAATTTTATTATTATTTGGATTCTTTATTGTGGTCTGATCACGTCTACAAGTAGTCAAAACTGCATTTTGTGATTTATTGTATTGTTCCTATAAACAATACTCTTGAATAATAACAGAAGATCTCATGTCAATTCTGCTTGAATTGGCACATTATTTAAGCACTAATTAATCTGTATGATTATTTTTTGTGATACAAAACTAATAATTATATATAGTAAGAAATGTAATTACTATTAAAGTGAGTTGTTAAGCATCTATATATATATTACGCGAGGCCGATTTTTGTACATCCCATCAGATCTACAGTTATGGTCCGATTTTGATAAATGATATGTCATTAGATTCGTCTCATGCTGGAGAGGTGCATAAAACTCTTGGAATTTTAATTTTTTCCTGAAAAGGTACTGAAAAATGGATTTGAAAAAACTACTGTGCGCTAACCACGTGACTTTGACCACGTGACCTGTGATCCCTATTTTGACATAAGATGACCAAATAATAATAAGCATGATTTGCTCACAAACCTGTAGTAAGTTGTTCAGCATGATGAAATATTATTTTTGAGTCGGCAACATAATATCCGCAACACTTAAAACATGTACAAATATGCAAAAATAATTTTACAGTTTGTTGACAATGAATGACAGTAGCCATATTCTGACAACTTTTAATGTCTTTTTTATTGGGGGCTATTATGTCAATGCTCTAAATTGCCAGGTTGTTTTTTTTTTTAAATGTTGATATGGAAACTTATTTCGCATACCTGTTAAAAATGTGGAGAAAAAAGCCGGTCAAGTGTGAGTTGGACTGGTGCTCGAAAGACTAGAAAAACTGACCGTCATTCAAGAATAGATTATTTCTATAGGCGAGTTTTACTAAATCTAAATCAAAGCAGAAAAAAAATAGTAAAACTAATTTAAACGTCATTCAAATATGTAAATTTATGGTAGATTATTATAAATATGAATATATAAGTCCATCAAAAAAATAATTCCAAGGAAAATGGCATGAGTTATGGTAAATTAAATGGTATTTTACAAGAAGAAACTTAGTCCTTCCGCTTGCATGTCGACGGGATGGGAAATGTGGCCGAGTTGAGAATATGGACGACTTGACAATGTAGATTATGGACGAGTTGGGAATATGGACGAGTTGGGAATGTGGATGAGTGGGCAAAGTAAACAAGTTGGGAATACGGACGAGTGGGCAATGTGGACGAGTTGGAAATGTGGATGAGTTGGCAAAATAAACAAGTTGGGAACACGGACGAGTGGGCAATGTGGACGAGTTGAGAATATGGACGAGTTGGCAATGAAGACGACTTGGTAATACGGACGAGTTGTAGATATGGAAGATTTCGCAATAAAGACGAGCTGATAAAAAGGACAAGTTGGTATTGTAGACGAGTTGGGTGTATCGTCGAGTTGGGAATATGGACGAGTTGGAAATGGGGATGAATTGGCAATGTGGATGAGTTGGTAAAATTGACAAGTTGGGAAAATGGACAAGTGGGCACTATGGACGAGTTCGCATTATGGACGAGTTGGCAGTGAAGACGAGTTGGTAATACGGATAAGTTGGCAATGAAGACGACTTGGTAATACGGACGAGTTGGTGATATGGAAGATTTGGCAATAAAGACGAGCTGATAATAAGGACAAGTTGGTATTGTAGACAAGTTGGGTGTATCGTCGAGTTGGGAATATGGACGAGTTGGAAATGTGGATGAGTTGGCAATATGAATGAGTTGGTAAAATTGACAAGTTGAGAACATGGACAAGGGGGCAATGTGGACGAGTTCGTATTATGGACGAGTTGGCAATGAAGACGAGTTGGTAATACGGACAAGTTGGTATTATGGACGAGTTGTGAATATGGACGAGTTGGGAATGTGGATGAGTTGGCATGAACAAGTTGGGAACACGGACGAGTGGGCAATGAAGACGACTTGGTAATACGGACGAGTTGTCAACGTGGACAAGTTAAGAATATGGACGAGTTGGAAATGTGGATGAGTTGGCAAAATGAACAAGTTGGGAATATGGACGAGTTGGCAATAAAGACGAGCTGATAATAAGGACGAGTTTGTATTGTAGACGAGTTGGGTGTATCATCGAGTTGGGAATATGGACGAGTTAGAAATGTGGATGAGTTGGCAATGTGGACGACTTGGAATTGTGGACGAGGTGGGAATATGGACGAGTTGGAAATGTGGACGAGTTGTATTTGTGGACGAGTTGGCATTGTGGACGAGCAAGTAATATGGACGCGTTGGCATTGTGGATGAGTTGGGAATATAAACGAGTTGGCAATGAAGACGAGTTGCTAATACGGACGAGTTAATAATATGGACGAGATTGGCAATAAAGATGAGTTAATAATAAGGACGAGTTGGTATTGTAGACGAGTTGGGTGTATGGACGAGTTGGAAATGTGGACGAGTTAGCAATATGGATGAGTTGGCATTGTGGACGAGTTGGGAATATAGATGAGTTGGCAATAAAGACGAGTTGGTAATATGAACGAGTTGGCAATGTAGATGAGTTGGGTGTATGGGCGAGTGGGCAATATGAACGATTTGGCATTGTGTACGAGTTGAGAATGTGGACGAGTTGTATTTGTGGACGAGTTGGCATTGTGGACGAGTAAGCAATATGGACGCGTTGGAATTGTGGACGAGTTGGTAATATGGACGAGGTGGCATTATGGACGAATTGGGAATATGGACGAGTTGCCAATGGAGACGAATTGGTAATATAGACGAGTTTGCAATGCAGATGAGTTGGGTGTATGAACGAGTTGGCAATGTAGACGTGTTGGGTGTATGGACAAGTTGGCATTGTGACCCAGATGGGAATATAGACGAGCTGACATTGTGGACGAGTTGGCAATGTGGAATAATTAACATGTTACGCTAACATGCGAAACTTGATGGAGAAATAACCTACATATGATGCAAATTTCAAAAAATCGACGCGCTCAAGAATAAATCATATTTGAATTAATGACGTCTGGCTGATCATTCTTATTCTCATTCAAAATAAAAATTGACAAATTCTGCGGTCAACAAAACAAATTGATTTTATAAGGTTTCCGTTTTTACCGAATATGGTAAGGAACCCTAAAATTAGGTTTATATTATAGGCTTGAGAGTCTTTAGCATCTCCCTCACTCTTCTGTCAGACACAATTTCAATGAGAGGAAAGACACGAAAGTTTGAATTATTCTTTTTTCAAACATGTTTAGCTGTTTTATATATTGTTTTTTCTTATTACACATATTTGACACATTCTTTTTTTCATGGTGGAGTATTGTTGGTCAGTAATTTATTTAGATTAGTAAGTAGGGTTTGATTAAGTATAACTAGCGTAAGAATTTCAAACACAATGTGTAATTGTTATTGAATAAATGATTGATGATGATGACATGGCAGCACCCATATTAAGAAAACTTGCACGATCTAATGAATTTCATAAAAAAAAACAAGCATTGATAATAGTGGTTTTTCGTGTATCTATAAACGTTTTTTACTCTCTATTTCATACAATTGAGTTTTTGTAACATTTTTTATTATTAATATTGTGAAATATTTACGATTATAAATGAATACATAAACAGTTACGCACTCCATGATTTCCTGTTTCCTCAAATCTGTCGTTTCGATTCATGTGCTATTTCTGGAAATTGATAGAAATCGATCAAATCGATAAATTTATGTCCTGAAGAAAGAACAACAAATTAAAATTCTACCAATCTTATGTTCGGTCCTATGAAAATATGTCAATTATATTTTTAAGATATGGGACTATTGTCATGAATATATTTTTCCATAAATCGAATAATATGCATTTTATTTGTGAAACAGATCAGCAGATCACATGTCATGCACAAGTTATTTTTACAAAAGAGTTGAATAAATTGTCACGATGAAGCTGGCAGTTGGCTATCAGGCCTGCCTCTAGCCTGGCATGTTTTAACGTTTTTAAAACATAATTTTAATGTGTTTTTTTACAGTATTAATTTATTCTTCATTCCCCAAAAACTTCTTATCGATAAAGTAGTTATTTTCTGTAACACTACCGGATTTCCATATTCTAGCGGCGGTTCGACGCCGCAACGGGTCTCTAGTCTAATAAATATTGCAAGTGTACTAATTGTACACTATGCTTAATAGTTCCGATTTTGTTACCAAGGTTCCTATTATTGTTACTGTCCCTAGAAAATATTAGAGGTTTTTGTTGTTTTTTGTTAATTATTTGTTTAATAACATACATTTAATACATGTTTAAAATATAATTTAGATGGTCTAATAAATTGTTCTTCAAAGATATTTTAAATAACTCAATTTAATACGCGTGATATTGTAAGTTCAAACCTGAGTTTTGACTAAATGGTAACGTACAAGAGTAGTTACCATTATATCTTTAACTTATCGGAATATAGTAAGCAATTTTTATGAAACAATATACGCGTATTGGTTATTACTATGTTAAATAATAAACAAATTCAATGTAATTCGTATGTGTTCATTTTATTTCCCGTTTGAATTAGGGTAACAAAACCGGAAATTTTGATTGCCTCGGCTCAATTAAATAAACTTTACAGTTAAAATTACACATCTAATCCCTGTCAAAAATTAATAAACTGAATCCTTACATAACAGTTAAATAATATGCAACAACAAAATCATTAAAATGTGATATTTTTTCTTTGTTACGACTATCCGAGAAATGTACAAACTTTTTGAGAAATGCTCAAATATAAAAACTTATATTTAAACATAATGTTGCTACTTATGTATGCAACATTGAGATATTTTTAAACGTATAATGTGTAAAGTTAATAAAAAACTTTTAATAAAGAACGTGTTATTACCTACTCCAGTATTCCATTGGTTATTGTTTTTTTCGACAATCTTAGCCCACTTTTTTAAACTATCCGCTCAACAAAACACTTCACGGGTAGAATAAGATTCACGAGCTGCCGACAAAGAGTTCAGTACTTACTGTCATTCAGAGACGCCGAACTGACGAATTATACCTAATAACATAAATAGACACATACATTTCTCGGTGGACTAATTACTAAATTTGCCGAACTGACGAATTATACCTAATAACATAAATAGACACTTACATTTCTCGGTGGACTAATTACTAAATTTGAAATTTTCTTACTACTTAAATTTATTTGAATACCTTAATTTATCGTGAAAGTTTGCATGTAAATAAGTCAAACTACGCTAGTAGTTTCAATGACTTAGTAAAGC
Source organism: Apotomis capreana (assembly GCA_947623375.1). Classification (NCBI taxonomy): domain Eukaryota; kingdom Metazoa; phylum Arthropoda; class Insecta; order Lepidoptera; family Tortricidae; genus Apotomis; species Apotomis capreana. The sequence continues at coordinate 5,085,589 of OX392520.1, forward strand.
CAAAAATTAACATCCAGTTTACACAGATACCCGTATAAACAAAGATTATAAAACTGATGAAGGTGCTTTTATTTATTTATTATTTATTTATTTATTGAAAAACAGATTACATGACATTACAGTTTACACCAATGCGTCATGAACCGAACAATGTTTATTTTGACGGCGAAACGGCGTGGCCTCGTTGTTCCGACATCTCGGGTGTTGGATTGCTTTTATTGCAACATAACACTTTCTTTAAAAACAATAGATTAAAATAATAAATGAAGTTAGATGTGTTTGTATATAAAGGTAACAGGGATAAGTATTCATTGATTCTCACGAGAAAATTAGCGTAACGGACACGGAATCTAAATATAAATCAGATCAAACCTAAATATCGTCTTAACCAAATTGGTGTAAGGTTCACACTGTTAAAAAAATAAGGTGGCAAATTGGGGTAAGGAGCATTATTTTCTAAGCTCGTGCAATCTTTTTAAGGTATGGGTGGTATTTATTCATGAGCCAAAAAAAAGCATTAGTGTAAAAGCCAGTTTCATAAGGTTGTCTTCAAAAATAAGTCATGTAAAGGTAATTCCTTAATTGGAAAGACCTTTACCTTATTCAAAGTGGATTGGTGGCAGTAGTTACCCTATTTGATGTTGCTTTATTAAAAAAAAAAACAGATACATGGTTTTTGTGGGTCGGATTTGATTTTGAAACCATAAAAATCAGTAGTGTAAGGAACATTTTTTTCAAGCTAGATTTTTTTTATAAACACCATTCGATAGAGCGGAAAATTCTGAACAAAACTGTATATTCAACTCATTTTGCGTATTTTGTCCCTTACCCCAATTGAACCTACGGCCGACGATATGTATTAATAATAAAAAAAAGGAAAACAGAACAAGAAGATACTTAACAGGGAGTTGCTTTCACAAGCTAAGTGATTGAGGTACTTACATGAAATAATAACGCAAATATATGCACACACTGTGTTCTAATCTTATTATTTGATAATATAAACACAAAAACAAGTAGATATTATTGCAAAACGAACACAGATTTCGAATTTATAACCTATAACGGTCAAAAATCCGAAGTATTGCGAGACACTTGTAAACGTTACTAAAACACTTCACTTGTTATGTATATATTAAGCACATCAAGATTACGACTAAAACTATTGAATGCACACCTAACGAGCTAAATATTACACGAAATACTATTAAATTATTCTATTCTATTTTTTTTTTAAATGGCAACCGGTCACAGTTAAGCGACCATTACTGCCAATGTCTCGTTGCCAATCGCACTAGGCGACTAGATAGAGGATTGATACCACGTTGTACGGTGAGTTGAAAAAATCGTGCTTTTTGTAAAGTGATAGCGATTTACAAAAAACCACGCGGACTATCGGGCCTTGACCCAGGAAGGGCTATGAACGCTTCAAGTTGAATTCTTCATTAGCTATTCACTCATACGTTAGATCACTGCACAATACGCTATCAATACTACACATTGAACAACTAAAATGAATAAATAATGGACAACTAAACTTAAACGCATGCGGCCATCTTGGGACACGAACCGGAAGCCTACTATTAAATTAGCAATAAATAAGTGGGACCTAGCGAAATCAGCTGCTTATTCTTTGACAGCCAGTGTTGCCATTGGACCTAGTGTTCCAAAGGACTCGAGCCCTTTAGCTCTTTTATTTAAGGCTGGCCTATATTTTGACGCCTAAGAGGGCTAAAAGCCTATAAAGCTCTTTAGCCCCCAAGCCACCAGCCTAGACTCTCAGAGCTCGTAACCTTATTAAAAGGCTATAAGTTTAAAGGGCTAAAACAGCCTAAAAGACTTGTAAAAATAATGAGACTTAAAAATATTTTGGCCTCCGAACTTCAACAGGCTTGGAGGCTAAAATATTATTGAGCTTATTAAAAAGATTTAATAAACTCGGCGCTCTTTTAGTGGGGTGTTTTAAATAAAACAAAAGACGTGAGTATGTTTTCGCAACAATTATATAAGTTTTGTATTTGGAACAGGCAAGAAAGTGCCATTAACATACGTTTTTCATAAGGGGGAGCCCGTTTATTTTTTTAAGTTTAATAATTTCTGTAATAGGCAAAAGACAACTGATTTTGACGAAAATATTTCGTAGCATTCACATAAATTTTTACCTAACTAGCTCGGAACTTTCCTTTATTATCAATTTAAACCATCGGGTAAAAACGCATATTTATCTACTAGTGAGGTACCTGTATACCTTTATGTAAGTTTTGACTTGTTTCTTCACGTTAGCTGGCAGTATTGACTTCTTCTTTCAACATTGACAATGGTTTTGAGGAATCGAATAGCTAAAAAATGCGGATAAGAATTGCAATAACATGTAGTATTCATTTTCCTCGCGATAGTGAGGTGACAAATGTTGTATTATAACCCCCAATATTCGCGGTATAGGATTTCATTATCAGCATAGCATATAAAATACTGGCATAGGTCTTGAATTACTTCATTATGAAGTTCCAACTTAGTTAATTCTCTTCGCAAGTAATCTCCAATGAGGATTCCGCTCGAAAGTATTATCATCAATGCGGCAAACAGCAACTGACAATAAAAAAAAGCGAAGTCTTAACTGGATTTTATTGAAGATGAATATTTAACAAAGAAGGTAACTCGAGAATACTAATACCTACATAACAAGTATATGTAATTTTTAAATTTGCTTTTATTTCCAAATCAATCCTTTTGATTGAATTGTTTTGATATTTAATGAAACATAATATAGAAAACTTTGTATAAAAGAACTAGGTATAAGCACAAAACAGATAGGTATAGAAATCAATCTACATACAAGCGCGCTCGAGCAAACGCATACGTAGACTTTGCTCACGGACACGATATCTCGGACCAGTTCGGACCAGTGCGAGCGCGAGTGCCATCCGCTTGACACGCGCGTCTGTGAACTATTTTATGCTATAATGGAGCAACGAGCTTCACTTCTGGCCCGTTATTTTTGAGGTTACGGTATTTAAAATATTTTCTGTGACAAATTTGTAATATAGGTACTAATATAACAATGACATAAAAATAAAAATATTGTAGTTATTATTAATTTATATTTCCATTCTTCCCGTTTCATTCTCCACAATAAATCAATCAACTATATAGGAGCGCCAGTACCACGATATGTTTTCGTGCATAAGCCATAGTTGACAACCCTAGAGCGACCGCCGACCACCGGTATGAAAAGTGAAGTAATTAAGTACATACATGTGGTTGATTTCTGAAAATCAACCACATGATTTCTGTACCTATCTGTTTTGTGGTATAAGTTAACTTACACAAGTAAGTAGCCTTCGCGTAGCCTAGGTCAAAAAAATGGCTACAGCCTTTAAAAAGGCCTAAAGCCCCTTAAAAGGCTAAAATAAAAATAAAAACCTATAGGCTTTTTTTAAGACTAAGGCCTTATTGTAATCACTAGCTCTTCGAAACTCATTTCATCAAGCCAGCTCTAAAAAGAGCTCGTGAGGCTTCAAATTCGGGCTAAAAGGGCTCGAGTCCTATGGAACACTAATTGGACCCTATTACTGAGACTTCGCTGTCCGTCCGTCCGTCCGTCCGTCCGTCCGTCTGTCACCAGGCTGTATCTCAAGAACGGTGATAGCTAGACAGTTGAAATTTTTACAGATGATGTATTTCTTTTGCCGCTATAACAACAAATGCTAAAAATAAAATAAAATAAATATTTAAGGGGGGCTCCCATACATCAAAGGGATTGGTTGCGTTAACTTTGCACCTCATTTGTATAGAGCGCTATACATACCAGGTGCAAATTTAACTTAAACAACTAAAGGATGGAAAGTGTTTGTACGGAACCCTCGGTGCGCGAGTCCGACTCGCACTTGACCGGTTTTTATTTTATTTTCAGGTGGTGAGTAACGCTGCAGTATTTTTTCCCATCTGGTCAGCCGTGGTATCTTTGATTTGGAAAAATATTAAATGTGCCTAAACCAAAGTAGCTGGTCATAGTACAATCAGCGTCCACTAGGCAGCGTTTGAGAGGCTGCGCTATCGTCGAGAGACGCGGGTGTTCACCGTGTCTGAAGACGAAAGTCTCACTCATACTAAGAAGACCCAAAATCACTCAGAGAACAATGGATACGAAGTAGCTCGATAATCTCTGTGCTAAGAGTTTCTCTGCAAGCTCATCATCGATGGAGGGATCCGAATAAACGACGTTACATAAGGTACTCGTTTTATATCGACATAGAGTTATTTATTACCGATTTTAAATCAATTACGAAAGTAACATTTAAATAAAACAGTTTAAACAGATTATTACATCGCGTATTTTCATTATCTGTAGGAATACGCGATGTCACCTGTTTAAAATATTTTATTTCAATGTGAGGCAGACTTACAATCGACTATTGTAAGTATTGAGGGGGTGTTATTTTTATAATACTATTATTTTTAATTTAGCATTAGTAGTTTATTTAGTATTTATCAACTCTTTTACCACTTATCATTTGTATATTGTAAATATGTTTTTTTTTGTTTATTTGAAAATAAGTATTGACTATTGAGTATTTTTAATCGTTATTGTTAATCAATCACATAATCTTTATTATTTCAGTTCAGCCAAGTAGTTCTCACGGTATGTCATTTCGCTTTAAGTTACAGTGATGTTAGCATACAGGACGAGAAATTGGAGTGCGCAGGAGCGTATGGGGTAGTTCATACCTTCTAGGTACAGCGGATGAAACGTGGTTTACCCAAACGTAGTTTTTATCCGGGGCGTGGCCGCTGTGCGTAGACTTGGAGCCTCTGGTGAAGATTGCAGGCCGCCTGTGTACTAGTGCAGCGCAGCGTCACCACCAGAGGGGACAGCTGACGCACTACTAGAGCTATTGCCACTAAATATAATATGTCCTTCGACCCCGCGAGTGGGAGTACAAACCCTTTAACGGGAATGTCTCCGCTTCACAGGACAACATTGACATTTTGACGCTAATGACGGATTTATCAACATTTTGAATGTATCGTATTTATTTTTATATTTTTATATAATGTATCTAGACTAATAAAAGCAGAGTAGGTAGGTTACGTTCGCAAATTCTCAAACGGCAAACCGCCCAGAAATAGGAGCCCCACCGAACGGGGCTCGACCTATTTAATGTGTGTAATGGTTACTTCAATTATTTTCATCTAATACACACACGAATGAGAATACAAGCGAATATTAAAAAACATCACCATACAATGACAAACAAAAGAATGAGAAAATTTACAATCATGAAAATATTTGTGATATATCTACAGTAAAAAAGGTTATTCATATATATAAAAATATAAAAATAATGTATCAAATCTATTTCATTTATATTTCAGGGTGCAGTGGCGTCTTTTTTCGGGAATCAAAAAGATACCAGGCAGGTTCCCAAGGTAGGTGTAAGCATAATATACCTACCTATATTTAACGCTGATTTTGGGTGGGTAAATTAAAGGGACACATCTTGCTTAGTATTATTTACGTTTAGTGTTATTTACGTTTATTATAGTAGTTTATACAACTGATACATAATGAGAGGCCTTAAAACACGAGTGGGGTTTTATGAAACGAGCGTTAGCGAGTTTCATAATAGGATCACACGAGTGTTTTAATGCCTAATTATGTACAGTTGTATACACTACTTTATCTGTACACATATCATAAGTACTCTAAGATGGGTTCAGAAGCCATATGGAAATGACCTGCACCACTAGTGCTACCTGTAAAATATCTAAAGACTACATTATACTTAAAATGCAGTAAGAAATAAATCTGAACAAATACATAAACAGATTATTTATTGTAATAGTTGTAATTGACATTTATATTGGAACAATATATTTTCAACTAAATTGTAAATTCCAAACAAATCTTCACAATTCAACTTTCGTAACAGCAAAGAACCAACAAACAAATGACAACAATAATGGCGGCAATTCGAACCTCCGTCAAGACAAATGTTTTTTTTTATAAATCATATGTATGTATCTCATGTCACTCGAGATCAAATGTCGTACGGTTTTTATAAAAAAAAACATACTAAATTGACGTTTCGTATCGATAACAATATTAATATATGTGTGTGTGGGTGACCGTAGTAACACTATATAATCGTTTCTCCGGGAATATTAATACATTAAAAGTCCTATACAGTACAGTGCTCAGTGTAAGGTGATGAGTCACTTCAGGCGCAGCTCCCGCAATAAGAAGATGACTCAATTTGCGAATTGGTGAGCCGTAATTACGAAATATTTCACTTAAAACTTGAAACCCATGAGTCAGTTTCACTTCGAAGAGCACGCACACTAGCACATTTTTCGAAATAACAGCTTTAATTAGTGCAATTAGCAAAATAAATAGCGGTAGAACCTCAGCTGTTTCTGACAATTGTGACAACTAACCTAACTCGTCGCTCAACTGTCAACGACGTAAGGGGTGCGTTCCGAAACAGTTAGATATTATCACAACAAGTGTGATCATTAAAACGTCAACGTCCGGAACTCCAGTGAACGTTCCGAAACGTATGAAAAGTAAAGTATGGATAAAGGAAAAATCCCTGAACGTAAAATTACACGAGCACATAAAATTCTGGCCATGAATAAGCTAAGTGCGGCACACAGTGATGAAGAAGGGATACATGACCACATTAAATGTTTAAAAACTATAAATAGCAAAGATAAGTTAATATCGGACTTAAAAAATGAAGTCAAAAACCTACAGGAAAACCAGACTAAATGCGACTCTAACTACCAAAAAATTATTGACGAAAATAACTCCTTAAAAGATTATTAAAGAACAGCGAAGAAATCTGTAATAATCTAAAGTTACAAATAAATAAAATAACGGCAGACAATGGGGATCTCACGCTACAAATGGAACACATGGAAACCGAAAACACTGAAATACTAACGCCATTAAAATCCACTATATTAAAAAACCAGCAAGAAAAAAGAAATTTAGCATATAGAATTGAACAATTAGAAGAAGAAAACTACAAACTTTGTGAAGAAATTAGGATATTAAAAATTTCGTTAAGTGATATGAAGCAATCTAACCATAATACAACAAACAACGAACTAGAAAAAGATAATTTGAAAGTAAAAAATGAAGGCAAAAAATTACTCAAACGCCTGAGTAAAATAAAAACTGATTATCTTGATCTGAAACAGAAGCTTGGTACGCTACAAAAGAAAGAAGTAACAATTCGCCAACTACAATATACGAAAAAACTAATCCTAAGAACTTTGAAAAAGCTAGATAATATCTCAACTAACAACTATAAAAGCTCAACATCTCAGAATAGAAGCCCTGGAGCACGGCCTCCAGCAGAATATAACCCCACTACACAGAACGTTACACAGAACCAAATGGAAACTCAAGAAACACGAGAAGAAAGAAAAGAAAACGTAAAACCAAAACTTCTGATCCTGTCTGATTTGCACGGTACGGAGTTATCTTACCTATTGTCCAGAAAAAGAAGTGATGAATATGATATTTTCTCAGATGTTATATTTCACGGAACTACGGATCGAGTGCTGAGGGATATAACTAAGAAGACTACGGACTTTACGAAAAAAGACTGTGTTATCATCATGTGTGGAGGTAGTGATTATGGTGTTAATAGCCAAACCAATATAACCCAGCAGTTTCAATCAGTTGCAAGTTCTGTTACTAACTGCAATATAATCTTCTGTACTATACCAATTAGTTTAAACATATATGCTAGTGAATTTAATAGATTTGTAGATGCTATTAACTACGAAATACCGAAGCTATTAACAAATAACCATGTTTATGTTGCATGTATTGGTGATGCTTTGATCTCTAGAGATTATAAATATGATGGCTATAAACTAAACACCAAAGGGAAATATAAAATTATAAACGTCATTAATAAAACTCTTAATGACATCAATCAAAACTCTAATAGTAACTTAACTTTTTTATGAATGATAATTGTCCTGCACTCTCTAGTGAAAATCACGTCGCTATAATGCACTGAAATATTAATCGATTAGCCAATAAACTACTAAGCCTGGAAGCTTATCTAGAATGTGAAGTAAATATGAAACCAGAAATTATTGCTTTAACTGAGACATGGCTTGAGCCGCTTGAATTTCAATCTATGAATCTACCTGGATACTGTATTGCAGCTGAAACTTCCCGTCATATAACTAAAGGTGGTGGTACACTTATCTTTATTAAAAGTAATCTGGTTGAGCATTGCACACCTCTCGATGTATCTTGTTATAATATCGAAAATAAAAGCGAAATGTGTGGTTTAAGCGTAAACTTAGGTCAATTAAAACTCCATGTAATTGTTCTTTACAGATGTCCTCAGTCAAGTGTAAAATCATTCCTTCACACTATTAGTAAACTTTTAAACTCCATTAAAAACACGAACATCGTAATATGTGGCGACTTTAATATTAATTTTTCGGACCAAAAGGCACTCGATACTAAGGAATTGGTACAAATATTTCGCGAGCATAAAATGAAGCCAATAATCACTGGGCCCACGCGGACTACAACAAAAACAGCCTCAACAATAGATAACATTGTTACTGATATCCAGGACTTTTCAAGAGCTTTGGTGATACCTTGCTCATTTTCTGACCATGATGCCCAAATTATATACTTAAATAATAATACAACTGTAAATAACTCAAGTGCTATACAAAAGACTCACAAAAAGAGAAGGTTCACAAAAACTGCAAATAAATGCTTCAGAAATGCACTCGAACTTATAGATTGGTGGGATGTTCTTAATGATTTGAACATCAAAGAACAGCTTTTGACTTTGTATGACATTTTGAATAAACTAATTGATATGTATTATCCTATAAGAACGACGCGTATAACAGCGCGTAAAAATAAATGGCTAACTAGGGGTGTCAGGAAAAGTTGCAGAACTAAAAGAAAATTATATATTAAATTAAGAAATAAATATGACGAAAAATTAAATATTCATTTTAAACTATACCAGGGAGTTCTTAAGAGAGTGCTTGTAACTGCTAATGAATGAATGAATGAATGAATGAATAAAATTTTATTTCGGATAATATACAATCCATATCGTATTAGTAAGTGTTTTTATATATAGGGTTAATATTACATATTTATAATTATTATATTACATATTATACTACATATTGGGCCGCGCCTTTAACCTTCTCTGTTCAGAACCTCTGTATAGGGCAATCGTATCTCCCAGCGACCGCGTTTAGAATGCTGTTGGGACTACCTCTTATATGATTCCAGATCGACACGATACGCTTTCTCATGATGGCATGAAAACCATCCGTGCGAGCTTCCGCAAACATGCCAGATGCACTACACCACTTAGGCAGTCCCATCAGCATTCTAATACCATTATTGTACTGAATACGCAGAGCATTGTAGGTGCGTTTTGTATACCTAGCCCATAGGCTGCTCGTGTAAAAAGATTGGCTATAAGCTTTAAAAAGCGTTATCTTAACTTCATACGTACATCGAGCAAACCTACGGGCAAGCATATTACTCCGCACCGCCAAGGCTCTGCGTTCCCTTTCAATATCTAAATCGTCGGTAAGGCCAGTGGTTAGGATATGTCCAAGGTATTTAACCCTGTCCACAACCCTCAGCTGGGTGTTTCGGAGTACAATAGGAGGTACATAATAGGGTTTTATTTTACCCGCTTTAAATATCATGACCTCGCTCTTATTTGGGTTGTACTCTAAACCATGGGCCGAAGCATAGTTCTCACATGTCCTAAGCAGTATTTCCAACGCACTGATCGATGGGGCCAGCAGCACCATGTCATCGGCATAGCTCAGGTTATTTATACAAGTGCTTCCTACGTAACAGCCCGCATGCAAACCGCTGAGCCCACCGATCAGCTCGTTAACATATAAATTAAACAGCTTAGGAGATGTGATCCCACCCTGCCTTACCCCACATTCCAGTTTGTACTCCGCAGACATCATATTTGACCAACGCACCTGATTGAGTTGATTGTTGTACCAATGCCTAAAGAGAGCCACATATTCCCCCGGTATACCCGTTCTACTCAGCTTTTGCCAGAGCAAAGCATAATCGACTCGATCAAATGCCTTAGACAAATCGAGAAAACAGGCATACACAGGGGTTTTCCTATCCGTGTAATACCTGACCGTATGTTTTAGACACAAAATGGCACTATCCGCTAAAAGTCTATACTTGAAAAATACTATAGTGAAAGCAAACTGTAAATCAAAAGCTATCTGGCAACTCGTTAAAGAAACCACTGGCAAGACTTCTGAAAATAAGACAATAAATTGGAAAATAAAACATGGTGACGATATAATAAGTGATCCCAAGACAATTTCGAACATTTTTAATAATTACTTCCTTAGGGCAGGCTATGTATGCAGCGCTAGTAACAAACGGAACGATTTTACAAATTATCTTAAAAAGAAGAAAATTGGTAACACAAAATCAATGTTTATAAAACCTATAACGGAGTGCGAGATTAGTCTAATCGTTAAAAGACTAAAAAATTCAAATTCATGCGGTCTTGATGACATACCGACTACTGTACTTAAGAACAATATTGACATCTTATGTATACCACTGTGCCACATTTTCAATGAGCATATTAAAGCGGGGGTTTTCCCTGATGTACTTAAGTATGCTAAAGTAATTCCTATATTTAAAAAAGGTAGCCCCTTAGAAATAAATAACTATAGACCAATTTCTATATTGTCTGTCATCTCTAAGACTTTTGAGAAATGTCTAGCAAACCGAATAAGTAAATACCTTCATGACAATTCATATCTTTCTGATAAACAATACGGTTTCTGTAGAAATAAAAACACAACATCTGCTATAACTGGACTAGTATCTGAAACTCTTAACAACATAAATCAAGGTATGAAATGTTCAGGAATCTTTTGTGACTTAAGCAAAGCCTTCGATTGTGTTGATCATTCTATTTTACTGGCTAAATTAGAGTATTATGGTATACGTGGCTTGACTCATGATCTCTTGGCATCCTATCTGACAAATCGAAAGCAAGTTGTGGAAATTAAGCATTCCAAACAGATGGGACTTACCAACCATGATGACTTATGTCTGTCAGATGAGGGCACAATTGAGCGTGGTGTTCCACAAGGATCTATTCTAGGACCACTCCTTTTTATTGTATTCATCAATGATTTGCCAGATAATATATCCAGTGGAACATCATACTTGTATGCGGATGACACAAGTCTTATATTTAAGGCTGAAAACTATAACGAACTGTCGGAATTAGTAACTTTGGGTTGGAAAAACTTAACAGAATGGTTTGAGGCAAACAAATTAAAACTAAATCTGGACAAATGTTGTTATTTGAATTTTGGGTGTTCAATTTCTGCCACCAATTATGATCTTGATCTTCCAATAAGTAAATCAGATTCTATTCGGTTCTTGGGTGTCGATCTAGAATTTAATTTAAAGTGGCATAATCAAATAGACAATATTTCCAAGAAATTGGCAAGTGCATGTTACTCCTTAAAGACACTATCAAGGGTAAGCAATAACTCTACACTTAGGACAGTGTATTATGCATACGCCGAAAGTATAATTCGCTATGGGATAGAGGTCTGGGGAAGTAGTAATGACGTGAATAAAGTTTTACTTTTACAAAAGAAATGTATAAGGTTGATAGAGGGATACTTTCCTGACACTCATAGGCATCTATTCATAAAAAATCGCATGTATACTGTAGTCTCGCTGTACATTTATCATGTTTGTATTTATGTCTATAAAAATCTGCAACACTACAAATCCAACAAGCAAACAAAAATATACCCTTCTCGAAGGAACTTAGACATAGAACTTCCAAAGTCTCATTCCGCGCTATTTAGAAATAGCCTGAACTACATAGCTATTAAAACCTGCAACCACCTAGATGAGTCAATAAAGAAGTCAGATAATCTTACGGAATTCATACGGAAGCTAAAAACATACCTGAATGAAAGACCGTTTTACAATTTAGACGAGTATTTTGGAAAAAAGTTTGAAAATACTAAACAATAAATTATGCATGACATTTAAATTGGTCTAATCATACTAGGCACTCAAGTACTATTACTTTAGTCCTCACATACACTTTTTATAATTTATATTTTAACTGTCCTATTATACAAAATAAAATAAAATAATGATTAAGTATTATAAGTTGATTTTACACTTGTTCTGACATACATATTTTATCTTACATTTAAACCTATTGTTTAAGGAGTTAATGATATTTTAATTAATATAATAATTTTATTGTATGAATTTAATGTTGTAATTTGTAATTTTACTGTTAATGGATTGTTCTTTATAATTTTATTGAATATGGCTGTAAATTATTTGTTCTGTATATTTATAAATTGTTGCATGGTGAAACTAATTAATTGCAATAAAGAGACAATACAATACAATACAATATCTATGGATACTAGAATAGAGACCAACTTGTGTTTTGACAGCTGTTCCTAATTTAAACTCGTAACCTTAACTACCACAGACAAAAAAGTTCTCATAGTAAACTTGGTTGTAATAACGCTGGTCATTTCCTACGGTTTCTGAACGCATTTTAGAGCACTAATGATATGTGCGTAGATAAAATTTATTTTCGGTATTAAGAGTTCATCGAATTAATGTTATATTATAACAGCCTTTCATCATTCCATCATTATACTACATACATTATTTCCTGAAGTTTAAGTTTAATTTACACTTCACACAGACAAATAGAGTTTATCAAAGACTCCTGGATGGATTAGATGGATAAAAACCTCGATAGCTCAAGTCCACGTAATCCATCTGTTCCATCTGTGGCTTCTGAGTTTCCTGCTTTTAGAGCCTTCATATTGAGGACTCCGAGACAGCAAAAGCAGGTGAAGCTTATTGGCCGTCAGATGGGCTACGTGGATATGTGCTCCTGCTGCAAGATGTTGCCAGTGCCACAGAATAAAGACACTACAGAAGCCGCACTCTTTTGTTCTCTGCCGCTTTTGCAAAAGCATTAGCCTACTCGTATCTGATTGGCCATTTTTAATGACGTACGACGCTGTTGGTTCTAGCTTCTTTGGGGCGTGTCATACTCCTAGGGTTGCCTACATTAGCAAAAGGAAAACCACTTCTCTGTGTTTGTAATTATTTTAAAAGCTACTTTTAACAAAATATGTTCAAAATAAGAGGGACCTAGCGCGATCTTTATAATGATGGGCTTTAAGAGTGCCTGGATCTTTGGATTGGTTTAACGTAAACATGTGCGGTTTTTTTGCTTTTCGAACCATTTTGATTAGCATTAAGATCCAGTATTATAAAATTGACCGGATTTTGTATCCTGGAAGTGCTTACTAGATCTCAGGACTGGTTCAACGCAGTCACGTGCAGTTTTCGTATTCTGATTCACTTTGATGAGCAAGTAAAGAATGTGTTTATATTATGTAAATGCATTTTTTTAATTTTTATTTTAGCCTTTGGAAGTTTGTAGAATGAAACATTTTTATTTATTTTATTATTGGTTTTACACCCGTTTACATAACATTTCATTTTTATGCACACTTGACATCAATGATTGATTCAATCGACGACGACTAGGTCGATGCAGAGTCAGCCACCGGCTAAGCCTGCACCATAGATTGGAGCGGAGTTTTTTTTTTCGAAATTTTCTCTTCGTCACGACCTAGCGAAATTTAATTTGTGCATTTTAAAACAAAAAATTCTAAAATCGGTTGAGAACTCGCTGAGATCTGCGCATTGTTACGAAGTCCATTCGAGTCGATCCATGGGAGCTTCGCTCGCTTCGCTCGCTCCGCTCCAATAAATGACAATATGGTTTATATTTGTATACATAGAAATAAGCCCGTTTCTAGCGGCCCTTTATGTTTTGGGATTATTACATTTTGTTTGTTCGATATTTTCCGAAGTTGAGCGAATTGTGAAAATCCAATTTCATATTCTGACTTGGATGACCCAAAAGCCCCCCGATACCGAGTTTTAAAAAAAGTCACGTTTTTGTTTTTTTTTTCCCACGACTGTACTCAGGTTGGGTTCCCCTATGACATTCGTTCGAGCACCCCCTACCCATTTCCAGCCGTTTACGAGATACGGGACCCTTAAAAAAAATCTCCATACAAATCTTGTTGTTTCGATATTTTCCGACTTTGACTGAATTTTTGGACACCGATTTCAGATTCATATTTGTAAGCCCCAAATGCCCCCCGATACTGAGTTTCAGCCCCCTAGCACCAATTTGAAATTTTGAAAAAAAAAAAGCCATTCGCCATTTTGAATTTTAATTTGGTTCGCTAATTTTCACATTTATAAGCGAAGTCGAACAAGACACGACGCGCACCCTGTGCGCTAAACGCAGCAATGCGGTCTAAATCTGTTTGTTCGTGTACGTGATGTGGAGTTTGTGGACACGTCCACACGCGCATTGCGTTTGTAATTAGTGTACCTATCGCAGCGCGGTTGTATGAAGCTTAGTCTCTGTTCCGTTTCTTTACTCATGTGGAACCAGTCCTGAGATCCAGCAGGCACTTCCATGATCCATCATCGTCAATTTTATTATACTGAGTCTAAAATGTTCATTGTAGTGCCGCACATGTCTGTGTTGACCCAATCTTTAGATCCAGTCCATATTTTCAGTGCCCATCATGAGGTAAATTTTATGATACTGAATGTAAATGTTCATTAAAGTGAGTACAAAAACGAAAACCACACTAGTCTACGTTGAACCAGTCCTGAGATCCGGTAGGTACTTCCATGATCCATCATCAGGTCAATTTTATGATACTGAGTCCAAATGTTCATTGTGGTGAATCGAAATGTAAAAACCGCACATGTCTGCGTTGAACCAATCTTGAGATCCAGTCTCTATATCCAGGGACCATCATCAAGTAAATTTTATGATACTGCCACATACTGGCTGTAAATGTTCAGTAAAGTGAGCAGAAAAACCACACTTTTCTACGTTGAACTAGTCCCGAGATCTAGTAGGTAAATGTTCCATCATCAGATCATGACTTAATGTCAATGGGAAAACCGTAGCAGTAACCGTATTCTCTTACTAATAAAAAATATTTATACCTATATTTACACTTTACGGAGATAATCGGTGAACTTACGTTCAAAACGATTCAATGTAGCGAGCACTGAATCTCTTCCTTTTTAAAGTCGGTTAAAAATAATAAGACATCACAATAACATGTAAATAATAAAAATGTAATCGATGCGTTGTCTTCGGTTCGAACGTGCCGACCCTAGCCGAATAAAGGCGGGACGATGGGCGGGCCAGGTCACAATTGTGACCCGAAATTAGTAGGTATAATTTTTGACACTTCAGCGGAGTGAAACCCCCTTGCCAGTGCATGAGGTGGCAGAATCTGAGGCGAAGAACACAACAAATCTTGGGGCTTGTAAGCTGCTAGTTCTAAGTTCCTTAGTGCTGCTCATACAGTCAGTCAGTCAAGTTCCGAGACTTCTACAATGAGGATAAGGCATGATTAAAAAAAAGTAACATTAAAGGGCTCCGGAGTTATAAAGGACGAGTTCTTACAAAACCGCGGCACAACGTGCTTAATGAAGGACCGTGATCGCTTCGGCGTAAGAAATTGTTGATGCTCGAATGTGGAGGTGCATTTCCTCGATGACAACGGTGTACGCCACCGCATCACAAGCGTTGCTGAAGTAGGAGCCCTCTCGGAGCCGCCTGTTGTCCGCTCCAGGCAGGTGCGGCCGGCTAGCCCCGCCCCCTGCTAAGTACTGACATTCGGATGCAGCCATACTAGGCTTCCGGCTTTCCATAGTAACGAAAAAAAAAAAGCCGCCTGTTGTGCCTGTTGATTAGACTCGGCCTGCTGGCTCATCTATGCCCACGCCTACTACTTCGGAGTCCTCGGCGCAGCCTCCTCATCCTCCGGAGCAGAAGACTATGGCGTAAGTGTAGGCCAGCCAGATAATAGTAGTTTATGTGACTGTACATAATGAAGGGTTTTAAACATGAGTGTGGGTTTATGAAACGAGCCAAAGGCAAGTTTCATAATAACATCACACGAGTGTTTTAATACCTAATTATGTACAGTTACCTACACTACTTTATCTAGCCACATATCATAAGCCTCCATGATGCATTCAGAAGTCGCACATTATGACAAATCATCATCATCATCATATCAGCCGATAGACGTCCACTGCTGGACAAAGGCCTCCCCCAAAGTTCTCCACAATGATCGATCTTGCGCCGCCCTCATCCAATTTCTACCCGCGATCTTAACCAGATCGTCGGTCCACCTTGTTGAAGGCCTTCCAACGCTGCGTCTTCCGGTCCGCGGTCGCCACTCAAGAACCTTTCTGCCACAATGGCCATCGATTCTACGAGCAATGTGCCCCGCCCACTGCCACTTAAGTTTGGCGACTGTCTGAGTTATATCTACAACCTTAGTTCTCTTGCGTATCTCATCATTTCGGATTCGATCCCACATGGAAAGACAAATATTACCCGGTAATGGCGGCAATGAAGTTTTCTGGCAGCTGTCATAGTTTTTTTTTATTCATAGACATACTAGAATCGGCCCCAACTATCATATCGTTCGATATCTTACTTACGTGCGACATTTGTCAAATTTGATTGTAAATTGAAAATTCATTTCGAACTAAACGTCATCTCGCCTGATATTAGAATAGAGGTCAAATCAAATTTCTTTGTTTTTCAGAGATGTTCGAAATTTGGATAAATAATACTATCGAAATCGATGTTATTATTTAGCAATAATAACATTTTTACAGATAAGAAATTTGTTCTAACAAAACAGACTATTTTAATGGTGGTCATAATGTGCGGTTCTTGAACGCATCATGGACGGCTTATGATATTTGGATAGATAAAATAATTTATATTAATGTCAAACAAGGAAAACACAGTGCCATTACAGTGAGAGCCAGTAGTCACTTACTCGTAGAGTTCAAAGCTTGGAACATTAAGATCACCCATGTGAAACTAATTTGATAGATGATGTCAGTCTTCAAAAAGCTTCAAAGTACTGTAACAGTTGTAGTTGAAAGTATGACGCGTAGTGTTAATTCCAGGTGTGACATCCAAAGTTATCAAAAAAGAAAGATGCCCTAGTAATAAAGAGAGAAGCAAGGAATCGTGTCACCTGAATAAGCAAATGTTGCTGAGTACCGCAGCTTCTGACTTCCAGTAGGCACCAGGTGACCGATAGTGCAGATAGATGAAGTGGTCGTGAGCCAGCAATACAGATGCAAACCTAAAGTAAATTAGAACCAAATTAATAATGAAGTGTTATCGTGCGTTTGTGACAAGCGTGATATTAGTGATATATTACTGTGTGATGTGGAAAACCTTGCAGGGCTGTTCAAAGTCGTCTTAAACTAACTACCCCCGGAAGCTACGCCCGTATAGTTATCGCCATCACCAGGTATTGTATTTTGTAAAATTGTATTTTGCAACGTTGGAGCCAAACCACACCTCCCTCCAAAGTTAATGACAATACCTCATCGGCGTATCATTTTATATTTATGTACCTGTTTAAGTTTACATTTACTTACTTTATTGTGTATCAATTCAGCTCTTTTATAGAATTCCACTATGTTAATTCTCAATACTCTATTGATCACCAATTGAGTCTTGAGAATTACATAGGGAATAAAGGTTTAGTCTTGTCTTTAAATATGACAAACCGACCTTTTTCGATATTATGCGATGCCGAAAAATTTACCATTTACATCTGTAAGTTATTCGATTGGGTTTTACAAGTTTGTCAACTGTCCTTTAAATTTTGTTTTAGAATATTAAAGGAATGGTGCAGGCTATCGCTGAAGCGCTCGAAAAACGGTTTCCTGCTGTTAAAAAGGCGATTGAAAATCTATTGAAGGAAATATTAAAACGTTTTCAGGTAATTATGACTTTTAATATGGTACCTCTGTCACGTGCAAGGCCTTTGCTAAACGCCACATTAAGATATTGTTTATAATGAGTGAACGGTATTTTTTCCCTTTTATTATTTGGTTAAAACGTATCCTATTTCAACTACCCATTGCTAGTTACCACCTTGGTACATCAAATTCCACACCACGATTTTCAGTAGTAGTTCATTTTACCGAATTTTCACTTTGCAGAATTTTATTTCTCTGTAATCGTAAAATTTTCACAATTGTTGTAAATATTATCCTATAAATAGATCAGCATCTCAATTTTGGAAATACGAAGGCGATAATGATTGTCAAAAATGTTATTCATGTATATGAATTTCTGTTTTGAATGAAACGTAACGGACTAATTTCACGCACTACGCGGTCAATTTAAACTATGCGCCTGTTATTTATGCCGTCACATACAAAGGAAACGAAAATTTAGCGCGTCCGAATTGACGAAGTTGCGATATTCTAGGGATATCGCCACTTGTCAAGTAGGCACACGTCAAAAGTGACGGATGGCGATGAAAAGGAGAGATCTCCATTATATCTCTAAAATTGGTCGAATACCCCCCTAGGGACCTAATTCGAGATTGACATTTGAGTGATCGCCAAACGTCAAATCTCTATTAGATAACAGTTATATCGCCATTGAACTGTCATTTAAATGCGATGAGCTTAAAAGTGACATATCTCATCTCAATTTTGGAAATACGAAGGCGATAATGATTGTCAAAAATGTTATTCATGTATATAAATTTCTGTTTTGAACGAAACTTAACGGACTAATTTCACGTACTACGCGGTCAATTTAAAGTATGCGCCTGTTATTTATGCCGTCACATACAAAGGAAGCGAAAATTTTGCGCGTCCGAATTGACGAAGTTGCGATGTTCTAGGGATATCGCCACTTGTCAAGTAGGCACACGTCAAAAGTGACGGATGGCGATGAAAAGGAGAGATCTCCATTATATCTCTAAAATTGGTCGAATACCCCCCCAGGTTAGATTAGGTTAGGATTGTTTTACAACAATCCTAAAGAGTTTACAGTTTCAGTGAAAAATGTTTCAGCGAAATGATACTTAGGCGAAATGAAACATTCGACGAAAAATAGTTCGGCGAAATGGCAGAGAATGTGATTAAAATATCTGAAAAGCTTCTATGCCGTTAACAATAGAGGCGAGTACTACTTATGATATAATTTTTGCTCACAAATTGTACTCGAATGTAGGTACATTTGTTTAAAAATGATAATAAAAAATTTTAACACACACGCACACACATACTTTTCGCCTTTATTATTTTCCCCTTTATGTGGATAGACATTTTGTTATAATAATCTCTTCTGTTCTCGTTTTCAGAATAAGAAGAAGTTGGTAAATACACTTAATTTTATTTATTCGCAACAAACATTTCTTATCATTTAGTATTTATCACTCCAATATTTCCCACTACCTCCCCATCTTACTTCACATGACGCTAAGCTCCCTAAAATATCCATTTTCAGTTTATCCGTCTCTTGTTTAAGTTCTTCTAATAACCCTGGCACTGATAATTTTCTCACGTTCCTCGTCCCAATTTGTCAAGAAAGCCTTGCTCCTAACCTGGACTTGCCGGAATCGATCCACCATTGATATGACATAGTGGCAGCCCGTTGTCAGGAATTTCGTTATTCTTTGTGGAAATTTCTCATACTGCTAAAAAAAATAGTGCAATGAGTGCAATGGTTTTCCATTGCTTTCTGCTCCGCAGTATTTTGTCCGATTCCACATTTGAAGCTAGCGCTCAGTCTACTACAGGGTCATTCTGGGATTCATTCCCTTAGTCCCTGTGTGTACTAAGAGTACTCCTGCCCCCTGTTAGGGTGCAGGTCCCTGTGAGGTGCTTCTTCTGCCTGCTTTACCGGACCGATGGGTTCATCCCCACTTGCTCAGTCGTTGAGATCTTCACCCGGAACCCTGAGCACGGGTTCTGTGTTATACCTCGCTGAACTGGGCCCCTGTGGAACTCAGCCTCCTCATCACTCCGGCCTACTGAAGCAACGAGGTGCCCACCCCCACGACATGGACGTGCTGCACAGGAATTGTCCAAGTGAGATATTGTTGGGGAAGACTTTAACTACGCTTCGGTGATCTCTTCGGGGAAACTGAAGGTTTTGTCTGTGCAATTGCCGACGAAGTAATGATGACGAACAATTTTATCGGAGATTTATCCTGCAGGACGGACGGTACGGTCAACATTTGTCGGGCATGCCACCGTCCCGGTGAGTCACTCAGGCATATCATCTCTTGTTCTCATCTTACTAACGGCGAGTACTTGCACAGACATAGCCAAGTAGCCAGGATCATTCACCAGCAACTTGCTCTTCGATACGGTCTTGTAGATCGATCCCAGTAGGGTCATTCTTGAGAATCGAATTCTTCATGTGATTCCCTTGGCGATTTTTATTTTTATATTTTTTTACCTATTTGCTAGAAAATATGAAATTGTATTTAATTTTACGCCGATTTATCAAATAGGCACCACTTGTGGTCAATTTTATACATAAATATACCACTTTATGTATTCGCCGCCAGGGGAATAAGAAAAGATGACATGGGAATAAGAAAAACGCCAAAGGAATCATAATAAAAAGTACAGGGGAATAATATTCAGATCAGTTTTTCTTAAATAAATAAAAAGTTTTACAAAGTGTAATGATACAAAAATTCACAGTGTTTTATTCGCATTAATTGGCAATTTTCTTAATAATCGAACCACCGTCGTTGTATAAAAATTGCTGGGCATAAGCATCTTCTCTTAAATTCAGCTCAAAATGATTTGAGACCTACTGTACCTAAATGGAATAAAATTCTGGGTCATTCTTGATAATCGAATTCTTCATGTGATTCCCTTGGCGATTTTTATTTTTCTTTACCTATTTGCTAGAAAATATGAAATTGTATTTAATTTTACGCCGATTTATCAAATAGGCACCACTTGTGGTCAATTTTATACAGAAATATACCACTTTATGTATTCGCCGCCAGGGGAATAAGAAAAGATGACATGGGAATAAGAAAAACGCCAAAGGAATCATAATAAAAAGTACAGGGGAATAATATTCAGATCAGTTTTTCTTAAATAAATAAAAAGTTTTACAAAGTGTAATGATACAAAAATTCACAGTGTTTTATTCGCATTAATTGGCAATTTTCTTAATAATCGAACCACCGTCGTTGTATAAAAATTGCTGGGCATAAGCATCTTCTCTTAAATTCAGCTCAAAATGATTTGAGACCTACTGTACCTAAATGGAATAAAATTCTAAATCTATGATTCAGTCATCTACAACGCGAATTAAAGGGAAATTTATTTTCTTTTCATGAAAACGCAAGAAAAATGTGATTCCCTTGTTCGAAATTAGAACCAGAGGAATAAGAAAAAACGATGTTTCTTGTCGATTCTGCCGAAACTAAAATTATTATAAGAACAACTATTAAGTCAACACATGCAGGCATTCATGTAGTTTTCTTTTTACTAAACACTATGTACCTATTGCAGATATAAAATTTTATATAAAAATTCAAGGGAATCAAAATCATAGTGAACCAAAGCCAAGTGAATCATATATTAGCCTTCATAGCTAAGAATTCCAGCAACTAGCCGCGACCATTCCCTGCATATCTGGAAGCGTTACTGATGTTTGCCAAGCCCGGCCATTGCAACTGGTCAGATGACGTTTAAGTAGGGATGTGCGCCGTGTTGAATGAGGCACCAGAGGAATCATAGCTTAGCTCTGGACAAACCTTTAACATAGCTTTTTTTTTTATTACGATACACACAGCAACCATATTTTTTCTTCTATATTAATAACTTATATTCTAATAATTTAATTCTATGCTTGATTTCAAT
Source organism: Apotomis capreana (assembly GCA_947623375.1). NCBI lineage: Eukaryota > Metazoa > Arthropoda > Insecta > Lepidoptera > Tortricidae > Apotomis > Apotomis capreana. Next base: position 5,107,460 of record OX392520.1, read on the forward strand.
TCATAACATGTACTTTTTGGGGTAGTTTGTTCAAAAAATGGCGAATGGACGCACCAAGGGAATAAAGTTTTATGTGTTTAATATTTTTTTACAGTTAATTATACTTAACTTAAACAAAAAATAAATCGTGCTCCAGTTAGATTAGGTACTAATGTAATATATAATAAAAATACTATGGTCAATTATTTCAATTGTGCGGGTACTTTATCCTTCTGGACGCTGTAAATTGACCCTTTCAAGAATCACCCAGTAGAGCGTGGCACGACCATTCTCGAGAACTGGCTTAATAAGGATTGAGAGAGGTAGTTTTCAGGGTGAAAGTTTGAGTCCTCTTTAGTTCTACCTAGCCCTGAATCCGCTCTGCACTTTGCTGAAGGATTCAGGACTAGGTTGCCGGCATCGAAGAGGGCGTGAGGTCATTTTGTCGACTTTTGAGAAGTTCGAAGGTATTTGATTGATTACTTACTGAATGAAGATTACTCACGAACTTGATTAGTCACGAACCGAGCGAAACCTACCCTGACCTCACATAAGATAAGATACCGAGGCATGTCAATTAAAGCCAACAGCAAAACAAAGGTGGCACAAATAACGCGTCTTCGGGCCAGGTACGCTTCTTGCAAAACAGCTACTTTTTGTGCAATTATATGCGTAGAGTTATGACCATCGATATTATGACAATAGTTGTTAAGCGATTAGAGACTGAGAGACATACTAGTATTATACTAGATGCAGCGAAACCCATACTCTGCTACATAAAATTATGCATAAATAAAGTCTGCGATATTAGTATTATGCTTCATGAAATTCGGCGGAACATATTACATTCTATACTTCATAAGATGCTGCGAAATTAAAGTAAACCATATTACTATTCAGCAATTGAAAAAAATCTGCCAGATGTTACGCGACATTTAATGTTAAATATACGATTATACTAAAGTATCATTCGGCTAAAAATGTTTCTGCGATAACTGTTTTGCGGAGTGTATTTAGGAACACCTTTGTGTCATTAGAACCTTATTTACTGTTGATAAACTTACCTAAACTGTTAACAGTTTTGCAACGGTAAAGTTTGTCTCTTAGTATCTACAGTTTATCTTTTTGTTAGTGCAATATTCAATGTTATAGCTTGTACGGAACCCTCGGTTCACGAGATCTCCTCGCATCTTTCTTAATGTGTTGTTTTCGCTTTTCTTTTCGTTTTTGGCCGAAAATGAGACAAAGCCCAGGCATCGTTTTCGGGTGCAAATCCATTTTCGGTCGATCACTATACATAAGTAACAATGTGATTGGTAGGTAAAAAGTATATCCCACTAAATAGTTTGTTCCACTTCCAGTCCTGTTTTGTAAGTATTAACTTTGTTTATCAACGCCCTCATTGTCACATTACTATAATGAGTTTAGCTACTATAGTTAAATATCTACATTACTATGAAGCGGCGGTAGCGGGGCATGGAAATGCGTCGTCAGTGATGCTGTTATGTCATAACATTACGAAATATGATGATATTATTGCGACCTTGCGCGTGCCGCCGTCGGCCCTCCGCGGGAGTTACTGGTAATACGGAGTACTTCATATCTACATAAAAGAAAATGTATGTTATGATAGTGAATATGGGTGTAGATGGAGTTCTGTATGCAACTGTACATAATTAGACCTAAAAACACTCGTGTGGTCATAGTATATGAAACGTTTCATAAAGCCACACTCACGTTTTAAGGCCTCTCAAGACCACCTGCTAATTACCGAATCAATAAATTCAATAAAAATCTCTTCTCATTCACGAGATTTTGACATCCAAAAATTACTATTTTTACCACTAACTGATTGCCGGACTATCTGACGGACTGAATCACTCACTCATCAGAATGTTTGAGTACTTTCAGGTGACCTAGAAAATTTATATTTGGCACCCAGCTAGGTAATTGTGTATACAACAAAGAAAAACTCCTAAAATAATCAAAATTCACCACTGAACTATGAATTACTGAATAGTTTGTTTAACTTACAGCTCTGTAATGTAGTAAGTATATACATAGACATTGTTACATTTCTATAATGAGTTCATAAGTTAAATATCTACATTACTATGATCCACCATTACGCCACGCCCATTTCCCGTGCGACTGCTCTGCTCAACTCGGTGCTTGCGGCATCACCGCAGTGCGATGTGTACAAACACAGTTACAAAACCGCGAGGTAGTGATGATCAAATGGAAGATATATGTATATTATATATATATTGTATAGTCTCCAGTGTATGCTCTAAGGCGCCCTCTGAGTCCCTGCAAACAAACCTGTGTTTAACAAACAGACATCCTTTTTATGTAGTAGGTTCCCTGCCTTAAGTATTCACGCATATTCGTGGTTTAGAACGCACAATGCTTGAGCTCAAACCCTCACTCAATATACTTATTTTTTATTTTAGTGTTTACTTAAATAATTTTGTTATTTTTATTATTTTCTTTGTTCCTCTTCCTTGTCCTGTAGGCCTATGATGGTTGCGTTTATCACGTGATAAATAAGTGTCAAAGCATCCGTCACGTTTTGACCAATTGCGAGTGCAAGGGACAGATGCTTTGTCACTTATTTATCACGTGATAAACGCAACCATCATAGCCCCCCTGGTGTAGGCCCCTCCATGCTCTAGGGTTGTAGCTAATAACCTATATCTAAAATTGGCCCCTGTTTACCGTTAAGGAAATAAAGTAAAAGTTTTAAAATTACACATCGTTAATTGACAACATTTCATATTTGTAATAGGTGGAAATAAATATGGAGAATGCGGCATGTCCACCCAAAAAAATATTTGGATATATTTCTGTACGTCAAGAAATATAAAAAAATACATAAAATAGCCGAAATGTACACAAAGTAACAACTATGCCTGCAAAAAAAGCAGCTTTTTTTTAATATGACACCAGACTAAAATTACCTATTCATTATGCCCTAGTCTTTTAGTTAGTGGAGGAACTAAGAACCTTCTTAGTACTTTACACAGAAAATGTTTATTTTAAAACCGTCTTAGTTACTAAATTTCAGAATGAGTAGATTTTAATATATGAATAATAAAATAATTAGTAATCTTAGGAAAAGTATAAAAAGAGTTATTACTTCTTCTTTCGGAGCGGAATACAAAAGTAATAAAATAGTCTTAAAAATATGATTAGTTGTCAATGGCGAAGGAGACCCGAGTAGGTACCTCAGAGGTACCTACGGAGTCTTAAGTACCAGTAGTTAATTGTGTAATTTTTTTTAGTTTAAAAAAGGTTAACAAATGAAGCCTGGGGCTCAGGTCCAAGATGAAGGTAAGAGTAATAATACATTTAATATTTTAAATACGCTAATATTTTATTCTAATTCTTGTGTGTGTCTAAGACTGAGCAGGAGTATTTAGCGCAATGGAGATGTCAAACACGGGTGAACCCCTCCACCAAAGTACATTGGTTTTAAGCGATAATTATGATAGGTACTCCTTTCGCATCGTTCCAGCTCGCCTCCGCCACCCGAAACGTGATACTTCGAAGCCTGTTATAAGCGCGCCATTCGTACATAGATAGTGATAGACAGTGACAGTACTTTTTCCCCGGCTTTTGGCGCCATTACGTGACACAGGACACCGCGTATGTATGCTATTTGAGCTACCCACATACACTACAGCAAAATAGCAAAATTGTTCAACAAGGGGTTAAAATAAGCAATTATGACACGAAGAATATGACAGAATCAATTAATGAACATAAGGAAAAAATAATATTCCATTTCATTTTTTGGATTCCGTACCCAAAGCAAGGCAAGGTCGATCGTCATCCTGCGAAATCTTTGCTAAATAGAACATAACAATAGGACATACTTAAGAAACCCGGATTGTATTTTTTGAGACAGGAGAATCATTTACGAACTATACAGGGAAAGGAAGCACTGATTGTGATTGGGGAAGAGCACGGGAGAGTAAAGATCCAACAAGGAGTAAGACAGGGTTGTCAACTTTCGTCGCTCATTTTTTTTATAGTGTCAGCCATAAATAAAATAACCGAAGAAGCTCAAGGGTCAGTAAATCCGACATAAAATATTTTATATACGTATTGCAGGCAACATAGCAGCACTAGCCATAAATGCCACTCAATTGGAAAAACCACTCAAAACGATGGAGTTAATATTTAAAGAGTTTGAGTTAAAAATCAACATAAACAAAACTAAAATCATTACCGCATCAAAAACTTACTCAAAAAAAGAGAACAATCAAATAACACAAGAATTTGATAAATTGAACATTTTAAATATTCAGGTAGTAGTATTATCAACAGTAAATCATGATGATGATGTAGTCATGACATTATTGCTAGAATAGCCATGGCCAGACAGTCATTTAACAACAAGAAATAAACATATTTAGATCCAAACTATCAATAAAAACCGGAAAACGGTTTATAAATAGTATTGGTGTTTAGTAGAAACGTGGACCCTGACACAGAAAGATATGGAGAGGTTGGAGGCGTTTGAGATGTGGTGCTGGAGGAGGATGGAAGGCATAAGCTGGATGGAAAAAATTACAAAAGAAGAGGTCTTGAATAAGATAGGAGAGAAAAGGACACTATACTAACACAAATAGAAAACCAAGAAGTGAAGGAGAAAGCCCAAGAAAGAAACGCGGCTGGCGATGGATGATACCTACACTGACAAAAGCACAGCTCTTAAATTGAAGAAGAAGATCCAAAGTAAAAAATATAAACTCAGTGGAGTGGACAGTGTGCAGTGGTCCGTACGTCTGTCTGTCTGTCACAGGGCTATATGTAGGTAATTAACATTTTCACAAATGATTCATTTTTGTTGCCGCTATAACAACAAATACTAAAAACAGAATAAAATAAAATTTAAGCTACCATACGACAAAACTTATTTTTTTCGCCTTTTTGAGGGTTCCTTACCCAAGGGTGAAAACGGGACCCTATTACTAAGACTTCACTTTCCGTCTGTCCGTCCGTCTGTCTGTCTATAACCAGGCTGTATGTCATGAACCGTGATAGCTTGACAGTTTAAATTTTCATAGGCAATGTATTTTCTGTTGCCGCTATAACAACAAATACTAAAGCAGAAAAAAAAGTGGAGATCCCTTACAACAAACGTGATCGGTTGCGTTCACTTTGCAGCTCGTTTGTATGCGGCGCCATATACGCCACGTGCAAAGTCAGTTAAGATGGGATAACGGTTTGTATGAAACTCTCGGTGCGCGAGTCCGACTCGCACTTGGCCGGTTTTTCTGATTTTATAACTGTTACCTCGATATTTATTAGCCAAGAAAATTCTCAGCGTCAGTGCTGAGACAATTCGCAAAAGAATCACAATATCGCACGCTTGGTAAAATAATGCAACATGTGACTTTGCGTCAAAAGTGGTTTTATTACGGAAATATCCTTAGAATTATGCGTTCTACATGGTAGATTTTTTTTATCTTTGGTCGTTTCTGAGATATTTTAAGTGGAAAACGACGCAAGTGAAGAGGCGACGTAAAATAATGCTACAAATGCGTATGCGTCCTTTTTTGACGTCGTTCCTGTGAGCGCATATCGGCGAGCGCGTTGTCGTAAAGTCAGATGCGTCGGTGTTACCGGACTGTGATCATGCGGTGCGTTTTGGATCTAAATCGGCGAGAATGGATGCGTAAAACGAAACCGGTAATGATAAGTACTTTTTACAGGTCAAGAAAATTATCTAGTAATAAACAATCGTATGTGCACATACGACTGTTTGAGTTCTAATTATTGAGATTAAATAGCCAGTCGCATGATCACATTCGACGTTATTTATCGATTTTTAACTAATTAAATTTTTTTTAACAAACATGTTAGACAATATTGCCATAATGTTATAAGAAGAGTTTAAGGTAATTTAATTGTTTTTTAAAATTATGGTCGTATATTCATTTGCGTCGTTGCTGTACAAACTATTCATAGTCGCATCGTAACATGTTGCGTTATTTTAGGTCGTAGTTTAAGATGCGTCGTTATCAAAAAGTTTGAAGGTAAGAAAAAGCATGTTGTTGTAAAAAAAAATCTAACGTTTTATTAATATGTAATAACTAAATGCCTTACCTGTAATTCCAACCATTTTAAACTATGAAATTTATCTTTTTTTATTTTTATTACCTATATGAACTGTACGAACTTTACCTACTAATAAAATCTACTTATTTGTAGATCTTAACATATTTATCATATTGTTTTTATTTCTATGATGCCGTTTTTAGAGAAGTGATTATTCTTTTCGTTATTTGAAGTTTCTAAAGGAATCTCGAAATATTGGGACACGAGGAAATCTGCGACAAAGCGAACTTAGAAGAATCTGCTCTACCCGACCCTATCAGCGAAAAAATAACCTGTTACTACTTACTACTGCATTCATCATGCTAGCATATAATGTGCTTGTAACAGTAAAAGCAAAAAAAGATAAGAAGGAAGGCCCTGCTCTCAAAATCTTAAATCTTAAATGTTTCCACGCACGGTGCTGTTGTTCATGACAGCCGGACTTCTGCTTTGTTCAACATGCGGAGGGACTGCGGCCGAGTATTGCCACCAATACTTTTCGACATCTTTTTCCCTGCTTCTGAAGGTTGCATTTGGGAACTTTAGTTAAGGGGATACACTTTATACACAAGAGCAGAAGGGAAACTTTTTTATTTTTTCCTGTTGAGGTCTCGTCGTAAACGTATACATCGATTCACTGTTATTTTCCGATGATGCCGCATTCGTTGCCAAAAATTTCCCAAGAGTTACAGATTCTTTTCGATAAGTTCGCACACCCTTGTTCTCTCTTTTCCATGTCCATTAATGCTAAGAAGACAGTTGTTCTGGCGCAAGGTTTTCACCAGAAACCAACTATTTTGTTGGATAGTGTCGTGTCCCTTGATGTTGTTGATCAGTTCCCTTATCTAGCAATCCCACTTGTCAAGCAATCTGTCACTGAATGTGGATATCGGGAACCGGCTTGGTAAAGCGGTTACAATGTTTGGGAGGCTCAGTGCAGGAGTCTAGACTAGTCACTGTCTGACAATCAAGACCAAAGTGTTTGTGTATCAAACTTGTGTTCTGAGTATAGTTTTGTGTGGAACTGAAACCAGTACGTCGTATGCCAAGCAAGAAATAAGGCTGAATATTTTCCACTTGCGGTGCCTTCGTAGCAGTCTAAACATCACTTGGCGAGACAGGGTCACGAATGAGTGTTGTAAGTCGCGCAGTTTTCCAGGATTTCTGCAATGCTTAAACAGCGTAGATTGTGATGGCTGGGGAAGCATGTGCAACGTATGGATGCCACTCGCTTACTGTGTACCCTGAAATGTGGGGAGGCCCATGTTGCGTTTCAAGGACTGCACTTAGCGAGCAATGCCGGCATTTGGCATCAGCCCAGCAGACTAGGAAACTCTAGCCGACAAGCATAGCAAGTGGAGAAAGTCTTTAGCCGAAGACTGTAAGACTGAGAAATCAAAGCTTGTTTCAGGTTTTAGCCGCAAAACGCGAGAGGAGACGCCATAATCAGAGGAGGGTTGTTTCACCAGCTCGATCATCTAACGACCCTTTATCGAAATGTCAATCTTCATCACTGTCACTCCCGCATCGGACTTTATAGTCATTCTTAATCTTAACACTGCCACAAAAACGCTGCATAGTAAAATAATCATCTGATACAAATTTTAAGGCCTGTGATGAAAACAGTTTATGACTTATATAATTATTAGATTTTAAAACACTCGTGTGTTTCGTAAAACCAAGCTCAGGTCAATGCTTATGTTTTATGGCTTATCATTAAGTAACAGTTGTATATATTACTATCAAAAAGTTTAATATTCTTATCTATTTGTTTATTAAGTTATATAATACAAGTACGGGTATTTTATAAATAAAATTTATATAGTGTTTAGTATGAACGAGTTGTTACTTACTACTTTCAGTTTTTAACGCTTATTTTATTTATGGAGTACATATTTTATGGAAAATATTATGTAAGTGATAATACCTTATCATGCCGATAAAAAGTTAATATGTATTAAAATTAATAACATTGTTTTATCTTCTTGCACTTACTGTGTTCTAGTAGCAAACCACAGTATTTTTACTCATTGCTGCCTAGTTATTTAAGTAAATAATTCTGTAAAATGAGTTCACTTGAAATAATATTCATTTACAGATACCTAAATCTTTTAGATTCTATAGAAATATGATATTTTACACATATACGTCCTCATAATTTCAAGGGTTATTCATAAAACAAAGACGTATGTGCACATGCGTCACGTAGATTTTTGTAAAATAATGACGGATCTGCTGATACGTCGGCTGATGCTTGGTAATAAATAGCCGTATGTGCACATCCGTTACATTATTTTGAAAAATAATGCGTTAAATTAAATGGGACATAACACATTTAATTGATTACATTAATATAAACCTATATGCAAAAGTACATGACAATTCGACGAAACGCAAAAATGTTATCAGCAAAAATCACTTGGAGAATTTTTAAACTGCTCTCCTGTAAAGTACACATTTTGAAGATGTGGCTTTGTTTTACCAAGGGTGCGATATGCAATTCTGTAGCATTATTGAGGGGGGGGCAATTTGCAGACTGATGACATATCAGCTAACGTATAACTATAAACTTTGTTAGAATCAAATAAAAATAACAGAAGAGTTTACACGAGAAATTCCGGTTAAATAGCTTATTAATTTTGCGATAAAAATTTATTGAAACGAAGCTAACAACAATTGCAGTTTATACGTGGCCCACCCCTAAACGTGGCAAAAACTAGGACACACTTCAGAACTACAAGATCCTAAAAAATCTGAATCAATGTCAAACCGATCTAATGTAAAGCAAAAGTTTCATTACAACACATGATTTAGAATGTAAAAAAAAAATATTTTTCTTTTTTTTCAGAACAGATCCGGGATCCAAATTAATTTCCAAGTAAAATATATATTTTACGTGCCATGTAGTGTGCTTTTTATTTAATTGATAGACGATTTAACTATTCAGCGATTGATGAATCCGTATTAAAAGTTGTGTAATGTACAACACAAACAAACTTAAACTAACTTATAAATGAAATAATTTCATACATAAAAAAATTATGAAAAAAAAACTGTTCTCCGCGGCATGGTACCGAAGATGCTGGCAGCATTTCCTCGCAAAGAAAGAAAGGAAGTTAATTTATTGCCACAATTTTCACAAACTTGGCATGTACCTACTAAAACTAACAATAAGAAATTAAAAAATAAACTAGTCCATGCATAGGTTAGCTTAGAAACTAAGTGTGGCAAACGGTTAGGGCGTCAGCATGATGCTGATCGTGTCGTCTAGCGACACTTCAGCGCTGTTTTTCAGCCCAAACCAGTATTACATAACATTATCTAATCGTATATGCGCACCTACAACAACCACGTTTGTTGCGACCCACAATTTACAAGTAAAATTATAATAATAATAAAAGACATATAAGCAGTGTAGACGACGCGATGAACTGTACCTGAAAGAAAGTCTAATAAAAAATAATAATTGTCTTTCACTAGTTTTATTTAACTTACATATCTACATAGATACTTACCTGCCGCTGTTTTCTATGTGTTTAATAAACGTATGCGCGAGCGCATGCACATGTGTGAGTGTCGCCTAACGGCCAATAGCAATTAGTTGTCCTTCAGCTACCGTACGACGCACGCATGTACATGCACTTAAGCACCCCTATTTGTGTACCGAATTCTCTTACTTTCGTTCCTCTCGACCAGTGCCAGCCCCCGTCGCTTACACATGATCCTAACGAACCGGACCTTGAAGAACGAAGACAGGAATGTTCAGCACGCCTCCGCGCACAATGGTGTGCGATGGCGTGCGCAAGTGGTAGCGTAGCAAAAGAGCCTGGCGCTAGTACATCGAAATCTTCGAACAAAATGTCCAATGCGTCTTCATTGATGGCTCGAAGAAAGCAATTAGAGTTGGAAGCTGCCGAAGCTAAAGCTAAAATCGAAAAAGATTTGATAGACAAGAAATTAGCGGCCGATCTCGCCGCTCTAGATGAGGAGTTATCGCAGAAGTCTCGTAGTAGCAGACGGTCATCATTGACTAGAACCTCTCAAAAGGTGGAACAGTGGCTCGAGAAAAGTCACCAAGAACGTGAAGATCCCGTGCCGCGTGACCTTCAGCAGCTAGCGCAAGCGATGGAAAAGCTAGCTACTTCCACACAAAGCGCGAATACACGGCTTTTATCCCGATTAGCCACGTCTAAAGATTTGCCGTTATTTTCCGGAGACGTACTCGAATGGATTCAATTTAAAAAATCATATACCCAATCCACGATGTTATGCAATTATAGTGATAGTGAAAATATCGCAAGATTAGAGAAATGTCTTCGCGGCGAGGCAAGGGAGACCGTATCATCACTGCTTACAAGCGACACCTCACCATGCATCATTCTTGAAGCACTAGAACTTCGTTTCGGAAGGCCCGACCTAATTATACACAAAATAACAACACAATTAAAAAAGTTGCTGCCATTACCGCAAGCCTATCACACCGAGTTAGTGAATTTTGCCGTCAAAATAAAAAACTACGTTGCAGCTGCCGAGTCTATAAAGCAGGCTGACCATTTGAGAAGCCCGGAATTATTGAATATTGTTATTTCGAAGTGTCCCAGTCCGCTCATCAACAAGTGGGCTGATTATATTTACGAGCACTGCGATCCGAATAAAGCTAAACTGCAATTATTCTCCGAATTCCTGCACAAAGAAGCTACAAAAATCGCCGCCGCCGGGATTACTCATATTCATTCACAACCCGAACATAAATTTCCAAAGAAATTGGATTACGAACGAAAAGTACCGGTTTATTCCGTGCTAAACAACAATAATGATTGCAACCCAAGATGCAAGTTCTGCAAAACGTCTACTCACACACTCTTAAGTTGTACGAAATTCAAACGCGCACTACGCAGAGATAAATGGCGCTTTGTTAAAATAAATAATTTGTGTCACAAGTGCTTGTTGCCGGGTCACGGCAAAGAAACCTGTCCCGCCGCGCCGTGCGATATCGATGGATGCGGCCTGACTCATCACCGGCTGCTTCACTGGCCGGCCAAGCAGAACCTACCTCCTCGCAACGCCAGCGCGGACGAAGCCCTAATCAATACATCGCAAGTACCTACAACCAGTGAAAGTGAAGTTCAGGGTCCCACGACCGAAACTGTTACAAACACTATTGTGGAACCCAGTACCAGTGTTATGTTGAAAATTGTTCGCGTAAACTTACATGGACCAAATGGTATTATTATTACCACAAATGCCCTCTTAGATGATGGGGCTAGCGTGACCTTGATCTCTGCTGACCTTGCCAACTGTGCCAATATTCAAGGTCAGCCCGAAACTCTAAGTATCAGAGGCGCGTGGAACTCTAATATTGTGTGTAAAAGTGAACTGGTGAACTTTAAACTCTCTAACATTAACGGTGAAACGTTCGAGGTACGTGCGAGAAAGATAAGTGAACTAGACTTGCCAACACAGGACCTTTCAAAAGTGAACTTAAATGACTATGAACATTTACGTCATCTAAAGTGCGTTTTAACTTGCGAGAAAGTGAAACCTCAAATATTAATAGGCCAGGACAATTTCCACTTAATTATGTCCCTACGCACTATTTATCGAGGCAAATATGAACCTTGTGCTACACTAACAAGACTTGGTTGGTGCCTGAATGGAGTCGTACCTACACCTGCCTACGCTCGACGCGGTCGAACTCTAACCACCGCACATACGTTGACTACAACAATTTATCAGCGTGCCAAACCGGCCGCCGCCGTCTCCGACGCATCCTATACGCCCTCCATCGCTACCCCAGCGGACGCCTATTCTGCTCAGCGGGAGACGCACACATGCGCGGACGCACACCTGTACTCAACACAAGACTCGAGCGAGATAAGTAGCTACAACGAAGATAGTAAACAACTGCATGAACTCGTTCGCCAGTCGTTTGCGCTCGAAGCGATAGGAGTGAACTCTAAGCCACGCGTAAATAAGGACGACATTCGTGCAGTCAACTGCATTGATAACTCTGCAAGGCTGATAAACGAGCAATATGAAGTTGGCCTCCCATGGAAAAATGATTTAAAAATGCCTGATTCCTACCCGAACGCATATAAAAGGTTCCTTACTGTGGAGAGAAAAATGTTATCATGCGAAGACTACGCAACAAGATACAAGGAACGAATCAACTATTTATTTGACAACAATTACGCTCGATTGTTATCGGAAGAGGAATTGTCGGCGCCACATCCTCGTGTTTGGTACCTCCCCCACTTCGGTGTCGACAACCCAAACAAGAGAAAACTGAGATTAGTTCACGACGCATCAGCTGTTTCTTCGGGCAGATGTCTAAATGATTACCTATTGCAAGGGCCCGATATGCTTCAAAACTTAATGGGCATCATGCTGAGGTTCAGAGAAAAGCCTGTCGCAATAATGGGAGACATCAAGGACTATTTTCTGTGTATTAAAATAAAGGCGGAAGACCAGCACGCACTGCGATTTTTATGGCGCGATAAAGTAAATAGTGAGCTGAAAACCTACGCTATGACGTCACTGTCATTCGGATTGAATTGCTCGCCCTTTGTTGCACAACATATTAAAAACAAAAATGCAACCAGATTTGAAAAAGAATTTCCCGAGGCCGCTGAAGCTATCCTGAAATCACATTACGTAGACGACTACATCGACAGTGTGGACAATGAAGCTTCAGCCATGAAAATTATACAGGAAGTGTCTGAAATTCATAGAAGAGGTGGTTTTCAAATTAGAAACTGGATATCTAATAAACCAGAAGTTTTAGAATGCACACCAAAAGAGACTCTAAGTGATAAGGCCGTAAGGTTCAAAACCGGCTGCGACGACTTACCTGAGAGAACGCTCGGGCTACTTTGGTTCCCGACTAGCGACACGTTCGGCTTTGACTTATCACTTAAACGCATTCCGAATGAAATAATAAAATTACAACGAAAACCTACCAAACGTGAACTACTGCGCATATATATGTCTATATTCGATATCTTTGGATTTCTGGCCCCATTTACTGTCCGAGCGAAGATAATGCTTCAAAATATATGGAAGACAAGCACTCAATGGGACAACGAGATTCCGGCCACCGAATATGCAGTTTTTCGTAGCTGGATAACGGAGTTACAAACCTTATCAAGCCTGCGAATACCAAGATGCTATTTCATCTCCGCGCGAGGTGGGAGCGAGCGCGACCACGCTACGGACCGTCACTGCAGCACCTCAAGTCAGAGCGAGACGACTATAGAGATGCACATTTTTTGTGACGCAGCACCAACTGCAGTCTGTGCCGTAGCCTATTGGCGTAAGACATCCGCAGATAATCAAGTGTGCGTGTCATTCATCGCTAGCAAGTGCAGATCGACACCTGTGAAAAAATATATAACTATCCCTAAGCTCGAGTTACAATCTGCTGTTATCGCCTGCCGACTGGCCGATACAATAGCGCGCGAAACACGTTTATCTGCATTTAAACGTTACTTCTGGACAGACTCATTAATCGTTTTGCATCAAATAAAAAACGATAATCGCAACTACAAAGTATTTGTTGCCAATAGACTCGGCGAAATCGACGAATTATCACAGAGTCACGAGTGGAACTATATATCTACGAATATGAATATAGCCGACAAAGCCACGAAGATAAATACTTACCAGTTGAGTGACGAGTGCGATTGGCTCCGCGGCCCCGAGTTTTTATACACGCCGCACGAAGACTGGCCGAAGTATGATCCTGAAAAACAAAAATTAAACAATAATCAGCTGTTACAAGTAAACACAATACATACACTAAACAAAGAAGACTTACCTATTGTTCCCGATCCGTCTAAGTTTTCTTCATGGATTCGCTTGTGGAGATGTATGGCGAACGTATTATTATTTATAGAAAAATGTAAACAATCGGTTGATATTCGAATCGATACGCAGATAATGCAGCGCGCTGAATCTGAATTACTGCGCTATTCACAGACGAAATCATTCTCAGAAGAGATTTATCTGCTAAAAAATAATATGGAAATTGAAACCAATAGCCGATTACGTAAACTTACGCCATTTTTGGATGAGAACGGATTACTACGTGTTGGCGGGAGGATCGACGCTGTTTCTGGTGTTGAATCAAGCCTGAAACATCCCATTATTTTGGACGGACACGATAAGATCGCAAAATTGATTATAAAACGATACCACGAGATGGCTGCTCACGGTCACAATGAGACTGTAGTCAACGATATTCGACAAAAATATTGGGTCATCAACTTGCGTCCTACTGTACGAAATGTCGCCTCACAATGCCTTTTCTGCCGAATTAGAAAAGCTAGACCGACAGCCCCTCGGATGGCCGACCTGCCAGAAGCGCGGCTTGCTCATCATCAACGGCCATTTACCCACTGTGGTGTTGATCTATTTGGACACATGGAAGTGACAGTTGGCCGCCGCCACGAAAAGAGATATGGAGTCCTGTTCACGTGCATGACAATGCGAGCCGTTCATATAGAACTGGTGCCATCACTGTCAGCTGACTCATTTATCATGGCCTTGAGAAGAATGGCAGCACGCCGAGGCTGGCCTTACAAGCTGTACTCAGATAATGCGACCAACTTCCGGGGATCTGAAGCCGAGCTGAAAAAATCATTCAAAGAGATACGCGAACAAGCCTGTGTCGCAGACGTACTGTCCGTACGGCAACTTGAGTGGCAATTTCTCTCACCAGTAAGTCCACACATGGCCGGGGCGTGGGAACGATTAATCAGAACAATAAAAGCAGCCCTGAAAGTGGTGCTGAAAGAACGAGCCCCACGGGAAGAAGTGCTGGTCACATTGATGGCAGAGGTGGAAAATATAGTCAATAGCCGGCCGCTGAGCTATGTATCGACAGACCACGGCGACCCAGAAAGTTTGACACCAAACCACTTCCTCATTGGCTCATCCTCCAACCTCCCAGTACCTGGAATTTTCGATGACAGTGACCTGTTTCGGAAGAAGATGTGGAGAATTGCTCAAAGACTCGCTGATGGGTTCTGGAGACGCTGGGTGCGGGAAGTCCTGCCAAACCTACTGCCACGACAAAAATGGTGCCAAGAAGGCAAGCAGCTTAAGAAAGGAGACGTTGTGGTAATTGTAGACCCGGCCTTGCCCCGCAATGTCTGGCCCATAGGAATACTCCACGACGTGCACCCAGGCGCCGACGGACGTATACGAATTGTTGACGTAAAAACAAAAACTGGAATACTTACCAGACCTGTAGCACGTTTAGCGTTGCTTCCCACAGCCGCATATGATTGTCCTTGACGGACAATGGGGCGGAGAATGTAGACGACGCGATGAACTGTACCTGAAAGAAAGTCTAATAAAAAATAATAATTGTCTTTCACTAGTTTTATATAACTTACATATCTACATAGATACTTACCTGCCGCTGTTTTCTATGTGTTTAATAAACGTATGCGCGAGCGCATGCACATGTGTGAGTGTCGCCTAACGGCCAATAGCAATTAGTTGTCCTTCAGCTACCGTACGACGCACGCATGTACATGCACTTAAGCACCCCTATTTGTGTACCGAATTCTTTTACTTTCGTTCCTCTCGACCAGTGCCAGCCCCCGTCGCTTACAAGCAGTATACAAAGTAACAATGGTTTCCTAAAATGCTACTAAACGTCATAATACAATTGAATATTATACGTTGCCAAACTAAAATATAAGAAAATGTTTATGGGTACAATTTTGTATTTACCTAACTGACGTTGTCCTATGTAACCGGTACGTTCGCCGCATTCATTTGTTGGTCAAATATAATACTCTTGTAATATTTCTTAAAAGTGTACTTGCATTTTTTAAGCCTAATGGGCGGTGGTATATTATTCCAGACTTTTGAAGCGGCGTACTTAAAACTACCTTTAAATCCGGCTAATTTTTGATTCGGAATTATTAACTTAAAATTTATAAAATTTCTAGCGCGGTGACGATTTTCCTTATAAAAATGAAGTTTTTCAAATAGGTATATGGGCTTATTAGTATATATAACTGTATGTGTGAGGCAAGCTAAATGAAGTTCCCTTCTTGATTCCATATTGAGAATCTTTTTCTCTGCCAATATTGGAGAAATATTGGCTCTCTTCGGTACATCAACACAAAACCGGACACATGCGTTCTGGACCCTCTGAATAGCTTTCTTAATGTATTTGTGAAGTCTGGGCCCATAAACAGTGTCACAGTAGTTGAAGGGCGACAACACTAGCAGATCGGTAAGAATCACTCGGATTTTATAAGTGAGATGTTTTTCAAGAATATGAATGAATTTCAAGTATACGGCTTTCATAGTTTTTGAATTTAGCAACAGATTCTGAAATAAAGCTCGGAAAAATATCTTCGAAAATTGGAGAACCTAGCTAGGTGGCTTAGGAAATATCGGTGTACTATTTTTATGTTTGGTGTTCTTAGAACATCAAATTTGGGTTTTAAATCGAGTAAATTTAAGGTGGGGTTTTGAATAAAAAACTCGCACTTACTAAAATTAAGTTCTAAGCTAATTGATTTGAATTAGGATTGATGGTCGAAAGGCTAGGTTAGGTAGACAGTAAGGTATCCAAGTCACCTCCTAGGGTTCCGTCGACAAGTTACTAAAAGTTAAATTTAGATTTTAAATCTCGAATAATAGGGTGAATAGCTAATCTGAAGATTTCTGCCCGAGAGGGTCGCCCTGCTGACAGCCTACTTGCGACGATTAATAATTTTCTTGTCTTCATATCTCAGTGATAGAATGCAAACAGTGGATGTAAATGGAACCCATCCTGACATTCAGACTATATTTGTGCTACAAAAAAGAGCCATTCGCTCTATACAGCGTGGAGCATTTCTAAAGACTGGGATAGTGTCATCTGAGTGATCTACAATCGAATTATTTATTACAATTGTAAAACTGGATTTAAAAGTAAAAAAAAACGTCAAAATTAAATTACTTTAATATCAGTGACAACCCTACTAATTCCAAGTTTTATTTAGATTTTAAATGACACCTGTTTTTAACCCCCGACGAAAAAAAGAGGGGTGTTATAAGTTTAACATGTGTATCTGTGTATCTGTGTATCTGTGTATCTGTGTATCTGTCTGTGGCATCGTAGCGCCCAAGCGGATGGACCAATTAAAGTGCGGTTTTTTTTAATCGAAAGACTTTTCCGTCGAGATGGTTCTTAGCTATGTTTGGTGGAAGTAGGACCAGTAGTTTCCAAGATATTCAGCTTTAATTGGAACAAGTGACAAGATCTCAGCCAATATTGAAGCCAAGGATTCCAAATTTTGGTTAAATGTTAAGTATTATTAGCATTTTCTATATCACTCACTAAATGAGGATCTCATGATGACCAGGTCGTTGTTAACGGATCTCAGCCAATATTGAAGCCAAGGGTTTCAAATTTTGGTTAAATTCTAAGTATTATTAGCATTTTCTATATCACTCACTAAATGAGGATCTCATGATGACCAGGTAGTTGTTAATGGATCTCTGCCAATATTGAAGCCAAGGATTTCAAATTTTGGTTACATGTTAAGTATTATTAGCATTTGCTATATCACTCACTAAATGAAGGACTCGTGATGACCAGGTAGTTGTTAATGGATCTCTGCCAATATTGAAGCCAAGGATTTCAAATTTTGGTTAGATGTTAAGTATTATTAGCATTTGCTATATCACTCACTAAATGAAGGACTCGTGACGACCAGGTAGTTGTTAATGGATCTCAGCCAATATTGAAGGCAAGGATTCCAAATGTTGGTTAAATGTTAAGTGTTATTGGCATTTTCTATATCACTCACTAAATAATAATAATAATAAATGTTTATTTCAGGCAAGTCAGTACACCCATATACACATTAAAAATTAAAAGCAAAAGTAGATGTAAAAAGTAGAATAAAAATAATAAATGAGGATCTCATGATGACCAGGTCGTTGTTAATGGATCTCAGCCAACATTGAAGCCAAGGATTCCAAATTTTGGTTAAATGTTAAGTATTATTAGCATTTTCTATATCACTTACTAAATGAAGGTCTCATGATGACCAGGTAGTTGTTAATGGATCTCAGCTAATATTGAAGCCAATAATTCCAAACGCTGGATAAATGTTAAGTTTTATTAGCATTTTCCTTATCACTCACTAAGTGAAGATCTCATGATAATCATCTAGCAGGACTGGACTAAGAGGGTCAGGGCCCCTAGGCACTTGGCATTTGGGGCCCCCTCCCCTATATGGAGAACATTATTATGATACAAGTCCTGCGTCTGGGACTGGGTCCCTAGACTAGCTGGGCCACTAGGCCCGGGCATAGGGGTAAATACGGCCCTGCCATCTAGATGTGAAAGGATCTAAGCTTAAAATTTCAAATGTTGGTTAAATGTTAAGTTTTATTAGCGTAATCAACTATTTAATAAAATTTTGACAGTACAATAATTTGGTACCATGCAGCTGAAGATTGCCGTAGGAACTCCTTAACAGCACAAAATAAACCCATAGTGTTTGGGCTCATCTGATTGTTCTTAATGAGCAATTAACGTTTGTGTAAGAAAGTACCTACGGTCGATATTAAGCCGAGTCTCAGAAAACCTTTTTAATTTCTGTCACAATACTGGGTCACTGTTTTTAAGTTTTGCAATTCTGCTAAAGCTGAAATGTCATTAGGACTATTGAACAGGTTCCTTTGATTGAGGTCACAAATAGCAACACCTTGCAAGATTTTAACGCGACTAAAGGGACACGTAAGCTTTGGCAAAAGTACTCGCCTAAGTGAATAACAACTTTTTAGCATTCTGTAGTCAACAAGGAACTGGAACCTTTAGAGTTTCACCATGTCCGTCCGTCCGTCTGTCTACGGCTTAGCTCAGAGACATAGTGGTAGAATACATTTTTAAAAACTTTTTTTTTGTTTACCTGCCCTACACGTAAAAATTTTTTTTTTTACGGTTTATCCCATGGTGTGGGTTATCGATGATTAAGGTCTTTCAAAACTAAGTCAAGTTACCTAGCATCAACGGATTTTTTTTTGGAGCTAAGTAAGCCACCCCTACAATTTGGGTCCTGTAGATTGGAAACCTGGTTCTGTTTTAGGCCACAAGTAACATGTTCTTTCAACTCATCCAGTGCATTTAAAGTATATATTTTGATGGTCTTGGCTAATAACTTAGCCATTGCCATTTTGTCATTATAAGCATTAACTAATTTGACTTTAACGTTTTTTTCCCAGAATGTTGCTTAAGGCTATTTAAATCAAAATATATCCAAATTTCAATCTTAGAGAAGCCGGCTTTCGTTACCACTGGCTTGGGATCCTGTTGTCGTACACATAGTCAAGGATCAAGCTCGAGGAAAGACTGGAAACTATGGACCTTAAACGGTGCAAAACCAAAAAAGTGTTAAATGTATAAAATTCGGGGAGAAAACTTCTGTTTGTTTAAAAAATATGAAATAAAAATAAAATTAAACATTTAAAAAACCCCCGACATGACAACCTGTAAAAAGAAAGAAATAAAATCTACGAAATGTGCCTTAACAATGTACAGTAGAAAAAGAATCCAAGCTTCGTTGCGTCGGGGGACCGCTAAGTAAATGAAATGCAATGTACTTAAAATCGTGAAGTGGGAAGCCCTAAATAAATGCATACTTACAATTTTGCGTTGAAAAATATATTTCATTTCACTTAGGTTACGTACTTAGCGGTCCCCCGAACGCAACGACGCTTGGATTCTTTTTCTACTGTACATTGTTAAGGCACATTTCGTAGATTTTATTTCTTTCTTTTTACAGGTTGTCATGTCGGGGGCTTTTTAAATTTTTAATTTTATTTTTTAACTTAAGCGATGTTCAAAAGATGCTAGGGTTGATATGTGCAGATTTTTACACTAATGTTTAACAAGCTGTATCTCAAAAATGGATAGAAATATGAATTATTCAGTCTGAACAGTTCCCGGTTTGCTTAAAAGTACCTCGATCTGTTCCACCCTGTATATACTCTGAGTTCCTGTGACTATTACGGAAACGGATTGACAGAATCAACAACGAATCATAGCGTGATGACGTCGAAAGTCTACCCGTCATTCTGCAGTAGGATACCTTATTTTCTTATACCATGGGTGCATGATACACGGATGTTATGATTGAGGTTGATATGATTTTGTCACTCAATTTTAAATATGACTGATCTAAGCTGATTGTGATTTATTATAAGATAAAAATTTATACTTAATCTTCTATCTTTTCACCATTGATTTGCTACTGTTGCTTATCACCAAAATGACTAATCCTAATCATGCCTAATGTCAATTTAATATCAAACGATATTGACGAGAGTGTCAATATCGGCAAGTCAATGGTGTTAGAAGTACCTGAGCAATGTAAAAGCGCCTTAGGTAAGTTAAAAAACACTCTCAAATGTTTCACATTGAATATTAGGAGCATAAATCGTAACTTTGATGATTTACAAGTGCTATTAACAAGATTGAATATTAATTATGAAATCATTATACTAACCGAATGCTGGTTACATGATGACATTATATTACCTAAACTTAAATATTATCAATGCTCTGCAACCACCCGGAACTATAACCAAAATGACGGAATTGTAGTTTATACTAGAGACGGCTCGTTATTTGAAACTTCGGAACCATCCGAATGCATTGAGGCAAACTGCTTAGTCACTACACTGAATACGGAGTATGCCATTGTGTCTATTTATCGACCTCCATCGTTCAAAAAACTTGACACTTTTGTAAATGGGCTGAACCTACTACTGACAAAACTCAAACTTTTCCAAAATATAATAATTATGGGCGATATTAACATCGATATCAAAGATGGAAACCTAGATCCTCGTTCATCCGATTATTTGGACATGCTTACACTTAATGGTCTTCTACCAGCGCATATCCTACCCACAAGATATAATAATTGTCTTGATCATTGTTTCGTTAAAACCAAACTCCCAGCTACGACAATAGTATGTGATATAACTACTACAGATCACTCTTGTGTAATGCTATCTCTCTCAAAATATCCAGTGAAAAATTCCACTAACCTACGTAAAATAAAAAGAATTGATTATATTTCGACAATTAAAGAACTTGAACAGGTAAACTGGACTGAACTGCTTTTGAATAGAGATTGTAATTCAGCTACTAATATATTTATATCACACTTAACTTGCACTTTGGATAAATACACCACGTATGTAACTAAGTCTCGTAGGGAAATTAATATCAAGCCGTGGATCACGCCAGGTCTGATCCGCTGCATGAGGAATAGAGACAATCTGCATTTAAAATTAAAGAGAGATCCCGAAAACGCTATCTTAAAAATTACTTACCGGAGGTATCGTAATACCTGTAATAATATACTCAATAGACTTAAAGGGGCATATCAAAGAGCTCAAATTTTGTCAAATGCTAACAACTTAAAAAAACAATGGGAAATCATCAAAAACGTCTGCCACATAAATAGGAATTCTGATAACACAGCGCATTTACTGAAATTAAAACCCACCCCTCTAACTTCTGTAAATTACATAAATGAATATTTTGCTAATATTGGCAAAGACTTGGCTAGTGAGATAATCAATAGAACAGGTTTACGTGAACAACAACGTGTCGATGAATTGAAAGTGTCGGTGTCTTCACCGAATTCAATGTATCTGATGCCTACTGATGCTCTAGAAGTTAGCCAAATAATACGCAGCCTTAAATCAAGTGCTACCACTGGGTGGGACGGAATCTCATCTAACTTTCTGAAAATGGGGGCTGATCTATTTAGCAAACCGATTTCTTATATTTGTAACCTCTGCTTTCAAGAAGGTAAGTTTCCGGATGCGTTAAAAAAATCGGTCGTGATTCCGGTGTTCAAATCTGGGGACAGAGACTGTATCTCCAATTATAGACCAATCTCACTATTACCTACACTAGCTAAAATATTAGAAAAACTCATAAATAATAGAATCAAAACTTATTTAGATAAAAATGGAATCCTATCGGTTAATCAATTTGGCTTCAGAGAACAGAGATCCACTGAAGACGCGGTAAAAAATGTTACCTCATATATTGTTGACCACATTGATAATAATAAAAAAGTTCTTGGTATTTTTTTAGATCTTAAGAAAGCTTTCGATACAGTCTCTGTTCCCATCCTCTTCAAGAGGCTGGAGAGTGTAGGTGTAAGGGGCCCGCCACTTCAACTCCTGACTGACTATCTATCCAATCGAAAACAGTCGGTTAGAGTCGGTGAACACCTTAGCAATGAAGAAGACATCCTGTTCGGTGTGCCGCAAGGTAGTGTCCTCGGGCCAACCCTATTTTTAATATATATCAATGATCTTTGTCTCCTCTCGCTGAAAAACTCACAAGTCGTTGCTTTCGCTGATGACACCGTTCTACTTTTCCAGGATAGTTCCTGGGATGAGTTGGGTAAGACTACTCAGGAGGGTTTTAATCGTGTGATTGAGTGGCTGGACTTTAATCTTCTTACGTTAAACTTGGCAAAAACAAAGTTCATAACGTTTAGTGTGCGAAACAATACCCAACCACCTTCTGATTCAGTCATGGTAAAAGCACATTACTGCTCTAGATTGTCTGACTGCACGTGTGTCTCAATAGGAATTACAGATACTATCAGATACTTAGGTGTTGAACTGGATAAAAACCTCAATTGGCATAATCATATCGCAAATGTAACAAGAAGGGTCAGAAAATTAATCTATGTATTCAAAAACCTTAGACATGTTTGTGACAGGAAGTTGTTAACTACGATATATTATGCTCTTTGTCAATCAATTACAACTTACTGCATCAGTGCATGGGGAGGTTCTGCCAAAACTACGTTGCTGCCACTTGAACGTGCCCAGCGCGCCGTACTTAAAGTTCTGTCATTTTAGATATCCGACACAACAACTATATCAAGATATGTCAGTACTTACAGTGCGACAGCTTTTTATTAAATCCATAATATTAGTGCAGCATCATAAACACCCTGACCACTGCTCATCGCGCCGCAGACTTGACCTAGTCTATACTATCCCCAAATCAAACCTAGCTTTTTCTCGTAAATTTCAAAAATATCTCGGCCCCTTACTCTACAATCGCGTTAGTAAGTGCATAAAATTGCGGGACCTGAGTTTCTATCAATGTAAAAAAACATTAAACACTTATCTAAATTCAATTACCTATGAAGACGCTGAAAAACTCATAAAATAAATGGCTTGATACACACACACTCACACTTACTCCCTCACTAACACACGTATATTTGTCTACTAAGACTCATTTTCAAATAAACTAGGAATCCCTCATGTAAAATTAAATACATATTATGATTTCCATTATAAGACATAAAAAACCATCTGTACTTTTTACATATACTACATGTTTACGTCTTAGAACTAAGATAACGCTCATTAGTGATTGAGTTGAGTTTGCACCTCGTTCCCATGCTACGATATGGATACCAGGTGCAAGCTTAACTCAACAGCATACGGTGAACCTGAGGATGATTGAGTTTCACCCTCAATTTTATTTTAAGTTACTACTTATTACGTTTGTTATATATTATAGTTTGATTCTAGCGCTCATCACTGGTACTGTGTTCTTCTCACAAAATAAATATGATATTTTGAGACTATGGATGACGATTCTTACTCCACCGTGATACAGTTTTTAACTAGTACGGGGAGTAAAGGACATCATTATATTCTTCGAATGTAACGTAACAACTACATAATAGTAACAAGTGCTAGCTAAAGATGTATTAGATAATATTATTAAGTTACCCACATATTTCTACTAAAAATGTAAAAACCAGAAAGAGATGTTAATTTGTAAGTAGTTGTTAAATGAATAAAGTTATTTTATTATTATTATTATTATTATTATTATTATCTATAATCCAATTTCATAATTTTAAAACAAGTATTTTGTATTAGTCCTATTTTTCATTTTTTGTGTAGAGTAAGTTAACGTGATTTTTGACAACCCTATCGAAAGTACAGTAAAGGTATGAACCTTCGCTAGCATAGTTTTTTGTTAATATTCCTGTTGTACTTTTTGTTAGGGTTCCGTACCCAAAGGGTAAAAACGGGACCCTATTACTGAGACTTCGCTGTCCGTCCGTCCGTCCGTCCGTCCGTCCGTCCGTCTGTCACCAGGCTGTATCTCAACAACGGTGATAGCTAGACAGTTGAAATTTTCACAGATGATGTATTTCTATTGCCGCTATAACAAAAACCGGCCAAGTGCGAGTCGGACTCGCGCACCGAGGGTTCCGTACAAACACTTTCCATCCCTAAGTGGTTAAGTTAAGTTTGCACCTGGTATGTATAGCGCCCCATATAAATTAGGTGCAAAGTTAGGTATTAAAAAAAATTTTTTATGGTTTTCGTAATTATTCCTTTATCTATGCTATAAGACGTTGCTTCGTACCAAATTTCAAGATTCTCAGTTCACGGGAAGCACCCTGTAGGTTTTGATTCCCTTGCAAGTGTCGAAAATTTGCGGCATAAACGGCTGTATCTTTTGATTGCGTTGGCTTAGAAGTTTGATTTTTTCACAGCTTCAAGGGACAGTAGACCTGAGTAATTGATATAAATTTCAGCTTCATACCTCCACGCGTTCCTGAGAAAAAGGGTCTTGACAGACGGACGGACGGACGGACAGACGGACAACAAAGTGATCCTATAAGGGTTCCGTTTTTTCCTTTTGAGGTACGGAACCCTAAAAATACTAAAAATAAAACAAAATAAATATTTAAGGGGGGCTCCCATACAACAAACTTGTTATAGATTATATATATGTATAGGTACGGAACCCTTCATGCGCGAGTCGGGCTCCTACTTGCTCAATTTTTTTTAATACATATTTGCTACGGCTCTTTTTATCACCTTGGTTAATTTTGACTACATGACTGTATGGAATAAATCTATTCATTCGAGACCTTTACAATTATAAATTAATGTTATAAGTCTTTAGGCGGCACAATTAATTTTTTCATCAAATTAATCATAACGTTTATTCTGTAAGTAAGCAACAATGGCCCTTTTACATGTCTAAATCTGAATCTACCGGTATTTCATAAGAGGAAACCGCTGTTGAGAAGAAAGCCGAAAGAAACTCAATAGTAAGTATTTTTTCGTAAATTATTCTTAAAAACTAATACAATTATAGCCATATACAATAATATACCTAGTAATCGATGCAATAGAAGATATAATACAAGATTCTCCAAATCAATGTTTACACTAATAATTATAATGAAATAAAGTGATTTTTTCAAAGATGTAGAAGGGATCTAGGCGTCAGGACATGCAATAGTTATACAGCCTGTTACCGGCATGCGGGCATTTATTAAAACTGATAATAATATGATCCATTAGTAATTGTTTGCGTGTATTAGCTAATCATAATTATGTGAGTTAACTGCACAATTAAACTTCTTAAATCCGCACATTCAATGTAGTGGGTGTACAGCGTAATTGTCGTTACTCATATCACGCTGTCATTTAACACTCACTTGTCAATTTACTGTGCTGTACATTACTGGCAATTCAAATTTTGTTAGAAAGCTAATAATGCCTGAATTTAAGTTTTAATTAATTAAATTAAGGTCATGGATACGTTAAAGATCTATGTTACTTTACTCTACTTTAAGAAAAGCCTACTTGGCGGTAACACATTGTAGATAGGTATAATTAATTAATGAAATAATTTAATGCCATTGAAAATGTATACTGTCTCAAGGCGTCAAAATAAATAACTGATGCTACAAAATAATAACTTAATTTAAATTTCTTAGAGCAGTTTAATTATTTGCCTAGCTTTGTTATGGACTTATTTGATCTTTATAGCACAAATAGAAAAGAAATCGTACAAAAGGCGGACTTAATGATGCTGGACAAAAGTTGCCGAAAAAACCTCGCGTGATTTGTACACAACACAAGCCCTATGTTAATATTACGTACCGTTATTTATTTATTTATTATAAACTTTATTGCACAATACAAAGAAAGTACAAATGGCGGACTTAATGTTTTTAGGCATTCTCTACCAGTCAACCACTGGGTTAAGCAGAAATATGTAGTCGGTGCAGGATCAAAGGTTACAGAAAAAACAGTCATACAACGCAGATATATATACAACTAGCTTTTGCCCGCGGCTTCGCACGCGTAAACACAATATCATACGTTCACTACACTTAATGCGAGGCCTAAGGCCGAGCTCCGCGTAGCACCGTAGGTGCGGAGCGTCCCGAGAAAGCCGCCCACCCACTTAATATAAGTTAAAGTAATTAAATGCGAGGCCGCAGGCCGAGCTCCGCGTAGCACCGAAGGTGCGGAGCGTCTCAAAGAAGCCGCCCACCCACTTAATATAAGTTGAAGTAATTCAATGCGAGGCCGAAGGCCGAGCTCCGCGTAGCACCGTAGGTGCGGAGCGTCCCAAGGAAGCCGCCCACCCACTTAATATAAGTAGAAGTAACTTAATGCGAGGCCGAAGGCCGAGCTCCGCGTAGCACCGTAGGTGCGGAGCGTCTCAAAGAAGCCGCCCACCCACTTAATATAAGTAGAAGTAACTTAATGCGAGGCCGAAGGCCGAGCTCCGCGTAGCACCGTAGGTGCGGAGCGTCCCAAGGAAGCCGCCCACCCACTTAATATAAGTCAAAGTAACTTAATGCGAGGCCGAAGGCCGAGCTCCGCGTAGCACCGTAGGTGCGGAGCGTCCCAAGGAAGCCGCCCACCCACTTAATATAAGTCAAAGTAACTTAATGCGAGGCCGAAGGCCGAGCTCCGCGTAGCACCGTAGGTGCGGAGCGTCCCAAGGAAGCCGCCCACCCACTTAATATAAGTCAAAGTAACTTAATGCGAGGCCGAAGGCCGAGCTCCGCGTAGCACCGTAGGTGCGGAGCGTCTCAAAGAAGCCGCCCACCCACTTAATATAAGTTGAAGTAACTTAATGCGAGGCCGCAGGCCGAGCTCCGCGTAGCACCGAAGGTGCGGAGCGTCCCAAGGAAGCCGCCCACTCACTTAATATAAGTCGAAGTAACTTAATGCGAGGCCGAAGGCCGAGCTCCGCGTGGCACCGTAGGTGCGGAGCGTCTCAAGAAAGCCGCCCACCCACTTAATATAAGTTGAAGTAACTTAATGCAAGGCCGCAGGCCGAGCTCCGCGTAGCACCGAAGGTGCGGAGCGTCGCAGAGAAGCCGCCCACCCACTTAATATAAGTTGAAGAAACTTAATGCGAGGCCGAAGGCCGAGCTCCGCGTAGCACCGCAGGTGCGGAGCGTCCCAAGGAAGCCGCCCACCCGCTTAATATAAGTCGAAGTAACTTAATGCGAGGCCGAAGGCCGAGCTCCGCGTAGCACCGTAGGTGCGGAGCGTCCCAAGAAAGCCGCCCACCCAGTTAATATAAGTCGAAGTAACTTAATGCGAGGCAGAAGGCCGAGCTCCGCGTAGCACCGTAGGTGCGGAGCGTCCCAAGGAAGCCGCCCATCCACTTAATATAAGTTGAAGTAACTTAATGCGAGGCCGAAGGCCGAGCTCCGCGTAGCACCGTAGGTGCGGAGCGTCCCAAGAAAGCCGCCCACCCACTTAATATAAGTCGAAGTAACTGAATGCGAGGCCGAAGGCCGAGCTCCGCATAGCACTGAAGGTGCGGAGCGTCCCAAGGAAGCCGCCTATTAAGTTACTTAAACATATGTTAAGTGGGTTGGCGGCTTCCCTGAGACGCTCGTGGAACTCGGCCTACGGCCTCGCATTAAATTACTAAGGGTTTATAAAGTATCTTAGCACCGAAGGTACGGAGCGTCCCAGGGAAGGGCATCTTCCCCACTTAAAATATGTTCAAATAACTTAATTCGAGGCCGCTCACCAACTTAATATAAGTTTAAATGTATGAGCGGCTTTCCTGGGACGCTCTGCACCTTCGGTGCTATGTGAAGCTCGGCCTACGGCCTCGCATTAAGTTACTACTTATATTAGTGGGTGGGCGCCTTCCCTAGGACGCTCCGCACCTGCGGTGCTACGCTTGTGAACATGATCTTGGTTTAATTAAGATTGCGTCAAGACTTAGGTACGTTTAAAAGATTGTTTTTTAATATTTATTGTCTATTGTAGATTTAAAAAACTTAATGCGAGGCCGCCCACACACTTAATAATATAAGCTTCAATGTGTGAGCGGCATCCCTGGGACGCTCTGCACCTTCGGTGCTACGCAGAGCTCGGCCTACGGCCTCGCATTAAGTTACTACTTAAATTAGTGGGTGGGCGACTTCTCTAGAACGCTCCGCACCTTCGGTGCTACGCTTGTGAAGATCATCTTGGTTTAATTAAAATTGAGTCAAGACTTAGGTAAGTTTAAAAGATGGTTTTTAATATTTATTGTCTATTGTAGATTTAAATGAAATGAAATGAAATAATTTATTGAATATTTATTGTTTATTGTAGATAACTATTCAAAGCACCTTGAAAAATAATTAGCTCGTAGTCCTACCTGAACATATATTAATGAAATCTATTAAGATGACAATAAATTATTTTCGTCTACAATGGTACTAATATAATAATATGATCTGTCATAATAATTTCCTAAGTAACGCCATAAGATTAAGGTGCCAACTTAAGAGCTTGTTCACACTTACGTTTTTTCCGGCGGTTTCCCGGCGGGACGGGAACGCGGCGTGCACGCGGCGAGCACGCAGCGATATCTTCGCGATTATTTGCCGCCGCGCTGACGTCGCGTGGACGCGGCGTCACCGCGGCGGTATGAATGAGCCCGTAAATTTAATAAAATGACATTATAGTAATAGACACTTTTAATTGAGCAGGAACGCCATGCCGGATCCTCCCAAAGTCTGCGGTATAATTTTTTTCTTATCCCTTTTAATCGCCTTGACAGTAAAACAGCTAGAAGTATCTCCTAGTCGGAGTCCATTTTGTAATTAACGTGACCGTACGTGGCTTGATCGCCGCGTCGACGCGGCTTCACCGCGGCGGCACGCTGGCGGCAGATAATCGCGAAGATATCGCAGCGTGCTCGCCGCGTGCACGCCACGTCCCCGCTCCGCCGGGAAACCGCCGGCAAAAACGCTAGTGTGAACAGACCCTATCTCAATCGAGCGTACGTCAATAATGGCGACAGCACCACTGAATGGATACGTTTTTTTTTTTTTTTTTTTTTGATTACGGGTGAGCCCGAGCCTTTCGGCTGTACCAGGGCGGTCTGATTGTGCGGGTGGGGTCACAGAATGGGACCTCCGGACCCGCAAAATGAATGGATACGTGATGGCAAGGTGATGGCCTCACTGTTTTGTTATCCGTGTATAATGAATAAGGAAGCAAAGGAAAATGCATGAGATAACACGGTTATTATTTCAGTAGGCTCTGGGTTTAAATCCCGGCTAGGTGAAATCCTTTCTACATTGTAAATTTAATAATTTTGTCTTGTCTCGAATCATGGTTGTTTTTCATACAAAATGCATACATTGTCGAGCAGCAACTCTCAATAACTGATACACTGCTGCTTATATTAGGTATGCGATCAATATTCAACAACTTCGGTAGTAATTCTCGAAAGTCCAGGTTAACCCATCACAGCTAGACTCTAGCTTGTGCCGAATCGTGGTCACGGGCACGCAACGACGTGCGTGAACCCTTGGCCTTGGTGTCGAGGGGACCCATTATTGGCTCCAAGACCTTACATGTATGGAGCTGGTGTTATTAACTCAGGAAAAATCTTAACAGCGCGATGCAGCCGCTAGTATGGAGATATTGTCAAAGTAACAACGCCATCTAGCGGAAAATTGGGTCATTGAGAACAAAATCTTAACACACCGTTCGAATAAATTTTATATATAAAAACTGCATAGATGCAAAATTGTGGCTAAATATATCGTATATTTATCGTTTATTATACATTTCGCTACCTTATTAGTAAGTTAGGCCAAACACAAACAATACAAAAATTTGCGCCTAATGTTCTAAATGTTGGTTGGTAAAAGATATTTAAAAATGTATTTAATTTACTTAAATTGATTCGAAATACTTTTATTTCAATTACACTCGATAAAATGGCATTAAAAAATCTGTTTTATTCATTAACATTTTTTATTGCGTCTCCGGGCTTTTTTATGGTCAATACTTACAAACTACAGAAGAATATAATTGCATATTCAATAAAAGAGCATTAATTAGTTCCTATTGTCGCAAATTGTGTTTTTAAAGAAATGTATGTTTTTTTTTTGAGCATGAGCCAACTTACATCGAACATTGCACTCATATTTTCGTCTGTGTTGGTCGATAATTGGCGCCATCTTTCTAATCTAACTAAGACGGTTTCCGTACCTCAACGCCTCAAACAACCTTAACCTTATTGTTAATACCGGTGGGCCGCGCGGAGGAGGTATTATGTCGAATTCATACTTTTTAGTTTTTGTACACGTAAGAGCCACGCGGGGGTCGCGTCGTTCTAAATTCAAAATCACAAACGCTGCCATTATAAGGTTACACATTGTAAGGAAAATATTTCATGGAATTTATGTTTTCAGAGATAAATATTAATCATAATAAAAAGTATCCTATAACCATCTTTGGATGTTCAGCTATTCCTGTACCAAAATTGGTAACTTTTTATCCAGCCGTTTCGGCGTTATTAGAGGACAAAGGTTTTTTTGAAAACAGATGGCGCCAGGTTGGCACGGCGAAGCGTGTCCATACAAAACAACTATCCGGCTGCATCACGCTATCGAGATTTTTCCTGAAATCATGACCTCCCTCCATATAAAATTTATTTTCAATACAAATTTAGGATTTTATAATAGTATAGATAAGAATGTATATACAGGGTGATTCCGGGGTCATGGAGCAGGAGTGAATGGGGTACTCGGGAGGGTCACACTGAGCAACTTTCACTATGGGGACAACCACGAAAACTCGAAAAATAATACCGTGAAAAGAATTGGACATGAAACCGGAGCGGTGAAGGGGGACTACCAGCTTAAGTCTACGAGAAGTAAGTACGGAGAGTGCAACCAGGGTGAGCAGTCACAAATTGAAACTTGGATTTGAAATAATCGGGAGTGGTTGGATCTAATAAGATCGAAAAGAGAACGCGGAGAATTCTTTGAGATCTACGTTACAATGACCATTCAGTGTATAATGTGACGTAGGGTTGTTCACCTGAGTGTAATGTGAAGGTTGTGCTTCACGGAAGGTGGTTGGCCGTCAACTTAAGAATAAAGTAGTTTTTAGATTTAGAATAAGACGTATGACATTAGTCATACAAATAAAATGTATAGGGAGTTTTAGACTAGCCTCCGGGCGAAACAGTTAAAAAACGCACCACCCATATTTTACCCAGCTCCCTGGAGCTTCTCTCTTGGGTTCACACTTGGTGGAGGCGCGAACGCTTATATCTAGAGTCGCGCGATTATTGAAAGTTTCCCCGCTCCCAGTTAATTTTTTGTCCACAGATTCTTGGGCATACGTTACAATTACGTACTGAGAGCATACGGTTTGCATAGGAGCCGAACAGGAGCGAAGCGCATCGTCTATATGCGAACGAAGCATAACGAAGAATAAGTGCACATTTGGCAATTTCGAATTGCCATCGCTGTGGTATTGTATGTTGACGGCACTGCCGTAAAGGAGCGAGTTCGACAGACGGGTGAAGTTGACGAATCATTGAATCATCCATTATCATTTTTCATCCCACGCGATTATAATCTATTTGTGCATTTGATTTGTTTCCGACGTTGGAGATTTTTAATTAATGGCCCAAGTGAGAAAACACGAATAAAATAATCACAAATGGCGATTGCGGTTTAATTTTTCGGGACCCGCATTACAGAATAGTTTCAGACATCGTTTGAAGATGTTATGTCAAAGTTAAACAACGAATTCCCGTCGAGCCAATAAATTATGTACAAGGATTTTATCATCGACGGCAAAAGTCACAAGAATCACCATTAATTCGTTCGGTGCGAGAATCACCGCCGCGACACATTTATCACACTTAATAGACAAATGTGTCGAGGTTAATGATATCGAAGCTTGGCATAACCTTTTACTTTTCTCTTTTCACATCCTCCACGCCCACAATGACGGTACATCAACATCGCTCACCCAAAAAATTAAAAACAACTGCATGAACCATTCCTCACCTCCCTTAGCCCATGCAAATTCCACCTCAACCTCATCGTTCAACCGCCGCAAAGCCGTCGAAGCCAAAATCAGCGACGGAGATTTGAAAGGTGCCGCCCGTCTTTTATTTTCTAACGACGTGCTGTCACCAAATACCCCTGACACTCTTTCGGCCCTACAAACGAAACATCCCCCAGGACCTTCAACGCCGTATTTTTTCGATCCACCAGCGGCAAACCAGGCCTGCCTAAAAATTAAAAATAGAGATGTCACCCAAGCAATTGAATCTTTCAAAACCGGTTCCGCTGCAGGCCTGGATGGACTCTCACCCCAACATTTGAAGGATTTGACATCTCACTCTGTGGGCGATGCTGGTGAACGCCTAGTAGAGTCCTTAACAAAATTGGTCAATGCTATGTACTTGGGCAATGTCAACCCACAGATAGTTCCGATTCTCTATGGCGCAAACCTCATTGCCCTAACCAAAAAGGACGGAGGGGTGAGACCAATTGCCGTTGGATCTACTCTGAGACGTCTCGCCTCCAAAATTGCTGTTAGGTTTATCTCTTCCAAATTACAGTCCGTTTTCGAACCTACACAACTCGGTTTCGCTGTAAAAGGAGGGTGCGAGGCAGCCGTCCATGCCTTGCGAACTTATCTCTCCAAAGAATCCTGCGATGTACTAGTCAAAATTGATGTAAAAAATGCTTTTAATTCTGTAAATAGGGACACCCTGCTGACAGAAGTAAAAAACAATGTTCCGGAAATATACAACTACCTTCTCCATTGTTATGCCGATCCATCACATCTTATTTACCGAGAAAATGCTTTATCATCAGAAGTAGGCTGTCAGCAGGGCGACCCACTCGGGCCAGCAATTTTCAGTTTGGCTATTAACCCTATTATTCGAAATTTAAAATCAAAATTTAACGTTTGGTACCTGGATGACGGAACCCTAGGAGGCGATTTGGATACCTTACTGTCTGACCTTTCAACCATCAATTCTGAATTCAAATCAATTGGCTTAGAGCTCAACTTTAGCAAATGCGAGCTCCTCATACAAAACCCCACCTTAAATGTTCTCGATTTAAAACAAAAATTCGATGCTCTAACACCGAACATAAAAATGGTAGACCGATATTCCCTCAGCCTCCTAGGGTCTCCAAT
The DNA here is from genome assembly GCA_947623375.1 of Apotomis capreana. Taxonomy (NCBI): domain Eukaryota; kingdom Metazoa; phylum Arthropoda; class Insecta; order Lepidoptera; family Tortricidae; genus Apotomis; species Apotomis capreana. The sequence goes on from OX392520.1 coordinate 5,140,877, forward strand.
TTTCGAAGAATCTTTTCCGAACTTCATTTCAGAATGTGTTTCCAAATTCAAAAGCTATGAAAGCCGTCTACTTGAAATTAGCCCCCATTTCGCTACTACCATTCTTAAATTCTGCCTTTTTGTCCCGAAATTCACTTATGTCCTTCGCTGCTGTCCATTCTTTAAATTTCCAAATTTACTTGGTCAAATTGATGACATAATCAAAGCAAATCTGGAATGCATTTTAAATATTCAGTTCAGCGTAGAATCCTGGACCCAAGCATCCCTTCCCATTCGCTTTGGTGGGCTTGGGATTCGCAAAATTACCTCCATCTCCACGCCAGCTTTTTTGTCCTCTGCCCATAGCTCGGCAGGTCTCATAGGTAAAATTCTAAGGGCTTTCTTTCCCTTAAACTATGAGACTGCGGGCTTGACAGAGGCCAAAAGAGCTTGGTCCGCTGCTAGCCCGGGAGAGGACTTCCCTGAAAATTTAAATTCCCAAAGGACCTGGGATGACATTCAATCAAATTTTATTTATAATTCCCTCTTGAGTCGCAGTACGGGCTCTGAACGGGCCAGAATATTGGCAGCGGGTACCAAAGAAGCTGGCCACTGGCTGCACGCTTTCCCATCAGCCAACACTGGTACCTTTTTAGAGCCCGACACCCTCCGCATTGCCACCTGCCTGCGCCTAGGAATTAATTTATGCACGCCACACACATGCCCCTGCGCCAGCGAGGTCAACGCGCTGGGACATCACGGCCTCTTATGTCAAAAAAGTGCAGGCCGCTTCTCTAGACATGCCGCTCTTAACGACATTATCCGCCGCTCTCTTGCCACCGCCAACGTGCCGGCAGTTCTAGAACCACCGGGCATCGCCAGGGATGATGGCAAGAGACCGGACGGAATGTCACTGATTCCGTGGAGGTTAGGCCGGGTGCTGGTGTGGGACGCCACTTGCGTAGACACACTGGCCCCGTCTCACCTTCACGGAACATCAAACAGAGCAGGGGCGGCAGCAGAGGCGGCCGAAAAATTAAAACATAATAAGTATAGAGGTCTCGGCCCCGAATATAATTTTATTCCTTTCGGGGTCGAGACTTTAGGTCCGTGGGGTCCCAGCGCCCACAAACTCTATAAAGACCTCGCTAAAAGATTGATTGAAACTACTGGGGACCGAAGATCTGGCAGTTTCCTCGCACAACGCATTAGCATTGCTATTCAGCGAGGAAATGCTGCCAGCGTCTTCGGGACCATGCCGCGGGGGCACAGTTTTTTACACCTTTTTTAGTTTATTTTAGTCACGTAATTATTTTATTTATAACTAATTCCTTGATTAAGTTTTTAATATGAATACGTAATAATTTATTAAATTTAATATTTATGTCATTCGTTTCTATACGCTTGAAGCACACATTGTTGACATCAGACAAGCAACTGTCAGTGAAAATATGGAATTTTGCCAGTGGAAAACATTCAGTTTCAGTGTTGTCAAATGATGTAGCAAATGGGTGAATTTCAACAAGCTCTAAATTTACCTAATTTTGGTGGCTTTTTTTATTTTTGATGTTAGAGTCAAAATTATATATCAATAATACGAATAAAGTCATAACCAATATTGTGTAGTAATGGCCCTTTGCTATACATAATAGTTTTAAAGATATTATGATTTTAGTAATTTGCGTGCCACCAAAATTGTACATCTACACCAAAATTAGTTACTTGTGCTATAAATTAATATTTGTCAATGAAATTGCCTGCTGGAAATGAAAAGAAAGTATATGTTTAATTAATCATTTCAATTATACCAAAATATCTATGAAAATCACTAACTCGTTTCTAAACAACAATATATTTTTTTCTTTTCGAGGACTTCTTCTCTTGATTGATTTTTCTTGCGATTACCCATCCTAAAAACTACATACGTTTCAAAAAAATAAGCATGTACAAAAGCGAACGTATCCCTTTAAGTGATTTCTTTCAATTAACCTTCGAGTAAATGAGTGTTAAACACAAGTAAATGGCAGACAAACCAAGCAACATGTACAATACGATAACTTTACAATAGTACAAATGAAAATGCAAAAACCAAATGAGAGAGAGATAGGCAAACAGTCAATGTAATACATATTACGATCATTCATTTCATTCATTTATTTTGATAAAACATAGTTTTACATGTCAACATAATTATAAGTACCTACTAAGTTTATATATAAATTAATTATTTATCTTGGGTAGCGAACCGGTTAAGGGTGTGCACTCAGTTACTTGAAAAAAATTCGTCAATAGAGTAGATCGCGTCTACTGCTAGTTTGGTCTTCAGTTTGTTTACAAAACAATTCATGCTAGGAGAATTCCTGATTTCTAAGGATATTTTGTTATAGACTTTAGGGCCTATAGTGTGCAGGCACTTTTTCGATTTCGCGAGACGTGTCCAAGGCGGGCGCAGCTCCCCGCGCCGCCTGGTGTCGCGCTCGTGTGAGTCACCGCGCGTCGGGAATTGTTCAAGGTTACCTCTCACGTACTTGGCTACTTCGAGGACGTACAGGCTGGGAAGGGTAAGAATTTTGGTTTCCCTGAACAATTCACGAGCCGGGTGATCCCATGGGGTTCCACTTATGCAACGAATTGCACGCTTTTGAAGCTTGAATGGTCTCTCACGATCGGCAGCATTTGCCCAAAGATCTATGCCGTATGTTAAGAGAGAGTGAAAATAACCATAATAGGCTTTTTTTAAATTGGCAGGGTGTAGACTTGGGCGCAGCCTGCCGAGCGCGAAACAGGCGGACGACAAACGATCACATAGCGAGTCAATATGGGGGCTCCATGTTAATCCGGAGTCAATTATAAGACCTAGGTATTTCACTTCATCAACTTGAGGAACAGGAATGTTATTACATAATACATTTAAGTTGTGTTCTTTTTTACCATTTAAGCCAAATTGCATGATATTTGTTTTTTCTACGTTTAGTATCATGCCGTTAGCTGAAAACCAAGATGCAACATCTGTCATTACTTTGTCAAGTTTTAATTTTAGCTCTGGTTGACTGGAAGCTGAGACAATCACACAACCGTCATCGGCGAACATGACGAATTCCGCGTCGCCGGTGGCGGTTGTGAAATCGTTCATAAGTATTAAAAACAGGTTATTTCCTATAACAGAGCCCTGCGGTACGGCGCATTCGCCAAGTTCTAACAAGTCCGATCTGGTACCACACACAGAGGTCAGCTGCTTGCGGCTCCTTAGGAAGGACGCAATTATATCTTTAAAGTTGCCTGTAATCCCATAGTGGTCCAGCTTGGCCAGGATGAGTGGATGAGAGACCAGCTCGAAGGCGCGCGACAGGTCGCAGAATATGGCGGCCACCTGTCGCGCGGCGTCGAGGTGGCCGATCACCCTGGTCACGACCTCGCGGGCCGCGTCGATCGTCGATCTGCCAGGTTGGTAGGCGTATTGCTGTTTATTTATTAGATTGTTTAAATTAAAATGTGACATTAGTCTGTCACTTAAAAGACGTTCAAAGACTTTAGAGAGTATCGGTATTAAATATATGGGCCTATAGTTTTTTAACAAGGTTAAGTCTCCTTTGCCTTTATAGATTGGCTGTATTTTAATTTTCTTTAAATTACTCGGATAGGTACCGTTCTCAATACATTCGTTAAATAGTTTACACAGTATGCTAATAATAAACTTGGGTATTAGGTCTAGTAAGCGAGTAGACATATCGTTAATGTCTTTAGAGTCTTTGCGTTTTATTTTTTGTATACATTTTTCAACGCATTGCAAATCAATAGGGCCAGTCTTAATGAGGTTAGCATGTTTGTTTACATACTTACTGAGATAACACAATGCGGCCGGGACGTCGGTGAGCGCTCCGGTGTTCGTGTTAGCGTCGACGTAGAACCGGTTGAGCGCGGTGGCGGTGGCGGCGGCGCGGCGCTCCGGCGTCGGCTCAGCTGATCCGCTCGTCAGTACGTCCAGCGCATCTTGTTTTGTGTTACCCTTACACGACTCAGATGCTATCACTCGCCAAGATGTTTTACTTATATTTGTACTATTGAATATTAAGTTGTTTATATATTGTTTACGTGTTGCACATAGTTCAAATTGGTATTTATTTTCAAGCGTTAATAAGTCACAGCTTGGCTGCGTTAAAGGAGTACTAGCTTCGATAGTTTTTAATTTGTGTAACTGATTGCGGATACTCTTAACCGGTTCGCTTATCCAAGCCTTAGATAAATTACGTACAGGATATTTTCTTAACGGAAAATTAATGTCAAAAATGTGTATTAAAATATCGATAATAGAATTAAACAATTTGTCAGGACATGTTTGCTTAAATAGAATATGATCCCAGTCATAGTTATGTAATGCGTATAAAAAGTTATCTATGTTCATTTTTGAAAATATACGTTTCCAGATTACATTGTTTTGCTGTAGAATTTTAGTTAGTGATAAACATACTACTATGCATTTATGATCGGACAAAAACATTTCGTACGGTTCTACAGATAGTACATTTTCTTTTACAATGTTGGTGTAGGCGTGATCGATACAAGTTTTTGTTGTTTTGCAAATTCTAGTTGGAAACGACACGAGAGATCTCATTCCTGCAGTTTTCATACAATCTAGCAAGACCTTTTTTTCCATTGTTTTGGATAGGAGGTCAATGTTAAAATCGCCCAATATTATTACTTTATATTGTTTAAATATTGGAAGTTCAAATAACTGGTTTAATTTAGAAATAAATAATTTAAAATTGTTGTTCTCACCTGGTTGGGGAGGGGGCTTATAAACACATAAAACGATTACGCCTACACCAACATACTCTGCCGCGCATGCTTCGAAAACCGTTTCCGTGCTTAGGTCGGACACCTCCTTGCGTTCCAGGGTGAGATGTGAAGACTTGGAGTAGATGCAGACTCCGCCGCCGTTCTTCATGGTCCTGCTGAAGCCCGCACTCAGCTTGTAGTTCAATATATTCACCGTTTCCAGCTGGTTCCTTGTTAGCCAATGTTCAGATAAACAAAGGGCGTCGGCCTTACAGTTTAACTGTAATTCACATTCTAACTTGAAGGTTTTGTTCTTTAGTCTGTTTATGTTTTGGTGAACCGTCATAAAGTTATCAGTTTGTAACTGGAGTGCCGTAGTTTGAGGGCCAGTTGAATACAGGTTAGGCGTCTGATAACCTGCGTCCCTTTTTGAACAAAAAGGGCTGCCATGGCGACACACTTATGTTTACAGGCCACACCGATGTGTCGAGGAAATCTTCGTAGACGGAGGACGGTAATCCTATTTTATATGAATTGTAGGTCGTGTGTTTCGATGGTATTAACTCGGCCGTGTAGCTCGGGGCATCATTTATTGTTTTGAGGTATTTGATGATGTCTTCGGGTGTTGTTGCTGTTTTGAAGTAGCAGGCGTGTAGGTATTTTGTCTGCTCAATACCTCTTAGGTTAGTGTCCGTTGCCGTTCCGTATGGTAATGCCAAATTTCTTTACAGTAGAAGAGAAAAGTACAGGCGTACCATTAAAGAAAATAACTGGCTTAATTTGATCTGAAAGCTTGGAAATAAGGGGCTTCCAACGACAATAGCCTGCGACTTCTTGGCATTCTTCATCAAACCAAAGAACCAAGCCCAAGCACGGATGAATTCCAGGTCTTCATTGATTTGCGAAACAAAGGAGCCAAAATCATCAATGCTGGCCGCCGCATAAAGCTGCAAATCGTCTGCATAGACATGAAACGAGGAGGAGAGTGACTGTGGTTGGTGATTCCGTTAAGAAGACAGAAAAGAGTAATGGAGAGAGTATGCCCCCTTGAGGGACACCAGCAGACAGTTCACACCAGCTAGAAAATCGGTCATCAACTCGAACCCGCCCAAAGAGGTAATCACGAAACCAGGACAGTGAAGTTGGAGATATATTTAAAGTACTAAGTAAACTGAGAAGGATATCAAAATCAACAGTGTTAAAAACACTACTAAAATCTAGGAGCACCAATATAGTCACTTTTCTATGTTCTATATTAAGACGAATGTCGTCGGTGATCTTAACCAAAGCGGTGGTTGTGCTAAAGAATTGAACAAGTTAAGTCTATTTAGATGTGATGAGGGACGTGGATTTACAGAGGATTGAATGATTTTGGATAAGACGGGGACATAGGACGATACTGTGAAAACTACGACGGATTAGGGGTTTTAGGAAGAGGAATCACATGGGCGTATTTCCAAATTGTAGGAAACGTGCCAGAGGAAAAAAAAAGTAATATAGGAAAGGATAGGAGCTATAGAATCCGCCACCAGCATAAGCATATCTAAGCTAAGATTACCCTCACCGACAGCTTGTAATATTAAATGTATTGTGTTTATACTTGACTTGAAATAAATTCACCAAGTCAAAAGTGTTGGAAATGCGATTACAAATGTGTAATTATATACAAATTACAGAATTAACAATTCTGGTGGCATCAAGCAATTTTGGTGACTTTGAAATTACCACCAAAACCACCAAAATTGATCCACCAAAATTAGAAAAAGTAATTAAAAAAATATTTAAAAAATATCCGTATTATTTACTTCCAATTTAACTTTATATTTTAAAAAGGAAACCTTTAACACGTCTTACACACAATTCACACACAATCAATTATTGCTAAGTCACTAGAAACATATACCACAAAAATTGTGTCAAAACGTATTTGTACCCCACCAAAATTAGATACTTACGTGCTGAGTGGACAGATCCAGATAGGTACGACATGTGTGTCATCGCTCCATGCCGGAGCGGAACTAAACGAACAGGTTAACACACGTTTGCTGGTCTTGTTGCGTTTCGTTCATCCATAAACACATTTTCAATATTTACCACCAAAATTGTCAATTTCACCCGGACAACTTTTAGTGCTCAATTTTGAGTATCTATTTATGTACTAATCTTTATTTATATAGCCTTATAAGATACTTAAACTAATAAAGATTATAAATAAATGCAATTTTAGTTTAAAACATTGATGATATGGTTCTATCAAAGACATTTATGAGGAACAACGAATACTGGACGCTGCACCAAAATTATCATTTTACCGCAAAAAATATAATTATTAAACATAAATGACTTTTACAATACTTTGCGATTTGGCTTAAGGTAATAATTTGTGTCTTCTTTTCAGAAAAAAATTAAAACTTTTAAAACAATTGTTTCACACTATAGTTATCAATGCCGCCGCAATTTTTTTTCGCTGAGATAATCACCCAAATGTTCTTAAAGAGTGGAAGCCTTCAAGTTCAGCCATTATCACTAATTATACAATATATTGCTAGTAAAACTTTATTTGATTAATATGTGCTGTGCCGGACCGAGTGCTTGTCAAGAAAGTGCAACATCAGGAACAGCGTGCCTGAGCGAGGAGGGCCGCTCAAGCACTGAAGAGCGCCGCTGGACACCGTGGACGCCGATCGAAACGCTGCGCTTCTATCAGGCAATAATGAACCATAATATATAATTTGTAGAATATGTGTTTATTAGGATGTAAATAATTGTCCCATAATAATTATGCTAGGTGTATGATAGTTCTAGATGTTAGTAGGGTCCTACAAATAATAATCGTTGTGCATAAATTATTTCCCTATAAGATAATCCACCGATTGTCTCCATGGAATTATGTGGTGCAAAGACACTCCTAATGGTCGTGCCAAGAATGTAATAATTCATGTTAACAGATTGAAGAAATTCTTCAATCGTTAATTCAAAATAAATTTAAACTGTTCTATATTTCTAGGGTGTAAATAATAAAACTATTATTTTTCAGCAATTTTTAATTCAGGCTGACTGTACAAGGATGCAGTTATGTTTGTTGCATTTGCAAGTGTCACTGTTGTAACTATAATTTAATTTCTTTCCACTATATATTAGCTGCATTTCTAAGATATTACTATAGGAAGTTCAATTTTTAATTTCTTGCACTATAAATTTATTGCACTTTAAGTTTATTGCACTTACAATACCTTTCCTTGTAATAATAATAACTTATAACTTTCACAGAATTCCAATAATTAATTATAACACTGATTTTCTTTTCAGAACTTTAATGTTTACACATTCTAATATGTTTTTCTTTTTCATGTAATTCGACACTGCGAGGGCCAATGCTATGCTGTCCCATTCCTTGGGGTTTCAGCTACTGGGATGACTGAATGCGACTCGCATTCTACATCCAGGAGGCGGCAGGAGCGTGGGATCTTGGCATGACGAGCCAAGGATCGCACAGCACCCTGCATCAGGCCAATGCAGTCTGAAGATTTTATTTTATTTTCATGTCTGTAATATAATAAATTTTATTAATTTTAATTAAGTGATAGGTAGGATTTTTAATAAAAATAACTTTCGTTTCGTGTTTTAATAATTGACTTTTCGACAGTGACATAGCATTTTGACATGTCATTATGACGTGTACTGCTATGGTCGATGGTCGTAAAATCAATTTTTATTTTTGTTTAGGAGTGGTACAGATAGCTGGACTAAAGATAATACTTTAGTCCAGGTATTTATTTAGGATAAGAGGTAATTAAGGTACAGATTTCTGGGGCATATCTATACTATTATAAAATCCTAAAGGTCATTGGGCGTTTTTGACCCGCTTTCCGAACTTTCGCGTACAGAGACCAAACTAGTTTTAAAGTAGAGAATTTAATCTCACTTTTCTAAATATGTAGTTTTTTTTAATGTATCAACCGGCAGAAAAAAGTTATTCAACAGTATGTGTACGATGTAGTGTTTACTTTCAGCATTGCGCAAAGGTGTGGTTCATGCAGAATTCTCTGTAAAAAGTCAAAAGTCTACACATAGACACTGGCGAAAAATAAAAGCCATATATATATATATATATATATATATATATAAAAAAATAATGACAATTGTGGGTAGGTACCAAAATGTGCATACGATGCCATCGCTTGAACCGCCTTGCAGTCGTTCGTCAACTGTCGTTTCAATGTTTCTGATACTATTATTTATCGACCATCTACTAGTGCGTGTTTTATGGACTCCTGGCTTTGCTTCACGATTGGCTATTACGTTAACATGGAAAGACAAAATAATTGTGTGTCATGTAATCGATCTGTGTTACGTCGACGAAAACACGTGCTGACAGAGCTCTTTTTGGAAATACACCGGGATCATGCAGAATTATTATTGCAAGAAATGATCCCACTCGAGGTAAGTACTTTACCATTATTCCGTTATTACTCTTATTGGCTCGCCGAACCTAGCAGATAGCGATGGAAAGATATACTACTAAGCATGCTTTAAAAATTGTCGGTTTGCTAAGTCAGCTTCACAATTATTTTATTAAAACTTTCGTGAGACATATTTAATTATTGTATTAAGCGGTTTACACTCACGTGAAATTGTCAGGAACGGCCCGACATGTTTCGAACTCGTATGGAGCCCTTCATCAGGGACGGCTGCCCGTACACCGCCGCGGCAAACTCGTCACATGAAACGAAACATGTCGTCGTTCGAAACATGTCGGGCCGTTCCTGACAATTTCACGCGAGTGTAAACCGCTTAATACAATAATTCACAATTATTATCATAAAGCCGCTGTTCTCCGATGTGTTTCTTTGTTTGTCATGTGACGAATTAAAGTTCGATTAACTACAATTAAACTATTTATGGATCCAGTTACTGTGTTATTAATGTAGGCGCCACAGAGACATTGTTGCTTGATCACAAACTGTGGAACTATGTTTGTTACAGATTAATGGTTGTTACAGATTCGTTTTGATGGCTCGAGGGCCATATGCCATGCTTGTTGGATGAGGTTTGATCGTCATTTGCAAAATGAACCCGTACCAGACCAAAAAGTTCAAGATCAACGTATACGAGATCAACCAGAACAAGATCAAGCACCCCCTCAAGTTGAAGGAGAGGCAAACGAGGAAAGAGAGGTTGCAGGTCCACAATTAGGTTTTGTTTCACCTAGAGGATATTTGCGAGCATCAAATACAGCGAGGCATTGTATATTTGCAAACTGCAGAAATGTGGTGGCCCATAATGTTCCACAATATGCTAGGTTCCTACTTTTACACAATCACAATTTTTACATACCAGAACTAGCTCGGGTTTGCAATGCTCATTTTATGAACAATGATTGGGAAGACTTGCTTAATAATCCAGCCCTCGAAAACTTTAACAGTGCTCATGTGGTTGGCATGATGGAATTGTATAAATGGGGTTTCGAACGAAAACGCCATCATGATTTCGAAAATATCGAAGAAATAGATGAAAATGACTTTCATTTTTGGACGGGAGTTACAAAATATCATTTTAATGTTATTTTGAACCAAACGCCTTCACTGCGTGATAGAACAGGTCGTCCCGCCACCGTTCTCGGAATGTACTTAACAAAAATAAGAACTGGTGAACCAAATGAGCGCTTAGCAACAAGATTCAGTACGTCGAGAAGAACCTTAGAAAGGAACTTGGCGATAGCAAGAGAATGCTTAAGGGATGATTTTGTTCCTCAGAATTTGGGCTTAAATCACATTACTAGAGAACAAGTGGTGGGCAGAAATCTTGCAATTTCAAGCCATTTCTTTGGTGGTGACCAGAATGAACCGGCAGCTATTTTAGTATATGATGGTACATATATTTATTTACAAAAGAGTGCGAATTTCCTATTTCAGCGCAAGACTTACAGTCTCCATAAGTTTCGAAACTTAGTTAAACCATTTTTGATAGTATGTACCGATGGCTACATAGTAGATGTTACGGGACCTTACACAGCCACGACATCGGATGCAACGATTATGCTCGACCTCATGCGAGAAGATTCTCCGATTCATGGGTTCTTGAGAGCTGACGATGTATTTATACTGGATCGTGGATTTCGGGATTCGATCGATTCTATTGAGGAAGGCGGATATAATCCTCATATGCCGCCAACGAGAAGAAGAGGTGAACAACTGACGACACTAGAAGCCAACAAATCTAGATTAATAACCATGATCCGGTGGGTAGTAGAAACTATTAACGGCAGATTCAAAAAAGATATTAAAATCTTCCGCCATGTATATTTTAACGTTGCCATGAAAAATATGATGATTGATTTCAAAATAACAGCGGCTATAATTAATGCTACGCGACCTCCATACGAAGACCATATGTATGCGGAACAGTTCATAGCCATAATAAATGAACGGATGAATCAACCCAATCAGCTGGCGGATTATGTGATAAACCATAATTTGAACAGGCAGAGAGTAGCATTTGTGCGACTCGATGGAAATAATCCAGATTTCGATGAGTTTCCGCCGCTTGCATATGAGGAGTTAGTGTTGTTTACGTTGGGATCGTACCACTTAAGAATCGCAAGGTCGTATTGCCACGAGCACATGCGTTTAAATGGTATATACACCATTGAAATGTACCGACAACAAGAAATGATTGAAAACAAGATACTGATAAGAGGCAGAATACAGTCGCGACACGTCCGTGCGAAGCAGTACTACACGTATATTTTAATAGATCCCACGCAGATTGGAAGAAATAGTATTCAAAACTATTACTGCTCGTGTATACAAGGCCGTCGCACTGTCGGAAGCTGTCGGCCTTCGGCCTCGCATTAAGTTACTTCGACTTATATTAAGCGGGTGGGCGGCTTCCTTGGGACGCTCCGCACCTGCGGTGCTACGCGGAGCTCGGCCTTCGGCCTCGCATTAAGTTTCTTCAACTTATATTAAGTGGGTGGGCGGCTTCTCTGCGACGCTCCGCACCTTCGGTGCTACGCGGAGCTCGGCCTGCGGCCTTGCATTAAGTTACTTCAACTTATATTAAGTGGGTGGGCGGCTTTCTTGAGACGCTCCGCACCTACGGTGCCACGCGGAGCTCGGCCTTCGGCCTCGCATTAAGTTACTTCGACTTATATTAAGTGAGTGGGCGGCTTCCTTGGGACGCTCCGCACCTTCGGTGCTACGCGGAGCTCGGCCTGCGGCCTCGCATTAAGTTACTTCAACTTATATTAAGTGGGTGGGCGGCTTCTTTGAGACGCTCCGCACCTACGGTGCTACGCAGAGCTCGGCCTTCGGCCTCGCATTAAGTTACTTTGACTTATATTAAGTGGGTGGGCGGCTTCCTTGGGACGCTCCGCACCTACGGTGCTACGCGGAGCTCGGCCTTCGGCCTCGCATTAAGTTACTTTGACTTATATTAAGTGGGTGGGCGGCTTCCTTGGGACGCTCCGCACCTACGGTGCTACGCGGAGCTCGGCCTTCGGCCTCGCATTAAGTTACTTTGACTTATATTAAGTGGGTGGGCGGCTTCCTTGGGACGCTCCGCACCTACGGTGCTACGCGGAGCTCGGCCTTCGGCCTCGCATTAAGTTACTTCTACTTATATTAAGTGGGTGGGCGGCTTCTTTGAGACGCTCCGCACCTACGGTGCTACGCGGAGCTCGGCCTTCGGCCTCGCATTAAGTTACTTTGACTTATATTAAGTGGGTGGGCGGCTTCCTTGGGACGCTCCGCACCTACGGTGCTACGCGGAGCTCGGCCTTCGGCCTCGCATTAAGTTACTTTGACTTATATTAAGTGGGTGGGCGGCTTCCTTGGGACGCTCCGCACCTACGGTGCTACGCGGAGCTCGGCCTTCGGCCTCGCATTAAGTTACTTTGACTTATATTAAGTGGGTGGGCGGCTTCCTTGGGACGCTCCGCACCTACGGTGCTACGCGGAGCTCGGCCTTCGGCCTCGCATTAAGTTACTTCTACTTATATTAAGTGGGTGGGCGGCTTCTTTGAGACGCTCCGCACCTACGGTGCTACGCGGAGCTCGGCCTTCGGCCTCGCATTAAGTTACTTTGACTTATATTAAGTGGGTGGGCGGCTTCCTTGGGACGCTCCGCACCTACGGCCTCGCATTCAGTTACTTCGACTTATATTAAGTGGGTGGGCGGCTTTCTTGGGACGCTCCGCACCTACGGTGCTACGCGGAGCTCGGCCTTCGGCCTCGCATTAAGTTACTTCAACTTATATTAAGTGGATGGGCGGCTTCCTTGGGACGCTCCGCACCTACGGTGCTACGCGGAGCTCGGCCTTCTGCCTCGCATTAAGTTACTTCGACTTATATTAACTGGGTGGGCGGCTTTCTTGGGACGCTCCGCACCTACGGTGCTACGCGGAGCTCGGCCTTCGGCCTCGCATTAAGTTACTTCGACTTATATTAAGCGGGTGGGCGGCTTCCTTGGGACGCTCCGCACCTGCGGTGCTACGCGGAGCTCGGCCTTCGGCCTCGCATTAAGTTTCTTCAACTTATATTAAGTGGGTGGGCGGCTTCTCTGCGACGCTCCGCACCTTCGGTGCTACGCGGAGCTCGGCCTGCGGCCTTGCATTAAGTTACTTCAACTTATATTAAGTGGGTGGGCGGCTTTCTTGAGACGCTCCGCACCTACGGTGCCACGCGGAGCTCGGCCTTCGGCCTCGCATTAAGTTACTTCGACTTATATTAAGTGAGTGGGCGGCTTCCTTGGGACGCTCCGCACCTTCGGTGCTACGCGGAGCTCGGCCTGCGGCCTCGCATTAAGTTACTTCAACTTATATTAAGTGGGTGGGCGGCTTCTTTGAGACGCTCCGCACCTACGGTGCTACGCGGAGCTCGGCCTTCGGCCTCGCATTAAGTTACTTTGACTTATATTAAGTGGGTGGGCGGCTTCCTTGGGACGCTCCGCACCTACGGTGCTACGCGGAGCTCGGCCTTCGGCCTCGCATTAAGTTACTTTGACTTATATTAAGTGGGTGGGCGGCTTCCTTGGGACGCTCCGCACCTACGGTGCTACGCGGAGCTCGGCCTTCGGCCTCGCATTAAGTTACTTTGACTTATATTAAGTGGGTGGGCGGCTTCCTTGGGACGCTCCGCACCTACGGTGCTACGCGGAGCTCGGCCTTCGGCCTCGCATTAAGTTACTTCTACTTATATTAAGTGGGTGGGCGGCTTCTTTGAGACGCTCCGCACCTACGGTGCTACGCGGAGCTCGGCCTTCGGCCTCGCATTAAGTTACTTCTACTTATATTAAGTGGGTGGGCGGCTTCCTTGGGACGCTCCGCACCTACGGTGCTACGCGGAGCTCGGCCTTCGGCCTCGCATTGAATTACTTCAACTTATATTAAGTGGGTGGGCGGCTTCTTTGAGACGCTCCGCACCTTCGGTGCTACGCGGAGCTCGGCCTGCGGCCTCGCATTTAATTACTTTAACTTATATTAAGTGGGTGGGCGTCTTTCTCGGGACGCTCCGCACCTACGGTGCTACGCGGAGCTCGGCCTTAGGCCTCGCATTAAGTGTAGTGAACGTATGATATTGTGTTTACGCGTGCGAAGCCGCGGGCAAAAGCTAGTTTAATATATATGCGCCAGGATTCTAATAAAAAGCTAGTGGTAGACGATTGTCACTGTTTGTATGGATGACTGAGACAAGTGTCATAGACAATGTGTCAGGCATCTAATATAAGGGCAGTGACATATCGTGGTACAATTGTTTGGAGCATGCGACGTGTGTCATACTCCAGGCAATTAAGGAAGGAACATTCGAGACGATTTAATCGGGTAATTTATTTAAGCCGGTTTTACACCAGGCGATTAAATTGTGGAAGCCTATCTTTTTAATATTGTATCGAATGGTCTATGCTTTAGTCTATTAAGTCGAATGACACTTGGGGTAGTCAGATTGGTGCCTTGCCTTTTTAGCAGGGTTTTTGTCAAGGCGAAGCCAGTGTCAGACAACATGTCAGATTACGTAACATGCCATAGGCTAGTGTCTGCTCATGTCCTGACCCTGGTTATCTCTTAGCAAGAGACCATCTGGGTATGAATATATGGGTATCCCTGCATAGGTAGGGACTTATTATGTGTTAGGCAGGAGTAGTCTGTCTAGTGTCTCTGTATTAAGATGAATTTCCCTCGTCCACCCCGAGATGGCGGGAAATGTGAAGGTTGTGCTTCACGGAAGGTGGTTGGCCGTCAACTTAAGAATAAAGTAGTTTTTAGATTTAGAATAAGACGTATGACATTAGTCATACAAATAAAATGTATAGGGAGTTTAGTGCTAGCGTCCGGGCAATAAAGTGATAGTAACGTACCTCTGCTCTTTTACTAGTCCATCTGACTACATTCCCCTACAGTAACCTAGCCTAAAATGTTATTAAAGTGAAAGGTAGGTAAGTTTGAATATTTTTGTTATTTCTTCATAACTGGGTTGAAAATCGACCATACGTCGTTTGAATCTGGTGGCACCACATTTATTTCCTTAATAATAGCCCAAATTTTTAGGGCAATGAGGCTACAACAAGTAGCCGAGTTTAATGACCAATATAAAATATTCTTACTTTGATGTCTTTGATGTATTTCCTCGAATTGGTCCTCTAAAGCACTCTGAATAGTTTCGACTGAAAAAGCAATATTCATGAACTCGTATTATCGAAATTTACTCGTTCATCTATATATTGCTTACTTTACAACCTCTACAAAAACGTTCAATTTCTTTATATAAAAACATAACCGTCTTCAAAAGTAAACTAAAACGTCTGTAATATAATCCGTGTACGGGGTGGGTTTTAAAAACGTATTGGGATATCAGTTTAGCCGCTTCCTGCTTAATGGACCTATAATTTATTTCATTGGATTTTATTGTTGAACACGGATTATTTTTGACTTCTCGGTTTGGTTTTAAAATATTTTTCACGCGGGTGATAATTATTGATTCGGTTTGGTGCTGGATACAATTTTGAGTGTTAATCAAATAGTAGGACAATTAAGCAAGCATGTAATTAAGAAAATTGGTTTGGGAGCTTATTTCACACCGCAAATTGGGACAAATATTAATTTTATTTATGCTGTTATATAGCAGCGGGTAGTTAAAGGCTCGCCAGTCAACATGCGTGCGTGGTTGCTGAGTTTTTTCATCGCGGCGTATGCTGTCTGCGCTCAGAGTTCAGGGGTAAGTTTTATCAAATTTATACAAACACCAATGTCATCCTCAAAAAGGTTTCAAGACTGAATTCAGTGAGGTGAAGAAGGCCTTCATGGAATGGAAAATGAAATAAGAAGTTCGTTCACTGTAGAAAAATACACGTGAGGTTTCCTTCTACCCCTCCCTCCTCCAACGTGATCTGTCGAAATTTTTCTGATGAATTCTTTCATCGGGAAGAGAGAACACATAATGCGAAGATGCAACGTAAGCTGCGACTGCCTTCATCGGGTCTGCGAAGAAGCATATACAGGATCTAATCCCAATCGTTAAGTGTAACCAGTCAATCAAGACTCAATGAATGTCATATCGGAAGTAAGTTACCCAATGATTAAAACGTTATCAAAAACGTTTTTTTTTCATAATGTTATATTCGGTAATCATTTATTAATATACTATTACAATTTTCACTGATTCGTTATTACAGAAAATGACAAACATGACAACTTAGCCTATTTGCTGTGGATACCACACTCTACCCTACTTAATACACATGAATAAGCATATCTTCTGACAATAGTATCATCTTCAATAAATAGCCAAATAAACAATCCACATAGTTATAAAACATAGCAAAACACAAAGCGGTCTTAAATCAATCCTGTGATCCCTTTAAATGACCTTCTCTCCACACAAAAAGACAATGGTGTTATTAAAAAAAAATATTTTAGCCTTATTGAATGAGCATGTTCACAATCACAACAAACAATATTTCCTCTTATCAATAACCACATATGTTTTTCCAAAGTGAAAATTACGAAAATCACAATTTATTGTTTCCAATTTAGATAGCTATTATTTTATGCGGGGCCTCCGCCCCCCGAGCTCCTCGCCTTCTTCGATCGCCCCTTCTTCAAGTTACATATTTTAATAATCATTTTCTTCTACGAATAATATTTTATTTTTTAACTTTCTTAGTCTGACTTGGCGCAGGCGGACCAAATATCAAATGCCATTAAAATGATACCACGGGTACGTATTGATTGTTAGTCCCCTTAACCTCTGCGTATTCCATACAGTACAGTCGAGTTCATAAACTAATGACCTTTATGTCGGTTCTTCATCTGAAGATTCATGATCATCTGGCCCGATAATAGCGTAGGTAGACAATAAAAAATGTCCTAAAAAATATGTGTACTCGCCTGTTTTGTTAACGACATAGACGAGGTCAGATATTTTTGATTACATTTTTGCTCATTTTAAGAACTCGACTGTACTATCAAATCGAGTATCATTAAAAATATATCCATATTATCAATTTTATGTAAGGATCCTTGTGTTGCATTACTCATTTGCTAAGGGTCCTGGCGTCCACGAATTATTTTATGGACGGTCGCTTTTCAAGCGGTCTTCAGGAGTGTGTAATGCATCGTGGACTTGGTGGCTTTGGTGTTCTTGTGAACCTGGTATGTTCAGGCATCTTGGTCGCTTTCTCTATACTTTCCAGGAACTGCAGGGAAAGTCTTTCCCTGTCACCAGGAGCACTTCCAGGGTGTCGTTTTTCTCACTAGCTATGCGACCGACGCCGACCGATTAAAATTTTGGTTTGGCATAGATTTACTATGGATGTGAGACGGATCATTACGCAAAGGGACAGGGAGGTACTGGAAGCCTATGGAATGTGGTGTTGGCGTTGGATGAAGAAAATTAGTTGGACAGAAAAAGTCACTATTTATAAAGTAATCGTATGCCAGCGTTTACCAAATGTATTTTTTTGAAGCACGAAAAACAAAACTTTTTCCCTTTATTTTATAAATTATTAGTCTATCGCACTTTGTTAAATTACAGTTTACTTGAACAAGCTAGCTGTACCTATTACTTTTCCAGGTATTAAGTTAGTGACCCGTATTATTCGCCCACGAATATAGAAAGTATGTACAGTATCTCAGTAACCACGGTGCACGGGTACGATCATCAAGATCTAATTGCATTTGTGAGTTTTCGCGGAATCTGCTAGGCAGACATTTTCAGGTGCACTTGAACAATAATGCGCGTGCAGTGCCGGGAAAATGTTTGTGTGAAAGTCCCGGAAATTCCCGGTATTAATACGTACCCTGAAATAACATTACTTTTCATAATTTTCAGAATGTCAAGCTCAGCAACGAGGAAGTACAGGTAGGGCGTTTCATTAAAACATCCATCGAAAGAAAGTGAGAGTTTAATCGCCTACTTTGTAAAATTATTGTGTCGTAAAATATGCCCCCTGCCTATTTATCCCCACAATGGGGGTAGGACCTCAAAATTAGACTCGGCAGATCATCATTTCTAGTGCCAAGATAAAGTTGTAAAGTAAAGCCTCATTGTATGTGGCAGTTTTATGGCAAAATAATCTTATTCTACCTGTAGTATAACTCAAAAACTAAAAGTCGTGAAATGGTACTTTTTACTAAATACTCTCACAAATTGTACACGCAAGTACATAATGGGGAATGGATTAAATATTTCAAAAATCTAGCATTTTTGTTTATAGGTTGGAATTAAATTTGATACACTTTCCGGTTTCCGATTGAGCTAAAATTTAGCACGAATATGCAAATCGCGTGACAATGCAATATTATGATGACGTGGAGCTGATCTGATGATGGAGCTGGAAGGTGGCCATAGGAACTCCGTAATAAATAAAGCAATCATTTCAAGTTTGGGCTCTTTAGAATCGTCTTTGTGAGCAATTGATGGATGTTCAAAGAAAAGTAGAGTCGGCTATAAAAGCTTGTCACAAAAATGAATTTTTGAACTTATTTTATTCTGTTTTTAGTATTTGTTCAGACACATAGACAGACAGACAGACCGACAGACAGACAGACGGACAGCAGAATATTTGTAATAATAGGGTCCCATTTTTTACGCTTTGGGTACGGGAACCTAAAAATAAAAATAAAAAGATAAAATTTGTTTCTTTCCGCCTTGTATATAACTAATCACACTAATATTATAAAGGCGGAGTGTGTCTGTGTGTATGTTTGTTACTTCTTCACGCTCAAACGGCTGGATCAATTTTGATAAAATTTGGTATGGCGGTAGCAGTATGACACCTTGGATTAACACAATGGCTACTTTTTATCTCGAAAAAATGCAGTGTTCCCGTGGGATGAGCGGGTAACACCGCGGGGCGCAGCTAGTGTTTTATAAATTGTTAGGCGACTTTCGTTCGCATGGTAGAACTTTAGAGAGCTATGGAGCCGATATTAACATTAAAATACAATTCATACTTGTGGTGTATAGACACCTTTATGATAATAAATTGTCTCTGGACCTGCCCGGGCCGCCATTGCGATGACAGACGTCAACGTGGGCGGGCAGGTGATGGCCGACGGAAAACCCATTAAAGTGTTTTATTGAATCTCCTCCTGCACGGAAACGCTGGACATCACACTGGCGACGAGGATTAAAAAACGCAACAAGGAAGTGTACAAGTAACCGATAATAATAATCAGTGGAATCCTTTTAATTAATTTCTGTAAAAGGAAAAGAAAAGGAAAAAGTGGGTATAGTGGTTTCGAATATTGAAGTACCTACAACAAAAGTCGCATAACATTCTGACTAGTACTTTGTGCACTTATGTCAAAAGAAAAATAAGCAGAGGAATTGAAAACAAACTGATAACGGTCGGCGTAATTAGTTGTAAACAGAATGTGTCCGCTAATACTTACCTAAATGCATTCCCGTTGTTGTGTTATGGTAACAAATTGTTAAATTCGACATAGATATACGTACAATTAAAATATTTGGTTAAGTATTAAATAAAATGCTTGATGGTTGTTAGACAGCCAGTTACAAATTGGTTATCTTCCTACAAATGTTTCGTTACATATTAATATTTCTAAATAAAGTACACACCAAAAGTGAATATCTAAGTGCCTTGAGAATAAGTATGTTCAAATAAAGACTACCATGAAACTAACAAAAGGAAGGCAGTACGGTTGTGTAACGAAAATATTCAACATTCTTGCACATATCTAGCTGTCGCGCAATAAGTTGTTATGAAACACCATCAGAATTATTATTTCGCAGTTTTCTGTACTTTTTAGGATACTTAATTACCTATTCCAACAATAAATTAAGTACTACTTAAATGTAGATTACTACTACATATTGGGTACGGACACGTTGGTAATTTTCATAATAACTAAAGGTACTTATAAACAACATAAGTAATAGTAACTACAATGAACGTTAAAACTACATACAGTCATGATAGATTACCGGCTACCAACCGTGATTTTGTTGCATTAATAACGCGGGTATAGCTAACTTTATATTTAGCATACGAGTATTCACTGTGCGTTACTAATAACGATCGACTACGGAGTTCATAGACGAATTCCACGACATGGTAAATTCGTAGCTGACATAATTAATTGTAATACAATAAAGTCCGTATATAATTGTAGGCTGTTATTTAATACTCACTGTCGTAAGTGATAAGATAAGATAACCGTGTCATATCATGGTTCATTTTTCAAGTGAATACACCCGTCAATCTTGTCACATAAGTATTGCATGAATATCAATACTAAATGTGTTCTTTCTTCCTTGTCAGCGTACTACTATATAAGTACCCCAAAGGGGGAACATGTACAAATGTATATGCATAATATATTTGTTTAGATATACGTAAATGTGCGTATTACTATCCCGAAGGTGGATAAAAGACTACAATAATACTATCCCGAAGGTGGATAAAAGATAACAATAATAATAATAAAGGTACATTTTAGCATCCCGAAGGTGGATAATATTATATGTTGTACCTAAATAAAATATAATAATAACCGAAGGTCGTTACTTACGAAACAGGTATTGGACTGGCGTAGACAAATTAAAATTAACATCTCCGCATATAAAACATATCAGTTAATATGTACGCATACAGGTACGCCGAACCTTTTAACTCAGCGGAATGATTCAATTGAAATTAAGCTACATAATATTAAGTATAAGGTTATCTGCATTGTATGAAATAAGATCATGATGTGGATAACAAACCAAATCAAATCAAACCTAGCCAAATCGATTCAAATAGAGTCGAATATAGTCAAATCTATTCAGATCCAGCCAAATCTAATCTAATCTAATCTAATCTAATCCAATCCAATCTAATCTAATCTAATCTAATCTAATCTAATCTAATCTAATCCAATCCAATCTAATCTAATCTAATCTAATCTAATCTAATCTAATCTAATCTAATCTAATCTAATCTAATCTAATGTAACCTAATCTAATCTAATTCCGTAAACTCGTTCGTAGTATTATTAGTTTGTTTCAGGTTGCCCCAAAATGTCAGTCCAATTACCTCCAATTGAAATATTGGATTGTGATTGGACATCGGAAATTCAAATATTCGTAATACAATTTGCTTAAATAAACTACCTAGATATTTGGGTATCTCTTTGCCTAGTAGTCAATAAATAGAGGAACTAGAAACACTTTTAAATAAAATTATAGGATTGGACCATAGTTAAAACAAGACTATGAGATTAAAACAAAGCCAACAGGATTGGCGGAAAACAACCCTATTTAGGGTATCAAAATAAAATCAGTTGAGCTGTTTCAGCACGAAACAACTACAACACAAGCTGTCATTGATTGGAAATGACAGGCGGGAAAATAAAATGATCTACGGATCAGCCCTAAAAGGATATATTATATATTAATACAGGAATGGCAGCTCGTGGCTTTGGCCAATGTCAGTTAGTAACATTAACTTTATAAAGAATAATAAACCATGCCTATATATATATATGTTCGGAAAAATACATTTACATCATACACCGTAGCAAAAATACCATGTCTCATGTTCACTTGAAATGTCCCTTAAAAAGTAGATGAACTACAAAAGAAGCTGTCACGCGCTCACGCGTTGGCAAAGAAAGAAAAAAAAAGTAGTCTTCTAAAATTTAAGTCGTATAGATGGCCGTAATAGGGATAAAAATGTTACAGTAATTCCGTCGTAGAGGGTTAATCGCGAAATTGATTGAATATATAATAAACGCGGTATTTATTTAACAACACTTAAACTCGACAACGAGTATTATACTTAAATAAACCGTGTTCTAGAAGTTGAAACGATTTGACTTGAATTTGAGTTCACTATAGAATAAGGTATATAACAAAAGAATATATACTAGTAGTAACGACATTTAAAGTATCCGTGCATTATAAATAAACGATAACGAGTACAAGCAAATCCTATAACACAGGTATTATGGTAAAGACATCTTAAAGTAAATTGTCGTTTGTGGCGTTTAAAGTACATCTTCAGTTAGAAATTATCAATCACTAGAACAGCGCAGTTACTTACCTACGTATTTATTTATTTCTTGGGGTACGTATGTACATAAAAATCGTAATCAATTAATCATATTGTAGTATTCTTACAATAAACAAATGAAAACTTCCTCTCAATATTATGTAATTTGTTTGGGTATAATTAAAAGGTATTTTGATTGAGGAATTTATGTTATTCCGTTATATCCTTTCTAGCAGTGTACTCGGTTGTTCGCGCTACGACTAGGTAGACTGAATAATCATTACATCGGGTTTAGAATAATAAAGGTACAATGGTGTATAAAAAGTGCCGAAGGAGCACAAAGTCCAAACAAAAAATGCCGAAGGGGCACAAACTACAAAAATGCCGAAGGGGCACAAAGAACAAAAAATAATAATAGTAATAAATAATAATGCAAACTGCTAATTTGGAAACAAAAAATTGCCGAAGGGGCCAAAATGTACCATAGTTTACAAAATGTACCATAGTGTACAAAATGTACTATGGTGTACAAAATGTACCATGGTGTACAAAATGTACTATAGTCTACAAAATGTACCATAGTGTACAAATATACTATGGTGTAAAAAATGTACCTTGATGCACAAACTGTACCATGGTGTACAAAATGTACCATGGTGTACAAAATGTACTATGGTGTACAAAATGTACCTTGGTGTACAAAATGTACCATGGTGTACAAAATGTACCATGGTGTACAAAATTTACCATGGTGTACAAAATGTACTTACCACGGTATACATAATATACAAAATGCTAACGTGCATACAAAAAATGCCAATGGGCACAAAATAACAAGGTGCGGAGGGACCACAAAGGTGAAAAACTTGCCAAGGGACATATAAATAATAAAATGTATAATTAATAAATAATAAATAAATATTAAGGGACAATCATACACAAATCGACCTAGTCCCAAACCCCAAACTAAGCAAAGCTTGTACTATGGGTACTAGACGATGATATTAATAATTATATATATAAATATATATATATTAAGGCTGTGAAACCTGCGACCTGCTTTAGAATGAAGTGTAAACGATTGTGGTTCCTATTTTCAAAAAACTAATTTTAGACTTTCAGTACTTATGATAAATGAGTCTTCGTGATTATACATGCATTAAAACAGTGCTGTCCCTGAATTAAATGGTAAAATGAATAAAATTTGGGTTGGACGAGGGTTTTCCAAATTGAAGACTGTTTTAATTGAGAGACGCAGCATTTATAATATTTTGCATCTAGTCTAGTTAATAATGATCCACGAGCCCTCATAAGAGACGTGGGTGGTGTGTTTACCTATCTATTTTCCTTGAGTTATACTCACCTGTAACTTTAAATATAAATTTCAATAATGCAGTAATAATTTGTGATTCCTTATGAAGTTACTACGGTATTTGAGATTATGGTCGGTGTACCAATCAGTTGTGTAAATTTCACTATATAGAAATTCTAAAGTAAACAGATTTTCTTTTCAAGTGATGACTAGTCAACGCCGGTTTAGTATTCTGAAATACTTACATTTCGTGAGAAGATTTTTAACTTCATACCAAAAAATTGGAAAATGTATATTTCATTGAAAAAGGCAAACTGTGAGTTTTCTTGCGGCGCTTCTTTCTCACAAAGGCCTTAGTTGGAAGCGCTGGTAGATTCCTAAATTTTCGAAAATAATAGCTTCATAGTACATTAATTCACGGGTAAATGAATATATATATGTAATCCAATGTTATGATTGGCGGAAAAAAAAAAAAAAAAAAAAAAAAAAATACTGTTACAATACCAAACACAATATATTCCATTACTTAATTCATTCCATTTACCAATAAAGAACAAGTACCTAAAAAAATAAAAAAAATTAATAAACAAATGGAAAGAGGAGGGAACGGAAACGAGAACACAGAATTATTTAATGATGTAAAATAAAGACAAAATTATTAAACTTGAAACTACTAAATAATAAGTATACTCACTAAATTAACTTCATGTACCTATGCATAAACTTATGGTTAAAAGCCTTGTCTCAAAAGGAGAATAAATACCGAATACGCGAATAGTAACAAAGCAAATGAGTATGACACATTTATTACAAATTTACAATACAGTTGTTGATAAGATTAAACTCGTGTTACATCTCAGTGTACATTCAAATTCATGATTAAGGATTGAATTAGAAATATTACATTTCCAACTACAGTCTAGTGACCGAGATACTACTAATAGGTATGTTGTGCATACCGGTTACTTTGAACTATGTTGTCTGTTTTGCTCACTGCGCTGACGCACAAGCAACCCATATTAATGGCGAAACTCTCATCCTCGCTGTCACAGCGAACGGCTGGATGCACTACACCGCCACGATAACCGTGCTCAGCCGAATCCTGAGTCTGAGCAAATGCGCCGCACCTTGGTGTCTGGCGTAGCTTGCTGGTGTGGGGCATCTAGAGTAAGCCTCGAATTTAGTTCAATTCACTCAGACGGAGCAGTGAGCGAATCTGCAGGATATTTGTAATTATTAATAATATGAATCAATCTAGATTCCATAAATATATTAAATGTACATGTAATGCAATGGCGATATGAAATGTTAATATCTAGTAATAATTAAATAAATAAGGTGTCAATAAATAACTATTTCGAATTTATGAAAAGAGGATGGTGTGGTGTATAGACACCTTTATGATAATAAATTGTCTCTGGACCTGCCCGGGCCGCCATTGCGATGACAGACGTCAACGTGGGCGGGCAGGTGATGGCCGACGGAAAACCCATTAAAGTGTTTTATTGAATCTCCTCCTGCACGGAAACGCTGGACATCACAATACTCATACTCATTCATCTATTTCATTCCAAACTGCCTTTATGGTTACTGTGTCAACATTCCCAAGCATTAAATGACTAAAATTATAAATAAAATAAAATTTGTACAATATTACAATCTCCTAGATCTAACGATATTTACTGTCAATATCATGCATTTTCTAGTCATCTCTCGATGTTCGATCAATATAGAACCCAATTTATTCCATAAAACATGGAAACAGTCGCAAATATTTACGTATTTTATGATGAAAAAAGCACTGCCTGAATCTAATCTTTATATATTCTTCTGACTTTGTCCTTGACTGTAAAATTAAGATTCCAAATGAAATACACTTATGAGTATGAGTATGAGTATCAATTGCATTTTAATATTAATATCAGCTCCCTAGTCCTCTCTAAAGTCCTACCGTGCTATAGATAGTCCAATGCCTATAAATTGCAATTGTTCTAAATTTCACCTGGGGTGCTGTGTTGACGCTTGAACTGGGCACCGCACCGGGCGCCTTGAAACTGACGTTGACTTGATGAAGGGCGCTCCAGCCCTCTGCTGGTAGCGCTGCTTCTGTGGGCCACTACCGGCTGTATTCGCCGAATAGATTATTAATAACTAAAAATGCTCATTTCGATTAACAACAATTAGGTATATAAACTTATACTAAGCTTTTTTTATCATTCGTATAACTTTCCCTGCCCAGCCCTGCTCAGTCAAAAAAATATCATTTAGGTTTCTGTGCGCCCGCAAAAGGCGGGAAAAAGCTTCACTTTATTTTTTTTTTCAACTAGAGAAAAATCTGTAATATTTTTCTAGGAATGAGGAAACTTCAAAATATTTGACAAACGTATCCATTCCCTATTCTAATTCTTGGACGTAAGTGTAAGTAATCCGTACCGGTTAATGTTACCGGTGCAAGTAAGTAAACATTTTATGGTACACAAAAAACAGGTAAAGTCTATTACAAATAACATCAAATACAGGTCCAAAGGCGGTGTATCTACATATATTTATAATTATTCCGTGGTGCTGGTGAGCGGCCGTGCGCCGCACTTTTTATTTTATTATTTATTTATTTATTATGCTAAAAAAATAACAAACTGGTACACTTTATATGTTTCGCCAAACTGCAATGCAGTTTGTTGGCGAAGACCGCACTCTTTATACATTATTATAATTTATACTGCTATGATATTTACTTGAATAATCTAATAAGACCACTTCTTTTTTATTTTCAGATGGTGAGCAACACTGCAGTATTTTTCCCATCTGGTCACACGTGGTCTCTTTGGCTTGGTTTGGTCTCAGTGCAATCAGCATCAAAAGTATCTAAAAATTTTAGTACGTAATTTAAATTAAAAAATTAAAATTAAAATTAAATTATAATTCATTTATTTCAAGTAACATTCGACTCATAGTTATACAATTATTTACTTAAATAAAAATAATAATACTAATAATTATAAAATAACATATTAATAACTTATTCTAATATGCCTCGTACAGCAATGCTGAATGTACGGGCAGTCCAGCCTATCGGCTATCATCGACAGGACGGTGTTGGGGCTGGCCCGGACCCTGCGCACTAGGGACGCAGCGCGCAGGCGTATGGTCGCGTGGAAACACGCCGTACGCGCCTCCGCGAACATACCCGATGCGCTGCAGTAGCGGGGCAGCCCCATCATCGCCCTGAACGCATTGTTGAACTGGACGCGGAGGGCGTTGTACGCTCGCTGCGTGTAGTTCGCCCACAGGCTGCACGTGTATAGTGACGTACAGTACGCTTTAAATAAAGTCACTTTTACACTCCTTGAACACCGTGCAAACCTACGAGCTATCATATTAGCTCGCACGCACATACACTCAAAAAAATGCAGTCCAACTAAGGGGCATTTTCTCTTAGTTGCTCATAAAATGTTTGGAATAGACATATATTTATTTACTATAGCTAAGATCATGTAGTAGCCGGAACAAAGTCATTTTGTTTATTTCTACAATATGCACGTTGTTTACTGTTATAAACAGTCTTTTATGGAATAACAATTTACTTATTCATAATGAACAAAGATGCATTGTTGCCGGAACGGATTCATTTTATTTGTTTCTATAATATGCAGATGATTATTGTAATAAAGAATCTTTGTTAAATTGAACATTCTTTTTTCTTCTTGTTTAAGTATATCACTATACTTTGATATACTAGTTAAGTAATATTTGTTCATCTTATCATGCACCTTAATAGAATTAATGAAATTAAAATTATAGTTTTTAACAAGAAGCATCATTAATTCAATAACAAGCGTAGTTGAATCAAACAAGACCAATTGTCTTAACTAACAAAGTAACTTGTTTATTTCTACAATATGCACTTTGTTTAGTGTTACCAACGGTCTTTTAAGCAATAACAATGTATATTTTTCTTCTTGTTTAAGTATATCACTATACTTTGATATACTAGTTAAGTAATATTTGTTCATCTTATCATGCACCTTAATAGAATTAATGAAATTAAAATAATAGTTTTTAACAAGAAGCATCATTAATTCAATAACAAGCGTAGTTGAATCAAACAAGACCAATTGCTTTAACTAACAAAGTAATTTGTCTATTTCTACAATATGCATGTTGTTTAGTGTTATCAACGGTCTTTTAAGCAATAACAATGTATACTTATTCACCATAAACAAAGATGCTTCGTTGCCGGAACTCAGTGTTGCCAATTTAGCACTTTTGGTGCTAAATTTAGCACAATTTTAGAAATTGCAATTTATTAAAAATATATTTTCATATGTTGATAGATTTTATTTGTACAAGTGTAATTTTGGCCAAAAATTTATGATTTTGCAAAATGTCAATTACACAAATTGGACACTTGATTAATCAACCGTAAATATTCTTGTAATCTCAATTCAAGTCCTTTAAGTCGGACTCGCGCACGAAGGGTTCCGTACCATTATCTATAAAAACGGTAAAAATTACGCGAAAGATTTCAAGCTCTATAAAAAGGCGGTAAACGCCAAAGCAGCTGTAATTACTTATTACCTTCTGGAAGTTATGGATTATATGCTCCAGATTGGGCGGAATGTTTTAATGCAGTATGGCACTTAACTAATATGTGTAACGTTCGAAGTATAAGGACACCGCGCGGCACTTACGTCATTTTAAAGAAAATTATGAAATTTTGCGATAACTCAAAAACGGCTCGACCGATTTTATTCAATATAGTTTTCATTGAAAGTACTTATAAGACCTCGTTTTGATGAATTTTTCCATAACTTTTTGACCCGTGGTTGAAAAGTTAAATTAAATTAAAAAACGCTATTTTTTGGATTTCCGGAGCGAATATTTACACAACTGCTGACTTTATCAAAAGATGATGTTTGGAGACCCTATTGTTTTTAAAAGACCTATTTAACGACACCCCACACACTAGAGTTGGAACGAAAAAGAAATCACCCCCACTACGTAAGGTACGAGAAGTACCCGAAAAAAAATATTTTTTTTTTGTTTTTTTTTTACCGTTTTGTCGGCGTGGTACATACACATACTCATACCAAATTTCAGCTGTCTAGTACTAATGATCATGTAGCTAAGCCGCGGACGGACAGACAGACGGACAGACGGACATGGCGAAACTATAAGGGTTCCTAGTTGACTACGGCTAAACCGACTTTATGTGTGTTTTCTAATCTAATCTAATTTTAAAATATGGCTTCCATCAAAGTTAATGATGATTTCGCCAATTTCGAGTTTGCTCGTAGAGCATGCCGTTGTTCGGTGAGGTCTTGCTTTTTAGTTTTTGTAAAGTGATGGCTGAACTTTACAAATAGCCACGTGGGGACTGCCGGGTGTTGACTCAAAAGTGGCTATACGCGTTTCAAGTTGCATTCTTCATTAGCTGCCCACTCAATCGTTAGTTCACTGCACAATACGCCATCAACACTATACGTTGAACAAACAAAATGACAAAAATAACAAACAAAACAACCTAAAGGCGTCCGGCCATTTTGGGCCTCACGCCGAAAGTCCCCTTTATGTGTGTTAATTGACGTTTTAATTTATTTTTGTAAAATAAATAAAAAATGAAATATATTGGGTACTCGGAAATAACATGTCTTACCTACCTTAGCAAATTTTTGTTTTATAGCATTTTGTAAGTTTGGAACGATGTAGTTATCCATATAATTTTCGTATACATAATCTTTTGAACATCGAATTACAAAATAAGTCAATTTTAAAATAAAACAAAACATACAAATCATCTTAAAACTATCATTAACCTAAATACATACATGTTAACTAATCTTTTAAAGTGATAAAAAAGTAAATTTACTTAAATATCTGTGTCTGTAACTGAGCGGTAAGTTAGTCTATTGAGTGATCAATATTTTGAGATTAAAACCTCGTTTTTTTTTTTAAAGTGACTAGACATGTTCTTTCCGTGTACCGTTCATATGTTACCTCACTGCATGCGGCACCTTAATGTATTTAGTGTATACATTACTCTGTCGATTTTTATATATGTATATTAGGGTATTGTGATACTTGTTTTTCCCTTTTCAGTTCATAATTTTTAAGCAGTCGGGTTTTTTGTTATTGTAATAATATAATTCCAGCATAGATTTAGCACTTAATGAAATTCGGAGTTGGCAACACTGCCCCCACTCAAAATCTCCAAAATGGTGTGATCGCAAACGCATTTACTAGCTATTCGCACGACTAGCTGGATCGATCGATCATAGCGTTTGTGATGTGTAGAAAACTGATTTATTGTAGGTACTATATTCTGTTTCGTGGAGTTTATTGTGTGGTGTGCTACGTACGTGACAATATTACACATGGACGAAGTGGCAGAGTTGCTTAAAACATGGGAGCTGTCCGACCTGATCCCAAAATTTGAAGGTAAGCTAAGCTTATAAAAATCATGTCGTTCATTCAATTTACCTGTATGATAGTAGCGCACGCATCAGTGTTAAATTAAAGTACAGATAAAACTGTTAAAAGGTGGTATATAGATTTCATAGTAGGTATCTCATTGTAGATACGTCTTTTTTTTACCACA
Source organism: Apotomis capreana (assembly GCA_947623375.1). Lineage (NCBI taxonomy): Eukaryota > Metazoa > Arthropoda > Insecta > Lepidoptera > Tortricidae > Apotomis > Apotomis capreana. The sequence goes on from OX392520.1 coordinate 5,171,038, forward strand.
GTCAGCTTAGCTGTCCAGCGATCCTTTGCGTAGTTCGATGATAAGTAGCTAAATTCGACCGTCGTATAGTGCCGTCCCACTCACCCAAACATTGTTTGAAAGGTGATTGAGAGGGATGGCCCTATACAAGGCGACTAGTGGAACGTACTTGGTACAGACGTTACCTAAATTAAATGAATAATTGGAGCTGTGTGTAATAAAAACTGTTTTTCAATCTCCGTTGATTTTTAAGCACTTCTTTATTTTTGTGCTGTAGGGTCAGGGGCACGGTGAATTGTCTCACTGCTTGCACACTGATTGGCGTTCAAAAGGCTAAAGTGTTGGCATAAAACAATAGTAATCCTAGATAATGATACTTTTAAATAATTTGTAAGATATAAAATTTTCGGTAGGTACTTTTTCTTCAATTATACTATAGTAATATATACATATTACGCTTTGTCTGGAGGAGATCACTCTTTAGCGAAAGTCTGCCCTTTGTTTGCCTAAATAAATATAAATATTATTTAGTTTAATTCTCATGTACTGCTTTCTTGGTGAACAAAAAAGAGTATTTGTATTGTATTGTTTTTACCTAAGCTAAGAATTTGCTTTAATTCAAATGTTGAATTTTCATATGAACAATTTTTTACAGTTACTTGAAAATCTATTGCGCAAGTCACTGGAGGCGTCCTCATTGCTAATATATAAAGGTGGAACTCTGGATGGGGATGCAGCGAGAAATTTATTGGCTTCCGTAATAGCTACAGAAATATTAAATAATCAGACAAACTCGTCGATTCTTGGATCTATATATTTCAAGTGGACAAAATTGATACGGGAACTCTTTCCCGGTGAAAGAATCACAACCTATTACATTCCTGCATGCACAACGGCAACTGGTGCGATTCTTCAAGCACGAGGTAAGCTTGTGCATCAGGTATTAAATAAAAGGAGGCGTTTGCAGCAATTGGGGGCTCTAACAACTAAAAGAAAGAGAAGCTGAGAGGAAAGGCTTGCAGCCACGTCTTCATCTTCAAGACCGAAGCCTGTCAGTATCGAGACACTAGATGAAGATGTTGAAGATGATTTACAGTGGCTCCGAAATTCATCAGAGCCCTGGAGCCTTGTCGAAATGAAATGGAACAGGACATTCCAACATCGGAGACGGCTCCTACTTGGCAATGACAATGACCAGACTTTGGAATCATATTTGACGGAGTATCCAGCCCTTAGAAAACCTCATGGTTATACACTGGTAAGGTTTGAATTAAATTACTGTGCTGCACGGATTTATTTCTAATTAGATTAATGCAGATAATCTTATACAATAATTGTTATAAATTATTGCAATTATGCTCTCTTCTCCCTGCCAATAGAGACATTTTTCTAGTTTATATATTTAATCTTAAGAAAACCTTAACGTACAAAAGGCAGACTTAATGCCATAAGGTATTCTCTATTAGGTCCACCTTCGGGCAAAGCAGAAATATTGTAGGCGGTGCATCCAACTTAATTACACTATACTTAATCTTCTATTCTATTGTGTTAATTGTTTATTTTTTATTCCAGTTAAACATTGACTTTGATGCAGCGTAGGAGGAGAAAAAAGACAATTTGTTTGTTTATTTTCCGGTGGCACAAATAAGAATCTTTGAACTATTGAATAAAAGAAAATCGAAAGATAATTTTTCCAAGGAACTGGTCTGTCTCGCTGATGGTGAGTACACATAAGACGTTACAGTACACCAATTTCACACCTCTGAAGCACGGGAAAGTACAGATTACATTTTAAATTACCTTTTAAAGTCGCTGCCAAACCTCACTACTACTTTATTGAACAAAAATACTAGTATTCTATAAACAATAGAGTAATAAAGGCTAGTACCTAATTAATTGAGTGGTTTGGCAGTGCCAAACCACTTAATTATTACTAGCCTTTTGGCGATTCAAATGTAATCTGTACATGAACGGGTTATTTTTGGCTTTTCATTTTATTTTGAAGTCAGTTCTTTTTTGTAAATTTTATTCTTATTAAGAGCAAGCTATCAGGTGGATATTATTCTGGACTCTCCTATTGATTTGCTTATTGAGCCTCCAGGCTTCACGGAGCAAACTTTGAGAACAACTGGTTTAAGTAAAGCAGTGTATGCAACTGTACATAACTAGGCCAAAACCACACTCATGTTTTAATGCCCTTTATGTAACAGTTGCATAAACTACTAGTGTCCTGTATTGTTTGTCCTAACGTTATTTGCTGGTCTGATGATGCAGACGGAAGGTCTATGGAACTCCTCAACCTCAAGTACTCAACATTCAAAATATTTACTTGCGTATTTCACAACACTTTTTATTTTTCTATTTACCATACAAATTGATGACTTAATAATAAATTTCTTTTATTTCAGAATCTAAAGAAGACGATAAAAATCTAGCAGCATTTTTATCCATTCCACATCTATTGAACACAACTACTGTCAAACCGAAGAATAACCAAAAAAAACGGGCCAGCTGCAGTTGGAAGCCGTCTAAGGCAGAAACGCGTGACGCCTTCATCAAACATTTAAAATCTGACGTTGAAATCGGTCAGTATATTGAACTGCGTTTAAAAACTTTGGAGAATAAAGGCGCTACATCACAGCCTTATATGATTATTGTTGGTGAGTCATTAAAGGACATTAAAACGTTTTTAGTTGTGGTTACGAAATCGGTTATATATCAGCGGGATAATATTGTGCAAGCCGTCGACACTTGTTACAAAGCTATTTGGGCATTAAACGCGGAGTACGCGATTGACTCAAACGCGGTATGGCATTTCATTCAAAAAGGCTTATACAAAATGACATCTAAGTTAGATCGTATTCCAACTTCAGCCGAATCTCTTTTAACAGATTGTAATATTTAATAAGTAGATAATTGTGACCCACATTATGAGTCTATGCAATAAAATAATACAAATAATGATAAAAAGATATCTCAACATTTATATTGTTTTCGGTTTCCGCGACTGTCAAAGATTTAATTAAAACAATTTAAACGGATCATATCGCGTTATTCATTATTTTGATTATTTCTGATGTTTCAATGAACTTAACAGTTACCGTTGACAAAGGTTGACTTAACATTTCCTTAAAACCTTCGTTTATTACTCTTACGTGTACTCAACCGTCAGCTAGACAGATTAGAAATTAAAAAAATAGAACACAACATATTAAAGAAGATTAAAAGTAGAGGTAAAGAACAGGCTGTCTTTTCGCTAAAGAGCGATCTCTTTTAGTTAACTTTTGAGTGGCGGAAAATATTAAGTAGAGTTTTGCAATGGAAACTTTGAAAAGTTAATAGTTAACAATTTTACGTTTAATCAGTTCAGTTAACATTTATCAATTTCATGTTCAAAACGGTTTTAGTGCTAAAAAAGAAATAGACAGTCATAATTTTTTCCAAATAATCTGGTTTTAAACTACTTCTTTTACAGTCAAATATCAAAGAGAATCTCGAAGAGATCGCTCATTTGCGATAAGACTGCCTGTTGTTTACCTCTACTTTTAGGGCGCGAGTACACGGTGCCGCCTCCGCGCCGCCGCCGTAACTTCGCGCTATGTACACGAGACGCGTAAAGCCCGCCGCCGCGCCGTCGCCGCACCTCCGCGCTGTGTATAGTAATAATTATTTTCTATGTCCGAGTCGACTTATCTACAAACAAAAGCCATTATCTCTATTCATTGTTAAACCGCAGAAATGTTCCGTTTTTAAACACTAATAAGTGCAGACACCTTATACATGAATTGCGTCTTTTAGTCGAATGCAATAGGGCTCACTTTAAAACACAGTGAATGTAGAGTTAAGATATTTGTATTTCAAACAACAGTGGCACACGCCAGAACGTGTAGGTGTATACAAATGTCTTAACTCTACATGCACTGTGTTTTAAAGTGAGCCCTATTTCCTTCAACTTAAAGACGCAAGTCATGTATAAGATGTCTGAAACTTATTCGTGTTTATTTTACGGAATATTTCTGCGGTTTAACAATGAATAGAGATAATGGCTTTTGTTTGTAGATAAGTCGACTCGGACATAGAAAAGAATTCTTACTATACACGAGACGCGTAAAGCCCATAGTCCCATAATCGTGCTGTACATAGCTAAGAGGTGCGGCGGCGGTGCGGTGTCGGCGCGGAGGCGGTACCGTGTACACGAGCCCTTAATCTTCTTTAATAAGTTGTGTTCTATAATGTATCGATAAAATATGTATATTGGAAGTCGATAAACGAGAAATGACTACCCAGCACGACCACACCACAACGACGTGCCAAATTGACGAAATTAGAAGGGTAATACAGTTTTTTTAAGCAAAAGTACATTATTATTATTATTATATCAGCCTGTACTGTCCCAGTGCTGGGCAAAGGCCTCTCTCCCTGTCTTCCGCTCGTTCCTGCCGAAAGCAGCAACCAACTAATCCTTTCGGAATGCGTGTCTGGGTCGTCCCGCCATCTCCGTCGTGGCCTACCGCGACGCCGAAGCCTATTGGGTGGGATCCATTCTGTAGTTTTCTTGGCCCACCATTTCGTTCGTCCTCGACATGACGATAAACTGTCGTGCACCTAAGCATCTTTAGGTGTATACGGCCAACACAGGGCATATTGAAATCTTGGTAAAGGTTCAGTGTTGACCTTGTTGGGACAGCTGGTATTAGAACAGGGTATCAGCTTAGAGCGGTGGCGGAAAATGTCAAGCACATCAATACGGCAGCGCTCACGAGCCAAGTTAGTAGGCTCACTGTTCACCCGCCAACGCGCACTTGACGAGCGGGATTAGTACTGAATCGTCTATGTAGCACAATGTCCGGCGACGCAAATTGACCAAGGAGTGAAATGTCCAGTCGTCGAATTAGCAATTTGCCCAATCATCATAACGTCCATAATGCAGAACATAAAAAATAGCAATTAGACTGTGTAGCATAAAGTTAATACCACAAATAGCACATTCTCTATTTCATATTTAGGTGACAGCTTTGTGGTCGAGATATAGTCGACATTAGGTAATTTGCGTTTTAGACTTTATAAACATTTGACATTTTAAGTATTTAGACGTGTTGTTATTTAGCCGTATTGCTTTTTGGACATGGTCAATTTACATAATCGACATTTCGCTTCGTGGTCAATTTGCGTCGCTGGACATTTTGTTTGCTACATAGATGAATTAGTACTAATGAGACGAACGTGGTGGGTTAACTGTCTAATTCCCTCTCTTAACATGAAGCAAAAGTACAAAAAAGACTGTAACCCAGTCTCAAGGAATACAACCTAACTTTTAAATAAGATTTGTGCTTATACGTTCCAACCTACCTATTACAAACTTCAATATATGGAAGTACGACTACACTACCTGATGTACCCATAAGGTTTAATGTTACCAGTATCTTTGTTCACTTCAACAAGCAGGAAGGAAGGAAGAAGGCGATCGCCTTCTCATTAGCACCATATTACACTCCACATGCACATTGCGCCACGTTATGTGATGTAAACAAAAACACACCCACCTGTGTTGGTATATACGTATGCCCGCAGGTGATACAAACTAAAAACCCTACTTTAATAATTGAACGGTACCAAATACGGGTTCGCTACATTTTTTTTTACCTTGGGACATCGGCGTCACCAATCTCCTGGACCATGGGTACAAGGGCAACATATTCGTTCCTTTATGCCCTAAAGTAGCATTAAAAGCAACCACTCAATTAGTGGTCTGCAACATTTAGAAATAATAGTCTATCTGACTTTCAGTTCATTAGTGTATCAGTATCAAGTCGGGCTCTGAAACACGAGCACCGCACGTAGGTTAGTATTACTTCTACCCAGTCGTTAGTCAATCCTCGAGATTACACGATCGTTGACTGTTTTTCTTACTACTTTACCGTAGGTCTTGACGCAATGGGTTCCAGCGGCGGCCACGCGGATCCCATTGATACCAAGGTAAAGTAGGACTTGTGTTCCGGAGCCGAGGATCCTCGTCATCTCTACCTACTATTGGTTATGCCATTACTGAACGTCGCTCTATTTCTTCGAGAAAATTTAAGCTCGAGCTTGAATTTTACTCTCACATGTCTCTGTAGTTTTTAATTAATTGGTTTTGGCCTCTGTAAATCATCTTCATCATCTTCATCTAGTGTCTGAGCCCCCAATTGCTGCAAGCGCCTCCTTTTATTTAATACCTGATGCACAAGCTTACCTCGTGCTTGAAGAATCGCACCAGTTGCATGACATGATTTATAAGCTTAGCTTACCTTCAAATTTTGGGATCAGGTCGGACAGCTCCCATGTTTTAAGCAACTCTGCCACTTCGTCCATGTGTAATAATGTCACGTACGTAGCACACCACACAATAAACTCCACGAAACAGAATATAGTACCTACAATAAATCAGTTTTCTACACAAACGCTATGATCGATCGATCGAACTCTACCTATTGTTTTTTTTTTGCTATTTCTTTGTTCCTATTTTATTGTGCACAATAAAGAGTATTATTATCACGATATTGATCTGCGTTTATAAAAAAAATTGTGGAATTAAGATGCCACATCACAGCCCTATTTGATTACTGTTTTTGAGCCATTAAAAGACATAAAAACGTTTTTAATTGTGGTTACGAAATCGAAAGAATCGCAAGCATGCACAACTGCATCTGGTGCGAATCTTCAAGCACGAGGTAAGCTTGTGCACCAGGTATTAAATAATAAAACGAGGCGTTTGCGTGTGATACTTCCTGGCACAACCACAGCGGACTATTTATTTCTGTTGCAGTACAAATTCATTAAAATAATGTAACTTTTTTGTACTTTTGGTTAAAAAGTTGTACCCTTATAGTTTCGTGCTGGGTAGTTACTTCCTGGCACGACTTCGCAAGATTTGAAATATCAAGAAACAGAAATAAATAAGTCCGCCGTGGTGTGCCAGGAAGTATCACACGTAGACGCATCGATTTATTTAATACCTGGTGCACAAGCTTACTTCGTACTTGAAGATTCGCACCAGATGCAATTGTGTAATAGGTACATTTTAATTGGCATATGTCCCGTTAATATCGTTTCAAACAAAAACGATATTTAAATAACGAACTTACTGCAATACTATTTAAGACAAAATTGTGTGTTGTTTCCAATTGTTTAAATTCGATATTGCCGAGTAGGTATGTTATGTTATGACTGATTAAGTACATAATTTAAATTTTTATTTAAGACAAAATTGTGTGTTGTTTCCAATTGTTTAAATTCGATATTGCCGAGTAGGTATGTTATGTTATGACTGATTAAGTACATAATTTAAATTAGTTACCTACCTAATTAAAGACTTAATGGACATATTCATAGTCCATTAATAAGTTAAATTATATTACTATAAGTTTACTTTTAAGACAAGGTGTGTTTTGTGTTGTTTATTATTATTGTTGACCATGGTGACTTCAGACTTGTTTTATATGCCATATGCAGTAGAAGTGGAGTGTGATGTCATAAATAGATACAATTTATTGAAAATCAATTGTTTTATTGAATTTCCTTATATTTACCTACGTCTTTTTTTACATCCACAGCAAAGGTATTGTTTGCAAAAATTATGGATCATTTGCACATGAAAAAAATTACTTTTTTGCAATAAAAATGTAATTGCTTTTGATTGCAATAATACTGCCTAAACAGACTATTTATGTTAATTGACAAATTTGGTCAAGCCGTAAAAAACACAAACTTGTTTGCAATAAGTATGCTTCTCATGCACATAAAAAAGTGACTTGTTTGCAATATTTATGAATCTTTGACACAAAAACAAAATTACTTCATTGGGAAGACAAATGTAATGGACTTGATTGTAATGAGCCAATACCTTCCTGATGAGAGTGGCGCCGCGCAGAAAAGTTTACATATTCTTATCTGCGCGGCGCCACTCTCATCAGGAAGGTATTGTCTCATTACAGTCAAGTCCATTACATTTGTCTTCCCAATCAAGTAATTTTGTTTTTGTGTTAAAGATTCATAAATATTGCAAACAAGTCACTTTTTTGATGTGTATAAGAAGCATACTTATTGCAAATAAGGCACTTAGTCAATGTGCATAAGAACCATAATGATTGCAAACAAGTTACTTAGTCAAAGTACATAAGAACCATTATGAGTGCAAATAAGTTACTTAGTCAATGTGCATAAGAACCATAATGATTGCAAACAAGTAACTTAGTCGATGTGCATAAGAACCATTATGATTGCAAATATGTTACTTAGTCAATGTGCATAAGAACCATAATGATTGCAAACAAGTAACTTAGTCAATGTGCATAAGAACCATAATGATTGCAAACAAGTAACTTAGTCAATGTGCATAAGAACCATAATGACTGCAAACAAGTAACTTAGTCGATGTGCATAAGAACCATAATGATTGCAATCAAGTTACTTAGTCGATGTACATAAGAACCATAATGATTGCAAACAAGTAACTTAGTCAATGTGCATAAGAACCCTAATAATTGCAAACAAGTAACTTAGACGATGTACATAAGAACCTTAATGATTGCAAACAAGTAACTTAGTCAATGTGCATAAGAACCATAATGATTGCAAACAAGTAACTTAGTCGATGTGCATAAGAACCATAATAATTGCAAACAAGTAACTTAGTCGGTGTAGATAAGAACCATAACGATTGCAAATAAGTTACTTAGTCAATGTGCATAAGAACTTTATTGGTGTAACAAATACAATGATTTGAATTAACAATTACAGTTAGTAGATCTGACAATAGTTCATGTACTAAACAAACAACTAGGCTTGTCTAAATCAATACAACACTTAGTGCACACTACTATGAGAACTTAACTAAGTATTCTTAGCTTCAGCGGACAAGATCTTCGTAGGCTCATATGCAGTCAAGATGTGTGATTACATTAAACAAGATCTTTATTAAAGCAACCATTTTTTTTTTTCAGTGTAGCCCTCCGCTCCCTTTCCAAGTCCGCATCGTCCTTGAGGTCGACCGTTAAGATATGACCCAGATATTTAAACTGTGTCACTCTTTCTAGAGGAGTACCGTTTAACCTAATAGGTGGAACACTAAACGGTCGTTTCCCACCAGCCTCAAAAACCATGTATTGACTTTTGGTCACGTTATACCTCAAGCCATGATCCAGAGCATACTCTTCACATATACTAATCAACCTCCTGAGCCCACATACCGATGCACTCAGCAGCACCATGTCATCTGCGTAACTCATGTTGTTGACGCACACTCCGTCCACATGACATCCGACATGCTGGCTGCTGAGCGCGACGATGAGTGCATTTACGTAGAGGTTGAAGAGCGCGGGAGAAGTCAGCCCCCCCTGTCTCACTCCGCACTCCAGCCGGTATGGCTCCGACGTTGCCCCCGCCCATCTGACAATGTTAACCTGATTGGCCAGTATTTAAAAATGTTAATGACTTCTGTCGGCAACTTAATACCCTCGAGCTTTTCCCATAACACTTCGTAAGACACCAGGTCAAAGGCCTTGGACAAATCGAGGAAGCATGCGTAAACTGGAGTATCACGATCGGTGTAATATCTGACGGCATGCTTAAGACACAATATAGCACTTTCTGTGGACAGTCCAGGCCGAAACCCAAACTGATTATCGTGCAAATTCATGTATTTACCTAATTGTGTATTAAGCATGGCGTCAAACACTTTAGCAATAATCGTAGCGAGGGAAATAGGTCGATAATTACTCGTGTCGCTAACAGTTCCAGTCTTGTTTTTTATCACCGGCACTACAATAGTTCGCATTAGATCATTGGGCAGATATGAGTGACTCATACACAGAGAAAATAGCATTGCCAGAACTCTCGATATATGTGGCCCCGCGTGCTGGAGATGAGACCGTCGTGACCAGGGGATTTACCTCTTGACATAGCCTTAATAGCTTTTGCCACATCCTGGGCAACAAATTTCGTTACCCCTGTGCCATTTTCAGTCCCAGCACCCAGCACCGCCCTCTGTGGCTCCACAGTAGTGGATTTTACATGAAAATGCTCCCTAAATATGTCCGCAATGGCCTTTGGCTCATTCACACCCGCGACACTCACCGGGATACTAGGTCTAACGTTCACTCTGTTGGTCCCCTGCCAAAAACCACGAAAATTTCCGCTAGCATGCTGTTCGGCCAGGGTATCCATTCTTATCTGGTCCTGGTGGTCTTGGCACCATTTTAGTCGTGATTTGAATATCCGCCTGCTATTACACATCTCGTCATAAACATTACCAGACGACGGTTTACCAAAGGATACCCATTGTAAAAAATTAGACCTAGCAACCCTATGTGCATCACCGACGTGTCTGTTCCATCCCATCACCTGTGGAGCCTTAGCCCTTTTGCCCACGCTTCCCCTACTGACCTTGGCCGCATCACTAAGGGCGGTAACAATGTCAGTGTATAAGTCATCAAGAATGCGCCTGTGGCTCAGGTTATCACAATGACTATGGGCGTGGCCACATGTCCACGACACGGCGTCGTAAACGTAAAACGACACGGTGTCGCGTCGGAGCGCGACACATTATCCACCGTGCGAATATACGTCGCCGCGTCGTGAAAACACACGACACGGCGTCGTAAACGTAAAACGACACGGTGTCGCGTCGGAGCGCGACACATTATCCACCGTGCGAATATACGTTGCCGCGTCGTGAAAACACACGACAATCCCAACATCTCCAGAGGTCAAACTGGTTTCCTAAATACATTTTGCCTTTTTAAACGAGGCGATATTTTCCATAATAGTTCTTCAAAACTTGACACAGACATTCTAAAATAATCATAAAACTTGTGATCACTTATTTTTAAAGCCTCGTACTTCCTTTTGAAATGACTGCCATCATGGTTCATAATAGAAAGATATGGATTTATCCAACATTTTCGTTTCTTCTGCTTTTTCTTCATGCTTCTTCTTAAAAGCAACAAGAGCAGAATACGTGTGATAGGATCCATGTCGAATTGAAAACTGATCGCAAAATATTTTGAACATGTACGAGAAGCTGCGGCGTCGTAACCGAACGTGGCACCGCACCGTGCATCTACTCAACACAGCAAAGTTAATCTGCCCGGCGCGCGGCGCGACCTGCGGTGCCCGGTGCAGCATGTGTTTTCACGACGCGGTAACGTATATTCGCACGGTGGATAATGTGTCGCGTTCCGACGCGACACAGCGTCGTTTTACGTTTACGACGCCGTGTCGTGTGTTTTCACGACGCGGCAACGTATATTCGCACGGTGGATAATGTGTCGCGCTCCGACGCGACACCGTGTCGTTTTACGTTTACGACGCCGTGTCGTGGACATGTGGCCACGCCCTATCGGCACAGTACCTAAATTCGTCATTAAACTCTAGACGGCGCAATCTTTTATTACACTCATGCGTAAAACGTGACACCTGTCCGTCTGACCTCTCCCCCCACACTATCCCTTTATCCGTCGTTATTACAATTGGTAGCTTAGGTATTATGAGTTTTAAGTTACACTCGATAATTAGAGGAAAGTGAATTTGACATAAGAATGCAACCTGTAAAATTGACAGATATGTTGATGCTGGCCGTACCACGACACTAGCCCAATGTATGCGAATAAAATTCTCCAGTTTGGCAACTTTGAGAAGCACATCCATCGTCGAATCAGACTCCACTAGGCAGTCTAGGCAGCGTTTGAGAAGCTGCGCAATCGTCGTGAGACGCGGGTGTTTGCCGTGTCTCAAGACGAAAGTCTCACTCATACTAAGGGCCTTATCACACTTGCGATTTGTGAGAGAATCTTGTATTAAGGCGATCACGCAGCGAGTTCGCCGCGACGATTATTTGTATAGAAAACTCGCACGCAAATTGCAAGTGTGAAATACAAAAATACAAATAAAAAATATTTTATTTCATAAAATACAGTTCATTATAATCTATGGGATGGAGCCACCCAGTAAGCATATAATTGCCTGTGTTGGGAGGCACCGCTCTTCTTTAGGTTACATGAAATAAACTTAAGTATAACTATTACATCTACTTTAGTTAGTTAATTAGTTGGTTTCAATTAAGTACAGCTAAATGATAAATAAGAACAAAAATAAAAACAAACATACATAGTGGGCAGTGTGCCCGTATGAGTGTGTGTGTGTGTGTGTGTGTGTGTGTGTGTGTGTGTGTGTGTGTGTGTGTGTGCGTGCGTGCGTGCGTGCGTGCGTGCGTGCGTGCGTGCGTGCGTGCGTGCGTGCGTGCGTGCGTGCGTGCGTGCGTGCGTGCGTGCGTGCGTGCGTGCGTGCGTGCGTGCGTGCGTGCGTGCGTGCGTGCGTGCGTGCGTGCGTGCGTGCGTGCGTGCGTGCGTGCGTGCGTGCGTGCGTGCGTGCGTGTGAGTGCGTGCGTGCGTGCGTGCGTGCGTGCGTGCGTGCGTGCGTGCGTGCGTGCGTGCGTGTGAGTGCGTGCGTGCGTGCGTGCGTGCGTGCGTGCGTGCGTGCGTGCGTGTGTGTGTGTGTCTGTTTATGATTTTATTTATAGTAAATTCTCCGTTTCGTCATAACTTATTGTTTATGACCAGTTTTTTGCATTCGTGGTACGATTTAGAGTAAATGTCTAAATAATCTTTGTTGAGTTTATTGTACATGTATGCTGATCTTCTGTTGAGTTGAACTGTGTGGTGGCAAATGTTGATATGGCCCTAAGAAGCCCCAAAGAGAACAATGGATACGAGTAGCTCTGTGGTAAGAGTTTCTCTGTGAGATCATCATCGATGGAAGGATCCCAGTAAACGACGTTACATTACTCGTTTTTTATTGACATAGAGATTTTTTATCACCGATTTTAAAGCAATTACGAAAATAATATTTAAATAAAACAGTTTAAAAAGATTACATAGCGTATTTTCATCATCCGGATACGAGATGTCACGTGTTTAAAATGATTTATTTAAATGTGACAGATTTACAATCGACTATTTCAAGTATAGAATAACTGGTGGCTTAGTATGGGAGATGAAATAAAGTCCAACTACAGTATTATCCTATTTATTATCAGAAGGTTAATTACACGATTACAAAGACCGAATCAAGGACACGGACAGGCGGAACCGGGACTCGCGATATTCTCTATACGCGCGACTCTAATGTACCGAGGTATCTAAGCGACTGCCTGTGTCGCCGTGCCCGCGTTGTCCGTATCGAGAATGCTGATGCGACAATACGGCGTCGCCACAACATTCCTCCTCTTTTGAAAAAAAAAAATTTCATACAAAAATTTTCATGCACAAATGTCAAAACATAGCATATACACTAAAGCATTACGTGCTATAAAATAAACTTACTCGCTATCAGTATGTTCTCAGGCTTATTGTTGTTACAATGCTTGCATTGCAAATGCTCGCTGCGCAACCGGATACATTTGTTATTGCAATGAAGTTACCTATTGTTTAGTATTAGGTAGACTGACTATTCACTGAAGTTTGTAATAAATAAAACACACGAGTACTTTGCATGTCGCATATAATCGGCGTCCGCCATCTTATGTCTGCCCTACCACAGACTATCATATGATATGACACATCCCCCGCTTATGATATACATACAATCAGCCTTACATTACTAACAACTAATTTAAATCAAAATCACTTAGGTAAGCAGGTCTTTTCGCGGCCCTGCCTGACCGGGTAACAACTGGTGGTCCCCGGGTAACAACTGGTGGTCCTGGACTATGAACAGGTGCATGCACAAACTCATTGCTCCTATCTATAGTTTGATTCAACTCAGGAAAGTCCAGCATATAATTATTTTGAACAATATACTTATTTTTACTTGGTTTAATATGCTTTTCATTTCTTCTCACCAAAATGCCTTTATTGTTTTTAACAATGAAAGATCTGGGTCCCTTTGCTTCCTCTATTATTTTTCCTGGATACCAACATTTACTTTTATTAATATCTTGAATAACTACTTCTTCCCCTTTTGAAATGACCTCTTTGGTTTCGAGTTTCTATTATAATTGATCCTAGATTTTTCATTGTTAATAAACATTTGTTTTTTAACCCCCGACGAAAAAAAGAGGGGTGTTATAAGTTTAACATGTGTATCTGTGTATCTGTGTATCTGTGTGTCTGTCTGTGGCATCGTAGCGCCCAAGTGGATGGACCAATTTAAGTGCGGTTTTTTTTAATCGAAAGACTTTTCCGTCGAGATGGTTCTTAGCTATGTTTGGTGGAAGTAGGACCAGTAGTTTCCAAGATATTCAGCTTTAATTGGAACAAGTGACAAGATCTCAGTCAATATTGAAGCCAAGGATTCCAAATTTTGGTTAAATGTTAAGTATTAGTAGCATTTTCTATATCACTCACTAAATGAGGATCTCATGATGACCAGGTAGTTGTTAATGGATCTCAGCCAATATTGAAGCCAAGGATTTCAAATTTTGGTTAAATGTTAAGTATTATTAGCATTTTCTATATCACTCACCAAATGAGGATCTCATGATGACCAGGTAGTTGTTAATGGATCTCAGCCAATATTGAAGCCAAGGATTCCAAATTTTGGTTAAATGTTAAGTATTATTAGCATTTTCTATATCACTTACTAAATTAAGGTCTCATGATGATCAGCTAGTTGTTAATGGATCTCAGGCAATATTGAAGCCAAGGATTTCAAATTTTGTTTAAATGTTAAGTATTATTAGCATTTCCTATATCACTTACTAAATTAAGGTCTCATGATGACCAGGTAGTTGTTAATGGATCTCAGCCAATATTGAGGCGAATAATTCCAAACGCTGGATAAATTTTGTTTTATTAGCATTTTCCTTATCACTCACTAAGTGAAGATCTCATGATAATCATCTAGCAGGGCTGGACTAAGCGGGCCAGGGCCCCTAGGCACTTGGCATTTAGGGCCCCCTCCCCTATAAGGAGAACATTATTATGGTACAAGTCCTGCGTCTGGGACTGGGTCCCTAAGACTAGCTGGGCCCCTAGGCCCGGGCCTTGTGGGCCTAGGGGTAAATACGGCCCTGCCATCTAGTTGTGAAAGGATCTAAGCCAAGAATTTCAAATGTTGCTTAAATGTTAAGTTTATTAGCGTAATCAACAATTTAATAAAATTTTGACAGTACAATAATTTGGTACCATGCAGCTGAAGATGGCCGTAGGAACTCCTTAACAGCACAGAATAAACCCATGGTGTTTGGGCTCGTCTGATTGTTCTTGATGAGCAATTAACGTTTGTGTAAGAAAGTACAGTCGATATTAAACCGAGTCCCAGTAAAACTTTTTTAATTTCCGTCACAATATTGGGTCACTGTTCTTAGTTTTGCAATTCTGCTAAAGCTGAATTGTCATTAGGACTATTGAACAGGTTCCTTTGATCGAGGTCACAAATAGCAACACCTTGCAAGATTTTAACGCGACTAAAGGACACGTAAGCTTTAGCAAAAGTACTCGCCTAAGTGAATAACAGCCTTTTAGGATTCTGTAGTCAACAAGGAACCCTTATAGTTTCACCATGTCCGTCCGTCTATCTACGGCTAAGCAGAGACATAGTGGTAGAATAAATTTTTAAAAACTATATTTTTGTGTACCTTACCTACACGTAAAAAAGTGGGGATGTAATATTTTTTAACGGTTTATCCCATGGTGTGGATTATCGATGATTAGGTCTTTCAAAACTAAGTCAAGTTACCTAGCACCAACTGCAATTTTTATGGATCTAAGTAAGCCACCCGTACTATTTGGATCCTGTAGAATGGAAACTTGGTTCTGTTTTAGGCCATAAGTAGCAGGTTCTTTCAACTCATCCAGTGCATTTAAAGTATGTATTTTGATTGTCTTGGCTAATAACTTTGTTAACGATTTTTTCCCAGAATGTTGCTAAAGGCTAATTTCAATTTTAGAGAAGACGGCTTTCGTTACCACTGGCTTGGGATCCTGTTGTCGTACACATAGTCAAGGATCAAGCTCGAGGAAAGACTGGAAACTATGGACCATAAACGGTGTAAAACCAAAAAAGTGTTAAATGTAGAAAATTCCGGGAAAAAACTTCTGTTTGTTTAAAAAATATGAAATAAAAATAAAATTAAAAATTTAAAAAACCCCCGACATGACAACCTGTAAAAAGAAAGAAATAAAATCTACGAAATGTGCCTTTACAATGAACAGTAGAAAAAGAATCCAAGCTTCGTTGCGTCGGGGGACCGCTAAGTAAATGAAATGCAATGTACTTAAAATCGTAAAGTGGGAAGCCCCAAATAAAATGCATACTCGTACTTACAATTTTGCGTTGAAAAATATAGTTCATTTCACTTAGGTTAGGTACTTAGCGGTCCCCCGAACGCAACTACGCTTGGATTCTTTTTCTACTGTTCATTGTAAAGGCACATTTCGTAGATTTTATTTCTTTCTTTTTACAGGTTGTCATGTCGGGGGTTTTTTAAATTTTTAATTTTATTTACATTTTCACATAACTTAGGTTTCAATGCTTCTTTTGAGCAAGGTAAGTTTGTTCTTAACAATCTACTCATTAACAACTCTGAAGGACTATAATCCAAATTTGCTACTGGAGTAGTTCTATAATGTAACATTGCCAAGTCAAAATTACTACCACTTTCTTTACATTTTTTCATTAAGTTTTTAACAATTCCCACTGCTTTCTCTGCTAACCCATTAGATTGAGCATAATGTGGACTGGACTTAATTAACTCTATGCCATGTTGTCTCGCAAACTGTTTAAATTCATAGCTACCAAAGGGCATATTATCACTGACTATTTGTCTGGGCACTCCATGGATACTGAACATTTTTAATAACTCCTCTGTAATGTTATTAGCCGATTTATTCCTTAATTTTGCAACCTCAATCCATTTTGAAAAATAGTCTACTGCCACTAAGAAGGCCTCACCTGCATAATGTCCTACATCCATACCTAATTTACTATATGGAAGCTCAGGAATCTCATGAGATATAAGAGGTTGTTTGCAGTTAGACACCCTATATTTTTCACACACTTTACATGCTAATACATGTTCCTCTATATCTCTTGACATTCCTGGCCAGTACAACACTTTTCTTGCTCTTTTCTTACATTTCACAACACCGGCATGCCCTGAATGTACAATATCCAACATTTCTTTTCTGAGAGCTCTAGGAACAAGTACCACATTTCCAAAATAAACAATGTTATCCTTCACCATCAACTCATTTCTCAACTTGTACAATTTTTTTAATTCTCTACCCTGTATGTTTCTATCATTTTTTGGCCACTCTGTATTATACCATACCTTAATTTGTAGCAAATTACCATCTTTATTTGTCTCTTCTTGTAATTCTTTCAATTTATTTTCTGATATTTGTAGTTCTGTATCTAATCCATATACTGTTTCTACCTCAATACAATGCACTAACTCTTTTAATGATGGCTCTACTTTCCCATTAGTTGTATTAAAATGCCTGGACAGATAGTCAGCGATAAACATTTTAGACCCTGGTATGTACTTAATATCAAACTCATATTTTAACAATTTAAGAACCATTCTTTGCAGTCTGGCAGATATTTTATTTATGTCTTTATTCATTATTGCTACTAATGGTTTATGATCTGTTTCCACTACAATTCTACGTCCATACACAAACTGGTGATATTTTTCCATCGCAAGACAGACTGCAAAGAGCTCTTTTTCTATTGGGGCCCATCTTTGTTGACATTCTGTATAGCATCTTGAGTAAAAAGATATTGGTTTACCATTCTGTAACAAACAGGCACCCATTCCACTTTTTGAACTATCGGTTTGTAATGTTAACATTCCTTCTCTCTTTAAAATGTCCAGAGTTGGAGCCCTACTGATTTTCATCTTTATATCTTCAAATGCTTGTTTTTGTGCTGGACCCCAATCCCACGCTATATCCTTTTTTAACAAATCTCTTAATTTTTCAGTTGTGTTTGAATATTGTGGAATAAACTTACTTAAATAATTACACATTCCTAGAAACTTTTGTAGTTCTTTAACATTTTTTGGTTCCTCCAAGTCTACAATAGCCCTTACATGCTCAGGATCAGGTTTTATACCTGACTTGGATACTAACAACCCAACATATTTAACAAAATCGCTTCTATATTGCACCTTATTTGGATTAAATTTTACATTAAATTTTCTTGCTCTGTTCATTACTTCACTTAATATTTTATCATGATCAGCTAAACTGTCCCCAGCAATAATTATGTCATCATAGTATACACTTACCCCTTGTATGTCACTAAATATAGCTGTATTTATTCTTTGCATTACCTCCGGAGCCGAAGAGATCCCAAATGGCATCCGTTTGAAAAAATATCTTCCAAACGGGGTACCGAAGGTGCAAAGCTTTTGTTCATCCTCCAAGCTTACTTGAAAGAACCCATCCTTCAAGTCTAGTACTGTGAAGACACTTTTACCTGCAAGTGAATTGTATATTTCTTCAGGAGAAGGAATTTGATAATTTTCTCTAAGAATGGCTTTATTTAGTTCTTTGGGATCTAAGCATAGCCTTAGTGACTTATCTGGTTTTTCTACAATTACAAGATTATTACACCATGCTGTAGGTCCCTCTACCTTCTCAATTATGCCTCTACTCTCATAACTACTTAATGTTACTTTAAGTTTTTCTTTAATAGTCTGTGGTACTCGTCGAATGGGTTTTACTACTGGCTCTGCATTTTCTCTCAACTTTATATTATACTAGCTTTTGCCCGCGGCTTCGCACGCGTAAACACAATATCATACGTTCACTACACTTAATGCGAGGCCTAAGGCCGAGCTCCGCGTAGCACCGTAGGTGCGGAGCGTCCCGAGAAAGCCGCCCACCCACTTAATATAAGTTAAAGTAATTAAATGCGAGGCCGCAGGCCGAGCTCCGCGTAGCACCGAAGGTGCGGAGCGTCTCAAAGAAGCCGCCCACCCACTTAATATAAGTTGAAGTAATTCAATGCGAGGCCGAAGGCCGAGCTCCGCGTAGCACCGTAGGTGCGGAGCGTCCCAAGGAAGCCGCCCACCCACTTAATATAAGTAGAAGTAACTTAATGCGAGGCCGAAGGCCGAGCTCCGCGTAGCACCGTAGGTGCGGAGCGTCTCAAAGAAGCCGCCCACCCACTTAATATAAGTAGAAGTAACTTAATGCGAGGCCGAAGGCCGAGCTCCGCGTAGCACCGTAGGTGCGGAGCGTCCCAAGGAAGCCGCCCACCCACTTAATATAAGTCAAAGTAACTTAATGCGAGGCCGAAGGCCGAGCTCCGCGTAGCACCGTAGGTGCGGAGCGTCCCAAGGAAGCCGCCCACCCACTTAATATAAGTCAAAGTAACTTAATGCGAGGCCGAAGGCCGAGCTCCGCGTAGCACCGTAGGTGCGGAGCGTCCCAAGGAAGCCGCCCACCCACTTAATATAAGTCAAAGTAACTTAATGCGAGGCCGAAGGCCGAGCTCCGCGTAGCACCGTAGGTGCGGAGCGTCTCAAAGAAGCCGCCCACCCACTTAATATAAGTTGAAGTAACTTAATGCGAGGCCGCAGGCCGAGCTCCGCGTAGCACCGAAGGTGCGGAGCGTCCCAAGGAAGCCGCCCACTCACTTAATATAAGTCGAAGTAACTTAATGCGAGGCCGAAGGCCGAGCTCCGCGTGGCACCGTAGGTGCGGAGCGTCTCAAGAAAGCCGCCCACCCACTTAATATAAGTTGAAGTAACTTAATGCAAGGCCGCAGGCCGAGCTCCGCGTAGCACCGAAGGTGCGGAGCGTCGCAGAGAAGCCGCCCACCCACTTAATATAAGTTGAAGAAACTTAATGCGAGGCCGAAGGCCGAGCTCCGCGTAGCACCGCAGGTGCGGAGCGTCCCAAGGAAGCCGCCCACCCGCTTAATATAAGTCGAAGTAACTTAATGCGAGGCCGAAGGCCGAGCTCCGCGTAGCACCGTAGGTGCGGAGCGTCCCAAGAAAGCCGCCCACCCAGTTAATATAAGTCGAAGTAACTTAATGCGAGGCAGAAGGCCGAGCTCCGCGTAGCACCGTAGGTGCGGAGCGTCCCAAGGAAGCCGCCCATCCACTTAATATAAGTTGAAGTAACTTAATGCGAGGCCGAAGGCCGAGCTCCGCGTAGCACCGTAGGTGCGGAGCGTCCCAAGAAAGCCGCCCACCCACTTAATATAAGTCGAAGTAACTGAATGCGAGGCCGAAGGCCGAGCTCCGCATAGCACTGAAGGTGCGGAGCGTCCCAAGGAAGCCGCCTATTAAGTTACTTAAACATATGTTAAGTGGGTTGGCGGCTTCCCTGAGACGCTCGTGGAACTCGGCCTACGGCCTCGCATTAAATTACTAAGGGTTTATAAAGTATCTTAGCACCGAAGGTACGGAGCGTCCCAGGGAAGGGCATCTTCCCCACTTAAAATATGTTCAAATAACTTAATTCGAGGCCGCTCACCAACTTAATATAAGTTTAAATGTATGAGCGGCTTTCCTGGGACGCTCTGCACCTTCGGTGCTATGTGAAGCTCGGCCTACGGCCTCGCATTAAGTTACTACTTATATTAGTGGGTGGGCGCCTTCCCTAGGATGCTCCGCACCTGCGGTGCTACGCTTGTGAACATGATCTTGGTTTAATTAAGATTGCGTCAAGACTTAGGTACGTTTAAAAGATTGTTTTTTAATATTTATTGTCTATTGTAGATTTAAAAAACTTAATGCGAGGCCGCCCACACACTTAATAATATAAGCTTCAATGTGTGAGCGGCATCCCTGGGACGCTCTGCACCTTCGGTGCTACGCAGAGCTCGGCCTACGGCCTCGCATTAAGTTACTACTTAAATTAGTGGGTGGGCGACTTCTCTAGAACGCTCCGCACCTTCGGTGCTACGCTTGTGAAGATCATCTTGGTTTAATTAAAATTGAGTCAAGACTTAGGTAAGTTTAAAAGATGGTTTTTAATATTTATTGTCTATTGTAGATTTAAATGAAATGAAATGAAATAATTTATTGAATATTTATTGTTTATTGTAGATAACTATTCAAAGCACCTTGAAAAATAATTAGCTCGTAGTCCTACCTGAACATATATTAATGAAATCTATTAAGATGACAATAAATTATTTTCGTCTACAATGGTACTAATATAATAATATGATCTGTCATAATAATTTCCTAAGTAACGCCATAAGATTAAGGTGCCAACTTAAGAGCTTGTTCACACTTACGTTTTTTCCGGCGGTTTCCCGGCGGGACGGGAACGCGGCGTGCACGCGGCGAGCACGCAGCGATATCTTCGCGATTATTTGCCGCCGCGCTGACGTCGCGTGGACGCGGCGTCACCGCGGCGGTATGAATGAGCCCGTAAATTTAATAAAATGACATTATAGTAATAGACACTTTTAATTGAGCAGGAACGCCATGCCGGATCCTCCCAAAGTCTGCGGTATAATTTTTTTCTTATCCCTTTTAATCGCCTTGACAGTAAAACAGCTAGAAGTATCTCCTAGTCGGAGTCCATTTTGTAATTAACGTGACCGTACGTGGCTTGATCGCCGCGTCGACGCGGCTTCACCGCGGCGGCACGCTGGCGGCAGATAATCGCGAAGATATCGCAGCGTGCTCGCCGCGTGCACGCCACGTCCCCGCTCCGCCGGGAAACCGCCGGCAAAAACGCTAGTGTGAACAGACCCTATCTCAATCGAGCGTACGTCAATAATGGCGACAGCACCACTGAATGGATACGTTTTTTTTTTTTTTTTTTTTTTGATTACGGGTGAGCCCGAGCCTTTCGGCTGTACCAGGGCGGTCTGATTGTGCGGGTGGGGTCACAGAATGGGACCTCCGGACCCGCAAAATGAATGGATACGTGATGGCAAGGTGATGGCCTCACTGTTTTGTTATCCGTGTATAATGAATAAGGAAGCAAAGGAAAATGCATGAGATAACACGGTTATTATTTCAGTAGGCTCTGGGTTTAAATCCCGGCTAGGTGAAATCCTTTCTACATTGTAAATTTAATAATTTTGTCTTGTCTCGAATCATGGTTGTTTTTCATACAAAATGCATACATTGTCGAGCAGCAACTCTCAATAACTGATACACTGCTGCTTATATTAGGTATGCGATCAATATTCAACAACTTCGGTAGTAATTCTCGAAAGTCCAGGTTAACCCATCACAGCTAGACTCTAGCTTGTGCCGAATCGTGGTCACGGGCACGCAACGACGTGCGTGAACCCTTGGCCTTGGTGTCGAGGGGACCCATTATTGGCTCCAAGACCTTACATGTATGGAGCTGGTGTTATTAACTCAGGAAAAATCTTAACAGCGCGATGCAGCCGCTAGTATGGAGATATTGTCAAAGTAACAACGCCATCTAGCGGAAAATTGGGTCATTGAGAACAAAATCTTAACACACCGTTCGAATAAATTTTATATATAAAAACTGCATAGATGCAAAATTGTGGCTAAATATATCGTATATTTATCGTTTATTATACATTTCGCTACCTTATTAGTAAGTTAGGCCAAACACAAACAATACAAAAATTTGCGCCTAATGTTCTAAATGTTGGTTGGTAAAAGATATTTAAAAATGTATTTAATTTACTTAAATTGATTCGAAATACTTTTATTTCAATTACACTCGATAAAATGGCATTAAAAAATCTGTTTTATTCATTAACATTTTTTATTGCGTCTCCGGGCTTTTTTATGGTCAATACTTACAAACTACAGAAGAATATAATTGCATATTCAATAAAAGAGCATTAATTAGTTCCTATTGTCGCAAATTGTGTTTTTAAAGAAATGTATGTTTTTTTTTTTGAGCATGAGCCAACTTACATCGAACATTGCACTCATATTTTCGTCTGTGTTGGTCGATAATTGGCGCCATCTTTCTAATCTAACTAAGACGGTTTCCGTACCTCAACGCCTCAAACAACCTTAACCTTATTGTTAATACCGGTGGGCCGCGCGGAGGAGGTATTATGTCGAATTCATACTTTTTAGTTTTTGTACACGTAAGAGCCACGCGGGGGTCGCGTCGTTCTAAATTCAAAATCACAAACGCTGCCATTATAAGGTTACACATTGTAAGGAAAATATTTCATGGAATTTATGTTTTCAGAGATAAATATTAATCATAATAAAAAGTATCCTATAACCATCTTTGGATGTTCAGCTATTCCTGTACCAAAATTGGTAACTTTTTATCCAGCCGTTTCGGCGTTATTAGAGGACAAAGGTTTTTTTGAAAACAGATGGCGCCAGGTTGGCACGGCGAAGCGTGTCCATACAAAACAACTATCCGGCTGCATCACGCTATCGAGATTTTTCCTGAAATCATGACCTCCCTCCATATAAAATTTATTTTCAATACAAATTTAGGATTTTATAATAGTATAGATGTACCTATATTACCTAATCCTGTGAACACATCCTGATTTAATTGTACAAATTTAGTCTTTTCTTCTGTAACCAAAGCATCTATTTTTCTGATTAAGTTAAAATTAAGACATTCTGGCAAGCCCAACACTGGTTGTACAGGCATATCTACTACACAAAATCTAACACAGCCCTTTATCCCTCTCACAACACAATTTAGCTCTATACTTCCGACAGTTTTAATTCTCTGTCCATTATATACTACCAGCACAGTGGATTCCCCTAGTTTACGTTCTCCTATGTTTATTTGCTTAAGCAACTTAAGTGGTAAGGTATTGCAATCTGCACCAGAGTCCAGTTTAAATTTAATATTAAGTCCCTCGACACTTATAATTTCATTCCACTGTAATTTATCACAACTACTTGCTGAGTCCACTACAAACTCTTCAGAACTACTACAGTCGCTGTCATTCTTGTATTGCTTGATACCATCTACTTTTTTATTAAATCTTCTCTGTGACTGTGATCTTTCTTCTTTTTTCTTGTTATTCCTACACATTGCTGCATAATGATTGTACATATTACACATTGTACAGCGCCTCCCATACGCAGGACACTGCCTTGGTACATGCTTCCGTCCACATTTCCTGCACCCAAACATTGTGACTCCGCTTTTTTCAGTTCCTCTGTAGCTTCTTTCCTTTACAAGATGTACTTCCTGTACTCTTTCTTCAAGCTCTTTCACATTTTGTCTGCTGTATTCTGCAGCTCTGCAAATCTCCACCGCTGAGTCAAGATTTAGCTCCTTTTCTCTTAGTAACCTTTCTTTAACATTCGATTCTCTCAAGCCTATAAATAACATGTCACGAACCATTCTTTCCTCTTCTTTAAAATTACAACTTTTTGCTGCTGTTTTTAGTCGTGTTACAAACTTGTCTACTGGCTCGTCCTGTTCCTGCTTAAGGTTATAAAATCTGTAACTGTTGACCACAGTGTTAATTTTGTTATTAAAATGCTTGTCATATTGGCCCAATAACTCCTTCCATGTCTTAATGCCATCCATGCCATTGTAAATTTCTAACATGTCCTCTCCCGCGCATGTTAGAAAAATGGCTATCTTTTTCGAATCCGATTCTTTCTCGAAGTCGGTAGCCTTTATGTACAACTCAAAAAGCTGCTTGTATTTTCTCCACGCATCGGCATCCTCTATTTTATAGCCCTTGGGAGGCTGTAATCCCAAGCTCGTGGAGCTCGATATTACATTTTCATTCGACATCGCTCACGCCGGCCACACTGCACATCAACTTCAAAACTGTCCACAAAGGAATTCTACAAAGTTCCACTATAGGATTTTATTGTTTACGCCTTTTCACCTGACACCATGTTTAGTATTAGGTAGACTGACTATTCACTGAAGTTTGTAATAAATAAAACACACGAGTACTTTGCATGTCGCATATAATCGGCGTCCGCCATCTTATGTCTGCCCTACCACAGACTATCATATGATATGACACACCTATTGTGTCATGTTCATGAGTTACATTTTACCTTTGATGATTATTAATTCTCAGAACATAAATAATAATGTACATATAATTTAAGTCACAATAGTTTAAGTTAAGTTTTAAGTTTGCTAAGGTTTAGTTATATACTTTTCATTTTATGTTGTTTTTTCTCTAATAAAGTTTCTTACTAATAAAGTTAATTTAATTTAATCACGAGTTTGCCTAATGGTACTTCTTTATAATTCACATGGAATTTAAAGGAATAAGCCTGGATAAAATGATACAGAAATTATTATTACCTTAACATCTAATGGGTTACACAAAAATAACTGTTATTGGTACACTTGCTGTTGCGGAGCTGCAGGAACACTATGTATTTTAATGGCTGTCGGGGGCAAATTTCCGACGGTCTTTTGCACCCAGGACCTCGCACACTGCTTACATCTCGCTCGAACGAAATAGCTCAGGATGATAATCAAAATGACACCAAACACGATTAGTCCAATTACCACAAAATTGAGTTTCGATTCCACTTGGTTTGACAAATTTTCGACTTTTGCAATCGCTATGGTGTTGTGCGAGTTAGCCTGTTCCTCCTTACTCTGGCTCCAACCCATTTTAATATCAAATATTTTGCGAAATAAATTTCGTGTGCGCTGCGTGAACTGGTGTCACGACTCTTAAGGTGATAATATATTAATGTTACTTTTATGATTCTCTTAAATACATGTCACGAAATTCATTTCCGCTTACAACGTAAATTATGTTCATGCAGTAAACCTTTAATTAACCTAAATTATTTTAACAAATAACAATCTCGGATAAAAATCTGTCTCCGAGAACGTAAATACACATCAGCGCTTTGCCGCGCACTTTCCTGACTCGTGTCTGTAACGTCATAAGTGCCGTTGTCTGGTCACTATACATGTGTCACAGTTAAACTATACTAGTATTGAAACTTAATTTACTTAACTAACTGCGTTATTACATAAATGTTTACGTTTAATGCTTAACTACTTTGCGGAACGTCGTGTTTCAGCGTCCGACTTGAAACTGTTAAACCTGTGAAAATGTTATGTAGTCCCTATTTGACCGAAAACTACTTTTGGAGCTACTTTTAGGCAATAGATTACTGACAAGATCCTTTTAGGGGAAACTCGCTTTCATCTACCCCTGGGTCTAGGCCTCTCCCGAGGTACCGAATGACGACATTACAGTCTTTTTTTTTTTAATTTAGAGTAGCGGACCCGAAATACTTGAATTCGAAAATATGTGTACAGTCATGTAGGCAACCTATCCGCACAAGTGAAATACTGTCCCTACTTATACTATTCATCGGCTAAAAATCTAACTGGCGTTTTTACGACTCTACCGCTGCGTGTGGTACGAACTAAATAGTTAGGACTTTATAGGACATCAATGTATGGGAACCAATATTTTTGTCATTAAAGCATGAGCCTTGGCACACTTGTTACTTAGGTGGACTAGAGTTGAAAACGCCCGGGAGACGAGCGCGGACGCCCCGCTGGTGGGGAGGGGGAGGGGGGGAAGTTACGTTCCGCCGCGCGTTCTTTCGGTCCTACTATCATCGTATTTATAGAGACTATGGCAAGTTTGGTATCGTTTTCGGATAAATTGAAGACGGCCAATCATTTTCTGGGACATTAATAACATGTTTTCATAGAAAAAAATAGAAATAATGGCAAAAATCTGAAAATCTTAGTAAAAAAAAAATCTTTCTGCAACGATTACGTGAAAATGAGCATTGATTTGGGCATGAAAAAAATATTATTATAAAGCCACATTTATGTAGATTTTAAAAATATATAATTTATTATAACTATTATAAATAGCAAATACAAAAAAAAAATTTTTTGAACAGCGGACTCCTCAAAATTTTACTTTATAAAAATAAGGACCCAAAAACAAATGTTATAAATGTTGGAATATGTAATGTAAGTAGCTTAATTGTATATTACGTAGTTTAAAGTTGTATTTACGTTTGTTAGCATGTGTATTATATATTAAATTGCGAATAATATAACCGTTTGATGACTTCGAATGACTGGTTCAAAATAAAACTAACAAGTCACTGATCTGATTAGATATTATTGTTAAACTGTATATAAATACTTAAATTGGTACATACATTTATGTGTAACATGCTCCATCACATGCACACAACTCGGTGCACTTTAATTTTTATTGGTTACACCTGCATCTAGCAGCGCATTTCTTTTTGCTGCACCTGATCATTTCCATGCAGGCTTTGGGCTCGACACCTACTGGCAAGCTAGTCCATGTAGGTTCCCATCTCTCATCTACTTTTGTACATCCCCAATCAGATGGACTAGGAATATTTTGGATCGGTTATATTTGACCCCATACATGAACTGCTTGAAAAACTGCCCGTTGGAAATGCTGGTACAATGTAGCATTCGTTGGTGGAATATTTTTCAATTTGCGGTCTTTTTTCGTAAATAACTGCTTTCGGCAATCGTTTACAGCCGAAACTGAGCTGGATCTAAAACTAAAATGTTAAATATGCACAACTACCCTAAATTATTTATAGTTTAATGTCAACAACAAATTTTTCTACGATCTCCCTTGCATCTTCAATTTTGCCGGTCCTTGGCCGCCTTGACCGCGTCGTGAAAGTTGGAGTCAACTGCAGTACGGATTTGGTCGGACCAACGCATCGGGCTGCGGCCCCGAGGCCTCTTACCCTGGTCTTTTCGGTGACCAACAGTTTTTCCAGATTATCGTCTTCTCTTCTGGAAATGTGCCCATAGAAATCCAGCACTCTTTGTGAGACATCTTCTTTCAGCACCACATCTCGAAAGCGTCAACACGCTAACGGTCCGCTGCTCTGAGGATACACGTTTCATCGTCCATATAGGAAGATGGAGAATATCAGTGTGCGCACAAGCCTTGTCTTCGTTCGCAGCGTGATTCTCCGATCTCTCTATATCTTGTGCAACTGACTCGGCATACCGCAGATTAGTGAGCTTCACTCCTCCTGCTGACGCCTTCCTCCCATTGGTCACATGTTTTCCGCATGATACATTCTTCGTAGGCATTAAAGAGAATAGGGGATAGAATTCAGCCCTGCCTCACCCCTTTTTGATAAATGAAAGGCGCAGGAAGCGTATCCTCAACTCGAACAACTTCCTGACTGCCATAGTATATACTCTGCACAAGCGCTGTCAAGCGGGCGGGCACGCCAAGT
Source organism: Apotomis capreana (assembly GCA_947623375.1). Classification (NCBI taxonomy): domain Eukaryota; kingdom Metazoa; phylum Arthropoda; class Insecta; order Lepidoptera; family Tortricidae; genus Apotomis; species Apotomis capreana. The sequence continues at coordinate 5,199,155 of OX392520.1, forward strand.
TCTTTCAGGACTGTCCAGTCAACACAGTCAAAGGCCTTGCTGTAATCTATGAAGCACATTATGATAAGCGTGTCAAATTTGTTTATAAGCCTTCTCAATCAGCTGTCTAACATTAAAGATTTGCTCACGAATGCCTCTACCTTTAACAAAACCTGCCTGTTCCTGTGGAATTTGCCAATCCGGATGCGACGGTTGACTATGTGGAGCAGTATTTTGCTAGCATATGTGAGAGTAGCGCGAGTGTGCGGTAGTTATCACATTTGACCATCGATCCCTTTTTATAAAGAGGCAGAACGACAGAATGCGTCCAATCTTTGGGCCACTCTCCAGTACGCCAAATGTTATTGGATATTATGTGTAATGCGTCTATGCCATTGTCACACAATGACTTAAACACTTCTGCCGTTATTTGATCGGGTCCGAGGGCTTTTTTGACCTTAAGTGATCTAAGAGCGGAGCTTCCGATCGGAGTACGTCCGTTTCCTAATCAAGTAGTTGCCAGTCACAGGAGGGCAGGTCTCCGAGGTGGGTTTTGTGTACGCTTTCACAGATCGTGACAGTTTCTTTCTTTAACGGAAAGGGAAAAAAGAGTGCATTCGAAGCCTGGAATGCAGTCCCTAATACCACACAAAGTTTCCTGACAGCATACGGCAGCAGAATTGAAGATGCAATAGCGATCGTGGAAAAGTTTATCGTAGTCATGTATTTACTTCATTCATAAAACAATGAGTCACTTAAGAGGCCTTATTCCTTTTAAAATTTATTTTATTCATATTATGACAAATATATTGATAATTTCAACCAACTTTTTGAAGAGAATAATACTTTTCCCCGAGTTCTAGGTAGGAACATAGCTATTTCATGCTTTCATTGCGGGCAGTCGAAAATAAGTTGAAAAAACTAATTTTCCGCGTGAATTTTGTCAATTTCGAGTAGTTTTTGAAACAAAAATTATCAATGAAAAATTTAAACTGTAGGTTTCAAATATATACCAATAAATCCCAATAGCCCTGTTCTAGGAAGTAACATCAAGAATATGTTAAGAAACATGTTTGATCATAGAGAACATGTCTAAAACAATCAGCATTTTAAAAGGAATAAGGCCTCTTAAAGGGTAGTAGTGCATATTTAAAAAAAATGTTTTAGATCCAGCTCAGTTTCTGCTGTAAACGATTGCAGAAAGCAGTTGTTGACGAAAAAAGACCGCCAATTGAAAAATATTCCACCAACGAATGCTACATACCAGCATTTCCAGCGGGCAGTTTTTCAAGCAGTTCATGTATGGGGTCAAATATAACCGATCCAAAATATTCCTAGTCCATCTGATTGGGGATGTACAAAAGTAGATGAGAGGTGGGAACCTACATTGATTAGCTTGCCAGTAGGTGTCGAGCCCAAAGCCAGCATGGAAATGATCAGGTGCAGCAAAAAGAAATGCGCTGCTAGATGCAGGTGTAACCAATAAAAATTAAAGTGCACCGAGTTGTGTGCATGTGATGGAGCATGTTACACATCCAATTTAAGTATTTATATACAGATTAACAATAATATCTAATCAGATCAGTGACTTGTTAGTTTTATTTTGAACCAGTCATTCGAAGTCATCAAACGGTTATATTATTCGCAATTTAATATATAATACACATGCTAACAAACGTAAATAAAACTTTAAACTACGTAATATACAATTAAGCTACTTACATTACATATTCCAACATTTATAACATTTGTTTTTGGGTCCTTATTTTTATAAAGTAAAATTTTGAAGAGTCCGCTGTTCAAAAATTTTTTTTTTAGTATTTGCTATTTATAATAGTTATAATAAATTATATATTTTTGAAATCTACATAAATGTGGCTTTATAATTATATTTTTGTCATGCCCAAATCAATGCTCATTTTCACGTAATCGTTGCAGAAAGAATTTTTTTTTACTAAGATTTTCAGATTTTTGCCTTTATTTCTATTTTTTTCCATGAAAACATGTTATTAGTGTCCCAGAAAATGATTGGCCGTCTTCAATTTATCCGAAAACGATACCAAACTTGCCATAGTCTCTATAAATACGATGATAGTAGGACCGAAAGAACGCGCGGCGGAACGTAACTTCCCCCCCTCCCCCTCCCCACCAGCGGGGCGTTCGCGCTCGTCTCCCGGGCGTTTTCAACTCTAGTCCACCTAAGTAACAAGTGTGCCAAGGCTCATGCTTTAATGACAAAAATATTGGTGTTGTCCTATAAAGTCCTAACTAAAAGGCGCTTGCGTTGGAACCGCTGATGGCGTTTTCGGCACATTCGCGTCCTTGCACGATGTTCTACTTTGTACGTTCTTACTAGCGTTAAAGTTATCATCCTGTTCTTTTAACAAAAATGCTGGTTTCAACCTGTCTATTGATATTTCTACCTGTCTATTTGGTAATTGAATTTTAAAAGTCTTTGGCCTCCTACTTAAAACAAGATATGGACCATCATAGTTAGGCGTTAAAGGTCTCTTAACCATATCGTTCCTAATAAAAACATGTGAACAAGTCTCTAACTCTTTATGAACGAATATTTTTCGCGAATCGCTTTCCGCTCGTGACGTGGGTCGTAAGTTATCGACAACAGCTCTTAGTTTCTCAACGTACGAAAATGGGTCGTTGTAATTCGTATTGGATTTGACATAAAAATCACCTGGCAATCGTAATGTGTGTCCGTATAATATTTCAGCTGCACTGACGTCATTGTCCGCTCTGCACGCTGCTCGAAGTCCTAACAAAACTGTTGAAAGCTCGTCAGCCCAGCCAGCCTATGATGGTTGCTTTTATCACGCGATAAATAAGTGACAAAGCATCCATCACGTTTTGACACAATGCGAGTGTGAGTGACAGATGCTTTGTCACTTATTTATCACGTGATAAACGCAACCATCATAGGCTGGCAGGACGCGTTGTCTGCTAACCTGGCTGTTAAAGCAACTTTAAGGCATCGGTGCCACCTTTCTAAGCAACCGTTAGATTCCGGGTGGTAAGAAGTTGTACGTATCCTGTTCACACCTAAAAACTTCATTAAGCTTCTAAACAATTCGCTCTCGAATTGCCTGCCTTGATCTGTCGTTATTATACTTGGACAACCGAATCTGCATATCCAATTTTCATAAATAACCCTAGCTACTGTTTCTGCCGTGATGTCAACAATCGGTATGGCCTCCGGCCATCTGGTTCGCCGATCTATCATCGTCACTAAATACTTAAAACCTTGACTTGTAGTGGGTAAACATACAACTAAATCGACATGCAAATGTTTAAACCTTTCTGCATCCTGCAATTGACCTAATTTGGAAACTGTGTGCCTATTTATCTTAACTTTCTGACACTGTAAACACGCTTTTGTCCACGCACCTATGTCTTTGTTCATATTCGGCCAATAGTATCTCTGTGCAACCATTTTACGCGTTGTCCTAATACCTGGATGACTAATATTATGAACGGACTCGAATGCAATTTTTCTAAACTTTTCCGGCAAATAAGGTCTAGCGTTATTAGTTGAGATTTCACAATACAGTACTTTGTCCGAGTTTGGCATACCTAACGTTTTGATTTTCGCTTCGCTTGCTATGAGGTGTGTAAGCTGAGCATCCGTTGCCTGTGCATGAGCTACTTCCTCGAAATCGATGACGGCAGGGCAAGCGATAGCTTCTACACGTGAGAGCGCGTCAGCAACCTGGTTCTGTGAACCGCTCACATGTACTATCTCACTCGTAAACTCACTAATGAACATTAGCTGTCTCGCTCTCCTAGGCGTTTCTTTAGCTGTGCCTACTTTTGTTAACGCTGACTAATCGCTGATTAATCTCCTGCCCTCAATAATATCTCTAAAATGAACTACAGACATGTATATTGCTAATAATTCTCTATCGTAGGTACTGTAACTTTTCTGAGCATCTGAAAACGTCTTTGAAAAATAGCCTAAAGGTTTCCATATGTTACCTACCTTTTGTTGTAGCACGCTCCCGGCGGAGGTGCCTGATGCATCAGTCATGAGTGCAAGCGGGACGTCCGCCAGCGGATGTGACAGTGTAACGGCGCGTTTTAGGCTCTCCTTACACTGCGCGAACGCGGCGTCAGCTTCCTCGTCCCATGCAATCCTCGTCTGATCCTTCTTTTTAGAATTATGCAAAAATTTGTTTAAATGCCTCTGCACGTCTGCTGCTCTATCTAAATGTGCCCTATAAAAGTTGATCATTCCTAAAAAACGTCTAAGCTGCTCTACCGTAGCCGGCTTAGGGTAATCGGTGATGGCTTTCAGCTTGTCGTCTCGCGGCTTTAACTCTTCCGCCGAGACTGTGTAGCCCAAAAATTCGACTTGTGACTGTCCGAATTGGCATTTGCTCAAATTAATAGTTAAACCGATTTTGCTGAATTTTTCAAATATTAATTTCAAATGTTCCTTGTGCACACTTTCGTTTTCTGAAGCAATTAAAATATCGTCTATGTAACAAAACAAACATGATTTGGCTCCTAAGCTATCGGTCAACGTTTCTATGTCTTGTAGCTCAGCATTCATAAAACGCTGATATGTTTGTGCTGCATTCCGCAGCCCAAAACTTAACCTGGGAAACTCCCATAATCCGAATGGAGTGATGATAGCCGTTTTCTCGATGTCTTCCGGTGCTACCTCTATCGCGTGATAAGCACGGTTTATGTCTAGAGTCGAAAATATTTGCTTACCGGATAATCCGTATGTGAAGTCCTGTATCCTGGGAATCGGGTACCTGTCCGGCTTCGTGACTGCATTCAGCCTCCTGTAGTCTCCGCACGGCCTGATCTGCCCGTCTTTCTTCGGAACCACGTGTAGCGGACTGGCCCAAGGACTCTTACTTGGTCTGCAAATACCTAATTCCTGCATGTTACGAAATTCTTCTTTAACTTTCTCATACCTATCTCGCGGTAACGGCCTAGCACGCGCATATACCGGCGGTCCTGTCGTTTCGATAACGTGCTAAACACTGTGTTTCGACGGTTCCCTATACGACATGGGTCTCGTAATCTCCGTGTATTGCCCCAGGATGTCACGGTATGGGTTATCATCCTGAATGCTATTTACGGACGGCTGATCGTAACGTATGACGGATCCATAAGAAGACAATTTTGTTACATTATCTACTAATTTTCTATAATGTAAATCTACAACTAATTTAAAAGTCTTTAAGAAATCTGCTCCGATGATTGCTTGTCGCACATCACACAGTATAAATGTCCACTTGAAAACTCTACGCAACCCTAAATTAAGTTCTAATGATACGATACCGTAGGTCTTGATTTCCGAGTTATTAGTTGCATACAGTTTATAACTACACTCGCGACGCTCTTTAACATTAAATCGGTTTACCGGCACTACCGATACGTTCGCACCTGTATCGACCAAAAATGACATACCACTGGTGAAGTCTGTTACGCAAAGGCGGTGGTTATCTGACGGCACAAAACATCCCCCAGCCGCGCCAGGATGCACCGCGCTCAGTTTCCCTGCTGCGGTTGCCACGCGTGCGGTGCTGCCGGCGGTGCCGCAGCCTGCTGCTGTGCTCGTCCCCAGGCGCACGGCTGGAAACACTTCCTTGCGTTCTCCCTGAACTTATAGTGGTAGCTACATAACCAGTTGAGGTTTCTTCCTGCTGCTTTTGACCTTGATCTGGAGCGTGACCTGTTCCTACCCCCTCTGAAACTGCCTCTGTTGTTGGGCCTGGCTCTGAGCTCGTTCACTTCTCCGCGCAACTGCTTCATCTCCAGAGTCATGTTCCGGAACTCCTGGATCATCTCTGCGCCAGCCAAGGACATCTGTGAGGACGTAGGTGCTGCTATTTCCGCAATCACACCGTGTCCTATTGATTCCATGATCTTATCGGCCATAGTTACCAGGTGCTCCAGCTTTGTGTCCTCGCTTACTGAGAGAATCGCCGGCACGGCCGTAGGTAGCCGCTGTATCCACAATTTTCTCACGGTACTGTCCGCGACTTCCGAGTTCCTGGCTGCTTCCGCCATCTTTCGGTATAACTGCGACGGCTTTTGATCTCCTAATTCGAGTTCCTTACCCAGCCTGTGGAACTGAATATCTGCGCTTTCCTGAAAAGTTGCTATGAGCCTCTCTTTCAGGCCTGCGTAGTCGCGACTTGCGGTGGATTCGAGAAGGTCACTGACTATGTTCAACTCCTCTTTGCCGAGCTTGCTGACGACCAAATCAAACTTCGACTCCTGGCCCAATCTCTGTGGCGCCAGTATTGCCTCGAATTGGGTAAACCACAATCTGGGCATATCTCGCCAGAACGGCGCTATTCTCGATGCCACGCTGATTGATGCTAAATCCGCCTGACCTTGCGTCACACTGACAGATCCCGAGGGCTGAGGAGGGTTCGCACCCTGTGGAGGTGCACTAGGGCCCGCGCCCTGCGGCGCCGACGGTCCTTGAGCTGCGACTGCTCCGAATCCCAGTGGCAGCCACATTATTTCACTATACCGTCTCTGAACTTTAAAAAAAAAACGTTTATTGATTTGTGTCCTCCGGGTTCCGCCTAGCCCGGTCAAGTCACTTTTCACTAATTGTTCACTTAATGTTCGGTCGGGGTCACCACTATAGCATTACTGGTGGCTTAGTATAGGAGATGAAATAAAGTCCAACTACAGTATATCCTATTTATTTATCAGAAGGTTATTTACACGATACAAAGACCGAATCAAGGACACGGGCAGGCGGAACCGGGACTCGCGATATTCAATATACGCGCGACTCTAATGTACCGAGGTGTCTAAAGGTGGTTTTCCACCGGCGAGGCGTGGCGGGGCGTGGATGGGCGAGAATTGAAATTAGTACGGCAAATTTTCAATCCCCGCCACGCGCATCTTCGGTGGAAATAGTAAAGCGACGCGTGGATGCGCGGGCCTTGAATTGAAATATTTGTTTGTGTAAAAATGAACATTATTACTGTTAATATAGGGTAGAGATTAAATCTAATTTTTCCATCGGCTAAGCGGGAAGACGAGTGGCGAGGCGTGGAGAGGAGACGGGACGGCGCGGGAATTTTAATTTGTATTGCATTTTTTCAATCCCCTCCCAGCGCATCTTCGGTCGGTGGAAATAGTAGGAATTGGCGGGGATGTGCGGGACGAGAATTGAAATATTTGTTGGTGTAAAAATGAACCGTCTTGCTTTCGTCAGATTATAAATTAATTAACAGAAAAACCGCTTCACGCGATTGATAGGCGTTTTGTTGTTCGTTACCGCTGCCGTTTATGTCTTGATTTTATTTTTACGCTTAAGTATAGCTATCAAACCCACAAAATTATACCTACTTATGACTTACCTATCTAAGAACTAAAATAAATAGATATAAAACAAATATTCATTTGACTTTTGTATTGTAAAAGATGACAGTAGGTAAATAAGAGATCATCAATAAATAAGAACAATATTAGATTGTTTCAGATCCCCGATTAAGGATATAAATGTGAATTGATTTATTTAATAGTAGGTGGCTTTGTGGTAATAAAAAAATCATTAAGAGTACATTCTCGTTAAAAAAAAGATTGTTTTAAATAAATATTTTAAATTTTAAATTGTAGTTTTTCTTACCTTATACAAACAACTAGTTTTTCCATAGTACTGACAGCTTTTCTGTAGTTGGTATCTTTTTTTTAGGGTTCCGTACCCAAAGGGTAAAAATTGGACCCTATTACTGAGACTTCGCTGTCCGTCCGTCCGTCCGTCCGTCCGTCCGTCCGTCCGTCCGTCCGTCCGTCCGTCTGTCACCAGGCTGTATCTCAAGAACGGTGATAGATAGACAGATGAAATTTTCACAGATGATGTATTTCTATTGCCGCTATAACAACAAATACTAAAAAAAAAAAAAAAAAATATAAGGGGGGCTCCCATACAACAAACTTGTTATAGATTATATATATATATATAAATATATATAGGTACGGAACCCTACATGCGCGAGTCGCACTCGCACTTGCCCAATTTTTTAATGTGGGTTTCAATCATGGCATGTACCTCATACAACCTTTGTCTTGACATTCTAAAGGTAGTTTCAAAACTTTGGTCATCTAGAGTCATAAACAAAGTGTGAAACTCCCCAATGCTCATTATGATATTTTCTATGATTTCGAATCCAGTAACGGTGAGTTCGTTTTTTTGAAAGCACTATGAGATTATTTCTTGTTGCATTATCCTCATCCGATTCTTCTTCCATTAACATATTTAATAATACTAATTCACGAGACATGATACAGCAATCACGTGTGTATTTCACTGCGAACTTAACAGCACTACATCGTCTACATCTACGTCCAAGCCTGCAGTCTACGGCGCGGCGGTCGCGCGATAGGTCTTCGCACATTATAATAACAACTCAACGGCGACTCGATTCTATGCCAAATATTGAAATTTAAGCCCTATGTCATATTTACTAGGTTTAATTACAAAAAATGTACGACGCGTCGTCCACTACTAATATCATTTTTTGAAATTAAACCTAGTAAATATGACATAGGGCTTAAATTTCAATATTTGGCATAGAATCGAGTCGCCGTTGAGTTGTTATAATGTGCGAAGACCTTATGCCTTGATCACACGTACCGAGTAAACGGGCGAGACAGTGCTCTGTCTCGCGCGTTTGTCTTGTGTGTGACAGGGACGAGAGCACTGTCTCGCCCACTGTCTCGGTACGTGTGATCAAGGCATTAATGTCAACCGCGAGCTCGGTCAGGCACGCGAGGGCTCGCGAGGTCCCGCGCGGGCTCGCGATAGCTATTAATGCCAATTTTTAGTGGAAAAGGGCCAGCGCGATTTCAATTCTCGCCCATCCACGCCCCGCCACGCCTCGCCGGTGGAAAACCACCTTAAGCGACTGCCCGTCCCGACGTGCCCGCGTTTCGCATCGAGAATGCTGATGCGACAATACGGGGTCGCCACAAATCAATAGAGTCACATTCAAAAGATTGGGCAATCTCCAGTCCGTCAATATCATTGATTGTTTGCAGTATTGTATCAGCCATAAGGGTAAGAGGTTTGGTTCACGTAGTTTATTACTAAGCCTAAAGCCTAACTTTAGCAAGTGCTAGCTCTTTATACAAAGCCCTACGTTTAATTTACTCGATTTAAAACCCAAATTCGGTGTTCAAACATAAAAACAGTAGACCGGTATTTCCTCAGCTTCCTTAGGTCTCCTATTTTCGGAGAATCTTTTCCGAGCCTTATTTCAGAATCTCTAGCCAAATTCAAAAACTATGAAAGCCGTATATTTGAAATTAGCCAATATTTCGCTACTTACTATTCTGCCTTTTAAATTCTGCCTTTTCGTCTCAAAATTGACTTATGTACTCGTATTTCGCTGCTGTCCGCTCACTAAATTAAAAGCTTGATCCATTGCTTGTCCGGGAGAGGATTTCCCTGAAAATATTAAATCTCAAATGCCCTGGGATGACATTAAACAAAAATGTATTTATGATTCCCTCTTAAGTCGCAACGCGGGCTATGAACGTACCAGAATATTAGCAACGGAATATTACCAGAGAAACTGACCCCTACCTACCTCAGCCAACACTAGTACCTTTTTAGAACCCGACACTCTCCGCATTGCCACATGCCTGCGGCTTGGAATTCCTATATGTACGCCACACAGATACCCCTGCGGCAGCGAGGTCAACGCGGCGCGACACCACGGCCTCTCATCAAAAAAACCGGCCAAGTGCGAGTCGGACTCGCGCACCGAGGGTTCCGTACAAACACTTTCCATCCCTAAGTGGTTAAGTTTGCACTTGGTATGAATAGCGCCCCATATAAATTAGGTGCCAAGTTAGGTATTAAAAAAAACTACGTACTAGATCTCGTTCAAAACAATTTTCGTTGGTAGTTTTTATAGTAATGTACATCATATGTTTTTTTTATATTTTTCATTTTCTTATTTTAGAAGTTAGAGGGGCGGGGACCAACTTTTTTCCACTTTGGAAGCGTCTGTCACGCAAACTATTCGGTTTAGAAAAAAAATATTTTAGAAACCTCGATATCATTTTTGAAGACCTATCCATAGATACCCCTCACGTATGTGTTTGATGAAAAAAAAATTTTGAGTTTCAAATCTAAGTATGGGGAGCCCCCAATATTTATTATTATTATTTTATTTTTGCATCAAAATCTTAATGCGGTTCACAGAATACATCTACCTACCAAGTTTCAACAGTATAGCTCTTATACTTTCAGAAAAAAATGGCTGTGACATACGGACGGACAGACAGACGGACAGACGGACAGACAGACATGACGAATCTATAAAGGTTCCGTTTTTTGCCATTTGGCTACGGAACCCTAAAAATGCATGCTGCTCTTAACGACACTTTCCGCCGTTCGCCAGGCATCACCACGGATGATGGCAAGAGACCGGAAGAAATGTCACTACCCAGTTAGTGTGGGACGCCACTTGTGTAGACACACTGTCCGAGTATCTTTATGGAACATTGTATAGTTTGCGGCCGAATAAGCCTCGGCCTCGAATATAATTTAATTCCTTAAGACCTTGGGTACGTGGGATCGCAGCGTTAATAGCAACAATTGGGGACCGCAGAACTGGCAGCTTCCCCGCACAACGTATTAGCATTGCGATTCAGTTAGGAAATGCTGCCAGCGTCTTCTGGACCAATCCGCGAGGGAACGGTTTTATTCGTCCTTGTTAATTTATTTTAGGTGTGTAAATATTTAATTTATAAGTTACAAGGATTTAAGTCCCAAGCGCGTAAAAATGTTGCATCTCCATACAAACTTTCAACCCCATTTTTACCTCCTTAGAGGATGGATTTTCTAAAACCACTGAAATTAGTTTTCTTGTTTTTAATAAAATACCTTTTTCGAAAGTTTTTAATTCCTGGCTTAAAATAAAACGTACCCCTTGCAACCTTTTATCCCCTTTTTAACCCTCTTAGGGATATAAATTTTCTAAATCGCTCAAATGCTGTTCAGATTTCAATTCTCTAGCATTTGTAGTTTCGGCTCTGCATTGATGAGTCAGTCAGTCAGTTAGTCAGTCAGGACACTTGCATTTATATATATAAATTATATGTTTTTTTTTTTGTATTGTACATTACGAAAGTTTTAATACGAATTCATCAATATCCGATTAATTAGTTTATAAATAAAATAAAAACCACATTACATTGCACGTAAAATATATATTTTACTTGGAAATGTTTTTGTATTCCGGATGTGTTCTGAAAAAAAAAAGAAATATATTTATTTTACATTTTAAATCGTGACTTGCATTGAAAATCCGAGCATCTTCACGAATACTAAGTAATTAGTTTATTTTTATAGAAACGTTTTGAAATGAAATGAAATGATTATTTGTTTGCGGAATATGGGTAACAATAAGCTGATTTGTATTTTACAATTTACAAGAACAACCATACTCTACTTAGAAAAGCATGCAAATATTACCTTGACAGATAAACAAAATAGAGATACTTAAAACTAGATGGACTTAAATATAAATTAATTACCTAGTTAGTTAGTTAGTTAGTTGCGCTGGGCATTTTCCGCAAGTCGACATCCAACGTGCCTATTTTGCGTGAAAAGGGGGTAGCGCTACTCCAACCACCCCAGCAAATTAATTACCTATTATTCGATTTAAATTGAAAATAATTCAAGAAATTCATTTACGGAGTACACGCATAATTTACAGCCATAAGTGCTGTTTTTTTTTAAAGTGTGCTAAAGGGAGGCCTTTTATTTCACGTCGTGTTTTATTAATTATCTTAGATTTCGATTCAGCTTTATATATTTCATGATATAAAATGTCAATATAACTTACGCTAAGTAAATTTACATGCACTTATACTTATACTATGATTGTCACATACATTAACACTAAGAGGTAAAATATGATGATAATAAAAACAGCGAAATAAATTATAAAACAGATAAAATAATTCAATGTCAAAATTTTAAACAAATTTATTTTTTGTGTAAATTCTTCTGTTATGTTATGTCGTCAGTTAGCAAAGTGCCCAGTGTGAATAGGTACTTACATACATACGCTGTCTCATGTGTCACGTATTGGCGCCAATTGCCGGGAAAAACGGACTGTCTCTATGTACAAATGGCGAATACTGATTGCGGTTAAATCAACAAATATAAAGTAAATACGTGACATTGTCGATGAGCCACTGTTGTTGTAGAAATACGGACTAATCAAACACTACAGAGAGCACTCATTCGAGCCGGAACGATGCAACAGTAGATTCATAATACGCTAAAACCAATCAACCAATGTCCTTTGCTGAAGGGCTTGCCCGTGTTTGACATCTCTATTGCGCCTAATACTCGTACTCCAAGTCTTAATAGATACGATAGAATGAAGAAACACAGGGATTAAAAAATACTCACATAAGGTCAGGTGGGGTAAGGGAAACACAAGGGAAACACTTTGGAATATTATATGTAATAGTTAGCTTTAATAAACATAAAACGACCAACTGCATCGATATATATGTTTTACCCAGAACTGTTTCGAAAAATCGGATTCACCACACACGCTGTCATTTATTTTGAATGTTTTCCTTTACCCCAATATGTTTATCTTACCCCACCTGACCGTATTTAAAATATTAAACGTATTGTTACTCTTACCTTCATCATCGACCTGAGCCCCAGGCTTCACTCGTTACTAACCAATAATCTAAAAAAAAAAAACATAATTAACTACTGATACGAAGACTCCGTCGGTACCTACTCGGGTCTCCTTCGCAATTATCATTTTTTATATTTTTAAGACTACAATTTTATTACTTTTCTGTATTCCGCTTCAAATGAGGACGTAATAACTGTTTTTAAATGTTTCCAAAGATTAATAATCATTTTATTATTGATTTATTACAATTTACTCAGTCTAAAATGTAGTAACTCCAAAACTAGGCCACAATGGATAGGTGACTCTGGTGTCTTATTAAAAAAAGCTTTATTTTTCAGGAATAGTTGTTGTAAATTTCGGTTATTTTATGTATTTTCTTATATTTCTTTACAAAGAGAAAAACAAATTCAAATATTTTTTTGGGGTGTACACGACGCAAAGTCCTCTCAATCTCTATATTAATTTCCACCTATTTGACATATTATGAAATGTTCTCATTAGCGATGGGTAATTTTGTACCGATTTTACCTGCCTAATCCAGCCTAAATAGATAAATAGAAAATATCGAATAAAACTCAACCTAAAACCTTACTACCCTATTTATTTTAACGGCAACCAAAATTTCCGAATCTAATTTAGGTAATTATTCTAAAAACTAACCTATTTATCTAACTACAACATTGGACTAACCTAAGACCTAAATGAACCTAACAAGACTTAAATGAAAACCTAAATAGCTAAGTATCTTACTTTTAATCACTTTGTTTGAATCGTTGATTTGGTCAAGTACTCGTCTAGTGATGTCGTAGGAACCTATGTTATGTTCGTTAGTAATCCGAACTCCTTTTCACACACCTAATAGTAGTGGAGTTATTTGTCATACCTAATAACCCTAACTATAAATCTAATCTACTGTTATATTTAACCTATCCTATTAGACAAGCATATATCTAAATTCGTAATAAAAATGGACTTAACTAGCCACAATACCTATCTATTTAAAATGTATGAATGCTGACTGAGTGTTCTTGTTATTATCTATGAAAATATTTAATTACTAGCTTTTGCCCGCGGCTTCGCACGCGTAAACACAATATCATACGTTCACTACACTTAATGCGAGGCCTAAGGCCGAGCTCCGCGTAGCACCGTAGGTGCGGAGCGTCCCGAGAAAGCCGCCCACCCACTTAATATAAGTTAAAGTAATTAAATGCGAGGCCGCAGGCCGAGCTCCGCGTAGCACCGAAGGTGCGGAGCGTCTCAAAGAAGCCGCCCACCCACTTAATATAAGTTGAAGTAACTCAATGCGAGGCCGAAGGCCGAGCTCCGCGTAGCACCGTAGGTGCGGAGCGTCCCAAGGAAGCCGCCCACCCACTTAATATAAGTAGAAGTAACTTAATGCGAGGCCGAAGGCCGAGCTCCGCGTAGCACCGTAGGTGCGGAGCGTCTCAAAGAAGCCGCCCACCCACTTAATATAAGTAGAAGTAACTTAATGCGAGGCCGAAGGCCGAGCTCCGCGTAGCACCGTAGGTGCGGAGCGTCCCAAGGAAGCCGCCCACCCACTTAATATAAGTCAAAGTAACTTAATGCGAGGCCGAAGGCCGAGCTCCGCGTAGCACCGTAGGTGCGGAGCGTCCCAAGGAAGCCGCCCACCCACTTAATATAAGTCAAAGTAACTTAATGCGAGGCCGAAGGCCGAGCTCCGCGTAGCACCGTAGGTGCGGAGCGTCCCAAGGAAGCCGCCCACCCACTTAATATAAGTCAAAGTAACTTAATGCGAGGCCGAAGGCCGAGCTCCGCGTAGCACCGTAGGTGCGGAGCGTCTCAAAGAAGCCGCCCACCCACTTAATATAAGTTGAAGTAACTTAATGCGAGGCCGCAGGCCGAGCTCCGCGTAGCACCGAAGGTGCGGAGCGTCCCAAGGAAGCCGCCCACTCACTTAATATAAGTCGAAGTAACTTAATGCGAGGCCGAAGGCCGAGCTCCGCGTGGCACCGTAGGTGCGGAGCGTCTCAAGAAAGCCGCCCACCCACTTAATATAAGTTGAAGTAACTTAATGCAAGGCCGCAGGCCGAGCTCCGCGTAGCACCGAAGGTGCGGAGCGTCGCAGAGAAGCCGCCCACCCACTTAATATAAGTTGAAGAAACTTAATGCGAGGCCGAAGGCCGAGCTCCGCGTAGCACCGCAGGTGCGGAGCGTCCCAAGGAAGCCGCCCACCCACTTAATATAAGTCGAAGTAACTTAATGCGAGGCCGAAGGCCGAGCTCCGCGTAGCACCGTAGGTGCGGAGCGTCCCAAGAAAGCCGCCCACCCAGTTAATATAAGTCGAAGTAACTTAATGCGAGGCAGAAGGCCGAGCTCCGCGTAGCACCGTAGGTGCGGAGCGTCCCAAGGAAGCCGCCCATCCACTTAATATAAGTTGAAGTAACTTAATGCGAGGCCGAAGGCCGAGCTCCGCGTAGCACCGTAGGTGCGGAGCGTCCCAAGAAAGCCGCCCACCCACTTAATATAAGTCGAAGTAACTGAATGCGAGGCCGAAGGCCGAGCTCCGCATAGCACTGAAGGTGCGGAGCGTCCCAAGGAAGCCGCCTATTAAGTTACTTAAACATATGTTAAGTGGGTTGGCGGCTTCCCTGAGACGCTCGTGGAACTCGGCCTACGGCCTCGCATTAAATTACTAAGGGTTTATAAAGTATCTTAGCACCGAAGGTACGGAGCGTCCCAGGGAAGGGCATCTTCCCCACTTAAAATATGTTCAAATAACTTAATTCGAGGCCGCCCACCCACTTAATATAAGTTTAAATGTATGAGCGGCTTTCCTGGGACGCTCTGCACCTTCGGTGCTATGTGAAGCTCGGCCTACGGCCTCGCATTAAGTTACTACTTATATTAGTGGGTGGGCGCCTTCCCTAGGACGCTCCGCACCTGCGGTGCTACGCTTGTGAACATGATCTTGGTTTAATTAAGATTGCGTCAAGACTTAGGTACGTTTAAAAGATTGTTTTTTAATATTTATTGTCTATTGTAGATTTAAAAAACTTAATGCGAGGCCGCCCACACACTTAATAATATAAGCTTCAATGTGTGAGCGGCATCCCTGGGACGCTCTGCACCTTCGGTGCTACGCAGAGCTCGGCCTACGGCCTCGCATTAAGTTACTACTTAAATTAGTGGGTGGGCGACTTCTCTAGAACGCTCCGCACCTTCGGTGCTACGCTTGTGAAGATCATCTTGGTTTAATTAAAATTGAGTCAAGACTTAGGTAAGTTTAAAAGATGGTTTTTAATATTTATTGTCTATTGTAGATTTAAATGAAATGAAATGAAATAATTTATTGAATATTTATTGTTTATTGTAGATAACTATTCAAAGCACCTTGAAAAATAATTAGCTCGTAGTCCTACCTGAACATATATTAATGAAATCTATTAAGATGACAATAAATTATTTTCGTCTACAATGGTACTAATATAATAATATGACCTGTCATAATAATTTCCTAAGTAACGCCATAAGATTAAGGTGCCAACTTAAGAGCTTGTTCACACTTACGTTTTTTCCGGCGGTTTCCCGGCGGGACGGGAACGCGGCGTGCACGCGGCGAGCACGCAGCGATATCTTCGCGATTATTTGCCGCCGCGCTGACGTCGCGTGGACGCGGCGTCACCGCGGCGGTATGAATGAGCCCGTAAATTTAATAAAATGACATTATAGTAATAGACACTTTTAATTGAGCAGGAACGCCATGCCGGATCCTCCCAAAGTCTGCGGTATAATTTTTTTCTTATCCCTTTTAATCGCCTTGACAGTAAAACAGCTAGAAGTATCTCCTAGTCGGAGTCCATTTTGTAATTAACGTGACCGTACGTGGCTTGATCGCCGCGTCGACGCGGCTTCACCGCGGCGGCACGCTGGCGGCAGATAATCGCGAAGATATCGCAGCGTGCTCGCCGCGTGCACGCCACGTCCCCGCTCCGCCGGGAAACCGCCGGCAAAAACGCTAGTGTGAACAGACCCTATCTCAATCGAGCGTACGTCAATAATGGCGACAGCACCACTGAATGGATACGTGATGGCCTCACTGTTTTGTTATCCGTGTATAATGAATAAGGAAGCAAAGGAAAATGCATGAGATAACACGGTTATTATTTCAGTAGGCTCTGGGTTCAAATCCCGGCTAGGTGAAATCCTTTCTACATTGTAAATTTAATAATTTTGTCTTGTCTCGAATCATGGTTGTTTTTCATACAAAATGCATACATTGTCGAGCAGCAACTCTCAATAACTGATACACTGCTGCTTATATTAGGTATGCGATCAATATTCAACTACTTCGGTAGTAATTCTCGAAAGTCCAGGTTAACCCATCACAGCTAGACTCTAGCTTGTGCCGAATCGTGGTCACGGGCACGCAACGACGTGCGTGAACCCTTGGCCTTGGTGTCGAGGGGACCCATTATTGGCTCCAAGACCTTACATGTATGGAGCTGGTGTTATTAACTCAGGAAAAATCTTAACAGCGCGATGCAGCCGCTAGTATGGAGATATTGTCAAAGTAACAACGCCATCTAGCGGAAAATTGGGTCATTGAGAACAAAATCTTAACACACCGTTCGAATAAATTTTATATATAAAAACTGCATACATGCAAAATTGTGGCTAAATATATCGTATATTTATCGTTTATTATACATTTCGCTACCTTATTAGTAAGTTAGGCCAAACACAAACAATACAAAAATTTGCGCCTAATGTTCTAAATGTTGGTTGGTAAAAGATATTTAAAAATGTATTTAATTTACTTAAATTGATTCGAAATACTTTTATTTCAATTACACTCGATAAAATGGCATTAAAAAATCTGTTTTATTCATTAACATTTTTTATTGCGTCTCCGGGCTTTTTTATGGTCAATACTTACAAACTACAAAAGAATATAATTGCATATTCAATAAAAGAGCATTAATTAGTTCCTATTGTCGCAAATTGTGTTTTTAAAGAAATGTATGTTTTTTTTTTTGAGCATGAGCCAACTTACATCGAACATTGCACTCATATTTTCGTCTGTGTTGGTCGATAATTGGCGCCATCTTTCTAATCTAACTAAGACGGTTTCCGTACCTCAACGCCTCAAACAACCTTAACCTTATTGTTAATACCGGTGGGCCGCGCGGAGGAGGTATTATATATGTCGAATTCATACTTTTTAGTTTTTGTACACGTAAGAGCCACGCGGGGGTCGCGTCGTTCTAAATTCAAAATCACAAACGCTGCCATTATAAGGTTACACATTGTAAGGAAAATATTTCATGGAATTTATGTTTTCAGAGATAAATATTAATCATAATAAAAAGTATCCTATAACCATCTTTGGATGTTCAGCTATTCCTGTACCAAAATTGGTAACTTTTTATCCAGCCGTTTCGGCGTTATTAGAGGACAAAGGTTTTTTTGAAAACAGATGGCGCCAGGTTGGCACGGCGAAGCGTGTCCATACAAAACAACTATCCGGCTGCATCACGCTATCGAGATTTTTCCTGAAATCATGACCTCCCTCCATAGAAAATTTATTTTCAATACAAATTTAGGATTTTATAATAGTATAGATAATGAAATGAAATGAAATGAAAAGATTTTTCTTTTGGGTTTAAAACGCGAGCACCTCCCCGCCCAACGCCATAATGCCTCGGCGCCTGACTGATTAGCATTATGCCCTTAGCATATTCTTTTTAAACTAACCGAATCCTTTTTTTTATGTGTCGTTTTCAACATAAGAGTACCAACTAATGTAAGAATATTACCAATAGTTTACATACATCCTTCTTATATTAAGTGTCATTGGCCCCTTTTGGTTGAAAACTTGTCATAATTTGTGTATATAATAGCGAGGTTGTATATAAGATATTGTAGTTATGTATTAGATAGGCGTCAATCCGTATTCTTTCGTTATCAATGTATGTAATAAATTGTGTTATGTAGGTAAGTTATCAATTTGTTTTGTTCACGACTCTTTCTTTCTCTTATTCAGTTATAATATCAATCGTTTTCTTTATATAAAATAGATTCTAGTTAGGTATAAGCGTTAATCATTTGTCTCATTTGTGTTCCTTTTATTTTACTCTAGTTTATAAGTTATCGTTGTGAGTTATCGTTTTTTTTTATAAATAAATAGTCATCTTAGGAAGTAAATAAAGATTGCCCTTATATACATTAATATTAACTAACTTGTGTTGTTTTGTTGAGAAGATATGTTTTGTTTATGTTTTTCTTTATTTTATTACTTGTGTTTATCTTACTTTTTTTATGCTATTTCATTCATTTATTTATTTATTTATTTGTTTATTAGGTAACACAGTCTTACAGTCTTAAGAGCCCTTATGCCTTCTACCGAGCGTATTTCGCCAAATGCTCCATTTTTGATTCAAGATTATGGCTAAAATATTTGTATTTATGTAAGAAATATTGACGCATCAGATAGATTACTTCATAAACTAGGAAGTAAGAGTGAAAAAATTGCGATTTTCAAGCCAAAAATAAAAAAAATAATAAGTTTTCTTGACAGACCTTTTCGTATTTCGCAGCTAGATGTGTCTTTTTAAATCGTGATTTTGCAGTAGTTAAGAATTATTTGGGCCAAGAACTGTTATATTTCTATTCTTCATATCTTTATCTAGGTAGTAACGTGAAGAAAATTCAAAATTCATTTTCCAAAATCGAGATATTACCCTCTGAATGTTCGCTAGTTTTGACATAAAAACAGGGTAACATTTATTTTTTTTCTCGCAAAGGGTAAAAATATTTTGGCTTAAAAACTATATAATTGCAAAATTTAACTCTATTACGACCTTTTAAAAAAAAACCATCACCATAGGGTGTTACGGACAGGTCCGTATACCCATGAAGACTGTGTTACCGGGATGATTACCATGGAGAGTAAATAAAAACATTGAAGGAATTTTCAAGATGCGAAGCGTGTTTCAGTGCGTGTGGGCGTGCGGCGGGCTGGAGGCGAATGAGTGCCGGTCCAGGCTGAGCGGCCATTTTATATCCTTTCTCAGCTTGGGCCGGAGGAGGGGATAGGTGACTTGTTACCAGGGGGTGAAGGGGCTACCTCAGGAAAGGAAGGAATCGTGTGTTATTGTGGGATTTGTATGTGTATACCATGAGCATCTTCATTTATTTTATTAAAAACATTAAATAATTACACAACAATCAGAAATAAGACACATAAAACGTAAGTATTAAAATATAAACAAAACATAAACAATTCTAGGTAAATGAAACTATTTCTCTTCAACAAAACAATACAAGTTAGCTGATATCAACTTACATAAGGGGAAATCTTTATTTACTTTCTGAGACGGCTTTATTTACTTATAACGTAACAACTTACAATCGATAACTTATACTAAACACGAAATAAAAAGGAACTCAAATGAAAACAACTGATTGACGCTTAACCTAACTAATTCTATTTATAAAACAAATATAATAACGACTCGAAATACTTAATACCTAAAAGACAAAACAATGAACAAAAACAAATTGATAACGTACCTACATAACTCAACTTCTTATTTATTGATAACGAAAGAATATAGATTGACGCCTACCTATATACATGACTATGAAATCTTATGTACTACCTAGCTATTATATACAATAGGGCTTATATTACCCAAGGTATATATTTCTAAACATTGACTATAATTCCTATAAATCACGCAGCGCCGGGCCGAGAAATTCAGTCGGGCCGCAGCGCTCTCAGAGGTCGGACCTACGTCAGTTTGTTCCGTCCGTCCCAAGCAAGAATGTGCTGCATAGCATAGTGCGATTGATACATCAAGATACTTTATTTAATAATAGATACCAAGTTTATCGTAACTCATCGTTCTTAAGTTTTAGATGAATACTGATCGTGGTTTTCTTATTACTTCTGACCTGAATGTGGCCCAAAGATCCCAACAGAAGAGGTCGTCAATAGTTGATTATCAGATCGATATTTTATAATATGAGGTCCATGGTGTCGTGATGGATTCAGGTCTTGGAGCAATCTAACAAGCCGTCTTTAGCGAACAACAAAATTTCAAAATGGTTGTAGCGAGGTGAAATTTATTTATCCTTGATTCCGAATTTCAATAAAATATTTTTATTTTCAGAATTGATAAAATTATATGGGATTTTTTTGGTTTCTCCTGTCTCTCGAAAACCGTTAGAGATAGATGAGGGTTGCTCGAGCAAATGGTCTATTATGCCATTTGCTCGAGCAAGCAGGCCTTCACACTAGTCAAGTGACATTAAAAAAGTTTGTAATGCCTATTTTTTAGGGTTCCGTAGTCAACTAGGAACCCTTATAGTTTCGCCATGTCCGTCTGTCCGTCTGTCTGTCTGTCCGCGGCTTAGCTCCGTGATAATTAGTACTAGAAAGCTGAAATTTGGTATGAGTATGTGTATGTATCACGCCGACAAAACGGTAAAATAAAAACTAAAAAAAAACTTTTTTTCGGGTACCTCCCTGTATACCTAAAGTGGGGGTGATTTTTTTTCGATCGAACACTAGTGTGTGTGGTGTCGTTGAATAGGTATAGGGGTCTCACAGCATTACTTTTTGATAAAGTCAGTTCGCTCCCAAAATAAAAAAAAATAGCGTCCCCTCTAACTTTTCAACCACGGGTCAAAAAATTATGGTACTTTCAATAAAAACTATATTGAATAAAATCGGTCGAGCCGTATTTTGAGTTATCGCAAAATTTCATAATTTTCTTTAAAACGACGTATGTGCCGCGCGGTGTCCTTATGCGTCGAACCTTACACATATTAGTTAAGTGACATACTGCATTCAAACATTCCACTCAATCTGGCGCGTATAATGGATAAGTTCCAGAAGGTAATAAATAATTACAGTTACTTTGGCGTTTACGACCTTTTTTATAGAGCTTGAAATCTTTCTCGTAATTTAAACCAGAAAGCCCGTCTATTGTGAATTTGTGAAGGATTGGCAACTACGGAACCCTACACTGAGCGTGGCCCGATATGCTCTTGGCCGGGTTTTTTTATCCTAATTCTGAATTGCCGGAGGGAGCAGAAATTCTGTACCGGAGCATTTTTGGCATTCAAATTCCGAAAATTAAGCCATCTACGAAAAAAAAAATTTTTTTTACCGACTTCAAATAAAGAGGAGGGTTTTATTTTTAATTTGAAAACGTATACTCCTGATGTCGTCCCCTTGTCACCATGTAATGAATCTGATGATCGAAGAGTTTACGTTATGACACCTCCATTGTCTATAAATACTCAAAGAAATTGGACTAAAGAAACCGTTCCATAAATACTCAAAGTTCCATTGAGTATTTTGGTTTGATTTTGGTGTTGCCACATTAGCAAGTTTTCATAAATTAATAATAAAATAAATAGTTATCAGAAAATATATAAAAACAGAGATACCTTCATCTTCCTAAGCAGAATTCAGAAAAGTAATAAAATTGTAGTCTTAAAAATATGAAATGTTGTCAATTGCGAGCTAGTTAAAAAGTATATAATAATATCTACCCCTACATATGCTATAACATTTATTTGCTTCATTGATATAACTCAAAATTATAAGATAATTAAATTATAGCGAATGCATAAGCATAGATTTCCTAATAATTTGATAATAACTTTCAAATGGCATCACTTATTCACATACCAAAATTCAAAGACTACAATTGCCCCGGTAGATTTTAAATGTGATATATTAGAAAATGAAATAAGGATGCCCATAACTAAGGTCCTATTGTGTGTATTGGGTAATTGTATGTAAGGGTCAATGTAGGTCCTCACAAGACATTTTTTCGTCCTCAGAAGGCCAATCGCAATGTAATCAAAATATTTAACTTAATTTATACCTTCGGAAATTGGGAATACTATTGGAAGTACCTACTTACGGCCACATTTGATTTCAATCAAACGTCGGTTGGTCAAGATGTGGGCTGAAATACATTACAATTTACAAGGTCATGCGTGCCGCGTAAAACGCAGTCTATAGCTGAATGCATACAGTTATTTAAGATCAAGAAGAGCTGAGAGAGAGCAAGAGCCAGATTGGAGATAGTATACTTACTATAATATTAATAGTATGAAATTTGGAAGATAAACAGTTGATGGTAATTTTAAAGCCTTGTATACGAAATAGATACACTACGAATTGAAAATGTAGAAATAATAATTAACTTTGTTCTAATAAAAAAACCTACACTTGTATCTGAGACATTAATTTAAACTTCAGAAATTTTCAAAGTAATTTCGTCATGGAATCGAACAGTCTTTTTGTTTTCTGGTCTGTTATACTTCCTTGAAACATATTTTCTTCTTATTACAATATGCACATAAAATATAAAGTGTTAATGTAACCCCGAGAAAAATATCACTCGCAATTTAATAAAACGGATCAAGATTATTATGTAGCCGAACGCACCGCGTACTGAGCGCTAACGCCATCTATCGAGTAAGTATTCATGAAAATGATGAATGTTCCAAGGCGTAAGGGCTCTTAAAACTAATTCACTGTGAAACTTAAAATAACATAAATTGTAACTAACTAAACTACAATATGTTCAACAATAAATACGTAACATCAAACATTTTTAACATTAAAACATCATGCGAATACACTGGATTGCCTTTTATCCATCATCTCACAAAACTTCAAGCATTCATAACATACAGCCGCCCATCGCCACGCAAACAGATCACATTCCGGTGCTGATACCAGGAGCGCATTCAGTAGGGTCAGAGCGCGAAGGAGAGGTGAGTTTTTATGTGCCACTGTGCGCGCCGGTGGCACTGCCAACAGGGGCCGTGCACGCGGCCTGAGGGTAATCCTCGAGACATCTGGAACAAACAATCTCGCCAATTTCTCCACTAGTTGCGGACAGTCCGAATCTTCACGTAAGACACGACATGCAGACACAAGCGAGCTGGAGTTGCGCCTGACCTCTAAGGAGTTAAATCCCAACATGCCGAGAAGAATCTTAGAAGGGTAGAGTTATGGGTAGTATCCATAAATTTTCTTGTAAATCATTCTTAGGAAAGCTTTTTGGAATTTCTCTAATAGAAGAATATAGCTGTATTCGAAAGGGTTCCAAACAAGAGCCGATGCCTCCAGCTTGCTTCGCACTAAAGCGTTGTACAGAACTTTTATAGCACCTGCAATGCATCGTAAAAATCCCTGACGTTACGAGCAACGAAGCCGAGCCTACGAAAGCTGCTCGTGGCAAGCGCTTTAATGTGGTCGTGAAAAGTAAGTCGTGTGTCAAATACAACTCCAAGATCTTTCACTGAAAATACTCTCGAGATGGGCTCTGTTCCAAGATGGTATTCGGCAAGTATTGGGACGCATGCACGGCTATAGGTACACACTTGACACTTAGCTGGATTGAAACAGAGACGATTGTCTTGGCTCCATCTGAAAACTGATTTTATATCCTCCTGCAAGGATACGCAATCCGCAGCGTTCTCAACCCCGTACACCAACTTCAGGTCATCAGCATAAAGGAGACATTTCGCATTACGGACTACTGAATCTAGGTCGTTAATCATGATCCCAAATAGGAATGGGCCCAGAATGGAGCCTTGGCTGACACCAGAACGCGTGTGGTATGGATCGGACACAAAATGACCGTGTTGCACGTATTGCCTTCGATCTCGCAAATAGCTGGCAAAGAAGTTGAGCAACTTCGGACTGAACCCAATAACCTCCAGTTTATGCAAGAGAATATCGTTATCCACGCGATCGAAGGCTTTGCGGAAATCAAAATAAACAACATCCACTTGAATTCCCCTATCCAAGTGTTCAGATATAGTATCAACCAATGTCAAGAGATTAGTGTCAACCGATCGATTAGCTCTGAATCCATGTTGTGAGTCACATAAGAAAGGTTTAACCTGTGCTGATAAATTCCTGTGAAGTATGGACTCAAACAGTTTTGCTAATGCAGACAGTATAGCGATAGGCCTATAATTTTCTACATAGCTAAGGTCATTTGTCTTTGGGATTGGTCTAACCCTTGAAGTTTTCCATTGCGGAGGGTAGGTGTCAGTGGAGAGTGCTAAATTTATCAGAAAGTGTATCGGCGTTATTAAGTGTTCAGCACATCCTTTTATGACGTATGCGGGTAGGTTGTCCGGCCCTACAGCGCTATTAGGCTTAAGTTTTGTAATAGCTGTTTCAACCTCCTGCATGGATACATTGCTTAGGTGGATATAGTTAGCAGAAGATGTATTCCTAACGTCTCTCCCGTAGCTTGAATCAAGACGAGGAAGATTTTTTTTTTTTTATAACGGCATAACATAGTGGCTCCACTTCGCCTGATGGTAAGCAAAAAGGGGAGCCCAAGTCGCAATGGAAACTGACGAGAAACCAACGGTGCCAAGTCAGTTGACACTGCCATGCTGGCCCGAGAGATGCTTCTTCACGCTTCGTTTGAAGGGTCCCAAGTTATAAGAAGGAGGAAACACATGAGCCGGCAAGGAGTTCCATACTTTAAATCGGCTAAGAACACACTTGAGAAGTACCTAGCAAAAGCTTGAGCGGATTCGCATCCCACAAATTGTTCTCCATCAAATGTAACCTGTGCCACGAACCCACCCTTGGATCTGAGGCTATCGATATGCTGCCAAAACGCCCGTGGATTGCTTTTTAACTTCGATTGTACTAACCATATATAATTATCGTACGCGGAAGAAATACGTTTTTTAATTTCAGCCCTCAGCCTTGAGAATTCAGCATATACTGTGTTACTTTTAGTGGCCTTCCATTTCCGATGAAGCTCAGCTTTGCATTTTATATCACGAATCAAGTCAGCGTCAAACCATACTGGAAGACGTCTAACGCTCCCTTCACATCGAGTTTTCTTCGGAATACATACATCAAATATATCATATATAATTTTACAAAAGGAATCTACAGCCGTACACACATCATGATTACTAAAGACATCCTCCCAGTTTGCTTCCGATACAAGTCGTAATTACCCTTTGCAAAATTCCAATCCCGCTGCGTATCCAGGTTACTGGGATCAATACGACCAGAGGGTGTCCGCTGAAGCGCTTGCTCCAGGGGAATCGAGATCTCTAACGGGGGATGATATGGGTCTCGTCGCGGAACCAGCCCTCCACCATTTATCTCTAGTACACCAACCCCCTGGATACACTCTGATACCAACACGACATCTAATGTACCTCCATACAAATTTCTTACGCCATTCATCTCTCCCAAACCACATACCGATAAAAAGTAAGAGTAATAACATAAAATATTGTATGATGTGTACCGGGGATTTAAGTTTAAGTCCCCCACTATAAGCACTACTCCTTTAAGGGCTGGTAACACTGATTCCACACTCTGGAACCACCGCATGTACACATTATCAGTAGCAGAAGGGGGAATATATACCACACACACATAGAATTCAACGTCATCTTTGGTAACGGTCGCCCAGAGGTCTTCTCCTTCTGGTAACTCAAGGTCCTGACGTCGCCGAAGCGCCAGCTCTGTCCGCGCAGCTAGCAGCACTCCGCCTACACGCAAACCAGTAGCGTGGTCTCGACGCACCACAGTCCACTCATCACCAACAAGCTCAGGGTCTTCGACTGACTCTGACAGAAAGGTCTCCGTTACCGCTGTAACCAACCAGCTATATACCTATATACCTGGTATGGATCCTTATATACTCGTGTTTTAAATAAATATATATATGTATATAATTGTTTATATTCTGCAACAGTTCGCACGGTCTTGTTTTAAGGATGTTAATAAATTATAACCAAAATAAAATTTTATCTTTAGCGAGTAGGATAGTTAACAACAAACAAATTTGAACTTTATGTTTAAGGTATGAGGGAGTTCATTAATAAAGCACACGTGTATTGGCATATTGTGAACTGAATAGATTAGGCACAACTGGCACAAGTGTATCGAGATGGCAGCGATTGTAGCAATTGAACCGACTGGCACAGAAATTTGCATACACATGGGTTTTGGTTTCGTTCGCTGAAGAGGTCAATAAATTATTAAAATACCAACATTAAATAGAATTAGCAAGCAGACAAATGTATAACAATCAATTTTGAACTTTATTATTAGAGTGTTAAATAAGTTATAATAGGTCACACGTACATTATGATTTTGGACGAACCTGTCAAGTGGCGACGCCAATGTAGACATTAGAAAAGAAAGGTTATAAGTAACAAAGATTAGACCATATGGTTGAGCTTTATTTCTAAGATGAGATTAGCTTTCTTTTAAAATTAATTAGTTCTATGTCGCATACTAGAAAACGCAGTTATCAATGTTAAGTTAATAAAAGGGCTGTGTAGGAAGTTTCAGGAGAGCAGAGGGCAGGATGGCATTCGGTGTGTGACGGGCTTAGACGAAGAAACTCTGTAATTAGTTCATTTTGCTAATGCACGTTAATCTCTGACCTAGGTCATGCTAGTATTCCTAGATACTGGTTTGATCTTTGTTGGCGAATAATTGTAATTGTGTTAGTGATTTTTAATAGTTCAGATTTAATTAGTTTTATTGGGAGGGTTGTTTTAGTAGTGAATATGTGTTTTCCTGCTTTGAGTTTGCAGTGTAATTTAAATAAGTTTTTAGTGTTGTTAATTTTAATGGGTTGTATTTTAGTGCTGTATATTTCAAATGTTAGTGGGGGATTTAGTTTTGTTAAATAAATATTATAGTGGGGTTTTATAGAGTTCCTGACCTAAGTTTCAGCCAGAGTCGGGTTGAATTTCTAGAACTAAAGGCGGGTCAGGGGTCGTTGTTAACGATTAGCCTTTTGTTTCTAGAAAGCGTCTTAGAGTTGTTAGGCTGTTAGTTTGGAGTGTCTAACAGGGACTGATTTTACGTTAGAGACAGTCTTTATACTCCCTGGGCTTTGGACGGTTTGGAAAGCTGTTTTCAGTTTTCTAAATCTACCAATGCCTTAATTTTATTTTATTTTTATCTTAATTTATTTATTTATATATTTATCGTTATTTTCCGCTGTCCGAATCCCTTTTGCGGAGAATAACAAACCCAGGGAATAGGAGTTAGTCTAATGGTGGTCCCTAGCCGATGTAGGATATTTAGCTTAGCTTAGAGTTTTCCATTGCACCATTCGGAAAACTACGCGAGTAATTTAAATGTGAGGCGAGTGTCTCTAGTTTGCTTGATCGTTTTAGTGTAGTTGGTTAGTTAGCTGATAGGAACTTAGGTAGTAAGGTAGGGTAATAGGATAGGTTAGGATTCTTGTTGTGGCGAAGACATCTTCAAGCCCTTAATTGGTCTACTGAGCCTGGTGGATCAGCAGCAAGAAATAGGATTCATATTTTTGGGGTTCAATTGTGGGATAGTAAAGTAGTTAAATTATGAATAGTTAGAATTTGGTTACGTATTGAAAGGCCTAAAATTAAAAAACCTAACGTAAAATAACCTACGTTCAAAATCCCTAAAATCTAAATACCTAATGTTTTTAAATACCTAAGTAACTAACACCTACCTACGAATTACCTAAGTTTAAAATACCGATTGGACTAAATACCTAATGTTTAAAATATTAACAGATATTACACCTAAGTTTAATACACCAACATTTGAAATACTCAAATGTACTAACACCTACCTACGAATTACCTAAGTTTAAAATACCGATAGGACTAAATATCTAATGTTTAAAATATCAACAGTTAGTACACCTACGTTTGATACACCAACATTTGAAATACCCAAATGGTCAAAATACCTAAAATGATGCAACGCACTTGCGAGCTATTTGTATAAAGTAGTAGGTCAGGTTCCGCGAGCGTAAAAGAGGGTAGATTGATAAAACAAACAAATTGTGTCGTTTAAATTATTGTATTCATATGTACCTATATGATTAAACTTTAATTTATCTATCTATATTATTATATATATATCGCAGCTTTAGAATTAAACCGTCATAACTCAAAATTGCCGAAAATTGAGTTTTTGTGTTAAAACGCTTTAATTCTGATAGCTTTACCCGGTCTCTTTCTCAGACCCGCGAAAATAACGTAAACAAGAGAGATAGCATGATTTAGTGCGTTTCACTTTTACTCAAATCACGCGTTTTAATGTGTGCTAAAGTGGCTAACTTCAGTTATGATCCGACAAGCAAATAAGCAGGACGTCGCTGTTCGGGCACATTACGAGATATCGCTGTGCTGTATAAAATATAAGGTATGTTTGTTTGAGTTCTTTCATTACAAGATAGGCATATTTCGAGTTGATTCACTTTAGAGCAAAATGTTTCAAGAAAGTAAGTGATGCAATTCGGGTTATGTCGTTTAAGTAATAATACTCATCGAAATATTTTGAACTATTTAGATATAAATCAGTTTAGTACTAGAAAAAATACACATTTAGACTAGTATTTCTAGATGACACGCTTTATTGTAAAAGGAACGGTAGAACACTATTATTTTTTTCGAGTTAAGTAGTTTCTCTCGAACACAACACGCCGTTTTTGAGAATTATTTCTGTTTATTTCTGTAAAATATTAACTATGAAAGCCATTTTTCTTCATTAAGTAGTCACCCACCGACGATGTAGGTACACGCTTATCGTAGGTACGTAGTAAACGTGTTCATCAGTGCGATTTGAATGTATGTACAATGTGCACGATGACCACGTTTACTATTTAGTACCTACCGTAGGTTTTTATCGAAATAATAATCTTAGTTTAGTTCGTTTGCACATGATAATATGGGCCACCAACTGCTAAACCCATTTTTTTTTTAGCATGAGTCGAAGAATAAATTAAATGCTGCGGTTGGCTGGAGCCCAAATGACTTCCACATGGGCCGGATAGAAGCGACCCGCATCCAGCGAGTCCCCGCAACCCTGACCAGGTCGTCCGACCACCTTGCGGGTGGCCGTCCTACGCTGCGCTTGCCAGTACGTGGTCTCCACTCGAGAACCTTTCTGCCCCAACGGCCATCGGTTCTTCGAGCTATGTGCCCTGCCCATTAACCACTTCAGTTTGCTAACCCTGTTTGCTATGTCGGTGACGTTAGTTCGTCTACGAAGCTCATCATTTCTGATTCGATCACGTAGAGAGATTTCCATAGCTCGCTGAGTGACTCTGAGCTTCCTTAAGAGGCCCATAGTTAGAGACCACGTCTCGGCTCCGTAGGTCATCACTGGTAATACGCACTGGTTGAAGACTTTTGTCTTCAAGCACTGAGGTATCTTGGACGAGAAGACACTGCGCAGTTTCCCGAACGCTGCCCATCCGAGTTGAATCCATCCATTGATCTCTTCCTCGAAGTTGGACCTGCCTAATTGGATCGTCTGACCCAGATATACGTATTCGTCGACAACTTCGAGGACCGAGTTCCCAACCAATACTGGGGTGGGTGCTACATGGACATTCGACATGATCTTCGTCTTGTCCATGTTCATCTTAAGGCCTACCTGTTGGGATACTCCGTTGAGATCATCCAGCATTATACCGAGATCCTCCAGCGTCTCCGCCATGACCACGATATCGTCAGCAAACCGAAGGTGCGTGCTGATGTAGTTCGCCATTTATGTTGATGCCAAGTCCTTGCCATTCCAAGAGCTTGAAGGCGTCTTCCATTGTGTTGGTGAAGAGCTTCGGAGATATTACATCTCCTTGTCGCACACCTCTCTGCAATGGAATCGCCTCCGTACACTGGTCTTGTACTCGGACTGACATAGTGGCGTTGCTGTACACACTCCTGAGCACCTCGACATACCGATGGTCAATTCGGCATTGCTGGAGGGACTGTAGTACTGCCCATGTCTCGACGGAATCAAAGGCCTTCTCATAGTCCACAAACGCTAAGCAGAGTGGCAGATTATACTCTTCGGTTTTCTGTATGTCAAGGATCGGAGTGAGATGGCCGGGTGCGGTGTGTGGCACATTGGATGAGCTATTTGACATAGTTGTGGACGAGGAGGTAGTTCGAGCGAGATGAAACACTTCAGATACAATTAACTTGATTTATTCCTTATACAATGAAGCACAAAATAACAGTTCCCGGCACAGAGGTCTGTAAGCTAGGTTATCGAAGTCTTGAACAGAATAGTCTTTATTAAATGAACACTGTATTGTTGAGTTATAACGTTTCACTGATTCTAACTTGGTATAGCACAACGAAACGGGACAGTTCCAAGGCAGCAGTGCACTCGATGGTGACCCAAAGTGAAGCGTCGTGGGCGTTCGCTGAGTGAAAAGAAAGAAATATAAGCTGATAAGAATGTATCTTGATCTCTTTATTGTGATTTTATTAAGGCTGATTAAGCAGAATTTTGTATGATTATTATAAGGAAAAAGTGCCTTATAGTCATTAAAATAATAAATACTCACTTCATGTCTATTTCGTTATTACATACAAGCTCTACTTATAGCTACGCGGATAAAGTGTAAATTACTTACCTTTTCATTTTCGATTATGAAAATTGAGGCATCGTATTCAAAGTTAATTTCATTTCAATTTCCATATTTTTACATTAACTATTGCTAAATAGTGATATTCCCAGATACCCTGCATAAATAATTACAATATTTAGTATTATACTGCAATAACACGAGTTAGAGACAAAGCTAGTTTCATAAAATTTATAAAATAACGTATTTTTATGACTTGTTTCATTATTAAAACTAATTTTGAATTTTTATTTCATCATAAAACGGCATATGTCGCTAAGGTTTTTTTACAAGCTCCATTTACTACCTTTATCACATTGACATTGTTTTACTTGTAACAGAGTCTAAAAATAGACACTATAATCTATGTAATAGATATGATAAAATATCAATCTAACACAATTTCATACAAAAAATATATATTCAAAAGTAAATCATACCAATTGCTCTAACTTTAAACTCGATTTGCCACAATTCACGTTTTTTGAGTTATGACGGTTTAATTCTAAAGCTGCGATATATATATATAAATGCAAGTGTCCTGACTGACTGACTCATCAACGCAGAGCCGAAACTAAAAATACTAAAGAGTTGAAATCTGCACACTAGGTTGCATTTATAAAGTGTACAAGAGATAAGAAGCGATTTTGAAAAATTCAATCTCTAAGGGGGTTAAATAGGGGTACAAAGTTTGTATGGGGGAAACTTTTTTTTTTGAGCTAGAGACTTGAAACTTTGTAGAAAGATTACTTATTCAAAAACACAAAAAGTACTTTCAGCGTTTTAGAAAATTTCACCCCTGAGGGGGTTAAAAAGGGGTGCAAGGTTTATATGGGAGAAACTTTTTTCTTTTAACTAGAGACTTGAAACTTTGTAGAAAGCTTACGTAATCAAATACAATAAAAGTAATTTCAGCGTTTTGGAAAATTTCACCTCTAAGGGGGTTAAAAAGGGGTGCAAAGTTTGTATGGGGAAATCCGCTAATCTTCTATCTTCTATATATATAAATGCAAGTGTCCTGACTGACTGACTCATCAAAAGGCCAAGAGCGAGTCGGACTCGCGTACGAAGGGTTCGTTACTATTTCGTATACAATTGCAAAAAAAGCACGTTTAGCAATTTCAACATTACTTAGATCTGAAAATAATAAAGATGTAAAATTTTCAAGATGAAGGTTCCACGCGGACGAAGTCGCGGGCAACAGCTAGTTCACTATACGTAAAAGAGGGTAGATTGATAAAACAAACAAATTGTGTCGTTTAAATTATTGTATTCATATGTACCTATATGATTAAACTTTTTTAATTATAATTGTGTTTTTATTTGGATTTTGTACTATACAGAGGTATATTTAGATCGGTATTTTTCATTTTAGTAAATTAACTGTGAGGTGTGAGGTAAACCAATTTAAGGATTAATAAGGCATGTATTTCAGTGTATACTGTCTTTTGAAAATGGTTTTTTTCAAGTCGCGATTAATACCATTCGCAAATTTTACCACTTTGTTTTTTTCTCGTTTTCATTCGCATATTTTCCCAGTTTATTTATTTTTCAGCAGCTTATTTTTCCAATAGGGTTTTTTACCATTAGCACAATTTCTCACTAATAATAGCTAATAAAAAGAATAATAATGGCTAATATTGGCTCAAAAACCGAAAACTGTAGGTTAGGTTAGGTTTGTTATGACATGACTATATCGCGCGAGCCGAGCGAGCGAAGCGAGCGTGCCGCGGCAGCGGTCGGCGAAGCGCCAGAACCGAATCGCCACTATATTTATTTTTCAATAGCTAATAAAAAGTTGGAGATTCGGTTCTGGTGCTTCGCAAACCGCTGCCGCGGCACGCTCGCTCGGCTCGCGCGATGTGGTCATAACTAACCTAACCTAACCTACAGTTTTCGGTTTTTGAGCCGTTTTCATATGTAAAACTAAATATTATTTATTTTTACTACTTATTTACTGAACCATACGTAAATTTTTCGGGTCATAAACAATAACCTAAACGTAAACCAACCAACTCGGATCTGGCCATGTCGGGTTAGGTTAGGTGAGAATTTTGCGAAAGGTAATTTTTCGGATCATAAAAAAAAAAACCTAAACCTAACCCAGCCAAGTCGGATCTGGCCAACAAACATATCCATTTGACATTTTTAGCTTTCCATATGTTGAATATAAGTGAAACAATCATTTGGTATTTAGATTTTAGGGATTTTGTACTTAGGAATTTCAAGTTTAAGCTTTATGAACTTCAGTAAAATGTCCATTTGACATTTTAAGCTTTCGGAATTTTGAATATAAGTGAAACAATCATTTGGTATTTAGATTTTAGGGATTTTGAACGTAGGTTATTTTACGTTAGTTTTTTTTAATTTTAGGCCTTTCAATACGTAACCATTTTAAACTTTCGGTATTTTGAATTTAACTGAAACAATCATTTGGTATTTAGATTTTAGGGATTTTGAACGTAGGTTATTTTACGTTAGGTTTTTTAATTTTAGGCCTTTCAATACGTAACCTTAGAATTTATTTAGGTTTAGGTATAATTATTTATTTTAATATTGTTTGTTTTTAGGTAATGTACATAGATTTAATATAGTAGTTGTTTTGTTCGAATAATAAATAGTTTAGTACAGTTGATAGGGATTATTTTTAAGTAGGACAAGACTTAACTTACATACTGACATGACGTTATTTACTATGACTTTTCCCGACTGATGGATACTTGGTGTTTTTTTCCATCATAAAGTCCAAACTTCCGAAACACTGGTAGAGTCAGACATTGTGAGATATGCTAAAAATGGCTATTCACAATTTACATGAAACATATATTTGCATTAGCTTCATCTCTTGTGAGCTGTATTTTATTTTGTTCTGGTTGTCTTGGTCCTGTAGAACGACACCACTTATCACAATTATGAGGAAATATCCTATTGTGAATCTGATTTTATTTGTAGTGGATGATTTATCGAGATTTGATCGAGGCGAATGCAAGATCTTGGTTACATCTGGTATAGCGAGGCGAACCCGGAGTACCATACTAAGTCTAGATATTATCATTCATCGCAATCCTATATAAAGGACAAGTATTTTGTCTTATTTGTATTGTTCGAAGGAGTCTTGGAACTGGAATGGGTTTAATACAGTTATTAGACAAACTTCCCTTATTGCTAAAAAATAAAGTCCTCTCTATATACAGCAGACAAACAAATTAATATGCGACGTTTTCCAACGAATGGGTTGACACTTAATATAAGAATGTATAAGTTATATTCAGCTTATATTAGTTGGTACTCTATGTTGGAAACGACAAATACTTATTTTATTTATTTTATTATTTATTTAATCTTTATTGCACAAAAGAAAACTTATCATACAAAAGGCGGACTTAATGCCATGAGGCATTCTCTACCAGTCAACCTTCGGGCAAAGCAGATAAATTGTGGGCGGTGCAACTAACTTAAACAAGTTTTAATAAATAATATTTAGATAAATACATATATCATACCTATAATATATACACATATAAATAAATACAGATGAAACATACTAATCAGATAACCTAAGAATTCACAACTCTGCTAGCGTAGAGGTCACGCAAACATTTTTTGAAAGCGCATTTGTTCGGAGCTTGTTTGATCTTGAGGGGAAGGCGGTTCCAGAGACGGGAAACTTGGACGGTGAACGATTTGGACATAAAACCAGTACGGTGACGAGGGATGGAGAGAGACAGATTGCCAGAAGAGCGAAATTGACGGTCACGGGTTACACCATAATAGTGAAAGAAGTTTTTGAGATATTCGGGAGATATTGGATTTTTGAGAACAGAAAACAGAGTGCACAGCATTCGAATTTCACGTCGTTCGCGGATAGGAAACCAGCCCAGCTGAGAGCGGTAAGAAGACACATGGTCATACTTACGAAGACAGAAGATGAACCGAATGCAGTTGTTGAGAAGTCTCTCCAATTTATTCATAAGCTCTACGGTTAAGTCTGGATAACACACATCACCGTAGTCTATTATGGGTAAAATTAACGCCTGAACTAATAAAATCTTAGTTTTACTGGGTAAAAAGTTTTTGAGCTTGTTCAGAGCATGTAAAGAACCCATAACTTTTCTACTAACTTCGGCAACCTGCGCCTTCCAACTCAAAGTACTGTCTAAGATAATCCCTAGATCTTTGACGCTGGGGCTGAAGGGGATAGTGGTGCCGTTGAAGCGTACAGGCGTGAGAGTGTCTAGATTAATCTTAGCAAGCTGGCGGGAGCTACCGATGACAATGGCCTGACACTTCGATGGGTTAACAAATAGTCCGAA
This sequence comes from Apotomis capreana, assembly GCA_947623375.1. Lineage (NCBI taxonomy): Eukaryota > Metazoa > Arthropoda > Insecta > Lepidoptera > Tortricidae > Apotomis > Apotomis capreana. Next base: position 5,234,561 of record OX392520.1, read on the forward strand.
CTTTTCAGACCATCGCTGGATATGTAAAAGGTCCAAGTTTAGCTTGTCAATACAGGTCTTAAGGTCAGTCACATTGCACTGGTCGTAGAGTTGTAAGTCGTCTGCATAGAGATGGTACGAAGAGCGTAAGTCGGGGGTAATAAAATTGATGAAAGTAGAAAACAGGAGAGGAGAGAGAATTCCTCCTTGAGGTACGCCAGTGGCAAGGTCACACCAGTCAGACAATGACCGGTCAACCCGGACTGCCTGTTGACGACCCCGAAGATATGCAGAGAACCAACTAAGGGCAGAAGACGACACATTGAGATATTCCAAGAGGGCAAGAAGAATGTCATGATCAACAGTATTAAATGCGTTGGAGAAGTCGATCAAAATAAGTACCGTGACCAATTGATCCTCCATGCCCCGTCTGATATCCTCAGTCACCTTAAGGAGTGCAGTGCAGGTGCTATGACTAGGACGAAAACCGGACTGAAAGGGGCTCATGAGCTGGTGAGAGTATATAAAACACGAAAGTTGTTTATGAGCCACCGCTTCAGCGATTTTCGACAAAAAGGGGAGAATAGAAATCGGCCTGAAATTGCTAACCGAAGTGGGGTTACTGATTTTAGGCAGGGGAATAACAAAAGCTTTGCGCCAGAGCGAAGGGAATTCGCCACTGCACAACGAGAAATTGATAATATCGGTAATTATAGGGAGCACACTGTCCAGAAGAGACACCACCATATAACGACCAATATCATCAAATCCAACGGCTTTAGATTTAATAGCTTTGATTATGTTGTTGACGTCATTCTGAGAAGCAGGTGAAAAAGAAAAGGTTTCTGTAACAAAGGGTGGAAGCGACGAAATATCGGAAAGAGTAATGGACTTAATATGACTGTCAACGGAGAGAGCAGCTGAGAAATGTCTGTTCAGGTCGTTAAGAGAAAAGGAAGTACCATCGAAACCAGTAGTAGGTTTACCTAGGCCAAGAGACTTCAGAAATTTCCAGACATCAGCCATAGAAGATGAGGATACATTGTGATGAATATAACGCCGCTTCGCGGAACGCACCATCTGATTGCAGCGATTACGAGCTGTCTTAAATAGTCTCCAGTTGTCGTCGGTACGGTCGCGTTTAAAAAGTCTAAATGCACGGTCTCTTTTACGCATGGCCATGCGTACACCCTCAGTAATCCAGGGGGCAGGTGGGCGTCTGACTCTTACAGCGCGTAAGGGGGCATGCTTATCAAACAGTGCTAACACTGCACCATTAAAACAGGCTACTTTTGCTTCAGCCGTAGTGGCAGAGTACACAGGGGACCAGTCAATAGCTTTAGCATCATTGAAAAGGGCATCGGAATTAATTTTGGCAAAGCAACGCATATAAACTAAGGCAGGTTTGCACTTAGGGGGTCTAATTTTATAAGAGGCAAATAGTAAGTCGTGGTGCGAAAATCCGGGGGCCAAGAACTGACCATGCTTCTCAACGAGATCAGGAGAAGAGGTTAAAATCACATCTAGCCATGTGTCAGATGAAGTGGTGTGATGAGTTGGTGATAAAGGAAGGAGAGAGAAGCTGACGGAACTAACTAATGATATTAATTTACGACGTTGCAGGGTGTCTTTAGAGATATCAGTGTTTAAATCGCCCATAACAAGATGATGTGTGTAATCCGAACTTAAGGACTCAAGAATTTGTTCAAGGTCGGAAAAATAGTCTATAGTTGGAGGACAGTAAACTACCCCCAGGAGAGCCTTAACCCCTTTAATATTTATCTCAAGAAATATCCATTCCGCTGAGCTGGAATAAAGAGATTCTGATAAATGTAAAATTGTAAACGGAATGGAGCTTTTGAGATAAATGGCAACACCGCCACCGCCTTTCCCAGTTCGATCATTTCGGATTAATACATACCCAGAAAGGGCATAGGAAGTTGAAGCAAGCGTAGGTTTCAACCAACTTTCTGAAACTAAAATAGCATGAATAAAATCTGATTGAAAAGTGTTAACTAGGTTCGAATAATGCGACGGGATGCTTTGAGCGTTTATGTGACAAACGTTAAAGTTAGGAGAATTTAGAAATTCGCGCGAAAGCTCTGAACTCAGTGAAAGGGAAGAATCAAGTGAATTTATTGATAGAAAAGCACAACTATCATCGCTAGCAGAGTAAAAAGTATCATCATCTGACATAAATATATAAATAATATAGTAAAACAATTATAGATATTAAAATATAAAATAATAATATATACGTACGGTAAGTTGCAAAGAAAATCACACAATCCTGCATTTCCTGCCGGTTAACTTATCAAAGATAACAACAATTAATTTACAGAAAATAGAAACAATAATTCCTTAAATTTTAGAAATAACAATAAAATAATAAAATAGCAGCAAGCGGTTTAAAATGAAACTCAAACACCCCCGAGTTTTGACACATCAAACGTCAAACGCAACATAAGTAAGATAAAGGTAATTTACATGCGATTTACAAATAAAAATTAAAGTGGGTAAACGAGTAAAATTATTGAGTTGTAAAAGTAATAACATGCTAACAAATGCCTGCTGCTATAGCAAAACGGGAACTCCATAGAAACAACACTTGTAAGAACACTAAAGAAAGAAAAAGCAACGCAAGTGTGAAATAGATAATCTAAGATGCCGCAGGTGGTTTAGCGCCTCGTCGGGACCGACCAGACTGGCCGCTGGGGCCAGCCACCACGATGACCTCCTCCTCTACTGCAGCGGGCTCAGGAGTCGACGACGATTGTGGCCGCATCTTGTGCTGTGAGGCCTTCAGTCGGACAATATCCTCTACGCAATCAAGGCGCTCACGCACGCCGCTAAGCAACTTGACATAGATGTTACCATCAAGTGTCCAACACTCATGCTCCTCATGCCGAACACTTTCCGAGCCTGTATGAAAAGTGCTTGCCTCTGAGGTGTGAGGAACTCAGACACAGAGAATGAAGTTCCTTTAAACGCAGTCTTTCTATGCCAGACTTCGGTTTTCACGGAGATGTCGGCAAAGCGCAGTAGAATGGGCCTGTTACTGCCAACGGACACCTTACCAAGCCTATGGCATGCCTTGAAAGAACTAACTGACACACCGGGGATCTTCAGTTGCTCGGAGACTATGCTGGCAACTCGAGTGCACACATTTTCGTCAGCCTGTTCAGGAACGCCATGAAGAAGGAGAAATTTTCTTCGATGCCGCATTTCACAGATATCCTGAGACCTACTGACAGCCTTAATTTGCTCCTTGAGAAGTTTAAAGATGGTGAAGGTTTGCTCCTTGAATGCTGAGAATTCTTCGCTCAAAGAATTAATGGTCACCTTAGTTGCCGGGGACCTGCTCAACTTGGACTCAAATTCAGTGAACATCTTAAGGACTGTTGCCTCTAAGGTTTTCTGTGTCTCAGCAATCTCTTGAACACTTGACATCATTGAAGTTTTACTTGACGTTTTGAGGTTATGTTATGAGAGATGTAAGAACCAGCAGGATTGCACTGTGTTTTAAGTACAATTACTTCATCTACAGTGCTGCAAGTAACTGTGCACTATATTTAGTACTAAAACTATGGTTTAAAAGTGATTTTAACTTTACACTGTTATTATTTAAATTTATTTAAATATATTATTTAAGAGTGATGTGTTACTGTTTTTACTTCTACCGCCCAAAAAAAAGTTAAACAAACTTATTATATAAAAAAGGATAGACACTGCTCGTATATATATATATAAAAAAAAAAGAATGAAAAATAAGTTCCATAAGAACTTGGGGCAGAATGCTGACCAGTCAGGAGACGAGGCATATGGCGTTGAGCGGGGAGGTGCTCGCGTTTTAACCCCAAAAGAAAAAATCTTTCTTTATAGGTAATTTAGTATTTTGTAAATATTAGAGCTTAACTAGATTGTAATTAGGCAGCTATTCATAGGAATAGGATAGGATAGGATAGGATACGTTAAGTTGATTAGTTTTATACCTAATATCCCTAGATATTAGGTACGACAATGTATGTGAAAAGGACTTCGGGTTACTATAGAGCATAACTTAGGTTCCTATGACATCACTAGACGATTACTTGGCCAAATCAACGATCCAAACAAAGCGATTAAAGTAAGATAGTTAGGTATTTAGTTTTCTTTTAGGTCTTGTTAGGTTTACAGACTTAGGTCTGCGGTTAGTCTAATCTTGTTGTTCGATAAGTAGGGATATTTATTAGTGATTAATTAGATTACCGTTAAAAATAAATTAGGTTAGTTAGGCACGTTAAGTTTTACTAGATAATTTTTCTATTTTAGCTAGGTAGGTTAATTAAAGCAAGGCGGGTCGGTACACCGCAATGAGATCAGATACAAGACCAAGAAGGTTCAACTTAAAAAAACTGAGCTTCGTGTTGAGGCCCCTGACGTTTTGAAAAATTAAATCAAGCGAGGATTTCGGATGCTTATTCATGTTATTTTTAATTTCTCGTCTGGATTCCGTTACTTTTGCGAAAAGTCCAAGGTCGAACGCGGGCATTATTAGGCCAGACGGCAGCAGACAGACATGTGTCATACAATACATCTCGGCTGGAACCCCGATTTTATATGACCTGTAGTCGCCCTTTGGTTTCAGTTCATCAACGGTGCAACGGTGTTCATGATTGTTATATAATTACTTGATATAAATAAACGAAGATGCCCATGGTATACACAATTAAAACCCACAATAACACACGACTCCTTCCTTTCCTGAGGTAACCCCGCGAGCCTCTTCACCCCCGGGTGATGAGACGCCCATCCCCACCTCCGGCCCATGCTGAGAGAGGCAATAAAATGGCCGCTCAGCCTGGACCGGCACTCGGATTGTAACTCTGCACATCACAGCACACGGTCGCAAAGTAAACAAACAAGCGCATCAACAGTGTCTTCATAAAGAAAACGCCAGCGATACAGCACCCGGACTTGTTCCGGCGACAGCAGCCGCACCAACTTAGAAGCTATTCCGTCGATTGCCCTTTACTGCGCCGCCTAACCCGGTCCCGTTCAAGCGGAAGCCCCGGGGGAAGCGGTGCGGAGTTGGTCCCCCGGTCGACGGGATGAGCGACGTGCAGTGCGAGAAGCGACACTAGCGACACTAGCGATCTCATGGAAAAGGAGAAACCGAAAGCCAAACGGGTGGGTGGGCCTGCATCTCGCGATGTAGGTCTACCCTCAGACAGCGTCCCCCCTCTGGAGGCGAGGGAGGCGAGGGATCGGTCAATCGACCGGCTCCTTGCTGCGCTGTCTGACTCCCCCGGGAAGCCTAGGCGACTCCCGTCTCCTACGAGAGCCGCGACGACCGAGCCACGCGCACGCCCGGCCGCGCCATTCAAGGGGCATCTCCCGCCCAACCCGGAGAGATGGGGTGTGAGGGACTTGTTTCCCTCACAATGTAAACAAACCCCGCCCCCCCCCGCCACCAACAACAACACCTTCGACACCGGAGGGTAGGGTAGAAAAACATGATGTTGACCTACCCACCCCCACATCACGAAAAACAACGCCACCAACACCGGCGGGTAGGGCCCAATACCGGGACATACACCGACCCCGAGACATGCCGGACCTGTTCATGGACGCAACGAGCGATGGTGAGGCCCCCCCAGCGCCCGCAAGCCCCGCGCCCACGAAATCGCCGCCCAGTAGCCCCGAGCTACAACAACAACAAAAAGCCACCATCACCGACGAAGACGAAAGCTCCGCCCCATCGATACTGAGGGAGTGGGCGATCTTCCCCCCCGACGCCGAACCCGTGACTCACCGGGCGACCCTGGATCGTGACAAGATCAGTATCGCCCGGATGATTGAGACGGCCAAACCGTCGGAGGGCCTGCTCGCCTGGACGGCGGCCTACTTCAGGCTGCAGCACTACCTCATGGGCGAGGAAGTGGAGCTGACGCCCGCAGACCGAGCTTTCTTGAAGTTTACACAAGAGAACCCGGCCTTTTCATCAGCGAAGAGGAAGGCGGACGAGCGCAGCCCGCCCACACTAACCGCAGAAGAAAAGCGACAATGCTGCCTAAAGTCACCTCCAACCGACCCGAGACTCCGCCGCCGCTCCAAATCACTGGGGACAGGAGCAACAGAACGATGGGCGCCGCCCACCGACCCGCCCACCGCCTATTCGCCCCTAACAATGGGCGAACAAGAGATCCCCGCAACATTCGTGTACGGCGCTACAACATCAACACCGCACGCCGACACAGAGATCCCAGCCGCACCCGCCCGAGGAGACTTACCCGACCAGCAAGGGCAGTCAACCGGGGCAATTAAAAGGCAGCCGCACAAACGCCCCGCCCCAAGCGATGCGCTGCCACAAAGACCGCCCAAAAAAGGGCCAACAAAGAAGGGCGCCCAATCCGCCCCAACAGAGCCGCCCACCCTGTCCGAGCCGCCCGCCCTGGCTGGACCACCCGCCCAGAAAGGGATACACGCCCGCCCTGGACCGCCCGCCCAGCTAGGCCCCGCCGCCCAAGCAGAACCACCCGCCCTAGCGGCCCCGCCCGCCCATACCGGACCGCCCGCCCTAGCCGGGCCGCCCAACATTTCTGGGCCGCCCGCCCTAACCGGACCGAACGCCGCCCAACCCGGACCGTCCGCCCAAAAAGCGCCGCCCGCCCAAAAGGGTAGAACCTACGCTGGCGCAACCGCAGCAGCGGGTGCGCAGCGCAAGAAGCAGCCGCCGCCAGCAGCAAACTCAGACACTGCCGCAAATCAGCCGCCCAAGAAGAGATTCCCAACAGTAATCGCTGACGTCCTACCAAATTGGCCGTCAGTAATGGACGGAATAGCGAAGGAACTCGGCAGGACTCCCATCACCAAGCCCCATGGGAAAGGGGTGGAATTCAGGCCAAAAGAAGAAGATGAGTATCGGCTGGTGATACGCCATCTCTGCAAATTGGAGGAAGAGGGGGTGAAACTCTCCTTCAACATACACGGCGCCGAAGGAGAGCGACTCCACAAGGTGGCACTGAGGGGGCTGCCAGTGGACACGCCGCTTCAATGCATTAGAGACGCCTGCGCAGAACTAGGATACCCCGTAGACCACATCAAACAAATCAATGCCAGGAGCGGGCGCCCCGGCTGCATATACTTCGTGCAGCTGGCGGGCCCTGCTAGAGACTTTCCGGAGATCTACGGGGTGAAGGAGTTGCTGCGCATGACCAGCATCAAGATAGAGGCATGGCGCGGAAAGAAAGGCCCATCTCAGTGCCACCGTTGCCAGGGGTTCAGGCACTCTTCGCATGGCTGTCACCACCCAATAGCCTGCGTGCGATGCGCTGGCCCACACTGGGCAAGCGCGTGCGAGACCGACCCCAGGAAAGACCCGGCTACCTGCATCAACTGTGGAGGCCCACACCCCGCCAACCACAGCAAGTGCCCGGTCTTTATACGAGAATGCCGCAATAGGAAGGCGGGCAGAGCAGTGTTCACGGGACCTACCCGCGCAGGACCCGTCACCAGAGCTTCGGTGGAACAACCCACGGTGGAGGAGTCAGCGCCATCAAGCCTGATGGCGCCGGCCAACGCCCCCACCCAAAGGGGCGGCAAAAAGACCACCGCAGCTCAAGCTCCTACCGCCAACCAAAACCAGAAGAGCACGAGCAAAGCGAAAGCCAAAAAGAAGACCCAACCACAAGGGAAAGAGCAAGCCGGAGAACCCTCAGCCCCGAGCCTGCCACCATCAGCAGCAGCAGCCCAACCGCCGCGTGCAGAAGGCACCCAACCAGACCTGGCGGTGGTCATTGCCCAGCTGCTCACCGAAGCTTCACTCCAGGGCCCAGCAGCAGTGGCCAAGGCACTACACGCGACCGTATCCTCAGGCTCCTCTTCAACCCCAAGAGCCTGAGGATAATCTACTGGAATGCCCAGACGCTGACGGAAAGTTCGCCCTGCTCCGCTATTTCCTCCGAGAGCAGGAAGTGGACGTAATGCTCATCAGCGAGACTCATCTCAAAGCAACAACAGAGCTGAAGATCACAGGCTATGTGTTGTACAGGAAGGACGAGGTCAACCATCAAGGGAGCGCCTACCGCGGCCTAGCAGTGATCATCCGGAGGAACCTCATCCACCAGCCGGTGGACCATCAACCGCTCGACACCCTGTACACCCTGGGTGTCGACCTCAACATCGATGGCAGGGAGACCCGGATCTACGCTGCATACAGACCGGCGGGCGCCCCCACAGCAAGCCTCCGAGGAGATGTGCTCAAAATCTTCAGGTCGTCGATGCCGACCATCCTGGCAGGCGACCTGAATGCCAAGCATACCTCATGGCACTCCTCGAGGGTCTGCCCAGCTGGCAAGGCCATTTACAAAGCAGCTGAAGATTGGGAGCTGGACATCTCCGGACCCGAGGAGCCGACCCATTACGATGTCGCGCACGGGTCCGAAGATATCATAGACTTCTCGATCCACTACGGAATCAACGCCACCATAACGCACGAAGCACTGCCGGGGTTACCGTCTGACCACCGACCGGTGCTTATGTGCATAAGATCAGACCCAGTAGCAGCCCTTAGAAGACCTCGAACGACGACGGACTGGGAGGCCTTCTCTCAACACCTGGAGGAAGCCACCACAGAGAACACGTCACCGGTCTCCACAGCCGTCGAAGTCGATGAAGCAGCAGCCAAACTCACGGCTCGTATGCAGGAGGCACTATCCGCATCATCGAGCACCAACACCGCTACGGACAGGCGCAAGCCAATCCCAGCGAGGATCATTCACATGATCGAGGAAAAGCGCCGCCTGCGTAGGAGCTGGCAGAGGACGAGGTGTCCTACGATGAAGACGCAGCTGAACGCCCTTACCGAGAAGGTCAAGGCAGAGCTATGCAGCTTTAGAGCCGAGAGTTGGGAGAATCACCTGGCGGACATAGAAGGGGAGATCCCCTCAATCCACCGACTATGCCGCCAGCTTGCAACAACACCAGAACCAATTCGCCCACTCTCGCACCCAGCGGATGACAAGCCCAGGTATAAGGCAGAAGACAGGGCGGAAATTTTCGCCGAAAGCCTGGGGCGGCAATTCCAACCAAACCCGATTGCTGACGATGACCATCAGCGGAATGTCACGGAACACTTGGAGAGATACTTCGGAGCACCACTACATCCAGAGGAGGACCCGGTCTTCTTCTCACCTGGCCAAGTCCGAAAAACCCTCCAGCGATGCAACCCCAAGAAGGCCCCGGGCGCCGATTCGATCCCTAACGCAGCGTTACGTCACCTGCCACAGCACACCATCGTGGCAGTGACTCGCTTGTTTAACGGGATCATGCGCTCGGGACACTTCCCAGAAACCTGGAAACTTGGCCAGGTTATTATGCTGCACAAGCCCGGGAAAGATAGAAGAAGACCGGAGAGCTACAGGCCCATCACGCTCCTAAGCACTCTCTCCAAAGTGTTTGAGCGGCTCCTGCTGGGGAAACTCCTCCCCCACGTAGAGCCGCGACAAGAGCAATTCGGGTTCCGCGCAGAGCACTCGACGACGCTCTAGTTGACAAGAGTATTGCACTTTCTCGCTGAAGCGTTGAACAAGAAGGAGCACGCCGCCGCTATTCTCCTGGACATGGAGAAGGCCTTCGACAGGGTATGGCATGAGGGGCTGCTGTACAAACTGTCGGAGACCACCACTCCTCGCCGCATAGTAGCTGTCATCCGCTCATTCCTGGAGGGTCGGAGGTTCCGGGTCATGGTGGAGGACGCCACATCATCAGAACGCCCAATCGCAGCAGGAGTGCCACAGGGTAGCTGTTTGTCACCAGCATGCTACGCACTGTTTACCGACGATATACCGGTTGAAGGGGGCGTCAACTTGGGCCTCTTTGCAGATGACGCGGCCTTTTACACCGCGTCCATGAGCAAAGCTCACGCTGCAAAGAAATTGCAGAAACAACTCGACGCCCTCCCAGAATGGCTTGGGAGATGGAGACTGTCTGCCAACGCAGGCAAGACCCAAGCCATAATCACCGGCAAGCAGATCCCGCCACCACCGCTCAGAATGAACGGTCAAGAAGTACACTGGAAGCACACGGTCAAGTACCTGGGGGTGACAATCGACAGGAACTTGACCATGAAGCAGCACGTGACGGAAGTGGTAGCTCGGGCCAGAACAGCCAGAACAAAACTACGTCCAGTCTTCAACAGCAGCCTACCGATCCGCACGAAACTGGGGATTTACAAAGCGTACGTGAGATCCAGGCTCACGTACGCAGCGCCGGCGTGGTACGCCCTCGTGGCGTCCACCAACCGCAAGAAGATCCGCGCGCAAGAAACCCTGGCACTGAGGACAATCACCAAATCCCCAAGATTCGTGCGGAACGATCACATCCAGAGGGCACTGGAGTGGGAGACCATCGACGCATTCGTGGAGAGGCTGGCGCGACGCATGTTCGCACAAGCTGATAACTCCCGTCACGAGCTGCTTCGGGGGATAGCCCCCCATCACGCAAGGTCCCCTCCCAAGGGACCTCCTGCCACCACCATAAACAAGACAAGAAGAGGAGCAAAGACCTCTGCCAACAAGGCGTCCCTACGCCATGAAGGCAGCAGACCCGCCACATAGATAAGTTCGCCAGAACTAAAAGATAGACCTGCCCGTCGTCACGGGCAGCGAACCCGCCGCAGCCTTATTGTGCATAGCACAGAAAAAGGCCCCCCCACACTCCAAGGAAGAGTGTGAGATGAAGAAGGATCGATCGACCGGCACTCATTCGCCTCCAGCCCGCCTCCTTCAAACAACTCAAATAAGACATTCTTTTCTTTGATATTGGATTGCAATGAATAATACAGTATCTAGACTTAGTATGGTAGTCTGGATAGCTATTTATAACATATCTCACAATGTCTGACTCGACCAGTGTTTCGGCAGTTCGGACTGTTTGATGGAAAGAAACACCAAGTATCCATCAGTCGGGAATAGCCACAGTAAGTCAGTAATGTCATGTCAGTATATAAATTAAATTATGCCCTAACCTAACCTATCACTAATTATTACCAATGGTACTAACATATATAATACTAGCTTTTGCCCGCGGCTTCGCACGCGTAAACACAATATCATACGTTCACTACACTTAATGCGAGGCCTAAGGCCGAGCTCCGCGTAGCACCGTAGGTGCGGAGCGTCCCGAGAAAGCCGCCCACCCACTTAATATAAGTTAAAGTAATTAAATGCGAGGCCGCAGGCCGAGCTCCGCGTAGCACCGAAGGTGCGGAGCGTCTCAAAGAAGCCGCCCACCCACTTAATATAAGTTGAAGTAACTCAATGCGAGGCCGAAGGCCGAGCTCCGCGTAGCACCGTAGGTGCGGAGCGTCCCAAGGAAGCCGCCCACCCACTTAATATAAGTAGAAGTAACTTAATGCGAGGCCGAAGGCCGAGCTCCGCGTAGCACCGTAGGTGCGGAGCGTCTCAAAGAAGCCGCCCACCCACTTAATATAAGTAGAAGTAACTTAATGCGAGGCCGAAGGCCGAGCTCCGCGTAGCACCGTAGGTGCGGAGCGTCCCAAGGAAGCCGCCCACCCACTTAATATAAGTCAAAGTAACTTAATGCGAGGCCGAAGGCCGAGCTCCGCGTAGCACCGTAGGTGCGGAGCGTCCCAAGGAAGCCTTCCACCCACTTAATATAAGTCAAAGTAACTTAATGCGAGGCCGAAGGCCGAGCTCCGCGTAGCACCGTAGGTGCGGAGCGTCCCAAGGAAGCCGCCCACCCACTTAATATAAGTCAAAGTAACTTAATGCGAGGCCGAAGGCCGAGCTCCGCGTAGCACCGTAGGTGCGGAGCGTCTCAAAGAAGCCGCCCACCCACTTAATATAAGTTGAAGTAACTTAATGCGAGGCCGCAGGCCGAGCTCCGCGTAGCACCGAAGGTGCGGAGCGTCCCAAGGAAGCCGCCCACTCACTTAATATAAGTCGAAGTAACTTAATGCGAGGCCGAAGGCCGAGCTCCGCGTGGCACCGTAGGTGCGGAGCGTCTCAAGAAAGCCGCCCACCCACTTAATATAAGTTGAAGTAACTTAATGCAAGGCCGCAGGCCGAGCTCCGCGTAGCACCGAAGGTGCGGAGCGTCGCAGAGAAGCCGCCCACCCACTTAATATAAGTTGAAGAAACTTAATGCGAGGCCGAAGGCCGAGCTCCGCGTAGCACCGCAGGTGCGGAGCGTCCCAAGGAAGCCGCCCACCCACTTAATATAAGTCGAAGTAACTTAATGCAAGGCCGAAGGCCGAGCTCCGCGTAGCACCGTAGGTGCGGAGCGTCCCAAGAAAGCCGCCCACCCAGTTAATATAAGTCGAAGTAACTTAATGCGAGGCAGAAGGCCGAGCTCCGCGTAGCACCGTAGGTGCGGAGCGTCCCAAGGAAGCCGCCCATCCACTTAATATAAGTTGAAGTAACTTAATGCGAGGCCGAAGGCCGAGCTCCGCGTAGCACCGTAGGTGCGGAGCGTCCCAAGAAAGCCGCCCACCCACTTAATATAAGTCGAAGTAACTGAATGCGAGGCCGAAGGCCGAGCTCCGCATAGCACTGAAGGTGCGGAGCGTCCCAAGGAAGCCGCCTATTAAGTTACTTAAACATATGTTAAGTGGGTTGGCGGCTTCCCTGAGACGCTCGTGGAACTCGGCCTACGGCCTCGCATTAAATTACTAAGGGTTTATAAAGTATCTTAGCACCGAAGGTACGGAGCGTCCCAGGGAAGGGCATCTTCCCCACTTAAAATATGTTCAAATAACTTAATTCGAGGCCGCCCACCCACTTAATATAAGTTTAAATGTATGAGCGGCTTTCCTGGGACGCTCTGCACCTTCGGTGCTATGTGAAGCTCGGCCTACGGCCTCGCATTAAGTTACTACTTATATTAGTGGGTGGGCGCCTTCCCTAGGACGCTCCGCACCTGCGGTGCTACGCTTGTGAACATGATCTTGGTTTAATTAAGATTGCGTCAAGACTTAGGTACGTTTAAAAGATTGTTTTTTAATATTTATTGTCTATTGTAGATTTAAAAAACTTAATGCGAGGCCGCCCACACACTTAATAATATAAGCTTCAATGTGTGAGCGGCATCCCTGGGACGCTCTGCACCTTCGGTGCTACGCAGAGCTCGGCCTACGGCCTCGCATTAAGTTACTACTTAAATTAGTGGGTGGGCGACTTCTCTAGAACGCTCCGCACCTTCGGTGCTACGCTTGTGAAGATCATCTTGGTTTAATTAAAATTGAGTCAAGACTTAGGTAAGTTTAAAAGATGGTTTTTAATATTTATTGTCTATTGTAGATTTAAATGAAATGAAATGAAATAATTTATTGAATATTTATTGTTTATTGTAGATAACTATTCAAAGCACCTTGAAAAATAATTAGCTCGTAGTCCTACCTGAACATATATTAATGAAATCTATTAAGATGACAATAAATTATTTTCGTCTACAATGGTACTAATATAATAATATGACCTGTCATAATAATTTCCTAAGTAACGCCATAAGATTAAGGTGCCAACTTAAGAGCTTGTTCACACTTACGTTTTTTCCGGCGGTTTCCCGGCGGGACGGGAACGCGGCGTGCACGCGGCGAGCACGCAGCGATATCTTCGCGATTATTTGCCGCCGCGCTGACGTCGCGTGGACGCGGCGTCACCGCGGCGGTATGAATGAGCCCGTAAATTTAATAAAATGACATTATAGTAATAGACACTTTTAATTGAGCAGGAACGCCATGCCGGATCCTCCCAAAGTCTGCGGTATAATTTTTTTCTTATCCCTTTTAATCGCCTTGACAGTAAAACAGCTAGAAGTATCTCCTAGTCGGAGTCCATTTTGTAATTAACGTGACCGTACGTGGCTTGATCGCCGCGTCGACGCGGCTTCACCGCGGCGGCACGCTGGCGGCAGATAATCGCGAAGATATCGCAGCGTGCTCGCCGCGTGCACGCCACGTCCCCGCTCCGCCGGGAAACCGCCGGCAAAAACGCTAGTGTGAACAGACCCTATCTCAATCGAGCGTACGTCAATAATGGCGACAGCACCACTGAATGGATACGTGATGGCCTCACTGTTTTGTTATCCGTGTATAATGAATAAGGAAGCAAAGGAAAATGCATGAGATAACACGGTTATTATTTCAGTAGGCTCTGGGTTCAAATCCCGGCTAGGTGAAATCCTTTCTACATTGTAAATTTAATAATTTTGTCTTGTCTCGAATCATGGTTGTTTTTCATACAAAATGCATACATTGTCGAGCAGCAACTCTCAATAACTGATACACTGCTGCTTATATTAGGTATGCGATCAATATTCAACAACTTCGGTAGTAATTCTCGAAAGTCCAGGTTAACCCATCACAGCTAGACTCTAGCTTGTGCCGAATCGTGGTCACGGGCACGCAACGACGTGCGTGAACCCTTGGCCTTGGTGTCGAGGGGACCCATTATTGGCTCCAAGACCTTACATGTATGGAGCTGGTGTTATTAACTCAGGAAAAATCTTAACAGCGCGATGCAGCCGCTAGTATGGAGATATTGTCAAAGTAACAACGCCATCTAGCGGAAAATTGGGTCATTGAGAACAAAATCTTAACACACCGTTCGAATAAATTTTATATATAAAAACTGCATAGATGCAAAATTGTGGCTAAATATATCGTATATTTATCGTTTATTATACATTTCGCTACCTTATTAGTAAGTTAGGCCAAACACAAACAATACAAAAATTTGCGCCTAATGTTCTAAATGTTGGTTGGTAAAAGATATTTAAAAATGTATTTAATTTACTTAAATTGATTCGAAATACTTTTATTTCAATTACACTCGATAAAATGGCATTAAAAAATCTGTTTTATTCATTAACATTTTTTATTGCGTCTCCGGGCTTTTTTATGGTCAATACTTACAAACTACAGAAGAATATAATTGCATATTCAATAAAAGAGCATTAATTAGTTCCTATTGTCGCATATTGTGTTTTTAAAGAAATGTATGTTTTTTTTTTTGAGCATGAGCCAACTTACATCGAACATTGCACTCATATTTTCGTCTGTGTTGGTCGATAATTGGCGCCATCTTTCTAATCTAACTAAGACGGTTTCCGTACCTCAACGCCTCAAACAACCTTTTAACCTTATTGTTAATACCGGTGGGCCGCGCGGAGGAGGTATTATGTCGAATTCATACTTTTTAGTTTTTGTACACGTAAGAGCCACGCGGGGGTCGCGTCGTTCTAAATTCAAAATCACAAACGCTGCCATTATAAGGTTACACATTGTAAGGAAAATATTTCATGGAATTTATGTTTTCAGAGATAAATATTAATCATAATAAAAAGTATCCTATAACCATCTTTGGATGTTCAGCTATTCCTGTACCAAAATTGGTAACTTTTTATCCAGCCGTTTCGGCGTTATTAGAGGACAAAGGTTTTTTTGAAAACAGATGGCGCCAGGTTGGCACGGCGAAGCGTGTCCATACAAAACAACTATCCGGCTGCATCACGCTATCGAGATTTTTCCTGAAATCATGACCTCCCTCCATAGAAAATTTATTTTCAATACAAATTTAGGATTTTATAATAGTATAGATAACAACAATACACCTACTATACTAAACCTATCAACACATTACACTATGTGCAACCATGTATAAAGCATATAATTTGCCAAACCCTTTTTTAATCCTACTCTCTGCCTGCATTCTTATTTAACTGAATTATCCATCGATTGGAACAAAAATATGAATCTTATTTCTTGCTACAGATCTACCAGGATCAGTAGACCATTTAAGGGCTTTAAGGTGTCTTAGCCAAAGCAAGAGGACCTATCCTATTACCCTAAATCCTACCTTACTACCTCAGTTCCTATTAGCGAACTAACCAAGTACAACTACTCCAGAACGATCATGATCAAGCAAACTAGAGACACGCGTTTACATTACTCGCGTAGTTTCCGAATGGTGCAATGGAAAACTCTAAACTACGCTAAATATCCTACGTGAGATATAACGCTTAGACTAGAATTACACTGCAAGTTAACACTGAATGCTACAACATAATATTTTCCAACATTGAATAAACCAACAATGGTAAAATGCGGAATAATCAAAGCAGGAAAACACATATCACTAATAAAACGACTCTCCCAATAAAAATAATTAATATGAACTATTAAAAATAACTAATACTACTTTACTACATTAATATATTTTTCGCCAGCAAAGATCATTCCAGTATTTAGGAATACTAGCAATTAGCATAACCTAGGTCAGAGAAAACCACATGAGCAAAATAAACTATGTACAGAGTTCCTTCGTCTAAGCCCGTCACAAACCGGAAACTCAAGCTACGCAAGCATCTTTCTGAACTGTCTGTCTGACACTTCTGTTTTAAGATGAATTATTGGTATGGTGTTTTCACTGGGTACATGAATTTAACATGTATGTAGTATATTATGATTATTTATTTGTGTAAATTTAAGTATGTATATATTAGGTATTTATTTCTAAAATAGTTTTTTTTTATTGTCTCCGAACGTTATAGACCCTGCACCAACTCAATGTTTCTGTTTAGCCTTATGGTTGACTGGTAGAGAATGCCTTGTGGCATTAAGTCCGCCATTTGTACTAGTTTGATCTGTGCAATAAAGTTTAAATAAATAAATCAATAAATAAATCATCCTGAAACTGCCTAAAATTTACTTAACAGCAATACCTGAGTTTCTACTATGCGACATAGTACTAATTAATTTTAAATGAAAGCTAGTCTCATCTATATATATAAAACTCAAAGGTGACTGACTGACATAGTGATCTATCAACGCACAGCCCAAACCACTGGACGGATCGGGCTGAAATTTGGCATGCAGGTAGATGTTATGACGTAGGCATCCGCTAAGAAAGGATTTTTCAAAACTCACCCCCTAAAGGGGTGAAATGGGGTTCCAAAGTTTGTATGGGGAAACAGGATTAGTTAGACTATTTTATTCGAAACTTCACAGGAGTATTCCTAACAATAAATGAGTAAACACGTGTTTCAGGTTTTTTGAAAATTCATCCCCTAAAAGGGAGAAATGTGGTGACAAAGTCTGAAAATCAGCATGGGTATTGTTTTTATGGTTTATCGGGTCGCTGATTACGAAAACCGCAACGATTTTAAAATCCAACGTGGCGGACGTGAGTTACCATCTCCCCTGTTGGGGTGAAATGGGGTTGAAATGTCTAAATACTAAATCGCTGGTTCTAGAGAGTTTAAATTTGGCACGTAGGTTCCTTATAAGGTGTAGGGGTGCAGTTAGAAAGGATTTTTTTTAAATTCCTTTAAGGGGGTGAAATGGGGATTCAAAGTTTATATGGGGAAACAAGATTAGACTCAAAGGTGACTGACTGACATAGTGATCTATCAACGCACAGCCCAAACCACTGGACGGATCGGGCTGAAATTTGGCATGCAGGTAGATGTTATGACGTAGGCATCCGCTAAGAAAGGATTTTTCAAAACTCACCCCCTAAAGGGGTGAAATGGGGTTCCAAAGTTTGTATGGGGAAACAGGATTAGTTAGACTATTTTATTCGAAACTTCACAGGAGTATTCCTAACAATAAATGAGTAAACACGTGTTTCAGGTTTTTTGAAAATTCATCCCCTAAAAGGGAGAAATGTGGTGACAAAGTCTGAAAATCAGCATGGGTATTGTTTTTATGGTTTATCGGGTCGCTGATTACGAAAACCGCAACGATTTTAAAATCCAACGTGGCGGACGTGAGTTACCATCTCCCCTGTTGGGGTGAAATGGGGTTGAAATGTCTAAATACTAAATCGCTGGTTCTAGAGAGTTTAAATTTGGCACGTAGGTTCCTTATAAGGTGTAGGGGTGCAGTAAGAAAGGATTTTTTTTAAATTCCTTTAAGGGGGTGAAATGGGGGGAAGAGGGAAAAGGGAAGAGGAAAGAGTTGGTTTCTATGGATTATCGAGTCGCTGATTACTAAAAAAATAACGATTTTAAAATTCATCATGGCGGACGTGTAATACCATCTCTCATGTTAGGGTGTAATGGGGTAGAAATGTCTAAATATGTCTAAAAATATGGGTGTCGTTTTTAAATGGACAGCCCAAACCGCTGATTCTAAAGAGTCCAAATTTAGAACGTAGGTTCCTTATAGGGTATAGTGGCGCGCTAATAAACGATTCTAAAGGGGGTGAAATAGAGATCCAAAGTTTGTATGGGGGTCTAACAATATGAGTAAACACGCTTTTCAGGCCTTTCAAGAATTGAACCCCTAAAAGGGCAAAATGTGTTTACAAAGTCTGAAAATCAACATGGGTATTTTTTATTATTTATCGGGTCGCTGATTACGGGTCCAACAATTATTTTAAAATCCAACATAGCGGACGTGAAATACCATTCCCCTGTGGGGGTGCGATGACGTTATGATTGTGGGTGATATGAATATGGGTGTCATTTTCATGGTTTTTTGGGACGTTAATTGCAAAAATGGCATCAAATTTGAATTTTAATATTGTGGACATGAAA
Organism: Apotomis capreana; assembly: GCA_947623375.1. Lineage (NCBI taxonomy): Eukaryota > Metazoa > Arthropoda > Insecta > Lepidoptera > Tortricidae > Apotomis > Apotomis capreana. Next base: position 5,253,083 of record OX392520.1, read on the forward strand.
ATTCTTGAAAGCATTTGTGCCTAATTGCAATTCAATCGGTGCAGAAGTTTTGCAGGAAATCGGTTGTAACAGACGGACTCACAGACAGCTACAAGTGATCCTATATGGGATTTATTTTTGCTTTTGAGGTATGGACGTTATCCTAATAGATGTTTAAATTTGTATTTGGTGCCATCTCGATTGTCGTCAAGGCCAGTGCGGGCGGCGCGGCGAGACTGGAGGAGTAGTCATCGGGAAACCTCTTGCAGCCGTAATAAATGCATTCAAACTTTTCAACAATAAAACGGCTAGAGGGATAAGCAGATTATACCCTAACTTTAACAAATAGCCCACTTTTTATCTTGAAAAAAAGAGCATCGTTCCCGTAGGATAATGTTTATTGTATAGGAACGCGGGCGAAGCCGCGGGTTAATGCTAGTTTTAGAAATAAAGCTCAACCATATATATAATTGTATTTGTCTTGTTTCCTTTTGTAAACTTTTATTGGTGTGCAATAAAGTATTGTATTATTATTATTATTATATAGTCTAAATCTTTGTTACTTTTAACCTCTCTTTTCTAATGTCTACGTCGCCTACCTACGTTTAGGGGTGTGAGCGAGATCGCCTCCTAGTGTGGGTAGCTGGGGATAACCCCCGAGGACCTAAAAACCCGAAGGGGTTAAAACCAACTACCACGGAACACCCTGGGCGACATGGCTAGTAGAATGCCGGCTTTGCCAACAGTTTGCTAGCCACGTTGGCGAAGATCTTCTGGTTCCACCGAGGGCTGTAGGCGACCTCGGTGGACTACATATGTCTACCTGCGTTTGTCCTGCGCAGTTGAGCGCCGTACGCAGGGATGAAGGAGTCCTGGGGGGTTGAGTCGAGCGTAGCCGGGGTTCGATGCTATTGTGAGACAACACGCCCCCTTTGGTCCGGATTTCAGGCCAAACGGTGGCCCTGCAGCTAGCCACTGCAGGGAAACGGACGCGCGTACCGTACGGATGAGGTGGGTACGGTCCGCAGGCGAGATGCGGGGGGGTCCTCCGGGAGGACACTGGGGGCTCGGCCATGCTGACGGAGCAAGGACGTGTGGAGCCACTGGGGGAACTTGGATCGTTTTCCCCAGCCACACTGTCTGCAGCACCCGATGTCGCGCATGAGACCCAACCAACCGCATCTATATCTCTCGGGTAGTCCTGGTGTTCAGAGAACATCCCCAAAGGTGCGGGCTCCGTGGCGGGTGGGAAGCTCGAGAGATGAAAAAACTGACATGGAATCATGGACACGCCCAGATCCCGAACCCCACGGGAGCCGGAGGGGAAACCCGAAGGCGCCCCCACACCAGGTGCCGGTGCGGCAGACGCTGTGCCTGGCACCTCCACACAACCTCACAAGAGGGATGGTGCTGTCTCCACAGTGCTACCCTCCCACTCACGTGCCCTCAGGGACGCGAAAGCGGCCCAGACAGGCAACATCACACCACACGGAGGTGCTGTACCCACAGTGCCCCCCCGCACATCAACTCACCGTGGCGGCGCTGTCCCTACAGTGCCCCCACACCCCACACACCGTGGTGGTGCTGTTTCCACAGTGCCCCCACACCCCACACACCGTGGCGGTGCTGTTTCCACAGTGCCCCCACACCCCACACACCGTGGCGGTGCTGTTTTCACAGTGCCCTCACGAAAAAAGCAGTCCGCGCAGGGTGGAAAGGCCGCTGGGAAACCGGTGGCTTCGAAATCAGGCGCGTCGACGAAACAGACAGGCTCGGCGCAGGCACAAGGCCGTACCAAGCCCAGAAAACAAAAACTAGGGAGTGATACCAAGGGGGTCGTTTCAGCATCGGAGAAGTCCGCTGCTCCGGAGCAGACACCAATGGAGGAACTCCCTACAGATATTGCGACCGCACAGCTCGATGCTGGCTGGACACTCCACGAGAGGGCCAAAAGGGGAAGGGCGAAACCCGCTCAGAGGGAGCAACCCGGACCTGAGGGCGGCTTCTCGTGGAAGACGCACAAAAATAAAAAACAGCGTCGCAGGTCCAGGCAGAGAAGAGCTGCGCTGGAAAACCAAGCAGCTCCAGTGCCTCAGCAACAGCCAGGTGCTCCCAGACAGGGGGCGGCGCAGCAGGCCGCTGGTACCCCAGTAGCTGCTCGTGCCCCTCTTGTAGGGAAAGGGGCTAAAAACAGGACCAGGGGTGGTAATCCGGAATCTCGAGCCTCTGCCAAAAGGGCGCGACTCGATGAGACCATATCTCCTCGAGGTGAGCCCAAAAGGCAGAGGATCCAGACGTCGGAAGAAGCCCCGAGGATAGCGTACGCCGAGGCTCTAAAGGCTGACCTACTGGTTGCTGTTACCACAGTGACCTCAGGACACCTTAGCCAACAGCAGTCCGAGGAGGTCCAACAACAGCTACAGGCTCTTCTCATGAAGGAGGCCTGTCAGCCTGGCAACAGCCAGTCGTCGGGTCCACTGTTCCGAGGGAAGCCGATAACATCGAACGGCGTCCTGAGGTTGTGGTGCGAGGACCAGGCCACGTTGGCATGGCTCAAGCGCAGCGTAGCGGCTATCACCCTCTCTACGGGGGAGAAGGTTGTTGTGCAGCGCCAGAGTGAAGTGCCACGCAGAGTACGCTGCGGTATTCTGTTCCCCGGCATCTGGGAAGACTTCCGTGCCATTGCGCGGACGCTTCGCTACCAGAACGGGTGGGCAGAAATCGACCGCTGGCTGCTCCATAAGGTAGACAAGCAGGAGACGGAGACGTTTGCTGTTGTCAGTATACCAGAGACGGTAGTGCAGCCCCTCGTGGACCGCGGGCGCCGGCTCGGCTTTATGCTGGGCTCGGTGTACGTGAAGTTCCAGGGACCAAGAGGCAGGTTTGTGGAACATCCACCAACCAGTAACACCGTCTCTGTAGAGGACAAGGATGGGACAGAATCCGAGCCCATGGACACTGCCGCGGTGACCGAGGCATCCGCTGACTTAGTCGCGGAGAAGCCCGGGTCCCAAACCCCAGAACAGACCGACCCCGTCTCCGAGAAGGACGAAGAAGATCTTCTTCGCGACCACTCGGAAAGCGGGGAGGAATGTATGGAGGGGTTAGGCAGATTGGCCATCGTTGAGGAGGGAGAGTGTGGTATGTCGGCGGAGGAGGGTGACTCCGATGGCGGTACCCCATTTTCTCAACTGTAACATCTTACAGGCCAACCTCCACCACAGTGAAACCGCGACGGCTCAGATCCGGAAGTGGTTGGAGGTCAACGACACGGCCATAGTACTGATCCAGGAGCCGTGGGTCAGGAAAGGCACTGTATGCGGACTCCGCAACCTAGGAGGTAAGCTCACAGCATATACGGGACCGGATAACCCCCGGACCTGCATTTATATTACTAGAAACATACATGCGCAACCTTTAACAAGTTTCTGTTCTAGAGACCTGTGTGCTATTAAGGCGCACGGGGCGCAATACTCCAGCCTGCAGGAGGTAGTCATAGCCTCGGTTTACATGCCAGAGGCGGATGACCCGCCACCGCACGACATGACAAGGCTGGTCAACTACTGCGAAGACGCGGGGCTTGAACTCATCGTGGCCACCGACTCGAACGCACACCACGCCCTCTGGGGCATGCGGACAGGTAACGAGAGAGGTAAGAAACTTGTCGAGTACCTATTTACAACAGATCTTAACATACTTAACAAAGGATCGGAACCAACATTCGTAACTAGGCGGAGCAGAACAATCATTGACTTGACACTAGCAACTGATATAGCATCGGAAAACATCTCAAACTGGCAGGTCTCTAAGGAGCTTTCCTGCTCGGACCACAGATGGATTCGATTCGATATTCAGGTAAAAACACTCGAAGCCATCCCTAGGCGGAACCCACGCAGAACGAATCGCACAGAGTTTGCGAGCCGACTAAGCTCAGCCTTGTCGATGAAAGAGGTTCCCAACAAACTAGAGGGTGCTGAACAGATAGAAAAACAGGTAGGCGTCCTTACAGATACCATCATGGATTGTTACCACCATGCATGTCCCTTATCCACCCCCTCAGCCAGCTGCGGGAACAAAGCTAACTGGTGGGGGCCAGAGTTGGAGAGGCTCAGGGAAAAGATGAGGAAACAACTGAACAGGGCAATGAACACGAGTACAGACCAAGACTGGGATAATTATAAGACCACCAAGTCCAGGTACAAACAACGGCTCCGGTACAGAAAGTCGTGCTCATGGCGGAACTTTTGTACCAACATTGAGACATGTACGCAGGCGAACAGGGTAAGAAAGGTTCTCTCCAACCAGGCAACTACAACCTTAGGATCCCTACGTAAGCCAGACAACACTCTCACCAGCTCACCGGAGGAGGCGGAACGTACCTTAGTACAGACGCATTTTCCGGGCTGCGAAATAACGCCGCTAGTGAACTGGACGAATGAGGAGACTACTCCGACGGAGGAGGAGTGGCAACAAGCATGTGAGGTAATCAGCCCACAAAAAGTACAGTGGGCTATTAACAGCTTTGAATTATACAAATCACCAGGGTTAGATGGAGTCTTCCCAGCCCTGCTGAGGTGGGGAGTAGAAGAACTCGCCCAGCTACTGACCATCGTTCTGGCCGCCTGTCTGGCTCACAGGTACGTACCGAAACGATGGAGAGAAGTCAAAGTCATCTTCATACCCAAACCTGGTAAAAGTGACTACTCAGATCCGAAATCATTCAGACCAATCAGCTTAACTTCTTTTTTGCTTAAAACACTTGAGAGGTTATGTGACAGGGAGTTGAGGGAGAAGGCATTAACTAGTGTACCCCTACACCCTTACCAACATGCCTACAGCCAAGGCAAATCTACAGAATCAGCTCTTCATGCCGTAGTTGTCAAAATAGAAGAGGCCATTATAAACAAGTCTATGTGCCTAGGCACCTTCATAGATATCGAAGGAGCCTTCGACAAGACCAATTTCACCAGCATAACAGCAGCATTGGTAAGACACGGAGTCAATGATGTTATGGCACAATGGATAAACAACATGTTGAGCAAGAGGGTCATCAGACTCGGAACTGGTGAGACACAACAGGCACTGGTGGCAAAGGGGTGCCCCCAAGGAGGCGTACTCTCACCACTCCTTTGGAACATGGTGGTGAACGACCTCATCGCCACACTAAATGACAATCACTATTACACAATAGGTTATGCTGACGACATAGTGATACTGACGAGCGGCAATCACACAGGTACGGTATAAGACGTTACCCGCTCTGCACTGGCCATCGTGGAACGCTGGTGCAACAACAACGAACTGACGGTCAATCCAAAAAAGACAGAACTGGTAATGTTCACGAACAAACGTAATCTGGGCACCTACCGACTACCCAGACTGTTCAATACAGAGCTCCAATTGTCGACCGAGGTAAAGTATCTAGGGGTAATACTTGATAGTAAGTTGAATTGGAGCAACCATCTAAATAATAAAATTGACAAAGCTACAGTGGCGTTCTGGCAGTGCCGTAGAATGGTAGGTAGAACTTGGGGTCTCAATCCTAAGATCACACTATGACTATACCAGGCAGTTATCAGACCAATATTAAGCTACGGCGCAGTAGTATGGTGGCCACGAACCAAGCTAACCACCGTAGAAGCTAAACTACAACGACTTCAGAGGTTAGTTTGCATGGCAGCTACGGGATGCATGAGAACTACACCCACTGCAGCCCTGGAAGCTATACTGGGGCTGCCGCCGCTGCATCTCTTCGTCAAACAAGAAGCGGCAGCTACGGCGATACGTCTCAAGAAACTAAACCTCTGGAGATCAGCTAGGGTACCGCACACCGAAATCCTCTATGAGGTAATAGGTAAGGAACCGCTTATAGAAGCGGCCACCGACAGGATACCCAAGCAATTCATCTTCGACAAAAAATATAAGATACAACTGTACGAGGAACCTGGCGAAGGTCTTAACCCAAGGGAGTTAAGAATCTTCACAGACGGGTCCAAAACTAGGTCAGGCACTGGCTCTGGGGTATTCTCAGAGGACCTAAACATACACATCTCTACACCACTAGGAACCCATAACACAGTCTTCCAGGCGGAAGGTATGGGTATCATAATGGCAGCCCATGCAATCATCGCGAGGAAGGTAAAGGACTACCGCATCCGCATACTCTCCGATAGCAGATCAGTGTTACAAGCCCTGCAGAGCTACACAGTAACCTCAGGACTCATATACGAATGTCACCGAGCATTGTCAGAGGTATGTAATAATAATAGCATAACCCTACAGTGGATCAAAGGACACAGCAACTCGCGCGGGAACGACGCAGCTGACGAACTGGCGAGAGGAGGTTCGGAGATGGTAGCAGAGGGACCCGAACCAATCATACCTCTACCATTCGCCTGGCTGCGCAACACAGTGCGTATGAACACGAAGGTAGAACAGCAACTATACTGGTCTAACCTAGGTACCTGCAAGCAGAGCAAAGAAGCCCTTCCGACAATCTACCCCGGGTTGTCACGCAACTAAGGCAGCTGAAGAGGCCGCAGCTCCGGCTCATAACTGGAGCGATAACTGGACATGCCCTGCTAAACAAGCACTTATTTACTCTAGGTGTTACTGACAGTCCTCTTTGCAGAGCTTGCATGGAGGCCGAAGAGACAGCCGCCCACGTCATTCTCGAATGTCCTGGTGTGGCCAAATACCGGGCACAACACCTCGGGTCTCCGAGGTCACTCCCAGAAGTCGTCGGCAACATCAAGGGACTGCTAGGCTTTCTGGTAGAGTTGGGTTGGCAAGAGTAGTGCCAGCAACCCTTTACGCAAAATAGGCGCATTGTAAGACGTCGAGTTGCGGAAAACTAGCCCACGATAACCTATAACCTATAACCTATATGTCTACGTCGCCACTCTGTCCACTCTGTGTCTACGTTCCTTTAGTCGAAACTTAGAGCACTCTTATGCCTTGATCACACGTACCGAGTAAACGGGCGAGACAGTGCTCTCGGCCGAGTACTCGGTGCGTATAAACATAGCGCCGAGTGCTCGGCCGAGCGCTCGGCCGAACGAAGGGGCGAGACAGTAGCTCGGCTCCCGTTCTATCTACTAGGCCGAGTGTCCACCCTCCCCCTACCCCGCACTGTCTCGCTCGCTCACTCGGCCGGTCTGAACGTGCTCTGTCTCGCCACTCGGCGATTTTTTTACGATCCATCATGTCCGAAAGTCTCAATGGAACTGAACTGACTGTGCTAATTTCAAAACATGTGTAAACAGCTACTCACTTATATCACTGTCTCGGCCGAGAAACATTTTACTGTCTCGCCCGTTTGCTCGGTACGTGTGATCTAGGCATTACCACTCTTTCCACTTCGCAAAGCAACAATGCATGTGTGTTTTATTTATAACTCATTTAACGCTCTCAAAATAGAGTTCTAAGTTGTTCGATCATAATTTATCTATTTGTTAATTTATCAATCTAATGTTGGTATTTTAATGATTTAACCTCTTCAGCGAACAAAATCAAAACCTTGTGAAATATTATAATGTAGAATGCAAAATAAACAGTAAAGTTTTTATATACCCCCAAATTCTACGAAAATTCCCATGTATTACGTGATTGAAGTAGAATTTCCGTAACAAAAAGTTAAGAATTAAACCTAAAACCAAATATTATATACTAATTTACTAAAAGTAATTTATGAATCACATATCATGTAAATAGTAATTAATGATGAAACAAAATATCTATGCATCGATATCAAATGTTAAATAAGCATAATTAAACGTATTGCCACTATACACAACCGGCCTCGTGGAGCGCCGCAGCTTGACTAATTCGAACTGAAATAAAAAAACCGGCCAAGAGCATGTCCGGCCACGCTCAGTGTAGGGTTCCGTAGTTGCTCATCCTTCACAATAAACTGCTGTTTTAAGCCCGAGGTTTACGTTAAGAAAGATTTAAAGCTCTATAAAAAGTTCGAAACGCCCTCAAAAACGGCTCAACCGATTTTGTTCAATATAGTTTTCATTGAAAGTACTTATAAGGCCTCATTAACATGAATTGCGATTTTTTTTGACCCGTGGTTAAAAAGTTAGAGGGGGGGGACACTATTTTTTTTTGTTTTTGGAGCGAATATTTACAAAACTGCTGACTTTATCAAAAAATAATGTTAGAAGACCCCTATTATTTTTACAAGAAATATTCAACGACACCACACACACCAGTGTTGAAAAGTAAAAAAATCACCCCCACTTTAGGTGTTCGAGAGGTACCCGAAAAAAAATTTTTTTTTAAATTTTATTTTACCGTTCTGTCGGCGTTATACATACACATAGTCATACCAAATTTCAGCTTTCTAGTACTAATGATCACGGAGCTAAGCCGCGGACGGACGGACGGACGGACAGACGGACATGGCGAAACTATAAGGGTTCCTAGTTGACTACGGAACCCTAAAAAGAAAAAAAACTTCAACGGACCCGAGATCGAGATCGAGAGATCCATAATATTCAGAAAAGTACAAATCTTTTAATACTGAACATCAATGCTTATTCAATTGTCACTCATACACATTATTTAGGACATGAAGAAAGGGTTCTCTATTGTTCGCCCGAATTTCATTAGCCATAATCTATCACTTGCCATAATATTCATTTGCCATAAATCTATTTTTAACCGACTTCAAAAAAAGGAGGGGGTTCTCAGTTCGGTTGTGTTTTTTTTTTTTTCGTTTTTTTTGTTTTTTTTTTAATGTTTGTTACCTCAGAACTCCGTCATTTATAAGTCGATTTAGAAAATTCTTTTTAGGTTCATGAAAAGACATTTCAAGGTTGGTCCCATACAATTTTGGTGAAGATCGGATGACGAGATCCATGAGAAATCGAAGGAATTCCTGAAATTTTATAGGCACTTATAATATTTTTCATATATTTTCTAAAACTATTTAAGTATTTGCATATGGTAGTCATCATCTTCCAATGCTAAGCTGATGATGGAAGGTACAACTCCTTAACGGTTAGGAGTTAGGAGATTATTCAAACGAGATGCATGCCTTCAAGACCTCCTTGATCACCCCGCCATAAGTATTGTATATGAATCACTAAAAAGAGAAAAAAAAAAAATTTTACAAAAAAAAGAACCGACTTTAGTAAAACTAAAAAGCCAAAAATAACCCGTTCAATTCAAGTACAGAAGTTACATTTGACTCACCCCTCGAAGTCGGTGCCAAACCTCGCGTAAACTATAATATATAAATATAAGAACTGAGTGGTTTGGGATCGACTTCAAAGGGTGAGTCAAATGTAATCTGTACTTGAACGGGTTATTTTTGGCTTTTTAGTTTTACTGAAGTCGGTTCTTTTTTTTGTTAATTTTTTTTTTCTCTGTAAGCACAAACTTTTCGGGTTTTTCATAAAACAAACCTAACCTAACCTAATGATTTCTCCATAACTAGTATCAAAGAAATCTCAAAGAGTTTAAGATTTAGGACATAAAAAGTTTATGGCCAATGAAAATTATGACAAGTGATACATTTATGACAAATTAAGTATGAGAAAGTTAAATGCTCCCGAAGAAAGTTGCTACGGCGAATATCGAGTGATGTTTGCTAACGAATGTAAGAGTCTCAATGCACTCAAAGTCTGTAAACTACCTCTATTAATTAGCACGCACCTAACAACAAAGTAGTCTCAGTGCACAACAAGGTAGGTACGTTCACCGCTCTGTTACTAAATACGATTAGATCAGAGAGTCTCAATGCACTAATTAGTAAGTAAGTACACTGCCCTTTTATAATCTCTACCTACTTAACTAGATCTGAAGCAGTCACAATGCATCATTAGGTACTAAACATACACTAGCCCCATCTCTAATTACCCCTACCTAATCAGAACAAGATCTCAAGCAGTCTCAATGCATTAAGAGTACGTACACTCGCCTAGTTTCTAGTTCCTCCTACTACATACAACTAGATTCAAAGCAGTCTCAATGCACTTCCTTGTACGTACACTACTCGTATCTAATATACCCAGCTTTGGAGCAGTCACAATGCACCAAGACACGTACACTAGCTTCTTTCCAGTTAAACCTATAGACAACTAGATCTAAAGCAGTCTCAATGGACCATAAAGTACGTACACTAGCTTCTTTCCAGTTATACCTATATACAACTAGATCTAAAGCAGTCTCAATGGACCATTAAGGTACGTACACTAGCTTCGTCTGCAACTGAACCTAGGTAGCAAATTCCACAATAAAGTAGCCGGAATGTGAATGAACCATTATAAAATTTGGAAGATGAAGGGGAACAGTAAGAACTAAGTCTTGAGCAGAGCAAGCAGAACGCAAATAACTGAAGCGCTCCTTGAGGTAGCGGGGAGTTGTGGGGTTAAATAGTACATTATATAGAAGAAACAGAATACTAATTATTTTAATTTTCCTTGTATTTCCTTCTTTAAACCACATTTGTACTTGGCTCTCAACTTCCGAGTGAATAATTAAGATTTTTGTTTCAATGGTACAGCGGCCACGACAGATAATTTTGATGATTAGATATTGCGTTATATTTTGTTTTACTAAAGGAATCGTCATCAGGAACGCTGTCTTCTATTTTTAAGAAATCTAGTGCACTTCTGACACTTTTTTCAGAATATATTATTCATTGCAAACGTATACATCTTGGATAACATTCCATTACCTATAGCTTCAACTGATTTTACTTCTTTTTTAAAATATGATATTAAAAATCTCGTTTCATTATAAAGTTCACAAAAATATGTATAATATTTTTTATAAGTATTTTTCCATCAATCGCCCATTGTCTATTACGAAACTTAAATAATGCATCGCGCTGTACATAATCACCCCAAAAATATATTCGACAAAATCCATTTTGAAATCTTTGTAATCGCTACAAGTCTTATACAAGATCCTAGACCAGGCCTTTGCATCTCCTGTTATTTAGGCAATCTAATATAAAAATGAGAATATTGTCTGATGCATAAATTTTCTTCAAATAACACTCTAACTCTTCTAAAAATATTTCTTCCATCAAGTGTAGGTTTTTCAGACGTCGCCATTATAAAATCAGTTTATTTTATTACTTGTTGTATTTGCGAGCTTGATAATCCTTCCAATTGTGTAATGTTACAACTTCCTTGCGATTCTTCTAAATGTCGTACATTCTAAGATGGCATAATTGTTGATCCTTTTAATTTCTCTTTTACACATTTCTCATAAATTACAAGGCATCGGACTCTCGTTAGCACGGCAGCACTTTAGAGCTATGGAGCCGAAAAATATAAGTAAGTAGGTTCGAAAAAAAAGATTGTCGATAAAATCGATTCGATCGACCATTCATAAGCGTTAGATTTGGCAAACAATGTGTCTTTGCTACATCACTACAAACATCAAAAGCAACTACCAAATGTGTGTTTAAAAAATCTGACTAAGTATTCTGTGATTATAGGCATCATCATTTAAACGGTATGCTGCCTATTCGCCGAACTATTTTTCGTCGAATGTTTCATTTCGCCGAATTTTCACTTCACTGAATTTGTATTCCTTTGTAGTCGTACATTTTTTATAATTATTGTCAATATCATCCTATAGATCAGGTTAGGTTAGGTTAGATTTGTTTTATAACAATCCTTCAGTTTACTTTTACAGTTTAAGTGAAAAATGCTTTCTGCGAAATGATACTTCGGCGAAATGAAACATTCGACAAAAAAGAATTTGGTGGAAAGGCCTAGCTCATTTAAACATTCATTATCAGAATATTCAAACTCAGTGTTTACTGATACATTCAAATAATTATCCTGTGTCATCTTGTACCATACATGTTCTGACAAATAAAAACATTATATCGTATTCCTATTCTATTCTATAGAATTGAGGGTATAAGCCAGCAACTACCTTCTTGTCCTCAACAATGTCTGATAGTGCATCTTATTATGCCACATACCGCCCCCGTCCTCCGTCTATCCCCGATATATTATCTATATATAAATAAATGCAGGTATCCTGACTGACTGACTGACTCATCAACGCAGAGCCGAAACTACAAATGCTAGAGAGTTGAAATTTGCACAGTAGGTTGCATTTATAAAGTGTACAAGAGATAAGAAGCGATTTTGAAAAATTCAACCCCTTAGGGGGTTAAAAAGGAGATGAAAGGTTGTTGAACTTAAAACTTCGTAAAAATGTATTAAAATAAAAGAAAACTAGTTTCAGCGTTTTTGAAAATTTATCCCCTAAAGTCGTAAAATAGGGGTTGAAAGTTTGTATGGAGATCAAATATTTTTTTCAGTGCGGGACTTGAATGTCTGTATAAAGCATACTATTAGAATACGAGAAAAGTCATTTCAGCGTTTACAAAAATTCATCCCCTAAAAGGGTTAAAAAGGGGTGGAAAGTTTAAATCCATTACAAATTCTTTGAAACTTCTTATAAAGGCATATATAGGTAAGAATAAAAAAATAACATTAATTGATCGTTATTAAAAATTCAATCTCTAAGGGGGTTAAAGGGGGGATGAAAGTTTGTCTTGGGGTTCAAATTTAATTATAAGCTAGGAACTTGAAACTTCGTAAAAAGGTATTAAAATAAAATAAAATAAAGCTAATTTCAGCGTTTTTAAAAATTCATCCCCTAAAAGGGTTAAAAATGGGTTGATAGTATGTATGACGAATAAAAATTGTTTTGAATGCGGGTCTTGAAACTTTATATAAAAGCATATTATAAAAATACAAGAAAAGTGACTTCAGCGTTTTTGAAAATTCAGCCCCGAAAGTGGTGAAAAAGGGGTTGAAAATTGGTATAAGACCAAATTTTTTTTGATTGCGGGATTTTAAACTTTGTATAAAGGCATTTGATTAGAATACAAGAAAAACAATTTCAGCGTTATTGAAAATTCTACGCCGAAGGTGGTGATAAAGGGGTTGAAAATTTGTATGAAGATCAAAAATTTTTTTGATTGCGGCATTTTAAACTTTGTATAAAGGCATATAATTAGAATACAAGACAAGTAATTCCAGCGTTTTTGAAAATTCTACCCCTAAGGGGGTTAAAAAGAGGATGAAAGGTTATATCGGATATAAGTTGTATTTTAAGTTAGGAATTAGAAACTTTGTAAAAAGGAATTTTGTTAAAAGATAAGAAAACTCATTTCAGCGTTTTTGAAAATTCAGCCCTGAAGGTGGTGAAAAAGGGGTTGAAAATTTGTATGTAGATCAAACATTTTTATTGAGTGCGGTACTTGGGCCAATTTTTATAAAGTTGTACACCCCTTTTTTTTGAATTTCCAGTATTTTGGGTATTTTCTACACAGAATCACGAGTTCTTTCGATCTAATTAGGAGAAAAAAACTGTCAATTCATATTTAAAGGGACATAGGATAATTAGCAATTGTCTGCCTTATAGTGCCTTGAAAATATTTCAAAACAAATTCTAAACGACAGTAATGTTAATTTACAGACAACACTGCTTATTCTTATTGGAAACAGAGGAAAAGTGAACGAAAATAATTTTATTAAATTTTATGAAACATTAAACACACTGACAGTGAAAGAAATTATTATGTTCACTTTTCCTTATTGTGGGCAACTGCCCTAACTGACAGTAGATATATTTTAAATTTAGCCTTATATAACCTGTGTACCTACATATACTGAAAAGTTTAGAATAATTGACACTAACAAATATGTTAGTAATTTGTATTTTTCGACGAAAGGTAAGTTTTACCTTTCCAATTATTTTAAACGACAAATAGTTTTGTCACTATCCTATTTACTTGACATTTCTACCAAGAATTTGGTACATCACTCTGCTTCTATTGAGCAGTCAGATGTTATATTGTGTAATGATTTAAACTAAGTGTTAAGACAAAGGAGAACTCCTTTTCTGGCAGTAAAAATTACATCCACCTGGTTCATCAAAACATTCAATGTATTATCATTAGAGGGAAAGATTTACAGATAGAATTATTTTTAAATGGTTGTAATGTTGACATTCTATGTATATCTGAACACTGGCTAACTAGTAATGAAATAATGCCCCAATTCAATAATGACCAGGTGGGTAGTTCGTTCACCAGACTTAGTTCCATACATATAAAATTTAAGGAACGTAAGGACATTGTATCCTTGTCTGATGAACGGACCATAGAATTAAGTGCAGTAGAATTAGAGCAATTTATTGTTGTTTGTGTATATAGGCCGCCCTTAAGTAATTTTGATCTTTTTCAAATTATTATAGAGTATGCTCTATTGATATCTCTTTCTGGAAAGAAATTGCTTATATGCGGCGTCTTTAATGTAAATATTTTGAAAAATTCAACAATAAGTATTAGATTGTTGAATATTTTCAAATCTTTTATCTACACCACGTATTTATGGAGCCTGCTAGAGTGACCGCTACTAGCGCCACCTGTATTGATAATATTTTCACTGATATTCTTCCTTCTACGCATAGTGTAATTAGTAAACTGGAATCAGATCATTTAGGCCAATTGATTGTGTTTGAGATATTTAGGAAAAATATCGTGAAAAATCAAATTACTTTTGTACCGGTAACCACGGACCGTGTGGAAAGAATGAAACAAAATCTAGTTCAGGCGCTACCCTTTTTGTCTTCCGACATGGGTCCTGACGACATGTATAACTTATTCTTTGCAACTTTTATGAAATATTATAATGCAATATTTACTTTCAAATCGGTCGTGGCTGGCGGTGCACCAGTATTTAGTGAATGGGCTACTGCGGAATTACACAAACGCAGACAAGCACTGTACGCCTTGTACGAGGAGCGGCGGTTTAATACGAGTGATGAATTTAAAGAACACGTGAAACAGTATTCGAAGCAATTCAAAATTGATTGTCATATTGCTAAAGGCAATTATTTATCCCAGAAAATCAAGACTAGTTCTGATATCATCATAACCACCTGGAAAGTAATTAATATGGAAACTGGTAAATCGAGGCTATTAGTGATCCTAAATTAAATATTGCTGGTAAAATTATAGATTCTAGTTTAGATGTAGCAACAGAATTTGAAAACTTTTTCACCGATATACCAGTGTCCACTACAAAGTTTTTAAACTCATCACCCTCATCAGCCGTTACTTTGTTAAAAGATAACGTCCCAGAATGTAGTAGAGACCTTCATTTTGAACGGGTGCGTCCCATATTATATACAAACTTTTGGTATAATTTCAATTTATAAACATACAAAAGATATAATGCACGATATATATAATAAGAAATACCATATTTTCATGAAATATAACATTCAATTCATATAATATCATGTGTTATAATGGTTATTTTGTATAATAATTTTAGATATAATATTTATTTTGCATAACAATCACTACATAGTATAAAACAAAGTCGCTTTCTCTGTCCCTATGTCCCTTTGTATGCTTAAATCTTTAAAACTACGCAACGGATTTTGATGCGGTTTTTTTTAATAGATAGAATGATTCAAGAGGAAGGTTTATATGTATAATACATGCATAATTTATCAGCATTGCACCCGTGCGAAGCCGGGGCGGGTCGCTAGTTATGACATATAATATAATATCATTTGAAATATCTATCATATAAAATAATATTATATGACATACCTAGTACCATTTTATAGGCATTTTATAAAAAAAATCGCGGTACTTACCTATATCTGTATCTGTAAGAGCGAAACGAGCGCAGGCAAGGCAGGTAAAGCAGATCCGACTTGGCTTAGGTTAGGTACGACGACGAGCGAAGCGAGGAGGAGTGTTAGGTTGAACTATGACCCTAACGAGCGAGCGAAGCGAGCGATCCGCGCAGGTCCAACGTGGCTTACGATTTCTAACATTACTTCAATGCTTCGATTGCTTCGATGTTTCGAGTAAATGTATATTATATGTAATAATAATTAAGTGTTTTAAATGTTATACAATTAGATGATTATACACAATGTCATTATACCTACAGTTCATTATATACCACGAAAATATGCATTTTATTACATATGCATTATAAACATATAAATGTTTCGTTCAGTATACGAATTGAATATTATACCAATTAAATTTATTCCAATTGAGCCTATGTCTAATGAGTGTTATATCTATTGTTTATATATGTTCTATTACTTACCCATTTTGAACATATTCAGTACCTTAGATGTAGTGAAGGCGTCTAAATCGATTAATGTCAAAAAACTAGTGACCTTTGGGGGGTCTCCGTCCATGCTGTCAAATCCCTCATAGATATCATAGCGCCTGACTTAGTAGTTATATTCAATAACAGTGTAGATTGCGGTGAGTTTCCTGATCTGATGAACATAGTAAAATAGCTCCTTTATTTAAATCAGGTAGTGCTTCTGACCCCAATAACTTTAGACCAATATCTGTGCTACCAACATTTAGTAAAATTTTAGAAAAGTTAATTTTGTCTCAATTATTAAGACACTTTAACTTGATCAATTTAATGCATAACAAGCAATTTGGTTTTACGCGGGGTCTCCACATCCGACGCTGGAGTCGAGCTAGTAAAATGTATTTTCGATGCCTGGGAGGAATCACGAGATGCGTTAAGTATCTTCTGTGATTTATCGAAGGCATTCGATTGCGTTAATCATGAGACACTGATCAGGAAACTACACCACTATGGAGTTAGAGGATCGGCACTGAAATCGTTAGAATCTTATTTAAATGGTAGAATACAGAGGGTTCACTGTCAGTGTGTTTAATGTTTCATAAAATTTTATTAAATTTTTTTGTTCACTTTTCCTCTGTTTCCAATAAGAATAAGCAGTGTTGTCTGTATATTAACATTACTGTCGTTTAGAATTTGTTTTGAAATATTTTCAAGGCTACTATAAGGCAGACAATTGCTAATTATCCTATGTCCCTTTAAATATGAATTTAACAGCGGCCCCATGTTGGTTCCTGTCTCATCACAATACATGATAACACATGGTTGTGAGTTAGGTGTTCTTGACATGTTGTTGAAGGAACTGTCATTGTTGGATTTTTGTGGTAAACTGGCCGACAGGCTCGGTTCTAGTACACTAGTGGACAAATTATCACTCGCTTGTTTACATAAGCAGGACTGATTATTTGTCAGTGACTCAAACCGCTCTGAATTATACTTAATTCGTGATATCAAATCATCCATGGCCAATGAATATTCATGTATAATTTTTTTTCGAATTGTCATTAATTATGTGTAATGACTTAATTGAATCCTCTAAACTTTGAATTTTGAGCTTTAATGTCTGTGTGTCAGTTTCATATTTTAACCTACTATTTTGTAACTGAGCACAATACATATCTACCTTATCCACTAGATTTACATTTAGTTTGCAGGATGTCAGTTTCTTAAAAAACTATTTGTTTTGTTTTGACAACTTTTGCACTTTCTTTATGTACCTATTGATCCTTATATGTTTTTTAGTTTTTTACCGCTGCAGTTTACTAACCTTGTTGTAGTTGAAGCATCACAATCAATGGCAGTCACAGGGTGTTCTATTGGAGCGGTAACCAACTGCGGGACCGGTCCAACAAGTTGTTCAAATAAGCTCTGGGTGTGAGCCGCTGCACTCTCGTGTTGGGCCTCCTGAAGCTCGATGATTTGCTCGTTGGCATCATGCAGCGCTCTCTCCAGTGTGTTGATCTGCTTTAGGGGCTGCTCGTACTCAGCGCTACACTCAGTGAACCTATCAACCGTCTCCTGAAGCTTGGCCCGCTCACAATTTAAATTATCATACTCACATTCTAATGTACATAGTTCCTTTTTTAACTTATCTCTACTCTCAAGTACCAATAACAGTTCCTTCTCACTATCCTCTCTCTCACTCAGCAATTGTGCACACAACGCCTTGGATTTTTTTAATTCTAGTAATGTGATTTGAAGTTTATCAAGCTCCTGTTGTTGGCGAGCTGCGGCTGCTCTTCGGGTCAGCACTATAGATATATATTAATAAAAAAAAGGAAAACAAAACAAGAAGATACTTAAAAGGGAGTTGCTTACACAAGCTAAGTGATTGAGGTACTTACATGAAATAGTAACGCAAATATGTGCACACACTGTGTTCTAATCTTATTATTTGATAATATAAACACAAAAACTAGTAGATATTATTGCAAAACGAATACAGATTTCGAATTTATAACCTATAACGGTCAAAAATCCGAAGTATTGCGAGACACTTGTAAACGTTACTAAAACACTTCACTTGTTATGTATATATTAAGATTACGACTAAAACTATTGAATGCACACCTAACGGGCTAAATATTACACGAAATACTCGTTAAACACGAGCAAGCAAGTGTTATTGTTAAAGATGAGGAACTGGAACTAGTTGATAGCACAGTTTTTCTCGGTATTACATTAGATTCTAAGCTCCAATGGGGTCCCCATATTGCTAATCTCTCGAATAGACTGAGTTCTGCAGCTTTTGCAGTTAGTAAGATCCGTCAATTAACAGACGTGAAAGCAGCTCGATAAGTATATTTTAGTTATTTCCATAGCATTATGTCGTATTGCATATTACTTTGGGGCAGTGCGTCAGATATTAATATAATTTTTGTTCTCCAGAAACGGGCTATTCGTGCGATGTATAAAATGCACCATAGAGACTCGCTTACAGATAAGTTTAAGGACATTAATATAATGACAGTGCATTGTCACTACATTTATGAGTATCTTATGTATGTACATAAGAACATTGCCAATTTTAAAAAGAACTGTGATATACATAATATTAATACTAGAAATAAGCATAAGCTCGCAGTGCCTGCCACTAGGCTCCATAAAATAAGAAAATCATTAATGGGCAACTGTGTAAGATTTTATAATAAACTTCCTAGAAGCGTAAATTCAAGAACTATGTAAAACGTAAACTTATTTCTACAGCTTGTAGCTAGGCCTACTTGAATAAAGAATATTTTGACTTTGACTTTGACTTTGACTATCAAACTTAGTGGGTGAAAACTAGCCAAGTCGCACTATTAAGTAGCAAATAGCATAACAAATCGTTTTAATCAACTGAGGAACGTTATGCCCGACAAGAACTGTGATCTAAGGATTTTTGGATGAACTTGGTATAAAGTTAAATCTCATTTCTTTTATGAGCCGTTTACTCTGTTATTTTATTTGATGGGATAAGAAGGCGGTGCTAGCGGTTAATTAATAGTTCAGTGGTGATTTTTTTATTATTTTCGGATATTTTCATTTTTGTACACTCAATTAACTAGCTGGGTGCCAGATATCAACTTTCTAAGTCACCTGAAAGGACTCAAATAATCTGATGAGTTAGCAAGTCAGTCCGTCAGATAGTCAGGCAATCAGTTAGTGGTAAAAATAAAAAAATTTGGACGCGAAATCTCGTGAAGTTTTTATTGAATTTATTGATTCAGTAATTACTAGCAGGTGGTTTAAAAAAAATAGCATAATGATGTGTGGACCAAATATGAAGATTTGAAGTTATTGTGTGATCTGAAGTGGCCCGGAATAGTCCATGTACTCTTATTATTACCCACGACCGGTGTGTCTTTGCGAACTTGGTGGACACACTACCGTGTCTAGATATCAAAATAGCCGCTTATGCAACTGTTACAAATGACAGGCCTTAAGTGAACATAATAATATGAAGTACTCCGTACTACCATTAACTCCGCGGAGGGATAAAGCGGCGGCCGGGCGGCGGCACGTGCGAGGTCGCAATAACATCATCATATTACGTGATGTTATGAAATAACACTGACGACACATTTTCATGCCCCGCCACCGCAGCTTCTTAGTAATGTGTAATGTAGATATTTAACCATATTATCTGAAGTCATAATTGCAACGTAATAATGTTTGTACTTACTAAATTGAACTGTAAGTGAAACAAACTCTTAAGTGGGATACACTTTTTACCTACCAACCACTATTTATAGCGACCGACAGAAAATAGTTTTTTTTTTGTCGAAAACGAAGCTTCGGCTTCGCCTCATTTTCAGCCTTAAACGAAAAGGAAAACGAAAATGAGTCGTACATTAAAATAAATGGCCAAGTGCGAGTAGATCTCGCGAACCGAAGGTTCCGTACAAACGATACAACTGAATATTGCGCTAAGAAAAAAGACAAACTTTACTAAGATACTATCTAAACTCTGCAGTTGCAAAACAGTTATCTCCATATATCGCCATAATAGGTTAGTTTATAAACTGCAAATAAGTTTCTAATCACACAAAGATTTGATTATAAATTTATTGTAATGAAAGTACAAATGTACGGTTTTCGGATGTTGCGTCTTGCCAAATTTCATGATAATCGGTCATCGTTAACTACATTGTATAATAAAAGAAAAACTCTTTCTTAGGTGTTTCGATAACATAAATTGGTTAGATTATGTAGGCGTTAAATTGCGGATTTCCGTAGTATTTATTCAGTAAAAAACATTAAGTGATTTATTTAGCATAAATCTATATTTTTTACGAAAAGCTCGTAGAAGAGCATTTAACTGATTTAAATATTGGGTGACGTCATTTATAACTTTCCATTATCTCGTATTGCATAGCAATCAATATTCTTAAATTTTAACAGCAATAATATTAAACAGTTCTCAGCATACAGCAATTAAAATTTTGAGTTCAAATTTTATATTCATTGTATAACAATCAAACGTAAGAAATACCTAAACGATACCTAACGCATTACTAGATGTATTATCAGTTTAAAAGTGTTCGTCAGCAGGCAATCTTTATCCACTCCATAAAAAAAGTACTATACAATTATTAAAACCATGTCTATGTACATCACGCTCCGCGTACTAGCCTAGTAATGTTAATGTTTAGTGGGCGTAGATAAACTAAGTTTATACTTACTAGCCCCATCTTCTGTAAGTGAAACAAACACTTAAGTAAGATACACTTTTTACCTACCAATCACTTTGTTACTTACGTATAGTGACCGACCGAAAATGGATTCGCAGCCGAAATCGGTGCTTCGGCTTCATCTCATTTTCGGCCAAAATGACACATTAAAGATGGCCAAGTGCAAGTAGATCTCGCGAACCGGGGGTCCCGTACAAACGATAAAATTTAATATTGCGCTAACATAAAGATCAACAATATATAATAAGAGTCAAACTTTATTCTGCCGTTGCAAAACTGTTATGGTTAGGTTAGTTTATCAACTGTAAATAAGTTTCTAATCACACAAAGATATATTTATTGTAATGAAAGTACAAATTTACGGTTTTCGAACGTTTTTATTTAATTCTTGTCAAAGTGGGACGAAGAACGTAAGAATAGTCAGTGCCAGGATAATTGGCCTCGTAAGACCTTAGGCAGTTTTCGTGTTAAGTACTAAAATTAGACCCTTACTGGCTTTGGAATTTATACATTGTAGTGTACGTATAGTGGGCCTTACGAGGTTATAATAACTTAAACAAGAGATGCATAGACTGAAAATAGATATTTTAGGGAACTTGGCATTATGTGGAGTAAGATGGACTTATTGGAGCGATAAATACTAAATCAAATAAATGTGTGTCGCGAATAAACAAAATGAAGCTTATTTACCCTCTTCTTTTGCTGAAAAATGAGACACGAGATCAGAAGAGATTATTTTAAAAGCAAGAGTTTGAGAGTACGTGTGTGTGTATTCTACTATTATTTTTTAACAAATGTACATTCGAGTACAATTTATGAGCAGCATCGTAGTGTGGAATTTCATGAAACAAAGTAGTAGCAATTGTTAGTGATTATACGATGCTTTTTACCCAATTAATAAAAAGGATTCCATATTAATTCATAATTACCTGTTTTACTAGTTCTTTCACTTGATTGCCAATCAATTTTTTAGCCTTAGGAAAGAGGATCTTGAGCGCATCGCTGATAATGAGCATTTTTTCTTCAAATTTCTAAAAAATATTAAATAAAGGACAGTTGACAAACTTGTAAAATCCAATCCTATGACTTACAGATGTAGTAGTAAATTTTTCGTCGTCGCATAACATCGGAAAGGTCTTGTTTATCATTTATCATACTTTCTCTATTATATTTCGATGAAATGGTTGTTATTATGTATAAACTATATATAATAACATAAAGCTTTCTTAAGAAAAGACAACACTAAACCTTTATTCACTATGTTAACCTAGAGTTCTCTATACTCTATTGTCCACCAACGTTGCAGAGGTGCAATAGTATATTGTATCAAGGGTGGAAAGAAGGAGATTACTAAAAAAGGTCTATTAGAAGGTTTTAATGGCCTGAATTTGTAATCCTAATCCCCTTATAGTACGAGAGCCCACGACCAAAACCATGTCTCATAGCAATACGGCAAAAACCCTATAAAATCGTTAGATTGTATGATTCTGAACCCGACTAGGTGTGTAGTAACGGTCGAAAGTGTAGCAACTGCGTGGGAGGCCATTTCTGCTGTGTCAAAAAAAAAAGACAGTCGGTATTATAGCAATACGTCTGATAGTGAAAATGTACATAGATTTTATAATTGTATTACGAAAAAGTTAGTTTTCAGACATTTTGCGCGTAGCATATAGCCTGAGCGCATTTTTGAAAATGTCAACAAATTTAGCCGACCTGTATCATAGCAATACGGATAATTTTTTTTTTCAACTTTTCGTATTGCTGCCATGATTACCAAAAACCTGTTTTCAGACACTTTAAGTGTAGCATATACTCCCAAAAACGAAAATAACGTTTCGCAGTCGCCTGGCCGACGCCTCTGTTAAATGTTTTTTAGGGTTCCGTACCCAAAGGGTAAAAACGGGACCCTATTACTGAGACTTCGCTGTCCGTCCGTCCGTCCGTCCGTCCGTCCGTCTGTCACCAGGCTGTATCTCAAGAACGGTGATAGCTAGACAGTTGAAATTTTCACAGATGATGTATTTCTATTGCCGCTATAACAACAAATACTAAAAATAAAATAAAATACATATTTAAGGGGGGCTCCCATACAACAAAGGGATTGGTTGCGTTAACTTTGCACCTCATTTGTATGGAGCTCTATACATACCAGGTGCAAACTTAACTTAACCACTTAAGGATAGAAAGTGTGTGTGTACGGAACCCTCGGTGCGCGAGTCTGACTCGCACTTGCCCATTTTTTTAAATTTACAGCCTTCATAGATATTCAAGAATCTCCCTTGTCTATTATATGTACTTTGACAGATGACAGATGTCATTACTTATTTCTTTTGTAAAAGTTACTCAAGTGTGTTTTAAATAAAACCAAAACTATCAAATCAATCAGAATTCCGAATCCGACAGCGATTGAATACGAGAATATTTTGTAACTTTGAATAAACCGTTTTTTTTTCAACTTCATCCCAGTTTCCTTTTGTGCGATTTATTTCAGTCCTTCAACTTCAATGTTTCGGTTTCGGGTAAATTCTTTGTTAATTATCATCTAATAAATTCAGGGTCGCAACGTATTCATTGGTTTGTAACAGAAAATTCAAGATGCCTCAATACGATTTTTAAATGATATCTGAGTATCGAAAAGTTGTCTGATAGAGAAGGTGCTACACTTAATTTGTCTGATATAAATTTTTTGCACATTTGGACAACTTATTTTATCATGTCCAACAATTTTCAGACATATTGCTATGATACCGATCGGTAAAATTTGTTAACATTTTCAAAACGGTCTCAAAATTTAATGCGTTCACATTTCCGTCTGAAAATTGTTTTGTTCGCATCAAATAACCAAAATTTACTAATAAAAAAGATTTTCAGACGTATTGCTATGAGACATTTTTTTTGTCTTATTTTTAATTTTTTTAAGTGATTTTACGGGTTTGCGCTACACCACTAACGTCTGAAAAATATGTTTCCGGTATCTCAGAACTATCATTCAACTACAGTCTGCAAATCAGACATATTGCTATGATGCAGTTCGGTAAAATTCTTTGACAATTTTGAAAATTCGGTCAGATCAAACGCTACGCGGAAAATGTCTGATATTGGTATTTTCGAGTTCAGGATAATCGTATCTATCGATTTGATGCGGTTTTGGCCGTATTGCTATGAGACAAAAATTTTGGTCGTGGGCTCTCGTACTATTATAGCTCGTCATACACACAGTATTTTTTATCATATTTGGGAGGAAATAAACGATTAACGGCACATAACGGCGGCATAAACAACATTAAACGATTGTCAACCAACTTTTTTCTGTTTTTTTTTTTTTTTAATTATAATATAAGCATTGGCAACCCGGCCATCAAAAAATTATAACAGCAAACAAAATATAAATGTACAGAGTCTTACAGTATATATATTTATGTATATATTATGGACACCAGACGACGATAAACATACTTTTCACGACACTGCTCGAAAATTTGGTTATAGATTACCTGAATCCAGTACACAAAACTGCTTATTTATTTTATTTATTTATTTAAATTAGTTACACAGCATAACAGTAAATAAACCAAGGCAATGTGAACTACAAAATTACATTGCAAAAAAAAAAAACTTAAAATCTAATTTGATTTAGGCGACGTAACAGCGTGGCACCGTTGCGTCGTCTGTATATATATATTTATATGTTCATTAGTATACTGTATATCTATGTTAGCTCCCAACACGACAACAATGTAGCATCTAACGGTAACAGGTCGTATTTACACATGAATTTCATTGTAAGATACGACTTTATAGAAAATATTTCAGAGTAATTTTCTCGGGCGGCTTAAGCGACAATTTAACCAATGTGAAAATGCGTCATTTATAAGGTGTCTTTTTTATAAACTTATAAATATACGCAAACGAGTTTATTTTCTTACTAGCTTTTGCCCGCGGCTTCGCACGCGTATATAAATCGAAGTAACTCAATGCGAGGACGTAGGCCGAGCTCCGCGTAGCACCGATGGTGCGGACCGTCGCAAAGAAGCCGCCCACCCACTTAATATAAGTTAAAGTAACTTAATGCGAGGCCGAAGGCCGAGCTCCGCGTAGCACCGTAGGTGCGGAGCGTCCCAAGGAAGCCGCCCACCCACTTAATATAAGTCGAAGTAACTTAATGCAAGGCCGAAGGCCGAGCTCCGCGTAGCACCGCAGGTGTGGAGCGTCCCAAGGAAGCCGCCCACCCACTTAATATAAGTTGAAGTTACTTAATGCGAGGCCGCAGGCCGAGCTCCGCGTAGCGCCGAAGGTGCGGAGCGTCGCATAGAAGCCGCCCACCCACTTAATATAAATCGAAGTAACTTAATGCGAGGACGTAGGCCGAGCTCCGCGTAGCACCGAAGGTGCGGACCGTCGCAAAGAAGCCGCCCACCCACTTAATATAAGTTAAAGTAACTTAATGCGAGGCCGAAGGCCGAGCTCCGCGTAGCACCGTAGGTGCGGAGCGTCCCAAGGAAGCCGCCCACCCACTTAATATAAGTTGAAGTAACTTAATGTGAGGCCGAAGGCCGAGCTACGCGTAGCACCGTAGGTGCGGAGCGTCCCAAGGAAGCCGCCCATCCACTTACTATAAGTTAAAGTAACTTAATGCGAGGCCAAAGGCCGAGCTCCGCGTAGCACCGTAGGTGCGGAGCGTCCCAAGGAAGCCGCCCACCCACTTAATATAAGTAGAAGTAACTTAATGCGAGGCCGAAGGCCGAGCTCCGCGTAGCACCGTAGGTGCGGAGCGTCCCAAGGAAGCCGCCCATCCACTTAATATAAGTTCAAGTAACTTAATGCGAGGCCGTAGGCCGAGCTCCGCGTAGCACCGTAGGTGCGGAGCGTCCCAAGGAAGCCGCCCACCCACTTAATATAAGTTGAAGTAACTTAATGCGAGGCCGAAGGCCGAGCTCCGCGTAGCACCGTAGGTGCGGAGCGTCCCAAGGAAGCCGCCTATCCACTTAATATAAGTTGAAGTAACTTAATGCGAGGCCGAAGGCCGAGATCCGCGTTGCACCGAAGGTGCGGAGCGTCTCAAGGAAGACGCCCACCCACTTAATATAAGTTTAAATGTATGAGCGGCTTTCCTGGGACGCTCTGCACCTTCGGAGCTATGTGAAGCTCGGCCTACGGCCTCGCATTAAGTTAATACTTATATTAGTGGATGGGCGCCTTCCCTAGGACGCTCCGCACCTGCGGTGCTACGCTTGTGAACATGATCTTAGTTTAATTAAAATTGAGGCAAGACTTATGTTTAAAAAATTGTATTGAATATTTATTGTCTATTGTAGATTTAAATAACTCAATGCGAGGCCGCCCACCTACTTAATATAAGTTGAAGTGTGTGAGCGGCTTCCCTGGGACGCTCTGCACCTTCGGTGCTACGTGGAGCTCGGCCTACGGCCTCGCATTAAGTTACTACTTATATTAGTGGACGGGCGACTTCCCTAGAACGCTCCGCACCTTCGGTGCTTCGCTTGTGAACATCATCTTGGTTTAATTAAGATTGCGTCAAGACTTAGGTATGTTTAAAAGATCGTTTTTAATATTTATTGTCTATTGTAGATTTAAAAAACTTAATGCGAGACCGCCCACCCACTTAATATAAGCTTCAATGTGTGAGCGGCATCCCTGGGACGCTCTGCATCTTCGGTGCTACGTAGAGCTCGGCATACGGCCTCGCATTAAGTTACTACTTAAATTAGTGGGTGGGCGACTTCCCTAGAACGCTCCGCACCTTCGGTGCTACGCTTGTGAAGATCATCTTGGTTTAATTAAAATTGAGTCAAGACTTAGGTTAGTTTAAAAGATGGTTATTAATATTTATTGTCTATTGTACCTAGATTTAAATGAAATGAAATGAAATACCTGAACATATATTAATGACATCTATTAAGATGACAATAAATTATTTTCGTCTACAATGGTACTAATATAATAATATGACCTGTCATAATAATTTCCTAAGTAACGCCATAAGATTCAGGTGCCAACTTAACTCAATCGAGCGTACGTCAATAATGGCGACACCACCACTGAACGGATACGTGATGGCCTCACTGTTTCATTATCTGTGTATAATGAATAAGGAAGCAAAGGAAAATGCATGAGATAACACGGTTATTATTTCAGTAGGTTCTGGGTTCAAATCCCGGCAAGGTGAAATCCTTTCTACATTGTAAATCTAATAATTTTGTCTTGTCTCGAATCATGGTTGTTTTTCATACAAAATGCATACATTGTCGAGCAGCAACTCTCAATAACTGATACACTGCTGCTTATATTAGGTATGCGATCAATATTCAACAACTTCGGTAGTAATTCTCGAAAGTCCAGGTTAACCCATCACAGCTAGACCCTAGCTTGTGCCGAATCGTGGTCACGGGCACGCAACGACGTGCGTGAACCCTTGGCCTTGGTGTCGAGTCGAGGGGACCCATCAATGGCTCCAAAACCTTACATGTATGGAGCTGGTGTTATTAACTCAGGAAAAATCTTAACAGCGCGATGCAGCCGCTAGTATGGAGATTTTGTCAAAGTAACAACGCCATCTAGCGGAAAATTGGGTCATTGAGAAAAAAATCTCAACACACCGTTTGAATAAATTTTATACATAAAAAAACTGCATAGATGCAAAATTGTGGCTAAATATATCGTATATTTATCGTTTATTATACATTTCGCTACCTTATTAGTAAGTTAGGCCAAACACAAACAATACAAAAATTTGCGCCTAATGTTCTAAATGTTGGTTGGTAAAAGATATTTAAAAATGTATTTAATTTACTTAAATTGATTCGAAATACTTTTATTTCAATTACACTCGATAAAATGGCATTAAAAATCTGTTTTATTCATTAACATTTTTATTGCGTCTCCGGGCATTTTTATGGTCAATACTTACAAACTACAGAAGAATATAATTGCATATTCAATAAAAGAGCATTAGTTCCTATTGTCGCAAATTGTGTTTTTAAAGAAATGTACCTATGTTTTTTTTTGAGCATGAGCCAACTTACAACGAACATTGCACTCATATTTTCGTCTGTGTTGGTCGATAATTGGCGCCATCTTTCTAATCTAACTAAGACGGTTTCCGTACCTCAACGCCTCAAACAACCTTAACCTTATTGTTAATACCGGTGGGCCGCGCGGAGGAGGTATTATGTCGAATTCATACTTTTTAGTTTTTGTACACGTAAGAGCCACGCGGGGGTCGCGTCGTTCTAAATTCAAAATCACAAACGCTGTCATTACAAGGTTACACATTGTAAGGAAAATATTTCATGGAATTTATGTTTTCAGAGATAAATATTAATCATAATAAAAAGTATCCTATAACCATCTTTGGATGTTCAGCTATTCCTGTACCAAAATTGGTAACTTTTTATCCAGCCGTTTCGGCGTTATTAGAGGACAAAGGTTTTTTTGAAAACAGATGGCGCCAGGTTGGCACGGCGAAGCGTGTCCATACAAAACAACTATCCGGCTGCATCACGCTATCGAGATTTTTCCTGAAATCATGACCTCCCTCCATAGAAAATTTATTTTCAATACAAATTTAGGATTTTATAATAGTATAGAAATAGTATAGAAGTAAGATAATACTCCTCAGGTTTTCTTTTATTATATATACATACTAGCTTTTGCCCGCGGCTTCGCACGCGTAAACACAATATCATACGTTCACTACACTTAATGCGAGGCCTAAGGCCGAGCTCCGCGTAGCACCGTAGGTGCGGAGCGTCCCGAGAAAGCCGCCCACCCACTTAATATAAGTTAAAGTAATTAAATGCGAGGCCGCAGGCCGAGCTCCGCGTAGCACCGAAGGTGCGGAGCGTCTCAAAGAAGCCGCCCACCCACTTAATATAAGTTGAAGTAATTCAATGCGAGGCCGAAGGCCGAGCTCCGCGTAGCACCGTAGGTGCGGAGCGTCCCAAGGAAGCCGCCCACCCACTTAATATAAGTAGAAGTAACTTAATGCGAGGCCGAAGGCCGAGCTCCGCGTAGCACCGTAGGTGCGGAGCGTCTCAAAGAAGCCGCCCACCCACTTAATATAAGTAGAAGTAACTTAATGCGAGGCCGAAGGCCGAGCTCCGCGTAGCACCGTAGGTGCGGAGCGTCCCAAGGAAGCCGCCCACCCACTTAATATAAGTCAAAGTAACTTAATGCGAGGCCGAAGGCCGAGCTCCGCGTAGCACCGTAGGTGCGGAGCGTCCCAAGGAAGCCGCCCACCCACTTAATATAAGTCAAAGTAACTTAATGCGAGGCCGAAGGCCGAGCTCCGCGTAGCACCGTAGGTGCGGAGCGTCCCAAGGAAGCCGCCCACCCACTTAATATAAGTCAAAGTAACTTAATGCGAGGCCGAAGGCCGAGCTCCGCGTAGCACCGTAGGTGCGGAGCGTCTCAAAGAAGCCGCCCACCCACTTAATATAAGTTGAAGTAACTTAATGCGAGGCCGCAGGCCGAGCTCCGCGTAGCACCGAAGGTGCGGAGCGTCCCAAGGAAGCCGCCCACTCACTTAATATAAGTCGAAGTAACTTAATGCGAGGCCGAAGGCCGAGCTCCGCGTGGCACCGTAGGTGCGGAGCGTCTCAAGAAAGCCGCCCACCCACTTAATATAAGTTGAAGTAACTTAATGCAAGGCCGCAGGCCGAGCTCCGCGTAGCACCGAAGGTGCGGAGCGTCGCAGAGAAGCCGCCCACCCACTTAATATAAGTTGAAGAAACTTAATGCGAGGCCGAAGGCCGAGCTCCGCGTAGCACCGCAGGTGCGGAGCGTCCCAAGGAAGCCGCCCACCCGCTTAATATAAGTCGAAGTAACTTAATGCGAGGCCGAAGGCCGAGCTCCGCGTAGCACCGTAGGTGCGGAGCGTCCCAAGAAAGCCGCCCACCCAGTTAATATAAGTCGAAGTAACTTAATGCGAGGCAGAAGGCCGAGCTCCGCGTAGCACCGTAGGTGCGGAGCGTCCCAAGGAAGCCGCCCATCCACTTAATATAAGTTGAAGTAACTTAATGCGAGGCCGAAGGCCGAGCTCCGCGTAGCACCGTAGGTGCGGAGCGTCCCAAGAAAGCCGCCCACCCACTTAATATAAGTCGAAGTAACTGAATGCGAGGCCGAAGGCCGAGCTCCGCATAGCACTGAAGGTGCGGAGCGTCCCAAGGAAGCCGCCTATTAAGTTACTTAAACATATGTTAAGTGGGTTGGCGGCTTCCCTGAGACGCTCGTGGAACTCGGCCTACGGCCTCGCATTAAATTACTAAGGGTTTATAAAGTATCTTAGCACCGAAGGTACGGAGCGTCCCAGGGAAGGGCATCTTCCCCACTTAAAATATGTTCAAATAACTTAATTCGAGGCCGCTCACCAACTTAATATAAGTTTAAATGTATGAGCGGCTTTCCTGGGACGCTCTGCACCTTCGGTGCTATGTGAAGCTCGGCCTACGGCCTCGCATTAAGTTACTACTTATATTAGTGGGTGGGCGCCTTCCCTAGGATGCTCCGCACCTGCGGTGCTACGCTTGTGAACATGATCTTGGTTTAATTAAGATTGCGTCAAGACTTAGGTACGTTTAAAAGATTGTTTTTTAATATTTATTGTCTATTGTAGATTTAAAAAACTTAATGCGAGGCCGCCCACACACTTAATAATATAAGCTTCAATGTGTGAGCGGCATCCCTGGGACGCTCTGCACCTTCGGTGCTACGCAGAGCTCGGCCTACGGCCTCGCATTAAGTTACTACTTAAATTAGTGGGTGGGCGACTTCTCTAGAACGCTCCGCACCTTCGGTGCTACGCTTGTGAAGATCATCTTGGTTTAATTAAAATTGAGTCAAGACTTAGGTAAGTTTAAAAGATGGTTTTTAATATTTATTGTCTATTGTAGATTTAAATGAAATGAAATGAAATAATTTATTGAATATTTATTGTTTATTGTAGATAACTATTCAAAGCACCTTGAAAAATAATTAGCTCGTAGTCCTACCTGAACATATATTAATGAAATCTATTAAGATGACAATAAATTATTTTCGTCTACAATGGTACTAATATAATAATATGATCTGTCATAATAATTTCCTAAGTAACGCCATAAGATTAAGGTGCCAACTTAAGAGCTTGTTCACACTTACGTTTTTTCCGGCGGTTTCCCGGCGGGACGGGAACGCGGCGTGCACGCGGCGAGCACGCAGCGATATCTTCGCGATTATTTGCCGCCGCGCTGACGTCGCGTGGACGCGGCGTCACCGCGGCGGTATGAATGAGCCCGTAAATTTAATAAAATGACATTATAGTAATAGACACTTTTAATTGAGCAGGAACGCCATGCCGGATCCTCCCAAAGTCTGCGGTATAATTTTTTTCTTATCCCTTTTAATCGCCTTGACAGTAAAACAGCTAGAAGTATCTCCTAGTCGGAGTCCATTTTGTAATTAACGTGACCGTACGTGGCTTGATCGCCGCGTCGACGCGGCTTCACCGCGGCGGCACGCTGGCGGCAGATAATCGCGAAGATATCGCAGCGTGCTCGCCGCGTGCACGCCACGTCCCCGCTCCGCCGGGAAACCGCCGGCAAAAACGCTAGTGTGAACAGACCCTATCTCAATCGAGCGTACGTCAATAATGGCGACAGCACCACTGAATGGATACGTTTTTTTTTTTTTTTTTTTTTTGATTACGGGTGAGCCCGAGCCTTTCGGCTGTACCAGGGCGGTCTGATTGTGCGGGTGGGGTCACAGAATGGGACCTCCGGACCCGCAAAATGAATGGATACGTGATGGCAAGGTGATGGCCTCACTGTTTTGTTATCCGTGTATAATGAATAAGGAAGCAAAGGAAAATGCATGAGATAACACGGTTATTATTTCAGTAGGCTCTGGGTTTAAATCCCGGCTAGGTGAAATCCTTTCTACATTGTAAATTTAATAATTTTGTCTTGTCTCGAATCATGGTTGTTTTTCATACAAAATGCATACATTGTCGAGCAGCAACTCTCAATAACTGATACACTGCTGCTTATATTAGGTATGCGATCAATATTCAACAACTTCGGTAGTAATTCTCGAAAGTCCAGGTTAACCCATCACAGCTAGACTCTAGCTTGTGCCGAATCGTGGTCACGGGCACGCAACGACGTGCGTGAACCCTTGGCCTTGGTGTCGAGGGGACCCATTATTGGCTCCAAGACCTTACATGTATGGAGCTGGTGTTATTAACTCAGGAAAAATCTTAACAGCGCGATGCAGCCGCTAGTATGGAGATATTGTCAAAGTAACAACGCCATCTAGCGGAAAATTGGGTCATTGAGAACAAAATCTTAACACACCGTTCGAATAAATTTTATATATAAAAACTGCATAGATGCAAAATTGTGGCTAAATATATCGTATATTTATCGTTTATTATACATTTCGCTACCTTATTAGTAAGTTAGGCCAAACACAAACAATACAAAAATTTGCGCCTAATGTTCTAAATGTTGGTTGGTAAAAGATATTTAAAAATGTATTTAATTTACTTAAATTGATTCGAAATACTTTTATTTCAATTACACTCGATAAAATGGCATTAAAAAATCTGTTTTATTCATTAACATTTTTTATTGCGTCTCCGGGCTTTTTTATGGTCAATACTTACAAACTACAGAAGAATATAATTGCATATTCAATAAAAGAGCATTAATTAGTTCCTATTGTCGCAAATTGTGTTTTTAAAGAAATGTATGTTTTTTTTTTTGAGCATGAGCCAACTTACATCGAACATTGCACTCATATTTTCGTCTGTGTTGGTCGATAATTGGCGCCATCTTTCTAATCTAACTAAGACGGTTTCCGTACCTCAACGCCTCAAACAACCTTAACCTTATTGTTAATACCGGTGGGCCGCGCGGAGGAGGTATTATGTCGAATTCATACTTTTTAGTTTTTGTACACGTAAGAGCCACGCGGGGGTCGCGTCGTTCTAAATTCAAAATCACAAACGCTGCCATTATAAGGTTACACATTGTAAGGAAAATATTTCATGGAATTTATGTTTTCAGAGATAAATATTAATCATAATAAAAAGTATCCTATAACCATCTTTGGATGTTCAGCTATTCCTGTACCAAAATTGGTAACTTTTTATCCAGCCGTTTCGGCGTTATTAGAGGACAAAGGTTTTTTTGAAAACAGATGGCGCCAGGTTGGCACGGCGAAGCGTGTCCATACAAAACAACTATCCGGCTGCATCACGCTATCGAGATTTTTCCTGAAATCATGACCTCCCTCCATATAAAATTTATTTTCAATACAAATTTAGGATTTTATAATAGTATAGATATACTTACTAGCTTTTGCCCGCGGCTTCGCACGCGTTAAAAAAATACGTTCGCTTGGCATAACTTGGCATTTGGCATTGGCTTGGCATAACTCAAGCCCTTCATATTTTTTGTTTACTGTAGCTTTGGAATATTTGAATGCTTTCATGGACATGATTCCTTGTTCATTTTAGATTCAATTTCTACTTTCTTGTTTCCGTTTTACAACGTTGTGTTTTCTCAATGCGAGGCCTCCGACATTTTTGTGCACTGTCTCAATTGGTTACTTAAATAAAGTCATGTTCTCTTCTTTCCGTTGTGGTATATTGTCTTGCTTAGTGCCCCCGCTTTTTTTGGTCATCATCTTAGAATACTTAATCGTTTGTTCAGAATTGCTTTCCTGTTACCGTTTTAAGGTTTATGTATTCTCAATGTGAGCACTACTGCATTTTTGTTATCTATCTCTTCAGATTACTTGAAAGTTACACCAGTCTTGCTTTTTTTTCCGTTTGTTATATTGTTTATTCTTCGCGCCTCATGTTGTAGAATGATTTTTTATATAACACTCAAATACTCTAAATTCAGTTGATATAACATACATAACGTATATCGATCATAGTATATACTTTCTTTTAGTATAACGATTAGAAAATATAATAGCGTATGATATACTAAATAATATGTATGCAACGCTGGGTGCGTATTTTCTCACATAACTTTTTAAGTCCTATTATCTGAAGTCCGAAAATATTTCTCATACTATTTTATATCATAATGGTCACTCTTCATAAAAAAAATTAATACTAACGATCGGAACTCATAATACAACTTGTTTACACTAATATTTTTTTTCATATATTTTCTTACACTACTAATCGTAACTCATAATCATCAGAATTCATAATCATCCGAATTCATAATCATCAAAACTCATAAAATCAACACTCATACACCTTGTTCATACTAATATTTGAACCACTGATAATAGATTGGATTACAAAATTTGAACGAGCGAGCGAGCGAAGCGAGCGAGCAAAACCTTTCAGAGCAGATCCGATGTGGCCGGGTTAGGTTAGAAGGTCAGGCGGGAGCGAAGCGTAGCGAGCTCCCGCCTGGCCTTCGAGGTTATTTTTTTTTTGCGTCCTGAAAAAAAGGCTTGCTTATATTCATACTGTTTACATACAAGAACAACCCACCGAACCAGGCAAATAGATTGGATTACAAAATTTGAACGAGCGAGCGAGCGAAGCGAGCGAGCAAAACCTTTCAGAGCAGATCCGACGTGGCCGGGTTAGGTTAGAAGGTCAGGCGGGAGCGAAGCGTAGCGAGCTCCCGCCTGGCCTTCGAGGTTATTTTTTTTTGCGTCCCGAAAAAAAGGCTTGCTTATATTCATACTGTTTACATACAAGAACAACCCACCGAACCACTACCAGGACCAGCACCTTCTGGTTTGGTCACCATCCCCATTTAGAATCCTTTAAAGTTTGATCAGAATTGCTTTCTTGATTCCGTTTTAAGGATTTGTGTTTTCTTAATGTGGGCACTATGCAACTTTAGTTCACTATCTTTTCAGGTTACTTAAAAGTTTGATCAGACTTGTTTTCTAGTTAGCATTTTAAGGTTTTGTGTTTTCTTTCTTTTCTTTCTTGATCACCACATGTACAGGTCACTTAGCCTTTCATCAGATTTACTTGTAATTTTCAGTTTTAGCATATTGCATTTTGTAAGTGTGGGGGGCTCTGCCCCCCGAGCCCCCCGTCTTTTCAATGCCATCTCTTCGTGTTACTTAAAAGTTTCATCAGTCGTGCTTACTTCTTTTCGTTGTGCAATATTGTTTTTTCTTTGTGCCTCCCTTTTGGTTTGGTCACCACCTCTTCTCCTTCTTGGAATTCTTTAAAGTTTGATCAGACTTGCTTTGTTGATTCCGTTTTAAGGTTTTGTGTATTATAATGCGAGCACTACGCCATTTTAGTTCAATATATTTTCAGGTTACTTTTATGTTTGATCAGACTTGTTTTCTTGTTAATGTTTTAAGGTTTTACGTTTTCTTCATCACCATATCTACAGGTCTCTTAGCCTTTTATCAGATTTAATTAAATTTGTCAGTTTTAGCACTTTTAGCTGATGACATTTTCTGACTGCGGGGGGCTCTGCCCCCCGAGCCCCGCGTATTTTTTAATACCATCTCTTCGTGCTGCTTAAAAGTTTCATCAGTCTTGCTTTTTTCTTTCCGTATTGCGATATAATTAACTTAGTGCCTTCCGTCTCTGTTAGTTACCATCTCTTTAGAATACCTAAAAGTTTGGTCAAACCTGCTTTCTTGTTTCCGTTTTCTTAATGCGAGTACTATGCCATTATCGTTCACTATCTTTTCGGGTTACTCAAAAGGTTGTGCAGACTTGCTTTCTCATCACCATATCTACACGTTACTTAGCCTGACATCAGATTTACTTTAATTTTCCTGATTTAGCATGTTATACATATTTTTTTTCAATAACATCTTTTCCTGTTATTTAAAAGTTTCATCAGTCGTGCTTTCTTCTTTCCGTTGTGCGATATTGTTTTTTCTTTGTGCTTCCCGTCTGGTTTGGTCGTCATCTCTTTAGAATCCTTTAAAGTTTGATCAGACTTGCGTTCTCGATTCCGTTTTAAGGTTTTGTGTTTTCTTAATGCGAGCACTATGCCATTTTAGTTCACTATCTTTTCAGTTTACTTAAAAGTTTGATGAGACTTGCTTTTTTGTTAGCCTTTTGGTGTTGTTTTTTTGTTGATCACCATATATCTACAGGTAACTTAGCATTTCATCAAAGCTACTTGAATTTTTCAGTTTTAGCATGTAGTACTTTCTTAGAGCGGGGGGCTCCGCCCCCCGAGCCCCCCATTTTTTTCGATACCGTCTCTTCGTATTGCTTAAGTTTTATCAGCCTTGCTTTCTTTTTTCCGTTGTAAGATATTGTTTTTTTCTTATTGCCTCCCGTCTCTGTTAATCACCATCTCCTTAGAAAAACTTAAAAGTTTAATCAAACTATTATGAGATAGTTTATATTTTGTCTAAACACATACTGACGAACTTAAACTTTGCATCAGCTGTATTAAAATTAAAGAAATTAATTGTGCATAGTAATAACATTTAAATGTATCACTCATTAACTTCAAATTTGTGTAAGAGATCGTAGTAATATAGTGAACGTACGTTTTAACGCGAGCGCAGCGAGTAAAAGCTAGTAAAACAATACACAAATTACAGACCAATCCACTCACTTCGCCATTGCGAAACCTCTGCTGCGGAGGGCACCTCGGGGAAAACTACTGTTTAAAGCTCACAGATGGCGCTACTGGTAGCACCTATGCGCGTATCATATTTCACTAACTTTCCGTAAATACATATTTATACGTCAAAGGATAAAATTGATTAAAAATAATTTTATTTTGATTATTATCTCTCAAGAAACCAAAATGCAACTTATTTATTCATTTCAAATTTTCTCCGCGTCTCAGTCTATGTGAAAAGAGGGTCAATATTTATAAACTACTGAGTAAATACATGAATTTTAAATGCAATAATAGAGTGGTAGTTCCCATTGTTGCATCGCGAAATTAATAATAACAAAATTGTGTTCAGTTTTGTTTCATAAAATGATAATTTCGTGTACCACTAACGCCATCTACTGCCCCGGTGTCCGTAACTCGGCGACTCGTCCAACCTCAGAGCTATTGTCCCCCGGTGGGTAGCGCAGGCCGGCCCCCGCGGGGTACGCGTGGTTCTAAATTCAAATTCACGACGCTGATGGATGACGCTATGAGGTGCACACGACTTCATTCGCGTATTTTTTCTTTACCGTAGACGGAAAAAAAGTATCCTACAACCATCTCCGGATGTCCAGCTATCCCTGTACCAAAAATGGTTAAAATCCGTCCAGCCATTTCGGCGTGATAGGAGGACAAAGGATTTTATGAAAACAGATGACGCCAGGTTGGCACGGCGACGCGTGTCCATACAAAACAACTATCAAGCTGCATCACGCTATCAATATTTTTCCTGAAATCATGACCTCCCTCCATAGAAAATTTATTTTCAATACAATTTTAGGATTTTATAATAGTATAGATATCGTTTTATTAATATTTATTGTTTATTGTTTAAAACTACTCAAAGCACCTTGAAAAGTAATTAGCTCATAGTCCTACCTGAACATATATTAACGACATCTATTAAGATGACAATAAATTATTATCATCTACAATGTTACTAATAATATGACCTGTCATAATAATTTCGTAACGCCATAAGATTCAGGTGCCAACTTAACTCAATCGAGCGTACGTCAATAATGGCGACAGCACCACTGAACGGATACATGATGGCCTCACTGTTTTGTTATCCGTGGTATTATGAATAAGGAAGCAAAGAAAAATGCATGAGATGACACGGTTATTATTACAGTAGTTTCTTAGTGGTTCTGGGTTCAAATCCCTGCTAGGTGAAATCCTTTCTACATTGTAAATTTAATGATTTGGCTCGAATCATGGTTGTTTTTAATACAAAATGCATACATTGTCGAGCAGCAACTCTCAATACCTGATACACTGCTGCTTACATTAGGTATGCGATCGATATTCAACAACTTCGTTACTAATTCTCGAAGTCCGGGTTAACCATCACAGCTACACCCTAGCTTGTGCCGAATCGTGGTCACAGGCACTCAACGACGTGCATCGACTCTCGGGTATCGTCTCGAGGGACGCATCAATGGCTCCTATAGCATGTATGGAGCTGGTGTTATTAACTCAGGAAAAATCTTAACAGCGCGATGCAGCCGCTAGTATGGGATTGTGTCAATGTAACAACGCCATCTAGCGGAAAATTGGGTCGTTGAGAACAAAATCTCAATAAAGAATGACTGATATTTATTACTTTGGATAGATTTAATATATAAAAAAACTACATAGATGCAAAATTGTGGCTAAATACATCGTATATTTATCGTTTATTATACATTTCGCTAC
This sequence comes from Apotomis capreana, assembly GCA_947623375.1. Classification (NCBI taxonomy): domain Eukaryota; kingdom Metazoa; phylum Arthropoda; class Insecta; order Lepidoptera; family Tortricidae; genus Apotomis; species Apotomis capreana. The sequence goes on from OX392520.1 coordinate 5,291,252, forward strand.
CTTATTAGTAAGTTAGGTCAAACACAAACAGTGCCAAAATTTGCGCCTAATGTTCTAAATGTTGCTTGGTAAAACATATTTTAAAATGTATTTAATGTACCTACTTAAATTGATTCGAAATACTTTTATTTCAATTACACTCGATAAAATAGCAATTAAAAATCTGTTTTATTCATTAACATTTTTTATTGCGTCTCCGGGCTTTTTTATGGTCAATACTTACAAACTACAGAAGAATATAATTGCATATTCAATAAAAGAGCATTAGTTCCTATTGTCGCAAATTGTGTTTTTAAAGAAATGTACCTATGTTTTTTTTTGAGCATGAGCCAATTTACAACGAACATTGCACTCATATTTTCGTCTGTGTTGGTCGATAATTGGCGCCATCTTTTTTATCTAACTAACACGGTTTCCGTAACTCAACGCCTCCAACAACCTTAACCTTATTGTTAATACCGGTGGGCCGCGAGGAGGTATTATGTCAAATTCATACTTTTTAGTTTTTGTACACGTAAGAGCCGCGCGGGGGTCGCGTCGTTCTAAATTCAAAATCACAAACGCTGTCATTATAAGGTTTACACATTGTAAGGAAAATATTTCATGGGATTTATGTTTTCAGAGATAAATATTAATCAATTTAATCATAATAAAAAGTATCCTATAACCATCTTTGGATGTTCAGCTATTCCTGTACCAAAATTAGTAACTTTTTATCCAGCCGTTTCGGCCACATTAGAGGACAAAGGTTTTTTTGAAAACAGATGGCGCCAGGTTGGCACGGCGACGCGTGTCCATACAAAACAACTGTCAAGCTGCATCACGCTATCGAGATTTTTCCTGAAATCATGACCTCCCTCCATAGAAAATTTATTTTCAATACAAATTTAGGATTTTATAATAGTATAGAGTATAGATATTGAGTTCATAATATTTTTTAATTCAGCTGAAAAGCCACGACTCCATTGCGTGAGATGCGCGCAAGAGCTACGAGGCAGCCCGCCATATAAAAAAAAATGTGTATTGTTTAGTAAATATTAAAATAGGTTTTGTAATGTGATTAATTTAATAATGTTCACATTGACTCACGCAATAAATAATATTAGGAACGTATATTAATAATTATTACGTACTGTTACAATTTGTACCGTAGGGTTGTTTACCTGAGTGTAACTAAATGTTTAAATGTCTAAATTTAGTTCAAAGTGAGGTAAGTTTGAATATTTTTGTTTTTCCTTCATAACTGGGTTGAAAATCGTCGTTATGTCGTTTGAATCTGGGGGCACGATCAGCTTTATCTATATAAAAGCCCTCATAATCTTATCTGACAATTTCACGTGAGTGTAAACCGCTTATAGTACATTACGTAAAAAGGGTGGTAAACGAGGAATTACAAACGAGTGTCTATTACAAGCCCGAAGCCGAAGGCGAGGGCTTTAATGACACGAGTTTGGAATTCCTTTACCACCAGAGTGATGTACGACGTAATCCATACATTTATAAACAAAACTATGTAACTACAATATTTAGTACAATTTAATAATATTTGTCCAGCTCATGGTGATAATACTTTTATTACCTAAGTGCGGCGTTTGTACCTTCTTGAATTGAGGAATAAAATATATAGGTTTAGCAACAGGAATTTCTCGTAGCAGAGTAAATTGAGAAGACATGGCGGTAGATATTTCAGAAAACAAAATTTATCCCAATTATGATGGCGACCTGAAACCAAATAACTAAATCAATCTTCGCACATATTTATGTACCTACTTAACTTATACCTTGCGACAGAAACATAATTTAATTTAATTCTTTAATAAGTATGACGGCGCGTCTATAGAAATGTCATCGTTAAGAGTGTTCCAGACGTAGTGACCGGTCCGGACCGGACTAAATCGAGTCGTCTGGCACGCTCCGACGGAATGCAGAACACTGGTGCATCTCGGGTCGTGTAAAGCTAGCTTTATTGGATTGAGTTCTAATTTTTTTTTTTTTTTTTTTCATTTATTTAAGTTAATTAATCACAAAAAAATTATAAATTAAGACGCGTTACAGAAACCTGTCGAAGGTTTAGACGTGACGCGAATGTTTCGCACCGCTTACAACATTGCACAGATAAGTAATTATATAATCATACTACTACACCAGCAATCACACATCGCCGTCGGCACTTAAATAATATTTTTTTAAGGTGTTCTTACACGTTTTTTTACCATTAAGTATGGTCACATGTATGTCTTCGGGCAAATCATTTAATATTTTAGGCAGCATGTATTCCCACGTCCTTTTACCATATACATTTACATAGTTAGGCAAAATATACCTAGGTTGATAATATGTTAAATTACGTAATTGTTTCATTCTACATCTAGTTTTTAACAGTTTTATTTTGTCGTACTCCTCGAGAACTAGTAACATATTTAATTTATTAAAGATTGACAGTACTTTACAGTGTTTGAAAACACTGCCTTCATCATCAAATTTATTTCTATATTCGGGTACAATGGTTTTAAGTATACTTAGTTGTAATTTGTAGATGTAAGTTAGGTTGGTTTTATATGTACGCCCATAACTACTTAAGCCGTAGCTTATTACAGAGTCAGCAAGAGAAAGATACAGCAGTCTTAATGTATTGTATGGTAATTTGTATTTAAGAATATTCATTTTAGCACGCAATGAGCGAAGTTTATTACATATATGCTCAATATGAGGCTTCCAGTTAAGGCGTTTGTCGATCACCAAACCCAGGTAAGTATGCTGCTCCACCAGCTCGAGCGGCGCGCATGCGCACGGTGACTGCGCCTGCGCGCCGTGCAAGCAGGTGTGACAATGCGCGATAATTTTAGGATCATTACTTTTTATATACGGCGAGTGTATGTGTAACAGTTTGGTCTTATTAGCGTTGATAACGAGGCCAACGTCGTGTGCCCATTTACATAGAATGTTAAAGTTATTTTGCATCATCTCCTCGGCCTCAATAACATTTTTTCCATGGGTAATCAAGCATGTATCGTCTGCAAATTGGTATACAGAGCCCTCGGTGAAGAGGTTACACATATCATTGACGTAGATTAAGTATTCGGTCGGGGCCAGGATCGATCCTTGAGCCGTGCCTCTTTGCGTAGGTAAACGGTCACTATCAGTTCCGTTGATGCGTACCACGGTGTTTCTGTTTGTATGGTAATTATGGAACCACTTCAGCAGAGGACCCTGTATACCAATTTGATTCATTTTAGAATAAAGCGTGGAAAAGTTTAGAGTATCAAAAGCTTTGCTGAAATCAATGAAGACGACCAGCACCTGTCTTCGATTGTTCAGGTGCTGGTTGACTTCATTCACAAATGTTGACAGAAGTTGCGTGGTACTCCGCCCCCTTTGGAAACCGTATTGTTTTGAATTTATCAAGTTATTTTTAGATAAGAAACTAGTTATTTCGCTTTCAAAGTACCTCTCAACTATCTTATCAATGGTAGGCAAAATGGTAATTGGTCTGTAGTTATTGACGTCACTATAAGTACCTTTTTTATGTATTAGTCTGATTATACCTACTTTTAGTTGATCTGGATACAGGGACGTCGAGATAGATGTGACAGAAGGGGTGAATATATTTATATATTTATAGGGGCGGCTTGGAAATGAAGCTACGTCCTCACGCTATGTGGTCAAGTGCCCAACTGGCTTGTATTCTTAATAACAAAAGGTCTTAACTTAAAACTATGTATAGCTATATATGTGACGTGGCTATCACGGCCTTCCTGCCCAAGCTTCGCTCTCGAAGCTTTGTCTCACGGCATCTGAAATTAGAAAATTCTTTTGAGTCACCCTTACGAGTGACTTATGCGATCCATGCACACTCCATAAAGAGCTGCTTACGCAATTTTTTTTTATTTGTTGAGGTGATCCATGCTCACTCAGCGAAGAGTAGCTTACGCCTATTTTATTTTTATTGTTTTTATTATTGTGTTAGCGATCCATGCACACTCTATTAGGAGCTGCTTACGCCAATGAACATATACATTTTTATTGTTCTGGCGATCCATGCACACTCTATTAGTAGTAGCTTACGCCAATTTGATTTTGATGTCATATTATTAGAATGTATTTTTTTTAATGTCGCATTATTAGACACGACAACAATGTAATAGTTTTATTTCTTGATTTTACTGTCGCATTATTAGATACGACAACAATGTATTTTTTTTTAAAGTCGCATTATTAGACACGACAACAATGTAATAGTTTTGTTTCTTGATTTTACTGTCGCATTATTAGATACGACAACAATGTAACAGCTCTATTTTTTATATTTGGCTATCATGGGCTTGGTTTGTTTTTTTTAAACATCTCTGTTCCATAGCCGTATTCTGTCCTTTGGAACTATTTGTGTTGTTTTCTTTTGAACATTTCTCACTCTGTACCTGTCTTTCGGTAAACATTTTTCGATCGTAAACGGTCCATTATACCGTGGATCTAATTTGCTCAATCGTGTTCTTTGTTGTTGAACATAAACAATGTCACCTTCTTTTAATTTAATATTATTTCTGCGCATTCTATCAAATCGTTGTTTTGTTTTTAGAGCATTATTTCTGAGTCGTTCTTCGGCAGTTAATCTTAGCTGACGGACATCAATATTTGATTCAAGTTCAGGCAACTCAGAGTTTATGCGTCTTAAAGCAGGAATTTCTGATCGAATTCCGGTTAGTAATTCTATCGGCGTACAGTCAATACTTTTTTGCACAGTGGTATTTAGGGTCAGTTGTATTTTCCAAAGAACGCTCGACCATTCTGATCCTCGACTTACTTCACAGGCTAATAAATTCAACACGGTGGCAACATATCTTTCAGCCTGTCCATTTGCTCGGCTCGCGCCAGTCGCTATGTAATGTATATCGATATCCATTCTTTTCAGTAGCGCTTTTGTTTCATTACTCGCAAAATTTGTTCCCTTGTCAGTTATTAATCTTTTTGTCGTCCCAAACAAACTAAGCGGTGGTTCTAATGCCATAACAAGTTGTGAACTTGTTAAGTTTTCCATAGGCACCAACAAGGTAAACTTTGTATAAGCATCCACTAATATTAAAATGTATCGGTAGCGGTCACTCGATGTGCCAAATGGTCCTGTACAGTCAGCATGTACGGTGTGAAATGGAATCGGTAACTTTTCTATTGAATAAAGATAGCCTTGTTTTGGTCCACTTGGGCGTTTAGTAGATAAGCAAGTGATGCAGTGTCCAATGTACTTTCTTACGAAAGCTGTCATTTTTGGAAACCAGTATTTTACGTTCAGTGCTTCTATCGTTTTGTCTGCTCCGACGTGACAATGTTCATCGTGATACATTCTGACAAGGTTAAAACGCATCGAAGAGGGTACATAGTACCGTGTTTTTTTTCCATTTTCAAAGACTCGTAATAAGATCCCATCTTTAATTGTATATTCTTTTAAACTATCTGGGTTTTCTTGAATCCTCCTCATTATTTCGATTACTTCAGGGTCCTTTTTTTGTGTAGCTTCTAGCCATGTTATTTGGTTTGTTATTTGCACCTCTTCCACAACTTGGTTAGGTGGATTTCTACTCAAAAAATCGACGTGTTTTATGCTACTACCTTTTCTGTATTCAATGTCAAAATTAAAATCTTGTATGTATGCCCACCATCTGGCTACTCTAGGCAATAAATCTCGTTTTTTGATGTTGCTTTCACAGCGTTGCAGTCAGTGATAAGTTTAAACTTTAAGCCCAGAAGATAAACTCTGAAGTATTTCAAGGCGTTCACGATCGCAAGGGTTTCCAATTCATAACTATGATATTTAGATTCTTCAGGTGAAGCCTTTTTACTGTAGTATGATACAACTCGGAGTTCTTTTTCATGTCTCTGGAACAAAATAGCGCCAAATCCTAGGCTGCTTGCATCAGTGTGTAACTCAGTTTCCCGATCAGGATTAAACACAACTAATAGAGGTTGATTTGTCAGTTTTTCAATTAAATATTTTCGGGACTTTTCACATTCTTCAGACCAACAAAAATTTGTCTCTTTCCGCAGAAGATCTGTAATGCATGCCGTTCTTGTTGCAAATTCAGGAATGTATTTTCGAAAGTATCCAGCAAGGCCCATCAGTTGCCGAACCTGTTTTATATTATTGGGAGTGGGGGCATGTATCAAGGCTTCAACTTTAGCATTTCCTGGACGGATACCATCTTTTGACACAACCCGTCCTAAATACTCGATTTCTGTTTGCAAAAATTTGCATTTTTTTTAATTTAACGTAAATCCTGCATCGTCCAAAGCTTTGAGTACTAAGCTCAATCGCTCCAATCCTTCTGTTATAGTCATGGACGGGATAATGATGTCATCTATATATACTAAGGCTATGTTTTGTGCTAGTGTTCCTAGTGCGGTGTTCACTGCTCGTTGAAAACAACTCGGCCCATTTGAAAGTCCAAACGGCACGCGTAACCATTCATAATGCCGATCAGGTGTTACAAAGGCTGTTTTCTCAATTGAATTTTCATCTATCGGTATCCCATGAAAACCGGATGCCATGTCTAGTGTAGTGAAAAAGCGAGCTTTTCCTAGCTTATCCAATTGATCGTCGATCAAAGGTAATGGATATCTATCTTTTATTGTGATTCGATTCAGAGCTCGATAATCTACGCATAATCTATCGCTTGAATCTTTTTTCTTAACCAGAATAACCGGCAAAGCGTAGGGTGAACTCGACTCTCGTATGATGTTATTGTTTAAAAGTTCCGTAACAATCTCTTGTACCCTAGTATGCTCTGACGCTGACATACGATAAGGATTATAAACAACAGGCTCAGTTGTCGTTGTGCGTATTTGCATCTTAGCAGTTTTTATTTGTCGAATGTTATTCTTTGAAGCGGTGAGCCCGACGTGTTTATTTAAAAGCCCACGTAAGTCATTCTGAGCTTCGTTTGGAGCCTGAGTTACACATACATTAATAACCTCCTCCAAATTATAAACAAGTCCGTACTTCATAGGCGACTGAGACCGCCTTGTTATGATAGTTCCTTCGCAAGTGGTTACGAACATGATATCACTTGAAGTTATAGCGTCGCGGCCAATTATTGCTTCATAACGTATGTCGTTATTTTGGACGAGATGAAAATCTATTTCCAATGCGAGGTTTTCCAACTGAACGACCGCAGTGATTTTCTCAATTGACGTTAAAACGTTATTTGACAGCCCACAAAGGTGAATAAATGATGGTTGACGATGAATTCCCAAAGACCTAGCAAGTCTCTCTTTCATTAGGGAACACGTCGCTCCGCTGTCAATTAAGACATGTAATAATTTTCCATTAATAAGCACTGTTGTAGTACATACCTGCCCACTGGTAGCATAGTTCACATCTTTGCCTCGTTTGTTTGGTTGTGCCCTTTGTTTTGTCCAACAATTTTCGACACTGTGGCCTTTCTTCCGGCAAAACTTGCACTGCTGATTCCTATCAGTCGACGATCCAGAGCCTTGTTCTTTGTTCGGTAAATTTTCTTCCCTGGTTCTACAGTCGCGTTGCAGGTGACCAACTCGATTACAGCGATTGCACCTTTTCAGTTCGTGTTTTGGTCGTTTATAGGGATGCTCAGAATTCTCGCTATCTTTTATTTTGTTTGAAAGAGAAATAGGTACGTATCGGGCCAGTCTTTCATAAAGCGTAGTAACGGAGTTGGCACCACTAGCAATAGATTTTGCATGTGGGTCAGTAATTCCTCCGGTAATCAGTTCAAGTATTTCGCTCTCACTGAATTTTAGTCGTAGCTGTTTTAGGATACGGTGCTTTTTAGCAGCGTAAATGGATACTGTAGCGTATTGGTCACTACTCATGTTAGCAGCGATTTTAAAATCACGGTGCAAGTCTCTGCACTTAGGGAAAGTGGTAATTAAGTCCTCCTTAAGTGAAGGCCAGTTCCTTATGAGTGGGGTCCATTCCTTGTACAGATCTTGGGCTCGTCCGATCAAAAACGGTACACATCTCGCAATGGTCTCAACATCGTCCCATCCATTTCTTTCTGCCAAAGCTTGTACTTCCGCACACCATTCAGAGGCCTCGATGGCTCCTATATCCGGGTCAAATGTTGGCAATGCAATTGCCTTACTCGTCGATCCACCAAACTGTGACTGTGTTATAGCCGGTTCAGCACTCACACGAGATCGGCCCGAATCATTTTTTCGTTTTTGTCCCGTTTTTTTAGTTTTTTCACTCATTTTCTTTTTTTTTTTGCACTTTTTTGCACTTATAAATGTACTTGTCTAATCGTCTGATTTATTGTCTATTTACACTAAAGATCAGTCTATTTCACTAACTTACATTAATTAACTTTAAATTGTCTATTTCGCACTTTTTACACTAAATGTCTTTTAATTGGGGTGGTTTTATCCCACTTCTGATGACAGAAGGGGTGAATATATTTATATATTTATAGGGGCGGCTTGGAAATGAAGCTACGTCCTCACGCTATGTGGTCAAGTGCCCAACTGGCTTGTATTCTTAATAACAAAAGGTCTTAACTTAAAACTATGTATAGCTATATATGTGACGTGGCTATCACATGCGTTAATCAAATGGGTGATTACTGGTGTGATTTCTGTGCTAACATATAACAGATCCCTTATACGTATGTTATCTATGCCGGGACTCTTTTTTTTATTCATATGTTTTATAATTTTGTATATAACATCATTAGTTGCTTGTTTTAGCCTCATAGATACAGATGGCTCTGGTTGGTATGATTTGCCAGATATTAATTTAATATCACATGAAGAACATATACTAGTAACATTATTGTTAAAGCCGTAGGCAAAAGTGTTGCAAGTTGTTTTTATATCAGATTTAAAATATTTTGTAATAATGCTATCAATAGATTTCGAGACTCTGCCACAAATATTGTTTATTATTTCCCAAACCTTCTTTTGATTACCAAAATTATTTATAATATCATTTTTTATGTATTTATTTCTTGTTTTTTCTATGTATTTGTTAGTTAAATTCCTATATCTATTATATAATAACCTATTTACTTTATTATTTTCGTCTTGTTTACATATTCGTAAGAGTTCTTCTCTTTTTTTGCTCATGTTTACAATGCGGCTATTTATCCATTTACATTCCTGTCTTTTTCCTACTTTCATTTTACATCGTGTCATACATTTTTCATACACCTCAGAAAAGTTATCTGTAATACATTTAAATATATCATTTGGATAAACAAGATTTAGGGCAGGGTCCCAGTTGATTTTACGTAACTCTGACTCTAGTTTATTATTATCTAACTTATTTTGATAAACATACTCTGAGCATTTTTTATTAGAGCTATGCACTAAAAAAGAACCCGTTATGTAGTGGTCAGCGATCGCATTGTTAATCACCGCAGTATGTACCTCCCGATAGTTCAGCGCGCGTAAAAATATATGATCTATACACGATTTCGTTAATAACTCGCCCTTAGACTCGACGCGTGTATACTGGGTGATGCCACAATCTAGTCCCTTTTCACTCATTGCATCTAGATATTGTGTTCGTAAGGGGTTAAAATCACATAAGTTGATGTTCATGTCGCCTAGTAGAACGTAAGAGTACTCACTTGGAAAACGTCCGATAACACGCACTAATTCATCGATAAACTTTGATTTGTTTAGGTCTGGTGGTCTATACACTGCATATAAGCCGATTTTTGTTTTATACGCTGTTTCGATACTCCCTATGACGCACTCGGAGTAGAACGTAGGTATCGCGAGTCTTGTGAAGCACAGGCTGTTGTGGATGTATACTAGCACGCCGCCTCCTCGTCTCTGTTGTCGTAGTTCCGAATACATGTCATAATTATCTAGGTGAAATAAGTTTTTACAGTCATCTTTTATGTTGACTTCTGTTAGTGCAATAATATGTATCGTGTGTTGACAAGTAGCTACTAGGTACTCTAAGTGGGTGAAGTTTTTTATTAGAGATCGAATATTGACATGTAATACACACAGATGGTTGAAGTTTTTAACTTCGATGTTATCTACGAATGAATTCCAGTCGTCATATGCGTTTTCTTGAATTGAAGTATCCACTATTCGTATTCTGGAATGTACGTTCTGAATACCGTGCTACGTAGGTAGACTTATATTTGTTCCGAATTCGCTTGTTTTGCGAGTTCATTGATATCGCTTTCGCTACTTATAGTTGATGCTTTCTCGTTATCCATTTTTCGTGCCAATATCTTCCCATTAGAGTACCATACATATTTGAATAGCCCCGTATCTTTCAGGGATGATCTTGCCCGCCAAAGTAGGTATGAGATATGTGGCGAAAGTAGTTCTCGGATGTATATTTTGGTCTCATCTTCCTCATTGCCCAGGTCCTTACCCGTCAGATGGGCACTTTTGGAGGCCGCTAGCCACTTTTCACGCTGGCCCTCACGTAGCGTGACTACTATGGTAGCTGGTGAGCTGGTTTTTGCGCTGCTTTTTTTGTTTTTGCGGTACGCTTTAAGTATGGCGCCCGCGCTTATGGAGAATGCACTGCAGACACCCTTACATACCTCCTGGATGTCCTCGTTGTCAGTTTCCTGCACGCCCACTATTTCCACGCAATCAGACAGCTGGGCCTGCTCTAGTGAGGCTAGTCTCTGGTGCAATGTTTCATTTTGGAGTTTTACGTTTTTGTATAGGTTCCTTAGATCATAATATTGTTTTTCTAGTGCGCTTGCTCCTTCTTGGATCAACTTCATTTTAATTTCATAGTCGTCTATCTTGTCGGAGAAGAATTGGAGTGACGTTTGCAATTCTACGCGTATTGTATCGCGTACCTCACGGCGGAGCTCTTTAAGAATGTTATTAGCTACGCTTTGGGTGATAATTTCAGTGTCTGTATTATCGTCATCGTCAGCGTCGGGTAAAATATACGATAGGCGTTTGGATTTGGCGGGACCCGCACATTGCTTACACTTCCACTCAACCGCCTCCGTTGCCTGTAGGGCACTTAGTTGTTCTGTTGACATGGACATACATGTCGCATGAAACCACTTATTGCACTTACTGCACATTAACCCGGGAGATTTTTTGTTGACAACTTTCGTACACTTTGCACATTTCATGATAATAAAATTATAAACTGCTAATGCGTGCGCGCGTAGGTACTAGCGTTATCTAACGAGTATGCGTCCGAACCGGTTCGATGCAAGCGAGCGATCTGCCCACTAATAAAATAAATGGCACACGAACGGCTCGGAGCTCATAATCCTTTGTCATCTCGTCGAAGCACCACGTGTTCTGCAGAACGTCACTCGTGATTTGCATAACGGTTAAATCCAATTACAGTGCCGGTTATATTTCGTGATTCTTTTTAGTCGATTTGTGAATCAGTGCAATTAAAAGTGTGATTAATCGTAATAGTTGATTTCTTTAACTCCTCGCCCGCGTACCCACGTGTCTGCTATAAATGGATCCTCCACAGATAGAAGGTACGATTGAGGATCCTGGGCCCACTGTGCTTTTATCAGAAGTGGGATCCAAAGGGCATTCTTCAGAGGAGGTTGATAACTGTAGTGCGACGACGGCAACCCCGAATCTGTTGCTGAACATGGAAGCGCTTTTGACTCGTGTGTTGGCGGCTCCACAACCGCAGACGCAGGCGGTCCAGGCCAGCGGTATTACGACGCAGCTCGTCAAATTTGACCCCGATAGTGCTGAAGCTGATATCGAAGGTTGGTGTAACCTGACGAAATTTATTGTGAATAGCAGACAGCTTATGGGAGCCGAGTTATTGTTAGCTCTTACGCATGCGCTTAAAGGAAGAGCTGCCATGTGTCTCACTAAGTTGCAGCCTACGCAAATAACCTGGCCGCAGATCAAGGAGTTGCTTATTGCGAAATTTGCAAAACCCATGTTACCTCAAGATTTTACATACCCAACTAGCAAAACTGAACCAAATTTAGCTGTAAATCAGTGACAGACGCAGTTTTATATCCGTGATAGAAACATCTCTATCACTGGGAAGTGGCCCCAGTTTTACAGCTATTTGATGATATATACTGTGTATTTTGGCACCGCACGTCACTACTTTGATGTATATCCATGATACTACAATGTTTTATGAATCTCTTTAGCGTTACACCAATGGTGCCTGAATCACTATATCACTAAATTATGATAAGAAAGTAACAGCAATGCTGATATAGAGCTGTTTGTTGTTATATTGTTATTAGCGATTCTTTTTTGTCGCATATCGTTAGTGCTAAATACTGAGTGTTATGTGTAAATAAAGTTGTATGAAAAAAAATGACCTTACAATTAACAGTTTTGTAAGTATAATAAAATAGCAAACTATTTTTGTGTTAGTAAGTGGTGTCAAGTTGCTGTTAGGTACGTGCATAACGGGTAATTTATCATGCGCTCAAAATTTTATTGATGAAATAATAGCATATTATTTGTGTTTTCTTCATGCCCCTATTAAATATTGAATATTTAATTAAATAAAAAATATTTAAAATATCAAATTATTTAAAGTCACCAATATGTATCTAAAATGTGTTCTGGTTACCGATATATCACAAATTTACAGTTTCCCACCGCCATTACCAAACACTTTCGGGTTCCTTAATAAAACTAGTAAAACCCCCTACTGTACCTACCTTTAGGTAATAAATAAAATATCTTCAATATTGTTCAACTCATTTGCGTGAAATAAAAGTGGTTATATTTTTGGCCAATTACTGTTTTTCAAGCAAAAGTAATTTCATAAAACTCAACAGATTTGAATGGCTGTGGAAGAATATGTTTTCATCTTCTCCATTGTCATCAAAATTGTCAGTCGCAAACAAGTCATCTTGGTATCCTGAATAAGGTTCTGTTAAGATTTCATTTTTGTATCTACGGAACCAACTTTCGAATTCTCGACGCTAGTTTGACTATCATAAAGATCCTATAATGAGGTTACAACAGCTGATATACATTTATTTAGCGTTATATTAGTAACAATAATATTTATATCTCACTGATGATATAAAAGGTCATAAAAAGTGTATTTGCAACTGTTTAGTGTTAATGTAGATCTTTTAACAACTTTATGCTGCTGGTGTTAAGGAAACGCCATTATATGATACTTTAGACGCATATCAGCTGCGTTATGTTCTTATATATCTCGAGGTAGCTCCATTAGTGCACTGATATATCACCAGCGATATTGCAGCACATTAAAAGCCACAAGAGAGTTACTTAGCTGTATACAGGCACTGTATATATCTGATATGCAACGAAATTGCTCTAAATCACAGTTAGGGATACTGTTGTGCAGCTGTGTTATATGTGCCGTATTAAGAAGTCCAGTAAACGTTTATGTCATCGATTCTTATCACGATATAGCTGTATAAGATTATACAGCTAGATGATGATACAAGTCGCCAATATACAACATAGCAGCTCCGAGTTGCTATTTTATGACTTTTATATCATTATTTAGTGTTAAAACATTTTATTTTATCACTACTTTGCTAGTTGGGTAGAAAACTATCGCGAGTCTCAGACATATTAAAATACTTAAACGGGTTTACTCACGTCGTAGAAGTCGAATAACGCTCGACATGTTTCGAATCGGTACGCGATTCATCATCAGGAGAGACGACCAGTCGCGGCGGCGGCCAATCGAACACTGCGGGCATGCGCCCTGTCCGCGCGGCTGCTCGACGCGGGTGTCACCGGCGACACGTGCAACCCGACAATTGGCATTGTGCGTGATGATGAGGGTAGTTTTGCGCCGCCGCCGGTGACACCCGCGTCGAGCAGCCGCGCGGACAGGGCGCATGCCCGCAGTGTTCGATTGGCCGCCGCCGCGACTGGTCGTCTCTCCTGATGATGAATCGCGTACCGATTCGAAACATGTCGAGCGTTATTCGACTTCTACGACGTGAGTAAACCCGTTTAAGTATTTTAATATACCTCAAGATTATTTCGACGAAATTCTACGCTTTCAAATTACAACGAAAGAGACTGCATGTGAGGCAGCCATGCGTTTGTGGGGCTACATAGAAAGAATACCACGTGTTGAAATGTCAGAAGATATGACAGCCGGATTAGTGACTTCCGTCTTGTCTCAGAAAGATAGCACCATACGTCGAGAACTCCATTCTCATATAATACAGACTAGAGCACAACTATGTCGCATACTCAACAGTGTGTCACTGAAGAGACGCAATGAGAACGGAGACATCAATGAACCTGAAGCGAAGAAGCCACGTACCTTTGACCAACGCTTCTCGGGCACATGTCACCGCTGCGGTATCGCAGGGCATAAAGCGATTGATTGCCGCAGGCGACGAGAAGAACAAGATCTTTTAAAGAAGACATCCGAGAAGACACCGAAGAATCCAGAGAAGCCGACGAGTTCAAATGTTACCTGTTTCGTGTGTGGGCGACCGGGACACCTCGCATCAACCTGTTCAGAGCGCAAAGGAGGCGGTGGAGCACCGGCGGCAACTAAAGAAGTGCAAGTTTGCGAGCGCAGAGTAGCCAAGGGGACGCTGACTACATCACTCGGTGAGACCGTTTCCTTTCTTTTTGACAGTGGATCTGCCTGTTCATTGGTAAAGCGTAGCGTCTCTGAGAAGTTGCCGGGTACATTGCGCAGAGATTTAGTTGAACTAGTAGGCATAGGTAACGATAATAGCGTCGAATGTAGCTCTCAGGTTCTTAGTTTGGTAGACATTCAGGGCATTAAAGTTTCAGTTTTATTTCACATCGTCGCGGACGACACAATTTCGGAACCGATACTAATAGGTAGGGACTTGTTAGACTTGGGTGTAGATGTTAAAATAAGTAGAAAAAATATCTCATTCTCGTGGCACAATGAGATCAATGCGATCGACACCTTTGACTGCACGGACATTGACACGGACTTACAAGGAAAAGACCGGCTGGCACTTATTAACATACTTAGAAAATACAAGGATTTCTTTATCGATGGTGTACCCACCCGCCGGGTGACAACTGGTGTATTACGCATTGATCCCATAGACCCCCATAAAACCGTACAAAGACGTCCGTATAGGCTATCCCCCGTTGAGAAAGATGTAGTTAAAGAGAAGGTCCAGTCTCTTCTAGACGCAGGTGTTATTAGAGAAAGCACGTCACCTTTTGCAAGTCCCATCTTGCTTGTCAAAAAGAAAGATGGCACGGATAGGTTGTGCGTCGACTATAGGGAGCTGAACTCAAATACAAAGCCCGAACATTACCCCTTACCCAGGATCGACGAACAAATCGACAGATTGCATGGTGCATGCCATTTTTCATCCCTTGATATGGCATCTGGCTATCACCAGATTTTAGTAGATACCGATGGCGATAGCATAGCAAGGACAGCCTTCGTAACTCCGGACGGGCAATACGAGTACCTGGCGATGCCCTTCGGACTGCGAAATGCTGCGTCAGTCTATCAACGATGCATTAATAAGGCCTTAGGGTCACTAAAGGATCATGTAGCGCTAGCCTATATGGATGACGTCCTCTGTTACTCCAAGGATGTAGCTCAGGGACTGCATCGGCTGGATATCACGCTCAAGGTCTTATCAGAAGCCGGTTTCTCTTTTAACATACGTAAATGTAAATTCATGAAAAATCAAATCGACTATCTAGGCTATGTCATCAAGGCCGGAGAAGTCACACCAAATCCCCGCAAAATAAAGGCCCTGGTAGATGCCCCCATACCCAAAACGGCTACTCAGGTCAGGCAATTTCTGGGCCTCGCTTCTTACTTTAGAAGATTCATACCCGGCTATACCCGTATTGTTGGACCTCTTTATCCCCTTACAAAACTGAAAAGCCCTATCAAGTGGACCAAAACACATAATGACATCCATAAAAAGATTGTAGGTATCCTCACATCTGAGCCCGTATTAACGATCTTCGATCCTGAGTCACCCATAGAACTGCATACCGACGCCAGCTCGGATGGTTACGGAGCGATCCTCATTCAAAGAAAAAATAACGTACCCCATGTAGTTTCATACTTCAGTCGCCGAACGACCGACACGGAATCGCGGTATCATTCCTATGAGTTAGAAACTATGGCTGTCGTTCGTGCGGTAGAAAATTTCAGGCATTATTTGTACGGTCAACACTTTACTGTCTTCACAGATTGTAATTCTCTGAAAGCTTCTAAGTCTAAAACCGACCTAACTCCCCGAGTTCACAGATGGTGGGCCTTTCTACAGGCCTATGATTTTGATATCGTTCATAAACAAGGCAGTAGCATGGAACATGCGGACTTCCTTTCTAGAAATCCCCTCCCGAGTCCCGAATTGAATGACCTCCAACCCAAACCAACCGAGACATCGCAAAGGTACAAAGTCATTCACTTTGTGGAGCTGCATCAAGGTTGGCTCAGCGTAGAGCAAAAGCGTGATACTGAAATACAGGATCTAGTCACAAGGCATAACAATGCCGAACTCCCCGAAAGAATAGCGCATACGTACGACGTGCGTAATGGCATTCTATACAGAAAGATTGAACGGAACAAGTGCAGTTATTGGCTCCCAGTCGTACCCCGCTCATTGACATGGACTTTGATCAACCATGTGCATACCGAGATTCAACACTTGGGCGCAGATAAAACTTTAGACAAAATTTACGAGCAATACTGGTTTCCCCAAATGTCTAAACAAGTCCGTAGATTCGTAGACTCATGCATAGTTTGTAAGGCATCCAAAGGGTCCTCGGGAGCACAGCAGGTCAGACTTCATCCAATCCCCAAAGTCTCGACACCGTGGCATACCATCCATATCGATATAACTGGAAAGTTGAGCGGCAAGAGCGATAGAAAAGAGTATGCATCGGTGATCATAGACGCTTTCACGAAGTTTGTTCTTCTTGAATATACTCAGTCACTTGATGCCGCCTGCGCAGTCAGAGCCCTTAGGTCGGCAGTGTGCCTATTTGGGCACCTAAAAGGATCATTGCCGATCAGGGGCGTTGCTACGTCAGTGCGGAATTCAAGCAGTTTTGCGCTACTCACAACATAGAACTCCACCTTATTGCCACGGGTTCAAGTAGGGCAAATGGTCAGGTTGAACGAGTGATGCGCACACTTAAGAGCCTACTTACCATCGTTGAGAACGACCCAAACAAAGCGTGGCGTGATGAGCTTCCCAACGTGCAGTTAGCAATTAACAGCACTCGTTCGAGGGTAACAGGCTATACACCATCAGAATTAATGCTAGGAATACGCTCGCAATCTTTAGGCCTATCTCAAATATCACCTAACGTCGAACCGGCAACACGTTTAGACCTCGAAACCATTCGCAAAAACGCATCTACCAACATAGCAAAGGCTGCGTCAGCTGAGGAAAAACGGTTCAATCAAGGCAGAGCAAAAGTCAAACCGTTCGCGGAGGGCGACTTTGTTTTCATCAAGTGTAGTGAGCGCAACCAAACGAAATTGCATAGAAAGTTCAAAGGCCCATTTGTTATAACTCGCGTTCTCGATAACGATAGGTACGAACTTCGCTCAATTGACAACATTTCATATTTTTAAGACTATCATTTTATTACTTTTCTGAATTCTGCTTAAAAAGATGAAGTAATCTCTGTTTTTATTTATTTTCTGAGATGATTATTTATTTTATTATTAATTTATAAAAACATACTCATTTTAAAATGTGGCAGCACCAAAACCAGAACTTAATGGAACGGTTGCTTTAGTCGGTTTTCTTATTAAAAAAAAACTTAATAAATCTCGGTATGCATCTGTCATCTGTCAACGTCAAATAAAAAAAAAATCTATGTTTTCGCTCTTTGGTTTAGACAACAACCCTATTCAGCCCGTATTGTCTTAGATTGCAGTTATTTGATGTATTTTCTTATATTTCCTTAAATACAGAAGAATAAATTCCAAGATTTTGTTTTAAGGTACACGACATAAAGCCCTGTCGATTTCTATATTAATCTCCACCTGTTATAAATATGAAATGTTGTCAATTAGTGGCACCAATCGTCTTTACAAATATTCTCATGAGAATCTACGTGCTGTACCCGGGGGCTTTGAGGGCCTAGTAGAAGTAAGCACTAGCTTAAACAGCGATGAGGAGGCCGAGACGGCGGTCCATGGTCAGGAGAGTGGGGAGGTTTCATCCGATGATGATAGTGACACGCTCTCTGTGGCAAGCTCTCGCACATCGACCGCCAGCTCCGCCACTCTGTCTGCTTCCGAGAATGATGAGCCTGAGTTGACTTGTAAGTAATCGAAGCATGTGTAAGTTATTTTCGTGGCTACACTACTTAATCTGATGAACTGGCCTACATCGGGACCACCGTTCAAGTTTAGGTCAGTGTGTGATGTATTGAGTGTCGAACTACTGTTCTAAGTTAAGGGACTGGCTCATAAGGGTCGACGTTCTGTTTGACTTACGGCAGAGTTGAAGGAGGTCGTAGGGGCACCAAAGAGTGGTTGCCCGGTCCGACTGATTATAAGTTTTGGCAAATCATCGTAGGGGCACTAATGAGTAGTCGCCCGGTCCGATGTGGGGTGCTATGCGATAGCGATGTTGTAGAGGTGTCAATGAGTGATCGCCCGGACCGACATCGGTGTGTGTGTGTGTGTGTGTGTGTGTGTGTGAGTGTGTGTATGTACATCCTGAAGAGGATGTCAGAGATGGACGAGCGTATGCCATGAAAAATCTAAGGCGATGCATTTCTTTCTTTTCAGAATAGCCAGCGTATGAAGTCGCACGAGGACGCGCGACATGTCAGTCAGGCCGTGACGGCGCGTCTATAGAAATGTCATCGTTAAGAGTGTTCCAGACGTAGTGACCGGTCCGGACCGGACTAAATCGAGTCGTCTGGCACGCTCCGACGGAATGCAGAACACTGGTGCATCTCGGGTCGTGTAAAGCTAGCTTTATTGGATTGAGTTCTAATCTACCCACTAATAAAATAAATGGCACACGACGGCTCGGAGCTCATAATCCTTTGTCATCTCGTCGAAGCACCACGTGTTCTGCAGAACGTCACTCGTGATTTGCATAACGGTTAAATCCAATTACAGTGCCGGTTATATTTCGTGATTCTTTTTAGTCGATTTGTGAATCAGTGCAACTAAAAGTGTGATTAATCGTAATAGTTGATTTCTTTAACTCCTCGCCCGCGTACCCACGTGTCTGCTATAAATGGATCCTCCACAGATAGAAGGTACGATTGAGGATCCTGGGCCCACTGTGCTTTTAAGTACAAAGTTTTCTATTTTTTGTTGTTACATCCTGTACTGTTAGCATTGTTTCATGCAACATGCAAGACAATTAAATCAAAAGAAAAATATAAGGTGAAATTTACTTATGTATACGTATGTAGCCGAGTATTCCCGACTTACCTTCGTTTTTAAATATTCAATTATTCATCCTCGATAAAATCCAGTTATTAAGACTGCATTTTTTTAGATTGTCTGTTGCCGCTTTGTTTTCGCATTGATAATAATTTCAAGCGAAATCCTTGCCATAGAGATTCTTTTATTTGATTTCATAGTATTGATTACATAGTCAATTCCTTTAATTTTTACAGAAATACAACGACGAAAAGATACACAACGCGATTAAATTCACCATAAATCGAAACAAATCACTATTATAACATGTAGAACATATGTTTTTCTAATTTCTGCCGCCATGTTGGCATGTTAGACCGCCGACCAATCAGAGGCCGTTCCTGTAGACTGTCCACAGATAATGTTAATATTGCGTTTGGATATTGTATAATGATTGACAAAACAAATACGAATAATAATTATTAAAATAGAAATTTACAATGTACAATAAAACAAATGAGTATATATTAATTAATATTCACGTATTTCTACGTGTTAATATACTTTTATGATAATAATTATCTACCCTGCTCTTTAAATAGGCATATAAAACATTAAATTATTAAAACATAGTAACTTTTAAATAAAAACTTTTCGGTCTAACATTATACAACAAAACGTCAAGATTTTCAATTAAATAAATTTACTTATCGCCCTAGGGCGTAATTTACGATCTACCGCACGCTTTACTAACATGGAAACCCTTGATTTTGTGATGAAAATATAATAAATAAATAGCCCTAATTTTTACAACAATGAGGCTGCAACATCGCGCCGAGTTTAATGACTAATATGAAAAACTCGTATTATAATATATTTCCCCGTGTCGTGAAAAGCACTATGTTTATTCTCAGCTAAAAGTACAATAGATGAACTCGTATTATCGAAGGCCTCCCCTGCGGGTCGGCCTTTCATCTATTATTTACTATTTTACAGCCTCTACAACAATGTACTATATTTAAATAAATATATATTTTAAATACAAATAACATCGCATCGATGCCCCAGGTAAAAATATTCGAGTTTGTGTTTATTTAATGATAGATTGTAAGGTTCTGTATATATTTCGTCAGCCGTAGGTTCAATTCGGGTAAGGGACAAAATACGCAAAATGAGTTGAATATACAGTTATGTTCAGAATTTCCCGCTCTATCGAATGGTGTATATAAAAAAAATCTAGGTTGAAAAAAAGTGTTCCTTACACTACTGATTTTTATGGGTTCAAAATCAAATCTGACCCACAAAAACCATGTATCTGTTTTTTTTTAATAAAGCAACATCAAATAGGGTAACTACTGCCACCAATCCACTTTGAATAAGGTAAAGGTCTTTCCAATTAAGGAATTACCTTTACATGACTTATTTTCGAAGACAATCTTATGAAACTGGCTTTTACACTAATACTTTTTTTTGGCTCATGAATAAACACCCACACCTTAAAATGATTGCACGAGCTTTGAAAAAAATGCTTCTTACTCCAATTTGCCATCTTATATTTTTAACAGTGTGAACCTTACACCAATTTGGTTAAGACTATATTTAGGTTTGATCCGATTTATATTTAGATTCCGTGTCCGTTACGCTAATTTTCTGGTGAGAATCAATGGATATTTATCCCTGTTACCTTTACATACAAACACATCTAACTTCATATTATTTTAATCTATTGACTATAAAGAAAATGTTATGTTGCAATAAAAACACCTTCATCAGTTTTATAACCTTTGTTTATACGGGTATCTGTGTAAACTGGATGTTAATTTTTGGCTTTTCTAAATCATTGAAACTACTAGCGTAGTTTGACTTATTTACATGCAAACTTTCACGAGAAATGAAGGTATTCAAATAAATTTGGTAAGAAAATTTCAAATTTAGTAATTAATCCACCGAGAAATGTAAGTGTCTATTTATGTTATTAGGTATAATCGTCAGCTCGTGATTGTTATTCTACCCGTGAAGTGTTTTGTTAAGAGGCCTTATTCCTTTTAAAATGTTTTGCTGATTGTTTACATTTTTTTCTCTATGACCAAACATGTTTCTTAACATATTATTGATGTTACTACCTAAAACAGGGCTATTGTGATTTATTGGTATTTATTTGAACCTAACTGTTTGAATTTTTCATTAATAATTTTTGTTCGAGAAACTACTCGAAATTGACAAAATTCACGTGGAAAAATCGTATTTTCAACTTCTTTTCGACTGCACGCAATGAAAGCATGAAATAGCTATGTTACTACCTAGAACTCGGGAAAAAGTATTATTCACTTCAAAAAGGTGGTTGAAATTATCAATATATTCGTCATAATATGGAAAAAATAAATTTTAAAAGGAATAAGGCCTCTTAAGCGGGTAGTTTAAAAAAGTGGGCTAAGATTGTCGAAAAAAACAATAACCAATGGAATACTGGAGGAGGTATTAACACGTTCTTTATTAAAAGTTTTTAATTAACTTTACACATTGTATGTTTAAAAATATCTCAAGGAAGATTAGATTGACTTTCCGAGGACTACCTGAGTTGAAATTAGGTATATGAGGCCGGCTAGTCGACATGGGTAAAAGTTTATAGATAACGATAAGGTAATCCTACTGTATTTGGGTTTCTTAAAATCGTCTCGGTACTTGATGAATTGCAAAGGAAATACTTTACGTTCACTGACAATTAAAAGGCATTCCTAAGTATGACACACTTTAATAGTCATTATCTCTTTAAATTCCACTACCGATAAGTGTTGAGAAATCAAAGGATCTAACTAGAGCTCTTGCTTTTCGTTGACTGACATTGATTGACATTGATTGATGTTGATATTGATTATATTTCATAGCTATAAACAAGAACTTTTCATTTCATTGATGTTTTTCAAGTACATTACTCTTATGGTCATTTTATTATACAGCCTCATTTGACTCCTTAGGTAACAAGTTTCAAGTTTGACAAGTAGTATAATTTATATAATAGAATAAGTCGTTTCGTTTCGTTTATGCATGTACAATTCGTATTCTTTCGTTTATGCACGTCGTTCATAAGGATAAAATTGGTACAAATAAATTGAGTTATGTCTTTAAATACTCGCGAACAAAAGCTATAACTACAAAAAAAAAACATATTTATAGGGTCAACGCATTAGTTCTTTACTTATAAAATGAAAGCCTAACACCTGTACAAAAATTCTTAAAAATTTTGAAAAATAGTTTTTTGCCTCTTCTGAAAAGTGCCGTTTTTGAGTTATCCCTTATAAACTGGAGGCACTGAATTGTGAGCAACTACTATGTTATCTAACAGGACTTCTAAAAAAGTACAAATGTAAAATGATTATGTCTGAATTGTATTTAATTCAAGAAAGAAAGAATAAGATCGCCTATTGTTTGCCTCTATTGTAATGTTAAGTGTCATTTGTATTTGTATTTCTTTCTTCTTGAGGTGTGCAATAAAGAGTATTCTATTCTATTCTATTCTATTCTAATTCTGTAACTTTTATCGTTTAACACAAGCCCTAAACTTTTAACAATTTTGCTGTATAATGTACATCAATTGTTTATTTCAGTATTCGATCATAGAGGCTGAGAAATAATTAATGTGATTATTATTATTATCTCCTTTATTAATCTTTCTTCTTAGGCTAGGTTTTTAACAATAAATTTATATAAAAAGTAAAATACAATAAAGTAAATACAAAATATAAATACATTATAAAAACCTAACCTAGGGTGCCGCCGGCAGCGGGGCGGGGCCCAGGCTACCGGTGGTTAGGGCTGCAAAGAAAGGAACCTCCTGACAATGCGCGCCGTGTCCAGGAGTACCGCTTTCTGTATCTGACCCTTGATCCAGCCATCTAGCGAGAGTCTCTTAAGATGTTTGTCGAGACTCTTCGCTATAAGACCGTTCGCTGAAACGACTATCGGGACAATGATCATCGAATCAACATCCCACATGGCGGTTACCTCGTGAGCCAAGTCAAGGTACTTGCTGAGTTTGTCCTTCTCGGCCTTCACAAGGTTATTATTATAATTATTATGAGCCTATTATGTCCCACTGCTGGGCAAAGGCCTCCCCCTTCTTCTTCCATCTGTCGCGGTCTTGAGCTGTATCTGGCCAGTCCTTCGAAAATGAGTCCAAGTCATCCCGCCATCGCCTACGGGGTCTGCCACGTCTCCGTTTCGTAATGTTATTATAATAAAAAAATAATCATAAATTAAAATGTGGGTGATTCCACTCGATAGAAACTTTACGTGTAACGATACAAATATTGCATGTAACGGACACACAAAAAATGCTCACACGGTTTCAATACATTTATATATACCTCTTACATTTATGTTTTAAACGTTTCCGGTGTTAAGATACGCCTTACGTCAAAGGTATGTACTTATTTATTTTTACAACGAACCCTTTACGCTGTTTTTTCATTCACACATAATTTCAACTAGTCCCTTACGCCATTTCTTCATCAATATAGTGGATACAATGAATATGTAAATTTAAGGTAAGGGACGAGACTACAGAATACCTCTGTGGACATCAGCAGCGAAATAAGTTGGTGTAAGGGACATGTCATTTTCTATAATATTTAAATTATTAAAACGAGCACTACATAGATAGACAGAACACTAAAATACAAGATTATGTATGAAATCAGGCCCAAAAAAGGTTCACTACAAAAAGCTATGAACGATTTAGTTAAAAAAAAAAACTTTGTCAGCCTCTCCTGAAAAATCGTATTTTATCCCTTACCCCAATTGAACTTACGGTCGACGAATTTTATTTTCTCTTTTAAGCTAATAGCCGAAAAAAGTTTGTTGTCAATCGTTTCATATTGAATTTTTCTTATGTATTATTTATTTCCTCCCAAATGTGATGAAAAACATTGTGTGTATCACGGGTAGAAGGGGATAAGAAACTTCCTCCGTCCTACTAATAAACACTCGTTGGAATGCCTCTTCTTACCACCCTTAAATATTCATTTTTTTATAATTTTTTTACTTACACAATAAGTAGGTACTACATATCAAAAACACAAATATTACTAAGCTAAGGTAGGTGAAAAGTAAAAAGGACACACCTTATCCTTTTTACTTTTCACCTACCCAAAACCAACGATAAATATAGGTATATACGTTTACACCTACCCTGGGAACCAACCCGGGTTTTTTTTGTTCCCCCAATAAAGAGACCACTGCACCCTGAAATATAAATGTAATAAATTTGGTACATCATTTTTATAATAAGCATTTTTCACTGTAGAAAATAATTACAAATATTTGTATGAATGCAAATTTTTTCATTAGTTTTTTCAAAAGTAACCATTAGGTCGTGCCCCGTTCCTTTGGGCTCCTATTTCTGGGCGGTTTGCCGTTCGAGAATTTGCTAATATATCGCGAACCTAACCTACCTGCTCTACTTTTGTACGTCTAGATAGGTACATCATATGAAAATTAAAGAATAGGTAAATACGGCACATTAAAATGCGGAGATCTCAGCCGTTAGCGTCGAAAACGTATATGTTGTCTTGTGAAGCGGTGGCATTCCCGTTAAAGGGTTTGTACTCCCAGACTGCGGTACACAGGCGGCCTGCAATCTCTCACCAGAGGCTCCAAGTAGTAGTCATGCGCACAGCGGCCACGCCCTAAATACAAACTACGTTCGGGTAAACCACGTTTCATCCGCTGTACCTAGAACGTATGAACTACCATCCTGCGCATTTTTGCCGCGTACTGTTTTATACCATCACTGTAACTTAAAGCAAAACGACATACCGCGAGAACTACTTTGCAAAACTGAAATCATAAAGATTATGTGATTAATGAACAATAATGATTAAAAATACTCAATATTTAATACTTGAAATAGTCGATTGTAAGTTTTAAATAAAACATTTTAAACAGTTGCCATCTCGTATCCGAATCATGAAAATATGCTATGTAATCTTTTAAACTGTTTTATTTAAATATTATTTTCGTAATTGCTTTAAAATCGGTGATAAAAAAACTGTATGTCCATAAAAAACGAGTAATGTAACGTCGATTACTCGGATCCTTCCATCGATGATGATCTCGCAGAGAAACTCTTACCACAGAGCTACTCGTATCCGGGCATTTCTCAGGAGTGGCATTTTTAAGTGTCCGGGCTTGAAAATGGTTAAATTTACCATCGAATATTTCTGAATAAAATCAAGCTAGTACCTAACGGTTTGTTTCGTCTGGCGAGCTATGTAAACATTTCATGATAATTCATTAACATGACAATAAAAAAAAGTTATTACAAAAATTGACGTTCACTGGGAGCGTCCGCTTGCCAGATTTGTTGAAATAAAAAATCATAACTGGATATTGGGTCTGGATACTATGATTTCAAATGTGTTCCCGTATTCAGCATTAGTTTATTAATAATTTTGTTCCTATAGATATAATTTATCTGCTAAACATTTTAAATAAAAACAATTTTTCGGAGCGTCCGAGGGTAACTTGTGATTTCAGTGTAAACTTTAAAACACGTCAGCACTGCCTTAAAAAAGTATACTTAGAAACCCGCAGCTCGCAAGCAACTAGCTTCAGTTGTGTTCTCACCGCCGCCGAGAGTAGACGTCGGCTCAATGGCTTGTAGGTAGAGTTCGTGTGGGTTCGTTCGTCATTCGGTGGATTTGGTTACGTGTTTTGTTGAATTCGGTGGAACAATTTGTGTTGTTCAGTGATTGTGTGTCTGCAATTTTATAAGTGAATAAACTATCTCCGGGAGAATGTAAGTCCATAATAATTTGTTCGTGTCTATATTACTTTTAGTATTCCTTAAATCGATAAAAAACATTAAATTTTGAAATCGGTGGAATTGATTTCCATTGATTCGGTGTAATTTTTGACCACTGAAGTCAGTAAAAATGGCCTCCGCTATCAATTTTTACGATAAAACCAACTGATTTTACATTATTTCTATATTGCCATGCCCCTCAATCGGTTCTTCAATGCTTATAATCGTGATTTTGTTAATGCAGCATAGTTCTGACTGTGCTTCTTTTGTTTACTAATTTCGGTGGGTTGCTGTTCGTTAGACTGCTTTCACTGGCATCTCATTGGCATTTTAGCACATGGTTTACCCATCTCGTTGAACTGGTGCATCAGGGTATTATGCCTCAACAGCCTGACACTACAAATATTCCTAAGGGTCGTCATTTCAGCGAGCTACACATCGAAAACTCTGAAGTATTGAGCCTTTGATTTCGGTGATTGTAAAATCTTAAATATCTTATGAACCACTAAGTTCAGAAGAGGGCCTTTGCAACCAATATTTTTTTTAAATAAGTCCGTTTTTAGGGTTCCGTACCTCAAAAGGAAAAAACGGAACCCTTATAGGATCACTTTGTTGTCCGTCTGTCCGTCCGTCTGTCAAGACCCTTTTTCTCAGGAACGCGCGGACGTATGAAGCTGAAATTTATATCAATTACTCAGGTCTACTGTCCCTTGAAGCTGTGAAAAATCAAACTTCTAAGCCAACGCAATCAAAAGATACAGCCGTTTATGCCGCAAATTTTCGACACTTGCAAGGGAATCAAAACCTACAGGGTGCTTCCCGTGAACTCAGAATCTTGAAATTTGGTACGAAGCAACGTCTTATAGCATAGATAAAGGAATAATTACGAAAACCATAAATTTTTTTTTAATACCTAACTTTGCACCTAATTTATATGGGGCGCTATACATACCAGGTGCAAACTTAACTTAACCACTTAGGGATGGAAAGTGTTTGTACGGAACCCTCGGTGCGCGAGTCCGACTCGCACTTGGCCGGTTTTTTATATATTAAAGTCACGAATCAAAAATATGAAAAATAAAATTGACCACCGAAGTCAAGCAAAATACCTCGGCCCGGAGAATCGCCCATCCATTGTTCTCTTTGGGGCTTCTTAGGGCCATATCAACATTTGCCACCACACTGTTCAACAGAAGATCAGCATACATGTACAATAAAATCAACCAAGAATATTTAGACATTTACTCTAAATCGTACCACGAATGCAAAAAACTTGTCATAAACAATAAGTTATGACGAAACGGAGAATCCATGCTAGGTAATATTATAAATGCGAAAGTGTGTCTGTCTGTCTGTCTGTTACCTCGTGTGTGTGTGGGCCTCGTGCAGGGCCCGTCCGGATTGTTACTACCGTCTTGCCTGCTAACCCACCGCCAAACAGCAATGTTCGCATTGTTGTGTTTCGGTGTGGGGGTAAGATAGCCGGTGAAATTACTAGCATAGAGGCATTCCATCTTCGTCCTCCGGGTAGGCAAGCACTTGTGATTCCTCTGGTGTTGCAGGTGTTTATGGGCGACGGTAATCGCTTTCCATCAGGCGATACGTTTGCTCGTTTGCCCCCTATGACATAAAAAAAAAAAAAAAAAAAAAAAAACCTCTTCACGCTTAAACCGCTGAATCGATTTTGAGGAAATTTGGCATGGTGATAGTTTAAGATCCGAGGAAGGACATAGGACAGTTTTCATCCTGGAAATTATCCCTAAAAAGATTGAAAAGTGAGTAAGTAATTCAGGATGACATTGATGACCCTGTAGGAAATGTCATTATTAGACCAAAAGCACAATTGCTCTTACATTTGCTTAGGCGCTTTTTATAATCCCTTTTATTAATTAAGGTGATTAGGTGGATATCTATCGTGTTGTAGGAGGTTGCTTCCATACTTCCAAGTTCCAAGCGGACGTAGTCGCGGGAAAAAGCTAGTTTACTAGACATAAAATCATAAACACACACACACATACACACACACGCAGGCACGCACGCACGCACGCACGCACGCACGCAAGCTCACACGCGCACGCACGCACGCGCACGCACGCACACACACGCACATACACATGAACGCTTGCTATATGCTTGTATGTTTGTTTTAATTTTTGTTCTTATTTATAATTTAGCTGTACTTAATTGAAACCAACTAATTAACTAACTAAAGTAGATGTAATATGCCTGTTATTTGAATGTATCTCATGTTGTGTTGTATATTCCTTGATGTTGGAGGTGTGCGATAAAGAGTATTTGTATGCAATAGTTATACTTAAGTTTATTTCATGCTACATTATATGCTTACTGGGTGGCTCCATCCCATACATTATAATGAACTGTATTTTATGAAATAAAATATTTTGTATTTGTATTTTTGTATTTCACACTTGCGATTTGCGGGCGAGTTTTCTATACAAATAATCGTCGCGGCGAACTCGCTGCGTGATCGCCTTAATACAAGATTCTGTCGCAAATCGCAAGTGTGATAAGGCCCTTAGTATGAGTGACACTTTCGTCTTGAGACACGGCAAACACCCGCGTCTCACGACGATTGCGCAGCTTCTCAAACGCTGCCTAGACTGCCTAGTGGAGTCTGATCCGACGATGGATGTGTTTCTCAAAGTTGGGCCTGCCAAAATGGAGGATTTTATTCGCATACATTGGGCTATTCTATTCTATTTTTTATATAAAAAAAAAAATGGCTACTGCCCATTGGGTCAATTTTGCCAGTGTCAAAGTTGACGAACGTTGTACGGTGAGTTGAGCTTTTTGTAAAGTGATAGCGATTTACAAAGAACCACGCGGTCTACCGGGCCTTGACCCAAGAAGGGCTATGTACGCTTTAAGTTGAATTCTTCATTAACTATTCACTCATACGGTAGTTCACTGCACAATAGACTATCAATACTACACATTGAACAACCAAAATGAATAAATAACGAATAACTAAACTTAAAGGCATGCGGCCATCTTAAGTCACAAACCGGAAAACCATACATTGGGCTAGTGTCGTGGTACGGCCAGCATCAACATATCTGTCAATTTTACAGGTTGCATCCTTATGTCAAATTACGTACTGAAATTGACAGATATTTTTGATGCTGATTGCACTACGACCAAACCAAGCCAAAGAGACCACGTCTGACCAGATGGGAAAAATACTGCAGTGCTACTCACCATCTGGAAATAAAAAAAGAAGTGGTCTAATTAGATTATTCAAGTGTGGCGCACGGCCGCTCACCAGCACCACGGAATAATCATAAATATATGTAGATACACCGCCTTTGGACCTGTATTTGATGTTATTTGTTATAGACTTTACCTGTTTTTAGGGTTCCGTACCCAAAGGGTAAAAACGGGACCCTATTACTGAGACTTCGCTGTCCGTCCGTCCGTCCGTCCGTCCGTCTGTCACCAGGCTGTATCTCAAGAATGGTGATAGCTAGACAGTTGAAATTTTCACAGATGATGTATTTCTATTGCCGCTATAACAACAAATACTAAAAATAAAATAAAATAAATATTAAAGGGGGGCTCCCATACAACAAACGGGTTGGTTGCGTTAACTTTGCACCTCATTTGTATGGGGCGCTAATAAGGCGCTATACATACCAGGTGCAAACTTAACTTAACCACTTAAGGATGAAAAGTGTTTGTGCGGAACCCTCGGTGCGCGAGTCCGACTCGCACTTGCCCAATTATTTGTGTTTCATAAAATGTTTACTTACACCGGTAACATTAACCGGTACGGATTACTTACACTTACGTCCAAAAAATTTAGAATAGGGAATGGATACGTTTGTCAAATATTTAGAATTTTCCTTATTCCTAGAAAAAAATTACAGATTTTTCTCTAGTAAAAAAAAAAAACAAAGTGAAACTCCTTTTGCGGGCGCACAGAAACCTAAATGATATTTTTTTTGACTGAGCAGGGCTGTTGATATGCTCCTAGATGCATATTTAGGTAGGTAGTATAATAAGGGAAAATTATACGAACGATAAAAAAAGCTTAGCACAAGTTTATATACCTAAATGCTGTTAATGAAATGAGCATTTTTAGTTATTAATAATCTATTCGGCGAATACAGCCGGTGGTGGCTCACAGAAGCAGCGCTCCCAGCAGAGGGCTGGAGCGCCTTCATCAAGTCAACGTCAATTTCAAGGCGCCCGGGGCGCCACAGTCAACACAGCACCCCAGGTGAAATTCAGAACAATTGCAATTTATAGGCATTGGACTATCTATAGCACGGTAGGACTTTAGAGAGGACTAGGGAGCCGATATTAATATTAAAATGCAATTGATACTCATACTCATACTCATAAGTGTATTTCATTTGGAATCTTAATTTTACAGTCAAGGACAAAGTCAGAAGAATATATAAAGATTAGATTCAGGCAGTGCTTTTTTCATCATAAAATACGTAAATATTTGCGACTGTTTCCATGTTTTATGGAATAAATTGGGTTCTATATTGATCGAACATCGAGAGATGACTAGAAAATGCATGATATTGACAGTAAATATCGTTAGATCTAGGAGATTGTAATATTGTACAAATTTTATTTTATTTATAATTTTAGTCATTTAATGCTTGGGAATGTTGACACAGTAACCATAAAGGCAGTTTGGAATGAAATAGATGAATGAGTATGAGTATGAATTGTATTTTAATGTTAATATCGGCTCCATAGCTCTCTAAAGTTCTACCATGCGAACGAAAGTCGCCTAACAATTTATAAAACACTAGCTGCGCCCCGCGGTGTTACCCGCTCATCCCACGGGAACACTGCATTTTTTCGAGATAAAAAGTAGCCATTGTGTTAATCCAAGGTGTCATACTGCTACCGCCATACCAAATTTTATCAAAATTGATCCAGCCGTTTGAGCGTGAAGAAGTAACAAACATACACACAGACACACTCCGCCTTTATAATATTAGTGTGATTAGTTATTATTTATACAAGGCGGAAAGAAACAATTTTTATTTTTATTTTTAGGTTCCCGTACCCAAAGGGTAAAAAATGGGACCCTATTATTACAAATATTCTGCTGTCCGTCTGTCTGTCTGTCTGTCTATCTGTCTATCTGTCTGAACAAATACTAAAAACAGAATAAAATAAGTTTCTGTCAAAAAATTCATTTTTGTGACTAGCTTTTATAGCCGACTCTACTTTTCTTTGAACATCCATCAATTGCTCACAAAGACGATTCTAAAGAGCCCAAACACTCGATTTGATTGCTTTATTTATTACGGAGTTCCTATGGTCACCTGCCAGCTCCATCGTCAGATCAGCTCCACGTCATCATAATATTGCATTATCACGCGATTTGCATATTCGTGCAAAATTTCAGCTCAATCGGAAACCGGAAAGTGGATCAAATTTAATTCCAACCTATAAAAAAAAATGCAAGATTTTTGAAATATTTAATCCATTCCCCATTATGTACTTGCGAGTACAATTTGTGAGAGTATTTAGTAAAAAGTACCATTTTACGACTTTTAGTTTTTCAGTTATACTACAGGTAGAATAAGACTAATATCATATGGCAGTTAGCTATTTTGCCATAAAACTGCCACATACAATGAGGCTTTACTTTTTCAACTTTATCTTGGCACTAGAAAATGATGATCTGCCGTGTCAAATTTTGTGGTCCTAACCCCATTGTGGGGGATATATAGGCAGGGGGCATATTTTACGAGACAATAATTTTACAAAGTAGGCGATTTAGCTCTCACTTTCTTTCGATGGAGTATTTTGTTAATCAAAAATATATTTTAATGAAACGCCCTACCTGTACTTCCTCGTTGCTGAGCTTGACATTCTGAAAATTATGAAAAGTATTGTTATTTCAGGGTACGTATTAATATCGGGAATTTCCGGGACTTTCACACAAACATTTTCCCGGCACTGCACGCGCATTATTGTTCAAGTGCACCTGAAAATGTCTGCCTAGTAAATTCCGCGAAAACTCAAAAATGCAATTAGATCTTGATGATCGTACCCGTGCCGTGCACCGTGGTTACTGCGATACTGTACTTTCTATATTCGTGAGCGAATAACACGGGTTACTACCTTAACATATAATACCTGAAAAAGTAATATAGCTAGCTTGTTCAAGTAAACTGTAATTTAACAAAGTAAAGATGGATAGACTAATAATTTATAAAATTAAAGCGAAAAAGTTGTTGTTTTTCTTGCTTCAAAATATACATTTGGTTAACGCTGGCATACGATTATTTCGTGAATGCAGAATACATTTTAAAGCTGCTGGTTATAAACACTGTTGGACGAAATGGGGTCAAATCTATGTTAAGAGGTATGAAGGCAAGGGAGCGGAAGCTATCATCATCAGATCGCTTGGACATATGGCCCGCATTCTTCAAGAGGCTGACTCATTGCCTTCAACTATTGAACCTGCAGGAGTTTTGGAGGAAGCACGAAATTAATAATCCTGTTACTGCTCTGTTATTTCTTATCCTAATGGTAATTAAGCTTAAATTTATTAAGTTCGATATGCAACTCATTACATTTATGACACACACCTACACTTTCACTACACTTTCAGATATAATTATTAGCAAGCTCTATATTATCCAATGTCCTCTATCTCTTGTTATCCTTACAGCTATCTGCTCAGTCCTTCACTGGCAGGCATACCCCCGTAGGCGAATGTATCCCAATACTAATTTATATGAAAATGGTTGACTCTAATATTTTGTTAGATATTGATCTGGAAGACACGCCTTGCCATGTTGTTGACTGTCCGGAATTATGCAAGCTGAGTATAGATAAAAAGTTTAATCTTAAGGTTCTTACTTACAATATTAGAAGTCTGCAAAAAAACTTCGACCAATTTCTTTTATCTTTATCGAGATTTAACCTGATTTTCGATGTGATTGTCCTAACAGAATGCTGGCTGAATGAGGGGTCTGTTATTCCACAAATTTTAGGGTTTCAGTCTTTCAGAACAAATAAATCTACTAATAAAGCTGGAGGTGTTGTGATCTACGTGAACAGTTTATGGATGCCACAAGTCTCGGAGCCAAGTTTCAATGAGGCGGATTGCTTGCACGTTGCAGTCAAGAATAGGTTTAACATCTTAGGTATATATCGGTCCCCTTCGTTTACTGATACCGCAACTTTTACTAATTCACTCACGTCCACGGTCTTGTCAATCAAGGGCTCGCCCTGTGTGATAGTTGCAGGAGACATAAATATTAACACGCTCTCAGAAAACAATTTACACGCGGGCGCTTGTGCTAACTACCTCTGCCGGTTAGCAGAGCTAGATTTAAAGCAAACAGTGACTAAGCCTACTCGCGGTGATTCTTGTCTGGATCACGTTCATGTTACTTCCAGACTACAGGCTTCATCGGTCGTCTGCAAATCGGATGTCACGGACCACGATTTGGTTGTCACAGGAATAAGCACAGAGTCATCCAAACAAGTCCTAACGAAGAGGCTTCTGCAAAAAATTGACTATAAATCTGTAGAAACCGAGCTTGGCAAATTAGACTGGAGCAGTGTTACATCCTCAAACACAGTACCAGCGGCTGTCTCAGCCTTCAATGGTCTCCTCTCGGATATTATTTCCAAACACACAACTTATGTTCCCGTTAGTCGGTCCAAGTTTGCCATCAAGCCTTGGATGACGCCGGGGCTGATTCGATGCTCGAGGCACAGAGACCATCTGCACTTAAAAAGTCGCAAATACCCGAATGACCAAACCATAAAACAGATATACCTCCGCTACAAAAATTTCCACAACAGCCTCCTACGAAAACTAAAACATAACTACGAATCATCAGAGTTAGAGGAAAATAAAAATAACCCTAAGAGACTATGGAACTCAATTAAAAATATAACAAATACGACAAAAAGCACACAGAAACCACTTGAACTAACTCAAATAAAGGATTCTGTAACCGATTCACTTGATTGCTGTAATCAATTCTTTGCTGGTGTTAGTGAGAATCTGGCTAGTGGCATATTAAAAACGTTAAACCGGACCCAGGATGATCTAGCAGATAGTATGACCTCAAATGTAACTCCCTCACAGTCACTTTTTTTGCATGCGACCAACGAATCGGAAGTTGAATCCTTAATAAATGCTCTAAAACTAGATAGCTCTCCTGGTCTTGATGGGATTACTAATCGCCTGCTAAAGACAATCAAAACCCACATCATCCCACCCCTCACCCATATATATAACCTTAGTCTATCCGAGGGAATCTTTCCGTGTGAATGGAAGGAGGCGGTAGTTATCCCAATACACAAGGCCGGTGATAAACGAGATCCTACGAACTACAGACCAATTTCCTTACTTGGGATATTTTCAAAAATTCTGGAAAGGTTGGTTTCTAGGCGCTTAGTCAGCTTCCTAGAAAGTAATTCCACAATTTCCGATCGCCAGTTTGGTTTTCGTGCAAAGAGATCGACTGAAGATGCTGTAGTGCTCTTGACAAAACTAATCTCAGGATACCTGGATAACAATGAGGCCTGTCTTGGCATTTTCCTAGATCTATCCAAGGCGTTCGATACCGTCTCCATTCCGATTCTACTTAAAAAACTGGAGCTTGTGGGTGTGAGAGGAATCGCTTTGGACTGGTTTAAAAGCTACCTGCTCGGACGAACCCAACGGGTGAAGATTGGCCAGGACGTAAGTAACCCTATGAATGTCGCTTTTGGAGTCCCACAGGGAAGTGTCCTGGGTCCAATATTATTTAATATTTACATCAATGACATTGCTTCTGACAAAGTACCCAATGCCGATGTCATATGTTATGCTGACGATACAGCGATTCTCTTTCATGACGAAAACTGGACCAAAGTTTGGAGAGCGTGGTATGGGTGCTGTTGTGGACTGGTTGAGATGTAACCTGCTCACTCTGAATATTTTGAAAACAAAATTTCTCTGTTTTCATAAAACAAGTGTCTCAGCCCCAACTACTATATACCCAACATCAAAGTTCACACTTGCAACCAAAACGAATTGGCAAATACTTCCTGCCCTTGTCAGTCAATTGATAGGGCTCGTTCTATTAAATATCTTGGTGTGGTAATCGACGAAAAGCTGGATTTTAAGGAGCACATAACAACAACAGCAAGTCGCGTCCGCAAACTTATTTATGTTTTTAAAAATCTGCGCAACTCTGCTAGCAAGACGCTGCTTAGAACAGTCTATATTAGCTTATGCCAATCTGTACTAACATGTTGTATAACTGCATGGGGCGGGGCCTATATGTTGTTGTTGGAAAAGGCACAACGCGCTGTCCTTAAGGTTATCCTTCGAAAGCCGATTAGATTCCCAACCAAGCTTGTCTACAGCGATATCGACGTTCTCACTGTTCGTGGATTGCTCGTTCTGCGCGCAGTGACTAATGTGCATAAAACGGTCTTAGGGTCTTCTAATTACTACTCCATGCTACAGAAGCGCACCTTCAAAGTCCCCATTCCTTCAACTAACTCAGTATTCGCTCAACGCTTCCCCAATTTCTTACAGCCATTTGTTTATAATAAGGTTAACTCCAAAATCTCGATTAAAGAATTGTCGGTTAAGGAAGCTCAGGTAAAAACATCAATATGGCTCAGATCCCTTACGTATGAGGAGATAGAGGATCTATTTAGAGTAGCTAAGTGATAACACAACACTGACACACACACACACAAACACACACAGATATACACATTTGCATACACTACACACCTCTACACGCACCGTTATTGTAATTAGCTAGAATGTCCTATATATATACAATTCGTGTTACTATGTATTTATTTCATTTTCCTAATGGTGGCATCTTATTAGCTTTTCGCGTCAATTATGTAAACTCATGTCTGAATTGGCTTCCTACGAGACAGGCTGCGCCTAGTGTAGGGGCCAGTGTAACCTCAAATTGTTAAGTTTTAGGTGCATGTTATTGTCATTTAGTTGTTATCTGGAAATTTGTTTTTTGTATAACATTAATATGATAGTCGTGTACAATAAATAAATTTGAATTTGAATTTGAATTTGATTACTTATAAATAGTGACTTTTTCTGTCCAACTAATTTTCTTCATCCAACGCCAACACCTCATTCTATAGGCTTCCAGTACCTCCCTGTCCCTTTGCATAATGATCCGTCTCACATCCATATAAAGCTATGCCAAACCAAAATTGTAATCGGTCGGTGTCGGTCGCATAGCTAGTGAGAAAAACGACACCCTGGAAGTGCTCCTGGTGACAGGGAAAGACTTTCCCTGCAGTTCCTGAAAAGTATAGAGAAAGCGACCAAGATGCCTGAACATACCAGGTTCACGAGAACACCAAAGCCACCAAGTCCACGATGCATTACACACTGCTGAAGACCGCTTGAAAAGCGACCGTCCATAAAATAATTCGTGGACGCCAGGACCCTTAGCAAATGAGTAATGCAACACAAGGATCCCTACATAAAATTGATAATATGGATATATTTTTAATGATACTCGATTTGATAGTACTTTCAGTCGAGTTCTTAAATTTATGAGCAAAAATGTAGGTAATCAAAAATATCTGACCTCGTCTATGCCGTTAACAAAACAGGCGAGTACACATATTTTTTAGGAAATTTCTTACGTCGATTTTCATGTCACCAAAAACTATTCCACGAATGTCTTTTAATTTTTTTTTCTAATCACATAATCATCAATTCATAGCTTTTCGAATAATCGATCAACTATTCAACGTAAATAGTTTCGAATTTGTCACAAATCGTAGCTTAACTATTCATCGAATTTACCTTTCATAGAATAATTACTTGGTCGTAGTATTCATTTATCGAAACATGATTCACAGATGGCACGTCCCATTTATTATTACTGCCACGAAAAATGTTTCATCGTAGTAACGTTTCGGATCATAAAGAAAAATAACCTTCACCTAACCCAACCAAGTCAGATCTAGCCGTCGGGTTTCAGGTCATAAAAAAAAAATAACCTAAAACTAACCCAACCAAGTCGGATCTAGCCAAGTCGGGTTTCGGATCATAAAAAAAAAATAACCTTCACCTAACCCAACCAAGTCAGATCTAGCCAAGTCGGGTTTCAAGTCATAAAAAAAAATAACCTAAACCTAACCCAACCAAGTTGGAACTAGCCAAGTCTGGTTTCAGGTCATAAAAAAAAAACCTAAACCTAACCCAACCAAGTCGGGTTTCGGGTCATAAAAAAATATTATGTTAGGTCCTTGAAGCGTATTATTGAGTATAGTAACACTGGTGAAATGATTTTCTATGATATAATTATTATGGGGACTGAAACTTACGTGAAACCAAAATTATAGTAAAAGCGATTCGATGAACGACTTCGTCGATAAACAAATAAATTAATGAAGTAAAATTCGATGAGTTGATTCTTGTGTAAAAGGTAATTCGAGTAAATGTACAAGCGATCTAACGAAGTTCGATGAATGATTCCTAAGTTGTAATAAAATTCTGCAAATAGTGTTATAAGACCATAATCGATGAAACGATTTTCGGTAAAGTGATGGATTACCTGGAGAAACACCTTTAGTGTTTATTAAATCATTATACACAATTTCTTGTTCTTTAGTTGTCTCTAAAAACTTGCCCAAAACTATTGTGGCCGCTTTTGACGTGAACAAGTTTTGTAAGGTGAACAGTGTGTACAGTGAACAAATTGTATATGCGTAGTGATTTAATAAATATTAAAGGTGTTTTGCTTCTAGACTTGTTCCTAGACTTCAGCTATTTCTAAAAAAATATCAGATTATGAAGGTATAAGAAAAAAATCGAATGTTTCCCATTACCCGTCGCCTTAAGGGGACTAACAATCAATACGTACCCGTGGTATCATTTTAATGGCATTTGATATTTGGTCCGCCTGCGCCAAGTCAGACTAAGAAAGTAAAAAAATAAAATATTATTCGTAGAAGAAAATGATTATTAAAATAAGTAACAAAAAAGGGGTGATCGAAGAAGGCGAGGAGCTCGGGGGGCGGAGGCCCCGCATAAAATAATAGCAATCTAAATTGGAAACAAGAAATTGTGATTTTCGTAATTTTCATTTTGAAAAAACATATGTGGTTTTTTATTAGAGGAAATATTATTTGTTGTGATTGTGAACATGCTCATTCAATAAGGCTAAAATATATTTTTTTAATAACACCGTTGTCTTTTTGTGTGGAGAGAAGGTCATGTAAAGGGATCACAGGATTGATTTAAGACCGCTTTGTGGTTTGCTATGTTTTATAACTATGTGGATTGTTTATTTGGCTATTTATTGAAGATGATACTATTGTTAAAGGATATATGCTTATTCATGTGTATTTAAGTAGGGTAGAGTGTGGTATCTATGGCAAATAGGCTAAGTTGTCATGTTTGTCATTTTCTATAATAACGAGTCAGTGAAAATTGTAATAGTATATTAATAAATGATTACCGAATATAACATTATGAAAAAAACGTTTTTGATAAGGTTTTCATCATTGGGTAACTTACTTCCGATATGACATTCATTGAGTCTTGATTGACTGGTTACACTTAACGATTAGATCCTGTATATGCTTCTTCGCAGACATGATAAAGACAGTCGCAGCTTACGTTGCATCTTCGCACTATGTGTTCTCTCTTCCCGATGAAAGAATTCATCAGAAAAATCGCGACAGATCACGTTGGGGGAGGGAGGTGTAGAAGGAAACCTCATGTGTATTTTTCTACAGTGAACGAACTTCTTATTTCATTTTCCATTCCATGAAGGCCTTCTTCACCTCACTGAATTCAGTCTTGAAACCTTTTTGAGGATGACATTGGTGTTTGTATAAATTTGATAAAACTTACCCCAGAACTCTGAGCGCAGACAGCATACGCCGCGATGAACAAACTCAGCAACCACGTACGCATGTTGACTGGCTAGCCTTTAACTACCCGCTGCTATATAACAGCATAAATAAAATTAATATTTGTCCCATTTAGCGGTGTGAAATAAGCTCCTTAACCAATTTTCTTCATTACATGCTTGCTTAATTGTCCTACTATTTGATTAACACTGAAAATTGTATCCAGCACCAAACCGAATCAATAATTATCACCATAGATCCGCGTGAAATGTACTTTTTTTTAATAAAGAAGAACCGCCTTTCTAACCAAACCGAGAAATCAAAAATAATCCGTGTTCAACAATAAAATCCAAAGAAATAAAATAAAGGTCTAAACTAAAACTGATATCCCAACACGTTTTTAAAACCCATCCTTAATCCGTGTAGGTATGTACACGGATTATATTACAGACATTTTAGTTTACTTTTGAAAACGGTTATGTTTTTATATAAAAAAAATTGAACATTTTTGTAGAGGTTGTAAAGTAAGCAATATATAGATGAACGAGTAAATTTCGATAATACGAGTTCATATATTGTATTTTCAGTCGAGACTAATTTATTTATTTAAACTTTATTGCGCAAAATACATAAGTAAAAGTACAAATGGCGGACTTAATGCCATGAGGCATTCTCTACCAGTCAACCACAAGGTCAAACAGAGACATTATTGGTGCGGGAAGGGTGTACAACAATACGTGTATACGCACGATGCAAATGTCGAAACAAAAAAAAACACTAGTTACGTTGACAAATACATATTTATGGGAATACATATATATATTTTTGTTTGTTTTTGTTACTGGATCAATTAAAAGAGAAAAGCGTGCTTATTTCGATTTTTATGTTAATAAAAATATATATAAACCCAATGTTATGTGGAATCATCTTAAACGACATACTATTGTGGGCAACGTCCGTCCGCCTGGTATACCAGAACATCTTAATAAACCCGATGATGTAAATGATTTTTTCTTGGATTTGCCTGGGTCCGCAGATTTGGACCCCGATACCTTACAGTTTTTTAAAAATAATAAATTCACAAGCGGCGAGTTTAATATCAAATTATGCACCGAGAGTGAAGTCTCAAAAATAATTAATGAGATAAGCACCGGGGCATCAGGTTTTGATGGCTTAACAATTGAAATGATACGGTTGACACTACCAATCACCTTGCCTGTTATTACACATATGGTGAATAAGTCTATAGAGTCCGGAGTCTGTCCAGATGATTGGAAGTGTGCTCGCGTGAAGCCCATCCCCAAAGGCTCTGCTGTGGAAGAGTTTAAAGATTTGCGACCCATTAGCATATTGCCTATACTGTCTAAAATAGTCGAGAGAATTATATGCACTCAATTGACGAGATACCTCGAAAACGAGCGAGTGCTTCCTGTGACGCAGTCCGGCTTCCGCAGCGGCCATGGCACTGCGACGGCGCTGGCGCACGTCGCCGACGACGTCCTGGCGGCTTCCGACGCCGGTTGTGGCAGCATACTGGTATTATTAGATTTTTCACGGGCCTTCGACTGTCTCAACCATGACTTATTATTAGCGAAAATGGAGTATTATGGGGTTTCGGTTTCTGCGAGTCAATGGTTTAGATCATTTCTTAAAAATAGAACACAATATGTGGAGACCGAAAATGAAGTCGGCGAGTGCAAAACGTCACAGGTTAAGACAATAAAAAGAGGCACGCCGCAAGGATCAATATTAAGTCCCATCTTGTTTATTTTATTTACAGCCGATCTTCTAGAAAACGTTAAGCATTGTAAAATACATTTATATGCTGACGATACCCAGATTTATTATTCCTTCAAAAGCACTGACGTAAGAGTGGCTGAAGGTCAAATAAATGAGGATCTGCAGGCAATATCCCACTGGTCCAGTGAAAATACGCTTGCTTTGAATCCTTTAAAGACTAAGTACATGATACTAGGCACTGCCGCACAGTGCCGCGATATCAAGTCGAATAATCCAATCATTATGCTGGATCAGCAGTTAATCGAACAAGTGGATATAGTTAAAAATTTAGGTGTCCTTATGGACAGCGAGCTACGTTTTATCGAACATATTCGGTTGAAAATTAGAAACGCGTATTTCAGATTAAAGGCGCTTTATACTTTAAGAGAAAATTTATCAGTCAAAGTACGTAAATTGCTTGTTGAAGCGTTAGTATTGTCTCACTTTAACTACTGTGATACTGTTTACGGTCCCCGGTTGTATGCCAAAACTGCTAACGCTATACAACGCGTCCAAAATGCATGTGCTAGATTTTGCTATAATGTGCCTAAGCGCGCACACATCACACCATTTCTCAACGAAACAGAAACGCTAAAGATGGCGGCGCGGAGAGAGCTCCATCTAGTGACGCAAGTCTATAAAACAGTACAAACAGGGAGACCAGAGTACCTATTTGAGAAATTAAAGTGGCCTGAGCAGCGAGACCGAGGCGTCAGGTCTATGCATGCAAATAAACTCATCGTGCCCAAACACAGCTCCATGGGGTTCCGGGGCAGCTTCCGTTTCCGTGCCTCAAAAGTATGGAATGATCTACCACCGCCTCTCCGGACTACCGTGATGTCATTGCCAACCTTCAAAGGTAAAGTGCGGAAAGTTATACTTTTGAGACAGCTCAATGAGTGCTGAGTGTTGCCCTTTTTTTTTTTTTCCCCACAGGATACTCATCTCATAACGTTACCGAAGTGTATTAAATATTGTACTAGAGCGTTACCTAATATATAATATTTAATTTCAAAACTAATGATAAAATCCTTGTGTTATTGTTTATATTCTAAATAGGTTTTTTGTTTTAAAATCAATGTAATTAGGCTAAAATTAAACAAAGTGAATGTGTCCCCCGTGATCAGCTAAGGTACTGTAACCGAGCATAAGGTGCAGGCTGAAAAACAGCGCTGTGCAGCCTACCCAGCTCACAGCATACGCTGAGCCTGAGCCTTTTGCCACTTGCCGAGCGAGATGGTACAAACGAGGACAATCAACTGTACTCCCATACATATCACCACGTTGAAATAAGGTTTATATTCGTTTACAAATGTAGGTACAGTTATCAGTGTCTTCGACAATGTGGTACTTAAAATTATGTTATGTATTTTTGTTGTTCTGGTGGCAATAAATCATTTTTTATTTTATTTTATTATTTTATATATGTCGGGGACAGGTACGGATGGATGGCCGGGTGCGGTGTGTGGCACATTAGTTGAGCTATTCGATATAGTTGTGAACGAGGAGGTAGTTCGAGCGAGATGAAACACTTCAGATACAATTAACTTGATTTATTCCTTATACAATGAAGCACAAAATAACAGTTCCTGACACAGAGGTCTGTAAGTTGGTATAGTACAAAGAAACGGGACAGTTCCAAGGCAGTAGTGCACTCGACGGTGACCCAAAGTGAAGTGTGGTGGGCGTTCGCCGAGTTAACCACCAAGACTGTCTAGCGCGCCAAAACAGGTTCAAGGGGGCGCTACTGTCGCCTTCCGGTGACGCGCTGGTTTCGTTAAGCTTCCATACTCATGACCGTCTCCAACACGGCCATCCTGCGATGACACACGTCCTCGTGTGTTGCTCTGAAACAATCAACAACCAAAACAGTATCCTCTCGGTCACTCCTGACAAACACGTCAAAATGGTAAGACAAACCGAAAACTTCATCTTTCCTTTCGCATCAAATAGTTACTGACACCTAAACTAAAAATATCACAAAAATCATTTTGACAACTAAGTGAAAGTTTTTGTTTTATAACCGCAATTTTTGAAAAGATTCAATCAAATCATGTTCTCCTACAACCAATTACCAGTTGTATCATTACTTATTCTTTCAATAGGGCAATACGCTTTAAATGCGATTCTACTACAATGTTACTTGTTGTGAAACAAACTAGCTATTTACCACTTCTACCTCAGAAAACACATTAGAAACCATGTACCACCATTTAACTTCCTTTCGGCTCGCCTTATTGAATAGAAAAACATTTAAATCAACAAAAATCCGTTCAACAAAACAGGTATCTCATTCGTGCCCTAGGGCTAATCTAGCCCCACGGGATCGCCGAGTCAACCTTATGACTCTACCGTCTCTGCGAGAGATCCGACCTCCGCCAGCACTTACTGCGCACCGCGTATCCACGGACTGCTCAGAGCAGATGCCGACTTCTACCGGACTACGGATACGGTGAAGTGACTGGTACGGTGCACTAACCGAACTGAGAACCTCCCTATCAGTCTCACTATCGTGTTTGACTACTTCAAATGGTACATAGCTCCCGGGCATTTCCCTCAACC
Source organism: Apotomis capreana (assembly GCA_947623375.1). Taxonomy (NCBI): domain Eukaryota; kingdom Metazoa; phylum Arthropoda; class Insecta; order Lepidoptera; family Tortricidae; genus Apotomis; species Apotomis capreana. The sequence goes on from OX392520.1 coordinate 5,334,544, forward strand.
TATCGTGCAAGTACGCGCACGTTCGGAATTTAAGTTTATGGCAAAGGGTCTTGCAATTTACAATACTACATGCCAACACTTCTAATAGGCTCGCTTCAGTAACTCGATTTACTGCACAGTACTGACAATTTTAGCTAGACTGATACAAGTCATACATAGTAACTGAATTATACAACCAATTGCCATGGAACTTATTGGAAATAAAGTCTTCCATAAGCGATCACTCGGCAACCGAATCACAGTAAAATGAAAACTCCTCACCAGATTGCCTCATATGGTGTGCTGACGCCATACACGTCAACTCTCTTCTCAGTGAAGTCGCCCTGTCGCTGACCGTCGGGCAGTTATTTCCGTCACGACTCGTACCGTGGCAGTTTAAGCATACGACTCATGGATTCGCTGATAACAACTGAGGTCACGTATCTTTTCCTGAAACAAAAACTCCAAGCACAGTATCCCAAGCAACAAGTAAAATGTTACATCATATGTAAAGAAAATAGACATCTGATACAAATCAATAGTTCAAGAACAAGCACCCATTAATAAAAAATACCGCTTTTTACAATAATTAAAAATATTGGATACAGTGCCTCCTTTGTCCGGCTAGATTATTAAAGCAGCCGCTCCTACTACTAAGTACTGTGTATGATTGATGTACCGTCACAGTGCAATTTTTAAATTATAAACTTTAATAAGGGTAGGTAAACTGCGTAGCGGTCATATTAATCAACACTAAATCTCTGTAGAAACATTTCGCGTTCGGCCATATTATATCACTACGAAAACAATAGTTAGAAAAACGTGCAATAAACTTTGTTTCAAATGATTATTAATTTCTATCACGCAATATTCAACTTTTACTTGGAGGGTCGCTTTTACCTGTACCCGGTAATACTTTTTTTGACAAATACCCACCAAACTGAATCAGTGTGACTCAAGTCTACCCCAGCATTTAGCTACACTTTAATTAGTGAACACTATATCGGAATCGTAGTGACAAGTTAACGACTGACCTGATGTGTTTTTAAAGTGTGTCGGTGAGGCCATAGTGCCTACGTCCACGCGTCGCTTGTAGTTGACTGTCGCTTCTGGGTCACTTTGTTGGTGCAACGGCTGTCGATGTGTCCCACTGTTCTTGAAGCAAACAATGAACTTTGATGTGGTTTGCTGTTAACTGCTAGCTTTTGTCGCTGAGGTGGTAAGTTGTGGTTTTCTTTTATACGAAGTAAGCAATCGAATTTTTCATCTCCGTTTCTCTCGCAATGAAAACAATTTAAACAGTGCAATCTTCATTTGTTTTCATACGGTTTTGTAGGTCTCCGTGACGGTGTTAGTTTTTTTCTTCCGTTTTATTCACTTCGTGTTCCATCATTCTTCGTGTTCGCTCATGGGCCCGTAGATACTATCCCAACTTCTGATGTCGGGGACAGGTACGGATGGATGGCCGGGTGCGGTGTGTGGCACATTAGTTGAGCTATTCGATATAGTTGTGGACGAGGAGGTAGTTCGAGCGAGATGAAACACTTCAGATACAATTAACTTGATTTATTCCTTATACAATGAAGCACAAAATAACAGTTCCTGACACAGAGGTCTGTAAGTTGGTATAGTACAACGAAACGGGACAGTTCCAAGGCAGTAGTGCACTCGACGGTGACCCAAAGTGAAGTGTGGTGGGCGTTCGCCGAGTTAACCACCAAGACTCTGTCTAGCGCGCCAAAACAGGTTCAATGGGGCGCTACTGTCGCCTTCCGGTGACGCGCTGGTTTCGTTAAGCTTCCATACTCATGACCGTCTCCGACATATGTATATATATATATAATATTTATTAATACTATTCGTCCTCGATATGACGTTAAACTGTCGTGCACTTGCTCCCAAGTGTATACTGCCAACTCAGGGCGTGCGAACTTTTGGTACGGCCTGGTTGGAACAACTGGTGCTAGGGCAGGGTACTAGTTTAGGGCGGCTCATGTCTTGAACGGCAATGACGGCGCCCTCGAGCCAAGTGAGTAGGCTCACTGTCCACCTACCAACACGCACCCGGACGAGCGCGGTGGGTTAAATGTCCAATCCCCTCCATTATGAAACGAAAACCCAAGAAACGGCCTCTAGTGCCCGGCAGCTCCGGGGGTGCTGCTGATGGCGGTGGGCAGTCTCTCCCTGGAGAAAGGGGTGCGAAGAATCCCCGGGCGTTGTTACTTCCCAACCGTCAAACGACAAAGGCAAACGTCAAAAGGAATACCGATAAAAAGCTTAATATTCTCACATACAATGTCAGAACATTGAGAACAGAAGAAAGACTTATAGAGTTAGAGAATGCGCTTAGTAATATTTCGTGGGATATTGTTGGTCTGTCTGAGGTGAGGAGAGAAGGGGAAGACGTAATAGAGCGAGAGGAAAACATATTTTTCCATCACGGAGTTACGGGCGGTCTTTACGGAGTAGGCTTTATGGTCGCTAAACGGTGGAAAGACAATATTATTGAGTTCATAGCCTACTCAGAACGGATCGCTGTCTTAAAATTCCGTATCACCGAAAAGGAAACCCTCACGATCGTTCAAGTGTACGCCCCCACTTCATCACACTTAAATGAAGAAGTGGAAGAGTTTTACGACTTATTGAACAAAGCCTGTGACGAGCACCGTGGTACGTGGAATGTGGTGCTAGGCGACTTCAACGCCAAGGTAGGAACAAAAGAAGAATTGGATGATGGCCGTATTCTAGGACCATATGGGTTAGGAAACCGAAATGAACGTGGTTCTCGCCTTATCCAGTTTGCTTTTGGACAAAACCTTTGTCTCTGCAACTCTTTCTACTATAAAAAGCCACACCGCAGATGGACTTGGATTTCACCCGATGGTAAAACCAAAAACGAAATAGATTTTGCTCTCACATCCACTACTAGCAAGCACATTATTCAGAATGTTCAAGTAATCAATAGAATACAGTACAGCTCAGATCATAGGCCTATCCGCATTCAATTGAAATTTAACTCCAGGATTCATCGACAACACAAAATAGTCAGCAAAATTAAGAAGTTGGACAAAGACACTTTATTGTTAAATAAGGACCAGTTAAATTTAGAATTAAATAACGCTTTCCGTTTATTGAAATCCGACTCTGATACAGATTTCGACAATGTCAATGTAGAATATACGAAACTGGAAAAATGTATAAGAATAGCCAACAATAAAATTAAAAAACAAAATAATAAAACAAAGAAATTATCCCCACATAGTTTACACCTATTAAAAGAAAGAGAACAACACCGAGTAAATGTTACCAGCCCAGAATACAAACTCATAGACAGGAAAGTTAAACGGAGTATTAGAAAAGATATTCGAAACTACAATAGCAATACGATAAAAATAGCATTGGAGAAGAATCGGTCACTCAAAGTAGCGAAACAAGGCATATCTAAGGGAAAAACTTGGATAACCTGTTTGAGAGATGAGGAAGGTGTGAAGCAAGGAAATAGGGAGAAAATAACAAATATTTGCACAAACTATTATAAACAACTCTACTCTGACAGCACTTCAATACCCACCAGCCAACCTGTCATCAGTTACTCCTGCCCTGATTCTATCCCACCCATTACTGGCTACGAGGTCCACCTTGCTCTTGCCAAGATGAAATACAGCAAAAGTCCCGGTGAGGATGGAATCTCGGCGGAGGTACTGAAGATAGGAGAACCTACACTTTTACCACATATTACAAATCTATTCAATTCCATTCTAAAATCTGGTACTTTCCCCGAAAAATTTTGTCATTCGAATATAATTTTATTACACAAAAAAGGTGACAAATCTGACATAAATAATTATAGACCGATTAGCCTTGTTTCACACCTATATAAAGCCTTTATTAAGGTAATAGAGGGTCGCATTGCAGGTCAGTTGGACAGCAACCAGCCCCCTGAACAGGCGGGGTTTAGACCTGGGCTCTCTACCACGGATCATCTGCAAACATTAAATCAACTTATAGAAAAATACAGTGAATTTAACATCCCTCTTTATTTGGCCTTCGTAGATTATTCCAAAGCTTTTGACAGCATTACACATACATCCATATTTTCCGCACTACAAAATCAGGGCATAGACTCCACATATATACAGCTCATCCGCAATATCTACGCTTCCAGCACCGCCAGTATCAATCTGCAGTCCCCCGGGCCTTTATTTAATATACATAAAGGCGTCAAGCAAGGAGATCCGCTGTCACCTAAGCTGTTCACCTGTACCCTTGAGCAAATATTCAGGAAGCTGGCGCCCGAATGGGTGGGTAAGGGTATTGTTGTTGATGAGACGCGATTAACAAATCTGCGTTTCGCCGACGACATTGTCCTGTTCTCAACATCAGCTACGGAACTCGGTGTCATGCTACAAGACCTAAGCAGAGCAAGCCTTGAGGTTGGACTAATGATGAACATGTCAAAGACTAAACTCATGACCAACAGCTCCCAGAGAAGAGTAGAAGTGGATGGTGGAAGAATGGAATATGTCCATGAGTACATTTACCTGGGCCAAATAGTCTCCTTCCAGGCTCGACAAGATAAGGAGGTCGCAAGACGTACCGAGAATGCCTGGAGGAGCTATTGGTCTATGAAGGATTATATGAAGGGAAACCTTCCAATATCGTTAAAACGGAAACTCATGGACATGTGCATTCTTCCAATCCTGACCTACGGAGCACAGACTTGGTCTTTGACAAAAGTTCAGAAGTCCACCCTCAAGGTTTGTCAAAGAGCCACGGAACGCAGTATTCTGGGCGTAAAACTAACTGACAGAATCAAGAACACAGTACTGCGTTCCAAAACGCTGGTAGCTGATGTAGCCCAAGCGGCCGCAAAGCTTAAATGGGACTGGGCCGGACACGTATCTCGCATGCCGGACGATCTGTGGGCTAAAGTTACCACCGAGTGGGTCCCACAAAACAGCATCCGGCGTCGTGGTAGACCTCGAAGGAGATGGCGAGACGAACTTGACGCCTTTCACCGAGACTGGTGGGAGATTGCTCGGGACAGGGACGCATGGAAGAATGAGAGGGAGGCCTTTGCCCAGCAGTGGGACAATATGGGCTCTTAATAATAATAATAATAATAATAATTAATACTATATACATATGATGAATATGGATTATATATATAGATAGGGTACCTGCTGTTAAATTACTACGACGAGATTTAATGTTGAAGATTCTCCAAAAGGTGCTTGCGCACCAAGCGCTTGAAAGATAGCTTGTTCTCAGCTTGACGTATACAGAGGGGAAGGGCATTCCAGAGATGAATTGCCTGCACTGTGAACGAATTGCCCATGGCACCAGAGCGATGGGGAGGAACAGAGAGTAGTAGTTTATGGGAGGTACGGAGCTCGCCGCCTGGCCGGGCACTTACGAACTGAAACTTTGATCCGAGGCAATCTGGTGCCACAGGGTCATAAAGAATAGAAAAGAGAGTACACAAAATCCTTAGTGACCTACGTTCGCGAATCGGAAGCCACTGCAGCTGTCGACGATGAGACATGATCATATTTGCGTAGCCCAAAAATAAAACGGATACAGTTGTTCAGGAGCCGGTCAAGTCTGTCCAAAAGTCCTTGGGTTACATTAGTGTAGCACACATCCCCATAATCTATCACCGGCAGCACCAAAGTCTGTATAAGGAGTGTGTTTGTACTTATCGGGAGGAAATGTTTAAATCTGTAAAGAGATCGTAAAGTACATGTAACTCTACGACAGACCTCAGACACTTGCGGCTCCCAACTAAGTCCACCATCAATTATTAAGCCCAGGTCTTTCACCTGCGCGTCAAAAGGGATCACTATGTTCTCAAAACAGACTGGTGACAATTGCGTCAGATCCCTAGAGACCAGTGTGCGGGGACTTCCAAGAACTAGTGCTTGACACTTAGAAGGATTGACAGCAATGCCAAAGAGTCTAGACCAAGATGAAATGTGGTCGAGATCCATATTTAAACGGGATACAGCACTGTTCATATCATCAGGCCTCACATGGGTGTATAGTTGTAGGTCATCAGCATAGAGATGATATGAGCAATTGATGTTGGGGGTGATGAGATTGATAAGTATATGGAGAAAAGTAAAGGTGACAAAATTCCGCCTTGCGGTACCCCAGAACTTAAATCGCACCAATCAGAGTGAGACCGATTGGCACGTACAGCCTGGCGACGATCACGCAGATAGGAAGCAAGCCACCGAGCCACTGACGACGAGATATTTAGGCGATGAAGCGCAGCAAGGAGAAGCTCGTGATTGACGGCGTTAAAGTCGTTAGAGAAGTCAATGAGGACCATAATAGTGAGCTGGGAAGATTCAATACCGTGCCTAACATCTTCAATAACCTTTAGCAGAGTGGTGGATGTACCGTGACCAGGACAGAAGCCCGACTGGAGTGGTGAAAGAAGCTGGTTGGAGTAGATGTAGGCAGACACTTGCCTATGCACAACGGCTTCCAGGATTTTCGACAAAAACGGAAGAATTGAAATGGAGCGGAATTCTTTAAGCAAAGTAGGGTTGAGAACTTTGGAGAATTTAAATTAAGCTTTTGGAAGAGGAATAACATAAGCACTACGCCATAAGGAGGGAAAAACACCTGAACACATAGAAAAATTGACAATATAAGTAATAATTGGCACAATACTTCCCAGGATGCTCACTATCATTACTCTGTTTACTTCATCATGGCCAGTCGCGTTCGACTTCACGAATATAATCAACTTTCGTATCTCGTCCTCAGTGACAGAAGTGAAATTAGACATACTGTTTGAAAGGTTTGGAAGGGCGTTTATCAGCGAAATACTGTGAGATATAGTGGCGGGGTCTAAGGTTGAAGATTTTGAGAAGTGAGCGTTTAAATCGTTTAGACTAATCAGAGTGCTTTAGAGGACCATTTCGAGGAAATACATCAAAGACATCAAAGTACGAGTATTTTATATTGGTCATTAAACTCGGCTCCTTGTTGTAGCCTCATTGCTCTAAAAATTTGGGCTATTATAAAGCAAATGTTGTGGCCCCAGATTCAAACGACGTATGGTCGATTTTCAACCCAGTTATGAAGAAATAACAAAAATATTCAAACTTACCTACCTTTCACCTTAATAAAATTTCAGGCTAGGTTACACTCAGGTAAACAATCCAACGTTATATTCTACACTGAAAGGTCATTTTAACGTAGATCTCAAAGAATTCTCTGCACTCCCTTTTCGATCTTATTTGATCCAACCACTCCCGATTATTTCAAATTCAAGTTTCAACTTGTGACTGCTCACCCTGGTTGCACTCTCCGTACTTCTCGTAGACTTAAGCTAGTAGTCCCCCTTCACCGCTCCGGTTTCATGGCCAATTTTTTCACGGTTCAGGCAATACGCCTCTGGAACGCTCTCCCACTCAACATCAGGCAAGCTCAGAGCAAGGTCTCCTTCAAGCGCATGTTGCGCAAGCATCTTTTGGACAGTCTCTCTTCCTAACTCTCTTCGAAATATTTTACTTTGGGTACATAATATATGTATGTAAGTATATCATATAAAGTATTCGTTTAAGTGTATGGTAATTAATTAATTATATATATATTCTTATATAGTATATCTTTAGGTAATTGATTTGTGTTGTATTACTGTTTGTCTGTAACCTTTGATCCTGCACCGACTACATATTTCTGCTTAACTCAGTGGTTGACTGGTAGAGAATAACTAAAGGCATTAAGTCCGCCATTTGTACTTTTTTTTGTATTGTGCAATAAAGTTTAAGTAAATAAATAACGGTACGTAATATTAACATAGGGCTTGTGTTGTGTACAAATCACGCGAGGTTTTTTCGGCAACTTTTGTCCGGCATCATTAAGTCAGCCTTTTGTACGAATTATTTTCTATTTGTGCTATAAAGATCAAATAAGTCTATAACAAAGCTAGGCAAATAATTAAACTGCTCTAAGAAATTTAAATTAAGCTATTATTTTGCAGCATCAGTTATTTATTTTGACGCCTTGAGACCGTATACATTTTCAACGGCATTAAATTATTTCATTAATTAATTATAACTATTTTTTTGTATAGAATCTTTTTATCGATTCATATTTTTCATGTGGTAATACCACATTTTTAATTTACCTTTCTTAATTTACCTTTGTGTCATTATTTATAAAAATAAAAATGTGGTATTACCACATGAAAAATATGAATCGATAAAGATTCTATATAAAAATTTATACCAGCGCCATCTCTCTCGCAGTCTTCACCGTCCCCTCTTTTTTCGTCGGGGGTTAAAAAATAGAATTGATTGACATCCTCAAAAAAAATTAGTCAACATGCCTATTATAAATAAAATAAAATTTGTACAATATTACAATCTCCTAGATTTAACGATATTTATTGTCAATATCATGCATTTTCTAGTCATTTCTCGATGTTCGATCAATACAGAACCCAATTTATTCCATAAAACATGGAAACAGTCGCAAATATTTACGAATTTTATGATGAAAAAAGCACTGCCTGAATCTAATCTTTATATATTCTTCTAACTTTGTCCTTGACTGTAAAATTAAGATTCCAAATGAAATACACTTATGAGTATGAGTATGAGTATCAATTGCATTTTAATATTAATATCAGCTCCCTAGTCCTCTCTAAAGTCCTACCGTGCTATAGATAGTCCAATGCCTATAAATTGCAATTGTTCTAAATTTCACCTGGGGTGCTGTGTTGACGCTTGAACTGGGCACCGCACCGGGCGCCTTGAAATTGACGTTGATTTGATGAAGGGCGCTCCAGCCCTCTGCTGGCAGCGCTGCTTCTGTGGGCCACTACCGGCTGTATTCGCCGAATAGATTATTAATAACTAAAAATGCTCATTTCGATTTACAACATTTAGGTATATAAACTTATACTAAGCTTTTTTTTATCATTCGTATAATTTTCCCTTATTATACTACCTAAATATGCATCTAGGACTATATCAACAGCCCTGCTCAGTCAAAAAAATATCATTTAGGTTTCTGTGCGCCCGCAAAAGGCGGGAAAAAGCTTCACTTTATTTTTTTTTTCAACTAGAGAAAAATCTGTAATATTTTTCTAGGAATGAGGAAACTTCAAAATATTTGACAAACGTATCCATTCCCTATTCAAAATTTTTTGGACGTAAGTGTAAGTAATCCGTACCGGTTAATGCTACCGGTGTAAGTAAGTAAACATTTTATGGTACACAAAAAACAGGTAAATTCTATAACAAATAACATCAAATACAGGTCCAAAGGCGGTGTATCTACATATATATTTATAATTATTCCGTGGTGCTGGTGAGCGGCCGTGCTCCGCACTTGAATAACCTAATTAGACCACTTCTTTCTTTATTTTCAGATGGTGATTAACACTGCAGTATTTTTCCCATCTGGTCACACGTGGTCTCTTTGGCTTGGTTTGGTCGTAGTGCAATCAGCATCAAAAATATCTGAAAATTTTAGTACGTAATTTGACATGAGGAAGCTAGCTGTAAAATTGACAAATATGTTTGATGCGAATAAAATCCCCCAGTTTGGCAGGCCCAACTTTGAGAAACACATCCATCGTCGAATCAGACTCCACTAGGCAGTGTAGGCAGCGCCTGAGAGGCTGCGCAATTGTCGTGAGACGGGGGTGTTTGTCGTGTCTTAAGACGAAGTCTCACTCATACTATGGGCCTTATCATAGCCGACCCTGACGGGAGGGTCAGCCCCGATCACCACTTCCATGAGTTCCTTAAGAACATCATCCCAGCCGACCCTGACGGGAGGGTCAGCCCCCATCACCACTTCCATGAGTTCCTTAAGAACATCATCCCAGCCGACCCTGACGGGAGGGTCAGCCCCCATCACCACTTCCATGAGTTCCTTAAGAACATCAAGGCAAGCACAGCCAATACATTAAATTTAATGATGACGTCACCCCTGACGATGTAGTTATTTCAGATAGGGCAACTGTAGGGAATTCTCCTGAAGTCGCCGTCTCCTCAAGCTCCAAGCGTCATCCTAAGCATAGTCGATGGCGGAGCAATGTAAAACGTAGCATCAACCCTGTTGTCAGTAAAAATAAGCATCCCTCGGTATTAGCAACCAGGGCAGTATATTTCAGTAGGCGCCCCCACTGGGAGCAAACTTGAACTACACACAATTAAACAAAGTTTCTAGTTAATTGTTAATTATCCATGGTTTTTTCTCATTTAGTATTAACCACTTTTAAGCCAGAGATATCTCCAGAGATCTAGTAGATTAGTCTTAGTTTTTAGTATAGATAAGTTAGGTTAGTCAAACTCCGGTGCTTCTCCAAGCGGAGTAGCACGTCTGGCACCAGCAGTGCAAAGGGTCCTTCGGACCCGCAAGCAACCGTGGATTAAAAAAAAAAAAAAAAACTTGCGATTTGCGAGAGAATCTTGTATTAAGGCGATCACGCAGCGAGTTCGCCGCGACGATTATTTGTATAGAAAACTCGCCCGCAAATCGCAAGTGTGAAATACAAAAATACGAATACAAAATATTATACGACGCGTTTGGCTCGGTTTGTAGACACCTGCCTACTGAGTCGGCGGTCCCGGGTTCGAATCCCGGCCGGGGCAAATATTTGTGCAAATATTTGTTCTTGGGTCATGGATGTTATCTATATAATTATGTATTTATATATTATGTATATCGTCGTCTAGTACCCATAGTACAAGCTTTGCTTAGTTTGGGACTAGGTCGATTTGTGTATGATTGTCCCTTAATATTTATTTATTTCATCATCTCAGCCATAAGACGTCCACTGCTGGACATAGGCCTCCCCTTTGGACTTCCATATATACCGGTTGGAAGCGACCTGCATCCAGCGCCTTCCGGCGACCTTTATAAGGTCATCTGTCCATCTTGTAGGTGGACGTCCTACGCTGCGCTTGCTGGTCCGAGGTCTCCACTCGAGCACTTTGCGGCCCCATCGGCCATCTGCTCTGCGTGCTATGTGGCCTGCCCATTGCCACTTCAACTTGCTAATCCGGTGAGCTATATCGGTCACTTTGGTTCGTCTACGGATTTCCTCTTTTCTGATTCGATCACGTAGAGACACCCCGAGCATATCCCTCTCCATTGCTCGTTGAGCGACTTTGAGCTTTGAGATGAGGCCGATAGTGAAAGACCACGTTTCGGTGCCGTAAGTTATCACTGGTAACACACATTGGTTGAAGACTTTCGTCTTGAGGCACTGAGGTATGTCGGACGAAAAGACATTGCGTAGTTTCCCGAACGCTGCCCAGCCGAGTTGGATTCGGCGGTTGACCTCTTTCTCGAAGTTGGACCTACCTAATTGGACCACTTGTCCTAGGTAGATGTATGAGTCAACAACTTCGAGTACCGAGTTTTCAACAGAGACTGGGATGGGCACAACCTTGGCATTTGACATGAGTTTCGTCTTGTCCATGTTCATTTTTAAGCCCACCCGTTGAGAAACTCGATTGAGGTCATCGAGCATCATGCTGAGTTCCTCCATCGACTTTGCCATGACTACGATGTCGTCGGCAAACCGAAGGTGAGTGATGTATTCGCCATTGATGTTGATGCCAAGTCCTTGCCATTCTAGGAGCTTGAAGGCGTCTTCCATAACGGCCGTAAACAGTTTCGGGGACACAACGTCCCCCTGTCTTACGCCTCTTCTCAATGGAATGGCCTTTGTGCTCTGCTCCTGAACTCGGACCGACATGGTGGCGTTACTATATAAACACTTCAACACGTCAATGTACCGATAGTCAATTTGGCATCGCTGAAGTGACTCGAGCACCGCCCGTGTTTCCACCGAATCGAAGGCTTTCTCATAGTCCACAAACGCTAAGCATAATGGCAAGTTATACTCTTCAGTCTTCTGTATAACTTGCCGCAGCGTATGTATGTGGTCTATGGTACTATAGCTTCTTCGGAAACCGGCTTGTTCGGGAGGCTGGAAGTCATCAAGTCTATGTTCGAGACGGTTTGTGATGACCCTTGAAAACAACTTATAAACATGGCTTAGAAGCGTGATGGGCCTGTAGTTCTTCAATAGGCTGTTATCACCTTTCTTGAAGAAAAGTACCACCTCGCCTCTATTCCATGCTTCAGGCGTTTTGCCCTCGGACAAGACGGAATTAAAGAGCTTCTGGAGGACCTTAAGTACCGGTGTTCCACCCGCTCTCAGAAGCTCTGCGGTGATTCCGTCTTCGCCCGGCGCCTTGTTGTTCTTAAGCTGCTTCAGGGCCATCCTAATCTCGTACAGACTGATGTCCGGGATGTCTTCGGTATAATGTCGGGACAGCTTGGCTTTTGGATCGCCTACCAAGCTGTCAACGGGCTTAGCGACTGAAGTGTATAACTGACCATAGAACCTCTCGATCTCGCCTAGAACCTCTGCTTTGGTCGACGCTATGCTGCCATCTTCCCGTTTCAGCTTGGTCAGCTGGCTTTGTCCAATAGACTTGTCCTTTGCGAACACTTTGGAGCCTTTGTTCTGCTCAATGGTCTCTTTAACACGGTTCGTATTAAAGAGCCGCAGATCATGTCGCAAGGACTTCGATATACGTCTATTAAGCTGCCTATATGACCTCGCGTCATCGGGAGACTGCAGCTGTAGCAAGCGTCGTTCAGCCATGAGGTTTAAGGTTCGATCAGACAATTTCTGAGGTCTATCTTTACGACGGGGTCTGAAAAACTTAGACCCTACCGTGTGGACAGTTTCCACTAGCCCGTCGTTGATCTCGTCCACTGAGACAAAGTTCTCCAGACAAGCGAAGTGGTTGGAGAGCTCAAGTTGAAAGCTCTCGGGGTTTTGAATATGGGCCCGAGTAGGTCGGAGCGTAGACTTCATCAGACTGGACCTTTCCAGTTTAACATTGATATTCAGTGTGCCTCTTACGATTCAATGATCACTGCCGGTCTTTACCCTATTGATCACAGACACATCACTGAAAATCCGTTTCTTGTCGGTCATGATGAAGTCAATCTCGTTTCTCGTGGAACCATCGGGACTTATCCAGGTCCATTTCCTGTGAGGCGGCTTCTGGAAGAAAGAGTTCATCATGAAGAGTTCCTCTTCCTCCAGAAAGTCGGCCAGCCTCTGTCCCCTAGGGTTCCGTTGCCCGTATCCAAATTGCCCCACTCTCAACTCATCACCGCTGTTCTTGCCCAACTTTGCATTGAAGTCCCCCATAACAACAGTGAAGTAGGTTTTGGAAGTATGTATGGCCCTACTTACGTCCTCATACATAGCCTCTACTTCCTCATCAGAATGCGACGAGGTCGGTGCGTATACCTGAATGACCTTCAACGAATATCTTTTGGATATTCTAAGTATTAGGTATACCACCCTGCTCGACACACTGTCGATGGTAGTTATGTTGTTAACGAGGGACCTGTGAACGAGAAACCCGACACCACCTTGGGACTGTTGGGCGCCCTCCCGGTAGTAGAGCAGGTTACCAGACTTCAGGGTTACGGTGTCCTCCCCCTCTCTACGGACTTCGCATAATCCTACAATGTCCCAGTGTAACCTGCTCAGTTGCTCTTCCAACTCCCAAATCTTTTCGTCAGTCCTCATTGTGCGTATGTTGTGTGTTACCAGGGCCAGTCGTCGTGGGGATGGGTAGCCGGATTTCGTCCGGGGATTCTTAGCACCCCCTGCTCCGCCATTACCTTGGCCGCTACCCACGCCAGGGATAGCGGAGCTGCCGGAGACTGGGGGCCTGGTATTAATGTGACTTATCATTAAGGGGGGTTTTGCCATACGCGCCACGCTTGGCAGGCGGGTTGGCGCGCGCAGTTTATTTTTTTAAGGTCTCTGGAAGACGCTGCTGCCCATCTCCCGGTATATTATTATTATTATTCCCTTAGCAGGCTTCTACTGCAACCACGGGACGATATGGTGGGGGACAATTCTAAGGCCGGTCACCCCACGGCCTTTATTTATTTATTTATTATATATTAATATGTGCATGCGTGCGTGCGTGCGTGTGTGTGTGTGTGTGTGTGTGTGTGTGTGTTTATGATTTTATGTATAGTAAATTCTCCGTTTCGTCATAACTTATTGTTTATGACAAGTTTTTTGCATTCGTGGTACGATTTAGAGTAAATGTCTAAATAATCTTTGTTGATATTATTGTACATGTATGCTGATCTTCTGTTGAACTGTGTGGTGGCAAATGTTCATATGGCCCTAAGAAGCCCCAAAATCACTCAGAGAACAATGGATACGAGTAGCTCTGTGCTAAGAGTTTCTCTGCGAGATCATCATCGATGGAAGGATCCGAGTAAACGACGTTACATTACTTTCGTTTTTTATCGACATAGAGATTTTTTATCACCGATTTTAAAGCAATTACGAAAATAGTATTTAAATAAAACAGTTTAAAAAGATTACATAGCGTATTTTTATCATCCGGATACGAGATGTCACCTGTTTAAAATGTTTTATTTAAATGTGACAGACTTACAATCGACTATTTCAAGTATTAAATATTGAGTATTTTTAATCATTATTGTTAATTAATCACATAATCTTTATGATTTCAGTTTTGCCAAGTAGTTCTCACGGTATGTCGTTTCGCTTTAAGTTACAGTGTTGGCAGAAAACAGTACGCGAAATTAAAGTGCGCAGGAGTGTATGGGGTAGTTCATACGTTCTAGGTACAGCGGATGAAACGTGGTCAACCCAAACGTAGTTTGTATAGGGCGTGGCTGCTCTGATGAGAGATTGCAGGCCGCCTGTGTACCGCAGTGTGGGAGTACAAACCCTTTAACGGGAATGCCTCCATTGCCTCCGCTTCACAGGACAACATATATACGTTTTCGACGCTAACGGCTGAGATCTTCGCATTTTAATGTGCCGTATTTATTGTTTAATTTTCATATGATGTACCTATCTAGACGTACAAAATAAGAGTAGGTAGGTTAGGTTCGCAATATATTATTAACAAATTCTCGAACGGCAAACCGCTCAGAAATAGGAGCCCAAAGGAACGAGGCACGACCTAATTAGGTCGTGCCCCGTAGGTTACTTTTGAAAAAAACTAATGAAAAAATTTACATTCATAAAAATATTTGTAATAATTTTCTACAGTGAAAAATGCTTATTATGCAAATGATTGTACCAAATTTATTACATTTATATTTCAGGGTTCAGTGGCCTCTTTATTCGGGGAACAAAAAAAACCCGGGTTGGTTCCCAGGGTAGGTGTAAGCGTACATACCTATATTTATCGTTGGTTTTGGGTAGGTGAAAAGTAAAAAGGACACACCTTGCTTAGTAATATTCGTGTTTATTGATATGTAGTACTATTGTGTACCTAAGTGAAAAAAAATATAAAAAAAATGAATATTTAAGGGTGGTAAGAGGAGGCATTCCAACGAGTGTTTATTAGTAGGAACGAGGAAGTTTCTAATCCCCTTACTGCCCGTGATACACACAATGTTATTCATCACATTTGGGAGGAATTAAAAAAACATAAGAAAAAATAAATATGAAACGATTGACAACCAACTTTTTTCGGCTATCAGCTTAAAAGAGAAAATAAATATATACAGAACCTTACAATCTATCATTAAATAAACACAAACTCGAATATTTGTACCTGGGGCATCGATGTTATTTGTATTTAAAATATATATTTATCTAAATATAGTACATTGTTGTAGAGGCTGTAAAATAGTGAGTAATAGATGAAAGGCCGACCCGCAGGGGAGGCCTTCGATAATACGAGTTCGAGCCTCCCCTGCGGTTCGGCCTTCGATAATACGAGTTCATCTATTGCACTTTTAGCTGAGCCTAAACATAGTGATTTTCACGACACGGGGAAATATATTATAATACGAGTTTTTCATATTAGTCATTAAACTCGGCGCGATGTTGCAGCCTCATTGTTGTTAAAATTAGGGCTATTTAATTATTATATTAAGCGGTTTCCACTCACGTGAAATTTTCAGGAACGGCCCGACATGTTTCGAGCTCGTAATTAAATATGTCTCACGAGAGTTTTATTAAGATTATGAGGGCTATTATATAGATAAAACTGATCGTGCCCCCAGATTCAAACGACATAACGACGATTTTCAACCCAGTTATGAAGGATGAACAAAAATATTCAAACTTACCTCACTTTGAACTAAATTTAGACATTTAAACATTTAGTCTAAGTACACTTAGGCAAAGAACCCTACGATACATATTGTAACGGTACGTAATATTAATATACGTTCCTAATATTATTTATTGCGTGAGTCAATGTGAACATTATTAAATTAATCACATTACAAAACCTATATTTAATATTTACTAAACAATACACATTTTTAGGGTTCCGTAGCCAAATGGCAAAAAACGGAACCCTTATAGATTCGTCATGTCTGTCTGTCTGTCTGTCTGTCCGTCTGTCCGTCTGTCCGTCCGTATGTCACAGCCATTTTTTTCCGAAACTATAAGAACTATACTGTTGAAACTTGGTAGGTAGATGTATTCTGTGAACCGCATTAAGATTTTGATGCAAAAATAAAAAAATAATAATAAATATTGGGGGCTCCCCATACTTAGAACTGAAACTCAAAATTTTTTTTTTCATCAAACACATACGTGTGGGGTATCTATGGATAGGTCTTCAAAAATGATATCGAGGTTTCTAAAATATTTTTTTTCTAAACTGAATAGTTTGCGTGACAGACGCTTCCAAAGTGGAAAAAAGTTGGTCCCCCCCCCTCTAACTTCTAAAATAAGAAAATGAAAAATCTAAAAAAAACATATGATGTACATTACTATAAAAACTAACAACGAAAATTGTTTTGAACGAGATCTAGTAAGTAGTTTTTTTTTAATACCTAACTTTGCAAGTTTGCACCTAATTTATATGGGGCGCTATACATACCAGGTGCAAACTTAACTTAAACACTTAGGGATGGAAAATGTTTGTACGGAACCCTCGGTGCGCGAGTCCGACTCGCACTTGGCCGGTTTTTTTTTATATGGCGGGCTGCCCCGTAGCTCATGCGCGCATCTCACGCAATGGAGTCGTGGCTATTCAGCTGAATTAAAAATATATTATGAACTCAATATAAGTATATATAATCTAAAGTGTTTATTTGTTGAGAAATAAGTATTGTAGAAATTAGGAAATTGTTTTACGCCCCATAAAATAATAACTTTAGAATATAGATGTTCATGATTTTCAGGGTAAAACCTTTTTAAAGAAAACTTATTAAAAAGCAAACCTGAGGAGTATTACCTTACTTAATAAAATAAACTCGTTTGCGTGTATTTATAAGTTTATAAAAAAAATACACCTTATAAATGACGCATTTTCACATGCAGCAGATGATTAAGCTTTCATTGGTTAAATTGTCGCTTAAGCCGGCCGAGAAAATTACTCTGAAATATTTTCTATAAAGTCGTATCTTACAATGAAATTCATGTGTAAATACGACCTGTTACCGTTAGGTGCTACATTGTTGTCGTGTTGGGAGCTAACATAGATATACAGTATACTAATGAATATATAAGCAGTTTTGTGTACTGGATTCAGGTAATCTATTACCAAATTTTCGAGCAGTGTCGTGAAAAGTATGTTTATCGTCGTCTGGTGTCCATAACATATACATAAATACATGTACTGTAAGATTCTGTACATTTATATTTGTTTGCTGTTATAAGTTGATGGCCGGGTTGCCAATGTTTATATTATAATTAAAAAAAAAAAACAGAAAAAAGTTGGTTGACAATCGTTTAATGTTGTTTCCCCATTAATAGTTTATTTCCTCCCAAATGTGATGAAAAATAGTGTGTGTATGACGAGCTATAAGGGGATTAGGATTACAATTTCAGGCCATTAAAACCTTCTAATAGACCTTTGTTAGTAATCTCCTTCTTTCCACCCTTGATACAATATACTATTGCACCTCTGCAACGTTGGTGGTCAATAGAG
Source organism: Apotomis capreana (assembly GCA_947623375.1). NCBI lineage: Eukaryota > Metazoa > Arthropoda > Insecta > Lepidoptera > Tortricidae > Apotomis > Apotomis capreana. The sequence goes on from OX392520.1 coordinate 5,352,489, forward strand.
TATAGAGAACTAGGTTAACATAGTGAATAAAGGTTTAGTATTGTCTTTTCTTAAGAAAGCTCGTTTATACATAATAACAACCATTTCATCGGAATATAATAAAGAAAGTATGATAAATGATAAACCGAACCTTTCCGATGTTATGCGGTGAAGAAACATTTACTACTACATTTGTAAGTCATTGGATTGGATTTTGCATCATTATTTCCCTGGCCAGATACCAGGGAAATAATGATGCTCGGGACGAGCATGTCTTAGGAGGGGGTAGTGTTACGCCGGTAGGTTAGGTCAAAACTTTGAACGTCATTTTCAGTGCGTTGGAAGCGTTTTCAGCAGGCTGAAAAGTCATTTCAGGCCGTTTCAGAAGATGCTCTATCACATATCTAAAGATCGAAATTTCACCCAAGTTGCCGTCGTTTTCAGGCGCCTGAAACATGTTTTCAGTCCGTTTCAGGGCACCCTCTATCAGATGACGCCATAACCTGAAAACCCGTTTTCAGGCGTTTTCAGGACCCCTTATAGGCCTCTGAAGCACAAATCATTATATGGCGGAATTTCCAGTAGGAGTGACAGAGATAGCATTAGTAGAAAGAGATAGCTATGCTCAGAACATTCGAGAAGTGTGTAACAAGGATGGGACTACTAGAAAGAGATAGCTATACTCGGAACATTCGAGAAGGGAGTGACAGAGAGTGCACCATTAGAGAGAGACATATATGGCCTCGAATGTTCTCGGCCCTTACACTGGACCTTACTAGAATATTCGCGATATGTGTGGACAATGCGTCTAGAGCGGTTCTGCGGAATATAAAAGGCGCCGACGGCCGGCGCGAGTTAGTTACATTTTAACTGCGATACAGTGCGAGTAAAAGGATATTCGGAGAGAAATACTCTTAAGTGATTAGTGCGCTTTAAGTACAGTTCGTTTGAATAGTGAGTGCGTAATTTGTGTAACAGTGTGTTTGTTTTAATTAGTGCATTTTTGGTACAGTTCGTGTAAATTGTAAGTGCGTAATTTTGGTAATAAAGAGTGCGTTTTCATTTGTGGATTAATTTGTGCTTTTCTATCATATACGAACCCCACGCTCGTAACAATTTGCTCACTCCACTGCAACCCCCGATCTAGTGTGAAACCTACATAGCGAGCGTGAGACACTGGTTCTATTTGGGTGCCGTTGATATCCACGTTAAATCGGGGCTATGTTTTCCAACTTAGAGAGAAGTGAAGTAGGTTAGTCTTTTCTATATTTAGAATCATACCATTAGCTTCAAACCAGATCAGTAGTTTTAGGATTGTGGCTTTCGTATTATTGTGCAGTTCCTCACAGTTTTCCCCATGGACAATGGCGCAGATATCATCTGCGTACATTATAAATTGTGCGTTGGGACTGGGAAAAGGCAAATCATTCATCAGCAGTGAAAAAATACAATTACCGACATTGGAACCCTGGGGGACTGACCTATCCCCAATTATACCAATCTCAGACCTCTCGCCCGCTACCTCATTTATTTGACTACGGTTGGCTAAAAGCGATTTGAACACATCCAGAGCTACTCCTCGCACACCATAATGTTCGAGCTTAGACGCTATAAGAGCATGATCGACCAAGTCAAACGCACGTGAGAGGTCAAAGAAAACCGCAGAAACACATCTTTTCGCCTCCAGACTATGCACGACGGTTCGCAGTAGTTTGCGTGCTGCTCCTACAGTATATAAAAAGAGTTATAACTTCTTCTTTCGGAGCGGAATACAAAAGTAATAAATTAGTCTTAAAAATATGATTAGTTGTCAATGGCGAAGGAGACCCGAGTAGGTACCTCAGAGGTACAGCTACGGAGTGTTAAGTACCAGTAGTTAATTGTGTATTTTTTTTAGTTTAAAAAAGGTTAACAAATGAAGCCTGGGGCTCAGGTCCAAGATGAAGGTAATAGTAATAACACATTTAATATTTTAAATACGCTTGTATTTTATTCTAATTCTTGTGTGTGTCTAAGACTGAGGGAGTATTTAGCGCAATGGAGATGTCAAACACGGGTGAACTCCTCCACCAAAGTACATTGGTTTTAAGCGATAATTATGATAGGTACTACTTTCGCATCGTTCCAGCTCGCCTCCGCCATTCGTACATAGATAGTGATAGATAATGACAATGACAGTACTTTTTCCCCGGCTTTTGGCGCCTTTACGTGACACAGGAGACCGCGCATGAATGCTGTTTGAGCTACTCACATACACTACAGCAAAATAGCAAAATTATTCAACAAGGGGTTAAAATAAGCAATTATGACACGAAGAATATGACAGAATCAATTAATGAACATAAGGAAAAAAGAATATTCCATTCCATTACATTTTTTGGATTCCGTACCCAAAGCAAGGCAAGGTCGATCGTCATCCTGCGAAATCTTTGCCAAATAGAACATAACAATACTTAAAAAACCCGGATTGGATTTTCGAGACAGAAGAATCATTTACGAACTATACAGGGAAAGGCAACACTGATTGTGATTGGGGAAGAGCACGGGAGGGTAAAGATCCAACAAGGAGTAAGACAGGGGTGTCAACTTTCGTCGCTCATTTCTTTTTTTATAGAGTCAGCCATAAATAAAATATCCGAAGAGGCTCACGGGTCAGTAAAATCCGACATAAAATATTTTATATACGTATTGCAGGCAACATAGCAGCACTAGGCATAAATGCCACTCAATTGGAAAAACCTCTCAAAACAATGGAATTAATATTTAACGAGTTTTAATTAAAAATCAACTTAAACAAAACTAAAATCCTTACCGCATCAAAAACTTACTCAAAAAAGAGAACAATCAAATAAAACAAGAATTTCGATACCTCCTACGTATACTGATGCAACTGACATTTTTACGATTTTCGTTTTTTTGCATATTTAGGATCAAAATACTTATATCTACATGTTATAAAATTTTCATGACAAAATTACTGCTAGTTTTCGAAATAAAGTGACGTATACTGATACAACTAACACCGTTTTTTAATTTAGAACATCGTATACTGAGATAAGTCGCTTGTACCACTATACGCAGTACACCTATCGGGGAAGGGCGGCGCGGGCGTGGCACAAGTGGCAGTTACCTCAGTATGCGTGCTCGTCGTCGTTGCGGACGTAAGATGTCCAGTGGGCGCATAGTGATGCGCGACGGATAGTCGATGCGGCCTACGTCTTTTCTACCTACTACGTATCAAATTAGGCTTACTTTTGGTTATGATACAGTTTTCTCCAATCAGTACCGATGGTTGTTTGGAGTACAATAATAGCTATATGTCGCCATTACATACGGATAAACCAGAGTCACCACTAGCGCTGACATCCGTCTGGGTTTCCCCGGATTTGTCCTAGTTTGAGGCCGTCCGGGGGAAAATAAAGCAATTATTTTATTTTATTTTATTATTTTCGGGGACAATGCGATTTACGCCAAATGTCCGGGTTTTTAAGTCTTTGTCCATGTTTGGCGAATTAAGAGATGGCAGCTGCTTAGTTGGCACGACAGGCAATCGTAAAATAAAATAGCAAAAAAGATGTCGGTAACTTACGTGTAATTTAAATAATATGTGGATCAACGAACAAAGAGAATAAAAATCTAATCATGAGTTTAAATAAAATAAAAATACGAGAAAAACAAGCCAAGAAAACAAATAATAAACATGTAAGACAAAAATTACGTTAAATTTTAGTGTGAACGGTTTTTTTGTAATAATAAATAAATATTAAGGGACCATCTTACACAAATCGACCCAGTGTCCCAAGCAAAGTAAAGCTTGTACTATGGGTACTAGACGACGATATATACATAATTTATAAAGTACATGTAGAGATAACCTCCATGACCAGGAATAAATATTCAAGTTCGTAACACACATTTTTGCTGGCGGAAGTTTGAATTTCATTGAAATATATAATTTGTACAAGGAGTGGTTTAATTCTACCAAATACGAAGCGCAAGCTTATTCTGTTCGACAATACCGTGATATTTTCAGTCAAAATATTAAGTTGTCGCTTGTCACATTTACGAGAATTTGAAAACACCTACTGAAAAACAAACAACCAAACACATTGGCACATGGAGGAAAGAGACTTGAAATAAATAGGAAAAAAAACTCAAACTTAATAAAAAAATGCGAGTGCTGTATTCGACCTTCCAAAACCTTGTCATCTCCTCACGGTAATATTAAGCGTGTTTTATTACAAAAAAAAACTTAAACTGTATAATTTCACAGCATTTGGTTTGGGAATGCTACTTGTTAGGTAAGGTGGAAGTTCTAGTACTCAACATTGCAAGGGATATTTATTTTATGTTTCGTCATAGTACGTTAATTTACACGTCTATCGCAAATTTATTCATCCCTTATGAGAGGTATGACTTTTACCTTTATTAAATGGTATTTTTTATCATATGATGATCATATAAAAAATTCTCGTAATGTAATGAAATGTAAGTCAATAGGATTGTCCCAGTAATGTCACGTGCTTTTGCAGGCAGTCAGGTTGTATATTTTATTATTTTGCGTGTGAAATTCGATAGCTACAAACATTTCTCATGTATTCATTCTATTTGCTATGAAAGTAACGGTAATCTTATCTTAGTTATCGCAGTTGAAAGTATGGTGACTTCCATCTTACTGTTGACATGACTAAATGACACATTATTTGACTTAATTAAATTAATACTTCAAGATGATGTAGATGAATTCAGGTTTTGGTCTGACAATTGTGATGGACAAAATAGGAACTGGAATCTACTATATATAAATGATAAAACAGTAATAATGTTGATAATACCGCTGTAACAAAGACAAAAAACACCATTCCCTAAATGCGGGCTGTGTTTTTAATTACCTTTTAAATAAACGTAATTTTAGTGTAAATTTGCTTTATTTATTGTCTTTCAAAAGTAATTTGTTTAAATATCCTAAATACCTTTTTCTGAACTTACTATATTGGACATAACATACAAAATAACCTTAACAGTATACTGGTACATAACGGATTCATTCAGGCGTATACTGGTACAAGTGACAAATCAGATGAAACTAACCGATCAGATCCATCCAAACACGAGCTTTTAGTTTGTTTATATATCTAATAAATGGTACATGTCGCATAATAGGCATAGTAATAATATAATTATCCATATTCATCTAATCATAGTTTACGACGTATACTGGATCAAGTGGTAGTTGTCTCAGTATACCCGAAAACTAGAACTCGTAAATTTCACGTATACTGGTATAACTACCTTTTTTTCTAAAAGTAGAAATAGTAAATATGTAGATTTAAGGAAAATATATTCATTAAAATTATTTGAAAATTTCATTACATTATTTCAACGTATGAGTTAGTTATGGCACTTTATACCTTTGAACAGCCCTCCTGTAAAATCGTGATTTTGCACTTGTATCAGTATACGTAGGAGGTGTCGATTTCATAAATTGAACATTTTAAATATTTAGGTCTAGACACGCGGCAGCGTGTCCAGCCAAGTTCACCGCAGGAACTGGCGAGCAGCAGCCGTGTGTTATATTACACGAACCGTTTGGAGCCACTTTTGACCCCCCAATAACTCCAAATCTATTTAACATAAAAAAATGAAATTTGGCTTATGTATTAAGATCCTTTAGGAAAAGTAGAACCCCAAATTTCATTAATATAGGTTAAATAGTTATTGAGATATTAAAGTCCAAAAAACGGTATTTTTATCACTGACTGACTGACTGACTGACTCACTAGTAATCAAAAACCTAACCCACTTCCAGGTGACCTAGAAAGGTGAAATTTGGCATCCAGCTTAGTAATTGTGTGTGTATACATATAAAAATCTAAAACAGTGATTTTTTTATGTTTTTTTATTATTATTATTATTGATGGTTGTTGCCTCAGAACTCTGTCATTTATAAACCGATTTGGAAAATTCCTTTTTTGTTTGAAAGATATACTAGAATAGCATATACACTCACACGCACACACTTACACATACATGCACATAAAAATCCAATACGTACTAACCGTTTTGGAAAATTCTTTGTTTGTTCAAAACTTTCAAAATATGTACTAGAATAGCACACAGAACTAATTAACAAATAATAATTAAGTAATTTACACATCATAATAATTTCTGTACAAAAAGTAATGATATCCCATCAAAAACATAAATGTAAAATGAGAGCCAAGTTCAATATCGCGTGCACTTCGCCGACAAAAGAATTGAGATCTGCCAGGGCGCCAAGTTCTTTGCTCTAAAATTTTTAGATACAAGGACATGCGACATACTCAATGCATTTATTTTACTTGGGGAGTAATTCAATATCAAGACGTGACTTGGCTAGTTTTAAAATATAAATTTATATTATAAATCAAAATCAATCAAATCATTAACCTATTTTCGTAAAGGTAAGTACGCAAGTTAGTGTACGTCTTGTTACTTATACTGTTAGCTTGATAATGAACTATCACTATGACTATGTTACTTTTATAAAATTTAGTTAGTTTGTGAAAACTAGCCAAGTCAAATCTTGATATTGAATTACTCCCCAAGTAAAATAAATGCATTGAGTATGTCGCATGTCCTTGTATCTAAAAATTTTAGAGCAAAGAACTTGGCGCCCTGGCAGATCTCAATTCTTTTGTCGGCGAAGTGCACGCGATATTGAACTTGGCTCTCATTTTACATTTATGTTTTTGATGGGATAGTAGTATTATCAATAGTAAATCATGATGATGATGTAGTCATGATATTATTGCTAGAATAGCCATGGCCAAACCGTCATTTAACAACAAGAAATAAACATATTTAGATCCAAAATATCAATAAAAACCGGAAAACAGTTCATAAAATCGTATGTATGGTATTTAGTATGTGGACCCTGACACAGAACGATATGGAGAGGTTGGAGGCGTTTGAGATGTGGTGCTGGAGGAGGATGGAAGGCATAAGATGGACGGAAAAAATGACAAATGAAGAGGTCTTGAATAAGATAGGAGAGAAAAGGACACTACTAACACAAATAGAAAATAAAAGAGGAAATATGATAGAATAGGATATCTGCTAAGACATGACCTTTTCCTCACAAATATCATAGAAATAAAAAAAGGTAGAGGAAGGCCAAGACGAAATTATTTTGAGCAAATAAGAGGAACGGTTAAAGTCATGTCTTACCAAGAAGTGAAGGAGAAAGCCCAAGAAAGAAACGGCTGGCGATGGATGATACCTACACCGACAAAAGCACAACTCTTAAATTGAAGAAGAAGATCTAAAGTAAAAAATATAAACTCAGTGGAGTGGACAGTGTGCAGTGGTCCGTCCGTCTGTCTGTCTGTCTGTCTGTCACAGGGCTATATGTAGGTAATTAAATTTTTCACAAACGATTCATTTTTGTTGCCGCTATAACAACAAATACTAAAAACAGAATAAAATAAATATTTAAGCTATATACCATACAACAAAACTTATTTTTGTCGCCTTTTTAAGGGTTCCTTACCCAAAGGGTGAAAACGGAACCCTATTACTAAGACTTCACTTTCCATCTGTCCGCCCGTCTGTCTGTCTATCACCAGGGTGTATGTCATGAACCATGACAGCTTGACAGTTTAAATTTTCATAGGCAAGTTATTTTCTAAATAATAAAGCAGAAAAAAAAGTGGAGATCCTTTACAACAAACGTGATCGGTTGCGTTCACTTTGCAGCTCGTTTGTATGCGGCGCCATATACGCCACGTGCAAAGTTAAGCGAGTCAGTTAAGATGGGATAACGGTTTGTATGAAACTCTCGGTGCGCGAGTCCGACTCGCACTTGGCCGGTTTTTCTGATTTTATAACTGTTACCTCGATATTTATAGCCAAGAAAATTCTCAGCGTCAGTGCTGAGACAATTCGCAAAAGAATCACAATATGCAATTCTGTAGCTTTATTGAGAGGGGAAATTTGCAGACTGATGACAAATCAGCTAACGTATAAACTTTGTTACAATCAAATAAAAATAACAGAAGAGTTTACAGGAGAAATTCCGGTTAAATAGCTTATTAATTGAGCGATAAAAATTAATTGAAACGAAGCTAACAACAATTGCAGTTTATACGTGGCCCACCCCTATGCGTGGCGAAAACTAGGACACACATCAGAACTACCAGATCCTAAAAAATCTGAATCAATGTCAAACAGATCTAAGGTAAAGCAAAAGTTTCATTACAACAAATGGTTCAGAATGTAAAAAAAAAAAACTTTTTTTTTTCAGAACAGATCCGGGATCCAAATTCATTTCCAAGTAAAATATATATTTTACGTGCAATGTAGTGTGCTTTTTATTTAATTCATAGACGAACTAACTATTCACCGATTGATGAATCCGTATCAAAAGTTGTATAATTTACAACACAAAAAAACTTAAACTAACTTATAAATGAAAAAATTACATAGATAGATAGATTTTATATTTGTAATAATCAAATCATACATTGTCAATCTAAGCTATAACACAATCATAGCCATTATTATTATTACATATAGAATAAATTAAATTCAGTATTGTAATTTTTATTCAGTATACATAAAAAAATAATGAAAAAAAAAACCTGTTCTCCGCGGCATGGTTCCGAAGACGCTGGCAGCATTTGCTCGCTGAATCGCAATACGAATGCGTTGTGCGGGGGTGCTATCAGTTCTTCAGTCCCTAGAAGTTTCTATTAACCTTTCACTAAGGTGTGGGCGCTGGGACTTCACGGACCCAAGGTCGCGATCCTGAAAGGAATTAAATTATATTCGGGGCCGACACACGTCTATGCTTATTTACTTTCAATTTTTTCGTCTGCTTCTTTTCTGCTGCCACGCTGCTCTATAAAATGTTCCATGAAGATGAGACTGGGCCAGTGTGTCTACACGAGTGACGTCCCATACTAACACCCGGCCCAACCTCCACGGAATCAGTGACATTCCGTCCGGTCTCTTGCCATCATCCCTGGCAATGCCTGATGGCTTTAGAACCGCCGGCACGTTGACGGTGGCAAGTGAGCGGCGTTTTATGTTGATAAGAGCGGCATGCCTAGATAAGCGGCCTGCACTTTTTTGACATGAGAGGCCGTGGTGTTCCCCCGTGTTGGCCTCGTTGCCGCAGGGGTATCTCTGTACATATAGGAATTCCAAGCCGCAGGCATGTGGCAATGCGGAGGGTGTCGGGCCCCAAAAAGGTACCAGTGTTGGTTGATAACAAAGCGTGCAGCCACTGGACAGCTTCTCTCGTATCCGTTGCTAAAATTCTGGTACGTTCAGAGCCCGTACTGCGACTCAAGAAGGAACCATAAATACATTTTGGTTCAATATCATCCCAGGCCCTTTGAGATTTTAAATTTTCAGGGAAATCCTCTGATCAAGCTTTTTCGGCCTCCGTCAAGCGCACAGTCTCATAGTTTAAAGGGAAGAAAGCCCTCAGAATTTTTCCTATGAGATCTGCCGAGCTATGGGCAGAGGACAAAAAAGCTGACGTGGTGGGAGGTAATTTTGCGAATTCCTATTCCACCAAACCGAATGGGATCCAGCTGATGCTTGGGTCCAGGATTCTTTGCTGCACTGAATATTTAAATACATTTCAGATTCACTTTGTCATTTATTATGTCATCTATTTAAGTTAGTACATTTTGAAATTTTTTGTGGACCGCAGCGAAGCGAAGTACATTAGTCAATTTCGGGACGAAAATGCAGAATTTAAGAATAGTAGAGTAGCGAAATGTGGGCTAATTTCAAGTATACGGCTTTCATGGTTTTTGAATTTAGCAACAGATTCTGAAATAAAGCTCGGAAAAATATCTTCGAAAATAGGAGACCCTAGCTAGGTGGCTAAGAAAATATCTGTGTACTATTTTTATGTTTGGTGTTCTTAGAACATCAAATTTGGGTTTTAAATCGAGTAAATTTAAGGAGGGGATTTGAATAAAGAGCTCGCACTTACTAAAATTAAGTTCTAAGCTAATTGATTTGAATTAGGATTGATGGTTGAAAGGTTAGACAGTAAGTAGTAGGGTTCCGTCGACAAGGTACCAAAAGTTAAATTTTGATCTCGAATGAATGCGGTTTGGGTGAATGCGGAATAAGGTGCTATTTAATCTGAGGATTTCTGCCCGAGAGGGTCGCCCTGCTTACAGCCTACTTGCGACGATTAATCATTTTCTTCTCTTCATATCTCAGTGATAGAATGCAAACAGTGGATGTAAATGGAACCCATCCTGACATTCAGACTGTATTCGTGCTACAAAAAAGAGACATTTGTTCTATAGAGCGTGGAGCATTTCTAAAGACTGGGCTGACAGGATAGTGTCATCTGAATGATCTACAATCGACTTATTTATTATAATTGTAAACCTGGATTTAAAAGTAAAAAAAAAACATCAATATGAAATTACTTTAATATCAGTGACAACCCTACTAATTCCAAGTTTTATTTAGATTTTAAATGACATCTGTCTTTAACTTAAGCGATGTTCAAAAGATGCTAGGGTTGATATGTGCAGATTTTTACACTAATTTTTAACAAACTGTATCTCAAAAATGGATAGAAATATTTACATAGTTCATAATTGGTGAAAAATGAATTATTCAGTCTGAACAATTCCCGGTTTGCTTAAAAGTACCTCGATCTATTCCACCCTGTATATACTCTGAGTTCCTGTGACTATTTATGATACACGGATGTTATGATTGAGGTTGATATGATTTTGTCACTCAATTTTAAATATGACTGATCTAAGCTGATTGTGTTTTATTATAAGATAAAAATTTATACTTAATCTTTCATAATCCAATTTCATAATTTTAAAACAAGTATTTTGTATTAGTCCTATTTTTTTTTTTGTAGAGTAAGTTAACGTGATTTTTTGACAACCCTATCGAAAGTACAGTAAATGTTACACAACAAACATCAGATTGTAAAATATTATTTGCTACGGCTCTTTTTATCACCTTGGTAAATTTTGACTAAATGACTGTATGGAATAAATTTATTCACTCGAGACCTTTACAATTTATAAATTAATGTTATAAGTCATTAGGCGGCACAATTAATTTTTTCATCAAATTAATCAAAACGTTTATTCTGTAAGTAAGCCACAATGGCACTTTTACATGTCTAAATCTGAATCTACATGTATTTCACAAGAGGAGACCGCTGTTGAGAAGAAAGCCGAAAGAAACTCAACAGTAAGTACCTATTTTTTTCGTAAATTATTCTTAAAAACGAATACAATTATAGCTAGGTAATTTATTCAATAGAAGATATATACAAGATTCTCCAAATCATTGTTTACACTAATAATTATATGAAATAAAGTGTTTTTTTTTCAAAGATGTAGAAGGTCTCTAGGCGTCACGACATGCAATATAGATAGGTATAATTAATTAAGGCCGTTCCCTGAGCCAGAACCCCGAGCCCCTCCTCAGGCCACCCGTCCCTGTCACATCACAGTCACATTTCAAGAGTGACGGAGACAGAGCTTGCGGGTCGTAAGGCGATATCTTTTTTCGTAAGAATTTGTCGATGATTATTTATTTTAAAAATATTGGCTTCAATTATTGAAATTCGGAAGCTGTAAAATTACTATTTTAGTTATGATTGATTTTTCTCCTTTTTTTGTTTCATAGTGTCACGTAGAAAAAAAACAAGTAAAGTTGGAGTAAAAATTCGAATTGGAGGTTACTTTGGGAATTAATTGTATCGAGCGAAGTGTTATGAATCGTGTATCGAATGCTGTGTTATTAAAGATAATATAATCAAGAATGATATATATTTTTCCCTCGTTTACTAATATCAACGTTTCGTAGAAAAATAGGATAATTTTTGGGGTATTTTTGCATTTCTGGCTCAGGGAACGGCCTTAAAATTTAATGCCGTTGAAAATGTATACGGTCTCAAGGCGTCAAAATAAATAACTGATGCTATAAAATAACAACTTAATTTAAATTTCTTAGAGCAGTTTCATTAGTTGCCTAGCTTTGTTATAGACTTATTTGATTTTTATATCACAAATAGAAAATAAATCGTACAAAAGGCAGACTTAATGATGCTGGACAAAAGTTGCCGAAAAGACCTAGCGTGATTTGTACACAACACAAGCCCTATGTTAATATTACGTACCGTTATTTATTTATATATTTTGGACACGCGTCCCAAAAAGCCTACTCGCACCGTGTTCTAAATGAAACAACGTATGCTAGACGACTGACAATTTAATTTTGTTTCTCAGACTATATATACAAGCAGTAAGAAAATCTCTATACCGCGATGCAGCGGAAATAACATACGGTACACCGACATCTAGCGGATAATTAAATCACCATAGTATTACATACGACATGAACATACCGCCCACCATGGACAGCATGTCCATCAATCAAAACTAAGCATTTCAAACTGCAATACTTAACTTGTGTATACAAAACACTGTAACATTGAAAAACTAACAATAACACATACATCGCAATGCTTTAATTGCATTTACAAAAACATAGTGCTCTCCGATGTGTCTTGTAACGGTCATATTAATAACTTGTAACTAAATAATATGACCTAAAACTAATTGAAAACGTAACAACAAATACAAAAACACACATCGAATACTAAGTAATATCACTGATATCTTAACTCAAGACAATGACAATAGCAATAGCAATTAGTATATCTACGATTTAAAAACAACAACAACATATTGACCGCATTAATCAGTCACTGGTAAAAATACATAACTTAGAAACAGCCCTTTTTATAGGGCTATTGTTGAACCGCACGCTAACAACAATAACACAAGTAACCTTGTCCAAACCAGAGTATTTTTGATTGATAATTCCATAAAGCAAGTGCAAGATGGTAATTTATTTTCCTTAATTAGACGATATCTCAAATTCTGGGCGTAGGTATAGACTTCGTCCACTTATCTTGGAACCAAAATTGAGTCAAATATTCCGGAAGCCTGGCGTCGTCAGAAATCTTGAAGCATTCGTAATGTCATCTGCCATCGCCAATGGATGCTTAAGATAATTTGGTATTTTCATAACAAAAATGACAGTACTTCATAACAACTCTAATAGTCAACAATACGAATATAAATGCATCATGTATAGGCATCCTTGTCTAACTAACTATTATCAACAAAACCCTAAATAAAGAAAAACTAATATTCCAGTGAACTGACTACGTATATTCCAGTAGCTTTTGAGGCTTGGATTTGCTGTGCTTGATTGGGACCTAGTCTACCACGCACTGAATTATTTTATGGGTCAGTAGCTCGCTCAAACTTTCTGCAATAGGATAGCAATCGCATTGTTTTGCTTAACGAAGATAATCTCCCACAAACGTAATCTCATTCAGTTAGGTTAGCGGTCAAATGGGCATAGTGGTTTGGTTTCTTCGATTTTCTGTGGACTGTATCTAACGTTTATATTTAGTAACCAAACTGGACCCTCATTCCACAACATGCCTTCAGCACAATCACCTTATTTTAAAACCTCTGAATGTGTAGCCTACTGAGCGACGATACGTGTAACTATTGACCTACATCTATTGCAGTATCTCCCAGACTATACTACAAAGGTCTTCCACCTAACGGGATGACTGCTCAGCCATGCACGAAATTTCAAACGGACTCTTAACAAATCATGATCCCACTGACAATCTGTCACCCAAATCCGTAGTATACCAAAAGTTTCGAAAGGACGAGACATGTCAGATATTTCCTTCGACTTAATTATAGGAACACTTGCTGGATGAAGCTGACTAGAATACTTGAAAACATAATTCTTCCCATTCCAAGTGATTCCTAAAGACTTCATGACGTCATCTTCCTTCAACTGCAGATTACCTTGATCAGTCTGCTTATCTCCTTGAATCTCACATAGGAGCTCATCACTACTACTGAACCACTTCTGTAACTCAAAACCTCCTAATTTGAGTAACTCATTCATCTTATAACACACTTGTATTCTTTCCAACACTGACATACAGCCGGTCATAAGATCATCAACGTCAAAATCATTCAATACCCTCTCCGAAGCTATAGGGAAATTATGAACATCATCATGCGCAACTTCTCGAAGTGCTCGAACAGCTAGGTTTTGACCCGGTACAGTTCCAATTGTAACGCGTAATAGTCTCATATCCTTTAGAGTTTCTTCTGTATTGTTGCGCAACAGAAGTCGTTGGCAACCTGCACCTGCCACTTTGGTCTCTCGAAGCTCCTTGACAATGCTTGAGATTATGCTGAGGGGATACTCACGCCACCGCATAATGATATGTTTTACATCCAGCTGTAACCTCGGTTCAGTTAACATATCATTATTCAAGGATACTCCATTGGTTCCCTGACAAGAAGCGTCAAAAGCAACACTTTCTTTGGTCGTTCTTCTCTCTTTACTAGCAACTGCACGGTGAGTCAGATGCTCTACGTCTTTATCATCACGTTGGTCCTTGGGGATAACTTCAGCGTGATCCAAGTCCAGAAACTCGTTTATGACAGCAGAGTATTGATACTTGGGAGGATCCTCTTGCCTCTTCCCCCCGGACCGCCTTCGGGCTTAGACGTGCTCACTAGTCCGCTATAGTATTTAATTTTCGGAAAATTACATTTTAAAACTAAAAAATAAAAAAATAAAAAAATAGGAGTGCATAATTATCAAGGAGTTTAAAAATAACTATACAGGTTATTTCTGTGAGTGATGTGATCCTGGTACTCGAACTCCGTAAGTCGAGTGCATTATCTTATCTCTAATACCTGCGTGAGCGCCTACTAGCCACGGCGGCTTTGTGATTGGTGCGGGTCTTATCTTAATTACCACGCCCCCTAATTAACCAGTTGTGCGTCCGCGTACCTTTCGAACTTATACTAGCCTAGTACTATGGGAAGCCCCATGGAGAAGTCACAATCAGAGTCGGACATAACAACTCCGACTAATTACATCACAACTAGGAATAAACGAAAGCGGGAAGACGAATTTGCTCAATTTAAAGATGAGTTCACACAAATGATTTCGACTATGCTTGCATCTCAGATGACGGAGATAAAAAAAAACACAGAAGTTCTCAAGGAAATTAAACAGACGAACCGTAATATCGAGGAGGCCGTCTCCTTCCTATCCGCACAATACGACAAATTTAAAAATAAAATTGAAACATTGGAAGCGAAGGCAGAACAAGACAGAAACTACATTTCGACTCTTGAGAATAAAATTGAGAAATGAAATGAAATGAAATGAAATGAAAATGAAATGAAATGAAATGAAATGAAATGAAAATGAAATGAAAATGAAATGAAAATCTTTATTTGCTTTAAGTGTAGTTACATTTGGCTGACATAGTAAATGGCTTGTTTTTAGATCATACACTTAGCTTATCACAGCATGCAAAAATTTCAAATATTATTAATTTATTATTGTGTTACTCATTTTCCATTATTTTACAATGACTTACACTCTAGAAATTCATTTAATGTATAGAAACATTTTTCTTTCAACCACTGACATAACACTCGTCTGAATTTCGCTAAACTTGGCAGTTGTCTAATTGCTAGTGGGATGTGGTTATATATTTTTATGGTCATTGCGTGACAATTGTTTCTCTGCAGCGCGGTTTTATATCGCGGAGCCATTAATTTTGCAGGATCTCTTGGTCGAAGTTTCGGATTAGCTACTGATGTCGTATATAAATTGGGATTTGCCCATACAAAAATGCCTATTTCCAAGATATACAACCCTGTAAGAGTTAATAGGTTGAGCTTCCTGAATAACGGTCTACATGACTCTAGAGGTCCTACTCCACTGAGGGCTCTTACACACTTTTTTTGGCTGGTAAATGCATTTTTCGCAATTGTTGAATTACCCCAAATAATAAGCCCGTACCTTAACAGAGATGCAACGTAGCCGTGGTATGCGGTCAGGGCAGCTTTTTCACCAGCAATACGTTTTAATCTTCTAAGGGCATATGTAAATCTTTCCAATTTGGTACAAATATTGTCCACATGATGTTTCCACTTACAGTGACGATCTACAATAATATAATACCCAGAAATTTGGTTACATCTACTTCTTCGATTTCTTCTCCCTTACATTTAATGCTTAATTTCGGTGTGTGTGTCTTTGTATTGCAGAATTGTATGTATTTTGTTTTTTGGGTATTCACTAATAAATCATTATTTTCCAGCCAATTACATATAGAGTCAATAGTCATATTAATATTATTCAAATATGAAATGTTATCATTGTTATCATTAGGAATTATGATTGAAATGTCATCTGCAAATAAAACTGTTTTATAAATACAAGCTCCCGGAAGATCATTTATATATATAATAAATAGCAAGGGGCCTAATACACTGCCCTGAGGTACTCCAGAATTATTAATTTTATGTGATGATCTATATTTTTGGACTTCATTCTGTCTATTTATTTTATTTATTTCTACACACTGGTTTCGTCCAGAAAGGTAGCTTTTTAGCCAATTTAACGCAATTCCTCTAATGCCATATTTTTCACATTTAGCTATTAACGTATTATGATTTACATAATCGAATGCTTTGCTCATGTCAAAAAATACTCCAGTTAAATACTTATTTTTATCAATTTGTTCCATTAAAGATTCTATTAATGCATAGCAGGCTAACGTAGTCGATTTTCCTTTTTGGAAACCGTTTTGTTCTTCAGTTATAATTTTATTTTTATTACAAAAACTTGTGACTCTTTGATGCATGGCTTTTTCGTATATTTTAGAAAAAATTGAAATGAGCGTTATTGGGCGGTAATTATTCATATCTTGCCGATCTTCTTTTTTGTATAAGGGTTTTACTATAGATTGTTTTAACCGAGAGGGAAATTTGCCTTGACTGAAAGACTCATTTAACAAATGTGCTAGTATAGGAGCTATAAGATTGGCACACGCTTTTATAATTCGTGTTGCTATACCGTCGAAACCTACAGCTTTGGTATTATTCAGCGATTTTATATGTTTCATTACTTCGTCTGGTGTGCAAGGAGTAATGAAAATGCTCGAACTTATAGGTATAATGTTTCCAATATTCGCTTGCCTATTAGTTGTATACTGTGCAATATTTAAAAAATGGTCGTTAAATGCATTTGCTATCTCTTTCGGATCGTGAATTATTTGGCTTCGTATTTTTACTGACTCAATACCTTCAAACACTCCTATATCATTTCCTGAATCTTTTATAATATCCCAAGTAGCTTTACTCTTATTTTTTGAGTTCAGTACAGTTTTGTAATTTACATTTTGTTGTGATTGTGAAATACATGTTTTGAGTAATTTACTGTATCTCTTATAAGCTATTTTGTATTCAATTGTTTTATGTTTGTAGAATAAGAACCTGAGCTTCCTCTTTCTAATGCATGACGTTTTTATGCCTTTTGTGATCCAAGGCCGTGTTTTAGTATTTGAATTTAGCTTTAGCCTTCGTTCGGGAAAACAAAGGTCATAAAAAAGACAAAACATATCGTGAAAACTGTTAAAGGCTAGATCACTATCAGATTCATTTATTGCTTCAGACCATGTTAAAGCAGCAATAGATTTGAGAAATGCATTAATATTTTCATCGCTGTATACCCTGTTTTTAATGTAACAAAATTTATTGTGCTGTGTTAGTGGCTCGGTTGTTTCAAATTCAAGCACTTGGCATGTTTCATGATCAGATAGGTACAATTTGTAAACATATCCTAAGACATCCTTTATATTACTTGCTATGTGGTCGATACATGCTTTTCCCCGTGTGGGGACATTAATGTGTAAATTGATGTGATAGTTTAGAAACAGATGTTTCAGGCGTTGTGTTACAAATTCTGACACCAAAGTATTAATGTTCAAGTCACCTGTAATAACAATTTTCATTTTATTACTTATTGTTGCTTTGTACAGTAGTGCATCAAGTTTATCAAAAAACACGTTGAGATTTTTCTTATCTGGAACTCTATATATGCAGAATACAATAAGTTTATGGTCTGGTATTTCAATTCCACAACATTCAAACACTTTCTCAAAAGATAACTTGTTACACCATAGTAAAGGTTTATATTTAATGTTCTTTCTAAGCAAGATGCAAGAGCCACCACGTTTTTTATTTACCCTTGAATATTGAGCTGCTAAATTAAAACCTTGAAGACGTATATTACTTTCACTGCCCCGTTTAATAAATGTTTCGGTGAAACATAAAATATCTATTACTTTTCCTAATTTACTTTTTTCCTTAATGCATATTTCTATTTCTTCTAACTTGCATAACAAACCTTGTATATTTTGATGTATGATTATTACATTATTTCTTTGTTTTCTATTTAGTTTAGACCCGAAAAAAATATTTCCCGTCCTTAATTGGTGTTGAGTTTTGAGGTTTTGCTTCAATATGTTTCGAGATAGTGGGAAAGTAATACGGTATAGTTCCTTTTTTCTTGTTTAATAAAGAACTTGATACATCTGTAACTTTCGCGTTCGTGGTGCACCCTGAGTTAATAATATTCTTACTTTTGTAGTTGTGAATAACATTTTTCCTCTCTAATTTGAACATTGGCAAATATTTGTTCTCATAATCCTGAATGTCTATCTGTCTATTAATAATGTTGCAGATCCTACCTATGTTATCCTTATAGTGTAGCTCTTTAACTGCAGAAATATCAAGAAAAGAGCAGTGAGGAATATTTCTACATAGCAACTTTAGCATTGTATTTAATTTTTTCTCATTTAAGGATATATTACGATTCACACTTAAGACTATAACATTCGTTTTATGTAACAGTTTTAACGCTGCGCACAATTCATATGATATTACATTAGGATTCTCATCATTTTCACCTACAGAAATGATTACAAAATCTGAAGAATTTACATTTAGATTAGCACATGATTTTAATACTTCTGCCGTTTTAGCATACGGTTTTGCCACGGAGAATACGCTATAATCCTTATATTTCACTGAGTCTTGCCTTACTTGCCTGGATGAAGAAAGTCTTGAGGCTAAGCCGACACATTGTTGTCCTCCTAAGATATATATTCTGTTCTGGCGATCTTTTGTTGATTGTTCCTGATTTTTAGTATTTACGCTGGTGCTTATTGGTTCATGATTAGTTTCATATTTCTCACTAGGTGGGGTCGCAAGTACTGTACTGGAAGTGGGTCGTGTATTTGTGATTGTTGACACATCCTGTTTTATATATTTTTTGTAGTTATTGTGCATTTTTACTCCTCCAGGGTCCGTGTAGTTTAGTTCAATTTTATTTAGTTTGTTATGTTTTTTTCCCGGAGTGTTTTTTTTTGTACTTGTCGATCTACATATGGACAAAAGTTGGTTGACTTTCCTTTCATATTCCTCAATTTGATTTTTTAACGAGTAATTTTCGGATGATATGCGATCTAATTCATTTTCTGCTGATTCTAATTTTAGTTCTACTGCCAACAGTTTTTGTTTAAGTTCTTCAAGCTCATAAATATCCATGTGAGAGTTGAATTGGGGACAGCTTCTATTTAGTTGACTGGTGGTGGTTCCAGATGGGCTTTCGTCATCTGAGTCGGATTCGTGATCGTGGTCTTCTGATAAAGATTCAAAAGAGTTCTGTGTGGGAACTTGAATAACACATTTTTTTCGATGAGTTATATTTTTCTGTTCTGAATGTGAAGACCCACTTTGTTCAGATGATATCGATTTTGGAATTGGTGATGGCAAAGGTGAGTTTATTCCTTGAATTGCATTTTTAGATAAACAGATTTTGCATTTCCAATCTGCTTTATTTTTTATTGTCATCAAATCGAATGTTTTTGTCGACATTAATGTACATTTGACATGATAATGGTTATGACAAAGTCTACAGGTCAATATGTACTTATTTACGAAGATTTTTCCACATTTAGTACACTTATTGGACATTTTTAGTCGTAATTACACTATTCGATTTTCATACCCGAGTCGATCTTTGTTTCTGAACGCAACTTTATTACACTGGTCACACTGGTTTCGTCCGTACTGTTGGTATAAGCCCTCATATGTCATCCAACATCTGCCAGTCAGTGTGTAGTGCGATTTACCGTTGTTTTCTCAGCTGATAACGAGAAACAAATATGATTTTAAATTTTAAACGGCTATAGTATGTGTCTTACCGGTGTCCAGATCTTCAAATTATTTAGTCTTCGGCGTATAATAATGTATATCCAGATCTACTTTCCTCCATAGAATTGGTAACGTACAGAAAATAGTTATATCTTCATTTTCACTATTTATATTTCAATTAAAATACGAAGAGCTCTCTTGTTATGTGTTTACTCGGCTAGGGTTGCCAGTGAGGATGGAGGAGGAGGGCCTGCAGAGAGAAAATAGGAAATGCAACCTTGAGATCAAAAACGTCCCCATACAAAGAAATGAATCCAAGGGCACCTTGGTCAGTATGATCACTCTACTGGGTAACACTGTGGCCTGCCCCATTAAAAAATCTGACATCAGAGACATCTATCGGATCAAAAACAAAAAAGAAAACTCAAGAACCTCAACTATCATTGTTGAAACAACGTCAACTCTACTGCGGAACGATGTGTTGAAGATGTGCAAATCTTATAACACTAGAAATGAAGAAAAACTGTGTGCAAGACACCTAGGTCTACAAAGCAACCCAGAGACACCTATATTCGTCTCTGAGCAACTAACTCCACGAGCATCTAAACTTCACTTTTTAGCAAGAGAGCTCAAAAAGGCCAAAAAATACGAACATTGTTGGACGAGCTATGGCAAAGTTTACCTTAAAAAAGAAGACAACACCGAAGCTATACATGTAACCAGTGAGGCGCAGTTGAACCGTCTTGCACAAGGAATGTGACTCTTATTTACCCCCGTGACAAGTGCCACACAATATTTTAGACGTTTTAATTTTAAGAAAAAAATGGTAAGGTGCCACTACATAATCTACCTAATACCTCCTATAGACTTATGTTGCTGTAACTTAATTGAACACCGGTATAAAAACTTGATAATTATGACAAAGTTCGCTATAGTAACAAAAGTAACACAACTTAAGGCGACTTTATGTTTTCCTAGTAGTGGCAACCTCACCAACGTAGTTTACAAACTTGTTGTTGAATCACAAAACATAATAATACGGCTAGAAATACTTGTCTTATATACCCCTAGTAATAACAGCCCATCACTAACATTAATTGTTAGTTTTCATGAAATAAATAATTATAAATTAACCTATAAGGGGTTTATACACTCCTGGTAGCACGGCATTCATTTTTGCAATGCCACAGACTTATAAGATTCGTATTGACGTAGTCTCGACCTCTCTCATTCTATGCGCCCCTGGTAAGCATAATGTTATACTGGAGATTTTGTATAAAAATTATATTATAATATGGTACATAGATTTAACACCAGCTCTATGCGCTCCTGGTAATAACCATCTAATTACACCACTGGAAATTATAAAACAAAGTAAATTGTTAAAAGTAAGATGTCACATAAAAGTAATCACCACTAAATACTTCTGGTCTCCTGGTAACACAAGCCCAACATGTTTTATGGAAGCGAACATATATAACACATTTGCACACACACACACGTTACACATCCTTACATTACAAACACAGACTCAAGGTCGTATATGCACCTATAGAAACTGTCTACATGTAATAAATATAACATGCTCAGAGTCAATAATAATTACAACTAAATACTTATTTTTTCAATTGCACATAACCTGCCCCCTGAACTATGCTCATATGACATCTAGTTACCACCTGCAAATAATACTTAGCCGCAATGTCTAGTCAATTAACGCTGTTGGACGAAATAGATGAAACAGAAATTGCACAATCTTTTGAATGTGATCCCCAGGATCTCAAAGAAATAATACCTACGTTTAGTAATAACTTTAGTATCGTATCGCAGAATATCCGTAGCATATATTGTAACTTCACTGATTTGCAAGTAACGCTAGTGCAAATGGACTTTGAACCTGACATATTAATCCTAACGGAATGCCGTCTTAACCCATGTAAACCTATTCCCCAGATTCTCAATTATACCAGTTTTTCCACCTGTAACAACATGAATCAAAATGACGGTGTGGCGGTTTATGTTAAGAATTACTTAAATGCAAATTTTCAGGAAATAATATTGGAAGACGCGTCATGCACTCAGGTTATGCTTGAAAACAAAATCATTCTTGGTATATACCGCTCCCCGTCAAATACTAATGCAAGTAATTTTATAAATTCTTTAAATAAGCATCTGGAAACTGTTAAATCTTTCAATACTATTGTTATAACGGGTGACCTAAACATTAACCTCTTGCCGCGACTACAGGAACAATCCTACGAAAATAGTAATCGCCAAATATACCTAAATATGTTGAGTACACATGGTATCCTCCCTGGCCACGTATTACCTAGTAGATTGGACAGCTGCCTTGATCATGTAATGCTCAAGATAAATAAAAAAATCACAACTGCGTATACAGCTGTCGTTAAAACATCTATTACTGACCATTATACGACATACCTTGGTCTCATGAGTCAATCGTGCAATATAAAAAACAAAACACTTTATGAAATTATTAACTATGAAAACGCAGCGACCAAAGTACTAGAAAAAAACATAGAATTGCTTTTATTTTGTAACGACCCGTACTACGTACTTGAAAACCTTACTAGCAAATTATGGAATTCACTAAATGAAAGCAAAACGACAAGAGTACAACCTAAAAACAAACGGATTATTAAACCGTGGATCACTCCAGGTATTCTGCGATGCATACATAACAGAAACAAGATGCAGCTTAAATTAAGGTCTAACCCTGAAAACGAGATCTTGAGGACTACATTTAAAAGATATCGCAATTATGTAAACAATATTATTAAAAAAGTGAAACGTAAATATGATTATGAACAATTGGATAAAAGTAAACATAACTCTAGGGCATTATGGGCTATACTATAAATAATATAACACATTATAAATCTCCAAATACGAAAAACACGGACTTACTTAAATGTAAACCGACTGCAAACGAATCAGTCAACCATACTAACCAGTTCTTTACCGGCATTGGTAAGAGGCTAGCTATGGATATTGTCTCAAAGCACAAGGACATCACACATGATAGTAATGTACATACTAACAGTATACCCTGTTCATCTTTTGTCCTACTAGACACCGATCCGCAGGAAGTAGCTGGTATTATAATGTCTCTAAAACTGGATAGCGCTCCAGGTCATGATGGAATACCATCAAAACTACTTAAATGTTGCAAAAATGTGGTAGCACCCGTTGTATCTCACTTGGCAAACCTCTGCTTTGCGCAAGGTGTTTTCCCTACTCAGCTTAAAAGATCGTTAGTAACGCCAGTTTATAAGAATGGAGATAGAACTGATCCAAATAATTACAGACCTATATCAGTATTAAGTTCAATTTCAAAAATTTTGGAAAAATTAATTAACACTAGACTTGTGAACTATTTAAACAAATTTAACTTACTCTCTAAATCACAATTCGGCTTTAGAAAAGGAAAATCAACAGAAGATGCCATCTTAAGTTTAACATCAATCATTAGTAAAGAGGTAGATAATGGAAAAAAATGTTTAGCAACGTTTCTAGATCTTAAAAAAGCTTTTGATACGGTCTCTGCTCCAATTCTTGTAAAAAAGCTGGAACGCATTGGCATTAGGGGAAAGCCATTGAATTTGCTGAGTGACTACCTCTCTGAACGTAACCAAAGAGTTAAGATCGGTGATCACATCAGTGCTGACTCTGTAGTATCTTATGGAGTACCACAGGGCAGTGTGCTGGGCCCGACACTGTTTCTTGTGTATATAAATGAACTTACCAATATTCAAATTCAAGATGGCCATGTTGTCTCGTATGCGGATGACACGGTACTCATATTCACGGGTGACAGTTGGACCTCGGTTTACGCTGCTGCTGAGAGGGGACTACAAAGAGTCAGCACATGGCTAATATCTAATGTACTTACCTTAAACAGCGAAAAGACTAACTACATTTGTTTTTCTAAAATAATTAGTAATCAACCATCTCAGGAACTAAATCTAAAAATTCATGTATGCAATTCTAATGACACTCATTGCAATTGCACTAAAATAAACAAGGTCAGTTCTACTAAATACCTAGGAATAATAATTGAAGAGCGACTATCCTGGCACCCACACATAGACTACTTAAATAATAGAATACGCAAACTGGTATGGATATTCAAAATTCTCAGACACACAGCATCGATAAATTTACTAAACCAAATATATATTGCTCTGGCACAATCCATAATGACCTACTGCATTCCTGTATGGGGTGGGGCATCTAAGACCAAATTCTTGGAAGTGGAGAGAGGACAGAGGTGCCTCCTTAAAACTATGTATTTTTTGCCTTATAAATATCCTACCGCTGACCTCTACCGCGAGTGCAACCTGTTAAGTATGCGCAAACTGTACATTGTATCTGTAATCCTTAAATTGCACAAAATGTTACCATATCAGCCAACAACTCAAGTCCGAAGGAGGGCTGCAAAAGTTGCCCCTCTACCCCAAAACAAATCAGCTTTTGCAAGAAGGCAGTATGATGTACAGTCTGCTCAATTGTACAACAAGATGAACAATGAGTTACACATATATAGCCTGAGAACAAAGGAATGTAAAGAATTACTTATAGAATGGTTAAAAAAAATTAACTATATTGAAATTGAGGAACTACTGATTCCGAGCACTTGATCACCTAGAAGTAACATTATTGTATGGTAAAAATAATAAATAAAAATAATTTGTTATACATATTAAAATTAGTAAAATATTACGAACGTATAATTATTGTAGGCAGAAACTATGAGTATAATATATGAATAAATAATGGTTAAAATATATAATTATGTAGTTTATAACACCACTCGGTATCTTATCACACACACTTCACACTCACACGCACATACACACACACGCGCGCTCACACATTCACACATACACACACAATACACAAATGCGCGCATAACATAACATGACATAAAATAAAATAAAACAAAGGAAAACAAAACCTATTAGATATGTAATCCTAATCAATAAGCACTTAAAAAACTTAGCTTAAGTTAGGGTAATAACTAAGTTAGAAAAAAAGAACTGTAATCAACAGATTAGTGGATCGTTTAATGTTCTATTTTTGGAAGAGCGAGACATCCCGACACAGGTATATATATACCTACTGGGAAGCCTCAACTTGTGTTGTTTGTAACCACTGCTTTTGAAATAAATAAATTATTATTATTATTAAATTATTATTATTATTACTCGTCAATTTCTTCTCCGACCAAAGAAACCGTTTTACTGCAATATCTTTTGAATTGCCGTATTTGCATTGCAGATCGTCACGAAAAGGCAATTTGACAACACCAGAATCATTTCTATTTGTAGTCTGGTCAAAGGAGTCTTCGCACAACTGCTCTTCTATTGTAAGATGTTTGATGGAATTCATCCCATTGGTTTCCGATTCCATCTCCCAAAACTTTTTGAGCAATTTGTTTTCGTCAACTGATGCATGCAAACTAACAACCGTACTATGGCAATTAACATTCACTGAAACTTCACTTGTATCAACACGACCACTCAAAATCCATCCAAGCTTGGTTTGTTGAGCAATTTGAGAACCTGAAGGACCCTTAATAAATCCCTTGCATAATATTTGCGCATAAACATCAGCTCCTAGGAGCATATCAACTTCATTATGTGTGTCGAATTCGGGATCTGCTAACTGTAAGTTAGCAAACTCTGACCACAACTGAATTACAAATTTCTTCTCTGGAAGAAAAGTTGTAAGTTTGTTTAAAACGTGAGCCCCAACCTCTACCTTAAATTCAGGATCATGAAGTGAATGTAAACTGACAGACACCAACGATTGGGAAGCTAGAGTAGCATTCCCGTCACCTCCTAACCCTGAAATGCTTATTTTATTAGGCCTCTTCTTTAGACCTAATAACTGAACGGCGGACTCAGTTATTAAACAAGTTTGCGATCCCTGATCGAGCAAACACCGTAATATCACAACATTCCCAGTCGGCGACACAGCTTTTACCAATGCTGTGGCCAGAAGTACTTGGTTGCTTGTATTTGACACACAGCCAACCACTTCTTTAGATTTGGTCACGTCTAGTGCCTTAGATGTTGAAGCATGAGCGACAACATTTTTATCAACCGAGTAATTCTCAACTTGACGGGTATCGGTTAATACTATGACATTTTCGGGATGCAACAAAGTATGGTGCTTCTTCCTACATACATGGCATCTAGAAAGCTGACGACACGAAAAGGCTGAATGGTTCGGACTCAAACAATTATAGCACAATCTGCTGGTCTGGACAAGGTTACGGCGGGTATCTATATCATAAGAAACAAATTTCTTACAACTACTTAATTTATGACTCTCTTTGCAGCAGTGACAAGTTGAAGGCGTAGTGATGTGAAGAGATTTCATTGGACTAGTTGGATGCTGAGGTTTGGGTTGTAATTTGGGCTCAATGAACTCAAGAGCTCTGAATCTATTTTCCAAAAAGGTTTGGAACTGTACGAAAAATCATTAATCTCACACGCTTTTAACTCCCACTGCTTCCTAGATTCAGAGTCCAGCTTAGATGAGATCAAAAAAATAATCATAACATCCCACGAACTTGTGTTGATACCCAGGTTGACTAACGCTGACAAACATTCTGAAGTAGTATCTAGCAAATTCTTAATTGCATGAGAGGCTTCCACTGACATTGACTTTTGATTGAAAAACCTCTTCAGAATACAATTTGCTAAATACTTAATTTAATTTAATTTGTTAAATACTTCTTATCTTCTTATTGTTATACCTACGCTCAAGCATTCCCCAACAAATTTCATAATTATCATTAGTAATCGGGATGTGTCTTAGGAGTTGTTCCGCTTCTCCCAGTAAATGGGATTTGAGATGACGCAACTTAGTAACATAGTCAAGACGCACGTTCTTATGGATCAGAGAGACAAACAAATCGTGGAAACTCGTCCATTCTTCGTATTTCCCAGAAAACTTTGGAATTGTCAAGTCGCTCAATCTGACACTACAACAGGGATCTCCCATCTGAGTGACGTTGACACCTGGCTCGACATGTGAACACTTCGCAGGCTCAGTCTTATTTTGTAATGTCGACAGAACAGTCTTGAGGTCAGACTTGTATTCAACATACAGTTCTTCGGTCTGCCCGTATAAATCGTCCTTGTGATACGCGGAATCCTCAAAGTCTGTGCGCTCTATTTCGACAAGAATGTTCCTGTGCGTCTCCGTAAATAATGTCCAATTCTGTTCCAAAGTGTCGAGTCTAGTTTCTACATAAGCCTGAGTAATACGATCTTTCGGCGACTTTTTGTAGTTTACTCTAGCTCTATTTATGTTTGACTTTATGTCATCTTGACATTTTGCGTATGACTCCATTTTTCTAAGTTGAAGAAATTTCGAAAAAAATTACAAGTCTTTTTTTTGCGAAAAATTTCTAAGTGTTTGACAACTGGGCAAAATCCGGCATGGATTCCCCGTCTCACCACTTTTCACTAAACTATTCTAAGTCCTAAAACTCTTCTAAGTTTTCTAAGTCCAAACTATCCGAAAATTTTCTAAGTCCCAAATATTCTTCAATTTTGCACAACCCTAACAATTTTCAATTTGGCACAACCCTATTATGAAACGTCAAAGTACTCACAGTTGATCCACTTTACGTATGACACTTGTCACTTATACCCGTCCGTCTGATGCCGTCCTGCAGCAGCTCAGCTCCTTCGCCTCCTCCGCGGTACCTCTTCTCCTCCAGGTAGCTCCAGCGTCACCGCGCTGGGAGCGTCACCACCAGCAGCAAACACGCCACCGTTCTGGTGCCCGCAGTGGATGCCGTCGCCAGTCTTCTGAGCCTCATCCGGCTCGAAGGACCATGGACACGCGTCCCAAAAAGCCTACTCGCACCGTGTTCTAAATGAAACAACGTATGCTAGACGACTGACAATTTAATTTTGTTTCTCAGACTATATATACAAGCAGTAAGAAAATCTCTATACCCCGATGCAGCGGAAATGACATACGGTACACCGACATCTAGCGGATAATTAAATCACCATAGTATTACATACGACATGAACATATTTAAACTTTATGGCACAATACAAAACAAGTACAAATGGCGGACTTAATGCCTTTAAGCATTATCTACCAATACAGACAAACAGTAATACAAAACAAATCAATTACCTAAAGATAAATATAAATATAAGAATGTATATATAATTAATTAATTACCATAAACTTAAACGAATACTTTATATGATATACTTCCATACATATATTATGTCCCAAAGTAAAATATTTCGAAGAGAGTTAGGAAGAGAGACTGTCCAAAAGATGCTTGCGCAACATGTGCTTGAAGGAGACCTTGCTCTGAGCTTGCCTGATGTTGAATGGGAGAGCGTTCCAGAGGCGTATTGCCTGAACCGGGACTACTAGCTTAAGTCTACGGAGTACGGAGAGTGCAACCAGGGTTAACAGTCACAAATTGAAACTTGGATTTGAAATAATCGGGAGTGGTTGGATCAAATAAGATCGAAAAGAGAGTGCAGAGAATTCTTTGAGATCTACGTTACAATGACCTTTCAGTGTAGAATGTAACGTAGGGTTGTTTACCTGAGTGTAACCTAGCCTAAAATGTTATTAAGGTGAAAGGTAGGTAAGTTTGAATATTTTTGTTATTTCATCATAACTGGGTTGAAAATCGACCATACGTCGTTTGAATCTGGGGGCACTACTACATTTATTTGCTTTATAATAGCCCAAATTTTTAGGGCAATGAGCAATATAAAATACTCGTACTTTGATGTCTTTGATGTATTTCCTCGAATTGGTCCTGTAAAGCACTCTGAATAGTCTCGACTGAAAATACAATATATCGGATACCCTTGAAATGTCGACAAACGTTTCACCGAATGCTTCATTTCGTCGAATTTTCATTTCGTCGACAAATTTTTACTCGTAAGTCATACATTTTTCAGACATTTTGTAAATAACATTCAAAAATATTTTATGGTTTCAGAAAAATAATGCTTTCGATGAAAAGAAAATTCGTCGACATTTCAAGGGTAAACCAATATGAAGTCGTATTATCAAAATTTACTCGTTCATCTATATATTGCTTATTTTACAACCTCTACAAAAATGTTCAATTTCTTTATATAAAAACATAACCGTCTTCAAAAGTAAACTAAAACGTCTGTAATATAATCCGTGTACATACACGGATTATTAAAGGTGGTTTTAAAAACTTATTTCGTGTTTGATAAAATTGTATTTAACAAAAAATTGGGATATCAGTTTAGCCGCTTCCTTTTCATGGACATATAATTTATTTCATTAGATTTTATTGTTGAACACGGATTATTTTTAGTTTCTTGGTTTAGTTTTAAAGGCGGTTCTTTTTTATCAAAAAATATATATATTAACCAAACTGTCGGAATGGCGTGAAATTTCCGCTGGTGTCCCTCAGGGGGGCGTCCTCTCTCCACTTCTCTTCTCAATATTTATTGGTGGGATCACCGAGTGTTTAAGATCCTCGTTCCATCTTTATGCAGATGACCTGCAGATCTATGCAGCGGCTAGTATCGAGGATATGCCGTCGCTTATTAATATGATCAATGCGGATTTGGAGTCTATTTACAGCTGGGCAAATAACTTCGGGTTAAACATAAACGCAAAAAAGTCGCAAGCAATTGTTATTGGTAGTCCTCATTTTGTAAATAAAGTATCTGAAATGGTGGTACCTGATATTCTTTTTGGTGGGATTCCTATCCCCCTTTCCTCTACAGTTAGAAATTTGGGTATCACCATGGACCAGACGCTTTCGTGGGCACCGCACATAGCGCAAGTTAGCAAGAAGCTCTTTGCATCTCTCCACTCTTTAAGGCGCCTGCAGAACTTTCTGCCAATTTCCACCAAGATCACTCTTGCCAGATCTCTCTTGCTCCCACTACTAGACTATGGTGATATTGCTCTACTGGATCTTAAGGAGGAACTGCTTGACAAGCTTGAACGCCTACAAAATGTGTGTACCAGGTATATATTTGGATTGCGAAAATATGACCACATCTCTTCCTTTCGAGCGCAGCTGGGTTGGCTACCGATTCGTCGGCGTAGAGACGTGCATGTCCTTTCATTGCTCTTTAATGTCCTGTTTAATCCTACTTCTCCTCCTTACCTTAGTGAGAGATTTTCGTATATGGCTGATGGCAGTGGTCACCGCTTGCGGTCTAGCGCCAATCTCACTCTGGCTGTACCGTCTAATAAGACGCGTACCTATAGCAAGTCTTTCACGGTAAGCGCAGTGAAGTTGTGGAATGAGTTGCCTTTGTCCCTTAGGAAGTCTCCATCTGTTGCATCACTTAAGATTAACTTGAAGAAATTGTGGCTGTCCGATGACGTGTGAATTCATTGAATACTATATTTATTTACGCATTTATAAGTATTATATGTAGATATATATATATGTATATATAATATATTAATATATTATAGTTTTATTAAGTATAATATAGATATCTTGGTTGTACGCAGTGTAGTTTGCCTATTTTCTTCGTATACCCATTCCTTCAATTGCTCAAAGGTTAACTGGAAGAGATCCCTAATAGGGATAAGTTCGCCTTTGTACATATTTCATTTGTTATCAATGTATTTATAACCAGTTGTTGTGTACAATAAAGCGTTTACATACATACATACATACATATTTCACTCGATCTATGGCGATAATTATTGATTCGGTTTGGTGCTGTATACAATTTTGAGTGTTAATCAAATAGTAGGACAATTAAGCAAGCATGTAATTAAGAAAATTGGTTTAGGAGCTTATTTCACACCGCAAAATGGGACAAATATTAATTTTATTTATGCTGTTATAAAGCAGCGGGTAGTTAAAGGCTAGCCAGTCAACATGCGTGCGTGGTTGCTGAGTTTGTTCATCGCGGCGTATGCTGTCTGCGCTCAGAGTTCAGGGGTAAGTTTTATCAAATTTATACAAACACCAATGCCATCCTCAAAAAGGTTTCAAGACTGAATTCAGTGAGGTCAAGAAGGCCTTCATGGAATGGAAAATGAAATTAGGAGTTCGTTCACTGTAGAAAAATACACGTGAGGTTTCCTTCTACCCCTCCCTCCCCCAACGTGATCTGTCGAGATTTTTTTGATGAATTCTTTCATCGGGAAGAAAGAACATATAATGCGAAGATGCAACGTAAGCTGCGACTGCCTTCATCATGTCTGCGAAGAAGCATATACAGGATCTAATGGTTAAGTGTAACCAGTCAATCAAGACTCAATGAATGTCATATCGGAAGTAAGTTACCCAATGATTAAAACCTTATCAAAAACGTTTTTTTCATAATGTTATATTCGGTTATCATTTATTAATATACTATTACAATTTTCATTGATTTGTTATTGAAGTGAAACTTCTAATGCGACTTCCAACAAGGTTGCGTTAAACGTTTAACGGTTGCGTTAAACGTTTAACGCTACCGTAGGAAAGCACTGTTGCGTTAAACGTTCAACGCTCCTATAGAAAGAGACAGAGCGAGAGTGAAGAAGTTTGTCTTAAAGAATCAATATGAGTTCACTAAAAATCAATTTCTACCCCTTTCTATTTTCATTTCCACATTACGAAGTTTCACTTCTTCCGTGCGGTGGGACTCCACGCACTATTTAGCCTATTTGCCATAGAAACCACACTCTACCCTACTTAATACACATGAATAAGCATATCCTCTGACAATTGTATCATCTTCAATAAATAGCCAAATAAGCAATCCACATAGTTATAAAAGATAGCAAAACACAAAGCGGTCTTAAATCAATCCTGTGATCCCTTTACATGACCTTCTCTCCGCACAAAAACAAACGGTGTTATTAAAAAATATATATTTTAGCCTTATTGAATGAGCATGTTCACAATCACAACAAATAATATTTCCACTTATCAAAAACCACATATGTTTATCCAAAATGAAAATTACGAAAATCACAATTTCTTGTTTCCAATTTAGATTGCTATTATTTTATGCGGGACCTCCGCCCCCCGAGCTCCTCGCCTGCTTCGATCGCCCCTTCTTCAAGTTACTTATTTTAATAATCATGTTCTTCTACGAATAATATTTAATTTTTTTACTTTCTTAGTCTGACTTGGCGCAGGCGGACCAAATATCAAATGCCATTAAAATGATACCACGGGTACGTATTGATTGTTAGTCCCCTTAACCTCTGCGTACTCCATACAGTACAGTCGAGTTCATAAACTAATGACCTTCATAAATTTATGAAACATATTGTAATGTCTCATTTTTTTAATGTGGGTATACCACAATTTTTATTTAAACCATGAATACAAAGATCAAAGCTTAAAGAAAAATTGAAAAAGGAGCTACCTGGTGGAAGGGACCGGGAATCGAACCCGGTACCTCTGGATTACCGGTCCAGCGCGTTAGCCACTTCGCTACCCTCGCTCCACGTAGACCTGACGAATTTTTCCTTATGCTTTGTGTGTCGATCTTTGCATTGTTTATTTGAAAGGTTAGTACACCTTAGCGACCTCTATGTGAATATCGACACGCAAAGCATAAGGAAAAATTCGTCAGGTCTACGTGGAGCGAGGGTAGCGAAGTGGCTAACGCGCTGGACCGGTAATCCAGAGGTACCGGGTTCGATTCCCGGTCCCTTCCACCAGGTAGCTCCTTTTTCAATTTTTCTTTAAGCTTTGATCTTTGTATTCATGGTTTAATGACCTTCATGACGGTTCTTCCTCTGAACCATCTGGCCCGATAATAGCGTAGACAACAAAAAATGTCCTAAAAATCAGGGATCGATACCGGTATTCATGAAAACGCTCTAATTTCGCCTGTTTTGTTAACGGCATAGACGAGGTCAGATATTTTTGATTACATTTTTGCTCATAAATTTAAGAACTCGACTGTACTATCAAATCGAGTATCAAATGAAGTGTTCATTAAAAATATATCCATATTATCTATTTTATGTAGGGATCCTTGTGTTGCATTACTCATTTGCTGGGGGTCCTGGCGTCCATGAATTATTTTATGGACGGTCGCTTTTCAAGCGGTCTTCAGCAGTGTGTAATGCATCGGGGACTTGGTGGCTTTGGTGTTCACGTGAACCTGGTATGTTCAGGCATCTTGGTCGCTTTCTCTATACTTTCCAGGAACTGCAGGGAAAGTCTTCCCCTGTCACCAGGAGCACTTCCAGGGTGTCGTTTTTCTCACTAGCTATGTGACCGACGCCGACCGATTAAAATTTTGGTTTGGCATAGATTTATATGGATGTGAGACGGATCATTACGCAAAGGGACAGGAGGTACTGGAAGCCTATAGAATGAGGTGTTGGCGTTGGATGAAGAAAATTAGCTGGACAGAAAAAGTCACTATTTATAAGTAATCGTATGCCAGCGTTCACCAAATGTATATTTTGAAGCAAGAAAAACAAAACTTTTTCGCTTTAATTTTATAAATTATTAGTTTATCGCACTTTTAAATTACAGTTTACTTGAACAAGCTAGCTATATTACTTTTTCAGGTATTATATATTATGTTAAGCTAGTAGCCCGTGTTATTCGCTCACGAATATGGAAAGTACAGTATCG
Organism: Apotomis capreana; assembly: GCA_947623375.1. NCBI lineage: Eukaryota > Metazoa > Arthropoda > Insecta > Lepidoptera > Tortricidae > Apotomis > Apotomis capreana. Next base: position 5,386,221 of record OX392520.1, read on the forward strand.
CAGTAACCACGGTGCACGGGTACGATCATCAAGATCTAATTGCATTTGTGAGTTTTCGCGGAATTTACTAGGCAGACATTTTCAGGTGCACTTGAACAATAAACCGCGTACAGTGCCGGGAAAATGTTTGTGTGAAAGTCCCAGAAATTCTCGATGATAATACGTACCCTGAAATAACAATACTTTTCATAATTTTCAGAATGTCAAGCTCAGCAACGAGGAAGTACACGTAGGGCGTTTCATTAAAATATATTTTTGATTAACAAAATACTCCATCGAAAGAAAGTGAGAGTTTAATCGCCTACTTTGTAAAATTATTGTCTCGTAAAATATACCCCCTCCACAATGGCGGTAGGACCCCAAAATTTGACTCGGCAGATCATAATTTCTAGTGCCAAGATAAAGTTGTAAAGTAAAGCCTCATTGTATGTGGCAGTTTTATGGCAAAATAGGTAGGTACATACCTACTTATTTTGCCATCAAACTACCATATTTAGTCTTATTCTACCTGTAGTATAACTCAAAGACTAAAACTCGTGAAATGGTACTTCTTACTAAATAATCTCACAAATTGTACTCGCAAGTATTTATTATAATGGGGAATGGATTGAATATTTCAAAAATCTTCCATTTTTGTTTATAGGTTGGAATTAAATTTGATACACTTTCCGGTTTCCGATTGAGCTGAAATTTTGCAGGAATATGCAAATCGCGTGACAATGCAATATTATGATGACGTGGAGCTGATCTGATGATGGAGTTGGAAGGTGGCCATAGGAACTCCGTAATAAATACAGCAATAATATCGAGTTTGGGCTCCTTAGAATCGTCTTTGTGAGCAATTGATGGATGTTCAAAGAAAAGTAGAGTCGGCTATAAAAGCTTGTCACAAAAATGAATTTTTTAACTTATTTTATTCTGTTTTTAGTTTGTTCAGACACATAGACAGACAGACGGACAGCAGAATATTTGTAATAATAGGGTCCCATTTTTTACCCTTAGGGTACGGGAACCTAAAAATAAAAAGATAAAATTTGTTTCTTTCCGCCTTGTATAAATAATAACTTATCACACTAATATTATAAAGGCGGAGTGTGTCTGTGTGTATGTTTGTTACTTCTTCAGGCTCAAACGGCTGGATCAATTTTGATAAAATTTGGTAAGGCGGTAGCAGTATGACACCTTGGATTAACACAATGGCTACTTTTTATCTCGAAAAAATGCAGTGTTCCCGTGGGACGAGCGGGTAACACCGCGGGGCGCAGCTAGTGTTTTATAAATTGTTAGGCGACTTTCGTTAGCAAGAGAGCTATGTTAAAATACAATTCATAGGTATAGCCCAATACGCGAACAGTTCTGAACTTCAATAAAATACAAGTGCGTGATTTTTTGTAGTCAGTTAGAGTAGATTGAGTACTAATGGGTATCAACATTTTCTAACAGATTTTGAGTGTGCGTTAGGTATAAAAAAAGTTTTTGTAAGTGACCTCTGTAAATTTTAGAAAAAAAATTCAAGTTGATTTCTTCTGCACTAGGGCATCGCATTTTACAGTTTTAACATTCCGTATTGTTTTCTAATAGATTTGTCGAGGGATTATGTCAGCGCAATACAAAACGAATGAAAAAATTATAAATCCCTGAAAAGATTATAAAAGTGACTTTTGGGAACGAAAATGTGTTTAAAACTATGAAATGTAATGACAGTTTTAATTTATAACAGATTCATCAATAGCTTTATTTTATATAAACAATTGAATTTTTAAATCGTTCTCTAGGCCACAAAATTTTACGCAAAATTGTCAAGTCGGCGTAGTGAACTCATTTTCATAAAAGTAATCTATTAACATAGAATTCTAACCAATTCACCCACGGGAACAAATGATATTACTTCATTAGTTGTACGCGACATTTAAATTTGATCGCGAACGCTTTGCATCAAGTTATGACTGCGCCGAGCGTTAGCGACACCCATAGAGCGCGAGGAATGCGTATTTAGATCGGCGCGCGGCCGCCATTGTAAAAATGTATGGAGAATTAAAAGCACTTTTTGATAAATCTGGACCTTTAATACCAAACAATAATTGAAATATTTGATGCGGACAAATTGTAATCTAAATATTCATCTTTTTTTGAACTATGAAATAATTGTTAAAGTATAAAAAAACACTTAACGCCAGATTACGATTTTACAATTTTCGTCCAACTTTACTTAGTTGTCTAGGGTGAAATATTAATAATCTTATAATTTTTCCACAGAGAACTTGTTAACACATTCTTCGAAGTGCTAAATATGTAGTTTAGAAATGGATTCAACGACTTAGTGTTGACGTTGTCTACTTAACGCCTTAACGGCAACTGCCTATTTTTTCACATTTCGCTCGGTGCAGCCTTACTGACACCAAGTCCGGACGGCCTTTTCAGATCGGTTCTTGGAAATATAAAACTAAATTTGACTTTAAGGTTGTTTATAAATATAATCCCATCATGTTAATAAATAGGTTTAAAAAGTTAGTTATATTCGCATTGCACCGATACAATCTCGAATTATATTCGGGAAAGTAATTCAGAACGTCATATCATTCAAAATTACAAACGAAAGCTTATTGCCTTAGGTTAAGGCGAGTAGATACGTGGAATGGTGAATAATACATTTTAAAGTCCTAAGGTTTGTATTCTAGCCAATGTAAAATTCTGGTAAAAAATATATGTTACTAGCATTTGCTCGCGGCTTCGCTCCCGTTAAAACCTATCCTACGGGAACAATGTTTTTTTTTTTTTATAAAAGCCTATTTGTTAAGTTAGGGTATAAAATATCTCTGTTTTAAACTGCACGCATATCCATCCAGCCGTTTTATCATGAAGAAGAAACAAACATACACACATACTGTCGCTTTCATGATATTAATGGGAAATTTTACTCGCAGTATGGATAATGCTATCACAAAATAGAAATATAAAATAAAAGAAGTAAGAAAGAAAAAGATTAAAGATAGACGATGTTATAATAAGTCACCAATAAACATCGAGTGCTTTACATGAGCTTACTTTTACAAGGCTCACGAAATGTATGTCTTGATTGGGTAACAGTATTACCTGATTAAAAAAAATAATTGGAGGAGATAAATAGTATACATAACTACAGAGGCCGGGAAAAGTCAGTTCCTATTTGAGTATGATTTTGAAGGAAGTGCGAGTCCTTAAATTAATACGAATCCACGAACTGACATTTCCACCGAAGCCTGTATTCCTGTAGCCTGTTTTCTCCAAATATGCTTGGAAGTAATCACTTATTTTGAATGGTTAAATCAGCAACTTAAATATTGTTAAGAAACTATTTGTGTAACCCAAAATAGGATTTTAAGCCTAACACAACCATAGAAAAGTATAGATTAATAATGCCATAATATTATTTCCATACCCTGTTACTTACAAATACAACATATATACTCTCTGTCTAGCGATTAATTAGTAATATATGTTATTAAACTTTCTGTGCACACACTGTTTAGAATTATAGTCCAGACCTAGACGATAAGCAACAATTTGTATGTAATTGACTGTAATTTGTTGTGTGAGCCTAATAAATAAATAAATAAACTTCTAAACGCACGATTTTTTTTAGAAGCTATACCTTATTTATCATTCGGAGATCGCGAGTCCAAAATAACTTTTTCTATTGGTTTGGACGGAATCATTTCAGATATATGAGTGTATATCATTATTTTCAAATATTTGTCAGGACAAAATATTTAAGATTTTCTAATTGTACAAGTCAATAAAAACCTATGTTATGGCCTTTTTTTATGTGGAATTGTAAATATACAATTTTGACGTATTAATGTAAGCAAAAAACCATTACTATGATGTTTTAATTAATTTACAATAAAAGTTTTAATATTCTTGAGTGTAATCTTATATTAGTAGGTCTGAATGAAAAAAAAACTCATTGGGTTGCTTCATACGTTCTTGTAGTGCGAGTGACGAATGGAGATGAACCGTATAACTCGTTAAAAGGAATTTAAAAAATTGACAAGTAAAATAAACAGTTTCAACAAAAAAATATATATTGCTGATTACTTAATATCCTTATCCATTTATAATATACTAGCTTTTGCCCGCGACTACGTCCGCGTGGAACTTGGAAGTATGGAAGCAACTTCGTACAACACGATAGATATCCACCTAATCACCTTAATTAATAAAATGGATTATTAAAAGCGCCTAAGCAAATGTAAGAGCAATTGTGCTTTTGGTATAATCATTATATTTTCTACAGGGTCATCAATGTCATCATAAATTACTTAGTCACTTTTCAATAATTTTAGGGATAATTTCCAGGATGAAAACTATCCTATGTCCTTCCTCGGATCTTAAAGTATCTCCATGCCAAATTTCATCAAAATCGATTCAGCGGTTTAAGCGTGAAGAGGTAACAGACAGACAGACAGACAGACACACTTTCGCATTTATAATATTAGTATGGATATGGATAATTTAAATTAAATGTCTGTACAGTGGAAACTGGATAAGTGGAATCGCAAGGGACCGGCTGTTTAGTTCCGCTTATCCAGGTTTTCCACTTATCCAGTTGTCCACTTAACCAGGTTCAAATAAAACGTTTTCTCACTAACAGAGGCTCTCGCTAACAGAGGTTGTGGATGCTAGTATTGTCGCTTATAGAGGTCAGGTATAAAGATATGGTCAATAGATCAAGACTTAAATAATCCTCTTTTATTAAATATGTATGTAGAGGTGTTGGTGTCCACTGCACTACTCTCTCTGCACATTTTTTTAAAAACCGAATCTATACGTTTTTTTAATCCTTCTAACCATCCATCCACTCTTAGAAAAATTATGAATATTAGCCTTTTTGCAAATTCTTCAGCTTTTTCTTTTATCATTGGTCCATTAACTGGTACATTTTTTTCTCATACAAAATACGTAGTTAAAACACGAACCATAATGTTAACGAAAGAAACTACCCTCCTTGTGACGGTTTATTAAAAATACAAATTTTATAACGTGAGCTATTCCACTCATAGAGGTTTCGGAGACGGCGACTTCCAGTTACAGAGGTAAAAATAAGAAATTTTCGAAAAAATGGATTCCGCTTATAGAGTTCCCAAAATTCCACTTATAGAGGTAATTCGTTGCCAAGGGACTGGAACCGAGAACTTGGGTCCACTTAAAGAGGTTTTCCGCTAACCCAGGTTCCACTTATCCAGTTTCCACTGTATATTGAACGTACAGGGCTCGACGGAAATGTCAGTTCGTGGATTCGTATTAATTGAAGGACTCTGACTTCCTTCAAAATCATACTCAAACACGAACTGAATTTTCCCGGCCTCTGCATTTATGTACTATTTATCTCCTCCAGTTTTTTTATCCGTTACCAAATCAAGACATACATTTAGTGAGACTTGTAAAAGTAAACAGCACTCGATGCTTTATTAGTGACTATACAATCGTTTTTCTTTTTGTTTGTTTCTTACTTATTTTATTTTCTTTTTAGGGTTCCGTAGTCAACTAGATTCGCCATGTCCGTCTGTCCGTCGGTCTGTCCGTCCGCGGCTTAGCTCCGTGATCATTAGTACTAGAAAGCTGAAATTTGGCATGAGTATGTGTATGTATTACGCCGACAAAACGGTATAATAAAAACTAAGATTTTTTTTTTTTTTTTCGGTTACCTCTCGAACACCTAAAGTGGGGGAGAAATATTTTTTTAGTTTCAACACTAGTGTATGGGGTGTCGCTAAATAGGTGTTTTAAAAATGATAGGGGTCTCTAAACATTATTTTTTGATAAGGTTAGCAGTTTTGTAAATATTAGTTCCGAAAATATAAAAAATAGCGTCCCACGGGTCAAAAAATTATGGTAAATTCATGAAAATAAGGCCTTATAATAAAATAAAATAAATGAAAATCATTTATTTCAGAGCTTGGCTCCGTATAATGTGTTAGTAACATAGAACTTACCCCTAGTGTTAGACAGAGCAATATAAAAACAAAAATACAAAAACGAAAAATAAATTAAAACAAACCAAAGACACAAGACAGAGTGGGAGCGTAGCTCACAAGTCAGTCGTCCCATGCACATGGAGTTGCATCCAATGGGCCTGTATGGGACAGTCCAGCCTGCCAGCCACAACCTTTAGGATGCTGTTGGCACTGCCGCGCAAACGTCGCTATATTGTGTTTATATAAAGATACAACTATATTGTGATAACAGTATCCATACTGCGAGTAAAATTTCCCATTAATATTATAAAAGCGACAGTATGTGTCTATGTTTGTTTCTTTTTCACGTTAAAACAGCTGGACGGATATGTATGCAATTTGAAACAGAGATATTTTATACCCTAACTTAAGAAATAGGCTACTTATTATCTTGGAAAACATAAAACATCGTTCCCGTAGGATAGTATATGGGTGAATCAACTTTTTTGTGTTGTTTACTCTGTCCCCGTTGTCAAAGTGACATCTTCATACTGTTTCATAGAAAATAATTTAGGTTGTCCGAGGGACAAATTTTGCGTAACCATAGCAACAAGGTGCACTTAAAAGTTGATTCACCCATATACCAGGTTAAGTAACAAATATTTTTATCAAAATTTTACATTGGCTAGATTACAAGCCTTAGGACTTAAAATGTATTATTAACCATTTAACGTATCTACTCGCCTTAACCTAAGGTAATACAGCTCTTGTTTGAAATTTTGAATGACATGACATTCGGAATTACTTACCCGAATATAATTCGGGAATGTATTGGTGCAATATGAATAGAACTAACTTTTCAAACCTATTTATTTAGATGATGGAATAATATTTGTAAACAACCTTAAATTCAAATGTATATTTCAAAGAACCGATTCATTTTGTTAATTAAGGTTATCTTTCTGAAAGATGAATGTTTACATTACAATCTGTCCGCATCAAATATTTCAATTATTGTTTGGTATTAAAGGTCCAGATTTATCAACAAGTGCTTTTAATTCTCCATAAACTTTTACAATAGCGGCCGCGCGCCGATCTAAATACGCATTCCTCGCTCTCTATGGGTTAGTCGCTAACGCTCGGTGCAGCCTTAACTTGATGCAAAGCGTTCGCGCTCAAATTTAAATGTCGCGTACAACTAATGAAGTAGTATAATTTGTTCCCGTGGGTGAATTGGTTAGAATTCTATGTTTATAGATTACTTTCATGAAAATGAGTTCACTACGCCGACTTGACAATTTTGCGTAAAATTTTGTGGTCTATAGAACGATTTAAAAATTCGATTGTTAATATAAAATAAAGCTATTGATGAATCTGTTATAAATTAAAACTGTCATTACTTTCCATAGTTTTAAACACATTTTATTTGCCAAAAGTTACTTGTATAATCTTTTCAGGGAGTGAGATTTTTTTCACTCGTTTCGTATTGTTCTGACATAATCTCTTGACAAGTCTGTTAGAAAATAATAACGAATGTTAAAACAATAAACTGCTATGCCCTAGTGCAGAAGAAATTAACTTGGATAATCTTTTCTAAGAGTTATAAAAGTTGCTTACTAAAACTTTTTTTATACCTAACGCACACTCACGATCCGTTAGACAATGTTCATACCCGTTAGAACTCCATATTACTTTGCTGATAAAAGAAAAAAAACGTACAATGCGAATTATTTTAGTTTAAGGTGTAATTATACCCTTCCCGTATCGGGCTAGTACTCATACTCATTCATCTATTTCATTCCAAACTGCCTTTATGGTTACTGTGGTCAACATTCCCAAGCATTAATTGACTAAAATTATAAATAAAATAAAATTTGTACAATATTACAATCTCCTAGATTTAACGATATTTATTGTAATCATATAACGATATTTATTGATATAATATATCGATATCATGCATTTTCTGTGATCTCTGGATGTTCGATCAATAATATAGAACCCAATTTATTCCATAAAACATGGAAATAGTCGGAAATATTTACGTATTTTATGATGAAAAAAACACTGCCTGAATCAGGTCTTTATATGTTCTTCTGGCTTTGTCCTTGACTGTAAAATTAAGATTCCAAATGAAGTACACTTACTACGAGTATGAGTATGAGTAGCAATTGCATTTTAATATTAATGAATTCTGATCCACCTGGGGTGCTGTGTTGATGCTTGAGCTGGGTACCGCCCCGGGCGCCTTGAAATTGACGTTGACTTGATGAAGGGCGCTCCAGCCCTCTGCTGGTAGCGCTGCTTCTGTGGTCCACCACCGGCTGTATTCGCCGAATAGATTATTAATAACTAAAAATGCTCATTTCGATTAACAGCAATTAGGTATATAAACTTATACTAAGCTTTTTTATCGTTCGTATAATTTTCCCCTACTAACTAAATATGCATCTAAGAGCATATCAACAGCCCTGGCTCAGTCAAAAAAAATATCATTTGGGTTTCTGTGCGCCCGCAAAAGGCGGGAAAAAGCTTCACTTTGTTTTTTTTATATTAGAGAAAAATCTGTAATTTTTTTCTAGGAATGAGGAAAATTCAAAATATTTGACAAACGTATCCATTCCCTATTCTAAATTTTTTGGACGTAAGTGTAAGTAATCCGTACCGGTTAATGCTACCGGTGTAAGTAAGTAAACATTTTATGGTACATAAAAAACAGGTAAATTCTATAACAAATAACATCAAATACAGGTCCAAAGGCGGTGTATCTACATATATATTTATAATTATTCCGTGGTGCTGGTGAGCGGCCGTGCTCCGCACTTGAATAATCTAATTAGACCACTTCTTTCTTTATTTTCAGATGGTGATTAACACTGCAGTATTTTTCCCATCTGGTCACACGTGGTCTCTTTGGCTTGGTTTGGTCGTAGTGCAATCAGCATCAAAAATATCTGAAAATTTTAGTACGTAATTTGACATGAGGAAGCTAGCTGTAAAATTGACAAATATGTTTGATGCGAATAAAATCCCCCAGTTTGGCAGGCCCAACTTTGAGAAACACATCCATCGTCGAATCAGACTCCACTAGGCAGTGTAGGTAGGCAGCGCCTGAGAGGCTGCGCAATTGTCGTGAGACGGGGGTGTTTGTCGTGTCTTAAGACGAAGTCTCAGTCGATGGCGGAGCAATGTAAAACGTAGCATCAACCCTGTTGTCAGTAAAAATAAGCACCCCTCGGTATTAGCAACCAGGGCAGTATATTTCAGTAGGCACCCCCACTGGGAGCAAACTAGAACTACACACAATTAAACAAAGTTTCTAGTTAATTGTTAATTATCCATGGTTTTTTCTCATTTAGTATTAACCAGTTTTAAGCCAGAGATCTCTCCAGAGATCTAGTAGATTAGTCTTAGTTTTTAGTTTAGATAAGTTAGGTTAGTCAAACTCCGGTGCTTCTCCAAGCGGAGTAGCACGTCTGGCACCAGCAGTGCAAAGGGTCCTTCGGACCCGCAAGCAACCGTGGATTAAAAAAAAAAACTTGCGATTTGCGAGAGAATCTTGTATTAAGGCGATCACGCAGCGAGTTCGCCGCGACGATTATTTGTATAGAAAACTCGCCCGCAAATCGCAAGTGTGAAATACAAAAATACGAATACAAAATATTATACGACGCGTTTGGCTCGGTTTGTAGACACCTGCCTACTGAGTCGGCGGTCCTGGGTTCGAATCCCGGCCGGGGCAAATATTTGTGCAAATATTTGTTCTTGGGTCATGGATGTTATCTATATATGTATTTATATATTATGTATATCGTCGTCTAGTACCTACCCATAGTACAAGCTTTGCTTAGTTTGGGACTAGGTCGATTTGTGTAATGATTGTCCCTTAATATTTATTTATTTATTTATTATATATTAATATGTGCATGCGTGCGTGCGTGTGTGTGTGTGTGTATGTGTGTGTTTATGATTTTATGTATAGTAAATTCTCAGTTTCGTCATAACTTATTGTTTATGACAAGTTTTTTGCATTCGTGGTACGATTTAGAGTAAATGTCTAAATAATCTTTGTTGATTTGTTGTGATTTTATTGTACATGTATGCTGATCTTCTGTTGAACTGTGTGGTGGCAAATATTCATATGGCCCTAAGAAGCCCCAAAATCACTCAGAGAACAATGAATACGAGTAGCTCTGTGCTAAGAGTTTCTCTGCGAGATCATCATCGATGGAAGGATCCGAGTAAACGACGTTACAATACTTTCGTTTTTTATCGACATAGAGATTTTTTATCACCGATTTTAAAGCAATTACGAAAATAATATTTAAATAAAACAGTTTAAAAAGATTACATAGCGTATTTTCATCATCCGGATACGAGATATCACCTGTTTAAAATGTTTTATTTAAATGTGACAGACTTACAATTAAATCGACTATTTCAAGTATTAAATATTGAGTATTTTTAATCATTATTGTTAATTAATCACATAATCTTTATGATTTCAGTTTTGCCAAGTAGTTCTCACGGTATGTCGTTTCGCTTTAAGTTACAGTGTTGGCAGAAAACAGTACGCGAAATTAAAGTGCGCAGGAGTGTATGGGGTAGTTCATACGTTCTAGGTACAGCGGATGAAACGTGGTCAACCCAAACGTAGTTTGTATTTAGGGCGTGGCTGCTCTGATGAGAGATTGCAGGCCGCCTGTGTACCGCAGTGTGGGAGTACAAACCCTTTATCGGGAATGCCTCCATTGCCTCCGCTTCACAGGACAACATATATACGTTTTCGACGCTAACGGCTGAGATCTCCGCATTTTAATGTGCCGTATTTATTGTTTAATTTTCATATGATGTACCTATCTAGACGTACAAAAAAAGAGTAGGTAGGTTAGGTTCGCAATATATTAAAAAAAATCTCGAACGGCAAACCGCTCAGAAAGTAGGAGCCCAAAGGAACGAGGCACGACCTAATTAAATTAGGTCGTGCCCCGTAGGTTACTTTTGAAAAAAACTAATGAAAAAATTTACATTCATAAAAATATTTGTAATAATTTTCTACAGTGAAAAATGCTTATTATAAAAAAAAACCGGCCAAGTGCGAGTCGGACTCGCGCACCGAGGGTTCCGTACACACACTTTCCATCCCTAAGTGGTTAAGTTAAGTTTGCACCTGGTATGTATAGCGCCCCATATAAATTAGGTGCAAAGTTAGGTATTAAAATATTAAAAAAAAACTACTTACTAGGTCTCGTTCAAAACAATTTTCGTTGGTAGTTTTTATAGTAATGTACATCATATGTTTTTTTTTAGATTTTTCATTTTCTTATTTTAGACTAGCTTTTGCCCGCGGCTTCGCACGCGTAAACACAATATCATACGTTCACTACACTTAATGCGAGGCCTAAGGCCGAGCTCCGCGTAGCACCGTAGGTGCGGAGCGTCCCGAGAAAGCCGCCCACCCACTTAATATAAGTTAAAGTAATTAAATGCGAGGCCGCAGGCCGAGCTCCGCGTAGCACCGAAGGTGCGGAGCGTCTCAAAGAAGCCGCCCACCCACTTAATATAAGTTGAAGTAATTCAATGCGAGGCCGAAGGCCGAGCTCCGCGTAGCACCGTAGGTGCGGAGCGTCCCAAGGAAGCCGCCCACCCACTTAATATAAGTAGAAGTAACTTAATGCGAGGCCGAAGGCCGAGCTCCGCGTAGCACCGTAGGTGCGGAGCGTCTCAAAGAAGCCGCCCACCCACTTAATATAAGTAGAAGTAACTTAATGCGAGGCCGAAGGCCGAGCTCCGCGTAGCACCGTAGGTGCGGAGCGTCCCAAGGAAGCCGCCCACCCACTTAATATAAGTCAAAGTAACTTAATGCGAGGCCGAAGGCCGAGCTCCGCGTAGCACCGTAGGTGCGGAGCGTCCCAAGGAAGCCGCCCACCCACTTAATATAAGTCAAAGTAACTTAATGCGAGGCCGAAGGCCGAGCTCCGCGTAGCACCGTAGGTGCGGAGCGTCCCAAGGAAGCCGCCCACCCACTTAATATAAGTCAAAGTAACTTAATGCGAGGCCGAAGGCCGAGCTCCGCGTAGCACCGTAGGTGCGGAGCGTCTCAAAGAAGCCGCCCACCCACTTAATATAAGTTGAAGTAACTTAATGCGAGGCCGCAGGCCGAGCTCCGCGTAGCACCGAAGGTGCGGAGCGTCCCAAGGAAGCCGCCCACTCACTTAATATAAGTCGAAGTAACTTAATGCGAGGCCGAAGGCCGAGCTCCGCGTGGCACCGTAGGTGCGGAGCGTCTCAAGAAAGCCGCCCACCCACTTAATATAAGTTGAAGTAACTTAATGCAAGGCCGCAGGCCGAGCTCCGCGTAGCACCGAAGGTGCGGAGCGTCGCAGAGAAGCCGCCCACCCACTTAATATAAGTTGAAGAAACTTAATGCGAGGCCGAAGGCCGAGCTCCGCGTAGCACCGCAGGTGCGGAGCGTCCCAAGGAAGCCGCCCACCCGCTTAATATAAGTCGAAGTAACTTAATGCGAGGCCGAAGGCCGAGCTCCGCGTAGCACCGTAGGTGCGGAGCGTCCCAAGAAAGCCGCCCACCCAGTTAATATAAGTCGAAGTAACTTAATGCGAGGCAGAAGGCCGAGCTCCGCGTAGCACCGTAGGTGCGGAGCGTCCCAAGGAAGCCGCCCATCCACTTAATATAAGTTGAAGTAACTTAATGCGAGGCCGAAGGCCGAGCTCCGCGTAGCACCGTAGGTGCGGAGCGTCCCAAGAAAGCCGCCCACCCACTTAATATAAGTCGAAGTAACTGAATGCGAGGCCGAAGGCCGAGCTCCGCATAGCACTGAAGGTGCGGAGCGTCCCAAGGAAGCCGCCTATTAAGTTACTTAAACATATGTTAAGTGGGTTGGCGGCTTCCCTGAGACGCTCGTGGAACTCGGCCTACGGCCTCGCATTAAATTACTAAGGGTTTATAAAGTATCTTAGCACCGAAGGTACGGAGCGTCCCAGGGAAGGGCATCTTCCCCACTTAAAATATGTTCAAATAACTTAATTCGAGGCCGCTCACCAACTTAATATAAGTTTAAATGTATGAGCGGCTTTCCTGGGACGCTCTGCACCTTCGGTGCTATGTGAAGCTCGGCCTACGGCCTCGCATTAAGTTACTACTTATATTAGTGGGTGGGCGCCTTCCCTAGGACGCTCCGCACCTGCGGTGCTACGCTTGTGAACATGATCTTGGTTTAATTAAGATTGCGTCAAGACTTAGGTACGTTTAAAAGATTGTTTTTTAATATTTATTGTCTATTGTAGATTTAAAAAACTTAATGCGAGGCCGCCCACACACTTAATAATATAAGCTTCAATGTGTGAGCGGCATCCCTGGGACGCTCTGCACCTTCGGTGCTACGCAGAGCTCGGCCTACGGCCTCGCATTAAGTTACTACTTAAATTAGTGGGTGGGCGACTTCTCTAGAACGCTCCGCACCTTCGGTGCTACGCTTGTGAAGATCATCTTGGTTTAATTAAAATTGAGTCAAGACTTAGGTAAGTTTAAAAGATGGTTTTTAATATTTATTGTCTATTGTAGATTTAAATGAAATGAAATGAAATAATTTATTGAATATTTATTGTTTATTGTAGATAACTATTCAAAGCACCTTGAAAAATAATTAGCTCGTAGTCCTACCTGAACATATATTAATGAAATCTATTAAGATGACAATAAATTATTTTCGTCTACAATGGTACTAATATAATAATATGATCTGTCATAATAATTTCCTAAGTAACGCCATAAGATTAAGGTGCCAACTTAAGAGCTTGTTCACACTTACGTTTTTTCCGGCGGTTTCCCGGCGGGACGGGAACGCGGCGTGCACGCGGCGAGCACGCAGCGATATCTTCGCGATTATTTGCCGCCGCGCTGACGTCGCGTGGACGCGGCGTCACCGCGGCGGTATGAATGAGCCCGTAAATTTAATAAAATGACATTATAGTAATAGACACTTTTAATTGAGCAGGAACGCCATGCCGGATCCTCCCAAAGTCTGCGGTATAATTTTTTTCTTATCCCTTTTAATCGCCTTGACAGTAAAACAGCTAGAAGTATCTCCTAGTCGGAGTCCATTTTGTAATTAACGTGACCGTACGTGGCTTGATCGCCGCGTCGACGCGGCTTCACCGCGGCGGCACGCTGGCGGCAGATAATCGCGAAGATATCGCAGCGTGCTCGCCGCGTGCACGCCACGTCCCCGCTCCGCCGGGAAACCGCCGGCAAAAACGCTAGTGTGAACAGACCCTATCTCAATCGAGCGTACGTCAATAATGGCGACAGCACCACTGAATGGATACGTTTTTTTTTTTTTTTTTTTTTTGATTACGGGTGAGCCCGAGCCTTTCGGCTGTACCAGGGCGGTCTGATTGTGCGGGTGGGGTCACAGAATGGGACCTCCGGACCCGCAAAATGAATGGATACGTGATGGCAAGGTGATGGCCTCACTGTTTTGTTATCCGTGTATAATGAATAAGGAAGCAAAGGAAAATGCATGAGATAACACGGTTATTATTTCAGTAGGCTCTGGGTTTAAATCCCGGCTAGGTGAAATCCTTTCTACATTGTAAATTTAATAATTTTGTCTTGTCTCGAATCATGGTTGTTTTTCATACAAAATGCATACATTGTCGAGCAGCAACTCTCAATAACTGATACACTGCTGCTTATATTAGGTATGCGATCAATATTCAACAACTTCGGTAGTAATTCTCGAAAGTCCAGGTTAACCCATCACAGCTAGACTCTAGCTTGTGCCGAATCGTGGTCACGGGCACGCAACGACGTGCGTGAACCCTTGGCCTTGGTGTCGAGGGGACCCATTATTGGCTCCAAGACCTTACATGTATGGAGCTGGTGTTATTAACTCAGGAAAAATCTTAACAGCGCGATGCAGCCGCTAGTATGGAGATATTGTCAAAGTAACAACGCCATCTAGCGGAAAATTGGGTCATTGAGAACAAAATCTTAACACACCGTTCGAATAAATTTTATATATAAAAACTGCATAGATGCAAAATTGTGGCTAAATATATCGTATATTTATCGTTTATTATACATTTCGCTACCTTATTAGTAAGTTAGGCCAAACACAAACAATACAAAAATTTGCGCCTAATGTTCTAAATGTTGGTTGGTAAAAGATATTTAAAAATGTATTTAATTTACTTAAATTGATTCGAAATACTTTTATTTCAATTACACTCGATAAAATGGCATTAAAAAATCTGTTTTATTCATTAACATTTTTTATTGCGTCTCCGGGCTTTTTTATGGTCAATACTTACAAACTACAGAAGAATATAATTGCATATTCAATAAAAGAGCATTAATTAGTTCCTATTGTCGCAAATTGTGTTTTTAAAGAAATGTATGTTTTTTTTTTTGAGCATGAGCCAACTTACATCGAACATTGCACTCATATTTTCGTCTGTGTTGGTCGATAATTGGCGCCATCTTTCTAATCTAACTAAGACGGTTTCCGTACCTCAACGCCTCAAACAACCTTAACCTTATTGTTAATACCGGTGGGCCGCGCGGAGGAGGTATTATGTCGAATTCATACTTTTTAGTTTTTGTACACGTAAGAGCCACGCGGGGGTCGCGTCGTTCTAAATTCAAAATCACAAACGCTGCCATTATAAGGTTACACATTGTAAGGAAAATATTTCATGGAATTTATGTTTTCAGAGATAAATATTAATCATAATAAAAAGTATCCTATAACCATCTTTGGATGTTCAGCTATTCCTGTACCAAAATTGGTAACTTTTTATCCAGCCGTTTCGGCGTTATTAGAGGACAAAGGTTTTTTTGAAAACAGATGGCGCCAGGTTGGCACGGCGAAGCGTGTCCATACAAAACAACTATCCGGCTGCATCACGCTATCGAGATTTTTCCTGAAATCATGACCTCCCTCCATATAAAATTTATTTTCAATACAAATTTAGGATTTTATAATAGTATAGAAGTTAGAGGGGGGGGACCAACTTTTTTCCACTTTGGAAGCGTCTGTCACGCAAACTATTCGGTTTAGAAAAAAAATATTTTAGAAACCTCGATATCATTTTTGAAGACCTATCCATAGATACCACACACATGTGTTTGATGAAAAAAAAATTTTTGAGTTTCAGTTCTAAGTATGGGGAGCCCCCAATATTTATTATTATTAGGGTTCCGTAGCCAAATGGCAAAAAACGGAACCCTTATAGATTCGCCATGTCTGTCTGTCCGTCTGTCCGTCTGTCCGTCTGTCCGTCTGTCTGTCCGTCCGTATGTCACAGCCATTTTTTTCCGAAACTATAAGAGCTATACTGTTGAAACTTGGTAGGTAGATGTATTCTGTGAACCGCATTAAGATTTTGATGCAAAAATAAAAAAATAATAATAAATATTGGGGGCTCCCCATACTTAGAACTGAAACTCAAAAATTTTTTTTTCATCAAACATATACGTGTGGGGTATCTATGGATAGGTCTTCAAAAATGATATCGAGGTTTCTAAAATATTTTTTTTCTAAACCGAATAGTTTGCGTGACAGACGCTTCCAAAGTGGAAAAAAGTTGGTCCCCCCCCCTCTAACTTCTAAAATAAGAAAATGAAAAATCTAAAAAAAACATATGATGTACTTACATTACTATAAAAACTACCAACGAAAATTGTTTTGAACGAGATCTAGTAAGTATTTTTTTTTTAATACCTAACTTCTAACTTTGCACATAATTTAATATGGGGCGCTATACATACCAGGTGCAAACTTAACTTAACCACTTAGGGATGGAAAGTGTTTGTACGGAACCCTCGGTGCGCGAGTCCGACTCGCACTTGGCCGGTTTTTTTATTTTTGCATCAAAACCTTAATGCAGTTCACAGAATACATTTACCTACCAAGTTTCAACAGTATAGCTCTTATAGTTTCGGAAAAAAATGGCTGTGACATACGGACGGACAGACGGACAGACAGACATGACGAATCTATAAGGGTTCCGTTTTTTGCCATTTGGCTACGGAACCCTAAAAATGATTTTACCAAATTTATTACATTTATATTTCAGGGTTCAGTGGCCTCTTTATTCGGGGAACAAAAAAAACCCGGGTTGGTTCCCAGGGTAGGTGTAAGCGTACATACCTATATTTATCGTTGGTTTTGGGTAGGTGAAAAGTAAAAAGGACACACCTTGCTTAGTAATATTTGTGTTTATTGATGTAGTACTATTGTGTACCTAAGTGAAAAAAATTATAAAAAAAATAATATTTAAGGGTGGTAAGAGGAGGCATTCCAACGAGTATTTATTAGTAGGACGGAGGAAGTTTCTAATCCCCTTACTGCCCGTGATACACACAATGTTATTCATCACATTTGGGAGGAAATAAAAAAACATAAGAAAAAATAAATATGAAAACGATTGACAACCAACTTTTTTCGGCTATCAGCTTAAAAGAGAAAATAAATATATACAGAACCTTACAATCTATCATTAAATAAACACAAACTCGAATATTTGTACCTGGGGCATCGATGTTATTTGTATTTAAAATATATATTATTATCTAAATATAGTACATTGTTGTAGAGGCTGTAAAATAGTGAGTAATAGATGAAAGGCCGACCCGCAGGGGAGGCCTTCGATACTACGAGTTCGAGCCTCCCCTGCGGTTCGGCCTTCGATAATACGAGTTCATCTATTGCACTTTTAGCTGAGCCTAAACATAGTGCTTTTCACGACACGGGGAAATATATTATAATACGAGTTTTTCATATTAGTCATTAAACTCGGCGCGATGTTGCAGCCTCATTGTTGTAAAAATTAGGGCTATTTAATTATTATATTAAGCGGTTTACACTCACGTGAAATTTTCAGGAACGGCCCGACATGTTTCGAACTCGTAATTAAATATGTCTCACGAGAGTTTTATTAAGATTATGAGGGCTATTATATAGATAAAGCTGATCGTGCCCCCAGATTCAAACGACATAACGACGATTTTCAACCCAGTTATGAAGGATGAACAAAAATATTCAAACTTACCTCACTTTGAACTAAATTTAGACATTTAAACATGTCTAAGTTACACTCAGGTAAACAACCCTACGATACATATTGTAACGGTACGTAATATTAATATACGTTCCTAATATTATTTATTGCGTGAGTCAATGTGAACATTATTAAATTAATCACATTACAAAACCTATATTTAATATTTACTAATACACATTTCTTTTTATATGGCGGGCTGCCCCGTAGCTCATGCGCGCTTCTAACGCAATGGAGTCGTGGCTTTTCAGCTGAATTAAAAAAAAAACCGGCCAAGTGCGAGTCGGACTCGCGCACCGAGGGTTCCGTACAAACACTTTCCATCCCTAAGTGGTTAAGTTAAGTTTGCACCTGGTATGTATAGCGCCCCATATAAATTAGGTGCAAAGTTAGGTATTAAAAAAAAAAATTATGGTTTTCGTAATTATTCCTTTATCTATGCTATAAGACGTTGCTTCGTACCAAATTTCAAGATTCTGAGTTCACGGGAAGCACCCTGTAGGTTTTGATTCCCTTGCAAGTGTCGAAAATTTGCAAATTAGGTGCAAAGTTAGGTATTAAAAAAAAAAATTATGGTTTTCGTAATTATTCCTTTATCTATGCTATAAGACGTTGCTTCGTACCAAGTTTCAAGATTCTGAGTTCACGGGAAGCACCCTGTAGGTTTTGATTCCCTTGCAAGTGTTGAAAATTTGCGGCATAAACGGCTGTATCTTTTGATTGCGTTGGCTTAGAAGTTTGATTTTTTCACAGCTTCAAGGGACAGTAGACCTGAGTAATTGATATAAATTTCAGCTTCATACGTCCACGCGTTCCTGAGAAAAAGGGTCTTGACAGACGGACAGACGGACAACAAAGTGATCCTATAAGGGTTCCGTTTTTTCCTTTTGAGGTACGGAACCCTAAATATTATGAACTCAATATAAGTATATATAATTTAAAGTGTTTATTTGTTGAGAAATAAGTATTGTAGAAATAAGGAAATTGTTTTACGCCCCATAAAATAATAACTTTAGAATATAGATGTTCATGATTTTCAGGGTAAAACCTTTTTAAAGGAAACTTATTAAAAAGTAAACCTGAGGAGTATTATCTTACTTAAGAAAATAAACTCGTTTGCGTGTATTTATAAGTTTATAAAAAAATACACCTTATAAATGACGCATTTTCCCATGCAGCAGATGATTAAGCTTTCATTGGTTAAATTGTCGCTTAAAAGCCGGCCGAGAAAATTACTCTGAAATATTTTCTATAAAGTCGTATCTTACAATGAAATTCATGTGTAAATACGACCTGTTACCGTTAAGTGCTACATTGTTGTCGTGTTGGGAGCTAACATAGATATACAGTATACTAATGAATATATAAGCAGTTTTGTGTACTGGATTCAGGTAATCTATAACCAAATTTTCGAGCAGTGTCGTGAAAAGTATGTTTATCGTCGTCTGGTGTCCATAACATATACATAAATACATATACTGTAAGATTCTGTACATTTATATTTGTTTGCTGTTATAATTTGATGGCCGGGTTGCCAATGTTTATATTATAATAAAAAAAAAACACAGAAAAAAGTTGGTTGACAATCGTTTAATGTTGTTTCCCCATTAATCGTTTATTTTCTCCCAAATGTGATGAAAAATAGTGTGTGTATGACGAGCTATAAGGGGATTATGATTACAAATTCAGGCCATTAAAACCTTCTAATAGACCTTTGTTAGTAATCTCCTTCTTTCCACCCTTGATACAATATACCTACTATTGCACCTCTGCAACGTTGGTGGTAAATAGAGTATAGAGAACTAGGTTAACATAGTGAATAAAGGTTTAGTATTGTCTTTTCTTAAGAAAGCTCGTTTATACATAATAACAACCATTTCATCGGAATATAATAAAGAAAGTATGATAAATGATAAACCGAACCTTTCCGATGTTATGCGATGAAGAAACATTTACTACTACATTTGTAAGTCATTGGATTGGATTTTACAAGTTTGTCAACTGTCCTTTATTTAATATGTTTTAGAAATTTGAAGAAAAAATGCGCATTATCAGCGATGCGCTCAAGATCCTCTTTCCTAAGGCTAAAAAATTGATTGGCAATCTAGTGAAAGAACTAGTAGAACAGGTAATTATGAGTTAATATGGAATCCTTTTTATTAATTGGGTAAAAAGTATCGTATAATCACTAACAATTGCTACTACTTTGTTTCATGAAATTCCACACTACGATGCTGCTCATAAATTGTACTCGAATGTACATTTGTTAAAAAATAATAGTAGAATACACACACACACGTACTCTCAAACTCTTGCTTTTAAAATAATCTCTTCTGATCTCGTGTCTCGTTTTTCAGAAAAAGAAGAAGTTGGTAAATAAGCTTCATTTTGTTTATTATTTATTCGCGACACACATTTATTTGATTTAGTATTTATCGCTCCAATATAAGTCCATCTTACTCCACATAATGCCAAGTTCCCTAAAATATCAATTTTCAGTATATGCATCTCTTGTATAAGTTATTATAACCTCGTAAGGCCGACTATACGTACACTACAATGTATAAATGCCAAAGCCAGTAAGGGTCTTATTTTAGTACTTAACACGAAAACTGCCTAAGGTCTTACGAGGCCCATTATCCTGGCACTGACTTTTCTTACGTTCTTCGTCCCACTTTGACAAGAATTAAATAAAAACGTTCGAAAACCGTAAATTTGTACTTTCATTACAATAAATATCTTCGTGTGATTAGACATGCACATTGGCTCTGTGTGGGTGAGCTCGGGAGCACTCAGTGCCAGCTCACCCACACAGAGCAAATGTGCATGTACATCTACTCACACAAACATGGCTCACCCGCGCTCGTGAGATAAAAGTACTGTAATATGATGATGTTATTGCGACCTCGTACGTGCCGCCGCCGGCCGCCGCTTTATCCCTCCGCGGAGTTAATGGTAGTACGGAGTACTTCATATTATGTTCACTTAAGGCCTCTCATTTGTAACAGTTGCATAAGCGACTTTTGATATCTAGACACGGTAGTGTGTCCACCAAGTTCGCCAAGACACACCGGTCGTGGGTAATAATACGAGTACATGGACTATTTCGGGCCACTTCAGATCACACAATAACTTCAAATCTTCATATTTGGCCCACACATCATTTTGCGATTTTTTTAACCACCTGCTAGTAATACTGAATCAATAAATTCAATAAAATCTTCACGAGATTTCACGTCCAAAAATTTTTATTTTTACCACTAACTGATTGCCTGACTATCTGACGGACTGACTTGCTAACTCATCAGATTATTTGAGTACTTTCGTGACTTAGAAAGTTGATATCTGGCACCCAGCTAGGTAATTGAGTGTGCAAAAATGAAAAAATCCGAAAACAATAAAAATTCACCGCTGAACTATTAATTACCGCTAGCAGCGCCTTCTTATCCCATCAAATAAAATAACAGAGTAAGCGGCTCATAAAAGAAGTGAAAATTAACTGAATACCAAGTTCATCCAAAACTCCTTAGATCACAGTTCTTGTCGGGCTCAGTTGATTAAAACTATTTGTTATGTTATTTGCTACTTAAGGCGACGGGTAATGCGAAACTAGCGCCACTTTCGATTTTTTTCTTATACCTTTATAATCTGATATTTTTTTAGAAATAGCTGAAGTCTAGGAGCTAGCAAAACACCTTTAATATTTATTAAATCACTTTATACAATTTGTTCACTGTAGTTTACCTTACAAGAATTGTTCACGTCAAAAGCGGCCACAATAGTTTTGGGCAAGTTTTTAGAGACAACTAAAGAACAAGAAATTGTGTATAATGATTTAATAAACACTAAAGGTGTTTTTCCAGCTCCTAATATCTTGCAATTACTGAAAATTTATCTGGTTTGGAAGATTATAATAAAAATTCGTAAGTGGCGCTAGTTTCGTATTACCCGTCCCCTTAATAGTGCGGCTTGGCTAGTTTTCACCCACTAAGTTTGATGGTTGAGTCAGAGTATAACTTTGTGGTGTAGGTATCATAAACAATGATCTCTGAAATAGGTGGTGGTTGGTTGTTAATGGTAAGTCAATGTCGGATGTAGGAATTGAAAATAAATACTTATGTTTATATAATTATAATATATCGGGGATAGACGTAGGACGGGGGCGGTGTGTGGCATATAAGATGCACCATCAGGCATTGTTGTGAACGAGAGGATAGTTGCGGGGATAGTTCAATTCTATAGAATGGAATAGGAATAGGATAGAATGTTTTAATTTGCCAGAACATGTATAGTAGAAGATGACACAGGATATTTGAATGTATCAGTAAACACTGAGTTTCAAAAATCTGATAATGAATGTTTAAATGGGTTAGGCCTTTCCGCCAAATTATTTTTCGTCGAATGTTTCATTTAGCCGAAGTATCATTTCGCAGAAAGCATTTTTCACTGAAACTGTAAAAGTAAAACTGTAGGATTGTTATAAAATAAACCTTTTTTTAACCCGGAGAAATGCATTGAATTGCATACCACTACGTAACATGAGACCCTCGGGGGTAGAGTCAAATATTACGCATTTTACGGTGATGTGGGGCTCTCTAATCCGCGAAGGACTAGCCTACCCACTAAAACTCTGGGATGCTGCCAACCCGTCCCGTAGTGGTGATGCCATTGGATCGCGAACATTCACCACGAGACCACCGCACTTTCGCCCTAGGGCGAACCCTCACCGAAAGACACACTGTAGCATAGCAGTGTGCCTTACCCTCAGTCACTTCCCCAAGCCCCCAGGAAGCGGGGACCGCCACCGACACACGGTGCTTCGGTCCAACCCTCCTTGCTGAGGGAGAACAAACGCCCCTAGCCCTCAGCCGGCCATGGGAGGACAAACGCCCCTAGCCCACGACCCACTCCCCACGCCAAGGGAGGACAAACGCCCCTACCCCTCGGCCCGCCACGGGAGGATAGAAGCCCCTATCCCGTGGGTCCCCCAACGCCAACGGGGGCGCAATTCAGCACAAACACCGAAGTGCCCACCCGAGTCATGCCCCGCCAGCCTCCTCCTCGGTCTCCTCCACCGGCGGAGGTGAAATCCAACACAAACACCGAAGTGCCCACCCGAGTCATGCTCCGCCGGTCTCCTTCTCGGTCTCCCTCGCCCGTCTTGGCCCGTAGGCCCACTCTTTGGTGTCTCTTGGCTTCCCCGCGGTGCCCAACCGCAGGTACTGAGCCCCCCCACCACGACAAGGTGGACACCCTAAAATAAACCTAACGATGGATGGTCAGTGCCCCCTAGTTGGAGGACGGTTTTGGATACTACATCGGTGGTTAGTGTGGACGAGACCTTAGCAAATGACGTAGTGAGTGTTGTGTGCAACCCGACAATTGGCATTGTGCGTGATGATGAGGGTAGTTTTGCGCCTCCGCCGGTGACACCCGCGTCGAGCAGCCGCGCGGACAGGGCGCGTGCCCGCAGTGTTCGGTTGGCCACCGCCGCGACTGATCGTCTCTCCTGATGATGAATCGCGTACCGATTCGAAACGTGCCGAGCGTTATTCGACTTCTACAAATACAAATATTTTATTTGTTCAACACGGGTAAACAATTGTACATAGGCACAGATCGTATATAATAAAAAGCTACATCACCATGTTGGGCCGCAAGGCATACAAATTTTAGCTATAATAGACCGTTTCACCGGGGCGTACAGTCAGCATCAAATGCAGTCAGACAAAAAAACATTAACAGAATAATATGCTTTGTCCACTAAAAATTTTAAAACAATTTGGCTTTGAATGTAGTTATATCCTCTATACTACTTATATGACTTGGAACATTGTTATACATTTTTGAAGCCATACCAAGTACACTTTTTCTGTATAATGCTGTTTTAGAAGGCATGAAACTTCTTTTATTCCTAACACGTACACTCCTAAACTGTTTAAACAAATGCAGATTTTTTTTAACAAACATTACAGTTTCAAAAATATAAAGACAAGGAAGAGTTAGTATGCTTAATTTTATAAAGTATGGTTTACATCCTACCCGTAATGACATACGGTGCCGAAACGTGGACACTCACGGTTGGGCTGGTCCACAAATTTAAAGTCGCTCAGAGAGCTATGGAAAGGGCAATGCTCGGAGTTTCTTTGAAGGATCGAATTCGGAACGAAGTGATCCGTCAGAGAACCAAAGTTACCGACATAGCTCACCGTATTAGCAATTTGAAGTGGCAATGGGCTGGCCATATTATCCGAAGAACCGATAACCGGTGGGGTAAACGTGTTCTTGAGTGGAGACCGCGGATCGGCAAGCGTAGTGTGGGACGCCCTCAGACTAGGTGGAGCGATGATCTGTGCAGAGTGGCTGGCAAAAGCTGGATGAGAGTAGCCGAGGATCGCTTACAATGGCGTGCAGTTGGAGAGGCCTATGTCCAGCAGTGGACAAGAATAGGCTGATGATGATGATGGTTTACATGAATCTTGTTGCTTAAGTCCACATAGTGATCTGATGCACCTTTTTTGTGCTAATGCAACATCTCTTTCAACGGAGTTAGCCCAGAATATGATGCCATATCTTAGCGTCGACGTTACATAGGCTTGTTAGGCCGTTAAAACTATCGGTTGGTCCACAACTTTCCTTAAATTATATAGGACATATTTAAATTGATTCTATTTCTTACATATATTGTCAACTTGATTCCTCCATGTCAACCTATGATCTACGCTTATTCCTAAAAATTTTGTCACATCTGTTTCCTCCTTGCTGTCCCGTCTACGACGTGAGAAAACCCGTTTAAGTATTTTAATAGGATGATATTGACAATAATTATGAAAAATGTACGACTACAAAGGAATACAAATTCTGTGAAGTAAATATTCGGTGAAATGAAACATTCGACGAAAAATAGTTCGGCGAAAAGGCAGGATACCGTTTAAATGATGATGCCTATAATCACAGAATACTTAGTCAGATTTGTTTTAAACACGCATTTGATAGTTACTTTTGATGTTTGCAGTGATGTAACAAAGACATATTGTTTGCCAAATCTAACGCTTATGAATGGTCGATCGAATCGATTTTATCGACAATCTTTTTTTTTCGAACCTACTTACTTATATTTTTCGGCTCCATAGCTCTAAAGTCCTGCCGTGCTAACGAGAGTCCGATGAATTGTTATTTATGAGAAATGTGTAAAAGAGAAATTAAAAGGATCAACAATTATGACATCTCCGTAGAATGTACCACATTTAGAAGAATCGCAAGGAAGTTGTAACATTACACAATTGGAAGGATTATCAAGCTTGTAAATACAACAAGTAATAAAATAAACTGATTTTATTATGGCGATGTCTGAAAAACCTACACTTGATGGCAGAAATATTTTTAAAAGAATTAGAGTGTTATTTGAAGAAAATTTGTGCAACAGAAAATATTCTATGAGATTCTATTCTATTCTGTGAGATTGCCTAACAGGAGATGCAAAGGCCTGGTCTAGGATCTTGTATAAGACTTGTAGCGATATCAAAGATTTCAAAATGGATTTTGTCGAATGGCGACTGACTGGACGTGTCAAACGGCTTTCTGCTTATAAAAATTTAATGTTCACCAATGAAACCCTTAAAACGAACAAGTTTCTTAAATCGATGTGTGCGGACCCACACAAAGTGCAAGCCGAAAAGCTAAACGTCCAACTGTTTGTCCGGCCGTCTAGACCCGGCATTATAAAAATTAAGGCCTCGGAAAATTTTAGTATACGCTTAGCACAGGAGGTACAATCGGAGCGTGTAAACCACAGGAAGGAGCTCCGCATGCGCCCGGACCGTCAGCCCCGCTACGTTGTGACAGGCTGTCACAATGTAAAAGTCAACAGAAATTCTGAAAACATTGTTGTTTTTTAATGTTATTATTACGTGGAAATCAGCGAACTTATCAGTGTGGTGTATGTTATGTTTTTTTTTTATTATTATTATTCTGTATTGTATATTTTAAGACTTTAGTGTTTAATGTCAACACAGCCCCTGCCAACATCGGTGGACCTGTTGACTTGCCCCTTATGTGGAGACAACAAACAATATAAGGGGCAGCGGGGGCTCGCTATCCATACCACCCGCCGTCATGGCACCCGGATGGTTTTCGATCCCCCGCTGCTCAGCGCTTCACAGCCTGCGCCAACTTCATCCCACGCAGACTCTACAGGGGTACTAGTTCACAGCTCCACCGAGTTCGCTGAGAAGTTGGGACTATGGAAGACTAACTTGCCGGTCATAAAAAGAATACCCCGCGGCGCGCAGATTTCAGTGGCTCGCTGCCTCACCACTGTCGTCTCCAAAGTCGTCGCTGACAATTCACCCCAAGCATGGGAGCGTCTACTTACATTTCCCTACACAGTCCTCCATGCAGACAGAGCCAATAAGAACTCTCTCACTACTCAAATAAAAAATAACACCATAGGCTTTACCGAACCACATATAAACCCCCAAAACGTTAATAGAAATCGTCCTAACTCTCAACAATATTATAAAATTAAATCTATAGAAAGTAAAATATCGGAAGGAAATGTGAGTGGAGCTGCCCGGCTACTTTTCTCCAGCGACGGATTGGCGACGCACTCCGCCGAAACCTTTGCCGCTCTTAGGGACAAGCACCCAACCCCCCCCGCTTCTGTACAGCTGCCAGATCCTCCTTCTCCAGATGATGACACCATCACGATAACCGAGGAGACAGTACAACAGGCCATTTTCTCGTTCCCGAATGGGTCGGCCGGTGGTCTAGACGCGCTGTCACCTCAGCACTTAAAGGACCTGATAGCTGTGACTTCTGGGGATGCTGGAACGGCTCTCCTAAAGGAGATAACAGCCCTGGTGAACCTCATGCTGTCCGGCCGCGTCAACTCGGAGATAGTCCCCGTCCTTTATGGTGCAAATCTAGTAGCTCTCGCCAAAAAGGACGGCGGTATTCGCCCGATTGCCGTCGGCAGTACTCTCAGGCGCTTAACATCTAAGCTGTGTTGCCGAAAGTTTTCACCAGAGGCTGACTAAAATATTCAAGCCGAGACAACTGGGTGTCGGAGTAAAAGGCAGCTGCGAGGCAGCGGTACACGCTGCACGTTCCTTTTTGAGTCGTCCGGACTACGAGGTATTTTTAAAAATTTATGTCAAAAATGCATTTAATTCGGTCGATCGCGGTGCCCTTTTAGTAGAAGCTAGAAAAGAATTGCCAGAGCTTTATAAGTATCTCTGGCAATGTTATGGGGCACCCACTAAATTACTTTTTGGAGACAACACTATCCCCTCAAGTGTGGGATGCCAACAGGGAGACCCGCTTGGACCTGCTTTATTTAGTTTGGCTATTCATCCGGTGATCTCAAATCTAAATTTAATATGTGGTGCCTGGACGACGGTTCCCTAGGTGGAGACGCCACCACCGTTTTACAGGACTTACAATTTATAGTGGAAATTTTTTCACACATTGGTCTTTGCCTAAATTCAATAAAATGTGAAATTTACCTTCCTCTTCATCTGTCATTGGAAAAACGAATTGAAATTATTACAAATTTTAACGCAGTCCTACCAAACATTTCGGTCCTGTCAAATTCATCCCTCACACTTTTAGGCTCTCCTATTTTTGATGAAGCAGTAAAACCTATCATAAATTGCAAACTAAACCTCTTTAACAGCACATCAGACCTTTTATTTGAAATCAACCCACACATGGCACTTTTTATCATCCCATTCTGTTTATTTACACCAAAATTTATGTACTTAATCCGCAGTTGCCCGGTATGGAAATTTCCTTCTATTTTATCAGCCATAGATGATTCACTTCGTTCGACAGTTTCAAAAATTTTAAATGTTAATTTCGATGACAGGACCTGGACTCAAGCGGTTCTCCCAATAAGATTTGGAGGCCTGGGCGTTCGCTCGTCGACTGGTGTGGCACTTCCGGCGTTCTTGTCCTCCGCCTACAGCTCGTTGTCTCTTGTCGGCATTATTTTAAATCTTGAACAGATTTCCGACACAGAGCTAGCGAGCCTGGCGGAGGCAAGAAATGCTTGGTGTGACACTTGTCCGGGAGCCAAGATTCCATCCTCCAAAACTTGTCAGAGGGCCTGGGACGCTCCTCGCCTCAAGGCATCCCATACAAATCTAATCGAAAATAGTTCTGACGACTCAGATCGCGCCTGTATCTTGGCGGTGTCTGCGCCTGAATCGGGTCACTGGCTCCACGCTCTGCCCTCCCACAACGTGGGAACAGTTCTTGACCCAGGCTGCCTGCGAATAGCAGTTTACCTGAGGCTTGGGTCGAGAATATGCATCCCACACTCGTGCTCCTGCGGCAAGGGCGTGGATCAGCTGGGCCGACACGGCCTCTCATGTCCCAGAAGCGCCGGCCGCCTATACCGCCACGGCGCCATAAACGATTTGGTCCGCCGTTCGCTTGCTACCGCCTCTGTTCCTGCAATTTTGGAACCCGTGGGTATGGCAAGAGACGATGGCAAGCGTCCGGATGGCGCCACTTTGGTACCGTGGAGGCTGGGGCGAGTCCTGGTGTGGGACGCAACATGTGTCGACACGTTCGCCGCGTCCCACATCCAGGTGACTCGTTCACAAGCCGGCGCAGCTGCCGACCAGGCTCAAATCCTCAAGCGCCGCAAATACTCATCTTTGTCTAAGGATTATGAATTTGCGGCACTTGCGGTAGAGACATTAGGACCCTGGTCGGCCGACATGAAGGCATTTATGAGGGCCCTGTCGCCTCGGTTGGTTCGCGTCTCAGGAGACCCCAGAGCTGGCGCATACCTCTCACAGAGGATCGCTCTTGCGATCCAAAGAGGTAACGCCGCCAGCGTAATGGGAACCATGCCGCAGGCAGACTTGCTGGACGGGGTATTCTTTTTATAGAAAATGTATATTTTTTATTTTATTTTCTAATTAGCTTTAAGCCATTGTACATACAATTATCCTTTCTTTTATATTTATCTATAGTTTTTAGTATTGTAAATATTATAAATATATTGTCATGTATGTGTTTATTTTAAAATAAACCTTTGAGACATCGTTTTGTCGAATACATTTTTGGGGTGATTATGTACAACGCGATGCATTATTTAAGTTTCGCAATAGACAATGGGCGATTGATGGAAAAAATACTTATTAAAAATATTATACATATTTTTGTGAACTTTATAATGAAACGAGATTTTTAATATCATATTTAAAAAAAGAAGTAAGAGCAGTTGAAGCTATAATGGAATGTTATCCAAGACGTGTACGTTTGCAACGGATAATATATTCTGAAAAAAGTGTCAAAAGCGCACTAGATTTCTTAAAAATAGAAGACAGTGATCCTGATGACGATTCCTTTAGTGAAACAAAATCTAATCATCAAAATTATCTGTTCTTGCCGCTGTACCATTGAAACAAAAATCTAAATTAATAACTCGGAAGTTGAGAGCCAAGTACAAAAATGGTTTAAAGAAGGAAATACAAGGAAAATTAAAATAAATAGTATTCTGTTTCTTCTATATAATGTACTATTTAACCCCACAACTCCCCGCTACCTCAAGGAGCGCTTCAGTTATTTGCGTTCTGCTTGCTCTGCTCAAGACTTAGTTCTTACTCTTCCCCTTCAACTTCCAAATTTTATTATGGTTCATTCACATTCCGGGCTACTTTATTGTGGAATTTGCTACCTAGGTACAGTTGCAGACGAAGCTAGTGTACGTACCTTATGGTCCATTGAGACTGCTTTAGATCTAGTTGTCTATAGGTTTAACTGGAAAGAAGCTAGTGCGGTGAAGGCTGTCGTGGCGGGAAGCGACTTGGCAGATCTTAAGAAGCTGGCAGACTTGGCGGACAGGGTTTTCGAGGCCACAAACTCCGCGGGCAATATAGCGGAGGTTTCTTCGATGCAGCAGCCGACAACAGAAGAGAAGCTGCTGGCCGAAATCGCCAAGATCACTACCCGCCTCGGGCGGCTAGAACAGGGCGGGACAGCAGGAGGATCTGGGAGTAATGCTACGCGACGTACTCAGCCGCGTAGGCAAGAACAGCCACGAAGGAGTCGCCAGGACCCCGGCTGGCTCTGCTTCTATCATTTCCGGTTTGGTGAACGTGCAACTAAGTGCATTAAGCCCTGCGGCTGGAAGGCGGGAAACTAGCTTCGGTACAGTCAGCGGCGGATTACTGTATCGGTTCCACCAATCACCGCCTTGGTGTTACAGACATTAACTCGGGATTACGGTTTTTAGTGGACACTGGGGCAAATATTTCAGTGTTACCGCGGTACAAACATGTATAGGTCGATTCACTAAAGCTGGCGCGAATGGATTGAATGAGTGAATGATAATATTTATGTGTGCGTCACAAAATGATTACATACAGGTTGATACAATAGGTGATTATTATGAACGTGAAAATTATCGAACCAAGTTAAATTCAAAATGACGAATGGGTTTTTTTTTCAAAATTTCAAATTGGTGCTAGGAAGCTGAAACTCGGTATCGGGGGGCATTTGGGGCTCACAAATATGAATCTGAAATCGGTGTCGGAAAATTCGGTCAAAGTCGGAAAATATCGAAAAAAACAATATTTGTATGGAAATTTTTTTTTTGGAGTCCCGTATCTCGTAAACGGCTGGAGATGGGTAGGGGGATGCTCAAACAAATGTCATAGGGGACCCCCACCCGAGTACAGTCGTGGAAAAAAAAAATCGAAATGGCGACTTTTTTTTTTCGAAAATTTCTTATTGGTGCGAGGGGGCTGAAACTCGGTATTGGGTGGCTTTTGGGTTTTCCGACTCAGAATATGAAATCGGATTTTGAATATTCGGTCAACTTCGGATAATATCGGACAAACAAAATTTAGTAATATATTAGCTCGACGGAGGGCCGAGCCATTTCTGAGCATAACTTATTGAATCGAATGGGTCCTAGCCTCGGATACTAGTACTTTTAATGAAAACTATATTGAATAAAATCGGTCGAGCCGTTTTTGAGTTATTGCAAAATTTCATAATTTTCTTTAAAATGACGTAAGTGCCGCGCGGTGTCCCTACACTTCGAACGTTACACATATTGGTTAAGTGCCAAACTATATTAAAACATTTCGCTCAATCTGTTGCGTATAATAGATAACTTCCAAAAGATAATAAGTAATTACTGTTTCTTGGCGTGTACGACCTTTTTATAGGGCTTGAAATCTTTCTCGTAATTTTCATCTATTGTGAAGGACGGGCAACTACGGGACCCTACACTGAGCGTGGCCCGACTATGCTCTTGGCCGGTTTTTTATAATTCGAACTAGTCGTCCGTCACCTATTAATTCTTGACATTAACCCTTTACCAGGCCGCGAAGACAAGAAGAAAATGTGGGTTACGTTAATACCATTGCATAGTCCCACATGGTCAAACTCATACGAGACAATGAAATAGTATCATCCCACATCCTAACTCTGGTCATACACAGATTGCATGAATATTAAGCGGCAATATGTACAATTACACTGCCTTACAACAGTCAAAATCTAAAGTATGTCAAAAACAAGCGTCTGCATAAAACACCATGATAGTAAAATATTTTTGTATCAAACAGTTAAATATACCTTTCGGACATATAGATTACTTGTTAAGTCTAAATATTGTGCAGATTATGCTTATATTATACCTAATAATTTTAATTTTTCTTGAATAACAAAAACCCATTTTGTTGTAGTTTACAAAATATTAGGAGGCCCCTGTATAAGAACGGCACTCACACTAACACTCGGAGTGACAAGTGACATAACTTTCATTCAATCCATTCGCGCCAGCTTTAGTGAATCGACCTAAATATTAGGAGGCCCCTGTATAAGAACGGCACTCACACTAACACTCGGAGTGACAAGTGACATAACTTTCATTCAATCCATTCGCGCCAGCTTTAGTGAATCGACCTTATAAGTAGTAGTAATGTTGTGTTAGATTATAAGTTGTACGCGGCAAATGGAACGCCGATAAAAACTTACGGCACTAAAACTTTGTCACTGGATTTTAAGTTAAAACGTGTATTTAGATGGACTTTTGTAATTGCCGACGTTAGCCAGCCTATTTTGGGGGCAGATTTTCTAAGTTACTATGGTATTAGTGTCAACCTGAAAAATAGAAAGCTAGTCGACGGGATCACGGGAGGCGGCGTTATCGCGATGGTAGTTAGCTGCAGAAATGATTCAGTAAATACAGTTAGTGAGAACCATCCTTTTTATGACCTTCTTAAGCGGTATCCGGATTTAACGAAGCCGATTAGCTTTAAGAAGGCGCCCAAGCATACGGTGTGTCATCACATCGAGACCTCGGGCCCGCCGGTGTATGCGCGCGCAAGGCCGCTGCCACCAGATAGGTATAAAAAGGTGAAGGACGAGTTTGAGTTCATGCAGCAATTAGGGATCTGTAGGCCCTCGAAGAGTGCGTGGGCAAGCCCTCTTCACATCGTGCCAAAAAAAGACGGAAGTTTGCGACCTTGCGGCGATTATAGGCAACTAAACGCGCGCACCAAGCCAGATCGATATCCGATTCCGCGCCTACAGGATTTCACATATTTGTTAGCAGGAAAAAAGATATTTAGTAGAGTAGATGTAAATCGTGCTTATCACTATATCCCGGTCGCGGAAGAAGATATCGAAAAAACAGCAATTATTACGCCATTCGGGCTTTGGGAGTTCCCCAAAATGACCTTCGGACTTCGAAATGCGGCTCAGTCATTCCAGAGATTCATGAATCATACGGTGGTAGACGGCCTAGATTTCGTTTTCTGCTATCTAGACGACATAATTATAGCGAGCAGCAATGCTAAACAGCACCGCGAGCATCTAGATAGGTTGTTCAGTAGATTGGATAAATACGGTCTAACAATAAACATCAATAAGAGCTGTTTCGGACGTTCTAGAGTAGAATTTTTAGGATACGAGGTTACAAGGGATGGTATTAGACCGTTGC
The DNA here is from genome assembly GCA_947623375.1 of Apotomis capreana. Lineage (NCBI taxonomy): Eukaryota > Metazoa > Arthropoda > Insecta > Lepidoptera > Tortricidae > Apotomis > Apotomis capreana. The sequence continues at coordinate 5,419,211 of OX392520.1, forward strand.
CCGATAAAGTTAAAGCTATAGTCGAATTCCCGAAGCCCCAAACGGTTGAACAGCTAAGGCGGTTTTTAGGTATGTTGAACTTCTATAGGGCACATCTAAAACACGCAATAGCTTATCAATCGGTATTAAATAGGTACTTAGAGAATTCCACGAAGAAAGACAAAAGTATTATTCTATGGACAAAAGAGGCTGACGACGCTTTTGTACAATGTAAAACGAAGCTTCAGAACGCAACAATGTTAGCATACCCGGTCGAAGGCGCGAAAATGGCCCTTATGGTAGATGCTTCAGATACATTTGCGGGTGGCGTATTACAACAGCAAATTAAAGGCATGTGGCAACCATTAGGGTTCTTTTCGACGCGTTTCACCGACGCACAATGTAAATACAGCGCATACGACCGAGAGCTAACAGCTATTTATCTAGGTATTTTGCATTTTAGGAACATGTTTGAAGGTCTTCCCTTAACTATATTCACAGATCACAAAGCATTGACGTTCGCGTTTACTAAACTAAGTAGCGACAAAGAGACCCCAAGGCGAACTCGACAATTGTTGTTTATCAGTGAATTCACCACGGATATACAACACGTGTCGGGCAATCAGAACGTGGTTGCTGACGCATTGTCTCGGGTAGAAACAATATCCACGTCCACCGGCATAGATTTCCGCGAAGTAGCTCGAGCGCAGGCCGCTGACGCAGAGTTAGCACAGGCATTGCGAGACCCAATCAGCGTATCGCGGCTCAGGAGTATTAAGTTACCCAATTCAAATGACGAAGTTTATTGCGACGTGTCGACAGGCAGACAGAGACCATACTTACCATTAAGGTTGCGAAAATTAGCGTTTGATGCCATACATGATTTAGGTCACCCGGGTATCCGCGCTTCGCGTATGATGGTAAAGAGAAGTTTCTATTGGCCTTTTATGAATCGTGATGTCGGTTTGTGGGCAAAGACATGCGTGCGATGTCAGCGTGCAAAAGTGCAAAGGCATAATCACTCGGGTTTGGGAACGTTCCCAAGTGTCGGGAGATTCGAACATTTGCACGCGGACATCGTTGGACCGATGACTTTATCATCAGACGGACATAGGTATTTAGTCACGCTAATAGACAGGGTTACGGGTTGGCCGGAAGCATTTCCAGTCAGCGACATATCAGCCGAAACAGTTGCGAGAGTTATTTACGAAGGCTGGATTTCGCGTCATGGATGTCCTTCAAAGTTTACCAGCGATCAGGGCAGGCAGTTTGAAAGCGGGGTTCTCAAAGAATTATTAAAATGCGTAGGCGCAACAAAAATTAGAACGACAGCCTACCACCCGCAGAGTAACGGCATCATAGAACGCTGGCACCGTAGTTTGAAGGCAGCTCTGAAGGCCAGACTTAACAATTCGTCATGGGTACAGGACCTACCATCGGTCATGTTGGGGTTAAGAGCGGTGCCGCGCAGCGACACTGGGGTTAGCGCAGCAGAAATGACGTACGGCAGAACGTTGCGTTTGCCGGGGGATTTTTATGACGCGGAAGCCAGCCCTAGTTTTGACGCGAGTAGCTACGTTAAAGATCTGAGAAACACTATAAACAATTTGAGACCTAAGCCAGTAGCGCAGCGCGACAAGCGAACTGTTTTTGTCCACCCTGATCTTAAATCGTGTGATAAGGTTTTTGTACGTGTAGACGCAGTGAAGAAACCACTTCAGCCCCCTTACGATGGCCCGTTTAAGGTCATTGAAAGAGGTGAAAAGGTTTTCACGGTACAGCTTCCCGACAGGCAATCACACATTTCCATCGACAGACTTAAACCAGCATACATATTGTGTGAAGAAACACCCCTTGTAGTTGAGCCCGTTGTTAGTAATAGTAAATAGGTTAAAAACTGTAAATAAGAACGTCTTGAGCTTGAACGATTGTTGAGGCGCCGCGAGCTAATAATAGCTCGGAACGGAATGTGCTTGCACCACAACTAACAAGCCCGGCGCGCGTCACTTGGACCACGCGCCGAGGCCGCGTGATTAAGCGCCCAATGCGATGTCAGCAATGACGCAATTTATAAATATAAAATAGTTAGTATAAAATTAATTATTAAGTAGGCATTGCCAATTAAATTTAGATGATTAGTTTTGCATTTGAATTAGCAGCAATTTTCATGTGATAGTTGAATGACCTAGTTTTACGCTAGTTAAGTTGAAGTAAGTGGAATATTCGCTCATTCGATTTTCGCCTTCGCCACGATTAAATATGGGTTTTGAGCAAAGTAAAATCAAGAATAAAGAAGACGAGTTCGCGGCTAGTATTAGCGCGAAGCACATAGAATTCGAAAACCGAATGAGCAATTTCAACATAATTTTAATAGCCATTGTATCTCTCGTAGCATGTATAGTGCTGTATGCATTGTGGCGGCTGTGTAACAGGAAGATGAAAGCCTGGGTTAAGGACCAGGCAGCGGGGCAGCCCAACCCCGCGGTGCGCGCTATGGCCGCGCAGCAGGCCCATGCGGCCGCGGCGGGGTACGCGTGAGTGCGTCATTGTCAGTGCAGTGTTATAAAAGTGTAGTTTAACGGGTTCGAATTTTTTTTTTTTGTAAGGGGGGGGGGCTACTGTGGTGACACATGCTGTGTATAGCTAACATATAGCGATACCCGATATGTTAGCCATACGACAGAGCTCGCCAGTAGTCCCTAACCGGTAGGCCAATGTAAACGTGTGTATTAATAAACGTTATTATTTGGGATCCTTTGGTTTGTTCCTCAACCTCCAAGTAGATTCCCACAACCACAATATCGTCGGCAAACCGAAGGTGAGTAATGTATTCGCCATTAATGTTGATGCCGAATCGTTCCCATTCCAGGAGCTTAAAAGCATCTTCCAATGCGGTGGTGAACAGTTTCGGAGAGATAACGTCTCCCTGCCTTACGCCTCGCTGCAGAGGAATAGCTTTCGTGCTCTGCTCCTGTACTCGAACCGACATGGTGGCATTTTTATATAAACACTTCAGCACCTCGATGTACCGATAGTCAATATGGCACCGCTGGAGAGACTGTAGCACTGCCCAAGTCTCGATCGAATCGAAGGCCTTCTCATAGTCCACAAACGCCAAGCATAGTGGCAAGTTATACTCTTCGGTCTTCTGTATAACTTGACGCAGCGTATGGATGTGGTCTATGGTGCTAAAGCCTTTTCGGAATCCTGCTTGTTCGGGAGGCTGGAAGTCATCGAACCTACGCGCGAGACGATTCGTGATGACCCTCGAAAACAACTTGTAGACATGGCTCAGAAGCGAGATGGGTCTGTAATTCTTCAACAAGGTATTATCCCCTTTCTTGAAGAAGAGCACCACCACGCCTCTGTTCCATGCCTCTGGCGTTATTGCCTCGAGCAAGACGGAGTTGAAGAGTTTCTGAAGGGCTTTCAGTATCGGTGTTCCACCCGCATTCAGAATCTCTGAGGTGATTCCGTCATCACCCGGTGCCTTGTTGTTCCGAAGCTGTTTGAGAGCCATCCTAATCTCATATAGGCTGATGTCCGGGATATCTTCGGTAAAGTGTCGGGTCAGCTTAGCTCTTGGATCTGCGGCTGAGCTACTAACAGGTTTAGTAACCGAGGTGTATAGCTGCCCATAAAACTTTTCGATCTCCCCCAAAACTTCGGCTTTTGTCGACGTTATACTACCGTCCTCCGTCTTCAGCTTCGTCAGCTAGGTTTGCCCAATAGACATGTCTCTTGCAAACACTTTGGAGCCTTGGTTCCGCTCTATCGTCTCTCTAATACTGTTTGTATTAAAGTTGCGGATATCTCGTCGCAAGGACTTCCATATCTGTCTATTGAGCTGCCGATATGCCTTAGCATCAACGGAGGTCCGAATACCGTACGACTAGGGAAAGGGGTGGAGTTCAGACCCATCGATGAAACAGAATATCGTCTGGTAATCCGGCATCTATCGATGCTAGAACACGATGACGACTTAAGTAAGCGACCGATATTCCACATCCACGGACTGGAAGGGGAGAAGAGGCACAAGGTGGCACTGAGGGGGCTACCGGTCGACACTCCCATCCAGTGCATCAAGGATGCATGCGGAGAACTGGGTTACCCCGTGGAATACGTGAAACAGATAAACGCCAGAGGCGGGCGCCCTGGCCGCATATACTTCGTGCAGCTTCGTGCCACCTCAGAGTTCAATGAAATCTACGGGGTGAAGGAGCTTCTCCGCATCACTCACATCAAAATAGAAGCCTGGAGAGGGAGGAGAGGCCCTGCTCAGTGCCACAGGTGCCAGGGATTCCGGCACTCATCCCACGGGTGCCACAGACCCCAGGCCTGCGTGCGCTGTGCCGGCCCCCATGCAGCCAAAGACTGCACAACTGATCCCAGCAAGGACCCGGCCGTGTGCGCGAACTGCGGAGGACCGCACCCGGCAAACCACACAGGATGCCCCGTGTATATCCGGGAGGCCAAGAACCGGAGGGGAGGAAAGACTGCCTATACTGGCCCTCTCAGAAAAGGACCAGTCACACGAGCGTCTGTCATGCAGCCCATGGTGGAGGAGTCGGCGCCATCAAACTTGATGGCGCCGGCAAACGCCCCCACCCAAAGGAGCTACATACCACCAGCAGCCCATACAAGCGGCCCCGCCCAACAACAGGGCGGCCCAGCCCATACAAGCGGCCAAACACGCAATCAGAGGAAGAATGCAAACAAGAGAAGAAACAAAAAGAAGGCAGCCCAGGGAGGCCAGGACCCCTCAACTGGACCCCCACCACCACCATCAGCAGCAGAGCCACGACCGGCGCAGGCACAACTACAGCCCCAGCCAGACCTGACGGCCCTGGTGACCCAGCTGCTAACAGCAGCAATAGCACAGTTGGGACCAGCCGCTCTAGCCCAAACACTAGCGACCATAAACCCTCAGCTTAACATTCAACGATAGAAAGCTGAGGGTCGTATACTGGAACGCTCAATCGCTGACCGGCAAGATCGCCCTGCTCCGTCACTTCCTAAAGGAGCAGGACGTAGATCTGATGCTGGTCAGCGAAACGTTCCTCAGAGAGACCGCACCACTCACAGCGAGTGGATACATCGTATACCGGAGGGACGAAATATCACCCCATGGAGTCGCATACCGCGGGCTAGCGATCCTTGTAAGAAGAAATCTCATCCACCAGCCGGTGGACCACCGCGCCCTCGACTCCATCAACGTACTGGGAGTCGACCTGTGCGTGGATGGAAGGGAGATCCGAATATATGCCGCCTACCGCCCCGCAGGGGCCCCGCACGCAAGGCTCAGGGACGAACTCGCGCTGCTTTTAAGAACCCCCACGCCGACCATCCTGGCTGGGGATCTGAATGCAAAGAGCCCAGACTGGCACTCTTCCCGCACCTGTGCTGCAGGGAAGGTCATAAAGCAAGCTGCTGAGGATTGGGACCTTGATGTCGCCGGACCCGAAGAGCCGTCCCATTACCATGACACAAACGGGACAGGCGACGTCATCGACTTCGCCATCAGCAGCCACATAGATGCACATATTATACATGAGGCACTGCCGGACCTGCCATCCGACCACCGCCCAGTCCTCATGTGTATAGATATGAACCCGTCAGTTGAGCTTAGAAAGCCGAGCCGCCGAATCAGCTGGGAGACGTTCACCAACCAACTCGAGGAGACAACCAACTATCACACAACTCCGGTCTCCACAGCTGATGAGGTAGAAAGTGCAGCAAACCGCATCACCTCTGGCCTGCAGGCAGCGCTGGAAACAGCATCCCACACTATCCCTGCCACGGAGAGGCGCACACCTCTCCCAGCAAGGATCATGAACATGATTGAGGAACAGCGACGCCTGCGCAGAAGATGGCAACAATCAAGATGCCCCACGCTCAAAACGGCACTGAACGCCGCAATCGAGCGTACAAAGAGAGTGCTTATCGACCACAGGGCTGAGGGCTGGGAGTCCCACCTAGCGTCTGTGGAGGGTGATGTCCCCTCCATCCACCGTCTCTGCAGACAGCTAGCGAACAAACCCGACGCGATTCGCCCGCTGCTCAGCCCAGTAGACAACACTCCGCGTTACAAAGCTGAAGATCGGGCGGAGATCTTCGCTGAAAACTTGGAGCAACAGTTTCGGCCAAACTCACTGCAGAATGCCGACCACCAGCAAGCAGTCATCGAACACCTTGAGAGGTACTTTGGAGCACCAGCGAGAGCAGAGGAAGACCCGGTCTTCTTTTCCCCCAGCCAGGTGCGGCGTACCCTCCAGCGTTGCAACCCCAAGAAAGCCCCGGGCGCCGATTCGATCCCCAACGCGGCACTGCGTCACTTGCCACAGCACACCATCGTGGCAGTGACGCGCCTGTTCAACGGGATCATGCGCTCGGGCCACTTTCCGCAATCATGGAAGCTGGGGAGGGTAGTCATGCTGCCCAAACCCGGAAAAGACCGTAGAAGACCGGAGAGCTATCGACCCATAACTCTGCTCAGCACCCTCTCCAAGGTGTTCGAGAGGCTTCTACTGGGGAAACTTCTTCCCCATGTGGAACCCCGGCCAGAACAGTTCGGCTTCAGGGCCGAGCATTCGACGACGCTACAGCTCACTCGGGTCCTGCACTTCATGGCCAACGCCATGAACCGGAAGGAGCACGCAGTAGCAGTCCTGCTAGATATGGAGAAGGCGTTCGACAGGGTATGGCACGAGGGGCTGCTATACAAACTGTCGAACACCTCCGCCCCGAGAAGCATCATCGAAGTCGTGAAGTCATTCCTGAGCGGACGACGGTTCCAAGTGGCAGTGGAGCAAGCCCTGTCATCGGAGCGCCCCATACGAGCCGGAGTCCCTCAGGGCAGCTGCCTTTCTCCTGCGTGCTATGCAGTCTTCACAGACGACATCCCGGTGGTGGGGGATGTCCAGCTGGGGCTGTTCGCGGACGACGCAGCCTTCTATACCGCCTCGATCAGCCCAGCCCACGCTGTGAAGAAAATGCAGGCACAACTATACGCAATACCAGGATGGCTCGGGGACTGGCGTTTAGCTGTGAACGTCGGGAAGACCCAAGCGCTAATGACTGGCCAAAAGCAGACGCCACCCTCCCTCCGACTGTCCAACCAGGACATAGAGTGGCAACACAAGGTGAAGTACCTGGGAGTCACCATCGACCGGGGCCTCACCATGAAGCAACACGGGGCGGAAGTGGTATCAAGAACCAGACACGCACGAACAGTACTGAGACCTGTACTCTCAAGCAACCTGCCGATCCGCACGAAGCTGGGGATCTACAAAACGTATGTGAGGGCCAGGCTCACATACGCAGCGCCTGCCTGGTACGCCCTATTGGCTACCAGCAATCGCAACAAGCTAAGAGCGCAAGAAAACCTGGCCCTAAGACACCTGACTAGATCCCCACGCTACGTGAGGAACGACCATCTCCAGAAGGCGCTGAGATGGGAGCCCCTGGACGCCTTCATCGGCAGGTTGGCAACAACCATGTTCGGAAGAGCCGACGAGTCCCGCCACGAGTCGCTTCAGGGAATCGCGCCGCTCCACGCACGACCCCCTGACGCCCGCTCAAGACCTCTACCAAGAGAGCTGATACGCCAGGATTAAAAACCTGACTCACTACATGCAGCCAATAACAACAGAAGACAACAGCAAAAGAAGATAGCCAACGAGGGGTAGCAATACGCCACGATGGCTTACTAAAGACACCCTTAGATCGCTCTTACGCGACACGACAGCCCAACCCGTAGTGACGGGTCGCGATAGATTCCGCTTTATTGTGTCCCAACACAGAAAAGGCCTCTCCACACTCCAGAAAGGAGCGTGTGATGAAAACAGCGGCTCTGGCATTCATTCTCATTCCGAGCGGCGTTCGAGTCACAAGTCCAACACGAGATCGTTGGTTCCCTCAATACCGAATTAGAACACTTGTTATTTATTACCTAAGTCTGATTTATTACACTGAATGTTTGAATACTAGTACCGAAAAGTTTTAGCTTACAGAGATAAATAGACTAGCTGTTGCCCGCGACTTCGTCCGCGTGGAACCTTTATCTCGAAAATTTTACATCTTTATTATTTTCAGATCTAAGTAATGTTGAAATTGTTAAACGTGCTTTTTTTTGCAATTGTTTATGAAATAGTAACGAACCCTTCGTACGTGAGTCCGACTCGCTCCTGGCCTTTTTTTCCGGCTAATTTGCTTTTATTACGCGGTATCATTATAAAATCAGGTACATCTACGAACGAATGGCTTTACTAAATTCGATGAGTTTAAGAACGACGTTTATAAATTCTTTGATTCGAATAATAATGCCTTTAACACAAAGTTTAAAATCCCGCAATCAAAAATTTTTTTGATCTTCATACAAATTTTCAACCCCTTTTTCACCACCTTCGAGGCTGAATTTTCAAAAACACTGAAATGACTTTTCTTGTATTTTAATAATATGCTTTTATATAAAGTTTCAAGTCCCGCACTCAAAAAAATTTTTGATCTTCATACAAACTTTCAACCCCTTTTTAACCCCCTTAGGGGTAGAATTTTCGAAAACGCTGAAATTACTTTTCTTGTATTTTAATAAAATGCCTGTATACAAAGTTTCAAAACCCTTTAAAAAAAAAATTTTGATCTTCAACAAATTTTCAACCCCTTTTTCACCACCTTCGGGGCTGAATTTTCAAAAACGCTGAAATTTTTTTTCTTGTATTTTTATAATATGCTTTTGTGTAAAGTTTCAAGTCCCGCACTCCTAAAAATTTTGATCATCATAAATACTTTCAACCCCTTTTTAACCCTTTTAGGGGATGAATTTTCAAAAACGCTGAAATTCGTTTTCTTTTATTTTATTTCAATACCTTTTTACGTAGTTTCAAGTTCCTAGCTTAAAGTTAAATTTGAACCCCAAGACAAACTTTCATCCCCTTTTTAACCCTTTTAGGGGATGAATTTTTGAAAACGCTGAAATCACTTTTCTTGTATTCTAAAATAGTATGCCTTTATACAAAGATTCAAGTCCCGCACTCAAAAAAATATTTGATCTCCATACAAACTTTCAACCCCTATTTTACCACCTTGGGGGATGAATTTTCAAAAACGCTGAAATTAATTTTCTTCTATTTCATTTTGATACTTTTTTACGAAGTTTCAAGTTCCTGGCTTAAAAAAAACTTGTACCCCATACAACCTTTCATCCCCTTTTTAACCCCCTTCGGGGTTGAATTTTTTAAAATCGCTTCTTATTTCTTATACACTTTATGAATGCAACCTACTGTGCAAATTTCAACTCTCTAGCATTTGTAGTTTCGGCTCTGCGTTGATGAGTCAGTCAGTCAGTCAGTCAGGACACTTGCATTTATATATATAGAAGATTTATGGCAAATGAATATTATGGCAAGTAATAGATTATGGCTAATGAAATTCGGGCGAACAATAGAGAACCCTTTTTTCATGTCCTAAATAATGTGTATGAGTGACAATTGAATGAGCATTGATATCAGTATTAAAAGATTTGTACTTTTCTGAATATTATGGATTTTTCGATCTCGATCTCGGGTAAGTTGAAGTTTTTTTCTTTTTTTATTTCAGAATATTTACTTGGTGCCGCCTGTGAGTGTCTACACTTTGTTTTTTGTATTATTATGCTTATCTAACATTTGATATCGATGTATAGATATTTTGTTTCGTCACTAATTACTATTACATGATATGTGATCATTGAGGTATTATTTATTATAGAGCCACAGACCCGAACAAAAGTGTCAAATAAAGTGGCACCGTTGTCATGTTCAAGTAGATGCCAATAACGCTTATTTATAATTTGCAGCAACATATTGACTTCGTACAAAAGAACTCTTTGTTTAAACGTTTAAGTGTCAAATTGACTTAATTACTTATTACCACAAATATTTTACGTGTAAATTAACTTTTTTAGCGTATTCTGACTGAAGTCTCTTGTCAAACTTGGAACATGGCACGAATGGATCAGATTTTAATATTTTTACATACTAAAAATATTTTCACTATTATTTTATTTAGGTATTAAAATATATTTTTTGTTTGAACTAAATAAACTCGTAAATTGTTAATAACTAATTTAGTTACGTTTTTATTGTACCTAAATTGTTAATAACAAATTTAGTTACGTTTTTATTTAACAACTGCATAAAAAGTTTCCGATAGAAGGGATCAGTAATAATGACATTATTTCTCCTTGTTCCAGTATATTGAACCACAGGAGTAAGTGCAAAATATTGACATTATTAACCCTTTAAAGTTTGATCTTATTTGTCGGTGGCGTGGTATGCACGGCAGCACACGTCGCCGTCGCCTTTATGTGTTCTTGGCGTTCAAAGGTTTAAACTGACAGTGTCTAGACTCTGTGACAAAATAAAACAATAACAACAGAGCTATTTTTTAGTAATTTATGAATGTCACCATTTTACGCTTCTGTTAATTAACATAAAAAAAACATGATTATGCCGAACACACGAGAGACGAATTATTTGGCTTCAATTATTCTTCGCGTTTGTCTCTTGCTAAATGTGATCTCCATTTTTACGTTGTTGAGAATGGGAATCTTGAATAAAAAAAATAGGATAATTATTTATTGCACTCCTTAATTTATTAATAAAATATAAAACTGTAGCGACTCCTTCGATTTTTGTTCTGTGTTGAGGTGCATTTTTAACCGACTTTCTATGATTTTACATAGGATTCGTTAATTAATCAATAGAACTTAAGTAAAAAAGAATATTCCGTCCTGTTCCTTTATTTTATAGTTGTTATTTCTGTAATTTTTCACTGAAAATTAAGTCACTTTTGAGACCCGTCACGTGTCATGGTCTAAACGAGACTGATCGCCGAACTAATGCGATTTGTGATTTTGCATTAGTTGGGAGGGTGCCATTTTTTCCGTCTGATTGTGTGTCCATGTAATTATTACGTCAATGTATGTGATTCATAAATTACTTTTAGTAAATTAGTATATGATATTGGTTTTAGGTTTAATTCTTAACTTTTTGTTACGGAAATTCAACTTCAATCATGTAATACATGGGAATTTTCGTAGAATTTGGGGGTAGATTGTATACAACCAACCAGCTATAAGAATACCTGTATTGGTTATATTTCTTACGATATTCGTATACTTATAAAAACTTTACTATTTACAGAAAAATCTGGGTAAGTGGAACCTGGGTTAGTGGAAAACCTCTTTAAGTGGACCCAAGTTCTCGGTTCCAGTCCCTAGGCAACGAATTACCTCTATAAGTGGAATTTTGGGACCTATATAAGCGGAATCAATTTTTTCGAAAATTTCTTATTTTTACCTCTGTAACTGGAAGCAGCCGTCTCCGAAACCTCTATGAGTGGAATAGCTCGGCGTTATAACAATTGTATTTTTAATAAACCGTCACAAGGAGGACTATTATGGTTCGTATTTTGTATGAAAAAAAAATGTACCAGTTAATGGACCAATGATAAAAGAAAAAGCTGAAGAATTTGCAAAAAGGCTAATATTCATAGTTTTTCTAAGAGTAACGGATGGTTAGAAGGACTCAAAAAACGAAACGATTTGGTTTTTTTAAAAAATGTGCAGAGAGAGTAGGAATGGACACCAACACCTCTACATACATATTTAATAAAAGAGGATTATTTAAGTCTTGATCTTATATTTGACCATATATGTATACGTGACCTCTATAAGCGACATTACTAAGCATCCACAACCTCTGTTAGCGAGAGCCTCTGTAAGTGAGAAAACGTTTTATTTGAACCTGGTTAAGTGGAAAACTGGATAAATGGAAAACCTGGATAAGTGGAACTAAACAGCCGGTCCCTTGCGATTTCACTTATCCAGTTTCCACTGTATTTTGAATTCTACATTATAATATTTCATAAGGTTTTGATTTTGTTCGCTGAAGAAGTTAAATTAATAAAATTCCAACATTAGATTGATAAATTAACAAATAGACAAATTATAATCGAACAACTTTGAACTCTTTTTTGAGAGCGTTAAATGAGTTATAAATAAAACACACATGCATTGTTGCTTTGCGAAGTGGAAAGAGTGGTGAGAGTTAAGAGGAACGTAGACACAGAGTGGACAGAGTAGCGACGTAGACATAAGAAAAGAGAGGTTATAAGTAACAAAGATTTAGACCATATGGTTGAGCTTTATTTCTAAAATGAGACTAGCTTTTTTTTAAACTAATTAGTACTATGTCGCATAGTAGAAACTCAGGTATTGCTGTTAAGTAAATTTTAGGCAGTTTCAGTATGGTTTTCGGTTTGTGACGGGTGTAGACCGCGGGTTTGGTTCCGATTATGTTAAAACACAGCTTTATAAGAAAACAGAATTTACTTAGAAAAACACATACAAATCGCTCCAAAGAAAATTATTGACAACCAAAAAACTGAACTGACATATACAATCAAAAGAACATACATTTCAGTGGCCAGCTCACACCAAAGAGGCCGTCGTCTACACTCCCCACCCTAGTGCGAGACTAGCACTCATCAGCTATTGGTACAGGGGCAACACGCGCCACGGATCGGCGCAGCACACCGGTTGCAGTGGTAATATCAACCACTCTGATGCGACCGTCTTTGCCGGGCACCACGCTCTTAACTATACCGCGAGGCCATACGTTTCGAGGAGAGTCAGGATCGACGACAAGCACAAGGTCACCGGCACTCAGTGGCCTTTGTTCCTGCTGCCACTTCTTTCTTGGCAACAGTTGCGGAAGAAACTCCTTAAGCCAACGTTGCCAGTACATGTCAGCCAATTGCTGAGCTTTACGCCATTGTTTCCTCAAGGCTAAATCCGAGTCATCGAATACTCCAACAGCTGGTAATTTTGACGAAGAGCCTAAAAGAAAATGATTTGGCGTAAGTGCCTCAGTAGAGCCCGGTTCTACTGAAACATGCGTCAAAGGTCGGCCATTCACGATACCTTCGACTTCTGCTAGTAGGGTGTTCATGGTTTCGTCGCTAGGCGCCCGTTCCTTCAAAATGACACGAAGCGACGTTTTGACAGATTTTATTAAACGCTCCCATGCCCCACCCCAATGGGGGCTGGCGGGTGGAATAAATGTCCACCGGACATTGTTGTTGACAGCCTCTGTTCTCAGCGCTTCTTCATCGAGCTCTTGTATGGATCTGCGCAGCTCTACGTCCGCGCCTCGCAGATTAGTCCCGTTATCCGAGAAAATGTGAAGCGGCCAGCCTCGTGGAGATGCCATTCTGCGTAGCGCCATTATTAAGGAGTCGGTGGTAAGCGAGTGCACAACTTCGATATGGATTGCGCGAACAGTGAGGCAAGTAAACAAAACGCCATAACGTTTCTCCCTGTGTCTACATACCGTGACCTCCATTGGTCCAAATAAATCGATGCCGCAGTAAGTAAAGGCACGCTGATGATGCGCCATGCGCGCTGGGGGTAAGTCACCCATACGAGGCACCAGTGGCATTGCCTTCCGTATTCTGCAGAACATACAACGGTACGACATTTTTAATTGTAGGGCGCAACTGAATTACCCAGTACAATTGCTTCAGATCGTTCACTACGGCTTCTTGATGTCCATGCGCAGCCTTTACGTGGTAGTGTCTGACCAAAAGTCGGGTAGTTGGATGACGTCCATCAAGAATAATAGGCCTTTTAGCTTCCAGGGGTACATCATCTACGGCATCTATTCTGCCACTCATGCGTAATAAACCGTGTTGATCCAGGTAAGGCGATAGATTTAGCAATCTGCTATCGCGGGGCAAGCATTTGCTCTGCTTAATCGCTTGTATATCGCCAGCAAACGAATCGGCTTGGGCTCGTCGCAGGACGAGTCGGCTTGCTTCATCCATCAGAGTGTACTCATCGAGAGCGGTACCTTTACATTTATTTATAAACTTCAGTACAGAAGCAGCAGATCGCACAAACCGTAGCCACGAAGAGAAGCGGTTTGGGTCAGGAACGGGTAAGTTCGCAGGTAAGTCCTGAACAACTGTTACGCAAGCTTCGAAAGTTTCTTTACTTTCAGGTTCGAAGACATTTACTGGCCAATGACTTTCTCCCGCGTATAAAAACTCAGGTCCCTTAAACCATTCGTTTCGAAATGATTGACAATTTAACGTCTCTCTTGTAGCTATATCCGCTACATTTAGTCCTGTGGGTACGTATCTCCACTCCGAGGGTCTTGTTAGGTCGTCTATCTCACCCAACCTGTTAGCTTCAAACGTTTTGTACTGACGCGTATTGTTGTATATCCAGTGAAGAACAGTACTGGAATCACACCAGAAGTACCGTCGACTGACGTGCATACGATGCGCCTTTGCTATCGACTCTGCAAGCCGTGCTGCTAGCAGTGCAGCTTGAAGTTCCAGACGTGGTACAGTTTGGGGCTTTACGGACGAGACACGAGACTTACTGGCAACAAATGCAACAAATATTCAACCGTTGTTCTTCCAACGCCAGTACGCAACCGCTGACATTGCTTTGAGCGAAGCGTCGCTGAACAAGTGCAATTCTAAGTTGTCATAACTTCGCATAGTTGTAGCATCGTCAGAAAAACTCGCTGAGCCAGTATTCAACTCCTGCTCCATTTCATTACCAATCGTAGCGCATGATTGGTACCACCTTGGCAGCCGGATTTCTCCAATGACCTTTAATAGTTCTAACCAACTACACCATTTTTTATACAACTCATCAGGAATAACGTCATCCCAATCAATATTTTGACGCCACGTGTCCTGAAGCATGATTTTACCTTGTGAGGTAAAAGGTGACAAAAACCCGAAGACGTCGAAAATTGACATAACGACGCGCAGCATTATTCTTTTGGTGGGTCTTAGTTCGCCTTTAATGACGCTCTCAGGAATGCGCTTGAATGAGACATCGAACCCCAGTTCATCCTTAGCAGGGTACCAGATCAAACCAAGCGTACGTTCACCTTCGATCTGTTCACCCAAACCAAATTTTACCGCTGTGGTACCTAAAATATCCTTAGGAATAGTGTCGAGCACGGTGGTGCTATTACACGTCCAGTTGCGGATTTCAAAACCTCCTGCCCTGTGAATATCGCGAATATTCTTTACCATAGTGATGGCGGAAGGCTCGTCCGGAAGGCTATCGATATAGTCATCCATGTAGTGCTGGTCGTGTATAGCGGCAACTGCATCTGGAAGCGTCGACTTGTACCTGTCAGCATTAATATTCTTAATGAACTGCGCGATAAAAGGCGCGCAGTTTGCACCAAAGATGAGTGACGTCATAACGTATGTCTTTACTGAGCCTGTAGGGTCACTGCCTCTCCACAGGAACCTAAGGGCATTTTGATCCTCAGAATTAATTTTAATTCTCAAAAACATATCTTTAATATCCCCGGTTACTGCTACCCTATTCTCTCTAAAACGTACCATAATGCCGAACAGGGAAGCGAGTAAATCCGGGCCCGTTAGAAGATAGTCATTAAGTGACATTCCTTGACTTTTGGCAGCAGCGTCGTAAACCAAACGAAGGTTTTTTTTATTAGGATTGTCGACCCCAAAATGCGGCAAGTACCATGTTTTGGGCGTGAGTGACGTGTCAGTCATTTCTCGAGCAAAGTCATTTTCAAACAGATGATTAACACGTTCCTCATACCTGCGTGCGTACTCTTTATTAGCGAACATCTTTTTTTCAACACCCTGTAGTCTCCTAAAAGCACTCGGAAAACTATCGGGTAAAATACAGTGCGGATCTTTCCACGGCAGACCCACTGTCCATCGGCCATCGGCGAGTACCGCAGTCTTCTCCAGCATATCCTGCGCTCGTACGTCATCTGCGTTTTGTCGAGGCTTACCTGACACACCTAAAGCGTCAATTGCAAACGAGCGGCGCACCTCTTGATGTAACTCGCGTAGCGCGTGCAAGTTCGCAACGGCGTCCATGTCGGGCACCTGGCAGAGGTTGAGTGTGGCGTCCGGCGAGTGCGCCGAGCGCGCGGCTCGCGTCTTGCGCGCCACCTGTACCGCCCCGTGTAAACAATAACCCAAGGGAGTTCGTGTAGCCGACGGCTCGTCGATATGACCTACGAATATTTCTAACGGTAGTAGCAAGTGATAATTATCCTGACCTATTAATAGCTCTGGCTTAGTATTTGCGACCGAATGTATCTGATTTTTAAGAGCTTGGAGATGCACATATTTATCACAATCTACTAAAGCAACATTTTGTACAGGTAAGTTTAACTTATCTACGCTACGTACAGTTAAGTCATGCATGTTACCGTTTAAACTCGAAACGCTGAGATTTAACACGGTCGATTTACACTCGAGCATGTCGTCGTCCCAGGCGCCGCACACGCGCATGGTTTCAGTGCGGCCTCGGAGGCCGGCGCGCGACGCCAACTCGGCGCTGATGAGGGAAACGGTAGACCCGTTGTCCAGGATCGCGTTGACTGTAAACACGCCGTTCGGTCCGTGGATATTGACTGGAACCACTTTCAATAAAACCTTTTTTTTATCATCGAGAAAGCAGGTCGCAGCTTCTGTTACGCACGATGTATGTGCCGACGAACTCGGTTTAGGCTCTACGATGGGCGCAGGCTGCTCGACTGGTGAAGGCTCGACGACTGCTACTGACTGGGGCTCCGGCATCATCAGAGTGCTCGCGCCCGCGATGTCCGGACGGCGAACATTGCCGCTGTCTTCGTAGTGCAGCAGCCGGTGGTGCTCGCCGCCACATCCCTCCTTGTCGCATACAGGCGCGGGACAGGTCTCACGATCGTGACGGTTTACTAGACATCTGAAGCATAGTCCGTGCTTTTTGACATGGCGCCATCTATCTTTCCGTAATGCCCTTTTGAACTTCTTGCACATCGGTAAGTCATGTTCTAATCCGTTGCAAAATAAACATTTCGCGGCTGACTGTACTAGTACGGCGTTCGGTCGGTAGGTATTACTATTTCGCGTGCTTGTTGTAGGCAAAGTCAGTATATTAGCTGTAGTGGATACCTTTAGTGCCTCTTCATACAGAAACTGTGATAGTATATCTAGGCGTGACATTTTACCATCCTTTATGGGCGCGAAACTGTAGTCCGACCACTTAGAAATCAGCAAAGGCGGGAGTTTTGACAAGATGACCGTCGACATATGCATTCCTTGTAGGTACTCCTCGCGGCCGACTGCACGTACTGCGGCGACGAAATTCTGCACGTTTATGGAGAATGCGACAATGTCTTTATGGTAGTCAGATGATACCGGTGCAAGTTTTATGATATTTTGCATGACTTTATGAACGATGACATCAGGGTTTCCAAATCGTAGCGCTAACGTCGACATTATTACCTCAGGTGACGTAGCGCACGCTAAAAGGGCCGAAACGGCATCTCTCGCGGGACCAGTGAGACATTTTCTGAGCCTCCATAGGTTTTCTTTTAGGCTAAAGCCACAAACATCAGTGGACTCCTCGTAGGCTTGTTTGAAATAAATCCACTCTATTGGGTCGCCGGAGAAGTTCGGTAAGTCTTTGTTAATACTTAAGCGGCTCAGTAAACGACTGTTATTCGGTCCGTCGTTGTTCTTCGACACTGCGGCGAAGTCTTTGAGAGCACTAGCCAGCATCTGAACCGTGTCGGAAGGGCTGGCAGCGACTACTGCCGGCGGGCGCAGGCTGGCCGGTTTGTTAACAGTTTCGTGGACAGGCTGCTCGTCTAGTTGTTGCTCATCTAACCACTCCTCGACGTGGCTGACAGACCGTGCCCTGGATTCGTTCCGTGAACTTGTAATTCTCTAGGTCGGCTAAATCAGCCTCAAACTGTTTATCTATTAACTGGAGCTGTATTTTAGCTTTTTGTTTTGCGACCTCTAGCTCCAATCTTTTCCTTCTAGCTGACGCGCTTGTAGATACGGAAGACTTACTGTGCGGTGGCAGCGGGTGCGGCGCACCGTCGTCCCTCAACGACGGTTGCCGAAGATCCATATGGCTGCTGCCAGCCACGAACGTCGTATCTAAGTTCGTCGGTGGTGGTGATAAAGGCTTCGCAAGAGCGGATTCCTTTAGCTCTGCTTCGCGTGCCGCTCGCGTATCACTACGCGTTTGTACTCGGTGCGGCGGCGGTGTTGTAAACATAATCAATCACGGCTCGAATGGACCAATATGTAGACCGCAGGTTTGGTTCCGATTATGTTAAAACACAGCTTTATAAGAAAACAGAATTTACTTGGAAAAAACACATACAAATCGCTCCAAAGAAAATTATTGACAACCAAAAAACTGAACTGACATATACAATCAAAAGAACATAAATTTCAGTGGCCAGCTCACACCAAAGAGGCCGTCGTTTACAACGGGCTTAGACGAAAGAACTCTGTACTTAGTTTATTTTGCTCATGTGGTTTTCTCTGACCTAGGTTATGTTTATTGCTAGTATTCCTAAATACTGGAATGATCTTTGCTAGCGAAAAATATATTAATGTAGTTGTATTAGTTAATTTTAATAGTTCATATTTAATTATTTTTATTGGGAGGGTCGTTTTATTAGTGATATGTATGTGTTTGCCTGTTTTGATTATTCCGCATTTTACCATTGTTGGTTTATTCAATGTTGGAAAATATTATGTTGTGGCATTCAGTGTTAACTTGCAGTGTAATTCTAGTCTAAGCGTTATATCTCACGTAGGATATTTAGCGTAGTTTAGAGTTTTCCATTGTACCATTCGGAAACTACGCGAGTAATGTAAACGCGTGTCTCTAGTTTGCTTGATCATGATCGTTCTGGAGTAGTTGTACTTGGTTAGTTCGCTGATAGGAACTGAGGAAGTAAGGTAGGATTTAGGGTAATAGGATAGGTTAGGACTCTTGCTTTGGCTAAGACACCTTCAAGCCCTTAAATGGTCTACTGAGCCTGGTAGCTCTGTAGCAAGAAATAAGATTCATATTTTTGTTCCAATCGAAGGATAATTCAGTTAAATAAGAATGCAGGCAGAGAGCAGAATTAAAAAAGGGTTTGGCAAATTATATGCTTTATACATGGTTGCACATAGTGTAATGTGTTGATAGGTTTAGTATAGTAGGTGTATTGTTGTTATATTATATATGTTAGTACCATTGGTAATAATTAGTGATAGGTTAGGTTAAGGCATAATTTAATTTATATACTGACATAACATTACTGACTTACTGTGGCTATTTCCGACTGATGGATCCTTGGTGTTTCTTTCCATCAAACAGTCCGAACTGCCGAAACACTGGTCGAGTCAGACATTGTGAGATATGTTAAAAATAGCTATCCAGACTACCATACTAAGTCTAGATATTGTATTATTCATTGCAATCCAATATCAAAGACAAGTATGTTTTTTTTGAGTTGTTTGAAGGAGTCTTGGAACTAGAATGGATTTAATACAGTTATTAGACCAACTTCCCTTTTTGCTAAAAAAAAGTCCTCTCCTATATACTAGCAGACAGGACCCTGTAGCGATTCACATGATCTCGTCATGTGCTCGCCATCATATAATCAATATATCATCATCGTGAGACTCACATCATCATTATCATCATCAAATTCCCGACACATTAGCATCATATTTCACCAAGCTAATACTAAAATCATCATTTAATAGTTATATGCAATACAAATGCCTAATAGGAGTGCCTAACAGTATGAATGTTTACGGAAGCAAGTAAAAAAACATTCCAATAACTAAACATCCTACCATTTTAAAATAGCAACATTTTATTCAGAAAGTTTGCCAACTAAAGAATTGAGCTTTATTTATACTGAGTAAGAATCAAAATTCCATATACAGCGTTTAGTGGGAGGGGCCTTGGACGTCCCGAGTGTCCCGAGTGTCCCGAAGCTGTCGAAGCTGTCGAAGCTGTCGAAGCTGTCGAAGCTGTCGAAGCTGTCGAAGCTGTCGAAGCTGTCGAAGCTGTTGAAGCTGTCGAGTGTGACGAAGCAGACGAATGTCTCAAGCTATTGGTTATAAATAGGCAAGGGCTTAGTAGGAGGGGATTCATTCTGTTTTGGAACTTCGACCGAGTAACATTGTTCTCTGGCAATTAAGGTACTAAATATAATACAAAGGGGAATCTGGAATTATTAATCTGGGGAATTATAATTATTTATAGAAATTTAGAGGGATTTTGTTGTTTGAAGGCTATTAAGCTTAATTACATGCCAGAAATAGTGTTTTGGTACATGGTTGCCAGGTGAAAGATATTTAACCTTGCGGCTGTTAAACGAATATCTTTCAGACTCTTCTAGTTTTATCCGGGTTAGGCGGCCCGGACACTAGCCATATACAAGTGCGGTGATCAGCCTATATGTTTGGAGTGTTCTGTCTGGTGAATGCAAGGACCACACGTGTTGGACATGCGGGGTATCCGCACTTGCTGAAATCAAATGGACCTCCAGACTTGGTCTCTTATACTTGGATGATCAAACGAACTTACCTAAGTGAAGTTCGATCATAATTATCTGGTCTTCGTCGAAGAGATTTAATAAGATGATATTTGACTAATGTAGTTGTGTCCAGCAACTTGCGAACCTACCCGCCTTAGCTTAGTTTTTAGCGCTGATGGAGGGTAAAAGAAAAAAACAACTTCTCCCTCCTTCAGCGCCACCCGACGTGGGTCCTATCGTCGGAGTTGTCCTCATTCTTTTCAGAGTATATACTTACATAGGTATAGCATGCATTGATTCTACAGGTAATTCAAAATGGGATGGGAGGGACCTTAAATCTCTTCGACGAAGACCAGATAATTATGATCGAACTTCACTTAGGTAAGTTCGTTTGATCATCCAATTATCTGGTCTTCGTCTCTTAGATTTAATAAGATGATATTTGACTAATGTAGATGTTGAGAGAATAAAATCAATGCTGCGAAAAGGTAAGTATATTAAAGAAAGCAAATAATGTAAATAAAGAAAACAAGCATAATAACAAATCATAACTTTTATTTCCATTAAACAAAATATTTTACAGCATCAATAGCAATACAATATTATTACTTATTAACAAGTGGTCTGTTATAGAAGTTAGCAAAGACGGCTGACTGGTTCGTCCAGCCAGCAGCTTTTCTGATTAGGTCGACACTAACACCGGCTCGTGATGCCGCCGAAGTTGAGTGAGAGCCAAAGATTGTGGTGTCTATGCCCCTCTGCTGCAAGACCTGTTTTATCCAGTGACCTATAGTCTGAGATGAAGCGGGTCTATGGGGTTTTTTATAGGTTAATAAGAGCTTATCCTCCGTTTTACATCTAAGAGACGCGGTAGCCGCTATATATGATTGTAAAGTAATTGACGGATAAATATTTGGCCTATGATTAAAGAAAGGTAATTCTATAACTGGTTGTGCTCGCCCAATACCAGATGTTTTGATTAAATCAGTTATAATTATAACAATTTTATCATTGTGTGTTTTTATATTTGAAATTCTTATCAACGATAAAGTTTGCGTTCGCTGGGCGGTCGCCAAAGCGAGAAGCATCACTAATTTTTTGCTTAACATTTCTAAGTTAATATCATCATTCGAAGAACAGTTGTCTAAATAATCTAATACAGTACTTGGGGCCCATGTTACATTGTAACGTGGAAAAGATGGTTTTAGTTTAAAAATCCCCTTAAAAAATCTTTTCACACTTTCGTGTTGACCTACATTATTTGATGATATCAAAGAAATAGCGGATCTGTGGTTATTTAGCGTACCATAACACGATCCGGCTTTAAAGCATTTAGAAAGGAAATCTAACAATGATCCTATTTGGATTTCGAAAAAAAATCGACCTTGTTTTTCGCGCAATATTGCCACCACGGCTTCAAACTGGAAGAGTACTGTTGTTTAGTGCTTTGAGAAATTGAAGAAAGCATCACATTTAAAGCCGATTCTGGTACTCCCTTTTTGATAAAGCTTTCCCGGATAATACACTCGCTGCCAGGGTAAGGTGTCGATGTAGCGGGTGTATTGATCTGAAAGCAGATGATAAAAGCAATTTATTGGGAGGGAAAAAAACTATTTCCCGTGTACACATCGACATAAAAAGGGGGTACCAAGGTTGAGATGGCCAATACGGGACTACAACTATTCCTGTCGCATTGTCAGCGACTATTTTATTTAAAGTTTTCAATATAAGTGCAAAAGGTGGGAATGCATAGAAAAATAACTGTTCCCAGTCAATAGTGAATGCGTCAATATTGTATGCATATGGATCGCGTTTCCAAGCCACGTACAGCGAGCATTTAGCGTTAATGCGAGATGCAAAAAGATCAATGTCTGGCTGGCCGAATTTTTGAACAATTTTAACAAAAGCCTTATCCTGTAATTCCCATTCACTGTCTATATTTATTTTCCGTGATTCACTATCTGCTTCAATGTTTAGGGAAGATTTAATATATGATGCGATGTTGGGTGGAGCGGCGTAAGAAAGAATAAACGGTATTAAAATTATATCTTCATCAATTTATTATTATATTTGACAATCAACAAACAGTATCTAAGGAGCCGGTAACTAACACGAGTAGTGTTGCACCATGCTATTAGTGATGTGCTATGCATTCACAACACTCCTCCTCACAGCACTAAAACAGCAGTCCCAGTTTACCTCTCAGTGTTATTAGTCTGGGTCCTGGTAGCGCCTTCGTTAGCAGATCCGCTTCCATATCTTCAGTACGTAGGTACATAATGGTAATAACACCTTCCCTTACGCAGTCACGAATATAGTGCACCTTTAAGTCTATGTGTTTTGACTTGCAGGACACTATGGGGTTCTGACCTAATTTTATAGCAGCTTGGTTGTCACTCCAAATCTTTATCTGACCAAAATCTACACCAAGATCTTTTAAAAGCGATTTTAGGTGCACAGCCTCTTTTGCTGCTTCCGTGAGCGCTGTGTACTCAGCTTCAGCCGTTGATAGCGCGACACTTCTTTGTTTAGTGGAGGCCCAGCTGATAGCTGCTCCTGCATACTTGAAAATGTAACCGGAACAGGATTTTCGGTCCAATTTGCAGGCACCCCAATCAGCGTCTGTCATGCCTTCTAATGGCTCTTGAGATTTTGAGTACGTGAGGCCAATGTCGATTGTGCCTTTCAGATAACGTAATACTCTCTTTGCTGATTTGAAATGCTCTTGTCCGAAACAGTCGTTAAATCTTGACAAATAGTTAACAGCATATGTTACGTCAGGCCGGGTAGCGACTGATAGGTACATCAGAGTTCCAATTAGGTTTCTGTAAGGTAAGTCGTCTACTCCTCCTTTCTTGTTAGGCTCCAGATGTAGATTTACTTCCATTGGTGTGGTAGTGGGCTTGCACTCCTCCATATTAAATTTCTTTAAAGTTTCTTGTATATACCTCTTCTGTGTCAATTTAATTTTATTTTCTTTGTATTCTAAATCTATTCCTATTAATCTTTTTGGCTGTCCTAGATCCTTCATTTCAAATTGTTCATTTAATTTCTTTTTTATTTCAGCCAGTCTTCTTGGGCAAGAATAAGCAATGAGCAGGTCGTCTACATATATGGCAATCACTGTTTTCGCTCCTCCTTTGACTGATATGTAGACACACGGATCAGCATTTGATGGTTTAAATCCAATTTTCTTCAGCTCAGTATCTAATTTTGTATACCACTGCCTGCCTGCTTGTTTTAACCCGTAGAGAGCTTTTTTCAGATGACAAACTTTTTCTTGTTCTTCAATACTTTTAATATCTTCTAGAATTTTCTTTGCCTTGTTATATAAATTTAGATCATCTTCGTCACATGCCTCTACCATTATTTCGGCTACCTATTGTTCTGTATATTCAGGATATTTCATATAAATGATCTCCTCCAATTCTCCGTTTAGGTATGCAGTCGTGACATCCATTTGGTTTAGCTTGAGGTTTTCTTCAACCGCTAGTCCAATTACGGAGCGAATGGTACTTAATTTCGCGACTGGAGCGAAAGTTTCATTAAACTCGATACCAGGGCGTTGCGTAAATCCACGCGCTACGAGTCTAGCTTTTTTTATTTCACCCTTTTCAGGAGTCCATTTGTTTCTCAGTACCATCTTATGATCGATGACTTTCATATCTTTTTCCTTCTTAATAATTTCCCAAGTTTCATTATTGATATGTGCCTTTATCTCTGCTTTAATAGCGTCATGCCATTCTTCATTTCTGACCTCTGTTTCGCACAAAAATGTCAGCTCATCAGTTTCTTCTTCACTCAATGGCTCTTGATATTCTTCAGAAGTTGAAGACTGATCCAGCACATAATCTTGTTGCCAAAACGGAGCTTTTCGTTCTCGACGAGGTCTGGGCTCTTCATTTACAGGAATTCTTATGTTTATTGTCTCATGACTTGTACCTTCTCTAATTTCAGGTTCTACATTAACGATGCTCACAACTTCATGTTCTTCGGATTCTGGCTCAGGCGGTGTTTTTACCAATCTTTCGGTAGGTTTTGAAGAGAATTCAATTTCAACTACAGGTAAGTTTTTCTTCTTCTTCTTCCTTTGTTTCTCACCCCTGTTTATTTCTGTGTTTTTATTAACCTTATTTTCTTTTTCAGATCTCAGCCGTTCCGGTTCGTCAAAGAGGCTATCGTAGTTTTCTTCGGTACGATCATCATCTACTTGATAGTACATTTTATCAATAACTTTCACGTCTCTGCTAATGACTATATTTTCTTTTTCAGGAATGTAAATACGAAATCCCTTTGCTAGTTGCGCGTATCCCATGAAAACTCCTTCTGTGGATTTTGGTGAAAACTTTCCTTTTCTATGTTTGTTCAGGACAAAAGCCTTGCTGCCAAAAACATGCAGGTGATTCCCAGATGGAGTTCGGCCGGTCCACTTTTCATATGGTGTACAACCTTTCAGGGCTTTAGCTGGGCTTCGATTGATCAGGTAATTTGCTGTGTATACTGCTTCTGCCCACAGTTTCTGAGGTATGTTCCCTTCAATCATTAGGCATCGGGCTCTGTCGAGTAGTGATCTATTTTTACGTTCACTTTGGCCGTTCTGCTGTGGCGTGTATGGAGCAGTGAGTCTTCTTTTAATACCATGTCGTTTTAGGTAATCATCAAACTCTCGATTGCAGTACTCAGTTCCATTGTCCGACTGTAGACTTTTTATCGGCTTATTGTGAAACTTTTCTACTTTGCTTTTGTATTCCTTGAATTTCTCGAACACTTCGCTTTTGTGTGTGATGAAGTACACGCAGCAATATTTTGTGAAGTCATCCAGGAATGTCAGGAAATATTTTGATCCCGCTAGCGGTTCAATGTTGACAGGCCCACAGACATCACTATGCACAATTTCAAGTGCTTGTGTAGACTGAGGTCCATCTACGGACGAAAATGGCAGTCTGGCCATCTTCCCTTTGATGCACACTTCGCAGTCGGGTAAATTTTCTCCTCCTAATTCTAATCCTTTGATTAGTTTCTTATTTGCAGCTAACTTCAAGTCGTTTTCGTTGAGGTGTCCAAGTTTTCGGTGCCACATTTCAATGTTGTTGACACTTCGGGCTATATTTGCTTTTTCTCCCTTTGTGTAGTACAGGCCGTTTTCTTTTACAGCTGTCAGAGTTATTTCTCCTTTTTGATCCTTGATAAAAGCTTTATCTTTTATGAATAATACGCTGTTTCCTTTTTCAGTAATTTTAGCCACTGACATAAGGTTTGTTGCCAATGTAGGTACATACAAAGTATCATGGAGATTAATTGTGTCGTTGTTGACGTTTATACGTACTTTGCCTTTTCCCTCTACTTTCGCTGTGTGGTTTTCAGACGCTAATCTCAAAGATCCGGTATCGGAGTTGATGGTCTCGAAGTAGTCTTCCTGTGCACACATATGTGAGGTACAGCCGCTGTCCAGGCACCATGTGTCTGCAGAGGTGACCGACAAGCAAGTAGGTGTTATGTTGAAGTTCTTCTCATCCCTTTTGTGAAATAACTGACTTTTATTTTTCTTACTCCAACATTCTTCGGCATTATGCCCCTTTTTCTTGCATTTCTGGCAGTATTTTATTTTATTCTTTGAGTAAAACGCACCCTCTCTTCTCTCATTTTGTCTGTCTTGGTTTTGTCTGGCTTCACTTTCTTCAAGGATTTTAATTTTTAGCTCTTCGGGCTTTGGTAAGGTATCTCTCGATTCTACCGCGATTCTGAAGTTTTCGAATGAAGCAGGTAAGCTGTACAGCATCATGATGCTTAGTAGATCTGGATGTAGTGTTATGCCCATGTCTGCTAATTTATCGACAGTGTCCATAAAATCGTTTAGGTGTTCACGGACATCACCATTTACTTGTTTCTTCAGTATCAGATGCTTCAGCAATGTAGCCTTTCTTGCAGGACCCGTACTTTGATATATACCTTTTAGTTTGTTCCAAAGCTCGAACGATGTCTTGCTGCCTTTGACTTGTTTCAATTCTGAAGGCGAGATAAGTAGTAGCAGTTCCGAACGTGCTAACAAATCTTTGTGAAGAAAATCTTTCTTTTCCGCTTCGTTGGTTGTTTCAGTCGGCTCAGATATCTCCCCACTCGCGTATCCCCACAGGCCATTTTTAATAAGCACTGCTTGCGCTTGAAGACACCAAGTATCGTAATTTTCTTTAGTTAGGGCTTCTATGCGATGATACGACGATGACGACGAAACATTTGCCGCCGATGCGCTCATGACGCACGGAGTTAGATTATTGCCGATTACATGTAATTCAACTAACCAGGCTCTGCTACCAATTGTTGGGTGGAGCGGCGTAAGAAAGAATAAACGGTATTAAAATTATATCTTCATCAATTTATTATTATATTTGACAATCAACAAACAGTATCTAAGGAGCCGGTAACTAACACGAGTAGTGTTGCACCATGCTATTAGTGATGTGCTATGCATTCACAACATGCGAAGATGAAAATATTTCGCTCTTCGCACCATTTCCATATCATATTAGCGACGTAATTAAGGTGTGGATATTGTACTCCACCCATTCGGTTGACATACGATATGGCGGTGGTATTATCAACGCGTAGAAGTATATCACAGTTTGCTTTATCTCCAGCAAACGACTTTAAACCAAAATACACTGCTAATAGTTCCAGATAATTTATGTGATTTCGGCATTCAGTCTCTGTCCATTGACCTCCGGTTTTTTCACCATTTGATGCCGCACCCCAGCCAGTCGTGGATGCATCAGTAAAAATTTCTTGTGCATATTTATATTTTTGAATGGGGTTAATAGATGTCAAACCTTTATAATGCCACCATAATAAATCATCGCGCACATTGTCTGGAACTAGCATAACTTTGTCGTAATTTCCGTTAAATTTCAGTAGTGCTAAATATTTAGCTCGCTCAAGGGACTTAGTGTAAAGCCAACCATACGCGACTGCCGGGCAAGCAGCAGTAAGAGTGCCCAAGAAACGTGCAAAGTCACGAATGTGTGTTTTCTTGGTATCTAACATCCGTTTTGTACGTTCTAAAATATTGTCTATTTTTGTCTGAGGGAGCTTTAGACACATTTTATCAGAATCCAAAACGAAACCTAAGTACGTGCAAACGGTTTGGGGGGTCAGGTTACTCTTTTTGTAGTTAATAACGAAACCTAGCCTAGTTAAGCAATCTATGGTTCTAGAAGCGTTTTCCAAACAATCTTCTTCTGTATGCCCTATACAAAGTAGGTCATCGAGATATCGAACAGACTGAAAGCCTGAATTACGTAAATGTGACACTACAGGTTGTAATATTTTCGTAAAAATATACGGCGCCGAGCTAAGCCCAAATGGAAGAGCATTAAATTCGTATAATTGTCCTTTAAAACTAAACCGTAGGTATTTCCGATGTGACTCGTGAATGGGTACTAACAGATAAGCTTCTTTCAGGTCAATATTTACCATATAACAGCCTTTTGTCACCAGTTTAGACGCCGTCCTGATATCTTCCATTTTGAAATGCTCAGTATAAACATATTTATTTAGTTTTTTAAGGTTCAGTATGAACCTCATACTACCATCGCCCTTCGGGACTAAGAAGATATCAGAAAGAAACTGGCCCGGTACATAATGACATTTTCTAATAGCTCGTATATCGAGTAAATGAGACAGTTCCTTATCTATTAATAATGCGTCAGTTACCGAAAATGACTTCAAGGGGTAGTTTTCGGACAGTTGAATCGGTTCCGTTATAAAAGGAATTCGATAACCGAGTATAGTGTCCAATATGAACCGATCGCTAGTAATGGTTTTCCAGGCATTTAAAAAATATTGTAAGCGACCAGCGTGTACCTGTGGGTCTACGACTGCGGCTGACCGGTCTGCGGGCGCGTCGCCTGCGCCGGCTGCCGGCGCGCCGCTGGCGGCGGCGGCGGCGGCTGGCGCCGGGCCGGGGCGGGCGCAGCCGGGGGCGCCCTGCGCCTGTTCTGGTAGGATCCGCGATGCCCACCGCCGCGGCTGGGATACTGCAGCTGGCCGCCACGCTGCTGGCGCGGGCGGGGCGGTGGGGCCTTCCAGTTTAAACTGGAACTCGATGAAGTCGTCGTCGATGTCGCTTGGATCAGTTGTCCCGTTTTCTTTATACCTCGGGAACTTTTCACGAGATCGCTTAGCTTTTCACCAAACAGAAAGCTATCCCTTTTCCTGTCTTTAAAGGGGTCGATGAGCGATTTTTCGACGAGCGGGATAACGACAGAACGGCGCGTATCGGTCTCCGCAAAATGGGCGTCGGCGACAAGTTTTCCGACGTCGTTTAAGGTACGTATGACCTCGGCAGTGTTAGACTCTTTTTTTAGGAGTGTCGTCATAGCCTTGCCCAGTCCCGACAGGGCTCTTCCAATCTGCTCCTGCTTCGCCAATATTCGCTTGTCCCGGTTTCTGCAGGCCTCGGTCAACATGGCGGCGATTTCCGGGTTTAGAGTCGGGGCTTTTGATAACGGAACGTTTTTAGGGAATAAATATTTTTTATTTAGTTCCTCCTTCGCTTCTTTCTTCAGGCCATTCAAAAGAATGTGCTGAAAGTGTTTTGCTATGTCATCGTGAATATTTTCACCCCATTCGACAGTATCTGCTTCAAATTCGCCTAAGGCGCGGAGCAATTCTGGGTCAAAGTCTTCGGTCACGACATTGACTTCGGCGGTGGTATTTTTTGCAGAAACAACCTCTTTAGGTACATCTGTATCGCTTGGCGTAGGGGCTGCATTGACATGTACGTCGGCGGTACATTCGACCGCAGAAGCAGCAGGAACAGCTAATATAGCGGGTTCGTCTTCCAGTTGATCTGGAATATATATTATATAGCATAAGTAAAGCGATTATCACTTCAAATATGTAACGTAGCTTGATTAACCGCATGAAATAATATACGTACCTTCGATTATATTGTTATGCACATAATCACTATCTTGGACCACGGAACTTGCTGGTTCAACGAGTGCAGCTTGGTCATATTCCACATGATCTGGAAATTATTGTAGAAAACATGAATTATAACGGAAAACCATTAAAACATGTTTTTATTATTTATGTGGGTACAATTAAAAAAAATTGTACGTTACACTACAAATGTAGTGAAAAAATTGCTACGGGTTAACATCTCGTATTAACTCTGAGCACAAAATAGCTATTGGCCAATATCACGTATTGGCTCGAAGCAAAAAGAAAATATCCAAAATTGGATTTGCGGTAGTTCCAATAATCATACATTTACTGACCTTCTATTATATCACGCTCTTCTTCACTTGAATAAATCACTCGATGAGAATTGCTTTTCTGTTTTTTGTTTAATTTTGATTCGTACTTTTTTATCTTTTTTCGCCACTTTTCTTCTTCCGTTTCATCACTTTTACGTTTAGGCATTGCAATATACGCAAGTAAATACTTTAAGTCGCGAAGTAAGGTAAAAAGTAATTCTCCGTAAACGAATTAGTTTTTACTAGTGCGATTGCCGCGCGCGCACGGACAAGAATGAGGACAACTCCGACGATAGGACCCACGTCGGGTGGCGCTGAAGGAGGGAGAAGTTGTTTTTTTCTTTTACCCTCCATCAGCGCTAAAAACTAGTGCGGGTAGGTTCGCAAGTTGCTGGACACAACTACATTAGTCAAATATCATCTTATTAAATCTAAGAGACGAAGACCAGATAATTATATAATTATATATTTGCATTATCTACACATATTAGGGTGAGCTACTCTGCGTTTCCGGTGTTTCAGCCACGCAGGGGGACTCACTTACACCGATTTTAGTTCCAACTTCGGGCTAATCACCCGAATTTATAGTTTAGCTTAACTAGGTCCCATACACGTTTAAATGTAAATATGAGGTTTAGGCCTCTAGTATTTGTGGTACTAGCTAGGTAGTACAGGGGTATAGTGAGAGGTACACTTTAGTAGGAATATTAGAACGGGGTTCTTTATCCTCCGAGCAATCGGTCTATCTTCATTAACTAACATAACATCTATTCAAATTATTTTAATCTCGTCAGATGCTGAGGCTGACCTACGGTTTTTCTTTTGTGTTTATGACTCAGGATGGCAGTAGTGAAAAACAAAATCTTGTAACAGTTTATAGAGGAAGGGAATAGAGAGTAAGTAAGTAAGTAAGTAAGTAATTGTTTATTTGTAAAACATAGGTAACATAACACAGGATGGTACAGAAGTACAAATAGTCTCACTATGTTTAGCCATTTGGTGGCATACAAATATTTATGTAAGCATGCAGCATGCATTACTTATGGTAGTCACACAATATAAGTACTAATATTTTTTATCATTATAATCTAAGTATTCCTTTATTGAATAAAATGCGTTATCTGCTAAAAAATTAAATAATAAACTTTTAAATTGTGGCATGTCGGATTCTCGTATAAATACAGGTAACTTATTATATAATTTCGGTGCCATGCCGAATGCACTTTTAGCTAATAATGCTGTTTTCAATGGGATAGTATTAAGTCTATGTCTCTGGCGGATACTTTTAAATACAGCAAACTGATTAATATTGTTCTTTACATACATTACAATTTCAAAAATATATAAACAAGGCGTAGTTAATATTTTCAGTTCAATAAAAATTGTCTTGCACGTTTCTGTTGGTCGTAACCCGTAAACAGATCTTAGGCATTTCTTTTGGGCCTTAAATACTAAATCTCTGTCATTAGAATTTCCCCAGAATATAATGCCGTATCGAAGTGTAGAAGTTACATAGGCGTGATAGGCGGTGAGCACTGCTGGTCGATTAACTATTTTGCCAAGGTTATATAGGGCATATGAAAAACTATTTAATTTTTTACAAATAATGTCAATTTGGTCTTTCCATGTTAACTTATTATCTAGATTTAATCCTAAGAATTTGGTATTGTTAGTTTCTTCAATGTTATAATTATTATATGTCACTTTTAAACTAGGCATGTGGTTAATTCTCTGATAGAAGTTCATTATTAAGGTTTTACTTAAATTTATGTGTAGATTGTTGTAGTTAAGCCAGTCAATAATTAATTTTAATGTAGTATTTATATTATTTTCGCATGCATATGGATTTTCTCCCGTTATTATTACCGTACTATCATCGGCAAAAAGTACCATCGGGTAGTTAATGGCCCGTGGTAGGTCATTGATATAGACCAGAAATAATAATGGACCTAGTATGCTCCCTTGCGGTACACCGTACCTTATTTCTCTAGATTTAGACGATAGGGTCACTTCACATTTAGTTTTTGAACATATTTGATCAATTTGAACCATTTGCTTCCTACCAACTAAATATGACTTTAGTAGATCGTAAATGTTGCCGCGTATCCCGTAATTATATAATTTGCGCATTAATATATTGTGATCCACAAAATCAAACGCTTTGGTTAAATCCATATATAGGGCACATACGGGTTGTTTTTTATCCATGCTGGACATGATGACGCGAAGTAAATCAAAAATAGCCATATTTATCGACTTTTTTTTCCGAAATCCTTTTTGTTCCTTTGCAAATAAGTTGTGTGATTCAAAATATTGGTTCAAACTATTATAAATCACTTTCTCTACTATTTTGGAAAATATTGGTAAGAGTGCAATAGGTCTAAAATTATCTATGCTATCTTTATTGCCTTTTTTGAATAACGGTCGTACAATAGCTACTTTAAGTTTTTCGGGGAAAATGCCCTGTTCTATACACAAGTTTACAATATAGCTAATAGGTTCTGCTATTATCTCTGCCACTTTTTTTACTACTTTCGTACATATGCCGTCATAACCAGTGCTGTTGGTGTTTTTAAGTGAATAAATAATATTTAAAATGTCTTGGGGGTTTGTTGGATTCATAAATAAGGATTGGGAAGAATTATATGTCAATGTATTATTTATATTAGAATTATTAAAATTAACATTAGTATTTACATTATTGGACGATTCAATTTGATCTATAAAATGGTCATTAAATTTTTCTGCTATTAGTTTAGGGTCTTTTATTATTTGGTCGTTATGTACTATTTGTGTGATATTTTGTTTGGGGTGTACTGTTTTAGGATTGTTTATAATGTTCCATGTAGCTTTCGACTTATTAGCAGAATTTTTGATGTAGTAGTCGTTTTGTGATTTCTGCGTTAGTAATATAACTTTTTTTAGACGTTTTGAATAGTCTTTAAAATGTCTTTTGTTATTTTCAGACGGTGATAATCTATATTTCCATAAAATATCTCGCTTTCTCTTACAGCATTTTTTTATACCTTTAGTGATCCATCTCGGTTTTTTAGTAGCAGTTATTTTTATTCGAACAATAGGAAAACATAAGTTATAAAATAATTGAAAAATCTCGATAAAATTACTATACGCTTCATCAGCATCGTTTGCCATATAAACACAATTGAAACTTAAATTCTCCAAACATTCCCCGAATTTTCTTATATTTTCTATACACAAGTCCCTTTTTTTAATATACCAATGTGATAAAAGACAGATTTTCTTAATTGGACATTTCATTATTTGTGCTGTATGGTCAGATATTGCAAAATCAACTACATCGGTTTTGCCACCTCGTACATTATAAATTATATTATCAATACATGTCTTACTATGTAACCTCGTAGGTTTCGAGGTGCCTAATTTAAGGTTGTAGCTCGTAAGTAAATTTTTAAAATTAAGAGAGGTTTTAGATCTTTTCAAAAGGTCGATATTAAAATCGCCGCAGATAATTACTTTTTTATTTTTGTAACATACTTTATTTAAAATCGAGCGTAGATTTTTAAAGAATATGGAAACACTTATAGAATCATACTTGGGAACTCTGTAGATACAAATGACTATAATCTTAAGTTCTGATAATTCAATTGCTGAGCATTCGAACACATTCGCACTTGATAAGTTAACAATTTCACCGATAGTTATAAACTTATGTACGTTTCTTACTAAAATACATGAACCACCATTTCTATTGTCTCGAGAGAAATTACTTGCAAGTTTATAGTTAGGTATAGCTAATTGTGCCTCATCGCCTGTTTTCATATTATGTTCAGTGACACAAATTATATCTATGTGTTTTCCAGAGTCATATAATTCATGCAAGTGAACGCTCAATATATCCGCCTTGTTTATCAAACCATTAACATTTTGGTGTAGTACAAATAAATTGTTAATTACGAAAAAGATGATCGTCAGAATTATTAACACTACAATTTTGTACATGCTTAGGGATATTTATAGTGGTGTCACTAGAGTTGTCAGCGTCATTTGTGTTATTGGCTTGGGATGGCGACTGACGTTTCCCTGCGGTATCGGAGTCTTTGGATGTCGAAGGCAGCTGTTGAGCTCGCGACGTGGGGATGTATTCTTCGTTATTAATAAACAGACGATTATTACGTAACACAGCATGCTTTCCTTCCCGCCGCGCATCGAGAAGACGCTCCTTCAAGTGCTTCCTGAGCTGTAGGGTTTCACCATCCAAAACTTCCGAAATAAAGTATCCGGTATTCTTGAAGCAGGTCTTGTTGTCTAAAACGAATTTTTGCATTCGTTTACTAATTAATTCGATCTTCAGTGGACGGCGATTCCCTCTCCTTCCAATTCGTCGGATAGATTCAATAAATCCGTTAATGTTTATGTTTAATAAACAGTTAAACATATTGGTTATCCGTTCAATTAAGTCTCTCTCAGTTTCACCGTAAAACTCGTCTAATCCATAGAGTATGAACGATTTCTCATTTTCCGCAATAGTTTTGTGGTTGTAAGTTGTGTCACAAAAGCGTACTTTTAAATCATGCAATTCGGTTTTTATGCGTGTATTTTCTGCTTCGAGCGATTTTATTAATATTCGTGTATCTTGTAGTTGTTTCGTCAAATCTTGCTGTCTAGATGTAATTATACTATTTTGTTGTGTAAAATCATTTCTAATTTTATCAGTGGCCGTTTGTATTTCTGATTTTATAAGCTGTTGTAGATGGTTTAAAAATATACTGTTATTCTTTTCTAGTTTTGAGTCCAATAGGGCACTGATTTGGTCCAGCGTAAGTGGTTGGTGACTATTATTTATTCTTTGAGAATGAGAATGTAAAGTATCACATAATATGCTTGGCTGAGTTTCATCTCGGAATATATCTTCTACAGACATATTATTCGTCTCCATTGTGTCTTCTAAAACGGTGGTAGTGTTAAACTGCCTGCGTACCGGCGTATTATCATTCTTCCTCCGTAATGTAATATTAATACAACTCGGGCATCGCCAGGTGCGTTCGAGTTCTTGTTTATTATTCAAGTAAACTTGCCTTTCCATATTAAAACACTCATAGTGATACGTGTCTTTACACGAGACACACCTTAAGAACTCATAAGTGTTTGGAATGGGAGCTTTACATGCATTGCAACATATGGAATCCATTTTATTTAGAATCTTGTAATGTTTTCAACGATATCAAATCTGTTGCTTACTCACAAATATGTTGTTGATCCTAATATTACGCAAATAAAGTTCAGTTTCGAAGTCCGTTCAATCTCCGTCAGTGTGCGCTCGCATTGCAGGGCCGCGAGATAAAGGTCGTAAGCGCCATGCAGAGTGCGGCACTTATGGGTTTTGGTCAATGACTTTCTGTCCAGTATAGTTTGAGACCGACGGTAGCGGTAACTAACACTTTTTATTATTTATATTGTAATTTTTGCTTCATGTTTATCACTTTTCACTGTAATTCTGCGCACAAATAATGTATCTGATATATGTTCAACACGGTTATATAATACCACGCTAAAATTAACACTTTTACTATTTATTTCAATAAACTATGGGAGCGTTTGCAACTTCGGTTTGTTAGTCGGGCGGTAGACTCGGGCGGTTTTTGAGAAACCTGTTATTTAGACCAATCCGATATCTAGAACCTTAAAGTTAACATCGATATTTGTAGAAACAATTAGTAATTTTTTTATCGATTATGATTTAAAATTTGGTAAAGTAATGTACCTACATATGTTATTGCCTTAGTGTTAGAATGGCAACACTAAAGAAAGTCGAATCAGCTGACAGATGACATTCGCCCTTTAAATGAACAGAAATAATTTTAAATTTTGTTATAATTTTGATAAGGAAATTGTGGATTGTTGTGTAGTATGGAAAACAATGCATTCCTATTGTTGGAATTGGTGTGTCTGAAGTGTAAATTGTTAAGAAAGGCCGGGGACTTGTGAATAACAATAATGAAAGTTATTTGTTCCCGTATTTACACCACAGATCTCAGAACTGAATTCATTTATATCACAGAGGCGTAGAAGAATTTCCTTATCAGAATAAGTCAGTCGAGAGTTGAAAGATACTGCGAACGGACACAATAGTCTTCATAATTGCAAGGATGTATGACATTTATGAGTATGGTCAAACGAAAACCTATTTCTGCAACTCATTAGAAGGATACTTATCTACTAGAAAAGAGTAGTGTACTAGACTTCTTACAAATACAATTATATCTTCATCTTTTCGAATTATCATACTCTTTACAACCAATACATATATTTAACCAGTAAGTAGGTAGGTAATTTAATTTTAGAGTAGGCCTTGTGTAGTTAACTTTAAAGAAGCCTGAGCAAAAAGGCTTTCCAAAAGATGGATCCTCTGATACCTTGCCTTAGACTAGGCCGTCAAGCAAGGTTGCAGTGAGATTCCAAAGTGGTTTGATCAGTTATTAGTATAGGGTGAAGGTCCGCTATCCCTGCGCCGTCTGTCTTAATTAGTTTTGCCTATTAGAAATAGTTAGCTAAGGCATACGGTGTTATTCCTTCACACACTTAGGAGGGTTGGCGATTTCATAACAAAAAAATTATATTTTTTTTTATACACCTTAAGATACTTTCTCCTTGTACTATAATCTAGTCTTTGCTAGTTCTTAATTGTGGTGACTATAACTGCTTATTACTCATTGTATAGGTCTAGAATCCATTTTGAATTGTCCTACTATAACTTATTTAAAGGATGTATACCATCTTCCCAGATTAAATTATAATAACAAAATTATTTAATTTTGTCATACATGAAAACTTAAGATTCATTAAATTTGTAATAAAATCTTATAGTTTCAGTAACTTCAATCTATTTATAGATTAGTTATGAAGTGTAGTTTCATATTGTACATAAGTACTTGTCTACTAAACATTTTTGAACAAAGATGTGCAATTTCAAGAACTAAATTATCTTTCATCTCAGAATTCTAATAATATTTGATTTTGATTCATATATTAATCTTTATTGTTACATAGAGTAATCTAGTACATCTATACCTTACCATGGACTGGATGAATTTTATTTTTCATATAGAATTAAATAATTTTTAATAAGAGTATAATATCCCATACTGGATCATGCTATAGGAACTGTAGATATTTTTGAAGGCTAGGCTATTTAGGAAGCAATAAGTTTATATTTTGAGGATAGATAACATTTAGTAAAGTTAGAAATTTAATTAGTATAAAGAACCAAGGTAGCAGTATGATAGGAGAAGCTAGCACTAACTAAATAATAGAATACACATTTATTTAGTTCAATTAACAAAAACACATAGTAGTATAGCACAGTATAGGTACGGAGGCACTTAGCGGCACATCATGGCTAAATATTACTTAAAAGAGTCTGAGTTACTACAATAACGTAGGTACCTACCAATCTAGACGTTCACAAAGGTTAAACTGATCACATTTTGGCCATTAGTTATTAAGAAATGTTCAAGCTCAATTGTTAGATTCTTTCGTATTTAGGGTTGTTTAGTTGTAGGTTCTGGAAGGCTAGGTAGTTGTTGAAGGGTTTCCTTAGGGCTTCGTTGTAGGAGTAGAGATTAGTGAGGAGGGTGAAGCAGGCGTAGGACCAGGAGGTTTAGTTTAGTAGCTTCGTAGATACATTTCAGTTGGTGCGCTTTCATAGGATTTAATAGTTTAGTAGGGGGAGAGATTACAACCCTAATTATCAAATTATGACAAGTTTCAACCAAAAGGGGCCAATGACACTTAATATAAGAAGGATGTGTAAACTATTGGTAATATTCTTACATTAGTTGGTACTCTTATGTTGGAAACGACACATATAAAAAAAAAGGATTAGTTAAAAAAGAATATGCTAAGGGCATAATGCTAATCAGTCAGGTGCCGAGGCATTTGGCGTTGGGCGGGGAGGTGCTCGCATTTTAAACCCAAAAGAAAAATCTTTTCATTATAATTAAATATTTTCATAGATAACATGAACACTCAGTCCGGATTCATACATTTTAAATAGATAGGTATTGTGGCTAGTTAAGTCAATTTTTATTACTAATTTAGATATAGGCTTGTCTGATAGGGTAGGTTAAATATAACAGTAGATTAGATTTATAGTTAGTGTTAGAATATGGCAATGTAATTAATATACCCTTATTACTATATATTCTTTAAATTGTGGCAACACTGTATAGACTGTCTTATCTGTGCTGTAACGGTGTAACGATCTCGGTTAAAATAAAACTACTTTTCGCTAATTTAAAACTGTGTTCTTTATTTAATTCTATCAGGTTATGGGTCCAGGCACATAATCTACGCAGGAATTATATAAAGAATACAGGAAGTCAGTTTTCGTACAAAGTATCTGCGTCTGGAGGTGCAGCCGGCAAAAGTGAGGTTAGGTTGCATTACGACGTGGAGTTGAAAGTCAAAGAATACTTGTTTCGCTTTGTGGGGCAAGGCAGGACGGCGAAATGGAAGTAAATCTGAGTTCAAACAGCGGCTTGATGAAGCTGGAAGGAGCCAGTAACTGGAGCATCTGGAAGTTTCAAACCACAGTTTTGCTACGAGGTCAAGGCTGGTTAGACGTTGTCGAGGGCAAAATTCCAAAACCTGAAGACGTTAGCGCACGAATCGCTTGTGGGACAGTAAAGACGCGAAGGCACAAACACTATTAGTCACATGAATGACTGAAAATGTGATGTTACATATTATTTCATGTTCGACTTCTGCTGAAATGTGGAGGAAACTACAGTGTTTATGAGCAGAAAATGGAAACTAATATTCACATAATACAGCAGCGTTTCTTTCAATATAAATATGAAGCAGGCACTGCAATGTCTATATTCCTGTCCAAAATTCAAGAAATGCAAAATCAATTAAAACAGCTGGGTGAAGAAGTCTCCGACAAGTTTGTTATAACAAAGGTTCTCATGTCATTGCCAGATGAGTACAAACACTTCGTGTCAGCTTGGGAGTCGGCTCCAGATAGTAAACAAACAATCGATAATTTAGTTGCAAGATTACTCGTCGAAGACGAAAGAATGAAGGAGAAGAGCGAGGTTCAGCAACAATCTGCAGGCTCATCTGCTTTTGTTGTTAAAGACAAAAAGAATATAAAGTGTTATAAATGTAACAAATTTGGACATTTTCTTAGTGAGTGTAAAAATAACAACAGTAAGAGTGAAGGACAAAATAACAAGTGTTTTTACTGTGGCAAGATTGGACATAACAAGGCCCAGTGTTGGTTTAGGAAAAACAAGGACCAAAAGAAAAGTAACGCGTTTATCGTATCAAGTTCGTTAAAAGAATATCAACAATCACAGTGGTTAGTGGACTCGGGCGCAAGTCAACACATGTGTCGTGATCGTAGCCTGTTTTCGTCATTTACTAGCACTGAGCGAGATTCAGTATTCGTAGGTAACGGTGCATCAATTAGTGTGCTAGGTTATGGACAGATGGTGGTAGAAGTTTTCGACGGGAGTGAATGGGTTCGAACGACCATAGACAAGGTCTTGTTCGTTCCGGAACTAAAAACTAACCTATTCTCTGTGAACTGTGCGTCAGACAAAGGATACGTCATGTGGACAGATGACAGTTCGTGTAAATATTTTTATTAACTTAAATAAATTGAAAAATACTTACCATAAGTTATATAAGCAAACCGAGAACCAATTGTTTTACGCTTTTTTCACATA
The DNA here is from genome assembly GCA_947623375.1 of Apotomis capreana. Classification (NCBI taxonomy): domain Eukaryota; kingdom Metazoa; phylum Arthropoda; class Insecta; order Lepidoptera; family Tortricidae; genus Apotomis; species Apotomis capreana. Next base: position 5,458,547 of record OX392520.1, read on the forward strand.
CTACCGTAAAATGGTACATACTAAAATCGAAACGGATAAGTGTTCATATCTTAGCAACTTACAAATGAATATTGTGAGGGATCCTTCCTCATTTTGGTCACATATAAAGCGACAACGAAAATGTAACCAGCCAGCAACATTCGGCAACATGTCAGCACAAGAGGTCGCGTCGTCCTTTGCAGATTTCTTTAAGAACGTATTCTTGCCGAATGTCCCCAAGCTGGATGCGGTGGCCGCGTCAGAGGCTGCTGCAGCCGAATCACCAATGTCCAGCACTCGATATGTTACGATCGATTATATTACTGAAGTGGATATCCGAACCGCCATCAACCGCCTGCGACCCAAGCATACTCAAGGTCCCGACGGAATACCACAATTCATAATTAAGGACTGTCGTGAAGTACTTATCCCACCACTAAAACATATATTTAACCAAGCACTAGAGAACTGTACATACCCTGCGATTTGGAAAACAACTAAAGTTCTGCCTATACATAAATCCGGATCCAAATCCGACGTCCGCAACTATAGGCCGATTGCCGTACTATCGATATTCGGAAAAGTATTCGAAACAATAATTTACGCCAAAGTTTATAAGCAGCTGAATGGTTGGTTCTGTGATGAGCAGCATGGATTTTTACCGAAGCGCTCAACCACATCAAATCTTCTTAATATTGTCTCCATCATATCAAATAATCTTGACCAACGAAAGCAAGTAGACGTCACTTACTTTGACTTCCAGAAAGCTTTTGATAAAGTGGATAACGATGTGCTGCTCAAGAAGCTATCTGCTGCTGGTTTTGGTACCCATCTACTTGAGTTTGTAGCTAGTTACCTCTCAGACCGACATCAATATGTCCAATATGAAGGCGCGCGATCCTCTCCATTTCTGGTCACATCGGGAATCGGGCACGGTAGTAGTCTCGGGCCCCTCCTGTTTCTAATTCTCCTTAATGACTTACCGACAGCAGTACATCACTCATCATGCCTTCTGTTCGCGGATGACCTTAAATTAGCCATGCCAATTGACAGAAATCAAGACTGTTCCTTACTGCAACTTGACATAGACAAAGTTTGCGCCTGGGCACATGATAACAGCTTGTCCCTTAACAGCGACAAATGCTCGGTTATAACATATACGCGTGGCCGACTCCCTATAACCCATCCCTACGCCATAGAGGGCAAGCCGTTAAAACGTGTCAAAGAAGTTAGGGACTTAGGAACGTGGTTTGATACTCAGCTTACATTTAGCCAGCACATCAAAAAAGCCTGTAACGAAGCCCGTAAATGCCTGGGATTTGTCATACGTCAGGCGAAGCTATTTAACAATAAACTCGCTATGGCTGCACTTTATAACGCATTCGTCCGCAGTAAACTCGAATCAAACGCAGTTATTTGGAGCCCCCATGATAAACACTACACGGTTCTAATAGAGAAAGTTCAAAAAACATTCGTAAGGTTCCTCTATAAGAAGTTATACGGCTTTTATCCCTTTCTTTATCCCACCTTATTCGTTTTAGGTATGGTAGACTATACATCTTTAGAGTCACGTAGAAACATGTACCTAATCAAATATTATTTTCAATTAATCCGAGGACAGGCAACAAACCCGCCAATGCTCCAACAAATAAGTCTGCGGGTCCCCCGTCTTTCCGCGAAACAGCTGCGTCCCCGCAGCCGTGGTCTCTTTGCTGTCCCTCCAGGTCGGACACGCCTGCTTGCTACGTCCCCTCTTCACCAGGCGTTAACACTGCTTAACAACACCCTGGACAGCGACAGCCAACTAGACATTTTTTTTACTACTGAAACTACATTCCTAGCTGTATCAAATCGTTACATTGAGTCCATCGTTACCACTAGCTCCATTACATAATACGTGCCCTAGTAATCAATGATTTGCCTTATTTATTTGACATTATTTATGTTCCACTGACCTTATTTTAATAATTCGTTGTATTTTAATTTTAAATGAGTATTTCGACTTTATCTGAAATTGTACTGACATGACTAGCCATATATTGATATTCTTGACATTTAATTAATTTTACAATTCTTCGGTCTACTTACTTATTTTCCAATCTCTGTTATGTAATAGCTCCTAGTCCCAATGTAATGTCTTCTAATTTTCAAATGTACTTATAATAATAATTTCACTTTACCTGTCACATAATAATTTAATAATGCATGTTAGCTATTAAGTAATGTTACACCAATTAGCACGTACGGTTGAACTGTCAGTGTTAATTGTATGCAATAAACAATGTAGTATATCTAATCTGTGCCACTCATTCTTCAACTCACTCTCTCTGCCCAGGCTTAGATACGAGTAACATTGTGCTCTTACTTATAAAAACTATATTAAATAAATAACTGTGTTTCCGAAGTGCAGTGTTATTAATTAATTATCACCGACACCAGGTTACCCGGATATATAATAATTGGCGACGAGGACAATGGATTTATCATAAAAACGTGTGTTACAAGTCAGAAGGAGCGAAGAAATTTGTTCGGCCATTTTGAATTCACCTGACATCGTGAAGTTGGCAACGCGTTAATCGCATCATTTGGACACAACTCACTCAGTGAGTGAGTGACTCAAATCAACTTTTTAATTTAACAAGTGACATTGACAGTTCGGTGTCATAGAGAATTACAAATGCTCTCGGAACAATTTAAACAGGATATAAAAGATAAAAAAACCTCTTGGATCCAGAATTTGAAGAAAGAACAGCTTTTAGAGATTTGTATACAGTTCTCACTTCTAGAACCGGACGAGGAAGACTTAGATATTGAAGCTCTAAGAAAGACTCTTAGAGAACGCACTAGAAATGGCGATCTATGGACGCTTTTAGAAGAACAACAAAGCGAAAATCAAACTGAAAACTTTGATTCTCCTCGAGGAGTTCCGGTGCAAATCAACATGAATACTTATCTGGCGCGGATTGAACCATTTAATGGAAATAATTTCGAGTTGTTTGAACAACAGTTGGAGTGCATTATAACGTTAAACGATGTTCCACAACCGAAACAGACAGCTTTGTTAATTACAAATGTGACATCAAAGGTTTTAGAAGTCCTAAATCACTTATGCGCACCTGACAAACCCATAAGTAAAGACTATAAGGACTTAATCTTACTACTGAAGAACAGATTTGCCAAGTCAACCTCCTCAGTTCTAGATAGAACGGCTTTTCGCTCAAGAAATCAAGGCATTAACGAAAGTATTGAAGACTATATAATCGAATTAAAGAAATTAGCTCAAAGATGTAATTTCAAGGATATGGACGACCAGGTGAAAGAAAAGTTTATTGATGGTGTGAGTAAACCATTAATAAAATTTGAACTATTAAAAAATGGAGAAACTTCATTAGAAAACTTAATTATTTTGGCAAGGACTGTGGAAGCAGCTATAAAGCAGTCAAACTTGGAACCTGATCATGTGGAAACATCACCTGGAACAAAAGAAATGTTCTACACAGCCCGGAAGAATGCCCCATCTACATCACAAGTAAAATCTCAAGCTAAACAAAAGCAGAGTTGGAGTAAGCAGAACCAAACAAGCACCATCAAGAATAATAGTGTTGTGTGTTATGTGTGTGGCAAAGACAATCATCGTAGGTCTGAGTGTTCATTAAAAAATAAATACTGCTCAGAATGTGGAAAACAAGGACATATTTTCCGCGTGTGTCGTGTTCGGCAAACAAAAACAGTGAATGTAGTAAGTGAAGAAAATATAGAAAAGGACATTCAAAATTTATTTAAGACGGAGGACAACACCGATATGTACTGTATGTATTCTTTTAATTTTGTTGATAGAAAGGTGCCTCCACAATTGATAAATTTAATAGTTGAGGGACAATCTGTGGAACTTGAACTAGACACTGGCTCTGAAGTTAGCACATTAACCATAGATGACCGGAATAAATTATTTCCAGGCAAAATAATAGAAAAAACAAATATTACATTCAAAAATTTCGATCAAAGCATATCACAGCCCATCGGTATAATTAGAAATTTAAATGTATGTTGGAATAATATTAGTAAACAGGCAGATGTGTATGTTGTCGATAATGATAAACCAAGAATATTAGGAAGAAGCTGGCTGCACATTTTTGAGCAGTGGCCTTTAAAAATAAATGAAAATATTTGTGACCAAAAACTTAACGATACATGCAATCCAGTGGAAATAATTAAAAACAAGTTCACAGAAGTATTTACACCAGGTTGGGGCGATTTTAAGGGGGAATGTATTAAATTAAAATTAAAACCTGATGCAAAACCAAAATTTTTGCCAGTTAGACAGGTGCCCTTTGCCCTAAAAGATAAAGTAAAAAATGAAATTAAGAGACTTTTAGACAACAAAAGGATTGAGCCGGTTGAGTACAGCGAATGGGGCACACCTGTGATTCCCGTTATGAAGCCTTGTGGTGCAGTGAGACTATGTGGTGATTATAAAGTCACACTTAACCCTCATTTAGAGACGGACCACTACCCACTGCCACATGTAGAGACTATATTTCAAACCCTAAAAGGTGGTGAATACTACTGTGAACTTGATTTAAAAGAAGCATACTTACAGGCACCATTAGATCCTAGTTCACAGGACCTAACAGTAATTAATACTGAATTTGGAATATACAAATACCTATTTTTACCTTATGGCGTCAGTACTGGGCCCGGCTCATTTCAGAGATTAATGAGTATGAAATTAAATCACATACCAAACACTACTGTGTTTATAGACAATATGTATATGTGTGGTAAAGATCTGGCAGATATGAATAATACATTGGATAAAGTGTTAACTGTCTTAAGAGAGTCAGGATTAAAAATCAAACCTGAAAAATGTAAGTTTTTTAGAAAAAGCATAGAGGTGTTTGGATATAATATTAACAAAGAAGGAATAAGCATTGTTAAAGAGAATATTCAGCCAATATTGGAGCTATCGCCACCAGAAAATATGACCATGTTGAGATCGTTTTTGGGGAAAATAAATTACTATGCGCGATTTTTGAAGGATATGGCTTGTATTATAGCTCCACTATATGACTGTACGAGGAAAGAGAAATTTAAATGGACAGATGAATGTCAACATAGCTTTGATTTAATAAAAAAGAAATTGTCAACAGCACAAAGTGTTAGTCATTATGACCCCAACTTACCTCTGATATTGTCTTGTGATGCAGCATCAGAAGGTATTAGTGCTATTTTGTCCAATCGGGGTAATGACAATGTGATTAAACCAATAGCATTTGCTAGTAAAAAGTTAAACGACAGGGAAAAGAAATATAGTACGTTAGATAAAGAGGCATTAGCAATTATCTTTGGGATAACAAAGTTTTATAACTTTTTATATGGCCGGCATTTCGAATTGGAAACAGACAATGCGGCTCTTATAAGAATTTTTGGCCCTAACCACTAGATTGCTTTTGGTAACTACGGCTACCTGTCACCGCTCTTATTTTATTATACAAATAGAGTCCAACTCAAAATTCGAAGCAATTGAGTGGTAAGAGTATACCAAAGATGGCTGCTAAACGCTTGCAGCATTATGCCATATTTTTATCAGCATTTTCTTATACAATCAAACATATACCATCAGATAAAAATCCCGCTGACTATTTATCTAGAAAACCATATGAGGATAAAAAAGAATTAAATGTTGATGAAAAGTTAGGTATATGTGTTAATTATATTGACAGTTCGGACTATGAAAATATTAATTGGGAAAAAATCCAGAAAGAAACTAAGAAAGACAAATTGTTGACACAAATATTAAGATATTGTTATGATGGCTGGCCAGATGGCAAATTAATTGAAAGTGCTTTAAAGCCATTTTACATAAAAAGAAATGAGATTACCATTGACAGAGAATGCCTGTTTTGGGGCCATAGAATTATAATACCACAGGTTGTTCAAAATGATGTGTTGAATGAATTACATAAGAGTCATTTTGGTAGTAGTAGGATGATAGACATGGCAAAGTCTTATTTTTGGTGGCCAAAATTGAATGAAGATATTTTGAACATTACAAAAACTTGTGTCCACTGTTTGTCTTACAGGAATGCCCCTCCAAAAACAAATTTAAGACCTTGGCCAATACCACCATCACCTTGGTATCAACTTCATGCTGATTATCTTGAACCACTGTTTGGGAAAATGTGCTTAATTGTGGTAGATAGCTTCAGTAAATGGCCAGAAGTATTTGAAATGACAAACATTGGAAGTGCCCTGACTATAAAACAATTTAAGGACATTTTCCTGAGATTTGGGTTTCCTATTCATTTGGTAACAGATAACGGGGCATCCTTTACTAGTCATGATTTCAAGGTTTTTGTCAACAATTGTAATATCAATCATACTTTTACACCTCCACATCATCCGGCCACTAATGGGGCCGCTGAGAGATTTGTGGAAACATTTAAATCTAATATTACAAAAATAGTGGAAAGTGGTAAATCTCTTAATTATGCCATAGGCATATTTCTGTCTGATTATCGTAGTACCCCCCATAAGAATACTGGCGTCTTACCCGCAAGACTAATGCTGGGAAGGGAAATAAGAAGTCGGTTGTCACTGTTGAGACCAACACCAATATTCCAAGATTTATATTCTTCTTTTTTCTTCAACATCAATAGAACTCCAGCAGATGCTCCAAGAGTTAAGTATGGCGAGCCTTCAAGTTGGACTTCAAATGAACCGCCTGAAGACTCAAATTATGACCAACGGCACAAAACGTAGGGTCGAGGTAGATGGGCAGATTATGCATTACGTCGACGAGTATATTTACTTGGGCCAGATAGTTTCTTTCAGCAACAGACAAGACAAGGAAGTCGAAAGACGGGTGTCAAACGCTTGGAAGAGCTACTGGTCCATGAAAGCGATGATGAAGGGAACCCTTCCATTAACACTTAAGCGCAAACTCGTCGACATGTGCATTCTGCCTATCCTAACCTACGGTGCTCAAACATGGTCACTCACGGAGAGTCAGAAGTCCAAGTTGAAGGTTTGCCAACGCGCAATGGAGCGCAGCATCCTAGGTGTGAAAAGGACAGATCGCGTCCGGAACACTACGCTGCGCTCCAAAACACGCATAGCTGATGTTGGAGCAAAAACCGCCAAACTCAAGTGGGACTGGGCTGGCCACGTTAGCCGCATGCACCCGGACAGATGGGCTTACATAGTCACCAAGTGGGTGCCGCAAGATGGGCGGCGACGCCAAGGAAGACCGAGACGGAGATGGCGGGACGATTTAGATACATTCCTAGGCAACTGGCCGGAAGCAGCAGCCAATAGGGAGTTGTGGAAATCTAACAGATTTATTGTTAAAACAAAATAAAGTGGTAGAGTCATTTGGTGGTTCCAGAAATGCAAACTTCAAGGTAGGTGAACAGGTCATGACTCGAGATTTCAGAAAAGGGAAAAATCCTTGGGTAAAAGGGACTATTGTTGAGGAATCCATTCCTGGAACTACTTATTACATTGATGTCGATGGTGTAAGGTGGAAGAGACATGTTAACCAAATTTTAAGTTGTAGTCAAAACGATTAATAAAGATATATATTTGTTAATTATAGTATAAGTAAATATAGTTTGTTTAATTCTTAATGTGTAGCGGGGAAGAGTGTAGTATCTAATCTGTGCCACTCATTCTTCAACTCACTCTCTCTGCCCAGGCTTAGATACGAGTAACATTGTGCTCTTACTTATAAAAACTATATTAAATAAATAACTGTGTTTCCGAAGTGCAGTGTTATTAATTAATTATCACCGACACCAGGTTACCCGGATATATAATAAACAATAAACAATAAATTTTATAAAAACAACCGAGTTTGTGCTGTTGCTAATCGGGTTGGAAGTTCGTATTATTTGGAATTGCGATACAAAAATATGGTGGCTAGTGTTGCTAAGACTGTGAAAAGTACATTACAAGAGTGGCACGAAAGATTAGCACATCAAAATTGTGATCATGTCAGAAAAGTGCTTCTGAAAAATAACATCGACGTAAACCAAACTTCGGTAGCAAAATGTGAAAGTTGTTTGGAAGGAAAAATGCATCGGTTGCCATTTGGAAAGAGTGAGAGGGTTACTACGAAAACCTGTGAGTTATTCCATGCGGATACGTGCGGCCCCATGGAGGTTACTTCAATCGGCGTTTCAAGATACTTTGTATTATTGAAAGATGATTTCTCTAACTATAGATCGGTTTATTTTGTCAAGAATAAATCCGAGATTAAGAATTCGATTGAAGATTTTATTAATAAGGCAGAAAATGTGACGGGTAATAAAGTGAAAGTTGTCAGAACTGATAATGGTTTGGAATTTATAAATAAAGATGTCAAAGAATTATTTACTAAATGTGGCATATTGCATGAAACAACTGTCCCATACACCCCTGAACAGAACGGGAAAGTGGAGAGGGAGAACCGGACTCTAGTTGAAGCTGCTAGAACTATGTTAAATGCCTGCAAGAGTTTGCCTAGGTCTTTGTGGCCTGAGGCTATACATACAGCAGCATTTGTTCTGAACAGAACCGGGAAGAGCAGATACGGTGAAAACTCTTCATATGAGGTATGGTTTGGAAAAAGCTATGACATTACTCAGCTGAAAGTGTTCGGCACCTCAGTGTTTGCACACATCCCGAAAGAAAAGAGGAAGAAGTGGGATAGCAAAGGAGAGAAAGGTATTATGGTTGGATATGGAGATACTGTCAAAGGCCATAGAATATATTTCCCACATAGAAATAATGTGGAAATAAAGCGAGACATAGTTTTCTTGGAACAGGAGGAAAATTATGACAGTGATAGCGGAATAAAATTGAACATAAAAGAAAATCAAGATACCGAAATTAATAAGTCGGAAAATGAAGAGGACTCTTTGGCAGAAAGCTTCCATGACACAACATTGGAGCCAAGCATATCTGGAGATGAGTCTGGAAGTGACTATAACCCATCCAGTGACGAAGATGACAGCTCATTAGAACCAGTCAATATATCCCAGATACCAAGAAAAGAATCCAGCCAGCGCGTGAGGAACTGTATTTTATCATTGTCAGAACGCCTATACTATAGATAGTGAACCATCTACCCACAGAGACGCCATGATGAGAAACGACAGAAATAAATGGAAGGAGGCAATCGACCGGGAGATGCAGACATTAAAAGAAAATAATACATGGGAAATATGTGATGTACCAGAAAATGAAAAAGTTGTAAGTAGTAAGTGGGTTTTTAAAATTAAAAGGGGTAACCAGGATGCCCCTCAGTATGGCTAGGTTAGTGGCCAGAGGATTTGAGCAAGACAATATTTTAGATTTAAATGACTGTTATGCTCCAGTTGCAAAATTGTCGACTCTTAGACTTTTTGTGGTAATTGCAACTAAACTTAACTTACCTATTTTTCAAATGGATGTAACAGGGGCTTTCCTATATGGAGATATAAATGAAAATGTATATGTTAGCTTACCAGAAGGTGCCTATACAGGTAATTACAATATTGTAAAGTTCAATCACTTTATGGGCTTAAAAGTTCACCTAAATGTTGGAATAATAAATTTAGTGCTGTTATGCTTAAAGAAGGTTTTATTAGATCAAACTGTGACTTCTGTCTTTATACAAAATGTAATGATAATGACCAAATATATGTATTATTATATGTTGATGACCTTTTGATTTTTGGAACAAACAATAATCTAATAGAACAGCTGAAAATTTTATTAAACAAGGAATTTAAAATGAAGGACTTAGGATTTGTAACTGATTTTTTAGGCATAAATATAAAACAAAATGTTGAGAAAGGTATTACCGAAATGAGCCAAAGAAAATACTTGGAAAATTACTTAAAATATTTGAAATGGAAAACTGTAAACCTATGTCTACCCCAATAGATCAGAATTGTAAGTTTGTAGTTTTTGAAAATAATGGCACACCAGACAAAAACATTGAAAAGTTATGTAGACAAATTATAGGGTGTCTCATGTATGCTGTATCTGGCACTCAGCCTGATTTATGTTTTACTGTGTATTTATTGAGTAGATACCAAAAATGTGCAAATAATATGTTGTTAACAGCATTAAAAAGGGTGTTACGTTATGTAAAACTTACTTTGAATTATAAATTAGTCTATATATGTAAAGATGATGTTTTGGAGGGTTATTGTGATGCCGATTGGGGGGGTGATCTCAGAGATAGAAGATCAACAACAGGCTATTTGTTTAAATTTTCCAATTGTTTAATATCATGGAGTTCGAAGAAACAAGTGTCTGTGAGTTTATCTTCTACCGAATCGGAATATGTTGCAATCAGTGTGGCAGCCAGTGAAGCCTGCTGGCTAATTAATCTGTTAAAGGATTTTAAGATTAATAATATATGTCCAGTACATATTTATTGTGATAACCAATCTGCAATATTTGTTGCCTGCACTGACACTGTTAAGCGTTTAAAACATATTGATATTCGGTATCATTTTATAAAAGAATTAGTTAAGAATAAAAAAATATGTTTAAAATATATTAAAACGAGTGATCAACCAGCAGACATGCTTACAAAATCCTTAAATAGAGAACTGATAACTCGTTTTTTGGAGAAATGTGGTATGGATAACATAGAAAAGTTGTAATACTTTGTTTAGTTATTAAGTTTTGTTTGGTGTAATTACATTGAGAGGGGGTGTTCGAATATGGCAATGTAATTATACCCTTATTACTATATATTCTTTAAATTGTGGCAACACTGTATATACTGTCTTATCTGTGCTGTAACGGTGTAACGATCTCGGTTTAAATAAAACTACTTTTCTCTAATTTAAAACTGTGTTCTTTATTTAATTCTATCAGTTAGGGTTATTCTGTATGACAAATAACTCCACTCCTATTAGGTGTGTGAAAAGGACTTCGGATTACTAACGAACATAACATAGGTTCCTACGACATCACTAGACGAGTACTTGGCCAAATCAACGATTCAAACAAAGTGATTAAAAGTAAGATACTTAGCTATTTAGGTTTTCATTTAAGTCTTGTTAGGTTCATTTAGGTCTTAGGTTAGTCCAATATTGTAGTTAGATGAATAAGGTTATTTTTAGAATAAATTAGATTCGGAGATTTTGGTTGCCGTTAAAATAAATAGGATAGTTAGGTTTTAGGTTGAGTTTTATTCGATATTTTCTATTTATCTATTTAGGCTGGATTAGGCAGGTAAAATCTGTAAAAATTACCCATCGCTAATGAGAACATTTCATATGTCAAATATGTGGAAATTGTGGAAATTAATATAGCGCTTAGCGCGCAATAGGGCTTTGCGTCGTGTACACCCCAAAAAAATATTTGAATTTGTATTTCTCTTTGTACAGAAATAGAAGAAAATACATAAAATAACCACAATTTACAACAACTATGCCTGCAGAGAGTTAGTCCTTGACCTATCCGTGAAAAAAAAAGCTTTTTTTAATAAGACACCAGAGTCACCTATCCAAGGTGCCTAGTTTTGGAGTTACTACATTTTAGACTGAGTAAATTGTAATAAATCAATAATAAAATAATTATTAATCTTCGGAAACATTTAAAAACAGTTATTACGTCCTCATTTTAAGCGGAATACAGAAAAGTAATAAAATTGTAGTCTTAAAAATATAAAAAATTGTCAATTGCAAAGGAGACCCGAATGTGGTACCGACGGATTCTTCGTATCAGTAGTTAATTTTTTTTTTTTTTTAGATAAGATAAGTGAAGCCTGGGGCTCAGGTCGATGATGACGGTAAGAGTATACGTTCAATATTTTAAGTAAGTATGTGAGTATTTTCTAATCCCTGTGTTTCTTCATTCTATCGTTTCTATTAAGACTTTGAGTACTAGTATTAGGCGCAATGGAGATGTCAAACACGGGCAAGCCCTTCAACAAAGGACATTGGTTGATTGGTTTTAGCGTATTATGAATCTGCTGTTGCATCGTTCCGGCTCGAATGAGTGCTCTCTGTAGTGTTTGATTAGTCCGTATTTCTACAACAACAGTGGCTCATCGACAATGTCACGTATTTAATTTACCTATATTTGTTGATTAAACCGCCATTGTACATATATAGAGACAGTCCGTTTCCCCCGGCAATTGGCGCCAATACGTGACACATTGAGACAGCGTATGTATGTAAAGCCTAACCAGAAATATATGAGGATTGTCAAGAGGGCGCTATTTATAAGATTTATATGGCAACAATTTTGCAACCAATCGCAGTGCACTATAATGACATTAGTTTAAATACCTGTCAGTTCCACTATGTTAACCTCGTAATATCATTTAGTGGAATGCAATCTTTTCCTGACAATTTTTCGTGTAGTAAACACGTGTAAACTTTATTTTACGACTGTGAATTGCTTTCGGTATTTTCTTTAGATAATTTAAATATTTGTCTTTTAAAGAAATCACCACGAATGACATTGACATTGTTGACAACCATCATAAAATCATTGCTAGTGTAAGAAATTAGTTCCAGTGAAATTCCGCAACATGGCGCATCCTCATATATTTCTGGTCAGGCTTTACCTATTCACACTGGGCACTTTGCTAACTGACGACATAACATAACAGAAGAATTTACACAAGAAATATATTTGTTTAAAATTTTGACATTGAAGTATTTTATCTGTTTTATAATTGATTTCGCTGTTTTTATTATCATCATATTTTACCTCTTAGTGTTAATGTATGTGACAATCATAGTATAAGTGCATTTAAATTTACTTAGCGTAAGTTATATTGATATTTTATATTATGAAATAAATAAAGCTGAATCGAAATCTAAGATAATTAATAAAATACGACGTGAAATAAAAGGCCTCCCTTTAGCACACTTTAAAAAGAAACAGCACTTATGGCTTTGTGAATTATGCGTGTACTCCGTAACTGAATTTCTTGAATTATTTATAATTTAAATCGAATGATAGGTAATTAATTTATATTTAAGTACATCTAGCTTTAAGTATCTCTATTGTGTTTATCTGTCAAGGTAATGTTTGCATGCTTTTCTAAGTAGAGTATGGTGATACAAATCAGCTTATTGTAACCCATATTCCGCAAATAAATAATCATTTCATTTCTTTTCATTTCATTTCAAAACGTCTCTATAAAAGTAAACTAATTACTTAGTATTCGTGAAGATGCTCGGATTTTCAATGCAAGTCACGATTTAAAATGTAAAATAAATATATTTCTTTTTTTTTCAGAACACATCCGGAATACAAAACATTTCCAAGTAAAATATATATTTTACGTGCAATGTAATGTGGTTATTTTATTTATAAACTAATTAATCGGATATTGATGAATTCGTATTAAAACATTCGTAATATACGATACAAAAAAAACATAAAATTTATATATATAAATGCAAGTGTCCTGACTGACTAACGGACTGACTGACTCATCAATGCAGAGCCGAAACTACAAATTCTAGAGAATTGAAATCTGAACAGTATTTGAGCGATTTTGAAAAATTATATCCCTAAGAGGGTTAAAAAGGGGATAAAAGGTTGTAAGGGGTTCAAGTTTTATTTTAAGCCAGGAATTAGAAATTTTCTAAGAAGGTATTTTATTAAAAACAAGAAAACTAATTTTAGTGTTTTAAACTCATCCTCTAAGGTGGTGAAAATGGGGTTGAAAGTTTGTATGGAGATGCAGCATTTTTACGCGCTTGGGATTTAAATCCTTGTAAATTAAATATTTACACACCTAAAAGAAATTAACAAGGACGAATAAAACCGTTCCCTCGCGGATTGATCCCGAAGACGCTAGCAGCATTTCCTAACTGAATCGCAATGCTAATACGTTGTGCGGGGAAGCTGGCAGTTCTGCGGTCCCCAATCGTTGCTATTAACGCTGCGATCCCACGTACCCAAGGTCTTAAGGAATGAAATTAATATTTGAGGCCGAGACTATTTTGTTAGTTTCATATAATCGGCCGCAAACTATACAATGTTCCATAAAGATGAGACTCGTACAGTGTGTCTACACCAGTGGCGTCCCACACTAACAGGGTAGTGACATTCCGTCCGGACTCTTGCCATCATCCGTGGTGATGCCTGGCGAACGGCGGACAGTGTTGTTAAGAGTGGTATGCGTTTTTTTGATATAGATAATAAATAATAAATAAATATCGGACAACCTCACACAAATCGATCTAGTCCCAAATTAAGCTCAAGAAGGCTTGTGTTATGGATACTAGACGACGATAAATAAATACTTAAATACATAGAACAACCATGACCCAAGCACAAATATTCGAGTTCATCACACAAATATTTATGAGAGGCCGTGGTGTCCCGCCGCGTTGACCTCGCTGCCGCAGGAGTATCTGTGTGGCGTACATATAGGAATTCCAAGCCGCAGGCATGTGGCAATGCGGAAGGTGTCGGGTTCTAAAAAGGTACTAGTGTTGGCTGAGGTAGGTAGGGGTCAGCTTCTCTGGTAATATTCCGTTGCTAATATTCTGGTACGTTCAGAGCCTGTGTTGCGACTTAAGAGGGAATCATAAATACATTTTTGTTTAATGTCATCCCAGGCCATTTGAGATTAAATATTTTCAGGGAAATCCTCTCCCGGACAAGCAATGGATCAAGCTTTTAATTTAGTGAGCGGACAGCAGCGAAGTACGAGTACATAAGTCAATTTTGAGACGAAAAGGCAGAATTTAAGAATAATAAGTAGGTAGCGAAATATTGGCTAATTTCAAATATACGGCTTTCATAGTTTTTTCACCAGGAAATAAGGTCAAAACAACAGGTGGGCTCGCAAGAAAAAGAAATACATTTATTCGTTACTATACGGGTATTTCATACATACACGGATGATTTAACTTAGGTTTTAAAAACTATTTCGTGTTTGATTCAATTTGTATTTAATGAAGAGTATCGTTTTAGCCGATTTCTTTTAATGGAGCTTGAATTAATTTAATTTGATTTTATTATTGAATATAAAATTAATTACCGTGAATCATGCCAACTATGCCCGTTTTTTTCGTAAAAACCCTAATTTCTCATTTTTAGGGTTCCGTAGTAAACTAGGAACCCTTATAGTTTCGCCATGTCCGTCTGTCCGTCCGTCCGTCCGTTCGCGGCTTGGCTCCGTGATCGTTAGTACTAAAAAGCTGAAATTTGGTATGAGTATGTGTATGTATAACGCCGACAGAACGATAAAATAAAATTAAAAAAAATTTTTTTTTTTCGGGTACCTCTCGAACACATAAAGTGGGGGTGATTTTTTTTTTCTTTTCAACAGTAGTGTGTGGGGTGTCGTTGAATAGGTCTTGTAAAAATAATAGGGGTCTTCTAACATTATTTTTTGATAGTCAGCAGTTTTGTAAATATTCGCTCCAAAAACAAAAAAAAATAGTGTCCCCCCCTCTAACTTTTCAACCACGGGTCAAAAAAAATCGGAAAAATTCATGTTAATGAGGCCTTATAAGTACTTTCAATGAAAACTATATTGAACAAAATCGGTTGAGCTGTTTTTGAGTTATCGCCAAATTTCATATTTTTTCTTTAAAAGGTCGTAAGTTGACTTCCAGAAGGTAATAAGTGATTACAGTTTCTAGGGCGTTTACGACCTTTTTATAGAGCTTAAAATTTTCTTAACGTAAACCTCGGGCTTAAAGCAGCAGTTTATTTTGAAGGATGAGCAACTACGGAACCCTACGCTGAGCGTGGCCCGACATGCTCTTGGCCGGTTTTTTTTCTATGACGGGATAAAGTTTTTTTTTGTCTAACGCATCCATCGTATTCATATGCATGCGTTTACAACAAGAAACTATTTTTTAATCTACATTTAACCAACTTTTTTATCAATTTTCACCTCGGGTAAAGTTATCTAAACTTTTGCCAACATTGCCCAAATCATTTATTGTCGTAACTATAGCCTCTACAACGTGTTAACAACTGTTTAATTTACCTTATTAAATATGATGAATTTAGCAGTATCAATCAGTCAACCTTAGATATATTTTGGATTTGTTAACTCTACAACTAAAGACGAACTTCCGGTTGGCGCCATTTTATGCGAGTTGATTGTCAATATAAAACTTCTCATGCCGCCATTTACGTCAGTTCATCTTTAGGAGTCGAAGAGTGAAAGTGTGAACAAGAGCTGTGTATTAATTAAGTTAAGTAAGTAAAAGCTTTGAGCCATGCATGAGAAATAATTCCGAAGATACACTCAGAGAGTATAAAAAAAGGATAAATGACTTGGAATTTAAATTAGAAACCGCGGAACACGAAATACAAAATATACTACTTGAAAACGAAACCTTGCAGAAACATATCCAAGAAAATGAGAAAACCATTAAAAAACTTAGGCATATTTGTACCTCCACTTCTAAAAAACTAAAAACTAAATCAGTAAAATCAAGCCTGAACAATGTAAAACTTGATTTCAGCCAATCACATCAAACTGGGAGGGCACACACGAGCTCTTTCAATCTGTCAAGCAACCACCAAGACCAGACATTGCGAGATAAAATTCCATCTCAAGACTATAAATCTTCAGACGCGAGTGCCTCCGGACAGAATATGACAAAGACAGCTCTGGCTAGTAGTGACAGCAAAATGCATACCCAATTATGCGTTCTAAGCAATAATAAAAACAATAACATTCTCAATGCCATGGAATGCACCTTCGATCACGGTGTTAAATACTGTCACTATGTCGTAACCAATGGAGGCGTAACAGAGTTGCTGAGGGATTAGAGAGGAAATTGGAAAATTTTACTATGCAGGACTATTGCGTGATTTTTATCGGTGAAAATGATATAAAGGAAACACAAAATAGTATTCAATTGGTGACCTATATTCATGATTCGCTTCTGAAGGTCACACATACAAATAAAATTATCTGTTTGCCTGCTTATATTTGTGGAGCTCCTCTATACAATCAGAAAATAAAAATACTCAGAAAATTACTACTAACAGACATCGAAAGCAACGCAAATTACGCCTTCCTATTTGACACTAACGGAGTCCTGACGCTGGACATGTTCTCGCATTACTCAGGAAAAATAAATAAGTTTGGGCTCAGAAGCATGTTTATGGGCCTGAAAAGATATATAATACAACTTAAAAATAACTTAACAAGCTCAGAATCTATGTGTCCAAAGATAATGTCTGGCAATAGTAGCGTTCAGATACATGATCAGACATTTTTTCGTGAGTGATGTGATACGTGTCCGAAATCTGCGGTTGTTTCATCAAAATGTCGCGGGAATACTAAATAAAAGCGAACTATTTGAATTAACAATTTCTGAAATTTCCAGACAGGTTGGTGAAATAGACTGCATTTGTCTAAGTGATACATTTATAAAACTTGGCTCAGAGCGAAATTTGAAAATAGCAAACTATATTCTTGCCACTAGTTTCTCAAGACCCCGACAGAGGCGTGGAGGGACCTGTATACTTATAAGGCGTGGTCTGGAATTCACCCCCTTAAAAATTCCAGGTGGCGTATGCTCTCCTTACTATTTCGAATGTTGTGGAGTAGAATTACCTCAATACAACTTAATAATAGTGTGTATCTATAGAATACCAAAGTATAATTTTGAATTATTTATTTATAAACTTACCATTTAGTTGAATAAATTAAGTAAACATAATAAAAGGATAATTGTTTGCGGAGACTGGAACATAGATATATTAAAAAGCAATAAGCAAACTAAAGAATTGCAAGCTCTATTATCCAACTCTGGCCTAGCTATACATGTGAACTTGCCGACTCGTAAAAAGTCCTGCAGAAGGAAAATACGAACAAAAAACAAAACAAATACAGATATGTTACGTATTCCAAGCTTCTAAAAAAGTGTATTCATAAGTCACACCAGTTAAGTAATACCAAGTACATAAAAAACTCAAAACAGAAAGCTATTAAAGCATCATGGAATGTGATAAAAAATAATCTTAACTTAAGTAACTTAAATAGGAACGAAATTAGTAATATTCAATATAATGGTGAAACAATTATTGATCCTACTAGAATCTGTGAGCTCTTCAATAGTTTTTTCATAGGCAATTCACAAACAAGTAGTGCTAGCGACTGGAGCTCACGCATATCAGCTCTGAGCAGTAGCATCTTCCTTTCACCGTTGGATCAATTTGAGGTTGTAAAAATAATAAAAACACTCAAGGACACAAACTCAACCGGTTATGACGAACTTCCGACAAAAATACTAAAAAAGTGTGCTCATCAAATAGCAGCACCGCTCAGCTATCTCATCAACTTGTCATTTGAACAGGATCGCTTAAGGGGCTCCCCGCTCTCAATGACCTTCGATCTGTTGCGATAGATTTTCCCATATTATAAATAGCTAATCATAATAACATAGTTTTTCCACAACAAAATACCGTATCAAGTACCTTTCACATGTCACTGACTTTGAGATACAGTTACAGGCCGTCAAAGTTTACGATTTTTTCGGGGAAAAAGTTGTGGAAACGGTTTTTTGCGTTTTTCTCTAAAAGTATTGAGAAAAATAGAAAAAGCTTCACAACAAATTTTGTGGAACAATAAAATGTAAGATATTTTCTACATATACACCGGGGATAAAAGTAGAAACGAGATTAGTGTACTTTTGGTCCTTCACCGAATATTTTTTTTATAAAATACACAGTCGTTAAATCAAAATTCGGGTCACTACAAAGTGTTAAGCATAGACCATACTACAATATATATTAAATAGGACATTATAACTCTATAATCCACAAACTAGATGTAAAAATCATCAAATTGGCTGATTTCTGTAGGGAGCCCCTTAAAGTTAACGATTGTAAAACTACTGTTCAAAAAGGATGACCCCAGTGTTATTTGAAATTACCGTCCAATAGCTTTAATACCTATATTTTCGAAAATCTTTGAGAAGGCTATGTGCAACAGAGTCACAAATTTCTTAAACAAAATGAATTTCATACATCCGAACCAATATGGCTTTAGAAAAAACAGCTCTACAACTCTAGCTTGTTTTTCTTTAGTTAAGCATGTCACTGAGTCACTCAATAGTAATCAATCTGTACTGGCAATACTGTTGGATATGAGCAAAGCATTTGATTGCGTTTGCCATAATATTCTGCTTGCTAAATTAGAAAAGTATGGTATTAGAGGCAGGGCAAATGAGTGGTTGCAAAGTTATCTGTCCGAGCGCAGACAGTATACAGAGCTCACAAGAGTGGATGATAATAAAAAAACTATACATAAGTCTTCATCAAAAATTAGTAGTTGTGGTGTACCCCAAGGTAGCGTTCTGGGTCCCTTATTATTTTTGATGTATATCAATGATTTACCAGCATTCCTCAAACATACGTGTCTTTTGTTTGCTGATGACGCTACTATAATAATAAAATGCGAAAAAAAATGCAACCTTGAAAATGAAGCCATTACGGAATTACAAAATACTTTAGTGTGGTTAGAAAATAATAAACTGAAATTAAATTATGATAAAACTAAGGTCATTAAGTTTAGAAGTAGTAATACCTCTCAACCTGATATAAAAATCAAATGTAATAACACCGATATACAAGTAGTAGATTCTGCAACGTTGCTCGGTGTCACACTGGACGAGCGTCTTAATTGGAAAGCACACGTTGAAAACATAAATGTACAAGATTGGACAGATTTGTATTTGCGTTACGACGCCTTAAGTCTGTGGCTTCAAGAGAGGCTGCATTGTCAGCATTTCATGGATACGTTTCCTCGCTTTTGCGATACGGACTTGTTGTTTGGGGTAATTGTACTGAAGCCCAGAGAGCGTTTCTAATTAAAAAAAAATGTATTAGAGCCGTATATGGTGCGGATTATCTTGCTCATTGTAAACCAATATTTCAAGAACTAAATATACTACCGCTACCGTGTCTGTACATTTTAGAAATCACCAAATTTGTTCAAAAACACCCTCATCTCTTTCCATTACATGACGTCATCATAAAAAAAACAAATAGGCCTAGTAGGAATCCGCTCAAACTTTATCAGCCGAGACAAAAATTGAAAATGTTTGGCTCAAATGCATATTGTATGGCTATAAAGTTATATAATAAAGTACCAGAGCAGTTCAAAGCATTACACACACGTGAATTCGAAAAAAAAAATGTTTAAATTGCTTTTAAGTGAATGTTTTTATACTGTAACAGATTTTTTAAACTATGACAACTCTGACTATGGTAAATAAATTTCAAATGTATACATGTTTTATAAGGGTGCATGTTATTTTTGTAAGGTACTTAATTTTAATTATTATTAATATTAATTGACATATTAATCGCAATGGTTCTTTAATTGATAGATATTGACAAAATTTTCGGAATCTATTAATTGACACGTGCAATATTAACTTTAATTTAATTTAATAATAATTTAATTTTATAATTTAATTGACATGTTTACTAGCAATACTATAATAACATTTCTACGCCAATACTGGCCGAATATGTAGCACTAAGACACTTTATAATAACCAAATGTACCATATTCTTGGAAATAAATAATTATGAATTATGAATTATGAAAATATATACAAGTGAGTACTGAATTTGGTTTCCTTGCTTAATTATTATTTTATTACCCACCGTTGCTAAACCCATGTGAGTGAGTCGGCATCTAACCAATTTTTGTATCGTGCCTATAATAAGAATATAGTCGCCATTGATGTATGTGATTCACTTAACGAGGCTTCACTCCCATAAGTTTAGATAATGCCAACCTGAACAATGAGTCTGAATGTAGCTCCTTTCAGTAAGAATCCAATAGTAGAAAGTATATTCAAAGCATAGCATGATGATTCCGACTGAAATGGGCTACAGTGCTTTACATTTCAGAAAGTGGGATTCGAATCATTTACGCAGTATCCGTTTATAATATTCTAAATATAAAATAAAAAGTTGCAATCTAACCCACAACTTATCTGCTTTGCCCGATGGTTGACTGGTAGAGAATGCCCAATGGCATTAAGTCCGCCTTTTGTACGATTTGTTTTCATTTGTGCAATAAAGATTAAATAAATATATAAATAAATAAATCTTTCGGGTATGCTGAAGTCACATTAACGTTAAGCAAATAATTATATTTAACGTTGAGAATGTACTTTAGTACAATATTACTATAGATATCCATTGTTTATTTTTTTTCCTTTCTACTCCTTTCCGTCGTTTTGCTTTGTACCGCTACAATATATTGAAATTAATGATCCCATGTTATTCAGATGCATAACAGTTTCGTTTGTCAGATACACTGTTTATAATTTACTAGCTGCTTTCTTCTAAAGCCAAGTGTTTTTGTTAATGGGTATATTTTTAATGTGTACACTTAGTAAGAGACATTCCATGAGCTTGAATTACTTTTCGTAAGGAAGGAAGTGGATATTGAGCCAAGCGGGCATAAATATGGAAATTACCAATCACAAATGTACCCATATTTATAAAATTTTATTATAATTAAAATTAAAACTTCACTGTTTGTTGCTATACAATTTAATCGTTTGTTGTGCACGTCATTTCAAGGTAATCTCGTCTCCTCGTTATTTATCTATTAAGACCAGTAAATTGCCGTGCGCGCCTTTACAGTGGAAGCTGAATCCGCCCGGCCGAGAATGTACACGCCCTCGAGCCCAACTGGTGACCGGCAGTCACCGAGTCGCGGGCACACCCCGTCACGCAATCGGATGCAGCAGCCCTCGCCCAGACGGGCAGGCCTTCGGTCGAGCAGCCGCGCCAGCCGGAACTCCCGCGGCCGGGAACGCAGCCGGACGAGCCACCAGGCCAGTCGTCGCTCGCGCAGCCGGGCCAGTCGTCGTTCGCGCAGCCGGGCCAGTCGTCACTCGTGCAGCCGGGCCAGTCGTCGCTCGCGCAGCCGGCCAGTCGTCGCTCGCGCAGCCGGCCAGTCGTCACTCGCGCAGCCGAGCCAGTCGTCGCTCGCGCAGCCGGCCAGTCGTCGCTCGCGCAGCCGGGCCAGTCGTCGCTCGCGCAGCCGGGCCAGTCGTCGCTCGCGCAGCCGAGCCAGTCGTCGCTCGCGCAGCCGGCCAGTCGTCGCTCGCGCAGCCGGCCAGTCGTCGCTCGCGCAGCCGGCCAGTCGTCGCTCGCGCAGCCGGGCCAGTCGTCGCTCGCGCAGCCGAGCCAGTCGTCGCTCGCGCAGCCGGGCCAGTCGTCGCTCGCGCAGCCGAGCCAGTCGTCGCTCGCGCAGCCGAGCCAGTCGTCGCTCGCACAGCCGGGCCAGACGTCGCTCGCGCAGCCGGGCCAGTCGTCGCTCGCGCAGCCGGGTGAGCCAGCGCCCGCTCAGTCCGGTGAACCGACCCACGCCTGGCCAAGCAGAGCAACACTGCGCGAGTATTCCGGATAAAGACAAATGTGAGTCCACCTTCTACTGACGCTGATAATAATTTTAATCTCTTGCTTAGCGCATTAAAGTCATTACCAAAGATACGGGGGGGTAGCACAAAGATGGTACGAGGGACTATCGTCTGTCCTCTTTTCTTGGGAGGAATGGCAAGCGAAATTATTAGCTGCCTTTCCTTCCAAGGAAAATTATGGACAGATGCTAAGCGATATGCTTTCCCGATGGGCTCGTTTCGGAGATTCGTTGGAAGAATACTTCTACGATAAAGTGGCTCTAGTCAATAGGGTTAGTGAGCCCATAGGGGGTAGGTTGGCAGTGGAGTGTATTTTACATGGGATAGACGACCGATCCATACGTTTAGGAGCTGAGGCAGCACAGTTTGATGATCCTGATAGGCCGTTAGCGTATCTCCGTAATACACGCAATATAAAGCCAGTCTCCGATCGTAAACTGGCGCAAAGTGTGAATGGGGGTAAATCTCGAGAAGTTATTAGTCAACCAGCCAAGCCACGTTGCTATAACTGCAAACAAGAAGGACATGTATCTTCGCAGTGCACTTTACTTATAGGTAAAGAAATTTACAAAATGTCTGAAATTAGGTCATAATGCCGAACAATGCTATACACAATTGCCAACAACTACTCCTACCACTGAGAAGTCTGTTCGGTGCTGTGTCTGTGACAATTCGTAAAATAAATATATGAAAATAGTACGGCTTGACGGAGCTCAGTTTAAATTGTTTATAGATTACGATGGAGAATGTTTTAGGATTAGGGGGCTTCTGATTTTAAAAGTCAATTAGCAAGATAACAAATTATTTAACCAAGTAGGAATAGTTGAATCACCTTTGCATCGTCATAATCTACAGTATTAAAATAAGTAATTTATGGAAAAAAATAAAAATAAAAACAACAATCAATAATTTATCGGTTAAACACTCAGTTAAATATTCGTCAATAATCGTCAAAAAAAATATTCGGACAACAAATTTAAAACATCAACATCCACTAAAATACGTATACGTATAAAAAAATATATATAATAAAAGAACAAGACAAAGGATAATAATGCAAAATTAAATTAACAAAATGTTTAAATTAAGTGAGGTATTTATAATCGTTACAAATCAAACCTATATCACAGCTAGTATTATGTTTATAACAGATTTCACAGTCCACACCCTTCCATAGTTAGTAAACTAAAATAGGCTAGGTATTTTTGTCACTCACATATTCTTCGACGATATAACATGCTTTTTGAGTAGACAAGTCGGATAAAGGGAAACTCGATTGCTTCTTTAGTTAGTCCTACTAATATTATTAACGAGAAAGTTTGTAAGTATGGATAGATGTTTGTTACTCCTTCACGTAAAGACTACTGAATGGATTTTAATGACACTTTACAATAATATAGCTTATACGTCAGAATAACACATAAACTAAAATCCAAATAACAGAATAGTTTAAATCAAAAATAAGTATGTTCGTTTCAAATAAGAGGTAAGAGTTTTGGTTTGTTTGATTTTCGAGGTAGTGAATGGATAAAATGCGTTTTTACCCACTAGTTTTAAAGCATAAAAAGGTTTCCGAGTCTGTAGGTAAAAAATAAAACACTATAACTAGTCTCTATTATAAAATATTATTCATTCCCAGGCTCCGTTATTTCGTCATCTTCATCATCATCATCAGTTACAAAATAAAAATTTAGCTATAGTCTGACAATCACAATCTGGTGGTGGAATATTCTTTAAATTTATATTTCGGAGTGAAAAAAAGGGAGTCATATAAATTAAAAAATATATTCTACTGTCGGACTTGGGTTGTCAGACTTTATTACATATACAACAAACTTAACGGAAATAATTGAAATTCGCGATACAATTTACCTTTGCAACAGTCGGGACCTCGTTTTTTTTTCAAATAAATATGCACTTTTTGACGTATTGCCGCAAAAGTAAATTCGTCCACCTTATCTTTGAACGTTAATTTTGGACCGGGTTTCAGAGGCGAAGTAAACTTCTCTTGTTTTTTGTATTCCTTCAAAACTTTAAAAACTGAACTTCTCGAAATACCAAGAATTTCGGATGTTTTCATGACACACTCGTTTTTATTGACATGAATGTCCTCTGGGATATCTTGTTCGTCCTGCAATCTGTCTACCATCTCATTATAAATATAAACGTAAACTCGATGAATCGTCTCTTTTTCAGTTTCACTAATAGATTTTTTTCTCCTTTTTGTCGGAGGCGAACATTTTGATGAGCATGGCTCTGGTCCCGAATCTTGCTAATCCATAATAACACGTAACAATTTCAATAAACACTCGTAATAGCAATGATAACGTATATCGTTAGATACATAAAAAAAAGTTTGTAAACAGCGGTCAACTATTTCTGAAGATACCCGCTTTATTCTTGTTAAAAAGATGGACCACATTTTTGGGAATTTGAAAATAAAGAACAATAATTTTATTAATTCATTTAATTAAATGTATGTATTCAATAAACTATCAATTATCATAAATATATAATTTTCATGTACATTATTGCTGGTTTGATATTAAATTTTTATCTCTATCTAATTAGGGGTCTCTAGACCTTTTGATCTGTCAAAATCACTGTAAAAAGTTGGTATATAGATTAGCCGATCAAATTGCCAATTTGATTGTCCCGTCTGGGTGGACCTTAAACCTACGATGTAACAATAATTTCAATATCGATGAGAACGACACTGGCCTAACTGTGGCAACATTTGTTCATACTTACTTGTCAATTTGGTCCGCAGGTCTGTGGATTTTACTTTAGGCTACAATTTATAAAGATATTGTCATGACGTCATAATGTTAGTTCCTTTCTACCCCACGCTAATATAAGCTACTCGAAATACTAATCGTGCGCAGGCGAAGTCGCGGGCACCAGCTAGTTTATTATAGTAGAGTAAACATTGACTCGTAAATTATTTATAAACTTTATAACTAACTTTATTGAGCGATATAAAGGTTACAAATACTTACATGTATGTTTCGGTAGTTATTACTTACTAGCTTGTGCCCGCGGCTTCGCTCGCGTTAAGAAGTATTATTATTAATTATGTATAGTTTTTGCGGCTTTACTTTTGTTTAGCGTGTGTAAAAAAATAGGGCCTACAAAACTTATTTGTACACAATATTCTTGACTAATCTGTCATTAGGCGCTAAAACTATCAAGCTACTGGGTGAACTTACTCGAGAGCAAGCAACATAAAACTGTCCATGAGAGAAGTAATGTTCTCTCAAGTCAATACCCGCAAATTTGAGAGTTTGCCCCTGAGACTTGTTATTCGAGATTGGTTTAATGATTCTAAGCCGTGTTATAAGTTACGTCATGTTCTATTGTAAGATATTGAGGTTCTCTTCGTTGATGAATAAAAAATGTATTATTCTGAGCCAGATAAACGTAATTCAGAATTCTGAAATGACTTATTATTGAAAAGCTTGAATGTATTTATTACGGATGCAGGAAGTTTCCCGATCATTACTCATCCCGTCCCAACGCGCCGCCCGCCTATAGGTACCGATTGACGACGATCGAGATGCCACCAAATACTACTTTTTTAATCTATTAGGATAACACGGGTCTCTATCCATACCTCAAAAGCAAAAAAAGAACCCCCTTATAGGATCACGTGTAGCTGTCTTTGAGTCCGTCTGTTACAATCGATTTGCTGCAAAACTACTGGACCTATTAAATTGCAATTTGGCGCAAATGCTTTCAAGAATTTTCATGACCACAAATAAAATTTCAAAATCGGTGGCATTTTCGTAATTAACGTCCCAACAAACCATAAAAATTACACCCGTACTCATATTTAGTCATTTCAACCCCATCGCACCCCAAAAGGCGACCCGACCCGATAAACCATTAAAGCATTACCAATGGATTTTCAGACTTTGTCACCACATTTCTCCCTTTTAGGGGTTTAATTAAAAAAAACCTGAAACACGTGTTAACTCATTTATGTTTACAAATGAAGCGAAAATTGAAAAATTTAATGATTCGGACAGGATTCGAACCTGCGTTTCCAACGGCTTTCCGGGCCAACACTGGCGTCCTCCAAATTGGACCACCGAATCAGATGTCAGAGCCATTGAATTTTTCAACCAGTTGCTTCGACATGCCTTAGGGTGGCATCGTAGCGCCATCTACCGTAAAGATTTAGACTTTATCGTCGGCACCATCGTCTCAAATTTGTTGAGAATCGATAGTAACGATGTGCTACACCCGAATTACTTATTTTTATTAAAGCAGACGATGGTGCCGACGATAAAGTCTAAATCTTTACGGTAGATGGCGCTACGATGCCACCCTAAGGCATGTCAAAGCAACTGGTTGAAAAATTCAATGGCTCTGACATCTGATTCGGTGGTCCAATTGGGAGGACGCCAGTGTTGGCCCGGAAAGCCGTTGGAAACGCAGGTTCGAATCCTGTCCGAATCATTAAATTTTTCAATTTTCGCTTCATTTGTAAACATTTAGTTTACGTTAGCAGATGTTACTGCTTTAATAAAAATAATTAACTCATTTATTGTTAGAAATACTCCTGTGAAGTTTCGAATAAAATAGTCTAACTAATCTTCTTTCGCAATACAAACTTTGGACCCCCATTTCACCCCTTCAGGGGGTAAATTTTGAAAAATCCTTTCTTAGTGCACCCCTACACCTTATAAGGAACCTACGTGCCAAATTTGAACTCTCTAGAACCAGCGGTTTAGTATTTAGACATTTCAACCCCATTTCACTCCAACAGGAGAGATGGTAACTCACGTCCACCACGTTGGATTTTAAAATCGTTGCGGTTTTTGTAATCAGCGACCCGATAAACCATAAAAACAATACCCATGCTGATTTTCAGACTTTGTCACCACATTTCTCCCTTTTAGGGGTTGAATTTTCAAAAAACCTGAAACACATGTTTACTCATTTATCGTTAGGAATACTCCTGTGAAGTTTCGAATAAAATAGTCTAACTAATCTTGTTTCCCCATACAAACTATGGACCCCCATTTAACCCCTTTAGGGGGTGAATTTTGAAAAATCCTTTTTTAGCGGATGCCTACGTCATAACATCTACCTGCATGCCAAATTTCAGCCCGATCCGTCCAGTGGTTTGGGCTGTGCGTTGATAGATCACTATGTCAGTCAGTCAGTCAGTCAGTCAGTCAGTCAGTCAGTCAGTCACCTTTGAGTTTTATATATATAGATTACATAAAACATTTGTCATTAGGTACTACACTGCTGAGTAATGTAATGAGCGAGAGTAGCCGTCTTCTGCTCCCCGTAGTAATTTATAAACTGTATCACGGTGGAACAGGATTCACCATTCTCGTCTTTAAGCGCAAAACTACATAGTAACAAACACTACGAATCTTATATTAACGATACATTAACTTATAATTACTAACGTGTGGGTAAGTATAGAAATTAACAGATATATTTTAGTTGGTGCTATTAAGCGGGCGAGACAAGTATGTACCTCTTGTCGGCGATATCGCATGCAGACGTGGTGCAACTTAACTCGACCGTTGTTCGCGCCTCCTAGCGACATCTAGTGGCCACACGACGACATTAACTCCGAGCGCCCCACTACACTTCAAAATCTTCGGGTTTCATTCGCTTTACGATCGCCGTTACACGCGACACAACCATACTGCTTATTTATAATTTTGATAGTTTTTAACGAAATAAACTACATTCGAAAGTTTAAGTAAACGCCTTCATTGAATGGACCCTGAGAAGCCCCCAAATCCTGCACATAATTTGGTTCTTCGAGCACGGATGCAGCGAGAGAAGTCATCTTCGTCAGGAAGTCGAGTTCCCTAACGAGAGAAGACACCAGCACCTCGTCATCGTCTACAGCAGCGAACGGTCAGGCCTATCTATCCCGTCTATTCCTCTCCTAATCGAATTGTGTTAAAACTCGTGATTTTGTGCATTCCAGTGTACTCGTTACGTAAGAGCCACGCGGCATCATTATCATCTACCGCGCGCAGTCATCATTTACACGTAAGTTATTCCATTTTCTCTTTAATCTTGCAAAATGAGTGAATCGAAAGAATTTGGTACGAAATTGACTGTTCCTGGATCGCCTAGGAAAGATGACAGCCTTTCAGACCTCCGCAAACAAAGAGGTAACATGAAAGGCCGGCTAACTCAATTTAAAAAATACGTTGATTCTTTTCAAGCGGATTCTCCCTCTAAATTACAAATAGCAGAATTAAAATTACGAATGCAAGCAGCAACTGAGGTTTTTCAAAAATTTAACGTAATCGAAAGTGAAATTGAACTTTTTACCCCTGACTCGGAAATGTGTGCAAATTATGAATACATAGAATCAGTAGAATTATTATATTTTGGTACTATGGCTAGTGCTAGTTGTTTAATCGAGAGTGTGGAGATAAGTAACGGTTCTGGAATCGCGAGTTGTGGTCATACCGTGAATAAATCAATGTCGAATTTGAAGCTACCTCAAATTAAACTGCCTATTTTCGATGGTTCCTATGATCGTTGGCTAGAATTCAAAAATTCGTACGAAACCATGATTCACAACCATTCAGATCTTGATGCGATTCAAAAATTCCATTATTTGCGGTCATCACTCAGCGGCAGTGCATTACAAGTAATTAGTGCATTAGAGTTCACGGCGTCTAATTACACTGAAGCATGGGATTTACTCGAAATTCGGTTTCATAACCCTAGACTTTTAGTGCACAATCATGTAAAGTCATTGTTCAATCTTTCACCTCTGAAACAAGAATCGTCGACTCAAATACGAAAACTAATAGATACCATATTACGTAACCTACGCGCTTTGAAAACGTTAGACGAACCGACCGATTCGTGGGATACATTAATAATTCATTTAATTGTATCAAAGTTGGATGCGGTTACCGAACGCAAATGGGAGTCGCACATAGGTTCTATTAGTAATCAATTGAACAGTAACGAGCCTAAAAAACTTAAATTAGAAGATCTCTTATCGTTTCTCCGAAACCGAGCTGACACGCTAGAAATGATAAATTCGAATCATTCTAAGTCACCTGCTACGACTAGCAGTAAACCTAATAACGCGTCTAATAAGCCTACTCAGGTAGTCAGCTGTGTTTCTGCGAACGTCAACTCCGCTAAGGCGAAAACTTTTAATAATAAACGTTCTCGTAACTGTGTCATGTGTAACGAAAATCATGCGCTTTATACGTGTGTTAAGTTTTTGAATTTATCGATCCAAGATAGATTAAATTTAGTTCGTGACAAAAACTTATGCAATAATTGCTTACGCGAAGGACATTCCTTAAATGAATGTTTATTTGGCCCTTGCAAGCAGTGTCAACAAAAACACAACAGCTTGTTGCATATCGAGAGTAATCGCGATAACAATGTGTGCGTGAAGCCGTCGAATGCGCCTGCATACAGTGGATCGATACCGAGTACGAGTAGCTACTGCGCAACAGCTGATCGCGCGCCGATGGCTGAGTGCAGCGACGGCGAACCGGAGGGAACGCGGTTCATTCCCCAGCCAGTTTTGCTGTCTACTGCATTAATAGAAGTAGCCGACGCGAATAATCGCTTCCATACGGCACGAGCTCTTCTTGATAATGGTAGTGAAAATTGCTTCATAACGGAAGAATTACGTAATCGATTAAACGTCACAAAATTACAGTCCACTATTCAGATTTCGGGTGTAGGGCAATCTGTCACCCAGTCGAATAACTCATGCGAAATTAATATACGTTCAAAAATAAACGATTATTTTACTTCAATAAAATGTTTTGTCTTGCCGCGCATAACTTCAAGTTTGCCCTCGACTAACATCGATTTGGATCTCATACGTATTCCTGATAACATTCAGTTAGCAGACCCGACGTTTAACGTGCCTTCAAAAATCGATATACTGATCGGTGCGGATAAATTTTGGGAACTCTTAGACGAGAATAGAATTCGATTATCAACCGGGCCATATTTACAAAATTCAAAATTCGGTTGGCTTTTATCTGGTCCAATAAATACACGGAATTTGCGCATTAATAATCAAATCCAGTGTAATTTTACTCAGACCATAGACGTTCAACTCCGAAAGTTCTGGGAACTTGAGGATATTTCTCCAGTAGGTAGTGTTCTCACAGCCGACGAACGTAAATGTGAGGATCTATTTATTAATACGACTAAACGCGAAGACGATGGTAGATTTTCCGTCCGTATGCCTCTAAAAGAATCAGCTGATTCACTCGGGGATTCTTACACGTTAGCAAAAAATCGATTTTTATCCTTAGAGCGTAAACTCGAACGCTTACCGGAATATAAACGTTTATATTGTGACTTCATGCGAGAATACGAAGAGATGGGTCACATGACTCGTGTAGACAAATATGGTGCACCGAATTACTTTCTCCCGCACCACGGAGTATTTAGACCTGATAGCAGTACTTCGCCTTTACGCGTAGTGTTCAATGGAAGTGCTGTTACAAACTTAAATAAATCGTTAAACGATATTCAGCTGCCGGGACCAGCACTTCAAAACGACATTTTTTCGATTTTATTGCGTTTTCGCCAATATAAGTACGTCGCGTGTGCTGATGTTGCGAAAATGTTTAGGCAGGTTTTGATTCAGCCAGATCAGAGATCCTTGCAAATGATACTCTGGCGTGAAAAACCTACGGACCCGTTACACGTGTATGAACTCAATACTGTCACGTATGGTACAGCGTCTGCACCATATTTGAGTATGCGGAGTATACGACAGTTAGCGTTGGAATGTAATGATGACGTCATCGCTCGCGTTATTAATGAAGATTTTTTCGTAGATGATTTGATTACGGGACATGACGATTTTCAAACGCTTCTTTCGATTTGTGATAAGACATATAAAGTTCTGCAGTCAGGATGCTTTCCTCTTCGCAAATGGACATTTAATTGTGACGTCACGCGTGAGAAGTCTAAGGAGCATTTCATCGGCGAACACACGCAGAACAAAACACTCGGTTTAGGCTGGGATAATACGAGCGACGAATTGTATTATACCACGAAAATAGGTCCTATACCTAACTCGTCTCAATTAAATAAACGAACTATGTTATCAATTATATCGCAAATCCATGATCCCTTGGGTCTCGTCTCGCCCGCAGTAACAATTGCCAAAATATTACTACAACGACTTTGGCTATGTAAGATAGACTGGGATTCTCCCGTATCGGAAGATATCGCGCTTACATGGAATAAGTTCATGAATACGTTGAACTGCTTAAACGAATTAAGAATACCGCGTCACGTAAGGAGCGAACACACAGGTTGTACGGAACTTCACATTTTTTCAGACGCTTCTTTACACGCTTATGGATCCTGTGCGTATATACGGTCATACGAAGAAGGTTCAGTCGTTTCCGTCAAATTATTATGCGCTAAAGGTAAAGTAGCACCTTTAAAATCTCAATCAATTCCAAGGCTGGAACTTTGTGCCGCGCTAGTAGGTGCGCGACTGTATAAGAAAATAAGCGAATCCTTAAGGCTAGTGTTCACTAACGTTTACTTCTGGACTGACTCAACTATAGTCATGGGTTGGATACGAATGTCTCCTCATTTATTAAAACCGTTTGTTCAGAATCGAGTGACCGAAATAAATGAACTCACGGGAAACTCGACTTGGTTACACGTAAAAAGCGAGGACAATCCAGCTGACTTACTGTCGAGAAGTCTAGGACTCGATCATTTAATAAATTGTAATTTATGGTGGAACGGACCATCATTTTTACATGACACGAATTCGAATTTTATCCTTGACAATTCTGGTCAAAACACGACATTAGATAATTTGCCCGAGCTACGATCAAAAACTGTAAGTTTAGTTTGCAATCCGTGCAATGAACTCTTTGATTTCAATAGATGTTCATCATATATAAAACTAACTCGCATCGGCGCGTATGTACTCCGCTTTATACAAAACTCCCGTATAGATTCTGAGCGTAAACAACTTCGCCTAACTGGTTCCTTATCAGCAGATGAACTGAGCGCATCGCGGCGCATGTTAGTTAGATTCGCACAAATTCAATCATTCCCGGACGTTTACGATAGTTTATTAAACAATAAACCGATTAAGACAAAAACAAAACAGTATAATCGTATTTCTGGTCTTAACGTATTTTTAGACGAAAATAAGTTTCAAGTGATTAGAGTCGGTGGTAGACTGTGTAACTCGACTAGTTTCGATTATAATAAAAAACATCCAATGTTATTGTGCAGTAAACATAGTTTCACGGTGTTGTTATTCAAGTACGAACATAAGCGACTGCTCCATGCCGGTCCGCAACTGTTGTTGTCAACAATGCGCGAGTGTTGGTGGCCGTTAGGTGGACGGAATCTGGCTAGGAAAACTGTTCGGCAATGCGTTACATGCATTCGATTAAAAGGTAACGTACTTAGTCCTATAATGGGTAATCTTGTATCTGATCGGATTGAACCTGGTTTTCCGTTTTGTCGTGCGGCTGTCGATTATTGTGGACCAATGTACATTTTAAATAGAAAAGGCAGGGGAGCTCAACTTATTAAAGCGTATGTTTGTTTGTTCATATGTATGGTCACACGAGCTGTCCACTTAGAACTTGTTACAAGTCTCTCTACTGCTGATTATATTTTAGCACTTAAGCGTTTTATTAGTAGAAGAGGAAAACCTCATACAATTATTTCGGATAACGGAAAAAACTTTGTGGGCGCGGAAAAAGAGTTTTCCGTCCTGTTAAAAAATAGTTCAAAGGAAATAGTCAATTTTACTGCCAATGATGGTATTAAATTCAGTTTCGTTCCTCCCTATTCACCTCATTTTGCTGGATTTTGGGAGGCTGGAATAAAATCGTGCAAATATCACCTTAAACGAATAATAGGTAATGCGAGATTAACGTACGAGGAGTTTAGCACAGTTTTAACACAAATCGAAGCTGTCCTAAACTCCCGTCCCATGTCACCGCTGTCCACAGACCCTAGCGACCTATGTCCTCTTACGCCTGCTCATTTCCTGATCGGCCGCCCGCTGACGAGCCCTGCGACCGAGGACCTGACAGATGAGCAGCCTTCCCGCCTGTCACGCTACGCCAGGATCGAGTCACTGCGTCAACACTTCTGGCAACGCTGGGCCAAGGAATACATCGCAGAGCTACAACTTAGAACAAAGTGGAAGACAAAGAAAGCTGACATAACCTTGGACAGTCTTGTCCTAATCAAAGACGATAACCTGCCTCCACTCAAATGGCGGTTAGGGCGCGTCACGCGTCTGTTCCCAGGCAACGACGGCGTATCCCGCGTCGCGGATATCCGCACGGCTACGGGCACTGTACGACGTGCCTTTTCAAAAAT
Organism: Apotomis capreana; assembly: GCA_947623375.1. Classification (NCBI taxonomy): domain Eukaryota; kingdom Metazoa; phylum Arthropoda; class Insecta; order Lepidoptera; family Tortricidae; genus Apotomis; species Apotomis capreana. Next base: position 5,492,269 of record OX392520.1, read on the forward strand.
CTGCCCGCTACTACCAGAGCCGGCAGCCCTGAACGAGTGAAGGATGACGAAGGTTCCTGTTGGGAGTTGGTGCTCCCAAGGCCGGGGGCATGTTCGCGCCTCCTAGCGACATCTAGTGGCCACACGACGACATTAACTCCGAGCGCCCCACTACACTTCAAAATCTTCGGGTTTCATTCGCTTTACGATCGCCGTTACACGCGACACAACCATACTGCTTATTTATAATTTTGATAGTTTTTAACGAAATAAACTACATTCGAAAGTTTAAGTAAACGCCTTCATTGAATGGACCCTGAGAAGCCCCCAAATCCTGCACAACCGTTTTCTAGCTTTGTTCCTTAGTATTAGTAGTAAACATGTAGTATATGCAAAGTTAACACATACATTTTATCTTTAGTTTGAAGTATAAATTAGTCTGGACACTATAGTGGTGAAAATTAACAAGTGATCGTGTTTTGTCTTTTGGGAACCTTACGTTAAACATATTAAAATATAATAATAGTAATAATAACCATAAAAGAAACTTAAACACTTAAACAATACTTCGACACGGCGAGACTATTTTGTGTCTGTGGGTGTATTCCATTTTACGCGCGCGTGCGTGCGTGTGTGCGTGTGTGTGTCGGCGCGTGTACATATTATGTGTCAGTTTTACCATCGACTTATTTTATTAATCGCTCTGTATTCTCATAATCTAACAGTTTTAGGTATTTATCCAGCATTAATTTGCAGGAGTAAAAAGTAAGTGTCCGTAAATTCAAAGTTTTGCTTACTTTGTTGTAAATAACTGGTCCAAGGATGTTGAAAAATCGTCTTGCTAACTTAGTTTTATGTTCTGGGCATGTCTTCCCAGATATTGCTTTTACGACCTTAAAATAGTTAATACAAAACCCTGAAGAAAGTCATGGCTGCTTATAATAATAAATAATATAATAAAAAGCTTTATTTTCCCTTATAACTTAAAAAACAAAAGTGCGTAATATTGTTAGTTTTTCTTATTTATGTATATATACCTATGTTAGTGTTTATTTATTTTATTTATACTATATTTATTTACTTTTTATAAATTTGTGTATCTAATATTTATCTATTCTTAGATGTAAGGGCCGCCTTTTGCGGTGAAAGCCTCCTCCAGGTTTTGCCATCTTTCTCTGTCTTGTGCCGTCCTGCGCCAGAAAGCTCCGGCTACTTCGGCTATGTCGTCACTCCATCTTTTTAGTGGTCTGCCTCGTCTTCTCTTTTTGTATATTGGACTCCAGTTTGTAACAGTTTGCGACCATCTTCTATCTCTTACTCTTTGAATGTGTCCTGCCCACTTCCATTTTAGTGTCAGTACCTGTTTGACTGCATCTTTTGCGTTTGTCCTTTTTCTTATATCCAAGCTTCTGATCCGGTTCTTTAATTTTATATTCAGAAAACTTCTTTCTATCCCTCTTTGGCACGTTTTTATTTTATTAAGATGGGTTTTTTTGAGAGGCCAGGTTTGACATGCGTAGGTTAAGCAGGGTGTTAGACAGATATTCATTGCTTTAGTTTTTAATTTTGTAGGGATATTTCCCTTAAATATTTCCTTCATAGACCAAAACTTATTCCACGTGACCTTTATTCTTCGCTCTATTTCTTTTTCTGTACAGGATTTAAAAGATATGAGATGGTCAAAAATTTAATGATTCGGACAGGATTCGAACCTGCGTTTCCAACGGCTTTCCGGGCCAACACTGGCGTCCTCCCAATTGGACCACCGAATCAGATGTCAGAGTCATTGATTTTTTCAACCAGTTGCTTCGACATGCCTTAGGGTGGCATCGTAGCGCCATCTACCGTAAAGATTTAGACTTTATCGTCGGCACCATCGTCTCAAATTTGTTGAGAATCGATAGTAACGATGTGCTACACCCAAATTACTTATTTTTTATTAAAGCAGCAACGTCTGCGTAGTCTGGCGCTACGATGCCACCCTAAGGCATGTCGAAGCAACTGGTTGAAAAATTCAATGACTCTGACATCTGATTCGGTGGTCCAATTGGGAGGACGCCAGTGTTGGCCCGGAAAGCCGTTGGTAACGCAGGTTCGAATCCTGTCCGAATCATTAAATTTTTCAATTTTTGCTTCATTTGTAAACATTTAGTTTACGTTAGCAGACGTTACTGCTTTAATAAAAAATAAGTAATTTGGGTGTAGCACATCGTTACTATCGATTCTCAACAAATTTGAGACGATGGTGCCGACGATAAAGTCTAAATCTTTACGGTAGATGGCGCTACGATGCCACCCTAAGGCATGTCGAAGCAACTGGTTGAAAAAATCAATGACTCTGACATCTGATTCGGTGGTCCAATTGGGAGGACGCCAGTGTTGGCCCGGAAAGCCGTTGGAAACGCAGGTTCGAATCCTGTCCGAATCATTAAATTTTTCAATTTTTGCTTCATTTGTAAACATTTAGTTTACGTTAGCAGACGTTACTGCTTTAATAAAAAATAAGCACTAGATTATTATTTGATCGCTTTGCTAACGTATAAAAAAAAATTAAAAACAAAATTGAAATTAAGATTGTATTTTAACTCATCAACCAATTCTATTCTTATTGTTGTTTTAATTCCACAAGAAACAATTATTTATGTTCATGCCTTACAACTAGACTTAAATGACATGCTTAATTGATATGAAACATAATTTTTTAATGTAAGTAATGTGTAAGCTGCTCAGTACGAGGTCGTACCGATTTAATTCAGATGGCCGACTGTTAACAACTGTTTAATTTACCTTATTAAATATGATGAATTTAGCAGTATCAATCAGTCAACCTTAGATATATTTTGGATTTGTTAACTCAACAACTAAAGACGAACTTCCGGTTGGCGCCATTTTATGCGAGTTGATTGTCAATATAAAACTTCTCATGCCGCCATTTACGTCAGTTCATCTTTAAAATAAGGATCAGTATAAAATCTGGGGTAATAATGGCGTTCCACGTAAACATCTTGGTCTTAACTATACAAACACGTGTGAAATATGGATGGGCAATTGTTACATGGGTATTTTGTTTTTTTCCATACAAGCTGAATCAAGCAGTTTCAAATTGTTAGGGTTGTCACTTTTGGTTGAGTAAACTATCTTTACCAATACCATTATCAAAATAAAAAAATTATGCTTAATATTGGGAACTTATAGTTAGAGGTTTATTTTTTACTCCACGTTAGAATAATCTAAATAAAAATTGACATAATTGAAAATTCTATGTTTTTGGGTTATATGGACTGTAAAGCCTGACCAGAAATATATGAGGATTGTCAAGAGGGCGCTATTTATAAGATTTATATGGCAAAAAATTTTCAACGAATTGCAACCGACTATAATGACATTAGTTTTAAATACCTGTCAGTTCCGCTATGTTAACCTCGTAATATCATTCTCTTTTCCTGACTGTTTTTCGTGTAGTAAACACATGTACACTTAATTTATAATCTTACGTTTACGACTGTGAATGGTTTTCGGCATTTTCATTGGATAATTTTAAATATTTGTCTTTTAAAGAAATCACCACGAATGATATTGACATTGTTGACAAACCATCATAAAATCATTGCCAGTGTAAGAAATTAGTTCCAGTGAAATTCCGCAATATGGCGCATCCACATACATTTCTGGTCAGGCTTTACATGCAGCTACTGCAAAAGTACAACGGCTTAATAGAAACACAATTTACCTTACCTTAAATACATAACCCTCCTTCATTTACGCAGTCAGGTAAAATTACGACAAGGTGACAACCCTAACCCTTTTTTTAGGCTTGGCTATGTTAACTTTCATAGGTTAGCAAGTTACTGGATAACATTGCGCACCATCATAACTCTGGTTTTCATAAGTATTTTTAGTACAAACTACATTAAAAATGATCTACAGTTCCTCTTTTATAACAAGTAGTAAGATACTGTGACGACTGTTTTTTTTTGTTTGGGAATAGCCTCAGATGAGGAATTAAGAGCAGAGGTACTTCGTTTATGTTATTTATTCGATCGCTAGTATAAGACTGACTCTACATTTTTTATCATTGACGGATGTCACAGTCTTATTCTAAACATAAAAATGTATTTATTTTTATGTCAGTGGCCAATACCACTGAGAGTGAAGTTCAAACCTTCACATTTCCCGCCGTCTCGGGGTGAACGAGGGATATTCATCTTACTATAGAGACACTAGACAAAACTACTCCTGCCTAACACATAAGAAGTCCCTACCTATGCAGGGATACCCATACATTTATTACCCAGATGGTCTCTTGCTAAGAGATAACCAGGGTCAGGACATGAACGGACACTAGCCCATGGCATGTTACGTAATCCGACATGTTGTCTGACACTGGCTTCGCCTTGACAAAAACCCTGCTAAAAAGGCAAGGCACCAACTTGACTAGCCCCCAAATGTCATTTGACTAAAGCGTAGACCATTCGATACAATATCAAAAATGACAAGCTTCATTAATTTAATCGCCTGGTCTAAAACCGGCTTAAACATAACACCCGACCGTCACGAATGTTCTAACCTTAACTGCCTGGAGTATGACACATGACACACGTCGCATGCCCCAAACAATTATACCACGATGTGTCACTGCCCTTATATTAGATGCTTGAAAACATTGTCTATGACACTCGCCTCAAACATCCATACAGAACTATCAAATACTGTGAGAACCGTGTATCACTACCTTTATATTAGAATCCTGGCACATATTAAATATGCCCCAGAAATCTGTACCATTAAATAATAAATATCTGGAATAAATATCTTTAATTTATTCCAAATATTTGTACCAATCCTAAATAAAAATAAACCTCATAATTAAATTTACGATCATAGACTATGGCAGTACATGTCATAATGACATGTCAAATGTGGGAGTGCACTCAGATGGAGCTGATTAAAAGAGCAGAGGTACTTTTCTATCTTTATTGGCCGGAGGCTAAACTAAGAATCAATCTACATTTTTACAATCTGACGGACGTCACGTGACCGTTCTAATATTTAAAACGTTTCTTTTCTTTAATCAGTGGCCAACACCACTGAGAGTGAAGTCCAAACCTTCACAGTACGCATCCCGTCGAGGGACGAGGCCACCACCCTCCACTTCAAGGACTGCAACTCCCTGAATGCGCCCCGATACCAGCACCACATCTAACTTTCCACCATAAGCATTCTTCACATCATTCTTCTCAGACAAGCCACATACAGATAAAAAATAAGCATAATAACATAACACACTTTGAGACGTGTATAGAGGGTTCAAGTTCAAGTCTTTGACAATGAGTACTAGGCCATCTACCGATGTTAACACCGATTCCACTGCCTGGAACCATGTGATATACACATCATCAGAAGCACTTGGAGGTATATAGACAACACACAGTCATAAAACACTTAACACCATTTTTCGTAAAAGTGACCCAAAGATCTTCTCCATGTGGAGATTCAAGATCACAACGTCGCTCCAGCACAAGTCCCGGGCGCACCGCGAGTAGCACGCCGCCGCCGCGCGCACCTGTGGCACGGTCTCGTCGAACCACACTCCACTCGCCGCTTATGAGCTCTGAGTCATCTACTGCATCCGTCATGAACGACTCTGTTACAGCAACGATGTCACATTCAAGGCATATCAGATTTAACCTGAAGAAGGTTAGTTTTGAGTTGAGACCTCTAACGTTCTGATATAATACGTCAATTGATATTTCCTTATCGGATGTATGTTTATTGCTGGGCGTGCGATGGCTGATTACCGATGCTGCGAGATTTGCGAAATAACCAGGGCTTAACACGGGCATTGTCAGGCCAGACAGAAGCAGATAGACATTGGTCAAATAGCATAGGCGGAACCCCTATTTTAAAGGATTTGTATTCACCTTTAGGCTTAAGTTCCTCGACTGTACAAGCATTTCCCGGGCTAAGTGATTCCATATATGCGCGTATGTCATCTACTCCAGAAACCATGTTCCACAGGTGGATATATTTCCGGTACTCTACCGCTCTAAGTGGTGTAGCGTCTGGTCCAGCAGTACAACGGACAGAGGAGAAGCGCTTCTTCTTACTACCCACCGACTGCCACTTTGTAGCAGGTGCCCCCTCCTCTATCTCATCACCGGCACTGCTCTCCTGCACGGTATGTTCATCACGGGACAGGACGGGACGCAGCTCATCAGCAAGTGGCACAGCTTGGGTGTCATTGATTCCTGATACGTCGATGTTCCTATTATGCTCAGCAGTGGTTCCATTAGCAATCTCCGACGAGCGCATTTGACTGTCAACGGATCTGTGTTTTTTTCGCTGGTTTGGTTCACGGACTGCCCTAGCGTAATCAGATGTCGGCGTCACAGTTACAGCACATTTTCATGGACGAGTCGCTTCAGATTCTAATTTACTTAACCGATCGTTGATTATTTCGAACTTCATGGCAAAATCAGAGAGCGCAGTTTGGTATTGTGCAATCGAAGATATTGCGGATGTCAGTTGTTGTGACAGTGCAGTCATCTGGTCACGCATGAGTTGACATTCGACGGCTAACGATGCCGAATCGTCCGAGGACTGCGAAGCGGGGATGGGAGTACCATTTTTATTTCGATTCGCAACATTTTTAACTGTAAGTGGGGTGCCGACGGGAGTATCGCATTTGCGGCCACCTTTCTTATATTCTATGCAGCAATCAGGACATACCCAGTTATCCTTTTCTTCTAGAGTAAACTTTCTATTGGTACATAGCTGATGGTACAGCTTACCGCAGGTCTTTACCATACACTGCAGGTACTCCTCCCCAACGGCAAGTTCAGCCGTACACGCGTAACATATCAACTCAGCACTGTTTGCTCTATCCATTGCTCAGGATTCTGAGAATACGAAAATGCTTCAAAAGTTCAAAACTAACAATGCAATGCAATGCAATACAGACCGGCGCAACAGCCCTTCGTCCCACTACGTAACTGAGTTTTGTAACCAGCTACGAAATGGGAATATTTTTTATCGCTTTGAAACCCAGCTACGTATTGAGAATTAATTATCTCAGTTTGTAACTACTTTTTCCGTGTTTATAACCAGTTACGAAATGGGAATATTTTTTATCACTTTGAAACCCAGCTACGTATTGAGAATTAATTATCTCAGTTTGTAACTACTTTTTCCCTGTTTATAACCAGTTACGAAATGGGAATATTTTTTATCGCTTTGAAACCCAGCTACGTATTAAGAATTAATTATCTCAGTTTGTAACTACTTTATTGTAAACTAGTTAAAATCATTAAAAAAAACGGTGGTAGCAACATTCTGCTATATGTACGCCTGAACCACTGCCTGTTCCGATGTACATAATAACAGAGGAGGTCAGATGGCAGTCACTCCACTGTAATACGAGGGGCACACCGAAATGATCGGGAATAGAGTACTTTAAACTGAGTTACATTAAATCCTTTTTTGTCACATGCATACTGGCGACTTACAATCACGATGCCGTTTTTACAATTTAAAAAAAGAACGATATATTTTTTTAATTCCATTTTTAAATTGATAACTCGATGAACAAAATGGAGCTGACGCGTGAAAATTTTCGTGCAATTATTTACCATAACTTTCGTCGTGGCTTATCTCCAGATGAATGTCGCAATGAGCTTGTTACTATATACGACATTGAAGCACCTAGTCAGACGACAATATATCGGTGGTATGCTGAGTTTCGACGGGGTCGTGCCTCTCTTGGCACCGTACCTTCATCAGGTCGGCCGAAAACGGCGGTTTCGCCTGAAAACATCGCGGCTGTGGAAAAACTACTAAAAGAAGATAGACATGTGACATACGAGCAGATTCGGGCAACCATAGGCATTGGAATGACTGCAATTCACACTATTTTGCATGGTGAATTGGGTGTCAGAAAATTGATTTCCCGATGGGTACCCCATAATTTGTCTGAAGAGCAAAAGGCGGCTCGTGTTGATTGGTGCCGATCTATTCTGAAATGCTACAATGGAGGAAAGTCAAAAGCCGTTTATAATATGGTCTCGGGTGACGAATCCTGGATTTATTCTTATGAGCCTGAAAGAAAGCACCAGTCGGCAGTATGGGTCTTCGATGACGAGGTCAAACCAACGAAAGTTGTGCGTTCTCGAAGCGTGTCGAAGAAGATGGTGGCTTCGTTCGTCTCAAAAAAGGGGCATGTTGCCACAATTCCTCTAGAAGAACAAAGAACCGTTACCGCTGATTGGTATATCACAGTTTGTTTGCCGGAGGTGCTGGCCGAACTTCGCCAAGGGAACCCGAGACGCCGCGTCATCTTACACCACGACAATGCGAGCTCCCACACCGAACACAAAACAACTAAATTTTTGAACGACGAAAACGTTGAGTTGATGTCCCATCCTCCATACAGCCCTGACCTGAGTCCAAATGATTTTTTTACGTTCCCTAGAATTAAAGATTTATTGCGTGGTCAGCGGTTTGAGAACCCAGAAGCCGCTGTGGAAGCCTATAAATCGGCCATTTTGGCAATGCCTACTTCAAACTGGAATTATTGTTTTAATGACTGGTTTAAAAGAATGCAAAAGTGCATTGAATGTAACGGAGAATACTTCGAAAAACAATAAAATATAATTTATGTATATAGTGCACATAGTTTTTTAAATTCCCGATCATTTCGGTTTGCCCCTCGTAGGTAATCCGGACTTGTTAAATTAGGGACCATGGTCAATAGTGGACCTCGGATTCCGCAGCGTCGCAGCTGAGAATGTAACCGGCAGGTGAGAGAGGGCTTAATAATAATAGAGTCTGGCTAGCCAAATAATGTTGACAGATATTTCCTTGTGGTATCACCAATTGTCTATGATTTAAACAATTTAGTAGGTGGGTCCTCTATAAATAATTTTGATACTTTACGTACGAGGTCTAACATTCCGAATATTCCGATTGAGTTGAAATTTGGCATAGTACTTATGTAATTTTTTGGTGATGGATTAATATGATATTATCGAGCTAGGTCTTATTGACACTCCATAAAATTTTTCGCCTTGTCTATGGTTAGAAAGTGTAAATATATGTGTTTGTCGTTGACTGTACTGTACATAGTGGTAGAAATTATGTGAGCTGACTATGAGTGCACGTCAACATATTTAAATAATTTCCTTAGGTGCCATACGTGTGCATAGTATCAAAACTATAATTCCTACTACAAAAAGTGTGACCAGCCGCAGATTTTTTAAATTTCCCGCCAAAACTTTGAGTAATATTTCATTAGCCAGACTATAATAGTATGTATTTATATTTTGTAATTACTTTATTGTATTTTACTTTTTATATAAATTTATTGTTAAAAACCTAGCCTAAGAAGAAAGATTAATAAAGGAGATAATAGTATTATCAGCGCAGTCAATCACCGCAGGGCAGCTTATGGCGATCTGTTGGGGGGTAGCGACCCCACGTACCTGAGTGCTCCTGGGGGATCCTGATGGGGGTGATGGGTCGGGGCCTCCGCCTCTGTCTTGCCTTAACCGGCCGGCGAGAGTGGTGAACTGGCTACGCTTCGGGGATCTCTTCGGGGAAACCGAAGGTTTTGTTTGTGCAATTGACAACATTTCATATTTATAACAGGTGGAAATTAATATAGAGATCGACAGGGCTTTATGTCGTGTACCTTAAAAAAAATCTTTGAATTTATTCTTCTGTATTTAAAGAAATATAAGAAAATACATCAAATAACTGCAATCTAAGACAATACGGGCTGAATAGGGTTGTTGTCTAAACCATAGAGTGAAAACATATAATTTTTTTTATTTGACGTTGACAGATGACAGATGCATACCGAGTTTTATTAAGTTTTTTTTTTAAATAAGAAAACCGACTAAAGTAATCGTTCCATTAAGTTCTGGTTTTGGTGTTGCCACATTTTAAAATGAGTATGTTTTTATAAATTAATAATAGAATAAATAATCATCTCAGAAAATAAATAAAAACAGCGATTACTTCATCTTTTTAAGCAGAATTCAGAAAAGTAATAAAATGATAGTCTTAAAAATATGAAATATTGTCAATTGCGGACGAAGTAATGAAGACGAACAATTACCGGAGATAGGTATATCCTGAAGGACGGTACGGTCGACATTTGTCGGGCATGCCGTTTGTCTCCCCGTGAGCGTGGCTGGCATACACGAACCGCACGCTATTGCAAACGCTTTTAAGGATTATTTTACAGTTACTTCACCGTTAGCCCAGTGAAGGGAGACGCTCGATACTGTGGATCAACCCGAGCCTCCTATCAGATAGGAGGCTAAGCAAGTGGCTTTAAAGATTAAAAACATTGATCTGAGTTTAAGCACTTTGAAGCATTAGCACCCAAGTCTAGGTAACTGCGGATACTCTGTGGAATCATTGTTTAAATTTAAAGCTCCTATAACAGACAACATCCTGTATATATGTAACGAAACTAATTAACACATTCATCATCATCAGCCTATATACGTCCCATGAACCCAGGGTCTCAACCAGGGAAAACGATAGGAACAATGTGTTTAAAAATTTTAGAAGAAAAATGTACCTATCTGTTTGTTACTAGTGATGTTAGAATTTACGGTAGCAATTAAGACAAATAATATATATTAGTATGTAGCGGGATTTAGAACTGGGAAAAATATTTCCCACTGCGTAGCCAGTTACAAACCAGTTACAAGTTGAGACAAACAATTCTCTATACGTAGCTGGATTTCCAACTGGGACAAATAATTCCTACTTCGTAGCCAGTTACAAATCAGTTACAAATAAAAACAAACAATTCTTCCTTCGTAACTGGGTTCCAAGTGATAAAAAATATTCCCATTTCGTAGCTGGTGACAAAACTCAGTTACGTAGTGGGACGAAGGGCGCAACAGTACAGGCGTCGTAGTACCTGACATCACCTCTCGTAGCTCGCGTAGCACGCGACGTCACCTTCGGGCGCGTAGCACACGTAGCGCAGCAGCTTCGTTGAGATTCGGCGGTCGTCGGGTAAGCAGCACTAGTGAGCGAGAGGGAATTATGAGGGTATTCTCTTTCCCCCGAGGTGTAGTGCGGGGCCGCTAGCAAGCCGCACGAGTAACAGTATCGCGATGAAATGATTTAAAATTAATTTTAAGTGCACGCGACAATATAGGTACAGGTTCAAGAAAATAGTGGCGAGAATCGGTTCTCAAGCGCACGTATTTTAAGGCAAAAACAATAAACACGTCCACTATCAAGCGAGTTTCGGACGAAGAGTCTGACGAAGAGTTTATGTAGGTACAGTCGGTTCCCTGCCTTAAGTATTCACGCATATTCGTGGTTTAGAACGCACAATGCTTGAGCTCAAACCCTCACTCAATATACTTATTTTTTATTTTAGTGTTTACTTAAATAATTTTGTTATTTTTATTATTTTCTTTGTTCCTCTTCCTTGTCCTGGTGTAGGCCCCTCCATGTTCTAGGGTTGTAGCTAATAATCTATATCTAAAATTGGCCCCTGTTTACCGTTAAGGAAATAAAGTAAAAGTTTAACAATTACACATCGTTAATTGACAACATTTCATATTTGTAATAGGTGGAAATTATTAATATAGAGATTGCGTCGTGTCGACCCAAAAAAATATTTGAATAAATTTCTGTACGTCAAGAAATATAAAAAAATATATAAAATAGCCCAAATGTACACAATGTAACAACTATGCCTGCAATAAAAAAAACAGTTTTTTTTTTTAATATGACACCAGACTAAAATTACCTATTCATTATGCCCTAGTTTTTTTTAGTTAGTGGAGGAACTAAGAACCTTTTTAGTACTTTACACAGAAAATGTTCATTTTAAAACAGTCTTAGTTACTACATTCAATGTTGCCGTTCGACCACAGTGTTGCCAAGAAGCGCCAGGGCCACCCCGTATGTCAAACCTTTCCCTGCCGCACGTCCTTTGCGCGGCGACAGAATGCAGCGCAAAGTGCTCGTCTCTATAATAAAATTAATAATTTGACATCAATATATTCCCTATCTAGATACGAAGTGAAAACCAAATTGCGAATCTGGCTACAACTTTTAAATTATGATGATACTGAAAAACTACTTACAGTAACGTCTTAAATACTCTATAAGCAGCTTTAGATTAGATACGTTTACTTACTCACTAAATTAAGTGATGTGATATTAAACTTAAACTTAAATTTTAATTTAATAATTATGATTTTGGGTGATGTGTACTCCAACTTAACTTCTTCATGTAGTATACCAAATTAATGTTTACTTATATTATTGTACTATCATCTGATCTGCCAACCTGAACATATTGTACTGTTACACTGTCCAAACAAATTGTAGTTTGTATCAGACACTGTACGGACGAACTCAAGCCCCTAAGTCACAGGTTACACCTAGTTTAGGGGTCGAAAGCTCGACCTTAGTTCTAAGATCTCATGTGCAAACACAATATTTTGAAATTGTTATTGTAACGTTGTTATTTCTTTTGTACAATAAATATTTATTTATTAGAATAATAACAATATCCACTGAAGGCGACCTGGCGGGTATTTACAACCTTTAGTCTATTTTAATTACTTATATTTATATTTTAGTTGTTTATTAGGTATTTAGTTTAAGTAATAAGTAAGTTTTTTTTTTTTTTTTTAATAAGTACTTGTGTTGTTTTGTGTTTTGAATAAATCCTAGTATATTTTTTTCTATATGTAAAGAAATATAACAAAATACTTTTATTAGAATGAGTAGATTTTAATAAATGAATAATAAAATAATTAGTAATCTTAGGAAAAGTAAAGTAAAAGTAATCTTAAGAATAGAATAGAATAGAATAATTTATTTGTAATAAACTTACATTGTCAAACATTCAATTATTACATGTTCAGTCTTAAAAAATAAAAATAAAAAGTTAATAAATAATAATACTAAAGTTTCGAAAGAAATAAAATAGATTTGTAATTGTACAGCAGTTATCAAATTAAAATTAAAATTCACATGTCAATTATTATATAATATATGTACACCAAAAGGACTCGACACACTCACTCATCAAGGAACTCCTTGACAGAGTAATACGCCTTTTTAATACAAAAAGTTTTAAGTTTCGTGATGAAAATGCGTTCTGTAGGTGAAGCTGAAGCTCTTATTATTTCAGGTATTTTGTTAAATATACGTGCACCCATGACTGCCAGGGACTTGTCAGTCGTGTACTAACAGTCCTGGTTTTCGCCTTGCGGAATAGGTCTTACCTAAGGGGAACTCTGCTGAATGTTGTCTCACATATTTACCCACTTCAAAAATATAGAGAGAAGGCACCGTCACCGTCAGGACCCCAAGGTTCACAAAGAGTTGTCGGGCTGGCTCATCCGGGGGAACGCGGCATATTAAGCGGATGGCTTTTTTTTTGTAAAATAAAGGGCCGATCCCTGTCCGCTGCCATTCCCCAAAGGTCGATTCCATTAGTGAGGTGTGAATGAAAGTATGCATAATATGCTGTTAGCAGGTTCTGAAGTGAAAACGTGCGTCTTAAGCGGGATAAAGCGTAATACGCAGAGTTAAGTTTTGAGCATAATGTGTTTATATGCTCACTCCACTGCAACCCCCGATCTAGTGTGAAACCTACATAGCGAGCGTGAGACACTGGTTCTATTTGGGTGCCGTTGATATCCACGTTAAATCGGGGCTGTGTTTTCCAACTTAGAGAGAAGTGAAGTAGGTTAGTCTTTTCTATATTTAGAATCATACCATTAGCTTCAAACCAGATCAGTACTTTTAGGATTGTGGCTTTCGTATTATTGTGCAGTTCCTCACAGTTTTCCCCATGGACAATGGCGCAGATATCATCTGCGTACATTATAAATTGTGCGTTGGGACTGGGAAAAGGCAAATCATTCATCAGCAGTGAAAAAATACAATTACCGACATTGGAACCCTGGGGGACTGACCTATCCCCAATTATACCAATCGCAGACCTCTCGCCCGCTACCTCATTTATTTGACTACGGTTGGCTAAAAGCGATTTGAACACATTCAGAGCTACTCCTCGCACACCATAATGTTCGAGCTTAGACGCTATAAGAGCATGATCGACCAAGTCAAACGCACGTGAGAGGTCAAAGAAAACCGCAGCAACACATCTTTTCGCCTCCAGACTATGCACGACGGTTCGCAGTAGTTTGCGTGCTGCTCCTACAGTATATAAAAAGAGTTATAACTTCTTCTTTCGGAGCGGAATACAAAAGTAATAAATTAGTCTTAAAAATATGATTAGTTGTCAATGGCGAAGGAGACCCGAGTAGGTACCTCAGAGGTACAGCTACGGAGTGTTAAGTACCAGTAGTTAATTGTGTATTTTTTTTAGTTTAAAAAAGGTTAACAAATGAAGCCTGGGGCTCAGGTCCAAGATGAAGGTAATAGTAATAACACATTTAATATTTTAAATACGCTTGTATTTTATTCTAATTCTTGTGTGTGTCTAAGACTGAGGGAGTATTTAGCGCAATGGAGATGTCAAACACGGGTGAACTCCTCCACCAAAGTACATTGGTTTTAAGCGATAATTATGATAGGTACTACTTTCGCATCGTTCCAGCTCGCCTCCGCCATTCGTACATAGATAGTGATAGATAATGACAATGACAGTACTTTTTCCCCGGCTTTTGGCGCCTTTACGTGACACAGGAGACCGCGCATGAATGCTATTTGAGCTACTCACATACACTACAGCAAAATAGCAAAATTATTCAACAAGGGGTTAAAATAAGCAATTATGACACGAAGAATATGACAGAATCAATTAATGAACATAAGGAAAAAAGAATATTCCATTCCATTACAATTTTTGGATTCCGTACCCAAAGCAAGGCAAGGTCGATCGTCATCCTGCGAAATCTTTGCCAAATAGAACATAACAATACTTAAGAAACCCGGATTGGATTTTCGAGACAGAAGAATCATTTACGAACTATACAGGGAAAGGCAACACTGATTGTGATTGGGGAAGAGCACGGGAGGGTAAAGATCCAACAAGGAGTAAGACAGGGGTGTCAACTTTCGTCGCTCATTTCTTTTTTTATAGAGTCAGCCATAAATAAAATAACCGAAAAGGCTCACGGGTCAGTAAAATCCGACATAAAATATTTTATATACGTATTGCAGGCAATATAGCAGCACTAGGCATAAATGCCACTCAATTGAAAAAACCTCTCAAAAAATGAAAAATGCGAATTCCATTGGGAATTAATATTTAAAGAGTTTTAATTAAAAATCAACTTAAACAAAACTAAAATCCTTACCGCATCAAAAACTTACTCAAAAAAGAGAACAATCAAATAACACAAGAATTTCATAAATTGAACATTTTAAATATTTAGGTAGTAGTATTATCAATAGTAAATCATGATCATGATGTAGTCATGATATTATTGCTAGAATAGCCATGGCCAAACCGTCATTTAACAACAAGAAATAAACATATTTAGATCCAAAATATCAATAAAAACCGGAAAACAGTTCATAAAATCGTATGTATGGTATTTAGTAGAAACGTGGACCCTGACACAGAACGATATGGAGAGGTTGGAGGCGTTTGAGATGTGGTGCTGGAGGAGGATGGAAGGCATAAGATGGACGGAAAAAATGACAAATGAAGAGGTCTTGAATAAGATAGGAGAGAAAAGGACACTACTAACACAAATAGAAAATAAAAGAGGAAATATGATAGAATAGAGGATATCTGCTAAGACATGACCTTTTCCTCACAAATATCATAGAAATAAAAAAAGGTAGAGGAAGGCCAAGACGAAATTATTTTGAGCAAATAAGAGGAACGGTTAAAGTCATGTCGTACCAAGAAGTGAAGGAGAAAGCCCAAGAAAGAAACGGCTGGCGATGGATGATACCTACACCGACAAAAGCACAGCTCTTAAATTGAAGAAGAAGATCTAAAGTAAAAAATATAAACTCAGTGGAGTGGACAGTGTGCAGTGGTCCGTCCGTCTGTCTGTCTGTCTGTCTGTCACAGGGTTATATGTAGGTAATTAAATTTTTCACAAACGATTCATTTTTGTTGCCGCTATAACAACAAATACTAAAAACAGAATAAAATAAATATTTAAGCTATATACCATACAACAAAACTTATTTTTGTCGCCTTTTTAAGGGTTCCTTACCCAAAGGGTGAAAACGGAACCCTATTACTAAGACTTCACTTTCCATCTGTCCGCCCGTCTGTCTGTCTATCACCAGGGTGTATGTCATGATCATGAACCATGACAGCTTGACAGTTTAAATTTTCATAGGCAATGTATTTTCTAAATAATAAAGCAGAAAAAAAAGTGGAGATCCTTTACAACAAACGTGATCGGTTGCGTTCACTTTGCAGCTCGTTTGTATGCGGCGCCATATACGCCACGTGCAAAGTTAACCGAGTCAGTTAAGATGGGATAACGGTTTGTATGAAACTCTCGGTGCGCGAGTCCGACTCGCACTTGGCCGGTTTTTCTGATTTTATAACTGTTACCTCGATATTTATAGCCAAGAAAATTCTCAGCGTCAGTGCTGAGACAATTCGCAAAAGAATCACAATATGCAATTCTGTAGCTTTATTGAGGGGGGAAATTTGCAGACTGATGACATATCAGCTAACGTATAAACTTTGTTACAATCAAATAAAAATAACAGAAGAGTTTACAGGAGAAATTCCGGTTAAATAGCTTATTAATTGAGCGATAAAAATTAATTGAAACGAAGCTAACAACAATTGCAGTTTATACGTGGCCGACCCCTATGCGTGGCGAAAACTAGGACACACATCAGAACTACCAGATCCTAAAAAATCTGAATCAATGTCAAACAGATCTAAGGTAAAGCAAAAGTTTCATTACAACAAATGGTTCAGAATGTAAAAAAAAAAAATCTTTTTTTTTTTCAGAACAGATCCGGGATCCAAATTCATTTCCAAGTAAAATATATATTTTACGTGCAATGTAGTGTGCTTTTTATTTAATTCATAGACGAACTAACTATTCACCGATTGATGAATCCGTATTAAAAGTTGTATAACTTACAACACAAAAAACTTAAACTAACTTATAAATGAAAAAATTACTTAGATAGATAGATTTTATATTTGTAATAATCAAATCATACATTGTCAATCTAAGCTATAACACAATCATAGCCATTATTATTATTACATATAGAATAAATTAAATTCAGTATTCTAATTTTTATTCAGTATACATAAAAAAATAATGAAAAAAAAACCTGTTCTCCGCGGCATGGTTCCGAAGACGCTGGCAGCATTTGCTCGCTGAATCGCAATACGAATGCGTTGTGCGGGGGTGCTATCAGTTCTTCAGTCCCTAGAAGTTTCTATTAACCTTTCACTAAGGTGTGGGCGCTGGGACTTCACGGACCCAAGGTCGCGATCCTGAAAGGAATTAAATTATATTCGGGGCCGACACACGTCTATGCTTATTTACTTTCAATTTTTTCGTCTGCTTCTCTTCTGCTGCCACCCTGCTCTATAAAATGTTCCATGAAGATGAGACTGGGCCAGTGTGTCTACACGAGTGACGTCCCATACTATCACCCGGCCCAACCTCCACGGAATCAGTGACATTCCGTCCGGTCTCTTGCCATCATCCCTGGCAATGCCTGATGGCTTTAGAACCGCCGGCACGTTGACGGTGGCAAGTGAGCGGCGTTTTATGTTGATAAGAGCGGCATGCCTAGATAAGCGGCCTGCACTTTTTTGACATGAGAGGCCGTGGTGTTCCCCCGTGTTGGCCTTGTTGCCGCAGGGGTATCTCTGTACATATAGGAATTCCAAGCCGCAGGCATGTGGCAATGCGGAGGGTGTCGGGCCCCAAAAAGGTACCAGTGTTGGTTGATAACAAAGCGTGCAGCCAGTGGACAGCTTCTCTCGTATCCGTTGCTAAAATTCTGGTACGTTCAGAGCCCGTACTGCGACTCAAGAAGGAACCATAAATACATTTTGGTTCAATATCATCCCAGGCCCTTTGAGATTTGAAATTTTCAGGAAAATCCTCTGATCAACCTTGTTCGGCCTCCGCCAAGCGCACAGTCTCATAGTTTAAAGGGAAGAAAGCCCTCAGAATTTTTCCTATGAGATCTGCCGAGCTATGGGCAGAGGACAAAAAAGCTGACGTGGTGGGAGGTAATTTTGCGAATTCCTATTCCACCAAACCGAATGGGATCCAGATGATGCTTGGGTCCAGGATTCTTTGCTGCACTGAATATTTAAATACATTTCAGATTCACTTTGTCATTTATTATGTCATCTATTTAAGTTAGTACATTTTGAAATTTTTTGTGGACCGCAGCGAAGTACATAAGTCAATTTCGGGACGAAAATGCAGAATTTAAGAATAGTAGAGTAGCGAAATGTGGGATAATTTCAAGTATACGGCTTTCATGGTTTTTGAATTTAGCAACAGATTCTGAAATAAAGCTCGGAAAAATATCTTCGAAAATAGGAGACCCTAGCTAGGTGGCTAAGAAAATATCTGTGTACTATTTTTATGTTTGGTGTTCTTAGAACATCAAATTTGGGTTTTAAATCGAGTAAATTTAAGGAGGGGATTTGAATAAAGAGCTCGCACTTACTAAAATTAAGTTCTAAGCTAATTGATTTGAATTAGGATTGATGGTTGAAAGGTTAGACAGTAAGTAGTAGGGTTCCGTCGACAAGGTACCAAAAGTTAAATTTTGATCTCGAATAATAGGGTGAATGCGGAATAAGGTGCTATTTAATCTGAGGATTTCTGCCCGAGAGGGTCGCCCTGCTTACAGCCTACTTGCGACGATTAATCATTTTCTTCTCTTCATATCTCAGTGATAGAATGCAAACAGTGGATGTAAATGGAACCCATCCTGACATTCAGACTGTATTCGTGCTACAAAAAAGAGACAGTTGTTCTATAGAGCGTGGAGCATTTCTAAAGACTGGGCTGACAGGATAGTGTCATCTGAATGATCTTCAATCGACTTATTTATTATAATTGTAAAGCTGGATTTAAAAGTAAAAAAAAAACATCAATATGAAATTACTTTAATATCAGTGACAACCCTACTAATTCCAAGTTTTATTTAGATTTTAAATGACATCTGTCTTTAACTTAAGCGATGTTCAAAAGATGCTAGGGTTGATATGTGCAGATTTTTACACTAATGTTTAACAAACTGTATCTCAAAAATGGATAGAAATATTTACATAGTTCATAATTGGTGAAAAATGAATTATTCAGTCTGAACAATTCCCGGTTTGCTTAAAAGAACCTCGATCTATTCCACCCTGTATATACTCTGAGTTCCTGTGACTATTTATGATACACGGATGTTATGATTGAGGTTGATATGATTTTGTCACTCAATTTTAAATATGACTGATCTAAGCTGATTGTGTTTTATTATAAGATAAAAATTTATACTTAATCTTTCATAATCCAATTTCATAATTTTAAAACAAGTATTAGTCCTATTTTTTTTTTTTTTTGTAGAGTAAGTAAACGTGATTTTTTGACAACCCTATCGAAAGTACAGTAAATTTTACACAACAAACATTAGATTGTAAAATATTATTTGCTACGGCTCTTTTATCACCTTGGTAAATTTTGACTAAATGACTCTATGGAATAAATCTATTCACTCGAGACCTTTACAATTTATAAATTAATGTTATAAGTCATTAGGCGGCACAATTAATTTTTTCATCAAATTAATCAAAACGTTTATTCTGTAAGTAAGCCACAATGCGGCACTTTTACGTGTCTAAATCTGAATCTACATGTATTTCACAAGAGGAGACCGCTGTTGAGAAGAAAGCCGAAAGAAACTCAACAGTAAGTATTTTTTTCGTAAATTATTCTTAAAAACTAATACAATTATAGCTAGGTAATTGATACAATAGAAGATATATACAAGATTCTCCAAATCAACGTTTACACTAATAATTATACGAAATAAAGTGATTTTTTCAAAGATGTAGAAGGTCTCTAAACTCTCAGTTTTAATTCCGTGGAAATCTGACGCTTCATTGTATTACCAGACAAAAATAAACTCCTTGTGCCTGTGGTAAGAATTTCAAAATAAATAAAAAGCAGAACTTGGCTTCTGCATTTTATATATGTTAAATTACAATACCTGTAATATATCATCTATTACAACATAGAAAGCATAATTTTAAATTGCATAGTATGGACACAATAAATTACAATGTTTTTTTCTGGGGGAAAATAAAAATGTTGCTGGTATCACTCTGATGAGTTTCATGTATTACAAACCATTGGTTCAAGATTATAAGTTTATAATCTTGATTATTAGTAAATTATTGGAGTTTACTCCTTAAGAATCGATTTTCATATATAAGCCCGGGGTATGAAAATTATGGGGTATAAAATCGAACGTATCTGCCGTGCTAATTTAAAAAGTCGTATCTCAGTATACGATCGGGGTAAAAATACGACTTCTTAATTTAGCAGGTTATGCGTTATGCGTTATAGACTAAGGTCCCGATATAAAATAAACTTCACCGAGATGTTTGTTTGATGAAATGTATTTTATATTTAATTTAATATGTCAATAAATATATTGCATATGGGTTGCCTAACAAAGGTCAGAGTATAGCAAAGGGTGCGCCCGATTTTAGGACAGAAAATTTACGACCAAAATTTTTTTTTGTTGTTTTGGGCTTAAATTAGATTGAATCTTATAGATTATGCTAAAATAAGCATATTTTATTTATTAAACTTTTTCTCTCAGATCGATATTTACCAAGATATTAGGATTCAAATGCATAACATATTTTGATGTAGGTACGTAATAGTAGACTATTTACGAGGGTCCATGTAAGCAAGCATTTTGACGCTCCGCTCGCTTCGCTCGCTCCGCTATACATGGTCACAAAACAAACCTAACCTAACCTACAGTTTTCGGTTTTCAACCCATGTACCATATTTTCAGCAAGCATTTTTACCTAAAAAACTTCAATATCTCTGTAAATATTAATCTGAGCCAAAAAAATTTACTAACAAAACATGCTTATTTTAACACGTTTAATAAGATCCATAAATAAAAATAAGGTGTTATATTGACATAAATTACTCGTCTCCGAAATTTGTCTGTCTCGGATTCGGAACCCTTTAAAATAAATAATGTTTGAACCTCAATATCTCGGTAATTATAAAGTTTTAAATAAAGTTGCCCCTACAAAACATGCTTATTTTAGCGTCCTCTATACGATAGCATCACAAAAAATAGGTGTCATGATGACACCAACCCCATCAAAACAAAATTTTTCTAAGTCCCGCGCACCCTTTGCTATACCCCAACCACCCATATGCAATATATTTATTGACATTTTAAACTAAATATAAAATACATTTCATCAAATAAACATCTCTGTGAAGGTCATTTTATATCGGGAGCTTAGTCTATAACGCTTAACGCATAACCTGCTAAATTAAGAAGTCGTATTTTTACCCCGATCGTATACTGAGATACGACTTTTTAAATTAGCACGGCAGATACGTTCCAAAAATATAAGTATTGCGAGGATTGACGTTTGGTTGTCAAAGGCGACGGTTGAAAATTTTATCAAATTTTATTTTATTTATAAGTTAATTCAGTTTTAGAGTCCTTTTCGCTGTTTTTGCGATGAGTGAGTCAAGTCGAGGTGTCGTGAGTGATACGTCACTTTTAGAATGTGGGCAGCGGGCAGCTCCGTCCTGGCTATCTGAAGTGGAGTTTGATAATAAGGCAGGGCCGAGTCAATCGGATATTGTATCGAACGCTGAGTCCATGTCGGATGTGCGGCATATAGCGGTGAAGCGTGCTTGTGGTCTGAGTCAACTTGTATATAATCTGTGTCTGAGCGACGAAAGCTGTGGTTGTAGTGATAGTTTTATCACAATAGGCAGGAAACCTAAACGCTTGCGGGTTTTAGCAACCGCCAAAACGCAGCTGGAGCCGGACGGTGTGCCTGACAAGCTATTTGAAGTTTATATAGTGTCAAAAGAAGATTTACCGAAACAGATTGGTTTGGCAAAGTTGCTGTAATTTAAGGGTATAAAAGGAATTTTATCCGTCAAGTTTATGGGTCCACGTAAAGTTCGCATACAGTTTAACTCTAAGGATGATGCGGAGAAGCTTCTGGCTTCTCAGGAGTTTAACAATGAGACGAGACGTTCTTATTGGTCTAATATGGCATGCTGCACTTATGGAATTATAAGGCAGGTTGAGTTGGAGGTTGAGGGAGACGAATTTTTAAAGAATATTGAAGGGTCTGAAGACATTTTGTCAATATGTAGACTGAACCGTTTGGATCATGATGGGCGTTGGGTTAAGGCTGAAGCTATTCGTCTGTGTTTTAAGGGAACTTCTTTACCGCCATATGTTTATGCCTACGGTTGCCGATTTAAGGTAAATCAGTACCTACACTTTCCCGGTTACCCAATGTTCAATATGTTGGAAGTTCGGTCATCTGAGCAGGTTTTGTCCTACTACTAAAGTTACTTGTCCGAAATGCGGCGGGGAGCATGCCAATTGCGAAACGACTATTTTTAGATGCATTAATTGTAAAGGCAGCCATATAGCCTTAGATAAGTCGTGCCCGGTTTTTGTGAAGGAGTAAGTAATTCGCAGGATTATGTCTGCTGAGGGATGTATATATAAACGGGCTTTTTGGTTGTATATGCAAAATAAGGAAAAAAAGGATACGGATGTTTGTAGTCAGGATGCGCCATCTGTTTTAGAGAATGACTTAAGTTTTGGAAAGTCATATAGAGATGCTGTTTTGTCGAAGCCGTTACAATCTAAAGAGTCTGAAGATTCTGTCTGTCAGGCTGAGGGCCAGCGATCAGTAAGTCAGTACAGATTAGAGAGCGAGCCACAACAAGAGGTTCGTAAGCCGCGGAAGTCAAAAAGAGTAACAGATGAGAAGAGGTCCGAGTGTCTATTGATCAATCAGCCTACTATTGAGCGGGCTGATATGGAAGATCAAAGACAAAATAAGGACAAGAAGAAGAGACGTATTACTTTTGAAAGGCTGGTTGAGAAGACGAAGGATATTTTGTTTTCTACCGAAAGTTGGGAGGAGAAGTTCAAAACGCTGTTTGGAGTTGTTGTTAAGGAGATTTTGGATTTATTTAAGGATTTTTTTAAGGAAGGTGATTTTGTACGTTTGTTTTTGTCTAATGTAAATGGCTAGGTCTAATACCAGATCTTTCTTGAATGTAATGTTCAATTCAATATTGGCGGAACCCTTATCGGAATCGGCTAAATTTGTATACAGTTTTTTTTATGTAAATAGTGTATACAAATTTAGTTGTTTTCGTGTACATGTTATTTTTAAGTTTATACGGTTTATGTTTTTATTTATCTATGTCTTTTAGATGAATGATGTTGTGTATTAGGCCTGCTGGAGCTGGCATGTTCAACAAAATGATCAAAGCTCCTTAATTAATAGATAAAAAAAAAAAAGTATTGCGATACTACGGTAGAAAGGTCGTATCTTTGTATGGATTTCATAGTAAGATACGGTTTTTTTTCCGTAGCACTGCAGACTGTAGTAGCTAAACTAGCCGCTCGAGGGCGCTTTACATCACGCTTCCTTATTTAGTTACTACTCATGATCTCTCCAATTTGTTAAAAATTAATCGGAAGTAAATTTTCCTTGTAAAATATTGTAATTTTGCTGTATATTATACTCGTATATTAATATTATGTACCTTCTCGTTCTTGTTTGCAGCACCCAACAGGGTACATAATGTGATACTTAAACTATTTACTAATCATTATGTGCAATAAAAGTATTGAGTATTGAGTATATATTTTATAATCGTTCTTAAGGCCAGGCGCGCACCACGATTTTAGTCGCGCGATAATTTTGTCGCATAAATGCAAGATATGGGTTTATATGCGAGTGCGCGCACCACGATTTTCATAAACCCAGAAGTACGCTTATTTCTGCGACAAAATTATCGCGCGACTAAAAAAAATCGTGGTGCGCGCCTGGCCTGAAGAGTAAACTCCAGTCGTGCGTCGGAGCTGACACACACACTTTTTTTTTTTATATTGACAGATTATTATTTATATTGCTATATAAATAATAATCTGCCGCATCCCGTCATATTAAGCAAAACGCAAGCTGTCAACTGTCAACCATAATGTATCAAACTATGCAAAACAATTCTTTGACGCGTCCGTCGTGTCGCGTCATGTCATTCGGCTTCTAGGCTTCTACCTTGAATGTTCGAATGTGCTCTCTCACCTTTGTTCGTGTTATTTTCGCTGCTTTCGTTGAGTTTATTGTTACTAATTTGTTGAGTTTTTTGTTACGTTTTTGTGTTACCTGTTATACTGTTACGTTGTTTGTGTGGTTTCTTGTTTTAATAAGCAAGATGAACCCTCGACCAAGCACATCCCAGGAGAAGGAATCCGACTTCCTTTCTCCTAAAAAGAAAAGGCCACGTGGGGCTTTTTCTCACAACGAGAAGTCAATCATAGTAAATGAATACAAAGGCATTATAGAGACTTGGCCACAAACAGAAGGTAGGAGTGCGACAGAATGTGCGAAAAAAACTGCTGAATTAACAGGAGTAGGTAGCACTGTCAAGTGTATACAATATTTTGAAGCAGTAAAAGAAGAAGCAATAAAGAGAATAAACACTTTGATCCACCGAAGAAACCTGGACCACAGATGTCGTTCAAAAACAAACTGGACGAATTCACATTCTCGGCAATCCGAAGAAAAGTGCATCATTTTTTTTATTTCATAAGAAAATTATAGCCCTCCTACTTGTTATTTCATTATGGACGATATCAATAGTTTGTGGATTTACTTACATATATCACTCAACGTAAAGCTTTACTTATTACTTATTTTATAGCTTTAGATACCTATCGTAGAATATTTAATTCCCTGATACTAATTTCAATGCAATCCATAATACAAAATTATTAAAACAGCGCACATTAAAATTATAGCTTGTGTAAAAAATGTTTCTTACCTCTGAAACGTCAAATTATGACAGATGTCCGAATTCCACGGAATTAAAAATCAGAGTTTAGGCGTCACGACATGCAATATAGATAGGTATAATTAATTAAAATTTAATGCCGTTGAAAATGTATACGGTCTCAAGGCGTCAAAATAAATAACTGATGCTATAAAATAATAACTTAATTTAAATTTCTTAGAGCAGTTTCATTATTTGCCTAGCTTTGTTATAGACTTATTTGATCTTTATAGCCCAAATAGAAAAGAAATCGTACAAAAGGCGGACTTAATGATGCTGGACAAAAGTTGCCGAAAAAACCTCGCGTGATTTGTACACAACACAAGCCCTATGTTAATATTACGTACCGTAATTTATTTATATATTTAATCTTTATTGCACAATACAAAAAAAGTACAAATGGCGGACTTAATGCCTTTAAGCATTCTCTACCAATACAGACAAACAGTAATACAACACAAATTAATTACCTAAAGATATATATAAGAATGTATATATAATTAATTAATTACCATAAACTTAAACGAATACTTTATATGATATACTTACATACATATATTATGTCCCAAAGTAAAATATTTCGAAGAGAGTTAGGAAGAGAGACTGTCCAAAAGATGCTTGCGCAACATGTGCTTGAAGGAGACCTTGCTCTGAGCTTGCCTGATGTTGAATGGGAGAGCGTTCCAGAGGCGTATTGCCTGAACCGGGACTACTAGCTTAAGTCTACGGGAAGTACGGAGAGTGCAACCAGGGTTAGCAGTCACAAATTGAAACTTGGATTTGAAATAATCGGGAGTGGTTGGATCAAATAAGATCGAAAAGAGATTGCAGAGAATTCTTTGAGATCTACGTTACAATGACCTAGCCTGAAATGTTATTAAGGTGAAAGGTAAGTTTGAATATTTTTTGTTATTTCATCTTAACTGGGTTGAAAATCGACCATACGTCGTTTGAATCTGGGGGCACTACATTTATTTGCTTTATATTTGCCCAAATTTTTAGGGCAATGAGGCTACAACAAGGCGCCGAGTTTAATGACCAATATAAAATACTCGTACTTTGATGTCTTTGATGTATTTCCTCGAATTGGTCCTCTAAAGCACTCTGAATAGTCTCGACTGAAAATACAATATATCGGATAGGTACCCTTGAAATGCCCCCAAACGTTTCACCGAATGCTTCATTTTGTCGAACATAACCGTATTCAAAAGTAAACTAAAACGTCTGTAATATAATCCGTGTACATACACGGATTATTAAAGGTGGGTTTTAAAAACGTATTTCGTGTTTGATAAAATTGTATTTAACAAAAAATTGGGGTATCAGTTTAGCCGCTTCCTTTTCATGGACATATAATTTATTTCATTCGATTTTATTGTTGAACACGGATTATTTTTAGCTTCTTGGTTTAGTATTAAAGGCGGTTCTTTTTTATCAAAAAATATATATATTTCACTCGATCTATGGCGATAATTATTGATTCGGTTTGGTGCTGTATACAATTTTGAGTGTTAATCAAATAGTAGGACAATTAAGCAAGCATGTAATTAAGAAAATTGGTTTAGGAGCTTATTTCACACCGCAAAATGGGACAAATATAAATTTTATTTATGCTGTTATAAAGCAGCGGGTAGTTAAATGCTAGCCAGTCAACATGCGTGCGTGGTTGCTGAGTTTGTTCATCGCGGCTTATGCTGTCTGCGCTCAGAGTTCAGGGGTAAGTTTTATCAAATTTATACAAACACCAATGTCATCCTCAAAAAGGTTTCAAGACTGAATTCAGTGAGGTGAAGAAGGCCTTCATGGAATGGAAAATGAAATTAGGACTTCGTTCACTGTAGAAAAATACACGCGAGGTTTCCTTCTACCCCTCCCTCCCCCAACGTGATCTGTCGAGATTTTTCTGATGAATTCTTTCATCGAGAAGAAAGAACATATAATGCGAATGTAGTATGTAGCTAATGTCTACATTTAGTATAGCATGCAGTATAACTGTAGCCTAATGCATATTGCTTGGATAAGCGTTAACCTTATTGTAAAAATTTATATAAGCTAATGTTTTGAGTAATTAAACGTTCACTACTATCTAGAGCCCGGCATATACTTTGTCTCCCATCAACGTCCCTGGTCGACCACATTAAACACATATATTACATGTCGATCCTGCACTAACGTTCCGAAGACGAACTTCTGAACCAGCCAGAACCTCAGAACCTCGCACCGGACGGTGCGGCGGGACACCGCACCGTCCGGGACACCACACCGTCCGGGACACCACAAGAAACAAGAGGAACCACCAGACTGACGATGCAGTCTCAAGAATGAAGATTTGAATTAACTTGAAAAAAGAAGAAGACAATTATGAAAGAAGCCATAAGAAGAAACAAGTGTCAAGAAAAGAAGAGCGTTGTCCAGGGTTATCCCGGCTCGCAAATCAAGAGGTGTCCAGGGTTATCCCGGCCCATCTCAAGAGGTGTCCAGGGAAATCCCGGCCCATGCTCGAGGGTGTCCAGGGTTAGCCCGGCCCGTCATCGCATCGCGCATCAGCAACGGCATCGAGCTCCACGTGCCTGCCAGCCGCCAGCGCATCAACGTCCCGCCATGCATCGCGCAACGTGACGACTCGTGATGACCTCAATATCGTTCGTTAGGCATTACTCCTACGTAAGCGTTGAATTAAGTAAGTGAATATTTTATTGTATAACTTATGTTTTCGGTTATAATTATTTTACATTTACGCACGATTTAATTTTATTATGTCTACTGATTTGCAAGATTTATATACTAAGTCGGAATATATAAGAGAATATTTAGTTAAACTTGGCCCTCAGAGGCGTCAAAAGGAAATCGCATCTAAGAAATTAGAATGAGATTTTTTATAATATTTTTTTTATTATATAAAAATTAATTAGCTATACAGGTTAACGTCCAATTCCTTAAAAAAAAAATCTTTTACATACATAAATTGTTAGATAGCTTTCGTACATGAAATTGTTACCCGTGTCACTTAGCATTTCTAATTATTATTTTTTTGAAATCAGATATCATCACTTAAAATCATTATAATAATCGTCGCCAATAATTTTTTTTAGATGCAAATGTCGTTAACAACTTACACATTTCGCAATTTCCGCGCGCACGGAAATGCATACCGCGCCGCGAAGTCCGCGCGTAAGCAAAAATTTTAAGTAGATCACGCGTGTTCGCTGTCTACAAGTAAACTTTTAATTATTGGTGAATGTAATTTGATATTCACATTTAGAAATTTTATTGAACAATTATACTATAGCTAGTTATTGGATTGATCACCTAATAACTTAGTGACAGTTAATTGAGTTATATTTGCGTAGATATTTCTTTTATAAAGTATTACAATATGAAATTTTAATTTCAAATATATATTTTTTTACTCTCTCAGTACTTGGTAAGGTACGGTACAGATTTATGTTAGGAGGTGAAGGCACATTTTTATAATGTGTACTTGCATCGGTTAGTTCACAATCCTTTTACTTGATCATAGTGTGACCTACCGTCCTCCGTGAGAGTATTTGGAGACTTTTAGTCCTAATATATATTGTGTTTCTAAGTACAGGCGACGGACCTGATATGCCATTTGGGTGACCATGCCCATGTTTTGAGTTAAGGGTGCGCACGGACGCGCAGCCCAGTTAGTATATTATTAAGGGTGACCATGCCCTGGGTAGCCATTCCCGTTAATTATTTTTGGAGCGAAGACTCCATTGGTACGGCATTAGATATTTTTTAGGGTAAATGTACCGATACCGTAATACCAGTACCTTATATGTGATTAATACACAACTTTAATAGCAAATTTTTATAATTTTTTTTTATTTTGAGAGAGATTATTTGATAATAAGACTGATTATTTTGCTGAAACCGACAGGAATTTTAATAAAAATAATTTTAACTTCAACTATAAAATATTTCTTTTGAAACAGTGACACTGGGACATGACGATATTTTTTTTTTGGGGAGACTTACTAATTATTTTTATCTTTGATATATTCTTGTAAAGTGTATGAACTTAATTATAAGTAGTTTACACAGTGGTCCCCCCATCTTCATTTCGAATTGTAAACAAGTAAGTAACATGCATTATTTTTTTTTCTTTTTCTCCAGCACCCCGGGGGTGAAGGGATCTTACGGGGAAGCTGTAGTATGTAGCTAATGTCTACATTCATGCAGTATAACTGTAGCCTAATGCATATTGCTTGGATAAGCGTTAACCTTATTGTAAAAATTTATATAAGCTAATGTTTTAAGTAATTAAACGTTCACTACTATTTAGAGCCCGGCATATACTTTGTCTCCCATCAACGTCCCTGGTCGACCACATTAAACACATATATTACACGAAGATGCAACGTAAGCTGCGACTGCCTTCATCATGTCTGCGAAGATGCATATACAGGATCTAATCGTTAAGTGTAACCAGTCAATCAAGACTCAATGAATGTCATATCGGAAGTAAGTTACCCAATGATTAAAACCTTATCAAAAACGTTTTTTTCATAATGTTATATTCGGTAATCATTTATTAATATACTTTTACAATTATCACCGATTCGTTATTATACAAAATGATGACAAACATGACAACTTAGCCTATGTGCCATAGATACCTCACTCTACCCTACTTAATATACATGAATAAGCATATCCTCTGACAATAGTATCATCTTCAATAAATAGCCAAATAAGCAATCCACATAGTTATAAAACATAGCAAAACACAAAGCTGTCTTAAACCAATCCTGTGATCCCTTTACATGACCTTCTCTCCACACAAAAAGACAACGGTGTTATTAAAAAAATATATTTTGGCCTTATTGAATGAGCATGTTCACAATCACATTAAATAATATTTCCTCTTATCAAAAACCACATATGTTTTTCCAAAATGAAACTTACGAAAATCACAATTTCTTGTTTCCAATTTAGATTGCTATTATTTTATGCGGGGTCTCCGCCCCCCGAGCTCCTCGCCTTCTTCGATCGCCCCTTGTTCAAGTTACTTATTTTAATAATCATTTTCTTCTACGAATAATATTTTATTTTTTTACTTTCTTAGTCTGACTTGGCGCAGGCGGACCAAATATCAAATGCCATTAAAATGATACCACGGGTACGTATTGATTGTTAGTCGCCTTAACCTCTGCGTACTCCATAAAGTACAGTCGAGTTCATAAACTAATGACCTTCATGTCGGTTCTTCCTCTGAACCATCTGGCCCGATAATAGCGTAGACAACGAAAAATGCCCTAAAAAATATGTGTACTCGCCTGTTTTGTCAACGGCATAGACGAGGTCAGATATTTTTGATTACATTTTTGCTCATAAATTTAAGAACTCGACTGTACTATCAAATCGAGTATCAAATGAAGTGTTCATTAAAAATATATCCATATTATCAATTTTATGTAGGGATCCTTGTGTTGCATTACTCATTTGCTGGGGGTCCTGGCGTCCACGAATTATTTTATGGACGGTCGCTTTTCAAGCGGTCTTCAGCAGTGTGTAATGCATCGGGGACTTGGTGGCTTTGGTGTTCACGTGAACCTGGTATGTTCAGGCATCTTGGTCGCTTTCTCTATACTTTCCAGGAACTGCAGGGAAAGTCTTCCCCTGTCACCAGGAGCACTTCCAGGGTGTCGTTTTTCTCACTAGCTATGCGACCGACGCCGACCGATTAAAATTTTGGTTTGGCATAGATTTATATGGATGTGAGACGGATCATAACGCAAAGGGACAGGAAGGTACTGGAAGCCTATAGAATGAGGTGTTGGAGTTGGATGAAGAAAATTAGTCGGACAGAAAAAGTCACTATTTATAAGTAATCGTATGCCAGCGTTAACCAAATGTATATTTTGAAGCAAGAAAAACAAAACTTTTTCGCTTTAATTTTATAAATTGTTAGTCTATCCATCTTTGTTAAATTACAGTTTACTTGAACAAGCTAGCTATATTACTTTTTCAGGTATTATATGTTAAGTTAGTAACCCGTGTTATTCGCTCACGAATATAGAAAGTACAGTATCGCAGTAACCACGGTGCACGGGTACGATCATCAAGATCTAATTGCATTTGTGAGTTTTCGCGTAATCTGCTAGGCAGACATTTTCAGGTGCACTTGAACAATAAACCGCGTATAGTGCCGGGAAAATGTTTGTGTGAAAGTCCCAGAAATTCCCGATAATAATACGTACCCTGAAATAACAATACTTTTCATAATTTTCAGAATGTCAAGCTCAGCAACGAGGAAGTACAGGTAGGGCGTTTCATTAAAATATATTTTTGATTAACAAAATACTCCACCATCGAAAGAAAGTGAGAGTTTAATCGCCTACTTTGTAAAATTATTGTCTCGTAAAATATACCCCCTCCACAATGGGGGTAGGACCCCAAAATTTGACTCGGCAGATCATAATTTCTATAAAGTTGTAAAGTAAAGCCTCATTGTATGTGGCAGTTTTATGGCAAAATAGGTAGGTACATACCTACCTATTTTGCCATCAAACTGCCATATTTAGTCTTATTCTACCTGTAGTATAACTCAAAAACTAAAACTCGTGAAATGGTACTTCTTACTAAATAATCTCACAAATTGTACTCGCAAGTATATATTATAATGGGGAATGGATTGAATATTTCAAAAATCTTGCATTTTGTTTATAGGTGGGAATTAAATTTGATACACTTTCCGGTTTCCGATTGAGCTGAAATTTTGCACGAATATGCAAATCGCGTGACAATGCAATATTATGATGACGTGGAGCTGATCTGATGATGGAGTTGGAAGGTGGCCATAGGAACTCCGTAATAAATACAGCAATAATATCGAGTTTGGGCTCTTTAGAATCGTCTTTGTGAGCAATTGATGGATGTTCAAAGAAACGTAGAGTCGGCTATAAAAGCTTGTCACAAAAATGAATTTTTTAACTTATTTTATTCTGTTTTTAATTTGTTCAGACACATAGACAGACAGACAGACAGACAGACAGACGGACAGCAGAATATTTGTAATAATATGGTCCCATTTTTTACCCTTTGGGTACGGGAACCTAAAAATAAAAATAAAAAGATAAAATTTGTTTCTTTCCGCCTTGTATAAATAATAAATTATCACACTAATATTATAAAGGCGGAGTGTGTCTGTGTGTATGTTTGTTACTTCTTCAGGCTCAAACGGCTGGATCAATTTTGATAAAATTTGGCAAGGCGGTAGCAGTATGACACCTTGGATTAACACAATGGCTACTTTTTATCTCGAAAA
This sequence comes from Apotomis capreana, assembly GCA_947623375.1. Classification (NCBI taxonomy): domain Eukaryota; kingdom Metazoa; phylum Arthropoda; class Insecta; order Lepidoptera; family Tortricidae; genus Apotomis; species Apotomis capreana. The sequence goes on from OX392520.1 coordinate 5,524,606, forward strand.
AATGCAGTGTTCCCGTGGGACGAGCGGGTAACACCGCGGGGCGCAGCTAGTGTTTTATAAATTGTTAGGCGACTTTCGTTAGCAAGAGAGCTATGTTAAAATACAATTCATAGGTACTCATACTCATTCATCTATTTCATTCCAAACTGCCTTTATGGTTATTGTGGTCAACATTCCCAAGCATTAAATGACTAAAATTATAAATAAAATAAAATTTGTACAATATTACAATCTCCTAGATTTAACGATATTTATTGTAATCATATAACGATATTTATTGATATAATATATCGATATCATGCATTTTCTGTGATCTCTGGATGTTCGATCAATAATATAGAACCCAATTTATTCCATAAAACATGGAAATAGTCGCAAATATTTACGTATTTTATGATGAAAAAAACACTGCCTGAATCAGGTCTTTATATGTTCTTCTGGCTTTGTCCTTGACTGTAAAATTAAGATTCCAAATGAAGTACACTTACTACGAGTAAGAGTATGAGTAGCAATTGCATTTTAATATTAATGAATTCTGATCCACCTGGGGTGCTGTGATGACGCTTGAGCTGGGTACCGCCCCGGGCGCCTTGAAATTGACGTTGACTTGATGAAGGCGCTCCAGCCCTCTGCTGGCAGCGCTGCTTCTGTGGGCCACTACTGGCTGTATTCGCCGAATAGATTATTAATAACTAAAAATGCTCATTTCGATTAACAGCAATTAGGTATATAAACTTATACTAAGCTTTTTTATCGTTTGTATAATTTTCCCCTACTACCTAAATATGCACCTAAGAGCATATCAACAGCCCTGCTCAGTCAAAAAAAATATCATTTGGGTTTCTGTGCGCCCGCAAAAGGCGGGAAAAAGCTTCACTTTGTTTTTTTATACTAGAGAAAAATCTGTAAATTTTTTCTAGGAATGAGGAAAATTCAAAATATTTGACAAACGTATCCATTCCCTATTCTAATTTTTTTGGACGTAAGTGTAGGTAATCCGTACCGGTTAATGCTACCGGTGTAAGTAAGTAAACATTTTATGGTATACAAAAAACAGGTAAATTCTATAACAAATAACATCAAATACAGGTCCAAAGGCGGTGTATCTACATAATAATATATATTTATAATTATTCCGTGGTGCTGGTGAGCGGCCGTGCTCCGCACTTGAATAATCTAATTAGACCACTTCTTTCTTTATTTTCAGATGGTGATTAACACTGCAGTATTTTTCCCATCTGGTCACACGTGGTCTCTTTGGCTTGGTTTGGTCGTAGTGCAATCAGCATCAAAAATATCTGAAAATTTTAGTACGTAATTTGACATGAGGAAGCTAGCTGTAAAATTGACAAATATGTTTGATGCGAATAAAATCCCCCAGTTTGGCAGGCCCAACTTTGAGAAACACATCCATCGTCGAATCAGACTCCACTAGGCAGTGTAGGCAGCGCCTGAGAGGCTGCGCAATTGTCGTGAGACGGGGGTGTTTGTCTTGTCTTAAGACGAAGTCTCACTCATACTAAGGGCCTTATCATAGCTGGCCCTGACGGGAGGGTCAGCCCCGATCACCACTTCCATGAGTTCCTTAAGAACATCATCCCAGCCGACCCTGACGGGAGGGTCAGCCCCCATCACCACTTCCATGAGTTCCTTAAGAACATCAAGGCAAGCACATCCAATACATTAAATGATGACGTCACCTCTGACGATGTAGTTATTTCAGATAGGGCAACTGTAGGGAATTCTCCTGAAGTCGCCGTCTCCTCAAGCTCCAAGCGTCATCCTAAGCATAGTCGATGGCGGAGAAATGTAAAACGTAGCATCAACCCTGTTGTCAGTAAAGATAAGCACCCCTCGGTATTAGCAACCAGGGCAGTATATTTCAGTAGGCGCCCCCACTGGGAGCAAACTAGAACTACACACAATTAAACAAAGTTTCTAGTTAATTGTTAATTATCCATGGTTTTTTCTCATTTAGTATTAACCACTTTTAAGCCAGAGATCTCTCCAGAGATCTAGTAGATTAGTCTTAGTTTTTAGTTTAGATAAGTTAGGTTAGTCAAACTCCGGTGCTTCTCCAAGCGGAGTAGCACGTCTGGCACCAGCAGCAGTGTAAAGGGTCCTTCGGACCCGCAAGCAACCGTGGATTAAAAAAAAAAAAAACTTGCGATTTGCGAGAGAATCTTGTATTAAGGCGATCACGCAGCGAGTTCGCCGCGACGATTATTTGTATAGAAAACTCGCCCGCAAATCGCAAGTGTGAAATACAAAAATACGAATACAAAATATTATACGACGCGTTTGGCTCGGTTTGTAGACACCTGCCTACTAAGTCGGCGGTCCCGGGTTCGAATCCCGGCCGGGGCAAATATTTGTGCAAATATTTGTTCTTGGGTCATGGATGTTATCTATATATGTATTTATATATTATGTATATCGTCGTCTAGTACCCATAGTACAAGCTTTGCTTAGTTTGGGACTAGGTCGATTTGTGTATGATTGTCCCTTAATATTTATTTATTTATTTATTATATATTAATATGTGCATGCGTGCGTGCGTGTGTGTGTGTGTGTGTGTGTTTATGATTTTATGTATAGTAAATTCTCCGTTTCGTCATAACTTATTGTTTATGACAAGTTTTTTGCATTCGTGGTACGATTTAGAGTAAATGTCTAAATAATCTTTGTTGATTTTATTGTACATGTATTATGCTGATCTTCTGTTGAACTGTGTGGTGGCAAATGTTCATATGGCCCTAAGAAGCCCCAAAATCACTCAGAGAACAATGGATACGAGTAGCTCTGTGCTAAGAGTTTCTCTGCGAGATCATCATCGACGGAAGGATCCGAGTAAACGACGTTACATTACTTTCGTTTTTTATCGACATAGAGATTTTTTACCACCGATTTTAAAGCAATTACGAAAATAATATTTAAATAAAACAGTTTAAAAAGTCTTCAGCCACATCAACTGGGTCTTGGGACGCGAAGGGGGTGTGAGGCTGCGATCCACGCCACGCGCACTTTTGTCACGGATCCCGCAAATTCCGATTGCGTTGTCTTGAAATTGGATCTCAAGAACGCGTTCAATACTGTGGAGAGGGATGTTCTGTTGGGCGAAGTGGAAAAACATACTCCTACCCTGTACCCTTTTTTACATCAGGTCTATCATTGTCCTTCTAACCTCGTGTATGGTGATTCCCTAATTCTTTCTCAGGTAGGTGCGCAGCAGGGGGATCCGCTCGGGCCGCTTACCTTCAGTCTTGCTATTCATGAAGCGGTGTCGTCTTTGAAATCCCCTCTGAATATTTGGTATTTAGATGACGGCACTTTAGCGGGTGAGCCTGAGGTCGTAAAGCAGGACTTGGCAATCCTTATTCCCCGTTTGAAGGGTATGGGACTGGAGGTGAATGCGAGCAAGTGTGAGATTTACTGCTGCGGACCTGCTTCTTCTTCTTCTTCTATAATTTCTTTGAGGCATTTGCTTCCTGGTCTCAAAGAGCTTTCGCACGAGACATTTACCCTTCTGGGTTCTCCTATTTTTCAAGAGGCCATTTCAAGTGCAATAGAGACCAGGAAACGTCTGCTTTTGCTTGTTCAGGAGCGTCTAAAGGGTATTAACGCCCATGTTGCCCTGACCTTATTACGAATGTGTTTTGCGGTTCCCAAAATTACTTATTTGTTGAGAACCACCCCAACATGGTTGTGTCCCGGTGGCATTTCTGCTTTTGACGCCACATTGAGAGAAACCGCGGAAGAGTTATTGAACGTGTCTCTTTCGGATGAGCAATGGGTCCAAGCTTCCTTGCCTATACGTCACGGTGGCCTCGGTTTGCGGCGTGCGGGGGATGTGGGCTTACCGGCCTTCCTTGCATCGGCACACGGAGTTGGTGGCCTTGTCTCTAAAATTTTAAATTCTCATGGAGACGTGGTTACCATTCCGTTTGTGAATGATGCACTGGCGATATGGACAGCTCTTTACCCAGGTGAATCGCTGCCCGGGGCCCCAGAGATACAACGAGTTTGGGACGACGTGGGGGCCAAGGACGCACTTTCACGGCTTATAGAGGTAGCCACTGGGGTTGATTTGGCCAGACTAAAGTCGGTGTCGAAAGTCGAATCGGGAGCGTGGTTACAGGCTTTACCAGCTCCATTTTTAGGAACACTCCTGGACAACGACTCTTTGCGGGTGGCAGTAGCTCTCCGCCTGGGCTGCGATGTTTGTGTGCCTCATAAATGCATCTGCGGTTCCATGGTGGAAGCGAATGGCCATCACGCGTTGAGTTGTTGTCGGTGTTCAGGGAGGTTTCCACGCCACCACGCTCTCAATGACATCGTGAGGAGGGCTTTGGTATCGGCCAACATCCCATGTATTCTGGAGCCTCCAGGCCTCTGCCGCACCGACGGCAAAAGGCCAGACGGCTTAACTTTAGTGCCGTGGCAGAAAGGAAGGTGTTTACTTTGGGACGCCACGTGCGTCAGTACTTTCGCCGCCTCACATCTCAGCCGTACAGTCCGCACAGCAGGTGCCGCGGCAGATTTTGCGGCTGTCAAGAAACGGGAGAAGTATTCGGCACTGGGCAAGGACTATTACTTTGTACCGCTCGCGTTTGAGGCTACTGGGTGCTGGGGGGCGGATGCTATAACCTTCATTCGGGAAGTGGGACGTCGAATTAGGGAGAGGGGATCTGACGCCCGTGCGGGTTCGTACTTGGTGCAAAGGTTGTCCATCCCCATTCAACGTGGTAACGCGGCCAGTGTGATGGGTACCTTTGCGCCAGGGCAACCCGAGGAGCCCTGTTTGACTAGGCTTAAGCTAGTCTTAAGTATTAATTTATTTTTTATTTTTGTATGTGTATTTTTTTGACTTGTTTAAAAAGATTACATAGCGTATTTTCATCATCCGGATACGAGATGTCACCTGTTTAAAATGTCTTATTTAAATGTGACAGACTTACAATCGACTATTTCAAGTATTAAATATTGAGTATTTTTAATCATTATTGTTAATTAATCACATAATCTTTATGATTTCAGTTTTGCCAAGTAGTTCTCACGGTATGTCGTTTCGATTTAAGTTACAGTGTTGGCAGAAAACAGTACGCGAAATTAAAGTGCGCAGGAGTGTATGGAGTAGTTCAAACGTTCTAGGTACAGCGGATGAAACGTGGTCAACCCAAACGTATTTAGGGCGTGGCTGCTCTGATGAGAGATTGCAGGCCGCCTGTGTACCGCAGTGTGGGAGTACAAACCCTTTAACGGGAATGCCTCCATTGCCTCCGCTTCACAGGACAACATATATACGTTTTCGACGCTAACGGCTGAGATCTCCGCATTTTAATGTGCCGTCGCGGCGGCGGCCAATCGAACACCGCGACTGATCGTCTCTCCTGATGATGAATCGCGTACCGATTCGAAACATGTCGAGCGTTATTCGACTTCTACGACGTGAGTAAACCCGTTTAAGTATTTTAATATGTCTGAGACTCACGATAGTTTTCTATGTAAAATGCCGTATTTATTGTTTAATTTTCATATGATGTACCTATCTAGACGTACAAAAGAAGAGTAGGTAGGTTAGGTTCGCTATATATTAACAAATTCTCGAACGGCAAACCGCTCAGAAATAGGAGCCCAAAGGAACGAGGCACGACCTAATTAGGTCGTGCCCCGTAGGTTACTTTTGAAAAAAACTAATGAAAAAATTTACATTCATAAAAATATTTGTAATAATTTTCTACAGTGAAAAATGCTTATTATGAAAATGATTGTACCAAATTTATTACATTTATATTTCAGGGTTCAGTGGCCTCTTTATTCGGGGAACAAAAAAAACCCGGGTTGGTTCCCAGGGTAGGTGTAAGCGTACATACCTATATTTATCGTTGGTTTTGGGTAGGTGAAAAGTAAAAAGGACACACCTTGCTTAGTAATATTCGTGTTTATTGATATGTAGTACTATTGTGTACCTAAGTGAAAAAAATTATAAAAAAATTAATATTTAAGGGTGGTAAGAGGAGGCATTCCAACGAGTGTTTATTAGTAGGCACGAGGAAGTTTCTAATCCCCTTACTGCCCGTGATACACACAATGTTATTCATCACATTTGGGAGGAATTAAAAAAACATAAGAAAAAATAAATATGAAACGATTGACAACCAACTTTTTTCGGCTATCAGCTTAAAAGAGAAAATAAATATATACAGAACCTTACAATCTATCATTAAATGGAGAACCGTTTGGGACACCATACGGAGCGGACGCGTTTTCTTAGCCTCTGCCGATCTGTATTGGCATCGTAAAAACCCGGACAAAACAATAGAGTCGCGAGACAAAGACAAGGCTCGACCAGATGTTTGCATGGTTGCCTGTTAAATTTTTACCGCGTGTAAACGAATTCACCGCGTTATATCTTTCCGTCTGTCTTTCTTTCAAATATTTAGTTATTAAGTAGATAGCCTAGTGTTTGGTGCGTCTATATTACTCGGCCTATCTGTGAGTGTTGATCAAGTGTGTCCGATTCCGAGCCTGCAGTACCCCTCCGCCGCACCGGCCACACCACAGCAGCTTAATTTGGTGAGACCGCTCCATTTTCTAATGCCAATTGCAATAATATTATACTCCTTGTCTACGACCTGGCTATGAAGGCCCGCCACAAGAAAAGCTAAGCGAGCCCAAAGGATACGGTTTAAGAGTTGAAGCTAAAACCAGTACCAAGTTTAGATGGACATAGGTCCAAGCACGGCCCGTATAGTAACACTCTTTAACTAACGTCAAATATGCACCTTTTCTTGGCAATCAGGCCACACTTCATCAACCTCTACCTGTGGACCAGCGTAATATAGTACGACCCAGCCGTCTCACGATATTCGTCAGAACAACTATATCTTTAGGTATTTTAAGTTGCAAATACCCGCAACAACATCAGGAGTTGTTGTAAAATATATACAATGTTTGTCATTTAATACATTTTATTACTAGCAAACATTCAATAAAATATTAGTAATAATTTAAAAAAAAATAGGCCAGTTAGTTTTAAATCCCGGCTTTATTTATTGGAATCGTTAGTATTAATTACGGTAGTTTTAGGTTTTATTCACTGTCATTTTCATTACTTAAGTACTTTTCCTACCCGAGGGACTTTCCCTCACTTCAGTACTTGTACTACTTTCCCATAAAACTTATATATTTAACCGTAATAAAATTATACTAGGTTTAGTAGATGATTGTGGACAGTTTATAATTCATCTAGGTAGTGCAATAATAAAGTAACCTAACCTATCCGTCAGTTTACAATGTCACTGGTTACATTACAAACGGATATTAGTCATAATTACTGTACGTTTTTTATCCTTTTATGTTTTACAACCATAATCGAAAGATTCCGGCGTGCGCGTGCTTCTGGCTGATATAAACTACTTCGGTTCGATGGTGTAATTAATGCCTTGTAATTTTGTTTAAGTAAGAAAGCTCTCTGTAAGGGACGAAGAGGTGAACGGCCAGCTAAATAATTATTCGTTTATATTTTTGTTTTAGTGTCTTTTTTTGTATATTACACTATAATTATGCTCGTTACATTATGTAATACCAAAACTATACTAAAAGTCCTGCCTTAAATCGAATATTAACCAAGTGTGGTGTATGCCGCTCTAATTTTTGCCGTAGGTCTCAAATTGCATAGTTTGGGTAACTTATAAATATATATTAACCGTTTTACAGTAATATTTAATTTCGTTAGAGGCTACGTACGTAATCAAGAAATGCAACAGCTTGCAAGCAATAACTTCCTAGAACAAAGAGGTCCCTTTTTTCATTGCTCTTAAAGGCCAGGTCACTTTGTCCCGAACACGTGCGGACACCGCCAGCTAGCAACAATTAGCCATTGTCAAAAAAAAAGGGCCTACATAAACATAAGTGCATCGCCGGCTCATCCATAACATTAAACTCGACTGTCTTCATTTATCACGATGGAAATTTTACCAATTTCCAAGGGAGGCAATTGTCTGTACCTATAAGGGCGATAGCGAACCAGTTGAAAATCGCGTTGATACCAATTTCGAGCATCGATGGAGGTTCGAGGATTGCTCGCTAATCACTTGTCCGACGAGAAAAATAACAGTCAAATCCAATTAGGCATTAATGGCAGTGTTTCAGACTTTATGTCTCCCGGTTACAATGCTTCTCCCTTCGCGGAACAAATTGATAACACATTCGGGACCAGTTTAGAAACGGTTTTCAGGGTGGAGAAAATATGATTATATTTGCCGCCGTGAGTTGCTCTACGGTAAATATCTATGAGTGTGCATATGAATCATCAGCGATCACCACAATATAGGACAACCCATATACCTACGAATACCGCAATGCCAAATCTTCATGTCTTCTACGACTTCGCGGAGCTCCGTCCACTTCAACAGTCCTGACACTGAAGCATCATTGATTCAACAATCCAGCCAAACCACGACCAAACCACGACCGATATAATGCGCAGCTACCGATTAATTGGCGCACAACCTAAAATAAACTAAAAACGCATGCTATCACGCTACCTGACAATAACAGCTATGGTAAAGAAATATCAAACGGAAGTGAACCGTCATCAAACGGCCATAACCACGATGTCACAAGGTGAAGAAGAATGTGTCTAATAAGAACCCAACATGGGGCGAATCCAACGAGATCTCATACAGACATCTAATAAGACCCCGCCATAGAACTTGATTTGGCTCGCGACCGCCTTCCTTCAATTATCACTAAAGAAACTTCAAGAAGTTACCTACAAAGACGTCCACACACACGCAATATTATCTGAACTGAAGTTGAAGGAAAGCACAAGCAAATTTTATTCACTAGAGTAATCAGCCAGAACGAAGAAATATTATCCCCAGAACATGGACCCAACACGGCCACTTGTAGTGTGGATGGAAAATCTAAAATAGATAGAAACAGACACGGAATGAAAACCGGAGGACAATTACATACAAATAGCGACGGCTCAGCGACATCAACCTACAACACAAGAACTTATCCTACGTGGTAACTGGAAACTTTGGACGACGAGACGCAGTCCACTATCCTTCCCTGTATATATTTACACAACTATCTGTCTATTTCCTTTCTGGGGTATACGTGCCCTGTCTCAGAACCGAAAGCTCCGGCCAGGGAATGTTAAGGTTTCTATACTACCCTGAACGACTTTCGGTACTGTGCCAGTATGCGCTTCTGAGTCATTTCGTTGAGCTTCTTTGTCTTTCCCTCTCTTGCATGCTCAACGCCTCCGCGTCCTTGCAGCAGAACTGCTGGCTGGGTGTAGTCACCGAAACGAAACGAAACGAAACGAAACGAAACGAAACGAAACGAACCTTACAATCTATCATTAAATAAACACAAACTCGAATATTTGTACCTGGGGCATCGATGTTATTTGTATTTAAAATATATATTTATCTAAATATAGTACATTGTTGTAGAGGCTGTAAAATAGTGAGTAATAGATGAAAGGCCGACCCGCAGGGGAGGCCTTCGATAATACGAGTTCGAGCCTCCCCTGCGGTTCGGCCTTCGATAATACGAGTTCATCTATTGCACTTTTAGCTGAGCCTAAACATAGTGATTTTCACGACACGGGGAAATATATTATAATACGAGTTTTTCATATTAGTCATTAAACTCGGCGCGATGTTGCAGCCTCATTGTTGTTAAAATTAGGGCTATTTAATTATTATATTAAGCGGTTTCCACTCACGTGAAATTTTCAGGAACGGCCCGACATGTTTCGAGCTCGTAATTAAATATGTCTCACGAGAGTTTTATTAAGATTATGAGGGCTATTATATAGATAAAACTGATCGTGCCCCCAGATTCAAACGACATAACGACGATTTTCAACCCAGTTATGAAGGATGAACAAAAATATTCAAACTTACCTCACTTTGAACTAAATTTAGACATTTAAACATTTAGTCTAAGTACACTTAGGCAAAGAACCCTACGATACATATTGTAACGGTACGTAATATTAATATACGTTCCTAATATTATTTATTGCGTGAGTCAATGTGAACATTATTAAATTAATCACATTACAAAACCTATATTTAATATTTACTAAACAATACACATTTTTAGGGTTCCGTAGCCAAATTGCAAAAAACGGAACCCTTATAGATTCGTCATGTCTGTCTGTCTGTCTGTCTGTCCGTCTGTCCGTCTGTCCGTCCGTATGTCACAGCCATTTTTTTCTGAAACTATAAGAGCTATACTGTTGAAACTTGGTAGGTAGATGTATTATGTGAACCGCATTAAGATTTTGATGCAAAAATAAAAAAATAATAATAAATATTGGGGGCTCCCCATACTTAGAACTGAAACTCAAAATTTTTTTTTTCATCAAACACATACGTGTGGGGTATCTATGGATAGGTCTTCAAAAATGATATCGAGGTTTCCAAAATATTTTTTTTCTAAACCGAATAGTTTGCGTGACAGACGCTTCCAAAGTGGAAAAAAGTTGGTCCCCCCCCCTCTAACTTCTAAAATAAGAAAATGAAAAATCTAAAAAAAACATATGATGTACATTACTATAAAAACTAACAACGAAAATTGTTTTGAACGAGATCTAGTAAGTAGTTTTTTTTTAATACCTAACTTTGCAAGTTTGCACCTAATTTATATGGGGCGCTATACATACCAGGTGCAAACTTAACTTAAACACTTAGGGATGGAAAATGTTTGTACGGAACCCTCGGTGCGCGAGTCCGACTCGCACATGGCCGGTTTTTTTTTATATGGCGGGCTGCCCCGTAGCTCATGCGCGCATCTCACGCAATGGAGTCGTGGCTATTCAGCTGAATTAAAAATATATTATGAACTCAATATAAGTATATATAATCTAAAGTGTTTATTTGTTGAGAAATAAGTATTGTAGAAATTAGGAAATTGTTTTACGCCCCATAAAATAATAACTTTAGAATATAGATGTTCATGATTTTCAGGGTAAAACCTTTTTAAAGAAAACTTATTAAAAAGCAAACCTGAGGAGTATTACCTTACTTAATAAAATAAACTCGTTTGCGTGTATTTATAAGTTCATAAAAAAAATACACCTTATAAATGACGCATTTTCACATGCAGCAGATGATTAAGCTTTCATTGGTTAAATTGTCGCTTAAGCCGGCCGAGAAAATTACTCTGAAATATTTTCTATAAAGTCGTATCTTACAATGAAATTCATGTGTAAATACGACCTGTTACCGTTAGGTGCTACATTGTTGTCGTGTTGGGAGCTAACATAGATATACAGTATACTAATGAATATATAAGCAGTTTTGTGTACTGGATTCAGGTAATCTATTACCAAATTTTCGAGCAGTGTCGTGAAAAGTATGTTTATCGTCGTCTGGTGTCCATAACATATACATAAATACATGTACTGTAGGATTCTGTACATTTATATTTGTTTGCTGTTATAAGTTGATGGCCGGGTTGCCAATGTTTATATTATAATTTAAAAAAAAAAAAAACAGAAAAAAGTTGGTTGACAATCGTTTAATGTTGTTTCCCCATTAATAGTTTATTTCCTCCCAAATGTGATGAAAAATAGTGTGTGTATGACGAGCTATAAGGGGATTAGGATTACAATTTCAGGCCATTAAAACCTTCTAATAGACCTTTGTTAGTAATCTCCTTCTTTCCACCCTTGATACAATATACTATTGCACCTCTGCAACGTTGGTGGTCAATAGAGTATAGAGAACTAGGTTAACATAGTGAATAAAGGTTTAGTATTGTCTTTTCTTAAGAAAGCTCGTTTATACATAATAACAACCATTTCATCGGAATATAATAAAGAAAGTATGATAAATGATAAACCGAACCTTTCCGATGTTATGCGGTGAAGAAACATTTACTACTACATTTGTAAGTCATTGGATTGGATTTTACAAGTTTGTCAACTGTCCTTTATTTAATATGTTTTAGAAATTTGAAGAAAAAATGCTCATTATCAGCGATGCGCTCAAGATCCTCTTTCCTAAGGCTAAAAAATTGATTGGAAATCTAGTGAAAGAACTAGTAGAACAGGTAATTATGAATTAATATGGAATCCTTTTTATTAATTGGGTAAAAAGTATCGTATAATCACTAACAATTGCTACTACTTTGTTTCACGAAATTCCACACTACGATGATGCTCATAAATTGTACTCGAATGTACATTTGTTAAACAATAATTGTAGAATACACACAAACGTACTCTCAAACTCTTGCTTTTAAAATAATCTCTTCTGATCTCGTGTCTCGTTTTTCAGAAAAAGAAGAAGTTGGTAAATAAGCTTCATTTCGTTTATTTGCGACACACATTTATGTGATTTAGTATTTATCGCTCCAATAAGTCCCACTAACTGTCCATAATATAACTCCACATAATGCCAAGTTCCCTAAAATATCAATTTTCAGTCTATGCATCTCTTGTTTAAGTTATTATAACCTCGTAAGGCCCACTATACGTACACTACAATGTATAAATTCCAAAGCCAGTAAGGGTCTTATATTAGTACTTAACACGAAAACTGCCTAAGGTCTTACGAGGCAAAATTATCCTGGCACTGACTATTCTTACGTTCTTCGTCCCACTTTGACAAGAATTAAATAAAAACGTTCGAAAACCGTAAATTTGTACTTTAATTACAATAAATATCTTTGTGTGATTAGAAACTTATTTACAGTTGATAAACTAACCTATTCATAACAGTTTTGCAACGGCAGAGTAAAGTTTGACTCTTATTATATATTGTTGATCTTTATGTTAGCGCAATATTCAATTTTATCGTTTGTACGGGACCCCCGGTTCGCGAGATCTACTTGCACTCATCTTCTTTAATGTGTAATTTTGGCCGAAAATGAGATGAAGCCGAAGGACCGATTTTGGCTGCGAATCCATTTTCGGTCGGTCACTTTACATAAGTAACAAAGTAAGTACCTAGATAAAAAGTGTATCTTACTTAAGTGTTTGTTTCACTTACAGATGTGTTTTGTAAGTATAAACTTAGTTTATCTACGCCCACTAAACATTAACATTACTAGGCTAGTACGCGGAGCGTGATGTACATAGACATGGTTTTGATAATTCTATACTTACTTTTTTTATGGAGTGGATAAAGATTGCCTGCTGACAGACACTTTTAAACTGATAATACCTACATCTAGTAATGCGTTAGGTATTGTTTAGGTAATTTTTACGTTTGCTTGTTATACAATGAATATAAAATTCGAACTCAAAATTTCAATTGCTGTATGCTGAGAACTATGTATTGCTATGCAATACAAGATAACGGAAAGTTATAAATGACTTCACCCAATATTTGAATCAGTTAAATGCTCTTCTACGAGCTTTTCGTAAAAAATATAGATTTATGCTAAATAAATCACTTAATGTTTTTTACTGAATAAACAAAAATCCACTAAACACTACGAAAATCCGTAATTTAACGCCGACATAATCTAACCAATTTATGTTATCGAAACACCTAAGAAAAAGTTTTTCATTTATTATACAATGTAGTTAACGGTGACCGATTATCATGAAATTTGGCAAGACGCAACATCCGAAAACCGTACATTTGTACTTTCATTACAATAAATATATAATCGAATCTTTGTGTGATTAGAAACTTATTTGCAGTTTATAAACTAACCTATCATGGCGATATATGGAGATAACAGTTTTGCAACTGCAGAGTTTAGTTAGTATCTTAGTAAAGTTTGTCTTTTTTCTTAGAGCAATATTCAGTTGTATCGTTTGTACGGAACCTTCGGTTCGCGAGATCTACTCGCACTTGGCCATTTATTTTAATGTACGACTCATTTTCGTTTTCCTTTTCGTTTAAGGCTGAAAATGAGGTGAAGCCGAAGCTTTGTTTTCGACAAAAAAAACTATTTTCAGTCGTTCGCTATAAATAGTGGTTGGTAGGTAAAAAGTGTATCCCACTGAAGAGTTTGTTTCACTTACAGATCTGTAAAGTAGTAAGTACAAACATTGTTACGTTGCAATTATGACTTCAGATACTATAGTTAAATATCTACATTACTAAGAACCTGCGGTGGCGGGGCATGAAAATATCAGTGTTATTTCATAACATTACGTAATATGATGAGTTATTGCGACCTCGCACGTGCCACCGCCGGCCGCCGCTTTATCCCTCCGCGGAGTTAATGGTAGTACGGAGTACTTCATATTATGTTCACTTAAGGCCTCTCATTTGTAACAGTTGCATAAGCGGCTCTTTTGATATCTAGACACGGTAGTGTGTCCACCAAGTTCGCCAAGACACACCGGTCGTGGGTAATAATACGAGTACATGGACTATTTCGGGCCACTTCAAACCACACAATAACTTCAAATCTCCATATTTGGCCCATAATTTTGCGATTTTTTTTAAACCACCTGCTAGTAATTACTGTATCAATAAATTCAATTCACGAGATTTCACACCCAATTTTTTTTATTTTTACCACTAACTGATTGCCTGACTATCTGACGGACTGACTTGCTAACTCATCAGATTATTTGAGTACTTTCAGGTGACTTAGAAAGTTGATATCTGGCACCCAGCTAGGTAATTGAGCGTACAAAAATGAAAAAATCCGAAAACAATAACACAGTAAACGGCTCATAAAAGAAGTGAGATTTAACTGAATACCAAGTTCATCCAAAACTCCTTAGATCACAGTTCTTGTCGGGCATAACGTTCCTCAGTTGATTAAAACGATTTGTTATGTTATTTGCTACTTAATAGGTAGTGCGACTTGGCTAGTTTTCACCCACTAAGTTTGATAGTTGAGTCAGAGTATGACTTTGTGGTGTAGGTATCATAAACAATGATCTCTGAAATAGGTGGTAGTTGCTTGTTAATGGTAAGTCAATGTCGGATGTAGGGATTGAACATAAATACTTATGTTTATATAATTATAATATATTGGGGATAGACGTAGGACGGGGGCGGTGTGTGACATATAAGAAGCACCATCAGGCATTGTTGTGAACGAGAGGATAGTTGCGGGGATAGTTCAATTCTATAGAATGGAATAGGAATAGGATAGAATGTTTTTATTTGCCAGAACATGTATGGTAGAAGATGACACAGGATATTTGAATGTATCAGTAAACACTGAGTTTCAAAAATCTGATAATGAATGTGTAAATGGGTTAGCCGCCAAATTATTTTTCGTCGAATATTTCATTTCGCCGAAGTAGGTATCATTTCGCAGAAAGCATTTTTCACTGAAACTGTAAAAGTAAAACTGTAGGATTGTTTTAAAACAAACCTTTTTTTTTACGCTGGGAAAATGCATTACGCATACGATCGGGGATTCGGAACGGGTATGTGGGGCTCCCGGGCAGATCCGGTTTACCCACTAAACCCAGCGCGTTTTCCCTCCATATCGCCTTAGGTGAGGCCCACAGGATCGCTTGCGCATGCTACTGTGGACGTTATAAAACAAACCTTTTTTTCTTTTTTTTTTTACCCGGAGATTTGCATTGAATTGCATACCACTACGTAACATGAGACCCTCGGGGGTAGAGTCAAATATTACGCATTGGTGATGTGGGGCTCTCTAATCCGCGAAGGACTAGCCTACCCACTAAAACTCTGGGATGCTGCCAACCCGTGCCGTAGTGGTGATGCCATGGGATCGCGATCATTCACCACGACACCACCGGCACGTTCGCCCTAGAGCGAACCCTCACCGAAAGACTTACTGTAGCATAGCAGTGTGCCTTACCCTCACCACTTCCCCAAGCCCCCAGGAAGCGTGGACCGCCACCGACACACGGTGCTTTGGTCCCACCCTCCTTGCTGAGGGAGAACAAACGCCCCTACCCCTCAGCCGGCCATGGGAGGACAAACGCCCCTACCCCGTGGGTCCTTCAACGCCGACGGGGGCGCAATTCAGCACAAACACCGAAGTGCCCACCCGAGTCATGCCCCGCCAGCCTCCTCCTGGGTCTCCTCCACCGGCGGAGGTGAAGTCCATCACAAACACCGAAGTGCCCACCCGAGTCATGCTCCGCCGGTCTCCTTCTCGGTCTCCCTCGCCCGTCTTGGCCCGTAGGCCCCCTCCCTGGTGTCTCTTGGCTTCCCCGCGCCCAACCGCAGGTACTGAGCCCCCCCACTACGACAAGGTGGACACCGTCGGGGGGCTTATAAAACAAACCTAACCTAACCTGATCTATAGGATGATATTGACAATAATTATGAGAAATGTACGACTACAGAGGAATACAAATTCTGTGAAGTGAAAATGAAACATTCGACAAAAAATAGTTCGGCGAAAAGGCAACATACCGTTTAAATGATGATGCCTATAATCACAGAATACTT
Organism: Apotomis capreana; assembly: GCA_947623375.1. NCBI lineage: Eukaryota > Metazoa > Arthropoda > Insecta > Lepidoptera > Tortricidae > Apotomis > Apotomis capreana. The sequence continues at coordinate 5,540,988 of OX392520.1, forward strand.
AGTCAGATTTTTTTAAACACACATTTGATAGTTGCTTTGATGTTTGTAGTGATGTAGCAAAGACATATTGTTTGCCAAATCTAACGCTTATGAATGGTCGATCGAATCGGTTTTATCGACAATTTTTTTTTTCGAACCTACTTACTAATATTTTTCGCCTCCATAGCTCTAAAGTGCTGCCGTCCTAACGAGAGTCCGATGCCTTGTAATTTATGAGAAATGTGTAAAAGAGAAATTAAAAGGATCAACAATTATGACATCTTAGAATGTACGACATTTAGAAGAATCGCAAGGAAGTTGTAACATTACACAATTGGAAGGATTATCAAGCTCGCAAATACAACAAGTAATACAATAAACTGATTTTATTATGGTGACGTCTGAAAAACCTACACTTGATGAAGGAAATATTTTTAGAAGAATGAGAGTGTTATTTGAAGAAAATGTATGCAACAGAAAATATTCTCATTTTTATATTAGACTGCCTAACAGAAGATGCAAAAGCCTGGATCTTGTATAAGACTTGTAGCGATATCAAAGATTTCAAAATGGATTTTGTCGAATATATTTTTGGGGTGATTATATACAGCGCGATGCATTATTATTTTCGTAATAGACAATGGGCGATTGATGGAAATGATACTTATAAAAAATATTATACATATTTTTAATTTTTGTAAACTTTATAATGAAACGAGATTTTTAATATCATATTTAAAAAAAAGAAGTAAGAGCAGTTGAAGCTATAATGGAATGTTATCCAAGACGTGTACGTTTGCAATGGATAATATTTATATTCTGAAAAAGTGTCAGAAGCGCACTAGATTTCATTTTAGTGAAACAAAATCTAACGCAAAATCTAATGATCAAAATTATCTGTCGTTGCCGCTGTACCATTGAAACAAAAATCTAAATTATTAACTCGGAAGTTGAGAGCCAAGTACAAATGTGGTTTAAAGAAGGAAATACAAGGAAAATTAAAATAATTAGTATTCTGTTTCTTCTATATAATGTACTATTTAACCCCACAACTCCCCGCTACCTCAAGGAGCGCTTCAGTTATTTGCGTTCTGCTTGCTCTGCTCAAGACTTAGTTCTTACTGTTCCCCTTCATCTTCCAAATTTTATAATGGTTCATTCACATTCCGGGCTACTTTATTGTGGAATTTGCTACCTAGGTACAGTTGCAGACGAAGCTAGTGTACGTACCTTATGGTCCATTGAGACTGCTTTAGATCTAGTTGTCTATAGGTTTAACTGGAAAGAAGGCTAGTGTACGTACCTTATGGTCCATTGAGACTGCTTTAGATATAGTTGTCTATCTATAGGTTTAACTGGAAAGAAGCTAGTGTACGTATCTTGGTGCATTGTGACTGCTCCAAAGCTGGGTATGTTAGATACGACTAGTGTACGTACATGGAAGTGCATTGAGACTGCTTTGAATCTAGTTGAATGTAGGAGGAACTAGAAACTAGGCGAGTGTACGTATTCTTAATGCATTGAGACTGCTTGAGATCTTGTTTTGATTAGGTAGGGGTAATAAGAGATGGGGCTAGTGTATGTTTAGTACCTAATGATGCATTGTGACTGCTTCAGATCTAGTTAAGTAGGTGGAGATTACAAAAGGGCAGTGTACTTACTAATTAGTGCATTGAGACTCTCTGATCTAATCGTATTTAGTAACAGAGCGGTGAACGTAACTACCTTCTTTTGCACTGAGACTACTTTGTTGTTAGGTGCGTGCTAATTAATAGAGGTAGTTTACGTACTTTGAGTGCATTGAGACTCTTGCATTCGTTAGCAAACATCACTCGATATTCGCCGTAGCACCTTTCTTCGGGAGCATTTAACTTTCTCATACTTAATTTGTCATAAATGTATCACTTGTCATAATTTTCATTGGCTATAAACTTTTTATTTCCTAAATCTTAAACTCTTTGAGATTTCTTTAATACTATTTATGGAGAAATCATTAGGTTAGGTTAGGTTTGTTTTATGAAAACCCCGAAAAGTTTGAGCTTACAGAGAAAAATAGATTTGTGGCAAATGAATATTATGGCAAGTGATAGATTATGGCTAATGAAATTCGGGCGAACAATAGAGAACCCTTTCTTCATGTCCTAAATAATGTGTATGAGTGACAATTGAATGAGCATTGATGTTCATTATTAAAAGATTTGTACTTTTCTGAATATTATGGATTTTTCGATCTCGATCTCGGGTCCGTTGAAGTTTTTTTTCTTTTTTTATTTCAGGTCAAAGTTGTGAGTGTCTACACTTTGTTTTTTGTATTATTGGGTCAATTTCCCAAGCAGTATTTTTTGATGGCAAGACTGAAAACGCAGGTGCAGAAAGGTTGAATAATAAAGTACCATTTTTTTCGGAAACAGCCCGCCATTGTCTATCTCGGGCAACAGCTAAAATTAAAATATTAACATATATAATAATTTAAAAAATATATTTAGACCAAATTTCTCATCAAGGTGGGTGGTCCACAAGCCGGTTTTGTTTGTAAAATGCCGGGGAAGTCAAATACTATGCATGACAAAGAAAATCTGTTACAATTATTTTATTACCGAAAAAAGCACATTACTCGTTTTATATCTCCTTTGTATACCCTTGAATAAGTGCATATACGTTTGTCCCGAGAAAACTTCTCATTACCTATTCCGACAATGTTTCGAACCGATTTATTTCCCAAATTTGATCAAGTACGCCCCCCGTCTCCCGCGCACTTCAAAGAATTAGTCAAGCTGCAATGCTCGACGAGGCCGGTTGTGTATAGTGGCAATACGTTTAATTATGCTTATCTAACATTTGATATCGATGTACAGATATTTTGTTTCATCATTAATTACTATTACATGATATGTGATTCATAAATTACTTTTAGTAAATTAGTATATTGTATTTGGTTTTAGGTTTAATTCTTAACTTTTTGTTACGGAAATTCTACTTTAATCACGTAATACTTGGCAATTTTCGTAGAATTTGGGGGTAGATTGTATACAACCAACCAGCTATAAGAATACCTGTATTGGTTATATTTCTTTCGATATTCGTATACTTATAAAAACTTTACTGTTTATTTTGCATTCTACATTATAATATTTCACAAGGTTTTAATTTTGTTCGCTGAAGAGGTTAAATTATTAAAATTCGAACATTAGAATGATAAATTAACAAATAGACAAATTATAATCGAACAACTTTGAACTCCATTTTGAGAGCGTTAAATGAGTTATAAATAAAACACACATGCATTGTTGCTTTGCGAAGTGGAAAGAGTGGTAAGAGTGCTCTAAGTCGACAAGAGGAACGTAGACACAGAGTGGTCAGAGTGGCGACGTAGTGTAATGTCTGTCTACCTAAGTACTTTAACTCTAGAGTTATCCTGAGTCACGGGACCACCAATCGTAACGCTTACGACGACGAGCTACCTAAACTACCTCCTGGTCCTACGCCTGCTTCACCCACGCCACTAAACTCTACTCCTACAACGAAACCCTTGGAAACCCTTCAACGACTACCTAGCCTTCCAGAACCTACAACTAACCAAACCTAGATATGAAAGGATCTTTATACAGTTGAGCTGAATATTTCTTATAACTAATGGCCAAAAAAGGTGATCGGTATAACCGTTGTGAACGTCTAGATGACAGGAACCTACGTTGAAGTAGTAACTCAGTTTCTTTTAAGAGATATTTACCGTGATGTGTCGCGAAATGCCCCGTACTTATATACTGTGCTATGCTACTATGTATTACCAAATAAATGTGTATTCTCTTACTTATTTAATGCAAACTTCTCCTATCCTACTGCTACCTTGGTTCTTTGTACTAATTTAATTTCTAACTTAGTTTAATGTTATCTATCCTCAAATTATAAACACATTACTTCCTATGTAGTCTAGCCAACAAAAATATCTATAGTTCCTATAGCAAATTCAATATGGAATATTATAGATACTCTTATAAAAGTTATTTAATTCTAAATGAAATATCAAATTCATTTAGTTCATAGTCATATATAGTTGAACTAGATTACTCTGTGTAACAATAAAAGTCAATATGTGATTCTATCCAAATTTTATTAGAATCCTGGAATTAAAGATAATTTAGTTCTTAAAATTGCATGTTCTTACTCCAGAATGATTAGAAATCATATGTCTATCTACAATATGAACCTACACTTCATTACCAATCTATAAATAGATGGAAGCTACAGGATCTATGAGATTTTATTATGAATTTAATTGTTCTTAAGTTTTCATATTTGACAATATTGAATAAATTTTGTCATTACACCTTAATCTGAGAAGGTGGTATACCTCCCTTAAATAAACTATAGTAGACCAATCTGAAGTGGATTCTAGACCTATACAATAAGTAGGAAGTTGTTTTAGTCTTCACAATTAATAACTAGTAAGGATTAGATTATAGTATAATGGAGAAGGTATCTTTATTGTGTATAAAAAAAAAAATATATTTTTTTTGTAATAATCCCCTACCACCCTAAGTGCGCGGAGAATGTCACTGAACGCTTTACCTATCTATTCCTGAGAAGCAAATCGAATTAAAGCGTTCAGCTAGAGGATGGGGAACTCCGCTCCTAGTCTAAGCTGAACAAACCACTGTGGGATCTCTCCGCATCTATGCATGACGTCCTATCCTGAGGCAAAGTGACAAAGGATCCATCTTTTGGGGAAGTCTTTTGGGGCAGGCTTCTTAAAGTTAACTACACAAGGCCTACGCTAAAACTTTTACCTACCTATTTAACTAGTTAAATATATGTAATGATTGTAAAACTATGATAATTCAGAAAAATGAAGTTATAATTGTATTTGTAAGAAGTCTAATACACTACTCTTTCCTAGTAGGTATGAACCCTTCTAATGAGTTCTAGAACTTGGTTTTCGTTTGATCATATTCATAAATGTAGTATACCCTTGAAATCATGAAGACTATTGTGCCCGTTAGGAGTATCTTTCAACTCTCGACTGACTCATTCTGATAAGGAAATTCTTTTACGCTCTGTGATATAAATTAATTCATTTCTGAGATCTGTGATGTAAATACGGGAACGAATAACTTTTATTATTGTCATCCATAAGTCCCCGGCTTCTTTTAGCAATTTACACTTCAGATACTCCACATCCAGCCTTAGGAATGCTTTGTATTTCCATACTATACAACGATCCACAATTTCCTTATCCAAACTATAACAAAGATTAAATTATTTCTGTTCATTGAAAAGGTGAATATCTACTGCCAACTGACTCGACTTTACTTCAGTGATGCCATTCTATCACTTAAGCTATACCAAAGATTCATTACTTTAAATCATAATCGGAAAATTTTAACTAGTTATTCCTTTAATTAAGGTGTTAAATATCTGGTTGGCCTAAATAACAGGTTCCCTATTCCCAATCTTAACAACCCGCTACAAGATTCTGTTTTTCCCCTACTAATGTCCCGGGTCATAACCACTTAAGAAAATAATAGTTCAACCTCTTGACCACTATACCTAACAAGGTTAAAATAATTTAAATAGATGTTATGTTAGTTAATGATGAATGGCCGATTGCTCGGAAGATAAAGAACCCCGTTCTAATAATCCTACTGGAGTGTACCTATCCCCATACCCCCGTTCCTTAGCTAGTACAAAGAACACTAGAGACCTGGGTCTCATATTTATATTTAAACGTGTATGGGCCTAGCTAAACTGAACTGTAAGTTCGGGTGATTAGCCCGAAGAAGTGACTATCATCGGTGTATTTGAGCCCCCCCCATGCGGCTGATGAGACGCCGGAAGCATGGAGTAGCTCGCCCTAATATGTGTATATAAAGCAGACATATAAATATATAAGTATACTAGCTTTTGCCCGCGGCTTCGCACGCAAAAAAAATACGTTCGCTTGGCATAACTTGGCATTTGGCATTGGCTTGGCATAACTCAAGCCCTTCATATTTTTTGTTTACTGTAGCTTTAGAATATTTGAATGCTTTCATGGACATGATTCCTTGTTCATTTTAGATTCAATTTCTACTTTCTTGTTTCCGTTTTACAACGTTGTGTTTTCTCAATGCGAGGCCTCCGACATTTTTGTGCACTGTCTCAATTGGTTACTTAAATAAAGTCATGTTCTCTTCTTTCCGTTGTGGTATATTGTCTTGCTTAGTGCCCCCGCTTTTTTTGGTCATCATCTTAGAATACTTAATCGTTTGTTCAGAATTGCTTTCCTGTTACCGTTTTAAGGTTTATGTATTCTCAATGTGAGCACTACTGCATTTTTGTTATCTATCTCTTCAGATTACTTGAAAGTTACACCAGTCTTGCTTTTTTTTCCGTTTGTTATATTGTTTATTCTTCGCGCCTCCCGTCTGGTTTGGTCACCATCCCCATTTAGAATCCTTTAAAGTTTGATCAGAATTGCTTTCTTGATTCCGTTTTAAGGATTTGTGTTTTCTTAATGTGGGCACTATGCAACTTTAGTTCACTATCTTTTCAGGTTACTTAAAAGTTTGATCAGACTTGTTTTCTAGTTAGCATTTTAAGGTTTTGTGTTTTCTTTCTTTTCTTTCTTGATCACCACATGTACAGGTCACTTAGCCTTTCATCAGATTTACTTGTAATTTTCAGTTTTAGCATATTGCATTTTGTAAGTGCGGGGGGCTCTGCCCCCCGAACCCCCCGTCTTTTCAATGCCATCTCTTCGTGTTACTTAAAAGTTTCATCAGTCGTGCTTACTTCTTTTCGTTGTGCAATATTGTTTTTTCTTTGTGCCTCCCTTTTGGTTTGGTCACCACCTCTTCTCCTTCTTGGAATTCTTTAAAGTTTGATCAGACTTGCTTTGTTGATTCCGTTTTAAGGTTTTGTGTATTATAATGCGAGCACTACGCCATTTTAGTTCAATATATTTTCAGGTTACTTTTATGTTTGATCAGACTTGTTTTCTTGTTAGTGTTTTAAGCATGTTTTAAGGTTTTACGTTTTCTTCATCACCATATCTACAGGTCTCTTAGCCTTTTATCAGATTTAATTAAATTTGTCAGTTTTAGCACTTTTAGCTGATGACATTTTCTGACTGCGGGGGGCTCTGCCCCCCGAGCCCCGCGTATTTTTTAATACCATCTCTTCGTGCTGCTTAAAAGTTTCATCAGTCTTGCTTTTTTCTTTCCGTATTGCGATATAATTAACTTAGTGCCTTCCGTCTCTGTTAGTTACCATCTCTTTAGAATACCTAAAAGTTTGGTCAAACCTGCTTTCTTGTTTCCGTTTTCTTAATGCGAGTACTATGCCATTATCGTTCACTATCTTTTCGGGTTACTCAAAAGGTTGTGCAGACTTGCTTTCTCATCACCATATCTACACGTTACTTAGCCTGACATCAGATTTACTTTAATTTTCCTGATTTAGCATGTTATACATATTTTTTTTCAATAACATCTTTTCCTGTTATTTAAAAGTTTCATCAGTCGTGCTTTCTTCTTTCCGTTGTGCGATATTGTTTTTTCTTTGTGCTTCCCGTCTGGTTTGGTCGTCATCTCTTTAGAATCCTTTAAAGTTTGATCAGACTTGCGTTCTCGATTCCGTTTTAAGGTTTTGTGTTTTCTTAATGCGAGCACTATGCCATTTTAGTTCACTATCTTTTCAGTTTACTTAAAAGTTTGATGAGACTTGCTTTTTTGTTAGCCTTTTGGTGTTGTTTTTTTGTTGATCACCATATATCTACAGGTAACTTAGCATTTCATCAAAGCTACTTGAATTTTTCAGTTTTAGCATGTAGTACTTTCTTAGAGCGGGGGGCTCCGCCCCCCGAGCCCCCCATTTTTTTCGACACCGTCTCTTCGTATTGCTTAAGTTTTATCAGCCTTGCTTTCTTTTTTCCGTTGTAAGATATTGTTTTTTTCTTATTGCCTCCCGTCTCTGTTAATCACCATCTCCTTAGAAAAACTTAAAAGTTTAATCAAACTATTATGAGATAGTTTATATTTTGTCTAAACACATACTGACGAACTTAAACTTTGCATCAGCTGTATTAAAATTAAAGAAATTAATTGTGCATAGTAATAACATTTAAATGTATCACTCATTAACTTCAAATTTGTGTAAGAGATCGTAGTAATATAGTGAACGTACGTTTTAACGCGAGCGCAGCGAGTAAAAGCTAGTAAAACAATACACAAATTACAGACCAATCCACTCACTTCGCCATTGCGAAACCTCTGCTGCGGAGGGCACCTCGGGGAAAACTACTGTTTAAAGCTCACAGATGGCGCTACTGGTAGCACCTATGCGCGTATCATATTTCACTAACTTTCCGTAAATACATATTTATACGTCAAAGGATAAAATTGATTAAAAATAATTTTATTTTGATTATTATCTCTCAAGAAACCAAAATGCAACTTATTTATTCATTTCAAATTTTCTCCGCGTCTCAGTCTATATGAAAAGAGGGTCAATATTTATAAACTACTGAGTAAATACATGAATTTTAAATGCAATAATAGAGTGGTAGTTCCCATTGTTGCATCGCGAAATTAATAATAACAAAATTGTGTTCAGTTTTGTTTCATAAAATGATAATTTCGTGTACCACTAACGCCATCTACTGCCCCGGTGTCCGTAACTCGGCGACTCGTCCAACCTCAGAGCTATTGTCCCCCGGTGGGTAGCGCAGGCCGGCCCCCGCGGGGTACGCGTGGTTCTAAATTCAAATTCACGACGCTGATGGATGACGCTATGAGGTGCACATGACTTCATTCGCGTATTTTTTCTTTACCGTAGACGGAAAAAAAGTATCCTACAACCATCTCCGGATGTCCAGCTATCCCTGTACCAAAAATGGTTAAAATCCGTCCAGCCATTTCGGCGTGATAGGAGGACAAAGGATTTTATGAAAACAGATGACGCCAGGTTGGCACGGCGACGCGTGTCCATACAAAACAACTATCAAGCTGCATCACGCTATCAATATTTTTCCTGAAATCATGACCTCCCTCCATAGAAAATTTATTTTCAATACAATTTTAGGATTTTATAATAGTATAGATATCGTTTTATTAATATTTATTGTTTATTGTTTAAAACTACTCAAAGCACCTTGAAAAGTAATTAGCTCATAGTCCTACCTGAACATATATTAACGACATCTATTAAGATGACAATAAATTATTATCATCTACAATGTTACTAATAATATGACCTGTCATAATAATTTCGTAACGCCATAAGATTCAGGTGCCAACTTAACTCAATCGAGCGTACGTCAATAATGGCGACAGCACCACTGAACGGATACATGATGGCCTCACTGTTTTGTTATCCGTGGTATTATGAATAAGGAAGCAAAGAAAAATGCATGAGATGACACGGTTATTATTACAGTAGTTTCTTAGTGGTTCTGGGTTCAAATCCCTGCTAGGTGAAATCCTTTCTACATTGTAAATTTAATGATTTTGTCTCGAATCATGGTTGTTTTTAATACAAAATGCATACATTGTCGAGCAGCAACTCTCAATACCTGATACACTGCTGCTTACATTAGGTATGCGATCGATATTCAACAACTTCGTTACTAATTCTCGAAGTCCGGGTTAACCATCACAGCTACACCCTAGCTTGTGCCGAATCGTGGTCACAGGCACTCAACGACGTGCATCGACTCTCGGGTATCGTCTCGAGGGACGCATCAATGGCTCCTATAGCATGTATGGAGCTGGTGTTATTAACTCAGGAAAAATCTTAACAGCGCGATGCAGCCGCTAGTATGGGATTGTGTCAATGTAACAACGCCATCTAGCCGAAAATTGGGTCATTGAGAACAAAATCTCAATAAAGAATGACTGATATTTATTACTTTGGATAGATTTAATATATAAAAAAACTACATAGATGCAAAATTGTGGCTAAATACATCGTATATTTATCGTTTATTATACATTTCGCTACCTTATTAGTAAGTTAGGTCAAACACAAACAGTGCCAAAATTTGCGCCTAATGTTCTAAATGTTGCTTGGTAAAACATATTTTAAAATGTATTTAATGTACCTACTTAAATTGATTCGAAATACTTTTATTTCAATTACACTCGATAAAATAGCAATTAAAAATCTGTTTTATTCATTAACATTTTTTATTGCGTCTCCGGGCTTTTTTATGGTCAATACTTACAAACTACAGAAGAATATAATTGCATATTCAATAAAAGAGCATTAGTTCCTATTGTCGCAAATTGTGTTTTTAAAGAAATGTACCTATGTTTTTTTTTGAGCATGAGCCAATTTACAACGAACATTGCACTCATATTTTCGTCTGTGTTGGTCGATAATTGGCGCCATCTTTTTTATCTAACTAACACGGTTTCCGTAACTCAACGCCTCCAACAACCTTAACCTTATTGTTAATACCGGTGGGCCGCGAGGAGGTATTATGTCAAATTCATACTTTTTAGTTTTTGTACACGTAAGAGCCGCGCGGGGGTCGCGTCGTTCTAAATTCAAAATCACAAACGCTGTCATTATAAGGTTTACACATTGTAAGGAAAATATTTCATGGGATTTATGTTTTCAGAGATAAATATTAATCAATTTAATCATAATAAAAAGTATCCTATAACCATCTTTGGATGTTCAGCTATTCCTGTACCAAAATTAGTAACTTTTTATCCAGCCGTTTCGGCCACATTAGAGGACAAAGGTTTTTTTGAAAACAGATGGCGCCAGGTTGGCACGGCGACGCGTGTCCATACAAAACAACTGTCAAGCTGCATCACGCTATCGAGATTTTTCCTGAAATCATGACCTCCCTCCATAGAAAATTTATTTTCAATACAAATTTAGGATTTTATAATAGTATAGATGAGACCGAGCATGGAGGTCCATTTGGCTTCAGCAAGCGCGGAATGGCCCGCATGTCCATCACGTGTGGTCCTTGCTTTCACCAAACAAAACTATCCACACTCGTAGGCTATTTACTGCACTTATATATGGCTAGTGCCCGAGTCGCCTAACTCGGGTAAAACTAGAAGAGTCTGAAAGATATTCGTTTAACAGCCGCAAGGTTAAATATCTTTCACCTGGCAACCATGTACCAAAACACTATTTCTGGCATGTAATTAAGCTGAATAGCTTTAAAAAAAAAAACAACAAAATCCCACAATATTTCAATAAATAATTATAGATCAGAAAAATAATGTAATCCCAACAGAAATTCTCCTTAGAATTAATTTTAATACCTTATTGCCAGACAATAATGTTACCCAGTCGAAGTCGCAAGTAAAAATGAATCCCATCCTACTAAGCCCTTGCCTATTTATACCCAAAACTCTAGTCATTCGCCGCTGTCGACCTACTCGACTGACCCGTTCTATTCGACTGCTCCATCTCACTCGACAGCGTCATCTGTCTCGCCCCACTCAACTGCTCCATCTCACTCATCAGGCTCGCCTGCCTCGTCCCACTCGGGACACACGATACGTCCAAGACTCCTCCCACTAAATGCTGTATATGGAATTTTGATCCTTATCTAGTCTAAATAAAGCTCAATTCTTTTGTTGGCAAATTTTGTGAATATTAATTTGCTATTCAAAAAATGGCAGGATGCTTACATTTGTATTCGCTCATTTTTAATACTTCTATAAAATTATGATGTTAATATTATATGGTGTAATATGATCCTATTGCTAATGTGATGAGAATTTGATGATGATAATGATGATGTGAGTCTTACGATGGTGATATATGTTTATATGATGGCGAACACATGACGTGAACATGTGAATTGCTACAGTAGACATTAGAAAAGAGAGGTTATAAGTAATAAAGACTTAGACCATATAAAATAAAATAAAATAAAAATAGCCTTTATTTCTCTACTACAATCAGACTTTACATGATAGACTTAAACTATATATTATATATCCAATGACTATGTAATTTTATCAATGAATATGTATGTATGTTACTATATGTTCGTAGTAGTCGCCTCTACGGCGTAGGCCTGTCCTAAACCTTTCCAGGTGTCTCTTTCCCGTGCCCTTTCCATCCAGTATAATCCGCATTTATGGTTAAAGATGTCTCTCCATCTTTTTCTGGGTCTGCCTTTCCTCCTTCTTTTATCCCTTGGTACCCATTCCGTTAACCTTTGCGTCCATCTATTGTCGTTCATTCGACAGACATGACCTGCCCAGTGCCATTTAAGTAGTCTAATCCTTTTCTTTACGTCTGTTAATTTTGTTCTGTCTCTAATATTTTCATTACTAATTTTATCTGATAATTTTATTCCCAGCATGCTTCTTTCCATCTTACGTTGGCAAATAGCTACTTTTTCTTCGTCTTCTTTTCTCAGTGACCACGTCTGGCAACCGTATGTAAGGCATGGTAATATTATCATTTCAAATAGCTTCTTTTTGACATTTAAATTAACTGTGTTGTTCTTCATAATCTCTTTCAAGCTCCAATATTTTCTCCAGGCTAAAGTTATCCTGCGATGTATCTCCTTTTCGGTATTATTTTTGAAGGATACCAGTTGTCCTAAGTAAAGATATTCCTGTACATATTCTATTTTTTCGTTTGAGATGATAATGTCTTGGTGTTCGCCGTTGGTCATTATTTTTGTTTTCATTGCGTTTAATGACAAACCTACCTTTCGGCTTTCACTTGCTAGTTCGCTGACCATGATCCCTAGTTCGGTAGCGCTTTCCGCAAATATCACTATATCGTCCGCAAAACGCAACTGTTTTAGTAATTCTCCATTTACCCTGATACCTTTCGATTCCCAATCTAAACATCTGAAGACAGATTCAAGAACTGCTGAAAATATTTTTGGAGAGATTGGGTCTCCCTGTCTCACGCCTCTTTTTATGGGGAATTCCGTACCTTCTTGTTCTAATCGTACTTTGGCATGACATTTGGAATAAACACTATTCAGTATATTTATGTACTTAGACCATATGGTTGAGCTTTATTTCTCTAGCTTTTTTTTTAAATTAATTAGTACTATATCGCATAGTAGAAACTCAGGTATTGCTGTAAGTAAATTTTAGGCAGTTTCAGGATGGTTTTCGGTTTGTGACGGGCTTAGACGAAGGAACTCTGTACTGTACATAGTTTATTTTGCTCATGTGGTTTTGGTTTTCTCTGAGGTTATGCTTGTTGCTAGTATTCCTAAATACTGGAATGATCTTTGCTAGCGAAAAATATATTAATGTAGTTGTATTAGTTATTTTGAATAGTTCATATTTAATTATTTTTATTGGGAGGGTCGTTTTATTAGTGATATGTGTTTGGCTGCTTTGATTATTCCGCATTTTACCAATTGTTGGTTTATTCAATGTTGGAAAATATTATGTTGTGGCATTCAGTGTTAACTTGCAGTGTAATTCTAGTCTAAGCGTTATGTCTCACGTAGGATATTTAGCGTAGTTTAAAGTTTTCCACTGCACCATTCGGAAACTACGCGAGTAATGTAAACGCGTGTCTCTAGTTTACTTGATCGTTCTGGAGTAGTTGTACTTGGTTATTAGTTTGCTGACAGGAACTGAGGTAGTTAGGTAGCATTTAGGGTAATAGGATAGGTTAGGACTTGCTGTGGCTCAGACACCTTCACTTCACGCCTTTAATTGGTCCACTGAGCCTGGTAGATCTGTAGCAAGAAATAAAATTCATATTTTTGTTCCAATCGAAGGATAATTTAGTTAATAAGAATGCAGTCAGAGCGTAGGATTAAAAAATTGGGCAAGTGCGAGTCGGACTCGCGCACCGAGGGTTCCGTATAAACACTTTTCATCCATAAGTGGTTAAGTTAAGTTTGCTCCTGGTATGTATAGCGCCCCATACAAATGAGGTGCAAAGTTAACGCAACCAACCCGTTTGTTGTATGGGAGCCCCCCTTAAATATTTATTTTATTTTATTTTTAGTATTTGTTGTTATAGCGGCAATAGAAATACATCATCTGTGAAAATTTCAACTGTCTAGCTATCACCGTTCTTGAGATACAGCCTGGTGACAGACGGACGGACGGACGGACGGACAGCGAAGTCTCAGTAATAGGGTCCCGTTTTTACCCTTTGGGTACGGAACCCTAAAATGGGTTTTGCAAATTATATGCTTTATACATGGTTGCACATAGTGTAATGTGTTGATAGGTTTAGTATAGTAGGTGTATTGTTGTTATATGTATTGTATATGTTGTTATTACCATTGGTAATAATTAGTGATAGTTTAGGTTAGAGCATAATTTAATTTATATACTGACATGACATTACTCACTTACTGTGGCTATTCCCGACTGATGGATACTTGGTGTTTCTTTCCATCAAACAGTCCGAACTGCCGAAACACTGGTCGAGTCAGACATTGCGAGATATGTTAAAAATAGCTATTCAGACTACCATACTAAGTCTAGATATTGTATTATTCATTGCAATCCAATATCAAAGAAAAGTATGTCTTATTTAAGTTGTTTGAAGGAGTCTTGAAACTGGAATGGATTTAATACAGTTATTAGACAAACTTCCCCTTTTGCTAAAAAAAAGTCCTCTGCTATTTATACTAGCAGACAGGACCCTAATTATCAAATTATGACAAGTTTTCAACCAAAAGGGGCCAATGACACTTAATATAAGAAGGATGTATGTAAACTATTGGTAATATTCTTACATTAGTTGGTACTCTTATGTTGAAAACGACACATATAAAAAAAATGATACTGTTAGTTAAAAAAGAATATGCTAAGGGCATAATGCTAATCAGACAGGTGCCGAGGCATTATGGCGTTGGGCGGGGAGGTGCTCGCGTTTTAAACCCAAAAGAAAAATCTTTTCATTATAATTAAATATTTTCATAGATAATAACAAGAACACTCAGTCAGCATTCATACATTTTAAATAGATAGGTATTGTGGCTAGTTAAGTCCATTTTTATTATGAATTTAGATATAGGCTTGTCTGATGGGATAGGTTAAATATAACAGTAGATTAGATTTATAGTTAGGGTTATTAGGTATGACAAATAACTCCACTCCTATTAGGTGTGTGAAAAGGACTTCGATTACTAACGAACATAACATAGGTTCCTACGACATCACTAGACGAGTACTTGACCAAATCAACGATTCAAACAAAGTGATTAAAAGTAAGATACTTAGCTATTTAGGTTTTCATTTAAGTCTTGTTAGGTTCATATAGGTCTTAGGTTAGTCCAATGTTGTAGTTAGATAAATAGGTTATTTTTTAGAATACCTAAATTAGATTCGGAAATTTTGGTTGCCGTTAAAATAAATAGGTTTTAGGTTGAGTTTTATTCGATATTTTCTATGTATCTATTTAGGCTGGATTAGGCAGGTAAAATCGTAACAAAATTACCCATCGCTAATGAGAACATTTCATATGTCAAATAGGTGGAAATTAATATAGAGATTGAGAGGGCTTTGCGTCGTGTACACCCCAAAAAAATATTTGAATGTATTTTTCTCTTTGTAAACAAATATCAGAAAATACATAAAATAACCAAAATTTACAACAACTATGCCTGCAGAGAGTTAGTCCTTGACTTATCCGTGAAAAAAAACCTTTCTTTAATAAGAAACCAATGTCACCTATCCATTGTGGCCTAGTTTTGGAGTTACTACATTTTAGACTGAGTAAATTTTAATAAATCAATAATAAAATAATTATTAGTCTTCGGAAACATTTAAAAACAGTATAACGTCCTCATTTTAAGCGGAATACAGAAAAGTAATAAAATTGTGGTCTTAAAAATATAAACAATTGTCAATTGCGAAGAAGACCCGAGTAGGTACCTCAGAGGTACCGACGGAGTCTTCGTATCAGTAAGTAGTTAATTATGTTTTTTTTTAGTTTGTGGGTTAGTCGATGATGAAGGTAAGAGTATCAATACGTTTAATATTTTAAATACCTACGCGGTCAGGTGGGGTAAGATAAACATATGGGGGAAAACATTCAAAATAAATGACAGTGTGAGTGGTGAATCCGATTTTTCGAAACAGTTCTGGGTAAAACATATATAAATGTCGCTGCAGTTGGTCGTTTTATGTTTATTAAAGCTATTACATAGAAAATATTACAAAGTGTTCCACTTACCCCTTGTGTTTCCCTTACCCCACCTGACCTTATGTGAGTATTTTCTAATCCCTGTGTTTCTTCATTCTATCGTGTCTATTCAGACTTTGAGTACGATTATTAGGCGCAATGGAGATGTCAAACACGGGCAAGCCCTTCAACAAAGGACATTGGTTTTTTTTTTTTTTATGTCATAGGGGGCAAACGAGCAAACATATCGCCTGATGGAAAGCGATTACCGTCGCCCATAAACACCTGCAACACCAGAGGAGCCACAAGTGCTTGCCTACCCGGAGGACGAAGATAGAATGCCTCTATGCTAGTAATTTCACCGGCTATCTTACCCCCACACCGGAACACAACAATGCGAACATTGCTGTTTGGCGGTGGGTTAGCAGGCAAGACGGTAGTAACAATCCGGACGGACCCTGCACGAGGCCCTACTACTTTAGTGTATTATGAATCTACTGTTGCATCGTTCCGGCTCGAATGAGTGCTCTCTGTAGTGTTTGATTAGTCCGTATTTCTACAACAACAGTGGCTCATCGACAATGTCACGTATTTACTTTATATTTGTTGATTAAACCGCAATCAGTATTCGCCATTTGTACATAGATAAGATAGAGACAGTCCGTTTTCCCCGGCAATTGGCGCTAATACGTGACACATGAGACAGCGTATGTATGAACCTATTCACACTGGGCACTTTGCTAACTGACGACATAACATAACAGAAGAATTTACACAAGATATAAATTTGTTTAAAAAATTTTCATTGAATTATTTTATCTGTTTTATAATTGATTCCGCTGTTTTTATTATCATCATATTTTACCTCTTAGTGTTAATGTATGTGACAATCATAGTATAAGTGCATGTAAATTTACTTAGCGTAAGTTATATTGACATTTTTTATTATGAAATAAATAAAGCTGAATCGAAATCTAAGATAATTAATAAAATACGACGTGAAATAAAAAGCCTCCGGCTTAGCACACTTTAAAAAGAAACAGCACTTATGGCTGTGTGAATTATGCGTGTACTCCGTAAATGAATTTCTTGAATTATTTATAATTTAAATCGAATGATAGGTAATTAAATTATATTTAAGTACATCTAGTTTTAAGTATCTCTATTTTGTTTATCTGTCAAGGTAATGTGTGCATGCTTTTCTAAGTAGAGTATGGTGGTTCTTGTAAATTGTAAAATACAAATCAGCTTATTGTAACCCATATAAATAATCATTTCATTTAATTTCATTTCAAAACGTCTCTATAAAAGTAAACTAATTACTTAGTACTCGTGAAGATGCTCGGATTTTCAATGCAAGTCACGATTTAAAATGTAAAATAAATATATTCCTTTTTTTTTCAGAACACATCCGGAATGCAAAACATTTCCAAGTAAAATATATATTTTACGTGCAATGTAATGTGGTTTTTATTTTATTTATAAACTAATTAATCGGATATTGATGAATTCGTATTAAAACTTTCGTAATTTACAATACAAAAAAAATACATAAAATTGATATATGTATATAAATGCAAGTGTCCTGACTGACTAACTGACTGACTGACTCATCAATGCAGAGCCGAAACTACAAATGCTAAAGAATTGAAATCTGAACAGTACGAGTATTTGAGCGATTTTGAAAAATTATATCCCTAAGAGGGTTAAAAAGGGGATAAAAGGTTGTACGGGGTTCAAGATTTATTTTAAGCCAGGAATAGGAACTTTCTAAAAAGGTATTTTATTAAAAACAAGATAACAAATTTCAGTGTTTTAGAAAATTCATCCTCTTATGTGGTTAAAATGGGGTTGAAAAATTTGTATGAAAATGCAACATTTTTACGCGCTTGGGACTTAAATCCTTGTAATTTGTAAATTAAATATTTAATTACACCTAAAAGAAATTAACAAGGACGAATAAAACCGTTCCCTCGCGGATTGATCCCGAAGACGCTAGCAGCATTTCCTAACTGAATCGCAATGCTAATACGTTGTGCGGGGAAGCTGCCAGTTCTGCGGTCCCCAATCGTTGCTATTAACGCTGCGATCCCACGTACCCAAGGTCTTAAGGAATGAAATTATATTCGAGGCCGAGACCTCTATATTTAGTTAGTTTCAAATTTTCGGCCGCAAACTATACAATGTTCCATAAAGATGAGACTCGGACAGTGTGTCTACACAAGTGGCGTCCCACACTTACTGGGTAGTGACATTCCGTCCGGTCTCTTGCCATCATCCGTGGTGATGCCTGGCGAACGGCGGACAGTGTCGTTAAGAGTGGTATGCATTTTTTTGATATAAATAATAAATAAATATCGGACAACCTCACACAAATCGATCTAGTCCCAAATTAAGCTCAAGAAGGCTTGTGTTATGGATACTAGACGACGATATACGTACTTATATAGATAAATATATACTTAAATACATAGAACAACCATGACCCAAGCACAAAATTTCGAGTTCATCACACAAATATTTGCCCTATATATGAGAGGCCGTGGTGTCCCGCCGCGTTGACCTCATCAGGGCCGCGGGTTTTTTTTGACCGCAGGGCTATCTGTGTGGCGTACATATAGGAATTCCAAGCTGCAGGCATGTGGCAATGCGGAGGGTGTCGGGTTCTAAAAAGGTACTGTGTTGGCTGAGGTAGGTAGGGGTCAGCTTCTCTGGTAATATTTCGTTGCTAATATTCTGGTACGTTCAGAGCCTGTGTTGCGACTTACAGTACGATTAAAATCTGTTAAAGATTCGGCCAACCTCGGTAATTGTCGTGAATCCCTCATCTCTCGCATAGAGCTATCAATTTACAGATATGACCGATTTACTAAATTCTTTTTGTATTTGATAGGGTATACTTCCGAGATGGTCCCATGTAAATTTTATCAAAATCGGTCAAGCAGTTTATGAAATATCAACAAAAATCGGTTGAAATCGAATTTTTAAATTTTTTATTTGGTCATTATTATTAATTATTAATCCGACGTAATATCGTAGGTACTCTTACTTACATCAAACAGTAAAATATTGACTTATATGTGTTTTTTTTATATATGGTATACCTATAAGTATAGCTTTAATAAATAATGAAATTGAAAATTCATGTCGCTTCTGCCAAATAAATTTCTTAGGTCTACCGGTTAGTAATGTCATCTTGGCAGGTGGTATACATTGCGTTTATGATACTTCAAATTCAATGCTACCTAAAAGAAATCGCGGTAATGTATTTCGTGTCATTGCCGTCTCCGGATTGAGGCGATGATATTCGAGAAAAGCCGAATCGTTAACTGATTTTAATCGTATTGTAAGAGGGAATCATAAATACATTTTTGTTTAATGTCATCCAAGGCCATTTGAGATTAAATATTTTCAGGGAAATCCTCTCCCGGACAAGCAATGGATCAAGCTTTTAATTTAGTGAGCGGACAGCAGCTAAGTACGAGTACATAAGTCAATTTTGAGACGAAAAGGCAGAATTTAAGAATAATAGTAGGTAGCGAAATATTGGCTAATTTCAAATATACGGCTTTCATAGTTTTTGAATTTGGTTAGAGATTCTGAAATAAGGCTCGGAAAAGATTCTCCGAAAGTAGGAGACCTAAGGAAGCTGAGGAAATACCGGTCTACTGTTTTTATGTTTGAACACCGAATTTGGGTTTTAAATCGAGTAAATTAAACGTAGGGTTTTGTAGAGAAAGAGCTAGTACTTGCTAAAGTTAGGCTTTAAGTCAATTGATTTGAATTCAGAAAGGCCAAGCAAGTTACGAACCGTGGAGAATGTTAAAATAAATAAATAAATAAAATAAATATTAAGGGACAATCTTACACAAATCGACCTAGTCCCAAACTAAGCAAAGCTATGGGTACTAGACGACGATATACATGTGGAAGGAGAAAAGTAATAGTTTGGGTCGTTTATCTATTATGTAAGATAAATGTGTCGCGACAGTGATTCTAGCGCCACGTCGAATTCGTTTAACTACCTGAACATAATATTATGTAATTATTTAGTTAAACACTAACTACTACTAATGACTACAAATAAAAAATAAATAAATTGAGCGAGGATTCGAACTCGAGCATTGTGCGTTCAAAACTACGAATATACGAATATTTAAGTCAGGGCACCGACTGTTACATGTTCGGTTTTTGGAGATCGAAATGGATTAATGGATTGAAAGATTAGAGAGGGAGCATTTGCTATTTTCCTGGAGCCTTTATTTTGTAGGTTCTGGAGTGGCTTGAGGGTGGGCTCACCTGTGTGGGCAAAGACCGGAGAGGATGGAAACAAGACAGCAAGTAAGGTGAAAGTTTTAAGTAACCTGAAGAGAGAGTGACCAAGAAAGACTGGGACCGCACGGGGGGGACACATAACACTTTCAAATGAAAAAATTCTGCATTATGCGACTAAAATTTAAAAAAAAACACAAAGTTTATACAATGTGTGTGTCAGAGAGAGTGAGAGAAAGAGAGTGTATATTTTAAGAATCTTCACACCGAAATGGTTTCGTATTTGCATTGATAGTTTATAGCCTAATTTTACACATAAACTACTTTTTATCCTAAAAACATGGGTTCCGTAGGTAATTCAGTGAATAAAGGATTTTGACCTTACAAACGGTCCGGTAGTTTTGAATTTTTGATATGTTGTCTAGGATGGTTAGTCAGTGCTTAAAATGCAAAATGCACAATTCCCCCCTCTCCGCGCACGCCGCCATATTGAAAAAACCGGCACTCTCTTCATATTTTTGTTCATATCTTCCTTTAGGAGCATTTTAGCTAAAAGAAAGCTTCGACAATATTATAGAGAGTTAAATTTACTACATTTTCCATTTTATATTTTGTTTCTAGGACAGAAAGTTACGGGAGATATGCACATTTAAAAAAACTTAAGAAATTGCAATTTCCAACTCAAAAACAAACTTCTGGATTATATCTTCGTTTAGGAGCATTTTAGCTAGAACAGTGCTTGAGCAATTTTGTAGAGAATTAAATTTACTATAATTTACATTTCAAATTTTGTTTCTAGGACATATAATTACGGAGATATGTAAAAAATAAAATCACGTTTTCCGAAAATGTATGAAAAAATGGACATGAGTTTTATAAGCAATTATATTTCCTACATGTTTTAATTTGTCCTAGACTAGTCCATAACTGAATGACAGCGTTCTAAACCAAGAAAATTCGACTTTTCCTGTTTTTTAAATGTGCATATCTCCGTAACTAACCGTCCTTGAAACAAAATTTGAAGTGTAAATTATAGTAAATTTAATTCTCTACAACATTGCCCAAGCTTTGTTGTAGCTAAAATGCTCCTAAACGAAGATATAATCTAGAAGTTTGTTTTTCAGTAGGAAATTGCGATTTTTACGTTTTTTTAAATGTGGATATCTCCGTAACTATCTGTCCTAGAAAAAAAAAAAAATGAATGTAGTAAATTTAACTCTCTGTAACATTGTCGAAGCTTTCTTCTAGCTGAAATGCTCCTAAAGGAAGATATGAGCAAAAATATGAAGAGAGTGCCGGTTTTTTCAAAATGGCGGCGGGCGCGGAGGGTGGTGAATTGTGCATTTTGCATTTTAAGCACTGACTAACCATCCTAGACAACATATCAAAAATTCAAAACTACCGGACCGTTTGTAAGGTCACACATAGTACTTTAGTCTCTATTCACCGTATTAAGGGTAGTGAACGTATAATATGTTTCAACGTAGGCGAAGCTGCGGGCAAAAGCTAGTATTTTATGTTGATATGAATGCAGATCAAGAAGAATGCAGGGAACAATATACTTAAGTATATCGTTCCCTGCATTTTGAATATAGCAGGAGAAATATGATTGTTTAGCTCCACATCCTGTTCTCTTCTAGTCTGTGTATTTTTTTCCCTTGTTTAATGTGGTCCCATTACTTTCCGGTCACAATCTGATGATGGGATCTTAGAGAAATAGATGAACTCTTAAAATATTAAAGGCACGATTAAGGTGTTTCTTTAAGTAAGTCTTACAGTTACTATCTAAAATCATCATTTACTGTTGATGAGCAGATAATGGAGACAAATAATACTACTCAATAATTATATCAACACTAGCTTTTGCCCTCGACTACGTCCGCGTGGAACTTGGAAGTATGGAAGCAAGCTCGTACAACACGATAGATATCCACATAATCACCTTAATTAATAAAAGGGATTATTAAAAGCGCCTAAGCAAATGTAAGAGCAATTGTGCTTTTGGTCTAATAGTTACTCTTTCTAGAGGGTCATCAATTTCATCATGATTCATTCACTTACTTTTCAATCTTTTTAGGGATAATTTCCAGGATGAAAACTATCCTATGTCCTTCCTCGAATTTTAAACTATCTACCATGCCAAATTTCATCAAAATCGATTCAGCGGTTTAAGCGTGAAGAGGTAACAGACAGACAGACACACTTTCGCATTTATAATATTAGTATGGATGGGGCGTTACGATAACTTTAATATAGTTGCTACGCAGTTATGCTTAACTTACCTTAACTATTAACTTAACAACTTGTGCGATGTTCCTGGAAATAAGGTCAAAACAACAGGGGGGCTCGCAAGAAAAAGAAATACATTAAATTATTTACTCGTTACTCTACCTACCGTGTATTTTATACATACTCGTACACGGATGATTTAACTTAGGGTTTAAAAACTATTTCGTGTTTGATTAAATTTGTATTTAATGAAGAGTATCGTTTTAGCCGCTTTCTTTTAATGGAACTTTAATTAATTTAATTTGATTTTATTATTGAATATAAAATCAAATTAAATTAATTATTGAATATACACGGATTATTATTGGCTTTTTAGTTTAGTTTTGAAGATGGTGCTTTTATTATTCAAAGGTTCAGTTTGGTGCTAGACACAATTTTGATTGTTAATCAAATAGTAGGGACAATTAAGCAAGCATGTAATTAAGAAAATTGGTTTAGGAGCTTATTTCACACCGCAACATGTGATAAAAAAAAAATATAATTATACTGTTATATAGCAGCGGGTGGTGAAAGGCTAGCCAATCAACATGCGTGCGTGGTTGCTGAGTTGGTTCCTCGCGGCGTATGCTGCCTACGCTCAGAGTTCAGGGGTAAGTTTTATCATTATCAAATGTATACAAGCACCAATGTTATCCTCAAAAAGATTCCAAGACTGAATTCGGTGAGTTGAAGAAGGACTTCATGAAAATGAAATAATAAGAGCTCTATCTGATGAATCATTTCAACGGGAAGCTAGAACTCTTAATGTGGTTCTAGATAAGTCCCAAAATGCAACGTAAATTGCGATTGCCTTCATCATGTATGCGAAGAAGCATATGCACACACGTTAAACATAAACGTAAAGTGTAACCAGTTAATCAAAAACCTTGAATCTTATATCGAAACCCTACTACCCAATGAGTAAAACTTCACGAGGGCGTTTTTTATCATGATATCATCATCATCATCAGCCCGGAGTCGTCCACTGCTGGACATAGGCCTTCCCCAGTTCGCGCCACCATACCCGGTCCTCAGCTTTCCGCATCCAACCGCTTCCCGCCACTCTTTTTAGGTCGTCGGTCCACCTGGCGGGAGGCCGTCCTACAGGGCGTGTCGTTCGTGGTCTCCACTCTAGAACTCGTCTGCTCCATCGACCATCAGCACTACGACAAATATGCCCCGCCCACTGCCACTTCAACTTGCATATCTTTTGGACTATGTCGGTCACTTTGGTTCTCCGTCGGATCTCCTGGTTCCGGATTTTGTCCTTCAGAGAAACTCCGAGCATAGCCCTCTCCATAGCTCGCTGAGCAACTTGGAATTTGTGGACGAGGCCTTTTGTTAGTGTCCACGTCTCGGCCCCATAAATAAGGACCGGAAGGACGCACTGGTCGAAGACTTTGGACTTAAGGCACTGGGGCAGTGATGATGACTGCAAAATATGGCGCAACTTCCCATATGCTGCCCAGCCCAACCTGATTCTTCTGTCAGCTTCTTTGTCGAAGTTGTTTCTACCTAACTGGACTACCTGGCCTAGGTACGTGTACTTTTTAACAACTTCGATGCTAACATTATCGACGGTGATCGGTATTGGGTCTACGAATGAATTGAACATAACTTTAGTTTTATCCACATTCATTCCCAGACCCACCCGTCTGGAAGAAACATTTAGGCTCCGCAACATCTCCGACAAGTCCTCCAGCGATTCAGCCAAGATGACTATGTCGTCAGCGAATCGAAGGTGTGAAATATATTCACCGTTTATATTGATGCCGCGTCCATTCCAGTCCAGTGTTTTGAATACGTCCTCCAGACTTCCTGAGCGTTCGTGAACAGAACACGCTTTCCTCAACTTAATAGAAATGAATAAGCATCTCCTCTGACAATAGTATCATCTTCAATAAATATTTATTATTATTTATTTATTTGACAACAAACATTACAATAATCAAAAGCGCTGCGAAACTGTTACGACCATGACAGTTTATTTATTTATACTTTATTGCACAAAACACAGAAGTAAAAGTACAATTGGCGGACTTAATGCCATGAGGCATTCTCTACCAGTCCAACTTAGCCACTTACCAACTTAGGTAGAGAAACACTGAGAGGTGCCTTATAAGATAGCAAGGCCTAGTATAGGCGTCGCTTGATTTCTTCTTTCTTGTTCGAGCTTCGCTTCGGCCTGAGAACAGCGAACCCAAGTATGACGGTTTTTACCTTACAGTTGTCAGTCATTCGTTTCGTTAAATTGGTATTCGTTTTGAGTTTGCGTTTGGGTTCGAAAAATAAAATTATCAATAAACCTTTCAGAGCCTCTCGTTGGCCAAAGAGGTATTAGATTAGGTGGTGGAAATGGGTAATTCTTCCGTCATAAAAACGAAGCTTTAACTGAAAACTGCATAATTAAAATATGTTTCGGTAATTTACACTTTGTTCTACCTATGCTTAAAGGACAACATGTTCTGCTTATGCTTTAAGAACAAAAATGTACAGTCATTGAATTTATAATTTTGCGGTTGTTGCAAAATTCACTTTAAAAAGGAACGCACTTACATTAGCTGTATGTGCAAAATTTAATTTGGCTGAGGATAAAAATGATACCTCCTACTGTAAAACGTTTAAATGAAAATTTGCTTTTTGCTATAAACATGAAAAATATGCTATCAAAGGTTACCTACGCAGAACGGCTTTGCTTAAAGAATGTTTCACTATTTCGTACAAAAAATAGTGGTGTCATTTTGTTCTGCTAATATTACGTTAAACGAATAATATATATTTTTTGACTTTCTTAGTCTGACTTGGCGTTGGCGGACCAACTACAGCAAGCCATACTAACCATACCACGGGTACGTATTGGTTGTAAGTCCAATTTTTAACCTCTGCTTTTTAACTTCATACGGTACAGTCGATGGTCGATAGAGAAAATTAGTTGGACAGAAAAAGTCACAAATCAAGGAGTACTTAAAAGTGACGGAAAAAAAAGGAATTTAGGAGAGGGAAATTGTTCGGTGACCTTACACGACATGACGCTTTAATATTTAAGTAACATCATCGGAGTAAAATTTGAAAGATAGCAATGCAGGGGAAGACCATAAGCTACATAAAAGAAATAAAAGAGAAGGTACACGTCATCTTGTATAGGAAAAATAAGGAGTTGGCTATGGAGAGGGATAGATGGAGACTGCTACATACCACATCAGCTAGGTATTCCCTTGATTTGTCTAATTTTTTCTGTCTAATTTCAGTTTGTCTAACACCTTTTACCATAATGAACGTTTTATCTAAAGTCAATATGTATAATATCATTTTTCATTATTATTATTTTGTCGAAATTCGTTTTGCTTAAATGATCATTTTCATAATTCTTGTTTTGTCGAATATTATTTTATCTAAAACTCACTTTGTCGATTCTTATTTTGAAAATTGTAGGTTAGGTTTAAGACCGAATACTGTAGGTTAGGTTAGGTTTGTTTTATGACCATGGATAGCGGAGCGAGCGAAGCGAGCGGAGCGTCAGAATGCTTGCTAAATAAATAAATTTGGCAAAAAAATTGTTAGGCAAAATATATTTATACGAATTAAAAATTAGTTCAAATAAAATTAGACGAGATAAGATTATGTCAAATGAGTATTATACGACACGATTTTCACTCAAATAATAATTAGGCAAAACGAGTAATTATGCTAAATAATATTAGTCTAACTGAAATTAGGCAAACCGAAATTAGGCAAAAAGTTGTTAGGCAAAACAAGGTACAAGCCATCAGCTATACTGACAAGTTTGACTCTAAAGTTTGTTATTACGATGATGTGCCCGACGAATTGGAAAATCCTGTGGAGACATATTATCGAGAGTCTGGTGACGGTGACTCCCACGTCGGGCTGTCCAAGATACTCGTATCTAACATCCTTCTCCAGCACCACATCTCTAATGCGTCAATGCGAGATCTGTCTGTCTTTTGGAATCATAGAAATTATTAGTCTATCGCACTTTATTAAATTACAATCTATTTGAACTACCTTGTTGTATTACTTTTCCACATATTACATGTTATGTTAGTGACCCGTCTTATTCGCCCGCGAGTATACAAAGCACAGTATCGCAGTAACCGCGGTAGCGATCGTCATGATCCAAGTGCATTTTTGAGTTTTCGCGGAAGCTGCTACACGACAGGCCTTTTCAGGTGCACTTGAAGAATAAAGGGCGTATAGTCCCGGAAAAATGTTTGTGTCACAGTCCTGGGAATTTACGTTACTAATGCATACCCTGAAATAATAATATGACTTTTATAACTTTCAGAATGTCAAACTCAGCAACGCCGAAGCAGATGTAAGGCATTTCATTAAAATATATAATTTTGATTAACAAAATACTCTATTAGTAATTGTGGGGTCTATATCGGATGGCATACAATTATTAGTCCTATCGTTGTGTCGCATAACGTCTTTTGTCCTAATAACGTATGGCATACACTTTGTTCCGCATATTTTTGATTGTCCGAAATTGTTGCTCCTATTATTGTTTGTCCTAAATATTATTTGTCCTATCGTTTGATGTGGCTAAGATTCAACTATCGAATGATTGATGTGCATAATTGTAATGTTTCTAATATTTAATGTGCTAAAAATCTTTTGACTACATTTCATTATACCTAAATCCCGAAGATTTTTAAGCAAAGATTCTGAGGCTCCGCTAGCTTCGCTCGCTCCACTATCCATGGTCATAAAAACAAACCTAACCTAACCTACAGTTTTCGGTCTTTAACCTAACCTACTAACTGCTAAATTTTAATATACCTCCATGCATTCTAACGCTCCGCTCGCTCCGCTATCCATGGTCATAAAACAAACCTAATCTAACCTACAGTTTTCGGTCTTACAATATTAGGATAATGTGTTATGTGTTATGACTACATGTCATTAAGCACAAATCTTGATGTTTTTTAGCAAGCAGAATTTTCAAACGTTATTTAGTACGTTACGTTACGGGTCTGGCGTTTCGCTCGCTCGTTAGGGTCATAGGGGTTAGGGTTCTACCTAACACTCCTCCTCGCTTCGCTCGTCGTCGTACCTAACCTATCCAAAATCTGACTTGCCTGAAGGTAGAATACGTAACGATTCTGACTTCACGCCTACCATAGTTTAGTTTAGGTTCTGTAATTTTAGCCAATTTAATAATAGGCAAAATAATTCTTAGGGCAATTCATGGTAGGAATATTATGTTTTAGGTAATTCGATTTTAGAGTTATCAATATTAGGACAAACTTGCTTTAGGACTTTAAATGAGTATGCGCAAAAATTATTAGGACAAACAAGTAGTATGCCATTCAACAGTATGCCAAACATTCTCGGCCAAACATTTTTAGGACAAAAAACGTTATGCGATACGACAGGCAGCCGTAATGGTGGGTGTGAACAGCGAAAGGTACCTTTTGCCGGTATTAAATCATGTACAGTTCTAAAAAGTAGAAAGGCCGAGAAAATCAACGTAAAAAACAAATTGCATTTAAAGTTTACAATAAATAAAAATGGGACAAACACACAAATCGATCTAGTCCCAAAATAAGCTCTAGAAGGCTAGTATTCCCGTGTGTTACCGTTCATTACCATATTCTTGGGAATTTACATAACATATAAATGGCTTTAAAGCATTTTCTTTTTACAAAATACAATGATTTAAAGTAGAAATGAAAATTTTATCTCGTAAAATATTGACCTATAAGAATGTGTCATTCGATTTAGCACGAGAATTAACATATGTAGAGAATGACAATTCAATCGCCTAGTTTTAAAAATATGTCCACTGACCATATACCTTCCCCGAATGGGAGTAGGACCACGAAATTTTGGCAGGAATCGGTAGATCTTCATTTGTAGTGCCAAGATAAAGTTATAAAGCAAAATTTCATTGATGTACCAATTTTGCTGCTATACAGCCACTGGTACTTTCTACTAAACACGCCCACAAATTGTACTCGAAGTACATACTGGGAATAGATTACACTTTTCATTTAATTTTTGTCTATGTCTATGGGTATGATTAACCCGCCCCCCCGCCCCCCCCCCCCCCCCCCCAGTTCCAGAACACAGAAGAAAACAGACTGAGGGGGTTATTCCTACCAATAAAGAAAACGTCAAGATTATTGAAAAAATCTATAAAAACAGAAATATGTTTCACGCCTAGTATAAATAATAACTTATATGGTATAAATTTCAAATATACTTATACTAAGTCACTTTTACTGTTCGTATAATTTTCCTAAATAGATATTGTAGTATCTATGGAAGACATAGACTAACTTGTCATTCATGTCATTGTGAGAGATATTTTATAGAACCGGAATAAAACATGTCTGTGAAAATAATAATCGTGTATTAATGAATTACTACCGAATATAACATTTGGCGACGAGTGAAACGAACGCGCGCGTGATACATATTTACATGTAATAACGGAAATCAGTTCGGAAATGATATTATTTAGAAACATATTTCTTTTTCATGTTGAGATCGACACCTACATTGTGTCAGCTATATAAAAAGGTAATATAATTAATAGAAATTCAATATCTTGAATAGTGTAAACGGACAAGAATAAAAGCTTGGATCCATATTGAAAGAAGGAAGCATTATTAATTACTGACAATAATTCTGTTGATGACGCCGCATGTCACTTTTTCATAAAAAAATACTTTTGGCGAATTAAAAGATTATTTACGGAAATTCATTGATGACCATTGCGAGCAGCCATACAATAATAATTTGAATACTTCCGTCATGAATCATTTTGCGAACTTGGATAATTTTATCGGCGACAACTGGAATACCTACAAGCAACAATTAGAATGTTTCTTTCTGCTTAGCGATATTGCGGAGGATAAGAAGGTGCCCTGGCTTATTACTAAACTTAGTACAAATGTTTATGAACTGATGACTACTTTGTTAATACCCGAAACGCCAGTGAACGAAAGTTATGAAACCATTTGTGAAAAGCTGCAAAATCATTATCACCCAGTTAAAAATTGTATTTTAGAACAAGCTGAATTTAGGAATCGAAGTCAAAAAAGGGAGGAATCGATAGAAGAGTATGTTTTGGAGCTAAAAAGATTATCAAAAAATTGTAAATTTCAAAATTTAAACGACGAAATTAAGGAGCGGCTGTTGAATGGCACCCGTTGTGATGCAGTTAGATTCGAAATATTAAAACAGGCTGAGTTGTCATTAGAAACGTTAATTAATGTTGGAAAAAAAGTGGAGGCTGCTTACAATTTGGCATTTAGGCGTGGAAATGATGAAGAACGGCCTCAAATGTTTCAAATGCAAGAATATAATAAGAACCAAAACTATTCACGGAGACAGACGAAAAGCCAACTGGTGAAACAAACAGGGGCGAGCGCTATATGTTTTTGCTGTGGAAAGATAGGGCATTTGAAAAACCAGTGCACATTGCAGGAAAAGTTCTGTAGCGAATGTGGAATGAAAGGTCATATTTTTAAAATGTGCAATCAACGATATTGGAAAATGAATAAATTAAATACTGATGAAAATATTACAGGAGTCGTAGAAATAAAAGGGGATGAGAAGAATGACGTAATTGAAGGTGAAATGTTCAACATGTTTTGTATCAGCGAAAAAAAAGAAATTTCATCAGAAAACTTCAGTGTCTCAAAAGGTTTACCAATACCTATATTTAAACAAAAGGATTTTGGAACGACTACAAAAGAAACAGTTGAAAAAAAAACAAATAGTGAGTTAAAATCGGTACTTGAGCCAGGTATGCATCATTACAAAGATGAGCAAATAGATTTGGAGATAGAAGAACAAGTTCTAAAGGACCATGTAAGAGATCAGGTTGAAACAGGTAGGAACTCTGACATAATTACCAAGCCTTTTGAAAACAATGGCGTAAATTATGATAGTTCAAAATTGACTGAAATAAATTCGGAAATTATCAAAAAGAAAACCAAAGTAAATAATACTCATAGGTTCTGTGAAGATGGCTGGACAGTAAATAATTTGAGACAAGAACAAGATAATAGTTATATTACTAGGAAAAATAAATGTTCTAATGAAGCCAATAATGTCGTTAAACCATTTTACCCTGAAGACGGACTAATGTCAAGACTCTACGAAATCTACCTTGGTATGACAAGAATGAAAGAGATAGCACGCTCTTATTTTTGGTGGATTTGGACTAGTAAGTACATATGGAATGCATACTTGATTGATTACAGAAATCCTGTTGATCACTGTTCTGAGTCTGGCTAAACGGATGTTTGGGAGGGAGCTGAGATTCCGTTCCTCATTGCTGAAGCCAAACCAATTCGTTGAATACTAACAAAGTATTTTTAAGTGGGGAGAAGGTTATAGTGTTAGGGAAAGACGATTTATAGTGTGATGTATTAGGTTGGAGCGGAGGGCGCCAGCAGTGAAAAGGACATGACAACCACCTGCTGGAATGAAGTAAAACTCTAGATTCAAGATAATTATACATATTTAACTATGTTTTATACAATACCACTGTAATTAGGTAATTGTTATTATTCTGAGAGGAGATGCTTATTCATTTCATTTTATTAAGTGGGGAAGAGTGTAGTATCTATGGAAGACATAGACTAACTTGTCATTCATGTCATTGTGAGAGATATTTTATAGAACCGGAATAAAACATGTCTGTGAAAATAATAATCGTGTATCAGAATTACTACCGAATATAACAGATATCTTGAAGCACAGCAGCAACCCTGCCAATTCGAATAAAATACCAGTTAGGTTTCCGTAGCGTACGAAGCGGGAAAAAATAATATTTTTTTTTACATTTGTACCGGTTAGCATGATTAATCCATGGTCAAGCGACCGTGCGTCTCACTCATGTAGACTTGGAATAATCTAATTATACCACATCTTTTCTTATTTTCAGGTGGTGAGTAACACTGCAGTATTTTTTCCATCTGGTCAAACGTGGTATCTTTGGTTTGGAAAAATATTAAATGTGCATAACCCAAAGTAGCTGGTCGTAGTACAATCAGCATCAAAAGTAGCTGAAAATTTGTAGTACGTAATTTGACATAAGGAAGCAGGGTGTAAAATTGACAGATAAGTACTTTTGATGCTGGCCGTACCATGACACTAGTTCAATATTTTGAATGCGAATTAAATCCTCTAGTTTCGTGGGCCCAACTTTGAGAAACGCATCCAGCGTCGAATCAGACTCCACTAGGCAGCGTTTGAGAGGCTGCGGAATCATACTATGAAGGCCCAAAATCACTCAGAGAACGTACCTATTTGTTTATTTGTTTGTATAATGTAATGTTATGGCCATTTAAGTGCTTAGTTCAAGGTTTAATGTTTTATTAAGTATAATAAGTTATTTAACCAGGTATTCTCGCAATAGTTTTAATAATAAAACCTCTCATTTTGGAAAATTATTTGTTCAATAGAATATATATATATATATTCTCGTATATATGCCAGAAGACATACAATCGCGGAAGCCAAAGAAAATATAACTTAATTGTTATTCATTACACGATAAAAACCACTTCTAAAAACATAACCTGCAATGCAATAAAGTATTGACTATTGAGTTTTTTAATTGTTATGTGTTAATTAATTATTATTTCAGTTCAGCCAAGTAGTTCTCGCGGTATGTAGTTTCGCTTTAAATTACAGTGATGGTAGCATACAGGACGAGTAATTAAAGTGCGCAGGAGCGTATGGGGTTCGAAACCACAGTGTGGGAGTACAAACCCTTTAACGGGAATGTCTCCGCTCTGTATTCATTTTTAACTTGTCATAATATGATGTACCAACGGCAAACCGCCCAGAAATAGGATCCCCACGAAACGGGGCTCGACCTAATGGTTACTTCAATTGTTTTCATATTAAAAATATACAAGATTAAGAATACACGTGAATATTAAAAAAACACCATAAATATGAAAAAACACAACATGAAAAAGCGAATGAGAAAATTTAACAAAATATAATTATTTATTTATTTTAACAAATCTCATGCATGCATCCAAATATTATATCCACAGCGCAGGTTTCGTCATAAATACAAAATGAGCATCCGTAGCAACCATCGTCACAATGACACATAATTTTTTATCAGCAACAAGCTTCGTCCAAGTGATACAATATAATAATCCGCAACACGCTTTGTCAATAACCCATCAAAAATCAAACTCCGGCCTGACGAGTACCTGGCGGAAATGTTCCAAAAATGCTAGCAGCATTGCCCCGTTGTATTGCCAGCGATATTTGCTGAACCAGGTACGAGCCAGACCGGGGATCACAACCTCTCTCTCTCAAACGCTGTCCGATTTTTTTAAATAACGACTTGGCCTCTGAGCACCAGGGTCCACCCGTCTCGACAGCCACCGGAACAAAGTCATACACTGGCTCCAAGTATTAACTTAACTAAAACTAACTGCGCTAGCTCAGCGACCCAAATGAGTCTTGGCCTCCGACACAAGAGCTCGCCACTGAGAAAATTTACAATCATTAAAAATATTTGTGATAAACTGTACATTAGGCCCATGGTCAGCTCAGCTGACATGACAATGTTCATGAAGGCTTTGTCGAAACCGCTGATCGATACTTCGGGAGACCCCAGAGCTGGCGCTTACCTCTGCCTGAGATGCTCTCTGGCCATGCCGCAGGCGGACCTTTTAGATGGGGTTATTCTTTCTATGACCCTGTTTTTAATTGTATTGTAGCTTATTTTGAGTAAGATTTTATGTACATACCTTTTTAAAATTGTTCGAAACAAATCTATTTCATTTATATTACAGGGTTCAGTGGCCACTTTATTGGGGAATGAAAAACTTCACAGGTCTAAGGTTGGTGTAAGCATAATATACGTACTTTTACGCTTTTAGCTTTATTTGTCGCTGTTTTTTGGGAGGTGAATAAAAAGGACACACATCATGCTTAATCATATTTATAATCATTTAAAATATGTTCGATACTAAAAATTCATCGAATTAATGTTATAACGGTCTTTTTCTCCTACCAGCATTACTCATCATTGTTTCCTGAATTTTAAGCTTTTGAACGCTTTTCCTCCCTTGTCGAAATGCGGCTTATACGCTTACATAAACAAATAGAGTTTATCAAAGATTCTAGGTTAGAACTGGCTGAAGTATAATCATTCCCGGATGTATGAGATGGATAAGAAACTCGACAGGTCAAGCTCGAGCAATCCACCTGTTGCATCGGTGGCTTCTCAGTTCACTGATTTTATTCATATTGAAGACTCAGAGACTCAGCAAAAGCAGGTGATGCTTATTGCCCGTCAGATGGACAACGTGGATATGTGCTCCTGCCGCAGCATGTTGCTAGTGCATGGGGTGGCTGAATCTAAAGCGGAGAACATAACAAATCTTGTGGATAGTAAGCTGCTAGCACCCCTTAGTGATCAAGCGCTATTCAAAGGGCCATATTTGTGATTTTTCGAGACATCTCCTATAGGGGCGAGGTGTAATAAAAAGGAGTATTTAATGATTCCGGATTTACAAAGGAAGATTGATTACTTACAAAACCGCGGCACCACGCGTTTAATGGTGGACCGTAATCGCTTTGGCGTAAGAAATTGTTGATCCTGGAATGTGTAGGTACATCATGCAAAAAAAAAACTTTTTAAAACAAATCTATTTCATTTATATTTCAGGGTTCATGGGCCAATTTATTAAGGAATCAAAACCGTCGCATGCGGCTTCCCAAGGTAGGTGTAAGGATAATATACATACATTCCTATATCTGTTGCTGTTTTTTGGGTAGGTGAATAAAAAGGACACACATCTGGCTAAGTAATATTTATAGATATACAGGCTGGCCCATTTGGATTGGTCTGTATGGGAAAGTCTGAAATTGTAAGACATACGAAGATCTGTTCTTAGAAACCATGTCATCGATTTTAATAATAAGAAAAACAGCATTCAATACATTAAAAAAAAACTGTACTCAGCCCGGGAATCGAACCCGGACGTTTTGAAAATTAACACTAACATTATTTCTACTTAGATATCAATTGTGTAGGTCTTAAGCAGTAAATTTTACTACGAAACATGTTGTATAAAATGAATAAAATGCATGTTTTCATATTCTTTAATTTATTTTTTCTACTCCAGTACTTTTTTCTGTCATTTATACCTATATTATGAAAGTCTGTAAAAGTCTATACTCTACTGCCCAAAAAAACACTGCTATAAACTGTTATAATTATAATGTCGCCAAAAAAGCATTACTTAGTACCACAGATTACAAAATAAACAGCTGCATTCACACAATTTACAATTAAAAAAAATACTTATTGTACTAATGCATTGCTGCCAACGTAAAAAAAATATTTTATCCTCTGTGCATGGATGTATAGTATAGTGAACCTACCTAACCTGTGAACCTATACCTTTAGGTATAAGTTCATATTTTTTTGACAGATGGGTGTCAATAAAAAAAAGTTTATTAGACAATTTTCATTTTTATTTTGTTGATTCCGAGCGATGTTGCCATGTAATTATTTTCTTTGTTATTTATTTGCATTTTTTTTATTAAAATGTCGAGTCGTTGAAAAAGTATTGTATGCAACGTTGTATAAAAAGGTCAAAAAACGCTCTTGACATCTTTCTTACGATGTTCGCTACGCTCACATCGTAACCCGTGCCACTCGCGTTTTTTGCCCCGTCTTATACAACTGTTGCTTAAAATACTATAAATAAGTGTTCAAAATGACCACCGCCTTTATCAATACAATATTTAACACGTTTAGGTAACGATGTTACTGCAATTTGTATCTTCATGTGGTGAATTTGCATTAAAATTGACTCTATGGCTGCTTTTAGGTCTTCAACGGTATCGTAGCTTGTTTTGTACACTTCATCCTTAACGTAACCCCATAAGAAATAGTCTAGTCGCGCTAAATCGGACGACCTTGCAGGCCATTTGATAGGGCCGTCCGTAACAATCCATTTTTGGGCAAAGTTCGCATTTCAAAAGTCTTTAGCTGTGTGATTACTGTGAGCCGGTGCTTCGTCCTGTTGAAAATAAACTCGTTCTCTTACTTCTGCTGGCATTTCTTCTAGGACCTCGACCGGTTGATTGTCCCAGATACCGTTGGGGAGACGTGGTGGAGGTGGATCTGCGTAAGCTTCAAGCCGAAAACTGGCAAGAAACTACGCACGATCGGGACAAGTGGGACAAGACTCTCGTTTCGGAGGCTTTCACTGAGCCAAAATAGTTAGTTTTAGAATCATCATCATTTAACAAAACAATAATTATATGACAACCATGTACTTAAACGCACTTTTACACAGATGACATCATCTGTAGGTAGGCCATTAGTATGGAGCGTTTTTAGTCCTCTGTAGGAATGTTGAACTTCCTCAGGTCATTTGTGACTTTTAGAGCAGTTTATGTGTAGGTAGTCCCATGTAGACATTTGATCCCAATAAAAAACAGAATCGATCGACATCCTCCAAAAAAAATGTCCGTATTCTTTCTAGAAAAGGTTGAGATAATAAAATAACCTTTACGTACTTGACAGAATAATGTATGCTAATGTGAAACAATGAAAGCGCAGTGCCATTACAGAGCTAGTAGTCACTTAGAGTTAAAAGACTTATCTATTTAATAGTTGGAGCATTAACCTCACCTATGTGATACTAGATTGGAAGATGATGTCAGGTCTTGCAGAAGGCATCATACTGTAACAATTGTAGTTGAAAGTATAACGCGTAGTGATAATTCTAGGTGTGACAGCCAAACTTAACAAAAAAGGATGTCCTGCCCTAGTACTAAAGAGAGAAGCAAGGAATCGTATTACTTGATTAAGCAAATGTAGCTGAGTACCGCAGCCTCTGACTTCCAGTTAGTGCAGATAGATGAAGCGAACGTGATTCAGCAACACAGAATGCAAGCATAAAGTAAATTAGAACCAAATGAATAATAAAGTGTTATCGTGCGTATGTGACAAGCGACGATCACTGCTAGAAATATTAGTGTGACGTTGGAGAACTGTTCAAAATCAAATGAAACTACTACCCCAGGCACTAAAGCTCGGCACTTAGTTAGTGGCCACCTTATATTTATGGACGTATTATCTTATATTTATGTATCTGTTTAAGTTTACATTTACTAACTTTACCGTGTATCAGTTCTGTAATATAATTAAGAATGAGAATTAGTTAACGTATTTAAACCTTAACTATCAGCCCTGTGCATATCTAGTGAATAACGGGAGATAAATAATTTTGCTATATTATATTTTCTCGAAAAACACGTTTTTATATTTCTAAGTGTAACAACCTTCTCATCGCGGTGAATAGAGAGAGTACTGTAAATCGAACTTTTTCGACAAAAAGCAATGCCGAAACATTTGTTACTACATCTTAAGTAAGTTATCGGACCGGGCTTATATGTTTCCTTATTTGTGTTTTAGGAATTTAAGGAAATTATGCGTAGTGTCAGTGGAGCGCTCATAAAACGCTTTCCTGGAGCTAAAATGGATATTTTATAGAACCGGAATAAAACATGTCTGTGAAAATAATAATCGTGTATCAGAATTACTACCGAATATAACAGATATCTTGAAGCACAGCAGCAACCCTGCCAATTCGAATAAAATACCAGTTAGGTTTCCGTAGCGTACGAAGCGGGAAAAAATAATATTTTTTTTTACATTTGTACCGGTTAGCATGATTAATCCATGGTCAAGCGACCGTGCGTCTCACTCATGTAGACTTGGAATAATCTAATTATACCACATCTTTTCTTATTTTCAGGTGGTGAGTAACACTGCAGTATTTTTTCCATCTGGTCAAACGTGGTATCTTTGGTTTGGAAAAATATTAAATGTGCATAACCCAAAGTAGCTGGTCGTAGTACAATCAGCATCAAAAGTAGCTGAAAATTTGTAGTACGTAATTTGACATAAGGAAGCAGGGTGTAAAATTGACAGATAAGTACTTTTGATGCTGGCCGTACCATGACACTAGTTCAATATTTTGAATGCGAATTAAATCCTCTAGTTTCGTGGGCCCAACTTTGAGAAACGCATCCAGCGTCGAATCAGACTCCACTAGGCAGCGTTTGAGAGGCTGCGGAATCATACTATGAAGGCCCAAAATCACTCAGAGAACGTACCTATTTGTTTATTTGTTTGTATAATGTAATGTTATGGCCATTTAAGTGCTTAGTTCAAGGTTTAATGTTTTATTAAGTATAATAAGTTATTTAACCAGGTATTCTCGCAATAGTTTTAATAATAAAACCTCTCATTTTGGAAAATTATTTGTTCAATAGAATATATATATATATATTCTCGTATATATGCCAGAAGACATACAATCGCGGAAGCCAAAGAAAATATAACTTAATTGTTATTCATTACACGATAAAAACCACTTCTAAAAACATAACCTGCAATGCAATAAAGTATTGACTATTGAGTTTTTTAATTGTTATGTGTTAATTAATTATTATTTCAGTTCAGCCAAGTAGTTCTCGCGGTATGTAGTTTCGCTTTAAATTACAGTGATGGTAGCATACAGGACGAGTAATTAAAGTGCGCAGGAGCGTATGGGGTTCGAAACCACAGTGTGGGAGTACAAACCCTTTAACGGGAATGTCTCCGCTCTGTATTCATTTTTAACTTGTCATAATATGATGTACCAACGGCAAACCGCCCAGAAATAGGATCCCCACGAAACGGGGCTCGACCTAATGGTTACTTCAATTGTTTTCATATTAAAAATATACAAGATTAAGAATACACGTGAATATTAAAAAAACACCATAAATATGAAAAAACACAACATGAAAAAGCGAATGAGAAAATTTAACAAAATATAATTATTTATTTATTTTAACAAATCTCATGCATGCATCCAAATATTATATCCACAGCGCAGGTTTCGTCATAAATACAAAATGAGCATCCGTAGCAACCATCGTCACAATGACACATAATTTTTTATCAGCAACAAGCTTCGTCCAAGTGATACAATATAATAATCCGCAACACGCTTTGTCAATAACCCATCAAAAATCAAACTCCGGCCTGACGAGTACCTGGCGGAAATGTTCCAAAAATGCTAGCAGCATTGCCCCGTTGTATTGCCAGCGATATTTGCTGAACCAGGTACGAGCCAGACCGGGGATCACAACCTCTCTCTCTCAAACGCTGTCCGATTTTTTTAAATAACGACTTGGCCTCTGAGCACCAGGGTCCACCCGTCTCGACAGCCACCGGAACAAAGTCATACACTGGCTCCAAGTATTAACTTAACTAAAACTAACTGCGCTAGCTCAGCGACCCAAATGAGTCTTGGCCTCCGACACAAGAGCTCGCCACTGAGAAAATTTACAATCATTAAAAATATTTGTGATAAACTGTACATTAGGCCCATGGTCAGCTCAGCTGACATGACAATGTTCATGAAGGCTTTGTCGAAACCGCTGATCGATACTTCGGGAGACCCCAGAGCTGGCGCTTACCTCTGCCTGAGATGCTCTCTGGCCATGCCGCAGGCGGACCTTTTAGATGGGGTTATTCTTTCTATGACCCTGTTTTTAATTGTATTGTAGCTTATTTTGAGTAAGATTTTATGTACATACCTTTTTAAAATTGTTCGAAACAAATCTATTTCATTTATATTACAGGGTTCAGTGGCCACTTTATTGGGGAATGAAAAACTTCACAGGTCTAAGGTTGGTGTAAGCATAATATACGTACTTTTACGCTTTTAGCTTTATTTGTCGCTGTTTTTTGGGAGGTGAATAAAAAGGACACACATCATGCTTAATCATATTTATAATCATTTAAAATATGTTCGATACTAAAAATTCATCGAATTAATGTTATAACGGTCTTTTTCTCCTACCAGCATTACTCATCATTGTTTCCTGAATTTTAAGCTTTTGAACGCTTTTCCTCCCTTGTCGAAATGCGGCTTATACGCTTACATAAACAAATAGAGTTTATCAAAGATTCTAGGTTAGAACTGGCTGAAGTATAATCATTCCCGGATGTATGAGATGGATAAGAAACTCGACAGGTCAAGCTCGAGCAATCCACCTGTTGCATCGGTGGCTTCTCAGTTCACTGATTTTATTCATATTGAAGACTCAGAGACTCAGCAAAAGCAGGTGATGCTTATTGCCCGTCAGATGGACAACGTGGATATGTGCTCCTGCCGCAGCATGTTGCTAGTGCATGGGGTGGCTGAATCTAAAGCGGAGAACATAACAAATCTTGTGGATAGTAAGCTGCTAGCACCCCTTAGTGATCAAGCGCTATTCAAAGGGCCATATTTGTGATTTTTCGAGACATCTCCTATAGGGGCGAGGTGTAATAAAAAGGAGTATTTAATGATTCCGGATTTACAAAGGAAGATTGATTACTTACAAAACCGCGGCACCACGCGTTTAATGGTGGACCGTAATCGCTTTGGCGTAAGAAATTGTTGATCCTGGAATGTGTAGGTACATCATGCAAAAAAAAAACTTTTTAAAACAAATCTATTTCATTTATATTTCAGGGTTCATGGGCCAATTTATTAAGGAATCAAAACCGTCGCATGCGGCTTCCCAAGGTAGGTGTAAGGATAATATACATACATTCCTATATCTGTTGCTGTTTTTTGGGTAGGTGAATAAAAAGGACACACATCTGGCTAAGTAATATTTATAGATATACAGGCTGGCCCATTTGGATTGGTCTGTATGGGAAAGTCTGAAATTGTAAGACATACGAAGATCTGTTCTTAGAAACCATGTCATCGATTTTAATAATAAGAAAAACAGCATTCAATACATTAAAAAAAAACTGTACTCAGCCCGGGAATCGAACCCGGACGTTTTGAAAATTAACACTAACATTATTTCTACTTAGATATCAATTGTGTAGGTCTTAAGCAGTAAATTTTACTACGAAACATGTTGTATAAAATGAATAAAATGCATGTTTTCATATTCTTTAATTTATTTTTTCTACTCCAGTACTTTTTTCTGTCATTTATACCTATATTATGAAAGTCTGTAAAAGTCTATACTCTACTGCCCAAAAAAACACTGCTATAAACTGTTATAATTATAATGTCGCCAAAAAAGCATTACTTAGTACCACAGATTACAAAATAAACAGCTGCATTCACACAATTTACAATTAAAAAAAATACTTATTGTACTAATGCATTGCTGCCAACGTAAAAAAAATATTTTATCCTCTGTGCATGGATGTATAGTATAGTGAACCTACCTAACCTGTGAACCTATACCTTTAGGTATAAGTTCATATTTTTTTGACAGATGGGTGTCAATAAAAAAAAGTTTATTAGACAATTTTCATTTTTATTTTGTTGATTCCGAGCGATGTTGCCATGTAATTATTTTCTTTGTTATTTATTTGCATTTTTTTTATTAAAATGTCGAGTCGTTGAAAAAGTATTGTATGCAACGTTGTATAAAAAGGTCAAAAAACGCTCTTGACATCTTTCTTACGATGTTCGCTACGCTCACATCGTAACCCGTGCCACTCGCGTTTTTTGCCCCGTCTTATACAACTGTTGCTTAAAATACTATAAATAAGTGTTCAAAATGACCACCGCCTTTATCAATACAATATTTAACACGTTTAGGTAACGATGTTACTGCAATTTGTATCTTCATGTGGTGAATTTGCATTAAAATTGACTCTATGGCTGCTTTTAGGTCTTCAACGGTATCGTAGCTTGTTTTGTACACTTCATCCTTAACGTAACCCCATAAGAAATAGTCTAGTCGCGCTAAATCGGACGACCTTGCAGGCCATTTGATAGGGCCGTCCGTAACAATCCATTTTTGGGCAAAGTTCGCATTTCAAAAGTCTTTAGCTGTGTGATTACTGTGAGCCGGTGCTTCGTCCTGTTGAAAATAAACTCGTTCTCTTACTTCTGCTGGCATTTCTTCTAGGACCTCGACCGGTTGATTGTCCCAGATACCGTTGGGGAGACGTGGTGGAGGTGGATCTGCGTAAGCTTCAAGCCGAAAACTGGCAAGAAACTACGCACGATCGGGACAAGTGGGACAAGACTCTCGTTTCGGAGGCTTTCACTGAGCCAAAATAGTTAGTTTTAGAATCATCATCATTTAACAAAACAATAATTATATGACAACCATGTACTTAAACGCACTTTTACACAGATGACATCATCTGTAGGTAGGCCATTAGTATGGAGCGTTTTTAGTCCTCTGTAGGAATGTTGAACTTCCTCAGGTCATTTGTGACTTTTAGAGCAGTTTATGTGTAGGTAGTCCCATGTAGACATTTGATCCCAATAAAAAACAGAATCGATCGACATCCTCCAAAAAAAATGTCCGTATTCTTTCTAGAAAAGGTTGAGATAATAAAATAACCTTTACGTACTTGACAGAATAATGTATGCTAATGTGAAACAATGAAAGCGCAGTGCCATTACAGAGCTAGTAGTCACTTAGAGTTAAAAGACTTATCTATTTAATAGTTGGAGCATTAACCTCACCTATGTGATACTAGATTGGAAGATGATGTCAGGTCTTGCAGAAGGCATCATACTGTAACAATTGTAGTTGAAAGTATAACGCGTAGTGATAATTCTAGGTGTGACAGCCAAACTTAACAAAAAAGGATGTCCTGCCCTAGTACTAAAGAGAGAAGCAAGGAATCGTATTACTTGATTAAGCAAATGTAGCTGAGTACCGCAGCCTCTGACTTCCAGTTAGTGCAGATAGATGAAGCGAACGTGATTCAGCAACACAGAATGCAAGCATAAAGTAAATTAGAACCAAATGAATAATAAAGTGTTATCGTGCGTATGTGACAAGCGACGATCACTGCTAGAAATATTAGTGTGACGTTGGAGAACTGTTCAAAATCAAATGAAACTACTACCCCAGGCACTAAAGCTCGGCACTTAGTTAGTGGCCACCTTATATTTATGGACGTATTATCTTATATTTATGTATCTGTTTAAGTTTACATTTACTAACTTTACCGTGTATCAGTTCTGTAATATAATTAAGAATGAGAATTAGTTAACGTATTTAAACCTTAACTATCAGCCCTGTGCATATCTAGTGAATAACGGGAGATAAATAATTTTGCTATATTATATTTTCTCGAAAAACACGTTTTTATATTTCTAAGTGTAACAACCTTCTCATCGCGGTGAATAGAGAGAGTACTGTAAATCGAACTTTTTCGACAAAAAGCAATGCCGAAACATTTGTTACTACATCTTAAGTAAGTTATCGGACCGGGCTTATATGTTTCCTTATTTGTGTTTTAGGAATTTAAGGAAATTATGCGTAGTGTCAGTGGAGCGCTCATAAAACGCTTTCCTGGAGCTAAAATGAAGGTTAACAGACTAATGAAGAAAAAAGCCCTGGTAAGTACTACTTTTAAGATGGTACCTCTGTTACGTGCAACGCCTCTACTAAACGCCACCTTAAAAAAAAAACTATAAATCGTGCCATTTCCGCCGGGAAGAAATAAAATTAAAATTGCCTTCTATTATTTGGGTAAATACTCGTACTATCCTTTAACCACTGCCCATTGCTACTACTTTATGCCCTGAAATTATACACCACGATGTTCAGTAGGTATGGTCTTCAAATCTTTTTACACAGTTGTACTGTCGAGCACAAATGTGATTTAAAATAACTGAACTTGCGCCTCTATGTCGTTAACAATAGAGGCAAGTTCAGATAAAATAAATGATTTTCATATTTTTGATCAAAAATTGTACTCGACTGTACATTTCTTTAAAAAATGTGACACACCCATACACATTACACATAAACACACACTCAAAGTCTCGCTTTTATAATATTACTAGACGTGCCCGCGGCTTCGCTCGCGTAAATGAAATATGTACTTCCTATTTGTAACACTTGAACATGTAATTTGTTTTTTTTTTTTATTATATATACTAAATGAAAAAAGGAAACTGTCATTGCAAGTTAAATAAAAGCTTTTTAAAAGGAAACTGCGTTTAGTCCTCATATTTGTACCTATTTCCGAAATAAAATTAATTATAAGCAAAAGGGATTCAACACATTTTATATTTGTATACTTACATGGACTGGAGAGATTAATACATACATGTACAAATGTTACTCAAAGCAAATCTAAGCCTAGCAAAGCTTAATAAACAAAAGTAAAAATAATAACCATTAATAGGCAGTGCCGCTTCAGTAACAGACAAATCCGTGGGAAAAGAATCCTCTGAAAATAGGGAACAATCTAGATCTTCTCGAGAAATAAGCAGTAAGGGTAAGCTGGACCGATTTTAGGACTAATTTTTTTTTGTTGGTTTGGGCTTAAATTAGATTGAATCTAGTAGATTACGCTAAAATAAGCATATTTTATTCTTTCAACTTTTTCTCTCAGATCGATATTTACCGAGATATTGGGGTTCAAATGCATAAACATATTTTGATGTAGGTACGTAATAATAGTAGACTATTTATGA
Organism: Apotomis capreana; assembly: GCA_947623375.1. Lineage (NCBI taxonomy): Eukaryota > Metazoa > Arthropoda > Insecta > Lepidoptera > Tortricidae > Apotomis > Apotomis capreana. The sequence goes on from OX392520.1 coordinate 5,585,084, forward strand.
GGGTCATGTAAGCAAGCATTTTGACGCTCCGCTCGCTACGCTCGCTCCGCTATACATGGTCACAAAACAAACCTAACCTAACCTACAGTTTTCGGTTTTCAACCCATGTACCATATTTTCATACAGCATTTTTACCTTAAAAACCCCAATATCTCGGTAAATATTGATCTGAGAGAAAAAGTTTACATAACAAAACATGCTTATTATAGGATGTTTTAAAGGATACTTTAATAAAAATGAGGTGTTATATTGACATACATTTCACGACACCGAAATTTTTCTAAGTCCCAAAACTGGCCCACCTTTCCTATACCGCAACCCCTGAGGTCTTACTAACCCAACATTATCGCATCGCATTCTACGCACCGAGATGCAGAACAATGAGTACATTGCCTTGCAAGGATATTTTTCTTGTGTTTATAATAATACATAATCTGTTAAATTCAAATTTAACAAAAATTAAACATGCCATCCCCATTCCTCCATCTCCCGAAACCGTGGTGGTCAATCTGAATAAAACCGTGATGGTCGATCAATCAAAATACAAATTAATAACATAATCACTTAATACTTTCAATTCTCGGCATTTTCATAACACTTTTTGCTTATTGCACAGAAAATTCGCTGACAATGACAATGCCGATGACATTTAGTTTGACAGAGAAAACAACATACGTCAAGCAAAGTGCGTAGTCATTACATTTCGAGTAAAAAACTTCGATATAACGGCGTACCAACATGACGCCAAAATTTTTGGCTACTTAAACTTAAGTCATATAGCGAAAAGAAACTTTAGGCTACTTGAACCTGAGCCATAAGAGCGAGAAGAACCGAGTATCGCCGGAAATGGTCGACGGTCGCGAAATGAAGAATTTTATGAAGATTTCTTTAGCCGATTGTGAAGGTAATACGTAGTGAAAACGGTATTTTTTACGCTCTTATTCCATTCTCATATTTAGACAATAGATTTGAATAGTTTTTTCTGCGGTAACGTGCATCGTATTGGAGAAACGTGATCTAAAAGAACGTCGAGTTTTGTAAGGCGCCATCTCGCTTCCTCCCTAGTGCGTTATCCCGTTCTGGCATTTTCAATTTTATTATATAGATGGGGGTTGACATTTTGTTATAATAACCTTTCTTGTTCTCGTTTTTCAGAATAAGAAGTTGGTAAGTAAGCTTAAATTTATTGATTTAGTATTTATACCCCAATAATTCTCACTACCTTCCCATCTTACATAGCCCTAAATTTTCTAAGACATCTATGTTTAAGTTTTTCTCATTTTCTTAGCATTGATATTATTCTTACATTCCACATCCTTAGTTGACAAGGATTTCGCAATGAGAATCGGGGTAGCCTTGCTCTTAACATTGCCGGACTCGGACCGCCAGGGGATATCACATCGTGGCAGCCCGTTGTCAAGAACTTCGTTACTCTCCTTCGACATTTCTAATACTGCATTATTAGGAAAGTAGTGTTCTTCCAGTGGTTTTCCATTGCCTTCTGCACCGCATTATCTTAACCGTTTTTACTTTTGAGGCTAGCACTCAGAATAATCTACAACAGGGCCATTCTGCGATCCATTCTTTCCGCCCCTGTATAATAATCCTAATAGTACCGCTACCCCCTGTTAGGGCCCAGGTCCCTTTGACATGCCTCTTCCACCTGCTTTGCCGTACCAATGGTTTTCATCTCCACCTACTCAGCCGTTGAAGTCTTCACCCGCAACCCTGAGCACGGGCTCCGCGATATCCCCCGCAGAACTAGGCCACCGTAGAATTCAGCCAACTCATAACTCCGGCCTACTGAAGCAACAAGGTGCCCACCCCCACGACATGGACGCACCGCACAGGAATTTTCCAGGTGAGATAATGCGATGATGGGACAATCTCGCCAGGGGGCGAGTCAATGACCCTGTTTTACCCTGTACAACCCCTCACGCGAATTCACCCCTTTATATGAGAACAATTCAGAGGTTAGAAATGAGTCGCAATGCAACTTTATATGTAGTAGGGTTAAAATATTTGTGAAACAGACAACACAATTTTTTTGAGGAATAAATGTAGACATATCAGAATCAGAATCAGAATCAGAATCAGACATTTATTTGTAAACATAGGTACATAAAATATATCAGGTCTTACATTTAATAAAACAGTATCACCATGTCTAGCCGTTAGGCATACAAATATTTTTTTTGAGCCTTGAAAGCTAACTCTCGGTCAGTGGAATTCCCCCAGAACATGACACCATATCTTAAAGTTGATGTGACATACGAATGGTAAGCGGTTAGTACTGCTGATTGATTAACTATTTTATTTAGATTATATAGTGCATATGAAAATTTGTTAAGTTTATTACATACAATGTCAATATGATCTTTCCAATTCAACTTATGATCTAAACTTAATCCTAGAAATTTCGTCAGATCTGTGTTATCGATTACGTGTTCCCTATATGACACAGCGAGGTTTGGTGTTTTGTCCACTCTCTGCTTAAAACTCATGACTTTTGTTTTATTTAAATTTATATGTAAATTGTTCTTATTCAACCAATCAACTACTGTTTCAAGTGTTTTGTTAATGCTGATCTGTAATGAAAGTGGGTCACTTCCTGTAAATATTATTGTGCTGTCATCAGCAAAAAGAATCATTGAGTGTTCGGTGGTTTGTGGTAGATCGTTAATATATATTATGAAAAGCAACGGACCTAGAACACTGCCTTGCGGTACTCCGTATTTAACTTCTTTATAATTAGATGTTACCGACATTTCCGTTCTTGATTTTGTGCATATTTTATTCATTGATACCATTTGCTTTCGACCGGTTAAATACGATTTCATAAGATCGTGGACATTGCCTCGTACGCCATAGTCATAAAGTTTATTTAACAATATATTGTGATCAACGCAATCGAAAGCTTTGGACATGTCCATATATAAAGCACAAACAGGTCTTTTTCCATCGATCTCTTTCATAATTGTTTGTAAAAGTTCAAAAATTGCCATGTTAATTGATCTTTTTTTCCTAAAACCTTTTTGTTCTGGTGCAAGTAGGTTATGAGTCTCGAAATATTGGTATAAACTTTTATGAATTACCTTCTCCAGTATTTTTGAAAATATGGAAAGAAGTGCTATTGGCCTATAATTGTCCATATTTTCCCTATCACCTTTTTTAAAGAGTGGCTTCACTATGGCCATCTTAAGCATTTCCGGAAACTGGCCCTTCTCAATACACAGATTTGCTATGTAGCTAATAGGCAGTGATATAATAGGGGCTACTTCTTTTACAATTTTACTTGATATGCCATCATAGCCAGTACTATTTGTGTTTTTTAAGGATTTAATAATAATTACAATGTCTTCAGGGTTTATAGGTTTCATAAATATTGAATTAGTTGATTTAAATGTCATGGTATTATTAATTGGAATTGAATTGGGATTACTACAACTATTAGGCATGTCAGATAAAATGTTTACATTATTGTTAGATGTCACATGGTTAATGAAATGTTCGTTAAATTTTTCTGCAATTTCGTTCAAATCATTTAATCGCCTGCCATCGTATTTTATGTGTGCAATATTATCCCTTAAGTGAGTATTTTTGGAATGATTTATAACCTTCCATGTAGCTTTACACTTATTTACGGAGTTTTTAATGTAATAGTCATTTTGAGATTTTTTGGTAAGCGATATAATATTTTTAAGTCGATTAGAATAGGCTTTAAAGTAGTTTTTGTCTCTCACATTAGGGGATAGTCTATATTTCCATAGTAATGCCCTTTTTTTCCTACAGCATTTACGAATACCTTTAGATATCCATTTCGGTTTTTTATAAGAAAATATTTTTGTTCTTATAAAGGGAAAACATAAATCATAGAACAACTGAAAATGATCTATGAAGTATTCGTAGGCCTCGTTAGCATCATTAGCCATGTAAACACCGTTAAAACTAAAATTTTGTAAGCACTCGACAAACTTTGCTATGTTTTCTGTATTATAGTCTCGTTTTCTTATATACCAGAACGGCAAAACGCACGTTTTTTTTACAGGACATTTAAATATCTGAGAAGTATGATCGGAAAGAGCTAAGTCTATAACCTCTGTTTTACTACCACGCAAGTTATGCAAAATATTGTCAATACAAGTATTGCTCTGTAGGCGGGTTACCTCTTTCACAGCTAATTTAAGGTTGTAGCTATGTATTATATTTTTGAAAAGAGTAGAATGTTTGGTTCGTTTTAATATATCGATATTAAAATCACCACAAATAATAATTTTTTTGTTTTTGTGACATAGTTTAGACAGGATAAGTTTCAATTTATTGAAAAATATTTCTAAATTGCAATTATCATGTTTTGGAGGTCTGTATATGGATATAATAATAATTTTGTGATCCTCTAATTCAATAGCCGAACACTCAAAAACATTAGAAATGGAAATCGATGAAACGTCAGATAACACAACATATTTATGGGTATTTTTTACAAGAATGCATGATCCTCCATTTCTATTTTGCCTCGAATAACAAGTTGCTAGATTATAATTAGTAACAAAAAGTTGATCTTCATCGCCTGGCTTCATATTGTGTTCAGTTATACATATTACATCGATTTGTTTATGTGAGTTTCGCAATTCTTCTAAGTGGACATTTAAGATGTCGGCTTTGTGCACTAGACCGTTTATGTTTTGGTGAAGTACAGAGATATTATTGTACACGAAAAAGCTCGTCCTGTGGGCTATGTTGGCTGTGTGAAGTGCTATGGTTTTGTCCATTGCCAGCCGGAATCTGTGAGTTTAGTAGGTCGTTACAGTCTTTTGAGGCCGTGGACAAATCTCTTGAGTCCTGCGTTGATTCTTTAAATTCAGATCCATTGATGTAAAGACGGTTATTTCGTAACACGGCAAAGTGTCCTTTATGACGCGCTACTTTAAGGTGTTCCAATAAAAGTTTTCTCTTTTGCAGGGCTGCACTGTCTAAAACTTCGGAAATTCCGTAACCAGTATTTTTAAAACAATTCTTGTTACGTAACACATAATCTCTCATTCGCTTACTAATAAGCTGTACCTCAAGTGGACGACGGTTCCCTTTTTTACCAATCCGTTTAACTGATTCCATGAAACCGTTAATGTTAATATTTAGTAGGTCACCAAACATGTTGTCTATTCGGTGGAATAAGATTGATTCTGTCTCACCGTAGTGTTCATCCAACCCATATATCACAAAGTTCTTATCATTGTCTTTATTATTATTTATTAAAAAAGGGTCCTGAGTAGATTTATTCAAAATACGGCATTGTAGGTGTTGTAACTCGGTTTTAGTTTTTTGATTTTCGCATTCTAATGACTTGATTTTTAAGACCATGTCATCAAGTTTTTCTGTCAGATCTTGTTGTTTCTTGGTTAAAGTATTGCATTCTACGCTAAAATCACGCCGTAGTTGAGTGATAGCTATTTTTATTTCCGACTGTATAAGTTGCTTCAATTGACCTATAATGTTATTGTTGTGTCTTTCCAATTTGGAGTCTAAAAGTGTTCCTATTTGTTCAAGGGTGATAGATGCCTGCGATTCCAGGTGTCGTTGAATGCCGACGGTGTCGTCAAAGAGAGTATTCTGGGTTTCGTCGTGCAGAAGGTTGTCTATTGACATGTTATTGATCGATACACTTAAATCGTTTAATGTAGGGGCCTCGAATTGTTTACGAACTGGGGTGTTGTCGTTTTTCCTTCGTGAAGTAATATTGATACAAGACGAACAACGCCATGAGCGTTCCAGCTCCTTTATTTTATTGTTAAACATTACAGTAGACATACCAAGACACTCATAGTGATATGTGTCTTTGCATAATGTGCATCTCAACATCTCGGAAGTAGAAGAAATAAGTTTCTTACACGCTACGCAATTCATTTTGCAGTTTCCGTCGTCTAAAATCACAATTTAATAGATCTAGGCCTATTTCATTGTTTGATGTTCGTGAACAATGGGAGAGGGCGGGGCAGCGCAGAGACGTCAGAAATATAGTTATCTCACTTTCTCCCACAAACTGAGACCGACGCGTGAAGTAGACAAAAACACTGCCTGGTTGATGTTTCTGGTAGTTAATAGATGGTGCTGTTAACTGTTCATATATTAATGTTGATTTACTTGACCATTTCAAACGTTATTATTTATTGAGACCACATAGGTAAATGGTTTTAATTTCACGTAGTGTTCGACCAAACAACACAATAATATATGTCGTTTCCTCCTAGCAGTTCGATGAAATTTTAACGGTGCACTGAGTTCAGTTCAAACGACTCAACACTTTATCAGGCAGTTTACACTAACAAAACATTACGATATCATGTTTACTTCACTATCACAGATAAATTGCACTTATATCTCACTGTTTTTATGTTTCATGACGTAGTACAGTTTTATTTATATTTAACAGTTAAGAAAATCGCGGATCTGATGTTGACATAGATAGCAGCGCCATCTGATCTATCAACAGTAAATTGATATGGATACCACACATGGGCAACAATATTTATATGTAATTTAAGAAAAAAAATAACAAAACAGGAACATACTTGAAATATACTGAAAACCCAAAAATAACCCGTTCATGTAGATAACATTTTGTTTTGAGATTAGGGTTCACTTTTCTTTGTAGGTACTTGAAGCACAGAAATACGTGTTAGATAGATGATGGTTTATTTGCTACTAACTATTAGAGAACATTTAACCGACTTATAGGAAGGCTTACACACACATGCATGTATCGAGCATGTTGTATCTAACTTGCCGAACATACCGCCCACCAAAGGACTATATGAGTCCTTTCACATTAACAATAACTTACATCATAAGTTAAAGAAATTTGAGGGACTCTATACAAATCTCGTGTAACAAAACTATAACTATTTTACTAACGATTAATTTAGCATGCGTGTGAATGTGAGCCTAAACGTAATTTAAAAATAAGTAATATAAAACAAAATCACAAGAGTGAAACGATTCAGATTACATGAAATAAATACATACTCAATATTAAATAAATTAATTGATGTCTATCGGTAAAGGACATAATTTGTTTGCAGATCTCTGTGTAATCTGATCCCCACTCTTCAGGGTGTAGACTCGAGTCACTCCGTCGGAGCCCGGATGTTTTTCCAAAATTCGACCCATCATCCACTTCCCAGGCGGTAAATTTTCTTGTTTTATAAGAACAATATGTCCCCTTTCTAATTCGTCCATCTTTTTATTCCATTTGGGTCTTTGCTGTAATCGAGATAGATACTCACTCTGCCATTTCTGCCAAAAGTTCGTAAGCAATTTTTGTATGTGCTGCCATCTAGATAGATGACTCATAGGAGTATTTGACATAGATGGTGCTGGAACAGAGATAGGGGACTCTCCAATGAGGAAATGGCCAGAGGTCAAGAGTTGGATGTTGCCAGTATCCGTGTCATCAACTGGAGTTAAAGGCCTTGAATTTAGGCACGCCTCGATTTGATATAGTAAAGTAGTAAACTCTTCGTAGGTTAAGTGGGATGTTAAAATCCTCTTCAAGTGATACTTTATGGATTTTACCCCCGCCTCCCATAATCCGCCCATGTGTGGGGTATACGCTGGAATAAAATGCCACTGAGTACCATCCATTGCCATTGACTCTGCTATTGATTTGTTAAATTCTAATTTTGCATCATTAAACGCAGTAGCTAACTCCTTATTGGCACCTATAAAGTTTCGACCTTGGTCACTCCATAAGTGAGCGCATCTGCCACGACGAGCTACGAACCGCTTGAACGCGCCAATAAAGGCTTCGGAAGTTAGATCTCCTACCAATTCCAGGTGGATGGCCTTTGTACTCATGCATACAAAAATTGCGACGTACGCTTTGTTCGTCTTAGATCCTCTGCCTTTCGACATCAAGACTTGATATGGACCGGCGAAATCAACGCCACTATGTAAAAATGGTTTCGCCGGAGTAACTCTCACTCGAGGTAAGTCTCCCATGAGTTGTGATTTCGCTACAGCCTTCTGTTTGGCACATATGAGACATTTCTTTGTATTTGACATAACGGCTTTCTTTGCTTTCAGGATCCAGTATTTTGTACGTAAGTATCCTAGCATTAGTTGGTATCCGCCATGCAGCGTCTTCAGGTGAGCTTCGCGCACAACAAGTGACGTAAGGTAAGAGTCAGAGTCTAAAATTATAGGGTGTTTCTCATCCTCTTCCAGATCAGCATGGCGAAGTCTTCCGCCCACCCTAAGAATCCCATTATCATCAAGGTAAGGTTGAAGTGATTTTAATTTACTTTCTCTCTTAACCATTTGTGTATTTTTTAGATTATATATGTCATCTGCAAATTGTTCTCCTTGTACTACTCGTATACATGCTCGCAGAGCTTCCTCGACTTCACAAGTAGTGATAGTGCGGGGTTGGTTTGCGATTTCCTTCCCTTTAAGAAAACGTTTACAGTACACGATACTCCTTGTTAGTTCTGGTAGATTATCAAACATTTCAAACTTGCTTGACCATTTATCCTCTTTTGGTTCAAATTTGACGTTTGCTTGTATAACTTCCTTCCTTTCTATATTAGTCATAATGTTTTTCGGTCGGTTGTAAGTGATCTCTCCTTCTGAGAGCCACTTAGGTCCATTGAACCATGTTACATTGCTTATAAGGTCGTCCAACTGTTGACCTCTAGACGCTACGTCAGCTGGATTCTCCTCTGACTGCACGTGATACCAATTTTGATTGCCGATGCTATCTAAAATCTCTATTACTCTATTTTTCACGTAGGTATTCCATCTAGATGGATCTCCGAATAACCAGGACAGTACTATGGTGGAATCAGTCCAAGCGAATATCTGCGAATTACGGATATCCATAGCTTCCTTTATTTGTTTCAGGAGACCAGCTAGTAGCACTGCGCCGCATAACTCAAGCCGTGGTAAAGATTTTGCCTTTGTTGATGCCACTCTGCTCTTAGCCGCAATAAGTGAAGTTTTAACGCACCCGTCTGTTGTACGGACTCTTAAATAGGCCACAGCGGCATAAGCTCGATTTGAGGCGTCGCAGAAACCGTGAACTGTGACATTTTCCAGTACCCTTACCGTGGTATACTGCCATCTCTCTATCTCAATCTGGGGTAAGTGTTTGAAGCCTTCTCTTAAATAAGTCCATTCTTCAGCGATTGTTGCGTTCACTTCTTCATCCCAACTTATCCCTTGTAGCCATAGCCTTTGGATCAAGAGTTTTGCTAGCAGAATCGAAGGTGCAAGCCATCCCAATGGGTCAAATAATTTTTGGATGTCGGATAAGATGTTTCTCTTTGTGATTTTATCGGGCATATCAGGCAAATTTAGACTATATTGAAATATATCTTTTCCCATATTCCAATGCAATCCAAGCGCTCTAATAGTACCGTCTATGGTAATGTCCAGATTAACATGAGTACTTCTTTGTGAAGGTTCAAACTGTTTTAGGAACTCTGCGCTATTTGAGCACCATTTCTGTAATACAAATCCTCCTTTCTGTAAAATGGCTTCTACATTTTTTGCGAGCGTTATTGCTTCTTCTACTGTATCTTTTCCTGACATTAAATCGTCCATGTAAAAATCTCGCTTAATGGTTTTGGATGCGTCCTCACTTTGACCACCTTCGTCTTCCGCGATTTGATGCAACGTCCTCACTGCGAGATGAGGAGCCGATGCAGTACCAAACGTCACTCTTAGCATTTGATAATCCTTGATCGGCCCATTTGGATTCGATCGCCAAAGTATTCTTTGTAAGTCCCGGTCTTCTTTTGTGACATAGATTTGGCGGTACATTTTTTGTACGTCCGCCACAAAACATACCTTTTTCATTCGCCATCTCATAATCAAACTCCTCATATCGTCTTGTAGCTGCGGCCCTACTAACAATTCGTCATTAAGAGAAACGTTATTGTTTCCCTTCTGAGAAGCATCGAACACTGTTCTAACCCTTGAAGTCTCTTTTTCTTCCCTTACCACGGCGTGATGGGGTAAATAGACGGCCGGTTTGTTAAGCTCATTATCGGGTACTTCTTGCATATGATTCAATTCTTTATATTCCTCCATGACCTTAATATATTCATTTTGTAGAGATTTATCTTGTTTGAATCTTCTTTCTAGTTGGTATAATCTTCTTAGTGCTATGTCTCGTGTACCTCCATGTGGTGATAAGAGCATTTCTGGTTTCGTAGGCAACTTGACTATATATCTTCCATCTTCTGCTCTAGTGGTGGTACTCTGGTAGATTTCTTCACATCTCCTTTCATTTGCGGTTGGTTTTCTTTTTTCTTCTTGGTCATGTTCCCACATATGTTTTAGCATATCGTCCAAATCTAGGTGTAAGTGCATGACTGTAATTTCGTCACTCGGTTTATCTTCATGAACGCTCCCAAATAAGATCCAACCCAGACTGGTATTTTGTGCGCATGGGGTGCCTGGGGGACCCTTGATTACTTCACTCTTCATGATTTGGGCACAGACGTCTACACCCAGTAGCAGATCTACTCGTCCGGGCTGATTAAAACTTGGGTCTGCCAAAACGAGTCCTTGTAGATGTGGCCAGCTGCTGGTGGATATGGTGCGCGATGGTAATTGTGTGGTAAGGCGAGTCGACATAATGTATGCCTTGGTTTTTAGCTTGAAACTTGTATCGTATCTTGATAATAATTCTACGTGTGTAGCTTGCTTGACTGAGGTTGTTGTAGCGCCGACTCCAGTGATTTTACCGGAGACAGCTGTTCTCGTCACTCGTAGCATCTGAGCGGCTCTTTCACTTATAAATGTCGCTTGAGAGCCGTGGTCAATTAGTGCACGAAGCAGAGTGACGTGTCCCGAGTCGTCTCTTACTGGAACGAGGGCTGTAGCTAGTAGCGCTGCAGCCGAACATGTTGAAATGTGAGAGGATAGCTCTATCTCTGGCTCAGCAGGATCCTTGGTTTCTTGATCTTCTTCTATGTGACTATGAGTAGCTTGAATATTATCGACTCGATTACCTGGCAGTATTGTCGTAGACTGGTGTAAAAGCGTGTGATGACGTTTGTGACATATGCGACAAGACATGTTGAGATGACAGTGCTTTGCAGAATGTCCCGCCGCCAGACAATTGAAACACAAGTTTTTGGCCTTCACATAGTCGCATCTTTCTGTCGTTGGCATACTTGTAAACTCCCTACAGTGACATAAAGTATGATCCTCGCTACACCTGGAACAAGCTCTTGGTTTGGAAGTCGTCGGCGTAGTCGTTGAAACGTGCGCAGCATACTCTCGAAGTTTGGCTGGCTTTTCCTTTGTAGGTGGAGTGACAAGTTCCAAGGTCCTGAATTTGGAATGGAGAAACGCACTCAGATCGTCAAACGTGGGCAAACTCTCTGCGCTTTCTTGGTAGGCACACTGTTCCCAATCTCTATGAGTCTCTGGGTCCAATTTCTGTACAACAAGAAATATAATTAATGGATCCCAAGACTCGGTTGAAAGTTTGAGATTTTTCAAGCTATTGATGCATTCTGTGGTAGTGTCTAACAATGACTTTATACCGTTGGCCGTTTGCACAGCAATCTTCTTTTGTAAAAACAATCTTTTCAAAATAGAGTTTACAATTATTCGTTTGTTCCCATATCGTAACTTCAGGGTTTTCCATGCTTGTTCATAATTATCCTCTGTTATTTGAACATGCCTTAATAATGATTCGGCTTCACCAGTGAGAGTACTTTTTAAATAATGCAACTTTTGTACACTGTTTAATGATGAGTTATTGTGCACTAATGTTATAAACAAATCTTGATACGACGGCCATTCTTCATAGATACCAGAAAATGTAGGTAAATTTATTCGAGGTAACTTGACGGAATCATCTGGTTTGTTTTGAATAACTGTCCCAGCTTGTCCCGGTGGCGTTGGCTGGATATTTGCTAAGAAGTCTTTTAAATCCGCTAATATGCACGTATACAAATCTTCGTACACGAAAAAATCTTCGTTCACAAAATATGAAATATCCGGCTGCTTCTCCTTTGGTACACATCTGACAAGTTCATGGTGTGTTTTCTTGAATAAATTCCAGTATTCCTGCACTGATTGTATACGCGTTTCTAAGTATCCACGAGTGAGTCGTTGCTTTGGACATTTTTTCAAGTTAACTTGTGCCTTTGACAACAATACTGCAGTATTTTCCAAGACAACTATCAGTTGATCTGCTGTCGACATTTTATATTTGCGTATAATTTGAGAGTAAATAACTTAGAGGTTACTTTTTACTTCGATAACTCAGTACGTAATTCTTGTAAGTCGAGTATCAATATAATTGTTAAAACGCGGTGCTCCGCATAGACCAGTGTAGCAAGACCCCTGTCTTACGGAGTTTATGTACAGTGCCAGTGTCTCGTTCCGTTGGACGGCTTTGGTCGGCCGACCAGTCAGCTAGACCTCTCGCTTACGGCGTAAAACCAGCCGGCCAGTGTCTCGCACGATTGGTTTTGTAGCACTGTCCTTTGATATACACTTCCTTGATAAACGGCTTATATCACTTTTTAATCCGGTTCGATGTTCGACCATATGTTTTGAGATTAGGGTTCACTTTTCTTTGTAGGTACTTGAAGCACAGAAATACGTGTTAGATAGATGATGGTTTATTTGCTACTAACTATTAGAGAACATTTAACCGACTTATAGGAAGGCTTACACACACATGCATGTATCGAGCATGTTGTATCTAACTTGCCGAACACATTTGAATCACCTTTTGACGTCGGTGCCAAACCACTCAATTATTACTATGATAACATGCCACGCATGAAGCCTTCAATATTACTATTTGGTGTATACAAGTATTTTTGTTCGATAAAGAAGCTAACAACTTTGCTAGTGCTTATAAAATATAAGGATTGGGTTGCCCTCGATTTCCTTAGTGGTGGCTTGTGGATTCATCTTCAGATTTCTCTTCAATTTCATACTTAGACTGATTTGACTAGAGGACCGATTTGGATGATATTTCAAATTCAAATTTAAATTATCTTTATTGTCACAACATTCGAACAGAATATTAACAATACATAAGTATACATACAGAAGGAACAAAAATTGTGTGAACATAATAATTATTTATTAATCGTATGGCGATTTATTGCACACGATATTAATGTGGTTACAATAATAACTATAAAAAACAACAATAATGTTGGCCATGCCATGGGTACCAAGATATATGCTGATCTTGGTACCGGTGGACGGCCAGCGCTGATTTTCAGCTTGGCCACTTTATATTCGAGGTCGTCGTAACAAAGTATTTTTATTTTATTTTTATATTTAATGAGACAGCTGCACTATGCCGTTTGATGAAAATATTAAGATGATGAAATTAACGATATTTAAGTGTAGTGTGACAATGATAGTAACAATGTTTGCGTAGAGTAGGTTAGGTTGGGTGTTTGCGCTATAATTATATACTATATGTGCTGTTGGTTGATTATTTTTGAAAGAGTAGTGCAGCAGAAGGAGAACCATTTTCATGTGCTCCGCACCAGGCATCGGTCAGTACTAAAGGTCGTTAGTAAGTAGAAGAGATTAACTGTAAGGGGCCGTTTTCGAGCGTTGAAGTGAAGTGAATATCAAGATTCAAGAACACTGGTTAATTTTGCCTTAGTATTTCATGTCAATTCTTTCGAAGTATTTTTTGTATTTTGCCCAAGGCACTGTTTTTGTAGTGGATGAGGTAAGTTGTTCCATATTTTCGTGGCGGCAAATTTAAAACGGACTCTATGTCGTTTAAATCACGTCAAAATTTTGAATAAGGGCAAATAAAATACCTTTATTTTGGAGTGTAGGTTTATACAGTGGTAATTGTAAAATATTTTTTCTGGACCTATAACCTGTATCCCTTGAACCTGTATCCCTTGAACCTGTATCCACCTGTTAATTTTGGTTTACCCTTGTTTGGTCTAATATATTTTTGCCTAATTTTGATTTGCTTATTTCATTTTGTCTAAAATTACTTTGCATATTTATTTAGTTTGCCTTATATTCGTTTAGTCTAAAGTCATTTCGCTTAATGAATATTTTGCATAATCTTGTTTCGCCGAATTTTCATATTGCCTAATTTTTGTATATATAATTTCATTTTATCTATAGGTATTATTCAATTAATATAATTACATTTCCTATAAACGCTAGTTTGCCTACTAAAATTTTTGTATAATTTCAGTTTGCCTAATTTGCACAGTATATTATTTTACGTTTTTTTTAACCTATTATTTATTTATTTATTAATCAAAGTATACACCTTAAATATATTCAAGTCCCTGCAAAACTTAAGGATGGAAAATGTTTGTACGGAACCCTCGGTGCGCGTTCGGGTCGCAGTTCAACCTAACACTCCTCCTCGCTTCGCTCGTCGTCGTACCTAACCTAAGCCAAGTCGGATCTGCCTTAAGGTGAAATAGGTACTGTTAGAAATCGTAAAGCAAAGTCGGACCTGCGCGGCTCGCTCGCTTCGCTCGCTCGTTAGGGTCGTAGTTCAACCTAACACTCCTCCTCGCTTCGCTCGTCATCGTACCTAACCTAAGCCAAGTCGGATCTGCCTTAGGGTGAAATACGTATTGTTAGGAATCGTAAGCCAAGTCGGACCTGCGCGGCTCGCTCGCTTCGCTCGCTCGTTTGGGTCGCGGTTCAACCTAACACTCCTCCTCGCTTCGCCCGTCGTTGTACCTAACCTAAGCCAAGTCGGATCTGCCTTAAGGTGAAATAGGTACTGTTAGAAATCGTAAGCCAAGTCGGACCTGCGCGGCTCGCTCGCTTCGCTCGCTCGTTAGGGTCGTAGTTCAACCTAACACTCCTCCTCGCTTCGCTCGTCGTTGTACCTAACCTAAGCCAAGTCGGATCTGCCTTAAGGTGAAATAGGTAATATTAGGAATCGTAAGCCAAGTCGGAACTGTGCGGCTCGCTCGCTTTGCTCGCTCGTTTGGGTCGCAGTTCAACCTAACACTCCTCCTCGCTTCGCTCGTCGTCGTACCTAACCTAAGCTAAGTCGGACCTGCCTTAAATGTTATGTTCATAAAATGAGTTTCAACGTGATGGTCGTTAGTTAGAATAACATTCGGCAAAATAATCATTAGTTAAAATAACATTCGGCAATATAATCATTAGTTAAAATAACTTTCGGCAATATAAGAATTAGTTAAACTAATATTAAACAAAGCAGACTTTATTTGAAGCGATGATTAGACTAAACAAGTTTCGACAAAGTGATCATTTATTGAAACAATAATTATGAAAACTGAAATTAGGCAAACCGTTGGTAATACTAAAAGTTGTTAGGCAAACTGAAATTAGGCAAATAATTTTTAGACAAAACAAGGGAATACCGTTAATTTTACTTCAATCGAATCGAACCCAGTACCTTTCCGCCACCCTAACGCCCAAGCAAGTTTTTGAATTTTTCCTTATGCTTTCTGTGTCGATTTTTGAATTGTTTATTTGAGAGGCTATACACGTTAGCGACCTCTATGTGAATACGTTAATATTCACATCTTACCGCACTACATCACAGCAGTGAACGAGCAAGCGAGAGAGGGCGTTATTATTTATAAATTTATTAAACATGTAATGTCTAATTTGTTTGGGTACACAACACAATTTTTGTATTAAACCATTCATACAAAGATCAAAGCTCAAAGCCGCGCAGGTCCGACTTGGCTTACGATTTCTAACAGTACCTATTTCACCTTAAGGCAGATCCGACTTGGCTTAGGTTAGGTACGACGACGGGCGAAGCGAGGAGGAGTGTTAGGTTGAACCGCGACCCAAACGAGCGAGCGAAGCGAGCGAGCCGCGCAGGTCCGACTTGGCTTACGATTCCTAACAATACGTATTTCACCCTAAGGCAGATCCGACTTGGCTTAGGTTACATGAGAGCACATTATGTTGTTTCTCACCGGGCATTAGCTTTAGTCATGAATGCCCGGCAGTGTGAGCATGTCATGCTCGCTTAAAGGTCTTTGCTTACGGTGGCGTCGTTGATCGGGTCGCAACCTTCCCTATAATATGGTTGAGGGAGGCGATGGCTGAGATATGCGTCATGCTCGTGAACGGGTGCCGTTTGTGGGGCCCGGTCTGTTTACACTAGCAAGGGCCAAATTAGTTGTGTAGTAACTGCTTACCAGCGTTTAGTGAATTGACGTGAGAGACTTCATCCTGTACTCGATTGAAGTTATTATTTTTTATTTTTTAACTTAGAGACTGTATACATCTCTAATAAACTTAGTGTACTGAATAATGACGCTCAGAGACCTTATACATCTCTGAGGAATGAAAACTATAATCATATTATTATTATCATTATTTATTTTTCTTTTTGTATATTGTGACGCCTAGAGACCTTATACATCTCTAAGAAATTTAGGTTTAATAATTATTGTCTATTGTAAATTATTCACATTGACGCCGAGAGACCTTATACATCTCTGTGGAATTAAATTAGTTAAGTAATTATATTTTATTGCATGTTGTGACACCTAGAGACTTTATACATCTCTGGGTATATTTAATATTTTAAATTGATCGTTAATTTTTTTTTTTTTTATATTCCCACCTAACATTGATTTGGAGTATCTATATATCTCCTATACGTGTACGCATGTAATAATTAGTTATAACACTAATGTAATGTAATTGTTCTAAGTATTATTTACGAAAAAATGACTTACTGTTGAGTTTCTTTCGGCTTTCTTCTCAACAGCGGTCTCCTCTTGCGAAATGCCGGTAGATTCACAAACTGACTTGTAAAAGTGCCCTTGTGGCCTACTTACTGAATAAATTATTTCATTTCATATTTCATTTCATTACATTTCAAACAACAATAGCGCGTCAACCTTTCCGCCACCCTAACGCCCAAGCAACTATTAGAGTTTTTTCTTATGATTTGTGTGTCGATTTTAACATTGTTTATTTGAAAAACTTTGCGAATTTATATTTTTGTTTGAACTTTGACCTTTGTATCACTCGTTTAATATAAAAATTGTGGTGAGACATTACATGTTTCATCATATTTTAAATTAAATTGTTATTCCTTTTTATTTATAGATGGTACGTATTTTTTAATTACTTTGAAATCCGGAACAAAGACTATAAAATGTATACCTACACTTGAATGGTTGGAAGAACGAGGACAAAAGTCGACTTTGTTCTCGATGTTGAGATGAGTAGGTTGTGTGTGCTCCACGAGAGCAAAGTTTTGTGCATCTCGTGCTATTGAGTCCCTCGCTACACTCAGGATTCTAACTTAAAATACTTCTTTTGTTCGGGGCTCAAAAGGACTCGCAAGAAAAAACAACTTTGCTCTTTTGTTGCACAATTTGCACAAATAACTATTTTATAAATTATGTAAACACTTCAACTAGACCCGGTGATTATTTTTTGGAAATCGAAGTTCATAAAAGAAAAAAAAAACTTTACTCTCTTGTTGCACAATTTGCACAAACACCTATTTTATAAATTATATAAACACTTGAAACTAGACCCCCTCGGGTGATTATTTTGTGGAAATCGAGAGTCCAAAGAAAAATTCTACCAATATCGGCTTATTATAAAATAGGTACATTTATATAACTTATAAATATATTTAAATGTACTGTAAACCTTACATTTGCAGGGGGTAAGTTTCACATTAACAATTACAATCACTCATTAACATTAATCAATCATTACTTCCATGTACTCGCTTAACTGAGTACAGAGGGTTTTCTTGCAAAACGTTTCTCAGTGGACGCCTAAATGTTTCGCCTGATGGCTCATTTTTTAGTGATCAGGCGAAATGGTTGGGCCGATGAGTCGTGGGTGCCTGAAAGTGCCATGCGACGAAGAACGGTTCCCAGTCGCCCAGTAGGATGTATACCGGTAACATCTACGCGCGCAAACCGAGAAATGTTGCTCCTGATAACAAATACAAGAATATCAAAAATATATTGTGAGTGGTGCGTCATTTCTTCATACTTTGTGATATGAAAAAAGCTCTACAGGGTTGCCTAGGCGTGACTCCAATAAAGAGTGCTACGTATCATCATCATCATGAAATCATTTCTAAGAATAGGGATCTAATATCATATTATAACTCTCTTCTTGTCTCTTACGTAGTCTCTACTTGTCTTTGCCGTTTTTCAGTATAATAAATCATTACAATAGTGATGTTATTAGTTAGTCAGTCTGTGCGATTTCGCTCTGCGTACGGACGTGTTGAAGTCGATAAGTATCTCGATAGTACCGATAAATAAACACGTATAATGTATCTGCTATTAAATCTTCCAAATTGACCATTTATAATGACAAACGTGGTGATTGTGAGGGAATGGTGCAGTGTTGGAATGTAGATATAATTTCAATTACAGTATATTGTTATTCCTTTTTATTTACAGGGTTGGGTATGTATTTTCTGATTAATAATGTCATTGGAATCAGGAACAGATACTATAAACATACCTACACTTGAATGGTTGGAAGAACAAGGACAACAATCGAGTATGTTCTCGCTGCAGGTGCATAGTTTTGTGCATCTCGTGTGACTCAACAGAGTCCCTCGTAACACTCAGGATTCTTACTTAAAATACTTCACTTGCTCGGAACACAAAATTGGCACTCGCGACTAAAGACAACTTTGCTCTGTTGTTGCAAATTTGGCACAAATTAACTAATTTATAATTATTAATTATGTAAACACTTGAGACTAGACCCGGTGATTCTATTTAGAAATCGACATTCCAAAATAAACAGCTTTGCTGTCTTGTTGCACAAATACCTAACTATTTTATAATTATGTAAACATTCGAAACTAGATTGTGGTGATTATTTTTTGGAAATATAAATTACCTACAAAGAAATAATCTAGTAATATCAGCTAATTAAAAAATATCTATAAAACTTATAAATATATTTAAATGTAATGTACTTAAACCTTACATTTGCAGGGGGTAAGTTTCGCAGTTACCAATTAAAATAACACATTAACCTTAATCAAGGATTAGTTCCATGTACTCTCGCTGAGTACAAAGGGGTTTCTACCGAACCGATTAACGAACGTCACGATTGTCAGTCGACACCTAAATGTTTGGTCTGACGGCGCATCTCTTAAATGATCAGGCAAAATAATGCTCGTAGTAGGTTGGGCCAGTGACTCGTGGGTTGTTGCCTGAAAGTGCCATCCGACGAGGAGCGGTTCTCAGCCGCCCAGTAGGACGGAGTTGTATACCGGCAAATACCGGTAACATCCACACGTGTGAACCGAGAAATGTTGGTCCTAATAAACAGATATTGTGAGTGGGTGCGTCATTTCATTCTACTTTCCGATATGAAAAGTTCTCTACACTTGTAGAATTAGGCGACTTTGGGGGGGGGGGGGGGGCGCTATTTTTTGGATTTCCGGAGCGAATATGTACATGATACCCCTATTATTTTTAAAAGACCTATAACGACACCCGACACTCCTAGTTGACTAAGAACCCTAAAAATGTAGTGCATCTGTGGACTTAATGTGACTGGTGTTATTATTGTCATACGCGAATTACCTAACCTATGCATTACGAATCCTAACAAAGTTTTTCACAAAGCTTCTTGCAAAAAAACATTGTTCAACAAATATAAGAAATAAACTGACCTTCCTTCGCTGGTTCTGGTAAATTTTAACATTCAGATGATCTCGCTCTTACAACATTGATTATGAATTTTGCTATCCCAGTCACACGATGAAATAGTGGGATACATCGCCCGGAAGTCAATATAGCGATAAATAGTGAATAAAATTAACTAGTTTTTGCCTGCGCGTAAAAGGATGAAAGTAGCTTTCGTAGCTTTTCGAAACAATATTGTGTGTTCGTGTTTCTGAGTATTTTTTGCACAATTTGTGTACAACGCAACGCAATTAAACGTTAAAACTAGTGATTCAGTCACTTGGTTCTAAATATAGAGGTTGGAAAATTTTCTGGAAGTTTCGAAAATTGGTGATATTAATGTGCTCTTTTCAAATTTCAACTTTGCCACCGCCCACCACGTGTCTCTGTTGCTCTCGCCACCATTTAATAACAAAGTGATTGGTAGGTAAAAAATATATCTACCTGAAGAGTTTGTTTCACTTACAGGGCGACTGTATAGTAAGTATAAATCGTTAATCTACGTCTACATTGTTACATTACTATAATGACTTCCGATACTATAGGTAAATATATACATTGCTATGAAGCGGCGGTGGCGGGGCATGAAAACGCGTCGTCAGTGCTGGTATTTCATAACATTACGAAATATGATGTTGATGTTATTGCGACCTCGCACGCGCCGCCGTCGGCCGCCGTTTTATCCCTCCGCGGGAGTTACCGGAGTACGGAATACTTCATATCTACTTAAGAGGCATTATTCCTTTTAAAATGCAGATGGTTCTAGACATTTTTCTCTATGATCAAACAAGTTTCTTAACATATTATTGACGTTACTACCTAGAACAGGGCTATTGGAATTTATTGGTACATATTTGAAACTTACAGTTTGAATTTTTCATTGATAATTATTGTTTCAAAAACTACTCGAAATTGACAAAATTCACGCGGAAAATTTGTTTTTTCAACTAATTTTCGACTGTACGCAATGAAAGCATGAAATAGCTATGTTACTACCTAGAACTCAGGGAAAAGTATTATTCACTTCAAAAATTTGGTTGAAATTATCAATATATTTGTCATAATATGAAAAAAAAAAAAATTAAAAGGAATAAGGCCTCTTAAAAGAAAAAGGTATATGATGGTGAATATGAGTGTAGATGGCGTAGAGTATGCAACTGTACATAATTAGGCCTTAAAACACTCGTGTGATCATGTTATATGAAACGTTTAACAAAACCACACTCGTGCTTTAAGGCCCCTATTATGTAACAGTTGCAAAAGCTGCTCTTATGATGTCTAGGCGCACGGCAGTGTTTCGGCTAAGTTGGCCAAGACACTTGTCAGGGGAACATTCAATGAACTTTTAGCCTTTATGAAATAATGAAAGTCTAGTAGTCGCTGGCTCTATTAGGTAATACTAGTATTCATTGTTACATTAGCATTGTGCGTATTATAGTTACTATATGCTCAAAGAGGGCTTGTTTCCTATAATTATATATTGTACACATGAGTAAAGTCAGATACTTCGTGGTTATTTCATTTTCTAGTTAATTAATTAATAATTATTAATTAGTTAATTAATAATTATGTTCACCATTTATAAGTAGAAGCAAACATTTTGCTGTTATTTGACATCTTTATTAATTTTACAGATCTACTGCAGCAGCTGTTGATATGCTGCAACAATAATGAAAATGTGGGTCACTGGCAAATAAACATAATTTCACTAAATGTTGTTGTTTTACTCCTAGATAATTTCATTATGAGTACAATCCATAAGAGTACAAAGATTTACCACCTGTTCACGTGTTTGCATTATTATGGTTACTAAAAGGGGACCCAGAAATAAGAAAATGCTTTGGGAACTAGGTAACACTTTCCGGCCGAGAAAATCGTTTTTCTCAATGCTCCTTACCATATTTTCTTTTCCCAGCTAATCTAGCGGTCAGTGAAATAACTACTTTCTTGTTTTAATGCACGGTTTTAATTCATATCTTCGTAAGGCCCACTGTACACTACAATGTACAAATTCCAAAGCCATTATAAACAATCTTATAATAACAGTAAAGATCTAATTTTAGTAACACGAAAACTGCATTGGGCTTTACGCAATCGCATTATGCCAGCTGATGCACTGTAATTACCTACCACAGCCCTGCACGTGTCCCTTGGGTGGTGCTAAAGAGTAACGCATTTGAAAGGCTACATGCAATCAGAGAACGAGAGAAAAAAAGCGATGGCGATCACAAGTATTCCACAGAGCTCAAACAAGATAAACTCCACACAGGAAGAAGCGCTCGCGTAAATGAAATATGTACTTCCTATTTGTAACACTTGAACATGTAATTTGTTTTTTTTTTTATTATATATACTAAATGAAAAAAGGAAACTGTCATTGCAAGTTAAATAAAAGCTTTTTAAAAGGAAACTGCGTTTAGTCCTCATATTTGTACCTATTTCCGAAATAAAATTAATTATAAGCAAAAGGGATTCAACACATTTTATATTTGTATACTTACATGGACTGGAGAGATTAATACATACATGTACAAATGTTACTCAAAGCAAATCTAAGCCTAGCAAAGCTTAATAAACAAAAGTAAAAATAATAACCATTAATAGGCAGTGCCGCTTCAGTAACAGACAAATCCGTGGGAAAAGAATCCTCTGAAAATAGGGAACAATCTAGATCTTCTCGAGAAATAAGCAGTAAGGGTAAGCTGGACCGATTTTAGGACTAATTTTTTTTTGTTGGTTTGGGCTTAAATTAGATTGAATCTAGTAGATTACGCTAAAATAAGCATATTTTATTCTTTCAACTTTTTCTCTCAGATCGATATTTACCGAGATATTGGGGTTCAAATGCATAAACATATTTTGATGTAGGTACGTAATAATAGTAGACTATTTATGAGGGTCATGTAAGCAAGCATTTTGACGCTCCGCTCGCTACGCTCGCTCCGCTATACATGGTCACAAAACAAACCTAACCTAACCTACAGTTTTCGGTTTTCAACCCATGTACCATATTTTCATACAGCATTTTTACCTTAAAAACCCCAATATCTCGGTAAATATTGATCTGAGAGAAAAAGTTTACATAACAAAACATGCTTATTATAGGATGTTTTAAAGGATACTTTAATAAAAATGAGGTGTTATATTGACATACATTTCACGACACCGAAATTTTTCTAAGTCCCAAAACTGGCCCACCTTTCCTATACCGCAACCCCTGAGGTCTTACTAACCCAACATTATCGCATCGCATTCTACGCACCGAGATGCAGAACAATGAGTACATTGCCTTGCAAGGATATTTTTCTTGTGTTTATAATAATACATAATCTGTTAAATTCAAATTTAACAAAAATTAAACATGCCATCCCCATTCCTCCATCTCCCGAAACCGTGGTGGTCAATCTGAATAAAACCGTGATGGTCGATCAATCAAAATACAAATTAATAACATAATCACTTAATACTTTCAATTCTCGGCATTTTCATAACACTTTTTGCTTATTGCACAGAAAATTCGCTGACAATGACAATGCCGATGACATTTAGTTTGACAGAGAAAACAACATACGTCAAGCAAAGTGCGTAGTCATTACATTTCGAGTAAAAAACTTCGATATAACGGCGTACCAACATGACGCCAAAATTTTTGGCTACTTAAACTTAAGTCATATAGCGAAAAGAAACTTTAGGCTACTTGAACCTGAGCCATAAGAGCGAGAAGAACCGAGTATCGCCGGAAATGGTCGACGGTCGCGAAATGAAGAATTTTATGAAGATTTCTTTAGCCGATTGTGAAGGTAATACGTAGTGAAAACGGTATTTTTTACGCTCTTATTCCATTCTCATATTTAGACAATAGATTTGAATAGTTTTTTCTGCGGTAACGTGCATCGTATTGGAGAAACGTGATCTAAAAGAACGTCGAGTTTTGTAAGGCGCCATCTCGCTTCCTCCCTAGTGCGTTATCCCGTTCTGGCATTTTCAATTTTATTATATAGATGGGGGTTGACATTTTGTTATAATAACCTTTCTTGTTCTCGTTTTTCAGAATAAGAAGTTGGTAAGTAAGCTTAAATTTATTGATTTAGTATTTATACCCCAATAATTCTCACTACCTTCCCATCTTACATAGCCCTAAATTTTCTAAGACATCTATGTTTAAGTTTTTCTCATTTTCTTAGCATTGATATTATTCTTACATTCCACATCCTTAGTTGACAAGGATTTCGCAATGAGAATCGGGGTAGCCTTGCTCTTAACATTGCCGGACTCGGACCGCCAGGGGATATCACATCGTGGCAGCCCGTTGTCAAGAACTTCGTTACTCTCCTTCGACATTTCTAATACTGCATTATTAGGAAAGTAGTGTTCTTCCAGTGGTTTTCCATTGCCTTCTGCACCGCATTATCTTAACCGTTTTTACTTTTGAGGCTAGCACTCAGAATAATCTACAACAGGGCCATTCTGCGATCCATTCTTTCCGCCCCTGTATAATAATCCTAATAGTACCGCTACCCCCTGTTAGGGCCCAGGTCCCTTTGACATGCCTCTTCCACCTGCTTTGCCGTACCAATGGTTTTCATCTCCACCTACTCAGCCGTTGAAGTCTTCACCCGCAACCCTGAGCACGGGCTCCGCGATATCCCCCGCAGAACTAGGCCACCGTAGAATTCAGCCAACTCATAACTCCGGCCTACTGAAGCAACAAGGTGCCCACCCCCACGACATGGACGCACCGCACAGGAATTTTCCAGGTGAGATAATGCGATGATGGGACAATCTCGCCAGGGGGCGAGTCAATGACCCTGTTTTACCCTGTACAACCCCTCACGCGAATTCACCCCTTTATATGAGAACAATTCAGAGGTTAGAAATGAGTCGCAATGCAACTTTATATGTAGTAGGGTTAAAATATTTGTGAAACAGACAACACAATTTTTTTGAGGAATAAATGTAGACATATCAGAATCAGAATCAGAATCAGACATTTATTTGTAAACATAGGTACATAAAATATATCAGGTCTTACATTTAATAAAACAGTATCACCATGTCTAGCCGTTAGGCATACAAATATTTCAAGTCAAGATGGAGCATGCAGTATATTACTTAAAGTCGTTATCTATATAAATAAAATTACAATTCAAAATCGGATAAGTATTCTCCTACTGAATAATATGCTCTATTTACTAAAAGCGCGAATAAGCTTTTTTTAAAATCTACAGTATCGTCTAAGCTAGACACATATTTTGGCAATTTATTGTAGATTCTAGGTGCCATTCCAAAGACACTTTTGGAGAGAAGAGCGGTTTTAGTAGGCTGAATTTGGATCTTATTACATCGGCGAGCACTGCTAACGTTAAGGAATTGGTTGGTATTCATGTTGTTTTTCACATACAATGCGGTTTCATAAATATATAGGCACGGTAATGTAAGTATGTTTAGCCTAATGAAATGCGGTTTACATGATTCGGTTTGCGGTATCCTACATACTGATCGTAAACATTTTTTTTGAGCCTTGAAAGCTAACTCTCGGTCAGTGGAATTCCCCCAGAACATGACACCATATCTTAAAGTTGATGTGACATACGAATGGTAAGCGGTTAGTACTGCTGATTGATTAACTATTTTATTTAGATTATATAGTGCATATGAAAATTTGTTAAGTTTATTACATACAATGTCAATATGATCTTTCCAATTCAACTTATGATCTAAACTTAATCCTAGAAATTTCGTCAGATCTGTGTTATCGATTACGTGTTCCCTATATGACACAGCGAGGTTTGGTGTTTTGTCCACTCTCTGCTTAAAACTCATGACTTTTGTTTTATTTAAATTTATATGTAAATTGTTCTTATTCAACCAATCAACTACTGTTTCAAGTGTTTTGTTAATGCTGATCTGTAATGAAAGTGGGTCACTTCCTGTAAATATTATTGTGCTGTCATCAGCAAAAAGAATCATTGAGTGTTCGGTGGTTTGTGGTAGATCGTTAATATATATTATGAAAAGCAACGGACCTAGAACACTGCCTTGCGGTACTCCGTATTTAACTTCTTTATAATTAGATGTTACCGACATTTCCGTTCTTGATTTTGTGCATATTTTATTCATTGATACCATTTGCTTTCGACCGGTTAAATACGATTTCATAAGATCGTGGACATTGCCTCGTACGCCATAGTCATAAAGTTTATTTAACAATATATTGTGATCAACGCAATCGAAAGCTTTGGACATGTCCATATATAAAGCACAAACAGGTCTTTTTCCATCGATCTCTTTCATAATTGTTTGTAAAAGTTCAAAAATTGCCATGTTAATTGATCTTTTTTTCCTAAAACCTTTTTGTTCTGGTGCAAGTAGGTTATGAGTCTCGAAATATTGGTATAAACTTTTATGAATTACCTTCTCCAGTATTTTTGAAAATATGGAAAGAAGTGCTATTGGCCTATAATTGTCCATATTTTCCCTATCACCTTTTTTAAAGAGTGGCTTCACTATGGCCATCTTAAGCATTTCCGGAAACTGGCCCTTCTCAATACACAGATTTGCTATGTAGCTAATAGGCAGTGATATAATAGGGGCTACTTCTTTTACAATTTTACTTGATATGCCATCATAGCCAGTACTATTTGTGTTTTTTAAGGATTTAATAATAATTACAATGTCTTCAGGGTTTATAGGTTTCATAAATATTGAATTAGTTGATTTAAATGTCATGGTATTATTAATTGGAATTGAATTGGGATTACTACAACTATTAGGCATGTCAGATAAAATGTTTACATTATTGTTAGATGTCACATGGTTAATGAAATGTTCGTTAAATTTTTCTGCAATTTCGTTCAAATCATTTAATCGCCTGCCATCGTATTTTATGTGTGCAATATTATCCCTTAAGTGAGTATTTTTGGAATGATTTATAACCTTCCATGTAGCTTTACACTTATTTACGGAGTTTTTAATGTAATAGTCATTTTGAGATTTTTTGGTAAGCGATATAATATTTTTAAGTCGATTAGAATAGGCTTTAAAGTAGTTTTTGTCTCTCACATTAGGGGATAGTCTATATTTCCATAGTAATGCCCTTTTTTTCCTACAGCATTTACGAATACCTTTAGATATCCATTTCGGTTTTTTATAAGAAAATATTTTTGTTCTTATAAAGGGAAAACATAAATCATAGAACAACTGAAAATGATCTATGAAGTATTCGTAGGCCTCGTTAGCATCATTAGCCATGTAAACACCGTTAAAACTAAAATTTTGTAAGCACTCGACAAACTTTGCTATGTTTTCTGTATTATAGTCTCGTTTTCTTATATACCAGAACGGCAAAACGCACGTTTTTTTTACAGGACATTTAAATATCTGAGAAGTATGATCGGAAAGAGCTAAGTCTATAACCTCTGTTTTACTACCACGCAAGTTATGCAAAATATTGTCAATACAAGTATTGCTCTGTAGGCGGGTTACCTCTTTCACAGCTAATTTAAGGTTGTAGCTATGTATTATATTTTTGAAAAGAGTAGAATGTTTGGTTCGTTTTAATATATCGATATTAAAATCACCACAAATAATAATTTTTTTGTTTTTGTGACATAGTTTAGACAGGATAAGTTTCAATTTATTGAAAAATATTTCTAAATTGCAATTATCATGTTTTGGAGGTCTGTATATGGATATAATAATAATTTTGTGATCCTCTAATTCAATAGCCGAACACTCAAAAACATTAGAAATGGAAATCGATGAAACGTCAGATAACACAACATATTTATGGGTATTTTTTACAAGAATGCATGATCCTCCATTTCTATTTTGCCTCGAATAACAAGTTGCTAGATTATAATTAGTAACAAAAAGTTGATCTTCATCGCCTGGCTTCATATTGTGTTCAGTTATACATATTACATCGATTTGTTTATGTGAGTTTCGCAATTCTTCTAAGTGGACATTTAAGATGTCGGCTTTGTGCACTAGACCGTTTATGTTTTGGTGAAGTACAGAGATATTATTGTACACGAAAAAGCTCGTCCTGTGGGCTATGTTGGCTGTGTGAAGTGCTATGGTTTTGTCCATTGCCAGCCGGAATCTGTGAGTTTAGTAGGTCGTTACAGTCTTTTGAGGCCGTGGACAAATCTCTTGAGTCCTGCGTTGATTCTTTAAATTCAGATCCATTGATGTAAAGACGGTTATTTCGTAACACGGCAAAGTGTCCTTTATGACGCGCTACTTTAAGGTGTTCCAATAAAAGTTTTCTCTTTTGCAGGGCTGCACTGTCTAAAACTTCGGAAATTCCGTAACCAGTATTTTTAAAACAATTCTTGTTACGTAACACATAATCTCTCATTCGCTTACTAATAAGCTGTACCTCAAGTGGACGACGGTTCCCTTTTTTACCAATCCGTTTAACTGATTCCATGAAACCGTTAATGTTAATATTTAGTAGGTCACCAAACATGTTGTCTATTCGGTGGAATAAGATTGATTCTGTCTCACCGTAGTGTTCATCCAACCCATATATCACAAAGTTCTTATCATTGTCTTTATTATTATTTATTAAAAAAGGGTCCTGAGTAGATTTATTCAAAATACGGCATTGTAGGTGTTGTAACTCGGTTTTAGTTTTTTGATTTTCGCATTCTAATGACTTGATTTTTAAGACCATGTCATCAAGTTTTTCTGTCAGATCTTGTTGTTTCTTGGTTAAAGTATTGCATTCTACGCTAAAATCACGCCGTAGTTGAGTGATAGCTATTTTTATTTCCGACTGTATAAGTTGCTTCAATTGACCTATAATGTTATTGTTGTGTCTTTCCAATTTGGAGTCTAAAAGTGTTCCTATTTGTTCAAGGGTGATAGATGCCTGCGATTCCAGGTGTCGTTGAATGCCGACGGTGTCGTCAAAGAGAGTATTCTGGGTTTCGTCGTGCAGAAGGTTGTCTATTGACATGTTATTGATCGATACACTTAAATCGTTTAATGTAGGGGCCTCGAATTGTTTACGAACTGGGGTGTTGTCGTTTTTCCTTCGTGAAGTAATATTGATACAAGACGAACAACGCCATGAGCGTTCCAGCTCCTTTATTTTATTGTTAAACATTACAGTAGACATACCAAGACACTCATAGTGATATGTGTCTTTGCATAATGTGCATCTCAACATCTCGGAAGTAGAAGAAATAAGTTTCTTACACGCTACGCAATTCATTTTGCAGTTTCCGTCGTCTAAAATCACAATTTAATAGATCTAGGCCTATTTCATTGTTTGATGTTCGTGAACAATGGGAGAGGGCGGGGCAGCGCAGAGACGTCAGAAATATAGTTATCTCACTTTCTCCCACAAACTGAGACCGACGCGTGAAGTAGACAAAAACACTGCCTGGTTGATGTTTCTGGTAGTTAATAGATGGTGCTGTTAACTGTTCATATATTAATGTTGATTTACTTGACCATTTCAAACGTTATTATTTATTGAGACCACATAGGTAAATGGTTTTAATTTCACGTAGTGTTCGACCAAACAACACAATAATATATGTCGTTTCCTCCTAGCAGTTCGATGAAATTTTAACGGTGCACTGAGTTCAGTTCAAACGACTCAACACTTTATCAGGCAGTTTACACTAACAAAACATTACGATATCATGTTTACTTCACTATCACAGATAAATTGCACTTATATCTCACTGTTTTTATGTTTCATGACGTAGTACAGTTTTATTTATATTTAACAGTTAAGAAAATCGCGGATCTGATGTTGACATAGATAGCAGCGCCATCTGATCTATCAACAGTAAATTGATATGGATACCACACATGGGCAACAATATTTATATGTAATTTAAGAAAAAAAATAACAAAACAGGAACATACTTGAAATATACTGAAAACCCAAAAATAACCCGTTCATGTAGATAACATTTGAATCACCTTTTGACGTCGGTGCCAAACCACTCAATTATTACTATGATAACATGCCACGCATGAAGCCTTCAATATTACTATTTGGTGTATACAAGTATTTTTGTTCGATAAAGAAGCTAACAACTTTGCTAGTGCTTATAAAATATAAGGATTGGGTTGCCCTCGATTTCCTTAGTGGTGGCTTGTGGATTCATCTTCAGATTTCTCTTCAATTTCATACTTAGACTGATTTGACTAGAGGACCGATTTGGATGATATTTCAAATTCAAATTTAAATTATCTTTATTGTCACAACATTCGAACAGAATATTAACAATACATAAGTATACATACAGAAGGAACAAAAATTGTGTGAACATAATAATTATTTATTAATCGTATGGCGATTTATTGCACACGATATTAATGTGGTTACAATAATAACTATAAAAAACAACAATAATGTTGGCCATGCCATGGGTACCAAGATATATGCTGATCTTGGTACCGGTGGACGGCCAGCGCTGATTTTCAGCTTGGCCACTTTATATTCGAGGTCGTCGTAACAAAGTATTTTTATTTTATTTTTATATTTAATGAGACGGCTGCACTATGCCGTTTGATGAAAATATTAAGATGATGAAATTAACGATATTTAAGTGTAGTGTGACAATGATAGTAACAATGTTTGCGTAGAGTAGGTTAGGTTGGGTGTTTGCGCTATAATTATATACTATATGTGCTGTTGGTTGATTATTTTTGAAAGAGTAGTGCAGCAGAAGGAGAACCATTTTCATGTGCTCCGCACCAGGCATCGGTCAGTACTAAAGGTCGTTAGTAAGTAGAAGAGATTAACTGTAAGGGGCCGTTTTCGAGCGTTGAAGTGAAGTGAATATCAAGATTCAAGAACACTGGTTAATTTTGCCTTAGTATTTCATGTCAATTCTTTCGAAGTATTTTTTGTATTTTGCCCAAGGCACTGTTTTTGTAGTGGATGAGGTAAGTTGTTCCATATTTTCGTGGCGGCAAATTTAAAACGGACTCTATGTCGTTTAAATCACGTCAAAATTTTGAATAAGGGCAAATAAAATACCTTTATTTTGGAGTGTAGGTTTATACAGTGGTAATTGTAAAATATTTTTTCTGGACCTATAACCTGTATCCCTTGAACCTGTATCCCTTGAACCTGTATCCACCTGTTAATTTTGGTTTACCCTTGTTTGGTCTAATATATTTTTGCCTAATTTTGATTTGCTTATTTCATTTTGTCTAAAATTACTTTGCATATTTATTTAGTTTGCCTTATATTCGTTTAGTCTAAAGTCATTTCGCTTAATGAATATTTTGCATAATCTTGTTTCGCCGAATTTTCATATTGCCTAATTTTTGTATATATAATTTCATTTTATCTATAGGTATTATTCAATTAATATAATTACATTTCCTATAAACGCTAGTTTGCCTACTAAAATTTTTGTATAATTTCAGTTTGCCTAATTTGCACAGTATATTATTTTACGTTTTTTTTAACCTATTATTTATTTATTTATTAATCAAAGTATACACCTTAAATATATTCAAGTCCCTGCAAAACTTAAGGATGGAAAATGTTTGTACGGAACCCTCGGTGCGCGTTCGGGTCGCAGTTCAACCTAACACTCCTCCTCGCTTCGCTCGTCGTCGTACCTAACCTAAGCCAAGTCGGATCTGCCTTAAGGTGAAATAGGTACTGTTAGAAATCGTAAAGCAAAGTCGGACCTGCGCGGCTCGCTCGCTTCGCTCGCTCGTTAGGGTCGTAGTTCAACCTAACACTCCTCCTCGCTTCGCTCGTCATCGTACCTAACCTAAGCCAAGTCGGATCTGCCTTAGGGTGAAATACGTATTGTTAGGAATCGTAAGCCAAGTCGGACCTGCGCGGCTCGCTCGCTTCGCTCGCTCGTTTGGGTCGCGGTTCAACCTAACACTCCTCCTCGCTTCGCCCGTCGTTGTACCTAACCTAAGCCAAGTCGGATCTGCCTTAAGGTGAAATAGGTACTGTTAGAAATCGTAAGCCAAGTCGGACCTGCGCGGCTCGCTCGCTTCGCTCGCTCGTTAGGGTCGTAGTTCAACCTAACACTCCTCCTCGCTTCGCTCGTCGTTGTACCTAACCTAAGCCAAGTCGGATCTGCCTTAAGGTGAAATAGGTAATATTAGGAATCGTAAGCCAAGTCGGAACTGTGCGGCTCGCTCGCTTTGCTCGCTCGTTTGGGTCGCAGTTCAACCTAACACTCCTCCTCGCTTCGCTCGTCGTCGTACCTAACCTAAGCTAAGTCGGACCTGCCTTAAATGTTATGTTCATAAAATGAGTTTCAACGTGATGGTCGTTAGTTAGAATAACATTCGGCAAAATAATCATTAGTTAAAATAACATTCGGCAATATAATCATTAGTTAAAATAACTTTCGGCAATATAAGAATTAGTTAAACTAATATTAAACAAAGCAGACTTTATTTGAAGCGATGATTAGACTAAACAAGTTTCGACAAAGTGATCATTTATTGAAACAATAATTATGAAAACTGAAATTAGGCAAACCGTTGGTAATACTAAAAGTTGTTAGGCAAACTGAAATTAGGCAAATAATTTTTAGACAAAACAAGGGAATACCGTTAATTTTACTTCAATCGAATCGAACCCAGTACCTTTCCGCCACCCTAACGCCCAAGCAAGTTTTTGAATTTTTCCTTATGCTTTCTGTGTCGATTTTTGAATTGTTTATTTGAGAGGCTATACACGTTAGCGACCTCTATGTGAATACGTTAATATTCACATCTTACCGCACTACATCACAGCAGTGAACGAGCAAGCGAGAGAGGGCGTTATTATTTATAAATTTATTAAACATGTAATGTCTAATTTGTTTGGGTACACAACACAATTTTTGTATTAAACCATTCATACAAAGATCAAAGCTCAAAGCCGCGTAGGTCCGACTTGGCTTACGATTTCTAACAGTACCTATTTCACCTTAAGGCAGATCCGACTTGGCTTAGGTTAGGTACGACGACGGGCGAAGCGAGGAGGAGTGTTAGGTTGAACCGCGACCCAAACGAGCGAGCGAAGCGAGCGAGCCGCGCAGGTCCGACTTGGCTTACGATTCCTAACAATACGTATTTCACCCTAAGGCAGATCCGACTTGGCTTAGGTTACATGAGAGCACATTATGTTGTTTCTCACCGGGCATTAGCTTTAGTCATGAATGCCCGGCAGTGTGAGCATGTCATGCTCGCTTAAAGGTCTTTGCTTACGGTGGCGTCGTTGATCGGGTCGCAACCTTCCCTATAATATGGTTGAGGGAGGCGATGGCTGAGATATGCGTCATGCTCGTGAACGGGTGCCGTTTGTGGGGCCCGGTCTGTTTACACTAGCAAGGGCCAAATTAGTTGTGTAGTAACTGCTTACCAGCGTTTAGTGAATTGACGTGAGAGACTTCATCCTGTACTCGATTGAAGTTATTATTTTTTATTTTTTAACTTAGAGACTGTATACATCTCTAATAAACTTAGTGTACTGAATAATGACGCTCAGAGACCTTATACATCTCTGAGGAATGAAAACTATAATCATATTATTATTATCATTATTTATTTTTCTTTTTGTATATTGTGACGCCTAGAGACCTTATACATCTCTAAGAAATTTAGGTTTAATAATTATTGTCTATTGTAAATTATTCACATTGACGCCGAGAGACCTTATACATCTCTGTGGAATTAAATTAGTTAAGTAATTATATTTTATTGCATGTTGTGACACCTAGAGACTTTATACATCTCTGGGTATATTTAATATTTTAAATTGATCGTTAATTTTTTTTTTTTTTATATTCCCACCTAACATTGATTTGGAGTATCTATATATCTCCTATACGTGTACGCATGTAATAATTAGTTATAACACTAATGTAATGTAATTGTTCTAAGTATTATTTACGAAAAAATGACTTACTGTTGAGTTTCTTTCGGCTTTCTTCTCAACAGCGGTCTCCTCTTGCGAAATGCCGGTAGATTCACAAACTGACTTGTAAAAGTGCCCTTGTGGCCTACTTACTGAATAAATTATTTCATTTCATATTTCATTTCATTACATTTCAAACAACAATAGCGCGTCAACCTTTCCGCCACCCTAACGCCCAAGCAACTATTAGAGTTTTTTCTTATGATTTGTGTGTCGATTTTAACATTGTTTATTTGAAAAACTTTGCGAATTTATATTTTTGTTTGAACTTTGACCTTTGTATCACTCGTTTAATATAAAAATTGTGGTGAGACATTACATGTTTCATCATATTTTAAATTAAATTGTTATTCCTTTTTATTTATAGATGGTACGTATTTTTTAATTATTAATTACTTTGAAATCCGGAACAAAGACTATAAAATGTATACCTACACTTGAATGGTTGGAAGAACGAGGACAAAAGTCGACTTTGTTCTCGATGTTGAGATGAGTAGGTTGTGTGTGCTCCACGAGAGCAAAGTTTTGTGCATCTCGTGCTATTGAGTCCCTCGCTACACTCAGGATTCTAACTTAAAATACTTCTTTTGTTCGGGGCTCAAAAGGACTCGCAAGAAAAAACAACTTTGCTCTTTTGTTGCACAATTTGCACAAATAACTATTTTATAAATTATGTAAACACTTCAACTAGACCCGGTGATTATTTTTTGGAAATCGAAGTTCATAAAAGAAAAAAAAAACTTTACTCTCTTGTTGCACAATTTGCACAAACACCTATTTTATAAATTATATAAACACTTGAAACTAGACCCCCTCGGGTGATTATTTTGTGGAAATCGAGAGTCCAAAGAAAAATTCTACCAATATCGGCTTATTATAAAATAGGTACATTTATATAACTTATAAATATATTTAAATGTACTGTAAACCTTACATTTGCAGGGGGTAAGTTTCACATTAACAATTACAATCACTCATTAACATTAATCAATCATTACTTCCATGTACTCGCTTAACTGAGTACAGAGGGTTTTCTTGCAAAACGTTTCTCAGTGGACGCCTAAATGTTTCGCCTGATGGCTCATTTTTTAGTGATCAGGCGAAATGGTTGGGCCGATGAGTCGTGGGTGCCTGAAAGTGCCATGCGACGAAGAACGGTTCCCAGTCGCCCAGTAGGATGTATACCGGTAACATCTACGCGCGCAAACCGAGAAATGTTGCTCCTGATAACAAATACAAGAATATCAAAAAGATATTGTGAGTGGTGCGTCATTTCTTCATACTTTGTGATATGAAAAAAGCTCTACAGGGTTGCCTAGGCGTGACTCCAATAAAGAGTGCTACGTATCATCATCATCATGAAATCATTTCTAAGAATAGGGATCTAATATCATATTATAACTCTCTTCTTGTCTCTTACGTAGTCTCTACTTGTCTTTGCCGTTTTTCAGTATAATAAATCATTACAATAGTGATGTTATTAGTTAGTCAGTCTGTGCGATTTCGCTCTGCGTACGGACGTGTTGAAGTCGATAAGTATCTCGATAGTACCGATAAATAAACACGTATAATGTATCTGCTATTAAATCTTCCAAATTGACCATTTATAATGACAAACGTGGTGATTGTGAGGGAATGGTGCAGTGTTGGAATGTAGATATAATTTCAATTACAGTATATTGTTATTCCTTTTTATTTACAGGGTTGGGTATGTATTTTCTGATTAATAATGTCATTGGAATCAGGAACAGATACTATAAACATACCTACACTTGAATGGTTGGAAGAACAAGGACAACAATCGAGTATGTTCTCGCTGCAGGTGCATAGTTTTGTGCATCTCGTGTGACTCAACAGAGTCCCTCGTAACACTCAGGATTCTTACTTAAAATACTTCACTTGCTCGGAACACAAAATTGGCACTCGCGACTAAAGACAACTTTGCTCTGTTGTTGCAAATTTGGCACAAATTAACTAATTTATAATTATTAATTATGTAAACACTTGAGACTAGACCCGGTGATTCTATTTAGAAATCGACATTCCAAAATAAACAGCTTTGCTGTCTTGTTGCACAAATACCTAACTATTTTATAATTATGTAAACATTCGAAACTAGATTGTGGTGATAATTTTTTGGAAATATAAATTACCTACAAAGAAATAATCTAGTAATATCAGCTAATTAAAAAATATCTATAAAACTTATAAATATATTTAAATGTAATGTACTTAAACCTTACATTTGCAGGGGGTAAGTTTCGCAGTTACCAATTAAAATAACACATTAACCTTAATCAAGGATTAGTTCCATGTACTCTCGCTGAGTACAAAGGGGTTTCTACCGAACCGATTAACGAACGTCACGATTGTCAGTCGACACCTAAATGTTTGGTCTGACGGCGCATCTCTTAAATGATCAGGCAAAATAATGCTCGTAGTAGGTTGGGCCAGTGACTCGTGGGTTGTTGCCTGAAAGTGCCATCCGACGAGGAGCGGTTCTCAGCCGCCCAGTAGGACGGAGTTGTATACCGGCAAATACCGGTAACATCCACACGTGTGAACCGAGAAATGTTGGTCCTAATAAACAGATATTGTGAGTGGGTGCGTCATTTCATTCTACTTTCCGATATGAAAAGTTCTCTACACTTGTAGAATTAGGCGACTTTGGGGGGGGGGGGGCGCTATTTTTTGGATTTCCGGAGCGAATATGTACATGATACCCCTATTATTTTTAAAAGACCTATAACGACACCCGACACTCCTAGTTGACTAAGAACCCTAAAAATGTAGTGCATCTGTGGACTTAATGTGACTGGTGTTATTATTGTCATACGCGAATTACCTAACCTATGCATTACGAATCCTAACAAAGTTTTTCACAAAGCTTCTTGCAAAAAAACATTGTTCAACAAATATAAGAAATAAACTGACCTTCCTTCGCTGGTTCTGGTAAATTTTAACATTCAGATGATCTCGCTCTTACAACATTGATTATGAATTTTGCTATCCCAGTCACACGATGAAATAGTGGGATACATCGCCCGGAAGTCAATATAGCGATAAATAGTGAATAAAATTAACTAGTTTTTGCCTGCGCGTAAAAGGATGAAAGTAGCTTTCGTAGCTTTTCGAAACAATATTGTGTGTTCGTGTTTCTGAGTATTTTTTGCACAATTTGTGTACAACGCAACGCAATTAAACGTTAAAACTAGTGATTCAGTCACTTGGTTCTAAATATAGAGGTTGGAAAATTTTCTGGAAGTTTCGAAAATTGGTGATATTAATGTGCTCTTTTCAAATTTCAACTTTGCCACCGCCCACCACGTGTCTCTGTTGCTCTCGCCACCATTTAATAACAAAGTGATTGGTAGGTAAAAAATATATCTACCTGAAGAGTTTGTTTCACTTACAGGGCGACTGTATAGTAAGTATAAATCGTTAATCTACGTCTACATTGTTACATTACTATAATGACTTCCGATACTATAGGTAAATATATACATTGCTATGAAGCGGCGGTGGCGGGGCATGAAAACGCGTCGTCAGTGCTGGTATTTCATAACATTACGAAATATGATGTTGATGTTATTGCGACCTCGCACGCGCCGCCGTCGGCCGCCGTTTTATCCCTCCGCGGGAGTTACCGGAGTACGGAATACTTCATATCTACTTAAGAGGCATTATTCCTTTTAAAATGCAGATGGTTCTAGACATTTTTCTCTATGATCAAACAAGTTTCTTAACATATTATTGACGTTACTACCTAGAACAGGGCTATTGGAATTTATTGGTACATATTTGAAACTTACAGTTTGAATTTTTCATTGATAATTATTGTTTCAAAAACTACTCGAAATTGACAAAATTCACGCGGAAAATTTGTTTTTTCAACTAATTTTCGACTGTACGCAATGAAAGCATGAAATAGCTATGTTACTACCTAGAACTCAGGGAAAAGTATTATTCACTTCAAAAATTTGGTTGAAATTATCAATATATTTGTCATAATATGAAAAAAAAAAAAATTAAAAGGAATAAGGCCTCTTAAAAGAAAAAGGTATATGATGGTGAATATGAGTGTAGATGGCGTAGAGTATGCAACTGTACATAATTAGGCCTTAAAACACTCGTGTGATCATGTTATATGAAACGTTTAACAAAACCACACTCGTGCTTTAAGGCCCCTATTATGTAACAGTTGCAAAAGCTGCTCTTATGATGTCTAGGCGCACGGCAGTGTTTCGGCTAAGTTGGCCAAGACACTTGTCAGGGGAACATTCAATGAACTTTTAGCCTTTATGAAATAATGAAAGTCTAGTAGTCGCTGGCTCTATTAGGTAATACTAGTATTCATTGTTACATTAGCATTGTGCGTATTATAGTTACTATATGCTCAAAGAGGGCTTGTTTCCTATAATTATATATTGTACACATGAGTAAAGTCAGATACTTCGTGGTTATTTCATTTTCTAGTTAATTAATTAATAATTATTAATTAGTTAATTAATAATTATGTTCACCATTTATAAGTAGAAGCAAACATTTTGCTGTTATTTGACATCTTTATTAATTTTACAGATCTACTGCAGCAGCTGTTGATATGCTGCAACAATAATGAAAATGTGGGTCACTGGCAAATAAACATAATTTCACTAAATGTTGTTGTTTTACTCCTAGATAATTTCATTATGAGTACAATCCATAAGAGTACAAAGATTTACCACCTGTTCACGTGTTTGCATTATTATGGTTACTAAAAGGGGACCCAGAAATAAGAAAATGCTTTGGGAACTAGGTAACACTTTCCGGCCGAGAAAATCGTTTTTCTCAATGCTCCTTACCATATTTTCTTTTCCCAGCTAATCTAGCGGTCAGTGAAATAACTACTTTCTTGTTTTAATGCACGGTTTTAATTCATATCTTCGTAAGGCCCACTGTACACTACAATGTACAAATTCCAAAGCCATTATAAACAATCTTATAATAACAGTAAAGATCTAATTTTAGTAACACGAAAACTGCATTGGGCTTTACGCAATCGCATTATGCCAGCTGATGCACTGTAATTACCTACCACAGCCCTGCACGTGTCCCTTGGGTGGTGCTAAAGAGTAACGCATTTGAAAGGCTACATGCAATCAGAGAACGAGAGAAAAAAAGCGATGGCGATCACAAGTATTCCACAGAGCTCAAACAAGATAAACTCCACACAGGATCCTCCTACACAGCATGTCGGACCCCCTGTACGTATCGTGGAGATAAATATTGAAGGATTAAGTCTAGCTAAGATTAAATATCTGACAAAGCTGCTAAAAGAACAATAGAGTTGACATAGTCAATATTCAGGAATAACACACAAAGGATGAAGTTGATTTTGAGGAAAGGGAAAAGATAACAGGATACAGTTTAGAAACCGTCTACCATCCTAAAAACGACATAGCCACGTTTGTCACATCAGACATCAGAAATGTACAACTGGTTGCCTTCAGTAATAAAATCAGTGTCTTCTTCATAGGCCTTAAAAGTGGATAACACATCTATAGTAAATGTGTTTTTTTTAGTTCATAGGGGGCAAACGACCAAACGGATCGCCTGATCGGAAGTGATTACCGTCACCCATAGTCACCTGCAACACCAGAGGAGTCACAAGTGCGTTGTCAGCCTTTCAGTTGGGAGTACTCTATTTTCTTGAAGGTCGTATCGTCCGTGAGTGGCCTGCCAGAATGCTACCGTCCCCGCCTCAACCAAGCCTGTAAACCCGAGACTTCAATAGTCATCATACAAACTGGAGATACTCATCGGTGGATACTAATGTCGAGATTGTATTACAATGGGCCGAAATGCATAACCTACACTTGATTTTTGACGCAAAGGATAAAGGTACATTTCATTCAGCCAGGTGGAGAAAGCAGGGATCGTTACCGGTATTCATTCACATTCAAATATTTTTCTAATTTCAGGTTTTATTTCAAACGCTACTAAATTGAATTTAGGTATTGATATAGAGCTTTGAAATTAGCTCACTAAAATATAGAAATATGTAATAATAAGCGAAATACCGAAATCCAATACCGGTATTTTTGTATGGAGCCGAATACCGGTATACGATCCCTGGGAGAAAGTACTAAAATCCCGACGGGTGTAAAGTTTCTCCAAAAAAATTTATGCCGCTACGGTAGAGTTTTGGTCGAGCGAACTGGCATAGATATCAGGAGTGACTGGACCTGAACCTGGCCACCACCCAACTGGACCCAACAGCTTATTTGTATTTGGTTGTACGGACTAGTTTTTAAGATAAAAAAAAAAGGTAAAAGCAGCGTCGTCTAAGAATCACCAATGAAATAACGTCACCTTGTGGAAAAATGGCAGTCGCAACCTACAAAAAGAACAGTCGTACAATTTCTATAGGTACTAAATCCACCTTAGTAATAGTTCCACTGTAAGGTTTTCTGCGCTGTGACAAACTTGTCGCCTACGCTCTTTTTGTGGGGAATGAGGATCTTTTGAATGCATCGATTTTTAAATCATAAATGCCACTCAAATAAATAAATAATGCCAAATGGGAATCGAAAATGCCTGGAAGAGCTATTGGTCGATGAAGGAATTCATGAAGGGAGAACTTCCCATTACTTTAAAGCGGAAACTCATGGACATGTGCATTCTTCCGATCCTCACCTATGGTGCCCAGACTTGGTCTTTGACTAAAAAGCACTCCCTCAAGGTTTGCCAGAGGGCAATGGAGCGTAGTATCTTGGGCATAAAATTAGCAGATCGTATCAGAAATACCATCTTGCGCTCCAAAACCCAAATAGCCGACGTAGCCCTGACAGCCGCTAAACTTAAATGGGACTGGGCTGGACACGTTTGCCGCATGTCGACCGAACTGTGGGCTAAGAATACCACTGACTGGATCCCACCTAATGTACGACGTCGCGGCAGACCACGCCGGAGATGGCGGGACGACCTAGATACAGGGGCAGGGGCACTAGAGGCCTTTGCTCTGCAGTGGGACAGTACAGGCTAAAAATAAAATAATAATAATAAAATAGGGATATTTTTAAAAAGGTAAAAATGTGGTTGTATATTTAATTTTTTATCTTTTATTTGATTTTTATCGAAAAAGGGCCTGGTTAAAAAACTTAAATGTTAAATATTAATTTTGAGTGTTAATCAAATAGTAGGTGCAATTAAGCAACCATGTAATTAAGAAAATTGGTTTAAGAGCTTATTTCACACCGCAAAATGCGACAATCATTAATTATAATTGTACTGTTATATAGCGGCGGCGGGCGGTGAAAGGCTAGGCATTCAACATGCGTGCGTTGTTGCTGAGTTGGTTCCTAGCGGCGTATGCTGCCTATGCTCAGAGTTCAGGGGTTAGTTTTATCATTATAAATTTAAATTTTATATAGACATTATTGCTCTAATACACACCACATTTTTATTTCGCCAGGTTCATTTTAATATTTGTTTGTGCTTTTGATCTTTATATCAATAGCTCAATAAAATACAATAAAAAAAATCGAAGAAAAAGTGTATCCAAATTAAAAATAATGATACATTACATGTTTCATAATAAATGTATAAATAACAGCGCCTCTTTCGCTTGCTCATTCACTGCTGTAAAGTAGTGCGGTAAGATGTGAATAAGTATTAACGTATTCACATAGAGGTCGCCAACGGTCGCTAGCCAATCAAATAAACGATGCTAAGATCGACTCACAAAAGCATAAGGAAAAATATGAAAGGTTATTGGCGTTAGGGTGGTGGAGGGGTTAACATGTTGGACCGGTATTCCAGAGGTACTGGATTCGATTTCCAATCTCTTCCGCCAGGTAACGCATTTTTTTTTTTTGCTTTTTGTGCTTTGATCTTTGTATCAATAGTTCAATAGACAACTGTATAATTAAAATATGTTTTGTTTGAACAAAATGTTCTGATTATGTTTAAACAACAAAAATCTAAAATACTCCTCATTTTCCCCTTGTTAACTTGATGATTGATGATGATGATTTGGTGTAGGGGTTCACTAATATGTTGCATAAAATTGATACCTACTCATAAATTCATTTAGTATACCTTCGACAGAAACATCATTTCTCCGAATTTTATTTTGCATATATTTTTTCTCATATTGTTATTTCACATAATTTTTTATATCAGAACATTCATATGGCAGAATATGAATAAGCATAATATTTACATTTCCGAATAGTTATTTCGAAGAAATTTATATCTCATAATATTTAGATTGCATAAAAATTGTTCGAACCAGAAAACATTGTTGTAGTGGAATTGCTCATACATTATCGGTAGGCGATGATAGTAGTAGTTTCAAGGTTACGTCACCGCTACCCCAGTCAACGGAGACGCTCGATACTGGGGACCAACCCGAGGCGCCGAGTGTCAGGTTTACAGCGAAGCAAGTGGGTTGTACTATTAAAAATATTACGAGGGGCAAGTCGCCGGGGTATGATAGCCTCAGTATTGAGCATCTCAAGTTTGCTGGCGATCATCTCCCTAGAGTCCTCTCTCTGTTTTTCAACCTATGTATTACCCATAGTTACTTGCCTGATGAGCTAATGCATACCGTCGTAGTACCTATTATAAAAAATAAAACAGGCGATGCTTCTGATTTGTCCAACTACAGGCCCATATCACTTGCCACAGTTGTGGCTAAGGTGCTGGATAGTCTGCTTGACGACATACTAGGAAAACACCTGGACTTGCATGACGCTCAGTTCGGCTTCAAGCCGGGCTTATCTACTGAAAGCGCAATATTGTGTCTCAAGCAGACTGTTCAGTACTACACCAGTCGTAAAACACCGATATTCGCCTGTTTTTTGGACTTATCAAAGGCATTCGATTTGGTTATATATGATAAGCTATGGCATAAACTACGTGAACATACAAGTGTTCCCCGCGAAGTCACGTCCGTATTTAAGTACTGGTACGCCCACCAGATGAATACTGTTAAATGGGCTGGCACGTATTCTGACGTGTATAGGATGGATTGCGGAGTAAGGCAGGGTGGACTTAGTTCACCGAAGTTGTTTAATCTCTATATGAACCAACTTATTGAGGAGCTCAGCAGCACGCGTGTCGGATGTCACGTGGACGGGGTCTGTGTTAACAACATTAGTTACGCGGATGACATGGTGCTGTTGAGTCCCTCGGTAGGTGCATTGCAGCGACTATTGAGCATGTGTGAAATTTTTGCAAAGTCCCATGGGCTCAGGTACAACACATCTAAAAGCGAGTTATTGCAGTTTAAAGCTGGCAAAAAATCGTATCGCATGCCGCCCGTTACGCTTTATGGTACCGCCTTGAAGATAGTGTCAAAATTTAAGTACCTGGGCCACTGGGTAACA
Source organism: Apotomis capreana (assembly GCA_947623375.1). Lineage (NCBI taxonomy): Eukaryota > Metazoa > Arthropoda > Insecta > Lepidoptera > Tortricidae > Apotomis > Apotomis capreana. The sequence goes on from OX392520.1 coordinate 5,628,040, forward strand.
GAGAATATGTCAGACGTCGATGACATTGAGAGGGAGCGCAGAGCGTTGTGTGTACGCTGTAATATGCTGGCTCGCAGGTTTGCACGTTGTAGTAATGAAGTTAAATTAACCCTTTTTAAAGCATATTGCCAAACATTCTACACGTGTAGCCTGTGGGTCAGTTTTACGCAGCGGGCATACAATGCTCTGCGCGGGCAATATAATAACGCGTTTAGGGTACTGTTCGGGCGGCCGCGACATTGCAGCGCGTCAGCCATGTTCGCCGAGGCGCACACAGATAGCTTTGACGCTATAGTAAGAAAACGGTGCGCCTCCTTACTAGACCGCTGTCGCCGCAGCTCCAACAGCATTGTGAGCGTGTTGTCGCAGCGCTGGGAGTCGCCGCTGCTCGCGCGCTGGGTGCGGCTGCACGCGCCAGTCGTAGCCGCACCACGCCGCTTTTAGTCTTAGTTTTACTTTTAATTTTTTACTAACATTACGTTTAAGATTTATATTTTTATTTGGTACTAACATTGATATGGATTTTATCTGAAATAAAATATTTGAATTTGAATTTGAATTTGAATTTGAATAGTGGTGTTGTGGGTACCTACGATAATTATGTATTATTGACATGTCAAGTACATTCCGGGTGCATCGTTCTGTTTACAATTTGGTGTATTTAAAACCTTCATGTATTTTGCATGTCTCAAATAAATGAAATACGATAACTATTTCTTTTTTATTTCTACTTACCACATGACTCGTAGCAGTTCGATTCTGTTATGGTCACAGTTCTAACCTAACCTAACCCATTAAGTTCGGTTCTATCCTAACGTACTTTACTGGCTGCAGTTCGGTTCTGTTGTGGTCGCAGTTCTAACCTAATCTAACCCATTAAGTTCGGTTCTAACCTAACCTACTTTACTGGCAGCAGTTCGGTTCTGTTATGGTCGCAGTTCTAACCTAACCTAACCCATTAAGTTCGGTTGTAACCTAACCTACTTTACTGGCAGCAGTTCGGTTCTGTTGTGGCCGCAGTTCTAACCTAACCTAACCCATTCACTGGTATCAGTTTAGTTAATAATCGCCTAATCTAACCTAAAACCCGAACTCTTTTCCTAGCACCCGTCTGTTCCGTAAACTATGTTTTTATGCCATAATAAATTCGGCGATATTAATGTTCTGCCATATAAAATTATGTGAAATAAAAGTCGGTGATACTAGTGTTCTGCCATTTAAAATTATGCTAAATAATTAGTATGCGAACTGACAATTATGATACATATACGATTATGCTAAAGAATCATTCGGCTAAAAATGTTTCGGTGATAGCTGCTATGCGAAATGTATTTCGGAGGATCGATATTATGCAAGATAAAGGGAACCCGGTGTAGGAACGCCCGACGGAGACAGGCGGGCTGTCGATCGCTTGAATGCGTTCATTCAGCCCAATTCCCAGTTGGAGCCAACGGTTACTGTCCCGGCAGCGCTCCCATACAGCCTTCTTCCTCGAATCTTCTTGTTCTCCTGCAGAAGGAAAGGACATCTTTAAGGTTAATGTCCTTCAGCTCTTCCTCTTCTAGTTTATCTTTCCCGAAGATGCTATAGCGTACTATCGCATACATGCCACACTCTGCTATAACATGCTTACTTGTTTCCTCATGGCCACAATATGAGCAGCTTGGGTCAATTACTACACCCATGACGTTTAGGTGCCTGTTAAGGCTATTGTGACCCGTGATTATACCTGTTAATAATCTGAGATTTTTGTTACCTAGTTCCAGGAGATACCTGGTCCTTTTTTTGTTTATGCCTCCTAGGATCATCTTCGATTGTCGACAGTCCGCTGTCTCACGCCATTGTCTGTTGGCCTCTTCCTCCATTAGTCTGGCTATAACTCCTTTCGTGACTTCTGCCGATATTGGCAGTGCAGGTTCAGGTCCCATGAGTTCCCTTTCTGCCCCTAGTATTGCCATCTTGTCTGCCCTTTCATTCCCTATCACACCCTGATGTCCAGGTACCCATGCTACCGTAATCCTTGTGTGCTCTCCAAGTTTGTTTAGGGCTTCCCTACATTCCATTACCAAGGATGAGCTTACCATCGGCTTGTCTAACGCTTTTAGCGCAGCCTGGCTATCTGTGTATATGACGACAGATCCCTCTCTCTGCGAGCATTCATCTATTTTTTGCACACATCTCATTATGCCACATACCTCTGCCTGAAATACGCTAGCATACCTCCCCAGAGGTATGTGAACCTTCTTCCCTAGCTTCGGTATCACTACACCGGCTCCTGCCAGTTTCGTCGATTCCCGCCGAGAACCATCCGTAAAACAGACAGTCACGGGGTGTTCTACCTCTATTTTCCAGTTATCCCTGTCTCCTATATGTATCCTATATTTCTTATCGAACATTTCTCGTCTCTTTATAAGGTCGTTGTTTTAGGTGAGCATCCCCATCTTCGAACATGCTTCCCTCTGAATGAGAGCATGTCCCTTGTCCACACGCCTTCCTCTCCATTCCTTACATGCTTTCATTCTGTACCATTGCTCCATGGCCCTCTTCTCCGCTTCTATTTTAAGTGACTTGAGACCGAGCATGATTTCCATTGCTTGCGTGGGCGTTGTCCTCATTGCCCCCGTGATCATAAGACATGCCAGTCTTTGTACTTTTGATAATTCTTTGTGGTATTCTTTGATGTTGGCCTTATGCCACCATACCAGGGCCCCGTATAGTATCCTGGGTAGTATCACTGCCTTGTAAATCGAGTGTATCATGTGTGGTATCAGGCCCCATTTCCTTCCTACCGCCCTTTTACACTGGTAGAGCGTTCTTATGGCCTTGGCCGATTGCTCTCTTATGTGTGTTTTATAGGGATCATCTCTAGTGGAATAAAAATTCTTGTCATAAATTTGATTGTCATAACTAATTTCGCATAATGGCTTTCCTCATACATGTTATTTGTCATAAATTATTATTTGCATAACATTTAATGTCATAATTGTTGTTTGGCAGGCTTTTCATAAGCATAATTTAGTATGGCACAAAATTTCAAGTAATATTATTGAATGTCATAATAATTGATAGTACGAAGAAGAGCAACGCATAAATTATAGTTTCATAATAAATGGCAATAGGAATTATATAGTATAAGTTAAATCACATGTACCAATCATAATACTTTATAAAATTTGAAATAATAATACAAAAGTTACATGCGCACAAAAACTAAAAGGGGGACGGGGGGGCGAAGCCCCCCACAAGAGGGGTTCGGGGGGCAAAGCCCCCTGCATTAAGAAATCCTTCTCCTCACTGACCTCTTGTTGTAGGTTAGGTTAGGTTAGAATTGTGAACCTACAAATACGAACATCGGCCAGAAAAGTAGGTTTGGTTATGTTTAAAAGAACTACGACCCCCTCAGAAATGAACTGCTGCCAGAAAACCAGGCTGATGTTGATATTAAAAATTAGGAGCTTGATATTTATGTTCTTCAGTATTATTTGGTATTATGCGCCAATGCACGATATGCATAAGAACATTATGACGATTAATGATTATGATTCAGGTTGATATGCTCCAAAATTATATGACATTCCTTACTTATGCGTAAAAACACTAAGTATGGTCATAAAATTTATGCGGATCAATTAATGACTATACACCTTATGCGCAAGGACTATTATGACAAAAGTGATTATGCGCACCGACATTATGGCTTTAAAATTTATGCAACCCAATATGGAACCGTTTTATATCTGAGAGAACTATCTAGCGTTATTCCCAGATATCTTAGCTCCTTGACTACTTAGAGTTCTTTACCTTGAATGCTGATGGGCTTCATTTTCTCTATTTTACTCTTATTGGTAAATAATATTAGTTTAGTTTTGTCGGGGTTTAGGTCCAGTCCTCTGCCCCTGCACCATGCTAATATTTCCATCACCCCTTTCCTCATTATGTCTCTGACCACATTTAGGGCCACTCCTCGTACAAGTATGACTCCGTCATCGGAGTATGCTTGTACGTATAGGCCTCCTTTATTTGTTTTCTCAATTAAGGAGTCTAGAAGTACACACCACATCAGTGGCGATTGACATCCTCCTTGTGGAAAACCTCTTCTCGGTCTTATCCGTCGTTCTCTTTTTCTTTTTTCGCCGTTACCGCCCTTCCTCTGAGCATTTTGCTTATCCAGGACCCAATAGTAGGATTTATCCCATCTCTCCTTAGACTTTCTTCCACCGCTTCGAAGGTCGCCTTGTCGAAGGCCCCTTCCACGTCGAAGAAACATCCTAGTGCGTAGTGTTTTGCTTCCAGTGATCTCTCGATCCTTATTGTCAAATTGTGTAGAGCCGTTTCCGTGGATTTTCCCACCATATAGGCGTGTTGGTTTCCATGTAGTGGCTTTCCACTCTCTCCTATTTGTGTTCTTACGAATGCATCTATCACTTTCTCCAGTGTATTCAATACGAATGATGATAGGCTTATGCTTCTGAATGACTTTGCATCTTGGTATGTCTTTTTCCCTGGCTTTGGTAGAAAGACTGCCCGTACTTCTCTCCATGCTTTCGGGATGTGCCCCAGGGCAATACTGCTTTTGAATATTTCCTTCAGATTCTCTTTTATCAGGTCGTAGCCCTTTTGGAGTAGTCCCGGGATTACACCGTCCGGCCCTGCTGCTTTAAAAGGAGCGAAGGATTTGACTGCCCAGGCCAGTCTCTCCTCCACTACTACCTTCTCGGCTGTCTTCCAGTCCGGTTCAGAGCATCCTGACGAATCCTCTTCATCTATCCTGGCTACTTCACAGTCCGGGAAGTGCATCTTCAGCATCACTTCCAAAACCTCTCCCGGGTCCGTGATCAAGCTATCGCCTGCCTTCAGGCTTCCCAGCTGGTCCTTATCGCCTGCTAATAGTTTCACCACCTTGTTAACTTAGCTGCATGTGTAATTTCGGTGCCATATAAAAATTTTTTTTGACTAGATAATTATTAGGATTAAAATGGTTCCTCCCACTGTAAAACGTTTTAAATAAAAACTTATTTTTGATATAAACATAAAAAATATGCCACCGAAGTTTATACAGAACGCATTTGCTGAAAGAATGACCCGTGTATTTTCAATATTTCGTACAAAAAATAGTGGTGTAATTTTCTGCTCTTTCATCGCTAAACGAATAATATTTTATTTTTTACTTTCTTAGTCTGACTTGGCGCTGGCGGACCAACTACAACAAGCCTTACTAACGATACCACGGGTACGTATTGGTTGTAAGTCCCCTTTTTAACCTCTGCGTACTTCATACAGTACAGTCAATGGTCGATGGAGAAAATTGGTTGGACAGAAAAAGTCACAAATCAAGAAGTACTTAAAAGAGTGACAGAAAAAAGTTGTTGAACACCAATCACCATAGAGAAGAGGAGAGAGTAGATGTTTAGTCACCTTATACGACATGACGCTTTTATAAGCAACAGCATCAAAGGAAAAGTTGAAAGAAAGCGAGGCAGGGGAGAACAAGAAGTTAAGCTACATAAAGCAAATAAAAGAGAAGGACAGGTCAACGTCATAGTATAGGGAAATCAAGGAGTTGGTTATGGAGAGGAATAGATAGAGACAGCTACATACTACATCAGCTAAACCAATAAGAGTTTGACTCTTAAATGTATGATGATGATGTGATCGTCGAGTTGGAAGATCCTGCGGAGACATATTATCGACAGCCTAACGGTTACTCCCACGTCAGGCTGTCCAAGATACTGGTAACATTTTTCCTCAGCACCACATCTCGAATGCGTCAATGCGAGATCTTACTGCTATTTGGAGGGTTGAAGTTTCCGTACCCTAAAATGGTTCCTTATGCTAATATATTTATAAGTACTAATCGTATTCCAGCGTTAACCAAATATTTCTATTGCAGCAAGAAAACGTCATTTTTTTTGCTTCAATTATAGAAACTATTAGTTAATCGCACTTTTTTTTTAATAACTGTCTATTTGAATAAGCTAGCTGAAGACTAGCTGTATTACTTTTCAAGATGTTACATGCTAAGTTAGTGTTCCGTATTATTCGCCTGCGAGTATAGAAAGTACAGTATCGCAGTAACCGCGGTTGCGATCATCAATATCCAAGTGCATTATTGAGTTTTCGCGGAAGCTAAGACAGACATTTTTGGTGCATTTGAACAATAAAGGGCGTGCAGTTCCGGGAAAATGCTTGTTAGGTTTCCCCTGCCCCGGGAATTCTCGGTACTGCTGCATACCCTAAAATAATAATACGACTCCATCATTTTCAGAATATCGAACTCAGCAACGACGAAGCAGAGGTAGTGTCTCATTTCTTTCCTGTAAACCCTTATTAATTAATGATTATATGCGATGATAAATATTCAAAGTTCATGTGAATAACCGGCACAGAAAGAACATTTTTTTTTATACGTGGCCAGTGTCCATTATATGGGTACGGGTATAGAAAATGTAAAGTGATGTATTCAATAAAAAAAAAAGACATTGTTCTACCACAGATAAAATTAAGCAAATACATTAATGTTGTAGCTTATTAAAGAGGCTAGCTTTGGTAAAAAATTTGGAGGTGTCGCCGACTTGAAAGTAATATTTTTTTTTTTAAAAGGTAATTGTATTTTTTTTTGGAGTTTACTCTTTAAGAATCGATTTTCGTATATAAGCCCGGGGTATGAAAATTATGGGGTATAAAATCGAACGTATCTGCCGTGCTAATTTAAAAAGTCGTGTCTCGGTATACGATCGGGGTAAAAATACGACTTCTTAATTTGGCAGGTTATGCGTTATAGACTAAGATTACGATATAAAATAAACTTCACCGAGATGTTTATTTGATGAAATGTATTTTATATTTAATTTAATATGTCAAAAAATATATTGCACCCGCTCTAACAACAGCAAGACGTATAGGCTGACTCACTCCTTCGCTTCGCTACTATTGGCCGATCACAAACGGTACCAATCGATATTGAATTGTATTATAAATCTAAATAAAACTAGAAAATGGACTCCATAGAGTGCCCAGCATGCAACAACACCATCAAATACATAAGCGAACTGATTAAATGTACAGCATGCTCAGGTTGCTATCACTATGCATGCGTAAACATGAGTAGCGCTACATATGTACAAAAACAGCACGAATTAAAAACGACCTGGCAGTGCCCGTCGTGCTTCAATATCACCCGTCGCCCAAAAAACGATAGTACACCGATTCGTAACTCATATCAAATGAGCCTAAATGACACCACTATGTCAGTCGAAGAAGCGCATGACCAACCCAGGAGCCCCCAAGGAACAACACAAACACCGCAACATGAGCAATCCGGCTATGTCAATATCAGCTTCGAGAGTTTCAGTAAACTATTAGATCAAAAACTAGCCCAAAATAATCATGCAATACTCGTAGAAATACATAAAGTTGTTACTGATCTAAGAAACGACATTACCCTCAATAATACCAGGATAACTAACGAACAAACCAATATTAAGCAGAGTATATCTAGCATCGATACTAAAATTAAACATCTGGAAGAAGAGAACAGGAAACTAACACAAGAACTGAACCAATTAAAAAATAAAACAACCTCTACGTTGCCAAATAATTATGAAGATAACAGTAAAACAATCGTGATACACGGATTACTCGAATATCAAGAAGAAACCGAAAGTGAACTACATAGCCGCGTCATCTACCTGTTCCAGGATATTCTTAATATAGACTTAACGGGATACATCGAGGAACTGTCCAGAATAGGAAAAAGCCCTAAACCTAGACCTAACCACCATCCATCTAAAAGGCCGCTAAAAATCGAGCTTATCAGCAAACGTATGACTAAATATTTATTACAAAATAGCCAGTGTTTCAGAGGAACCGGCCTATCTGTTTCTGAATACCTAAATGACCAGGCGTTAAAAGAAAGGAAAGATTTAACTGCGCAGTTAAGGCTTGCCAGACAAAACGGACACCACGCTGTGATACGCCGAAACAAATTAATTATAAACGGTAAAATCGTCACCCCGCCGTTTGAACATGCCCCCGAGCGAAACCTAAGCCTGGACACCAGCTATCCCTCCGGCGGCGAAAACGAAACATGCCCGAACATGAGTACTGCGCACACACGGGATACTACGGCCGACACAATAAGATCGCGATCACAATCTTCTAACTTTCGAAACAACCACAACTGACGCGTCCCTAAATGTTCTGTATCAAAATATGCAAAGCTTATGCAACAAAGTACCGCTATTGGAAACACACCTATCGAACTCACACAACAAAAACCAATATCACGCACTATGCATATCAGAGTCCTGGCTCACAGAAGAAAAAATAGATATCATTAATGTCAACGGCTACGTGCTCGCATCATCATACTGCAGGACGAACTACGCGGGAGGCGGCGCGTGCATACTGCTGCGCGACGAGGTGGAGTACGAGGAGCGAAAGGACATTGTGGATCATTCTGTTGAATACGTTATAGAAATCGCTGCTGTCGAACTGACTAAATTGAATATAATCTTAATTGTAATTTATTGGAATAACCGTGAAACTGATGTCTTTTACATGCAATTAAAACTTGTTCTAAAACATCTCAGTAAAAAATATAGTAAGAAAAATATTATTATAGGTGGTGATTTCAACACCAATATTTTATGCAATGATAAAGATACCTCAACCCTATTGAACTGTATGTTGCAAAACAATTATCTTCAACATATCAAAGAACCAACGCGCGTAACAAGTACGTCATCTACTTGCCTAGACTTGATATTCACAAATTATACTGATAAAGATCTAAACATACAAGTGCACGATTTTGGTTTTTCAGATCACAAAGGAACTATCATATCCACGAGTAAGCCACATTTACCTGACGTTCTCTGGAAATTACGCAAAAGATTATTCACTAAAGAAAATATTTCCAAATTTAAATTAGAATTACAAAAAATTAATTGGCATCTTATAATTAACTCCAACAATAATTTAAATAGTAACTATAATAATTTTGAGAATCAACTAAAAGATATATTAAATCGATGCATACCATTAAAACAAATAACGCTAAAACCAAACAAAAAAAAGACATGGATCACGAAAGGAATTAAAAAATCATGCAAAAACAAAAGACTGTTAAAGATTCTAGTTTCATACACAAGAAATCCAATACTCACAAAACACTATAAAACGTACGAAAAACTACTAAAACGTATCATTATAAAGTCTAAAAAACTCCAATATATCAAAGAAATCAGCAACGCCGAAAATATATCTAAATCCATGTGGAGAATAATAAAAGAACGCACAAATAAAATTACGAAACCATCTCGACACAATATTGAACTGGCGATCCATAACAAACTTACGTCCGACCCAAAACAAGTAGCAAACGCGTTCAATGCGTTTTTTGCATCTATCGGAGGAGTAAGTGGGGGAAACCAGCTGAGCGGGCGGCCGGCGGCGGCCCGCTCGGTCAACTCGATGTACCTATCGCCCGTCGAACCGCGCGAAGTTAATATAATCATACGGCACCTTAAAAACAAACGCAGCTATGGCATTGACGAACTACCAGCGACACTCATCAGGAGCTGTGCTGATGAGTTGACATTACCGTATTTTATGATGATAAATCAATCTTTCTCCGAAGGCGTGTTTCCTGATCGTTTGAAAACATCGATAATAAAACCGATTTACAAAAAAGGCGGAAAAGAAAATCCGAGTAATTATCGACCTATCGCACTACTGCCGACTTCTTCTAAAATATTTGAATCCGCGATGTGTAAGCGCTTATACTCGTTTTGCGAGAAATACGAAATATTCGACGAAAGTCAGAATGGTTTTCGTAGGAATCGTTCTACCATCCTAGCTACTTATAAATTTATGCAAGAAGTACTAGATATCCTCAACGATAAAAAATACGCAATAGGTATTCTTCTGGACATGTCGAAAGCCTATGATAAAGTTCAATACAAAATACTACTTGATAAGTTATATAGTATAGGCGTCCGAGGAACAACACACAAATGGTTCACTTCCTATCTGGAAAACCGGGCCCAACACGTTGAAATCCAGCATGTTGACCATCAAACCGGGACGATCAATTACGTAAGATCAGATGCACAGCTCGTTAAAAACTCGATACCGCAAGGTAGTGTAATCGGTTGTTTACTTTTTTTAATTTACATTAACGACCTTCCTAAAACCCTCACTCAGTCTTGTCGCCCCCTGCCTGCTATACGGCCACATCTCAAAAAAAAATTTTTTTTTGATTTTTGCAGATTCGTAGTCAGGATAGTTTAATTTATGACCTTATTTCGAGAGCCATAAGAAAAAGTGTCCTTAAAAGCCTTTTTTCCACAAGTGGCCTTATGGATCTGACCAAAAATTGTCAGGTGACGCCCTGCAAGACAGCCACTTGCCAGTTGTGGCTGTATAGCATACATTTATGATGTTTTTTTTTGAGTTGCGTCCTATAAGAAAAACGTAAATTCTAGTGTTATTACGATGAATCCCTTTAATATAAGCGAAATAAACGTCATTTTCATTGTTTCACAACAGTGGGTACCGATAGTACCTACTTATTATTTATTTTATTTATTCGTATGGCATATTATGTAGGTACAGTCATTCATATTATACAATTATAAGTTCTTCTATTGTACGGTGGGTGCCTCGACTTCAACCGATGAGGCGGCAGGTTTGCGAACTCTACATGGATGGGCAAATTGGGACAATTCACGAATTTTTGTGCTTCGTGGACCAGTGCCTGTTGTCTTCTTAGCTGGGCGGGAGCTGTATGACTCAACACAGGCAGCCAAACCAGAGGAGTACATTTGATGGTTCCCAATATGCATCGCATGGTTTGGTCTAACACGTCTATCCGATGCACATGTGCGCTGTTGAGCCAAACTGGCAAGCAGTTCTCTGCCCTGGAGTAAACTAGGCTAGGACCGGTAGTGCGCAGCACGTCAGCTGGTGTTCCCAAGTAGTTCCCCTTAATCTGTGGGGTATGTTATTCCGCGTCTGTAGCTTCTTCCCTAACTTACTAATGTGTGGCGCATAGGTAAGATTGCGGTCTACAGTGACACCCAAATACTTCGGTGTAGGATTTAATTTAAGCGCCGTCTCTCTGAAGCAGATATTTGGCTCATAATTTGCTTCTTTCTTACAGAAATGGAATGTCGCAACTTCTGTTTTACTAGCATTGAGCTGCAGTATCCATTTTTTTAAGTATTACTCAAAACATTCCAGATCGCAAGGCAGGGCTTTCTTCGAGGGTTTAAATTTGGCATCCTGGTTTGTGAAGGCGGTGTCATCCATCAGCATACATAAATTTCCGATTCTCTGTTTTCGGAATCGGTCCTGACCCCACTTCTGTTCAACCTATACACACACGATATAATTATTAGATTAAACAGGAGCGGGACCAGGACCAATCCTTGCGGTAGTCCATTGTTCAGCTTCCTGACTTTGCCTGAGGTGTTTCCTAGGTGGACGATCAATTTCCTATTGCTGAGCATAGAGTTGATTAGTCCCACCATCTGCACTACGGTCATGAGCTTATAGATAAGCCCCTGTCTCCATACAGTATCGAATGCAGCTGAAAGGTCGATAAAGACTGCCACGGTTTTCTCTTACCTTTGAAACCCAGCCTGTCTTTATATGTGTTGTGAGCGACAAAACCTGATCCACGCAGTTCGGACCACTACGGAATCCAGCCTGCTCCACAGGAATTATTTTGTCAACTATAGGTTTGATTGATTGTAGATTGGCTTGTCCAAAAGTTTGTAGAACCCGAATTCCCCGAATTACCCGAATTTAGTGTATGCAGTTGAACTTAGGTGGAATTATATTATTCGACACTGTGTCTAAATAGAACTGTGAGAGCCATGTCCTACATGTTGGTGCAAGGTTTTCTAAAAATTCGTTGTAAATACCGACTCACATAAATTGGGACTTTGATTCGAACCAGTCTTCATCCAGTATTGCTAAACCTAAAAGTAGAAAACGAAAAGCTTATCCTGCACTATGAAAAGGTAATATTGTAAAGAAGTTGAAGAATTCTGGGAAACAGTACACTTATATCAACGGGAACCTAGTCCACGCTAAAACCTAAAACTACGGGGCCTCCTTGTACATGGTACATGTTATATATGGTACATGTTAACACGATAATTAAAGATACAAGTGCCTTTAAGAGAAGGTACCAGATAGTCATTAATTATATATGCAAAATGATGATGATATCTGCATCTAGAAAGTTGGTATTAAAGCTGCATGCACTGATTATCGCTTACAGTGATGTTGTTACTGTAACAAAAGTTGATTAATAAAGGTATTTTAATCATTTTAATGTTTGCATGATAATTTTTATGTTACTATTTTCCAATAATACTTGATCGGTTTTGGGACGCATCTCAAAATATCAACAAAATGTTTCTGCAATACGGCCACAACTCCAAGTACCTATCTTAAAGGCCTCGTATCTTAGAAAATATACACGTTTTATAAAAAAAGACGTATTCATGAGAAGCGTTATATCATGTAGAATAAAAAAAGCTAAATTTAAAATGAATTGACCGAAAACTCTTGGAGTAAGCCCCGTTTTACTACCACGCACTACGCTGCCAAAACTTTAACAAGCGATTTCTCGAAAAAATGGTTTTTTGAGATGTGGCCGTATAGCAGGCAGGGGGCGTTGTGTCCTCTTTGCGGACGATATCTCGATTCTGACGTCGTGCCAGAATGATCAAAATTTAAACACACAACTAAATACGATATTAACTCAACTGACGGACTGGATGAATGATCACAACCTAGAAATTAACTTTTTAAAAACAAAAATTATGCAATTTAGGCCACACCAAAAAAAGTCCTTAGATATAAACTTTTCTTTTAACGGATCGAAACTGGAATGTGTAGACACTTTTACCCTTCTTGGATTGAACATTGACACACACATCAACTGGAAATCACACATTCAAAGAATAAAAAGTAAACTCTCAAAATTCTTGTATGCGTTAAGAGAGTTAAAAAAGTCTACGAATTTCAAGTGTGCCTTAACCGCTTATTACGCTTACCCTTTTTCGTGGCTTGAGTATGGTATTATTCTTTGGGGTAATAGCACTGATATTAATGACTTATTTGTTCTACAGAAGAAATGCATACGTATACTGGCTAACATTAAAAATATGGACAGTTGTAGACCATATTTCATCAAATACGAAATTCTAACACTGACTTCCATCTACATCTTCGAAATCTGTAAGTTTGTCAGAAATTACCCGCAATTTTTTACAAATTTGAAAGATCTGCCACGACGCTTCGAAACCAGGTATAAGTACAATTTGATATCAACCACCAGGTCCAGACTAAAACTACACCAAACAAGTCCAAATGAAATGGCAGTAAAAATTTATAATAAAATAACCGACGAAATCAAACAAGAAACAACAGAAAAGCAGTTCAATAGACGGTTGAAGGACTTCCTCATAAAAAAATGTTATTACACTTTAAAAGATTTTTTTGACGATGTGGAAATAATATAAAAAACAAGTCGTAATGCATGCACAAATCTATTTGAATATAACAAAAATCTCAAATATTATAATTTATGTGTTTTTCCAATTTAATATGTAATTACTTGTTTAAATTTTACTAATACTAATACAGAATTATGTGTTCTAATATACTGTATGTTGCTACGCCCTATCAGGGCCCATGAGAAACTGTATATCTAACTAATTAAGACCTATTTACCATGGATGCAATCATTTAATAAATGAAATGAATAAATGAATAAATGCATATGGGTTGCCTAACAAATTTTAGTCCAGGGTATGTTTAATTAATAATAAACAAAAATGTTTTAAACATTTCACTGGTTTGATTAATATTAGATAAATTGTATACCAATCGAAAGTATGAAGCCCATAGAATATGCAAACGTTAGGTTGCCTATTCTTTTCCCGTCACAACTATCGGGTAGCCAGGTATAAACAGGTAAATCTATACCTACTAGCATTTTGCAAAGGTCTGATTATTGAATTGAAATAAAATAAAATTAAAGATTATTTAATTATGAATTTATCAAATAATCAAATCGGTGAAAAGTAAAAAAAAAATTTTTGAATTTTAAACTAAACAGGGTATGTGGACTAAAATTTGTTAGGCAACCCATATGCAATATATTTATTGACATTTTAAACTAAATATAAGATACATTATAGTCTATAACGCTTAACGCATAACCTGCTAAATTAAGAAGTCGTATTTTTACCCCGATCCTATACTGAGATACGACTTTTTAAATTAGCACGGCAGATACGTTCAATTTTATACCCCATGAGAGAGAGCCCAATAGGGATAGTGGAAGGGAGACAAACTAAACGTTCCCAGCTCCCCTAACATTATGTTCACATAAACAAACTATGAAATTTGACATTTCGGATGCCTGCATGACATGAAGTAAGGATAATGCAGGCCATACACGATCAAGCCCGCCGTCAAGCCTGCATGATGCTTGAAGCGGCGTCCGGTAAACTTGTGTATGTGTATCTAAGGGCCTACACCGAACTTCGTATCGTGCCGACCCTTTCACTCATATAGTGTATAACACGGGGGTGAAAGGGACGGACTTCAATAAAATTGTTGAACGTCAAGTATGTCAAGAACAAGGAATATAATACTCACAAGGAGAAGAACGGTAACTACGTTCAAAAATGTTGCCTGTTTTTGGAGTTTACTCCTTAAGAATCGATTTTCATATATAAGCCCGAGGTATGAAAAATATGGGGTATAAAATCGAACGTATCTGCCGTGCTAATTTAAAAAGTCGTATCTCAGTATACGATCGGGGTAAAAATACGACTTCTTAATTTAGCAGGTTATGCGTTAAGCGTTATAGACTAAGATCACGATATAAAATGACCTTCACAGAGATGTTTATTTGATGAAATGTATCTTATATTTAGTTTAAAATGTCAATAAATATATTGCATATGGGTTGCCTAACAAATTTTAGTCCAGGGTATGTTTAATTAACAATAAAAAAGATGTTTTAAACATTTCACCGGTTTGATTAATATTAGATAAATTCTATACCAATCGAAAGTATGAAGCCCATAGAATATGCAAACGTTAGGTTACCTATTCTTTTCCCGTCACAACTATCGGGTAGCCAGGTATAAACAGGTAAATCTATACCTACTAGCATTTTGCAACGGTCTGATTATTGAATTGAAACTGAACAAAATTAAAGATTATTTAATTATGAATTTATCTAATAATCAAATCGGTGAAATGTTAAAAAAATATATATTTTTATTTTTTACTAAACATACCCTGGACTAAAAATTGTTAGGCAACCCATATGCAATATATTTATTGACATATTAAACTAAATATAAAATACATTCATCAAATAAACATCTCGGTGAAGGTCGTTTTATATCGGGATCTTAGTCTATAACGCTTAACGCATAACCTGCTAAATTAAGAAGTCGTATTTTTACCCCGATCGTATACTGAGATACGACTTTTTAAACTACCATTATGTTCACATAAACAAACTATAAAATTGTCAATGTCAACTTCATGTCGAGTGTCAACAAAATTTTATAAATAAAATAAAATTTAATAAAATCTACGCTTAACGGGTAAAATGTGCTGCTTTTGAAACAATATAGCGCCCGTCACACAATCGGCTAAAAGATACGTGTTCGTTTCAGCTCCCAAACAAACCTAACGAATTTTTGTGATATCCAAGATTACAACTTTTATAACGTGCAATGCAAAGACCGTGTTTTCTTGGTGTTTAAGCCGTGCTTGTATGGTGCTAAGATCGAAGAAGACGTCTTGCTGTAGAGAGAGAGACCGCTTTAATTGTGACTCAGCTTTAAGCTTGAAATAGAGAAGGCGTGAATACTTTTCCATCACCACTGCTCTCATTTTCCTGCATTCAGCCGCAGAATGGTTTTGATTTCGTGAAACTTTCCGGGATAAATACATACATAAATCAAGGATCCAACACAACCGAGCCATTCATTTTCTAGACGGGAGTCTTGCCGACCGACAAGAAGCTATGAAGTTTAAATCGAAATTGTTATGTTTTTGATGTTGGCTTTTAAATTGTATCTTTTTTTATTATAATTGCTTGTATTTTTTACTATTATTTGTAAGTGTTAGTTATAAATATGAGTGATCCTTCTTCATCCTTGCGCTGTCCCCATTGTCCCAACTCAACTCGAACTTTTACCCCTCATGGACTTAAAGTGCATATAGGGCACATGCATAAACATTTTCCCCAAGTCATCCCCTCCAACCCTAGACTGTCGGTTTCACAGCAAGCTCATGGTAACAACCCCATTCATCTAGATTTTAGTGATCTAGCTACGTTAAAGCAGTCAGTACGTGTGTTACGGCATATCCCCAAAGGGGCGCGAAACTTGGCAGCGGCCAAATTGAGCGACCTCATTGATAAGTGTATCGACTCCAATGGCACTCTCGAATGGTTTAGTTTACTGTCTTTCGCCTATTCCGCACTCAAATCGCCTGAAGCGTCGGCCACGGGCAATTTAACCACGAAAGTTAAGAGAAATATTAACTCTGCTTCTTTTGATATCAGTGGGAACATCGGTGCAGAGACCACGCCTTTGAGATCACACTCCATACTGAAGACAATTGAGCGTAAAGTACATGAAGGGGATCTCTCAGGTGCAGTGCGAGTGCTTATGTCGGATGAAGGCGTGGCGCCGTCGAGCCCTGAGACTTTAGCTACGCTGCAGTCGAAGCATCCAGCCCCGTCCCGGCCGCTGGTACTTCCACCGGAACCTGACATATCTATTTCTGCCTTAACTGTTAAGCCGGAGGAAGTGGTGCAGGCACTCAGCTCTTTCAACAATAGTTCGGCCGCCGGTTTGGATGGTATCCGCCCTGTTCAACTTAAGGAGCTTACGTCTGCGTCTGCGGGAGACGCCTGTTTTCGGCTCCTGGAACATCTGGCCAAGCTTTGTAATTTTTTGCTCAGTGGTCAATTAAACCCTGAAGTTTGCCCCTATATTTATGGTGCTTCCTTATGTGCGCTGTCAAAAAAAGACGGTGGTATAAGACCCATTGCCATAGGCAGCGCTTTCCGCCGCTTAACGGCAAAGCTAGGATGCCGTGCAGTGAGAGAAGAAATGGCAGCTTATCTGCAACCTTGCTAATTAGGGTTTGGCACAAGATTGGGCTGCGAGGCTGCAATTCACGCTACGCGGGCTTTTTCGGTAGATAACAAAAACTCAGAATCCGTTTTAATTAAAATTGATTTAAAAAACGCTTTTAACTCAGTGGACCGTGATGTTTTACTGACCGAAGTGAAGGATAAAGTGCCATCACTCTACCCCTTCCTTTTCCAAGTATATTCTTCCGCTTCTAATCTTTTCTACAATGGTCCTCTTGTTCTTTCCCAAGTTGGTGCACAGCAGGGGGATCCGCTAGGCCCTTTAGTTTTCTGTCTGGCCATACAAAAGGTAATTCCAGAGGTTAAATCCCCATTGAATATCTGGTACCTAGATGATGGTACCCTAGGTGGTAAACCTGAAGAAGTGGAACAAGACTTGCTCATGCTCCTGCCTCGTTTAAAAGCTCTGGGTTTAGATATTAATTTCAGCAAATGCGAATTTTTCCCCTGCAGTACCAACTCACACGATTCTTTCCCCTTATTCAGTGCTCTGCTTCCCGGACTGAAAGTGTTGTCGGCGAGATCTTTCAACCTCTTGGGGTCCCCAATATTCCCAGAAGCCATTCCTGAAGCCTTCGAGGAGAGAAAGCTGCTTCTGCTGATGGCTGCGCAGAGGTTGAATGAACTTTCGGCTCACGTAGCCCTCGTTATGTTGCGAGTTTGCTTTGCCGTGCCTAAGCTGACATATTTCTTGCGCACCGTGCCAGCCTGGCTGCACCCTGTCCAGACAGACTCCTTTGACTTCGTGTTGAAGGAGAGTTTGGAAAAGGTGCTGAACGTCTCCCTTAACCAAGGTCAATGGGACCAAGCTTCTCTGCCGATTCGAACTGGTGGTTTGGGCGTGCGTCGCGCGCGAGATGTGAGCCTCCCGGCCTTCCTGGCTTCGGCGTGTGGGGTGGTGGACCTTGTCACTCAAATTTTATCTTTTGATGGTGACAAGGCTTATCATTCCTTACGCCTCCGATGCTTTGACGGCCTGGACGGCTCTTAATCCCGGCGTAGCCATACCCGTAGAATTGTTCCGTCAGCGTCTATGGGTTTATTCATATGAGAGTGCGCGCACCACGATTTTCATAAACCCATAAGTACGCTTATTTCTGCGACAAAATTATCGCGCGACTAAAAAAAATCGTGGTGCGCGCCTGGCCTGAAGAGTAAACTCCAGTCGTGCGTCGGAGCTGACACACACACTTTTTTTTTTGTATGGCGATATATCCTAATAATAGATGTCATATAATAGTCTTTACTATATGCACATTATACGTGACGCACGTCAAAATCGACTGGCTAAAAAAAAATGTGGACCTAGATCATAATTCGTTTTTATTTTATTTTTAAGAAAATTATACATTTTTGGGGTCTCAAATTTTGCATAATTGTTACCAATATAAAGCCACATCATTGCAAAACTTACAAGCCAAATTTCGCTGGGGGCAGATTCACTTAGCTTATCCTGGCATGGCCTTTGTCGATTTCCATCAATTTACAAGTGTCACCTAAATCGAATCGAAAAATTTGGTCACAAAACAGCTTTTAAAAATTAAAGAACGTTGTATGTCACCGTTCATGTAATGTTTTATTATCGTTAAATACTTGAACACTGTGATAAGAAAGTCGAATATAAAGAAAAAAACGTTTTAGATACCATACTATTACAGGTCCAGGGCTTACACAATAAAAGTTGTTCTCCAGTAAATTGTATAAGTGTTATTACTTCGTTGTATTCTATTTTTAATTACAATGTTAGTCCGCGAGCTACGCCCGTTACAAAAATCAGTTACCATCGTCGTCTTTTTCTCTCAATACCCAACTCATATCGAATTATTATTTTTCTTTTTAATATGATGTACCCACAATTATTATCAAGACCAAAATGCCAATTAGCTAACAATACTTCAGAAAACATTATTTCATTGTTTGTTTTTTTTTTATCAAATCAATAGTTTTTTTCATATTTACGTTAATATAGGTCCTGTAATGTGTTTAAAAAAATCCAACTGTAATGATGTGTACTTCAGGGAACTCTGAAGAGTAAAGGATTCTAAAAATGCCTGAAACGGAATTACAGATTGTGGCATCTTTTAGAGAGTGCCCCAAAACCTAACTGAAAACATATTTCAGGCGCCTGAAAACGACGGCGACATGAATGAAATTTTGATCTTTTGATATGTGATAGCCACAGCTGATATAACTCGTCTAAAGCACCGAAATTAACGTCTAAAGTTTTTGACCTAATCCACTGGCGTAACAATACTTAAGTTAGGTACTTAAAATTATAAATAAACAAATAATATTCTTCGGTTTCTGCTACGCATTGAAATAAAACAATGTACGCGATATAATCCATTTAAATTGTCACTTGTACCTATATTAAAAATCCTCTACATTATTTATTTCTAAAAGAGAAAGAAAGAAAGAAGCTTTTTTTTCTATTCACATATTAACGCTGTATCACAAAATGATACTATGTTTGGCATGAATTGCCACTTTTGTAACACATAAAATGGCTTTAAACTATTTTTTGTGCCAAAAAAACAATCCTTAAATAAAAAAAAATATCTATATAGTTTACGTTAGCAGATGTTACTGCTTCAATAAAAAATAAATAAAAAATATCTCGTAAAATATTGAATGTGCATGGGTCTCGTTCGTTTAAACGCGAGAAATTACATGCGCTGCCCGTACAAGGCGGGACAAATATTTACATCTTTTTAGTTTTTTTTACTTCAAAAAAATCCTTTTTTCTAGAAAAACCGGCCAAGAGCATGTCGGGCCACGCTCAGTGTAGGGTTCCGTAGTCCCCATCCTTCACAATAGACAATAAAATAAAATTTAAATTACGAGAAAGATTTCAAGCTCTATAAAAAAGTCGAAAACGCCAAAGTAACTGTAATTACTTATTACCTTCTGGAAGTTATCGATTATAGGCGCCAGATTGAGCGAAATGTTTTAATGTAGTTAACTAATATGTGTAACGTTCGAAGTATAAGAACACCGCGCGGCACTTATCATTTTAAAGAAAATTATGAAATTTTGCGATAACTCAAAAAAGGCTTGACCGATTTTATTGAATATAGTTTTCATTAAAAGTACTAATAAGGCCTCATTGTCATGAAGTTTTCCATAATTTTTTGACCCGTGGTTGAGAAGTATTTCCCGAGCGAATATTTACAAAACTGCTGACTTTATCAAAAAATAATGTTTGAAGACCCCTATTATTTTAAAAGACCTATTCAACGACACCCCACACGCTAGTGTTAGAACGAAAAAACAAATTCACCCCCACTTTAAGTGTACGGGAGGTACCCGAAAAAAATTTTTTTTTTGTTTTTATTTTACCGTTTTGTCGACGTAATACATACACATACTCATACCAAATTTCAGCTTTCTAGTACTTATGATCACGGAGCTAAGCCGCGGACGGACAGATGGACAGACGGACATGGCGAAACTATAAGGCGAAACCTAAAAATGAGGTTTCTTCCTAACTATAAACAAAACCCAAGTATTTTAAAAAACGTATCCCTTTGGTGTCGGTAAGTGTAAGTAATCACTAATCAGTATCAGTTAGAACCATATATTTATACCTAATTACTCCGAGGTAAACAACCGTGCGCCTTACTCATAGGCCCTTGAATAATCTTATTAGATCACTTCATTTTTATTTTCAGGCGGTGAGTAACACTCGTCAGACTGGTCAGACGTAGTCTCTAGTTTGGAAAAAGATACCTACGAAATGTGCCTAAGAATCCAAAGTGGTCTTAGTACAATCAGCATCAAAAGTAGCTAACATTTTTAGTACGTAATTTGATGGCCGTACCACGAAATTAGTCCAATGTTTTTGTATGCGAATAAAATCCTCCAGTTTGCGAAACATATCCATCGTCGTATCAGACTCCACGAGGCAGCGTTTGAGAGGCTGCGCAATCGTCGTGAGACACGGGTGTGCTCACTCATACTAAGAAAGCTCATAATCACTCAGAGAACAATGGATACGAGTAGCTCTATGACTTCTGTGCTAAGAGTTTCCCTGCGAGATCATCATCATTGATGGAGCGAGTAAACGACACTACATAACTCGGTTTATATCAACATTGCCGATTTTAAATCTATTACGAATTATAACATTTAAATAAAACAATTTAAACAGATTACATTGCGTATTTTCACACGAGATGTTATCAGTATTAAAATGTTTTATTTAAATGTGACACCGACTAAGTTTAATATTATTGTGAATTAATCACATAATCTTCATTATTTCAGTTCAGCCGAGTAGTTATCGCGGTATGTCGTTTCGCTTTAAGTTACTGTGATGGTAGAATACGGGACAAGAAATTAGAGTGCGCAGGAGCGTATGGGGTAGTACTTTCTAGGTGCAGCGGATGTAACGTGGTTTACCCAAGAGTAGTTTGTATTCGGGGCGTAGCCACTGGTGAAAGATTGCAGGCCGCCTGTAAACTAGTGCAGCGTTACCACCCTCACCAGAGGGGACGGCTGCAAGAGGTAATGCCACTAGATGTTCTTAGATACCGCAGTGTGGAAGTACAAACCCTTCAACGGGAATGTTTCCGCTTCACAGGACAACATTAACATTTTCAACGCTAACAACGACGGATATATCCGCATCTTTTGAGCCGTATTTATTTTTAAATTTTCATATGACATATCTAGACGCATGAGCCCCATCGGAACTGGGCTCGGCGTAATGGTTCATTCAATTATTTTCCTATCGATATACAAGACTGAAAATACAAGTGAATATGAAAAAAAAAAACACCATACTATATTATGAAAAAAAACAAATGAAAGTTCATAAAACAAGTCATGAAAATATTTGTGACAATTCTGTACATTGAAAAAAAAACACCTTCTTATGAAAATTATAAAACAAATCTATTTAATTTATATTTCAGGGTTCAATAGCCACTTTACTCGGGAACCATAAATATCGCGGGCGGCTTTCCAAGGTATTGTGCCTATTTCACACTTCACACAAAGAAAAAAAGTTTATCAAAGATTCTAGGTTACAACTGCGGGACTATGATTTTTCACGGCTACGGCTTTTATCACGCGATAAATGAGTGACTATTTTTCGCGTTTTTCAGAAGTTAATTGCACCTTAGCCAATCGCGTGTGAATGGCTCCCATCTTACATCTCTCGGGGGTCCAAGCAAACCTCACTTGCTCGTGGTGCACGCTGCTGACCACCGAACGAGAGCCTGGCGACCCGCCAATCCGCATCGGACCAGCGTGGCGGGTTCTGGTCCGAGCCTTCAATGGCTATAAAAACTTTACCACGGCCCCAAGCCCCTAACAGCTCCCGTTGCAAAACTGGCGAAGACGGCCGTCGGTCGAGCACTGGAGCCAGGGGTGCTAAGAATCCGCGGTCGTACATGCTTCCAAATCACTGAGACTGGGGTAATTTGGATGTGGGGAACGGAACCGTAGAAGCCAGAGGCTGGCCGAATTTCTAGAGAAGGAGGGACTCTTTATGATGAACTCTTTCTTCAAGAAACCGCCTCATAAAAAATGGATCTGGATGAGTCCCGCAGTTCTACGAACAATGAAATAATCTTTATTTTGGCCACAAAGAGATAAATATTCAATGATGTCTCAGATCAACACGGTTAAAACCCGTAGCGATCACTGAATGGTAAGAGGCACGTCAAGTCTTGCCTAATGAAGTCTACGCTCCAACCAACAATAGCTCACATACAAAACCCCGAAAACTTTCAGCTGGAACTAACAAAATGCTTTGCTTGCCTTGATGATTGCGCTTGCGTGGACGATTTAAACAACAGGTTGGTAGAAACTGACCACGACGTGGGGAAGAAAATCTTTAGACCCTGACGCAAACATAGACCACAAACGATCTGATGGTTGTCTTAACTTAATGGCTGAACGATGGCTCAATGACGCAGCAGACTTTTGTAGATGCTGACGCATACAGGCAGCTCAATAGACAGATACATCGGTCCATTCGATACGATAGTCGTCTCTTTAATACTAACCATATTATAGAAACGATAGAGCGAAACAAGGGCTCCAAAGTGTTTGCGAGGGATCTATGTATTCGTCAAAGCCAGCTGACAAAGCTGGAGACAGAAGACAGCAGCGTAGTGTCGACAAAGCCAGAGGTGTTGAGAGAGATCGAAAGGTTCTATAGGCAGTTGTATACGTCGGTTACCAAACCTGTTGATAAATTGGCCGAAAATCAGAGAGTCAACTTTACATTAGTATAGTATCACTGAAGATATCCCGGATATCAGCCTGTACGAGATTAGGATGGCCCTAAAACAGCTCAAGAAAAACAAGGCGCTGGGCGATGACGATGACTTCAGAACTCCTGAAAGCGGGTAAAACCCCGGAAAAAAAGGTCCTTCAGAAGCTCTTTAATTCCGTAGTGCTTCATGCCGGAAGTAAGAAACGGAAGTCTGGTGGTGCTGTTCTTCAAGAAAGGTGATAAAACACTGCTCTAGAATAAAAAGAATACCCGTCTCGCTTCTTAGCTATGTCTACAATATGTTTTCCAGGGTCATCACGAATCGTCTCTCAAGTAGGTTTGATGGATTCCAGCCTCCTGAACAAGCCGGGTTCCGAAAAGTACCATAGGCCACATACACACGCTGCGACAGGTTATACAGAAGACCGAGGCCGAGGAGTATAACCTGCCACTCTGCTAAGCGTTTGTGGACTATGAAAAGGCCTTTGATTCCATCGAGACATGGGCAGTAAGCAGTCACTCCAGCGATGCCGGATTGACTATCGATATGTCGAGGTGCTGAGAAGTGTGTACAACGACGCCACTAGTCGGTTTGAGTACAAGACCAGTGTACGAAGCCGATTCCGTTGCCAAGGGGTATAAGACAAGTGGATGTAATATCTCCGACGCTCTTCACCAAACGCAAAGGCAGATGCTTTCAAGCTCTTGGAATGGCAAGAACTAGGCATCATATTAATGGCGAGTACATCACGCACCTTCGGTTTGCCGACGATATCGTGGTCATGGCAGAGACACTGGAGGATTTCAGTACGATGCTCGAAAACTAAACAAAGTATCCCATCAGGTGGGTCTTAAGAGGAACATGGACAAGACGAAGATTGTGTCTAATGTCCATGTAGCGCCCACCCCAGTAATGGTTGATAACTCGGTCCTCGAAGTTGTTGACGAATACGTCTATCTAGGACAAACAATTCAGTTAGGCAGGTCCAACTTCGAGCTTCTTCAACCAGTGCATATTACCGGTGATGACCTACGGAGCCGAAACGTGGTCTCAACTATGGGCCTTTTAAGGAAGCTCAAAGTCAGCGAGCTATGGAAAGAGCTATACACGGGATTTCTCTACGAAATCGAATCAGAAATGTGGAGATTCGTAGACGAACCAAGGTCATCGACATAGCAAACCAGGTAAGCAAGCTGAAGTGGCAAAGGGTGGGGCACATAGCTCGAAGAACCGATAGCCGTTGGGGCAGAAAAGTTCTCGAGTGGAGACCACGTACCGGCAAGCGCAGTGTAGGACGGCCACCGGCAAGGTAGTCGGATGACCTGGTTAGAGTTACGGGGACTTGCTGAATGCAGGTCGCTGCTATCCGGCCTATGTGGAAGTCTATTGAGGAGGCCTGTGTTCAGCAGTGGACGTCCTACGGCTGAAATGGTGATGATGGAAATAGCCAATCGGCCTCTAAGGGAGAAAGGCTTAAATATAGTTTTTAGCATTACTTTAAATAAGGTGCTCCCACAACAGTTGGTTAGGTTAGGTTAGAACTACGTCCCTGACAAAAATAAGGCGCTCCCAGAACAGTAGGTTACAGTCTGACCATAAAGAGTAGAAATTAAAAAGTGGCAATACCGTAGTGTCGTCCCCTTTTTCTTAGATTGATTAGAAAGGGACGACACTACAGTATTGCCACTTTTTAATTTTTACTCTTTTTGGTCGGACTGTAGATTAGGTTAGAACTGCGTCCCCAACAAAATCTAAGTAATATTAATTTAATAAATGCGAAAGGATGGATGCGATTATTATTGACAACAATATTCGGAATACCAATTTTATGCCTAAAATACATTCGACCAAACAATGTTATTCCATACAAATGTTAGACTAAACAATTTTCGGCCAAAAAAATATATGCAAAACAATTTCGGCCAATCAATTTTCGACGTAAAAAACAATCGACCAGAGATTATTAGGCCAAAAAATATGAGCCGAAAAAAATATCGGCCAAAAAATTTTAGACAATCAGATATAGACCCGTATGCTGTTCATAAGTAAATCTTATCGGGGGGCACGGCAGTGCCCCCGCCAAGTCGAGCGCGAAGCAAACACTGCCGTACCATCCTTTACTGGAACCATTTCGCCGCATTTTCAGGCCCCTATTTGAGCACCTCTGGATAAGACCAGAACGCAGAAATTTTCGTCATCCAGTAAGCTATAATCACATACTTAAAATCCAAAATTTCAAGTCTGTAGGTCATTTAGTTCCGAAGTTAAGCGAAAGCAAAGTTTCGCATTTACGACACTCACTCACTCATGATCATCAGTAAAGAAGTAGTACTTCCCATAAATTCAGAGAGCTGAAATTTGGTACAGAGTTAGGGTTTAATGGCCACATAAAGCGAAAACTATAAAAATTGGCCAAGTGCGAGTCCGACTCGCGCATGAAGGGTTCCGTACCATAAAACAAGTTTGTTGTATGGGAGCCCTTAAATGTTTATTTTATTTTATTTTTAGTATTTGTTGTTATAGCGGCAATAGAAATAGATCATCTGTGAAAATTTCAACTGTCTAGCTATCACCGTTCTTGATATACAGCCTGGTGACAGACGGACGGACGGACGGACAGACGGACGGACGGACGGACGGACAGCGAAGTCTCAGTAATAGGGTCTCGTTTTTACCCTTTGGGTACGGAACCCTAAAAACTAGGATAATCGAAGATCTGGAGTACTCTGATTAGAAAACACAAGAGCCCAACCAAACTATTAGAGATCGACGTGAGATCGACATACCGCCTTTACAAAAAATATTCAACTTGTTGTGTTCGGTTGGCCGCCGTCGCGACTGATCGTCTCTCCTGATGATGGATCGCGTACCGATTCGAAACATGTCGAGCGTTATTCGATTTCTACGACGTGAGTAAACCCGTTTAAGTGTTTTAATATTCAACTTGGTGGGCCGCTTCATTTGATGTCAAAAATCCAAGGTCTGAAGTATTTTGACGACGCGTTTGGCTCGATTTGTAAACACCTGCCTACTGAGCCGGCGGTGCCGGGTTCGAGTCCCGGCCAGGGCAAATATTTGTGTGATGAACTCGAATATTTGTGCTTGGGTCATGGTTGTTCTATGTATTTAAGTATATATTTATTATCTATATAAGTATGTATATCGTCGTCTAGTACCCATAACACAAGCCTTCTAGAGCTTAATTTGGGACTAGATCGATTTGTGTGAGGTTGTCCGATATTTATTTATTTATTATTTATTTGATGAAGAACCCTCAGCTGGTCTCAGCTGTATTAGAGATATGGTAATGCCCCCTTCTACTATTGGTACATAAAAAAATCAACTGTCAATCCAGCGTAGTGGGATACATCTAATTTAATCTAGCCTATAGCGTCCCACAGCTGGGCGGGTTACGTATTAAAATCCCGAAAGTTCATAATACCTACAGTTGAAATACCGATGGTCAAAATACCGAAAGTTCAAAAAGCCGATATTCAATAAACCGAAGCTCAAATTACCTATTTTCAGAAAATCGAAAGTTGAAAATGTCGAAATTTCATAATCCCGAAATTTTTAAAATCTCTAAATTTTATAATCCCGAAAGTCAATGAGCACTTTAAAAGTGTCAGGACACTAAACTAATCTGACTTTTCCGTGGAACCGATCTGCTCCGGTGCTGCGGGATGTTCAGCCCCTCCGCCCTAGCGTAAGAAAGTGCGGAAAGCGCGGAGGGAGGGCGGCCGGGGGCTGCCCTCCCTCCGCGCCTCCGGGCTTTTATATACACTCTAGGGTTAGGACAGACAAGACCACGTGGAATCGGGGTTGATAGCTTCGGTTCTGTGGCAAGTCGATTAAGAAAAGGAAAGAGTCCGGGAAAGTGGGAAATTAAGTATGACACTAAATATTCGATATTATAAAATATTCTGTCATGGACTGCCAACCGAATCGAACTTGTCTGGAACCGAAGCTGTCAACGCTCGCCTCCGCAGCTTCGGCTTTTTAGTCACCTTGGGCGACCAGCCTCAGCCGCTGCGACTCGCTTGATGCCCGCACTTTCTTACGCTAGGGCCACAGTATAAAAAAGAGTACTAACGTACTAGGGCGGAGGGGCTGCACATCCCACAGCGCCGGAGCAGATCGGTTCCACAGAAGAGTTCACTTATAAATAGTAAGTAGTAGGCAAGTAGGTTACGTAATTTAGGTTAATATTCTTTGTATAAAATAAACATTAGAATCTGTAAGACTACAGAAATACGAGATAATTCTCGAGAGTTTAAATAATATTCTGGATTACAACCTTCAGGCAGGATCATAGTCTTCGGGATTATAATTTTCGGGATTACAGTCTTCGGGATTACATTCTTCGGGTTTACAGTCTTCGGGATTATAATATTCGGTATTTCATCCTTTCGATCAAACGTTCTTTCGGGATTTTAAACTTTCGGTCAAATAAACATTCGTCATTTTAATTTTCGGCCTTCCGTCCATATAGGTCTTATGATATTCGGTATTTTGAACTTCGGCATTGTAATACGTACCCGCTGGGCGAATGCCTCCCCTTCTGCTTTTAATACGCATATAAATAAAATTAAAGGAAAACTCTGGACAAGACTAGACTGGATTTTATACTTATACTTACAAGTTTACAAGAAGAAATAGTCGAACGATTAACTTTATTCTACTCGAACATTACACAAATTAAATAAACAAATTACACCAAAATATTAATTTCGCTCAAAATTTGGTCAAAATATAATGCATTGGACTAAGAGTGGCGGTGATACCCGCCGCACACGTCGCTAGATGGCGCTGACTGTATTTTAAAACGCGCCGTCGTTTGTTTTTCCGATAATCTTATATGGCGAAGTGGCAACCGGCCGCGTTACAGTCGTTTACGACATTCTTCTACTGCGCTTGGAAACGTTAGCTAGGGATTAGGAGGGATTATTTGCATTTCGTTGATTTCGCTTATTATTTCGTGAGGTTTGCTAAAGTGAATTAGCAGGTTGTTATAAAACAATATGCCCACGTTTCTACAAAAAGAAGTGAAATCCCACCAAAAACATTCTGTAAAAAACTAGCCAAGTCTCGATGGAGCTTCTTGTTTATCTCTAAAAAGTAATGAAATCTAGACAAAGTCATACCAAGTCTAAGGTTCCTTACTGCGATTTCTTTATTATTATAGTTAATGTTGTGTGACTTGGCCGTTGAAGGGTACACAAGGGTACAAAACCAGGTGCTCCATGACACCATTGCACCAATCTGTGGCCAGAACCGCTATAAGTCAATTTTGTTTACACGTAATGTTATATCTGTTGTAACTACCTATGTTTGTTAAGCGAGATAATAGCCCATACTGGTGTACCCTTCAACGGCCTAGTCACACAGCATTTACTATAATAATAAAGAAATCGCAGTAAGGAACCTTAGACTTGGTATGACTTTGTCTAGATTTCATTACTTTTTAGAGATAAACAAGAAGCTCCATCGAGACTTGGCTAGTTTTTTACAGAATGTTTTTGGTGGGATAATAACATTACTTAACCAGAATCATTGCTATAATTTTATGTAAAAAAATAATATATGGAGCAAAGAAAAATCGAGCCAATTAAAAAAAACTTGCCTTCACCAGTGTTCTTCCGTAGTGCAATCTCAATTTTCGAGCACAAGCCTTCTTTTCACCTCCCATCAAAATACGAGCATTTAGTAAAGTAATATTATTTCGGTTAATACATATAACAGACATTTTTTGCTATATTCAGACCAGACATACTTAGAAGTGTTCGTGGCAATAACGTCAATTACCTAGGAACATCCTTCCGCTAATAAATTTATTGATAGCTGAATTCTTATTCCGAAATGACATTACATGGTAGCGATCAAGTTCACCGGATAAATAGAAATGAACTAAAATATGATTTCTACCCACTAATGTTACTTATATACTATCAAATAAAAATCAACATTAGCAACCTTAATATTTTTTTTATAATCAATTGATTTCCATGAAAAGTAAACTGAAACTAAAAGCGTCTTGCAACAAAGGCCAATTTAGGTAAATTTTATGACATGTAACGAATAGGTGTACTACACAATTTTTCATTCAATCAATTATGTCGGTAACAATAAAGTATTTTATCTTGTGGCTAGTAAGCTAATCGCTGCTCTTTGTAATCTCAGCGCTGTTCATATAGCGCCATGCTTGTGAAGTTCCGAAACATGACCAACCGGGACGAGGCCGAGGTGTGATTAAAAAAAAGTAACATCGAAGGGCTCCGGAGTTACAGGACGAGTTCTGACAAAACCGTGCCACAACGCGTTTAATGGCATTATGAGTTGATCCTGAAATGAAGAGGTGCATTATGCAAAAAATAATATTTGTTTCAAAATAAATCTATTTCATTTATATTAAATTTCAGGGTTCAGGAGCTACTTCATTAGGGAAAAAAAAACTTCAGTTTCAGCTTCCCCACGTAAGTATCTATATTTGTCGCTGTTTTTTGGGTAGGTGATTAAAAAGGACACACGTCTTGCTCAGTAACATGTTTGGTATTAAAAGTTCAGCGTATTAATGTTATAACAATGTTTTTCGCCCACCAGAAATATCCTACATTGTTTCCTAAAATTTAAGTTTATTTCACACTTCACAAATAGATCGACAGGTCAAGTCCAAGCAATCCATATGTGGCTTCAGTATTCACTGCTTTTAGAGCCTTCATATTGAGGACTCCGAAACTCAGCAAAAGCAGGTGAAGCTTATTACCCGTCCTTGTGAAGTTTCGAGACATCTCCAATGGGGACGAGGTGTGAATAAAGGTTTGCTCTTGTATTTTCTCGGGAAAACTCGTTTTAGGGTTCCGTACCCAAAGGATAACAAGTGCGAGTCAGACTCGCGCACCGAGGGTTCCGTACAAACACTTTCCATCCCTAAGTGGTTGAGTTAAGTTTGCACCTGGTATGTATAGCGCCCCATATAAATTAGGTGCAAAGTTAGGTATTAAAAAAAACTACTTACTAGATCTCGTTCAAAACAATTTTCGTTGGTAGTTTTTATAGTAATGTACATCATATGTTTTTTTTTAGATTTTTCATTTTCTTATTTTAGAAGTTAGAGGGGGGGGGACCGACTTTTTTCCACTTTGGAAGCGTCTGTCACGCAAACTATTCGGTTTAGAAAAAAAAATTTTGGAAACCTCGATATCATTTTTGAAGACCTATCCATAGATATACCACACGTATGTGTTTGATGAAAAAAAAAATTTTGAGTTTCAGTTCTAAGTATGGGGAGCCCCCAATATTTATTATTATTTTTTTTATTTTTGCATCAAAATCTTAATGCGGTTCACAGAATACATGTACTTACCAAGTTTCAACAGTATAACTCTTATAGTTTCGGAAAAAGTGGCTGTGACATACGGACGGACAGACGGACAGACAGACATGACGAATCTATAAGGGTTCCGTTTTTTGCCATTTGGCTACGGAACCCTAAAAAACCGGCCGAGTGCGAGTCGGACTCGCGCACCGTGGGTTCCGTACAAACACTTTCCATCCCTAAGTGGTTAAGTTAAGTTTGCACCTGGTATGTATAGCGCCCCATATAAATTAGGTGCAAAGTTAGGTATTAAAAAAAAACTACTTACTAGATCTCGTTCAAAACAATTTTCGTTGGTAGTTTTTATAGTAATGTACATCATATGTTTTTTTAGATTTTTCATTTTCTTATTTTAGAAGTTAGAGGGGGGGGGGACCAACTTTTTTCCACTTTGGAAGCGTCTGTCACGCAAACTATTCGGTTTAGAAAAAAAAAATTTTGGAAACCTCGTTATCATTTTTGAAGACCTATCCATAGATATACCACACACGTATGTGTTTGATGAAAAAAAAAATTGAGTTTCAGTTCTAAGTATGGGGAGCCCCCAATATTTATTATTATTTTATTATTTTTGCATCAAAATCTTAATGCGGTTCACAGAATACATCTACCTACCAAGTTTCAACAGTATAGCTCTTATAGTTTCGGAAAAAAATGGCTGTGACATACGGACGGACAGACGGACAGATAGACGGACAGACGGACAGACAGACATGACGAATCTATAAGGGTTCCGTTTTTTGCCATTTGGCTACGGAACCCTAAAAACAAGGTATGGCATTCCGGAATGACAGGCCAGACTTGTGACGTCTCACGCTATGATTGGTTCTTTCAATCCGTTTCTGTGTTGCCAGTAGTATAGGTATCATAATACTCCCCGATTCCCTTGGTGCCTGTGTGAATGTCTTAAAATCAAGTGTTTAAAATCAATTATTACGACAAAAACATTTTTTTTGTACGACTGGCGTTGAAAAGCTTTTTTTTATAATTATTTTGTTACCAAAAAGCGGCAACTAATCAGTCTACGTCACAAGTCGGCCTTGTCGGAATGGCATACCGTGTTTTCTTATGTATACCATGCGCAGGCGCATCTTATGGCGCCGCTGCCGAGTACCGCGTCACTCTGGATTGGACACCGACACTGAACGCACGTTATTTGTTTT
Organism: Apotomis capreana; assembly: GCA_947623375.1. Classification (NCBI taxonomy): domain Eukaryota; kingdom Metazoa; phylum Arthropoda; class Insecta; order Lepidoptera; family Tortricidae; genus Apotomis; species Apotomis capreana. The sequence continues at coordinate 5,660,020 of OX392520.1, forward strand.
GTTTTGTCTATGTTGGTGAGTTTCTCCGAAATTTCAATTAATTACCAACTATTTGTTGTTACAAGTGTTTCTAAAGTTATAAAGTGCTTCTTTTCCCCGCTTTGGTGTCTAAAGTACTGTAGTAAAGCAGAATATGTTCTGAATTACCTGCCAAGGGAGCTGCTGTGCTGTCTTCACGCCGCCTCTGCTGGGCTGCTGTGCAGGTTGCGCTCCCAGCATAGTACCCACCAGACACATCTACACATCGATCCAAATTACCTTACGGAACCTCAGTAGGCTACGACCCACGTACCCGAATGCCGCGAAATAAAAATGAATCGGTTATACCTCGTGTTATATTTATTGTTACCACTGCTAGGTATCTAGCCTAAGGTTACACCAGTTAAGATAGGAAGTGTTTGTACGGAATCCTCGGTACACGAGTCGACTCGCACTTGGTCGGTTTTAATATTTTTAAGTATAACAATCTTCTCATCGTAGTAAATATATAAGGTATGATAAATCGAACTTTTCCGACAAAATACAATGCCGGAGCATTTATTACTATAGCAGTAAGTTATCGGATCGGGCTTCAATTATACACATTGTCCCTTATATAATTTGTGTTTTAGAATTTTGACCAATCAATGGAGACTGTAATAAAAATGCTCCAAAGCTACTTCCCTGAGCATAGACATAAGATTGATACAATAATGAAGGAAGCAATAAGACAAATCAAGGTAATTATAATTTTTAATATGGCACCCCTGTCCAATCCATCATTTCATTGATTATCGTTTCCTATTCTTCGTTAAATCGATCATACATTTCCTCGAATAACCTTTTAAAAAAAATAACTTTATTTAAACTTTATTGCACAAAACAATACGCTTTAATTTCAACATTTCGTCGACGCCTTATTTGGCATCTATTTGGCATACGATATATTAGGCTGCAAAACTCCGAATCAAGTCTCTCGCTGGTTAGGACGCGTGCCGACACAGAGCACCCTAGAGTGTTTTTGTAGAGCCGAAGGCGCGGTGGGCGAACAGCCCTCGCCCGCCGTGACAAAGCTCGGGAGCGGAGTAATAGTCCTATTTGTTATGAAAAAAAGCTGCACTTTGTGATGGAAGCAAACCGTTTTGCACAGTGATAATACGAATAATTAATCTAATTCCCACTCCTCCGTCATGAGAGCCGCGTATCTGTTAAAAAAAACAACAACGAATTGTAAATGCAGGTTGCATCGTACACGGTTAAAATGATGCTGACAGCTGATTAACCATACGGTGCGGATTTTACGACACCCTAGGCCATAAGTGGGATTTTCAGCCCGCTACACGGGAAGAAAATCTTTAGACTAACCACGAGCGGTAATTCGTAAAGTAATTTATTTTGGCCCTAATAGAATTAATGATTAAGACTATACTATAGACCAAAATAAATGATTTCACTCGAGGAGAAATTAGTTTCACCCCTTAGGAACAGAGAAGGCGCCACTTATTCAAAAAAAAGTTTGAATATTTCTAAATCCTGAACGGATACTCCGATTTTGACGGTTGACGTGCCAATCGGCAGATAATTACATAATTTAGCTAGAAAATAATTTGGAACAGGTAGAAAATAATTTTGGATACCCCAAAAAATATTATTTCTGAAAAAAGTATTAGAAATTTGTGATTTTTTGGAATTTGTCTCGTAAAAATGTATCTACACGGTACTTTTTTATTTATTTATATTAATATACAACTAATTTTACATTTACGAAAAAAACTGCATATCATTAGCTCGTATAGTTCCAAAGTTATTGAAGAGATGGCGCCGCTGGGTCAAAAAATGTTAAAAAAAATCTAAAACCTCAACGGATATTCCGATTTTGATAATTAAAGTGCCAATCGACAGATAATTACTTAAATTAGTTTCAAAAAATAAAATAAAATTTAAAATAGGCAAAAATTAATAATAAATAAAAAAAAAAACATATATTTTGAAGAAAAAAAAATCATTTTTTTGGGGGTTTTATGTAATTTCATACAAAAAAAATGTATTAATATGGCTTTATTTTACTTATGTATATTATAACACTATTAATTGATCGTTTAATAAAAAGCCGCATATCAAGAACTGTTAAATATATAACAAAATAATGTGTAGTGTGGCGCCATCTGTGGAAGGAATGTTGTAGCTACCCTATTGCATAGTCTGTGACTTAAAAAAAAAAACAGTTCGTTCTCATCAACGGTGTGTTTTATTATAAGAGGTTATGGGCCCAGCACGCTGAACATAGCTGAATCGACCATTGATTTTGTGGTCAAAGCGGAGACACCAGAAGCAGTGGGAGAGCAACCGAGTATGAGTGTTTGTGACATGAACCTGAAATCAGAATCCAGTTCGGGGCAGTTGAGGATGCAGTTAGCCAGGACCCAGGCAGCATCAGCTCCGAGGAAGATGAATTTCTTGATGGTCAAGAAAGTCAAATCCCTACTCCAGTTCCAGAGCAACAGGTGGTCACACCCGGATCACTAGTCATCGATGAGGATGCGCCAAAGCAGTGTCGTATTCGTAAAAAGCCTGAGCGGTATGGCTTTGCCCGTGTGAGTGCGGGTTGTGAAGTGTTTGATGGTAGTGACATATCACTCCAAGAAGCTCTAAGTGGAGCAGAAAGTGTACAGTGGGCGTAAGCCATGGATGATGAATTGAAATCATTCGAAGAGAATGATGCTTGGGAAGTTGTGGACTTTCCAGTGAACAGTACAGTCGTGCCTTGTAAATGGGTGTTCAAACGAAAAATAGACAGTGACAATAATATAAGATATCGTGCAAGATTCGTGGCTAAGGGGTTTGTTCAAAAGCCTGGCATTGATTTTGATCAAATGTTCTCACCTGTACTGCGACATTCATCTTTAAGATTGCTTTTTGCCTTGGCGGCTCAGATGAAGCTTGACGTTAAAACTGCTTTTTTAAATGGCTTCTTGAAAGAGACAGTTTACATGAAAATGCCAGAAGGTTTTGAATGTAAGGATAGTATAAATAAAGTACTGAAACTAAAGAAAGCCATCTATGGTTTAAAGCAGTCTTCAGGAGCCTGGTACCAAGAGTTGATAGTTTTTTGGAAACAATTGGTTTTAAACGATCTCAACTAGAACCCTGCCTGAATACTAAAATAAATGGTTCAGATAGAATATTTATTGCTCTGCATGTTGATGATTTTTTAGTGTTCTCAAACAATGTGTTAGAAACTGAGAAAGTAAAGAAAAGTCTGTCATCAATTATTAAAATTAAAGATATGGGTAGTGTTAAGCAATGCCTCGGTATGAGGGCTCATGTAGATAAAGTAAATGGTTGTGTAACTTTAGATCAACAACAGTACATTGAAAAATTGTCCCAAAAATTTAATATTAAGAATTGTAAGCCTGTACATACACCTTATTGAATCTAAATTGAATTAAGTAAAAGTGAAATCTGTAATACTCAAGTACCTTACCAACCGCTGATTGGTAGTATGATGTATAAAATTTAGCTGTACTCATTTACATTGTTTTTTTAGTAAATTAGGTACTTAAGTCAATTTAATAATTGCTACAATGATGTACACTGGGCTTATGCCAAGAGAGTCTTAAAATATTTAAAAACAACAAAAGATTTTTGCCTGAAATATACTGCTCATGGAAATCCTAAACTACAAGCTTATGTTGATGCCGACTGGGCTAGTAATGTATTAGACAGACGTTCTTATACAGGGTTCTTCTTTGCTCTTTCTGGTGGTGCTGTCTCATGGGAAACTAGGAAGCAAGTTTCTGTTGCCTTGTCCAGTACTGAGGCAGAGTACATGGGTATATCTGATTGTTGTAAAAAAGTTATATATCTAAGGAATTTACAATATGAATTAACTAATGAGTTGTATGTAATAACTGTTTTCAATGACAATCAGTCTGCCCAGAAGTTGGCAAGTAATAATTGTTTACATAAGAGATCCAAACATATAGATATTCGTTATCACTTCTTTAGAGACCATTTAAATGCTAATGTTATACAATTAAGATATTTACTAACTTCAGACATGCCTGCTGATTTATTTATTAAGGGGTTGAATACAGTTAAACATTATAAATTTTTAGAAATGTTAGGTTTAAATAAATGAGTTACCTTTTAGTCTTATTTTGTTATTAGCCCGATACGGGAAGGGTGTAATTACACCTTAAACTAAAATAATTCGCATTGTACGTTTTTTTTCTTTTATCAGCAAAGTAATATGGAGTTCTAACGGGTATGAACATTGTCTAACGGATCGTGAGTGTGCGTTAGGTATAAAAAAAGTTTTTGTAAGCAACCTTTATAACTCTTAGAAAAGATTATCCAAGTTAATTTCTTCTGCACTAGGGCATAGCAGTTTATTGTTTTAACATTCGTTATTATTTTCTAACAGACTTGTCAAGAGATTATGTCAGAACAATACGAAACGAGTGAAAAAAATTTCACTCCCAGATTATACAAGTGACTTTTGGCAAATAAAATGTGTTTAAAACTATGGAAAGTAATGACAGTTTTAATTTATAACAGATTCATCAATAGCTTTATTTTATATAAGCAATCGAATTTTTAAATCGTTCTCTAGGCCACAAAATTTTACGCAAAATTGTCAAGTCGGCGTAGTGGACTCATTTTCATGAAAGTAATCTATAAACATAGAATTCTAACCAATTCACCCACGGGAACAAATTATATTACTTCATTAGTTGTACGCGATATTTAAATTTTTAGCGCGAACGCTTTGCATCAAGTTAAGGCTGCACCGAGCGTTAGCGACTAACCCATAGAGAGCGAGGAATGCGTATTTAGATCGGCGCGCGGCCGCTATTGTAAAAGTGTATGGAGAATTAAAAACACTTGTTATAAATCTGGACCTTTAATACCAAACAATAATTGAAATATTTGATGCGGACAGATTGTAATGTAAACATTCATCTTTCAGAAAGATAACCTTAATTAACAAAATGAATCGGTTCTTGGAAATATACATTTGACTTTAAGGTTGTTTACAAATATTATTCCATCATCTAAATAAATAGGTTTGAAAAGTTAGTTCTATTCATATTGCACCAATACATTCCCGAATTATATTCGGGTAAGTAATTCCGAACGTCATGTCATTCAAAATTTCAAACAAGAGCTGTATTACCTAAGGTTAAGGCGAGTAGATACGTTAAATGGTTAATAATACATTTTAAGTCCTAAGGCTTGTAATCTAGCCAATGTAAAATTTTGATAAAAATGTTTGTTACTTAACCTGGTATATTCTATCCTACGGGAACGATGTTTTTTTTTTTCAAGATAATAAGTAGCCTATTTCTTAAGTTAGGGTATAAACTATCTCTGTTTCAAATTGCATACATATCCGTCCAGCTGTTTTAACGTGAAAAAGAAACAAACATAGACACATACTGTCGCTTTTATAATATTAATGGGAAATTTTACTCGCAGTACGGATACTGCTATCACAATATAGTTATATCTTTTATATCTATAAATAGTATTTTACATTGAAAACTCCCGTGAGTCTCTATATGAAACGGGTTTCCTAACGTCATTTAAGTCGAAAAAATAATTAAAAACCGGCGAAGAGCATTTCGGGTGACGCTCAGTGTAGGGTTCCGTAGTTGCTCATCCTTCACAATAGAAACGGCTCGACCGATTTTGTTCAATATAGTTTTCATTGAAAGTACTTATGAAAGTATTACGCGTTTAGGTTGCTGTTGGGGCTGCCGCGTTACTGCAGCGCATCGGGAATGTCCGCCGAGGCGCGCGTTGATGGCTTTCATGCTATTTTACGCAAGCGAGTAGCCTCAATGATGCGACGGTTGCGCGGCAGTGCCAACAGCATCCTAAAGGTTGTGGCTGGCAGGCTGGACTGTTCCATACAGGCACATTGGATGCAACTCCATGTGCATGGGACGACTGACTTGTGAGCCACGCTCCCACTCTGTCTTGTGTCTTTGGTTTGTTTTAATTTATTTTTAGTTTTTGTATTTTTGTTTTTATATTGCTCTGTCTAACACTAGGGGTAAGTTCTATGTTACTAACACATTATAGGGAGCCAAGCTCTGAAATAAATGATTTTTATTTATTTTATTTTATTATAAGGCCTTATTTTCATGAACTTACCATAATATTTTAACCCGTGGTTGAAAAGTTAGAGGGGGGGACACTATCTTTTATATTTTTGGAACTAATATTTACAAAACTGCTAACCTTATCAAAAAATAATGCTTAGAGACCCCTATCATTTTTAAAAGACCTATTTAGCGACACCCCACACACTAGTGTTGAAACTGAAAAAATAATTCACCCCCACTTTAGGTGTTCGAGAGGTAACCGAAAAAAAAATTTTTTTTTATTATACCGTTTTGTCGGCGTGATACATACACATACTCATGCCAAATTTCAGCTTTCTAGTACTAATGATCACGGAGCTAAGCCGCGGACGGACAGACTGACGGACAGACGGACATGGCGAATCTAGTTGACTACGGAACCCTAAAAAGAAAATAAAAGAAGCAAGAAACAAACAAAAAGAAAAACGATTGTATAGTCACTAATAAAGCATCGAGTGCTGTTTACTTTTACAAGTCTCACAAAATGTATGTCTTGATTTGGTAACGGATAAAAAAACTGGAGGAGATAAATAGTACATAACTGCAGAGGCCGGGAAAATTCAGTTCGTGTTTGACTATGATTTTGAAGGAAGTCCGAGTCCTTCAATTAATACGAATCCACGAACTGGCATTTCCGTCGAGCCCTGTACGTTCAATATACAGACATTTAATTTAAATTATATATTATAAATGCATAAGGATATTTAGTAATCAGCAATATATATTTTTTTGTTGAAACTGTTTATTTTACTTGTCAATTTTTTAAATTCCGTTAAACGAGTTATACGGTTCATCTCCATTCGTCACTCGCACTACAAGAACGTATGAAGCAACCCAATGAGTTTTTTTTCATTCAGACCTACTAAGATTACACTCAAGAATATTAAAACTTTTATTGTAAATTAATTAAAACATCATAGTAATGGATTTTTGCTTACATTAATACGTCAAAATTGTAATTTTACAATTCCACATTAAAAAGGCCATAACATAGGTTTTTATTGACTTGTACTAATTAGAAAATCTTAAATATTTTGTCCTGACAAATATTTGAAAATAATGATATACACTCATATATCTGAAATGATTCCGTCCAAACCAATAGAAAAAGTTATTTTGGACTTGTGATCTCCGAATGATAAATAAGGTATGGCTTCTAAAAAAAAAACGTGCGTGTGGCGTAAAGCCGTTAGCGGACTGTAGGTAATGAAGGGAGGATCTTGGTGTGGAGTCAGGAAAAATACTCTATACTGATCCAAAAATAAATATCAAGGACTTACCGTTGCTGATGTGCCCGTTCTGTTTCGGAGGCCTCCGTCAGCTTCCTTTTTGATCACACGGTTTAAATAAATAATGTTTAGCTGTAATTCTTGTTGTTTTCGCAGACACTAATTTTGACACTGAAGTCTAGTTACATTTTTATACAGAGAGCAGCAAAGCGGCCAGTGTCCCCGCCATTTATAAATGAATCAGTATAAAGGTTAATACTAAACACCCCCCACCGAAAGCACTATGTGGCTTTCATAAAATATAGGGAAAAGGAATAAAACGAAAAATGCGCTCACTGAGGCGCTAGAAAATAAAATCTTCATAATTGAAGAAAGAGGAAGGGAATTTAGTAAGTGTAAGGAAGAGGACACAGTTTGTTAACTGGTCTTGATAAAGAGTTATTAGCTCTTGTACGCAGGGTAACCTTGCGCACAATGCCGTCCAAACCGGGATGTGTCTGTTCGACAATTGCAAGTGGCCAACTGCATGGAGAAACCCGATCATCCTTCACCAATACTAAGTCTCCTACTTTGATATTGGGAGGCGAGGTGAACCATTTTGACCTTTGCTGTAAGGTGTTTAAATAATCTTGGCTCCATTTCTTCCAAAACAGTTGGGAGCAATTTTGTAAATATTGCCAACGCGTTAAATGGTTTACGGGTACGGACTGTAAATCATACTCTGGTACAGTTGTCAGACTCTTGCCTACTAAGAAGTGTCCTGGTGTTAACACATTAAACTCATGAGGATTATCACTAGCCGGTAGAGCGCATAATGGCCTTGAATTCATTATGGCTTCTATTTTACAGAAAACAGTTGACAGTTCCTCGAAAGTCAAAGCTTTGTCACCGACAGTACGCACAAGATGATATTTCGCAATTCGAACGCAGCTCTCCCATAAACCGCCCATATGAGGAGCACTAGGAGGGTTGAACTGCCAGTTAATTAAGCGCTGAGCGCAGCCGTTCAAAATATCCTGCCGGGTGCTGTTATCAAACATGAATTTCTGAACATCAGCAAGATGTTTACTGGCTGCTATGAAATTCGTTCCGCAGTCCGAATAAAAACATGCCGAGAGACCACGACGGGATACGAATCTATCAAGGGTAGCCAGAAAGCAATCCGCAGATAGAGAAGAAAGTGTTTCCAAATGCACGGCTTTTGTGGAAAAACACACGAAGACCGCTAAATAAGCCTTCTCTATCTTTGCATTACGCCGTAAACTTTCCTTTATGTAGAAAGGTCCGGCTAGGTCTACACCTACATTCTCGAACACTTTATTAGGCAACAGCCGAGTTGAGGGAATATCACCCATTTTAGGCTGAAGCAGCGTCGGTTTACATTTGAAGCAGTTCTTACATTTCCCGTGAATTGATCGAATGAGGCTACGAGCCGACAAGATCCAATATCTTTGGTTGATAATATTTTGCAAGGTTTGCGGACCTGTGTGCAAATATTTTTTATGAAAATATTCAACCAAGAGCTTTGTAAACCTACTCTGCTTCGGCAACAATAAGGGATGCTTTGCATTGTATGGCAAATCAGAGTGCGGGATACGACCCCCCACCCTGAGGAAGCCACGAGCATCAAGAAAGGGTGCAAGTTTCCTTAACGAAGGAATGTACGTCTCGCCCCTCTTCAGTGTTTCAATTTGCTCTTTAAAATATGCAGCTTGCACTAGCTTTATAAGACTATCGTGGGCTGCGTTCAAGTCTTCAGTCGTTAAGACTTGGTGGCGAATTGAAACGTCATCGCGGAATCGTCGTAGTAAACGTAAAATCCAGGCGATGCTTCTTTGCATTCTTGAAAAAGAAGAGAACCGGTTACAGACTCGCTCAACAAACTCTAGTTCTTCCGTCTTTCGAGATATCAAACTAAATGTATTCGAGTTTGATTTCATCTCAAGAATTTGAGTTTCACTTTTATTCGTGTAGTTATATACAGGCCAAGTTTCACGATCCTCGTACATCCAAGTAGGACCCTCAAACCACTGAGAGCTATCAAGCATGAATTGCGACGGAGATACACCTCGGGAAGCAACGTCTGCCATATTGTACTCTCTTTTAACATGACGCCACGCATGGGGTGGTATTGACTCTATTATTTGTGTAACACGGTTACACACAAATGTCTTCAGTTTATAAGCGTCAGTTTGCAGCCACGCTAAAACTATTGACGAATCTGTTAACGCTGTGATTCTAGTCACATCAACTCGAGTTATGCATTCGCATGCGTACTTCATAAGTTTTCCAAGAAGAGCCGCGGCCATAAGTTCCATTCTAGGGATCGTCTGAGCCTTGACAGGTGCGACCTTCGATTTCGCCATTAGCAATCTGCACTTCACATACAACTGACTCCTTGATATGACGTAAATGCAGGCAGCGTACCCACGAGATGATGCATCACTAAATCCAACCAGCTCGCATTCTGTTACATCTGGAAGCAATATGTGCCGTTGGATTTGCAACTCAGATAGGCGAGGTAGTTCGGTGATGAATGTCAACCACTGCTCACACACTTCTTGAGGCAGAGGATCATCCCAACCGAGACCCACCTTCCAAAGATCCTGAAGGATGCACTTTGCAACAAAGGTGCAAGGAGAAATATATCCAACGGGATCATAAATAGATGCTAGAGTCTTTAGTACAGATCTCTTGGTATTGACGGTATCTTGCTTGTTCAGAGAGAAGCTGAACGCGTCAAACACCGGAGACCATTTCAAGCCTAGAAGCTTAATCGAAACGTCATCCCGATCCTTTTGAAAAGTGACAGTAGTTTCACGATGTTCAACTGGAACGCGCTCGAATAATTCTTCACAGTTGCTAGACCACTTCTTTAGCACAAGTCCTCCGCACTGTAGCATATTAATTAACTCGTCCTGCAATGCACAGGCTTGGGAGAAGGTTGCGCATGACCATAGAATGTCATCCATATAGATACCTTGTCGCACGACATTAGCAGCTGAAGGGAAACGTTCACCTTCATCACTGGCTAATTGTAGCAAAGTACGAATGGCCAGAAATGGACTCGAACTTACGCCGTATGTAATCGTTTTTAATTCATAGACTTTTATCGGCTCGTCTACGGACGACCGATATAATATGTGTTGATATTTTCTATCACATTCACGCACAAGGATTGCACAATACATCTTGCAAATATCACTTGCGAAACAGTATTCGAATAATCGAAAATTGGTTATAATGGAACCTATATCACCGTACAGGTTTGGTCCTGTCAACTGAGTATCGTTGAGAGAGATGTTTGTAGACGTTTTCGCACTAGCATCGAATACGACGCGCAAGGGTGTTGACGTACTGCTCGGCCTTAAAATGCTGTGATGTGGAATCAGATACTTGCTTGACTCGCTACCAGTGTACAATTCCATGTGGTCAAGTTTCTCATACTCGAGCATGAAGTCGTTGTATGCTTGCTGCAGCACTGGTGAACGCGCAAGTTTGCGCTCTGTTGCCAGCAATCGTCGTTCGGCGGCAACTCGAGAGTCTCCAAGTGTCGGCGTATCAGTCACAAAAGGCAGCGGCACGATGTATCTCCCCCCCTCATCACGGGAGTGATCACGCACGAATATATCTTCAGCCAGCTGATCTTGAGGGCTGAGTACAGGTTTGCACGGCAATTCCTCTACTTCCCAGAAGTCACGCAGCGTTTTGTCCAAAGTCTTCTCTTCAGAAATCGACAGATGTAAATTTAATGATAGTTGATTACTTTCGTTGTATAATCTTCCACTTACGACATAACCGAAAACCGTCTCAATCACCTTGGGTATGTTCGGCTTGACATTAGTCGGCTTGTCCAACATCAAATCAGACACGACACCGTTGTCCAACAGAATATCTACCGATGACTTTTCGTAGAACAATGGGTCAGCCAAATCGAAATTCTTGTATTCTTCCACGACTTCTGGTGGAAACGAAACATTTGGCATTTCGGATGACACTTTCTCTACTACGACCAGTTCTAGCCGGAAACTCGGAACGTCCGATTTACACGGCTTTAAGTCGCATGTCACCATGCCAAAGTTTTTGACTAGTTCACCTCCTAGCCCTGATACCGTGTAAGGGCATTTGTTGCGAGGTAGGCCCAAACGTTGAGCACAGTTCAAAGTAATGAATGAGCTTTGAGCTCCAGAATCAAGAACGGCACGGCAGTTCTGATATTGACCAGTGATGTCAACGACTAGAGTCCTCGTAGTCCCCAGTACTATACCGTAAGAACTGGAATTTTCAGTCACGGAATGAAGATTCTCAGTAACGGTTGGATCGGGTGTCACAGCCACACTCACGGAGCGCGGTAGTGAAGGCCCCGCTGCATGCACGGCAGCACGGGGCGTCTGCGGCGTCGGCACGGTCGTTGCCTGCAGAACACTTGCATCCCGATGTAGTAAATAGTGGTGAGGCCGAGAGCAAACTCCACAAGTCATGTTGCTCTTACAACTTGACGTTTCATGACCACTTTTTAAACAGTTGGTGCATAGTTTCAAGGCATTGACACGGTCAATCCTGTCTTGAACTAACAGTTTACGAAACTGTTCGCAACGATAAATCAGATGATTTGAGTTGCAATGCACGCAAGTCAGTTTGTTTTGGTTCGAATTATTTTGAGTATCAAAGCGCGAAACAGCTAATCCAACCTTTTGTGAAGACGAAGTTGCGTTCGAATATTTGAAATTGGCCGGTTTATGACTCGGTTGTGCGAAGTTGACAGATGACTTCACTTTGACTTGTTGATTGTTTATAGTCCGGGAGCCGGCACTAGGAAATGTATGTTCCAAAACTTTAATTTGTTTGTTGACGAAATTTATTAAATCCGCGAAAATCGGTAATTTATTTTGATCGCGGCTTTCTTCAAACAATTTCCGAGTATGACTGTCTAACCCACGTAATGCCAAATGACAAAATAGATAGTCGTCCAAATTCTCAATCTGCAAGGCGTGAATCGCTTTCAACGAATGATCAAAAGTCTCCACGAACGAGGTTAAATTCGCTACGCTGTCTTTTGTCAAAGGCGAAAAGTTCAGCATTTTGTCCAGATATCTGCCGGTCAACGCCCTAACGTCTTGGTATTTATCAAGTAAGCTTTGCCAAACAAGTGGGTAATTGAATGACGTGATCGGAAGACTTCTGACAATGCTCAGTGCTGGACCTTTGACGCAAGATAGGAGATAATGAAATTTATCTATGTTCTCGAACTTGCGATTGTGAACCAAAGACACGAAGGTATCATGGAATGTAGCCCAGTTCTCTACCTGCCCGTCAAATTCAAATAACGTTAGCTTCGGTAAGACCGGCCTAGCTAGACAATCATCCTTGGTTACAGTTGAATATTTTTCGGTTGGCTCCTGGACTATACGCGTGCAGTTCAAAGCTACCTTTTTGCAAACATAATATAATTCGTCGAAGCTTTCTAACGCGCTTGTTGAAGGTTTAGCCTTGGGGTTTGACTGCATTTCAAGCATGATAATTTCCATGACAATTTTTTCGAAATCGCTACGAGCGTCATCAAGTTCTGAAAACTGTACCATGTAATTCTGTACCGAGTCTAGACTATCCAATTTAACAGTTTTGGATACATCATACGCCTTTTGTAATTTATTGAACAAATATTCTTTTTTAATTGTCAAAGTGCTAATTTGCAATAAAGATTGCACCTCGCCTTCCGCCATTTTTGTCACGGACAAAAATATGACGAATTGGTTGAATTATATTTTTGGAAATCTGTGAGAACAGGGAATAGCTTTATAGCGAATACGATTCGCGACGGAAGCAACGGTTATATTATATAGATTTTAATTTGGGGAATTAAACAAAAATAGGTAGGTTCAAAATTTTTAAAATCCGGTTCGAAGGACCAGAAAATGTGGCGTAAAGCCGTTAGCGGACTGTAGGTAATGAAGGGAGGATCTTGGTGTGGAGTCAGGAAAAATACTCTATACTGATCCAAAAATAAATATCAAGGACTTTCCGTTGCTGATGTGCCCGTTCTGTTTCGGAGGCCTCCGTCAGCTTCCTTTTTGATCACACGGTTTAAATAAATAATGTTTAGCTGTAATTCTTGTTGTTTTCGCAGACACTAATTTTGACACTGAAGTCTAGTTACATTTTTATACAGAGAGCAGCAAAGCGGCCAGTGTCCCCGCCATTTATAAATGAATCAGTATAAAGGTTAATACTAAACAGTGCGTTTAGAAGTTGCTGATTTAACCATTCAAAATAAAGATTGGTGATTACTTCCAAGCATATTTGGAGAAAACAGGCTACAGGAATACAGGCTTCGGTGGAAATGTCAGTTCGTGGATTCGTATTAATTTAAGGACTCGGACTTCCTTCAAAATCATACTCAAATAGGAACTGACTTTTCCCGGCCTCTGTAGTTATGTACTATTTATCTCCTCCAATTTTTTTTTTAATCAGGTAATACTGTTACCCAATCAAGACATACATTTTCGTGAGCCTTGTAAAAGTAAGCTCATGTAAAGCACTCGATGTTTATTGGTGACTTATTATAACATCGTTTATCTTTAATCTTTTTCTTTCTTACTTCTTTTATTTTATATTTCTATTTTGTGATAGCATTATCCATACTGCGAGTAAAATTTCCCAATAAGCTTTCGTTTGAAATTTTGAATGGTATGACGTTCTGAATTACTTTCCCGAATATAATTCGAGATTGTATCGGTGCAATGCGAATAGAACTAACTTTTTAAACCTATTTATTAACATGATGGGATTATATTTGTAAACAACCTTAAAGTCAAATTTAGTTTTATATTTCCAAGAACCAATTCATTTTGTTAATGAATCATTGATTTAGTAAGATCAATAAAAAGACGCACTGTCAACTCTTCTAAAAGTTGCTAAATAAAAGAAGGACAATAATACACCTAATGAACAATACAATATAAGATATCTTATTTAACCAAGATAAGATAGTAACAAAGGTCAAATTTTAGCATTGTATTTTATATAAAATCTGAAAAGGCCGTCCGGACTTGGTGTCAGTAAGACTGCACCGAGCGAAATGTGAACAAATAGGTAGTTGCCGTTAAGGCGTTAAGTAGACAACGTCAACACTAGTCGTTGAATCCATTTCTTAACTACATATTTAGCGCTTTCAATAATGTGTTAACAAGTTCTCTGTGGAAAAATTATAAGATTATTAATATTTCACCCTAGACAACTAAGTAAAGTTGGACGAAAATTGTAAAATCTTAATCTGGCGTTAAGTGTTTTTTTATACTTTAACAATTATTTCATAGTTCAAAAACAGATGAATATTTAGATTACAATTTGTCCGCATCAAATATTTCAATTATTGTTTGGTATTAAGGGTCCAGATTTATCAAAAAGTGCTTTTAATTCTCCATACATTTTTACAATGGCGGCCGTGCGCCGATCTAAATACGCATTCCTCGCGCTCTATGGGTTAGTCGCTAACGCTCGGCGCAGTCATAACTTGATGCAAAGCGTTCGCGCTCAAATTTAAATGTCGCGTACAACTAATGAAGTAATATAATTTGTTCCCGTGGGTGAATTGGTTAGAATTCTATGTTAATAGATTACTTTTATGAAAATGAGTTCACTACGCCAACTTGACAATTTTGCGTAAAATTTTGTGGCCTAGAGAACGATTTAAAAATTCAATTGCTTATATAAAATAAAGCTATTGATGAATCTGTTATAAATTAAACCTGTCATTACATTTCATAGTTTTAAACACATTTTCGTTCCCAAAAGTCACTTGTATAATCTTTTCAGGGATTTATAATTTTTTCATTCGTTTTGTATTGCACTGAAATAATCTCTCGACAAATCTGTTAGAAAACAATACGGAATGTTAAAACTGTAAAATGCGATGCCCTAGTGCAGAAGAAATTAACTTGATTTTTTTTTTCTTATATTTACAGAGGTCACTTACAAAAACTTTTTTTATGCCTAACGCACACTCAAAATCTGTTAGAAAATGTTGATACCCATTAGTACTCAATCTACTCTAACTGACTACAAAAAATCACGCACTTGTATTTTATTAAAGTTCAGAACTGTTCCCGTATCGGGCTATATGTGGAAGTGTTAAATATATAACAAAATAATGTGTAGTGTGGCGCCATCTGTGAAAGGAATGTTGTAGCTACCCTATTGCAGTCTGTGACTTTTAAAAAAATAAATTCAGTTCGTTCCCATCAACGGTGTGTTTTATTATAAGAAGAACTGTACAGTTCCAAAGTTATTGAAGATTTTACTATAGGGTGCCAGTGCGATGTTGCCGCCGCACGTGCCACTTATGTACATGTACGTATTTAGAAAAGTATTCTCCCGTTTCGAAGGTACTGATTCCCTGAAAATATAACCACAATTGAAAGTACAAACAACAATCATCCCAAGTAGCACACAACACACTTATATCCCTTATACAGCTTAAATTTGAGTTTTAACTGGTGAATAGGCTCTTATACTACCTGTTTGCTAATATTACAAGTATATTAGATTCTAAATAGCATTTATGAATCAATATTATACTTACTTTACGTTTTATTTTCACTTTGATCTTTGCAGACTTTGCATTGTAACGTTACAGCGTTTAGGCCGTCACATCACATCAGCAACAACAACGCATTGTGCCACAGCCCAATTTGTATCCATAATGTTCAAGGAGTCTTTAAATTGAAGTAACCTTCAACTATTGTGGATCCCACCTACCATCGATGCCGTTTCATTCCCAAAAAGAAGGACTTGCGACTCGATATATCCAAATTAAAACGTGAACCCACACTTGGTTTGCATGAAACGGTATTCAATGGCAGCTGAAATAGATAGAAGGTAGAATAGAGCTCCGACGCACTAAAGTTCCTGAGGGAAGTGGGGCGTCGGTTACGAGAGAGAGGCCATGACACCCGTTCCGAGTCGTTCTTGGTGCGGTGCAGAGGCTGTCCATCGCGGTCCAGCGCGGTAACGCGGCGAGCGTGTTGGGCACTTTTGCACCGGGAACGATTCGGGGCGGGCTTTTTGATTAGATAATATTTAGGTTTAGTTATTAGTTTTATTGTTTAATTTAATTTATTGTTATATTTAATATGGTCTCTATTAAACATTTTTTTTATTTTGAAGGTATCTCACAAACTTGTTTAGTTTAGTATTTTTTTGGTGAAACAGATCTTTTCGAACCGCATTAATAGTACATTACATCAGAGGCCGGGAAAATGAGGATTTCCGGCCAAGTAGGTATATACGGCCGAGCGAGCGTGCGAGCGAGGCCGGATAGTGATACGAGGCCGGGAATCCGTTTTCACGACGAGGCATGTATAGTGCTTTTCTCAAACATACAATGAAATAAAAAAATATACTTCAAAGAATAACACTTAATATTGTTTGTCCGATATTTTCCGAATTTGACCGAATCTTAAAAATCCGATTTCAGATTCTGACTCAGGAGCCCCAAAAACCCCCGGATACCGAATTTCAGCCTCCTAGGACCAATTTGAAATTTTCTCTATACAAATCGTTTTTTTTTTCGATATTTTCCGAATTTGACCGAATTTTCGGACAAGATTTCAGATTCATATTTTAGAGCCCCGAGAGCCCCCCGATACCGAATTTGACCGAATTAAAAAAATCCGATTTCAGATTTTGACTCAGGAGCCCCAAAAACCCCCGGATACCGAATTTCAGCCTCCTAGGACCAATATGAAATTTTCTCCATACAAATCGTTTTTTTTCGACATTTTCCGAATTTGACCGAATTTTCGGACAAGATTTCACATTCATATTTTTGAGCCCCGAGAGCCCCCGAATCCGAATTTGAACGAATTTTAAAAATCCGATTTCAGATTCTGACTCAGGAGCCCCAAAAACTCCCGGATACCGAATTTCAGCCTCCTAGGACCAATTTAAAATTTTCTCCATACAAATCGTTTTTTTTTTTCGACATTTTCCGAATTTGACCGAATTTTCGGACAAGATTTCACATTCATCATTCATATTTTTGAGCCCCGAGAGCCCCCGAATCCGAATTTGACCGAATTTTAAAAATCCGATTTCAGATTCTGACTCAGGAGCCCCAAAAACTCCCGGATACCGAATTTCAGCCTCCTAGGACCAATTTAAAATTTTCTCCATACAAATCGTTTTTTTTTTTTCGATATTTTCCGAATTTGACCGAATTTTCGGACAAGATTTCAGATTCATATTTTTGAGCCCCGAGAGCCCCCAGATACCGAATTTCACCGAATTTAAAAAATCCGATTTCAGATTCTGACTCAGGAGCCCCAAAAACCCCCGGATACCGAATTTCAGCCTCCTAGGACCAATTTGAAATTTTCTCCATACAAATCGTTTTTTTTCGACATTTTCCGAATTTGACCGAATTTTCGGACAAGATTTCAGATTCCTATTTTTGAGCCCCGAGAGCCCCCGAATCCAAATTTGACCGAATTTTAAAAATCAGATTTCAGATTCTGACTCAGGAGCCCCAAAAACCCCCGGATACCGAATTTCAGCCTTCAGGACCAATTTGAAATTTTCTCCATACAAATCGTTTTTTTTTTTCGATATATTCTGAATTTGACCGAAATTTCGGACAAGATTTCAGATTCATATTTTTGAGCCCCGAGAGCCCCCCGATACCGAGTTTTAGCCGCCTAGCACCAATTTGAAATTTTGAAAAAAAAAAAAGTCGCCATCTTGAATTTTTTTCCACAAGTGTCTAGCAACCAACCTTTAAAAACAAAACCTGCTTTTTGTCAAACCAGCCAGCTGTGTGAATAACCTTGTTGTTGAAACCAAAAAAAAGTTACTTTGCAGGCCTAGGCCTGAAAAGCAGTATGAAATCCCTTTACAGTCCTCTCGAGTTGTTGCGCCCAAAAACCGATACTTCCGAGCCTATTATAAGGAACGCAAAGACAATATTTCATTGCATGTTTGAGAAAAAGTAATTTGATCTGTTGGAGCATCGTAAGCCTGCAAGTGAATCTGGGACCAATAACGTTACGAACTGATGATGCCTGTATTCAGTTATCTCTGCATTAATTTTGTTGTTTTCTTGTTAATAAAATGTGCAAATGTATTTGTTATTTTAATTTTTTGTGAGATTTGGTATATCGCAGTCAAAATTGTACATTAAAGTGAAATCTAGTATGTTAGTACATAAGAATATATACTGAATTATTGTTTCTTTGTAGTAAAATTTAGTAAATTTATTTAGTTTTATTATGGTATCGTTAGCTAGCTGTGAAATAGGAATTGAGAATCTTTTTTGGCAACTGGTTGCGAAACTCAGCTGTCATCGACGCTGGTTTCCGAACAGGAATAAATATTATTTTTTAGCAACTAGTTGCGTAGCAAGAATATCTTTTCTTCTTTAACAACTGGTTGCGAAACTTGGTTGCCAAAACGGCCGGAGGGGATTAATTGAGAACGAATGAATGACAATAATATACCTAGTGATTGAATCTTACACGATTTTCACACATTATATTAAAATAAAACGGGACTTAATCGCGGTTAATAAACAATTTTGAACTCGGTTATATCCCGTTTTGTTATAAAAATGAATGTAAACACACCCAAAAAAGAAAAGTGTGTGTGTCAGCTCCGACGCACGACTGGAGTTTACTCTTCAGGCCAGGCGCGCACCACGATTTTTTTTTAGTCACGCGATAATTTTGTCGCAGAAATAAGCGTACTTATGAGTTTATGAAAGTTGTGGTGCGCGCACTCTCATATAAACCCATATCTTGCATTTATGCGACTAAATTATCGCGTGACTAAAATCGTGGTGCGCGCCTGGCCTTAAGAACGATTATAAAATTTATACTCAATACTCAATACGTTTATTGCACATAATGATTATACAGGTGGAAGACCGATCTAAATGGGTCACCCTGTATAATATCGGTTGACAACCAAAACTCACCAATAAACAAATATCTATAGTATAGGATCCCGATATAAAACGACCTTCACCGATATGTTTATTTGATGAAATGTATTTTATATTTAATTTAATATGTCAATAAATATATTGCATATGGGTTGCCTAACAAATTTTAGTCCAGGGTATGTTTAGTTAAAAACTAAAAAAAAATTAACATTTCACCGGTTGATTATTAGATAAATTCATAATAAAGTAATCTTTAATTTTATCTAATTTCAATTCAATAATTAGACCGTTGCAAAATGCTAGTAGGTATAGATTTACCTGTTTATACCTGGCTACCCGATAGTTGTGACGGGAAAAGAATAGGCAACCTAAGTTTGCATATTCTATGGGATTCATACTTTCGATTGCTATAGAATTTATCTTATATTAATCAAACCGGTGAAATGTTTAAAACATTTTTTATTATTATTAATTAAACATACCTTGGACTAAAATTTGTTAGGCAACCCATATGCAATATATTTGTTGACATATATTAAATATGAAATACATTTCATCAAATAAACATCTCGGTGAAGGTCATTTTATATCGGGATATTAGTCTATAACGCTTAACGCATAACCTGCTAAATTAAGAAGTCGTATTTTTACCCCGATCGTATACTGAGATACGACTTTTTAAATTATCACGGCAGTTACGTTCGGTATTATACCCAATATTTTTCATACCCCGGGCTTATATATGAAAATCGATTCTTAAGGAGTAAACTCCAAAAAGAAACAAAAATGGCCCTAAGTAACCGTTTCATATGAGCCATTACGTATCTAGAGATAATTTCTATAGATATCGACGTACTTGCAAAAGCAGTAGTTCTTTCAGAGTATAACATGCATGTTTTAAAACAGGTCTGTTTTCTTATTGTATTAAAATTAGAGGTCGTGTCATACTCTGTGAAAGCCTTGAAGTGCAGTCATCATTTCATTACTTAAACTGTTTTGTAAACTGCTACTAGTGCGACCATCGCACTGAAGACTGCAATTTGAATGCTTCGATGCTTTCACAGACCTGGTGACAAGCCTTTCGCCGACTACTTCAACTGCCATTGAACAACATGTTCTGCGTGTAGCGTTTCAAGCGAGCCAAATGTGAAAAAACCGTCTTAATTTGGATATATCCTGTCACAAGTCCTTTCTTTTTGGGAGTGGAATGGCGTTGGAGGCAGGTTGCTGGTGCGATCCACAATTGAACAGTCATAATGGGTGCAATGCAAATCGGTCTATGGCAAATTGCGTTGTTGCAGCCGATGCAACGGCGTAACTTGCACGTTGAAAATAAAGCGTAAAGTAAGTAAAATATACTTGTGATATTAGCAAACAGGTTGTATAAGAGCCCTTCACCCGTTAAAACTCTAATTTAAGCTGTATAATAATTCATTTATTTCAGGCATCAAAGGCCCATAGATAAATATCTATGGGCTCTTCTAACATACATATTAAAACACTAAACAAGTAAGTCACGATGTACAAATACAAATACAAATACTCTTTATTGCACACCTCCAACATCAAGGAATATACAACACAACATGAGATACATTCATATAACAGGCAGAGGTAAACAACAGGCGGTCTTATTGCTAAATAGCGATCTCTTCCAGACAACCTTTAGGTAGCGGAGTAGTTGAAAAATTAATGTTTGAAATTAGTAGGTGGTGCATAATAATTAAAGGACTAAATGAACGACTACCATAAAAGACAAAGGTAATAAACATACATAAATAAAAATATACAGATATACTTACATAAATACTTAGACATAATAAATAAATATATTGTAAAGTAATAAATAAAACAAAAACAGTATGAGCCACAAAGTTAAAGGAGCGATTATTATTGCAGTGTACTAAGGGAGAGACAAGTAGTGTTTTTTGACGAGGGTTTTAAATGTTGCAAGAGATTGGGCACGCCTTATATCCAGAGGAAGCGAATTCCACAGTAAAGTAGCCCGGAAAGTGAAAGAACCATTATAAAATTTAGAAGATGAAGGGGGAACAGTAAGAACTAACTTTTGTGCAGAGCGAACAGAACGCAAATAACTGAAGCGCTCCTTGAGGTAGCGGGGAGTTGTGGGGTTAAATAGTACATTATAAAGAAGAGACAGAATATGGGAGTGACGACGAGAATGGATTGAGAGCCACTTGAGCTGAGACCGTAAGTCGGATACATGGTCATACTTGCGTAACCCAAATATGAACCGAATGCAGATGTTTTGGATACGCTCAAGCTTATTAAGCTGCTCCTCCGTGAGGTCAAGGTAAGCTATGTCAGCATAGTCGAATATAGGAAGAAGTAGTGTTTGAGAGAGCGCAATTTTGGTGGCAATAGGCAGAAAATTACTGAGCCTTCTAAGAGAACCGACTGCCGCAAACATCTTTCTGCTTACTTCATTGACCTGTGGCACCCAAGATAAAGTGCGATCAAAAATAACACCGAGGTTTTTTACGCAGTGCGAAAAGGGTATATGAACTCCGTCAAAGAAAACAGGTTGGACATTATCAAAGTCAACCCTGGAGATCAGCTTCGAACTGCCAATTACGATAGCTTGAGTTTTAGCAGGATTGATTTTGAGACCGAACCTATGACTCCAATTTAAAATGCGCTCCAAATCACCATTTACGTCGCTAATAACAGACGCAAGGTCACCGAGAGCACCCTGCGAATAAATTTGAAGATCATCGGCATAAAGGTGATAATGTGAAGATAGATTATGTGTAATGGAATTTATAAAGATAGAGAATAACAAAGGCGACAGCACTCCACCCTGAGGAACCCCAGCCAGCGTGCTGCACCAAGAAGAAAAGGAGTCATCCACCTTTATTCGCTGCCGACGATCACTTAAGTAACTACGAAACCAATCAATTACTGCAGGAGATATGTTAAGAGAACTTAATATGCCAAGTAAGATGTCGTGATCAACTGTATTGAACGCATTACTGAAATCCAGCAGCGTTAATACTGTAACTTTCCGACAGTCCATGCCCGACCGGATATCGTCTGTAATTTTAACTAGTGCTGTCGCCGTACTATGACCAGGACGGAAACCAGACTGGAAAGGATTCAGAAGGTTATTTTTATTCAAATAGGATGATAATTGATGTTGAACAAGACGCTCGAGTACTTTAGACAGGAGTGGGAGAATGGAGATTGGACGATAATCAGAAAAGGAGGAAGGATTGGACTTTTTCGGTATTGGGACAATATTAGCATCTTTCCAAAGTGACGGGAAAGTACCAGAAGAGATAGAACAATTTAGGATATAGGTAATAATGGGAACAAGGAGGTCAAGGATAGGAAGGATCATGTTTCGGCTGACGCAATCGGTACCTACAGCGTTCGAAGTTATAGATAGAATATTCTTCTTAACATCACTGTCAGTAAATTGAACAAAAGAAAAAGGGAGTGAATCTGGAGTGGAAAGTGATGAAAGAAATTCAAGGGTGTCGCCCTTAACAGCGCCAGAGAATGTGCTAGAAGTAGAGAAATGTTGATTAAGCGAATCGAAGTTAATGTCATTGGTACAGGAATTCGGACGTGCCTTTCCAACTCCAATTGACTTGAGAAATTTCCATACTTTCGCAGGGTCTCCATTCTCTACGGACTGGTGGATATGGCGCCTTTGAGCATCTCGGCAAATGGTACTACAGCGGTTGCGTAGCGTGTGATAACGCTGTTTATTTCTATCAGAGGAATCCGCTTTATACCTCGACTTGGCCACATTTTTCTTCTCCAACAATGCTTTGATCTCCTTAGTAAGCCAGGGAGCAGGAAGATGTTTTACTTTAATGGAAAGGACTGGAGCGTGAACATCATAGAGCTGGATTAGAAGAGAATTAAAAAGTGAGACTTTGTCGTCAACCGTATTAGCTCTAGAGATAACACTCCAGTCCAATTTAGAAGCATCATCACGAAGCCTGTCAACGTCCATTCCACCAAAGTTGCGCTGAAGAAGAATTTTGGCATTTGCCTTGGGAGGTCTTAATTTATACGATAAATAAAGAAGATCGTGGTAAGAGAAAGCGTGAGCAGAGCACTGGCCATGCTTAGCAACATGTGCAGTAGAAGATGTCATAGTAATATCTAATAAAGAAGCGGTACAATTAGGAAACTTATGCGTAGGTCCAGAAGGGAGAATACGCAGGTTGCAAGCATCAGCCAGGGACTGTAAAGACGTGGAACGGTGGTCATCTTTGAGAAGGCACGTGTTAAAATCACCCATAATGATGTGATGATCGTAAGATGGCATGAGATCTTCAAGAAGTTTCTCTAGACTGCCGAAGTAGTTAACTAAAAGTGAAGGAGAGTAAAATACTCCCAGAAGAAGTTTAGCATGTGATAGGGTGATATTAAGAAACATGTATTCTGCAGCATCGGAGGAGGTAGGAGAATTAGCAGACATACAAACAATGGAATACGGTATATGCGATCGAAGATATATGGCAACTCCGCCACCACCTCTTTCGGAGCGATCGTTACGGATTAAGTGGAAACCAGGCAACGAGTAACTAGTAGAAGGGAGGCATGGTTTAAGCCATGACTCCGAAACCAGAATAGCATGAACATTGTTTAAGTCGAATGTCGCACTTAGATCGCTATAATGAGCCGGAATGCTCTGCGCATTAATATGGACAATGTTAAAATTTTTACACACATCCGAAAATTCTGCCTGAAGAAAGTCATGTAGTGATAGAGGTAAGCTTTTAAAACTGTCATCAGAAACACTTGTGTCAACTGAGGAAAAAGATACAAAATAACTATCGCTACTTTATTACTGCGTAAGTTCGTGGTGTTGGGTAGCCAACCGCGGAAACGCCGGAATAAAACATCTTTCGGCCAAAATTCTTCCTTCATGAAGGTCGCTAGCTGGTCAGTCGGAACTCTCAACACATAAGAATTAAAATTCACTTTGTGGCGAGATTCCAACTGCACAACCCTCAGGATAATTCTGGTCTTCACACGTACATACTCTACGATCTCTTTGGCCTTCGTAGAGTAATGAAGACGAGACACATACAATTGCGTCGTCGGCAGGGCGGGACGCAGCAGGTGTTTGGGATCAGTCGGTGCGGTACCGCACTGATTTCGGCTAGCCGGCTTCTTCCTCCTTTCCACCTTTATGAAGCCGTCCTTGTCACATTTTGACTCCCGAGGAGCCGGTTTCGGCAGATCCCTGTGAACGGGTTCCTTGTGAACAGGTTTACACCGGTTCTGCACCCCTTTTGATGACCGCTGCTTAGACCTTGAAACAGCGGGACTTTTTGCGGCGATCTCAGCATAAGCACGTTGAGGGGTCACAGTGCTTACACGTGACGTGCTCGCCTTCACTTCTATAGAAGGTGGGTGATTGGCGGGGCGCGGGATGAGCGGCGCCGGGTCAGCAGCCGGCAATGCGTCGAAATCCGCTACATCAGCAGCAGCGATGTCGCTGACGGATGCATTCCGCGCGCTGTGACGTGCGACTGTGTCCGAGGCGTCGATTTACCTACATTCTGAAATAGCGTTACGTAGTAATGCTACCTCAGAACGCAGATCAGTTATGGTATTATTGGATACCTCTAACTTAGTCTGGACTTCGGTCAGGCTCTTCTTCAGGAACATAATATCCTTCAGCAGCCTGGTGACATCGACGTGGTCGAACGTAACGGGTGGCAGCCGGTGCAGCTGCTTCGCCACGAACGAAGGCACGTCGCTCGTACGGGTCGCCTGGAATAGCGTGATGATGTCCTTGAGACTCTTCACGCCTCCATCCCTTCGGCGGGGTGGCATCTCGGCGGTCTTGCCGAGCGTCTCGTAGAGCAGCGCCTTGCCACTGCAAATATCCTCCTGGAAACTGCGCGATGCTGTCCGCGTCCATGGTGTTGACGGCATTTTGTATAAATGCTAATAATTCGTTAACTATGACCTGCGACTCTCGCGAGGAGGCCATAGTGACAATGCGGGCAGCGATTAAAACTGCACGATTCGCGAATTAAGCAATTCGCGAATATAAGTGTGTTGTGTGCTACTTGATGGGATGATTATTATTTGTACTTTCAATTGTGGTTATATTTTCAGGGAATCAGTACCTTCGAAACGGGAGAATACTTTTCTAAGTACATGTACATAAGTTGCACGTGCGGCGACATCGCACCGGCACAGTTCCATATTGGGTTGCATAAATTTTAAAGCCATAATGTCGGTGCGCATAACCACTTTTGACATAATAGTCCTTGCGCATAAGGTGTATAGTCATTAATTGATCCGCATAAATTTTATGACCATAATGTTTTTACGCATAAGTAAGGAATGTCATATAATTTTTTTTTTTTGGAGCATGTAAAAATCATAATCATTAATCGTCATAATGTTCTTATGCATATCGTGCATTTGCGCATAATACTGAAGAACATAAATATCAAGCTCCTAATTTCTTATTTCAACATCAGCCTGGTTTTCTGGCAGCAGATCATTTCTGAGAGGGTCGCAGTTCTTTCAAACCTAACCTAACCTACTTTTCTGGCCGATGTTCTTATTTGTAGGTTCAAAATTCTAACTTAACCTACAACAAAGAGGTCAGTGTGGAGAAGAATTTCTTAATGCGGGGGGCTTTGCCCCCCGAGCCCCCCTTGTGGGGGGCTTCGCCCCCCCGTCACCCCTTTTTGTTTTTGTGCTCATGTAACTTTTGTATCATTATTTCAAATTTTATAAAGTATTATGATTGGTACATGTGATATAACTTATACTATATAATTTCTATTGCCATTAATCATGAAAACCATAATTTATGCGTTGCTCTTCTTCGTAATATCAATTATTATGACATTCAATAATATTACTTGAAATTTTGTGCCATACTAAATTATGCTTATGAAAAGGCTGCCAAACAACAATTATGACATATAAAATGTTATGCAAATAATAATTTATGACAAATAACATGTATGAGGAAAGCCATTATGCGAAATGAGTTATGACAATCAAATTTATGACAATTTTTTTTATTCCACTAGAGGTCTCCTTCTTCTGACGCCGCAGAGTATTTATTTCTTGATATAGGTATTTCACATTCCAAATTTCTGCTCGGTGTTTTTTACTCACCATCTCTTACTGTCAATTACTTCGCTTCTTTTGAGCAACTTCTTGAAGATCTTATGCCTTCCTACAATCATCATGTCATCATGGGTGATTTCAATACCTGTCTCCTCAAAGATGACCATCGGTCAAAATCTTTGAAGTCCACCGTAAACGCTACAAACTTGCATATTCTCCCTTCCAGTGCAACACATCATTTTCCAAATTGTTCTCTTTCTCTTCTTGATCTCGCCCTGACTTCCTCAAAATCTCATGTCGCCAAACTTGGTCAATACTCTGCGGATGCGTTTTCATACCATGACTTGCTCTACTTATCATATAAAATTCGTCCACCTAAACTTAAACCTAAAACCTTATTTCAACGTAATTTTGGTCGCATGGATGTGGAGAAACTTCGTATCGATGCGTTGAAGATTGATTGGAGTGTCATCTCGAGTGCTGATGCGGTGGATGAAAAAATTTCTTTATTTAACTCGCTTCTTACTCAGCTCTACGATGTGCACGCTCCAGTCCGGTCATTCAAGGTGAAACATCTTCCTGCTCCCTGGCTGACTGATGAAATTAGATCTTTAATTGAAAAAAAGAATGTGTCTAAGTCTAAATACAAACTTGACCCCTGCGATAAAAACAAAATACGTTATCACACATTGCGCAATCGGTGTAGCACTATATGTCGAGATGCCCAAAGGCGTCATATTCATCAGTCTGTAGAAAACGGCGACCCTGCTAAAGTGTGGAAGTTTCTTAAGTCACTTGGAGTTGGGAAAAATCAGCAAAACTCCTGTTCTAAAGACGTCGATACTGACCAGTTGAATCAGCATTTCTCTTCTTCTTCCATTTTTAGCGGCCCTGCTAAGGTCAGAACCCTCAGTTATCTTTCATCTCTCCCAACTCCAGACTGTAGTCCTTTTTCTCTTACTCAATTTTCCGACAGTGATGTTAAGAAGATCGTACTATCTATTAATTCCAACGCTGTCGGTACCGATGACGTGAGTCGAAATATGATCCTTCCCATCCTTGATCTCCTTGTTCCTATCATTACCGGCATTCTAAATTCTTCAATTTCATGTAGTGTATTCCCGACTATCTGGAAAGATGCGGATATTATTCCTTTACCTAAAAAACCTAATCCTTCCTCTTTTTCAGATTATCGCCCCATTTCCATTCTTCCTTTCCTGTCCAAAGTTCTTGAACATTTGATTTCCCAGCAACTCACTTCTTTTCTTAATCGCAATGATCTCTTTAATCCTTACCAGTCTGGTTTCAGATCAGGTCATAGCACGGCTACTGCTCTCGTAAAAGTTACAGACGATATTCGGTCAGGTATGAGTGATCGGAAACTGACGGTACTGACGCTGCTTGATTTTAGTAACGCGTTTAACACGGTAGATTTTGATATTCTACTGGCGATACTACGTTCTCTGAACATATCTCCTGCGGTTATTGATTGGTTTCATAGTTATCTTACCGGCCGTCGGCAACGTATAAAGGTGGATACTTCCCGTTCTTCTTGGTGCAGCACGTTGGCCGGCGTTCCGCAGGGTGGCGTGTTGTCTCCATTGTTATTTTCTATTTTCATTAATTCCATTACTCGTAACTTATCTTCTTTTTATCACCTTTATGCCGACGATCTTCAAATATATTCTCAGGGTATGCTTGTTGATCTGCCATCGGTCATATGCTCAACGAATTGTGCTTTAGAGCGCATTTTGGAATGGAGTAGAGGATATGGTTTAAAAGTAAATCCTGCTAAGTCGCAAGTTATTATCATTGGCAGCTCTAAGATGATCGCCAAAGTCGACTTTGCAAACTTGCCACCTATTCAGTTCGATGGCGTTCTGATTCCTTTCTCTCTGCAAGTTAAAAACTTAGGTATTATCATGGATCGCACTCTTTCTTGGGTGCCTCAGCTCAGCGAGGTTAGTAGGAAGGTGTTTGCCTCAGTGGCTTCACTGCGGAGACTTCGTAATTTTCTTCCCATCGCTTCTAAAATTACCCTTGCTCAAAATTTACTCCTCTCTATTTTGGATTACGCTGATGTTTCCTATGTTGACCTCTCGGAGGAGCAGCTTAACAAAGTTGAGCGTATTCAAAACGTCTGCATTAGGTTTATATTTGGGTTACGCAAGTTTGACCATGTCTCTAGTTTCCGTTCACAACTCAAGTGGCTCCCTATCCGCCTTCGTCGAAACTTTCATATTTTGTCCCTTCTCTATAGTGTTTTTTTTAACCCTGCAACTCCCCGCTACCTTAAAGATCGTTTTAGTTACCTGTTATCAGTTAGATCTGCTCAAAATTATTTACTCTCTGTTCCGGCAGCAAAGTCTAAATTTTATTCGAATTCTTTTACATTTAAAGCCATTCTATTATGGAATTCTCTTCCATTGGATCTGAAGAAGGCTAAATCACTATCTGTTTTTAAGATTTAATTAAAAGATCACTACTTGTCGCTCCCATAGCTTATTGTGTGCTATTGGTAATTTTCCTAGCTAAGTTGGATATCAGCTGTGTTGTATTTATTATTTTTCTTGTGTATATGTGTATTTTTGCCTATATTATAATATATGTATATTATTTGTATATATGTATGTTTATCTTTATATATATTTATTTAAGTATGTGTATGACTTATACTTTATGTTATTTTGTTGCTGAATTTTTTATCTCACCACCTACTCTTTCATTGTTTATTTTTGCTTATTCTTCTACCCAATGGTTGTCTGGAAGAGATCGCTCTTTAGCGATAAGACCGCCTATTGTCTACCATTTATAAATTAAGGTTTCAATTATAAAAAAATTCTTGTTGGTGTGCAATAAAGAATTGTTGTATTGTGATCCCCACCGGCACCCTATAGTAAAATATTCAATAACTTTGGAACTGTACAAGTTCTTGATATGCAGTTTTTTATTGAACGATCAATTAATAGTGTTATAATGTACATAAGTAAAATAAAGCCATATTCATATTTTTTTTGTATGAAATTACATAAAGCCCCCGAAAAGTAGTTTTCTTTTTCAAAATATATGTTTTTTTTAAATGTATTATTAATTTTTGCCTATTTTAATTTTTATTTTATTACTTAAAACGAATTTAAGTAATTATCTGTCGATTGGCACTTAAATTATCAAAATCGGAAAATCCATTGAGGTTTTAGATGTTTTTAAACATTTTTTGACTCAGCGGCGCCCTCTCTGTATTCTTCAATAACTTTGGAACTATACAAGCTAATGATATGCGGTTTTTTTTTCGTAAATGTATAATTAGTTATATATTAATATATAAATAAAAAATTGGGCAAGTGCGAGCCCGACTCGCGCATGAAGGGTTCCGTACCTATACATATATATATAATCTATAACAAGTTTGTTGTATGGGAGCCCCCCTTAAATATTAATTTTATTTTATTTTTAGTATTTGTTGTTATAGCGGCAATAGAAATACATCATCTGTGAAAATTTCAACTGTCTAGCTATCACCGTTGTTGAGATACAGCCTGGTGACAGACGGACGGACGGACGGACGGACGGACGGACGGCGAAGTCTCAGTAATAGGGTCCCGTTTTTACCCTTTGGGTACGGAACCCTAAAAAGTACCGAGTACATACATTTTTACGAGTAAAATTCCAAAAAATCACAAATTATAATTCCTTCTTTAGAAATAATTTTATTTTGGGTATCTTAAATTATCTTCTACCTGTTTTCTATTTTTTTCTTGTTAAATTGGGTAATTATCTGCCGATTGGCACGTCAATCGTCAAAATCGAAGTATCCGTTCAGGATTTCGAAATTTTTAAACTTTTGAATAAGTGGCGCCATCTCTGTTCCTAAGAGGTGAAACTAATTTCTCCTCAAGTGAAATCGTTTAATTTGGTCTATATTATTACTGTGCAAAACGGCTTGCTTCCATCACAAAGTGCAGCTTCCGGGCCAAAACTGTTCATAAAGGTAAGACTATAAGGACGACCGAGCTATGGCCATTGGCCATGTAAGGGCGGAAGGGCTGCTCTCCCCGCAGCGCCGGAGCTAAAGCGGAGTGGTCATCCGTGACAAATTGTGGCTGTACCCCTACTTACAGTGATGGATAGTAAAATATTTGGGAGGTATAATTGCGTATTATTTACGACAGACCACAATATTTTTTCAAAACGTCCCGCAATAATAACAAATGCATCGTTCGATGAAACATTACTGCAATGAAATGAATGAATGATGACATAAAAAGCAATGAATTAATGATTATGGAATTACAAAACAAATGTTATGAAATTCGTGGAATAGTTTTAGATGACATGAAAATCGATGTAGGGAATTCCGATAACACGTGCAAGGCCTTTGCTAAACGCCACATTAAGAAATTATGTTACAATACAAAAAAAAATAAGATACAAAGAACCGACGTCACAATAAACTGGAAAGCCAAAAATAACCCGTTCATCTTCAAATAACATTTGAATTACCTTTCGAAATCGATTCCAAACCACTTAATTATTACTATGAAAATGTTTGGTAGTTTTGAGTATTTAGTTCGGTGTACCCTTGTTTTGTCGACAACCTTTTCATCAAATATTATTTCATCGAGACGATTCATCGAAACTTTAGTACTAGTAATATTGTTTGGCGTTATTTTATTTCAACTACTATTTATTTAACCCCGCACAAAATGATCGGTAAAAGCCGTTCGGTCGATTTGGCTGAAATTTTGTGAAAATATAGCCTCTAATACTCTGATGAGCTGTGTGAAGTTGCAACTTTAATTAATGACTAGTTTTTAATGTTATTTAGTTTTTAATGATATTTTTATGTTCAATATTTTTTACTTACATGTAATTCTTATTAGTTAACGTACACTGTAGCAACCTGGCTTATTATTTTTTCCGTGGCAATATCGGGATGAAATACATCATTCGAGGGTTCAAACTATCTTCACGCCGAATTTCGTCCAGTTCCGTCCGAGCGAGAGCGTGGAGAACTAACAAACTCATAGGTATGTACTACATTACAGCACCCTTAAGGTTTTTAGGTTTTGCCAGATACGAAGAAAATGTGAAGTATCCATCGCTAAGAACGCTTTATACCATACTTAATGCATTGAATGCACAAAGATAGTCTTGTAAAACCAATCAAATATCAATTAATTATACCTAGTACAGTTAAGCATCGTAATGTAGCTACATACCTATGAGTTTGTTATTATTTAATTTTTTTATAACGGCACAACATAGTGGCTCCACTTCGCCTGATGGTAAGCAAAAAGGGGAGCCCAAGTCGCAATGGCAACTGACGAGAAACCAACGGTGCCAAGTCAGTTGATACTGCCATGCTGGCCCGAGAGATGCTTCTTCACGCTTCGTTTGAAGGGTCCCAAGTTATAAGAAGAAGGAAACACATGAGCCGGCAAGGAGTTCCATATTTTAATAGTTCGGCAGATGAAGGAATTGCCAAACTTCTTGGTGCGTGTGGGAATATTCTCCACGGTGAGGCGATGACATCGCAAACTGGCACGTGTGGTTCTATGACGGAAAAGGGAGGGTGGGATAAGAGAAAATAACTCTTCAGAACACTCGCCATGGTATAGGCGATAGAAAACGCTCAGCGACCCAATGTCCCTACGTAATGGAAGGGGTTCGAGGAATCTGGTACTTTTCTCGTCACCTATGATGCGGACCGCCCGACGCTGCAATCTGTCAAGTCGAGTAGATATCCCAAAGATGCGAGAAGTACTCAACGCACGACCGATCTTGAGTCTTATAAAGAAGGCAAAGCTGGTCCGGCGTGAAAACCGTCGCACCCTGTACAGGATTCCCAGTTTTTTGGAAGCTGTGGTAATCAGTGACTCGATGTATTCGTTTTGGTTAAGATTGCAGCGGATATCCATGCCTAACATATTCAGGCTATCACGCAAACCAAGAGGAGTGCTCTGGAGACTAGGGGTAGGGAGAAACGTAGACGTCTTGGTTGAGAACGCACACACCTGGGTTTTCTTGGCGTTGAACTCAATCAGGTTAACAGAACCCCATTTGCTAATGAGGTCCAGAACCTGGTCCAGTTCAACAACAAGATTCTCACGTTTCGCGCCGATTTCGGCCCTACAAGCTCCCGGCCGACCAATATATCGACCATGGACCGTACTCCACGCTCTCGCTTGGACGGAACTGGACGAAATTCAGCGTGAAGATAGTTTGAACCCTCGAATGATGTTTTTCACCCCGATATTGCCACGGAAAAATAATAAGCCAGGTTGCTACAGTGTACGTTAACTAAATAAGAATTACATGTAGGTAAGTAAAAAATATTGAACATAAAAATATTCATATCTTAAAAACTAGTCATTAATTAAAGTTGCAACTTCACACAGCTAATCAGAGTATTTAGAGGCTATATTTTCACAAAATTTCAGCCAAATCGACCGAACGGCTTTTACCGATCATTTTGTGTGGGGTTCTTTATCTTACTACGTAGAAATACTATTCAACGAATATTACTTATTATTATTATTATTTATAATGCGGCAGGCAGTTTAACAACTGATAATGCCTATATCCAGTGATCTGTGTCTTAAGATCGTTGCTCAGTGGTATGCTTGTCTAATTTATTCTTAAAATTATTGACGTTAGGTGATTAATTAATCTTAATCGCATATTTGTTTCAAATTATCTTAATTGGCACAACTACAAAACATTGCAATTCATTTCTTCGACGTATTACTTTAATACAATTTTATATGTCCTACTGCACATTTATACATTTTTCAAATTATGTAGTTAATTGTGTGACATACGAATATGTATAATATGTATGTATAAGAAAACTAAGAATAAGAATAAGAATCATTTATTTCTCAGAATATGGTGCTTACAATTTTCTTTCTCGTACCTTCATATTCTACCAGTAAGTATTGGCGTAGAAACACAATAAAAAAAATGACTAAATTGACATGTATGAGATAAACATAAAATCATAATAAAATCAAAATACATTTGCAAAAAAAAATTTAAAATTGGTATCCTAAAATTTTAAATAAAGAAAAAAAAATCATTGGTGTAAATCGTTTTAGAACTGCGACCCCCAAAAAAAAGAACTGTTGCCAGAAATGGGTTAGGATAGTTACAACTGCGTCCCCCAAGAAAACGAACAATTGCCAGAAGTGGGTTAGGTTAGAACTGCAATCCCCAAGAAAACGAACTGTTGCCAGAAGTGGGTTAGGTTAGGTTAAAACTGCGACCCCCAAGAAAACGAACTGTTGCCAGTAGTGGGTTAGGTTCGGTTAGAACTGCGACCCCCAAGAAAACGAACTGTTGCCAAAAGTGGGTTAGGTTAGGTTAGAACTGCGACCCCCAAGAAAACTAACTGCTGCCAGAAGTGGGTTAGGTTAGGTTAAAACTGCGATTCCCAAGAAAACGAACTGTTGCCAGAAGTGGGTTAGGTTAGGTTAGAACTGCGACCCCCAAGAAACTTCACTTTAGACGACCAACCATTCGTCCAAATAAACAACTTCATATCCAAAACTACCCGCATAGTGAACCGACTGACGTGATTGCGTTTAGTTTCGATAACCAATTGAAATAATTTTATGCGGGATAAATATTATTACATGTGAAAAAAATAAATTAAAAAAACCCGAAATGAAAAGCCATGACATGAATTTTATTGAAATAAGTGAACTAGCAATTAAAAGACCTCGGTTCAAATTACCTAGTATCGAGTCCTCGACGCAATGACTTGTCGATGAAATGAAAATACTTGAAACGTTGGCTTTGAAATAATATTCGATTAAATGTCTGTCGGCAATTCAATGGTAAACCATTTTGTTCGATAAAGAAGTTTACGTGACGTTTCGCACCGACTTCAAAAGGCGATTCATATGTTATCTGTACTTTAACTTAGCTTTTCAGTTTATTGTGAAGTCGATCCGTTTATTCGTAATATTTTTATGTCTTTGTGATTTAAATAAAATACATATAAGGGGGTGCTCGGAAAAGTCTTGTTTGCATGCATCTCATTTGATTATCCCGTAACTCTTCACCGTTATGGAGTTATACCGTCCATCATCAGCTCAGCATAGGGAGGATAACGATCAGACGCAAATACATGAACAACTTTATAATCGCGGGCAAACATCTATCTCGCTTTCATAATATTCGGGAGGCGGGATTGACATTTTGTTATAATAAACTCTTCTCGTTCTCGTTTCGCAGGAAACCAAGACGGTAAATACGCTTAATTTTATCTATTCACAACAGACATTTATTGTGATTTACTATTTATCACTCCATTAATTCCCACTACCTTCCCATCTTACTTCACATTAACGCTAAATTGTCTAAAATATCTATATTCAGCATATCTATCTTTTTCCTGTATGTTTTATGAAATGTGCAATAAAGAGTACTTATATATCTCTAAGTTTTTATAATTTTCCTGGCACTGACATTATTCTCACATTCAACGTTGACAAGGATTTCGCATGATGAGGACTGGGGTGGCAGCCCCTTGCCAAGAACTTCGTTACTCTTTGTGGATTGTCTCATACTGCATTATTAAGAATGTAGTGGTTTTCCATTGCCTTCGACACCTTTATCCTAACCGTTTTCACTATGATATCAGCTAACTATAATAATGTATAAATATGTTTTAATGTACTGTAAACCTTACATTTGCAGGGGGTAAGTTTCACAATTAACGATTAAAATCAGTCATTAAGGATTAGTTCCGTGTACTCGCTTACTGAGCACAGAGGGTTTTCTAGCAAAACGTTTTTCAGTCGACACCTAAATGTTTTGTCTGATGGCTTATTTCTTTGATCATCAGGCAAACTGCTCGTAGTAGGTTGGGCCGATGACGGTTACTTAATACCCTAGCGAATGAATGGAGCAGTAAAAAGCGTATTTAAAATAAGGTTAAAAGATTTTCTATAATATCAAGTAACAATTCAAATTCAAATCATACCTACATGTGATAGAAACAATAGCAGACACAGATTTGTAAACACAAACCTAATTGTAACGGAATAAGGTACGTGTAAGGATTACGTGGTATGGTAGACTATGTCTTCGTTTGTACCTACTAAGCTTATTTATTTATTTCAACACGTTTAAATATTGTAGTGGACCCATGACCACCCATAGGAGAACTGCACTCATTGGCTCGGTATGGCACCAGCAGGTCAGACGTCCGTCACAGCCGGTGGCTCTCCCGTGACTGTCTTCCCACCCGTACTCTCGAGACAACGTCATACCTACCCACATAATAGGTATTATATGCAGATCCACAAACACTACATCCCTTCCTTATTTTTATATGTTTTTATAATCTGAATTTAATTTATTCTATATGTAATAATAATAATAGCTATGATTGTTATAGCTTAGATTGACAATGTATGATTATTACAAATAAAAAATCTATCTATCTAATCGAATAAATGGGTGTAGTTTAAGACTCTCTTTCCAGAGAGATTCAATTGATTTATCGTCACTTGCAAGTCTTCTTATTGTAATTTTTTTAGTTTACTTTGACTGACTATATTATGAAGAGATAATCATTTCGTACAGGTATAAGGTCAATTTATTACGCTTCAAATTACTGCACATCTTTATCCATTTCCTCTCTTCCTTTCTCTTTCAAAATTGTCTCAGTCGTATCGAAGGTAGTCTTTTTTTTTCTACCAGGTTTTTTTTTTTTATTTGATTTAATCGACATTTTGACAGCAATAAATGTAATTCCCAGCTAGCTCTTTGTTTTAAAAATTACCATTCAGTGACTAGTTCTACATCTGTATTATCTAATGATCGAGAGACCCAGGGACCCAATTCGAGAATGCCGTTTGAGTGATCGCCAAACGTCGAATCTCTATTAGATAACAGTGATATCGCCATTGAACTGTCATTAAAATGCGATGAGCTTCAAGTGACATATCTCATCTCAATTTTTGGAAATCCGAAGCCGATAATGTAGGTATGTCAAAAAAATATTATTCATGCATATGAATTTCTGTTTTGAACGAAACGTAACTGACTAATTTCACGCACTACGCGGTCAAATAAAAGTATGCGCCTGTTATTTATGCCGTCACATACAAAGGAAACGCAAATTTAGCGCGTCCAAATTGACGAAGTTGCGATGTTCTAAGGAGATCGCCACTTGTCAAGTAGGCACACGTCAAAAGTGACGGATGGCGATGAAATGGAGAGATCTCCATTATCTCTCTAAAATTGGTAGAATACCCCCCCAGGATCGCACAACTGAATATTATTAGATCACAGTTATTTTTATCAGACGTGTAATTCAAGGGTTGTTGTCAAACGGTTTAATCAAAAGTTCGTCTGTAAAGCTCAGAATTCAGTATGATATTATTTATCTGACATAGAATCCAACTACGTGATACTAATTCAATACGATTCGGTATATTTTTAACCTGTTCCCACATTGGCTTACAGGATTAATATTATATATTACACAAGAAAGAGGGCCAAGTAGAACGAATCGTTTAGAACAATAAACTATAATCAAGGTAATAACTTTTTACCAAAATAAATTACTGGACAACATTCAATAGCTCGTCGTCATAACATGACCAAGCAAACAAGCCAAAACATGATGGAGTCTTCTCATATCTCTATTTCTTTGACAGTCATGCTTGGCGCGTCCGCACGCAAGTAAAGTTTATTATATTTTATATGTAAATCAAGTTGATTTCTCATATTAAAACTAACATTAACTTGGCGCGTCCGCACGCAAGTAAAGTTTATTATATTTTATTTGTAAATCAACTTGATTTCTCATATTAAAATTACCATTAACTTGGCGCGTCCGCACGCAAGTAAAGTTTATTATATTTTATTTGTAAATCAAGTTGATTTCTCATATTAAAACTACCATTAAAACGGTTTGACTTATTTCCCGTGTTTCTACTTAATAAACATTAACTAAACACGCATGGTTTAAAATTTCATGTAGGCCCATACCGCCGTAACATATTCACGCATGGTTTACAATTTTGTGTAGGCCCATACAGCCGTTATACATTCACGCATGGTTTACAATTTCATGTAGGCCCATACAGCCGTAACACATTCACGCATGGTTTACAATTTCATGTAGGCCCATACAGCCGTAACACATTCACGCATGGTTTACAATTTCATGTAGGCCCATACAGCCGTTACACATTCACGCATGGTTTACAATTTCATGTAGGCCCATACAACCGTAACACATTCACGCATGGTTTACAATTTCATGTAGGCCCATACAATTGTAACATATTCACGCATGGTTTACAATTTCATGTAGGCCCATACAGCCGTAACATATTCACGCATGGTTTACAATTTCATGTAGGCCCATACAGCCGTAACACATTCACGCATGGTTTACAATTTCATGTAGGCCCATACAGCCGTAACATATTCACGCATGGTTTACAATTTAATGTAGGCCCATACAGCCGTTACACATTCACGCCTGGTTTACAATTTCATGTAGGCCCATACAGCCGTAACTGATATCGTATCTAATGCTGGTCGAGGGGACTTTAATAAAAGGACATATGTCTGAAATGTAACTTCTTGGTATCCGCATAGGTAAGACGTTAATCTTTAACAAGCTGAAGTTAGAGATGAAATAATCAAATAAAGTCGTACAATGAACTGTGAATGACTGTTTTATTTTCAATTTTAGCAGTCATTCTTGCAAGCGTTGCTGCGTGCATGAAATAAGAACTTCGTTACAGAATGCTACAGTCCGTCAGACTACGGCATTAGTCAAAGATAGTTGCATATCGTTTATTCAGTTTAATTTAGGAAATGTCAATTAATGATAAAAGAAGGGGGGCAGAGATATAAAATGACTTATACTATGAGACCAAATCGCCCCATGTTTAGTGATTTATTTGTCACATCCAAATTTATACTTTATATTTAAATTCGTATAAGTAGGTACTGCAACAAGTAGTAGCTGCCCATGAAATGCAGTCAGCCCTTTTACTTCTAAATATGTCATTATAAAATTCCAAAATTAAAACCTTCTGTACACCGAAGATACTCTTCACAGAAACAAGTGAAATAGGCCACTCAGAGATCACTGAATTGGAACATATTCGTTTTTAGATAATTGTGTACCCATATGTCTTTGCGCGCTAATCGCGCCCCCACGACCAGTCCGATTTTAATCACCTTCAGCACACATGCAGCCGGACATCCACACACGGTTACCGGCCACCACGGAGAAGAAAAGTCACAACCCATTTCCTCCTCTGTGCGAACGAAGCCCGCGGTCATGCTCTATTTAGGATGAATGTTAGAATGAACAAATAAATAACGAAATACCCTACACAAATCGAACCAACCCTACAGCAAGCCGCGGCAGGCCCGTACCATGGGCACTAGACGAAGATAATTATAGATAAATCATATTTATAATCTTCCGCAGTAATACTACCGATGTCAAATATAGCGTTTTTTAATCGGACATATCAATACTAGCAGCGCCGCGCGGCGTCACCCGCCCGTCCCACGGGAACACCACACATTCTCGGGACAAAAAGCAGCCCATGTGTCAATCCAGGGTGCCGCCCCGCACCATAATCCATAAAAACTGGTCCAGCCGTCCGAGCGCGAGGAAGCAACTAACACACACACAAACACACTCACAAACCCTCGCCACAAAACAAAATGATCCAAAAATGTTAGACTCAATGCCTCAAGGCATTCTCCACCAGTCAACCAATGGGTCGAACTGAAACATAAATGTAGGAAGTTAAAAGATCACACAGATTATACTCATTTACATCATCATATATTTAAGAGCTAGGTCTTGTCTGTGCAGTAACTTTCAACTTAATCTACATTCCGATTTTTGTTTCTTTATAATAAAATAGCAAAGCATTAGCTTATTTTATTTCCTTCATATATTTTCCTTCTTTTTTGTCCTGGATTTCCCCTTTCCTTTTTTCTACTCGAAAGAACGCTCGTAGATCCACTATCAACCGTCGCGATCTCAATCTTTTATCTAACTGCATTTGAGATTACCTATACTTAAGATCAGATAAAATTATGTATTTCTTGTTTTATGTAATCGTCATTTAACAAGTTGACATCATAGAATTATGTTTTTTTTTTCTATAAGTACTGGATGTGCTTATTATTGAAGTAGACATAAGAAAAGTAGAAATGTAATAAATATATTGCTAAGTATCGCCTGTGCATTGCGCTCAAAAAAAAGGATTAACGTACGCGCACGCACGTATGTATAATCTACGACATTGTAATGTCCCCATAGCAAAGCGAAGTAACTACTGATGTTATACTCGTACTGATGTATAATCTTACACGGAAACTGTAGATTATATTAATAAGTGTAATATTATTATAACGCTTGTCCGATTGTGTAGTGGCATTAAGAAATACGCTGAAAAGTGGCTGGATAACTTACACAAAAATATTAAGAAAACATTGCCACAGTTTTTTTCAACACATTGGCTTATATAGCCATAAGCGAACTGTATCAACCGGAACAACTAAACATTATACAGCGTTGCAACAATCATTCGCAGAGGAAACAGTGGCAATTGATGATGGTGTTCCATTATTTTGTCATTCCGAGAAATTAAATGGAAACCATCGACATCAATAATTATTTATTAATCACTCTCAGGATATAACCCTATCTCATGATCTTCCGTATACCTGATTTATGTATCACATTAAATTTGTGTTATTTGTAATATTGCAGCGTGCGAAATAAAGTAAATACCTACTACCGCTACACAGCCGCAATCTCTCAAGGATGGTATATTGTAGGAAGAAAATGAACATAGCATAAATAGAAATATGAATGAATGAAGCTGGGTTGACATATTTTTTATATTAGATCTGTTGCCATTACTAATTATTTTTAGTTAATTGCACGATACACGACACGTCTTAACTTGTTAAGCACACATTTTTAGACAAAAGTCGACATTTAAGATGCATTTAAGTAAATAATATAGGTAAGTGTCAGAAGACACAAACCGTAAATAAATTCCGAAGAACTACTAACCTGACCGCATGTTGTTTACCTCTGCCCGCTTATCCAATATCTCATGCTGTGTCACTTCCACAATGATGATTGGGGTGTGCCATAAAGAGTATTTGTATTTGTAAACTTTGAGAAAACCTTTGCTAACAAGACCACGCTGATTCCCGTCACTATTTTTCCACACTTCATTTCGTATATTATAACACTGTTATTGCTAAGTTAACAAAAATATTTTCCTCGCATTCTTAGTAACACGTAAAAGGAAGTAACTAACAATTACTACTCGTACTTTATGATGGTATACCGTAATCCCAAGTATGTATTATCAATCGCAACTACCCGCGCTACAAACATTAATGTTGCCTCAATTGTATGAGTTTAGTCGTCGTGCTATTACATTACGTCGCTAGATGGCGTTGCCCAACGATTCTCTAATTGTATAACGTTCTTTTTCTTTATATTGTCAAATAGCTAAAGTTAACAGATTTTTTACGAATGCCTAAAATATTGTACTCATTATTTTCATTCGATTATCCGTTTGCATGTTGATATTGTTGTTGCATATAATGCCAAACAAGTATCTCATTTTCGACTTTAACTGTCTTAAAACATCAGACTAATCTACTCAATTATTAATAGATTGACTATTTTTCTTTCAATAAGAAACACCAGTAACTATTGAACTGATTAGTTAATATGTCACTATCGTAATTTACCCGATATCCCTTTCTCTTTTCTTATTATTTTACTCACGATGTTTTGTCCTCGTCGCCATTATGTAGTGGACCCATGACCACCCATAGGAGAACTGCACTCATTGGCTCGGTATGGCACCAGCAGGTCAGACGTCCGTCACAGCCGGTGGCTCTCCCGTGACTGTCTTCCCACCCGTACTCTCGAGACAACGTCATACCTACCCACATAATAGGTATTATATGCAGATCCACAAACACTACAAATATCATTACAGTTTTCTTAACTAATGAACCATGAAACTTACATAATAAATAGAATATTATTATAGAGCAACCGGATGCAAAACAAACATGAAACAGCAATAAAAATCGAAAATTAGGTACATTATTATCGACCATCATCGACTTTACATCAATACTTCACAAAATCTCAAACATTCAGTGTACACATCCACCCATCGCCATGCAAACAAATCACGCTCCAACGCTGATGCCAGGAGCGCACTAAGTATCACAAAAGCACGAAGAAATGGAGATTTTTTCCGTGAAACAGTACGCGTCGCCGGCGCCATCAGAGAGATCGCGCTGCCGCGGCCTCAGGGCTATTCTGGGAACGTCAGGAACAAACAATCGCACGATAGTGGGTTGCCCACTAGCTCAGGACAGTCGGACTCGCCGCGCAGGATTCGACATGTGGTAGTCAGCAAACAAAACTTTCGCCTTACCTCTAGTGAGTTTGTAGCCGAGTGTTCCTAGAAGATATTTTGTTGGGTACCTATATGAACGGGTAGTACCCATATTTTTTTATATAAAAACCATAGAAAAGTTTTTTGGACCTTTTCCAATAGTAAGGCATACGTTGTTTCGTATAGGAGCCACATTACAATCGACGAAGGCTCCAGCTTGCTTCTGACCAGGGCATTATAGTCTAGCTTGATCGCCAAAGGGTCATTAAAGTCACGAAAGTGACGCAAGTTAGGAATGACAAAGCCTTGTTGTTGCAGACTCTTATTTTTGAACTTTATGGTGTGGTGAAATGTATTAAAAAAATGTGACGGAGTCAAGTTTATTTATTTATTTAATCTTTATTGCACAAAAGAAAACTTATCGTAGAAAAGGCGGACTTAATGCCATGAGTCATTCTCTACCAGTCAACCTTCATTCGCTCATTCAAGTTTGACTTGTAAAAAGTTGGTTTTTGTGATTATGTTGTACTCCGAGATAATAAACGTGTTTTTCTTCATCTGGCGACCGTGAAAATGGGAAGATTACGTAAAGAAAGGAGCGTGACTCGGAGTTTATTCACGAAAGCTAAAAATGACTTCGAAATCAATTTAGTCACACATCGACAAGGATTTTTTTAAGTTTCTTAGAGAATAAAACGTTACTGGATGCGTTTCTGATGTCCATAGGGACACAATTATAAATGTTAGGGCCGACAACACTGAGTTCCGCACGCTTTTGCCAGACGCCGTCGCGGAGGTACCAGAAGGTGCGGTCTGCGCGACGTTCTCGGGTTACGTTGGCCGTAAGTTTGGTTTAGTTTGGTATTTATGAATGTGGGCTCTGACGTATTCACACACAGTTATTATAAATATGGACGGCAGAGTTAGTATTTTGTGTTTTCTAAATATGTCACGGGCCGGATGATCGACCGGCTTACGGTCCATGATGCGTAGGGCTCGCTTTTGCATACAGAGCACTCTGTCTCGACTGGCAGATGTTACGCACATACAATAAGGAATGTATAAAAATATCCAAAGTATGCTTTTCTTAGGTTACGTATTGAAAGGCCTAAAATTAAAAAAAAAAACTAACGTAAAATTACTTACGTTCAAAATCCCTAAAATCTAAATACCAAATGATTGTTCCACTTATATTCAAAATACCGAAAGCTTAAAATGTCAAATGGATATGTTACAGAAGTTCATAAAGCTTAAACTTGAAATTCCTAAGTACAAAGTTCCTAAAATCTAAATACCTAATGATTGTTTCACTTATATTCAAAATACGGAAAACTTAAAATGCCAAATGGATATGTTACTAAAGTTCATAAAGCTTAAACTTGAAATACCCAAGTACAAAGTTCCTAAAATCTAAATACCTATAATGATTGTTTCACTTATATTCAAAATATGGAAAGCTAAAAATGACAAATGGACATGTTTGTTGGCCAGATCTGACTTGGCTGGGTTAGGTATAGGTTTTTTTATGACCCGAAAAAATTCTTTTAGCAAAATTCTAACCTAACCTAAACCGACATGTTCAGATCCGACTTGGTTGGGTTAGGTTTAGGTTACTTTTTTAAGACCTATCGTTCGGAAAATAAGGCTGGTTTAGGTGGCAATGCTACTTATTTAGTTTTACATAAAAACCGAAAACTTTAGGTTAGGTTAGGTTATAGTTATAATATGGGTTCCATATTGGGTTGCATAAATTTTAAAGCCATAATGTCGATTCGCATAACCACTTTTGTCATAATAGTCCTTGCGCATAAGGTGTAAAGTCATTAATTGATCCGCATAAATTTTATGACCATAATGTTTTTACGCATAAGTAAGGAATGTCATATAATTTTGGAGCATATAAACCTGAATCATAATCATTAATCGTCATAATGTTCTTATGCATATCGTGCATTGGCGCA
The DNA here is from genome assembly GCA_947623375.1 of Apotomis capreana. Lineage (NCBI taxonomy): Eukaryota > Metazoa > Arthropoda > Insecta > Lepidoptera > Tortricidae > Apotomis > Apotomis capreana. Next base: position 5,703,805 of record OX392520.1, read on the forward strand.
TAATACTGAAGAACATAAATATCAAGCTCCTAATTTTTTATTTCAACATCAGCCTGGTTTTTTGGCAGCAGTTCATTTCTGAGGGGGTCGCAGTTCTTTCAAACCTAACCTAACCTACTTTTCTGGCCGATGTTCGTATTTGTAGGTTCACAATTCTAACCTAACCTACAACTAACCTAACCTACTTTTCTGGCCGATGTTCGTATTTATAGGATCACAGTTCTAACCTAACCTAACCTACAACTAAGAGGTCAGTGTGGAGAAGGATTTCTTAATGCGGGGGGCTTGGCCCCCGATACCCCCTTGTGGGGGGCTTCGCCCCCCCGTCCCCCCTTTTTGTTTTTCTGCTCATGTAAGTTTTGTATCATTTATTCAAATGTTATATTTTTGGTACATGTGATATAACTTATACTATATGTCTAATATTGCCATTAATAATTATGAAAGCCATAATTTATGCGTTGCTCTTCTTCGTACTATCAATTATTATGACATTCAATAATATGATTTGAAATTTTGTGCCATACTTAATTATGCTTATGAACAGCCTGCCGAACAACAATTGTGACGTAAAAATTTTATGCAAATAACAATTTATGACAAATAACATGTATGAGGAAAGCCATTATGCGAAATGAGTTATGACAATCGAATTTATGACAAGAATTTTTATTCCACTAGAGGTGATCCCTATAATATGACCACAGAACCGAATCGCCACTGTATTTCTTTTTCAATAACTAATAGTTAAAAGTTGGCGATTTACAGTTTTCAGTTTTTGAGCCATTATTATTCTTTTCATTAGCTATTAGTAGTGAGGAATTGGGCTAATGGTAAAAAAACAAAGATCAATTTTATCAATCTACCCTCTTTTACGCTCGCGGAACCTGATCTACTACTTTATACAAGTAGCTCGCAAGTGCGTTGCATCATTTTAGGTACTTTGACCATTTGGGTATTTCAAATGTTGGTGTATCAAACGTACGTAACGTAAATGTACTAACTGCTGACATTTTAAACATTAGATATTTAGTCCTATCGGTATTTTAAACTTAGGTAATTCGTAGGTAGGTGTTAGTTGCTTAGGTATTTAAAAACATTAGGTATTTAGATTTTAGGGATTTTGAGCGTAGGTTATTTTACGTTGGGACTTAAAATGTTATACTTATTAAAATTATATAATTAGAGTGCGAGTTATTTCTCTTTCAAATTCAACGATCAGGTGTTTCGGATAATATCGAAAGAGACGTATTTTTTTGTTTTTTATACTTAATATAATTAAGTACATACAATTTTTGCACCCCATTAATATTTTTAAATCGATATACACATTATTCGTAATAATAAACGTCAGTGTACTGCTAGTCTATCTAGAATCCTTTGCACAGTGCAGCACGGCACGCGCTGCCTACATCAAAGGAAACCGCCTCATATCGCGACAGCGTACCGCCACACGAAATAGTCGTCTATTAAGAGGCCTTATTCCTTTTCAAAATTATTTTTCTCATATTATGACAAATATATTGATAGTTTCAAATAACTTTTTAAAGTGAATAATACGGGTCTATATTGGAATCCATAATTTCCTTTGTCCTATTTGTAAATTCCATAATAACGGTGGTCATAATGATCTTTTGCCATAATAACGTTTATCCTAATGTAAATGCCATAATATTGATCATCCTAATATTGAATATCCTAATGATTATTTGCACTATTATCTTAAGTACTAATGATTAAGTGTCCTATCAGTCACATATCCTAATACTAGTTGCCATAATCATCATATGTCTTAATAGTTACTTATCCTAATTATTATCACCGATTTTTATAACCTAACCTATAGTTTTCGGGGTTCAGCAAGTCTGACGCTCCGCTCGCTTCGCTCGCTCCGCTATACGTGGTCACAAAACAAACCTAACCTAACCTACAGTTTTCGGGGTTCAGCCAATAACCTAACCTATAGTTTTCGGGGTTCAGCAAGTCTGACGCTCCGCTGTACGTGGTCACAATACAAACCTAACCTAACCTACATTTTTCAGGGTTCAGCCAATAATCCAACCTACAGTTTTCGGGGTTCAGCAAGTCTTTTGACGCTCCGCTCGCTTCGCTCGCTCCGCTATACGTGATCACAATACAAACCTAACCTAACCTACAGTTTTCGGAGTTCAGCCAATAACCTAACCTATAGTTTTCGGGGTTCAGCAAGTCTGACGCTCCGCTACACGTGGTTACAATACAAACCTAACCTAACCTACAGTTTTCGGGGTTCAGCCAATAACCCAACCTACAGTTTTCAGGGTTTAGCCAATTCGATATTTGTCCAAGTCGGACCTGCCTTAAGGTGAAATAGGTAATGTAAGGAATCGTAAGCCAAGTCGGACCTGCGCGGCTCGCTCGCTTCGCTCGCTCGTTAGGGTCATAGTTCAAGCTAACACTCCTCCTCGCTTCGCTCGTCGTCGTACCTAACCTAACCCAAGTCTGACCTGCGTTAAAGTAGGATATTAGGTAATGTTATTATAGCTTATGATCATTATGGCAAGTAATCATCATGGCATTTCACTTTAGGACATGTGATTTATGGTTTTGTATATTAAGACTCGTAAGTTTTATGTGTTAATAGATTAGTACAAAACATATTAGGTATTTAGAGCATTAGGTAATGTAATATTATGGTTTATGATCATTAGGATGTAAGATCATTATGGCAAATAATCATTATGACAAATGATTGATATGTCAAAAGTGTTTAGAGTAAATGTGGTATGGCATTTGACTTTAGGACATACGATATTATGGATTGCGAAGGAGACCCGAATAATAATTTTCCACGATTTCTAGGTAGCAACGTAGCTATTTCATGATTTTATTGCGTGCAGTCGAAAATAAGTTAGAAAAACTAATTTATCGCGTGAATTTTGTCAATTTCAAGTACTTTTTGAAACAAAAATTATCAATGAAAAATTCAAACTATAGGTTTCAAATATATATAAATAAACCCTAATAGCCCTGTTCTAGGTAGTAACATCAATAATATGTTAAGAAACATGTTTAAAGTGACAGGAATCGATCTAGCAGGTCCTCTTTTTCTTTGGTCGTGAGGGAAGGTTTGGATAATCTTGTTTACGTGTGCTGTATACCGCGCTGTACATCTGGAATTGACGAAATAGCTGTCAACAGAGGCGTTTCTTATGGCATTACGAAGATTTATAGCAAGGCGTGGGAGAATCGATACGATTTACACGTGAAAGTTTAATCCACCGGCAGCACCTTGGTGGGGCGGCTGGTGGGAGCGCTTGATCAGGTCGCTTAAAGAACTTCTTCGACGAAACTTGGGGCAGCAAACAGTCAGCTATGAAGAGCTGCTAACTGTGCTCTGTGACTGTGAAGCCTTAATGAATGCACGGCCTCTAACGTACATCGCAGATGATACTGATAAGCTAAAACCGCTAACACCAGCACACTTCTTGCACGGGCTTTCTTCTAGTGAGACCCCTGATTTAGATCAGCTCGATAGTAACTCATTGAATAGAGACGTGTAAGGTATTTGCATAAAGAATGAGAAGATCTTCGAGAGCGATTTAGAAACGAGTATCTGGATGCTCGTTCAGAATGTTTAAAGGTAGGCGATATTGTATTAGTAGAGACAGATGCAAAGCGTATAAAGTGGCCTTTAGGAGTTATACTAGAAGTTTATACGGGCAGAGATGGCAATGCAAGAGTTGCAAGAATAAGAACTGCGGATGGCGAGTACACCCGAGGTGACTGTGGTAGTGATGGCGATGATGATGATTGTGGTGATGATGATGATTTTGTGGTCATTGTCATCATCAACATCACCATCGCCATCGTTTTTACAATCATCATCATCATCACCACGATGACCATCACCATCAGAATCAATACGCCATCATCAAACCTAATCATCATCATCACCAGCATCATCATCATTCATCACCATCACCATCATATTCATCACCAACACCACCACCAATACTACCACCACAATCATCATCATCATCATCATCATCACCACCACAAGTCACCACCTTCAACATCGTCATCATCACCACCAGTCACCACCATCATCATCATCATTACTATCATCAACACCATCACTATCTATGTCACGAGTCAATGCCCACCTATAACCCATATATGTAATGTACACAGTAGGTACACAAATAACCCTTTCCAAATGTTCTAACAGTGAGACAGAACTCCCAATATAATTCTTCGGTCGGTCACTATACGAGAGTAAATGAATAACAAAATGATTGCTAGGTAAAAATTATATCCAACTAAAGAGTTTTTTTCACTTATAGGTCCATTGTATAGTAAGTATAAACTTAGTTTATCTACGCGCAAAACGTTACTATTCTATAATGTGTTCAGATATATAGGTAAATATCTACATTAATATGAAGCGGCGGTGGCGGGGCATGGAAATGCGTCAAAGTCAAAGTCAAATAATTTATTTGTAAACATAGGTTTGTGGATGTTACATCGCACTTATATGTAGGTGTATCACTATGTTTTGCCATAAGGCATACAAAATATTTTGAGTCAAGATGGAGCATGCATTTTCACGAATATAAAATTAATCATGTAATTTAAAACTAAAATTAAATTAAACATTCAAACATTAAAATGTCGATACTGAAATTAAAATTGAAAATAGTCATAATGAAATTAAAAGTACAATTGAAAATATAAATTCAAATTGTGTTAGTGTCCGCTAAATATTCGGATACTGAGTAGTATGTTATTTGTACTAAAAATGTGTAAAGGCTGTTTTTAAATTCTATTGTGTCTTGGATCATCGATATACGTATGTTTGGGCAATTTATTACAAATTTTTGGTGCCATTCATTCCAAAAATGCTTTTTGAAAGCAAAGCGGTTTTAAAAGGCCCTGAGTATATTTTATCACGCCTTCGAACACTGTTAAAGACAGAAAATTGACATAAATTAGATTTAACATAAATTGATATTTCATGTATATAGATATAGATGCATGGCAATGGCAGCGTTAGGATATTTAGTTTTGTAAATTGAGGTCGACAGGATTCTGCTGGTGGAATTCCACATACAGAACGTACGCACTTCTTCTGTCCTTTGAAAACAAATTGTCGGTCTGTAGAGTTGCCCCAAAATATGATAACGTATCTTAACGTCGAGGTTACATATGCATGATAGGCGGTTAGTACAGTTGGTTGATTAACAATTTTCCTAAGATTATATAATGCATATGAGAATTTGTTAAGCTTTTTACATATAATGTCGATCTGATCTTTCCATGTCAACTTATTATCTAGACTTAATCCTAAAAATTTTGTTACGTCAGTTTCATCAATATTATTTTCTTTATATGTCACATTGAGATTACGCGTTCGGTCAGATCTTTGTTTAAAACTCATAACTTTAGTTTTTGATAAATTTATACATAGGTTATTTTTGTTTAGCCAATCGATTATTGATTCCAACGATTGGTTTATATTCGTTTGTAGTTTGTGCGAGTCATTAGCTGTAAATATAACTGTACTGTCGTCAACAAATAAAATCATGGGATAATCTATTGATTGAGGCATGTCATTTATATAAATAAGAAAAAGCAAGGGAGCCAAAACGCTACCTTGTGGTACACCATATTTAATTTCTTTATAGACAGTCAGTATCTGTCATTATTTCATTGAAGTAAGTCAAGTATTGCCATGTTGATGGACTTATTTTTTCGAAATCGTCGTGCTGGTATTTCATAATATTATGAAATATGATGATGGTATTGCTACCTCGCGCGTGCCGGCCGCCGCTTTATCCCTCCGCGGGAGTTACTGGTAGTACGGAGTACCTCATATCTACATAGAAAATTTATATGGATGGTGAATAATATATGTGGGTAGATGGAGTCGTGTATGGAACTGTACATAATTAGGTATAATTAGGCCTTAACCCTTAAATGCATGGTGATGTAAATTTACACATCACTGATATAACACAGGTAAAAATCTAAGTCATTGTCATTGTGGCAAGGTTCTATTCTATAGTGGCCTAGAAATAAAATTTGTTGACTGTACATATTTGGCCCACACATTTGCAATTAAATGTGAATTTTGATAGACCACCCTGCTAATTATCGAATCAATAAATTTAATAAACAACTCTTATCATTCATGAGATTTTTGATGTCTAAAAATTACGACTTTTACCACTAACTTATTGCATGACTATCTGACGGATTGACTCACTCACTCATCAGAATGTTTGAGAACTTTCAGTTGATATTTGGCACCCAGCTAGGTAATTGTGTGTATAAAAAAGAAAAACTCCGCAAATAGTAAAAAAATACCGCAGCACTATTAATTAACAGGAAGCGCTGCCAACTTATCCCAACAAAGACATTAACATAAAAATATACCAGAGTAAGCGGATACTATAAGTGAGATTTGACTGAAAACCAAGTTCATACAATAGTATTTAATGCCACCGTTGCAAAATTAAGGTTCTTGAATTCGAGTACCGCGTTTAGGCCACGAGGCTTGCCAAATGGCCTAAGTAAGATCCAAGATTTTAAGACCTAATTGTGTAACTATTGCATACAATAATTTTTAAATGAGCAATACACAGATTTTTTCTTACAGTAATCGTAATTCTCCACAATTATTTTTACGTACGGTAGCCTTTTTTTTTAACAAATATGCTGATGTTCTCTTTTTGAAATTCATTTGATTTAAGTAGAGAGATGTCTTACGAATATTAAAGCTCAATAGCGGGTACCATAGAGTATAGAATTTTGTTACACGTTTAAAAAGTGCGTTGTTGTGATTTTGTCTGTGAAATTATAATTGACAGATTACAGTACGCCAGTATAAAAAAACTCCCAAGATAACAGTTTTTGTCGTACATAACGTTCATCAGTTGATTAAAATCAGTTGTTATGTTATTTGCTACCTAATACTGTGATATGGCTAGATTTCACCCACTAATTTTGATAGTTAAGTCAGAGTATATCGAGGCAAATATTCGAATAACGGCCCAGCCACGACTTTGCGCGACCAGCAGCAGCGGCAGGGTTTGCCCTCGTTTGGTCTAATTGACAACATTTCATATTTATAACAGGTGGAAATGAATATAGAGATCGACAGGGCTTTATGTCGTGTACCTTAAAAAAAAATCTTGGAATTTATTCTTCTGTATTTAAGGAAATATAAGAAAATACATCAAATAACTGCAATCTAAGACAATACGGGCTGAATAGGGTTGTTGTCTAAACCAAAGAACGAAAACATAATTTTTTTTTTTATTTGACGTTGACAGATGACAGATGCATACGAGTTTTATTAAGTTTTTTTTTAATAAGAAAACCGACTAAAGTAACCGTTCCATTAAGTTCTGGTTTTGGTGTTGCCACATTTTAAAATGAGTATGTTTTTATAAATTAATAATAAAATAAGTAATCATCTCAGAAAATAAATAAAAACAGAGATTACTTCATCTTTTTAAGCAGAATTCAGAAAAGTAATAAAATGATAGTCTTAAAAATATGAAATGTTTTCAATTGTTGTTGTCTGCCATACTTAATTTTGTCTAAAATTACTTTGTACACTTATTCAGTTTGCCTAATATTAATTTATTCTAAAATCACTGAAGCGGAGATGTGCGGAATCGACCAATCACAAAAGTGAACAAAAGTGAAGCGGAACAGATACAGATTACAACTCAGGTGATTGGCCGATTCCGCACGTCTCCGCTTCAGTGGAGGCAGCCTTATGCTCCGACGACAGGGCTTGTTTCCTAAAATTATAGTAAATCTACAAATGCGTTAAGTCAGATGTACTTCGTAGTTATTTTATTGTTCAGTTAATTGAGTTCACCACATCTTTTAGCCCTTAGAGCCTGCCTTCTATTTTTTTATTTACAAGAAGAAGCACAGTTGCTTTTTGCTATTATTTGTCATTTTTATTTCTTTACAGATCTACTGCTAATAATATGCTGCAACAATTATGAAAATAGGTCACTGGCGAATAAACATAATTTCACTAAACGTTGTTTTACTCCTAGGTAATTTCATTATGATTGTACAAACCGTAAGAGTACAATGTTTTACCACCTGTTCACGTGTTTGCATTATTTATTATCGTTACTAAAATGGGACCCAGAAAAAAGAATTCAAGAGTACCAATTTGAGTGAACCGTGTATTCCGCGTATTAAAAGAAAGACGTGCAAGAGTCCTATAAAAAACAAAGGTACGAGAGCCAACGAAAACCTCGAAATCGTGCACAGCGATATATGTGAGCCGGTTGATGAACCGTCCTTCGAAGGTTCGAGGTATGTTCTCTTGTTTAAAGGCGATTTTACTCGAAAGACTCATGTTTATTTTTTAATGATAAGAGTGGAACGGTTGATAAGTTTCGCGAATATAAGGCGGAAGTCGAGAATGAAACGAATGGGTGAGCCCATATTATATACAAACTCTTGGTATAATTTCAATTTATAAACATACAAAAGATATAATGCACGATATAATATAATAAATAATAAGAAATACCATAATTTCATGAAATATAAGGCTTGATAGGTATAACATTCGATTCATATATTATAATGGTTAATTTGTGTAATAATTTTAGATATAATATGAAATAATGAAATGAAATAATGAAATAATGAAATGATGAACTTTATTCTGCAAGTAGGCCACAAGGGCACTTCTACATGTCTGAGTCGGCATTTCACAAGAGGAGACCACTGTTGAGAAGAAACGCCGAAAGAAACTCAACAGTCAGTCATTTTTTCATAAAGGATAAGTACTTAACTATTACAGTATATGAACTTGACTATACGTAGTTCTCGAAGAAAACATATGAAAAGTGTATTCTAAGATATAAATGAGGACTAGTGTAAGAATAAAATATAGAAACTATATGCTTTCTTATTAGAACTGTGTCCCTTAAACTAGTCAGGTCCAATCTAAGGAGTCAGTTACTCGGTTTCTGGTTCAGGCCATGCATTTTCGTCTGTCAGATAGTCCTCTACTGTATAATATGCTTTTGACATTAGAGATTTTTTTAAATATTTTTTAGATGGAAAGGCTAAATTTAAAATGTGATCAGGTAACTTGTTATAAAAAATAATACATTGGCTTAAAAATGATTTATATACTTTACGAACACGAAACTTTCTGATAGTAATTTTATTTTTATTTCTAGTGTTAAAATTGTGGACATCGTAATTTTTTGTAAATGAATCTATGTTCTTAATAACATACATAATACTCTCATAAATATATTGGGACGCTACAGTTAAGATGTTTATATCTTTGAAAATGTCTCTTAAGGAGTCACGAGAATTCAGGTTATATATAGAACGAATAAAAGAAAGAAAGAAAGAAAGAAAGAAATACATTTATTCCTGGCGTGACCATAATACATAATTAACACAATAGATAACAATAAAAACAAAAACATACGAATCGCTCTTTTTTGTAGCACAAATATAGTCTGAATGTCAGCTGCTTTGCCCCAAACCAGAATACCATATGACATGACACTATAAAAATATATATGAAATAATATAATAAAAATAAGTATGATTAACTAAGCGAGCTGTATCACTCAATTGTCTAATTTTCCTAACAGCGTACGCTGCTGAACTTAATTTACCTGCAAGCACTGCTATATGTGGACTCCATTTCAAATGACTGTCCAATGTTATACCTAAGAATAATGCATTATTCACCATTTCTAAGCATTCAACATTTAGTAATATAGTAGAATCTACCGCCGTAACATTTGGTAAAGCAAATCTAACACATTTAGTATTCTTGGAATTTAATAGAAGATTATTAGTAGTAAACCAGTTAAGTACTTTATCTAGTGTGCAATTAATTTCCACATTGTCGGTTGATTTCCGGTTAACCTTGAAAATTAATGATGTATCGTCAGCAAATAGTACTATATTACAAAGATTATCTACTATAGATGGTAAGTCATTTATATAAACCAGAAATAGAAATGGACCTAAAATAGAGCCCTGTGGCACTCCTAGCTTAACTGTAGCTCCATTGGACTGGGTTCCATTTACATCCACTATTTGCATTCTATCACTGAGATATGAAGACATAATGTCTTCAAATGCTTAAAGCATTTGAAGACAGACCATAATGTTCTAATTTCAAAATGAGTGTTTTAGGATGAACGCAGTCGAATGCCTTAGAAAGGCCACAGAAGATCCCAATTGCATCACAAGATTCCTCCCAGCTGTCATAAATGTGTTTAATAAGTGCAGATGCTGCATCAGTCATGGAACGTCCCCTTGTGAATCCAAACTGTTTACTGGACAGTAATTTATTTCTATTGACTTGTCCTTATTATTTATTTATATATTTATTATTGGTCAGATCACTCAAATCACCCGATTTAAAAAGAGGTATGACTTTACTAAATTTCATAAGATCTGGGAAAACTCCCTCTGCTATGCAACTATTGTAAGTCAAAGCTAGGTAAGGCGAAATTGAATCTATGATATGATGAATGATTTTTACTGATGTTCCCCATAAATCCTCTGTTTTCTTTAAATTGAGTGATTTCAATGTTTTAAAAACATCTACAGTATCTACTTGACTAAATTTAAACTTAACATCACATTTCTTACAATTAGCACAAAGTTAGGTATGGGCTTCAGATGCAGATGATTGTAAACTTTTTGTGGTATCAACTGCAATGTTGGAAAAATAATCCTCGAATGCCGAGGCAACATCATGATTTGACATAGACAGACAGACCGTTTTCTTTAACAATGTTGACTGGCAATTGCGAGTTTTGGATTTACCAGTTTCTCTGTTAGTAACATTCCAAATAGTTTTCACTTTGTTATCCGACATTTTGACTTTAGAACTATTATTAATGATCCAAATCAACTGTTTAATTTTTTATTTGAAATAATTATATCACATTTTAATCGAATATTCACAACAAAGACTACATCCGAGTCTAATATAAAGAGTAAATTCAGTGAATGGGCAACAAAGGGAATTTACACAAGCAGAGACAGGCTGTATGAATTATACGGAATGAAAGAATACAACAGAGACAGTGTCTTTCTAGAATATGTCAAAAAGTATTCCAAAGTCTTCAAAAAAGTATGTTTTGCTGCCAAATCCATATACATCGCGTCAAAAGTCCAGTCTTCAGACAACAAAATTAAAACCGTCTGGAAGATTATAAATCAAGAAAGTGGTAAATTGAAGTTTCGTGATTATAAATTTAATATACATTGTGACCATAAAATAATTAATTCCGATTTAGAAGTAGCAACCGCTTTTCAGGGTTTTTTCTCTAACATAGCTAGTAATACCACCAAAGACCTAGACTCATCTGCCATTCAAGCACAACTACTGCTGCGTACCTCAGTAGACCAGTGTATCCATAGTTTTAATTTTAACCCTGTTACCCCACAAACTATTTGTAAAACATTTAGAAGTCTCAATAATAAAAGTACTGAAGATATATGGGGAACGTCAGTTAAATTAATTAATAATATCATAGACATAATTGCGCCGCATTTAGCCACGATCTTCAACAAATGTATTAGTGAGGGAATATTTCCTGATTTAATGAAGCTCAGTAAAGTCCTACCCTTATTTAAATCCGGCGAAAAAAGCGACTTAATGAATTTTCGTCCGATTTCTATTTTACCTGTCCTAAGTAAAGTCTTTGAAAAACTTATGCTAAATCAGTTACTGGCTCATTTCAATAATCATAACTTGCTGCATAATCAACAATTCGGATTTAGAAAGGGAAAATCGACTACGGATGCCGCTTCTACGCTTATTAAACATGTCTACAATATTTGGGAATGCTCTTGTGATGCGATAGGGATTTTTTGCGACCTGTCGAAGGCCTTCGACTGTGTGGAACACCAAACCATAACACTGAAGTTGAAACACTACGGATTATCTGAGACGTCGTTAAAACTCATCTCGAGCTATCTCAGTCAAAGGAAACAGACGGTAGTTATCAACGGGACTCGGTCTGACGAAACGACTATTAAACTAGGGGTACCGCAGGGGTCCATTCTAGGCCCATTCCTTTTCCTGGTTTACATAAACGACTTACCAAATATTGTCAAAGACGATTGCCACATAGTGTTATTTGCAGATGACACATCTCTAATTTTCAAAGTTAACCGTAAGTCTCAAAACTATGACGAGATAAACAAAGCACTGACTAAAATATTAAATTGGTTTACAGTAAACAATCTGCTACTAAACTCTAAGAAAACTAAAGTTATAAAATTCACGCTGCCAAATGTAAAATCGGTTAGTGGTAGCATTCATATAAATAACGAAAGTATAGAATTTGTTGACAAAACAGTTTTTCTAGGTTTGACTATTGACAAAAATCTACAGTGGAGCCCGCATATATCTTTATTAGCCAGCAGATTAAGCTCTGCAGCATATGCAGTTAGAAAGATTAGGCAACTCACTAATGTAGATACAGCTCGGCTAGTTTACTTCAGCTACTTTCATTGCATAATGTCATATGGTATTTTGCTGTGGGGTAAAGCTGCCGACATACAAACAATCTTTGTCCTACAGAAAAGAGCAGTGCGGTTCATATATAACATGAATTCACGAGAGTCACTTAGAGAACATTTTAAAACAATTAATATTCTTACAATGGCATCGCAATACATTTATGACAACATTATTTATGCATTGAACAACATGGATTCGTTCCAAAAAATGCGGAGCTCTAGAAACGATCATAAAATTGCCATCACCAAGTTTCGTGTCCGGAAAGTCCATAAGTCTTTCCTGGGCCAATGCATGCTTTTCTTTAATAAGTTACCTAAAGAAGTTCTCGAACTGCCCCTACAAGGTCTTAAAAAATATTTAAATAACAATTTATTACAAAAGGCGTACTCACAGACAACCCCCACTAGACGGAGCATGTAAGGCGACCCGCACGCACCAACGATATGGTACGGCAGAACATTAAAGTATGAACACGGCGGCCACCGTTTAGTTGCGTCCTTGTTTATGATCCATGCGTACGTCAACGAAAAAAGAAATTAAATAAATAACATGGTAAATTGTAGTGTTAAGTGGTGTAGAGAGACCTCATAAACATGGACGCAACTAAACGGTGGCCGCCGTGTTGGTACTTGAATGTTTTGCCTTACCATATCGTTGGTGCGCGCGGGTCGCCTTACATGTGCCTTACATGCTCCGTCTAGTGGGGGTGGTCTGTGGGCGTACTATACAGTTGAGGAATACCTGAATGACAAAAACGCCTGGCCCATTAGGCCTTCCTTACAGGTATAACCAAGCTTTTATTATGTCTTTTTCCCCTCGTTATTTTTTATCCTGGGATTGCTTACGTATATTTGAACTTGTTGGCTCCTGTTAGTCCAGTCTAGTCGTAGAACTGAGCCGAGACATCTGTAGCAATTAATCTATAAATGAAACAATTTTAATTTCAATCACGAATTTAGGGTATAATCATTTCGGGGAAATTATTTTAGCACATATCCAATTATTAAATGAATAATTTTAATGAAAATGACATAGTTTTAAGAAAATGACATATAGCTTACCATTGTTAAATTATTTCCGGTTGAGGGTGTTTAATCCTTCAACGGTTTTTATTGTTCCTTTGTTTTATGATACTGTGTTTAGTGAATAGTTTTAATTATTGATTGTTTTCGCAAACCCTGTGCTGTACACATTTTGAGCAGTAAACTTTTACTATACTCCTTACGTGCAATTATTAATTGCAAACCACACTGACGTGTACTGTACGTTCCTACGTTTCTTGTTTAATGTATACCGGATGGACATATGAATGGTTTGAAGTTTTGGCAATGGCAGTTTTGCAGTGGTGTTGCCATTTGCGATGATGCGTGCTTACCACTCAATCCATTCATTCTGTTTTATTTTATTTGATGTGATTTGATTTGATTTCTGTTTTATTTGATGTGTTTTTTTTTTCTGTTTTGCTCCTTTTTATGTTCATCTTGTTTCAATTTATATAATTATAATGTGTTGCAATGAAAATATTTTAATTTATAATTTACTATGGTAACTTTTGACAAATACCTAATTATTACTTGTGTTACCTATATTGTTTAGTTTAACTTTTGACGATGCAAAAGTGATACTTGTGATCCAATTTGAATAAATGTTCTTTTCTTTCTTTCTTTCTTTCTTTCATATAATTTGCTTTTGCAGCTATGCACACTTGCTGAAACAATTTTGAATAGTTCTTAACATAGTTTAAAAATTCTGCGTCCTTGTTCACTTCCTTCTCTCCATACAGTTCATAAAGCCTGGTTCTGCTTCTATGAATACCTACAGTAGCCCATTCACTAAACTTTGTTTTTGTAGTCGACCCAGAAATAGTTTTCTTTTTGAAATGTGTATTGAACTGATCCATTATTATGCCAGATAAATCTTTGTAAGTGCTATTTAAGTCGTTACATGAGAGAGGTAACATGCAAAGATCGTTACGAATTTCATTTTTGAATGATTCCAAACGATAAATAGTTTTTTTTTTTTTTAATTTATTTATTCAAAACAAGGAACTTATGATCTAGTACATAAAGTACGGTGAGCGAAAACCGCGCACGGTTTATATGTCACCGCGTTATCTCTCGCTTACAGCCTATCACAATATTACATAAATTATCTTAGCAAACGTAGGTTGATTTGACCAATATGGGCCAAGACAAGATATACTCTTTGGAGTTATGGGTCTGCATGTTATAGATTGTGGTGTTTCCTTTAAATTGTTAGGAAAAGAAGCTTTCTGTCTTCTATGATCTGAATTAAAACACTTAAATATTTTCTTTTCTAAGTACTCACAATCACAGAAAATATTATCTTAACAGGTTTTACTAGTTACACCTACCCGGGTAGGCTCCAGGAACATATTGACCAAACGAAAAGATTTGAACAAACTTAACAGCTTAAAAGTATCACTGGTAAATAACATTATGGTCTCTGTATTTTGTATAACAATTATGACATATAATATAATATCATTTGAAATATCTATCATATAAACTAATATTATATGATATATACCTAGTACCATTTTATAGGAAACACCCAAATACTCCGAAATATTTTATTCCGATTTTGCTTATTCATTATTCCTAAGAAATAAGAGTGTTCGAGAATTATAACATCGAAGAGTTAAAAGCTCAACGTGGCTCTAGCCCGAAAAACAGAATTCCGATTTAGAATTTTCCGAAATTTCATAGCTTTTTCGGAATTTTAACATTCGGTAAAATAAACTTTTGTATTTTCAATCATCGCAATTTTCACTTTTAAAACTGATAAATTTCGGATTTTTGAAAATCGGAATAAGCAAAATCGGAATAAAAAAATCGGAGTACTTACCTATATGTGTAAGAGCGAAACGAGCGCAGGCAAGGTAGGTAAAGCAGGTCCGACTTGGCTTAAGTTAGGTACGACAACCAGCGAAGCGAGGAGGAGTGTTGGGTTAAACTGTGACCGTAACGAGCGAGCGAAGCGAGCGAGCTGCGCAGGTCCGACTTGGCTTACGATTCCTAACATTACCCTTTTTCACCTTAAGGCAGATCCGACTTGGCTTAGGTTAGGTACGACGACGAGCGAAGCGAGGAGGAGCGTTAATTTGAACTATAACCCTAACGAGCGAGCGTAGCGAGCGAGCCGCGCAAGTCCGACTTGGCTTACGATTCCTAATATTACCTATTTCACTTTAAGGCAGATCTGACTTTGCTTAGGTTAGGTACGACGACGAGCGTAGCGAGGAGGAGAGTTAGATTTAACTATGACCTTAACGAACGAGAGAAGCGAGCGAGCCGCGCAGTCCAACGTGGCTTACGATTCCTATCATTACCTATTTCACCTTAAGGCAGATCCGACTTGGCTTACGATTCGTAACATTACTTCGATGCTTCGATTGCGTCGATGTTTCTTCAAATCTTTAAATCGTTCCGGATGCATGCGGCAGACATGTCCAGCCCAGTCATATTTCAGCTGAGCACCACCTTCATCACCACCACCACCATCATCACCACCACCACCATTTCCACCACCTTCATCACCGCCACCACCGACATCACCACCACTACCATTAACCACCATCATCACCACCACCACCATCACCACCATCATAATCACTACAATCACCATCACCACACTACCGTTGTCGTGTGATTGTAATAATTTTCTGTCTTATGTTGATGTTGTAACGGAACTGCTCTAGTGGGCCAATGGTTTTATGACGTGAGGCGCCATCTAGTGATTTATTGGGAGTCTATTGTAAGGAGTCGGCGTCTGCGCTGCCTTGCCTTACAGCGCCATCTCGTAATTCATTGATGAATTGGGTATTGATGGGGTTGCTGGAGCGCGGATTAAGTTTGGATCTTTCGCACTAGGGGGCGTTGGATGAACAGGGATAAAAAAAGGATTGAGTTTATTAAATATTTTAATATAATTAGAAGGCCGCATGCTGTATTGGTCTCGACGCTAGTAGGTAATTGTGCTGGAAAGCTCAGTTGTTGTAAGATCACATGCAGAGGTCCTGGGAGTGATGGTTGCATGGACTGAAACAGGAAAAGAATTAAAATTAATTAAGTTGCCATCGATGACTTCGGGTCTCAGCGAGTTGGATTATATCTTTGTTGTTGCAACTATATTACACTCTCACTGTAGGATGTTCACTAATATATTTATATACTTATATGGATATTTGTATCAGAAGAGGAATGATATTTGGGAGATCAATAGAAGTTACTAGAGTAGTCGCTACAACTAGAACATTATAATTAGAATTTTATTGATTGTTAGGAATTCATGAATGTATTGTTGTATATCATTGGTGTTATACTAAACAAATAAGTATATACCATGGAATGTCACAATGCTATGATGGGAAGTATCTCTTGATTAATATTTTATTATCAGGAACGGTTATATATTATAAGAACTAGTCTCAATCTATGAGAAATTGAACGATGATGGTATGTGAGATGGATTTATAAAGGAACAAGAAGTAATGTACTTACATTTCAATATCCTTGAGTGATGAAATGGCCGAGACACTGCTTCTCTCTCGACATGCACGATTTTGATAGGTAATGTCTTGCATGTTTTCCACTATTTGTGTGATGTAACTGGGAGGGTTTAGATTAAGTGAAATGCCTTAGGTCATGTTTATGAGTACACTGTTGTATAAATTATTTCCTGTTCACAATCACTTAGCAAAAGGAGATGAACTTAACCAGGAGAGGTTATTATTTATACATTTGATGTGCGAATGCTTTGAATACATAACTTGAATAGATATTTGCGTTGGGTAGTAGGATGTAGGACACTATTTATGTTTTAAAACTACAATTATTATGGTAATGTGGTCTGTCAGGTGATGGAAGATGTCAGTGACGTTTTGGGAGAAATTGCGTTTAAGTCACGTTCTTATTATCTTACAGGGGTTGGGAACTTTTAAAACTTACCGAATTTTAAAGACAACTATGTTGGGATTAATAATTAATCTATAGTAATAAAGATAAATTTAAATGTGGTTTAATTTGCCGCCAATATCATTGGCTACAGTAGCGACCAACGGCGAGTAGCGGAACTAAAATATATCTACCTATAAGCCTATGGATGTCTTTTACTTGTGGAAGATGTATATAATATCGACCAATGAGGAACTCGGAATTCATTGAAACATAACACACATGTACACAAAATAGTTCCGCTATCCGACGCAGTGGCGCTTATTGGAAGATTTTTATCGAGAATGTCCCAAAGGTTGTAGCTCTAGGAAAACGATGGATATATAAGGAGATGTACGGAAGGCCTGGGAGTTCAGTCTGGATCAAACGTGCGCGACGGCGAAGCTCTGCTCGAGCGATCACTGGTGAGTCGATAAACCACACATTGGGTCAAATAGTTTGGTGAAGTCAGCTGTCGGGAAATCAGCTGACTTGGTAGTTTGATAAAATGTTCCGTGATTGTAAGGCGCGACCCCTAGGTAATATAAATAGTTTCTATTCGTTACAAATAAAAGTAATTAGTGGCATTATCAGTGCGTATTTGGTGAGTGCTTATGATAGAATACAGTGATGTGTGGTTCTATGTGATGGTAGTGAAGTGGCCTTGTTTGGATTGTTTGCTTGCAATAATCCTTATTGCAAGAGGGGTAAGCTTTATTGACTTTTAATGGTTAGAATTTTAGGAGTGTCCATTCCGCCCAGATTGATAGGTTCCCTTTTTCATTTTGGTAACTATATTATTGCCATTGAGAATCTAAGCATATGAGTAATCAGTGCTCTTACAATAAGTATTCCTGATACTGACTCAGACTAAGATTTCAGGGTAAAGTTATGTAAATCACTCTGTTTCAATTTTGCCCTACTATAGCATGGCATGTTGATAATTTGTGTTACAAAAATTGTTAAAATAAACTATGTCTGTCAAAAGCCTGGTTAATAATTTCACCTACTACACACCTTACCTACTGACTGAACACGTCTGACACATATATATTGGTATTGGTATTGGTATTGGTATTGGTACACAGATTTGTCTCTGTTTAAAAATGGATACTGAGACAGATCTGTCTTAATGGTATAAGGTATGTGGTGGACTCTCTCCTTCAAAGCAATGTCAGTGAACAGAATGTTCAGCTTGGAGAAATATGCTACATGAGTAGTCAGGTTGGTTGTCTGTTCCAGATTGACATGAGAGGCTAATCTGATATGGCGACTGGTTTGCAAAGACCTTTTGTCATACATAGTACCGGGACGAAGCTTATCGCTGGTCAAAGGAGTCCTCAATAGAGCAATTCCAGAGATCGGCTATAAACTTTAATCTTTGGGAGGCTCGGGGTCTGTATTGTTGTGCCTAAATCCATCTCCTAAAGACTTGGGGTATTCTCTAACGAGGGAGATGGTTGGTGGCTATCAACTTAGCAGATACTCTTTGTCAACCGGCTAGACCTTAATAGGCGCAACGACTAAACCCATATTTGATCCAAGTTGAATATGTTCTCTAATAATTAAAAAATGCTGATGGGAAAAGTCTGGTATGGTAAAGGTTTTACAAAGGTAAAATATCCTACCCTTCCCTCTGACTCTCCTGACACAGTTTCATATTTTTATCATAAAGAAACGGCTGGTTTCATTGTTATATCAAACTATTATCATCACCCAACCATGTTGTGTTAATCCATTGCTATGGTCTGGTATTACTTAAGTGTCATTTCTCAGTTGTGATTCTCTTATGAGATGGATGATCTGTCTATATATCTAATAATAGCTGAAACAGACACTACCAGTATTTTCATACTGCATGTACAAGCGACCATTATGGCCGAATATATTTAATTGGTTCATTAGTCATTTATATTGACATAACTTGGTGGCGAGATATTAACATGAGGAAATGGCTGAGTCCATCTCCTGGTTTACCTATCCAACTCAGCTGTCAGGTTGTGTACCTTACTGCCTTGGTCTTGTGCTCCTTTTAGTGTCATGTATCAGTTGCATGTCTCCTGAGACAGATTATCTATCTATATGTTTAATAACAGAAAGAGACACTAGCAATATTTTATATTGCATCAACATATGACCATTTAGCAGAATATATTTATTTTGACATAACTTGGTGGTGAGAAATCTCTATCAATAACTTATAATGGAATTAGCTGTTTATTATAGCGTTCCAAATATGTGTCTTCCCTTTATCCTGTCAAGGACGGATTTATTTGTTGGACGTATCCGATTTCCGGACAGCGGGGTGGGGCTGTCCTTTCCTAAACAAAAAACCCCTTTAGTTATATATTTATGTATTATATCGAACACTAAACAGCCATACACTATCCACATTCCTACTGGATCATTTGGAAAAATGTTAGAACAGAGACATTGCATCATATAAATAAATATTTCAACCTTTATTTATTATTTGTTTATTAATTAAATAACTAACACTACTTCTCGCCCAAGATGTATATTTAGATTCATTAACCTTCATTCTTGCTTCTGCAAATAATTATTAAATAATATTGACTTGTCCTAAATAAACTGCTAATGTAGTCTGATTTGTATCCTTACCGCAGAGAATCTGGTTATTATAACACACAACTGGATCCTATAACCCACTAGACATGATCACAATCTATTATTAATTAAGGCCAAAACATATAATCAAATTGCTATATCAAATACTGAATTCTGGTAGTGAGTCTGGTAAGGTGACTGACCCTTGCTCCATTTGCTTCTTCCAGTTGAAGTTTTTACAATGTGCAACTAATACACCAAGTAGTTGTTGCAATGCGTCTGAAGCAGCCCTATGCGTCTTACATGCAACATTTATTTATTTATTTATTTAAACTTTATTGCACAAAAGAAAAACTTAACGTACAAAAGGCGGACTTAATGCCATGAGGCATTCTCTACCAGTCAACCTTAGGGCAAAGCAGAGAAATTGTAGGCGGTGCATCAGACAACATAATTACATATAATTAAAATACTCATATTAGGTACATACATATATATATAATATACATATATATAAATAGATACATACATAAATATATACGACGACATTGACACTGAAATTCAAGTTCAGTTTTTGGTAGGCAGTGTCCGCCCTGTGCCATGGCCGAATTAGCCAGTCCTCCATGTCATCCCCATAACCCAATTTGTATTTAGATTCCTTATATCCATCAATAGTTCTTGCACCCAGCGGGCGCTGTCTCTATGTGCGCCCCATGACATGGATAGAGAGAGAGCTCGATTTACACCCTACATTCCATTAAATTGTCGGAAGGGCCTCCACGCGTTGGCTTCAGCTCCGTGCACGCCTCCGAACGGTCCGGGAAACTATTGTCCCGTGAGCGGGTGTGACACACAAATTCTAACTTCCACAAAAATGTCTCTGTTTATGACACAATGCTACACGCGTCTATTGACTTTGAGGTACTAGAGTAAGTTACCATGTGGACGACAGCAAGGCACTGATATGTATATAAAGAAAATAATTATATTATTTCTTTAAGTTGTACTGTATAGCACGCTCGGTCGGTAAGCAGTCACTATGTGCGCATGTACTCCATAGATGGCGCTGTGCGCTGTGAGTAATGGCGGCCTACACGGTTGGTAAAACAGCCTATATGAAAGAGCTGTCAAAAACCACAGTGATTGAGCATAATTTTGTGGTTAGAATTTAAAGAGGGAATTGTGATAATTTCAATAAGAGACTTTAATTGTCGTTTCTTTGTTTACAGGTGAGTTTATAGGATTTTAAGTTAGTTAAACAGTGTTATTATTATCACCGTGTGTATGTAAGAACTAAAATAAAAACTTTGTTTACAGAGCAACACAATAGTTTCAATGACAATTACCGAAAGAGTTATTGTCTTATAAAACGACAATTCTAGTTAAAAACGAAGAAATATGGAAAAACTACAATTTAAATTTGTAGTAGTGGGATCAGCGGATGGAAAAACAAATGTGATATGCATAACTAGTATTGAAACACCTGAAGGACGTGTTTTTGAGCTCCCAGATGACTTAAAACCCGCCAGTAAGCACGCTGCTATATTGTCTTCAGAAGTATATCGGAAAATAAAAAATTCATTAAAAAAAAGACATCAAACACGCGCGGTGTGGATTCCTTTAAATACGGATTTGAGAGCCATATATTTAGATGAGGGTGAAAACGTACAGTTTGGTGACCAGTATTTAGATGAGATCACTGGACGGACAATGCCATCACACAATAGTACGAATAGTTATGTGCCGGAAGTGAAAAATGTAGGTAAAACTGCGGAGAGATTTTTGATTGAAAAATTTTCTAATAAAACATCGAACGCTGACCAATGGATTAATGAATTTGAAAGTGAATGTGGAAGATTCGAGATCCTACAGGATGAAGAGAAAATTGAGATTTTAAAACATCTTTTAGAAAAACAGTGCCTAGATTGGTATAGTAGTATGTTAATAAAATTGACGGTGAATTCCAAATGGGCAGTCTGGAAAAGTAACTTTTGTGAAACATTTGGAAATAAAGGTTGGTCCCAAGTCAAATATGCATTTACATTTAGATTTCAAGCTGGATCCTTACTGGAGTATGCCACGAAAAAAGAAAGACTACTCTTAGAGGTTAACAAGCACATCGATACCCAAACCATGATAAATCTTATTGTTATGGGATTACCAGATTACATTATGGATAAGATAGACAAAGAAACTGTAAAATCAACTGCGACACTCTACAATGAAATTGGAAAGCATGAATTTGTAGCGAACAAAAACAATTTTAGCAGGAATAAAAGATATACCTATGATTATAAAGTAAAGACTGATAAATTTAAACCTTGCAAAACTTGCGAAAATTTAAATAAAGGTGTCCGGTTCCATCCTGAAGAAAAATGTTGGTTCAAAGAGACAGATAAATTTAACCATAAGAGAAACAATGGGAAAACGGTCAATAATACTGTGATTGATGTTGAACTTAATTATGAGGATAAAAAAAACGAATAATAACACCATTAATTAAAGTCGAACTATTATTAGACACAAAATTAGATATATTTGGAATATACGATTCAGGCTCAAATGTTTCTATAATAAATTCCAAATTGATAAGACTGAAAGGAGAAGAAATACGTGATTATAAAAGTGATAATTTAATCACAATTAATGGTGTTAAAAAGACGATTGGTTTGACAACTATTAAAATGAAGATTTTTGATATTGAAGAAAAAGCTGAAGTATATATAATAGATGGAGAAGAGTTTAAATATGATTTTCTAATTGGATTGGATATCATAAAACAATTTAGATTGGTTCAAGATGAAAATTTGAAAATCACTCAAAAGAGAGAAGAAATAAAAATTGAAGATGAAAATAATCCTATAGATAAGGAAAATGATAAGAAGGAAGAAAAGAATGAAGAAAACAACCCATGTTCAATTAATTTTAATGAACATATAAAAGAAGAAAATTTCAACATAAGCATGAGTAATTTAAATACTCAACAAAAGTCGGAGATATACGAATTGATAGACAATTACAAATCAATATTTGCCAAAGACAAATATGACATTGGTACGGTCAGAGATTATGAAGCACGCATCGATCTACTCGTTGATAAATACTGCAGTAAAAGGCCCTACCGATGCTCAGTTGAAGACAAAAAGGAAATCGAAGAACAAGTGGCTAAGCTACTTGACAAAAATCTTATTGAGGAATCATATAGTCCATTTGCGGCGCCGGTAACACTAGCTTTCAAAAAAGAAGACAATAGGAAATCAAGGTTGTGTATAGATTTTAGAGATCTAAATAAAATTGTGGTTCCTCAAGCTCAACCTTTTCCATTGATCGACGACCTAGTGATAAAAACAAGAGACTCGACATATTTTACGACTTTGGACATCAATTCAGCCTTTTGGTCAATTCCGCTTAAAATAGAAGACAGAAAGAAAACTGCATTTGTAACACAGGAGGGACATTTCCAGTGGATGTGTTTACCATTTGGCTTGAAGACTTCACCGGCTATTTTTCAAAGGATACTGGGTAATATTTTAAGAAAATATAAGCTTAATGATTTTGCAGTTAACTACATTGATGATATCTTAATATTTTCTAAATCTTTTAGTGAACACATAAACCATTTAACACAATTGTTACAAGCTATAAAAAAGGAAGGTTTTAGATTAAAATTTACAAAATGTATATTTGCTTCGAATTCTGTGAAATATCTCGGCCACATAATAAATAATAATACAGTGCGACCCGTAAGAGATAATTTAGTTTCAATTAAAGATTTTCCAATACCGAAGACTCAAAAAAATGTTAGACAATTTCTGGGGAAAATAAACTTCTATCATGAGTATATACCAAAAAGTGCGATAATTTTGGAACCCCTGCATAATTTACTTAGGAAAAATCAAAAGTTTATTTGGACAGCAGATTGTCAAAAATCTTTTGAAAATATAAAAAAATTGTTGTGTTCACAGCCAATTTTAGAAATATTTGATCAGAATTTGCCGATAAATATTCATACAGACGCGTCTTTGGAAGGAATTGGGGCCGTATTAAAACAAACACAACCAAATGGAAAAGACAAACCAGTGGCATATTTCTCAAAAAAACTAAATCAAGTACAAAAGAAAAAAAAAGCTGTTTATTTAGAATGCTTAGCTATTAAAGAAGCAATAAGATACTGGCAATACTGGCTAATAGGTAAGTCTTTTACAGTGTTTTCTGACCACAAACCATTGGAAAATTTAAATATTAAATCTAGAACGGATGATGAGTTAGGAGAATTAACATATTACCTATCACAGTATGATTTTAAAATAAAATACGCCCCGGGAAAAGAAAATATAGAAGCAGATTGTTTAAGTAGGAATCCGGTGTTGGAAGCAAGTGAGGATACAGATGAACAATTAAAAATTGTAAATATGGTAAAACTTACTGATATTGTTACAGATCAGGAAAACAATAAAGATATTCAAAACAATAAATCAAAATTAATATCGAGACACAATGTTTATTATAAAACGGTAAGAAAATGTGAGAAAATTATTTTATCAGAAGATTTCAGTAAAAAACTTATTAAAGATGTACATGAAAACATGTGTCATTTAGGTGTTAAACAAATGCAAAACAAACTAAGTACATTATATACAGCAAAAAATTTAACTATAAATATTAAAAAACATTGTGAAAGCTGTGAGATATGCATAAAAAATAAAACGCGAGGACAAAATAAGTATGGTCTAATGTCACATTTAGGTCCAGCCACAAAACCTTTCGAAATAGTCTCAATAGACACGATTGGAGGCTTTGGTGGCTCACGATCAACTAAAAGATATTTACATCTGTTAGTAGACCATTTTACTCGATATGCTTATATTGTTACCTCAAAAACGCAAAATGCTAATGATTTTATTAAATTAATCAATAAAGTTACAGATTCGAACACAATTGGCCTACTTCTCTGCGATCAATATCCGGGAATCAATTCTAAAGAGTTTAAAACATTTCTAAATGAAAAATCAATAACAATAGTCTTCACTGCAGTAAATGCCCCTTTTTCTAACGGGTTAAATGAAAGACTTAATCAAACACTTGTAAACAAAATCAGATGTAAAATAAATGAAAAATGTAATAAAATAGCATGGACAACCATTGCCCATAACTGTGTAGATAAATATAATAATACAGAACATACAGTTACTGGCTTTGCCCCAAAATACTTGTTGGATGGTACAAATGTTTCATTTTTGCCAAATGAACTAAAAAGAGATAAAACAGAAGTTGAATGGATAAAAGATAGAAAAATTGCATTGGATAATTCAATAAAATCACATAATTATAATAAACAAATTTTTGATAAAAATAGAACTCAATTTCATTTTAATACAGGGGATATGGTATATGTAGAAAATGGGAATAGACTCAATAGAAATAAATTAGATGAGCTAAGGATCGGCCCATTTGAAATTATGGAAAAAATATCAAATTCGATATATAGAATTAATACAGGTCATAGAAAGTCTGAGTCAAATCTCTTTCATATTACAAAGCTTATACCGATACCTACATGAACATGAATATACAGATGTTAACTATAGTTGTGTATAAGATTATATAATTTAGATTTAGTTTTAAATAATAAGTGTAGATAAGTGAAAATTTTGTGAAAATTTTCTTGTTTGAGGAGGGAGATATAAAGAAAATAATTATATTATTTCTTTAAGTTGTACTGTATAGCACGCTCGGTCGGTAAGCAGTCACTATGTGCGCATGTACTCCATAGATGGCGCTGTGCGCTGTGAGTAATGGCGGCCTGCACGGTTGGTAAAACAGCCTATATGAAAGAGCTGTCAAAAACCACAGTGATTGAGCATAATTTTGTGGTTAGAATTTAAAGAGGGAATTGTGATAATTTCAATAAGAGACTTTAATTGTCGTTTCTTTGTTTACAGGTGAGTTTATAGGATTTTAAGTTAGTTAAACAGTGTTATTATTATCACCGTGTGTATGTAAGAACTAAAATAAAAACTTTGTTTACAGAGCAACACAATAGTTTCAATGACAATTCCCGAAAGAGTTATTGTCTTATATGTATTACAGCTTTCACCAATACTCCGCTTATTTTCAAACGTTGGTTGTCCGGACAGGTCAAAGTACGATTGAACTGATACGAATCCCATACCCCTAGGTAGAGATACTGATAACGACGCTCGTGAGAAACATATTACATACATGTTTTTACAGAAGTACAGAAGCTGTTCTGCTACATGCCTTAGTAAGTTAGGTCAAGCTCGAGCCAAAGATGCAGCAATGAATATAGAATTGCACGTCGAGACTTCAGTAGTGTAAATGTATTATAGGTTGTCTAATAACAACCGTCAAAGGTAAGAATATATTAGGTACTAGTTAGGAAAAATAATGGAGAGTGTCGATTTTGCGTAGACTACAGGGCTCTCAATAATAAAACTTTCAAAGATAAGTATCCTCTACCTTTGATTGACGACCAGCTCTCAAACCGCAGTGGAAGCAATTTTTTGATATTGGTAAAGAAAGTCGTCACCTGACTGCGTTCGTCAGCCCGGACTGACATTACGAATTTAAACGTATGCTATTCGGGCTGGCGAAAGCGCCAGCGGTATTTCAAATAATGATGAACTCTTTGTTAGGCGCTAGAAGATTTAAGAGTACTTTGACATACATGGACGATCTCCTTATCCCGGCGTCTTCCATAGATGAAGGTTTCGAGAAATTGGAAGACGTATTGAAGTTGATCGAGGAGGCTGGGTTAACCTTAAAACTGTCAGTGTAGTTTTTTTGACAAGTACCCGTCGAGCATTACTTGTCGTGTACTTAGGGTACGAGATCTCTGCTGAGGGTATAAAACTTTGTGAAAGGGCAATTTTGGCAGTGCGTGATTTTCCCGTGCCCCGCAACGTGCATGAGGTCCATCAGTTCCTGGGCCTGATAAGCCATTTCCTACTAAAACTACTACAAGAAAGATGTGCAATGGTGTTGGGGTAGTAACGAGTTGGAGTCGTTAGACACGCTGAAAGACCGTCTCATAAAACGCCCGCTCCTATCCCTGTATAACCCCGAAATAGAAACCAAAGTACACATTTACGCTAGCTCGCTAGGGCTGGGCGGTATACCCATGCAGTGACAGGTGAGTCCCAGGGTATTGAAACCTGTCGCGTACTTCAGTCGACAGACTACATCCGAAGAACATCCATTCGTATGAACTGGAAACTTTGGCTGTGATCTGTTCTTTGAAGAAATTTCGATCGTACCTATTGGGATTGGATTGGGACTTACTTGTATATAGACCGTAACACTCTCCAGACGATTAACGAAATGCTATTGCATCCCATGCATCGCACGGTGGTGGTTATTGGTAAGCGAATACAACTTCAATATCGAATATCGTCCGGGATATGGGCCATGCGGAGGCTCTAAGCCACAATCCTCAGAAAAGTAACAATTAAGTATGTAGTTTAATAGTATTATTATATCATGAATTCAATAACTAGTATTGTATTAATTTTGGTACTTAGCGTATAATTTGAACTCTCAAAGCCATACAGGATTCTCCTAGTTCAGGCACCAGTATTATGAATGCTCTGTATAGATGTAAGACTTTTTATGCTAATTGTTATTACTATGATTTTATGAATAATAGTTATTTGTTATACAAGGGGGGAAAGTTGTATTTTACCCGCGAGTGTTTATTTGAAACACGAGCTAGCGAAAGGATCCTATGATTGACCACGAGCGAAGCGAGTAGTTCAAAATAGAATCCTGAGCGTAGCGAGTGTTTCAATACACGAGACGTAAAATAACTTTCGCCCGCGTATAACACAAATCTTTTCACCTCACTACAGCGAGGAAAAAAGAATAAGGGTTTGTACTATATCTTTGAAAAATATCTGCAATAATCAACCAATTTGCCATTTATTAAAATTAAGGTCTAATTAGCTTTCATGTAGGTATTAAAAACGGGATTTTGCAGAAAATAAGCTCATGTCAAATTTTACTTTAGCTGCGTTGAAACGTCAAAACTCTTTCTCCACATGTGGATAAAAAGCGATTTTCTCAATAGATATCAAACAAACAAACTGGGCTTTCCGAGCTAGTGAGGTGAAAAGATTATTATTATTCCCTTTATTCGTTTTTAGGGTTCCGTATCCAAAGGGTAAAAACGGGACCCTATTACTGAGACTTCGCTGTCCGTCCGTCCGTCCGTCCGTCTGTCACCAGGCTGTATCTCAAGAACGGTGATAGAGACAGTTGAAATTTTCACAGATGAGTAATACATCATCTGTGAAAATTTGCCGCTATAACAACAAATACTAAAAATAAAATAAAATAAATATTTAATGGGGGCTCCCATGCAACAAACTTGTTATAGACTATGTATATATATATAGGTACGGAACCCTACATGCGCGAGTCGGACTCGCACTTGCCCAATTTTTATACTTAGGCTAGGTTTTTTTTACGATAAATTTATATAAAAAGTAAAATATAAAAAATACATTACGAATATAAACACATTCTAAAAAAACCTAAACTAGGGTACTTGCTGAGTTTGTCCTTCTCAGCCTTCACGAGGTTCTCGTCATGGGGGATGGTGATGTCGACGAGCATTCCAGATAGTGGAACAGCCTTTACTTCCGCGAAATTTGTATTGTATTGTGTGTAAAGAGTATTGTACAAACAAGGGTATCAAACATGTAGGTCAACGCAGTCGCTGGTCCTAGCAGGGACGTATTTCGAAATTTGGCGCTCCGGGCCAATAAGTTTCGCCGTCCCAGGCCAAGTCGAGGAAATATTTAACGTTTTTTTAGTACAATGAATGATGGTAGTTGTATCTATCAATCACGTAAATATATACGTATAGTTTTTAGCCATAAGACAACCAGATGAAAACAAGAATTTTTTCGGCGCGGGGCTGCGTAGTCCTACAATTAGACGAAAACGCGAGCGCAGCGAGCGCAAAATTTTTCATCGGGGGGATGCGTTGTAAAACAATCAGATGAAAACGCGAGCGTAGCGAGCGCAATAATTTTCGGCGCCGGGGTGTGTATACTGTGTAGCCAACTAGACGAAAACGCGAGCGCAGCGAGCGCGAAATTTTTCGGCGCGGGGGTGCGTAGTACCAAAATTGACCGTAATAGTGTAAAAAGATCCGATCTGGCAACGCTGATGCAATGTATCGCCCATCGCCCATGTCCCGCTCTCCGCGCCTCGCTCAGCGCCCTATATTTGGAGCATGTTCTTATTGTGCTTACTTGTGTGTTTTCGACCAAATGACTTACTAGTTTTTGTTTTTTTAATGATAATTTTAAATTATGGATTGACAAAAAAAAGTAAACAAAGGTGCACAGTTGGTTGAATGACGCCAAAACCAAAACAAAATGCAATAAGCCGGGGGCGGCTGCGCCGCCCCTGCCGGTTTAGCGCCCCAGGCCATGGCCCGGATGGCCCTAGGGTAAATACGTCCCTGGGTCCTAGGGCGAATGGGCAAGCGGAAAAATTTAACTAAACTATTCTCACCAGTATATCCGCGCAGAATTTTCGAAATGACGAACGCGTTTGGGACAAACAACGTGGGGAGTACAATGGGCTAAATTAAACTCAAAAGACGAAAATAATCCGTGTTACGGATTATAGATTAGGTTTTAAAAACGTATTTTGTGATTGATTTGATCAAATTTGTATTGAATGACGAATTGTAGTAAAGGTTTGGCTGATATATTTTAATAGAACTATAATTTCGATTTTATTGTTGAATATACACGGTTTTTTTTTTTTTTATCTTATGTTTGGTTCAATCTCCTATGGTGATAATTATTAATTCGGTTTGGTGATGGATACAATTTTGAGTGTTAATCAAATAGTAGGTACAATTAAGCAACCATGTAATTAAGAAAATTGTTTTAGGAGATTATTTCACACTGCAAAATGTGACAAATATTAATTACATTGTACTGTTATATAGCGGCGGGCGGTGATAGGCTAGCCATTCAACATGCGTGCGTGGTTGCTAAGTTTGTTCATCGCGGCGTATGCTGCCTACGCTCAGAGTTCAGGGGTAAGTTTTATTATTAGTTATCAGATTTAAACAAACACAAATGTAGAGGAGCGAGGGTAGCGAAGTGGCTAACGCGCTGGACCGGTAATCCAGAGGTAACGGGTTCGATTCCCGGTCCCTTCCACTAGGTACCTCCTTTTTCAATTTTTCTTTAAGCTTTGATCTTTGTATTAATGGTTTAAATAAAAATTGTGGTGTACCCACATTAAAAAAAAAACGAGACGTTACATGTTTCATAAATTTATAAAACACTAATGTCATCCTCAAAAAGGTTTCAAGACTGAATTCTGTGAATTCAAGGACTTCATAGGAATGAAAAATGAAGTAATAAGAGCTCTACATAAAGATACTAATCGATCGGTTCATCTCTTTTTTTAGTTCGTTTTCTAAATTCTGCTCGTTCCAAAATATAGTTTTTGACTGGGTGGTAGCCTCTGTAGCTTATCCCACATGTTTTCATAATTTTTCTTAATCGGTATTCCCGGTGAACACAGTGTAGTCAGCAGTTCATACACATCGCGGCGCTTTAGTAATAAGCCACCAATATTAATCAAACAGGAAGAAACATTCCAAATGCTGTTTGTAGGCATTTCAGTTGTTACCAGCGAAACATTACTAGTTCGCAACAATATTCACGATTGAAATATTAAAATTATTATAGTCTGGCTGAAATATTACTCAAAATTTTGGCGGGAAACTTAAAAATCTGCGGCTAGTAGGAATTATAGTTCTAATACTAGAAAATATTTTTAATTTTCTATGCACAAGTAAGGTACCTAAGGATATAAATGAAATAAATGATGACGTGCACTCATAGTCAACTCCCATAATTTCTACCACTATGTACAGTACAGTCAACGAGAAACACATATGTTTAAACTTTCTAACCAATATACAAGGCGAAAAATTAAATGTAGTGTAAATAAGATCAAGTAAATTAATAATACCATATTAATCCATCACCAAAAAAATTACATGAAGTACTATGCCAAATTTTAACTCCATCGTAATGTTAGAACTAGTACATAAAGTATCAAAATTATTTATGGGGCCTTAGGCCATTTGAGGGCCCACTTACTAAATTGTTTGACTAAATTGTTTAGACGTATTGCCGTATGTAAATTCAAATTTAGTCAACTATATTGTTTTCCAAAAAGTGATATGCCGGGGTCCTTATTGTGCTTTCGGGTGAGATTGAACAAGTTTCACACGAGATCAGCAGTGTTTTTGTTTTTGGTAAAAATTAATCTTTAATCTTTATATTGAATCTGAAACGAGGAAATAATTTTAATATGAATAAAGATTAAACAAAATTACACTCGTAACTTAAAACAACTTGGGGCAAGATAAAAAATTAAGATAAAAAATATATATATACGAGGGCCGATTCAAAAATTTTTAGTTAACCACAAAATAAAAGGAATATAATAAAACTTTATTTACAACTTTTCAAAGTATTTCCCTGCTACATTTATGCGCTTATGCATTTGAGTGAACCAACTTTTAAAACAGAAAAAACTGTTCTTACGGAAGGTCCTAAAAAAGTCGCCTGAATTCGTCCACTGCTTCACCCGCCGTCGAAAATTTACCGCGGGGAGCAGATAAAAATCACATGGAGCCAGGTCAGGGCTATAGGGAGGGTGTGGTAGCAGTTGCAGTCCTGATCTGTTAAAATTAATAACCTAATAATTAAAATAATCCTCAGTGCTGGCAGCCGTGTAAGCAGGAGCATTATCTTAATGGAAAATGATGCCCCGGGTCGGGTTCCACTACTTACTTGGACGACTAACGCGCAGCTCCTGGAAGGCCTGTGGCAAGCAAACTTCGGTTTACCATTTGCTGGTAACTGTTTTTTGATCTTCAAGTGGAATTACGGCTGCAGGCCCACTACGTCGAAAAAAAACAGCAACCATTTTTTTGTTGATGCTTCGACCGTGAACTACTTTAGTGGGTAAATCATCTTTTTCAAAGACCCATTCTGTTGATTGCTGTTTTGTAAATGGGTCGTAGCTGTATATCCAAGATTCGTCGGATGTCACAATGTAGATCACTTGTTGTGAATTGCCTCCTTTATATATAAGCGAATTAAAGGGCATTTAATTGTTTCACAACAGTAAGTACCTATAGTACTTATTATTTATTTTAATTTATTCGTATAGCATAATACTTTCTAATAGTTTAAGCCACCTTTTTGTATAAGTTTATTTGTTTTTTTATATTTTCTTGTAATCAATTTTTTCCCATTATGTAGGCATTTATATACAACTAGCTTTTGCCCGCGACTACGTCCGCGTGGAACTTGGCAGTACGGAAGCAACCTCGTACAACACGATAGATATCCACCTTATCACCTTAATTAATAAAAGGGATTATTAAAAGCGCCTAAGCAAATGTAAGAGCAATTGTGCTTTTGGTCTAATCATTACATTTTCTACAGGTTCAATATTTTTAGGGAGAATCCTATGTCCTTTCTCGGATCTTAAACTATCTCCATGCCAAATTTCATCAAAATCGATTCAGCGGTTTAAGCGTGAAGAGGTAACAGACAGACAGACACACTTTTGCATTTATAATATTAGTATGGATGGATATAGTAAGTATAGTATGGATTTGCCCGCGACTACGTCCACGTGGAACTTAGAAGTATGGACGGATGTGTAAGACCAGAATTTAAGTGATAAGGTCAATAAATTATTGGTAACTGCGAGATAGGTAGGTTTAAAGAAACATAAGTAAAACCCCTAGTAGTAACCTGTTTGAATAAATATTACATAGTATTTTCTTCGGTTTCCGCGACTGTCACACATTTAAATAAAACAATTCAAACGGATTATATCGCGTATATTATTTGAGCCTCCCTGACGGTTCAGTACCTTTACAGATACCGTTGTCAAAGGTTGACTGACTACTTTTAACATTAATTTGTTTTACACCGTTCGAGGCCCAAGGTTTCCAGTCTTGTGTCTTGCTTGATCCTTGATAAGATGTACAACAGGATCCCAAGCCGGTGGTAATGACAAACCATCTTCTCTATTGAAATTGGGATATTTTTTGATTTCAATAGCCTCGCGCAACATTCTGGGAAAATATCGTTTCTCTCTGCCAAGGATTGAAGTATTATCAAAAATAATTGAATGGTTTGGTTTGTCCATGACATGCTCGCAGACTGCAGACCTGTTGCAACGACGGTGCTTGACATCAGCTACATGCTCCTTAACCCGTGTAGCTATACTACGTTTCGTTTGGCCAATGTATGATAGACCACACTCGCAGTCCAGCTTGTAAACACCAGCACTCTGCAGAGGGATGCTGCACTTCACGGGCCTCAGGTATTGAGACATCAGGTATTGAAACGTCAGGGAGGCTCAAATAATTAATATACGCGATATAATCCGTTTAAATTGTTTTATTTAAATATTACATAGGTTTTTAAAATGTGTAACAGAAAGAAAACAAAGGCCTATTCGAACCGCCTCCATTTACATGTAAGTTTTTCACCTTAAAACTGCAGTAACATTATTTGTCCTTCTCGGGGTCTATAACACCACATCAAATTTTATCTTTACCGGGTCAGAAGTTTAGGCGTGAAAATGTAACAGAGAGACAGGCAGACAGAGAGTATTTATCAACAACCTCGTACAACACGATAGATATCCACCTAATCACCTTAATTAATAAAAGGGATTATTAAAAGTGCCTAAGCAAATTTAAGAGCAATTGTGCTCTTGGTCTAATAATGACATTACAAATTCTACAGGGTCATCAATGTCACTACTATACTGTTCACTCACTTTTCAATCTTTTTAGGGATAATTTCCAGGATGAAAACTATCCTATGTCCTTCCTCGGATCTTAAACTATCTCCATGCCAAATTTCATCAAAATCGATTCAGCGGTTTAAGCGTGAAGAGGTAACAGACAGACAGACAGACAGACAGACACACTTTCGCATTTATAATATTAGTATGGATTATATATTAAATTCAAGATCTTTTATCCAATGAATTGCGTCGTTACTCAGGACACACAAGTCTGCAGGGTCGCCGTTATACTGTGAGTCTCTCCAACCAAATCTGTAGAGGAAGTCTCGGGATCACCCACTCCCAGTTCTGAGCCTGTTGATCGGGCACCATTGTTTTCGAGGCAAAATGAAGCCAGGAGGTGTTCAAGGGTCTGATGGATCGTATAAAAAGAAACTTCAGGATTCAATCTTAATGCGTGTACTGACTAGACAAACAGTATGGGAACTAAAAATGACATGCAAATTTTGACAAAAGGTAAAACAGATCCTAATACTAGACGTGCGTGCATGTGCGGTTTATAGCACATTGCTATGTAATTTTCGTAGGCGCGCTGCTGCTCTCCTGGGTCCCAACATGCCCCGGGGCGTTGAAAGCTCGTCTTTCAGCCAGATTCAGTTGACACAGGGAGTGGGCAGATCTTGCTGAATGATCTACGAACCAGTCCAGCGGTGGTTTTAATATCAGCTACCCTGGTGACTCCATCTCTTCCAGGATGAATGGCAACGATGCGACCTAGTTTCCATTTGAGTGGTGGCAGGTTTTCTTCCTTGAGGAGTACAAGGGTGTTCAACTGCACTGCTTCCTTATTTGTCCGCCATTTCGTCCTGACTTGAAGCTCCAAAAGATACTCCTTGCTCCACCTAGCCCAGAAATGCTGTCGTAGTTGCTCAATACGCTGGTAACGGCTGAGGTGATTGAAATTTCTTTCCCTGAGGTCCTTCACCAGCAGTGAGGTTAGGGGACGCCCGATCAGGAAATGTCCCGGAGTGAGAGGCAGCAAGTCCTCTGGATCTGATGACATTGGGGTGAGCGGCCGAGAATTGCAGATGGCTTCAATTTGAACCAGCGTTGTGTTGAGTAGCTCGTAAGTTAAATGACAATTCCCCAGCACATTTTTTAAATGGAATTTGGTAGACTTTACCCCAGCTTCCCAGAGCCCGCCTGTATGCGGAGAGTAGGCCGGAATAAAGTGAATATTAATTTTTTCATTAGCTGCTACTTCAGCTAGAGAATTGCAGTTGTTTTAAAAAAAAAACGATAATTCATTGCAAGCACCTACAAATGATGTACCGTTATCGGAATAGATGTGTGCTGGTAAACCCCTACGGGACACAAAGCGACGTAGTGCGGCCAGATAACTATTACTAGTCAAGTCACCTACCAATTCCAAATGTATAGCCTGTGTAGTGAAACAAACAAATATGGCTATGTATACCTTTACAAGTCTACATCCACGACCCTGACGACTGACAGAAGTTATAGGGCTCGCATAATCGACGCCAACGTTTTCGAATGGTAAACTGGGAGTTACGCGGGAGGCAGGCAAATTCCCCATCAACGGGGCCACCACCTGACCCTTCATACGAACGCATTTGAGGCATTTGCGAAAACCTGCTTTCGCTAAGCTAGTCCCACCAATGGGCCAGTATTCATCTTTAATGGATGACAATAATAATTGAGGTCCTGCATGCATTAACCTCTTATGCTCCGATTCAAATAATAGCTGCGTGAACCTATGTGTAGCGTGAATCACAATCGGATGCTTTTTCTGAAATGGAAGATTAGAGTTATCGAGACGGCCACCGACGCGCATGATTTTATTTTCATCCAGAAATACAATTAGTTTAAGTAAAGGGCTTTTCTTTAAAGGACGCTGACTGTGCAATAACAAGTTATATTCCTGGAATGATTCTACTTGCGATGTTCTAATTATTATATTTAGTACGGTCTTTAGTTCAGTGCTATTTAAATAAGTCGTTGACGGGATTTGCTTTCTACACAAACTTGTAAACCGCAGAGCATATGCAACTGCTCGATTTAGCCGCGTTAAATTAGTGAATCTAGAAAATTCAACAAGTCCGTCATTGCTGTTCTCGGCCTGGCCGCTGGCGATATTTATGTGAAGCGCAACCTCAGGTCGAGTTTCTGGCAGTACCACTACTGCTGCCGGACCCACGGGCCACTGCGATTTGTCCTGCCTCAGAAAAGCAGGTCCAGTCCACCAAATGTCAAGAGACTGAAGGAGAATGGCCGGAACTCCACGGGAGACATGGTCAGCAGGGTTTTCATGAGTCTTATCCAGTCTTATCTAAGATTTCAGCTACACGGCTGCGAACAAACGGCTGTAACTTACTAGGTAGCATACGCAACCACCCTAATACTATTGTAGAATCCGTCCAGAACGTTGTGCTATTGATTTTTATCCTCAGCGAGTTCACAGCCTTTTCATATAGCCTAACACCAGCTAACGCACCTGACAGCTCGAGCCTCGGAATCGACGTTTGCTTAATAGGAGCTACGCGACTTTTGGCTAATAATAGCCTTACTAACACGTTTCCCTTCCCGTTAACGCTGCGAACATATAAACAAGCACCATATGCGCGCTCTGACGAGTCAGCGAAAATATGGAACTAAACCTCTTCGTACAAGTCGCATAAAACCAAGCGTGGTATACGAATGTCGTTTAAACAAGGTAAATCTCGTGTAATATTTTTCCAGAGCCTGCTAATCTCATGAGGCAGCTCCTGATCCCATGAAAGCTTATGCAACCATAAGTCCTGAAGCAACATTTTCATGAGAATGACGTATGGAGCTAAAACACCAGTCGGGTCAAATATCTGCGATACTACTGACATCAAATCCCTTTTTGTTTTAGCAATGAGCGAGCAATTGCCTACTGGAAAACACAGCTCATCTGAACTTGGCTGCCAACTAAGTCCCAAAGTTTTACTGGGTTCCGTGCCTATATTTAAGTCTAACTGGGACGAATCAGAGTCTATCATAAGCTGAGGATCATTAGACTTCCATTTTCTTAAATTCATGCATGCAGATGCTAAAACAGAAGATATTTTATTTTTGATCGCGAGCACATGCTGCATATCATCCCCACCAGTAAGCAGATCATCGACGTAAAAGTCGTGAATGATGACCCTGCGAACGACATCATCCTCACAATCAAGCCCTAACTGCTTTAGGCAACGCGTTGCGAGGAAAGCCGCACTGGCACATCCGTACGTGACAGTGGCTAAATCAAAAATCTTCAAAGGTTTAGATGGGTCATCCCGCCACAGAATCCGTTGTAAATATCTGTCATCGGGATGCACGACCACTTGTCTATGTCTATACATTTTCTCGACGTCCGCTGAAATAATGTATTTGTGCTGTCTAAAACGAATAAGACAAGAATATATACAAGAGGTCATCCTGTACAGTAGGCCCTACCATCTGAATCTCGTTGAGAGTCACCCCTGAAGTAGTGGGAGCGCTAGCATTAAAAACAACCCTCAATTTTGCGGTGCTACGATTTTCTTTCAACACGCCATGATGTGGGATATAGTACGCCTGACGCTCTGACTCAGATCCCTTGGTCTCACTCATGTGCTTTAATGACTCGTACTCAGCCATGAATTCCCTATACATATCCCGGAATTTAGGACGCGTTTCGTTTCTACGCTCTAGCGATAAGAAGCACTGTCTAGCGCGATTAATAGAATTCCCTAAAACGCTCGGGTCTTCCTTCAATGGCAGTCGCACGCAGAACTGTCCATTCTCTAGCCTAGTCGTGTTATCAGTGAAATGCTGTTCACATAACTTCTCCTCAAGAGAATAATGAGAGTTTTAGGGCAAACTTCCTCAAGCTGCCAAAACCGCGTAAGTTGGGTTTGAATCTCATTGTTCAGCAATTCATCGCAAGTGCTAGGAATGACATTCGCGAAGTTACACCTAATGCCATGCGACGGCCTCATCACTTTACCGCTAAAAATCGGGCCTCCAACAATATACCCCAGTGTGGTTTCACACAGCACGGCTCGCCCATGCCCTAATTTAATTTTATTTGTCCCTAACAATTCCCAGAAAAGATCAGATCCAATAAGAACGTCAATCTCGGACGGCGTATGAAAGTTAGGGTCAGCCACGCACACGTCAGATGGGATATTTAATTGCGATATATCTATATGCTCGTGAGGCATGGGGTCAGATATTTCCGGTAAAGCAATGCAAAATAAAACATGTGAATAAGAATCGTTGAGCGATTTAATCGGTACCTGACATATCTTGATTACAGGTGATCTTAATTTATTTATTCCTACAACGGCTGTATTGACACTATTAGCATGCAAGCTTAACCGCGAGAACAGCCTTTCGCTTATAACGCATGTCGCGCTTCCGTTATCTAAGGCTGCTTTTACGATGATCTCATTATTATCGCGTCCATAGACTTTAATTAAGGCAGTTGCTAATACTACAATTCGCTGATCGAGCGCATGCGCATACAATCGCGTCGTTGCTGTGCTCATGTTTACGGATAATGATAATGAGGCAACGGCCGCGCTCCCTCCCGCTTGCGCCGGCGCCGACGCAGTACCTGCCTGTGCCCCGGGCCGAACGCACGAGTTTGACTCCGCTTTATGTTTATGATCAGCAATATGAATAAGTGAATTGTGCTTGCGCTTACATATCTTGCAACCCGCTTTCTTGCACCTGTTGGCAAAGTGACCGCTGCGGAAACAGTTAAAACATACTTTATAATTCGGCAGCAAGTTAATTCTATCGTCATTACTTAATGCTAGAAACTGTGCACAGTTATTTAAGCTATGCTCGCCGTTGCATTTTGGACATAGTTTAG
The DNA here is from genome assembly GCA_947623375.1 of Apotomis capreana. Lineage (NCBI taxonomy): Eukaryota > Metazoa > Arthropoda > Insecta > Lepidoptera > Tortricidae > Apotomis > Apotomis capreana. Next base: position 5,742,596 of record OX392520.1, read on the forward strand.
ACGGGGTATAGTGACACCGCGATCAGTGGCTTGTGTAGAAAGCAATATCCTATGATTAAATGCGATTTTAGCCGGCTGTTTTGATTGACCGGCGCCGGAGGCGCTCGATAACTCCAAAGTTTCAATCAAATCTGCACGATTACGCATGAAAGTGATAAAATTATCAATCGTTATAGGCGCATTATTGTCCAAACTTCCTTTGTGTTCTTCCCACTCGCGAAATGTCTTATTATCCAGTTTCTTGCTAACAAAATAAATTAAAAGTGTATCCCAGTGCTTAGCCGGTTCACCTAGGGTTTCTAAGCACCTTAAGTTTTTGTTTACGTGGTCTATAATACGTTTTAAATGCAAGGATGACTCTTTTGTGACAGGCTCGACGTTAAATAACGCTGATATGTGATTTTGTAATAAAATGCTTTTGTTATCGTACCGTTCACACAAAAGATTCCATGCCACCTCATAATTATTCCCAGATAACTCGATTGAATTAATAACCAATGCTGCAGAACCCTCTAACGATGCCCTTAAATAGTGAAATTTATTAATGTTATCAATGTCATCGTCAGAATGGATTAAACTTGTAAAGGTATCGCGAAAGCCAAGCCAATTTTCCTATGAACCTTGAAATTTTGGTAACTGAATCGTTGGCAACTTAACCAGCTTATTATTTCAACCACTACGCGACCCACGATTGCTGCAAGATTCAAATTCGTCTCGCTTTTGATTGTTAAAATTACTGAGCATGTCTTGGGCCTACGAAAGCACGGAAAAATATGTGTTTTGTAATTCATTTCTCTCGGACATAAGCGCATCTGAATCTTCACCAGCACACTCTAATCTTAACTGCACATCATCATATAGTTCATACAATGCTTCAATCTTACCTACTCGTGACTGCAGTTGACTAACATCAGCTTGAGTTAACGAAGATTCTTTTAATGCACCTAGATATGTGCTGAACAGGGTGCCTTTGTAAATGCCTCTTTTACGAATTAATTCCTTCTCATCAGCCATTCTGGGAAGCTGGTGTACGTAGACCTTGAATGTAAACAATTAATAGATTTAAACAAGATTATTGTAAATAATTTAATGATTTAAAATTCCACTTTGTGTTCGGTTTAGTCAATAAGCTAAAATAGTTTAGTTCATAAGATTTTACTATAAATTATATAATAAATAATTGAAATCACAAAGAAAATATAATTATTGAATTGATTGGTGTAAAACAATACAAGTATACTAAACTATTATCCTATTGTACCTATCATCAAAGTCTAATTAGATAAAATACATTCACAAGCTAAAATTCATAAAAAATAATACAATTTAACAATATTCAGTGCAATTATTATTTAAAATCCCTAGTAATATAATTCCCAATAAAATAAAAGTAAATTTAAGCCAGTCTTTAGTGAATACAAAGTAGTGACACGAATAACGGTAAACTAACGGTCAGATGTTGCGTTGGCAAATACAATTATTTAAGCAACTTTAATCTATTTAACTAATTGTGTGTTACATACAAATAAAATAATAATGAAATGACTAGATGAAATATCACAATTAAATAAATACAACGACTATAATTACAAAAATATCTGACCTTAACACTACACTTAAGCATAAAATATTCACTAACCTGAAGTTTCCACTGGGTAATATTTATATCAATCATACCTATTTCTACCTTAATAAAGAGTGCTGGACCCTAATTATTCCTAACACATTCAACACTGCTGGATTCCGATGTCCTGGTCGTCTTCTTCCTCAGAGCCTCGGCTGCTTAGATATCCACAGTGGTAATTATCGGTATTATAGGTGTTTCCTTTTATTCTTCCAATAAATTGCTGGTTCTTGACTATCCGGTTTGATCTAGGAGCATGCTCAAGGGTCTGATGGATCGTATAAAAAGAAACTTCAGGATTCAATCTTAATGCGTGTACTGACTAGACAAACAGTATGGGAACTAAAAATGACATGCAAATTTTGACAAAAGGTAAAACAGATCCTAATACTAGACGTGCGTGCATGTGCGGTTTATAGCACATTGCTATGTAATTTTCGTAGGCGCGCTGCTGCTCTCCTGGGTCCCAACAGGAGGTTTTGCCGTGGGATCTATACTTGCATCTCTGAGTAAGTCGGGAGATTTGAGTTGCAAGTAGGTGAGAATTTGATTGCAGCAGGTCTCAAGCAGTATGGTACGGTGGGTGCCTCGACTTCAAGCGATGAGGCGGGTTTGCGAGCTCTGCATCACACTGCACCAGTGCTTGATGTCTTCTTAGTTCGGCGCGAGCTATATGACTCAACACAGTCAAACCAGAGGATTAAATTTTGATGGTTCCCGATGTACATCGCATGGTTTGGTTTAGCTAACGTCTATCCGATGAACATGTGCGCCGCGCTGTTGAGCCAAACTGGCGCGCAATACTCTGCCGTGGACTAAACTTGGCTAAAACCGGTAGTGCGTAGCACATCAGCTGTTGCTCCCCAAGTAGTTCCCGCTAGCTTGTGGAGTATGTTATTCCGCGTCTGTAGCTTTTTCCCTAACTAATATGTGGCGCATAGGTGAGACTGCGGTCCAGAGTTACACCCAAGTACTTTGGTGTGGGATTTAATTTCATCGCCGATATTTTGGCCCATAATTTGCTTCTTAGTTGCAGAGATGGAATGTCGCAATTTCTGTTTTACTATCAACGGACTACAGTCGCCATTTTTTAAACTAGTTCCCAAGATATTCCAGAACGCGAGTTGTAGGTTGAACAGGAGCAGGGCCAGGACCGATCCCTGCGGTAGTCTATTGTTCAGCTTCCTGATTTGCTTGGAGTGCTTCAAAGGAGATGATAAATTCCCTTATTGCTGAGCAAAGACTTAATAAGTCTCACAATCGTTCTACAGGGCACAACGGTCGTGAGCTTATAGAAAAGTCACTGTCTCCATACGGTATCGAATGCAGCTGAGAGGTCGATAAGGACTGCCACGGTTTTCTCTTTCCTCTTAAACCCAGCCTTTATGTGTGTTGTGAGCTGCATTACCTGATCCACGCAGTTCCGGCCACTAAGGAATCCAGCCTGTTCCATAGGAATTATTTTGTCGGCAACAGATTCGATTCGATGTAGATTAGCCTCTCCAAACGTTTGTAGACGTAACTAAGTAGAGCAATTGGTCGGTAACCACTCAATTGCTTGGAATTTTGGGTTGGACTCTATTTATATCTATATATATAAAACTCAAAGGTGACTGACTGACTGACTGACTGACATAGTGATCTATCAACGCACAGCCCAAACCACTGGACGGATCGGGCTGAAATTTGGCATGCAGGTAGATGTTATGACGTAGGCATCCGCTAAGAAAGGATTTTTCAAAACTCACCCCCTAAAGGGGTGAAATGGGGTTCCAAAGTTTGTATGGGGAAATAAGATTGGTTATTATTATTTTATTTGAAACTTCACAGGGGTATTTCTAACAATAAATGAGTAAACACGTGTTTCAGGTTTTTTGAAAATTCAACCCCTAAAAGGGAGAAATGTGGTGACAAAGTCTGAAAATCAATATGGGTATTGTTTTTATGGTTTATCGGGTCGCTGATTACGAAAACCGCAACGATTTTAAAATCCAACGTGGCGGACGTGAATTACTGTCTCCCCTGTTGAGGTGAAATGGGGTTGAAATGTCTAAATAATAAACCGCTGGTTCTAGAGAGTCCAAATTTGGCACGTAGGTTCCTTATAAGGTGTAGGGGTGCACATAGAAAGAATTTTTCAAAATTCACCCCTTAAAGGGGAGAAATGGGGGTCCAAAGTTTGTATGGGGAAATAAGATTAGTTAGACTATTTTATTTGAAACTTCACAGGAGTATTTCTAACAATAAATGAGTAAACACGTGTTTCAGAATTTTTGAAAATTCAACCCCATAAAGGGAGAAATGTGGTGACAAAGTCTGAAAATCAACATGGGTATTGTTTTTATGGTTTATCGGATCGCTGATTATCAAAACCGCAACGATTTTAAAATCCAACGAGGTGGACGTGAATTACCATCTCCCCCGTTGGGGTGAAATGGGGTTGAAATGTCTAAATACTAAACCGCTGGTTCTAGAGAGTCCAAATTTGGCACGTAGGTTGCTTATAAGGTGTAGGGGTGCACTAAGAAAGGTTTTTTTTTAAATGGGGATTCAAAGTTTGTATGGGGAAACAAGATTAGATAACTTGGTACCCTGTATCCCGGAAGGGGAAGAGGGAAGAGTTGGTTTCTATGGATTATCGGGTCGCTGATTACTAAAATAATTGGAGAAGTGCGAGTCCGACTCGCGCATGAAGGGTTCCGTACCTATACATATATATATCTATAACAAGTTTGTTGTATGGGAGCCCCCCTTAAATATTTATTTTATTTAATTTTTAGTATTTGTTGTTATAGCGGCAATAGAAATACATCATGTGTGAAAATTTCAACTGTCTAGCTATCACCGTTCTTGAGATACAGCCTGGTGACAGACGGACGGACGGACGGACAGCGAAGTCTCAATAATAGGGTCCCGTTTTTACCCTTTGGGTACGGAACCCTAAAAAGAACGATTTTAAAATTCAACATGGCGGACGTGTAATACCATCTCTCATGTTAGGGTGCGATGGGGTAGAAATGTCTAAATATGTCTAAACATATGGGTGTCGTTTTTAAACGCCCAGCCCAAACCGCTGATTCTAAAGAGTCTAAATTTAGAACGTAGGTTCCTTATAGGGTATAGGGGCGCACTAATAAACGATTTTTCTAAAGGGGGTGAAATAGAGATCCAAAGTTTGTATGGGGAAACAAGATTAGACTATTTTATTCGAAACTTCACAGGAGTATTTCTAAGAATATGAGTAAACACGCTTTTCAGGCCTTTCAAGAATTGAAGCCCTAAAAGGGGGAAATGTGTTGACAAAGTCTGAAAATCAACATGGGTATTATTTTTATTATTTATCAGGTCGCTGATTACGGGTACAACAATTATTTTAAAACTCAACGTAGCGGACGTGAAATACCATTCCCCTGTGGCGGTGCGATGACGTTATGATTGTGGGTGATATGAATATGGGTGTCATTTTCATGTTTTTTTGGGACATTTGTGGACATGAAAATTCTTGAAAGCATTTGTGCCTAATTGCAATTCAATCGTTGCAGTAGTTTTGCAGCAAATCGGTTGTAACAGACGGACTCACAGACAGCTACAAGTGATCCTATAAGGGATTTATTTTTGCTTTTGAGGTATGGAATGAGTCCCGTTATCCTAATAGATGTTTAAATTTGTATTTGGTGCCATTTCGATTGTCGTCAAGGCCAGTGCGGGTGGCGCGGCTAGACTGGAGTAGTCATCGGGAAACCTCCTGCAGCCGTAATAAATACATTCAATTTTTTCAACAATAAAACGGCTAGACGGATATGCATGAGGGATAAGCAGATTATACCCTTAACTTTAACAAATAGCCCACTTTTTATCCTGAAAAAAAGAGCATCGTTCCCGTACGATAATGTTTATTGTATAGAAACGCGGGCGAAGCCGCGGGTTAATGCTAGTAATAAAATAAGAGCGGTGACAGGTAGCCGTAGTTACCAAAAGCAATCTAGTGGGTAACTCTTTGGGTTGTCGCCTGGCTTACCTGGTTTCAGTATGGCTATTATTTTGGAGCGGTTGAACTTAGGTGGAATTCTATTATTCGAGACTGTGCCAGAATAGAACTGTGAGTAAATACCGACTCACATAAATTGCTACTCTGAATTGAACCAGTCTTCGTCCAGTATTCCTGAACCTAAAAGTAGAAAAGCTGGATGCACTGATTATCGCTTACAGTATTGTTATTACTGTAACAAAAGTTGATTACTAAAGGTATTTTAACTATATTGGTGGGTGTATTTGTATTTTCATGTAGGGGGAAGTCCCCTAACGCCGGACGGCACTTAACGCCGGACACTCGAACTATCTCGGCAACAGGCAACGCGAGCGAATCAAGGACAAGTGGAAGGGGCGCGGGGGTCCACCGCGCCCCTTCCACTTGCCGAGTTGCCGTTGCCGAGCTTCCAGTTGCCGAGATAGTTCGAGTGTCCGGCGTTAGGTGCCGTCCGGCATTAGGGGACTTCCCCCTACCCATTTTCCCATAATTTTCTTGTGCGGTTTTGGACGCATCTCAAAATTTCAACAAAATGTGTCTGCAATACGGCCACAACTCTATGTACCTGACTTAAAGGCCTTGTATCTTAAAAAAAAAACGTATTCATTAGAAGCATTATAATCATCTTGAGTAAAAAGAACTAAATCAAAAATGAATTGACTCAAAACTCAGGGAGTAATCCCCATTTTACTACCACGCACTACGCTGCCAAAACTTTAACAAGCAATTTCTCGAAAAAATGTTTTTTTGAGATGTGGCCGTATAGCAGGCAGGGGGCGGTTTATTTACACGTTGCTAAAAAGACACAAGTCAAAATCTGTCAATAAACAACACCCTAACTGTTTGCGTCGTCGGATAATGGGGAATAGAGGTTGTTTATTAGTCAAAAAGGCCGAAAAATTATGTTCTATACGTCGACGCGGTTGGCGTATTTTCTACCTCTACCTACCTACTGAGCCAACGGTCCATGGTTCGAATGGCCAGGGCAAATATTTATGTGATGAACTCGAATATTTGTTGTCCTGGGTCATGGATGTAATTCTTGTTATTAAAATCGATGACATGGTTCCCAAAAACAGATCTTCATATGTCTTATAGTTTCAGACTTTCCCCTAACAGACCGATCTAAATGGGCCAACCTGTATATATCTATACTATATATTATTATAAAAAGTAAAAAACGAAATGTCTATACATTGAAGGTACTCGTACACCTTCCAGTCGAAAATAAAATGACAAAATTCCACTACACACTCCAGCACTACACCACTTCGTAGAGAAACACTGGGGACTAGTAGGCAAAGTAAGATAACAGGGCCAGCTACGCGCCGTTTGATTATTTCTTTTTGAGTTTGCGTTTGGCTTCAGAGCCTCTTGTTAGCCTAAATAGGTGTAAGCGGTTATCCTCTTGTCCTTTTTAAGTGCATTTTAAGTACATTAGCTGCATGTGCGATTTCGGTGTCATATGAAAATTTTATTTGACTAGATAATTATGAGGATTAAAATGATGCCTTCTACTGTAAAACGTTTTAAATAAAAATATGTCACCAAATGTTACGCAGAACGGCTTTGCTTAAAGGATGACCCCATGTAGTTTTACTTATTCCTACAAAAAAATATGTGGTATAATTTTCTTCAGCTGATATTACGTTAAACGATTAATATTTTATTTTTTTACTTAGTCTGAAATGGCGCGGGCGAACCAACTACAAAAATCCATACTAAAGATACCAGAGGTACGTATTGGTTGTAAGTCTCCTTCTTAACCTCTGCGTACTTCATACAGTACAGTCTTGTTCATAAACTTATGATCTGCATGTCGGTTCTTCCTTTGAAGATTTGTGACTAAGCAACATCATCGAAGGAAAAGTTGAAGGAAAGCGAGGCAGGGGAAGACCAAGAATATGCTACATAAAAAAAATAAAAGAGAAGGTAAACTTCATAGGGAAATCAAGGAGTTGGCTATGGAGAGGAATAGATGGAGACTGCTATATACTACATCAACTACATCGACAACAGTTTGACTCTAAAAAACTTAAACTTATGATGGTGTGATGATCTGACTGACGAATTGGAAAAGCCTGTGGTAACTTATTATCGACAGCCTAAGGGTAACTTCCACGTCGGGCTATCCAAGATACTCGTATCTATCGTAGTCATCCTTCTCCAGCACCACATCTCAAATGCCTGTTGCAAGTTTTTGCAACGTAGGTGAAGATCGACAACACCAGAGCTCACCAAACTAATCGTATGCTAAGTGCTAATATATTTATAAGAACTAATCATATTATGCCAGCGTAAACCACAAGTTTATAAATATTGAAGCAAGAAAAAAAACACATTTATATGCGCTTCAATTTTATAATTATTAGTCTATCGAACTTTGTTAAATTACAGTTTATTTGAGCAAGCTAGCTGTGTTTTACCAGATATTACATGTTTTGTTAGTGACCCGTATTATTCGCCCGCGAGTATAGAAAGTACAGTATCGCAGCAACCGCGGTTGTAATCATCAAGATCCGAGTGCATTTTTGAATGTTCTCGGAAGCTGCTAAGACAGACATTTTCAGGTGCACTTTAACAATTAAGGGCGTGCAGCTGCAGTCCCGGGAATTCGAGGCACTGATGCATACCCTAAAATAATAATACAACTTTTTATCATTTTCAGCATGTCAAACTCCGCAACAACGAAACAGAGGTAAGGCGTTTCATTAAAATATATTTTTGATTAACAAATAATTTAACAAAAAAATAACCGACTTCAAAAAAACTGAATAGCCAAAAATAACCCATTCATGTACAGATTACATTTGAATCACTTTTTGAAGTCGGTCCCAAACTCACGTAAACTATAATATTATATAAATATTTTTCAATACTCTTGAATTTTTTATTGAATTATAGGTACAAATACAAAAAAAAAATATTAACAAAAAACTTTCTGGACTATCCAGCGACCAAACTAGCATCAGTGACCAAACTAGGCTGAACCTGTATGATGGCCATGCTAGGGCAGTTAACAAATGAGAATTATAAAGCAAAACTTTTCTGGACTATCCATCAGCGACCAAACTAGGCTGAACCTGTATGATTGCCATGCTAGGGCGGTTAACAAATGAGAATTATAAAGCAAAACTTTTCTGGACTATCCATCAGCGACCAAACTAGGCTGAACCTGTATGATGGCCATGCTAGGGCGGTTAACAAATGAGAATTATAAAACAAAACTTTTCTGGACTATCCATCAGCGACCAAACTAGGCTGAACCTGTATGATGGCCATGCTAGGGCAGTTAACAAATGAGAATTATAAAGCAAAACTTTTCTGGACTATCCATCAGCGACCAAACTAGGCTGAACCTGTATGATTGCCATGCTAGGGCGGTTAACAAATGGGTAAGGACCAAATTTTATGCATCGTTGGACAACGGAAGTCACAATGGAATTATAAAGCAAATATAAATGATATTAAATTACAAAAGCATTTATAAATTACAAAAGTTTTGACATTAGATATGGAATACAAGTTTAAATGGAATTCACGGCTTTTACTAATCCACAGTATTAAAATAAAAGTACAATACAATACAATTAATAGAATACAATACTAGCGTCGGAACCAAAATAATGTGTGTGTGTGTATGATGTGAATGTGAGTATGTGGATATATGTGTAGGATACCGCTGGTTATAATGAGTCTGTCAGTCAGTCTGTGTTCTTGGTAATTCCTACGTCTAAACAAAAATGTTTTTTGCACCGTCTATAGATAATAGTGTATACATTGCAATAGGGAATGCGACTGGTGTTGAAAAATATGTCATGACACAAAGAAAAAAAAAACAAAAAAATTTAAATACACATATTAACCCAAAATAAATTTTGAAATTGTTCTTAGAATCCTCATAATTCAACAAAACATTAATTGTCGACAAGCATGAACCTAAACGCACTTTTTCATGGTGAGAATGGCAAATTACTTTTTTTCTACTTACAAATACTGGTACCCAATCCACAGATGACGTCATATGCAGGTAGGCCAAATGTATGGAGCGTTTAGTCCTCTGTAGGAATATTGAACTCTGACTTTTAGAGCAGTCTAAGTGTAGGTAGTCCCATATAGACATTTGATTCCAATAAAAATAAAATCGAATGACATCCTCAAAAAAAATGGTTCAGATGCCTATTACGTATATAAACTTATGCGAAACTACTTTTACTGTTCGTATAATTTTCCTTAATAGGATATCAGTCCTATATTATATTATTCCCTTGACTTGACTAAAAATATTTTGTCTAATTTTAGTTCGCCTATCAACTTTTATTATAATGAATGTTTTGTCTAAAGTCAATATGTATAAACAACTTTTGATATAACAAAAAAGTAGATATTTTCATGGTGTATACTGTATAATGTTCAATGAGTATACTAGAGGTTTGATATAACGTTTACCTAATATAATGAACGTATGATATAAGTATTAGTGATATAATGTCTTGTAAGATATAATAATATTACGTACCTACTTTTACCTAATGCGGGGGAACGCGAGCCAGTCGTTCGCGGGGTTTCTATCTCCGCTCTAAGGAACGCAAGATAACTAACGAACCTAACCAGGCCAAACTAGGGGTGGCCTGAAAGTTTTTTTTCTCAAACATGCAATGAAATATCGTCATAACGTGCGTTAAAACAGGCTTCGAAGTGTCAAGTTTCGGGCGGAACAATTCGAGAGAACTGTAAAGGAATTTTCTCAAACATGCAATGAAATATTGTCTTTGCGTTCCTTATAATAGGCTCGGAAGTATCGGTTTTTGGGCGCAACAACTCGAGAGGACTGTAAAGGGATTTCATACTGCTTTTCAGGCCTAGGCCTGCAAAGTAACTTTTTTTTTGTTTCAACAACAAGGTCATTCACACAGCTGGCTGGTTCGACAAAAAGCAGGTTTTGTTTTTAAAGGTTGGTTGTTAGACACTTGTGGAAAAAAAAATTCAAGATGGCGACTTTTTTTTTTTCAAAATTTCAAATTGGTGCTAGGCGGCTAAAACTCGGTATCGGGGGGCTCTCGGGGCTCAAAAATATGAATCTGAAATCTTGTCCGAAAATTCGGTCAAATTCGGAAAATATCGAAAAAAAAAACGATTTGTATGGAGAAAATTTCAAATTGGTCCTAGGAGGCTGAAATTCGGTATCCGGGGGTTTTTGGGGCTCCTGAGTCAGAATCTGAAATCGGATTTTTAAAATTCGGTCAAATTCGGATTCGGGGGCTCTCGGGGCTCAAAAATATGAATCTGAAGTCTTGTCCGAAAATTCGGTCAAATTCGGAAAATGTGTAAAAAAAACGATTTGTATGGAGAAAATTTCAAATTGGTCCTAGGAGGCTGAAATTCGGTATCCGGGGGTTTTTGGGGCTCCTGAGTCAGAATCTGAAATCGGATTTTTTAAATTCGGTCAAATTCGGTATCGGGGGGCTCTCGGGGCTCAAAAATATGAATCTGAAATCTTGTCCGAAAATTCGGTCAAATTCGGAAAATGTCGAAAAAAAAACGATTTGTATGGAGAAAATTTCAAATTGGTCCTAGGAGGCTGAAATACGGTATCTGGGGGTTTTTGGGGCTCCTGAGTCAGAATCTGAAATCTGATTTTTAAAATTCGGTCAAATTCGGAAAATATCGGACAAACAATATTAAGTGTTATTCTTTGAAGTATATTTTTTTATTTCATTGTATGTTTGAGAAAAGCACTATACATGCCTCGTCGTGAAAACGGATTCCCGGCCTCGTATCACTATCCGGCCTCGCTCGCACGCTCGCTCGGCCGTATATACCTACTTGGCCGGAAATCCTCATTTTCCCGGCCTCTGATGTAATGTACTATTCATACAAAATTGAAGGCCTAGGCCGGGAAGTAATTTGTTTTTAATTTTAATGTAAACATGGCGTCTGTGTTTATGAACAGCTGATATATTTTTTTTTCTAGCGGCTACCCATTCAGCCATCGGACCAACAATATCCGCGTTAATGCCTAGTACACACGAACTGATATTAAGAATACAAATCTGTATGATTCAATGTGTTGATGAATGAATTTAAAATACTGTCTGTACGTAAGTCACCAGAGACCATAGACAATATTTAAAATCTTCTGCCTTTATTTTATTTATTATAGAAATTAAGATTCTTAGTATCAGGTTCTGTATAATGGCCCTAATATTCGAACACTACACACGTGGACGACTTATTAAAGAAAAAAAAATAGAGGGAGAATTAAAAATACTTTTTTCAAACATGGCTTCTGTTTTCATGAACTGGCTGAGCAGCTGAATTATGTTTTTTTGAGTGGTGCATTTTTTTATTTCATTGCATATGTTTGAGAAAAGCACTATACATGCCTTAGCCGTGAAAAAGGCTTGCCGGCTTCGTATCACTAGACGGCCTCCCTTACGGTCGGCCGTCTATATCTACTCAGCCGGCAAGCCCTTATTTCCCGGCGTCTGCAGTAATGTACTATTTCATGCGAGCCAGTTGTTCGCGGGGCTTCTATCTCCGCTCTAAGGACGCAAGATAACTAACGAACCTAACCAGGCCAAACTAGGAGTGTTCTGAAAGTATTGTTCGGAAAGGGATTCGAACAAAAAGCTTTGTTCGCATTAAAAATCTCATTCAACTCGATACAGTTAATTAAATCTAAAGAAATTAAATGTCAAATAATTTTGGATCAGTTTTGGCCGAATGTAATGTTAAAATTAATGAATTAAACTATTTAAAAAAAGCACCGAACAGAATGAAGAAGTGCGCGTACCAGTCGCGCTTTGATGTTGTCACCAACCTTCAGCAGACCCTCAAAGGAAGGACTCGTACGTCGTCAGACGGCAAGTTGAAAACGAACCCGTATAGGTCCGACAGTTACTGGATCGCGCACTGTGGCACCCAGCTTAATCTGGGTCGTACTAGACGCACTTCAGGAACACGCCGGCCGGCAAGACAACCAGGCACTCAGCGCACCGCTTGCAGCCATTACAAAGCCTGCACCTCACAGGCCCTCTCAAAGAAAATAAGGGAGGCTCCTTGTCCTTATAGGATCACTGGACGGAGACACGTACGTTCTCAGGTCAATATCATAAAAAATTAAGCAATTAAAATTATCACGTTGCTTCTCGTCACGATCCCAAAATCTTAATCACAATCTTTCAACATTTTTTCCTTGACAGACACCCAATGAACGAACAAGATAAGGCCCTTTACACACTGCGACTTTTAGCAGCGATGCAGTCGCGATGCTGTCACGATACAGCATCGATGCAGTCGCAAATGGTCCACCTTTACACACTTGCGCTACTTTAAGCATCGATACAGTCGCGATGCTGTCGCGATACAGTAGCGATGCTGTCGCGATGCAGAAGCTGGCCATTGAACTGTAGTGATGCAGTATCGATGCAATCGCGATGCAACATCGATGCAGCATCGATGCAATCGCGATGCAGCATCGATGCTGTATCGCGTTAGCATCGCGACTGTATCGATGCTAACGTGAGCCACGACGCGAAACGTATTTTGATCAAAAAAAAGATTCTGGCATATTTTTAGCAAGATTTCCACTTGACCCGAACAGGTAAAACTTGGTGTATTTCAGTAGGTATCAATTTACTTTACATATATTGTATTTGTTAGCTGTTTTACTCAGATTTGTAGTAGATATCAGGTAAATACGTAAAATAATGTATATTCTCAAAAATCATACTTTAAGCAAACTACCTAGTGATGTGAACAATTTCTCGATAAACTTTGTTGTTTTATGGGCATTGAGGTATTATTTATAATAGAGCCACAGACCCGAACAAAATTGTCGCAAAAAGTGGCACTGCTGTCATGTTCCAGTAGATGCCAATAACGCTTATTTATAATTTACAACAACATAATTACTTCGTACAAAATAACTCTTTACTCAAACGTTTAAGTGTCAAATTGGCTTACGTACTTATAACCACAAATATTTTTCGTGTAAATTCACTTTTTTAGCGTATTCTGACTCATGTCTCTTGTCAAACTTGGAACATGGCACGAATGGAGCAGATTTTAATAGTTTTAAATACTAAAAATATTTTCATTATTATTTTATTTAGGTATTAAAATATATTTGTTGTTTGAACTAAATAAACTCGTAAATTGTTAATAACAAATTACGGTCCCGACGCTGCATGGAAGGGATCAGTAATAATGACATTATGATTTCTCAACTCATCTTGTTCTAGTATGTGAAATGAGAGTGAGGCAAGTGCAAAATATTAACATTTTTAGCCCTTTAAAGTTTGATGGCGTGGCGCGAGAGTCGGTGGCGTAGTATGCACGGCAGCACACATTGTCTTTAGGTGTTCTTGGCGTTCAAAGGTTTAAACTGACAGTGTGTAGACTCTGAGACAAAATAAAACAATGACAACAGAGCAATTTTTCTATTAATTTATTAATGTAACCTGTAGGATCTGCCTGTAAAAGGCATATGTTCATAATCATAACACTGGCTCACTCGCCGCCGCACACATAGCCTCGGCTCGCGTGTAACTAAGCGCAGCATCCTATGTGACGTGCGCCTGAGACAGTGTATATCTGTTTATGTATAGATACCTACTACCACAAACACTACATAACCATTTTACGCTTCTTTTGTATACATTGTCATTTTTTTACGTTTTTATTGAGATATTAAAGCTGTGTTGAGTGAAAGACTTTTACGCTTCTTTTCATTAAACATTAAAAAAACATATATGATTATGCCGAACGAACACACGAGAGACGAATTATTTGGCTGAAATTATTCTTGACGTCTGTCTCTTACTAAACGTGACCTCAATTTTTCAAGTTGTTTAAGATAGCGTGGGAATCTTTAATAAAAAAATAGGATATTTATTTATTGCACTCCTTTATTAATTAATAAAATATAAAACTATAGCGACTCCTTAGATTTTTGTTCTGTGATGAGGTGCATTTTGTAGGGACAAAGTTAATAATTCTAATCTAAAATATGCTATGATTTTACATAGGATTCGTTAATTAATCAATAGAATCTGCGTAAAAAAGAATATTCCGACCTTAATCTTTATTTTATAGCTGTTATTTCTGCAATTTTTCACTGAAAATGAAGTCATTTTTGAGACCCGTCACGTGTCATGGTCTAAACGAGACTGATCGCCCAACTAATGCGATTTGTGATTTTGCATTAGTTGAGAGGGTGCCATTTTTTTCGTCGGATTGTGTGTCCATGTAATTAATACGTCAATGTTTATGGGTGAAGTTAACAGGCAATGAGGACTTGGCGTATTTACCGATTAGAAAGTTAAATGACAATAAATTCTTTTATTTTCGTTTCTTTTTCAGGTCCTAGGTCAACCGACTTTATGTTTACTAATATGTTGCTTGAAAAAAAAAAACCAATGATAAACCGTACATATAGGTTATGTCAAATAAATAAACAATTTTTAAGGCGTATAATTATTTTCGTACAACCAGCACTAAAATTGACCAAAGTTATGCAGGAAGCGACCAGCATATTTATTTGTCAAAGAGACTTGTATTTTAATTCATTAATGATGTTGGTCGTTTTTTGCATTACAAAAAAAACTGTTTGCTTTCAAACCTATGCAACTACGAATATCGAATATTTATCGATATCTATAGAAAAGGGGTGTGTAATGATCGATATAAAAATAAATGGTATAAGTATGTTTGATATAACAACATTTGATATAATTTCAAAGAGTATAATGACTCATTTGATATAATAAACGTTTGGTATAATTTTAAAATATCTATTTTTATATCGTATATTTATCATTTGGTATAACACATTTCCTAAAACCATCATATGGTATAACAACATTTGGTATAATTTCATATGGTATAATTTCAAGTAGTATAATTTCAATTAATATAGTATACATTTGATATAACAACATTAGGTATACTTATGCTTAATGAAAAATGTATTAATTTTTGTGCGCGAATTGCGTTTTATTTACCTAACCCAAAGCCTTTTTTTTTCTAACCTAACCTAACCTAACCTACGTTTCTAATTGAACTTTTGGTTTAAGTTTTTTTTTTAAAGCGGGGGGCTTCCTTGTGGGGGCTCCGCCCCCCGCTCCCCTATTTCTCTATACCCTATATGTTATGCCATTTGAACGTTAGATAAAATAAACGTTATACCATAAATTGTTATATTAAATGTTATTCGATAAAATGATCAGTATATGAAAAAGTATTTAATAAGTTACCGTCCGAACTAAAGGTCTTAGAAGGAACTGCATTTAAAACTAATTTAAAAAATTGGCTGCTTCAAAGAGTGTTCTATAGTCTTGGTGAATATTTCGCATCTTAGCTATAAGTTAGGTTTTAAGTATAACTATTGTATGCCCGAAGTCGGGAAACTGTTGTAACAAATTCACTTTTCCATCTTATGTACACAGTTATTCAATAAAAATATTCTTATTCTTATTCTTATTCTAAACAATAATTATATCAAATGTTGATATATTAAGTGTTGTTATATCATTCAATAATTGTATCAAATGAGCGTTATAGCGACTGAAATTATATCAAAAGTTGTTATAGCCATCGTTACGCACCCGTTACGTATAGAAAAGTATAATTCGTATTTGTCATGCCCTAACAACAGTGATACCAATATACTCGTAGTAAAATTGGCTTTTACTATGATGGTACTACTGTTTTAAGTTGCTAGGTTGATTTGATACAAAAGGCTTTTATAATTCCGATTAGCGGCTTGTATGAAAGTGCCGACTCTTAAAACGTAGTGATTATATGCTCTTTGGTGACGTGAGTGATGATGGCAATGACCCCACTACCCCGCGTCTGCAATTCTGCATCGATGCTAACGCGCGTCTGCATCGATGCTGTCGCGCGTGTGTATCGATGCTAACGCACAACTGTATCGATACTAATGCGCGACAGCATCGATGCAAAAATCTGTTCATTGCTGGTGTCGCGATGCTGTCGCGCGTGTGTATCGATGCTAACGCGCAACTGTATCGATACAAACGCGCGACAGCATCGATGCAAAAATTGCTGGTGTCGCGATGCTGTCGCGCGTTTCGAAAACGCGCGACTGCATCGCTGCTAAAAGTCGCAGTGTGTAAAGGGCCTAATGTTTGAAATTCAAATATAAATTTAAAAATACCAAAATGACAGTTTGCTAGACCTAAATCTATAGGTAAATAAGGCTACGAACTAACGAACGAAACTGATACAATTGAGAATAGCGACACCTAACGGAAACGGAGCGAACAATTTCCGAAAGCATGCAATCAACCAAGTGAAACCAAAATTCACGCAAGCTAAGACACTAGAAAAAGGTACTACTAAACGGTAACAGATGGCGCTGTGCTGTGATGAATTTAAATAAACAACGGATTAGTGAAAAAAAACACTTAATCCGTAGCGTAATGCTACAACACATATTGCTAAAAAACACTCTCAAATCCAGACCCAGACCACACATCCCACGCCGCCCTCACAGCCAATCGCCTCGCCGTCTCTTAACCAGGTACCTACTCCGGCAATACCATTTTGGCAAATCCTAAGTGACCTCAAAAATTCAAAGCCAGTTCTGAAACGGGTGCCACGGGGAGCCCGTCTTTCTGTTTAAAAATTTCTAAGTGACACGATTAGAACCATTATAATTATGACCGACAGATATTGTATAGCGCTACCGCATCGGACATTTTACACAGTACTAGTAGTGATGAGATTTTGTAATGTTTCAGTAAATCTGTATATGTCATTTTTTTTCCTGTCAATCTTTTATGCATAATTCTTAAAAATTTCTTTTGCACCATCTCAATACAGTTAGAATATTTGGCATATAACGGGTTCCATATCACTGATGCATATTCTTAGAGACAGCATGTAGTCCAACAGACCGAGCTCGTCTCCTTGCTGCCGCGGAATGGGAGTCCGGTCTGTGGCTGCAAGCCTTGCCATCACACACAATAGGGACTTTGATCGATAATAATAGTTTTAGACTAGCCACATGTTTAAGGATTGGGGCACCAACAAACGAGCCCCATCGCTGTCGCTGCGGAGCTTTAGTCGATGGCCTTGGCCACCACGGTCTCTCATGCCACCGGAGTGCAGGCAGAATATCTCGCCACGCTAGTATCAATGACGTCATCCGGAGGGCCTTTGTTAGCGCCAAGGTGCCGGCAGTCCTAGAGCCCAGCGGTTTGGCTAGGGACGACGGCAAAAGGCCTGACGGAATGACATTGGTGCCTTGGAGTCTGCCGTATGGGTCGGCCGTTGGTGTGGGATGCTACGTGTGTAGACACCCTGGCACCGTCTCATATTCCAGGTACCAAGAATGGTGCTGGCGCGGCGGCTGCGTCTGCGAAAAGCCTTAAACGTCGTAAATATGCTGCTCTCGGTAGCAGTTACATATTTACGGCGTTTGGGGTTGAAACTCTGGGGCCATGGGGGCCAAGTGCGCGTCGACTCTTCAAAAAATTGTCGATGCGCCTCATTGACGCAACCCATGACCAGAGGGCTGGCCACTATTTTGCCCAGCGAATAAGCATTGCCATCCAGCGTGGCAGCGGCCTTCTGGGCACACTTCCGAGCGACAGCGATTTAGGGTAATTTTTTTATTTGTAAATAGTTTAGGTTTTTAGCATATACCTAGTCTTAGTTACATATTAGTTTATTGTTTTTATTAATATCTTGTGTTTTTATGAAATAAATACTTTTAGATTAATATTTGTATAGAATCTTTTTATCGATTCATATTTTTTATGTGGTAATACCACATTTTTATTTTTATAAATAATGACACAAAGGTAAATTAAGAAAGAAAAATTGAATGCGATCTACTGCAATCGAAGCGGGATTTGAACCCGCGACCTCTGCGTTTCCGGCGCATTGCTCTTCCAACTGAGCTATCCGACCGCTACGTCAATCGCACGAAATCTTTCATCCCTTAATTCTTTACGCTACTGGAGCGCCCTCTGTGTCATATATGTTTTTGAAATGCTTATGCGCATTAGCCATATCCTAGGATGTGCGTTTTACACGCACGATCCCCAATCCCCATTGCTTTACAGCAAGTGCGAAGACTGCGAGAGAGATGGCGCTGTTCTAAATATTTGTATAGAATCTTTTTATCGATTCATATTTTTTATGTGGTAATACCACATTTTTATTTTTATAAATAATGACACAAAGGTAAATTAAGAAAGAAAAATTGAATGCGATCTACTGCAATCGAAGCGGGATTTGAACCCGCGACCTCTGCGTTTCCGGCGCATTGCTCTTCCAACTGAGCTATCCGACCGCTACGTCAATCGCACGAAATCTTTCATCCCTTAATTCTTTACGCTACTGGAGCGCCCTCTGTGTCATATATGTTTTTGAAATGCTTATGCGCATTAGCCATACCCTAGGATAAAAAGATTCTATACAAATATTTAGAACAGCGCCATCTCTCTCGCAGTCTTCGCACTTGCTGTAAAGCAATGGGGATTGGGGATCGTGCGTGTAAAACGCACATCCTAGGGTATGGCTAATGCGCATAAGCATTTCAAAAACATATATGACACAGAGGGCGCTCCAGTAGCGTAAAGAATTAAGGGATGAAAGATTTCGTGCGATTGACGTAGCGGTCGGATAGCTCAGTTGGAAGAGCAATGCGCCGGAAACGCAGAGGTCGCGGGTTCAAATCCCGCTTCGATTGCAGTAGATCGCATTCAATTTTTCTTTCTTAATTTACCTTTGTGTCTTTATTTTTAGATTAATAGTTGTTATATTACAAGTTCATTATACCTGATGATAATTAGATCACTTCAGAATATGCCAAATATTGTTATACCAAAAGTACATTATATCCCTTAATCGTTATATCTGTCGGCGGCCGATCGTAAAATCCGGCAGATCACGAAATTCCTAGGCATATATCGTGAAACGCCGCCATTTCGTGATTTGGCTAAACGACATCCGCCATATCGTTCAAAACATAACGTTTAACGATTTGCCTAGTGACGTTTAGGCAGATCATGAAATTCCTAGGCATATCATGAAAGGCCGCCATTTCATGATCTGGCTATCACGAAATTCCTAGGCATATCGTGAAACGCCGCCATTTCGTGATTTGGCTAAAACCGCACATTATGGAGCGTTTTTTAGGGATATAAAAAAAAAACTAACCTAACCTAACCCGGCCGTAACCATCTAATCCCGATCACCTTTCAGAGCAGATCCGACTCGGCCGGGTTAGGTTAGGTTAGTTTTTTTTTATATCCCTAAAAAACGCTCCATAATGTGCGGTTTTAGCCAAATCACGAAATGGCGGCGTTTCACGATATGCCTAGGAATTTCGTGATCTGCCGGATTTTCACGATATGCCCGGTATAGAGCTAGGACTATCGACGAATGCGTTGCTCTAATCGATCTGCCCAGGCATATCATGATATGCCTGGTCAACTTTTAGTCAAATCATGAAATGGCGGCGTTTCACAATATGCCTAGGAATTTCGTGATCTGGCGGATTTTACGATCGGCCGCCGACATATCGACCAATAATATGTATATCAAAAGTTGTTATAGCGACCGTTACGCACCCGCCGAGCGGAGCGTCAAAATGGGTCAAAAACTGGAAACTATAGGTTAGGTTAGGTTAGAAATTAATGTACGAAGTCGAAGTTAGGTCCGAAATAAGCTTAGAAAAAATAAAATTAGGCGACATGAATGTTATACAAAAAAGAATTATGTCAAACAAACATTATACAACATTAGATTATACGAATCAAACATTAGGTTAAACAAAAAAAGAAGAAATAAATTTATGTGAAATAAAAATTATTCAAAACGACTTTCACTCAAATGAAATTTAGACAAAGTGAATAGTTATGCTACATAATATTAGTTTAAATGAAATTAGGCAATACGTTGTTAGACAAGACCAGGTACAACCATCTATCCTTCCTCGAAATCCCTAACAATGTTTGTCCTAAATACATTTTACCTAATTTTTATTTTCGATAATGCTCTCGTCTGTTTCCATAATATTAAATTTCCTAATACTCTTATGCCCTAATCTATCTTATCCTAATACTGGAAGATACAAGGAGCACACCAGCAGCCCCACCAGGGCGAATAAAATATCAGTTAGGTTTCCGTACGATGCCTGTAGAAAAACATTTACATCTTTTTATTTATTTTTTACTACAGAAAAATTTATTACTTTTTCCTAGGAATGACGGTTATTCCTACCCAAAAACAACTCTTTTTTTTTTAAAACAATCCTCGCATTCGCCATTGTAATTTTTGTGGACATGAGTGTAATCTTAACCGTACCGGTTAATGTAACTAGTGTATATGTATCTACATAGTTATATTTATAATCATTTCGTGGTAAGCGACCGTGCGTCTCACTTATGTGGACTTCAATTATCTTATTAGACCACTTCGTTTTTATTTTCAGGTGGTGAGTAACACTACAGTATTTTTCCCCATCTGTTCAGACGTGGTCTCTTTGGTTTGGAAAAAATACTAAATGTGCCTAAAAATCTAAAGCAGCTGATCATAGTACAATCAGCATCAAAAGTAGCTGTCAATTTGTGTACGTAATTTATTATTACTACACGATTAAATAAATTATTACACGATTACCACTTGTACACACACATTCCCTGCAATGCGATAAAGTATTGAGTAGTTTTAATGGTTATTGTAATTTAATCACATAATCTTTGTTATTTCAGCTTAGCCACTTAGTTTTCGCGGTACGTCGTTTCGCTTTAAGTTACAGTGATGGTAGAATACAGGACGCAAAATTAAAGTGCGCAGGCGTATGGGGTAGTTCATACCTTCTAGGTATAGCGGTTGAAACGTGTTTACCCGACGTAGTTTTTACTCGGGGCGTGGCCGCTGTGCGCATGACTACTACTCGTACTTGGAGCCACTGGTGAGAGAATGCAGGCCGCCTGTGGACTAGTGCAGCATCACCACCCACTCACCAGAGGGGCCGGCTGATGCACTACAAGAGGTACTGCCATTAGAAGTTCTTCAACACCGCAGTGTTCCCACATTACTTCTTTAATACAAACCTTTTGTGCCTTATTTAGTTTTTATATTTCATATGATGTATCTAGACGAATAAAAGCTGAGTAGGTACTCGTAGGTTAGGTTCGCAAGGTAGCAGCAAATTCCCGAACGGTAAATCACCCAGAAAAAGGAGTCTCATGGAACGGGGCCCGACCTAATGGCTATTTCATTTATTTTCATATAAATATAACATAGAATATACCTGAATATTAAAACACATCATATGAAATAATAACAAGAAAAAATAATGATATTTATAATCATAAAAAAATTGTGATAATTCTGTAGTGATAAAAAGCTTATTATGAAACAAATCTGTTTCATTTATATTTCAGGGTTCAGTGGCCACTTTATTCGCGTATCAAAAAAATCCAAGGGGGGTCCCCAAGGTAGGTATTATGGATAATAATATTTATCGCTTCTGTTTGAGTTGGTGATTAAAAAGGAGACACAATCTTCATTTCAGTTCGTTTATGAATTAATGTCATAATAACAGTATTTTTCACCCCTTTTTCACCCTTTTTCTTTTTCAGGAAATAATGTAAGTAGTATAATGATGGTAAGCATTATACTTCTTACATTATTTCCAGCATCCGTCACGTTTGGATCAAATGCGAGTGTGAGTGACAGATGTTTTGTCACTTATTTATCACGTGATAGGCCATCTATCATAGGCCCCGTGGCTGAATTATAGCGCTAAAGATATGGATGGCACTATGGCACACACAATGTAACCTGTACTTTATATAAAGTACAGGTTACTTTATATACAGTACAGGTAACATTATTTGTATGCGCATAAATACAAAGTACACAAAGGTTACGCCGATTTCACGCCGCGGCGGCGTACGTACACTGCGGCGTCGGTACAAAACCGGCGCGGCGCACACGTCTAATAGCCACTAATAATATCTCATCGACGTACTACGAGTATCTTATATTTTTATAATTATTTCCGGTAGACTCAGACATGTAAAAGTGCCCTTGTGTCCTACTTGCAGAATAAAGTTCATTATTTCATTATTATTTAATTACCTGTTTAAGTTTACTGTATATTAGCTCTGCAATAGAATCCACTTGCTAGTTTTAATAGATTATTGATGAGAATTAGGGTAACACTTAAAAACCTTAACTTTTAACTCTATGTATATTTAGAGAACAAAAGGTTTGGTTTTGTATTTTCTCGGGAAAACTTGTTTTTATATTTCTAAGTATAATAACGAAGTGAATAAAGAAAGTATGATAAATCGAACTTTTCTTTACAAGTTTGTAAACTGTCAATTATATAATTTGTGTTTTAGAATTTTAAAGAAAAAATGCGGATTATCAGCGAAGCGCTCGAAACCCGCTTTCATGAGGATAAAAAGAAGATTAACGGACTAATGAAGGAAATAGTAAAAGTAATCCTGGTAATTATTACTTTTAATATTATTATGGTACCTCTCTGGCGTGCAAGGCCTTTGCTAAACGACACATAAGAAAACATAAATCGTGCCATTTTCGCCACGAGAAAAAAAATAATCTTTCTTTTATTATGACTGTATTTATCATAATTGGGTAAACAGTATCCAATAACCACTACCCATTGCTACTACTTTGTTCCATGAAATTCCATACCAAGATGTTCAGTAGGTATGGTTTTCAAGACTTTTACACAGTTGTACAGTTGATTTCCTAAAAACATACTTTAGGCAAAAATGTGAACAAAAATATGGAGTTCAAATTGTTATTGTTTTTTTCTTTTGTATTTGCTTTGTTTGGTGCTTGGCGAATGTTTCGAAGGCAAAAATCCCTTCAGCCACTATTATTGAAAGCTGTCAAATTGTTAATTTTTTATTCGGAAAAATTATGGTATGGAAAAAATAACACCGAATACAGGACACCGAAGCGGCGTTGTGCTTAAACAAACTAGGATAGATATAGGAGACTTAGGACTGACACTGGACAAACACTTGACTTCAGACATAGAAGACGTTGGCATACTTAACAAAGACACGTAAAAAAGTTTCTAAAACTCTGGGTTTTTTAAGATGAGACTCTCTTCGCAGTTCTCCACTATCAAGGTGGTTATTTTGCTGTACAATGATTACATTCGTAGCAGGCTGGTATTCGGAGCGTTGGTATGGGATCCCCATAATATGTACTTATGGTGGAAAATAATCAAAATAAATTTGCCAGATACACGTATAAGCGATTATATGGACATTATCCATTCTTGTATATATAAAATGACTTATCTAATAACCAGCCCTTTAGCTTCCTTTTAAACGTGCTATCTTCTATACCTTTAATATCAGCAGGAAGATGTTAAAAATGCGAATGGCTGATACAAAAGCACTCATCTTATAAATTGCATTATTAATTTTGGGGAGTTTGATATCAAATTTGTATTGAGATCGAACATTACATTTAGAAGATCTCTTCGGACAATATTTTGGTTGGTTTTTAAAAAATAAACATATTTCGAGTGTTGGTGCAGTTTGTTGTTTTTGCATTTTTAGAAATTAAGAAACTCATTGCCTACTTAAACACTACACATTTTTAAATGCGTTTACCATTACTTATTACAAGTAGTTGTAGGTAAATAGTTATAATCCTTTCCATCTCGTGAAATTGGATATTACTGTTCTTACTTTTATTTTTATTATTAGGTATTTCGTTTGTTTTCGTGCAAATGTTTTGGTCATGTATTCTATTAATTTTTATTATTAAATAAAGAACTCAATAAATGCCTGCTTGTAGCTTGTAGAGCTTGTATATCGCATCCATATTCATACGTATCGCCCCTTCTATGCATTTAATAATGACCCCAGACGGGGGTGCTTAGAAAAAAAACTTTCTCTGTCGTGTGCGGAGTAAATGTCTAACGATTGGGGACTCACATTTTATACGCGTTAACATACCTTCCGTGCATTTTATACGCGTTTACATACCATACATACCTGCCGTGATGTGCGAACTCAAAAAGACAACTGATTTAAAAACAGCCAAATCAGCATATTATGCTTACGCCCATTCTATATTTAGGTATGGTATACTGCTGTGGGGAAACAGTACCAATGTCCAAAGTCTGTTTATCCTGCAAAAAAAAAAATTATTAGAATCCTAGCTAATACAATACAATACAACAATACTTTATTGCACACCAACAAGAAAAATATTACATGAGAAATCATAAATTAAATAATGGTAGACAATAGGCGGTAATAGCTAATATAAAACCAATGATAAGCTGTTGGCCATATTTTAAAAAACTTGAGATTTTAACACTTACTTCACTCTACATCCACGAAGTCTGCCTTTTCATTCGAACACACAAAACTTTCTTCCCACTGGCGGACTTTCATTCAGAACGAATAAATCACTGTCGCAATGAAAATTTGGCTCTACCTACTACTAAGTCCTCCAATTTAAAACTATTCCTCGCGGGACCGCACATGATGTGCATAAAAATTTATAATAAGCAAAATTAAATGTATAAAAAAGTGAATGTATTTATAAAGGAGCTAGATAAATATTTATTAGATAAATGTTACTATACATTAGAGGAATATCTAAATCAATCATAGAATGTCATTTTGTAGTTTTATTGTAATGCTAGTGTTAAGTAGAATTAAGGAAATTGCTGTGCCCTTACAGGGTACATATTATAATTGTAGTATTGTACTATGTTGTAATATGTGTGCAATAAACAGTTTGAGTTTGAGTTTAATCAAACTCTATGCTCCTCCGCCGCGCATGGTGCTGTAGTGTGTAGCGTAACGCACACACACTCATCTTTCCTTCCCTATATAACCATGTATCTTAGTGTAAGTTATTAGTAATAAATCATACCTAGAACCAAACACTTGTTTGCTTCAACGCCCATCCTTACAGTGCGGTGCTTCAGTTGCAGGGCTCATCCCTTCGCTCTCTATCGCCCATGAACATGTGAGGTGGTCCTTTCTTTGCCTCGTATAAGGAGCCCTACATACCCGTTCCGATCGGGGGTTCGAAACGGATATGTGGGGCTCCCGGGCAGATCGGGTGTACCCACTAAAAACCCAGCGCGTTTTCCCTCCATATCGCCTTAGGTGAGGCCCACAGGATCGCTTGCGCATGCTAATGTGGACCTCGCGATTTGCCCGATTGGGCTCGGCCGAGGGAGAGCACTCCGAATAAGAGAGGGGCGCTCTAGTCATGTGGGACTACTTGGCCGACAAGATCCCCCGCCCCCGCCAACCAGCCCACTAGGGCGGGGCGATCATATGCGCAAAACGCCAGCGTGCTCGACCCACCCTCCGTCTGCGAGTTGGGCCAGCGACAGGATCGTCCTCTCTGCCCCGTTCCGCGTCCTCTTTCTGCTTCATATCTTCTGTGCAGAAAGAGGTCATCGCCTTCCAGCACCTCTCGCTGTCAAGCATCTTGGACACGATGGTTGACAGGGAGAGGTCTGCTCCTACTGCAGCTACGAGTTCCCGCCGTTAGGGATTCCATGCCACGCATGCCTCCAGTGTGTGAAGCTGTGAGTCCACTGGGGCATCGCACGCGTGGCATTTTGGCCTTTCCCTTTCTGCCAGCTACGCGCTGCAGGTACTTACCGAAGTAACCGTGTCCTGTAAGGATCTGCACCAGATGGAAATCGGGCATTTGCGGTCTACCCACCGCTCGAGGAACGATAGCCTCTACTGTTATTCGCCCTGGACTGGCCACCCCCAGGTCCTCTCTCCACCTCGGGAGTAGCGCCCCTTGACCCGCATTCCGCAGCTCCTCCGTGGGTCAGCCACTCCCCCGGGCCCTCAAGTCCGCACGGTATCTGTATATTTCCGCGAGAACCTCGGCTTGAAGTTTCCACGGGGATCACCAGCCAGAAGCGTCTGTACGCCCTAACCGCAATGACCCTCTGAGGTCTGCGTTAGAGTCTTATTTGCGGCAGTTAGTGCGTCTACCCATAGAGGCGCCCCGTACAAGGCCATGCTTCGGACGATGCCGGAGTAGAGACGTCTGCATGGAGCCTGGGGACCTCCTATGTTGGGGAGAAGCCTACTCAGTGCCGCTGCGGCGCCAACCAATCTTGGCACGAGTTTGGTGAAATGCTTTGAATGTCCACCTGCCGTCCAGGATAAGACCCCCCCTCCCTGCACCATAAAATGTTTCTGTTTAGCCCAATGGTTGACTGGTAGAGAATGCCTTATGGCATTAAGTCCGCCATTTGTACACTTTTTGTTTTGTGCAATAAAGTTTAAATAAATAAATAAAATAAATAAATAAATAAGACCAAGATATTTTATGTCAGTCCCAACCTGTACGGTCTCGCCCTGCAGCGTGATGCTTGCCCCTCGTGGAGGGCCTTTGCGAGGGCCATGGAATAGAATTGCCTTTGTCTTTTCTACGGCGACTCGAAGCCCCAGTAAATGGATTCTATCCACCACCAATGTTGCCAACACTTTGCCTAGTTACGCAGCTTCCGCGTATATTCGGCCTCGTGCTGTGACGAAGAAGAACGACGAAGCGGGACGCGAAGCAGCCAATCAAACCCGATATTCCACATCACCGGCCCCAACACGGAGCCCTGAGGAACGCCGCATCTCACTCGTCGGTGGTGGAGCCTACCATCGGCACCCTTCCAATGGACCATTCTTTCTAGGAGGTAGTGATCCAATAGTCGCCGGAGATAGGTTGGCACTCTATGAAACCGGAGTGCTTCCAGTATGGTCTCAAACGGCAAGCTGTTGAAGGCATTCTTTACGTCTAAAGAAGTGGCCAGGACAACCTCGCCCTCCTCTACTGCTTCCATGGACCGCATCTTGAGGGCCCTAAATCCATGTTGGGCCTCTGCTAGATTTGGTCCTACTTCCTCTAGATGGCGGATGAGGCGGTTTGCGAGAATCTTTTCCAGCATCTTGCCTACCTCGTCTAACTAGTTGTACCTTTTTTTTTTTTTTTTTTTTCGCTGGGAAAATGCGTTACGCATCCCGTCCGATCGGGGGTTCGGAACGGGTATGTGGGGCTCCCGGGCTGATCCGGTTTACCCACTAAAAACCCAGCGCGTTTTCCCTCCATATCGCCTAGTGAGGCCCACAGGATCGCTTGCGCATGCTACTGTACTGTGGACCTCGCGATTGGCCCTGTTGGGCTCGGCCGAGGGAGAGCACCCCGGATGAGATGAGAAAGGGGCGCTCCAGTCATGTGGGGCTACTTGGTCGGCAAAGGGGCCCCCGCCCCCGCCGTCCAGCCCACTAGGGCGGGGCGAGCATATGCGCAAAACGCCGGCGTGCTCGACCCACCCTCCGTCTGCGATTTGGGGCAGCCAGAGGATCATCCTCTCTGCTCCGCTCCGCGTCCTCTTTCTGCTTTATTACCTCTGTGCAGAAAGAGGCCATCGCCTTCCAGCACCTCTCACTGTCAAGCATTTTGGACACGATGGTCGAGAGTGAGAGGTCTGCTCCTACTGCAGCTACGAGTTCCCGCCTTTGGCTATTCCCTCCAGCGTGTGAAGCTGCGAGTCCACTGGGGCATCGCATGCGTGGCATTTAGGCGTCTCCTCTCTGCCCGCTACGCGGTGCAGGTAATCACCGAAGCAGCCGTGTCCTGTGAGTATCTGCACCAGGTGGAAATCGGGCGCTCCCCATTTGCGGTCTACCCACCGCTCGAGGTTGGGCACGATAGCCTCTATTGTTAATCGGCCTGAGCTGGCTACCTCCAGGTCCTCCCTCCACCTCGGGAGTAGCGTCGCTTGACCCGCAATCCGCAGTTCCTCCACCTCTCTGTGGGTCGGGAACTCCCCGCGGGCCCTCAAGTCTGCACGGTATCTGTATATTTCCGCGAGAACCTCGGCCTGAAGTTCCCACGGGGGATCACCAGCCAAGAGCGTAGCCGCCACCCAGGACACCGTCCGGTAACCTCTGCACGCCCTTACCGCAATGACCCTCTGAGGTCTGCGTAAGAGAGTCTTATTCGCGGCAGTTAGTGCGTCCACCCACACAGGCGCCCCGTAAAGGGCCATGCTTCGGACGATGCCGGAGTAGAGACGTCTGCATGGAGCCTGGGGACCTCCTATGTTGGGGAGGAGCCTACTCAGTGCCGCTGCGGCGCCGACCAATCTTGGGACGAGTTTGGTGAAATGGGCTTTAAATGTCCACCTGCCGTCCAGGATGAGACCAAGATATTTCATGTCAGTCCCAACCTGTACGGTCTCACCCTGCAGCGTGATGCTTGCCCCTCGTGGAGGACCTTTGCGAGGGCCATGGAATAGGATTGCCTCAGTCTTTTCTACGGCGACTCGAAGCCCCAGTAGATGGATTCTATCCACCACCAATGTTGCCACCACTTCGCCAAGTCGCGCAGCTTCCGCGTATGTACGGCCTCGTGCTGTGACGAGTGTATCGTCTGCGTAGCATATCACGTTTGTACCGCGAAGAAGTGGGACGCGAAGCAGCCAATCAAACCCGATATTCCACAGCACGGGCCCCAACACGGAGCCCTGTGGAACGCCGCATCTCACTCGTCGGTGGTGGAGCCTACCATCGGCACCCTCCCAACGCACCACTCTTCCTCTGAGATAGTCCTCCAATAGTCGCCGGAGATAAGTCGGCACTCTATGAAACCTGAGTGCTTCCAGTATAGTCTCAAACGGCAAGCTGTTGAAGGCATTCTTTACGTCTAAAGATATGGCCAGGACAACCTCGCCCTCCTCCACTGCTTCTATGGACCGCATCTTGAGGGCAGTCAGGGCGTCTATTGTGGAGCGACATGCCCTGAATCCATATTGGGCCTCTGCTAGATTTGGTCCAACTTCCTCTAGATGGCGGATGAGGCGGTTTGCTAGAATCTTTTCCAGCATCTTGCCTACCTCGTCCAATAACACTATGGGTCTGTAGGCCCCAGGCAATCCAGGTGGCCGGCCCTCTTTGGGTATGAGCGCAAGGCGACCCTCCTTCCAGATGTTCGGAAAGCGTCCTACTACTAGTTGTACCTAAGCTAACCCAAGTCTGACCTGCTTTAAGGTAGTATATTTAATGATTCTGACTTCACACTTTTAGTACCCACAGTTTAGATGCTTTAACTGTCATTGTCATGCCATTTTAATGATAGGCAAATTAATTCTTAGGACAATGAATGTGACGAATATTACGTTTCAGGTTATTCGATTTTCGAGTTGCCAATATTAGGACAAACATTAAAGCATCTTTGTCCTAATATTGATACCTTAACGAATAAAAAATTTTTAGGACAAAAACGTTATGCGATACGTCAGGCACCCATACTGGTAATATCGACGCGCGCGAACCGAGAAATATTGGTCCTACCTAACCAACACAAGAATTTATTTTATTTTATTTATAAGTTTACAATCAACACTTACAGTATATAACCAAGCATGCTGATTAACTTAGTATACATAGGTATTTATAGAAAGAGAAAAAAAAAAAATGTTAGGCTGTAATTGAGCTAGGCCTAACAATAGACTCCAAGTAGCCAGTCGGAGCTAAAAAATATATCCAGATCGCTGTTACTAAGCAAGATGTCGCTGAGTGACGTTAGCGCGTGATGAACTGGAGAGTGAGAGTGGCTCCGTGTACGCGTTGCCGGGACCGCGAACAGCGGGGGGGCCGGGGGGGGTTTGATGGTGGGAACCGCGGGTACCCAGAAATAAATTTGCGACAACAGGAATGGATTATAGGTTTCGCCTCGTAATAGTTGAAGAAAGTATCTAACAATATAAGTGTTTCTACCTACGGACTACCAAGGAGAAACAGTCAACCATTCCAAGGATAAAGAGCGTACGAGTAGGATAGAGTTTTGGATAATAACCGTAGAATTTATTGTAAAGAAATCGAATAAACGTCTTCTGAATTCTCTCTAACATGAGTATGTATTGGGTTTCGTGAGGGTTCTCCACACTATCGCGTTTGTTTCTAATTTGCTGCGAACGTAGGCGTTAAAGAGCACGACTATGGTAGCTCTGTCGGTAAATAGTCTGGATTGCCTGAATACGAATCCTAGAGACCTTCGGGCGAAATCGCAAATCTTTGTGATGTTGCCATTAAAGTCAAGAGGGCTCTTATTACACCGCAATAAAAAATATTGCCGTGTAAAATATATCATTTTTTTTTTTTTACTTGTGTTTGCCGTTTTGCAGTCGATACCCTATCATTAGTTGGTTGAATAGTATCATATAACGGCTACCCATTGCTACTACTTCGTTCCATGAAATTTCACACCACGATGTTCAGTAGGTATGGTCTTCAAAAGTCTATTACACAGTTGTACAGTCGAGTTCTTTTTATGATCAAAAATATCTAAACACGCCTCTATACAGTTAACAATAGAGGCGAGTTCACATACTTCAAACAGTTTTGCTAATAAATTGTACTTAAGTGTACATTTATTTAAAAAAACACACACACCCACGCGCACGCACACGCACACAGCCACACATGCACACACAAGCTCAAATTCTCGCTTTTATAAAATTATAATAATCTCCTCTGTTCTCCTTTTTCAGAGTAAGAAGAAGATGGTAAATAAGCTTAAATTTTTTACAAGCAACACACATTTATTATGATTTTGTATGTATATGTATCACTCCAATAAATCCCACCACCTTCCTATCTTACTTCACATAAGGTGAAGTTCTCAGTGGTACCGCTGCAGAGTATGCTCCCCAGTGGCGCCACAATCAATGCCCATTATTTCATTCCCTGGTACAGGTACAGCCAAAAACATCATGTATACATGATGTATGTTCAACGTAGATCATTTCACCATACGGCCAAAAGCGGAAACGCTGTAAGCGCCAATGAATTCCCTTGGCGTTTACAGCGTTTCCGCTTTTTGCCAATATAATTAACTGATTTTCATTATGGTGGCGCCGCTACAGAGCAGCACACGTGGCTTTCTAATGCCTTCTGCAACGCAGTCAAGTATCCGGACCATTTTTACTTTCTACTAGCGCTCATAATAATCTACTACAGGGCCATTATGGGATCCATTTATCTTATCACCCCATATTAGGAATCCTAACAGGGGGCGTTAGGGTTCAGGTTAATGTCCCTCTGACACGCCTCTTTTGCCTGTTTTGCCGTGCCGATGGTTTTTATCTCAACTCACAGTTGTTGACATCTTCAGTCGGAAGCCTGATCACGGGTTCCGCTTTGGGGATTCGACCAATTCCTTGAAGAGGGTCATCCTCACAGACAACCCCCACTAGACGGAGCATGTAAGGCGACCCGCGCGCACCAACGATATGGTACGGCAGAACATTAAAGTATGAACAAGGCGGCCACCGTTTAGTTGCGTCCTTGTTTATGATCCATGCGTACGTCAACGAAAAAAGAAATTAAATAAATAACATGGTAAATTGTAGTGTTAAGTGGTGTAGAGAGACCTCATAAACATGGACGCAACTAAACGGTGGCCGCCGTGTTGATACTTTAATGTTCTGCCGTACCATATCGTTGGTGCGCGCGGGTCGCCTTACATGTGCCTTACATGCTCCGTCTAGTGGGGGTGGTCTGTGGTCATCCTAGAGCTCATTTGCAGGGTGAATTAACTTTTAAGTGCACCTTGTTGCTATGGTTATACAAAATTTGTCCCTCGGACAACCTACGCATTTTTCTATGAAACAGTATGAAGATGTCACTTGGACAACGGGGACAGAGTAAAGGCCCATTTACATTATACAAGTTTCTTGTACAAGAAACGACAATTATTGCACACAATCCTTGCCTTTCAAAAATTGTTTTCAATAATTGTACCATAGTGTTTACACATGAGCAATTATCAAAAACTCGCATACAATTATTGACTGCAATCATTGCCTGGAAATAATTGCTACCCTACTTTGTTTACATTCATGACATGCACGAAAATAATTGTATGCAAGTCTTGACAAGTCTAAACCTTTTACTTGTACAATAAATGACGTATTGCTGCAATTATTGGATGTATTTGCCACCGCAAATCTTCAATCAATATTGAACGTTGGTGGTGTTTGTGATTGTTTGTAATTTTCTGTTGTGAATTGACAACATTTCATATTATTAAGACTATCATTTTATTACTTTTCTGAATTCTGCTTAAAAAGATGAAGTAATCTCTGTTTTTATTTATTTTCTGAGATGAATATTTATTTTATTATTAATTTATAAAAACATACTCATTTTAAAATGTGGCAACACCAAAACCAGAACTTAATGAAACGGTTACTTTAGTCGGTTTTCTTATTTAAAAAAAAAAACTTAATAAAACTCGGTACCTATGCATCTGTCATCTGTCAACGTCAAATAAAAAAAAAATATATTTTTTCGCTCTTTGGTTTAGACAACAACCCTATTCAGCCCTTATTGTCTTAGATTGCAGTTATTTGATGTATTTTCTAATATTTCCTTTAATACAGAAGAATAAATTCAAAGATTTTTTTTAAGGTACACGACATAAAGCCCTTTCGATCTCTATATTCATTTCCACCTGTTATAAATATGAAATGTTGTCAATTGTGAATATGAGCAAAAACGTATTTAAATTTGGTTCTTCGGATATGATAAAATTCATAGAAATATATAGAAATCACGAATGTTTGTGGGACACGGAAAACATTCATTATAAAAATCGAGAGGCCCGCGATGCTGCATTAAAATCATTTTCCATCGAATTTGAGCTTGAAAATTTTGGTCACATGTTTTAAATTCCGATTTTAAATTCCGATTCATCTTCGATTCGTAGCTCTCGACATAAAGTGTTCGAAGCTCCAAGTATGTTTCTACGTTCAATCCATTTCTTAACCCAGCATCTTTTCTTGCGACGTTTTCGTATTAGCTCCTGCTGTAATACAGCCGTTAATACCTACCGCAGCAACAATGAACACACTTTCACGTACGGAATCCATCTTTGAACTGATAAATTGGATGACAATTCTGGCATGCAATTAACTATTAGTCTGTGTTTACACCTATGCCAGTATTGTATTTAAGTTGCTTTCAATATTCAAGAATATCACGTTAGGTTTAGACTGAGCAATATTTTCTTGCCTCAAGTTTATTGTATGGAATGTGCTACAAACTTGTATAATGTAAATGGGCCTTAAACAACACAAAAAAGTTGATTCACCCTGCAATAATTTTAGCCCAGTAAACTAGGGGTCGAAATTTGATGGTTATCAAGTTTATTTGAGTTTTTTTTATGTGTATAAAGTTTATTTTAAAATAAACACATACAATATAATATTTACAATTGAGTTTTTTGTATTTTTTAGAAAAACCCACCTCTCGGGCTTAAAATGGTAATTATGAAAAAAGGTGGATCTATGTCGGAATCCCTAAAGTTGTTTAATAATACCCTAATATTGTTTGTCATAATGATCATTTGGCGTAACACACACACACACCCTCACAGTCTTGCTTGTATAATATTATCGGGATGACATTTTGTTATAATAATCTCTTCTGTTCTCGTTTTTCAGAGTAAGAAGAAGACGGTAAATAAGCTTAATTTTAACTATTAGTAACACACATTTATTATGGATTTAGTATTTAATCATTCCAATAATTGCCACCGTATTCCCATCTTACATCACATAGCTCTAATTTTTTTTTAATATCATATCTGTTTTCAGTCTATCCATCTCTTGTTTCAGTTCTTAATGTTCCTGGCGCTGACATTGTTCTCACATTCCATGTCCCAAGTTGATGTAGTTGATATGTAATGTAGTAGTAAGATATTTACTTCTTCTTCTTCAAGTGCCTCTCCATTACTGAAGGTTGGCAGTCAGCTTCTTAAAATTGTCCTTGTCAAGGGCCAATCTGAACAGCTGTTCGACGGTCTTAATCCCTGTCCACTCCCTGATATTTCGGAGCCAAGACATCTTGCGTCTACCTGCTTTCCGCTTCCCGGGCACATTTCCCATCATGATAGTCTGCAGGGGGGCATACCGATCATGCCGCAGTACGTGTCCGAGGAAGGCGACCTTTCTCTGTTTTACAGTCCGGATAAGTTCGACGTTTTTTCCCATACGGCGTAACACTTCTACGTTTGTAACTTTATCCGTCCAGCTGATACGAAGCATGCGACGGTATGACCACATTTCAAAAGTTTCTAATTTTTTACGGAGCTCTGCTTTCATGGTCCACGCTTCACACCCATACAGAACAACGGGCCAGATGTAGCATTGAAGGAGCCTGGTTTTCAATTCGATGGAGAGATGTCGACTGCACAAGACTTTCTGCATGCTAGTAAATGAAGCACGGGCTATTTCGATACGAGCACGAATTTCAGTATCGCTCTCCCAAGTGTCGGTAAGCCACGAGCCTAAATACTTATACTTGTCAACGTTCTCCAGTGTGTTGCCGTCGACCTGGATGTTGCACGGATTTTCTGCGAGTGTGATATTACCATGACCTTAGTTTTCGAGACGTTCATATTCAAGCCGACTTTTCTGCTGTGTAGAGAAACCCGGTTAACTATCTCGCGAAGGTGAAGAGCACAGAGGAAGCTCTGTGCTTGCTATAAGAACGGTGTCGTCAGCATAGCGTAAATTATTTATAAATTGCCCGTTGATTACAACACCGTGCTCCACGTTTTCAAGCGCTACTTTGATAATCACTTCCGAGTAACTGTTGAACAGAATTGGAGGCATAGGTAATACAACCCTGTCGTACGCCCCTCTGTATGGCGACCGGGTTCGTCTGTCAAGAACCCGTTGTCAAGAACTTCGTTACTCTTTGTGGAGATTTCTCATACTGGATTATTAGGAAAATAGTGCAGTGGTTTTCCATTGCCTTCTGCACCGCAGTCAAGTATCCGGATCGGTTTTATTTTTGAGGCTAGCGCTCATAATAATCTGCTACAGGGCCATTCTGGGAATCATTATCACCCCATATTGTTGGGAAGACTAGGGGCAACAGTCAAACACAAGTTCCAGACAAGGACTGAATCATTTATTATGTACGCATACCTACATGTACAAATACTAACTACCTACAACCTCCTTTTTAAAAAAAATATCATTGTTCACTAATGTTTACAATTAGAATATATTTAATAACAATTTAAAATATATTTTTTTCTTTATCTAAAAACATCATGATCAAAAGAAATTATTAATTATGAAGACTACATAAAATTTATTTTAAAATTGAGTAATTCATCAAACTGACTGTAAAATAGTGTTATAAAATATAAAATTGAATTCATTAGGTATAATCTCAAAATTTGAAGTAAAAAGAAGCACATGCAAAAGAAATTAAAAATGTACATTTCAAAATTACAAAACGTAGCTTTTTTAAAAAATTAAATTAATGAATTGTAATAATTGTAAATAATAAAATGTAATAGTTAATATTAAATTTAAAGAGTTTCATGCAAAGAAAATATTTGTACATACATTGTTGAATATTTACTGATTACATAGAAAAACTATAATGTTTTGATTTGAGTATATTCTTATGACTAACAAAATTTTAAGATAGTGACTTAATCTAAATACAAAATTCCTTAATTTTATTGACCTTCTTACCAGTACCGATTGCATAACGTACCAGCTCATCAGGCCCACGTGCCCCACCGATCAGGCGCGATCACCACCCTGCCGGAGCGAGTAACATAATTATCGATTTGATCAGAGCGCGCGGCTGAGGTATGCTGGGAATCGAACACGGCAGCGCCAGCGCTGCCTTGCGACGCCTGCGCGTTATCAGTTCGAGTAGCGATATCATCGTAAGGCAGCGAGCATACCGGAGCATCGAGCGCTGTGGGGCGCTGGTCGGAATCTTTAATAAGATGACGCCTGTTTCTAACCAGAGTGCCACCACCAATGATTTTTATTAAATACGATCGTATACCGCGTAGTGATATAATGGTTCCGCTCACCCAACGCTTGTCTATTCTTACTTTTACATTTTGGCCGGGACAGAGGGGAGACAAATCACGAGCAGTTTTATCATATTGATGTTTTTTCTTTTGTTGACGGGCTTCTAATTCTTGCTTCACATTCTGTTCTATTTTGGGCAATAATAATTTTGAGTTCATTGATCACGTAATCAGATGTTAACGAATTTAATTGCACTACTTCTACATATTTACTGTAATAAGCAACTGCAATTAAGAACTTGTTTCCATGGAAATGAAATATATCTACACCTATTTTTGACCACGCCCTGTTTGGTACGCTATGAGGAATCAGAGTTTCCTTCCTATTATTGTTTTTGAATGTAAGACATGCTTGACAGTTGCTTATGAAATCCTCCAATTGAGTGTTAATGTTAGGCCAGAACATACTTTCTCGAATTCTTAATTTACATTTTTCCAATCCTAAATGCCCAATGTGTACACGCCTTAACATCTCATTGCGCATCGAGAGAGGAATAATAATTCTGTCACCTTTCCATAACATGCTATACGCTAATGATATATCTTCTCGGTATCCCCAATATGAACGCACCTGAACATCTACCTCATGTTTATGTGTTGGCCATCCTTCTTCGACATACTTGGTTAATAATTGCAGCTCTGTGTCGTTTCTCGTCTCCTTTTGTATTTTTACAAAATGTGAGTCAAATAGAGGGTTACTTATTGCAACGGCACAGACTTGCGCACGCGAATCTAGTTGATCCCGCGGCTCCTCGGGCAGGCCGCGAGTCGTTTCTACCGCACGTGACAAAGTGTCAGCCATAAACAAATATTTCCCCGGTTTATAAACTAACTTAAAATGATATGGCTGTAAGCGTAGTAGCATTCGCTGTAAACGGGCTGGAGCGGTAGCTATTGGCTTGTTTATTATAGTGACTAACGGTTTATGGTCACTTTCTATGATTACGTCACCCCTACCATATAGATATATGTGTAAAATTTTTCACATCCATAAACAACCGCCAGCAGTTCTTTCTCGATTTGTGCATAAGCTGTTTCAGCTTTCGTAAGCGACCGTGAGGCATAACACACCGGTAAATTATCCTGCATGAGACAACACCCTAACCCATTCCTACAAGCATCAACCGAGATTATTACCGGTTTATTTAAATCGTAAAATTGCAACACGGGAGCTTTTACGAGACAATCTTTTAAATCGTCAAATGCCTTTTGGTGAATCTCCGTCCAATGCCATTCGGTATCTTTACGTAATAACTCCCTCAATACAAAACTCCTATTCGACAGATTCGATATAAAATTACCTACATAATTAATCATTCCCAAAAATCTCTCTAAATCTTTAATATTTTCTGGTTGTGGCATATTTTTTATAGCTGAGGTACGTGAAATATCCGGACACAATCCTTTCGCACTGATTTTGTGTCCTAAATACTTAACTTCAGTTAAACCAAATTTACATTTATTTTTATTTAGTTTTACATTGATCTCCCTACATCTGTCCAAAACTCTCTTGAGTCTGTCATCGTGCTCCTGTTTCGTTTTGCCATGGACAAGCAAATCATCAACGAATAAACAAACCCCGGGTATATCATCAAAAAATTCGAACATCCTTTTATGAAAAATTTCTGAGGCCGATACGATCCCAAAAGGTAAACGCAAAAAATTATACCTACCGAAACTTGTATTGAATGTACATAAATCTGTACTATCTTTATGCAACCGTACCTGCCAAAGCCCTTGTTTTGCGTCCAGCGTGCTGTAATATTTGGAACCTAGCAAATTCACAGTTATTTGATCTAAAGTAGGCAACTTAAAATGTTCTCTTCTAATAGCATGGTTTAAATCCCGTGGGTCCAAACAGATTCTTAACTCGCCGTTAGATTTTCGAACAACGGTCATGCTGTTAACCCAGTCTGTTGGACCCTCAACTTTTGCAATTATACCCTCGCTAACCATATCGTCTAACTTTTGCTTAATACTATCCTTTAAAGCTATCGGAACCTTCCTAGGAGCATGGACTACGGGCTTAATACTTTTATCAATCTCTATTTTATATTCGCCGGGCATACACCCTAACCCTTCGAACACATCATGATATTCCTTAGGAATATAACTATAGCGTTGGGCCACGTTGACACTAAGCACTAACTTAATTACGTTTAGTTCAGTACACGAGTCGCGGCCCAAAACCGGCGGTGATGAAACGTCCGCCACTAAAAATTCTAATATATAGAAGTTCTGTTTATACTCCGTTTTCAAATGAACCTTGCCGAGAACAATGATATCGCTACCCGAGTAACCTTTCAATTTTACCGAAGTTTTTAATAAATCCTGTTCAGTTATGCCGACTTGGCTTAAATATTTACGAGGTAAAACGTTCACGTCAGCTCCAGAATCTAATATGAACCTAATGTAACTGTTCCCAAATCTTAAATCTATCGACCAGTCACTACGTGTAACATCAAAACAATGAGTTACCTGATCGGCGGGCTCGTCAGCTTGCACATCATACACTTTACACAATCGCGAGAAGTGATTAAAGTTATTACAATTTAGACAGACTTTCCCGTGAGCCGGACACCGCATTTCGACACCATGATTATACCCGCACTTGGAACACTGCACTGCTGTTTTGTTTCCATGATAAGACCCCGTTTGTTGTTGTTTTGCACTACGAAACGGAGGAGCGCTGCGACGCGGGACCGGGCGCGGGGCGGACTGCCCCCAGCCACGTCCTCTGCCTCGCGGAGCGCTGCGGCCGCGCAACCCTCGTCTTGACAACCAATTCACATGATTATACGCGCCACCCTCATCTTCTAAACTAAACTGATCTTGGTCATAGCCCATCGTAATATTATAAGCTTGATGCTCACTCGATTCCTTTTTAATTGCGCCGGCTTGCAACCTCGATATTTGGGCTATGTTGCAAATCTCCAAAGATTTTTGTAAAGTCAAGTCTGGTTCTCGTAACAAACGCTCCCTAAGCGTGTCCTCATTAATGCCACATATGAGTCGATCCCTTATTAAATCTGACATCAATTCTTG
Organism: Apotomis capreana; assembly: GCA_947623375.1. NCBI lineage: Eukaryota > Metazoa > Arthropoda > Insecta > Lepidoptera > Tortricidae > Apotomis > Apotomis capreana. Next base: position 5,782,234 of record OX392520.1, read on the forward strand.
AAATTCACAGGCACTTGCTAATCTTTTTAATTCGAACGCATACTGCTCAATAGACTCGCCGTGATTTGATTAAGCGTAAAGAACTTGTGCCGTTCAATTGTGACATTCTTTTTCGGTGAGAAAAACTCACCAAATTTGTTCAACAAATCCGTTACGGTTTGAAACTCAGCGTCAAATTGGGCGTGTACCTCGCGACACTGCTCACCGATGACGTGCAATAAAATATTAATTTGCACCTTAGGAGGTTTCTTCGTCAGCTCACACGCCTCATAATAAACCAAAAATGCACTTTTCCATTTGTCCCATTCCTTGGATAAATTTCCCGAAATAACGTTTTCCAAATTATTAACAAAATTAAATGGCGGCGGCGGCGGCAGTACAGCTTCCGTCGCGATACCAGTGCCCGTAATTAACGTATCTACGAAACCACTAATATTTATCGAACTTATCGGCTACAAAAATAACTTTCCTAATACTTGAACTGCAATTTATAGGTACTTTTTATTGCCTGATTCCGGCTGCGCCATGTTGGGAAGACTAGGGGCAACAGTCAAACACAAGTTCCAGACAAGGACTGAATCATTTATTATGTACGCATACCCACATGTACAAATACTAACTACCTACACATATTAGTAATCCTAACAGGGGGCGTAAGGGTTCAGGTTAAGGTCTGTCTGACATGCCTCTTATGCCTGTTTTGCCGTACCGATGGTTTTTATCTCAACTTACACAGTTGTTGACATCTTCACCCGGAAGGGTTATCCCAGCACATTTGCAATAATTGTAGCCCAGTAAAGTAAACTAGGGGTGCACCTCATTTGTATGGGGCGCTATACATACCAGGTGCAAACTTAACTTAACCACTTAAGGATGAAAAGTGTTTGTATGGAACCCTCGGTGCGCGAGTCCGACTCGCACTTGCCCAATTTTTTAGTATTATTTAGAAAAAACCCGCCTTTCGGGTTTAAAAGGGTAGTTTTTTTGTAAATAATACTCCACTATTGTTTGCCTAACACACACGCAGACACACACACACACACAGACACACACACACACGCACGCACGCACCCACCCACCCACACACAGACACGCACACGCACACGCACACGCACGCGCGCGCACACACACACACACACACACACACACACACACACACACACACACACACACACACACACACACACACACACACACACACACACACAAACGCACACAAACGCACACAAACGCACGCACGCACGCATGCACGTGACAGAAAAATGATTTATTATATCGAAATTAAAATAGGTACATGTACCTGATTGAAATAAAACAAGTTAATTTGATATCAAAAATATAAGTAAATAATTGTCAGGTGGGACTTCTGACGTTAATGGATCTAATTCAACTATAAGCCATGTAATACATCATATGAGATATTCTGTTCACATAAGAAAACGTATATTAGTACTTTTAGGTTAAGTATTATATGGTATTTAAGGGAGAAAAGTAATAGATAGGTACGCTGTAAATAAAAAGAAGTTTTAAGATTCATAATACAATAGTTTATTTACAGAAATGCCATTAGAGAATATACCACGTTAAAGCATTATTATTTACATAAATTGTCATTCATAGTTCAAATATTCATATGTATAATATGTATAATATAAAATAATTACTAGCAAAGCTATTCAATTAATTATCGATTAATTAACCAATAGCATAATCACAAATTGTCTAAATACAATTATACAGAGTAACTGGTACTTAACTTGCTGCTCCCTTGGCGCTATCGGCACAGAATGATAGCCAGTTTGTAAAGTGGGGTCGTTTTATACCCAGATCGATCTGATCGCACCACTTTTCCCCACTAGTAAAGCCACCTGGATAGCAGTTTAGTCAGTACAGTTCTTATTTCAATATAGAAGTAAATAATAATAAAAATCAATGTTTATTAAAATCACCTTTCATTAATAAATAATATCTTAAATAATATTATAATTCTATTAAGCCCATTATTATTAACAACATTTATTACTAGTTGTTAAATGTCTATTAGATGCTTTAACTTCCTACCGCCTTTTAGTCATAACAGTTTTGTGAACCTAAACAGACGATACGCTGTCGGGTAGTATTGTAAAATCTAGTGAAAGTGATTGTGTTAAAGCATTTAATAGTTTAGAAACCATACATCCACAGAAATCAGGTTGGTACTAACTTTGCATAAATTATTATTATGAAAATATTATAACACGGCCATACTGACTTGTACTTCGTTCTCGGAGTACAACCCAATATAGTGTGTTAGTAAAGTTTGTATGATCATACAATATCTATTTACAAAATCAGTTTAACTTTCGTATACGACTTTATCACCTGCTGACCCGTGATCTCATAGCAAATTATTTTCTCATAGCATACTCGTATAAACCTCAGCAGTATTGTACTTTCTCGTCTGTCTAGCTCTAATCACCTGCTGCGCGTGACTTTCAAGCTGACAGGAGACTTACAATGTCCAGCAGTTATCTCAATCACACCTAGAACATATTAAATCATATTATGTACATAGAAAAATCAATTCAGAATTTAGTTATTTTTATTTTTCTTATCTAGTAATTCATGCCTTAAATTAAAAGAATTAATCATAAGAAGAATTAATGTTCTGATCAACCCATTCGCCAGGCCAAAGCCGTAATTTTTCTTTAGCTATAATTATTTCCCGCAAATTTCCCCTTTTAAATAAAACCGATCATTATCTAAAATTCTAATTATTTCGTACGGGCCTTTATACCTTGGTTTTAATTTATCATTTCTTCTGTGACCTTGATTGACATATACAACATCTCCTACATTGTACACAACGCTATTTCGTCTCATGGCATCATATCGAATTTTATACTTATTTCCAATATCACATAACCTACGATACGCTACTTCCCTCTCTGAACGTACGTCTATGGTATTAGAACTACAAGGTAAATCGTCTAAACGTGCCTGAATTGAGGGTATATTACAATCACGACCAATAAGTAAACGCAACGGAGTAAAGCCTGTGGACTTTTGTAAAGTAGTATTTAGAGATTGTTGAACCTTCCATAAATTGTTCGGCCATTCTGACGAATTTCGGCAAGCTGCACTTAGCGGTAAAAAAATAAATAAATAATAGTTGTGACGTACCGCTCGACTTGGCCATTACCTCTTGGCGTACCTGTGGCTATCATGTGATGTTTGACCTGCCATTGATTGAAAAGTGATTGCAATTGGCCAGAACTGAAGTTAGTACCACGATCTGTTACAACATTAGTGGGGGTGCCAAACAACGTTAAAGAATCTCGTATGACTTCCGTTATTTCCTGTCCTGTCATTGTTTTTAAGGGCTTTAAAATACAAAACTTGGTAAATCCGTCAATAATAATCAGCACATATTTGAAATTATCTGCGGAAACGGGAAATGGACCGGTGCAATCTAAGTGCACGGTATAAAAAGGTAAAGGTACTTTATCTATTGGAAACAGCAAACCTTGTTTGGGGCCTGAATGAGATTTATGTTCAGTACACACCAAACAATGTGAAATGTATTTTTTAACAAACTTCGCTATGCCAGGAAACCAAAACGATTCTAATATTTTGGCCAATGTTTTATCATACCCGACATGGCAGTTTTCGTCATGATAGAGTCTCAATATATTAAATCTACTACCCTTGGGGACAAATAGTTTTGGCTGTGAATGACGATCTACTCTGTAATACAATAAATTGTTTCGTAATATATACTGGTTTTCATCTAATTCCCCTGCCTGTACCTGTTCAATCAATGTCTGAGTCTCAGTGCATTTAGTTTGTGCAATTTCTAGCCATGATTCATGATTAGTTAAATTAGCCGATTCTGTTTGATCAGACCTTGATTGAACGGCAACCTCAGGATTACGACTTAAATAATCTACATGGCTGATGTACTTGCCCTTGCGATATACAATCTCAAAAGAAAAATCTTGCATATAGGTCCACCACCTCGCAACGCGTGGGGAGAGATCCTTTTTGTTCATTGTCATTTTAATAGCATTACAATCTGTAATTATTTTAAAATTAATCCCTAAAAGGTATACCCGAAAGTGTTTCAAGGCATTGTATATGGCAAGGGTTTCTAAATCATAAGAATGATATTTCGATTCTGTAGGAGAAGTACGCTTGCTGAAGTATGCTACAACTCTGTTATCACCTCCTATTTTTTGTAAAAGGATAGCACCATATCCTATCGCACTAGCGTCGGTGTGTAATTCAGTAGGTAGAGATGGGTCAAATATAGTCAATAGGGGTTTTGTGACTAAATGTTCTATGACGTAAGATCGTGCCTCTTCTTGTGCAGAACCCCATTCCCATGGCTGGTTAGTTTTTGTTAATTTAGTAATACACGCAGTGCGAGACGCGAATTCAGGAATGAATTTTCTAAAATAACTAGCAAGCCCCATAAACTGGCGTACCTCTTTAACATTTGTAGGAATTGGAGAGTTAACTAATGCGGAAACTTTATTTTTGCTTGGTTCCACACAACCAGCAGAGATATGTCGTCCTAAATATTCGATACTAGAGACGAAAAATTTACATTTGTGTATATTTATAGTAAATCCGGCATTGCTTAAAGCTTTAACTGTCATTTCTAGATATTTAAGACCTTCAGATATAGTCGAAAAGGGGATGAGCAAATCGTCAATATATACTTGTGCGAAGTCTAGGTGCTCTATTGCCTTTGTTATTGCTCTCTGGAATACAGATGGTCCGTTACAAATCCCAAATGGCATTTTAACAAATTCATAATGGCCATCAGGTGTAATAAATGCAGTATACTTAATTGACTCAGGTGACACAGGAATTTGATAGAATCCGTTCTTCATACGTATCTATTGAAATAAAGTATTTAGCTTTACCCAGTTTATCTATTTGGTCATCAATGAGGGGAAGTGGATACCTCTCTTTTTCTATGTTTTTATTGAGAGCACGGTAATCCACGCACATTCTATCAGTACCGTCTTTTTTCCTAACTAATATAACTGGACTAGCAAATGGGGAAGTACTTTCGCGTATGATGTTTTTTTCTAGTAGATCCTTAATAATTTGTTTGCACTTGTCCCTTTCAACTGGAGCTAGTCTGTACGGGCGGTAGTTGACAATCTGATCTCTTTTGAGACGAATTGTCAACTCTCCCGTCTGAACAGTCCCTATACTGTCAGTGTGTAATACTGATGGATATTTATTGAATGTTGCAGTAATTTTATTTTGCAAATCGAGATCCAAATGACTAATTGCGTCGGTCAAACTTGACTGATTTGGGGATATATTATTTACCACAAGCTGAGGTACAGAAAGACGGACTACCTTATTTTGTGAGCAATTAGATATTATTGCCACGTCTGGAAACTGAACTACATTTGCACCAATTATACAATCGAGATGAAGATCATTATCTTTAACTACATACAAATCGAGTTCCAAAGTAGCTTCTTCGAATCTTACGGGTACTGATATTTTAGCAATAGTGTGAATATAACCATGGCCGACTCCAGTAATTTTGATAAAGTATGGCAAAAAGTTACAGCCGAGACGTCGAGCAATAGATTCTTTTATGAGACTACATGTGGCACCTGTGTCAATCAAAACATTAACTTCACAATCATTAATAGTAACACTAGTCAAATTTAGTCATGATTTATTATTCGCATTATGGACTTCCTTCGCAGAATTGCTTCGTTCTTGACGTTGTTTATGAAAACATGTAGCTTCTCCGTGACCGGGTTTCTTGCAAAAATTGCATGTCACCTTATTGGGTCGATTATCGAGCGACATTTTGGGAGCTACAGACTGAACATACGTTTTCCTAAATTCTACGGGTTGAGCCAGGGTTTTCTGAACAAGGCATTGCGCCTTGACGTGGCCTGGCTTGCCACAAATAAAGCATAATTTTCCCGTTGGAGTTTGGCCTTTAAACCGCTTTGCATTACTGGGACCAGGGTTATTATACGAAATCTGCCTATTGTTTGATTCAAAAGGTCGTTTTCTTGAAACTTTGGTGTAAGTGGAGAGCAAGGTTATAAGCTCTGAAGTTGATTTAACAGCGCTGTTTAGTGAAGCCATTTTTATATCAGCTTCACGAATACCACCACATATAATCTCAATTTGTTGTAACGTCGTAAAAGCCACTTTAGTGTTGCGCAAAAGCCTCAATTTTTCTCTAGCGTATTCAGCATAGGATTCAGAAGAGTCAGAGGTGTAATTAACGGCTTTAGTAAGCTTTTCCGTTAAGTTTCTCTTTTCTGGGTATAGATCTATTATATCTGTGCGGAAATTTTCCCATGTGCGACCCAGTTCTGGTTCCCATGCCTCATACCAACGTAACGCAGAGCCCCGGAGGGCCTTACCGGCCTTAGCAGCTGTTTGTATACTGCTCCATCGAAGATCTTCGCTGAGCCTCTGGACGCTGTCGCACCATCCTTCTGCACCGTTGTCGTTCTTCTCGGGATCGAAGATCGGTAGTGCAATGTCGTCGTTACGCTGATTAAATTGTACTGCATCACGTATGGTGGCCAGGAATCCCGCCACAACGTCGTTGTTCATCGCGGAAGATTAACTAATTGACTTACTGAAATGTAAAAAATATTTATGTTAAAATAAATGTATATTTTTCTTATGTTTGTGAATCCCACTTCTGATGACAGAAAAATGATTTATTATATCGAAATTAAAATAGGTACATGTACCTGATTGAAATAAAACAAGTTAATTTGATATCAAAAATATAAGTAAATAATTGTCAGGTGGGACTTCTGACGTTAATGGATCTAATTCAACTATAAGCCATGTAATACATCATATGAGATATTCTGTTTACATAAGAAAACGTATATTAGTACTTTTAGGTTAAGTATTATATGGTATTTAAGGGAGAAAAGTAATAGATAGGTACGCTGTAAATAAAAAGAAGTTTTAAGATTCATAATACAATAGTTTATTTATAGAAATGCCATTAGAGAATATACCACGTTAAAGCATTATTATTTACATAAATTGTCATTCATAGTTCAAATATTCATATGTATAATATGTATAATATAAAATAATTACTAGCAAAGCTATTCAATTAATTATCGATTAATTAACCAATAGCATAATCACAAATTGTCTAAATACAATTATACAGAGTAACTGGTACTTAACTTGCTGCTCCCTTGGCGCTATCGGCACAGAATGATAGCCAGTTTGTAAAGTGGGGTCGTTTTATACCCAGATCGATCTGATCGCACCACTTTTCCCCACTAGTAAAGCCACCTGGATAGCAGTTTAGTCAGTACAGTTCTTATTTCAATATAGAAGTAAATAATAATAAAAATCAATGTTTATTAAAATCACCTTTCATTAATAAATAATATCTTAAATAATATTATAATTCTATTAAGCCCATTATTATTAACAACATTTATTACTAGTTGTTAAATGTCTATTAGATGCTTTAACTTCCTACCGCCTTTTAGTCATAACAGTTTTGTGAACCTAAACAGACGATACGCTGTCGGGTAGTATTGTAAAATCTAGTGAAAGTGATTGTGTTAAAGCATTTAATAGTTTAGAAACCATACATCCACAGAAATCAGGTTGGTACTAACTTTGCATAAATTATTATTATGAAAATATTATAACACACACACACACACACACACACACACACACACACACACACACACTCACACACACACACACACACACACACACACACACACACACACACACACACACACACACACACACACACACACACACACACACACACACACACACACACACGCACTCACACACACACACACACACATACACACACACACACACACACACACACACACACACACACACACACACACACACACACACACACACACACACACACACACACACACACACACACACACACACACACACACACACACACACACACACACACACACACACACACACACACACACACACACACACACACACACACACACACACACACACACACACACACACACACACACACACACTTGCTCATATAATATTATTAGGACTATCGGGATGAAATTTTGTTGTCATTATCTTTTCTGTTCTCGTTTTTCAGAATAAGAAAAAGCTGGTAAATAAGCTCAATTTTAATTATTAGTAACACACATTTATTATGATTTAGTATTAAATCATTCCAATAATTAAATTCCTTAAAATATCATATCTGCTTTCAGTCTATCCATCTCTTGTTTCAGTTCTTCTAATTTTCCTGGCACTGACATTGTTCTCACATTCCATGTCCCACGTTGATATAGTCCATGTGTAATGTATGTTATGTTATATATTTCCAGACGATACCTATTAATAAATTAGTATTTAATCAGCATTCGTTCGTATCACTTGTCTCCCGATAGCACGCCTTTACATTGACAAGGATTTCGCATGAGAACTTTTTACCTTTTATACCTCGAATATATAAAGTGAGTAGTACGTCATAATACGGTACTTTATGAAGAGATCCCTGCAAGAATGCCCGCGTTCTACTTCGGCCAGTAGTCGGAGTGCTCGTTTTTGAAGTATCAAAATTAGCTGGGTATCAGTGAAACTTCTCCAAAAAACGGTATGACATAATTGACAACATTTCATATTTTAAAGACCATCATTTTATTACTTTTCTGAATTCTGCTTAAAAAGATGAAGTAATCTCTGTTTTTATTTATTTTCTGAGATGATTATTTATTTTATTATTAATTTATAAAAACATACTCATTTTAAAATGTGGCAACACCAAAACCAGAACTTAATGGAACGGTTACTTTAGTCGGTTTTCTTATTAAAAAAAAACTTCTATTCTATTCTATTTTTTAAAAATGGCAACCGGTCACAGTTAAGCGACCATTACTGCCAATGTCTCGTTGCCAATCGCACTAGGCGACTAGATAGAGGATTGATACCACGTTGTACGGTGAGTTGAAAAAATCGTGCTTTTTGTAAAGTGATAGCGATTTACAAAAAACCACGCGGACTATCGGGCCTTGACCCAGGAAGGGCTATGAACGCTTCAAGTTGAATTCTTCATTAGCTATTCACTCATACGTTAGATCACTGCACAATACGCTATCAATACTACACATTGAACAACTAAAATGAATAAATAATGAACAACGAAACTTAAACGCATGCGGCCATCTTGAGACACGAACCGGAAGTCAAAAAAAAAAAAAACTTAATAAAACTCGGTATGTATCTGTCATCTGTCAACGTCAAATAAAAAAAATATATATTTTTTCGCTCTTTGGCTTAGAAAACAACCCTATTCAGCCCGTATTGTCTTAGATTGCAGTTATTTGATGTATTTTCTTATATTTCTTTAAATACAGAAGAATAAATTCAAAGATTTTTTTTAAGGTACACGTCATAAAGCCCTGTCGATCTCTATATTAATTTCCACCTGTTATAAATATGAAATGTTGTCAATTGAGTGAAAATGTGCAAAAAAGACTTGAAGGCATTACTTGATATTAAAGATTTTAATTTCTTTAAAGCAAAGATGGCACTACTCAACTTGTCGCACAGCTTGTCTACATGGCACTTCCAATTCAAGTTTGAGCCAAGCATGAAGTCGAGAAACTTGCATTCACTACACAGTGGCATCGGGACGGCTTTAAATGCATGGTGGGGGCATTGCGATGTACCTGCCCGGTTCGGGCTTAATATTTTTCTTTTTGTTTTTGGTCGAAAGCAGCTGCGGTGTGTGGTCCCAGCTGATCCACACAGATGAATCAACAAACAATAGCAAAGTCCTTTTATATCACAACCTTGATCTATAATAACCTTGATTTGTAACACGACACATATTATTGCCCTTTGGAATGTTGTACCATATTGGAAATGACCTTAAAGAAAGTTATAAGTATGTGAAATTATTCACTATAAAGTATTTTTACACTGAGACTCGTCGTGTCATTACCTAACCTATAGTAAATAAATAACAAATTGATTGGTAGGTAAAAAGAGTTTGTTCCCACTAAAGGGTTTATTTCACTTACAGAGCTGGCAGGGCTACTGTTATTATTATGTACGTATAAATATAGTTTATCTACGCCCAAATTTTTACATTACTGTAATGAGTTCCCATACTACAGGTAAATATCTATTACATTGCTAAAGCAGCGGTGTGGCGGGGCATGGAAATGCGTCGTTATGTTAGTACAGTCGAGTTCATTTACATCTACACACTTACGAGAACAAAAATATCTGAACACGATTTTATGCTCCTGACAATAGGGTCGTGTTCAGATATTTTTGTTCTCGTAAGTGTGTAGATGTAAATGAACTCGACTGTACGGGTTACTTCGTATCTACATTTGCTTAGAATAAGGAGATATCAAATGTTATGTTACAAATATTGCTGACAATGAATATTAATTACTATTACGTATTATAATGTGATAAATTTCGTGACCTATAACAATTGTTACAAATAAATATTTCATTTCATTACATAAAATAAAATGTACGTTATGTTGGTACAGTCCGACCAAAAAGAGTAGAAATTTTCGTCCCTTTCTAATCAATCTAAGAAAACGGGGACGACACTACAGTATTGCCACTTTTTAATTTCTACTCTTTTTGGTCGACCTGTATATAATATACCTATGTGTAGATTGAGTAGTGTATGCAACTGTATATAATTGGGTCTTAAAACACTCGTGTGATCATGTTATATGAAACGTTTTATAAAACCACACTCGTTTTAAGGGCTCTCATTATGACACAGTTGCATAAGCTGCTGATATGATATCTAGATACACGGCAGTGTGTCCGCTAAGTTCGCCAAGACATACCGGCCCTGGGTAATAATACGAATACCCAGACTATTTCGTGCCACTTCAGACCACGAAATAACATCAAATCTACATATTTGGGCCACACATAAATTTGCGCATTTTGTTAAACCACCTGAGAATTAGCGGATCAATAAATTCACTAAAAAACTCTTATCATTCATGAGATTTTGTCGTCCAAAAATTCTAACCATAACAGTTTTGCAACGGCAGAGTAAAATTAGTTTCTTAGTACCTACATTTTATCTTTTTGTTTGCGCAATATTCAATTTTATCTTTTGTACGAAACCCTCGGTTCGCCAGATCTACTCGCACTTGACCATCTATTTGAAAGTGTCATGTTCATTTCTCTTTTCGCTTTGGCCGAAAATGAGACGAAGCCGAAGCTTCGTTTTCGTTTTCGGTTGTAAATCCATTATCGGTCGGTCACTATACCTAAGTAAATAAATAACAAAGTGATTCGTAGGTAAAAAGTATATTCCACTAAAGAGTTTCACTTACAGGGTAGCTGTCAAGTAAGTATAGACATAGTTTATCTACACCTACATTGTTACATTGCTATAATGAGTTCCGATACTATAGGTAAATATCTACATTGCTATGAAGCGGCGGTGGCGGGGCATGGAAATGCGTCGTGAGTGCTGTTATTTCATAACATTACGTATTATGATGAATATGATGATATTATTGCGACCACGAGCGTGCCGCCACCTGCCGCCACTTTATCCCTCCGCAAGAGTTACTGGTAGGTAGTACGTAGACCTTTATATCTACAAAAAATAAAATGTGTGTGATGTGACTAGATGGAGTAGAGTATGCAACTGTATATAATTAGGCCTTAAATTAATCGTGTGATCATGTTACATGAAACATTTCATAAAACCACACTCGTGTTTTAAGGCCGCTTATTATAGAACAGTTGTAGTTATAAGCTGCAGTTATGATATCTAGACACACGACAAGTTCACCAAGACACACTGGCCGTGGGTAATAATATGATTCCGTTAGATGTATTACAACACTAGCCATTTCCAACAGTCATTTCATTAATCATGATCGTTCGTTTAATTTTGAACGAGTCACGCGTCGCTGCTAATTAAATTTATAGTTAGTTCGATATAGGTATTTTAATTCCAACTGTTTTTTTTTATTATTGTTTCGTGTCATAAAATTATTAGTTTAATTTCAAACATAATAATGCAAAATGTATGAAACATATAATGTGTACTTTTGTTTTAACGCTGTTTAACTAAAGCTCTGATATGAACTGTTTTTTTTTTATATCGATATTAACAGCACTAGCGAAACTGTGGCAACATTTGTGTGCAATGAACTGTCAAGTTAATTCGCCTGATTAAAAACGCGAGTTTACATATATATTTGTCAGCGCAATATTTAATTTTATCGTTTGTACGGGGAATCATTGGCTTGCGAGTTGCGAGATCTACTCGAACGTGGTCTTCTTTTTGTTTTTGGCCAACAATGAGACGAAGCCAAAGCTTCGTTTTCGATTTCTGCTGTAAATCCATTATCGGTCGGTCATTATAAGCTCAGAATAGATAATAGTACAAGTACAGAAGGCACACTTTTTGATTTTTTACTAAAGCCGCTTTTTTTAGTCAGAAAAATATGATTTATGGCCCTTCTAAAGTCGTCGTCTCCAGCGCGAGCCAAACGGAACGTTGAGGCTGTGTTTAACGGTGAAAATGAATTGGCTCACTTGCCCCATCGACGCTAGCGAGGGTTATCAACGATTGAATGAAATAATAATGTACTGTCCATTTATTTATTGCATTCAATATAGAGAGCAAATTATATTATTTATACATTACTAGCTGTGCCCTGCGTTGTTACCCGCTCATCCCACGGGAACACTAAATTTATTCGGGATGAAAAGTATCCTATGTCCTTTCCCGGGTCTCAAACTATCTCCATACCAAATTTCATCTAAGTCGGTTCAGCGGTTTAAGCGTGAAGAGGTAACAGACAGACAGACACACTTTCGCATTTATAATATTAGTATGGATATACCTATACATACAGGGTGGAATTTTTCTATGGGCCCTGTAGGGGAACTACCTTAAATCCTTTAGTTAGCTCATTTTACTGAAAGGAAACATTCCTTTATTTTTAAAAAGAATCAAAACTGCATGCAAATATTTTCCAAAATTTGCTTGCATCAACCGGGAATCAAACCAACTAAAAATAAAAAAATAAACCCTTGATATTTTATTTCACGAATCGGTAGGATTATTGTTCAGCATAAAATATGTCTAATAAAAATGTAGTGTTTGAAACAAAAAAAAGTGAAACTACTTAGTATTAATTTTATTTTATCAATGAAGAACACAAACATGTAACATTTTTTTAAAGTAAACGGATATCAAAAAGAAAAGGAATCTTAATTATTTTACTGATAAGTTGCTCGAAATGACGCCCCTCGTTCCAGATACACAAGTTTAGTCTTCGTTGAAATTGATTTCGTGTAGCCTTCTGCAAAGTATTGTGGTGTATGCCCATAATAACATTTTCTACAGCGACCATTAGTTCTTGTACTGTATTATAACATGTTTTATAAACTTCATGGAATCTTGTACAACAGATGAGTGTAGGGCTAAGTTTACTGGATACATTTTATCCTGAACAATAATCCTACCTTTTTATTTTAAAATTTTTAGTTGGTTCGATTCCCGGTTGAGGCAAGCAAATTTTGGGAAATCATTGAATGCAGTTTTGTTTCTTTTTAAAAATAAAGGAACGTTTCCTTTCAGTAAAATGAGCTAACTAAAGGATTTAAGGTGGTTCCCCTCCAGGGCCCATAGAAAAATTCCACCCGGTATATTATTTCATTATTTATTTAACTATAAAATAACAAATTTCAAAATTTACACAATTTGAATCCACCACCAGGCCACATTTTATTGGCGTTGCTGCGAACAACTGCAATACAAAATCTTGTTTTTTTATTTTATTTTTAAACACTATAATAATACGTATAAAAAAGAATAATGCAACGTAACAAATAGAAAAATTGTGATAGTACGGCGCGGCGTAGTGGTGCGATAAAGTATTAAAAAAAAAACAGATTTTGTTTACAAAGGACGATAATAAATTAATAACACACAATAATATAGGTACACATGACACATTACAAATGGTTAACTTCTAAAAACTGTTTTGCCGTCTTTAAATTGGTGGCTGTTAAATTTAATAGTGGTATATATCCGAATTCGAGCAAATTCCTGCATCCCGCTACGATGCAATATTTTTTAGCTATCTTTTTATTCATTTAAACACTAGTATAAAAAGACAAAAGCGGCACGTTCACTTGCGACGTAAATCGAGAGAGCGTGAGCGCGCGAGTATCGTGTACGTGCGTTCCGAGACAAAGCGTGGCAGCCACTGAATATGCCGCATTTGTGCGGCGACCGGCATGTACAGTCGCCATCAGATATATCGCAGCATATAAGGCGTTCATAAATATGTTAGCACGACTCTTATTGACAGGGCGTTACAGTACATGTTCACATATTTATGAACGCCTTATATGCTGCGATATATCTGATGGCAACCGTACTTGTAGCGGGGAATCGTGGAGTGCGCCCCGCCTGCTATAAGTAAATAAATAACAAAGTGATTGGTAAGTAAAAAGTAAATCCCACTAAAGAGTTTGTTTCACTTACAGTACGGCTGTCATTATTGGGTACGTAACGATGCGTTTACACTTATTTGTAATAAGTCGTAATAAGTAATTTAGTCGTTATAACGCTCATTTGATATAATTCCCAATTTAATTTAATAACACTTTATATATTTACATATGCTATAATTATCATTCTATATAAAGATCATTTGATCGAATAACATTTAATATAACATACATTTAGTAAAATGCATATTTCTTATAATGCACATATGATATAATATAACGTTAATTTTATCTAATGTACAGTTAGCATAATAACAGGAAAGGGCGGAAGGGCTGCTCTCCCTTTCACTAGATAAAATAGGCGATATCCTATCTTGTCTCTTTCTTGACGTCAGAATCATTACATATTTAAGGTAGATACCTTAAGGCAGGTTCAACTTGGCTTAGGTTAGGTACGACGACGAGCGAACCGAGGAGGAGCGTTAGGTAGAACTGCGACCATAACGAGGGAGCGAAGCGGTCGGTCACTATAAATAGGTACCTAACACGTTGAATGCGGTACATGCCAGTTTTGGCTTGTACTGGACTTTCTTTTGGTGCGGTGCGAGGATGTAGCTTGTCTCTGTCTGGTGCGGGGGCAATTTGAATATGAAATCCTATGGACTAGAAAGAGTCAAGTATACATTTATGCTTCTTTCTGCATATTTTATCCAATGGATACATAAAACTGTACAAGACAAATTTGACTCGTTTCGCACCAGGTGAAAAAAATAATCAACCAGTGCGGTACCAGTCAAAAGTGTCTTGTATCCTATCGCCTTGTATCGCACCATGGGTACAGGTCAGTACAGGCCAGTGCGGGGGTCGATCCTTACGTATCATATGTTTATCTTTCGGCTGTCGTTAGTTTTTCGTCATAAAATATGAAATATAAATATAAAATAAAATATATAAAATATTTGAAGAAATTGAGCGTAGTGAACCGAAGAATAATGAAATTGAGAAGTAATGCGACGATAGAATATTCACAATTAAAGGAGAAAACACAGGTGCGGCCGGTTCTAAAGTATTTATTTTAATACCTACTGCCAAGAATGTGAACAAAATACGTTTAGAATGTTTCAATAAGTCTCATTCAAATACGTAATTTTAGTTACTTTTTTAATAATTACAACAATCGATATCGATATTTGATTTCATTATATTTCCCCTCTCTACCAAAACATCGACTTGAGAGCACCAGCCCTGTGTCCATGATGCGGTACAAGTCAGTTTCGTATCGTTAATTAATTGTCTTATAATTCCTAAACCAAGGTCGATAGTCTGTAATGAACTTAGATTTAGATCACTCAATTGTTTAACTTGCTATTGTTATTGCCAAAAAATGTTGTTTGTAAATAATTTAAAGTTTTTCCTATTTATTTAATATTTAATTATTTTGAAAGCCTAGTTTAAGTGTTTTATAAGTGCAATTTTAATGTCAGTCTCAAACAGTGCAATCAAAGTGCCATGCCCCCACTGCCCCGGATCAACTAAACTTTTTGTGGCCCCGAAGGGCCTTAATATACACATTAATCGTATACACGGAAATATAAATCTGCCGTCTCAGCCACCACCATCCCTAGATGCAAACGCCAGCACAGCCGGTCAGTCTTTTCCTGATTTGGCTGGCCTAAAGAGGAACATCACCCTCCTGCGACATATCCCAAAAGGAGCCAGACACGCCGCTGCCGGGAAGCTGAAGAGCATAATAGATTGCTGCCTTCATACTAATGACACAAAAGACTGGTTTACTCTGCTCTCTTTCGCTTTTTCCGCCCTTAGAGTACCAGAAGGAACCGCTCGCAAGTCTCTCACAGAAAAAGTTAAGGAAAATATAGAAACTCCAAACGTACATAGACAGTATGGGAATCCTCGAAGACCATATTCCATATATCGCACAATAGAAAATAAAGTACACAACGGGGACTTAAAAGGAGCTGTACGGCTGCTTCTTTCGGACTCTACACTCGCCCCTGATGATGATAACACCGTGCGAGCCCTAGAAGAAAAACACCCCGCTCCTTCTAGGCAACTCACGTACCCCCCGGAACCAGATATCTCCAGCCCCTTTCTGACGGTGACCACCACAGATGTCGCCGCGGCGCTGAGCTCCTTCTATAACGGCTCCGCCTCCGGTTTGGATGGCCTTCGACCCCAACATCTGAAGGAACTCACTTCATCCTCAGCCGGAGACAACGGTTCAAAACTTTTGGAATCACTAACTCACCTTTGCAACTTCCTTTTAAGATGAATGCTGAACCGCCAAGTCTGCCCGTTTCTCTATGGAGCTTCATTGTGCGCATTGAAGAAAAAGGATGGGAGTGTCAGACCTATAGCCATAGGGAATACCATCCGCCGACTAGTCGCCAAACTTGGTTGCCGCGCAGTAAGAGATGAAATGGCAGACTACCTCCAACCTCATCAAATAGGAGTCGGCACCCCTCTAGGCTGCGAGGCAGCCATACACGCTTGCCGGTCCTATACATTCGACCACGATGATACAGACACCGTCATCTTAAAAGTCGACTTAAAAAACGCCTTCAACAGTGTTGAAAGAGACGTAATGCTGAAGGAGATAAAAGAAGTTATCCCGCCCTTGTATCCCTTCCTACACCAATGTTATTCATCGCCCAGTAACCTCCTTTACAATAATAACACAATAACCTCACAAGTCGGTGCCCAACAGGGTGACCCACTGGGCCCGCTTGTATTCTGCTTGGCAATTCAAAATGTAATTAAGACGCTAGAATCACCACCAAACATATGGTACTTAGACGACGGCACCATAGGAGGAAGGCCTAATACTGTTTTAAACGACATTATCAAACTAATCCCGGCTCTTTCCGCCCTCGGCTTAGAATTAAATACTTCTAAATGCGAACTCTTCCCCTGTGGCCCCGTTGCCAAAGCATCCATACCTAAGTTTTCATCTATTCTCCCAAATTTAAAGATCATAAATAGACCATCATTCACACTTTTAGGCGCCCCTATCTTCTCCGACGGAGTTAGCCCCGTAATTCAAAACAAGACATCAAAGCTAGCTGCATCCCTTCCACACCTCCAGCAACTTTCAGCTCACGTTTCTCTAGTGTTGTTAAGAAATTGCTTTGCCATGCCCCGCCTAACATACACCCTTAGAACATCTCCCACCTGGAAGTCGTACCCTGATATCATAATGTTTGACCGTACACTTCAAGGGGCTCTAGAGGGCATTTTAAATATAAATTGCAACACGACACAATGGACACAAGCGTCGCTTCCCATTCGGCACGGTGGTTTGGGTATCCGTCGCGCTGAAGACATCGGACTGATCGGTTTTATCGCCTCTGTACATGCCACTCAACAACTTGTCACTCAGATCCTACCTTTTAATGGTGACAACGCGGCAATCGCATTCAAAGACGAGGCGCTTGAACTGTGGTCAGTCCGACTCCCCAGCGCTGACATACCTGAAAATACTAAATGCCAACGCCAGTGGGACGAGATCTTATGCAAAATAAGAAGAAATGAATTGCTGAATGTCGCAATGGGCAGCGATGTGGCCCGCCTGAAAGCCGCCATGACATCCGAGTCTGGAGCATGGCTACACGCACTACCCTCACCCCACCTGGGAACCCTCCTTGATAACGACTCCCTAAGGATAGGCGCAGCCCTCAGACTCGGATGCCAAGTGTGCGAACCACACCGCTGTGTTTGCGGAGCGACAGTAGAGGCCAATGGCCATCACGGCCTAAGTTGCCAACGCGCTGCTGGGCGTTTCTCAAGCCATCACGCCTTGAATGATATCATCCGTCGAGCTATGGTCGCGGCAAACATCCCATGCACCCTAGAACCCCAGGGCTTAAGTCGTACCGATGGCAAAAGACCGGACGGGCTAACACTGGTCCCATGGGTGAGAGGTCGCAGCCTTATATGGGACGCAACCTGGGTCAGCACCTTTGCTCCCTCTCACCTCGCTGATACGACACGTGCCGCCGGTGGGGCTGCCGAAACCGCCGCTAAACTAAAGCACGTGAAGTATAGTAACCTGGAACCAGTGTATGAGTTCGTCCCGGTTGCCGTAGAGACTGGTGGGCCATGGTGCGCTGAGGCTAAGGAGTTTGTCGCGGCTTTGGCGCGAAGGCTGAAAGACCGAGGCGTGGACCCCCGTTCCGGCGAGTACTTGGCTCAAAGGATCTCCCTGGCTATAGTGCGCGGCAACTCCTCTAGTATTCTAGGGACTTTTGAGCCAGGCACCTTCCGGAACTGTTCATAGTTCCCTTCTAGCTTAAAAACTAGTTTTAATTATTATTTATTTTAGTTTTATATTATAGCATAAGTTCTTATATCTTATATTACTTACCCAAAGTAAGGTGGTTACGAAATTCTAAAAAATTTGTTAAACCAACAAAGATATATTTGCCAAATTTTAGACCTCTAATCATAAGCCAAAATAGTCTTGTACCGTACTAGTGAAAAACTATGCTACAATTCAAAAATGATATGTATAGCACTGAATGAAAATTATAAAATCCAGTTCCCGCATTCAACGTGCTAAATAAAGAACAAAGTGATTGGTAGGTAGGTAGGTAAGTAAAAAGTATATCCCACTAAAGTTTCTGTTTCACTTACAGCCCTACTGTTATGTAAGTATAAACATAGTTTATCTACGCCCACATTATTACATTACTATAACTCGTAGGTAAATATCTACATTACTATGAAGCGGCCGTGGCGGGTCATTATTACGAAAAATGATGATGTATGAAATATGGCGACCCAGCGCATCCCGCCGCTTTATCTCTCCGCGGGAGTTACTGGTAGTACGGAGTACTTCATATTTATAAAAAAGAAAATGTATGATGGTGGAGCAGTGTATGCAACTGTACATAATTAGGCCTTAAAACACTCGTGTGATGTTTGACGACGCGGTTGGCTCGGTTTGTACTTTTTAGAGACCTGCCTACTGAGCCGGCAGTCCCGGGTTTGAATCCCGGCCAGGGCAAATATTTGTGTGATGAACTGGAATGTTTGTGCTTGGCTCATGATTGTTCTATGTATTTAAGTATAGTTATATTTATCTATATAAGTATATATATATCGTCGTCTAGTACCCATAACACAAGCCTTCTTGAGCTTAATTTGGGACTAGATCGATTTGTGTTAGGTTGTCTGATATTTATTTATTACTCATTTAATCATGTTTCTCAAGATAGGTTTTTTTTTACAATAGATTTATATAAAAAGTAAAATTAAAAAAAACCATTACAAATACATATAAACACATTCTAAAAAAAAGCCTAACCTAGGGTGCCGCCGGCAGCGGGGCAGGGCCGAGGCTACCGGTGGTTAGGGCTGTAGAGAGAGGAACCTCTTGACAATGCGCGCCGTGTCCAGGAGTACCACCTTCTGTATCTGACCCTTGCTCCAGCTATCTAGCGAGAGTCTCTTAAGATGTTTATCGAGACTTTTCGCTATAAGACCGTTCGCCGAAACGACTATCGGGACATTGATCGTCGAATCAACATCTCACATGGCGGTCATCTCGTGAGCCAAGTCAAGGTGCTGAATTTGTCCTTCTCGGCCTTTACGAGGTTCTCGTCATGCGGGATGGTGATGTCGACGAGCACTGCCTAGCGCTTGGATCGATCTACCAACACGATATCAGGCTTATTGGCTACAATAGTCCTGTCCGTGATGATAGATCGATCCCAATAGAGCGTTGTACGACCATTTTCGAGAACTGGCATCGGTGCGTACTTATAGTACGGCACTTCAGACCCCACAAGACTGTATCGAAGAGCAAGTTGCTGGTGAATGATCCTGGATACTTGGTTATGTCTGTGCAAGTACTCGCCGTTAGCAAGATGAGAACAACCGGAGATTATATGCCTGAGTGACTCACCGGGACGGCGGCATGCCCGACAAATGTCGACCGTACCGTCCTTAAGGATATATCTCCGAAAATTGGTTCGTCATCATTACTTCGTCCGCAATTGCACAAGGGTAGCCAGTTCACCGACGGGAGCAGATCTACATCGGGCCCTGTAAGGACCTTGTAGAGGGTACGTATTTGAATATCGAAAATTTAAATATCGACATACAAAATATCGACGGTTAAAATATCGAAAATTAGAATATCGAAGGATCATAACGTCGAAATTCAAAATATCGAAAGTATACATTATCGAATGGTACAATTATCGAATGCTTAAATTTCGAAAATCTGAATATCGACATATAAAATATCGAAAATTGAAACTTCGAACGATTCTAAGGTCGAAATTCTAAATATCGAATATCTATATTACCGAAAGGTTAAATAGTCGAACACTGAAATGTCGAAAATCTGAACATCTACATACAAGTGAAATATCGAAATATTATTACGTCGAATGTTAACATATGTAAAGTATTTCGAATGCTTTTAAATAATATTTGTTCCTAAAAATAGTAGAGCTATCGCCTTACATATTATTATGGCAGCCTAACGGCTGAGAAAATCCGAATCTAGGGCTCTCGCTGGTTAGGACGCGTGCCGACACAGAGCTCCCTAGAGTGTTTTTGTTAAGCCGGAGGCGCGGAGGGAGTGCAGCCCTCGCCCGCCGTGACAAAGCTCGGGAGCCGTGCGAAGCGGAGCGGCTGAGGCTGGTCGCCGAAGGCGACCAACAAGCCGAAGCTGCGGAGTGGAGTACAGGCGACCGCGCTTTGCCACGCAAGGGCGGAAGGGCTGCTCTCCCCGCAGCGCCGGAGCTAAGGCAGAGTCAGTTTTGGTCGATTTTATACTCGAGGTTAACCTAAATTTACTTAAAATTCCCTATTAGGAAAATAATATGAATTATCAAATAATTCAACTGAAATTTGACGATATGAATAAGACTACCATAGGTTTTATAATATGTACTTCATTAAATCAAACATTGCACTGGGTCAACCTAGAGTCTTTAGGTCAACCTCGAGTCTAAATCGAGCAAAACTGACTCTGCCTTAACTCCGGCGCTGCGGGGAGAGCAGCCCTTCCGCCCTTGCGTGGCAAAGCGCGGTCGCCTGTACTCCACTCCGCAGCTTCGGCTTGTTGGTCGCCTTCGGCGACCAGCGTCAGCCGCTCCACTTCGCACGGCTCCCGAGCTTTGTCACGGCGGGCGAGGGCTGCACTCCCTCCGCGCCTCCGGCTTTACAAAAACACTCTAGGGTGCTCTGTGTCGGCACGCGTCCTAACCAGCGAGAGCCCTAGATTCGGACTTTCACACACAGCTCATTATTATTTCGCATCTACCCTCCTATTTTGTCCACGTGCAATTTAATTACCGTTCGGAATTTGGGCTTTCGGAATGCCAGCAGTTGATATAATGACAGTAGATGTTAAGATCGTTCGCTATTTCAATTTTCGATATTTTAAACGTTGGCTTTTTGATGGTTGATATTTTGGGTTTCGATATTAACATATATCGATAATTTGATTGTAGATATTTTGAATTTTCGATATTTTAGCAATTCGGTATTTGACTTTTAGGTATTCCAAACGTCAGATTATAATGATAGTAGATATTTAGATCGTTCGATATTTTAACTTTCGATATTTTGACCGTCGACTTTTTAACGTTAGATATATTAGCTTTCGATATTCAAATACGTACCCCCTTGTAGAACCGCCCGTGCAGCTCCTTGCTCTTATTATTACTTATTATTATTTATATGAAACGATTCTTAAAACCACACTCTTGTTTTAAGGCCTGTCATTATGTAACAGTCGCGTTGTAATGGGTTATTGAGTTATTTGTGAACTCTGACAACCTTACCATTACTTATGTGTGCTAGAACCTTGACGGCAACGCTTCTCAGTCCACACTTGATGGCATGCACCGTGCTAGTCAGCTATAGAGTTACACATGGTTATCTCGTCTTGTGCGTGGACGCTACCTGGGAATTTCAGATTCAGATTCAGATCTTTATTAATAAAATATACATTTTACAAGTCATGTCATGAAATACCTACAATATGCATTATATAAATTATTATTAAATGAAATTAACAAGTATACATTATACAATATACATTGTTATTAAATTAACATTATACATGATCATTAAAAATACCGTGATTTTTAGTTAGTATAATCCTAGACAGGACACTATTCTTTAAAAAACCACTGCATAAAGACACGCCAAAAGGTTAGCTCACGTAACTGTCTGCTGAGGAAACTTACTTCAATACACTGGGGCTCTTCGGCACTCACTCACCGCACAACAGGCCTGGCGCTCTGCTTTTCGGCGGGAGAATACGCGTGCCCGGTGTGGCACCGTTCCTCCCACGCAGGCCGCAGGGCAAGTTACCTCGGCGCTCAACGATACTTGCCGCATAATTACCGGTTATCTCAAACCCACTCCACTTGACAAACCACCACCACTCCACACGACGGGAATTGCACCACCGGAGACCCGCGGAGAGGTGGCATGTAGCGTCGAAAAACTTAAACAGGAAATGGACCTAAGACCTTTATAGCCACAATCTGCCACTCTCCCGTTTAAATAGCCGAAGGAGCTTTGCGAGGTGTACGACGGCAACCAGAGTTTCACCATCTGAGCATAGTCATACGCACTGGCAGAACAATCGCGCACCACCAGACGACTATGTTCGGCCCGCCGAGACGCTCCCTGCTGGGCATAAGCAGCCATGGTCGATCAGGAGAGCTTTAAACAGATTGCGTTCTCAGGTTGGCCGGTGCAAAGAGAACATGCTAAAATGGGGCGCCCTTAGCGACTCAGACGCCAGATGTGCGTGTGGCTCGACCCCCCAAACGATGACGCACATGGTCTTGCCCAGCAAGCCCTTACTCGTGTTCCGATCAGGACCTACGAGACGCGACGAAAAGGGCCCTGAACGTCGCCACTTTCTGGTCCCGCACTGTATGATATTATGAAACCAACGACACGAGAAGAAGACCTGGCGAGATGCAAAGCTAGACCTTGAATATATACAATCAAGTTTTAACAAGCGATATTAAAAATCATCGGCGACAATTGAGCCACGTTTTAGAAATATTGTTACAAAACCAACAAATAGCATCACTATTCACTTCCCGACAATGCGAGCATACATACCGAATGGTTTCTTGTGTCACCACAGAATAGATAATAGTACAAGTACAGAAGGCATAATACTTTGATCTTTACAAAAGCCGCCTTTTTATTAGCCTAAACATAATGATTTATGGCCCTTCTAAAGCCGTCTTCTCCAGCGCAAGCCAAAAGGAACATTAAGGCTGTGTAGCAACGGTGAAAATGAATTGGCTCACTTGTCGCGTCACCGCTAGCGCACGACTAAAAGTAAAATAATAATATTGCGGATTTATTTATTTATTTCTTGCATTCAATATTAAGGGCAATATATTCACATTCTTTATACACTATGTATATTATATCATTATTTAAAATAATAAATACAAATAATAATAAAATTTATTATATGATCGGGATTTTGTTATATAAATATTTTCTTTTCTCCTTTTTCAGTGGCAACAAGAACAGGTAAATAAGCTGAATTTTATTACCATCTTTTTCACATAGCCCTAAATTACCTAAAGTGGGTCTATCAATATTTTTCTGTTACTTGTTGCCATGGTGATGTTCCCTGGGTTACTCTTTATAACTACGATCTTCGGCGGCAATATACAACAAAAATGTTGTAATTGCAGCAGTTATAAGCCCATTCTTATTTAGAATATGTCTTGAAAATTCCAATTTTATATAAATTATCTACACTTTTCTAATAAGTTTAATCACCATTGTCTCCTGGACCACGGGACAGAATAACAATCAACAAGAAAAAGTTGATACACCCAAATAATCTATTTTCAGCCTATCCATCTCTTTAAGTTATTCTAATTTTCCTGGCACTGACATTGTTTTCACATTCCACAACCTAAGTTGAAAGTTGAAAAGGTTTAAGAAATAAAAATAGTTTACTCACATTTTGTGCGATGTATGTAAAGTAAAGTAAAGTAGAGTAGAGTAGAGTAGAGTAGAGTAGAGTAGAGTAGAGTAGAGTAGAGTAGAGTAGAGTAGAGTAGAGTAGAGTAGAGTAGAGTAGAGTAGAGTAGAGTAGAGTAGAGTAGAGTAGAGTAGAGTAGAGTAGAGTAGAGTAGAGTAGAGTAGAGTAGAGTAGAGTAGAGTAGAGTAGAGTAAAGTAGAGTAAAGTAGAGTAAAGTAGAGTAAAGTAAAGTAAAGTAAAGTAAAGTAAAGTAAAGTAAAGTAAAGTAAAGTAAAGTAAAGTAAAGTAAAGTAAAGTAAAGTAAAGTAAAGTAAAGGAAAGGTAAATAAAGTAAAGTAAAGTAAAGTTAAGTTAAGTATAGTTTATTTGCAAGCACATGAATAGTTACACAGGTTTACATCGAAAAGAGATTAGGTACGTACGACTAAACAAGTGCTTATATATTATGCTTATAAATATTATATTGGTTTCTGCACTAGGCACAGCCTGTCTCGCAGATACCCAAGACAAAATGAAATTGACATGTGCTGTTAAAGTGCGAAAGGTAAACAAATCCACGTACATGGCGCAAAGTAATATAATGTAGTAATATAATGTTGAAGTTCATTGTTCATCGTATCGTAGGCCACTTTTTTCAGCCGTCCTTTACCAGATACTTTTTTGTTTTGTAATGATTGTTAGGTAATAATTTCTAGATTTCATACGCGTCAGGATATTTCAAATCACGTCCAATTTATCCTTGGGTTCGTTTTAAACAATACCACTACACCTTTTTGGAATGTATTCACTCGGGCTTTTCCTTTGTCGAATCTTTGTTTGTCTTTACCCCACGATTTTCGGTTCTTTTAAAATATAATTTTCAAGTTGGTTACGATCAACTCTACCCTCTGCTTCATCGATTCAGTACACGAGTTCAGCGGGTACTGCACATGATCTTCCTATTAAGGCTTTTAACGGGCTCATATTAGTCGTCTTGTTCTTGTTGCAATTTATAGCTAGCTGCAAAGCATTGAGGCCTTCCTTCTAATCAACGGTTTCATAGTTGCGAATAATTGTCAATCCATTTTTCACTACAGCCATCATTCGTTCAACTCGACCGTTGGACCTACTTACTCCTGGTGCTATGAAATATTGGTGGATATTATGCTCTTTACAATAAGCTTCGAATTCAGCTTTAAAAGCTGTATCTATATCATTATTCATTATCTGATGAGGCAAATAGAGAAACAAGCTTGTTCAGGGCTTTAAGCATAGATACCGCAGTTAGTTATTGGTTGCGTATGTTAGTGTTGTGTACTTGGTATACGCGTCAATAATCACGAGAATATACAGGGTGTAACCGACAGCGTACCGAAAACGAAAACTGTAGTTTTAGACCATAATCACGAACTGAATACGAGTGTTCATTTTCTCGGAAAACTCAAGTATAAGATTTTCCAAAATAAATTGTAAAGCTCGACGCGCAATGTATTGCGTCCAATTCTCTCGGGTGCAGACGCGCAGGGAGGGGAGCACGACCGGTCCGGGCGCTCCCCACTCCACTCACGCGTCAGCGCAAAACATACCGTTACGCCAATGCGCATCGAATGAGATGAATGAATGAATGCAACCACAAAAACAACGCAACCACCGATCACAACTAGTGTACTACCTAACACCAATAACAACTGACCGATAAATTAAAACAGTCTAGCAAGATTATTTTCATTCAAGCAAGTAAAGCAAATAAAATGTGCGGGTAGGTAAACATTATTCATGCTTCCGACCGCAACGGGCTGTGCCAGCGGACTGGCCTGGCGGATCAATGACCGGCCAGTACCGTTATCTCTCCCACTCCACGCGCTTTGTGTTGTACCGTAAAGCTTACATAATACTGTTTGTGATACATTGCATGTTTAGCGGAAAATGCTATTTTCATGCGATTATTCATGAAAAATTGTTACCGGTAGAGTTCGATTAACGGAAAAATAAAGAAAGAATGAAAACTCGCGAGGAAAATTTGTTAATTTTCTCAAAGAAATTTCCACGATTTTCCAGGCCAGAATAATGGTCTGAAGCCATGGTTTCAGTTTTCGGTACACCGTCGGTTACACCCTGTATTCATGCTTGTTATTGCGTTTTGGTCAATCTACCAATTATGTCGAAGTGAATTGTTTGGAATGGGGTTGCTTTCTTCCCAATCGGGTACATTGGTGCCTGTATCGCACCTGACGATCCTTTACTTGTCTTGCATATAACGCAGTCTTCAAACTGTCTGTCGGTACTGGATATCCGAGGGAACGAGTAGACCTTACGCAGCTTAGCCAGTGTCTTCTCCTAACGGAAATGTTTTAGGGCTGTGAGATAAGTGTTTATAATACTGCATTGGTAGTTTCTAGAAATGACTTTCTTCCATTCTCTTTGTCCAGGTTCATCTTCAGAACTATGCAAAACATCATTTTGAAGACGGTACTTTTTACCTCTTCACGTCACTGTAAGATTTTTAATACTGAGGCCAAGTCAGGTTCACGCCTTTGTTCCAAAACCAGCCAATATCTACGTTGCTGGCTAAGTTGATGCATGCAGTTGGATTACGACGGAAGAAGTCTGCCCGACTCACTTGACGGTACTCAATTTTGAAGTCATAGTGCTGGAGATAGGCTAACCACCTATGAATCCTCGAAAGAACCTCATGATTTTGCAGGGATGTCTTAATCGCATTACAGCCTGTAACGATTTCCTGCCACGAAAATACTTCCTGCAATGCTTCACCGCGCGAATTATTGCCAGTCTTTAACTCAAAATCAAATCAAAATAGTTTATTTACCATAAGACATGTTATTACATATTACAGGTATCAGTGAGCTCTACACTAGGCAATGCCTGTGTCTTGGAGTTCAATTTCAGATAGAATAACATACAGTGTGGCTTAAGATTAATGGTACTTACAAACAAGTTTAAGACAAGACATGGTTAACTACACAATGGTTTTTGAGGCGTTTTTTTTAAATAGAGTGATCCAAGAGGAATGTTTAGATGTATAATACATGCATAATTCAGCATTGCCGTGCGTAGCTGGGGCGGATCGCTAGTGTTCTATAAGGAAACTAATTTATAGGTATAGATTAGCTTAGATAATATAGCTCTTAGCTTGCTAAATACATTATCAATATAAGGAGCCCAAATAAATTTATTGTCAATTTTTAGCCCCAGGTAAGTATGTTCAGTTGCAATATCCAGACTAGCACAACAGCAGGTTGTACTTCCTGAGTGTAATAATATAATTTTTATCGGCCTATAGTCATTTGTATCTGTGTGACTACCTTTCTCACGTACTGGTCTAACAATAGGTACCTATTTTTAATGTATCTAAGAGCACAGCTTAGCATATTTATAAGAAAAAATAATGAGGAAGCGCTACATAAAATAATAAAAACCCAGGTAATTTCAAGATTAGAGCCAAAGATCTTAAACATATTGTTACGAGCGCGGGGTTCGTATTCGATAGAAAAACACAAATTAATCCACTAATTAAAACACACACTTAATAAAAAAAAATACGCAATTACAATTCACACGAACTGTACTTAAAATCCACTAATTAAAAACACACACTATTACAAAAATTACGCACTCACAATTCACACGAACTGTACTTAAAACGTTAAGTGCTCTAATCACTTAAGAGTCGTTCTCTCCGAGTATCCTTTTGCTCGCACTGTATCGTAGTTGAAACTGCCTGCCGCCACCTGCCGCCGGCTGCCGGCGCCTTTTATATCCCGCAGAATCAAACTCTCGATAAACACATAAAGCGGGAATATTCCACAGATTTCTCTTTCTAATCGTGCTACCTCTGCCACTACTCTTACTGGAAATTTCGCCTTAATACTGATTTGTACTTCAGAGGCCCATAAGGGGTTCTGAAAACGCCTGAAATCGGTACTGTATAAACTCTGTTGCAACGTACTAGAATCTACATTGGTAGGTATAGTCTCAGTCTTCGTTTGTATATTTAATGTTGTATTTAGTTATGTAGTAAGTTCATAAGTAAGCATCACTATGCACAATAATTGTATTGTCAGAACGCAACGACGCGACGTAATATCTGTAATAGAGGGTGTTTTTAATTTGTAGATTAATTTGAGATGATTTTTCACACTTTTGTGTAGTTTTCTTGCTAAAAAGGAAATCAGAGGCAGCTCAAAATATTATTACCTATATCCATCGATACGAAAACGAATTTGAGAAAAATGTTAAGAGGATCAGGTGTGATAATGGAGGTGAATACACTTGCAATAAACTCCGTCAATTTTGTGATCAGAAAGGAATAGTTTTGGAATATAGTTTACCATATTCACCAGCTAGTAATGGCGTTGCAGAGAGAATGAATCGAAGTTTGTATAACAAAGCAAGGACTATGCTTATTGAAACTATGCTGCCAAAGACTTTGTGGGGTGAAGCAGTAAAATGTGCAGCTTATCAGTTGAACCGTTGTTCGTCTGTGGCTATTAATTTCAAAACTCCTTGTGAAATTATGTATGGGACAAGAGACTTAAACAAACTTCGTGCATTTGGTGCAAAGGCGTGGGCATATATCTTACCTAAACATGATAAACTTTCGGAGAGAGCACGTGAGTGTAGGATGGTAGGATACAGCAGAACAGGATATAGTTTATGGGATCCTAGAAATAACAAAATAATTGTGTCACGAGATGTGAGATTCGATGAAAATGATATTGTTTACAAAGAAAGTGAGCAGACTGATAACGAACGAGAGTGGTTAAGAGTAAGTATTTCAGAAACAAATCCCATAAATACTGATGGGATTACTGAGCCTGAACAAGATAATGGAAATAGAGAA
This sequence comes from Apotomis capreana, assembly GCA_947623375.1. NCBI lineage: Eukaryota > Metazoa > Arthropoda > Insecta > Lepidoptera > Tortricidae > Apotomis > Apotomis capreana. The sequence continues at coordinate 5,811,594 of OX392520.1, forward strand.
GAGGTCATCAATAAGAATGTTGATGAGGAAATTATAGAACCAGAAGAAATGTTTGAAGATTGTGCTGAAGAGAACATAAATGAGGGACAAGATGTTAGAAATGAGCATGTGACAAGAACAAGAAGTGGCAGAATTATTAAACCTCCAAAAAGATTGGAAGATTATGAAACACATGTCGCCTACTGTTTGTGTACGGGTGATCCAGGTTCTTACAAAGAAGCTGTTGAAAGAGGTCAAGAGTGGCAAGACGCAATAGATAAAGAATTAAATTCGCTGAAATCATTGGAAACATGGGAAGAATCAGAATTGCCGAAAGATAAAAAGGCTATAGATACCAAATGGGTATTCACTACTAAAAAGGATGGTACAAAAAAGGCCCGATTAGTGGCGAAAGGGTTTCAAGAAGAAACATTATTTAATGTGTATTCACCAGTAGCTCGTATGCCTACAATTCGTATGATGCTTAGTCAAGCTATACAAAATGACATGTACATGAAACAATTAGACGTTCCAACGGCCTTTTTAAACGGGTTCTTAAAGGAAGACGTTTATATAAAACCACCGTTAGGAGTTAAAGTTGGAAAAGGCATATATTTAAAACTAAAAAGATCTCTGTATGGGTTAAAACAAGCACCTAAATGCTGGAACGAAAGACTTCATGGCTTTTTAGTTGATAAAGGATTTTTACAATCAAAACATGATTTTTGTTTATATATTTTGGAAGATGTATTTTTATTAGTGTATGTTGATGATATCATTTTAATGTCTAAAAGTGCAACAAACCTATATAAAGCACATGAATATTTAAAATTGGAATTTAATGTGAAGGACCTTGGAGAGGTGAGTGCGTACTTAGGGTTGGATATTGTGAGAACCTCAGAATCAATCTCTATTTCTCAAGAATCAGCAATAAATAGATTGCTTGATAAATTTAACATGGCAGATTGTAAAGGGGCGGAGACACCAATGGAGGTAAATTTCACTACTGATGTCAATGAATGTATCACCTTGGATATACCATATCGTGAGCTCATAGGTTGCCTTTTATACTTAGCTACTTCAAGTAGGCCAGATATTTGCTTCGCAGTATCCTTTTTGAGTAGATTTTTGGATAAGCCAACTATGTCACTGTGGCAAGCAGCGAAACGTGTTTTGCGATATCTAAAACACACCAAATCAAAATGTTTGGTTTACAAACAGGATAGCAGTTGTCCCTTGATTGCCTATACCGATGCTGACTGGGCAGGCGACAAAACAGACAGAAAAAGTATGAGTGGTTCTGTAGTCTTCTATGGCAATAATTTGTTAGCCTGGTTCTGTAAGAAACAAAACGTTGTCGCCTTATCAACAGCCGAAGCTGAATATATAGCTGCGGCTCTAGCGTGTGCAGAGTTAGTTAGTTTAAAGGGGTTGTTACAAGATTTTAACTGTCTTTCAAACTCAACGTTACTTGTAGATAATCAGAGCGCTATCAAACTGATGGAGTCAAATGAAAACAGTAAGAGGTCAAAGCATATTGATATTAAATATCATTTTATTAAAGATTTGATTAGCAAACGATTAGTAATTGTAAAGTATGTGAACACGAAAGAAAATGTTGCAGACATTTTAACAAAAGCTTTAGGAAAACAGAAACATAATTATTTTGTAGAGAAACTAGGTTTAATTGAATAGTTTATTTGTATGCCAAAAGTGTTATCATAATTATTATGAGGTTTAATGTTCATCTACGTTTTATTGTCATCTAAAACAAAAGTTTAACATTGAGGGGGGAAGGAGTTAGAGTGAAGACCACTATCCTTCTTATACTGAGCGGTTAGTATTTTGTCTTGTTTGTTTTATTATTTGTTTGTTTTTCAATGTTTAACTTTAGTTATAGATATAGTTACGAGGGGCACACCGAAATGATCGGGAATAGAGTACTTTAAACTGAGTTACATTCAATCCTTTTTTGTCACATGCATACTGGCGACTTACAATCACGATGCCGTTTTTACAATTTAAAAAAAGAACGATATATTTTTTTAATTCCATTTTTAAATTGACAACTCGATGAACAAAATGGAGCTGACGCGTGAAAATTTTCGTGCAATTATTTACCATAACTTTCGTCGTGGCTTATCTCCAGATGAATGTCGCAATGAGCTTGTTACTATATACGACATTGAAGCACCTAGTCAGACGACAATATATCGGTGGTATGCTGAGTTTCGACGGGGTCGTGCCTCTCTTGGCACCGTACCTTCATCAGGTCGGCCGAAAACGGCGGTTTCGCCTGAAAACATCGCGGCTGTGGAAAAACTACTAAAAGAAGATAGACATGTGACATACGAGCAGATTCGGGCAACCATAGGCATTGGAATGACTGCAATTCACACTATTTTGCATGGTGAATTGGGTGTCAGAAAATTGATTTCCCGATGGGTACCCCATAATTTGTCTGAAGAGCAAAAGGCGGCTCGTGTTGATTGGTGCCGATCTATTCTGAAATGCTACAATGGAGGAAAGTCAAAAGCCGTTTATAATATGGTCTCGGGTGACGAATCCTGGATTTATTCTTATGAGCCTGAAAGAAAGCACCAGTCGGCAGTATGGGTCTTCGATGACGAGGTCAAACCAACGAAAGTTGTGCGTTCTCGAAGCGTGTCGAAGAAGATGGTGGCTTCGTTCGTCTCAAAAAAGGGGCATGTTGCCACAATTCCTCTAGAAGAACAAAGAACCGTTACCGCTGATTGGTATATCACAGTTTGTTTGCCGGAGGTGCTGGCCGAACTTCGCCAAGGGAACCCGAGACGCCGCGTCATCTTACACCACGACAATGCGAGCTCCCACACCGCCCACAAAACAACTAAATTTTTGAACGACGAAAACGTTGAGTTGATGTCCCATCCTCCATACAGCCCTGACCTGAGTCCAAATGATTTTTTTACGTTCCCTAGAATTAAAGATTTATTGCGTGGTCAGCGGTTTGAGAACCCAGAAGCCGCTGTGGAAGCCTATAAATCGGCCATTTTGGCAATGCCTACTTCAAACTGGAATTATTGTTTTAATGACTGGTTTAAAAGAATGCAAAAGTGCATTGAATGTAACGGAGAATACTTCGAAAAACAATAAAATATAATTTATGTATATAGTGCACATAGTTTTTTAAATTCCCGATCATTTCGGTTTGCCCCTCGTATTAGTTTGTTTCTAACTTTATGATTGCGACAATTCTTATTCCGGGGTGAATTAGAATTGCGGGGGGATGATGAGGTTTTATGCTGTCGACTACTTTGTCTTTGATGATATTTGATGTTGCTTGTCATGTTAGTTTTACTTTATGAAGAAATAAAGAATTGTACGGACGCAAATATTGTTTGTATAATAAACTTAGGAATATGGAGACTTCCAGCTACGCAGAAGGTAAATTAGGGATTTAACAATTTGTGCCTTTTCTTTCAAGTACGAACCCCAACCCCCGCTTGTAATAATAAATAACAAAGTGATTGGTAGGTAAAAAGTATATCCCACTAAAGAGATTGCTTAACTTACAGACCCCCACCTGTTTTGTAAGTATAAACATAGTTTAACTTCGCCCACATAGTTACATTACTTACTACAATGATTTCAGATACTATAGGTTAATATCTAGATTACTTTGAAGCGACGGTGGCGGGGCCTGGAAAGGCGTCGTCAGTGCTGTTAATTCATAGCATTACGAAATATGATGATGTTATTGCGACCTCGCGCGTGCCGCCGCCGGGCACCGCTTTGTCCCTCCATGGGAGTTAATAATAAAAATAATAATCACTCCTCCGACCGATTTCGGTCATGGCGACCACTTCCACTCCTAATTTACTTGGCGCTCATGCGCCCGAAGATGGCTTATGTAGCCGATCTTCGCGATAAATTTACGCGCACAATGTCGGCACGTAAGTTCACTATCTACATAATTGTATATAATGGCCGCAGGTGGACGGGCCTTCAACTTATCGCGATTAGCAATATGTAGCAATATGTCGCATTAGGACATCCTTGTACCGGAGGAGTTGCCCGCCATACTTCCGCTTTCCTTCCTCCGATTCCGAGTAGAAGATGCGCTTAGCTATTCTCTCGTCCGTCATACGTGACACTTAAGGTGGAAACGATCCAGAGTACGCTGACGGCCATACACGCACCACGTCACTGAGGAGTAAAGGAGATTTGGCAGCACAAATGCCATGTACACGGATATTTTGGTGGCCAGATTCAGGTCATGTGAGCAGAACACCTTTGGACACAGCTTTCCAAATGCTGCAGCTGCAGCACCTATCCTCCTGTTTATCGCAGCGTCAAGGTCACACTTGGATGTTATAGTGTTCCCCAGATAACGGAACTTATCCACCTGCTTCAGCTCATCTTCACCAACCTTTATGACCAGTGCGTCAATTCAATTCAATTATTTATTCATAAAAATACATTTTATACGTCATTATATTACATTTTACAGGTAGGTACACATCATTTACATTAAAAGTATTCAATCATTATTATTATATTATTTATATTTAAATTGATTTATAATTACGCGCAGGTACATTTCATTTATATCAAAATATTTGTCATTCAAACGCATGTCAATGTCAACAGTGACGGAATTTACCCCTCAAAAAATTCGTCAATGGAGTACAGTGCGTCAACAATGAGTTTCTCTTTCAGTTTTTGTACAAACGACCTGTAACTAGGAGCTTCTTTAATAGCCGGGGGATCCCATTATAAGCGTCATAACCTCCGTCTTTTTGACATTGATCTTGAGCCCAAACTTACAGCATGCTTGGTGGAAAACAGACATTAGCTGTTGCAGGCCATCTGGGGATTGTGCTAAAAAGCACAAGTCATCAGCATACATAATCACTGAGATCAATGCATACGAGACCTTAGTGCGAGCCTCAAGTCTGGCCAAATTGAAAAGACTGCCGTCTGTGCGAAAGCGGATGTGAATCCCCTCTGAAACTGATTGTAAGACATCCCTGACTACTACTGCCAAGTATAGGGCGAACAAAGTGGGTGCAAGAACACACCCTTACTTTACCCCACATGTAACGGGGAAGAGTTTTATTTGTTCGCCACCTACGGCAACGCAGTATTGCATATCGTCATGCAGGAGTCTAAGAAGTCTTACAAACTTTTCAGTGCAGCTGAACTTTCCTCTAGCACCAACCAAAGCGCTTCCCGAGGCACACTATGAGAACACACCGTACTACCAGTAACACCATGGGAGTTACTGGTAGTACGGAGTACTTCATATCTACATAAAATAAAATGTATGTTAGTAGTGCAAACTGTACATAATTAGACCTTAAAACACTCGTGTGATAATACTTATGAATAGTTTCATAATAGTAGTTTATGTGACTGTACATAATGAAGGGTATAAACACGAGTGTGGGTTTATGAAACGAGCCAAAGGCAAGTTTCATAATAACATCACACGAGTGTTTTAATGCCTAATTATATTTAAATTGATCAGTCTGCTCTCAGTTACACACTACTTTATCTAGCCACATAAATTATCATAAGCCTCCATGATGCATTCAGGAGTGGCACATTATGACAAATATTACCCGGTAATGCCGGTAATGAAGTTTTCTGGCAGCTGTCATAGTTTCGTTTTAATTCAGAGACAAACTAGAGTCGGCCCCAACTATCATATAGTTCGATATCTTACTTACGTGCGACATTCGTGAAATTTGATTGCAAATTGACAATTCATTTCGAACTAAACGTCATCTCGACTGATATTAGTAGAGGTCAAATCAAATTTCTTTGTTTTTCAGAGATGTTCGAAATTTGAATAAATAATACTATCGAAATTGATGTTATTATTTAGCAATAATAACATTTCTACAGATAAGAAATTTGTTCTAACAAAACAGACCATTTTTATGGTGGTCATAATGTGCGGTTCTTGAACGCATTATGGAGGGTTTATGATATTTGGATAGATAAAACCACATCCTCTCACCCCTTTTATGGAACCCAGTGGTAAATGATCTGATAACAAAACTAAACGAGAGTCATTTCACGACCATAGGATACGCGGACGACCTTGCCATACTTATCAGTGGACTGGTAATAAGCACACTGTGTGAACTCACACAAACAGCACTAAAAATACTAGAGAAATGTTGCAAGGAGAATGACCTATCGGTAAACCCCAAGAAAACTGACACAATTCTCTTCACACACAAACGTAAACTGGGGTCATACGAAATGCCAAGCCTTTTCGGTACAAAAAGCTTACACTCTTCAAACAAGTAAAATATTTAGGGATAACCTTAGATGACAAACTGATCTGGAACAAACATCTTGAGAACAGATTAAACAAAGCCACAGTCGCCTTCTGGCAATGTCGAAGAATGATAGGCAAAAGGTGGGATCTCGCCCCGCACATCATTCTGTGGCTATACAAAACGGTAATCGTACCTATGATCAGCTACGGAGCAGTAGTATGGTGGCACCGAACGCAACTAGCGTGTGCGATCGCCGGCCTGCAGAAAACACAAAGACTAGCATGAACGCAACAGGTTGCATGAGGACCACTCCTACCGCAGCACTAGAGATGATCCTTAGGTCTCACGCCATTGCACATACACATACAAAGAGAAGCAGCCGCTACGGCGATACGACTAAAAAGCCTAAACCTATGGACGAATAGAAATACCCAACACACAAAGATCTACAGTGAAATGATCACAAAATTCCCTACAATAGAAGCACCAATCGACGAGATAGAGAATAGAATAGAATAAAAATTTATTCTTAACATACACAAAGTGGACGGGTCTATATTGGAATCCATAATTTCCTTTGTCCTATTTTTAAATTCCATAATAACTGTGGTCATAATGATCTTTTGCCATAATAACGTTTATCCTAATGTAAATGCCATAATATTGATCATCCTAATATTGAATATCCTAATGATTATTTGCACTATTATCTTAAGTACTATCCCAAGGAGCACATTAGTGAATTTTGCAGCTTATCTTATAGCTTTAAGTTCTAAATGAGTGGTTTAACAGTGTTTGATACAACTTATAGCTTTAAACACCACTCAAAACTGTATATGAGTTCATCCTATCACTTGTAGTTGCATAGGAACGTTTTTTGTTTCTACTTTATTACTTATGGTGGGATAAAGTCGATTTTGCTACTTAAAGTTGCATGCAGGTTCAAATTGTCACTCAATAAGAAGCAATAGTGCTATATAAGGCCTTAAAATCACTTATAAGCAACTTTTACATATAAGTGGGAACATACCCTTATTTGGAACTAAAAGTTCCAAATGACTAGTACAATAGCGAATTATATCACCAATAGTGGCTAAAGGGATAATTTTACGGCTCTTTTGGAACCAAAAAATATTGCAACTTTAAGGCCTAAGAAGTACCTTATTGCCACTCCAACGCATAAATAGGTGTCAGTAGGAGGTTCTTGGAACCAAAAGCAGTTATTTTCACTTATTTCGAACCACTAACGAACTAAAAGTTCTATTATTGTTCCTATTTGCGCCTTGTCAAAATATATTTAATAGTCTTGCTTGTTTAATAGTCTACAAAAGAGCAAATAATTACTATTGGTAATATCATTCACTGCTTTGCCACTCGCAAGATACAAATAAGTGATTATTAGACTTGATAGTTCCAAATAAGGAACAAATAAGTGAAAATAAACACTGTATGATCTTTTTTAGGGTTCCGTAGTCAACTAGGAACCCTTATAGTTTCGCCATGTCCGTCTGTCCGTCTGTCCGTCCGCGGCTTAGCTCCGTGATCATAAGTGCTAGAAAGCTGAAGTTTGGTATGTGTATGTATCACGCCGACATAACGGTAAAATAAAAACTAAAAAAATAACTTTTTTTCGGGTACCTCCCATACACCTAAAGTGGGGGTGATTTTTTTTTTCGTTCTAACACTAGCGTGTGGGGTGTCGTTGAATAGGTCTTTTAAAAACAATAGGGGCCTTCAAAGATCATTTATTGATAAAGTCAGCAGTTTTGTAAATATTCGCTCGGTAAATCCAAAAAATAGTGTCCCCCCCCCTCTGACTTCTCAACCACGGGTCAAAAAATTATGGAAAAATTCATGAAAATAAGGCCCTATTAGTACTTTCAATGAAAACTATATTGAATAAAATCGGTCGAGCCGTTTTTGAGTTATCGCAAAAATTCATAATTTTCTTTTAAATGACGTAAAAACGTGCCCCGCGGTGTTCTTATACTTCGAACGTTACACATATTAGTTAAGTGCCATACTGCATTAAAACATTTCGCTCAATCTGGTGCGTATAATCGATAACTTCTAGAAGGTAATAAGTAATTACAGTTACTTTGGCGTTTACGACCTTTTATAGAGCTTGAAATCTTTCTCGTAATTTAAATTCGATTTTATTGTCTATTGTGAAGGATGGCCAACTACGGAACCCTACACTGAGCGTGGCCCGACATGCTCTTGGACGGTTTTTGTTTCGAAGCCTATGAAAATTGATTATTTTAACCAGAATTTTATCACACTGACGCATAATCACAGACTTTTGATAGTTGTGACGATGTTACTTTAACATTGTACGTAACCTACAATCATTAGGTCAGGTTTTTAACAGTTTTATTTCTTATCAGTATCTATTCCTTATTTAATTTAGCACTCTCTTTTTTAATATTCCTGATCAAATGAAGGGCGCGTCGAAATTTACAAAGAAAACATACTATAGTTTCACAGTAAAAAAAAATTCGCAAGAATTTCGTGCTTATTTCGATGCTTGTATAACGTAAAGTTTTATTCACTCATCAAACAGACATATAAATCCAAAATGAATATGGCAGATCACGTATTACTTCAATTTGACAGTTGCCTCGCCACTCAAAGATAATTTTGGCGACTCATTTATCACTCATTGACCGAACTGAAATGTTTTCATTCGTTCACTGCGCATAACTTTTACCCTTAGGGTCGTTCTCAAAATATTTGCACCGCTGCGTTAATTTTGCATTTTTTTTTAAAGTTGCGATTTCTTCTTTTATTTCTCGTAGGATCGCTAGAAATATATTCAGACAATTGATATCACGTCGAGGGAAGTAATTAAATTGAATATCTTAGGAGATATAGGTGTTTGAAATTTTAGGTCGACAGGTGAAAGACATCGATGTCAGGTAAACGACATTTGTTACCAAGTTATCGACAATGGGTGCAGGTTTGCGACAAATATGTTCCAACTTCACTGAATTTGTTAGCAGGTTAACGACGACGGTTGCAGGTAAGTGACATTTTAAATAAAACCTACATTGAACTATCAAATAGTGCTTTTTTGATTGTTTTTGTTTTTCTTTTTTCCTTATGTTAGTAATTTGCATAAAAAAACAAGCATTTAATTCTCATCTCATAGGACATTTCTCAGGAGGTTTGTTGAAGCCTGTACTATCTAGAAAGGTCATAACCGGCAAAAAGATGCAAAACTTAAGCATACCCACGTGATTTTATAAATTTCTTATGAAGGTTCAACAGCGAATCATTTAAATAATGTTTCTGCATCCTAATGCTGCCTCTTTTGACATATTCTTTCTTACCAGCTGAGTAACCTACTGCTGTTTTCGTCATCTTCGAGGAATTCCTTCACATCTGATAACCAGTAAGCCTTCGGCACCGTTAGGTGGGATAAGCTATGGGAGGTATTGTCTGAAGCTGCCAGCACATCTGGTAGCACTTTATAAAGCCTTTACAAGTCTGGATACAGAATGGTGTCGGTAGGAGATGTCACATACAAGAACTTTAAGTTCCGGAAAGGCGTACGACAGGGATGCATAATATCCCCAATCCTATTTGACAGATATGGAGCCCTTGAAGGTACGTGGTAGACATCACCTATTTTGCATCACCCGAAGTAGAAGTATCCCAACTTTTGGAATGACTCAAAACAACCAGCCTCAGAATGGGTCTCGATATTAATAAAAATAAGACCGAGCTGATGATAGGCGACCATTACTAGTCGACAAAGTACTAACCTGCTTCAAGAGTTCGAAACTGTTGATCAGTTCCAGTACCTTGGCTCCATTGTCACAAATAGAGGTACATGGAAACCAGAGATTCGCAGGCGAATCGGAATGGCCAAAACAGCGATGATCCAACGCGGCAAAATATGGAAAGATAGACACATTCCTAACCGGACTAACATGCACCTCGTCTGTGCACTTGTCTTCTCCATATCTCTTTATGGGGCAGAGACCTGGACGCTCAAAGCCGATGACAGGCAGAGGATTGATGCTTTTGAAATCAGGTGCGGGCGCCGCCGGCTAAGGATTCCTAAGACAGCTTGAAAGTAAAATGGAATACTCAAACTAAGCTACTTCGGTAATATATATGTTTTTATAACAACGAAACATGAGTTGAGACACGGCGAGTGACCGATAAAACCTGGTTTTTAAATAATTTTGTATAAGTGTTTAAATAATTGTCGTTCACCTGCCGTATGTGTCGTTCACCTGTTTTTATATAGACAAGTGAACGACATACAGGCGATGGACAAAATGACAGTTATGTCATCAAAACAAATAAAGTATTTCGTTGATGAACTGCATATTTATACACATAAAAGTAGACCATACTTTACGCGTTATAAATTAAAATGAATGCAATAGTACACACGTCAACCAAAATATGGAAGGCAGAATATAGACTACATACCCATTACAAACTCCCGCTCGCGTAAGTGTATGTATCATATTTTTTTAGTGCAGCACACTGACGACGTGTGACTCGGAACAGTGTTAGGTGGCAACTGAAGGTCTCGATTTATGCGGGGTGAGGCAGGGGAAACGAAATAGTAGTCACACAATTGTAATGTTTGTCTCATGACAAGTGAACGACAAAAAATGGCGTGGACAAACTTAAATTGCAAATAATTCGAAAAATAATCATAGTATTATTATTCGATATGGTAGTATTCAATCTTCATCATATATGAAAACAAAATGGAGTACTGAACTTAATCTAAGTCGGTAATGTATATGTTTTTATTACAACGAAACATGAGTACCTCGCGTTGGGACACGGCAAGTGACCGACAAAACCTAGTTTTAAATCGTTTTTTTGTCTATTAATATACTTTACTTTTAATTAAAAACATTTGGCCTCTATGTAAAAAGTGTCTTTAGATATGTGCTACCAATTGAATATTTAAAATAATGCGGTGTAAAAAACTTCTTCTAAGACAAACCTGTTGACAGGTGGCGGTGCAAATATTTTGAGAACGACCCCTTAGTTCTAATTGCCACTTAAGGTTATTGTGAGATCTCTTATGGACGCATAACTTTCACCCATAGTTCTAATTTCCACTTAAGGTTATTGTGAGATCTCTTATGGATTCTATTTAGCACCAAAAATAGGCTGCAATTTTTCTCCTTTTGGTTCTATACTGGTGGCATAAGGGTTCTTGCCACCTATATAGCACTTAGTCATGGTGGTAAATTTCACTTAAGCATCTAATTAGATATGATATACGAGCTATTTAGACCCAATTGTGCTACTTGGGTAATGATCAAGTGTCCTATCAGTTACATACCCTAATACTAGTTGCCATAATCATCATATGTCTTAATAGTTACTTATCCTAATTATTATCACGTGTCATTCATCATAATTCCGAATGTTTTAAATCTCCGAATATAAGTATGTCGATTTTTCATTTTTCCGGTTTTTATAACCTAACATATAGTTTTCGGGGTTCAGCAAGTCTGACGCTCCGCTATACGTGGTCACAATACAAACCTAACCTAACCTACAGTTTTCGGGGTTCAGCTAATAACCTAACCTATAGTTTTCGGGGTTCAGCAAGTCTGACGCTCCGCTCGCTTCGCTCGCTCCGCTATACGTGGTCACAATACAAACCTAACCTAACCTACAGTTTTCGGGGTTCAGCCAATAACCTAACCTAATAGTTTTCGGGGTTCAGCAAGTCTGACGCTCCGCTCGCTTCGCTCGCTCCGCTATACGTGGTCACAATACAAACCTAACCTAACCTACAGTTTTCGGGGCTCAGCCAATAACCCAACCTACAGTTTTCGGGGCTTAGCCAATTCGATATTTGTCCAAGTCGGACCTGCCGTAAGGTGAAATAGGTAATGTAAGGAATCGTAAGCCAAGTCGGACCTGCGCGGCTCGCTCGCTTCGCTCGCTCGTTAGGGTCATAGTTCAACCTAACACTCCTCCTCGCTTCGCTCGTCGTCGTACCTAACCTAACCCAAGTCTGACCTGCCTTAAAGTAGGATATTAGGTAATGTTATTATAGCTTATGATCATTATGGCAAGTAATCATCATGGCATTTGACTTTAGGACATGTGATTTATGGTTTTGTATATTATGACTCGTAAGTTTTATGTGTTAATAGATTAGTACAAAACATATTAGGTACTTAGAGCATTAGGTAATGTAATATTATGGTTTATGATCATTAGGATGTAAGATGATTATGGCAAATAATCATTATGACAAATTATTGATATGTCAAAAGTGTTTAGAGTAAATGTGGTATGGCATTTGACTTTAGGACATACGATATTATGGATTGCGAAGGAGACCCAAAGTGGACAACAAATATTAGAAATAAAATAAAATCGTTGTTGTGTATGCCACGAAAAGGTCACACCTCAGCATAAATGCTGGCCCGGGAACCAGCGCTGGTCTTCCGATGAAACCTATCGGTGACGCCACGGTGAACCGCACACACACGGCTGCACTCTTAGACTGAACGCAGCGTAAGCGCTTGTCAATGCCAAGACAATGACATTGACAAGCGACAGTGCTGTCAATGACACTGCAGACCGTTAGCGCAAAAAAAGAAAAGAAAAGAATCGAATGCAATGCCGAAATGTGTACAGCTCATTAACATTTAACAGATTACATTTTACAAGTAATAAAAGTGAAAAATAGTAACTAAGATTACAATAAATGTGGACAAAGCAAATAACTAAGTTTTATATAAAAGATCAGTAACAAACGAAACACTGTACAGTAATGCCAAAAACTAGACAAAGACATGAAATATAAGGCGAAAAATAACAATACAATGATGCAAAACAACATAACATATAAGGGACATAAAACCTCGGTAAGAATCAATAACATAAATCATTACAAGCAGCTCGTGTCCAGCCTCAAAGCTTCTTGATTCCGCTGAAGTTCAAATATAAATTTTCGTACATTGGTTTTAAAACTCTTGACATATTTTAGGTTCCTAATGGCGGCGGAATGTTGTTCCAGCATTTTGTTCCTGAAGGCAGCTGAAGCATGTTGAGGAGTGGTGAGCTGCACACTACACTGGCGAGTTCGACACGACCTATTTCTGGACATCCATGACAGCTTCTCGAAAAGATATGATGGCATCTTATGCTGAATTACACCGAAAAGTAAACGTGCCAAATGAAGCTTGCGACGGTGCTGCATTTTTAGGATATTATGCTCATTTAGAAAAGGGGTTACATGGGCCCTAAATGGAATATTGAAACAATATCGAGCACAGGCATGTTGAACGCGTTGGATGAGCCTCTTCGTTTTAGCAAGAAGTCGTGGACCAAAAAAGACATCCATATAATTTAATTTTGTCAATACAAGTGACTCAACCAGTTGAACGCGCAGTGATTCATTTATGAAGGGTCTAATTTTGTATAGAACCTTAAGCTTATAGAAACAACTTTTTACAGCACTCAAGACATGTTTCTCAAATCTAAGATCACAATCCATTATGAGACCAAGGTTACGAGCTTCATAAACACGTTCAATAGGTACATCCATCAATTTTACATCAGTTGACAGATTGAGCTTACCAAAAATTAGATATTTGGTTTTGGCTGGATTAGGTAACAGGCTATTATTAGTGACCCAAGCCTTTATGTATAAGTTCATATTTTTTTGACAGATGTTTATTATAGTGAACGTATACCTTTATGTATAGTATAAGTTTATATATTTTTTTTAATTTTGTTGATTCCGAGCGGGAACATGTAATTATTTTCTTTGTTGTTTATTTGCATTTTATTTATGAAATGTCGAGTCGTAGAAAAAGTATTGTATGCAACGTTGTATAAGTAGGTCAAAAAACCCATGCCACTCGCGTATTTTGCCCCCTCTTATACAACGGTTGCATAAAATACTATTGCCGAGAAATGGTTTTCCTTTTACTCGGATAATTATCATATTAACGTATATAATTTTGTAATTTCACCAAATATCAGCGCCGTCGTGATTTTTGAGATATATAAAAAAAGGGAAAATCGCTACTTCAATTTCTTTCAATTTTGAATTATAGTATGTAAACACCAAAATACAAGGCAGAAAGTCCTCCGAAATATCTTATTATGTAAATAAATTTATTAAATACTGATCAAAGCATAACTTTTTAACTTTTTATCCTATACCATACGTCCACGACTCTAGGAAGGAATGGAGTAGGATTTATGATACGTAAAACTTTAAAAAGAAACATATTAGGATTTAAACAATTCTCAGACAGGATAGCATTGTTAGAAATTCAAATGCCAGATAATAAACAGTGGATTATCATTCAAAGTTACGCGCCAACCGAAGCTTACGAATCCGATGCTATAGAACTTTTTTACAAAACATTACAGTCGGCTATAGAATCGACAAACTGCAAAAATATAATTCTGATGGGCGATTATAACGCACAAATTGGGCAAAAAGAGAGAGGGGAAGATATGATTCTTGGAAATTATAGCTATGGAAAGCGGAGCACAAATGGACAAATTTTAGTAGAGTTCGCGTTAGAAAATAATCTAAAAATTTTAAATAGCTTTTTTAAAACAAAGAAACACAAAAAATGGACTTGGAGATCCCCGAACGGCAAACAACTAAACGAAATAGACTATATTATGACAAACCAAACTTCAAGTATACATAATTTTGAAATAATCAAAAACTTAAACTTCAATACTGATCACCGACTAATACGATGTAAATTGAAGCTGTACGCAAAGAAGAGTAGAAATTTTGCCCGGTCTACCTATAACACGAGAGACCTGCCAGTAATTTCAGGATATAGCGCAAAATGTTTGGAAACACAATTCATCGATTGTATTAAGGAAAAACCGGAACTACAAGAGCAATATGATTTTTTTGAAAAAGAATTAAAACAGTTCATGTCTAGACTACCTAAATCCAATAAAAGTGGAACTGAAGCTTTATCATCGGATGTAACTCACCAGCTAGAAGAGAGAAATAAGTTATACAAACAGAGGAGAACAAAAGATGTTAAATTAAAAATTAGTGAAATAAGTAAAGCAATAAATAGAAATCTTAGCAAGGAAAGGAAAAGAAAGAGGCAAAATATCTTCGAAAAATACATTGGAAAATCAGGTGCTATTAGAAAAGCAACTAAAGAATTGACTAAGACGTCTATCTGGGCATCACATATGAAAGATAAAACTGGAAACCAACTATCACGAAGAATAGACATTATAGAAGAGGCTACAGAGTTCTACAAGTGCTTATATCGTGACGATAGTAGTTTGGGTAGAGACACGGTCCTACACGACCTAACGGCCGACCGTTTTTCAGTGCCCCCTGAAATACTCAGATCTGAAATAAGCCATGCTGTAAGTACACAGAAGAACAATAAAAGCCCTGGAGACGACAACATCACCAACGAGTTATTGAAGTCACTGCTAGAAGCTTTGCAGACACCTCTACAGATCATATTTAACAAGATCTTAGACTCAAGAACAACACCCGAACAGTGGTCCGCGTCTACGATAATTCTGCTTTTCAAAAAAGGCGATAGAAGCGATTTAAGTAATTACCGGCCTATAAGTCTTATGACAAATGTATATAAGATATTCTCAAAAATAATTTTAAACAGAATGACAAATACACTGGATATGAACCAGCCTCGTGAACAAGCAGGGTTCCGTAAACATTTTTGCACTATTGATCACTTACAAGTAGTGAAACAAATAATTGAAAAGGCCAAAGAATACGGAATGGTAATATATATGTGCTTTATTGATTACAAAAAAGCTTTCGACTCACTCTACCACAGTGCAATATGGAAGTCGCTTCTACAGCAAGATATAAGTCCGACATATGTACATTTACTTCACAATATATACTCAAAAAGTAGAGCAAAAATAAGACTGGAAAGAGAAGGGGAAGAGTTTGTCGTGGGGAAAGGTGTAAGGCAGGGTGATCCACTATCACCTAAGTTATTTGCTGCGGTATTAGAATCAGTTTTTAGGAAACTGAATTGGGACGAACAAGGACTTAGAATAGATGGTGAATATCTTAGCCACCTCCGGTTTGCAGATGACCTAGTGGTTTTCGCTCACAACCCGCAGGATTTGGAAAAAATGGTAAGCGAGTTGACATGCGAAAGCCAAAACGTGGGATTATCTATCAACACTTCAAAAACCCAAATTATAACAAATGGACCAAGACAGGACATTATGATACAGGGTGAGAAAATAAGCTACGTGGATGAATACCCGTACTTGGGACAGCTGGTGTCATTTGATGATTGCACTGGAAGAGAAATTAGAAGAAGGATCGCGTTAGGTTGGAAAAAATACTGGAATTACAAAGAGATTATGAAGAATAAGGAAATTAATATAAGTTTAAAGAAGAAGCTCTACGAAGTTGCTATTCTCCCTTGTGTCACATACGGTTGCCAAACCTGGGCTCTCAAAAAAGAGGAGGAAAACAAACTAGCAGTTTTTCAACGAAGGATGGAGAGAAGCATGCTCGGTATTCGAATTTCTGACAGGCAAAGTAATAAAAGCATAAGAACCAGAACTAAATTAACCGACATCTTGGAAAGAGTGAGAATACTGAGATGGAACTGGGCTGGGCACGTATGCAGAATGGATCCAACCAGATGGACCAGAAAAGTCACCGAATGGACACCAAGAGGACGGAAAAGGAAATGCGGATGCCAAAGGAAAAGGTAGCGCGATGTCTTCTCTAAAAAGGTTGGGCCAGACTGGATGCAAAAAGCACGAGATAGACGGCTGTGGAGGGAAATGGGGGAGGCCTACGCCGCAGAGGCGACTTTTACCTAGTAATATTAAGGACAAGTAGTTTATATGTAATGTAATGTTAAGGCAATTAGAATAAAGGCTTTTTTATTTTATTATTTTATAAAGCATAACTTACCAAGATATATTTTATTTATATCAATTTTGATAGAATCTAATACTAGTTTAAATATTTACGATAATAGGTACTAATTTAGTGCCCTATCTTCAGTGTTGTAAGATGCCGATTAACAGATAAAAAAACTAAAATTGCTGGGGCAAAAATATTTTACCCAGACTATACTAGCTGTATTAATGTAAATATTGATTTTGAGAATGTTAGACATCTCTATGTCTAATAATGGTAATGATTAAATTTATTGAAAACAAAAAAATAACATGGGACACTTTAATTAAAATTAAGCCTAAAAAAATAAAACTACAGAACTAAAATCCTATAAAGTAAATTACAATAAAGCTTAAATAAATCTAGAAAACTGTGCCCCCGCGGCATGGTCCCGAAGAGGCTGGCAGCATTTCCTCGCTGAATGTTTAATAATGTCTAATAATTACATATTTAATTTATGAAAAAGATTACTAACTGTTGAGTTGAGACATCAGGCTTTCTTGTCAACAGCGGTCTCCTCTTATGAAATGCCTGTATATTCAGATTCAGATTTGTATAAAAGAGCCTACTTACAGAATAAACATTTAGATTTTTGATTGAATCACTTTATTGTGCTTCTGTCTGTCTGTGTCATGTCATGTGAGAACCTGTTATTGTGTTCTCAAGAACGGATGAAAGAAATGCGTGATACTTAGGCGGGTTTTAGTGTCACGCGGACCGTCGCGCGGATCGCTCCGCGCGGAGCAATATGTATGGCGCGTCCGCGCGGACCCGTCCGCATTACTCTAAAACACTCCCTTAAGCTTAATACATCGTACGTGATCCGCGCGGACGGTCCGCGTGCGGTCCGCGTGACACTAAAACCAGCCTTAGGTTTGCAATCCCAAGTTAAAGAAACCGTGTAAATATTCAAACTTCTAAGTCAACGCAATCAAAAGATACGAGCCTTTATGCTGCTTTTGTTGACGCTGGCAAAGGAATCGAAACCTATAGGGTACTTAACCGAGACCGATAATCATGAAATTTGGCAAGACGCAACATCACGTAGCACAAGTGAAAACTTCCGAAAATCGTAAATTTGTAATTCCATTATAATAAATATATATATACTAGCTGTTGCCCGCGACTTCGTCCGCGTGGAATCTTATCTTGAACAGTTTACATCTTTATTATATTATTTTCAGATCTAAACAATGTTAAAATTACTTTTCTTTTTTTGCAAGTTGATGATTTTGATGTTGGTTACTGTAATTCAACAAAAAATAAATAATAATAAATATTGAAGTGCTGCTCCCATACCTACAATAAATTGTTTTTTTTTGCCATTTTATACGTAATGTTACCGAACTTCGTACGCGAGTTTGACTCGCTCTTGGCCTCTTTTTAGTTCTTTTTTCGGCTAAATTGCTCTAATTACGCGGAATCATTATGAACTCAGGTTTCAAGTCCCGCACTCAAAATAAATATTTGATCTTCAAACAAATTTTCAACCCCTTTTTCACCACCTTCTGGGCTGAATTTTCAAAAACGAATTCACTTTTCTTGTATTCTGATAATATGCCCTTATACAAAGTTTCAAGTCCTGCGCTCAAAAAAATGTTTGATCTCAATACAAACTATCAACCTCCTTTTTACCGCCTCAGGGGTTGAATTTTCAAAAACGCTGAAATTACTTTTTTTGATTTCTGATTACATATATGCATTTATACAAAGTTTCAAGTCCGGCGCTCAAAAAAAGGTTTGATCTCCATTCCATTCCAAACATTCAACCCCTTTTTAGGGTTCCGTACCCAAAGGGTAAAAACGGGACCCTATTACTGAGACTTCGCTGTCCGTCCGTCCGTCCGTCCGTCCGTCTGTCCGTCTGTCACCAGGCTGTATCTCAAGAACGGTGATAGCTAGACAGTTGAATTTTTCACAGATGATGTATTTCTATTGCCGCTATAACAACAAATACTAAAAATAAAATAAAATAAATATTTAAGGGGGGCTCCCATACAACAAACTTGTTATAGATATATATATATAGGTACGGAACCCTTCATGCGCGAGTCGGACTCGCACTTGCCCAATTTTTCACCATCTTCAGGGCCACATATATTTTCAAAAACGCTGAATCACATTTTTGTATTCTAATAATACGCCTCTATTTAAAGTTTCAAGTCCCACACTCAAAAAAATTTTTAATCTTCATACAAACTTTCAACCCCTTTTCACCACCTTCAGGGCTGAATTTTCAAAAACGCTGAAATTCCTTTTCTTGTATTCTAATTATATGCACTAATACAAAGTTTTAAGTCCCGCGCTCAGAAAAAGGTTTGATCTCCATTCAAAGTTTCAACCCCTTATTTACCAGTTTCAGGGATGAATTTTCAAAAACATTTAAATCAGTTTTCTTTTATTTTATTTTAATACCTATTTACAAAGTTTCAAGTTCCTAGCTTAAAATTAAAATTGACCCCGAGACAAACTTTCATCCCCCTTTTAACCCTCTTAGAGGTTGAATTTATAATGACGTTAAATTAATGTTATTTTGTTATTATTATATATGCCTTAGTCAAAGATTTGTAATGGAATCAAACTTTCAACCCTTTTTAACCATTGTAGGGGACGAATGATTGAAAACGCTGAAATTACTTTCCTTGTATTTTACTTATATGCCTTTATACAAAGTTTAAAGTCCCACGCTCAAGAAAAGGTTTGATCTCCATACAAACTTTCAACCCCCTTTTTACCACCTAAGAGGATGAATTTTCAAAAACGCTGAAATCACTTTTGTTCCATTTTATTTGCATAACTTTTTACGAAGTTTAAAGTTCCTAGCTTAAAATTAAATTTGAACCCCAAGACGAACTTTCATCCCCCTTTTAACCCCCTTAGAGGTTGAATCTTTGATGACGTTAAATTAATGTTATTTTGTTATTATTGTATATGCCTTAATAAGAAGTTTCAAGGAATTTGTAATGGATTCACACTTTCAACCCCTTTTTAACCCTTTTAGCGGACGAATTTTTGAAAACGCTGAAACAATTTTTCTTGTATTCTAATAATATGCCTTTACACAAAGATTCAAGTCCCGCGCTCAAAAAAATACTTGATCTCCATACAAACTTTAAACCCCTTTTTTACACTTTTAGGGGTCGAATTTTTGAAAACGCTGAAATGACTTTTCTTGCATTCTAATAGTATGCTTTTACACAAAGATTCAAGTCCCGCGCTCAAAAAAATACTTGATCTCCATACAAACTTTCAACCCCTTTTTTACCACCTTAGGGGATGAATTTTCAAAAACGCTGAAATTAGTTTTCTTTTATTTTATTTTAATATCTTCTAAAAAAGTTTCAAGTTCCTATCTTTAAAAAAAACTTGTATCCCATACAAACTTTGCACCCCTTTTCAACACCCTTAGGGATTGAATTTTTAAAAATCGCTTCTTATCTCTAGCCCACGTTATAAAAGTAACCTACTGTGCAAAAATCAACTCTCTAACATTGGTAGTTTCGGCTGTGCGTTGATGAGTCAGTCAGGACTTCTTCTTTTATATATATAGATATATATATATATATCCTTATATTATACCAGTATCAATCCCACATCTCCGTGTCATTAAAAAGTTAATTTCAGTTCATAAACTAACAGTTTTGCTACGGCAGAGTTAAGTTTGTCTCTTAGAACAGTTTATCTTTTTCTAATCGCAATATTCCTTACCTTACCTTCGGTTAGCCAGATCTACTCGCACTTGGGCATATTCTATATTATTATTGGCCGAAAATGAGATGAAGCCGAAGCTTCGTTTTCGTTTTTGACTGGAAATCCATTTTCGGTCGGTCACTGTAAATAATATCAAAGTGATTGGTAAGTAAAAGGTATTTCCCACTGAAGAATTTGTTTCACTTACAGATCTGTAAAGTAGTAAGTACAAACATAGTTTATTTTTATTTACCTCCACATTCTTACATTTCTATTATGATGTTCAAATTCTATAATTAAGTATCTACATTACTATGAAACGGCGATGGCGGGACATGGAAATGCGTCATCAGTGCTGTTACACCTAGAACAGGGCTATTGGGATTTATTGGTATATATTTGAAACCTACAATTTGAATTTTTTATTGATAATTTTTGTTTCACAAACTACTCAAAAGTGACAATATTCACGCGGAAAACTAGTATTTTTCAAATTATTTTAAAGCATGAAATAGCTTTGTTACTACGTAGAACTCGGGAAAAGTATTATTCACTTCAAGAAGTTGGTTCAATCAAATATTTGTCATATTATGAAAAAAATAAAATAAAAGGAATAAATACTTGATCATAAATTTGAAATTTAAAAATTCCCTTACACTGTAAAAGACAGTTTTCAGACAGCCATTGTGTAACCTTCTAGCTAAATTGGCTACCGTTCAATTGTTTCAACACATTAGGAAGGCTGTTGAATAAAACTTTAAACATATTATACTCATTATAAATAATGACACAAAGGTAAATTAAGAAAGAAAAATTGAATGCGATCTACTACAATCGAAGCGGGGTTTGAACCCGCGACCTCTGCAAAAACGCACATCCTAGGGTATGGCTAATGCGCATAAGCATTTCAAAAAACATATGACGCAGAGGGCGCTCTCCAGTAGCGTGAAGAATTAAGGGATGAAAGATTTGGTGTGATTGACGTAGCGATCGGATAGCTCAGTTGGGAGAGCAATGCGCCGGAAACGCAGAGGTCGCGGGTTCAAACCCCGCTTCGATTGTAGTATAGATCGCATTCAATTTTTCTTTCTTAATTTACCTGTGTCATTATTTATAAAAATAAAAAATGTGGTATTACCACATAAAAAATATGAATCGATACAAAGATTCAATACAAATATTATACTCATTATTATTGTTAAGCGAGTAAGAGCGAGAAGGAGGCTGATATAATAAATCCTTATACGGCGCTCTCCTTTGAGTAATTATGTAATTAAAACTGAAGGAGTCGCCTTCGCTGTATCTTTCCAAAAAAAAAAAGTGATAAAACCTGAGGCTGGCGAGGTAACACATATAAAAACTCGCATACTACCATATCACCGCACCCACTCTAAAATACCAATTTAAATCGTCACAGTATTAGTTAACTCACGCACATTTGAAAACACCAAATATTGCTGTCTCCACTGGTGCGCTTTCATTTATCCGTCGCTCATTTGTGAACGATGCGAGCGAGACGGCGAGAAAGAAAAGCGTAAGATGAACGTGAAAGTGGACCAGTGTAGACATATAGCTTATGACAATAGTAATTTTAGGTGTAGTCGACTTTGTGTTTTGACAGTTATCGGATGAAGTTTGTAGAAATCTCAAAAAGAATCATATTTGCTTTTAAATCAAACAAAATATAAGACAATAGTCCTTAAATACGGTTAGACGTCAAACGTCATAATAGTCGTCGCCAAACGTCAGAATCTAAACCAAGGAATATAATACTCACAAATCTAAACCGATTAGGTATTTTTAAATCAATTTTGTAATCGAAGGTTGTTTTCCGATTTTAATTGGTTTTAATTTTTAATTTTATTTTTTAATATTTAATGATAATTATTAATAATTAAAGCAAAATTTTACTGAACTGTGAAATAATATACCATCTTCTAGCGAACTAGGAGTAGTAAAACGTCTTTTGCTCTCAAATACAATACGTGAACATTTTTTTTACGGAGCCCACTGAAAAATCAAAATGCGTGGAATCGATTTTTTTAAATATATTTTTTAAACAGACATGATATTTATCATAAAGGCAATTATGAGATCAAGGCGGCTTTGCGTCGTGAACACCCAAAAAAATATTTTAATTTATTTTTCTGTATGTAAAGAAAATGTATAAAATACCCGAAACGTATGACAACTATGCCTTCATAGTAGTAGTATGGTAGTAGTCTAACCTGACCTAACCTATACGCGAAAAAAATTTTTTTTAATAAGACACCAGTCTAAAGTTACCTATCCATTGTGCCCTAGTTTTTAAGGTACCATATTTTAGAATGAGTAGATTTTTATAAATTAATAATAAAATGATTAGTAATCTTAAGGAACATATAAAAACAGTTATTACTTTTGCGATGTAGAACTCAGAGGTACCTACGGAGTCTTACGTATTTACCAGTAATTAATAGTGTCATTTTTTTTAGTTTGTGGGTTAGTAACAAGTGAAGCCTGGGGCTCAGGTCGACGATGAAGGTAAGAGCAACAATACGTTTAATATTTTAAATACGTAAGTATCTTCTGATCCTTGTGTGTCTCCTTTCTATCGTATCTATTAAGACTGAGTACGACTATACAGCGCAATGGAGATGTCAAACACGGACAAACCCCTCTGCCAAAGTACATTGGTCAACTGGTTTTAGCGTATTATGAAACTACTTTTGCATCGTTCCGGCTCGCATGACTGGCTGACTGCTCTCTGTAGTGTTTGTTTGTCCGTATTTCTAGCACGAACAGTGGCTCATTGATAATGTCACATTATTAACTTTATATCTGTTCACTTCACCGCACTCAGTCTCCAGTACTCATTCCCCAGCGTTTGGCACCAATGCGTAACACACGAGACGAGACCGTTCCCAAATTGTCAAAAAGGGACTATTACTAAGACTCTCCTATCTGTCCGTCTGTCTGTCACCAGGCTGTATCTCATGAGAAAATTTCAACTATCGATACTTGAAATTTTCACAATCGATGTATTTTTGTTGCCTCTATGCTATAACAACAAATACTAAAAACAGAATAAAGTAAATATTTAAGCTCCCATACAAACGTGATTTTTTTCGCCTTTTAGGGTTCCGTAGTCAACTAGGAACCCTTAGTCCCTTATAGTTTCGCCATGTCCGTCTGTCCGTCTGTCCGTCCGTCCGCGGCCTAGCTCCGTGATCATTAGTACTAGAAAGCTGAAATTTGGTATGAGTATGTGTATGTATCACGCCGACAAAACGGTAAAATAAAAACAAAAAAAAAACTTTTTTTCGGGTACCTCTCACCTAAAGTTTTTTTTTTCGTTTCATCCCTAGTTTGTGGGGTGTCGTTGGATAGGTCTTTTAAAAATAATAGTGGTCTCTAAACATTATTTTTTGATAAAGTCAGCAGTTTTGTTTTTTATTTATTTTTTTATTTATTTCTATAATCAATAACTTAAATCTATCATTACAGGCAGCCCCAATGCGATAGATTAGCTAAATAGGCATTAACACAAATTTCCAATTAAAAATAACACGAAAAGAAAAAAATAGTAATAAAGTCATTAAATAAAAAAGCAATGCAAATAAAAATTGTTACAAAATTAAAATAATAAATGTCGAGGTTGTAAATATTCGCTCCGAAAATAAAAAAAAATAGTGCCCCCCCTCTACCTTTTTAAAAACGGGTCAAAAAATTATGGAAAAATTCATGAAAATGAGGCCTTATAAGTACTTTTATTGAAAACTATATTGAATAAAATCGGTCGAGCCGTTTTTGAGTAATCGCAAAAATTCAAAAAAAATCTTTAAAATGACGTAAGTGCCGCGCGGTGTCCTTATACTTCGAACGTTACACATATTAGTTAAGTGCCATACCTACTGAATTAAAACATTCCGCTCAATCTGGCGCGTATAATCGATAACTTCCAGAAAGTAATAAGTAATTACAGTTACTTTGGCGTTTACGACCTTTTTTTATAGAGCTTCAATTCTTTCTCGTAAGTCGTATCTAATTTAAGCCCATCTATTGTGAAGGATGGGCAACTACGGAACCCTACACTGAGCGTGGCCCGACATGCTCTTGGCCGGTTTTTTTAGGGTTCCGTACTCAAAGGGTAAAAAACAGTGGTACCAAATGTGGTAAAAAAGGGACCCTATTACTAAGACTTCACTTTCCGTCCGTCCGTCTGTTTTTCTGTCTGTCTGTCAGCAGGTTGTATATCATGAACCGTCATAGCTACATAGTTGATATTTTCACACATGATGTATTTCTGTTGCCGCTATAACAACAACTACTTAAACAAGAAAAACAAATATTTATATGGGGTCCCATGTATGGGACCCACGTTGTAACCCACGGGATTGCTTGCGTTAACTTTGCAGCTCGTTTGTATGCGTTGCCATATAATATGCCTGGTGTAAACTTAATCCGGTCAGTTAAGATGGGATAAGTGTTTGTATGTAACTCTCGGTGCGCGAGGCCAACTCGCATCCAAGTGCGTTTTTTTACGAAGTGTTCAGTATCATCGTACGGAAGCCTTCGTGCCGCTTGCAGACTGACGACATATCAGCTAACGTATAAACTTTGTTAGAATCAAATAAAAATATCAGAAGAGTTTACACACTAAAACCTATTACGAGTAGAACCGTCCTTTGGCATTATTACATATAACATTCTTTAATATATCATAAATTATGGAATCATTGTCAATCAGATTTAATGTAAAGCAAAACGTCTAGCTATAAACTGAACTAATTACTCAGTATTCGTGAAGATGCTTTGATTTTTATTGCAACACACGGTTTAATATATAAAAACAATATATTTCTTTTATTTTTTTCAGAACAGAGCCGGGATCCAAATTCATTTCCAAGTAAAATATATATTTTACGTGCAAAGTAATGTGGTTTTTATTTAATATACATATGAACGAATTATTCGGAGATGGATAAATTCGTATAAAATTTTTCGAAATGTACAATACAATGAAAACTTAAACTAACTTATAAATAAAATATTTATATACCTAAAAAGAAATTCAAAAAAATGTAAAAAGCTGTTCCCGTGCGGCATGGTCACGAAGACGCTGGCAGCATTTCCTCGCTGAATCGCAATGCTAATGAGATTATATTCGGGGTCGACACCTCTAAGTATACTTATTTAGTTTCGGCCGCCTCTGCTGCCGTCCCTGATCTATACAATGTTCCACGAAGATGAGACGGGGCCAGTGTGTACACAAGAGGCGTTGCACACTACTTAGCGATCGGCCCAACCTCCACGGAATCAGTCATTCCGTCCTGTCTCTTGCCATCGTCACTGGCGATGCCTGGTGATTCCAGAGCCGTGTAGGGGATAATGTCATTAAGAGCGGCAAGCCTAGAGAAGCGGCCTGCATTTTTTAGGGTTCCGTAGTCAACTAGGAACCCTAATAGTTTCGCCATGTCCGTCTTTCTGTCTGTCTGTCCGTCCGCGGCTTAGCTCCGTGATCATTAGTACT
Source organism: Apotomis capreana (assembly GCA_947623375.1). Classification (NCBI taxonomy): domain Eukaryota; kingdom Metazoa; phylum Arthropoda; class Insecta; order Lepidoptera; family Tortricidae; genus Apotomis; species Apotomis capreana. Next base: position 5,837,962 of record OX392520.1, read on the forward strand.
AGAAAGCTGAAATTTGGTATGAGTATGTGTATGTATCACGCCGACAAAAACGGTATAGTCTATCCAGAGCCGTAAGACTAAAAAGCCATAAAAACAATATATACAGTAAAAAGAGCATAAGTGATTTCGTGCATACACAAAAAGCTAACGTAATACTTTGTACTTACGTTTAATGTCAAATGACATCATTAAAATTGAAAATGGAATGTCAAAATTTGTAGACTAGGGTTGCAACAATCGGGAATTACCAAATAATAGTAGATTGTTCAACAAGGGACTAAAACAAGCCATAATGACACGAGATGTTTTAGCCACCCGAGCTAAGCGAGGGTGGCTAATAGTTCGAGTGTCATTATGGTTGTTTAGTCTCGCGTTAAACACTCTACTTTTCACTTTGAATGCGAGGAAAATAAACGAATTTCAATATAAAATTACGATATTTTAATAACAAAGTTTCTTACAATTACGTAGTACAGCCGTTAATCTAACCTCAGAAAAATTTAAAGGGCAATTTGTACAATTCTTTACATTTCAATGTATGGTTTTCCGCTGTAAACTAAGCTGGGTCGGCGTGGTTTGTAATTGAGAAGTATGTTCAATATTTTCACTCGAAGTCGAAGTAAAAGTTGGAAAGAATGGAGAGTAGGTATAGTAGAGACGTAGACCTTTTCTCAAAAAGTAGTGGAAGGCGGCCAAGATATCTGTAACTTATTCTCCCAGCATTTTCAATCCGTCTACTCCACCGTTAAGTTGACGCCTAGACATGACAGCATTCCTAATTCACCAGCAGAAGGAAATCAGTGGTCATTTGGCTGCTGCACGCTCACTGAAGATGAAGTGTATAAGGCTCTAACACAATTAGATAGCACAAAAGGAGCCGGAATGGACGGTATACCACCTATCGTATTAAAAGAATGCGCAATTTTTTTGGCAAAACCTTTAACACTCTTATTTAACGAGTCTTTAGAGGTAGGCGTTTTTCCTTCTCAGTGGCAAGTTGCTAGAATAACACCTATCCATAAAAAAGGTGAAGTAGCGGAAATCTCTAACTATCGGCCAGTATCAATTCTACCAGCTGCAGGTAAGGTTTTTGAATCAATTGTCCAAAAGAAAATATACTGGCATGTTAGGGAGCAACTTCATCCAGCACAACACGGATTTCTGCCTCGCAAGTCAACAACGAGCAACCTAGTGGGCTATGTTAACGATATCGCTGAAATATTAGATAAGTCAGGTGAGGTGCATGCAATTTATACCGACTTCAGCAAGGCCTTCGACCTAATCGATCATGACATCCTCATCAAAAAAATTGAGCACATGGGCATACACGGTTCTTTACTTCGGTGGTGTGAGTCATATCTGCGGAATCGAACTCAATTGGTTGCTTTACGTGGTTTCAAGTCTGAAGCATTAGACGTCCCCTCAGGTGTCCCACAGGGATCGCATATCGGGCCACTATTTTTCTTGATTTATATAGACGATCTGGCCAAAATAATATCGAGTAACTTTAAGATGTACGCCGATGACTTAAAGTTGTACCAAATAATAAATTCGAACGCTGATAGAAGTCTCTTGCAAGAAGATATCGATAAAGTGTCAAATTGGTGCAACCAAAACAATATGGTCTTAAATAGCTCGAAATGTTACCACATAAAGTTCACTCGAAAAAGGCATCCAGAGCCTACCACATATAAAGTCGAAGGAATCCCACTGGCTGAAGTCACTAGCATACGTGACCTTGGAGTCACAATTGATGGTGCTCTCAGCTTTCGAGAACATATAGACGCAGTTGTTAAAAAAGCATCACAACTCTCCGGATTTGTGACTAGACAGACTAAATCTTTCAAAGACCCGAAAGTCGTGATACCAGTATACAATTGCTTAGTTAGGAGTATCCTTGAATATTGTTCAGTAGTGTGGAGTCCTGGCTATCAGGTACATTCCGATCGCATCGAACGTATACAACGACGATTTCTATACCATCTAGCCTTTGTTCAGAGGAAATGTAAAATGTTGTCATCATATGAAGCCAGACTTGAAAACTATAAAATGGAATCACTGTCAAGGAGACGTAAAATCTGTGACGTCATGTTCCTTTACAAAATATTACACGGTCTAGTCGACAGCCCAGAGTTTCTCGAGAACATTAAGATGGTTGTCCCTCGCGCAGGCAGTCGTCTGTGCAACAGAAAAGCTTTCTCCCTACCGCAATGTCGAACCAATATAGGCAAACATTCGCCTCTGTATAGGATGATTTCATCGTATAGTAGTATTAAGCACATAGATATATTTTCATGTTCTACAGCCTCATTTAAAAGTAAGCTTAAACTTAGTTTATTATAGTTTTTCTTTTAAGGACTTTTGAACCTATAGTTTTTAAATTCAAACTTAATTTAATAGTGTATTTAGTATTGTTTAAAACACTCTTGAACTGTTTTCTTTATTTAAGCATGCTGTGTCTACTATTTTAGGGTGTACAAAAATGTAACCGATACATCATAAATTATGTTATGATAATTTTGTATTATCCAATTTGTGGACCATAAAAAAAAAAAAAAAAAAAAAAAAAAAGAAAAAAAAAAAAAAAAAAGGTTGCCGATGGTCATTTCATTAGGCTCATTCTCAACCCGCGATGTTGATGGGCGTGGGTCAAATGTTGGTTGTGATTTTTGCTTTGAGGATATTTTAATTCCTTCAATATAGTATAGCCTTCGATAGATATTGTGTTTATTTTGGATTGACTCCTCTATATAGCCAGCTTTATTCAGCTTTATTCTTCTTCATTGGAAGATGATGATTACATATTTTGTCCGTAATTTATAAAGTGACACAGTTAATTGGTCTAATTGGTGATTACAATTCAAGCTTAATACAAGTAATGGACATCTACTCATTCCATTCAAAATTCTAATAGAAAAAAGAAATGTTCCGTGGTTTTTTTCTTTTTTTTGTAAAGTGGCGCTTTAAATGCTTGCATATTTAGCCAACAGATTCAAACTTGAAAACTATTTTATTTAAGACTAATATGGACTTATGGACCATGCATGATAAAATTACATTCGTATTCGTAATAATTAATCGTGTTTCATTCAATAAAATCTTGCATTTTTGAGCGGTTGTAATTTTGAGGTTATTTTCACGCACCAAAAAGTTTGTATACCTATCACTGAAAATGGCTATAAACCTCCATTCACAAACGTCGTGATTGGCTGTTTAGGGGTTTTTCAAAGAAAATTAAAACAATTTTACTTTTTTTGAGCAGTTGTAATTTTGAGGTTATTTTCACGCACCATAAAGTTTGTATACCTATCACTGAAAATGGCTATAAACCTCCATTCACAAACGTCATGATTGGCTGTTTAGGGGTTTTTCAAAGTAGATTAAAACAATTTTACTTTAGTCCCTAGAGATTAATAAGGAGCTTTAGTCCCGATATGCAGAGACTAAAGTAACATTTTAAGAGCATGAGAAGTGAAACTAGTATTCCGTTGGAACTGATTGAGTTACGTGTACACTACAGAAAATAATTATATTAAAGAATCTCTTGTGAAGTATAACATGTTAAATGTTCAGTTTTATTGATTTCAAACGCGCGTAATTAGTTTTGACACCACATTTCAGGATTCGCAAAATCGCAAATCATAATTAATGTGTAAGAAAGATTTGACAATAAATAGTTGCGTGTCAGCGTGTACTATTATAAATTTTTTGAAAATAATATACGATTATTTTTTTGATATAATTTATAATTTAATTATTTATGTTTATTACCTTTATTTTACTCGCTTATTACACTTTTCACAACCCTTTACAACTGTGAAGATATTTGCTGTTTGATTGACATACAATGGAATTAAAGCTTTAATGGAACTGTGTTTAGGTCTAATTTCACTTCTCCTTATTACGACTTAACACCTTATTAAATAAAATTTAAGTTTTATTCCTTTTTAGCCTTACGCTGCTGAACAGACTATAAAATAAAAACTGAAAAAAAAAAAACTTTTTTGGGTACCTCCCGGAACGAAAAACAAAAAAAGAACGCCGTACACAGGTGTTTTTTTGTTTTTCGTTCCAACACTAGTGTGTAAGGTGTTGTTTAATAGGTCTTTTAAAAATAACAGGGGTCATTAAACATCATTTTCTATAAAGTCAGTAGTATTGTAAATATTCGCTCCGGAAATCCAAAAAATAGCGTCCAAAAAATTATGGAAAAATTCATAAAAATGGGGCCTTATAAGTACTTCCAAGGCAAAACTATATTGAATAAAATCGGTCTAGCCGTTTTTGAGTTATCGAAAAATTTCATAATTTTCTTTAAAATGACGTAAGTGCCGCGCAGTGTCCTTATACTTCTAACGTTACACATATTAGTTAAGTGCCTACTGTATAAAAACATTTCGCTCAATCTGGCGCGTATAATCGATAACTTCCAGAAGGTGATAAATAATTACAGTTACTTTGGCGTTTACGACCTTTTTATAGAGCTTGAAATCTTTCTCGTAATTTAAACCTCGGGCTTAAAACCGCTGTATTAAGCCCGTCTATTATGAAGGATGGGCAACGACGGAACCCTACACTGAGCGTGGCCAGACATGCTCTTGGCCGGTTTTTGACATGAGAGGCCGTGGTGTCCCAACGTGATGACCTCGCTGTCGCAGGAGTATCTGTGTGGCGTACATATAGGAGGGTGTCGGGCTAATTATAGATGTGGGGAGTGGCAGCAGCGGAGGAGGTAAATGATACTAAGTATTTATGCAGAATAAAGAATATAATGGTGCAAAAATTAGTACTTAATCTAAATGTCCTAATCGATCTGAGATGGTAGAATGATTGGCCGCGAGGCTACACTGCACTTCAGTTTTATTGATACGATATCGATTGGTTTCGCAATCGCCGCAGGTCGATGATGCGCTGGCGCTCCCGATGAGTGACGATGTGTGACGTAGGCCACTGACGTTGCGTGACGTAGCTTGGTGACGATGTGAGTGACGTAGACTGACGTAACTTGATGTAGCGTAGAGGCCTGACGTAGTGGTGCGTGACGGCATGCCTAACAGGCTCTAAAAAGATACCAGTGTTGGCTGCTACAAATGCTTGCAGCCAGTTGCTAGCTTCTCTGTTATTCGTTGCTAATATTCTGGTACGTTCAGAGTATCTACCCGTACCGCGATTCAAGAGGGAATCATAAATAAATTTTGTCTAAATGTCATCCCAGGCTCTTAGAGATTTTAAATTTCCAGGGAAATCATTTAGAATAGAATAGAGTAGAATGAGTAGAATATATTTTTATTTGTCCAACATAGGTCAAAAGGTGTTACAATTTTTACATGTGTCTCACTATGAGGCGCCAAAGGGCATACAAATTGTGTGTGGCATGCATGTCATGGGCACAATTTAAAACGTATCATCTAAAAATTCTTTTACAGAGTAATATGCTTTTTCAACTAAAAAAATATATAAAGCTTTTTTTAAATCTATATAGATCTTCCATATCTGCTATGTTTTTTGTCAATCTATTAAAAATCTTAGGAGCCATGCCCACAATACTATTTTGTCGTAACATGGTTTTAGGTACAGTTATATTTGATATTTTATTGCGTAAACGGGTACTTTTGCAACTCGAAAATTGATGAGAGTTACGTTTTACATAAATTGCTAATTCATAAATATACAAATAAGCTAGGAAGCGTCAGAATTTTTAAATTTTGAAAATGTGGTTTACAGGAATCGAAATATTTAATACCACATAAAGATCTAACACATTTCTTTTGGGCTCGTAATGCAACCTCTCTACTTGGTGAATTTCCCCAAAATATTATGCCGTATCTTAGAGTAGATGTCACAAATGCATGATACGCAGTTAGTACCGTAGATTGGCAACTATTTTTCCTTAAATTATACAATGGAAAGGAAAATGAATTTAATTTTTTACATATATTGTCAATATGAGGTTTCCACGTCAACTTATTATCTACGCTTAATCCTAAAAATTTTGTGACGTCAGTTTTTTCAATTTTCTGTCCCTTATAAACTAATGTTAAATTTGGTGCGTAATTAGTTCTTTGTTAAAATAACATTATTTTGGTTTTCCCTAAATTATTTTTTAAATTATTACTAAAAAGCCATTTTATTATTATGTCCAATGTCCTATTAATGTCAGCCTCATATGACCCCAAATGTTCACCAGAAAACACTATCGTACTGTCGTCAGCAAAGAGTACCATTGGGTGTTCAATGGCTTTAGGCATATCATTAATGTAAATGAGAAACAAAAGAGGACCTAGGATGCTCCCCTGAGGTACGCCATAGTGAATTTCTCTGACATCTGATGAATGAGTTATTTACGATTTGGTTTTAAAGCACAATCTATTTATTTGGGTTATTTGTTTCCTATTAGATAAATATGATTTAATTAAACTAAACACACAAACAAACAAATATAAACATTGCCGCGTAATCCGTATTCATACAGTTTGTCGAGAAGTATTTAGTGGTCAACATAATCGAACGCTTTGGACATGTCCATGGGCTTTCCTGGGCAAGCAACGGACCAAGCTTTTTCAGCCTCCATCAAGCCCGCAGTCTCAGTTTAAGTTATAGTTTAAGAAAGCCCTCAGAATTCTACCTATGAGATTTTCCGAGCAATATATTTGTGGGCAGAGGACAAAATAAGCTGGCGAGGAGATGTAGGTAATTTTGCGAATCCCGATCCCACCAGAGCGAATAGGAAGAGATTTACTTTGATTATGTTTTCACCCTGGAATTCATTAACTAGTGTAGCTGACAGCGCCACCTATGGAGCAGTCAAGAAAACCTGCAAACTAGCACGACGGTTGAAGATCTGCTCGATGACTCAACCTGATTACGACACCGGGTGGTTTTGGAGGCAAAAGGAGATCTGGTGGTGGGGACGTTGGCTCTGCCTCTTTTTGCGTCGACACTCATTGCGAAAGGATACAAGAGCATTTCTCAAAGTCCAATACAATTGTCCTCTATTGTTACTGCCAATCTTTTTTAGGTAATTTAATATTAATGTTATGGCTATGTTCGATAAAGGTTCTACTATGCTTATTCTTTTTTAATTATATATAATCTGATATCAATTTATTGGAAATCACAAAGAAAATTGGTAACAAAATAGGAAAAATATAATTTAACGTTAATTGACGTCTTAATTATGTAGAAACTTTTTGAGAAATGCACACAAATATATCGTTCCACTTGTTTACTTTACTTTGGTAACGTACTTAATGAGATTTTTATGTCCGTAATTGTGCTATGAGTTTTATATGTTCGAATTTATTGATTTCTGCCCAACGTTGTTGATGAAGTATTAAAGCCCTGTCATTTAAAGAAAATAAAATAGAATTAATAGATTTAATTATAATTAGTATACAAGAATTACTTGCTTAGTCATCCATCAGCTTAGGAAACATATATCGAATTATGTTTTTAAATGTTTGAATGTGTACTACGTGTTTTTTTTATTACTTCATCTATTTGAGTTAGTAAATTTTGAAATGAAGTGAGCGGACAGCAGCGAAGTACATAAGTAAATTTTGGGACGAAAAGGCAGCATTGAGGAATGGTATAGTTTGGCTAATGAAATATTACTCAAAGTTTTGGCGGGAAAGTTAAAAAATCTGCGGGTGGTCACACGTTGCGTAGTAGGAATTGTAGTTTTGATACTAGAACATAACATTTTAGATTTTCTATGCACACGTATTAAGATACCTAAAGAAATAAGTTGACGTTACACTCATAGTCAGCTCACATAATTTCTACCACTATGTACAGTACAGTCAATGACAGACACATATGTGTACATTTTTTAACCATAGTTATACAAGGCGAAAAATGTAATGTAGTGTAAAAAATATAACCTAGCTCGATAATACCGTAATCCATAATATTAATCCACCACCAAAAAAAAATTACATAAGTACTTCCACAAATTTCAACTCGATCGGAATGTTAGAACTAGCACATAAAGTATCAAAATTATTTATAGTAGATCCACCTACTAAATTGTTGAAATCATAGACAATTGGTATTGGTTATTGGAAATATCTGTCAACATGATTTGGATAGCCAGACTCTAGTGGCGAAGGCTAATTTCAAGTACAGGGCCTTCATAGTTTTTGAATTTGGCAACAGATTCTAAAATAAAGCTCGGAAAATATTATTCGAAAATGGGAGGCTGAGGAAATACGAGTATCAGTCTACTATTTTTGTTTGTCTTGTCCTAAAGGCAAAATTGTTTCTGTTTTGTTTTTATCGTTTATTGTTAGTTTTAGTTGAACTTGATGTTTTTATATTTTTCGTTGTATTGCAACCAACGCAATCAAAGGGCTCAGTCTGAAAACCAGCGCTGGACATTTTTGCCCAGCACACGCTGAGACTGAGACCCATTGCAAGAAATCGTTTTTTATATTTATTGTTAATATGTTAGGTATACCATTCTTTCTGTAATTTTTTTTATTTTTGTAAGTATAAATTATGTGCATGTAAATATTAGTATGTTGTGGCAATAAAGAAATTTCTGATTCTGATTCTATTCTGAGCTCACGTCCGCAGGAGTCGCCACCAACACCCTGCACGTATCCTGAGTGGTTGACCTGTTGCAAATGATTAATCAACCTCACAGCAAATAACTTAAGCCGCAACTGTCTCGTTTGACAGTGTAAGGAGGGGCTGTTGAGCTGTACGAGGTAGACTCATGACATTATGTGTTATTTACATTTCTTAGGATTGGGATAAAAATGACTGATGAAATACTAAATCGGCTTCTGATTACAAAAAAAAATAATTACGAATGTTTTAATACAGGGTCGTCATAGTTAAATCTCGGAATAATTCGTAACACACAGAAACAGGTGTTCGAAACTATACCCTTCTAATGGTTGCAGTTAAATTATAAAGGTCTTTTCGTTAGATCTGGGAAACTTTGATGACATTAAATAAAATAAAAAACGTTAATACATTGCAAGTAAAATATATATTCACTTGGACAATCATTTCGATCCGGGATCTGTTCTGAAAGAAAAAAAAAATATATTTTAAAACGAAAATGTGTAGCAGTGATCTTCACGAATACTAAGTATTTCACTTCGTAGATAAATTTTCCTTTACATTAGATCTGTCTGACATTGATTCCAAAAGATTATGTGCCATCGAGTAAGATAATTACATAAATCATAAATCATTTATTTGCATAAGACATGGTAGTTACATAGGTCTTCGGTTAAATAATATCAGCATCACATGCTTTGTCACAGGGTGTCACAGTTTTATTTAAATATATATATATATATATGTGTCAATAGCTTCGGCCAATTTCGTTTCTTTTCAGAAATTCAGACACCGAGTAGAAAGAAGCATTCATTTTGTAGCCACTGTGAGAGTTTGCACCTAAGTTCTACAATGGACAGATTTTTAAATTCATTTGGAAGTGCATTAAAAATTCTGACGGCCATCGGATAACAGTTATTACTAAACAATTTTGTTTTTACCTTAGGCATATATCAATTATTGGGATATCGTGTATTTTTTATTTTATTTTATTTTATTTTTCTTTATTGGCACACTAAACAGATTACTGATTTAAAAAAATAAAGATACAAAGGACAGGCATTGCAGATAAATGTCATCCAAAATAAGCATGCACATCATGATTTTAACAATATATTATGTACATTGAAAAAATATCCTAAAATAAAAATTATTATAAATCTAATATTATTATAATGGCTAAACTGTTTAATTTAACATTCTATTTAAATATTTTACATCATATTAAACATGTATACATCGCTAATTGTTTTAAATAGTTCAGGATGAGATTTTACAAATATACATATTTCGTACATGTACAGCGATGGTACCGTCAATAATTTTAGATTTTTAAATAAAGGTTTACATGACGTAAATTTTGTTACATCACAGATTCCACGAATGCATTGCTTCTGTGCAATAAAAACTCTATTGATGTGTACCGAATTACCCCAAATTATAATTCCATATTTAAGTACATAGCACACATAGCCATTGTAAGCCTGAATTGCGGTTTCCTTGTTTGTAATTTTTCTCAAGCGCCAAAGAGCATACGCAAAGCGGTTGATTTTACTGCAAACTTTCTCGATATGTGCTTTCCAGGAGCATTTATCATCAAGCAGTATTCCGAGAAATGTCACCTCTTCATTTTCTGTCAATGCGTTATTATCATATTTTATTGTTAAGTCTACCTTGTTACCATGTGTGTTATGAAATTGTAGATAACTTGTTTTACTAATGTTTATATTTAAATTATTATTATTTAGCCATTGAATTATTGTATGTATTGTATTATTTATGTCATTGTTATATTCATTATTATCATATCTATTATTACATGGAATTATAACTGAAATATCATCGGCAAATAAAGTATAGCTATGGTCAGATATATTCGGCAAGTCATTAATGTAGATCAAAAATAAGAGAGGACCTATACTACCTTGGGGGACTCCTACTTTATTAAGTTTACTCTTCGATTGAAATGAACACAGCTCCATACTATCTGACAGAGAAGAGATTTCCACTAATTGCGTTCTTCCAGACAGGTAACTTTTTAACCATTCTAGGGCTGCGCCTCGAATACCATATCTTTCGCATTTATAAAGGAGTAAGTCATGCGCAACAAAATCGAAAGCCTTACTCATGTCAAAGAATACTGTTGTACATGGCACTCTTTTATCGACTTGTTGCAGTATTTTGTGCACTAGGTTAAATATTGCCATAGTTGTAGACTTTCTTTTTTGGAAACCATATTGTTCTGCTTTTATTATTTTGAATTTATTCATGTAGCTTACGAGTAACGCAACGGGTCTATAATTTCCAACAGCTTGTTTGTCTCCCTTTTTATGTAAGGGTTTGATGACGGAAATTTTCATTTGTTCTGGAAATATTCCCTGATCCAAAGACTGATTGATCAAATGAGTTATCACAGGAGTTATGATCTTCGCAGAATGTTTCAATATAGATGTTGGTATCTGGTCAAAGCCTACTGAGCTTGTGTTTCGCAGGGACATTATAATTTTGTAAACTTCATCTTGACTCACTTGTCGAATAAAGATGCTGGACATGTTGCAACTAATGGGATACTGGTAAGGTATTGTTTCTGCATGATTTGTATTTTTTAAGTTGATAAAGCTATTATTAAAGGTATCCGCTATTAAGTTTGGGTCTGTGATTATTTTCTCTTTGTCATTTATTTTATTACAGATCCTATCTAGTACGTTGTTTATATGCTGACCAGTGTCATTTTTAATGAGGGCCCAAGACGATCTACATTTGTTATTACTCTTTTCTATAAATTTTGAGTTGTTGATTTTTTGGGCAGACACTATACATTTTTTAAGTAACTTACTGTAACTCAGATACTTTTTCTTACAGGATTCGTTTCTATAAGAATAATACTTAAATCGAAGCCTTATTTTTGCTACAGTCGATTTTCTTATACCTTTGGTAATCCAGTTTATTTGTTTTTTAGTACTGGTAATTTTTACACGTATACTGGGGAAACATAGGTTAAAAAGGAGGGTATACATATCATGGAAACTATTAAATGCAGCATTAGAATCAGGCTCGTTATATACTTCTGCCCACGACAAGCTATTCAAGTGCTTCAGGAATTTATCTACATATTCTGGGCTAAAGTCTCGCCTACTAATAAAGCAGTGTGTCGGAGATTCTTTTCTGTTTTCTACGGGGATATATAAGATTTGTGCTTTATCGTGGTCTGATAGGTGGAGCGGTAAATTTTTACTGCATGTGTTAGCAACATTACTAATAAGCAAATCCAAGCATGCTTTTTGTCTCATTGGTTTGCGCATGTGTACTACGTATCCAGAGTTTTGGATTATTCTATTAAATTCAACGAGTACTTTTGATTCCTTAAGCAGATGAATATTAAAATCACCAACAAGTATGATTTTCTTATTGACTTTTTTACGAAGTATGGTTAAAGTCTTTTCGAGCTGTTTTAGAAAAGCAAAAGGACTAGAACTAGGTGTACGGTAAATGCAAATGATGATCACTTTAATTAATGGTATTTCTATAGCGCAGGCTTCAAAGATAAAATCGCGACTTAAGTTTTTGATCAACGGTAATTCCTTTGATTCCAGAAAGTTTCTGCAGAGGATGCAGACCCCACCGCGCTTCATATAGGTTCTAGAAAATGTATGTGCTAGTTTAAAATTCTTTAAGTGAATGTTCCCTTCATCTGCCAGCTTAATGAAAGTTTCGCTTAAACATAAAATATTAATATTTTCATTTCGGGCTGAGAGTTCCTGTAATGTTATATCTAGAGTATCTTTTTTACTTAAGAATCCTGCAATGTTTTGATGCATGATTGTTAACTTGCTCTCGTTAGCCTCGAAAAATGTTGAATTCGTGAGATTGACCTCTGAGTTTGTAGTAGTCTTTGGCTTTTGAACGTCTTTGAGACTTGCTTTGGGGAAGTAATCTAGTATGGTTTTTTGTTTGACCAAAGACAAACCAGTTACCAGATCTGGAGATTCAGGCTTAGAAAGGCCGGTAAACATAGAGTGCATCTTAGTTATCGGTTTACAGCATCTCAATCGAGTTTTTATTGTTTGTGGACATAAATGTGTACGTTCATAATCCAAGAAGTCAACTGTAATATTTATTTTATAACAGAAACTTTTGAGAAATGTTGGATTATTTCGTGTAGGAATATTTATAAAATGACAATTTTTCAGATTTTTACACAGTAAATTAATATTTCTGTTTAGCAAATGTTCATTAAGGTAATTGTTTCTTATTACACTCAGTATGAGAATATTATTATTTTTATTTAACTTCGCAAAGTAACTGATCTCACTTATAACTTTTGTTGGGTTTGAATCGTTTTCCCCTACACTTAAGATGATAATGTCCTCTGACTGGAACTTTTCACTGGAGCAACTGTTTATGATTTCCTCTGCTGGAGCGTCAGGCTTAATCAAGGCATATGTCGAATACCGTTCATATGTCGTGTTTCTTCTTGATTTAGCTAAAGCCCAAGCTAGTCCAGAGCATTGTTGTGTACCGTAAATCCAAATTTTTTTGCAAGGTATTGTTGTTCTATCTACAATAGGATCGACCGGTTTTAGTATTGATTGAGAATTTACATGTTGGATCTTGTCTGTTTCAGCCATAGGTATAGCTTCGATGTCTTGTTTAGTAGTTTTTATTTCTAAAGTTTTGCAGTCCTCTAAATTTATACTATCGGTTTTCTTAGCATTTGATTCTTCCATAGGTTTACTTGGATCTCGATAGTCGTTTCGGTGAGCGCTCTTATAGAGAAGAGTCTCTCGACAAGCATCATGAAAGACTGGTTCAATCGGTGCGATAATTTTACACGATCAGCACGTGATAGACAGATTTAAAGAATGCGCGGTGCAGGTAGGGCCCGGAAGAAAAAAACCTACCGTAAAATGGGGTTTGTTTAGGAAAATTTGGGGCTAATTTAATGGATTTAAAATGGTTATAAAAACGCAAATATTCATAGTTTGATGGAGCAAATGAAGTAACAGGTTAGGTAATTTTTAAAGGTACCTAGGTATTCCATTGCCACAGATGGTAAAAAAAAATAAGCACATGGCGTAAAAACACTTTTCCAAAGTAGCCCCTGCATTATAAAGTAACCCGACTTTACGGTACCTAAAGATGATAAGTTAATTAAGATTTTATTACAGGTGTTACTCATAATTACAGTGCATTTTCACTGACTCGAAGCTAAACGATTGTTTTATTTGAAATTCTGCAGCCCCGCTTACACTGTTTGTAGAGCGTATGTAGAGTGGCGATTTCGAATTCTGTTATTGGTCAATGCACGATGTTTTCCTCTCCGCTCTGATCAGCTCCGTGTCAGGGGATGTACTTACTAACAAAAAATGCATTAAAAAAATCTTTCGGAATTTTATTTCATATGTTCTTAGAACGTAACGTAAGAGAATACGGAATATTATTTCGAACTAGCTGCGCCGCGCGGTGTGATGTAACCCGCTCATCACACGGGAACATTAATTTTTTTCCAAGGTGTCAGCAGCTACTTTCATACCAAAGTTCATCAAAATTGGTCCAGCCGTTTGAGCGCGAAGAAGTAACAAACATACACATAAACACACTCACTTACTCACTTCCACTGTTAATTATTTTAGAATCACACTTCTATACTATTATAAAATCCTAAATTTGTATTAAAATGAATTTTCTATGGAGGGAGGTCATGATTTCAGGAAAAATCTCGATAGCGTGATGCAGGATCGTCATTTGTTTCGTATGGGCGCGCAGCGCCATTCCACCCTGTCGCCATCTGTTCTCAAAAAAACCTTTGTCCTCCAATCACGCCGAAACGGCTGGATAAAAAGATACCAATTTTGGTACAGGAATAGCTGAACATCCAAAGATGGTTATAGGATAATTTTTATTATGATTAATATTTATCTTATCTCTGAAAACATAAATTCCATGAAATATTTTCCTTACAATGTGTAACCTTATAATGACAGCGTTTGTGATTTTGAATTTAGAACGACGCGACCTCCGCGTGGCTCTTACGTGTACAAAAACTAAAAAGTATAAATTCGACATAATACCTCCTCGCGGCCCACCGGTATTAACAATAATAAGGTTAAGGTTGTTTGAGGCGTTGAGTTATAGAAGCCGTGTTAGTTAGACAGAATAGATGGCGCCAATTATCGACTAACACAGACGAACAGACGAAAATATAAGTGCAATGTTCGTGGTAAATTGACTCATGCTCAAAAAAACAACAAACATAAATTTCTTTAAAAACACTGTTTGCGACAAAAGAATAAAACTAATGCTCTTTTATTGAATATGCAATTATATTCTTTGTACTTAGTTTGTAAGTATAATAAAAAATGTTAATGAATAAAATAGATAAATGTTAATGAATAAAATAGATTTTTTATTGCTATTTTATCGAGTGTAATTGAAAAAAGTAATTCGAATCAACTTAAGTAAATTAAGTACATTTTTAAATATGTTTCACCAACCAACATTTAGAACATTAGGCGCAAATTTTGGTATTGTTTGTGTTTGGCCTAACTTACTAATAAGGTAGTGAAATGTATAATAAACGATAAATATACGATATATAATCTCTTTTCTCTTCTCTTTGTTTCGTACAAATAATGATAAGCTTTTCTTATAAAATATTCAATTAACCTATTGAAATTGTATGCCATTAACAACTGTATTTTGTTTAGTCTTGTTTTGACACATGAAAGGTAGCTGATATTTGTAGCACAGGATCTTCCTATTACAAATATCAGCGTCTCGTGTTATACAGAACCCTATGTACTTACCTACTTATAGTTAATGAAATGTACAAATATTTAAAGCTTCAATAAATTGAAAATATTATATTATTATATTCAACTTACAAATACTCCAATTACTGTAACTGAATAGGATTGAAGTGTTTAACAATAATTTGTTAAACACTTCGATACATAATAAGTTATGTACGGATGTTATGAAACACGGATATGCGTACCTTTTAGATTCTAACATAAATTTAGACTACACTTATAGTATGTTTAGAAAAATTACAGGCGAAATAAATAACAGGGGATTATTGTCAATTTTTAAAGATATAAAAAGCTTTGTAACTGAAATTCAGAGCGTATGTACCATGACACCAGCACTGGGGCGAAGTAATAGTAGTAATAATAATAATATATCCCAGGTAAATATATCATGTTTGCAAAATACAGACAACACTTTTTTAGACCAAACTTACCCGAAGATACAGCCACTGCAGTTAAACACAGTATGTTAAGAATTTTTATCAAAATCTATGTGGCTAATAACAAAAAACACGAAAACGAACTTCCCAATATACAACATTATGTCTGTATATGTGATCATTTTTTGAATTCGGACTTCTGTCCCTCTTCTTAGCTTAGTTGGCCACAGCCTGGCTACAAATAATGTTAGGTCAAAAAAGATAAGAGGTGGCTCACTTATTTTATGTTACAAGGACGTAAATTTTGAAAAACTAGCTATTTGTAAAAAGTTATATAAAGTTTAATGCTTTGAGGTTTGTGCTCTAAAAGATTGTAAAACTAATATAAACGTTATTTGCTGCTATCGAAATCCAAGCGATGCTCTGCTAGGTTTATTTTTTGAGCGTTTGGAAAAATTACTTGAGCACTTTTTCAGCAAGAAATGTGTAATATGTGGCGATTTCAATATAGATTTACTTAAGGATGAAAAAAAAGCTGACATGTACAATTGTAAATGGTTAATTAATTCTGCTACATTCACACGTAACTCCACTGAATCTTGTTTAGATCATGTTTTAACCAATCTACCGGAAGAATGTACTCTTCTTAGTTCAGTGGACAATAATGGTCTAGGTGATGACCATGCCAGTCTACTTAGTTCCTTCACTGTCATCACGAAAGAAAACACGGAAAACGATCAACTATTATGGAAGGAAGTAAGAAAACTTACTGATATCGGAAACACTAAATTTAGACAAAAAAATACTGTCTGAATGTTGGGAGTACAAGAGTTAATACGTTCCTAAACAAATTTACCCGAACCTTCAAAGAGAGCTTCAAGAAACATAAGAAACAAATTGTAAATAAAGTAGTTGGTAAGATTAAATGGATCACAAAAGGTATTGAAATATCAAGTAAGATGAAGCGCTTCCTACTAACAAATAAAAGTTCGACCCGCTCTGAGTCAATAGTGAACTATGCGAGAAAGTACGTAAGTATCTTTAGACGTGTCGTTAGAAATGCAAAAAGAATAGCGGTTCAGTCTCAAATAGTCAGGGCAAAGGATTCCTCAAAGGAAATTTGGAAGGTAGTACACAAACATCGCAACAAGGTAGTCAGTGGGGTTCAGGAAAATTTAGTTCTTAAAGTTGAAAATGAGAAAGGGCCTAATAAAATAGTGAACGACCCAAGAGACGTGTGTACTATTTTATTACAACAATTCCATCATAGTAGGGCGTTGGAAACCAGGATTGATGAAGCTCTCTCAATACTTCGTTCAAACATGCCCAGAGTAGAACGCGAAATGAAGTTTGAGAAGATAAGCCCTTCGGAAGTCATATGCGCGACGATATTTGACGACGCGGTTGGCGCAGTGGTTAAGCAACTGCCTACTGAGCCGACGGTCCCGGGTTCGAATCCCGGCAAGGGCAAATATTTGTGTGATGAACACGAATATTTGTGCCTGGGTCATGGATGTTCTATGTATTTAAGTATTTATTTATCTATATAAGTATGTATATCGTCGCCTAGTACCCATAACACAAGCCTTATTGAGCTTAATTTGGGACTAGGTTGATTTGTGTGAGGTTGTCTGATATTTATTTATTTATTTATTATTATTTATTATGCCTAGTTAAAAAATGAAACCTAAAATGACAAGTGGATACGACGAAATTCCTATCACTGTCATTAAGGACAATGTAGATATACTGACGGGTCCATTAGCCAGCTTCTTCAACGAGTGCGTTGCAAATTGTGTTTTTTCCGGATCAGCTTAAGTAGCTTAAATCATACCAGTATATAAAAAGGGTTCTAAGACTGATCCGAAAAATTATAGGCCTATTTCACTCTTGCTTACCCTCTCTAAATTATTTGAGAGATTAATGAAAGACAGGCTTACCAGACATCTTTATTCAAACAGTGTCATAGATGAGAGACAATTTGGATACCAGAAGAGTAAGGGAACCAATGAAGCCATAACAACTTTTATTGATGATGGAGTGACCCAATGAAATCAGAAAAAAAAAGTTGCAGGCGTGATGTTAGACTTGAGTTCTGCGTTCGACACTGTTAGTCATGATATTATTCTGGGGAAATTGGAACACTATGGTGTGAGGGGAGAAGTATTGAATTTCTTTCGGTCATACCTGGGAAACAGCAAGCAATTTGTCGAACTTGTGTGGACTCAAGAAAATCGTCGGGTTGCTTATAGGTCCAGTGTAGCCAGCGTATTGAGAGAAGTACCTCAAGGGTCCATACTGGGCCCAGTCCTTTTTCTCAAATTCACGAATGACCTTATTCAGTTCACACACAACAATTTACCCAATAGTAGATTGGTTGTCTTCGCAGATGATACCAATGCGGTCATATCGGCAGAAACTATCACGGAGCTAAACGACAAGGTGGATTGCGCTTTTCGGTTCTTTTTGGAATGGTTTGATACTAATAACCCGAAGCTGAACAGTAATAAAACAAAAGTTCTACTGTTCAAAACAACCTCAAGATTTAAGAGTAAGTTGCAGATTTCACTACAAGGCACTGAAATAGAACAGGTGGAAATGGCCAAATTTCTTGGTATTAATATAGGCTCCAAACTAAATTGGAAGGCTGAAGTGTCTGCAGTTGTGAATGCTGTTAGTTCTGCGTGTTATTCTCTCAGAAGTCTTAGGGATGAGCTAAAGTTGACGCAGCTAAGAATGGTATATTTTGCTTTAGTCGAGTCGAAAATACGCTACAGTATAAAATTATGGGGACACAGCTACAAGTTTAATAAGAATAATAATAATCTTTATTTCGGAATAAGTATCCATAGATTGTTAGTAACAATTAATTTAGAAGTAGGTTAGTAACACAATTAGGATTACACAATTTTACAATACAGTCGTTATATAACATATCGAGCGACACTTTTTATTTGTTTTACCCAAAACATTAATATGGGACAATCAAACCTAGCCGCGATGGCGTTCAGGATGCTGTTAGAGCTTTGCCTAACCCGAGTCAATAGAGAGACAATCTTTTTTCGTATTATGGCTTGAAAACTGTCTACTCTGGCCTCAGCAAACATACTAGACGCACTGCACCATCTGGGCAACCCCAACAGCATCCTAAATGCATTATTATACTGTATACGAAGGGTGTTATAGGCTCGTTTCGTATACTTAACCCACAAGCTGCTCGAGTAGAAGGATTGGCTATACGCCTTGAACAAAGTCACCTTTACGTCGGTAGAGCATCGAGCAAACCTGCGGGCCAGCATATTACTCCGAACTGCCAAAGCCCTTCGCTCTCTCTCTATATCCTGGTCATCATTTAACGAGTCCGTTAATATGTGACCAAGATATTTCACTTTATCTGTAACACTCAAGGCTACGTTGTTTAACAGAATTGGAGGTCCATAATAATGCTTTATATTACCCGCCTTAAACACCACAACCTCACTCTTTTTTGCGTTGTATTGCAGACCATGGGACAAAGCGTACGACTCGCAGGTCGTGAGAAGCTGTTCAAGCGAACTGATCGAGGGACTGAGAAGGACCATATCATCAGCATAGCTGATGTTATTGACACAGGTAGCGCCCACATAACATCCAGCGTGCATCCCACTCAGTCTCTCAATCAGCTCGTTGACGTATAAATTAAACAACTTAGGAGAGGTAATTCCTCCCTGTCTTACGCCGCACTCCAGTTTGTACTCTTTAGACAAACCATTAGCCCATCTCCCTGGTTTATCTGATTTGAGTACCAGTACCTGAAGATACCAACGCATTCATCTGGAATGCCTGTTTCACTAAGTTTCTGCCACATTATGCGATAATCGACTCTATCGAATGCTTTAGAAAGGTCTAGGAAACAGGCATAAACTGGCGTCTTTCTCTGCGCGTAATAACCCACCGTATGTTTAAGACTGAGAATGGCACTCTCGGTGGACAGTCTAGGCTTAAACCCAAACTGTGCATCATGTATCTTCAGGTATCTGGCTAGAATAGAGTCCAGCAAACTATCCAGTATCTTAGCGGCTGTTGTTGCCAGAGAAATGGGCCTATAGTTTGTTTTGTCCGACAAGTCACCGGTTTTGTTTTTTACAACAGGCACTACAATAGTTTTCATGAGTTTATCAGGCAGGTAACAATGACACACATTAATTTAGAAACAATGAGAACACTCGGTATAGATGGGGGCCAGCATGCTTGAAGTGTTCTATGCTGAGGCCGTCATAACCAGGCGACTTACCCCTGCATACTATTGACCAATTTTTCAATGTCTTTAGCAGAAAAATAAATGCTGCGCCTGCCACTGCCAGCCTCAGCAGTTAACACAGACCCAGAGCTAGATCGAGGATCTAAGGAGGTTTAACATTGAAGTGTCTCTTAAACAATTCGGCTATTTCTCCTGCGTCAGATTTTTCCTCAACACAGGCTGGCAACCCAGGCATGGTATTTATGCTCCTGGTACCTTTCCAAAAATCCCCAAATCTCTTGTTATTGTGAGCCAGTGCAAGCTTATCCATTTTTAATTGATCTTGGTTATCCTGGCACCACTTTAACTTCGACTTGAAAATTTTCTTCGAGTCCCGCATGTGCTCATATATCTTACCACGCCATGGTTTACCAGCCAGCTCCCACAGTTGAAAAGATAGCCTAGCCTCTTTATGCGCTTCCGCTACGTGCTTGTTCCATCCTGCAATATAGCCGCCCTTTCTTCTTGGCCTACACTTGGAGGATAGAACTGAAGCTTCCATAAGTATACCTACTACTTTGTCGTACATGTTATCAAGCACAACAAAGTGGTCACTATTACGACAAAAGCCATCACAACATGTTCTAAGAGTGTCCGGAAAGTCGACGCCTTTTAATTTATCATGGCAAATACGCCGATACTCATCTATTTGCTCCGGCTGTCTAACTCCCCACATAACTCCCGTCCCAATATGATAGGTACTTGTATCACACACAACCGGTTTTAATAATTCTATGTTACGCTCGATAAGGATGGGAAAATGGTCAGACCAAAATACACCATACAAAACAGAGATATTCGAGATAGTGTCCCAGGCACTTTTTGTCGTAATACAGTGGTCCAACCATCTGCGACATCCATACACATCGCTAATATAAGTGTAAGTGTCAGACTTTGCACCCATTTTCTCAACGTCCGCACAAATCCATTGTTGTTCCGAGCAAAAGTCTACCATTTCATTATAATACCCAAGCCGCCTTTGTAGCCCAAAAAAGGGCAAGAAGAATTATGGCCGAAATTTCACAACAAACATCCTGTAGGCCATACTTTAAATACTACAAAATCCTAACTGTTCCCATTATTCAGTTGAGGAATATTGCGACCAAGCCTGAAATGTTCAAATTTATATTAATAAGCTATATTTACCTTTACATGATTATGATTGTGACTTTTGATAATTCGATATTTATATTTCTAATTTTTTTATTTTATCTTGATGATTTTTTAATATGATTTAGAATAATTGAAATTATTTACTTATAATTATACCTTAATTTTAAATTACTAGATTACGACGATGCTTTTTTTACTTCATGTTTTTGATTTATTTAAAAAAAAAATTTATTGTATTTTTTGAGATTTTTTGCTAAATGTTTTTTGACCTTACATTTTAATTTATATATACATCTATTGAAAAAAAAAATATGATAATTAGTCTTTTTTTAATGTTTGTTATTTTCGGTTACTTGACTTATGTTTTTGATTTGAGTAATTTGATAATTTTGTATGTTGTTATATGAATTTCAAACACAACTCACGTTGTTATTGAATAAATAATAAATAAAAATAAATACACGCTCTGAGCCAATCTTGGTCGATGGGCAAGAAGTCAAAAAATGCGATGGCTATAAATATCTTGGGAGCGTCATACACGACTTAGGTTTACTGGAAACGAACATTCAACATAGAATCGCCGCAACTTGGTTAAAGTGGAGGGAAGAGACTGGTGTGACCTGTGACAGTAAAATGCCGATAAAAAAAAAAAAGGCCTCGTGTACAAGACAGTGATAAGACCAGACCACACGTATGGAAGCGAAACGTGGACGGTGACCCAAAGATATGTCCATGCTATCCAAGTTATAGAAATGAAGATGCTGAGGAGGATGTCTGGAGTCTCCAGGGTTGACAGGATCAGAAATAAATACATCCGTGGCAGCCTTGGAGTTAGGGATATCGCAGACAAGCTCCAAGAAAGTAGACTACGGTGGTTTGGGCATGTCAAGAGGAGGACGTCTCAATACGTCGGTAACTGTGCCTGACGCACCTATGACTGGTTTGTTTACGTTGGATTGACTGGTACAAGCGTTGGATCGACGGACAACGCTGTACTGACGGGCAGGGGTTTCTTCTAGTAATGAAACACTTCTTGAGTCTTCAAAGCCGGGGAGAGAGTTGGGCAGGGATTTCTTCTTAACACTTGTAGCTTGCTGGATCGAATAATGCCGGTACGGCGCAATGTATCGCCTTATATTTTGATCCGAGCCCACCCCACTCCTACCGTATCACTTTATTATTATTAATTTTGTTTACATTACACAATTTCGACACAAACATTACTTATTCTAACTTATTTTTATATAATAACAAATATACCTTATACCTAATATTATTCTAATGAGATTCCAATTGGTAAACACTAAATAAACACTAGATTAGATCCTAATTTCGACTAGGAAACTACCTGCGCGGGCGTCAGCGGGGCGCGGGTGGGTGCGGGGCGTGGCTACCTCGCCTCCCAACCTTTTTAATATACTCCCGCGCTACTTCCCCTCTGACGCCCGTCAGTCTGCGGGATGTCGTCGTGCTGTTAGGATCTAATCGTTATAACTTAGTACTTATCCAAGTACTAAGCTATACTATGGGGGAATGAAATGCAATCAAGATAATTATTTATTTCCTTAGCCTATCTTACTTAACCTACACGTTTATTCACTTATTATGCTACTAAAGCGTCATATTTCTTATAGCTAATAACCAACAACAAAACGTAATATTTATTGAACATAAGATAACAAACAAAACATAACTTCTTAATTAAATTGCCGTGGTCGGGGTGGCCGGGCTGCACATCTCTCCCGCCGCGCATCACTCTCCGGAGTGTTGCGTATCTTCGTAGTGCAGGTCGGCTGAGCTCGTGGGCAGGATCACCAACTTCTTCGTCGCTCGTCGCATCACCTTCCCCTTGGTCAGCACGTCGACCACTCTCGTGACGCCGTCGGGACCCGGGTACGCGGCGGTGACTCGGCCGAGCGGCCAAGTGTTGCGTGGCAGGTTGCCGTCCGCCACCAAGACGATGTCGCCAACCTCGATGGGCCGACCGTGTCCGTAAGGCTCCCGCCGGTTTTGAAGGCTGGGCAGATACTCCCGGATCCATCTCGTCCAGAAGTGGTCGGCAAGGCGTTGGCTGGTACGCCATGTGGCGCGTCCGGCGACGTCAGCGTCGTTGTAGGTCCCTGGTAGCGGCGTGCGCCCGGCGCCTCCGATGAGGAAGTGGTTTGGGGTCAGGGCTTCAGGTTCTTCTGGGTCGACTGATACGTGTGTCAGCGGCCTGTTGTTCACCGTGAACTCCACCTCAGCGAGCAGCGTGGTCAGCACTTCTTCACTGGGGGCCTTGTCCTTGAGCACTACGTAGAGGCTGTCCTTGGCGGCGCGCACCATGCGCTCCCACCCCCCGCCCATGAACGGGGCGCCCGGGGGAATGTAGCGCCAGCGTATCTGTCGTTGCGACGCCTCCTCTTGGCACGCCGCAGCTGCTTCGGCGGCGGCTCGTTGTATCTCGTTGTCCGCGGCGTGAAAGTTCGTCCCGTGATCCGACCATATCTCCGTCGGGCAGCCTCGTCGCGCGATAAAACGTCGCAGGGCCATCACCGCAGAGTCCCCACTCAGGCTTGGTACGACTTCCAGGTGTATGGCGCGTACAGTCAGACACGTGAACAGCGCCACGTATCTCTTCTGCGTGCCGCGCCCGACGGTGACGGTAAGCGGGCCGAACAAGTCGAGGCCGGTGTACTTGTATGGCCGTTCGTGGTGCGCGAGGCGTGTGCGTGGATGATTTCCCGTTGGCGGTACAGTCGGCCGCGCTTTTCTTCGTTGACAGGGCAGACATCGATGTAGTACTCCGCGTGCGACGGCGCGCAGACGAAGTATGCAGTATTGTTGCTTGCACTCGTTTACGACTGCATCTACGCCGCTGTGATGCAATTTTCTATGCACGTAGTCGATGTACAGCTTCGTCGCCGGGTGGTTGCCGTCGAGTACCGCCGGCTTCTTTGTTCGTTCCGTTATTCCCGCTGCTTCGTCGATGCGTGTCTTCACGATGATGACGTCATTGACGAGTTCAACGGCCAGTGTGCGGAGTCGGCTGTGCGGGGTAGGGGGGCGGCCCCGTCGTAGGGCGACTACCTCCTCGGCGAATGCAGCGCGTTGCACTTCTCGTACTATTAGATTTTCGGCTTCTATTAGGTACGTTGCGTCGAGCGTTAGGTATTTTGTATGACGGGGTTCTGCCGGGCGCGTCGTTGGGCGAGTTGTGGACCGTTTCGCTGCCGTGCGCCAATCTTCGTCCGCCTGCTTGTTTTTCTTTGTTCTTTTATACAGCGTCTTGGCTCGATGGGGGCGGCATAGTGCTATGAATTGCAGCACTCTGCCTATAGTGCGCAGTAGACGCTCCCATTTGGAAAATCTGCCAGCCGGTGGGAACCACGTCGACGTTGTTACGACGTTGCATTTTTCGACGCGTACGGCTCTCTCCTCTTCCGTGTTGACGTCGTGTGGTTGCGCTTGTTCGACTGGCCATGTTGACGGGTCGTCGAGCAAGAAGGCGGGCCCGGTGAACCATCTGTGTGTCGCGTTGAAGTCGGCGGGCGCTTGGCGGGTTGCTTCGTCGGCGACGTTGAGTTTGGTAGGTACCCAACGCCATTCGCTTACAGCCGTTGTGTCTTCTATAGCCGCTATTCTGTGTGCGACGAACGGCTTGTAGGCGCGCGACCCGGTGCGCAGCCAGGCGAGCACGGTGCGGCTGTCCGTCCAGAACACCCTTTTGTTCGGCTTGTAGTCGTGTTCGTCGATGACGGCGGCGGCCATGCGACTGCCCATTGCCGCAGCTTGCAGTTCGAGCCGCGGTATCGATGCCAGCTTGAGTGGTGCGACCTTCGCCTTCGCCGTGATGAGTGTGACGTGTACACGGCCGTCGTCGGTTATCACCCGCCAATATAGTGCGCAGGTGTATGCAGTGCTGCTCGCGTCCACGAATGTGTGCAGCTCGCGTGTGTGTGCCGAGCTGTACTGCGGGTAGCATCTCGGGATCGCGACGTCTCGTAGAGCCTTCAGTTGCGTCGTCCATTGCGCCCATTGTTCGCCGAGATCGGTGTCGATGTTTTCGTCCCATCCTGTCCCGCGGCGCCATACTTCTTGTAGTATCTTCTTGGCTTGAATGCTGACGGGCGAGGCGAGACCGAGCGGGTCGAAGACGGACATCATTATTTTCAATAGTTGACGCTTCGTAGGGCAGCGCACGTCGAGGCTATTCGGCGGCAATCGGCTGAGATCGAGGTTGAAGGCGATTTCGTCGGTCATCGGCTTCCAGACTTGGCCCAGTACTCGTTCGTTCTTCATTTCTGTCTTGCTCAGCTCGACGTGTGTGTTGTCGCCTTGTTCGCACGCGAGAGCCCGTAGTACGGCGGGCGCATTCGATGTCCATTGACGCAGGTTGTAGTGTGCACGTGTATGTATGTCACGTACATCGCTGGCTATTCGAATGGCGTCCTCCTCGCTCTTGAAGCTTTGCAGGTAATCGTCAACGTAGTGATTCTTGATTATCGCATCGGCGGCTTCAGGGTGCGTGCTTCTATGTGATTCTGCATTAACGTTCTTGACGTATATGGCAATCGACGGCGAACACGTAGCTCCGAAAATTAATGACGTCATACGGTACTCTTGTGGTGGCGTGTCGTCACGACGGTCGCCGCGCCAGAGATAGCGAAGCGCGTCCCGGTCCTCTTCCCTCACTTTTACTTGCATGAACATTTCGGCAATGTCGGCTCCAACGGCAACGGGATGTTGGCGGAAACGCATAAGCACCCCGGGGAGAGCTTGCAGCAAATCGGGACCGGTGAGTAGGCAGTCATTGAGGCATAGGCCTCTCGTCTTGGCGGCGGCGTCGTGGACGATGCGTACTTTATTCGGCTTCATGGGGTTAAGTACGGCGAAGTGAGGTAAGTACCATATCTTCCTATTTTTCGTAGGCGGCGCAGGCTCGGCGTAGCCTTTGTTGACGAATGCTTCCATTTCTTCATTATATCTTTTTTTGAAGGCTTCATTCTTGTCCAGCTTGTGTTCAATGTTGTGAAGACGCTTAAGTGTATTTTCGTAGTTGTCTGGCATTTTCATGTCTTCTTTTTTCCACAGTAGCGGGACCTCGTAGTTGCCCATTGGAGTATGCCGCGTTGACTGGACTAACTGGGTAAGTGCTTGTTGTTCGAGATCGTTTTGCGGGCGTTTCGGTTCGATGAGTAGATTCTCTATGGCGAAGTACTCGGCGAGTTGTTTGTCGATGTCTTCTTCGTGTTGCACGATGTGGTTCGACGTTTCGACGCGGCGGCAGGCGAGTCGCGAGTTAGTGCCGTGTAGTACCCAACCGAGCGGCGTGAGTGAGGCGACCGGTTGGCCGGGGTTGCCTCGGCGCATCTCCTTTGTTACAAGCAGGTCCCAGTTGTCTTGGCCGATGAGTACACGGGGTTCTTGGTCTTCATATTTCAGGTGCTCTCGTATGTCGCGCAGGTGTTCGCAGGCGTCTATGTCATCGTCGG
Organism: Apotomis capreana; assembly: GCA_947623375.1. NCBI lineage: Eukaryota > Metazoa > Arthropoda > Insecta > Lepidoptera > Tortricidae > Apotomis > Apotomis capreana. Next base: position 5,864,588 of record OX392520.1, read on the forward strand.
ATACGGCTTGCGACGACAACTGCAGACTGTTCATAGTGCGCGCACGTATTTTCACCTCCTCTTCATTGCCCCGTATGTGTAGCGTGACTCGGCGTGACTTGGCGGCATTCACCTTTTGATTGGCGATAGCTTCGATATGTAGGGGTTCGTTCGGCCCGTCGAGGCCCACTCTTCGTGCGATGTCTTCGTCGATGAGTGTGACTGTCGATCCGTCGTCCAGCAGGGCGAGTGTGGGTTCAGCTCCCGCCGGTCCGCGCACTGTTATCGGTACTAACTTGAGGTAGGCGCGGGGGCTGCGGGGTGTCCACGTTGACGTGACGGCTTCGATGGCGGTCCCCTTCGGCTTGGTATAATGAAGTAGACGATGATGGAAGTATTCGCAGCCGTCTTGTTCGCACTTCTCGCGTTTGCAGAAATGCGTCTTGTTCTTGAAGCGTAGGCATCGGAAACATAGCCGCTGTTTTTTAGCTATTTTCCAACGTTCGTCGACCGACTCGGCGTTGTACTTAGGACATTTTTCTATTCGGTGACTATCGGCGTTGCAACAGGAACACTTCGCAGGCGGCTTTTCTATGGCGGCGAACGTCTTGTGTACTCTTCTTGCTTGTTGCGGTTGCCCCGTGACGTCATAGTTCTCGGGCGGGGCGTACGGCGCGCAGTATTCGGCTTCGCGTTGAAGAAATGATGAAATCTTGATTAATTCGGGTTCATTGTTCGGATGAGAGGCGGCGTAGTCGTACCAGCGGTACCGTTGTGCAGGCGTGAGCTTGTCTGTGACCGCCTTCATCGTCTCGGGGCTGTAGAGGTACTGACTTCGGTCGAGGGCTCGCAGTGTGGCTATCGTGTTGGCCACGCGACAGGCGAATGAGCAGATGTCGCGCGGTCCGTCGGTCAGCCGCGGCAGTGCTCGTAGGCGTGCGAGCTCGTTGAGGGCGATGGAGTCAGGACGGCCGAATCTTGATTCTAGTGTCTTGATTATTTCTTCGCAGCGGCCGTGGTAGATGAGTAGGTTCTCGACGGCTTCTTTGGCTTTCCCTTTCAGGCATCTTCGTAGTCTTGATACGTTTTCTGCCTCGGTGTACGTTGACTTCGTTTCTTCATAGGCGGCCTTGAATGACAGCCATTCTTCATGCGAACCGCTAAACGACGGCAGTTCGGCGTGGTAGCGAGATGTGTGGCCGGCACGCGCAGCGACGGCTATGGCGGACGCCAACTCGGATAGGTTGACTTGATTTGCTGCGACGATGGCCTTTTCTGTGTTGATGTTCTCGCTGTTGTAGCACGGCGGTGCATTTCTTGCTTCATAGTAGGGCTGCGCTGGCTGCGCGTAGGGCTGCGCTGGCTGCGCGTAGGGCTGCGCTGGCTGCGCGTAGGGCTGCGCTGGCTGCGCTGGCTGCGCTGGCTGCGCGTAGGGCTGCGCTGGCTGCGCGTAGGGCTGCGCTGGCTGCGCTGGTTCGAACGGCGGAGCGGCGGCGGAGAGCGGTGCGTTTCCCCTCCCGGCCCACCCGGCGGCGGCAGCGGCGGGGGCGGGGGGGGCGACGGCGGGCGGCAAGGGCTCCGCGGGGAGCGGGGGGCCCTGCCCGGCGTCGACTGTGGTGTTGCGCGGTGCGTCTCGATGAACCGTGGCTGGCCTTGGTTCTTGCTCTTCTTCGTTGTGTGGCACCTCTGTTAATGCCAGTATGTGTTGCTGACTGGAATCGAGCCATTCGTCCACCCGCTTGTTGGATTGGGCGGACAGAACGGTGGCTCCGTCGTCGTTGTCGCTGTTTTCGGCTTCGAGGACGGCGATGCGTGCTTGGGCGAGTTCCAGCTTGATGCGTAGAACCTCTTCCTTGGCTTGGGCGATGCGTAGCACGCGGCGGCTTGACGTCGTCTTCGTGGACATCATCGACGGCGGAGCGGCGGGGCAAGCTTGTTTTGACGGCGTGGTTGTGGCGGCGGTGGTCGTGGTCGTGGTGGACGTGGCGGTTGTGCTTTCTGCCGTGTCCCCCGTGGCCGACGTCCGTGTGTTAGCCGTCGTGGAGTCCCCCTGCCCAGAGCTCTCTCCCGGCGAGGTAGTTTCCGATCCTGCTAGTAGCGAGATCAGAGACCGACCCTTGCCTTGCGATCGTGTAACGGGCATGTTGAATTTTCTCTCTTGAATTTTCTTTCTTGAATTTTCTTTCTTGAATATTCTTTCTTGAATTTTCTTTCTTGAATATTCTTCTTAGTGGAATCTTCTTTCTTGATTCGGCTTCCGAAGGACCATGATGTGCCTGACGCACCTATGACTGGTTTGTTTACGTTGGATTGACTGGTACAAGCGTTGGATCGACGGACAACGCTGTACTGACGGGCAGGGGTTTCTTCTAGTAATGAAACACTTCTTGAGTCTTCAAAGCCGGGGAGAGAGTTGGGCAGGGATTTCTTCTTAACACTTGTAGCTTGCTGGATCGAATAATGCCGGTACGGCGCAATGTATCGCCTTATATTTTGATCCGAGCCCACCCCACTCCTACCGTATCACTTTATTATTATTAATTTTGTTTACATTACACAATTTCGACACAAACATTACTTATTCTAACTTATTTTTATATAATAACAAATATACCTTATACCTAATATTATTCTAATGAGATTCCAATTGGTAAACACTAAATAAACACTAGATTAGATCCTAATTTCGACTAGGAAACTACCTGCGCTGGCGTCAGCGGGGCGCGGGTGGGTGCGGGGCGTGGCTACCTCGCCTCCCAACCTTTTTAATATACTCCCGCGCTACTTCCCCTCTGACGCCCGTCAGTCTGCGGGATGTCGTCGTGCTGTTAGGATCTAATCGTTATAACTTAGTACTTATCCAAGTACTAAGCTATACTATGGGGGAATGAAATGCAATCAAGATAATTATTTATTTCCTTAGCCTATCTTACTTAACCTACACGTTTATTCACTTATTATGCTACTAAAGCGTCATATTTCTTATAGCTAATAACCAACAACAAAACGTAATATTTATTGAACATAAGATAACAAACAAAACATAACTTCTTAATTAAATTGCCGTGGTCGGGGTGGCCGGGCTGCACAGTAACAGTGCACTTGACCTGGCCTTGCCAGGTAGTAGTTGGAGGGGAAGGCCTAGGCTTCGATTGCTCAATATTATAAGGAAGGACCTGAACAGCTGCGGGTTACACGAAGACGATGTCCAGGATAGAGCGAAGTGGAAGAAAAAATGCAGGAAAGCGGACCCCGTCTCCGGCGGGACAAACGCTAGGAGGATGATGATGAATGGAAAGGAATATATAAACCATCGTGTTTTAAGATTTGCGCGACAAAAGGACATAATGATTCAACCATGCTCAGCCTACGTACATGAATAAAATGGTACAGCTGAGAGGTACAACAGATCGATAATGGATATGGCACGATGCCTGTTAGCAGAAGCAAAAGTTGATAGTCGTTTTTGGCCAGAAGCTATAAAAACGGGTGCTTATTTAAAAAACCGAATATTGATGAATTCACCAGAGAGAAAGACACCTTATGAATTATTCTTTCAAAGGAAACTATCAGCAAACTATCTGAGAATATATGGAAGTAAAGTTAACGTTAGAGTACCTGAAGTAAGAAGAAGTTCAAAGTGGGATGAAAGGCAGAAATGGGCATCTTGTTGGGATATACAGATGTCTGATACAGAGTACTTATCAATAATAAAATAGTTGTGACGAGACACGTTGATATAATTGAAAAGGATGTTAAGCTTATAACATTTGAAAATTTTGAAGAAATTTGAGCTGATGAAGATAAATGGAAAGATGGTGTAGATGAAATGGATATGGAATAAAAACAGAATAATATGATAACACTATTAATAACTCACTTAAAAATGTAATTGATTGGCTTATTGATAATAATTTAGTAATTAACCTGGACAAGACAAAATGTATGCAATTTCATTTAAAAAAATTGGCCAAGAGCATGTCGGGCCACGCTCAGTGTAGGGTTCCGTAGTTGCTCATCCTTCACAATAAACTGCTGTTTTAAGCCCGAGGTTTAAGTTAAGAAAGATTTTAAGCTCTATAAAAAGGTCGTAAACGCCCTAGAAACTGTAATCACTTATTACCTTCTGGAAGTCAACTTACGTCCTTTTAAAGAAAAAATATGAAATTTGGCGATAACTCAAAAACGGCTCGACCGATTTTGTTCAATATAGTTTTCATTGAAAGTTCTGATAAAGTCTCATTTACATGAATTTTTCCGAATTTTTTTGACCCGTGGTTGAAAAGTTACAGGGGGGGGGACACATTTTTTTTTGTTTTCGGAGCGAATATTTACAAAACTGCTGACTTTATCAAAAAATAATGTTACGAGACCCCTATTATTTTTACAAGACCTATTCAACGACACCACACACACCAGTGTTGAAAAGAAAAAAAAATTCACCCCCACTTTAGGTGTTCGAGAGGTACCCGAAAAACATAAAAATTTTAAATTTTTATTTTACCGTTCTGTCGGCGTTATACATACACATACTTATACCAAATTTCAGCTTTCTAGTACTAATGATCACGGAGCTAAGCCGCGGACGGACAGACGGACAGACGGACAGACGGACAGACGGACAGACGGACAGACGGACATGGCGAAACTATAAGGGTTCCTAGTTTACTACGGAACCCTAAAAATCGGAACCGTCAGATGTCGTTGTAAAATATAAGGAACAAGTCGTAGAAAACGTGATCGAAACAAAGTTTTTGGGACTCCAAATAGATTATAATGTTACATGGAAAACACACTTAAATTCTCTATGTAAGAAACTTAATCAGTATGTATATGTGTTACGGAAACTGACAGAAACGGTCTCACAAAATACGGCACTTACTGCCTACCATGCGTATGTGTCATCCAACCTCAGGTATGGAATAATACACTGGAGCAACGCCGCTGGTTGTGATGTGATGCCGCTATTTAAAGCACAAAAAAAATGTATAAGGGCAATGTTTAAAGTTAACCAACAGACTAGCTGTAGACCATTATTTAAGGAACTTGGAATACTAACGCTATATTCCATGTACATTTACGAAGCCTGTGTTTTTGTAAAACAGTATATGGACCGATTTACCGTTCGCGTTAATGTCCATCCACGTCCAGCAAGTAACATACTGAAAGTACTGGCGCTGGAGAGATCAAAGACCAGTTTCTACAAAAAATCCATTTACGCAATGGCCCCAAAATTGTTTAACGGACTACCGGATCAACTTAAAACAGAGGAACTGTCTATATTTAAGATAAAGTTGTGTTAAATATTAAAAGAGAAATGCTATTATAATATTAATGATTTTTTGACTGATGCAAGCATTATTTAATTTAGGTACATATATTTATTTAATTGGTTTGACATCCGGAATTATTTTTATTAATATTATTGTTTAGAAATATAGTTTGACCGTATATTGTTACCAATTTAATTTGGATGTTAATAATAATAAATAATAAATTTGATATGTTACTATATTTGAACGAAAATTAATGTTAATTATTTATTTGACATTCATCTTGTTGCTTTAGATTGTAATTTTTTATTTGCATGAGGAATGTGCGTTTTTTTCATTGTACGTCGAAACGACATATTACGGAGACACTATGATCATTGTAACACCTGCATCAATTACCCGTAGTACACAATAAACTATTTTGATTTTGATTTTGATTTTTGAACGTGAACGGCGCGCGCAATAGGAACGCGCACATGCATATATTTCACAACGGTGTCAAGAATACGTAAGGCACGTAAGAGTCTGTGTGGTACTGCAGAACCGGTTGGTTGTGGTCTGCGGGTCTCCACACCGAGCAAGGCGCTGTACGTGTCGCGCCTGCATCACACTGCCACCGCTGAAGAAGTGGCGCAGTATGTTCGCCAGAAAACCGGCTACTCGCTGAGGGTGTTCCAGTTACATTCGCCCCACTACGTGCACTTCAGCTCGTTTGTAGTGCGCGTGCCGCGGCCGCTCCGGGACACCATCGCGTGTGCTGATTTCTGGCCGAAAGGTGTCGTGTTTCGTCAGTTCCGGGGCAACCTACCAAATCCAACACCCAAAATGTCGGAACAACGGGGTCACGCCGTTTCGCCGTCAAAATAAACATTGTTCGGTTCATGACGCATTGGTGTAAACTGTAATGTTATGTAACCTGTTTTTCAATAAATAAATAAAATAAATATATCATCATATGTGGGCGTGCGCGTGCAATGTGCATGTCCCTCATCATGCGAAATCCTTGTCAACTTGGGACGTGGAGTGGAATGTTAGAACAATGTCAGTGCCAGGAAAATTAGAAGAACTTAAACAAGAGATGGATAAGCTGAAAATACATATTTTAGGGAATTTAAGGCTATGCGAAGTAAGATGGAAAGACATAGGAATCATTGGAGTGATAAATACTAAATCATAATACATGTGTGTTGCAAATAGATAAAATTAAGCTTATTTACCTGTGTCTTTTTTTTCTGAAAAACCAGAACAAAAGAGATTATTAAGTATTATAAAATGACAATCCCTATAATATTATAAAAGCGAGAGTTTGAGTGTGTATATTAACAATTTTTATTACCTACTTTTTTAAAGAAATGTACAGTTGAGTACAATTTATGAACAAAAAATACAGGGTGTTTGGTGGCAAGGTGAAAAGGTTTAAGGAGGTGATAGACGAGATATTGTTAAACACTTCTAGCCATATATGTCGTAGGCGAAACTTGATACTTTTTTTAAATTGAAATTTTAAGAAGAAGAAAAATACCCAGAATTTCAATCAATCATTTATTGCAAGAAACATAGTTACATAAGATGATCATTATAAAATACAGTAACTTATGTTCTACCAGGAAAGGCATGCAATATTACAATTTTATTATATGTATTAGATAGTACCCTTTAACATTTATGTCAAAATATTGAGCTTAGTTATTCGATTTTAATTACACATTATTATTTGTATGTATGAATTCCAATAATTAATACCATTTAATAATAGATTTTTGTCAATAATACTAAATAAATAAAGGCACTTTAATTCGTCTTGTAGACAAAACAGTTATTGATGGAGTAAAAAAAATTATCCAGTAACCATTCTGTAAGGATTCTCTTAAATCGATTGATAGGACATTCCTTAATCAATTCCGGTAAATGGTTGTAAATTTGAATTGCCATACAATATGAATTACTTTTATGAAGCTTCACTCTAGAGCCTTGGCAGATACAATTTATTTCTATTCCTTGTTGATCTTGGATAAAAAACGCTAGGGTTTTCAAAAAAATTGGGCAAGTGCGAGTCCGACTTCCGCATGAAGGGTTCTGTACCATAATCTATAACAAGTTTGTTGTATGGGAGCCCCCTTAAATATTTATTTTATTTCATTTTTAGGGTTCCGTACCCAAAGGGTAAAAACGGGACCCTATTACTGAGACTTCACCGTCCGTCCGTCCGTCCGTCCGTCCGTCCGTCCGTCCGTCCGTCTGTCACCAGGCTGTATCTCAACAACGGTGATAGCTAGACAGTTGAAATTTTCACAGATGATGTATTTCTATTGCCGCTATAACAACAAATACTAAAAATAAAATAAAATAAATATTTAAGGGGGGCTCCCATACAACAAACTTGTTATAGATTATATATATGTATAGGTACGGAACCCTTCATGCGCGAGTCGGGCTCGCACTTGCCCAATTTTTAGTATTTGATGTTATAGCGGCAATAGAAATACATCATCTGTGAAAATTTCAACTGTCTAGCTATCACCGCTCTTGAGATACAGCCTGGTGACAGACGGACGGACGGACGGACAGCGAAGCCTCAGTAATAGGGTCCCGTTTTTACCCTTTTGGTACGGAATCCTAAAAATGCAGGATGTTCTCTTACGAAAATGCACATCTGTTTAATGTACATGCAGTGGTAAGACTTTTACTGATTTAAATAAGGGACGGCATGCTTCCAAGTAGTGAGTGTTACACACGGCTCTTATACACTTTTTTTTGAACCAAAAAAACGTGATGGACTTCAACGGAGTTACCCCAGATAATCAATCCATAGCTCAGCAGAGAGGACACATAGCCGTGATAGGCTGTTTGCGCTAAGTCTCTAGATGATGTTCTACTTAATCTTCTTAATGCAAATACAAACCTATCTAGCTTTTCACAGACAGGCAATATTAGACTTCCAACTACAAAATTTTTCTATGTAGATTCCAAGAAATTTGGTTGTTTCTACTTCAATTAGTCGGTTATTATTATCTTCTTCTTTGGCGGTACACTCTTGCCAGAGTGGTCGTGGCCGTCACGTCGTTGATTTTGTGGCCTGCTTTACAATGCGACGCCATTCTTCTCGTACTGCAGCCCTCCTGGTACATTCGTGTAGAGGACCGTTGACGGCGGTTTTTACTTGATCCGTCCACCTCATCGGTGATCTTCCGCGTGGTCTGGTTCCCTCGACTTTGCCTTGTACCACCAGGCGCTCGATAGATTCGCATCCGCCCCGCGATACGTGTCCAAAGAAAGTGAGGATTCGAGCCTGTACTATGCTTGATAGCCTCTGTCTGACGTCTAGCTCTCGAAGAATGGACTCATTGGTTCGGAATTCCGTCCATGATATACCGAGCATTCTCCTCCAGCACCACATCTCTAGAGCATCGATACGCTTCTTCTCACTTTCTCGTAGGGTCCATGTTTCAGCAGCATAAAGAAATATGGGGAATATGAGAGCCTTGAGAAGTTTTGTTTTGGTGACCTTAGTAATGTTTCGGTCCTTCCATATTTTCTTCAGCTTATCCATAGCAGATCTGGAGATGGCCATGCGCCTCTTGATTTCGTCTATGCAGCCGCCGTTATTTGTTATAAGTGCTCCGAGGTAGATATATGATTGTACTACCTCACAATTCGCTATTCGTGTAACCTCTGGCGAGTTGCTGTTCGCACGATCGACTATCATCATCTTAGTCTTGCTGCGATTTATCTTGAGACCGAAATCAAGACTAATACGTTCCATTCTATGTAGGAGCTCTCCCATGCGCTCAACACTACTTGCAAAGAGCGTGGTATCGTCTGCGTATCGTAGGTTCGAAATCGTCCTGCCTCCGATGGTGACACCGTCTTCCCAGCCTTCGAGAGCAATCCTCATTATTAGCTCTGTGTAGGTATTAAATAGCAATGGAGAAATTATACATCCCTGTCGAACTCCCGCACTGGGGTGGAATTTGCTAGATAGGACCTCGTCCGCTCTTACTGAGGCTGTTCCGTTTTCATATAGGTTTCGAAGTAGTGTCACCAGGTGTTTTGGGGTACCCATATCCAAGAGCGTGCTCCAGAGTTTCGGCCATTTCACTGAATCGAATGCCTTCGAGAAATCAACAAAGCAGATGTAAGTTGGCTTGTTGAATTCCCGAGATTTCTCGATTATCTGGCGTACGTTCAGAATCTGCTCGCGGGTGCCTTTCCCCCTCACAAAGCCAGCCTGTTCCGGCGATATCTCCTTAGACAGGTACGCTTTCAGGCGCTCATTCACAATGTGCAGAAGTATTTTGCTCGCATGCGATATTAGTGCAATTAGGCGGTAGTTGCTGCAAGATTTTGTTGACCCTTTCTTGTGCAATGGTATGAAGACAGTGTGCGCCCAATCCTGAGGCCAAACGCAGGTTCGCCAAACGTTGTTGCACAGAGTGTGGAAAATTTGAACACCATACTCCCCCAACGCCATGATAGTTTCTATTGGGATGGAGTCTCTTCCTACTGCTTTGCCATTTTTGAGATGTCTTATGGCTGCTCTCACTTCATCCTTCAGAATCTCAGGCTCCATCTCATTAGGATCAGGCGCTGTTGATGGAAAAGAATGTGCTTCTGGATCCTGGAACAAAGTTTCGCAGTATTCCCTCCAGGTTTCTGAGATGGCGTCCAGCTCCGTCACTGTCTCTCCACGAGCGTTTTCTATAGCCCAAGTTCTACTGGTGATTGATTTTGTGATGGATCGAATCTTATGGTGAAGGTCTCTGGATTCGTACCTATCAGTACCTATCGGTTATTATTATAGTTTACATTAAGAGTCATGTCGGTATTTTTATAAGTCCTAAATTGCATAATATTAGTTTTGTCAATATTTATCTGCAGATTATTTTTATGTAACCAGTTAATGACGTCTGAAAGAGTGGTATTTATTTCTTCATTAAAATTTTCACGATTATCTAACTTCATTATTATCGTGGTATCGTCAGCAAACATTATGCAATGATGTTTAATATGCAGTGGCAAGTGGTTTATGTAGAGGAGAAATAGTAAAGGGCCGAGAATACTCCCCTGAGGTACTCCACAGTTATTTTGATGGTGTAGCGACCTCTTTATTATAAGTTCTCCATTTTCGATAGCCTGTATTTCCGTACACTGTTTTCTATCAGTAAGGTAGCTGTTTATCCAATTATGAGCATCTCCTGTGATGCCATACCTCTCTAGTTCTTTTAGAAGTGTCGTATGATTGACAAAATCAAACGCCTTGCTTAAGTCGAGAAATATAGCTACCACAGGCAATTTGCTGTTTATGGAATCCGTTACCAGCTTCATGAGGTTAAAACACGCTAACGTGGTTGACCTACCCTTACGAAAACCATATTGAATAGTATTTAGAATGCAGTTTAGAAAAGACGATAAGCGTATGTGCATGACCTTTTCTATGATCTTCGAGATAACCGATGTAGGAGTGATGGGCCTGTAGTTATTTATCTGTGTCCTATCATTTTTTGTATACTGGTTTAACTATAGACAGTTTCAGATCTTTAGGAAAACAGCCTTGTGCAAAGGATAAGTTTATTATGTGAGAAAGAGGTATGCTGATATGTTTCGCACAAGGCCTTATGACTTTAGTACCGCTATCTTCTCCTACTGCATTGCTGTTTTTAGGGACTTTGGTAGATACGAGTTAATTGTGCCCGAATACACGATAGTTTGTAAACACTATCTTTTGTTTCTGATAGTTTAATGTATGTTGAACCAAATAAAGCTACTTTTAAGTGTATCTCATCATCCTCCTAGCCTTTGTCCAATTTTTTTTGAGAATGAATTCTCAATCGGGGTCGTCTACCTAAATCCCAAGATGTGGCGTAGGCACTAGTTTTTACGCAAGCGACTGCCATCTGACCTTCCAACCCAGAGGGGAAACTAGGCCTTATTGGGCTTAGGTGGTTTCCTCACGATGTTTTCCTTCACCGAAAAGCGAGTGGTAAATATCAAATGACATTCCGTACATAAGTTCCGAAAAACTCATTGGTACGGGCCGGGTTCGAACCCCCGACCTCCGGATTGAAAGTCGTATGCCCTAACCACTAGCCTACCACCGCTTTTACTTTTAAGTGTACCTATGGCCTCTAAAACCAAATGGAGGCATACGAAACTTTAATAAAATCGTAGGTTGACACGAGCATAATTTTGATGTGCCAAAATAAAAATTAAAAAGACAAAATTAATAATAATAAAATTAAGCTTATTTACGTTTACCTTATTTTTCTGGAAAACGAGAACAGAAGAGATTATTAAATATAATAAAATGACAATCACTATATAATATTATAAAAGCGAGTTTGAGTGTGTATGTGAACAATTTTTATTACTTTTTTAAAGAAATGTACATTTGAGTACAATTTTTGAGCAAAAAATATGTTATCATAAGTATGTGAACTCGCCTCTATTGTTTTAACGGCATAGCAGCGTGTTCAGATATTTTGATCACATTTTTGCTTATACATTTCAGAACTTGACTGTACAGCTGTAAAAAATTCTTAAACACCATACCTACTGACCGTATTCGTGGTTTGGAATTTGATGGAACAAAGTATAACAATGGGTATTGGTAATAGGATACTTTTTACGCAAATAATAAAAGGGTATGTTTTTTCACATGGCAAAAATGGCAAGATTTATAGCTCTTTAAAAAAAAACTTAATGTGGCATTTAGCACGTAACAGAGGCACCATAAAGTTTTAATAAAATTAGAGACACCATATTAGACGTCATAATTACCAGGACTTGTTTTACTGCTTTCTTCATTAGTCTATTAATATTCATTTTAGCGTCAGGAAAGCGGTTCTCGAGCGCTCCGCTGACAGTCTGCATTATTTCTCTGAAATTCTAAAACACAAATTACTTTCATACTTTCTTCATTCACCTCTTATGCAATAAACAGAAGGGATTTAGAAAAAAATATTATAATTAATATGGCAATAGCAATAAATATACGGCTTAGTCAAAGCGGTAGTTGAAAATGTTGATAAAGAAATACTAGTCTGTGCAGTGTTCACTGATATGACAAAAGCTTTTGACTATGTCGATCACGGCTTATTATTATTAAACAACATAGGGTATGGCATAAGGGGAAATGTGCTACAATAACTAACTTTTATACATTCGAACTTGAAAGACAGACCAAAATGTACAGAATTATCAAGAGCTTGCTTAAAAAGCAACTTAGAAAGAAAGAAAGAAAGAAAGAAATACATTTATTCGTGACTTGCAACAAAACATAATTACATAAACGGTGAGACAGAAATAAATAATAAAATAAAACAATAGGTAACTATATTTTTATGGCTGTGCCACGAAAAGGTCCCACCTCAGCAAGATGCTAGCTCGAGAGCCAGCGCTGATCTTCCGGTATAATATTATGCAGCAAACATTATCACCGTAGTATTATAACACTTAAATACGAACAGTAATTTTGTTACAAAACTAAATAGTACCTAAGCAATAATTGTATAACATTTTTTTCCTTTTTTTGTGTTGTCTAAGAACTGCGTTTAATTTAGAAACTTGACAGGCTATACTACCAGATTGTGACGATAATTCAAAATTAAATTTGATAAAATTATTTCAAAATACACTTAAATAATTGTAAAACATAAATATAATGTAGTTACATATACCGTATTAATTTAATATACAATAAAGTTTGCTGGTAGGCAAGTTTTGTTGATACAACAAAAAAACCTTGGCTGGATTGAAACCTTCTGAGTCTGAAGTAATCTTCGAGTGCGTACTATATTTTTAAAACTAAAACCATAACTCCCTCAGGAGTTATAACAATTTATAACTCCCGCGGGAACTATATAGGTCTTTGTCCTTGCATGTAATACCATCTTTTACGAGCAAATGTGATGGTGTATGCAACTGTACATAATTAGGTCTTAAAACACTCGTGTGATCCTATTAGAAACTTGCTTTTGGCTCGTTTCATAAAACCACACGTATTTTAAGATCTCTCATTAAGTAGTAGTTGCATAAACTACTATTAATAAGCATAAGTACATATTTCTAAGCAAGATGTGTCCTTTTTATTCACCTACCCAAAAAAACAGCGATAAATATAGGTAGGTATATTATGCTTACACCTACCGTGGGAACCCGCCCGGGGATTATGTGATTTCCGAATGAAGTGACCACTGCACCCTGAAATATAAATGAAATCATAGATTAGTCTTTATATTTATATAAAAATAATTGAAATAACCGTTAGGTACCGGTGTGCAGAGGCAGACCGAAACAGAGATGGCGGGATGACCTGTACGCATTTGAGAACGTTTGGGAGGAACTTGCTCTTCAGCGAGACCACTGGCGAGAAAGAGGGGAGGCCTTTGCCCAGCAGTGGGACACACACACAGGCTAGAAAAAAAAACCATTAGGTCGAGCCCCATTCCGTCCGTAGGGCTCCTATTTCTGGGCGGTTTGCCGTTCTAGAATTGGCTGCTACCTTGCGACTCTAACCTACGTACTCTGGTTTTATTTGTCTAGATAATATGTATCTATGAAAATATAAAAATAATACGGCACATTAAAAATACGGATATACCCGTCGTTAGCGTCGAAAAGGTTAATGGCAACCCACTCACTCCTGTGAAGCGGAGATATTTGCGTTAAACGGTTTGTACTCCCACTGCGTCAGTGTTATCTATATTTGTATTGTATTACTTCTTGAAGTGTGCAATAAAGAGTATTCTTCTTCTACGGCGGTGTCGAAGAAATCTCGTGGCAGTACCTCTTGTAGTGCATCAGCCGCCCCTTCTGGTGAGTGGGTGGTGATGCTGCACTAGTTCACAGGCGGCCTGCAATCTCAAGTAGTAGTAATCCGCACAGCGGCCACGCCCCGAATACAAACTACGTTTGGGTGAACCACGTTTCATCTGCTGTACCTAGAACGTATGAACTACCCCATACGCTCCTGCACACTTTAATTTCTCGTCCCGTATTCTACCATCACTGTAACTTAAAGCGAAACAACATACCGTGAGAACTACTTGACTGAACTGAAATAATAAAGATTATGTGATTAATGAACAGTAACGATTAAAAATACTCAATATTCAATACTAACTTTATTGCATTGCAAGTAATATGTCAGTCATTACATTTCTACAGGTGGTAATCGTGTAATGCATAACACTTGACTTAAGTTAATATTCGTGATAATAACTAAGTCAAGTGAAATTTCTTCGGCTTCCGCGACTGTAAGTCTGTCTCACATTTAAATGAAATATTTTAAACGGTCACCGCGTTTATGGATAATGAAAATACGAGGTGTAATCCGTTTAAATTGTTTTATTTACAAGTGACACGGAGAAAAAAATATTTTACAATATCACCAGATTGTATATTAGGTACCAGACAAATAAACATTTTCAATTTGAATTTGTATAATAGTTGTACCTACTTCTGGTGTGGAAAAAAAAGATTTCAGCTATGATCAACTGATTTCTTTTTGATAACAATTAACACCTATTTTAGTAAGAATACTCTAGTACACGAAACTCTGATATCGTTTTGGTAAACATCTAATAGTTACAGCAAAATATATACTTACTGATGAAATACGAAATTAAATGATGTTAGAAGTTCGTTAAAATAAGAAAAAATTGTAACCCCTTCATCAGTAGTCAAGTCATCTCCTACGGATGAAGTTGTTACTCCCAATAATAGAGAAACATCCCCATTTACAACTCAGTATACACTATCTTATATTTTGAAAGCAATTACTAAAACTTATACAAAAAGGGGACATTTTGCTCAACTTTATAGTTCAGAGTAAACCTTAAATTTGGTGGAAGGAGAATAGCGAAGTGGTGGTAAATAATGAAAACTTTACATACGTAAGTACATTCTTTACTTTATTTTTTACAACTAAACTGAACATAATAAACGGAATATTTGTATTGAATCTTTTTATCGATTCATATTTTTATGTGGAAATACCACATTTTTTATTTTTATAAATAATGTCACAAAGGTAAATTATAAATTTATGAAACATGTAATGTCTCATTTTTTAATGTGGGTACACCACAATTTTTATTTAAAATATTTATACAAAGATCAAAGCTTAAAGAAAAATTGAAAAAGGAGCTACCTGGTGGAAGGGACCGGGAATCGAACCCGGTACCTCTGGATTACCGGTCCAGCGCGTTAGCCACTTCGCTACCCTCGCTCCACGTAGACCTGACGAATTTTTCCTTATGCTTTGTGTGCCGATCTCTGCATTGTTTATTTGAAAGGTTTTTACACCTAAGCGACCTCTATGTGAATACGTTAATATTCACATCTTACCGCACCACTTTACAGCGGTGAAAGAGCAAGCGAGAGAGGGCGCTGTTAGGTTCATAAATTTATGAAACATGTAATGTCTCATTTTTTAATGTGGATACACCACAATTTTTAGTTAAACTATTAATACAAAGATCAAAGCTTAAAGAAAAATTTAAAAAAATAAATATATATAAAAAATAAATGAACATTAACGTATTTTTTTTTTTTCAAAATTTTCTCTTCGTCACGACGTAGCGAAATTTAATTTTTGCATTTTGAAACAAAAATTTCTAAAATGGGTTGAGAACTCGCTGAGATCTGCGCATTGTCACAAAGTCCATTCGAGTCGATCCATGGGAGCTTCGCTCCCTCCGCTCCAATAAATCGATCGCTACTGAGCGAATTAAAATCTGCATTATTAGATACGCTGCCAATTTTATTTAATTAAACACATAGAATACTAAACTTTATATCCCGGAAAAATCATTGTTCCCATAGAATATTAAATGTATGTTTTAACGCGAGTGAAAGCCGCGGGTAAAAGCTAGTAATACAATAAAATCAAGTCAAATTTACAATGTTCTGCTAAAGGAAACTAGATTTTTTTCTCCGTGTATTGTTCATGATTGATTTAAATCGGTAATAAAAAGAAACTATGTCGATAAAAAACGAGCTATATTATGTTGTCTACTCGGAGCCCTCCATCGATGATGATGTCGCAAAGAAACTCTTAGCACAGAGGTCATAGAGCTACTCGTACCTATCTATTGATCACTGAGCGATTTTGGGCCTTCATAGTATGAGTCTTTCGTCTTGAGGTGGTAATTAGTCGTGTCTCACGACGATTGCGCAGCCTCTCCTCAAACGTTGGTTAGAGGAGTCTGATTCGACGATGGATGTGTTTCTCAAAGTTGGGCCCACCAAACTGGTGGATTTAATTCGCATACATTGGACTAGAGTCGTGGTACGGCCAGCATCAAAAATATCTGTCAATTTAACAGCTTGCTTCCTTGTATCAAATAACGTAAAATTCAGCTACTTTTGATGCTGATTGTACTACGGACTTTTGGTTCTTAGGCACATTATGTAATTTTTCCAAACCACGTCTAACCAGATGCGAAAAATACTGAAGTGTTACTCACCACCTGAAATTAAAAAAAAATAAAAAGGAATATAATTCGATTTATTCAAGTGCACATGAGTGAGACGCACGGTCGCTTACCACGGAATGATAAATTGATAATAATATAGTGCGGGAAGTAGTGTCACCCAATGTATGGAACGTACAAATTTTGGTATCGGATGAATCCACTTGGTATAGATGTAGTATACGTAAAACTAAGCTAATTTAGCCCGGTAGCCATCCACTACCCCCTGGCAGGTAGGAAGGGGGGGCAGTCAAAGTTACACGCCGCCGCGCTTCAGAAAAAAGAATATATCAGCTTTTATTTACCCAATACCTCGAGTGTGGTGTCATTTTCTGATAAATCGGTCATAATAAATTCATTTTTGAACATTTAATGTATAGTTTAATAGAAAAAAAGGAAAATATTGACCAACATATCAAAATCGGTTTGCTATTTTTTTTTATTCAACTATCAGTATCTCTGAAAATCCTGGATTTCGAGCAAAAACAAAAATTATACCTAAAAGAATAATTGTCTAGCTTTAAAAAAAAAGAAATTATATATATCTATCTAAGCGGTCTGTTAATACTAGCAAGGGCCTAATTAGTTGTGTAGTAACTGCTTTCCAGTGTTCAATGAACTGACGTGAGAGACTTCATCCTGTACTCGACTGAAGTTATTTTTTACTTAGAGACTTAGAGACTGTATACATCTCTAATAAACTTAGTGTACTGTACAATGACGCTCAGAGACCTTATACATCTCTGAGGAATGAAATTTAACTATTATCATATTATTTATTATTTATATTTTTTTATTTTGTAAATTGTGACGCCTAGAGACCATATACATCTCTAAGAAATTTAGTTTAATTATTTATTTATTTATTTTTTCTTTTGTATAGTTATTAGTTTCTTATTCAGTCCTTAACTTTTCTAAGGATTTAAATTAATTTATTTTGTTTTGCATGTTGTGACGCCTAGAGACCATGTACATCTCTAAGAAATCTAAATTAAGTACTTAATTATTTTGTTGCATTAGTTATTGATTTTGACTCCTTGAGACCTTATACATCTCAACGGAATTGAATTATTTCATTAATTAATCATACCGATCTATATTGCGTGTCGTGACGCCTAGAGACGTTCTACATCTCTGAAAAAATCACTTTATTTTATATAATTTTTAGTGTAAACATTGATTTGGAGACTTGTACATCTCCTCTAACATATATGTATCAATTTCCTAGCTATAATATAATTGTATTAGTTTTTAAGTATAATTCACGAAAAAATGACTTACTGTTGAGTTTCTTTCGGCTTTCTTCTCAACAGCGGTCTCCTCTTGCGAAATGCCGGTAGACTCACAATCTGACTTGTAAAAGTGCCCTTGTGGCCTACTTACTGAATAAATTATTTCATTTCATTTCATTTCTAAAAAAATTAAGTGAAACTAGACGATTGGAAGAGTTCCCAGGCACCGCCGTGTACTATATTAGTTCTTTTTTTCATGTAATATATTTATGATAAATATAAATAATAAAGTATACAGGCTGATTGGAAATTCGACCTATTCCTTAAAAGAGAATAAACTAGAGCTCATTTGCAATGATTTTAGCCCAGTAAACTAGGGGTCTAAATTTGATGGTTATCGAGTTACTAGCTGTGTTGCCCGCGACTTCGTCCGCGTGGAATCTTATCTTGAACATTTTCACCATCATCATCATCATATCAGCCGATAGACGTCTACTGCTGGACAAAGGCCTCCCCCAAAGTTCTCCACAACGATCGATCTTGCGCCGCCCTCATCCAATTTCTACCCGCGATCTTAACCAGGTCGTCGGTCCACCTTGTTGGAGGTCTTCCAGCGCTGCGTCTTCCGGTCCGCGGTCGCCACTCAAGAACCTTTCTGCCCCAACGGCCATTGATTCTACGAGCAATATGCCCCGCCCACTGCCACTTAAGTTTGGCGACTGTCTGAGCTATATCTACAACCTTGGTTCTCTTGCGTATCTCGTCATTTCGAATTCGATCTCGCAAGGAAATTCCGAGCATAGCTCGCTCCATTGCCCTTTGAGTAACTGTGAGCCTTCTTATGAGGCCCATCGTAAGCGACCACGTTTCAGTGCCGTATGTCATCACTGGCAACACACATTGGTTAAAAACCTTCGTCTTAAGACTCTGCGGTATTTGGGACGAGAAGACATTCCGCAGCTTCCCGAACGCTGCCCATCCGAGTTGGATTCGACGAGTGACCTCTTTTTCGAAAGTCGACCTACCCAACTGGATCGTTTGTCCAAGGAAAATATAGCACATTTAACATTTTACATCTTTATTATTTTAAGACCTAAGAAGTGAAGTATACATCCATTAATATGTATAGCACACAATTTGTTTTTTTTTAGCTAATTTAATAACCGCCAGTGCTATCTTATGAATGAAAAGCTTGACTAAAATAAGTAAATGCCTAAGCAATGCTGTATAGAAAGATTTAAAAAATATATTTCACTTTGATGTTCCTTATCTTTAAATTTTAAAGCAATAGTGTCATCATCAGCCGGCATACAACACTATTTTACAATTTCTACGATATTTTACAACATTTATGTACAGATAGACGTGACAAAATGATAGAAGTCCGTTTTTAAATTTTTTTGTCGGCTATATTGCCCTAAAAACGTGGAAATTTAGTAAAATCAGGCAAATCAACGAAAAAATAGCATTACTAAATTAGATGAGTTTAATAATAATACGTTTATAAATTCTTGAACTTGAATTATATGCCTTTATACAAAATTTCAAGTCCCGCACTCAAAATAATGTTTGATCGTCATACAAATTTTCAACCCCTTTTTAGCCACCTTTAGGGCTGAATTTTTGAAAACGCTGAAATGACTTCTTTTATTCTAATAATAACATGCCTTTATACAAAGTTTAAAGTTCCGCGCTCAAAAAAAGTGATCTCAATAAAAACTTTAACCCCTTTTTCACCACCTTAGGATGAATTTTCAAAAACGCTATATATTAATGGTCAGGTTAAACCTAGTCGTGTGATTCTTTTTTAGGGTTCCGTACCCAAAGGGTAAAAACGGGACCCTATTACTGAGACTTCGCTGTCCGTCCGTCCGTCCGTCCGTCTGTCACCAGGCTGTATCTCAAGAACGGTGATAGCTAGACAGTTGAAATTTTCACAGATGATGTATTTCTATTGCCGCTATAACAACCAATACTAAAAATAAAATAAAATAAATATTTAAGGGGGGCTCCCATACAACAAACTTGTTATAGATTATATATATATATATATATAGGTACGGAACCTTTCATGCGCAAGTTGAACTCGCACTTGCCCAATTTTTATAATAATAGCAAAATGTATCTACTTTTTGAAGCTATACAGAACGAAATACCAGCAAAATGGTACCTTTCCATGTTTCAAATCATCTTTCAATTTTGTCAAAAATATATTTTAACGAAACGCCCTACCTCTGCTTCTTCGTTGCTGAGTTCAACATTCTGAAAATTATAAAAAGTCGTATTATTTTAAGAGTCTGTAGTATCGAAATTCCCGGGATTGGCACACAAACTGTTTCCTAGGACTGCATGCCCTTTATTGTTCAAGTTAGCAGCTTCCGCGACCTCAAAAATGCACTTGGATCTCGATGATCGCACCCGTGGTTAGTGCGATACTGTACTTTCTCTACTCGCGGTCGAATAATACCTACGGGTCACTAACATAACATGTAATATCTGGAAAAGGAATACAGGTAGCTTGTTCAAATAAACTGTAATTTAACAAGGTGCGAAAGAATAATGATTTATAAAATTTAAGCGATTTTTTTATTTTTCTTGCGTCTATGTCAACATTTGGTTTACGCTGGCATACGATTAGTACTTATAAATATATTAGCACTAAGAATAAGAATGGTATGGTGAGCTCTTGTGTTCTCAATCTTTACCTACCACGCGAAAACTTGGACCCTCTAAAAGGCAGACAGATCTCGCATTGACGCATTCAAGATGTGGTGCTGGAGAAGAATGTTACGAGTAATGGAGAAGAATGAGTACCTTGGATAGCCCACTGATATGTGAGTGTCACCGTTAGGCTCTCGATAATATGGCTGCGCAGGATCTTCCGATCCGTCGGTCACATTATTATCATCATAAATTTAAGAGTCAAAATCTTATAAATTTATAAATAAATAAATAAATATAAATAATAAAAAAATTGAAAAAGGAGCTACCTGGTGGAAGGGATCGGGAATCGAACCCGGTACCTCTGGATTACCGGTCCAGCGTGTTAGCCACTTCGCTACCCATAATCTTGTCCTTTATTTACCTTCTCTTTTATTTGTTTTATGTAGCTTATTCTTGGTCCTCCCCTGCATAATTTTCCTTCAACTTTTCCTTCGATGATGTTGCTTATATAGCGTCATGTCGTATTAGGTGACCAAACACGTCCCCTCTCCTCTTCTCTCTGGTGTTCAAGAAATTTCTGTCCAACTAAGTATCTCCATCCTACGCCAACACCACATTTCGAAGGCTTCCAGTGCCGTCCTGTCCCTTTGCACCATGATCCATATCTCACATCCATATAAATATGTAAATATGCTCCAAACAAACGTTTAATTCGGTCGGCGTCGGCCATATAGCTAGAAAAACGACAGCCTGAAAGTGCTCTTGGTGACAGGAAAGACGTTCCCTACAGTTCCTGAATATTATAGGGAAGGCGGCCAAGAGCGCTGGACGTACCAGATTCACGACAATACCAAAAGCCACCAAGTCCACAAGGCATTACACACACACTGCTGAAGACCGCTACAAGTGGAAAGCGATCGTCTATATATATTTAGATAGTAGTAGAGTTCTTAAATGTATCAGTAAAAATGTATTATAAATATCTGACAACGTGGGGTCATGAATCTTTTCTAATACTCATAATCTTACAATAAAAACATTGAATTGAATTGAATTTAGATGACCAACCCACGTGCAGGTCATAAGTTTATGAACTCAACTATACTATATGAGGTACGAAGAGGTTAAGGACCACACCCAATACGTACCTGTGGTATGTTTATTATGGAATTTTGTAGTTCGTCCGCCCGCGCCAAGTCAAACTAAAAAAGTCAGAAAATAAAATATTATTCGTTTAAATTTTTTTTAGCAGAAGAACATTTATTATTTTGTACCATTATTTATTTTGTACGAAATAGTCACCAAATAAACTCCATAGGTCATTCTTAAAGCAAAGCCGTTCTGCGTAACGTTCGGTGGCATACAGGGTGTAACCGACAGCGTACCGAAAAAGAAAACTGTAGTTTTAGACCATAATCACGAACTGAAAACGAGTGTTTATTTTCTCGGAAAACTCAAGGATAAGATTTTCCAAAATAAATTATAAAACTCGACGCGCAATGTATTGCGTCCAATTCTCTCGGGTGCAGACGCGCGGGGAGGGGAGCACGCGGCAAGCATCGACTGGTCCACGCGCTCCCCACTCCACTCACGCGTCAGCGCAAAACATACCGTTACGCCAATGCTCATCGAATAACATGAATAAATGCACTCTCAAAAACAACGCAACCACAGATTACAACTAGTGTACTACCTAACACCAATAACAACTGACCGATGAATTGAAACAGTCTAAAAAGATTATTTTCATTTAAGCAAGTAAAGCAAATAAAATGTGCGGGTAGGTAAACATTAATGCGGGTAGGTAATTAAAACAGTGCGAGCGCACTGGCCTGGCGGATCAATGACCGGCCAGTACCGTAATACCGTTATCTTTACCACTCCACGCGCCTGTTTTGTACCGTAAAGCTTACATAATGCTGTTTGTGATACATTGCGTGTTTTGCGGAAAATGCTATTTTCATGCGATTGTTCATGAAAAATTGTTACCGGTAGAGTTCTATTAACGGAAAAATATAGAAGAAATGAAAACTCGCGAGGAAAATTTGTGAATTTTCTCAAAGAAATTTCCACGATTTTCCAGCCCAGAATAATGGTCTGAAGCCGGGTCTTCCTCGCGATCCCTAAAATCGTTTGTCCTAAAATCACTTGCCCGAACTGTTTTGTCCTAATGGGCTAATGCCCTAACGATCAATATCCATAACAATCATTTTCCATAACGTAATGGTTGTCCTAAAACTCATTTGTCCGAAACATCAATATCCCTAACTATCAATATTCCTAATATTTTTTGCCATATTCCTCGAAATCAATATTAGGGCATATGAGTGTTAGGACAAGTGATCATTATGACATAAAACGTTAGGGAATGCAAAAATAGGTTAAAAAACGTTAGGGATTCAGATATACCGAATACATACGAAAATAAGGCACTGAAATCACACATGCAGCTAATGTACTTAAAATGCACTTAAAAAGAACAAGAATCCAATGAATTTCGATTTTTGTTCTTTAAGCATAAGCAGCGCGGACAAGGTGATTTCCCGCAGTGTTGGGTTGGCCGCCGCCGTCGCGACTGATCGACTCGCGTACCGATTTGAAACATGTCGAGCGATATCTAAACCAACATTTTGTGTTCTCGCTTCCTTTCCGATGAGAGAATTTATCAGATAGAGCTCTTGTTTTTTTATTTTCCATCCTCATGAAGCCCTTGATCACCTAATCGAATTCAGTCTTGAAATTTATTATATTTTGATAATGAAACTTACCCCCGAACCCTGAGCGTAGGCAGCATACGCCACGATGAACAAACTTAGCAACCACGCACGCATTTTGATTGGCTAGGCTTTCACCGCCCGCCGCTATATAAAAGCATAATTACCTATAATTAATACTTGTCACATTTTGCAGTGTGAAATAAGCTCCTAAACCAATTTTCTCAATTACATGGTCGCTTAATTGTACCTGTATATTTGATTAAAACTCAAACTTGTATTCAGCACCAAACCGAATCAATAATTACCACCATAGGAGGTTAAATATTTTTAAATAAAAAAAGAAACGCTTTCAGAACTAAATTAATAAGCCAAAAATAATTTTAAGTAAAAAAAGAAACGCTTTCATAACTAAATTAAAAAGCCAAAAATAATCCGTGTATAATGATACAGAAAATCGAATGGTATAAAGTTATAGTTTAATTAAAAGAAATCAGCTAAACCGATATCACAATTCTTCATTAAATACAAATTTAAGTAATTAATTGAACCAGGCGTTACTTTGCGGAAATCCATATTAATTAGTTTAGACGACATGTTTGGCGAAGTTTGTAAGCACTTGCCTACTGAGAGTACTGAGCCGTTGGTCTCGGGTTCGAATCCCGGCCAGGGCAAATATAAGTGTGATGAACTCGAATATTTGTGCTTGGGTCATGGTTGTTCTATGTATTTAAGTATATAGTTCTACTAGATTTTGCCCGCGGCTTCGCTCGCGTAAACTCATATTGTACGTTCACTACACTTAATGCGAGGCCGGAGGCCAAGCTCCGCGTAGCACCGAAGGTGCGGAGCGTCCCAAGGAAGCCGCCCACCCACTTAATATAAGTTGAAGTAAATTAATGCGAGGCCGGAGGCCGAGCTCCGCGTAGCACCGAAGGTGAGGAGCGTCCCAAGGAAGCCGCCCACCCACTTAATATAAGTTGAAGTAAATTAATGCGAGGCCGGAGGCCGAGCTCCGCGTAGCACCGAAGGTGAGGAGCGTCCCAAGGAAGCCGTCTACCCACTTAATATAAGTCGAAGTAACTTAATGCGAGGCCGAAGGCCGAACTCCGCGTAGCACCGAAGGTGCGGAGCGTCCCAAGGAAGCCACCCACCCACTTAATATAAGTTGAAGTAACTTAATGCGAGGCCACAGGCCGAGCTCCGCGTATCAATGAAGGTGCGGCGCGTCCCAAGGAAGCCGCACACCCACTTAATATAAGTTGAAATAACTTAATGCGAGGCCGAAGGCCGAGCTCCGCGTGGCACCGAAGGCGCGAAGCGTAACCCCGCGAGGCCGGAGGCTGAGTTCCGTTAGCACCGAAGGTGCGGAACGTCCCAAGGAAGCCGCCTCAGCGTACGGCCTCGCATTAAATTACTAAGGGTTATATTAAGTAACTTAGCACCGAAGGTGCGGAGGGTCCCGGGGAAGACGCCCACCCATTTAATATATGTTCAAATAAATTAATGCGCGGGTGGCCGCGCCCACTTAATATAAGAGGCTAATTTGGCTGTTGTGACTGCCGACGAGTGTGCAGGGGCGTTGTCGTGATGAAACAGTATTTTCTTCTTTGACAGATGTGGCCGTTTTTTCACAACTTCTGCGTTAAATTTCTCCAACAAAGCAGCAAAATGAACGCCAGTTATTGTTTGCCTTTCTCCAAGTAATCGATATAAATAATCCCTTGGCTGTCCCAAAAGACAGTGGCCATTACCTTTCCAGCCGAATTAACGGTTTTCGCTTTCTTCGTGGCCCATTCGCTAGCAGAAGTCCACTGTTTTGACTGATTTTTCGTCTGGGGTATAATGCTGAATCCATGTTTCGTCCACCGTCACGAATCGACGAAAAAATTCATTAGGATTACGTTTCATTTTGGCTAAGCATTGCTCGGAAGCGGAAGTTCTTACGCGAATTCATTTTTGGTCGGCTGTCAGCAGTCAGCAAGCGCGGCACCCATCTTGCGAAAAGTTTTTTCATACTTAAAATATTATGTAAGATATGAAAAACTCGTTCAGATGAAATGCGTACATTCTCGGCTATCTCACGTATCTTCATTCGACGGTCATCCAAAACAATATCGTGGACTTTATTCACCATGTCATCAGTGGTCATTTCAATCGGCCTTCCAGAGCGTACTGCGTCATTGGGGGTGATACGTCCACAACGAAATTCTGTAAACCACTTGTGTACCATTCCATGCGATGGCGCAGATTCCCTATGATATTTTTTTAACCGGTCTTCAGTCTCTGATAGTTTTGCCACGTAAAAAGTAGTGTTTAATTAGTACACGAAATTCACTTTTCTCCATTTTCCGACAATTTCCCGCTCTAATCTGACATATGCTATAATGCTATTGTCATGCGACTTTTCATGAAAAATTGTTACCGGTAGAGTTCGATTAAAAAATTAAAACTCGCGAGGAAAATTTGTGAATTTTCTCAAAGACATTTCCACGATTTTCCAGCCCAGAATAATGGTCTGAAGCCATGGTTTCAGTTTTCGGTACACCGTCGGTTACACCCTGTATAATATGACTAAAAAATAATAATAATAACAACGTGATGCAAACAACTCGAATAATAAAAAACCGGCCAAGAGCATGTCGGGCCACGTTCAGTGTAGGGTTCCGCAGTTGCTCATCCTTCACAATATTTATTTATTTATTTATTTATTTATTAGGCTCACACAACAAATTACAGTCAATTACATACAAATTGTTGCTTATCGTCTAGGTCTGGACTATAATTCTAAACAGTGTGTGCACAGAAAGTTTAATAACATATATTACTAATTAATCGCTAGACAGAGAGTATATATGTTGTATTTGTAAGTAACAGGGTATGGAAATAATATTATGGCATTATTAATCTATACTTTTCAATGGTTGTGTTAGGCTTAAAATCCTATTTTGGGTTACACAAATAGTTTCTTAACAATATTTTTAAATGTAAGTAGCTTATGATTAAATATATCCAAAGAAGGGTGTTTAACTATAGTTTCATTATATAGTCGACACATTCGTATAATGGGATTGTAAAAAGAGGTGTTATTTTTGTAAATTTGGAGCTGGAATAATTTCAGTGCCTCCAGTGAATAAGGGAATAACTCAAAAACGGCACTTTTCAGGAGAGACAAAAAACGATTTTTCAATAGAACATATTTAGAACTTTAACTTTTTAAGCATTTTTATACAAGCTATGGTGTTAGGCATTCGTTTTATAAATAAAGAACTAATACTTTGACCCTGTAAATATGTTTTTTTCAGGTTTTTTTGTAGTTATACCTTTTGTTTACGAATATTTAAAGACATAACTCAATTTATATGGACCAATTTTACCGATTTTTTAGCAATTAAACGACTTATGCCCTTATGAACGACGAGCATAAAAGATGAACACGACTTATACCATTGTGAACAACGTGCATAAACGAAAAAATACGACTTACATCTATTTGAATGACGTGCATAAACGAAACGAAACGACTTATACCAATTTTTATTATGGTATTTTAGAAATTACACGACTTATCTCTGGAATGGAACTCGCTCCCATCGTGTGTATTTCCAAAAAAAATTAATTTAGGTATCTTCAAGGTAAGAGTGAATAGGCTATTACTGAACCGGCGAGCTACATCCTCGACCCCGTAGTCACTTTCCATCAGGTGATACTGAGGTCAATCGCCGGTCAGTCTGTGAATAAAAAAAATAAAAATAAAAACTTATCAAATTGGCTACCTCAGGAGTCAAATGTGGCTGTATAATAAAATTAATCATAAGAAATCCATGATAAAATAAATAATTCTGGTTTATTACTATATCAAATATATCAATATCAATATCAACATATATATCATTGCACTCACTGTCCATGACTGGCAACAGCTCTATTTAGATCCTCCGATTTCTCAACACTGTCAAAGTGTTGACTGTTAAAGTTATACTTAAGAAGATTTTTATATCTTCCATGCCTTTTATTTTAATTGACAGCGTACATTTTTCTCAGCAATTCATCAAGTACCGAGACGATTTTTTAAGAAGTCCAAACTCAGTAGGATTGCGTTATAGAGTTTTGCCTATATCTACCATCTGGCCCCATCATCAGATCAGGTCCACGCTTATTGTATTAACATTTCCGAGGACTAGAGTTGAAACTAAGTATGTTAATGTAGGTATATGTAAACCTAATTTCAACTCAAGTCCTCGGAAAGTGAATTAAATCTTCCTTGAAATATTTTCTAACATATAATACTTATGTAAAGATAAATAAAAACTTTTAATAAAGAACGTGCTAATACCTCCTCCATTATTATTCCGTTTGTTATTGACCTTTTCGTCAAGCTTAGCCCACTTTTTTAAACTATCCTCTTAATAAAACACCTCACGAATAGAATGAAAATCACGAGCCGTTGACAAAGAGTTCTATAGATACTGACGTTCAGAGAGTCCAAACTGATTAAGTATAATTAAATAAATAGACACCATACTTTTCTCACGGTATATTCTTGGGTTTAAAAATACAACATAAGTATCACACTGTGCTATTCACGTTACATAGATAATGCAATTATATCTGACAGTTTGTTAAATATGTATTCATAATTCAAGCCGCAAATAGTGGATGAAACTCTCATGTCAGAAAACTAAAATTAAGTAGAAACTGTAACTGATTCGATAGGATATTAAAATATACATGACAATTTCAGTAATAAAATGTTGAATGTATAATTATAATTATGCAATACAATACCATACAAGCACCTACTCTTTATTGGGCACCTCATAAAAGATACAAGGAAATACAACGCAATAGGTATACTTACACATTTTTTTAAAGAAAATTTATTTAAATAACTTCATTCGCAAATTCGTGGTTAAAGTTTGCATATAAATAATTAAAACTTAGCTTAGTTTCAATGATTTAGTCACATTTTCATCAAAAACTAACAGCCTGTTTACGCAGATACCCGCATAAAAAACGTTATAAAACTGATACAGGTGTTTTTATTGCAACAAAACACCTTACTTCTCAAAATATTAAAATCCCACCAAAAACATTTCATGTAAAATTGGCGGCCAAGACTCACATGCTCATAACGCTTTCGCTGTAAAAAAGTGGTCAGATCCCTCGAAAAGCCAAGCCCCTAAGCCCTGAGTTTACTGATCCTACACCTTGGCTTCAAAAGTATGGCTTGGCCGTTTCATAGAGTAACGTAAATAAGTCCAACGAACCGTCTGGCCCATACGGTATCAAGAAATTAAGTTTATGTCTTCATGATAAAATATATTAAACTTAATTCCTTACCATATGGCCGGACAGTCCGTTAAACTTATTTACGGTACTTTATGAAACGGCCAAGCCATACTTTTGAAGCCAAGGTGTAGGATCAGTAAACTCAGGGCTTAGGGGCTTGGCTTTTCGAGGGATCTGACCACTTTTTTACAGCGAAAGCGTTATGAGCATGTGAGTCTTGGCCGCCAATTTTACATGAAATGTTTTTGGTGGGATCTCATTTCTTTTTGTAAGGTAATTTTTAATTTATATGTTTTTTTTTTTGTGCTGAAGTGTTTCTAAGTAAGTAGTAATAATAATTGTGTATTTAAGAAATACTTACGTTTAGCCCCATATACTCGTATATATATCGATGGCAAAAAGCGAGAACGTAGTAACCGCCACTTGGTCAAAAAAAATTTTTTTGCATATTCGGAATCAGCGAATTTTTCTGCGTTGACTGGTCTGGGTCCCATGGCTCTACGACGCTTATAAAAAACTGGACTACGTTGCAAAACGAATGTATTCTTTTGACGATGCCCACATCTAATTGCTGTAAACACCCAAATAGTAGCAATTTTCTAAACGAGCACATTTACGCTAATTTTGTTCTTTCATAAATCAAAGGGTGTGCCGGTTACAGCGTTGCCGAAATGTTGTTCCGTAGCGGTTGCAGCATTTATGCATGTAGTGAAAAAATTACGAACCAAGCTTACTGCAATTATCCTAAAATAAATTATCTATGATTGACGCTTACTACATTTCATTCGAAAATGAATTAACAGCAAGCTACAGTAACGACATTTGAAACACAACGTGAAGTGGGTAGTGCTTGAAGATACAGCAATAAAAATGTGCGCTCGCGGCGATGTGGCTCGTGAATACGACCTGTGATTTAGTCTATCGGCGATCGCCGGAGCGAGCGGGTGTGCGTAGTCTGTGTACATGCCTTTTTTTTTATGTAAAATATGTTGCGGGTTTAATGGAAAATATGAATATTGGGATAAAACATAACTAGCATATTTATTTGCTTTATTAATATTGAAAGGACAACAAAAATGTTTTTATTACATTTTGTTGGAAGAAAATAACGATGTTGGGGCGCGGGATGCGGCAGCTTTGAGAGTTCCGTGCCTCAATCGCCAAAAACTAAACTTATATAGGATCACTTTTGTGTCTGTCTATCTATTTGTCGAGACCTTTTTCTCAGCAACGCGTGGAGGTATAAAGCTGGAATTAACATCAAATATCATCAAAGGTCTGCTTATCTTCAGCTTAAAGGCAATCAAAAGATACGAGCAAACGCTCGCATGATGATTAAAAAAATATTTACTTTTTTTTGGGCTTTCTTCTCGACAGCGGCCTCCTCTTGTGAAATGCCGATAAATTCAGATTCAGACATGTAAAGTGGCCTACTTACAGAATAGGTATACATTTCAATTTTGATTTCGATTATAATAATGTTTTTTTTTTATTTAATTATTTTTGAAGCGGTGGTAGCCTAGTGGTTAGGGCATGCGACTTTCAATCCGGAGGTCGCGGGTTCGTTACTCATTTGTACGGGCCGGGTTCGAACTTCGAACCCGGCCCGTACCAATGAGTTTTTCGGAACTTATGTACGGAATTTAAATAAAACAATTTAAACGGATTATATCGCGTATATTCATTATTTGAGCCTCCCTGACGTTTCAGTACCTTTACAGATACCGATATTTTGACCGATAGTGATTTCAAAGAAATTGTTGAACAAGGCAATAGACGTTATGCGTCGAAATTTGAATGTTGTACGCGTAAGAAAAATGCTAAGTTTGACAGATTGAAATCGAAGCGCAGTGGGAACGGAACGTTTCGTGGAAGTAACGGAACGGACCTGTCAAACCAGAACCAAACGTCACATCACAATAACACTGCAAAGATCGTGAAAAATATCTCCGACAAAGAACTTTCCGCCGCTCAGATAGAAGTTTTGGAAAAAGGCTTGAATTATGTTAGTGCTCCGCGTACTATCCCGTTCGAAGATATTATAGTCGGCGTAGAAGATTGTCTGGTGAAAAATCAAATGCGAAAGGAAGATTTGGAGGCAATTCGCCAAGACGTTTCGTCTGTTTTACGAAAGGCAAAGCCACCGAAAGTTAACTTAGCAAAAACTGAATTTCACGCGCTCAAGACCTTGCGTGAGGACCCAGACCTAACCATTCTTCGAGCTGACAAAGGAAATGCAACGGTTGGGTCGGAGTATAGCAAAAGGGGCCCTATTTTAGGACAGAAAATTTTTGAATTGTTTTTTTTTTTGCTGTTTTTGGGCTTAAATTAGATTGAATCTTGTAGATTACGCTAAAAAAACATATTTTGTTCTTTAAACTTTTTCACTCAGAGTAATATTTACCGAGATAAAGGGGTTAAAAAAAAAACTTTAAATTTTTCGAATTTTCAGGCTTAAATGAGATTTTAAGGTCGTTCGAATATGTATTTGCAAAACTGTTTTACGGGATATAAAAAAAAAAACTAACCTAACCTAACCCGGCCGAGTCGGATCTTAGTGTGCAGTGCGAGGATAATTAGTGTGCAAGTCAGTATTTGGCAAGGCCCATTTTCAGCAAGCAGTTTTACCTTAAAACCTCAATATCTCGGTAATTATTAAGTTTAGAGAAAAGTTGCCCATACAAAACATGCTTATTTTAGCGTCATCTATACGATAGCATCATAAAAAATAAGTGTTATAATGACATACCATACCACAATCAAAAATTTTCTAAGTACCGCGCCCCTTTGAACCCAATATTTCGGTAAATATCGATCTGAGAGAAAAAGTGTAAAGAATAAAATATGCTTATTTTAGCGTAATATACAAGATTCAATCTAATTTAAGCCCAAACAAACAAAAAAAAAATTTTTGGTCGTAAATTTTCTGTCCTAAAAATAGGGCCCCTTTTGCTATACCCCAACCAACGGTTGTCATGAACACCAATGACTACAATCAGAAAATAACAGCTTTATTGTCGGATGTATCAACATATAAGCCTGTGAAACGTGATCCGACTGCGAAAGTGTTAAAATCTACTACTGAGCTAATAAGCAAGCACTCCGAGAGCCTTAATCTAGATGTCAAAAGTTTAGTTCCCTCCTGCCCGTTGCCACCAAAGTTGTATGGTTTGCCAAAAATACACAAACAAGATGCGCCTCTACGCCCTATAGTGAGTCAAATCGATGCTCCCACCTATCGCTTGGCTCAGTACCTAGCTGGGGTTCTTTCTTCGTTGCGGGGAAAGACGCAGGCATACACACGGGACTCATACCATTTCATGACTGAAATTAAAGATCTGATACTAACTGATAATGAAATTATGGTTAGTTTTGATGTCCAGTCCCTCTTTACATGCCTACCAGTACAGGATTGCATCAATATTGTGAGGAGGAGGCTACGTGAACAGAATATGGCAATGGAATATGCTGAATTATTAGAACACTGCCTTACATCTGGCTATATGCTATGGAATGGTGAATTCTACGTGCAAGTGGATGGTGTGGCTATGGGGTCTCCAGTATCTCCTGTTGTCGCCGATATCTTCATGGAGGACTTCGAGGAGAAAGCACTCTCATCGTCACCTGTCAAGCCGAGGATCTTTAAAAGATACGTAGATGATACCTTTACTATTTTACCTAAATCTAGTGTTTCAGTTTTCCTAGACCATTTAAACTCCATTCATGAGAAAATAAAGTTTACAATGGAGTTAGAAAATGACAATTCACTAGCCTTCTTAGATGTCAGTGTGTTGAGAAGGTCTGATAATACAATAGGTCATACTGTTTATAGAAAGCCTACTCACACTGATAGGTATTTAAATGGCAAATCACATCACCATCCTAGTCAACTTGCTACAGTGGGTAAATCTTTGTTTCAGAGAGCCAAGGGAATCTGTGACGACCAACATTTGACTGATGAACTACAGCATGTCAAGCGTGCGCTTTGGGCCAATGGGCTCAAGATACCACGCCTCAACCAGAAACCCCGTGTGAAGACTCCTACAGTCGAGCGTAAACCTGCGGTCCTGCCATATGTGAAAGGGGTCACGGATAGGATTGGAAACATCTTGAAACGGGCTTCCATTAAAACATATTTCAAGCCGATGAAGAAGATGTCTCAATACCTGAGGCCCGTGAAGTGTAGCATCCCTCTGCAGAGTGCTGGTGTTTACAAGCTGGACTGCGAGTGTGGTCTGTCATACATTGGCCAAATGAAACGTAGTATAGCTACACGGGTTAAGGAGCATGTAGCTGATGTCAAGCACCGTCGTTGCAACAGGTCTGCAGTCTGCGAGCATGTCATGGACAAACCAAACCATTCAATTAAGTTTGATAACACTTCAATCCTTGCCAGAGAGAAACGATATTTTCCCAGAATGTTGCGCGAGGCTATTGAAATCAAAAAATATCCCAATTTCAATAGAGAAGATGGTTTGTCATTACCACCGGCTTGGGATCCTGTTGTACATCTTATCAAGGATCAAGCAAGACACAAGACTGGAAACCTTGGGCCTCGAACGGTGTAAAACAAATTAGTGTTAAAAGTAGCATATGTAGAGTTTTTGTTTAAAAGTATTTTATAGTAATAAATAAGGCAATCTGGGAGTTTTCTTTGGCGGTTCTTTCTCCTCAGTAAGCCTTTAGTGAACCGCTGGTAGATATTTTAAATAAATAATAAATGCCCTTCTGGCACATGTGTAACTGTCTTTACACATTAGGCCCATCTGGCATGTATGAACACCTTTATTTTAAATTAATATTTACAAAATGGGTAGTTTGCACAAATGTAACTTTGACAGAGAAAAATTGTGTTTTTCTCAGTCAACCTTTGACAACGGTATCTGTAAAGGTACTGAAACGTCAGGGAGGCTCAAATAATTAATATACGCGATATAATCCGTTTAAATTGTTTTATTTAAATGTGTGACAGTCGCGGAAACCGAAGAAAATATTATGTACGGAATGTCATTTGATATTTACCACTCGCTTTTCGGTGAAGGAAAACATCGTGAGGAAACCACCTAAGCCCAATAAGGCCTAGTTTCCCCTCTGGGTTGGAAGGTCAGATGGCAGTCGCTTGCGTAAAAACTAGTGTCTACGCCACATTTTGGGATTTAGGTAGCCGACCCCGAATGAGAATTCATTCTCAAAAATGGGACAAAGGCTAGGAGGATGATGATTTTTTTTTATTTAGTATAATATGTATATCTAGTTTACGGTTGTAATCGCTAGAAGAAAGTTTTGCTGTAATCTACTACGTTTCACTACAACCATTAAGAGTTAATTGGTCTAACCCCTAAAAAGCTGACTCAAGCCGGATCAAACTAGTTTGGGGTGTCACGTCCGCATCTTTATTGTCCAAGGGCTAGAATCAGATAAGCACTAAATGTGTTGAGCTGCGGTAGATAAACAACTGTACAGTATTTAAAATTTACCGGTTAACTGTTGCCTGATTCGATTAATATTTTCACAATAACCATACACATGGCATAAATGAATAAAAAAATATATATCGGGCAACCTCACACAAATTAATCAAGTACCACAGTAAGCTCTAGGAGGCTTGTGTTCTGGACACAAGTGAACATACTGGTAAAGATAAATACATACTTAAATACAAATAACATCCATGACCCAGGCACAAATATATTATTCGACAAATATTCGAGTTCATCACACAAATATTTACCCTTGCCGGGATTCGAACCCAGGACCTTCGGCTCAGTAGGCAGCTACTTAAACCACTGCGACAACTGTCGTCATTCGTTTTATCACGGACATAACTAATATACAGCTTTGCGGCTGCTTGAGCTACATCAGCTACATCAGCTACCAGCGTTTTGGAACGCAGTACTGTGTTCTTAATTCTGTCAGTTAGTTTTACGCCCAGAATACTGCGTTCCATGGCTCTTTGACAAACCTTGAGGGTGGACTTCTGAACTTTTGTCAAAGACCAAGTCTGCGCTCCGTAGGTCAGGATTGGAAGAATGCACATGTCCATCAGTCACTATTGCACTAATTTTCATTTCTTTAGAGGGGCGATTTTTGAGTTAATTATGACAAACATTTTGAGGAGTGTTATTATAAAACAATGCATTTTAGACTGGAATTTTTAGTATTTTTTTTAAGAACGTTATTTTAATTATGTTATTATGGAAACGAATTCCATTGGAATGCAATTTTTAGGTTCCTATTTTAATGTCAATTGATATTCTGCCTAAGAAAAATTACTCCGAGTTTGTATTTAAATAAATAATAACAATTTTAATTTGTACGGTACCATAGTAATATAACGTCTAGTTGTTTAAGTTAAATATTAATGGTTCAGTGAGATTAGTTCAAAGAAATATTTTTATAATTGAGGTGATAGTTGTGTTCAAACAATTGTTAAAGAATTATGTTCAAAACTTATATAATAAGTAATACTTACATTCAAAACATCTTTTATAGTTAGTGGGTTTAATAGGTAGTGAGTTTTATGTCGATAAAAGTTACTTAAAAGACAATTTAATGCCAAAACTGAAGATAAAATGTAGAGAGTTTTAAACTTTTCACGGGAATATTAAACCTCATTACCTATTGTTGAGGCCTAGGTTCCTTTCTAGTGCAGTTGGGAATAGCCTAGGTGGATATTCAATAAGAATATTTTATTTAACTTTAAATTAAAATAGTATAATTGTCAAAAATAAGAAATACAGAGTGTTGGTCGTTCCAAGGGTGATTTAAAAATTGACCGTTGAAGGCGGCCGGTGGCGGTTGTACCCGAAGGGCCCGATGATCGGCGATCTTCGTGCTTCGGCTGAAGACGTCGGTGGTGACGTCATTTTGGATGCGTTCTGAACATGCTCCCCGCGTTGAAGTACTTCAAGGGACCTATAATTCAGAAGATGGTGTGAGGCACGCATGTTACATGGAGGCTGGAAGGGGGCAAATGTTATTGAAGGCCCGCCTGATTGTACCCTTCTTAGTCTTTATGTCGGCTACTCGAGCTATTCCATCCTTGCCAGGATAAAGCTTTATAATGCGACCAAGTAGCCACATGAGAGGGGGGACTCCTTTCTCTTTCACGATGACTAGCGCTCCCTCTATGAGCTCGTCACGTGATGAAAACCATTTGGTTTTTTGTTGAAGTTGGGAAACATATTCAAGTTTGAATCTGTTCCAAAAATGAAGTTTTAATTGCTCGACGCGATGAAACCTCTGCAGCGTGTTGATTTTATCTTCAGCAACGGGATCCTGCGAATTAGGTACAAACATGAGTGGTCGTCCAATGAGGAAATGGGCAGGGGTAAGAGCGGTCAAGTCAGAAGGGTCGCTAGATAGCGGAGTTAATGGCCGAGAATTTAATACTGCTTCAATTCCTGATAGACAGGTGCTCATTTCTTCGAAAGTTAAATGCGTCAAATTCAAAATGCGTCGTAGATGATGCTTAACTGAGCGGACGCACCGCTCCCAAAGTGAACCGAAATGTGGCGAATAGGGAGGGGAAAATACGAAATTTATTTCCGCCTCGGCAAGGTCCGAAGCTATGTTTGATGATTGCAGTACTCTGTACAATTCATTACATGTACCGGTGTAATAAGTCGCGTTGTCACAGTAAATATTTTTTGGTTTACCTCTACGAGCAGTAAATCGATCTAAACAGGCCATAAAAGCGTCTTTGGTGAGGTCTGAGACGAGTTCTAGGTGCACGGCTTTAACTGCGAAACAAACAAAAATGCAAATCCAGGCTTTGATTAATTTACAACCCCTACCTTTACGGTCAGCTATCAATATTGGGCCAGCGTAATCAGTACCAGTGTTAGCAAATGTGTAGTCTAATTCAGCGCGTGTCGCGGGCAGATTACCCATAATTGGCTGAACTGTCTGTCCCTTAAACCTGCAACATGTGACGCATTGCTCGACAGTTTTACGCGCCAAGTTTCTACCACCTAGAGGCCAATAAAGTTGCTTGGCGCTATTGAGTAACAACTGCGGTCCTGCATGTAAAAATTGCAAATGAAAATATATAAAAATTAATTTAGTTAGACGATGCTTACTACAAAGAATAACTGGATGCTTGACGTCATCACTGTAATAAGTGTTGTCAAGTCTCCCGCCTACTTTTAAAAGGTTGTCCGTGTCAATGTATGGAGTGAGTGGAAGAAGCCTATTCTTAGGGGGAAGAGTTTTGCCTGACTTTAGCGTTGTATATTCTTCTTCGAACATCTCCATTTGACACAATGAGAGGATTGTTTTTCGTGCCTGAGTTAATTCTGAACTCTTAAGAAAACCAGATAGTTTACTTTTATTTTTTGAACAATTATTAATGAACCTCTTAACGTAGGTTACGACTCGAATTAATTTCGAAAATTTGGACACTCTTTCCACGAGGAGAGAGAGAGGCGATTGCTCGACGTTGGCTATTAAGCAAGGTACCATTTCAGGTAAATTAGTTGTCAATGAAGATGGTGCTTTGGGCCATAAGGCTGACTCCTGCTTAAGAAAGTCTGGTCCATTCCACCAAAGACTACAATCTGCTAGAAGTTGCGCGTTAATGCCACGAGATGCTAAGTCAGAAGGATTTTCTTTGGAGGGCACATAGCGCCACGTATAACCAGCAGTAACATCCTGTACCTCGCTCACTCGGTTGCGGACAAAGGGCTTGAGGTTGGCGGGCGATGAAGCCAACCATCCTAAGACAATCATCGAATCGCACCAAAATGTGCATTTATTAAATTTAATTGTGAGTGAGCTCAGTATCTTAGTAAACAGTCTTGCACCCAATAACGCTCCAGAAAGCTCTAGGCGCGGAATTGTACATGCTTTAATAGGCGCAACTTTATTTTTTGAGGCTAAAAGACGAACCGTAGCTACCCCGCTGTTATCCCTTGAACTTACATAGGCGCAAGCTCCATAAGATGCTTCAGAAGCGTCCGTAAATATATGCAGCTCAAGGTTGCTATTGGCATCGCTTAAAATCCAACGCGGTATTCTAATTGTATTTAAAAATGGCAAGGTTGCTTCAAATTTACGCCATAATAGTTTTAAAGTATGGGGCAATTCTTCATCCCATGAGCACTTTTGTTGCCATAACCGTTGCATAATAATTTTGGCTTCTAAAATACAGGCCCCGACTAACCCCAATGGGTCATATACTTGCGCGATTGACGAGAGTACATGACGTTTCGTCGGTCTACTGCATGTTTTTAAATTAATGTTAAAAAATAATGCATCTGTATCACATTGCCAGTTTAATCCTAATGTTTTTGCTGAAGCTGAAGTGCTTAAGTTTTGAATATTTAAATTGCTATCTGTCGTACCAATATGTGACTGAAGGCTTGGCTGTGAATGACTCTGCAATGCGTCCAGGACTGACGTGCTATTTGAGCGCAGCTTACGCAAGTTTAACTTAGCAGAACTTAGCGTGTCTATTACTCCCTTTCCTAACTGAATAGCTTCGTCAATGCTACTACTGCCGCTTAAATAGTCATCCACATAAAAATCATGTACGATCGACTGCTGAATAACTGGATCTGGGGACTCTAGTCCTAACTGTTTGAGGCATCGCGTGGCAAGATATGCTGCACTGGCCGTGCCATACGTTAAAGTGTTAAGAGAATAGCATTCAAGACGATCAGTTGGATTGAAACGCCACAGAATTTGCTGAAGGCATCTTTGTTCAGGTGCAATTAGCATCTGACGGTACATTTTTTCAATGTCACCTGAAATTACATATTTATGTTGTCTGAACCTGAGCAAAATTGAAATTAAATCATCTTGTACAGTTGGCCCGACTGTCTGAATCTCGTTTAATGAGATGCCTGACTTAGTGGGCGCAGACGCATCAAAAACGACCCGTAATTTGGTTGTGAGACTCGATTCTCGTACAACGCCATGATGTGGCAGAAAACATTCGACTTCAGTCAGAACCGACTTCCGCGTAGATTGTGACATATGACCCAAATCCAGATATTCAGACAAGAACGCATCGTAATTCTGTTTTAATTGAGGATCATTTTTCAACCTTTTTTCTAAAGATAAGAAACGACACTTAGCCATTTCATAAGAGTCACCAAGAACGGTAGGTGATTGTTTAAGCGGCATGGTCACAACAAAACGACCATCATCTGTACGCTTTGTATTTTTTAAGAAGTGCTCTTCACACTGTCGCTCTTCCGCCGTAAAGTGGTGAACGGGCAAGACACTATCTAGCTCCCAAAAACGGGTGAGTTGCTTCTCAACATCGTTATCAAGTAATTCTGAAGCATGACAAACGGTGTGATATTTTTGATTGGTTAGAATAGACCCCGAAATTAGCCAACCTAATTTAGAGGCACATAAAACTGGTTGACTTTTCCCTAAATCGATCCTATTGGTACCTATG
Source organism: Apotomis capreana (assembly GCA_947623375.1). Classification (NCBI taxonomy): domain Eukaryota; kingdom Metazoa; phylum Arthropoda; class Insecta; order Lepidoptera; family Tortricidae; genus Apotomis; species Apotomis capreana. Next base: position 5,903,624 of record OX392520.1, read on the forward strand.
ACGTCCCAAAAGGTTTCCGCGCCGACAAGAATGTCTATGACTGACGGAATGTTAAATGTGGGATCCCCTAACTGTATATGTGACGGTATTTGCAAGCTCCTAACATTTATAAAGGAAGATGGTAACATTTTTGTGATCTCAGGCAGCACGAGGCACCTAAGGTTCGTCTTATAATCCCCAACCATCGAATGAATTGTTAAGTTGCAAGACTGAGTACTTTTAGATAAGGAATTGTTAATACCTGTTACCGTGGAGCTTTCACTTCGCTGATACTTTCTTCGACGAACAAAGATTTTCCTCTGGCAAAAAAACCGTTACGTAGGCTGGCCGTCGTAGTTCCCCGCGGCTGCTTTGTTCGGTAAATCTGCTTCAAGGTGGGATGCTGCGGCGGCGGGCTCGCGAAGAACTCGTCCGTGCAACAAAGCGCGATTCAGGCTGCGTCTCTCGTAGGTGCTGATGATGAAGATGAACTCTTGCGGCTCTTCTTCGACGGGTGAAGGACCAATGTTGAGGCCTAGGTTCCTTTCTAGTGCAGTTGGGAATAGCCTAGGTGGATATTCAATAAGAATATTTTATTTAACTTTAAATTAAAATAGTATAATTGTCAAAAATAAGAAATACAGAGTGTTGGTCGTTCCAAGGGTGATTTAAAAATTGACCGTTGAAGGCGGCCGGTGGCGGTTGTACCCGAAGGGCCCGATGATCGGCGATCTTCGTGCTTCGGCTGAAGACGTCGGTGGTGACGTCATTTTGGATGCGTTCTGAACACCTATAATATTTAGTTTTAGCGGAAAACAATATTATAGTCTGATTAACCCTAAGAATATTTGTGTTTGTTTTTAGCATGATAAGTACAAGGTTGTGATTTTATAATATGAGAGATTTTATTAGCCTTTTGAAATGTTATAAGCAACGGAGGTTTTAAGTAACTTGCGTAATGTTTTTATACAGAAAAATTGAGAATAGATAGTATTTGATATGTTAAGACGGTAATTGTTGCTTCTGAGCTTTTAATTTGTAAGAAACCTGCATTTAAAATTTGGAAACATTTTAAAAAAGTATGTTGATAAAAGTTGATTGATACTTAAGTCGTTTTATTTTCACAGTTTCTTTTTGCCGGTGGACACTTACCACATTTCAGTTAGTCCTATAAAGAACGTAATGACATTTACGTCAAAATTATTGAATCTTAAAATAAATATGCATCTGGTTACAGCATTTATGCTTTATGGAAATAATACTCGTTTCACCATTTTAGTACAGTTACTTCTGGCGTTTACAGCGTTTTCACGTAACGAAAAAAAGAGTTCAATTGTCGTAACCGCCACTAAGTCGTAAACCAGTCTTTTTTGTTAAATATTAAATATGTCAGTTGAAAGAAAACCATACGTTATGAATTAGATCCAAATATCAAGCATTTTCGTTCATAAATGAAAGAGTTATGATTTTTTTTCTCGAAATCGAAAAGTTTTTTGGCTCTGGTGTAAAGTTTGCATTTTGGCGGTTACTACGTTCTCGCTTTTTGCCATCGATATACACTTTTATCCCCCATTACCTATGAAAAGCCCATAAAAACTTTCATCCCCTTATTTTAAGGGTGGGGGGTGATTTTCTAAAAATCCTAGAATGTGTATTTTATTTATAACAATGAGCCCAATAGGTATAAATTTTCAGACCTCTAGTATCAAAATTTGCGAAAGTCTCATACAAACTTTCATCCCCTAGTTTAAGGGGTTGGGGGGTAAAAGTTCCAAGTTTCAGAATTATTCTATTGTTTGTGTACTAAACCTAGCTTACATACCAAATTTCAGCTTTCTAGGTCATCGGGAAGTACCCCAGAGGTTTTGATACATAAGTGAGTGAGTGGCAAAATCGGCGTATTTTAGGTACCAATAAAACCTAAAGTATAAAAGCTAGATCAATGAAATTTAGTACATTTCATATGTTCCCTAACTGCATCTTAACCTGTGAATTTGGGCGCTCTGGTGTTAACTGGGACGAAACTATGAGGGTTTGAAAATGAGACGAAACGGTTCGAGAAAAGGTAGGTAGTGCCCCGCCTCTTTTTTTTTCGTCTTGGCGGGGGCACTACCGTGCCCCCAGATAATACACGTTTGCGACTTTAACATGGATAAAGGTGCTATGTAAAAACAGCTAAAAGTGAAAACTATGATAAAAAAATATATATATGCCATGTGGGTACTATTCATAACACTTTTTTCCACTACAATTTCTTCTCACTGGTAAAACTGTTGCCACCTTCTTTCATCCATTGAGTTTTAGGCTTTTACGACTTAAAACAAATCGAGAGGGGTTTTATTAAAACTTCAATTGTAAATAATTAAATAACTGCGGTACGCAAATAGACAATGGCAAGACGGTATGGTCGCGAAACTGACCTTTAGCGTTACTCGGTCCGGTGGCACTAAACGAGTTATTCCTTTATGATCATGTTAGAATAATGGCATAGACGTGTTTATGTCAAAATGGCGTTACTTGGTCCGGTGGCACTAAACGAGTTATTCCTTTATGCTCATGTTAGAATAATGGTATAAATGTGTTTATGTCAAAATTCAAAAATATAACTGTAATTATTTCTTTGGGTTCGTGCGTAATTTTGACACGAGATCATTTGTTCCCTTGTAAACGTCTGCAATGCAGAATAATAGTAACTTATACCTTTATGAACCTCAACTTATACCCTTTAAAAACTAGGTTAGGAGACAGCTAGAGATATGTCCTTTTGATATGTTATGTAGTTTGACGAGCTGATTCCAATGGTGCAATAAAAACCAAAGGGAATAACTCGAGTTAGTCCGTTCTTCACTGGAGGCACTGATTTGTGAGACGGGTTGCGTGCCTTATATCGAGTAATGAAATTCAGAAGCGAAAGGAGAGAAGGACAATCAATATGCGCGTGAATGACTTTATAAAGAATAATTAAATCGTTGCATTTTCTGCGGGATGAAAGAGATACTACATTGAAGTGCTTGAGCCTGCTGATGTATGATTTGAGTTCTCGACCGAGATAAAGTCTATAGGAGAGAATGCTGAGGAACTGCTTTTGAACTCTTTCTATCCTGTCAATATGAATTTTGTAATAGGGTGACCAGATCGCACATCCGTACTCTAAAGTGCTTCGGACTAGGGAGTAGTATACATATTTCAAGGTATTAATATTTTTGAAATCTCTGGTGGAGCGAGATATGAATCCGATCAGCTTAATGCTCTTAGAAATTAATTTATCATAATGAGTATAAAAGGTTAATTTTTCATCAAAGTGAACACCAAGGTCACGGATAACTGACGTGCCATTTAATTTATAATCTTTAAGTGAATAGTTAAATAAGATTTTTTGTTTTGATGATGTAAAGGATATCCCATCAAAAACATAAATGTAAAATGAGAGCCAAGTTCAATATCGCGTGCACTTCGCCGACAAAAGAATTGAGATCTGCAAGAGCGCCAAGTTCTTTGCCCTAAAATTTTTAGATACAAGGACATGCTACATACTCAATGCATTTATTTTACTTGGGGAGTAATTCAATATCAAGATTTGACTTGGCTAGTTTTCACAAAATAACTAAATTTTATAAAAGTAACATAGTCATAGTCATAGTTCATTATCAAGCTAACAGTATAAGTAACAAGACGTAAACTAACTTGCGTACTTACCTTTACGAAAATAGGTTAATGATTTGATTGATTTTGATTTATAATATAAATTTATATTTTAAAACTAGCCAAGTCACGTCTTGATATTGAATTACACCCCAAGTAAAATAAATGCATTGAGTATGTAGCATGTCCTTGTATCTAAAAATTTTAGGGCAAAGAACTTGGCGCTCTTGCAGATCTCAATTCTTTTGTCGGCGAAGTGCACGCGATATTGAACTTGGCTCTCATTTTACATTTATGTTTTTGATGGGATATCATTACTTTTTGTACAGAAATTATTATGATGTGTAAATTACTTAATTATTATTTGTTAATTAGCTCTGTGTGCTAATCTAGTACATCTTTTGAAAGTTTTGAACAAACAAAGAATTTACCAAAACGGTTAGTACGTATTGGATTTTTTGTGCATGTATGTGTAAGTGTGTGCGTGTGAGTGTATATGCTATTCTAGTATATCTTTCAAACAAAAAAAGAATTTTCCAAATCGGTTTATAAATGACAGAGTTCTGAGGCAACAACCATCAATAATAATAATAATAAAAAAACATAAAAAAATCACTGTTTTAGATTTTTATATGTATACACACACAATCACTAAGCTGGATGCCAAATTTCACCTTTCTAGGTCACCTGGAAGTGGGTTAGGTTTTTGATTACTAGTCAGTCAGTCAGTCAGTCAGTCAGTCAGTCAGTCAGTGCTAAAAATACCGTTTTTTGGACTTTAATATCTCAATAACTATTTAACCTATATTAATGAAATTTGGGGTTCTACTTGTTCTAAAGGATCTTAATACATAAGCCAAATTTCATTTTTTTATGTTAAATAGATTTGGAGTTATTGGGGGGTCAAAAGTGGCTCCAAACGGTTCGTGTAATATAACACACGGCTGCTGCTCGCCAGTTCCTGCGGTGAACTTGGCTGGACACGCTGCCGCGTGTCTAGATAATGTAACATTTATCAGAGTTTAAAAACATACGATTTGTAGTGCACCAATCTGCTACAATATTAAGGTTATCCTGCAAAATTACACAGTCCTCAGTATTATTTATTGTTAAAAATATTTTGAGATCATCTGCATATAGAAGACAAGGGCAAGACAGATGCTCAATCAAGTCATTGATGAAAACAACAAACAAGAGAGGTCCTAAATGAGAACCTTGCGGAACGCCTGAAGTTATAGTGATTGGTGCAGAAAGATGTCCTTTGATATTTATAAGCTGACTTCTATTATTCAAATAAGAACGAATCCATCTCAACAAATTGTCATGAATACCGTAACCTTCTAGCTTTTTGACGAGTATTGCGTGATCAACTTTATCAAAGGCCTTTGAAAAATCTGTATATATTGAGTCTACCTGAGTTCTCTTTGCAAAAGCACAACACAAATAATTTTTGTACACTAGTAGATTACTGAGGGTAGACCTATTTGAGATAAAACCGTGTTGATTAGGAGAAATAATTGATTTAAAATGTGAATAAAAACAGTTGTATAGGACAGCTTCAAATAACTTAGCGAAGATTGATAAAATACTGATGGGCCTGTAATTTTGACATAGACTTTTTTCTCCAGGGCCCTATTCAATAAACATTACAATCCGACAAATTTGTAAAAAAGTGACATAATTGTAGAATTGTAAGGTAAAAACTTGTTCAATAAAAGTACAAATTTGTAATTGTACCACTGCTAAAAAATGTTAAAATGTCACACTTGTAAACCCTGTTCAATAAAACTTTACAATTGCAAAAAACGCCTGTCGCTTTCGATGACAATTGTAATTTACAAATATGTCATGGTAAGTTACAATTTACAATTAAGTGTAATATTATGTTTTTTTAATGACTAACAATGACGGTAGAATAAAATTTAATTGCTAACTTGTTCAACAAATTGCATTTCAGAGTACGTTCACGATTAAATCGCAGTTATTATTTCAACCATATGTCGGTACCTACAATACAATACAACAACACTTTATTGCACACCAACAAGAAAAATATTACATAAGAAATCAAAAATATTACACAATTCAGGCCAGCGGACCTCATCACCGAAGAATCCGTTAACAATTAAAGTTGTCACCCGTGTCAGACAGTTATGTACAGTCGCTTTAGAAATTCCATGCGTACCTATCTGCTATTATATGGTATTGTGAGCCAGAGCCCATCCAATGCAAAGCGCACAAAATTTGCTCGGCGGGTGTAAGAGCTGTGAGCAAGCTCGTTGCTCATTGCATTTATCAAATATTTGACGGTAGTCTTGCTTACTCTGAATTTCTCATTAAATGTGAAATCGGTAACATCAAGATTGAAATTCCTCCTTCTTCGAAATATTCGCCTGCGTAGCACAATAACCACTGACATTTTTCGTCACTTTCACTACTTGATGATCACGTGAGCATCAAAGGTTTCGAAAAGCTACGAGTATGTCTAAACTGTATTCAACAATTTTTACACCGGGTGAGAGCGCCTGTCAGAATTTTGTTACAATTCTACAAATATGTAAACTTGTAACTACAAGTATGCGTTTAATAAACTGGTTTTTCTGACAAAATTGTAAATTATTGCCTGTCAAGTGAAAATCTTTATTGAACAGAGATATGTAAAATTGTCGTTACAATCCGACAATTTTGTAAATTTTTCACCATTACAAAATTGTAACTTGTATTTTTTATTGAACAGGATCTACATAAAAATGTAAATTGTAATTGTAATTACAAATTGTAAATTGTAAGTTTTATTGAATAGGGCCCAGATTTGTGTATGGGTATAATGTGAGCAATTTTCCAAAGAGTCGGAAAAACACCCGCCTTAATAGATTTGTTAAAAATGATGCAAAGAGGTAAACAGAGCTCCTGACCACAATTTTTTACAAACACTGGAGGTATGCCATCAGGACCAGCGCCTTTGTCACTGTCAAGACCTTTAATGTATGTCATCAATATTCACATTAGTATCGCATAAGCTGATGTTAGTTTTTAAGGAACCTGGGAATGTGTATGTGCTAGGATCAGTAGATTTTTCAAAAACGGAACCAAAGTAGCTCGAGAACATTTCGCATACTTCTGTGGGATTTGATGACACCAAGTTGTTATATTTCATAGTGACAGGAACAGAGTTATTGCCTTTTTTCTCATTAACATATCTCCAGAAGTGTTTAATATTATGCCTAATTGATTCTTGTACCGAACTAATATATGTATTGTAACAACTGTCAATAAGTTTTTTGCATCGTGTCCGAAGAAGGTCAAAGCTGTCATAGTCACGTGGGTTACCAAATTTCTTATAACGCCGATGGTATTTCAATTTTTCCTTTAGAGAGCGAACTAATATCGGGTTGAACCAACTAGGGTACATACGAGATCTAATTTTTTTCATTGGCGTGTGTTTCTTGATAATTTCATTTAATTTATCATGGAATATTTGCACAGCGGCATCTACATCGATATCTGACAATAGTAGCTCCCAGTCGACTGCAGCCAATTCCTTACGTATTTCATCAAAATTACATTTATAAAAGTCAGGTCTTTCGTTATTACGAGGAATAATGGCCTTAGGTGAAGAAGTTACAAAATCAATATCTATCAGCAAGGCAGGATGATGTTCGTCAGTTCGACTTAAGGGTGCAGCACCATAGACGCTAACTTTGCCAACATTTGACAGTATGAGATCCAAAAATCGATTGTTTTTATTTGGGACATTATTATACTGTGTAAGATTGCACAAGGAGATGGTATCAAGCAATAAGTCAGATTTTGGATCACGAGTGGAAATTGAAGGAGAAATGTCTGAGGAGTTAGGTAGTTTTGTCCAGTGAATGTGGGGTGCGTTAAAATCACCAACGCAGATGAATTCAAATTCCTTATTAGAGTGTGACATTTTGCTTTGAAAATTAGTGTAAAACGATTTAAGTTTGGCTATTTCCAAATCTGGTGGTAAATAACAAACACAAATAATTATGGTACAATTGTTAGTTACATCGACTTGAAGCCAGAGATCCAGCTGCTGTTTTAAGCCCGAGTTTTAAGTAAAGAAAGATTTTAAGCTCTATAAAAAGGTCGTAAACGCCCTAGAAACTGTAATCACTTATTACCTTCTGGAAGTCAACTTACGTCCTTTAAAAGAAAAAATATGAAATTTGGCGATAACTCAAAAACGGCTCAACCGATTTTGTTCAATATAGTTTTCATTGAAAGTACTTATAAGGCCTCATTTACATGAATTTTTCCGAATTTTTTGACCCGTGGTTGAAAAGTTAGAGGGGGGGGGGGGGGGGGGCATTTTTTTTTACCGTTCTGTCGGCGTTATACATACACATACTCATACCAAATTTCAGCTTTCTAGTATGAATGATCACGGAGCTAAGCCGCGGACGGACGGACGGACAGACGGACATGGCGAAACTATAAGGGTTCCTAGTTGACTACGGAACCCTAAAAAAGGAACTACTAAAATAATGTAAATTAAAATAAGTACAACAGCATAGTGCTTGCTATTCATGTAGGTTTGTGAGTGTGTGTGATTGTATGTATTAGTGGATGAGTTTGTCTTATGTGTAAAATATTTGTGTGTGCAAAAAAAGGAAAGAAAATGAAAAATGAAGAATTGAAAAAGGACAAAGAGGCAGATTATTGAAACCTGCCTTGCATATCCAACAAGTGACTGTGCACTAACTTTTTGTTCTTATACAACGACATATATTCTATTCTGTACAATATCCAACAGCTTTTATATAATCGAATAAGGATCCCGGTAAATTAAAATAAAATTGAGTCAAGCAAAAATATCAAATGTACAATTTTTCGCGGACATACCATTAGGACTAACTACACTGAAGACTTCTCTAAAAGTCGGGAATGACAGTCTACGTTCAACATTCCTACAGAGTGCTAAACGCTCCATACAAATGGCCACCGAAATGTGACGTCACTCGTGGGGTGGGTATCAATATTTGTATCGAGACAATAAGTCATTTGGCATTTTCATCATGAAAAAGTGCGTTTAAGTCCATGGTTGTCATTCAATTACTGTTTTGTAAATTATGAGGATTCTGAAAAAAAACTTCTGGATGGATGGAAAGTCACAAAATTTGCGTATATTTGAAGTCACATATTTCAAAAAATATATACGTACGCACTCATAACCACGGAGGATTTCTTTATTTCCGTTGTCAAACTGACATGAGTGAAAAAAGATCCGTGTTACAAGTATACGGTAGTTTGTAACTTAGAGTCAAATTGTCATAATCTTATTGACATAACTAACCAACAGTTTGGGATGTAATAATCATCAAATCAACTTCCACGATGATTCGTATACCTACTAAACATTGTTGGATTTCACCTACTAAGCATTGGATTTGGTGCTGAAAACAATTAGTTACGAGTAAATCGAGTAATTAACACTCATAGCTAGTCGTGTTATCAAATTGTACCACTAAGCGACCGTATAATTAATAAAATTGGTTAAAAAGTTATTTCACGGAAAAATATTAAATACAGGGTGAAATAATATTTTGCGAAAAAAAAAACATATTTATTTCTTTCAGTACTAAAATATAGAGAAACAGCAGATGAAAGACATCCTAAAAAGCATGCGTTGGCGGATACCGCGGTAGCGCACCGTGCAGGTTATTGCTCGTCCCTCTACGTCTAGTTGCCAAGACAAACTTACGCGTCGAAAAACCGACTTTTAACGAAAGCCAGTGAATAAAAACACAAGTTGCTTTCCTTCATAATTTCATGAGCTAAGAACCGTCAAAATGCAATTTTGCGTTTGCGATCGGGCGTCTGTGCGAGAGATGCTACACGGAAGTGCACAACCGGTCATGCAGAGTGCGACTAATTAAAATTTGCGTTAGTCCGGTTGGTCAAGTTACGATAGGTGAGCGCGCCCCTCCCCCCGCAACGTTAACTCCGAGCTTCATTCTGCCCCCGATCATCCACACGTTACTAATTACTTATATGGACAACACATTTTATAGTGAAAATTTTACCTAGGTTTTTTCCAAATGGCATCTTTTGATACTTAATGCCTGGGGAAAACATGAACGGTCATTAATATTTCACCCTGTATAATTGCGCGGATATATAGCGGTGGAAGGCGATTCCACCTCAGCCTGCTGACATGCGTGCTGTATTGCTGGTGTTGTTCGTCGCGGCGTATGCTGCCTACGCTGATATAGATGCCGTAAGTTTTACAATATTTTCAAAAATAGCAATTTTATCTGAAATCAGGGTTGAGCTGGTTTTCTACACATTCCTTGACTATGATAATAATAGATGTATTTTTCAGGACACATTGACCAATCTTTACGAGACTCAGGATAATGTTCAGCACGTTCCAATGGTAGGTCCAACACAACTGGTGTAGATACATGATGTAAAGTGCCATGCGTCAATATTATAAACTCACTTTGATGCATATGTAATATGTTTTATTCTCATTTAATGCACTGTTTCTACTTAAAAAATTTCTTCATATATTAGGCGACTCAAAACCTTGCATTTCTATAATATATATACATATATACTCTTTTTAATTAATTTCCAAAAAAAGGTGTACTTACATAACTGCATGCAACTGTAATTAACTCGCCAAACTGTATATATATAAATTCAATGTCAACACAAGTCAACTCAATGTCATTCATTTATTTCATTCTAAAGTGCCTTTATTACGACTTATGACTTGGCAGCTGACAAAATCAGAGATTTAATACCATAACAGTACCGTAGCTACCACGAGGTCACCAGGTAATGGCGACTCACTCGTGAAACACTCGTGTGATCCTATTATGAAACTCGCCTACGGCTCGTTTCATAAAAACACACTCGTGTCTTAAGACCTCTCATTATTTAGCAGTTGCATAAACTACTATAACATAATTACATAATAATATTAATAAGTTTCAGCTCTGTACGTTTTTACATCAGCCTTCACTTAATTATTTGACGACTATAGTTATTTTTTTCATATTTATGTGTTTAAGGCTTACCTGAATAAAGACCGTCGACTTATTAACCAACCACTACGAGAGCGCTTTCCTGCGGCTGAAAGGAACATAAAGTCAAGTCGGGAAGCAAGAAAAAAAGGCGGGGTAATTATTATTCCTTGTCACGAGCATGGAGTTTCATAGACGTCGTTCAACACGCTGGGACATCACGGCCTCTCGTGTCTAAAAAGTGCAGGCTGCTTCTCTAGGCATGCCGCTTAAAGACAATATCCGCTGTTCTCTTGCCATCGTCAACGTGCCGGCAGTTCTAGATCCACCGGGCATCGCCAGGGATGATGGCAAGAGACCGGACGGAATGTCACTAATTCCGGGGAGATTGATCCGGGTGCTGGTGTGGGACGCCACTTGCGCAGACACACTGGCCCCAACTCATCTTCATGGAACATCGTACAGAGCAGGCGCGGCAGCAGAGGCGACAGAAAATTTTAAGCTAAATAAATATAGAGGTCTCGGCCCAAAATATAATTTTATTCCTTTCGGGGTCGAGTCCTTAGGTTCGTGGAGTTCACAGCGCCCACAAATTTTACAGAGATATTAGTAAAAGGTTAATAAAAAGTACTGGAGAACAAAAAGCTAGCAGCTTCCTCGCACAACGCATTAGCATTGCGATTCAGCGACGAAATGCTGTCAGTTATATTTATTTTATTTTATTTATTCAAACACAAAACAAAAGAGTACCAGTAGGTACAGTACCAGTTGGTGCAAATCAGAAATCATTTTTACAGAAAGCATTTAGGATACAATCAGATACTAAATATCTAGACACGCGGCAGCGTGTCCAGCCAAGTTCACCGCAGGAACTGGCGAGCAGCAGCCGTGTGTTATATTACACGAACCGTTTGGAGCCACTTTTGACCCCCCAATAACTCCAAATCTATTTAACATAAAAAAATGAAATTTGGCTTATGTATTAAGATCCTTTAGAACAAGTAGAACCCCAAATTTCATTAACATAGGTTAAATAGTTATTGAGATATTAAAGTCCAAAAAACGGTATTTTTATCACTGACTGACTGACTGACTGACTGACTGACTGACTGACTAGTAATCAAAAACCTAACCCACTTCCAGGTGACCTAGAAAGGTGAAATTTGGCATCCAGCTTAGTAATTGTGTGTGTATGCATATAAAAATCAAAAACAGTGTTTTTTTTATGTTTTTTTATTATTATTATTATTGATGGTTGTTGCCTCAGAACTCTGTCATTTATAAACCGATTTGGAAAATTCTTTTTTTGTTTGAAAGATATACTAGAATAGCATATACACTCACACGCACACACTTACACATACATGCACATAAAAATCCAATACGTACTAACTGTTTTGGAAAATTCTTTGTTTGTTCAAAACTTTCAAAAGATGTACTAGAATAGCACACAGAACTAATTAACAAATAATAATTAAGTAATTTACACATCATAATAATTTCTGTACAAAAAGTAATGATATCCCATCAAAAACATAAATGTAAAATGAGAGCCAAGTTCAATATCGCGTGCACTTCGCCGACAAAAGAATTGAGATCTGCAAGGGCGCCAAGTTCCTTGCCCTAAAATTTTTAGATACAAGGACATGCGACATACTCAATGCATTTATTTTACTTGGGGTGTAATTCAATATCAAGACTTGACTTGGCTAGTTTTAAAATATAAATTTATATTATAAATCAAAATCAATCAAATCATTAACCTATTTTCGTAAAGGTAAGTACGCAAGTTAGTGTACGTCTTGTTACTTATACTGTTAGCTTGATAATGAACTATGACTATGTTACTTTTATAAAATTTAGTTAGTTTGTGAAAACTAGCCAAGTCAAATCTTGATATTGAATTACACCCCAAGTAAAATAAATGCATTGAGTATGTCGCATGTCCTTGTATCTAAAAATTTTAGGGCAAGGAACTTGGCGCCCTTGCAGATCTCAATTCTTTTGTCGGCGAAGTGCACGCGATATTGAACTTGGCTCTCATTTTACATTTATGTTTTTGATGGGATAATATATATACACGATGATTTTTAATCGATGATCAGGTACCAACTTTTCTAACTCAGTAATTGATAGCGGTCACGTTGAAGTCGTAATTACATGAAAACAAGCATTTATTTTTCTATGATAATTTATATTTTGAAACCAATTTTGTCTTAAATTCTTTGTCACCGTACTAATCTGTATCTGTGAGTTTACAACCTCTTTAATAATTTAATAGGAATGACACTTTATGTTTAATAACTTGACATTACATAAACAAAGTCGTAGAAAATTTCGTAAAATTTCCCGCCAAAGCGATGACACTTGACGTAGACCTATCGTACGTCTATAATTTATGTAGGATGACCATGTATCTAGTGGTTATTAGTTTTAATAAGGTGTTAATTTTTAATTATAACATAATTAAATAAATATTCATATTATTCTACTCCTGATCACCGATTAAGAGTCATCGACTCATCGTGTGTATATAAGTTTTTGATGATTTGGTGTAGGGACGCCCAGCCGGAGACAGGCGGGCTATCGATCGCTTGATTACGTTCATTCAGCCAAGAATATATGTATATATAAGTAAGGTACTTGCGCCAAATATGGCCTTAAAATTTTATAGTGATAACCGTTCGGTTTTAATAGTCATGTTCATTGTTCGGTTCCATAGACATAAGTCAAGTACCTTATACGATAACTGTATTTAGAAAGATACATACAAATATTTATCTCCAAGATTAGGTTTCAGTTGCGATGTCCGTGTAAAGAAGAAAAAACATTTTTTTTATCTACAGAAAAAACTGTTACTTTTTTCTAGGACTGAGGAAGGTTATTTCCTAAACAAAAATTCATTTTTTTTTTTAATTGCATCCATTCCCCATTACTTGTACCTACATGTTAAAACATTTTCTGTTTTTTATACAACCTCAATTAAACCGTTTTGTTTAATTTTCAGGGTACGAAGCAGCAGCTAAGAAGCAAAAAGAAGCTGGTGAGAAAAATTTACTATTTTCTGTATTCTTAATGAATTTATGTATTAAATATTTAAATATCGGTTTGAACATATATATATACTTATAGGAAAACGTCCCTGTGCTCGACACTGTGCCAATAGTTGCCATGTTATGTCATTAGCTCTTGAATGTTATGTCATTAGCAATAGAGGTGGATATGGTGTCAACTATTAGGCATTACCGTGTCGAGCACAGGGACGTTTACCTTATGTACATAAGTAGTTTCTACTCTGAGATTGGTTAAATTAAAAAACGCGTCCTTCATCCGTATGATGACCCTCTTTTATGCTTCTTTGTATTTGGGTAAACATATCCACCATCAGGAGATTCGCAGCTACCTACCCATATACCAAAAATAGTTGAAATCGGTCCAGCCGTTTCGGAGGGATGAGTGGGTCAATGGAAATTATGACCAAAAGATGCCCATAATACAAAAAAAAAAGACGATCCTGAATCACGCTGTTTAGATTTCTTGAAATCTATAGAAAACAGGTTTTCGATACAAATCTAGAACTTTATAATAGTATATGTGGATATAGATTTTTTTATATAGATTATATGGAATTTGTAGTCAAATTAAATAATGCCGTGAGCATTATGGGCACTTTCGCACCGGAAACGATAACGAGCGGGTTTGACTATTGTAATTAGGTTAGTTATTATGTTGACGTTAATAATGTAATTATTTACTAAATAAATTTTGAACTTTATTATAACATATGTAAATATATTAAGTATTATTATATTAAATTGTGAATTATATCAAATGAGCGTTAAATTAAATATATTGTTTATTAAATAGTTATACCAATTTATCATACCTATACTATTTTTTTTCATGAAATCCTTTGTCCACTCATCTCTCATAAGTGACTTGATCAATTGAAACATTTTTAGTACACGAGTGCAGTCTGACCAAAAAGATTAGAAATTAAAAAGTGGCAATACTGAAGTGTCGTCCCCGTTTTCTTAGATTGATTAGAAAGGGACGACACTACAGTATTGCCACTTTTTAATTTCTACTCTTTTTGGTCAGACTGTAGTTAGGCATCCTGGAGAGAAGAGCCCAATTAAAAAAACTGACATACCTAATGCTTGTCTATGTTTGCCCTGCTATAATACAGAAGCTTGTGCCAAAGATTATACCTAGATTTGCCAGGAACACAGGAACGCTTATTCGCTTAACCCTTAACCACCTAGGCAAGGTCCTCAGGACCAGACAAATACAAAATTTGTGAATAACTCATCGTATGTTCATGGCACGGACCTCTGTGACCTTGTACCTTTCCTCACTGCCGTCTCAGTGCTAGCCATGCGTTCGACGCGTTCGGACGTGTGCCTCTGTGAATTTGGTGAGTATAAAACTGTCGTCAGTGGTCTCAGCGACCTTGCCTAGGTGGTCACGTATTATATCTTGCTGGTCTCTGAGACCTTGCCTAGGTGGTTGCGTTTATTTTTATGAGGTTGTAATTTCCAATACTTGATCGCATATCATGTTTAGTTTTAGTTAAAAATGCTTCCTAATGACGCAACGATCGAAAGATGGTTACGAGAAGTGCCCTCCGATGAAGATGTCTTGCCGGATGATGAAGGTAGCGATTTAGAATCAAACTTAGAACCACCAGGGTTTTAGATGGATGTCATGTTCGGCTTTAGTCATGTTCTGCTATAGTCATATACTGTTTTTATCATGTTCTGATGACGAAGTGCTATTATTGCAAGTTTGAAAATGTTGCTCAACTTGTGACCAAAAAAGCAGCGGAAGACGCAGTACATAGGTATGTATTGAATGCAAGAAACCAATCTGCATTCAATGCTCGAATAAACTGTTTATTGGCTGCCGCGAGAAACAGCTATAAAAATTATTGGTTTTATATAAAAATAATAGCTGATTAGCTTGACTGAATATTGTACTTTAAGATTTATCAAGAAAAAAATAAATGGTTTAAGAATATTTTGTGATCTCGTGTTCCAAAATTTAAATTTTTGTTATTTAAAACATTTTACGGGAACATGATTAAGCTAAAGAAATGGCTATTTTAATAGCTTGCAATTTTATAAAAATTACTTGTTTTTATATAAAATTTATAGCTGATTTGCATGACTGATTATTGTACTTTAAGATTTAACAAGAAAAGAATATATAGTATTAGAATATTTAGTGATCTCATTATCCAAATGTTTTAAATTTTATTTTTCGTAAAAACCATAAGGGTATGTTATAATGTTAAGTTTAAAGAACATATTGCTGATTAATGTTGTATCGATATTTGTTAATAAATGCCTAAAACCGTTAAAACGGTAAATATTATATAAATGTACCTCTAACATAAATATTTAAAAATATTTTAGACCCATTTCAAGTAGAGGTCTCCATGACCTCTTGTAGGTGGTTGTGCTATAGAAATCGGACGTAGGTAGTTAAGGGTTAAATTTCAGATAAAACATTTTTTGTATCAATTATTGAATCAGTTAGCATATGAAAGTGTGTCTTAAGTTGAATAAAGTGTAAAAAGTAAAATCGGGATGACACTACATGCAATTTAACGTAATTAGGTACCTATTCAATTTCTTATGATTTCTTCTCTTCTTCTACATTCAAAATAATAAAATACCATGTTTTTAACTTTCAGTTCGTAAGTATCAACACAAAGGAATTGTTTTCATTTGGAAAATGCACTGTTTAATAAATAAGTTCATAATTGTTAGGGTTCCGTACCCAAAGGGTAAAAACGGGACCCTTTTAGGTACTAAGACTCCCACGGTCCCCCTGTCTGTCTGTCTGTCTGTTACTAGGCTGTATTTCATGAACCGCTATAATTAGACAGTTGAAATTATCAGATGTTGTATTCCTGTTGCCAATATAACAACAAATACTAAAAAACAGAATAAAATATATTTAAGGGGACTTACATATATGCCATATTGCATACCATACAACAAACGTGATCGGTTGCGTTACCTTTGCACCTCATTTGTATCCGGCGCCATACATAATACATACCAAGTGTAAACTAAACCCGGCCAGTTAAGATGGGATAAGTATTTGTACGGAATCCTCGCGAGTCAAACTCGCACTTGTTTTTAATACTCATATTATAGGTAGTTAGAGCAGGTACACATTGGGCGCTCGGCGCTGCGTTGGGCGCGCGTTGATAGCGTACACACACCGCGTTCAGCAAGGCGTTCAACGAGCGTCAGAGCCTACATGAAAGCGCGCGATCAAATTTACGACAAAATGGTGGCGCATGTATCTCGAAGCGCGCGGCTGACGCGCGTTCGTACGGAAATATGTGAACGCGCGTTTGACGCACGCTTGACCAGAAACGCGCGCTTGCATGTGTACACCTAGATAAGAACTAAAAACGCGTTACCAAAGCACGCGCTTCAAAACGCTTAATGTGTACTCGCTCTTAGATTTGCGATCTGATTGCTTCATTAGTTCATTACATTATGAATTTAGGAATATCGGAACGGGGAATGAGCTACAATAGAATTTGTAATAAAATTAAATAGATTGGTAATGAAAATAGCCAATACACAATGGTGGAAGGCGAACATTGCTTATGTGTAATTTTCTGTTTGTTTCTCAGTGTCTTGTATCCCAAAATATACTTTTTATTTATACCCGGTGTTTATCTAAAGCCTAAAAGTATATAAATATTTATAAAATTATAAAAATGAAATCTTTGCCCTATCGTCACGCCTAAACGACTGCGCCGATTTCAGTGACGTGACGTGAAGTCAGTGATCGTTTAGGTGCGTGCAAAATGCGAAATGGCATTTTTTTTATTTACTTATGTTAATTAAATCATTATGCATATTTAAACTTTTTAGTTCATGGTATGTTTACTTTTAATTTTTAAATTAGAATAATATATTTTTTTATATTGTTAGATATTAGAAACTACAAAATGTACAGTTATTAAACACTTTACCTAAGCTAGAGCAGAGAGTACGTTGATATTTAAAAACTATATAAATAGTAGATATTGCACACATCAGCATCACAACACAAGACGTCTGGCTAGTTTATAGGATCACTTTGTTGTCCGCCCGTCCGTCCGTCTGTCAAGATCTCGGGAACACGTGTTGGTATCGAATTGAAAGTAAAACCATAAACTAGTCTAACAGTCCCTTTAAGCTGTGAAAAATTTCTAAGTTAACATAAAAATTGATACCGCCGTTTATGCCGCAAAAACTTATAAAGGGAATCAAAATTTAATACCTATTAACCGTTCACCTAGAACTATGAAATTTGGCAAGTAATATCGTCATATAAATATTGACACAAAGGTAAATTATGAAAGAAAAATGTAATGTGATCCGCTGCAAGGTAAACGCACATCCTAGGGTATGGCTTATGCGCATAAGCATTTTAATAGTACATTACTGCAGACGCCGGGAAATAAGGGCTTGCCGGCTGAGTAGGTATAGACGACCGACCGTAAGGGAGGCCGTCTAGTGATACGAAGCCGGCAAGCCCTTTTCACGGCTAAGGCATGTATAGTGCTTTTCTCAAACATATGCAATGAAATAAAAAATACATCACTCAAAAAAACATAATTCAGCCTGTGATTCAGCTGGTCAGCCAGTTCATGAACACAGACGCAATGTTTAAAAAAAGTATTTTTAATTTTCCCTCCAATCCCTCTACATTTTTTTTCTTTAATAAGTCGTCCACGTGTGTAGTGTTCGAATATTAGGGCCATTATACACAACCCGATAATAAGAATCTTAGTTTTTATAATAAGTAAAATAAAGGCAGAGGATTTTTAATATTGTCTATGGTCTCTGGTGACTACTAGGCATTAACACGGATATTGTTGGTCCGAGGGCTGAATGGATAGCCACTAGAAAAAAAATATATCAGCTGTTCATAAACACAGAAGCCATGTTTACATTAAAATTAAAAACAAATTACTTCCCGGCCTAGGCCTTCAATTTTGTATGAAATTCCGTTACAGTTCTCTCGAATTGTTCCGCCCCAAACTTGATACTTCGAAGCCTGTTTTAACGCACGTTATGACGATATTTCGTTGCATGTTTGTGAAAACACATATATGACGCAGAGGGCGCTCCAGTAGCGTAGAATGATGGAAATGGAATCAAAGATTTGATGTGATTGAGCACTACGCAGTTGGCAGTAGAGCACTACGCCGGAAACGAAAAGAGAAGAGCGTATTCCCACCTGAAAGGCCGGCAACGCACTTGTGACTTCTCTGGTGTTGCAGGTGTCTATGAGCGACGGTAATCGCTTTCCATCAGGCGATTCGTTTGCTCGTTTGCCCCCTATGACATAAAAAAAAAGTGGGGTCGCAGGTTCGAGTCCTGCTTACATTGCAGTGGATCACATAACATTTTTCTTTCATAATTTACCTTTGTGTCAATATTAATAAAAGTAAAAAATGTTGCATTTCCACATTAAAACAGAATCGATAAAAGATTCTATAAAAAAATGTGACGTAATATTGCCGTATAGGTACTGCAAGTATGGGGAAAACCAGAAAACTATACTTACTCCATTGTTGTGTCAATGACAACACATTATTGAAAACTCTCTCCTCTATATTGTTTAAGTTGTTTTTTTTTTATAAAATGTAACTCTACAAAACATGAGAATCTACAATCAAAACCAGATAAAAATCGTTAATTCCATGTAAATTTGTGTCAAACTCAAGTAGTATGGAATTGGGAGTTCTGGCCCACTGCTACGTGTTCGCTTCGCTCCACTTCGCGACCGTGGGCCAGTTCTTCCCAATTCCATATTTTTTTCGCGGACTAGAAGTCCCATCCATATATTTGGAAATGAAACCAGGTTACTTCTACTTCGCGAACGTGGTCTAAAACTCTCAATCGCATATTTGAAAACATGATTGACAAGGTTGCTTCCATTTCATGAACGTGGTCTCGTAATCGCATATTTAAAAATTTAATCCGAATCTCATATCTGAATTAAACGTTTGATGATGATTTCTTAAATACAACTCATGTTATTTCAAAAAACAAAAGGCTTAACGCGACGGGTACAGCTAGCATGTACCCACCAGGTCTGATTCTGCTCGAGAATCAGTCCACGTAACGCACCTCCTAATGGATTTGCCTGAATTGAGGGTTTGCCGGAGGTTTGTTACGACGTTTGTCACACGAAACACATCGCAGAGTTGGCCAGACACTTTGATGTGAGAAGTGGACTGGTTTTCCATACTATCAACCGGTATAGCATCAGAAGAACCGTTGTGTTTAACCGTCACCACGTTGTGTTTCTCGCAGCTTGCCCTGTCCATGGGTCGGATTATTAAAACCAAGCAAGTCTGCGGTACGCCACATGCGTAATGTGTTTGACCGTCACCACGTTGTGTTTCTCACATCTCGCCCTGTCCATGGGTCGGATTATTAAAACCAAGCGAGACTGTGGTACGCCACATGCGTTACCAAATTAATATCGCAGAGTTGGCCACACTCTTTGAATCAAAGTGGTAAGAGTTTCCATGAAACCATCGGTTGTCATAGCCACGGATTCTCCGAGAACTATATCAAGCTTATTTGTATTTATGCAACCAAATTATAAAACTTCGCAAGCGCGATGTAGACCTCACAATTTGATTGGCTGATTCATATGACGTAAATGTCTTGAACACGAACAAATGATTAATTATGCATTTCAGTTTGTTTATGAGTTGAAAATTCAAATCGTTAAGTTATTGTAAAATCAATCTTGTTGATTGTGAAATAAAGATGACTAAAATTTCATTCATTCGCGATTGGTATGCAAGTTGAAATATTGTATTTATTAATAAAATACTCGATGTAAGCGAAACGTTAATAATCTAATACGCTTTGTCCTCTTCTCACTTCAAGAATATCATATGAATCAAAAAGTAACAGAAAATGCCCAGGTGAACATATCCTGAGAAGAATAACATTTTAAGTGCCTTCGTGTCTGAAAAGCATAACGCTGTAAATGAATGTACTTAACATAACACTTGCATCATTTTGCTACTCAGGTTTGGAGGATACGGATATGATGATATAACATTACACAACATAGAATAAAATAAAACGGAGTGGTTACTGCATCTATCTTATTGTACCTATGTAGGACAAACCTCCGAAATGTTTCTATAATTTAATAATAGTAATCGTTGTTTAATATAATCACATATATAATTAATTACAGCATTATTAGTACATAACAGAAATAGACGGTAATATATACGCACCATAATTTTGAGTAATAGTAACACTAACATAATATATAAAATTGACTCAATAGACAGGAATTGTAAAATAAAAACCACTCAATTTTAGAACACTATTTATTAGCATAATATTGGAATACGAGTTAATACATATTTTCTGAGTCGCATCTGTTTAGTTAGTCAGTACAAAGTATCTGGGATCGGATTACATTACATGTTATTGCACGAATGATGAATAAGCGTGTGATATTCTTTATGCCAACGTATGGTTTATTTGTCAAGTACACAAAACGATACCATGTTATATTAATTAACCGACGACCTCAATAGGAGAGTTATGTTTTGCAAGATCATGAGTTATAAAGAATAAAAAGTTTTCTGTGTCTCAACTGTTTAGTTAGTCAGTACAAAGTAGCTTAGGTCAGATTACATGTCATGTTATTAATCAAATGATGAATAAGCGCGTGATATTCTTTATGCTAACGCATGGTTTATTTGTCGAGTACACGAAACAATAACATGTATATTAATTAACCGACGGTCTCAATAGCGATGTTATATGTAATAAAAATAAAAATATGTTAAGATATGTATTTGGTGACGTAAACTTGCGCTGTAAGAGGATTTTTTTTAAAAAGCTCGTTTTGTATTTTAAATTAATAGACTTAATTAAATTTCAATACGTACGTATAGGTACGTAAAACAAATATCAAACTAACCGTTCCTATGCATTTTAATTAAAATAATTGTAGTAACCCGAAATATTTGACCGTGAGTGTAGGTAATAGGTATGCACGTGTAACGTACTAGTAAAAAGTAGGTTAAAAAATATGCTCCGTGTTGCATAGAGATTTTTTAGAGATAATTATCAAATATATTAATGAAGCTTTTGATCAAAATTCTAACGCGTATCTAATATATGAATACATACTTGTTTTATGATATTATTTAAAATTAAAGAAATATCTCGGAGGTTACTCCAATATACTTTTAATAATATATAACTATGCAGTAACTACTCTGTTTTATATGTATTCTGTGTTGTATGTACCATCATGTCTATTCTTTATCGACGAAACATTGCAAGTCGTTCCATATCTGAGAAACAAAATGTTGGAAGTGCTATGTTAAGTATATACACTTACAGTGTTGTATGTTCGAGTCATGAAAGTATTATGCTTCTCAGCATGTGTTCAACTGTGCATTTTCTGTTACTTTTTGAGTCGTATTATATTCCTGAAGTGTGAAGAGGATAAAGCGTATTCAATTGTTTACGTTTCGCTTATGTTATTCATTTAGGTATATTAATGAAAAACAAAGGTTTTTTGATTTACTTCATTTATTTAGACAAGGAAAACTTATAATAATTCAGAATTTAATGTTGTTATTATCTAATAGCCATTTTTTATACATAAAACATTTTTTAGAGCTAATTTTTTATAATATACACAATTATAAATACACTCTAACATACAATATTTTTTAGATAGCTCTAGTAAATTAGGTACACATTTTTCACTTAAATCAATAATTACACAATCAGAACATAAATCTTTCACCATTTAATTTTTTTTCTAAACCTATATATCTATCGGCCACAGACGTCCACGCCCATGTTTTCTATATACCATTTTTTAATACATATAACATTTTTTAACGCACAATTTTTTTTATGATATACACAATTAAAATTACACTCAGGAAAACAATAGTTTTTATTCAGCTCTTGTAAATTAGGTACATCTTTTTCACCTAAATCTAAAACAGTACAGTTTGAGCAAAAATTTTTAACCCATTGAATTTTTTCCGCACCCTTCACATAGATCGTCTTATATTTTAAGTGGTTACCAATAAGTCTTTTAAATTCTATGTAATCAACATAACCTTCATGCCACATAATACCAAAATGTTTTTCTAACCACCTTATCCGTCTCTTTTCACTTTCTGTTAATATAGAAAATGGAAAGGGGGGTTTAATTAAAAAAAGTTGGGTGTAGTCTAAAGTGCCATATACAAATTCTTTAACAATAAATTCGTTTTTGTCTGTTTTAAATCCTTGAAGATCTACAAATATGAAGTCACCCATTATGATATCTTTGTTGTAATATTACTTAATGGCTTATATTCGAAAATGCAGTCATTTAAAATTAAACAGTAAGCGCTGGTTTGCTTTGGAAAATCCGATTCGCATTCGAACTCCACACGCACATCCACCGAACCGGTTTTCAAGGTTTCGTTTTGACGAGAACAATCGATGACAAATAGAGGTACCTCATTTCTAAAATCTAGCGGGCTTAACAAGGGTGCTTGAACACGGTTATAATAAGACTGTTGAAATTTAGCATACTGTTCATATAATATAGCATACCTCTCAGCTGAAAAACTAACATCAAAACTTTCATACGGAAAGTAGCTCGAATTTAAGAAAACCTTAACATCTCGCAAATTACAGTGATCAAAACGTGATGTCTTTATCGGCTACTATTTTTCGTCCTGTTTTGAACCCAATTATCATGTACCGCGGCTTTTCAATTTGAGATGAAGTTTTGATAGCCCAAGAATGTTTCGATGTTTCAGGCAAGAGCGGATATTCGTACAAATCCCAGTTCCTAAATGCTAACTGAATAGCACGATCTCTTTCCAAATATTTGAGTAAGCTCAATCTTTCTCGATCAGATACCTTAATATGAGGCATACGCCATACTATTTTAGATATCGTAATATTGTCTATGTATTCGTTCGCATTTAGTTTAACGCTATTTAAATTTGTATTGGATCTTAACAGAATCAGTTCATGCTTGCAATTAATAATAATTTTGGTGTAATCCTCAGCAAACCCAAGAATTTTGTTCAAAGGCACAGACACAGAAAATGTTCCATGTGTGTTTTTTGTACCGTCAACATCCCAGCCCGATAACTTAGACATCGATGCTTCGAACTCATTCATAGATACAAGAGACTTCATTGTGGTTGTAATCCCTGCGTTTTTTATTTTATCAATTTCGATTCCATTAAGTTCGTACCGAATATCTTGAAATAGATGAAGTATGGGGTTATTTGTAAAAAGAAAACTTTTTACCTGTGCTTTCGATTCTCTATTGAATGCAGTTATAGTACCCTCTATGTATAAAGTGCTTGCTGATGGTAGTACGTAAAGATCTTGCTGGTTAATAGGTATACGTATTTCATCGTTGAAATTAAAACTTGTTACGTATGGCTTATACGAATGATATTCAAAACTCTCGATCGAGTTGTCAAAGGTAAGAGATTCAGTTAAGTTCAATATACTCATTTTGATAGACCTAGGCTTTGGAGAAATTGTTTATTTGTAAGTTGAACTTTAGGTCTTCTTTTCTTGATCGCTTGATGAGTACTAGTGTTTATTTTAAGTGAGACTGAAGTTTTATTGAAGTCTATCATTTTTTCCTAAGGTGTAAATATATCTGAATCTCTTCACCATCTTTGTGCTACAAAAACGAGCTGTACGCGCAATTTATGCACTAGGAGGTCGTACGTCACTAAGAGAGAAATTCAAGGAAACAAACATTCTCACCGTAGCATCTCAATACATTCTTGAGAATATCATGTATGTGCGGAAAAATCTCCATGAATTCAAGCTCAACAGTGACATTCACCACTACAATACGAGAAGTAAGGACAAGCTCGCAATACCTGCCCACCGTCTCCGTAAGGTTAGCTCGTCGTTCGTGGGGAACTGTGTACGCTTCTACAATAAAATACCTATTGATGTAGTAAAATTGCCCTGTAGCAAATTTAGAGCGCAAATAAAACGTCACTTATTGAATAAAGCTTATTATACTGTTAATGACTTTCTAAACGACAGTGATGCCTTTAAGCCAGTAGTTTAGTGTTGTGTGTCAATAGTAAATTTTTAAATAAGCATTATTTTGGTGGGTAATTTTTAATGTAACATGAGAGCACAATTTGTTGTTTCTCACCGGGCAAATAGTATTAGTCAAGTATGCCCGGCAGCTTGAGCATGTCATGCTCGCTTAAAGGTCTTTGCTTACGGTGGCGTCGTTGATCGGGTCGCAGCCTTCCCTATAATATGGTTGAGGGAGGCGATGGCTGAGATATGCGTCATACTCGTGAACGGGTGCCGTTTGTGGGGTCCGGTCTGTTCATGCTAGCAAGGGCCAAATTAAATATGTAGCAACCGCATACTAGTGTTAAATTAAGCAAACGTGAGAAACTTCACCTGTACTCGATTGAAGTTATTCAATGTTGATTTTATCTTTTTGAACTCTTAGAGACTGTATACATCTCTAAGAAACAGCTTAGTGTAGTATGACACTCAGAGACTTTATACATCTCTGAGGAAATTAAATCATTTTAAAATATTTTATTGCATGTTATGACGCCTAGAGACCATATACATCTCTAAGAATTTTAGGTTTAATAACTATTTTCTAAATTATTCACGTTGACGCCTAGAGACCTTATACATCTCTATGGAATTAAATTAATTAAGTAATTATTATTTTATTGCATGTTGTGACACCCAGAGACTTTATACATCTCTGGGTATATTTAATATTTTAAATTTATTAAATTTTTATTTTATTTGGAGTATCTATACATCTCCTTTACGTGTACCCAGTGTAATTAGTTATAACACAACTGTATCATGTAATTGTTTTAAGTATTATTTACGAAAAAATGACTTACTGTTGAGTTTCTTTCGGCTTTCTTCTCAACAGCGGTCTCCTCTTGCGAAATGCCGGTAGATTCACAATCTGACTTGTAAAAGTGCCCCTGTGGCCTACTTACTGAATAAATTATTTCATTTCATTTCATTTCATTTCATTTCATTTCATTTCATTTCATTTCATTTCATTTCATTTCATTTCATTTCATTTCATTTCATTTCATCATTTCATTTCACCCCGTAAATTTACTAAATTATTGTTAACGTCTAATATTCTTATTGTAATTGAATTCAAACTGTTTTGAGTTACAGGGAAATAAATTACGTTTTTCGGTGTTTCTATAATCCGATAACCAGGAGGCACATTAGGCACAAACTCGTGAATAATATGGCTAGGTTTTCCGTTAACAAATGATCCGCTCACTATGTCACATTCAATTCGGACTAAAGTTGTAGACAGAATGGAAACAGGGTAAGGCGACTCGCTTAATATATTTGCATGAATAGATTCCGCTCCGAAACCAAGTAAACTACCTATAGAATTTTCTTTATTAAAATAAATGTTTTTAGTGCACAGAATCGAAGTTTTTAAGGTATTATTATTGCAAGTCAAAGAAAGTGTACATCCTTGAAGGTGGTCTTTAAGGTAATCTTCAATATCTTGAAGTTCATATGAACCTTCAGGAATTTCAATTACTTCGTTTTTACCATAGTAAAATTTATTATTTCTGTAGTCTATATTGGGTATCGAATTAAAAGTCGATATATACAACAGTCCACATTCATATTCACCATCCAGATGGAGAGCTGGTGAATGGTTTGTTATTAGAGTTGCCGATGTTCCAGTTATAGACAAAGTGAAAGACATCGTGTAAATGATGAGCAGTTTATTGTACAAAGGTATTTATCGATTACACCAAAATTTTTTCAAGTATTTGAGACACAAATGACCACAGTTTACGGTATTAAATTTTTGGTACGTGTTATAATTATAGTAAATATCGTTATTATTTAAATACTTCATTAATTCCAGCGGAGGTTGAAGATCACCATAACTATTAAAATATTCACAATAATTGTTATCTTTACAATAGGCTACCCAGTGGCTTCCATTGTTTTCAGAACTGTCTAAGTTCAAAATTCCACATTCTACTTTTTTAGGTCGCTTCGGTAAACTGTCTCTCATATAAACTCCACGAAAATGTGGGATATCTGATGAGTGTTTTAAAATGTCAATGTTTGAAAGAGCGCGCCTGGGTAACCTTTTATTTAGTTTTTTGATTTTTTTATACATAATCCTTTTCCATTTTTATAAGGTTTAATATGTAACCCTTTTCCTAATGCAATAGATTCCATCATCTTGTTATGACGTTCTGATTCAGCTAAGTTCTTTCTTGCTGCTTTGTAATCACCTACAGCCTTTGCAATTCCAGCAGCTCCTCCTGCTAATGATCCTAACGCAGAAAGACCAGCAAAAATAGGTATCAGCGGTAATATGCCTCCGGTTTTTGGAATCGGTATTAAACGCGGTATCTGTATCTTTTTGTTAACAGTAAAAACTTTTTTTGCGGCAACAAGTGCGCGATTCACTAAATCACAACCTTTTATTTTAGGATACTTTTTTATTTCACTGCGTATCTTAGAAACAAAGCGTTTAAATGATTTTATACCTGCACCAGCCTTTATTTTAGATTTCATCACCTTACTAACTAACCATGAAGCAATTTTTTCTCCTCTCCCAGCATCTCTTGACTTTGTTCTCTGTTTAGCCATTTTATAAAGTTCTAAATCAGCACGGTGTCTATTGTTCAAATCAGAATATCTATCATAAGCTATGTCGTGTTTCATACACGCATTATCTAACGCGTTAATTCCTTTATCGCCTCTTTGTAACCTTTTGTGCAAATTTGTACCTGGTCCGCA
The DNA here is from genome assembly GCA_947623375.1 of Apotomis capreana. Classification (NCBI taxonomy): domain Eukaryota; kingdom Metazoa; phylum Arthropoda; class Insecta; order Lepidoptera; family Tortricidae; genus Apotomis; species Apotomis capreana. Next base: position 5,931,102 of record OX392520.1, read on the forward strand.
ATAGTTGTAACCAGGTAAGTGTAATTCAAATGGTAAATTATTAATTGCACTGTTTAAAAGTCCTCTTCCCTTCATATCTCATATGATAATGAGATATTTAATTAAGAGAAAGCAAATATATTATTTTATAATTATATAACTGCGTTTCTATCAATCCAACTGTTTTCGCTATCACTAAGCCCTAACCATTTAACATACAGCTTTCTACCCTTTTTTCTGATCACCTTCTCTATGAGATAAACATCAGGATACTTAGTCTTTTGAAGTTCTTCTTTATAAAACGTACCTAGTGTTTTTCCGTTGATCTTCGATGTTATACGTTACAGGTCTAGTATTATTCACTCTTTTAATTGTAAAAAGTTCTGTAGACCAATTAGGTGTATAACCCTTACGAAACACACTTTTATACTTGCTTATACGTACACAATCTCCAATTTTGAATTTATTTAATTTACAATTTACATCAGATTGCGATTTTGCAATGTTTTTTTTAACCTCGATTTCATTAGCAAAAGTTACATCATTAGGTTTAAATTTCGTTGTGCGATGTACGGTTTGGTTATAGGATGTGACTATGTCGTCTAACGGTTTACCAACCCATTTATAGTTGCCTACGAAGCTAAAGTACTTGTAGAGTTTGAGCTTAAGTGTCTTTATCAGCCTTTCAACAATAGATGCCTTCTTAGTTGAGTAGGTTGAGTAATGATTTACCTTCTTTGATTTTAAGTAACAATCCAATTCATTATTGTAGAATTCTTTTCCGAAGTCTGTTTGTAAGTTTTTAGGTATTCGATTGGTTGATTTTATAATTTGGTTGAATGCATTTCTTACTTCTGTTTTAGTTTTAGATTTTATAGGTGTACACCAAGCATACTTTGAAAAGGTATCAATAACCGTTAATACATATTTATATCCTCTGTTCATTGTATGTAATTTTTGTAAATCGATCAAATCAGCTTGCCATAAATCATCGATTCCTTTAAGTAAAACAGAACGTCGTTTAAAGTTCCTTCGCGCTGATCGATGGATCTCATTTACTACTTGTTCTTTAGCCATGTTTTATTTTTTTTTTAAATAAGTTCTATCTCCTTCTTTGTATAAAAGTTTTCATTTAACTGAAATACTACTTGTTGAATCTGGTCATTTATACTTTTGATCAAAGAGTCCAAATACTTCTTCTCGTACATATTTTTTATATAATTGTCGACGTACTGTTTATTTACGGCATCGTCTGGTGATAAAGGTTTTGCAACTCCTTTTAATTGAGAAGATTGTAAATCGAAATGTCCAGCTTCTGTTCGAAGTAGAGCCTTGTACTTGAGCTCAGAAATATTACTAGCACGCAAACGTTTATGGACATGGTGTCCGAATTTGTCTATATTCATTTTTTGTTCTTGGTAGTCAAACCTTAACTGTTAGAAAAAAAAGTGAGGTCCTTTATATATTATTAATTAAATCTGCTTCACGTAACTCTTCAATGATGGATATGATTTCATTATCTAGCCCCGTATTACCAGCGTCACGCGCTGCTATAAGCAGTTTTAATCTCTCTACTAATTCGTTTGGGTCATCCCAATACACATAAGAAACGTCTCTTTTTACTTTTTTCATTGATGGTAAACCATCTCCGGACGCGAATATTTCTTCACTTACTGATCGTTGTTTGGACAATTTGAAAAGAGGTTTTATGACATACAAATATTTGCATTATTATTTCTTGTTGCTTTTTATTGGCTTATTTGATTCAAAGTCACGTCTATGTGCATTTGTTTTTAATAATAAGGTTTTATATAATCGTCTATCGTTTTCAGTTACCACATCTAAATCAGGTACTTTCTTAAACAATAAATCGTTTAAACCTGGCGTTAAACAATCCCTTACTCCACCTATTTTAAGTTCTTCATTATTCACAGAAATTGGATAAGATCCCAGCATTAGTTTACCATGTTCCATTCGTACACCAAAAGGAATGTTCATGTTATCATATTGTTTTTGCCAAGCGGGGTCTTCGCGAGGAGAAGCATACGATTCTGAAGTTCTGAATGATGCATTATTTGTAGTAATAGAATCATTTAGATTATCACTTCCATCTGATACCAATTCATCTTGACTTGAACTGTTGTCATTTAATTCGTCTCCACTATTACTTGAATTGGATTCAGGTGATTTTCTGTTTAAACTTTCATTCTTTTCATCTTCAGGGCTAACTTTTTTTACTAATGTTTTGTTAATAAAGCTTTCCCTCTTTTCATCTTCAGAAGGACTATATTTTAATGTTTTTACCGACTTATTCCAATTAAATTTATCGTTATCAAAATCTGAGTTACTAATATTCAGATTGTTTACATTATTATTATTTTTTACCATTTCATTAAGAGGATCTGTGATTGGTTTTAACATTGTTTCTAACATCATATTGTTGCTAGATTTAACATCTCGAATAAGCTTTACTTTTTTTTTTACGGCTTCTGCAGTTTGGTGTAATTTTTCTTTAAACAATTTCTCCTCGTTTATTTTAGCAAGGTCCATGTCCGATCCCGATGATTCCCTTCTAAGTATTAAGTTTGAAGCGAAAATACGAATCCTTATGTATTCAGATAATCAAGTTCGATAAATGTATCAAAACATTTTCTATAACATCCAGAATTTTTTTTACAATCTTTATTTATAACTATGTAATTGAAAGGCGTGTTCCACACTTGGCCGCACATTTCACGAAACTGAGACCACGACATATCGCTTCCTACATGTTCATCATAGACATGCCGTAAATTAACATCATCTTGTTTAAAAAGAATTATCAAATTGGCATTATCCCTTATCAATTGTTTAGGTATTTTACTATATGTCTGATTCAGATAGAAGCTATCTATATTTTTATGTCTTCCCATGGCAAAGTAATCCCGTATATTATTTTGATTTTCACATGCAACATCATCAAATATTATGATTGAGTTAATGTTAGCGGCGTGAGGACTTAGTATTTCTTCATTTTCACTATATTTTTGAAATGAAACCGTAGGAACCGAGTTCAAAACTTGTTCTAGAAAATGGTACATAGGTTGAAATAACGTTTTAGAGTAAACATAAACATTTTCGAAGCGTAAACCGTGTTCATGTAGCAGCAACCCAACAATTAAATTTGTTTTTCCACAGTTAGACGGTCCACATATTATACAGCGAATAGTATCAGGTAAAAGTAAACCATGTCGAAAAACGCGTTTATTGTGCGAAGAAAAAACGACATCCAACTGCAATCTCTGAGGCTGTTTTACAAACTTCATGATATAAATAGACACGTGCACCAAACTTGAAAGGTTTTTTGTAAATAATTTTATTTTATTAGCTTTAGAGTATATATTGAATAATTCCATCTCTAGTTTAGGTCAGTAACACCAACATTCATTTCATACAACGTTGATCTTGACTAGCTCGATACCAGCGGAGATCGAACGGAAACGCTAACGGAAACGCGAATGGAACGAGAACGCAAACGCAAACGGAAATCGACATTCAAGTTCTGTTCCCAAAAAGCGATTGAGAGTTAAGAATACAGCTAGATCAATTCACAAACCCAATGAGCGTTTTAAATCAGCGGAGAATATATAGATGAGAATTCTAGACCACCATTCATTGACAAAATTAACGAGCCAGGTCGGATCGGACGGCAAGCTGCGAGAAACACAACGTGGTGACGGTTAAACACAACGGTTCTTCTGATGCTATACCGGTTGATAGTATGGAAAACCAGTCCACTTCTCACATCAAAGTGTCTGGCCAACTCTGCGATGTGTTTCGTGTGACAAACGTCGTAACAAACCTCCGGCAAACCCTCAATTCAGGCAAATCCATTAGGAGGTGCGTTACGTGGACTGATTCTCGAGCAGAATCAGACCTGGTGGGTACATGCTAGCTGTACCCGTCGCGTTAAGCCTTTTGTTTTTTGAAATAACATGAGTTGTATTTAAGAAATCATCATCAAACGTTTAATTCAGATATGAGATTCGGATTAAATTTTTAAATATGCGATTACGAGACCACGTTCATGAAATGGAAGCAACCTTGTCAATCATGTTTTCAAATATGCGATTGAGAGTTTTAGACCACGTTCGCGAAGTAGAAGTAACCTGGTTTCATGTCCAAATATATGGATGGGACTTCTAGTCCGCGAAAAAAATATGGAATTAGGAAGAACTGGCCCACGGTCGCGAAGTGGAGCGAAGCGAACACGTAGCAGTGGGCCAGAACTCCCAATTCCATACTACTAACTCAAACGGATTTTCTTCAATTTTAGGTGGTAAGTCACACTACAGCACTGCTAAAATAAGTATGAAATCATCGCACTCGCTAGCGACTGCGTAAACGATTTGTATGGAGCAATGTAGTTCTACACTTCTTTGGGCGGTGTTTGGGCGCCATACTATTCTCCATACAATTTTTCTTTATTCTATTTCCCGTTGACCTAGAACTATGAAATTTAGCAAATAATACCGTCGTATACTTTAAGTATAGGGAAATTTAAAGTACGTGAAAGAGTTTACCAACGGTAAATTTAAGTTGGTCAATCATGTAAATTATCATTTTCGTTAGAGTTCGATACTAACACAGCGGGTCGCTGCTATCCGGCCCATGTGGAAGTCTATAGAGGAGGCCTGTGTCCAGCAGTGGACGTCCTATGGCTGAAATGATGATGATGATGATGATGATGATACCAACATGTAAAATTTAATCACTGTAGGTGATTGCGTAGCTAATAATACATAATATCTTAAAAAACACGTAGCGTAACAAACATAATTGTTTTTTTTTAAGGAGAACATTAGTACCAAAGCTAGTTTTATTTGGAAATTACAGTAAAAAAAAGTACTTTATCTATCCAAATATCATAAACCCTCCATGATGCGTTTAAGAACCGCACATTATGACCACCATAAAAATAGACTGTTTTGTTGGAACAAATTTCTTATCTGTACAAATGTTATTATTTAGCAATAATAACATCGATTTCGATAATATTATTTGTTCAAATTTCAAACATCTGAAAAACAAAGAAATTTCATTTGAACTCTATTCTAATATCAGTCGAGATGACGTTTAGTTCGAAATGAAGTGTCAATTTGCACCCAAATTTGACAAATGTCGCACGTAAGTATGATATCGAAACGATATGATAGTTGGGGCCGACTCTAGTTTCTCTCTGAATTAAAAAAAAACTATGACAGCTGCCAGAAAACTTCATTAACGCCATTACCGGGTAATATTTGTCAAAATGTGCGACTCCTGAATGCATCATGGAGGCTTATAATATGTGGCTAGATAAAGTAGTGTATGTAACTGTACATAATTAGGCAATAAAACACTCGTTTGATGTTATTACGATACTTGCCTTCGGCTCGTTTCATAAACCCACACTTGTGTTTAATGCTCTTCATTATGTACAGTACAGTCACATAAACTACTATTATATCATCAAATACCGTGTTTTAGCACTTTGAGATTCCTCCCTCCCAACTGTTACGTCCTGGAGCAATTCTGTCGTTTATTTTAATGAAAAATCTATAAGCAACAGTCTCTCTCTCAGTAGGCGATAAACGGGGCAAATTTTGGTGTAAGTCACAAAGCGGTTGGTTAATAACCAAATTGATCTCACTAAAGAATTTAATTTAATCTTACTACAGAGATGCATTGTGAGTACTTAGTTTATTAGACCATTTTTACGTCATTATACCTCATGTGTTCCTAAGTTTTGAGACGAGAACAAAACTCATATTAGGTATAAATAACAAAAACAATTTATTTTAATACAACAAACATTGAATATGCACTGAATAAATAAATCAAAATAAAAATTACACTAAACGACCGCTTCTTTTTAGGGTTCCGTACCCATAGGGTAAAAACGGGACCCTATTACTGAGATTTCGCTGTCCGTCCGTCCGTCCGTCCATCCGTCTGTCACCAGGCTGTATCTCAAGAACGGTGATAGCTAGACAGTTGAAATTGTCACAGATGATGTATTTCTATTGCCGCTATAACAACAAATACTAAAAATAAAATAAAATAAATATTTAAGGGATTTATGGGAGCCCCATACAACAAACTTGTTATAGATTATGGGGTACGGAACCCTTCATGCGCGAGTCGGACTCGCACTTGCCCATTTTTTTTTAAATACGACTACTCGTCAATAGCGGCATGCACTTATTCTATAGGGATTTGCTTAGATTCCTTCACTAGCTTGCGTTTTAGGGACTGAAAGTTTGGATGTGACTTTCGGCAAGCTCTTAGCTCCAATTCTGTCCACAAAGCATGATTCAACGGGTTTAAGTCAGCGCTTGACAAAGTCCATTCTTCAGTACTAATAAAAATCGGTAAATTCTCTATTAGAGCTATGTAGATTTCTCTTCCCGCCATCTCGATAAAGAATGGCAAATAATCGAATATTTAAATTTGGACCATGGGTTTTTTTTTTAAATACTGCGGGCATGTTCTTATTTCAAATTCAACTTTTTAAATTCGTCTTAAAACTTATGAACAAACGAAGTAATACAGTTTATATTCTAGAGTGTGTAATTCGAAAAGTTCTCACATAATGCTTGTCAGTACAGGAGTTTGTGCAGAGATTTTGCTTTGCCAGGAACACACCTTATTCACCCAAGTTTTGGTTAAGAAATTTCTTGTAAATATCAGTAGCTTATATAAAATGAGTCCTAGAATACAATTTAAATGTAATACGGTATACTCTTTATGAAATGTCAAAAACAATCTGTTAGTATGAAGTTTCTATGAAGATGTGTCGTCATAAAAAGCAGTTCAATGAAAAATAGTAAAATGTCCATAAGTTAGTGGTAGTTTATTTGGATCCGTGTATTTTTGAATGTATGTTAAGTAGTTACAATGACCTAAGTAATATCCACTAAATAGCGTATTAAGTATTCTATTTTCTTATGATTTAGCTACATTTAAAATAATATAAGACCACGTTTTAATTTTCAGTTCGTAAGTAACAATAACAACATTACGGTATTGTTTTCTTCTGGCACATGGAGACACTTACAAATAAGTTTATCCTCTTTTTATTAAATCAGCTGCCTACTGAGCTGACGTCCTGGTCGTGGTTCGAATCCCGGCAAGGGCAAATATTTGTGTGATAAACTCGAATATTTGTGGTTGTTATTTGTATTTAAGTTAAATGTATGTATTATCTAGCCAAATATCATGATGCGTTCAAGAACCGCACATTATGACCACCATAAAAATAGACTGTTTTGTTAGCACAAATTCCTTATCTGTAAAAATGTTATTATTGCTAAATAATAACATCAATATTTATTAATTTATTAGTTAGTTTTGATCTGAATGATTCATTATAAATTCAAGGAACTTTAAGGGAATGCACTAAAAAAATTAAAACGCTTAAAAAATTTAGTAAGGAATAAAATCCTTATTCCCAGAAATAAGTTACAAATTTTTCTGTTTTTTTTTGCTGTTATCTGGTACGGTTTGTCAAGTATGCGCTATTACGAGAGCGACATTGATATTGTCAACTGCAGCCCGTCTAGCACAGATAGGCTTCGCAACTCTTGTCGCGCGCCATGACATCGCCCGTCACTCTCACAGTACTACGAAGAAAGAGACAGGTCATATTTCTCTCGCGAGAAAGAGTCGCGTGTCACAATTTTAGCACAACTTTACTGTCATTCGCGACTATTTCTCGCGCGAGATAATTACCCGTCTCTTTCTGTGCAATAGTGTGACATAGTGACGGGTAGCGCTATCTCGCGGTACAAGAGTCGCGAAGCATAGTGGTGCTAGTCGGGCAGGGCTAGATATTATTTTGACGCGACTTCGCTTGTCACGCGATTCGTCATCGCCTGCCTTACTCGCACTGCTGTATTGAAAGAAAAGTAGCAGGTAGTATTTGTCGCGCGATAAAAAGTCGCGTGTAAGCGTTATGTTAGATGTACTGAAATGCAATTGCTATATGAGTACCGTTGGTCTTATGTCATCGTTTTTGTTTTTTTAGTGACATTCTCACAATCTCAATGTGAACATATGCACATTGCACATTGAGTCATATTTTTTTCTAAGGTTTACCATCGTTTTACAAAAAAAAGTTTGACAAATATACATTGCACAACTGCATCATTTCACACCCCCTTTAAACCTGTTTGCCGGTCCGTACCTACTTGGTTGAAAAAATTACTTTCGCATAATATTTTCGTTTAACCTACAGAAAAATCTATAGTTACTTATTTCTAAGAATAAAATTTGTATAAAAGAGTTTTGATAACTTTCATCAATTCTCCATTGTAGTTAATAGCACACGTAATTGTAAACTTCTCTGAAATTTTAACAAAGTTGAGCTTTTTCATGTAACTCTGTACAAAATATATATCAAAATCCACAATCCCGTAACGACAAAACCCGGTCAAAATCGTTAGTTCCATGTTTTTGCCTCTTTATCTTAATCAACCCGTCTTCTTTTTTTCCAGGTCGTAAGTTACAGGACAGTGCCGCTACCATGAGAATAAAATGACCGCACTCGCTACATACTAATCGGTAACCCAGTCGCTAGCGAGTGCGGTCATTTCATACTCATGGTAGCGGTACAGTACCTATTTAATATATTAACTGGCATTGATTTAGTCTAAGTCTTTCACTTTAGAGTTCCGTACAAAACCATTGCCATCCGTCCGTCTGTTACAGTCGCTGGCCCAATATTACAGTTATTTGTTCCTTTTTTAGGGTTCCGTACCCAAAGGGTAAAAACGGGACCCTATTACTGAGACTTCGCTGTCCGTCCGTCCGTCCGTCTGTCACCAGGCTGTATCTCAAGAACGGTGATAGCTAGACAGTTGAAATTTTCACAGATGATGTATTTCTATTGCCGCTATAACAACAAATACTAAAAATAAAATAAAATAAATATTTAAGGGGGGCTCCCATACAACAAACTGGTTGGTTGCGTTAACTTTGCACCTCATTTGTATGGGGCGCTATACATACCAGGTGCAAACTTAACTTAACCACTTAAGGATGAAAAGTGTTTTTACGGAACCCTCGGTGCGCGAGTCGGACTTGCACTTGCCCAATTTTTTTTAGCTTAGTATTATTCTCATATTGATGCTCTCTTAAAGCATAATCTGGAAATATCGAATACGAGTAAATCATTGTTTAAAAAAAAACAATATTTGGAGTATGGATATGGATCAGCCGACTATGATCAACTCGGCATCGCTTTTCGAGGTTAAGAGATAAATAGAGATTTTAACGACGCGGTTGGCACAGTGGTAACTGCCTACTGAGCCGGCGGTCCTGGGTTCGAATCCCGGCAAGGGCAAATATTTAAGTGATGAACTCGAATTCTGGGTCCTGGATGGATGGGAATGTTTTTGGATGTTTTCTATGCATTTATAAATGTATCTATGTCATAAATACATACACATAAGTATATGTTCTACGTCTGTATTCTACGTCAAACCGCAGAAAATCTGAAGACAAAAAATGGCGGATGGCGTTTTTGTCTGTTCATGAAATTTATATTTCCGCTTGATAAAATTTTGCTTCCTAACTCTCACAAAAATACAATACCTTTTTTAGAGCTAGTAAGATCAACTATTTCAAAAATAGGTCAACTAGCCTATTCTAGTATGTAGTTGCGCGGTATGTGCTAGAATGACTGACAATTTGAAGTCTTTCTTATTAATTTTACAGATTTTCTGTTGATGCTTCAATAAAAACGGAACTGCAATAGGTTGGATATATATATAAGTACAGAAATGAACCTCTGGTAAACAAATGGAATGGCACTACACACTTATTTTTTATAAGATGCATCATGCGCGCCATAATAAATACGTTGGGTATCAGCTAATGAGTTTAATTTTATTGAGCCTCCTTAGCTTTCGACCGTCCATATCCTTCGCAATGTCCCAAAAATTATAAGTAGATCAGAGACACTAGCTATACTACGATTTCTAATTCAAGACCAAAAAAACTACCACAAGGTTGCCACTACAATAAAATATTTTTACAATAGTGAATTCCTTTTTCTTTTTTAAACACGCTAAGATAATTTATTTATTGGTAACTTTAACTCTATGTTTTAACAAAATAACTAGAAATATTTATTATTACATAATTACGAGAGGAAATAATAAAAACTTAAACATCGGAGATTGTTGGCACAAAATCTGGTGTTGTACTTGTAACATTGTGCATTTGGTGCAAGCCAAGAAACAAACAAAATCAGATGTCATTTAAATGTTCTCAATTTTGACAGTGACGTATCTGTCGTAGTTTTTTTGGTCTTGAATTAGAAATCCGAGTTTAGACAGCCTAAGAACCAGCAATCAACTAGAACATCAGTTAATCTATTTAGGGCGAAAGTTATTAGAGAAAAATATATTAGGACAAATCGTTGCAGATATTCCAATATAGATGCAATTACATACCCACACGCAATACACCCATATCTTTTCACACGTTTGGAGACATCTTAAAATGTACTGTCAAGGAAATTAAAACACGTATCTTTTTCAGTCTTGTCACAGTGAAGGGAAAAGTTTCACTATACTTTACTATATCTATAACTGGAAGCTACCCTAGCTACTTATCAAAGGTATCGGTTAATTTGTTGGATTTTAGTTACTTAGTAAATAAAAGATTAAACTTTCGTGAGACTAAAATATTTGACGTTTTATTCACAAGAACATGAATCAACGAACAAAAGACGACAGACGTCCATAGACAAAATAGAGGGGATCACCTCTAGTGGAATAAAAATTCTTGCCATTAATTTGATTGTCATAATCATAACTTATTTCGCATAATGGCTTGCCTCATACTTATTTGTCATAAATGATTCTTCGCATAACATTTTATATGTCATAATTGTTGTTTGTCACGCTTTTCATACGCATAATTTAGTATGGTACAAAATTTCAAGTCATATTATTGAATGTCATAATAGTTGATATTACGAAGAAGCGCAACGCATAAATTATGGTGTTCATCATTAATGGCAATAGACATCATATAGTATAAGTTATATCACATGTATCAATCATAATATCTTATAAAATTTGAAATAATGATACAAAACTTACATGAGCAGAAAAACAAATGGGGGCCCGGGGGGGGCTAAGCCCCCCCCAAGCCCCCCGCATTAAGAAATCCTTCCCCACACTGACCCCTTGGTTGTAGGTTAGGTTAGGTTAGAACTGTGAACCTACAAATACGAACATCGGCCAGAAAAGTAGGTTAGATTAGGTTTGAAAGAAATGCGACCCCGTCAGACACCAACTGCTGCCCGAAAAGCAGGATGACGTTGAATTAAAAAAATATGAAGCTGATATTTATGTTGTTCAGTATTATGCGCCAATGCACGATATGCATAAAAACATAATGGCGATTAATGATTATGATTCAGGTTGATATGCCCAAAAAAATATATGACATTCCTTACTTATGCGTAAAAACATTATGGTCATAAAATTTATGCGGATCAATTAATGACTACACACCTGATGCGCAAGAACTATTATGACAAAAGTGGTTATGCACACCGACATTATGGCTTTAAAATGTATGCAACCCAATATGGAACCAAAATAAAGCTCCATAAATAATCTCGGCAATACCAACATAAATTTATATAGTATAATAAAATGGTATTTAAAAACTTTCTGAACCTTGATTGCCGCAAACTGATTTTTAGACCAAAAAGTGAAAAGTCCAATTGCAGTTTTTGCAAAATTGGATGAACACTGCCTTAATCCTTACAACATACCTATTAAAATACCACAACTACATCGTGCTTTGCAATTCTAGCCTTTTCGAGTGTCGATTTCTACTGGGTTATGAAGTGAAGTGAAGTAATTAGTATTCGTAACAGCAGTTGCATCGTTTTATTAATATGCTAAAACTTTTTTTTTGTCGGAATTGACCCCCCTGATTGAAATTATTTATGTTCAAAGTGAAATATATATTTTTCATGCAATGTAATGTATTTTTTATTTATTTTAACTCTACTCCCTGGTTGTAATAGTACATTTACTGCAGAGGTCGGGAAAAGTCAGTTCGTGGATGAGTATGATTTTGAAGGACGAGAATCCGCCGAGGCCTGCATAGTGCTTTTCTTCAAATATGCTTGGAAATAATCGCCAATCTACATTTTGAATATCATATATCAGTGTCATGAAGTTATTTGGAATTGGAACCAATTTTTTAGGAATAGGAATAAAATTTCGGGTCCAAATCATGTTTGATTTAAAACAAAATATACAGATTTATAATTAGGTATATGAAAACACAATAATAAAAAATATGGACATAATTACTTATTAATTTTGGTTAAATCAACAACTTCTAAACGCACCATTTTTTTTTAGTAGCCATACCATATTTTATTATTCGGAGAAGATCATAAAGTCCAAAATAACTTTTCTATTGATTTAGAATTTTTTTGAATTTCTAAATGTAATAGCTACCTCCTCCAGATTTGTATCTTGCACTCATAATAATTTCGTGTGTCGTACCTACCAACGCAGACTTCATTTACCATCCATCAGTAAAATATGTACTCTATTGCAACGCTATAGAATCTGCATTGGTATGGCGACTAATTCTTCGTTTGCATATTGCATGTTTGTTAAGTTAAGTCGTTAGTTAAGTAAGCATCACTGTGCACAATAATTGTAGTGACAGAACGCGACGCCAACAAACTGTTTCACAGTTTGGCGCACTTTAAACACATTGTAAAGTATGTGCTAATATTAATGAATAAATTAAAAAAAAAAAAAAAAAAGAAACAATAATTTCTGTTTTATTTTTCATTTGTTTACGTTTGGTAAACTTCTTAACTTTCAATTCACTCATTAAATACCATCATATCATTAAAATTTAAACTTTCGTAAGAAATTTCTAATGAATAATTAAGATTTTTGAAAATAAATTAACCGCATATGAAATTATTATTAAAATCGTTTGTCCGTTATTCGAATTTTTTTCTGACAACTTTAATAAAGAACGATTTTTCGATATTCAATATTAAAAATTACGTGTTATAATAAAATTTTAAATATGTGTATTTTTCATATTCTTACATTAACATTACGTATTAATGTTGATTACAAGGTTTAAAGGGAACTAAATATTAGCAAGTAACAATCATCAATACGTAAGTCATAACATAAATAGAACAAGTATAAATTAAAAAAAAAACGCGAAAACCAACTATCCGCACGCTAAACAGCTACTTACGTACCTAAAGTAGCATTTTTTGAGCAACTGTATTAAAAACATCTTTTCTCAAACATGCAATGAAATATTGTCTTTACGTTCCTTATGGTCGGAAGTATCGCTTTTTGGGCGCAACAACTCGAGAGGACTGTAAAGGGATTTCATACTGCTTTTCAGGCCTAGGCCTGCAAAGTAAGTTTTTTTTGGTTTCAACAACAAGGTCATTCACACAGCTGGCTGGTTTGACAAAAAGCAGGTTTTGTTTTTAAAGGTTGGTTGTTAGACTAAAATGTCCTATTTGTCAATTAATAAAATGTTGTTCTTTGAAGTATATTTTTTTATTTCATTGTATGTTTGAGAAAAGCACTATACATGCACATGCCTCGTCGTGAAAACGGATTCCCGGCCTCGTATCACTATCCGGCCTCGCTCGCACGCTCGCTCGGCCGTATATACCTACTTGGGCGGAAATCCTCATTTTCCCGGCCTCTGATGTAATGTACTATTTCAATCCACAATAATCAGAAGGATAGTCGCGGAGCGGTTCGACCGCCTGTTCCCGTATGGTGTGCTACAAATTATTCATCGACGGTGTATTGTCGCGTCAACATTCTGATGTACGGACGACGCCGAATGGAAAATATTCATAAAGTTGAAATACTATAAATATTATGGTTTGACAACGAAACCATCAAAATTAAATTTTACCTTATAATCGGATAGGTCACATTCCATTAATTGGTTAGATAATTGAAATTTTCCACATCCTGATTGAAGTTTATCCTAATTCAAAGCTTGAGATAATTTTTTCCTCCAAAGTATTAAGGAGCCATTTAAAACAATTTAAGTTATATTTACGGACATTTTTGTAATATCTATGCACAGCACGATTTTTCACGATGATGAAAATTGTTCACAATTTTCGTATTCACACTGTCCTGCTTGCCCGGTATTGAAAAAAAAGATACAGGTAGTAAGTACTGTAGTACGACTGTGACACGCGACAGTTTTAGTCCGTAAGCCTGCTCCAAGATTGCCTACGTAATATGACATCACGATAAAATGCATGGCACACGGTCGAAAAAGTTGTGCTGAGCGAGAATCAAACGATTATCGCACAGAAAATTGGCCGGAAGTTTGAGAAAATCCTTCACTTCCGGTCAAAAATTTAGGGGTGTACTTACGTCATGTGACATCATTACGTGACAGATGGCATCATGTAGCCCTTTTATCGTAGATAGTGTAAACATAAGTCTGCCAGTTCTAAAATGGCCGGAAGTGCTTGGCAGACGGGGTCAAAGATGGTCATCGGATACATTTCCTACGTTTAGTGGTATCTTGACGAAATTGATTATAAATTTTTTTAGGTAATAGTGTCTAAAAATAAATTAGTCTGCCAAGACATATCGGGCCGGAAGTCCTGCAAAAGTGTTTTTTTAGGGTTCCGTAGTCAAACTAGGAACCCTTATAGATTTGCCATGTCCGTCGGTTCATCTCTCCATCCGCGGCTTAGCTCCGTGACCGTTAGTACTAGAAAGCTAAAATTTGGTATGAGTATGTGTATGTATCACGACGACAAAGATAAAATAAAAACTAAAAAAAATTTTTTTCGTGTAGGTACCTCTCGTATCGGACACCTAAAGTGGGGGTGAATTTATTTTTCTTTCCAACACTAGTGTGTGGGGTAGCGTTGTGTAGGTAGTCGGGTCACCCTCAGTGAAGGGCCCGTACTTGCCCATCCTTCACAATGTTGTTGCTGTCCTATGGTACCCCAGTGGTACAGAGGGCCTTCGTGAGACGTCGCCATCCGCTCCTGTCCTGTGCCTCGCGCTCCGCGTCACTCCAACTCAGCCCGGCCGCCCGCAGCTCGGCGTCGACGGTGCGTTGCCACGTAGTACGCCGGTTGGCCCTGTCGTCTGCTCCAGCGCGGCCTCCACGTGAACGCAACCTTGCCGATGTTGTCCTCTGATCTTCGGAGGGTGTGCCCTATCCACTTCCACTTCCGTTGAGCGATTTCTCGCTTGATCGGGATTTGGTGGCATCGATTCCAAAGATCTTCGTTGCTGATAGTATTCGGCCAGAATATGCGCAGGATGGATCTAAGGCATTTATTGACAAACACTTGTAACTTGCTCGTCAGACCCTTTGTCTCTTTCCAAGTCTCGCAGCCGAAGAGCGAAACAGACTTCACTATGGAATCGAAGAGGGAAATCTTGATCTGCCGGGTGAGCACGTTCGAATCCCAGACCTGTTTCAGCTGGGCAAAGGTGCCTTTAGCTTTCCTAATCCTCGCGTCGACGTCGTCATCGGAACCACCGCTGTTGGTCACGGTGCTGCCGAGATATGTGAAATTTGCGACAGATTCCAGCGGTGTCCCATTGAGTCTTATGGGTCGGTTTTCGCACGACTGAACTCGCATTTCGACGGTCTTCCTAGCGTTTATTCGTAATCCCTGAACTTGAGCTTCCTCTCGTAACGAGTCCAGCTTCATTTGAAGGTCGGGCAGTGAAGACGAAACCAACACTATGTCGTCTGCGTAGTCGAGGTCCTCCAGGTGTGAGCTTTTATTCCATGTTATGCCCCTAGCTATTTCTGTTACTTTCCGCATGATGTCGTCGAGCAGGACTATGAAGAGCAGCGGCGATAGGAGGCAACCCTAGAACTTGGTCGTGCACTACTTTGCAAATACTGCCATTATATAGGGACCCATCCTTCACAATAGACGGGCTTAAATCTCGAGCTCCTAATCCCGAGGTTAAAGTTACGAGAAAGATTTCAAGTTCTATAAAAAGGTCGTAAACGCTATAGTACCTGTACCTAATTACTTATTACCTTCTGGAAGTTATCGATTATTCGCGCCAGATTGAGCGGTATGTTTTAATGCAGTATGGCACTTAACTAATATGTGTAATGTTCGAAGTATAAGAACACCGCGCGGCACTTACGTCATTTTAAAGAAAATTATGAAATTTTGAGATCTCAAAAACGACAACCGATTTTATTAAATATAGTTTTCATTGAAATTACTTACAGGTCATATTTTCATGAATTTTTCTATATTGTTTTTTACTCAATGTTAAAAAGTTAGAGGGGGAGGGGACGCTATTTTTTGGATTTTCGGAGCGAATATTTACAAAACAGCTGACTATCAAAAAATAATGTTTGGAGACCCCTATTATCTTCAAAATACCTATTCAACGCCACCCCACACACTAGTGTTGGAAAGAAAAATAAATTCACCCCCACTTTAGGTGTTCGATACGAGAGGTACCTACACGAAAAAAAAATTTTTTAGTTTTTATTTTATCTTTTTGTCGTCTTGATACACACATACTCATACCAAATTTTAGCTTTCTAGTACTTACGGTCACGGAGCTAAGCCGTGGACGGAAAGACGAACCGACGGACATGGCAAATCTATAAGGGTTCCTATAGTTTGACTACGGAACCCTAAAAAACCACTTTAGAAGGACTTCCGGCCAGATATGTCTTCGCAGACTTATTTATTCTTAGAGACACTATTACTTTAAAACACTTATAATCAATTTCGTCAAGATACCACAAAACATGGGAAAATTAACGTATCCGATGACCATTTTAGTTGTCTCAAAAAGAATAGTCGACAGTACAATTATATTGGAAAACAAAAAATAGATCAAGTGAAGTCGTTTAGATACCTTGGCAGTATTATTACAGAGGACTCTAGATGTACACCAAATATTATTACCAGGATAGCCATGGCAAAAAAGGTATTTAACACTAAAAGAAGCCTACTTACAGCTAAAATATCAAGCTCCGTCAGGAAGAAACTGGTGAAGGTCTACATCTGGAGTATAGCCTTCTACGGCTGCGAAACGTAGACCATGACCCAAAGAGACAGAGAGAGATTGGAAGCTTTCGAAATGTGGTGTTGGAGGAGGATGGAAAAGATCAGTTGGACAGAAAAGAAAAGTAATCTGGAAGTTTTAAATATAAAACGAAGAAAGATCTTTATTGAAAATAATTGAGAACAGGAGAGGAAAAATGTTAGGTCATCTCTTGCGTCACGATAATTACATGAAGACTATTATAGAAGGAATAATAGAAGGGAAAAGGAAGAGGGGAAGACCGAGAAGGACATAATATATGGAGCAAATAAAGGAAAAAATAAATGTTTCATTGTATAAAGATGTAAAAGAGAAGGCGGAATGTAGAATAAGCTGGAAATTACTCCACCGACAAGAGCTTAGCTCTTAAATATATGATGATGATGAGTAGTTTACTGTCGCAGCTTGAACCCCTGCCACGTCCCGTATCCGTACCAATGCATTTAGTAAAAGTACGGATCCGGCACACGGATTGAGGCTCAATATGTTAGGCTTGTTTGTATTTTTTTACAGTATCGCAATCGGCTCATAATATTTTTACAGATATTTAAGCGCGAAACTATGCCTTAACAACGTTGAAGACAAACAAATTAATTCTGTTTACGTTGTCGTACTATAGTCAGCCTCGTTAAAAACTATGAGTGTGATGCTACTATTGTGTCTGCTGCCTCTCATTGTCTCTCAGGAGAGCTCTTCCGCCCTACCCTTAAAATCGGTGATACTTTTTTTAAATTTTAAACTTAACTACTAGAAAGGGAAGCTCCGTGACATAAAATGCACGGCCAGGGCATAGCTATGTATATATCTGTGTACGACTTAGGTATCGTCCTGGGTCACTACTGCCCTAAAAAATTTTTTTTTTTTTTTTTTTCATTATTATTTAGCTTTTTCATAATAAAAGATAGTACCACATTTCTATTCCCTTCAGATTTAAGTATGCGTTTTTGTCGTGTAATAAAGAGATACTAAGGTTCTTGTGGTAAAGTTTCGTGAGTCTATGCCACCTGCGCCTGGGCCTGTGATGGTTGCTTTTATCACGCAATAAATAAGTGACAAAGCATCCGTCACGTTTGACAAAATGCGAGTGTGAGTGACAGAATTATAAACGCAAGTAACAAAGAGGCCTACGCTTCTTCTCTTTGCTTCTATTTGAAAAAATCGCACAATAAATTTGTGTATGATTGAATAAAATAGAACAGAATAGAATTCATTTATTTGTAAATCACAGGTAATTAGTACAATAAAGATCTTATATTTTAAAAACATACAGTGCTCTGTGTTTTGCCTTTTGGCGTACAAATTTTATACCTTACTAAAAATAAGACCCTTAATATTTATTTATTTAAATCAATCAATCAATCAATCAATCAATCAAATCGTTTATTTGCTAGAATACAGGTAGGTAGGTACAAATGAGGTCTTATATTCTAAATTGTTCCATGTATTCAGCCTGCGTGCAGGCATGCAAACATTTTAAGTGCACGCACGTTACATCAAATCATAATTAAAATAAAATAAATTCTTATAACAAATTAAAATTCTATTATAAATACTAAAAACTACTTCAAAAACATCAATGACAATGTTATGATGAGTCGTGATTCAGTTTTGTCGACTAAATATTAGTTCTACTTTTACTTACAAAGTGACTTTGTTTTTTATAACTTTTTAATCTATTTTATAAATACATAACACATTTAATTATTGACATAGTTTTAATCGCCCTCCACAGCCTAAGAATGCACAAGTTCATAAAAAGAAAATGTGCATTTTCACGCCGAAACAACATTACTGCATTACCCAACAGAAGGTATGTTTCCAATTATTTAAATTTCGAAAACGCGTGTGTAAGTAAAAAGATGCACCGAATATTCGGTTAATATCCGGTATCCGGCCTATCCGGCCCTTATTTTAATATTCGGCCGGATACCGGATAGCAACGTACTATCCGGCCGGATACCTACCAGATAGTAAACTTGCTTGATTTTGGGGTAAAAAATGGCTACTACTACACTACTATAAGTTTGCACGTGTACTTAAATATATAACGAAGTTACTCCGTAATGACATGATAAAACTCTTTTCGAATCTAGAAATGTGTCCGCGCGAACATTCACTATGAAACTGGTCAAATCAAAACCTTATTGTAAGACAAGAAAAATTTTGAGGATGTCAATAGATTTTATTTTTTATTGTGATCAAATGGGACTGACTACACTTAAACTGCTCTAAAAGTCAGAAATGACAGTCAAAGTTCAACATTCCTACGTAGCGCTAAAAACGCTCCATACAAAAGGCGTCCAGGCTAGTGACGTCACAGGCCGGGACAGGTACCAATATGTAATTGTATGGAGAAATTAGGTTTGCCGTTTGCCATGTTCACCGTGAAAAAGTGCGTTCATGGTTGTGATACAATTATTGTTTTGTAAAATTATGAGGATTCTGAAAACATTTGCAAAATTTCTTTTAAATAAAAAAAAAATTGCATAAAATTTGCGTAGGTACCTTTATACCTACCTATATTTCCAAGAAAGATTTATTTTCTGGATTGTTTTATTTGTTTCGTGATACATTTAGCTAATTTTATTAATATAACTACAGTACAACATTGTGATAAACGAGGTGTTAGCCTTCATACACAATTGCAACATTGTGATAAACGAGGTGTTAGCCTTCATACAAAATAAATGTGGACTAGTGGATGAAGATGGACTAGTGAGAGTGTGTGCTACGTCGTTTACGGCTGAGGAGATTGAGTCAGCGAAAAACTTGCTTTTTGAATCAGTCCCCTCGAAAAAGCGGAACATTACGCGAAAGGGGGATGGGAAATCGCAAAGAGACCTGTTCGATATTATTTATCTCGTGAAGAACACCAAGAACGACGACATCCCAATCTTTGTAGCGAGACAGTTGCACCGGTTACCACCTGTGACTTGGGATCATATTGACGCGACGAGGTTACTCAAAGATATCACGGTCTTGAAGGAGGAATTAAACACTTTAAAACTAAACTACGTCACTTCTGACCAATTGCAACAAGTGAAAAGTGAACTGGAAATCCTTAAAAAATCATCGATTGTAAATAACTTTGATTGTTACGTAAATACCAAAAGAGGAGCAGGTGGATTGTTGTCAAATACAAGCTATAACTGCGATAGTGGTCCCTACGGGTTGTCGCATATTGATCAAAACCAGTGCAATATTATGATAACAGCTGTTGATGACTCATATCAGCACCGGTCGGCGAGCGAGCGTAACGGTCGCGCAGATTTTCGAGCGGAGGGTACGCCAGCCGAGTACGTTTATAAGTCACCCGCGCAAACTCAGGCGCAACTCAACGTTGAAAAAGAGACAACTGCGCACGGAACTGAGGAGAGCAGCGAAAACTCATTAGCGACGAAAGCGACTATGACGTTTGTAGTGTTCTCTTACCTTGGTAATTCCTTTAAGCGATGAAATTCGGGGCTCCCTTATATCATTAAATGCTCTGTTTATCTCTCTAGCACGTTGTTCGTTCGGTATATTCGCTTGCTTCGATGTATTGACTGAAACGATAAACAATATTAACTCTAACTCACTGAAAATCGATTTGGCGCAGGCTGCTACTTACATTATTTTTCTCTCCTCCTTTTTCTTATTATTATAGCGGCGATTTGTTGTATAAAATTATTAATTTACAATTTAGCTTTGTTATGACATTTCTGTTAGAAAAAATGTCATAGCAACGTCTTGTCTTATAAAATTCTCCATTTCACGTAATTTTACTTCCAAAGCGGTGAGGTTGGATATATTTGAGATAGGTCGTATTAACTTTATCGTTTGGCTGGTGCCTTAGTACTTCTTAAAATTCAAAATTCATATTTTTATCTATTCTGGAACATTTTGTCAGCGAGCCTAATATAAAAGCGCCGCCATCAGCTAAAAATTCAGTCTTCTCGTGCCTCTCAACTAAGGAGGAACTCGAAATTGGTCTGTGCAGGGCCAAAGCTTGGCCCTGCACTCAAGAGAGACCCTTTTCCCCTTTGGCTATCCCCAAACAAGACTACTGACTCGCTCGGACGCTGAAAGGCCTTGCCTGCTGCAACTACGAATACGCCCACCTGCTGCCACTGCGTATCTGCTACCGCTGTGTATGCGACCGAGTATACGCCCTCCTGCTGCTGTTACGTATACGCCCTCCTGCTGCTGTTACGTATACGCCCTCCTGCTGCTGTTACGTATACGCCCTCCTGCTGCTGTTACGTATACGCCCTCCTGCTGCTGTTACGTATACGCCCTCCTGCTGCTGTTACGTATACGCCCTCCTGCTGCTGTTGCGTATACGCCCTCCAGTGCTGCCACTGCGTAAACGCCATCCTGCTGTCACTGCACATACGCCTTCCTGCGACCACCTGTGTGACCACCTGCTACGGACTGAAACCAGGCTACACGGTCATCGCCTCATCTGCAACCCACCTGCTACGGACTAATACCAGGCTACACGGACATCGCCTCATCTGCAACCGCTCGGACCTAGGACATCCAACCTCCCCTTTACTCCGTTATCCCACTGCCTTGGTGACTGAGTGAAAATAAACCCTAACCCTGAATTTACTGTTTTTCTCTTTCTACTACTTTTCTCCTTTTATCTTTCTCTCTTTCACGTCTGTTATCCTGTCCTTCGACTCCTCGGAGGACCGGGTAACACGACACGTTAAATGAATGTCCCGGTACCAAGAGACATAGTGAGAGACCCAGTACCACGACATCGATTGATAAAGATGTAAACAAAGTCAATTCGGTACTAGAAACTAACCAGTCGCCACCCCGGTGTAAGACAATGGCTGAAGTTGTCAAAATTGGCGAATGGAAGCCTACAACCTCTGGCGAGTGGAAGGAGGTTTCGGCGCGTAAAAAGAATAAAAATCGGTTTATGGGAAGGATGGGAAAAGCGCAGACTAATAGTCAAACGAAGTTCAGAGCCGCAGATAATAAAACTGAGCTGTTTATCTCGAATGTGCATATAGATACAACAGCTGAGGATATTAGTGAGTACATACTCGAGACTACGCAATTACGAGTGACATTAGAAAGAGTGCCAATGAAAAAACAAAAAAGGCACAATGCTTATAAGCTCAGTGTGCCTTCCTACATGTTGCGATTGTTTTTGGATGATAATTTGTGGCCAAATGGCATTTCGTTTAGAAAGTTTATTCATTTTAGACCTAAGAATAAGGAAGAAATCTCGAACTTTAAACTATAATGGATAATTCTAACCTCCAAAAAAAACTTTATGACACTGTTTTAGTGTCTTACAACTAGAAAGAGAAAGAAAGAAAGAAAGAAAGAAAGAAATACATTTATTCGTGACGAGACACAAAACATAATTACATAAAAGGTGTGACAGAAATAATAATAAAGTAAAATAAAATAAAACAATATGCAACTATTTTTATGGCTGTGCCACGAAAAGGTCCCACCTCAGCAAGATGCTAGCTCGAGAGCCAGCGCTGATCTTCCGGTGGTGTCAATTATATTGATATAATTAACAAAATAAATGTACAATGTTTTGTATCTATGGCCAGTGGCGCCATCTAGAGTCAAAGTATGTTAAACAGTTTGTCCTTTGTTTGAACTTTAAATAAAGTCAGTTGCTGTCAAGCCACTATAGTTGTTTCATTAGGTTATGGCCCAGTGCTAATTTCAAGTAAATTTAAATAGTTATCAGTGTAGAAATATAGTTAAAATGTCAGCTAATTATTCAGTGAATGTGCCAAAACTGCGAGGTCGCGAAAATTACGACGATTGGGCGTTTGCAGTTGAAAACTACCTAATCTTGGAAGGTGTCGTTTTGGGCGATCAAAATGTTTTATCCGAAGCAGAAGACAGGAAAGCGAGAGCAAAATTGATAATGACGATAGATCCGTCTCTCTATACCCACATCAGAAATGTAGCTACGGTGCGAGATTTATGGAACAAACTGAAATCTCTCTTTGATGATTCAGGGTTTACGCGGAAGATCAGCTTACTCAGAAGTTTGATATCCATCCGACTAGAAACCAGTGATTCCATGACCAGTTACGTATCCCAGTTGGTAGAAACCGCACAGAAACTAAAAGGTACCGGTTTCGAAATAAATGATGAGTGGGTCGGTTCTCTTTTGCTGGCAGGACTTCCTGAGAAATTTAGCCCTATGATAATGGCTATCGAGCATTCGGGCATGAAAATTAGTTGCGATTCTATAAAAACGAAATTACTAGATATGAGCTCGGAATTTGAGGGTAACTCTGAAAGTGCTTTTATCGCTCAGCAAAAACGCGGTAAAACACACTCGCACAGCAGTATCGGAACGCAGCCATCAGCGAGTAATGTCAATGTCATGAATAACAATTCGAAAAAAGTGATCCGTTGTTACAAGTGCAAGAAAATTGGCCATTATAAAAATCAGTGTCCTATGATTGAAAAGGCGAAGTCGAATGCATTTAGTGCAGTTTTTCTCACTACGAAATTCGACCGTACCGACTTTTACTTGGATTCTGGTGCGAGTACTCATCTAGTGACAAATGAAAACATGTTGTCGAACATTTCGTATCAACCGGTAATAAAGGAAATTATAGTGGCAAATCAGACAAGTGTGCCAGTTCTGTGCTCCGGAGATCTTGTCCTTACTACGTGCGCTAAGGGGACGGAGTACGAGGTGACAGTAAACAATGTTTTGTGCGTGCCAAGCCTCACCACGAATTTGTTATCAGTGAGCAGAATAGTTGAAAACGGTAACAGAATATCCTTCAATAAACAAGGATGTTACATTTACAACGCTCAGAATGACTGCATTGGTGAAGCTAGTTTGGAGAATAACGTCTACAAATTGAATGTTGTTAAGTCTGAGCAAGTTTTAGCGGCAGCAGTACAGACTTCATGCGAAACTTGGCATCGAAGACTCGGTCATGTAAACGCGAATGACCTTGAGAAGATGAAACATGAGCAGTCGAAGGTGTGACTTACCAGGATAAGTGTGACATGAGCAAGGCAAGTTGTGTTGTATGTTGTGAGGGTAAGCAAACAAGGCTGCCATTCCCTCCTAGCACAACTAGAACCAGCAGAGTGCTTGAATTGGTTCATGCAGATCTATGTGGCCCAATGGAGAATAAATCGCTTGGTATGTCAAGATATTATCTATTATTTGTTAATGACTACAGCCGGATGTGTTTTGTGTATTTTCTCAAAACTAAAGATGAAACTTTTAAGTACTTCAAAGAATTCAAGGCACTAGTGGAGAACCAGCAGTCTACTAAAATAAAGATATTTAGATCTGATGGAGGTGGAGAGTTCTGCTCTAAAGAAATGGAAGATTTTTTGAAGAAAAATGGCATAGTACATCAGAAAAGTAATGCTTACTCACCTGAACAGAATGGGCTTAGTGAACGATATAACAGGTCAATCGTTGAGAAAGCTCGGTGTCTCCTGTTTGATGCTCAGTTTGAGAAGAACTTATGGGCAGAAGCTGTGAATACAGCTGTGTATTTAAAAAATAGAACACCAGTTGCTGGTTTGGACAGAAATACTACTCCTTATGAAGTGTGGACAGGCAATAAACCTAACCTCAGCTACCTACGAGTGTTTGGAAGTTCAGTTATGGTCCATGTACCAAAAGAAAGGCGCAAGAAGTGGGATAAAAAGGCTCGGAAGATGTACCTTGTTGGATACTCAGAGAATATTAAGGGGTACCGTTTGTACAATCCAGGAAGTCGAGAAATAAAGATAGCCAGAGATGTTGTTGTCATGGAGAACATTACAAGTGACAGATGTACAACTAGTATACTGGTAGAAGAGAAGCAACCACTTCAGACCGATTCTAAGAGAGAACTGGCAGTTGACCAGTCAAGTAGTCTAGATGAGACCTGGCAGCCAGAGAAGGAGAATGATGAGACATATATGCCAGGTGAATCTCTGAATTATTCTGGAGAATCTAGCAATCCTGATGAAGGCAGCGGAACGTCGAGTGAATCAGATGATGTTTTTTATGAGCCTTTGACAGCAGAGGATTTGAAGGCCAGTACTCAGAAAAGAGTTCGTCGAAAGCCAGAATATTATGGTGTGAGCAACATGTGTGTTGAAGATATGGCAAGTGAGCCAGTTACATCGAAGGAAGCTTTTAATGGTCCAGAGAAGGAGCTTTGGGAAAGGGCAATGAAGGAAGAGTTGCAGTCCTTCAGAGACAATGACACGTGGGAGTTAGTGGACAGACCTAGTGCAGGTACGGTAGTGAAAAATAAGTGGGTGTTTAAAAGAAAGTATAACAGTGATGGTGAAGTGCGCTATAGAGCCAGGCTTGTGGCTAAGGGCTTTACACAAGTGAAAGGTGTGGACTTCAACGAGACTTTCTCCACGGTTCTAAGGTACTGCACTTTGAGATTGTTATTAGCTTTGAGTGTGCAGCTAGATCTCAAAATGAATCACTTGGATGTTCCTACAGCATTCCTAAATGGTCATATTGATGAATGTGTATTTATGGAAATACCAGAAAATTCAAATTTTGTTAATTGTCAAAATAAAGTTTTAAAGTTAAAAAAGGCCATCTATGGTCTGAAACAATCTGCCAGAGCTTGGTACACAAGGGTAGAAGAAACTTTGTTACAGTTAGGCTATTCAAAATCAAAATATGAACCATGTCTTTTTATAAAAAATCATGATAATGTAAAAGTGTATGTTGCATTGTTTGTGGATGATTTCTTTGTTTTTTACAATTCTGATACAGCCTATAAACATTTAAAAAGTGTACTAGAGTGTGAATATAAAATAAAAGACTTAGGTCAGATTCAAAATTGTCTTGGTATGCGAGTAAAAGTAGGTAAAGACTGTGTTACTGTTGACCAAGAGCAGTTTGTAAATAATATATTAGCACGGTTTAATATGAGTGATTGTAAAACTTCAGAAACCCCAATGGAAACAAATCTTAAGTTAGAAAAGGATGTAAATAAACAATGTGATAACAGTTTTCCTTACCAACAGTTAATTGGGTCTTTAATGTATTTGTCTGTTCTCACAAGACCCGATATTGCCTTTAGTGTCAGTTACTTGAGTCAATATAATATGTGTTTCAACCAAACTCATTGGAACCATTTGAAAAGATTGTTGAGATATCTACAGAAAACTAAGAAATTTGGTTTAGTGTTTAAAAAGGATAACAATAATTTATATGGTTATGTTGACTCAGACTGGGGATCTTGTTGTATTGACAGAAGGTCATATACTGGGTACAGTTTCATATTGTCAGGATGTGTAATAAGTTATGAGTCCAGAAAGCAAAGGACAGTAGCACTATCCAGTACTGAAGCCGAATATGTGGCCTTATCTGAAGCCTGTAAGGAAGCTATTTACCTAAGAAATGTAATGTTTGAAATAGGTGTATTAAATAGCGAAATACCTATATGTTTGTATAGCGACAACCAAAGTTCCATTAAGTTGTCTGCTAATCCGCTGTTTCATAAACGCACGAAACACATAGATATTCGTCATCATTTTGTGAGAGAATGTGTGGCGAATAATAAAGTAAAAGTTGATTATGTATCAACTTCTGATATGCCAGCCGACCTACTTACTAAAAGCTTAGGTGCTAATAAACATTATAAGTTTCTCAAGTCGTTAGGCATCTCGGAAGTTTAATTATTTACTTAATGTGAATTTGTTTTCTTTATCTTGGTTTACATTATTTTGTTAAGGGAGGATGTCAATTATATTGATATAATTAACAAAATAAATGTACAATGTTTTGTATCTATGGCCAGTGGCGCCATCTAGAGTCAAAGTATGTTAAACAGTTTGTCCTTTGTTTGAACTTTAAATAAAGTCAGTTGCTGTCAAGCCACTATAGTTGTTTCATTAGGTGGGACCATAGGTGGCGCCACGGAGAGCTGCACGCACGAGCTCTAATCGCGTTTATGATGCGTGAACCTGAACTGAACGCACACAAACGCTGTCAGTGTCACGTCAAATGTCAATTCGAGAGGCATAACCTAAACTAAATAAAAAATGCGATGTTTGCGTCGTGAGCACAGCTCTAAAATAAGACAAAAAATAATACCTAACATTATATAAACGGACTAGAAACAAGAAAAACTATAAAATACCAGAATGACAACTCAATAACAAAATACAATAAAACAATGTTGCCAAAAGTATTAACTGATATGATAACTACTGAATTAAGTGAACTCAACTACTAAAATACTACGAGTATTAACACTATTAACAAAGGGAATATGGATAAAACAAAACAAAAATGACGCCAACACACAAATGGGACATAAAACTAAGGTACTCGTAAGTACTTACTTATGATATTCAAATATAATTTTTACACATAAAAAGTAGCAAATAAGGCAGGTACTAGCATTAAAAACAGCTCGTATCTAGTCTCAAAGTTCTGTAAATCTATCAAACGGTCGCTTGAAGGTGTAAGGTCACTCTGCAAAATAGCTGACATCATAGCGAAACGTGGCTCCTATCGAGTGAATTAACATATCTCAATAACATTGACGAAGATTTTGGTGTAACGGGAACATCGGCGGTTGACTCCTCGAAGGGTATGCTGATAGGAAGACCACACGGAGGGGTAGCCCTTCTTTTCAGGAAAAGTGTTTTTCAGTGCGTGACGGTGGTACCTTGCGTTAATCCGCGTATTGCCGCAATCAAGGTGTCGTTGTGTAACAAAACCGTGTTAATAATGACTGTATATATGCCCGTTAACTGTATTGACAAGGTTGTAAGCCAGGTTCAGTTAGGTAACTGAATTTACTGATTGTCTGGGTCAGTTAAATGCTATAATCGAAGACAGTGGTATTGAAAGTGTGATAGTTTTAGGAAATTTTAACTCGCACCCGAACGAGTTATTCTATACCGAGCTGATAAGTTTTTGTGACGAGCAGGAGTGGATATGTGCAGATGTTAAGAAACTAGGGGTAGACTCTCAAGTGTTTACGTTTATTAGTGATGCTCACGGTAGTAAACGATGGCTAGATCATTGCATTGTTACAGAGTCAGCCTGGTCACTTGTAACTGAATGTTATGTAAAACACGATGTGTTTTGGTCTGACCACTTTCCCTTGTTCATGCACTGTAACTTTAATGTAGCTCGAAATAAGGTTGTTTATCGGTCGCCTGAGACCAATAAAATACGCTGGGGTGTAAGAACGCCTGAGCAAATTGAAAATTATTATAAATTATGTAATGATACTTTAAGGGATATCGATATGCCAGTAGATTTAATTAAGTGTTGCGGAAAGTTTTGTAATGAGCCTCACCATAAAAATATAATAAATAATATTTATGAAGATATTGTTTCTTGTTTGTGTTTGGCTTCCAGTAGTACATAACATAGTAAATGTAAAAAAAAACAGCCGAACAGGAAATGCGTTGCTGGCTGGAATAAGCATGTAGGCGATGCTCACACGGAGGCTAAGGCGAAGTTCAGGCTATGGGAGTGGCATGGATGCCCATCGTCTGGCCGTGTTTACGAGGAAATGTTTGCAGCGAAAAAAGTGTTTAAAGGTAGGCTTAAATGGTGCCAGAATCATCAGGACCAAATAATAATGGACAAACTTGCTTCTCATCACTCCAATTATGATTTTAGTAGTTTTTGGAAACATACCAACGGGTTAAACACATCGCATAATCTCCCTGTGAGCGTCGAGGGCGTGGCTGAGGGGCAGGATATAGCAAACCTTTTTAAGGACCATTTTGCTGTCAAGTCTCCTCTGGGGCGGGCGCGCGGTGACGTTATTGAGCCCCCTCATGGAGCGGTTCCCAGTCTGATTAAAGCGGCTGATATTCGTGACGCATTGCGACGAATGAAAAAAGGGAAATCGCCGGGCCATGATGGGCTCAGTATCGAGCACTTACGACACGCGGGAGAGCACTTGCCCAGAGTGCTGGCTTTGCTATATAACCTGTGTCTCAGCCATTCCTACCTGCCGCCATCACTCATGCGTACCTTAGTGGTGCCTATTGTAAAAAATAAAACAGGTGATGTATCAGACAAGTCGAATTATAGGCCCATTTCACTTGCAACTATCGTAGCGAAGGTGCTTGATAGCGTGCTCAATACACGTCTAGACGAGTACGTGCAACTACACGACGCTCAGTTCGGCTTTCGACCTGGGTTGTCCACTGAAAGTGCCATTGTGGTGTTGAAGCATGCTGTCAAGTATTACACGGAGAGGAAGACGTCGGTATTTGGTTGTTTCCTAGACCTCTCAAAGGCATTCGACTTAGTCTCGTACGACATCTTGTGGGCCAAACTGAAGTCAACCGGATTGCCCGTAGACCTTTTATTAATTTTTCAGCATTGGTATGGTAATCAGATCAATGTTGTGAAGTGGGCGAATGCACTGTCCTCACCGTATGTACTCGAGTGCGGAGTAAGGCAAGGGGGGCTAACATCGCCCAAGCTATTTAATTTATATATGAATGCACTGATCGAGGAGCTAAGCGGCGCGCATGCAGGTTGTTTTATAGATGGGATTAGCCACAACAACATTAGTTACGCCGACGACATGGCGCTGCTAGCGCCGTCGGTCGGTGCACTCAATGAATTAATTAGCATTTGCGAAAAATATGCTATCGCTCACGGGCTCGTGTACAATGCGAAGAAGACAGTGTATATGGTATTTAGGGCTCCGGGCATGGAAGCCCCGGATGTATCACTTCCGGTCTTGTTAAACGGGGCTCCAGTCAGCAGAGTCAGCCAGTTCAAATATCTAGGCCACTATTTGTCTGACAACTTCAAGGACGATGTGGATGTCGAGCGGGAACGCAGGGCGCTGGCGGTTCGAGCGAACATGCTGGCTCGCAGATTCGCTCGGTGTACGGCTGCAGTCAAAATAACTCTTTTTAGAGCATACTGCACGTCGCTGTACTCGGGTGCTCTGTGGGTGAACTGTTCGCAACGGTCGCTCAGCTCTCTGCGCGTCCAATATAATAACGCCTTCAGGGCGCTGTTGGGGCTGCCACGATTCTGCAGCGCGTCCGCCATGTTTGCTGAAGCTCGAGTGGACAGTTTTTCTGCTGTACTGCGTAAAAAGATGGCATCTCTTTTGATCAGAATACGTGGCAGCTCAAACAGCCTCCTGAAGACCATTGCTGTAAGAGGTGAGTGCTCAATAATGCAACACTTAATTAAAAATACAATGTCGTTAGCTAAATTTGAATACTAACATAGTTATAAGTAAAATACTAACAAAATGTGGATCTCGTTGTCTGAATAAATAAAGTTTATTATTATTATAGTACGCTGTAGAATTCAACATCAGTCAACATGTCTATTGGTTAAGTTTTGGAGGAGTGTGGACGTCACACTAGCGATCATGCAACGTGTTGCTTGCCGGATTGCGAGTGTGTGGGGTACGAAAGGTACTGGTAACATGGGACTTCGAGTGATCGGGTACGAGGCGTTGCATGATCGCGACGGCGCGACGTCCACACTACCGTTCACGATACGCGTGTTACGCGTCGGTGCTACAACGGAGATCGGATCAGCGGAATGATACAATTGTGGACGGAGCTATACTAAAGCAAAATGTGTTTTATTTAACCCCCAGACACCATATGCGGCGAAGAATTCCAAAGTAGGTACAACTCATTACTTTATGCGTTTTTGCGCGAAACAAGGACGTTATTTACATTTATCACGATCATGAGTCATGACACGTATTAGAATAGTAACCCCAAATAACAGTCACCAATTGTAAATTTTTTAAACATGTAATGCCAAATTTTTTTGACCACATTTTTTTTATATTAAACCATTGATACAAAGATCAAGACTCAACTCAATGCGTAACTTGGTAGAAAAGACCGGGAATCGCACCGGTTCAGATTCTCGGTCGGTCTCGGCTTCCACCAGGTTACGAATTTAAATCTTTTCTTTGAGCTTTGATCTTTGTATCAATGGCTTAGTCACTAATTGGTTGAAAAGGGAATAATAAAATAACTAACAAATGCATATTAAGTTTGTATTGTTTTCATTAAAATATTACAGAATAAAAAAAAAATAACAAAAAAAAGAACCGACTTCAGTAAAACTAAAAAACCAAAAATAACCCATTCAAGTACAGATTACATTTGACTCACCCTTCGAAGTCGATCCCAAACCACTCAGTTCTTATATTTATAGTTATGTTAAAAAAGGATTGGGTTAGTTACGAAATAAGGCGTACACGCGAAACTTAAAAATAAATACTGAGCGACTCTTGCAGCGAGGTAAATCAACATGGCGTATAAGTCAGTGTTGCCAATAATAAGCAAAATCATTGCGTTTGGTTTATTTTTAAATTCCAGTTTCTACCTAGTACAGAATCCTAAAAACGGAACTTTTAGCCCAGCACACCTACACTACACTAGATAAATTAGGCACAGGTGCCAGGTCAATTAAAATATCAAGCAAGAACCATCGGATTGACAGTCCTAAATAATTCAAGGACATCTTACATTTAGACTTATCTGCCGACGCGGTTGGCGCAGTTTGTAGTGCACCTAATATAACATTTTTATTGGTGGATATTTAGTAAAAAATAGTAGATTGTACGACAAGTGCATAAAACGCATCATTTTACACGAGACGTTTATCCATCCGAGCGAGCTTGCGAGCGAGGATGAATATAAAGTCGAGTGTAAAATGCGTTTTATGGACGAGTTGCACACTCTACTTTTCACTTCGATTGCGAGGAAATGAAACTGTATCATGTAAATAACATATATACACATATCATGTATACCACCTACTTAAAAACAAATTTAATAAATATTTAAAGTAATAGTTTAAAAAGTAATAAATGATAGTACATAAAAGTTACAAGTTTATTTCAAGAAGTTTTATTGTGTACTTTGGCTGTTGGTATATTTGCCTTGGTCTTAGAATACTAACAAAAAGAAATAAAATAAAGAGTTAAAACCCGTTCCAGACCTTCCGATCCGATCCGATTTATCGGAAGAAATCGGATAATGTGTAGTGCAATTGTTAGGATCTTATACACTACACATTATCCGATTTCTCCCGATAAATCGGATCGGATCGGAAGGTCTGGAACGGGTTTTATTGTATGAAGTTTTATGTTTTTTTTTTTTTTACTGTTTATTAAGAACCTTTTATGTGTGGCTGTTGGACCGATCGCCTTGGTCTTCGACGACGATTTTACTTTATGCTCTAGAGCATAAAAAGCGACTTTATGTCGCCTACGCACAGCATAAAGTCGAACTTTTAGAGTGAGAGAAGTGAAAAAATACTAAAGCACTCACAAATCTTTATCATCCAAAAATCCGCCACGTTAGCGGTTTGTTTTGTATTTTACAAATTCCCATACGAATTTTACTTAACTATATTATACAATGTAGAAGTTTCAATCTCCAGTTTTTTCATCAGAAATCGGGTTTTCGAAAGTGTGCGGATTGAGTGAGCATACGAAATTATTTGTAAGACTTCAAATACGTTACCAGGTGATCTACAAATTATTACTTACCTTAAGCATAGGTTTTACTAAAAAAAAGTATATAAATATTATATGTTAAATAAACACATTCACAGATTTCGTTGGTAGTTTGTGAGAACTGAGTGAATGAATGTATTATTTTTATTTATCGTTTTACAAATTCATCAATTAGTTTTACAATTGTTTAAGAACTTTTACTAAATGATCACCACATTTTTTTTCTTTTTTGAAGGGTGCTCACTCAATCCACACGCACACATGTTATTCGTGGTGGTTTGTTTACGTTTCTTTAAAAGACAAATATTTAAAAATATCCAAACAAAATGGCGAAAACCATTCACCGTCGTGAACGTAATATTATAAACAATGTGTAAACGTGTTCACTCCACGAAAAACAGTCAGAAAAAGAAAGCAATCCATTACGAAGTTAACATCAGAACTGACAGGTATTTTAACGAATGTCATTAAAGTGTGGTGCCTCCCACGAGATATAACAACAAATTTAATATATCATTTCATATTAATAACGTTGACAAGATATAATGAATGCCAGCTATAACTACAAAATCAATACTTTTATAAGGTATAACGGTCAATTGACATAATATTCACGTCATATAATGTTTTTCTTATATAACACTTAAATTGACTAATTTCAGTTCGTATTATATACATAGGTACATAACGAATAAATATTTTAATATATTATATCTTATTGTATATGGATTATAAGATATAATATCATATCATATTCTCAATAGGTACTCAACGGATCGGCTACAGCGGTCAGAAAGGTAGGTTCGGTTCGGTTAGGTTTTAAGTTTTAACTGCGTACCTCAATAAAATGGACTGCTGCCAATAAGCTGAGGTTTATACTATACGAGCATTATGCTTTTTGATGTTAGATTAATTGATTAATATTATGTTTGAAATCTTAGGTGTTTTATGAATATTATATGCTAGAATCGATATATCAATTGGTATTATATTTAAATAAGGTTTTACTTTATGAAACTAGATATTTTGAAATTATACCTTTCGTTCATTATATACACTGAGCCATAAAACATTTATGAAGGGAAAATATACAGGGTGGAACAGATCGAGGGACTTTTAAGCAAACAGGGAATTGTACAGACTGAGTACTTCATTTTTCTCCAACGAACTATGTAATATTTCTATCCATTTTTGAGATACAATTTGTTAAACATTAGTGTAAAAATCTGCACATATCAACCCTAGCGTCTTTTGAACATCGCTTAAGTTAAAGAAAGGAGTTAAATCTAAAATATAACTAAAACCTTTGAATTAGTAGGGTTGTCACTGATATGATAATAAAATATTTTTCACCTCACTCGCTCGGAAAACCTCCGTTTATAGGGCAAAATCTGCGTGCAAAAGTCTATTTTATCCGCTAGCGTGCAAAAGTCATTTGAATTTCGAACACGACGATTTTGATTCTCTGTGGTGCATGCAACTTTTTAGGGTTCCGTACCCAAAGGGTAAAAACGGGACCCTATTACTGAGACTTCGCTGTCCGTCCGTCCGTCCGTCCGTCCGTCCGTCCGTCCGTCTGTCACCAGGCTGTATCTCAAGAACGGTGATAGCTAGACACTTGAAATTTTCACAGATGATGTATTTCTATTGCCGCTATAACAACAAATAATAAAAATGAAATAAAATAAATATTTAAGGGGGGCTCCCATACAACAAACTTGTTATACCTATATATAGGTACGGAACCCTTCATGCGCTAATCGGACTCGCACTTGCCCAATTTTTTATATTTAAGACTCCTTCAACGCGTGACTGATTTCATCAGTCGATAAATCTTCGAATAACCAATCAACGCACGCTAATAAAGGGCGATCTGGTCTGGCCGGCTAAAATCATATGTACGTTTGAATACTTCTTTAAAAAAAAAAATACACCTACAATATCACGTCCAGAAACCTGGTTTGTGGTTACAGATTTTTAAGTATTTATTTTTTCTACACTTTATTTTATGTTGAATATGTTTATATATATATTAACAGTAAGTATTTCAGTTTCATTTACATATTTTGACTAGTAAATATATTAAATACATCACAAATTTTAATATTTATTTGTTATAAAAGTTGGAACATAAGAGTGTAATTTCTGAACGCACCCGAGAAAAAAATAAATAATTAAAAAGTTGGAAGTTTTCACAATTCACGTAAACAACGTAAATTGGTTCTGTGGAGAATACATAATGGTGTCTTACTTTATACAAATATGAAAAACAAGAAAGTTAAGCCCAATTTGGAGTATTTATTCAATGCTAAAAGCCTACATTAAAACGAAAAAGAATTTGTTATAAATATTTGGAGACGATAAGTAATTTACCGAAACTATTGGCGTTTTTAAAGAAGATTAAAGCCGAAATAATCTTGTGCTGATCCCATTGTCCAATAACTTCCAAAGCAAGTGTTATGGAAAATACTTCCGAGTGGCCAACTTATCCTTCCCAGAATGCCATTCTCCCACATTCACAACAAATATGTCAAGTAGTTTCAAATACAAATATAATATAACAGTGCTTAAGAAAAACTCAACGATAAAATATACACGACGATAATACAAATTACGGCCATATTTTTAATATGTGTGCTTCTCTCGTATTTATTTGGTTTGGATTTGAGTGTGTTATTGTTTTAAATTTGATGTGTTAAATAGAAGGCAAAATTAAATATGATTATTTTTATGTTTTAATTGTTTTTCTTGAACTTCCATTTTCCTCGCTGTAGTGAGGTGAAAAGTTGTGTGTTCCGCATGGCTGCAAAATTATTTAGCTTCTCGTGTCTTGAAAGCTTCGCTACGCTCAGGAATCTATCTTTGAACCATTCGCTTCGCTCATAGTTCAATCTTAGATTCTTTCGCTCGCTCAGCTTTCAATTTCAACACTCGCGCCAAATAACAACTTTGCAGCCTTGCATAACAAATAACTATTACTTTGATGACTTTTTTTACATTTAAATCCAGCTTTACTATTATAATAGGTCGATTGCAGATCACTCAGAGATATCAGAATTTCTTATATTTATTTTCCTTAAATAATGGATTTAGAAAATAATAAAAGAAAACATGTCAGAGAAAAAATGGTCAGTTGCCAATATTATGTTTTCGGACTTACTGACAGTTGCAAAATTGTTGCCATATTTCACAATCACAATCTATGATAGATACTGATTCGAATGCACTCTTGCGATATAAAATCCCCACCCCCTCCTATACGCCCTTCCAGAGATCACCCCCACTGACATGTCCATGGCCGACTTTCCAGTCCAACCAAAGTCATCATCAACAGTGCCTAACAATGGCAGTTCAAAAGATAAATATTGTAATTAAAATTATTATAAATATTATAGTTAAATAGTGCCCTCTTGACAATCGTCGTCTAGTACCCAAAGTACGAGCTTTGCTTATTTTGTGGCTAGATTGATTTGTGTAAAGATTGATTCTTGATTATTTACATGAAAAATTGTAAAACATTATAGGTAGCTCTTAGGTAAAGTGCTTACTTACTGTCGATATTCAACTGCATTTAATCACTTCACAGAGGCCACCTCCTACGCTGGTAAAGTAACTCTTTGCCTGTACCTATATAATTAAACAGTAGGTCATCATTTGTAACTTACGGTA
The DNA here is from genome assembly GCA_947623375.1 of Apotomis capreana. NCBI lineage: Eukaryota > Metazoa > Arthropoda > Insecta > Lepidoptera > Tortricidae > Apotomis > Apotomis capreana. The sequence goes on from OX392520.1 coordinate 5,967,343, forward strand.
CAGTATAAATAAATCTTACAGCTTGGTCATAAAATAGTGAAGTTAATATACTATAATATACCCATACCCTATAATACACATATTGATTTACCACATGTTTACACATTATTTAAATTTTGTTTAACAAAAGGGGACGTACTTAATCGCGTTCTAAAAAGGATTTAATTTAATTAACTCGATGTTTCGGACGTGTCGCTACGTCCTTGGTCTCGAGTGCACTGAAGAGGCGGGCATCAACGTCTTCTTGTCGCGCGAGTATTTCGGACTACCCGCACTTGGTCTTTAATATTATATATTTTTTTTTAATTTTATGGCCTGGTAACTACACCTTTAAGGCAAAGTCTTTAATATTAGTTTGCTTACTGGGTTGCCATTCGACCGACACACGAGACCTACGATATCTGTAGCTTGATAATGAACCTTTTTATGTGATTCCACGATGAGGAAAGCTTATAAACGTACTCCCCGGTTGAAATTCTCATGTTTCTGTTATTCAAATGCTTGAACTACAATCATGCTACAGAAATGATTCGACGAGAAATTATATCTGCTCAATCCAGTGGTTTGGTCCTGATTCCAGTAAGATTTTAACCTACTTATATTGCAACGACATCACATCAAAATAGACTGATTTAGACCATTTTTAGTATTGGACAGCTGGATTAGATGGTTATAGACTTTTAGAAATATTTTAACGATTATTTAACGAAACATGCATTTCTGCCATCTCCAATCAATAATGTATTCATGTATTAATCGAACATACTGATTTCAGCAAAACTGTGCTCAACATGGACATTGTCCAGACAATTATGACTACTACTTTTGAGGGTGGACGACAACACAATGGAAATTTTGTTTTTAAATAGAATTTCCAGTCTTCTATACTAGAGCAAACTTATTTCGTTTCCTTTACTCAAGTAGGTGTTTTCAAACGTAAATACAAGACAACACAAATATAATTATTTCGTTTTATTTAATTTTTATCTCTTACTTTTCACCGACAAATGTCATATCATTTCATATTAGCGATTTCTGCTACAACCGTAAAATATCTGGCTTTGTATAAAATACCGCTACCCTAACAAATAGGATATTTTACGCATAATTTATGACTTATAAATTATAATTTATGGCTTCGAGGGAAAAAAATGTCGACGAAATGAAACAATATATGATTTTTTTGTCGAAGAAACAAGGGGATCGCGGGCTAAAAGCCCTTTAAGCTATTAAGTCCTCAAGCCAAGTCGAGCCTAGACTCGTATTCTGTACAAACCGTTAAATGAAAATAATTTATGAAACCAACTTAACCAACCACTTCATACAGATAATATCGGAATGCATTGCTGCCAACTTAAAAAAAGTTTTTTACTTATCTTCACTGCATGGACATTTCAGATTCGTTGTACCTTTTCATCCTAAAATTTGACTTACCTGTAAAAAAGAAATATTTATTAAAAAATGTATTCGTTTGGGTCACTAAGGTCACTAGAACTGTTAGTTAGTTAGTTATTTTAGATGTTTTATTCGAAACATTTTATTATTCATTATAGTTCACAGCACAACAGTAAAAGCAAAGCAGTGAAACTATAAGATGTACAGACAAAACATAAGAACAAAAGACAAATACGAAATATACAGAGGAAGGCTGATTAATGTCGTCTCATAGAAACTCAAACATTCATTAGTTATCAAAATATTTGAAACTGCTATCGAAAGTACGTAAAGTACTGGGTACAGTAAGTAAAAAAAGATATCAAATGTTATTCTGTAGTCGTCCAGTAGACTGGGGACCCCGGACAATATGACACGTGCCCAGAGTGCCCAGTGGGAAGGGAAGGAGCACCACTAACCTTCAATGCAGAACGGTGTAGTCTATCCGCCATCCGTCGTCTCAGCATGTTCTTGATTCGAATCTGGAGCAAGGTCACGGTCAAATCTCCTGAAAATATTTGAGTTCGATTAGTGGAAAGTTCGATTTTATCTCACGGCTAATGTATGCACTGGTAATTATCAAGCAATATATGTTTTGATCAGATTTGATAATTTTAATTCAACTTACTCTAGACGTTTCTGAGTGAATGATTATCATTGTAAGTAACTTTTGTTTTCGCCTAATAGTGGCATCCGCTTCCAGTACCTTTGGGAGGCGTGTGCGGAGCCGAAGCCAATATGTTGAGCTCCTTTAATAAATATCGGGCACAAATTGATCTACTCCCACATTAAGCTTTGGTGTATAGGCTAGTATTACGGGTCCTCCTAAGCGAGGGTATACATCCCTATGTATAAATATACATTTAAATACATAGAAATCGTCCACGACCCAGGAACAAGTAGCTATTTCGAGTTTATCACAGAAATATTTGCCCTTGCCCGGATTCGAACCTAAGACCGCTGGCAGTAGGCAGCTCACTACCACTGCTCCAACGGCGTCTTGAACACAATTTCGTACCGTTCTTGAGATACAGCCTGGTGACAGACGGACGGACAGACAGCGAAGTCTCAGTAATAGGGTCCCGTTTTTACCCTTTTGGTAAAGAACCCTAAAAATGAGATGATGACTACCAGACGCAAATACCTGAATAACATTATGAAGTACTAGTGTGCTTATAACATTTGAGGGTTGTCAACGCCCTGCGATCCCATCATCAGATCCCGACATGGTGACAATAGGGGTATATTCTTTCAACAAAAAAAAATATTCTGAGAATCGGTCCACAATTGGCGAAGATATCGGTGAAAATACATTAAAAAAATACAGAACCTCCTATATTGGAAGTCGGTTAAAAGGTACGGGCTTCAGTTTCCTTTACTGTAGGTACCTAAAGAGTCGTAAGTAAAGGTGAATACTTAGGTATATGGTATCTATAAGTAACTAGGTAACGATATATTTATAATTCCTAGAAATTTATTAGTAGTTACGTACCCGATAAGTTAATTGTAGCACCTAAAAGTCACATATTAGTTTTTTTTTTATTATTTTAACCGTTGCACGCCTGATGGTGCGTTTTTATCACGTGATAAAAACGCTTCTCTCTCGCGCTCACATAAGTGGATGTGACAAAGGCAAACTTATCCATGTAAGAGATTTCTCTCACACAAATCTCACTTTTTGTTTTTTGTTATTTATATACCTATCGCGTGATACCTAAACGCAACAAATTGTTAGCCCGTTGAATAAGCCAATTGCGTTAAAACGAATTTCATTTTCAAAATCAAGTTTGTAAATAGTAGGTAGAACAAAGAAAGAAAATACATTGATAAATATATAGTTTATTTGCAGGCTAAAATCAATAAAAGAACGACAGTATTATATCATATAAAAAAATACCTTAGAACTTAGTTGTAACCATTTCATTTTACTATAATAACAAATAATTAAGTAAATCTAGCGATTTTTATTTAAGCATTAAATACAAAGATCAAAGCTTAAAGAAAAATTGAAAAAGGAGCTACCTGGGGGAAGAGACCAGGAATCGAACCCGGTACCTCTGGATTGCCGGTCCAGCGCGTTAACCATTTCGCCACCCTAGCTCCCTTTAACCATTTCGCCACCCTAGCTCCTAAACCATTTCGCCACCCTAGCTCCAATGGTTAACGCGCTGGACCGGCAATCCAGAGGTACCGGGTTCGATTCCTGGTCTCTTCCCCCAGGTAGCTCCTTTTTCAATTTTTCTTTAAGCTTTGATCTTTGTATTTAATGCTTAAATAAAAATTGTGGTGTACCTACCCACATAAAAACAATGAGACATTATATGTTTCATAAATTTATAAATCTAGCGATATCAAAAAACTTAACATAGATGTAAAATATATTTATTTATTTATTTATTTATTTAAACTTTATTGCACAGATCAAGCTAGTACAAATGGCGGACTTAATGCCATAAGGCATTCTCTACCAGTCAACCATAGGGCTAAACAGAAACATTGAGTTGGTGCAGGGTCTACGAGTATAACGTTCTGAGACTATAAAAAAAAACAAATTTAAATAAAATATAATATACATACTTAAACTTACACAAATACATAATTATAATATGCTACATACATATAGATTCATGTACCCTGTGATAACATCAAACCAATAATAATTCATCTTGAAACAATTGTTTTAGACAGATATATCAGAAAAATGCTTGCGTAGCATGCGCTTAAAAATAGGTTTGCTTTGTGCTTGCCTGATGGGGAGTGGAAGATCATTCCAGAGTCGTATTGCCTGGACGTTAAAAGAATTTGACAAAAACCCGGTGCGATGGGGAGGGACGATGAGCGTGAGGGTACGAGAAGTGCGGAGAGTACAGCCTGGTCGAGCAGTAACAAAGTGAAATCTGGTTCTGAGATAATCAGGAGCGGCTGGATCGAATAAGATGGAATAAAGCGTGCATAGGACTCGTAACGACCTACGTTCTCGAATCGGGAGCCAATTAAGTTGACGGCGAAAATCAGAAATATGGTCGTATTTACGCAGTCCAAAGATGAATCTGATGCAATTGTTCAGAAGACGATCCAAGCGGTTCAAGGAGGCTTGCGAGATATTTGAATAACACACATCAGCATAGTCGACGACAGGTAGAATGAGAGTTTGAATGAGGAGAGTCTTGGTGCCGACAGGAAGAAAGTGTTTGAGCCGGTAAAGCGAACGCAATGTGTTAGTCACTCTGCGACACACATCAGATACCTGTGGCTCCCACGTTAGGCCAGAATCGAGGATCAGCCCCAGGTTCTTCACTTCCGATGCCAGCTGAATAGCTTTGTTCTCAAATTCTACAGAGGCTATGTTCGTCATGTCTGTAATGGCAAGCATGCGGGGGCTCCCGAGTATAATGGCCTGGCATTTAGACGGGTTCACGGCGATCCCAAAACTGCGTGACCAAGCTGAGATGCGCTTCAAGTCGTCATTGATGTCGGTTACAGCGCGATCCAAGTCATTGGAACTCCCTTTGGTGTATAGCTGCAAATCATCAGCATACAAATGGTAAGAGCACACTAAGTTAGACGCAACTAAATTGATGAATAGAGAGAATAGCAATGGAGATAAAACGCCACCCTGGGGAACGCCAGACGTAAGATCACACCAATCGGAGAAGGTCCGATTAGCGTGTATCCTCTGACGGCGACCTTGAAGGTAAGAGGCAAACCATTTAGCCACTGATGGCGAGATATTCAACCGATCAAGTGCAGCCAGTAGGAGATCATGATCGACAGCATTGAAGGCATTCGAGAAATCTATCAAGACCAATACAGTTAGCTGAGTGGATTCCATGTTCTGTCTTACATCTTCCGTTACTTTAAGAAGTGCAGTACTTGTGCTATGCCCAGGCCGAAAACCCGACTGATAAGGAGAAAGTACATGATTGGAGTGGATGTGGGAAGCCAGTTGTTTATGAACTATGGCTTCCAAGACCTTGGACATAAAAGGGAGAATGGAAATGGGGCGAAAATCTTTAAGTGCGCTGGCGCTATATATGTTCGCAACACTCACCCGTATCAGTGAAAACACAGCAATTTATTTACAAATGTACAGACATAGATACCAAAACTGTAAGTACAACTTTTTAAAAATGTCTTCAAGGAATACCACATAATATCATAGTAGGTACACATTGTACACATTTTAGCTAGATAACTGCAATGTCACCCACCGCACACCATGTTTTTACTCATCGAACTTTTTTTTGTTTTTTTCACACCGAGTTCTTTTTCGGCCAGGACGTAGCTATTCAGCCAGCGCAAAAATAGAGGCTTGGTTCAATAAAAAAGTAAAAAGTATTTAATGTACCTAGTAATTGTTCAGAACAGAACAATGTTCAAACTTTTTTGTTGCTATGTACTTTTTAGGGTTCCGTACCCAAAGGGTAAAAACGGGACCCTATTACTGAGACTTCGCTGTCCGTCCGTCCGTCCGTCCGTCCGTCCGTCCGTCTGTCACCAGGCTGTATCTCAAGAACGGTGATAGCTAGACAGTTGAAATTTTCACAGATGATGTATTTCTATTGCCGATATAACAACAAATACTAAAAATAAAATAAAATAAATATTTAAGGGGGGCTCCCATACAACAAAGGTATTGGTTGCGTTAACTTTGCACCTCATTTGTATGGAGCGCTATACATGCCAGGTGCAAACTTAACTTAACCACTTAAGGATGGAAAGTGTTTGTACGGAACCCTCGATGCGCGAGTCTGACTCGCACTTGACCGGTTTTTAAGGTTATATAATAAATAATAATAAATATCGGACAACCTCACACAATTCGATCTAGTCCCAAATTAAGCTCAAGAAGGCTTGTGTTATGGGTACTAGACGACGATATACGTACTTATAAAGATAAATATATAATTAAATACATATAGAACAACCACAGTTCGTCGTCGAACAACCGCAGTAACAGAACGGTCCGCGTACTTTCTCGGTCCTTTGATATACAACCAGCTACCGGACGGTATCAGAGATGCACCTTCCTTACAAACCTTCAAAAATAGATTGAAAAAATGGCTGCTTGAAGCACAATTTTACAACATATCTGAAATAATTAAAAAATAAATATAAATATAACTATGTATATGGCTATGTATATATTGATAATATAATTAGTAAATAATAATGAAACATAAACAAACAAACAGACATGTAACGATGTTATGAATAAATTTTTCATTTTCATTTTCATTTTCATGACCCAAGCACAAATATTCGAGTTCATCACACAAATATTTGCCCTGGCCGGGATTCGAACCCGGGACCGCCGACTCAGTAGGCAGGTGTCTACAAATCGAGCCAAACGCGTCGTCAAGGTTCCGTATCCAACGGGTAAAAAACACCTTCCACTATTTTTGCCTTTTGCTTATCTATGGCGTGACGTAGAAATACTGAGTAGGTAAATAAACAGAAGGGCTACTCCGATGTTCCGACCGTCGTATAGTGCCATCCCGCTCACTCTAATATACTTTGACAAAAGTACGGCACTATTTGGAGACGTCGGAGTAGCCCTTCGGTTTTCTTCACGAGACCGATGACGTCACTATCATGAGGGAAAATGGCGGACAGCGTTTTAAGCATTTCAAAGAATAAAAAAATCATATTTTCAAATTTTAATTTTTACGTACCTAGCCATCTTCTACTTTTATGAACTGGAAAATGAAAATATATATTTAGGTTTGCCATGCTAGACACTATGATACTATTCGAAATAAATATATACAATTTAACATGAAAAAAATTAAATCAAAATCAAAAATTATTTATTTTCAACAGTTTACAAAGTTGTCGAATCCCCCCTTTTAAGTTAAAAACTTGTCTTAGGGGGAATTTGCTCTCTAGTCAAGTAGACTAGTTTTTAAATGAGCGACACTGGATATTTGTGCTCCATTTTCAAATAAATCTGGGGCCACGGCATTTGCTATTGAAAACAGGTTGAAAGTAAGAATAAATACCAAAAATAACATATTTTTTTTTATGAGCAATAGACAAACGTTTGACTTCGAACGTACCTGATGATGTAAAGTAACGATGATGCCTAAGATGAAGCATGCTTGTCTAGAAGATGCCTATTCACTCTCGATTTGGAGAGATCTAGGTTATATTTCTCAGGGAAAAGGTGCGCAGGAAGAGAGTTCACTTCTTTGCTGTTCTGATAAGAAAAGTAGACGCAAAGCGTTTTGTACGAATCACTTTTTTTTGGGGATTTATATAATTTCATACAAAATAAATGTATGAATATAACTTTATTTTACTTATGTATGTTTAATAAAAAAAAACACATATCAAAAACTTGTATATAGTTCCAAAGTTTATTTATTTATTTATTTAAACTTTATTGCACACAATACACAGGTAAAAGTACAAATGGCGGACTTAATGACATAAGGCATTCTCTACCAGTCAACCATAGGACTAAACAGAAACATTTGTATGGTGTAAGTTATTGAAGATTTTAATATGGTACCGGTGCGTTGTTGCCGCCACACGTACAACTTATGTACATGTATTTAGAAAAGTATTCTCCCGTTTGGAAGCTACTGATTGCCCTGAAAATATAAACATAATTGAAAATACAAATAATAATCATCCCAAGTAACACACAGGCTGCAAAAGCGTTTACACATCCATTATACAGCTTAAATTAGAGTTTTAACGGTGCATGATAGGCTCTTATACAACCTGTTGGCTTATCACAAGTATTTATAGCATTTCTGAATCAATATTTTACTTACTTTACGTTTTATTTTCGCAGTGGCCTTTGCAGGTTTTGCATTGTAGGCAGTCGCATCGTCAGTAACAACGCATTGTGCCACGCCTAGGATTTTGAATCTGGATATCCGGATACCCGTATTATCCGGATTTCAGCTATCCGGTTCCGGATCAAACAAATCTGGATAAAATGTGTGAAAACGTGATATATCGCGTTACATATTATCCATCTTTAAAGGGTGCTAATCTCTATAAGATGGTGTGGTGTTGTCTATATCATAATAAATCATATATATTCAAGTATGAACAATATGAACATGGCATTTTTCGTCTGCTTATAGTGGCTCTTGGCCATCAGATATATCGCAGCGGGAGAGGTGGTCTAATATTTCTAAGTAGCGTTAAAATTCAATAAACAATAAATTCTGTACATGACTTATTGCTATTAATATTTGAACGTCTACCTTGTCACTAATATCTGAATAAGTACATGGTTTTCCATTACTTCTTACACAGCATGAAATAAAAATATCTGCTTGCGCAAATACCAAATATATCTGAACAATTAAGAAAATGAAGAAAATTATACTTTAAACCATTACCACTAAAAATTGACTATAAGGCCAAGCGCGCACCTCGATTTTATTTATGTGACACGATTTTAGAATCGCGTTGTTAAAATGTCGCAGAAAATTCACTGCGCGCACTGCGATGAAAAAGTCGATGGATTGTTCAGTTTCAGCATGGATTTCGTACAAGTTGCTTGTCTTGCCCTATTTCTCCTTCGGAGGAGTAGGAGGAAAAATAAAATAAAAACAAAAATCTTTTCGTCGTTGGAGAGTTCGTCCCACTTAGGAATTTGAAAAGTCCTGGCAAAAAGCCGGACGAATCGAAAAAAGTCCGGACTTTTTAGTCACCAAAATAGGTAGGCATGGTAGTAGGTAGACGCTCGCATTGCGAGATTTGCGAGGGGGTAGGTGCGAGGTGCGGGCGGGGTTTGCTCGACTCGCAAGTTTTATTACTCATTATTCCAACTTATTTGAAAAAAACCGGACAAATTAAAGGGCCGGACAAAGTCCGGACAAGAGTCGAAAAGTCCGGACATGTCCGGACAAATCTGGACGTATGGTAACCCTAGTCCCACTTAGGTATAACGTTTTGACAAACCTCCTCCCACAAACATGTCTTCAAAATGCGATCGCTATTATGATTTTGAGTCGGTATTTATCCCACAAAGGGGATTTTCCTTGTATTTCCGTAATTAAATGGCCAACGTCTAGCGTCTCGTCTTGAGACTCCATCGGAGAAGCAGGTATCGACATGTTGACGCTTCAAGAGCGGAACGCCGTCTGACGCCGCCGCGGCGATTTTATTATCGCAGTGCGCGCGGGGCCATACAATCCCGTCCGCTGCACGTCCGTATCCGTATGCTGCATTTTACTTTTGCGACAATCGCGTCGCGAGCCGTCGCAGCAAAATGTGACAAATCACAATTTTAAAATCGCTGCGATTGTTTTCTCATAAATGCGCGCACAGACATATAAACCCATATACGTTGCATTTCTGCGACAAAATAATTGCACGACAAAAAATCGTGGTGCGCGCTTGGCCTAAACCACACCCTAATAAATTGTGTAGTCAAAAGTTATCTGATAGTGATAACCTAGATGACGTGCACGACATCACTTTTTTGTGGAAATAAATAATGGCGTTTAGCAAGGAGATCCGAATCATCGTGTTAAAACTCTTTGGTATTTGTTACTAATATTATACCAAGGAGTATAACAAGATAAATCGGATCTCCTTCCTAGACGATACTATCACGCATTCCATATTTCACTATTATTGAAACAGAATCAAGAATGAAAGAAATATGAAACAGACATAGGTATGCAGTGACACTTGTTGTACTATTCTCATGAAGTGTCAGAGGTTTGCTGTAAATTGAATGAAAACTGCCCTAACGGATCCTTATAATATATTAAAATTCCACAACTACATCGTGCTTTGCACTTTTAGACACACAGATAGTCGCGGAGCGGTTCGATCGCCTGTTCCCGTATGGTGTGCTACAAATTATTCATTGATTATGTACATAATATGACGACGCTGTATTGTCTCGTCAACATTCTGATGTACGGACGACGCCGAATAGGATACATGCATGAAGTTGAAATTCTTAATAGTTTGACAACGAAACCATTAAATTACCTTATAATCGGATATCGCTTTCCATTAATTGGTTAGATAATTGAAATTTTCCACGTCGTAATTTTCCTCCAAAGTATTAAGGAGCCACTAAAGACAACTTAGGTTATTTATACACTTCGAATTTTTTTGTAATTCCTATGCACAATCGCGAGTTTTATCGATGATGAAAATTGTTCACAATTATCGTTTTCACATTTCCGTTATCATGATACGTAATGGACTGAATAAAACAGGGACAAGAAAGAGCTCGAGATTCTGACCACACTAATACACATCTTCCCTTGTGTTTCAGAATTCCCTCTTTCCCTAGAACGAAAAGCACTAGCATTTACGCTACGGATCCCCAGGGGAATCTTTTACACTCCGACATCACAATACTCGACGCGGACTTGGATTCCACACTTATGTTGTCGATATATTGCGTCTACTTTTCTTATCAAGACAGCAAATCCGTACCATTGACCTGTAGTAAAAGTACGGATCCGGCTCACGGGTTGGGGCTCAATGGATGGTATCGCTTGTTTGTATTTATAGTCTCGCAATCCACGATATTTTTACAGCTTCCCTCCTCCTTTTCCTTGCGTCTTATTCCTCAGAGCTGAGGGTCGTGATCTCCCTTTTGCATCACTTTCTCTCATACAACCTTCTTCCACCTGTTTCTGACTACAGCGTTGTGAAGGGTAAACTGTAGAACCAAGAGCGGTGCGGATCTGGTCGGATCAACGTATAGGGCTGTATAGGGCTGCGTCAATGAGGCCTTTTCCTATCTAGTTTGCCGGTCACGATGAGCCGCTCGCGGTTGCCACTGTCTTTTCTTGCGATGTGCCCGAAGAATTCCAAGACTCTGCGGAGACACTCGGACGCCAAACGCGAAGAGATTTTGAGTTCTCGCAATATGGAGACGTTAATCCTAAATGCAGACCAGGTTATATGGACCAACATTCTCCAGCACCACATCTCAAAGGTGTCGCTACGCTTGCGGTCTGCAGCTATCAAGGTCCAACTCTCAGCGCCATACGTAAAGATCGAGAAAATTAGACTCCGTACCAGTTTGGATTTGATTTTGACGGAGATGTTGCGATATCTACAGAGTTTTCCCAGCTAAGACATGGCGCTTTTATTCAGACCTATTCTCCTCCGAACTTCCTTATCGCATGAGTCATCATTACTGATATCGGAACCCAGGTATATAAAGTTGTCCACAGTTGCTAGGTTCAAAGCGCCAGTGAGTTCCAAAGTCCCAAATCTGTCCACCACCATGACCTTAGTTTTACAGCTTCAATGATATTTAAACGCGAAACTATGCCTTAACAACGTTGAAGATAAACTTAATTGATTCCGTATACGTTGTCGTACGTACTATACTCAAAGCCTCGTTAACAACTATGAGTGTGATGCTACTATTGTGTCTGCTGCCTCTCGTTGCCTGTCAGGAGAGCTCTTCTGACCTCGACTTAAGATTGGTGATATTTTTTTTACATTATTTTTCTCTTGATTTCCTCTAATATTTATTTAAATACCAGAAAGGGAAGGTCCGTGACATACAACGCACGGCCAGAGCAGCTATGTATTTCAGTGCACGATTTAGGAATCAGCCTGGGTCACCGATGCCCTAAATTCATATTTTAAATTTTAATTATGTAGAATTTTCATAATAAAAGATACTACCTATGTCGGGTTCAGTCAGATCCACAATTCTATTTTCTTTTAGGTGTATTATACAAAGATACCTAACGCCTTTGTTTTGAAATGTGGCCGATAATTTAAGTATGCATTTTTGTCATGTAATGCAGAGGTACTAAGGTTTTTGAATTGAAGTTTCGTGAGATTATGCCACCTGCTTCTCTTTAAAAAATTACACAATAAATGCTTAAAGTAGCAGCAGTTTTGTCACCTAAACATTCGATCTACTTTTACTTACCTTTGACTTTGTTTTTTATAACTTTTTTGTCTATCTTTATGCAACAAACAATTGACATGGTTTTAATCGCCCTCCACAGCCTAAGAATGTACAAATACAAAGAAGGATGGTGTGCATTTTCACGCCTGAACAATATTACTGCATAAACCAACAGAAGGTACGCTTCCACTTATTTAAAACATATATCATAATACGTGTTTTACGCAATAATTTGTATTTTGTAAGGTCGGTAACTGATTCATTAATTCAAGTAAAAATAAATGTGTCACTGACTCTCAAGTTTAAATTATAGCAAAAAATTGTTACGTTATATCAAACTTTACATTATATTAAATAACTTTATGTTTTATTATACTCATACTCATTTATTTATAAAATGTTTTTAAATTTTACATTTAAATTACAAATTTACAAATTTTAAATTTATTTACATTTCAACTGTATGTTAGTTTTTCTGAATTTATATCAAACATTATGGACCCATTCGATTATTACATCCTGATTTCATCACAATGGCAATAACTAAAAAGATAAAAAGAATTTTCAACCGTGTTTTTGTAATTGGAGAACGTAGAGTTAGTGACGACGTGGTGACTGCGGACTGGAAGACGCAGCGTGGTAGGCCCCAACAAGGTGGACCGACGACCTGGTTAGGATCGCGAGCAGAAATTGGATAAGGGCTGCGCAAGACCGATCGATATGGAGAACTTTGGGGGAGGCCTTTGTCCAGTAGTGGACGTCTATCGGCTGATATGATGACGATTAGTTGACTATACAAGGATTTTGTCCAGTTCTGTGGCATTGCCCCTTCTCTTTCTTTAATTTATGAAACATGTAAAATCTCATTTTTTAACGTGGGTACAGTCGCCATCAGATATATCGCAGCACATGAGGCGTTCATAAATATCTGAACACGACTCTTATTGACTGGGCGTTACAGTACATGTTCAGATATTTATGAACGCCTTATATGCTGCGATATATCTGATGGCGACTGTACACACGACTATTTTTATATTAAACCATTGATACAAAGATCAATTTTCAAAGAAAAAATAAAATGAGTAACCTGGAGGAAGAGAGCGGGAATCGAACCCGGTACCTCTGGATTACCGGTCCAGATTTCCGGTATCTTGCACCAGGTTACGCGTTCAATTTTTCTTTGAGCTTTGATCTTTGTTTCAATGGTTTAGTCACCAATTGATTGAAAGGAAAGAAGCGATGGTAGCCTAGTGGTTAGGGCATGCAACTTTCAATCCGGAGGTCGCGGGTTCTAACCCGGCCCGTACCAATGAGTTTTTCGGAACTTATGTACGGAATGTCATTTGATATTTACCACTCGCTTTTCGGTGAAGGAAAACATCGTGAGGAAACCACCTAAGCCCAATAAGGCCTAGTTTCCCCTCTGGGTTGGAAGGTCAGATGGCAGTCGCTTTCGTAAAAACTAGTGCCTACGCCACATCTTGGGATTTAGGTAGCCGACCCCGATTGAGAATTCATTCTCAAAAAATGGGACAAAGGCTAGGAGGATGATGATGGATTGAAAGGAAACATATTAAGTCGGTATTGTTTTCTTTAAAATTTTATAGAATAAAAAAGGATTGGGTTAATTTCGAAATAAGGCGTACCTACACTCGAAACTTAAAAAGAAAACACTGAGCGACTCTTGCAGCAAGGGCTCTGGGTGACTTTTGCAGCGAGGTAAATCAACATGGCGTATAAGCCAGTGTTGCCAACAATAAGCAAATATCATTGCGTTTGGTATATTTTTAAATTCCAGTCTCTACCTAGTACAGAACCCTGGGCCAGAACCCAGGGCATTTTTTCTAAAGTTGTACACCCCACTTTATTTTTTAATTTTCTATATTTTGGGTATTTTCTACTCAGAATCACGAGCTCTTTCGATCTAATTAGGAGAAAAAAACTGTGTACAACTTAAGAAAAAATGGCCCAAGGAAATCTTACATTTAGACTTATCTGACGACGCGGTTGGCGCAGTTTGTAGTGCACCTGCCTACTGAGCCGGCGGTCCCAGGGTTCGAATCCCGCCCGGGGCAAATGTTTGGGTGATGAACTCGAATATTCGTTCCTGCTCGGGTGCGTTTCACGAGATACATAACATACTTAATATATAATAACGTTCACAAGATATAATTAATGCCAGCTATAACTACTAAGTCAATACTTTTATAAGAGTAACGGTCAATTGACAGTATATTCAGGTTATATTTTTTTTATACGTAACACTTAAATTTACTAATTTCAATTCGTATAAAATACACAACGAATAAAGATTTTAATACATTATATTTTATTGTATAAGGAATATAAGGATTATAAGAATTAATATAATATGATATACTCAATAGGTACTCAACGGATCGGTTACAGCGGTCAGAAAAAAGGTGAGTTCGATTCGGTTAGATGAGGTTTGAACTGCGTCCCCCAATATAAATGAAATGCTGCCAATAAAGCAAGATGAGGTTTAATACTATACGAGCATTAATGATTTTTGATGCCAGATTAATAGACATGTTGACAAATTTTTTTTTGAGGATGTCAATCGATTCTTTTTTTTATTGTGATCAAATGTCTATATGGGACTGCCTACACTTAAACTGCTCTAAAAGTCAGAAATGACCGTCAACGTTCAACATTCCTACGTAGCGCTAAAAACGCTCCATACAAAAGGCTAGTGACGTCACAGGCCGGTATAGTTACCAATAATTGTATGGAGAAATTAAGAAATTTGCCATTTTCACCGTGAAAAAGTGCGTTAAAGTTCATGGTTGTCATACAATATTGTTTTGTAAAATTATGAAGATTCTGAAAACATATTTAAAATTTCTTTTGGATTAAAAAAAAATATCATAAAATTTGCGTACCTTTGAAGTCACCTATTTCAAAAAAAAAAAAAACTGGATTTTTTTCTTTGTTTCGTGATATATTTAACATCAGTCAACATGTCTATTGAGTAATAATATATGTTTTTACATAAGTATAAAATTGGAAAACATAGGTAGCTCTTGGGTAAGGTACTTTACTAATTGTTGGTATTTAACTGCATTTAATCACTTCACAGACTAGGCCGCCTACGCTGGTAAAGTAACTGTTTGCTTGTATAAAATTAAACATTAAGTATGTAATTCATGTAACTTACGGCACAGTATAAATACATCTAACAGCTTAAGGTCACAAAGCAGTGAAGTTACCATTTTTACTATTGGACAGCTGGACTATAGATGTTTAGACTTATAGAAATATTTGATCGATTATTTAAATATTTACGTTATTGACAAAACATGCATTTCTGCCATCTCGAATCAATGTATTAACCTAAATACTGATTTCAGCAAAACTGTGCTATACATGGAGATTGTCCAGAAAACTATGACTACTACTATTGAGGGTCGACAACATGGAAGTTTTGTTTTTAAATAAAATTTCCAGTCTTCTATACTGGAGCAAACTTATTTAGTTACTTTTATAATTTATCACTCAAGTATGTGTTTTCAATCGTAAATACAAGACAACACATATATTACTATTTCGTTCTAATTAATTTTTATTTCTTACTTTTCTCCGACAAGCGTCGTATTTATACTATTTCATCGATGTACTATTTCATAGAAAGTTTTTTTCTCTAAAGCCCTCAAGCCAAAGAGCTTTTTGTTATGTCTAAGGGGGCAAACGAGCAAGCGGATCGCCAGATGAAAAGCGATTACCGTCGCCCATAGACACTGCGACACAAAGGAGTCACAAGTGCGTTGTCGGCCTTTCAGGTGGGAGTACGCTCTTTCCTTAAAGGGTTGAAGGTCCTAGCGGCCCAGATACACCGCAAGCGACCAATTCATTCCACAATGCAGTCGTGCGAGGCTGGAAATTCTACATCTCTACGCAGCGCCAAGGAATCAAGCCGATCTGAAATTCGCTGGCAGCTGACGATGAGTCGCTCTCCGTTGAATGCGATCTAGAGGGAGAAGCTGGTACTTGGGCGCCCCAGCCTACAGATGAGAACAGTATTCCATATGTGGCGAACCTGCGCCTTATAAAGCTGTAGCCGATGGGCTGGTACTATTTTTTACAAAACATTACATGAAATAATTTATATTAAGTAACAACATAACCAACCACTTCATACAGTTTAAAAAAAATAACGGACAGCATCGCTGCCAATTTAAAAAAAAGTTGTTTACTTATCTTCACTGAATGGAAGTTTCAGATTCGTTGTACTCGACTTACCTTTCATCTTAAAACTTTACTTACCTGTAAAAAGATCATTTTTTTTTTACTCGAAATATTTTATTATTCATTATCATACCTGTGCTAACTCGGGGCACTTTCTAGGGATTTGGTATCGATAAAAAATATGTCGATATATATTACAATACATGTCTCATTGAAAATTCTCGATAACTATAAATGGTTCGATATTATGTCTGATAAAGTGGATATTTTCATCTAGACGGCAATATTTAATACCGACGAATATGGTAAACATATTGATTGTTTACTATGAGAACTATTTTGAAATAAACAAATAAATACCTGCACGTTTTAATTAGTCAATTGATTTTGTTTTTAAATGAAGAGAAAAAATATATATTTATGTTGATTAACATTTAGATGTTGACAGTAACATTGACATATTTTATTGTCAACAAAATATTTTGCTAAGTCCCTGTAGTGTCAGTGCCCCGTTTAGCACAGGTATGTTCATTATATTTTACAGCACAACAGTAAAAGCAAAGCACTATGCAACTATTTATTTATTTATTTATTCGTATGGCAGGGTTGTAGGTCGAATACAGCTTAGCCTATATATTAAGTTTGAGATTCATTAGCCATTTGATGGCATCGTCGTGCAACTATAAGACGTTCAGATTGTATACAGACAAAACATAAGAACAAATGACAAATATAAATATACAGAATTACAGACGAAGGCATCGTCGTCTCACAGAACCTCAAATATTCATTAGATATCAACACACTATCGAAAGATAAACTGCTATCGAAAGTACGTTACCCAGTAAGTAAAAAAAGTCATCAAATGTTTTTCTGCAATCGTCCAATAGACTGGGGATCCTGGACAAGATGAAACGTGCCCAGTGTCAGGTTGGGAGGGGAGAAGCACCACTTACCTTCAGTGCAGAACGGTGTAGTTCTGGCTGTCTGACATCCGTCATCTCAGCATGTTTTAGATTCGAATCTGGAGCAAGGTCACGGTCAAATCTCCTGAAAATATTTTAGTTCGATTAGTGGAAAATTCGATTTAATCTCACGGCAAATGCATGCACTGGTAATTATGATTTATTCGCATTTTAAATTCAAGTAACTCTAGATGTGTGTGTAATTTATAAGCCCACAGATGGACAGATACACTGTAACTTCCGCTTACGCCTAATATTTGGCACCCGGGCCACCCAGTACCTTTGGGAGGTGTACACCACAGTAAGTTCTAGTAAGTAGGCTTGTGTTATGGACACTAGACGACTATAAACCATACTTATATACATAAAACCGGCCAAGAGCATGTCGGGCCACGCTCAGTGTAGGGTTCCGTAGTTGCCCATCCTTCACAATGGACAATAGAGAGAGAGGTTTTAAGCCCGAGGTTTAAAGTAAGAGAAATATTTCAAGCTCTATAAAAAAGGTCGTAAACGCCAAAGTAACTGTAATAACTTATCACCTTCTGGAAGTTATCGATTATACGCGCCAGTTTGAGCGAAATGTTTTAATGCAGTATGGCACTTAACTAATATATGTGTTTCGTTCGAAGTATAAGGACCCCGCACGCCACTTCGAAAAAAAAAAAATATATAGGTAGTTTTTATTTTACCGTTTTGTCGGCGTGATACATACACATATAAATAAAATAAAATAAAATAAAATGCCTTTTAATTTCTCAATCGCTTGCAAATACAATTAACATGCCATAGTAAAAAAATAATTAAACAAATTCCAGTATTTTTTATAACCTAGATCTAGAATATTTAGATTTAGCAATAAATAATAAAAACTAATAATTATAGAACACGACACTCTTGCATAATACATTGACATATCTATTAAGTTTTGATTATTTAAATTACTTATCCAATCATGAAATATTAGAATTAAAAACTTTACATTTAAATTAAAAACAATAAAATTCAATGGTGGCGATGAGAACCCCTCTATAGGGTAAAGGCCTCCTCCAGGCTCCTCCAATGCTCTCTGTCTGCAGCTGTCGTCATCCAGTCTGCGCCAGCCACCGCTTTCAAGTCGTCGGCCCAGCGCGTGCGCGGCCTGCCCCTTGCTCGTTTGCCTGAGGGTCCGGGCCAGGCAGTTACTTCTTTCGTCCATCGCCCGTCTTCTAGTCTAGCAAGATGTCCAGCCCATTTCCATTTTAATTTTAAGGCTTGATACAAGAAGTCAAGAAATTTTGTTTTTTCGCGAATGGTGGTATTTCGCACTTTGTCGAGTCTTCTTAGATTTAAAACTGACCTCTCCATGGCTGACTGACAGGATTTTATTTTTAATTTTAGTTGTTTAGTGAGTGGCCATGTTTGTGAGCTGTACGTGAGACAAGGCAAGATGCAGCTATCCATATTTTTTTTCTTGACGAAAAGTGACATATCGCTCTTAAAAACTTCTTTTAAAGCCCAATATTTATTCCAAGATAGGTTAATTCTGCGGTTGATTTCGTCAGAGCCATTATTCGGCAGAAAAGATATCCTTTTGCCGAGGTATATATATGATTGTACGTACTCTAATTGAAATTGACCTATTTTTATGGGAAGTTCTAAGGAGTTTGTCATTATCTTTGTTTTGTCAAAATTCATCTCGAGTCCGACTTCGTAACTGGCTGTGTGTAAGGCGCTAATCATGTGTTGTAGCTGATGATCTGATTCTGCGAACAAAATGATATCGTCGGCGAAACGAAGATGGCTCAGATATTTGTCGTTGATCGCAATTCCTTGGTGGTCCCATTTTAGTTGGCTGAAAACTGACTCAAGCACTGCAATGAACAGCTTTGGTGAAATCGGGTCTCCTTGTTTCACTCCTCTTTTTATTTTTATTTCAGGTCCGGGTCTCTCCAGCTTCACTCTACTTTTGCTTCTTGTGTACAGATTTTGGAGAATTGCAGTATAGGTGTGGTGGACATTATTCTCATGCAAAGCTTTCCAGATAGAGGCATGCGTAATTGTGTCGAAAGCTTTTTTGTAGTCAATAAAAGCAAGATAGAGTGGTCTGTTAAATTCTTTATATTTCTCTATTACTTGCTCGACTACCTGGATATGGTCGTTCGTTGAGAACCCTTTTCGAAATCCAGCTTGCTCTATGGGCTGGTTTTTTTCTAATTGTGGGCTGATTCTGTTGCAGAGACACGATGAAAAAAGCTTGTAGAGTACTGGGAGCAAACTGATGGGGCGGTAGTTGCTGATATCGTTTGGGTTTCCTTTTTTGTAGAGCAATATTATATTGGACTCCGACCATTGTTTAGGTACAGTGCATGTTCTTTTAATTACATTAAATAAGCAAGCAATCGGATATGCAAGCATTCCGACGCCTAGCTTTAAAGCTTCATTGGGTATTCCATCGGGGCCGGCGCTTTTTTCAGATTTTAGGGATTTTATCCATTGTACTAATTCAGCCTCCGTCCAGTCATCAACATCACTTTGCTCGTTACGAGCCGCTGGAGTAGGTAGCGAGATCATGTTTTGATTCGACTTATCATCATATAATTTTCTGTAAAAGTCAGTAGCTATATTGATAATATCTTTTCGGGTAGTAGATACTTTAGAGTCTGATTCCAGGCTAGGTATCCAAGTTTTATGCGTGGAGAGCTCTTTATAAGCCTGGTTTTAGACTTCCCTTGCTTCTTATATGCTTCTCTATTGTAGTATTTCTGTGTTCCTTGTAATCGGATCTTATGCTCTTACTGGTAATTTTATAGAGCTTAGAAAGCTCTCGTTTCATTTCCGGATTTTTTCACATACGCATACCAAATTTCAGCTTTCTAGTACTAATGATCACGGAGCTAAGCTGCGGACGGTCGGGCAGACGGACAGACGGACAGATGGACATGGCGAAACTATAAGGGTTCCTAGTTGATTACGGAACCCTAAAAAACATACTTAAGTACAGATATCATCCATGACCCAGGCAATTCACACAAATATTAGCCCTTGCCGAGAATCGAACCCAGGATCGTCGACTCATACCGCCGTCAGCAGGCAGCTCACTACCACTGTTCCACCGGCGTCTTCAATACAATGTATTACAATGAACAGTCAGGGAAATTAAAGCATGTACCTTTGTCGCTATTGTCACTATGACAATTAGTGGTAAGTAAATAAAATGTTCAACAAAAGAACCATTAACAAAATAAACTGAAAAGCCAAAAATAACCCGTTCATTATACAGATTATATTTGAAAACGAAACGAAAGGTGAAATGAAGGTGCAGAAAAAATGAGATGATGACTACCAGACGCAAATATCTGAATAACATTATAAAATGCGTGAAATACTAGTGCTTATACTTATAACATTCGAGGGTTGTCCTCAATTCCCCTGGGATACCATCATCAGATCCCGACATGTTGGAATTGGGAAGGCAGTAAGTAGTATAATTATATTCTTTCAAACGAAAAATAATTTTGAAAATCGGTCCACAATTGGCGAAGATGTCGTTGAACATACATAAAAATATACCTACATTCAGTGACCCATAGAACATTTTCCTTTATTGGAAGTCGGTTAACAAGATACGGGCTTCAGTTTCCTTTACTGTAGGTATACGTACCACGTACGTGTACCTAAGGAGTCGTGAGTAATATTTATAAAGGTGAATACTTACTTAGGTATGGTATCTATAATAATGACGATAGGTGCATTTAATTTAGCCTATGGTTCCTAAATATTTATTAGTTACATGACAAAGCTAAGTTAACTTTAGTAAAACTACTCATATTAAATTATTTTATTTTTTGATTTTACTCTTGCACGCCTGGTGATATGTTTCTATTATGTAAGAAATATTTACCTATAACAAAGCATCCCATACTTGACTCTCGCGCTCACATACCTACTTACCTACTAAGTATTTAAAAAGTTCTTTGTATGGTATGGATGTACCTATGTAAACTCTTTATTGTAATCATATATTGACACAGACAAACAACAATAGACGTGTACAAAGGCACTTATCCCTGTAAGATTTCTCTCACTCAAGTTTTCTTCTTTGTCATTTTATACCTATCGCGTGATACCTATAGGTATCGTACCTACGTAACAATCGTAAGCCTAAGTCCGTGGAATTATAGGTACTTACCTAATTTCGTCAAAACGAATTTCACTATTTAGTCTATTTTATACTTATAGGCAAATTCAAGTTAGTAAATGTTGTCTGTGTTCGTGTGTGCAAATAAATATTTCTCACTTTCTTTTTTCTTTCTTTCTTAAATTGTAGAACAAAGAAAGAAAATCTAATAGAAATATAGTTCATATGCAGGCCAAAATCAGTATAAGAATGATACAAATATATTTATTAGTTATTACACGAAAAAAGTAATTGGAACATAGAATTATAAATTACTTGAAATATGAGATCGTTACAATAGTAACCGTTTCATTTAAAATATTGTAATAACAAATGAAATGACATTTTGTATTTAATCTAGCGATATCAAGAAACTTAACGAAATATGTAAAATAAATTTTCGCAACACTCACCTGTATCGGGGAAAGCACAGCAACTTAGTTATTTACAAATGTGCAGAAATAGTTCGAAAACTATACATAAAAGTATTATTTACAACACTAGCAATTTATGTACAACTTTTTAAGATGTAGGTATTCAAGGAATATTAGGTACATAATTTCATAGTAAATATTTTAGCTAGACAATCGCATTGCCCGCGCACGCACACCATATTTTTTTCTCGTCGAACGAACGTCTTTTGTTTTTATGTTTTGTTTTTTTCAAATCCGTTCTTTTTCGGCCAGGAGGTAGTTACAGAGTCCGGTATGTATAGAGACGGCATACTTAGCATTAATGCAGGTGCGTCCAAAAGTGCATAGTTTGCGTCTGGCGTAGATAAGCTTTAGAACCTAAGAACATTTTAATTAAATAAAGACAGTCTAATATCGACCACCGTACGAATAACTTGTATTTTAATTATAAGTTTAGTTTTTAAGAAGTAGTTTTCCCTCCGGCGCGATTTGACTGGCGCTGCGGACAGGATACCGGTACGAAATCCTGCGCCTGTGAGGATCACGAATTGATCCGAGTGCATGACTTTCGTTAACGTTTTTACGTGAGAACTGGTATCTTCGAACCAAATAAATTTGTCTCAGTGCCTGGAGGACAACACGAAAACGCCTGCGGCTATAATTGGAGGAAATGGGGAAAAGCGTACTGTGAGTAGACCTCTTCACTGTCCCGTCTATCCCTGTTCTTATTCCATTGGCTGTGTAATTTAGTGTAGACTTTATAATAAGCTCTCTATACAAACTCTATAGTTGTGAATTATATCGTCCTAATATTAAGCTAGTTAAGTGTGTTTAAAAACGATTATTAAAATACTAAATGGAAGAAATAGGAGTAGTTCCCAGAGATAATAATAATATTGAAGAAAATATAGTAAATCAAAGAGAAAACATGGATCAAATTAAAGTAATTCCTAGAGAAATGATGGATTTAATTCCAAAATTTGATGGTGATGAAAAATTGTTAAATTTATTTTTAAGTAAAAGTGAGTATGTAATTCAAGCTTTTAGAAACCCCGAAAATCTTGCTCAGGATTTGTATATATTTCATGCAATTACTGGCCGGCTTACTGGCAAAGCCGCCCACTTGATTAGCGAACGCCAAGATATAGATACTTGGATGCAATTAAAAAAGCTGTTAACTCAACATTTCGGCGACCCGAGGTCAGAGGAGTGTATTGCGATAGAGTTAGATAATTTAAAGATTAGGCACAGTGAATCATACGCTAGCTTCTGTAATCGTATCCAAAATGTCAGAAGTACATTATTTGCCAAAATAAATTTAATTGAAGATCCTCGTGAAAAAGAAACGAAAAAGACAATTTATAATCACTTGTCTCTAAACGTCTTTCTTTATAATTTGCCGGAAGATATGTTACGCGTAGTAAGACTCAATAGCCCCAAGCAGCTGGAAGACGCTTTAACAATAGTGATGGAAGAAGTCAATTTCTTAAACCAGTATAACGCAAAAAATAGAAACAATAGTAAGCCTTCACAGCAAAGGCCCATTTTCCCACAAAATAATAATTTTGGACAGAATATGAGATTTTCTCAACCACAAAATGCAGGATACCATTTTAATACCGCACAAAATAAATTCCCACAAACTCAAGGTTTTAGATTTGGAATTCCCAACCAGTCAGCTCCACAAGGTTTTAGATTTGGAAACCCTCAAAATCAAGAATACAAACCTTTGATGCCCAATCAACACACACCAAACTTCAAATTTGGGATTCCCCAACAAGCAGGTTATAGACCATTTGTTTCTAATAACAATCAATTTAGACCTAATAATTTCCAGCCAGCACACCAACCGCAATTTAAATTCGGTATTCGACCTCCATATCAACAACCACAAGGTCAAGGCCAATCTTCGCATCAATATAATAACGATGTCTCTATGCGAACAGCACCCCAACCAAAACCAAACTACATACCCCCGCGAACAACTAACAATTTGTTTTACGCAAATGAACTTCAAGAAATCGAACCTGCCCCTGAAAATTTCAATGAACCGAACGCCCTTGACTCAAACTACCAACAGTATTACACGCAAACTGAAAACGAAGAATACTTCTTAGACGATCAATATGAGACTGAAATGTTACAAGACTTGCCTGAAAATGAAAATTTTCCCATAAAAGCCTCTACGACAGATCCCCAGAAATAGTACATCTTAACCATCATAATGCCTTAAAACTGCCACACATTGAAATTCCCGAAATAAACTCCAAATTCATGATAGACACTGGAAGCACACGATCATTCGTAAGCCCTGATATTGCAAACAAATACTTTTCCGAATTCAAATATAATGAACCATTCGAAGTAGTAAGTACCCATGCTCGAAGCTCTCACGCTGAAGTAATTGAAATCCCATTGCTGAAAACTTTTAAGAGTTGTGACACTCATAAGTTTTATGTATACGAAGTCGATAATAGTTACGGAGGACTAATTGGCTCAGATTTACTGAAACAACTTGACGCGAACATTGACATGAAAAACCAAGTACTGATAACGCGAGACACACAAATACCTATAATTTACCGTCCACCTTACACAATTCGCATTGAACCCCGATCTGAAACACGCACGAAAATTCCCGTAAATCTTTATAGTGGAAATGCAATTATAAACCATATAGATTTCGGCGAAGGTGTGCGAACACCAACAGCACTTGTAGAATGTACAGAAGGCTTTGCAACCACAGTTATCCAAAATACATCCGAAAACCACTTTGATATAAAATTCAGTAAACCTCTCAACGTCACACCTTATGAACCAAAAGAAATTGAAATTAACGGTTTACATTCAGTAGATAGCTGTGAAAAGGATGAAATTTTAACTCAAAACTTAAGTAAATTACGATTAGATCACATGAACTCGGAGGAACGAAATCAAATTTACAATTTGTGTTTAGAATACAAAGATATTTTTTACACTGAACATTTACCATTAACCTTCACAAATCAGGTAAAACACAAAATCCGAACCACTAACGAAGACCCTATCTATATAAAACCATACCGTCAGGCCCCAGTAGAAGCAGCTGAAATAAAAAAGCAAGTAGAAACATTATTAAAGGATAATGTCATTCAAGAATCTCACTCACCTTGGAGTGCCCCGGTACATTTAGTCCCAAAAAAAATGGATGCTAGTGGAGAAAGAAAATATCGCATGGTTATTGATTATAGGCGGCTTAACGACATTACCATTGACGACAAATACCCACTCCCGAACATTACAGACCTTTTCGACAAGCTAGGTAAAAGTAGTTATTTCTCCGTACTCGATTTAGCGAGCGGGTATCATCAGATTGAAATCGAAAAAGAAGATCAGCCAAAAACAGCGTTTTCTACACAATACGGCCACTACGAATTCCTGCGCATGCCCTTTGGGCTCAAGACGGCTCCAGCAACGTTTCAAAGAGCAGTAGATAACGTTTTAAGAGGACTGCAAGGTATTCACTGCCTAATTTACCTCGATGACATTATAATTTTCTCATCTAGCCTGGAAGAACATATGACAAAACTTAAAGCAGTTTTCGAACGACTCCGACAGACGAATCTAAAAGTACAACTCGATAAAACTGAATTTCTATGTAAAGAAGCTAATTACTTAGGACATACCATTACACCCGACGGACTAAAACCTAACACAGACAAAATAGATGCTATACTGAAATATCCATTGCCGAAAACAGTTACCGAAATAAAGAGCTTTCTTGGACTCATTGGATACTACCGAAAATTTATTAAAGACTTTTCTAAAATTACTCGCCCGATGACGTCTTGTTTGAAAAAGAATAGTAAAATTATTATTGACGAAAATTACCTGAAAGCCTTCGAAAAATGTAAAGAACTGTTAGTAAGTGCACCTCTATTACAATATCCTGATTTTACGAAGCCGTTCATATTGACAACAGATGCATCTGACTTCGCCCTGGGCGCAGTACTTTCTCAAGGTATCATAGGTAGCGACAAACCCATCGCTTATGCCAGCAGAACCCTAAATGACTCTGAAAAACGATACAGCACTATCGAGAAAGAGCTATTGGCCATCGTATGGGCTGTAAAACACTTTCGTCCCTACTTGTACGGTAATAAATTTACTATTTTCACTGATCACAGACCCCTGGCTTGGTTAGACTCGCTAAAAGAGCCCAATAGCAAGTTAACTCGTTACAAACTCAGATTAAGCGAATATACATTTAAAGTCATACATAAAAATGGAAAACAGAACACAAATGCCGACGCTCTCTCACGCATACGATTAAACGCATTAGGAAATGACGGCGATAACGACCAATTATCAACAGCAGTTAACGTAGGAGATACTGACCAACTAGATGACTACATACAACGACTAACTGATGACATAGTTAGGTTAGGGCAACAAACACATGACCCTCAGAACCCTACTAATAACGAAAACCAGCCCGATATTAATTCTAACGCCTCTGAAAGAACTTTAAGTGCAAACGAAAGTACCTTATCAGCACCGACTGACACACAAACAAATTCTAGTACAGATACTGTCCATTCCGCTGTAGATATGGATACAAATGGCATACCCATTCTGCATGAAGCTATTGATACCAAACCGAACCAAATTCTAGTAAACGCCTGGCTTAAAAATGAACTTTTAGTTAAAATAGAATCACATCCAAAACAGAAAATCCTTAAGGTTTTCCTACCCTTAGACAACACTGAATTAATAAAGAAATTCCTCAAAGATTATATTAGACCCAAAATTAAATATTTTATACACTTTAACAATACCGAACACAGACGCCAATTTTCAGATATAGTCATTGCATTATTCCGAAAGGATACCATACAACTTTACGAATGTACTGAAAGAGTAATAAACGTAACTGATGAAAAAGAACAGGAAGAAATTGTACTTCGATACCATGAAGGCAAAACATGTCACCGTGGAATCAAAGAAACAATTTCTCATTTAAAACGAACTTATTTTTGGAATAATATGGAACAAACAGTCACTAGTATAATTAACTCATGCGAAACCTGTAAAAGAATGAAATATGACCGACGTCCTTTCAAACCACAAATACAGCTTACACAGACTCAGACTAAACCGTTTCAAGAATTATTCATAGACCTATATACAATAGAAGGCAAATACTATTTAACTATCATAGATGCTTTTAGCAAATTAGCGCAAGCTTTTGAAATTCCCGATAGGTCTACCCCCGAAGTTGTTCGTGCCCTAATAAAGTATTTCTCATTTTATGGTATTCCCACTAAAATCAGTTCAGACCCTGGCTCCGAATTCAATAACAGACTTATGAGTGAAATGCTTTCATTTTATAAAATAAACATTCACATTGGAACCCCTAATAACCCGAACTCTATGGGAATGATAGAACGCTTCCATTCCACAATCGCAGAAATATATAGACTTGCAAAGTATGAAAGGAAACATACAGATGCCGCTTCCGTAATGACGTATTCAATATTGGCCTATAATCAAACTATTCATTCAGTAACAGGACTCACACCGTTCGAAGTTGTCTTTGGACATACCGAAAGTAAAAACCAGTTTAACGCAGATTTTGATAAAGAATATACCCAGCAGTTAGTTAAAGACCATTGTAAAAGAACAAAATACTTATATAAATATTTGACAGATAAAATGTTAGCTAGAAAAGAAAGGGTTCAACAAGATAGGCAAGGAGAAACCAATTTTGACTTAGATGACAATGACGATATTTTCATTAGAGGCGTAAATAGACGACGTGCTAAGGACAAACCTAGGTTTCAAAAGGCCAAGGCTAAGGGCAAGGTCCACAGAAATATAATCCCAGTTGAAACAAACGCGAGGGAAACCAGAGTCCCAATTAAAGATGTGCGACGTCCTCCACAGGTTCGTCCTGCTGCTGACCCAGGCAGTACTGACCCGGGCCCTTCAACTTCATAAAATCGAGAAGAACCCCGGCGTTTTTCCAATAAGAGAGGGTACCGCTCTTGTTAGTTATAATAAGTGGCTAGTTATTAAGATATTAGATATTAAACTTATTAAGCAAGACCTAAATTTAAATATACATAGATATAAGGAACTGGATAGGTTGGTTGGTTCATTTTCTAATATTAATGCCTCATACTTAATATACTGGGATGACGTAAAGCGACAAGTAAATCACATGTTAGATATCACTGTGGAAAAATACACTCAATTAATTCCCAATAGCAGGCAAAAGAGAGGACTTATCAATCCTCTAGGATCTTTAATTAAACTTATCACTGGAAATTTGGATCACGACGATGCTATTAAATATAATAATCTGATAAATGAAGTCAAAACCCGACAGCATTCCGTAGAAAAGAAAACAACACTCATATCCGAAATGGTGAGACTTTTTACAAATACTACTGTAAATATAACTGACAATCTCATACAATTGAATACAGCCATAAATAAAGTTAATAATGACATAACCGAAATTTCAATAATATCTCATGTCAATCAGATAATACAGGCTTATAACTTGTTCTTTCATAATTTCCAACTGATATATTCTAAATTGAATGAGATTGAAACTGTACTCGCATTTAGTAAAATAGGTATATTGCATAAATCTATTGTTAACACTAATGAACTTGTAAAAACATTTAAGCTCATAGAAAGAACAGATAAACTTATTTTTCCATCAAATCCTGAAAACATTGTAAAAATTGAACAGTCAATTACATTGAAATCATACTTTAAGAATTCTGAAATAATGTTCATTATGGA
Source organism: Apotomis capreana (assembly GCA_947623375.1). NCBI lineage: Eukaryota > Metazoa > Arthropoda > Insecta > Lepidoptera > Tortricidae > Apotomis > Apotomis capreana. The sequence goes on from OX392520.1 coordinate 5,996,185, forward strand.
AATACCATTAGTTAAGAGAGAAACTTACTTTTACTATAAAATTGTTCCCTTACCTATTACCGAACCTGAAACAAACCTCACCCTAATTATTTTACCTAAATATCCTTACCTTATTGTGAAGGGGTTGAATGCTAGCTCGCTCTCCACCCCATGCAAGCTCATCGAAGACAAAACATTCCTGTGTGATGAAATGCAATTAACAGTACCCATCAAAGACACCTGCATTCTCGAACTCATGCGATACTCAAGTAATGCTCCGTGTATGCAAATCCCGATAGAAGTGGAAAATGTGAAGATAGAGTTTTTACAGAAAAACAGATGGATTCTATATACCAAGGCAACTACGGATCTTGAGAGAACGTGTGCTAACGAAATCCTTCATTACACACTTTTGGGCACATACCTGCTTACAATTGACGATAATTGCGAATATAAAATTGGACAACATTATCTGAGAGAACAAACCATAAATGGAGAGAAAATCATATACCAAAAACTACCTTTGGTAAAGTTTCCTGAAAATCTGAAAACCGACATAAGACGGAGCGCTGATCCAGTACAACTGAAAGGAGTTGAGCTGACCGACCTGAAAGTGTTATCGTACGCACTGAAAAATAGTGAAGTGGAAAGTGGAAGTGTAGTGAATACGGAAAGCGTTAGCATAGGAACCATTGTTTTATATGTAATCTTAATTATAGGTTTTCTTTCATTCTTTTCGTATAAATATACACTTTTGGTATGCAAGTCTTGCAAAAATCAAAATAATCCTCCGAATAACGGTTCTTCGGATAATTTCGAACTAAAGGAGGGAGGAGTTACAGAGTCCGGTATGTATAGAGACGGCATACTTAGCATTAATGCAGGTGCGTCCAAAAGTGCATAGTTTGCGTCTGGCGTAGATAAGCTTTAGAACCTAAGAACATTTTAATTAAATAAAGACAGTCTAATATCGACCACCGTACGAATAACTTGTATTTTAATTATAAGTTTAGTTTTTAAAAAGTAGTTTTCCCTCCGGCGCGATTTGACTAGGTAGCTATTCAGCCAGTACAAAGATAGGTTATGTGGTGTATAGACACCTTTATGAAATAAAGTGTTGCCACCACTTGCCCGTTGCCGCCTCTACGAAGACAGACGTCAACGGAAGCGGGCATGTCGTGTCGACAGTAAACCCGTTTACGTTGTTTCATTGAACCTATTCCCGCCCTGAAACCCTGGACGTCACAATGGCGACGAGGATTAAAAACGGAACAAGGAAGTGTACAAATAACCGATAATAATAATCAGTGGAATCCTTTTAATTAATTTCTGTAAAAGGAAAAGAAAAGGAAAAAGTGGGTATAGTGGTTTAGAATATTAAAGTACCTACAACAAAAGTCGCATAACATTCTGACCAGTACTTTGTGCACTTATGTCAAAAAATAAGCAGAGGAATTAGCCGTAGTAAGAGTATCTACTTATTAGAAATTGATGTTGATATCGTCAACAAAGGCGTCAAAACATAAGTGATAACTATTATTTATCAAGCTAGACAATCTAGACCCGGTATAATCGGTTTTATTTACCCATAAATTGTGACACGGTCGAAACATGTTATTGTAAGAACAATAGATTTTAATATATTTGACGGTCACTTGGCCTACTAACACAGGTGCGACAATGTAACTTAACCGACTGTATCGGGTATATCCTCTATGTTTTTCATTAATACATTTTCGTTATCAAATATAGCCATCTAAATAATAACAATAATAATTTATTGCGACCAAGTACTTAAAGCTAGGTACAAGGCCCTGTCAGGGCGTAGCAAACATTTATTTAATATTTTTGGATTGGCTTAGTTACTAGAAAAGTCTTACAAACTAGGTCATAATTACTCAGTATAATATATATTGCAATGAGCAATTAAATGAGTGATATTCGGTACACTCCTGGCCTTATTTACTCCACAGGTTTGACTAAACGTGACACTAAGTCCGAAATTTCCAAAATTAAACTAGTTTATACATTATACGGCCTGTTACCGGCATGCGGGCATTTATTAAAACTGATAATAATATTATCCACTAGTAATTGTTTGCATGTATTAGCTAATCATAATTATGTGAATTAACTGCACAATTAAATTTCTTAAATCCGCACATTCAATGCAGTGGGTGTACAGCGTAATTGTCGTTACTCGTATCACGCTGTCATTTAACACTCACTTGTCAATTTATTCACTGTACATTACTGGCAATTAAAATTTTGTTACAAAGTTAATAAAGCCTGGATTTAAGTAAATTAATTAAATTAAGGTCATGGATACGTTAAAGATCTATGTTACTTTACTTTAAGAAAAGCCTACTTGGCGGTAACACATTGTATATGCTATATGGTAATTGGCGTCGTAATCACTTTATAATACAGAAGATGTATGTACTTACCTAGTCGCACAGCTCGTACAACCGTACCGAAGACGTAATCAATATTTATGTATGAGTATAATACATATACCTGAAATGCCGGTAGACTCAGGCATGTAAAGGTGCCCTTTGAGGCCTACTTGCAGAATAAGGTGCATTATTTCATTATTACCTAAGTGTGACTAAAGTGTCTGCAATAACTACTAAGTATTGCGAATATAACATAACAAACACAAAAGAGCGTAAGCTCACCGAGTTTCTCACTTCTTGTGTTTGGAAATAATAATATGCAATTATTTGTATTTTATGTCATGTAGCAATCAAGAAAACTCTTTGAGTTTCTTTGTAAATGAATAATCCGGGTAACAAAATGCAAATCAAGGTCTAATCCTGGTACTGTTCGTTTTGCCCCCCATACAAGTACTCGTACGTTTCCCTTGGCCAAGCCAACCGAAGTATCGACCGATGATGTTTGGTAGTAACAAATTGAATGTAAAAAATTAACGTAACTAATTGCCAATATATTTATGAAGTAGTGACATCGAGAGTAAGGTATGTGCATAAATCGGTTCCTCGTACTAACATACCGTTTTGACATTTCATTAAGAATAGCTGATTTCAGCTGTCATCAAATACCGTATTGGCACCTAAATAGAATTATATTTTAACTAGCCCGTCAACTGTTTACTCCTTGAGTACAGGGTGTCTGTCACTTTCATTTCAATGCCGTGCGAGCTAGACGGGTGGTGCTGAGTCGCGCCACGGGTGGGGTCGCGGCAAAATATTGTGCTAGCCATGTAGATGCTGCAAAGCATCGGAAATTCAAATATTCGTAATGCAATTAGTTTAAATAAACTATCCAAACATTTGGATACCTAGTAGCAAATAAAGGAACTGGGAAAGGGGGAACGTAATTAAAATATAGGGATATGGGAGGCAAAACCAACAGGATTTGAGGAAAACAAAACCCTATTAGGGTATCAAAATAAAATCGGTTCAGCTGTATCAGCGGTGAACAACTACAAAACAAGCTGTCATTGGCTGGCAATGACAGGCGGAAAGATCTCGTATCAGCCCTTAGAGTAGCCCGTAAAGGTACGGAAATTAACTACCAAACAAGCTGTCGTGCGTTGGCAATGACAGGCCCAGAAAATAGTTTTCTAAATTTTAAATTGTATGACTGATAAATGGCCGTAAAGGGAGTGCGAGTAATAAAATATGCTCTCAAACTATGACAAGCGCATTAGACACTATTTACTGGAGGTCTCATTCGAGAGGCTGGACTGTCAAGTGAGTGTTGCGCAGATGACATCTCTTCACCCTTTACTGCACACGAAGCCATTTATGGCCGTTATAATTGTATGACTTTAAGTGACACCGTGTCAAATTCGAAAGTTGAATGATACTACAGTAATTCATGTCGTAGAGGGATCATTGCGAAATTGATTGGATATGTAACAAATAAAACATGGTATTGATTTATCTGCACTGGAACTAAATCGAAAATAAGCGTTATATATATATTATTATACTCTATTAAATAAATCGTTGTCTAGAAGTTGAAACGATTTCACTGATTTGAGTTCACTATAGAATAAAGTATATAACAAAAGAATATATATACTAGAAATAACGACTTATTTGTCATTTCAAATATTCGTGCATTATAAATAAACGATTACGAGTAAAACATGGGTATTATGGTAATGACATTTTAAAACGAATTGTCCAGTTTGTGGCGGGTAAAGCAAATCTTCGCTTAGAAATTGAGTCGATTTGACCTGATTGGCATAGTTCTCTGTAATAGGTAAATTATACTAGTAATTGTGAATAATTTGACATTTATTACGCATTGTGAATTAACTAGTATGAGTATAGGTAATTATATTCCATGAGCAATTGATAAAAGCATTTTGCCAGTTGATAGAATAGATTGAATAAATGAATATTCTTTATTGCACACATAAACATGGATAACAAGTAAAATTAGAATTACAATGGAGGTAAATAACATGCAGTCTAATAGCTAAAGAGCGATATCTTTCAGACAACCTTTAAGTAGAGTGTTGTTCTTGTCTTTTTAGGCATTTAATGCTAAAACTGAATATTAAATATAATGACAACCCTTTTTAAATTCTCATATTCTGAAAGTTGGTCAATTGTTTATCTTAATAGCGGGTTGAAAGTGAATTTCCATTTTGGTTTGATTTTGCAGGGTTAGAAGCAATGTAAAAACAAAAGTAACATATAACTTTGCATAGAGAAACAAATGCGCTACAGGGCAACTTGTACAGCCACAGAAATCGCACGGTATTGTCTGGACTGGATGATATAAAGTAAATATTACGCGTAAAAACAAGAAAATAGTAGAATTCAGTAAACTTTTCCTGTGTAATTAAATAATATTGATATGTTCCTAAATTATAAGAAAATAGTTTCATATAAACGACAATTACTACGTTTTTCAACCAAGTCCAAAATACTAAAAGAAAATATATTTATTATACATAAGTAAGACTTAAATTCGATGTTAAATTTAAATCATCAACCTGGCGGCTGAAATTCCAAATTACGATAATTTATAGTTTAATCGAACATATTGCATATTGAGAAGATCATTATTCGGTAAAAGATTAAGTGAGAACTAAAAAGGAAAACCAATATTTAAAAATAAAAAAAAGCGCAATATGAATGATTTTTCGGGTGTCACGGGAACACATTGCGTGAAATACAAACGCTGAGTGTGCATTAGAGCAATGTTCCGGCTAAAAAGAGGTCGTGTGTTCGAGTCACACTTGGATTTCACATGCGCGAAATTGTATAAAAAAAAAAAATATGGGTTTTTAACTACACCAATTCCAAACAGGTTTTACAAACTAAAATCTACTCGCATTATAAATGGCATTCATTTCTATGGGATTGTATCGATATTAATATAACGTCGTATTAGTCTATGCATATATGCCATGCATTTGTTCTAGATACTCGTAGTGTTCGCTGGATAGTGTAGTAGACACGTCAACACTACGTTAAACAATACCTAGGTGTAGGTACTGATAATCACATCTATTTCTTAATGGACCGAGTAGTACCTAAGTCGAAATTGACTGGTACCAACAACAAGTAAATAAAAGATCTACTCTAATGGGCTAAGTAGTAAGTCTCTGAAGACTGGTACTAACAACGAGAAAAGTAGTAAGTCTGGGAAGACTGGTACTAACAAGTAGTAAGTCTGTGAAGACTGGTACTAACAATTAGAAAGTCTGTGAAGACTGGTACTAACAATTAGTAAGTCTGTAAAGACTGGTACTAACAACGACAAAAGTAGTAAGTCTGGAAAGACTGGTACTAACAACGACAAAAGTAGTAAGTCTGGAAAGACTGGTACTAACGTCGAGCAAAACAATAGACTATTCTATTGAAATTTAGTAGTAAGTCTGTGATGACAGGCACTAAAAAAAAAAAACTGCGTAGCATATATATATATATATGTTTCAGTAGTAAGTACTTGGAATGTGCACATTCAGATGATACTTAAAAAATAATAATATTAAAATACAGTTACAAACAAGGAATTGGTAATCAACTGATATACAATATAAAGTTAACGAATATCGCAATAAACTGATGTTTTAACGTTAATTGGCACCACTAACAGTAAGACTGTACTGTAGGTCGCGCCGAATGTGAGTAGTACCTCTACTTATGATAAACGCGTCTTCATAATCATACATGCATTAAAACGGTGCTGTCCCTGAATCAAATGGTAAAGTGAAATAAACTTCGGGTTAGACGAGGGTTTTCCAAATTGAAGACTTTGTTTTACATTAAGATATGCAGCGTTTATAATATTCATGAGCCTTCATAAGAGACGTAGGCAGCGTATATATATACCTACCTATCTATTCTCCTTGAGGAATACTCATTTTATAACTTTCAATGTGAATTTCAATAATGCAGCAGGAATTCGTGATTTCTTGTAAAGTTACTACGGTATTTGAAATTATGGTCGATATACCAATCAATAAAATTCATAAAGATATAAAAAAAAAAAACATTTTTCATTTCAAACGCTGACTAATCAACGCCGGTTTAGTATTCTGAAATACTTACATTCATGAGAAGATTTTTAAATTCATACCAAAAATTGGAAAATGTATATTTCATTGAAAAAGGCAAACTGTGAGTTTTCTTGCGGCGTTTCTTTCTCACGGAGGCCTTAGTTGGAAGCGCTGGTAGATTCCTAAATTTTAGAAAATAATTGCTCTACAGTAGATTAATTCACGAGTAAATAAATATAACTTAATGTTACGATTGCCAAGGGAATTAAAATAATAATAACTGTGACAATACCAAATACAAAATATTTAATAATCGCATTAATCCATTCCGTTTTCCAATTAATAATAAGTAATTGACACTATTTTCTTAGTGCACCATGATTATGAAAAAAAAACAAATGAAAAAAGGAAGAAAACGGAAACGTGAGAGTTGTTTAGTGACGTAAAAGTGAAGACAAATTATTGAACTTGAAACTACTAAAAAAATAAGTATAAGTCCTCACTAAAATTAACTTTTTATATGCATAGATTTATGATTAAAAGCCTTGTCTCAAACGGAAATAAAGTGAATAAAAACAAAACAAAAACATAATTCGTTATGACACATTTATTACAAACTTACAATACAGTTGTTGATAAGATTAAACTAGTGTTATATTTCAATGTACATTCAAATTCATGATTGAGAATTAAATTAGAAAACATTACATTTTAAACTACAGTCTAGTGACCGGGATATTGCTATTGTTGCGCATACCCGTTACTTTGAAATATTGTTGGCTGGTCTGCTCACTGCGCCGACGCGAAATCAATCCACATTAATGTTGGAATTATCATCTTCGCTATCTCAGCGAAGGTGCTGAATGTACGCGATGCGCCACAATAACCGTGCTCAGCTGAACCCTGAGTCTGAGCAAATGCTTCGCGCCTTGGTGTTTGGCGTGGTTGGCTGGTGTGGGGCGTCTGGATGTAGGCCCCGAATTTAGTTCAATTCACTCGGACGGAGCAGTGAGTGAATCCGCTAAGGGTTTGAAATTACTGATAATATAAATCAATCTAGATTCCAGGAATAAATAAAATGTACATGTAATGCAATCTCGATATGAAATATTAATAACTAGCAATAAGTAAATAAGTAAGCTATCAATAAAACTATTTCAAATTTATCAAAAAGGAATGGTGTGGTGTATAGACACCTTTATGAAATAAAGTGTTGCCACCACTTGCCCGTTGCCGCCTCTACGAAGACAGACGTCAACGGAAGCGGGCATGTCGTGTCGACAGTAAACCCGTTTACGTTGTTTCATTGAACCTATTCCCGCCCTGAAACCCTGGACGTCACAGGTTAAATAAATAAAAACGTATTCATTGTTCAGAACAGAAAAAATTATGCTCAAACCTTTTTGTTGACATTTAAAAGAAAAGAAGATTTTTTTCTTCCCAAAATATTGGCAACAAAGTTGAGCGGAAGAGAGTGAAAGCAAATTGAAGAGATCAGAGTTAATTAGCAGGAAAGTTTTAAAATTTTCAAATATAAAATACACGTACAAAATATACCTACAAATATTATTAATTTTATCATTTGGAATTGAATAATTCTCGAATTTTCATCGCATACCTACTACCTACACAGAAGATCAAATAATTGCAAAAAGAACGCCAATTGGCAGTTCATAAAGGCGTTTTGCAGTTGTGCGAGTGCTATCCCGCTCACTCAAATATACTTTCACAGGAGATCGAGAGGGACAGCACTATTCGATGGTCAAATTTTGAACATCGGAGCAGCCCTTCAGAAGGGCTACTCCGATATAGCACTATACGGCGGTCGAATTTCGAACATCGAGGTAGCCCTTCAGTGTCGCGAAGCTGTCAGGCAGTCTAACGCAGTCAGGAATAAAAACATTTATGGCTTACACTACCCGAGAAGTTGGCCGTAAAGCCGTTTTAGTTGGGCGAATATGATAGTGTGGTGGGGCACTTCGCTTAAGCCTACTCCAGACCTTCCGATCCGATCCGATTTATCGGTAGAAATGTCCTAACAAATTGCACTACACATTATCCGATTTCTTCAGATAAATCGGACTATTACTACACATTATCCGAATTCCGATTGCTTCCGATAAATCGGATCGGATCGGAAGGTCTGGAGCGGGTTTTAGGAATCCTGTACTTTCGTCCAACTTCGCCTCGCCCAACCTCGGTCTACTTCGCGAGTAGTGTGGAGCCGGGATTATTCTCTTTGCTGTCAGTTGTAAAACCCGTTCCGATCCGATCCGATTTATCGGATGGAATTGGATAATGTGTAGAGTAATTATTGTTAGGATCTTTCTTCCGATAAATCGGATCGGATCGGAAGGTCTGGAACGGGTTTAACGTCAACGTCAGTCGTCAATGTCAACATACAAATTCGTTAATTTCGGAAGAAAACTACTGTAAACTTTTAGTTTTGTGTATATTTCGTTGTGATTAGTAAAGTTGTAGTTGGTGTATTATAAGGTGGATAATTGTCATTTTAAGTTTGTAAATAGGACGGCAGGTGTTAATACCTATGTCTCAATTGCCGCAATTAATAGCCGCTCGAGGCTATGTTAAGGGGTCAATTTATAAAGAATTCAAAAGTTTTTCTTAGCTGAAAATTTTAATTCCGCTTCGGTAGAGGCGTTAACCGACCTGAGTATGAGCAATACAGTCGAGCTATACTGTGTCTAGACCCAAACAATGCCAAAGATTACCTACAAGTTGGTAGTGGAAAAGAGAAACAGCTGCCTTGAACTAACACAGTCGTTCTCAAGGCAGTGTCCTAAGCACCTAGGATTCCAGGTAGGACAGTTTAGTAAGCTACCTAGCCACTGTAAATATTCGCACATTCGATGGTTACACATTCGTGGATTATTATATTATCCATTTGTAAATTTGTTTAAAGCTGCCATCTATGCAGGTATAGTTTAAGAGGCTTTATTCCTTTTAAAATGCTGATTGTTTTAGACATTCTTCTCTGTGATCATTTGATCGAACATGTTTCTTAACATAATAATATTATTGATGTTAATACCTAGAACAGGGTTATTGGGATTCATTGGTATTTACTTGAAACCTACAGTTTGAATTTTTCATTGATAATTATTTTTGTTTCAAACACTAATCAAAATTCATGCCCGAAAAATAGTTTTTTAATTTATTTTCAACTGCACGCAATGAAAGCATGAAACAGCTATGTTATTACCTAGAATTGGGGAAAAGTATTATTTCACTTCAAAAAGGTGGTTGAAATTATCAATATATTTGTCATAATAAGATTTTTTTTTTTTATTAGGAATAAGGCCTCTTAAACTCCTGCAAGAAATCGTATAACCTGCGTACATTCCTTGCTGGTGAGGCATATGCATATGAGACATGGCAGGCAGACCTTATCAAAAATTTCTTATTGACTGATAAGTCATTGTGAAGAATTTTGGGGGAGACCTTTGTCCAGTAGTGGATGTCTATCGGCTGATATGATGATGAGGAGAGTCATATGAAGTAGCATGTGGTTGGTGGATAACAGGTATAACAATGTACCGAGAATGGTAAGCTGTCATGTAATAATATATTAGATCTGCCTCCTTTTGTAAAATGCACGGCTGGTTGCACAGTATTGTGTCAACAGTGCACATGCACCTCTCTGCAATAAAAAACTTAAAATGAAAATGTGGAGCACTGAGACACATTATTGGTAAACATCCTGTCTAAAAAGGTAGATTCCTATGGGTCGTTCTCAAAATATTTGCACCGCTGCGTTAATTTTGCATTTTTTTTTAAAGTTGCGATTTCTTCTTTTATTTTTCATAGGATCGCTAGAAATATATTCAGACAATTGATATCACGTCGAGGGAAGTAGTTAAATTTAATATCTTAGAAGATATAGGTGTTTGAAATTTTAGGTCGACAGGTGAAAGACATCGATGTCAGGTAAACGACATTTGTTACCAAGTTATCGACAATGGGTGCAGGTTTGCGACAAATATTTTCCAACTTGACTGAATTTGTTAGCAGGTTAACGACGACGGTTGCAGGTAAGTGACATTTTAAATAAAACCTACTTTGAACTGTCAAATAGTGCTTTTTTGATTGTTTTTGTTTTTCTTTTTTCCTTATGTCAGTAATTTGCATAAAAAAATCAAGCATTTAATTCTCATCTCATAGGACATTTCTCAGGAGGTTTTTTGAAGCCTGTACTATCCAGAAAGGTCATAACCCGCAAAAAGATGCAAAACTCAAGCCTACCCACGTGATTTTATAAATTTCTTATGAAGGTTCAACAGCGAATCATTTAAATAACGTTTCTGCATCCTAATGCTGCCTCTTTTGACATATTCTTTCTTACCCGCTGAGTAACCTACTGCTGTTTTCGTCATCTTCGAGGAATTCCTTCACATCTGATAACCAGAAAGCCTTCGGCTGCGTTAGGTGGGATAAGCTATGCGAGGTATTGTCTGAAGCTGCCAGCACATCTGGTAACACTTTATAAAGCCTTTACGAGTCTGGATACAGAATGGTGTCGGTAGGAGATGTCACATACAAGAACTTTAAGTTCCGGAAAGGTGTACGACAGGGATGCACAATATCCCAATACTATTTAACAGATATGGAGCCCTTGAAGGTACGTGGTTCACATCGCCTATTTTGCATCACCCGAAGCAGAGGCCCAACTTTTGGAATGACTCAAAACAACCAGCCTCAGAATGGGTCTCGATATTAATAAAAATAAGACCGAGCTGATGATAGTTGACCATTACTAGTCGACAAAGTAGTAACCTGCTTCAAGAGTTCGAAACTGTTGATCAGCTCCAGTACCTTGGCTCCATTGTCACAAATAGAGGCACATGGAAACCAGAGATTCACAGGCGAATCGGAATGGCCAAAACAGCGATGACCCAACGCGGCAAAATATGGAAAGATAGACACATCCCTAACCGGACTAACATGCACCTCGTCTGTGGACTTGTCTTCTCCATATCTGTTTATGGGGCAGAGACCTGGACACTCAAAGCCGCTGACAGGCAGAGGATTGATGCTTTCGAAATCTGGTGCGGGCGCCGCCTGCTAAGGATTCCTAAGACAGCTTGAAAGTAAAATGGAATACTCAAACTAAGCTACTTCGGTAATATATTGTTTTTATAACAACGAAACATGAGTTGAGACACGGCGAGTGACCGGTAAAACCTGGTTTTTAAATAATTTTGTATAAGTGTTTAAATAATTGTCGTTCACCTGCCGTATGTGTCGTTCACCTGTTTTTATATAGACAAGTGATCGACATACAGGTGATGGACAAAATGACAGTTATGTCATCAAAACAAATAAAGTATTTCGTTGATGAACTGCATATTTATACACATAAAAGTAGACCATACTTTACGCGTTATAAATTAAAATGAATGCAATAGGACACACGTCAACCAAAATATGGAAGGCAGAATATAGACTACATACCCATTACAAACTCCCGCTCGCGTAAGTGTATGTATCATATTTTTTTAGTGCAGCACACTGACGACGTGTTACTCGGAACAGTGTTAGGTGGCAACTGAAGGTCTCGATTTAAGCGGGGTGAGGCAGGGGAAACGAAATAGTAGTCACACAATTGTAATGTTTGTCTCATGACAAGTGGACGACAAAAAATGGCGTGGACAAACTTAAATTGCAAATAATTCGCAAAATAAGCATAGTATTATTATTCGATATGGTAGTATTCAATCTTCATCATATATGAAAATAAAATGGAGTACTGAACTTAAGCTAAGTCGGTAATGTATATGTTTTTATTACAACGAAACATGAGTACCTCGCGTTGGGACACGGCAAGTGACCGACAAAACCTAGTTCCGAATCGTTTTTTTGTCTATTAATATACTTTACTTTTAATTAAAAGCATTTGGCCTCTATGTAAAAAGTGTCTTTAGATATGTGATGATAATTGAATATTTAAAATAATGCTGTGTAAAAAACTTCTTCTAAGACAAACCTGTTGACAGGTGGCGGTGCAAATATTTTGAGAACGACCCCTATACCATTTGTAGTTTTCACCAGGAACGCGACATGGAGCAATTGCTCACATTAAATCAAATTCTTACTTTCTGAAAAAAATGTGCCATTGATACGGAAATCACAGCAGAGGATAATCCTGAAAGGTTAATAAGGCTTCCAGTCTGTGCTGCAGTTACTTCTGGAGTGACATGTAAGTATTTTCATGATAGTCATAAGACATATACATGTATAAAATTTAAAATGCTCGCTCATCTATATGAGCTCTATAGCGATATGTTTTTTTTGTAAAATACAAGTTGTACTAGTTGTCTGTGCCATATTTACCCTTAGGTCCTCAAGGCCCGGGCCTAGGGGCCCAGCCAGTCTAAGGGTAGGTAGGTAAGTAGGACTTGCACCATATTTATGTTCTCCTTATTTATATATTATATCCTTTAAAATACTACTATCTACTATTGTTCACGCGAAACGGAACGCTTTTTGAGATTGCCGTACGAGTGGAGCGACGTCACAAAAGAATTGTCATATTACCTCTACTTTTTTGAGCCACGGTCACTTTGCGTGCCGTACTTTTTTGTATTTTTTGATATTTAATTAAAGTTTTAATGTTTTTTGGAAACACGATTTGTTATTAATGTCCCGTCCCGGACATATTGGCGACCGTGACAGGACAAGAACCGAAAATTGGCACTTCATCGGTTAACGGCAAGCAGCCAGCAGGGCACCCGCAATTGAAGAACGCCAATCTACAACCGCCCAGTTCATCACCCTGCTCATCTAAGACCAAACGAAGAACCATCGAGCCGAGCAAAGTAGCAGTCAACTACAGAGGACTACGAGGACTAGATACTTTAAAGGACTACATACTTGAACTCATCGTAACCAGCCGGTCAGCAACGGATCACCAGCGCCGCAGCATTGGTTTGCCTTGATAAAAAGTGAGCTCATTCCAAATTCTTTCCGTCCCTCCAGCTAACGCTTCGATCTGACTGCATCGAGAACCTGGTTCTTTTCACTTGCGTTAGGTATAGGCTGTCAAATTTGCTTTCGCCTAATCAGCCACTTTAGTTATATTTTCTTGCACTTTAGCCGTCCATTTTAGCCACTTTCACACAAACAAACTCATTATTTAGTACCTATCTTAAATAATCTCAAACTCATTAAAACGCAAAGCCAACTTGCACCGTTATAGCTCATATTGAACACTATGTCCCTAATTATATAATTAATAGACGTACAAACGATAGTTACCTAATGGATTACTCGCTATAAATAATTGCACTGTAACACTTCATAACTTAATTATTTGAATTTCACTACTATAAAGTACATTTTAAGCTTATTTTTACACGATCACTTATTAAAACTGCCATTCGCACGAGCTAGTTTCTTAACGCTTCCTAGATATTCATATATTTGCAACAATCTATTCCAGCATTATCGCTGTACCTACTGCACCGCTGTTTACCTATCTTCGAGCGCTCGCGCAGCGTGCATCTCTCATCAACGTCGGCCTGCTACTAAGACCAGTTTCGCCTGCCACAGCCTGACTGCAGCATCAGCAGACCAAGGACCGAGCGTATGCATATCGTTTATTTGAAGTAAACAACTTTTTTTGCAAGTTATTCTTTGCTAATAACTTCGTTGCGATGGGCGAATTAAAAGAATTATTGGTAAAACGTAGTTCTATTAAAGGGCGTTTAACTAAATTTAAGAATTACTTGGCTACACTGCCGGTGGATGATACGATTACAGCCATCGAAATTGGCAAATTAACTTGCAAATTAAGTAATTTTGAAGCGTTATTTAAGGACTTTGATGTGTTACAAGATGACATTGAACTATTAAATCAAGATAATTTAAATTCGGAATTAACTGAACGGGATTCAATCGAACAAGATTTCTACCATTGTATTGCCTCCGCCCGGGATATTTTGCAAACTTATAAGCGTAACAACCCCGATCGCGGTAGTGAATACGATTCAACCACGACAAATCCTCATGACAATGACCGGAATCTCATGGGTTTCCGTCTCCCTGTTATAAAAATTCCCACTTTTGACGGAGCCTATTACCGTTGGCTAGAGTTCCGGGAAAGTTTTCACTCCTTAGTGCATAACAATGATAAAATTAAAAACATACATAAATTTTACTATTTAAATTCGTACTTAGAGGGCGAAGCAGCTCGAGTTATTTGTAATTTAGAGGTTTCAGACAAAAATTACCCCGAAGCGTGGAAATTGTTACGCGAACGATATGACAACAAACGCCAATTAGTCAACAACCACTTAAAATCATTATTTAATTTGGATCCCATTACACGGGAGTCTGACAAGAGTCTTAGGTATATTGTTGACCACGTTTGTAAGAACTTGCGTGCTCTCAAAACGTTAGGCCAGCCCGTGGATCATTGGGACACTTTGATAATTTTTATGATGGTGTCAAAATTGGATAGCACCACGAGTGTGAAATGGGAAGAGCACAAAAATTCTCTCGCGGACATGCCTACGCTGGACAACTTTCTCTCTTTTCTAAAGGGTCGGGCAGACGTCCTTGAGACCGTGCAGCGAAATAAACAGGACAAGCCATTTAAGCGCCTATCAGACGCACCTGTATTACCGCAGCGGTCCAAGCCTTTCCAATCTGCTGTTAAGGCATTCGTGGCTCAAACTAGCACACCTTCCTGTTCCAAGCAGCCTCACTGCGTGTTTTGCGATGGAGAACATCGCATTTTTGACTGTTCGTCTTTCAAGGCCAAGTCACCGGAGGACAGGCTTGCAAATCATCTGCTTTAAAATTATGTCACAACTGTTTGAGAGTAGGGCACGAAGTTCGACGTTGCAGGTTGCCCGGCACCTGCCGTTTATGTAAACAACGTCACAACACACTCTTGCACAACGAAATTGAGGCTAGTGATGATGTTATCCAAGCTAATCTTTCTAAGTTGGAAGTGCCAGCCCAGTCTAGAGGATTGCTTTGTACGGCATTGGTAGATTTGGTAAACCCGACTTCAAAAAAGGTTGTCACCGCGCGTTGCATGCTGGATAACGGTAGTGAATCCTCATTTATCTCTCAAGACATGAAGCAAAAGTTAGGCTATACTTCTCAGACAAGCGACCTCACCCAGAATCTAGAAGGTATATGTGACATTGCCGTTAATATCAAGGTCGATCGTTGTATTGTTCAACTCCAGTCTAAGCGAAGTTCGTACAATGTTGTTTTAACATGCCTCGTCTTGCCAAAGATATCTAAACCTGTTCCAAGTGTCAGCTATGACGTCAGCCGTCTAAACTTGACTACCTTTGAACTTGCGGACCCCAGCTTTAACAAATCATCCCAAATTGATATGCTTATTGGTGCTGACCTCTTTTGGGATATACTAGGATCTCAGGAGCACTCTTTAGGTCACGGCAACCCTATTCTGCGAAGCAGTAAGCTAGGATGGTTAGTGGCAGGTCCCAAGCCGCAATTTAAGTCCCCACCTATTTCCGCGATTCATTGCAACTTTGCTCGCACAAGCGACCTTCATGATGAACTCGCAAAATTTTGGGAACTAGAGGGCATACCTCACAAAAAACAAGCTTTAACCGAGCAGGAACGTTTGTGCGAACAAAATTTCATGGCAACTACCGAACGTTCAGATGACGGACGCTTTGTTGTCAAACTTCCTCTAAAAGATGAGCCCGACTGCTTAGGTGACTCATACTTTTCAGCAAAGCAACAATTTTTCCAATTGGAACGACGTTTTAGAAAGCAGCCAGAAGTCAAGGAACGTTATTCCAAGTTCATCCAGGAATACGAGGAACTTGGCCATCTTTCTCCTTCGACGATTCCAAGGCCTAGCAACGCGTTCTTCCTTCCCCACCACCCTGTCATCAAAGAAAAAAGTGAGTCCACTAAACTTCGTGTCGTATTTAATGCTTCTGCGCGCACTTCTTCTGGGCTCTCAGTCAATGACCTCCAAATGGTGGGACCTACTATCCAAGATTCACTCTTCAACATCCTCATCCGTTTTCGGCAATATCGCTTTGTGCTTTCCGGGGATATTGAGAAGATGTATCGCCAGGTCTTGGTACACGAGTCACAGCGTAATCTGCAGCTCATACTATGGCGTGATGATGAGTCCCAACCACTTCAAACTCTAAGACTCAATACAATCACTTATGGGTTCGCCAGCGCTAGCTTTCTTAGCACTCGGTGCATTTGGCAGCTTGGCGAAGAGTGCCAAGATCCTATGATAAAAACCATCATCCAACAGGATTTTTATGTCGACGACCTTTTAACCGGCCACGATGAAGAAGAGCAACTTCGCTTCATTCAGAAGTCAGTCTCTCAAAGCTTAGCCGCAGGAGGGTTTCCTTTAAGAAAATATAGGTCCAATCTACCTTCCCTACTTATTGCGGAAGCCAACAATACCGAGGGCAATCTACTGCTCAGTGCATCCACTGACACCCTTGGTCTTAACTGGGATCCATCAGTAGACATTCTACGCTTCACCATTGAAATGGATCCAATCGAAACTCTAACCAAGCGGAGTATTCTTTCAACCACCTTTAAAATATTTGATCCACTCGGTCTCGTCTCACCCTGTACAATAATACCTAAACTTATCATTCAAAGTTTATGGTCTTTAGGCAAAAATTGGGATGATCCCGCTCCTCAAGACATAAAGGCAACTTGGCGAAAATTCGCTGACAACATAAATTGCATTTCAGAACTATCAATCCCTAGGCGAGTACTGATTGACAACTATGTATCTGTAGAGATGCACGTATTTTGTGACTCTTCTCAAAAGGCGTACGGTACTGCCATCTACCTACGGTCCATGGACGCTGAGGGTAGAGTTCTCGTACGTCTTCTATGTGCCAAGAGTCGCATCGCTCCAATGAAGACCGTCACGATCCCGCGTCTGGAGCTGTCCGGCGCCCTTCTTGCGGCGCAACTGAGTGTCACGGTGACTGACGCTCTCCGCTGTCAAATATCGCGTCATGTCTACTGGACTGACTCAAGCGTAGTGTTGTCGTGGCTAAACACAAGCTCAAACAAATTAAAAACATTTGTTGCCAACAGAGTAAGCGAAATAGGAGAACTAACTGATGTATCTGCTTGGCGCCATGTTCCTACCTTAGAAAATCCAGCTGATCTTCTGTCCCGTGGTGTAGAACCGCAACGCATTGGCGCGTGTTCTAATTGGTGGCTAGGGCCATCTTTCTTGCAAAACTCTGAAGCATCTTGGCCCTCACTGAACTCAACCCCCCGGCAAGACCCGCAAAAGCTGCCAGAGTTAAAGGTACACTCGGTTACGATCACAGAACCCTTCATTGCCTTCCAAAATTTCTCAAAACTCTGTCGATTGCAACGAGCTTTGGCTTTTGTTTATAGGTTTATTAACAATTGTAAATTTCCTAACAATAAATCATCTGGTTCCCTTCAAGTAACTGAACTAAATAAATCATTCAATGCATTAGTCAAACTCTCACAAAATGAATCATTTGCCAATGAATTAAAGTTATTACAAAACAAAAAGACCCTTAATCCTAAATCCAACATTACCTCTCTTGATCCCTTTCTTGATGCTCTGGGCATTCTTAGAGTTGGTGGCCGTTTAGCAGGTGCTTCGGTGTATACTTTCGATAAAAGGCACCCAATAATTTTACACGCAAACCACCCCTTTACTAAGCTGCTCTTCCAACAAGAGCATCAGCGTCTGTTTCACGCCCCACCACAATTACTACTAGGCGCCATAAAAGATCGCATATGGCCTATCGGTGGAAGAAACCTAGCAAGGCGTACGTATCACCTTTGTGTCATTTGTAGGCGGTTTAGAGGTAAAACACTTACCAACAAAATGGGCAATCTGCCCGCTGAGAGAGTTACTCCCGACTTCCCATTCTACACGACTGGCACTGACTTTGCTGGGCCATTTATGATCACTGATCGTAAAGGTCGCGGATGTAGGGTAACGAAAGCATATCTCTGCATTTTCATATGCTTCCGATACAAATGTATCCATCTTGAGGCAGTGAGTCAGTTGTCGAAAGACGCCTTCACTCTATGCCTCCAAAGATTTATATCCCGTCGTGGCAAACCCAAACAAATATTTTGTGACAATGGTAGAAATTTTGTCGCTACTGCAAAAGAAATCAACGAATTTTTAAAAAATAATACAGATGACATTGTCGACTTTACGGCCAACAAGGGCATTGAATTTCGCTTCTCTCCAGCATACGCTCCTAACTTTGGTGGGTTGTGGGAGGCCGGCGTTAAGGCCGCTAAATATCATTTACATAGGATCTTAGGAAATGCCCACCTAACGTTCGAGGAACTATCTTCTCTATTCAGTCAGATTGAAGCTATTCTAAACAGCCGTCCCCTTTGTCCTTTAAGCTCATCACCCCAAGATTTCGCTCCTCTCACCCCAGGCCACTTTTTGATAGGTAGACCACTCACTGCGTTACCGTCGCCATGTTTACTGGACTCCAACACTAATCGTCTCGATAGATTCGAACGGCTTGAGTACATTCGACAGCATTTCTGGAAACGCTGGAGCTCCGAGTACGTCCCTGAATTACAGCAGCGCACGAAGTTGAAACTCAAATGCAAGGACCTCAAACCAAACGACCTTGTTCTGATAAAGGAGGATCAGACACCCCCGCTCAACTGGCGCCTTGGCAGGATCGAAAGAATTTTCCCAGGCACTGATGGCATCCCTCGAGTCGCTGACATTTCTACAGCTCGAGGACCTGTTCGTCGAGCCATCAACCGCATCTGTTTACTCCCGTCCCCAGACGACGCAGAGTCTTAAAAGCTTCACGAGCTTTCAAGGGCGGGGAGTATGTTCACGCGAAACGGAACGCTTTTTGAGATTGCCGTACGAGTGGAGCGACGTCACAAAAGAATTGTCATATTACCTCTACTTTTTTGAGCCACGGTCACTTTGCGTGCCGTACTTTTTTGTATTTTTTGATATTTAATTAAAGTTTTAATGTTTTTTGGAAACACGATTTGTTATTAATGTCCCGTCCCGGACAACTATTTAATTTGCTGTAAAGAATTTGAGATAGGCCCAAATGCCAAGTGCCTAGAGGCCCGGGCCCTCTTAAGTCTGGGCCTGCTTGTTGAACGTAAATACTCACAGAGGTCAATGTATATTAAAACGGAAATGTGCAAGATGTCATAACTTGCATAACACCCTTCATCATTCTTATAATATTCTTTTCTGCTAGCCAAATTTCTCTTATCTCTAAAAAGTATGTATGTAAACACTTCATTTCACATAAAACAATATTGACAAAAACTCAAAAAAATACATGCATACAAGGGCGAACTTATCCCTATAAGGGATTTCTTCCAGTTAACCTTTGAGCAAATGAAATAGAAAACTAGACATTGAAGTGATAGACAAGCAAGTGAGGATAACCAAATGATAAATAAATATACATATAAAAGTTGAGTTTGCAATGGTAGGTATAGTGTCTCAAAGCAGAACCAGTTGTTCATTCTTCAGTTAATGATTTTAAAGTTAAAGTGTCATGTTGTCACAAAAAAAAACATTTGACAAATCTCATTTTATCATGCCATCTCATGTCATGTTAGCAGATGAAAATTTCAACCAAACAGATAAAATTTCACTTTTATTGGGAAGTGATATATTCTTTCAGGTGTTTTCCAATGACACTTGCGGGTCCATAACTGCATAGTATAAAACAAAGTCGCTTGCTGCCGTCTGTCTGCCTGTTTGTCCCTTTGTATGCTTAGATCTTTAAAACTACGTAACTTCATTCATTCCTTTCATTCTTTACAACGGTTTTGACCGGGTTGTGTATGATATTGATATTATATATGAGTTTAAGAAAAAAAAAATAATGCCATTTTTATCAAGTCTAAAATCAACGCCATGGTTCCTAAGAACAGATTTCCCTATCTCTTGTAGTTTCTGACTTCTCCCTACTGACCCATTTGGATTGATCACCCGGTATACGTAACTTACTCCCGTGTTTCGGACTCGAAAATTTACACGTTTATGATGAACGACAAAAATCATTTAACGTAGTGATTTATAGGAAGAATATTACAAAAATACTTAATACTAGGTTCGCCCGTCTGTTAGATAGATGGGGAGTATAGTCCGGCAAGAAAGTCATAAAAATAAAATGTAGCAATACTGTAGCATCGTCTCATTTTTAGGGTTCCGTAGCCAAATGGAAAAAAGATTCGTCATGTATGTCTATCCGTCTGTCCGTCAGGTCCGTCTGTCCGTCTGTCCGTCTGTCTGTCCGTCCGTATGTCACAGCCATTTTTTTCCGAAACTATAAGACCTATACTGTTGAAGCTTGGTAGGTAGATATATTCTGTGAACCGCATTAAGATTTTGATGCAAAAATAAAAAAAATAATAATAAATATTGGGGGCTCCCCATACTTAGAACTGAAACTCAAAAATTTTTTTTTTCATCAAACACATACGTGTGGGGTATCTATGGATAGGTCTTCAAAAATGATATCGAGGTTTCTAAAATATTTTATTTCTAAACCGAATAGTTTGCGTGACAGACGCTTCCAAAGTGGAAAAAAGTTGGTCCCCCCCCCTCTAACTTCTAAAATAAGAAAATAAAAAATCTAAAAAAAACATCTGATGTACATTACTATAAAAACTACCAACGAAAATTGTTTTGAACGAGATCTAGTAAGTAGTTTTTTTTAATACCTAACTTTGCACCTAATTTATATGGGGCGCTATTTATTTATTTATTTATTTATTTATTTATTGAAAAACAGGTTACATAACATTACAGTTTACACCAATGCGTCATGAACCGAACAATGTTTATTTTGACGGCGAAACGGCGTGGCCACGTTGTTCCGACATCTCGGGTGTTGGATTTGGTAGGTTGCCCCGGAACCGACGAAACACGACACCTTTCGGCCAGAAATCAGCACACGCGATGGTGTCCTGGAGCGGCCGCGGCACGCGCACTACAAACGAGCTGAAGTGCACGTAGTGGCGCGAATGCAACTGGAACACCCTCAGGTCCCTCAGCGAGTAGCCGGTTTTCTGGCGAACATACTGCGTCACTTCTTCAGCGGTGGCAGTGTGGTGCAGGCGCGACACGTATAGCGCCTTGCTCGGTGTGGAGACCCGCAGACCACAACCAACCGGTTCTGCAGTACCACACTGACTCTTGCGTGTCTTACGCTTTCTTGACACCGTTGTGAAACCCTCCTTGTCCACACTGGTGCGAGGGGTTTCCTCTATTGGAGGATCCCGAACTTCACGCGCTTTTGAGGGCGCGGCTTTCCGGCGGGCTGGAACAGGCTCACCAGCAGAAACGACGTCAGCAAAACGACGACGTGGTTTCGATGAAGCGTTGACGGGAGGCCCCGCGAGGAGGGGGCAGGGGGGCCGCGGATCTGCATGCACAATGACATCGCTTTGCGCAGCGTCAGCTACACGCGAATTGACCGAGTTGGCATTTGACGCCCGGTCATTATTCTTGAAATTTGACGCCGTCAGTGACCGCGTTTCTGGGGCACCGTCGCGCAAACGGATGATTTCTTTGCGCAATACGTCAATAACGGCCTGTGATTTGTCAAATTTCTTTACAATTTCTGCCATGCCTGCTTTAAGAGCCACAATTTCTTTCAGCAGACAGCTCACGTCGACATGGTCTGGCGCATTGGATGGCAATCTGGAGCCCTCCGTCGCCACGAACTCAGGCATGTCGCGTTCGTTCTCCCTCAGGACTTCAATGATGTTATCGAGGGTCTTCTTTCCGGCTTTATCTTCTCTGCGATGAGGTACAAATGTGCCGACAATCCCGAGAGACTGGAACAGCACCTTCTTCGCAGCGCAGATTTCGTCGACACTAAAACGCGACGAACAGATCTGAACAGCAGTCACCGCATCCATCTGACCTTCCCGCAGCAGCTTCTGTTGCAGAAAGGCGAGGATCCCGTTGACAATGGGCCCACTTTTAGGTTCACCCATTGTTTATCTACAGGCAGCGGTCGAGCCGCGCTAATTTCACAATTAAATAATTAATTAGTCATCGATGCGTCTACTTCGCTGCGCGCATCGGACGCGACTATATTATACGGACGCGGCTATACATACCAGTTGCAAACATAACTTAACCACTTAGGGATGGAAAGTGTTTGTACGAAACCCTCGGTGCGCGAGTCCGACTCGCACTTGGCCGGTTTTTCATAGATTGATTTGAAAGGGAAAAAAATGAAATTTTGTGTCAAGTTTGGTGTGTTGAATATTTCGTGAGTGGGTTGCCTATAGTATACCTTGCTGAGCTATGATGTCTTAAATATTGACAAAGGACTTTTAAATTAAACTGTGCACTCATGCGACGCGCGCAACCACTATGCTTCCTTCTTCTATCGCACGAAATGCTAGGCTTGGACGTCTTTTTCACAAGTTATCATTCGCGTCTATGTTTACGTTTAAAGTTTTTTTTGCAGACAACCCTACATCACCGTGTCTGTAATGAAACAGCGCCGATCAAATTGATATAAAATTCTTAAAAAATAAATACAATTTTTAACTAATCATGGAGGATCGAGGCCGGGAATTTTCGGGCGGCCTATTCGTGATGTATTTTTTGACATGCTAAATTGAATGTGGAATGCTTGTCATTCAGTGGATTGGCAGGGTCGTTTCTTATTCGTATCTTAGATTAAGTGCCATGTGTAAGTACCTACCGTATATTTTAAAATTATAAAAGAGTCAGTGATGTAGTTTATAAACAGGATGACAAAAACCATAGGGCTTAGTAGGTAGTTTGATTCTACACGACAAACTGAGCTACTTTTAATTATTTATTTTATTCCCTACATTTACATATTTCATCCCTCTGCGTAAGCGAAGCCGCGGGAAAATCCTAGTTACCTATTTATTTATTTAAACTTTATTTCACAAAACAAAAGTCAGTATAAATGGCGGACTTAATGCCAAATGGCATTTTCTGCCAGTCAACCATAGGGCCAAACAGTGATACTAGAAGTTGGTGCAAATCAGAAATCAAATTGTACAGAGAGCATTTAGGTATTAACTACATACAACAATATTTGTATGTAGTTGAATCTTTTGGGATTAATATTAAAATGACTTATAAAAAACTAAATCGGCTTTTGATTGCTAAAAAAATATTAATTATACGATCGTTTAAATACAAAGTCGTCATAGTTCAATCTCGCAATGATTCGTAATTCGTACGTAACACACGGGAACAGGTGGTCGAACCGCTTCGCGACTGCATAGTGATTGTGCTTTATGATTCTGGTTAAGTTGTGAAAAGGTCTTTTCGTAAGATACGTTAAGGACCAGGGAAACTCTGATGACATAATAAAAATAAAAATAAAAATACCATATTAAATTGCACGTAAAACATATATTTTACTTTGGAATTAATTTGGATCCGGATTCTAATCTGAAAAAAAAGACATATTTTTTTTTAATATTTCATAACGTGTGGTGCAGCGCGAATCCAAACATCTTTACGAATAGCAATGCAACACGTCTAGCTATAGCTAGCTATAGCTAGACGTGTTGCTTTACATAGATCTGCTTGAAATTAATACCAAAATATGATATAATACTACGTATATTAAAAATACAATCGATGCAATCAAGTAAGTTACATTCTATGTTAAATTAAATTACAGTTTGTACTCATATATCTGTATATTCTTTAATGAAAATACTGTCAACTGACATTATTCAGGTTTATTAGGATCCGATAGTTGATGCCTGATGTACTAGCTTTCGCCACGCCCACCCCTCGCAAGAACTGTAATTTTTCTTAGCCTCGTTTCAATTCATTCTTAACTCTAAATTAATGTATAACCAAAATTCCTTCAAAGGGAGTTATGTAATAATTCCAAGGGACGGATAAACTCGTAGTACGTATAAGGGTGCGTCTCCACTGAAACGGAACTGAGATTCAGATTTCAACTCGGGTGACCGGTCTATTCCGCCTCACTTCAATGGAGACGCACCGTTAATGTGTAAACTCTGATGACATAAATAAACCATATTACACATATTTTACTTTGAAAATAATTTGGATCCGGATTTTGTTCTGAAAAAAAAAGAAATCTCATCACTACATAGTATCAAACAAAGTCGATTTCTGCTGTCTGTCTGTCCATATGTATGTATGCTTAGATCTTTAAAGTTTGTACTCATGTGTACATATGTATAGTCCTTAATGAAAATACAGTCAACTGACGTTATTTTTAGGATCCAAAAGTTCTGATGTTCGTCCTAGTTTTGCACCCACACCCACATGCAAGAATTATTTTTCTTAGCTTCGTTTCAATTAATTTTTAACGCAATATTAATAAGCTATTTAACAAAAAATCTTTCAAAGGGAGTTATGTAATAATTCCAAAGGACGGATAAACTTGTATTAGGTTTAAGGGTGCGTCATGCGGAATCGACCAATCACAAAAGGGAAGCGGAGCTGAGATTCAGATTTTCAACTCACGTGATTGGTCTATTCCGCACATCTCCGCTCCTCTCCTCTCCTCCTCTCCTCAGCATATATGCGTCCACTGCTGGACATATGCCTCTTGCATGGATTTCCAGGCTGATCTTGATGCGGCGATCCTACTCCAGGTCGGCCCTGCCGTCTTTTTAATGTCGTCCGACCATCTGGCTTGCGGTCTTCCAACGCTTCTGCCACCCGTTCGCGGCCTCCAGTGTAGCGCTCGCTGACTCCATCTGTCATCGTCTCTGCGACATATATGACCAGCCCATTGCCACTTCAATTGCGCAACTCTTTTGCCGATGTCGGTAACTTTCGTGCGTTGGCGAATGTCTTCGTTCCGTATTCTATCTCGCAGAGAGATTCCGAGCATTGAGCGCTCCATAGCTCGCTGTGCCACTTTTAGACGGTGGATTCTTCCAGCGGTTAGCGTCCACGTTTCGCATGCGTATGTCATTACTGGGAGTACACACTGGTTGTAGACTCTCGTTTTCAGTGTTTGTGGGATTTTTGAGCTGAAGACATCTTTGAGCTTACCGAATGCACCCCATCCAAGCTGGATACGTCTGCTAATTTCAGAGTCTAATGGATCTCCCTTTAATCTTATTTTCTGACCCAGGTATATGTAGTCGTTCACTTCCTCAATCGTTTTGCCGTTCAATGAAATGTTTGCGCTGACGGAGGTGCTCATCCATTTCGTCTTCTCCATATTCATTTTCAGGCCAACCCGCATCGATGCCTGACTTAGATCGTTGAGCATTCTTCCAATATCTTTAGGTGTTTCTGCAAGTAGAACGATGTCGTCTGCGAAGCGTAGGTGATTGAGATATTCTCCATCGATATTTATACCGGTGCCGTCCCAGTTGAGTGTCTTAAAGACGTCTTCGAGTGCGTTTGTAAATAGCTTCGGGGAAATGACATCCCCTTGGCGTACTCCTCTTTTAAGTGGTATATTTGCGGTGGAGCCTTGAATTTGCACTGTCATCGTCGCTGATCGGTAGAGATTTTTTAGCAGCTGGATGTATTTGTAGTCTATTCGGCACCTCTTTAGGGAATCGAAAACTGCCCAATGTTCCACCGAATCGAACGTCTTTTCATAATCCACAAAGGCAAGGTATAAATAGCGGTTTGTTGTATTCGTGTGATTTCTGTATCACTTGCCTTAATGTGAAAATATGGTCTACTGTACTATAGCCACCTCTAAAGCCCGCTTGCTCTTTGGGCTGATATTCGTCCATTCGTCGCGTTATTCTGGTTGTGATGACGCGTGAGAAAACTTTGTATATTTGGCTTAAGAGTGCAATAGGGCGGTAGTTTTTGAGACTTGTCTTGGCGCCTTTCTTATGGAAAAGGATAACTACACTATCTTGCCATTGAGTTGGTACTTCTCCCGTGAACAAAGCTTCGTTGAAGATCCATCGGAGTTCTTTCAGTATTGGCCTTCCACCTGCCTTAAGCAGTTCCGTGGCTATGCCATCGTCTCCGGGGGCTTTATACTGCTTGAGTTGTCTTATAGCCTGCTTCACTTCGTAGGTACTGATTTCTGGGATATCCTCGGTGTAGTGTTTTGTCAGAGGTGCACGTTTGTCCGCAGTACCTACGGTAGCATGTTCACTGGATTGTGACTCATATAGTGCACCGTAAAATTTAGCTATCACCTTCGATAAACCCGCTGAATCTGTAACGATCTCCCCTTCTTCGTTTTCCAGTTTATTGAGCTGGCTGCTGCCGTTACTAGTAGCCCTATTGAAGACCTTGGGGCCACGGTGTTTTTCTATCAGGCGTTGTATTCTCTGGGTGTTCCTTTTTCTGACATCCCGTCTCACTGCTTTGGATATCTGCTTGTTGAGATCCCGGTGTTCTTGAGAATTATATTGCGCAGACGATAGTTGTTGTCGCTTTTCTAGCAGCAGTTGCGTCTCAGAAGTCAGCGTATCCTTTTCTCGAGATATTCGGCCAAACATTTCCTTTGCACTGTTTGTCACATTTGCCACGAATTCAGTGTATTTATCGTCTAGGCTCTTTTCGAAATAGTCAGCATCAGGTCTTGCGAGTTTCCCACTGAGTGCCTTTTCAAACTCTTCGTGGACTCCTAATGGGATGTTTAAGTTAGCCAGAG
The DNA here is from genome assembly GCA_947623375.1 of Apotomis capreana. Classification (NCBI taxonomy): domain Eukaryota; kingdom Metazoa; phylum Arthropoda; class Insecta; order Lepidoptera; family Tortricidae; genus Apotomis; species Apotomis capreana. The sequence goes on from OX392520.1 coordinate 6,023,290, forward strand.
GTTTCGATAACAGTTTTCTCCTTTCGAATTGAGTGTTTATCTTTACTGTACTCCGCACGAGCCGGTGATCGCTCATTTTAAGTTTTTTAAGGACTGTGACATCTGTGATAATATACTTTTTGTCAGTGCATATGTAGTCAATTTCATTCTTCACCTTTCCATCTGGGCTAGCCCAGGTCCATTTTCTTTGAGGTTTTTTACGAAAGAAAGAATTCATTGCAAAGAATTTCCTTGACTCCAGGTAGTTGACTAGTGTTTGTCCTCTGGTGTTCCTACTCCCAACTCCAAAGGGACCAACGCAGGTTTCGTCTTCATGCCTAACCCCTATCTTCGCATTGAAATCCCCCATAATGATATTGAAGTGTGCTTTCTTCCCCTCGTGTAAAGGCTTGTCGACGTCCTCATAGAAGGTTTCGACCTCTTCATCATCGTGATATGTTGTGGTGGCTGGTGCATAAGCTTGAATGACTTTAATAGAGTATCGCTCACTAATATCAATGGCTACGTAAGCTACTCTTGGTGATATAGTACGCAATACCGTAATGTTATTGACGAGTTTTTTGTTAATTAAAAAGCCTACGCTACCAATTGCTGAATTCTTACTTCCCGTATAGAAGAGAATATTGCCCGAATTTAATTTTACGGTGTCTTCTCCTTCTCGCCTTATTTCGCTCAGTCCAATGATATCCCACTTTATTTGTGAGAGGTCTTTCTCCAGTTCTTCCAGTTTCGTTTGCAGTCTCAAAGTCCTTGTGTTATACGTAGCCAAGTATAGTTTTGTGTGACAGCCGGATCTCTTCCAGAGATTCTTAGCACCCCTGTCCTCGCCATCACCGAGGCCGCTGTCGTAACCTGGGCTGGTGAGAACCCTGGGAACTCGGGGCCTTGGGTTAATTCTTTTACTTTCCATGCAGGTTACTTGCCATAGCCTCTCCACGTTGGCAGAACGTCTTGGAGAGCTGGACATTTTTGAGGTTTTTTAGTTCCTCACGGCTGCCATAGCCTAAAAACAGGTTTATTGACCGCCGCCTGTGGCTCGGCGTTGGTGGGTTTACGGCAGTATATATCACCTCTCTGCCTACCTTCCTCCTTTCTCAACCTGGGCTTAGGACCGGCTACGGCGGAGTCCGCTCCGCCTCGCTTCAATGGAGACGCACCCTTAATGTGTAAACTCTTCTGTTATTTGATTCTAACAAAGTTTATAGGTACGCTAGCTAATAAGTCACTTAGTAATTTGCAATAGGGTTGTTGTTCCCACGTGATAGAATGCGCGCTTGAAAATCGAAAGTCTAAGCAACCATGTATTTGTAAATTTTTTGGGGAGGCAATTTTATGAAAGTAATAGTTTACCGAATGATGAGAGCGTTTAGTATGGATACTGCTGAAAAGATGGCCGCCTGAATCGCATATGCGTTCCTTTTCGATCTTATTTACGTGTAGTGGTATAACAATGTCTAACTTTTAAGTATAAGTGGACGAGGTGATTTGAGCTACTAATAAACGGAACATCGAGTAATAAGGTTGTTTCAATAAGAATCCCCCCGCCACCGCATGGCGACCGTGACAGGACCGGGGCCGCGAATCGGGGCGCGGGCACATTCGCGACGTTAGCTACCAGGCTTCCGTGTTCTTAAGCCTTATAACCTTGAAGTGGCCTTCGGAGCATTTTTATCTTCCCGAGAGGTGTCAAAGCAAAGTGGAGAAGGAAAACATCATTATACCGCAAAATGCTGCAGGAGGAGACAACGCTGCCGTTCTAAAAGACATTGGGAATCATTTGGACAAGGCCAACTGGCTTTTCGTGGTTATAATACTTGTCCTATCGCTGTTGCTGGGGTACATTGCCTTGAAGATGTACAAGAAATGCCACGCACGGTGGATGGACCAGCAGATTACGGAGCGCGGCCTGATGAGGCTCCGTTCCCTGCGTCGGCGTGAGCAGGCCAATCCGGAGGGAGATATGTGAGCAAGTGTTTCATAGTGAGGTGCAGTGAGTGAGCAAATTTTTTTTTATTTTTTTTTCACTTTCGTCTATTTTTTTTTGAAGCGGTATTTTCATAGGACACTTTCACAAGAGTCGATGTTCGGAATTGAGGAATAGATATGAACTTTTCCTATTAAGTTACTTTTAGAGTTAGATTCTTATTTTAAGTGAGTAATTTCATAAATATTAACGCAATAATTTTCTTTAATGGCAGCATTAGAAATAAATAAATATTATGATAAGCTGTATAAGATTTTTGAATATTTACGTAAGATAGGCCCCGAACGTAGGGAAAGTAGCAAGGCGGGCAAAAATAAATTATTAGAGGCAAACGTAATTTTTGAAGAATTTCAAACCTTTGAAAGCGAAGCACAAAATAGTGTCACAGCAGATTCAATAGAGCTCTATACAGAAGAAGTGACCAGGGTAGACCAGTTATTTCGGAACATCAAAGACTTATGCAAGTCCAAATCGGAGTCTTCAGCTTCGGCAGACTCACGTAGCAAACTTTCCATTCGCATTTTTCCCCACTCGAACTTCTACCCGCCACTTTTTTTTCTCATTTGCTTGCTTCCTCATTCTCAAATATGGCCAAACGACATTTATCACAATATTTAATTTTTTTTAATTATAATTTTTGTTTAACGATCACATTCCGAAGAGTAGTATAAACTGACATGTACTTGTATTTATAAGAAATTTGTAATGGTGTGATAAATAAACTAAACTAAACTAAACTAAACTAAACTATGCTCTAAGGCTAGAACTACACATTGCCGTGTATCTCGATTGTCGACTCGCGGCAATGTGTGTGTTTGTTATACATTGACGTTATTCTGAAAGGGTTGCAGTTTTAGAATAGTAACATTATCGCTTAAGGAATACAAATTTTGCAAAAAAAGGAGTGGGATATTTTTTGGGAAAAATAATTACATGGAAACTTTGAGTTTCGGAAAAATATCGCTTAAGAAATCAAAATATTGGGAAAAAAAATGACATGGAATCTTTGAGTGTAGGAAAAATATCTCGTAAGAAACAAAACTATTGCAAAAAGAAGCGACTGGGAAACTTTTGCTATAGAAAAAATATCGTTTAAGAATTAGAAATATTGTGATAAATGTCGTTTGGCCATATTTGAGAATGAGGAAGCAAGCAAATGAGAAAAAAAAGTGGCGGGTAGAAGTTCGAGTAGGGAAAAATGCGAATGGAAAGTTTGCTACTCGGAATTAACGATTTCGGGGAAAAGATCTAATCACTCGTTGAATTAACAATCTCACAAGCCGATGGTGATCGCAGTACATACTCAGTTTTAAAACCGATTAATGAAAAACTAGCCATTAAGCGATTCACCGACGGGTTGCGAGACAAAAGGTTAAGCATCATTTTAGCGGCCCGTAACTACAGTTCACTGAAGGATGCAGTGCGCGCGGCTCTAGACGAGGAACGGGCGATGCCGTCATCCTCTGAAACAGATGGCGTGGTGTTGTACAATCAAAGGAGACAAGGTGAGTTTCGGGGAAACCCCACAAGGTCATTCCGATATAGAGGTACAGGCAGGGGACAGAGCACCCCCAACCGTCAGCCCGCACCGCGACCCTCAGCTCCAAGAGGAAATTGGCGGGGAAGGAGTGTCGCTTCTCATGCTTCTGGATACCAAAACCGTGGGGTTAGGTACTTCAGAAATTCCCACGGGAATCGCGGTAATACATTTCAAACAAACCACATTGACAACAATGTAAATGAGCAACCGGTATCAGGTTCATCACAGACAAATCAGCAAAGTCAGTTTTTTCGTTCATAATAATATAATAAATGCAGTTAACAACTGCAATTCCGTGAGAATATCGGTACAGGATAGAGAATACAAGTGGTTAGCCGACACCGGAGCGTCTTTATCGGTAGTGAAAACTGATATTATACGCGACTTACAACTACCTATTGTAAGTGAGAGGTTTAAAATTAATGGAATTGGCGGACAATCTGAAACTTTAGGTTACGTTAATTTAGATCTAAATATAGGTAGAAATATTTTTCGACATAAATTCTACGTTATTGATAACGTACCATGTAACACTGTAGGAATTTTAGGAATGGATTTTATGCGGAAATATGGATGTAAGTTAGATTTTGAGTTAAATACTATGAATTTACAAGTACAAGATAGAAGTATAACCATACCTATCGACATGGGACAGCTAGGTAAAAATTCTTATATGGTCATACCTCCTCGATGCGAAAAAATATACGAAATCGAGACTAATATGAGTGAAGAATGCCTTATCTTTCCGAAAGATTTATGTGAAGGAGTATTTTTGGCAGGGTCTGTCTGTAAACCTCAACAGGGAAAAACAAAAATACTAATTTTAAATACTAGGGACAGTGAAGTAAAATTGAGTTACTTCAGACCTGAAATAGAAAGTTTGAATTTATATACAGTGTGTAAGTTTGAACAAACGGATGTGGATGGTACGAGAGTGCGAAAGTTATTGACTGAATTGAAATTAAACCACTTAAATAATGAAGAGAGAACATCGATAGAAAATCCGATGTGTTTCACTTGCCAGGGGATAAACTTTCAACAACTAACATTTATCAACAAAAAATTAGATTAAAGCCAAATGTTGACCCGGTTAATGTAAAACCTTATCGACTTCCGTTTTCACAGAGAGCGGAAATAGAGAGGCAAGTCGAAAAGATGTTAAAGGACGATATTATTGAACCAGCATGCAGCGAGTGGAATAGTCCTGCATAAATTATTCCAAAAAAATCTGATAATAATAATAGAAAATGGCGGCTTGTGATCGATTTCCGAAAATTAAATGACCGAATTATTGACGACAAATTTCCTCTTCCAAGCATTAATGACATATTAGATTCATTGTCAGGATCCATGTACTTTAGTCACCTTGACCTAGACCAAATAACCTTGGTAAGTAGACCTTGAACCCTCCAGTAGGGAATATACAGCCTTTACAACGCCTTCCGGTTTATACCAACTAAAACGTCTCCCAATGGGATTAAAAATAAGTCCGTCAGCTTTTTCACGCATCATGACAGTAGCAATGTCAGGGTTAACCTATGACAAAGTTATGGTATACTTAGTGTGGTATAGTACGTTTAGGACACTACCCGTACAGCGCCCTCTACAACTCACCCGAGTGACAGATGACGGTGGGCATCATAAAATATGTCGTCTCATTCTAAGATTGTAATAGTTTATAATGTGTTTGCAATAAATACTAAAGGCAAGTTGGCGTTTAATTAATACACCACATTGGCGACGAGGACAATTATCAGGCAGGAATGCCCACGTCGTGGATATATAAACTTGCAAAAGAGCGACTCCAAGAAAAATTAACGGAGCTAAACATAACCTACAACCCACAAGCGAAAGTTGACGAATTGCGGAAGTTACTTTCGGAATATTATAAAGACAAAGAAAGCGTAGAAGAGAAAAATATAAAATAGAAAGTGTCGTCACCTTCAGCATTATGGCAAACGACGTCAAGCCGTTCGACGGCGAAAATTGGTCTGTGCTCGAGCAACAGCTCGAGTGCGTCATCATGCTTAATAATACCCCAGAAGATAAAAAAGTGGCACTTTTGATAACCAAATTATCACCAAAAGTGTTTGAAATTTTGTGCAATATATGTGCGCCGGTAAAGCCATCAAAAATATCTTTCCAAGAACTATGCCAAAAACTTAGATCTAAATATGAATCTACTCAGTCATCAGCCTTGGATCGAGCAACATTCAGAAAAAGGAACCAATTTCACAACGAAACAATTGACGATTATGTGCTGGCTCTAAAAAAATTGGGCAGTAGATGTAATTTCAAAGATTTGGAGGATCAAATCAAAGAAAAATTTATTGATGGTATATCCTCGAAGGTGGTAAAATTTGAACTGTTAAAAATGACTTCTTCATCAACACTGGAAGAAATAATCACGCATGCCAAACTGGTGGAAGGTGCATTCCAGTGTACTCAAAATGTTAAGCAGAACGAAGTCACAGATACATATTTGTCTCAGACTCATTTTCCACATAGGAATAGTAGAACACGGAACTCATTCAAAGGCCCCAGGACTGCATCTGGTAACAGTACATTTTATAATAAATCAAGTTTGGGAAAATTAAAGTGTTTCTGCTGTGGAAAGGACAACCACATCAAAGCGGAGTGTTCATTAGTAAAAAAATTTTGTTCAGAATGTGGGCAGCAAGGCCATATTTTTCGTGTATGTAACAAGCGAATACATAAAATTAATTTTGCTGCGGCCGAAGACTCGAGCAACTCTAACATTAAGGACTCTACAAAGGAAGAGGAACCCATAAAGGATATGTACAGCGAGTTCGAAGTATATTCTGTAAACCATGACATGTATAAAGTGAGTAGAATACCACCCCATTATGTCTCCTTAAATATTGAAGGCAATGATATTCCACTTCAACTTGATACTGGTTCAGATGTCACAGTAATTTCTTTAAATAACAAAAATAGTTTTCTACAAAACAAAGTAATACAACCATGTAATGTAATTTTTAGAAATTTCGATCAAACTTTGTCCCAGCCAGCAAGTATAATTAAAGATATTGTAGTACAATATAACAATACTATCAGAAAATTAAATGTATTTGTGTCTCAAAATGACTGTCCTCCAATAATTGGAAGGGACTGGTTGGATGCGTTTAAGCTGTGGCCACCGACATTATGTGAAACAAAAAATGTGACAACAAAACCAAAAAATAATGTGTGTACTGAAAATGTTTCAGAAGCAGTGAGGATAATCAAAGATAAGTACGCAGAGGTATTCGACTCAACCTGGGGAGACTTTAAAGGAGAGAAACTTAATTTAAAATTAAAGGCAGGGGCCGCTCCCAAATGCCTGCCCGTACGCAGAGTGCCCTACGCGCTGAAAGATAAGGTAAAAGTTGAAATATCTAGATTATTAGAAAATGGTCGCATTACACCAGTGGAACATAGTGAGTGGGGCACTCCGGTAGTACCAATTCTGAAACCTGATGGATCAGTAAGGTTGTGTGGGGACTACAAATTAACACTTAATCCTAATTTAGAGGTAGATCATTATCCATTACCGCACATGGAAGAAATATTTGAAGTCTTAAAGGGAGGCGAATATTTCTGCGAACTTGATCTCAAAGAAGCATATTTACAGGCAGAATTACATGAGGATTCACAAAATTTAACTACCATAGTTACAGAAGTAGGAACCTACATGTATAAATATCTACCATTTGGGATAAACACCGGGCCAAGTTCGTTTCAGCGCCTTATGTGTAATATGTTAGCTACTATACCAAACACTGCTGTGTTTATTGATAATATCTATATTGCTGGTAAAGACTTAGATGACACTGTGAACACTGTGAGTAAAGTGTTAGGGAAATTAAAAGAGTTTAATTTCAAATTAAAACTAGAAAAATGTAAGTTTTTTAAAAAACATGTAGATGTGTTTGGATTCAGGATAACAAAAAATGATATATCTGTTATAAGATCTAACCTGGAACCTTTATTAAATGCTACGGCTCCAAACAATATTTCAATGTTGCGGTCATTCTTGGGGAAGGTCAACTATTATTTATTTATTTATTTATTTATTTAATCTTTATTGCACAAAAGAAACTTATCGTACAAAAGGCGGACTTAATGCCATGAGGCATTCTCTACCAGTCAACCTTAGGGCAAAGCGGAAAAATTGTAGGCGGTGCAACTAACTTACACATAAGTAACAAAACATAATTATAATACTTATACATAATTTTGCTATACATGTAAATATATGCATACATCTAATATAATATAAACATATATAATATAAATAAATATATACATAAATATATACAGCGATGAAACATACTAAGCAGATAGACTACGAGACTTCATTTCCGCCATGTTACTACTTAGAACTCGGGGAAAAGTATTATTCACTACTATTATGGTATTATGGGTAAAAGTTGGTTGAAATAATCAATATATTCGTCATAATATGAAAAAAAAAAATTAAAAGGAATAAGGCCTCTTCAGTATCCTCACCATATCCGTGTTACATCGTTTTTTACAGTTAAAGTGTGCGATATTTCGTATTTGTCAGTTTTACTTTTCTATTCTACAATTTTTCTTATTTGAACTGACTTGTTTAGTCTGTAATATAACACCTTAATTCAATTTATTTTTGCTAGTTACGGCTGCATCGATATCGTCGATAATTCCACCAATGTCAAGAATCCAAGATTAAAGAAGACATGATGTGTTTGTTACTTAGAATTTGGCCGATGAAAGGGACTATACTCAAACAGACGGATTCTGACTGTCCCGTTGTTAATTAACGTACGTGTTCGGGTTTGAAATGCGATATTTTCACATTTCATTAGACGCTAAAACATTCATGGATTACTCTATCCTAACCACACAAGGGCACACAGCGGAACAAGGAAATACGCATTGGTGTAGTTTGTCACATACGTCTGGTCATTGGAAGAATTTGTAGACGCATTGAGTACCTATAGCAGTAGGTATATTATGTATTTTTCATGTCTGTTGTAACGGCAAGAGAAAAATCACTAAGTGTGACAAGGAACACATGAGTCAGGTGGACTCCTCATCCTCACACTTGACACCGACAGCTCTGATTTTTACCTTCAGAAATGAAAAATACAGTATTATTTGGAGATCTGTTTTCGGAGAGTTTAGTTTGGGCAACACAATACATAAATACTACAAATACAATAATACAACTGTAATATTCCTTCTAGACAAAAAAAAATCCAAATACAGAACCGACTTCAAAATCACCTAAAGAGCCTAAAGTAGGCCGTTCATGTATAGATTAAATTTAAGTAACCTTTTAAAGTCTGTACCAAACCACTCAATTATTACTATGAAAATAGATGCCACACATGAAGCCTTTAATGATTATTATTTGGTATTAACGAGTATTTTTAATTTGTGTTTTAGAATTGGAAAGAAAAAATGCGGACTATCAGCGTAGCGCTCGAAGACCGATTTCCTGGACTTAAGAGGAAAATTATCAAATTAATAAATAAAATGGTAAAACCATCCTCGGTAATTATGACTTTTAATATATAATTATCTCTGTTACGTGCAAGACCTTTGCTAAACTCCGCATTAAAAACGTGCCATTATGTCCACGTAAAAGTAAAAAAAAAAACCTTTTTATTATTTGGGTAAGTCCTATAATATCCACTACCCATTGCTACTAAGTACTTTGTTCCATGAAATTCCACAACACGATGCTCAGTAAGAATGGTCTGCATGAGTTTTTACACAATTGTACAGTCGAGTTCTTTAAATTATGAGCGAAAATGTGATAAAAAATTGCGTGTTCACATAAATTTGTTTAAAACAAAAAATATTCACAAACACACACTTTCGATTTTATATTATAAGTGCGATTGACCTTTTGTGATAATAATCTGTTCTACTTGTTTTTGTTTTTCAGGATCAGAAGAAGGTGACAAATAATCTTAATTTATCTATTTGCAATACTTACACATTTATTACGATTTAGTATTTCTCATTCTAGAATAACAATCATTCACAGCAGCCATCCTCATATTTTGCTAGGGTACCCTAAAAAACTGGTATGGGTTAGGAATGAATCGGACATCATCTAGTTGCCTGATAACGACACCAAACTTGACTCACAGGTCCAAACTAATCCGCCAGATTTTTTTCCGAGCGCCCGGAGCTCTGTTCCTCTGAGAAAAACAATTTCAATTGGACAGACGAATGTGATACCGCTTTCAAATTAATTAAAGAAAAATTAGCGTCAGTTCAAAACTTGAGGCATTATGATCCTAACTTGCCATTAATTTTGACATGCGACGCATCTGACACGGCCGTGGCTGCCGTTATTTCTAACCGTGATGCATGCTTTCATTGCGTGAAGTCGAAAATAAGTTGAAAAAACGAATTTTCCGCGTGAATTTTGTCAATTTCGAGTAGTTTTTGAAACAAAAATTATCAATGAAAAATTCAAAATGTAGGTTTCAAATATAAACCAATAAATTCCAATAGCCCTGTTCTAGGTAGTAACATCAATAATATGTTGATAAACATGTTTGATCATAGAGAAAAATGTGTAAAACAATCAGCATTTTAAAAGGAATAAGGCCTCTGAAGTACACAACACTTCATGGTCTTGATTAAAGGCCTGCCGTACGCTTACGCCATGGCCTTCTGTTCTTGAGGATGAGAAGGCTGCGCCGAGGACTCTGAAGCAGGGATCGTATACGGCTCCATACAAAATACCGGTATTCGATTTCGGTATTTCGCTTATTATTACATATTTATATATTTTAGTGAGCTAATTTCAAAGCTCTGTATCAATACCTAAATTCAATTTAGTAGCGTTTGGAACAAAACGTGAGATTAGAAAAATATTTGAATTTTAATGAATACCGGTAACGATCCCTGCTCTGAAGTAGCGGGGGTGGGCATGAATTAACCAGCAGGCCGAGTCGAAGGCCGAGGCACAATTACGGACGGCTCCGAGAGGGCTCCTACTTCAGCAACGCTATTGCCGCGGTGCCGTACGCAGTTGTAGTCGAGGATATGCACCTCCACATTGTTTCTACACGATTTTTGAGCCGCGGATTCGTAAGAACGTAGTCCCTTGTAAGTCCGGAGTCCGTTCAATACTCCTTTTTAATCATACCTCGTCCCTATTGGAGATGTCTCGGAACTAGGGCTCCTGATATCCGTGTTACACGCGGCAACGTAGGCCCGGTTTCTTTAGCCCTGGCGGTACAAAGATCACGAATAACACGGACACGCCGAGATACGTAGCCGTGTCTGCGTTCGTGTCCGAATCCGCGGAGCTCTGCTCCGCTCAGGTATTGATTACTCGTCGGAGCGATCCGCTCCGGCCGGTTCGAGTTAAAACAAATAACTACCATTAATTGAATGACAAATTGTTACTAAATTGAGTACAGGACGGGGTTTATTTACTTCTATCTGAATCAAACTTTAGTAAACTAAACTATTAACTTTACCATGGCGACCCTTTTGTAAGTAAGAAGTAGTAGTACGTGCAGATAAAGATAATGGATTGGCGGCGACGTTCTAATAACTATAACCGTGGTAATTTTAATTTTATCGATAATTTCATAAGTAGCTTTGGGCTTTACGTCGTATACCTTTTGTTCGTAAAGAAGTGGTCGGGCTGTTTTGTATTTATTTATTTAATCTTTACTGCACAAAAGAAAACTTATCGTACAAAGGGCGGACTTAATGCCATGAGGCATTCTCTACCAGTCAACTTTAGGGCAAAGCGGAAAAAATTTAGGCGGTGCAAGTAACTTACACATAAGTAACAAAACATAATTATAATACTTATACATAATTTTGCTATACATGTAAATATATACATACATCAAATATAATATAAACATATATATAATATAAACTAGCATTAACCCGCGGCTTCGCTCGCGTGCCTATATAATATACATCATTCTACGGGAACAATGCTCTTTAAATCAGGATTAAAAGTAGCCTATTTGAAAGTTAGGGTATAATCTGCAATCTGCATTTCCCTCATGCATATCCGTCCAGCCATTTTAGCGTGAAAAAGTAACAAAACATACACAGACTTTCGCTTTTCTAATATTACTGGGAAATACTTTCTATTTTATCATAACTCCACTTTATCAAATCAAACCGAAACCTCAAGCACTCAAATCAAGCGATCTCAGCCTTTACTGTACCAAATAAAGTTCACTTCAAAATTCATAACTCCAAGTGAAGCTAAGACAACGGCATATGTGTGCATTTTATTTGTATAAAGCTTTTATAACGTCCCGAGCCTCCGCTTATCGACTTGGGATATTCGAGATTGCTTTAATGATTCTAAGCCATGTTCTAGTTTACGTCATGTTCTATTGTAAGATATTGAGGTTCTCTTCGTTGATGAATGAAAAATGTATTATTCTGAGCCAGATAAAGGTAAGTTATTCAGGATTCTGAAATGACTTAACATAATTATTGAAAAGCTTGAATGTATTTATTACGGATGCAGGAAGTTTCCCGATTATTACTCCTCCCGTCCCAACGCGCCGCCCGCCTATAGGTCCCGATTGACGACGATCGAGATGCCACCAAATACTATTTTTTTAATCTATTATGATAACGCGGGTCTCTATCCATACCTCAAAAGCAAAAACAGAACCCCCTTATAGGATCACGTGTAGCTGTCTGTCAGTCCGTCTGTTACAACCGATTTGCTGCAAAACTACTGGACCGATTAAATTGCAATTTTGATTTGGCGCAAATGCTTTCAAGAATTTTCATGACCACAAATAAAATTTCAAAAACGGTGGCATTTTCGTAATTACCGTCCCAACAAACCATAAAAATTACACTATACTTACTCATATTTAGTCATTTCAACCCCATCGCACCCTAACAGGCGAGACGGTATTTCACGTCCACCACGTTTGTTTTTTTAAATCGTTGTTGTTTTGGTAATCAGCGACCCGATAAACCACCGAAAAATTACCCTTGTTGATTTTCAGACCTTGTCACCATATTCTCCTCCTTTAGGGGTTTAATTCTCAAAAAACATGAAACACGTGCTTACTCATTTATCGTTAGAAATACTCCATGGAAGTTTTCAATAAAATAGTCTAACTAATCTTTTCCCCATACAAACATACGACCCCCATTTCACCCCTTTGGGGGGGGTGACTTTTGACAAATGCTTCTTTTATTGCACCCCTAGACTTTATAAGGACACGTATGTTCCAAATATGGACTCTCTAGAACCAGCGGTTTAGTATTTAGACATTGCAACCCCATTTCACCCCAACAGGGAAGATGTTAAATCACGTCCGCCACGTTGGATTTAAAAATCGTTGCGGTTTTCGTAATCAGCGACCCGATAAACCATAAAAGCATTACCAATGGATTTTCAGACTTTGTCACCACATTTCTCCCTTTTAGAGGTTGAATTAAAAAAAAACCTGAAACACGTGTTTACTCATTTATTGTTAGAAATACTCCTGTGAAGTTTCGAATAAAATAGTCTAACTAATCTTGTTTCCCCATACAAACTCTGGAACCCCATTTCACCCCTTTAGGGGGTGAGTTTTGAAAAATCCTTTCTTAGTGCACCCCTACACCTTATAAGAAACCTACGTGCCAAATTTGAACTCTCTAGAACCAGCGGTTTAGTATTAAAACATTTCAACCCCATTTTACCCCAACAGGGGAGATGGTAACTCACGTCCGCCACGTTGGATTTTAAAATCGTTGTGGTTTTCGTAATCAGCGACCCGATAAACCATAAAAACATTACCAATGGATTTTCAGACTATGTCACCACATTTCTCCCTTTTAGAGGTTGAATTAAAAAAAAACCTGAAACACGTGTTTACTCATTTATTGTTAGAAATACTCCTGTGAAGTTTCGAATAAAATAGTCTAACTAATCTTGTTTCCCCATACAAACTCTGGAACCCCATTTCACCCCTTTAGGGGGTGAGTTTTGAAAAATCCTTTCTTAGTGCACCCCTACACCTTATAAGAAACCTACGTGCCAAATTTGAACTCTCTAGAACCGGCGGTTTAGTATTAAAACATTTCAACCCCATTTCACCCCAACAGGGGAGATGGTAACTCACGTCCGCCACGTTGGATTTTAAAATCGTTGCGGTTTTCGTAATCAGCGACCCGATAAACCATAAAAACAATACCCATGCTGATTTTCAGACTTTTTCACCACATTTCTCCCTTTTAGGGGTTTAATTTTCAAAAAACCTGAAACACGTGTTTAATTATTTATTGTTAGGAATACTCCTGTGAAGTTTTGAATAAAATAGTCTAACTAATCTTGTTTCCCCATACAAACTTTGGAACCCCATTTCACCCCTTTAGGGGGTGAGTTTTGAAAAATCCTTTCTTAGCGGATGCCTACTGCATAACATCTACCTGCATGCCAAATTTCAGCCCGATCCGTCCAGTGGTTTGGGCTGTGCGTTGATAGATCACTATGTCAGTCAGTCAGTCAGTCAGTCAGTCAGTCACCTTTGAGTTTTATATATATAGATAAATATATACATAAATATATACAGCGATGAACCATACTAAATACTTATTTATATTTGTATTAATACAAATATAAATATTTTTTCAGATAATTAAGAGTATTCACTAATACGATCTCAGTCGGTCAACACTGCAAATCTTACTGTAGCTTTTAATTGAAAGTTATTATGTCATACTTTTTACGTTGTTATTTGTTACTGTTAATGTGTGGTTAGTTGTATGTTTTAAAGGGTCGGGTCGTTCTCAAAATATTTGCACCGTTTGTCTTAGAACTTTTTTTTTAAAGTTTAATTATAATCACATATCTATAGACACTTTTTACATAGAGGCCAAATGCTTTTAAATAAAACTAAATATAAATTATAATATTTCTTTGTTCGGTTCCAACCGACCTTACTTTTGCATGTAACGGAACGCACCCGAGCCGTCACTTTGACCCTATGATTTTGGAGGTTGCTTTGAATTGACTTGTAATTTTACTTGAGAACGATTGACATGGCGATTTGAAGACACGTTGTCGGTGTACGCCTTTTGCATATATTTTGTTGGAAAACGAGTAGTTTGTTTGCCTAAGGCACCTCGTTAATATTTGGTTATACTTTGGTTCTTAATTGCTGTGAATATTGTGACTTGGACGGGGCTGGTGTTACGGACGCCGAGAGGACGAGGGCGCGCCAGCAAATCACATATACACACATATAACCCAATACACTAACTCAAATTTGCTGGAAATTGGGCGGCATCGGCTCAATGCGAAGGTTAGTGCTTTATGTATGTAGATGTTTTCTTCAATAAAACCGCCGAATCCCAATATTTAGCACTTTATTTAACCGAAACCAAGATTATTAACAGAAATAAGAAAAATAAAATCAAATTCAGTAAGCGAGATCACAAAGCAACGTCTAGTCTTCCATCTGTCATTCGTCTATCTCCTAGTCCTTCATTCATTCGTCCCATACGTCATATTCACTCTTACATTCAATCAGCTGTCACTCCGTCATCAATACTCATTCCTACAGTCGGCCGTCCTGCATGCTAGCCTGCCCTCAGGCAGTCCTGCCTCTTTACAACAGCTGAATCTTACATACTATAACACAACATCTAGTATAGCATGGCAAAAATCATTTAAACAAAACAGTAAATCACTATAATGCAACTAACGACTACATGTTATGAACAACAACAGTAACAATTTAAACGACATAGTTCGTCACACAACAAAGTGATTTTACTCTTATGTACAACATAATATAACAGTCTTTATGAACAAAACATATCTAGTACACACAAATAAACAACTTGACATAATATAACAACAATATTCTAAACACAATAATAAAAAGATCATAACGTCGTTATCAGAGCAGTCGGTTTACAATATGGTGCAAAATAAACCTTACCATATATGGTGTAGAGTTCACTGACCCCGAGGCCATGGCTTCATGTTATCAGCCGACGTCGACGTGCGGACTGGTCCTTCTGCCGTGCTGTCAATTTTCTCTACATCGTACCGATCTTGTCCTCTGATAGCTGTTACCCTGTATGGTCCGAAGAACCGCGGCTTCAATTTTAAACAGGTGCCATACTGCGTCCTTAAAATAGCAACATTATCTCCAATCTGGTATAGGGTACTCTCTTTACACTTCTTGTTGTACGTCGATCGATTTTCTTGTTGTATCTTCAGTATCTGACGTTGAGCCGATTGTCGTAGCTGTTCTCTTTCTTCCACGAAACTGTCGTAACACTCTTGTTGTAACAGTTCAACGACCTGTACGTCATCCTTGGACCGCATCTTGGTTCCAACCATAAGTTCGAAGGGCGTCGTATCGATACTTCGTTGGTACGTACTATTAAGAGCCGCCTGTACTCTCGCCACGTGCCGGTACCATTGTCCTGGTTCTGAAATACAAAGTTTAGTTAACACAGATATAATAATACGATGAATACGTTCAACTTGACCGTTTCCTCTGGGTACGCCCGTCGTAATGAGTACATGTTGTATATCCTCTGTATTGCAGTATTCTTTGAAGTCATTGCTCGTGAACGCCGCTCCACGATCGGTTATCATTCTGAATGGGTTCCCAAACGTCTGTTGATGCAAACGCAATTTATCGAGCGTCTCTTTTGCCGTCGTACCCTTCGTCGGATTGGTGAATGCATCTACCACAGTCAATATATAGTTATATTGTTTCTTCGTCTCTGTGAGAGGTCCGACATGATCACAATGGATTGTGTGCAGTGGAATGCTGCCTTTATCAATACAGTGGAGAAATCCCTCTTGCTTTCCACTCTTCTTTGTGGCCAATAAACATGGAACACATGTGACAATAAATTCATCTATTTTCCTGGATACGTCCGTTATGTGGTAATCTTTGTCCAACATTTCCAACATTTTCTTCTTTGCAAAATGTCCTTTTTCATGGACTCTCTTGATGATGTCACCTTCCATACCGCTTGGTACCACCAACTTCAATCCTTTATACAGTACATTATTTTCTATCGTGTAATCCAAATATGGTTTCTCTTTTAATATCTCTCGGATTGCCATCAAGCCTCCGTCTTGCTCCTGGGCTTCTCTTACTCGCTCATGGAGTTCCCTTGTCACCAATCCGACATAAGGTGATCTGCTCAAAGCATCGACATGTCTCATCTGGGATCCTGTGCGGTGCTCTACTATATAGTCATATTCTTGGAGAATCAGAGCCCATCTTGCCACACGGGTCGACAGATCCTTTTTTCGCAAGGTCAACTCGAACGCTTGACAGTCTGTAACAATTTTGAATTTGATACCATATAAGTACTGCCTAAATTTCTTTACTCCTTCTATTATAGCTAAAGCTTCTAACTCATAGCTACTATATTTCTTTTCTGCATCACTTGTCTTCTTACTCATATAATACACAGGATGCAATTGGCCGTCTTCTGTGCATCGTTGAAGCAATATACAGGCCAACGCTAACTTAGATGCATCGGAATGCAATTCTGTATACAATGCTGGATTAAATATCCTTAGTACTGGCATACTAGCTAGTTTCATTTTCAACTCATGAAATGAGGCCTTCTGAGGTTCCTCAAATACAAAATCAACATCTTTTTTGAGCAACTCCGTCAGTGGTCTTGCTATAAGAGCATAGTTTTGAATAAACTTTCTGAAGTACGACGTCAATCCTACAAATCCATGTACTTGCTTTACATTAGTTGGTTGTGGAAATCTTACCACCGCATCTGTCTTGTCGGGTGATGGTCGTACTGTACCATTCTCGACCACATGTCCGAGGTACTCTACTCGTCTCTGCACCAACTGTGATTTCTTCCAGTTCACATCTAGGCCATACTGGGATGCTCGCTGTAGCACTTCCCTCAGTCGCTCAACTGCTTGTGCCTCGTCCGCTGCAAGAATTATCACATCATCAATAAATATTAAAACCTGATCCTTTTCGATGAAATCCCTGAAGATATAGGTTATAAATCTTGTAAACGTCTTCGGGCAAACTGACAAACCGAAAGGTGCCTTGAGGAATTCGTATTGTGAATTGTGTGTCACAAATGCCGTATACTTTATGGACTCCTCATGTACTGTTAAGTGGAAATAACCATTCTTCAAATCGAGTGTACTGAACACCTTCGCCTGTGCAAGTTTATCGATATGATCCTCTATAACGGGTAATGGATACTCGTCCTTGACCATTTTCTTGTTTATTAACCTGTAATCCACACATATCCTTATGCTGCCGCACTTCTTTTTCACGAGAACCAAAGGACTAGCATATTCAGAGAAACTTACCCGAATAATTCCCTGTTCAAGCCATTCTTTCACCTGACGTTCAACCTCCTTTTGTTCTGCAATCGCCAAACGTCTTGGTCGTTGTGCAACTGGTACGTCATCCTTCAGTGTAACACGTAGTTGAACCGGAGCCTCACACGTCTTGTTCGGTCGGTACGTTTCGACTAGCTGCGTTACCTCGTCCTGTAACGCCGTGTCGCTCACATAACCTACAACGTCAGAAACACATACACCATACATTAGGTTATTAAGCCAACTTTCACCAGATTTTAACAATAAAACTCGACTGCCCTCCATAACAAACGTTACATCCTTTAAGAACTCTTCTCCTAATATTATATCAAAAGGCATAGCGTCTCTAGGCACAATATATAACATTATATTTTCGAAACACTGACCGTCGATAGAAATGTTTGTTTTCATATAACCTAACGATTTCACTCGCGTCGATCCAAGTCCCGTCAATGATATTTCGTTACGTACGTAATCCTTAGCGTTTAATGACTGGTAACACTCGAGAGTTATTAGATTTATATCACTCCCCGAGTCTATTAACGAAGAAACACGCTTATTACACAAAATAACGTCCTTCATAGGTTTGGAAGTAGCCGTAGTTTCACTCGTTCCGCCGCCATTGCTGTTTACGTTCATTCCAGTCGCCTCATTCGCCTCAGTCGCCGCCATGTTGCTTTCCTCCAATCCGGTGCTAGTGTCGTCGCCGTTCAGTCCGTACGTTCCGTTCGCCGTGAAGTTCGTTCCGCTCTCGTATTGGTAGTTCGTTCCGCCGCTCGATCCAATCGCAGACTCACTCTCGCTCGCCGCGAAGTTCGTTCCGCTCAATCCATTCGCAGACTCATTCTCACTCACTGCGAAGTTCGTTCCGGTCTCCGTCGTTATTTCTTCGTTCACTCGTTCCTTCTGAACGCACATCTGTCTTGCCAATGAATACCCGCCATTTTTGTTCAAATATGATGAACTCGAACTCTGCGCTTTTGTTCCCGTCGTCGATGATGAACACTGTGATGAAATGTGACCAAATTGATTACATCGGAAACACTTCAGCCCCTTCTGCTTATGCGGACAATCGCTGGAAACATGACTGCTCTCGCCGCAATTATAGCATTTCCTCTTCGAATTTTCAGGATGCTTCGGTCGGCTATTTTTCATTCCATGATGCTGATACGTACTAGTTTGTGTCTTCTCTTTTATAGCTTCGTAGATTTTCAACTTTTCTTTCAGGTCGCCGTACGCCGTAACTCCGTATAACATCATTTTATTTACTGGGTTGTCTGGAATCCCGTCGACGATGTATTTAATAGCCACATAGTCAGGCATCTTTCCTCGTTTACCTAACTCTTTCATAGTTAACATATAGTCCAAACATGACTCATCACTTTTCTTTGTTCTCGAACTCATAAGTTCGTGTATGGTCTTTATGTCAACGGTGTCTGGGAATTCTTTCACAATCGCTGCTTTTAATTCTTCCCACGTCTTAAACGTTTTCTCAGCCCGTAGCCAGAGCGCTGCAGTACCAGATAATGACCGCCTCGCCATTAAGAGTTTCTGCACTGGACTCCATGCAAACACCTCGGCATTGTCTTCCACGTCTTCAATCCACCTGGCAGCTGGATACGTCTTATCCTGCCCCGTGAACCTTGGTACAAGATCTTGCGTTAGGTGCAACATTGCCGTACCGCTACGTACAAATCTGTCGTCGTCGTCGTCGAAATCAGCTTGTCGGCTGGTGCGTCGTCCGTCTTTAGGCATATTCGTCGTCGTCGTTGTTGCCGTTCTCCGTGAATAACGTCTGCACTCGCTTACACGTCGTAACTTGGTTGGGTTTCTTTGTTTCACGTCGTCGTCGTAGTACTTAGCTCGTCGAAGTCGTTAAATTCAATCTCTCGAATTTTCTTCAATCACGGTCGAGCCCCCAAAACTGTAGATGTTTTCTTCAATAAAACCGCCGAATCCCAATATTTAGCACTTTATTTAACCGAAACCAAGATTATTAACAGAAATAAGAAAAATAAAATCAAATTCAGTAAGCGAGATCACAAAGCAACGTCTAGTCTTCCATCTGTCATTCGTCTATCTCCTAGTCCTTCATTCATTCGTCCCATACGTCATATTCACTCTTACATTCAATCAGCTGTCACTCCGTCATCAATACTCATTCCTACATGTATAAGCTAGATTTAAGTTCAGATGCGCGAATCGCGCCCGTGTATGTACCCGTCAGGAATTACTGTTTTGCTGGGTACACAGCTGATGGGCCCCTGTTGCCTGTAGACTGGGGCGGGAACAAAACATACTTATTGCAACATAATGTTTGGTATAAAAAATAAAATGAAAATTTAAAATTGTTCATTCCAATAAGGATCACAGCTTAATTATTTAATTGCTGCATTTTGTTAGTATATACAACTCACGAGACAAATTAATTTCAATGCGAAAGCGAGGAAACTGAAATTAAGAAGCACGAGTCTCACTCACTATACATTCTCATCCGTAGCTCTTAGAGGCATCGCAACGAATCTTTAATAAACGTCGGGGCGGATCGGATCCACGTGTAATTAAGATACGTGTACCCGTGTTACACGGTTACACGTGTAATTAAGATACGTGTACCCGTGATAGACGGATACACGTATCTTAATTACACGTAGCCTAATTACACGTGCCGAACGGACCAGAAAAACGTTGCCGGGTAACATACGGACACGGGGATCCGGCTACGGGTACACGAAACATGGACACGACCGCGAGCCCTACTCGGAACTTCACAAGGATGGGCCCTTTATGAACAGCGCTGAGATCACACAGCTTACTAGCCACAAGATAAGTTGTGTTCTCCGCTTCAGATTCTGCTACCCCATGCACTACCAACATCTTGCGGCAGGAGCACGTATCGACGTAGTCCATCTGACGGGCAATAAGCTTCACCTGCTTTTGGTGAGTCTCTAAAGGCAGTGAACTCAGAAGCCACATGGATTGCTTGGACTTATACTGTTTTATCCATCTCGTACATTCGGGAGTGATATAATTCAGCCAGTTCTAACCTAGAATCTTTGATAAACTTTATCTGTTTGTGTGAAGTATGAAATAAACTTAAACTTCAGGAAACATTGTACGATAATGCTGGTAGGTGAAAAAGACTGTCATAACATTAATTTGAGTACCGAAAATATTTTAAAATAAACTGAAATATTACTAAGCAAGAATTGTCTCCTTATTATGGACCTACCCAAAAACAGCGACTATAGAAATAATAATATATAAAAAATATATAGGTGTATTATGCTTCATACCGTAGGAACCCTTTTGGTTTCAGAATAAAGTGGCCGAAATACGTACCTGTGGTATTTTTTGTATTGCTTGTTGTATTTGGCCCGCCAAGTCAGACTAAGAAAGTCAAAAAAAGAACATAACGTTTAACGTAATATTACTAGAACAAAAATTACACTGCTAAGTATTTCCTGCTAAAATGTGTACATAAAATCTTATTTTCTTGCAAAATATTAACTTTCTGTTACGTTACGAAACTATTTTTTTATAGTTTTGCCATGTCCCTCCGTCTGTCTGTCCGCAGCTTACCTTTTACCCTTAAAGAAAGTCATATTAAATGGAAGCGCTTGACCTTAATACTGTGCATATTAATTTATTATAGAAAAAACGTTTTTAATGTGGTTTTACTCATTGGGTAACGTACATTCAAGATACATACGATTCAAGATTTGACTGACTGGTTACACTTAACGATTAGATCCTGTATATGCTTCTTCGCAGACATGATGAAGTTTAGTCAGTCGCATTTTTCGTTGCATCTTCGGGACTTATCTAAATTCTAGATCCACATTATATGGTTTCGCTTTCCGTTGAAAGAATTCATCAAATAGAGCTCTTATTATTTCATTCTCCATTCCCATGAAGTAGTTCTTCACGTCACCGAATTCAGCCTTGAAACCTTTTTGAGGATGACATTGGAGTTGGTAAAAATTTGATAAAACTTACCCCTGAACTCTGAGCGCAGACAGCATACGTTGCGATGAACAAACTCAGCAACCACGCATGCATGGTGGCTGGATTGGATAGCCTCTCACCGCCCGCTGCTATATTACAGCACATGTATTTTGCGGTGTGAAATAAGCTCCTAAACCAATTATCTGAATTACGTGGTTGCTTATTGTACCTACTATTTGATTAACATTCAAAATTGTATCCAGCACCAAATGGAAGCAATCATTATTAAAAAACTAGACAAGTACGAGTCTGAGGCACGCACCGAGGGTTCCGTACAAACACTTATCCCATCTAAACTGGCCGGGTTAAGTTGAGTTTGCACCTGGTATGTATGGCGCCTAATACAAACGAGGTGCAAAGGTAACGCAACCGATCACGTTTGTTGTATAGGAGCCCCAATTAAATAAGTATGTATTTTATTCTGTTTTTTAGTATTTGTTGTTATAGCGGCAACAAATATAAAAGATCTAAGAAAATTTCAACTGTCTGGCTATCACGGTTCATGACATACAGCCCAGTGACGGACAGACGGATGGACGGTGAAGTCTTAGTAATTAATAGGGTCCCGTTTTTAGGGTTCCGTAGTAAACTAGGAACCCTTATAGTTTCGCCATGTCTGCGGCTTAGCTCCGTGATCATTAGTACTAGAAAGCTGAAATTTAGTATGAGTATGTGTATGTATCACGCCGACAAAACGGTAAAATAAAAACGAAAAAAAATTTTTTTCGGGTACCTCTCGAACACCTAAAGTGGGGGTGAATTTTTTTTTCGTTTCAACCCTAGTGTGTGGGGTGTCGTTGAATAGGTCTGTTAAAAATAATAGGGGTCTTTGAACATTATTTTTTAATAAAATCAGTAGTTTTGTAAATATTCGCTCCGAAAATAAAAAAAAATAGTGTCCCCCCCCTCTAACTTTTCAACCACGGGTCAAAAAAATATGGAAAAATTCACCAAAATGAGGCCTTATAAGTAAGTAATTTCAATGAAAACTATATTTTCAAAATCGGTCGATCCGTTTTTGAATTATCGCGATGCGATTTATTCATAATTTTCTTTAAAAGGACGTTAATTGACTTCCAGAAGGTAATAAGTAATTACAGTTACTTTGGCGTTTACGACCTTTTTATAGAACTTGAAATCTTTCTCGTAACTCAACCTCGGGCTTAAAACCGCTGTTTTAAGCCCGTCTCTTGTGAAGGATGAGCAACTACGGAACCCTACACTGAGCGTGGCCCGACATGCTCTTGGCCGGTTTTTTACCCTTTAGGTACGGAATTTTCATATTACCTACCATAAACCGTAAGAAACTTATAATCTAATTAAAACCTAGCCACGAGTGTTAAATTTCTTGAGATTAGCATTAAAATTGCTTATAAAAACCTAAATTGGCTTCTGATTTTTTTTAAACGTACTTAATTATCGATCATCAGTCGTCATAGTTAAATCTCGGAATAATTCGTAATAAATACCGCGACTTTGCCCTTCTACCGATTCTGGATAAGTTGAAAAGGTATTTTCGTAAGATACGTTTAGGACCAGGGAAACTGATATAAATAAAAAAAAACATATTACATTGCACGTAAAATGTATATTTTACTTTGATATTAATTTGGATCCGGATTCTAATCTGAAAAAGAAAAAAAAAAATTATATTTTAAAACGTGTGTTGAAACACGAATTCAAGCATCTTTACGAATACTAATTCGTTCACTTTATAGAGACGTTTTGCTATAAGTACATTAAGTACATCTGTTTGAAATTGATACCAAAATATGATATATTAAAAATACAATCAACGCCATCAAGTAACAGTTACATTCTATGTTAAACCACAGAATAAAGACACTAACAGAAGCCACATGTTATTTGCCGCTTTTGCAAACGAATTGGCCTACTAGTATCTGATTGGTAATTTTTAATGACGTGCAACATCATTGGTTAGCTCATGGTGGATGTGTCATACTCCTAGGGTTGCCTGCACCAACAAAACGGAATTTGCTCTCGGCAATTGTATTTTTATTATACACGCTACTTTTATTAAATATTCAATTCAATACGTCCTAAATATTTTCAGAGTTCATAATCAGGTGAATTGTGATAACTGACTCTCAGTGTTCAAAAACGGAAACCACACATGTCTGTGTTGAACCAATCCTGAGATCTATTATTACGAGTACCTAGTAGGTAAGTGTTTCATCATCAGATCCTAAATTAATGACAGTGGGAAAACCGTAGTTGCATATACTCTTTGGAATAAAATTTTTTTTTACATTTCACGGAGAAATTCGGTAAACAAATTCAATACAGACGGACACTTACTCTTCCTCTCTGAAGTTGATTGAAAGTAATCAATAATTATAAAAATATATAATCGAAAATATAATCGATGCGTTGGCACCACTTCGAAAAACGAGCCGACCCTAGCCGAATAAAGGCGGAGCAATGTAATGGCAAGGAAATTAGTAGGTATATTTCGTGACACGCGGCGCGGAGTCAATCCCCCTTGTTTAAACTTAATTACAGTTTGTACTCATATTGCATGTACCTATGGTCTTTAATGAAAATACAGTGGCGCGGCGCATACTAAACAATCTATTATTTGAGAGCTGCGTCATGCGACCCGGACCGATACAAAAGTAGTTTTATAATACGCTTAATACCACTACTGTTAGTGAGAACTGACCAGCACTGATACTATCTATCTATCTATCAGCCACAGACGTCCACTGCTGAACATATAGGCCTCCCCCATGACTCGCTACTACATACATGACTTGATACTAGTACAGTTCAAATCATGTCTTACAAAAAATATGTAAAAGAAAAAAGCTTAACATCAGTTGATCAATGTAGATACCTACTTTAGGGGACGGGTTCGTCCGAGTTTGACATCTCCTTTGGGTTAAATAAATGCTCAAAGACGCCGTTCCTGACAATTTCACGTGAGTGTGAACTGATACAATAATTAGGCAAATATGTTTTATGAAAATTTTAATAAGACTAATAATGTTATATACCTACACGATACAAATAACAAACACAAGGAATAGAAAATACTTACGTACTTATGTAATATACTCACCGAATTGTTACTTTTAGCTTAAGTAACAATCACCAGATCTTAAAAAAAATACAAATTAACAATTTTATTTTCTTGATCGAATAACATCTAATACGTAAGAGTCTCGCCTTCGCAATTAGCGATGGCCAATTTTTGAAACTTTTCGTATATTTCCTTCAAACTGAACACAGGATTCAATTTTAGATAATATGTATTAGATGTTTAGTTTTTAGTTTTAGAAAAATGATTCTAATGTGAGTCCGTCCGTCAGATACCTAGTCAGTCAATCAGTAAGTGTCTTATGGTTCAAAATCTCGTGAAGGATAAGTTTTTTATTGAATTTATTGATACGGTAATTAGCAGGTGGTCTAACGAAATTCGCTAAATTGCAAATATGTGGGCCAAATATTTGTGTGGTGTGTAAATGTGTGGATATGAAGTTATTGAGTGGTCTGAAGTGGCCCGAATAATACTAATAATCAGTGTATTGTTGTACCGTAGCCATCAGATATATCGCAACATATAAGGCGTTCATAAATATCTTATATGCTGCGATATATCTGATGGCGACTGTAGCCATGGCCGGTGTGTCTTGGCGAGCTTGGTAGCTTATGCAACTGTTACATAATGAGAGGCCTTAAAACACGAGTGTGGTTTAATGAAACGTTTTATATAACACGAGTATTTTAAGGCCTAATTACCTATGTACAGTTGCATCCACTACTTTATCTATAGGTACACATATTCACCGTCATTAGCATAGATTTTCTTTTATTTATTTAGGAACTTACTACTACCAGTAACTCCCATGGAGGAATAAAGCGGCGGTGGCGCGCGTGTTTCGTAATATTATGAATGGCATGACAGCACTAATGACGCACCTCCATGCCACGCCACCGCTGGTTTATAGTGATGGAGATATTAACCTATAGTATCTGAACTCATCATAGCAATGTAACAATATGGGTGTAAGTAAACTATGTTTATACTTACGATACTCTGTAAGTGAAAAAAACTCTTTAGTGGGATATACTTTTCACCAACCAATTACTTTGCTACTTACAAATTTAGATGAAGTCTTATTTTTTGTTCTTGTAAAACATCACTTAAGTTTTTCTAATTAAAACTGAATACAACGTGATTCTAGCTAGATATCATACAAAGATCACTTGAACCGATATATCTTGCCAGGCCGGGTGAGTGCTCTCCCAACCGAGCCAAAGGTGGAACTGAGCTAGACGATGATGTCGTGAGTTCGTGGCCATTTGTAAGTATGCAGCGTTTCCAACGCTCTGTCATAACGAATTTAGAACTTAATTAATCAGCAATATTTGATTTTTAGAGCAGTTCAAGTGCAGTTAGTCCTGTATAGTCATTTGCTGCCATTAAAAATATCCCACCAAGAACATTTCATGTAAAATTGGCGGCCAAGACTCACATGCTCATACCGCTTTCGCTGTAAAAAAACTTATCTGATCCCAGGAAAAGCCAAGCCCCTAAGCCCTGAGTTTACTACCTAACCTGGTTTTAAAATTATGGCTTGGCCGTTTCATATAGTTCCGTAAATAAGTCCAACGGACCGTCTTTTTTTTCTTTTTTTTATTCAAAATAGCCATGCATTTAACCTCGATTGCACCTGATGTTAAGTGACAATAAGGCCTAAGATGGAGCATGCTTGGCTAGAAGATGCCTATTCACTCTCAGTCACTCTGGCCCATATGGTGAGCTCGTGCCGTTCGTGGATGATTTTAAAATCATGCTTATTACAAATTTTGAATTTCATCTTTCTGACTTTACCCACTGCGGTTTGTAACAAAAAAATAATGAGTGACCTTAATTGTTAACCGAGAAACTTACCAGCCGTAAATGCACCTGTAAATGTACTGTAAGTTTACAGTACATTTAAATAAATTTATAATTAAAATATAGCTACATTGTGTTATTATATAAATAATATAATTAGCTGATATTAATTTAACTTTTCTTTGGAATAAAAAGAAACAGGGTCTAGTCTCAAATACCTACTTACTTACATATCAAAATATATTTTATTTTTATGGTCATCAATAATATAGCGACGAAGCCTTCAGCCTCTGGGCAGTCGGTCAGACAGTCTGTCTGTAACCCTTGCCATGAGTTTAAAGTGACGGTACTCGCTAGCAACCGCGAAAACGATTTGTACGGCGAATTGTAGTTCTACAAAATAACTAGGGTTCGCTGCACTATTCTCCATACAAATCTTTTACGCTGTCGCTCGCGAGCACATACCTAACCTGGATGGCCAATGTATGAAACACTGGATGTCGCTTCACGCTCACGCACCAGTGCCTCCGTGTGTGCAAAAATTATAAATGTCCAATTTATGTTTACTAACATTAATAAGTTATTTTGTAATCACTAATAAAATGGATGACATTATCTAAATAAATTATTTTATTATTATTAAAATATTTATGTTATCTCTTATTTAGCCTTTTAACAATATATTTAAGTATATAAAAACTAAAATACAATAAATTAATCACAAAATATAAATAAATCATAGTGCCGCCAGTAGCGGGGCAGGGCCCAGGCTACCAGTAGTTCGGGATGCAGAGAAAGCAACCTCCTGACGCTGCGCGCCGTATCCAGGACGGGTATCGCCTTTGCATTTGACCCTTGATCCAGCCATCTAGCTAGTCTCTTAAGGTGTTTGTCGAGACCCTTCGCTGAAACGACTATAGTACGACGCAGTACTCATAATATTTTTTTGATATTTTGGTATTTGTTAGAACCAGCGCGTGGTTGTTACCGGTATACATATCCGTCGTACTGGGCGACTGAGAACTGAGCATTTTGCCTGATCATTTAAGAAATGAGCCATCAGACCAAACGTTTAGGCGACACTGACAAACGTTTTGCTAGAAAACCCTCTGTACTCAGTAAGCGAGTACTATGGAACTAAGCGTGGAATTAATTAAATTAATTTAATGAGTGATTTTAATTGTTAACTGTGAAACCTACCCCCTGCAAATGTAAGGTTTACATTATTAATAAGTTATATTATTAGAATTTTCCTTTGAAATATCGATTTCCAAAAAAACCGCGTCTGGTCAAGTGCTTACGTAATTATAAAAACAATATTTTATTACATGTACCTACAGATACATTTCATATTTTATTGCGTGAACGTTTAGATATTATGGAGACCCATTTTCTGACTTTTGACATGAATAATATAATATTAACTTACAATTTGTTAAGCGTTATGTATAATTATTTTTTATGACTATTGATAAAGATGACAAGTGATGAATACTTTGGGTTTAAATTTCTAAATAACTATCAAAATTCGACACAATGAGTTTCTAGGAGTCCAAGGGCATTTACAATAGTTAAATTATAAATAAAAATCATAATATTTCTTAGAACTAAACGCACCTTGAAATTCCTCTTTTTCTTCTCCTGAAAAGCAAGAACATAAGATATTATTATAACGAAATGTCAATCCTATTAATATTATAAAAGTGATATTTAATCCAACACATGCAAATAATCAGAAATGTTGTAAGTACATACTTTTTCAAATACAAATTCAAATCAGCTCGCAAAAATTTTGTATTATTTGACCATTATGTACTAAGTTTTTATAAATATATTTTGTTTTTATGTAACTTCATTATTTCTATAGGTTAATATTACGTATATAATGTTCGTTTTATGTAAAATGAACATTATATGGTTGGTACACGCTAAGGAGACCATACAGTTATAGCATAAATGTAAATTATTGTTCTATCGAGTTTCTTTCAGCTCGGTCTCCTCTTGGGAAACGCCGGTAGACTCACAATCTGACTTGTAAAAGTATCCTTGTGGCCTACTTATTCAATATTTTTTTTTTATTTCATTTCATATTTATAAAATAATAACTTAACGTCGCGTTTAGCAAGAGCACATAACATCATCATCATCATCATATATTTATGAGCTAAGCTCTTGTCGGTGGAGTTATTTCCAGCTTATTCTACAGAGGTACCATTTTAAAAGCCATAATTACCTGTGCGTATTTTGCGATTTCCTTCATTATTTTGTTAATCTCCTTTTTAGCCGCAGGAAGGCGGGTTTCGAGCGCTTCGCTGATAAGCCGCATTTTTTCTTTCAAATTCTAAAACAAAAATTTCATAACAAACTTTTATAAACGACTGTTCACAAACTTGGTAAGCCCGATCCGATAAAGCATGGTCTTGATTTAGGGCCTGCCTCTACACTTACGCCACAGTCTTCTGTTCCTGAGGATGAGGCGCCGAGGACTCTGAGGTAGTAGGCGTGGGCAAAGATGAGCCAGCAGGCCGAGTCTAATCAACAGGCAGAACGGACGGCTCCGAGAGGGCTCCTACTTTACTTCAGCACCGCTAGTGACGCGATGGCGTACGCCTTTGTAGTCGAGGATATGCACCTCCGCATTCCAGGATCGACAATTTCTTACGCCGAACCGATCACGGTCCTCCATAAACGAGTTTTGTAAGATTCGTGTCTATTGGGGATGTCTCAGAACTTCACAAGGTTGGCCCTATAATTCTTGTTCCGCTGATCAGCTTAAGGTGACATTACTAAGGGCAGCTACCAGCTTACTTAAGCCACAAGATTTGTTAAGTTTTCCGCTCTGCCATCCTATTCACTAGCAACATCTTGCGGCAGAAGCAAGTCTCAACGAAGTCCAGTTGCAGGACAATAAGCTTCACCTGCGTTTATATAGCCTCTTTTTTATATGACGAACTATATCAAAGGCTTTGATATAGCTTTGATTCAAAGCTATTTAGCCCTTACAACCAGTGAGTCGGACTTTATGTGGGAGTACAGCCCGCTATTGGGATTATCTCCGCGCCACAGGAGTGATGAGTGTCGAAAGTTTTCAAAATGCAGGCTCTAAAAGCAGTGAACTGAGAAACCACATGCAATAGATGGATTGCTTGGACTTGACCTGTCGAGGTTCTTATCCATCTCATACATCCGGGACTTCATAATTCCGCCAATTCTAACCTAGAATATTTGGCAAACTCTGTTTGTGTGAAGTGTGAAAGAAACTTAAACTTCAGTAAATAATGTAAGATAATTCTGGTTTGATAAACTATTAGTACCGAAAATATTATTAATACTCATAAACAATATTACTAAGCAATATATTGTGTCCTTTTTATTCACCTATCCAAATAACAGCGATAAAATATAGCTAGGTATATTATGCTTACACCTACCGTGGGAGTCCTGGGATTTTCGCATAAAGTGCTCGCTGAACCCTGAAATGTAAATGAAATAGGTAGATTTGTTAAATAATTTTCAAAATAATCTTTTTTCACTGGTTGGAATTATCACAAATATTATTTTCATCCGCTATACCTAGAAGGTATGAACTACCCCATACGTTCCAGCGCCTTTTTTCTGCCATCACTGTTACTTAAAATCGAAATGACATACCGCGAGAACTGCTTTGCTTAACTGAAATAATCATAAAAATTATATAATTACCAATAATGAATAAAAATACTGAATAAAGTTGTTCTGAGATTAATGACGACAAAAAATTATTTTCCAATTGCTACGTTATTAATATTAATTTTATATAACTAGGTACTTTCTTAACACTTTTTACGACGCATTATTCAAATGAACCACTGAACTTTTCGTGAACAAAGAGTCTATAGATCCACTGAACGAAAAGAAGGAAATGAACGAAATGAGTGATAATGTCCTGCGAGAGCTGAAGACATGAATCGTTCTCCTTCATTTGAGTGACATCATTTTTGCATATCTATTGCTCAGCCTCTCTCTCATCCCTGATCGCTGCCAAGCCCATTCTGACTCAACTTTGGAGTGTATTTCGAAAGCTGACCCACCAAACTGGTTGATTTTATTCGCATACAAAACATTGGACTAGTTTCGTGATATGGCTAGCATCAAAATAAACTGACAATTTTACAGCTTGATTATGTGAAATTACGTAAATACTAAAATTGTCAGCCTCTGTTGATGCTGGCTGTACCGACCAGCTATTATGGGTTAGGCACATTTATTTTTTCCAAACCAAAGCAACGAGATCACGTCTGACAAAAGGGGGAAAAATACTGCAGCGTTACTCACCGCCTGAAAATAAAGAACAAAGTGGTTTAATTAGAGTATTCCAAGTCCACATGTGTGCGTCGCATGGTCGCTTAGGTACCTATCTACCACAAAATAATTAATACCTATTGTTATAAATTAGTGTCTCAAAAAGTTTATACAAAAAAAATAACAAGAAAAGAACCGGCACCGGCTTCAAATCACGGAAAAGCAAAAATAACCCATTCATGTACAGATTACATTTGAATCACTTTTTGAAGTCGGTGCCAAACCACTCAATTATTAATATGAAAAAGATGCCGCACAATAAATCCTTTAAACACATTTCGTATTTACGAGTATTTTTATAAATTGACGACGCGTTTGGCTTGATTTGTAGACACCTGCCTAAGCCTTCGGTCTCGGGTTCGAATCCCGGCCAGGGCAAATATTTGTGTGATGAACTCGGTAGATTTTGTGTGAGGTTGTCCGATATTTAATTTATTATTTATTATAGTTTACGCGAGGTTGGGCACCGACTTCAAAACGTAATTCAAATGTAATCTGTACCTCCTCCTTTTTTGGACGTCGTTTAATTAAGATTTCAATATAAGTTTTCCTACTTTGTCACCAATAACTAACTTAACGTAACTTTATTTCAATGTTAGGGCTTTTATAAATAAAGTTTCTGTTACTTACTTACACTTTCTTATTTATATATAATGTGAAATCATTGCATTGGAATTTTGAACAAAATTGGAAAAAATGTCGTGGAACTTCTTTCTATACAATCTTTTTGAGAAATGCTTACGTCAAAAAATACTATAGGGAATAAATAATTTGTTTCAAAAATCATAAATATTTTTTTGTTGGAATAACCCCGTTTATTCTTAGGAAAAAGATTCAATAAAGAAAAATTAAAAAGATTGAATTATGTATTCAATGTTATTTTCTTAAGGGTTAATCAAAAATATATTTTAATAAAACAACGTACCTCTGCTTCGCCATTGCTGAGTTTCACATTCTGGAAATTATGAAAAGTTGTATTATTATTATTTCAGGGTATGCGTCAGTGCTGAGAATTTAAGGGACTGTCACACAAACATTTTCCCGGGACTCAAGTGCACTGAAATATCTGAAACGCTTCGTGAAAACTCAAAAATACACTTGGATCTTGATGATCGTAACTGTGGTTACTGCGATACTGTAATTTCTATACTGGTGGTCAAAGTTTGCGGAAAATGTTGTTTTTCGTGCATAAACATAAACATTTGGTTGGCCCTTAGCATAAGGTTGGCCGGGTGAGCTCTGGTGATCTCGATCTTCACCCACGGTGCAGATACTTGGACGCTTCAAATGGCAGACAGATATTTAGGATATCGACAATATATCTCCGCAGGATCTTCGAATTCTTCCGTCACAATAGCAAGTGATACCCTGGAATTACTCCTGGTGATAGAGAAGGCGACCAAGAGGAAGAAACCCTATTTATTTATTTAATCTTTATTGCACAAAAGAAAACTTATCGTACAAAAGGCGGACTTAATGCCATGAGGCATTCTCTACCAGTCAACCTTAGGGCAAAGCGGAAAAATTGTAGGCGGTGCAACTAACTTACACATAAGTAACAAAACATATAATTATAATACTTATACATAATTTTGCTATACATGTAAATATATGCATACATTCTAATATAATATAAACATATATAATATAAATAAATATACACGATGATTTTTAATCGGTGATCAGGAGTAGAAAAATATTAATATCCAGCTAAAATTAAACCTAATAGGCGAGGTCTCATGCAATTACCTCACTGTTTATTTAATTAAAAGTTGAAACATAATTAAAACTAACAACCACTAGATACACGGTCATCCTACATAAATTTACTAAAGTACGATACCTACGTCAAGTGTCATCGCTTTGGCGGGAAATTTTACGAAATTTCCTACGACTTTGTATAGGTAGTGACAATGACAATGACAGGTTATTACTCATAAATTGTCATTGCCATTAAATTATTAAAAAGGTTGTAAGCTTACAGATACAGATTAGTAGGGTGACAAGGAATTTAAGACAAAATTGGTATTTTAAATAAAAATTATCATAGAAAAATAAAAGTTTGTTTTTATGTAATTTCGACTTCAACGTGACCGCCATCATTTACTGAGTTAGAAAAGTTGGTACCTGATCACCGATTAAAAATCATCGTGTATACATAAATATATACAGCGATGAAACATACTAAGCAGATAGACTACGAGACTTCATTTCTGCCAGCAAAGAAGCTGCGCACGGACTTTTTAAACGCTAGCTTACCCTATGTGCTGAACAGACCAGATCCACAACACTAAGGCTACGAGGCATACATACACACTGTCGAAGGTCGCAACTAGTGGAAAGCGATCGTCCATAAAATACATAATTCACGAAGGTCACGACCATCAGCAAATGTATAACACGACACAAGGATGGGAGCATACGTTGATTTTAAGGGACTGACACGCAAACATTTTCCCGGGACTCAAGCGCACTGAAATGTCTGAAACACTTCCAAAACTCAAAAATGCACTTCGATCTTGATGATCGCCACCGTGGTTACTGCGATACTGTACTTTCTGTAGTGGTGGTCAATGTTCGCGGAAAAAAATGTTTTTCTTGCTTCAATATAAACATTTGGTTTCGAAGTGATCGTCCATAAAATACATATCGATGGCAAAAAGCGAGAACGTAGTAACCGCCAAAATGCAAATTTTACACCAGAGCCAAAAAACTTTTCGATTTCGAGGAAAAAAATCATAACTCTTTCATTTATGAACGAAAATGCTTGATATTTGGATCTAATTCATAACTTTGGTTTTCTTTCAACTGGCATATTTAATATTTATCAAAAAAGACTGGTTTACGACTTAGTGGCGGTTACGACAATTGAACTCTTTTTTTCGTTACGCGAAAACGCTGTAAACGCCAGAAGTAAATGTACTAAAATGGTGAAACGAGTATTATTTCCATAAAGCATAAATGCTGTAACCAGATGCATATTTATTTTAACATTCAATAATTTTGACGTAAATGTCATTACGTTCTTTATAGGACTAACCGAAATGTGGTAAGTGTCCACCGGCAAAAAGAAACTGAAAATAAAACGACTTAAGTATCAATCAACTTTTATCAACATACTTTTTTAAAATGTTTCTAAATTTTAAATGCAGGTTTCTTACAAATTGAAAGCTCAGAAGCAACAATTACCGTCTTAACATATCAAATACTATCTAGTCTCAATTTCTCTGTATAAAAACATTATGAAAGTTACTTAAAACCTCCATTGCTTATAACATTTCAAAAGGCTAATAAAATCTCTCATATTATAAAATCACAACCTTGTACTTATCGTGCTAAAACAAACATAAATATTCTTAGGGTTAATCGGACTATAATATTGTTATCCGCTAAAACTATATATTATAGATAATGAGGTTTAATATTCCCGTGAAAACTTTAAAACTCTCTACATTTTATCTTCAGTTTTGGCATTAAATTGTCTTTTAAGTAACTTTTATCGATATAAAACTCACTACCTATTAAACCTACTAACTATAAAAGATGTTTTGAATGTAAGTATTACTTATTATATAAGTTTTCAACATAATTCTTAAACAATTGTTTGAACACAACTATCACCTCAATTATAAAAATATTTCTTGGAACTAATCTCACTGAACCATTAATATTTAACTTAAATAACTAGACGTTATATTACTATGGTACCGTACGAATTAAAATTGTTATTATTTATTTAAATAAAAACTCGGAGTCATTTTTCTTAGGCAGAATATCAATTGACATTAAAATAGGAACCTAAAAATTCCATTCCAATGGAATTAGTTTTCATAATAACATAATTAAAATAACTGTTCTTAAAAAAATAGTAAAAATTCCACTCTAAAATGCATTGTTTTACAATAACACTCCTCAAAATCCATGTCATAATTAACTCAAAAATCGCCCCTCTAAAGTAATGAAAATTAGTGCAATAGTGACTGATGGACATGTGCATTCTTCCAATCCTGACCTACGGAGCGCAGACTTGGTCTTTGACAAAAGTTCAGAAGTCCACCCTCAAGGTTTGTCAAAGAGCCATGGAACGCAGTATTCTGGGCGTAAAACTAACTGACAGAATTAAGAACACAGTACTGCGTTCCAAAACGCTGGTAGCTGATGTAGCTCAAGCAGCCGCAAAGCTGTATATTATGTCCGTGATAAAACAAATGACGACAGTTGTCGCAGTGGTTTAAGCAGCTGCCTACTGAGCCGACGGTCCTGGGTTCGAATCCCGGCAAGGGCAAATATTTGTGTGATGAACTCGAATATTTGTCGAATAATATATTTGTGCCTGGGTCATGGATGTTATTTGTATTTAAGTATGTATTTATCTTTACCAGTATGTTCACTTGTGTCCAGAACACAAGCCTCCTAGAGCTTACTGTGGTACTTGATTAATTTGTGTGAGGTTGCCCGATATTTTTTTTTTATTCATTCTTTTTATTCGAATCAGGCACCAGTTAACCGGTAAATTTTAAATACTGTACAGTTGTTTATCTACCGCAGCTCAACAAATTTAGTGCTTATCTGATTCTAGCCCTTGGACAATAAAGATGCGGACGTGACACCCCAAACTAGTTTGATCCGGCTTGAGTCAGCTTTTTAGGGGTTAGACCAATTAACTCTTAATAATTGTAGTGAAACGTAGTAGATTACAGCAAAACTTTCTTCTAGCGATTACAACCGTAAACTAGATATACATATTATACTAATTAAAAAAAAATCATTATTTTAAATCGAAATCAAAATTGAAATGTATACCTATTCTGTAAGTTGGCCACTCTACATGTCTGAATCGGAATTTATCGGCATTTCACAAGAGGAGGCCGCTGTCGAGAAGAAAGCCGAAAAAAAGTATTTTATTTTTTTATTTTTTTTAATCATCATGCGAGCGTTTGCTCGTATCTTTTTATTGCCTTTAAGCAGACCTTTGATGATATTTGATGTTAATTCCAGCTTTATACCTCCACGCGTTCCTGAGAAAAAGGTCTCGACAAATAGATAGACAGGCACAAAAGTGATCCTATTTAAGTTTAGTTTTTGGTGATTGAGGCACGGAACTCTCAAAGCTGCCGCGTCCCGCGCCCCAACATCGTTATTTTCTTCCAACAAAATGTAATAAAAACATTTTTGCTGTCCTTTCAATATTAATAAAGCAAATAAATATGCTAGTTATGTTTCATCCCAATATTCATTAGAACAATAATATTCATATTTTCCATTAAACCCGCAACATATTTTACATCCAAAAAAGGCATGTACACAGACTACGCACACCCACTCGCTCCGGCGATCGCCGATAGACTAAATCACAGGTCGTATACACGAGCCACATCGCCGCGAGCGCACATTATTATTGCTGTATCTTCAAGCACTACCCACTTCACGTTGTGTTTCAAATGTCGTTACTGTAGCTTGCTGTTAATTCATTTTCGAATGAAATGTAGTAAGCGTCAATCATAGATAATTTATTTTAGGATAATTGCAGTAAGCTTGGTTCGTAATTTTTTCACTACATGCATAAATGCTGCAACAGCCACGGAACAAAATTTCGGCAACGCTGTAACCGGCACACCCTTTGATTTATGAAAGAACAAAATTAGCGTAAATGGACTCGTTTAGAAAATTGCTACTATTTGGGTGTTTACAGCAATTAGATGTGGGCATCGTCAAAAAAATACATTCGTTTTGCAACGTAGTCCAGTTTTTTCTAAGCGTCGTAGAGCCATGGGACCCAGACCAGTCGACGCAGAAAAATTCGCTGATTCCGAATATGCAAAAAAAAATTTTTTGACCAAGTGGCGGTTACTACGTTCTCGCTTTTTGCCATCGATATTCACGAAGGTCATGACCATCAGCAAATGTGGAACACGACACAAGGATGGGAGCATACGTTACTGTTCAAATAAAAATTATAATTAATTATGTTTTTCACTTCAAAATCATACTTAAATTAATTTGTTTGATAGATTTTTTTAATGAAGGTTTCAAAATTAGATTTGATAAGTAGTATACTGTAGAGTTCTACAATTTAAGAGCAAACAAAAATATCTGAACACGCCTCTATGCCGGTAACAATTATGTTCATAAACTTATGAACTCAACTGTACTATAATAATTATTATGAAGTATGCAGGGACTTAACCCTTAAATTAACTTAGGTCGATAGTTCATGTCTCGTTAAGGTTGAATGGAGCTAACAATTCTCGAAAAAAAAAATAGATAACGATGGTCAAAGAGTTTGAACATCGTTGTGAACATTGCCAAATTAAGCGTTAAAGACGTTAAAGAGCAGACATACTTACAACCAATACATACTCACCTGTGGTATTTTTAGTATGGCTTGTTGTAGTTCGCCCGCAAAGTCAGACTAAGACAGGCAAAGAATAAAATATTATTCCTTTAACGTAATTGACGGTAGCAAAAGCAATTGATTTGGCAGTTGTTATTGACATACGACATCCGCGAGAGGCGCGCGAGTAGTGAAACCTGCAGTCCGACAAGAAAGTGCAGAATTAAAAAGGGGCAATACTGTAGTGGCGTCCCTTTTTCATAGATTGCTTAGAAAGGGACGACACAGCTGTATTGCCACGTTTTAATTTCTCTTTTTTACGTCAAACTATAAGGTTGCGTTCCGTTCAGGTTTGTGTCTAAACTTCAACAAGCCTTGAAACCTTTTTGAGGATGACATTGTTCTTTGTATAAAGATAAAGCGTATCCTCGTGGAACTAGCTAGTACTAGTTGTTTGTTTACATTATTAGCACCATGCTTACCCCTAAATGCTGCGCGTAAGCAGAATACGTCGCGATCAACAAAATTGGCAAACAAGCACGCATGTTGTTGACTGTTGGCTAGCCTTTCACCGCCCGCCGCTTTATAACAGCATAATTATAATTAATATTTGTCACATTTTGCAGTGTGAAATAAGAATCTAAATCAATTTTCTTGATTACATGTCATGGTTCCTTAATTGTACCTATTTACTATTTCATTAGCACTCAAAATTTGTATCCAGCACCACACCAAATCAATGATTGTCACATTAGGTAATTGAGTCAAAAGGGGTACCGACAGGCTAATTAACCGACTAAACAAAAAGGAGGTTCTATGTTTCACTGTATTTTTTTATGTATGCTCACCGATATCTCTGCAATTGTAAACCAATTTTTATTTATTTTTTATTTGAAAGAGTGTACCTACCTACATACTCCCGAGGTGGTGCCATTTCCTATTGTCACCATATCGGGATCTGATGATGGGATCCCAGGGAAATGGAAGGGAACCCTCAAATATTATAAGTACCTACTAGCAATATTTTTCATGTATTTTATAAAGTTATTCAGGTATTTGCTTCTGTTAGTCATCATCTTATTATGCTGACGACGGAAATGGTTCCTCCTTAAATAGTTAGGAGATTTATTTATTTAAATTTAAAAACAGGTTACATAACACAGGTTACAATACAGACATCTTTTAACTTTCTTTGACATTGTTACTGAATGAAACTGAATTATTGTAAAACTATTTTGAATTTGACTTTAATTTATTTAT
The DNA here is from genome assembly GCA_947623375.1 of Apotomis capreana. Lineage (NCBI taxonomy): Eukaryota > Metazoa > Arthropoda > Insecta > Lepidoptera > Tortricidae > Apotomis > Apotomis capreana. Next base: position 6,061,962 of record OX392520.1, read on the forward strand.
TTTAAAATATTGTTGGAATGTTGGATTTCATGCATGTTAATTTTAATCAGTAAAATTAGTTATGATGCATGTTAGCAAGCAAGCTTGCAATCAAATTTGTATGCCTCAACCCAAGGCACCACATAGTGATACAAACGAAAATGTAACATCGTGTAATTTACATACCTACGTTGGACAAATAAATATTTGAATTTGAATTTGAATAACATTACAGTTTACACCAATGCGTCATGAACCGAACAATGTTTATTTTGACGGCAAAACGGCGTGGCCCCGGTCTTCCGACATCTCGGGTGTTGGATTTGGTAGCTTGCCCCGGAACCGACAAAACACGACACCTTTCGGCCACGCGATGGACCTGGAGCGGCCGCGGCACGCGCACTACAAACTAGCTGAAGTGCACGTAGTGGCGCGAATGCAACTGGAACACTCAGCGAGTAGCCGGTTTTCTGGCGAACATACTAATAATTCTTTAAATATTTTAGGTAGGTTGACTGTTACTTGTATTCTATTTAGTATGCCTCTGAGGTGGTTCAATCGTCGCCAAGTCAGGATCTGATGATAGGATCCCAGGAAAATAGACGACAACCCTCAAATTTCACAGGTACTAATAATGTTTTCCATACATTTCCTAAAGTTCAATTATCGTCTTATGATGCTGCGCTGATGATGGAAGGATGATGATAACTCCTTAAAAAGTTAGGGGAAAATTCAAACGAGATGCATGCAAATAAAACCTCCTCAATCTCCCCCTACTGGACTTTATTAATGAATGCTTATTTTATTTCTATCACTTAAAGCAAAAAAAAAATGTTTAAATAAAAAATCGAACGGCCTTCAAAAATAAACAGAAATGCATAGATAGCATTTAAGCTTCAGGCGAGCCATCAAATTAAGCTTTGGCACCTACTTCAAAAGATGATTACTATTAAATCGGTACATAAACGAATTATTTTTGGATTTTTCTGTTTGTTTTCGAAGGCGGTTCGATGTTGATACCGTCGGTGGCGCCGACTTCATAAGGTGATTCAAATATAATCTGTACCTAAATGAACAGGTTATTTTTGGCATTTCAGTTTATTTTGACGTCGGTTCTTTTTTATTTAAATATTTTTTAATGTAGAAAATTCTCTCCGTTTTGTTGAGATGAAGCCAGACGAGATTATAGTGAGTTTGGATGAGGAATCATTGTTCCTTTGAAGGCATGTCCCGACATCGTCAGGGATAAGCTGCGTGGCCTACTCATTAGCAGAAATGAAGAAATCTTAAAAATATCTGTTTTTTCTTCTTCAATCTTAAAGCAGTAACGTCTGCTAGCGTAAACCAAATGTTTTAATGAATCGTAAAAAAAAGGGATGTAAGGGGGCGCACTCACCAACTAAGCGCTCCAAGCCAACCTCTCCTGCCCGTGGTGCATCCTGCTGAACAACGGACGAGGCTCTGACGACCGATAAATGGCGGTATAACCATTCATAAAACGCGTAGCTATAAGTACGACAGGCTGGTGACGGGCAGCAGCGTCACAAGTGCGAATAGCTACGCACTGCGATCGCCAACCCGCATGCCCAGCGTGGCGATTATGGGCAAAACCAAACATGGCAAGTCACAATAAACCACGGCCCCCAGTTCCCGGCCACCCCGTTATTCCTGACCACGGCGGCGGTCACGGTTACGGCGGGGTAGGGGGTGCTAAGAATCCCCGGGCTACGGTAGGCCGCCAAACTCAAAAAGAGCAACTGACCCTGGCTACGTTTAACGGACGCACGCTACGACTCGACGAACATCTTGTGCAGCTGGAAGAAGAACTAAAACACATAAGATGGGGCGTTCTGGCCTTAAGTGAAGTCCGAAGAGAGGGAGAGGACACCTTAACACTAGAATCGGGCCATTTTTTGTATTTTAGAGAGGGAGACCAACTTTCCCAGGGAGGCGTCGGGTTTCTGGTTCATCGAAACATTCGTAGGACAGCGGGTAGTAACTGGAGGACGAGAGCTGAAAATCGAGCTCAGTGGCGTGCCATGGGAGAGGCCTATGTCCAGCAGTGGACTGAAACAGGCTGATGAAAAAAAAAATGGTTCTCCCATCAGGTTCAGTGATCCAATAGGTAGAGTGCCCGTGTTGGCCCAGAAAGCCGGTGGTAAAGCAAGTTCGAACCCTGCCTGAACCATTAAATTTTTTGATTTATTTCCTTACACATATATTAATAATATTATTAATATATTGATCTAATAAAACCTATTTAGGTTAGTTGCAACGGCATCGCCCACAATTCACGTCTGCTCTGGGTAATGGTTGACTGGTAGAGAATGTCCAATGTCATTAAGTCCGCTTTTATACGATTTATTTTTTATTTTTGCAATAAAGATTAAATAAATAAATCCATAGGAAATTTTAGGCAAAAAAAATTGAGCAACTTAATTATGCCGCATAATGTATTAATTACATAGGTAAAGGTGCTTGGACTGAATCGATTTATTCCATACAGTGTACAAAAATTAACCAAGGTGATGAAAAGAGCCGTAGCAAATATAATTTACAACCCAGTGTCGATTAGGAAACTTGTTAAAAACAAAAAGTGCACCTATCAAGTTGATTCCTAATTCACTCACTTTAGTGCCATGCCATGACTTAGTAGCTAAATTTATTTCTTTCTTTCTTTTATTTGTTTATTTCTTTGTACTGAACTGTGCACAACGGATTGGCGCGAGTCGACACGTGGACGACATTTACTACCATTATTTTATTACGAAGATATATCACTGCTCCTTTTCGTATAATATCAGCTCATTGGCGACCCTGCCTTAGTTCAGGAAAAGCTGCAAAACCTCGAACACCGCAGGAAAGTCGCCTGTTTATCGGTTTTCTACCGGATACACTTTGGTGAGTGTGCACTAGGACTGCATGAATTAATTCCACCGTCTCCGTTCAGACAATACAGTACTCGGCGCGGACTTGGATTCCACCCTTATGTTGTCGATATACCACTGATTCGTACGAAACGCTTTGCGTCTACTTTCCTTATGAGGACAGCTAAGGAATGGAACTCTCTTCCTGCGCACCTGTTTCCTGAAAAATATAACTTGGATCTCTTCAAGTCGAGAGTGAATAGGCATCTTCTAGCCAAGCATGCTCCATCTTAGGCCTTATTTTCCCTTAACATCAGGTGCAATCGAGGTTAAATGCATGGCTATTTTGAATAATAAAAAAAAAATAAGTTTGCGTTAAGTTTGCACCCGGTAAGTATCGCGTCGGATACACATAAGGTCTAAACTTAACCTATTTTTAAGAAATTTTAGAATCCAACCGTTTCGACTTTTGCAATTTTTATTATGGAATTGGTGTACTAAGTGTTTGTTTTTTGCCAAAATTCCGCCGCAATCGGCACAATTACAAGAGACGACATCGCATCGTCGTACGACGCGACGTCGTGCCACGATGCGACGTCGTGTCGTGGAAATGCATAAATCCAAAATGAACTTTATTTTCATGTGACAAGATGCTAAATTAAAATTCATTTTACAATCACACGACGTCGCGTCGTACCACGATGCGATGTTATATCTTGTAATTGTGTTTTGGCTCTAACACACAAACACTATAATCGTTTGCGCAAAAATGTAAACAATGCGACACAGAACATTTCCTTCCTATTCAGTTCCTGAAAATCGTATAGTTCAGTTTTGGAGGAGAAAACAGACGAGAATAAATTGATTTGTATGGAAAAATTAACAGTGGTATTTCTTTTTAAGTACGAAAAAAGACTGCAGCACCTTTTAAAAAAGGTATGTACCGCAAATTTAGCTAGGACTCGGTAGATCCTCATTTCTACTGCCAATAGAAATTTATAAATAAAGTTTCATTACGTACATATTTTGCCTTCAAAAAAATGTTTTTTATCTGTATTAAAATCATTTTTTTTTCAGGCAACTGTGGCCAATAAATATGCCTTAATACATGCGTATTAAATACAAATAGAACTAAACAACTAGGTCCTTTTTTCTGCAATATGTTATATAAACTCATAAACTCATTTATTGATAATTATTCAATTACATGTCAACAATTTTATAAGTCCGTGGTGTGGGGTAGCCGACCGCTGAAAGGCCTGAACATAACACCTTTCGTCCAAAACTCTTCCTTCATGAAGGTCGCTAGCATTCCAGTCTTCACACGTACATACTCTACAATCGCCTCGGCCTTCGTAGAGGATTGAAGACGGAAAACATACAATTGACAACATTTATTTTACAAAAAAGGATTAAAAATTAAATATATCATGATATTTATTTTTATAAAAACCGGCCAATTGCGAGTCGGACTCGCGCATCGAGGGTTCCGTACAAACACTTTCCATCCCTAAGTGGTTAAGTTTGCACCTGGTATGTATAGCGCCCCATATAAATTAGGTGCAAAGTTAGGTATTAAAAAAACTACTTACTAGATCTCTTTCAAAACAATTTTCGTTGGTAGTTTTTATAGTAATGTACATCATATGTTTTTTTTAGATTTTTCATTTTCTTATTTTAGAAGTTAGAGGGGGGGAGGGGACCAACTTTTTCCACTTTGGAAGCGTCTGTCACGCAAACTATTCGGTTTAGAAAAAAAATATTTTAGAAACCTCTATATCATTTTTGAAGACCTATCCATGGATACCCCACACGTATGTGTTTGATAAAAAAAATATTTGAGTTTCAGTTCTAAATATGGGGAGCCCCCAATATTTATTATTATTTTTTTATGTAGGCTGCGACTGTCAATGTTCCACCAGGTAGTGATTTGAGTGCTGATTCTTAGACGACGCTGCTTTCACCTTTTTTAATATTTTCAAAACTAGACCGTACAATCTAATAAAATTATAAATTAGGGTTCTGTGATAATAAAGTAATGAAATTAGTTTAAACTTAACACTATTTAAAAATTGGAAATGTTGTCAAATGCGTCGTCGGCGCAGCAGGTGTTTGAGCAGTCGGTGCGCTACCACACTTATTGCGACTTCTTCCTCCTTTCCACTAATAAGAATAGGAACAGGTCTTACGGGTATAACTTAGTTGAGTGAGTAGTCAAGTACATAAACATAACAGTTTACTATACCAGCTCTGTCCAGAATCTCTGTATAGGTCAGTCGCATCTCCCAGACACAGGACTGTGACTGTTGCGCGTCAAGTACTGTTGTGTTCTGCGTCATGTGATTCTAGCCCGTCTAGCACAACTATCCTTCACGACTCATGTCGCGTGACATAACGCTAACTGTCACCCTCTCACATTACTGCGCAGGAATGGTCAGGCATATATCTCGCGCGAGAAAAAGTCGCTTGCTTGTACCTAGACTATGAGTGTACTTTACTTGTGTATGTAAACAAGTAAACAAGTTCGTTGCTCCATATTGTTCGTTTCATTTGGGGGCCTGGGTATGTTGTCATTGACACATGTTTCTTATGATGTTGTCGTATAGAATATGCTAAAAGTAGCGTGTTTTGTATGGGCAACATTTTTCTAAACTTGATAATTACCGAGATAATGGACTCCTAAATCAACTAAAACTGATTCCGGCTTAACTGCGTTGCTGCGGGGAGAGCAGTCCTTCTACCCTTGCGTGACAAAGCGCGGTCGCCCGTACTCCTTTCCGCAACTTCGGCTTTACAAAAAACACTCTAGGGTGCTCTATGTCGGCACGCGTCCTAACCAGCTAGATTCGAACTTTTGCAGTATCGTACACATAATATAACATTTCAAAGCTAATACTACAATCAATCATCCAATTATATTCGCCATTTATCTTGGTAATTATCGTGTTTAGAAAAAACAACATACAAAACACGCTTATTTTACCGCTTTCTATTCGATAATATCATAAAAAAACAAGTGTCATAATGACACAACACCCAGTTGTATAGTGTCCAGTTGAACATTATGGCAGATGAAATTCGGGCAAACAAAATTCGGGCAAGTAAGAGTACCATAAAATAATTCAGCAGTTTGTATTTGCCCAAACGACATTTTGTCGATTTGTTATTTGTTTAAGCAAATCATTTGCTTCTTAAGTGTTTGGCACATTAAAGTTTTTTGAAGTAAAACTTTGCAATATAAACATGTTGCCAAATGAGAAAAGTGCGAAGTAAAGTTGTGCCAACGATTGGTTTGCCAAATGAAACTTCTGCGAAAAGTAGGTTGCGAAGCGAAATTTGGTGAAACATGGATCACCGGAAAGGCAGAACTCCACTATTTTTATTTTGTGAACCATGTATTACGGCAGACGATGCTGAAAAAAAACAGGTTTTTACATAAGTCATCGCTGACACCTGAAGTATTTGTTACGCTGCGTATACGTCTTACGTATTCAAAATAAATGTTTACGTCACCCTAGGCTGTAAGTGTGATTTTCTGGGGCGAAAAGCTCACTTCCTAGCAAAGGCAAGACGTAAAACTTTAGACAAAGGCCAACACCTGCGATCTGGGACATTCACGAATTCACCGCCCCAGGTCTGTAATGTACCTTTAGTGTTATTACGCTTCTTTACCAGTGATCCATTTTTATTACAGCATCAACAGAAGATCTGGAAAATGTAATAAGAAAAGACTATTAAAAAAATTGGAAGTCTCTCAAGCACATACTATTATATAAGCAAATAAGGCACTATCTACTACATTACAGAACGCAGTTTATAATATAAGAAGAAGGTGATCTGTGAATGACGTAACTTTTGAATAATTAACATTTTACAGGAATATACTAATTGTTACTTGTGGTGTTTTTTCTTTATACGCAGAACTATAATTATGTTTTCTAGTATTACAATGAAGCGAAAAATTGAAAAATTTAATGGTTCGGACAGGATTCGAACCTGCGTTTCCAAAAAAATTGGTCCTTTGGGTACGGAACCCTAAAAGCCTAAAAGCATGACTTAGGCTTATATAATATGCCAGACGATACATGAAAATATAGTGAAAGTACTATAGTGTAACTTACGATCTGAAAATTTAAATAAGAATGTATTTAATTAAATATAAAACGTCACAAACATGTAATAAATTATTTCACAGGGTTGTGCATTTTTATTATTTGTACAGAGTTACATCAAAAACTCAATTTTGCTAGAGCGGCATGAGGGCAAACGGCAACAATCGAGAATGAGTGAAAATTATCAAATGCTTGAAAAATAAATTGTATGTTGGTATAACTTCCCTTTTTTTTTCCAGCGTTTCAAAATGTCTAAGATATTCCCCGTTCTGAAGCTCCGTCAATTTCTATTGGATCAATAAGATCGTAAATCTGACCAATATGAGACCATCGGCAACTACATGAAATCCATGTACAGATGTAGTGAATAATGGTTTTCCATCGTATTTTGTTGGTTTGAAGTTCATTTTAGCATGTATTCTCTATCAACTTCGGTGAAAAAATGGAGATGGCAACATTAAAACGAGCTTACCCGACAAAATATCATGAAAAACTGTTATTCACCACATCTGTAGTTGCGTATTTTGAAAAAAATATTTAGACAATATCTGCCTGTGTCAGATCATCATTCTCTTGCTATTATCCCATTTAATTGGGATCTTTTATTCTTCTTCCAAATCTTCCATTCTTCCCTATCATTCGCCAACTCGAACGTCGAAAAAAATGTAGTATTGTTACTTACGAACTGGAAATTAAATTACCGAGATAATGTAACAGGTAACAAGAAAACCTAGTACTTACATAAACTACGTTTTATTCAACTGGGATTAGGACAATGTAATATAACGCACACCCGATATGGGAAGCAAAGACACAGGTACACCTTTTGAACAGTGCAACCCGGTTCGAAACGAGTTATATGGACGTCACACTAGACTTTTTAGTATATTAATTGACACATTCTTTAACGTCACAGTAGTAGTAAATAATACACATTGATTGCAGCTCCATAATACTCACGAAGTTAACCGAAGTTGGGCGAATATGATAGTGTGGAGAGGCACTTTGCTGCGGAAACCTATATCGCCAACTACGCCTCGGCCAACTTCACTAATAGTGTGGAGCCGCAATAAAGAACGTTAAAGAGCGTCAAATATACTAAAATTAAATAAAAACACGGTCAAAAAATTATTGAATAAGCGTTCTTGCGATTCTGGCAAGTCTTAGTTTTAATATAATGCACAAACTCCTTCACTTGAACCGGACAAACTCGGGCTCTATTTTTGGTAATATACAGTAAAGCTCAAGGATAAACTAAGTACTCACAAGGCAAGCCTGTAGTAAAGTTAAAGAAAACTCTTAAGTGTGATATATTTGGTTATAGGTACCAAGTAATCACTTTGCTATTTAGGTACTAATTGCACTAGCCAACAAAATTTTACTTTTTCCGTTCGCCACTAAAGTGCTGCACATGTCTGGTGCCATTTACTTGTAGAAGTACCTAGTGGTAGTTTCATTTATTTCACGCTGAAGCTAAATCCAGGTATGTCATTGCTTGAGGATTTTAGGATTTGAGGGTATACCAATGTCTACATTAGGTATTATAGCGTAATAGAAAGACCTCATAATTGATATGTTACGTACGATTAAAATCATCAATATGTCATTAAATAAACAAAAAGATATGGAAAGAACTTTGAAATGAGATTATTATCAAGAGACGCAATTGCCTCAGGTAATCTTACAGTAATTTGAACACTGAAATAGTTACGACGAAGAGCGAGTGTGGTTGCACGGTCACTGCTAAAATCGACTATGTCAGTCACCAGAGTGCTCAGCAGCATCGCTATCTTAATATCTAGAGGACCCTGGTTCATTCCCTGGTTGCGGCACCATGACAAGGAAACAACTGTTTATACAATTTAATAATAATAATAATAATAAAAAAAAAAAAAAAAAAAACCGCTGACGTTGACACATGCCTTTTTGTAATCTTGCTCCTTTTTTATTTTGTAAAAGTGTTTTCATTCCGTTTACGCCGCAATTTTATACGTCCATTTATAACCTTTTATCTTATTTACCGTTTTCGGCAATGTGTACAGACTGCGAATATAATTTATTTACTAACTCTGAAAACGAAGATAATTCTGACAGCGGACGTATGTCACTTAAAGGCGAAATAATGAAAATAATATTAAAGGAATAAGTAATGATTACGAGATCAAGGCGCAAAAAAGCGGAACAAACAAACGCACGACCACCACCCCCGCCCGCCTCGTCCAGCTCCTCGCCATCATCGTCTGGCGACGAATTCGCTACTGCTGCGGACACCAGCGAGTCGAGCGACGAGCGCGGGCCGCCGCCCGCGCCGCCACAACCACCAGCACGACGAGGACGGCCACCGCTGCCGGCACGCTTGGGGCCTACGGGGCAACCTGCCCCGACCACGGCTCCCGCTACCGGTGGTATAGTGCGTCGCATGCGATGGACTCGAGTAATGAACGAGAACTGCATGCGCGCCTACTACGGGGCTACAGAGGGAGGAACCAACCTGTCCGCGTACCGGGACAGGATGCTGCCTCTGTTTCAGGCGTTTGATCCGACCATCGCCGTATCTGCGCAACGGCTATCCGATCAAGTGCGTTTCATTCAGCGGCGCAAGCTGCTAAACGACGCGACACTTGATCGACTGCGCCTGGAAGTACTGGCCGCTCGCGCGGCTTCCGTGCCGGCTCGGGATCCGCCTGCTATGTCACCGGTTCCGGCGCCAGCGCCCAACCTGGTGCCGGGGGTGCCGCTGACGGATCCTGAGGCCGATGTGGAAGACTACGCGAGTAGCGTAAGTACCCAGGCCAATGAGCAACTGAGGAGGGCTTTGGAGGAGGCGGTTAGGCGCTATCGATCCGCACCTGACTCTAGGCCGCGATTACCACGCTTACCGATGCATAAGCGTAACTTAGCGTTAATGGGAGCCCTGGATGCTTTGCTAGAACCGTACCTTCGGGCTAGCAAAGATTTAGCTGATACCCACTCGATCATGTACTGTGGGGCCATCGCGGCGTGCCGCGTTGCTCGTGTCAGATTCCCGGACACTGACCGAGCACCGCGGACCGCCAGGGGTGTTCCTGCCTGGCAAGTACGGATCGAGCGGCGTATCAGCTCGTTTAGGACTCTCATTGCCAAGCTAATCTGTTTTAGGGGGGGCAATAACCGCCCCCGTGTGATGCGCTACGTGACACAAGCCTTCGCGGGGACTGGCACCAGGCCCTGCGATTACATGGCATGTGTCACGGAGCGCATCGACTACCTAAAGCAGAAAGTTTATGCATGGGCAAGCCGTATTCGTCGCTACAGAGAGCGTGTGGATCGATTCCAGCAGAATCGTCTTTTCCAAAGTGACCAAAGGAAGGTATACCGAAAGTGGGAGGGAGCCGACCAATGTGTGAGCGACGGGCAACTGCCGGATCCTACTGCCATGATTAATTTCTGGCGTAGTATCTGGTCGGTTCCAGTCGAGCACACCGAGGGCGAATGGATGAATGTTGTCAGACGTGAGTGTGAGCCGATCGAAGCCATGGGGGCTGTGATTATCAGCCCCGATGATGTAAGCTGTGCGACCCGTACGACCCAGAACTGGAAAAGTCCTGGGCCGGACGGGTTGCACAACTTTTGGATCAAGTGGTTTCGATCCTCACACGAACGTCTGGCAACACAATTTCAAGACGCCCTCGAGCTTGGTTCCCTGCCATCTTTCATGACTACTGGTGTTACCTTCCTGCTCCATAAGTCCGGTAGTACCACGGAAGCCAAAAACTATAGACCCATCACGTGCTTGCCCACTTTATACAAGCTCCTTACGTCCATTCTGAGAACTAAAATTAACACGCACATTGTTGCGAACAATGTTTTGGCCTTTTCTCAGAATGGGTGTAGGGTTGGGTCCCGTGGTACTAAGGAGCTCCTCCTCATTGACACGACCATTTGTCAACAAGTCCGGCGGAACAGGGGGTCTCTCTCGACCGCTTGGATTGACTATAAGAAGGCCTATGATTCGGTGCCTCATTCATGGCTGGAGAGGATCTTAGAGCTGTATAAAATTGATACAGCTCTGAGATCCCTCTTAGGCGCGTGCATGAGGCAGTGGACCACAGTCCTTCGTCAACCAGGTGGCGGGGATGGCCCTCCTGGCCCGCAGGACTTGATAAGGATTGAGAGAGGTATTTTCCAGGGTGACAGTTTGAGTCCTCTGTGGTTCTGCCTAGCCCTGAATCCGCTCAGCACTCTGCTGAAGGATTCAGGACTAGGTTGCCGGCTTCGAAGAGGAGGTGAGGTCATTTCTCATCTGCTGTACATGGATGATCTTAAGCTGTATGCACCAAAACGCCAGGATCTGGTGGAACTACTGGAAGTAACTGAAGCCTTCAGTAGCGCCATCAAAATGGAGTTTGGTGTAGACAAGTGTGCGGTCATGCATGTACAGCGGGGGAAAGTCGTAAATTCCGCGAACTTACAGCTTTCTGAGACAATGTCCCTCAGGTCTATCTCCGAAGTTGAAACCTACAAGTACCTTGGTATGTCACAGTCATTGGGTATTGCGGACGGAGACATTAGACAGGCGTTGAAGGAGCGTTTCTTTTGTCGTTTGACAAAAGTACTTAACAGTCTTTTGTCCGGTGGCAATAAGGCGCGCGCCTTCAACGCTTGGGTGATGCCTCTGCTCACTTACTCCTTTGGCATACTAAAGTGGACTCAGACTGAGCTGGACGCCCTGGATACGAGGGTCCGTCAGCTACTCACTACACACCGCATGAGGCACCCACGCTCGTCAGTTATGAGACTGTACATCCCGCGTAAGTGTGGAGGCCGTGGCTATTTAAACGCCAAGGACCTCCATAACCGCGAGGTGTGCAGTCTTAGGGAGTATTTCCTAAACAACGAGTGTGGGATTCATCGCGATGTAGTAGCAGTTGACAAAGGCCTCACCTCTCTCTCCTTAGCAAACGAGAACTGGCGCAGACCAAAGGTGCTTAGCACTGATGACCGCAGGGCTGTATGGAAGAGCAAGGAGCTACACGGGCGGTTCTACAAGGCCCTTACGGGGCCCGATGTAGATCTGCTCGCGTCGGTGAACTGGCTGCGCTTCGGGGATCTCTTCGGGGAAACCGAAGGTTTTGTCTGTGCAATTGCGGACGAAGTAATGATGACGAACAATTACCGGAGATATATCCTGAAGGACGGTACGGTCGACATTTGTCGGGCATGCCGCCGTCCCGGCGAGTCACTCAGGCATATAATCTCCGGTTGTTCTCATCTTGCTAACGGCGAGTACTTGCATAGACATAACCTAGTAGCCAGGATCATTCACCAGCAACTTGCTCTTCGATACGGTCTTGTGGGGTCTGAGGTGCCGTACTATAAGTACGCACCGATGCCAGTTCTCGAGAATGGTCGTGCCACGCTCTATTGGGATCGATCTATCATCACGGACAGGACTATTGTAGCCAATAAGCCTGATATCGTGTTGGTAGATCGATCCAAGCGCCAGGCAGTGCTCGTCGACATCACCATCCCACATGACGAGAACCTCGTGAAAGCCGAGAAGGACAAACTCAGCAAGTACCTTGACTTGGCTCACGAGGTGACCGCCATGTGGGATGTTGACTCGACGATCATTGTCCCGATAGTCGTTTCGGCGAACGGTCTTATAGCGAAGAGTCTCGACAAACATCTTAAGAGACTCTCGCTAGATGGCTGGATCAAGGGTCAGATACAGAAGGCGGTACTCCTGGACACGGCGCGCATTGTCAGGAGGTTCCTCTCTCTGCAGCCCTAACCGCCGGTAGCCTGGGCCCTGCCCCGTTGCCGGCGGCACCCTAGGTTAGGTTTTTTTTATAATGTGTTTATATTTGTAATGTATTTTTTATATTTTACTTTTTATATAAATTTTTTGTAAAAAATACCTATCCTAAGAAACAAGATTAAATGAGTGAATAATAATAATAATAATAATAATAACTTCTTTATTTTCTCCACAAACATCAATCTTAAGACTAATACTTAAGTAGTATACCTAAATAGTATCCCAAAGAAGCAGCTACAAACTAAGATGTTTGTGGGACTGGTGTCCGTACTAAGTAATAATACTTGTATTACAGATCACCAGGCCCCCATCGTTTATAAGACATACTCGTGCTTTTTTCCTATATAAAATCTATTAGTAGGTATATTAAACATATATTTATAGTATTTATATATTTATAAGTATGTATGTACATATATACATAATATGCATGTGTGTGTGCGTATGTATATGTGTGTGTGTGTGTGTGTTTGTGTGTGTGTGTGTGTGAGTTAAGTTGACCTGAATAAAAATTCATTTTATATCATACCTGTTAATGAGCTGCGTTGATATATGATCTACATCCTAGGAAGACGGAATAAGTAAGCGCTCGGTATCAAAGTAATTGAGACTTTTCAAATAAGTTTCAACTATAATTTTGCATTTGTATCGAGTCAAGGAATGTATATCTAGTATACGGTGTAAGCAGTTGTAGAGATAGGGTCCTAAGAAACAGTAAAATTTATCACAAAATTTAGCATTAAAAAGAGATAGTTTAGCTACAAGGTGGTTACGTCTTGATGAGCTCAGTATAGGATCAAAAGGGGTAGAACAATGTTGTTTGAGAACTGTATTTAGAATAAATAGTTGTCTTACAGTCATGACATCAGCAATTTGATAAAGTTCTTGCGTTGGGAATAGAACAGGTTTGAAGAAACTTACCTTAAGTAAGGCTCTTTGACCACGCTCAATCTTAATAAGGTGCGTTTTGGAGGTACCACCCCAGGCAATGATGCAATAAGCAAGGATAGACTGGCATAGTGCGTAGTACACTTTTTTTATTATATCTTTATCAGCTGCATTACGAAGTTGTCTAAATATATACATAAGCTTCCTCACTCTACTACTTAAAAGGTCTATATGTGGTTTGAAAGATAGGACGTTGTCTATTGTGAGGCCAAGATATTTGATGGTGGGGGTGTTGTTAATACCTATACTTTCAGAGTTGGAGACACGTGCAGTTATTCTAAAAGCATCTACGGGTGGCAAGGATGAGTTTCGCATCGCAAAGGTCATATGCTTGGTTTTGTCTAGATTAAGTGTTAGTTGATTGAGACATAACCAGCTGTGCACTAGATTGAAACCCTCTTGCGCATACTCATAAGCTTCAGACCAAGAAGCAGCATTGAAAAGGAGAACTGTGTTATCAGCAAAAGACAAAATTTTACCCTGTTTCAGCTTAAGGCTTATTAAATCGTTGATGTACACGAGAAACAGGCTGGGGCCTAATATACTCCCCTGTGGTACACCGAAGGTAATTGGTAGCTCCGAACTTGAATAGGAACCAATTTTGACAAATTGTGTTCTGTTGGTAAGATAGTCTGTAAAGATTAATAATTGTTTTTCTCTTACACCTAATGTTTCAAGTTTCTGTAAAAGTTTAGGAATAGACACCGTATCGAAGGCCTTGGCTAAATCTAAAAATATTGCTAGACATTTATTTTGTTTATCAAGACATTTTACCACGTGATCTGTTAGCTCATGTACTGCATCTGTTGTAGATATCCTTTTGCGAAAACCGAATTGATTTTGAGATATAAGGCTGTGAGTCTCAAGGTATTTAGTTAGTCTAACATTAAGATTCTTAATTTAAGAATTCGTTCTAGGACTTTAGACATAGATGGCAGAATTGATATCGGGCGATAGTTACTGACCATACATTTGTCACCACTCTTGAAGATCGGGTGGATTTCGGCCTTCTTAAAGTATTTAGGGAATATTCCTTGCGCTAGGCATAAGTTGCAAATGTGTGTCAATGGACCTAAAATAACATTTTTGTACTTTTTTAGAAACGATGTTGAGATGCCATCCCAGCCTGTTGCACAATCTGATTTTAGTGAATCAATAATTGAAGATACCTCGTCAGAATCAGTGTCCAGCAATACAAACGAGCTTGAATGTATGCTATGGCTTTCTACAGAGTCAGGCTGTGAACCAGGGCAGGTTTCTGCAAGTGTTTTTCCAATATTGGAGAAGTAAGAATTAACTATATTGATCGATTCAGTTGGACTATTTTTTAATTCTAGAAGGTCAGTCGGCTGTATGTACGATTTATTAATATTAGTCGTTTCTCTTATGACATTCCACATTAGCTTAGGATTTGAGCCAGCTTTAGCAAATTCAGCTTTTTCATAAGCTATTTTAACTTTTTTGAGCAGGGCGTTACAAAAGTTACGGTATCTTTTGTACGTAATTTGTAGTGCATCATTATTAGGGTCTTTTTTTGCTTTAAGGTGAAGTTTATCTCGGTTTCGCATACACCTTAGGAGCCCCGGAGTTATCCAAGGCTTTATATTTCTACGCCTAGAAGAGCAGTTTAAAATACGCGTGTTACACATGATCGCATTTCTTATTGGATCAATAAGAAGCCGCGTTGCTTCATTTGGGTCTGAGCAGTTATAGATTGATTCAAAGCAGATTTGTTTAAGGTCGTTATTAAACCCGTCTTCATCTAACTTTTTGAATATTTTAGGACTCGAGGTTTGTTTAATCAAGCTAAGCCGTAATAAAAATGCGTAATGATCAGTCACAGTGGATTCCAATACTAATGTTAGCGCTGGAGTATTGGTTTTTAATATAAAGTGGTCAAGGCAAGTAGAACCGTGGGTGGGGAGATCATGTGTAGGTAGAAGCCCATGGTGAGCAGTGAGATTTAGATATTCTTGTGAGTTCGACTCATTATTGCCTGGGGTAATGTCAATATTTATGTCACCTGTTATAATTATGCTTTGAACAGCGGCAAGATTACCAAGAGTGTCATTAAGAGATTGAAAAAACAATGTCAAATTTTTGAACTCACAAGGGCGATAAATGGCTACAATAGCTAAGTTATTTCCAATTTTTACAATCATACAGTTTGCTTCCAAAAACGGGACTTCACAAACCGAAACATTTTTTATGTTGTCCTTAACATAGATTATCAGCCCGTCATTTTGATTAAATAAATTATTAGAGTTGAAATGTATGTATCCATCAATATGGGGAATGCAGGGGTTGCATGAAAGCCAACATTCTGTAAGGACAATGATATCTATGTTTGAACCAATTCTCTCAAGCAGCGTTAAAAAACCTAATATATTGGCCTTTACACTCCGAATATTTTGTGTGATAATAGTGTAACTTTTGTTATTTGCTGGTAATACATATTTACATTTTTCGGGTAGACATGAAAATGACTCTGATACAGAAACTTCATCGACGTTATTTATTAAATCATTAATGCTCGCGAATGTTAAAATAAGCGAATTGCGTCACAATGTTTTCGAGTAACGTTTTAAGACTGGTATAACACTTAATTCGATACAAATATTTAGGTGCAATTGCGATAACTTTCAGGTGTGAGTTTGTGTTGTGTGTGAATGTGAGAATAACATGGCATTTGTATGATATTGCTTTGAGAGAAATATGTAATACCTGCCCCTCTCGCGCCTACCGCGAACGGACGTCTCTAATGTGCACTCGCCGTTATTTTTTATAATTAAATAGTTAACATGGCAAAAGTTACCCTTCAAGCCATTGAAAGATCAATTCAAAAAGCAGTAGAACCGCTAGAGAAACAAATATCTGAAATTCACTTCAAAATCGACGCAATTTTAGCAAAAATTAATTCGGTACAAATAGAAAATAAAACGGTTAACAGCAAAGATGGCGCGAAAGCAGCCGAAGAGCGCACACAGCAGACGCCGAAGACGAACGATCCGGTCCCGAAGCCGGCCCGACGAGGACGACCAGCAGGTACGTCATCCCCTGCGACCGCGACAACATCAGCGCGCAGCGAGCGTGCGAGCGCGAGAGCGCTACATGCGCAAGCTATTGCCACCGCGCCGCGGAAGTCTCTCTCACACCCGCCGTCCTCGACTGCTGCACCTGTTACCGTCGCACCACCGAGTAAGCTCACAGCGGAACCAGCTCTGAAATCAAAGCCGAATGTCTCCGAGTGCACGCCGAACAACACCAGTGACGAGTTATCATCGTGCCCGTGCGTGGCCACAAAATCGGCGGGCCATAACGATCAACAAACGGTTGCAATTACAAGCAATGGCGATGATTCTTGGAAGACTTATAGTTCTCGTAAACGCAAGAACACCAAGCGTAACAAAGTAGTGGTAGGTACGGGTTCCAACAATGATGATATTAAAGGGGTTGAACAACTAAGATACATACAGGCCTGGTCTTTTAGACCTGAGACAACTACAGAAAATGTATATAACTTTCTAAAAAAAACCGTTAGTTCTGAAGACTACACTGTGGAAAAGAGAAAGATAAATACTGACAAGCATGCCTCATTTCTAATCGGCATACCGGAAGACTTATACGAGGCGTTCAATTCGCCTACGGTGTGGCCCCCGCGCGTGAGATTCACGGAGTGGTTTCTTATCCGCCCCCGCGGGGCGCGGGGTCATCAACGACGTCACTCAGGTGCAGCGCCACCGGCCGCCGTGCTTTCGCAACGCAAATAATCCACCCGCACTAAACGGAATTTACGAGCCCGATGCACCGCGCAATTTAGTCGTATGTCACCAAAACATACGCGCACTGGATAACAAGACGCAGAGGCTCGAACTACTACTTCGGAATGAACTGCAATGCGACGTACTCGCGATGACCGAACACTGGTTAGATAGTCCTAAATTAAAATGTATTTGTCTTGACGATTTCACGTTAATATCAAGTTTTTGCCGAACAAATTACGAACATGGTGGATCATGTTTATATGTACGCAATAACGTACGAGCGGTCGAAAATAGAGACCTAGCTTTATTAGGAGAAGAAAGATATTGTGAAATATCAGCAATTGACCTTATTGATTTTAATATTTCAGTAGTATGCGTATATAGATCGAATTGTCAAATAAGTAATAATGACTTCCTCTGTTATCTGGAACGTCTGCTCGACAAATTAAGTGATGTCGGGAGGGAGTGTATAATTTTGGGAGACACGAACATAGACGACACAGAGAGTAATATCAGACCAGATTTAAAAAAACTGTATGACTTGCTTACTACCCATGGTTTTATAAACGTGGTCAAGTTTCCTACTAGGGTTACGGCAACAACTTCAACTAACTTGGACCACATATACTGGAACGGCCAGCGCCCAGCGCTGCGCGCCGCGCCCGTCGTCACGCACCTCAGCGACCACCTCGCTGTGCGCGCCGAGCTGGTGCGACCCCGCGCCCCGCCCACGCCCCTCACTCGTCTCGCAAGGATTTACTCCACGCGAAACTACAATGAATTTCGGCGCGCGCTACAGAGTGTAGACTGGCCCGATGTAATATACCGGAATACTCATTCTGCCGCACAACTAATATCGTCTGTAATGAACACCCTCAGAAACAAATTTGAAATTTGCTTTCCAATCAAAACAGTTAACAATAAAAAAAGAAAAACGTGGGTAACTAGTGACATATACGACTTAAAAACTTTATTATTTGAAATTATAGACCTCGGAAAACGCTTTCCTGATAACGATAACATAGTTAATTTAATAAACAGCATGAATAATAAGTACACTAAGCTTCTTAATAGTAGAAAAGCAGATTTCTATAGCAAAAAAATCAATGTCAGCACTAACACTGTCAGGGCAATGTGGTCTGTAATAAATCACGAAAAGGGCAGGACGAGCCACGACCAAGTGGATTTTACGGACGTGATCACTGACTCAGATGGCACCAAATTTAAATCCAAAAAAGCTGCAGCGGATGCTATGAACTGTCGGTTCGTCGGCGCGGCCGCCGCGTGCGGCGCTGCGCCTGCCGAGATGCCGCGCGCGCTCGCTGCGCTGCTCGCCGCGCGCCCGCCCGCCGACCGCAGCGTTAGGTTCGAGCCATTTACACCCGATGAGGTTTTCCGTATCATCACTACTAAAGTAGCCAAAAAAACAACCAAAGATATTTTTGATATTTCCGTGATGCTGGTCCACTCCGCTGCATTAGAACTGTCTCCAATACTCGCCTTTGTCTACAACAGGTGCTTGCGTGATGGTGTGTTCCCCGATCCACTGAAGGAAAGTCGAATTTCCCCACTATTCAAGGGCAAGGGTATGAGAAACGACATCGACGCGTACAGACCTGTAGCGATTATTCCAGTAATAGCGAAGATATTCGAGCATGGCTTAAGTTCGAGGATATCCAATTTTTTAAGTTCCACCAGTGCTCTATCTGAGCGGCAATACGCATACCGCAAGGGCCGTTCAACTGCGTCATTGGCGCGCACCGTAGTTCGGCAGATAGTAGAGGCCCGTGAGCGAAAACAACAAGTCGCAGTCCTATGCTGCGACTTGTCAAAGGCTTTCGATGTCGCAGATCACGAACTTCTGACCAAAAAACTCCGTCACTATGGCTTCGATGGTCCTGCGCTGGCATTGTTGGCGGACCTATTGCGGAACAGAAAGCAGGTTGTAGTTGCTGATGGCGGTCGGGTTCGATCTGACGCCGTAACTTCCTGTATGGGTGTCGCACAGGGATCCTCCGTTTCCAACATCCTGTTCTCTCTATTGTTGAACGATCTCCCGGAAGCGATCAGTGATGGCGAGACGTTCATGTATGCCGATGATGTGGCAATTGTCGTGTGTGCCCCGACACATGAAGAGCTCGAAAAAAAACTAAACTCGACCGCCACATCAGTATCGAACTGGTTTAAAATTAATGGCCTCATTTTAAACACCTCCAAAACACACCACATCAGCTTTGACCTCTCTGGACGGCAAATGACGCCACTAGCGGTAATGGCCAATGGAACAACTATCAATCAGGTCGCTAGCTCAACATTTCTCGGTTTTGAGCTAGACAGAGGCCTCACCTGGAGCGGTCATATCGATAAAATGTGCAACAAACTGGCAACCGCATGTTTCGCCCTAAAACGTCTAGCGCGGATATTACCAGCAGATATGGTCCGAGCATGCTACTTTGCATCAGTGCACGCGCACCTGCAGTACGGGATCGAGCTGTGGGCGGGAGCCGCCGATTGGGAGAGGGCCTTTCGCCTCCAGAAACGTGCCGTACGTGCGATAGCGCGCGTTCCTCAAACCAACTCTGCGCGACCACTTTTTCAATCACTTGGTATCCTGACACTGCCATCGCTGTTGATTCTGCAGGTGGCAGTAATCGCACGAGAGGAGGTGGATGCAAATCCTAAGGATAACACCCCGCGAAGATATGAGACCCGCAGCGCTCGCGTCGGAAAGTTACCCCCCGTGCCCCATAGACTCGCGAAGTCTAATAAACTTGCACACATCATGGGTCGCAAAGTGTACAACCACCTCCCAAGGGACATTGTTACTGCACAAAGTGCATCCATATTTAAATTAAAACTCAAAAACTGGCTTCTCGAGCAGACGTTCTACGATCACAAGGAACTATTTAATCGTTGAAGAATTGATTATTATACAATAATATTGTACATACTTGACATGTAATTTTATATTATTAATAAATTATGATTATGATTATGATTATTATGTGAGCGTTGAATACATATTTAGCCTTATTAAATTGGTTTATAAAACTTATATAGCCTACAGTTACCTTAATGAGTACAAGAGAACATAACCGTAAAAAAAATCCATCATCCACGCAAGAACCAAAACACTTCCATAACAAAAACGGTAGGTATACATTACAAACAACAATTAAAGTCAGGCATAGTCATTGATGAACAGTTATTTTTTTAAGGTCTTCTTCACTTTTTATAAGTATGTAGGGGTCTCCTTTTTTATTCTGCAAATATATTTTTCCAAACGCCGTCGAACAGCTGTTGAAGTTGTGCATTTTCTTAAATTCGCGGGCCATAAACAGAAGTTTATTTGTTTTGCTCGTAAGACGTTCCGTGACGTAAACAGGTCTCGTAGGGCCATCAATTTTTAATGTCTTCGAATTCAGTTTGTTTTCGGGGTGCTCCTTATTATATTTACGGACAGCTGCTATCAACGAATCTTTCAAGGTCTGTGTTGTGACATTGATAACAATGGGGTTATTCGATTCGTTTTTACTTTTAGCGCGATAAATTTCGCGAATGTCATTTTGTTGGATCGGTACTTGCAATGTTGTGCCAATATTTACATTAAGAGATGAAAGAATACCCTTACTTTCCTGCTCAGCGATTTTGGGAACGTTGCGTATTTCAATGGAGGAATTTAAGCTATTTTTTTCTAGTTGTTCCACTCGATCCTCCAAGGTTTTAATATAGGATTTTTGGTTGCGGGATTCTAGTTGGAGCTCATTTATCGTATGAATAGCTTCCTCGTATTTCGCGGACATAAATTCGATTGAATTTTGTATGTCACTGTTTTGAGCTCTGATTTCTGTGAAACTTTGGTTTATGGAGTCAAATTTCAAATCTTGTTGGGTTTTTATACTCGTAATCATAATGTTGAGGTCTTTCATAGACGATTCGAGGCTGCTTAATATGTCATTACTCCTTTTACGCTTGTGTCGGTGCGTAATGTTTGCATCCATCGGCTCGCTGTCATATGCGGGCGATTTTAAGTCCGGTTCCGAGCGGTGCTGTTGCTGCATGGACCAAGTAACCTCTGGACATGACAAGCGAATAATAATACCAGGAGGGAACGGGACAACTATTTACAGAAACCGTTAAGAGCGACTGAGACATAGATCAGATGTTTTGTCCTTATCAGAGTTCCGCTTTTTTTTGTTTAGCGGATGATTGTCAAATTGACAGAGCTCCGCCAAATACTGCCGGGCAATTCAAATGTTGTGTTGTAGCCTACTATAAAACAACGAATATTGTGGATAATTTTACATTTCGAAAGTTTATATATGAATGATAGTGAGTGCTATTAGCTATAGATTTCTAAAACAATGGTGCGTTGCCCCATAATTGGCTGTAAAAGCGACACTGGCCAAAAAAGTGAAAATATAAGCTTTCATAGGTAAGTGCGATGTTTCGACTTTGCTTTTGCTTGATTTCTGCAAATATATATTTAATAATTATTTATACGATAAATAGCACAGCAAAATCATATCAAAACATCAAAAATCTGTTTAAAATCTCATTTTGTAATATCTTATTTTTAGGTATTACCCCTACAAATTCAATAGTCTTTACGTCTTGTCAGTGTCAGTAGTTTTTACTCTTTGTCTTCACCTTAACTTGACGTTCCGCCGCGTTATTTTACTGCTTTTTAATTTCTTTGCTTTATTCGATTTTAAGGGATACCTGTATAAGAATTCGTAAATTACCCTTAACTCATGGAGTTTTACAAATATATTTTTTTGTTTTAGATTTCTAAAATATGATCCTGCTTTACTCCAATGTTGGATACGTGCAACAGGACTATCGAATTGTTGCTTCAATCAAAAATGCTTGTATATGTTCACGACAATTTTGTTTAAAGGACAGTAAACATCTTGCCTCATGCCTCCTATGGGCTATCTTGCTGCTCTCTCGAAATTGTAATTAAATTTATGTAAATAAATATATTTTACCATTACATTTTGTCAGTTTTTTTGGAAAGTTTTATTGTAATTATTTTATAATTTGTCCCATACAATATAATAAGTAATACTTACATTTAAAACTAATTCACACTGCTAAAAACTAGCACTGGAAAAACGGGAGAATTATTTGGAACCTGGTAACCCTGTGTTAGTCATGTACTTTGCTGCTGTCCCTTTCGGGTATACGCATATGCCGAATCCATAGGTACTTCATCCAAGTGTTGCTGTGTGCGTCGAGGATCCGGCGAGGGGGACGGAGGGGGCGTGCTCTTGAGTGACATGTCGTTGAAGCCTCGCGAGGCGCTTCCGAGTACCAGGAGATAAGGAATGAATGGTTGCACGGGCGTAGGGCGAAGCGCATGGAACTAGCTCCGTCTCTTTTACACTGCAGGCCACTTATTCACGATACGCTTCTCGTTTATGCACTCCTAGTACTTTACAGAATTTAGTTGTTCTATTTAATTATTAAATTACTTTATTTTTCGAGCAAAAATTTAACACACGATACACGTCTATACGCTAAGCGATCCGAGAGGGAAGGGTTAAAATATATTGTGAGCACAACGTTGCTTCTACAAAGTTATAAAAAGAAGACAAGTTGTTGTTAGAAATTTATCAATATGTCGGTTTATCTCCGAAAATAATAATTCATATGTAGAGTAGTTGCTGTAGCCGAGTTGAACACGGCTTGGAGAGTATATTTTGTTAGCGGGCTGTAAAACGACATTTACACTTTTTTATCCTCATGTCCGAACGAAGCCGCTGGAAAACGCTGGTCAATGATAATTATGTTATACGCAAGTACAGCGTATGTAGCCGACATCATGGGTACCCTGCCGCAGAGCAGTGAGCTAGAGTACTAACAGGATAGTACACATTTGCTTAGTGCTTATAATTCCTTTAAATTTATAATTTGTTTCTATTGTAGATATTAACCAAAAAGTATTGCAATCAAGATATATGACAAATTGATAATAAAATATTAAATGCATAAATTCACATTGAGTAGCTGTCTAATTAAGTAAGTAAGAATTTAGATAAATTTAAACGTTTTCTTACCAACTTATTTTTACCCTTAAACAGAAAATAAATCTATTGTAGAGTTGTAATGGAAACAGAAGAAATTATTATACTTATTTGAAATCGGCAAAACAATAATTGTCAAATGTTAAGTAAGTTCATAAAATATTACTTGTAGCCGAATTACTAAAAATGAATACTAATAGCGTTGGAACAAAGAGAAGTTAAATAGTTTACTAAAAATGTATACTAATACAACGAAAACAGAAAAGGAAATAGAACTTATAATGCAACCTAGATAATTTTGGCTATCCTCCTGTACTGGAGGTGCCCGAATTGTTCCACGCTAAGGGTCCAGCTCAGGACTACGGCACCAGGATGCAGCCTTCCGGTCTCTTTACGTCTGCGGCAGACAAAGCCAGAGTTTGCTCTCCTTCTTCAATGTTCAAATGTTCTTAAAGGCTTCAGTTCGCTAAAGGATGCGTGTCAATTATCATTTACAGGATATCTATCTATCAGCAACAGACGTCCACTGCTTAAAATAGGCCTCAAAGTGCGATCCCGTGCAGACCGCATCCATTGATTCCCCATTATCCTCACGAGGTCATCGTTCCGTCCTCCTACGCTGCGCTTTCCTATACGTGGTCGCCAATTTTGCCGACTGTGCTGCCCCCATTTGCCATATATGTTTATTGTAATTTATTATTTATTCTATTCTTATTATTTTATGTCGTGACCAACGGGCACTAATTGATCGAGTACTCAAGAACATTGAGCACGCTAAATTTAAAGTGGAGTCTAGCACGTGACAATTGTACCTGCTGTATTGAGAATCGTAATTACCTTGCCTTTTGCTGCTTGCCTATATTTTTTAATCTTCTTTTCAATAACAGGAAAGCGCTCTCGGAGCCGTTGGCCGATAATTTGATAGTCCGTATTCAAGTTAGCCTTAAACACACAAGTGATAAAGAACTAAATTTAATGTCGGAAGCCTGATCCTTTATAAAGAACTATATAATAGTTGACAAATCTAATGTGGGAAACCTAATGCTTTGCTTTTTGACATCTTGTATAATTTTATATTTTAATATTATTCAGGTTATTTTTAATTTTATTAATTTATGATATCAGTGTGTATTTTAATGTGTAGATTAAGTTAGATTTAAGAATAATTTCAAACACAATGTATATTGTTATTGAATAAATAAATCAATCAATAAAACAATCCAAAAACTTACAGAGTTGAAACTTTATTTTATAGTTACTAAGCGCCTCTATGATTGGGCTTCCACCTACGCGAGTCCACACAGAAGATTACCTCTAGTTCTTCACAAGCAACTACATGAACGTGCATTTTTACATTTCCTTAACCTTCCCTTCTACTTCCCATTCCCACGGGAAAAATTACAACTTCATTATCTCTCCTTCAACAACGAATTCAGGACAGGTAGGTAAAAAACCATACTCGATTTTTAAGACCTCTAAATATGTAACAGTTGTATAATAGCAGTTTATGAAACTTACATAATGAAAGGTCGTAAAATACGAGTGTGGTTTTTCTACCTACCTGCCCTAAATTCATAATAGCATCATATGAGTGTTTTAAGACCTAATTATGTACAGTTGTATACACTACTTTATCTACACCCATTATATACCTACCATAGAAACTATACTAATCGGCTCTACATCATCTTGAGTCCCGTACAGATTGTTAAATAATTCCTGAAAAATACATTTACTGGATAGAATACCTAGACATCAAACATAATGAAAAATTTCACACCATACCAGATAATTCATTGTGTTTGATCTTTGTATCTAGTCTATAAGATTGGTGGATAAATAATATATTTCCTGCCTCGCACGACTGAATTGTGAAATGAATTGTCCCTTGCAGTATTTCCGGACCGATACGACCTTCAAACCTTCAAGAAGAAAGCGTACACCCACCTGAAAGGTCGACAACGCACTTGTGACTCCTCCGGTGTTGCAGGTGTCTATGGGCGATGGTAATCGCTTTCCATCTGGTATTCCGTTTGCTCGTTTACCCCCTACCCTACATAAAATAAAAACCGGTCAAGTGCGAGTCGGACTCGCGCACCGAGGGTTCCGTACAAACACTTTTCATACTTTAGTGGTTAAGTTAAGTTTGCACCTGGTATGTAAAGCGCCCCATACAAATGAGGTGCAAAGTTAACGCAACCAACCCGTTTGTTGTATGGGAGCTCCCCTTAAATATTTATTTTATTTTATTTTTAGTATTTGTTATTATAGCGGCAATAGAAATACATAATCTGTGAAAATTTCAACTGTCTAGCTATCACTTATCTTGAGATACAGCCTGGTGACAGACGGACGGACGGACGGACGGACGGACAGCGAAGTCTCAGTAATAGGGTCCCGTTTTTACCCTTTGGGTACGGAACCCTAAAAAATCAATAAATGCAATGGTTGCCTACGACTCGACAATATTGCATTTTTCAAGTTCAAAATCTCATCATAGCCTCTTATGTTGAAAAGAGCTTTCAAGTAAGTTAGGGCTAAAATTGCAAGTTAACAATGTTACCTAGATGGTAGGTAATTTGATAAAACTTACGGCATATATATCAGCGTAGGCAGCATACGCCGCGATGAACAACACCAGCAATACAGCACGCATGTCAGCAGGCTGGGGAGGATCGCCGTCCACCGCTATATAACCACGCAACTGTAATTAATACTTGTAATTAACATTTTGCAGCGTGAAATGACTCTTTAAGCCAATTATAGCGCGCATCTTCAGCCAGGGTTGGCACGTTCGTAGTATAGTAGCGAAGCCAAAGGATCGATTTTACAATTTTATTATTTTCTTGCTATTATTCATTATTAGTACTCATAACACAAGCCTTCTTGGGCTTAATTTGGGACTAGTTTCATTTGTGTGAGGTTGTCTGATATTTGTTTATTTATATTTGACCGTATTATATTTTTTGTACGTATATGTTTACCGATTTTCTCCGTCAAATGTAAACCAATTTTCAGAATCATCTCCTGATACATTTAAGGTTCTCCCATTATCATCAATTCGGGTCTGATGATAGAACTTGGAAGTGCTTATTAGATTTCAGGATTCGTTCAACGAAGACAAGCCGTTTTTGCTTTTTTAATCACCCCGATAAGCACTTTAGAGCCTGTATCATAAAAGTGACTCGATGGCGGTTCGGTCAACATAGACATGTACGGTTTTCTCTTTTCAATTCGCCTCGACGGTTGACCCTGGAGGTGCCTCATGAAACTCAGGATAACTTTAAGGTGACTACTGACCTTGACTCGATTAGCAGTTAGATTAAAGCCAGTATTATAAAATCAACTTGATGAAACCCTGGAAGTACCAAATAGATCTCAGCTGGTATTATTTCAACGCAGACATGCATGGTTTCCGCGTTTCGTGTAACCTTGATTTTGCAGTTAGAGCCAGTATCATAAAATCAATAAAACAAAGAAAAAATATTTTTTGAAATATGTGACTTCCAAGTTAGTCTAGGTACGCAAATTTTGTTTAAATTTTTTTCATCCAAAAGCAATTTTGATTGTTTTTCAAAAACCTCATAATTTAACAAAATAATAATTGTATGACAACCATTAACGCATTTTTTCAATGTAAAAATGGCAAATTCGAATTACTTATTTTCTCCATACAAATATTGGTACCCATAACGTATAACGTCGTCACTTGGTGGCCATTTGTATGGAGCGTTTTTAGCGCTCGGTAGGAATGTTTAACTTTGATGGTCATTTTTGCCTTTTAGAGCAGTCTAAGTGTAGTTAGTCCCATATATACATGTCGGAGACGGTCATGAGTATGGAAGCTCAACGAAACCAGTGCGTCATTGGAAGGCGACAGTAGCGCCCCCTTGAACCTGTTTTGGCGCGCTAGACAGAGTCTTGGTGGTTAACTCAGCGGACGCCCACCACACTTCACTTTGGGTCACCATCGAGTGCACTACTGCCTTGGAACTACCTCTGTGTCAGGAACTGTTATTTTGTGCTTCATTGTATAAGGAATAAATCAAGTTAATTGTACCTGAAGTGTTTCATCTCGCTCGAACTACCTCCTCGTCCACAACTATATCGAATAGCTCTAACTAATGTGCCACACACCGCACCCGGCCATCCCGACCCTATCATCGACATCAGAAGTTGGGATACTACCTACGGGCCCATGGGCGAACACGAAGAATGATGGAACACGAAGTGAATAAAACGGAAGAAAAAAGTTTGTGGTTACCCTTTGAAATACAACGAACTTGACATCACTAAATCAAGGAACAGGAGCTACAAGCGTTTACGTTATTGAAATTCAAGCTTACACCGTCACGGAGATCTACAAAACCGTATGAAAACAAATGAAGATTGCACTGTTTAAATGGTTTTCATTGCAAGAGAAACGGAGATGAAGAATTCGATTGTTTACTTCGTATAAAAGAGAAATCATCGAGGCTACAACTTACCACCTCGGCGTCAAAAGCCAGCAGTTAACAGCAAACCACATCGAAGTTCATTGTTTGCTTCAGTAACAGCGGGACACATCGTCAGTTGTTGCACCAGTGGAAGTGGCCCAGAAGCGACAGTCCACTACAAGTGACGCATGGACGTAGGCACCATGGCCCCACAGTCAGATTTTAAAATCACATCAGGTCAGTCGTTAACTTGTCACTACGATTCCGATACAGTGTTCACTAAAAGAAAGTGTACCTAGATGCTAGGGTAGACTTGAGTCACAATTATTTAGTTTAGTGGGTATTTGTCAAAAAAGTATTACCGGGCACTGGTAAAAGCAACACTCCAAGTGAAAGTTGAATATTGCGTGATAGAAATTAATAATCATTTGAAACAAAGTTCATTGCACGTTTTTCTAACGATTGTTTACGTAGTGATATAATATGAACGGACGCGAAATTTTGCTACATAGATTTGGTGTTGGATATTGGCGATATATGACCTATACGCAGTTTTTCTTATTTATTAAAGTTTAGGATGTAAACATTGCGCCATTGAGGGTGTATCAATCATACACCAGTAGTCGTGGCTGCGGTAAAAATCTACCCTCTTTTCATGATTTTCCAATCGTTCTGTAGAATTGAATTGAATTTGTTTACGTCTCGAATAGTTTCTTACTCGGTGTAATTTAGCTGGCGTATACATTAGTCTATTTAACGCCTATAACTTTTGTTAGAACTGGTGAGCTTGAGATTTGTTTAAACGATCCTAATGTTACTTTTAATTGTGGTGATCGCTATAGCCTAAATAGTTAAACTGGTGACACTATAGGATTGGGAGGATGTTAGGACATCCAGAGTTTATGAAATTATTGCTTGACTTAAGTTTTGACTTTAATTAATAATGTAATGTTTACTTCATAACCGGGAAAGATTTAGTATCCAAAAATATTATACAAAGTAGGCTTGTTACTAAAGCGAAAATAATTATTTAATTTAAATCTTTTCTTGTATCTACGAGTACGTCGTGGATTAGATGTTGACATTGACGTATCCTAATTAAAGTGTAACTTTGCTGGATTGATTTGAATTTCCTTTTTTTATTGGATTTAAAGTTAGAATAACCGGCTTAAAAAGATGCCCGAGGGGCAAGTACCTATTAAGTTTCTAGATTCAGAGAATTCTGAATTGGTGGAGTCAGATTGATAACTTTACCATGTTGGTAAGTGTCCTCTAGAGTCACAGCTATGAAATCACAGGGCTGATTTCATGTCTCACATAAAACCACAGGGCTGGTTATATGTTGAGTAACCACAGGGATGGTTGTATAGGCTACAGAGATAGCCGGACAAAGGAGGCACTGTATCCAATATTTTTAATTATTGTAAAAGCGGTAATTTGTATTAATGGGTGCTTGTTCTTGAACTATTGATTTATGTTTTTGAACTATTGATTTGTATCAGATGTTTATCTTCTTTACATATGATGTAACCTTTTATTTGTTGCTTGGGATACTGTGCTTGCTGTTTTTGTTTCAGGAAAAGATACGTGACCTCAGTAGTTATCAGCGAATCCGTGAGTCGTATGCTTCGGCTGCCGCGGTACAAGACATGACTCAATGAACTGCACAAAGGCGAGCGACAGGGCACCTTCATCCACTGCGAAGAAGGTTGACATGCCTGACGTCACCACACTATATGAGGCATTCTTGTTCTGTTTTCCTTTTTTTTATTATTAATACATATCTATAATGCTTACCCGAAGAGCAGCCGCAGCTCGCCAACAACAGGAGCTTGATAAACTTCAAATCACATTACTAGAATTAAAAAAATCCAAGGAGTTGTGTGCACAATTGCTGAGTGAGAGAGAGGATAGTGAGAAGGAACTGTTATTGGTACTTGAGAGTAGAGATAAGTTAAAAAAGGAACTATGTACATTAGAATGTGACTATGATAATTTAAATTGTGAGCGGGCCAAGCTTCAGGAGACGGTTGATAGGTTCACTGAGTGTAGCGCTGAGTACGAGCAGGCCCTAAAGCAGATCAACACACTGGAGAGAGCGCTGCATGATGCCAACGAGCAAATCATCGAGCTTCAGGAGGCCCAAAACGAGAGTACAGCGGCTCACACCCAGAGCTTATTTGAAGAACTTGTCGGACCGGTCCCGCAGTTGGTTACCGCTCCAATAGAACACCCTGTGACTGCCATTGATTGTGATACTTCCACTACTACAAGGTTAGTAAATTGTAGCGGTAAAAAACTAAAAAAATATATAAGGATCAATATAAAGAAAGTGCAAAAGTTGTCAAAACAAAACAAATTGTTTTTTAAGAAACTGAGATCCTGCAAACTAAATGTAAATCTAGTGGATAAGGTAGATATGTATTGTGCTCAGTTAGAAAATAGTAGGTTAAAATATGAAACTGACACACAGACATTAAAGCTCAAAATTCAAAGTTTAGAGGATACAATTAATTCATTACACATAATTAATGACAATTCAAAAAAAATTATACATGAATATTCATTGGCCATGGATGATTTGATATCACAAATTAATTATAATTCAGAGCGGTTTGAGTCACTGACAAATAATCAGTCCTGCTTATGTAAACAAGCGAGTGATAATTTGTCCACTAGTGTACTAGAACCGAGCCTGTGTGCCAGTTTACCACAAAAATCCAACAATGACAGTTCCTTCGACAACATGTCAAGCACACCTAACTCACAACCAAGTGTTATTATGTATTGTGATGAGACAGGAACCAACATGGGGCCGCTGTTAAATTGACATTTAAAGGGACATAGTGTAATTAGCAATTGTCTGCCCTATAGTAGCCTTGAAAATATTTCAAAACAAATTCTGAACGACAGTAATATTAATTTACAGACAACGCTGCTTATTCTTATTGGAAACAGAGGAAAAGTGAACAAAAATAATTTGATTAAATTTTATGAAACATTAAACACACTCACAGTAAAAGAAATTATTATGTTCACTTTTCCTTATTGTGAGCAACTGCCACAATCTGAAAATGATGGTAGATATATTTTAAATTTAGCCTTATATAACCTGTGTACATATAGTGATAAGTTTATTAATAAATGTTAGCAATTTGTATTTTTCGACAAAAGGTAAGTTTTACCTTTCCAATTATTTTAAACGACAAATAGTTTTGTCACTATCCTATTTACTTGACATTTCTACCAAGAATTTGGTACATCACTCTGCTTCTATTGAGCAGTCAGATGTAGTATTGTGTAATGATTTAAACTAAGAGTTAAGACAAAGGAGAACTCCTTTTCTGGCAATAAAAATTACATCCACCTGGTTCATCAAAACATTCAATGTATTAGAGGGAAAGATTTATAGATAGAATTATTTTTAAATGCTTGTAATGTTGACATTCTATGTATATCTGAACACTGGCTTACTAGTAATGAAATAATGCCCCAATTCAATAATCACCAGGTGGGTAGTTCGTTCACCAGACTTAGTTCCATACATGGTGGGTCGTTAATAATTTTAAATAATCAATTAAAATTTAAGGAACGTAAGGACATTGTATCCTTGTCTGTTGAACGGACCATAGAATTAAGTGCAGTAGAATTAGAGCAATTTATTGTTGTTTGTGTATATAGGCCGCCCTTAAGTAATTTTGATGTTTTTCAAATTATTATAGAGTATGCTCTATTTAAGATCTCTTTCTGAGAAAGAAATTGCTTATATGCGGCGACTTTAATGTAAATATTTTGGAAAATTCAACAATAAGTATTAGATTGTTGAATATTTTCAAATCTTTTCATCTACACCACGTATTTATGGAGCCTACTAGAGTGACCGCTACTAGCGCCACCTGTATTGATAATATTTTCACTGATATTCTTCCTTCTACGCATAGTGTAATTAGTAAACTGGAATCAGATCATTTAGGCCAATTGATTGTGTTTGAGATATTAAGGAAAAATATCGTGAAAAATCAAATTACTTTTGTACCGGTAACCACGGACCGTGTGGAAAGAATGAAACAAAATCTAGTTCAGGCGCTACCCTTTTTGTCTTCCGACATGGGTCCTAACGACATGTATAACTTATTCTTTGAAACTTTTATGAAAAATTTTAATGCAATATTTACTTCCAAATCGGTCGTGGCTGGCGGTGCACCAGTATTTAGTGAATGGGCTACTGCGGACTTACACAAACGCAGACAAGCACTGTACGCCTTGTACGAGGAGCGGCGGTTTAATATGAGTGATGAATTTAAAGAACACGTAAAACAGTATTCGAAGCAATTCAAAATTGATTGTCATATTGCTAAACGCAATTATTTATCCCAGAAAATCAAGACTAGTTCTGATATTATCAAAACCACCTGGAAAGTAATTAATATGGAAACTGGTAAATCGAGGCATGCTATTAGTGATCCTAAATTAAATATTGATGGTAAAATTATAGATTCTAGTTTAGATGTAGCAACAGAATTTGAAAACTTTTTCACCGATATACCAGTGTCCACTACAAAGTTTTTAAACTCATCACCCTCATCAGCCGTTACTTTGTTAAAAGATAACGTCCCAGAATGTAGTAGATACCTTAGTTTTGAACATATCAGTACCTCAGATGTAGTAAAGGCGTTTAAATCGATTAATGTCAAAAAAACTAGTGACCTCTGGGGGGTCTCCGTCCATGCTGTCAAATCCCTCATTGATATCATAGCGCCTGACTTAGTAGTTATATTCAATAACAGTGTAGATTGCGGTGAGTTTCCTGATCTGATGAAACATAGTAAAATAACTCCTTTATTTAAATCAGGTAGTACTTCTGACCCCAATAACTTTAGACCAATATCTGTACTACCAACATTTAGTAAAATTTTTGAAAAGTTAATTTTGTCTCAATTATTAAGACACTTTAATTTGAACAATTTAATGCATAACAAGCAATTTGGTTTTACGCGGGGTCGCTCGACATCCGACGCTGGAGTCTAGCTAGTAAAATGTATTTTCGATGCCTGGGAGGAATCACGAGATGCCTTAGGTATCTTCTGTGATTTATCTAAGGCCTTCGACTGCGTTAATCATGAGACACTGATCAGGAGACTACACCACTATGGAGTTAGAGGATCGGCAGTGAAATTGTTAGAATCTTATTTAAATGGTAGAATACAGAGGGTTGATGTGAATGGAAAGCGATCACCTGGGTCATTAGTCTCTATGGGTGTGCCGCAAGGATCAATATTGGGACCCTTCTTGTTCCTTATCTACATTAACGACTTGCCACAGCTCATAAAGACCCACCATGATATAGTTTTGTTTGCGGATGATACTTCACTTATTTTCAAAGTCGCACGAAACCAACAATCTTATAATGACGTAAACAATGCTATATGTAAAGTAGTGAATTGGTTTAATGTAAATAATTTGTTGTTAAATGAGAAAAAGACTAAATGTGTTAAGTTTGTCACGAGTAACGTTATACACGAGCAAGCAAGTGTTATTGTTAAAGATGAGGAACTGGAACTAGTTGATAGCACAGTTTTTCTCGGTATTACATTAGATTCTAAGCTCCAATGGGGTCCCCATATTGCTAATCTCTCGAATAGACTGAGTTCTGCAGCTTTTGCAGTTAGTAAGATCCGTCAATTAACAGACGTGAAAACAGCTCGATTAGTATATTTTAGTTATTTCCATAGCATTATGTCGTATTGCATATTACTTTGGGGCAGTGCGTCAGATATTAATATAATTTTTGTTCTCCAGAAACGGGCTATTCGTGCGATATATAAAATGCACCATAGAGACTCGCTTAGAGATAAGTTTAAGGACATTAATATAATGACAGTGCATTGTCAATACATTTATGAGAATCTTATGTATGTACATAAGAACATTGCCAATTTTAAGAAGAACTGTGATATACATAATATTAATACTAGAAATAAGCATAAGCTCGCAGTGCCTGCCACTAGGCTCCATAAAATAAGAAAATCATTCATGGGTAACTGTGTAAGATTTTATAATAAACTTCCTAGAAGCGTAACTGACTTGTCTGTTGGTAAATTCAAGAATTATGTAAAACGTGAACTTATTTCTAAAGCTTATTATAGCACTCAAGACTACATGAATGATAACGTGTTGTGGGATTAGTGAAAATCAAGCAATGTTTTGTGTAATTATTGTAACGAGTACCTACCTATCAGGGTACTGATATTTTAATTTTAATAATTCTTATTATAATTTTTGACATTTAGAATTTTATTCTAGAAATATTCTAGCCTCTAGTTTTTTATTTATATACTTTTTTTGTGTTGACGATCCTTTTTAGGATTTTTCTTTTATTTCTATAATGTTGTTTTTTATGTTTTTTTATTTTATTTTTAGTATAAGTTTATCAATAAATTGCTCTGCTCTCTGTAACTGACGATTCGAAAGTGCTTGTAGCTAGGCCTACTTGAATAAAGAATATTTTGACTTTGACTTTGACTTTGACTTTGAATCTAGTGAGGAGTTCTCATTTTATTGTGATTCGATTGCCGAGTAATCGCTTATGGAAGTGTTTATTTCCAATAAGTTTCATGGCAATTGGTTGTATAATTTTCAGTGACTATGTATGACGTGTACCAGTCTAGCTAAAATTGTTAGTACTGTGCAGTAAATCGAGTTACTGAAGCGAGCCTATTAGAAATGTTGACATGAAGTATTGTAAATTGAAAGACTCTTTGCGATAAACTTAAATTCCGAACGTGCGCGTACACTTGCACGATAGGTTGAGGGAAATGCCACGGAGCTATGTACCATTTGAAGTAGATGAACAAGATAGTGAGACTGATAGGAAGGTTCTCAATTCGGTTGGTCGACCGTACCAGTCACTTCACCGTATCCGTAGTCCGGTAGAAGTCGGTATCTGCTCTGAGCAGTCCGTGGATACGCGGTGCGCGATAAGTGCTGGCGGAGGTCGGGTCTCTCGCAGAGACGGTAGAGTCACAGGGCTGACTCGGCGATCGAGATACCTGTTTTGTCGAATGGATTTTTGTTGATTTAAATGTTTTGATATTGTCAATAAGGCGAGCCAAAAAGAAGTAAAATGGTGGTACATGGTTTCTACTGTGTTTTCTAAGGTAGAAGTGGTAAATAGCAAGCTTGTTTCACAACAAGTATCATTGTAGTACAATCGCATTTAAAACGTATTGCACTATTGAAAGAATACCTAAGTAATGTTACAATTGGTAATTGGTATCCTACAACTACATACCATAATTCGATTTGTATCTTTTGAAATATTGCGGTTATAAAACAGAAACTTTCACTTAGTTGTCAAAATGATTTTTGTGATATTCTTTGTTTTGGTGTCAGTAACTATTTGCTGTGAAAGGAAAGATGAAGTTTTTGTTTTGTCTTACCATTTTGACGTGTTTGTCAGGAGTGACCGAGAGGATACTGTTTTGGTTGTTGATTGTTTCAGAGCAACACACGAGGACGTGTGTCATCGCAGGGTGGCCGTGTCGGAGACGGTCATGAGTATGGAAGCTCAACGAAACCAGTGCGTCATTGGAAGGCGACAGTAGCGCCCCCTTGAACCTGTTTTGGCGCGCTAATAATTGTATGACAACCATTAACGCATTTTTTCAATGTAAAAATGGCAAATTCGAATTACTTATTTTCTCCATACAAATATTGGTACCCATAACGTATAACGTCGTCACTTGGTGGCCATTTGTATGGAGCGTTTTTAGCGCTCGGTATGAATGTTCAACTTTGATGGTCATTTTTGCCTTTTAGAGCAGTCTAAGTGTAGTTAGTCCCATATATACATGTCGGAGACGGTCATGAGTATGGAAGCTCAACGAAACCAGTGCGTCATTGGAAGGCGACAGTAGCGCCCCCTTGAACCTGTTTTGGCGCGCTAGACAGAGTCTTGGTGGTTAACTCAGCGGACGCCCACCACACTTCATTTTGGGTCACCATCGAGTGCACTACTGCCTTGGAACTACCTCTGTGTCAGGAACTGTTATTTTGTGCTTCATTGTATAAGGAATAAATCAAGTTAATTGTACCTGAAGTGTTTCATCTCGCTCGAACTACCTCCTCGTCCACAACTATATCGAATAGCTCTAACTAATGTGCCACACACCGCAACCGGCCATCCCGACCCTATCATCGATATACATATTTTGATCTTAATAAAATTCGTCAAGCCTATATCTTTTCAGCTAGATACTTAGCGTCATATTTTGGTGGTTCCACTCCCCCGGGGCACTGGTTCATAAAAAAACGCCCCTTTAACCAGGACACGTAGGACAATTCACCATGAATGACTCGCCGAGTTGCCTGTAGCGCCGTCCTAAGACCTGCTTATGATCTATCATTTTATATATTATTCATTAGCACATACAAAACAATGTGTTTAAAGTGCGCTAAACTATGAAACAGTTTGTTGGCGTCACGTTCTGTCATTATCATTGCTGAGCAAAATTATGCTTAACTTACTACATAACTAAAGATAAACATAAAATATACAAACAAAAACACAGTCATCATACCAATGTAGAATTTATTGCGTTGTAATAAAGTTTATATCCGTTTACTAATGCATGGTAAATGAAGTTACAAGACATTATAGGTAGGTACATGATACGGTAGATACAAATCTGGAGTAGGTACATTTGGGTGGATCAACTTCTTCTTGCTGTTTTTCTGTCCCGTGGCCCAGAGGAGAATAGTGATTCAACTTCTTAGAATGACACAAATTGTCACAAAGTTATATCTTATCTAGAAAGGCGCGTCGTCTGCACTTTGAAGAAAACGTCGTGCGCATAGGCCCTAAATATGAAATATCGCGAAAGACTTGTTATAATGAGTGTTAATTACCTAGCTACAGTTGATACCACACACATACAAACAAAGGTCGTCGCTTAGGTTAAGGATGTATCTAAATGTGTGACGGACACATATCTCATATAATGCTGTCTAACTTAAATATATCTTATGGATTAAAACAATATTGACAACTGAAATTATGTTTATTTGACTGGGACTGATTTTCATTACTATAGGAGCATATCAACAGAAGATCTGTAAAATTAATAAGAATATAAATAATTTCAAAATTTTTGCTTCTTTAAATTTTACTATTAACTCTTAAATGCATTAAGCGTAAAATCCAGCTTACATAACAAGGAATTCAAGATTTATTTAAAAGTAGGAATAAGAAAATTAAATACGTTTTAATATTTCTTATTAGGAAAGCATATTACAAAAAAGAGTTTAACAACAGTTACAATAAATAAACAGAAGGCAAAAATTTGAAAATCTCATCTACATCTTTTTTATGCGCACGCCTCGGTCGAACCAATTAAATATAATATTCAATATTTTACGGATATATAAAGAATTTCACGTATGTAGGAGAAATATTTGTATTATGATTTTATTTATTTATTTGTTTCACCATAAAGCACCAAATATCTCGTTTAAAAAAACACATGCATTGAAGGGTTACGCGATATTTAATGTTTAAGCCCTTACCCTTTCTAACTAGTAATAATAATAGAAGGGCTTTTAAACATTACAGATGCGGTGAACTTTAACAGGGAAATAAAATAAACACAAAATACGTTTAACGTGACTTTCAAAAAAATAAGAACACATTTATATTTGCACACCTGTGTACAATATAAATATGTCTAGGAACTAAGCCGCTTCGGAGAATAATACGCACTATGCAAGTATACAAAACGGGTATTTTTGTAGGGAACCCCCTCTTGTTCTTTAATGTTTTATTTTATTTCAAGTATTCGTTCTTAGCGGCCGGCCATAGTAGCACACCTAATGCGACATTTCAAGTCTCTATCCATTACGGTTCCAAAGATACAACCATGAGTTCATGACAGACGAACAGTGGCGTAATATTGGCATAGGGTATGGAAACCAAGAAGGTAATACTACACAATATGTCAGATGATATATGAAATTATACTATAGTGTAACTTACGATCTGAAAATTATAAAAAAATATGCAATTGAGGATAGGTAATTGATTTTTATTGAGCCTACTTAAATTTATTATGTACATTTTCATTCCCTGATCCCCAGAACAATCAAATCGCAAATCTGACAAACCAGACCATTTGGCGGTTTCGAATAAATCATTAATTATACAAATGTCTGCGTGTCCAGATGAATAAACAGTAGTCTTGTTACTTACGCCCTGAAAATTAAAACATTATCAGAATATTTGAAATGTTGAACTGATATTATGATGATATAATAATAACCTGCGTCAGATTTTCAGCAGAATTAACTGACTCAAATACTCAACTGAGGTTGAAACACCCGACTGTAACTACTAAACAGTGCAAGCTGGTGGGAATCGAGTTCTATGAACTGGTCCATAGAACTGTTACGTAGTTTATTAACGACGTTAAAGACTGCGTCGGTTATGCTAAAAGGCATGAAAAATAACCGGTCAAGTACGAGTCAAAGTTTCAGACAGCGGGCGCAGCGAATCAGTTTTCGTTGTGAGACTCTGACTACGTACTTCAAATTAATAGAGCTCTTAAAAGGTAAAAAGAACCAGCTGCATTTTAAAGACTTAATAATGGTATACTTAATAAACTAAATACTCACAAAGCAAAACTGTAGTAAAGTTAAGGAAAACTCTTTAGTGAGATACATTTGGTACCAACCAACCGCATTATTACTTAAATAGGCAGTTACTATTTACACTGGTCAGCAAAATTTTACATGTTTTCACCAAAAAGTCAGATATAAATACCAATCACTTGCAGATTTTTTCACGCTGAATCCAAATCCAGTCACAAAATTGGTCGACGACATATTTTATCATGCTTATCCAAACTTAATATTACTATGTGATTCTGTTTGTTACATTTATTTTTTTGTTCGTATTTTTCTCGCAGCACCCTCAACACAACTAAATAGGTTATTTAAACAATGAATATTAAATTACCGTAAAAGGAATGCGGTCTCATATTTAATTATAAATATAATATTTAATACCTAATAAAATATTAAATGCATAAATTCACATTGATTTCCTGTTTATTGAGTAACAATCCAGAAAAAGTTAACAGTTTTCTTACCAACTTCTTTTTACCCTTAATAAGAAAATACATAAATTTAGGAGTAATTTTCAAAAAACATGTATTTATGTTAGTTAAGGGCTGAAATTAAATAAGTAATCATAATTATGAAATACGCAAGTAGTTACAACCGGGGAGTGTAGCCCGCATAATGAGCACCCTGCCGCAGGGCAGTGGGCTACAGCACTGTCTGGATAGGTTCAATCATTCATTCATAGGTATCATTTCACAGAAAAACGTTTGACAGAAAATCGTTTGGTAACCACAAAATGATAATTTGACAATTATACACTTCACAACTGCATAATTTCACAAAGAGTCATTTGACAAAAATACATTTCACAACTGCATCATATCACAAAACACTTTACTTATATGAAAAGTCATCATTCGACAAATATAAACATATCACAAAAATAATAAAATATTTAAAAATATAATTATTTTTTTGCAATTTAGTTCTTTTACAATCAATCGCGCAATCGCTCTTTAGCGATAAGACCGCCTGTTGTTTACTCCAATTCTAATTTCTTGCATTGTATTTCTCCTGTAGTTTTATGAGGTGTGCAATAAAAGTACTAGTATTGTAAATTGGTCGTTTTAAAAATTAGTACTTGTTTATGAAAAACTGGGGTTATGTAAAATATTTCACTAAAATACCTATTTACGTAATAAAATTGCTTAATATTAATTCAATTTAATAATCCTAACTAAGCAATATTTAATAGTGTAATATTTAAATTGATCGGTATCGGTTTCAGCACTCGCCGACCGTCTGTTTGTGAAACAATATTTTCTGAAATGACTAATTCGTGAATGGTGAAGTTTTCGAACGCTGTTTGTCAAAAGAATATTTGTGAAATGATTGGCTACCGTAGTGATACTATACATCCGCTTAAGTTAGATGTAGGATGAGACTACTAATAGTTCCTTTAAATTAATAACTTGGTTTTGTAGTCGATGGTTTAACGATAGGTGTTGTATTGTGATCAAAATATGTCAAATAGATAGTAAAATATTAAATGCATAAATTCACATTCCGTTCCTGTTTATTAAGTAAGAATCCAGATATAATTAAAAGTTTTCTTACCTTCTTCTTTTTACCCTTAATAAATAAAAACATAGATTCATAAATCTCACAAGTCGTTTTCAAGGAACATGTACTTAGTTAAGGGCTATAATTAAATAATTCACTAACTAATACTTGTAATTAAGAATCCAGATCAAATTCAAAAATTTCTTACCGACATCCTTTTAACCTTAATAAGAAAAAAAACTTGGATAAATCCATGATTCGTTTTCAAGAAACATCTACTTAGTTAAGTGCTATAATGAAAGCAAAACCTAATTGATTCTTATGTGTAACGATCTTTTCCCACCCATATCTTTTTTATCACTAACTTTCGTTACACAAACTTGTCTTTCTAGTCTTTTTTGACACAAAAATTATGAACGAAAAATCGGTTTCAAATATACCAATAAGTCACAATACCCTGATAGTAACATTGATTATTTATGTTAAGAAACATGTTCAATCATAGACACAAATATCTAAAACAATCAGCATTTTTGAACGGATAAGGAGCCTTTATTTCGTGAGCACGGTCGCTGCAGCGGGTCACACTCGTTCTATTGCCGTTTGATACTCAGTAACATTGCCTAGTGA
Source organism: Apotomis capreana (assembly GCA_947623375.1). Classification (NCBI taxonomy): domain Eukaryota; kingdom Metazoa; phylum Arthropoda; class Insecta; order Lepidoptera; family Tortricidae; genus Apotomis; species Apotomis capreana. The sequence continues at coordinate 6,102,704 of OX392520.1, forward strand.
CATTCAAACATTACCTTTAAACGTATTTAAGAAAAAGCTAGTAAGTTTTCTTATTGATAAGTGTTTTTATTCGGTTTCGGAGTTCTTGACATGTGATAATTTTTAATTTGTTAATTTTTATTTGTGTTCTTTGCATGTTTCTAGAAGTATTAATTTTAAGGAATTAAATAATAAACTCTATTGACTATTTATTGATTGCTGTATGTTAAGAAATGTACTATTATTTAATTAAGAATATTATACAAAATAAAAAGTATATAACTCATCCTTAAAAACTTGTTACCTATTGAGAGCGCTAAATTCACCTTAAAGTGGCGTCTAGTAAAGTCTATGCACGTGACAATATACCTACCGTATTGAAAATCATAATTACCTTTTTTTTGTTTGGTGGTTTCCAAGCTGGTTTTGATTTCGAACGTCTTTCAACCGCAGGAGTCTCTCGGGGCCGTGGGGGGATATTTAGATGGTCAGCCTTAAACAAAAAAAATATTATGACAAATATGCGCGAAGCCTGATTCAAAAACGTCCAGAGCTGAAACTTTCTGAGTTATTATTACATATTAAGCAATAATGATTACTAGCGCTCCAAAAGTGAAGCACTTATTATGAGTCAAATGGAGCTTACGCTATGGCAGCGCTTTTGTTGATCTACGTAACTTTTTTCGATATAATATACCTATAAAATATTATGTTGCGTTAAAAGTATATACACCTACCTTAGGAACTATAGGATCTGTCTTTACATTATCCTGAGTCTCTTGCAGATTGGTTAGTGAATCCTGAAAATACATCTACTATTATAAAACTCAAAAATTTGTATTATTAACTATGAATTCAATTGATTCCATCGTTGATTTATATTTCATTTATTAGAATTGCACGTTGTTTTTTGTTTCGTATGGGCCATCTATCGGTAGGAATATCTCTGTGCGGTGCCTATTCCAAAACATGATAGGTTTTAATTTCGGAACAGGGATAGCAGGCCATCTAACACTGTCCGTGTTACCCTCCCACAATGTTGAAACTGTGTCATATTAATCAAGTGCAAATTATAAGCTCCTTAACTCCAAAAATCTTTAATATTAAAGATTAGAAGTAAAGTTTTTTATGTATTTTTTATTAAGAATTTTCTGTGAAATAAACAGCTAATATTTTTTTTTTTTAATCTAAAGATACTAATTTTTGCTCGATTACAGTAAAAATCGAATGTGGACGAAGTGGCGGGCATCTTCGTAACATAAGGTACCTTAACATATTATCAAGGTACAATTTTTTTTTATTAAATCAACCATCCTGGCTGCTGCAGCGTCCCCTGGTCATTACCATAAATCATCTAAAAATCTGCTCTGAAATTATAACAGTTTATTGCAAAAATCCACATCGAAATCGGTCATGTAGTTTCCCAGAAAAATGCTAACATACATTCAAAAACAACCACTATTGAATTGTATTTTAATATTAATATCGCCTCCGTATCTCTCTAAAGTCGTACCGTGCTAACAGCAGTCTAATGCCTACCGGACAAAGTAACCTTGTAGTGTCAAAGTACCCCGATGTTACGGTAATGATGTCGTTGCCGTTTGTGTAAGAACGAGTATAGTAAAACTTACAGAGTCTATATCAGCGTAGGCAGCATACGCCGCGATGACTAACACCAGCAACACAGCTCGCATGTCAGCAGGCTGAGAGGGATCGCCGTCCACCGCTATATAACCACGCAACTGTAATTAATATTTGTAATTGACGGTTTGCAGCGTGAAATAACCCTTTTAACCAATTTCGTAACCGCCTATCGCTCTCTTTCAGCCAGGGTTGGCACGTTCATAGTTTTATTATTTTTACGAGCGTGGGGCTCGTATTTGATAGAAAAGCACAAATTAAAACACACACTATATTACACAAAATTATGCACTCACTATTCAGACGAACTTTACTAAAAGCGCACTAATCACTTAGAATCTTTCTCTCTTTTTACTCGCACTGTATCGCAGTTAAAATGTAACTAACTCCCGCCGGACGCCGGCGCCATTTATATCCCGCGGAGTCAAACTCTGGGCGCATTGTCCACACATAGCGCGAATATTCCAGTAAGGTCCAGCATGAGGGCCGAGAACATTCTAGACCATCGATGTCTCTCTCTAATGGTGCACTCTCTGTCACTCCCTTCTCGAATGTTCCGAGTATAGTTATCTCTTTCCAGTAGTGCTATCTCTGTTACACGCTTCTCGAATGTTCTGAGTAAAGGTATCTCTTTCTATTAGTGCTATTTTTGTCTCTCCTACTGAAATTTCGCCATATAATGATTTGTGCTTGTGATAAGGGGTCCTGAAAACGCCTGAAAACGACGGTAACTTGGGTGAAATATTGATCTTCAAATATGTGATAGAGCAACTCCTGAAACGGCCCGAAATGACTTTTCAGCCTGCTGAAAACGCTTACGCCAAAGCACTGGAATTGACGTTCAAAGTCTTTGAACTAACCTACCGGCGTAACATTATGAAGTGTAACATGTGTATCCGTGGGTCTGAGTATCTGAGTGTCTGTCTGTGGCATTGTAGCCCCCAAACGAATGGCTCGATTTAAATTCGTATTTGTATGGTTCTTCCCTAAGTATGGTTGGGAAGGGGATTTTTTTAATTTTGGATTTAGGTTTTAATTATCCAGTTAGAGTTGAATTACTTAAGTCCATTACCTTATTTCTAGTGGTGTCGTCGTGTTCGTCATAGAACTCTAAATCTGGAAGTTTCCAATTCTTTGATATTTCGATCTTATCATATTTTTCCACAATATTCATGGTACCATTCACATTTTTTTTAAGTGTTAATTTTTTATAAAGAACGTAACTGCACCGCGCGGTGTTACCTGTTCATTCCACAGGAACACTGCATTTTTTTGGGTAAAAAGTAGCCTATATTGTGTTAATCCTGGTTGTTCAGCCGTTTGAGCGTGAAGAAATGACAAACACTTTCGCCTTTATAATATTAGTGTGATAACTCAAACTCCATTAAAACATTCATGTAAATACTGGCATTGCATTTTTATTGATGGACTGTTACATTATACAGTAGAATTATGCTTACAATATTACCTTTGGGCAATATATTTGTAAACAAGTAAACGTTATAAATTTATGAAACATGTAATGTCTCATTTTTTTTAAATGTGGGTATACCACAATTTTAATTTAAACCATGAATACAAAGATCAAATTTTAAAGAAAAATTAAAAAAAAAAAAAAAAAAAACTGTAAGCTTTGATTTTTGTATTTATGGTTTAAAGTAAACGTTAATTAAAAAATAAATATTTTATCATCATATTTTGACAACTGTCCGGATCCGGATTTTTGTATGGGGAATTCCGTAATTCCAGTATTGCTCGTACTAAAAAATCACGGGATTGGAAGACCTATAGCCTGTGAGGTGGCCTTAGTCCTGCGTATCATCAATCATTCATTTGATATTTCTTTTCGTCGTGAATCCCGTGCGCTGGCGTCTGTATGCGCCGCACACTTTGCATACAGAGGCAAGGCGACCTTGTGTGAAATAAATTTCCTACCCAATTTTATGTATTATACGGTTTCATAATTGCGTGGTAACAAATTAACTCTCATAATGTTGTCCAGCACCAAATCTAATGAGCAATTATCGCCTTTCGATTGCGTTTCGTTGTTAAGAATTAGAATCAGAATTTGTTAATTTTCATAGTTTATGTTTACAGTTTATGTCCCTGCTACCGATTAGGGGTGTTTCAGCTTGCATAAGTCTAGGTGTGAGATTAGTGCAAGTGTGGTGTTCTCTGATTTATGCTAGTCACTCTATATAAAGACAACTATCACGTATGACCCGCAAGCGAATGCGATGCCGGCCTTTCAGGTGGGAGTACGGTATTTTATTGAAGGGTTGAATTATGGTGGCGCCGCGGCAGAGCAGTACACATGTGGTCACCTTTGTATATTTTCGTCAAGTCGAATAGATACAACCTGGCCTTTAGACCAGGTAATATAAAAGCTTAGTTTTACTTACGAACTGAAAATAAAAATTGATTCAATGAAATTAAAAAATTCAAGCACTCTAGTAAAGAGATACTTTACTAGATCTGATGCGAGATATTGTCCCTGCTACCGGTTACGGGTGTTTCAGCTTGCATAAGAGCATTTCTCAAAAAGTTTGTACATTTACTTTACGTCTTTGTCCGGGCCGGTTCGAAGCTTGTAATAAATTAAGAGACGATATCTAATATAATCTGACCTTGAAAACTTAAAAATAAGTTTAGTATCTCTAAGATAATATTATTGTCTGAAATCATAATGCATAATATAATTTTATAAAAATATTTTAAAATATTTGGTAGGTCTCATTTGTATGGCAATGCAAATGTCCCCTTAACAAAATTGTAGTTAAATTATCGATTTTCTGTAACAAAACTTAGTGTTTCGGGTTGAGTGTTATGTTTCATTACAAAAGAGATATCTCAGAATTCATAAAAAATAAGTATTGTTGTCGTTATTTAACGTATATATTTATAATAAAAGATAATAATTTGTCCTAGAAAAAGTTCCAATTTTGTTTCCGGTGTTTGTTACGCTATTTTAATAGAATTCTGGGGTTTTGTTAATTCAATTGTAGTTTTATAGGAAAGTGGTAACACTAGGGATATTTTTAAGAGTGGCCATCTTGGCATGTTGACAGTCTATCAAACGCAGCGGTAGAAACACGCTCGCCGTTGGTGGCAACCGAAAATTTGAACTCCTTGTTTGTTACGGGATAACTTGGTAAGTTTCACTTTTTCTTCAGTTTTGTTTCAACTCATCACTTAATCATATTATTACGACTAAGATACAGTACATACAATATTCGAGTTATTCATTAAATTCGGTTAAAATATTTTTTAAAACGTCCGAGCATCACTTCGTTACTTTCTTTTTTGTTACTTTTGAATCGTTTCGTATGACTAGGAAGTGAAGGTAACAAAAAAGAAAGTCTAAGGAGTAGTATAGACTATAGAGAATGACGTAATACAATTTATATTATATTTCTCTTTAAAAAAAATAATAAATATATTTTCAAGTTTAATAAAAACATATATTATAAAGCAAAAGTTTCTGATTTTGAGTTAAATAATATTATTGATTTCTTTTCTAGCTGAAGAAAAAAAATGAGGCTTTTTTACGTTTTATTTTTTATTTTTATACTGTACAAACGATATGTTTATTATCATTGGTAATTGTAAATATTAATTGTTAAATAAAACCACTTACCTACGTCACCCTTGACCGTAAAGCGGGATTTACTCCCGCTTCGCGGGACGAAAATCCCACATCCTGGCCAAGGCAAGACGTAAAACTTTAGACAAACCACGGGCGGTAATTCGTTAAGCCCCAGATTGCATATTTAATAGGGTGGGTCATTTTTTTTCTTTTTTAATTTCTAACGGGCACAGTTGAAAAAAGGTGCCATTTAGTGTCATTAATGGATACAATATTGTTATTTATTTTTATATTTCCGTTTTATTGCCTCCAGATTACTCCAGAAAAAAGTTCCTAATGTATGGAGCACTAAAAAAAAGTGGCCTTGTATGTTTTTTTTGTTGTATTTTGTTTTGTGATGCCCTACTAATTTATACTCAGAATAAAAATACATTTAAATATTGGGCCAAATTTAAAATAATAAAACCAGACTTCATAACGCTCATTTAATATGGGCATTTCTATACTAACTTAAAAAGATTGCCGTGTAGGTACTCTGATTTTACTGTACTTTTTGATGTTTAATTTTATTATTATTTGGATTCTTTATTGTGATCTGATCACGTCTACAAGTAGTCAAAACTGCATTTTGTGATTTATTGTATTGTTCCTATAAACAATACTCTTGAATAATAACAGAAGATCTCATGTCAATTCTGCTTGAATTGGCACATTATTTAAGCACTAATTAATCTGTATGATTATTTTTTTGTGATACAAAACTAATAATTATATAGTAAGAAATGTAATTACTATTAAAGTGAGTTGTTAAGCATCTAATTAATACTGTAAGTGTACTAATTGTACACTATGCTTAATAGTTCCGATTTTGTTACCAAGGTTCCTATTATTGTTACTGTCCCTTGAAAATATTAGAGGTTTTTGTTGTTTTTTGTTAATTATTTGTTTAATAACATACATTTAATACATGTTTAAAATATAATTTAGATGGTCTTATAAATTGTTCTTCAAAGATATTTTAAATAACTCAATTTAATACGCGTGATATTGTAATTTCAAACCTGAGTTTTGACTAAATGGTAACGTACAAGAGTAGTTACCATTATATCTTTAACTTATCGGAATATAGTAAGCAATTTTTATGAAAAAATATACGCGTATTGGTTATTACTATGTTAACTAATAAATAAATTCAATGTAATTCGTATGTGTTTACTTTATTTCCCGTTTGAATGAAAGTAACAAAACCGGAAATTTTGATTGCCTCGGCTCAATTAAATAAACTTTACAGTTAAAATTACACATCTAATCTCTGTCAAAAATTAATAAACTGAATCCTTACATAACAGTTAAATAATAAGCAACAACAAAATCATTAAAATGTGATATTTTTTCTTGGTTACGACAATCCGAGAAATGTACAAACTTTTTGAGAAATGCTCATAAGTCTAGGTGTGAGATCAGTGCAAGTGTGGTGTACTCACATTTAAGCTAGTCACTCTATATAAAGACAACTATAATCCGCATTATGATCCACAGTCGGCCCTATGAACGTTTCGTTTATCACGCGATTATACATGACAAAGAATTCATCAGTTTTGGACAAGTGAGTGCGGGAGTGACGAATGCTGTCACTCGTTTATCGCGTCATACACATGACCAAGAAGTTTTTTACTGACTGATGAATGCCCAATGGCATTAAGTCCGCCTTTTGTACGATCTGTTTTTCATTTGTGCAATAAAGATTAAATAAATAAATAAATGAATTGATATGATCAATGTCAGTGCAAAAATTATCAATATTGAGCAGTTCTGTGGATATTATATTACTTATTTCTATTGTATGAGAGTGTCGTATCCGTTCGTAACTATGTATTACTAAGTAATCTGTGCTTTGACTTGGCACTTTATTGAATCTTCAACCGTGATAGAAATAAATTCATACAAAAACTCGCATCATATTTTTTCAAATTGTATGTTCTATATACATGTTTAAAGTTCAACCTAAAGACGTTATTTTTTTGTAACTAAGCATAAATCTATCTATTTCTGTTTTATCAACTATATAATGGTATTTTTATCGATGTCGTAAAGATATCGATAAATCTATTCCAGCATCACTAACAACAACATTTTTTCTCATGAGCTAGGTATGTACCTTGAAGTCGATGTGTTGACAAATATACTGTCGCCTTGTTTTTTCTTGCGGAAATAGACGTGCTTTACAGAGATTTATTTATTTACAACAAAATTCATACAGCATTACAGTTATTACCAATACACTGTACAATTTATAAAACACTAGCTTTTGCCCGCGACTACGTCCGCGTGGAACTTGGAAGTATGGATGCAACCTCCTACAACACGATAGATATCCATCAAATCACCTTAATTAATAAAAGGGATTATTAAAAGCGTCTAAGCAAATGTAAGAGCAATTGTGTTTTTTGTCTAATCATTACATTTCCTACAGGATCATTACTCACTTTTCAATCTTTTTAGGGATAATTTCCAGGGTGAAAACCTATCCTATGTCCTTCCTCGGATCTTAAACTATCTCCATGCCAAATTTCATCAAAATCGATTCAGCGGTTTTAGCGTGAAGAGGTAACAGATAGACAGACACACTTTCGCATTTATAATTTTAGTTTTTGGAAGTATGGATGGATATGGATTCAAAATAATCAAAATAATATAAATAAACCTTAACAGTTAGGAAATCCCGCAATCATCCATCGCCTCACAAAAATACCTCACGAGCATTCGACACACATCCGTCCATGAGATAGTTGTGTCATACATTCGTGTCGTAAGTTTTCGACCGTGTGCCATGCGTTTTATCGTGATGTCATATAAGTATTCTATTGAATTTTCCTATATTCGCTATGTTAATAGTTGGTTGAAATTAAATTATCAGGAATATCAAATAATATCACAAAAATACAATGTAAAAGGAATAAGGCCTTTATTACACGATATCCAGTTTTCAGCACCGTACGGTACAAGAATATGCTCAGAACAAAAGTTTGATACACGATCATTTCGGTCTTGTTAGTAATGTTTGTTTTGCCATACTCTTGTGCTTAGCTTTCCGAACTTCATCGCCGCTTTGCCGATTCGGATATCACCTGAGTGAAGTGAGAAACAGGTAGCATACAGGATGAAGTATCTAGGATCTCCAAGTGCCGTACACGAAGCCACAAGCAAAATAAAGACCTTGCTGAGATTCTCGGAGGAGTTGGGGTGGTTGGAGAAGCGATTTCACACAAAATAGGCACGTTGGATGTGGACTTGCAGAAAATGGTCAGCGCAACTTACTAACTAACACGTGACCACGTGAGAGATCGACACCGATGAATTAAAGCAGAACTTGTCAACCGAAACTAGCACACGCACACACAACAAACAAGCACACACTTATGCCATCGTAACAGTCAAGCAGAGGCACGAGAGAATTTACTCGTTAAATCACCAACTACACTATAAATTAAAATGTATATGAACTACTACTATGTTATATATAATAATAGTTCATCATCATTCCCTTGCCCTTATCCCATTTATATTTGAGGTCGACGCAGCATGGTTTCTTTCTGCACTTCCCTATTACTCGTCTACTCGTCGTTTTCATATCATTAACCCATTATCATCTTTCACGCAATCCATCCATCTTTTCTTTGGTCATCCTCTTCTCTCTTCACAAATATATTAGCTGGGCAAATAAGTATGCTAAAGAGCGTTCAGAGCCTTAGTACCTAATAGTATTTTCTACAATCCAGTTTTTCAGCCGAAAAAATGCTTTAGGTATTCGAATATCGAGTTACTCTCCCGGAAAGAATTATATTATGTATAACTCTTGGACTCTCAATGGGCTCCCTTTTAATAAGTATAAATACACAAACAAGTGGTAAATTTTTGTACCCAAATTTACACTCAAATTTAAAAATAATTACTGATTACCTAGGAGTAAAACAACGTTTACAGAAATATTTTTTATTTGCCAGTTACCCATTTTCATTACTAACCGCAGGCGAGCTGCAAAAGGAATAAGAATGTCAAATCACAAATGGTAAAATGGTGGCATCTAAGTACTTGTAAACTAAAAAATATAGACGGCAACGCCGGTCAAGTGCAAGTCAGACTCGCGCACCGAGGGTTCCGTACGAACTATGAAAACACTGCATACTGCTCTAACGAAAAGCTAATCTGTACTGAGCAGCAAACTTAACCGTTGCAAAGCTGTTTTACGCGCTATTTTTTTATGATATTTACAAATTACTGTATTTTTTTTTTTTTTTTTAAGCGACACGTATAGAGTTCTTCATCAGGGACCGCTACCCGCACAACCGCGCGATGTGATTTATGAATTATCGATTTCGGATGTGATTTATTACGTAGTTCTAGGTTAGCGGGAAGTACCCTAAAAATTTTGATTCCCTTGAGTGTGTCGAAAACTGCCGTATCTTTTTATGGTAGCTTAAAAGATTAATTTTTCACACCTTCAAAAGACTGTAGACCTGAGTATACGGTTTCAATTTCAACTCGATACCTCCACGCGTTCCCGGGGTAAAGGGTCTTGACAGACGGACGGAGAGGCAAATAAGTGATCTTAACAGGGTTCAGTTTTTTTCCTTTTGATGTACGGAACCCTAAACACGTAGCTTATATATTCTCTATTTAAGAGTTGGAACTCGTGTAATTTATTAAAATTAAACTTGATAAATAATCGGATGTATTTGATTAGTTACAAATTGAAATCAACTAAAATCACTTCACAATCTAACGATGTAAATGGATTTGAATTTACTATGCTTATAAGCCTTCAGGAAACGTGGTGATTTTAGCACGAGGCTAACGTCTCGACGCAAGCGCGGTCAAATTGATAATGGTGGTGCGCCGGAGTGGAAGCACTAATATTCGGTTGGCTAACCTGACAGACAGGTCTACCAACCAAACATTAGTGTTACCAGCATCGTGCTGACCTCATCCAAGTTAACCACTTGAAGCTTCCCGTTGTAGTTTATAAAGTTGCCGCGTGGCGCTAAAAGTGCTACGAGAAGTATTTCGCTTGCCCGAAGTGGCGCTAGTAGCGCGGCGCGACGACAAGTTATTGATTTCAATTTTTTTTTTTTTTTTTATGTCATAGAGGACAATCGAGCAAACGGATCGCCTGATGGAAAGCGATTACCGTCGCCCATAGACTCCTGCAACACCAAAGGAGTCACAAGTGCGTTGCCCGCCTTTCAAGTGGGAGTACGGTATTTTCCTGAATGTTTGAATTATGGTGGCGCCGCGGCAGAGCAGTACACATGGAGGCCTGTGGTCAGCTGTGGATGTCTTTTGCTGATGGATAGATAGTTTGTAAAAGAAAAGACCTTTGTATATTTTCGTCAAGTCGAATAGATACAGCCTGGTCTTTGGACCAGGTAATATAAAAGTATTGTTTTACTTACGATCTGAAAATAAAAATTGATTCAATGAAATTATGAATTCAAGCGCTTGCTACGATACCATCAGATCTAGTAAACTATCTAAGGAAATATTTCATCATCATACATTTAAGAGTAAACCTCTTGTCGGTGTAGATGATGTAGTATGTATGTAGCTGTCTCCATCTGTCCCTATTCATAGCCAATTAGTCATTCTCTTTTATTTGTTTCATGCAGCTTATTATTGGTCTTCCCCTGCCTCTCTTTCCTTCAACTTTTCATTCGGAAGGAAGGTTACGACAAGGATTATTCCATTCCATTCAAATACGATGGGTTTATATTTCGTTAACGGTATTTATAGGAATAAACCGGCATTTACTTTATTTATCGCAGGCAATGCCATTACATTACATAGCATAGATAAAAAGAAAGAAAGTAATACATTTATTCGAGCTCAATAATTCAATTAAAATAGATAATAAAATAATAGAAATATATATACAATCTAAAAACTGAACTATGCTCCGAAATGGTCCCAGCTCAGCATAATGCTAAAGGTCCATCTCCACTAAAGCGGAGCGAAGCGAACACGCACGGAATCGACCAATCATAAAAGTGTAGCAGAACTGAGATTCAGATTTCAACTCAAGTGATAGGTGGATTCCGCACGTCTCCGAATCAAACCAAGGTACTGTAAAAAACAAATATATAAAAAAAAACTTAATGTGAGTACAATCATTTTTTTTATATTGATCTATTGATACAGATATAAGTAGTATTATTACTTACGAACTGAAAATTCAAACATTGCTTTATTATAATGTTATCCTCTTCTATAAGAACAAGCTCTAGGGTACTTACACCCCAAGCCAAAAGTACGGAATGTTAATAACCATTAGGCTATCCCCAAAAGATTGAAACATTAAACATCCATTATTAAAACATCATAATATGTATATCATATATATATACTTACTTACCTACCTAACTCCGCGAAAATGTCGCCTTTTTTATTTCATTTCTACAACAGGTTGAATTGGCAATTTCCATATGCAGAATTTTTGCTAGTGACTTTTAAAATATTTATTATAATATTTATTGTATAATTTGGTATTTTTTTTTATAATATAAGCTTGTTTCCATACTTTTTTCCTGGGGTCTATAATAAAATAAAAATAATGGTTTTGGGGGTAATAAATGACTGAAAGTAGTTTAATGAAATTTAACACTTTTACAAAGCCCTATTAAAATTAGCAAAATTTAAAATGTTGTCAATTGATTTATGCCTGAATATTCGTGCCTGCGTCATAGATGTTCTATGTACTTAAGTATATATATATTTATCTATATAAGTGTGTATATCGTCGCCTGATACCCATAACACAAGCCTTGAGCTAAATTTAGGACTAGGTTGATTTGTGTGAGGTTGTCCGATATTTCTTTTATTAACCGAGTTAAAAAAGGAGATTCTCAGTTTGACATGTAAGTATGTATCTTTGTCCACGATTATCTCGCGTTTGACTAAACCGATTTTGATGCGGTTTTCAGAAAAGTATTTGGTATTGTAACTTTAAAAAAAGACGTTATCAGGTCAGTTTGAGTACCTATGTATGTTTTTCCGCGATAAAGTTGATCATGAACATCTTTATATTCTCGAATAACACTTTAATTTGCGTCTGATAGTCATCATCGATCTATGCTGAGCTGATAATGGAAGGTATAACTCATTAACGGTTAGGAGTTAGGGGATAATTCAAACGAGATGCAAGCAAACAAGGCCTTCCCGATCACACCGCTATACCTACGTACATATTTAAATAACGAACCATTGAGCGCGCCGCATATATTTTACATGTTTTATTCCAAAAATAAATATAATAAACTATATACTTACTACACAGCCACCACTACCGCCGCCGCCGCCACCCCAATGACCTCCACCCCCACCACCACCACCACCCCCGCCCCCACCACCCCCATTACCATACTGATACTCATACTGGTAATTATATTGATACCAATGACCACCAGCACTACCTCCACAAAAAGGCTGTAAAGAAATAGCAATCTTCAATAGGTATAGGTACAGTCAACCAATTTGATTCCTAGGCCATTTCGTACCTTGTCACAGTCTGAACGTCAATATGAAAGCCGCTTGAAATCTCATATTATTGTCATTGTGACAAGGTTCTATAGTGGCCTAGAAATCAAATTAGTTGACTGTACCACCTACTCACCACTTTGAGACTTACTAATATTTATTTATTTATTTATTTTAGGAGAACCAACAGCTAATACACTAAATATAGAAACTTAAATAGAAATACAGAGACAATTACAGGAACTCACAAATAGTTGCTGTACATGAAACATACACTTAAGTAAACAGCGCACATCGATGTACCGACGCGCATTTGCAGCAAATATATGAAAAACTATGAACATTCGTTAATCTTCAAACTTAAACTTTTAGAGCCTTGATGGGCTGACAACCTAAGTACCTACCTAATACACAATAACAATACTGCACAAGCATGTTATAAAAATCGCTCAATCAAAAAACACATTAGCTAAATTTCGCCTCACGAAAGGAATATAAAATATTGGTTTATTTGTAAATCAGCTGAGCCGCTCAAACCACGGGAACACTTAATTTTATCGTATTAAAAAGTAGACTATGTTTTAAGGCTCCTTATCAGTTCAAAAACGCTGATTGTTTTAGACATTTTTCTCTATGATCAAACATGTTACTTAACATATTATCAATATTTTTTTATAGAATACCACATTTTTATTTTTATAAATAATATATTATCAATGTTACTACTTAGAACAGGGCCGTTGCAATTTATTGGTATATATTTGAAACGTACAGTTTGAATTTTTCATTGATAATTTTTGTAAAAAAGCTACTCGAATTTGAGAAAACAGAAATTAATAACAGATAAAAATTTATTTAGATATATAAGTAGTATTATTACTTACAAACTGAAAATTTAAACATCGTCTCATTAGTATATTATAATTGTTCATTTTGAACTAAGATATTAAAACAGATAGAAAAAATACTCTACCAAGCACTACACAATAAGAAGTAAACTTACTAAACAGTGACATATCAAAGACTACCTATAGCAAACTAAAACTAGCAGCTGATTTGACCCGAGACCCGAACTCTGGCACACTTCCTCACACACACGCACTCACATGTGTACACCCACACATACACACACACACTCTCAGATCCACAACTTGCACACAACTTCTATTGTATACTGGGAAGTATACTACACCTTTTAGATACTTTCCAATTTATGTAAACCTTAACTACGGCTGAACCTATTGTAACCGGTTAAAATAAATTTTGAGATTCTATTGTAACCGAATCTGGTCACTACATGACATGCATCTGTAGGGCATTCTTTAAATAAACATTTTTTTTTAATTGGTCTAGTTTCAAAGGCAATAAGTAAAAAATGCTCTAAGACATGTACCTATAAATAACTAGCTGAAGGACTCAAGTTTCTATGGACCCCGCGCCGGTGGAACTAATGTTATCAATGTCATCATGATGTCGTCAAAGAACGCAGAAAATCGAAAACATTTAAATTTATGGAAAAAACTAGCTAAGACCCGGTTTGGATTTACATACGGTAACTACCACCTACTACTAAAACACGACTTGGAGGTATTACGTTTCTTATACTATAATGAAATAGTCACATCGTAATTATTTGAATCAGGCGTAACTTTGCGGAAATCTTCCACCAAAATAATAAAACTTACTCAAAAGAGTATGGTGGTGGTTTGTTTTATTTATTTTTCTTATCTAACCATTAAATACACGAGTGCATCAAAAAATACGCTAATATGTATAACGGGTTAGTTAGCACAAATTAGCACAAACTGACACGATATTATATCGCGGATTAGCAAAGCAATATTATTATTTTAATAGTCACATCGTGTTACACTGCGATTTGACTTATAAATTACGACGAGGTTTTCAGTGCAAGCATAATTTAACACTACGAGAAATAAGTAATGTTCAATTATAATCATAAAATTAAAATACTGCGCTAAAATTCAAAGTTGCAGAAAATGATTTTATTACAAATGTACTTATATTTTTCAGATTTTTATAAGTATGTGACGATTTTATTTGCCGAATATCATAGTTCTAGGTCATCGGGAAGTGCCCTGTCATTTTGATTCCCTTGAGAGTATCGAAATGTACATTTTTTGTGACATAAACGGCCGTATCTTTTTTCAAGTTAACGTAGAAGTTTGATTTTTTCACAGCTTCAATAGGGACTGTAGACATGAGTATATGGTGTTAATTTCAACTCGATACCTCCTCCACACGTTCTCAAGATAGTACGGAACCCTAAAAAAGCTTGTTACTTACGGGCTGAAAATTAAAATATGTAGGTAGTTAATATGTCTGTTTGTTCTGTAAATAAATAAAATGACACTTGTGCATATTTTGGGATCGTTGTTGTTCAGGAAAAGAGAATGCAGAAAAAAGCAAACATATTCTACGTTATTTCGGAAAAAGCTACGATAAGATCATATTTTAAATGTTAGCAGAATAAAATTATTTAGTGAGAAAGCACCGTTATGACTTAAAATGTATCGAACGAAAAAACATTTTGTGCTGATATTTTAGAAAAACTATGGTGAACTGTTACTTACGCACTGAAAATTAAAATGACGTCTTATCAGAATGTTTTAAATCATTGCAAATTAACTTCTATTATTCTATTATACAAAAAAAGTACAAATGGCGGACTTAATGCCTTTAGGCATTCTCTAGCAGTCAACCACTGGGTTAAGCAGAGATATGTAGTCGGTGCAGGATCAAAGGTTACCTACAGACAAACAGTAATACAACACAAATCAATTACCTAAAGATATATATAAGAATGTATATATATTATAATTACCATAAACTTAAATGAATACTTTATATGATATACTTACATACATATATATTTCGATGAAAGTTCGGAAGAGAGACTGTCCAAAAGATGCTTGCGCAACATGCGCTTGAACGAGACCTTGCTCTGAGCTTGCCTGATGTTGAGTGGGAGAGCGTTCCAGAGGCGTATTGCCTGAACCGTGAAAGAATTGGACATGAAACCGGAGCGGTGAAGGGGGACTACTAGCTTAAGTCTACGAGAAGTACGGAGAGTGCAACCAGGGCGAGCAGTCACAAATTGAAACTTAGATTTGAGATAATCGGGAGTGGTTGGATCAAATAAGATCGAAAAGAGAGTGCAGAGAATTATTTGAGATCTACGTTCACATAATAATAATTAATAATTATTCATAATATTATTAAAACTATCGTGAAACATATTGATACTCATAAAAACAGTTTAAAGGCACGTAATATAATTTACGGGTGTTTAAACTGTTTTAATTCTACCTACCTGTTGAACTGACATATTGAAATAGGTGGATCAACTTTTTTCTTGTTGTTATTCTGTCCCGTGGCCCAGGGGACAATAATGATTAAACTTCTTGAAAAAGAGTTGACAATTTATATTACTGGCATTCTCAGTAGATAGTCTACAATAGAATGATATTATAACTGCTGAAATTACTAAGTTGTTGGTCAATATGACCGCCAAAATCTTAATATTAATAGTAGTTTTAAAGAGTGGCCCAGGGGACATCACCATGGCAAAGAACAAAAGAACAAAGTGGATTCCCTTATCATTAAAATAGTAATTTATTTAGAACATGTAAATAAATATCCAAAAAATACAAAAACAGGAGGTGCTGTGTCGCCCAATTCTGATTATTGTTAAAATAATTGAAAACATGTACCAATTGTTGCTGTATATTTTGTATCGTGTTTAATCAAAACATTAATTAAAATATTAAGATCAATTAATTTGAAGTTAAAAGCTATTCCGAATTATAAGTGGTGGGGAAATACGTTTTAATGAGCCGTTTATTAGTTTAGCATAATGTGGCATAATTCAAAGTCTCTTACCAACTTCTTCTTCATGCCCTGAAAAATCAAGAGTTTAATAATACTAATGGAAACGGAGGAGATTAAATATCAAAATACTATTTGATCTTGTATAAGTTAACTATTAGAGTTTTATAACGACACAACATAGTGGCTCCACTTCGCCTGATGGTAAGCAAAAAGGGGAGCCCAAAGTCGCAATGGCAACTGACAAGAAACCAACGATGCCATGTCAGCTGACACTGCCATGCTGGCCCGAGAGATGCTTCTTCACGCTTCGTTTGAAGGGTCCCATGTTATAAGAAGGAGGAAACACATGAGCCGGCGGAGTGTGTTCCAGTGCGCAAAAATTACAATAAATCCCACGTGCTGAGACGACCAGATGTAATGTACCTATAGTTTTTGTACCTTGTGTACAATATTTTAATTAATAAAATTGGGTACACACTGTTATAAAAAACTGTGGCCATTATGCAAAACAACTTTTACTGTTATTTGCTATAACTTGAAGACAAATGAAATATCGGTATGTTTATTCAACAACAGCTCTATATAAATAAAGATAAAATTCGAGGAATCTTACCAACTTCTTCTTTCTAGCCTGAAAAATAAAGGGCTTAGCTTAATAATAGGTACGAGCGTAGATGCCACGGCTTTGCGCGACCAGCGGCGTGGCGAGCGGTTCGGCGACAGATCCGAGCGCTGCAGCCATACGAGTGAGCGAGACACACGTACCGCGCGCCGCGCCGCTTGCCGCTTGCCGCTATGACCGAAGTTGTGGCATCTCCGTAATGGCGAACGAAGAGTATTTATAAACACTTAAGGAGACTCTCGCTAGAAGACTGGATCAAAGGTCAGATCAGCCCGTCTAGCACAAAATACGCTTCGCAATTCGCATGACATAGTGCCCTTGCATACAAGATGAGGAGGCATGGCAGAACCATTGGATCTGATTCGTATAGAACGGCCCATAAACATATTGCAGACGAAATTGGTGATTCTCACCGGGATGCTCAGATTTAGCATTTTCTGTCTGAATAAAGGGATATGCACGTTATCATAAGCTGCTGTATTGTCCAGGAATGCGCCGACCACATGCTCGCCACGAGAGAGAGCTATCCGGAGATCAGAAGTAAGAATGCCTGGCAATAGTCGCTTGTGACGGTTGTGCTAGAGGTGCAGGTGTGCGTGTGGATTGAGTGAGCAACCTTCAAACATTAAAAAAAATGTGCTGATCATTTAGTAAAATTTCTAAAATAATTGTAAAACTAATTGATGAATTTGTAAAACGATAAATAAAAAGAATACATTCATTAACGTATGCTCACTCAGTTCTCACAAACAACCAACGAAATCTGTGAATGTGTTCATTTAACATATAATATTTATATCCTAATTTTTAGTAAAACTTATGCTTAACCCTTCGTCTGTGAGATAAAAAAAAATCTTGCGTTCAGACCTCACTTGAGCTGCAATGAGTAAAAAAATATGTCCGAAAAAAAATACAAAAAGACGACCTAAATATGTGGTCAGGATCCTATACCAACACAGACGAAGGGTTAAGGTAGGTAATCATTTGTAGATCACCTGGTTACGTATTTAAAGTTTTACAAATAATGTCGTATGCTCACTCAATCCGCACACTTTCGAAAACCCGATTTCTGATGAAAATACTGCAGATTGAAACTTCTATATATGTATATAATTTAGTAAAACTCATATGGGAATTTGTAAAATACAAAACAAACCGCTAACGTGGCAGATTTTTGGATAATACATGTTTGTAAGTGCTCACTCAGTCCACACATTATTCGTAAGTTAAAAATGTAAATGTCTTAAGATTTGTAGTATCTAGGAAACTACAAAGTAGTTCAACTTTTAGTAAAAAAAAATACTAAATATCCACCATCTAAAATGTCATATTCGTTGTTTGCTTTTAAAGATATTCAAATTTCATTTTAAAATACAATCTAACATACAGTCCACATTTTAGATTGTATTTTAAGAAGTGGATTGTGATCTAAAATGTGGACTGTATGTTAGATTGTATTTTAAAATGAAATTTGAATATCTTTAAAAGCAGACAACGAATATGACATTTTAGATGGTGGATATTTAGTAAAAAAAAATACTAAAAGTTGAACTACTTTGTAGTTTCCTAGATACTACAAATCTTAAGATATTTACATTTTTAACTTACGAATAATGTGTGGACTGAGTGAGCACTTACAAACATGTATTATCCAAAAATCTGCCACGTTAGCGGTTTGTTTTGTATTTTACAAATTCCTATAATATGAGTTTTACTAAATTATATACATTTAAAGAAGTTTCAATCTACAGTATTTTCATCAGAAATCGGGTTTTCGAAAGTGTGCGGATTGAGTGAGCATACGAAATTATTTGTAAAACTTTAAATACGTAACCAGGTGATCTACAAATGATTACCTACCTTAAGCATAAGTTTTACTAAAAATTAGGATATAAATATTATATGTTAAATAAACACATTCACAGATTTCGTTGGTTGTTTGTGAGAACTGAGTGAGCATACGTTAATGAATGTATTCTTTTTATTTATCGTTTTACAAATTTATCAATTAGTTTTACAATTGTTTTAGAACTTTTACTAAATGATCAGCATATTTTTTTTCATTTTTGAAGGGTGCTCACTCAATCCACACGCACACGAGGTGCAGAGGAGGCACACCTGGGTGCGGTACTCCTGGACGTGGCGCGCATCGTCAGGAGGTTCCTCTCTCTGTAGCTCTAACCAGCGGTAGCTTGGGCCCCGCCCCACTGCCGGCGGCACCCTAGGCTAGGATTTTTCCTATGTATTGATAATGAATGGCGTTACTTTGCGGAAATACATATTAATTAATATAATAATATTACTTTGCTTATCCGCGAGATAATAACGTTATACTTAATATTAGCGTATTTCTTGTTTTTTACTTTGAATATCGGGTGTGGCAAGTAACTAACTAATACTATACTACTTAATGGCTCAGAGATACCCAAAGCGAAAAAGGATTACCGAAATTACCACTAGAACAATGATTGTTCACTTCACGAAATTCCGTTCAGCCGCTTACCGTCAAAGTAGTTTTAGGATACTTTCTAGTAGACAATGGTAAAGAAAAATAATAAAGAAAGAATTCATATTATTTAGGTACGTGGTGTAATTGTTTGTTCCGTTTCTTACTTTTTTGATCGCCCGTTCAATAAGGGGAAAGCGCTCTCGAAGGGGTATGGCGATGATCCGACGCTTTTTTTTGAAGTCACTCTGAAATACCACACCAAATATGTTGAGGTAAACCATTGATATAAAGATGCAAGCTTTAAGAAAAATTTAAAAAACTTTTCAAAATGAACAATGCAAAGATCGACACACCAAGCAGCAAGGAGGAAAAATTCGTCAGGTTACTTGGAGTTAAGGTAGCGAAGTGGTTAACGCGCTGCACCGGTAATCTAGAGGTACAGGGTTCGATTTCTGGTATCTTCCACCAAGTAACTCCTTTTTCAATTTGCAACGATAAAAATGAGACATTACATGATTTTTATGTTAAAGGTAAGTGGGAAAACATAAAATCGATAAGTAGACCCTACGATCGAAAAGTTTTAGATTGATTCCTCAGTAGTGCGGTGTGTAAGTACGTATACGAGTATGTCATATTCTTTATTTTGTTGCTCAATTTATTAATGTAGAATTGATTTATGATACGACGCGCTTGGCTCGGTTTGTAGACCTGCCTACGGAGCCGGCGGTCCCGGGTTCGAATCCCGGCCAGGGCAAATATTTGTATGATGAACTCGAATATTTGTGCTTGGTATTTAAGTATATATTTATCTATATAACTACGTATATCGTCGTCTAGTACCCATAACACAAGCCTTCTTGAGCTTAATTTGGGACTAGATGAATTTGTGTGAGGTTGTCCGATATTTATTAATTATATGCATGTATGTATGTAAACTCTTTATTGTACATAAAAACAAGAAAATACATTACAAAAGAATAAGCATGTACAAAGGCGAACTTATCCCTTTAAGGGATCTCTTCCAGTTAACCTTTGAACAAATGAGTGCTAAACACAAATGTAAATGGTTGACAAACCAAGCAACGTGTATGTACATACAGAGGAGGATAACTTTACAATAATACACAGTATGAAAATGCAAAAACCAACAGAGTGAGAGATAGGCAAACAGTCAATATTATAATAATAATATATACTTACCTAATGAAAAGATAAAAAATCGTGTAAATTGGCAAATAAACAATATATATATGTATATGTTTATATATAAAATTATTTATTAGTCTACAAGATTGTAGATTGTACTTTATCAATCTATGTGTACGTCTCATTTAACATCATTAAACATCTGCAAGAAGTATTTAAGTAAAATCAAAAAGGCAACAAGAGGTAGTTCCTGTTGTATATCTATCTACCTTGTAACTGGGGTCGGCATTCAACTGAATCTTGAATAAGCTGACTAAAGAGTCCTGAAAAATACAATCTCAGTCTAAAAAAAAAATAGTTCGAATTGAGAACCTCCTCCTTTTTTGAAGTCGGTTAAAAAGGGGTTACCAGAGCAATGAGTTAAATGCTCTGCTTTTCACATCGACTGCGAGATTATAAAAAAAATCGCTAAAATGACCTTAACCAGTGGTGTCGCCTTGGGTGCATCATTCGCCCTAGATCTAGAAGAGTGTACCTGCTACGAGTGGTCATATAGGGGGCGCCATGTGTTAGAGACGCCTCTGAGACCTGCACGGCTAGCATAACTTTGACACGCGACTCTTTCTCGCGCGAGATATACTACCTGTCTCTATCTGTACAGTACTATGAGATAGTGACGGATGATGCTATCTCGCGCGACATGATTCGGGTGTCAAAGTTATGCTAGACGTGCTGCCCGTCTAGCACAACTATGCTTCGCGCCACCTTTGTCGCGCGACTTAGCGTCACCCGTCACTCTCTCACAGTACTGCATAGAAAGAGATAGGTAAATCGCGCAAGAAAGAGTCGCGTATCACAGTAATGAGGTGCTGGTTAAATAAATGTCCACAAGGACCCAGCGCCCTCCACCCCTGCACAGGTGCACGCGTGGCCTTCCTCCTCGTCATGAAGTGCTTCGGCAGCAGGGGCGATGGGGAGTATTTATTTATAAGCCCTAGGACCTAAAACGACCACATCAAATGCATAATGTTAGTTCCCATTTCTGCCACGACTTCTCCGCACAAACTCCAATATGTACTATGTATCTCCTTACAACCAAAAAAGTGCAATTAGAATTTCTTATAATTACCGACAGACTGATAAATTATTTAAAATTGTAATTGAATGGAACACTTACCTTTTCTTCATTGATTTCGAATTTGTCATTCTGTAAATAAATAAAAGTGAGTGCCTTATCAAAAAAGTTATTACTTCAATTTTAATATTTGTAAGGCTGCTACATATAAATGAGGAGAAGGCTCTTTGGAGACCAAGCAATATGACCCCGTCTCCATGCCAGTATTTATATTATTCATGGGCATGTTGCTTGTTTGGTAGAAAGCCCTATCTTCTTGAAACCTTGTTGTTGTTATACCTAATCATAATCACACGATTTTGCAATTTTGGAGATAGGAAATCTCTTAGCATTGGAATGTAACATTCCGACAATGGACTCAACCACTTTGAACTTCAAAGAAACATCCAGATGATCCTCCACATTTCTCCAGATGACTCTCCGCAATGCCTGCCCACGGTCACTTTTGGGGACTATAACGGCTATTGAGGTTTGGCGACAGATCTGTGTGTAATCAAATCTTGTAAGGTAAATTTGACCCACTTCTTGATAACCGATTGTGCTAAAATTTAGTGTACGCCACTACGTAACTTCGATAGAAATACCTACTATAATATGATCCATGGCGGTCGTCTGGTGATGGAGCCGAAAGGTGGTCACCTCTGTAATAAGAGATATTCCTAGCAGGAACGACGGGTTGTTAGTGCTTGACAAAATAAAACATCGACAATCCTGTTATCGATAAGTACCACTTCAACATCGTTGAGGAAAAGTAAGTGGCAAAATTTGTAACATGCATTTTTACTCATTCCTCTACTGAATACCAACGTTAAATAAGTTTCGTAATAAAAGTGTTTACATTCATAACCCTTATTAATTTAAGAAGTAAATAATTGACCTAACAATTAATGTGACATTTATTCGAGTTCCACGACGTTGCGAATATTTTTATAAGTAACTTTATGATTTTGCATTTAATTCCGTTATAACATGGACGAAATGGTTATAGATAACAGCTTTGTCGATATTCTTATTATGTAACCACTGGGCACCTGTTCTTCCTGCTAGAAATATATCTAGGTATAGTAATAACACAAGCCTAGGCTAGGCCCAGTATAGTCTCTTAGAATCATCTCTGCCAGTAGCTGGCCGTTGTTCAAAGGTTAGTACAGTTGGCTTAGTTCGTGTTACTGTTACAGCTGGTAATAAGTGCTTTCGCCAAATCTTGACGACTTTGAGCAATTTTGTGGATTTCGATTCAGCGTCAAAAGATTTTTTTTGGAATTAGGTATGCATAAACTCTCTAGTAACAAAAATGGCTATGTCTAGCTAGAGATTGTGCCGTTCCCGAGGATGTTTCCCTATTCGTATGGGAAATGTTCTTGAGAACGTATACAAATCGGGAAACAGCACCTCTTTATATCTAGCAAACGTCTTTTGATATGATTCTGATATGATGATTATGGTATTTTTATCAATAATTATAAGTACGGTAAGTACCTAACATTTCAAGATGAACACGACCTTCGGCAATGTACTTAGTTTAGTAGTGGTCAAAAAAATACGCCATGATGTAATATTTCACATGAGCCCCAACCGAAAGATAGGATCAGTCTTACAACTTGTGAGGCCTTTTCGACCCCATACCAACTATGGCTGTAATGAACCAGTCAATTTTAATTACCGCAGCAACAGTGTTAAGCATGACATTGCTGTTTGTGTAGTTATGTGGAACTTACGGCGTCTATATCAGCGTAGGCAGCATGCGCCGCGACGAATAACACCAGCCAAACGATGTGCATGTCGACTGGCAGAGAGTCGTTCGCCGCACGCCTCTATATACCCTCACGATAATCAGGCATCGGACTTGTGATAGCTCGGTACTTTTTGAGAGCTATGGAGCCGATATTAACATTAAAATACAATCCATACTCATACTCATTCATCTATTTCATTCCAAACTACCTATATGGTTATTGTGGTTAACAATTCCAAGCATTAAATGATCAAAATTAGAAATAAAATAAGATTTGTACAATCAATCAATCATTTATTTATTTGCGCAAACAAGAGTACAATTAGATCTTATAATTAATAAAATTGACCATTTCTTGTTTTACCAATGTAATTTCTTGTTTTAATAATGTAAGTAATTGTTAAATGTATTAAAATAATCATTTAATACCTATAAGATTTTGACTTGTAAGATATTGAAATTTTTATCAATAATGAGTATGAGTATGAGTACCATTATATGGCGTACAAATATTAAATTCTAGAACATGTGCTTAAACTAATGAAAAATAAAACATGTGCTTAAACTAATGAAACAATACAACAAAACTAATAATACAATTCATAATAGATCATTATCAATAATTAAATTTACAATATTACAAACTCTTTAGTATAGTTAAAGCTAAAACTATATTAATTGACTATTTTACGCATCTTCTTAGTTATTATAACTGGATATTTGATCAATATAGAACCCAATTTACTCCAGAAAACATGGAAAAAGTCGCAATTATTTACGTAAATTTTATGACGACGAAAAAAATGGCTTTTTAAATTAGGTTTTTGGATAGTCTTCTGACTTTGTCCTTGACTACGAAATTAAAATTTCTTATTAAACATACTTATGAATACGAGTATGCGTATGAATTGTATTTTAATGTAAATATCGGCTCCATAGCTCTCAAAACTCTTAACGTGCTATCTGAAGTCCTACGACGCCTAATTATAATTATGTTTGTCACATTTCCTTCCCAATTTTACGAATGAAACGGTTTTTTAATTGCGTGATAGCAAAGTAACTCTCATAATTGCATCCAGCACCAAATCAAATGAGCAATTATCATCATACATTTCGTTTCGTTCGTAGCAAACATGCTATGCAACTAAATAAATAAAACAGCATCAAAGACAATTTACGTATATTTCCATTACGGGCACGTACGGTACCTATCATTAGACAATATAGTACTTATAACATACAAATTCACAATATATAATATACTAGCTGACCCGGCGAACTTTGTACCGCCTGAGAGTCGATAAAATGTAAAGAAAAAAAAGAAAGAAAAAGTATCCTATGTCCGTCTCCTGGTTCTTAGCTACCTCCCCACCAATTTTCAGCCAAATCAGTTCAGCTGTTTTTGAGTTATAAGCAGTGTAACTAACACGACTTTCTTTTATATGGGTCTATATTCTGTTGGTCTAAAATTTTTTGCTCGATATGTTTTTCGGCACATATTTTTTGGCCTAATAATCATTGGTCGAATGTTTTTTATGTCGAAAATTGTTTGGCCGAAATTGTTTTGCATATATTTTTTTTGCCAAAAATTGTTTAGTCTAACATTTGTATGGGATAACATTATTTGGTCGAATGTATTTTAGGTATAAAATGGGTATTCCGAATATTGGTGTCACTAATAATAACATCCAAACTGTCACATTTATTCAATTAATATTACTTAGATTTCCTTCCTAAACTAACCTAACTCACTGTTCTGTGAGCGCCTTATTTTTGTTAGGGACGCAGTTCTAACCTAACCTAACCCACTGTTCTGGGAGCTCCTTATTTTTGTTGGGGACGCAGTTCTAACCTAATCTAACCCACTGTTCGGGGAGCGCCTTATTTTTGTTGGGGACACAGTTCTAACCTAACCTACTGTTCTGGGAGCGACTTATGCTTATACTTTCACTCACTCGCTACAGCATATGGGTTTTAGGAGGTTTTATGTTAGGCTAAAGAATAATTATACCTAGCAATATTATACTTTTAGCCTTTTAGTCATAAAAAAAATATACTAAACAATTTTAGGTCAAACATGTTTTAGGACAAAAAAATATGTACCTATGCAAAAAAATCTTTATGCTAAAGAATAAAAATATACCATTAAATATTATACCACACATTTTCGGCCAAAACAATTTTAGAACATAAAATTTTAGACCAAGCGAAGGGCACCCCTTTTATATTTATACGAGATTAAAGACGCATCAGGGCCTTCGGTTGTGAAGACGGAGCAGGCATTCCTCACTAAGCAGGATTTTTCCATTAACCTCCCCCTCCACCCCGCCTTTAGGTAACTGCCTCACTACCATCGTCATCCATTTTTGTATATTTTCAATATTTTATTTTATTTAGAAAAAAAAAAGTATTAACATAAATAATAATACAATACAATACGAGTACCTACTCTTTATTGCACACCTCATAAAACATATAGGAGAAATACAACGCAAATAATAATGTATTAACTTATGCTAAATAAGTTAAAATGTTAGTTTTTACACTTGTTTTATTGTTATGTTCAATATGTACCAAATATTGTAAGGTGGTGGTGTCATGGGCCTTTGATGCCTGCAATATATAATTGAATTTGAATTTAAGCAAGTATAAATTAATGATGAAATGTAATTGTTATGCGGCCCCAACTTAGGAGTTTTGAAAGTTTATGTATTATATTTATAATACAATACAAGTACTTTTTATTGCACACCTCATAAAACATACAGGAGAAAATACGACACAAGAAACTACAATTAAAGGTAAACAAACTGTTTCAAATTGATTAAAACGACAAAATAATCCAAATAAATGTTTATTTTTATTTAATATCGGTGAGCTAATCTGAAATAAATGTATGAACATGTTTAAATGTGTTATATTATACTTATCGTGCAGAGAGACGATCGCATAATCTAATGATTATCAGAATTATGTATTTAGATTCAAATGCTACTGCTACACTAACTAACAGGATGAACCAATAGAACTGCTTAAATAAAGTAAATCAGCAATTTAAAAAGTGAAAAGACCTGAGGTGGTAATAAGATCCCAAGTAGTAAATGGCGTAGAAAATGATTATACTTACATTACAACTGTAATATTAGATTTTCTTTGTTAATGTATGTATTTCGTAAGTCTATGGGGGGTCACATGTTTTTTTTTTTGCGATGCTGAGAAGGCCGCTCACGATTGCTGTACTCTCGCACACGTAGACACGATTCCGCACCGCTATGTCGATCAAGCATTGATACAGCACGTCTAGCATACCTTTGACACGCGCGATATAGCATCATCCGTCACTATCTCATAGTACTGTACAGATAGAGACAGGTAGTATATCTCGCGCGAGAAAGAGTCGCGTGTCAAAGTTAAGCTAGCGTGCAGATTCATCATCGATAGAGAAATATATATTATCATTAATCAGATCGCAATTCGCCTGTTTCACTACTTCACCTCCCCTCACCTTCTCGGGTAAGTAATATAAGACATAAGAACTTATACTATAATATTCATATTATATACGCTTATATTGTATACCTAAGCCTGTTTTGTATACCGTTCAAGGTGTATAACGAACGTTAGATATAACATCAAAATATCTATTTTTGTTAAGTATAACGTTATTTAAGTAACTATAATATCATTGTATATAAAGACCATAACGTATAACGTTCATAATATCTCATTTTTATAATTTATATTACTCAATACATCTAACACCAAAATGCATGATGCTCGTATGGAAATTAAAGTTTAAAAAAGCAATCAAAATGTATACCTAATAGACATAATGTTGTTGGTAAATAAAAAAAATTGTTTTCCGTATACAGTATTTTTAATTTACATCTGCCATTATCAATTGTGTACATACTCGTACTTATGCAATAGTTCGCTGTTAAATTTTAATATACCTCCATGCAAGCAAGCATTTTGACGCTCCGCTCGCTTTGCTCGCTCCGCTAGCCATGATGGTCATAAAACAAACCTAACTAAATTTTTGGAGGCATAGGGGGTAGCAGTTATAACCTATATAGTATATCATACGATATTATATTTTCTAACCATTACACTAAAAGAAAGTATATACTATGATCGATATACGTTATGTATGTTATATTAACTGAATTTAGAGTATTTGAGTGTTATATAAAAAATGATTCTACAACATGAGTATTATGCTAATTGACCGTTTAAAAATATTGATTTCGATGTTATAGCAAAAGTTCAATATATCTTGTGAACGTTATTAATATGAAATTATATATATTCTGTAGTTATATCTCGTGAGACGCACCCGACCTTCTCTCTTTCCAAAAAAAAGGGGAATCAATGCCATCTTTAAGAAATCGATTATTATGTCGTCCGGAGAGCTAATTCTTCTATACACACATAAAAATAATGTTTATTACCGTAGCGTCGTCGTCATATTCACTTGCAGGGTCTATCGCTTTATACAAGTCCACGAGATGGTTCTGTAAAAACGAAACGAACGCTTACAGCCGATCACCACTTCCTCACCATTTAGTGAGATAAATCAAAGCCCGGCCACCTGTGGCTAGTGTGGCTGTGACGTGTTATGTTATGGCGTCAATGGTGTGCTCGTATGTCCGCGCTCTTCACGAAATTTCAGCAATAAGATAGTACAGTCGCCATCAGATATATCGCAGCATATAAGGCGTTCATAAATATCTGAACATGTACTGTAACGCCCAGTCAATAAGAGTCGTGTTCCGATATTTATGAACGCCTTATATGCTCCGATATATCTGATGGCGACTGTACGTTAGCCACATGCGAGCTCACCAACGACAAGATAGGAGTTGACTGGAGGCATCGTGGAAAAACTGCCAGTGAAGTCTAATTTTTTTTCTTAAATGGGTAATATCTGCAAAATCTTTATTTTCTTAATTATGAAGGAATGTTTTGACAATAACTTTTTAATTAGAACTTTTTCGTAGCATGCCTTTCGTTGATTGCGTTGGTGTTGTAATGCAGTGTCACTACAACCATTTCTAAAGAGTGTGCCTGATTATGAGCTTCGTTTAATGTTTATTTAACATTTTCCAGGAGTCGCCCTTTTATTTTTGTCGAAGAGATGTCGGCTATAAAAGCATCACGAATCGATTTCGTCGTCTCGATTTATCTTACTGTCGACATCGGTGACACTGCAGTCTTTAGATACTAGGCGTGCGGACAATTTTTATCGATGAAGTCAATCGATTCAATTTTTTATTGGGATAAATGTCTATATGGGACTACCTACACTTAGACTGCTCTAAAAGTCAGAAATTACCGTCAAAGTTCAACATTCCTACCGAGGACTAAAACCCTCCATACATTTGGCCTGGCTCACAGACCACCCCCACTAGACGGAGCATGTAAGGCACATGTAAGGCGACCCGCGCGCACCAACGATATGGTACGGCAAAACATTAATGTACCAACACGGCGGCCACCGTTTAGTTGCGTCCATGTTTATTAGGTCTCTCTACACCACTTAACACTACAATTTACTATGTTATTTATTTAATTTCTTTTTTCGTTGACGAACGCATGGATCATAAACAAGGACGCAACTAAACGGTGGCCGCCGTGTTGATACTTTAATGTTCTGCCGTACCATATCGTTGGTGCGCGCGGGTCGCCTTACATGTGCCTTACATGCTCCGTCTAGTGGGGGTTGTCTGTGGGCCTGGCTACAGATGACGTCATCTGTAGATTGGGTACAAGTTTTTTGTATGGAGAAAATAAGTAATTCGCCATTTTCACCGTGAAAAAGTGCGTTTAAGTTCGTGGTTGTCATAAAATTATTGTTTTGTTAATATAATTAAAAGGATCCCAAAAACAAGTTCTAAATTTCTTTTGGGTTAAAAAATAAATCATACAATTTTCGTCTCACATATTTCAAAAAATATTATGTTATTTTTTTTCTCTGTATCATGACATATTGAGCTAATTTTATTCATATAACTACACTATGTTGTACAATTCAACATCAGTCGCATCCCCTATTGTTTAAATGCCTAATTTATGTGTCAATAGTCCCGTGGCTGGGCTGCCTTCGCATGGGAAAAGCATGACGTGCATAGAGGATGTTGTTAGGTTGTATATACAGGCGGTTAAAGATGCTTGAAGCCTCTTCATATGTTTAACAATCGTTTAGGTAACTATAAACATTTGGAGAAATAGTTAATCAATATCGTCGGCTTGTCCTCTATCTGTAAGTAGTTAAAAATTTACAATAATCGTAAAATAAAGCTAAAAAGTGATAATCGTAACATATAATTCCAAATCGTAACAAAAGATTAAATTGATTGAACGAAAAGCAGAATAACATGTTGTCGTGAATTACCTCTTTGTAAAATGTTTTATATGCATCCTGAAACACGATAAATTTATCTTCAAGGCAATATTAAATTACGGAAGAAAGAGAAGTTTCCTGATAAAGGTACTATGTACAAGCTCCAAGCCCCATTATCTAATACCTACACTGTTTAATTACAATAAATAGTTTCATTTTCGTTTCATTTCATTTTCAACAAATTAGGTCCTGACTCGCGTAACTGGTGCTGACCGGCGGATCGTAACAAGTAGGGATCGGAAATTCAGGTGGATATTTATCTAATTTTGACAAAATCCTATTGCTATCTCACTCATAACCTCAAACAAAGCCGCCTATACCTACAACTGAACAACAAAGCCGCCGCCAAAGTTTAGGTATAAAAGCATCCGACTATCTGATGCCTAGTAACAAGTTAGCGGCCAAAGTGATGAGGAGATCTGGAGGGAGTGTCAGTCTGTATATTTATTATAACTACGCCAGACACATATTATCATCTCTTTCCATTCAGTAGGTACTTTACAAGAGGTATATTACTGCTGCTGGTTAATTTTACAGAACAGTCAAATGCGGATTTTTATTGAAAATTTATTTTCTATGGAAAGGGTCATGATTTCAGGAAAAATCTTAATAGCGTGATGCAGGATCTTCATTTGTTTTGTAAGAGCGCGCGGCGGTGTGCCAACCCGGCGCCATCTTTTGGTCATAATTTCCATTGTCCTCTGATCACGCCGAAACGACTGCACAAATTTTAACCAATTTTGGTACAGGAATAGTGGGACATCCCAAGATGGTTATAGAATACTATTTACCCGACTACGATATAAAAAACAATTATGCGTACGAAGTAGTACCTAAAAAGAGTATAGTTTTAGCAGACTTTTTGTTTCTAAAAATGCGGCGGAGGCGCCTTTCTGATGTAAGACAAATTCTTACCGAGGCGACCATGTTTACAACCTGAAAATAAAGTAATTTTAAAAATAAATTTAAATAAATGTAAGGCTTTAAATACTAGGTACATTGCTTATTTAATTATTTTTTTTACACATTATAAATTATTTACATAGATATATAGAATCCAGTTTACTCCAGAAAAAACTGTATTTTATGATGAAAAAAAACAACAACACCTACACTAATCAATTCGTTGTATATTCTTCTGACTTTGTCCTTGACTATAAAATTAAAATTGCGAATGACATACATTTATGAGTATGAGTATCAATTGTATTTTAATTATCGGTTCCTTAGCTCTCTAAAGTCCTACCGTACTATCCGATGCCTAGTGATACAACCGTAACCGCGGGACCGGGTGTGCATGTGTCGTGTCGTTCAAATTGTCGAACTAGCCATTTATTGAATTTCAAAACCTATTGATCCTCGGCGAATGAAGCACGGGCGTGTTTTCGTCAGGATCGGTCAGCATGGCGTAGCCTTACTAGCTTTGCCTTGCGTCACCTTACTCGCAGCCTTACTATCATCAAAACAGGCATGTTTCGATGATAGTAAGGCTCCGAGTCTTTGTGTAAGGCCTACATTGTTGTAACACTTGTAACTGATCCTGCAAGTCATTACAGGCGAGGCTCTCTCATGAAATCATGAGGTAAGTTTAATAATATAAAGGGTTTCGCTCGTACTTTGCGTTGCATTACTTGAGTAAGACCCTTGTTAAACATTTCAATTCTAGCTTTACATTTTACTAAGAAATGCACATCTATGATTTGATAAATAAAATTTTAGTAAAATTTACAAACCAGCTGTAAAAATCATTTTTTTATCTTTATGAACTTGACAAAATAATAAAGTACCTATTCAAGTTACATAGCAGGACATGGAAGCTCTGAAGACATAAGACGTACAAATGTTGAGGTGGTGGTAACACGAGGGGTGCATAATTGTAGTTAATTGTACTTAATCTCTCTCTTGTGGGTGATAGATAAGAAGACTCTATCCTCCACGGAGCCGATAATATTGGTTTGTGTGTTCCTGAGACGAAAGAACTAAACTGAAAGCCTCAAACTAAGAAAGCGAAATATATTTAAATTTTAATATACCTCTCTTGCTTTTGCATCAACTTCTTCGTCGCCCTAGTTTTGTGAAAAAAATAATTTAAAATATTGGCACGTACTTCTCTCACTCACCATCCAATCGCTTACCAATAAAGAAATTACTTTTCTCAAACATACAGTGAAATGTCGTCATAACGTGCGTTATAACAGGCTGCGAAGTATCACGTCGTCAGGAACAACTCGAGAGAACTGTAAACGAATTTCATTCAAATTGAAGGCCTAAGCCGGGAAGTATTTTTTTAAATATGGCACCGTATTCATGAACATGCTAAACAGCTGAATTAATTTTTTTATTGGTTTAATTTTATTGTATATGTTTGAGAAAAGCACATGCCTAACCGTGGAGCTTCGTATCACTATCCGGCCTCCCTACAATCGGCCTTCTTTACCTACTCACCCGGCAAGGCCTTTTTTCCCGGCGTCTGCGGTATAATGTAAGTCTACATTATATCAACGTCCGCGGCGGGGTAACGCGGGCGGGGCTGGCTATTATCATTAGGGATCAGAAATTCAGGCTATCTCACTCATACCTCAAACAAAGCCGCCTATACCTAAAACTGAATAATAAAGTCGCCGCCAAAGTTCAGGTATACTCGTAAAAGCATCCGATTATCCTATGCCTAATTATTATAAATACAATACAACATACCGCATCGCGTTGGGTTTCCCGCCCACTTGAGTTTACTCACACCTTTTTTTTTTTACGATAACTCCTGAGATATTCATTTAAATTGTACGGTGTAAAGGACGTTTATATTTTGTATGAAAAAAATTACAGACAGACGTGACGGAGACTTTGTTTTACAAAGTGTAGCGATGCCGCATAAGGAACATTTGAAAGGTTTCCTTTTGCATAGGTGATAGAGTGGTCCGTATCATAATTTTTACATGGTAGAGCATAAAGTTCAAAGTACCTAGTGATTGAAATTGGATTAATTAAATATTTACCATTGCTTTGTCAACGTTACTCAACACATTCACATATGTCTTCAAAGCTGCACCCTAAAATTACAAATATAAACTCATTACTTATTTACCATATACCTACCTAACCATAAAATCTTGTGCAAATTGGCGCAAATAAACTATTTGAATAACAATATAAATTTGCAGCACTCATAGCCAAAACCTTTGGGCCGTCCGACCAAAAGAAATTAATAAAGGGAGGGAATTTATTTATTTAAGTATTTAAATATATATATACACTAGCTGTGCCCCGCGGTGTTACCCGCTCATCCCACGGAAACACTAATTATTCGGGATGAAAAGTATCCTATGTCCTTTCCCGGGTCTCGAACTATCTCCATACCAAATGTCATCTAAATCGGTTCAGCGGTTTAAGCGTGAAGAGGTAACAGACAGACAGACACACTTTCGCATTTATAATATTAGTATGGATTACTTACAGATGTAAGAACAGCAATGAGATTGGAGCGACTGTTCCAATACTCATCATCATATCAGCCAATAGACGTCCACTGCTGGACAAAGGTCTGCCCTAAAGTTCTCCACAACAATCAGACTTGCACCGCCCTCATCTAATTTCTGCCCGAGACCTTACCCAAATGAAATGAGACAAATATAGGGCCTCGGCTCTGGGGTCCGGTGACCCCCGGTGCGTCGGCGACGGTAGCAGTCAGGGTACTGTCGGGGTCAGGAGTACGTAGAATCTCCAATACTATCCTCTAAATTAATTTTAATATATGTGTCTTGCATGTGAACTGAATTCATCCCGCATTTTTAAACTCACTCTTCCTTTTCAACACACTGGTTTTATAACAATTATCTTGCTATACATGTAAGCAATTTTATTCTTTTATGTAACTCTCTCCATAAGGTAAACTCACCCAAATTCTCCTTGAAGTGCATGTCGCGCGTACGGTTGAACAATGAACATTGATTTATCTGTCTGATGTTCTACAATAGTAACTAACAAAGACAAATAATGGACAGTGTATGCAATAAAGTAATAATAATAATACATACCGCCGTGAATATTTGTCCTATCTAAAATTAATACTATTATTGTTAATAATTTTATCAAAATTATCGTGGGACATCTCCAAAGCAAGTCGTTTGTCTTCAGCACAGCACGAATAGCTATCCCTCATGAAGATCTCCATGAGAGTTTGAAACATAATGTCGGGCCGTTTCTGATAATTTTTACGTGAGATTAAACTGTATTTTACAAATTATTGCCATTGTTCCAATATAGTCATATTGACATTATTTATAGAAGATGATTGATAAGCCTATTACTGTACAATTTACTTGAAAACGATCCATGGTCGCAAGTTTTTTGGAGTTAAAGAAAGAGGGCATTATAAAAAACTTTAACACATATCTTATATATTATGGGTATACTAACCATCTAAAACAAAAAGAAAACTATTAATATCACCATAATACATAATTGTAATAGGGATTCGGGCTAGGCTGGATGACGCAAAGAGGGAAACACGATGAACAGTATATAGTGAAGTAAACGTTACAGTACAGAGAAAATTAACTAATGTCAGATTATAACTACTGGCTAATTAATAGATGGCGTTTGGGTGCTGAGTACACTTGAGAGGATGCACAATAGAAGGTAAACGTACTCTTTGCTCAGAACCGGCTAATCCCTACTAAGTATTGATTTACAAATTGGTCTCTACCCAAACAAGTGGATGCGAGTCGTACGAATAAAAACCAAATTGCTGATCTCATCTCAAATGAAACTGTGTTCATCGATTGGCCCCATGAAATCAGTTACAATCTCTGTCTTTTCAATTTTGATTTATTTAGCCATATATATCTGAAACTTCAACTTTTCAATGTCACTTAAGGTTCGGTCATGACAAAACAGACACTGCCAACTTGCGCGTATCGCAATGCGTCTTTGAATGAGGCCTTTCTTTAAAGGATAGGAAAATATACATCATGCGACTGGAAAAACCAAATAATTAGTATTCAATTATTGACGGATAAATACCGATGTTTGCCGATTTGGTTGACCGATGCCTGCCTGTAATATAAATAAATTAAATAATAATATATACGAGTTTAAAATTGCTCTCTTGGGTTTCCGCGACTGTTACACATTTAAATAAAACATTTTAAACCGATTATATCGCATATCATCTTCTCAAATAATGAATATACGCGAACCTCCCTGACGTTTCGGAATCTTTCGAGTTACCGTTGTCAAAAGTTGACCTTTTTAATGAGTGCACCTTTGACAAAGGTAACAGGAAAGTTATCGAAACGTCAACGAGGCTCAAATGATGAATATAGGCGATATAATCCATTTCAATTGCTTTACTTAAATTTTAAGATTGTTACATAATACCACTTGGTATCTACGCTATTTTGTTTCGGCAAGACCAGTCTTATGTCTAAAAAGGGATATCCTGATAAAGCTTGAGACAAGACTAAAATAAATAAACAAAGTGAACGCTATAAATAACCAAATTACTTGTTAATACAGTTTTAGAATAAATACCCTTGCTCTTTTTGGCGACGGAATCACCTGTAAAATAATAACAGGACCGCTCTAAGTTGGGAAAATTAAGGCACAATTAGGATTGTACACTAAGTTGAAAGTATGTATAATCATTTAAATAGTATGTACATCATACAGAAAAACAGTATAGTACCTACAGCATAATACAAGTGTGCTGAAGTTGGTCATTACAGTCGAGGCGGGTTTGCGGCTCAAACCGAAGGCGAGGTTGTAATGAAGCCGAGAGTGTAATGAGCACAACACATACACGTTTCATACGAATAAAAATGTTTAATTATTGAAACAATTTGTGAAATTAAAATTGCTAAAATGATACAAAATTCACGTAGAAAAATTGTATGCTGCGGCACGGATAAGATTCATGCAAATAAGTTCAAGACAAAAACGGCACAAAGCATTTGCCTTTATATAAAAACTGAGAGAAATGCTCAGCTGTAGACTGAGTAGCAGATTTGCGAAGATATAAGTTTCTGTCAAAAATGACATTTTAGTGGCAAGCTTTTATAGCTGACTGTACTTTTCTTTGGATATCCATCAAATGCTCACTGAGACGATTCTAAAGAGCCCAAGCTCGGTAGGAATGCTTTTTCTATTATAGAGTTCCTATGGCCACCTTCCGGCTCCATCATCAGATCAGCCCCATGGTACCATATTATTGTATTGTCATCAAAGTTAAGTAAGTATGCAAAATTCCAGCTCAATCGGTTGACGATATCTGCTTCAAAATTGAGTTGCAAGATTTCACCCGAACAAACATAGGTACTTAGATACATACATACATTGCAAGTTAAATAAAAGCTTTTAAAAAGTCGCCGCCCGCAGACGTGGTGCGTTAATGGGACCTAATTTACGTCTCTCGACGAACTGTCCGTGATAGTGTTGATATAAATAAACTATATAATTATACTCATACTCAAACTTACTTGAATTTTTTTAGCCACACTATGCAATTGCCCTGTGACAGATTGTAAATCGCCGTCCTGTGTAAACATTGCAAGATTTTATTCGATAGCAAAATTATAATGAATGGGCACTGTTGACGGCTAAAATAAATCTACAACCTGAGCTGAAAACGCATGTCTTAGCACGGAGTACCAACATTCCGATGATTAATTTGTTCGAAAGCATCATTAAGTACTCCGAATTTTCATAACTCCGAAAACGATTTTTCACTACGCGATCATTTTTTATGGTGGATATACGCGATATACTTCATTTAGTTAAGTTGTTAAGACTCTGTATACATAAATACAAGCGAAACCGAGTCTGCCTGTTGATATTGCGTATTATTTTGCAATATTCAGTTCTGAGATGGTTCTGAGGATATGGTTTTGACGTGACAGACACAAACAAACATTTGTGACCATTGGGAATTTACCTAGGACATATTTTGAATTTTTATTACTTAAAGCAGTAGCGTCTGCTAGCATAAAACGTATTGTAAACATTTACCTACATATATTTATAGAGAAATATTTTGAATTAACTTAGTAGGTATAGTAATGAAATAAGTGTGTTTATTCGTTCTTCTAAGTACATACCTGGACTGCTTGCGTAACTTTCAGGTGCTGAAATATGTGTTTTATTTTATTAGTACCTATTACACTGGATTACCAGTCACATATTAATGTGACGCTGCTGTGGCGAAGGCGTCCACAACAGATCGGCTGAACATAACTTTGTATAGGTATTAGATGCTCATGACTTTTTGTCCTTATGGTAATAAAAATAACCAAATGCACTGTTATCTGACTGACGGGACGCCATTGGGGACGGCTGGTTGTCCGTCTGCAATAAACCGGCCAGCTGCCTTCTTGCTCATAATATTGTCTATCCTATTTCAACTCCGAAACATTGTATCCCATCTGCAACGTATCGGCAAATGTTTATTTGTCCTAAAGAATTCTTTTTCTGGAAACCCGTAATATTTTCAGGATTGTATAAACATAATTTTAAAGGACCTATTAGGTTAGGTTAGGTATGTTTTATAATTATTCTGAAAAAATTAACAGTTTTGGGAAAAATAGTTTACGGACAAATGAAAATTGGGCGAAACGTTACAGATGGGAAACAGAAATCAGCTGCCAAAAGCAGCAGCAGAAATTGCTGTTGTCTACCGTTATTTATAAATTGTATTTATCTTGTTTCCTTTTGTAAACTTTTATTGGTGTGCAATAAAGTATTGTTGTATTGTATTGTACTAGTGTTTCAGGTAGGTAACCCTTATATGGGCATACTGAAGCAAAATCTAGGCTAACGAAAAATATAACAATATTAATTTTGGTACTTACAAACTGGAAATGCAATGAAATTGAATTATATTTTTAAAAATACTGGATTTAATTAAGTTTCTTTGGGAATAAATAAGTATAGCGCTTGTAGAAAATGCTGACAAAAAAGATGCTGATGAATAAGTTATTTAACTCTGATTGATTAAGCTACAGAACTAGATAGAAACGATCAATATAAATTACTTATTTCTTCAAAATACAAATCTCAAAAGGTTTAAAAGTATATACACTGGGTTTTATGTCATAATTTTCAGTAGACCTCTACCGAAACAAATGTATTATTAGCAAAAGACGTGGTTTAAGATTTTTATCTACGCACATATCATTAGTGCTCTAAAATGCGTTCAGAAATCGTAGGAAATGACCAGCATTATTACAACTAATTTTACTATGAGATTTTTTTGTCTGTGGTAGTAGGTAAAATCTGTACTGTAATGTTATTACAGTACCGATTTTTGTAAGGTTACGAGTTTAAATTAGGAACAGCTGTCAAAACACAAGTTGGTCTCTATTCTAGTATCCATAGATATTAATATTGTTATCGATACGAAACGTCAATTCAGTATGTTTTTTATAAAAACCGCACGACATTGATCTCGAGTGACATGAGAGAAACAATGAGAGAACATGATTTAGAAAAAAAAAACATTCGTCTTGTCGGAGGTTCGAATTGCCGCCATTATTGTTGTCATTTGTTTGTTGGTTCTTTGCTGTTACGAAAGTAGAATTGTGAAAAGTTTATTGTAATTCACATTTTAGTTGAAAATATTGTTTCAATGTAAATGTAAATTACAACTTTTACAATAAATAATCTGTTTATGTATTTGTTCAGATTTATTTCTTACTGCATTAGTATAAGTATGTCGTTTTCAGATATTTTACAGGTAGCACTAGTGGTGACGGTCATTTCCTTATGGCTTCTGAACCCATCTTAGAGTACTTATGATATGTGTGTAGATAAAGTAGTGTATACAACTGTACATAATTAGGCCTTAAAACACTCGTCTGATCCTATTATGAAACTCGCTGACGCTCGTTTCATAAAACCACACTCGTGTTTTAAGGCCTCTCATTATGTATCAGTTGCATAAACTACTATTACCACTGGGCCTGTATCTGTTTACTCCACCGTGATCTGTTTGAGATCAAAATACTAGCTTCTTAACAAAACATAAAAAACTCAAGTTATTCTCCTAGGAGCAAATTGGATAAGTTTATCCGTCCAATTTCCGTATGTGTACGTGTGCAACAGAAACAAAAATTAAAAAAAAAATTACGCCTCTTGTACGGAACCCTCAATGCGCGATTCCGATTCGCAGTTTACCAGCATTTTCTCTTATTTTTTTACATCTCAAATTACATTCTACTTACGTTTATCTGAAATAAATTTATTTTTATAATAGGTAATTTTCAAAAATACGGTTTAGGGACATTTCAAAAAGCTACACCTTCAACTACGAGGCAAACATAGACAGAGCGACTTCTGTACAATCATCAGGAATGGCGGATCTAACACTCCACTGATTCAAATTGCCATCAACCGGCATTATGCACACATGCTAACTCAGTCTCTATCACCTTGTTTGTACGAGTGATGTTCTGTTCCCGAAGCACAGGTTTGCATACAGGCAGTATAACCCATTCGACAGGGGGCAGGGATACCGGGACATCCAAAGATTACAGGATACTATTTAGCCGATTACGCGGATGAATTTGATGGGCACCTTCCCATATAGTTCAATAATATACTCGTAATTAGACTTGTAGAGTACCTACGTCTTTCCGCTTTCTATTCCAATACGTGCAAATAAAAAAAAAGCCAGAACACATAAAAAAAAAGAAATGAAAATATAGGTACCTTGTCTTTGACTTTTTGAAATAGTTCAAGGGCTGCCTGTAGAAAATCAAGTGAAATCAATCAGTATCGAAGGAAAGACATCCAAAGAAAAACAAAAAAATATTATTTTACAATCCTTACACAATGAGGTTACGCATTTTAAATTTGTCTTTCTACTTTAATCTTTGTATCGATGGTTCGATATAAAACATTGTGCTGTGTACCCACATTAAAAATAATGATACATTACTAGTTTCATAATCTTTTAAAATAAACAATGCACAGGTGAACCTACGAAGTTATTAGACATATTTAAAATGGTAAACATTTGACTACCATCCCGCCAGGCGGTAGGGAAAAAAGCACACGAACATGTCGAATATAGATCTTCTAAATTTTCAAAATGTCTCAGTTAATATTAATTAATGCGCTAGAACAAAAATCAAAGACTTAAAATTTATCAAAAGCTAAAAACGTTATCTTAGGCCGGAGCCCCACTGCTACACACGCTACGCACGGACACGCTATACGCTTTTATTAGAACTAATTAATCATTAATTTCGCTCCCTTAAAAATCCTGAATATCTCATTATATTCTTAATAGTACAATAAAAAAAGAAGTTCCTTGAAGGGCCGCAGGGTACAGAAAGACAAATTTAATGTGGAATGACTTGCAACAAGTT
The DNA here is from genome assembly GCA_947623375.1 of Apotomis capreana. Lineage (NCBI taxonomy): Eukaryota > Metazoa > Arthropoda > Insecta > Lepidoptera > Tortricidae > Apotomis > Apotomis capreana. Next base: position 6,143,146 of record OX392520.1, read on the forward strand.
GGACCAACGATCTGGGCAGGATCCCGGGAAGCTATTGGATGAGGGCGTTGCACGATCGGAAATTGTGGAGAACCTTAGGCGAGGCCGTTGCCAGCGGTGGACACCTTTCAGTCAATAATGATGTAATGATAGTTAGGAGCATTATGAATTATACTTATGAGTAATAATTGCCGATGCTTTTCCGTAAAAAGGATATTACCTTAATTATTCATAAACAAATCGGCTTTACTTTTAATGTTAAGACATTATGTTTATATCAACGAATTAATGTAACCCAATTTATAAAAAAGGTGCTAAAACGGATCCAAAAAATTACCGACCAATATCCCTACTACCAGTTCTATCGAAAATTTTCGAGAAATTGATTAAGACCCGGCTCTTAAAACATTTAAAGGAAAATGCGATTATTCATCCAAGGCAGTTTGGTTTTCAGGAAAAAAGAGGAACCACTGATGCAATTGATTCTTTTGTAGATGACATTGTTACAAACTTTCACAATAAAAAAAAGGTAGCAGGAATTTTTCTGGACCTTAGTTCCGCATTTGATAAGGTAGATCATGAAATACTTATGCAGAAACTGTTTTTTTATGGAATCAGAGGTCAGTGTTATCATCTACTTCAGAGCTACCTCAACAATAGATATCAATTTGTAGAGCTAAAGGGTTGTGATCATAATACCGAATGCTTTGTAAGATCAAAGTGTATAAAAGTCAGCAGAGGAGTTCCACAGGGTTCTATTCTTGGCCCCATTCTGTTCATTCTTTATACCAATGACCTGATGAACTATATTTCAAATACAGTTACAGAATGCCAATTAACAATTTTTGCTGATGACACTAGTGCTGTGGTAGCTGCAAATAGTTTATCCGAGCTGAACAGTTTCGCGACAAATGCATTATTATCGTTCCAACACTGGTTCTACATAAATAGCTTACAGTTAAATGCGGATAAAACGAAAATATTGCTATTCAAACCCAACACAAAAAAAACGGATAAGCTTGTTGTGGTAAACAATAATATTCTGTTAGAAACAGTTGATAGTGTTAAATTTCTAGGTGTACGTATTGACGCAAGGCTCAATTGGAAAGATGAACTTGGGGCCGTTGAACACACTATATCTTCAGCCTGTTATGCTTTGAAGAGTCTTAGGGATGAGCTTACTATTGAGCAACTCAAGAGTGTGTACTATGCGTTAGTAGAGTCGAAGCTGCGTTATAGTATTAAACTCTGGGGTCATAGTTATAAATATAACGTAAACAGAGCTTTTGTAATTCAAAAAAGGGCAGTACGAACTATCTTGCGTATTCCCCAGTGGATTTCGTGTCGAAATTATTTTACACAACTAGGCATACTGACAGTTCCTTGCTTGTACGTTCTAGTGTTGCTTACGGATTTCATTAAGGCACTGTATAAGCATGAGTCATTTGAGGAACAAGAATTACGATTGAAGACGCGAACGAAAAATGTTAAACAAAGTTTCTTCCCCAGGCTTAAAGTAGCACAGCATTCTGCTAAGCATCAAGCTATCCAACTTTTTAATAAACTACCCATCGAACTTAAAGTTATTACGAGTCATAAGTTGTTTAAAAGGAAATTAAGGATATTTTTGTTGAGAGGGTGCTACTACAGCATTGAAGAAATCTTTAATTATAAAAATAATTAGTCATAGTTGGGTTAGTTATTATTAAGATAACCTAGTTATTTATATTTTATTGTTAGTGTTAAGTTTTTCTTTTTAATGTACTTCAAACACAATCCATGTATTGTTTCTGAAATAAATGAATTGAAATTGAAATTGAATTTACCTGTGCTGTTTGTTTTTCTATCACCGGCTGAAAATCAAGGAGATATATTTACAGTCAACCAATTTAATTTAGGCCATTTCGTATTTTGTCACAGTGAACGTCGATATGTAAGCCGCTTGAAATCTCATATCATTTTCACTGTGACAAAGTTCTATGGTGTATTAAGTATTTCATTAAAATATCGTAAACGTTCAGCATATGTCTGCGTCTAATCAGTACAGAAGAAACACACGTTTTGAAAGTTATACGTACTGTTATTACAAATCGCCTAAGTTTAAAAAGTATTATTTTCTCAATGTCACGCGCTTATCCCACGGGATTTTTTTATATATTTTTGGGGATAAAAAGTAGCCTTTGTGTTAATCCAGGGTGTCGGCTTCCTTTATACCAAAAAGATATTGAAATTGATTCAGCCGTTTGAGCGTGAAGAAGTAACATACACGTTAACACACTCACTTTCACTTTCGCCTTTATAATAATAGTGTGATTAATGATTATTCGAGTTTTTGTCTTTCTTGTAGGCAAAAATTGTGTAATAATAATAATAATAACGTTTATTCAATACAAAACCTTATCGCTAATGTTCATCCTCTGCCAAACCACAAGGCGGTTTATTGGCAGTTGAGGCTCCATATATCTAACTATTAAGTACATACCTACTTGCTAACTACACTACTCTTCTATACTTAAACTAAATCAATTAACATACTTTTTCTTTTTTTACATTAACAGCAGCACAACAGCAAAGCACCCAACTTACCACCGGTGGACCCAATCATATTGTGATATGGTTCACAATGGTCAGTTAGCCGCGTTGACGATAGCACAATTCAAAACCAGGTACAATATAGGGATATAAGATACAGTTTATACTGGTTGTGTTGTATTTGTTTTAGCTAATAGTACGCTTCTTACTTTCTTTACAAACATTTAGTAAGTGTAAATCAATATATTATTTCAACTGGTCAAAGCAACGTGGTGTGCCACGCGTGAACAGAGTACAGAACTACAGATATAGACAGCTACAAACATTTTCATTTAGTTAACATTCCTTCTCCTGCTTCTTCGTTCTTCATTCCCAAAATGTCAAGTTCCTATCTTGTTGACATTCCCAGACAGGCAGATAGCTATGTGCGGCCCGCCTGATGTTAAGCAGTTACCGCCGCCTACAGACGCTTGCGACCCTTTAAGAACCTATTTACTCCCCTCTTGATGAACCACATACTGTAGCCCCCGGGGAAAACCTCGGCAGGGAGCTCATGACACATACGGAGCGTTCGCGGTAGGGAATTCCTCTGGAACCGGACAGTTCTCGACCACTTAGGTTCCAGTGCGAGCATTACATCATGTCATCATCATGTCAAACAATTCCTCAGAACACATCCCATTATACACACGGTAGAACACACCCAAGGAGGCAAAGTCTCTACTCAGACTCAGAGGCTTCCGTCTGTGAGTTTAGGATTGATTACCTTTTCAGTGCCCGCTAGAACTGATAGAGGTGAGAGTATCTGAAACAAACGGAACATTTAGTTACTTGTTTACTAAAACAATTGGGCAAGTGCGAGTCCGGCTCGCGCATGAAGGGTTCCGTACCATAATCTATAACAAGTTTGTTATATGGGAGCCCCCCTTAAATATTTCTTTTATTTTATTTTTAGTATTTGTTGTTATAGCGGCAATAGAAATGCATCATCTGTAAAAATTTCAACTGTCTATTAGCTATCAATACAAGACATAATATTATAAATGTTGTTCTATAGGTTATACTAACTTTTTCCTCTTGATAGCGATTATCCATTTAATTCGTTGTACTCGTTTCTAACTTGCTTGTGGAAATTTATTTATTTATGATTACTGTTTTTGTTTTTGTGATTACTGTTTTTGCCATTGTTTTTGCAATTAACTATACGCTCCAGGTTTCGTGCCGCATATTTATTTATTTTTAGATGCCTTAACTTCGCTAGTAAAAAGTGACAGTTGGCCTGACGAAAGTTCCTTTTTTGGCCACGGCGCGCGCTGCGATCGATTCGTGGTTCCCCGACCACCTACTTCGAACCGAATAGCGAAAGCTGGTCCTCATTCACGGGAAAAAAACAAACTGTATTCTGATTTCACGTTACCTTTTCATGCAAATCCTCTGTTCCTGATGGCGGCGCCGACTGTATCGACTCTGGGTTATCCTAAAACACAGGTGGATTAATCGGTTTTTATTAAATTAATAATGCTGATATCTACCATTTTACGATAAAAGATCGTATCTTATATGGATGTCATAGTAAGATAAGTCCTTTTACCGTAGCATGGCAGATCTCGTAATGCGTCCACGGATATCAGAACACGCACTCTAACACCTTGACAATAAGAATCGTATATTACAAATGACTGACTGTTGACTATCTTTCGGCGTTTCTTCTCAACAGTGGTCTCCTCTTGTGAAATGCCGGTAGACTCAGTCATGTAAAAGTACCTTTTCACCTCACTCGCTCGGAAAACCTCCGTTTATAGGGCAAAATCTGCGTGCAAAAGTCTATTTTATCCACTAGCGTGCAAAAGTCATTTGAATTTCAAACACGACGATTTAGATTCTCTGTGGTGCATGCAACTTTTTTATATTTAAGACTCCTTCAACGCGTGACTGATTTCATCAGTCGATAAATCTTCGAATAACCAATCAACGCACGCTAGGGCGAACAGGTCAGGCCGGCTAAAATCATATGTACGTTTGAATACTACTTTAAAAAAAAAATACACCCACAATATCACGTCCAGAAACCTGGTTTGTGGTTACAGATTTTTAAGTTTTAATTTTTCTACACTTTATTTTGTGTTGAATATGTTTATATATATTAATAAGTAAGTATTTCAGTTTCATTTACATATTTTGACTTGTAAATATATTAAATACAACACAAATTTTAATATTTATTTGTTATAAAAGTTAGAACATGAGAGTGTAATTTCTGAACGCACCCGAGAAAAAAATAATAATTAAAAAGTTGGAAGTTTTCACAATTCACGTAAATTTGTTCTGTGGAGAATACCTACATACTGTGAGGCTTCCGGTTCGTGTCCCAAGATGGTCGCATGCGTTTAAGTTTAGTTGTCCATTATTTATTCATTTTCGTTGTTCAATGTGTAGTATTGATAGCGTATTGTGCAGTGATCTAACGTATGAGTGAATAGCTAATGAAGAATTCAACTTGAAGCGTTCATAGCCCTTCCTGGGTCAAGGCCCGATAGTCCGCGTGGTTTTTTGTAAATCGCTATCACTTTACAAAAAGCACGATTTTTTCAACTCACCGTACAACGTGGTATCAATCCTCTATCTAGTCGCCTAGTGCGATTGGCAACGAGACATTGGCAGTAATGGTCGCTTAACTGTGACCGGTTGCCATTTTTAAAAAAATAGAATAGAATAGAATAGAATAGAATACAAACTGTTGTCTTACTTTATAGAAATATCGAAAACAAGAAAGTTAAGCCCAATTTGGAGTATTTATTCAATGCTAAAAGCCTGCATTAAAACGAAAAGGATTTGTTATAAATATTTGGAGTAAGTAATTTACCGAAACTATTGGCGTTTTTAAAGAAGATAAAGCCGAAATAATCTTGTTCGGATCCCATCGTCCAATAACTTTCAAAGCAAGTGTTATGGAAAATACTTTCGAGTGGCCAACTAATCCTTCCCAGAATGCCATTGTCCCACATTCACAACGAATGTGTCAAGTAGTTTCAAACATAAATATAATATAACAGTGCTTAAGAAAAACTCAACGATAAAATATACACGACGATAATACAAATTACCTACGGCCATATTTCTTTTAATTTTTAATATGACTGTGTGCTTCTCATTTTTATTTAGTTTGGATTTGAGTGTGCTATGTTTTAAATTTGATGTGTTAAATAGCAGGCAAAATTAAATATGATTATTTTTATGTTTTAATTGTTTTTCTTGAATCTTCCATTTTCCTCGCTGTAGTGAGGTGAAAAGTTGTGTGTGGCTGCAAAATTATTTAGCTTCTCGTGTCTTGAAAGCTTCGCTACGCTCAGCTTTCAACTTAAACACTCGCGCCAAATAAAAACTTTGCAGCCTTGCATAACAAATAACTATTGTGACCTACTTCCAGAATAAAGTTAATTATTTCATTCTTTCACTATATAACATTATTTCATTACAGATAGAAACAGTAAAGAAATTAAGATCCTGTTTTTTTTTTCACTGTTTCTATCTTTGCATTTCACTTTAGATATTGCGAAATTTCGTAACATAATCAAAAAGTGTGGTGTTAAGTATAGCATTATTTTTTTATGAAATATTTGTCAAATTGATCAAATGTTACAACGATACTTACTGCCAACTATGAAAACATAAAAATTAAACTTGGTTAATATTAAGATGTGGCCGATTGCATACATTTGCACAACAACAAAACAGGTACAGATATCGTGCATACTGTTTTGGTTGTTTATATAATTATTATTTATTTATCGTATGGCGATGTAATATGGCACACTGGTTACGTTATTTTTTTTTTATTTACATTAAATTATCTAATATCTAAAATTTACAATGCCGCAGGTATAAACGCGCTTCCTCGGTCAAGTTTTTGAAGTCCTCAGCTGGTCCGGGGTATCCGGTGGTGGGCCCTCGAACTATGTGGCGTATGGTTTATTTATTGTTACATAAAGTATTTAAATTTAAGAGGTTTTATAGAATTCTACATAGTATTGATTATCTGCATAGTGTTTGACATCACTAACTATGCAGATAATCATTTTTCTCTTTGTTTTCCCTTTGTTTTTGCGGGTGAAATGTGTGAAACTTTATTAAATATAACCACCATTATGTACCATATTTTTTGCAAAATAAAGATATTTGTATTTGTATTTGTCACCTTGCAGTTCTTGTTTAACTTTATATATTTAGTTGCAGAGTCGCTAATTTCATAATGTAAGATTTAAACGTAAGTCCATAACAGTCAAACTCTATATAGAATCTACGACGGCAAAATACAAGCATTTCAAAATATTATAATAATACATGCATAATTCCGTGCATGGCGTGAAGAACTTGATAACTCGACTTATACGTTTTCTTTTTATTGGCGTAATGGCTTTCTACGACCAAGGTTTTGTAGGAAAAAAATTTACAAATCGATATCTATGATACTTTTGAAGATATGGCCTGTGACATGATATTGATATCTCGATATTTAGCGGATTTTATTTAACAAAACGAGATATCAGCGCGATGTGGCACAAAAAATATTGCATATCAACTTATCAACGTATTCTCAAAACAAAAAAGCGTTCGTAATTTGACAAAACAAGATATTAGAATGACGACAAGCACACTTTAACGATAACAAATGAATATATCGTTTTATCTCATTATACACAACTACCGTAAATTCATATGTCAATTTATCATTTACCGATAAAACTTACGTAAATTTATCATGCGTTCATTCATCATTTTCAGTTTGATGGACACAGCAAATAATAAGTTGACATAATTAATTATTCATAATTTGTCGAAATGTATATTTCGATTTGTCAAGTTATTCTCACATCTGAGGTGTACTCTGGTACAAAGGAAAACACTGATAACCTGATAACTGTACATTTGTGAACTAATATAAACCTTAGCACAACGTGTTAAGGTCCATGGGGTATAGTTAACAGTGTCTTCGTATATATCATTCACATTACCGGTACCTTGTCAACCATCGACCAGTTTTATTTATTGGATATTGAAGGCAGATAAATGGTGAACTGTCATGTCAAAATATAAAAACTGATTTTGGAAAACCCAGTGTGAGGAGAAATTAAAGATCTGTAGTTTGAGGCGTCTTATAGTAAAGACTATCAGAAAAACCAAATAGCGCAGATCTTGCAAGCTCACAAGACTGCTCAGAGTTGGTGCATTCAGAAAAACGCAAGAAACAGAAATGTTGCCAGTTAAAATTAAAATAAATTCATCTAGTTTTTCTGTACGAGTAGAATAGGTGCTTTTGCATTACTGAATTAAAGACGATTCATTTACTACAATTTATTCAATATTTTTATAACTTTTAATTTTATTTTATTCGGGTTTCGTGACTAAAATAAAACAATTCAAACGGATTGTATCATATTTATTCATTGTTTGTGCCTTTCTGACGTATTTGGCACCGAAAAATTGTGTTTTTCTTAGTCAAAAATAGTTGCCGAAACGTCAGGAGACTCAAACAACTATTACACGCGATATATATATCCATTTAAATCGCCTTATATAAACAAAACAGTTGTATAGAAACGATAGAATTGTTAATTTGATACCCTGTTCTAAGGTGAATATGTTGATAAGTCTAATATCTCACAAAATACAATGATTCTACCAAAATAAGTAAAATCATTGAAGTTTGCATTAAATTACCCTTTAATCAATTTAGACATTTCAATTATACAGAAAAACTGATTTTTAGGGATTAAATTAACATTTTCACCAATTTAGGCACTTATGTATGGGGAATAACTTGATAAGTCGATGGTGAGTATGTTGATAAGTCTAATATCTCACAAAATACAATGTTTCTACCAAAATAAGTAAAATAATTGAAAAGTTTGCATAAAGTTACCTATAAATCAATTTAGACGTTGGTACTATGAAAAACTGATTTTTAGGAATTAAATTAAACAACGTTTTTAGTGATTTAAGCACAAATGTATGGTGAATAACTTGATAAGTCGTTAGTGAGTATGTTGATGTCTTATATCACAGAAAATAAGAGGATTTTACTAGAATAGGTACGTTAGGTAAGATCGCGTCAAATTATCCATAAATCAAGCTTTAAACACGAGTTAAAGATGAAACTGGATTTTGGACAAAAAGTCGAACTTTAAAATCGACGCCCTGAACAATTGCCATTTTGGACTTAGGCATCAAGTTCTTCACGCCATGCACGGAATTTATCAGCATTGCACCCGTGCGAAGCCGGGGCGGGTCGCTAGTAACAAATATAATAAATGTGTTGGTGTCAGGAAAATGCGGTATGTAGGTACAACTTTTACTCTGAGACATTGTCACGTAAATAAAAGGCTCTTTAGCTTAAGGACCTAATACGGAACAAAAAAAACAAGATTTAAAAAATAACAATTACAACTTTATTCAACTAAATATTTTCTTACCTAAATATTATTCTACTCGCTATTTTCGACTTTATTAAAACTAAAAGCAAGGCAGGATTTGGATCTAATGATTAAGATAAGGTGAGTCCAATTAATTATATTATTTAGTTAAGTTAATTTAAGTTTAGTTTTAAGATACTTATTAAATAGTATTTAGTTAAGTTAATTTAAGTTTAGTTTTAAGATTCTATAGAATTTAGTTTAAGTTTTAGTTTAGTATTTAACGTAGATAAATAGTCCAAACGATCTCAGGCAAATGAGTTCGGCCTAGCTAAAAGGTCAGTGTACAAGAATGTCGCCGAGCAGCTTCCGGAATACCCCACGTCCCTGGAGCGCGAATGTGGAAGAAACGGCGACGGCGCGTCCCGAGGGCGAAAAGCAGTTCGAGCGTCAGATCTTCGACGCGGCTGGTTCTATCGCCCGGTCGTTAGGCGGGATGTGTGGCTCTCCATCATAGGTGATGGGCCAGGTGAAGGGCGACCTGCTGCGGCCACGCAGCTGGATAGGTAATCGATCCCGTAGGGTGTTCCTGGAACGCATCCAATCGTAACAATTAGGGCGGTGCAATTATTCTGCCCTCGACTATCGAACATCATACACGTGCGCACTAAGGAGTGGGTATTTACAATGAAGCAGTCTAAAGTGTATGATGGGCAGTCCAGGTACATGAAAGGCAAAGCGGTGACGCGAGAATCAATTGTCAAGCACAATTTATATTAAAAGGGTACGAGCGAAAAGCACAAGCAATGCCAAAGGCGGAATTTATTATTTATTTCGCAATAACATGAGATTCTCACTTCATTACAATGAAAACAGCGTAGCGTAAAATCAGCAGTAAGCTTATAAATATTTACGGCGTTACGAATATTTAGTCTTATCCTATAGATAAATATTACAAAAACTACTTATTATATTCAGCATTTATATTTCTATTTAATTTATATTTTTATTTAATTTATATTTCTAATTAATTTATATTTCTATTTAATTTCAAGTATCGTTATAGTACTACTAAATTTTCATTTATAGTTATTAAGCATTAAAACTTATTTTAAATAACCTATTAAATACAATTATATTGTAACATTTATCTATAAGAAAGATTTAATTACAAGTTTTAAACGGGCAAAATCATCTTCGAAGAACCATGATTTGCAATAATGAGAAGATTGAGAAGAATCACCTTTTTAATGGTATCTACAGAATATGAAAAGCGTGAATATCTACGTAAGATACAGATTGAAAGAAGATATTAAAGATTACAATTAGGTAATGCATGATCAGTAATAAGAAGCGCAGTTTAACCGAGAACGTTCGAAGAGACAAAGCAAGGTTACGGCAAGGTGACCGCTAACGGTACCAAGTTAACTGTACATTCTTGGTTCTACTGATTAACTATTCTAAATGAACACTTCAACTACTTATTTTAATAGATAATTGCAACACTTACCCAATTTGGGATAACAAACTCACAGAATTTAAAATCAAGAAAATAATTAAGTTTATATTCGCTCCGTAGCGAGCGTACGAGAACTGATTCTGAGGCAAGGTGACGCGGGCTCACAGGCAAGAGCCGGCGGCAGAGTGTATGACGCGGCGAGTGCAGCACATACTCGGGCGCCGCGATCTAGCGGGGCGCGTTCGTATAACTTCGGCCGCACTTCGTATCTCGCTGAGCTGTGAGTCAGCGCGCGCGGGTTAACTAGTTCGTATCCTTTCGACGCATAAGACCACAAACGCGAAATACCAACTCTACGCAAAAAACCACTTTAGCAAAATACCAACTACGCAAAACACCAACTACGCATAACGCTAACATGAATTTAAGCAAAATACCAATCACGCTAAATACCATATATATAAAAAATAATACTATAATAATAATAAGCCCGCAGGGCAGCTTGTGGCGAGCTGTTGGGGGTGACGACCCCACGGACCCGAGATCTCCAGAGATTTGGTCAGGGTCCTCGTCTCCGGTGTGCCTTCATCGGTCGGAGTGGAAACCCAAGAGGACCCGTAGGACTCTCAGCTCTGGCTTGCCTTCATTGGCCGTCCAGAGTGGAGCGTTGGAGCTATCTGCTCCAGGGGTGGAAGTGTTAAAGGGCATCACGCCGCGAGTAACTTCGGAGAAAGCGCAACACATCTCTCGGCACCCCAGAGCCCTCACGCTCGTGTTGCTTCCGGCCGTCTTTACGACGGCATTACGGGGCCCACCTAGTGAGGGGCGAGTCACCACCCGCCATAGGTAACAGTCGCACTGATGGTTACGGCGGGTGACATGTTACTATTGCAATAGGCCAAAGAAAGAGTCCACCCATACTCCATTTTAATAGCCCGGTTTTTTCTTTTCCGTATCAATGCAATAGTTCAATCACCTGCTGGGACCTGTTCATGGATGTATCATCTTATTGATATGATCAGGAATGGGTCCCAGCAGGGCTACAGCCACAGCCAATTTCTCCAAGGGGCCTCTACGAGAGATGGGCATTATTCGAATAATATTTTATTCGAATAATCATTCGAATAAAAAATAATCCGTGATATTTTCATTCGCGAATAATTTATTCGCGGATGATTTCATTCGACCGCTTTACAAATGACGAATGATTTATTCGTTATTTTTATTCGAATAAATTCACGAACTAACTAGGAAGAATCGAACTTTACTAGGTATCTAAACATCTAAAATATTTATTGACTGAGCGAGCGAAGCGTCTCCGTTTCAGCTTGGTGAAAAAATCGTTGTCGCCTAGAAGTCGCATTTCTCAACCGATTTTTTTTTATAGCCTGTTAGGTGTCCCGCTTATGAGCAAAGGCCTCCCCTTTTCTTCACTTGACCCTATTGCAAGCGCGGTTAAGCCATTCTCTGAAGAACACGTCCAGATCGTCCCGCCATCTCCTTTTCGGTCTGCCTCTGTTCCGGTACCCATTTTGTGGAATGCTTTTGTGGTGCACTTTTCCGGGTGCATGCGGCATACGTGTCCAGCCCAGTCCCATTTCAGTTTTGCGGTCATGAGACCCACATCTATTATACCAGTTTTGGAGCGTAGTTTCGGGTTTCTGATTCGATCAGTCTTCCGAAATCCCAATCCCAACCGACTCTATTCAGTCTAATCAGTTTTAATTTTTTTTTTTCAAAATTGTGGGGACATGAAAGTGTAAAACGTAAAACAACCCCACATTTTAAGCATTAAAAAATTCTATCAAGTGAGTTGACCTCCACTTACGAGTACATTGCAACAAATAACACGAACAAGATTTAACATAACTTGTTTTTACTGTATATTTTAGGGTTAAAAGATAAGTACAGGTAGTATAATAATAATAAACAAGGGATTAGCGTAAGGAATGGATTAGTCACACACAAAGCTAATAGTAACTTTCTAGCCTGACTTAGAAAGAGATAGCTACATGAAAGAGCGAGAAAACCTCATTTTTTTATCAGTCGTTTACTTCTGAGAGAAACTCACTACGCATAATTGATATTTGTCAGTTATTAAGTTGCAGTGCATACCACAGTTCCCTAATAGTTCTGAAGCTATCACGTCGTGGTATATATACCACGTGGTATTATATTTTTGAAAATGAGTGCCAACCAAGTTGGACGTTTGAAACGCTCCGATATTCCCCCGGCTAAGATGTGCAGTATATCATAAAACATTTATCTTAGTTACACCAGTAAAGAAAATGTAAGGCAAAAATCATATTCCGTTCCGTTAGTACAAACAACAGTTAGGTTTAGTATTTATTTTTTCGAGAAAAATGTTTACCTAACGTATTTATTCCAATAAATAACAAACCATATTTACTATAAACAAAAGGTCATAATAATAACTCTATTGTGAAACTTAAGCTCCTTAAGTTAGTTTAAATCTGACTTATACTCCTTGTTACTTGGGTCACAGAATTATTCGTGACAATTCATTCGACGAATAAATTATTCGCGATAACTTATTCGGCGAATAATTTATTCGAATGACGAATAATCACTCGTGGTTTTTATTCGTCATTCGCGAATAAATTGGTTATCTTTATTCGTCATTCGATCGTCATTCGAATAAATTTTGCCCAACTTGGAATTCCATATCCCCAAGCAAGCCTTTCAAAACACCGGGACGTATGCGCCCGAGACTCTATGAGAGGAGAAACAAGAATAATAATAATACCATATTAAGACTTTTTGAATAAATACGAAATAAATAATAATACCTAGGTCCAACCACACCAAAAAATTAACAAAGGCTCAAAACACCACAAAACGACCGGTTGGTGTTTTGCGTTTGTGGCATTTTACGTAGTTGGTATTTAGCGTTATTATTTTTATAAATCCGCAAAAGGCCAAAAATCCTCGGGTTGGTATTTCGCGTTTGCGGTCTTATGCGTCGAAAGGAATATGTTTCTTTATTTAATTAGGTTAAGTTTATAATAAGGTAGTTATAGGTTGTATAGTTAAGGTAAGGCATTAGCTTTAAATTAAAGATATACAAAAGTTATTAACGTTTTAATACGTTACAACATATGGTACAATATTTACTTTTCCTATCGTTTTTTATTTTGTAAGCTATTTGAAAAACAATGGAAATTGAAGGTATACAATTATACACCAAATGAATAGGTATTATTATTTTTTTTTTGTTCTTTTGATAGTGGTAGTTTACCATTAAAAATACATACCAATTTAAGTTTGAGTTCAGTGTCCGTTGGATTCCAGGTGTCTGGTTTAGCCTAAATGAAAGTGAAAAATACATTAGGTTTTTCTACAAGCCGTGGTAGATCGTTCGTTTGTGTCGGAAAAATCTTGCTAGGAAGATTAATATAACCACTTCGCGGTTTTATTGTACTTTTATATTATAATAATCGGTATTTGACTATTTTATCAAACCTTTTTTAATAAATGTTTACAAATGAAGCGAAAATTGAAAAATTTAATGATTCGGACAGGATTCGAACCTGCGTTTTCAACGGCTTTCCGGGCCAACACGGGCGTCCTCCCAATTGGACCACCGAATCAGATGTCAGAGCCATTGAATTTTTCAACCAGTTGCTTCGATATGCCTTAGGGTGGCATCGTAGCGCCATCTACCGTAAAGATTTAGACTTTATCGTCGGCACCATCGTCTCAAATTTGTTGAGAATCGATAGTAACGATGTGCTACACCCGAATCACTTATTTTTTATTAAAGCAGTAACGTCTGCTAACGTAAACTAAATGTTTACAAATGAAGCGAAAATTGAAAAATTTTATGATTCGGACAGGATACGGCTACGATGCCACCCTAAGGCATATCGAAGCAACTGGTTGAAAAATTCAATGGCTCTGACATCTGATTCGGTGGTCCAATTGGGAGGCCGCCCGTGTTGGCCCGGAAAGCCGTTGGAAACGCAGGTTCGAATCCTGTCCGAATCATTAAATTTTTCAATTTTCGCTTCATTTGTAAACATTTAGTTTACGTTAGCAGACGTTACTGCTTTAATAAAAAATAAGTGATTCGGGTGTAGCACATCGTTACTATCGATTCTCAACAAATTTGAGACGATGGTGCCGACGATAAAGTCTAAATCTTTACGGTAGATGGCGCTACGATGCCACCCTAAGGCATATCGAAGCAACTGGTTGAAAAATTCAATGGCTCTGACATCTGATTCGGTGGTCCAATTGGGAGGACGCCCGTGTTGGCCCGGAAAGCCGTTGGAAACGCAGGTTCGAATCCTGTCCGAATCATTAAATTTTTCAATTTTCGCTTCATTTGTAAACATTTAGTTTACGTTAGCAGACGTTACTGCTTTAATAAAAAATAAGTGATTCGGGTGTAGCACATCGTTACTATCGATTCTCAACAAATTTGAGACGATGGTGCCGACGATAAAGTCTAAATCTTTACGGTAGATGGCGCTACGATGCCACCCTAAGGCATATCGAAGCAACTGGTTGAAAAATTCAATGGCTCTGACATCTGATTCGGTGGTCCAATTGGGAGGACGCCCGTGTTGGCCCGGAAAGCCGTTGGAAACGCAGGTTCGAATCCTGTCCGAATCTATAATTTTTCCATTTTCGCTTCATTTGTAAACATTTAGTTTACGTTAGCAGACGTTACTGCTTTAATAAAAAATAAGTGATTCGGGTGTAGCACATCGTTACTATCGATTCTCAACAAATTTGAGACGATGGTGCCGACGATAAAGTCTAAATCTTTACGGTAGATGGCGCTACGATGCCACCCTAAGGCATATCGAAGCAACTGGTTGAAAAATTCAATGGCTCTGACATCTGATTCGGTGGTCCAATTGGGAGGACGCCCGTGTTGGCCCGGAAAGCCGTTGGAAACGCAGGTTCGAATCCTGTCCGAATCATTAAATTTTTCAATTTTCGCTTCATTTGTAAACATTTAGTTTACGTTAGCAAACGTTACTGCTTTAATAAAAAATAAGCTTTTTTTAATAATTAAAAACTCTTATAATAATGACACAAAGGTAAATTAAGAAAGAAAAATTGAATGCGATCTACTACAATCTAAGCAGGATTTGAACGTGCGACCTCTGCGTTTCCGGTGCATTGCTCTTCCAACTTAGCTATCAGATCGCTACGTCAATCACTGGTGAGAGCTGGCTCAAGATCGTGGAGCGTGGCGTGATCATGTGTTGGAGGCCAAGATCCACTTTCGGCCGTTGCGCTAAGTTAGTTATAAAAGTAGGGATCGTCACGTATGAACTATTTATTCTACGAATATTTACCTCTCGCCCCAGACCAGCCAGCAAACAGAGCAGGAATAAATCACGCATGATAACGTAACGACAGTGAAGACAAAGTGATACAACGATTTTTATTGGTACGAAGGACGAAGACGATGATTAAATTGATTAACAACAAATCGGCTAAGACGTGAGATTCGGGCTCGTGCGCTGGTTCCGTATAGTACTAGTTATTTTAAAATTTATCATCAAAGCAAGACGGAGGGATACAAAATGCACGGTATATGCATCAACTTCCGTTGTGCCTTTTGGAGTACGGAACCCTGAATGGAGTAGCGTAACTAAACGTGCAATAATCATATTTTTGCCTATTTTCCCATCAATCACTAGATTAACTCCTATTTTCTCATCAATCACTAGATTCTAATTAATTAAAATTATCGGATGAGCAATCAGTCTTTTTAATTAAAACCTTGGTTTTTGACTTTGACTTAATGCTACATGACGCCACTCGACAAATATACTGTCGTCTCGTTTTTTCTTGCGGAAAGTTGCCGTACAGATAGCAGTACAATAAAGTTTCTACTAAGATTGCCTTACTCTGAGATTGCAATGGCACGTGACAGCAACATATTATATTTCGCAGCTTCATTCTTAGCGATTTTAAAACATATTTGTAATATGGCCCCACATATTAGCCTTGCACGGATTTAAGAGTAGGAAATAAATAAAAAAATGAATAAAAGGGTCAATTGACATCCGTTGATATGTGGAGGAAAATGGACACCATGGCTTAAGTTGCCAGAGATGTGCAGGGCGTTTTTCGCGCCATCATTCTATTAACGAAATTGTCCGCCGAGCCATGGTGTCCGTTAACATCCCCTGTGTGTTAAAGTCCCCTGGTTTATCTCGAACGGATGGCAAAAGACCGGACGGCCTTACGTTGATTCCATGGCAGCGAGGGCGTTGTCTTATATGGGACGCAACGTGCGTTAGCACTTTTGCTCCGTCCCATTTGAGGCAAACCGCGAGGTTGGCGGGCTCAGCGGCGGAAACAGCCGCTAAGATGAAACACGCCAAGTACGCAGCCTTAGAGTCGATGTACGATTTCGTACCCGTCGCTGTGGAAACGGCTGGACCTTGGGGTAGTGAGGCTCGCGAGCTTTTTAGGGATTTAGGGCGGCGATTGAGAGAGGGGCAACGATCCTCGCTCTGGGTCATGGTTGGTTCAGCAAGTCTCCATTGCCATTCAGCGGGGCAATGCTGCTAGCATAATGGGGACTTTTGGACCGAATATGGCCATGAGAGGGGATTTAAGAGATTAAGTTTTCCTTGACGAGGCATGTTGCGGATTTATTTCATGTTATTTGATTCTGACGAAGCTTGTTACGGATATACTTTGTGATTTAAACAGATAAATAAATTACTTTTATAAATAATGACACAAAGGTAAATAAAGTAGTATTAAGAAGTTCTTAATTTACCTTTGTGTCATTATTTATAAAAATAAAAATGTGGTATTACCACATAAAAAATATGAATCGATAAAAAGATTCTATACAAATATTTAGAACAGCGCCATCTCTCTCGCAGTCTTCGCACTTGCTGTAAAGCAATGGGGATTGGGGATCGTGCGTGTAAAACGCACATCCTAGGGTATGGCTAATGCGCATAAGCATTTCAAAAACATATATGACACAGAGGGCGCTCCAGTAGCGTAAAGAATTAAGGGATGAAAGATTTCGTGCGATTGACGTAGCGGTCGGATAGCTCAGTTGGAAGAGCAATGCGCCGGAAACGCAGAGGTCGCGGGTTCAAATCCCGCTTCGATTGCAGTAGATCGCATTCAATTTTTCTGTCTTAATTTACCTTTGTGTCATTATTTATAAAAATAAAAATGTGGTATTACCACATAAAAAATATGAATCGATAAAAAGATTCTATACAAATATTTAGAACAGCGCCATCTCTCTCGCAGTCTTCGCACTTGCTGTAAAGCAATGGGGATTGGGGATCGTGCGTGTAAAACGCACATCCTAGGGTATGGCTAATGCGCATAAGCATTTCAAAAACATATTTGACACAGAGGGCGCTCCAGTAGCGTAAAGAATTAAGGGATGAAAGATTTCGTGCGATTGACGTAGCGGTCGGATAGCTCAGTTGGAAGAGCAATGCGCCGGAAACGCAGAGGTCGCGGGTTCAAATCCCGCTTCGATTGCAGTAGATCGCATTCAATTTTTCTTTCTTAATTTACCTTTGTGTCATTATTTATAAAAATAAAAATGTGGTATTACCACATAAAAAATATGAATCGATAAAAAGATTCTATACAAATATTTAGAACAGCGCCATCTCTCTCGCAGTCTTCGCACTTGCTGTAAAGCAATGGGGATTGGGGATCGTGCGTGTAAAACGCACATCCTAGGGTATGGCTAATGCGCATAAGCATTTCAAAAACATATATGACACAGAGGGCGCTCCAGTAGCGTAAAGAATTAAGGGATGAAAGATTTCGTGCGATTGACGTAGCGGTCGGATAGCTCAGTTGGAAGAGCAATGCGCCGGAAACGCAGAGGTCGCGGGTTCAAATCCCGCTTCGATTGCAGTAGATCGCATTCAATTTTTCTTTCTTAATTTACCTTTGTGTCATTATTTATAAAAATAAAAATGTGGTATTACCACATAAAAAATATGAATCGATAAAAAGATTCTATACAAATATTTAAATTACTTTTACAAACATTAAACAAAAGCATTACCAAAATCCGGAAGAGATTTCTTTGTTACAAACGTTACGCAGGTTCCGACAGATCTACCCTCATGTTAATACGAATCATGCAGCGGGCATGATTTTGTTAACTATAAGGTAAAAAATACACTTAGTGGTGCGAAATAACTATCAGGGTTATTTTCGTCACAAACAATGCGTATTTATTTACCCGGACTGTTCGTGAAAATCTCACGTATGTTTTTTATTGTGATACGAATTATCCATCAGAGATAATTTTGTCACTGATACTTAATCAGCATGGCTATTAAAAATATATGTACCATATACATATACGTGATGCGAAGTAACCACCAGGG
Source organism: Apotomis capreana (assembly GCA_947623375.1). Taxonomy (NCBI): domain Eukaryota; kingdom Metazoa; phylum Arthropoda; class Insecta; order Lepidoptera; family Tortricidae; genus Apotomis; species Apotomis capreana. The sequence continues at coordinate 6,161,904 of OX392520.1, forward strand.
TTATTTTTGTCACTAGTTATGAAAAAATAACATGCTGTTGATGCGATATAACCATAAGGGTTACATCTGTCAGTATTACTACATAAATATTTGTATGGTACCTTCTAGGTCCTTCTACCACGAACGACGATAAGTTGTCTTCGGCTACGCCAACGCCGTCACCACCTCCGCCACCACCGCCGCCACCGGTCGCCAGCACAGACAACGATTAACCGACGCCAGAGCCTGCTTTAGACGAAGAAACTTTGCGCATCCTTGGTGATGCTCCTAAGGAAGATAATGTTCTAGGACCTAACATACATAAAGACATTGCCTCAAGATGGCAAGAGATTCTGACAAAGGGTATTTCTAAAGAAATTAAAGATAAATTATTAAATGAATATATCATACCGGCTAATTGTAATTGTTTAGTCCCTCCTTTGATTAATCCGGAGGTAAAAGCCGCTTTGTCTGAATTTTTAGTTAAAAGGGACACTTCCCTATCTGAAAAACAGAAGCAAATCGGGATTGCCATCGCAGCATTATCTCAAGCAACCCAATTGGTTATATCAAGAGACGAACACACAAAAATTTTAAAAGCCGTGAGTGACGCTTGTCGCATATTGTGTGACGCCACGAAGAGACTTCGCTATGTCCGCAATTAATTCAAGTTTGAAGGAAACCTTACAAAACGCTCAGCGAGATAAATATCTTTTCGGAGACAACATGGGCGACAAGCTACAATCTGCTAAAACGATTCAGAAATCAGGATCTGACTTAAAGCCGATTAACAAGAATTTAAAATTTAATAAAAACAACTTCATCAAAAATAAGAACGCTTTAAACACGAGGGCCCTGCACCGAAAGGCGGGATACAAGTCGGCAGCGGGGACGGCACGAGCAGCCAGCCAGCGCCAGCGCCGAGACCCGCCGCCGCCGCCGGGCGCGCGCCGCCCCACGCGCTCTCGCCGCCGCCAGTAGACACGCACGACCAGGTATACGCCGGCCGCTTGCAATATTTTCATGACGCGTGGTTGGAAATTACAGACGATTCCAGAATTCTATCTTGGATAAGAGGATAATATATAGAATTCCGTTTACTTCTAAACCCTTTCGTGATCATTGTCCTGATACATTACCGAAATCGGATACTGAACTATTTCATTTTAATAAATCAATATTGATACGTTATTACAAAACGGAGCTTTATCTCGATGCGACCACGAAGTAGATGAATTTGTATCTAATGTATTTTTGGTTCCGAAACCCAATGGAGATTACAGATTTATTCTTAATTTGAAAATTTTAAACAAATTTATAAATGCGCGTCATTTTAAGATGGAAGAATCAGAATCAGAATATTATTTATTGCCTTAAAAACCTTATCCTAAGAATTACATTGCTAGTAACTAAAAAAACAATACAAAACAGAATAAAGTGAGGCAATGGATCTCAGTCTCAGCATGTGCTAGGTCAGTAAAGCCCAGCGCTGGTTTTCAGACTAAGCCCGGAGATTAAGTCGGCTGCTGACATGTTGACAGTTCAAAAAAAAATTAAATTAAATGTATAATATGACAAAAAAACAATAATAATAACAACGTGATGCAAACAACTATAATAATAAAAAATAAAAAAAACTACTAAAATAATGTAAATTAAATTACAATAACACCAGCATGGAGGTTTGTGAGTGTGTGTGAATGTATGTATTAGTGGATGTATTTGTCTTTGAGTTGTATAAGTGTAAAATATTTGTGTGTGCAAAAAAAAGGAGAGAAAATGAAAAATAAAAAATTTAAAAATGAAAAAGAGGGAGATTATTGAAACTTGCCTTGCATATCCAACAAGTGACTGTGCACTAACTTTTTGTACTTATACAACGACATGGGTTCTCGTAGGGGTGGTGGCAGATCATTCCAGATTTTCGATGCTGCGAATTTAAAACTCCCCCTAAAGAATGCCGTCTTGTGCTGTGCTACTCTAAGTTTAGTGCATGGCCTCAGTGACTTGCTGCGTGTATCTTTAACCCATTTTATTTTTTCATGCAAGTAGCTGGGTTTTTCAAACTCTATGAGTTTCCTTACTACGCATGCCAGGTGCAGTATTCTCCTGTTCTCCATATTCAGGGTCGCATTTTCGTTTAAAAATGGCGTTATATGCGCTCGCCTGGGAACGTTGTAACAAAACCGAACACAAATGCGTTTTGTACCCGTTGTATTGCCTTTTTTGTGTCAGCTAGGAGTCTTGGTCCATATACTATATCCGCGTAATTAAATTGTGACAGTATTAGGGATTCTACCAGAGTTTCCCTAACATTAGTTGAAAGATATTTTCGGATCCTGTAAAGCATTTTAAGGCGGTAGAAGGAGTTTCTAACTTTTAAATTTACATGTTCAATGTATCTCAGTTGACCATCCATCATAAGGCCTAAATTTTTCGCAGTGTCCACTTGTGTTACAGAGTCGCTTCCTATAGTTACTACTGGGTGTTGTTCTTTAATTTAAGTGCGTTGCCATTTATTTCCTAGTATTAAAAACTGAGATTTCGTTGGATTTAAAATAAGATTATTTTTGAGAGACCAGTCAGCTATTGTGTCTAAATCTTTGTTTATTTTATTAAGAGATATCTCCAAATCATTCGGCGTAAAAGAATAATATATTTGGGTATCATCTGCATACAAGTGAGCATTACAATGTTTCAAGTTCTTAATCAGATCAGCTGTGTACAAAATGAATAGTAAAGGACTCAAAATTGAGCCTTGTGGTGTCCCTCGACTGATATTTTGTATTTTTGACCTGAGTACCTCGCCCTGATCTGTTTCCATTTCAACATACTGTTTCCGGTCTGTTAGGAATGACTGAAACCATTTGCATGACGTTGATGATATCCCGTAATATGCCATTTTAGTCAACAGTAATGTAGGATTGAGACAGTCAAAGGCGCGTGAAAAATCCAGGAGTACCAGAATGGAGCCCATTCCCTTGTCTGATGCTGCGATTATATCGTCTGTGACTTTAGCCATTGCAGTGGCCGTTCCATGTTTATTGCGGAAACCTGATTGTGTACATGGTAGTATGTTATTATCCTCTAGGTACTTAGAGAGTTGGTCACAGACGGTTCTTTCAATAATCTTAGAAAGAATGGGTAGGAGACTTATTGGTCTTAGGTCTTTATAATCCTCGGTTTTGTTCGATTTCGGGATTGGCCTAACCTTAGCGAGTTTCCAAGAATCTGGGTAGGTATTAGTTGCAATTGAAGTGTTAACTATGTGTGCTATTATTGGTAAAGTGACATCTAGTGTTAGGCGTATCATTTCTACCGCTGTCCCGTCGTGGCCACTTGCATTCGTAGCGATAGATGCAATTATTCTTGAAACTTGCTGTTCAGTAATTCCTGCAAGGTTGAATTCGAAATCGCCTAGTTTTTTATTTTCGAAAGAAGTCTGCATCTCGCTATCGGTATCTGAATTACCCGGTAGTCTCAGGAAAAAGTTATTTATGTCGTCAGGGTTATGCAGATGTTGTGGGATCGATGGTTTGTCGCTATCACCCAAGCTAGCCGAACTCTTTAGATGCTTCCACATTTGTTTTGGATTTGACCTATTTTTATTAACATAAAACGAATAGTATGCTGCTTTTTCGCGTTCAATTGCTCCCGATGTATAATTACGTAACTCTTTATAATATTTATGATGCGACTCTTTTTTAGATTTTTGGGCTTGCTTTAAGGCGTTATCTCGTAAACTCATCATGCTTTTTATAGTGTCAGTTATCCACGGTTGACTTTTGCAATCGGTACGTAATTTGAGAGTAGGTGCATATTTATCGAATAAACTTGTTAGCAGGTAGTTAAATCTGATTATTTTACTGTTCAAATCTGCGATATTTTTAATTTCGTCCCAAGGCATAGCACTTAAATCTTCATTAAACATTGCTATGTCAATATTACTTAATATTCGCTTGTAAATATATTTAGGAACATTTTTCGGTCGAGTAATTAGTAATTCCGCCAATATCATAGCATGATCGCTAAGCTGAGGATTGTGGTATACCTGTATTGATTTACATAAATTAGGGCAGTCTGTAATCACTAAGTCTAATAAAGTTGAACTCTCCATTTTTGTTATTTCGCTCACAAGTTGTTTAAGACTTCGCTGACTTAAAAAACGATCCAACTTTTTCGCTTCTGGTGTGTCCTTATTTTCGGTACGTATATCAACGTTAAAATCGGTCAACAGAAATACCGAATCATAGGTAGCAAAAATGTCAAGTGAGTCATTAAGAGCATCTATAGCGCTATCAACCGATACCGACTCGGGCCTATATGCTGTGCCTATAGCGAAACGCCCCACCCCCCGAATTTTTAACTCTAACCACATTTGTTCGAGAGCAGAAGGCGGATGTTGCTTGACCCGTGTTTGTAAATTATGCTTAATGTAGAAACCTACACCACCTCCCCTCAAGTCATTCGGACGCGGATTGCTTTTAAGTGTGTAGCCCGGTAGCTTAGGTACATATTTTTCCTCGTCCTGTTTCAGCCATGTCTCATTAAGTGCGATGATATCTGGTTTATATCTATTCATGGCCGCGTCGAATTCGTCTCTCCCAGTGTTTATAGATCGTATGTTCAGTAACCCTAATTTTAAAAAATGTCCTTTTTTACAAGTCATTATAATAAATTACATTGGTGTTTACTAAGACGTGTACTGGACGCCGTGTAGTCATGTTAAATGGCAAGGTGTAGAGTATTGGGTTACATTGATTATAATAACATTGATGTGCGTGATCTCGGCGCTTTCTATTGTACATGATGAATAAGAGATACATCTGCGATCGAATATAAAACAAAGCACTGATAGTGTAAAAAAATAGGTCGTAAAGGGCAAGGCCCTGCAACATACGATATTTCTTGTTATTGTTACATTTACAAACATATTCGACGGAGGTTAGGAATACACATACAGATGATCGAAGATAAAAAATATGAATCTTAAACGATTTGATTGGAGAGCCATAGAGAGCAAATGGGAAAATGTCCTTAAATATTATTTGTCGCCGTAGGATCCACGCCGAAAACACGCATAACTTCCTTGTCTTTTGTGATTTGAACTGCTTTACTGTTCTCGCCTTCAAAACGTCTTGCGTATATACGTCCGTCCTTTGTCCATACGAACTTCCAATTCCAACCCGCAGCACTCCCTGCCTGCCGGGCCTTCCATAAGAGCTTACGGTTGGCTTTTGTTAGCCTCTCATTGATGTATACACGGCAGAGGGTGTGTTCTGGCAACCCGATGTCAGCTGTGTTGAGACCTCGACGTACCCGTGCGTTCCGCAACGGCTCATCACGGAGCGGCCGCCGAGTGAGGCGCACGACTAGGGGGCGTGGGCGTTGCCTTGTGTTGCTTACGATGCTGCCGTGTTCTTGCTCTAGTTGCGAAAAAGCATGCGAAAAGTGCCCCATCTGAATTTGGTGTCATTTCCGTCACGCTTCCAGACAACCTTATAGGCCCCACATGTTCCGCACTTACAATATCTTGCATATCCAGTGTTACACCCACTTTTCGAGCCAAGGCCAGCGTAATATGTAAAGTCGATTCTCCTTTATATTCGGATATGCCTGTTAGTTCGATGTCATTCAGTAATTGTGCTTGTTCCTTATCATTGAGTTCCGAGTGCATTTGGTCGATTACATCTTGCAGCTCCGCGATATTGGGTAGTTTAGTTTGCTATTATTATTTTGAATAGTATGCAGTTCCGCATTTAGTCGACAGTTTTCGTTTTCCAGCGTTTTAATTGTTTGACGAATGGCCGTGAATTCTGTTTGGCAGTCTTTAATTTGATTACTCAAGAAATCAGTTGTCTCCGAAAATTCTTCCTTCACGCGGTCAATAACACGCGTGAATTCTTTTTTTATTTCCGTAAATATTTCCTGCTTTGTCGAGCTTAACTTTGAGTCGATCATAATTAAATTTTGTTTAAGGTCTGCCAGTTTTGAGTCAAGCAGACTAGCTAGCGTTTCCATATTAATTTCTGAGTTATTATGTAAGGTGAAATTCAGCTTAGAGTCTGTCGTGTTTAGGCCTGTTGCGTTGCACTCTTGCTGTGAATCGTCACATATTGCCATGTCTGCCTCCGGTGCTACTGCCAGCGATGAGTCATAGTACCTCTGTACCGGGGTACTGTCCCCTTTTGGACGCCGGGTCACGTTATTACGTTATTACGAAGACTACCGCACAGCCATTAAATTACATAATAACAAATCGTTGCTTTATGGCTACTATTGATATGAAAGATGCTTATTTTTTGGTTCCTATAGATTCAGATTTTAGAAAGTACCTTAAATTCAAATTTAACGGAGAAATGTATGAAATTAATATGGACCCATATGACAGATACCAGATTTTTTGATTTTAAAAATTCCATGACAGGTCTTAAAATTTTTGTAAAAACATAAGGTACAGTGGATAAACCAAACGGAAGGCAATTAATTTGATACATTTCTCCGTTAAATTTGAATTTAAGGTACTCTCTAAAATCTGAATCTATAGGAACCAAAAAATAAGCATCTTTCGGGTCCATATTGGCTCACATAAAATTGATCCTCCGAATTTTTCTTCTACTACCGGTTTGTAGTCAGAATCATCATTCTTCCGAATTTTTTACTTCATACATTTTTCCGTCATAAATTTGTACTACTACCAACCGAGTTCATAATAGACAGTTTTCAGAACATCGTAATTCATAATGTCGTCACTAAGATTATGTGTGTACTCATAATGCTGATTTTCATATTTCTTTCATTCAGAATCATAGATTACAATAAACTTGTCAATCATAACATTTAAACATCGATACAGATACAAGCATTTTGACGCTCCGCTCACTTCGCTCGCTCCGCTATACGTGGTTACAATACAAACCTAACCTAACCTACAGTTTTCGGTTTTGGTCCCACGTTCCATTTTGGCGCAGATCTTCCTAACTTACTTAAATAAAGTTTCTTTCCTAATCCATCCTGGCTCTGCATTTGGTTATAAAAATTTGATGTAATAGTAAATTATTCCATATGTTTTTATTCATAATGCTTGTTTTGAGATATAGTGAGTTAAGTGGACATGCAAGCAAGCATGCAAGCATTTTGACGCTCCACTCGCTTCGCTCGCTCGGCTATACGTGGTCATAATACAAACCTAACCTAACCTACAGTTTTCGGTTTTTGAGCCATGTTCCATTTTGTCGCCGTCTCCTTATAAAATATAGGATTGTAGAGTTTATGAGTACAAATCAGTCTGCTTAAAAAAATTATGACAGTGAAAAATAGGATCAAAAACAGTTATGATGAATAAATGTATGAAAATAAAAAGTAGTATTAGAGATATTTATGATAATTGACATTATGATTTTAAATGGTTCGGAGTTATGATCGGTAGCAATAGTGACTAAGTATAAAAAGTGACTATTATGATGAAAAATTGTATGAGTAACATTTTCGGAGTTCCAATAATCGGGGTTGAAAAATTATGTGAACTTTGTTGGCGCACCCCTGTCATATACCTCGATGATATCATTACGCCGGTAGGTTAGATTAAAAACTTTGAACGTCATTTTTATTGCTTTAGAAGCGTTTTCAGCAGGCTGAAAAGTCATTTCAGGCCGTTTCAGAAGTTGCTCTATCACATATCTAAAGATTGAAATTTCACCCACGTTGCCGGCGTTTTCAGGCGCCTGAAACATGTTTTCAGTCCGTTTCAGGACACCCTCTATCAGATGACGCCATAACCTGAAAACCCGTTTACAGGCGTTTTCAGGACCCCTTATGGGCCTCTGAAGCATAAATCATTATATGGCGAAATTTCCAGTAGGAGTGACAGAGATAGCACTAGTAGAAAGAGATAACTATGCTCAGAACATTCGAGAAGTGTGTAACAAGGATGGGACTACTAGAAAGAGATAGCTATACTCGGAACATTCGAGAAGGGAGTGACAGAGAGTGCACCATTAGAGAAAGACATATATGGCCTCGAATGTTCTCGGCCCTCACACTGGACCTTACTAGAATATTCGCGATATGTGTGGACAATGCGTCTAGAGCGGTTCCGCGGGATATATAAGGCGCCGACGGCCGGCGCGAGTTAGTTACATTTTAACTGCGATCGAGTGCTAGTACAAGGATAATCGGAGAGAAAGACTCTTGAGTGATTAGTGCGCTTAAGTACAGTTCGTGTGAATTGTAAGTACGTAATTTGGGTAATAAAGTGAGTGGTTTATTTAGTGGATTAATTTGTGCTTTTCTATCAAATACGAACCCCACGCTCGTAACAATATATTATGTACTTATAGGCCGGAACTACGAGAAATGTGTATTAAATGTCATGTTTACAAAAAAGTTATTACAGAAATTAGGTTTTATTAGTAACCACGACAAAAGTAGTTTGACGCCCCATACAATATGCAAATTTTTAGGTTTTCTCTTTGATTCCATTAATATGCGGCTTGAATTACCAATCGACAAAAGAAAAATAATAAAAGCTGCATTAAACAAATTCTATTCGTTAAAAACTTGTAAATTGCGAGATTTCGCTAAATTTATAGGTCTTTTATCATCAGCTTGTCCTGCGATAGAATAGGCGAGGTTGTATACAAAAGCCTTCGAGCGCTTAAATTGTTTAAGTTTATTAAGCGATAATTCTTATGATCAGGTTATTGATTTACCTAATTACATCAGAAATGACATTCTTTGGTGGTTAGCAATTATTGACAAAGGGTATAATCCACTACGTTTTTATGACTATAAATTACAAATATATTCAGATGCTTCAAACACTGGTTGGGGCGCTTTTTGCAACAATGAAAAAGCTAATGGGTTTTGGAAAGACGACGAAAAAGATTTACACATTAATATCTTGGAATTAAAGGCTGCTCAGTTTGCATTAAAAACGTTTGCTAAAAATATGTCTAATTGCGAAATATTATTACGAATTGATAATGTGACGGCAATATCTTGTATTAATAAGATGGGTAGTGTTCAATACCCTCATCTTCACGAAATTGTAAATTCAATTTGGAAATGGTGTGAAAGACGAAAAATGGTAGTATTTGCATCATACATAAATACAAAAGAAAATGTGGAAGCAGATACTCTGTCACGAATTAAAAATATCGATTCAGAATGGGAATTGAGTAACTCAGCCTTTCATGACATTTCCTCTTTTTTCGGTACCTAAACCTACAATAGACTTGTTCGCTACTAGGCGTAATACGAAATGTGGAAAAACGATCCGGATGTTCTAACAGTTGATGCATTTACTATAAACTGGGCAGATCTACAATTTTACGCTTTTCCGACATTTGCCATGGTATTAAAGATGGGGATATAATTTAAATGCACATCTGTATAATTTTTCAGTACACTAGGTAACTCCACTAATTAACTGAATGCATACCAGAAAAACTAATGCAGTGCAAAAAAAACAATTGATTAACTGAACATGTCCTACAAAAAAAACTTATTAACATCATACAAAACGAGATGACCTTTTTAACCGAATTCACACCAAAAATATGGCGACGACAACAACGTATATGATTCTAATTGAAAAATTACAATTTTACAGGAGAGCCAAAAAACCGAATCGTAGAAGTAGAATCGTTATATTTTTTTTCGTATTAAAGATAATGAACTGAAATTTGGAAAACATGATTATAATTATATTTTATTGCTTATTTTATTTTCATATAATTCAATTTAATGGTAGTTTTCGAGAAAATGCAGATAGACCACTAGATTAAGTCATAAATATTTGCCAACCGTTGTGTATAAAGTTCTATCTACCACTTAGAACATTATACAAGGTTAAAATTTTGTCCAACAACTGCGTAAGCAGGTCTATGTGGGACTTAGAATTTTATACTTGGTTATAGTTTTCTATAAAATCAACGTATGCAGGTCTATCAGGTACTTAGAATATTATACTTGGTAATAAAAGTGTCCGACTCACTGTAAAACGTTCTATGTGTGAATTAAGTCATCAAATCTAATCACGTATTTTGATTTTTTTTTTTAAATATATTACATAGCTCTAACGCACTATTTTTTATTTTATTTTTGTTTGTATAAACATTGTGTAAAAATGTGCTGAATTATAATTTTGACACATTTTGCAGATAGAATCATATTCGACATTTGATATAGCTTAATAATTATTATGTAGAAAGTTCTATATCAAATTAAAAGAATATTAGGTGTAATATTTATTCAATATAAAATGTAAACATATTGTACATAATTATACATTTTACAAAGGGTTACTAGAACCTTACATCTCAGTCCTAATCACGGAATGGATTGGAAAAAAGGAGCAACGTATATAACATTGTTCTTAATTACTTATTTGTTTAGTCATAGTCTTGTTTATATAATCGGCAATGGAAAATTAATATGATTTTCGTATTCAGTGTTCATTTTAAGATACACTTGTTGGAAGACTGTACTTGAAGTCTTTGACTATTTTGTCGAGATATTCTAGGTCTTCCGCCGTGACTAGTATTGACAACGATACCATCAGATGAGAGGAGGTTGGTCAGGTCTTCGCCATTGATGGCAATTATTTATGTCCGTACGAAAAATAAAATGCTTGGATATATTTATAATAAGCAGCTGTGAACACTTTAGGTATAGATATTGCGTCTCCGTATCTCAGGTTACGCTGTAATTGGATAGGTTTCGATTTCTGGTCTTAGAAACGAACCTTTGTCGTCGCGCTTTAGTATAAACATTAAAGACCTCAGCACCTCAATATACTGGTTGATAGACGTTTGCACACCAATGGAGAGGCTACAGCACCGTCCATGTTGTACTTGAATCGAGAGCCTTCTTATAATACAAAGGTAACGGCTGCTAGCTGATATACTGCCCAGTCGTCTGTATTATAAACTGTAGCATATGGACGTTGTCTACGGTACTGAAGTTTTGCGGTAACGTAACCGGCTTGTTCAGGAGGCTGAAAGTCGTGTGCGACACGGTCCATGATTAGAGTCTCGACAGCATGTTATACACATGACTCACAAATGAAATGGGGATGTTATTCCTAAGAAGGGTCTTTTAAACTTCGTTAAAGAAGAGCAGTACCACACTTCTGGGACATGTTTGAGTTTTGCCTCGAGTAAGTTGATTAAATTGCTTCGGAATGGGTTTTCATTGTCAGTTTATCACCTGATTTCAGAATCTCAGATGTAGCTCCATCATTATCCACTGCTCGGCTATTTGATAGCAATACTAATTTCGTATAGGCTACCAATCCGGGATTTATTCAGAGTATTGTGGGGTTAACCTGGCGCATGGAACTGTATGAAGAACATCCCAACCTCACCAAAAAACAAATACTATTGGATTAAGGAATAAAATCTGTTGCATGAGCCTTTGATAGTAAATAATCTCATCAGGGAATGCACAATATATCGGGTCTTTCTTTCATGAGTTGAAAAGCTCAATGAAGAGTATTTTTGTTTCTTTTTAAGACATAAGTCCCAATCTCATCGTGGGTCGTCCCAATCACACGTAAAGAACTTAGATTCCATGGTTGGGATAGTTTCGACGGTTTAATAAACTGACTAAGAGCTAGACAACAAGCTATCGTTGAGAATGATGACCAATTGAGACCGATAAAGACAACTTAAATAATTATAGCGTTTGATAATGACGACTATAACGAACTTTCTCGATCGTGATCGATTCTCAGGAATAAGAGATCGACTAGATTTCATCCCAGTCTTTTTACGTGGCTTACTAATACAGCATTCAATTTGGCTCTCCAACTCGTTCATACTTTTAAGATGGACCTTGAAAGTATGATCATACGGTTCCCTATTTTCAGCTGCATTATAATCAGAGTCATTAACAAAACATGGGATTTAATTTTTTGATTGAATAAACATGTTTGTATTTGTGGAATGCGTGTCTTTGTCTCCTCAAACGCAGTTCCTCGCACGATCCTTAGTGGTGGGTCTGAAAATCAAATACCATGCATATTAAAGCAACATAGATTAAGCTTTCTTTACCACTATGAGCATATTTTCAAACGTGAAAGCTATATTAGTGGTGCAAAGTAAATAGTGATCGAAATAAGGATTACGTGCTTACCACGAAACCGCCCACATAAGAAAAAATAAACCTTAATCTGCGATAGTTATAATTACCTAACTATTGCAGATTATGATTACATAACACAATATAACTTTTAAAAGTTAAATTAGCACTTGCAATAACAGATAATACACTATTTGAGTGTGTCCAAAAACAATTTGAAAATGTAAATAGTGCTAAGTAACTGATTAAATGACGTAAACAATTCTAAGTCGTACATAGAATAACCTACTTTGTTTCACTACAGCACTGATAATGACGAATACAGTTCTAAGTGGCAGATATACCTGTACACGTAGTTCTCTTAAATGATACTTTACATGTATGTAGGACTATGTGTCACATCGAACACTTTACATATTTTTTTTAAATAATAACTAAGAAAAATAAAGTAAACGCAGAAATAAATATAACATACCTCCATTTATTGTGGCTGATTTATTTAGATCTGTTTCGACGCAACCCAGACCCGATCTGCGCTCCTGATTTAGATTCCAACCATCTCGCTCGTTTCCCCGTCATAATTTAACCAACATAATTTGTTTAGTAAATTAGTCGATTTAATGAATTCAACAAACGTCTCAACTAAAACTGTGAATTAAGACAAAAGCAAGGTAGTAACATGTTAATATTCTCTAGGAAACGATCGAAGCATTCACGACCGTTGACTTGCCGATCGGCCGCGTACTGAGTGCTATGTGGTAAATAGCGCTCTGTGTGCGCGAGTGAGTGAGATATCATTCATTGTGTACGGTTCGATGTGGCACTTAGAATGGTGTTCGTGTTAGTATACACATTTTTGATACAGATGGAACTGTATGCGTCATTCATAAAATCTATACTAAGCGACATTTTAAGAAAATTTTTATACTAGGCGATAGGTTTCAACTTCTAGATCATAATGCTGCAGCTGGTGTAGTTCGAACCTTTTAGCACTTAGCACCTTGTACGTTGTTGCCGTCGATGGGTTGGTACATCGGATATATTTGAAAGTTTCACCAAAAATACTGACTTGCGCACTAATTATCCTCGCACTGCACACTAAGATCCGACTCGGCCGGGTTAGGTTAGGTTAGTTTTTTTTTTATATCCAGTAAAACAGTTTTGCAAATACCTTTAAATAGTAGATTGAATTCGCATTATTTAGTGTGCATAATTAGTGTGCAAGTCAGTATTTTTGGTGAAACTTCCAAATATTTTGATCGAAAAAATACAGATATCGATTTAAATACATGCCTTAAAGATGTTACAACAAATTTTATTTGGCAAGGCTGAGGGTATAGTCGTCGTACCCACTGGCCTACTCAGCCTTGGTATCCCCTTTTTCGCAAGTTATTGATAGATGAATCGTTGTATTTTGACCACATACACACTCATTGGTGTCTCCTTTCAGATCGTCGTGCCTGATGTTGAGCAACAAACTTACCCTGGTTGCCGGCAAATTATCCGGCAGGCTTTACAAAAGAAGACAATTTCAATCGATGCCATAAAAATCATGTTATCATCACTTTCTGCTAATACTTATAAACAATATGACAATTCAATCAAACAATGGTATGATTTAAAAAAAATATATAAATTTGACTATTTATCACCTAGTATACCTAAAATAATTGAATTTCTAACGGAGAGGTTTAATAAAGGTGCCAAATATGGCACATTAAATTCATATAAATCTGCTTTAATATTACTAATGGGTTCTTTTGTTGATAATGATAATTTGTTAAAACGATTTATGAATGGTGTATTTCGCCTAAGACCACCCATTCCAAAGTATAATCTGACTTGGGATCCAAATATTGTTCTTAATCATTTATCTTGGTTCTGGCCAAACAGTGACCTTAGTTTAGAATGGGTACTATTTAAACAGGCTTCTTTTTAATAGCATTATCCGCCTCAGAAAATATAAGTTACCTTCTAAATTACTAAGTCAGCCACAACCAACGCGCGTCTGAATAATAATATCTCAGCCACTATAGTTATCTTCTTTGTAAGTTACTGTAATTGTAACTTAGCATGGTGATTATTTTTTAGCATCTAAATTTGAGGCATGCATTCAAATAGCAAACTTCTAAAATATTATTATATGACACCAAAATAGTAGCTCTATTAGTTTCTAATTTTATAATTTAGTATGTTTAAAATGTAAGTCATCCTACATTAATCGAAAATTTACCTAAAATTGTCATCAAATTGTATTTTAAAGCCACTATTATTACATATGAAGTACCTATTGAAAAGAGAACAAAACAAAATACTTAAATCTCATTTTAGGTTAGGGTCGCAGTTCAACCTCACACTCCTCCTCGCTTCACTCGTCGTCGTACCTAACCTAAGCCAAGTCGGACTGGCCTTAGAACTAGATTAATGACGTACCGTTATCAAATATGACTGTAATGTATAAGGCCCTGTCGTCGCGGTTGGTCGACGCCACGGGGGATCCAAAATCTGGCGCTTACCTCTCACAAAGGATCGGCCTTGCAGTCCAGAGAGGTAACGCCGCCAGTGTAATGGGGACCTTGCCACAGGCAGAGCTGCTGGAGGGGGTGTTCTTTTTATAATCCGTTTATTTTTAATTTAGTATTAGTAGTATATTTAGTATTTTTCAACTTTAATATTGTAAATATGTTTTTTTTGTTTATCTATAAATAAACTGTTTTACCCATGTAAATCCAAAACAAAACACACATCAATAATCTTAATCGTACCTACAGTGGCTATTTTCACGATAAAAGAATATGAAGTATTATTTTACATGTTAAGTTATAATATAATTATGATGTTGTCTATGGAAGCTCGAATATATAACTTTTGAGGAGCTTGTATTGAAGCTGTAAAATGAAAAATGATGATGAGTTGCAAATTCCGTGGCTGAGTTAGTAAATTAGTTGGCAATGTATAAATCAGAAGGACAAGTAATAATAATTGTTGATTGTGACTTGACGCTTTCTTTAACATTTCTAGTTGGCGTTGTGAAGAAGATGAATTAGTTTATTAGAGGCTATCTCATATTCCCGATGCTTACTTATTAAATGAGAAGTTCGACCAAGTGGCCAAAAAATAAAACTGCGGCCGGATTTATTATTTCTCGTTTAGAATGCCTTTCCAAAAAGACGATTACTCTTTTGGCCCTTGTAACCGCACATCGAGTACAAACGTTATCTTTAATAAAAATTGATAGCATTAAAATACATGGATCATCTGAAATTATTATAAAAATTGCAAATCTTAACAAAACATCAAAAGTTAATAAATAGTACACAACCAGTTCTTAAGCTACCTTTTTAGGGTTCCGTAGCCAAATGGCAAAAAACGGAAACCTTATAGATTCGTCATGTCTGTCTGTCCGTCTGTCCGTCTGTCCGTCTGTCCGTCCGTATGTCACAGCCATTTTTTTCCGAAACTATAAAGTTTCGGAAAAAAATGGCTGTGACATAGTACACAACCAGTTCTTAAGCTACCTTTTTAGGGTTCCGTAGCCAAATGGCAAAAAACGGAAACCTTATAGATTCGTCATGTCTGTCTGTCCGTCTGTCCGTCTGTCCGTCCGTATGTCACAGCCATTTTTTTCCGAAACTATAAAGTTTCGGAAAAAAATGGCTGTGACATACGGCGGCATAGCTCTTATGAGCTATACTGTTGAAACTTGGGAGGTAGATGTATTCTGTGAACCGCATTAAGATTTTGATGCAAAAATAAAAAATAATAATAAATATTGGGGGCTCCCCATACTTAGAACTGAAACTCAAAATATTTTTTTTCATCAAACACATACGTGTGGGGTATCTATGGATAGGTCTTTAAAAATGATATCGAGGTATTTAAAATATTTTTTTTCTAAACAGAATAGTTTGCGTGACAGACGCTTCCAAAGTGGAAAAAAGTTGGTCCCCCCCCCTCTAACTTGTAAAATAAGAAAATGAAAAATCTAAAAAAACATATGATATACATTACTATAAAAACT
The DNA here is from genome assembly GCA_947623375.1 of Apotomis capreana. Classification (NCBI taxonomy): domain Eukaryota; kingdom Metazoa; phylum Arthropoda; class Insecta; order Lepidoptera; family Tortricidae; genus Apotomis; species Apotomis capreana. The sequence continues at coordinate 6,177,988 of OX392520.1, forward strand.
ACCAACGAAAATTGTTTTGAATGAGATCTAGTAAGTAGTTTTTTTTTAATACCTAACTTTGCATCTAATTTATATGGGGCGCTATACATACCAGGTGCAAACTTAACTTATCCACTTAGGGATGGAAAGTGTTTGTATGGAACCCTCGGTGCGCGAGTCCGACTCGCACTTGGCCGGTTTTTTCTATATCTGGCCAGAAATATGTCCTGCTAAAGGTTTAATCGCTTATATAGAAAAAACTAAGAATTATCGTAAACCAGATAATTAACATTTATTCATTAGTTACAGAAAACCATTCCACAAAGTTTCATCTCAGACTATAAGTAGTTGGATTAAAGACACATTAAATAATAGCTTCAATATTCACAGCACATAGTACTCGACATGCGGCCACATCAGCCGCCAACAGACTTGGAGTTAATTTGGATATTATTACATTAGTACGCGAGTGTGCTCTTGAAGTTTAATCCATTATATTATGAAATACTGTTAATTCGTTTACAAAAACACTATAAAAGTGCATTATAACTTTCAAAGTTTCTGTGATAACGTTATCTCGACACAGGACTGCCGATAAATATAAAAATTCGTGCCTTTAATACGCGAGTGACTTTCGGTTATATCTCAGAGATATCAATATACCCTCAATTTTCGTGGCGAAATGGATGGTGCTATTCGTTCTACGGGATCTCAACCGGACTTAAGTAAACTAAAAATGGATGCCGTGACCGACCCACAAGTTACCTTACGAAAACGAAAACAGCCGGATTTTGAGTATGAAATTAAAAACGATCTATTGGATTTTCGCCAAGACATGAAAATACTCATGGACATATGCAGGTCTCATAAGGATGATCTAGTAGGGGTGAGGTCGGACGTCTCCAGTATCAAAGACGAGATTAAAAACATTAGGTCTACGACCGAAAATCTTATTGCCAAACACAACCAATTTAAGACCGAGGTGGCCGACTTCAAGGAATCTCTCAATTTTCACTCCCAGAGACAGGACGATCTTATCGCGCGTGTCGAATCAATGGAACGCCGCATTACTAAAACCGAGTCATTGGAACAAGAGATATCTTGCTTAAAGAACGCACACAATAATTTGCAATTAGAGCTTAACATGATACAACAACGAGAGCGGCTATTTAACTTGGAAATCTCTGGAGTTCCGGAAAGCAAAACCGAAAACCTTACTGCTTGTATTATTACAATCGCCAAGGCCGCTGGTGTTGAAATTACCGCAGACTGCATACATCATGTCAACCGAGTGCAGCCACGGGTGGAAGTAGCTGGCAAGCCAAAAAATAGTGTCGTGCAATTCACCTCCCTAATCTTCAAGGACAGCATCCTTTCCGGTATTCGAAGAAAAAAAGGTATCACTACCACAGATATCGATATGCAAGGAGAATCTCAAAAAAGATATGTGAATGAGCATCTTACTCCGTTCTACAAACAATTGCGCAAGGAGACGAAAAATGCAGCCGACGTGGCGAACTACGAACATGTGTGGGTGCGAAATTGCAAAATGTTAACGAGGAAATCGGATAATTCATCAGTTATTCACGTGAAGGATGTCAGTGACTTAAAGAAAATAAGATGACTTTTTTGTTATGAATTTTTACTAGGCACGCTAGAGCTGGACATGTTATTGTTACATACCTCTTATTTGCGTAAAACAGATTATAATATTATGCTATATAAATATATAAATTTAAGTATCAATGTATGTAACAATAACCTGTGCGCGGCATGTTGTATCGGTATATTTCAAACTACACATGCGGAATTAATATCCTACACTTTCCTTACAATGTTATTGATTACGATTACGAATAAGCTAAAAACTAACTCACTGTTTAGAATAATGTTCTTGTCACTCACCTACAGCGCATACCATATAAATACCTCACCCAATTCAAAAACTAATTATTTCCATTTTCAGTATTATTTATCAATATTTTGCCCCCTACAATTGATCTACTACAAAGACAACTTTAATGCCAAAGTACGGATAAGCACTTCCGACATAGTACCCTGCATCATAAACAGGTTTATTAAGGTAAACAAACAATATTTATTACCTCTATTGTGTTCCGAAATGTCACTTACGTCAATAATTATTATTCATACTATCCTGGCTATCAGTAATCACTTTCTCAGAAAACTTCTAAAACATGAAACTTATTATTACGTATCGGTTCGCTGTTGTAGTAAAACGCATAATATAATACCTATTCCCGTAAATGGCTAACATACTAAATAATCATAAGGTGCTTTGGGGTAATTTCGACATATTTTTAGGCGAGTGTAGAGTATGTTAGGGTTTGGGCTCGTAAGTCAGAACCTAAGAAGTATTCCTTCCAAGTAATGAGATCCTTACGAAATTGGATATATTCATCAACGCTTTGTGAAAATGGCGTTTTAATACGTTGCTTGAATTTGAAAATAAATATAAATAAAAAGATAAAATATTTTGAATACCATTTTTTAAGGAGTGGGTAATTTCGAAAGCAAGTGGGATAATTTCGAAGCTGGTTTTTATGCAATATGAGTTTAAGAATCATATTCCTTTTTAGTTCTAATTTACCCCCGCAAAGATCCAAAAATCGCACTACTTTTATTTAATCGACTGCAACACACGTGCCCTCACGACTAGCGATGCGAAGTGAACTGAAGCGGGGGAGGAGATAAACATGGCGTTTTGACAAGCGTTGCAAGCGTAGAATTTGTTCCCAGTTTAGTAGAAATGTGTGATTTTCGACTTATCCCCATTTTCGACTTTACCCCAAAGCACCTTACTAAACTAAACATTTATTATCAAAATGTCCGTGGTCTTCGAACAAAATGTTTGGAATTATACAATAACATACTTCATAACGACTACGATTTAATATTTTTAACTGAAACTTGGTTACAGAGCGATGTCTTGGACTCGGAACTATGCGATTTTCGATATGACGTATTCCGTTTCGATAGGAACCTCGAACTAACAAAAAAAAGTACCGGTGGCGGCGTAATGGTGTGCGCTCGCCGCGACCTTTGTGCTACGATGTCCCGCGAGTGGTCGTGCTCGGGCTCGGGCATCGAATCACTTTGCATTTTTATACCTGCCCGCGCTCTCGGCGCCTCGATCGACATGCTCGCGGCGATCTCATATCTCGCGCCCGATGAAGATAACTTACCGTCTAATCTAAATGAGATAAAATCCAATATTTCACGTATGGTTGGAGTATACCCGAAGTCTAATTACTTAATACTGGGGGACTTTAATTTACCTTGTATCTCGTGGAGTACTGAGCTAGGATATAGTTTATTAAGCCAGGGGAAAACGGATTACCAAATTGCCGCGATGTCGTTTGTGGAGGACTTACAATATGCAGGGCTAACTCAACAAAATTTTATCATGAATTCTTGCAATAATATATTGGATCTTTGTTTTAGTAATCAGCCATTGTGTGTTACACAATGTCAACCTATCTCTAAGATAGACGTTTTTCACCCTTCATTTACTGTTGACATTTTAGACCTGTACATAAAACCGTTTAAGAGTAATAAAGTCCCCCGTTTTAACTTTTTTAGATGTGACTACGAAAAAATTAATGAACACTTAGGTAAAATAGACTGGGTGAACATTTTAAACACTCGTGACGTATATAAAGCAGTTAATATTTTTTATAATATGTTGAATGAATGCTTCTCATTACTTGTACCAATATCGTATCCTAACAACGAATGTTATCCTGTATGGTATAGTTCTTCACTCATCAAAATAATACGCGAAAAAACCAAATTACACCGTAGATGGAAAAGGTTTTCAAACCCACGCGATTATGATGAATTCTCCCTACTTAGAGCTCGACAGAAACGCGTCCAGGATCAGTGCTTCCAACGTTTTACTCATAATTTGGAATCGCATATCAGGCGCTCGCCGAAAGTTTTTTGGAAGTATGTAAAATCTAAAAGGGGTGGTTCTAACTATCCCAATTGTTTCCAGTTAGAAAACAATAACTACACGGGTGGCAAAGAAATCTGCAACGCATTTAATATGTTCTTTGAAAGTGTGTTCACTACTACAGCCTCATCCACGGACCCTGTCAATGTCCCTCAGTGCAGTAATAATTCAGTATTGTCCAGTATCGATATAACTTGTAATACCGTCTTGAAATTTTTACAAACTTTAGATAAATCTAAAGGGTCCGGTTGTGATGGAGTACCGCCAATTTTTCTATCGTCATGTGCCGAAAGCCTCGCACTTCCTTTAACCATTCTCTTCCAAATGTCACTAGAGCAAAGTATTTTCCCAGAAATCTGGAAAAAAGCCCACATCATTCCAATACACAAAAAGGGCTCAAAATCTAAAATCGATAATTACCGACCCATTTCGATTCTTAATACTATCGGGAAACTTTTCGAATCAATTGTATTTGATAGTATTTATCCTCTAGTAAGTAACGGTATCTCAGATAGCCAGCACGGTTTCCTTAAAGGACGTTCCACAGTTTCCAATTTAGCTAGCTTTTCAAATTATGTTCTGACCGAAATGGAGGGTGGTGGGCAGGTTGACGTGATATACACGGACTTCGAGAAAGCGTTCGACCGGGTAGATCATGCCATCTTGCTCGCAAAACTTCAAGCACTTGGAATCCATGGTGATTTACTACGGTGGATCAAATCCTATCTCTCTAATCGTTCTCAAGCTGTAGTTCTTGGTGGCTTCAGGTCCGATTATATCAAAATCCCATCTGGCGTACCCCAGGGATCGCACCTCGGACCGTTATTTTATAACGCATACATATATGATATTGACAAGTGTTTCGTTAACGCCCGTCATCTGTTATACGCAGATGACAAGAAAGTTTTTATGCATGTTAAATCCATAGCCGACTGTAAGCTCCTGCAAAGTGATCTTAATAATCTACTTGAATATTATTCAAATAACAAGATAACATTAAGCATCAGCAAGTGTCAGTGTATTAGTTTTACTCGGAGAACTAAGCCGCTAACATTTTCATATAATCTTGATGGCGTTGCAGTGCAGCGGGTCAATGTGGTGCGCGACCTGGGTGTAATGCTAGACGACAAGATGACTATGAGGAATCATGTCGACCTAATAGTGAATAAGTCTTTTCGTAATCTTGGCTTTGTGATGAGGACCTGCAAACCCTTTCAGAACATATTAAGTTTGAAAATAGTATACAACGCTTTTGTAAGGTGTATTCTGGACTATGCTTCACCGGTGTGGTCAGTCTGCTATGCCACTCACAAAGATCGAATCGAAAGAATCCAAAAAAAATTCGTATCGCATTTGAATTACAAGTTTCATAAATCTTTCTCTACGTATATCGACAGCTGCAATGAGTATAATCTTTTAACACTTGAAGACAGACGTAAACTGGCTGATATGAGCCTGCTTTTCGACATAATTAGGAATCGTATTGACTGCCCTGAGCTACTATCGGGTTTATTGTTCCGAGTCCCGAAACGTCGTACTAGGCATACCACTCTGTTCCAAGTTCCCTTACACACGACTAACTACGGTGCCAATGCTGTATTATCTCGCATTCCTCATCTGTACAACAGAGAGTTTAACATGATTGATCCATTCATCGGGTCCAAAAATAAATTTAAAAATGAAGTTTGCAGGATACTATCGAAGGGGAAACTATGATACTAGGCAATAATTTAGTATAAAATCTAATTTCTCTCATATTAATATTTCGCGTATACACCATGCAACGGATTTGCTAAGTTTCTTAACTTGCCTAAATTGTGATGTAAAAAGCCGTACTTACATATTCAAATTCTACGTTGTTGTAGTTATTAGAGTGAAATTTAATTTAAATATGTTAAATAGTGTATACACAGTCTAAAAAAAAAGGCAAGTGACAATAAGGTATTTATTTGCAAATGTAACATTTATATATATTTTTTTTTTTTGCTTTTTGGCATATACTCATACATATTATTAAAAATAACATGTAACTATTTGTATAGGAACTATTAAATAGCTGTATAATAGGTATTCGAAATAAAAAATCTGCGCTGTAGGTGTAGAAAACATTTTCACGTCAGTGGGTACTTTTACCTTTTCAACAACAAGGCAATTATATGTCTTCAATGTTCTTCAATCATGCCTTCTATCTCACTATTTAAAGTTTAAACATTTTGTCATTGCACACTTGCATCACCTTATCTCAATTTGTTATAATGTTATAACCTAGACTTCTCAGTACTTCTGTGTTTTTTGTAATTAATGGATGACTGTTATTGGCCTTCTAATATGTAAACCATTTAATGTAAATATTATAATTACGGCTGTTGTTATCCTGAATACCAATAAAAAAAAAAAAAAAAAAAAGAAAGTTTGTCTCGGGGTTCAATTTTAATTTTAAGCTGGGAACTTGAAACTTTCTAAATAGGTATTAAAATAAAATAAAAGAAAACTGATTTAAAATTCATGCCTGAAACTGGTAAATAAGGGGTTGAAACTTTGAATGGAGATCAAACCTTTTTCTGAGCGCGGGACTTTAAACTTTGTATTAGTGCATATAATTAGAATACAAGAAAAGAAATTTCAACGTTTTTGAAAATTCAGCCCTGAAGGTGGTGAAAAGGGGTTGAAAGTTTGTATGAAGATTAAAAATTTTTTTGAGTGTGGGACTTGAAACTTTAAATAGAGGCGTATTATTAGAATACAAAAAAAGTGATTCAACGTTTTTGAAAATATATGTAGCCCTGAAGATGGTGAGAAATTGGGCAAGTGAGAGTCCGACTCGCGCATGAAGTGTTCCGTACCTATAAATATATCTATAACAAGTTTGTTGTATGGGAGCCTCCCTTAAATATTTATTTTATTTTATTTTTAGTATTTGTTGTTATAGCGGCAATAGAAATACATCATCTGTGAAAATTTCAACTGTCTAGCTATAACCGTTCTTGAGATACAGCCTGGTGACAGACGGACGGACGGACGGACGGACGGACAGCGAAGTCTCAGTAATAGGGTCCCGTTTTTACCCTTTGGGTACGGAACCCTAAAAAGGGGTTTAATGTTTGGAATGGAATGGAGATCAAACCTTTTTTTGAGCGCCGGACTTGAAACTTTGTATAAAGGCATATAATTAGAAATCAAAAAAAGTAATTTCAGCGTTTTTGAAAATTCAACCCCTGAGGCGGTAAAAAGGAGGTTGATAGTTTGTATTGAGATCAAACATTTTTTTGAGCGCAGGACTTGAAACTTTGTATAAGGGCATATTATCAGAATACAAGAAAAGTGAATTCGTTTTTGAAAATTCAGCCCAGAAGGTGGTGAAAAAGGGGTTGAAAATTAGTTTGAAGACCAAATATTTATTTTGAGTGCGGGACTTGAAACCTGAGTTCATAATGATTCCGCGTAATTAGAGCAATTTAGCCGAAAAAAAACTAAAAAGAGGCCAAGAGCGAGTCGAACTCGCGTACGAAGTTCGGTACCATTACGTATAAAATGGCAAAAAAAACACGTTTATTGCATGGGAGCAGCACTTCAATATTTATTATTATTTATTTTTTGTTGAATTACAGTAACCAACATCAAAATCATCAACTTGCAAAAAAAGAAAAGTAATTTCAACATTGTTTCGATCTGAAAATAATATAATAAAGATGTAAACTGTTCAAGATAAGATTCCACGCGGACGAAGTCGCGGGCAACAGCTAGTCTACATATACATGCAAGTGTCCTGACTGACTGACTGACTCATCAACGCAGAGCCGAAACTACTAATGATAGAGAGTAGATTTTTGCACAGTAGGTTACTTTTATAACGTGGGCTAGGGATAAGAAGGGATTTTTGGAAAAACCTCCCCTAAGAGGGTTAAATAGGGGTGCAAAGTTTGTATGGGGGAAACTTTTTTTTTGGAGCTATAGACTTGAAACTTTGTAGAAAGATTACTTATTGAAAAACACAAAAAGTACTTTCAGAGTTTTAGAAAATTTCACCCCTAAGGGGGTTAAAAAAGGGTGCAATGTTTATATGGGAGAAACTTTATTTTTTGAACTACTACTACTACTACTACTCAGTGGCTCAGCGACCCAAAGCGGGTCTTGGCCTCCGACACGAGTTTTCGCCATTTTCCTCGATCTTGCACCGTTTCCCGCCAATTGCTGGCTTGGAGTTCACGCAAATCCGATTTGACGACGTCGATCCAGCGATATCTGGGCCGGCCAACCGGCCTTCGTCCTATTGGTCGTCCCAAATACGCTCCCTTAACGCCTCGATCTTCGCCCATTCTCTCAACATGACCAAACCATCGGAGACGGTGGGCTTTTGTCTCTCCAATGATATTAGGAGTGGCTACTATCTGCTCTATTTCTGTATTTTTCCGGAGACGGAAACTACCGTCCTCATTCCGCGCTGGTCCCAGGATTTTACGGAGGATCTTTCTCTCAGCCACCAATAGCTTGTTTTCTTCTTTCAGTGTTAACGTCCAAGTCTCACACGCATACATGAGTATAGGCCTTACGACCGTTTTATAGATGCGGAGCTTTGTGTTCCTACTAAGCAACTTGGACGCTAACACTTTATGAAGGGCGGCGCTACATCGCAGGGTGTTTTGGATGCGGATGTCTATCTCCTCCTCACGCGTGTTGGTGTCGGTGATAGTGCAGCCTAAGTATTTGAATTTGGCTACCCCCTTGTACACGTTATCTCCAACATGAAGGTCTTGCCTTTTAGCGCGTGCATCCTTGTAGCGTTTCATGTGGAGATACTCTGACTTTTCATAGCTAATACTTAGGCCCACTTTTTGGGACTCGGCTTCTAGAGCTGCTGCGGACAACGCGACTTCTTCTCTAGTTTCCCCGAGCAATGCTAGATCATCCGCGTAGCCTATCACACCATGCCTTCCATTCAGTTGCACCCCGACATCTAGTGCAAGCACCTGTCTAAGGACAAATTCTAGAACCAAATTGAAAAGCATGGGTGACAGGGCATCGCCTTGTTTTAGTCCTGTAATTACCGCAAACTCGTCCGTTAGCCCATTGTCCACTCTCACCCTCATCTCACTTTCTCTCGTTGCTACCTGAATCATATCCACTAATTTTTTGGGGATATTAAAATTCCTGAGAATAGTATATAGGGCGCACCGGTCAATGCTGTCGTACGCTTTTTTAAAGTCCACAAATAACATGTGAACGCTTTGGGCGTATTCCCATCTTTTCTCCATTACTTGTTTGAGATGGAAGATCTGATCTACAGTGCTACGATTACGACGGAACCCACACTGATAATCACTTAAGATTTGTTCCGCGTACGGTTCCAATCGTTTGAGTACCACATAAGACAAGATCTTATACGCAGTTGGTAAAAGAGCAATTCCGCGATAATTTGTGCACTTCTTTTTGCAGCCCTTTTTATAGACCGGGCAGATGATACCCGTATTCCATTCTCGAGGTTGATGTTCAGTTGCCCAGACTTTAAGTATTAGATCGTACAAAATGGACTGTATACACCCACCGCCGTATTTCCAGACTTCTGAGGGTATGCCATCAATCCCAGGGGCCTTATTGTTCTTGAGCCGCATTATGGCTTGACGAACCTCATCAAACGATAGTGGCTCTATCTCGACATCGTTATCTTCTGTTATTCGAGGCACTGGCTGATCTAGCGGGGGGCAATTTAATAGTCGCTCAAAGTAGCTTCGCCAGGCATTCTTAATATCCACGTCTGCTGTGATTAGGTTGCCATCGGTGTCTTCTAGAAATTTTTTGAACTAGAAACTTGAAACTTTGTAGAAAGCTTGCTTAATCAAATACATAAATAATGATTTCAGCGTTTTGGAAAATTTCACCTCTAAGGGGGTTAAAAAGAGGTGCAAAGTTTGTATGGGGAACACCGCTAATCTTCTTCTATATATATAAATGCAAGTGTCCTGACTGACTGACTGACTCATCAACGCAGAGCCGAAACTACTAATGATAGAGAGTTGATTTTTGCACAGTAGGTTGCATTTATAAAGTGTACCAGAGATAAGAAGCGATTTAGAAAAATTCAACCCCTACGGGGTTTAAAAAGGGGATGAAAGGTTGTATGGGGTACAAGTTTTTTTTTATGTTAGGAACTTGAAACTTCGTAAAAATGTATTAAAATAAAATAAAAGAAAACTAATTTCAGCGTTTTTGAAATATTAGAGATAGCGACACAATATTATAGATATTAGAGATAGCGACACAATTCTACGAGACTCTATACGACGACAAAAACTCAAAAAAGAGCGGTAATGAACCTGCAATAGAACTATACGAAAGAACACAGCTCTTACAGTGCCAAAACATACAGAAATTCGACGAGATGGAAATTTTACACCTGATAAAGAGATCAAAACCTGACAAAAGCCCAGGATCGGCCGGAATCACTAACGACTTACTTAAAGAGAGTACACCGCTTATACTTACGCCTTTATCAACACTTTTCAATAAAATATTAGACCAAAAACAAGTGCCTGAGGAGTGGAAAGAATCAAATATTATAATTTTATACAAAAAGGGCGACCCGGCTGATATATCCAATTATCGCCCGATTAGTTTGATGTCCAGCTTATACAAGATTTTCTCATCAGGCCTTCAAAAAAGAATTACTCCTCAAGTAGAGCAGTATCTGAGCACATCGCAAGCAGGCTTCAGAAAGGCTTTCAGCACGATCGATCATATTCAGACTGTAGAGCAATTAATAGAAAAATATAACGAATTTAGGAAACCACTCTTTTTAGCTTTTATTGATTACCAGAAGGCGTTCGACTCTATTGACCACTCAGCAATATTTATAGCCTTAACAGAAGCAAAAATTCATCCAGTTTATATCGAAATTATAAGAAATATTTACAGAAACTGCAAGAGTAAGGTGAAGCTGGAGAGAACTGGTAGAGAAATCCGAATAAAAAGAGGGGTCAGACAAGGGGACCCACTGTCTCCTACTCTATTTATTACCGTATTACAGTACGTACTGAATAACCTTGATTGGACCGGAAGAGGAATAAGTATAGAGAACAGAAATCTTACACATCTCTGCTTTGCAGACGACATAATACTTATCACAGAAGTATCTGAGAATTTACAATTTATGCTGAACTCTCTTAATGCCGCTAGCAAAAACACTGGCTTAGTTATAAATCTCCAAAAAACTAAAATTATGACAAACACAGACGAATCCCACATATATTTGGAAAATCAAAAAATAGAACAAGTGCAAGAGTTTGTATATCTGGGCAAGCAACTTTCCTTACCGTAGAGTTAAAAAGACATGGAATAAATTCTGGGCAATGAAAGAAATCTTAAAAAATCCGCTTCCAATAAAACTCAAAAAGAAAGTGATAGACTCCTGTCTACTCCCTACACTTACTTACGGTAGCCAGTCTTGGAAGTATACAAATAAGGCTAAGCAAAAACTTGTTAAGTGTCAGAGAGCCATTGAAAGAAGCATACTAAACATAAAACTGTTCGAAAAAATTCGGCACGATAACATACGGCAAAAAACAAAATGCATCGATGCTTTAGAGTATGCATTAAAATCGAAATGGAGATGGGCTGGACATGTAGCAAGAATGCATGAAGAAAAATGGACAAAGATCGTCACGTTATGGGTCGGACCGAAAGGAAAGAGACGAGCTGGTAGACCATGTGCTCGCTGGACGGACGACATCCGAAAAGTAGCAACAGACTGGCTAGACGCAGCTCAAGATAGAGTAAAATGGCAAGAATTGGAGGAGGCCTTTACCCGAGAGGGGTCCAAACCTATATAGTATACAAGTATATATAAAAAAATTACGGAAGAAGGAAAAATATTTTAATAAGTTATTTAAATGAAATTACAATTATAATTTTATAAATCCTATTACTCTAAGAAAATTAATAAAATCAGGAGAAATAATTCGTGTAGTTTTGAAAATTGGTACAGTTATACCCTATGGTGTCTAGATGAACATACTAAAAGTCCTCGAGGGTGGGGGCTGTGCTAAGGGAGTAGGGGGGGGGGGGGTTACAGGTACCTTTTCCCTGACTTTCGCTCATATCTCAAATATTTGTAGAAATAGCATTATGATTACTTCGGACAAAAGTTTTAACATAAAATTCCCTGCAAATTTGGTCATATTCATTTTTACTCTACAATCAATACTTTGGGAGCTACAGGGTGTGTAAGTTAACAAAAATATTTAAATTAGTTGTTCAAGAAAACGTAGTTTTTTCGTAGTTGCTCATCATAACACTTGTGTTGTGCAGTTGAGAAATTCCCTTTACCGGCTAATTCTCATTTGGGAATATTCCAAGAAAATTCCCATTGTTCCCGGGAATATACGAGCTTGGTGGATCCATTCCTTTGTTATTTAGTTTTAGGCTAATTAATTGAATACAAACAAACCGTTTTCGCTTTTCAACTCATCCTGAATCACCACTTAAAGTGAATATCATAAAATTTACCTGATGATGGACCCTGGAAGCCCGTAATGGATCGGATCTCAAGATACGTTCAACGTAGACATGTGCGGTTTTCGAATTTGAACTTATCTTGATGAGCAATTAGAGCCGGTATCATAAAATAAACCTGATGATGGATCCTGGAAGCCCGTAATGGATCTCAGGATACGTTCAACGTAGACATGTGCGGTTTTTGTATTTCAACTCATCTTGATGAGCAGTTAGAGCCGGTATTATAAAATTTACCTGATGATGGACCCTGGAAGCCCGTAATGGATCGGATCTCAAGATACATACGTTCAACGTAGACATGTGCGGTTATCGAATTTCAACTTATCTTGATAAGCAATTAGAGCCGGTATCATACGTAAAATAAACCTGATGATGGATACTGGAAGCCCGTAATGGATCTCAGGATACGTTCAACGCACACATGTGCGGTTTTCGAATTTTAACTCATCTTGATGAGCAGTTAGAGCCGGTATCATAAAATAAACCTGATGATGGGCCTTAGAAGCCCGTAAGTAATGGATCTCAGGATATGTTCAAGACATGTCTGGTCTTCGCATTTCAATTCACCTTGATGAGCAATTAGAGCCAGTATCATAAAATAAACCTGATTATGGATCCTGGAAGCCCGTAATGGATCTCAGGATACGTTCAACGTACACATGTGCGGTTTTCGCATTTCAACTCATCTTGATGAGCAGTTAGAACCGGTATCATAAAATAAACCTGATGATCATACTAACACAGATGAAATTAACCTGGTGGTGTCTAGATGAACATACTAAAAGTCCTCGAGGGTGAGGGCTGTGCTGAGTGAGTAGGGAGAGTTGAAGGTACTTTATTCAGATTTTAATAGCATTATAATTACTTCGAACAAAAGTTTCCACATAAAATTTCCTACAAATTTGACATATATATGATTACTCTACGATCTATACTTTAGGAGCTACACGGCGCATATATATTTTTGTTGATATGGTCAAGAGATTATAGTATTTTGGCGTACTATCTTGTCGTTCTGGTAGTATATAATACCAGACATGAACTATATAAATTATTTTATAGTACAAAATCCAATGCTGACGCTATTCGGCGCCCGTAGTAGCTAAGGCCTTATCGAGATACCACGACTTTGCGCGGCAGCGGCAGCGGTGTAGGTACGGATGTCTCGCTCACTGGTATGGCCGCCATGCTCGGACTTCTCGCTCAATCACTCGCTGCGCTGCTGCTTGCCGCGCAAAGTCGTGGCAGCTCCGTTACGGTAATTCCGCACGCTCGGACCGATATGGGGATTATATGTTCGATCAGCAGGTAACTAAGCGTGCTTATTCTAAACTAAAAAAAAACGTTATGATGGCGACGTATCCCTAATAAAACAATTTTTCTTTTACGTTGAATGTATCCTGAGATCCATTACGGGGTTACAGGATTCCATCATCAGGTTTATTTTATGACACCGGCTCTAATTGATCATCAAGGTGAATTGAAATACGAAAACCGCACATGTCTACGTTGAACTTATCCTGAGATCCATTACGGGCTTCTACGGTCCATCATCAGGTTTATTTAATGATACCGGCTCTAACTGCTCATCAAAATGAATTGAAATGTGAAAACCGCACATGTCTACGTTGAACGTATCTTGAGATCCGATCCATTACGGGCTTCCAGGGTCCATCATCAGGTAAATTTTATGATACTCACTCTAAGTGATGATTCAGGATGAGCCAAAAAGTGAAAACGGTTTGCTTGTATTCAATTAATTAGCTCAAAACGAAATATCAAATGAATGGGTCCACCGAGCTCGTATATTCCCGGGAACAATGGGAATTTACTTGGAAGATTCCCAAATGGGAAATTACCGGTAACGGGAATTTCTGTACTACACAACGTTGCAACACGTTCGCGTGTTATGATGAGCAACTACGAAAAAACTACGTTTTCTTGAACGACTATTTTTTGATAATTCTGTTAACTTAAACACCCTGTAGCTCCCAAAGTATTGATCGTAGAGTAAAAATGAATATGACCAAATTTGTAGGGAATTTTATGTGAAAACTTTTGTCCGAAGTAATCATAATGCTATTTCTACAAATATTTGAGATATGAGCGAAAATCAGAAAAAAAGGTACCTTCAACCCCCCCCCTACTCCCTTAGCACAGCCCCCACCCTCGAGGACTTTTAGTATATTCATCTAGGCACCATAAGGTATAACTGTACCAATTTTCAAAACTACACGAATTATTTCCCCTGATTGCCCATATTCGGCTTAATTTGCTTGAGCTATATGTATAGTTAAGTTGGTTATGGAATAAATGGGCTTTTTATTTATTTATTTATTTATTAATTTCAGCGTTTTTGAAAATTCATCCCATAAGGTGGTGAAAAAGGGTTTGAAAATTTGTATGTAGATCAAACATTTTTTTGAGTGCGGTACTTGAAACTTTGTGTAAAGGCATTATTATTCTAATCAAAGAATTTATAAACGTCGTTCTTAAGCTCATCGAATTGAGTAAAGCTATTCGTTCGTAGATATACCTGATTTTATAATGAAACTGCGAAATATAATTGATGATCAAACGAACTTACCTGTACGTGAAGTTCGATCACAATTATATGAGCAGCTTCATTCTAAGCGATTTAGTCACCCACCCTATAGCAGTAATATCAATAGCATTACTGAAACAAATAATTATTATCCTGACCCAAAAAAAAAAAAAAAATTGGGCTATAAACATAATGACGAGAGCGACATCAGTTGGCGGTTGGGAGAAGTAGCTACGATATCAACTGATGTCAATTGACTTCCTTTTATTTATTTTTTTATTTATTTCCCACTCTTAAATCCGTGCAAGGCTAATAATGTGGGTCAATATTACAAATATGTTTATAAATCGCTAAGAATGAAGCTGCTCATATAATGTGATCGAACTTCACGTACAGGTAAGTTCGTTTGATCATCAATTATACAGATACACTAGCATGAATAAAATGAACAGATAACCATCTATAGATATGTACGAGTAGCAGCAGGAAATGAAGTATCTATGAATTCTGATGAAAGTATTATAAAGTGTGGCGTTCCGCAGGGATGTGTTCTTGGGCCTCTGTTATTTATCATATCTGTCGACTATTTGCTAGACAGTATAAACTACCGCCTTAAAAAATTCAACATCCTTGAAGGAAAAAAAGCAAGTGTGATGAAACTTTGTAATAACCTGAAAAGATGGTTTCAAAAAATGGGGGCTCCGACGGGATTAAGATAGCAAATAAGAACTATTTATTTATCTAGCACAACACGTGTAAAACATAAACTTGTAAAACGGGGAAGTAAAAAAGTCAACCCACTTTTTTCCGCACCGAGCAAATTAATGCTAATTGTTCTGGTTGCGAAACGAATCGCGTTCGTGTGTGATGCGCGGGAGTAGTCGCTATTGAGATGTTCGTTATACGCATGCGCGCGGTGCTGCTCCTGAGATTAATATTAATCTGTGACCTGAGCGCGCTCGCTGTCGTTGCCGTCTTTGAACGCGGTGCGCTTCAAGCACCATTCAGCTGAATGGGTAACGCACATACCTACATAATTATATGACGCGTGAACTTAAGGTCTTTGTCCCTCTTTCATGTTCAATTGAAAACCTTTCACTTTTATTTATTTATTTATTAAAGTATACTTACGACTTGAAGTTCATAAAGTTCCCTGCAAAACTGTGTACTTATACAGTTTGTTTGCAGGTGTGAGGCTTTATACAATGATGAGATGGTCAAATCAACTACTATATTTTTTTTGAGTTTGTGAAAGCGTGAGACCCGTTCACATCTGCGTAGATTCTTGGGAATCGTAATTCAAAATATAATGGCTCCTCGAGGCTATTTTCAAACAAGTCAAAGAGCTCTAAAACAATTTAGCTGGAATTCTAAATTATAATAATAATAATAATTCTTTATTTTCAGATAACTATGATCCATACATAAATTTTTAGTAAAATACTTAACCTATGTTAGTTTAAAAATAATAATAAATACGTTAATACATTAAAAACAAATTTCTAATAAAATTCCATCTTCTAATAAAATTCCATCAAAATTCCAATTAAAATAAAATGTCGGATTACAAACACAAGGACAAAATAAGTACCTAAATAATTTAAAATCTAATAAAATGAAATAAAGAAAATAAAATAAAATTGTGAAACTAAAATTGTATAAAAAGATTAAAATTGTAAAAATTCAAATTGTATAACAAAATAAATTGAGAATTAATAAAAAACAACGTTTATACATTAAAACTAATTTTCAATAAAATTCCTTCAAAATTCCAATTAAAATAAAATGTCAGATTACAAACACAAGAACAAAATAAGTAATTAATTTAAAATGTAATAAAATGAAATAAAGTAAATAAAATAAAATTGTCAAATTAAAATTGTATAAACAGATTAAAATTGTAAAATTAAAATTGTATAATTAAATAAATTGAGAATTAATAGATAGTGCGAGCCACCGGTTTGACTTGCCCTATCCAGTATATTAATATTGGGCAATCATATTTGTCAGCAATTGCATTCAGAATACTGTTGGTGCTCTGACTTACCCGTCCTAGGAGAGACACAATCTTCTTGCGCATGATGGCCTGGAAGCCGTCAGTGCGCATCTCGCAGAACATGCCGGACGCACTACACCTGCGCGGCAGGCCCAGCAACATTCTGAATGCATTGTTGTACTGAACTCTGAGGGCGCTGTAGGCTCGCTTCGTGTACCTGGTCCATAGGCTACTCGAGTAAAAGGATTGGCAGTATTTCTTTTTTATTTTATTTATTCAAGTCAAAAATAAGCTCACAGTATACACCAAATCGCTTACTTGTAATTAAAATTTAACATTATACAAATCAAAAATAATAATAATTAAAACAACAACACATAAAAATACAACAAAAGAACACAGGCAAAACATTGATCATACCTTTATGTTCCTCTTAGAAATAAATAAATGGTTGCCAATTCATAAAAAAAACACATTAAAAAAATAAGGTAAATAAATTAATTAATAAATTAAAAAACAATACAAACTCAAATAAATAATACATTGATAAAAAATTAAAAAGCCCATTAAATAATCCAATAATAATAATATAAAAAGTCAAATGTCAAATTTCAAAATAAAAATAAAACTATACATTTACATTTAGAACAACATTTAAAAATTCGATGCAATTTCTACAAAATCCACCAATACTGTCCGCGAATACATCAATGTCATGCCTTTCAATTGCCATGTCATTGAGAAGAGCTAGGGCCCTGGCCGTGGGTGCGTTGCTAGCCTGGCGGGTGCGCGCGCGTGGCGCTGCGAACAGGCGAGGACGGCGCCGTGGAGGCAGAGCTACCATCCCCTCAGGCAGAGGGCGCAAGATGGGCACATGTAAACTCGTTCGCGAGAGCACTGTAGGGTTATTTACTGTATTGCGTAATAATTGGTAGTAGTGTATCAACAGCAATAGTTTACGCCTCAGTTCTAGTGAGTCTAGCCCTGTCATTCCCGAGACGAAGCGAGAGGGATACAAATATGGGTAGTACCCGAACGACTTATTATACAGGAATCTTGAGAACTTTTTTTGTAATTTTTCGATAAGATCGATATATTTGGATTCATAAGGGTCCCATATTATGGCTCCAAATTCAAGTTTGCTGCGTACATAGGCGTTGTATAGCAACACAGCCACCTTTGCACTTTTAAATTGGGAGGTCATTCTAATAATAAATCCTAGTGTCTTCGAGGCGCTTTTGCAAATATTAATAACATGCTGGTGGAAATTGAGATGTGTATCCAAAGTTAGCCCTAAATCACGGATCTCGAGCACACGTTCTAGCTCGGTACCTTGAAGGTCGTACGACGCCTGAATAGGTACCCTAGATCTGGAAAAAGTAATGACTTTGCATTTTAAGTTGTTAAAGTGCAGCTTGTTGGTATCAGCCCAATTAGCTACGGCGTCAATGTCACGCTGTAGACTACCACAGTCATCACTTTGTTCTATTTCAAGGCACAGTTTCAGGTCGTCCGCGTACATAAGACACCGAGCTGCCCTTACAACTTTGGGCAAATCATTTATCATGACCAGGAACAGAGTCGGTCCTAATGTACTACCCTAACTAACTCCTGACCTAGTGTAGTAAGTATCTGACTGGAATCCTGCAAGCCTTACGTATTGGCACCGATTGCGCATGTAATCAGCAATGAAGTGAAGAAGCTTAGGCGTGAACCCCAGTTTCGCGAATTTTTGCAGCAGCACATCATTGTCTACCAGGTCAAAGGCTTTCCTGAAATCAAAATATGCTACATCCACCTGGTGACGACGATCCATTGCCGCCATAGCGTAGTCCAGAAAGCATATATGGTTGGTGGTAGTAGATTTCCCAGTACGAAAGCCATGTAGAGCATCGTCAAGTTGAGGACTAATCTCTTGGTTTATACGAAAGTCAACCACAGTTTAGAAGATCTTACCAAATACTGACAATACTGCTATAGGCCTATACTGCGTAATATCAGATCCAGCATTACCCTTTGGTACCGGGCTGACCTTGGAAACTTTCCAGCACGCCGGATAGATTGCCTGTTGCAAGGCTAGGTTAAATATATAAAGAAGCGGTTTCTCAAGAACAGTCATACAGTCCTTAGCTAGAAATGGAGGAATCCCGTCAGGACCGGCCGCGGAGCGGAGCGCGGCTTAAGCTTTCTAGTTGCGCGACGCACCTCCCATGCGCTCACACTGTCGACAGCAACTCGCGTTGCATCTGCGCTCGCGTGACCCGCAGCTGCCACTGCATCTAGCCGGGGTTCCTCGCTCTGAAAAACGGAACTAAAGTACTCGGCAAACGCATCAGCTGCTGCCTGGCCAGAAACAATGTGATTTTTGTAAGAATAGTCAGTAGGTTGTTGTCTATCCTTACGCTTACTTTTTACAAAATCCCAGAATTTTGCCGGTTCGTCACCGATATCACGCTCAATATTGCCAATATATCAATCAATAAGCGTTTTTGCGCGACATCTGTAGTACTTAAAAAGTTCTTTGTTGAATTCGGAACCTGTCTCTTTGTATTTCTTCAAATGAAAATACTTATCTCTAATAGTATGGATAATTTCCGATGTGTACCATGTAGGATAATGATATCGACTGACATTTGGTTTTTTCAATGGGACGTATTGTGAAATACATTCACTTAATTTCGAATACAAAACTAAAGTGGCTGAATCCACATCATCGGATTTTAAAACCTCATTCCAATCAATAGCAGAGATTGCTGCATAAAGTTGCCCCAAATCGGCTTTACGGAAATTCCATAATGCGTGATTAGGCTCGATCTGTGACACAGGTAACGGTGGCGGCATCCATCAGGCCGCGCGGCAGCGCCAGTGCAATTACAAGCGGCGGGTGGTACGCATCTGCTGGCACCAGCGGCTCGACCTCCCCAGACACGCACACGCATTTAGGCGATAACCCACTTAAGACTAGATCTAATAAACCTCCATGATCATTAAACACGTTATTATGTTGGTGGAGTTTGCAGAATTCCATGAAAACTAAAAACTGATTTTTAACATTGGCACTGCACGAATTAATATTAAAATCCCCAAAAAGTAGGAAATCGAGAGTATGCCTTAAATAGAGTGACTTTCACTTCCGTAGAGCAACGAGCAAACCTCCGGGCCAGCATGTTACTACGAACCGAGAGCGCTCTTCGTTCTCGTTCAATATCTAGGTCATAATTTAAGTCACTCGTAATAATGTGACCCAGATACTTAAATTTTTCTACACGCGTCAACGGCTCACCATCCAGCGAAATAGGTGGAACGTGGTAAGGTTTAATTTTCCCAGCACTAAACACCATCACCTCACTCTTCTTGGCATTATACTGTAGGCCATGGGACCGGGCATACGTCTCACAAAGGCTCAACAGTTTCGTAAGCGCGCTAACAGACGGCGCCAGCAGCACCATGTCGTCGGCATAGCTTATGTTATTGACAGCCATGCCGTCTATATAGCATCCCGCATGGATGCTGCTAAGGCCAACTATTAGCTTGTTCACATATAAGTTGAACAGTTTGGGAGACGTTAGCCCACCCTGCCTAACACCACACTCCAGCCGATATTCACTAGACAGTGCATCGGCCCACCTCACCTGATTAGACTGATTTGTGTACCAGTATTTGAGTATATCTACACACTCACCGGGCATGCCTGTTTTCCCGAGTTTCCTCCAAAGAATATTATATTGGATAAATCCAGAAAGCAGGCATAAACAGGCGTTTTTCTGGCTGTGTAGTATCCGACAGTATGCTTCAGACTAAGTATTGCACTCTCGGTCGACAGCCCCGCCCTAAAACCGAACTGTGCGTCATGGATATTTAGGTGCTTCTCAAGAAGAGAGTCAAGCATACTATCGAGCACTTTCGCAGCTGTTGTCGCAAGTGAGATCGGCCGATAATTAGCCTTATCCGAGAGGTCACCTGTTTTATTTTTCACAATTGGAACAATTACTGTTTTCATTAACTGGTTCGGTAAGTATGAGTGACAAAGACAGAAATTAAAAAGCATGGCTAATACTCTCGGTAAGTGCATACCTGCATACTTAAAATGCTCGATACTGAGACCGTCGTGGCCGGGCGACTTTCCTCTCTGAATTTTATTAATGGCAGCAGCCGTCATCTTTGCAGTGAAACTAAAACTTCTCCCAGCCGCGACCGTCTCAGTATTGTCCGCAGCACAAGAACCAGCGCCTAGAAGCGACTTGACCTCGAAATGTTCCCTAAAGAGTTCAGCAATGTCCTTGGGCTCACATTTGTTGTCAACACTCACAGGCAGGCCCGGCTTTACGTTCAGACTGCGCGTGCCTTTCCAAAAGGTTTTGAAGTCAAGGTCATTGTGCGCCGAGGCTAGGCTGTCCATTCGCAATTGGTCTTGCCTATCCTGGCACCACTTTAGCCTTGACTTGAAAACCTTCTTCGTCAGTGACATACGTTCGAAAGCCTCACCTTGGCAGGGTTTTCCTACAAGCTCCCACATCTGAAAACGCAGCCGCGCCTCTCTGTGAGCCTCTGACACATATTTGTTTCACCCCGCTATATATCCTCCCTTTCTACATTTCTTTTTTCTATAAGTCATTCTAGACGCTTCACTTAAAATATTTATTATTCTAGAGTACATATCCTCTTATATAGCGAGGTGGTCTTTATTTTGGCAAACTCCATCACAACATTCTCTCAACTGAGGAGGTTACATATTTCGCTATATTCATTGATTTGCTCATGGTTGCGATCACCCCACATTATTTGACTATTTACATTTATAAAAGGTACATTACAAACCGGTTTTAAAATATCTATGTCGCACTCTACACATATGGGGAAATGGTCTGACCAGAACACATCATGCATGACCGATACATTTTTAATTGTCTCCCAACCACACACTGACACTACACAGTGGTCCAGCCATCTTTTGCAGCCATGACTATCACTAATATACGTGTAGGTATCGGATTTTAGCCCCAATTTCTCAATATCAGCACATATCCAACTTTGTTCCGAACAAAAGGCTATTAGCTCATTGTAAAACGGCTCACCCGGGTGTGCATTAAAATCGCCCATAACGTACACCGCTTGAACATCACCATTTTCAAGAATAGCTGACGATAATGCACTCAGGCTATCCGTGAACTCCGTAACGTTGTCCTTAGAGTCTGTAGGCATGTACACACTGAACGCTAAAAACGACTTTCCGCGCGACGTCAATTTCACACCCGACACTCGATCACTTTTACACTCCACTACTGTAGCCAGATCAAACGCAGATCTTCTGTACAATACACCAACCCCTCCATACGGTCTTCCGATCAAGGGGACCGACGATACGTCCACCGCCGACTTTCCCGTCCAGCCAAATTCGCTGTCGACTGTACCAAGCAATGGAAGGTCAAATGGGCATAGCCACGTTTCGGAGAGAAACAAAATGTCCGCGCTTTTACATAGCTTTCTCACTCCCTCCATAGCTCTCTTTAGCGACCTACAGTTAAAGCTTACCATTTTGCAGACATTAGCCATTATTTTAAGTTGTTAGTAAGACCCTGATCACTCGGTTTCCCAGCTATACTGTCAGCTGCTTTCATGTAAACAAATCGCCTAAATGTTATCCCTTCAGGCCACAAATGGTCGCTCAGGTAAATACCTAACTTAGATTTGTTTACGTAAACCTTATACGAGTTGTAGCCCTTATGTTTCTTCATCCTTATTTTAGACAGTGACACTCTCTCCTTCGTTTTTTCATAAATGTAGTTCGCAACGTCGTTATAAGTTACATCCGTATGCACGTACGAAATAAACAAAGGGACTTTGACCTCCGCCGCCTTAAACTTAGCCTCTTTCGATGTAACTGCACTGCCCGTGGTTCCAATAAACTTATTATTAAAACGTTTTCTTTGCACAAGTTTCCATTCATCCTTATCGTCATTTGTTTTCCAAATCCCCTCCTTTCGCAGTGTATTTGCATATGACACTATTCTCCTTTTTATCATCAATTATTGGCCTATAAGCTGGTGCATTATCTTCATTTATTAGCGTCGAGTTTCGCTCCATTACGCTACCTGCACTAGTTACCGGTTCGTTATCTCTCAGCTGCTTATGCGCCGGCTGTTGTGCGCTATGGGACGGCGGCGAGACGGCTAGATGCGTCGATCGCGAAGTTGGTGAGGGAGAGACGGATCGATGCCGGTCGTCGACCGCTCGCTCACCCTCGATCGTTGACCCCGCTATGCTATTGAAGGTCAATCCCATTGGGCCGCTGTCAAGTAGATCCGTTGTTTTTAATTTTGGGCAGCCAAAATATGCACCTCTTCTCATGTTAACCTTCGCATTAGAATATGGCATGGCAGTCCGCGTACTTACAACGGAATTATCGATCTCATGTATTGAGTTACGCTGTTTATCCTGCTTTAGCATCTCCTCTCGAAGTACACTAAGCTGATCTTTGGTGACAAACGTCTCATTGATATTCCGCACTTGCGATTGTAAAACTAGTATATCCTTTAAAATTCTGGTTGCATCCAGGTGATCAAAATGAACCGGGGGTAGAAGATGTAGATCTTTAGCGACGAATATCGGGATCTTCTCCGCATTCGTATTTTGCAGCAAAGTAATCATGTCCTCCAGGTCACGTTTTTCTTTTTCTTTTCTTCTCGAGATCATTTTATTATAAAGTAGTTGTATGTAGTAGTAAAATAGCGTCATTTTTGAATAGTGGTTTCTGGCCCTTGGGAATAGTGTACCGAAGATACAGAGAACGTCCAGTGCACTCCGCAAATATTAAAAACAATAATGGATCACACACAAAGTAATGTAAAAATGGTATCGTTTAATTGTAAGTCAATCAAACGTTCAAAAAAATATATACAAGAATTATGTAATATAGCAGATATCCTCGCAATACAAGAAACGTGGCTCCTGGAGTGTGACCTGGGCTTTACAAATGAAATAGATGAGAATTTTGAGTCTCACTCCAAGTCGTCCGTTGACGCGGGTGCTGGTATTTTGCGAGGGCGTCCATTCGGAGGGGTGACCCTGTTATACAGGAAGTCGTTGTTCAATAAAGTATCGGTTATAAAATGCAAGAGTAATAGATTGGCCGGTATCCAAATTGATTTGGATGATCGTCAATTATTGGTATTTTGTGTCTATATGCCTGTGGATAACGAAGAAAACCTGACGGAGTTCACGGACGTCCTCGCCGACATAAGTGCAATTATAGAGGAAAGAGAAACAGCTGCGGTATATATATTAGGCGATTTTAACGCGCATCCGGAGGCTAGATTTGGTGAAGAGCTCCAGTCATTTTGTGATGAACAGTTATGGTTTTGGAGTGACTATAGTATGCTTAATAAAGATCTGAATACTCATACGTTTTATAGTGAAGCTCATGCCACGGGGAGATGGCTGGACCATTGTGTCACCACCGCAGCAGCTCATAACACAATAACTAATATCAGCGTGATGTATGACGTCAGCTGGTCAGACCATTTCCCTTTGGTAGTTAACTGTAGCATTAACGGAGTAACTAGAACTAGTCAGTCTGTTCCTAATATTGTGCCAACGAATAACAGCAAAATTATATGGGGCAATAGAAACTTACATCAAATTAACAAGTACGGGGCATATTGTCAATCTAAATTATCCCAGCTTAACGATACTAGACAATGCAAATGTAGCGATAAGTCAAATTGTGATACCAACTATATTTTAAAGCATATTAATAGTCTCTATGACAATATTGTAGATGTTTTGCAAAGTGGGGCGCAGCAAAGTGCGGTATTGGGTGCAGGTGCGACAAAGACAAGGAAACCAATTGTTGGGTGGAACCACCACGTTAGGGGTAGCCATGAAGAAGCTAAGTTGGAGTTCCATAAATGGGTCTTAAGTGGAAGACCTAATAGTGGAACCTTATATGAATCGATGCGCGAGTCGAGAAAGCGATTTAAAAATAAACTGAAATGGTGTCAGAATAACCAAGAAATGATACGAATGAACATATTAGCCGTGCATAACAGTAAAAATAATTTTGGTAAGTTTTGGAAAGCCACGAAAAATATGCAGCATAGGTCGAAGCTCCCCTGTAGTGTTAATAATATACATAACACAAAAGACATAGCCAACCTATTCGCAAGCCACTTCAAGGTTACTCCTCAAGATGTGGAGGATGAGCTGGACTCTGAGCCGCAGACCGCACCGCAGTACACGAGCCGAATCTTAACCGCAGGTGATGTCGTAAAAGTAGTGAGGTCTATGAAGAGAGGCAAATCTGCAGGACACGATGGGCTCAGTGTCGAGCACATCGTCTACGCGAGCGACGAGATATATAGAGTACTAAGTATTCTATTCAACTTATGTATACAGCATAGTTGTCTACCTGCTGCTCTAATGAAAACGGTGGTGGTTCCTATACCCAAAAACCGAACGGGTGACCTGTCAAATTTAAATAATTATAGGCCAATATCCTTAGGTACGATCATAAGTAAAATCCTTGAAAGGCTTCTGCAACCTGAACTGATGCGAAACGTAGTGATAAGCGATGCGCAGTTTGGTTTCCGCCAAAGTGTGTCGACTGACTCCGCCATACTATGTCTAAAAAACACAGTTAACTATTACCTTCAAAGGGAGACCTCAGTTTACGCCTGTTTTCTTGATTTAAGTCGCGCCTTTGATTTAGTTAACTACAAAGTGCTGTGGAATAAATTACTGAAGGCAGGTGTCCAACATAGTATGGTGGAGTTGCTCAGGTTTTGGTACGGTAACCAAACTAATAGTGTCAGATGGGGCGACTCGCAATCTAGTGAATATAGACTAGAGTGCGGAGTCCGCCAGGGAGGGCTGACCTCTCCGGACCTGTTCAATATCTATATCAATGACCTGATCGAGGAACTGAGGGGAACTCGTGTCGGCTGCCATATTGATGGCGTCTGTTTTAATAATTTAAGTTATGCAGATGACATGGTTCTACTCAGTCCATCGGTCAGTGCCATGCGTGAGCTTTTAGCGGTATGTGAAAAGTTTGCCTTAAAAAATGGTATGAAGTACAATATCGCTAAAACAGAAATGCTCGTATTTAGGTATTGTAAGGGTCCGGATAGGGTGCCACCGGTGTTTTTGAATGGCGAGTCAGTTCGGGTTGTAAAGCAATTCAAATACCTGGGCCATATTCTATGTGACGATATGCGAGATGACTTAGACATCGAGCGTGAACGAAGGGCCCTCGCTGTACGTAGCAACATGCTAGCACGTAGATTTGCAAAGTGCTCTGAGGATGTTAAGGTTGTTCTGTTTAGAGCGTACTGCCAAAGTTTTTACACCTGTCAACTATGGACTAAATATACACGAAAAACCTATAATATCCTCAGGGTACAGTATAACGATGCTTTACGTATTCTTTTAAAGCAACCCAGATGTTGTAGTGCCTCAGCAATGTTTGCGGAAGCCAGGGTACCTGATTTCTTTGCCATTATGAGGAGTAGGATAGCGTCGTTCTGGCAAAGAATTAAAGTTTCAAATAATGAGCTTCTTACTGCCGTTAATGGTAATATTTATAAAAATGTTATTTTCACGCACTGGTTGTCTGTTCATCGGCAGCCGAACCGCAAATAGTTTTTTTTTTTTTACTTTTTATTTATACACTGTTTTAAATCCTAATTTACTAATTTCATTATAGCTTTTTATTGATTCAAATATTTTAATTTTTAATTTTAAATTTTAATCTGATTGCATTAATGTGCACATCTTGAACTTTTTAAACTTGAACTTAAATTAATTTTATTTATATTGTCCATTATTTTTATTTTATGTTATTTTGTCCTCATGTGTACAACGTTTTATTTAGTATTAAGGACCTTTAATGGTGTTTGCAAATGGGATAATATGCCTGAAATAAACAATATTCTATTCTATTCTATTCTATTCTATTCTATTCTATTATTTTCATCACCAATAGATTCGAACAGTAAACACTTAGCCTTTCCTATTTCTTCGGCACGAAATCCCGTACTACATATTCTTATTAAGCTTTCACTGTCCATGAATTCCATTTTATTTCTCAAAAATGCCAACACTTCATTAATCACGATATTACAAGACGCACACTTAATCGTGGACGAGATCTTCACAACGAGAATATTTACTCTCGCGCACGTACTTACCTACGCACTCAACCGCGCTGGCGAAGCGACTGCTTGCTAACAACCTTCAAGTATCTCTGATGTTCTTACAAATTATTGTTAAATTAATGGGTGACGCAAATTTATTATAGGGATAGGTTCGTTTTGTACCCGTCAATTTCTCGCGTGCTTGTTCAATTTATTGCCAAGGAAGCGAGTCAGAAAAAAGGATTTAAGTATAGACGCATGGGATGCGACACTATGGGGTATCATAAAACTAAATTGCGCAACCTTTCCTAAATAATGGGAAGAAATCTGAAGCGTGGCAGATGGGGGAGCCACATCTATCTTATTTTTTGTAGCATGCCGAAACGTAATTCTAATGAACTTAGGGGCGTGTCGCGCTAGCCTTGAATCCATGTCCAATGGGTAAGGCTAATCATTTGGGGAGGCACTGTTGACATTGTTCATTTTACTGGCTTGGGGCTTTCTATCATCTAGGAGGCGTGATGTGAAAAAGGTGGGAGACGGGAGAGGAGCGAAGTTTTGGCAGTTTACGTTTCGGGGCCACGCGTGGCGCACGGGAGTCTACCTACTAAGCGTGTCTATTGTAACTTACCTTTGGAAATTGTACCTCAGAAATAATAGCCTAAGTTCGAATCAGTTTAGAGAAATTAATTTAGTGATAAGTGGAAAGGACTTTTGTGTCAAACGAGCGAGCCGAGAAGGCGACCTGAGTACAGGGGCAAGTTGGCGGTTTTGGCGGACGCCAGGTGCGAGAATTATTAGTCTTGATTTCGGTCTCAAGATAAATCGCAGCAAGACTAAGATGATGATAGTCGATCGTGCGAACAGCAACTCGCCAGAGGTTACACGAATAGCGAATTGTGAGGTAGTACAATCATATGTCTACCTTGGAGCACTTATAACAAATAACGGCGGCTGCATAGACGAAATCAAGAGGCGCATGGCCATCTCCAGATCGGCTATGGATAAGCTGAAGAAAATATGGAAGGACCGAAACATTACTAAGGGCACCAAAACAAAACTTGTCAAGGCTCTCATATTCCCCATATTTCTTTATGCTGCTGAAACATGGACCCTACGAGAAAGTGAGAAGAAGCGTATCGATGCTCTAGAGATGTGGTGCTGGAGGAGAATGCTCGGTATATATCATGGACGGAATTCCGAACCAATGAGTCCATTCT
This sequence comes from Apotomis capreana, assembly GCA_947623375.1. Lineage (NCBI taxonomy): Eukaryota > Metazoa > Arthropoda > Insecta > Lepidoptera > Tortricidae > Apotomis > Apotomis capreana. The sequence continues at coordinate 6,206,345 of OX392520.1, forward strand.
TCGAGAGCTAGACATCAGACAGAGGCTATCAAGCATAGTACAAGCTCGAATCCTCACTTTCTTTGGACACGTATCGCGGGGCGGATGCGAATCTATCGAGCGCCTGGTGGTACAGGGCAAAGTCGAGGGAACCAGACCACGCGGAAGATCACCGATGAGGTGGACGGATCAAGTAAAAACCGCCGTCAACGGTCCTCTACACGAATGCACCAGGAGGGCAGTAGTGCGAGAAGAATGGCGTCGCATTGTAAAGCAGGCCACAAAATCAACGACGTGACAGCCACGACCACTCTGGCAAGAGTGTATCGCCAAAGAAGAAGAAGGTGCGAGAATAGGCTACGAGATATTCGGTAACGTACTTCAATCACATTTTGTCCGCGACGTTAAGAGTAATTCAGATTTGGACCCTAACTCTATATTAAACTCCAGTGGAACCTTTTAAGTAAAAGTAGCAAACATGGACTCAGAAACCGCGATCGATATTCTCCACCAGCAGGGACGGCATAACAGCACCCGGCTGGGCCCGCCTCCAGGGTGGGAGCTACCAATTTTTATCGTGGGAATCATAGCGTGTCTGGTCATGATTACTTGCGTTAGACTTTGTACAAGGGTCGATGTTTAGTGTCGCGAGTCCCTACGTACTCTGCGTACGGGAGGAGAGAATCGAGTCATGGGAGGTAGACGCGGGGAGGGGTGCGAGTCTGAAATTACGCTAGCTGTAAATACGAGCTTTTGTTACTAGATCTAAGTAAAATTGAAGGTCAACCTCTCTCACTGTTTTCCTTTTAAATGTGGTAGATAGGCCCATTTCTCGGTTATTAAAACTGTATTGAATTTTGTGTGCATGTGTGTATGACTAAATATAAGAGCCAAGAGGGTTTTTGATTTGAATGTTCCGTTTTCCCTCTTATTAGCATGGCTGGTAGGAACGGAACGTTTGGCTATGGTCGGTGGGATCCATCAACCATGGTCTAATTAATCCAACAGTTTCTTTTGCGAGTCTTAATTGGAAATGAAGTAAACTTTGACAACGGAAATTCCCCCGCTAAGGTCGTGGCTATAAAGTCTATAGAACGACGCTAGATATTAGATATTTGCCTCAGTCAGAACGACAGACAGGGCCGAATCTCCGATATCAAAACCGTAACTCATACTCAACTACGATTTCCATACTAAATGATGATAGTCGAATCATTTCTTTAGAGATTCAGCTAGTTCTCAAAGCGGGTCTAGGCCGTGTGGCGGCCAGTCGAGTAAATCAGGGAAAATGGACTTGGACCTTGGTCAGGCATTTATACTAAATTACCCAGCTAGGGAGGTATTTACTAGGAGAACCCGTGACGACTTGTTATTATCTATTGGTCTAACGCGGAGGCGGACTGACACCTGAAGGCGAACACGTCTACGCACCTAACCACTCATTATATGTAAGTATATAACTGTGGCCCACACCTGGATGCGGTTGACTACGACGGGCGGCGAGCACCGGGGCTGTTGGAGGCTAAGTGGGCGTTAAGCAGAGAAAGGTGAAATTCTCTAAGGTAGGCGTCGTAAGGCCGAACCTTTAAATGTAGGACATTCAGGCTGAATCTAGATAGCGAAACTGACTCAATGCAGTCAGTAGCGTGACAACATTCCGTTTCCAAAGGCGTGTCAGCGGCGGCTGCCGGTCATGCTACTACACGCCATGTCTTGCAGATTGACCCTCGACCTTTGATTTGGCCAAATCAAACCCTAACTTACTTGCATACTGATACCTAAATAAACTACGACCCGGGGTCCCAGGGGCGGGCTCACAGCCCATTTAACTAAGACCTCATGTTCGGATTCGAGGCGAATTAAGCGCTTCTCAGCGAGAGAGGGTCAACTGCGCCCCTATAACTCGAAATACGAGGCCAGGTATCTGGTCTACCTGTGCATAGGTCTCCCCTGTGATTGCGTGCAGTCGGTTGTTCACGACGGGAACAAAGCCCGTACAATGAAGACTACTTCATTTGTCCTGATAACGGAATCGATGTCATTTAACGCCAACCTCTAGTAGCCAGATAGTTATGACCGCTTCAGCCTGGATGAACGTAAAGTAGAATTAAATTCTCTTAACCATACAGTAAGATTAAATTTCTCTAAAAATTATTCAATTACATAGACAACTTTATACTAGACGATCACTTTACGAACCATCACAATGATAAAAGAGCATTTCTCAAAAAGATTGTTCAAAATAAAGATTTCAATTAAAGTTCAATGTAATTTTCCTTTTTTCTTACCAATTATTTTAGATTAGATTAGATTAGATTAGATATATTTATTTCTCTTTGAAAATTACACAATATTTTACATGTCGTAGATAAAATAATATGGATTCACAAAAAGATCGTCAGGTATACTCAATTATATAAAATTAATAATAATCTGGTACTTATTAAAAAGTCACAGTTTAGCAAAATAAACAAAAACCAACAATGAAAACAAGAAAATAATATGTCACAAACTAAAAATACTATAATTATGAACTAGATTAACATATTCAACAAAATGTCATTTAGTAATTTTATATTAATGTTACGGCTATGTTTGATTATTAAGATTCTGTATGCTTATACAGATTTCGCGTATATCGGGGTATCTTAAATAAAGTACTAAGAATCAAACCGCTTGTATTAGAAAAAAAATTACATTTTTTTTTTTTTTTTTTTTTTATTAGAAACAAACAGTCTTACATGGTTGTAGGTGATACAGTAAACTTTGCATTTTGAAGACTTACAGTTTCCTGAACGAATATAAATCTTATAAACTAGAATAATCTACCCGATTGACACAGTTAAAAAGTTATTTGTACAAATTCCAATGCAAAACAAAATAAAATAGGTACAATACAATAATATAACCTATTCGCATTCTGCGATGCACTGTGAAGTTTGCCTTCTGAAACTATACAGACTTTGTCCAAGAATATCCAAATGTATAAATTTGTCGTTATACAACCTGCAGGCCCTTCTAACAAAACTATTTCTCGCGTAAGATGTCCGGCTACGGGACATACAAAACAAGGGTTTCTTACGACAAGCACGCTCACAACGTCTCGGTACTCTAAGCGAGACAGATTCTAGTAGAGTAGGTACATTAATAATGTTATTAACAATTTTATAAAGAATTAATACATCAGAACGCTCGCGCCGAAGACTCAGGGAAGTAATATTATGCTTTTTCATGGCAGTGTCATAATCTGAATATGTATTGTCAATACGAAACTCAATCGCTCTAACAAACTAAAAAAACTAACTAAACTAAAAAAATATAAAATCAAATCGGTTGTTAAAAAATACTTGTACATTTTACATTAAAAAAAAAAAACAATAATAAATTGCCTTGAAAAAGGAGCTACCTGGGGAAAGAGACTGGGAATTGAACCCGGTACCTCTGGATTGCCGGTCCAGCACGTTAACCATTTCGCTACCCTAACTCCTTAGGAGCTAGGGTAGCGAAATGGTTAACGCGGTTCGATTCCCGGTCTCTTCCCCCAGGTAGCTCCTTTTTCAATTTTTCTTTAAGCTTTGATCTTTGTATTTAAGGCTTAAATAAAAATTGTGGTGTACTTACCCACATTAAAAAAATGAGACATTACACGTTTCATAAATTTATAAAAATAATAAAGTGCAAATTTTTTATTAAAATAACGGTAATGTTTTCTTAGTGGCTTTTTGCTTCCGATCCATCAAAATTTCTTCATAACATGCAACACTGTTTCTTAACTTTCTTATTGTTAGAAGGTAGATAAATACCACTCGGGGTGGCGCGTAAGTAACCAATCAGGTATCAATTCGGTGACCAATAGTGCACTCGCGTAAAGCGGGGCATTTTAGCGCGAAAATTAAAAAACCGCGTTATAGCGAATCCGCGTTATACGGGGTCGCGTAAAGCGGGGTATTACTGTACTTTTTGATTATGATCTGACTTTTTTAACTATATAATCAGACATTACTAGCGTACAGACAGTTGGTGCCAAGGGCAGAGAGGGCAATTGAGTCACCTAGGTATACATGACACTTTATTACTTACTTTCTTATTTAGTAGTGCCAATGAAGTTTTTATAATGAAACTATTGATTTATTTTTCATATTATTTCTCGGTTTAATTTGGTCAAAGACAGACCAAAAAAGAGTAGGAAGTTTCAGCCCAGGGTCGGAGTAGAATAAACTAAAAGTTCCAGCCGGGTCGGCTTATCTTGTTGCTAGGTACTTCGCTTGTCGAACCTGTCTCGCCTCGCACTGTATAAAAGGAACATGGACAGATAATATTTGTCACAGTCTAGATTTTGTACATTATTTTTGCCTGTGAGATGAGCGGGCCAATGTTGGTTGCATTTATCACGAGATATAGTGACAAAGCATTTGTCACACACTCGCATCTTGTCAAAACGTGATAGATGGCTGCTTCGTCACTTATTTATCGCGTGATAAAAGCAACCATAATAGGCCCCCAGAAGTGCTCTGTATTGTAGACGGAATGTTTTGTTTTTTTAACATAGCCGGCTGCGCAGCTAGGCAAACATGTAGTAGCATGCATTTAGACAATTTTTTTGAATTATATTACAATATAACTATAAATACCAAGTAGATATAATAGATACTTTTCATATATTTTGCAGGGACTATTCAAGAATAAAACTCTTAGTTAGTGACTTATGCGTTTAATTTAAGAGTGGATAGTTCATCATATCATATCATAGCATTTATTCATGAACAATTTACATTGTGTTTGAATTATAAAATCACATTACAAAAATTACACAGTATCAAATTTTAGTTTAACCAATTCGAATTATTTTATTACTAGCTGTGCCCCGCGGTGTTACCCGCTCATCCCATGGGAACACTGAATTTATTCGGGATGAAAGTATCCTATGTCCTTTCCCGGGTCTCAAGCTATCTCCATACCAAATTTCATCTACGAGTCACTCGTAAGTCGGTTCAGCGGTTTAAGCGTAAAGAGGTAACAGACAGACAGACAGACAGACAGACACACTTTCGCATTTATAATATTTCTATGGATGGGGTGATCAGATAAAGTAAAACAAAACAATTTAAACAAAAAAAATTAAACAAAACAATTTAACGTTTATTAACAAAATACTTAACCTACTTAACATTAAATGGCGCCGGGAGAGTTCTAGACACGCGGCAGCGTGTCCAGCCAAGTTCACCGCAGGAACTGGCGAGCAGCAGCCGTGTGTTATATTACACGAACCGTTTGGAGCCACTTTTGACCCCCCAATAACTCCAAATCTATTAAACATAAAAAAATGAAATTTGGCTTATGTATTAAGATCCCTTAGAACAAGTAGAACCCCAAATTTCATTAATATAGGTTAAATAGTTATTGAGATATTAAAGTCCAAAAAACGGTATTTTTATCACTGACTGACTGACTGACTGACTGACTGACTGACTGACTAGTAATCAAAAACCTAACCCACTTCCAGGTGACCTAGAAAGGTGAAATTTGGCATCCAGCTTAGTAATTGTGTGTGTATACATATAAAAATCGAAAACAGTGATTTTTTTATGTTTTTTTATTATTATTATTATTGATGGTTGTTGCCTCAGAACTCTGTCATTTATAAACCGATTTGGAAAATTCTTTTTTTGTTTGAAAGATATACTAGAATAGCATATACACTCACACGCACACACTTACACATACATGCACATAAAAATCCAATACGTACTAACCGTTTTGGAAAATTCTTTGTTTGTTCAAAACTTTCAAAAGATGTACTAGAATAGCACACAGAACTAATTAACAAATAATAATTAAGTAATTTACACATCATAATAATTTCTGTACAAAAAGTAATGATATCCCATCAAAAACATAAATGTAAAATGAGAGCCAAGTTCAATATCGCGTGCACTTCGCCGACAAAAGAATTGAGATCTGCAAGGGCGCCAAGTTCTTTGCCCTAAAATTTTTAGATACAAGGACATGCGACATACTCAATGCATTTATTTTACTTGGGGTGTAATTCAATATCAAGACTTGACTTGGCTAGTTTTAAAATATAAATTTATATTATAAATCAAAATCAATCAAATCATTAACCTATTTTCGTAAAGGTAAGTACGCAAGTTAGTGTACGTCTTGTTACTTATACTGTTAGCTTGATAATGAACTATGACTATGACTATGTTACTTTTATAAAATTTAGTTAGTTTGTGAAAACTAGCCAAGTCAAATCTTGATATTGAATTACTCCCCAAGTAAAATAAATGCATTCAGTATGTCGCATGTCCTTGTATCTAAAAATTTTAGGGCAAAGAACTTGGCGCCCTTGCAGATCTCAATTCTTTTGTCGGCGAAGTGCACGCGATATTGAACTTGGCTCTCATTTTACATTTATGTTTTTGATGGGATTTTAGTTACGCACGACTCGGAATTCTGTCTATCTTTGCCTAGCGTAGCTAAGCCTTTGTTAGAAAAGGGCGTTTCAATAGGTTCAGTAGGTCAGCAGGAAAATTAGCGAGTCCTATATACAGATTATGATATATTATGAAACTTAGGTTTTTGTCATTTCACAGCATACAAAAAATAAAATTTAGTCACTGCCACATTAATTTCCATAATTTTAAAGTTATTTCCTCAATCACACACAAAGTGGAGGATCCTGTGTGCTGCACCGTGGCGGCGCCACAACACAACAATGAAAATCAATGATTATATGGGGAAATGATGTACACCATGTACGTAAGATGTTTTTAGCTGTACCTGCACATACCAGGGAACGAAATAATGGGCATTGATTGTGGCGCCGCTAGGGAGCATACTCGTACTTTGCAGCGGCGCCATTGAGAACTTATAGATTCAAATGGTATCAGCTATGTCTTTCGTATAGAACTTGAGGTACGAATGCTGGTAATTGTGTACGTATTGATAAAAATCATTAGTGATAAGTGATTTTACTACTTTTATTCATTCCGCATCCTAACCTACTGCTTCAAGAAACTTTTAAACATTCTGACGTTTAATTTATTTATAAAACAGTTGCATATTTGCATTTGGAATAGGACTGGCATAAAGTACCCCATCGGCGACCCATTGTACAGTAATATATACAAAAACTAAGTATTGTTCGAGCAGCTAAGTTACGGAAATCGTGTCAATAGATGGCGCCAGTGCCGCGACTGATGGCATAATTTAGCCAGACAAACGTTGCAACTTTTCACGATTGATCATCGTGTTTTAGACTGTATTTTACAAAAATTCAGCCAAATCGATGGAACGTCTTATACTACGCTGTTTCTGCTGGGTTCCTTCGTATGTTCATAGTCAGCGAGAATTGCATTATGAGCATAAATGAAACGCCACTCACACAATTTAAAATTTTATTAGTCACTCCTGCAAAAGGAACAGAAATATTATATGAAGTAAGTTCTATGATTTTTTTATGGGGCCGTTTTAAATTTTCAAAAGATACTTCGACAAATTAAGGAATTTCATACTACATTATTGTAATTTTTTTTTATTTAGACTGACCATAAACTAGTCAACATTCCCGACTATTTTCGAGAAAAATATTATTATTGTTATGTAAACAAATATATATTATAATGTATAAAAATTGTATTACAATTCCACATCAAAGGTAAGAATCCCTGCTTTTAAAGTTTAATCTCACCTGGAATGGAGTATATGCCCATTAATCAAAGTTGAAAAAACGGTGGGTTTTGCGCATGGGTCACTATTATTATTATTTATTATTATTATCCTGTATGTCGCACCCGCTCACGGGACAATAGTGTCCCGGACCTTTGGGAGGCGTGCACGGAGCCGAAGCCAACGCGTAGAGGCCCTTTCGACAATTTAATGAAATGCAAGGTGTACATCGAGCGGATGCTGTCCTTATCCGTGTCATGGGACGCACACAGAGACAGCGCCCGCTAGGTGCAAGAACTATTGATGGAGACATGGAATCTAAATACAAATTGGGCTATGGGGATGAAATGGAGGACTGGCTAATTGGGCTATGGGTTGAGACTATCGGGCGTCTACCAGCAAAAGTGTCTCATAGCAAAAATGGGACTGGTAGACGATGACTCGCCTCCCGCTAGATGGGCCCCCACAAAATAGCGACACATAAAGTGGCCTAAGGGCAACACCGGTGCGGAAGGCAAAGGGCGGAGAGGTGTAATACTAATACTGTGTGTATTATTATTATTATTTGTCTACGCTCACTGTGTTCGCTCGTCGAAATAGTCACTTCGTCTCATAATCGCTCACCTTAATATTTAAAAGTCATCGAAAATTCTGAAATAAAGTACTTACAGTTATAATAATGTTAAATAATTATTCGTAATCTTGTCCATCTAAATAATGGAATTAGCCTGTGATCCCAACGAATTACAATTGAAGGTTAATTAATTCAGCAGATTCGGCAAAGTGCAACAGATAAAATATGATATTTAGTCAAATCCCGTTTTCATGTAAATCGCATACCCCACTGGCATAAAAATTAAGTAAGATTGTCCTTTAATTTATATATATATTAAAGGACAATCTTACACAAGTCGACCTAGTCCCAAATTATGCAATGCTTGAACTATGGGTACTAGACGACGATAATATATTCATCATCATCATCATCAGCCAAAAGACGTCCACTGCTGGACATAGGCCTCCCCCAGAGAACGCCGCCATGATCGGTCCTGCGCTTCCCGCATCCAGCGGACTCCAGCGACCTTCACCAGGTCATCAGTCCACCTTGTGGGAGGCCTACCCACGCTACGTCGTCCGGTGCGTGGTCGCCACTCAAGAACTCGATGGCCCCAGCGGCCGTCGGTTTTACGAGCGATGTGCCCTGCCCATTGCCACTTAAGTTTTGCTATCCTTCGGGCTATGTCGGTTACTCTGGTTCTTCTGCGGATCTCTTCATTTCTGATTCGATCTCGCAAAGAAACTCCGAGCATAGCCCTCTCTATTGCTCTCTGAGTGACTTTGAGCCTTCTTATAAGGCTCATCGTGAGCGACCACGTTTCAGTTCCGTATGTCATCACTGGCAACACACATTGTTCAAAGACTTTTGTCTTGAGACACTGCGGGATATTGGACGAAAAGGCTACGTACTAGCCTCCCAAACGCTGCCCAGCCAAGTCGGATTCGACGATTGACCTCTTTCTCGAAGTTGGACCTACCTAACTGGACAGTTTGTCCAAGGTATACATAGTTGTCCACAACTTCGAGCGTAGAGTCTCCAATTTTTACCGCTCGTGGTTGAACACGGGCATTAAACATGTTTTTGTCTTGTCCATGTTCATCCTTAGACCAACTCGCTCAGAGGCTCTACCGAGATCTTCGAGCATCGTACTTAGGTCCTCCACGGTCTCAGCCATGACAACTATGTCATCGGCGAATAGTAGGTGAGTGATGTACTCGCCGTTGATGTTGATGCCTAGCCCTACCCAGTCCAGAGTCTTGAAAGCATCTTCCAGCGCAGCGGTAAACAGTTTAGGAGAGATCACATCTCCTTGCCTGACTCCCCGCTGCAGTGGTATGGGTTTCGAGTTCTGGTCCTGGAGTCGGACTGACATAGTGGCGTTCTCGTATAAACACTTCAACACTTCGATATACCGGTAGTCAACTTGGCACCGTTGGAGAGATTGTAGTACAGCCCAGGTTTCGATCGAGTCGAAGGCTTTCTCGTAGTCCACAAACGCTAAGCAAAGGGGCAGGTTATACTCTTCGGTCTTCTGTATAACCTGTCGGAGCGTGTGTATGTGGTCTAGGGTGCTAAAGCTTTTTCGGAAACTGGCTTGTTCGGGAGGCTGGAAGTCGTCGAGCCTGCCAGCGAGACGATTTGTAACGACTCTCGAAAACAGCTTGTAGACATGGCTCAGAAGTGAGATGGGTCTGTAATTCTTCAACAAGGTATTATCGCCCTTTTTGAAGAAGAGCACCACAACACTTCTGTTCCATGCCTTAGGCGTTCTCCCTTCCAGTATGACGGAATCAAACAACTTCTGAAGAGCTTTAAGGATCGGTTTTCCACCTGCCTGCACAAGCTCGGCTGTGATTCCGTCGTCACCAGGTGCCTTATTGTGTTTAAGCTGTTTGAGAGCCGTCGCAATCTCGTACTGGCTGACGTCCGGGATGTCTTCGGTATAGTGCCGGGCTAATTTAGATCTTGGATCGTTATCTAGATCGGAGTCGGGTTGGCGTGTTGATGTGTACAGCTGCCCATAGAAACTCTCTATCTCCCTCAAAAGCTCTGGTCTAGAGGAAACAATTCTACCATTCTCCGTCCTTAATTTTGCGAGCTGGCTCTGCCTAATAGACAGATCTTTGGCAAAGACTTTGGAGCCCTTGTTTCGCTCTATTGCTTCTTCAATACGAATAGTATTGAATCAGCGTATGTCACGAGTGAGGGACTTGGAGATCCGTCTATTGATCTGGCTATATAAGGTCGCGTCACGAGAGGATTGTAGAATCATTTCGTTCCTTTCCTTCATAAGCTTAAGAGTAGAGTCAGAGATAATATATAACACATGAGTAACTGGACACTGGGAACAGGAGTTGAGTTCATCACACAAATATTTGCCCCCGCTGGGATTCAAACCCAGGACCGCCAGCTCAGTAGGCAGGCGCACTACAAACTGCGCGAACCGCGTCATAAAATAGCATCGTCGGCATCGGCTACTGGAGTACAGAATCAGATACTTGAGAGAAATGGGAGTCAATCAAGGCGTGTGTCCCGAGCTAGATTTGGACGACACTGTTATACATTTACATAGGTATAACAGTGTCGTCCAAATCCAGCAATATTTTTGGCTTTATCACTACTTATGGCCATACCCATATCGTAGTTTGCTGTTTGCACTGCAAGAAGTGACTAGAAGTTGTTGTTAATTTTAATAAGCACCAAGCTCACCCCTGCAATGAGTAACCCAGCCTGAAATATAAAACAATACGTTTTAAGAGGGCCTTCTTTCTTTTTTTTTTTTTCATATTTTGACAAATATATTGGTAATTTCAACCAATTTTTTGAACAAAATAATACTCTCCCCTGAGTTCTAGTTCACGTAGTAACATAGCTATTTTATGTTTTCATTGTGTGCAGTCGAAAATAATATAAACTGATGCCGTTGTTTTTTGTATATGATTAAATAGGACTTTTTTTGAAGTCGATTGTTTAATAAAATTAAATATCTTTTAGAAAGGCCAAGGCTCAGCGATAAATTATATAAAGAAATCCAAGATTGTTAAGAAAATTCCAAGAGTAATTGTAAGATGTATACATTAAATACTTACAACAAAAGTAACGGTAACTTTTGCCAATTTTGCTAAAAAAGGCCCGAAGGCGAACATGTATCTCAAACTGTTCCGTAATGTTTTCGGGGCTACGGGCATATTCCAGTCTTTCTGTAACAAACATTTTCGCGTTTATTTAACTATTAATGTATTTTTTTACATTATTTACCTTTTGTTCGGCATTGGGTCCCGTAATGATTTGGGTACATAATTAACTTCTGTGGGACTTAGCTCGGTCATACAGACCACCGGCACAATATAGTGCCGGTAGTAGTACATATCGCCCCCTGCCTGCTATACGGCCACATCTCAAAAAACCATTTTTTCGAGAAATCGCTTGTTAAAGTTTTGGAAACGTAGTGCGTAGTAGTAAAACGGGGATTACTCCCTGAGTTTTGGGTCAATTCATTTTTGATTGAGCTCTTTTTACTGAAGATGATTTAATGCTTCTAATGAATACATTTTTTTGTATAAAACATGTTTATTTTTTAAGATACAAGGCCTTTAAGTCAGGTACTTAGAGTTGTGGCCGTATTGCAGACACGTTTTGTTGAAATTTTGAGATGCGTCCAAAACCGCACAAGAAAATTATGGGAAAATGGTTACATGAAAATATAAATACACCCACCAAAATAGTTAAAATACCATTATTAATCAACTTTTGTTACAGTAAGAACATCACTGTAAGCGATAATCATTGCATCCAGCTTAATTTCTACTTTTAGGTTCAGGAATACTGAACGAAGACTGGTTCGATTCAGAGTAGCAATTTATGTGAGTCGGTATTTACTCACAGTTCTATTCTGGCATAGTCTTAAATTATAGAATTCCACCTAAGTTCAACCCGTCCAAAATAATAGCCATGCTGAAACCAGGTAAGCCAGGCGACGACCCAAAGAGTTACCGACCAATTGCTCTACTTAGTTACGTCTACAAACGTTTGGAGAGGCTAATATCTACATCGAATCGATTCTATTGCCGGCAAAATAATTCCTGTGGAACAGGCTGGATTCCTTAGTAGTTGGAACTGCGTGGATCAGATAATGCAGCTCACAACACACATAAAGGCTGGGTTTAAGAGGAAAGAGAAAACCGTGGCAGTCCTTATCGACCTCTCAGCAGCTGCATTCGATACCGTATGGAGACAATGACTTTTCTATAAGACCGTGGTGCCCTGTAGAAAGATTGTGAGACTAATTAAATCTATGCTCAGCAATAAGGGAATTTATCATCTACCTTGAAGCACTCCAAGCAAAGTCAGGAAGCTGAACAATAGACTACCGCAGGAATCGGTCCTGGCCCTGCTTCTGTTCAACCTACAACTCGCGATCTGGAATATCTTGGGAAATGCTTAAAAAAATGGCAACTGCAGTCCGTTGCTAGGAAAACAGAAGTTGCGACATTCCATCTCTGCAACTAAGAAGCAAATTATGGGCCAAAAATCGGCTTCAGAGAGACGGCGATGAAATTAAATCCTACACCAAAGTACTTGGGTGTAACTCTAGACCGCAGTCTCACCTATGCGCCACATATTAGTTAGGGAAAAGGCTACAGACGCGGAATAACATACACCACAGACTAGCGGGAACCCCCAAGCAGTTCCCATCAGCAACAGCTGATGTGCTACGCACCTCCAGTTTTAGCCAAGTTTACTCCACGACAGAGTATTGCGCGCCAGTTTGGCTCAACAGCGCACATGTGCATCGGATAGACGTATAGCTAAACCAAACCATGCGATGTATATCGGGAACCATCAAAATGTAATCCTCTGGTTTGGCTGTGTTGAATCATATAGCTCGCGCCGAAACTAAGAAGACATCAGGCACTGGTCTACGAAGCACAAAAAGTCGTGGATCGTCCCGATTTGCCCATTCATGCAAAGTTCGCAAACCCGCCTCATCGGTTGAAGTCGAGGCACCCACCGTACCATACTGCTCGAGACCTGCTGCAATCAAAATTCTAACCTACTTGCAACTCATAATCACCCGACTTACTCAGAGATGCAAGTATAAAGCCTACGGCAAAACCTCCTGGCTTCATTCTGCCTCGAAAACAATGGTGCCAGATCAACAGGCTCAGAACTGGGAGTGGGCGATCCCGAGACTTCCTCTACAGATGTGGTTGGAGAGACTCACAGTATAACGGCGACCCTGCAGACTTGTTTGTCCTCATTAACGACGCAATTCATTGGATAAAAGATCTTGAATTTAACTTATAATTGTATATAAATGACTACCATAATGGGAAAAAATTTATTACAAGAAAACATTAAAAAAAACAAATAAACTTATACAAAAAGACGGCTAAAACTATTAGAAAGTATTATGCTATACGAATAAATTTAAATTAATAATAAGTACTATAGGTAGTTACTGTTGTGACACAATCAAATGCCCTTTAATTCGCTTATATTTAAAGGGATTCATCGGAATAACACTCGAATAATCTTTATGCCTTTAGGACGCCACTCAAAAAATTGATTATAAATTAATGTTATACAGCCATAACTCCAAAGTGGCTGTCTTGCAGGGAGTCAACTGACAATTTTTGGTCAGATCCATAAGGCCACTTGTGGAAAAAAGGCTTTTAAGGACACTTTTTCTTATATCTCTCGAAATAAGGTCGTAAATTAGACAATTCTGAATACGAATCAGCAATAATACAAAATTTTTTTTTTTTGAGATGTGGCCGTATAGCAGGCAAGGGGGCGATATAGAATGGAGAAGCAGGAGCGAATTTTAGGAAAATTGTTGCATGCTTGGATGGTAGTGCAGCGGTAGATGGTAGTGCCACGCTCCCAGGAAACCCCACAGTGTCTTGTGATTTTTTATGTAATGCTGATGTACACGATATGTACCAACATACCTACTTAAAAAAAATACCTACCTGAATAGATCGAGAGTACAATAAACTGAATTTGGACTTGCAGCAGAGCAACCGTAAAATTAGTATTGACGTAGATTCAATGATGACGGTGATAACATCATCATCATCATCATTGCCGTTCAATTGTTGTTCATGTTCTTGTTTTTTTGCATTTGCAAAAAAATTAAAGTTATTTCGACTCAAAATACTGCGCTTTATTCATTCTAGTAGGAAAAAAAAATATTTCCAGTTCCAAGTGCAGGACCGTAACTAAGCAGTTTCGCTCCTTATTTTTAGGCACATGTGTATGGAAGTAGCCTAATGGAAAATAAAACTTTGTATCACAATTTAGGGAACTTTCTAATGCATAAAAGAATGAATATATACAAGCATGAGATACATGCTTGTAGTATAGTTGTCAAACCTGTTGTGGTTTACCGTCCATCTCGTTCATAACATTCGCCATTCCCCTCGCCACTTGATTCAATATTTGGAGTATGGTACCCTGAAACAGAAAAAAAAATGGTTGCCTGTAAAGTCGGTTTTACGGGCGAAGGAAGATTTTACGTGACAACGTCTTATTCTCGGTAGAATATTTATTGATATGAATATTATTAAATTGCACAATAGGAACAAGGAATTGAATGAAAATAATAATTGCACAAATTTTAACTACCTATAGGAATATATTTTGTTTACTAAAACATTGTACATGTAAACTTAAACTTAACTAATTCCTATTTGAGTGATTTTGTTGAGGATTGGACGATGATAGGAGAAATATGAAATGAAAGGAAGTGTTTCTGCTGTAATGTGTCTTGCGAAAGTCAAGTCGATGGTTGTTCCTTTTAACGTAGAACGTAATTTGCTTATATAGAAAAAAATATAATCCCTCTTTCCTCTTCCCTCTTCCCTCTTCCCTCTTCCCTCTTCCCTCTTCCCTCTTCCCTCTTCCCTCTTCCCTCTTCCCTCTTCCCTCTTCCCTCTTCCCTCTTCCCTCTTCCCTCTTCCCTCTTCCCTCTTCCCTCTTCCCTCTTCCCTCTTCCCTCTTCCCTCTTCCCTCTTCCCTCTTCCCTCTTCCCTCTTCCCTCTTCCCTCTTCCCTCTTCCCTCTTCCCTCTTCCCTCTTCCCTCTTCCCTCTTCCCTCTTCCCTCTTCCCTCTTCCCTCTTCCCTCTTCCCTCTTCCCTCTTCCCTCTTCCCTCTTCCCTCTTCCCTCTTCCCTCTTCCCTCTTCCCTCTTCCCTCTTCCCTCTTCCCTCTTCCCTCTTCCCTCTTCCCTCTTCCCTCTTCCCTCTTCCCTCTTCCCTCTTCCCTCTTCCCTCTTCCCTCTTCCCTCTTCCCTCTTCCCTCTTCCCTCTTCCCTCTTCCCTCTTCCCTCTTCCCTCTTCCCTCTTCCCTCTTCCCTCTTCCCTCTTCCCTCTTCCCTCTTCCCTCTTCCCTCTTCCCTCTTCCCTCTTCCCACATTTTAAAGTTTGAGAATCTGTGAACAGCATGATGACGTAGGCTTGTGTCAGTCACGTGGTTCCCCTTCCCTTCCACGGCGCTACGAAGTATTGCTACAATGACGTCATCTTAAAGTATTGCTACAATTACGTCATCTTTTTTCGTATGCGCGGCCGGCGTTCATCAATTTATTAGACGTTGTCACGTCGAAAATTCTGTTGAGAAAACCACGAACCAGTGGATCTGTCAGCTCGAATCTGTTTTAAAATGGCGGAAATATTTGACCCTTATTTGACCCGTTAACGACGTGTCAACGTTTTTGACCGCCATCTCTCCACCATTTTGAAAATAAAACTTGAAACTGAATTGACATAAACAGTGTACGGTATAATTATCAAATAAGCTCACAAATTTTTACGAGAATTGGTCGAGAAATGCGATGTGTAGAAGATAGCAGCCCGAAATACGAAAGCTTTGTTGCTCATTTAGGAGGATATACCACTGCTAATTTTTCCATACAAATCGAGGTTTCGTTCTTGTCTGTTTCCTCCTCCAAATCTTACCAATCTTTACGATATTATAAGAACTGAATGAGAAGGCAATACTCTGCGTCGGACTGTTCTGATTTTTGCGCTTCTTATTTATGAAATTTGTAAACTAGGCGTCCGAAATAACGTCTCGATTTTACAGTATGACCAAAAAGAGTAGAAATTAAAAAGTGGCAATACTGTAGTGTCGTCCCTTTCTAATCAATCTAAGAAAACGGTGACGACACTACAGTATTGCCACTTTTTAATTTCTACTCTTTTTGGTCAGACTGTAACATAGGCATACCAAATTATGAAGCGCCGTAGAGCGACGACTTCGGAACACCAAGTTTGGCCCAGTTCTGGTCAGTCTAAGGCTTGCAATAATGGCCTAATGTTTCGGTTGATAAGTGCGAGTTTTTAATGTTTTGGACTCCACCACAGGAGGACCTGTGCCATAAAAGCTGTTGGAGTATGTTTGCGAGAATGTAAGTCCACCATTTCAATCGTCGATATATGTAGTACCGCTACAAAGATTACATCGAATCGGCCGGAAAAGGATATAACCACTTGTTGATAATACTAAATTTCACCCCTCGTATGCTTAGCCACAGATGTGCGGGACATTCAAGATTCACCTAACGTTAAAATGTCAGTTAGTTTAAATTTTACTAGCAAATTTTTGACATGGCTTACTTGTATCTTATATCTTAATGTGCATAATCGTAATACATACCCCAACAACGACTTCATAGGCCTGTAGGCATTTAAAATACAATTAATTTTATATTTCTACATCTGAACGCTACATACATAGTTTGTCTCACCCCTTTTTTGGCAAATGAGAACTGGCGCAGACCAAAGGTGTTAGCACCGATGACCGCAGGGCCGTAAGCAAGAGCAAGGAGCTACTCGGGCGGTTCTACAAGGCCCTTAAAAGGCCCGATGTGCCTGGCTACGCTTTGGCGATCTCTTCGGAGAAGCCGGATGTTTTGTGTGTGCAATTACGGACGAATGACGAACAATTCAGTTTTAATTACCGGAGATTAGACCCTAAAGGATGGTACGGTCGACATTTTGTCGGGTATGCCGCCGTCCCGGTGAGTCACTCAGGCATATCATGTCCGATTATTCTCATCTTGCTAACGGTGAGTACTTGCACAGATATAATCAACTAACTGGGATCATTCACCAGCAACTTGCTCTTCGATACGGTCTTGTGGGGTCTGAGGTGCCGTACTAAAAGTATGCACAGATGCCAGTTCTCGAGAATGGTAGTGCCACGCTTTATTGGGATCGTTCTATCATCACAAACAGGACTAGAGTAGCTAATAAGCCTGATATCGTGTTGGTAGATCGATCCAAGCGCCAGGCAGTGCTCGTCGACATCACCATCCCCCATGACGAGAACCTCGTGAAGGCTTAGAAGGACAAACTGAGCAAATACCTTAACATGGCTCACGAGGTGACCACCTTGTGGGATGTTGATGCTACGACATGACGATTACATAAAAACCATTATTGAAGGGAAGATTGAGGGAAGGAGGAAGAGAGGAAGACCTAGGAGATCTTATATAGACCAAATCAAGGAGAAAGTGGACGGCGTGTCGTATCAGGACATCAAAACGAAAGTTGAAGATAGAGAAACATGGAAGTTGCTCCACCGACAAGAGCTAAGCTCTTAAATTTCTGATGATGAATATACCTGTGCGTTTATTATTGCTATTTGACTACTTATTAAATATAAACCTTTTTACATCAGCAAACAATCGTAAAAAAATCTTGAGAGAAGAATGCCTTTGCTGATTGATAGTTACGGCATGATAGTTACGGCATGTTCGTTTTTGCACCCACTGTAACGAGGTTTCCTATGTAAGCAATAAAAAGGTAGGTAGGTAGTAGGGTGTTGCTTATTTTCTAACCCCGTACTCTCACCACCTCATTCTGTTCTAGGACCCGAAAAAACGTCACTGGTTTTATATTTATTTTATTATTCAGTTTTAGGGGTCGCTACCGCCCTAATGTTTTAGCAGTGATATTGTTTGAATAACCTAATGTATCAATCTAGTTATATATCAAGTGAATTAGTCTGTGTATGAGAAAAAAATTAGGTAGTTCATATTGAACTAGATATTTTTTTCTATATATTTTTTAATACAATTATGTACGTTCTGTAAGTACATAATTGTAAGAAAAAACTTTTTTTTTTCATATCTTTTTCAGATTTTTTTACTTGCGACCCCTAAAACTAAATAAAAAATAAAATGAAAAAATCTGTGACATTTTTTCGGGTCCTAGAACAGAATGAGGGGGTGAGAGTACTGGGTAAGAAAATAAGCAACACCCTAGTTGGTAGGCGATTATAGAAAATGCGTCGCTGTAGTTAATTTAGGGAGGGAAGACGATAAAAATATTAAATAGTAAAAAACAACTCACAATCAGACTAGTGCATAATCTACCAATTCATACATACCAGCTGTAAGAACACAACAAACTATTATAATCTAAAAATAAAACTATAACCGCGAAAAAGTTTTCTTTAGTCGGTTTACGGACGATAATTTTACGTGATAACGTAATATGCCGGCCGACGGAGTGGAAGACTTTTATTTTTTTATATTTTTCCTTGTGGGCCCGCGGGACCCTTTGCACTGGTGCAACTGACGTGGCTCGTCCTTAGAGATAGACGCGTCACAAGCCGAACGCTTAGGCCGCTTGTGCCTCTCTATCCCTTGTTTCGCGATCTCGCCTGCACGCTCGGCTCAGGCGGAACGTGACAATGAGTCATGCTTTTTCGTGCGTGCAGCCGGCGTTCATCGATTTATAAGACGTCATCACGTCAATCAATTAGGTAATATTTGAAGGATGTTTACAATACAGATATTGCCTGAGTGCTCGAGTAGCATAAAAAATGGGCAAGTGCGAGTCCAACTCGCGCATGAAGGGTTCCGTACCATAATCTAGCTATAACAAGTTTGTTGTATGGGGCGTAAGCCCCCCACAAGGTGGACTGATGACCTGCTGAAGGTCGCTGGAGTCCGCTGGATGCGGGAGGCGCAGGACCGGTCATGGTGGCGTTCTCTGGGGTAGGCCTATGTCCAGCAGTGGACGTCTTTTGGCTGATGATGATGATGATGATGATGATGTATGGGAGCCCCCTTAAATATTAATTTTATTTTATTTTATTTTATTTTTAGTATTTGTAGTTATAGCGGCAATAGAAATACATCATCTGTGAAAATTTCAACTGTCCAGCTATCACCGTTCTTGAGATACAGCCTGGTGACAGACGGACGGACGGACGGACGGACGGACGGACGGACGGACGGACGGACGGACGGTCAGCGAAGTCTCAGTAATAGGGTCCCGTTTTTACCCTTTGGGTACGGAACCCTAAAAAGGAGCGCCTAATATAGCTCAATGATCATTTCGAAGCGCGCAATAGAGTGCCGTTCATGTTTTTTTTTACCCCTGACGGCATACTAATTATTGACACGGGTTAGACATGACTTGAACTGAATTAGAGCTGGTTATCCCCCCTTACTAGTGAGTCGGTCTTTTTGTGGAGAAGCCCACTAACGGGAATGTCTCTGGGCCACAGGAATTATTCACCGTTCCATACTTTCCGCATAGATAGCTCTTTCACTCCAGCTCACGACTCCTTAATTACCCTGTATAATTATTAATTTACCTGTTTGGTATCACTACTGAGTGTAGTGTTCTGAAAGTATAAAAAAGTGTCCATATTAGCTCACATGAAATTCTTATTCATAATTGTCATTAGTCATAATTTTCGTAGTAATAATTTTTACTTTTCTCTGAAACAAATAACTTTTCAGGATTGTTATAATACAAACCTAACCTAACTCAATCCAAGCCCAATTTACTCATAAACTTTTGTATAATCATTTAAGAGTTATGGGTAACGATTTTATGACAAGCAATACGTTAATAACAGTCAACCGTTATGTCAAAAATGCCCACCCATAAAAATAATTAGCTATTTCGTTAATACAAAAATATCAACATCCTATAGGTGAAGGATATAATTCAGATAATTTTATTCATAAATGGGTCAAGCATAAATTCTAATCAGACATTTATTTAAAAATGTGTTATTTATAATTAGCTACCTTAATACGAGATATCATCATCTGAAACAATTATTTAACGTTTTAGACACCAGTAAGCTCTTTAGCGATAAGACCGCCTATTGTCTACCTTTTTTAAATTAAGGTTTCAATTGTAACATTTTTCTTGTTGGTGTGCAATAAAGGATTGTTGTATTCATTCGTTTTTTTTAATTAGACACCAGACTAAAGTAACCTTTCCATTGTGTCATAGTTTTGGAGTTACGACATTTTAGAACGAGTACATTTTAATAAATTAATATCAGAATAATTAATCGTCTTAGTAAAATATAAAAACAGTGATTACGTCCTCTTTCTACGCGGAATACAGAAAAGGAATAAAATTGTGGTCTTAAATATATGAAATCTTGTTAATTAAATTATTATACTTACGCACACCTGAGAGTATTTTGTACTTGTTTGTATGCCCCAAACGTCGTGTATCGTAAAAGTCATAAATCATGTCAATGTGCCTAGGGTTGTCCACTCGCAGAAATCTAATAGCATACATAATTATGTATGGCATGCCCGTTATGCGCGCGCGTCTTTCAAATTAGGAGGCCACGTCAGCCACATGAGAGCACACGAACGCTAGCAACGGCGTTGAAGCAGTCGCCGTGACCGAATGTGGTCTAGAAAGATAATACCAATATAAATCTAATATCGACCCGACATTCTGTATTATTAATTAATTAGTCAACTATTTAGCAAACTAATAGGATGACGAAAAAAAAAATCTTTTTTTCTATTAATGTAGAGGTACCTATCTATTTTATAAATCGTGTATTTTGACATGTGTGTTCGCTAGAGAACTGGTGTTATTAAAATACTAACATTGCTTCTTAAATTTTAATGTATGGCTAACTGAAACTACATATTATAATATTTACATTGCGGTACATAACACGCGAGATATTCAGTGTTTAGCGCGATTTCCAGTTTTGGCACCTTCTGTTAAATACATAATTAGTATCTTCCTTAAAAATCTTCGAGTTTTGAGTTAAAAAAACCGGACAAGTGCGAGTCGGCCTCACCTTCCGAGGGTTCCGTACAAATTGCTTAGCGTCGATGATTGATTATGTATTACTTTGAAGAAGGACTATATTTTTCCCTATTCTTCACATAGTGTCACTGACGACGCGTTTGGCTCGGTTTGTAGACACCTGCTTACTGAGTCGGCGGTCCCGGGTTCGAATCCCGGCCGGGGCAAATATTTGTGCAAATATTTGTTCTTGGGTCATGGATGTTATCTATATATGTATTTATATATTATGTATATCGTCGTCTAGTACCCATAGTACAAGCTTTGCTTAGTTTGGGACTAGGTCGATTTGTGTATGATTGTCCCTTAATATTTATTTTTATTTTATTTTTATAGATCTAGGTTAACGAAAAACACTATAAATTTTCAGTCCCTTGAGAGTGTCGAAATATACGTTTTTTGTGGCATATACAGCCGTATCTTTTTTTACGTTGACTTAGAAGTTTGATTTTTTCACAGGTTCATGGAACTGTAGACCTGTGTACAGTCGCCATGAGATATATCGCAGCATATAAGGCGTTCATAAATATCTGAACACGACTCTTATTGACTGGGCGTTACATTACAGTGCATGTTCAGTTATTTATGATTTAGATTTATTTATTTCATAATAACAAATTACATTATAAATTATCCTAAGTTAATTTACATGAATGTTGATATTATGATCGTCAATAAAAACATATAATAAGATAAAAATCATTCAATTAAGTTCAATATACACTCATAATATAACTAGGTACAACTACAAATAATAATATAATCATAATGAACGCCTTTATATGCTGCGATATATCTGATGGCGACTATTACGTACATGGTTTTAAGTTCAACTCTTTAACTAGATAACCTCAAACCTTACGTACGGACGGACGGATACGCGGACAACAAAATGATCCTATAAGCGTTCCGTTTTTTTTTGAGGTACGAAACCATAAATAAGAGGTTTTAAATGTATTTAACTGACATCGTAAATACTCACTCGAGCTACGGTAAAAACATCCTTAGCATTTTGGAAACCCTGAGATAAAGCTTGACTGGCAAGGTCATCCGTGTCAAACATTTCACGGAGCTCCTGCAAGAAATAAAAAAACATCTCAGTATAGTTATGTTTTCTGTATATTTTATACAGAAAATATATTTTCCCCAAATTGCTCGGAAATTTTCTCATTAATGTAGTAAAAACAGACTGCAAAGTAGTAAAAAAAGAACATTATCGGCCATGGCCGGGAATTAATACTACATGATCGAGTAAGAATCGATAAAAAGATTCTATTTTTAAAAACGTTTTATTTTTTCAATCCATAAATATTTATTTAGTGTTGGCGTGATACAAAGCATTATGAATATAAATATAATGTTGCTTTAAGTGAAGACTAACCCGTAGGAAAATTAAAACCTTGAACAAGGCTCACCTCTTGCGCTCTCATAACCTTGTCGTAGTAGTTGTTGTTGTCGAAGCTGTTGTTGTAGTTGTTGTTGTTGGGAGTAGTAACCTTTAATAAATAAACCAAAATTATTAAATATTTTATCAGCTTATTCAGGTCAAAGCACTTTCTTTATGTAAAATAATACGCGTTATTCTTGGTAATTTTAGTTGAATAACAAACTGAATGACAATCATTTTACTTTAAAAATGATAACCAATAATTTAAAAGTACAAATAGGCAGAGAACAGTGAATTTACATTAATGGCCAGGTAAACCATAGAAGGTGAGTCAGTTTGTATGGTTTGACAATTCATTTGCTTGGAAGAGTCAGCGTGGTCTGACTCTATATTGATTTTTTTTTGTCAAAAGATAATCGAATTCGGTTTATATTAATGATTAAGTACTGATTGGTATCAGACCCAGGGATTGGCGGGAGGAGAGGGGGAAGAGAGTGGGGCTATGACAGAAAAATAAAAGGGGAACTAAGTAGCGGTAATACCCCTCCGGCGGGGATTACGCTGAGGCACGGTTCGAAAAGGTGGCGGTGACCATCGCTTGGATAGTTTCCGTGATCTCATCGTCCGGGTCAGATAGTACATGCTTCGGACGTCGGGTAAACCGACCTGTTCGCAATAGCATTCTGTGAGGTGGATCCACAGAGGGATCGGGAGCTCGAGGAAGGTAGTGGGCTGCCTTCCTTATGAGGGGGTTCCCGTGGTTGGGAGCTCTATAGAAAAAGCGCTTGGACGCTTTTTTGAAAAACTAAACATGGTGGGAACTTTAATGTTTGGTGAAGGCTCAGGTTGGTCACATACCATGATCTGTCATCCTGCGCAACAACTTATTCTGAACGACCTGAAGGTGCTTGAAACGACACTTAGGTACGTCAGCAAAAGTTACACGAGCGTAAGTTATGATGGGACGAATACAAGTTTTGTTAAGCGTCTACTTATTTCCAAGTGACATTTTACTTCGCTTGTTAGTTATTGGACTAAGCCTTCTCATCATTTTGATAATGAAATAATGAACTTTATTCTGCAAGTAGGCCACAAGGGCACTTTTACATGTCTGAGTCTACCGGCATTTCACTAGAGGCGAAAGAAACTCAACAGTCAGTAATATTTTTTTCAAAATAAATACCTACTGTTACAGTAATATGAAAATCTAATTTCCAATCTTAAGAATTAAGGCGTATACGTAATCCTCGTAGAAAACGTCACTCAGCTCTGTGGAAAATGGGAACCTGAGTGTAGCGTTAATAATTATTTATTCAGACACTGTATTTTATTATGAAAATCTGCATATAAAAGATTTTTTATTTTATTTAAAAGAAGGTGGTGTAATTTTGTGTAGGTATACCTACTCATAATAATTAATTAATTAATGATTTATGTTTCCATGCAACATAATATTATTAAAGGTCTATGCCTTTAAACTGCTATGTGTAACATGCAGTCGCATAGGGTATAGGGCAGCTGTATGCTGTATCTCTCAGTAACCGCTTTTATAGGTGGGGAGGCGATGATGCAAAATGTATGCTTACCCGATGCTCGTTGACACAAAATAAATTTAAAATAATATGGATTTACTTGAGTTCTGTTATAACAAGATAACATTAACAAAATAGTTATTGTATATGCTACTGGTGGCGCCATTTTTTGAGCGATCGATGTACTAAAATTATAGTGTCACTTATGAACGAATAAACGTAAGTCTGTTCCGAACAAGCTTGCAATTTTATTAGGTTATGGACCCAGTCCTTGCAATTAATTAGTTTTCCAAGTTTTATAGTAGTGCACAGTAATCATAATGGCAGGAAATTACGCATTACCATCCGATCACGTGGGGAATTTTCTTTTGTCGACCGGTCGAAGATCTAGAGGCAGACCCAACGAGGTTGAAAGATGTAGTGCAAGAGAATGTGAGTGAGTGTCCAGTCACCGAAGACGATGTCGAGGACGGGATGAAATGGAGAAGCAAAATATGGAAAGATGACCCCACCGCCATGTTGGCTGGGAATAGCCAGGGGAAGAGAGAGAGCGAGAGAAAAAGTTTTTGTTTTTCAGACATCAATCATATAAAATATTTGTGCTTGGGTCATGGTTGTTCTATGTACTTAAGTATATATTTATCTATATAAGTATGTACATCGTCGTCTAGTACACAAGCCTTCTTGAGCTTAATTTGGGACCAGATCAATTTGTGTGAGGTTATCTGATATTTACTCATTTATATTCATTTACCCTGTGTAGCAGCAATTTTTAAATTTTACAGATCATGTTCTTAATATGGATTACCTCGTCCGGGGCGCTATTTATGGGTGCCCCGTCGTCGTCTTCCTAAAACAAATAGATACATGGTAACATGATGATTAATATCACAATTTATTAATTTCAACTAATAGGTAAGATAAAAGTGTATTATCATAATAATTAATGATTTATATTTCACGCTTCAAGACACGTACAGACACCTTCAGGTGGAAGCTAGAAGAGTGATCAAACAGGCCAAAAGGGAACACCTGAGCGGCATAGTTAGGGGAATGGAAACCCTGATAAGAACCAATCATTCAAGGAAGTTCTATAAGGAGCTTAATAACTTTAAAAAGGGTTATCAGCCCGTTTCTCAATTCCTTGAGGACGAGAGTGGAAATATAGTAACTTCCGGTACTCAAATAAAGAGTATGTGGAAGGAATATTTTCAAAGTCTCCTAAATTGCCCCCCTTTGGACGTCCCAGCTCCTCCTGAATGCAATAGTTCCGAAAGTATGGACCCAGAAGTCAGACCCCCTAGTTTTAATGAAGTCCGTCGAGCAATTATACGATTAAAAAACAATAAAGCACCTGGCATTGACGGGCTGCCATCAGAAATATGGAAGCACTGTGGTGGGGTAGTGCAGACTACAATTTACGAACTTCTGCTGAAAATTTGGGAACTAGAGGTACAACCGTATGAATGGAATGTAGGTGTTATCTGTCCTGTCCACAAGAAAGGCTCAAAAAGGAAGTGCGAAAACTACCGAGGGATTGCTTTACTCACAACAGCGTACAAAATCTTGTCCAACGTGTTGCTAAACAGGCTAGACCCATATGCTGAAAAAATCCTTGGTGATTACCAATGTGGCTTCCGGAGAAATCGCAGCACGATGGACCAGATTTTCTTGCTCAAACAGTTGATGCAGAAGAAGTGGGAGTACGCACAAAGCATCCATGCACTGTTTGTGGACTTCACAAAGGCCTATGACAGTATAGACAGAGGCACTTTATATTCCATTCTCACCAGCTTTAATATTCCCAAAAAACTAGTTGCCATAATTGCCACAGCTACAAAAGAAAGTAGAATGCGAGTTAGAGTAGGAGGCGAGCTTTCGGAAGAATTCACGGTGACTACCGGCCTGAAGCAAGGGGATGCCCTATCGCCTGTGCTCTTCAACCTAGCTCTGGAACATGTTGTCCGAAAAGTTTTAGCGTTGGACGTAGGGATAGAGTTGAATGGTATGCACAAGGTGGTAGGGTACGCAGACGACCTAGCTTTACTAGGGGAAAGCCGTGGACAGGTGGCGGAAGCAGCTAGTACCTTGGACCGAGAAGCCTCGTTGATAGGTCTCAGGATTAACCAGTCGAAAACGGAATACCTCCACATGAGACGATATAAAGACACACGTGTCAAGCGTGAAGATCTCCATGTTGGCGGTACCGTATACCACGGAGTTGACAAGTTTCGGTACCTCGGATGCACGGTTACCGACACGAACACTAGAGAGGAGGAAATCCACATACGCGTCCAAAATGCCCTGCGGTGCAGTGCTGCCCTCCATAAGGTGTTGGTGTCCAAGCTTCTCAGCAAAAGTACAAAGTTACGGATTTATAAAACGGTAATTAGACCAATCCTTATGTATGGCTGTGAAGCTTGGACACTTACACTAAAAGAAGAAAGTCAGCTCCTGGTAGCGGAGAGAAAGGTTTTGCGGAAGATCTTGGGGCCTATCAAAAGTGATGACGGCACTTGGAGGATTCGGAAGAACGCTGAGATCGAGGAGTTAGTGGCCGAACCAAATATCATCGGCGAGATTAAATCCCACAGACTTCGCTGGTTTGGTCACGTTCTGAGGATGGATGAGGATCGGGCGGTCAAGAGAGCATATTTGGGACGACCGACTGGTCGTCGTCCAGTGGGCCGTCCCAGGTATCGCTGGGGTGACAGTGTCGAGGCGGATCTGTGTCAGCTTCAAGCCGATGACTGGCAAGAAGTAGCACAGGATCGGGACCGGTGGCGTTCTCTTGTTTCGGAGGCCAAGATCCTCTTTGGGTCACTGCGCCACAATAGTTAGTTAGTTTATATTTCCATGTAACATATTATTATAGGGCTATGCCTTTTAACTGCACTGTGCAGAACCTCTTTATAGTGCAGCCGTATCTCTCAGCAACAGAATATAGTTGGGGAGTCGATGATAATAAATTTGTGCTTACTTGAGCGTCGTCCACTCATGGAGGTTTTGCTAGGTTATAGATTAGATGAGAAAGAAAATAAAAAGAAAAATGGATTTACTCGAACTAGTCTGTTATTAAGAGGGAATGTTAAGAGAACCCCAGGTGAAGGGGGGCAATCCCCCTTCACCTCGAGCTTCGAGTCGTTATACCTGCAAGTGAGAGTCATCGCATTGTATATCGACCAATAAAACTGAGCCATAAAGTATACATTTTCCATATAAAATACCCATTCAGCGTCCTCTGGATGGTACTTGAAGTGCTCGCCCTGGACGAGCACACCGACAGCGATCGCGCTCAGCATCAACACCGCGTGCGTGCGCGTAGCGAACATCTTGATTGTGACTCCCGCGCATCACGCATCAACCTGATTCGTTTCGCAACAAGAACGAATCATGCATTACTATTTTAATTGATATATCTGTTTATCTATTCAAGTGAAGATGTGTAGGTATATATTGATTCCAAATTAAATTTTGTGAAACTAATCATATTGGTTATGGCAGTGCCAATTGTAATTATAAATCCAATTATGTACCCTCTACATCTTATCTCCATAATTATCTCTTGGATGGTGGCTAACCCAAGTTAAAATTGATTAAAAAGTGTTACCTTCATATATATTTTTTCATACGTCTGAGGTTTAATCTGTTAAAATAAAAATATATATACTTGTTAAAATTAATTTCTGCGTGATGAATTTTATCAACAGATGGCGTACTACGGCTTTTGCCACGTTGCTGCATCGCGCTATTAAGATTTTTCCTTATATTACGACCCTTCTCCATATAAAACTGATTATTAATACAATTCTATAATAGTATAGATATGTGAAATTTTGTCGTTTACTACAAGGACGAAATATATGCTAGCATCTTCATACGAACAACCTGTCAACGCGTCCCCATGGTAATCTAATATATAATTATGTTATTATGTCATTCTGTGCTCTATTGCACTGGCAAGTGAAACGAACATACATGCGTTTGCATGTTTAAATGTATGTACCTACAGATTTGGTAATTCAAATGGTGGTGATTGTTATTGGTTGCGAAACGAATTGTGTCGGTGTTATAAGCTAGAGCATAGAGCAGTCAATATCAAGATGTTCGCCATGCGCACGCGCGGAGTACTGCTGCTGAGCGCGCTCGCTCTCTTCGCGCACCACGCCCGTGCGGTGCACAGGCACTATCCGCAAAGGGATAGATGGGTAAGGCTAAATGCTGATTGTTTTAGACTTTTTCTCATATAATTGATTGATTCTCAGATTGTTTTAAACATGTTTCTTAACATATTATCAATATTACTACTTAGAACAGGGCTATTGACATTTATTGGATATTTGAAACCTACAGTTCGTTACTCAAAATTGACAAAATTTCCGCAGAAAACTGTTTTTTTTTCAACGTATTTTCGACTGCACGCAATGAAAGCATGAAATAGCATGTTACTTCCTAGAACTCAGGGAAAAGTATTATTTGTCATAAAATGAAAAAAATAAAATTTAAAAGGCATAAGGCCTCGTAAGGGCATGTAGCGAACATAGCGGGCTACCTATGTTTTACTCAAATATGTTTGCCAAATTATCGCTTCCCAAAAAATTTTTCGAAGAATTTCATTCGCCAAATAATCGTTTACCAAAATAAATTTTCGCAAACAATTGTTACGCAAACCTAATGTTTGGCACATAAACGCTTAGACAATGATTTGTTTGCCAACTGCTACTTTGACCAAATTTCATTTAGTCAAATGTTTTAGTTGGCATAACATATTTTACGCAAAATATGTTATGCCAACTGGCAAATGAATTGTATCGTCAAATTTTTGTAAACGATGAAGTTGGAGTTTCTGGACACATGTTTTTTTTTATGATGTTATCGTATGGAATACGCTAAAATAAGCGTCTTTTGTATGGGCAACATTTTTTTGGGCAAAACTGACTCCTTCGTAGCTCCGGCGCTGCGGGAAGAGCAACCCTTCAGCCAAATTCTGAAGAATTCATGAGGGTTCCATAGTCAACTAGGAACCCTCATAGTTTCGCCATGTCCGTCTGTCCGTCTGTCCGTCCGTCCGTCCGCGGCTTAGCTCCGTGATCGTTAGTACTAGAAAGCTGAAATTTGGTATGAGTATGTGTATGTATAACGCCGACAGAACGGTAAAATAAAATTAAAAAAAAAAATTTTTTCGCGTACCTCGAGCACCTTACGTGGGGGTGATTTTTTTTTCTTTTCAACACTTGTGTGTGGGGTGTCGTTGAATAGGTCTTGTAAAAATAATAGGAGTCTTCTAACATTATTTTTTGATAAAGTCAGTAGTTTTGTAAATATTCGCTCCAAAAACAAAAAAAATGGTCCCCCCCCCTCTAACTTTTTAACCACGGGTCAAAAAATATCGGAAATATTCATGTTAATGAAGCCTTATTACTTTCAATTAAAACTATATTGAACAAATCGGTTGAACCGTTTTTGAGTTATCGCCAAATTTCATATTTTTTCTTTACAAGGTCGTAAGTTGACTTCCAGAAGGTAATAAGTGATTACAGTTTCTAGGGCGTTTACGACCTTTTTATAGAGTTTAAAATCTTTCTTAACGTAAATCTCGGGCTTAAAACAGCAGTTTTTTGTGAAGGATCAACTACGGAACCCTACACTGAGCGTGGCCCGACATGCTCTTGGCCGGTTTTTAGTTCTACTATTCTATTGTTTCTATTGGTTCTATATTCTAGTGTTTTGTAGCTTCGTTCGCTCAGCTCGCGCAATGTTGTGGTCGCAGTTCTAACTTGACCTAACCTAGCCAGGTCGGTTTTGGCGCTTTGCCGGCTACTGCCGCGGCACGCTAGCTTCGCTCGTTCTGCTCGCGCGCTGTTGTGGTCGCAGTTCTAACCTAACCTAACCCAGCCAGGTCGGTTTTGGCGCTTTGCCGGTTGCTGCCGTGGCACGCTAGCTTCGCTCGCTCGGCTTGCGCACTGTTGTGGTCGCAGTTCTAACATAACCTAGCCCAGCCAGGTCGGTTTTGGCGCTTTGCCGGTTGCTGCCGCGGCACGCTAGCTTCGCTTGCTCGGCTCGCGCACTGTTGTGGTCGCAGTTCTAACCTAACCCAGCCAGGTCGGTTTTGGCACTTTGTCGGCTACTGCTGCGGCACGCTAGCTTCGCTCGCTCGGCTCGCGCGCTGTCGTGGTCGCAGTTCTAACCTAACCTAACCCAGCCAAGTCGTTTTTGGCGCTTTGCTGGTTGCTGCCGAGGCTCACGCACTGTTGTGGTCGCAGTTCTAACCTAACCTAACCCAGCCAGGACGGTTTTTACGCTTTGCCGGCTACTGCCGCGGCAAGCTAGTTTCACTCGCTCGACTCGCGTGCTGATGTGGTCGCAGTTCTAACCTAACCTAACCCAGCCAGGTCAGTTTTGGCGCTTTGCTGGTTGCTGCCGCCGCACGCTAGCTTCGCTCGCTCGGCTCGCGCACTGTTGTGGTCGCAGCTCTTATGGAGAGCCAAAAATATCATTGGGTAAATGAAAAATTTTCCTTTTGATTCATTGTTTTGTTTTACCTTAATACATCATTTGCTAGACCAATTGCCTAAATGTAGTTTTTCGTAGTATTATTTTGCTAAATGAAAATTTTACTAAACGTTTATTATCTAATATTTTTTTGCCTTAATAAAGCATTTGCTAAAAAACCAAATACCTAAATGACATTTTTCGAAGTAATTTTGCTGAACAAAAATTTGACGAAATGAAAATGTGCGTATTGAAATTTTGCCAAAGATTGCATTGGCAATAAAAACACTTGCTAAATTATGTTTGGGTAATGAAATTTGACGAAAATAATTTTGGTAAAACGGCAGGATCTTGAACATAGCGCATAGCTTAGCCAACGTCGATCCATGAGCAGCTAAGGAGGGCTCTGGAAGAGGAGATTGGGCGGAATCGATCCGCACCTGACTCTAGGCCGCGATTACCGCACGTAGCCGTACTGTACAGTAGCACCTCTCGCTGTAAACTTAACCACCAGTAGCCTGGGCCCTGCCCCGCTACCAGCGGCACCCTAGGACCTAGGTCAAGTTTTTTATGTATTTATATTTAGGCTTTCGCTACGTCGAAAAAAATCGTACTGGTTTTTGACCCTTTCAACTGAGAAAAACCGTCCAACACGTGCTCCGGGATACGGTGCACCTGATGGATACACGAGTGACCGGATCTAACGCCGAACTGCTCGTCGACGAGGATCGAATTCTCATACGAGAGAGATAAGTTGAGTTGGATACAGGTTTTACTTTTGGACACGGCGTCTATCCTCCGGTCAGAAGGTTTCTCTCTCGACGGTCGATTTCACTCTTGTCGTCTATTGTATGGTTAAGTATTGTTTCTCTTATATCGCGCCGCGACACTAAAAAAAATTACGAATAAGTTCACGAAGTGCTGTTTGTTTCATATTAAGAATTTATAAAAATAATTAAAACTATTCGAATAATTCGAATATCTCCTAAATAAATTACGAATATTCGAATACCTAAAACGTTAGAACACTTGCAGGCCCTACCGGCCTCCCCTACGCGAGTTCCTGAGAGATACGGCTGCCCTACCCTATGCAGAGGTTCTGCACAGTGCAGTTTAAGGGCATAGATAGACCTATAATAATAATACGTTATATGCAAACGTAAATCATTAATTAATTCATTATTATGAGTATACAATAATTTGACGACGCGGTTGGCTCGGTTTGTATAGAGACCTGCCTACTGAGCCGGCGGGTTTTTTTTTGTATGATAATTGGTGTTTGTCTTTTTTGAATGTTTATATTATTTTCGGTTAGTTGACTCATGTTTTTGATTTGAATAATTTGATAATTTAGGTTTTAATTTTGTATGTTGTTAAATGAATTTCAAACACAACTCACGTTGTTATTGAATAAAGAATAAAGAATAAAGGTCCCGGGTTCGAATGCCGGCCAGGGCAAATATTTGTGTGATAAACTCGAATATTTGTGCTTGGGTCATGGTTGTTCTATGTATTTAAGTATATATTTTTCTATATAAGTATGTATATCGTCGTCTAGTACCCATAACACAAGCCTTCTTGAGCTTAATTTGGGACTAGATCGATTTGTGTGAAGTTGTCTGATATTTATTATTTATTTATATTTATCTAACTTATACCACCTTACTCATATGCTATGGATTAATAAAGGAATTCTTTAATTGCATTTGTTTTAGGAAAACGACGAAGATACCGGGTTTGACAACCCGGTATATATGGGCGCCCCGGTCGAGGTAATCTATTACTGTTAATGTTAATATTCTGTAAAAAAAAATCAATGTACAGGGTATACAGGGTGAAATATAAATTATCGCTCATAATTTTCCCAGGCATTAGGTATGAAAAAAATATGGCATTTCTGAAAAAAGACATGAAAATGAAAAGTAGACATAGATAAAATGTTCGTAATAAAATACGCAGTCCGAATAAAAATAATAAATGGAAATCAGTAGCGACACAACCTTCATAACCATGTGTCATCGGAAGTGAAAGCGATTACCACGCTTACCAATGCATAAATCTACTCATACAAGTACGCCGTTATAGCACGGCGCGCATCGTCAGGAGCTTCCTCTCGCTGTAGCCCTAACCACCAGTAGCCTGGACCCACTACCCGCGGCACGTTCGGTTAAGTTTTTTATAATGTGTTTATATTTATTACCTCGTACAACGTGTATAGTACTTAAACCGTTATGCCAAACCTGATCGACGGCTTTCGCTACGTTGAGAAAATTCGTATCGGTTTTTAACCCTTTCAACTGCGAGAAACCGTCCAACACGTGCTCTGCGATACGGTGCAGCTAATGGACACACGAGTGTCCGGATCTAAAGCCTCTGCTCGTCGATGAGGATCGAATTCTGATAAGAGAAGTTGAGTATTCGCCCAAGGATGATCCGCTCGTATATCTTTCCGAGGGAGCTACAATTTTTTTGTACATTGACAACTTTAAACTGACTGCATTAGTAGGTTAAAACGTGGTGGAGCTGCAGACAGTCACAGAAAGTGCTAGTAGCGATAGCCACACAACAGCGTCAATGCCACCTTAGATCTCTTTTCGAAATTAAATTGAGTTTTCTGGGGACATAAAGCAGGCGTTGAAGGAAAAGTCTTTTGTCGTTTGTCAAAATTACTTAATTCTTGTCGGGTGGCTAAAAGGTTTGGGAGAAGCCCTTGTTCACTTGCTCCCGTGGCGTTCTGAGATGGATTCGGATTATGCTAGAAGCATTGGACAGGAGGATTAGCTACTCGTTACACATGGCATGTTTAAAAACCATCATTTACGTGTAACAGTAGAGGCGGCTTTTTAAACGCCAAGAATCTCCACAACCGCGACAAGTACAGTCTCAGGGAGTATTTATTAAACAACAAGTATGGTTGACTGGTAAAGAAGGCCATTTGGCATTAAGTCCGCCATTTGTACTGATTTTTGTGTAGTGCATTTTTTTTTTTTTTTATCTAGCCTATAGGACTGTCCCACTGCTGGGCAAAGGCCTCTCCCTTTGATTTCCACAGGTCCTTGTCTGACACTGCCTCCGGCCAGTTGCTGAGGAATGTGTCTATGTCATCCCGCCATCTCCGTCTGGGCCGGCCACGTCTACGTTGCCCGTTTTGGGGCACCCACTTGGTGGCTATGCTGGCCCACCTTTCCGGGTTCATACGGCAGACGTGGCCTGCCCAATCCCACTTGAGCCTGGCTGCTTTATTGCCTACGTCAGCTAGTGTTTTGGAGCGCAGCGTGGTGTTTCGGACACGATCCGTCCTTTTCACCCCTAAAATGCTGCGCTCCATGGCCCGTTGGCAAACCTTCAATTTGGGCTTTTGATATTCGGTAAGGGACCATGTTTGAGCACCGTAGGTTAGGACAGGCAGAATACACATGTCGATGAGTTTTCGCTTCAGTGACAGTGGAAGGTTTCCCTTCATGAACTCCTTCATGGACCAGTAGCTCTTCCAGGCATTTTGGACGCGGCGTTCAACTTCTTTATCTTGTCTGTTGCTGAAAGAGGCTAGCTGGCCCAAGTAAATATACTCATCGACATATTGTGTGACCTGCCCATCTACCTCGACCCTACGTTTCGTGCTATTGGTCATCACTTGGGTTTTAGCACGATTCATTCTTAGTCCAACTTGAAGGCTTGCTGTGCTCAGATCTTGGAGCATTAGCTGAAGCTCGTCTGCAGAAGAAGCAAAGAGAACGATGTCGTCGGCGAAACGAAGGTTTGAAAGCCTTCTATCGCCAACTGCTATTCCCTTTGCCTCCCAGGAAACTGCCAGGCTCTTGAAGACTTCTTCGAGTGTGCTTGTAAATAGTTTCGGAGATAGCGGGTCCCCCTGTTTGACGCCTCGCTGCACGTGGAACGACTGGCCGGAATACTGAAGTCTAACGTCTGCTGTACTGTTATTGTATATAGTTTCCAGATTGATGTAAATCGGATCAATATGTTGATTTTGAAGTGTGGCTATGATGGCAGAATGTGTGATGCTGTCAAAGGCTTTGGTGTAATCCACAAAGGCTAGATATAATGGAGAGTTAAATTCACAATATTTTTCTACAATTTGATTGAGTGTGTGAAGGTGGTCGGTGGTGGAAAATCCAGGGCGAAAGCCGGCTTGATTGGGTGGTTGGTGTCGTTTAAGGTGCCCAGCAATGCTATTCTCAATTACCTTGATAAACGCCTTGTAGACATGAGAAACTAGGCTAATTGGTCGATAATTGGCGATGTCGCTCTTATCGCCTTTTTTATGAAGGAGTATAATATTTGAGTGAAGAAGTTTTTGAGGGAGTTGACCGGTTTTTAAAATATTATTAAAAAGTTGAGTTAAAGGTGACAGAAGAGTTTGCTTGCCAAAGGCGAGTACCTCTGTGCTTACCCCATCAGCTCCAGGGCTTCTGTCAAATTTCATCATAGACAAAGAATGAAGTGCAATATAGTTTAAATAAATAAATAACAAGGATGAGATCGCAATGTAGCAGTAGACAAAGCCTTCACGTCACTTCTACCGGATCTGCTTAGCACCGATGACCGCAAGGACGTATGGAAGGAGCTATTTGGGTACAAGGCCCTTACAGGGTTTAGCTGAAACACTTTAAGAGGGTCTGGTTAGATGGCTGGATCTAGTGCCAGATACAGAAGGTTTTACTTTTGGACACGGCGTCTATCGTCCGGTCAGGAGGCTTCTCTCTCCGCAGTCGATTTCGGTCTGCATTGTCGTCGCCAGTATATTGATGGGTATTATTGTTTCATAATTACTGTTTACATCGCGTCGCGACACTACAAAAATTATGAATAAGTTCACGAATTGCTGTTTGTTTTACCACTGGAAATTAAAAAGGTGTCTTTTAAGGATTTAAAAAAAATATTTAAACTATTCGAATATCTTCTGAAAAAAAGGAATACTCGAATACTTGCAGGCCCTACCCAACTATAAGAGCGGATATACAGTATGTAACAGGACGAAAGGCAAAGAAAGAGACCCATCAATGGTTAGACCATAAATATGACTATGGTGCCTGGCTTATGGAAAATTAGCATCTTTTTACAGGAGTAGTACTGCAGGAGTGAAAAATAAACCATTATTTTATAACACCCTGTATTAATTATTTACAATCTTATCAATCACAACAAGTAAAATGGCATAAATGCCATAAATGCCAGCTGATAATACCAATAACCAATATCCAATACCTGCTCTTCCTCTCTCACGTGAAGTCATTGACGCCCTCCTCGATGAATTGGTATCGGCGGGTTTTTATTTCGTAAACAGATAATCGCATTGAGATCACACGGGCGTTGTTGGGTTGCCTTCGTGTGGGAAACCTCTCCGCGCACAGACGAAGAGCGGCATTCCCGTTACTCCTACTTTCTTCGTAAACAAGGATAATATCCACAAATTCCTCCACAGAAAAGTTTAAAGGCATTATCAGTATTTTTCAGTTAAATTTCTATCTAAATTTTATCTGACACACGAACGTCAAACCTCGACTTGAAGTTTAAATTTGAAGAAAAAAGTCCAAAAAAGTGATGTAACCTAACCTCTTTCAAAATAATAATTACAAGGTGACAAATCTAAAATGTCAAAGTGAACTGAAGTGAACTACAATGTTATGCGAACTCCCTGTAATACCTAAATAATTTATGTTCTAAATGATGATTACAGTAAGTGGTTAGTGTTTCGTACAAGGCATATGTGGTAGTGCGGTCATAGTTGAAATTGCAGTAATCTGATATGATGATTAGTTTGTTTACGTTAATAAACTGACGTCTTAGTTTCTACAGGATGTTATAAGAATCTTTAACCGACTGCAAATAAGAGGACCTAAAGTCATGTTGAGATTGAGCAAATTCACAAAAACTACTGAAATTTAATACTATGAGTATGCTATTACAACATACTCCACTTAACCATCAACCAGGTATCAGCTTTGCTTTTCGTTCTGATACGTACTGTATACTATGGATGAATAAAGGAACTAATTAATTGAAATTAATAAATTGACATATTAATCATTATTCAATATTGTTTTTTAGGACGACGATGAAGATACCGGGTTTGACGATCCGGTATATATGGGTGCCCCGGTCAAGGTAATCTATACAAAGAGCGTTCTGTAAAATTCAAAGAATTACAGTTATACAGGGTGGAAAATAAATTACCCCTCACATTGTACTGAGGCAAAGTATCAATAAAAGATGCCATTTCTGAAAACAAAAACAGATAAAATTAAACCATTCATAATTTTTTTTAAACCATCACATTAAAAAAAAAATTCTTCCTTTATTTTTCATTTAAATTCTAGTAATAAAATACGCTATAAATTTATGAAACATGTAAAGTCAGTTTTTTTATGTGGGTACACACCACAATTTAACCATTTTCTTTGGTTTGCTTTACAAAATAAAGTTGTGTGGTGTACCCATATTACATGTTTCATAATTGTGGTTTACCCTTGAAATGTCGACAAACGTTTCGTCGAATTTTCATTTCATCGAAAGCATTTTTTTCTGAAACTTAAAATATTTTTTAATGTTGTAACACAAACCTAACCTAACCTAATCTAAAGGTTATAATTTACAAAATGTCTGAAAATGTATGACTTACGAGTAAAAATTTGTTGACGAAATGAAGCATTCGGTGAAACGTTTGTCGACATTTCAAGGGTATCCGCAAAAATTTATAGTATTAATTGTTTTAAACATAACGCCAAGTATATTTTTTTAAAGAAATAATTATAAATAACATTTTATTTCCGAATTTTCTGTGGGTAGGGTTACGACCCTTAGGATTTTAGAAATCACCATTTCCTTCCACTCGCCATAAGAACATTGTTTTTTAAAAACGAACTCAGGAACTTAGTTATTAGTGAATCTTATAAAAACGTGGTTATAAAAAAGGTGATGATAATGGTGAATTTTATATTTTTATTTTAGAAACACGCTTCAAAGCATAAACGCCACAACGCCAGCAACATTTTAAAAGCACGAGCGGTAAGACTTGTTGAATTTCGTTTGTTATTTGTTATTGATCAAAGAGTATTTTGATCTTAAGTCTTGATTCTACGTAGTTGTGATGTGTAATATATATACCCGTTTCAGTCTATTTAAAACGCAGTCCATGCGTCCAGTGCGCCCGCGTGACCCTCCCCCGCAAATAACTCCAGAGGCGCGGAGATAATCCCAATAGCGGGTTATACTCCCACACAAAGTCCGATTCACTGATAGTGAGGACTAAATCAGTCCTGGTCCTTATGATCATCTTCTCGGGTCGGAGTTACCGTATCACAATAGGAACCGAATACCTACCATTCTCTCCTGCAGCGTGGATATATTTCCGTTACTGGGTTCGTACTCCCAAACCAAGTCTAACTCACTGGTAATGAGACCTGACCAAATCCGATAAGTTCATGTCATGTTGAAACCGGAGACCTTTTCGTTTGGTCTTCAGAAAGAAATGACCGCAGGGTATCTCTAATTAAATTTTATCTGCCAGAGAATATCATGCTCGTGTACACGAAATTAGTCTTATATCTGTTGCAGGAACTGCAGGAACTATATGGACCAGATGACGTCACCAAGCAGATATTATCTACTGCATTCGACGCTGCTGCGACTATTTATAAAACTGCCCGAGTGAGTATAATATGAGTATTTTTTTTTTAAATACATGTACATTGTTAAGGGCTTTAATTAAAACAAAACTTAAGTGATTGCTTTGTGTAACGACAGTTACCCATATTTTTTGTATGAGTAACTTTCGTAACACAAAAGAAGCGAACGTAATTTTGTTTTTATTAAGCCTTTAACTATGTACATGTTTTTTGAAAATGACTCGTATATGATATGAAAAATAGCTATATTAGGGGTGTAAACTGATCTTAAATTATACAGCATACCTACTATAATCATTAATTACATATAAATAAAAAAAAACCCAATACATAGTATAATAAAAGGGCTTTGAAATAATTATGTGACTTCAAAGGTACGCAAATTTTAGGATTCCAAAAAGTCTATAAGCAAATTTGAAATATTTTGGTTATTTGTATTGAAAGTCATTTTTCTATGATGGGTAGTCATGTTTTCAGGAATAATCTTAATAGCGTGATGCCTTTTGTTTTGTACTGTACTTGGCCGGTTTTTTTTTATCAAATATTCAGATGTTTTCCTTTTGAAATTTATGAGAGTTAAGTATTTAGAGAGTTATGAAATATTAGCGTTCAGTAGCAGGTACCATAGAGTATAAAAACTTCGCACAGGTTTAAAAAGTGCACTGTTGTGATTTTGTCTGCGAAATAATACGTGAATAAGAATGTATATTATTGTTTCAGGAGTTGATGTCGCGTACTGACGTACGTAATTATTACTACCTATGCAACGTATTACGATGTCTCCATAATCTACGAATAAGTCAATTCTGATCACTAAGGACATTTCATCAATCACACGTTTTTAATCGACCTCAAAATGGAGGAAGTTCTCAATTTGGTTTTATTTTATTGTTTGTTACCTCAGACAGAACTCTGCTATTTATGAACCGGTTTTTACCGAGTTATAGTCTTTTTCAAAATACATGTAGGTACATAGTTAAGGGCATTAATTAAAACAAAACTTAACTGATTCTTTTGTGTAACGATAATGAGTAACTTTCGTGACACAAAAGAAGAGATCGTACTTTTTATTAAGCCTTTAACTATGTACATTTTAATATTTTCTTCGGTTTCCGCGACTGTCACACATTTAAATAAAATAATTTAAACGGATTATATCGCGTATATTAATTATTTGAGCCTCCATATTTGAGCCTTTGGATCAAGCGAGACACAAGATTAGAAATCTGGGGCCCCAAACGGTGTAAAACAGATTAGATTTTAAAAGTAGTATATGTAGAGTTTTTCTTTAAAAGTATTTCATAGAATGATTTAACACTACGCCGTCAGTAGGAGTCAAGTTATTTGTGCTCCGAAAACCCCGATGTATCAATAAATAAGGCAATCTGGGAGTTTTCTTTCGGCGGTTCTTTCTCCTCAGTAAGCCTTATAGTGAACCGCTGGTAGATATTTAAAATAAAATAATAAATGCCCTTCTGGCACATGTGTAACTGTCTTTACACATTAGGCCCATCTGGCATGTATGAATACCTTTATTTTAAATTAATATTTATAAAATGGGTAGTTTGCACAAATGTAACTTTGACAGAGGAAAATTGTGTTTTTCTCAGTCAACCTTTGACAACGGTATCTGTAAAGGTACCGAAACGTCAGGGAGGCTCAAATAATTCAATATACGCGATATAATCCGTTTAAATTATTTTATTTAAATATGTACATGTTTTTGAAAATAACTCCGTAATCTTTGAAATCCATACCTAGTGGTATGCACACTAGGTGCATATAAAAAAAAAATCGTATAATTTTTTTGATAATCAAATTAATGTAATTGTTTAATACAAAACATATAAATACATGTGTAAACCTAGCTTAAGTATAATTTTAATATGGCAAGTTGTTACTTGCATTTAATTTTTTTTTTATGTAGCAACATTCTCTTCTATCTCTGCTCTCGACGGCGCCCCACGCCTCCGCGGGCCATTATTGTAATTATTTAATTAAAAAGTGAATAAACGTTCATTTTAAAAGTTACTCGCATTTGTTTTACACATGCGAAGCTGGTCCTTCGAACAAAGTGAAGTTTTAACGAAGTTTTCGTCTAACAAGAAAAATAAGTGTCCGTTAGGAGTGTTGGAGTGCACGGCGCTCGTCTATACGAGTTGCAAATTTGTCGTCGAGTTTCTGCCTAGGCTGGTTCTGCCGGCCCGCAACTTCGTTCTATCAATAATAGAACGAATATCTTCCACGGAGCTGATAGAAGAGCATCATCAAACCGCAAGTAGTGAAATTCATTACTCAGCAGATCGAGTTTCTCGATCACCGCCATTCTTTAATTTTAAAACACGGCAGTGAAGTTGCTGGTCTTGTCTATGGACCTGGTGGCCATACTGCGCCGAGTGAGTTAACTTCGCGCCAATCCATGTCATCATGACACTGACAGGTGACAATTGAGTCAGCTGACGTTTGACGTTTCATCATTGACATTTATTAATTCATCGTTCGGATTTGAAGTGTTCCTGCGCATTGTTATTGTGTTTGTAAGTTTAATTTAACGTAAAAATGTCCGAATCAGAAAATTTAAAACGGCTACGTGTTGTGCGGGGACAGTGCAAGGGCACTATTACGCGAATAGACAATTTTGTGAACGATCCGATAAAGTTTATCATCCGCGAGTGTTGACATCCTGGAGGCACGCAAGGAGAAGCTTGTCTCCACTTTAAACGACTACGAAAAGGTTCAAATGGACATTTTGAGTATCGACGCGAACGATAGTGAACAGGTTGGTGTTATTGGAGATCGATATTATTCAATTTTAGCCAAAATAAATTGTGCTCTTAAACAACTCAATACCAAAACAACATCTGAATGTCACAATGTATCAACCTGTAAATTACCTGTTATTGAAGTTCCCTATTATGACGGACGTGATTTCACAAAATTTAAACCATTCTTTGATTTATTTATGGCAGTAATTGATCAGAATGGTACATTGTCAGATGTTCAAAAATTATTTTATCTCCGAAAATATTTAGTGGATGATGCTTTAGCAGTAATAATAAATTTGCCTTTAGAAAACAAGTCATACAGTGAAGCTATTAGGTTATTACGAAAAAAATTTGACAATAAGTCAAGGCTGATAGCCAATCATATTAGTGTATTGTTGGACATACCTGTAATGCAAAAGGGTACAGCGGCCTCGATACGGACGTTTGTTTCCAAGATAAATCAACAGATGCATGCACTAAAAAACTTAGATGAACCCGTAGATAAATGGGACATGTTGTTAATTTCAATTTTAACCAGGAAGCTGGATCAAATTACTAACC
Source organism: Apotomis capreana (assembly GCA_947623375.1). NCBI lineage: Eukaryota > Metazoa > Arthropoda > Insecta > Lepidoptera > Tortricidae > Apotomis > Apotomis capreana. The sequence goes on from OX392520.1 coordinate 6,248,036, forward strand.
GGGCCTACCAGTTGGATAGGGACTCCGATAATATGCCTTCCATGGCCAGTTTTATTGATTATTTAGAAAAGCGTGCTATAGCGCTAGAGGATAGCTCTCAAAATAAAAGCGCCTACTATGACGGTGCAAGCAAACATTTTCAAGCTAAAGGTACTTGCTATGAAGGTGCTTATAAATCTGTACCCAGGGTTTCAAATGTGGTATCGAAGTCGCTGCCACCCTGTAAGTATTGTTCAAATAAAGAACATCAAATGTTTAATTGTCATTTGTTCAAAATATTGCCTGTTTCTCAGAGGCTATCATTTGTAAATGATAAAAATATGTGTAACATCTGTCTTAACAATCATGATGGCAAATGCAAATTAAGTTTCAAATGTAAATTGTGTAAACAGGGTCACAACACATTGCTGCACCAAGAGCGCAATGTGAAGGTGAACCAACCATGGGCCGACCATGACGGTCAGCACCAACCATCATCTTCTAATGGTGAGTCTCCGACTGCAGTCACTAATGCTTTAAATAAGGTGTCTAGTGGTGTTTTGCTGCCCACAATGAAAGTGAAATTAATAAATGAATATAATAACAAAGAGGTGATATGCAAAGCTCTACTGGACACAGGCTCTCAATCCTCATTTGTGACATCAAATGTAGTTGCCAAGCTAGGCCTGAATCCCATAAGGCAGCAAAATAATATAATTGGCTTTGGTAATACACCTAAGAAAATTAATGAATATGTAAATTTAACTATCACATCCTGCAACAATAATGCCCAATTAAAATTGAAATGCCATAACTGATACAATCACATGTAATTTACCTCAAAGATTTGTGAATATTACAAATTTTGCATTTGCCAAAAAATATACAGTTAGCTGATGACACATTCTTTAAACCAGATGAAATTGTTCTGTTGCTTGGTGCCGACGTCTATTTCAATATTTTGTTACAGGGCTGTATAAAGACTGAAAATGGACCGGTACTGCAAAATACTTTATTTGAATACATTGTTGCAGGCAGTTTTCCTGAATCAGATACAAAAGATAATTTTGATACTGTAAATAACTTTATTAAAACTTTCGTGAGACATATTTTATTATTGTATTAAGTGTTGGACGTACAAGTTGCGGGCTTGCAAGCACCCCCCGCCCCCGCGCCATCGGCGCGCGCGCTCAGAGCGGAACGTCGGTCAAAGTATCAGCAGTGACGAGTGTGCCGCGGCGGTGTACGGGCAACCGTCCCTGATGAAGGGCTCCATACGAGTTCGAAACATGTCGGGCCGTTCCTGACAATTTCACGTGAGTGTAAACCGCTTAATACAATAATGTAAATAACTTTGTTATATCAGACTGAAAAGTTAGAAAATGTCATGGAACAGTTTTGGTTGTCAGAAAAATTACCTGATCAGTCTGTCTATAAATGATGAGTTTGTTAAGGCTGAAAAAATATTTCAGGACACTGTGTCTATTAAAAATAATAAATTTTATGTTGATATGCCATTAATATCCCCAATGGAGGACTTGCAGTTGGGAGACTCATTTTCTGTGGCCTATAATAGGTTTATAATGTTAGAAAAAAGGCTGCATAAAGATCCTGTTCTATTAGAGAAATATAAAAAATTTATAAGGCAGTATATTGAGTTGGGACATGCCAAGGAGGTTGATATAAATGAGTATGATTTAAATGGTCCTGTTTTCTTTCTAGCGCACCATGCTGTAATTAACGAGGCTAATCGCTCTACTCGGTTGAGGGTTGTGTTTGATGGAGGCATGAAATCAAGAACTGGAACGCCGATCAATGACATCATGTTGAACGGGCCGGTTGTACAGAGTGAGATTTTTGACATTCTTATTTTATTCAGGACTTATCCTTTTATTTTAACTTGTGATATTCAAAAAATGTTTCGCAATGTTTTTATTAATGAACATCAACGCAGTCTCCAAAATATATTATGGCGCGATTCGCCCTCAGACCCCATCAGCTGCTTGCAACTTCAAACTGTAACATACGGTTTGAAATCATCTGGATTTTTATCCACCCGCTGCTTGGTTGAGTTAGCAAATATACATAAAGAACGTTTCCCCTTGGCATCCCAGGCTATTTTAAAAAATACATTTGTAGATGATGTGCTGACTGGAGCTGACGATATAGAGACACTTCAGGAATTGAAAACTCAAATAGTAGAGCTCCTAAAATTAGGCGGTTTCTCATTGCATAAGTGGTGTTCAAATCATGCCCCACTTTTGAACGATATTCCAGTCGAGCACAGACATTTTGATAGTGTAGAGATGGGGCAAAATGAAACTGTCAAAACATTAGGTCTTACACTTCAGGTTATACCTGACAAGTTAAGCTTCTCTAGCCCCAAGGTTGATGAAGCAAATCAGCTAAACACAAAAAGAAAAATATTAAGCTTTATAGGGAAGGCCTTTGACCCTTTGGGTCAAATTGGGCCCGTAATTTTGGTTGCTAAGCTATTCATGCAACAGCTTTGGTCCATGCAATTAGACTGGGATGCTATAATCCCTGATGAACAGTTTTTATACTGGTCCAAGTTTTTGAACAATTTGAAACAAATGGGTCAAATAACAATAGATAGATGTATAAACTACAAGTGTGTATCCCATGTAGAGCTAGTAGGCTATGCAGATGCACCCCCTAAGGCATTCGGGAGCTGTCTCTATCTACGGCTGTTTATGAAAGATGGTTCTGTTAAAGTAAACTTGCTGTGTTCCAAGTCGCGCGTAGCCTCATTAAATAAATCACACACAATTCCACAACTGGAACTGAACACCGCTCTATTATTGGCCCAGTTAGCGAATAGAGTCAGTAAAATTTTGCATGATAGTCACAAGTTATTTTTATATAGTGACTCGCAGATTGTGTTGTCATGGATCAAGTCTGGGGCACAAAAAAGTACTGTCTATATTAAAAATAGGATAAAGCAAATTTTAGAGTTGACCACGGAATCAAATTGGTTTTATGTTAGGTCCAAAAATAATCCCGCTGACTTGCTTACGAAGGGGATAGAGCCACAGAGACTGCAAGATTGTCAACTCTGGTGGCATGGCTCACCCGATCTTGGTGATGCAAATTATATTCACACAAACTCTGAAAATTTCAACTTAAGGGACATTGTGACACAGGTAGAGCCATCTAGCGTATTAGATGAACATGCAGATAGTAAAGATGACATTTTATGCAATGTCACAAATGTAGAGATTCAAGATTTATTAAAAAGATTTTCTAAGATACACAAACTCCAAAGGGTAATTAAAAGTATATATAACTAAACCTTAACAAACTTAAATTATGATCTAATTAAACCTAATTGAAATTATTGGGACCTAAACTATATGTACATATACGAGTATCTCCTATGTCGCTACCATTAGGTAGGGTGCCCATAAGGCTGGCCGCGTTACCTCGCTGGATGGCAATGCCAATGCGTTGGGCGAGGAACGAGCCAGCCCTGCGATCACCGGAGGACCGGATAAGTAAGTAACTAAGCTTTTTGAAAAGCTTAGTTGCTTCCGGTCCCCACGGTCCTAAGGTCTCCACGGCAAACGCCGCAAATACGTAGCTATCACCGAGAGCTAATTGCTAATTAATTCTAGGGTAATTGGTTTTATTTATAGATTTTATAACAACTGCTTGAATAAGAATAACAAAATAACAAGCAGCGACTTAACTATAAAGGCGCTGCATGACTCCATGTTAAAAATTGTGCGCTGTACTCAAGCTGAGCACTTTGCAAAGGAGTTAAAATTGCTTTCTAAAAATAAACCTGTCACCATAAGTGACCAGATAGTATTTTTAGATAATATAGGTATTATAAGAGCAGTCGGCAGATTACAAAATGCTGATAACTTGTCATATGACAAGCGGCATCCATCTATACTTCCTAAGAATTCCTTTATAACTCATCTCATTTTTTTTTTTTGTGTGTATTTCGCAAAGGTACCATCTAGTAAATGGCATACGAGAAGTCAAAAAAGTAGTGCACAAATGTTTGAAGTGTGTACGTATGAAAGCTGAAGCTGCAAAGCAGTTGATGGGGAGTCTGCCTAAAGAAAGAATCACTCAAAGTAGACCGTTTCAGCATGTAGGAATCGACTTCTGTGGCCCGTTCAATATGAAAGTTGCTCGTTGTTGGGGTTATTTACGTGGAAAGACATGGCGAAGATATAAATACACATTTATTGTAATAAGTAATTTACAATCGACAGAACTGCATTGACAACATAGAAGTATCTTGACATATAAAAATACATTTCATACGGAGAACCGTCGACAGTGCTGTGGCCAGTACTCACACTCCTCTTCACGGCACTATCGTGGTGATCAGGATAGTCCCAGGCTGCTCCGCAACTTCGCTAAACGCGGACCAGCTAATGCTTTGGTCAGTAGGTCTGCCTCCATGTCATCGGTTCGCAGATACTTAACTTCTATTGCTCCTTCTTGGATACAATTCCTAATGAAGTGCATTTTTAAATCAATGTGTTTAGACTTCGACGTAACCATTGAATTATTACTCAACTTGAGGGCTGCTTGATTGTCGGTCGACACGACAATACGGTCATAGTCAGCTCCTAAGTCTTTGAAGAGACTTTTCAAGTGAATCGCTTCCTTTGCAGCTTCGGTTAGAGCAACGTATTCCGCTTCTGCTGTCGAAAGGGCGACGCTCTTTTGTTTCTTCGACATCCAGCTTATGGCCGTACCAGCATATTTAAAACAGTAGCCTGAAAATGACTTCCGGTCGAGCTTGCAAGAGCCCCAGTCCGCATCAGCCATACCATACATGTCTTGGCCGGTCTTCGTGAATGTCAAACCGACGTCCTTAGTCGCTTTGAGGTACCGAAGTACTCTTTTTGCGCACTTAAAGTGCTCTTCCTTATAACAGTCATTAAACTGTGATAGGTAGCTTATCGCAAACATAATGTCAGGGCGTGTTGCCACTGCTAGATACATCAGCGTACCTATTAAATTTTTGTAAGGAAGATCAAGATTTTGACTTTCATCTTTTCCATTTCGTTCGAGTTTGAGGCCTGGCTCCATTGGTGTTGATGTAGTTTTGCAATCTTCCATTCTGAATTTCTTTAAAATTTCTTCTATACATTTCTGTTGGCTGATTTTAATTTCATCTTTTTTATAAGTTAAATCTATACCAATGAGGCGTTTCGGTCTTCCCAAATCTTTCAGTTCAAATTTTGAATTTAGCAGGTCTTTGACTTGTTTAAGTTTTCTAGGACACGAGTAGGCAATCAATAAGTCATCGACATAGATAACAATTATAATTTTTACTCCTCTTTTCTCTAGTAAGTATACACATGGGTCAGCTTCTGATGCTCTGAAACCGATGTGTTTTAGTTCTGTGTCGAGCTTTTTGTACCATTGCCTCCCTGCCTGCTTGAGTCCATACAGTGCTTTAATGAGACAGCAAACCTTCTCTTTTGGGTTGTTTTTTATGTCTCTTAGCATGTCAACTGTTTTGTTGTATATAGTTAAATCATCTTTAGTACTTTCTTCAACCATAATCTCTGTCAGATATTCTTCTAGGTAGTCAGGGTACTTCATCACGATTCTTTCTTCCAGTTCACCATTCAGGTACGCAGTTGTAACGTCCATCTGGTTCAAACTTAACCCTTCTTCCACAGCTACTCCGATGACAGATCTGATCGAACTTAGTTTCGCGACAGGCGCGTATGTTGCATTATAGTCGATACCTGGTCGCTGTGTAAAGCCTCGTGCTACAAGTCTGGCTTTTCTTGTGACGCTGTCATCTGGTCCAACTTTGTTTCTCAGAACCATCTTGTAGTCTACAACTTTCACATTTTTGCCTTTCTTTTCGACTTTCCAGGTTCCGTTCTTGACATGCGCTTTTATCTCAGCTTTTATCGCATCATGCCAGTATTCATCGTTCTCATTTTCATCAGACAGGTAAGTAATTTCATTAAGTAAATGACTTTCTTCAGTATCATCCAGTATATAGTCTCTAGTCCACCCAGGTGGGTGCCTCTCTCTTTGTGGCCTCCCATTTTCAGGAATCTCTACTATCTCTGATGCGTCGTCAAAGGATTCGATATCTTCCGAATCATCAGGTTCTAGAGGTTGGTTTTCCGGATTTTGAATTTCGTTGTTTATTGTGTCATTTTTCTTCTCTATAATTTCGATTTCTATTTCCTGTCTAATTTTGTTATTTTTTCTTTTATTTTTCTTTTCTTTTTCAGGTGAGATCGTGCGATGGCGTTCCGCTTCATTTACAAGGTTTTCATAATCTGTATTCTTTTCTTTAAAGTACATCCGATCTATAACCTTGATGTCCCTGCTTATCACCACGTCATCATCTTCAGGTATGTATACTCGGTAGCCTTTAGTAGTCAACGAGTATCCCATAAATACGCCCTCTTTGGCGTGTTGAGTCAGCTTTCCTCGTCTGTTCTTCTTCAGGACAAAGGTCTTTCTGCCAAAAACGTGAAGATGATTGCCAGATGGTGTTCGGTCAATCCATTTCGTGAATGGTATGTCGCCGTTTAACGCTTTCGAAGGGCTACGGTTAATAAGATAGTTGGCCGTAGATACCGCTTCTGCCCAGAGCTTTTTGGGAGCGTTTGCTTCGATCAGCAGGCACCTGGCTTTGTCCAACAAGGATCTGTTCTTCCTCTCGCTAATCCCATTTTGTTGCGGTGTATAAACTGTGGCCAATCTTCTTTGGATTCCATGCAGTTTGAGGAAATCGTCAAATTCCTTGTTGCGATATTCAGTGCCGTTGTCTGTCTGCAGGTGTTTTATCTTTTTATTATGGAACGTCTCGACTTCGCTTTTGTATTGTTTAAAAATGTTGAAAACGTCACTTTTCTTTTTGATAAAGTAGACGTGGCAATATCGAGTGAAGTCGTCTATGAATGTGACGTAATATCTCGATCCCGCTAACGTTTCGCACTCGAAAGGCCCACACACGTCGCTATGGATAATTTCAAGCTTTTCCGTTGTGTAGAGGCTATCGTGTCGCGTAAATGGTAATCTTGACAGCTTGCCTTTTATGCAGGTTTCGCACGCTTCTAATTTTTCATCAGTCGGTCTCAATCCATACATAAGGTTGTCTGTTGCCATCTTCTGCAGGTCTCTTTCATTTATATGGCCAAGTTTGCGATGCCATTCCATTAAATCACAATCGTTTCCTTTTCGTGTGTAGTTTGACGTTTCTTTCTTTTCAAACTCGAAATAATATAAACCGTCTTTTCTCTGTACTGTCAGTGTCACCTCGCCGCTTTTTTCTACGATGGAGGCTTTGTCTTTTTCAAAGATGACTTTGTATCCTCTGTCAGTTATCTTGCCTACTGACAGTAGATTCACTGACACATCAGGAACGAATAACGTGTCACTGAAGTTATACCTTCTTTTTACCTTCTTTTTCTTGGCTGACTGTGACTATTCCTTTGCCTTCAATTTTGCTCGTATATTTGTTAGATGCCAATTTTAGGGTTCCATTTTCAGGGGTTAAAGCCGAAAACATTTTCTTGTCGCCGCACATGTGGGATGAACACCCGCTGTCCAGACACCATTTGTTTTTATCGGTGCTTGATTGTGCAGTACTCAGACAGACGTTGAAATTTTTTGATTGGCTTCTGATGGGTTTCTCATTTGAGCGATCCTTTTTGCCCCAACATGCCTCAGTAGTGTGGCCCTTTTTCTTGCAGTTCTTGCAATACTTCTTGGAATAGTTTTTCTTCAAGTGGTATGCTTCACTACTTTCAGGTGCTTGGTCGCTACCGCTCCTGGCCTGGTACTCTTCAAGTATTTTGACTTTCAGGTCGTCAGGATTAGGCAATGTGTCCCTTGACTCGATGGCAATTCGGAAATTTTCGAATGCTGTCGGCAAACTATAGAGCAGCATTATGCTGAGGAGTTCTGGTGGTATTTTAATATGCATGTCGGCGAGTTTATCGACCACGTCCATGAAATTATTTAGATGATCACGGATGTCTTCGTCAGCTGTCATACGCTTTAGAACTAGCTGTGTTAACAATGTTGCTTTTCGCGCAGGCCCGGTGCTTTGATATGTGACTTTAAGCTTGTCCCATACGGATTTTGATGACGCGCATGTTTTTATTTGCTTGAGCTCGGAAGGTGAGATCAAAAGTAAAATTTCAGCTCTTGCCTTTAAATCCTCCTTTTCGAACACAGATTTCGCCGCCTCATCCGCAGTCGATGACAATTTTTTCTCGCCACTTACAATATCCCAATAGTCGTTTTTTATTAGGACGGCTTGCGCTTGTAGGCACCAAGTGTCATAATTTGACTTGGTCAATGGTTCAATATTTCGATAACACGTCGATGCCATATTTTTACCTTTTTATTTGCAGGTAATCGTATAACCACGCTCTGCTACCATTTGTTGGGGTTATTTACGTGGAAAGACATGGCGAAGATATAAATACACATTTATTGTAATAAGTAATTTACAATCGACAGAACTGCATTGACAACATAGAAGTATCTTGACATATAAAAATACATTTCATACGGAGAACCGTCGACAGTGCTGTGGCCAGTACTCACACTCGTGTTAGGAACCCAATTATTACTAAGGGGTATATCGCAATTTTTGTTTGTTTTGCTGTAAAAGCAATACACTTAGAGCTTGTGTCAAATCTTACAACTGAAGCATTCTTGGCATGTCTCAGCCGGCGTGGCATGCCCACAAACATATTTTGTGATAATGCTAAAACCTTTAAGGGCGCTTGTAACATATTAGAAGATTTGTATAACCTGCATTCCTCCAAAGATTGTAGAGATGCTGTTAATAAGTTTTGCTCACATAATTTCATTAAATTCAATTGGATACCAAGTTACTCCCCAACATTTGGAGGAATATGGGAAAGTGGAGTTAAAAGTGTAAAACACCACTTTCAAAGAGTAGTAGGCAATCTATGTTTGACCTACGAAGAATTTAATACTGTAATTATTCAGATAGAGGGTATATTAAATAGTAGACCTATACTCTCAGCAATATCAAATGATTGTAATTATATTACACCTGGGCATTTTCTAATTGGTGCAGCCTTGGCGAGTTATCCTGAAATTGACCTTACTGAAACTCCAGTAAATCGAGTATCGTTTTGGAAAACTTGCACAAAACTTAAGCAGGACTTTTGGAAAACTTGGTCCAATGATTATTTAACCCAACTCCAAAGCCGCCCCAAATGGAAATACCAGCAACCCAACTTAAAGGAAGGAGACCTAGTTATTGTAAAAAGCATGAACTCCTCTCCATTAAATTGGCCGATGGCACGCATTATTAAAACCTTCCCAGGCAATGATGGAAACGTAAGGGTAGCTGATGTTATGATGAATAACAAGATCTATCGTAGAGCTATAACTAAATTATGTCCTTTAGGGCGTGGCCACATGTCCACGACACGGCGTCGTAAACGTAAAACGACACGGTGTCGCGTCGGAGCGCGACACATTATCCACCGTGCGAATATACGTCGCCGCGTCGTGAAAACACACGACACGGCGTCGTAAACGTAAAACGACACCGTGTCGTTTTACGTTTACGACGCCGTGTCGTGGACATGTGGCCACGCCCTTACCTGTAATGTAGCTAAAATAATGTTATTGTAAAAAATACTTTCTTAACAGCTGACCTTACTAGTTATTTTTATATATTCTTGCCCGGCCCCAATTATGTTTAATACAAAACACATAAATACATGTGTAAACCTAGCTTAAGTATAATTTTAATATGGCAAGTTGTTACTTGCATTTAATATTTTTTTTATGTAGCAACATTCTCTTCTATCTCTGCTCTCGACGGCGCCCCACGCCTCCGCGGGCCATTATTGTAATTATTTAATTAAAAAGTGAATAAACGTTCATTTTAAAAGTTACTCGCATTTGTTTTACACAGTAATAAAATAAGTTGATAATAAAGAAGGAACACATTGTTATTTGAATTGATATTGGAAAGACTAGGTATATGTTTTCCCTCTAACTATTTGTAATACTTAGACGTCTTTACTGTTTATAATTAATACTTAGTTATAAAGTATTTTTTATTGTTTCAGAATGTTACACTCAACAAATCAACACGAAAGGTATTTTTTTATTTCACTTACCTACATAGAAAGTAATATGATCATGTACCTATAATTTGTTGATAATTTAATACCAAGTCTTCTCTTTTATCTTTTTAAATAAAATAAAATGAAACAAATTTGGGATAAATGTCATTTTTGGATAACCTTGAGTTTTTATACTGATTTAGAAATAACCTATCTCGTCATTAAAAAGCTACAGATATTTCGGTATTTAAAAAAATACACAGATGAAATAGGTTTTGTATTTTTGTACTTGTACGGGCCTCATATGTATATTGTACTTATACTAGCTGTGCCCGTGGCTCCGCACGCGTGGACATCGGCCTGTGTCAGTTTGGCTTTATCACAGTCTCTTGATACTCCGCAGGCAGGACTTTCCGTGCTGTCCAAATCTATTGGCACCTTGATAGTTGTGCGAGCCGTTTTGCCACCAGGGAGCAACGTAGGAGTTATTATTCAATATAATTTGTTGATATCCGTACACCCCTCTTCTAAACTTAGAATAAATTTACCAAAACCCTTCCTCAGCGGCTTACACATGTCACAGACATGTTGATTTCAGCGCCATCTGTTAGTTTATCAGGGTACTCGATAGTCGTAGCACATGTTTGAAAAAAGTTTGCACGTCATTCCTAAGTAGCGCCATAACATCAGGTGCTAAGTTAACTCAATCGAGTGTAGTGGTTAAATAGGCCTGCTGGAGGTAGGTAACATAGTACACTACTGCAGACGCCGGGCCGGGAAAGAAGAGGCTTGCCGGGTGGGTAGGTATAGACGCACGTATAGGCCAGCAAGCCCTTTTCACGCCTAGGCATGTATACTTATAGTACTTTTCTCAAACATATGCAATTCAAATTAAAAAAACACCACTAAAAAAATCAGCTGTTTTTATGAACACAGACGCTATAAAGAAATACTTCCCGGCTTAGGTTTTCAATTTTGTATGAAATTTCATTACAGTTCCCTCGAGTTGTTCCGCCCGAAACGTTCTTCTTTGAAGCCTGTTATTTTATTACGCACGTTATGGCGATATTTCATTGCATGTTTAAGAATGGATACTTCCGTCATTACGTACTTAATGTCAATTGTAGTAAAACACAGTTTTATTTTTTTCAGATGGTAGGTATTAGTGCCGATACTGACCCCAACCCAACTGCAATTTCTAACGTACCTAACGGAACTGTGCGTGCATTTCCCGTCAAATTATAGCTGAAGTATAGCCGACATACAGTCCGTCTGTAGCGGTCCTTGCCTCTTTCTTAAGTGTTAAGTTCAAAACCTGTGTTGTAACCAACCACCTATAGTTATATCTGTTTTGGTTAGATTTCTTATCATGATATTCGCATATAAAAGCATTCCGATTTATTTTGTATCCCATAGTATAGTATTTCGCATGGTTTTGGTTTCATTCGCTGAAGAGGTCAATAAATTATTAAAATACCAACATTAGTTTGAGAAACTAACAAATAGATAAATTATAATCGAATGATTTTGAACTTTATTTTTAGAACGTTAAATGAGTTATAAATAATACACACGTGCATTGGCATATTGCGAGTTGAATAGATTAGGTACAACAGGCACAAGTGTATCGAGATGCACGATGGCAGCGATGGCAGCTATGGCAGTGATTGTAGCGATTGGACCGACTGGCACAGAAATTTGCATACACATGGGTTTTGGTTTCGTTCGCTGAAGAGGTCAATAAATTATTAAAATACCAACATTAAATAGAATTAGCAAGCAGACAAATGAATAACAATCAATTTTGAACTTTATTATTAGAGTGTTAAATAAGTTATAAATAGGTCACACGTACATTATGATTTTGGACGAACCTGTCAAGTGACGATGCCAATGTAGACATTAGAAAAGAAAGGTTATAAGTAACAAAGATTAGACCATATGGTTGAGCTTTATTTCTAAGATGAGATTAGCCTTCTTTTAAAATTAATTAGTTCTATGCCGCATACTAGAAAACGCAGTTATCAATGTAAAGTTAATAAAAGGGCTGTGTAGGAAGTTTCAGGAGGGCAGATAGCAGTGGGCATTCGGTGTGTGACGGGCTTAGACGAAGGAACTCTGTAATTAGTTCATTTTGCTAATGTGCTAATCTCTAACTTAGGTCATGCTAGTATACCTAAATACTAGTAAGATCTTTGTAGGCGATTAATACATTAATATAATTGTGTTAGTGTTTTTTATTAGTTCAGATTTCATTAATTTTATTGGGAGGGTTCTTTTATTAGTGAATATGTGTTTTCCTGTTTTTAATATTCCACATTTTAAATAGTGTTGGTTTATTTAATGTTGGAAAATATATATTGTGGCATTGAGTGTAAACTTGCAGGGTAGTTTAAATAAGTGTTTAGTGTTGTTAATTTAAGGGGTTGTATTTTTGTGCTGTATATTTTAAATGTTACTACGGGATTAAGTTTTGTTAAACAAATATTATAGTGGGGTTTTATAGAGTTCCTAACCTAAGTTTCAGCCAGAGTCGGGTTGAATTTCTAGAACTGAAGGCGGGTCACCTTGCGGGTTGTTAACGATTAGCCTTTTGTCTCTAGAAAGCGTTTTAGAGTTTTGCTAGGCTGTTAGATTGGAGTGTCTAACAGAGACTGATTTTACGTTCGAGACAGTCTTTTTACTCCCAGGGCTTTGGACGGTTTGGAAAGCTGTATTCAGTTTTCTAAATCTACCAATGCCTTGTCCCATTTATTTATTTATATATTTATCGTTATCTTTCCGCTGTCCCAATCCCCTTTGCGGAAAATAACAAACCCAGGGAATAGGAGTTAGTCTAATGGTGGTCCCTAGCCGACGTAGGATATTTAGCTTAGAGTTTTCCATTGCACCATGCGGAAAACTACGCGAGTAATTTAAATGTGAGGCGAGTGTCTCTAGTTTGCTTGATCGTTTTAGTGTAGTTGGTTATTTAGCTGATAGGAGCTTAGGTAGTAAGGTAGGGTAATAGGTTAGATTAGGACTCTTGTTGTGGCGAAGACATCTTCAAGCCCTTAATTGGTCTACTGAGCCTGGTAGATCAGCAGCAAGAAATAGGATTCATATTTTTGGGTTCAATTGTGGGATAGTAGTTAAATTATGAATAGTTTGAATTTATTTAGGTTCAGGTAAAATTATTTATTTTGATATTGTTCGTTCTTAGGTAGTACGTAGGTACATAGATTTAATATAGTAGTTGTTTTATTGGAATAATAAATAGCTTAGTACAGTTGGTAGGAATGGTAGGGATTATTTTTAAGTAGGACATGACTTAACTTACATACTGACAATGACGTTATTTACTATGACTTTTCCCGACTGATGGATACTTGGTGTTTCTTTCCATCATAAAGTCCGAACTTCCGAAACACTGGTAGAGTCAGACATTGTGAGATATGCTAAAATGGCAATTCACAATTTATAAGAAATTATATTTGCATTAGCTTCATCTTTTGTGAGCTGTATTTTATTTTGTTCTGGTTGTCTTGGTTCTGTAGAACGACACCACTTATCACAATTATGAGGAAATATCCTATTGTGAATCTGATTTATTTGTAGTGAATGATTTATCGAGATTTTATCGAGGCGAATGCAAGATCTTGGTTACATCTGGTATAGCGAGGCGAATCCGGAGTACCATACTAAGTCGAGATATTATTATTCATTGCAATCCTATACTAAGACAAGTATTTTGTCTTATTTGTGTTGTTTGAAGGAGTCTTGGAACTGGAATGGGTTTAATACAGTTATAACTATTAGACAAATTTCCCTTATTGCTAAAAAATAAAGTCCTCTCCTATATACTGGCAGATATGCAAACAAAATTATCAAATTATGAGACGTATTCAACCAAAGGGTCCACATTGACGCTTGATATACGAATGTATAAGCTATTGATAATATGCGACTACATTAGTTGGTACTCCTATGTTGGAAACGACACATATTATAAAAAAAAGATAGGTACTGCTGGTATATAAAAAAAAAAGAAAGAAAAATAAGTTCCTTAAGAACTTGGGGCAGAATGCTGACCAGTCAGGAGACGAGGCATATGGCGTTGAGCGGGGAGGGGCGTTTTAACCCCAAAAGAAAAAATCTTTCTTTATAGGTAATTTAGTATTTTGTAAACATTAGAGCTTAACTAGATTCTAATTAATTAGAAATGTATTTTATTATAAATCTAAATCAGGATCCATACGTTTTTAAATAGATAGCTATTATGGGTAATTAGGCAACTATTCATAGAAATAGGATAGGATAGGCATAGGATAGGATAAGTTAAGTGGGTTAGTTTTATACTTAGAGATTTTAGGTACGACAAATAACTCCACTCCTATTACGTATGTGAAAAGGACTTCGGATTACCAACGTACATAACATAGGTTCCTACGACATCGCTAGACGATTACTTGGCCAAATCAACGATCCAAACAAAGCGATATAAAGTAAGATAGTTAGGTATTTAGGTTTCCATTTAGGTTCTTGGTAGGTGTATTTAGGTCTTAGGTTAGCCTAATGTGTAGTTAGATAAGTAGTTTATTAGACTTTTACTAGATTAGGAGATTTAGGTTACCGTTATAGATTAGGTATAGCTAGGGTTAGTTGGTTTTATTAGATAGTTTTCTTATTTATTCTAGGTTGGTTAGTTGAAGCTTGGGGGGGACGGTACATTTTGGAGCCGTAGTGACCAGGATTATAGTATGTTATCTTATTTTATCATTTATTCACTTTAAAGATTTTGTTTCTAGCGTAGGTATAAACTTCGTAGATCGTCTTTATAATGTAGTCCAATTAGAAAATATATGTCTTATTAGAATAGTTACGCTTTGTTTTGGGTCAAACGAGTGGTTGTAATTCATTATAACCACACATTTTGCTGCCGTGGAGTGATTAGCATACAGGATGTTGGAGTTTAGGACAAATTTAAGGTATATATTATTGGTTAAGCTCATACTCAGTATTTTATTTAGGCTTTATAAAAAACTATTTATAATTATATCTGCCAACGTAATAAAGTCTGTATTTATTGGGGGTAGCGTGTATTTGCGTACAAGACGTTAATAAATGTAGGATAGTTATCATAATTACAGAATAATAATTAGGTAGACAAAACTGTTACTCCTAGATTTAAAAGGTTATATGTTCTAATACACGAGTACGAATAAGCATCTCCTGGGTATTGTTGTTTTAATATAGGCTACCATTGTTACAGAACTTATTGGTAGGTAATAT
Organism: Apotomis capreana; assembly: GCA_947623375.1. Classification (NCBI taxonomy): domain Eukaryota; kingdom Metazoa; phylum Arthropoda; class Insecta; order Lepidoptera; family Tortricidae; genus Apotomis; species Apotomis capreana. The sequence goes on from OX392520.1 coordinate 6,263,374, forward strand.
TTATAACTCAAAATATCTACAATCACTGGAATTTAAAAAAGTAAAACGAATAGACATTTTCTAAGAAAGAGTGCTGCGCCATAGTTTTGAACTCTAAAACTCTTGATTGGAATCTGATGTAAAGAAAAAAAAAATAGTCTGCTATGTGTAATGTATGTACGTTTCTTGTGGATAGGGAGCTGGTTTTACTGAACAGGTAGATAATGACGACACATAAGTCAACCTTTTAGTTAGGAAATTTAAGATATAGAAATAGAATTCAAGTCTTACTGTTTTATGTCCAGTTTAGAAATTATAAGGAAGGAATCAAAGGGAAGTTCCGGAATGTGTCGGTCCGTTCTGCATATTTGTGTTTGAATTTAAAAACCAATCATTACATTATTTAACCATGAGATGAGGGTTAAGTCGTAGATAAGTTTTAGCTATCGATAATTTGAGTTGTGTTCCCAGGTACTTAGCAATAATTTCGTCGAAGTGGCGTTCTTAGTGCGTACTCAGGCACTTGACATAATGGTCTATTCGTCAAGATGTTTGGAGTAGAATTTAATGCCGGCTAGTTTAGTTTTGGTTAGAATGAAATGTGACACTTGTTATACTTGGTGAGCTCAATGTTAACAAAAAACAAAGGACCTCATAATATTTTATTGTGAATAGGAGACACGTTGTTGAACTGTAGGAAATACATTCATCGATTAAGTATGTATGCTTGTTGTAAGTAATTTGAGTTGTAGGTATTCTAGCAATAAATTGTTTCTTAATTGTTTAATAGGTAGTATAGACATAGGCTGGCTAACGTGATAGTATTTATTAATAATAGTTATTTCCGGCATTGCAATAAGGATAGTAATTAGGTTTTATGCCAACTATTTAAGGATTAGATATCCTATAGAACTTTTGGCTAATGAAAGTTTTATGAATGGGGGGTAGAGTTTTATATATCTTGAGTTACTCAAAGACTATAGGACTATTTAGGTATTATAGACGGGGGGTAGACTAGGTAGAACATATTATTTTTAATTATTCTAGGTTTCGTTAAGGTCTTTAGGTCAAACAATAAGTTGCAAGAAGTGTAGACATACTAAAAAATATGACTGAATTTTTTAATCGCGCTGATTGTTTTCACGATGACTAGAAGTTAGGTTTTACAATTTGAAATTTTAAACTGAAGTTAGATGTGACATTAAAGTAACAATATAGCTAATACTACTACTACAATGTGAAGTATGGTTACAAAAAAATACATTACATAGGAAGTTGGATATTATGTAAGTAATAAGCCTATCATTGTTATATTTCTAAATATCAGGCAAATAACGTCAGTCGATTGCTTTTCTCTTAGGGTAAACGGTTGGCTCTTTAGTTTTATTTTCACTCTTAAAATTAATGAATTAATTTTTGTTATTAGAATAGGATTGTTTATAGAATCTTATGAGAGTTTCAATGTAGAAAATGAATAAAAGCAGGTTCGATTCCTGTGTAAGTCAAAGTAATTGTTGAATAATACTAGTTAATATTTGTCAAAATTTAGATGATTATAAATTAGTGTATACGCCAGGTCTGCCACAAAAACATTACTTTAGGAATTCGTTTAAATGTTGTTTAGTGTTACGTCTAGTAAAAGGAACTGTCAAGTAGTTTAACAAAAAAGCTATGTGAGCGATCACACGGTTCCGAACACTGGGTTTATTAAGTGATAGAGACGATAAGAGGGTGTTTTACTGACATAGATTGGAATTCTTAGGTTTATGCAACAAAATAAAATTATGAACAATTTTAGTATTTCTATAATTATCTGGGTTCGAATCCTAGAAGCATGTAGAGAAGAGTATAAACTTTTTAAAAACGAATACTATTATGATGTACTAGTATTTATAGAATACAATTAGGTTTCAAATATAGTATATAGTTATCGTAAGATGTAGTAACCATCATCTTTCAATGGGTTGTTTAGTAGGTCATAATCATCATCATTTTCAGTAAATTTGTACATACGGTCAACTTGTGTAAGCGTGTCCATCAATATTTATTTATTTATTTATTTAATATATGGAATGGTTATGGATCTTGTGCTAAAATTATCTTTTAAAAATTCTAGTTAGGACGAACTTGTGACTATTTTACGAGTATTGAGTACTTGAGTAGAGTTTCAACATCGTTAAACCGGTTCGATTCCGGTCAAAATATAAATTAATATTTTTTTGCTATCGAATGGGTCCACATTAATTGTTTTGGTAGTTAAGAGGGATAAAGTTAAAATTGCAATAATTTCGCAAACATAAGATCCATTATTATTTGTTATATATATTTAAATAATTTAGAAAGGACAGTTAATAACTAACTTAACGGAAGAGGTTTTCAATTCGGTTCATGTTTGTTTATTCATATTTAGAATATTGTAGTTTTATTCAAATTAACATCCAGATTATTTTAATAGTCACGAATACAGTAACTCGTTTATTTAGTTATTTATTTAGTTAGTTTAGTTAGTAAACATAAATATTAAGAAAAGATACGTAGGGACTATAAACGTTAAAATTATAAGGATTTTATTCATTTATCAGTGTTAGATTTGCTTGGTTAGGTTATAGTTAGACAATTACTTAGTTGTTGAGATTTAAGAGGCAGCTTAGTTACTACATATGGTTGACGTAGAGTACCTATTTCAGTGTGGGTTTCGATTATGTATTGACTAATAATATTAAAAGTAATTCAAAAGGTATGCTTACATAATGCATCTCAATTATAATTTTCAACGAATATAATAGGACTTCAAATTGATATTCAATAACTTTTATTTCGGAATGGAATTTAGCCAAAATAGGTAAACCTATTTACACATTTTAAATTAAATTTCAAAACAGACATTTGGACATGCATGTGCTGTAGTGGAGTTTCACAATGAGTTAATTTTATAATTTCAATAACGTACTTTATAAAACTACATTTCATGATTATAAGTATAGGCTATTTATAAGAGCAGCGTGTAAGAGAGAATGAGGAAGAATTAAGGGAAGAAATTTGTATGAGGTTATAAATGCATGTATTAGAGTTTCTTTTTGCATGTTATACATTGCCGGTTCAAAAATAAATAAATTGATAGTGTGTTAAAGGGCTCTTATGAGGAAACTGCACTTAACCTTAACCTTAGACTTATTTACATTTTGACTGGAACAGCACACAACAAACGGAATTTCACGGTGTAGGAGTTAGGTTAGGCCTACAAAAAAAAAAACAAACAGCATCAAATAAGGCATTTTGCAGATTTGAAACTGCCGCCTTGGAATTCCGACACTACACATTACATCGTCCCCTTGACTATTTTCGACAACACCCGACGGTAATGAGGCGTCATACTCGTAGTGCTTGCTTACACAAGGAAAAGCATAACTGTGAAGCGTGTAGGTAAGTGAAAACTTACAGAATTCTCAAAATGTAAATTCAATTTATAATTCAATTGATATCATTTAATATGACTTTGTTATGGGTTATACTTTTCTTTAAGTTAGTATTATACTAAATCTAAATTTTACTTTTATTATTTTAAATCATGAACATTTTTAAATCTTTTGTTTTGCAAACAAAAGTAGGTCAGCTTAGGATGTTTCCAGGTTTACCTTAGTTGAACGTCTTATTATTGTTGGACATGCTCCAGACTAAGAATGACTTATTAGGGAAAAAAGATCCAAATTAAAATGTTGGTACTGAATTTTTAATGGTCGTAGCTATTAAAGAAGTCTTGTCTTAAGTAGGGATACACTGGTTTCCTTTAATAATCAATAAGGCGAATGCATGATTATTTCGGAAGTACCTTTGTATGTACCACTAGGGTCGAGAAAGGCCTAGCACAACCTTTCTTTTCTTATTGAGGCAGGAGTGTCCTTGTGAGATCTTTAATTATACACGCCTAACAATTATGTTTATGTTTATAAACATGAAATTTGGAAACTTGGTCCTTCAATTAGTTTCATTCTTCTGTTTGGTTTAAACACACACCACACACACACATGCCGCTAAAAAAAAAAGGCAATACACAGAAGGGAAAAATGTTTATAAGTTGCAGAGTTGAGGTTTATTTAAAAATATTTTCTTTTAATAGTAAAGTTTCTTTATTTTCTTTTGGGGAAATTCTACTCCAATTATACACATGGACATTTCCGTAGAATTTGGGGGTAGATTGTAACCAACCACCTATAGTTATATCTGTTTTGGTTAGATTTCTTATCATGATATTCGCATATAAAAGCATTCCGATTTATTTTGTATCCCATAGTATAGTATTTCGCATGGTTTTGGTTTCATTCGCTGAAGAGGTCAATAAATTATTAAAATACCAACATTAGTTTGAGAAACTAACAAATAGATAAATTATAATCGAATGATTTTGAACTTTATTTTTAGAACGTTAAATGAGTTATAAATAATACACACGTGCATTGGCATATTGCGAGTTGAATAGATTAGGTACAACAGGCACAAGTGTATCGAGATGCACGATGGCAGCGATGGCAGCTATGGCAGTGATTGTAGCGATTGGACCGACTGGCACAGAAATTTGCATACACATGGGTTTTGGTTTCGTTCGCTGAAGAGGTCAATAAATTATTAAAATACCAACATTAAATAGAATTAGCAAGCAGACAAATGAATAACAATCAATTTTGAACTTTATTATTAGAGTGTTAAATAAGTTATAAATAGGTCACACGTACATTATGATTTTGGACGAACCTGTCAAGTGACGATGCCAATGTAGACATTAGAAAAGAAAGGTTATAAGTAACAAAGATTAGACCATATGGTTGAGCTTTATTTCTAAGATGAGATTAGCCTTCTTTTAAAATTAATTAGTTCTATGCCGCATACTAGAAAACGCAGTTATCAATGTAAAGTTAATAAAAGGGCTGTGTAGGAAGTTTCAGGAGGGCAGATAGCAGTGGGCATTCGGTGTGTGACGGGCTTAGACGAAGGAACTCTGTAATTAGTTCATTTTGCTAATGTGCTAATCTCTAACTTAGGTCATGCTAGTATACCTAAATACTAGTAAGATCTTTGTAGGCGATTAATACATTAATATAATTGTGTTAGTGTTTTTTATTAGTTCAGATTTCATTAATTTTATTGGGAGGGTTCTTTTATTAGTGAATATGTGTTTTCCTGTTTTTAATATTCCACATTTTAAATAGTGTTGGTTTATTTAATGTTGGAAAATATATATTGTGGCATTGAGTGTAAACTTGCAGGGTAGTTTAAATAAGTGTTTAGTGTTGTTAATTTAAGGGGTTGTATTTTTGTGCTGTATATTTTAAATGTTACTACGGGATTAAGTTTTGTTAAACAAATATTATAGTGGGGTTTTATAGAGTTCCTAACCTAAGTTTCAGCCAGAGTCGGGTTGAATTTCTAGAACTGAAGGCGGGTCACCTTGCGGGTTGTTAACGATTAGCCTTTTGTCTCTAGAAAGCGTTTTAGAGTTTTGCTAGGCTGTTAGATTGGAGTGTCTAACAGAGACTGATTTTACGTTCGAGACAGTCTTTTTACTCCCAGGGCTTTGGACGGTTTGGAAAGCTGTATTCAGTTTTCTAAATCTACCAATGCCTTGTCCCATTTATTTATTTATATATTTATCGTTATCTTTCCGCTGTCCCAATCCCCTTTGCGGAAAATAACAAACCCAGGGAATAGGAGTTAGTCTAATGGTGGTCCCTAGCCGACGTAGGATATTTAGCTTAGAGTTTTCCATTGCACCATGCGGAAAACTACGCGAGTAATTTAAATGTGAGGCGAGTGTCTCTAGTTTGCTTGATCGTTTTAGTGTAGTTGGTTATTTAGCTGATAGGAGCTTAGGTAGTAAGGTAGGGTAATAGGTTAGATTAGGACTCTTGTTGTGGCGAAGACATCTTCAAGCCCTTAATTGGTCTACTGAGCCTGGTAGATCAGCAGCAAGAAATAGGATTCATATTTTTGGGTTCAATTGTGGGATAGTAGTTAAATTATGAATAGTTTGAATTTATTTAGGTTCAGGTAAAATTATTTATTTTGATATTGTTCGTTCTTAGGTAGTACGTAGGTACATAGATTTAATATAGTAGTTGTTTTATTGGAATAATAAATAGCTTAGTACAGTTGGTAGGAATGGTAGGGATTATTTTTAAGTAGGACATGACTTAACTTACATACTGACAATGACGTTATTTACTATGACTTTTCCCGACTGATGGATACTTGGTGTTTCTTTCCATCATAAAGTCCGAACTTCCGAAACACTGGTAGAGTCAGACATTGTGAGATATGCTAAAATGGCAATTCACAATTTATAAGAAATTATATTTGCATTAGCTTCATCTTTTGTGAGCTGTATTTTATTTTGTTCTGGTTGTCTTGGTTCTGTAGAACGACACCACTTATCACAATTATGAGGAAATATCCTATTGTGAATCTGATTTATTTGTAGTGAATGATTTATCGAGATTTTATCGAGGCGAATGCAAGATCTTGGTTACATCTGGTATAGCGAGGCGAATCCGGAGTACCATACTAAGTCGAGATATTATTATTCATTGCAATCCTATACTAAGACAAGTATTTTGTCTTATTTGTGTTGTTTGAAGGAGTCTTGGAACTGGAATGGGTTTAATACAGTTATAACTATTAGACAAATTTCCCTTATTGCTAAAAAATAAAGTCCTCTCCTATATACTGGCAGATATGCAAACAAAATTATCAAATTATGAGACGTATTCAACCAAAGGGTCCACATTGACGCTTGATATACGAATGTATAAGCTATTGATAATATGCGACTACATTAGTTGGTACTCCTATGTTGGAAACGACACATATTATAAAAAAAAGATAGGTACTGCTGGTATATAAAAAAAAAAGAAAGAAAAATAAGTTCCTTAAGAACTTGGGGCAGAATGCTGACCAGTCAGGAGACGAGGCATATGGCGTTGAGCGGGGAGGGGCGTTTTAACCCCAAAAGAAAAAATCTTTCTTTATAGGTAATTTAGTATTTTGTAAACATTAGAGCTTAACTAGATTCTAATTAATTAGAAATGTATTTTATTATAAATCTAAATCAGGATCCATACGTTTTTAAATAGATAGCTATTATGGGTAATTAGGCAACTATTCATAGAAATAGGATAGGATAGGCATAGGATAGGATAAGTTAAGTGGGTTAGTTTTATACTTAGAGATTTTAGGTACGACAAATAACTCCACTCCTATTACGTATGTGAAAAGGACTTCGGATTACCAACGTACATAACATAGGTTCCTACGACATCGCTAGACGATTACTTGGCCAAATCAACGATCCAAACAAAGCGATATAAAGTAAGATAGTTAGGTATTTAGGTTTCCATTTAGGTTCTTGGTAGGTGTATTTAGGTCTTAGGTTAGCCTAATGTGTAGTTAGATAAGTAGTTTATTAGACTTTTACTAGATTAGGAGATTTAGGTTACCGTTATAGATTAGGTATAGCTAGGGTTAGTTGGTTTTATTAGATAGTTTTCTATTTATCTAGATTAGGGTAGGTAAGCTAGGGGGGGACGGTACAGTGTTAAGGGCCCATGTAGTTTCGTAAAACAAATTAAATTTACACATAGGTATGCACTTAGATTTTGTTATATAATGGCGACTAAAGTGAACGCCATAATTAGGTGGATTAGCTTGACGGATAAAAATGTTGCCGGGCAGATAGAAAATCGAATAGTGGCAGGTCTATGCCGATTTAATGTTATCGATATAATTTTGCATTAAGGTAACAAGATAGACTAAAAAAAAACCTTAAGCAAAAATAGCAATCTCCTATTTCGTTGGGATGTTTGTTGCTGCTTTATATTTTTTATGTGTTTGATTACTAGAAAACGGCCGAACCGATTTGGAAAATATTTTTTCGTTTCAAAGTGCATACTTAATTTTGTCCAATTGTCATATGACATAACTTCGTTTTGTTGACATCGGTTATAATTATTTTGTTAAAAAGTGATTAATTGATTATACATTGGGCACGATGACCCGTATTAATACCCTTTTGATACGTTTGTAAACAGTTACCGTATTTAGAGCTTCGGTGTGGTGGACATTGATTGACTTTATGAAGCGTCAGCGTATTTTAAGCAGCGGTGTGGTCGCTCCATAAACGAGTCCCAATTAAGTGATCATAATTTGCCACAAACACAATAGGTAATAATTAAAAACCATGCATATTTTTTTGGATGCCAACATTCACATTACAAATATTTTTAATTTTAGACCTACGAAGTCATTACCGGGGTATGTGTAACATTCCTGTACTTACATTGAAAATTTATATACAGGTGACCCGCGAGAAATCCAAAAGTTTAACCTTGCATTCCTGAATTCGTAATGCGCGTCATAAATATGTTTTATCTAAAAATTTAATATGGAATACGTTAAAATCTTTCAGATTTCTTCCGGACACCTTGCATAAGTAAACTTTAATCTAGTACCCACACCAAAATGGTCATATATATATATTCCTGGACAATTAGTGTGGTTACATACCACATGGCACAATCCGTGACATCATGTAAAAGAAAACTTAAAAAAGTTATGGCATTTAAACCACACATCTAGTCAAATATCATTAAAAGACGCATTTGTCCCATATTTGCAATTGGTTCAGGTGACCTCACCACAATTTTTCAGTGTAAATTGTTTAACAACGAGAGATAACTTTTACCTAAATGTAATTTAACAGATATGTTTAGGTACACGTTATAATCTCATTTTGGTCATAACATCTGAGATCCTAATTTCGCCTCCCATAAAGTTTATGGTTATTATAATGATCGTTTGTCCTAACGATCATATGACATAATATTCCTTGACCTACTTGCCTGAATTTTCGTCAGTCATTATAACAATCAAAACGTCTAATTTCGAAAGTCAAAATCTTTTATAATCCTAATAGGTATATTGCTCGCCATAATTCGTGATAATCATAATGTTTCTAGTCATAATATTTTCTTAAGTCATTGTGCCATAACTGGGATCACCTCTAGTGGAATAAAAATTCTTGTCATAAATTCGATTGTCATAACTCATTTCGCATAATGGCTTTCCTCATACATGTTATTTGTCATAAATTGTTATTTGCATAAAATTTTTACGTCATAATTGTTGTTCGGCAGGCTGTTCATAAGCATAATTTAGTATGGCACAAAATTTCAAATCATATTAATGAATGTCATAATAATTGATAGTACGAAGAAGAGCAACGCATAAATTATGGCTTTCATAATTATTAATGGCAATATTAGACATATAGTATAAGTTATATCACATGTACCAAAAATATAACATTTGAAATAATGATACAAAACTTACATGAGCAGAAAGGGGGACGGGGGGGCGAAGCCCCCCACAAGGGGGGCTCGGGGGGCTTCGCCCCCCGCATTAAGAAATCCTTCTCCACACTAACCTCTTAGTTGTAGGTTAGGTTAGGTTAGAACTGTGATCCTATAAATACGAACATCGGCCAGAAAAGTAGGTTAGGTAAGGTTAGGTTAGGTAGGTTACGTTAGAATTGTGAACCTACAAATACGAACATCGGCCAGAAAAGTGGGTTAGGTTAGGTTTGAAAGAACTGCGATCCCCTCAGAAATGAACTGCTGCCAAAAAACCAGGCTGATGTTGAAATAAAAAATTAGGAGCTTGATATTTATGTTCTTCAGTATTATGCGCCAATGCACGATATGCATAAGAACATTATGACGATTAATGATTATGATTCAGGTTGATACGCTCCAAAATTATATGACATTCCTTACTTATGCGTAAAAACATTATGGTCATAAAATTTATGCGGATCAATTAATGACTATACACCTTATGCGCAAGGACTATTATGACAAAAGTGGTTATGCGAATCGACATTATGGCTTTAAAATTTATGCAACCCAATATGGAACCGCCATAACTCTTTTGACCGAATATTATTTTAACGTAATTCGATTGTCATAAAAATAAATAACGCAAAATTAATAATAATAATAATAATAATACAATACTTTATTGCACACCAATAAAAGTTTACAAAAGGAAACAAGACAAATACAATTTATAAATAACGGTAGACAACAGGCGGTCTTATCGCTAAAAAGCGATCTCTTCCAGACAACCTTTGAGTAGTGAAATTGATGAAAATTCTAACTTAATACAGAGTAGGTGCAGCAGAAGGTGAAGGGAGCACATAATTAGATACTAACAGAAAACAAGTACGCATATGGGTAAATATACACATACATAAATAGATATACATAAACTTACATAATACATACATAAATACAATAATATAAATAGACACTAGACGTATACGAATCTTATATAACACAACGCAATACAGTCAGTGACGAAAAACAGTTTCATATATTAAACCAACAATTTTATTGTTCGAGAGATAGGTAATGCTCTTTAATCTTATTCTTAAATATAGACAGGGACTTAGCACTTCGCAATTCAACTGGCAGCGAATTCCATAGCAGAACGGCTTGGACAGTAAAAGAATTGGAATAAAATTTAGAATGTGCGGCGGGGACAGTTAAAAGGAAATTTTTAGCGCACCTTGCAGACGAAAAATAACTAAAACGCTCTTTAAGGTATTGTGGAGTTGCTGGGTTGAAGAGTATGCCAAATAGAAGAGTTAGAATGTGAGAGCTACGCCTATGACGAATAGGGAGCCACTTGAGCTGTGATCGGAAACTAGAAATATGATCATATTTGCGTAACCCAAATATGAATCGTATAGAGATATTTTGAATGCGCTCAAGCTTATTAAGTTGCTCTTCCGAAATATCGAGATAAGAGATATCGGCATAATCTAGAATTGGGAGAAGCAACGTCTGAGCGAGCGCAATTTTAGTGGCGATAGGGAGAAAATTACGAAGCCTTCTAAGAGAGCCCACAGCGGCAAACATCTTCCTGCTCACTTCATTCAATTGAGGCGCCCAAGAAAGAGTGCAGTCCATAATGACACCCAGGTTCTTAACTTGGGAAGAGTAAGGGATCAAGACACCATTAAAAACAACAGAAGGAATATTAACTAAGTTAATTCTGGAAATCAATTTAGAACTACCGATGATGATAGCCTGAGTTTTTGACGGATTTACTTGTAGGCCAAAGTTACTGCTCCACTCTAAAATACGTTTCAAATCCAAATTCGTCGAAGAAATGACTGAGGGTAGATCGACAACTGATCCTTGAGAATATATTTGAAGGTCGTCGGCATAAAGGTGATAACGTGAAGATAGATTATGAGTGATTGAATTTATAAATACAGAGAATAACAAAGGAGACAACACGCCGCCCTGCGGAACACCGGCCGTCGTGTTGCACCAAGAAGATCGGGAAGCATCCACCTTTATACGCTGCCGACGACCAGTCAGGTAGCTACGAAACCAATCAATTACCGCAGGAGATATGTTAAGAGAACGCAATATACCCAACATAATATCGAAATCAACAGAGTTAAATGCGTTGGAAAAATCTAAGAGAGTTAACACAGTCAATTTACGGTCGTTCATTCCCGCCCGTATATCATCTGTAATTTTCACAAGTGCAGTAGCCGTACTATGCCCGGAACGAAAACCAGATTGATAGGGATTAAGAAGATCATTTCTATTAAAAAAGGAAACAAGTTGTTGGAAAACTAGGCGCTCAAGGACTTTGGATAAAAAAGGAAGAATGGATATAGGACGATAGTCGGAAAAGGTGGCGGGATTGGATTTTTTTGGTAATGGTATGACATCAGCCTCCTTCCAGATTGAAGGAAAAACACCAGATGAAATGGAGAAATTGAGAATATTGGTAATTATAGGAACAAGGAGGTCAAGGAGGGGCAAGATCATACTACGGCTTACACTGTCGACACCAACTGCATTCGAAGTAATAGATAGCACATTTCTCTTAACATCACTGTCGGTAAATTGAGCAAGAAAGAAGGGATTATAGTCTGGAGTTGGGAGTGATGAAAGATAATCAAGTGTCCTGGTTTTAGCAGGGCCACAAAAATTAGCAGCAGAAGAGAAATGCAGGTTTAACTGATCAAGGTCAACATCTTTAGGACAGGAGTTCTCTTGAGATTTCCCAACTCCAAGCGACTTTAAAAACTTCCACACCTTAGCGGGATCGCCGTCTTCAACAGACTTGTGGATATGACGCCTTTGAGCATCTCGACACACAGTGCTGCACCGATTCCGCAAAGTGTGGTAACGGTTTTTGTTGTTGTCTGAAGGATCTGATTTATATTTGGACTTGGCTAAATTCTTCTTCTCAATGAGAGATCTAATTTCCGTAGTGAGCCATGGAGCAGGAAGATGCTTTACTTTAATAGCTCGAACCGGAGCATGAACATCATACAGCTGAATGAGAAGGGAGTTAAAAAGAGATATTTTCTCATCAATAGTTTCAGCCTGAGATATTACACTCCAGTCGATCATCAGCGCGTCATCACGAAGCTTATCCACATCAATCTTACTAAAATTGCGCTGAAAAAGGGTTTTGGCTTTAGGCTTAGGAGGTCGAACTTTATAGGACAGAAAAAGAAGATCGTGGTATGAAAAAGCGTCAGCAGAGTACTGTCCATATTTAGCGACATGACGGGTAGATGAAGTTAGAGTAATATCTAAGAGCGAGGCTGTGCAGTTAGGAAAGTGATGCGTAGATTGAGACGGGAGAATATGCAAATTGCAGGCCTTGGCAACATATTTCAAACGCTTTGACCGATGATCATCTTTTAGAAGGCACGTGTTAAAGTCACCCATAACGATATGGTGATTTGAAGACGGCATAATATCTTCGAGGAGTTTCTCTAGAGAGCTGAAGTAGTCAATATTAAGGGATGGCGAGTAAAAAACACCGAGAAGAAGCTTGGTATGGGAAAGGGTAAGTTCTAGAAACAAATACTCTGCGGTATCAGAGGAAGGAGATTCTGCTGACATGCTAACGATAGAGAACGGAATGTAAGAACGGAGATATATGGCAACTCCACCACCACCTCTTAAAGAGCGATCGTTGCGAATTAAAGTAAAACCAGGTAAGGAGTAAGAGGTAGAAAGAAGGCAAGGCTTAAGCCAAGACTCTGATACTAAAATTGCATGCACATTTTTCAAGTCAAAAGTGACACTAAGATCGGTATAATGTGCAGGAATGCTTTGTGCATTTAAATGTACAACATTAAAATTTTTCACAGCATCATCGTGAAACTCGGCATCTAAAAAATCATGAAGTGAAAGGGGAATGCTGTGGAAACTGTCCTCACTGGATGAAAAGGACGTGAAATGGTCACTGTGATCATCTATGCTACTACTGAGTTGTGTCATTAAATAAATAGATATTATAAATAAAAATATTAATAATTAAATAAATGTTAAATATAATATAAAAGGTGATGTAAAATGTATACTACAACACCACCCGCCAGCAGTTGGAGACGAAAATATAAATAGTTGATTACAATGGGACAACATTTAACAATACGGAAACAAAACGCACACAGTAGTGTAGCAACACCAAAACCAAATGTCAGTTGCTCCTCGAACTGACAGTGACAGACGTCTGCACAATCTGTCTTTCATTGTCAGCTATGTTGCTTAATTATACAAAATACAGAAGAAGTAATAAAAGTGGGTAAACAGAAAAACTATAACCCAACTAAATTAAAGAGGAGCAACGTACCTGACTAAATTAGGAAGCTCGACAAACAATAATATATGATAAAAACAAGTGAAATTACAAGACTACATTACTACGATTGGGGCTTCAGAACACGCTTAGGACGTCGACTTGGCTGTGTGGCAGCTTGGGAACTCTCCTCTTCGATCGGCGGCGGCGCGGCAGACTTCCTCGCTGGCACGGAAATGGACGACATCTGAGCCAGGCTGCCCACACGGTGCTTCGTCCCGGCCGCGTCCAGAACAAACACATCGCCATTCCATGACCAGCAATTGCGAACTCCGAACTGATCCCGAGCTGCCACAAATATGTCGTGACGCGGTTTAGTCAGGAATTCCCCAACTGTGACGCCGGAGCCCTTCAGAGCCACTTTCCCGAACCATACCTCATCACGGAGAGTGAGGTCCCGGAACTTGACTAGAACGGGTTGCGGCTTTCCAGTCCGTGGCTTTCGTGGATATTAAAAATATGTAATGAAATGATCACCTTATCATAAAATAAGTGTGTTTAATATGGGCAACATTTTTCTACAATTAAACAAAACTGACTCCGCCTTAACTCCGGCACTGCGGGGAGAGCAGCCCTTTCGCCCTTGCGTGACAATGCACGGTCGCCCGTACTCCGCTCCGCCTCGCGCGGTCCTGAGCTTTGTCGCGGCGGACAAGGGCTGTTCTCCCTCCGCGCTTTCGGTTTTACAAAAACACTCTAGGGTGCTCTGTGTCGACACGTTTTGGTAAAACCACGTACAGTCGGGGTTGGCAGATTCGGTTTTGTAACAGTTTCGAACTTTGTGAATCAGCATAACCGTATTTATGTCCCTCCCATGACCATTTTTTGAGCTTTTGTTTAGGGCTTACTCTGTAAAAAACTTGAGTTTATATTGTATTTCTCAGTAAGAGACTATTAATTTTATGAGAAAATTATATTCAGGACATTCGATGTAGTATGGTAAGGAAGTTAGGACAAATGATGTTATGACAGTAAACTGAGGATAAAAGAGTTTAGGACAAGTAAAATCAGGAGTTTTTATAATTAAGTGCAATACATTTATGTTTAAAGTAATTTAGGACTCATAATGTTAAGTATATTTATGGATTTCCTGTATCGACTGTCCTAAATTTATGACTAACAGACATTATGGCAAAAGTGTTATGGGTAACGACTTAAAGGACAAAATATGTTATGACAAAGAATAGAACCCCGTTTACACATCACACCTATCTAAATAAAAGGTTGCAGTCCAAAGTTCTTTTCTTACCTATATAATATAATAACGTATCACAAAATATACGCTACAAGATAAAAATAATGAAGAGTATCAAAATCTTTCAATAACAACTTCCCTTTTAAAATACTTAAACGGGTTTACTCACGTCGTAGAAGTCGAATAACGCTCGACATGTTTCGAATCGGTACGCGATTATGCGAAAGTACGGGAGGCTATCGAAATTAGTCGTCATCCGAATTTTAACCGAGATTGTGGATGGTCAGTGCCCCCTAGTTGGAGGACGGTTTTGGATACTACATCGGTGGTTAGTGTGGACGAGACCTTAGCAAATGACGTAGTGAGTGTTGTGTGCAACCCGACAATTGGCATTGTGCGTGATTATGAGGGTAGTTTTGCGCCTCCGCCGGTGACACCCGCGTAGAGCAGCCGCGCGGACAGGGCGCATGCCCGCAGTGTTCGATTGGCCGCCGCCGCGACTGATCGTCTCTCCTGATGATGAATCGCGTACCGATTCGAAACATGTCGAGCGTTATTCGACTTCTACGACGTGAGTAAACCCGTTTAAGTATTTTAATATGTCTGAGACTCACGATAGTTTTCTATGTAAAACTTCCCTTTTCTTAATGTAGGGACCTTTCTGTTTCAGGGTGCGATGATTCAAATGGTGCATCAGTTGCATAGTAGCACGGCGGCTGCTATAAACAAGAAGAAAGGTCTACGAGTACAGGTACAAGTGTGGGGCCAGAGTGCACGCTGCACGCGGAGCGGGCGGCGTGGCGGGCGGCGTGGCAGGCAGCGTGGCGGGCAGCGTGGCGGGCAGCGTGGCGGGGAGCGTGGCGGGCAGCGTGGCGGGCAGCGTTGAGGGCAGCAGCGTGACAAGCAGCGTGACGGCAGCGTGGCGGGCAGCGTGGGGGCGGCGTGGTGGGCAGAGTGGCGGGCAGCGTGGCGGGCAGAGTGGCGGGCAGCGTGGCGGGCAGCGTGGCGGGCGGCGTGGCGGGCAGCGTGGCGGGCGGCGTGGCGGGCGGCGTGGTGGGCAGAGTGGCGGGCAGCGTGGCGGGCAGCGTGGCGGGCAGCGTGGCGGGCAAGTGCCAAAGCTCGGAGCGTCCACTCAGGACGCTTGCAGCGATTCCATTTGTTTAAGACTGCCCGGTGCCCGCGAAATCCGTCAAAAACAAATCATAATCATAACCCTCTTTTATCTTTTCTGTAGTACATACATACATAAAATCACGCCTTTTTCCCACCGGGGCCGGGGTAGGCAGAGAGCACATCTTTCCACCTACTACGGTCCTGACATACAACTTTCGCTTCATCAACATTCATTAATCTCATCATGCATACTCGTCGGTATACCTAAAGTACTCTAGACTTGCCCTTTTTCAGAACATCTCCAATCTGATGAAGAAACGTTCATCTAGGCCTTCCTTTTCCAACATTTCCATTTACATTCGCCTTGTAGATTTTTTTCGTGAATATTTTCTGCGCAAAAATTTTAACTAGGTCTAGCCGTTTAGGCGTGATGAAAGGACAAATATTTAATTTTCAACCCCCGACGAAAATGTTCACATATTGTGTATCTGCGTGTCTGTCTGTAGCGTTATAGCTCCCAAACGGATTGATCAATTCATAAGCGGTTTTTATTTCATTTTTTCCTTGTCTGTCGAGACAATTCTTGATTTTTAGCAATTTAATTGAATGCTGGCAGTTAATGAATGTTGCTAGCTATAGAATTGAGTGGCTAATTCATCCAGGTCAACCATAAACATTTTGTTTCAGAATAACTGGAATATACCCGCTACAATTAAGGCACTAAGGAAACATTTAAGATTTTTTTTCCTGATTCCGATACTTGTAGATGTCGCAATCGATACTGTTACGTCAGTCGCGGTATGTACTTCTTTATATACTCAAATCTAAATAGCCTATTAACCAGAAATATTAGGAACAGCGAGTCCCTCACTAGGCGATGCCTGTGTCGTGGGATTCAATAACACAAATTATTACCAAAAATAGCGCGGCTTATGAAGATAACAAAAATGTGTAGATACACAACTAATAAAAATCAAGTTAACATTACAACAACTTTCAACAACGCAATTTAATGTGCGTGTGAGTGTGTGTTTGTGTAAGCAAGTGTGCATGAGCAGAATAGCGAGAGGCAAATAGTAGTCCTACAGATGGTTTAGTGTCTTGGGGTCGGACGGCAGCAAAATTGCCGTCCACTACATTTACCTATGAACGAAGTATTTCTTCCGTCATGTCATAATCCCAGGATAACAAAAGCTTATGTATTTGAGTTTTAGCCTCATGAACAGAGCTGTACCTTATGTGACGTAAGTTATGTCACAGAATCTTATTAATCTATTATATGTGTGGGCGACGGAACTTTGAAAACCGTTTTGCAAAGGCCGTGTTGACGCAAGGTTTAGGGATCTTATAAATTCGCTTACGTACCGTCAGAATGCTCTAGAGATCACAATATGGTAGCACTCATTATGTAAAGTCTACGGCACTCAGGACTCGAACTTCCTAAAAGAATTCAGAAGTAGGGTACCGCCGTGGCCGTCGCAAGAACGCTTTCAAAACCGCTCTTTGTGCCCTATCCAGCAGTATTAAGTTAGATTTAGCAGAACCACCCCATGCAAGTATACAATAGCTTAATACAGATTGACACAGTGCCAGGTACATAATTTTAAGTAGTTCATCACACTACTGATGAGACTTGGAAGAAGGGTAGGTAGGTATGATAGCTTTAAAAACGGACTGTCTACGTTCTTGCATTGTAAAGGATGATTATATAGGTAATGTTTTATACAAGAGGAAACCATAACATTACCGTACCACGGTAAAATTATAGAATCATGACAGAAAACGATTCATTGTAATGATTTTCTTTTATAAATAATTGTATACCTATTATGTTTCACACAATATTCAATTTGCCCAAAAGATTCATATTTATGTACAACTCTTGTCTATTTTGATGGACCGATTTGAATGCGTTTTTTTATCGAAAGCTTTGTCCATCGATATGTTCTCGTTCATCGTGTGGATGTTTGTATTTATATTTCTACTAATTTAGATGTAAACATTATCTTCAAGGCTGTCAAAAAAGCTTTCATTTGTTTAAAATTTTATTACGTTGTAGGCTTTTGATCTGTTTTAACGTTGAGGCAGAAAGGTTCTTGGGTGGCGACCACGGATCGGGAGACGCAGCGAGAGAAGGCCCCTAACAAGATGGACCGACGACCTGGATAGGATCACGGGTAAAAAATTGGATGAGGGCGGTGCAAGACCGATTGCTGTTGAAAACATTGGGGGAAGCCTTTGTCCAGCAGTGGAAGTCTATCGGCTAGTCTATCGGCTAATATGATGATGATGATGATCTCTTTACTGTACTTTACAGTGACAGAGCGAATTGTTAAGCACAAAAACGGTAGAGTTAATTGGTTCAACTTGCTTAACCTAACACTGAGTGTTTTAATGCCATAAAATAATATTCAAACTCTTTTCTGGATATCCTCAAACTTATTTTTTTACTTTCAGTCTTCAGCTTTACTTCAGGTGCGTCACATAGTATATACCTATAATTTTTAGGATTTCATACCTCCGAATGAATAAACGGCTGTTTTTTTAGGATCACTCGTGTGTCGGCCTGTCTGTCATAGCCACAGCTTGCTTTGAATCTACTGAACCGATTGAGTAAAAATTTGACACACACATAATAATAGGTACATGTATATAGGTATGCCTGTGCCCAATCAGTTATTATTTAAATTAAATCATATTATTAAGACATCTTTTAATAATTATATAACGGTTCAAACTCACGTAAAAAATATCAGGAGCGGCCCGACATGTTTCAAACTCATAATATGGGCAGCTATCCGTGCTGCCCCGCATCTCACGGCAAACGCAGAGTAGTAATTTTATTTATACTAAAGTTACAGACCCAAACATATAATTTAAAAAGAAAATGGCTCTATTGTCATTAACAGCGGTATTCAAAGAGACCCTAATAACGCTTCTTTATTATTTACATCAACATCATTCAGTTAATACCAAAAATAAGAATAACTCATCTCTCGAGTATTAAGTCTCAAATTGATCTACGTATAGGGAATGCAATAACCGGAAAAATATTGTAACCGGGTTTCCTATCGGTTATGATCGTAAAATAACCGATAACCGGTTATAACCGAAAAAATATTAAAATAACAAATAATGACGTAAATATTGGGAAAAAAGCGGTATAAATAAAACACGTACTTCTCATTAATATTTTAAATATCTTTAACAAAGGATAATAAGCTTCTATCATTACCTTAATCATGAGTCAAAATAAAATCACCTCAGAACTCAGATATCTAACACAAAAATGTTAAGTATATTTATATTCATTACAAGCAACGATAAAATATCTCAAATTCTCAATCACAAATGTTCAAGGCTTGTTTTGTTGTTATTTATGCTAAGAGAACAAAAAGGACGACACTTTTAACGTAATTTCTGCGTGTGTTGATGACTATTAGTCACTAGCTACGTAAGTTCATACAATGTAATTATTTTTACTTGACGAGGCACTATACCATACCATTCATACCGTACTCGTATTATTTAATTAAACATCCAGTTAACGTACTTCAGCATGTAATACAGCATCATCATCCCCCTAGCCCCATTTTTTGAGAATGAATTTTCAATAGGGGTCGGCTACCTAAATCCCAAGATGTGGCGTAGGCACTAGTTTTTACGCAAGCGACTTCCATCTGACCTTCCAACCCAGAGGGGAAACTAGGCCTTATTGGGCTTAGGTGGTTTCCTCACGATGTTTTCCTTCACCGAAAAGCGAGTGGTAAATATCAAATGACATTCCTTACATAAGTTCCGAAAAACTCATTGGTACGGGCCGGGTTCGAACCCACGACCTCCGGATTGAAAGTCGCATGCCCTAACCACTAGGCTACCACCGCTTTTTTTTTAAGCATGTAATACAGCATTTAGAGTTAAATATACGCTGAACGATAAATAAAGAGATCGTGTTTTTGAAAATTTTAAGTAAGCGTATGCCTTTTTAGCATTAGAAGAAATAACCGAAAAATAACCGTAACCGGTTCTGTTACTCCCAAAACCCGGTTACACAATTAGACCAACATAACCGGTTAAAACCGGTTTTTACGGTTTCGGTTATAACCGGGTTGCATTCCCTATCTACGTACTTTTTACTTTCTTAATATTTAATGAACAATGTTAATATTTCGGGCGAGTTATAGTTCTTGGAAAATACAACATATGATATATTTCAACACATAGAATCGATCGATTGATATAATTATAATTTCGTGGAAAATTCGTTTATATATTTTCATTTCTTGTAACAACACTTAACATATTGCTTATTTCGTATAGTGAACAATTAAGATAATGAAGATTTAGTAGAATAAACAAATCCATACTAATATTATAAATGCGAAAGTGTGTCTGTCTGTCTGTCTGTCTGTCTGTCTGTTACCTCTTCACGCTAAAACCGCTGAACCGATTTAGATGAAATTTGGTATATACATAGTTTCAGTCCCGGGGAAGGACATAGGAAACTTTCATCCCGAATAAATGTAGTGTACCCGTGGGATAAGCGGGTAACACCGCGGGGCACAGCTAGTACAATAATATACAATTTGAAAGAAATCACATAAATAATATTAATAATCGCACTGCTTGCTCCGCCGACTCCGCCGTAGCTTCGGTGCTGCGGGGAAAACAGCTTTTCCGCCCTTGCGTGAGAAAACACAGTCGTCCGTACTCCCCTCCGCAACGTTGGCTTGGCATTCGGCGACTAACCTCAGACGCTTCGCTTCGCACGACTCCCAAGCTTTGTCACGGCGGGCGACGGCTGCTCTCCCTCCGCGCCTCCGGCTTTACGAAAACACTCTAGGGTGCTGTGTCGGCACGCGTTCTAACCAGCGAGAGCCCTATATTTGGACTTCAGACTATATTCTGCCTTAATTCTGTTACATTTTGCTTAAGATTTTATAAATAGTAAATTATACGGAACAACATATTCTCATAACGAGTATTAGCGAGTATAACGAGTGTCCATATTCTTTTTATCAATTGTGCTTTCAGGAAATAACGATTATATGAAAGAAACATTCTAAGAAACGGTCTTATACAATTAGAAAATTCTACCTAACGATAACGTATGTTCGGTCATATGAAACTATGTCAAATGTTTTTCCAAGAAATGAGACGCACCCGAATATTTCAAATCTAAAAAAATACATGGTTTTTGTTAGTTATTCTATAAAAATAACGTAAAAAACGATATTCCATCCTTGTTTCTGATTTATAACCGTTACTTCTGCTATTATCGATAACCGTCATCTTCAGTGATCGAAGTGAGAGTAATCGCAAAAGAGCCGCAAAATGCGATTTTACAATACCATACAATACAACAGTACTTTATTTTATGGCACACCAACAAGAAAAATAATTACATGAAAAATCTTAAATCCACACAATGTAGACAATAGGCGGTATTATGGCTAAAGAGCTATCTCTTCTAGACAACCTTTGGATAGCGGAGAAAACAAAATTAAACAGAAAACAGTAGGTGATGAGATAAGAACTTAAATAATATGAGAAGTAACAAATAAATGTCATACAAAATATTAAACATAGATAGGTCATACACAGACACAGCTAAGTATCTATACTATATATATATAAACATACATACATACTTATAGCAGGGACTATTGAAAAAAAACTAAATTTCCTTAAGTTAGTCTATTGATTAAGTATTGTTTCAGTGGCTAGGATGACACCTGAAGATTAAGGTAAATTTTAATGTAGGTATAGTAAATCACTCCGCGACTATACCGCGGGTGGCTACCTGACGACTACCCTTGTTTTCGCATATTTTATATTTTTTGCGACCTTGTATAGTGGTATATTTAAATAATCATATTTGCTAATAATTTTCCTTTACTTTGCAGACTATCGAAATTAAAAACTTAAAATTGTTTATTCTGCGTTTAATTTGAAAACGACTATTTGTAAGTAGATAAATAATTTTAGATTTATCTGTCAAATTATTGAGCGTAAATTTACCTTCCTGTAAAGTTGTTCCATCATTATCACTCATCTTATGTACAGTAAACGACACACACATGAGGAGTGTCTTTTCAAATGGGCTCGTGCGCATACGTCAGAACCAACGGAGTGGGGTTAGTTGCTGCCCGACCGTTGCCGAGACTGGTGGTGTGTTGTCGAGCTAAGTTATCGCATAGTGATCTATATAAACAGCTGTACTGTGCCTGGCATAGGGTTGGGTATACTACAAGTGGCGACGAGGACAAAAGTTAGTAGAAATCTAATTACGCCTTCAAAAAAAAGAAAGTATAGGCGGGAACACGACAAAAGCAGTCTAACGTGTAATTGCACAGTAAATGTATAATAAATACAGGGCAAGCTCGATAGTGATATATACAGAATATACAGATACATTGTCATTGAAGTTAATTTATTCAAGTTATAGTTTCACTAATAACTGTGGAACAAAAGACATCTACCTAGTGGGTAGCGGTGCACTGCTCAACTATCCCAGTACAGGGATCGACTCGTAAACAAGTTTTAGTTCGTCATGGGTCATGCGTTTAAAAAATAACGGTTATTGCACATTTGCAAAATAACTCCTGGCGAATCATGCAGTTTTACTTACTTATAGATATTATTTTTGTCCGATATTTACGAACGGTATTAATGTCTAATATTTTTACCGGAAATGCGTCGATACTCGTACATAATGAGATGTGTATACCATAATAATTATGTACCTACCTAGGCACAATAAGGAGGTATTGTTTAATAAGCGCAACGTATCTAAGTACCTATCTACTCGCGCCTACAACGTAAAATTAATGCAATGATACAGTTTAAAACCATTGGAAAACATAGAATAAAAAATAATAATAACAATAAATTGTGATAAAATGTTATATTAGTTATGAAATAACGATCTGACTTAGAAGTGCTAGTTTATAGTCATTTATAGTAACGGCTTGTAGGTTATATGATATTTGAAAGTTTGCGATAGCAAAATTACTCAAGTAAACTAGCTTTAGTAAACAGTTCAGGGCTTGTGCACAAATCACGTGAGGTTCAATAGGGGTGAGGGGGGGTTACGAAAAAACCACGATATATCACGTTGGGGGAGGTAGGGTAGTAGTAATAATTTATACTGCACCCGATCTAATCTGCCTCAAATCCCGTTAGAAGCAACCGAAGTCTATTTATAATTAATGATAATGTTTCTGACAACTGAGGGCTTGTGCACAAATCACGTGAGGTTTTGTCAGCTACTTTTTGACCCCCCCCCTGGTGATATTTGGTGAGGTTCTTTGCTTACCCCCCTCCCCCTCGCTACCTCACGTGTATTTTTTTACAGTGAACGAACTAAGAAACAAATCGATATTTTTTCTTGGTTTCGTTAAAAATAAATCTTCACTTGTTAAATACTTCAAAATAGTGTGTCTATTTTACGAAATTTGGCGGAAAAAAATACACGTGAGGTAGCGAGGGGGAGGGGGGTAAGCAAAGAACCTCACCAAGTATCACCAGGGGGGGGGGTCAAAAAGTAGTAGAAAAGTAGCTGACAAAACCTCACGTGATTTGTGCACAAGCCCTCAGTTGTCAGAAACATTATCATTAATTATAAATAGACTTCGGTTGCTTCTAACGGGATTTGAGGCAGATTAGATCGGGTGCAGTATAAATTGTTTACGGGGTTGATAAATAGGTAACTAACTATCTACATTGTAATAATACCTTGCGCTGCGGGGTCAATAGGTATGAAAGTAAACATTGAAGTGTTTAATGTTTATTTCACTTAGTTATTTACGGGAACGTAATATGTATGATGAAATATCCGTGTAGGTATATGTGTTTATGAGTGGTTAAACTGTATGATTGGTGTTGTAAATAAACTTGTAAGCAGAGTATATTGTACCTGGTCATTTAATTGGCAAGAATAAAATGTTTACTATTCATTATGGTATACTGATCATCCAATTGATGAATAAGACAAAGGTCTTGTACACCTAGCAACTGAAATCAAATATGTTGTGTCATTTAATTGACATATTGTTTTAACACTTCTAACATTGACCAAGGTCATGGTAGGTATAGCAGTAGTTAAGCGGTCGTTAAAACGATTAATGGCTAAAGGGCCAGTACGAACATTAAATTGTTTAGCAAGCGGTTAGATCCGCTCCGCTTGAATCATTTGATTGATTGGTTCCGGGACGCCCCAAAAGTACCCATGGCAGCCATAACTTTGGAAAAAAACCATTCCGAAGGGAAGACCTCTTCGATCGGTCTGAGATGGGAGCGTTCGAAACGAGCACTCCATGTATATTTGGAGGTGTCAGCTATCACAGATAGCCAAAAGAAGAGAGCAAGCCTCTTGCATTTCGGAGAAATTGAGCCCCTAGAAATATATTACAATATCCCTGGAGCGGACGCGGAGCCAGGTATCGGCATAGATGTATATATATATAGCCTTAGCAAAATGCGATGATTACTTTGCTCCTGCAAACAAAGTACGGTTTATGAACGCCACGTATTCCGTTTGATGAAACAGGAACAGGACGAAAAGTTCGAGAAATTCCTTGTACGGCTGCGACAAGCCGATAAATGCAATTATAAAGATGAATATGAACACATCATTGATCAGATCACGGAAAAATGCCTAACAACAGTTACGTAAAAAAAACTATTAAAACACAAATTTTCGGTTGCTAAATGTAAGATAATTTTATTTTGGGTAGTGTATATTAGTCACGGGGTTCGTGCTGAGGCGTACCCACGACATAAGGCTGAGGCCTACCCACAATGCACCACTGAGTTGGAAAGTTGCTTAAATCAATAAGAAAACGGGCAAAGTGTATTATTTTGAATATTAATTAGTGATTGTGCACTCGAGGAATATGAATATTTAGCAGTTTAGCGTTATTCTCGAATGGGTCGTGTTACTAATCTTCGACTGCGCAGTGGCGCAGTGGATGACGGATCACAATATAATAATTATGAACAAATTGGGAAAACGATTGGACTGCTAGGCGTCTATTTAATTTACACGACTGTTCATTTGTGCGTGCGTAATTGAATACGCTACTTAATACTTTCCTATGGAGTGGGCTTGATTGTTCTGAATTCCAAAATATATTGACGGGTTAAATATTATAGTGTGAAGGTTGAAAATGTATTTTTGGAATAATTATCTAGAGTATCTTGTATAGTTGATAAACCGTATGAAAATCCAGCTTAAGGGTTGTGCATTAATAGGTACATATGACACGTATAGGTGCATATGTCACATGTAGTCAATTTGATGTAACAAAATTAGTAATTAAATAACAGCAGATACGTCTTGTAAGGTATAGTATAATATAGGTATAGTATTTGATAGGCCAAACGGGTTTAAAAGTGATATGGAAGACTCATAATTTGATTTATTTATTTATTACAAATAATTATACAGCTATACACTTAGTACTAATGCACTGTAAATTACAAGAATAATTTAACATAGCATGTTACATATTAGGTAGATTCAATTACTGAAATATTACATCCATCCATCGCCTTACAGTACCTTAAACACTCATGACACACAATTATCCAGCTACTTCCAAAAAACGTCCAAATCCGATGCTGATGCGAGAAGCGCATTAAGTTCTCGTAAGGTTCGAACTAGAGGAGAGTTTTTCCGCGCTGTGGTTCGCGCCTCAGGAGCTGCCAACAGTAGCAGGCAGCGTGGACGATAATTGAACTCGATTTAGAAGGGACGAATAATCGGATAACCTGACTGACCAGCTCTGGACAGTCAGAACATCCTCGCAAGATTTTACAAGCGCTAGTTGGCGCTAGTCAGCACATAATTTCGTTTAACCTCGAGGGAATAGATTGATAGACCACGCTAAATTGCCAATATGATAGGCTAAGGCGTTATGAGGTCTATTTGATAGACCATGCTGGATTGCCAATATGATTGGCTAAGACTTTATGAGAGTTCAATTTGATAGACCACGCTGGATTGCCAATATGATAGGCTAAGCGGATTGTTAAAGTAAGCGAAAGGCATTATGAAACGTCTATGTAATAGACCGCGTAAACCAAACTATTCGTAAGAAAGATAGTAAGGCTTAACGGCTAAGCAAATACAATTGCATAGAAGGTCAATTGGATAGACCATAGATATATTATAAGCGGTATGTAAAGTGCCGCGTTCGTGCTGGAAGGTCAATTTGAAATACTATATATGTATTAAACCTTCCTTTAAATTTATATTAAATAACTCAAAGCGTTCATTAACTGGAGTATGTGCTTTCGAGATTTCCATTAAAACTTGAATATCGATGGCTTTGACGCGTCGATTAAATTGAAATATACTGTGCTTTAAAGCTTTCATTCAATTGGAAAAGGCTGTTGTTTTAAGACTTCCATTTAATTGGAATACCTGAGGTATCAGAGGGCCGGTAACATATGACGTGTTCTTGACTCCCATTCAATTGGGATACTTAAGGTCTCAAAGCCTCCAGTGAATTGGAATTAATTGGCAACCTTAATTGAATTGACAATAGTTTGGTACTTCAAATGAATGCCTGGATGAAACTGTAATAGTTTGACATCATTTTTAAATTGACAAAAGTGGCATTTAAAATGAATGCCTATATTAGGTGGGATTGTTTAACAACCTCCATTATATTGACAAAAGTTAAGTATTTCGAATAAGAGCTTCCATTAAGTTCGAATCGTTTGAAAACATTAAGTAAATTGACAATAGTCTGGTATTTCAAACAAAAGCCTCCATTAGATAGGAATTGTTTATCAACCTTTAATTGAGAATGGTCTGGTATTACAAATAAATGCCGGAATTAAATTGGAATTGGTATATCACTGTGATTTAAAACCTTGATCCAATTCGAAATGTGGCGGTTTAAAAACCTCAATTCAATTGGATTTGCAATATAATTTAGTACTTCAAATAAGTGCCTTCATTAAATAGGAATCGTTTCACAACATTAATTAAATTGCCAATGATGGTCCTGTATTTCAAATGAATGGCTCCATTAAACTGGATTATTTATCAACCTTATATTGAGAATGATCTGGTATTCTAAATTAATCCCGCAAATAAATTGGAATTTGTTTATCTGTGATATAAAATGGCTTGTGTTTAAACGCCTACCAAATATGATTAAACGTGTTGATAAATAACTACCAAATGTGTTGATAAATTACTTCCAATAAATTCTTCATGCTTGCCAAAACGGATGACTGCTCACCAAATAGTGTATCCCAAACTATTCTATAAATAAAGCTAATCATTATTTTTCTTACATGCTATAAAAATATATGAACACCGTTAAAGTTAATTTCAGACCAAATAATCTATATTATTGTTAAATGGATGTCACCAATATTTTATATTATTACTTCCATTTTAGTCATTTCTGCTGAGGCAAAAAACAAAATGCTCACCAAAATGGCTTTTATACCCTAAAATTAATAAATAAATATTGAGGTTTCAATTACGGTTAGTATTTAAACGCACATCAAAAAAAACCTTTTTCTATGCAAAAATAATCAAAATTTATATCAAAATTCCTGATTGCACCGCAAATATTGCACTCAAAATGTTATTAAATATACTACAATTTATATTTGTGGCATGCATCTATTTATTAAAAAGTAAAGCATATTTAAGTATAGTATATAACATAGCTAATAATGACTATCGCTCATTATGGAGCGTTTTTTAGGGATATAAAAAAAAAAACTAACCTAACCTAACCCGGCCGAGTCGGATCTGCTCTGAAAGTAGATCAGGATTAGATGGTTACCTAGCTGAAACACTATTTTTTTTCAAAAAATGAAACGCGGGGCAGGGTTAAGAAATAAAGGGAAGCAATTGTAATTTTAGATAGACAGTAATATATTTTGACTAAAGGTTAGATAATTTGATTACACTAAAGCAAAATAGACTGCAATTTTTGGTAATAATTTTGATGTTTTATGAAAACAATATTTGGTGAGCAAAAAATCCATTTTGGGAAGCAAAAAGATATACTGACTCAACATAAAATTATTCTGGTGTAATGTATATCGATTTTGGAATACATAATGATTTAATTTGGGGAGCACTGTATAGAGTGGGTTTAATTCATTTTATTTGGAATTTAGTTTTGGGGTATAAAAGCCATTTTGGTGAGCGTTTAAATTGTTCCCATTTAAAATCTAGATCGAATAGGAAAAGACGCGGTTTCAAAAAACTCAATTCAATTGGACTTTAGTTGCAATTTCGAAAACTTATTTGGATTCTCATATTCTTTTGAATGGTATTGGTATCGTAATTTCAGATGACAAATTATAATGATGTGTAAAGCAAGTTGGCTACTTAGTTTAGAATAGAATAGAATAATTTTTATTTTACCAAAAGAAACATTTCTACATTTAACATAATTTAACAGTGACCCACGCTAGGCATAGCCTGTATCGTGGAAGCCGTATCATACACATCAGGTTCGTTAAGAATGCGGCTATAGACATGCCTTAAACAAGAAATTAAAACTAACAATTGACAACATTTCATATTTATAACAGGTGGAAATTAATATAGAGATCGACAGGGCTTTAATATGTCGTGTACCTTAAAAAAAAATCTTGGAATTTATTCTTCTGTATTTAAGGAAATATAAGAAAATACATCAAATAACTGCAATCTAAGACAATACGGGCTGAATAGGGTTGTTGTCTAAACCAAAGAGCGAAAACATAGATTTTTTTTTTATTTGACGTTGACAGATGACAGATGCATACCGAGTTTTATTAAGTTTTTTTTTTAATAAGAAAACCGACTAAAGTACCGTTCCATTAAGTTCTGGTTTTGGTGTTGCCACATTTTAAAATGAGTATGTTTTTATAAATTAATAATAAAATAAATAATCATCTCAGAAAATAAATAAAAAAAGAGATTAAATCATTGTATTAAGCGGTTTACACTCACGTGAAATTGTCAGGAACGGCCCGACATGTTTCGAACTCGTATGGAGCCCTTCATCAGGGACGGCTGCCCGTGCACGTACACCGCCGCGGCAAACTCGTCACTGCTGATACTTTGACCGACGTTCCGCTCTGAGCGCGCGCGCCGATGGCGCGGGGGCGCGGGGTGCTTGCAAGCCCGCTACTTGTTCGTCCAGCACTCCAACGTCACTTTTGTCCTCTATAGACGTTACGCACACTTGACTAATGGTGTCCACGGGATTGTCCAAACGCACAATATGTTTCGCCGCCGGAAGCACAGGCTTCCATGCTGGAGGTAAAGCCCAACCACCGTCTCTATTAAAATTCGGGCGCCGTCCGATCTCGATAGCTTCGTGTACCTTACGTTGTATACAACGTTTCTCACGTACCAACACTCTTGCTTTATCGAAACGGACAAAATGAGACGCACCGGCTTCGACGACATGTTCAGCGACCGCGGAATTATCCGTGTCCAGCTTTCGTACACTGCGTATGTGCTCAGACAACCTTGCAGACACATTACGTCCCGTCTCCCCGATGTACGCCTTGCCACACTCACAGGGTATTTCATATACGCCCGGGCTACCGAACGGATCTTTATCTTTAGGAGACTGCAACAACTGCCTTACCTTAGTCAACGGACGGAACCAGGTTCTAATACTGTATCGGCGGCGTAACATGTGTCCGATGGTATCCGTCACCCCTTTAATATAAGGCAAGTACGCAGGTGCTCTCTCTACAGTCTGCGGTCGTTGCGCTACACTCGGGTTCGCTACACGCTGACTCTGTCTCCACTTGTATCCATTGCTCTCCAACACTTGTCGCACATGCGCCAACTCTTTATTCACGTACTGCGGGTCGCATAAACGCAGAGCCCTATTAATGAGCGCCCGCGGTACTGACGACAAGTGTGCTGGATGTTGATGTGAATCAGCTTGCAGGTATCGATCAGTGTGCGTGGATTTGCGGTACACCGTATGACTCAGCCGTCCTTCCGGCATGCGTTTCACCAGCACGTCCAAAAATGGGAGCGCTCCATTGGACTCTTTCTCGATGGTGAACTGTATCTTTGTGTGTATCGCATTCAGATAGTTCAGAAGTGGCTCTACATCATGTTCCGCAATCACCGCAAAAACGTCATCAACATAGCGCCACCACCGTCTAGGCCTAAAAGGGCAGCCCTCCAACGCTTTCTCCTCAAAATCTTCCATAAAGATGTTGGCAGCAACCGGCGCAATTGGCGATCCCATTGATACACCTTCGGTTTGTAAATAGAACTCCCCCTGCCACATGAAATAGCCGTTCGTTAAACAAAACTCTATCAGCTTCATATACTCAGCAGGTAGATTGTTCCGGACCAAAATGTCGCGTATTATCCGTATAGTTTCGGCCACTGGTACATTCGTGAAAAGAGATGTAACATCGAAGCTAACCATCAACTCGTTGTCTCGCAACACGACATCCTCCAGTAGTTGCACAAAATGTGCCGAGTCGCGTACATAACTAGACGTCTTGCCTGTCAACGGTTGCAGTATACTGGCCATGTAGCGGGATGCCTTATAAGTCGGGGAGTCTATTTGGCTTACAATGGGCCGCAAGGGCCAGTCCGGCTTGTGAATCTTTGGCAGCCCGTAGATCTTGGGGGTCGTTGGGTTCATCTGGCGTAACGGCTTAGATATTATGTCACCAGCGGACAAGGTACCAATTATCCTGTTCAACTTAGTAGTTACTCGAGCGGTCGGGTTATAAGTCACCTTTTTATAGGTATAAGAATCTCCTAGAAGCTCAGTAACCTTCGCTTGGTATGCCTCTTTGTCAACGACAACCGTCGCATTGCCCTTGTCAAGCACCCCGCGCCCCCGCGCCATCGGCGCGCACGCTCAGAGCGGAACGTCGGTCAAAGTATCAGCAGTGACGAGTTTGCCGCGGCGGTGTACGTGCACGGGCAGCCGTCCCTGATGAAGGGCTCCATACGAGTTCGAAACATGTCGGGCCGTTCCTGACAATTTCACGTGAGTGTAAACCGCTTAATACAATAATTAAATATGTCTCACGAAAGTTTTAATAAAATTATTAGAGATTAAATCATCTTTTTAAGCAGAATTCAGAAAAGTAATAAAATGATAGTCTTAAAAATATGAAATGTTGTCAATTGAACAGTACTATTGTTGGATTTCGTTTATTTTTATGTTCCGTTTCTTTCATTATTAAATTAAAATTTGATGCAATGTAACCACTTAACGATCCCTCCCTCTGTCCTATTTCTTCATGCACAACTCATGTATCGTGTGCGCTCTGTCGCACCCAGAGTGCAATATGCGCTTGCGCCGCGCCCTCTGTGGGAAAAACTTAGATAGACAAAACCGCCGGTTGATGGCGGACACCCTGCGCAAACGCCTGTAATAAATCCATTTTAATCTCGGTTTTAATTCACTATTTCTTGCGAAATGTGTGTGTGAATAAGTGTTAGCATCAAGCAGAAGGACCTTGGTCACTGGTGGAGTGATAGTGCAAAGGGGGCCCCCAAATTCTTCAAGGCACGTGTGCGAGCTGGTCTCCGTAGCACACCACAAGGAGTTTCTTCAGGTCAGTGCATGAGTTTCCTTTCCAACGGCTTGCTATACGTCGTACTTCTCTAATCCAATAGCAGGCCCATTCCTGTATGTGTTTAAGTGGTTACATGCTGAAGTATCATTAGTCTAGGTACAGCTCTGAACCGAAATTACAGTCCAAAAAATTTAAGCATATCGCGTCTGAAAAGGCGCAAGTAACGTGCACCGCAAAAAAAAAAAAAATCTAGGAGGATTTAGGAGAAAAGGAATTCTTTATCCTCCAACTATGATAAATACATATATACTTTCAGTTTCAGTTTCATAAAAAAAATGAAGATGGTAAAAGGGGGAAAAGAGCAAGTAATAGTCCTTAAGCGCTTGACAAAGTGGTTGTTGTGAAAAAATTATCCAGATAAGGCTACATGTCACAATTCTTAAAAATTCTAGAATGAAGTGTATAACCCTTGTTTTGTATAATTCTTTTATTTTTTAAATAAGTTACACAATATTACAGTAATATAACCTACATGCTTTGGAACTACAAAACTACATACAGACCAAACTTAAGACTAGTTAGATTTAATTCAATAAGCGCCTTAATGGCTTAAGCGACATAATGGCGTGGCTCCTTTGCTTTGTTTGACCTCTGGCATAGCTGTCATGTGCGACTATTTCTCGCGCGAGATATTTGCCTGTCTCTTGCAGCTGTGCAGTGGTGTGAGGGAAGGATGGCTAGCGCTGTCGCGCGACGGGAACCGCGAGGCGTGGTTATGCTAGACAGGCTGGCGTAGGATTAGGCAGATAGTAGCAGCCTGTAGCGGCTGGGACACGCGTAGCTCAAACGAGCTGAATTGCACGTAGGGACAGGTCTGAAGTGGTACACCTTCATGTCCTCGTTGGACACGGTGTCGCAATCCCAAGAACTGAATTAACCGGCTTGCCTGTGCCACTTAGTCTTGCGGGGCACCATGCGCGCCTTGCTCTTCCTTTCCACGAGTGTGACTCCCTCCCTATCCACATTGGTGTGGGAGAACTTTTCCTTATCGCGAACCCGTACGGGGCCGGTTAGTTGCGACAGACTAACCGGCGAGTACAGCATATTGCACGCTGAAGTCACTTCGAATCGGTATCCTTTGTGTATCCTCGATGTATCCTCTATATTGTTGTGTCAAGACGGAAGTTTTGACCCTAGATACGCATGGTCATGAAGCACTAGTCATAAGGGTTGGTGAAGATGAGCTGAAGCAGGTGGATAAGTTCCGTTATCTGGGGAACACTATAACATCCAAGTGTGACCTCGACGCTGAAATAAACAGCAGGATAGGTGCTGCAGCTGCAGCATTTGGAAAGCTGTGTCCAAAGGTTTTCTGCTCACATGACCTGAAGCTGGCCACCAAAATATCTCAGAGACGTGGTGCGTGTATCGCCGTCACATACGCACTCTGGATCATTTTCACCTTAAGTGTCTTAGAACGATCATGAAGATTAGATGGTCTGACCGAGTGCGTAATACCGAAGTCCTGCGACGAGCCCGTGTTGGCATAGAGGCCTACTTAATGCGTCGACAGCTTCAGTGGTGTGGTCACGTGTCACGTATGGCGGACGAGAGAATAGCTAAGCGCATCTTCTACTCGGAGTTGGAGGAAGGAAAGCGGAAGCCTGGCGGGCAACTCCTCCGGTACAAGGATGTCCTAATGCGACATATGAGGAGTTGCAATATAGGTCCGTCTCAGTGGGAACGTTTGGCAGCACAACGGCCAGAATGGCGTAGGGTTGTTGATGGGCGAGTTAGCGAGTTCGAGGATAACCGCAAGGCTGTCCTCGATGCTAATTGCGATAAGTTGAAGGCCCTAGGTAGGCTAGGAAGGTATTTCGTGTAATATTTAGCTCGTTAGGTGTGCATTCAATAGTTTTAGTCGTAATCTTAATATATACATAACAAGTGAAGTGTTTTAGTAACGTTTACAAGTGTCTCGCAATACTTCGGATTTTTGACCGTTATAGGTTATAAATTCGAAATCTGTGTTCGTTTTGCAATAATATCTACTTGTTTTTGTGTTTATATTATCAAATAATAAGATTAGAACACAGTGTGTGCATATATTTGCGTTACTATTTCATGTAAGTACCTCAATCACTTAGCTTGTGAAAGCAACTCCCTGTTAAGTATCTTCTTGTTCTGTTTTCCTTTTTTTTATTATTAATACATATCTATAATGCTTACCCGAAGAGCAGCCGCAGCTCGCCAACAACAGGAGCTTGATAAACTTCAAATCACATTACTAGAATTAAAAAATTCCAAGGAGTTGTGTGCACAATTGCTGAGTGAGAGAGAGGATAGTGAGAAGGAACTGTTATTGGTACTTGAGAGTAGAGATAAGTTAAAAAAGGAACTATGTACATTAGAATGTGACTATGATAATTTAAATTGTGAGCGGGCCAAGCTTCAGGAGACGGTTGATAGGTTCACTGAGTGTAGCGCTGAGTACGAGCAGCCCCTAAAGCAGATCAACACACTGGAGAGAGCGCTGCATGATGCCAACGAGCAAATCATCGAGCTTCAGGAGGCCCAACACGAGAGTGCAGCGGCTCACACCCAGAGCTTATTTGAAGAACTTGTTGGACCGGTCCCGCAGTTGGTTACCGCTCCAATAGAACACCCTGTGACTGCCATTGATTGTGATACTTCCACTACTACAAGGTTAGTAAATTGTAGCGGTAAAAAACTAAAAAAATATATAAGGATCAATAGGTATATAAAGAAAGTGCAAAAGTTGTCAAAACAAAACAAATTGTTTTTTAAGAAACTGAGATCCTGCAAACTAAATGTAAATCTAGTGGATAAGGTAGATATGTATTGTGCTCAGTTAGAAAATAGTAGGTTAAAATATGAAACTGACACACAGACATTAAAGCTCAAAATTCAAAGTTTAGAGGATACAATTAATTCATTACACATAATTAATGACAATTCAAAAAAAATTATACATGAATATTCATTGGCCATGGATGATTTGATATCACAAATTAATTATAATTCAGAGCGGTTTGAGTCACTGACAAATAATCAGTCCTGCTTATGTAAACAAGCGAGTGATAATTTGTCCACTAGTGTACTAGAACCGAGCCTGTGTGCCAGTTTACCACAAAAATCCAACAATGACAGTTCCTTCGACAACATGTCAAGCACACCTAACTCACAACCGAGTGTTATTATGTATTGTGATGAGACAGGAACCAACATGGGGCCGCTGTTAAATTCACATTTAAAGGGACATAGTGTAATTAGCAATTGTCTGCCCTATAGTAGCCTTGAAAATATTTCAAAACAAATTCTGAACGACAGTAATGTTAATTTACAGACAACGCTGCTTATTCTTATTGGAAACAGAGGAAAAGTGAACAAAAATAATTTAATTAAATTTTATGAAACATTAAACACACTCACAGTAAAAGAAATTATTATGTTCACTTTTCCTTACTGTGAGCAACTGCCACAATCTGAAAATGATAGTAGATATATTTTAAATTTAGCCTTATATAACCTGTGTACATATAGTGATAAGTTTAGAATAATTGACACTAACAAATATGTTAGCAATTTGTATTTTTCGACAAAAGGTAAGTTTTACCTTTCCAATTATTTTAAACGACAAATAGTTTTGTCACTATCCTATTTACTTGACATTTCTACCAAGAATTTGGTACATCACTCTGCTTCTATTGAGCAGTCAGATGTAGTATTGTGTAATGATTTAAACTAAGTGTTAAGACAAAGGAGAACTCCTTTTCTGGCAATAAAAATTACATCCACCTGGTTCATCAAAACATTCAATGTATTAGAGGGAAAGATTTACAGATAGAATTATTTTTAAATGCTTGTAATGTTGACATTCTATGTATATCTGAACACTGGCTTACTAGTAATGAAATAATGCCCCAATTCAATAATCACCAGGTGGGTAGTTCGTTCACCAGACTTAGTTCCATACATGGTGGGTCGTTAATAATTTTAAATAATCAATTAAAATTTAAGGAACGTAAGGACATTGTATCCTTGTCTGTTGAACGGACCATAGAATTAAGTGCAGTAGAATTAGAGCAATTTATTGTTGTTTGTGTATATAGGCCGCCCTTAAGTAATTTTGATGTTTTTCAAATTATTATAGAGTATGCTCTATTTAAGATATCTCTTTCTGGAAAGAAATTGCTTATATGCGGCGACTTTAATGTAAATATTTTGGAAAATTCAACAATAAGTATTAGATTGTTGAATATTTTCAAATCTTTTCATCTACACCACGTATTTATGGAGCCTACTAGAGTGACCGCTACTAGCGCCACCTGTATTGATAATATTTTCACTGATATTCTTCCTTCTACGCATAGTGTAATTAGTAAACTGGAATCAGATCATTTAGGCCAATTGATTGTGTTTGAGATATTAAGGAAAAATATCGTGAAAAATCAAATTACTTTTGTACCGGTAACCACGGACCATGTGGAAAGAATGAAACAAAATCTAGTTCAGGCGCTACCCTTTTTGTCTTCCGACATGGGTCCTAACGACATGTATAACTTATTCTTTGAAACTTTTATGAAAAATTTTAATGCAATATTTACTTCCAAATCGGTCGTGGCTGGCGGTGCACCAGTATTTAGTGAATGGGCTACTGCGGACTTACACAAACGCAGACAAGCACTGTACGCCTTGTACGAGGAGCGGCGGTTTAATACGAGTGATGAATTTAAAGAACACGTAAAACAGTATTCGAAGCAATTCAAAATTGATTGTCATATTGCTAAACGCAATTATTTATCCCAGAAAATCAAGACTAGTTCTGATATTATCAAAACCACCTGGAAAGTAATTAATATGGAAACTGGTAAATCGAGGCATGCTATTAGTGATCCTAAATTAAATATTGATGGTAAAATTATAGATTCTAGTTTAGATGTAGCAACAGAATTTGAAAACTTTTTCACCGATATACCAGTGTCCACTACAAAGTTTTTAAACTCATCACCCTCATCAGCCGTTACTTTGTTAAAAGATAACGTCCCAGAATGTAGTAGAGACCTTAGTTTTGAACATATCAGTACCTCAGATGTAGTAAAGGCGTTTAAATCGATTAATGTCAAAAAAACTAGTGACCTCTGGGGGGTCTCCGTCCATGCTGTCAAATCCCTCATTGATATCATAGCGCCTGACTTAGTAGTTATATTCAATAACAGTGTAGATTGCGGTGAGTTTCCTGATCTGATGAAACATAGTAAAATAACTCCTTTATTTAAATCAGGTAGTACTTCTGACCCCAATAACTTTAGACCAATATCTGTACTACCAACATTTAGTAAAATTTTTGAAAAGTTAATTTTGTCTCAATTATTAAGACACTTTAATTTGAACAATTTAATGCATAACAAGCAATTTGGTTTTACGCGGGGTCGCTCGACATCCGACGCTGGAGTCGAGCTAGTAAAATGTATTTTCGATGCCTGGGAGGAATCACGAGATGCTTTAGGTATCTTCTGTGATTTATCTAAGGCCTTCGACTGCGTTAATCATGAGACACTGATCAGGAAACTACACCACTATGGAGTTAGAGGATCGGCACTGAAATTGTTAGAATCTTATTTAAATGGTAGAATACAGAGGGTTGATGTGAATGGAAAGCGATCACCTGGGTCATTAGTCTCTATGGGTGTGCCGCAAGGATCAATATTGGGACCCTTCTTGTTCCTTATCTACATTAACGACTTGCCACAGCTCATAAAGACCCACCATGATATAGTTTTGTTTGCGGATGATACTTCACTTATTTTCAAAGTCGCACGAAACCAACAATCTTATAATGACGTAAACAATGCTATATGTAAAGTAGTGAATTGGTTTAATGTAAATAATTTATTGTTAAATGAGAAAAAGACTAAATGTGTTAAGTTTGTCACGACTAACGTTATACACGAGCAAGCAAGTGTTATTGTTAAAGATGAGGAACTGGAACTAGTTGATAGCACAGTTTTTCTCGGTATTACATTAGATTCTAAGCTCCAATGGGGTCCCCATATTGCTAATCTCTCGAATAGACTGAGTTCTGCAGCTTTTGTAGTTAGTAAGATCCGTCAATTAACAGACGTGAAAACAGCTCGATTAGTATATTTTAGTTATTTCCATAGCATTATGTCGTATTGCATATTACTTTGGGGCAGTGCGTCAGATATTAATATAATTTTTGTTCTCCAGAAACGGGCTATTCGTGCGATATATAAAATGCACCATAGAGACTCGCTTAGAGATAAGTTTAAGGACATTAATATAATGACAGTGCATTGTCAATACATTTATGAGAATCTTATGTATGTACATAAGAACATTGCCAATTTTAAGAAGAACTGTGATATACATAATATTAATACTAGAAATAAGCATAAGCTCGCAGTGCCTGCCACTAGGCTCCATAAAATAAGAAAATCATTCATGGTCATGGGTAACTGTGTAAGATTTTATAATAAACTTCCTAGAAGCGTAACTGACTTGTCTGTTGGTAAATTCAAGAATTATGTAAAACGTAAACTTATTTCTAAAGCTTATTATAGCACTCAAGACTACATGAATGATAACGTGTCGTGGGATTAGTGAAAATCAAGCAATGTTATGTGTAATTATTGTAACGAGTACCTACCTATCAGGGTACTGATATTTTAATTTTAATAATTCTTATTATAATTTTTGACATTTAGAATTTTATTCTAGAAATATTCTAGCCTCTAGTTTTTTATTTATATACTTTTTTTGTGTTGACGATCCTTTTTAGGATTTTTCTTTTATTTCTATAATGTTGTTTTTTATGTTTTTTTATTTTATTTTAGTATAAGTTTATCAATAAATTGCTCTGCTCTCTGTAACTGACGATTCGAAAGTGCTTGTAGCTAGGCCTACTTGAATAAAGAATATTTTGACTTTGACTTTGACTTTGACTTGCCCGTCCACCTGCTGCCATAATATACAATTATGTAGACGGTGAACTTACGTGCCGACATTGTGCGCGTAAATTTATCGCGAAGATCGGCTACATAAGCCATCTTCGGGCGCATGAGCGCCAAACAAATTAGGAGTGGAAGTGGTCGCCATGGCCGAAATCGGTCGGAGTTATTGATTGATTGATATTGTTGTGTCAACAAGGTTCGCGGCAAGTTTATATTGCAAAGCTAGTTCTAAATCAAATGAGATCACAAATTAAACTATTAACCGGTCTAGATAACATAAAACAAGACTGATTAAATACTTTATGGGTTTTGAGTGAAACAACCTTTTTATTGAAATAGATAAACATTCACATATTATTATTTATACGAACACTTGCTATCCTTATCTCGTGCGCATACGTCAGAACCAACGGAGTGGGGTTAGTTGCTGCCCGACCGTTGCCGAGACTGGTGGCGCGACGGGAACCGCGAGGCGTGGTTATGCTAGACAGGCTGGCGTAGGTAAGGTTTTAACATACTTTTTTCAGAGTTGAGTCCTTTTGATGCGAACTTTTGGAATTAAACCGTTTTGTTGCGGCCTTGTGAGAAATAAACCTTTTTGATTTGTACATTACAGAAATAAACTCTTTTTAAACGGAAACCTTTTTATTGTGATATCAACTTCACTACTACAGCAAAAAGCTAGATTACTAGCTTAAGTTTAATCACAATTTATTTAGTTATTATTATTACACGAGAACTTCTTCTACATCATCGCAACAATCGCATTCGACTTCGTCTCGATTTTCATCTACTGATAGATTACATTTTATCTAATATGGTTCTATACCAAGCCAGCTCAGGTAACCTAATCCATTCGTCTCCAAACTGTTTTTTAAGAGGCCATATTCCTTTTAAAATGCTGATTGTTTCAGACATTTTTCTCTATGATAAAACATGTTTCTTAACATAATTTTGATGTTACTACTTAGAACACGGCTATTAGGATTTACTGGTATATATTTGAAACCTACAGTTTGAATTTTTCATTGATAATTTTTGTTTCAAAAACTACTCAAATTTTCAAATTTCACGCGGAAAATTAGTTCTTTCAACTTATTTTCGACTGCACGCAATGAAAGCATGAAATAGCTATGTTACTACCTAGAACTTGGGGAAAGGTATAATTCACTTCAAAAAGTTGGTTGAATTGAAATTATCAATACCTAGATTTTTCATATTATGAAAAAAAAAATTTTTTAAAGGAATGACGCCTCTTAAGCAAATTTTCTTTTTTTTTTGTTTTTTTCTTTACCTGTTATTTTTTAGTGGTTAAATTTTGGAGTCCAACAAAAAATTCTGATTCAACGTATATAAAAAAATCTGTAGGTTAACAAGGCGAAATCTGAGATGTAGTGTAAAAAAGGTAATACCATTAGTAAAAAAAATATATTCCTGTCTTCAATGAAAGTCGTCTTTTCTGTTCAGTATTATATTTTTATTTTCATAGTTGATAATAAGTTTAATGTTGGCGCCCACGCGAACAACACCCGAGCGAATGACAGCTCCAATTGCTTTTTTTTTAAATTCCGCGCAATGGCGTTCAAAAGAGGTTTATCAACAATTAGTTCTGTCATCTTAAAATATACCATTATTTAGTAAATTAGTAAAATACTGCAATTATTGTAAAAATTGTAGACATGCATTGATATTATAAATCTTAATAATATCAGTAAGTAAGTATAATATTATTTCATAGGTCGCTGAAACCAATCAACGTCACACTTCACTATATCTTAGTTTTTAGAAGTATCGACTATATTTGCTAGGCGGTAAGGTTGCTTTCGAAATATCGTGAAATGTGATGTTGATAATAAATGTTTAATTTGTTAAAAAAAGTCTGATTACATAGTTAATTAAACTTCATAATCTCGACTTTTAAATCCACAAAGTAAGTAAGTCTTACACATAATATTAATCCATCACCACAAAATTACATAAGTACTCTGCCTAATTTCAACTCAATCGGAAACCCGAGGTTTATTATTTATTTTTAGTTTATCCATTTCTATACACAATTGTCCAGTTTGTGAGATTCAGGTATTAACAAATACACGTACATAATCAGTGACGTAGCAAGTCTCACTAGCCGTAGTGCCATACCTTAAATGCCGAAGGCCGAGGAGATCGTAGAGTATGTACGTGTGAAGAACGGAATTATCCTGAGGGTCGTGAAGTTGGAGTCTCGTCACAAAGTGAATTTTAATTCTTATGTGTTGGGGGTTCCGACTGACCAGCTAGCGACCTTCATGAAGGAAGAATTTTGGCCGAAAGGTGTTTTATTCCGGCGTTTCCGCGGTCGGCTACCCAACACCACGGACTTACGAAAGACCTAGTTGTTTAGTATTTTCAATATTTAATATGTATGTTAGATTGTAAGGTATTTATCTATGGGCCTTTGATGCCTGAAATAAATGAATTATTATTATTATTAAATTCTTATACCATGGTACAGTCGCCATCAGATATATCGCAGCATATAAGACGTTCATAAATATCTGAACACGACTCTTATTGGGCGTTGATGATGATGATGATGATTTGGTGTAGGGACGCCCGGCCGGAAACAGGCGGGCTGTCGATCGCTTGGCTGCGTTCATTCAGCCCAATTCCCAATTGGAGCCAACGGTTACTGTCCCGGCGGCGCTCCCATACAGCCTTCTTCCTCGAATCTTCTTGATCTCCTGCAGAAGGAAAGGACATCTTTAAGGTTAATGTCCCTCAGCTCTTCCTCTTCTAGATTGTCTTTTCTGAAGATGCTATAGCGTACTATCGCATACATGTCACACTCTGCTATAACATGCTTACTCGTCTCCTCCTGACCACAGTGCGGGCAGTATGGATCACTTACCACATCCATAATGTGTAGGTGCCTGTTGAAGCTATTGTGTCCCGTGATTATGCCTGTTAATAATCTGAGATTTTTCTTACCTAGTTCCAGGAGATACCTGGTCCTTTTTCTGTTCATGCCTCCTAGGATCATCTTCGATTGTCGACATTCCGTTGTCTCTCGCCATTGTCTATTGGCCTCTTCCTCCATTAGCCTAGCTATAACTCCTTTTGTGACCTGCCGATATTGGCAGTGCAGGTTCGGGTCCTATGAGTTCCCTCTCTGCTCCTAGCCTTGCCATCTCATCTGCCCTTTCATTCCCTGTCACACCCTGATGTCCAGGTACCCATGCTACCGTAATCTTTGTGTGTTCTCCAAGTTTGTTCAGGGCTTCTCTGCATTCCTTTACCAAGGACGAGCTTACCGTCTGTTTGTCTAACGCTCTTAGTGCAGCCTGGCTGTCTGTGTATATAACGACTGATCCCACTTCCTGTGAGCATTCATCTATTATTTGTGCACATCTCATTATGCCGCATACCTCTGCCTGAAATACGCTAGCGTACCTCCCCAGAGGTATGTGTGCCTTCTTATCCAGCTTCGGTATCACTATGCCGGCTCCTGCTAGTTTCGTGGATTCCCGCCGAGAACCATCCGTAAAGCAGATAGTCACGGGGTGTTCTACCTCTATTTTCCAGTTGTCCCTGTCTCCTATATGTATCCTATATTTCTTATCGAACATTTCTCGTCTCTTGATAAGGTCGTTGTTTTGGGTAAGCATCCCCATCTTCGAACATGCTTCCCTCTGAATGAGTGCATGTCCCTTGTCCACACAGCTTCCTCTCCATTCCTTGCATGCTTTCATTCTATACCATTGTGTCATGGCCCTCTTCTCCGCTTCTATTTTGAGTGACTTGAGACCGAGCATGATTTCCATTGCTTGCGTGGGCGTTGTCCTCATTGCCCCCGTGATCATAAGACATGCCAGTCTTTGTACTTTTGATAATTCTTTGTGGTATTCTTTTATGTTGGCCTTATGCCACCATACCAGGGCCCCGTATTAGTATCCTGGGTAGTATCACTGCCTTATAAATCCAGTGTATCATGTGTGGTTTCAGGCCCCATTTCCTTCCTACGGCCCTTTTACACTGGTACAGCGTTCTTATGGCCTTGGCCGATTGCTCTCTTATATGTGTTTTATATCTGAGAGAACTGTCTAGCGTTATTCCCAGATATTTTAGCTCCTTGACTACTTCGAGTTCTTTACCATGAATGTTGATAGGTTTCATTTTCTCTATTTTCCTCTTATTGGTAAATAATATTAGTTTAGTTTTATCGGGGTTTAGGTCCAGTCCTCTGCCCCTACACCATGCTAATATATCCATCACCCCTTTCCTCATTATGTCTCTGACTGCATTTAGGGCCACTCCTCGTACAAGTATGACTCCGTCATCGGAGTACGCTTGCACTTATAGACCTCCTTTATTTGTTTCCTCAATTAGGGAGTCTAGAAGTACGCACCACATCAGTGGCGATAGACATCCTCCTTGTGGGAAGCCTCTTCTCGGTCTTATCCGTCTTACTTCTCCTCCGAGTTTCGCCGTTACCGCCCTTCCTCTGAGCATTTTGCTTATCTAGGACCCAATAGCAGGATTTATCCCGTCTCTCCTTAGACTTTCTTCCACCGCTTCGAAGGTCGCCTTGTCAAAGGCCCCTTCCACGTCGAAGAAACATCCTAGTGCGTAGTGTTTTGCTTCCAGTGATCTCTCGATCCTTATTGTCAAATTGTGTAGAGCCGTTTCCGTGGATTTTCCCGCCATGTAGGCGTGTTGGTTTCCATGTAGTGGCTTTCCACTCTCTCCTATTTGTGTTCTTACGAATGCGTCTATCACTTTCTCCAGTGTTTTTGACTGGGCGTTACAGTACATGTTCAGATATTGACATGTGGTATTTCGTCCCTCACAAGAAATCAACGAGGAAACAAAGATAACAAAACAATGAATTCAAACGAATTACATCTTACTTAACTTTTTAAATTTCATAATATGGCAAAACATAGGTACAAGCATGATAACAAATTGTGTACAAACATAAACATTCACATTTATAATCAATCTTCTTCTAGTTCCTTGGCAAAACTGTATGCCACAAGAATACAGTAATAGATATACGACACTGAAATAAAAAAAACCACACTAAGACTGAAATGAAAATATTCAATCTCATATTTTGTGCTCTTTATATTGTATAAACCAAGTATAAACAGTTTTATCTACACCTATTTTGGTAAATTCCAATAACAAGTTCAGATATTATAGGTACTATTGCCCAACGCTACGGGTATAGTTCGAATTCTTTTTCTTAAGTGAATCCCATTAGCTTTGTACCCGATGAACAATACTCATTATCTGTATTGTTAACTGTGGCCACAACTGCCACTTCGAAATGTAAGGCGTTATAAGTGCAAATTACTTTTACACTAAATTCGTTTTTAAGTCAAACTAAATAAGGTTTACTCTTAAACAAAGAGAACACAGATGTTGGTCACAGTTAACAATACAGATAATGAGTATTGTTCATCGGGTACAAAGCTAATGGGATTCGCTTAAGAAAAAGAATTCGAACTATACACACCTCTAGGATTATTTTCGTATGCACTTCGCAGCGGTCGCTATTTACATCATCCACTAATAGAAACAGCAAGTGATTTTTTGACCAGTATCTCTTGTGAATTAATTTTAATTTAGACTTTCTTAACAATACGGTACAAATTAGAATGACTCAGAAATCATTGCAAACCCCTTTTTTGTGCTATAAAAATACCGTTCGAAATTGTATGGATCGTACGCAACCAAACATCTGGTGATCACATTCCTGAAGACGCAACGTGGCATACTTCTTGAATCTGATTTTTT
Organism: Apotomis capreana; assembly: GCA_947623375.1. Taxonomy (NCBI): domain Eukaryota; kingdom Metazoa; phylum Arthropoda; class Insecta; order Lepidoptera; family Tortricidae; genus Apotomis; species Apotomis capreana. The sequence goes on from OX392520.1 coordinate 6,307,711, forward strand.
ACTACTAACAGCCAACTTTTGTGAGCCTAAGCCTAAAGGCCCCGAAGCAATTGCTGATTACGTAAATGAGAAAGAGCTGAAATTACTAGATAAATATCTCGTTACCTTATAGTAGTTTTTTTGTCGTACGGCTTGTGTTTGCGCTCGGCGTTGATGTGCGTGAATTTCTTTAGAGAGGTAACTTCTTGGAATGGTGAAATAAAAAGATGTGCAAATTACGTGCTTAACTTTCTATTGCGATTTTCAGTCTATGTACATGAATCGAGGATGGGGGTGGATGAGGTACAGTTTAGGTGACGTAGTATGACGAACACATATGTGGCGTTGCTATTGGCTGCGACACGCATGACGCGATATTGGTAACTGCATTCGTCCGCCCATAGATGTCGCTACTGGTACGAAACCGAACATGCCCCGGCCTTGAAAGATCTGACTTTCAAGAGGAATCTTGACTTGCTACATCTGTGTCGTCTGGCTTCGGATACACCAATGGACAGATTTTAGTGTATGCGCGTCTCACGATGCCCGATGATGATTGGATGTCTGCTACTCTCGATACTCCGTCTTTGCCAGGTATGGTCTGCAATACGCGTCCCAAATGCCACTTTAATGGAGGGAGATTGTCGTCCTTTATGAGCACTAGCGTGTTTGGCTCCAAGTTTCCACCATTGACCCTCCATTTTGTCCGTGTCTGCAATTCGGAGACGTATTCTTTAGCCCAGCGCTCCCAGAAGTGTTGTCTGATTTGCTCCACTCTCTGGTACCGGTTGAGACGATGCAGCGGCGTGTGTTGTAGATCATCTGTAGCAGGTGACGTCAAGGTTCGGCCAACCAAGAAATGTCCAGGGCTGAGTGGAGTGTAGTCGTGCGGATCAGACGACATCGGAGACAAAGGACGCGAATTCAGTACGGCCTCAATCTGCGTTAATACCGTGCTAAATTCTTCAAATGTGAGATTTGCGTTTCCCACAACGCGACGTAAATGAAATTTACACGATTTTACTCCAGCTTCCCATAATGCACCAAAATGAGCAGCGTAAGGAGGAATAAAATGAAATTTAATATTTTGACTGGTAGCGTAATCAATAATTTCTGAACTACAATTAGACAAAAATTTGGAAAATTCGTGCATTAGAACCACAAAATTGCGACCATTATCCGAGAAAATTTGTGCAGGTTTTCCGCGTCGAGCTATAAACCTTTTGAGCGCCAAAAGATAAGCGCCGGTAGTGAGATCACTCACGAGCTCCAAGTGAATGGCTCGAGTAACAAAACAAACGAATAGGCAGATATACGCCTTACTCGTCTGAGCGCCCCTACCTTTGCGGCACAGTATATATATGGGCTAAAGCAGTATGGAAACTACGAACAAACGGTCGAAACAGCGCGCACACACAGACGCAAGCGTTTACGAGGCGTCTCAACGGACTTCACGGTGATGTAAGTCGCGCGTGGCGCATCGAGACGACCGGTCATTGTTTGTCTTTATAGCGCGTGCGTGCGCTGTCCGCGATTTTTTAAAGATGCCACGAGTGTATTGCGTTGTATACGGCTGCTTGAATTCTGCTTCTTTAAAACCAGAGCTTTCTTTTTTTAAACTTCCTGCTGATATTGGAAGGAAAGAATGCTTTATTATCACTACATAGTATAAAACAAAGCCGCTTCCTGTCTGTCTATTCCTATATATGCTTAGATCTTTAAAACTAAGCAACGGATTTTGATGCGTTTTTTTTAAAGATAGATTGATTCAATATAAAGTTTATACGTATAATACCTACATGCATAATTTATCAGCATTGCATTTTGTATAATCGAATGTTCGGGAGTCGGGACCGACCGACGCGAGGGTGATGCGTGCCGGCGCCGCCGCATGTGCCGCCCGCTCTCCTAACTAACCCCTCGGCTGTCCGTGGATTACATGCGTAAACACGTCGAATACTGCGTGTGCTATGTATATATAAGTATTAATATTGTAAAGGATGACTGTTGTATCTTATAAATATAAGGTGGGCAACACAAGGGGAACTGTCAGTGTGTGTTATGTCAAGTATCGAAATAAAGAGCATGTGAATTTAACCATCGAGTATTAATTAATTACTCCAGCTATCTCTGTTAAAACCGAGATATAACATTGGCGACGAGGCAGTGACGATCCACATCAGTGTTTGTGTAAATTGTAAAAAAAACAAAAACGAAAAAAGTGTGCATTCTTACTAAGCATTCGTGGTTTGACATAACCTAAAAATTATGAGTGATGCAGTCAGTTGAAGATCTGATCAAACAAGGAAAGAAAGCTTGGATACAGGAGAAAACGAAAGAAGAACTAATAGAGATTGCTAATACATTGGCGCAGACGGCATTATTTTCAAACGAAAAAAATACAATTGCTGAAGTCCGACAATATTTACGCGATTGTTTGGAGGACGCTAAAATTGCAGCCGGGCGAGTTAACTTAAGCATGGCTTCGATTACGGGCTTAGAACCATTTACTGGCGATAACTGGAACGCATACCAGGAACAATTTGAATGTTTTGTGATGTTGAATGACATTCCCGACACTAAAAGAGTGCCATTGCTGATAACTAAATTGAGTACCAATGTGTACCAATTATTAACTAACCTGTGCACACCGAAATCCCCAGTCCAAGAAACTTACAAAAACATATGTGATAAACTTAAAAATTACTATCACCCTGTCAAAAACTATGCACTGCATCAAGCAGAATTTAGGAAAAGATGTCAAAAATCCAATGAATCTATTGATGAGTATATTATGGAGTTGAAGAAATTGTCCAAAAACTGCAATTTCACAGATTTAAATGGTGAGATAAAAGAAAGGTTACTGAATGGTACATATTGTGATTCGGTAAAGTTTGAATTGCTTAAACAAGCGGACCAATCATTGGACATGCTGACTCATATTGCAAAGACAGTGGAGACAGCGTACAAGTTGGCATTCAGTAACAACAGGGAGCAGGAGCAGACACAGATGTTTAGATTACAAGGCAAAAATTTCACAAGGAATAAAAGTAATAGTATCCGGCAGAATGCAGCACCGGGAAACAAACAAAACCCTACCTGTTTTTGCTGCGGGAAAAGTGGACACATAAAGGCTCAGTGTTCATTGCGTGAAAAATATTGTAGTGAGTGTGGTTTAAAAGGTCATATTTTCAAAGTGTGTGGTAAAAATAGGGAAGTCAAAGTTAAAACAGTCAATTTAGTAGACAGTACAAGTTTAGAAAATTCTCAACCAAATGAAGAAAAAAACAATTGAAGTATTGAAGAGCATTTTTATACGCTATGGGTACCCATTAAATCTGGTTACTGACAATGGTCCTACATGGACTAGTGGAGAATTTAAAAGTTATTGTAAAATGGTAGGAATAAAGCAAATTTTCACCCCGCCATACCATCCAGCCTCAAATGGTTTGGCCGAACGTTTTGTTGAGTCATTTAAATCTCACATAGTAAAAATAGTAGAAAGTGGTTATAATGTTGATTATGCTTGTAAACTATTTCTTTTCGATTATAGATGTACTGTACACAAAACTACAGGTCAGAGCCCTGCAAAATTAATGTTGGGTAGAGAGTTGAGATGTCGTTTCTCTTTACTCAGGCCTAATCCAACCAGCGATAAAATAGATAATGAACACATAAAAATAACAATGAATAGTAAGGATATGTACAAAACTTTTTCTACTGGTGAAAAAGTTATGGTAAAAGACTTGAGACGAAATCGAAAAAGCTGGTCTCTCGGTAAAATAACTGAAGTCTTGATACCAGGAGTAACATTCATGGTGGAGGTGGAAGGGTTAACATGGAAGCGACATGCCAACCAGCTACTTAAATGCGGGCAGTTACTAGACCTAGGATAATAATGTTAAATTTTTTTTTAAGTGTGGGAGAGTGTTGTATCTTATAAATATAAGGTGGGCAACACAAGGGGAACTGTCAGTGTGTGTTATGTCAAGTATCGAAATAAAGAGCATGTGAATTTAACCATCGAGTATTAATTAATTACTCCAGCTATCTCTGTTAAAACCGAGATATAACAATGACCTTTATATCAATATAAAAATTGATAACAATATAATAATATAAACATTGTGGTGTGTATCCACATAAAAAAAAAGTCAAGTGCAAGTGAGACTCACGCACTGAGGGTTCCGTACAAAAGCTTCCAATTTTAACTGCCTGTTTAAATTAGTAAACTAATTCGATTATTATCTCCTTTATTTATCTTTCATCTTAGGCTAGGTTTTTTACAATAAATGTATATAAAAAGTAAAATACAATAAAGTAGTTACAAAATCTAAATACATTATAAAAAATCTAACCTAGGGTGCCGCCGGCAGCGGGTGACAACCCTAGCGCGTAGGTATTTATCTTCAAAAAAGGCCTTAGTTTCCATACTGCTTTAGCCCATATATATACTGTGTTTGCGGTTCAATATGAATACTGGCCCGGCATAATCGACACCGGAAGTAAGGAAAGGGTAAGTAGGTGTAATTCTTTCCTTAGGTAAGTTTCCCATTATAGGGTTTAGAGTTTTTCCTCTTAATCGTTTGCAAGTAACACAATCATAAAAAACTTTTCGCGCGAGATTCCTACCGCCTAAAGGCCACCACGTATCGTGTAATTCAAAAAGTAATGCCTGAGGTGCGGCGTGTAATAGTTTTTTTATGTTCGTGGAGAAACAACAACTGTGTAAATCGATGTTTACTTGTTATCAGAATCGGGTGTTTTTTATCGAACGAAAAGTACTGCGAATAGCCGATGCGACCCCCGACTCGCATGACGTCATCATCATCGATAAATAAATTTAATTTACTTAAGTTGTGTTTTGACTTTAGCTCGTGTTTATTAACCAACAGCTTGTACTCATCTGGAAACGATTCTAGTTGAGACAGCCTGGTTAATAACTTTGTTGATTCTCGCAGTTCTTCGACACTTATACTGCCCGTACGCCTATTATTTTTATTGCGCGCGTTATGAATAAAACGCAAAACGTAAGAAGCGGCGTGTATCATGCGCGAGAACTGTGAGAATCGTTCAAACGGGAATACTTGTAAAGGTTCGGTATTGACAGTGAGCGTAAAATTTATATTAGATTTAACTTCGGGTAATACATCGTGCGCGTCATCGTTACTCGGAACTTGAGATAATTTTTTTATATTGATATTGAAATTAACATCTTGTAAAAAATTCGGTCCGTTCCACCATAAGCTAGACCCAGCAAGGTCTTCCAAATTGACCCCCCTGGAAACCAAATCGGCGGGATTTTCTTTACCACTAACATGTCGCCATGGAAGCCCTTTGGTTAGCTCATGGATCTCGGTAACACGGTTTTGAACGAACGTCTTCAATAGATTTTTTTGATGACTGAACGCTATGATGTGTTCAACATTTATATCTAATATTTATTTATTTTAACAAATCTCATGCATGCATCCAAATATTATATCCACAGCGCAGGTTTCGTCATAAATACAAAATGAGCATCCGTAGCAAACATCGTCAAAATGACACGTAATTTTTTATCAGCAACAAGCTTCGTCCAAGTGATACAATATAATAATCCGCAACACGCTTTGTCAATAACCCATCAAAAATCAAACTCCGGCCTGACGAGTACCTGGCGGAAATGTTCCAAAAATGCTAGCAGCATTGCCCCGTTGTATTGCCAGCGATATTTGCTGAACCAGGTACGAGCCAGACCGGGGATCACAACCTCTCTCTCTCAAACGCTGTCCGATTTTTTTTAATAACGACTTGGCCTCTGAGCACCAGGGTCCACCCGTCTCGACAGCCACCGGAACAAATGATGGCCGTTGGCCTCAACTGATGCCCCACAAATACATTGGTGAGGTTCACACACCGAACATCCTAACCTAAGTGCTACCCCTACTCTTAATGAGTCATTGTCTAAAAGTGTACCTAAATGCGACGATGGTAACGCATGTAACCATGCGCTAGACTCAGGCTCCACCACAGCCTTCAGACGGGCCTCATCCACCCCGGACGCCGCTTCCAAAAGATCGTTATAAAACTGCCTGCTCAGTATATCGTCCCAGGATCTTTGCGATTTCACGTTATCGGGTCTAGTATCATTAGGAGATCGAACCCTCCACTCGATTAATGCTTCCTTTAAAAACGGAACCTGAAAACTGTCACCATCTACAGACAAAATACGAGTGACAAGTTCCCTGGATGCGTGAGTGGAAGCCAAAAATGCGACAAGCCCGACATCTTGTACTTGCCGTACTCCGAGACCACCATACCGAACGGGCAGCACCGCCTGAACCCATTGCGTTTCGCTGAACCTAACGTTTAATATTGTCTCAAGGCCATGCTGTAGAATTTGGTCCAACTCGATCATTTCGCGAGGGAACAACCAAGAGGGCGCCGTCCTCAAAATGTAGGTCATACGAGGCATTGAAAAGGAACTGCGCAACAAAACCAAAGCGACATGTGCCGATAACTGTTGAAGATGGGTGAATGATCCAGACAGAGCATCCGACTTCTTTTTCATTGTGGCAGGAACACCTTCTAAAAAAATTGGGGCTCCTAAAAGAGAGAACGACCCCCTGTCCATAATTTTCAGCCCTGGAAGAACCGATTGAAACCCAGAAATAGGCACAAACAAACTACAAGAAAACAGCTCACATTTCTCTGCATTAACCTCTAAGCCAATGGCTGATAAAGATGGCACAATTTTTTCACATCATTCAGTACTACATCAGGCGCTCCCCCAATAGTACCATCATCCAAATACCACACGTTCAAGGGGGATTCTATTGCAGTAATATGTTTTTGAATGGCCAAACAAAATATCAATGGACCCAATGGATCCCCTTGCTGCGCACCGACTTGAGAAGACAAAGCGTTGCAATTATAAAAAAGCTTACTAGGCGAAGCATAGCACTGGTAGAGGAATGGATATAGAGAAGGTACCAAATCCTTTACTTCATCCAGCAGTGTATCCCTCTCAACGGAATTAAAAGCATTCTTTATATCTAGCTTTAGTATAACTTTGTCTTCATTGCCATGCGCCAGTGCAAAAGAACGTGTGGCATGAATTGCCGCCTCACAACCCAAAGGAGTGCCAAACCCGACTTGATGAGGCTGTAGGTAATGCGCCATGTTCTCCCTAACAGAATGACAACCCAACTTGGCAACCAGCCGCCTTATGGTATTGCCTATAGCAATAGGCCTAATGCCTCCATCTTTTGTTTCCAAGGCGCACATGGAAGCTCCGTACAAATATGGGCAAACTTGTGGATGAACCATTCCTCTTAAAAGAAAATTGCAAAGCCTAGTTAAGGAGTCTAGTAATTTAGGCCCATTGCATCCTGCAGAAGAAGACGTAAGTTCTTTCAAGTGCTGCGGTCGCAGGCCATCCAACCCAGCAGCCGATCCATTATAAAAAGAACCCAATGCTTCAACTACTTCCGATGACGTCACGCTTAAAAACGGAGTGGATAAATCAGGCTCAGCGGGTACCACAAGCTGCCTCGACGGTGAAGGATGCTTAGTTTTTAATTCCCCTAAGGTTTTGTCATTATTAGGAGCCAATGAAGAATCCGACATCAGAAGGCGGACTGCTCCCCGCAAATCACCCTCGTGTACCTTTGCTTCTATTGCGCGATAAACAGAATATGGCTTAAACTTAACATTATCAGGAAAATATACACGATTGCCCTCAATATTTTCTTTCACCTTAGACGTCAGTGACTTCTGAAGACGTCAGTGACTTCTTCAATAGATTAGGTTGCATGCGTAACCATCCTAACACAGTAGTCGAATCCGACTAGAATATTATCTCGTCGAACTGACAATGAATGTTTTTTAGGGTTCCGTACCCAAAGGGTAAAAACGGGACCCTATTACTGAGACTTCGCTGTCCGTCCGTCCATCCGTCCGTCCGTCCGTCCGTCCGCCTGTCATCAGGCTGTATCTCAAGAACGGTGATAGCTAGACAGTTGAAATTTTCACAGATGATGTATTTCTATTGCCGCTATAACAACAAATACTAAAAATAAAATAAAATAAATATTTAAGGGGGGCTCCCATACAACAAACGGGTTGTTTGCGTTAACTTTGCACCTCATTTGTATGGGGCGCTATACATACCAGGTGCAAACTTAACTTAACCACTTAAGGATGAAAAGTGTTTGTACGGAACCCTCGGTGCGCGAGTCCGACTCGCAGTTGCCCAATTTTTTATTACCTTATCGTATAGTTTGGCACCTAAAAGTGCGCCACTCAGCTCAAGTCGTGGACAACTTAGTACTTTCAAAGGAGCTACTTTACCCTTCGAGCATAACAAGCGCGATGATACCTGTAAGTTACTATTTATCGTGCGAATATAAATACAACTACCATACGACGTTTGTGAAGCGTCCGAAAAAATATGCCTTTCTACGCGTGTATAGTCGTGAATGCCCATTACATAACGCGGTACACGAATTGAACTTAAAACTGCTAATGATTTGGTAATGATTCCAAGTGCGCGCGACATCTGACGGAACTTCTTGGTCCCAATCCACCTTGAGTAGCCACAGACGCTGTAATAACACCTTTGCCTGCATTATTGTGGGGCTTAATATACCGACGGGATCATATATTTGTGATACGTGGGATAAAATACTGCGTTTTGTTATTGTACTGTTGTCACTTGCACAAGGAAACTGCGAGTTAAAATAAAAGTGATCATAATAATAATTGTTCCATGCTATGCATAATGTTTTAGAACTGTACTCAGTATCGAACGTAACTTGTTTATGCGTATCTTCAAGTATCGTAGGTAAGTGAGTCCCTAATGATATCGCGTCAAAGTTGAAAATCCACTTCCGTAATGGAAAACAACCTAACTGCAGTGTTCGCGCGGTTTCGTTACACAGTCGTAATAACTCGTGTTTGTCCTGTGACCCGGTTATTATATCATCAACATAGAAATCTTCGTTAATTATTCTTTTAACATCTGGGTCTGTAAATTCTATCGCTAATTGTTTCAAACAACGGACGCTTAAAAACGCCGAACTAGCCATGCCGTATGTGAGTCTGTTTAAACGGTAAATACTTATCGGCTGGTCGGGATTGTCACGCCATAGAATCAATTGAAGGTCACGTTGTTCTTCTGTTATTAGAATTTGGCGATACATTTTAGCGACGTCTGCGCAGGCGACGTAACGATGCTGCCTAAAACGTAAAAGAATGGACAGAAGGTCCCCTTGGATTGCTGGCCCTACTATCTGAAGGTCATTGAGAGACACGCCAGAAGAAGATTTTATATTGGCCTGAAAAACTGTGCGAAGTTTCGTGGTGGTGCTATGTTCGCGAAAAACACCATGGTGTGGCAATATGAAATGTGGCGAGCCATACGACGTAACTTTATTCATGTGTCCTGATTCTTCATACTCATGAATAAAGTCCGTGTACAATTTTTTTTAATGGTTCTGACCGCTGTAAACGTTTTTCCAGCGCCAGAAAACGACGTTCCGCGAGAGGATACGTTTCTCCCAGGACATCGGGTGACTGCTTGAGTGGCATGCTGACACAGAACCTCCCTTCACTATCGCGCGTAGTAGTACGAACAAAGTATTCCTCGCAAGCCTTCTCTTCATCAGACAACGCGTTCCTAGTCGCCGTCAGTTCCTCGATTTCCCAGAAACGTCGTAACAACGAATCTGTCGTCTGCGTAAAGTTGCATTGGGTGTGGCCTTCAATGCGTGCGTTTAAATTGATCGGACCACTTTACCCAACCAAGCTTACTATTCAGCAAATAAGGCCCGTTATGTAACCTTATCTTGCCCTGCGTAAGTAGATCCCAAAACTTATCAGCCCCGTTTAATATGTCGATGTTTTGTAAATCTAAAAATTGCGGATCGGCTAATTTTATATTGTCTGGAATACAGAAACTTGCGCGATTTTCAAATACAATTGGCATTGTTGCTGTTATTTGCGGTAAAACAAAACAATGTAAATTCGTTGTGTAGGCATTGATGCGCGATTTTATTTGTATGTCACAGGTTTGCGTACACTGTGTCACAGAATTACCTACACCGCGTATTTCGTGAGTGGACTGTACTAGTGGTGCGCCTAATAATTCGGACAACGCCTTTGTAACGAAACAGCGTTGGGAACCGTTATCAAGAAGTACGCGCGCTATATGACATTTATTATATTTTAATAATTCGGACAACGCCTTTGTAACGAAACAGCGTTGGGAACCGTTATCAAGAAGTACGCGCGCTATATGACATTTATTATATTTATCCGTAACTTCGACAAGGGCTGTTGACAACAAGACCGGCTGGAGCGACCCATGTGTGCGTTGCAATGGAATGTAAAAAAATATAACTAAACAGAAAATTTAATGTTGTTTTTAAAAATGTATACATATTGGGCACATCTGATACAAAAAGTACCTTGAAAAAAATGTTGATGTTAAGCCTAGCCTGCGTGTTCTAGTACATTTTGCTAAGTCGCGAAATTGTGTACATCGGGATACAACCACCAAATTTCTACCACAGATAGAATATTCTGCGGTGATTATTTTCAGATGTAGAAGGAAGTCAGATTCGTCTCCTGTGCGGCGGGAAAGCGGGGTGAATAGGACAAAGGAGTCCTCTTTTTCTTTTTATATTACTGATCAGGTAACGCTAGTAGGACTTGTGTCGTATCGTTTTCGTGTAAAACAGATATCAAGAATTCATTTTTCATGTTATTTATTCATAACACCATATAAAAATATGGTTGTATTTCCGAAATTGTAAAAATCACAACAAGTTTTTTTTATTCAGGGAGATAAATTAGTTATATTTCCTGAATATTTACAACTAAAAAAAATATTGCAAAATAGCAAATTTAATCTTGTTTCTAAAAATATATAAATATTGGGCACTCTTCATACAAACAGTAACTTAAATAAATTGTTGATGTTGAGATTAGCCCGCGTGCTCGTGATACATTAGCAAAAAAAAAATTGTTTTAATTACATTAATTTGTTTTTCTAGGACGTATATAGTAAATATTTTATGTAAAAGCATGTTAATAATCATTATTTAATGTATTTAATGAAGCGAAATAGGATGCGTTCGGAGATTTACGTTGGTTACGCCTACGTAAATATATATTTTCAGCTACTGTTTGTATGAGAAGTGCCCAACATTAATATATTTTTAGAAACCAGATTAAATGAACTTTTTAAAATAATAATAATAATTTGAAAATGTTCACGAAATTGAACTAATTTACCTCACTGAATAAAAAAACTTGTTGTGATTTTTACCTTTTCGGCCATTACACCCATATTTTTATTTAGAACTACTTATACGAAAATAACATAAAAAATGAATTTCTGATATTTGTTTTACACGGAAACGATACCAAACACGTCCTGGTAGACTTAACTGATCAGCAATAAAGAAAGAAAAGAGGGATACTTGGCCGTATTCACTCCGCTCTCCCGCCTCACAGGGGACGAATCTGACTTCCCTCCACATCTGAAAATAATCACCGTGGAACACTCTATCTGTGGTAGAAATTTCATGCTTGTAACCCGATGCGCACAATTATGTTAGAAAACAGCGGCTTAGCAACTCTACTAGTAGTGAAATTTTTGAATATCACAGAGATCCTTTGAATTGTGAACTAGTGACAAATAAGTGTCTCTAAATGCGAGCCAGTTTTCAAATTTTTCGTCAAAGGTTTTTAATGCTATAGTCGGTAATTTAACTGCATTAAATGTGTTTTGCGAACCAGTTGACTTGAAACTCATAGTGTTCTCACTACCGTTAAGAATGTACTCCACTTGAGCCACTGCATCGTAGTAACAATCTTCAAACTGATCTCGCTGCGTTAATTGATCATCGAGATTTGAGTCGAGTACAAGCGTTTCGATTTGTGTTTGAAGATCGTTAAATTCGGTGTATAGGCTCGCTGCTCCTTGTACACGTAACTTTAAATTAGCACGACATGAAGCAGGTAATGCGTTACGGTTTTCTCTACAACTTAGGACGTAGGTGGCGAATTTTGTGAGTCTAGCCTTAATGACACCACGTTTTTTTTTTACAGACTGCCCTAGCTGGCGATTTGTCGCGTGATTTCCTCTCAATATCGGGATTTAGGCTCATTTTGGTTATAGAAAGCTGGAGTACTCACGTGTGGACCTTGGACCCTGGTACAAAAAACAGCAATTGCAAGCGGCGGCAAGGGCTGCTCGCGGTCACAACAGAATCACTTATCGCGGGCGTTTACTGAAATTGAAATAAGCACGGTATTAAGCAACTGCAGACAATGGTTTTGGTGCTATGAAGAGGCTGGCCGTCCGTACCGAAATATGCGCGTTTAAAATCGTTGCGGCTGTCCAGTTCTCGTTCCATACAACACTCCTTCCCAATTAGCGTGTCCTTGGGTGTCCTGTACTGCAATCGCGCCTTTCCACCAAGAAGAAATGCTGACGTGCGCTTTCTCTTCTCCAAAGATGTTCTCTATAGGTGCTGTTGCTCGGGATCGGCGAAGAAGGATCAAATTATGTTTGCGCTCGGCGTTGATGTGCGTGAATTTCTTTAGAGAGGTAACTTCTTGGAATGGTGAAATAAAAAGATGTGCAAATTACGTGCTTAACTTTCTATTGCGATTTTCAGTCTATGTACATGAATCGAGGATGGGGGTGGATGAGGTACAGTTTAGGTGACGTAGTATGACGAACACATATGTGGCGTTGCTATTGGCTGCGACACGCATGACGCGATATTGGTAACTGGATTCGTCCGCCCATAGATGTCGCTACTGGTACGAAACCGAACAGCTTGTTTTTTATAAGATGATTCGAGCCGAAACTAATTCCATAGCAAATGCCTAATAAATAATAACATTATAGTGCTATTTATAGCTACAAAGATCAAAACGCAAAGATTCTTACCTACCGTACCTTAAATTCTTATACCATGGCATGGTACATTTAGGTATTATTTATAATAGAGCCACAGACCCGAACAAAAATGACAAAAAAAGTGGCATCGTTATCATGTTCAAGTAGATAGCCAATAACGCTTATTTATAATTTATAACAACATAATTACTTCGTACAAAAGAACTCATTGCTCAAACGTTTAAGTGTCAAATTGACTAACGTACTTATTACCACAAATATTTTTCGTGTAAGTAAATTAACTTTTTTAGCGTATTCTGACTCATGTCTCTTGTCAAACTTGCACGAATGGAGCAGATTTTAATATTCATACATACTAAAAATATTTTCATTATTATTTTATTTAGGTATCAAAATATATTTGATGTTTGAAATAAATAAATTCGTAAATTGTTAATAATAAATTAAGTTACGTTTTTATTTATGCATTAAAGGGTCCCGACACTGCATAGAAGGGATCAGTAATAATGACATTATTTCTCACCACATCTTGTTCTAGTATGTAAAATGAGAGTAAGGCAAGAGCAAACTATTAACATTTTTAACCCTTTAAAGTTTGATTTTATTTGTCGGTGGCGTGGTATGCACGGCAGCACACGTTGTCTTTAGGTGATCTTGTCGTTTAAGGGTTTTAACTGACAGTTTCTAGACGCTGAGACAAAATAAAACAATGACAACAGAGCAATTTATTTATTAATTTATTAATGTAACCATTTTACGCTTCTTTTGATCAAACATACAGAATATATATGATTATGCCGAACACACGAAAGACGAATTATTTGGCTGAAATTATTCTTAACTCTTGCTAAACGTGACCTTAATTTTTCACGTTGTTTAGGATTGCGTGAGAATCTTTAATAAAAAAAATAGGATAAATATTTATTGCACTCTTTTATTTATTAATAAAATAAAAAACTATAGCGACTCCTTAGATTTTTGTTCTGTGATGAAGTGCATTTTGTAGGGACCATGTTAATAATTCTAATCTAAAATATGCTATGATTTTACATAGGATTCATTAATTAATCAATAGAACCTACGTAAAAAAGAATATTCCGACCTTTTTCTTTATTTTATTGCTGTTGTTATTTGTGTCAGTGCATCTGGAAAGGTACCTTGTTTCAGGTATTGAGTTATGCATAGTTCCAAAAAGTAGATTAAATTTTCTATCAATACAAAAAAGAATAATGACTGTAGGTGGAACCACTATTTTTATATAAATTTTTGAATTTTCGACTTCCGAAATGCACAAGTTGAGAAAATTGCATTTAAAGTTTATAGTGGCAAAAAACACACTTCTACTTCGAAGTTACATAGTGAAGGGTATAATCATAATCTTTGAATGTTAAAGAATTATAATAAAGGTGAATTGTCTAAAAATACATGTTAATTATTCTGATTTCTTAGGTTGAACATGCCAGGGTGGAAGAAACACGAAGGTGTTAATTATACCCAATTCATAAAGTAACGAGATTAAAACTGTTAGTTTCTCATCATAGTTACATATTCTATGGCATTTTGGGACAATTGAATGAAAGAAAACTCCATAATCATAAAGAAATTTAATAATTACCGCATTTTTAACAGTTACAAAAAAGATCACTTATAATATTAAAAACCAACAAAATAATTTGTATATTCATGCCATATCACAAGATCAAATGGTATTTAGCGTGGTGTACCACAATGGTATAATAGAAATGGTGTTAAAGCAGTTTTTTTTTAACAATAAAGTTTAGTGACTCGGTCGAAACTTTTGTATGGAAATGTAACTAGGGTACCTTGTCACGACATTTACTAAACTTTAGTAACTTAAACTCGAAGATCACTATTTTAGTACCTATAATGCAAGAAATATCTGTAACAAAATGTTTTTTAGGATAATTATAGCGGAAATCAATGTATTCTTATTTATAAAACTTCTGTTTTAGTCGTGTAAGACATCAAGTTTAGCATTTTACTAAACTGGGTACCTTGTCACGCTAAGTCATTATCTTACATAAATGGAGTAACTAGAAAAAATAACTCAATTGTGTACATAACTGCACCTAATTTATGATTTATCAGTCTTTCAATCAATAGGTATTACTAATTGTATTTGTCTTGTTTCCTTTTGTAAACTTTTATTGGTGTGCAATAAAGTATTGTATTATTATTATTATTATTATATGGGATCACCTCTAGTGGAATAAAAATTCTTGTCATAAATTTGATTGTCATAACTCATTTCGCATAATGGCTTTTCTCATACATGTTATTTGTCATAAATTGTTATTTGCATAACATTTTATACGTCATAATTGTTGTTTGGCAGGCTGTTCATAAGCATAATTTAGTATGGCACAAAATCTCGAATCATATTATTGAATGTCATAATAATTGATAGTACGAAGAAGAGCAACGCATAAATTATGGCTTTCATAATTAATGGCAATACACATCATATAGTATAAGTTATATCACATGTACCAAATATAACATTTGAAATAATGATACAAAACTTACATGAGTAGAAAAACAAAAAGGGGGGACGGGGGGGCGAAGCCCCCCACAAGGGGGGCTAGGGGGGCGAAGCCCCCGCATTAAAAAATCCTTCTCCACACTGACCTCTTCGTTGTAGGTTAGGTTAGGTTAGAATTGTGAACCTATAAATACGAACATCGGCCAGAAAAGTAGGTTAGGTTAGGTTTGAAAGAACTGCGACCCCTAAATGAACTGCTGCCAGAAAAGCAGTATGATGTTGATATAAAAACATTGTGAGATTAATTTTTATGTTCTTCAGTATTATGCGCCAATGCACGATATGCATAAAAACATTATGACGATTAATGATTATGATTCAGGTTGATATGCTCCAAAATTATATGACATTCCTTACTTATGCGTAAAAACATTATGGTCATAAAATTTATGCGGATCAATTAATGACTATACACCTTATGCGCAAGAACTATTATGACAAAAGTGGTTATGCACATCGACATTATGGCTTTAAAATTTATGCAACCCAATATGGAACCTAATTATATACGTCAAACATTCCCCTTCCCCGCCCCATCCCCCGGCCCCTCGGCACCTTCACCTTCAGCACCTTTCCAGCCTCTGATCTAAGTATAATGGCAAACGTATTAAATTAAAATAAATAGTTATTTCATACAAGAGTCATGCAAGTTGAATGTTTTCTTATAAAAAACATTTTTTTTTTGTTCAAAAAATTATTTTGCTATAGAACGATCATATACCTTATCTTAGAAAGAGGTAGTTGACTACCCGCGATGGAAATATTGACAAAATTATTCAAAATTTAAAGGCTTTTAAGACATGGCGTGACAAGGTACCCTGACTACTAAACTTTATAGTCAGAGAAATATACTAAAAAAACATAATTTTACTGATATTCTTGTACACACGTGTTCCTTAGGATGTAAATAACCCAATTATAACACAAACCCATTTTGGCACTTTTTCACCAGCTTCCACAAAAACTCATGTAACTGTAACTAGATGTCGTGACTGTGAGGTACCTTTCCAGATGCAATGACACATTTGTGCAATTTTTCACTGAACATTTAGTCATTTTTGAGACCGGTCACGTGTCATGGTCTAAACAAGACTGTTCGGCCAACTAATGCGATTTGTGATTTTGCATTACTTACTTGGGAGGGTGCCATTTTTTCCGTCTGATTGTGTGTCCATGTAATTATTACGTCAATGCCCTATGATTTAAACAATTTAGTAGGTGAGGCCTCTAAAAATATTTGATACCATGGCCATGGTATCAAATATAGACAAGAAAATATTTGACACTTTATACTCTCGCGGTTTGTACTCATAATTAACACAAATTATAACGGTTCTAACGTGATATTTCTTATTTACCTTCATAATCTAACGTTTCGGCGGGGTTGCACACGCCGTGGTCTCAGATGTGCTGGTGAAACAGCGAGTTGTTACTGGAGCTGTCGGCCAAATGTAGTACTACCCGACGAAAATATCTAATAAAATGGATGGGTAGGAAGATAAATGTTCGACTACCACCCATTTATTTACTAATTATTGTCACCGGTCCAACACACAACACTCACAACATCCGCGCACAGATTCGCAGATATATCCCGCGGTTTAAACTTTTTAATCACTGGTCCCCAAGTTTGCGATAAATTAAAACCATCTTCCCGGTTTAAATTCTTTGGGTGTTTCTTGATTTCAATTGCTTCCCTTACCATCCGTGGAGAATAGTGCTTTTCTGTGGAAAGAATTTTCGGTTTGTGCAACTCGATCCAGTGATTCGTTCCAGATGTTAACAAATGTTCAGCTATTGTAGATTTTTGTATTTGGCGATTTCTGACTGCTGCTATGTGTTCTTTCACCCTCTCCTGAACACTCCGCTTAGTTTGGGCAATATTCGAACTTCCACAGCTACATTCTATCTTGTACACACCGGGATTTTGGAAAGGTATAACATCCTTTGGGCTGCGCAAGAAATTTGCTACTTTGGATGGGTGCCGTTCAATTTTTATACAAACTTTTATTTAGCATAATTTCATTTAACTACTATTAAAATTCATTATAAACATGATGTATTAAAACAATATGCATAATGCTGTTGGCCATAATAATTAAATAACAGAATACTGTATAATCATAAAAACATTCTTTATAACGATCATTAGGAATAATGTTACTTGTTATAACATACGTTCCGTATAATGATTAAAATTTAGAACTAATTTTTAACGAAAGATCAAGTGACATAATATTATATGATATATTCGGTGTCAATCATAGTATTCATCATCATCATCTCAGCCATAGGACGTCCACTGCTGAACATAGGCCTCCCCTTTGGACTTCCATATATACCAGTTGGAAGCGACCTGCATCCAGCGCCTTCCGGCGACCTTTATAAGGTCATCTGTCCATCTTGTAGGTGGACGTCCTACGCTGCGCTTGCTGGTCCGAGGTCTCCACTCGAGCACTTTTCGGCCCCATCGGCCATCTGCTCTGCGTGCTATGTGGCCTGCCAATTGCCACTTCAACTTGCTAATCCGGTGAGCTATATCGGTCACTTTAGTTCGTCTACGGATTTCCTCATTTCTGATTCGATCACGTAGAGACACCCCGAGCATAGCCCTCTCCATTGCTCGTTGAGCGACTTTGAGCTTTGAGATGAGGCCGATAGTGAAAGACCACGTTTCGGTGCCGTAAGTCATCACTGGTAACACACATTGGTTGAAGACTTTCGTCTTGAGGCACTGAGGTATGTCGGACGAAAAGACATTGCGTAGTTTCCCGAACGCTGCCCAGCCGAGTTGGATTCGGCGGTTGACCTCTTTCTCGAAGTTGGACCTACCTAATTGGACCACTTGTCCTAGGTATGAGTCAACAACTTCGAGTACCGAGTTTTCAACAGAGACTGGGATGGGCACAACCTTGGCATTTGACATGAGTTTCGTCCTGTCCATGTTCATTTTTAAGCCCACCCGTTGAGAAACTCGATTGAGGTCATCGAGCATCATGCTGAGTTCCTCCATCGACTTTGCCATGACTACGATGTCGTCGGCAAACCGAAGGTGAGTGATGTATTCGCCATTGATGTTGATGCCAAGTCCTTGCCATTCCAGGAGCTTGAAGGCGTCTTCCATAACGGCCGTAAACAGTTTCGGGGACACAACGTCCTCTGCTCCTGAACTCGGACCGACATGGTGGCGTTACTATACAAACACTGCAACACTTCAATGTACCGATAGTCAATATGGCATCGCTGAAGTGACTCGAGCACCGCCCATGTTTCCACTGAATCGAAGGCTTTCTCATAGTCCACAAACGCTAAGCATAATGGCAAGTTATACTCTTCAGTCTTCTGTATAACTTGCCGCAGCGTATGTATGTGGTCTATGGTACTATAGCTTCTTCGGAAATCGGCTTGTTCGGGAGGCTGGAAGTCATCAAGTCTATGTTCGAGACGGTTCATGATGACCCTTGAAAATAACTTATAAACATGGCTTAGAAGCGTGATGGGCCTGTAGTTCTTCAATAGGCTGTTATCACCTTTCTTGAAGAACAGTACCACCTCGCCTCTATTCCATGCTTCAGGCGTTTTGCCCTCGGACAAGACGGAATTAAAGAGCTTCTGGAGGACCTTAAGTACCGGTGTTCCACCCGCTCTCAGAAGCTCTGAGGTGATTCCGTCTTCGCCCGGCGCCTTGTTGTTCTTAAGCTGCTTCAGGGCCATCCTAATCTCGTACAGACTGATGTCCGGGAAGTCTTCGGTATAATGTCGGGACAGCTTGGTTCTTGGATCGCCTGCCAAGCTGTCAACGGGCTTAGCGACTGAAGTGTATAACTGACCATAGAACCTCTCGATCTCGCCTAGAACCTCTGCTTTGGTCGACGCTATGCTGCCATCTTCCCGTTTCAGCTTGGTCAGCTGGCTTTGTCCAATAGACTTGTCTTTTGCGAACACTTTGGAGCCTTTGTTCTGCTCAGTGGTCTCTTTAACACGGTTCGTATTAAAGAGCCGCAGATCATGTCGCAAGGACTTCGATATACGTCTATTAAGCTGCCTATATGACCTCGCGTCATCGGGAGACTGCAACTGTAGCGATCGTTGATCTCGTCCACTGGTGCAAAGTTCTCCAGACAAGCGAAGCGGTTGGAGAGCTCGAGTTAAAAGCTCAAAATCATAGTATTATTAAAGTATAAAACCAACTACCGATTCTACAGCGGAGTCTCTCGTATCCATTTTTCTGACAGAGCTGATTTTTCTGGCTGTTGCGGAGCATGTTGTCGAGGCCGGTGCGTCCCATTTCGTACGTTTCGATAAGGCACGGTTGTTGGTTCGTGAGAAACGCTGTGTACAACGGAAGATACGTGAAGCTATCGAAATTGGACGGCGCCCGAATTTCAACCGAGACGGTGGTTGGGCTCTACCTCCAGCATGGAAACCTGTGATTCCGGCGTTAAAAAACATCTCGCGTTCAGACAATGTCGTTGATACAATAAGTCAAGTGTGCGTGGTATCAGTGGGTAATAGTGAAAATGCAGTGACAGACAGTCCAGTGGTGACAGCGCAAGACCCCTGCCCTCCCCGCGCCGCGCTATCTGCGCGTGCGCAGAGGGCGGCAAGAAGAGCGATTAAAAGTGCAGTGGGTCGCGAGTCGCGTAGCAGCACGGATAGTTACCCCTGATGAAGAGCTCCAAATGAGTTCGAAACATGTCGGGCCGTTCCTGACAATTTTTACGTGAGTTTATACCGTTTTTATAATTAGTAAAATTGTTGATGTCGAAACATTTTGATTATATTTGTATTGTTGCTATAATTCATCATTGAGGGTATCTATCGTTTTGCACTGACGTTACGTCTTAACTCGGCCGGCTGCAAGAGTAGGGGTTTTGTAAAGCCACGCTTTGTACAGCCATATTTTCCGAATCCATTATGTCTCAAAAAGCATGCAAGCATTACGCATACGTGGTTACAATACAAACCTAACCTAACCTACAGTTTTCGGTTTTGGACACATGTTCCATTTTGTCGCAGTTCTTCCTAACGGTATGTATTAGTATATGATTACTTACTAAATACTGTGTCTTTTTGAATCAATCCTGGCTATGCATTTGCTTATTGAATTTTGATGTAATAGTAGATTATTTACGATTAAATATACAAGCAAGCATGCAAGCATTTTGACGCTCCGCTCGCTTCGCTCGCTCCACTATACGTGGTCAAAATAGAAACCTAACCTTACCTACAGTTTTCGGTTTTGGACACATGTTCCATTTAGGTGCAGTTCCTTCTAACGGTATTAGCATACTCTTACTTACTAAATACATACTGTTTCTTTTTTAATCCATCCTGGCTATGCATTTGCTTATTGAATTTTGATGTAATAGTAGATTATTTACGAGTATACATACAAGCAAACATGCAAACATTTTGACGCTCCGCTATACGTGGTCACAATACAAACCTAACCTAACCTACAGTTTTCGGTTTCGGACACATGTTCCATTTTGGCGAAGTTCTTCCTAACGGCATTAGTATACTCTTACTTACTAAATACTGTTTCTTTTTTATTGATTATTGATTAAAAATAGTTACCGAAGAATTGCATTTTATTATTTATTATTTTATAATATGCCAGCAACGAACTACCTACTCCGCGTATAGTAGAGTATATCCGGTATTTTAAGATCAAGTTCTGTCAAACTGGCACAAGTGAAAAGCGACCTTAAATTTACACCTAATACAGTTGTTTGTACCTTGTCCCAAAGTGACTTCATTTATCCTTAGAGATCGGACAGGCTATATAGATCGGATAGGCCTAAGCAAAAATAACCTACTTTATTACGATCAAAAATTAAGGGTAAAATTCGTTTAAAATTGATTTGTACATGAAATTATTCTTCTTTGTTTGAAACATGTATCGTTGTTTATGTTATTTGTACGGTTTTTGTAATAACATTTAACAGATGGTCATTTACTTCGCCTATGGACGGCGGGGTCATCGGGATGCCGCGGTAGGTAATTTTATCCGCATTGACAGTGTCAAATAAGTCACATTATTTATAAAAAAAAATGGTTGCCTGTAAAGTCGGTTTTACGGGCGAAGGAAGATTTTACGTGACAACGTCTTTTTCTCGGTAGAATATTTATTTGTATCATATCCATTCACAATTTCCCTAACAACATTTTAAGGGTTACTTTCTGAACGCACCCATCACATGTGTCATTAATGTCATTATAGTGTCGTTATTTCACATGTTTTAAATCTAAATATGCGATAATCAGACTATTATGCATGTATGTTGTCGATTTCAAACCCTTATTTAGTCTAGATCTACATGTAATTATTCTAAAAATACCGAACCGACGGAACAAACATCATATGTTTGACAGGTAAGTACGAACAGTTTGTATTTGTATGGGAATATAAAATTATCGTTTTTATTATTTTCCACTCATTTATTCAATATTTTCTCACCGTTTAAACCTTCCCTTGACTTCCACGAATATTTCAATACTAAAATTAGCCAAATCGGTTCAACCGTTCTCGAGTTTTAGCGGGACAACCGGCCCTCGTAACAGACGTGAGCGGGCGTTACACTTTTTCATGAGTGACTCCGAGCGCAACCTAATTTAAGACGTTGTCACGTCAAAAATAATAATGATGTCGGAGTTTATAAGTCAACACAAGTCAGTGTACAAACTATATGATAGTGAAGATTATGAGTACAAATAAGTCTACTTATAAAATATTATGATAGTGAAGTTTATGAGTAGAAACCAGTCTGCTTAAAAAAAATATGACAGTGAAAAATAGGATCAAAAACAGTTATGATGAATAAATGTATGAAAACAAAAAGTAGTATTAGAGATATTTATGATAAATTACATTATGATTTTAAATGGTTCGGAGTTATGATCGGTAGTAAGAGAGTGACTAAGTATGAGTAGTGACTTATGATGAAAATTTTTATGAGAAACATTTTCGGAGTTCCAATAATCGGGGTTGAAAAATTATGTGAACTTTGGCGCACCCGATATAAAAGTGCAATTGCCAAGACGCAAATTTCGTTTTGTTGGTGCAGGCAACTCTAGGAGTATGACACACCCACAATGAGCTACAACCAATGACGTTGCACATCATTAAAAATTACCAATCAGATACTAGTAGGCCAATTCGTTTGCAAAAGCGGCAAATAACATGTGGCTTCTGTAGTGTCTTTATTCTGTGGTTTAACATAGAATGTAACTGTTACTTGATGGCGTTGATTGTATTTTTAATATACTTAATTGTAGATTGTAGCTTAATGGGAGGCTCCATCCCTTGTATTATGTGACCATGTGTTTTTATTAAATAAATAAATTTGAATTTGAATTTGAATTTGAATCATATTTTGGTATCAATTTCAAACAGATGTACTTAATGTATAGCAACACGTCTCTATAAAGTGAACGAATTAGTATTCGTAAAGATGCTTGAATTCGTGTTTCAACACACGTTTTAAAATATAAAAATTTTTTTTTTCTTTTTCAGATTAGAATCCGGATCCAAATTAATATCAAAGTAAAATATACATTTTACGTGCAATGTAATGTTTTTTTTTTAATTTATATCTGTTTCCCTGGTCCTAAACGTATCTTACGAACATACCTTTTCAACTTAACCAGAATCGGTAGAAGGGCAAAGTCGCGGTATATATTACGAATTATTCCGAGATTTAACTATGACGACTGATGATCGATAATTATAGTACATTACATCGGAGGCCGGGAAAATGAGGATTTCCGGCCAAGTAGGTATATATGGCCGAGCGAGCGTGCGAGCGAGGCCGGTTAGTGATACGAGGCCGGGAATCCGTTTTCACGACGAGGCATGTATAGTGCTTTTCTCAAACATACAATGAAATAAAAAAATATACTTCAAAGAACAACATTTTATTAATTGACAAATAGACAAACTAATACAAATAATTAAGCGAATTTCACGTGCAAACGTTAACGAAAAAAACTTATTCTAAAATTACAATGAATTGTTTCTGAACGATACTATTGCAACAAATTCAAACGTCAATTGTGTTAAGTATCCCTGAGGCAGTATGGCCTATGGTCTTAGCCTGTCCTAAAGGACGAAAAAAAAGTTAAGTACCTATCCCAAATACATAAAAAAAAATTGTGACATGACAGCACTGACAGCTTACTTAAATATTTTACCTGTTTAGATTGAATCTAACCTTTATTCTTCTTACTATTTTATTCATTATGACACAATTAAATAGAACAGATCCTGTCAGACTACAATTAAGCATGACTGACTATATACTAAAATTTACTTCAGACAATACAGACAGGTCAATCAAAAAGATACTGGGGATACATTTCATTAAATCAATGGATGGACTTCGGCTTGAAAGATGCACATATACAAAATTTAACGTAAGTATTGACAAATTTAGTTAATATTAAAAGTTATGTTTGACATGTTAGGGCAATTGCTTATTGATATCGTTATGGTTTTCCCAGGTACGCTAATGTTAGTTTGCTGAATTTCGGAAGATGAACATGGCTGTGATAGGACATTATGGCTGGTTGACTGTTCATTTGCCGTGTCTTTTTGCTGAGGAGGCAATGATGGCAGGGGATTTGATACACCAGCCTAGGTCGTATCTTGAAGATAGTTGACAGATGACAGATGATGAGTGAGCCCGGCACGGAATCAATCTTACATTCAGCAGTACTTTGGCGCTCTATGAAAACTGGAGGGTCACGAGAACAACCTGGCTGAGGGTTGTCGTAAATTGATGGATGCAAATGAAGATTTTCATGAGATGTGGCTGTGGTGTTAGTCCTTGCTAATATTATAATATTTTTTGTTATATTTTTTGTAATATTTTCTTCGTTTTCCGCGACTGTCACACATTTAAATAAAACAATTTAAACGGATTATATCGCGTATATTAATTATTTGAGCCTCCCTGACGTTTCCGTACCTTTACAGATACCGTTGTCAAAGGTTGACTGAGAAAAAACACAATTTTTCTCTGTCAAAGTTACATTTGTGCAAACTACCCATTTTGTAAATATTAATTTAAAATAAAGGTGTTCATACATGCCAGATGGGCCTAATGTGTAAAGACAGTTACACATGTGCCAGAAGGGCATTTATTATTTATTTAAAATATCCACCAGCGGTTCACTAAAGGCTTACTAAGGAGAAAGAACCGCCAAAGAAAACTCCCAGATTGCCTTATTTATTACTATAAAATACTTTTAAACAAAAACTCTACATATACTACTTTTAACACTAATTTGTTTTACACCGTTCGAGGCCCAAGGTTTCCAGTCTTGTGTCTTGCTTGATCCTTGATAAGATGTAATACAGGATCCCAAGCCGGTGGTAATGACAAACCATCTTCTCTATTGAAATTGGGATATTTTTTGATTTCAATAGCCTCGCGCAACATTCTGGGAAAACGTCGTTTCTCTCTGGCAAGGATTGAAGTGTTGTCAAACTTAATTGAGTGGTTTGGTTTGTCCATGACATGCTCGCAGACCGCAGACCTGTTGCAACGACGGTGCTTGACATCGGCTACATGCTCCTTAACCCGTGTAGCTATACTACGTTCCGTCCATATTGGCTCACATAAAATCGATCCTCCGAATTTTTCTTCTACTACCGATTTGTAGTCAGAATCGTCACTCTTCCGATTTTTTTACTTCATACTTTTGTCCGTCATAAATTTGTACTACTGCTAACCGAGTTCATAACATACAGTTTTCAGAACATTGTAATTCATATCTGCCCGGAGAGAAACTAGATCCCACTGAAGACCTGACTAAAGTTCTGGAATACGCCAAAGAACAAAAGTCGGAACTGATAGTGGGTTGTGATGCCAACGCTCACCACACCATTTGGGGGAGCACAGGAATCAACAATAGAGGTGAGTTACTCTCTAACTTTATCTTTACTAACTGTCTGCATCTGTTGAATAACGGCAACACGCCGACCTTCGTTACTAGGGCCAGGCAGGAAGTACTCGATATAACTTTTGCAACTGAAAAGGTAGCCAACTGCCTCGCCGACTGGCACGTAAGTTGTGAAAACTCGATGTCGGACCATAAACATATTCTTTTTAGTGTGAAAGGACTAGAAATCGCCGAACGGGAAAAGCGCAGGAATCCAAAAGAGACCGCCTGGGACACATACAGTGCCCTGCTAAAAGAGTACCTAAAGGAAACCCCAAAACACATAAAAACACCAGATTCTCTCAACTCAGCCGTAGAGCTCATGACAGAAGGCATCAACAGGGCCTACGAAAGGAGCTGTCCACTGAGGGAACCGAACAACAAAAACAAGACGACGTGGTGGAACAAAAAGCTGGAAAGGCTCCGTGTCTCCACGCGACGCATATTCAATCACTCTACCAAACCTAGCGAATGGGAAAGGTACAAAAGAGCGCTAACAGAATATAATAAAGAGATCAGAAAAGCCAAGAGAGCGTCTTGGAAAAGATTCTGTGAAGAGATTGCCCAAACCCATAAAGGAGCGAGAATTCACAAGATACTAGCCAAGACACCAACAAATTATCTCGGACTCTTGAAGAAACCAGATAATACCTTTACGACCACAGAAGAGGAGACGCTAGAACTCCTCAGGGACACACACTTCCCCGGATCGTACTCCACCAGCGATACACGACGATGCGCCCACAAGAGCTACCAATCTCACAGGGCACACAATACTGACTGGAACTTGGCTGCAAATATTTTCAGACCAAACCAAATTAAATGGGCCTTGGAAAAATTCAAACCATTTAAATCTGCGGGAGATGATGGAATATTCCCTGCCTTACTACAGGAAGGCCGCGATATACTCCTCCCGCTTCTGGTAAAAATATTTAGGGCGAGCTTCGCCCTGAGCGTGATACCAGAGCAATGGACTAAGGTCAAGGTATGCTTCATACCAAAAGCAGGGAAAAAGGACTATTCACAACCTAAATCCTTCAGACCCATCAGTCTAACCTCCTTCCTACTAAAAACTATGGAAAGGGTAATTGACCAACACGTACGAGCTAAACATCTGGTAACAAGGCCACTCAGTCCCTGCCAGCATGCCTACCAAAAGGGGAAATCCACAGAAACTGCCCTGCTAGATCTGGTCGACAAGGTGCAGAAAACCCTAGAGGATAAGCAAACAGCTCTATGCGCGTTCTTAGATGTAGAAGGGGCCTTCGACAACACACCTACAGATACCATCATTAAAGGTATGGAATCAAAAGGTGTAGACGGCACCACAAAAAGATGGGTTCGGAGTATGCTCTCGAACAGAACAGTAATACTAACCCTAAATGCCACCACGCATGAATTTCACACAAAAAGAGGATGTCCACAGGGAGGGGTCTTATCACCACTTCTGTGGACTCTAGCGGTGGACCAACTCCTTGTTCGAATGGCGGCCAGGGATTATGACGTACAAGGATATGCCGACGATATCGTAGTCATAATCAAAGGACCCTGCCTTAACACAATCTCGAACATCATGCAAGGAGCTCTCAACACTATCTGTACATGGTGCAGAGAAAACGAATTGTCTATCAATGCAAACAAAACCATTATAGTGCCCTTCACAAATAAAAGGAAACTCGACAAGCTCAACACTTTAAAGCTAAACGGACAAACTATACCATTTACAAATGAAGCCAAGTATCTAGGGGTCACCTTTGACCAAAGGCTAACTTGGAACACGCATTTGAACAATATAATCCAAAAAGCGAAAATGGCATTGTGGACATGCTGTCGAATGGCAGGAGCAAGATGGGGCGTAAGACCCAACATTGCTATGTGGCTATACACAGCAGTCGTGAGGCCTATAATAACCTATGCCTCCGCTGTCTGGTGCAATAAGGCCAACCAAAAGACAGCGATCCTAAAACTAAGCAGCCTACAACGCACTGCCTGCATTATTGCAACAGGAGCCCTGTCTTCGACGCCGGGTGCGGCCCTGGACGCACTGCTCGACCTAACACCTCTGCACCTACAGGTGCAGAAAGAGGCCGAGCAGTGCATCTACAGGCTCTGCACACTGTCCAAGACGAAATGGCGCTCACAAGCACTGAACAAACTAAAGGCTTCAGTGTTCGAAAACAAACTACTGTGCATGCCCTCTGACGACATGCTCACTGAATGTATCTTTACGCAATACTACTCAGTGGAACTACCCTCAAGAGACGAATGGCTAAACGACCAAATGTCTCTCAAAGAGGGCTGCCACATCTGGTATACGGATGGTTCCAAAAAAGGAAAAGATGTAGGATGTGGGGTCTATGGACAGAGACCAAAGCTCAATGCAAGCGTCAGCATGGGCACAGAGGCCTCAATCTTCCAAGCGGAGATCTTTGCCATAAACAAATGTGCAGAGATAAACCTTGACAAGAACATAAGACACTGCCACATATACATCAACTCGGACAGCCAAGCTGCCCTGTTGGCACTGGAATCACTAGAGGTCAAATCTAAACTAGTCCAACTATGCAAAAACAACTTAAATGCCCTAGGCGAAACCAACAAAGTCACTCTTAGATGGGTACCAGGTCACTCCGATATTGACGGAAATGAAAGAGCAGATAAACTCGCAAGAGATGGCGCGGACAAGCCCCTTGTCGGCCCAGAACCGTTCTGTGGAATCACAAAACGCCAGGCTTATTCTCTGCTCAACGATTTACACAAATCTAAGGCGATCGAGATGTGGGTGGCTGTGAAAGGACAAAATCACTCGAAAACCCTTATAAAAGGCTTTGTTCAGAGGTTATCTAAAGAGTTACTACAGCTCAAAAGGTCAAAAGTCTGTGCGGTGACTAGAACTCTGACCGGTCACTGCAAGCTGAAAAAACACCTGTCCCTAATGGGTATGGAACAGGACGCAACGTGCAGGTTCTGCCAAGAGTCAGAGGAGACAGCTATGCATATCCTCTGCTCCTGTGGACCACTTATGCACAAAAGAAGTATCCACTTAGGGCAACACTTTGTGCCCCCAGAGGAGATACAACAACTCACGGCCCAAAGAATCTGGGAATTCCTGGACTCAACGGGCCTCAGCAGTGAGCTTTAAGACAGGGCTGCCACAATAGATCAATTTTGGTCGATGCGGCACACAAAAGGCCCAAGCGAAAAATAATAATAATAAATTCATAATGTCGTCACTCAGATTATGTGTGTTGTCATAATTCTGATTTTCATATTTATTTTATTGAGAACTATAAATTACAATAAACTTGTCAATCATAACATTTAAATATCGATACAGTTTTTCTTCATAATGCTTGTTTTCATATTTCTTTCAATAATAACCATAAAAATTCATAAACATTGTAAATCATAACATTAAACAGAACTCTGGAGTCTACTCATATTAAAATTGTTGATGTCGAAACATTTTGATTATATTTGTATTGTTGCTATAATTCATCATTGAGGGTATCTATCGTTTTGCACTGACGCTACGTCTTAACTCGGCCGGCTGCAAGAGTAGGGGTTTTGTAAAGCCACGCTTTGTACAGCCATATTTTCCGAATCCATTATGTCTCAAAAAGCATGCAAGCATTACGCATACGTGGTTACAATACAAACCTAACCTAACCTACAGTTTTCGGTTTTGGACACATGTTCCATTTTGGCGCAGTTCTTCCTAACGGTATGTATTAGTATATGATTACTTACTAAATACTGTCTTTTTGAATCAATCCTGGCTATTGAATTTTGATGTAATAGTAGATTATTTACGATTAAATATACAAGCAAGCATGCAAACATTTTGACGCTCCGCTCGCTTCGCTCGCTCCACTATACGTGGTCAAAATAGAAACCTAACCTTACCTACAGTTTTCGGTTTTGGACACATGTTCCATTTAGGTGCAGTTCCTTCTAACGGTATTAGCATACTCTTACTTACTAAATACATACTGTTTCTTTTTTAATCCATCCTGGCTATGCATTTGCTTATTGAATTTTGATGTAATAGTAGATTATTTACGAGTATACATACAAGCAAACATGCAAACATTTTGACGCTCCGCTCGCTTCGCTCGCTCCGCTATACGTGGTCACAATACAAACCTAACCTAACCTACAGTTTTCGGTTTCGGACACATGTTCCATTTTGGCGCAGTTCTTCCTAACGGCATTAGTATACTCTTACTTACAAAATACTGTTTCTTTTTTATTAATTATTGATTAAAAATAGTTACCGAAGAATTGCATTTTTATTATTTATTATTTTATAATATGCCAGCAACGAACTTACCTACTCCGCGTATAGTAGAGTATATCCGGTATTTTAAGATCAAATTCTGTCAAACTGGCACAAGTGAAAAGCGACCTTAAATTTACACCTAATACAGTTGTTTGTACCTTGTCCCAAAGTGACTTCATTTATCCTTAGAGATCGGACAGGCTATATAGATCGGATAGGCCTAAGCAAAAATAACCTACTTTATTACGATCAAAAATTAAGGGTAAAATTCGTTTAAAATTGATTTGTACATGAAATTATTCTTCTTTGTTTTAAACATCTATCGTTGTTTATGTTATGTGTACGTTTTTTGTAATAACATTTAACAGATGGTCATTTAGGGATCACCTCTAGTGGAATAAAAATTCTTGTCATAAATTCGATTGTCATAACTCATTTCGCATAATGGGTTTCCTCATACATGTTATTTGTCATAAATTGTTATTTGCATAAAATGTTTACGTCATAATTGTTGTTCGGCAGGCTGTTCATAAGCATAATTAAGTATGGCACAAAATTTCAAATCATATTATTGAATGTCATAATAATTGATATTACGAAGAAGAGCAACGCATAAATTATGGCTTTCATAATTATTAATGGCAATAGACATATAGTATAAGTTATATCACATGTACCAAAAATATAACATTTGAAATAATGATACAAAACTTACATGAGCAGAAAAACAAAAAGGGGGGACGGGGGGGCGAAGCCCCCCACAAGGGGGGCTCGGGGGGCGAAGCCCCCCGCATTAAGAAATCCTTCTCCACACTGACCTCTTAGTTGTAGGTTAGGTTAGGTTAGAACTGTGAACTTATAAATACGAACATCGGCCAGAAAAGTAGGTTAGGTAACGTTAGGTTAGTTGTAGGTTAGGTTAAAATTGTGAACCTACAAATACGAACATCGGCCAGAAAAGTAGGTTAGG
Organism: Apotomis capreana; assembly: GCA_947623375.1. Classification (NCBI taxonomy): domain Eukaryota; kingdom Metazoa; phylum Arthropoda; class Insecta; order Lepidoptera; family Tortricidae; genus Apotomis; species Apotomis capreana. Next base: position 6,338,372 of record OX392520.1, read on the forward strand.
TTAGGTTTGAAAGAACTGCGACCCCCTCAGAAATGAACTGCTGCCAAAAAACCAGGCTGATGTTGAAATAAAAAATTAGGAGCTTGATATTTATCTTCTTCAGTATTATGCGCCAATGCACGATATGCATAAGAACATTATGACGATTAATGATTATGATTCAGGTTGATATGCTCCAAAATTATATGACATTCCTTACTTATGCGTAAAAACATTATGGTCATAAAATTTATGCGGATCAATTAATGACTATACACCTTATGCGCAAGGACTATTATGACACTAGTGGTTATGCGAATCGACATTATGGCTTTAAAATTTATGCAACCCAATATGGAACCGGTCATTTACTTCGCCTATGGACGGCGGGGTCATCGGGATGCCGCGGTAGGTAATTTTATCCGCATTGACAGTGTCAAATAAGTCACATTATTTATAAAAAAAATAATAATGATGTCGGAGTTTATAAGTCAACACAAGTCAGTGTACAAACTATATGATAGTGAAGTTTATGAGTACAAATAAGTCTACTTATAAAATATTATGATAGTGAAGTTTATGAGTAGAAACCAGTCTGCTTAAAAAAAATATGACAGTGAAAAATAGGATCAAAAACAGTTATGATGAATAAATGTATGAAAACAAAAAGTAGTATTAGAGATTTTTATCATAAATTACATTATGATTTTAAATGGTTCGGAGTTATGATCGGTAGTAAGAGTGACTAAGTATCAGTAGTGACTATTATGATGAAAATTTTTATGAGAAACATTTTCGGAGTTCCAATAATCGGGGTTGAAAAATTATGTGAACTTTGGCGCACCCGATATAAGGCCCTTTACACACTGCGACTTTTAGCAGCGATGCAGTCGCGATGCTGTCACGATACAGCATCGATGCAGTCGCAAATGGTCCACCTTTACACACTTGCGCTACTTTAAGCATCGATACAGTCGCGATGCTGTCGCGATACAGTAGCGATGCTGTCGCGATGCAGAAGCTGGCCATTGAACTGTAGTGATGCAGTATCGATGCAATCGCGATGCAACATCGATGCAGCATCGATGCAATCGCGATGCAGCATCGATGCTGTATCGCGTTAGCATCGCGACTGTATCGATGCTAACGTGAGCCACGACGCGAAACGTATTTTGATCAAAAAAAAGATTCTGGTATATTTTTAGCAAGATTTCCACTTGACCCGAACAGGTAAAACTTGGTGTATTTCAGTAGGTATCAATTTACTTTACATATATTGTATTTGTTAGCTGTTTTACTCAGATTTGTAGTAGATATCAGGTAAATACGTAAAATAATGTATATTCTCAAAAATCATACTTTAAGCAAACTACCTAGTGATGTGAACAATTTCTCGATAAACTTTGTTGTTTTATGGGTGAAGTTAACAGGCAATGAGGACTTGGCGTATTTACCGATTAGAAAGTTAAATGACAATAAATTCTTTTATTTTCGTTTCTTTTTCAGGTCCTAGGTCAACCGACTTTATGTTTACTAATATGTTGCTTGAAAAAAAAAACCATATATAAACCGTACATATAGGTTATGTCAAATAAATAAACAATTTTTAAGGCGTATAATTATTTTCGTACAACCAGCACTAAAATTGACCAAAGTAATGCAGGAAGCGACCAGCATATTTATTTGTCAAAGTGACTTGTATTTTAATTCATTAATGATGTTGGTCGTTTTTTGCATTACAAAAAAAACTGTTTGCTTTCAAACCTATGCAACTACGAATATCGAATATTTATCGATATCTATAGAAAAGGGGTGTGTAATGATCGATATAAAAATAAATGGTATAAGTATGTTTGATATAACAACATTTGATATAATTTCAAAGGGTATAATGACTCATTTGATATAATAAACGTTTGGTATAATTTTAAAATATCTATTTTTATCTTCTATACATATAAACGGACAAGTCCTGACTGACTGACTGACTGACTGACTCACTCATCAACGTAGAGCCGAAACTACTGAACTTAGGAACTACAAATTTCTAGAATAGATCAAGTATACGATGCAAGCAAGCACTAAGAAGGGATTTTTCGAAACTCATCCCTTAAGGGTATCAAATCGGGGTTGAAAGTTTGTATGAAACTTACGTAATTTTTGAGTTAGAGTAATAAAACTTTGTGTTCAGATTTTCGACCTAAAAACAAGAAAACTGATTTCAGGATTTTTGAAAACTCATTCTTTAAAGGGGTTAAATAGGGGGTGAAAGTTTGTATGAGGAACTTGGAATTCTTTGAGTAAGAGTAGTAATATTTCGTGTACAGCTCTTTCTATACAAAGTAAGAAAACAAGTTTCAGAATTTTTGGAAATTCATCCCCCAAAGGGGTTAAATGCACAGTGAAACTTTGTAAGAAAAACGTGGTCTATTTGAGTAAGGGGTGCATTCTTTTGCGAGTAGACTGATCATCAAAAAATGAATACATTTTTTCAGCGTTTTTGAAAGTTCAACCCCTACTGGGATAAAGTGGGAGGTGAAAATTTGTATGAAGAACTTGGGATTCTTTGAGTAGGAGAGATATTTCGTGTATAGGTTCTTCTATGCAAAGTAAGAAGACGAGTTTTAGCATTTTTGGAAATTCATCCCCGAAAGGGGTGAAATGGACAGTGAAACTTTTTTTGAAAATCGAGCCTTTTTTAGGAAGAGGTGCATTATCTTGTGTGTACACTGATGATCAAAAACTAAGAACATGTATTTCAGCGTTTTTGAAAATTTAACCCCTCATGGGGTAAAGAGGAGGTTAGTTTCAATGAAGATAGATAGATAAAAACTTTATTTCATCACCGACACCATTTTTATAATTGCACTTAAAACTAAGTACATAGGTACATTTATTTTGTAACAACTAAAATCGAGAATGTGTGTGGTATGAAATAGGCGCTGACTCAGCATGATACTGCGAAAAACGCAGCGCTGATCTTCCGTCAGTAACCTTTCTCAAAAAACGAATGCCGGAGCCGGACAAACAGTGCAGCACTGTCACAGTCTTAATATTAATAAATGAAAAATAAAAAATAATTTATATTATATACAGTGTGTAGCCATCATTCTTGCTGAAGGTTTAAAACGTATACGACGTAAAGAACGATAATTTGTAATAAACTATGTGCTATGTAAGTACAGGTTGTGTGCGTGTTTGGGTGTGTACATCCGTATAGGTATGTATAATAATGTATAATAACTTGTTTTTTTATTTTATTATTAGGTAGATAAGTATAAGAATATGAAATTGCATAGAATAAAGAGAAATAGTTGAATTTTAAGAAGATGTGACCGGAATTTTGATTTAAAACTAGCTTTCGATTTCAGACCCCGAATCGGTGAATGAAGACCTAGAGGTTCTTTGAGTAACATTACGTGTATAGATTCTTCTATACAAAGTAAGAAAATAAGTTTCAGCATTTTTGGAAATTCATCCTCGAAAGGGGTTAAGTGGAAATGGAACTTTGTATGAGAATCGGGCCTTTTTTGAGTAAGAGGTGCACTATTTTGCGGGTAGACTCTATCAAAAACTGAGAATTTTGATTTCAGCGTTTTTGAAAATTGAACCCCTAATGGGATACGCTGAGAGGTGACAGTTTGTATAAATGGCTTGGAATTTTTTGAGTAAGAGTGGTAATATTTCGGGCATTAGGTTAATCATTACAATCAACTTTTCACCATAAATGAAGTTAAAAAGTAAGAGATACATTTTTTAATATTCATCCCCTAAGCATGTGAAATTTAAGATGACAACATTTTCATATTTTTTGTAGAATATTCACTAAAAATTTAGAAAATAAACTTGAGTTTTTTGGAAATTCATCTCCAAAATGGGTCTAATGGGAGGCAAAAGTTTGGATGAGAAAAGATGAGATTGTTTTCGTAAGTCTGATCATATTCCGTGTGTCAAAATACTACATTCAGAAATTTTTGAAACGTACGAGTATTGTCTGAGTAAAGAGGGAAGATGAAAGTTCTTGTGAGGAATATTTTCGTGTATAAACTCAAAACTCATTTTTGGAAAGTTATCTCCTGAAGAGGTTAAAAACTTTATATGCAAAATGTAGGATTGACAAAACTTCCGTACCTCAAAAGGAAAAACGCAACCCTCAAAGGATCACTTAATTGTCTGTTCGTCTATCGAATAAAATGGAAATTAAAACCATATAAGTACTCAGGGCTGTAATCCTTTAAATCCGTTAAAAAAAAAAAAACCAAACTTCCAAGTTATAACGTAAAAAAAAAAAAAGATCCGGCTGTTTACCTATGCCACAACAAACGTCGATGCTCTCAAGGGAATCAAATCTTATAAGGTACTTAGGTATTTTCAGTTGAACTAAAACTATGACTTTGGCAAGTAATACCGTGTCTTCGTTATCGTAAATAATACTTTTTCCCGAGTTCTAGGTAGTAACATAGTTATTTCATGCTTTTATTGCGTGCAGTCGAAATAAGTAGAAAAAACTAATTTTCCGCGTGAATTTTGTCAATTTTGAGTAGTTTTTGAAGCAAAAATTATCACTGAAAAACTCAAACTGTGTAGGCTTCAAATATATACCAATAAATCCCAATAGCCCTGTTCTAGGTAGTTACATCAATAATATGTTAAGAAATATGTTTGATCATAGAGAAACATGTCTAAAAATGAATTGCCCCATGTATTACCATGAAGACGTGATCTAGAAATATATAAATCTTAAACCCAAAAATGTATGTATACGCGCAGATTTCTATTATTATTAGTTGTATTATTTTAATAAACAACAAAGCGGGTAGAAAGCTACACAGATAACGTTTCCAGACCCTGTGCGAGCGAAGCCGCGGGCAAAAGCTAGTATCGTATTTTTATCATTTGGTATAACACTTATTTCCTATAACCATCATATGGTATAACAACATTTGGTATAATTTCATATGGTATAATTTCAAATAGTATAATTTCAATTAATATAGTATACATTTGATATAACAACATTAGGTATACTTATGCTTAATGAAAAATGTATTAATTTTTGTGCGCGAATTGCGTTTTATTTACCTAACACAAAGCCTTTTTTTTTAACCTAACCTAACCTACGTTTCTAATTGAACTTTTGGTTTAAGTTTTTTTTTAATGCGGGGGGCTTCCTTGTGGGGGCTCCGCCCCCCGCTCCCCTATTTCTCTATACCCTATATGTTATGCCATTTGAACGTTAGATAAAATAAACGTTATACCATAAATTGTTATATTAAATGTTATTCGATAAAATGATCAGTATATGAAAAAGTATTTAATAAGTTACCGTCCGAACTAAAGGTCTTAGAAGGAACTGCATTTAAAACTAATTTAAAAAATTGGCTGCTTCAAAGAGTGTTCTATAGTCTTGGTGAATATTTCGCATCTTAGCTATAAGTTAGGTTTTAAGTATAACTATTGTATGCCCGAAGTCGGGAAACTGTTGTAACAAATTCACTTTTCCATCTTATGTACACAGTTATTCAATAAAAATATTCTTATTCTTATTCTAAACAATAATTATATCAAATGTTGATATATTAAGTGTTGTTATATCATTCAATAATTATATCAAATGAGCGTTATAGCGACTGAAATTATATCAAAAGTTGTTATAGCCATCGTTACGCACCCGTTACGTATAGAAAAGTATAATTCGTATTTATCATGCCCTAACAACAGTGATACCAATATACTCGTAGTAAAATTGGCTTTTACTATGATGGTACTACTGTTTTAAGTTGCTAGGTTGATACAAAAGGCTTTCATAATTCCGATTAGCGGCTTGTATGAAAGTGCCGACTCTTAAAACGTAGTGATTATATGCTCTTTGGTGACGTGAGTGATGATGGCAATGACCCCACTACCCCGCGTCTGCAATTCTGCATCGATGCTAACGCGCGTCTGCATCGATGCTGTCGCGCGTGTGTATCGATGCTAACGCGCAACTGTATCGATACTAATGCGCGACAGCATCGATGCAAAAATCTGTTCATTGCTGGTGTCGCGATGCTGTCGCGCGTGTGTATCGATGCTAACGCGCAACTGTATCGATACTAACGCGCGACAGCATCGATGCAAAAATTGCTGGTGTCGCGATGCTGTCGCGCGTTTCGAAAACGCGCGACTGCATCGCTGCTAAAAGTCGCAGTGTGTAAAGGGCCTAAAAGTGCAATTGCCAAGACGCAAATTTCGTTTTGTTGGTGCAGGCAACTCTAGGAGTATGACACACCCACAATGAGCTACAACCAATGACGTTGCACATCATTAAAAATTACCAATCAGATACTAGTAGGCCAATTCGTTTGCAAAAGCGGCAAATAACATGTGGCTTCTGTAGTGTCTTTATTCTGTGGTTTAACATAGAATGTAACTGTTACTTGATGGCGTTGATTGTATTTTTAATATATCATATTTTGGTATCAATTTCAAACAGATGTACTTAATGTATAGCAACACGTCTCTATAAAGTGAACGAATTAGTATTCGTAAAGATGCTTGAATTCGTGTTTCAAAACATGTTTTAAAATATAAAAAAAAAAATTTTTTTCTTTTTCAGATTAGAATCCGGATCCAAATTAATATCAAAGTAAAATATACATTTTACGTGCAATGTAATATGGTTTTTTTTATTTATATCTGTTTCCCTGGTCCTAAACGTATCTTACGAAAATACCTTTTCAACTTAACCAGAATCGGTAGAAGGGCAAAGTCGCGGTATATATTACGAATTATTCCGAGATTTAACTATGACGACTGATGATCGATAATTATAGTACATTACATCGGAGGCCGGGAAAATGAAGATTTCCGGCCAAGTAGGTATATACGGCCAAGCGAGCGTGCGAGCGAGGCCGGATAGCGCGGCCCGGCCGCTGCTAGCGAAACGACGCGATGAGTCAACACGTCGTGAACGATTTCCTCGGCTTTCTGCAGCAGAAGGAGAAGATACTGCTGGAAGGCAAGATGGATGCGGTGACCGCTGTCCAGTTTAGTGAAATAATGAAATAATGAACTTTATTCTGCAAGTAGGCCACAAGGGCACTTTTACATGTCTGAGTCTACCGGCATTTCACAAGAGGAGACCACTGTTGAGAAGAAACGCCGAAAGAAACTCAACAGTCAGTCATTTTTTCAGAAAGTATTAAGTACTTAACTATTACAATGATATGAACTTAACTATACGTAGTTCTACAAGAAAACATATTAAAAGTGTATTTTAAGACATAAGTGAGGAAAAGTGTAAGAATAAAATAGAAACTACAAGAAAGCCTGACGGTTTATCACAATTTATGTACGTTTGATATGCTTTCTTATTAGAACTGTGTCCCTTAAACTAGTTAGGTACAATCTAAGAAGGAGTCAGCTACGCGGTTTCTGGTTCAGGCCATGCATTTTTGTCTGTCAGATAGTCCTCTACTGTATAATATGCTTTTGACATTAGAGATTTTTTTCAATATTTTTTGAGAGATGGAAAGGCTAATTTTAAAACATGATCAGGTAACTTGTTATAAAAATGAATACATTGGCCTAAAAATGATTTACTTACTTTACGAACACGAAACTTTCTAATAGCAATTTTATTTTTATTTCTAGTGTTAAAACTGTGGACATCGGAATTTTTTGTAAATGAATCTAGGTTTCTAATAACATACATAATACTCTCATAAATATATTGGGACGCTACAGTTAAGATGTTTATATCTTTGAAAATGTCTCTTAAGGAGTCACGAGAATTTAGGTTATATCGTCACTTGTAATATGAATTAAGGTAACCGCCAAATGACGATTTTTCAGGAGAGGCCAAAAACGAAATTGCAAATTAAAAAAAGTGCAGTAACATTTTATTTCTTAATCCGATTAAAATGATGTAAAGTAGTTATAGCTTAATTTTGTAAGATCTTTCAGTTGATAATGGTCTCAAAAAGGCTGCTATTATAGTTTAGAAAATAGCATGGCGCTTACGTTAATTTTTTTCCAAAAATGAGGAGTTACGTTAACACAACACAACATTGATTTCAAAAAATGAGCCCTAATTTAAAGTAAGTCACAAAAACGTAAAAAAAATCTAACGCATGGGACACACATTTTCAAAACGTGGACTTACATTAGCGGAATTCAGCTAAGGAATTTTTAAACTTATCCAATTCTAATAAGGTTTAACATAGAGTTATTTCTTGTTTTTCAGTTAATTAGTGGCAGGATAGTAAGTCGTGATAAAAACCGGTTTATAAGCGGGAAACAGTTTCTTTTTTGTTTATAAAAACCAAAATTGGTAAAGGCACCTTTAGATTTAAAGAGTATTAAAAAAACACTTCATTTTCTTTCCAATCTGATACTTTTCCTTACTGTTTTTCCTCACATTGCTTTACTTTCTCCCTTTCCTACAATATTTATGTACCTTTTTTACCCACGACTTGTACTGCACATTCTGCTTTCCCTTTTTCTCTTTCTTTTTTATTTCTTTCTATATAGTTTTCTTCGTATTTATTACCTTCTTTCTGTTCCATTCATCAACTCCCTCCTTTTGATTTTAGTGACTTAAGTTTAAACTTCAGCTTAACGTTGTATAATTTCGTTTAAATAATCAATTTTGTCTTTACAAACCCTCAGTCCTATTTTCAGTGTACTAAGGCTTGTCCCTGTCTGAAACTAGCCGAATGAACTTTATTTGATTCTTCATTAGTAATTTGACCATTTCCTGGCAAACTGGTGACTAAATGTTTCGTCACATAATTAGTAACTCACTCTCACATCACTATTATGAACTTGAACGTCAAGGGGTAAATTTACGACTGAAATCCTTCGAATACCTTCGCTTTTGGATTTCGACATCTTTCTTATAGAGCTGAAACGGATTTAGAGATTTTCTTAAATCTTGTAAGCTGTTGTTTTCTCGCGAACTGCTTATTTGAAGCATCATTGGTGTCCCGTTATTAGTAGAAAGTATGGCCCAGCTCAACTCCTTTCTCTGGCTGAAAAAAATAATGCTCAAGGGGCAAGCAAATAGTTAACGTATTTTATTGAATCATCGCATCAATACAATGACACTACGTTGGATACGTAGGCTACTGAAAAAAATGATTGGGAGTATCTCAATGTCACTAACCTCCACCATATCACTATTACTACCATCATTCATTCCTGTCTCTTGTTTTCTAAAAATAATATACATTTTATTATGCCTACATGTTGCTACATGGTAGTGGCAGTGACTGATTTTCACAGAAAAAGTTTTCACAGTCCGTTTAACCAGACATTCAAGAGATTCCCTAAAAACGAAATGCATTAAGCCAGATTGTTTCAATTAAAAGTTCCTAATTCAAGAATAAGACATGATATAAATAGGCATAATAGCTAATTAATAAATAACTGAACTTTAAAAAGTTTAAAACATCAATTTCTATTTGATACTGGAAATCCCGACAAACTTCATTCCGCCTTAGAACTCCCTTTTGAGGTGATAACAATTTCTATAATACTTACTGAGTACTTATCCTTTTCAAATTTCCCTTAATTTTTGAAAGTTTTTTTGTGTAATATTATTATTTATTATTTTTTTATGTCGTTGAGGGCAAACGAGCAAACGGATCGCCTGATGTAAAGCGATGAATGTACTTAACTCGTAATTTATAACTGTACTTATTGATATATAACAACGCAATCGCACAATACTGTCCTTATCACGAATTGTTGGAACCAGGGATCGTTACCGGTATTCATAAAAATTACAAATAAAATATTACAAATTTTATTTGAAATGCCATTGCATATAATTAAAGTAAACTATACCGTATAGAACTTTGAAATTAGCTCAGTAAAATAAAGAAATGTGTAATAATAAGTGAAATACCGAAATTTAATACCAGTATTTGTATGGAGTCGAAAACCGGCATCCGATCGCTGGTCGGTACAAACTAAAGTGGCTATCATATCCATCACAACACCAAATCGTAAACAGACGCACGCGTTAGTGTTTGTAATTGCTTCCTACAGGCAAATGTATGGTCGTCTCACCGGTATCTACTCATTAACACTGCAAAGGAAAGAGATGGTCGCAAAGTTCCTGGTAACCAAAATAACGTAAGCACCAGGTCCGTCTAAATTAAGTACATAATTTTAATGTAACCGTCATCACTCGAGCCTTGGGAAGACAAATAATAATGTAAGAGGCATTAAGTGCTTTAAAAACTACGAAAACTTTAATGTTACTGACTAAATTATATATTCACCCACCTTGCAGTAAGCACAATTTGTGACAAGATTAGACTATAATTGGCTTTAAATGGTTGCTGTCTTATAATCCCATAAAAAAATTTTTTACCTATCTAATCTGAGCATGTAAATCATTTATGTACCTTATTATTTACATGATTTGATTCAAAAACTAAAATTATAACCCATTTAATGTAAGAACCATTTTATAATTTTTATCTTGCTTTGAAGCTAACGTAACAGTCAATCGGTAATAAAGTGCTATAAATTGAGTAATGTAAGAGTCATTTATTTACCGATGAGTCTTACATTAATGACTTTTGTTCAACTTTGGCCAATACTTGTGGTTACGTTAATCTGATATTAAGTAATTTACAAACAATGTGCCATACACCAAAATAAATACAGAAAACTAAAAAAAATGGTCAATTTTTGTTTAATGTAACCAACATTTTTTTCAAGATATCGTAATTTTAATAACAGCAATGGATAGATCGTCAAATTTACAGACGAACTGTATACTTAACTCAATTTCGTCATTTTGGCGGTTACATTAATTCATATTACAGGTGACGATATATAGAACGAATGGCTCTTTTTTGTAGCACAAATATAGTCTGAATGTCAGCTGCTTTGCCCCAAACCAGAATACCATATGACATGACACTATGAAAATAACTATGATAAACTAAGCGAGCTGTATCAACATTACTCAATTGTCTGATTTTCCTAACGGCGTACGCCGCTGAACTTAATTTACCTGCAAGCACTGCTATATGTGGACTCCATTGCAAATTACTGTCCAATGTTATACCTAAGAATAATGCCTTATTCACTATTTCTAAGCATTCACCATTTAGTAATATAGTAGAATCTACCGCCGTAACATTCGGTAAAGCAAATCTAACACATTTAGTCTTCTTGGCATTTAATAGAAGATTACTAGTAGTAAACCAGTTAAGTACTTTCTCTAGAGTGCCATTAATTTCCGCATAGTCGGTTGATTTCCGGTGAACCTTGAAAATTAATGATGTATCGTCAGCAAATAGTACTATATTACAAAGATTATCTACTATAGATGGTAAGTCATTTATATAAACCAAAAATAGAAATGGACCTAAAATAGAGCCCTGTGGCACTCCTAGCTTAACTATAGCTCCATTGGACTGGGTTCCATTTACATCCACTGTTTGCATTCTATCACTGAGATATGAAGACATAAGGCTTAAAGCATTTGAAGACAGACCATAATGTTCTAATTTCAAAATGAGTGTTCCAGGATGAACGCAGTCGAATGCTTTAGAAAGGTCGCAGAAGATACCAATTGCATCACAAGATTCCTCCCAGCTGTCATAAATGTGTTTAATAAGTACAGATGCTGCATCAGTCGTGGAACGTCCCCTTGTGAAACCGAACTGTTTACTAGAGAGTAATTTATTTCTATTGAAGTGTCCTAGTAGATCTTTCAACATTAATTTTTCGAAAACTTTACTTAAAACAGGTAGTATAGATATCGGACGGAAATTAGTCAGATCACTCAAATCACCCGATTTAAAAAGAGGTATGACTTTACTAATTTTCATAAGATTTGGGAAAACTCCCTCTGCTATGCAACTATTGTAAATCAAAGCTAGGTAAGGCGCAATTGAATCTATGATATGATTAATTATTTTTACTGATGCTCCCCATAAATCCTCTGTTTTCTTTAAATTAAGTGATTAGTGAGTGGGCATCGAGTTTCACCGTCGAAGACATCTGTCATGCAAAGCAGGTGTTGTGCCAGTCCCTTTGAGTTGTTGGCACCTATGTATCTCATCGGAAAGGGGACGAAACAGGAAAAAAGACCCTTGCGGATATTAAGAAAATCCTGAAGGAGAACGAAGAACGGATTCCGGAGTTTGTGGTGGCAGATGCCTCTACCCTGCCGTCCCATGTTCCGGATGAAATTGACGTACGCTGCTTGTATAAGGATATCGTGGCCCTAAAAACAGGTTTAGCCGATATAGTTTCGAAGTTTGAAGCTGCCCAAGCCACCATTACTGAGTTGCGCAACGAAACGCTGAGGGTGCAACAGCTGCAGTCCCGCCATTACGTGTGTTAAATCCCTAATTTACCTTCTGCGTAGCTGGAAGTCTCCATATTCCTCAGTTTATTATACAAACAATATTTGCGTCCGTACAATTCTTTATTTCTTCATAAAGTAAAACTTACATGACAAGCAACATCAAATATGATCAAAGACAAAGTAGTCGACAGCATAAAACCTCAACATCCCCCCGCAATTCTAATTCACCCCGGAATAAGAATTGTCACAATCATAAAGTTAGAAACAAACTAATAACTATATCTATAACTAAAGTTAAACATTGAAAAATAAATAAATACTAAAACAAGCAAGACAAAATACTAATCGTTCAGTATAAGAAGTGATAGTGGTCTTCACTCTAACTCCTTCCCCCCTCAATGTTAAACTTTATTTGTTTTAGATGACAATAAAATGTACCTAGATGAACATGAAACCTCATTATGATAACACTTTTGGCATACAAATAAACTATTCAATTAAAACCTAGTTTCTCTACAAAATAGTTATGTTTCTGTTTTCCTAAAGCTTTTGTTAAAATGTCTGCAACATTTTCATTCGTGTTCACATACTTTACAATTACTAATCGTTTGCTAATCAAATCTTTAATAAAATGATATTTAATATCAATATGCTTTGACCTCTTACTGTTTTCATTTGACTCCATCAGTTTGATAGCGCTCTGAATATCTACAAGTAACGTTGAGTTTGAAAGACAGTTAAAATCTTGTAACAACCCCTTTAAACTAACTAACTCTGCACACGCTAGAGCCGCAGCTATATATTCAGCTTCGGCTGTTGATAAGGCGACAACGTTTTGTTTTTTACAGAACCAGGCTAACAAATTATTGCCATAGAAGACTACAGAACCACTCATACTTTTTCTGTCTGTTTTGTCGCCTGCCCAGTCAGCATCGGTATAGGCAATCAAGGGACAACTGCTATCCTGTTTGTATACCAAACATTTTGATTTGGTGTGTTTTAAATATCACAAAACACGTTTCGCTGCTTGCCACAGTGACATAGTTGGCTTATCCAAAAATCTACTCAAAAAGGATACTGCGAAGCAAATATCTGGCCTACTTGAAGTAGCTAAGTATAAAAGGCAACCTATGAGCTCACGATATGGTATATCCAAGGTGATACTTTCATTGGCATCAGTAGTGAAATTCATCTCCATTGGTGTCTCCGCCCCTTTACAATCTGCCATGTTAAATTTATCAAGCAATCTATTTCTTGCTGATTCTTGAGAAATCGAGATTGATTCTGAGGTTCTCACAATGTCCAACCCTAAGTACGCACTCACCTCTCCAAGGTCCTTCACATTAAATTCCAATTTTAAATATTCATGTGCTTTATTTAGGTTTGTTGCACTTTTAGACATTAATATGATATCATCAATATACACTAATAAAAATACATCTTCCAAAATATAGAAACAAAAATCATGTTTTGATTGTAAAAATCCTTCATCAACTAAAAAGCCATGAAGTCTTTCGTTCCAGCATTTAGGTGTTTGTTTTAACCCATACAGAGATCTTTTTAGTTTTAAATGTATGCCTTTTCCAACTTTAACTCCTAACGGTGGTTTTATATAAACGTCTTCCTTTAAGAACCCGTTTAAAAAGGCCGTTGGAACGTCTAATTGTTTCATGTACATGTCATTTTGTATAGCTTGACTGAGCATCATACGAATTGTAGGCATACGAGCTACTGGTGAATACACATTAAATAATGTTTCTTCTTGAAACCCTTTCGCCACTAATCGGGCCTTTTTTGTACCATCCTTTTTAGTAGTGAATACCCATTTGGTATCTATAGCCTTTTTATCTTTCGGCAATTCTGATTCTTCCCATGTTTCCAATGATTTCAGCGAATTTAATTCTTTGTCTTTTGCGTCTTGCCACTCTTGACCTCTTTCAACAGCTTCTTTGTAAGAACCTGGATCACCCGTACACAAACAGTAGGCGACATGTGTTTCATAATCTTCCAATCTTTTCGGAGGTTTAATAATTCTGCCACTTCTTGTTCTGGTCACATGCTCATTTCTAACATCTTGTCCCTCATTTATGTTCTCTTCAGCACAATCTTCAAACATTTCTTCTGGTTCTATAATTTCCTCATCAACATTCTTATTATCAATGATGACCTCTTCTCTATTTCCATTATCTTGTTCAGGCTCAGTAATCCCATCAGTATTTATGGGATTTGTTTCTGAAATACTTACTCTTAGCCACTCTCGTTCGTTATCAGTCTGCTCACTTTCTTTGTAAACAATATCATTTTCATCGAATCTCACATCTCGTGACACAATTATTTTGTTATTTCTAGGATCCCATAAACTATATCCTGTTCTGCTGTATCCTACCATCCTACACTCTCGTGCTCTCTCCGAAAGTTTATCATGTTTAGGTAAGATATATGCCCACGCCTTTGCACCAAATGCACGAAGTTTGTTTAAGTCTCTTGTCCCATACATAATTTCACAAGGAGTCTTGAAATTAATAGCCATAGACGAACAACGGTTCAACTGATAAGCTGCACATTTTACTGCTTCACCCCACAAAGTCTTTGGCAGCATAGTTTCAATAAGCATAGTCCTTGCTTTGATATACAAACTTCGATTCATTCTCTCTGCAACGCCATTACCAGCTGGTGAATATGGTAAACTATATTCCAAAACTATTCCTTTCTGATCACAAAATTGACGGAGTTTATTGCAAGTGTATTCACCTCCATTATCACACCTGATCCTCTTAACATTTTTCTCAAATTCGTTTTCGTATCGATGGATATAGGTAATAATATTTTGAGCTGCCTCTGATTTCCTTTTTAGCAAGAAAACTACACAAAAGTGTGAAAAATCATCTATTATGGTTTGAAAATAGACTTCACCCTCAATTGTTGGAATGTTGGATGGGCCCGCTATATCACTGTGTAACAGTTCTAAGACCTGACGTGACCTTGGTTGCTCTAACCTTTTGAATGGTAACCGTGTTGCCTTACCTTTCATACACGCGTTACATACGTTGTTGTTTAGTGGTAGCTGTAGCCTTTGTAAGGTTTTAGAGCTGATGTGTCCTAAACGTCTGTGCCACAACATGCCATCTGCTGAATGTATAGCCGCGACTACTTCCTCCGTTATAATTTTACCCTGCAAAATATAAAGTTTGCCATTATTATATGCCCATATAATGGACCCATTAAAAAATTCAATTTTTGCGTATTCATTCCTAAAAATGATTTCATTTGGTTTTTCTAGCAGTTTCCGTACAGATAGAAGATTATATGCTAACTTTGCTACTATAAGTCCTTCGACAGTAAACTTAACATTACCACATTTAATCAGTAAACTGCAACTTTGAT
The DNA here is from genome assembly GCA_947623375.1 of Apotomis capreana. Classification (NCBI taxonomy): domain Eukaryota; kingdom Metazoa; phylum Arthropoda; class Insecta; order Lepidoptera; family Tortricidae; genus Apotomis; species Apotomis capreana. The sequence continues at coordinate 6,354,054 of OX392520.1, forward strand.
ATGCAATCAATTTTTCACCATTAGCTGTGTTAATTTGTACGGGATGTGCTAAGGTTTTTACATTTGTCAAAAATGGTGTATAAATATCAGATATAAAATTTTGTGATGCACCAGAATCCACTACAAAAGAAATTGATTGATCAAATGATGCCTTACAAGTCAAGTTGAATTCTTCATCAATCATACAGCCCACTTCCTCTATAGTCTCTTCATGAGCTATAATTGCATCGTCCCTTGATGTGTGTGCTCTATTCACACCTCGAGCGCGTCCATGCATTTTGCCACGACCCCTTCTATATAATTCACCACCTCGGACAGGAGCACCACGTTGGAAAGTGTAATACTGCCTATTATGAATACTTTTGTGGCAAAATATTGCTTTGTGCCCCTTTTCATTACAATTCCAGCATTCTATGTTAAATGCGTTGTCTTCAGTCTTACTTACATTATCCAGTCGGATTTCCGCGTCAAGTAAAGCCCTTTTTGTCTTTTCTAAAGTTAAATTTTCGTTCATCGTTTCTAAAGCTGTTGTCACATTGTTATATTTTCCCAGTAATGCGAGTAGTAAATGTACCACTTTATCTGACTCGTCCATTTTAGACATGACATCGATATCGCTTATTAGCTTGTCAAATTTCAGAAAGAAATCTTGCAATTTCTCACTATCCTCGCATCTCAATTCGATTAATTTCTTTTTTAAATTGTATTTGTTCATAACACTTCTTCGATTGAAAATATTTTCTAAAGCGTTCATCATTTGTTTGGCACTTTTGCATCCTTTCACAATTTCTAGAAAATTATCGCCTATGCACTGTACAATAAAATTAGTGATCTCGCTTCTGCATCCTTCTTCTTTTCTTCCGCCTTTACATCCTCACAGGCCAATATATCGCTAAGGCCTTTCTCCTCCAACAACAACTCTAAACGAAATTTCCAATTGTGAAAATTATTTCCATCTTCTAGACGATATATCACGTTCTGTATTTTTGCTTGTGCCATATTTTGGTTTTGGAAGCTTTCTGCTTCAACAATAAGCTGTTGTTTTAATAAATTTTTACATTAAATATGAAGTTGTCAAAAAATATATTTTCGAAAATTTTCTAAATTTTTATTCAAACCGCTGAAAATGTAGGAATATGGGGGAACCCATAACCTGTTAAATCCCTAATTTACCTTCTGCGTAGCTGGAAGTCTCCATATTCCTCAGTTTATTATACAAACAATATTTGCGTCCGTACAATTCTTTATTTCTTCATAAAGTAAAACTAACATGACAAGGAACATCAAATATGATCAAAGACAAAGTAGTCGACAGCATAAAACCTCAACAACGTGCACTTCAGCTCGTTTGTGGTGCGCGTACCGCAGCCGCTGCAGGGCACCATCGCAGGTGCAGACTTCTGGCCGAAGGGTGTTGTGTTTCGGCAGTTCCGGGGCAATCTGCGGAATCTTGCGCCAGATCAGACGACGCAACGGAGCCACGCTGTTACGTCGGCTCAATCAAACTAGATTTAAGTTTTCATTTTATTTTATCTATAATTTTGTAGTTCACAGTGCCTTAGTTTAATCACTGTAATGCTGTGTAACTAATTTGAATAAATAAATAAATAAAATAAATAAATATTCATTTTGTTTTTATACTGTATAATCATTTCTGCAGGTCAAAATTATGCAATTCGTATTATGCAAAATGAAAATTCGATAATAGTTGTTATTATAAACATTACACACCCACTTTGGATAACGGCGTGTATACAGTCTTAATGGAGTATTTCTTTAGTACTGCTCCGACTTTATCCGTTATCCCTTTCACGTATGGTAAAAATCCAGGCTGTCTGCTGACCTCCGGATGCTTATTCCTTTTCTTCGGGTTCTGTTGCATGTTCCTCTTATACCCGTTTCTCTGTAGCACATTGTTAGCGTGGGCTAGCTCCTCGTCTACGTGTTCAAGGTCACATAAGTCCCGTGCCCTGTTTACTAGCGATGTGACTACAGATTGCAGGTTATTGCAGCAGATTATGAAGGTAAATAAGAAATATCGCGTTAGACCCGTTATAATTTGTGTTAATTAAGGAAATATTTGTCAACATTATTTGGCTAGCCAGAGTCTAGCGGTCGAAGTTTTCAAATATTTCGAAGCAGCATTAAATTTCAATATATTCGTTACGATAGATATAGTCTGGCTAACGAAATATTACTCAAATGTTTGGCGGGAAATTCAAAAATCTTGGGCTGTTTAGTCTTAGTTTGACTTATTTAACTCATTTCCTTAGGTAACTTACGTGTGGACAGAATATTTAAAATATTTTCTAGCATCAAAACTATAATTCCTACTACACGAAGCGAGATAACCCATGATTTTTTTAAATCTCCCGCCAAACATTCAAGTAATATTTCGTTAGCCAGAGTCTATACTAAAGACGTCAGACGTCATAAAAAGAGCAGCGACTTTTCAATGAATTCGTAACATACAATCAGGCAAAGATACTTATCGGAACGAACACGAACAGATCGACAAAGGTATAGAAGCAGTCAGGATCAGGATGATTATAAAGAACAAAACTTTGAATTTAAATTTGTTACTATATTTGACCTTTAAGTTGTCAAAAGTTATTTTGACGACTATAGTGTGAATGATAATATTGTTAAGAAATAATCGCAATGTAATACATTATTAGTTCTAGATTTATGGTTCGGTGTGAGACAGAGGATCTCTTATATACCTCTCTCTCTCACGCATTAGAAATATGTGTCATGGCGGTTTTTCATAGTAACCATTGCTGTACTGTGTCAACGAAAAATAAAAGTTTTTGATTCTATTAAGCCTATATTTCATTTATTTTCTATCTGGTTATGGGCCCAGGCCATTAACTAGCATGGATTAATAAATGTAGGCTTGGCAACGAAAAAAACTGTAGTGCAAGGTTGAAGTTAAAAACCGGCGGCGCCTGGGGCAGCCATTTTGGAGGTTAAGTTACGCCGGGAAGAAAAAATCACTTGTTCGACTCTTTTCGAGCGAGGCAGGAAGCCTACAGGAAGGTTAAAATGGATTCGACACAGGGTGGGCAGAATGTCATGAAGCTGGAGGGTTCCAGGAATTGGAACACATGGAAATTCCAAACGTCCGTGTTGCTGCGAGGTCAAGTTCTTTACAAAATAGTGGATGGGACAAAAGTAAAACCTGAAGATGTTAACCAGCGTACCATTTGGGAAGCCCATGATGCACGGGCTCAGACGCTGCTAGTGACGAGGATGTCAGAAGAAGTCATGTTGCATATCATCTCATGCGAGACTGCGGCGGAGATGTGGAACAAGTTACTAAGCGTGTATGAAGAGAAATCCGAAACAAGTATCCACATTGTGCAACAAAGATTCTTTCAATTTAAATTTAAGAAAATGTGTGCAAATTCTACAAAGAAAATAAGGTGATCGCAATGGCTGAGCGGTGTGGCAGCATGTATTATATGAACTTTCGGTATTGTAATACATGTGTCGTTGCTAACGTCGCAGATGCTAAGTGTCACGATCTGCATGAGTGGCATGAAAAGTTGGCGCATCAAAACATGGTGTATGTGAAAGATGTACTCAAGAAAAATAACATTGCAATGACTAAAAACAGCTTGAACAGTTTACAAGCATGCGAAAGTTGTCTCAAGGGTAAAATGCATCGTCTGCCTTATCCTATTAGTGACAATGTTGGTTCGAAAATGTGCGAAATTAAGTAAGTTAACTTTGTAAAAGGAAAAGATGGCATACCTGCATGTGTGAAAAATTTTATTGCACAGGCTGAGAATGAGACGGGAAACAAAGTCAAGATCTTCAGGAGTGACCAAGGCACAGAATTTGTAAATAAAAAGGTGAGAGAAATATTCGAAGCAAAAGGTATTGTGCATCAGACTACAGTAGCTTATACGCCAGAGCAGAACGGCAGGGCAGGGAGAATAGGATTCTGGTGGAGGCAGCTAGAGCAATGTTGTGTGCCAAGGACATGCCAATCTTTCTGTGGGCGGAAGCAGTAAACACTGCTGCCTATGTTATCAACAGGACGGGAAGAAGCTCAGTTGTAGGTAAATCTCCTTATGAGCTCTGGACGGGAAACATCTTTGACATTCAGATTCTCAAAGTATTTGGAACTGATGTATACTCACACATACCCAAACAAAAACGTCAAAACTGGGATCCAAAGTGTGAAAAGGGCATCTTTGTAGGATATGGAGAGACTACAAAGGGATTCCGTGTGTACTTTCCAAATAGAAAGGAAGTAGAGGCAAAACACGATCTTGTTTTTCTGAACACCCACACAGCAATGTCAACGGCCCCATGTAAGGTCACCATACCACAAGTGCAAGAGGTTGGTGAACTTCAAGTGCAAGAAATCGGTGAAATTCAAGTGCAAGATGTCGGTGAAATTCAAGTGCAAGATAGGCAGGACATGAGTATTGCTAGTGATACTCAAGAGCCAGAAGTCGATAACTCCCAAGTTCAAGATGGTGGTAATATAGAACTTGATTGTACCGTGGAAAAACCTGAGTCTGAGTGCAGTCTGTATGAACCTAGTGATAGTGACAGTGATGAACATAGTGTAAGAAATTCTGAACAGAACCCGCCAAGTCCTAGATGTAAAAGGGTTAGAAAAAAACCAGAATACTATTGTTGTAATAATATTTTGGTCAATGATCATGAGCCTAAATCATATTGTGAGGCTATGAATAGTCCGGACTCAAGTAAGTGGCAAGAAGCGATTAATAAAGAATTAAAAACTCTTAAAGACAATAATACATGGGATGTTTGTGAGTTGCTAATTAATGAAAAAGTTATTTCTAGTAAATGGGTGTTTAAAATTGAATCAACTAATGGTGTAACTCAGTACAAAGCAAGATTAGTTGCAAGGGGTTTTGAACAAGACGACATAATAAACATGAATGATATATATGCAGTATGCACCAGTAGCAAAATTGGCAACATTTAGACTGTTTTTGGCTATTGCTACTAAATTAAATTTAAATGTATACCAAATGGATGTAACGGGAGCCTTTTTGTATGGGGAAATTGGGGAAAATGTGTACATTAGTTTACCGGATGGTGCCTGTGACAGTAACAAGAATATTGTAAAATGAAATAAAGCTCTCTACGGACTTAAAAAATCCCCAAAATATTGGAATGTCAAATTTAACTCTGTTATGTTAACAGAAGGTTTTAAAAGGTCGAAGTGTGACTCTTGCCTGTACTCAAAGTGTGATAACAAAGAGCAAATGTATGTATTACTGTATGTGGATGATATGCTTATCTTTGGTACAAATGAGATTCACATTTCAGAGTTAAAATCAATGTTGAAAAAAAAACCGGCCAAGTGCGAGTCGGACTCGCGCACCGAGGGTTCCGTACAAACACTTTCCATCCCTAAGTGGTTAAGTTAAGTTTGCACCTGGTATGTATAGCGCCCCATATAAATTAGGTGCAAAGTTAGGTATTAAAAAAAATTTTTATGGTTTTCGTAATAATTCCTTTATCTATGCTATAAGACGTTGCTTCGTACCAAATTTCAAGATTCTGAGTTCACGGGAAGCACCCTGTAGGTTTTGATTCCCTTGCAAGTGTGGAAAATTTGCGGCATAAACGGCTGTATCTTTTGATTGCGTTGGCTTAGAAGTTTGATTTTTTCACAGCTTCAAGGGACAGTAGACCTGAGTAATTGATATAAATTTCAGCTTCATACCTCCACGCGTTCCTGAGAAAAAGGGTCTTGACAGACGGACGGACGGATGGACAGACGGACAACAAAGTGATCCTATAAGGGTTCCGTTTTTTCCTTTTGAGGTACGGAACCCTAAAAAGAATTTGAAATGATAGACTTGGGCTTGGTTTCTGATTTTCTGGGAATAAATGTAAAGCAAAATTTAGAGACCCATGTTACAGAGTTGAGTCAAAAAACCTATTTAGACATCTGCGTTGCTATGTCTATACTAAGTAGATATCAAGATTGTGCGAGTGATGCCTTATTAGTAGCTTTGAAAAGAGTCCTGCGATACATTTTTTTTTATTTTTTTTTTATTTATTTATTCAAAACAAGGAACTTATGATCTAGTACATAAAGTACGGTGAGCGAAAACCGCGCACGGTTTATATGTCACCGCGTTATCACTCGCTTAAACCCACAATAGACTATAAATTGGTATATAAATGAAATGAGCAATCAGTTGATTGGATACTGTGACGCAGATTGGGGTGGAGATACTAGGGACAGAAAGTCTACCACTACACATACTGCTTTATGTTCGCAAACTGTTTGATATCTTGGTGTTCAAAGAAACAAAGTACCTACAGTCAGTATCTCATCAACTGAGGCCGAGTATGTGGCTATGAGCATGGCTGCAAGCGAAGCATGTTGGCTGTCTAATTTGCTATGTGACTTTAATATAAAAAATGTATATCCAGCCATCTCGTTTTGTGACAACCAGTCTGCACTAAAGGTTGCCAGTACTAACAATGTTAAAAGACTTAAACATATTGATATAAAATATCACTTCATTAGAGAGTTAGTCGAGAAAGGGAAAATATGTGTAAAATATGTAAACACAGGGGAACAGGTCGCTGATATGTTCACAAAGCCATTGAAAAATTATTTACTTCTTAAATTTGTAAACAAGTGTAATTTGAGTCAGTAAAAGGTCGTTTTAAGGGATCATTAAGTTTTCCAAAGGTAGTCATATTATATATTTTCCCGATAGTATAGTACGTTATTTGGACCCTGAATCTACGAATGATTTATGTTTGAGTCGTATAGTTTTTTAGATATAATTTTTTAAATCCCCTAAATGACAGTTGGTAAAAGCCCGAAAGTAAACACTACCGTTCAAGTCAAACAATATTAAAAAAATTAAAATAAAATACCAGCTATTTGTTGTCATTGTCAAACTGTCAAACGAATTAACGGTTTTGCTTGTTATTTACAATTGCTTTTGTGTCTGTTGTTTTCTCGAGGTTTTAAAGATGTCTTGTGCCTGATTTCTGGATTCCGACTTACCTGCATTTCACAACGACCCCGCGCTACGTATTGGACTACGACTGGTTCTTTTCTGACGACTCACGCACGTGTTTTGAATAACGATGTAAACAAACCTTGGTCAGCCTTAGCTTATTATATTATTTACAATGAGTGCATCAGTTGGTTTTGTGCAGGCAGATTCTACAAATTTGCCAGATGTGGATACGGCAGTTATTATAGAATATTTAAAGACCAGTGACAAACACAAAATTGCTGAGATAAGGGGTGTAAAAACGTTGATGTATGTTACTAAATAACTTCTTTTACAAATTAAAGTATTCTTCTTCTTCGTCGTTCCCTCACTGATGAGGATCGCGACCACATATCTGTTTCCACACAGTGCGGTTATTATGCTGCGTGGACCGCCCGGTGCATGCCATCGCCCACCTGCCTTCTTCAGTGTGTCGGACCATCTAGTGGGTGCCCTTCCCTGCGCCTATGATAATCTGCTTCTCCAGACAATGCTTTGAGGACCGCATAATATGACCGAAGAGGTTCAGGGCTCGTTTCCGACATGTCGCGGAGAGTCGCGTCGAGATGTTATGTTGAATTAAAGTGTTACTACAGTATAATAAGTAATTTTTTGTTTAAATTTTAGGGCATCAAGGAATGGTTATGTCCAGCATGCGGGTGCGTCCCATATTATATACAAACTTTTGGTATAATTTCAATTTACAAACATACAAAAGATATAATGCACGATATATATATAATAAGAAATACCATAATTTCATGAAATATAAGGGTTGATAAGTATAACATTCAATTCATATAATATCATATGTTATAATGGTTATATTGTCTAATAATTTTAGATATAATATGTATTTTGTATAACAATTATGACATATAATATCATTTGAAATATCTATTATATAAAATAATATTATATGACATACCTAATACCGTTTTATAAGTGTTATTAGGTGTGGTAAGAAGTATAATTGGAAAGTAAACGAACAATTGCTACGTAGACATGAGATAATGGCAAGGGGGAAGGGGGGGCTCGGGGGGCGAAGCACAAAAGAAAAAACTATAGTACTAATCCTACTTTAGCCTGGTTAGGTTCGTTAGGTCCCTTGCGTCCCTCAGACCAGAAATAGAAGCCCCGCGAAGCGGTGCTTCGTCGACTTGCTCACAGCCCCCTTATTAAAAAAATCTCATCTTCCCACTAACTAAATTATAACAACAACCCCAACAACAATTAGTAACCATTAGTAGGTAGGTACATTAAGTATAAAAAAAAACATTTGCATTGTAGCGTTAAAAGTTATTAAAAGAAAGTGTCCAACAAAGTATTTATTCAAATATAATAACAAATATGACATGCAAATAACAAAATATTAGTGCTTCTTCAAACTTAAATTCGAAGCCATTGCTCTCAAAAATTCACATTCAGAATACTCAGCTTTTCGTTTTAATATCGTATCAATTCTTCGCTGTTGTTCAACATACATCTTTTTACGTTTGACTGCTGGTTGACCATTTTTTAAATTTTCTATGTCTGCCAAAATTTTAAAACTTTCGTGTAAGAGTTAAATAGCTACATGGTAAAAGCCGGGTTTCACCTTATAAATGATTTGGTTAAAGCGATGATGCCATGATTCTTGAGAATTTTGAGTTCGCGGTAATCCTTGTGATTCCAAATTGTTAATGCTCCATATAGAAGGCGGAAACTTTGGTGGTTTCAATACATAATCTCTACCGAATTCATCAATAATTGTAATAGCATCCGCAGAACATTCTTTTTTCAGCGCTTTAAAGTAGTTAACAATTTCATTTGGTTCTAAAAATGACAGCGCTAATAAACATTTCATTTCTATGGCAAAATTTATATTAGTACCATATAATACACTTTTTCCATCGCGTTGAATGCGCCTGTATATAATTTGACCAAGGTGAAAAAAACAGCCATTTATGGATACATGGTCAAAACAATACTTTATACTCTGTATAGCAGCACTTTCAAAGTCTATTATTACATGTTTCACATTTATATCGATGTCGTTTTCCTGACAGTACTCTATAATAGCTTCAAACATTTTAATATAAGTCGTTTTATCTCTGTGTGTACAGAATGCATACATCAAAGGATAAGTATGTCTGTTATCAGCAAAGATATTTCCATGAATTACATACAGCTGTTGAAATATTCCTGCAACGGCAAATGTTCCATCCATAATCCAAAGAATTGATTTTCCTAAATATCTCATCATGCTTAAAGAAGAAAGTATTATTATTCTTTTACGCTCAGCAATAATTTTATCGTAAATAATGAAACTTTTGTTCTCAAACTGTAGATTTTCGTCATTGATAGTGAAGAAGATATCCTTTGGCTCAATTATTATTGGCTTCCCCTTTTGCTTCTCTCTGTATGCAACTTGACGTAATGCTTGTGTGGAAGGTAATTGCGAAAGTGTATAAGTATTACAGTAAGTTCCGTTTACAGTTTTGCAAAATACGACAGGTTTTACGGTCGTAATTTTCATTGGCTTCACTTTTTATGCTGTCTACAATAGTTGACACTTCGAGTCTTAATGGACTCGGGTCGTGATTATGGAAATCGTCTGCTTTCTGCACTTGATGGATTTCACTATCACTACTAGCAGTTGTAATGGCTCGAGCATTGCACGACTCCCGTTTGTTCAATTCACAAATCCAATAATACTTGCTGTTAACTTGTCTATTTTTACAGTAACTATAACCATTTACAAACAACTTAATAGCACCTTTATTACTTTTAAAAGTTTCACATTTATATGTATTCATTATGAAATACTTAAATGTGTAGATATTGCTTATTACCAACAACAGCGGGCTTAATAATGTGGAGTTAATGTGAATCTATGACAAACAGTAATTTTTTTGGTTCATCTATACTACGATTTCTAATTCAAGACCAAAAAAACTACCACAAGGTTGCCACTACAATTAAATATTTTTACAATAGTAAATTCCTTTTTCTTTTTTAAACACGCTAAGATAATTTATTTATTGGTAACTTTAACTCTATGTTTTAACAAAATAACTAGAAATATTTATTATTACATAATTACGAGAGGAAATAATAAAAATTTAAACATCGGAGATTTTTGGTACAAAATCTGGTATTGTACTTGTAGCATTGTGCATATGGTGCAAGCCAAGAAACAAACTCAGATGTCATTTAAATGTTGTCAATTTTGACAGTGACGTATCTGTCGTAGTTTTTTTGGTCTTGAATTAGAAATCCGAGTTTACCTACAACCACATGATAATAATTTATCGATGACACTCATTCTTCAAGCTGCGCTAATGCTATTACAAAAATGTAGGCGTTTATATTTCTTGAACGGGATCACCTCTAGTGGAATAAAAGTTCTTGTCATAAAGATTGTCATAACTCATTTCGCATAATGGCTTTTCTCATACATGCTATTTGTCATAAATTATTATTTGCATAACATTTTATATGTTATAATTGTTGTTTGGCAGGCTTTTCATAAGCATAATTTAGTATGGCACAAAATTTCAAATCATATTATTGAATGTCATAATAATTGATAGTACGAAGAAGAGCAACGCATAAATTATGGTTTTCATAATTAATGGCAATAGACATCATATAGTATAAGTTATATCACAATGTACGAAATATAACATTTGAAATAATGATACAAAACTTACATGAGCAGAAAAACAAAAGGGGGGACGGGGGGGCGAAGCCCCCCACAAGTGGGGCTCGGGGGGCTAAGCCCCCCGCATTAAGAAACCCTTCTCCACACTGATCTCTAATAATATATCTATCCTAATCAACTTCAGGTTATTTAAGTACCTATGACACTTTATACTCTCGCGGTTTGTACTCATAATGGGGAATGGATTAAAATATCAGAATTGCTTGAAATTTTTACTGGTGGTAGGAATAAGCTTTCTTAGCACAAAAAAAAAGTTACAGATTTTTTGGCTGCACCGGTGATTTTAAAAAAATCAAAGAGGTTTTAGTTCAGTGCCTCTGAGCCGATTTCGGCTGTTTAGAAGTTCGCCCAAAGCTATACAAAAGTCAAATGACGCTGTCAACTTCTTTGATACTTTTGACAGATCTCTTCAAAATCACAACGTCTTTTACTTTCGCTGGCTTCCGGTTCGTGACTTAAGATGGCCGCATGCGTTTAAGTTTTGTTGTTCATTATTTATTCATTTTTGTTGTGGTCCATGTGTAGTATTGATAGCGTATTGTGCAGTGATCTAACGTATGAGTGAATAGCTAATGAAGGATTCAACTTGAAGCGTTCATAGCCCTTCCTGGGTCAAGGCCCGATAGTCCGTGTGGTTTTTTGTAAATCGCTATCACTTTACAAAAAGCTCAACTCACCGTACAACGTTCTTACAACCTTGACATTGGCTGAATTGTTCCAATGGACAGACGCCATTTTTTTTTTATATAAAAATAGAATACTTTCGCTGTGTTCGCTGTATTTCGACTGCTTTCGACGACTTATAGCACTTTTTACGAATTGTTTCTGCCCCTGGACCTTGAACATTGCCTGCCTGAACGACGACTTACGCTTTTTGACCCTGGATTTGATATTGCAAGCTTAAACGACGACCATTGCAACTCATTGGACAATTGACTTGTTTTGTCGGCGAACGGATATTTTTACGTGTACCTACTTTGCCATGGCCGATTACAAATATGAGAAATATAGAGATCCAAAGACATGTTTTATACCAACGTGCTCAAAAAGTGATAAAAAAAACCCTGGTCTAAGATTTTTTTATGTAAGAGCAGAGCTTAAAGAAAATTGGTGTCAATTGGCTGGCAGGAACTGTCCAAAGCGCCCAATTCTTTGCTGTGAAGACCATTTAAACGTAAGTTTATTTAACATAAAATTATGATCCACATCCAGACAAGGGGAGCGATTTTATCCTTATGTTGTCAGTTTAGCACGCCCTCACACGAAACTATTTGCTGTATTATTTCTCCTCGCTCGGAAGTCGCTCCCATTGTGAAAAATATTACCGTTGCTGAACCAGCAAGATATATCTTCGATCCCATACTCACTCGCCAGTTCAAGGAAATATCAATTAATTCTCACAGTTTTACGCATTCTCAAAGTTTTAATTTATTGGCTTTATTGTCCATTATTTAAATAGTGGTTGTACGAGTAAGTACTATATATTGCAGTGGCATTGCATCTAGCTTACTCTTGGGTAAAGCCCACATGAAGCCGAAGGATATTTGTTTTATTTTTTCACAAATTAAATCATTATTATTATTTATATAATTTTATTATTACTTACAGTTAGAACAAGATTTGGAAAATTACCACAAATGGATAGCTGGTGCTGCTCCAAGGTTAAAATTAAACGCTACATTAAAGAATTTTTCAAGGAAAGGAGTACAGAATGTTAAGGATCTTACACAAGCATCAACTTCAAGTGCTGTTGCTGAGCAAATTTGTCATAGTGTAAGTATTTTTTATAATTAACGTGAACGTGACAGATACTTATATTATATCCAACAGTTAGGTAGCATCTTACTGCAAATTCACATCATAAAAAACGTAAAAAAACGTATATGATAAAAAACATACTCACTTATAAGTAGTAACTTCTATAAGTTCCTTTCTAATGTTTAAAGGAGTAAAAAAGGTTTAATAACATTTAGATTTTTTTTATTTACCTACTTATAGACAAACAATGGAAATGATAATATATTTTATTTATGTACTTATGTTAAATATGATCAGGAATGGGTTGCTAAAGTCTCGGGTATGTATGTATGTATGTATGTCCATCGATTATTTTTCGACACCTATGTCTGTCTGTCTAACTATCTGTCCGTCTGACATCAGGCTGTATCTCATGAACCGTGATAGTTGAAATTTTCACAGATGATGTATTTCTGTGCCACTATAACAACAAATACTAAAAACCAAGATAAAACAAAAATATATAAGTACTTACATACAATAAACGTGATTGGTGGCGTTAACTTAGCGCTATACATACCAGGTGTAAACTTAACCCGGATAAGTAGGTATTATTAGTACGGAACCCTCGGTGCGCGAGTCAGACTCGCACTCGGCCGATTTTTGTATCATATTATTATAATTTATTTGTTTCAGGTTGATGCCTCTGTACAATGTAAGAGCATAGCCATGCCAAATAAGTCTATAATGGCGAAACCGAAAACGGCAGACAAAGGTACAAATTTTCGAGCAAGAAAAATAAATAAAGTCATGCCATCGCTGGTTTCAAATGTACCTGATAGTGAAAGCAGCCCTATAAGATCGCCATCATTGTGTGGATCGTCCAACTTCGACTCGGCTACATCTCCGAGCACTAAAAATTATGATAAACTATTAGGTAGAGAATATTTATTAAAACAGATTTCTAACAGACCCAAAATGTATTTAGGTTTGCCAAAAAACTTTTGGTGGGTTATTGAGTACATAGCCCAGGAAACATCTAGTGTAGCTTTACATGTTATAATTACACTATTTAAACTAAAAAATAATGATTCATTTGCCAAGATGAGTGACGGATTTCAAATGGCGAGGTCTACCATTCGTGTCATATTTGAAAAAAACGTCGTAGGTTTATCAACGTTTTTACAAAATACAATATACCTACCACCTCCAGACATAATAAAGAAAAATTTGCCTCTAGTTTTCAAAATCAGATATTCCAATGTACAGTGTATAATTGACTGCTTTGAAATTCAAATTGAAAAACCCACGGATCCGAATAAACAAGCACAAACTTGGTCGACATAAGTCATGTAATACTATGAAGTACTTGATTGCCTGCACACCAGCTGGCTATATATCATTTGTATCGGAAGGTTATGGTGGGAGAATATCTGATAAAGCAATAACTGAGAAGAGTGGATTTATAGACGTTCTTCCCTTTAATGCTGTCATAATGGCAGATCGAGGATTTAAAGAAATAGAAACCTCTTTAAGCACAAAAAATATAAAACTTTTACGACCGCCGAGTGTCTTTATGAACAAAACCATGTCGAAAAAAGAGGTAATCCAAACTAAGGTAATAGCTAGTTTAAGAGTCCACATTGAACGAGTAATCAGGAAAGTAAGAGAGTTCCATGTGTTAAAACCTCATTCTGTGGTCAATAATAAACATATCAAGTATTTGGATGAATTCGTTATTATAGCGTGCGGGTTAATCAATCTTCAAGATCCAATAATAAAAGACTATTGACTGACTTAAGGCGTTTTATTTACAATGTACCTTATATATAACCTTATATTTTTGTTGTTAATTACATTATTACAATAACTTTATTATGAAATATACAGGGTGGCCCATTTAGATCGGCCTGTATGGGGAAGTCTGAAACTATAAGACATACGAAGATATGACCACATTGAGATATTTATTTTACTTACACCCTAGGCCAAAAGTATGGAAACACAACTGTTTCTTTTAATATTTAAAGTTTCCTTTAAATTATTAATTGTGTAAATGTTAGTAACCATTCGGCCATTTCCAAAAGATAATAAACATTAAAACGTTCATTATTATTAAAACATCATAATATTGTAGAAAATAATATACTTAAAATAAATAAATATCGGACAACCTCACACAAATCGATCTAGTCCCACAGTAAGCACATGAAGGCTTGTGTTATGGGTACTAGACGACGATATACGTACTTATAAAGATAAATATATACTTAAATACATAGAACAACCATGACCCAAGCACAAATATTCGAGTTCGTCACACAAATATTTGCCCCGGCCGGGATTCGAACCCGGGACCGCCGGCTCAGTAGGCTACTAAGGTAAGTATTCAAAACCGTCCTCCAGCTGGGGGGCACTGACCATCCACTGGATGGTGCCCCCCTAGTAAATGACGTAGTAAGTGTTGTGTGCAACCCAACAACTGACATAGTACGTGATGATGAGGGTAGTTTTTCGCCTCCGCCGGTGACACCCGCGTCAAGCAGCCGCGCAAACAGGGCGCGTGCCCGCAGTGTTCAGTTGGCCGCCGCTGCGACTGATCGTCTCTCCTGATGATGAATCGCGTACCGATTCGAAACATATCGAGCGTTATTCGACTTCTACAACGTGGATAAACCCGTTTAAGTATTTTAAACTATAAGGTCCTTAAATAAATGAAATAAATGTCTCAAAGTGTACATTCTATTTTCATTTTACCTAGTTAACTAGAGGACTAACTACCTGGTTAACTACCTATTTTAGGACTTGAGAAGTGTAGGGTATCTAATGAAAGTATTTCATATACTGATTTCAAATATATACTGCATTACTACATTACATTCAATTATTTAGAAAAAAGACCTGATGTTTCGGCTCTTGCAGGAGTTACAGGTAGAAGACTGCTAGAATAGAATATACTTTATTGCACACCTTAATGGGAAATAAGTACAAGCAATTGTAGTATGTAGCTAATGTCTACATTTAGTATAGCATGCAGTATAACTGTAGCCTAATGCATATTGCGTTAACCTTAGTGTAAAAATGTATATAAGCTAATGTTTTAAGTAATTAAAGGTTCACTACTATCTAGAGCTCGGCATATACTTTGTCTCCCTCAACCCTAGTTAATTACTATATTACATGGCGATCCTGCACTAACGTTCCGAAGACGAACTTCTGAACCAGCCAGAACCTGGGAACCTCGCACCGGACGGTGCGGCGGGACACCGCACCGTCCGGGACACCGCACCGTCCGGGACACCACACCGTCCGGGACACCACACCGTCCGGGACACCACAAGAAACAAGAGGAACCACCAGACTGACGATGCAGTCTCAAGAATGAAGATTTGAATTAACTTGAAAAAAAGAAGAAGACAATTATCAAAGAAGCCATAAGAAGAAACAAGTCTCAAGAAAAGAAGAGCGTTGTCCAGGGTTATCCCGGCTCGCATATCAAGAGGTGTCCAGGGTTATCCCGGCCCATCTCAAGAGGTGTCCAGGGAAATCCCGGCCCATGCTCGAGGGTGTCCAGGGTTAGCCCGGCCCGTCATCGCATCGCGCATCAGCAACGGCATCGTGCCTCCACGTGCCTGCCAGCCGCCAGCGCATCAACGTCCCGCCATGCATCGCGCAACGTGACGACTCGTGATGACCTCAATATCGTTAGGCATTACTCCTACGTAAGCGTTGAATTAAGTAAGTGAATATTTTATTGTATAACTTATGTTTTCGGTTATAATTATTTTACATTTACGCACGATTTAATTTTATTATGTCTACTGATTTGCAAGATTTATATACTAAGTCGGAATATATAAGAGAATATTTAGTTAAACTTGGCTCTCAGAGGCGTCAAAAGGAAATCGCATCTAAGAAATTAGAATGAGATTTTTTATGATATTTTTTTTATTATATAAAAATTAATTAGCTATACAGGTTAACGTCCAATTCATTCAAAAAAAAAATTTTTACATACATAAATTGTTAGATAACTTTCGTACATGAAATTGTTACCCGTGTCACTTAGCATTTCTAATTATTTTTTTTTTTAAACCAGATATCATCACTTAAAATCATTGTAATAATCGTCGCTAATAATTTTTTTAGATGCAAATGTCGTAAACAACTTACGCGTTTCGCAATTTCCGCGCGCACGGAAATGCATACCGCGCCGCGAAGTCCGCGCGTATGCAAACATTTTAAGTAGGTCACGCGTGTTCGCTGTCTACAAGTAAACTTTTAATTATTGGTGAATGTAATTTGATATTCACACTTAGAAATTTTATTGAACAATTATACTATAGCTAGTTATTGGATTGATCACCTAATAATTTAGTGACAGTTAATTGAGTTATATTTGCGTAGATATTTCTGTTATAAAGTATTACAATACGAAATTTTGATTTCAATTTTTATTCTCTCAGTACTTGGTAAGGTACGGTACAGATTTATGTTAGGAGGTGAAGGCACATTTTTATAATGTGTACTTGCATCGGTTAGTTCACAATCCTTTTACTTGATCATAGTGTGACCTACCGTCCTCCGTGAGAGTATTTGGAGACTTTTTAGTCTTAAATTATTTGTGTTTCTAAGTACAGGCGACAGGCCTGATATGCCATTTGGGTGACCATACCCACTATTTTTTGAGGATAGCGTACGCACAGAGGCGTAGCCCACATTGTTGTTTAAAGGGTGACCATGCCCTTGGGTAACCATTCCCATTTATTTTGTGTTGAGAGCAGAGACTCCAACATTATAAGGCATTAAATTAGATATTTTTTTTATTTACCGTAGGGTAAATGTACCGATACCATAATACCAGTACTACATTTTATAAACATGGCCTAAAGATATATTTTTTTAAGGAGATAATTTAATTATTTGAGAGAACAGTAATTACAAATTTTCGCAGAAGACATTTATATTGAAAACATTTTACTCATAACCGTAAAGGATTATTAATTTTTTCTATTTTAACAAACAGTGACACTGGGACATATATTGAAAACATTTTACTCATAACCGTAAAGGATTATTATTTTTTTCTATTTTAACAAACAGTGACACTGGGACATGACGATATTTTTTTTTTTGGGGTGACCAACTAATTTTAGATAAATTCTTGTAAAGTGTATAAACTTAGTTTTAGGTAATTTACACAGTGGTCCCCATCTTCATTTCGACTTGTAAACAAGTAACATGCATTATTTTTTTTCTTTTTCTCCAGCACCCCGGGGGTGAAGGGATCTTACGGGGAAGCTGTAGTATGTAGCTAATGTCTACATTTAGTATAGCATGCAGTATAACTGTAGCCTAATGCATATTGCTTGGATAAGCGTTAACCTTAGTGTAAAAATGTATATAAGCTAATGTTTTAAGTAATTAAAGGTTCACTACTATCTAGAACTCGGCATATAATTTATCTCCAACAACGTCCCTTCTCTACCACCTTCATTTCATATATTACACAATTACATATTACACGAAATATTCAATAGAGGTACCTATACAACATGCAGTCTTATCCCTAAAGAGTATTAGAGCTATTATATTTCTTATGAAATAAAAAGGCAGATAATCCCTTATTATATATTATTAATGTTGTTTTCAACGCTCAGTATAAATTTAAACTGACATTGTCAGTACGTACTTAGTGAGCAGGCGTGTCCCAATTTATATTGGATAATATCTACGTAATTTTACATCATAGAGTTTAAACTTCTCGTCTGATATAGATAAATGAAGCAGAGTAATGCAGTACATGTTTGGAATCAGTGCATGAAGCCCTTTTATTAGATACCTCACATGATAGGATTCAGAACACAAAATATCAAATTTCAAATTCCCATTCCCAATATTAAACATTGATGACGTTATAACTCTCTCCTACAGTGCTCACAACATAGCACTATTTAATATTAACGGGAATAAATTAGCTTTCCAAAACTCTTCTGCAGCGTTCATCAATTCTTCGATGTAATCCTTATCAAAATCTATTGAAAACGTTTCGATTTTGCCATTATTTTCAAAATTGGGATCTGCAATGCAAAATATACATTTATTTTTTTGAGCTGCCAGCATCTCCAACTGAATTTGACCCATATATTTCTTGCAAATTTCCCCATTTTTTATGTAATTTTTTTGTTTTTTCTGAAGTTGGACATTTAATTTTGATAACAAAGTCATCTCCAATGCCATCAGGTGAAGCTCCAAATATACCATTCACAAGTATAAAACCTGAAGCCTCGATTTTACAATTCATATCCTGTTCAAGTTTCTTAAGGACACCTTTTTCAAGGATCTTTCCTCTTTTCATTGCTTTGGTCTCATGTACCTTTTGCCCTCCTAATAATTCTTCGACAAGACTACCATGAGGTGTCTTGCAATGAGCAATCTCGTATATTTTTGAACCCGTTATCCGGCCTTGCCTCATGCTATGCCACAGCTTTGAGTTAACTTGGGTCACTGTTTCACTACTGATTTCACCTTTTATACTTTCTACCTTCTGATCACTATATAATTTGAAATTGTCATAGTTATGAATATTTTCATTAAGGACAAAATCAACCATTAGGTCAAATACACAATAATTTGTCAGCTTATCCATTTCATTTGTTGGATCATGCGTCATTAAGAGGCTTTTTCCACATGCATGTTTTTTTGCTTCGTTCCGTAGTTTTTCTAATACTGAAGCATCCTTTGGTCCTCTCTTGACAACTTTGCCTTAAATTTTTACACAAGATTGGTTGATCCCGAGCTCGTTTGAGATTTGGCTTGGTCCAGTAGCACTGCACACTGGTGGATGCAGGTTCATCACTCCGCTTTTGCAGCCAATGTAAAACCACTATAGTATGTTTGCATCCTCCTGAAAACAAAAATTTAAATTATAATTACATAAGATAAAGTTCTTCCTATGTATCCTGCTTGGGACTAGCAGTGCATTCCTGACAATAAAACATTAAAAAAGTAAAAAGTAGGATGGATTATGTAAAAAAGTTTTCATTAATAAGTTTTTAGTTTAGTTTAATAATATAAATATTAATTAATCTTATAGGTTAGTGTACCCTTAAACAATTTGAATGCCGATGCACTCCTGTCATTGGTTCATAAACAGGTTTTTGTGTATGTGTGTTTTATACTATTGACTTATGTTTTTGTTTTTGTTTATGTACTGTTGGTGCATGTTATAAATAAGTAAATAAAAAAATTGGGTATGGGAAATATTTTCATGTATGAAAAAAATTGGGCATGTGCGAGTCCGACTCGCGCATGAAGGGTTTCGTACCATAATCTATAACAAGTTTGTTGTATGGGAGCCCCCCTTAAATATTTATTTTATTATATTTTTAGTATTTGCTGTTATAGCGGCAATAGAAATACATCATCTGTGAAAATTTCAACTGTCTAGCTATCACCGTTCTTGAGATACAGCCTGGTGACAGACGGACGGACGGACGGACAGCGAAGTCTCAGTAATAGGGTCCCGTTTTTACCCTTTGGGTAAGGAACCCTAATAAAAAAGTTAATATATCCACTTTTTTCAATTAAATAATGCAGTCTGAGGCAAAAAACATAAAAAATAGCAATAAGAGAATAAAACTGTACCTATTAAGAAACTCCCCTTAGTTAAAGTCGATTCAAAAGCAAAAATGTCCCTGTATTTATAACCGTATTTACTCCTTTGGACCTTACCAGCTTATTGCATTGTGGTACTGTTACCAACACTGGGATCACACAAGACATTCATATAATACAAGCATAATTGCTCAACATACAAAATAAGTAGGTACAAATGGCAGGCTTAATGCCAAAAGGCTGGGTTATTCTGAGAAGCGTTCTAGCCGTCTATCATAAACTATAATATGCACAGATATTTCCAACAAAACTTACCAGCTCCTGCTGCACAGCCAGCACATGATGTATCTGTGATGGTTTCCTCCAACTCATTTATATTTACAGCAACAATATAATATTTGTTGGACAACTTGTGTTCTGGTACCACTTTAGCACGCACAGTGCATATGCTTCCATCTCTATTTACTTCCACATATCCAATAGCGTTTTCTACATAAGAATCCCTCGAAGACCTAAAAATAAATAAAAAATGTCAGTCAAGTATAAGTCAGATTCGCGCACCGAGGGTTCCTTACGAACTAAAAAAACACTGCATACTTATTACTCTCTAGCGAAAAGATAAACAGTAGGTACTAAGCGTCAAACTTAACTTTACCGTTTGAAAACTGATTTACGTACTTTTAATAGAGGCTATATCTTTTATAATTTAGTCACAAATTTATATTTTGCAGATTGGTCCCAATATTGTGGTATAAGGTGGTATAACTTGCCAAATTTCATGGTTCTAGGTCAACAGCCTTGAGGCCCTTGAGAGTGCCGAAATATCAGATTGTGCGGCATAAACGGCAGAAGTTTGAGTATTTTTCAGCTTTATAGGCCTATAGACTTATGGTTAGAATATATGGTTCTTGTTTTTGTTTGCTTTTGGGGTATGGAACCCTAAAAAGTAAGTTAATGGACATACACAGTTGTGTGAAGAGCTCTATAGGAGTTCAAGCCATGTCAGACCATCTTGACAATTATTACGTTGAGTTTGAGCCGTTTGTAAGTGTTACTATAAACTTCAAATCAATGAGTACGTAATCATAATCAAACATACGAAATTCTCTTCAAGAATTTAACTTTATTCATTAAAACTAAATCATGATTAATTTACTGTATTTAACGAGTGTTTGTTTACGTCAAACAAAATAACATGCTGACTGCTGAGGATAGGCAAGGCACTAGATAAATGTTAAGGTGATACTTACGATAACGCTTTGGCGCCTCGTATTTCAGCGGCATTGTGTTTGTCACTGTTTTTCATGAATTCCATGAGCATGTAAGTATCTACTTTGGGCAAATTTGTCGAATCTGCTTTCACAAAAGCGGCAGCATCCATCTCGGCGAATTTCCAATTCCAGGGTGAGTTGCAATGGTCGTCGTATAAGCTTGCAATATCAAATCCAGGGTCAAAAAGCGTAAGTCGTCGTTCAGGCAGGCAATGATCAAGGTCCAGGGGCAGAAACAATTCGTAAATAGTACTATAAGTCGTCGAAAGCAGTCGAAATACAGCGAACACAGCGAAAGTAAAAGACGTTGTGTTTTTGAAGAGATCTGTCAAAAGCATCAAAGAAGTTGACAGCGTCATTTGACTTTTGTATAGCTTTGGGCGAACATCTAAACAGCCGAAATCGGCTCAGAGGCACTGAACAAAAACCTCTTTGATTTTTTTAAAATCACCGGTGCAGCCAAAAAATCTGAAACTTTTTTTTTGTGCTAAGAAAGCTTATTCCCACCACCAGTAAAAATTTCAACCACTTTTAAAGCACTTCTGAAATTTTCATCCATTCCCCATTAACACAAAGATGTACATCTGAGACCACGGCGTGTGCAACCCGCCCGAAACGTTAGATTATGAAGGTAAATAAGAAATATCGCGTTAGACCCCTTATAATTTGTGTTAATTATTTAAGTATATTTTAAATTGCGATATTCAACAGATGTTTAGGCAGATTTTGTTGCAACCATCACACCGCCCATTACAAAACATACTTTGGAGAGATTCTCCCAATAAACAAATTGAGTGTTTGCAATAACAAACTGTGACGTATGGTCTCAAGAGCAGTTCGTATCTTGCTACTCGGTGTTTGCGCGAGTTGGTCAATAGGTACAAAGAGGATTTTCCCCTGGCTGCAGACGTGTTGCTTTACAACACCTATGTTGATGACGCAAATATAGCTTGTAATGACAAAGAACTTGTAATAAAAACTCGTAACGAATTAATTAACTTGTTAAAGTTAGGCGGTTTTAGCCTACACAAATGGTGTACCAACGATGACACGCTTTTCATGTGACATCCCATCTAAATGTCAAATGGAGGGTCAAGAGGTTAATTTCTCCGAAAATAAAGATACAGATTTTGTGAGAACGCTAGGTCCTAAATGTAATTTAAGTAACGATACCTTGATAATAAGTTCTCCAGAGCAAGAAGTACTTAAAAAATTTACGAAACGAAAGGCTCTAAGTTTTATAAGTAAAATATTTGATCCTCTTGGTTTAGCCGGGCCCATCGTGGTAAAGGCAAAGGTTTTAATGCAGCAAATATGGCTCTCGAATGTAGAGTGGGATACAATGTTGCCTGCCGCGCTCAATGAGCAATTCAAAGCCTTTGCAAACGGCCTAGTAAACATGCCAGATATTGTAATACCTCGAAATATAGATACACGGGAGGCGCAGTCGATTGACATTTATGGCTTTGCCGATGGATCTAATCTCGCGTATGGATGCTGCCTGTATTTGAGAATTGTGAATGGTGAAGGCAAGGTTACCGTGAATGTGCTTTGTTCAAAGTCACGGGTGAACCCAGTTAAAAAACTGTCTACACCACGTGCAGAACTCAATAGCGCTTTGTTATTAGCATTGCTGGCACATAAGGTGTACGACATGATAAAGTTAAAATTCAACGCAATCGTGTATCTGTATCTCGACTCGCAAGTAGTACTTGCTTGGCTAAAAATTAATCCTGTAAAGCTTACTGTTTATGTAGCGAATAGAGTTAAGGCTATACATGACTTGACGGAAGGTTTCTCATGGCATTATATAAACACCACGCTGAATCCTTCAGATTGCCTCTCGCGCGGATTGGAGCCGCACTTATTACAGCAGAATGCGCTGTGGTTCCAAGGACCTACCGCCTTGCAGAGCCAAGACTTTAAACCTCGGGCTGATGAAAATATAATGCCAGAAGAAATTCCTGAAATGAAAGCTGCTCTTGTTACAGCTACTCCGAATGAGGGCATAGCATTGTTTAATGATTGCTCTAATATAACAAAAATAAAGCGTAGCATTGCATGGTGTTATAGATTTATATATAATTGTAAAAAGGTGTAGCAAAAAATAATAATGATAAAAAAGTGGGATACTTAACACCACTGGAATTAAAACATGCCCTAAATATAATTATTAAATACTATCAAAATGTACATTTTTGTGAAGAAATCAAAGCCTTAAGGGCAAACAAAACATGTTAAATCTGATCTTACAAAGTTAAATCCCTTTTTGTGTTCAAACTTTTTGAACTTCAAAGAACCTGCTCCGTGTTGGCGGGAGGCTACAGCATGCCGATATTCCGTACTCGCAACGAAACCCAATTATTTTGCCTAAAGGTGCTAAGATTACTCGTTAACCTTTTCAGAAATACGGTATGGTCCGTCGCGTCGCGGAAAGAACTTGGCAGTGACATCTTTTGATGCATTGCTGAGCAAATGTGATTTAAGGAGAACTAAATCACCTACCTTAAACTCATCGGAAGGTCGGCGAGAAGCATCTGCATATTGCTAAGCTTTGTCCTGTTGGATCTCCTCACGTTCACGAACCCCAGTTAACGAGTTCAGAAAAGCTTTAAGAGAGTAGACATGCATTGACGCATGACTGCGGATATGAATTGGACTCCATTGTCTCAAATTATCCTGCGTGGCAAACCGAAGCGCATAAAATATTCCTCAATGAGTACAACAGCACAGGCCTCAGCGGTGGCTTCCTTAAGGGCATACAGCTCTACCCACCGAGTTGCCGTGTCCTCTATGAGCAGAGAAAGATCCACCTCTCCCCCTGGTCTCCTGCTGGCAATGGATCGAATAAGTCCATCGCTAACACTTCATTGCGCTGGTTCATAAGAGGTGTTTGTAACAGACCTGCTGGTTTTGCGTTGGCGGTTTTGTAGCGTTGACAGTGTATGCAGGCTTTGACATAATCAGTGATTATTCTCCGCATACCTGTAAAATAATACAATTGAGCTACCTTCTGATAAGTCCTGTCAACGCCTGGGTGGCCAGCTGTTTGAGAGTCATGCATCTCCTTCAAAATTTCTTTAACTTGGCCAGCAGGTATAACTAGTTGAGGACATTCGTTGTCAGAGTCCGGATTATATCTGAAAAGGACGCCTTGGTCCATGAGGAATCCTCTCTCTGACCATCTTTTAGCAGCAATGTCGTTGGTGATCACTGCCGGTGATGACTGGTTGGCCGTCGATGTAAGGGCGAAACCGCTCTACTGCCCACACAACCGCGAGTACCTCGCGCTCCGTGGTAGAGTAGTGACGCTCAGCTGAATTGAGAAGTCGGCTGGCGTATTCGATCGGCCTTTCCTGGTGTCCGTCACCCTGTAATAAAACTGCGCCTAAAGCGTAGTTACTTGCGTCAGTTCGGAGAACGAAGGGGCAGCTAAAATCGGCTTGCACCAGAATGGGGGCTGTAGTCAGGAGACGTTTCAGCTCGTTAAATGCTTGGGACTGTTCTGCGCCCTAGATCCAGACTTGGTTTTTCCTTGTCAGGCGTGTCAGTGGTTCAGCGACTTTGGAGAAGTTCGGTATGAACTTTCTGAACCACGAACAAGTCTGCAGAAAGGTTCTCAAGTGCTTTAAAGTACCTGGCTCCTTCATCTCGAGAACAGCACTCACCTTCTCTGGGTCGGTGGAAACTCCTTGCTGTGTAATAACGTGACCGAGGTATTTAACGCTCTCTCTTGCAAAAGCGTACTTCTCCCTGTTGACGTGGAGGTTGAACTCGGTTAAACGTTTGAAAACTGCCTCGAGGTCTTGTAAGTGTTGTTGGTAACCTTGAGATATGATCAAAAGGTCGTCTAAGTATGCCAATATAGTTACGTCTTGCAGAGCCGAGCAGGAACGTAGACGGTCGATCAGGCGCGTGAACGTGGCCGGCGAATTTTTAAGTCCGTACGGCATCCGTTTAAAGCGATAGGTTCCCAGAGGACAGGCAAAAGCCGTTTTGTCCCTATCAGCTTCCTTTACCATTACCTGCCAGTATGATGATCAAAGGTCTAAAGTGCTCATGAAGCAGTTTTGCTTCGTGCTCTGGAGAAGGTCGTCAATGCGCGGCATTGGGTAGGTATCCGACTTTGTGACTGCATTTAAGCGTCGGTAGTCAACACAGAAGCGGATGTCACCATTTGGCTTAGGCACCATTAGCACTGGTGAGCTCCAAGCCGATTCACACTCTTCTATGATATCATCTTGCAGCATTTTGTCAATCTCCATCTTCATCAGCTCCTTCCTGGAGGGATTGACACGATAAGGTGGTACAGCTATAGGCGGATGCTCACTTGTTTCGATGCGGTGCTCTGCATAAGGTGTTGGAGCTCCCCCTGCTTTGAAGACGTGCGCGTGTCGAGTGAGGACGTCAGCGAGCGCCTGCCGCTCAGCTGGTTTAAGGTGAGTGCCCTCATCATCCCTGAAGACATCTGCAGCAGCACAGGACACGCCACGGGAGGTAGGCTCGAAACACAGTTTATAATTAATAGTATTATTATTACTAGAATGCCAAACATCTGTGTGAAAATTAATCACAACTCCAGCAGCGGTAATAAAATCAATGCCTAATAACGTTTCGTTATTCGTCGCCTCTGGGAAAATTAAAAACGGTACCCTAATTACCTGTTGCTCTAGACGTACCTCCAGTGTGGTAGTCAGCACTTCCATCGTACGCACTATCCCGTCAGCAAGCTTCACGTTCTGCGTTGAAGGCCGGAGCGGATGGTTGTGACGAAGGAGGAGAGCATACAGCGTGTGACCCGCAATACATTGCTTAGCCGCCGTATCAATTAACGCGGTGCCGTTTACGCCTAAAATACCAATTTAAAAAATTGGGCGAGAAAATCGACCCGAGCGACCCGCGCGATCGGTATCATTTGCCAGAAGGGCGACATTGACATCGTGATCATCGTTATACACCGCCGAACATTTTCGTACGACAGAAGTCAAAGCGACACCAACATCATCACTTGAACCCGTCGAGACTATAACCGAACTAGGTACTTCGCTTAATGTGCGAAAACAAAAACAAAAATGTTCGTTACACGAATTGGTGTCAGTCAAAACATGGTTCGTATTACAAGTAACGTTGTTATCACCATGAACCGATGGTCCATAAAAACACAAACATTTCGTGTTCGTAGTGTTGCATGCAGTAACATTATTATTACAAACCAGGGATCGATACCGTTATTTTGCTCCATACAAAATAGCACAAAATAACGTTATTAAATTCCGGTTTTTCGCTCATTATCACACATGTTTATATTTTAGTGGGCTAATTTCAAGGATCTATATCTATAACGAAATTCTACATAACACAAGCCTTTCACATTCGAAAAAAAAACGCGAAATTAGAGCGTTTTCATGAATACCGGTATCGATCCCTGTTACAAACATGATTTGAAACTCCACTGGGATGATAACAAGTTAAATTATTCGCAAAATTATTATTTTGTTGAGAAAGGCGCGAATTATTGCATGCATCACTATCACTATTATCATTAGTAGGCATGTAGGTATTTTGCATAATATTTTCAGAACAAGTACTATTCCCGACATTTACTTTCGAAATATTATTCGAAGACCGAGTTGTACGTCGATAATCGTTATCGATATTACGCACTTCACTTAAACACGACCGAGATTCGACACTATAAAAGCTTTGTTCACTTTTATCATTAACTGGCACATTTGCAAAGTTATTATTATTTGACTCACCCGAGTTCAAAAGTTTACGACACTCTTCTTTAGAATGTCCAAACCTTTTGCAATACGCGCAGACAAGACGATGCTTCTTCACGCCGCCCTCCGCGGCAGCCCGAGACGCGGGAAATGTCGGCGGCGGCGGCGGTTGCGAGCGTTCCGGCAGCGCGGCGGCGCGAGGCGCCGTAGAGCGCTGCGGTGGCGCTGGTGGCGTCGCGGTGGCGCGCGACGCGCCGTTCGCGGGAACAGCGCGGCTCACGACCGCGAGAGTGGGAGGCGCTCGTTGGTTCGAGGGCGCCGCGCAGCTCGTTGTCTGCGAAGTCGTCTTCCTCTCCCCCTCGTCGAAAGAATCCTCAACACTCCTAGCACGACGAAGTAGCTCCTTGAAATTTGTGAAGTCTTCTCGGCGAACACGTATTCTTATTCTGTTGCTCAGGAGGCCGTATAGCATGTCTAACTGGACCCTCTCTGAGATATCGCCCTCTGGGAGTCGGGCGAACAGGGAACGGATGCGCGCGACGAACACGTCGGTATTTTAATTTGTTTGCGGCGACGAAAGTATTTGTAAATAAATCCGATGGGGCGGGCGGCGATCACCGTACGCACTTATTAAGTTATCTTTAGCCTGAGACCAAGACGATATTTGGTTTTTCACGCCCTGCCACCACGCGGCTGCGTCGTCCTTGAACAAATAAGATAGGCCGCGTAGAATATTCGTGTCTGATACTTGTGCGCATTCACTATACGCTTCTATTGCGTCAATAAATGCTTCAACTGATTCCTGTTGTAAGCCAGAAAACCTTGATTTGCAGCCAGTGAGTGTGCCTTGGCCTTGACCTTGAACCATGTACGCCGAGACCGGGGTGGAAGCGTGCGCTCGCGACACTGAATCAAGTAGTTCCTTGAACGCTTCGGTTTGTGAACGTTGCAGTGGAGCGATAATAGTCTGCACGCTTTCAGTGGAAAACATGGTAACGTCGTCGGCTGTTGTTGAACTCGTACGCGGCAAAACATGGGCGGCGGGGCCGGCGTCGGCGGCGGCGCGGTCTTCTTCAAAGGCGCGCGCGCGCGGACTGCGCGGCGAAGTCGATCGTTCAGTTTCGAGACGATTTAAACTCTTCGCCTTGTTTCTCGTCTGCATTTTGGATAACACACGCGAAAAGAAAGTATGTTCTTTCACTGCACTACACTAAAAAGTCACATAAAACGTTGGAGCGCCATATATGAGGGGTATCTCAGGGGTTTGATCATGAATCATGAAACACAAGATAGGTTGAGAAAAAGTCTAATTCGTAAAAAAGTTACACAGTTTACACGGAAAGTCATTAAATGTAGAAAACACAGGTGGGACGTAGGCCCTAATCTTAGAAAGATCTAGTAACAATTTTAGGTATAGTGCGATAGCGCGCGTGTACACAGTGGCCGCTCGGTACGAGGCTCCCAAAGCAACTGGCTAGGCTGTTCGGGCGCGAGCGAGACAGCAAGCGCTGAAAGCGCTACGTTGTGTATCGTGTTGGTACACGGCCGCGAGTCGGGATCCCCTCGGATCGCATAATGTTTTTAAGACTAATGCTGTTTCGCATAATTGATTTAGCATAATTTGTTTTGGCATAATAGTACTTTCGCATAGTAATATTTTGGCCTAATGTTTTTTTGGCATACTACGCTATTAGCATAATTTTAGTTGGACTAATTTGTATTGGCCGAATATACTTTACGCATATTATTATTTGGGCTAATAATTATTTGATATATCTGTCATTATCCATAATTTCAGTTGTCTAAATGAATGAAACTCAGTTACGTGGTTAACATGCATTTATTATTATTGTATGTATATATTTCAAAACAAAATATTACGTTACGTAACGTTAGGTCACATTAGGTAGGTAACTAGGTACATTAGGTTAGGTTAGGTTAGCATGATAACCGGGCGCGAAGCGCCTAAGCAACGCTGAATAGGGGGTCTGCGAAGCGGACCTCCGTCGACCTCGCTTTAGTTCCTAAATATATACAGGGTGATCAATCCAAATGGGTCAGTAGGGAGAAAACGAAAACTATAAGAGATAGAGAAATCTGTTCTTAGTAACCATGGCTTCGATTCTAGATTTATTAAAAACTGCATTCAATTTTTTTTTCGTATATCTCATGTAAAACCGGGAATCGAACCCAGTTAAAATCGGGGAGAGAAAAAAAAAATGAAGATGTCAATCGATCCTACTTTTAATTGGCAACAAATGTCTGTAAAAGAGTACATACATTAAGAGTGCTCTAAGAGTCAGAAATTGACAAAAATAGGATCGAATGACATCTTAAATTATTATTTTTTTCTCTACTCAATTTCGACCGGGTTCGATTCCGGGTTATGCATGAGATATACGAAAAAAAATTGAATGCAGTTTTTAATAAATTATCTAAAATAGAAGCCATGGTTCCTTTCCTAAGAACAGGTTTCCCTATCTCTAACAGTTTTCGTTTTCTCCCTACTGACCCATTTGGATTGATCAACCGGTATACACACTATACTAACCTTGCAACTGTGCAACTTTTAATAGGATAATAGCGTTATGCATTTTTATATGATGCCAATTGATTATTATGCCTATTTATGCTTATGCTTTTTGTTATTAGTCTTCATGACGGTTATGCTTTCTGTATTTATGCCTTTTAATGTTATGCGTAATAAAATATGCGTAATGAGGCTTATGCACATATCATTTTCGGCGAAAAGCAATTATGCGTAACCATATTAGTATTAATGATTTTATGCCTTCCAATAGTAAACCCCGCGAGTCGCCCGCACAGGCAAAACGGATGCGTTCATCGGACGGTTTGCTATAGTTTTTATTTTTTCTACACTTTATTTTATGTTGAATATGTTTATATATATTAATAGTAAGTATTTCAGTTTCATTTACATATTTTGACTAGTAAATATATTGAATACATCACAAATTTTAATATTTATTTGTTATAAAAGTTGGAAAAGAGTGTAATTTCTGAACGCACCCGAGAAAAAAATAAATAATGAAAAACTTGGAAGTTTTCACAATTCACGTAAACAACGTAAATTGGTTTTGTAATACATACTGTTGTCTTACTTTATAGAAATATGGAAAACAAGAAAGCTAAGCCCAATTTGGAGTATTTATTCAATGCTAAAAGCCTGCATTAAAAGCGAAAAAGGATTTGTTATAAATATTTGGAGGCGATAAGTAATTTACCAAAACTATTGGCGTTTTTAAAGAAGATAAAGCCGAAATAATCTTGTGCGGATCCCATCGTCCAATAACTTCCAAAGCAAGTGTTATGGAAAATACTTCCGAGTGGCCAACTAATCCTTCCCAGAATGCCATTCTCCCACATTCACAACGAATGTGTCAAGTAGTTTCAAATACAAATATAATATTTAACAGTGCTTAAGAAAAACTCAACAATAGAATATACACGACGATAATACAAATTACGGCCATATTTTTAATATGTGTGCTTCTCTCGTATTTGTTTGGTTTGGATTTGAGTGTGTTAATGTTTTAAATTTGATGTGTTAAATAGAAGGCAAAATTAAATATGATTATTTTTATGTTTTATTTGTTTTTCTTGAACTTCCATTTTCCTCGCTGTAGTGAGGTGAAAAGTTGTGTGTTCCGCATGGCTGCAAAATTATTTAGCTTCTCGTGTCTTGAAAGCTTCGCTACGCTCAGCTTTCAATTTCAACACTCGCGCCAAATAACTACTTTGCAGCCTTGCATAACAAATAACTATTTCTCAAACATCCAATGAAATATTGTCTTTACGTTCCTTAAAATAGGCTCGGAAGTATCGCTTTTTGGGCGCAACAACTCGAGAGGACTGTAAAGGGATTTCATACTGCTTTTCAGGCCTAGGCCTGCAAAGTAACTTTTTTTTTTGTTTCAACAACAAGGTCATTCACACAGCTGGCTGGTTTGACAAAAAGCAGGTTTTGTTTTTAAAGGTTGGTTGTTAGACACTTGTAGAAAAAAAAATTCAAGATGGCGACCTTTTTTTTCAAAATTTCAAATTGGTGCTAGGCGGCTAAAACTCGGTATCGGGGGGCTCTCGGGGCTCAAAAATATGAATCTGAAATCTTGTCCGAAAATTCGGTCAAATTCGGAAAATATCGAAAAAAAAAACGATTTGTATGGAGAAAATTTCAAATTGGTCCTAGGAGGCTGAAATTCGGTATCCGGGGGTTTTTGGGGCTCCTGAGTCTGAATCTGAAATCGGATTTTTAAAATTCGGTCAAATCGGATTCGGGGGCTCTCTGGGCTCAAAAATATGAATCTGAAATCTTGTCCGAAAATTCGGTCAAATTCGGAAAATGTCGAAAAAAAAAACGATTTAGTATGGAGAAAATTTCAAATTGGTCCTAGGAGGCTGAAATTCGGTATCCGGGGGTTTTTGGGGCTCCTGAGTCAGAATCTGAAATCGGATTTTTTAAATTCGGTCAAATTCGGTATCGGGGGGCTCTCGGGGCTGAAAAATATGAATCTGAAATCTTGTCCGAAAATTCGGTCAAATTCGGAAAATATCGAAAAAAAAAACGATTTGTATGGAGAAAATTTCAAATTGGTCCTAGGAGGCTGAAATTCGGTATCCGGGGGTTTTTGGGGCTCTTGAGTCAGAATCTGAAATCGGATTTTTAAAATTCGGTCAAATTCGGAAAATATCGGACAAACAATATTAAGTGTTATTCTTTGAAGTATATTTTTTTATTTCATTGTATGTTTGAGAAAAGCACTATACATGCCTCGTCGTGAAAACGGATTCCCGGCCTCGTATCACTATCCGGCCTCGCTCGCACGCTCGCTCGGCCGTATATACCTACTTGGCCGGAAATCCTCATTTTCCCGGCCTCTGATGTAATTGTACTATTGTTGTTTATGTTTATTCGCATTTTATTTATGAAATGTCGAGTCGTAGAAAAAGTATTGTATGCAACGTTGTATAGTAGGTCAAAAAACGCTCGTGGCATCTTTCTTCCCCATGCCACTCGCGTTTTTTGCCCCCTCTTATAGAACGGTTGCATAAAATACTATTAAAGTTTAACTGTAGACCATTCAGTCCTTTTTAGACCATCTTTACATTCTGTACCTACAAATATATTTACTGTTATTATAAATAGTGGTGAAATTTTAATATCGATAAACTTGTCCCAACTTACTGGAGTTTCGTTACTCAGGGTTAGTTACGTACCACTTAATCCCAAAAAAATGTCTTGATTCTTAGTAGAATTATTTTTTCTTAATCTGGGAACACTGACATTTTCCAAAATGTTGAACACGGCGACAGCCATTTTATTTTCTTCGATATCTTGAGTACATGAGCTAAAAAATCTCAGGGTATTTAACGGCGGTTTTCTCAGGTAAAATCTTTATTTTCGTCCTCTGAATCTTACAAATTTACATAGTTTTAGATCAATGCAATTCACGTTTGAAGAAAAATATTGTTTTAAGTTATGATTAATTAGTTATATGTTAGTTATGATTTCTCATATATCTTGTCTCAGTTTCGTTATTTTTTGTTATGTAACGAAAGGTGTTAGTTCATACTATAAATCATTTAGCTGTCTGAATATGGACTGTAATATTTTTTGTCTCTGTTTCAATTCCCTAATTGATTTACTTTAGAATTTTCAGCATATTTTTGGAAATAAATTTTCTATAGAAAAATATTTTTTACCTAGTATTTCAGTACAAAAATAAAATAGTAGTTTTTGATACAAGTGTGGAAAGTATGTCATTTTGAACGTGTCCCGAGGAGTCTTGGCCTGAGCCGCAAGGCGAGGGTCAAGACTCGGGACGAGTTAAAATGACACTTCCACACGTGTACCAAACAACGTTTTTTAATACATTTGCGAAAAATTGCAATAATACAAATTTAAATCAGTAATTGAAAGATCCAATTATTTCTGTCTGATAAAAATTAAAAGTACTTAGGTACCTACAATTTTTAGAGCAATTGTGAAGGGTCGCATTTAAGGCCCTTGCTGGTAAGTTTAAAGTTTTATTCAAGTTGTTAATAATTCTCTTTTTCTCGTTTCCAGCCAATAAAATGTTCATAAACGGCAATGTAATTTTTCTTTCGATTTTGCGGGTAAAATACTCTCACTTGCAATTTTTGCCTTGGCTCGTATATAGGGCGGTGTTAAATCTATTCTGGTAACATCAGAATCCATAATTTTCTAACAAAAACTCTTATTTTATAAATCTTACGTGTCATTTACACATAATTAAAACAATCTTGAATGAAAAAGAAAGTTTTACTTTTAATTGTAATATTTTTTTTACAATATGGCGTCGGCTGTCTTCATTCAGCCAAATCAAAAGAAATAGTTTTAATATTTTAGAAGAGATATGATAATGTTACTCAGTAATTTAATTGATTCCAAACAATAAACATCGTGAATCTGTTTTTAGTTCTTTACATTTCATATAATTGTAAAAAATATATTATTTAATACGCAAAAATAGCGATTATTCATAATCATAACTATGATGATGAATTTATAAAGCAGCGTGTGGGTCACGCTTAATACTGTATTTTCTAATCTGTGACGATAGTTTTATTTTTAATTTTTTTAGGTCACGCATAATACTCATTTGCTCATTAAATAATAGTCACTCAGACAACTTATTAAAACCGTTTTTGAATATTTTTAATAGATAAACCTTTGATTTATCCAATTTGCTATTTAAATATTTTAAGCATAATTATAAGATATACACTTTCAATGCTGTATGACGTAATAAATAAAGTCGGAAAATGATTGACCTTTGTTTGGATGTATGAGACATGACGTGTTAGTACAACAGAAAATTAAAAAAAATTGAAAAGTAAAAAGCACTAGTTCGAAATATCCAACTTTTCGCACGATTTGCAGCTACGAAAAGTACCACTTTTTGAGCAACTGTATTAAAAAGATTTTTTTACAGTAGATCATGGCTCCAATGACAAATGCTTAAAGGCAAAGGAAATATAGAGAAACTTTAAAACTAAATCTGTGAAAAATTTAGACAGAGTAAATAAATCAAGAAAACGTGAAATAAAAAGTCAAAATAAGGAACAAAAATAAATAACTAGGGATAAATGGAGACCATGTTCCGCACGTTATTGTGCTAAAAAGAAAAATAAATGTAATAGTAAGCAGAGTCCGGATCCAGAAATAATAATTAAGACTGGCTACTGTAAGTTATTAATTAATTCTTTCGATCCATATTTGTTATTAGTATTCACAGTGTGATTATGTTAACCAAAAATCATTAATAATAATAAATATTGCTAGTTGAAATTAAAACGTTTTATTAAATAATGCTGCGAACGAAACCAAAAAACATCAACAGTTTTATATCATGTGTCCGACGCTTTATGTTATCAGTTTCTTTACAGCAATTATCAATTTCGTTTACTCTCAGTTTAGTTACGAAATTCAAAAGGTACATATTTTCTGCAATTCACCCATAATCGTTAGATTTGGCAAACAATATTTCTTTGCTACATCAGACATCACTACAAACATCAACGGAGAACAGTCAAATGTTTGTTAAAGTAATAACCACGCTGTAAATCTGCCAATTTTGACATTGAGTCGTTAGTATTTAGTTTAGTTAAGAATATCTGTCCAATTTGCGAAGGAGACAGAAATATATTTGTCACGATGACAAGTCCACTCTTTTTCAAACCCCTCTGTTTTAAATGTAAATCTAAATATATAAACGAAGAAACTGACTGACTGACATATCAACGCACAGCCCAAACCGCTGGTTCTAGAGAGTTCAAATTTGGCACGTAGGTTCCTTATAAGGTGTAGGGGTGCACTAAGAAAGGATTTTTCAAAACTCACCCCCTAAAGGGGTGAAATGGGGTTCCAAAGTTTGTATAGGAAAACAAGATTAGTTAGACTATTTTATTCGAAACTTCACAGGAGTATTCCTAATGATAAATGATTAAACACGTGTTTCAGGTTTTTTGAAAATTCAACCCCTAAAAGGGAGAAATTTGGTGACAAAGTCTGAAAATCTGCATGGGTATTGTTTTTATGGTTTATCGGGTCGCTGATTACGAAAACCGCAACGATTTTAAAATCCAACGTGGCGGACGTGAGTTACCATCTCCCCTGTTGGGGTGAAATGGGGTTGAAATGTCTAAATACTAAACCGCTGGTTCTAGAGAGTTTAAATTTGGCACGTAGGTTCCTTATAAGGTGTAAGGGTGCACTAAGAAAGGATTTTTCAAAACTCACCCCCTAAAGGAATGAAATGGGGTTCCAAAGTTTGTATCGGGAAACAAGATTAGACTATTTTATTTGAAACTTCACAGGAGTATTCCTGACAATAAATGAGTAAACACGTGTTTCAGGTTTTTTTGAAAATTCAACCCCTAAAAGAGAGAAATGTGGTAACAAAGTCTGAAAATCAGCATGGGTATTGTTTTTATGGTTAATCGGGTCACTGATTACGATAACTGCAAAGATTTTAAAATCCAACGTGGCGGACGTGAGTAACCATCTCCCCTGTTGGGGTGAAATGGGGTTGAAATGTCTAAATACTAAACCGCTGGTTCTAGAGAGTCCATATTTGGAACCTACGTGTCCTTATAAAGTCTAGGGGTGCAATAAAAGAAGCATTTGTCAAAAGTCACCCCCCAAAGGAGTAAAAGTGGGGTCGTAAGTTTGTATAGGGAAAAAAGATTAGTTAGACTATTTTATTGAAAACTTCCAAGGAGTATTTTTAACGATAAATGAGTAAGCACGTGTTTCATGTTTTTTGAGAATTCAACCCCTAAAGGAGGAGAATATGGTGACTAAGTCTGAAAATCAACAAGGGTAATGTTTCTATGGTTTATCGGGTCGCTGATTACCAAAACAACAACGATTTAAAAAGCAAACGTGGTGGACGTGAACTACTGTCTCGCCTGTTGGGGTGCGATGGGGTTGAAATTACTAAATATGAGTATGGGTGTAATTTTTATGGTTTCTTGGGAAACCATAAAATTGGTTAATTACGAAAATGCCACCGATTTTGAAATTTTATATTGTGGTCATAAAAATTCTTGAAAGCATTTGCGCCAAATTGCAATTTAATCGGTCCAGTAGTTTTGCAGTAAATCGGTTGTAACAGATGGACTGACAGACAGCTACATGTGATCCTATAAAGGGGTTCTATTTTTGCTTTTGAGGTATGGATAGAGACCCGCGTTATCCTAATAGATAAAAAAAATAGTATTTGGTGGCATCTCGATCTGCGTCAATCGGTACCTATAGGCGGGCGGCGCGTTGGGACGGGAGTAGGAGTAATGATCGGGAAACTTCCTGCATCCGTAATAAATACATTAAAGCTTTTCAATTGTACAAGCAAGTTGTACATACCTATCAATATTTGTGATTACATAGCGAAACCGACCTTACATTGCTTACATACCTATAATTTGCACCGTTTAAATATTACGTTCTTTATAATAAATTTTAGTGTTAATAAAACCACTCAACAACTTACATCTTTTACTTTACTACAAACAACATTCATCCCACGGGCAAACAGCCCGTTCATTTTGGTCCTTCGAGCCGGATTTGGGCCTTTGGTGCAGTGTTATAGTATTGGAGAAGTGGTTCATTGGTCTCCCACAAGCGGGTCTCGCCAGTGAATTGCGTAGCAGTTCAATACCCTGCACTTAGGATCAGGTAAAGACCACGAAGACAGTGGACAACAGTTACAACTTCAGGAAGTGCCGGCTACCCTACATACATACATCTGGTGTCGGCATCGACAGTCATGGAGGATTTAAAAGTTCGTCAAAGGGAACTCGCTGACAAGATCGACAATGCAGCCATTAACTTCAGCAAGGATTCCGCCAGCAGGAAGACTGAGGATTATATTGCAAAAAGGTTAGAGGCCTTAGACAACATTTGGAGAGAGTTCGCCGGAAACCATACGAAGTTAGCCCAATCAGATTCCGCGTTCCTAGCCATTCAAGGGACAGCGATGTACGAGTCTGTCAAGCAGCGTTATGAAAAACATCGACAAACATTGGAAACATACCTATCGACAGGCGCTAACAGGTTAGCTACACCGTCAAACTCCGGAGCTTCAACAGAGGAGCGATCTACCTCGTCTAGGGCTGACGATATGAAATACCAACAAGCAACTAACTTTCGAGCCTTTTTACGTGTCATCAAAGGCATCGACGTTGACAAGTTGACGGAAAAATGGGAGCTCGAAGACAAGCTTCACATGCTACAGCAGCGCTGGAAAACTGTCGATGACCTACATTGGCAGATTGACAATATATTAATGGGATCTGACGTAGCATATGAGCAAGAATACACGAGCTATGAAGCGACATACGAAGCTACAAAAAAGCTGTTAAACAAGAGACTAAGCTCTACATCACACCAACAGCTATCAACTCCGAGGATTGAAATACCAACTTTCTCAGGCGTTTACACACAGTGGCCCACATTCATGGATCTCTTCACTGAGGCCATTCATAACAATCCCATGCTTACAAAAACACAGAAAATGCAACACTTGAAGGGAAAGTTGAAGGGCGAAGCGGAACGCTTAGTGCAACATCTCTATATCACTGCCGACAACTACGACACTTGCTGGGAATTACTCTCCTACCGCTACAACAATATACAACTATTATTCACAAAACATGTACAGCTATTTATGAACCAACCATCAGTGCAAAGGCAAACATCCTACGAGTTGAAGCGTCTTTATGACACTAGTATGGAAGCTGTTCATGCCATACAAAATCTCGGCGTAGACACCGCAACCTGGGACCCCATACTGGTACATATTATCACTGAAAAATTGGATTCTGAGACATACGCATCATACATGGAAGCCAGGAAGAGTCCCCGCGGCCTCCCAGTTTTTGACGAACTCATGACGTTCTTGGAGGGCAAGTTCGCAGCTTTGGAGCCCATGTCAAATAAAACTAAAAGATCTACCATTGTGGCCCCCAACATTCAGAAGGCGGTTGGAAATAAACAGGAATTTAAGTTTTCACAACCCTACAATAACAAAGGAAAGCCACAGTACACATCGTACCACGTGACGAACGACAGAAAATGTCCGCTCTGCAAAATCGACCACATAATTTTCCATTGCAAAACATTTCAAGGCATGACGCCCGAAGCTAAATTAAAAGCAATTGAGCAATTACAAGTTTGCCCTAATTGTCTATACTGTCACAATGGCAAGCAATGCAACTCTAGAAAAAGATGCAAGGTTTGCAACGGGCAACATAACACAATACTGCACGACGTGTATAATCATCGTGACGCAATTCCTTCGTCGTCGGTGCAACAAAATAAAATGCGGTCACTGAACTTGAATTCATCATCAAATCACGTGTCAAATCCAGATAATGAAGTTCTCCTATCTACTGTACTGCTAAATATACAATCAAGAGATGGAACATACATACAAATGAGATGCCTTATCGATCAGGGGTCTCAAATCAGTTTGATAACGGAAAACGCCGCTCAGAGACTAGGCCTACAAAGACGTCATCACAGCGGAACTATCTCTGGCGTCGGCTCATCTACCAACCAGAGCAAGGGTATCGTAGAAATAAACTGCGAGTCCTTGTACGGCAACCATCAATTTACAACTGAGGCATTAATCATGACAAAGGTTCTCAACAAATTACCCAGCAGCACCTTCCCGAAGCAACAATGGCCACATCTACAGAACATCCAGTTAGCGGATCCAGACTATAACGTATCGAGAGCAGTGGACATCTTGTTGGATGCCAGCGTATACTCAGACATTATCATGGAATCCTTCGAGGCCCAAGTCAAGCTCCTCTCGCTCAACAAACAAAAATCGGTTGGATTTTGTTTGGCAACATAAAAACATTCAACTGTCACGTCGTTTTGAACAATATACAAGATCTGTCACGCTTCTGGGAGATGGAAGAAATAAGCAGTAACTCTACGTCGACCTATACAGTCGAAGAGGAATATTGCGAACAACTCTACAAATCTACAACAACACGGTTACCAAATGGAAGATATCAGGTCAAGATTCCCATGAAACAAGACTTCGAGTAACACTTGGGGACCTCCAAAACACAAGCCGTAGCCCAGTTTCTCCAACTGGAAAGAAAAATGGCACGTGATCCATTATTCCGCACTCAATATACAGTGTTCATCAACGAATATAAAGACTTAGAACACATGAAACTGTGCAACATTGCTAGGAATCCTAGCTATTATTTACCTCATCATGGAGTGCTCAAGCTGGACTCGACCACCACGAAACTCCGTGCTGTTTTCAATGCTTCAAGTCGCACCACCAGTGGGCAGAGTTTAAATGATTTGATGCTGTGTGGACCAAACTTACAGCAAGATCTTCAGGGATTGTTACTGCGCTGGAGAAAATACAAATACGTCTACACTGCAGACATCGAAAAATTCTACAGACAAATCATGGTCCATGAGGAAGATCAGCATTTACAGAAAATAGTATGGCGCGATGCGAAAAAGGAGCCATTGAAAGATTATCAACTTTCGACCTTAACGTATGGAACTAAAGCTGCCGCCTACTTATCTATGCGTACAATCAAACAGCTCGTAATAGATGAAGGGCATAAGTACCCGTTGGCGTGCGAAACATTGAACAATCAACTCTATGTCGACGATCTACTAGGCGGACAAGACGACATCGAATTGGCACAACAAACACAGCAACAGCTAATTCAAATCTTACAAGATGGCGGATTTAATCTACGAAAGTGGGCCAGTAATGAACCAAGACTACTTGAAAATTTATCAGAATCACAAGTTAGCGTGAGCATGCTTGACTTTAAACACACACAAACCAACAAGGCTCTCGGATTACGCTGGAACCCAGAATTGGATCAGTTTACATTCCAACAAAAAATGTATCGCGAAAACGACATCAACAAAAACATTACAAAACGAACACTACTTTCCGACATATCAACCCTATATGACCCTTTGGGGTTTTTATCCCCACTGACGGTCAAGGCGAAGATGATTTTCCAGAATGTTTGGGAATCAGGGATCGGCTGGGATGACACACTGCCAGAAAGCATTCAAAGAGAATGGAAAATGTTCAGAAGCGACATGCCGAACATAGATAGAATCGCCATTCCACGATGGCTGGGAGATACCACCGACTGCATCGAATTGCACGGGTTCTCGGACTCTTCAGAGACAGCATTTTCCTGCGTCATTTACTGCAAAACAATATCTAAAAGTGGCGGCACACATGTACAGCTCGTTACTGCAAAAACAAAATTAGCACCATATAAGAAACAAGTCATCATCCCGAGATTAGAACTTTGTGGCGCGTTATTGCTGTCCCAACTAATGAACAAGGTGAAACAAAACTTCATTGGACATGACGTAACAGTATATGGATGGACCGATTCGATGGTAGTCTTGGGTTGGCTACAAGGCGACGCGGCAAGATGGAAGACATTTGTAGCTAACCGAGTGACAAAAATAGCCGAAGTCATGCCCTCGGCGTGCTGGAGACATGTTTCATCAGAACAGAACCCTGCTGATTCGGCGAGCCGCGGGATGACCGCAT
This sequence comes from Apotomis capreana, assembly GCA_947623375.1. Lineage (NCBI taxonomy): Eukaryota > Metazoa > Arthropoda > Insecta > Lepidoptera > Tortricidae > Apotomis > Apotomis capreana. Next base: position 6,394,737 of record OX392520.1, read on the forward strand.
CACAGCTACTAAACTGCAAGATTTGGTGGGAAGCACCTACATGGCTGAAGTATGAAGCGATTCAGCAGGAACAAATCGTTAAAAGCCCGGAACTGGAAGTTAAAACTACAAAGCCCACATGTGCAGTACAAACATCCCAGGAAACAAACATTATAAAAGATCTCATAAATAAATACAGTTCAATAACTCGAATAATTCGAATCATATGTTGGATATCACGTTTCATCAACAACGCTCGCAACAAAGCCAATGCCCTGCGCATGAACTACCTAACAACAGCAGAAATACAGAACGCACACACAGCAATCATGCAAACAGTGCAATTGGATTTTATTGAAGACATAGCACGATTGCGTAAACAAGGCACTGTGAGTTGTAAAAGCAACTTACTTAAATTAAATCCAATTTTAGACACACGTTCATTACTGTGCGTTGGTGGCCGACTTAAACATTCAGCACTACGAACAACTTCGAAGCATCCCATCATACTACCCAAGAGACACAGAGTCACCGAGATGCTGATTGAACAAGCTCATCAAGCAACGCTACATGCCGGGCCCAAATTGACGTTGGGCTATTTACGCAACAATTACTGGATTTTGGGCGGGTACGGGAGAGTCGCAGAGCAACTAAGAAAATGCGTTAAGTGTATACGCTTCAACTCCAGTAACAACAACCAGTTTATGGCCGATCTGCCCGAGCCGAGAGTAACACCATCTCGTTCGTTCACGCACTGTGGAGTGGATTTCACTGGACAAGTGGAAGTCAAGGCAAACAAGGGCCGGGGAATAAAAACTACAACGGGATACATCGCAGTCTTCGTCTGCTTTTCAACTAAGGCAGTACATCATGAGCTAGTTTCAGACTTAAGTTCGAGCACATTCATTGCCGCATTTAAACGTATGTGTGGAAGGAGGGGAACCCCAAAACATATGTATTCGGACAACGGACGCAACTTCGTTGGAACTGCAAAGGTGTTGACAAATGCACACAGAGAGGCCTGCAAACACTACATTAACACTGAATTCATGGAACACATCGCAGCAGAACAATTAATTACATGGCACTTTAACGCGCCCGCGTGGCCGAGCGCTGGAGGCCTCTGGGAGTCAGCTGTAGCTCAAATGAAGCATCATCTAAAGCGTGTCATCGGGCAACAGAAGCTCACATTTGAAGAATTCACCACACTCTTAATCGACATCGAAGCTTGCCTTAATTCAAGGCCCTTGACAACACTCAAGGAAGACTGTGAAGATTTGGACTACTTAACACCCGGACATTTTTTGGTTGGTAGCTCCATACTATCAACTCCGACAGGTACAGATGTTCAAGACTTGCGCACCAGGTGGCAACTCATTGAGAAGATGCGCAAAGACTTTTGGAATCAGTGGTCTTCCGAGTACCTACACACATTACAATCACGCAGCAAATGGAACACGAAAAAGAGGAATGTGGAGATCGACGAAGTTGTTTTGTTGAAAAAAGACAACGCTCCGCCCGCAAGGTGGCTCCTCGGCAGAATCCAGGAATTACATCCAGGAAAGGATGGGCTGACTCGTGTCGTAATCGTAACAGTGAAAACAAAAAACGGCATCTTCAAACGACCCATCGTCAAATTGGCACCATTGCACGTGAAAGATGATCCTAAACCAGCCATCCAAGACAAGGCATCCAAGCCAGAAAGCAGGCCAAAAACCAGGAAAACATTGACACACTATGTCTTGGCCACACTTCTCTTTCTCGGCACATTGATCTCACCGTCTATGCAACAGTTGTACAATAATACGACACTAGACGCAACAAAACCTGTTTACTTCGACAAGATTGGAAACGTAAACATTATTCAAGATGAGTGGAAGATAGTCGTGTATTACAATCTCAGTTCTTACAAGCAGAGTCTCAGCAACATTGAGAGTTACGTCAATCACTTGAACGGCGTATGCACTGATGAAACCGCCTTCTTAGCAATAACTTCTCAACTGAAACACGAAATCAATGAGCTGAAACATAATGACAAATTACTTCAACTTGATCACGATAACCGCCGAAAACGAGGGCTTATCGACGGCGTCGGATACCTCGCAAATTCTCTGTTTGGGGTGTTAGACGAACGATTCGCCGAACAGTACAAGCATGATATCCAGTTAATACAGCAGAACGAAAACCACATGAAAACCCTATATCAAAAACAAACATCCGTTATTGAAGCTGAATACAACATACTAAAAAGAAGCGAAGACGTGATGAACAAACAGTATCAACTCATAAATAATCATTTATCAGACCTTAAGACAAAGACAGTTCAATTGAATAATCAGCAGCAACACTACATGTACACTACGACCAGCACTCTAGCCGCAGCAATCATAATTTCTAACCTACATCGTATTCAAGACTCGATGATAGACATGGTGACAGATACACGCAACGGGAGAGTGGACATACATTTGCTGAGCCCGACGGAACTGCTGAAACAACTTAGCGTAATCAACAGTCAACTGCCTAGTGACATGTCCCTACCTAATTTCAGCAACGAACAAAGTCTGAGAAACATATATAAGGTAATACGTGTGCACTCAAGACTGACCGACGAATTTCTTATATTTGAGATCAAGTTACCACTGCTCAACATCGATAAATACGAATTACATCGCATCATCCCAATACCACAACCGAGAAGCTCTAAATGCATAATTATAATACCCACGTCAGAATACGTGGCTATCGATCTCCGAAAAGACATGTATATCTCAATGCGTCCAGATCAACTACAAACATGCCTAACAATTAACGAAGCGCATTTATTATGCCCGTTAAAACAACCTATGTACAACTTAAAAGGTTCCGAAGCCACATGCGAGGCTCAAATTATAAACAACATTAATTTGACACAATGTAAGACGGCGATAACGACCTGTAGCGACAAGTGGATACAATTACACAGTGGCGGCGCGTGGCTATTCTCGTGTTGCCAGGAATGCGCAGTGCGCATTTTCTGCCCAGGTGGTGTCACGTCGAGCAAGTTGAATGGCACAGGACTTATTACACTAGGTCAGGGATGCCTACTCAAACACGACGCATTCACGATACCGGCCCATCTCAGTCTTCAAAGCACAATAATACAAACCAGCGAGAACGAGATGAAGATCAATGTGCCACCAGCCCCAGAAATCAACAACCTCATAAACAACGCTTCAACACTCATCATGGCCACTGAAGACCACGCTGAAGCGCTAAGCGAGCTCCACCAGAAGATAGACGAGTTGAAAAAACAACAAGATTCCGCTAACACCGAATCTGTCTCATTCCACGACATACATCAGTACACAACTATATACATACTAATGTCTATGGCTGTCGCACTTCTCGTTTACAAGAGAGCACGCAAAATAATCATGACAAAGGGAAAACGTCCACAACGTGCCGATAATGGCCCATCATCAACAAACACGGAGAACCCCAGTTTTGAAATGCAAGCGGTAACGACGAGCAACACCGGCACCGTGCAGCATCGAGTTCCCGTGGATGTCGCCACATCACCTACGATGCCCAGAGAACTTCGCACTTATTGAGGTTTCCTATTTTTTTATTGTATACGATTTTCTTCTCTTTATTTTTTTTTGTAGTTCGGCAGCATGTACAAGCAAGTTGTACATACCTATCAATATTTGTGATTACATAGCGAAACCGACCTTACATTGCTTACATACCTATAATTTGCACCGTTTAAATATTACGTTCTTTATAATACATTTTAGTGTTAATAAAACCACTCAACAACTTACATCTTTTACTTTACTACAAACAACATTCATCCCACGGGCAAACAGCCCGTTCATCAATAATTATGTTAAGTTATTTCAAAATTCTGAATTACGTTTATAATACATTTTTCATTCATCAACGAAGAGAACCTCAATATCTTACAATAGAACATGACATAACTTAGAACATGGCTTAGAATGATTAAACCAATCTCGAATATCCCAAGTCGATAAGCGGAGGCTCGGGACATTATAAAAGCTTTATACAAATAAAATGCACACATATCTCGGTGTCTCAGCTTCACTTCGAGTTATGAATTTTGAAGTGAATTTTATTTGGATACAGTAAAAGCTGGGATCGCTTGATTTGAGTGCTTGAGTTTTCGGTTTGATTTGATAAAGTGGAGTTGTGATAACATAAAAAGTACTTCCCAGTAATATTAGAAAAGTGAAAGTCTGTGAATGTTTGTTACTTCTTCACGCTAAAACGGCTGGACGGATATGCATGAGGGATATGCAGATTGCAGATTATACCCTAACTTAACAAATTGCCTACTTTTAATCCTGAAAAAAAGGGCATCGTTCCCAGGGTAATGTATATTATATAGGAACGCGAGCGAAGCCGCGGGTTACTGCTAGTTATAGATAAACATATAGTAATGATGTATGCTTGACAACTTGAAGTCAATAATATTGGCAAATTTAAAGTATGTGTCACAGGCTTAAGGTCCATTTTCCACAAATGTTCCGATCTTTACGATCATCCTGACTGCTTCGTTACCTATGTCGATCTGTTCCTTCCGATATCTTTGCCTGATTGTGTGTTACGAATTTATTGAAAAGTCGCTGCTCTTAAATTTATGAAGAATTATATGGTCCGATATTATAGCCCCTACCTAGATCTAGGGCTATCTATCGTAACGAATATATTAAAAAATTTAATGTCACTTCGAAATATTTTAGGACCTTAACCGCTACCATGTATCTGATGGCAACTGTATTAGTTTAAACCATGAATACAAAGATCAAAGCTTAAAGAAAAATTGAAAAAGGAGCTACCTGGTGGAAGGGACCGGGAATCGAACCCGGTACCTCTGGATTACCGGTCCAGCGCGTTAGCCACTTCGCTACCCTCGCTCCACGTAGACCTGACGAATTTTTCCTTATGCTTTGTGTGTCGATCTTTGCATTGTTTATTTGAAAGGATTTTACACCTTAGCGACCTCTATGTGAATACGTTAATATTCACATCTTACCGCACCACTTTACAGCGGTGAACGAGCAAGCGAGAGAGGGCGCTGTTAGTTTTATAAATTTATGAAACATGTAATGTCTCATTTTTTTTTTAATGTGGTTACACCACAATTTTAATTTAAACCATGAATACAAAGATCAAAGCTTAAAGAAAAATTGGAAAAGGAGCTACCTGGTGGAAGGGACCGGGAATCGAACCCGGTACCTCTGGATTACCGGTCCAGCGCGTTAGCCACTTCGCTACCCTCGCTCCACGTAGACCTGACGAATTTTTCCTTATGCTTTGTGTGTCGATCATTGCATTGTTTATTTGAAAGGATTTTACACCTTAGCGACCTCTATGTGAATACGTTAATATTCACATCTTACCGCACCACTTTACAGCGGTGAACGAGCAAGCGAGAGAGGGCGCTGTTAGTTTTATAAATTTATGAAACAAGTGGCTAACGCGCTGGACCGGTAATCCAGAGGTACCGGGTTCGATTCCCGGTCCCTTCCACCAGGTAGCTCCTTTTTCAATTTTTCTTTAAGCTTTGATCTTTGTATTCATGGTTTAAATTAAAATTGTGGTGTAACCACATTAAAAAAAATGAGACATTACATGTTTCATAAATTTATAAAACTAACAGCGCCCTCTCTCGCTTGCTTGTTCACCGCTGTAAAGTGGTGCGGTAATATGTGAATATTAACGTATTCACATAGAGGTCGCTAAGGTGTAAAATCCTTTCAAATAAACAGTGCAAAGATCGACACACAAAGCATAAGGAAAAATTCGTCAGGTCTACGTGGAGCGAGGGTAGCGAAGTGGCTAACGCGCTGGACCGGTAATCCAGAGGTACCGGGTTCGATTCCCGGTCCCTTCCACCAGGTAGCTCCTTTTCCAATTTTTCTTTAAGCTTTGATCTTTGTATTCATGGTTTAAATTAAAATTGTGGTGTAACCACATTAAAAAAAAATGAGACATTACATGTTTCATAAATTTATAAAACTAACAGCGCCCTCTCTCGCTTGCTCGTTCACCGCTGTAAAGTGGTGCGGTAAGATGTGAATATTAACGTATTCACATAGAGGTTGCTAAGGTGTAAAATCCTTTCAAATAAACAATGCAAAGATCGACACACAAAGCATAAGGAAAAATTCGTCAGGTCTACGTGGAGCGAGGGTAGCGAAGTGGCTAACGCGCTGGACCGGTAATCCAGAGGTACCGGGTTCGATTCCCGGTCCCTTCCACCAGGTAGCTCCTTTTTCAATTTTTCTTTAAGCTTTGATCTTTGTATTCATGGTTTAAATTAAAATTGTGGTGTAACCACATTAAAAAAAAAAATGAGACATTACATGTTTCATAAATTTATATAACTGTATTAGTGTTACAAACGAGAAAAAACAGGTTTGTCACACTGCAGGACTAGCATATCTTACCGCGACTTCATTTGTCGCGCGAGTTAGCATGTCTTGCTCACACGGTATTGAATGGAAAGTGACAGGCAGAGAGTCGCATATCAAAGTTATGCTAGTAGCCCGATACGGGAAGGGTATAATTACACCTTAAACTAAAATAATTCGCATTGTACGTTTTTTTCTTTTATCAGCAAAGTAATATGGAGTACTAACGGGTATGAACATTTTCTAACGGATCTTGAGTGTGCGTTAGGTATAAAAAAAGTTTTTGTAAGCAACCTTTATAACTCTTAGAAAAGATTATCCAAGTTAATTTCTTCTGCACTAGGGCATAGCATTTTATTGTTTTAACATTCTTTATTATTTTCTAACAGATTTGTCGAGAGATTATGTCAGCGCAATACGAAACGAATGAAAAAAATTATAAATCCCTGAAAAGATTTTACAAGTGACTTTTGGGAACGAAAATGTGTTTAAAACTATGAAATGTAATGACAGTTTTAATTTATAACAGATTCATCAATAGCTTTATTTTATAAACAATTGAATTTTTAAATCGTTCTCTAGGCCACAAAATTTTACGCAAAATTGACAAGTCGGCGTAGTGAACTCATTTTCATGAAAGTAATCTATAACATAGAATTCTAACCAATTCACCCACGGGAACAAATTATATTACTTCATTAGTCACTTTGGTTTGATTCGTATTGGAGATCGGACGTGTCGTTTATTAAAATATAATATTCATCGGTAACATACCTACCTAGTGACCTAGTGCACTACTCACGCGGAATCGTTCGGTGTCTTTGCTAAGTGAACACTTTTTATAATGAAAATTAGTTTAACGAAAGGCGCATAAAAATGACAGACAATAGTGCTTTTAACAGAAGTGGCCTAACGCAACGTAGCCCGCCCTCGACTCCCGTGGCGTCGGACCCTGCCCGATCCGCGCCCGCCCAGCATGTTATAGATCCCCCAAAACTTGTGTCCACAGTTGAAATCCAACAATGGATGGACTCGATCCAGGAGTGCCTAAACGATGTGTGCTCAATCTCATCTGAGGGCAAACTCAACACCGACCAAAAGCTCAAGATAAGTACCTTATGCCGCAACGTCTCTCATGCTACATCTCAACTAGCCGTGGAATACCAATCCCTGAAGCAAAAGGCCATTCAGAACTACAATTATCTCCGGGATGTCGCGAAGAGAAATGACCTCTCTCTGTGCATCCAAGAACTAAAACAGTGCATGAAAGAGTCCACAAAGCCTTCTTCGAGCCCCCCTACCTTTGCCGAAATGATTAAGAAAAATTCAACGCAATTCATCCAGCCCTCTACCACAAGCTCGGTTGCTATATATCCGGCCGACAAATTAAAGACGAGTGAAGAGACGAAGTCACTCGTTCAACAAATTATTAGGCCTGAGGAGCTGGGGCTCCACGTTCGTGGACTACGGAAGATACGAAACGGCGGCGTCGTCATCAGCACAGAATCGAAAGAAGATGTCCTGAAGCTAAAGCAATCGAAGCAGTTAACGACTTCTGGCCTTACAGTAGATGATGCGCGAAAACGGCGACCGAGAATAGTTGTGATTGGCGTGCCCTCGTCCATGCAGGATGCGGATGTTTTTAAATGCATCTACCAGCAAAATATAGCCGACAAAATAAAAGATCTGTCCTTGGCGCAATTTTTAGATTCCATCAAATTAAGCCACAAGTCGGGAAAAAAAGACGCGGAGACCTGTAACTACGTGATAGAAGTTAGCGCCCTTATTCGGAAGGCTCTAATAACTAGTGACAGAGTATTTGTTAACTGGTCCTCGTGTCATGTGAGGGACTTCACACTGGTAACCCGATGCTACAAATGCCAGCAATACGGGCATGCTGCGAAGTCGTGCAAGATGGAGGTCGAGACCTGTGGGCATTGTGGGACTGAAGGTCACACAAAAAAGGATTGCAGCAAGAAGACGGAGCAGCCAAAATGCGCTACCTGCCAGCGTTTCAAGAAACCCTGTGACCATGAAACAGGTGATGCCGCTTGCCCCGCCAAGCAACTAGCCGAAAAGAGGTACATCGACTCTATAGACTATGAAGGCGCCTAAGAGCGTCGCAGTTTAACTTTATCCTCCTAGTACTTATCTTCTCACTTTAGTTACGTATGAATAATGATTTAATTGCTGACATTGACAATTTCTCTGTATCTGAGTCTAATGCTTGTGATGTTGAAAGTTGCAAACAGTACATTTACACTGGCCGTAATCCATCACTGACTATACTAACACAGAATATCCGCAGTATTCACAAAAATTATGATAATTTTCTAGTTTTTCAGCAAAGACTTGCTATAAGTTGCGACGTCATTGTATTAACGGAGTGTTGGTTAAGTAAATATAGTAAATTTCCCCACCTTCCAGGTTATAAAGTACACAGCAATAAGGTTAATTATAATCAGAACGACGGTGTGGTGGTTTTCATAAAAAATAACTTGACTGTTACCATTGAGGAACCAGATATAAAGGAGTGTAATCGACTTTTGATCAAGATTAATCCAGATTATGCTATAATAGCTATATATAGACCACCTTCCTTCAGAAATGGTGATATCTTTAGCGAGTCATTAGGGGAGACCCTACGTGGCCTCGCCTCTTATAAGAATATAATAGTTATTGGTGATATAAATATAAACATCCTTCCTGAAAGTAGCGACTCTGCGGCCCAGGGCTATCTAGACATATGCTCATTCCACGGATTACTCCCTGCACACACGCTTCCTACCCATCAAAGTGGGTCCTGTTTAGACCACATTATGCTCAAGTCAATGTGCCCAGCACAAGCACTAGTCACCAACTCTTCGGTTACCGACCACCATGCTGCCCTACTAACCTTATTTCATAATCATCCTAATACTTATCGCACAACAATAACCTCGAAAATAAATAATAACAAACTTGAAGAAGATTTAGGTAACATCGATCTTGACACAGTTTATAGTATTTCTGCTGACGCTGACTCTAGCATGTCATACATGATTAAAAGTGTCCAACAAGCAATATTAAATAATACAACATACGTACGTGTCAGCTGTAAATTCCGCAATATTAAACCTTGGATCACACCGGGGCTCGTACGATGTATGAGACACAGAGATAGATTGCATTTTAAAGCCAAAAAGAATCCGAACAATTTGTTATTGCAAGTGACCTACAAAAGATATCGTAATTTCTGTAACAACCTGCTTAAAAAAATTAAAAACAACTACGACAAAAAACAATTGGAAATGGCTGGAAAAAACAGTAAATTGATCTGGAAGTGTGTTAAAAATGTAACTTATACGGCAAACCAACGAGAAACATCTTGTGAATTGTTACAAGCTCACCCCTCGAAGTCATCATCCGTTGAGAGTGCAAATGATTTCTTCGTAAATGTTGGAAAAGACCTAGCTGATAAAATTCAAAAAAACAAGCCGCTTCTCTCTCCCCGCGATCATTCATCTAAAAATATGCTGAAATCATTTGTGCTTTTAAATACAGACGAACAAGAGGTGGAAAGGATTATTAATAATTTAAAAGATAGCTCTGCGGTCGGCTGGGACGGCATTTCAAACAAAATGCTTAAACAATACAAACTCATCCTGATTCCACCTCTCACGCACATTTTCCAAAAATGCCTATCGGAAGGAATTTTTCCGAAATGCCAAAAAAAAGCGGTAGTTGTTCCTGTATACAAATCCGGCAGTAAGGACCAGGTAGCAAACTACAGACCCATCTCACTTTTACCTGCCATATCAAAAATATTAGAAAAAATCATTAATTCTAGACTAATTAAATATCTTGAAGAACAAAGTCTTCTATCAAGAAATCAGTTTGGTTTTAGGGCCGGGCTATCAACTGCTGACGCTGTTCATGAACTAACTAATTACCTAGTCCAAGAACTTGATAAAGGAAATCAGACAATAGGAATCTTTATGGACCTCGCAAAAGCTTTTGACACCGTCCCCATTGCCATTCTTCTCCAAAAGCTAGAAGCATTTGGTATTAGAGGTACCCAACTCAAATTACTAGCAAATTATCTAGATGAACGCACCCAATGCGTGAAGATAGACAATAATATCAGCTCCGACTTAAAAAACACCGCTTACGGAATTCCACAAGGAAGCGTGCTCGCTTCCACCCTATTCTTGATCTATATTAACGACCTTTGTGATCTAAAAATAGGAAATGGTAAAATAATCTCGTACGCTGATGACACTGTACTGCTTTTTTCCGCTAAATCAGCAGATGACGCACATGAATATGCACAGCGAGGCTTTAATAGCGTCAGCACCTGGTTACGGCATCACCTACTAACACTTAACCCAGATAAAACTCAGTATGTAAGATTTTCCATGCGTAAACCTAGCGTTGACATAACCTACCGCAAGCTCTATGCCCACATATGTAATAACATTTCAACTGTCAAATGCAGCTGCCCGGACATAACGCGTACCGACAAAATTAAATATCTCGGAGTTTTAATCGACGAAACCCTCTCGTTTAAATTCCATGTGGAAGCGCTGTGTAATAGAATCCGTAAGTTAATATTTGTTTTCAAAAAACTGCGGTCAATTGCGGATGAGCAGCTCCTCAAGACGGTTTATTTTGCTCTTTGCCAATCAATAATAACGTATTGCATAACGTCATGGGGAGGTTTGGCTAAAACCACAATTCTAAAATTAGAAAGAGCCCAAAGAGCAATCCTAAAGGTCCATACCTATCGTCCTTACCTCTACCCTACTAACCTTATATACAGTGAATGTAGAGTACTAACAGTTCGTCAGTTATTTATCCACGGCACAGTATTAAGGCAGCACTGCATAACTCCTTACAGCACCGAATATAAAAACAAGAGGCGTAAAGATATTGTTTGCTCCTATAACATGCAAGCAAAACACGCTTTTTCTACAAGATTTTTCATATTTCTGGGTCCATTTCTTTACAATAGATTAAATGCGAAATTGGACCTATATCCACTAAGCTTCGCTCAATGTAAGAAAGCGCTTCGTGAGTCACTACAAACTATGACGTACGAAGATACAGAGAACTTACTGGCTGTCATGAAATAAATATTTGTTTAGTTGAATTTAGTTCTTTAGTGTAAATTTTAGTCGTTAAGCTACAATAAGATTACTGTAAGATAGATGAATATGTACTTAAATTAAATAATGTAAAGGCTTTCCCATTGCCTGAAACACAGGGGCAACCCTAGTTCAGGTTATGTAAATTGTGAATTTATTTGTTTTTTAAGTATAGAATTTAACCGTCACCTCTGTACATTATGTTTTATCAATAAATTATTATTATTATTATTATTATTATTCCCTTTATTAATTTTTGTACTTAGGCTAGGTTTTTTTTACAATAAATTTATATAAAAAGTAAAATATAAAAAATACATTACAAATATAAACACATTCTAAAAAAAACCTAACCTAGGGTGCCGCCGGCAGCGGGGCGGGGCCCAGGCTACCGGTGGTTAGGGCTACAGAGAGAGGAACCTCCTGACGATGCGCGCCGTGTCCAGGAGTACCGCCTTCTGAATCTGACCCTTGATCCAGCCATCTAGCGAGAGTCTCTTAAGATGTTTGTCGAGACTCTTCGCTATAAGACCGTTATTATTATTATTATTATTATTAGTTGTACGCGACATTTAAATTTGAGCGCAAACGCTTTGCATCAAGTTAAGGCTGCACCGAGCGTTAGCGACTAACCGATAGAGCGCGAGGAATGCGTATTTAGATCGGCGCGCGGCCGCCATTGTAAAAGTGTGTGGAGAATTAAAAGCACTTGTTGATAAATCTGGATCTTTAATACCAAACAATAATTGAAATATTTGATGCGGACAGATTGTAATTTATCTTTCAGAAAGATAACCCTAATTAACAAAATGATTCGGTTCTTGAAAATATACATTTGACTTTAAGGTTGTTTACAAATATTATTACATCATTAATTTTATTAAAACTTTCGTGAGACATATTTTATTATTGTATTAAGCGGTTTACACTCACGTGAAATTGTCAGGAACGGCCCAAAATTGTCAGGAAACATGTCGGGCCGTTCCTGACAATTTCACGTGAGTGTAAACCGCTTAATACAATAATAAAATATGTCTCACGAAAGTTTTAATAAAATTATTGTTGACCTTTACGGTGAGGTATGGCAAACGCGAGTGAAACGGTTCGCGGCTCTAAGAACAAAACGTAACAGACTCGAATGTGGTTTTCAATACGTGTTACAGTGCCGTGATAATGGTGTTATACCGAAATTTGCGCGTATAAAAGTGTTGAAGTGCATACGGGATTATGATTCGTTCTTTGAAGCGGTTAATAACAAGTTACTGGTCAAGATTTTACAAGACTACCGACGTAAGATCGCTTTTGTAAATAAAGAGCTTTTGGTGCTGCACCTGGAGCTGTCTCAACATTTACGTTTGGACTTGTGGAATATTCTGGATGCAATGACTTTTAACAGGGCAGATATAATAAAAAATAACATATTGGGCACACATAAATGCAAATTGAAGCGCCTGACAAAAACTAAAGGCAATGTCACCGACAATACCAACAGCTGTAACGCATTAGCAGGCACATCAGTTAACAGTGTGGTAAACCTGTCTCAAGAGCCACTATCTAGTGACATGTGTAGTGTGTTGTCGAAAGGCTTAAATTTTGCTCTTACTCCAAATATTGTGCCAGTTGAATCTATTGTTGCCAGTATCGAGGATAGCATATTACGCAATAGAATTCCAAACAGGGAGGCTGAATGTTTACGGCAGGATGTCTCTTCGTTTTTACGAAGAAGTAAACTGCCAAAGCCCAATACGACCAAATGTGAGAGACAGGCTTTGTCGAGCCTACGTAGGAATCCACGCATTTTGGTGTTACCGGCTGACAAGGGCAATGCGACGGTTGTCGTTGACAAAGAGGCATACCAAGCGAAGGTTACTGAGCTTCTAGGAGATTCTTATACCTATAAAAAGGTGACTTATAACCCGACCGCTCGAGTAACTACTAAGCTGAACAGGATAATTGGTACCTTGTCCGCTGGTGACATAATATTTAAGTCGTTACGCCAGATGAACCCGACGACCCCCAAGATTTACGGGCTGCCAAAGATTCACAAGCCGGACTGGCCCTTGCGGCCCATTGTAAGCCAAATAGACTCCCCGACTTATAAGGCATCCCGCCACATGGCCAGTATACTGCAACCGTTGACAGGCAAGACGTCTAGTTATGTACGCGACTCGGCACATTTTGTGCAACTACTGGAGGATGTCGTGTTGCGAGACAACGAGTTGATGGTTAGCTTCGATGTTACATCTCTTTTCACGAATGTACCAGTGGCCGAAACTATACGGATAATACGCGACATTGTGGTCCGGAACAATCTACCTGCTGAGTATATGAAGCTCATAGAGTTTTGTTTGACGAACGGCTATTTCATGTGGCAGGGGGAGTTCTATTTACAAACTGAAAGTGTATCAATGGGATCGCCGATTGCGCCGGTTGCTGCCAACATCTTTATGGAAGATTTTGAGGAGAAAGCGTTGGAGGGCTGCCCTTTTAGGCCTAGACGGTGGTGGCGCTATGTGGATGACGTTTTTGCGGTGATTGCGGAACATGATGTAGAGCCACTTCTGAACTATTTGAATGCGATACACACAAAGATACAGTTCACCATCGAGAAAGAGTCCAATGGAGCGCTTCCATTTTTGGACGTGCTGGTGAAACGCATGCCGGAAGGACGGCTGAGTCATACGGTGTACCGCAAATCCACGCACACTGATCGATACCTGCAAGCTGATTCACATCACCATCCAGCACACTTGTCGTCAGTACCGCGGGCGCTCATTAATAGGGCTCTGCGTTTATGCGACCCGCAGTACGTGAATAAAGAGTTGGCGCATGTGCGACAAGTGTTGGAGAGCAATGGATACAAGTGGAGACATAGTCAGCGTGTAGCGAACCCGAGTGTAGCGCAACGACCGCAGACTGTGGAAAGAGCACCTGCGTACTTGCCTTATATTAAAGGGGTGACGGATACCATCGGACACATGTTACGCCGCCGATACAGTATTAGAACCTGGTTCCGTCCGTTGACTAAGGTAAGGCAGTTGTTGCAGTCACCTAAGGATAAAGATCCGTTCGGTAGCCCGGGCGTATATGAAATACCCTGTGAGTGTGGCAAGGCATACATCGGGGAGACGGGACGTAATGTGTCTGCAAGGTTGTCTGAGCACATACGCAGTGTACGGAAGCTGGACACGAATAATTCCGCGGTCGCTGAACATGTCGTCGAAGCCGGTGCGTCTCATTTTGTCCGTTTCGATAAAGCAAGAGTGTTGGTACGTGAGAAACGTTATATACAACGTAAGGTACACGAAGCTATCGAGATCGGACGGCGCCCGAATTTTAATAGAGACAGCGGTTGGGCTTTACCTCCAGCATGGAAGCCTGTGCTTCCGGCGGCGAAACATATTGTGCGTTTGGACAATCCCGTGGACACCATAAGTCAAGTGTGCGTAATGTCTATTGATGACAAAAGTGACGTTGGAGTGCTGGACGTACAAGTTGCGGGCTTGCAAGCACCCCCCGCCCCCGCGCCATCGGCGCGCGCGCTCAGAGCGGAACGTCGGTCAAAGTATCAGCAGTGACGAGTGTGCCGCGGCGGTGTACGGGCAGCCGTCCCTGATGAAGGGCTCCATACGAGTTCGAAACATGTCGGGCCGTTCCTGACAATTTCACGTGAGTGTAAACCGCTTAATACAATAATTATTACATCATCTAAATAAATAGGTTTGAAAAGTTAGTTCTATTCATATTGCACCAATACATTCCCGAATTATTTTCGGGTAAGTAATTCCGAACGTCATGTCATTCAAAATTTCAAACAAGAGCTGTATTACCTTAGGTTAAGGTGAGTAGATACGTGAAATGGTGAATAATACATTTTAAGTCCTAAGGCTTGTAATCTAGCCAATGTAAAATTTTGATAAAAATATTTGTTACTTAACCTGGTATATACTATCCTACGGGAACGATGTTTTTTTTTTTTCAAGATAATAAGTAGCCTATTTCTTAAGTTAGGGTATAAACTATCTCTGTTTGAAATTACATACATATCCGTTCAGCTGTTTTAACGTGAAAAAGAAACAAGCATAGACACATACTGTCGCTTTTATAATATTAATGGGAAATTTTACTCGCAGTACGGATACTGTTATCACAATATAGTTGTATCTTTTATATCTATAAATAGTATTTTACATTGAAAACTCCCGTGAGTCTCTATATGAAACGGGTTTCCTCACGCCATTTAAGTCGAAAAAAAAATTAAAAACCGGCGAAGAACATGTCGGGTCACGCTCAGTGTAGGGTTCCGTAGTTGCTCATCCTTCACAATAGACTTAAGTTACGAGAAATATTTCAAGCTCTATAAAAAGGTCGTAAACGCCAAAGTAACTGTAGTTACTTACTACCTTCTGGAAGTCAACATAAGGTGAGTCGGGGCTATTGTAGCTATGGGGTTATTGTATCTTCTTACCATTATAATGGTCTGTGACCCTTAAAATGGTCTGTGTATATATAGGATTGTGTATATATACCATTGGTCTGTGTATCCTATATATACACAGACCATTATAATGGTCACAGACCATTATAATGGTAAGAAGATACAATAACCCCATAGCTACAATAGCCCCGACTCACCTTACGTCTTTTTTTGCGATAACTCAAAAACGGCTCGACCGATTTTGTTCAATATAGTTTTCATTGAAATTACTATGAAAGTATTACGCGTTTAGGTTGCTGTTGGGGCTGCCGCGATACTGTAGCGCATCGGGAATGTTCGCCGAGGCGCGCGTTGATGGCTTTCATGCTATTTTACGCAAGCGAGTAGCCTCAATGATGCGACGTTTGCGCGGCAGTGCCAACAGCATCCTAAAGGTTGTGGCTGGCAGGCTGGACTGTCCCATACAGGCACATTGGATGCAACTCCATGTGCATGGGACAACTGACTTGTTAGCCACGCTCCCACTCTATCTTGTGTCTTTGGTTTGTTTTAATTTATTTTTAGTTTTTGTATTTTTGTTTTTATATTGCTCTGTCTAACACTAGGGGTAAGTTCTATGTTACTAACACATTATATGGAGCCAAGCTCTGAAATAAATGATTTTTATTTATTTTATTTTATTATAAGGCCTTATTTTCATGAATTTACCATAATTTTTTGACCCGTGGTTGAAAAGATAGAGGGGGGGGACGCTATTTTTTTTATTTTCGAAGCGAATATTTACAAAACTGCTAACCTTATCAAAAAATAATGTTTAGAGACCCCCCCATTTTTAAAAGACCTATTTAGCGACACCCCACACACTAGTGTTGAAACTAAAAAAATAATTCACCCCCACTTTAGGTGTTCGAGAGGTAACCGAAAAAAAAATTTTTTTCTTAGTTTTTATTATACCGTTTAGTCGGCGTGATACATACACATACTCGTGCCAAATTTCAGCTTTCTAGTACTAATGATCACGGAGCTAAGCCGCGGACGGACAGACCGACGGACTGACGGACATGGCGAAACTAGTTGACTACGGAACACTAAAAAGAAAATAAAAGAAGTAAGAAACAAACAAAAAGAAAAACGATTGTATAGTCACTAATAAAGCATCGAGTGCTGTTTACTTTTTCAAGTCTCACTAAATGTATGTCTTGATTTGGTAACGGATAAAAAAACTGGAGGAGATAAATAGTACATAACTGCAGAGGCCGGGAAAATTCAGTTCGTGTTTGAGTATGATTTTGAAGGAAGTCCGAGTCCTTCAATTAATACAAATCCACGAACTGACATTTCCGTCGAGCCCTGTTCGTTCAATAAACAGACATTTAATTTAAATTATATATTATAAATGGATAAGGATATTTAGTTATGAGCAATATAATTATATTTTTTTGTTGAAACTGTTTATTTTACTTGACAATTTTTAAATTCCCTTAAACGAGTTAAACGGTTCATCTCCATTCGTCACTTGCACTACAAGAACGTATGAAGCAACCCAATGAGTTTTTTTTTCATTCAGACCTACTAAGATTACACTCAAGAATATTAAAACTTTTATTGTAAATTAATTAAAACATCATAGTAATGGTTTTTTACTTACATTAATACGTCAAAATGGTAATTTTACAATTCCACATAAAAAAGGCCATAACATAGGTTTTTATTGACTTGTACAATTAGAAAATCTTAAATATTTTGTCCTGACAAATATTTGAAAATAATGATATACACTCATATATCTGAAATGATTCCGTCCAAACCAATGGAAAAAGTTATTTTGGACTTGCGATCTCCGAATGACAAATAAGGTATGGCTCCTAGAAAAAAAATCGTGCGTTTAGAAGTTGCTGATTTAACCATTCAAAATATAGATTGGTGATTACTTCCATATTTTAGAAAAGCACTATAATACAGGCTTCGGTGGAAATGTTAGTTCGTGGATTCGTATTAATTTAAGGACTCGAACTTCCTTCAAAATCATACTCAAATAGGAACTGACTTTCCCCGGCGTCTGTAGTTATGTACTATTTATCTCCTCCAATTATTTTTTTTAAATCAGGTAATACTGTTACCCAATCAAGACATACATTTCGTGAGCCTTGTAAAAGTAAGCTCATGTAAAGCACTCGATGTTTATTGGTGACTTATTATAACATCGTTTATCTTTGATCTTTTTCTTTCTTACTTCTTTTATTTTATATCTCTATTTTGTGATAGCATTATCCATACTGCGAGTAAAATTTCCCATTAATATCATGAAAGCGACAGTATGTGTGTATGTTTGTTTCTTCTTCACGATAAAACGGCTGGACGGATATGCGTGCAGTTTAAAACAGAGATATTTTATACCCTAACTTAACAAATAAGCTACTTTTTATCCCAAAAAAAAACATTGTTCCCGTAGGATAGGTTTTAACGGGAGCGAAGCCGCGAGCAAATGCTAGTAACATATATTTTGACGTGACAACGTCTTAAATTAGGTTGCGCTCGGAGTCACTCATGAAAAAGTGTAACGCCCGCTCACGTCTGTTACGAGGGCCGGTTGTCCCGCTAAAACTCGAGAACGGCTGAACCGATTTGGCTAATTTTAGTATTGAAATATTCGTGGAAGTCAAGGGAAGGTTTAAACGGTGAGAAAATATTAAATAAATGAGTGGAAAATAATAAAAACGATAATTTTATATTCCCATACAAATTCAAACTGTTCGTACTTACCTATCAAACATATGATGTTTGTTCCGTCGGTTCAGTATTTTTAGAATAATTACATGTAGATCTAGACTAAATAAGGGTTTGGAATCGACAACATACATGCATAATAGTCTGATTATCGCATATTTAGATTTAAACAAGTACAAGTTTACAATAAAATTCCAGCAAACATCTTACAGACTGAAGACGAAGCCCAGCTCGTAAATAAATTAAAATCAATATTAATTAAGAAATGTTATTATTTGATAGGGGACTTTTTTAATGATAATAATTTTGAATGAACACTTTAGACATTGAAATAATTATTAAGTATTAAGATAAATGTAAAATTTGAATTTTAAAATTGTAAATAACCATTTAAATAATATTATTGTGATATGTGTATGTTTATAGTTACCTACATTAACAAATGTCTAACATTACATGTGTTGTTCCCATAGATTAAGTTAAATGAGCTATACCCTAACAGGGTCTATGATGTACCTTATATATATAATAACACCTGTAATACCATGGTTGCTATAAATAAATAATAATAAATAATAAAACATGTAAAATAATGACACTATAATGACATTAATGACACATGTGATGGGTGCGTTCAGAAAGTAACACTTAAAATGTTGTTAGAGAAATTGTGAATGGATATGATACAAATAAATATTCTACCGAGAAAAAGACGTTGTCACGTAAAATCTTCCTTCGCCTGTAAAACCGACTTTACAGGCAACCATTTTTTTTTATCAGAATTTTACATTGGCTAGAATACAAACCTTAGGACTTTAAAATGTATTATTCACCATTCCACGTATCTACTCGCATTAACCTAAGGCAATAAGCTTTCGTTTGAAATTTTGAATGATATGACGTTCTGAATTACTTTCCCGAATATAATTCGAGATTGTATCGGTGCAATGCGAATAGAACTAACTTTTTAAACCTATTTATTTACATGATGGGATTATATTTGTAAACAACCTTAAAGTCAAATTTAGTTTTATATTTCCAAGAACCGATTCATTTTGTAAATGAATCATTGATTTAGTAAGATCAATAAAAAGACGCACTGTCAACTCTTCTAAAAGTTGCTAAATAAAAGAAGGACAATAATACACCAAATGAACAATACAGTATAAGATATCTTAAAAAGTCAAATTTTAGCATTGTATTTTATATAAAATCTGAAAAGGCCGCCCGGACTTGGTGTCAGTAAGACTGCACCGAGCGAAATGTGAAAAAATAGGCAGATGCCGTTAAGGCGTTAAGTAGACAACGTCAACACTAGTTGTTGAATACATTTCTAAACTTCATATTTAGCACTTCGAAGAATGTGTTAACAAGTTCTCTGTGGAAAAATTATAAGATTATTAATATTTCACCCTAGACAACTAAGTAAAGTTGGACGAAAATTGTAAAATCGTAAGCTGGCGTTAAGTGTTTTTTATACTTTAACAATTATTTCATAATGTTATTAAAACTATCGTGAGACATCTTTACTAATTATAAAAACGGTATAAACTCACGTAAAAATTGTCAGGAACGGCCCGACATGTTTCGAACTCATTCAAAATTCACCATTGAGAAAGAGTCGAACGGAGCACTTCCGTTTTTGGACGTGTTGGTGAAACGCTTGCCGGAAGGACGGTTGAGTCATACGGTGTATCGTAAATCCACGCATACTGACCGATACCTACAAGCTGATTCTCATCACCACCCGGCCCACCTGTCATCAGTCCCGAGGGCGCTTATTAATAGGGCTCTCCGTTTATACTGTGATCCTCAATTTACGTAAATGGGGAGTTAGCGCATGTGCGACAGGTATTGGAGAAAAATGGCTATAAGTGGAGACAGTGTCAGCGTGTAGCGAGCCCCAGTACAGCACAATGCCCGCAGACTGTAGAGAGAGCGCCTGCGTACTTACCTTATATCAAAGGTGTGACGGATACCATCGGACACATTTTACGCCGTAGATATAGCATTACAACCTGGTTCCGTCCTTTGACTAAGATGAGGCAGTTGCTATGGTCTCCTAAAGATAGAGATCCATTTGGAACCCCTGGGGTGTATGAAATACCGTGTGAGTGTGGCAAGGCATACATAGGAGAGACGGGACGTAATGTTTCGACAAGATTGTCTGAACATATACGCAGTGTCAGAAAAATGGATACGAGAGACTCCGCTGTTGCGGAGCATGTTGTCGAGGCCGGTGCGTCCCATTTCGTACGTTTCGATAAGGCACGGTTGTTGGTTCGTGAGAAACGCTGTGTACAACGGAAGATACGTGAAGTTATCGAAATTGGACGGCGCCCGAATTTCAACCGAGACGGTGGTTGGGCTCTACCTCCAGCATGGAAACCTGTGATTCCGGCGTTAAAAAACATCTTGCGTTCAGACAATGTCGTTGATACAATAAGTCAAGTGTGCGTGGTATCAGTGGGTAATAGTGAAAATGCAGTGACAGACAGTCCAGTGGTGACAGCGCAAGAGCCCTGCCCTCCCCGCGCCGCGCTATCTGCGCGTGCGCAGAGGGCGGCAAGAAGAGCGATTAAAAGTGCAGTGGGTCGCGAGTCGCGTAGCAGCACGGAGAGCTACCCCTGATGAAGAGCTCCAAATGAGTTCGAAACATGTCGGGCCGTTCCTGACAATTTTTACGTGAGTTTATACCGTTTTTATAATTAGTAATTATTTCATAGTTCAAAAAAAAGATGAATATTTAGATTACAATTTGTCCGCCAAATAATTCAATTATTGTTTGGTATTAAAGGTCCAGATTTATCAAAAAGTGCTTTTAATGCTCCATACATTTTTACAATGGCGGCCGCGCGCCGATCTAAATAGGTACGCATTCCTCGCGCTCTATGGGTTAGTCGCTAACGCTCGGTGCAGCCTTAACTTGATGCAAAGCGTTCGCGCTCAAATTTAAATGTCGCGTACAACAATGAAGTAATATAATTTGTTCCCGTGGGTGAATTGGTTAGAATTCTATGTTAATAGATTACTTTTATGAAAATGAGTTCACTACGCCGACTTGACAATTTTGCGTAAAATTTTGTGGCCTAGAGAACGATTTAAAAATTCAATTGTTTATATAAAATAAAGCTATTGATGAATCTGTTATAAATTAAAACTGTCATTACATTTCATAGTTTTAAACACATTTTCGTTCCCAAAAGTCACTTGTATAATCCTTTCAGGGATTTATAATTTTTTCATTCGTTTCGTATTGCGCTGACATAATCTCTCGACAAATCTGTTAGAAAATAATACGGAATGTTAAAACTGTAAAATGCGATGCCCTAGTGCAGAAGAAATTAACTTGGATAATCTTTTCTAAGAGTTATAAAGGTTGCTTACAAAAACTTTTTTTATACCTAACGCACACTCAAAATCTGTTAGAAAATGTTCATACCCATTAGTACTCAATCTACTCTAACTGACTACAAAAAATCACGCACTTGTATTTTATTGAAGTTTAGAACTGTTCGCGTATCGGGCTATAGACGTACTAGTGTGACATGTGGTATTTGTTTCCTAACAAGAAAATATCAACTAGGAAACAAAAATAACAGAACAATGAATTGAAACGAATGAAATCTTACTTCAATTTTTAATTTCGTAACATGGCAAAACACAGGTACTTCGAAGCATGACAACAAATTGTGTACAAACATAAACATTCATATTAATAATCAATCTTCGTCTAGTTCCTTGGCAAAACTGTATGCCACAAGAAAACAGTAGATATACGACACTGAAATAAACAAAACACATTAAGTTACAAATCAAAATATTCCACCTCGTATTTTGTGCTCTTTATAATTATTATTATTGTATAAACAGTTTCATCTACACCTATTTTGGTAAATTCCAATAACAAGTTCAGATATACGAGGGTAGTCCCAGAAGTATCCGACCTGACAAAGAAAACAAAAGAAAATCTAAATTTTTATTTTTTATTTTTCTACATAATCTCCTTTTAGTTCTATGCACTTTGCCCAGCGATGTTCGATAGCTTCAAAACCTTGTTTGTAGTGAGATTGGTCGAGCTCGTCGAAATACCCATCAACCGCCAGCCTCCGCTTCATCATTGCTGGCAAATATTTTACCACCAAGCCATTTTTTTAAATTTGGAAACAAAAAATAATCCGAAGGGGCCAAATCGGGCGAATAGGGTGCATGAGGAAGTAATTCGAACTTAAAATCGCGGATTTTGGTCATGGCCTTGGTACACGTGTGTATTGGTGCATTGTCTTGGTGAAACAAAATTTTTTTTTTCGCTAGATGTGGTCGTTTTTGACAGATTTTTTCACTCAATTGATGCAAAAGGTTAGCATAATACTCGCCAGTGATAGTCTCTCCTTTCTGAAGATAATCTATGAAGATTATCCCACGGCAATCCCAAAAAACGGAGCCCATGACCTTTCCTGCTGATGGAACGGTTTTTGCCTTCTTTGGGGCCGGTTCTCCTCTTCGAGTCCATTGCTTCGACTGTTCTTTCGTCTCTGGTGTGAAATAATGCACCCACGTTTCATCCATAGTGATAAAACGCCGCAAAAACTCCGCTTTATTGTTATGAAATTTAGCCAGACACTCGGTTGAAATATCTTCGCGACGTCGTTTTTGTTCGTCTGTGAGCAATCGCGGCACCCACCTTGCGCACATCTTTTTCATACCCAAATTTTCAGTTAATATGCGATGTACAGCACTTTTTGAAATCCCTACCATGTCTGCTAGCTCGCGTACTTTCAATCGACGGTCATCTAATACCATTTTGTGGATTTTTTTTAACTGTTTCTGGCGTAGTCACTTCATTTGGTCGACCACATCGATGTTCATCTTCGCAACTAGAGCGAGCTCGTTTAAACTCTGCCACCCAATATTTTACTGTTGTAAACGATGGAGCAGACTCCCCCAAAGTAGAATCTAGCTCCGCTTTAATGCTAGTTGGACTAAAACCTTTCAAATGAAAGTATTG
Source organism: Apotomis capreana (assembly GCA_947623375.1). Lineage (NCBI taxonomy): Eukaryota > Metazoa > Arthropoda > Insecta > Lepidoptera > Tortricidae > Apotomis > Apotomis capreana. Next base: position 6,418,437 of record OX392520.1, read on the forward strand.
TATCACATAACGATGGCCAATTTTCTCCATGTCTGAAAATTTGTTCACAGCGTCCACTATTGATGGCTACTAAACAAAACACAAACGACGCTACGTGTTCGAATTTCAAATTTAAACTTTATAAAATGCGTTCTTTTTAAAAAGAGTATTTACTCAAAATAAAAACCTCTTTAAGTGTGTCAGGTCGGGTACTTCTGGGACTGCCCTCGTAGGTAATGACCTACATTACTTGGTAGCGACCAAAATCAGAGATGTAATGCTATAACATAACAGTACCGAAACCACCGCGAGGTCACCATTACAGTATCAACTTTGATCAGATTGATACTGTTATAGTGGACCCCCCCGCCCGCCGCGCGAGTCATGTGTTCCTCAGCTCCGCGGACTGACTGGCAGGATTGAGTATTTCATATTTTCATAGAAGAAAAATTAAAAACTCAATGATTATTAGTATGTGGGTCAGGACCAAAAAGTTGGATGAAATTAAGTCGTAGTTAGCGAGGAATTAAAAACAATTGAAAAAGTTCCGTTCTGCGACAAAAAATAACGATACAATAAGGAACCTTAAAATAGAACATTAAGGTACGTTATTGAAAGGTTAACTCTCGTCGCTCAATTTAGACTTTGACACAATTATTGACTGAGTGAGTTAAGGGTGAGTTAAGGTTGCAAACTTTTTGGTCTTCACCCATGTGCGTAGATAAAGTAGTGTATGCAACTGTACAGATGTACATAATTAGGTCCTAAAACACTCGTGTGATCCTATTATGAAACTCGCCTAGGGCTCGTTCCATAAAACCACACCCGTACTTTGAGACCTCTCACTATTTAGCAGTTGCATAAACTACTATTATATATAGTCCTCCTTGTCGTATCCGATAACGGCGACTCTTACACTCTCCGTTCATGTGCGCGGATTTGACTTGCAAAGCCAAACTTGGTCTTGAATGTTCGGTCACACTGTGCGCAATAAAGTTGCCCTTGTGTGTCAAAAGTGTAAGCGTAGGCAGGTTTGGGTCGAGTCTTCCGTTAGCGGCGCTTTTGGTCCAGGTGCTCGAGTCGAGCTACTAACTACTATTACATTGGCATTGATAGCGTTGCCACCTATAGTGAAGTTCTTCCACGTGGCCTATGCTGTATGTACAACTAAGGTGCATCCATCCATCCATCCATCCGCCCATCTGGAGCCGCCAATCCGAATAACAGTTTTATGACATGATTGAAGGGCAGCTAAACTTTGGAATAAAACACTTTCTTACGTGGCTTGATGATGATTAGACAAATCACGCCCCAGTGAGGAATGTGTTTGGTAGACCCCTCCTTCAGCAACAAGACGCCAAACGTTATTTCACCGATGACTGCTATCACCAATATCACGGCAAAAGTATAGACGGCACTCGAAAAACGCCACTGTAAATACAAAACAAAAAATTAACATCATACTAATGAACATTACATTAAGGTAAACCATTAATACAAAGATCAAAGCTTAAAGAAAAATTTAAAAAGGAGCTACCTGGTGGAAGAGACCAGGAATCAAACCCGGTACCTCTGGATTACCGGTCCAGCGCGTTAAACACTTCGCTACCCTAGCTCCAGGTAGACCTGACGAATTTTTCCTTATGCTTGGTGTGTCGATCTTTACATTGTTTTATTTGAAAGGTTTTTACACCTTAGCTTAACGGTTTAAATAAAAAAATGTGGTAAATATTCATACCCGTAAGTACTCAGTATAACTTTGCTGATAAAAGAAAAAAAACGTGCGATGCGAATTATTTAAGTTTGAGGGGCAGCAATTATTACCCTTCCCGTATCGGGCTAGTAGTAATGAAACTAAAAACGATAGCTAATGTACTATGGTAAGGGTACAGATTTAACAATCAAAGTTCCTACTCACGAAAGTTGCTAATTGCAGCAGGGTGGTAAGTACAGCCAGAATGACCGTGTAAATTTTGTATACCATCATCAGAGCACCTGGAATTAAAAAACTTTAAGAGCAGATAATTCACGTGTTCTGGTGTAAGTGGGCGGACGAGCCAGACCTAGGTCCCAGCTGGGACGGGAAATTGTAGTAACTCGGTCCTGGGTAGGTATTTTTGGTAGGTATTCCCACACTAACAGACACTAAGCTTCTCGAGAGCGCGCAAAATGTATACCTAATGTGGTAGGATTGAAACTGGTAGACAAAACGAAATAAAAATTATATGCCATCTTGTGGCAATTACTCAGCGGCCAAGCTAGCCGGTGTAGTTTCTCCAACAGTATTGATTACAAATTACTTATTTTTATAATATATTATTGATTGTACCTATCTTTTTATCACTATCACTATATAGTATAAAACAAAGTCGCTTCCTGTTGTCTGTCTATCTGTCTGTCACGGTGTATGCTTCGATCTTTAACCTTTAGAACGCTTTTCCTCCCATGTCAAAATGTGGCTTATACGCAAATGGTTGAAAAAAGAAAGAGCGAAAATATACCTTATCTGTCAGCGGGAAAATTGCTTTGATAGCGTCCTCCATTACCCATTTGGTGGTCGTTGGCGTCGTAGGCACGACCACTTTAGTGGCTCTTGGCTATCAAGGGCTTAAAACTACTAAAGAGATTTCATGCGTTTTTTTTTTAAATAGATCACTCTATTCATTCAAGAAGACCGCCTTGAGAATACTAGCCGGGAATATAGACTCACGATCAATAAATCGAAGACCAAAATAATGATAGTTGATAGGTTCAATAATCTACAAACAACGGATGCCCTTAATAACTACAAAATTGTGGAGGAATTTATATGCTTAGGCGCAGTCCTGAATAACAAGGGTGGCTGTGAAGCTGAGATTTGACGAAGAACCGGCATGGTGAAATCGGCAATGTCTCAATTGGACCAAATATGCAGACAGGAACATACTGAACCGGACAGAAATGAAAATAGTTCAGACTCTCTTTCCCATATTTCTATATGGCGCAGACATAGGCTCTTAAAGAAGCTTTCCGAAAGAAGATCGATGCTTTGGACATGTGGATGTGGCGATAAATTCTCCGTATTCCCCGGACTGCACACCGAACCAATGTCTCGATAATAGCCCAACTCAAACTGGAAAGCCAGCCAAGGTTATCTGCCATCTGCCTCCAACGTGTGCTACGGTACTTTGGTCACATTAGCTCGCAAAGACCCTGACAATTTGTAGAGACTGACGGTGCGGTGATAGAAAATATGGACGGCCCCAAACCACGGGGTGGAAGCCCAATACGATGGTGTGATCAGATATCCAACCAACTGGATACGACGTTATGCAGCACGCTTTAGAAAGCAACCGTTAGGGCGAAGTGGAGAACTGCTATCAAAAATATTAATCGGCGGAGTCACGATCCTCAGCAGTGAGGGACCAACTTGGAAGAGAAGAAGAAGATTCAAGAAGAAGGTTTATACATATATTATTACCAATATGCCCATTTCCCATTGTGTAATTTGCCGCATTCCAAAGAAATTCATTGCACACCTAATATATTGTTTAAATGTAAAATAAATACAAAAATATTAACGTATTTACATAGAGGTTGCTTAGGTGTTCGATTTCCAGTCTCTTCCGCCACCTTACGCATTTTATTTTTCTTTGTTCTTTGATTTTTGTATGAATGATATATTATAAAAAATGTGGGATGTACCCACATTCAAAATAACACATGTTTCGTTAACTTAATAATAACTAGTTTGATGCAAAGTATTACACACAATGGCACCCCAAGATACAGGCATAGCCTAGTTTGGGGGCCTCTGTTATTTCGTCCTACAATACACTCTTTTGAAGCAATTGAGAAATGTACTGTACTACTGCAGTACATTTCTCAATTGTCATAAATTTGTAAAGCTAGCCTCCAGCAGCGTAGTGGTTTCTCTCTTATATCACAAGACAAAATTTGTCTTCAGCGTTTATGCTGGCGGCAAGCTAAATCTTGTCCTATCTTTGGTTGTATTACGTGTTTTGTGTAACTATGAAAATAATAAAGAATTATTATTATTATTATTATTATTACTAACCTGGGAAAGTATTCAGCATATTGGTACACATCGATAAAACAAACCACAACGAGCATATCCATATTCCACGGTTCAGAGGTATAGAGAAACAGTATGCTTCTAATACCATTATCACTGAAACAAAATGTTACTCATTGGCTTCAAAGGGGAACATATTTAATTATATACAGCCTGGATTTACGGAGCGCAGCGAGAGATTCTGAAGTTGAATTCGAGTATTTTGGGACATAGAACTGTTAACGCCCAAGAAGAAAATAATTTTGCTACATCGTATCACATATATTTAATCACACTAATGATAGCTCACATAAAAATTGAACAAGCATATTAAATAAATAACTTTACAAACAAGCTCAGAATAATATTTTATAAAACATCGTTATTATTCCCATCTGCAGGCCTATGATGGTTTCTTTTGTCACGCGATAAATAAGTGACAAAGCATCCGTCACGTTTTACAAAGATACGAGTGTGAGCGACAGATGCTTTGTCACTTATTTGTCACATGATAAACGCAACCATCGCTTCTGCTTCCTACGTCTTTTTCTACTTCTCCCTGTCTAACGCATCATCTGCCGTTACGTCGCAAGAACTCAGGTCTAACTTTATGAGTTCTGTCCCTCACCTCTTCGGTCGATCTCTGGTTCTAGACCCTGGTGAGATTTAAATCATTACGGCACATGCCTATACCAACGGAGCCTGCTTTCTTGCTCTAGCGAAGTTGTAGATACCAAGGCTGCTGCACACGTACCCGTCGATTTAGCCGAGGCTGGTCCCTCCACACATCCACCGCAGCATTGCTTCATCTCAGCTACCTTTATGTTATGCGCATGGCGCTGAGTCACCGTCCGCGTCTCACTGCCGTACACTAGTACTGGCCTGATGATGACTAGTTTGACAGGCATTTTCAGGTCACTCCAGTTACTTCACGCCATTTTTGCCAGGCGCTGCAATCCGGTGCTGAATGTTGGCTTCTATTCGTCCGTTGGAGTTTAACACACTTCCTGATTTCCGGATCATCAATTACAAGTATATTTTCATCCGAGTTCGTTTTGCTACACACCATGAACTGAGTTCCGCTTTGCTACACACACTGAACACAAGCCCTCCTGCCTGTAACTGTCGTTTCCACTCCCTTAATGCCTGTTCTAACTCGTATCAGGGGTCGATGCAGATAGCTACGTCATCGGCGTAGATAAAAGTCCAAGCAAAAAAGGTATAGGCTCAAAAAAAAAACAAAAAAAGCATAGACCCTTGATGCACCCCTTATACCGCTTATAAAGTTTTATTGCTTCCGGACCCCACGGGTCTTCTCGGCAAACGCGACTAATACGTAGTTATCACCGAGAGCTGCGGACTTGCGGCGATTACCTGCCTCTGCCGCAGCCAATTGGGACGGCGCTAGGGTATCAGCATATGAAGAGTCCCAGATGAACGGCCGTCCCTGTTGCCAGGGCACGAGGGTCAATCGATCGGGCGTCTTGTGACTCTCGCCATCGTCACACGCCAGGCTACAACTGTTACGTTTACTTAAGAAGTATTTTGGTATTATTAATTTATTCTATATACACATGTCTTACTTACAAAATATGTATGTATACCTCGAAAATAAAATAGATCTCCACTTAAGAGTATATATAGTGGTAAATGCTTTCTTACAATTATGCTTCTTGTCAAAGTCAATAATTTTGTTTTGTCATTTACCATGGAGCTAGTATGTAAGTACAACAAGAGTGTGCACACACGATTCAACCTTAATGTACAGACAAAGTGGACACGCGTCCCAAAAAGCCTACTTACTAGGCACTCGCACCGTGTTCGAATGAAGCAACGTATGCTAGACGAATGACAATTTAATTTTGTTTCTCAGACTATGTATACAAGCAGTAAGAAAATCTCTATACCGCAATGCAGCGGAAATGACATACGGTACACCGACATCTAGCGGATAATTAGACCAACATAGTATTACATAGGACATGAACATACCGCCCACTATGGACAGCATGTCCATCAGTCAAAACTAAGCATTTCAAACTGCAATACTTAACTTGCACATATACAAAACAATGTAACTTCGAACAACCAATAATTAGACATACATCGTAATGCTTTCATTGCATTTACAAAAAACATAGTGCACTCCGATGTGTCTTGTTACGGTCATGTTAATAACTTGTAACTAAATAATATGACCTAAAACTAATTGAAAACGTAACAACAAATACAAAAACACACATCGAATACTAAGTAATATCACTGATATCTTAACTCAAGACAATGACAATAGCAATTAGTGTACGATTTAAAAACAACAACAACATGTTGACCGCATTAATCAGTCACTGGTAAAAATACATAACTCTGAAACAGCCCTTTTTATAGTGCTATTGTTGAATCGCAAGCTAATAATAATAACACAAGTAACCTTGTCCAAACAAGAGTATTTTTGATTGATAATTCCATAAAGCAAGTGCAAGATGGTAATTTATTTTCCTTAATTAGACGATATCTCAAATTCTGGCCGTAGGGATAGACTTCGTCCACTTATGTTGGAACCAAAATTGAGTCAAATATTCCGGAAGCCTGGCGTCGCCAGAAATCTTGAAGCATTCGTAATGTCATCTGCCATCGCTTATGGATGCTTAAGATAATTTGGTATTTTCATAACAAAAATGTCAGTACTTCATAACAACTCTGATTATCAAAATGCATTATGTAGTAGTCCTCCTTGTCTAACTAACCATTATTAACAAAAGGCCTAAATAAAGAAAAACTAACTATTCCAGTGAACTGACTACGTATATTCCAGTAACTTTTGAGGCTTGGATTTCACTGGGATAATGCTGTGCTTGATAATTTCTTATAAACAATTTTAAGGTATCTTACAATTGGGCCTAGTCTACCACGCCCTAAATGTATTTAATGGGTCAGTAGCTCGCACAAACCTTCTGCAATAGGAAAGCACACGCATTGTCCTGCTTACGACAACAATCTTTCACAAATGTCATCTCATTCAGTTAGGTTACTGGTGAAATGGCATAGTGGTTTGGTTTCTTCGATTTTCTGTGGACTGTATCTAACTTTTATATTTAGTAACCAAACTGGACCCTCATTCCACAACATGCATTCAGCACAATCACCTTATTTTAAAACCTCTGAATGTGTAGCCTACTGAGCGACGATACGTGTAACTATTGACCTACATTGCAGTATCTCCCAGACTATACTACAAAGGTCTTCCACCTAAAGGGATGACTGTTCAGCCATGCACGAAATTTCAAACGGACCCTTAACAAATCAAGCAGAATATCATGATCCCACTGACAATCTGACACCCAAATCCGTAGTATACCAAAAGTTTCGAAAGGACGAGACATGTCAGATATTTCCTTCGACTTAATTATAGGAACACTTGCTGGATGAAGCTGAATAGAATACTTGAAAACATCATTCTTCACATATTAAATAAAATAAATATTAAGGGACAATCATACACACATTCCAAGTGATTCCTTAAGACTTCATGACGTCATCTTCCTTCAACTGCAGATTACCTTGATCATTCTGCTTATCTCCTTGAATCTCACATAGGAGCTCATCACTACTACTGAACCACTTCTGTAACTCAAAACAACTTCGTTTGAGTAACTCATTCATCTCACGACACACCTGTATTCCTTCCAATACTGACTGACAGCCGGTCATGAGATCATCAACGTAAAAATCATTCAATACCCTCTCCGAGCTATAGGGAAATTATTAACATCCTTATGCGCAACTTCTTGAAGTGTTCGAACAGCTAAGTTTTGATCCGATGCAGTTCCAAAGGTCACGCGCAATAGTCTAATGTAATAAGCTTCATCTTCGGAATTGTCGCGCAAAGTCGTTGGCAATCTGCACCTGCATCTGCCACTTTGACCTGTCGATGCTCCTTGACAATGTCTGAGATTATGCTTATGGGATACTCACGCCACCGCATAATGATATGTTTTAAATCCAGCTGGAACTTCGGTCCAATTGACATATTATCATTATTCAAGGATACTCCATTGGTTCCCTGGCAAGAATCGTCAAACGCAACACTTTCTTTGGTCGTTCTTCTCTCTCTACTAGCAACTGCACGGTGAGTCAGATGCTCTACGTCTTTATCATCACGTTGGTCCTTGGGGACAACTTCAGCGTGATCCGAGTCCAGAAACTCGTTTATGACAGCAGAGAATTGATACTTGGGAGGATTACTCGTCAATTTCTTCTCCGACCAAAGAAACCGTTTTACTGCAATATCTTTTGAATTGCCGTATTTACATTGCAGATCGTCACGAAAAGGCAATTTGACAACACCAGAATCATTTCTATTTGTAGTCTGGCCAAAGGAGTCTTCGCACAACTGCTCTTCTATTGTAAGATGTTTGATGGAATTCATCCCATTGGTTTCCGATTCCATCTCCCAAAACTTTTTGAGCAATTTGTTTTCGTCAACTGATGCATGCAAACTAACAATTCACATTCACTGAAACTTCACTTGTATCAACACGACCACTCAAAATCCATCCAAGCTTGGTTTGTTGAGCAATTGGAGAACCTGAAGGACCCTTAATAAATCCCTTGCATAATATTTGCGCATAAACATCAGCTCCTAGGAGCATATCTACTTCATTAGGTGTGTCAAATTCGGGATCTGCTAACTGTAAGTTAGCAAACTCTGACCACTAAATTACAACTTTCTTCTCTGGAAGAAAAGTTGTAAGTTTGTTTAAAACGTGAGCCCCAACCTCTACCTTAAATTCAGGATCGTGAAGTGAATGTAAACTGACAGACACCAACGATTGGGAAGCTATAGTAGCATTCCCGTCCCTCCTAACCCTGAAATGCTAATTTTATTAGGCCTCTTCTTCAGACCTAATAACTGAACAGCGGACTCAGTTATTAAACAACTTTGCGATCCCTGATCGAGCAAACACCGTAATATCGCAACATTCCCAGTCGGCGACACAGCTTTTACCAATGCTGTGGCCAGAAGTACTTGGTTGCTTGTATTTGACAAACAGCCAACTACTTCTTTAGATTTGGTCACGTCTAGTCCCTTAGATGAATAGAATAGAATAGAATAGAATATATTTATTTGTCAAACATAGGTACAAAGTAGTTGTTACATTAGACAGAAGTTCTCTATGTCTTGCCACTAGGCGTACAAATTTGTGGGTTAAGTATTCGACCCTAATATAAGTTAACCAAGGAAATAAATTAAAATTAATACAATGTCAGCAGGTAGAAAATAAAAAATATGATAATACTAGAATTTAAAACAATATTAACTAATTTATATAAAACAATTACAAATCAATGTCATTAAGAAACTCTTGCGTATTATAGTAGCACTTTTCGATCAATAATGATGTTAGTTGTTTTTTAAACTTATCTTAATTGAAGTCCCTGATACTAGGTGGAATTTTATTGTATATTTGGGGTGCCATCCCCAAAATGCTTTTTCGCACTAATGCAGTCTTACAGTCTTTACTGCGTAACATGTTTTGATATTGCAACCGAGTAGGTAGCTTGCGTGTGTTATTAATTTTATTAAATAAACTAGGATTACACTTAACGAATATTGCTACTTCTAAAATATACAAACAGGGCAATGTCAAAATATTGAGTGACTTGAAATAAGGGCTGCAACTATCTGTTACGTTCAAGCCACACATAGATCTTATGCACCTTTTTTGTGCTTTAAATGCTATCTCCTTATCTACAGAATTGCCCCAGAATATCAATCCATATCTTAAGGTTGACATTACGAGACCGTGGTAAGCTACCAGTAAGGCATTAGTGTTAATAGTTTTCGAAAGTTTATAAAGAGCAAACACCGATTTGCTTAACTTTTTACAAATTTCATTAATATGATACTTCCATGTCAATTGGCTGTCTATCCAAAGTCCTAGAAACTTCGTGACTCCTACAGTTTCAATATGACTTCCCTGATAATTTACATTAAATTCCTTATATTTAATTCGCTGATAAAAATTAATTATGTTAGTTTTTGTCAAATTAATTACTAAGTTATTATTATTCAGCCATATTATCACGTCATTTACTGCATTATTTATGTCATCTTCATACTTACTAAAGTTATCACATTTTATAATTGATGTGCTGTCATCAGCAAACAGAATCATAGGATGACAAACTGCTTTAGGTAAATCATTGATGTACACTAAAAAGAGCAGAGGACCAAGTACACTCCCTTGTGGTACTCCATACTTTACACAACGTGCATCAGACTGAAATGTTTGAGACATCTTACTTGTCTGGCATACTCTAGTGACTTCTGTGTATTGCAAACGGTTGGTAAGATAGGAATCAATGAGTTTTTGGACGTTACCTCGAATTCCGTAACAATCTAGCTTACCTAATAGCGTCCTATGATCTACACAGTCAAAGCTTTTGTCATGTCTGTAAACACAGCACATATGGGTATTTTTTTGTCAACACTTTCTAATACATTATTAATTAAGTCAAATATAGCCATATTTATATTTATATTTTTTCTAAACCCCTTCTGTTCTTTACATAGCAGTGCCTTTTTATCAAAATATGTATAGAGGCAGTTGTATATATATTTCTCAAAAACCTTAGAGAATATAGAGACAAGAGCTATAGGTCGGTAGTTTTGAGGATTTTCTTTATCACCTTTTTTAAATACAGGTTTTATAATCGATGTTTTTAACTTGTCCGGGTAGATGCCTTCTGTAATGCAGAGATTTATAATATGACATAAATGTTTCGCTATCGTTTCGTTAACGTGTTTAATTACTATAGTGGAAACATTGTCATAACCCACACTTGCTGTGTTCTTTAGCGACTGTATGATTAATATTATTTCAGGCACTGTTGCGGGTGCCATGAACATAGATTTTGAATTGTTGTTAATATTGTATTTAGTGCTGTATTTTTTTGGCAGGTTATTCACATATTGTATAAAATGTTCACTAATGGTGTTGGCTATGTCCTTGGGATCTGTTATAATACTTTCATTCGATTTTAGCTGTAAGATCTGTTCTTTTGGATTATTCGCTTTGGTGGAATTGATGATCTGCCAGGTGGCCTTCATTTTATTTTGAGCAACATTAATCATGTGGTTGTTTTGTGCCTTTTTAGTCAATTTGATAATTTTTCTATATTTAGCAGAGTAATTTTTAAATATTTTTTTATTAGCTACTGTAGGCATACGTCGATATTGCCAGAGAAGTCGTCTTTGGTTTTTAGTGCAGACTTTTATGCCTTTTGTTAACCACTCTAATTTTTTATTAGACCTTATTGTCACAAATTTTACTGGAAAGCACAAGTTGTATAGCAAAAGGAAATCCTCTATAAAGTGATTGTAGGCTTTATTAGGATCTTGTGTTGTATATACTTCGGCAAATGATAAGCTTTCTAAATAATGTTTAAACTTTTCTAAATGTTCTTGCGAATAATCTCTTTTTGTTACAAGTTTTAATGGCTGGAAGTGTTCAAACTTGTGCTGTGTAATCAGACAAACCAAAATCAAGTACCTTACTACTATGGTTATTCTTTAAATTATGTGCAGTTGTCAATACATGTTTTGCTAGACAGTCTCGTAGGCTGTCTTATTTCTAAATTCAAATTAAAACTCAAGAGGAAATATTCAAATTGAGATGATATAAAACTTTTTTTCATTATGTCGATGTTAAAGTCACCGCAAATAATGATTTTCTTATTACTATTAATACATATTTTTTTCAAGATCATGTCTAATTTTTCATAAAGTATACTTAAATTACTATAACTAGGAGTCCTATACATGCAAACTATCACTATTTTTTGAACTTAACACTACTCTTTGATGTTGAAGCATAAGCGACAACATTTTTATCAACCGAGTAATTCTCGACTTCCCTGGTATCGGTTGATACTATAGCATTTTCAGGATGCAACAAAGTATGGTGCTTCTTCCTACATACATGGCATCTAGAAAGCTGACGACACGAAAAGGCTGAATGGTTTGAACACAAACAATTATAGCACAGTCTGCTGGTCTGGACAAGGCTACGACGAGTATCTATATCATAAGAGACAAACTTCTTACAACTACTTAATCTATGACTCTCATGATTGCAGCAGTGACAAGTTGAAGGCGTAGCAATGTGAAACGATTTCATTGGACTAGTTGGATGCTGAGGTTTGGGTTGTAATTTGGGCTCAATGAACTCAAGAGCTCTGAATCTATTTTCCAAAAAGGTTTGGAACTGTACGAACTTGGGAAGCTCATCATTAATCTCACACGCTTTTAACTCCCACTGTTTCCTAGATTCAGAGTCCAGTTTAGATGAGATCAAAAAAATAACCATAACATCCCACGAACTTGTGTTGATACCCAGGTTGAGTAACGCTGACAAACATTCTGAAGTAGTATCTAGCAAATTCTTAATTGCATGAGAGGATTCCACTGACATTGACTTTTGATTCAATAACCTCTTCAGAATACAATTTGTTAATATTCTTCAATTTTGCACAACCCTAACAAATTTTCAATTTGGCACAACCCTATTATGAAACGTCAAAGTACTCACAGTTGATCCGCTTTACATATGACACTTGTCACTTATACCCGTCCGTCTGATGCCGTCCTGCAGCAGCTCAGCTCCTTCGCCTCCTCCGCGGTACCTCCTCTCCTCCAGGTAGCTCCAGCGTCACCGCGCTGGGAGCGTCACCACCAGCCAGCAACACGCCACCGTTCTGGTGCCCGCAGTGGATGCCGTCGCCAGTCTTCTAAGCCTCATCCGGCTCGGAGGACCATGGCCACGCGTCCCAAAAAGCCTACTTACTAGGCACTCGCACCGTGTTCGAATGTGTTATATTTTGGAGCGAAATAAAACTGTAAATTAATTAATTACTTTTTATTCACTCTAAACCGACATGCTCCGTACATGACATTAATGACAGTTCTGTTTTAGAGTGTTGCCACACGGGACATTGTGTCAGGTTATCGCACTCTCCACCCCCTTAACTTGAGCCACTTTGGCTCTTATTGATCTTAGTAACTAGGACCTTAGTTCTCTAATGTTTTACTAGTACTTCTTAGAACAAAAATAATTGTATTCTAATGTAACTTACATAGTACCACTTAGTACCTATCTACAACTAAGTTACAATTTATGCAATTGGTTGGCATGACGCTTCCATTTCAATCCCTCCACTTCGACTTCAACGTATGCTAGACGAATGACAATTTAATTTTGTTTCTCAGACTATATATACAAGCAGTAAGAAAATCTCTATACCGCGATGCAGCGGAAATGACATACGGTACACCAACATCTAGCGGATAATTAGACCAACATAGTATTACATACGACATGAACACAAAGTATGTTTTACAAATGAAGGGGCAAGGAGCCGCAGCCGGCAGTAACCGCCGGCACGGAGACAGTGATCATTAGTTTAAAAAAATACAACATGAATGCTAAAACCTTCGAACAAAATTTATATTATATTGATAGTTGTAAGCGGTGGTAGCCTAGTGGTTAGGGCATGCGACTTTCAATCCGGAGGTCGCGGGTTCGAACCCGGCCCGTACCAATGAGTTTTTCGGAACTTATGTACGGAATGTCATTTGATATTTACCACTCGCTTTTCGGTGAAAGAAAACATCGTGAGGCAACCACCTAAGCCCAATAAGGCCTAGTTTCCCTCTGGGTTGGAAGGTCAGATGGCAGTCGCTTGCGTAAAAACTAGTGCCTACGCCACATCTTGGGATTTAGGTAGCCGACCCCAATTGAGAATTCATTCTCAAAAAATGGGACAAAGGCTAGGAGGATGATGATGATATTGATAGTTATAAACCAAAACTGATACAGACCGATTTCCACGTGTGCATCATTTGCTAAACAATATTTCTCTAAGTGTACGGCCTGAGTGGACGCTCGAGTTCAGCGTGCAGCGGGGCGGGGCTTGCAGTGTGCATGTTAAACAAAAGAAACTCATACGGGTGGCCTGAGTAGACGCTCCACAGAACGAATGACGAGCGGGCAAGTTTGTGGCCAATGCAGCGTCGAGCGGAGCGTCGCGGGCGGGATTAAACCTGTTCAGAGTTTTGCAGCGGCGAGAAGAGCGTGCCATACGTTTTGTAGTTAATATTGACCCAATTTTCTCCATTATATAGGCAAATGTGGCCACATTCATTCTTGTGTATTCACGGAATTTATCTTCATTGCATCTTAAGGTTTCGTATAAAGTGGAAAACTCTCTTGACCGTCTTCTTTGCTTCACTATGACACTAGGGCCTTCTTTTGCAGAAAAACATCACATTTTCAGCCATAAATTCTCTTCTAAAAGTAATCAATGATGTCATCTGACGTCGATGCCATGGTGAATGCGACCCATTCATACGAGCGGTGAGCGTGCCCTGAGGCCACTAGCTGGACGCTCGATCTCACGCTCGACCGCCCCGCTGCACGCCGCGCCGAACGCTCCACTCCGAGCGTCTCCTCAGGCCTTACACTAATAATCATTTAACAATCAACGGTTCACAAACTATTAATTTCACAAACCTGTCATTCCCTAGAATACTCATTTTATAAATAACTAGCTTTTGCCCGCGGCTTCGCTCGCGTAAACACATATCATACGTTCACTACACTTAATGCGAGGCCAAAGGCCGAGCTCCGCGTAGCACCGAAAGTGCGGAGCGTCCCAAGGAAGCCGCCCACCCACTTAATATAAGTTGAAGTAACCTAATGCGAGGCCGAAGGCCGAGCTCCGCGTAGCACCGAAGGTGCGGAGCGTCCCAAGGAAGCCGCCCACCCACTCAATATAAGTTGAAGTAACTTAATGCGAGGCCGCAGTTTTTAAAATCAGTCATTTTGGAAAACAGCTAATTGATACACTATTGTTTCATAAAAATAACTTTCTAGGTAACGAAACCTTTCTGGTAGCAATTCGATTTTATTGGGGTCTTAGCTCAAACCTAATCTAACCGAACCGAATCAGTTAGGGTTGCTGTTTACAGCTAACCTAACCTAGAGACAAATCTAACCTACTATTCTGGTAGCCGATCCGTTGGGAACCTATTGAGTATATCATTGCTGTTATATCTTATAATCCTTAATAGTAAAAGATATTTTATGTTATTAGTAATCGTTATACGTTATATGTACGTTATAAACTGAAATTAGTTATTAAACGAAGTGTTTACCAAACAATGTATTTTACTAACGATTTTTTACCATGCGTTATTTTGTTAATTGCCGTGAATAATAAACGAATACTTTGTCAAATAATGTTTTGTAATATTAAGTTTTATCAAGTAAATAATTTGTATCATGAACAATTATGTAAAACAATATTTTATAGAAGGAACGTCTAATTTGGGAATCGTTAATTTGCCTAACGTTGTTTGTAAAATGATTATTAATGAAAAGTTGTTTAGCAAGAGATTGGATACCGCTAGTTAATATAGTAAAATATACCGCGAAATCCTTCGTAATAGCCCATGGTATAAGAAAATAAGGGGTCCATATTGGGTCTCATAAAATTTTTATTTCTATTTTTTATTTTACTACCGATTTTTATTCATAACAATCACTCTTCATATTTTTTTTCCTAATGATCTTTTTCTTCATACTTTTATTTTACTACCATGGGAACTCATAACAGTTATCATTTTTTTTCTTAATAATGTCATTACTAAGAAATGTTAAAACTCATTTTTAGGGTTCCGTAGTCAACTAGGAACCCTTATAGTTTCGCCATGTCCGTCTGTCCGTCTGTCCGTCCGCGGCTTAGCTCCGTGATCATTAGTACTAGAAAGCTGAAATTTGGTATGAGTATGTGTATGTATCACACCGACAAAACGGTACAATAAGAACTAAAAAAATTTTTTTTTTTCATGTAACTCGAACACCTAAAGTGGGGGTGATTTTTTTTTCCGTTTCAACACTAGTGTGTGGGGTGTCGTTGAATAGGTCTTTTAAAAATAATAGGGGTCTTTTAACATTATTTTTTGATAAAGTCAGCAGTTTTGTAAATATTCGCTCCGAAAATAAAAAAAACAGCGTCCCCCCCCTCTAACTTTTCAACCACGGGTCAAAAAATTATGGAAAAATTAATGAAAATGAGGCCTTATAAGTACTTTCAATGAAAACTATATTGAACAAAATCAGTTGAGCCCTTTTTGAGTTATCGCAAAATTTCATAATTTTCTTAAAAGGACGTAAGTTGACTTCCAGAAGGTAATAAGTAGTTACTTTGGCGTTTACGACCTTTTTATAGAGCTTGAAATCTTTCTCATAAACTTAAGTCTATTGTGAAGGATGAGCAACTACGGAACCCTACACTGAGCGTGGCCCGACATGCTCTTGGCCGGTTTTTTTTTTCGTAACTGTTTTTTTACTTCATAACAGACAATTATCATAATTTTCCTATTAATACTTTCCTGGAAGTGGTTGGGTGGATTGTTCTTGTATGTAAACAGTATGAATACAAGCAAAACTTTTATCGGTACGCAAAAAAAAAAAACCTCGAACGCCAGGCTGGAGCTCGCTACGCTTCGCTCCGCCTGACCTTCTAACCTAACCCGGCCACGTCGGATCTGCTCAGAAAGGTTTTGCTCGCTCGCTTCGCTCGCTCGCTCGTTAAAATTTTGTAATTTATGAATTCGGATGATTATAAATTCTGATGATTACGAGTTAGATTAGTAGTGTAAGAAAATATATGAAAACAAATATTAGTATAAAAAAGTTGTATGAATAGTGATCTTATGAGTTCTGATGATTATGAGTTCCTATCGTTTGTATTAAACAAAATATGAAGAGTGATCATTATGATATAAAATAGTATGAGAAATATTTTCGGACTTCCGATAATAGGTGTTGAGGATAGTCGCTCAACACTGCCTCTTCGGTAGCTCACGTCACGAGTGAGCTCAGTGGACTGTATTTCGGTTCTCGAATATCGTGGTTCCAGCTCGGTCGCCGTGGCTAATCGAATCGTAGGCACGGCGGTTCATACGCGGCACGTAGTTGCCACGTAGATGCTGCGTAAACGGGTTACCCTCATCTGGCAGAATAATATTGGTCAGAAACACACTTCGCATAACACGTGTCGCAGAAACACTTTCGGTCGAATGGTAAGATGGCATAAAGGCATAGTTGGCATTACTACTACCTCGCATACGACACATTTTGCAGCACATTGTTTTGTAGAATATCTCTTTGGCCGACTTTGGTTTAGCATAATTTTATGTACCATAATAATCCTATAGCATACGATTACAATAGCATAATTATTTTCTAGTAGCAGAAAAGTGGGTTAGGAAAATTTCTAATCAAAACTAAATTTTTAATCACAACAAAAAATTAGGTCCTGATTCCACCTTAGGGCAGGTCTGACTTGGATTAGGTTAGGTACGACGACGAGCGAAGCGAGGAGGAGTGTTAGGTTGAACTGAGACCCTAACGAGCGAGCGAGCCGCGCGACATCGGCCGGCTACCATACCACTCCATGGACAAAATGTGTAATCACAACAATTTGTGATGCATAAATTAGGTACTGATTGCACCTTAGGGCAGGTCCGACTTGGATTAGGTTAGGTACGACGACGAGCGAAGCGAGGAGGAGTGTTAGGTTGAACTGAGACCCTAACGAGCGAGCGAGCCGCGCGGCATCGGCCGGCTACCATGCCACTCCATGGACAGAATGTGTAGTCACAACAATTTGTAATGCATAAATTAGGTACTGATTGCACCTTAGGGCAGGTCTTGCGTCCCCAACACTACTGACTAGCCGCTATATAAAAAGAAATAGGAAAAATGGTAAATAAAACAATACCAGTCATAATAATAATAGATTTATGATGAATAAAGGATAATAAATGTAATCTTTTTAAGACAATTAAGTCTATCTTGAAATCAAATGGTATTCGGCTTGACAACTTTATGCCGCCTAAAATATTATGCAAAAAAATTATCTGCGAAAGTACTATTCATTTAGAAGACTGTTATGCTCATCAACATTATGCCAATATAAGATTCGGTATTATAAAAATCTGCGAAATGATTTATGCCAAAGCATACTCTGGGTAAGATGTTTCTGCCAAACGTTACTTCTGCCAAGTATCGTTATGCAAAACAAATATATGTCAAAAAAGTTTCTACAAGATAATAGTGAACCTGCGTAAACACGTAGCAGGGTCGTAGATTCGTAGCTTGTAGTTCGGGTTCGGTTTCGTAGCTCCGGATCCAGTTCGTAGTCGTTCGACGTAAACGCCACGTAGATACTACGTGGGCAACGTAGACCGAAGTTTGGAGATCAACCAACGAATGGGACCTCAGACAAACTTGGTTACGGCAGCAGGTTCGATGCGGGTTCGAGTTCGAGTTAAAAACACTAGCTGACTTGTTCGTTCTTTAATTTTCTTCGGCAGTATGGTAAACAATCGAAAACAATAATTCGTTATAAGCTTTTTCCTCATAGTCTAATTCGACTATGGACTCGTAAGCGTAATATTGGTTCGCAGGCCAATAGGCGGCGTCGATCCGTACATTCTACGGCCGGCACGCCCCTTTCGTCAAGTGCGTTAATTTTTAAGAATCGTTGTATGAGAAAGTGAACTAGCTACGTGATTGGCCGTTCATTTTTTCCGTTTTTCAGCTCTAACGGTCATTCTGGTCTACGGGATAGGCGGTTCGGGAAATGTCACATCTACGTTTACGGTTCGATTTCTACGTGAGATGTCTTATTCTGTAGCTTTCATTGCACTGCATTACGTAGCTTTACGTTTAATAAGATTAGAATTACGGTTCGTTAGCTATTAAGTCGGATCGATCGAAAAAATTAAATTTACGGTGTGCTAGCAAGTCGCGGAAGGCTATAAAATGTAAGTGCAATGAGTCCAGATGCATTTATAAGTGTATTCCAAGTGATTAGGTCATAGTGAAGTTAATTCGAATTGTAATGACGAAATTCCGATGCGATTTCGTACTGAAAATGAGCTCTAATCGGACGGTTCATAATTCACATTAATTTTACGTTAACGTGAATTGCGGCTGACCTAATTACTTTAGAAACGTAATAAAAACGGATTCCTGATGGGATTATCCGTTGCTATCGCTTGGCACTATTGCGTAAGCGATAGCAGGTGATGTGATATTTCATAACATTGCCACGTGGTTCGGTACCACGTGAATATCTTATGCAATATTCATCGCTATCGAAGTGTGATATTCGGATCGGAATCGGTTCGGGAGTAGACCAGTTACATATATATGTCTCTTTTATGGACTTTTATATACATTTGGTACATAATAACTCGACTTATAGCGTCTTTTATGCGCACTAAATAAATTAAATAAATTGACGTTATACATATTAAATCTGCTTATGAACTAACAATTTTCGGCTTGTGTCCGTAACAATTCTCCCCCCGATCGCAGAGTCGATCCCTCGGTGATGGGCAGGACCACAAGCCGGCTCGTAGCTCGCCTGAAGACTCCTCCTCTTGTCACGTCTGTCCCCGTTCCGTACTGCGCCGTCAGGGCCGGGGTAGGTCGCCTTCACGATGCCACGCGGCCACACGTTGCGGGGCGCGCTGGGGTCCGTGATGAGCACGTAGTCGCCTACGGCGACCGTAGGCTCCCGTGACATTGAGGATTGTCGTGGGGCTAAGGTCGGTAGGTATTCCCGGATCCATCGGTTCCACCAGTGGTCGGCGAGAGCTTGACTCGCTTTCCATGATTTGCGATCTTCCTCGTCGCAGGGGCCGGTTAGTGGGACCCCCGCCGGGCCACCCTATAAAAAGTAATTGGGCGTTATCGCTTCGCTCTCGTTCGGATCAACGCTAACGAGTGTTACGGGACGTGAGTTGACCGAATATTCAACTTCGGCTAGAAGTGTTATCAGAATCTCTTCTTTCGGGCTTCGTGTGTTTAATGTAGCGGCGAGTGCAGTCTTGACGCTTCGTATGAGGCGCTCCCAGGCGCCGCCCATGTTTGGTGCGCCGGGTGCGATGAAGCGCCAACTCATTCGGTGCTGCACGCCATGTTCTTGTAGCGCCGGTAGCCAGTCGTGGTAGGCGGCGCGTAGCTCAGCATCCGCGCCCCTCAGGTTTGTGCCGTTGTCGCTCCACATGACGGCGGGCCATCCTCTGCGGGCGGCTAGGCGGCGTAGCGACATGACGGTGCTGCTCGTAAACAGGGAGTACACGAGCTCCATGTGTACAGCTCGGGTCGTGAGGCACGTGTAAAGCGCTACCCAGCGCTTCTCGTGCCGGCGGCCCACAGTGACTGTGAGCGGGCCAAACAGGTCCACCGCACAGTAAGTGAAGGGCCGTGCGTGCGGTTGCAAGCGATCGAAGGGCAGATCGCCCAAGGGCGGCACGCGTGGGCGCGTGCGGCGGAGCACGCAATGCATACACGCTCGGGCCACACTGCAAACGGTTGGTCGCAGTTGCAGGATCCACAGTTGCTGCCTTAAATCATTCACAACTGTTTCGTTAGAACAATGGTGCGCTTGCTTATGAGCGCGCAAAATTAGAAGTTTCGTAAATGGGTTCCACCCGTCCAATATAACGGGTTGCTTGTTCGTAGTCGTAGGCGCGGCGTCGATACGCCCGCGCATATGTATGAGGCCGTCGTCTTGCAGCTGCGGGTCCAGATTGTACAGCCGGCTGCTACGGGCAATGACCTCCCCCTGTGAGAGCTCGGAGTTCCTAGGGAAAATACCGCCACTGGGCCCACTGCATCGGCGGCTCTGCTTGCGCTGCTCGAGTTACTTGCGGCCATTCGGGTTCGGGTTGTCGCAGGAAATCAGGACCCACGTACCATCTATCGGTGCTCCTTACCACACGATAGGGGTCCGATCGAGTACCGTCGTCGGCCGGGTTCATTTTTGTTGGGACCCACCGCCATTGCTCGGGTTCGGTGAGTTCCGCTATCTCGCCTAAGCGGTGGCTCACGAACGCGCTGTATCGGCGCGCGTTCTCGCGTACACAGTGCAGTATGGTTCGGCTGTCGGTCCAGTAGACGATCTGCACGGGTTTCACGCGATGCTCGTTCTGTAATGTCTGCGCTAATCGGGCTCCTATCAAAGCGACTAGAAGTTCGGCTCGCGGTATGGACAAGCGACGGACGGGAGTTACCTTGGATTTTGCTGCGGCCAAGTGTACTCGCGGCTCGTTCTCGCCCGTCTCCCCTTCCGTCCTCCAGTACGCGGTGGCGGCAAATGCTTGCTCCGATGCGTCCACAAACACGTGTAGTTGATGTCGCACGCCCGTACCTAGTTGGATACAGCGTCGCGGTAGTCGCAGCTCACCACGTGACGAAAGCGTCGTTTAACCCGCCTGGCAGCGGCGAGTCCCAGCTCGTTTTCAGGGCCCGCACGTTCTGTAACAGGACCTTTCCCGTCACGGTGTATTGCGCTAAGTACCCGAGCGAGTCGAACAGGCTCATTAAAGCGCTGAGGGCTTCGCGCTTCGTGGGACCCCGTTGTAGTTCTCGTACCTCGGGCGGCATGCGAATCAACGATGTATTGAAACTCAACTCGTCGGTTCGAGCGTTCCAATACAATCCCAATACCTTTTGCTCTTTGTTGCCTAAGCTTGTGAGATCGTCGGCGGCTCGTTGCTCGGGCGGGATCTGCTCCATTAACCTCGTCGAATTCGAGGCCCAGCTTCGCAGGACGAAATCTCCCATCGCGTGTGAGGCTGCTACTTGCCTAGCGGCGTCGGTCGCCTGCTGCTCCGTTTCGTATCCCGCCAAGAAATCATCCATATAGTGATTCGTCTGGATATCGTAAACGGCGTCCGGATACAGCTCGGCGTTGTCCTGGGCGTGTATGGAGAAGACGTATTCCCGAATATCATCGATTTCATACGATATACTTGCGGCGGTCGCTCCCGGTTCATTCCCCTCCACAGGAGTAGCTGAATCTGCACAGGATACCCGGGAGTGACTGCAGTAAATCCGGGCCCTCCAGCAGCTTGTCGTTCAGACTGACGTTCTGCGAGGTCGCCCTGGAATCGAATACCAACCTGATTTGGTTGCCCTTATTTACGTTTCGTACAAAAAAGTGCGGCAAAAACCAGGTTTTATGACCGTCGTAATCGCCTATGTGTCGCACGGCGTACTCTTTGGTCAGCAAGTTATATCAATTTGCGCGGTGTATTCCGCTGCGAATGTCGGATCCTTATCCATTCGTCATTCGATGCCACGCAACCTGTTATACGCCATAGTATAACTGGGTGGCTAGCAGGGTTCGTCGTCGCGCCACAGTTTGTCCAACCTCGTAGCGCGGGCCGTCGATGCGTTTAACTGTCGCGTTAAATATGTCGATAGCGCGTTGATCCTGCGGGCTCCTTTTGTCGATTAATTTCACGCCTAGCGCTTCGACGTCGAAGTACCTTTTCAACGCCGCGTTTATTTCTCGGTCTTCATCCAAGAAAGCGTGCATGACCACCTCTCGATCGCTCTGGTTCCGTAGGTAGCGTGGGGCCATACCGTAAATCGTCCATCCAATTTTTGAACGGATCGCCACTGGGTCACACTGCCTTCCCGTTCTCGTCTCTAACGGCAGCGTCAGGTGCCAGTGGTCCGCGCCCAATAGTATTTTAGGCGCGGCATGTTCGTAGCAGGCTTCGTTCAAGTCGGCTAAGTGTTTGAAGTTGAGTACCGCCCTACGCGGCATGTACTGCTCGCGTCCGAGTTGCGGTACAGTGCGCAACGTAAGCGAGTGTGACGGGCCTCCGCTCGTAGCTCGGACGCTTACGTCTACGCGCTGATTCGGTTGCGTTAGGCATATAGAGCCTACGCCTTGTATGACAAGAGGCTTTTCGGGTCCCGTTGCTCCTAGTTGATCCGCCAGTCCCTGATCAATGAGAGATATCGTGCTCCCCTCATCGATCATACAGAATGTTTCGATGCTTCCGCTCGGTCCGCTTACGACAATCGGCATTATTTTCAGCATTACCTTTGTGTTAGCGTCTACCGTATTAGCAGTTAGGTCCGCCGTAGTGTGCGCGTGCTCGTCCTGCACGGGCGTCTTGTCTCTACGCGCGGGGCCAGGCGCCGCTTGCGCTGTGCTACGCGTCGGGCGGGTTGGGCGGTCAAGTGCTACGTCGAGTGCTACGTTGGGCGGCGCCTTACTCGTAGGCGGCGTCAAATCGTGTAGCAGTATGTGGTGCGAGTGTGGGCAGTTGGGTACGCCGCAACCTTTCGCTGTGCAGTTCTCGCGGCGGTGTCTTTTGTCGAGACACTTGTAGCAGATGCATGCGTCTCGAGCCCACTCCCATCTCGCTCCTATCGTCATGCCTAATAATTTGCGGCAATCCGTGGTTCGGTGCGTGTTGCCGCAACACAGACAGGCGTCCACTCGTTCTGTGGCGTATGTCTGGGTTCTTACGGGTGCGGGGCGTCGTGTCGCAGCTCCGCTGTTCACGGGGTTCGGGCGTCGGGACGGCAGCGGCTGGTGATTCACGTTCGTAGCGGCTGGGCGTCGCGACGCCGGGGCTCGTGCGTGCGAGAATTGTAATTCGGCGTCGGATTCATCGAGTAGGAATTCCGCTAACATTACGATCTCGCACTCACCTGTTCGCATGTGTTCACGTGCGGTCGGTAATCTCCCGGATCAGTAGTGGGTTACCTGCGTAGTGTGACTTATCTCAGTCCATGAGCGTCGCGACGATGTTCATTACTTTTATAGAAAAAGTGTTGAGGTCAGTCGCGCTCGGTCCTAGGGCGGGCAATCGCTTCAGGTCCTCTAGTGCCCTGTCGACGAGAATGTCGGTCCTACCGAAATTCTTTTTTAATATTCGGACGATTAAGTCCGGACTCGATCCCGACGCCAGCATGTGTTGGACGCATTCTCGCGCCTCACCTTTCAGCGCCGCGCGGAGTCGAGCCATGTTCTCAAAGTTTGAGAACTTATACCGTTGTGTGCTCTCGGTGTACGAGTGGTAAAACGATAACCACTCGTTCGGCAGTCCGGTATAGATCGGGATTTCGTATACCTGTTTCGGTGGCGGACGAGTTATACTCTCGATGCGATCGGCGAGTCGGTCGATGTCCTCGTTGCGGCTCGCGGTTCTGCTTCGACTCGGACGTGAGAGTTCGCCTCGTTCAGGCGTGACCGTGCGCTGCCTCATCGGCGTCGGTTTAGCAGGCACGATCTTTGCTCCGTCACTCACCTCGGTTCGTTGAAACCACGCGTCGACACGCTGCGTGGTTTCTTGATCGGTCGGCGTCAGTCGACCCGCCTGTGAGCCGCCGGCCTGGGATCCCTCCGCCTCGATCTGTTGCAGCTCGGACTCGAGTCGCTTCTTGACGAGGTCCTCTTCGATGCGGAGTTGTTGGCGGCGTAGCTCTGCGATGCGTTCGGCTGCGGCGAGTTCGGCTTGCTTCCTGCGGGCCTCGGTGGTGCTGCTCGTGGCGGACGTGACCGTAGGCGCGCGGGTATTGCCGATGTTGAAGCGTACTTGATCGAAAGTACGTTCACGATCGGCTCGTTCTCGGGAACGATCGAGGGTGCGGGACGCGGCGTGAGCCACAGGCGCGCGGGCCGCGGATAGTTCGATCTGCGCATGCGCAGCGAGGGGCGCGGACAACGCGAGGGCCTCGGGGCCCTTGCGGTCGCGGTCGTAGCCGGGCGCTCGTGCTTCGGGGTGCGCCGGCAGGTGAGTCGTGGGCGTCGAAAAGCCGGCTGCGGGGTCGTCGCGTTGCTCCCAAAGACTGGCTCGACGCAGGTGCTCCTCCAGTTTTTGCCGCCATTGGGTCGTGTCCGTGGGCGGATCTTGTTAAAGAACTGTATAATGCTTTATGCATTTTATTTTGTGAGACTGGCGGCAAACATTTTGCTCCTTACAAATTATTTGGTTACCATAAAGCGGCTACTAATCAGTGACGTAGAAAGGCTCACTTGCCGGAGTGCCATACCTTATTTCTTATACCATGGTTATAAGCATAATACATTTATAAACTTTAAAAAATATATATTTATTATTGGCCGATTCATTCTCAAAAAATGGGACAAAGGCTAGGAGGATGATGATGATTGGCCGTGGCCGGGAAATAATACTACACGGTTGAGTAAAGATTACAACTTCCGTATATAACGTCTCATACAAATGAGGGTCTACATCAATTTTGTCACCTATACATTATTCCACAGGCATTTTATCATAGATCTTGGAAGATAGGGCGTTTTTGACGTCACACCCTACACGCCTAAACGTCACGAGGGCCACTGTCTGGCAAAAGCACCATTTCTTGTCAAATTATTATGCTTCTTTATTAAGTAAACGAGTAAGCATGACGATGATGATAGTGATAGCCCTGTCAATCTTTTTCAACTTAGTCGCATTTAACATTCTGTCATTGCCGAGAACCAAACTAAGGCCTGATTCGTAACGGATTTTCCAAATTGAAAAATGTATAAGTGTGTGATAAGTGGTTTAATTGACAAAAATATATAAATTTAATTTAAAAACACAATATAAAATTATCAGGTCATGACTATTTTTCAAATTCTACTTTTTCTCCCACTCATGCCGCAATTTTTGTCGAATACCCTCCCCATCAGTCGTGCGACAGTGTCATTAGCCACTTTCCTGCTCCCTGCGTTCCACTTTCTCAGTAAGTCTTGCTGATTGCTGGCAGTTTTACCTGTCTTACGCAAGATTCCTTTGACTAGAGCCCAATATTTTTCGATAGGGCGGCACTGTGGATCGGATTCAGTGCTTAAGGCACGATCTGGGCATAATTTTTTTTGAGGAAGTTTAGGGTATCCGTTGCATAGTGGACGGTTGCCAGATCTGGCCAAAATAAGGCCGATGTATTGTGTTTTCGAATGAATGGTATTAACCGTTTCTTTAAACATTCATTGATATTAATTTCCTTGTTCATTGTGCCAGTAGGGTAGGGTGCCAGGTGCAAGGGCAAATTGCCTGCCAAACCAGATACTTGGAGCATCTTCAATTCTATGGTGGTTTCCGAATCTGAAAGAATTTCTCCATCAGCTATGCTATAAAACTGATTGCCAGGAAATGTAGAAAAGTCCGCCTTGACATAGGTTTCTTCATCCAAAATCATGTGAAAATTACCTGTATATCTACCCAGAAACTCGTTCAGCTTTCGGGACCTGGTTTTGATGGTGATTATTTGCTTTTCTGATGTTTTTGGCACTTTTCATTTCTTTCTTGTCTTCATAGCAGCCCGTTCCATAGCACATCTCATCATTGACTGACTTGAAGATTGTTTTCAGCTATGTCCCGTTCGGACATGCTTCGATTTTTGAAAATTGTCTTAATGATTTTTATGTCTAGCCCAGGATCACGAGCACCACCAGGTTCTACGTTTCGAGGGTTCTGAGCGGAAGACAATGTCTCAAAGTATCGCTTTAGGACCGTATCAACGGTTCTTCTTGGGATTTTTAATACTTTTGCGATGAAGTGGTGCGGCGGCTGCTGTGTATTTTCCATCCATGTGGCGATAATTTGCTCATGGCGTTCACGTTAATTCATTTTTTTTGGTTTTGTCAACTTTTACGCAATAAAAAACTATGCTCACATAATTTAATGACATAAGTAATATCAATGATGAAAACAAAATCAAGATATCCGTCTTTACAGCTAGGTGCCAGCATTTTGAATTTGGCAAATTCGTTGCGAATCAGGCCTTATTAATATTTGTGTTTTAAGTGAAAAAGTGCGTACCTAACTAAAAGAATGTCGTGTATACATTGTAATTCAGTATTGCTTTTTAAGCAAATGCTCCAGAATTTTTATTGCAAGTACTCTTTATTGCACAACTCATAAAATATACAGGAGAAATACAATGCAAGAAATTACAATTAATTTAATCAATTAATTAAGTAATTTTGTTATTATTAAAACTATAAGCTTCAAAATATTTTCTTCCGCAGTTCCTGAGGCATCCGTAAGGACCTACTTCTGCTTGCCGGTGAACGCCTCAAAGGCATAAATTCACACGTAGCTTGCTCTGGCTTTGATGCAGAAGTGCTTCGCAGTCCCAAAATTAACATATCTGTTACGTACGGCCTCAACTTGGTTATTTCCCGATGATGTTGATTCCTTCGACACAGCCGTTAAGTCCACAATAGAGTCGGTTGTAAACGTATCGCTTACCGTTGACCAGTGGACACAAGCCTCTTTGCCGATCCGACACGGCGGCATTGGCGTGCGCCGTGTGCGGGATGTAAGCCTGCCGGCCTTCTTAGCGTCGGCCCATGGAGTGTCTGACCTGGTCGCTAACATTCTTTCCATAAATGGCGACAGGGCAGTCATACCATACGTGGCTGACGCTTTGGCGACGTGGCTGGCTCTCAACCCGGGCGCGAACGTGCCAGACAACCCAAAAGTTCAACGGTCATTGTATGATATAAGCTGCAAAACCACGCTAGACAGACTTCTCAATAATGCCGTGGGTGCAGACCAAGCAAGGCTTCTGGCTGCTTCACAGTCGGAATCAGGGGCATGGCTGCACGCGCTACCTTTGCCTCAATTGGGCACTTTACTCGACGGGGACTCACTGCGTGTGTGCGTTGCTCTCCGCCTGGGCTGCAATGTATGTCAACCCCATTTGTGCATTTGCGGTACCATGTTTGGGTGGGTGCTGACGGCTACCATGCAATGAGTTGCCGACTGCCGTCGATGTACTGACAGGCACCCGCGTCAACACGCACTGCATGACATTATTCAGAGGGCGCTTAGGTCGGCTGGCGTTCCATCCGTGCTGGAGCCACCGGGTCTAAGTCGTACAGACGGCAAACGGCCCGATGGGCTAACTTTATTACCATGGGAAAGGGGTCGTTGTTTGGTGTGGGACGTTACGTGTGTAAGCACCTTCGCTGCCTCCTACGTGAATCGTACCACCCGCACGGCTGGAGCTGCAGCCGAATTTCAGGCGGACTTGAAGCGGCAGAAATATGTCACACTAGGTTCGTCCTATATTTTTGTTCCCTTTGCGGTGGAGACGGCGGGTTGCTGGGGGACAGATGCAAAATATTTTGTGCGCGACGTAGGCCGTAGACTCAGGCAAAAGGGGGAAGACCCCCGTTCCGAGTCATTTCTGGTACAAACATTGCAATCCAGCGTGGAAATGCTGCGAGCGTTATGGGCACCTTTGGACCAGAAACGACAGGGAGCGGTGTTTTTTGAACCTTGTTATCATTATAATTTAGTTTTAATTGAGTTATTAATTATTAAGTCATGAATTTATTGTACTTAGCTTCAAAAAGGATTATTACTGCCATGGACCCATTATAAGTACAGGACTGCGTGTTGCTACGACACAACGACCCGAGTGAAATACCCGCCAAGAGGTCTGTTTGTCCCACTCTGCTGGGGTAACCAAATATTTTGTTACACAGTAATATTGTTTGGGATAGTTTTCTAACTACGAGCGCCATCTAGTGGCGACATGCGCACCTACACTAGCAAATCGTTTAGCATTGGCAACACTCGAACAATACTGTTTCATGGGTAACCTATCTCAAAACACTAAAAATCATTGACCGAATTTCATTTGTCCGAAAAATATTCGAATTATTATTGTTTGTCCGATGACAGGTTTCGTACATTTTTCTTTTTACCATTTCACATTTAGTAGAAGTATCGTTTGTCCGACAATCTTTTCCCGTCACATTCATTTGCCCTATGAGTTGTTACGTATATTGTTTCGTAGCCCATTTTTCATCTATCCAATGATACTTTTGGCACTGCATACATTTAGACAAATTTTCAGTTTACCTTTGCCCGCCCCATCCACTTGTGGGGTGCGGGGGTTGGTCGTGAATGTTTAGAAAGTTCGGAGAAAAGTAGCAATTGTTTATTGTCATTAATTCCTAATTAATACAAAACTGAATTATACTAATGTTAGTAGAATGTGGGAAAATGTTAAATGTTATGTTCGAATGCACCCGGTCGCGATAGTTCCGAAATATGCACTGACTATGTTAATTAGATTACTGATCGATGCGCCTTGTGCTGACTATGCGCTCGAGGCTAAATCACGTGTTAGGTGCAATGACTGCACCGAACATTTTGGCGGGGGCAAACGATGAGATGAGATGATTTA
This sequence comes from Apotomis capreana, assembly GCA_947623375.1. NCBI lineage: Eukaryota > Metazoa > Arthropoda > Insecta > Lepidoptera > Tortricidae > Apotomis > Apotomis capreana. The sequence continues at coordinate 6,447,576 of OX392520.1, forward strand.
AGATAATGAGACAAGGTGATCAAACAATGTGATAATTATAACTAGTTAAACTCTAAACGACAATTTTCGGAATAGTGGCGAGCTGCCTCTATCCACATGCTTCGTCTCATCCTTTTCACTTTGACCACATTTTTCTTCTATTTCACTCGCACTTGCACTACACTTATCACTGACACTGCACCTGCGTATTAGCCCGCGCTGAGCGCGGGCACTGCACGGGGCGGGAGTGGGCTCCCGAGCCGGCGCATGGGGTCGCCGCCCCTCGTCCTGCGCCGGCGCGCCTGCTGCCGGAGCCGGAGCTGGTACTGCTGTGCATCTCCATTTGCAGCGACTTCGTCGACACACGTAGATAACGATCCCGATGATTACCATACCCCATAGACAGTATATAGCGGTATAATGGTGTATATCGTTTCTTGAATAATTGCTTAAAATCGGTTCCGTCTCTTTCATTACTTTAATTTTTTCGGCTATATCCTTAAATTCGTTTTCGTCGTTGGTATTGTCTAGACTATTATTTCTGATCTTGGGTATTGAAATATTTATTATATGGTTTATCGGGTCTATTTCTGGTATTTCTATGTTAAAATTCAAATTTATCCGGCTTTCCATGTTTTTATATGTATTGATAGTGAAGTTATCTGTTTTCACGACGCAAGTTTCTTCTATCATTATAATATTTGTTTGGGTTAATGTCTGCGCGGTAACATGACTCTTGCACAGCGCACGCAGTTGACACGTTTCGCAACAGAAATAAAGATATTGATTCGGTCTTGAAAGGCTCATCCATTTGTTTTGGCACACGACTATGTTTGTTTTACATCGAAAGTGTTCATATTTAAGGCAAAGGTCTTCATCAGAGTTAATTTTGTACACAGGTGTTCTTAGATAACACATGTATGTAGTTGGGTCTCTTAGTGTGCAATGTTCCAGCTCCTTTTCTGTTATAGGTAGATACGAGTCCTTTCGTAGATTTATTGCAACGTATTTTTCGATAGGCGTAATAGATTGCATGTTTCTCCCAACGCTGTGTAGAGTGGGAATAATGTTGTTTAAATCATAACTATCTCGGCTTATAAGTGGAATACGGATCTCTATAATCATATATTGGTCAGTTATCCTGGCTTTGATGCTCAACAGATGATAGATGTTTTGTAAATGAGTTTGAATATTGTCTATCGGCAAGGATAGGTCGTTTTCTAATCGTCCAGATATGACATTTAATTCACGTTGAAATTGTTGAGGATCTATAATGTGTATATTCATTTTTCCATTATATAATGTTTGTAAGGATGTCTAAAAGAGTGTCCTGTATCGTTCTTAAATGACCCAGTAGGTTGTTGGCAGCTACTGCCACAATTGTGAATTGTGCCATACACTCGGCTTGGCTGACTTCTTTTTGTAACGCAGTGGTTCCTCTCTCTAAGTCTACCAAATGGGCATGTATAATTTTATGTTGTTTCTGAATGGTGTCTTTCGTTCTTAATAACATATTATACTCTGCTTCCATTACAGTGGTTTGATTTTTCCACAGGGTAGCCAGGTGTTTTTCATTATCTCGAATAAGCTCAATATCCTTTTGGTAATGCTCAGCGAACTTATCATCCAGAACACCGAATAAAGTATTAGCTATGTTTCCAATTCCGTTAATCAAGCCGCGCCGCTTACGCGTATCTGGTTTCAATTGCTGACGTAATAAAACTCGGTTGTAGTGTTGTAGCTCGTCATAAGAGAGACGTAGTTGCAATATGATAATATCACAGTGTGTTAAGGTTCTAACTTGTTTACAAATTTCTTCGAGTTGACTGTTGTATTTTTTATATGCAGATATTCCTTCCCAGTAAGGATTCATGTCATGATATGCGACCAGTTTCCATTCATCTTTTACTAATAGCATGTTTCCCATCCTGTCAAAGTATAGACCTTGTTTTTCATTCACGGGAGTGATTTTTGCGCTGTATCCCATTGTTGATAAAGACATAAAATATAGTAACATCATAATTATAGATGACACGCATGAACTCTCTCGAGATGACACTCATCTCCTTGAACATGTCATTAATACGGGGGACTCTCCCCCTATTAAACAAAAGTATTACCGACTTAGTCCTAGTAAACAGGAACCTTTGGAAAAAGAAGTTGATCGTATGTTAGAAGCAGGAATTGTAGAACCTTCTCATTCTCCGTGGAATTCTCCGGTAGTAATGGTTGAAAAACCGAACGGTGATTTACGGCTTTGCTTGGATAGTAGAAAGGTGAATTCAGTTTCTAAATCCGATGCCTATCCTTTGCCTTATGTAAATTATATCTTAGATAATTTACGAGATGCTAAATATCTGACTTCTCTTGATTTAAGCGCAGCATATCATCAAATTCCTCTAAGTAAAGACTCGAAAGAAAAAACTGCATTTACCGTGCCTGGACGCGGTTTGTTTCACTATAATCGGATGTGTTTCGGCTTGGTTGGAGCAAGTGCATCAATGCAACGCTTGATGGACCAACTTTTCACCGCCGAATTCGATAATAAAGTATTTTGCTATATAGATGATATTATAATTTGTACATCGGATTTTGATGAGCATGTGCGACTACTTAATGCTGTATTTGAAAAGCTTAAAGCTGCTAACCTTACTATTAACATGAAGAAATGTCTATTCTGTAGAACTGAATTAAAATATTTAGGTTATGTAGTAGACCGATTTGGTTTACGTACAGATCCTTCTAAAGTCGAAGTAATTCTCAATTTTCCTATACCTCAAGATGCCAAAGGTATCAAACGCTTTTTAGGCATGGCGGGATGGTACCGCCGCTTCATTAAAAATTTCTCGAAAATTGCACGTCCTTTGACGCGCTTAACTAGCAAAAAAGCTACTTTTGTTTGGTCTGATGAAGCCAACGAATCTTTTACTCTGCTTAAAGCTGCTCTTGTCTCGGCTCCTATACTGAGGTGCCCTGACTTCAATCAACCTTTCTATATACATACTGACGCTTCTTCGTTCGCCATAGGTGCTGGCTGTATTAACTCAACGGATTGACAACTGTGATCACCCGATTGCCTACTGTAGTCGTACACTTAGTACCCCTGAAACACATTATTCAGCAACCGAACGCGAATTGTTAGCTGTAATCTACGCGTTAGAACAATACCGTGCCTATGTCGAAGGTAGAAAGTGCTTTATCATAAGTGACCATGCATCACTTAAGTGGTTCTCTAATCTTAAAAACCCGACCGGTCGTCTGAACCGATGGGCCTGCCGACTTAGTCAATTTAATTTTGAACTAATACACCGTAAAGGTAAAGAACATATAATTCCAGATTGCCTCTCTCGCATTCAGGTTAATGCTATTGACGTACTCTCTACTCAAGATCCTTGGTATAAAGATTTGTTCCAGAAGGTCTCTGATAAACCTTCTCTTTTTCCAAATTTAAAAATTGAAAATAATAAACTTTTCCGTTTCTCTAAAAATAAATATCACCTGACAGCTCAATTCGACTGGAAATTGGTAGTTCCATATGAGGATAGAAAAGAAATATTGCAGAAATATCATGATGATGTTACCGCTGGTCATTTTGGCGTAACTAAGACTCATCTAAGAATTGCCCATTTGTACTTTTGGCCTACTCTTTTCCAAGATGTTAAAGATTACGTAGATCAGTGTGAAATTTGCAAAACTTATAAACCAGTTAATTTAGCTCGTCCGGGTCTTATGGGGAATCCGAAGCAGATATCTTCACCTGGTGAAGGCATATCCTGCGATATTCTAGGACCTTTCCCTCCCTCTTATCTAAGAAACCAATATCTGTTTGTAGTTTCAGACTATTTTAGTAAATATGTCACCCTATTTCCCTTGCGAAATGTAACCGCCAAGGCCATTACTAAATGTGTAGAGAAAGGAATCTTTTTAGTTCATGGTGTACCTAAATATCTCTGTGTAGATAACGGACCTCAGTTTACTTCTAAGGAATTCAGAGATCTGTGTTCTAAATACCATTGAAGGAATGTGGACGGCTCGGAGTGCGTCGGGCAGGATTGGAATATAAAAAGACCAGCGACTCGTTTCGATCGTGTATATTTTACAAGAGAAATAATAAATTAATACTAATGACAAGGCGGTTTTATTATAGCGACATCTATGGAGAAAATCCTTAACTACGTACTTAAATAGTTTCCTATGACAGAAACTATGCAATTAACCTAATTAAGCCATCTAGTGGTTCCAGTCTGGGAACATAGATGGCGCTGTTCTTAACATGCTCCCGCCAGAAATCTTAAAATTATGGTATGCAGAGAAAAAGGGCGTAAGCGTGTTAATTACAGCCAGTACTTATGGTCTTCTTGTTCTGCGTAGCAGAGAAAAGGGCGTAAGCGTGCTAATTACAGTCACTACTTATGACCTTCATGTTCTGCGTAGCAGATAGAAGTGTAGCCCCTTCATTGAATGATTACCATTCTTTTTATTAAACAGAGGTATGAATGTAAGATAAATCTATGAATGGATGATCATATGCTCAATGGAAAGGCTATTATATACAGCTCAAATTGTTAGGTACATAGTTAATGTCCAAGGGTGTAGGTAGGTATCGAGAAAATTAATATTATTGAAGTTAATAACTACTACTATTGTACCTGACAACTTGAAGGGATTGAAACAACAGGAAACAAATCTTTATTTAACTTGGGTAAATATCTTAAATAACATTTAGTAGGTTGTTAAACTAACTCTAACTTAACGTAAAACTTAATCTAGGTATTTATTGATTATCTAACCGTTTTTAAATTTAATAGTCTTTAATATCAATCGGTAATGGACATATGTTGTTGAAAGCTCGTTTCGCGATGCCTCTGGACGTCTGGATCATGGCCACCCTCGAGACGCCATCCTGGCCTGGACAGCAGCTGACGATGCGTCCCATCCGCCACAGGCAGGGCGGGAGACGCTCCTCCTTCAGCAGCACCACCGCGCCGGCGCGAAGACCTTGACCTTTCGAACTTCTCCACTTAGTCCGTTCCTGCAACAGTCCTATATAATCTCTGGACCAGCGACGCCAGAAGTCTTGCTGGAGCTGCTGCAACTGTTGATAGTGTGTGAGTCGGTTTAAGGGTACATTTTGGTAATCGTAATCGGGCAATGTACAGGGGGGGTATTCGACCAATTTTAGAGATATAATGGAGATCTCTCATTTTCATCGCCATCCGTCACTTTTGACGTGTGCCTACTTGACAAGTGGCGATATCGCAACTTCGTCAATTCGGACGCGCAAAATTTTCGTTTCCTTTGTATTTGACGGCATAAATAACAGGCGCATACTTTAAATTGACCGCATAGTACGTGAAATTGGTCCGTTACGTTTCGTTCAAAACAGAAATTTATATACATGAATAACATTTTTGACAATCATTATCGCCTTCGTATTTCCAAAATTGAGATGAGATATGTCACTTTTAAGCTCATCGCATTTAAATGACAGTTCAATGGCGATATAACTGTTATCTAATGGAGATTTGACGTTTGGAGATATCTCCAACGGCATTCTCGAATTGGGCCCCAGGGCGTTCTATTTATCAAGAAGTGAGCTGGCGTTAAGTATGTAATATCATCTGTATTCGAATTAGGAATTGGGCATAACGGGCGTGAATTTAAAATTCCTTCAATTTGTACCAGTACTGTCGAAAATTCTTCGTAGGTTAGGAGCGCTTGACCCAATACTCGTTTTAAGTGGAATTTACACCTCATTATTGAAGATTCGTGAAGTCCACCCATGTGTGGAGTATATGGTGGCAAAAATTTCCATTGTATGCCTTCAGTCGAGCAAAGACCTGTCATCTCATTAGAGCTGTCGTTTAAAAAATTATACAGTGCCCTTAACTCGTTGCAAGCCCCGTGGAATGTCGTAGAATTATCACTCAGAATTTCTTTTGGCTTGCCTCGTCGGGCAATAAATCGTCGGAAAGCCGAAAGAAATGCTGAAGTATGTAAGCCTGTAATTAATTCTATATGTACTGCCTTCGTAGTCATACAATTAAAAATGGCAACATAACATTTATCGGTTTTGTACCCACGTCCCCTCCTGTCCCTGATCGTGTAAGGTCCACCGTAGTCCAAGGCCGTATAAAAAAAGGGGGGTGAGGGGTTAACTCTCGAGGGGGGCAGATTGCCCATAATAGGTTCATGTCCCTTAGGTTTGGCTCTGAAGCAGGTCACACATTTACCTACTATCTTATTAGCTAGGCTTTTACCGTGAATGGGCCAGAATCGCTCACGTACCGACGATAACAATAGCTGCGGCCCCGCGTGCAATAGTTTTTCATGTTGATCGCGCATAATTAGCGTAGATAATTCGTGTTTTGGCGGCAAAATTATAGGGTGTTTTTTATCGTGACTATACTCCGATAGTTCTAACCGTCCACCTACCCTTAAAAGGTTATTTTCCATGAACGGATTTAAACACAATAAATTGGATGATTTTGGAATTAGTTTTTTATTTCGAAGTAAATTGTACTCGATTGGGTAAATTTCTATTTGCGCCAGTTGAATTAGTTTATTTAGCGCTGATTTTACTTCGTCGACGGAAAACGGTCCGCATATTTTGTTATTTTTGTTTAGACAATTGTTATGAAATCTGTACATTACAGCAACACAATTGATTAATTTTGATAATTTCGACCATCTTTTAAACAACTCTGTAAATAAGTTTGGTTGAACATCGCTGGCAACATAACAATGCACTTCGATTGGCTCGCAACCTTCAGAAAACTGTGGTAATGGGTTTTTTTGTAAAGGTCTGTCCTGGATTAATTTATTTAACCAGGAAGGACCCTGCCACCAGAGCTTACAATTCGCTAACTTATCGGCGGGTATGCCGTGAGTCAAAAAATCCGCGGGGTTATCTTTCGTACTGATCCAGTGCCAATCATTAACATCAGTTAAAGTATTAATTTTATCTACTCGGTTTTTAACAAAACATTCAAGCTTGTTAGGTTGTTTCGATTTTATCCACGCTAAGGCTACATTTGAGTCCGAATAGAAATATTTATTTGAAAATGTACATTTCAACGCGTTATTTACTTTATTATATAACAGTGCAAGTAATAACGCAGCTCTCAATTCAAGTTTAGGTATCGTTTCGCTTCGCGCTACTCTCGATTTAGAACATAGTAAACGAGTTGTAATATTCTCGTGTTTATCAATGGTGCGCAAATAAATTACCGCTCCGTACGCGGTCATTGAACTGTCAGCGAATCCATGCAGTTGCAGTGTTACTTAATCACTAGCGAGTGCATGTCTAGGTATAACTAATGAGTTGAGTGTATACAACTTATTATAAAATGCATGCCATTCATTTGCGATGTGAACGGGCAGCGACTGATCCCAGTCAATCTTATCTTTCCATAGTCGTTGTATTATTTGTTTAGCAATTATTAAAGTTGCATTTAAGAGCCCCAAAGGGTCAAAAATAGCTGAGGCAAGGGATAGAACCTTTCGTTTTGTTAATGGGGTTGGCACTGGCTCATCTTTAAATTGAAAACTTAAATTGTCAGTTCTACTACACCATACAAGACCTAATACTTTATGTGTGTCATGTACTAGTGCTGTGGGCGGGCTGTGTTGAACAGCTGTGTGCTCGGTCATGTGTTGAGGAGTGATCGAGTGTTCGGTATTATTACTTACGGCTTGTAATATGCTCGGTGAATTTGTTTTCCACTTTCGTAGGATGAAGTTCGCGCTGCGTAGGATATTTTCGGTACTTACAGCGGTTTCGGCAACCTGCTGCTCGTCGTCGCCCCCATGGATTAGGTCATCCATGTACATGGAGTGGGTTATGGCCTGGGCTGCTTCAGGAAACTGCTCCTGATTGTCTTGTGCCAGCTGTTGTAGACATCGGGTTGCTACATGGGGTGCGCTTTTTAATCCAAAACTTAATGTGGTAAGTTTGTAGGTGTGTAAGGGTTCGTTAGGGTTTTCTCGCCAGAGTATACATTGTAAGCTTCGTTGGTTGGGGTTAATATAAATCATTCGGTACATTTTTTCGATGTCAGCGCTAACAACGTATTTATTTTTTCGAAATCGGAGTAATATATCTACCAACTCGTCTTGGTTTATTGTACCTTTATGTTGTATATCATTAAGTGATTTACGGGTGCTAGTTTTTAATGAACAATCTATGACCACTCTAAGAGGGGTGCTTGGTATGTGCGGGGTTAAAACGGCATGATGGGGTAAAAAATTGCAATGCGCAGTATTTGTTGTCTTGATCATGTGGCCTGCTTTTTCAAATTCTCTCATAAATTTAACATAGTTTTGTTTATAAATGGGGTCTCGCGCAAATTTTGCTTCTAATGTTTTAAATCTTTTGTACACAATAGATCGTGAATGGCCCAAACGTGTCTCAGATTCCCTTAGAGGAATATTCACCACGAAGTTACCATCAGGAGTCCTTTCATGCTCATTAAATATCTTTTCGCACTGTGTGTACTCATCATCTGGTACCTTGATCGTAGCGCGAGAACATTCCTTTGAGTCCCAGAACGTATTAAGCGCCTTAGTTTGAATTAAATTACACCTAACCTTTTTTGGAGTATTGGTCGTATACGCGCCCGAGACCACCCATCCCAGCCGGGTCCTTTGCAAGATCGGCAGGCCATCCCCTAGTTTATGTTGGCCTATACATAACAGCTGATAGAATAGTTCAGCGCCTAGTATGAGGTCAACGGCCCCGCCTTGGTAAAACGATTCATCGGCCAAATTAAATCGCTGCGGAATATTAAAGTATTTTTCGTTCGATGTATGCGTAGGTAAGTTACATATATTAGGTACAATAAAGCAAGAGAGATTGGCAGAGAACGAATCATCCTTCGATTGGATTGTTAGGTTACATAACTCGGTTATGTTTGTTACATTTTCATTAAAACCCAAGACCTCTAAATCGACTTGTTGTTTAGGTAATTTTAGCTTACGATATGCATTTTCGGTTATGAAATTCGATTGCGAGCCTGAATCTAGAAGCGACCGCAAAACAATAGGTTGGTTATTTTTGTCTAACACCTTAATTTGTGCTGTAGACAAAATGATGCCTTTGTTTTGTGTAGGTATTGGTGATTGAGCGTTATTAGAGATATTATCGAGTTGGGATATAACGACCGGTTCTCGTTGGTTAGTGATTAGATTGACTGACTTTGATTGGGTCATACTAGTCGGCGGCGGTTCGGTATGAATGGTCGTCAGTCGCTGCGGTGTAGGTTCGATTCCCTCCGCATGCGCAATATGTAAAAGCGTATGGTGTTTTCCTTTACATGTCCTACAATTAGACGCGCGACAGTTAGGTAAAATATGATTAGACGCGAGACAATTGAGGCAAAGACATAATCGTTTTACGACACGAATGCGTGTCGCTGCGTTCAGAGCCAAGAACTTTGGAAATTGGTTAATGTAATGCTTCTCCCTACAGTTCGGGCATTGGACACGGTAGGTATTAGTTTTAGGCGTTACCTTACTGTTGATCTGGGACGGAGGGCACGTGGTTACCATCGCCTTCCTCGGCGGGAGCTCGCAGTGTTCAAATCTCGCGGGCTCGTTGTGGCTCAGTGCCTCCTTGAGATCCGCTTGTGAGCGTAGAAACTGTTGGAATTCCTGTAATGAAGGTAATTCGCGAGAGTTAGTTTTTTCCTCCCATTTATTTTGCATATGTTTTTCAAGCTTTGAGCTGAGGAGGAAAACTATAAGCAAATCCCAGCCCTCTGTAGGAATATTTAATGCTTTTAGAATGCGTATATGTTTTGAAATGCTATCATTTAATGACCGAAGGGCTATCGCTGTTGAAGGGACATTGTCAATATATAACAAAGCTCTCAAGTGACTGTAAACGAGGGTTTTCGGACTATTAAATCTCTCACACAGCAGTTGCCATGCTATTGAGTGACTTTCCTCGGCATACTCCAATGAGCTGACAACTTCTAATGCGCTGTTTGAAAGGCAACTTTTTAGGTATTTAAACTTCTGTATAGGTTTCAGATTTGTTTGGTTTACAAGTGCATCGAATGTATCGCGAAATTCTATCCAATTAGTTAAATCACCATTAAATGACGGCAAAGAAATGTCTGGGTACTTAATTGAGTCATGCTCACGTGTCTCCTTGACCGCATGGGCGTCAGCGCTGGGTGCTCCAGACCCACTCGAACTAGTAACCTGACTAATATATTTTTTGCACAATGATACAGAGTGAAAGTAAGTGTCTTCAAAGCTCTCTCTTTCTAACAAATGTTCTTCAAGGTTTGTGTCTAATGTTTCAATTTGATCTTGGATTTTTTCGAATTCTTTGAAGACACTTGACATTCTATTACATCGCAATTCAATATCTATAATTTGTTCAGCGGTTAATGAATCTGGTCTAACTTTCGATAAATATTTCTTAAATAAGGTTAGTTTCCCTTTTGATACGCCACGTTTTTTAATTAAATCCTTCAGGATTGCACTGCCCATTACTGTTACATCAGATTCATCTTCCGACGACGATCCCATGTTGTATAAATCTAATTATATAGGAGAATTTCGAATAAATGTAATGGTAATACAAATAGTTTAGGTAAGTACTTGCGCAAAGTGAAGGAATTACGAATATTTTCCCTAAAATAATAAAATGAATGCCAGCCACTTACTTGATAACAAATAGAAACCTTACTATTGCCTCTCCTTTCTTCTCCCTTCGACTCTCTTCCAACACAATAGGTTATCTTCCACGTTGATACTGATCTTGTAGTTAGTTCAATCGTCGTAATTCATAGGTATTTTTCACAAAATATGATGAAATCCTGTCCCCTATTTGTATTCGGTGATATGAACAGGCATATTTTCTCGAAATATATACCAATCTTGCCGCCTTTGAATAGACAACCGGCCCTCTTGGCTTGGTGTCGATAGGTTAATAATGGCTGCTCTCCGACCCACCGTTGTTTTTCTGTTTTCCTGTAGCGCGCTTCGATTGCACGTACTCCTTGCTTGTTCAGGATGAGAGAATCTTCATCATCACGTCGGGGTCACCATGAAGGAATGTGGACGGCTCGGAGTGCGTCGGGCAGGATTGGAATATAAAAAGACCAGCGACTCGTTTCGATCGTGTATATTTTACAAGAGAAATAATAAATTAATACTAATGACAAGGCGGTTTTATTATAGCGACATCTATGGAGAAAATCCTTAAACCTTTACCGCATACGAAGCCATATATAAAAAAAAAAAAAAAAAAAAAAAATAACGTTTATTTACCATTTAAATTTGTACAAAATGTGACTTTCCTGTGACAACCACACTAGGCAAAGCCTGTCTTGTGGAGTCGTTTTCGACAGTTACCAATTTAATATTAAATTAACAACACGTTGCGAGTATTTACAAAAAATGGTCTTAGATTAACATATCCTTAAACCATTCAAAGGTCTTAAAAGAGAAATATATATATATTTTAATTAATTTACTTATTTATTATCATGCAAGTTTAACAGAGTGCGCTGTGTGTGTGTGTGTGTGTGTGTGTGTGTGTGTGTGTGTGTGTGTGTGTGTGTGTGTGTGTGTGTGTGTGTGTGTGTGTGTGTGTGTGTGTGTGTGTGTGTGGGTGAATATTCATGAAGAAGCCTTAAGAAGTTGCTCTGTGGCACTGTAATCAAGAGACTGGAGCCACAGTGATACCTTCTTTTTTGCTTCAGGAACAGTGATGTCCCTGATAGGACATATTTTATTTACTGTGTTGTAAACGTGTGGGGAGAGGTAATCAGCAAATCTCTTGGCAAATGAGGTATTAGAGCGGGGGACAGGTAGTTTAAAAATTCGTTTACCGAACAGATCACTGAAGGCTTGTGTCTTGGTAACTTTGTGGTGCATGAATACAATAATTTTTATGATAGCAAGCTGACGCACGGTGAGCACTCCCATCTCTGTATACAACATAGCTGTCGAGTAATAGCGTGGTTTTCTGAGAATCACCTTAAGTAAGAACCGTTGAGCTCTTTCCAGAACCATCATTACTGAGCTGGTCGCACCCCCCCACACAGTTAAGCAATATGTTAGTATTGGTTGACAAAGAGCAACATATATGATTTTCAGCAAGCCTCTATCAACAGAATTCCTGAGTATTTTCATTGTAAATACCAACTTCCTGATTCGTGCTGCGACTGCGTCAATGTGTTTAGCAAAGTTAAGATTTTCGTCCAATATAACCCCTAAGTATTTGATATATGTTGCTCTTTCGACTGAGCAGCAATTGCACGAAAGCCCCCCACCACAGTTAGGTATATGAATCTTTAGTTTCGGATTTCCCATTGGTGCTGACGCTTTAGTTTTGTGAAAGCACAAGAATTTTGTTTTGTCGGCATTTAAAGTTAGCAGGTTGTTTTTCAACCAGTTCGAGACCAACATTATACCGGTTTGAGCGGACTCTAAGCATCGCGACCACGTGCTTTCATGGAATAGTATTACGGTGTCATCAGCATAACATATCATCTCCCCATTTTTTATAGGTAGGTATGCCAAGTCATTTAGATACATTATGAAAAGGGTAGGTCCGAGAATACTTCCCTGTGGGACACCGAATACCACTGGTTTTGCTGCACTAACTGTATTGCCGAACTTGGTACATTGACGTCTATTAGTTAAGTAACTGCGGAACCAGTCATGCGCTATTCCTCTTATTCCGAGCAGTTCTAATTTTTGTAGTAAGATGGGCACTGACACCGTGTCGAAGGCCTTGGCCAGGTCTAGAAATGCACCAACGCATGTATTACCCTTGTCCAGGTGTGTACTAGCTAATTTAGTAAATAAAGAGACTGCTTCTTCAGTCGACTTGCCTTGCCGAAAGCCAAACTGTCGGTCTGTTAACAAGCCTTCTGAATTGAGGAAATCTATAAGCCTCTTGTTTACCAGTTTTTCAAGCACCTTTGAGCAGCTGGATAGAAGTGAGATCGGCCTGTAGTTCGAAGCATCGTCTTTGGCTCCTGCTTTGTAGATTGGGACCACGGCAGCTGTTTTCCATGGTTCTGGAAAGTCACCTGTCTCGAGACTCTTGTTGCAAATGGCAGTAATGGGCTCAACAATGTAACAAATTGCAAGCTTTAGCAGGCGATTACTTATTCTATCCAATCCCGGGGAACTGTCGGTTTTAAGGTTCCGAATTATGTTTTCAACTTCATAACAATCAGTGGGGGCCATGAAAAAAGAATTTTGTGGAGATAAAGGCACCTGCACTTTGGACACTAGGGAGGCTTCAGTTTCCCCAGATTGAGCCAATAATTTATTAGAAAGGGTCTGCCCTACCGTTGAAAAATAATCATTCACATGATCTAGAGACGCAGCTACTGTTGGTTTAATGGTGACAAAGTCTGGGCTTCTGTTCTCACGTGGGACTTGCATTAGGTTCTTGATAGTCGACCACAACTTTTTTGAATCGTTTTTATTTTCCAGAATTTGTTTGCGTTCGTATTCAGTTTTAAGTTTGCGAATAAGAGATATGTAGAAGTTCCTATAGCGAGTAAATATCAATTTTGCATTGAGATCGTTAGGTCTTTTACGGCTTTTTGCGTGCAACCGATCTTTATGTTTGGAACATCTTATTAACCCTGGTGTGATCCACGGTTTGAGACTAAATTTCGAGCGGCTGATGACCCTTTTAGTTGAATGCTTTTCTATTATATTTGAAACCATCTCAGTAAACGCATTTGCGGCTTCAGTCGCAGACGTCTTGGCAGTAACATCAGTCCATTTCACGTTAGCCAGATCAGAGCAAATACCTTTATAGTCTACACTATCAAAGGTTCTTACTATTGGGGCTGTTTTAGTTTTGGATGCAATGCCTAGGGCTACCACATCATGATCCGTTATATCTGTAGCGCAAACTAATGCTTTTAAGGTTAGTTTAGATCTGACAAAAAAATGGTCCAAACACGCAGTTTTCCTCGTTGGTTTGTTTACAGCAGTTTTTAGTCCTAGGCTGGCCATTGTGCACAGATAATCTGCCGACTGGGGGGTTGTTTTCATTATATCTATATTCATATCACCAGTAACAATAAGATCTGAATCTTTGTGTGTTGTATTTATAAAAGACTCAAGTGAATTTAAAAAGGAATCTATATTTGTCACAGACGGAGAACGGTATATTCCTAAAATGGCAAAGCATTTGGGTAAGTCAATAAAAAGGCAATCAGCGTCTCGAATTAGTGGTTCACTTACCTGAGCATTCCAGATGTTCCTTACATACACTACTACCCCACTCGCCTGATTTCCTATGTTTTCAGTTCGGTAGGAGACGTAGTTATCTATTTGTTCGACAACTGAGCCATCCCTGAGCCAGCATTCCGTGAGGACTATAACATCATACTCAGTGTTTAGGCGTTTAAGAAAGATTAAAAAAGCGGAAAAATTATGTTGAAGGCTCCTTATGTTAAATGTTAAAATTTGTATGTTATATTTTTGTGAAAAAACATTTTGGCACTGCTCTGGAGTCCCTACTGTATGGCATGTTACTGTTAAAGATTGATCAATGTCCTCATTTGAATCTAGGTCGGGGGCGGTGGTTGCAAAAAGGATTTTATCTGATCATGCCAGGCAGCAGGGGACACTCCAGAGTGTGATGACTCTTTAATATCTAGGTATGTATTTGGTATTGGCAGTGAAGGTGTGTAAATGTATGTTTTAATGTGAGTGAACGCACAGATAAATAAATATACTATATTTTCATCAAACACTTTAAGACAATATACGCAGGGAAGACAAGAAACACGTACAAAAAGACCAGAAACAGACAAGGAAAATTCGGTCACAATTTCATGAACAAGCTTCTGCGTCGTCGACAGGGTCTGGAGAGTCCACGGGTGCATCTTCTGCTGCGAGCCCAAAAACACGGTCCATGCAGTCATTGTCGGTGATTTGAATAGCATCTGCGCCGTCCCGACGTCGGGTGTAGATGAACCCACTTTTTGTCCAGCAGTGTTTGAATCTTGCCTGACTGGCCCGCTCCCGAGCCGATCGAAATAACCGTCGGTTCTCTCGGGTCAGGCGTTCATTAATGTATAATTTTTGTGGAGCACAATTCTCAATTATACCGGTGGTATCGATAGCACGACGGGTCCTGGACTTTGCCAAGAAATCGTCACGAGTCTTTCTTCGAGCGAAGCGAACGATCACTGGTCGGGGCGATGGGTTGGGATTGCTGCTTGTGGGTGTCCTTTTAGGTCCAGCTCTTGTGACGTAGTCAATATCGGTGTCGGAAACGGTGGCGCCTATTTTTGTGGCAGTGATCATCACTATATGATGTAGATTTTCGTTTTTGGATTCTGGGCAACCAATTATCTCTATGTCATTTCTTAGCGCTAATTGCGCTTGAATGTTGAACCTGTTTTCCAGATCCTGTACCGCGGCTTTCAAGAGAACGTGTTCGGCCTGTTGATCTTCTAGTGCCTGCACCCTGGACTCCGTATCAGACAGTCTACGTGTGATCACATCCATATCGTCATGACATTTAGCAAGCGAAGACATTGCAGTTGCTAATTGTGCCTTAATGTCCAGCATATCACCCCGTAGAAGTCTAATTTCGGCGGTTAGTTCGGCAATGTCCCCTTTACTCGTGGATGAAGGCGCCGACGGTGCCGATATCAGCTCAGCTCCCGATTTTGGCTGCTGCGTTTGTTGGACTGTCTTCTTACGCATTGTAACGTTGTCCGTGGTTTGGCTGCGAACAGGAGTGGTGGAGTTATCGCCACCTTTTCTCGACGCCGCTTTGCATTCTGGGCAGGTCCAATTTGCTATTTCCGTAGAAGATAATTTCGCGGCGTTAATACAAAGGTTATGGAAGACCTTTTGGCATGCTTCTGACTTGCACCGCATAGCATTTTTGGGGTCCGACACCACTCCGTTGCAACCAGAGCAAGATTTCGTATTTGGAGATTTTGTCATGTTCATTTTGTAAACAACCTGTACCACTAGATCACGTACTTGCAGCGAAACTCGCGCGGTTGTGTCAGATTAGTATCGCGAGCGATAAGAAACGTAGGCTCGCAGCGCTATCGTGGTACGGGGGCCAGTGACGACACTATGATTTGACGTTGCGCTGCGTTATCGGTGATTATTGTTCTACCGCACACTGCACTTTATTATGAACACAGGCTTTTTAAGTTTTTACACTTGTGTAGTTATTAAAGGTCCGGGGCAATAGGGAATCATTTTTATAAGGCGATTGTTAATAAGTTTTACAGTTCAATTAGATGGTTTTTACACTTATATCACACGGGAATTAATATTGTGGTTTAAAGAATCGCGGAGCCGATCACAACGGTGGCAATTCAGTGTTGCCAACATATGGCAGATATGAACTTGGACCTTATTGGCACAGGTCAAGGTTCAAATTCAAACAACTATTTTTTTTCTATATGCGGTAAAGGGTTAACTACGTACTTAAATAGTTTCCTATGACAGAAACTATGCAATTAACCTAATTAAGCCATCTAGTGGTTCCAGTCTGGGAACATAGATGGCGCTGTTCTTAACAACCATGTACCTCATCTTTTCTATAACCCTAGGTATCATCCTCAAGTTAACCAAACTGAAAGAGTAAATCGTGAATTGGTGAGAACCATTGCTTCATATGTGCGTTCTGATCATCGAAATTGGGATAAGAATGTAGCTGAGATTCAATGCGCTTTGAATACCGTTGTTCACGATGTAACTAAATTTACTCCCTACTTTTTAACTCATGGTCGCGAGATGATTATCGATGGTTCCTATTATAATACCGATGTCCCTATCGACCGTAACGCCCTCACTCTAGATAATAGTTTTGCTTTTTCAGATAGTCTCAAAGAGTTACAAACTATATTTCAAAAGGTGCGTCAATCCTTGTTGTCTTCTCACTCTCGTAATGCTAGATATTACAACATGAGAAAACGGCCGATTCAACTCGAAGAAGGGCAAATCGTGTACAAGAAATGTTTTACTTTATCTAATGCTGCAAAACATTTTTTCTCTAAATTAGCTCCTCGCTATGAAAAATGCTTTATTCTTAAAAAACTAAGTCCTTTAGTTTACTCTTTAAAATCCCTAGCGGGAAAACCTCTTGGTAATTTCCACATCAAGGATATAGTTCGTCCTGGCGAAGCTCATGAATAAACGACATGCAATGGTTTTGCTCAGGTGATCGAACTCACTTTCTGAAAATTCTTAAACTTCTCTAAATAAAGGTTATGTTGTGCGCAGACTAACCTCAACTTTTCTTTGTCTATAACTCTATCGTTGCTGATCCTGGACCTAATAAAGTACTGTGATTCCCTCGATTAAAATACTACTAAAACTCTCTTAGCGTAGGTCGTGTGTTCCGCCTCGCGTCAAAAGGTTTACGGTTATCCTACTTTAAAAATCGCTAGTTCATGTTGGTACTGCCACATGACAATTCTATAGGTAAATTGTGTCTTGTCTAAAGCGCATTACCTTTACTGACTAGTATTGGCTGTGTGTCACGCCTACTTAACAGTAATTCTATAACTTTCAAGTCTTGTCACTGATAGTCTTTACTCAAATCCTAAGGATGTTGTCTTTCAACCTATGGTCAAAGTCAAACATTAACCAGGAATCCTTTACTGAAGGAAGTATTTATAAAGCTTACCTTTAGTCCTTAGCGTAAGATTAGTATAGGTATTTTTCTCAGATATAATGAGGAAAACCTCTGTATACCTTAGTTTAGGAACTTATCTTAAGTCCCTCTTTGAACGCTATTGCTTTGGGAAGTACGTTCTAATTGTACTTTTCCGGTAATACCCTAGAAGCGGTTAGAATACGTTAGATAGTTTGTTAGGTAAGAAATAGCTAATTATAATCTTAGACTTAATTTTTAGTAAGGAACTTTTTGTTTCCTGAATAAGTTTAGATAAGCTTTAGTTAGTTATATCGCACAGGGCCCGTGCATAAAATAAGTAGACATAGTACATAGGTTAAATAGATGGTATTGTCGAATACCCAGGTAGTTTAATTAGATACGTATGGTTTATTACCAAACGATAGTTTAATTAGGTACACACTTTGGATACATAGTCTTATACTGTTGTCTCTTGTTTCTCCCTACAAAACTTTAACTGTACTTTAAACTTTTCATTGATTTTTTTGGTATATCTTTATCAAAAAAAAAATTAAAAATTAAAATTTTTAATTTTTTTTTAACCCAACTAAGGATGAACTGTAACACTTTAGGGTGTACTTGAACCTTAAAATAAGCGTTTTAGCTCGTTTGAAATGAAATTCTTTACCTTAATTATGAGTCGCCTTCGTAGGTGATTATAAGTTTAACTTCCACATATTTTATGATTCCAATCCTTGTACTAGGTAGAACACATCCTGTAGTCTTTGTTTTTAACTAGCAACGGCCTCTAAATAGTCTATTTTCATTCAAATACTTATGCAAAATACATTTGGCAAACATACATTGTCAGTCCTTGTTTTTGCCTATTTGTCCTTCACTTTAGGTAATTCCGACACTTTTACGGACGTATACTATTATTCTATACTAGAATACTAACACTTTAAACCCTAAACTATTGTAATTTTTAATTAAATCAAGTAAAACTTCTAATCTAATTCTAATTTTAAAATATGGCTTTCATCAAAGTTAATGATGATTTCGCCAATTTCGAGTTTGCTCGTAGAGCATGCCGTTGTTCGGTGAGGTTTTGCTTTTTGTAAAGTGATAGCAATTTACAAAAAACCACGCGGACTATCGGGCCTTGACCCAGGAAGGGCTATGAACGCTTCAAGTTGAATTCTTCATTAGCTATTCACTCATACGTTAGATCACTGCACAATACGCTATCAATACTACACATTGAATAACAAAAATGAATAAATAACGAACAACAAAACTTAAACGCATGCGGCCATCTTAAGTCACGAACCGGAACAAGTAAAACTTCTTAATATAAATTTCTTAATATAAATTCTATTTTCACTCGTAAACAATTCTGACAGTTCGTTCTAAGTGACGTTTAGTTACCGTTTTAAACTGTTCGGACATTGCACGCGAAGCGTTCATGCCCATCACAAATAATTTCTTTTCTTTATTATTTTAATCTCAACAATTGATGTTCAATGTTTTTAAGGAACCTCTAATTTAAATACGTTGTTATTCGTAAAATACCTTAATATAAAACGACTAAAATAATGTTACATTTTTGTAACCATGCAATAATAAGAGTAAGACACGCGTCAGGAACGTTCAGAAGTATAGTTTAACGTTTTGTTCGTCACAGCCCTTAACAGATTTATAGTTTTGACGATGTTTTTATTTCAGAAAATTATTTAATATACATTTTTATGGTGTAAACAATGTCACATTTGTTTTGCTAAATTCTGGATATCTTTTGGATTAAATTGGTTCTGTTTAGTTTACTATTATTTCGAACGTCAAGTCTCGAATAGTTGGTTGTGTTGATGACTTCGGAACGTGTTAGTTGAGTCCCGTTAGATTTCTTCCTCGATTATTGCAAATTCATTCTCTCGAGATTGCGCTGCATTGTTGCGTACATTGAAAGGCGTCTTGTAAGAAAACCATGGAGTTGCGTTGGTGCCTCTCGGGTATCCGTAAGTAATCTTCAAGTGGCTATATTAGTGTTGTTTTTCTTCAACATGCTAAATAGTGTTTTTCGTTTTGTTGTAGACACGATGCTTCGCTCTAAAACCTATGGCGGCTGACGCCATACTATAAAATATCCTTAAATAAAGTCTGAGGTGAGTTGTAATCATCAGTGCATATCTCTTATTGGTTTGTTAGAATCAGTGTAATATTCTTCCAAATATTAACTGGAATTTCCGATACGTTTCAGCCACACCATTGCCTGAACCACGTGATGTCTGCCTACACCACTGTCCTATTTTGTTCTTCTATTTGACCCAACAACGTTGGTAAGTGAACATATTCTTTCTTAATAGTAGAATAAGAATAAGAATAAGAATACTTTTATTGAATAACTGTGTACATAAGATGGAAAAGTGAATTCGTTTCAACAGTTTCCCGACTTCGGGCATACAATAGTTATACTTAAAACCTAACTTATAGCTAAGATGCGAAATATTGCGAAATATATTAATATGTAGGGAATACATCTGGATAATTTTGTTCATGTAATTTACTATGATTTTCTTTCTGATCATAGGGTCGCAAGGTATCGCAAGGTATCGCAAGTTATCGCTAGCTTTGCTATGCTAGTTTTACTAGTCTCGGAGGTTGCGCGTGTCTACGTGGCAGTCCTCTGTCCTGTCTCGGTTGCCGGCTAGATCGCTGTGCTACCCGACATCGCCCCGCTCTCGGGAAACCTGTGGTCAACGTCTAGCTGACTCACTGGAGCGTCGATTGTTTGGAGCACTGGCGTCTACTAGCTCGGTGTAATAAGGTCCATGCCTCTATAAGGCAATCTGTTGCAAGGTACCTTACATTTTCTTTCTATTTTCATACTTTACTGCGTGAAGGTGTCCATCCGTCCTCGGTGGATCACCCATAATACTTACACTTACAATTAATAGAACCTCCATCTTGAAACGGTGTATTTAAATTTAAAAAGGTGTAACTGTTGATATAACAAGTCGTTTATAACGATAAACCTAAAGTTTGTACCTAATACTTAAGCGTAAAATAAGTGCGTTGTGTTATACAATAAATATTATTGTATTTATCTTCATTGTTTAATTCAAGTATCCTCCATTACGTTTGACGGTGATAAAGCAATTGGCGCTCACGGTTTTTAAACTCATTTAATTTCAAACTTATTGTCTTTCTTAATTAACTTATAAATTTATTGCTTTATTTCTGCTCTGGCCTGGCCGTACTTCGACCCTGAGTAATTTCTTTCTCATTTTAATAACATTTCTGTAGCTAGCTAATGTCTTAAGAGTATTGTGGTAAGTTGAGTTAGTAGTGTAGTGGTGGGAGTTCTGGCTCATCTTACCTCAAAACTTTCTTTTACCTAAGACTTCTTATTTTTTTTTAAAGATATGTGGAAACACCCCTAAGGTATAATCGGGCATAACCCATACCTTTTACAGTTTAACAGCCGCAAGGTTAAATATCTTTCACCTGGCAACCATGTACCAAAACACTATTTCTGGCATGTAATTAAGCTTAATAGCTTTCAAACAACAAAATCCCACTAAATTTTAATAAATAATTATAAGTCAGAAAGATTTTTAAATCTCAACAGAGATTCCCCTTTGTATTATATTTAGTACCTTAATTGCCAGAGAACAATGTTACTCAGTCGAAGTTAAAAAACAGAATGAATTCCTACAACGCCCGTCCCGTATTTATACTCAATATCTCCCGACATGCCAGATACTCTAAATATGCTGGACGCTTAAGATAATCCAGACCCCCCGTACATCAACGACCCTCGAGTCTTACGCGACATCCCCGACACGTCACGTGACCTAGCCCCCGCCCTCTAAATGTTGTATATGGAATTTTGATTCTTATTCAGTCTAAATAAAGCTCAATTCTTCCGTTGGCAATTTTTGTGAATAGCAGTTTGCTATTTTAAAATGGTAGGATGTTTAGTAATTGGAATGGTTTTACTTGCTTTCGTAAACATTCATACTGTTACTCTTATTAGGCATTTGTATTGCATATAACTATTAAATGATGATTTTAGTATTAGCTTGGCGAAATATGATGCTAATGTGTCGGGAATTTGATGACGATAATGATGATGTGAGTCTCACGATGATGATATATGATGGCGAGCACATGACGAGATCATGTGAATCGCTACAGTATTACCTTTTATACACTACATTTCAGATTTCGCCTTGTAGGGTAAATCGCCAATTACTGGCCACCGTTCAATAACTGGCCACCTCATACTAAAAATTAAGTCTGTTTACCTGCAAACTGCATTCATTTTAGTATAACGTGGCCAGTTATTGAAGAATGGCCAGTAATTAAAACCTTATACTAAAATGAATTCAGTTTGCAGGTGAACAGAGTTCACTTTTAGTATGAGGTGGCCAGTTATTGAACGGTGGCCAGTAATTGGCGATTTACAATTTAACCATTAAAAAAAACAGGTAAAGAAAAAAACAAAATAAAAATTTGCTTAAGAGGCCTCATTCCTTTTCAAATTTTTTTTTTTCATAATATGAAAAATCTATTGATAATTTCAACCAACTTTTTGAAGTGAATAATACCTTTCCGCAAGTTCTAGGTAGTAACATAGCTGTTTCATGCTTTCATTGCGTGCAGTCGAAAATAAGTTGAAAAAACTAATTTTCCGCGTAAAATTTGTAAATTTTGATAGTTTTTGAAACAAAAATTATCCATAAAAAATTCAAACTGTAGGTTTCAAATATATACCAGTAAATCCCAATAGCCCTGTTCTAGGTAGTAACATCAATAATATGTTAAGAAACATGTTTTATCATAGAGAAAAATGTCTAAAACAATCAGCATTTTAAAAGGAATAAGGCCTCTTAAAAAACAGTTTGGAGACGAATGGATTAGGTTACCTGAGCTGGCTTGGTATAGAACCATATTAGATAAATGTAATCTATCAGTAGATGAAAATCGAGACGAAGTCGAATGCGATTGTTGCGATGATGTAGAAGAAGTTCTCGTGTAATAATAATAACTAAATGTATTCTACTTAAACTTAGGCTAGTAATCTAGCTTTTTGCTGTAGTAGTGAAGTAGATATCACAATAAAAAGGTATCCGTTTAAAAAGAGTTTATTTTTGTAATGTACAAATCAAAAAGGTTTATTTCTCACAAGGCCGCAACAAAACGGTTTAATTCCAAAAGTTCGCATCAAAAGGACTCAACTCTGAAAAAAGTATGTTAAAACCTTACCTACGCCAGCCTGTCTAGCATAACCACGCCTCGCGGTTCCCGTCGCGCCACCAGTCTCAGCAACGGTCGGGCAGCAACTAACCCCACTCCGTTGGTTC
Source organism: Apotomis capreana (assembly GCA_947623375.1). NCBI lineage: Eukaryota > Metazoa > Arthropoda > Insecta > Lepidoptera > Tortricidae > Apotomis > Apotomis capreana. The sequence goes on from OX392520.1 coordinate 6,470,526, forward strand.
TGACGTATGCGCACGAGATAAGGATAGCAAGTGTTCGTATAAATAATAATATGTGAATGTTTATCTATTTCAATAAAAAGGTTGTTTCACTCAAAACCCATAAAGTATTTAATCAGTCTTGTTTTATGTTATCTAGACCGGTTAATAGTTTAATTTGTGATCTCATTTGATTTAGAACTAGCTTTGCAATATAAACTTGCCGCGAACCTTGTTGACACAACAATATCAATCAATCAATAACTCCGACCGATTTCGGCCATGGCGACCACTTCCACTCCTAATTTGTTTGGCGCTCATGCGCCCGAAGATGGCTTATGTAGCCGATCTTCGCGATAAATTTACGCGCACAATGTCGGCACGTAAGTTCACCGTCTACATAATTGTATATTATGGCAGCAGGTGGACGGGCCTTCAACTTATCGCAATTAGCATCGAGGACAGCCTTGCGGTTATCCTCGAACTCGCTAACTCGCCCATCAACAACCCTACGCCATTCTGGCCGTTGTGCTGCCAAACGTTCCCACTGAGACGGACCTATATTGCAACTCCTCATATGTCGCATTAGGACATCCTTGTACCGGAGGAGTTGCCCGCCAGGCTTCCGCTTTCCTTCCTCCAACTCCGAGTAGAAGATGCGCTTAGCTATTCTCTCGTCCGCCATACGTGACACGTGACCACACCACCGAAGCTGTCGACGCATTAAGTAGGCCTCTATGCCACCAACACGGGCTCGTCGCAGGACTTCGGTATTACGCACTCGGTCAGACCATCTAATAAGACCATCTAATAAGACCCCAAGTCTACAGAAGTTGCCGACGTGCACAAAAACTATCAACTTAAAAATGATAGAGTCTACCGTATCGTCGGTGATGAACTAAAATGGCTCGTGCCGAAAAGTGTTCGTTGGCAGATTCTCAAAATGAATCACGACGATGTAGGCCACTGTGGCTTCGAAAAAACCCTGCAACGAATTAGAGACCATTATTGGTTTGCCAAGATGCGCAGGTTTGTACAGAAATATGTATCTTCCTGCCTTGAGTGTGCCCATCACAAGACTCCTGGGGGTAAGCAAGAAGGCGAGCTACACCCTATAGAAAAAGTTAGTATCCCTTTCCACACAATTCACGCTGACCACCTAGGCCCATTTGTGAGGAGCAAAAAGGGTAACTGCTATTTGTTGGTATTGGTGGACGGATTCACTAAGTACGTTAATATTACGGCAGTAAGAAACACCAAGTCCGCAACAACCATACGCGTCATGGAAGAACACGTAAGCTACTTTGGCGTCCCTACCCGTCTCATCACCGACAAAGGCACGAGCTTTACAAGTAAGTCCTTCAAAGAATTCGTAACGTCTCTCGGCATAAAACATATTGTCAATGCTGTAGCTACACCGAGAGCGAACGGCCAGGTGGAGAGGTTCAATAGGACCATCCTAGATGCGTTAGCCACGTCGAGCCATGGTGGTGATGAAAAATCTTGGGACAAACATATATCTCGCATACAGTTAGGTATCAATACCACAAAACACAAGACCACGCAAAAAAGTCCTTCTGAACTACTATTCGGATTTAATGTAACTTGCAGAACCGAAGGTATACTAAGCGCTATCATCAACGATACTTTGAACAAAACTCCTACTGACGAATTGCCCGAAATTAGGGAAGTCGCTAGCGATAAAATTAAGGACCAACAGAAGAAAGACGTTGCTAACTTTAATAAACATAGGAAACCTTCGAGACAATATAAAGAAGGTGACCTAGTGCGTGTTAAAAGGCAGGTTCCCCATGACGGCAAGTCACAAAAACTAGTAGCAAAATACCAGGGCCCATATCGCGTAATGAAAGTGCTCCCCAATGACAGGTTTCTTGTAGAAGATACGCCAATGACCCGTAAAAATGGTAGGAGATACGAGGCTATTATATCGATTGACAAAATGCAACCTTGGATGATTTTTTCTAGAGATTGTGAATCAGATCTATCTTGTAATGATGACACTGAAAGTGAATAAAATCAACGAATTAATTCATGCGATGTTTACAAATATTGTAGGTAGAATAAATTAATTTATTTTCTAAAACTTGCATAATGTTGTTTATAAATTAACTCTACAATTAACTAAGTTCGATTTTTATAGCATATTGCATAGTGTGTAATCATTGCAGAGAGTACCTAAGTACAGTACATTAATAACATAAAACGGATATTGTCGATTTTGTATTTTGTTATCAATAGATTAGTTATAAGTTAAGTGTACTATGTAAATATTAAGTTTCTATTGTCACATTTATAGACGTTACATAACTGCGACAGAAGCGAAGGGACTTGCTTTAACAGGATGGCCGAGCTGTTGGGTTATAATTAATTGCATCATATGTAACGTGTTAATTTTATTACAAGTATTGAATAAGTGTAAAAACTAGCTAAATAAGTCTATCAGTTGAGTAGTTCCGGTAGTCACGTGACTTTCCGAGTGGAGGGGAATCTAACGACTGGGGAAAGCCACGAGCCACCGTAACAGCCAGTCCCTTGGTGACAGTCGAGCAGACAACTTAAAACTAAAATATATGTACAAGTGCTGTGAAGATTTATTTAAATGTATGATGTATGAAGCTTAACAAATTAATAAACTACTATCCAGTGAAATCTGCGTTTGACTTCAGTACTGACCGACCCCGCTTATATAATATAGAGAAAAAAGTAATAATTTCGAAATGTAAACCGTGGACTTATGTTTTTCCCAATTCCCCAAAAAAGTTCAAAGTGGAAATAAGCCCTTTTGAAAAGACACTCCTCATGTGTTTGTCGTTTACTGTACTGTAGATAAGATGAGTGATAATGATGGAACAACTTTACAGGAGGTAAAAGTAACGCTCAATAATTTGACAGATAAATCTAAAATTATTTATCTACTTGTGGCCTACTTAGCCGTAAGTTACATTTACACTTACAAATATAATACACACGTACAATACATAGTATTTATATACACAAATATAATTCTTATAAATATATATAATTACATACATATATACACGTATACATATAAATACATACATAATATTATAAGCCATCATATTACATACATAATGCCTACCTATCGGTCGAGTATCATTCATTATCGACCTACTGCACCGCACCGATAGCCGTTAGCGTCAAACCGGCTGGACAACGTCGCTGCGCCCGCGCGCATGCTTAGAGGTCAAAGCAGTCACTACACATATGCGACGCCGAACGCACGCTTAACGCTCTCGCTATCTGTTTACGCGGCTTGCATTGTTTTGCCTTATTTACTATAAATTACTGCCTGTTTTCTACTTCCGTGCTTTCCTATAAACTGTTTTTCTGTCTATGAACTATATCTGTGCTTGTGCTTGTGCCTCTTGCTCTTCTGTGCCTTCTGTATTGGATTCTTTGTGTCTGCCTGGACAATACATCGATAAAACTGTAAGTGCAGTGTTTTATTGACATCAACACCTGGTAGGCCACTACATATCTTACCCAAATACTTACAAATAGTCGTTTTCAAATGAAACGCAGAATAAACAATTTTAAGGTTTTAATTTCGATAGTCTCTGCAAAGTAAAGGAAAATTATTAGCAAATATGATTATTTAAATATACCACAATACAGGGTCGCAAAAAATATATATATGCGGAAACAAGGGTAGTCGTCAGGTAGCCACCCGCGGTATAGTCGCGGATTACTATAATACCTACATTAAAATTACCTTAATCTTCAGGTGTCATCCTAGCCACTGAAACAATACTTAATCAATAAAAATCCACAATACTTACATACTCACTCCCCAGCTCATAAAATACATTTAATATTTGCCCACTCATTTGATTTTTCATACAATAGACTAACTTAAGGAAATTTCGTTTTTTTTTTCAATAGTCCCTAATGTATGTTTTATATATATATGATATATATAGTATAGATACTTAGCTGTGTCTGTGTATGACCTATCAATACTTAATATTTTGTATGACATTTATTTGTTACTTCTCATATTATTTAAGTTCTTATTTCACCACCTACTGTTTTCTGTTTAATTTTTTTTCCTCCGCTATCCAAAGGTTGTCTAGAAAAGATAGCTCTTTAGCGATAATACCGCCTATTGTCTAGATTGTTTGGATTTAAAAAATTTCATGTAATATTTTTCTTGTTGGTGTGCCATAAAATAAAGTACTGTTGTATTGTATGGTATTGTAAAATCGCATTTTGCGGCTCTTTTGCGATTACTCCCACTTCGATCACTGAAGATGACGGTTATCGATAATAGCAGAAGTAACGGTTATAAATCAGAAACAAGGATGGAATATCGTTTTTTACGTTATTTTTATGGAATAACTAACAAAAACCACGTATTTTTTAGATTTGAAATATTCGGGTGCGTCTCATTTCTTGGATAAACATTTGACATAGCTTCATATGACCGAACATAGATAGTAGAATTTTCTAATTGTATAAGACCGTTTCTTAGAATGTTTCTTTCATATAATCGTTATTTCCTTAAAGCACAATTGATAGAAAGAATATGGACACTCTAATACTCGTTATGAGAATATGTTGTTCCGTATAATTTACTATTTATAAAATCTTAAGCAAAATGTAACAGAATTAAGGCAGAATATAGTCTGAAGTCCAAATATAGGGCTCTCGCTGGTTAGAACGCGTGCCGACACAGAGCACCCTAGAGTGTTTTCGTAAAGCCGGAGGCGCGGAGGGAGAGCAGCCGTCGCCCGCCGTGACAAAGCTCGGGAGTCGTGCGAAGCGAAGCGTCTGAGTTTAGTCGCCGAATGCCAAGCCAACGTTGCGGAGGGGAGTACGGACGACCGTGTTTTCTCACGCAAGGGCGAAAAGGCTGTTTTCCCCGCAGCACCGAAGCTACGGCGGAGTCGGCGGAGCAAGCAGTGCGATTATTAATATTATTAATGTAATTTCTTTTAATTGTATATTATTGTATTTGTTTATTCTACTAAATCTTCATAATCTCAATTGTTCACAATAGGTACGAAATAAGCAATATGTTAAGTGTTGTTACAAGAAATGAAAATATTTAACGAATTTTCCACGAAATTATAATTATATCAATCGATCGATTCTATGTGTTGACATATATCATATGTTGTATTTTTCCAAGAACTCACCCGAAATATTAACATTGTTCATTAAATATTAGGAAAGTAAAAAGTACGTAGATCAATTTGACACTTAATACTCGAGAGATGAGTTATTTTTAGTATTAAAAGTAAACAGCCGTTTATTCATTCGGAGGTATGAAATCCTAAACATTATAGGTATACGCACCTGAAGTAAAGCTGAAGACTGAAAGTAAAAAAATAAGTTTGAGGATATCCAGAAAAGAGTTTGAATATTAATTTATGGCATTAAAACACTCAGTGTTAGGTTAAGCAAGTTGAACCAATTAACTCTACCGTTTTTGTGCTTAACAGTTCGCTTTGTCACTGTAAAGTACAGTAAAGAGATCATCATCATCATCATATTAGCCGATAGACTAGCCGATAGACTTCCACTGCTGGACAAAGGCTTCCCCCAATGTTTTCAACAGCAATCGGTCTTGCACCGCCCTCACCCAATTTTTTACCCGTGATCCTATCCAGGTCGTCGGTCCATCTTGTTAGGGGCCTTCTCTCGCTGCGTCTTCCGATCCGTGGTCACCACCCAAGAACCTTTCTGCCTCAACGTTAAAACAGATCAAAAGCCTACAATGTAATAAAATTTTAAACAAATGAAAGCTTTTTAGACACCCTTGAAGATATATTTACATCTAAATTAGTTGAAATATAAATACAAACATCCACACGATGATACAGAGAACATATCGATGGACAAAGCTTTCGATAAAAAAACGCATTCAAATCGGTCCATCAAAATAGACAAGAATTACATAATATTGTGATGTGGGGTTTAGCCACAATCGCATATCCTTCGGCCGTCTAGTCTAGACTTTGGAAGGTTTCCTGAAGTAGCTCAGTGGGGATAGCGTTAGGGTGAGGTGAGCAAATAACAACAAGCGTTTAATACTTAATTAATCGGGCTTTTATGCCGTTTATTTATAATAAAACTTAACTAGCAATCCTATCGTAATAACTTAGTGTTCTACAGGCACGCGGACCTCTATATTAAAACCTAACTGATGACCTAACGTGATCTACAGGCGCACGGGCCTCTACTTGATTGACGCCGGGTTCCCGAAGGAACAGAATAACTGGTATTGGTAGTTTACGGACGGGGACGAGTCCAACCCCAGGGCAAGTGCGTGATCCACACCGCTCACGTGAGTTAGACTCCAGGATCTAGGTCAGAGCTAGCGCGTAGGGTGAAACACACCGCTCTTGTCCCTAGAGAGGATACCCGTCTAGAGCTGATAATGCGTCGTGCCGCACCGCTCCTAGTCCAGGCCGGCGGACTCCCGTGTGCTACAAAGCGCGTAAGAAACGCGCCGCACCCTTCGGGAGGGGAAGACACTTGCTACAGCTCGACAGTTCAAGACCACCGGGAAGGCCCGCGCTGTCCGAACGTTAGCAAGTGACTGTCGGCTTGTACTGAGAGCGGGCGGTTTATATAGCCGCCCGGACCACCGTTGACGATGACGCGCCTTGCGTCACTGCTGCACCCCGCGCGGCGCGCGTCCCTCGCCTCTGCTCTATGTGCCGCGGGCTGGTGGCTCCTGCGTTCGGTGTAGGCGCGTCATACACCCCTCTCTCCTCCGGAGATTTCGACCTGGGGAGAAATCACTGTAAATAAATATGCCCTTAAAAGTGGGAGAGCCGGGACGGGGGTTCAGTCTGGGGTAGGGAAGATCTAAGTGGTCCCTTTGTTTTATATTCTATATTATTATTATTTTTTTTAAAAACATCGGTTATTTTAATATTCTTAATTATTAAAATCAATGTACTTGACTTGACTGATCTGTACTTAATCTTATCTATCTATTACTAAACTGAGTTCTCGTTTTCCCCTGTCTGGTAACTGTTATGAATAGCTATATAAATATTACGTTTTTTAACCTGACCTTTCCCCGGTTATAATATAAGTCATGCTTACGATTCTCTAGTCTTTCAGGTAGTTCTTTAATCTATATAATGAATGTTCCTTTTTCCTATTTTCACTTCTAGTGTATAATTTAAACTCGCGTTCTGTTTTTTATCAAAAAATATATTTCTTAAAAAAAAATGAAACGGTTTATTCCGGTAGCGGTCTGGTTCCTTGGAGGTAGGCTGGCTTCTTCCGTCTCGCTTCCGTTTTTAGTCGAGGAAGTCGAACGATGCCTCGCCGCTGTCCGCCATTCCTTTTCCTTCCCGCTCTCCTTGTCCGCTTCCACCGCTTGCCCTCTTTCTGCCCGAGTGTTCCAAGGCCCTCTTCCATGAAGCACGCGTACTCGTGGCTGCCCGCAACCAGCTCCAGCACGTCCTCTGGTACCTCCAATCCCTCCGGCAGGTCCGGGTTCCCTTGGGTAACCTCTGCGGTGTCGCCTTCGAGAGCTTGGGGCTCGAAATTGGGGATGCTTTGCGATGTCCCTGGTGAGTCGCTCCACTGTCGTCCGGTATGGGACTCTGGCTGTGGTAATATTAGCTCGGGTAAGTCCTTTGGCTGTTTGTTCGGAGTCACCTCCCTTGCTTCTGCTCCCTTTGGCTCTTTCCTCTGACCTGAGACGATCGGTCTCGGCCTTGTCGGTCGTCTTGCGCACGGGTCCATCTTTTCCCTCTTCTTATGTAAACAACAAATAATTAAATAATCGAATCGGATCGTTCGGTCTTCGCTCTGATTACTCGGAGTAGTGTCGATCCTTATGGGCATTGTTCCTTTTATAGGTCCGATTAACATTTTTGTCTGGTCGTCCGCCGGTAGATTATTTTCTACAATTTTTTGTTTACCTACATACATCGTGCGTACGGCGGTTCCGAGCGAAGTTACGCGTGTTAGCTATGAAGCCGGTTCTGCGTTGTCGACCCGTCAGTACGGCGCTGGCCTCCGGCCGCTGCGCACACGTGCGCTTGCGCTCGCTGCGTTATGTATGATTCATAGGTATGCGCGGGGCGTTCGACCGTATATCGTTCTCTTTCTCTCACAGCGTATTACCGGTTATCCTTTCCCTTGCGCTCTTGGAGCGCTCTGCCTACTATGCGGAGTTTTATTACTTTATGATACTCTTAACGCCTCCGATGTATCCTTATCTCGATACCTGCCGTTTTTATGTGTGCACCTGTCTTGGTTCACTATTGTTTTTTTTTACTCATCCATTGATGTTTTTTCTAACTGGCGCTCGTGCCACCATTCATTGCTTTTATGAGGTGCTTAGTGGATACTATTATTCGCTTTTTTTTTGCTACAGGTTACTATGGTACTCAATGCGTATTTTATTATTGTTAAAACGGTTTTAGGTCTTTTACGTGAGCTGTTGTCGGTGGTTTATTCCCGTTCACTGTTTGAAGTGTATATATAACTGGTGACTTCCTGTGTGTTACTTTGAATGGACCTTTGTACTTAGGTGCGAGTTTTGCGCAGAATCCCTTACTACCATCTGATAAGACGTGGTTCCTAGCAAGTACTAGGTCTCCTATTTTAGGTGTCCAATATCTCCTCTGTTTATCGTAGTGGCTCTTTTGCGCTTCGGATGCCTTGTTCTGTTGCTGTCTCACTATTCCGTATATTTCTTTTAGTTTATTTATTTCTTTTAATTGTGGTGTGGGAAAACCGTTCTTATCACCCGGTTGTCGTAACTCTCTTCCGTATAATAAAAATGCCGGTGTGTACTTAGTAGACTCCTGTACTGAAGTATTTATTGCGAAGTTAAATTCCGGTAAATACTGGTCCCATTTTTTATGGTTTTCGGTTATAAACGTTGATATCATGGTTTCTAGCGTTCTGTTAACTCGTTCCGTTGGGTTGCATTGTGGGGAATAGGGAGCCGTCAGGCGGTGCTTCGTTCCATACCTCTCCAGCGTTTCCGTGAAGAGCTTGCTGCGGAATTGTTTGCCGTTGTCTGACACGAGCTCTTGAGGTGCACCATGCCGCAAAGCTATGCACTCCTCGAATGCTCTTGTTACCGCATTTGCTGTCGCTGTACGTAAGGGTCTTATTTCTGTCCATTTCGTGAACTTATCATGAAACACTATTATCCAATGGTACCCCTTTGACGACCTAGGCAGGGGTCCGATTAGATCCGTGGTTACTGTTTCCCATGGTAACTCCGCGTTTTTTATGTGCATAAATCCCGGTTTCTTTTGTTGTGACGTTTTGTGTGTTTGACAGGCATTACATTTTTTTACGTATTCTGCCACGGCGGCGTGCATACCAGGCCAATAATATCTCTGAGCTATTTTCTTTAGTGTTTTAGCTACACCTAGGTGTCCTGCGCTTGGTGTATCGTGATTTTTACTAATTATTTGTTCTCTTTCGTGCGCCGGTACACATAGCTTCTACTCTGACGCCGGATTTGTGTATGCCTGATGTTCTGTGCCGCCTACTTTTCTATATAACTCGCCGTCCTTGATGCATAATTCCTGATGCGCACTATTCTTCCTTGCTTTTTCTAGCGATTCCTCGTACCAATCCTGTGCTTTAGTTGCGCATATTGGGTTTCGTGATAATTCATCCGCCACTTGGTTGAGCTTTCCGCTCCGGTAAACAATATCGAAACTATATTGCTGTAGTTCTAGCGCCCATCTTGCTAGTCTTCCCGACGGGTTTTTCATTGTGTTTAAAGCTTTAAGCGCCTGATGATCGGTTATCACTGTGAAATGGTATCCTTCCAGGAAAGCCCGCATCTTTCTTATACCCCAGACTACTGCTAAACACTCTTTTTCGGTAGTTGAGTATCGGGTTTCTGGCCCTGTTAGCGTTCTGCTTGCGTACATAACAACTTTTTGCATTTGATCGACTTCCTGGGTTAATATCACTCCCAATCCTACGTCACTAGCGTCTGTTTGCAGTACAAACGGTAGGGAAAAATCTGCCCTGGTTAGAATGGGATCGCTCGTCAGTATCTTCTTTATTTCTTCGAATGATCTTTGCTGTTCCGGACCCCACTCGAACTTTTCCCCCTTTTTTAAAAGTTTTACAATCGGCGCGGTTATTTCTGCGTATCTCGGTATAAATTTACGGTACCATGACGTCATTCCAATGAAAGTACGTATCCCCTTTACGTTCCCTGGAGCCGGCAAGTCTGTTATAGCTCTTATCTTTGCTTCGTTCATTTTCAGCCCATCTTTGGTTACTGTATGACCAAGGTACTCGACTTCGTGCTTCGCAAATTCGCACTTTTCCTTATTAATTTGTAAGCCCGCGTCTCTTATTCTCCGAAAGATCTCCTTCAGGTGTTTTATGTGTTCTTCGAACGTTGGGCTGCACAATATAATATCGTCTAGATATGGGTAAGGACCAAATTCTTTGCAAATACTGTCATACATTAATGTCCACCTCATCTCAAACTAAAAATAGAACATTTATCGTTAATTTGTAGAGTAGAAAAACACGCCAAATAACAGTTCCTATTAACCCAATCATCAATAAACGAATTGATTTTCAGAATAGTTAATAAAAAAATTATTCAGAAATATACTTTTTTATCTTTATTATATTTCCCATACAAAATGAATATGTCCGTAGTCGGCTTTCTCGAGAATATATTGATTTTGTTTTAAAGTACGAACGCCTTAACTTATACAGTTTATTTGTATGTATAGTCTTAGGTTTTGTTAAGACGCAGGTATAGTTTAATATTCGATATCCCTCATCATTTTAAATTTTGCGGCTATTTTATGCATGTCCCAAATATTCTTCCATTGTGCAACCTCCAGTTGTGCGACGACATTACACGGAACTTACAACGCTATTCCAGTAGATTCTTCAATTATTTTAACGGAACACGTACTCCGAACTTGCAAGCTTGACTTCGATAGTGCTGCCATGTTGTTATTTCTGGTTAGGTCGTGAAGTATTTTGCCTCCATTGTGCGACAAGGGACACAACCATTGTGCTACGTGTCACAACGGAAATTCGTCGAAGCGAAGACAACGTTACCAATTGTGCTTACAAGCTTTTATTTAGTTTCACCTGTCCCGATGTTTATTTATTATTCATCTTTAAACCTTGTACATGTACATTTACAATTTTATACTACTTTTTATGCTACTTTTTTTCCGGTGTGACACATTCCATTGTGATTTCCGTTGTCCAACGATGCAAAGAATTTGGTCCTTACCCATATACGTATGCATTTGGCTCTAATTCCGGGCCGATGACCTTGTCCAGTAGCCGCTGAAATGTGGCCCCGCTAGAGTGAAGTCCAAAAGGCATGACCTTGAACTGGTATAATCCGCGCCCTGGCACGGTGAACGCTGTCGCAGGCCGGCTCTCCGGTGCGAGCTCTACGTTCCAATATCCGTTTTTAAGGTCGAACTTCGAGAAAAACTTTGCTTTCCTAAGCTTCTCTAACGTGTCATCGATCTGGGGTAATGGGTACGCATCTTTTTCTGATATCTCATTAATTTTTCGAAAGTCTACACAAAACCGGTACTTCCCACTCGGCTTTTTTACTAGTACGATCGGTGAACTGTATGGGCTATCCGACCTCTCAATTATTCCTTGCTCTAACATTTCATTTACGTGGGCGTCTATTGTCTCAAGTTGCTTCGGATTTCTGGGATAGTATTTTTGTTTAACTGGTTCTGTATGCTTTAATTTAATCTTATGTTGAACCCAGGTATTGCCTTTCGGGCTATTTTCGCATAGCTTGAATTCTTCACTTATCACCGTTTCGAGTTGCGAGCTCTGACTGTCGGTTAATCCTGTATTCTTCCGATTTTCGTTGCCCGGATTGCTGTCGCGTACCGGAAACGACTCCTCGCGAACTTGGCCTTCTGTAGTGCTTGCTATCTGATCTTGCTGTTCGCTATGCCAGACTATCTTCATCCCAATACGGCGCAAAACGTCCATTCCTAAGATAATATTCGTAGCTGCAGGTAACACTCGAACCCAGTGTTTTATATGGGCTTGCTTCGCTTCTATATTCACAAGCGCGCTTTTCGCTATTTGGGATGTCGTCCCGTCTGCGAGAGTTACGTTTCGCGGTTTTTCGGCTGTCCCGGCTCCGTTTTGTATGCATTTCGCGTATACCTCTTCGTTCACGTATGTATTTGTTGAACCCGTGTCTACCAAACACATGTATCGTTCTCCCATGATTATGGCTTCGATGAACGACCGGTTATCTTCCCTGTGTTGTTCGTTCGCCGACCCTAACGACTCCCGCTTCCCCCACGCTTCCTTTTTACAACAATTTCTTGTGAGGACTCCTAGTTTGCCGCATTTACTACAGAAAAGTTTTTTTCCTCCTCGACATGCTCTTGTATCATGTCCCGGTTTCCCACATGACCAGCAACAGGTTTTCGTATCATATTTTGGATGAATTTTTACGGGTTGCGGCTTAACTTCCCTTGTTTTGGCGAAGTCACTCACACGGTTACCTAAAGCTTGTGCGCCACTCGATCCGGCTTGGTTATAGTTACTTGCTCGCGGTTGCCAAGTTCCCTCGCTCCTTGAGTGTGCTCCCGGTTTGTCCCGCTGTTCATTCCAACTTGGAGGTCCGCTCGATGATGCCATTATACCCTCGTACTCTGAGGCTAACTTCAAAAGTCCGGATAAGTTGCGGTAATCTTGCTTTTGAATATACAGCTTGTATTCACGCAACATATTTTCGTGTATCCGGTGTAAAATCTCGGGCTCCGACAGCTTGCCATACCGCCTTATAAGCATCTGTAAATCGGTGACGTATTCGAAGAACTTCTCTCGGTACTCCTGTTTCCTTGCAGCTATTCGGACGATTAAATCTTCCTCATAGTTGCATGGAAAAAAATAAAGTCTGAAGAGTTCTAAGAAGTCATCCCATGTCTTCCATGAACCTGCATTGTTTCTGTACCAGAGTAGCGCTTTTCCTTGCAAGATTCGTGGTAGTAAGAGCAGCACTTCATCCCATGTTATATCGCTGGCGGCGACCAGTTCTTCTATTCTCTCCAAGAACTCTACCGCGTTGTCAGTGACATTAAATGTGATATTCCATTCTTTCACTACTTTGGAGACCCCGATATCCCTATGCGAGTTCCTCTCATTCCCGGTTTCCGACATTTCTTTTGTCTCTTTTTTGGTTGGCGTCTGGAATTCCTCGGCGTCTTTCACGCTCGTCGCGACTAGTTTCCTTATTTGTTCGACGGTTAGGCCTTCCGTACCTATATTTCTCTGCGTAGCCGCCTCTATTAACTCCTCCTTTTTCAGTTGGTAAATCCACGAGGTGGGCATGTGTAGGCTTTGCGATATTCCTTGGTCCGATGGATGTGATGAATGTGATGTGGAGCGAGCGGTGGACGGTGAACGGTTATATTGTGCGGGATGCGGGTGTGTTGGTACTGGACGTAACTCCTATCCTAGGTTACCTAACTCTACTCGGTGTCACGACGCTGTTTTTAAACGATGCGCGTGGTGCTGATATTCCCGGTGGTATGTTTAAAACCTAAGTCTAGAATTCTTAGGTAATTCTAACTAAATATTAATTTTATCCCCAACAGAAACAAAAAATAAACGGTATCTTTTACGACTCACTACGTCGATACTACGGTAATACGGTAATGAAAATATATAAAAAAAAATACTGGACCCTAGTGCTTCTAACTAAGCCTAGGTAGAGCGCGATACTACGCGGTCGTTTGGTATTGTACTGGATTTTATATTTAAACACGGACCAGTTCGCGGATGCGGCACGAAATTAAATTACTATAAAGTTTATCAAACAACCGGTGACTCTAGGACTCAACCTCTATCCTATTCCCTATTTATCCCGAGTTTAAGACTCTTCCGTGAGCTATTTAGTTGGGCGCCAAATGTGATGTGGGGTTTAGCCACAATCGCATATCCTTCGGCCGTCTAGTCTAGACTTTGGAAGGTTTCCTGAACTAGCTCAGTGAGGATAGCGTTAGGGTGAGGTGAGCAAATAACAACAAGCGTTTAATACTTAATTAATCGGGCTTTTATGCCGTTTATTTATAATAAAACTTAACTAGCAATCCTATCGTAATAACTTAGTGTTCTACAGGCACGCGGACCTCTATATTAAAACCTAACTGATGACCTAACGTGATCTACAGGCGCACGGGCCTCTACTTGATTGACGCCGGGTTCCCGAAGGAACAGAATAACCGGTATTGGTAGTTTACGGACGGGGACGAGTCCAACCCCAGGGCAAGTGCGTGATCCACACCGCTCACGTGAGTTAGACTCCCGGATCTAGGTCAGAGCTAGCGCGTAGGGTGAAACACACCGCTCTTGTCCCTAGAGAGGATACCCGTCTAGAGCTGATAATGCGTCGTGCCGCACCGCTCCTAGTCCAGGCCGGCGGACTCCCGTGTGCTACAAAGCGCGTAAGAAACGCGCCGCACCCTTCGGGAGGGGAAGACACTTACTACAGCTCGACAGTTCAAGACCACCGGGAAGGCCCGCGCTGTCCGAACGTTAGCAAGTGACTGCCGGCTTGTATCTCTCTTTCGTCATCTCACACTCTTCCTTGGAGTGTGGGGAGGCCTTTTCTATGTACTACATATTGAGGCTGTAGCAATTTCGCAGCCCGTGACGACGGGCTGGGCTGTCTGTACCTGTCTAGGTACATGTCATGTGGCGGTGCACGTGCCTTCTTGGCGTTGTAACGACACCGAAGGCAGTTAGTCTTCTTCTTCTATTCGTCTAAGTTGCAATTGGCAGGAGGTCCCTGGGCAGTGGTCGTCGCCGGGCGTCTGGGGGTCTCGTATGCAGGGGGGCTATCCCCTGGAGCAGCACGTGGCGGGAACCGTCGGCTTGGGCGAACATCCTGCTCGCCAGCCTTCCCACGAAGGCGTCCTGAGAGCGGGCGGTTTATATAGCCGCCCGGACCACCGTTGACGATGACGCGCCTTGCGTCACTGCTGCACCCCGCGCGGCGCGCGTCCCTCGCCTCTGCTCTATGTGCCGCGGGCCGGTGGCTCCTGCGTTCGGTGTAGGCGCGTCATAATATATGAATCTTTTGGGCAAATTGAATATCGTGTGAAACATAATAGGTATACAATTATTTATAAAAGAAAATCATTACAATGAATCGTTTTCTGTCATGATTCTATAATTTTACCGTGGTACGGTAATGTTATGGTTTCCTCTTGTATAAAACATTACCTATATGTATAATCATCCTTTACAATGCAAGAACGTAGACAGTCCGTTTTTAAAGCTATCATACCTACCTACTGTAATAAACTTTCCTACCTACCTAAATATAGCTATACCTATCTCTATCTAGAGCCTATCCTATCTATGTATATAACATGTAACCTACCTAGCACTATCTTATATACGACCTGAATTAGCTGATATAAAGGACCCCATACGTTGTGTGTATTTCCTCGAAATAATAATGGCCAGAATAACGTTTGTGTGATCGTCTAATTTCAATATCTCGTATCATCACTCACCGATTCATCTTGTATCATGATCACTTAACTCGTAAGCGATGGCCTCCGCGTCAACTCGTACGAAGTACAGCGCTCCAGCGTCTGCGGTGCGGCTCGGCGTGGCGCTTCAGCGAGCGCGACCGCAGCGTCAGGATCACGTTGCTCAGTCTCTCGAACTTTCTCTCCCAATAGTCCGGGTCGTAGCGCACTAAGCTCACTTCATAACGCTTACTTTTATTACGGTAACTTATGATTAGCCCTATCAATACTAACGTGACTTTATGACTTGCCACTCACTTCTTTACCAAATATAAGAAACCCGGAAGATCGACTCAATGGGGAGCAGAACAAGAAAAATCAAAGTCTAATTAAAAGCGTTTATTCTGCTTTTTGTTTGAAAATGATTCTACCGGCGTTTCCCAAGAGGAGACCGCTGTTGAGAAGAAAGCCGAAAGAAACTCAACAGTAAGGCATTTTTTCATCAATTACACTTAACACTATTACAATTATATTACGACTTTTAATAAACGTATCTAAGCTAACAATCTGTCTAGAATTGAGTCTAGATGGGAACTATCTAACAGCAACAAAAAGGAGAAAAACGCAGAACTCTCAAAACTCGCCTTACTTTGGACCCCGCATACCTGTGAGGAAAAAGGCCTCCTACCTAGACAAGGCGTACGACAAATCCTGCATATAAAGAACAAAGCTAATTGAACTATGTTTAAAACGGTCACTCAACACACATCCTATTGTCGTTCATTCATTCCTCTGGGATATAATGAATTTACGCATATGCTCAAATACTACGCTCGCTCTTCTACGCTATGCCCTAACAATATTGCAATCTAAGTTGAGTCCACCTGAGTCTGCGCACAATAACAAGAAGAAAGATAGGTCGTGAGATGGCCTGTGGCCTCCGTCTCCCGGTTCCTCGCTCCGCTGAATGGAAACACCGAGCGGCCGGCCGAAGGAGATCTATTCAATTCCGGAGTTCACCTTGGTACGTCGCTATCGGGTGTGATGACTTACTTAGCTTGCAATATACCTACTCAAGCAAGACTAGTGTTTGATTCTGATTTGTTACTAATAAATAAAATAATAGCGTGATAAGAAGAAGGCTGTCTGCAATAGCAGCTCCCGTTTATCCTGGCGTAGCGTCAAAACGTGGCTTGATTGTGCTATCGTCGAAGATTCTGCAAGGAGGCAACTATGTGACAAAATAATAGTCGACTTACAAACACTGGCTGCTGTTATCCAAGACGGCGTCAGAGCGTACAGGAGTCAATTATGTAAGTGAGACGCGATAGAAGCTGCAGCATCAAACTCTAGGTAGTTCAGGATTAGTGACGATAGAATAATGATTATTATTGAGTTTATAAGTAACGCCAAAGTATATCCACTCATTCAGATCCACGGTCAATGCTATACATTCTCCTAATAATTCACTGTAGTGTCTCGTACGATCTCAGCCTCTATTGCAGAACTCACAAGGAAAAACGTAGATAGAATGATGACTGCCACTGAAACCTCCTTTCTGCATCTCTCGTACAGCCCCAGCTAAAATTGCAGGAATAACAACAACATAGGTGAACTACTTTACGCCCTCACTCCGTTACATTAAGAAAACTAAAATTAGTACTTAACTTAATCACACTTAACGTAAATAAAACTACACAGTCTATAAGGTGTCCTTCGCTTAAATTGTTAACGCTGCACTGAAGTTAAAGTTCCTTTATATATTCACCACTCAATTCACAAATTGCCCATATATAAGCTTAACGCTTCACTGAATTTAATTTCGAGTTATACTTCTGTAATACTGAACTTAGAGCGATCACACTGTACGTACGCGGGCCGATATTATAACGAGGTCAGTTCGGAGTTACCATCTCCTTCGGAAATCAAACCTTGACTGTCCGTCATCCCCTTATCCCCACTGTCACGCAGTTCCCAAAATCCCAGATTTCATTGCCTCTAAAAATTCTCACGACTAAGTCCTTTTGTTCTATTGCTCGTTTATTAAATTGCTTTATGGTACCGAAATTCTGCCGACACAGGGCTGCACGTGTAAGACTATAGCTATTCAGTTGAAAAATTATCTTGTTTGCCTATTGTCTTAAATCCACGCCGCCGTGCTGTGTGCAACATGTGCAAGTTATTTCTATGCAAAGCACAATGAATTCGAGACTCATAAATCCGAACCTAAACATTTAAGTAAACGTTTGCAATCGATTCTTATTTCTTTTGTCCGTAAAACTTTCCAAAAATATTAGCGCCTATTGTTTAATTTATCGCTTCCTGCCTAAATCCAAAATGTGGTCTTTTAGTGGAACTCAGCGAGTGATAACCGTAGTACTTATATACAAGAGTAAGTATGTAGGGTACCTAATGGTAACATTTGTTACAGACGCCCTCAGATAAACGATAGATTTTGCAAGCGAAGAAGTACAAAATTTAGAGGATATCTCATTAGAAGATAGCTTCAACCCAGTTTATTGGATATACCTAATCATATTCATTATTTTTTTCCCGTTGTGATCATAATTTTTCCCAACCGAGTGGTACAGGAATATCAACTTTTTTTTTCAACACAAGGAATGCTCGACGTGTGAATTTAAGATTAATACTAGCCTAAGGTATAATCATTAATCATCTCATCTCCTACAGTAATTCATTATATACAATTAATTAATTCTATAATATACGCCTATAATATAATTATAATCTCCGTTTTTTTTTCTACTTACACATAATTACCTTAAAACCGATTCAAATAACTACATACAGTTGTTATAACAACTTATTTTCTAACTAGTCTCACAATCAAATGTTTCGCCATGCTCGTGTAAAGTCTCATAATATCTCTCTAAATTGAAAGTATTGTAATTCCCCTTAATATTTTTAGTATGCGGATCTACCAGCGTGTAAGTATTTTGGTATGGAATAGCACCAATTAAGTACGGCCCTTCGTATTTCCGAAATAGCTTTGCTGTTTCATGACGTATCGCGTCGGATCTCGGATGGCATTTTAATTTCACTAACTGTCCTATCTTGTAAATGATTAAGCGGTGGTTTTCATCAAAGTATTTTTTCCTTCTATCCGCGATAGCATGTAGATTTTTTGCTGCATATGTGCGAGCTTCTCGTAACCTTTCTTCGGTGACTTTAATATCTGGTGGCCTATTTTCTATCATTGATGTAAAGTTTTCCCAGTACAGTAAACAATGTGGTGCATATCCAGTACTTAAATGTATTGTTTTGTTATGACATTCCTCTATATCTCGCAATACGTGGGCCCATTTTGAATGAGAATTGTGACAGTAAATTCGCAACATATTTCCGAGTTCTCTATGAAAACGTTCAGTACTGTTTGGTCTTGGATTATAAACCGAAGTGTGCGTTGGCAGTATGAATTTTTCTCGCAGCCCTTCCAGCCATAATTTAGATGTGAATTGTGTTCCATGGTCCGTAATTATACTTTTGGGATGAATAAAATCACAAAAGTCAATCACGCAAGTTAAGACAGCCCGTGCAGTTGCCTTTTTTATAGCATATAATTTGACAAACTTAGACAACACATCTTGCAACACAAATACATAATGACATCCGCCTCTACCTGTAGGTAATGGTCCATACAAATCCGCCATAACCTTTTCACCTATCTCACTAGCTAATACAGGCTTGTAAGGTCCTACAGTATTACAATTATTTATTTTTGCCAATTGACACTCGTGGCAAGTTCTAAGTAGTAACCGTGTTTTCGTCTTTAATGACTTCCAGTAATATTTATCGTTCAAGATCTTAATAATTTTGTGACTACCGGCATGGCCCAATTCTTTATGGTATTGCCACACAATATCGTCGATTAATTTACAAGGAATCACTAACTTCCTTACATTATCATTAGCAACTACGTGCAAAATTCCATCAAATAATTCATACGTCCCTTTATCAACCATGTTACGTACTTGTATCTTTCGTTGTGGGTGTGTTGTTAAGCTCGTTATTATATCTGCAAGGTCTCCATCTTCCCTTTGGTGTTGTCTTATGTTCTTAATGCACTTTCTTAATGTGTTACTATTTTCAGTAGCGAATACAGCAATTTCTGGAAATCGGTGCCTATCTTCTTGTACTTCCCTTGCATCGCCAGAGTAACGAGACAGAATATCTGCCGCCGTGTTATCCTTGCCTGCTATGTATTCTACCGTGTAATCAAATTGATTTAGGTATATGAGCCACCGAACAACCCTATTACTGTGCATTTTCCATGTTTTAATAAACGTAAGAGAATGGTGATCCGTCTTAATAACAACTTTAACGCCTCTCAAATAACATTCAAACTTTTTTAGACAATATATTATTGCCCACATCTCTTGCTCTGAAACAGTCCACCGCTTTTCTGCCTCAGTCAATCCTTTACTACAGAACCCTATTACTTGATGATCCTTATTAGAATCTAACTGATACAAGTAGCCACCAATTGCGTATCCTGAACTATCTGTTTGCAAGTAAAACACATTATTTGGATCGGGATATTTTAGAATAACGCTTTCGAGAAACAAATCCTTAATGTTATCAAACAGAGCCTGTTGCTCTGGCCCCCAATGCCATCTCACCCCCTTTTTTAATAGCTCACACAATGGTTTTGTAGCGTGTCCATATTTATTGATAAATCTCCTATAATAATTACATAACCCGAGAAACGCCCTCAAGTGCTTTACCTTTTTGGGAATTGGGAAATGTTTTATGGCGGTTATTTTTTCTTCGTCCATCTCGATCCCTTGTGGTGTAATAATATGACCCAACATTTTCACACGTTTTAATAAAAATTGACATTTCGCTAAACTGCAAGTAAACCCAGCTACTCAAATTTTTCTAACACCTTGTCTAAATGCAACATGTGTTCGTCTAACGTACCGCGACTATAACAACAAACATCGTCCAAGTAGTTCACACAAAACTCTCGTACATCAGGCCCTAGTATTTTGTCCATGGCCCTGGTAAATCCTGATACCGATGTCTTAAGACCTTGAGGTAACCGCAAATATACGTAAGACTTATGTTGAACACGAAACCCGTGTATTTGACACTATCCTTGTGTAGCTTAATTTGGAAGTAAGCGTTATTCAAATCTAGCGTCGAAATATATTTCACATCGTGAAATTGTTGTAAAACTTCCGATATAACCGGTGGTTTTTCAGTCTCTCCTTCCATTCTCGTATTTAATTCGCGGGCGTCGAGTAATATTCTTACCGTCCCATCCTTCTTTAAAGTGTAGGTCAA
Organism: Apotomis capreana; assembly: GCA_947623375.1. Lineage (NCBI taxonomy): Eukaryota > Metazoa > Arthropoda > Insecta > Lepidoptera > Tortricidae > Apotomis > Apotomis capreana. Next base: position 6,491,309 of record OX392520.1, read on the forward strand.
CGGACTTGCATATGGTGTAGCCGCCCGTTTTATTATCCCTTGCTCTTCTAATTCCCGTATTTTATTTTCGACCTTATCTCTATAAGCAAATGGTACCGGGTAAGGGTACTTTGTAAATGGTGTCTCATCTAGCATGTTTATTTGATGTTCATACAAACTCGTGCATCCAGGATTTGGCGAAAATACCTTTCGTCGCTTAGATAAAACCTTAAGCAATGCGTCTCCTTCTTCCTTATTAAGGTTTAATGAACTAACATACTCGAAAAAAGCTCGTCAGTCAACTCTTTTGGCGCTGTGGACATTTCGATATTGAAAACTTGACTTGTCATACAATCCGGTTCAGGCTTGCTGATGACGTTTGATTTACCTATACTTACTTCTCTATTGTTCAAAGATCCTATGATTATCTTCGAGTTTGTAGCACAATCTATCACTACTTTATTATCCTCCAACCAATTGTATCCTAAAATGATGGGGCGAATGAGCTTATCTACAATCAAACACGGGGTGTTAATTACATCATTTCCAATTTGTAACGGAACTAGCGCTAGTTTGTTGATACGCGCTGATCGCTGACCAATTGCCCCCTTTAAGGTTAAACTCGCTATGGGTACTACTGGAAACCGCGTAGTTGTTTCTAAGCCCTCTAGAACCTCTCTTGCAATAGCCGTCACCTGTGAACCCGTGTCAATGAGACATTTTACTGTTATATCATTAACTCGGGCTGTTATTTCCGGTAACGTAGGCAAATCCCGGCCTATGCCTGAATTTTCACTATGCTCGTTTTCCTCAAATATGGAGGAAAACCCTAAATCCGTCGGTCTTCCCATACCATAATGGTCTACGTGAATCTTCCTCCTTACATCTAAATAATCGCTTACTTGCCGCACATGATCGCTAAATCCTACTTCCTTATTTTCCTTATAGCCTAACCCACGTTTACTAGTTTGACCTAAGGCAAAAATTGGAACTGTAATGTTATCATCTCCCTTTCCCAAGCAATTCCCGGGGACCCAGCCCATTCTCAACATAATACCTAAACTAACATTGTCGTGTGTGACTCTATTCCTTTCCGCTAAACTTAGAGTCAAAAATTCAGCGGCATTTAGTTTCCCTTTTCCTGATTTTCAGTTGTAGATGCCTCAACGTTAATGACTGCATTTTCCTTTTGTTCGGGCACCCATGTGGTATTATACCCCTTTCTTATGGCTTCACATGCGGCGGTTCGCACGACTCTAGGTTTTTCAGTATAAGTCAATCTAGGTCTTTCAGTGTACGGTAGCCTAGGTCTTTCAGTGTACGATAGCCTAGGTCTTTCAACGTACGGTTGTTTTGGTCTCTTGTGGTACGACGCCGGTCTCTGTGACTGTAAATTTTCATCCGATCCCATATCCATATTTCTAAGAAAATTTACTGCTACCTCCGCGCCTCCACATCCATGAAAATACCACATCCTCCGAACATCTTGCGGAAAATGTTGCATAATTTCATTTATTAATTCCTTTTCATCATAAATCGTGAGACGCTTCGCTTCGTCATACAACGAGATAAAATGGCTCAGCATAGTTTTATTATTTGATGTGGGATTCCACTTTTCGTTCGAGATTTTTCTTTTCACTTTTGCTTGTGCATCCCTACCCCAAAATTGCTCAAGGAAATCGTATCTGAAATCTTCGTAAGTATTCCACCTACCTCTAAATATGCATGCCCATTTCCTAGCTTCCCCCGATATACAATCTAAAATCGTTTTGAAGTCATTCTTCTGTGTCTTGATTTTTGTGATATATAATTCCAAGTCCTCTAAAAATGTAACCGGCTGCATATTGCTACCATCAAAACAAGGTTTTGTGGGAGTTTGTATCATAACTATCCCATTATCAAATCTGGGTTGTATGTCCGAGGTATTTGGTTCGGTCCTATCTTCATTCAAGGTCGACCTATCTCGTTCCAATGCTTCTAGTCGCTCTACAAAGGGTGCCATGGATGATGATACCGTTTCCCTAAGGACTTCCACTATATCAATATTTACGCCACTGTTTCCTATCGTCGCCTCAACGTCCCCTTTGCGCTTCCTTCCTGACATATTTTCTTACCTTAGAAATGTACTTATTAAAACTCGAAAAATAACGTAACTTAATTCAACAAGTACTTTATGCTTAAATAATAACGTCCCTATTATTATTATTCCGCTCTATCAATCCTCGCCAATTTAACTCAGATTCGCAATCAAGTAATTAAATCAATGTAATTAATTTAATTTTTAATGACTTGATATTCTGCAGTCACGCGCACCAACTGTAATAAACTTTCCTACCTACCTAAATATAGCTATACCTATCTCTATCTAGAGCCTATCCTATCTATGTATATAACATGTAACCTACCTAGCACTATCTTATATACGACCTGAATTAGCTGATATAAAGGACCCCATACGTTGTGTGTATTTCCTCGAAATAATAATGGCCAGAATAACGTTTGTGTGATCGTCTAATTTCAATATCTCGTATCATCACTCACCGATTCATCTTGTATCATGATCACTTAACTCGTAAGCGATGGTCTCCGCGTCAACTCGTACGAAGTACAGCGCTCCAGCGTCTGCGGTGCGGCTCGGCGTGGCGCTTCAGCGAGCGCGACCGCAGCGTCAGGATCACGTTGCTCAGTCTCTCGAACTTTCTCTCCCAATAGTCCGGGTCGTAGCGCACTAAGCTCACTTCATAACGCTTACTTTTATTACGGTAACTTATGATTAGCCCTATCAATACTAACGTGACTTTATGACTTGCCACTCACTTCTTTACCAAATATAAGAAACCCGGAAGATCGACTCAATGGGGAGCAGAACAAGAAAAATCAAAGTCTAATTAAAAGCGTTTATTCTGCTTTTTGTTTGAAAATGATTCTACCGGCGTTTCCCAAGAGGAGACCGCTGTTGAGAAGAAAGCCGAAAGAAACTCAACAGTAAGTCATTTTTTCATCAATTATACTTAACACTATTACAATTATATTACGACTATTAATAAACGTATCTAAGCTAACAATCTGTCTAGAATTGAGTCTAGATGGGAACTATCTAACAGAAACAAAAAGGAGAAAAACGCAGAACTCTCAAAACTCGCCTTACTTTGGACCCCGCATACCTGTGAGGAAAAGGCCTCCTACCTAGACAAGGCGTACGACAAATCCTGCATATAAAGAACAAAGCTAATTGAACTATGTTTAAAACGGTCACTCAACACACATCCTATTGTCGTTCATTCATTCCTCTGGGATATAATGAATTTACGCATATGCTCAAATACTACGCTCGCTCTTCTACGCTATGCCCTAACAATATTGCAATCTAAGTTGAGTCCACCTGAGTCTGCGCACAATAACAAGAAGAAAGATAGGTCGTGAGATGGCCTGTGTCCTCCGTCTCCCGGTTCCTCGCTCCGCTGAATGGAAACACCGAGCGGCCGGCCGAAGGAGATCTATTCAATTCCGGAGTTCCCCTTGGTACGTCGCTATCGGGTGTGATGACTTACTTAGCTTGCAATATACCTACTCAAGCAAGACTAGTGTTTGATTCTGATTTGTTACTAATAAATAAAATAATAGCGTGATAAGAAGAAGGCTGTCTGCAATAGCAGCTCCCGTTTATCCTGGCGTAGCGTCAAAACGTGGCTTGATTGTGCTATCGTCGAAGATTCTGCAAGGAGGCAACTATGTGACAAAATAATAGTCGACTTACAAACACTGGCTGCTGTTATCCAAGACGGCGTCAGAGCGTACAGGAGTCAATTATGTAAGTGAGACGCGATAGAAGCTGCAGCATCAAACTCTAGGTAGTTCAGGATTAGTGACGATAGAATAATGATTATTATTGAGTTTATAAGTAACGCCAAAGTATATCCACTCATTCAGATCCACGGTCAATGCTATACATTCTCCTAATAATTCACTGTAGTGTCTCGTACGATCTCAGCCTCTATTGCAGAACTCACAAGGAAAAACGTAGATAGAATGATGACTGCCACTGAAACCTCCTTTCTGCATCTCTCGTACAGCCCCAGCTAAAATTGCAGGAATAACAACAACATAGGTGAACTACTTTACGCCCTCACTCCGTTACATTAAGAAAACTAAAATTAGTACTTAACTTAATCACACTTAACGTAAATAAAACTACACAGTCTATAAGGTGTCCTTCGCTTAAATTGTTAACGCTGCACTGAAGTTAAAGTTCCTTTATATATTCACCACTCAATTCACAAATTGCCCATATATAAGCTTAACGCTTCACTGAATTTAATTTCGAGTTATACTTCTGTAATACTGAACTTAGAGCGATCACACTGTACGTACGCGGGCCGATATTATAACGAGGTCAGTTCGGAGTTACCATCTCCTTCGGAAATCAAACCTTGACTGTCCGTCATCCCCTTATCCCCACTGTCACGCAGTTCCCAAAATCCCAGATTTCATTGCCTCTAAAAATTCTCACGACTAAGTCCTTTTGTTCTATTGCTCGTTTATTAAATTGCTTTATGGTACCGAAATTCTGCCGACACAGGGCTGCACGTGTAAGACTATAGCTATTCAGTTGAAAAATTATCTTGTTTGCCTATTGTCTTAAATCCACGCCGCCGTGCTGTGTGCAACATGTGCAAGTTATTTCTATGCAAAGCACAATGAATTCGAGACTCATAAATCCGAACCTAAACATTTAAGTAAACGTTTGCAATCGATTCTTATTTCTTTTGTCCGTAAAACTTTCCAAAAATATTAGCGCCTATTGTTTAATTTATCGCTTCCTGCCTAAATCCAAAATGTGGTCTTTTAGTGGAACTCAGCGAGTGATAACCGTAGTACTTATATACAAGAGTAAGTATGTAGGGTACCTAATGGTAACATTTGTTACACTACCCTTCTTCCAAGTCTCATCAGTAGTGTGATGAACTACTTAAAATTATGTACCTGGCACTGTGTCAATCTATATTAAGCTATTGTATACTTGCATGGGGTGGTTCTGCTAAATCTAACTTAATACTGCTGGATAGGGCACAAAGAGCGGTTTTGAAAGCGTTCTTGCGACGGCCACGGCGGTACCCTACTTCTGAATTCTTTTAGGAAGTTCGAGTCCTGAGTGCCGTAGACTTTACATAATGAGTGCTACCATATTATGTCTACAATAAGATTTTGTGATCTCTAGAGCATTCTGACGGTACGTAAGCGAATTTATAAGATCCCTAAACCTTGTGTCAACACGACCTTTGCAAAACGGTTTTCAAAGTTCCGTCGCCCACACAAATAATAGATTAATAAGATTCTGTGACATAACTTACGTCACATAAGGTACAGCTCTGTTCATGAGGCTAAAACTCAAATACATAAGCTTTTGTTATCCTGGGATTATGACATGACGGAAGAAATACTTCGTTCATAGGTAAATGTAGTGGACGGCAATTTTGCTGCCGTCCGACCCCAAGACACTAAACCATCTGTAGGACTACTATTTGCCTCTCGCTATTCTGCTCATGCACACTTGCTTACACAAACACACACTCACACGCACATTAAATTGCGTTGTTGAAAGTTGTTGTAATTTTAACTTGATTTTTATTAGTTGTGTATCTACACATTTTTGTTATCTTCATAAGCCGCGCTATTTTTGGTAATAATTTGTGTTATTGAATCCCACGACACAGGCATCGCCTTGTGTGGGAATCACTGTTCCTACTGTGTATCATAATTATTTCTGGTTAATAAACAATTTAGATTTTTTTAAATTTGATTTTAGACTTGTATATCAGAAGTATAGAAGTGAGTATATAGAAATACATACCGAGACTGACGAAACGATATTGACTACGATGCCTGAAAATATGTGCGTCAGGAAAGATCTTCTGAAAAGTTTTCTTAGTGCCTTCGCTGTAGCGGGTATATTCCAGTTATTCTGAAACAAAATGTTGATAGTTGACCTGGTTGAATTAGCCAGTCAATTCTATGGCTAGCAACATTCATTAACTGCCAGCATTCAATTAAATTGCTAAAATACAAGAACTGTCTCTACAGACAAGGAAAAAAAACCGCTTATGAATTGATCCATCCGTTTGGGAGATAGCTCCCAAACGGATGCTACAGACAGACACGCAGATACACAATATGTTAAAATTTTCGTTGGAAAATTCAATATTTTTCCTTTCATCACGCTTAAATGGCTAGACCTAGTTACAATTTTCGCGCATTTCCAGATGGTTATAGGATATTTTTTACTCAACTACAGAGAAGATTCGCGAAACAAATCTACAAGGCGAATGTGAATGGAAATGTTGGAGAAGGAAGGCCTAGATGAACGTTTCTTGATCAGATCAGAGATGTCCTGAAAAAGGGCAAGTCTAGGCTACTTTATACCGACGAGTATGCATGAGGAGATTAATGAATGTTGATGAAGCAAAAGTTGCATGTCAGGACCGTAGCAGGTGGAAATATCTCCGCCTACCCCGTTGGGAAAAAGGCGTGACTTTATGTATGTATGTATGTACTACAGAAAAGATAAAAGAGGATTATGATTATGATTTGTTTTTGACGGATATCGCGGGTACCGGGCAGTCTTAAACAAATGGAATCGCTGCAAGCGTCCTGAGTGGACGCTCCGAGCTTTGGCGCTTGCCCGCCACGCTGCCCGCCACGCTGCCCGCCACGCTGCCCGCCACGCAGCCCGTCACGCTGCCCGCCACGCTGCCCGCCACGCTGCCCGCCACGCTGCCCGCCACGCTGCCCGCCACGCAGCCCGTCACGCTGTCCGCCACGCTGCCCGCCACGCTGCCCGCCACGCTGCCCGCCACGCTGCCCGCTCCGCTTGCAACGTGCACTCTGGCCCCACACTTGTACCTGTACTCGTAGACCTTTCTTCTTGTTTATAGCAGCCGCCGTGCTACTATGCAACTGATGCACCATTTCAATCAACGCACCCTGAAACAGAAAGGTCCCTACATAAAGAAAAGGGAAGTTGTTATTGAAAGATTTTGATACCTTACTACAACTAAACAACAAGAAATTGTGTATAATGATTTAGTGAATACAAAAGGTGTTTTTCCAGCTCCTCAAATCTTAAAATTACTGAAAATTTATCTAATTTAGAAGATATAATAAAAATTCGTAAGTGGCGCTAGTTTCGCATTACCCTTCGCCTTAAACAATCCAGACTGACAAATTGTGGTGAGGTCACCTGAACTAAGTAATTGAAACTATGGGATAAATGCGTCTTTTGATGATATTTGACTAGATGAGTGGTTTAAAAGCCATAACTTTTTTAAGTTTTCTTTTACATGATGTCACGGATTGTGCCTGCCTCCTGGACGCCAGTAATGCGGTATGTAACCACACTAATTGTCCAGGAATATCTATATATATGATCCTATTGGTGTGGGTACTAGATTAAAGTTTACTTATGCAAGTTGTCCGGAAAAAATCTGAAAGATTTTAACGTATTCCATGTAATATTTTTACATAAAACATATTTATGACGCGCATTACGAATTCAGCACCTCTAGGCTCTAGCACAACTGTGACACGCGACTCTTTTTCGGGCGAGATATATTACCTGTCTCTTTCCTGACAGTATTGTGAGAGAGTGACGGGCGATACTATGTCGCGAAGCCAAGTTGTGCTAGACGGGCAGGAATGCCATGTTAAACTTTTAGATTTCTCGCGGGTCACCTGTATATAAATTTTTAATGTACAGGAATGTTACACATACCCCTGTAATGACTTCGTAGGTCTAAAATTAAAAATATTTGTAATGTGAATGTTGGCATCCAAAAAATAAGCATGGTTATTAATTATTAGGTACCTATTGTGTTTGTGTCAAATTATAATCACGTAATTGGGACTCGTTTATGGAGTAAACAATTTGTATGAATCCTGGTTATATTGATATTACGTCGGATTATAGAAAAGGGAAAGTTCTTTATTCTCATATGAGTTTAATCAGAAAATAAGGCCATGGAATCCTTAAATTCGCTTATGTCCACAGGAAAGACTTGAACCTAAATCTGTGTATGACCCAGATACTCGTGAATCATTGAAGTTCGTAAGGATCGCTACAGACGGACTGCATGCCGGCTATACATCAGCTATAATTTGACGGGAACTGCACGCACAGTTCCGTTACGTTAGAAATTGCAGTTGGGTTGCACTCTGTATCGGCCCTAATACCTACCATCTGAAAAAAAAACTGTTATTTACTAAAATTGACATTAATTAAGTAATATGGGAAGTAGGTATCCTTTCTTAAACATGCAATGAAATATCGTCATAACGTGCGTTATGCCTTCAGAGTAGAACGGTTCGGGTGGAACAACTCGAGAGAACTGTAATGGAGTTTCATACAAAATTGAAAACGGGAAGTATTTTTTATGGCGTCTGTGTTCATGCACAAGCTAAACAGCAGCTTTTTAGTGGTGGTTTTTATTTGAGAATAGCACTATACATATAGCCTAGGCGTGAAAAGGGCTTGCTGGCCTATACGTGCGTCTATACCTACCCACCCGGCAAGCCTCTTCTTTCCCGGCCCGGCGTCTGCAGTAGTGTACTATGTTACTTACTTCCAGCAGGCCTATGGATAATTACGTTTATAACGCGACAGATAAATAGAGAAAGCAACGTTTACTCCGAACAATTTCACTTAGTAATGTCTATTTTATGAATTATGACTCTTTCAGGTTGCCAAAAAACATTGTTATTTATATTATAGCTCCGTATAAATAACACCGCTTCGTCTTAGGTCATACTGAAAGTTTCTGGTTTTTTTATTTAAAACCAAGATATATTTGTCATACATTTATTGTTTTTCGAAGTATATTCCTTCTCCTTCGCTATTTATGCATTTTTACATACGTTGAAACCATTGCGAAAAGCAGTAGGTCCAGTCTTCTGTAGGGACCTCTTCAATGGCTTCGCGGAACGCATCCACTGCCGCTTCGGGGCTCGTAAATCGTAAACCTCTGAGTTTATCCTTGACTTTTGGGAATAAAAAGAAGTCGCATGGTGCAAGGTCCGGGCTATATGGCGGATGCGTCATCAGTTCCACATTTGAGGCCTTCAAACATGCAGTTGTTTTTTTAGCGGAATGTGCGGACGCGTTATCGTGTAGAAGCACGATTTTGCTACGGGGCCACCTTTTGCTAACTTTTTCCAAGATTCTAGGCAAGTAAGTAAGTAATTTATTCATAACAACATACAGTCGTGTTGAAATATAATAATTTAAAATAATAAAAAATTATTATCAACTATAGAGCTATGCTAAATAATTATTTATAATATACTATTCAATTTTAATAATTAATGTAAATTGTCAATATCAGAAGAAACCATTATATGTACACTCATGTCAACCAATAAATAGAGTAAAATTATAAGTTCATTCACCAAACATTATAAGTAAAATTATCAAATTGACAAAATAAATATGCATTAAGTATGAGCGTAAAAATCATCAACCGAATAATAACACTTCTCTAACAACAAAGCTTTCAATTTATTTCCAAAAATAGAACTGTTGTTTATTGATTTTAATTCCACTGGCAACTCATTGAATAACCTTATTGCTTGATAACCCGAAGCGTGCTTTACTTTAAAACATAATATAAATGGAGGATGTATGTAGAATAATCAGTTATAACTGTAGATCACTTAAGAGGTCTATAGAGGGTGTGAGGAAGCTGTGTCAAAAAGCGGACATATTGGCCATCCAGGAAACGTGGCTTCTTCCGTTTGATGTACCTATCCTGGGAACGGTGGACGAGAATTTCGGTTGGACTGGTAAATCGGCGGTGGATATATCAGACAGATTATTGAGGGGTAGACCACATGGGGGACTAGGATTATTATTCCGAAAGAGTGCGTTCGAGTCAGTAACTGTAATCGCCTGTGATTGTGACAGGGTGGCAGCGATTAGAGTGAGAACTCATAGTATAGTGTTCCTCGTCTTCTGTGTCTATATGCCTACAAACTCTCAGGAAAATCTTCCGCTGTTTACAGAGTGTCTTGGTGTATTATCCGCAACAATAACTGAAAACAGTGATGTGCAGGCGGTGTATATAATGGGAGACTTTAATGACCACGTGAACGAGTTGTTTTACCGGGAAATGATTGACTTTTGTGACGATAATTTGTGGACTTGTGTGGATGTTGAAAGTCTAGGAGAAAACTCAGATACATATACGTATATCAGCGATGTGTATGGGTGTAGGAGATGGTTAGACCATTGCCTGGTGACTGAGAGAGCAAAAAGCACCGTACAAAATGTTTCTATTTTGCATGACATATATTGGTCTGACCATTTCCCTATGCTCATTGAATGTCAAATAAATATGCTAAAACCTGTTTATATACCAGCTATAAATTTATGTAATAAAATAATTTGGGGCACGCGAACTGATAGTCAAATAAAAGAGTATGAACATCTGTGCCACGAGCGGTTAAAACAAATTGATTTTCCGAGTGCATTGAGTCAACCTTGTGAAAAGGGCTGTAATAATAGTGAGCATCTTATAATCCTAGACAGTATGTATGATAACATCATAACTATTTTGTCGGATGCAGCAGCTTCAACATATATATGTAAAAAACGTAGGAAAGGTGGTTATGTGCCCGGATGGAATATGTATGTGGCTGACGCGCATAGGGAGGCCCGACTTCACTTCCAGCAATGGGTGCTAATGGGAAAACCCCGTCAGGGTAGATGGTATAATCTAATGTGTGACAGCAGAAAAGTGTTTAAATCTAAGTTAAAGTGGTGCCAGGATAGACACGATCAATTAAAAATGGATAAACTAGCCCTGGCCCACAAAGGTGGGAATTTTAAGCACTTTTGGAAGTCTACAAAGGAAATGGATCTGAAGCCGGGCGTTCCTGTGAGTGTGGGAGAAAAATGTGACCCCAATGAAATCGCAGAACTGTTTAAAGACCACTTCGCAGTCAAATCTCTGTTGGGTGCACCTGCTTCCTTGAACTCGGAGGTGGTAGGGGCTGTCGGGGCGAGCTGTCTCTTTACAGCTAAAGCAGTCGCTACAGCTTTAAATAGGATGAAAAGAGGTAAGTCACCTGGTCACGACGGTCTCTCCATTGAATATTTCAAGCATGCAGGTGTTCATCTGCCTCGAGTGCTGGCTATGTTTTTAAGTCTGTGCCTAAGCCATGCCTATCTACGAAAGGCATTTATAAGGACCATAGTGGTACCAGTGCCTAAAAATAAAACTGGGGACTTGTCTAACAGAGACAACTATCGGCCTATCTCACTGGCAACTACAGCTGCGAAAATACTCGACAGTATGCTAGACTCCATACTTGAAGGGCACCTAAAAATACATGATGCTCAGTTCGGTTTCAGAACTAGGCTATCTACTGAAAGTGCCATTTTAAGTCTGAAGCATACGGTCGCGTATTACACGCAAAAGAAATCACCGGTGTATGCCTGTTTCCTCGATTTGTCAAAGGCTTTTGACCGAGTAGATTACAATATCTTATCGCAAAAGCTAGAGGAGACAGGTGCGCCATCAGAATATGTAAATATCCTGAAACATTGGTATCAGAATCAGGTAAACCAGGTGAGATGGACTGATAGAGTATAAGCTCGAGTGTGGCGTGAACCAGGGTGGGCTCACGTCTCCCAAGCTATTCAACCTTTATGTCAATGGGCTGATAGCCGGACTCAGCAGCATGCATGTGGGGTATTACATAGATGGAGTCTGCATAAATAATATCAGTTATGCAGATGACATGGTGCTGCTGGCTCCGTCTGTTAGTGCCCTGAGAAAACTGGTTGGGGTTTGTGAGGCGTATGCTGTTGCACATGGGCTGCAGTACAACCCCAAAAAAAGTGAGGTACTGGTTTTCAAAGCGCAGGGGAAAAGGCCTGCTTTTATACCTCCAGTTATTTTACATGGGTCCGTATTAAATGTAGTGGAGAAATTCAAGTATCTAGGTCACATTATAACACCTGATCTACGTGATGGCCTAGATATTGAGCGGGAGCGTAGGGCGTTGGCGGTACGGTCAAACATACTTGCCCGCAGGTTTGCTCGATGTACTACCGAGGTTAAAATCACACTATTTAAAGCCTATAGTCAGTCATTTTACTCGAGCAGCCTGTGGGTAAGGTACACAAAAAGAGCCTACAACGCCCTGCGCATTCAGTACAACAATGCATTCAGAATGTTGTTAGGACTACCCCGGTGGTGCAGCGCGTCTCTTATGTTCGCAGAAGCACGCACGGACGGTTTTCAAGCCATAATGCGGAAGAAAATCGCCTCGATGCTGAACAGGCTGAGGGGAAGTACTTACAGCATTCTGGGTGTAATTGCTGAACGATAATTATGACTGCCCAATCTTAATGCACTGGGTCAGTCAAGTTCGGGCATTTGCCTCTTTTAGATATAAGTAATTTAAAAGTTTTTAATGTGTTATACTAATATTAGTTTTAAGTTTACTAACCTTTTATGGATGTAACATATCCGAAATAAAGATTTTATTATTATTTACTACTTTGAGTCGGGTGTTGGTCGGCTGAAGCAGATCTTTTCTTCTTGTAAGTAACCGTTTATCTCTCTGTTCTGGTGTTTCTTTTCTATGTCGGTCATATGCTTTATCAGATCCGTTAGAACTACCAGAATGTATAGGCTAGGAACAGTAAGAATTTGAAATTTTGTAAAATACTCTCTACCAGACGTCTGCTGAGGTACATTAGCCATTATTCTAATAGCCCTTTTCTGTGCAACGAATGCAGCCTGGACATTGTATTTGTAACGTTGTCCCCAGAATTTTATACTGTACCGTAGTTTGGATTCCAACAACGCATAATAAACCATTTTTAATTGGTTCAGTTGCAACTCGTCCCGCAGACTCCTGAGAGCATAACATGCGGAGCTGAGCGAGTTTACCAAAGCAGACAAATCTGGTTTCCAATTCAACGCAGCATCAATGTATACGCCTAGAAGTTTTGCTGACTCCACCTGCTGTATTGCAGAACCTACAACATTAACTTGCAGCTTCTCTTTATGATGTGCCGTGGTTTTAAATAGAATGACATTGGTCTTACTATGGTTCGACGTCAGGTTATTTGTATTGAACCAATCCAAGAAGATTCCAAGAGTATTATTTACTGTGGCATTTAGTTCCGAGATGGTACCCTCCGATATCACAGCATTGGTGGCATCTGCAAAAGCAACTAATTTTGCATTAGGTACCTGATTATGAACAAAATTGAATATGTCATTGGTGAATAGAATGAAGAAAATTGGACCTAATATGGATCCCTGTGGGACTCCTTTCTTCACGCTTATTATCTTCGACTTGTAAATTTTTTCAAGGTTGTCTTTTTTCCATTTAATTTCTACAAACTGCTTTCTATTCGTTAAGTATAAGCGAATTAGATTTAATGATTTTCCTCTAACCCCGTAGTGTTCTAATTTTGCTACCAAGATATCGTGGTTTACATTGTCAAAAGCCGAAATAAGATCCAGTAAGACAGCCGCTACTTTTTTCTTTTGGTTTAGTTGACTTACTACGCCATTAATTAGCGTACTGTTAGTCTCTACTGTACTCTTACTTTTTTGGTATAAACTGTCTTTCACATATAATTTTATTTAAGTACAAAATGTCTTGTGAGTCTATCTTTAATTACTCTTTCAAGCAGCTTAGATAGCGTTGGCAGGAGAGATATGGGTCTGTAATTTTCGGGATCAGTTTTTTAACCCTTTTTGTGTATCGGGAGGACCTTGGCCACCTTAAGTTGATCCGGAAAAATGCTATTTTGAATACATTGATTGAGGAAACAGGTCAATGGTAACGCCAGTATATCAATGTTATCTTTGATAACTATGATTGGAATGTCATCATACCCGCACGACGTTTTGGGTTTGATCTGTTTTACCAAATTTATGACTTCTAGTGGATTTACCTGCCTAAACACCATATCGTTTTCGACTCTTGCTACAAACGTACGTAATAGCGAGAGTGCTGGTTCGGCATCGGTAGTGTGTTCCGCCACCTTCCCGTGATTAAATTTATCGATTAAAATGTCACATACACCATTTGGGTTATTTATTATGTTTGAAAGCCCTTTCGAGGTTTATATTTTTAGAAGCATATTTTCTTCCGCTCTTACTATCTTATTTCTATGTTTTCTCACTTTCCATATTTCCTTTGACGAGTCTTTCGCATCTCATCATCATCATCATCATTTCAGCCATAGGACGTCCACTGCTGGACACAGACCTCCTCAATAGATTTCCACATGGGCCGGATAGCAGCGACCCGCATCCAGCGAGTCCCCGCAATTCTAACCAGGTCGTCCGACCACCTTGCGGGTGGTCGTCCTACACTGCGCTTGCCGGTACGTGGTCTCCACTCGAGAACCTTTCTGCCCCAACGGCCATCGGTCCTTCGAGCTACGTGCCCCGCCCATTGCCACTTCAGCTTGCTTACCCGGTTTGCTATGTCGATACCTTGGTTCGTCTACAAATCTCCTCATTTCTGATTCGATCTCGTAGACAAATCCCGAGCATAGCTCTTTCCATAGCTCGCTGAGTGACTCTGAGCTTCCTTAAAAGGCCCATAGTTAGAGACCACATCTCGGCTCCGTAGGTCATCACCGGTAATACGCACTGGTTGAAGACTTTCGTCTTCAAGCACTGAGGTATGTTGGACGAGAAGACACTTCGCAGTTTCCCGAACGCTGCCCATCCGAGTTGAATCCGCCGATTGATCTCTTTCTCGAAGTTGGACCTGCCTAACTAAATTGTTTGTCCCAGATAGACGTATTTGTCAACAACTTCGAGGACCGAGTTACCAACCATTACTGGGGTGGGTGCTACATGGACATTCGACATAATCTTCGTTTTGTCCATGTTCATCTTAAGGCCCACCTGTTGGGATACTCTGTTGAGAGCTTCGAGCATCATACCGAGATCCTCCAGCGTCCCTGCCATGACCACGATGTCGTCGGCAAACCGAAGGTGCGTGATGTACTCGCCGTTAATATTGATGCCTAGTCCTTGCCATTCCAAAAGCTTGAAGGCGTCTTCCATTGCGTTGGTGAAGAGCTTCGGAGATATAACATCCCCTTGTCTCACACCCCTTCGCAACGGAATCGGCTCCGTACGCTGTTCTTGTACTCGGACCGACCAAGTGGCGTTGTTGTACACACTTCTCAGCACCTCGACATACCGATAGTCAATCCGGCATCGCTGGAGTGACTGCAGTACTGCCCATGTCTCGACGGAATCAAAGGCCTTTTCATAGTCCACAAACGCTAATCAGAGTGGCAGGTTATACTCCTCGGTCTTCTGTATAACCTGCCGCAGCATGTATATGTGGTCTATGGTACTGAAGCCTTTTCGGAACCCGGCTTGTTCGGGAGGCTGGAATTCATCAAACCTACTTGAGAGACGATTCGTGATGACCCTAGAAAACAGCTTGTAGACATGGCTAAGAAGCGAGATGGGTCTATAATTCTTGAGCAGTGTTCTATCACCTTTCTTGAAGAATAGCACCACCAAACTTCCGTTCCATGCTTCCGGCGTGATGCCCTCGAGCACAACGGAATTGAAGAGCTTCTGAAGCACCTTTAGTACCGGGGTTCCACCCGCTTTCAGAAGCTCTGAAGTGATTCCGTCATCGCCCGGCGCCTTGTTGTTCTTAAGCTGTTTTAGGGCCATCCTAATCTCGTACAGGCTGATGTCCGGGATGTCTTCGGTATAGTGTCGGGTAAGCTTGGCTCTCGGATCTTTGGCCAATTTGTCAACAGGTTTGGCAACCGAGGTATATAACTGCCCATAGAACCTCTTGATCTCTCTCAACACCTCTGGCTTCGTCGACACTACGCTGCCGTCTTCTGTCTCCAGCTTCGTCAGCTGGCTTTGACCAATAGACAGATCCCTCGCAAACACTTTGGAGCCCTTGTTTCGCTCTATCGTTTCTTTAATATGGTTGGTATTAAAGAGACGAATATCGTGTCGCATGGACCGATGGATCTGTCTATTGAGCTGCCTGTATGTGTCAGCATCTTTAGAAGTCTGCAGCGTCATTAAGCGTCGTTCAGCCATAAGGTTAAGAGTATGATCAGATAGTTTTTGAGGTCTATCTTTGCGACGGGGTCTGAAGAATTTTTTCCCCACCTCGTGGACAGTTTCTACCAACCTGTTATTTAAATCGTCCACACAAGCGCAATCATCCAGGCAAGCAAAGCGATTTTTTAGTTCCAGCTGAAAGTCTTCGGGATTTTGTATGTGAGCTGTCGTTGGTCGGAGCGTAGACTTCATTAGGCGAGACCTTTCTAGGCGGACATTAATATTCAATGTGCCTCTCACCATCCGGTGATCGCTACCGGTTTTAACCCTGTTGATCACTGAGACATCATTGAATATTTGTCTCTTTGTGGCCAAAATAAAGTCAATCTCATTTCTCGTGGAACCGTCGGGACTCATCCAGGTCCATTTTCTATGAGGCGGCTTCTTGAAGAAAGAGTTCATCATACAGAGTCCCTCCTTCTCTAGAAATTCGGCCAACCTCTGGCCCCTTCGGTTCCGTTGCCCACATCCAAATTGCCCAACCCTCAGCTCGTTTTCGCTTCTCTTGCCCAGCTTTGCGTTGAAGTCTCCCATAACAACATTAAAGTGCGATTTGGAAGCATGTATGGCCCTACTGATGTCCTCATACATGGTGTCCACCTCCTCATCCGGGTGTGTTGAAGTCGGTGCGTATATCTGTATGACCTTCAACAAATATCTTTTAGATATTCTGAGTATCAGATAGGCAACCCTGCTCGACACACTCGAAATTGCCACTATGTTGTTAATGAGAGACTTGTGGACGAGAAACCCGACACCGCCCTGGGACTGCTGGTCGCCCTCCCGGTAGTACAGCAGGTTACCGGACTTCAGGGTTATCGTGTCCTCCCCCTCTCTTCGGACTTCTGATAGCCCTATGACATCCCAACGCATCCTACTGACTTCCTTTTCCAGCTCGACAACCTTCTCGTCCTTTCTCAACGTGCGCGTGTTGTAGGTTACCAGCGATAACCTACGTTGGTTGTCCGTTTTATCGTAAGCCGAGATCGTTTGACGGGGGAACCCCAACCGGGGATTCTTAGCACCCCTGGCTCCAGTGCTCGGCCGACGCCCGTCTCCGCCAGTTTTGCAACTGAAGCCGCCGGGGACTTGGGGCCGTGGTAAAGTTTGTGCTTCCATTGAAGGTTCGGACCGTAACCCGACACGCTGGTCCGATGCGGGTTGGCGGGTCGCCAGAGCCTCGTCCGTTAGTCAGCAGCGTGCACCGCGAGCAGGTGAGGTTGGCTTAGATCCCCTTCCGCATCTATTATTTGTGATTGTACTGCTAGTCTTTTTGCTGTGTCCTGGTAACCCGTCTGAAAATGTTCACGTACTTTTTTCTATAGTTCGCTATCGATTCTGACTGTGATGCACTGTGATGCAGGCAAACAGCTATTTGCATACCAATCTGCAGTGACAGTCCTTTGCCCTTCTAGTGCTACAGTTGCGTAATGTCCTGTCTTCCCAAAAAACGAAGCAACCATTTTTTCGGTGCTCTGACTTTTCTTAACTTTAGTAGGCAAATCTTCAAAGGGAAACACCCATTCCGCCGACAGGCTTTTTCTTTTTGGATCAAAGCAGTGCACCCATGTTTCGTCACCTGTCACGATATTATATACAGCCAACGATTGTCCTCCGTTAAATTTCTTTATCATTTTACGGCTCCACTCTACACGCTGTCGTTTCTGGTCTTCCGTTAAATCGTGCGGTATCCATCGAGTGCATAGTTTCCGAACCTTCAAATGTGCCTGCAATATCTTTTGCACTTGGCTCATTCCAATGCCTAGTAAGGCACGAATTTGGTGACAAGTATTTTTTTTGTCAGTTTCAATCAATTGTCGTACGACGTCAATATTAATTTTGGTAACCGCACTCGCTGGCCGACCGTCACGTACATCGTCATGTAGATGATCACGACCACCTTTAAATTCATTAAACCACGAATACACAGAGCTACGACATGGGGCTTCATCACCAAATCTTAGTTGAAGCCTTTGACAGCAGTCTTGTTGACTTAAGCCACAACGAAAATCGTAATAAATCATGCACCGAAATTGTTCACGGTTTAAATTCATTTTTGTAGCGACGGACAATTTTGAAAATGGCGCCTCATTGAAAATAGTAAATTGTTAGCCAAGGGTAGAAAGTGACCCATTGCACCCGAGATATTTCCCGTGAAATGGGTGATTCCACCCGAGTTAAACACTACTTTTCATTTCGACTGCGAGGAAAATAAAATGCTACACGCACATGTCATGAGTGTGTTAAATTAATGTCCATGTCATTTTTAACCAATCCATACTAATATTATAAATGAGTCATTCCATATGAAAAAAAAAATGAAAAATATCAGAAAAAAAAAGCTCAAGAGCTTTTTTTTTCTGATATTTTTTTTCCGACTGGCACTCATTGGAAGTTTGAAAAGTTGTCATTTTCTTACTCTCATAAACTAGGTTCGAACTCTGCCTATGGGCTTTTGCTAACAATGATGTTTATTTTAAATTGTAGCTTACTAACCACCGATTCCACAATGAGTTATAATATCTAATCAGTATGCTTCAGAACTGGGTTCTGAGGCACTGAAAATGTATATAAATATGCAATTTTTTGGAGTTTTCAGACTAGAATTCTGACTTTCCTATAAGACTGAAGACTAAGCTTTTTTTCTGGTGTTTAGAACATCACAATTTAAGCAACTGGTGTGAGTTTAAAGTTATCAAAATGTATTTTTGGTTTAAAAAAGGCATATTGAAATTTCTAAAAAATCAAAACGGTTCCACTTTAGCCGCTATAAAATCTAGGTTTCAGTGTGAATAAAAATTTGAGTTTACCATCAAATGATAGATCGTAAGCTCACTTTTACATAGCAAGTAGACTTTATACTGTTATTTTTGCTTGGTAAGAAGATATGATTTTTTGAAAATCGTAAATATTACAGAACACTATTAGTGCGACAAAGTCGTTTTTTTATGGTTATCTGCCAATAAATAATGATTTTCTTATAATAATGGAGGTTTATTAAGTTCTGTCATAAAAGAAAGGGTTCAATTTTGATTGATGATAGTGAATGTATAGTTCTAGTGAACTTTTCAGAAAACTTTACGTTTATTATTCAAGATGAAGTGCAATCATTTCATTGGATGAATGACCAGGCCAATTTGCACCCATTCGTGATGCATTTTAAAAAAGACGGTGTAGTTCAATACAAAATCTTGTGCGTTATCAGTGATCATTTGACACACAACACGATACAATTTTATGCATTCCAAAAGGAATTTATTGAAAACATTAAACGAACCAATCCTTTAATAAAACAAATTCATTACTTTAGTGACGGAGCCGCATCGCAGTATAAAAATAAAAAGAATATGGCGAATTTGTGTTACCATGATGAAGATTTTGGACTACAAGCAGACTGGAACTTCTTTGCTACGGCACATGGGAAAAGCCCGTGTGATGGTGCACTGCACCATCAAAAGAATAATCCGAAAAGCTAGTTTGCAAAGAACAGCGGAAAGTCAAATATTAACGCCTCAAGCGATGTTCGACATTCTTTTTCGCGTCAAAAGCAGATGTCGAAGCTTCAGAATCAAGCTTAACAGAGAGATTCAAGAATTTACTCACGATCAAAAATACTAGATCATACCATTATTTCGAACGTCTGTCGTTCGACACTTTAAAAGCTCGTAAATATTCAACATCACATACTTTTGAAGTTGTGACAGTTAGGAGGCAGTTATCGAAACGTAGAAGTAAGAATTAAATTAATTTAGTAATTTTCTATATAAGTATTTCTTTATTATTAGTGAGGCTTTTAATTTAATTAAGAAATAAATCATATTTAGGTGCAGTTTTATGTGTTTAAGACACTTTTATTAACTATCTGAGATTTGCATATTTTACGATTTTCAAAAAATCGTATCTCATAACTTAGCAAAAATAACAGTATAAAATCAAATTGCGATGTTAATTTCAGCATATGATCTTTAATTTTGTGGTAAATTCAAATTTTTATTCACACTGAAACCAGGACTTTTTTGCATCCAAAGTGAACACGTTTCTATTTTTCAAAAATTTCAGTACGTGTTTTCTAATACTATATAATACAATTTGCCATCTAAAATCAATGTTAATAGTTAGAATTTATCTGTTACTGAAGGTGTGATATAAAATAAAATCCTAGGTCTAATACAAAAGTCAGGATTTTTATCCGAATACCACGAAAATGAGCCAATTTTTAATGATTTTTAGTGACCCGGTATTTTATGCTGAAGTATTTGGAGGGAAAAGAATAATGCATATCGGATATGCTGTTTATTAAGGAATTATATTTAATTAACACCATTTTTGTACATAATTTCTGAACAAAGTTTCATCATAATTTGTGGGAGTAGGAAAATGACACCATTTTGTACTTTGGATGGGTGCCGATAAGAAGATAAGTATAAAAAAAAATTACGACAACGGTTTTTGTGCTTAAATGTGTCATGGTACATCCTCATTTTTTTTCATAGAAATCTGTGACCACGCGGCAACAAAAATAATTAATTTCAGCTGTTTTCATATGGAATGACTCAAATGCGAAAGAGTGTCTGTCTCGATTTTGATGAAATTTGGCATGGAGATAGTTTAAGATCCGAGGAAGGACATAGGATAGTTTTCATCCTGGAAATTATCCCTAAAAAGATTGAAAAGTGAGTAAGTAATTCATGATGACATTGATGACCCTGTAGGAAATGTAATTATTAGACCAAAAGCACAATTGCTCTTACATTTGCTCAGGCGCTTTTAATAATCCCTTTTATTAATTAAGGTGATTAGGTGGATATGGATATCTATCGTGTTGTACGTGGTTGCTTCCATACATCCAAGTTCCACGCGGACGTAGTCGCGGGCAAAAGCTAGTAATTAATAAAAGACACGGTATTTATATTTAATCTCGTGATCCCGTTTTTTCTATTGCAAACTATCATTATTATTATTTTTAATAGAAAAAAAATTAAAAATATACGTACCACCAACATTTAAAAAAATAAACAAATCCAATGGTTTCAATTTTGTTTTTTATCTAAATGTACGATTCTATCAATAAATGAGGGACAGAATTATATGTATGTATTATGTATATAATGCATAATATTTATATTTAATAATTAGATATAAATAAATTAAGCTTGCCTATATCTAACTTTTGGAGACATTTTTTCAATGGCCACTTACCACGGCCGACTAGATTGTACCTAATTGAGTTGGTCACGACGTGCATCTAGATGGAAATTAACTTTGACCCCGTGGCAATAAAAAAAAAATACTTTCCACCCTAGGGATGGAAAAGCTATTTTCCACCCGGCTATCTACTCATGAAAATGACACTTTCCGAACAGGAGTGATGAAAAACAAATGATAGCCTTGCAATTTAAAAAGTTATCTACTTGTTCCCAGAGAGTTCTTTTTTCAAATTCCATGATTGTTTCATTTGCATTTGTTTTATAAGTGGCCAGTTCCAGAAACTTTCAACTTATGTATTAGTACATAATAATAAAGCTAAAGAGAGTCAAGAGTCGTTTTTTTTTGGCATGGATACTTAGAATCGATAATAGAACACGTTCCAACAGTTTTTAGAAATTTTGTCTGTTTTTAACCCCCGACGGAAAAAGAGGGGTGTTGTAAGTTTAACATGTGTATCTGTGTATTTGTGTATCTGTGTGTCTGTCTGTGGCATCGTAGCGCCCAAGCGGATGGACCAATTTAAGTGCGGTTTTTTTTTAATCGAAAGACTTCCGTCGAGATGGTTCTTAGCTATGTTTGGTGGAAGTAGGACCAGTAGTTTCAAGATATTCAGCTTTGATTGGAACAAGTGACAAGACCTCAGCCAATATTGAAGCCAAAAAAAAAAATCAAAAAATCAAAAATATTTATTTAGTTTAAAAGTTTGTGTTACAACATGAAGTGTTGGGACATTCCTTTAAGCACAGTTTGCTTGTATCGGAACGACCCGCTCTTCCATCACTCGGAGATTTGCAATAAACCAAAATAAATACAAGATTACCTAGGTGCTATTTATTATATCTACTTAACTAGAATGTATGTACAAGAGTGTGTGAGTATGCATGAGTGAGTGCTTGTTTTTATTATTACATTTAGACAGTTTGATTATGTTAGTATATTTTTAAATTCATTACATTACATTTATTATATTTATATATACGTTATTTACGAGAGATGTTTTAGGAGTGCCTCTGTTTCCTCGTAATTTAAATTCATGATCCACAAGGTAACTGCTTTTTTACAATTGTGAAGTTGCATTGGGTAAATATCAAGAAGGACATCAATGTAGTTATATAGGTAGGCAGCTTGTGCCGCGAACTGTTTCATGGCGAAACTAGATTTAGTAAAAGGGATAGGGGCTACTTTGGCTTTTCGTCTGCGCATAACAGTCTGCGGCACATAGCTTAGAGTTCTATGAAGCTGAGTACAATATACAACTTACGCATTGAAAGAAGTTCACATTCTCTGTAAAGACCTGTTGTGGGATATCTAAAGGGTTTGTTGAAGGTTACTTTAAGTAGACACCATTGCGCCCGCTCTACTTCTAGGAATTTAGTTTTATTTGCACCACCCCAGACAGGTATACAATAAGTCATTATTGATTGTGAAAGAGTAATGTAAACTTGTTTCGAGAGTTTGTATGATGCCACATGTTTTAAAATTTTAAAGATCCACATTAATTTCCTAATGCGCCCATTTAGGTGCTCTTTATGATCATGCCAGGACAATCTATGGTCAAGTACAATGCCAAGGTATTTTATAGATGGGACTTTTTCAATGATGGTAGAATTACAGTGTATAGTGTATAACGACCCACCAAGCCTGGAACCGAGCCGCCACACCGAGCCCAGCGTCACCGCGTGACGTCAGCACCGGTCGTCACTGCCTGACGTCACCACAGCGGCAGGGCGGCGGATACCGTTAGGCGGATGGCTATATAAGCCGCCACGGACCGGGCAACGGGAGCGGTGTCTTACAGTCGCTCAAGCAGGCAGGTCGAGTTACCTCTGCGAGTGGTGTAAGGAATCGCTCTCCGTGGCTCGGAGTGTATTGATGCTTCTTGAGACATAGTAGGGCCTCCCTCCGAACCTACGTAAGAGGTTTGGTCTTTGTCCTGTTGAGGGCGGGAGTCCTAGGTTCCCTAGCGCGGAGTGTATTGACGCTTCTGGCTCGCTCTTAAGGGGATCCTAGTGCTGCCACTCTTGGGTAGCCTGTCGCGGTGTGGTGACCACGCATCTGGAACGACTCGCCTCACCTTGAAGGACAACGATCAGGTTCCTTACGACTAACCGTTTACCCCCGTCAGAATACTAACCGTTTACCCCCGCACAATAGGGACACCGCGTCACCCCGAGCATAGGGAATTAGGGAAATTAGGATATTAGGATTAGGTTCAGTCTTAGTTTAAATAAACCTGTTATTTAGTATTTAAACCGCCTAGTTTCATTTAGCCCCCGATCCCTTGTCTCCCGACCGAGCTAGTTCTGGAAACCTTCAAGATCCCGTCTGGATCGAAGGATATGTACTAGTGCCAGGCTCGTTACGCCATAATAGACCTAACGGGCGTAGCACTACGTCACATTTGGCGCCCAACGGAATAACTCACACAGGAGTTTTCTAGCTCAGGAAAGGCAAGGGATTACCTAGGTCTAGCTCAAACCGTTAAAATCTACCGTTTGAATCCGCCGTTTAAATAAAATAAAGTTAATAGAGCTAGGTCTAGGCCGTTTGAGTCCGTAAAAAGTAAAACACTGACGAGTTAGGTTCAATAGGGAGGTAAGATTTAACTTAGGGTACCTAGGCGATGCCCACCGCCTGGATATACCAATTAAAGAAACCGGAGTTAATGGAAGAAGCCGAAAACAGAGGCCTACCAGTAGAGGGGTTAACCGTCGACCAGATACGGAAAAACCTGGTAGAGGCCGTTAGAGAGACCAAAGAATTCGGGACACCGGGGAAACAGGAACAGCCTGCTACGTCCGAGGGTGAACGAACCGCCATGTCCGAAGACGAGCATCCGGAAGACAGGAGGATGAAGACCCTGTTTAAGCAGATAAGGGAGTGGAACCTGTCATTCAGGGGGACTGATGACGCAGTAGAATTCCTAGAGAGACTCGAGGAACTGATAGAGGCCAGCGGAGTCGAGCGGGACGACATACTACGGGCGCTTCCAAGGATCCTACAGGGGAAGGCGTTACAATGGTATAGAAACAACGCCCGGTCCTGGAAGTCGTGGGACGGATTTATAGAACTCTTCAAGATTTATTACTTTCCGAGCAATTACGAGGAAAACATCATCGTAAGGGTAATTGCGAGAAAGCAAAAGTTTCGAGAGACCTTCTCAGATTATGTCACAGACCTGCAGACACTAATGCGGCGTTATCAGAAATTAACCGAAGCAGAACAGCTACACCGCATACACGAGAACATGCTGAAAGAATATAAATTGTACATCAAAAAGCACGAGTACACTAACCTACCGGGGTTGTTAAGATTAGCCGCCGAATATGAGAAAATATCCTCTTTGACAGACGGAGAGAGATACCGAGAGAAAACATACAGGACCGAAACCTACACACACCAGGAATGGAAGCCGCAAGTTCGCCCGAGCATGAGCAACGAGACACGGGATAGGGGAAGAATCCCTGCGAAAACCGAGAATAACAACACAAAAATCCATCCGAAATACGACCCAAATACGTGCTGCTGGTCGTGCGGGAAACCAGGTCACAACACGAGGGAATGCCGAGGGCATCCAAGGATCTTCTGTAGCCAGTGCGGGAAGCTGGGAATGCTAAGCAAGAATTGCTGTAAGAAAAGGCAATGGAAGAACAAGGAGCATCTCGAGACAGCGCACGAGGGCACGAGGAAAGATAACCGCATGCACATAGAGGCAGTCATAATGGGCAAAACGTACAAGTGCTTGGTGGACACGGGTTCCACAAACACGTACGTAAATTACGAAGTATATCGCGACTGCATAACAAAAGTAAAAGAAACATTAGATGACCCGAGAGGCATAGTGCTCGCAAACGGAACAACAGCTCGCGTAGAGAAGAGCATGTTGGTTGACATGCAGGTTAAGGGCGAGAAGATTAAACATTGGGTGAGAGTGCTGCCAGCGGCAACATGCACCATACTAGGCATGGACGTCCTGAGAAGAACCGGAATGACGGTCTCATGGAAACACGAACAAAAACCGCAAAACGCACCGGAAGTCGAGACGAATCAAGACGTATCACCGATTACGAACACTCAGCCAGAACCAGAGGCGCAGAACGCCATGGCGATATCCGAAGGGGCACACCCAGTCAGAAACATGGACGGCCAACAGGCAAAGCGATTGGCCGAAGTAATCGAACACGAGTTCGAAGTCTGCGATAAGAGTCCAAAAGGGAATACATGGGTGCAGCACCAGGTCGCAGACGAATTATCACGGAACCCGATCTGCGCGTCGCGCGATCAAGGTTGGTACGAAAGGAAGATACAAGAAGTTAAGTCCGGGAAAGCCTCACAGGAGGAGTATTGCGTGAAAGAAGGCAAACTATATAAAAAAATAATAAACTCAACATACAACACACATGTGAAATCCGGAACCGAGTGGAAACTGTGCGTACCAGAGGAAGAACGCCAACAGATATTAGTACAAAATCATAACATCCCGAGCGCGGGACACCTAGGAACAAACAAAACACTGCAGCGAGTCGCGCAAAGGTATTACTGGCCCGGAATGTATCAAACAGTGGCTAAGTACATACAAAGATGCGAGGCATGCCAGACCCATAAACCGTCGCAGTCAAAAACGCCAGGATTAATGCATATAAATAATGCAACAACGCCATGGGAAGTAGTAAACACAGACCTTATCGGACCGCTCCCAAGGTCATCTAAAGGGTACACCTGGATCATAGTATTCCACGATAAATTTACGAAGTGGACGGAGATAAGGCCCTTACGCACCGCGACCGCGAATGTGGTAGCCAGAGCGTTTGAAGAATGCATAGCATTACGTCACGGGGCACCGCGAACATTGCTAAGTGACAATGGCAGACAGTTCGTAGGAAAAGTGTTCACAGATACCTTAAAAAGATATGGGACGGAACACCGATTAACCGCACCATACTCACCACAGTGCAATCCGACTGAAAGAGTAAACAGAACATTAGAAACGATGATCGCGACGTTTATATCCGAAAACCATAAAAAATGGGATCAACATTTAGCCGAGTTTAACTTCGCGCTCAACACCTCCGTCAACGAAACGACCAAATTCACCCCAGCTTTCTTATTATACGGGAAAGAATTACGACTACCAGGCGACCAGAACCAGTTCTCGACACCGCAAGTAACAGAAATGAAGAAGTTAAATGATATTTATAACATTGTCAAGATTCACCAGAGAAAAGCGTCCGAAACGCAAAAAAGTTACTACGATAGGAAAAGAAAGCAATGGACCCCAAGGATAGTTGACTCCGTATGAAAAAAAAATCATGTCTTGTCAGACGCAAGCAAAGGATTTTGCGCGAAACTGGCACCAAAATATACGGGGCCGTTCACCATAACAGACAGAAAGTCACCCGTAATATATGTACTCCAAGACAGGGGAAACCGCAGGAAAACCTGTACCGCACACATAAAAGACCTAAAACCATGCACTGAATAACTAAGTACCGAAACAGCACGAGAAAGTGGAAAAGAGTATTTTTTTTTTCCGCGTCAAACAAAGGGTCGAACAAAGCCGGAGCAGTTCCACCGAACCGATAACGAGCGGAATGACAGCGCATTTTAAGTTCATAACGTCCCAACGAACGATAATAAGTCCTCATCAACGAAGTCGGTTAAATTAAGTTCACCAACAGAAAAGGAACCTCCTCGAAGAAGTCGGTTAAATATATCGCCGAACTATAAACGTCCTCTTTTTTTGGGGAAACCCGTAGAATACGATACAAATATCGCTAGAAACACAGAATGTAAACAAAGCCTTAAAACCAATTTTTTAAAGTTAAAAATATAGCGTAATTACAGCATATATATAACATTCAATAATTTTAAAAGCCGCCAGGGAACATAAACAACACGGTACAAGATATATCTTCACCATTTCGAGGCGAATTATGCCGAAAATAGGCAAAAATTCAATATAAGATATAAATAAATTTAAGGCAAATATGGCCAAGACATCCGAACAAACACCGTAACCGCGAAGGGACGAGGATCATAATCCGATACACAGCATCGGATGACGCAGGCGAAGTAATCCTCCGACTATGAAGATACGAGATATTTAAAATATCAAGAAACAGAGGCGCGTAAGCGCAGAGATGCGGCATTTTCGACGGATACCCGCAGACAACGGATATCGCGCCGCACGAACTACCGCGTTGGGGACTTAGCCGATTTTAGAGAACATTTCGTTCGCAACATAAAGTGTTTACAAGAAGTAAAAATAGTAACCGGGACACAAAGGGATAACCCGCGTTTAGAAGACAGTGGTGCAGTGGAAATAATTAAATACATATTATAATACCGTGATAAGAACCGTTGTGACTTAAAATTAATAAATAAAAAGTCAGTGTTGGAAATGTTGTGTAGACCAGTCATCGAATATAAATACATTGGTATGGTTATGAAGTATACCGAACAAAACACCGGAAGAACGCGATTCCCACCAGATTGCAGGAATACGAAAAATATTTTTTACCGATTTATTAGGAGAGGGATCGCGCGCCTCGCCCACAGGAGACAGGCACCCAGGGGCCCATAGAGAGCAGACGCCCGATTATCCTTTTTAAATAACTATTTTTGTGTTAAGTTTTGTTTTTTTTAAAGTACATTCCCCTTTACTCGAGTTTAAAAAGTTTTGTTCCTCAATTATAGTATTAACTGTAAAAGATAAACTAAGAAAACAGATTCTGTCCCGAAATACCCCACAGAAACCAAGCATATATCAGGTAATCAAAGTAAATAATTAATAATTGGAGTGGCTCGTTATAAGTACGTCCACCAACCCGTTACAAGTACATCCATAACCCGATACGCAACCCTGTCGTAAACCACAACTCACATGTGATTTTTACAGGTAAAAATCTCCAGAGGAGAGAGGGGAATATAACGACCCACCAAGCCTGGAGTATATTTTTAAATTCATTACATTACATTTATTATATTTATATATACGTTATTTACGAGAGATGTTTTAGGAGTGCCTCTGTTTCCTCGTAATTTAAATTCATGATCCACAAGGTAACTGCTTTTTTACAATTGTGAAGTTGCATTGGGTAAATATCAAGAAGGACATCAATGTAGTTATATAGGTAGGCAGCTTGTGCCGCGAACTGTTTCATGGCGAAACTAGATTTAGTAAAAGGGATAGGGGCTACTTTGGCTTTTCGTCTGCGCATAACAGTCTGCGGCACATAGCTTAGAGTTCTATGAAGCTGAGTACAATATACAACTTACGCATTGAAAGAAGTTCACATTCTCTGTAAAGACCTGTTGTGGGATATCTAAAGGGTTTGTTGAAGGTTACTTTAAGTAGACACCTTTGCGCCCGCTCTACTTCTAGGAATTTAGTTTTATTTGCACCACCCCAGACAGGTATACAATAAGTCATTATTGATTGTGAAAGAGTAATGTAAACTTGTTTCGAGAGTTTGTATGATGCCACATGTTTTAAAATTTTAAAGATCCACATTAATTTCCTAATGCGCCCATTTAGGTGCTCTTTATGATCATGCCAGGACAATCTATGGTCAAGTACAATGCCAAGGTATTTTATAGATGGGACTTTTTCAATGATGGTAGAATTACAGTGTATAGTGTATAACGACCCACCAAGCCTGGAACCGAGCCGCCACACCGAGCCCAGCGTCACCGCGTGACGTCAGCACCGGTCGTCACTGCCTGACGTCACCACAGCGGCAGGGCGGCGGATACCGTTAGGCGGATGGCTATATAAGCCGCCACGGACCGGGCAACGGGAGCGGTGTCTTACAGTCGCTCAAGCAGGCAGGTCGAGTTACCTCTGCGAGTGGTGTAAGGAATCGCTCTCCGTGGCTCGGAGTGTATTGACGCTTCTTGAGACATAGTAGGGCCTCCCTCCGAACCTACGTAAGAGGTTTGGTCTTTGTCCTGTTGAGGGCGGGAGTCCTAGGTTCCCTAGCGCGGAGTGTATTGACGCTTCTGGCTCGCTCTTAAGGGGATCCTAGTGCTGCCACTCTTGGGTAGCCTGTCGCGGTGTGGTGACCACGCATCTGGAACGACTCGCCTCACCTTGAAGGACAACGATCAGGTTCCTTACGACTAACCGTTTACCCCCGTCAGAATACTAACCGTTTACCCCCGCACAATAGGGACACCGCGTCACCCCGAGCATAGGGAATTAGGGAAATTAGGATATTAGGATTAGGTTCAGTCTTAGTTTAAATAAACCTGTTATTTAGTATTTAAACCGCCTAGTTTCATTTAGCCCCCGATCCCTTGTCTCCCGACCGAGCTAGTTCTGGAAACCTTCAAGATCCCGTCTGGATCGAAGGATATGTACTAGTGCCAGGCTCGTTACGCCATAATAGACCTAACGGGCGTAGCACTACGTCACAAGTGTTTGGATTGCAATTCTGTAGTTTTAATTCTGCGTAAGAAAACACACATCCATCGTGAGAGGGGAGACCGAGGAGTTCATTAATATATATTAAGAACAGCGTGGGGCCAAGTACGCTCCCTTGGGGGACGCCGAAAGAGACATGTTGCTCGCTGCTTAGGTGGTTTTCAATCTTTACTCTCTGTGAGCGGTTTCGCAGGTAATCTGTGAATAGTTTTAGGGGTACACCTCTTATGCCGATAGATTCGAGCCTACGCAACAGGATGGGCAGTGAGACCGAGTCGAACGCTTTCCGTAGGTCCATAAAGATAGCAAGGCATTTTTGTCCTTGATCTACGCGCTTCGTTACTTCCGTAGTAAGTGCCAGAACCGCATCTTCCGTGGACCTACCCTGACGAAATCCAAATTGTGATCTAGATAGAATATCATATTTGTTAAGATAACTCATTAACCGCTTATTTATTATTTTTTCTAGAATTTTCGATATCCCCGGTAATACAGATATCGGACGGTAGTTACTTACGTCATCCCGCTCCCCACTTTTAAAGACTGGTGTGACAATGGCCTGTTTCAGCATTTCAGGGAAGACCCCTTGGGCAAAGCATAAGTTAGGTAACTAGTTTGCTAATTATGGGAACAACAAGAGGCCTTGCCATCTTCAAAAACCTAGTGCGAATGTTGTCCCAACCCGCGGAGCTTTCATTTTTTAGACTCATCAAGACGGCATCCACCTCCTCAGGGCAGGAGTCTAATAGGACAAAGGATGAGGGAATTGATGAAGTAAAGTCAGCATTGACATTTTCAGTGGAAGAGGGATTAATCAAAATGGTCTCTGCTAGTTCCTTACCAATGTTTACGAAAAAATGATTAACCTTGTTAACTGCGATGTTGGGCGAAGATTCGGAGGTAAGTAGTTCCACACCGTTATTATTTTTGGGCTTATAATGATTTATCTTTTTTATATTACTCCAGAGGGTTTTGGGATTTTTGGCAGATTTTTCCAACAGGTCACTATCGTATTCCCTTTTGAGTTTCCTTATTAAATTATTGCAGAAGTTACGGTATCTTTTGTAGGTGACCCTCAGAATCTCGTTATCCGGGGATGAACGTGCATTAAGCTGCATTTTGTTACGATTGTTAATACATTTTAATATGCCGGGTGTGATCCAGGGCTTTATGATGCGTTTTTTACTGGGTGTTTTCAGTGAGACTTTACTTTCTTCCAGGCTATCCCTGAGTTTATTTAATAATTCTTCAAGAATGAAATATGGATCATCGCTAGATAGAAGGAGGTCAAGATTTTAAAGAGCTAAGCTGGCAAGTGCTTGGAGTAATTGGCACGTTTAAGTAAGGTGGGGCTTTTATCTTTGATAGTATTTGAAATAGCTAGGAATATCGTCAAGTGGTCTGTGATTGAGGTATTTAAAACTGCAATGGCCGCTGTGTTTTTTCTCTTGTCTAGTTTTAATATGAAATGGTCAAGACAGTTATGTCCCCTTGTAGGTACGTAGCGTGTGCCCGGGAAGGAAGCCAAAATAAGCCAACATGTTGAGATAATAGTTTCTGTTTGCTCTTTCTTGAGGGGGCTCCAGTGGGCGAGAAATGAGGTTTATGTTTATGTCACCCGTAATCATAACAGTGTTGGATGATTTAATCGATTCTAGGTGAGCACGAAGCGAATCAATGAAAATTGTTGCATTCACGTTGGAGGGGGAACGATAGATTCCTAATATGATAGTATGTTCCATATTTATTTGTACACAGGACGCTTGTTCTAGCTTAATTTCACTTGCAACACAATTTATGTCAGAGTTTATATAGCCAACAACTCCATCATTTTGGTTATAATTGTTCATAGTTGCTATATGAGTATAGTTGGGAATGTTGGGTATAGGTCTTGAGTTGTTTAGTCTGCATTCGGTGAGGATCAGAATGTGCGCATTAAAGCCTAAAAGAGCTAATGTTATTTGCAGGTCATTTAGGTTACAATAGATACTGCGAATATTCTGCGCTAAAATAGTTAGGTTATCTTTGGTTACCGGAATCAGCTTAGTGAGATTTTGAGTGTCACATACACAAGCCTCCGCAACCTCAGCAATATCGATATCGCTAAGCGTTGAAAGCTGACTAGCCATGGCAACGTATAGAAGTAAACGAAGTTGTTAAATGTGGTGTAGTATTTGACATAGGTGTAGTGAATAACTGAGGTGAGGTACTAGGAGCGCATATAATGTTAAAGCTGATCACGAAAGTAATCAACATGTTTGGTTTAAAAGTATTTAATATTTTAAGTGGAGATTCGGTGTGGAGATTAGGGCACCATAAGGCACGGCAGTTGTTTGTGTATGAAAGCTGACTAACCATAGTGGATAAAAAAATAATCGAAGAGGTACAGTACGATTAAAATCAGTTAACACTTCGGCTTTTCTCGGGTATCATCGCCTAAATCCGGAGACGGAAATGACACGAAATACATTACCGCGATTTCTTTTAGGTAGCATTCAATTTGAAGTATCATAAACGCAATGTATAGCACCTGCCAAGATGACATTACTAACCGGTAGACCTAAGAAATTTATTATGCAGAAGCGACATGAATTTTAACATTCTTGTAGGTATACAATATATAAAAAACATATATAAGTCAATATTTTACTGTTCGATGTAAGTAGTACCTACGATATTACGTCGAATTAATAATAATCACCAAATAAAAATTTAAAAAAACCGATTTCAACCGATTTTTGTTGATATTTCATAAACTGCTTGACCGATTTTGATAAAATTTACATGGGACCATCTCGGAAGTATACCCTATCAAATACGAAAAGAATTTTGTAAATCGGTCATATCTGTAAATTGATAACTCTATGTGAGAGATGAGGGATTCACGACAATTACCGAGGTTGGCCGAAGTGTTAACTGATTTTAATCGTACTGTATGTGGTGTGGAATTTTGAATAAATGTAGTGAGTAACTGAGGTGAGATACTAGGAGCACATAGATTGTAAGAGCTAATTACTAGAGTAAGCAGCATTCCAAATTTATAAGCCAAGGATTCCAAATTTTGGTTAAATGTTAAGTATTATTAGCATTTTCTATATCACTCACTAAATGAGGATCTCATGATGACCATGTAGTTGTTAATGGATCTCAGCCAATATTGAAGCCAAGGATTTCAAATTTTGTTAAAATGTTAATTATTATTAGCATTTTCTATATCACTCATTAAATGAGGATCTCATGATGACCAGGCCAGGTAGTTATTAATGGATCTCAGCCAATATTAAAGCCAAGGATTTCAAATTTTGGTTAAATGTTAAGTATTATTAGCATTTTCTATATCACTTACTAAATGAAGGTCTCATGATGATCAGGTATTAGTTGTTAATGGATCTTAGCCAACATTGAAGCCAAGGATTCCAAATTTTCTTTAAATGTTAAGTATTATTCGCATTTTCTATATCACTTACTAAATGAAGGTCTCATGATGGCCAGGTAGTTGTTAATGGATCTCAGCCAATATTGAAGCCAAGGATTTCAAATTTTGTTTAAATGTTAAGTATTATTAGCATTTTCTATATCACTCATTAAATGAGGATCTCATGACGACCAGGTAGTTGTTAATGGATCTCAGCCAATATTAAAGCCAAGGATTCCAAATTTTGGTTAAATGTTAAAAGAAAAAGAGGGCCAAGGCCCCTTGGCATTTGGGGTCCCCTCCCCTATAAGGAGAACATTATTATGGTACAAATCCTGCGTCTGGGACTGGGTCCCTAGACTAGCTGGGCCCCTAGGCCCGGGCCTTGTGGGCCTAGGGGTAAATACGGCCCTGCCATCTAGTTGTGAAAGGATCTAAGCCAAGAATTTCAAATGCTGGTTAAATGTTAAGTTTTATTAGCGTAATCGACAATTTAATAAAATTTTGACAGTACAATAATTCGGTACCATGCAGCTGAAGATGGCCGTAGGAACTCCTTAACAGCACAGAATAAACCCATGGTGTTTGGGCTCGTCTGATTGTTCTTGATGAGCAATTAACGTTTGTGTAAGAAAGTACAGTCGATATTAAACAGTTCAGTGAACAGGTTCCTTTGATTGAGGTCACAAATAGCAACACCTTGCAAGATTTTAACGCGACTAAAGGACACGTAAGCTTTATCAAAAGTACTCGCCTAAGTGAATAACAGCTTTTTAGGATTCTGTAGTCAACAAGGAACCCTTAGTTTCACCATGTCCGTCCGTCCGTCTGTCTACAGCTTAGCTCAGAGACATAGTGGTAGAATAAATTTTTAAAAACTTTTTTTTTGTGTACCTGCCCTACACGTAAAAAAGTGGCGATGTATTTTTTTTAACGGTTTATCCCATGGTGTGGGTTATCGATGATTAGGTCTTTCAAAACTAAGTCAAGTTACCTAGAATCAACTGCAATTTTTATGGAGCTAAGTAAGCCACCCGTACTATTTGGATCCTGTAGAATGGAAACCTGGTTCTGTTTTAGGCCATAAGTAGCAGGTTCTTTCACTCATCCAGTACATTTAAAGTATATATTTTGATTGTCTTGGCTAATAACTTAGCCATTTTGTCATTATAAGTATTAACTTATTTAACTTTAACGATTTTTTCCCAGAATGTTGCTTAAGGCTATTTAAATCAAAATATATCCTTATTTCAATCTTAGAGAAGACGGCTTTCGTTACCACTGGCTTGGATCCTGTTGTCGTACACATAGTCAAGGATCAAGCTCGAGGAAAGACTGAAAACTGATTATGGACCTTAACCGGTGTAAAACCAAAAAAGTGTTAAATGTAGAAAATTCCGGGAAAAAACTTCTGTTTGTAAAAAAATATGAAATTAAAATAAAATAAAAAAATTTAAAACCCCCGACATGACCACCTGTATAAAGAAAGAAATAAAATCTACGAAATGTGCCTTTACAATGAACAGTAGAAAAAGAATCCAAGCTTCGTTGCGTCGGGGGACCGCTAAGTAAATGAAATGGAGGACGCCCCAAATAAATGCATACTTACAATTTTGCGTTGAAAAATTTATATTTCATTTCACTTAGGTTAGGTACTTAGCGGTCCGCCGAACGCAACGAAGCTTGGATTCTTTTTCTACTGTTCATTTTAAAGGCACATTTCGTAGATTTTATTTCTTTCTTTTTACAGGTTGTCATTTCGAGGGGTTTAAATTTTTTTAATTTTATTTTTATTTCTTTCATCTGTTTTTATTTTTGTCTGTTTATTTGACCGCGCATCACTTGATAAGGGCTGAATTAATTTTGATGAAGCTTCATTAATCTGTCGATAAAATCCCCGGCCATATTATACACTATAAAATATATACTAATAAAGGGGGGGGGAGTGTAAACGAAAGGTTTACAGTACCTTTGAATATAATTAAATAAATACATGTTTTATAAATAGCTGTCGCCGCGTCTAGATTCAAGTGTTTAGTTTACAAAACAATTAATAAGCAAATTTATGGCTAGCGATAATTTTTTCAACTATCGTCTCGTGAGAAATCTCAAGTGTCCAGCTCATTTAGAACAAGTAATGAAAAGGTCGTATGAACATTAGATTCACATATGCTTTATACCTTATTATTATTGAATGCGTTGTCCTTTAAATCAAAAGGGCATATATTGATAGTAATTTTATATGTGATAGACCGTTTAGTTCCGCAGTATTGATATGCGTAAAATATTATTTTGAAAAAATAAGGCTTATTATTTTCGCGGCGACAGAAAAATTAAAGAGCAGCAAACTATTTGCAACTAAAATAATAACTTGTCAGCGACTAAATATTTTGGCAATTATTTATATTAAATGAGCTTTAAACTAAGGATATTTTAAAATTCAAATAATGGCAGCTACTTTAAGGTAGCAGAAATAATAAACAAGATTACTGAAATCATAGGCGAGGTACTATAAATAATGACTTGGCGACTAATATTAGCAGAAGATCCGACTCGGCCGGGTTAGGTTAGGTTGGTTTTTTTTTATATCCCTAAAAAGCGCTCCTTTTATTTTTTTATGACCTTGATTTATTTTATATGCAATCTCCATTGAACAATTAGAGTAGGCCATTTTCAACCTTTTATCCGCTGTCATGTTTCCGCTTAATTAGTTAATTCAGTCGCCATAACTCGATGCTAGTTTATATTGAAACAAAGCCGAAAATTGATTACTTAGCTGCTACTTTTTACTTTATACTAGTCTCCGCAATTAGTCGCCAACTTATTATTTTTGCTACCCCCTTTAATTTTTTATAAATCCCTAAATCAGATTAATTTGTCGCCGCGTTAAATACATGCCAAAAAATAATAGGGAGTAGGGATTAAGAGTTCGGATTGGGAGCTGGTCGGTGACGCGCGCGTATAAACTAGCCCCCTTTATTATTGATTTTCTTTACATTCAGTAAAATAAAATATTCTAGGTAGAATAGGTTTTCTTAGTCACGAAGTGAATAAACGCAAATCGCGAGTGTAAGCTTAGGTTTCGGAATCGTTTACGTCGTTTAATAAAAACGGACTATAGACATTATATTTCAAACTTTAAGTGCTAGAGATTTTGCCTTATTTAATTTAGTGTTAATTAATGTAATGTTTAGTACAACAGGGAGTCCACTTTTTCAGTTTTTATCATATAGGTGCTGCTGTGTTCTGCAATTTCGAGTCGAGTCATCCTCTGTTGCCATTGTCTTGTCATTGTAGATCACTTCTGCAATTGTTCGACCACAAGGATGGCGAGTTCGAGTGTTCGAGAGTACGAGTGTTCCAGACAATATTTAGGAATCTAAATTATATTTTTATTTAATACTGTCTAAAAATTATGGATGTGATTTATCCTTGCATTTCAATATTTTTATCGATAAATTCACAGTTAGTATTTTAAATAGGTAGTTAGGTATTAAGGGCATCTGCGCCCAGGCCATTGCTGATACTTTGCTGGCTAAATAGTTAAATTCACTCCAATCTTATGTAGCTCCCGTCTTGTCGGTTTGCCTGATTGGAGTTATAAATTACTTAGGGATTATCGCAGCACTAGGACCAGTAGTGTACGCCTAGATTGTGATGACTACTTGCTGCTAGCTTAGGCAGGGCATCGAGATCGTCTCTGACCGGTCGGAGTATACTCGGTAGGACGAGATTCAGTGACGGCTGAAATACGTCCCGATATATTTTTCCCTTAACCACTATGGTTCCCTCTTTTTAGGCTACGTAGGTAGGAGAGACGAATTAATGGATGATGTCGACTATATGTTGAGTGACGGTTTGATTGTTTAATGGATTTATTAGGCCATCAATAAGGTCGTAGGGCAGGTGAAGTCTGTTGACTTGCTGCTTGGCCGGGTTATAGGCGTGAAGGGAGACCCGGTTCTTAAAAAAAAAATATAAGCTAGGTTCCCATTTTTGACCTCAAGGTCTAACTTCCTAAGGTACCTTTGAAGTCGAGTTTTTCAGCTCGTCGTTGTTATCATCGAACCAGATTTCACTTTCTATATTTAATATTAATATAATTTAGTTTTACTATAGTTTTAAATTATATAAATAAATAAATAAATAAAAATAAAATAAAAATCATTTATTTCGACCAGCTGGGATCATAGTGCTTACAAAATATGTTAGTAACAGACTGAAATTCTTATCCTACGGTTAGTGTAACATTATTATTATAATATAGTTCGCATTTAATAAATTCGCTCAGTACTTACAAGGGCTTGAAAGGCTTGATTGTCAGTACATGAACCATATGGCAGTGGTTCAAATACTGACAATCAAACCTTTCGGCAAATGCCCTCAGGATGCCGTTAGCGCTAGCCCGCACCCTGCGCGCCAGGGATGTGCACCGCTTTCTCATGGTTGCATAAAAGCAATCAACCCCTGCTTCTGCGAACATCCCAGACGCACTACAGAAACGAGGTAGCCCCATCAGCACCCTGAAAGCATTGTTGTACTGCACGCGTAGAGCATTGTACTGTTTTTGCGTGTAAGAGACCCACAGACTGCTCGTGTAAAGGGATGTACAGAAGGCTCTGAATAGCGTTCTGAGTAGCGTTTAATATATATATGATTATTATATATTAATTTTATTCCGGTTTAGCTTATGCTGATTTGGGTTAGTTTGCATGTTCACTAAAATTTATTTTGATCTACTTTAACATTTGATAATTTATGTTTTATCGGAATTATTGCGTTTCGTTGACTTTATTTTATTACGGTCGGTTTTACTTTAAACCGAAATTTGTTTATTACGGATTTTCTTTTTATTATTTTCGTTTATTGCGGACGGTTTTACTTTTAAACCGAAATTTGTTTATTACGGATTTTCTTTTTATTATTTTCGTTTATTGCGAACGGTTTCACTTTAAACCGAAGTTTTCGTTTTATTACGCATTTTGATTTATTATTTTATTTTAATGCGGAAGGTTTTATTTTAAGCCGTAACTATTTTAATTTACTTCTTTTGCGGATTTTATTTTCTTAAATATTTTATTTATTTGAAATCGGTTTTATTTTAATCCGATTTCTTTAACACAACGTAAAAGGGTCCTACATTTAGTACTAGACGATCACACGTATTTTTATTTAAGGCCAATATTTTAGATAACTCGTATTTTATTTGAATAGTCTTATACATATACTTACTTATATAGGTATATTAAGGTTTATTTACAGTAGCCACTACACTCGATTGAGTTAGCACCTGACGTTCTGGCGCTACTTAGGAATAAGGTGCAAACTTTTTTCAAACATGTGCTACGACTATCGAGTTCCCTGATAAACTAACAGATGGCGCTAAAATTAACATGTGATATGTGTCAGCCGCTGAGGAAGAGTTTTGCGAAATTAATTCTAAGTTTAGAAGAGGGGGAACGGATATCAACGAATTAAATTATATAATAACTCCTACGTTGCTCCCTGGTGGCAAAACAGCTCGCACAACTTTCAAGATCCCAATAGATTTGGACATCACGGAAAGTCCTGTCTGCGTGATATCAAGAAACTGTGACAAAGCCGAACTGACACAGGCCGATTTCCACGCGTGCGGAGCCACGGGCACAGCTAGTAGGTATAGGTACAATATACATATGAGGCCCGTACAAGTAGAAAAATACAAAACCTATTTCATTTTTGTATTTTTTTAAATACCCAACAATCTGTAACTTTTTTTAATGACAAGATAGGTTATTCCTAAATACTTACGTATAAAAAACTCAAGGTTATCCAAAAATGTCATCTATTCAAAATTTGTTTAATTTTTTTATTTAAAAGATAAAAGAGAAGACTTGACATTAAATTATCAACAAATTATAGGTACATGAAAATATTACTTTCTATGTAGGTAAGTGAAATAAAAAAATACCTGGCGAGTTGCTTTACTAAGTGTAACATTCTGAAAAAATAAAAAATACTTTATAAATGAGTATTAATTCTAAACGAAGTCTCGGTATAGTTCGAAGCCCATTTCTTAAGCGAATCCCATTAGCTTTGTACCCGATGAACAATACTCATTATCTGTATTGTTAACTGTGGTCACAGCTGCCACTTCGAAAGGTAAGGCGTTATAAGTGCAAAATACTTTTACACTAAATTAGTCTTTAAGACAAACGAAATAAGGTTTACTTTTAAACAAAGAGAACACAGATGTTGGTCACTTCGTAAGTGAAAGAGCAGTGAAGTTCCTATCGATGCTTATAATGACAATGAAGTGACCAACATCTCTGTTAAAAAGCCCTTACTCTTTACGTTATACTTACGTCTCCCGACATAAAAACACAAATGGATTACGTAACACAATATAACTCGTTTCCGTTGATAAAGTCTTCTGAACCTCCCCAGCTCGCTAAATCCTCCCCTTTAACACCAAAATAAGTCAGATCTTACGCGACAATATTACAAACAAAAGCAGTAGTACACCGGGAAGACTGCAAGGAAGACCCGCCAGCTCGTCCCACAAAATCAAAAAAAGATCAAAAATATCACGAAAATATTGACATCGACAACCTCATAAACGACGTTTTTCCGGACGATTTTAAAAAACATAGTGTAGAAGAACAAAAAGAAAATAGTGTTGATTTTAACGAACTGGTGAGCAGACTAAAAGAAATATTGTTTCTAAAGGGTGTAACTATACAGATGAAAGTGCATAAAGTTATACAATTTTGCATTCAGTGGATGATCTTATTATGCGTGGATAAACTCTCGACCTGGCCGATTTTAAAAACTATTATGGATTTTTTTATAAATGTTCAGTAATAGTAAAAGGAATATTAAAATTAAAATACTACTATGGAACGCTCAAAGCCTTAGACCAAAGTTATTGGCCTTTGAAAATATTTCGATTCAAGAAATTAGAAAAGATCCACGTTGCTGCCGTATGCGAAGCTTGGTTAGAACCTGATAGCCGCTTAACGATTTCAAACTATAACATTTATCGCAAAGACCGGGATGCCTCATACGGAGGGCTCGCGTTGTTCGTACATAGATCGGTGCAGGCGCAGTTACATAATGTCAATTGTAGTAACCCGGGGATAGAACTGCTTTGCTTGCAGGTTTTTAACTGTGATCAAATAGAATTCATATCAGTCGTGTATTGTTCTCCATCGGTTAAAACAAGTCAAAAGGACTGGGATAGTATATTTTCGGCAAAAAAAAAATCCTCATTCTTGGGGATTTCTTTAATGAGAAATCAATATTGGAGACATAAAAAGAAGCCCTTGTTAATTGTAGTTCGCGAGCTTTTAGAAAATATACCTATACACATTTCCGATCAACTCGAACCTTTTACAATGGACACCTGGAGCAGCAACGTGGACCTTTCTAACATTATGTGCCTTTATGTTGAGGGTATAGAGAAAGCTAAAACGCAATATGATATGCATATGTTAAGAGAAACGTGTGAACAGTTTTTAACGTCAAAATACCCTGACTATATATATACTGATGGTTCGAAACTCAAAAAAGGTGCAGGGTTGCCAATTTATGATCCACAGACAAATGGTTGTATAAAGATGCAAATAAATAATAATATTTCTGTTATGCACATAGAATTAGTCGCACTTGCAGAGGCAGTTGCTTATATAGAATCTTTTCAGTGTGGTAACTTCGTTATATGCACAGATTCTCGAAGTGCCTTACAGTATTTGGCTCGATGCACCTCGAACTTTCGAGGAGCACCGATAGCCTATAGTATTTTACAGTCTGTCATCAAATTAGAAACGTTAAATTTAAAAAATTTCTTTCAGTGGGTTCCATCACACATTGGTCTGAGGGGCAATGAGTCGGTTGATCGTCTTGCTAAAGAAGCAGCAACAGATGGAATAATATATACATGTTTGCCTTCCATACCGATTGTCTAACCGTGGCAAAGTCCAAATGCAAGGACTTATGGAAACA
This sequence comes from Apotomis capreana, assembly GCA_947623375.1. Lineage (NCBI taxonomy): Eukaryota > Metazoa > Arthropoda > Insecta > Lepidoptera > Tortricidae > Apotomis > Apotomis capreana. The sequence goes on from OX392520.1 coordinate 6,532,458, forward strand.
ACATTTCGATGAGCGGTCCCTAAGTAAAGTAATATGGTACAGTACAGAACTATTCAGCCTAATCTGAGTCAGGTGCCATGGTTTAGAGGATCTGGTTTGGATAGAAAAGATATTGTGACAGCCCTTAGACTTCGATCCGGACACATTCCACTAAATAGTTTTGCATTTTTGATGGCCAAGAGTGATACACCTAAATGTACCGAGTGTGGAGCTAAAGAAGATGCCTTGCACATCATGGTGGAATGTGTACGGAACGAAGTAGAACTAAAGACAAGACTTTTTATTGAGAAATAATGTGAACACTTTTGATATTGGTATATGTAACACTATTTTAGCCCACCCATTGTCTAAGATTGCTAAGGAATTATATAAACTTGTTAACATAGGTATTAATGAGTGAACTTGAGTGATTTGTAACGATGGGGGTGGCATCATCATTTCTGATGAAACTCCTTTTTCATTAATAAAGATAAAAAAAAAAAAATCTAAACAGTAAAGAGATCTAAGTTACAAATAGTTAGAGGGAAAACTATAGGTATAAAACATATACCTCTAACTATTTGTAATCATCATCATCATCATCATCTTAGCCATAGGACGTCCACTGCTGAACATAGGCCTCCCCTTTGGACCTCCATATATACCGGTTGGAAGCGACCTGCATCCAGCGCCTTCCGGCGACCTTTATAAGGTCATCTGTCCATCTTGTAGGTGGACGTCCTACGCTGCGCTTGCTGGTCCGAGGTCTCCACTCGAGCACTTTTCGGCCCCATCGGCCATCTGCTCTGCGTGCTATGTGGCCTGCCCATTGCCACTTCAACTTGCTAATCCGGTGAGCTATATCGGTCACTTTAGTTCGTCTACGGATTGCCTCATTTCTAATTCAATCACGTAGAGACACCCCGAGCATAGCCCTCTCCATTGCTCGTTGAGCGACTTTGAGCTTTGAGATGAGGCCGATAGTGAAAGACCACGTTTCGGTGCCGTAAGTCATCACTGGTAACACACATTGGTTGCAGACTTTCGTCTTGAGGCACTGAGGTATGTCGGACGAAAAGACATTGCGTAGTTTCCCGAACGCTGCCCAGCCGAGTTGGATTCGGCGGTTGACCTCTTTCTCGAAGTTGGACCTACCTAATTGGACCACTTGTCCTAGGTAGATGTATGAGTCAACAACTTCGAGTACCGAGTTTTCAACAGAGACTGGGATGGGCACAACCTTGGCACTTGACATGAGTTTCGTCTTGTCCATGTTCATTTTTAAGCCCATCCGTTGAGAAACTCGATTGAGGTCATCGAGCATCATGCTGAGTTCCTCCATCGACTTTGCCATGACTACGATGTTGTCGGCAAACCGAAAATGAGTGATGTATTCGCCATTGATGTTGATGCCAAGTCCTTGCCATTCCAGGAGCTTGAAGGCATCTTCCATAACGGCCGTAAACAGTTTCGGGGAAATAACGTCCCCCTGTCTTACGCCTCTTCTCAATGGAATGGCCTTTGTGCTCTGCTCCTGAACTCGGACCGACATGGTGGCGTTACTATACAAACACTTCAACACTTCAATGTACCGATAGTCAATATGGCATCGCTGAAGTGACTCGAGCACCGCCCATGTTTCCACCGAATCGAAGGCTTTCTCATAGTCCACAAACGCTAAGCATAATGGCAAGTTATACTCTTCAAGTATAACTTGCCGCAGCGTATGTATGTGGTCTATGGTACTATAGCTTCTTCGGAAACCGGCTTGTTCGGGAGGCTGGAAGTCATCACGTCTATGTTCGAGACGGTTCGTGATGACCCTTGAAAACAACTTATAAACATGGCTTAAAAGCGTGATGGGCCTGTAGTTCTTCAATAGGCTGTTATCACCTTTCTTGAAGAACAGTACCACCTCGCCTCTATTCCATGCTTCAGGCATTTTGCCCTCGGACAAGACGGAATTAAAGAGCTTCTGGAGGACCTTAAGTACCGGTGTTCCACCCGCTCTCAGAAGCTCTGAGGTGATCCCGTCTTCGCCCGGCGCCTTGTTGTTCTTAAGCTGCTTCAGGGGCATCCTAATCTCGTACAGACTGATGTCCGGGATGTCTTCGGTATAATGTCGGGACAGCTTGGCTCTTGGATCGCCTACCAAGCTGTCAACGGGCTTTGCGATTGAAGTGTATAACTGACCATAGAACCTCTCGATCTCGCCTAGAACCTCTGCTTTGGTCGACGCTATGCTGCCATCTTCCCGTTTCAGCTTGGTCAGCTGGCTTTGTCCAATAGACTTGTCCTTTGCGAACACTTTGGAGCCTTTGTTCTGCTCAATGGTCTCTTTAACACGGTTAGTATTAAAGAGCCGCAGATCATGTCGCAAGGACTTCGATATACGTCTATTAAGCTGCCTATCTGACCTCGCGTCATCGGGAGAATGCAACTGTAGCGAGCGTCGTTCAGCCATGAGGTTTAAGGTTTTAAGGTTTTACTATTTGTAATACTTATAATAAATTATAATACTTATAATATAATTGTAATATGTCTTTCCAATATCAATAAAAAAAAATGTGTTCTTCTTTATAATGAATTTTTAAATTAATAAGATTATCAAAAAAATTATACGGTATTTTTTTAGGTATGCACCTACGTAACATGCACACTAGGTATGGATTTCAAAACACATGTACATAGTTAAAAGCTTAATAGTGATATGTGTTTACAAACCCCCACCCCAGCCTGGTGAGAGCAACAACTTCCAACTATTTATAACTAGACTAGGTAAGTAAATTACTAGAATCACCTTTATTTAAACAGAACAATGTTATAATCGTAGGAGATTTCAATATTGACCTGTTGATAAAATCTAAGGAAAAAAGTAAATTAATTGACCTTCTTAAATCCGTGGGCCTAAGGTCTCTTTTATTGACTCCTACTCGCATCTGGAGTACCACGAAAACATGTATGGATCATGCTTACAGCAATGTAGATAAGGATAGTGTACAATATGTTGAAACATTTGACATGAATTTATCTGACCTTATGTGTAATTGTGCGATTAATAATTAAGAAAACACTACAATGTAACAATACAATATGGTAACGACTATTCTCTGAAAAAAACATTTATGAATTTAACTACAGTTTGTTTAACTATGACTGGAACTCAATATTACGCAAGCCCTTTTCCCCTAGCTTACTACTGGATTCTGTATTAAACACCATTTCACATTTTTTCGATACTCACTTTCCCTTAAAAAAGTATCCTACATAAAATGTCAAACAAAATCTGGGTAAGTGACCATGTGAAACACGTCCGTGCCAAGCTCCAAAAGGCGAAATCTACCATATCTAGTTGCGATTCATTAAATTCAAATAAAACACTAGACACAATCACCGCGCTTGAGAATGAGTACGCCAGTTCAATTTATCATGCTCGTAGGGAATATTTCAATCGGTCTATAGCCAAAAGTGACAACATCTGCAAAACATTGTGGCGATTAATCTCTTACGAGACATGCAGACGTGATGAACTGATGACAAGCAGGGCACTCTCGACGTACTGATAAGCAGATCGGCTGCCACGTCCAGCGAGTAGCGCGCCGCCGAGACCGCCGCCGCGCTAAACAGGTACTATGTCAACTCGATCAACAGCACCAACGCACACATAGACATACCAGCTGCGCTTGATTACCTATCGAACTACGTAGACAAACATTCACATTGCATTAACTTCGTTCACATTACGCTGTCTGAATTATTAAAAACAATAAAACACATCAAACGCAAAGATTCGAAGGATATTAATGACATGTCCACACGCCTTTTCGACTCGTTACCACAATTTCTTATGGAGATCATTTTGTAGTATGTTTAATGGATGGTGATGATGAGTGTGGAACACGGTACCTATCCTTCCAGTCTTAAAAAGGTCAAAGTTCAACCAATATACAAAGGTAAAGGCAAGATGGATATTGTAAAACATTTCAGACCAATCTCACAATATTTTTAAAAATATTCGAGCGATTACTACGTAAGCGACCAACTAATGTCACATTTTAACAGAAATAACCTGCTAAATACGCAGCAATATGCGTACCAACCTGGGCGCTTGACGATTGATGCAGTGCGGATGTCTTGGGAAGGGTGATGAGACACCTGGAGGGGCGCAGGCGCGTAGCAGCAATATTCTGTGATTTGTCACGTGCCTTCGAGCTGGTGAGCCATCCCCTACTCTTGGCGAAACTTAACCATTACGGAGTCACTGGTAGTTTTCTTGACATAATCACATCCTTCCTTGTGAGCAGACAGCAGTTAACGTCCGTACACGGCACCAGGTCAGAGCTCCTAAACCTGGGTGACCGATCGGTGCCCCAAGGATCCAGCATAGGAAACAACCTCTTCCTCTTCTAATGATTGACTTCACAACTGCTTCGGACCTAGCGGAATTTGTCTTATTCGCGGACGATGGGTGCGTCTTCGTCGCTGCAGATACTCACGCCCAGCTCAAGGTCAAACTCGCCAAAGTAATGAGTCAAATAGCATTGTGGTTCTCAGCGAACGGTATGGCACTAAACGTCGACAAAACGAACATCACTGAATTTGGGCTGCGCGGCAGGAAAGAACATGATCTGCATGTCGTTTGCAACGGACAAACCGTTCCGCAAGTAGATCAGGTGAAGTATTTAGGCCTGACTATTGACGCAGGTCTCACCTGGGGTCCTCACATCGACAGCTTATGTGACAGCTTATCGTCTGCATGTTTTGCGCTCAGCAGGCTGCGCCCTAGTGTACACGTAAATAACATAAAGAAGGCGTATTACGGTTATATCCACTCACTACTTGCCTATGGTGTAGACATCTGGGGCGACGCTGCAGAGCGAGAAAGGCCATTCAGACTGCAGAAGCGAGCAATTCGTATAATGGCCGGCGCGCCGTGGGACAGCCCTGCTAGAGACTTGTTCAAGGAGCACAAAGTACTAACCTTACCTAGTTTATACATTCTTGAAGTCGCTAAATACGTAAGAAAAAACCCAGAACAGTTCCCAACGTTCGGAGATGCTCACGACCGCAACACAAGGAGCCGTAACTTCCTGCGACCACCACCGATAAGGTTATCCAAATCCAAAAAGTTTCTACTTTCAATTGGCCCAAAAGTATACAACGCAATACCCACTGACATAAAAAAACCGGCCAAGTGCGAGTCGGACTCGCGCACCGAGGGTTCCGTACACACACTTTCCATCCCTAAGTGGTTAAGTTAAGTTTGCACCTGGTATGTATAGCGCCCCATATAAATTAGTTGCAAAGTTAGGGATTAAAATATTAAAAAAAACTACTTACTAGATCTCGTTCAAAACAATTTTCGTTGGTAGTTTTTATAGTAATGTACATCATATGTTTTTTTTAGATTTTTCATTTTCTTGTTTTAGAAGTTAGAGGGGGGGACCAACTTTTTTCCACTTTGAAAGCGTCTGTCACGCAAACTATTCGGTTTAGAAAAAAAATATTTTATAAACCTCGATATCATTTTTGAAGCTATCTATAGATAACGTATGTGTTTGATGAAAAAAAAATTTTGAGTTTGAGTTCTAAGTATGGGGAGCCCCCAATATTTATTATTATTTTTTTATTTTTGCATCAAAACCTTAATGCGGTTCACAGAATACATCTACCTACCAAGTTTCAACAGTATAGCTCTTATAGTTTCGGAAAAAAATGGCTGTGACATACGGACGGACAGACGGACAGACATGACGAATCTATAAGGGTTCCGTTTTTTGCCATTTGGCTACGGAACCCTAAAAACGCACCTAGTGACAGAACATTTTTATATAAACTAAAAAACAAACTGACATGGTAACATCGCTTCTTTTGTGTTACGAAAGTTACTCATTATCGTTACACAAAGGAATCAATTAAGTTTTGTTTCAATTAAATAATTAAAGTGTACGTGTATTTTGAAAAATACTCTAACTCGGTAAAAAACCGGTTCATAAATGGCAGAGTTCTGTCTGAGGTAACAAACAATAAAATAAAACCGAATTGAGAACTTCCTCCATTTTGAGGTAGATTAAAAACGTGTGATTGATGAAATGTCCTTAGTGATCAGAATTGACTTATTCGTAGATTATGGAGACATCGTAATACGTTGCATAGGTAATAATAATTACGTACGTCAGTACGCGACATCAACTCCTGAAACAATAAAATACATTCTTATTCTTACGTACTACATATTTCACAGACAAAATCACAACAGTGCACTTTTTAAACCTGTACGAATTTTTTATACTCTATGGTACCCGCTACTGAACGCTAATATTTCATATCACAACCCTCTAAGTAAGTACTTGTATTCCTTTTGAAATTCATGAGAGCTAAGTAGCTCTCATGAATTTCAAAAGGAATTCATCAGGATATTTTATAAAAAAAAACCAGCCAAGTAAATAATACAAAACAAAAGGCATCACGCTGTTAAGATGTTTCCTGAAATCATGACTAGGTACCCTTCATAGAAAAATGATTTACAATACAAATGTAGAATTTTATAATACTTAGTAATATCTTGAGGATTCTGGTAACAGTTTCAAAGCTTATGGATTTATGGAATCTAAAAATGTGCGCACCTTTGAAGTCACATAATTATTTGAAAGCCATTTTATTATATGTTTTATTTACTCTATTTTATGACATTTTGAGTTTCTTTTTATGTATACGTAATTAATAATTACAGTATGTTGTATAATTTAACATCAGTTTACACCCCTAATATTCATTCAAGTCATTTTCGAAAAACATGTACATAGTTATAGGCTTCATAAAAACAAAAATACGATCGCTTCTTTTGTGTTACGAAAGTTACTCATACAAAAGATATGGGTAACTATCGTTACACAAAGGAATCGATTAAGTTTTGTTGTAATTAAAGCCCTTAACAATGTACATTTATTTTAAAAATTACTCATATTATACTCACTCGGGCCGTTTTATAAATGGTCGCAGCAGCGTCGAATGCAGTAGACAATATCTCCTTAGTGGCGTCATCTGGTCCATATAGTTCCTGCAGTTCCTGCAACAGATATACGACTAATTTCGTGTACACGAGCATGATATTCTCTGGCAGATAAAATTTAATTAGAGATACCCTGCGGTCATTTCTTTCTGAAGACCAAACGAAAAGGTCTCCGGTTATAACATGACATGAACTTATCGGATTTGGTCAGGTCTCATTACCAGTGAGTCAGACTTGGTTTTGGAGTACAGTCGAGTTCACTTACATCTACACACTTACGAGAACAAAAATATCTGAACACGACCCTATTGTCAGGAGCATAAAATCGTGTTCAGATATTTTTTTTCTCGTAAGTGTGTAGATGTAAATGAACTCGACTGTACAAACCCAGTAACGGGAATATCTCCACGCTGCAGGAGAGAATGGTAGGTATTCGGTTCCTATTGTGATACGGTAAGTCCGACCCGAGGAGATGATCATAAGGACCAGGACTGATTTAGTCCTCACTACCAGTGAGTCGGACTTTTTGTGGGACTATAACCCGCTAATGGGATTATCTCCGCGCCTCTGGAGTTATTTGCGGGGGAGGGTGACGCGGGCGCACTGGACGCATGGACTGCGTTTTGAATAGACTGAAACGGGTATATACATTACACGTCACAACTACGTAGAATCAAGACTTAAGATCAAAATACTCTTTGATCGATAACAAATAACAAACGAAATTCAACAAGTCTTACCGCTCGTGCTTTTAAAATGTTGCTGGCGTTGTAGCGTTTATGCTTTGGAGCGTGTTTCTAAAATAAAAATATAAAGTTCACCATTTTCATCACCTTTTTTATAATCACGTTTCTATAAGGTTCACTAATAACTAAAGTTCCCGAGTTCGTTTTTTAAAAACAATGTACTTATGGCGAGTGGAAGGAAATGGTGATTTCTAAAATCCTAAGGGTCGTAACTTTACCCACAGAAAATTCGGAAAAAAATATGTTATTTATGATTATTTCTTTAAAAAAATATACTTGGCGTTATGTTTAAAACAATTAATACTATTCATTTTTGCGGATACCCTTGAAATGTCGATAAACGTTTCACCGCATGCTTCATTTCGTCGACAATTTTTACTCGTAAGTCATACATTTTTCAGACATTTTGTAAATTATTACCTTTAGATTAGATTAGGTTAGGTTAGGTTTGTAACATTCAAAAATATTTTATGGTTTCAAAAAAAAAAATGCTTTCGATGAAATGAAAATTCGATGAAACGTTTGTCGACATTTCAAGGGTAAACCACATTTATGAAACATTTAATATGGGTACACCACACAACTTCAACTGGCGAGGAAACTAAACTGTGATAGTGCCGCACCCTGTTCTTTCTATATTTCCCCCACCACCCCGCAAGAAATTCAAAGCCTTATACGGAACCTCGACCCACATAGCGCAGCTGGCTCTGACGGAGTGAGCAATAGGCTTTTAAAGGAGATAGGCGATGAAGTTTCCGCCCCCCCCCCTGGCAGCAATCTTTAATCTTAGTATTGCGACGGGCTGTTTCCCGCAAAATTGGAAGGTAGCAACTGTCATCCCTATTCAAAAAAGCGGCCCCACATCCGCTGCTGAAAATTATCGTCCCATCTCTCTTTTGGGAGCTTGCTCCAAACTGCTCGAACGGGTCATAAATAAACGTCTAGTAAATTACCTGGAAAAGAACACACTTTTATCTGACAGGCAGTTCGGTTTCCGTAAAGGTTTGTCGACTGAGAATGCAGTAATTACTTTAGTAGACTCTGTAGTTTCTCATCTGGATGGGGGTCGACACTGTGTCGGAATCTTTCTCGACCTAGCCAAGGCCTTTGACACGGTCTCGATCCCTATACTTCTGAAGAAGCTGGAATTGTTTGGCATTCGCGGTATCGCCCTAGACTGGTTCGCTAGTTACCTGTCGGATAGAAATCAGCTTCTAAAGATCGGTGACAGCCGGAGTGAAATTCACTCAGTGTCATTTGGCGTACCACAGGGTAGTATTTTAGGTTCCACTCTTTTTATTGCGTACATGAATGATCTCATGCGTCTCGATTTAGATAAATGTGAAACCCTGTGTTACGCCGACGACACTGCATTATTGTTTTGTGGCAACTCGTGGCAAGAAGTAGCGAATGCTGCAACTGAGGGTTTGCGTAGTGTTTCGAACTGGTTAAATCACAATCTGCTGACCATCAACGCTGCTAAAACTAAATATCTGTGTTTCCACAAAACAGCTACGTCTCGCCCTACGACTTTTCTGGATTTCCTTAGAATTCACGGAACCGGTTGTGCTGCCCCCTCTGAAGCGCATAATTTCAGTTGCAACTGCGTCTCGATTAGTAAAGCCTGCTCTTTGAAATACTTAGGGGTTACATTGGATGAAAATCTTAACTTTAAAAGTCATATTGCAAACACAACTAGTAAAGTGCGCTAATTCATTTATACATTTATCACAATTTTTGAGGTATTGTGCAGATGAAAATCTGCTGAGATTGGTTTACTTTACCTTGTGTCAATCCGTTTTGGGCTATTGTATTCTTGCGTGGGGTGGATGCGCAAAATCTTCTCTAATCTCCTTAGAAAGAGCTCAGAGGGCGGTTCTGAAGGTCAGCCTTCGTAAACGCTGGCGTTACCCTACTGTAAACCTCTATAGAGAGGCTAAAGTTTTAAGTGTTCGCAGGTTATTTTTGCTACGAGCCACAATTTTCATGCATAAGCAGACCTTGCAACTCCCATCCTATCCTGATTTATTAAATAGGAGAGTTTTTAAAGTCCCTCTTCCATCCGTAAAAACTGCATTCGCAAAACGCTTCAAAAAATACATCTTACCGTTTGTATATAACAGAATAGTTAAATTATGCGACATTAAACTCTGCCGCGTCACCACAGCTAAAACTAAATTACTGGAGCTCCTACTGTCCTGGACTTACGATCAGGCTGAAGAAGCCTTAAGATAAAATTTGCAACCACACTACACTCACACACACTAACACTACACTCATATATCACACTTCACACATCTTTTTTATTTAAGAACTACTTGACTTGTAGATAATTGCAATTAGAATTAGGAAATTAAGAATGTTTTTTATTACCATCAGCATCATTATCTACCTTTCTTACTTTAGTTAACTTTTTGTTTTTGAACTGCTTTCTGTTTATTTAATGTAATTCTGATATTCTATTCCAAAACATTACTGTTGTTCTTTGATAGTCGCTCTCATAACGCTGTAATTCTCGAATAAGGCTTGACCTCCACGATACAGGCTTTGCCTAGTGTGGAAGTCACTGAATCACCATTTTGTATTGACTTTTTACTTGGTAAATAAAGAATTTATTATTATTATTATTTATTATTACTTTATATTGTAAAGCAAACCAAAGAAAATGGTTAAATTGTGGTGTGTACCCACATAAAAAAAAATTACTTTACATGTTAAAGGAAGAAAAATTTTTTGTTTACAGAAATGGCATCTTTTATTGATACCTTAATGCCTCAGTACAATGTGAGGGGTAATTTATTTTCCACCCTGTATAACTGTAATTCTTTGAATTTTATAGAACGCTCTTAGTATAGATTACCTTGACCGGGGCACCCATATATACCGGGTCGTCAAACCCGGTATCTTCTTCGTCGTCCTAAAAAACAATATTGAATAATGATTAATATGTCAATTTATTAATTTCAATTAATTAGTTCCTTTATTCATCCATAGTTTATCAGTAAGGTGGTATAAGTAAGATTAGTGTTTACTCATAGTAATTAATAATTAATTAATGATTTATATTTCCATGTAACATATTATTATAGGGATAGGGATATGCCCTTAAGCTTCTCTGTGCAGAACCTCTCCATAGTGCAGCCGTATCTCTCAGCAACCGCTCTTATAGTTGGGTAGGGCCTGCAAGTATTCGAGTTTTCCTTTTTTTCAGGAGATATTCGAATTATTCGAATAGTTTAAATATTTTTTTTTAATCCTTAAAAGACACCTTTTTAATTTCCAGTGGTAAAACAAACAGCAATTCGTGAACTTATTCATATTTTTTGTAGACAACAGTAATTATGAAACAATAATACCTATCAATATAGTGGCGACGACAATGCAGACCGAAATCGACTGCGGAGAGAGAAGCCTCCTGACCGGACGATAGACGCTGTGTCCAAAAGTAAAACCTTCTGTATCTGTCACTAGATCCAGCCATCTAACCAGACCCTCTTAAAGTGTTTCAGCTAAACCCTGTAAGGGCCTTGTACCCAAATAGCTCCTTCCATACGTCCTTGCGGTCATCGGTGCTAAGCAGATCCGGTAGAAGTGACGTGAAGGCTTTGTCTACTGCTACATTGGGATCTCATCCTTGTTATTTATTTATTTAAACTATATTGCACTACACAAAAATCAGTACAAATGGCGGACTTAATGCCAAATGGCCTTCTTTACCAGTCAACCATACTTGTTGTTTAATAAATACTCCCTGAGACTGTACTTGTCGCGGTTGTGGAGATTCTTGGCGTTTAAAAAGCCGCCTCTACTGTTACACGTTAATGATGGTTTTTAAACATGCCATGTGTAACGAGTAGCTAATCCTGCTGTCCAATGCTCCTAGCATAATCCGAATCCATCTCAGAACGCCACGGGAGCAAGTGAACAAGGGCTTCTCCCAAACCTTTTAACCACCCGACAAGAATTAAGTAATTTTGACAAACGACAAAAGAGGCGCTCCTTCAACGCCGCTTTATGTCCCCAGAAAACTCAATTTAATTTCGAAAAGAGATCTAAGGTGGCATTGACGCTGTTGTGTGGCTATCGCTACTAGCACTTTCTGTGACTGTCTGCAGCTCCACCTTGTTTTAACCTACTAATGCAGTCAGTTTAAAGTTGTCAATGTACAAAAAAATTGTAGCTCCCTCGGAAAGATATACGAGCGGATCATCCTTAGGTGAATACTCAATTTGTCTTATCAGAATTCGATCCTCATCGACGAGCAGTTAGGCTTTAGATCCGGACACTCGTGTGTCCATTAGCTGCACCGTATCGCAGAGCACGTGTTGGACGGTTTCTCGCAGTTGAAAGGGTTAAAAACCGATGCGATTTTTCTCAACGTAGCGAAAGCCGTCGATCAGGTTTGGCATAACGGTTTAGTATACACGTTGTACGAGGTAATAAATATAAACATATTTTAAAAAACTTAACCTAGCGTGCCGCCGGTAGCGGGCCCAGCCTACTGGTGGTTAGGGCTACAGCGAGAGGAAGCTCCTGACGATGCGCGCCGTGCTATAACGGCGTACGGGTATGAGTAGATTTATGCATTGGTAAGCGTGGTAATCGCTTTTACTTCCGATGACACATGGTTATGAAGTTGTGTCGCTACTAATTTCCGTTTATTAATTTTATTCGGACAGCGTATTTTATTACGAACATTTAATCTATGTCTTTTTTCAGAAATGGCATATTTTATTCATACCTAATGCCTGGAAAAATTATGAGCGGTAATTTATATTTCACCCTGTATAGAAGTAACTTTGATTTTTTTTACAGAATATTAACATTAACAGTATAGATTACCTCGACCGGGGCACCCATATACACCGGGATGTCAAACCCGGTATCTTCGTCGTCTTCCTAAAACAAATGCAATTAATGAATTCCTTTATTAATCCATAGCATATGAGTAAGGTGGTATAAGTAAGATTATTGTATACTCATAATAATGAATTAATTAATGATTTATGTTTGCATATAACGTATTATTATTATAGGTCTATCTATGCCCTTAACCTGCACTGTGCAGAACCTCTGCATAGGGCAGCCGTATCTCTCAGGAACTCGCGTTGGGGAGGCCGGTAGGGCCTGCAAGTGTTCTAACGTTTTACGTATTCGAATATTCGTAATTTATTTCGGAGATATTCGAATTATTCGAATAGTTTAAATTATTTTAAAAAAAATTTAATGTGAAACAAACAGCACTTCGTGAACTTATTCGTAATTTTTTTTAGTGTTGCGGCGCGATATAAAAGAAACAATACTTAACCATACAATAGACGACAAGAGTGAAATCGACCGTCGAGAGAGAAACCTCCTGACCGTAGACGCCGTGTCCAAAAGTAAAACCTGTATCCAACTCAACTTATCTCTCTCGTATGAGAATTCGATCCTCGTCGACGAGCAGTTCGGCGTTAGATCCGGTCACTCGTGTATCCATCAGGTGCACCGTATCCCGGAGCACGAGTTGGACGGTTTTTCTCAGTTGAAAGGGTCACAAACCAGTACGATTTTTTTCGACGTAGCGAAAGCCTAAATATAAATACATAAAAAACTTGACCTAGGGTGCCGCTGGTAGCGGGGCAGGGCCCAGGCTACTGGTAGTTAAGTTTACAGCAAGAGGTGCTACGATACAGTACGGCTCCGCGCGGTAATTGCGGCCTAGAGTTAGGTGCGGGTCGATTCCGCCCAATCTCCTCTTCCAAAGCCCTCCTCAGCTGCTCATGGATCGACGTTGGCTAGGCTATGCGCTATGTTCGGGATCCTGCCGTTTTACCAAAATTATTTTCGTCAAATTTCATTACCAGCGAAGCTAGCGTGCCGCGGCAGTAGCCGGCAAAGCGCCAAAACCGACCTGGCTAGGTTAGGTCAAGTTAGAACTGCGACCATAACAGTGCGCGAGCTGAGCGAACGAAGCTACAAAACACTAGAATATAGAACCAATAGAAACAATAGAATAGAAGAACTAAAAACCGGCCAAGAGCATGTCGGGCCACGCTCAGTGTAGGGTTCCGTAGTTGCTCATCCTTCACAATAAACTACTGTTTTAAGCCCGAGTTTTACGTTAAGAAAGATTTTAATCTCTATAAAAAGGTCGTAAACGCCCTTGAAACTGTAATCACTTATTACCTTCTGGAAGTCAACTTACGACCTTTTAAAGAAAAAATGTGAAATTTGGCGATAACTCAAAAACGGCTCGACCAATTTTGTTCAATATAGTTTTAATTGAAATTACTTATAAGGCCTCATTAACATGAATTTTTCCGATTTTTTTTGACGCGTGGTTGAAAAGTTAGAGGGGGGGGGACACCATTTTTTTTTGTTTTTGGAGCGAATATTTACAAAACTGCTCACTTTATCAAAAAATAATGTTACAAGACCCCTATTATTTTTACAAGACCTATTCAACGACACCCCACACACCAGTGTTGAAAAGAAAAAAAATCACCCCACGTTAGATGTTCGAGAGGTACCCGAAAAAAAAATTTGTTAATTTTATTTTACCGTTCTGTCGGCGTTATACATACACATACTCATACCAAATTTCAGCTTTCTAGTACTAATGATCACGGAGCTAAGCCGCGGACGGACGGACAGACGGACATGGCGAAACTATAAGGGTTCCTAGTTGACTACGGAACCCTAAAAATACTAACTTAACTAGAATTTGGCTGGAGGGTTGTTCTTCCCGCAGCGCCGGAGCTACGAAGGAGTCGGTTTTGCCCAATAAAATGTTGCCCATACAAAACACGCTAATATACATCATAAAAAAAAAACATGTGTCCAGAAACTCCAACTTCAACTACAAAAGTTTGACGATACAATTCATTTGCCAGTTGGCATAACATATTTTGCGTAAAATATGTTATGCCAACTAAAACATTTGACTAAATGAAATTTGGTCAAAGTAGCAGTTGGCAAACAAATCATTGTCTTTAGCGTTTATGTGCCAAATATTAGGTTTGCGTAACAATTGTTTGCGAAAATTTAATTTGGCAAACGATTATTTGGCGAATGAAATTCTTCGATTTTTTTTTGGAAATTTTGTCAATTTTGAGTAACGAACTGTAGGTTTCAAATATATACCAAAAAATCTCAATAGCCCTGTTCTAAGTAGTAATATTGATAATATGTTAAGAAACATGTCTGATCATAGAGAAAAATGTCTAAAACAATCAGCATTTAGCCTTACCCATCTATCCCTTTGCGGATAGTGCCTGTGCACCGCACGGGCGTGGTGCGCGAAGAGAGCGAGCGCGCTCAGCAGCAGTACTCCGCGCGTGCGCATGGCGAACATCTCGATATTGACTGCTCTATGCTCTAGCTTATAACACCGACACAATTCGTTTCGCAACCAATAACAATCACCACCATTTGAATTACCATATCTGTAGGTACATACATTTAAACATGCAAACGCATGTATGTTCGTTTCACTTGCCAGTGCAATAGAGCACAGAATGACATAATAACATAATTATATATTACCATGGGGACGCGTTGACAGGTTGTTCGTATGAAGATGCTAGCATATATTTCGTCCTTGTAGTAAACGACAAAATTTCACATATTTACTATTATAGAATTGTATTAATAATCAGTTTTCTATGGAGAAGGGTCGTAATATAAGGAAAAATCTTAAAAGCGCGATGCAGCAACGTGGCGCAAGCCGTAGTACGCCATATGTTGATACAATTTGTCACGCCGTAATTAATTTTAACAAGTATATTAAATTTCAACAGATTAAGCCTTAGACATATGAAAAAATATATAATGAAGGTAACACTTTTTAATCAATTTTAACTTGGGTTAGCCACCACCCAAGACATAATTATGGAGATAAGATTTAGAGGGTAATACATAATTGGATTTATAATTACAATTGGCACTACCATAACCAATATGATTAGTTTTACAAAATTTAATTTGGAATCAATTTATACCTACACATCTTCATATGAATAGATAAACAGATATATCAATTAAAATAGTAATGCGTGATTCGTTCTTGTTGCGAAACGAATCAGGTTGATGCGTGATGCGCGGGAGTCACAATCAAGATGTTCGCTACGCGCACGCACGCGGTGTTGATGCTGAGCGCGATCGCTGTCGGTGTGCTCGTCCAGGGCGTGCACTTCAAGTACCATCCAGAGGACGCTGAATGGGTATTTTATATGGAAATTGTATACTTTATGGCTCAGTTTTATTGGTCGATGTACAATGCGATGACTCTCACTTGCAGGGGGTATAACGACTCGAAGCTCGAGGTGAAGGGGGATTGCCCCCCTTCACCTGGGGTTCTCTTAACATTCCATCTTAATAACAGACTAGTTCGAGTAAATCCATTTTTCTTTTTATTTTCTTTCTCATCTAATCTATAACCTAGCAAAACCTCCATGAGTCGACGACGCTCAAGTAAGCACAAATTTATCATCATCGACTCCCCAACTATATTCTGTTGCTGAGTGATACGGCTGCACTATAAAGAGGTTCTGCACAGTGCAGTTTAAGGGCATAGCCCTATAATAATATGTTACATGGAAATATAAATCATGAATTATTATGATAATACACTTATCTTACCTATTAGTTGAAATTAATAAATTGTGATATTAATCATCATGTTACCATGTATCTATTTGTTTTAGGAAGACGACGACGGGGCACCCATAAGTAGTGCCCCGGACGAGGTAATCTATATTAAGAACATGTTCTGTAAAATTTAAAATTGCTGCTACACAGGGTAAATGAATATAAATGAGTACCTAAATATCAGATAACCTCACACAAATTGATCTGGTCCCAAATTAAGCTCAAGAAGGCTTGTGTACTAGACGACGATGTACATACTTATATAGATAAATATATACTTAAATACATAGAACAACCATGACCCAAGCACAAACATTTTATATGATTGATGTCTGAAAAACAAAAACTTTTTCTGTCGCTCTCTCTCTTCCCCTGGCTATTCCCATCCAACATGGCGGTGGGGTCATCTTTCCATATTTTGCTTCTCCACTTCACCCCGTCCTCGACATCGTCTTCGGTGACTTGACACTCACTCACATTCTCTTGCACTACATCTTTCAACCTCGTTGGGTCTGCCTCTAGATCTTCGACCGGTCGAAAAAAGAAAATTCCCCACGTGATCGGATGGTAATGCGTAATTTCCTGCCATTATGATTACTGTGCACTACTATAAAACTTGGAAAACTAAATAATTGCAAGGACTGGGTCCATAACCTAATAAAATTGCAAGCTTGTTCGGAACAGACTAACGTTTATTCGTTCATAAGTGACACTATAATTTTAGTACATCGATCGCTCAAAAAATGGCGCCACCAGTAGCATATACAATAACTATTTTGTTAATGTTATCTTGTTATCACAGAACTCAAGTAAATCCATATTACTTATTTTAAATTTATTTTGAGTCGACGAGCATTGGGTAAGCATACATTTTGCATCATCGCCTCCCCACCTATAAAAGCGGTTACTGAGAGATACAGCATACAGCTGCCCTATACCCTATGCGACTGCATGTTACACATAGCAGTTTAAAGGCATAGACCTTTAATAATATTATGTTGCATGGAAACATAAATCATTAATTAATTAATTATTATGAGTAGGTATACCTACACCAAATTACACCACCTTCTTGTAAATAAAATAAAAAATCTTTTATATGCAGATTTTCATAATAAAATACAGTGTCTGAATAAATAATTAGTAACGCTACACTCTGGTTCCCATTATCCACAGAGCTGAGTGACGTTTTCTACGAGGATTACGTATACGCCTTAATTCTTAAGATTGGAAATTAGATTTTCATATTACTGTAATAGTAGGTATTTATTTTGAAAAAAATATTACTGACTGTTGAGTTTCTTTCGCCTCTCGTGAAATGCCGGTAGACTCAGACATGTAAAAGTCCCCTTGTGGCCTACTTGCAGAATAAAGTTCATTATTTCATTATCAAAACGCTTAGTTAGTCCAATAACCAACAAGCGGAGTAAAATGTCACTTAGAAATAAGTAGACGCTTTACAAAACTTGTATTCGTCCCATCATAACTTACGCTCTTGTAACTTTTGCTTACGCACCTAAGTGTCGTCTCAAGCCCCTTCAGTTCGTTCAGAATAAGTTGTTGCGCAGGATGACAGATCATGGTATGTGACCAACCTGAGCCTTCACCAAACATTGAACTTCCCACCATGTTTGGTTTTCCAAAAAAACGTCTAAGCGCTTTTTCTATATAGCTCCCAACCACGGGAACCCCCTCATAAGGAAGGCAGCCCACTACCTTCCTCGAGCTCCCGATCCCTCTGTGGATCCACCTCACAGAATGCTATTGCGAACAGGTCGGTTTACCCGACGTCCGAAGCATGTACTATCTGACCCGGACGATGAGATCACGGAAACTATCCAAGCGATGGTCACCGCCACCTTTTCGAACCGTGCCTCAGCGTAATCCCCGCCGGCGGGGTATTACCGCTACTTAGTTCCCCTTTTATTTTTCTGTCATAGCCCCACTCTCTTCCCCCTCTCCTCCCGCCAATCCCTGGGTCTAATACCAATCAGTATTTAATCATTAATATAAACCGCATTCGATTATCTTTTGACAAAAAAAAAATCAAGATAGAGTCAGACCACGCTAACTCTACCAAGCAAATTAATTGTCAAACCATACAAACTGACTCACTTTCTATGGTTTATCTGGCCATTAATGTAGATTCACTGTTCTCTGCCTATTTGCACTTTTAAATTATTGGTTATCATTTTTAAAGTAAAATGATTGTCATTCAGTTTGTTATTCAACTAAAATTACCAAGAATAACGCGTATTATTTTACACAAAGAAAGTGCTTTGACCTGAATAAGCTGATAAAATATTTAATAATTTTGGTTTATTTATTAAAGGTTACTACTCCCAACAACAACAACAACTACTACAACAACAGCTTCGACAACAACAACTACTACGACAAGGTTATGAGAGCGCAAGAGGTGAGTCTTGTTCAAGGTATTAATTTTCCTACGGGTTAGTCTTCACTTAAAGCAACATTATATTTATATTCATAATGCTTTGTATCGCGCCAACACTAAATAAATATTTATGGATTGAAAAAATAAAACGTTTTTAAAAATAGAATCTTTTTATCGATTCTTACTCGATCATGTAGTATTAATTCCCGGCCATGGCCGATAATGTTCTTTTTTTACTACTTTGCAGTCTGGTTTTACTACATTAATAAGAAATTTTCCGAGCAATTTGGGGAAAATATATTTTCTGTATAAAATATACAGAAAACATGACTATACTGAGATGTTTTTTTATTTCTTGCAGGAGCTTCGTGAAATGTTTGACACGGATGACCTTGCCAGTCAAGCTTTATCTCAGGGTTTCCAAAATGCTAAGGATGTTTTTACCGTAGCTAAAGTGAGTATTTACGATGTCAGTTAAATACATTTAAAACCACTTATTTATGGTTTCGTACCTCAAAAAAAAAACGGAACGCTTATAGGATCATTTTGTTGTCCGCGTATCCGTCCGTCCGTACGTAAGGTTTGAGGTTATCTAGTTGAAGAGTTGAACTTAAAACCATGTACGTACTAGCGGCCGCCCGCGACTTCGTCTGCGTAGATTTTTGATGATGACAAAGATATTAAAATAGGTACCTAAGTGAATTTTATTCTTAGTTAAAATGGTCTAGACATTTCAAATAGTGGCAGACACTGATATGCAATTGTTAAAGAATTATAGAAAATTTTCCAATTAGATTACGGGAATTCTCTGCAGGATGCTAAATACTTATTCCGTCAGTTACCTGATGCTTCTAATCGCTCTATAGCGACGCATGGATTTGGAGTTAGAAAATGGGGATCTTAGTTATTATGAGTGAGATTTAAAAAAAAAGTTAAATATCGTAAAGCTGTTAAAACAATCTTAAACTCAGCACTGGAAATCGAGAGATGGAGGCAGTTTAATGAAGAGTATCTCTTTTAATAATAATAAATAATGACCTTTTTTCATAAATAATGACTTGAAAAAACCATTCAATCCGTACACTAACGCCACCTGTTGACATACAAAATTACTACCCTACTACTAAATCCTTCAAACCTTTTTTAACCCCCGTAGGGATAGAATTTTCTGAAACGCTGAAATTAATTTTTGAAATTAATTTTAATAAGTTATTCTTTGTACAAATTTTCAAGTCTCTAGCTAAAAAAGTTAAATGTTCCCAATACAAAATTTGCACCCCTTTTTAACCCCCTTAGAGGTGAAGTTTTACAAAACACTGAAAGTACTTTATTTGTATTCTAATAAGTAATCTTTTTACAAAGTTTTAGGTCTGTAGCTCAAAAAAAAGTTCCCCCATACAAACTTTGCACCCCTATTTCACCCTCCGAAAAAATTCCGCCCCTAAGGGAGGAATTTTTTAAAACGCTGAAATTACTTTTTTTTGTATTTGATTAAGTAAGCTTTCTACAAAGTTTCAAGTCTCTAGTTCAAAAAATAAAGTTTCTCAAATATAAACATTGCACCCCTATTCAACCCCCTTAGGGGTAGAATTTTCTAAAACGCTGAAAGTACTTTGTGTTTTTTAATAAGTAATCTTTTTACAAAGTTTCAAGTCTCTAGCTAAAAAAAACAGTTTCCCCCATACAAACTTTGCTCCCCTATTTAACCCTCTTAGGGGAGGTATTTCCGAAAATCCCTTCTTATCCCTAGCCCACGTTATAAAGGTAACCTACTGTGCAAAAATCAACTCTAACATTAGTAGTTTCGGCTGTGCGTTAATGAGTCAGTCAGGACTTCTTCTTTTATATGTATAGACAGCTATTGCCGGCGGATTCGTCCGCGTGGAACCTTTATCTTGAAAATTTTACATCTTTATTATTTTCAGATCTAAGTAATGTTGAAATTGCTAAACGTGCTTTTGTTTTGCATTTTTTTACGAAATAGTAACGAACCCTTCGTACGCGACTCCGACTCGCTCTTGGCCTTTTTTTACTTTTTTTTCGGTTAATTTGCTCTAATTACGCGGTATCATTATAAAATCAGGTACATCTACGAACAAATAGCTTTTCTAAATTCGATGAGCTTAAGAACGACGTTTATAAATTGTTTGATTCGAATAATAATGCCTTCACACAGTCTCAATTACCGCACTCAAAAAAAATTTTGTTCTACATACAAATTTTCAACCCCTTTTTCACCACCTTCGGGGCTGAATTTTCAAAAACGTTGAAATGACTTTTCTTATATTTTAATAATATGCTTTTATATAAAGTTTAAAAACCCGCAGTAAAAAAAAATGTTGATCTTCATACAAACTTTCAACCTCTTTTTAACACTTATAGGGGATGAATTTTCAAAAACGCTGAAATGAGTTTTCTTTTATTTTATTTTAATAGCTTTTCACGAAGTTTCAAGTTCCTAGCTTAAAATTAAATTTGAACCCCAAGACAAACTTTCATCCCCCTTTTAACCCCCTTAGAGGTTGAATTTTTAATAACGATCAATTAATGTTATTTTTTTACTCTTATATATGCCTTTATAAGAAGTTTCCAAGAATTTGTAATGGATTTAAACTTTCAACCCCTTTTTAACCCTTTTTGGGGATGAATTTTTGAAAACGCTGAAATTACCTTTCTCGTATTCTAATAGTATGCCTTTATACAAAGATTCAAGTCCCGTACTCAAAAAAATATTTGATCTCCATACAAATTTCCATACCTATTTTACCACTTTAGGGCATGAATTTTCAAAAACGCTGAAATTAGTTTTCTTCTATTTTAATTTAATACATTTTTACGAAGTTTCAAGTTCCTAACATAAAAAAAAACTTCTACCCCATACAACTTTTTGATCCCCTTTTGGACCCTTTTAGGGGGCGAATTTTTAAAAAAGGCTGAAATTACTTTTCTTGTATTCTGATAGTTTGCCTTTATACAGATTCAAGTCCCGTACTCAAAAAATATTTGATCTCCATACAAACTTTCAGCCCCTATTTTACCACTTTAGGGGATGAATTTTCAAAAACGCTGAAGAAAGTTTTCTTCTATTTTATTTTAATATATTTTTACGAAGTTTCAAGTTCCTAACATTAAAAAAAACTTCTACCCCATACAACTTTTCATCCCCTTTTTAACCCCCTTTGGGGTTGAATTTTTCAAAATCACTTCTTATCTCTTGTACACTATAAATCCAATCTACTGTGCAAATTTCAACTCTCTAGCATTTGTAGTTTCGGCTCTGCGTTGATAAGTCAGTCAGTCAGGACACTTCCATTTATATATGTATATAGATAGTCGCCATCAGATATATCGCAGCATATAAAGGCGTTCATTATGATTCTATTATTATTTGTAGTTGTACCTAGTTATATTATGAGTGTATATTGAACTTAATTGAATGATTTTTATCTTATTATATGTTTTTATTGACGATCATAATATCAAGATTCATGTAAATTAACTTAGGATAATTTATAATGTAATTTGTTATTATGAAATAAATAAATCTAAATCATAAATATCTGAACATGTACTGTAATGTAACGCCCAGTCAATAAGAGTCGTGTTCAGATATTTATGAACGCCTTATATGCTGCGATATATCTCATGGCGACTGTACACAGGTCTACAGTTCCATGAACCTGTGAAAAAATCAAACTTCTAAGTCAACGTAAAAAAAGATACGGCTGTATATGCCACAAAAAACGTATATTTCGACACTCTCAAGGGACTGAAAATTTATAGTGTTTTTCGTTAACCTAGATCTATAAAAATAAAATAAAAATAAATATTAAGGGACAATCATACACAAATCGACCTAGTCCCAAACTAAGCAAAGCTTGTACTATGGGTACTAGATGACGATATACATAATATATAAATACATATATAGATAACATCCATGACCCAAGAACAAATATTTGCACAAATATTTGCCCCGGCCGGGATTCGAACCCGGGACCGCCGACTCAGTAAGCAGGTGTCTACAAACCGAGCCAAACGCGTCGTCAGTGACACTATGTGAAGAATAGGGAAAAATATAGTCCTTCTTCAAAGTACATAATCAATCATCGACGCTAAGCAATTTGTACGGAACCCTCGGAAGGTGAGGCCGACTCGCACTTGTCCGGTTTTTTTAACTCAAAACTCGAATATTTTTAAGGAAGATACTAATTATGTATTTAATAGAAGGTGCCAAAACTGGAAATCGGGCTAAACACCGAATATCTCGCGTGTTATGTACCGCAATGTAAATATTATATGTAGTTTCAGTTAGCCATACATTAAAATTTAAGAAGCAATGTTAGTATTTTAATAACACCAGCTCTCTAGCGAACACACATGTCAAAATACACGATTTATAAAATAGATAGGTAACTACCTCTACATTAATATAAAGATGAATTTTTTTTTCGTCATCCTATTAGTTTGCTAAATAGTTGACTATATAATTAATAATACAGAATGTCGGGTCGATATTAGATTTATATTGGTATTATCTTTCTAGACCACATTCGGTCACGGCGAGTGCTTCAACGCCGTTGCTAGCGTTCGTGTGCTCTCATCTCATGTGGCTGACGTGGCCTCCTAATTTGAAAGACGCGCGCGCATAACGGGCATGCCATACATAATTATGTATGCTATTAGATTTCTGCGAGTGGACAACCCTAGGCACATTGACATGATTTATGACTTTTACGATACACGACGTTTGGGGCATACAAACAAGTACAAAATACTCTCAGGTGTGCGTAAGTATAATAATTTAATTAACAAGATTTCATATATTTAAGACCACAATTTTATTCCTTTTCTGTATTCCGCGTAGAAAGAGGACGTAATCACTGTTTTTATATTTTACTAAGATGATTAATTATTCTGATATTAATTTATTAAAATGTACTCATTCTAAAATGTCGTAACTCCAAAACTATGACACAATGGAAAGGTTACTTTAGTCTGGTGTCTAATTAAAAAAAAACGAATGAATACAACAATCCTTTATTGCACACCAACAAGAAAAATGTTACAATTGAAACCTTAATTTAAAAAAGGTAGACAATAGGCGGTCTTATCGCTAAAGAGCTTACTAGTGTCTAAAACGTTAAATAATTGTTTCAGATGATGACATCTCGTATTAAGGTAGCTAATTATAAATAACACATTTTTAAATAAATGTCTGATTAGAATTTATGCTTGACCCATTTATGAATAAAATTATCTGAATTACATCCTTCACCTATAGGATGTTGATATTTTTGTATTAACGAAATAGCTAATTATTTTTATGGATGTGCATTTTTGACATAACGGTTGACTGTTATTAACGTATTGCTTGTCATAAAATCGTTACCCATAACTCTTAAATGATTATACAAAAGTTTATGAGTATTATAACAATCCTGAAAAGTTATTTGTTTCAGAGAAGTAAAAATTATTACTACGAAAATTATGACTAATGACAATTATGAATAAGAATTTCATGTGAGCTAATATGGACCCTTTTTTATACTTTCAGAACACTACACTCAGTAGTGATACCAAACAGGTAAATTAATAATTATACAGGGTAATTAAGGAGTCGTGAGCTGGAGTGAAAGAGCTATCTATGCGGAAAGTATGGAACGGTGAATAATTCCTGTGGCGCAGAGACATTCCCGTTAGTGGGCTTCTCCACAAAAAGACCGACTCACTAGTAAGGGGGGATAACCAGCTCTAATTCAGTTCAAGTCATGTCTAACCCGTGTCAGGGGTAAAAAAAACATGAACGGCACTCTATTGCGCACTTCGAAATGATCATTGAGCTATATTAGGCGCTCCTTTTTAGGGTTCCGTACCCAAAGGGTAAAAACGGGACCCTATTACTGAGACTTCGCTGACCGTCCGTCCGTCCGTCCGTCCGTCCGTCTGTCACCAGGCTGTATCTCAAGAACGGTGATAGCTGGACAGTTGAAATTTTCACAGATGATGTATTTCTATTGCCGCTATAACTACAAATACTAAAAATAAAATAAAATAAAATAAAATTAATATTTAAGGGGGCTCCCATACATCATCATCATCATCAGCCAAAAGACGTCCACTGCTGGACATAGGCCTCCCCCAGAGAACGCCACCATGACCGGTCCTGCGCCTCCCGCATCCAGCGGACTCCAGCGACCTTCAGCAGGTCATCAGTCCACCTTGTGGGGGGCTTACGCCCCATACAACAAACTTGTTATAGCTAGATTATGGTACGGAACCCTTCATGCGCGAGTTGGACTCGCACTTGCCCATTTTTTATGCTACTCGAGCACTCAGGCAATATCTGTATTGTAAACATCCTTCAAATATTACCTAATTGATTGACGTGATGACGTCTTATAAATCGATGAACGCCGGCTGCACGCACGAAAAAGCATGACTCATTGTCACGTTTCGCCTGAGCAGAACGTGCAGGCGAGATCGCGAAACAAGGGATAGAGAGGCACGATCGGCCTAAGCGTTCGGCTTGTGACGCGTCTATTCTCTAAGGACGAGCCACGTCAGTTGCACCAGTGCAAAGGGTCCCGCGGGCCCACAAGGAAAAATAAAAGTCTTCCACTCCGTCAGCCGGCATATTACGTTATCACGTAAAATTGTCGTCCGTAAACCGACTAAACAAAACTTTTTCGCGGTTATAGTTTTATTTTTAGATTATAATAGTTTGTTGTGTTCTTACAGCTGGTATGTATGAATTGGTAGATTATGCACTTGTCTGATAATGAAGATACTTTTTGTTTTTTACTATTTAATATTTTTATTGTCTTCTCTCCCTAAATTAACTACAGCGACGCATTTTCTATAATCGCCTACCAACTAGGGTGTTGCTTATTTTCTTACCCAGTACTCTCACCCCCTCATTCTGTTCTAGGACCCGAAAAAATGTCACAGATTTTTTTATTTTATTTTTTATTTAGTTTTAGGGGTCGCAAGTAAAAAAATCTGAAAAAGATATGAAAAAAAAAGTTTTTTCTTACAATTATGTACTTACAGAACGTACATAATTGTATTAAAAAATATATAGAAAAAGGATATCTAGTTCAATATGAACTACCTAATTTTTTTCTCATACACAGACTAATTCACTTGATATATAACTAGATTGATACATTAGGTTATTCAAACAATATCACTGCTAAAACATTAGGGCGGTAGCGACCCCTAAAACTGAATAATAAAATAAATATAAAACCAGTGACGTTTTTTCGGGTCCTAGAACAGAATGAGGGGGTGAGAGTTCGGGGTTCGAAAATAAGCAACACCCTACTACCTACCTACCTTTTTATTGCTTACATAGGAAACCTCGTTACAGTGGGTGCAAAAACGAACATGCCGTAACTATCAATCAGCAAAGGCATTCTCCTCTCAAGATTTTTTTACGATTGTTTGCTGATGTAAAAAGGTTTATATTTAATAAGTAGTCAAATAGCAATAATAAACGCACAGGTATATTAACAGTAGACAAATTGCGCGAGTCATCTAGCAAGGGTCTGAAAATGTTCGTCGAAACTCTTGACTATAAGACTGTTCGCCGAACGACTATCTGGACAATGATCGTCGAATCAACATCCCACAAGGTGGTCACCTCGTGAGCCGTGTTAAGGTATTTGCTCAGTTTGTCCTTCTAAGCCTTCACGAGGTTCTCGTCATGGGGGATGGTGATGTCGACGAGCACTGCCTGGCGCTTGGATCGATCTACCAACACGATATCAGGCTTATTAGCTACTCTAGTCCTGTTTGTGATGATAGAACGATCCCAATCAAGCGTGGCACTACCATTCTCGAGAACTGGCATCTGTGCATACTTTTAGTACGGCACCTCAGACCCCACAAGGCCGTATCGAAGAGCAAGTTGCTGGTGAATGATCCCAGTTAGTTGATTATATCTGTGCAAGTACTCACCGTTAGCAAGATGAGAATAATCGGACATGATATGCCTGAGTGACTCACCGAGACGGCGGCATACCCGACAAAATGTCGACCGTACCATCCTTTAGGGTCTAATCTCCGGTAATTAAAAATTAATTGTTCGTCATTCGTCCGTAATTGCACACACAAAACGTCCGGCTTCTCCGAAGAGATCGCCAAAGCGTAGCCAGGCACATCAGGCCTTTTAAGGGCCTTGTAGAACCGCCCGAGTAGCTCCTTGCTCTTCCTTACGGCCCTGCGGTCATCGGTGCTAACACCTTTGGTCTGCGCCAGTTCTCATTTGCCAAAAAAGGGGTGAGACAAACTTTATGTATGTAGCGTTCAGATGTAGAAATATAAAATTAATTGTATTTTAAATGCTTACAGGCCTATGAAGTCGTTGTTGGGGTATGTATTACGATTATGCACATTAAGATATAAGATACAAGTAAGCCATGTCAAAAATTTGCTAGTAAAATTTAAACTAACTGACATTTTAACGTAAGGTGAATCTTGAATGTCCCGCACATCTGTGGCTAAGCATACGAGGGGTGAAATTTAGTATTATCAACAAGTGGTTATATCCTTTTCCGGCCGATTCGATGTAATCTTTGTAGCGGTACTACATATATCGACGATTGAAATGGTGGACTTACATTCTCGCAAACATACTCCAACAGCTTTTATGGCACAGGTCCTCCTGTGGAGTCCAAAACATTAAAAACTCGCACTTATCAACCGAAACATTAGGCCATTATTGCAAGCCTTAGACTGACCAGAACTGGGCCAAACTTGGTGTTCCGAAGTCGTCGCTCTACGGCGCTTCATAATTTGGTATGCCTGTGTTAAAATCGAGACGTTTTTTCGGACGCCTAGTTTACAAATTTCATAAATAAGAAGCGCAAAAATCAGAACAGTCCGACGCAGAACATTGCCTTCTCATTCAGTTCTTATAATATCGTAAAGATAGGTAAGATTAGGAGGAGGTAACAGACAAGAACGAAACCTCGATTTGTATGGAAAAATTAGCAGTGGTATATCCTCCCAAATGAGCAACAAAGCTTTCGTATTTCGGGCTGCTATCTTCTACACATCGCATTTCTCGACCAATTCTCGTAAAAATTTGTGAGCTTATTTGATAATTATACCGTACACTGTATATGTCAATTCAGTTTCAAGTTTTATTTTCAAAATGGTGGAGAGATGGCGGTCAAAAACGTTGACACGTCGTTAACGGGTCAAATAAGGGTCAAATATTTCCGCCATTTTAAAACAGATTCGAGCTGACAGATCCACTGGTTCGTGGTTTTCTCAACAGAATTTTTGACGTGACAACGTCTAATAAATTGATGAACGCCGGCCGCGCATACGAAAAAAGATGACGTAATTGTAGCAATACTTTAAGATGACGTCATTGTAGCAATACTTTGTAGCGCCGTGGAAGGGAAGGGGAACCACGTAACTGACACAAGCCTACGTCATCATGCTGTTCACAGATACTCAAACTTTAAAATGTGGGAAGAGGGAAGAGGGAAGAGGGAACACGGAAGAGGGAAGAGGGAAGAGGGAAGAGGGAAGAGGGAAGAGGGAAGAGGGAAGAGGGAAGAGGGAAGAGGGAAGAGGGAAGAGGGAAGAGGGAAGAGGGAAGAGGGAAGAGGGAAGAGGGAAGAGGGAAGAGGGAAGAGGGAAGAGGGAAGAGGGAAGAGGGAAGAGGGAAGAGGGAAGAGGGAAGAGGGAAGAGGGAAGAGGGAAGAGGGAAGAGGGAAGAGGGAAGAGGGAAGAGGGAAGAGGGAAGAGGGAAGAGGGAAGAGGGAAGAGGGAAGAGGGAAGAGGGAAGAGGGAAGAGGGAAGAGGGAAGAGGGAAGAGGGAAGAGGGAAGAGGGAAGAGGGAAGAGGGAAGAGGGAAGAGGGAAGAGGGAAGAGGGAAGAGGGAAGAGGGAAGAGGGAAGAGGGAAGAGGGAAGAGGGAAGAGGGAAGAGGGAAGAGGGAAGAGGGAAGAGGGAAGAGGGAAGAGGGAAGAGGGAAGAGGGAAGAGGGAAGAGGGAAGAGGGAAGAGGGAAGAGGGAAGAGGGAAGAGGGAAGAGGGAAGAGGGAAGAGGGAAGAGGGAAGAGGGAAGAGGGAAGAGGGAAGAGGGAAGAGGGAAGAGGGAAGAGGGAAGAGGGAAGAGGGAAGAGGGAAGAGGGAAGAGGGAAGAGGGAAGAGGGAAGAGGGAAGAGGGAAGAGGGAAGAGGGAAGAGGGAAGAGGGAAGAGGGAAGAGGGAAGAGGGAAGAGGGAAGAGGGAAGAGGGAAGAGGGAAGAGGGAAGAGGGAAGAGGGAAGAGGGAAGAGGGAAGAGGGAAGAGGGAAGAGGGAAGAGGGAAGAGGGAAGAGGGAAGAGGGAAGAGGGAAGAGGGAAGAGGGAAGAGGGAAGAGGGAAGAGGGAAGAGGGAAGAGGGAAGAGGGAAGAGGGAAGAGGGAAGAGGGAAGAGGGAAGAGGGAAGAGGGAAGAGGGAAGAGGGAAGAGGGAAGAGGGAAGAGGGAAGAGGGAAGAGGGAAGAGGGAAGAGGGAAGAGGGAAGAGGGAAGAGGGAAGAGGGAAGAGGGAAGAGGGAAGAGGGAAGAGGGAAGAGGGAAGAGGGAAGAGGGAAGAGGGAAGAGGGAAGAGGGAAGAGGGAAGAGGGAAGAGGGAAGAGGGAAGAGGGAAGAGGGAAGAGGGAAGAGGGAAGAGGGAAGAGGGAAGAGGGAAGAGGGAAGAGGGAAGAGGGAAGAGGGAAGAGGGAAGAGGGAAGAGGGAAGAGGGAAGAGGGAAGAGGGAAGAGGGAAGAGGGAAGAGGGAAGAGGGAAGAGGGAAGAGGGAAGAGGGAAGAGGGAAGAGGGAAGAGGGAAGAGGGAAGAGGGAAGAGGGAAGAGGGAAGAGGGAAGAGGGAAGAGGGAAGAGGGAAGAGGGAAGAGGGAAGAGGGAAGAGGGAAGAGGGAAGAGGGAAGAGGGAAGAGGGAAGAGGGAAGAGGGAAGAGGGAAAAGGGAAGAGGGTAGAGGGAAGAGGGAAGAGGGAAGAGGGAAGAGGGAAGAGGGATTATAATTTTTTCCATATAAGCAAATCACGTTCTACGTTAAAAGGAACAACCATCGACTTGAGTTTCGCAAGACACATTACAGCAGAAACACTTTTCATATTTCTCCTATCATCGTCCTATCCTCAACAAAATCACTCAAATAGGAATTAGTTAAGTTTAAGTTTACATGTACAATGTTTTAGTAAACAAAATATATTTCTATAGTTAAAATTTGTGCAATTATTATTTTCATTCAATTCCTTGTTCCTATTGTGCAATTTAATAATATTCATATCAATAAATAAATATTCTACCGAGAATAAGACGTTGTCACGTAAAATCTTCCTTCGCCCGTAAAACCGACTTTACAGGCAAACATTTTTTTTTCTGTTTCAGGGTACCATACTCCAAATATTGAATCAAGTGGCGAGGGGAATGGCGAATGTTATGAACGAGATGGACGGTAAACCACAACAGGTTTGACAACTATACTACAAGCATGTATCTCATGCTTGTATATATTCATTCTTTTATGCATTAGAAAGTTCCCTAAATTGTGATACAAAGTTTTATTTTCCATTAGGCTACTTCCATACACATGTGCCTAAAAATAAGGAGCGAAACTGCTTAGTTACGGTCCTGCACTTGGAACTGGAAATTTTTTTTTCCTACTAGAATGAATAAAGCGCAGTATTTTGAGTCGAAATAACTTTAGTTTTTTTGCAAATGCAAAAAAACAAGAACATGAACAACAATTGAACGGCAATGATGATGATGATGATGCAATCACCGTCATCATTGAATCTACGTCAATACTAATTTTACGGTTGCTCTGCTGCAAGTCCAAATTCAGTTTATTGTACTCTCGATCTATTCAGGTAGGTATTTTTTTAAAGTAGGTATGTTGGTACATAATTCAGTACATATCGTGTACATCAGCATTACATAAATCACAAGACACTGTGGGGTTTCCTGGGCGCGTGGCACTACCATCTACCGCTGCACTACCATCCAAGCATGCAACAATTTTCCTAAAATTCGCTCCTGCTTCTCCATTCTATATGTACTACTACCGGCACTATATTGTGCCGGTGGTCTGTATGACCGAGCTAAGTCCCACAGAAGTTAATTATGTACCCAAATCATTACGGGACCCAATGCCGAACAAAAGATAAATAATATAAAAAAATACATTAATAGTTAAATAAACGTGAAAATGTTTGTTACAGAAAGACTGGAATATGCCCGCAGCCCCGAAAACATTACGGAATAATTTGAGATACATGTTCGCCTTCGGGCCCCTTTTAGCAAAATTGGCAAAAGTTACCGTTACTTTTGTTGTAAGTATTTAATGTATACATCTTACAATTACTCTTGGAATTTTCTTAACAATCTTGGATTTCTTTATATAATTTATCGCTGAGCCTTGGCCTTTCTAAAAGATATTTAATTTTATTAAACAATCGACTTCAAAAAAAGTCCTATTTAATCATATACAAAAAACAACGGCATCAGTTTATATTATTTTCGACTGCACACAATGAAAACATAAAATAGCTATGTTACTACGTGAACTAGAACTCAGGGGAGAGTATTATTTTGTTCAAAAAATTGGTTGAAATTACCAATATATTTATTTATTTTATTTATTTAAACTTTATTGCACAAAACAAGTCAGTACAAATGGCGGACTTAATGCCAAATGGCATTCTCTACCAGTCAACCATAGGGCCAAACAGAGATACTAGAAGTGGGTGCAAATTAGAAATCTGATGGTACAGAGAGGATCTAGAGTACAAGTAAATACAAAATATTTGTCAAAATATGAAAAAAAAAAAAAAAAGAAAGAAGGCCCTCTTAAAACGTATTGTTTTATATTTCAGGCTGGGTTACTCATTGCAGGGGTGAGATTGGTGCTTATTAAAATTAACAACAACTTCTAGTCACTTCTTGCAGTGCAAACAGCAAACTACGATATGGGTATAAGCCAAAAGTAGTGATAAAGCCAAAAATATTGCCGGATTTGGACGACACTGTTATACCTATGTAAATGTATAGCAGTGTCGTCCAAATCTAGCTCGGGACACACGCCTTGATTGACTCCCATTTCTCTCAAGTATCTGATTCTGTACTCCAGTAGCCCATGCCGACGATGCTATTTTATGACGCGGTTCGCGCAGTTTGTAGTGCGCCTGCCTACTGAGCTGGCGGTCCTGGGTTTGAATCCCAGCGGGGGCAAATATTTGTGTGATGAACTCAACTCCTGTTCCCAGTGTCCAGTTACTCATGTGTTATATATTATCTCTGACTCTACTCTTAAGCTTATGAAGGAAAGGATCGAAATGATTCTACAATCCTCTCGTGACGCGACCTTATATAGCCAGCTCAATAGACGGATCTCCAAGTCCCTCACTCGTGACATACGCTGATTCAATACTATTCGTATTGAAGAAGCAATAGAGCGATACAAGGGCTCCAAAGTCTTTGCCAAAGATCTGTCTATTGGGCAGAGCCAGCTCGCAAAATTAAGGACGGAGAATGGTAGAATTGTTTCCTCTAGACCAGAGCTTTTGAGGGAGATAGAGAGTTTCTATGGGCAGCTGTACACATCAACACGCCAACCCGACTCCGATCTAGATAACGATCCAAGATCTAAATTAGCCCGGCACTATACCGAAGACATCCCGGATGTCAGCCAGTACGAGATTGCGACGGCTCTCAAACAGCTTAAACACAATAAGGCACCTGGTGACGACGGAATCACAGCCGAGCTTGTGCAGGCAGGTGGAAAACCGATCCTTAAAGCTCTTCAGAAGTTGTTTGATTCCGTCATACTGGAAGGGAGAACGCCTAAGGCATGGAACAGAAGTGTTGTGGTGCTCTTCTTCAAA
Organism: Apotomis capreana; assembly: GCA_947623375.1. Taxonomy (NCBI): domain Eukaryota; kingdom Metazoa; phylum Arthropoda; class Insecta; order Lepidoptera; family Tortricidae; genus Apotomis; species Apotomis capreana. Next base: position 6,565,116 of record OX392520.1, read on the forward strand.
AAGGGCGATAATACCTTGTTGAAGAATTACAGACCCATCTCACTTCTGAGCCATGCCTACAAGCTGTTTTCGAGAGTCGTTAGAAATCGTCTCGCTGGTAGGCTCGACGACTTCCAGCCTCCCGAACAAGCCGGTTTCCGAAAAAGCTTTAGCACCCTAGACCACATACACACGCTCCGACAGGTTATACAGAAGACCGAAGAGTATAACCTGCCCCTTTGCTTAGCGTTTGTGGACTACGAGAAAGCCTTCGACTCGATCGAAACCTGGGCTGTACTACAATCTCTCCAACGGTGCCAAGTTGACTACCGGTATATCGAAGTGTTGAAGTGTTTATACGAGAACGCCACTATGTCAGTCCGACTCCAGGACCAGAACTCGAAACCCATACCACTGCAGCGGGGAGTCAGGCAAGGAGATGTGATCTCTCCTAAACTGTTTACCGCTGCGCTGGAAGATGCTTTTAAGACTCTGGACTGGGTAGGGCTAGGCATCAACATCAACGGCGAGTACATCACTCACCTACTATTCGCCGATGACATAGTTGTCATGGCTGAGACCGTGGAGGACCTAAGTACGATGCTCGAAGATCTCGGTAGAGCCTCTGAGCGAGTTAGTCTAAGGATGAACATGGACAAGACAAAAACATGTTTAATGCCCGTGTTCAACCACGAGCGGTAAAAATTGGAGACTCTACGCTCGAAGTTGTGGACAACTATGTATACCTTGGACAAACTGTCCAGTTAGGTAGGTCCAACTTCGAGAAAGAGGTCAATCGTCGAATCCGACTTGGCTGGGCAGCGTTTGGGAGGCTAGTACGTAGCCTTTTCGTCCAATATCCCGCAGTGTCTCAAGACAAAAGTCTTTGAACAATGTGTGTTGCCAGTGATGACATACGGAACTGAAACGTGGTCGCTCACGATGAGCCTTATAAGAAGGCTCAAAGTCACTCAGAGAGCAATAGAGAGGGCTACGCTCGGAGTTTCTTTGCGAGATCGAATCAGAAATGAAGAGATCCGCAGAAGAACCAGAGTAACCGACATAGCCCGAAGGATAGCAAAACTTAAGTGGCAATGGGCAGGGCACATCGCTCGTAAAACCGACGGCCGCTGGGGCCATCGAGTTCTTGAGTGGCGACCACGCACCGGACGACGTAGCGTGGGTAGGCCTCCCACAAGGTGGACTGATGACCTGGTGAAGGTCGCTGGAGTCCGCTGGATGCGGGAACCGCAGGACCGATCATGGCGGCGTTCTCTGGGGGAGGCCTATGTCCAGCAGTGGACGTCTTTTGGCTGATGATGATGATGATGAATATATTATCGTCGTCTAGTACCCATAGTTCAAGCATTGCATAATTTGGGACTAGGTCGACTTGTGTAAGATTGTCCTTTTTAATATATATATAAATTAAAGGACAATCTTACTTAATTTTTATGCCAGTGGGGTATGCGATTTACATGAAAACGGGATTTGACTAAATATCATATTTTATCTGTTGCACATTGCCGAATCTGCTGAATTAATTAACCTTCAATTGTAATTCCTTGAGATCACAGGCTAATTCCATTATTTAGATGGACAAGATTGCGAATAATTATTTAACATTATTATAACTGTAAGTTCTTTATTTCAGAATTTTCGATGACTTTTAAATATTAAGGTGAGCGATTATGAGACGAAGTGACTATTTCGACGAGCGAACGCAGTGAGCATAGACAAATAATAATAATAATACACACAGTATTAGTATTACACCTCTCCGCCCTTTGCCTTCCGCACCGGTGTTGCCCTTAGGCCACTTTATGTGTCGCTATTTTGTGGGGGCCCATCTAGCGGGAGGCGAGTCATCGTCTACCAGTCCCATTTTTGCTATGAGACACTTTTGCTGGTAGACGCCCGATAGTCTCAACCCATAGCCCAATTAGCCAGTCCTCCATTTCATCCCCATAGCCCAATTTGTATTTAGATTCCATGTCTCTGTCAGAGTTGATGATCAGGTGCGTGAGTCAAACACGAGCGTTCAGCTAAGACTAGTTTATTTATATAAAATGTCATGCTACCCACATATAAGAATATGAAATCACCTACAACCTTCTTTTTATAAAAACAGAAAAGATATCTTAGTTATAAATACATTATTAAATATTTTCTAAAATCACCTACAACCTTCTTTTTATAAATACAGAAAAGATGGCTAAGTTATAAACTCATAATTAACTAATTTCATCACAATTAAATATTACTTTATTAACAATATTGACCTTGATTACCTCTTACCCAAACGCAAGATGGTACAAGTTCTAAAGCTTGTTTATAATTTATAATAATTAATAAAATAAAAAATCTGACATATTCTACATACCTATGAAAATGTTATGTATGCGTATTTACAATTAATATAGAATTTCGTTTAAAATTTTAAAACAATTTCATAATAAAAAATAACGTTACTGTACTAAACAACGAGCAATCATTTTAGATTATCATGGTTCTTAAATAAATAAAAAAAAAGTAAAATAATTTAATTCAGAAGCTAAATAAGATACTTGGTAATAATTTCATTCTGATATTTTAACATTTATGTTAACATAACTATAGCATGCATATAAATATTTTTTTTTTTTTTTACATTTAAAACAATTTTATAATTCATTTCAACTAGTTTATATAACATTTACATTTTATTACACATTTTAACATTTATTTTAACATAACTAAAGCATGCATATATAATTAAAATTTTACATTTAAAATAATTTTATAATTCATTTAATAACTTCATTTCAACTAGTTTATATTACATTTACATTTTATTACACATTTTATCATTTATTTTAACATAACTAAAGCATGCACATAAAATTAAAATTTTACATTTACTTAAAACAATTTTATAATTCATTTAATATTTTAATTTCAACTAGTTTATATAACATTAACATTTTATTACAAATTTTAAGTTCTGACAATCGTAAGTAATTATTTTCTTTTGCGTTGTACAGTTAGGTATTTACATTTTGTCTTAGTGAATGGCTGTGAGTTTATATATACTGTGCTACTTAATTTATCTAATACATGTTAGGTCACGTGGCAGGGTTTACTGCGGGCAGCGTAGACGGGAACCCCCACCGATCAGGAGGTCGCACTGTCCTGCCGGAACGAGTACGATAGAACACATTAGTTTGTATGTTTCGATCAGCTGGATATGAATTGGGTTGGTTGGAGTTGGATGTTGCCTGTGTGCCCAAGCGACTGGAGCTAGGAATGATAACATCATCGTAATAAGTGTATAAAGAATCCTGCCTATGATTAGAGTCTCTTATCAAATGCTGCCTGTTACGTCGCAAAACGTTGCCATTTGGCATTGTTATAAGATACGACCTGGACCCTACTATGTCGCTGACTGTACCTGGTACCCAGCTATTTCCTACTCGTACTTTTACCTTCTGTCCATTAGTAAATGAACTTAAATTTTTAGCTCGCCTGTCGTGATAACGTTTTTGAGTATCTTGTCTATCTTTTAATCGCTTATGTATGTCTTGATATAGAGGTGAAAACACTTGTACTGACGGGTTACTTTTACAGGGTACAATACTTCGAAGTTTCCTTGAGAAAAGTAATTCTGCAGGTGAGGGCAATTTATCACTTATCGGTGTACATGCGTACTCTAATAATGCTAGGTCTAAATCTGATTGGTCGTAAATGGTTTTTTTCATTATTTGTTTTATTGTTTGTATTGATCGTTCTACCTGGCCGTTCGACTGTGCGTAACCAGGAGACGAAGTAACTTCCAGTTTAAAGAAAACTCTTTAAACTTATTTGCCGAAAATTCAGGTCCGTTATCGGTCATGACAATTTTTGGTATTCCGTGTCTACGAAATATATATTTTAGTTCTGAAATTACAGTTTCTGATTTTAAACTACACAACTTTGCTATTTCTATAAATTTACTAAAGTAATCCACAACAATAATGTAAGACAGATTTGCTAAATGAAAAATATCTACTCCCACTTTACACCATGGTTTTTCCGGTATTTCGTGGGATATGAGAGGTTCCTTACTATTTTGTTTTCGAAACGTTAAACATGCCTGACAGTTCGATAAGTAATCTTGTAGTTGCGAGTTAATATTTGGCCAATAGACTGTCTCCCTAGCCCCAAGCTTACATTTTTCTAGACCTAAATGACTAGAGTGAATTTTCTTTAGCATGTCGTTACGCATACATTTGGGTATAACTATCCTATTGCCTTTCCATACCATACCGAAGTTAGTGGTTAATTCATCTTTTATATTCCAATAGCATTTTAAACTGTCATTAATTGTATTTTTATTTTCAGGCCACCCACGTTTAATAACTTTAATTAGCGCTTGAAGCTCGGGGTCTTCCTTAGTACACTTCTGTATCTGTAATGAATGCGTATCTATTAACGAATTGCTGGCTGCGAGTGCACATACCTGCGCCTGCGCGTCTAGGTGGTCACGCGGCGGGAGGGAGTCGCACGCGCTCGGTGCAGGCGCACGAGATAGTGTGTCAGCGATGTACAAATACTTTCCCGGTTTGTATACTAATGAGAATGTGTACGGATACAATCGCATCAACATTCTCTGCAACCGCGCGGGGGCATTAGCAAGGGGTTTATTTATAATATTTACAAGAGGTTTGTGATCGGTCTCGATGGTTATGTCTGTACGGCCGTATATATATGTATAGAACTTCTCACACGCAAATACACAGGCGTATAACTCTTTTTCAATTTGAGCGTATGACTGCTCTGTTTTTGTTAAAGATTTCGAAGCGTAACAAACTGGTAGGTTATTTTGTAACAAACAAGCACCCAGGCCATGTTTACTAGCGTCAACCGAGATTACAACAGGCGTATTTATATTGTAATATTGTAGTACAGGGGAAGTGATTAAACATTTTTTTAGTTCAGTAAAACAGAAATCGTGTTGTTTATCCCAATGCCATTCGATTTCTTTTCTTAACAATTCTCGTAATACTGCAGTTTTTCAGAGAAGTTTGGTATGAAGTTGCTGACATATGTAACTAAACCTAGAAATCTTTCGACGTCCTTCACATTTTGTGGTGTCGGCATGTTCTTAATGGCAATTACATGAGAATCGTCCGGGCGAATGCCGTCGCTGCTGATTTTATGACCAAGATATTTTATTTCGGTTAAGCCGATTTTGCATTTTTGTCTATTTAATTTTATGTTAATCTCTTTGCATCTATTTAACACTGCTCTAAGCCTCTGATCATGAATTTCTTTAGTTTGACCATAAACTAATAAATCGTCCACAAATAATACAACTCCCTCTATATCATCGAAATGCCCGTAAAGCCGTTTGTGAAATACTTCTGATGCCGATGAGATACCGTATGGCAATCTCAAGAATTTGTACCTACCAAATACCGTGTTGAAAGTACAAAGATCCGTACTACTTGGGTGTAATTTTACTTGCCAAAAGCCCTGCTTGGCATCTAGTGTACTAAAGTACTTTGCACCCAACAAATCAGCAGTAATCTCCTCAAATGTAGTAGGGTAGTTTAAAATGTTCCCGGCGAATGGCTTTGTTTAAGTCACGAGGGTCAAGGCATATACGTAAATCACCACTAGGTTTCTTGACAACAGTCATACTATTGACCCAGTCGGTTGGGCCTTCTACCTTCGAAATTATTCCCTGATTTTCCATTTCACTTAGTTTGTTTTTAATCTGATCCTTTAAAGCTAACGGTAACTTTCTCGGCGCATGTACCACCGGAGAAACGTGGTTATTTATTTGTATCTGGTATTCACCCGGCAAACAACCCATACCCGTAAAAATATCCGGAAACTCGTCTAGTATTTTTTCACTCGTTGAATAGTTCTGAATTGATAAAACTCTTTTAATTAAATTTAACTCCTCGCATGAGTTCCTGCCTAGAACCGGTTGCGAATCTACATCGGCAATTATAAAGTTCAGAAAAAATATATTACCTTTATAAACAATTTTTAAATGACATTTTCCCACTACATTTATACTACTTCCAGAATAACCCTGTAACTTAATCGACGTTTTAGTTAAATCATTTACTGATAACTGAATACTGTTTAAAAATCGTTTAGGCAACACATTCACATCCGCTCCAGAATCCAACTTAAAACTGATATAAACTTTATTTATTTGTAATTGTGCTGACCAGCCACTGTTTACATTATTAATTGAGGTGGTTACCTGATCGGTGGAGTCTTCCTGTATTTGATACACGCGGCGCGACGCCCTGCACATCCTCGCGTAATGATTCATCCGATTGCAATTTTATTGTTACACCGCACGCCGAACGCGGGGCAATCCATCCGCCTGTGAACTCGGCCGCAATTGTCACAGTTCGGGGGATAATTATTTAACTTCACTTGCGGAGCAATATTTCGATTTGTAGTATTTCTATTCGTAGGACGTTGGGTCGCATACGATGGCTGGTAAACGCTCGTATTGTGATACGTTTGACGTTCTCGAGGTCCGCTGAGCGCGTTTGATCGCGACGGTGTGTGAGGCGTCCGACGGGGGCGGCCGGGCGAGCGCCTGCTCACTAGGTGCACGTCGAGGGGCTCCGTCCCAGTGTCGACATCATTTTTCGAAATATCATGCACATGATGCTCTTCATTATTCGACTTAATATTTAATGCATGCATTCTGGACAATTCCGCTAACTTACAAATCTCCATCGCCTTTTTCAATGAGATATCAGGTTCTCTGAGTAGTCGCTCCGAGAGGCCGACATCCCTCACGCCACATATAAATCTACTGCACACTAAACCCTCGCACAACTCTTTAAACTCACACTTAGAGGCAATTTTGTTCAATTCGAAAATATACTGCTCTGTTGACTCCAATTCTTTCTGATTTCTTTTGAAAAATTTGTGTCTTTCAACTGCTAAATTCTTGATCGGCACAAAAAACTCATCGAACTTTTTTAACAATATGTCTACAGTTTCAATTTCTTCTGTGAATTGTTCATACACTTCGCGGCACTTGCTCCCGATGACATGCAACAATATATTTAATTGCACTTTTTTATTCTTTTTCGACAGCTCACATGCTTCGAAATAGATTTTAAACGACTTCTTCCAATTTTCCCACTCTGCACTTAGATTCCCCGTAGTAACATTTGTAAGATTGTTCTCGAATAAGAATGGCGGCGGTGGTAGCAGAATTGACTCCATTGTTGTAGATCTGAGTGTAATTTCTTGCGTTGAGTCCTCAAACTGGTCACTCTCGCCGTCAGCTGACATTTAGTTATAATATAATACACACTGTTTAGACAGGGTTCACTATATATGTATATTTTTTAGTAATTCCGGCTGCGCCATGTCAGAGTTGATGATCAGGTGCGTGAGTCAAACACGAGCGTTCAGCTAAGACTAGTTTATTTATATAAAATGTCATGCTACCCACATATAAGAATATGAAATCACCTACAGTCTCCATCAATAGTTCTTGCACCTAGCGGGCGCTGTCTCTGTGTGCGTCCCATGACACGGAAAGGGACAGCATCCGCTCGATGTACACCTAGCATTTCATTAAATTGTCGAAAGGGCCTCTACGCGTTGGCTTCGGCTCCGTGCACGCCTCCCAAAGGTCCGGGACACTATTGTCCCGTAAGCGGGTGCGACATACAGGATAATAATAATAAATAATAATAATAGTGACCCATGCGCAAAACCCACTGTTTTTTCAACTTTGATTAATGGGCATATACTCCATTCCAGGTGAGATTAAACTTTAAAAGCAGGGATTCTTACCTTTGATGTGGAATTGTAATACAATTTTTATACATTATAATATATATTTGTTTACATAATTAACAATAATAATATTTTTCTCGAAAATAGTCGGGAATGTTGACTAGTTTATGGTCAGTCTAAATAAATAAGTTTCTGTCAAAAATGACATTTTAGTGGCAAGCTTTTATAGCCGACTGTACTTTTCTTTGAATATCCATCAAATGCTCACTGAGACGATTCTAAAGAGCCCAAGCTCGGTAGGATTGCTTTTTCTATTATAGAGTTCCTATGGCCACCTTCCGGCTCCATCATCAGATCAGCCCCATGGTACCATATTATTGTATTGTCATCAAAGTTAAGTAAGTATGCAAAATTTTTAGCTCAATCGGTTGACGATATCTGCTTCAAAATTGAGTTGCAAGATTTCACCCGAACATACATACTTTAAACATACCATGCAAGCTAAATAAAAGCTTATAAAAAAATTACAATAATGTAGTATGAAATTCCTTAATTTGTCGAAGTAACCTTTGAAAATTTAAAACGGCCCCATAAAAAAATCATAGAACTTACTTCATATAATATTTCTGTTCCTTTTGCAGGAGTGACCAATAAAATTTTAAATTGTGTGAGTGGCGTTTCATTTATGCTCATAATGCAATTCTCGCTGACTATGAACATACGAAGGAACCCAGCAGAAACAGCGTAGTAGGTATAAGACGTTCCATCGATTTGGCTGAATTTTTGTAAAATACAGTCTAAAACACGATGATCAATCGTGAAAAGTTGCAACGTTTGTCTGGCTATAATTATGCCATCAGTCGCGGCACTGGCGCCATCTATTGACACGATTTCCGTAACTTAGCTGCTCGAACAATACTTAGTTTTTGTATATATTACTGTACAAGGGTCAATTTCCCAAGCAGTATTTTTTGATGGCAAGACTGAAAACGCAGGTGAAGAAAGGTTGAATAATAAAGTACCATTATTTTTAGGATACAGCCCGCCATTGTCTACCTCGGGCAACAGCTAAAATTAAAATATCAATATATATAATAATTTAAAAAAATATATTTAGACCAAATTTCTCATCAAGGTGGGTTGTCCCCAAGCCGGTTTTGTTTGTAAAATGCCGGGTAAGTCAAATACTATGCATGACAAAGAAAATCTGTTACCATTATTTTATTACCACATAAATAGGTAACGAAAAAAGCACATTACCCGTTATATATCTCCTTTGTATACCCTTGAATAAGTGCATATACGTTTGTCCCGAGAAAACTTCTCATTACCGCCGACAATGTTTCGAACCGATTTATTTCCCAAATTTGATCAAGTACGCCCCCCGTCTCCCGCGCACTTCAAAGAATTTAGTCAAGCTGCGGCGCTCGACGAGAGCGGTTGTGTATAGTGGCAATACGTTGGCTTGTATAAACGTGAATATTTCATCGCGGTGGACAGGGGACAAAAAAAATTTCATTCCGGAGTTTGTTATAGCTTCTTTCTTTTTTAACTGCGTGGTTTGAAATTTATATATATCAGGTAAACTATACTCGCGATTTCCAGAGTTGAATTAGTTTTAGAATATAGGGCTTACTTTATTTTTAAGAAATAAAAATATGTCGTGTTTCTCATTCCACCATTCTCATTCCGGTGTTTCCGGTGTAGTAAAATGGCTTTAAACCCCACCATAATGAGGAAAACACCGGAATGACAACAAAAGTAGCTTCACTTTTCATAATATTGTTGAAATAATAATATTTTTTTTATTTTGTTTTTAATACCGGACTAAGATATTTGTTTATATTATTATGTAATGCCAATATAATATATATTACGAATATCAAAAGTAAAATTACGTTCATAATATGCCACTTTTCTTTCATTCCGGTGTATGAAATTTCATTGCGGTGCACTTATTTTATCATCCTGGTGTACATTTATCATTCCGTTGTGTGTTTCATATTCGATCTCGAATATCTCGAAAACTATTTCAGATTTCAGGGTCCCTTTTACATATGTTTAATAATATAGTCTAAAGTATCTCTTCACATTTAAAAAACTCAAAAATAATCAAAAATAAAGAATCACACCGAAATGATACAAAAATGCGTCTTGTTGAAATTGACCCACAATGGGTCGCCGATGGGGTACTTTATGCCAGTCCTATTCCAAATGCAAATATGCAACTGTTTTATAAATAAATTAAACGTCAGAATGTTTAAAAGTTTCTTGAAGCAGTAGGTTAGGATGCGGAATGAATAAAAGTAGTAAAATCACTTATCACTAATGATTTTTATCAATACGTACACAATAACCAGCATTCGTACCTCAAGTTCTATACGAAAGACATAGCTGATACCATTTGAATCTATAAGTTCTCAATGGCGCCGCTGCAAAGTACGAGTATGCTCCCTAGCGGCGCCACAATCAATGCCCATTATTTCGTTCCCTGGTATGTGCAGGTACAGCTAAAAACATATTACGTACATGGTGTACATCATTTCACCATATATAATCATTGATTTTCATTGTTGTGTTGTGGCGCCGCCACGGTGCAGCACACAGGATCCTCCACTTTGTGTGTGATTGAGGAAATAACTTTAAAATTATGGAAATTAATGTGGCAGTGACTAAATTTTATTTTTTGTATGCTGTGAAATGACAAAAACCTAAGTTTCCTAATATATCATAATCTGTATATAGGACTCGCTAATTTTCCTGCTGACCTACTGAACCTACTGAAACGCTCTTTTCTAACAAAGGCTTTAATTAGAAAGTACACTCAGCTACGCTAGGCAAAGATAGACAGAATTCCGAGTCGTGCGTAACTAAAACTCTCGCGGCGCCATTTAATGTTAAGTAGGTTAAGTATTTTGTTAATAAACGTTAAATTGTTTTGTTTAAATTGTTTTGTTTTACTTTATCTGATCACCCCATCCATATCCATACTAATATTATAAATGCGAAAGTGTGTCTGTCTGTCTGTCTGTCTGTCTGTTACCTCTTCACGCTTAAACCGCTGAACCGACTTAGATGAAATTTAGTATGGAGATAGTTTGAGACCCGGGAAAGGACATAGGATACTTTCATCCCGAATAAATTTAGTGTTCCCATGGGATGAGCGGGTAACACCGCGGGGCACAGCTAGTAATAAAATAATTCGAATTGGTTAAACTAAAATTTGATACTGTGTAATTTTTATAATGTGATTTTAAAAATCAAACACAATGTAAATTGTTCATGAATAAATGATATGATATGATATGATGAATCCACTCTTAAATTAACCGCATAAGTCACTAACTAAGAGTTTTATTCTTGAATCGTCCCTGCAAAATATATGGAAAGTATCTATTATATCTACTTGGTATTTATAGTTATATTGTAATATAATTCAAAAAAATTGTCTAAATGCATGCTACTACATGTTTGCCTAGCTGCGCAGCCGGCTATGTAAATGTCATGAAACAAACCTAACCTGACCTACAGTTTTCGGTCTTTAACCTAACCTGCTAACTGCTAAATGCAAGCAAGCACTCCGCTCGCTCCGCTATCCATGGTCATAAAACAAACCTAACCTAACCTATAGTTTTCGGTCTTTAACCTAACCTACTAATTGCTAAATTTTAAAATACCTACATGTAAGCAAGCATTCTGACGCTACACTCGCTTCGCTCGCTCCGCTATCCATGGTCATAAAACAAACCGAACCAAACCTACAGTTTTTGGTCTTTAACCTAACCTACTAACTGCTAAATTTTAATATACCTCCATGCAAGCAAGCACTCCGCTCGCTCCGCTATCCATGGTCATAAATCTCCAAGAGGATATCGCAGCAGTGTTCCGGTGGAGTGTGGATAATAAGCTTCACTTCAATGGGTCTAAGTGTTGTGTGTGCACTTTCAGTCGCGCATGTGTTCCCATTTATGCACAATATATGCTTGGTTCGGAGCCAATTAATAGGGTCTCCTTTATTAAAGACCTAGGTGTTGTGTTCGATTCACGTATAACTTTCCACGATCACATTCGTGCTCTTGCTGCCGACGGTTTTCGTAGATTGGGTTTTGTTATGCGCAACGCCAGAGATTTTCACGACCCTGGGGCTATAAAGTTGCTGTTTAATGCTCTGGTGAGGAGTAAATTGGAGTCGTCTGCTGTAGTCTGGAGCCCTTGCGAATCCTCTTACAGCTTACTTCTGGAAAAAGTCCAGAAAACTTTTTTGAGATTTTTATACAAAAAAATGTACGGATATTATCCCTACTTATACCCTACTAAGTTTCTTCTCGGAAGTCTAGGTTTCCATTCCCTTGAAGTGAGGCGCAATTTCAGTTTGCTTACCTTAGTCTGCCGTGTGCTGCGAGGAGAGTCAGATTGCCTAGAGTTGATAAATAATTTAGTTAGGTTGTATGTTCCGGATGTCCCTCGAATCACGCTTAGACCCCGTAAGCGACCGTTGTTGGCTGTGCCAGCAGCTCGTACTGTGTCGCACAGGAACTCGCCGCACCTCCGGGCCTTGACGCTGCTCAATGCACTTCTGGTGTCAACACCGGAATGTGATCTGTTTGCGTGGCGATGGACGGCTGTGTGTACTGCGTGTTTGAGGTACTGTGAGTTGATGGATGACAGGACTACTAGTGTTCCTCTTTGATAAGTGTACATCTAGTTTCACAGTGTATTAGATTTAAGTCTGTAATGCTGTGTAAATATATTTATAAATAAAATAAAAATAAAAATAAAACAAACCTAACCTAACCCACAGTTTTCGGTCTTTAACCTAACCTACTAACTGCAAAATTTTAAAATACCTCCATGCAAGCAAGCATTCTGACGCTCCACTCGCTTCGCTCGCTCCGCTATCCATGGTCATAAAACAAACCTAACCTAACCTACTAACTGCTAAATTTTAATATAGGTACCTCCATGCAAGCAAGCACTCTGACGCTCCACTCGCTTCGCTTGCTTCGCTATCCATGGTTATAAAAAAAATCTAACCTAACCTACAGTTTTCGGTCTTTAACTTAACCTACTGACTGGTAAATTTTAAAATAATTTCGCTCGCTCGTTAGGGTCACAGTTCTAACTAAGACTCCTCGCTTCGCTCCTCGTCGTACCTAACCTAACCAAAATCTGACCTACCTGAAGGTAGAATACGTAACGATTCTGACTTCACGCCTACCATAGTTTAGTTTAGGTGCTGTAATCTTAGCCAATTTAATACTCGTAATCGGCAAAATAATTGTTAGGGCAATTCATGTTAGGAATATTATGCTTTAGGTAATTAGATTTTAGAGTTATCAATATTAGGAAAAACTTGCTTTAGGACTTTAAATAAGTATGCTCAAAAATTATTAGGACAAACGAGTAGTATGCCATTCAACAGTATGCCAAACATTCTCGGCCAAAATTTTTTAGGACAAAAACGTTATGCGATACGACAGGCACCCGCATATCAGACAATGCATTTATTTTTATTATAACTTAAATAGAAATAAAATAAAAGGCAAATGTAGCTTAATGCTTCTTGAATATACAAGAAATAGATTTCTACTTCCGTCAATTCAGTAGTCTCACTTTTGATATTAACGCTGGCAAAATATCACAAGGTTTTATGTTACAATTTTAAAACATTTAAAATTGAACCTTATCCTTGTAACGCGGGATTTAATTTTAACGACCTAGAAAATGTCATAAGCTCAGCCAGCTATGCATCTACTGATTCTAAAGGTTAAGGGCGTGATCAAATCAAAATAGTCGATATCGATAAAATAATAATATGTATAGGTTTATAATATAATGCATGTTGAAAATATTTATTTTGTATGGTCGTAAATTAAATTGTCAGACCTTTTAATTTTTGGCGACGAAATCAAATGGAGGCGTCATCTCAATCTTTCTATCGTTAAAAATGCTTACATATAGTGATATATGAATAATAAAAACATCACCTTACAACATTTGGTACAGGTAGTAGGTAAATTATAAACGGAGTAGATTTATTTATTCTATCATATAAAATGTAAACAAAATAATTAAGGGACAATCGTATACAACTCGCCCTGACCTTATACTAAGCAATGCTTTTAATATCGGTACTTACTAGACGATGATATAAACAATATATATAAATACATACATAAAATGAACATCCTATCTAGATGATCTCATACCTAATAGTTGGCTAGAAATAATTATTGTAAGCACTATTAAAATAAGTTTAAGTTTTATTATATTTAGTAAGTCCTCTGTGATACCAACCTTTCAATAGTTCCTAAATAGTTATTTAAATTCTGCAAATATGTGTAAATTAGTCAATTTAATCCATACTGTGACCATCCTTACCACACAAATGGATCTCCTAACATCTGTTGATGATAACAGCCTTAAATACAATTTGTCCTATAATACTGCTAATATATTACTTAATAGTAACTACAGTTTAGCTCTGCAGATATGGAGCCAAAATGTTTATGCTTGTACAGGTATACTCAAGTCAACACTACTTATTCTCTCAAATACTACTAATACTAATATAAATAATTTTGTATACTGTTACTATTTGAACTGGATAGTTCAAAGCATAATATAAGTTTAGTTGAGGCATGTTGAATTACTATTCAAATTATAAAAAAATGCCTATATTATAATGTTACTGTATCCTACTTAAATGATCTCACATTTTTTAGCCAGATACTTTTAAATACTGTCCTCACTACTAAAAAAAGTTTGAGTCACACTACATTTAGAAAGATCTCTGTGGTACTACAACCTACTAAAATGTTTATAACCAATTATTTAAACATTGCAAATGAATGTTACTCAAACAATTTAATTCATACTGGATATACAATTAATGTTGTCTGTCAACTCAATCATGTTATTTTGGAAATCCAAATTTTTCCCCAACAATTATGGATGATTTAGGTATCTCACTAGACATTGATTCAATTCCTGACATTATATGTCATCAACTAGAAACACCTGAATTGTGTCAGAGTATCCTAACTACTGATTATAACTTTAAAGTGTTAACTCTAAACATCAGAAGCATTAATAAGAATTTTGCGGCCTTTCTCATATTTTTCCAAAGATCTCGACTAGTGTTTGATATTTTAATTTTAACAGAATGTAGACTAAATGATACAACAATTATTGAGCAATTACCAGGATATAACTCTTATTACACACAAAATAACATTAATCAAAACGGCGGTGTTGTCACCTACATAAAAGATACATGGTCAGCCTCTGTTTCCGAACCAACTCTAGATGAGGCATGTTGCCTAATGATAGATATAAATAATTTTGCTACTATTTTTGGTATATATAGATCTCCGTCCTTTAGAAATACTAAGTTCCTAGACTCCTTAGATCAAAATCTTAAAAATTACAGCAAGACACAACAAATTATATTGGCCGGTGACATCAACATCGACATCCTTTCAGTAGAGTCCACGGAGTATTCCTGTCTGTGTGCGGAACATAGTCTTGAGCCAGCTATAAGCAAACCCACCCGTTTGAGTGCCTGTCTCGACCACATATTTATTAAAACAAAATTCCTGGCTACAGGAATAGTCTGTGGCTCTGAAATTACGGATCATAAAATTGCAATAATTGGACTTTCTACTAACATCACACCTAAGTCACAAAGCCGGATTAAAAGAACTATTGATTACAAAAGTATCGGAGATGAATTGAACTCTATAGATTGGAATATTGTTACCTCGAAAACTGACGTGGATAATGCAGTAGAAACGTTTATGACAATCCTAAATAAAGCCGTTACCAACAATTCAAAAGAAGTTAAAATCAGTAGATCGAAATACGCTATTCAACCATGGATAACACCTGGGCTTTTACGATGTTCCCGACACAAAGATAGACTCCACGCTAAATCGAAACAGTTCCCCAATGACTAAATTCTCCAAATTACGTACTCTCGCTACAGAATTTTTTATAATCAGATAGAAAACAAAAAATAGAATACGAATCACAAGAATTTCGAGCCAATAGCAAAGACCCAAAAAAGCTTTGGAAATCCATCAAAAATAAGTGTAACTTAAATAAAAACAAAGAAAAGGCGGCTGACCTTACGTCAATTAGTAGTAACCCTAAAAGTTCTCTTGACAAATGTAATGATTACTTTGCAACTATTGGTGATAACTTAGCTAACAACATACTTAGACAAATTAACGACACCGAAGAGGCTCTGGCCACATAAGTTACTATTAAAAAATCTTTGCCAAACTCTCTCTTCATGGAACCAACTGATCAACATGAGCTCTATAACATTATTGATAAACTTAAAGTAGAAAGCGCCCCTGGTATAGACTGCATAAGTGCAAGTCTTATTAAATACTGTAGAGATCTTTTATGTACTCCTTTAATTCACATCTACAACCTCAGTTTAAGCACAGGCATTTTTCCGAAATTATGGAAGGTAGCTTCGGTTACTCCGATTTACAAAGACGGACCGAAAGATTCACCCGGGAATTACAGACCAATTTCTCTTCTTAGTATACTTTCAAAAGTTTTGGAAAAAATTGTTAACAAGCGCCTAATAAATTTCATTGAATCCCAAGGACTGCTCTCAGATAGACAATTTGGATTCCGGAATCAGAAATCCACCGAAGATGCTGTAGTACTTCTAACCGACTTCATTGCTCAGTACTTGGATGAAGGTTACAGCTGTGTCGGAGTCTTTTTAGACTTGGCAAAGGCCTTCGACACTGTTTCATACAAGATACTCCTGAAAAAGTTGGAGGGACTGGGTATTAGGGGGATAGCCTTAGAATGGTTCACAAGTTATCTAGAGTCTGTCTAATGAAAGCTGAACCTAAAAAAAAGCGGCAAATTTAAAAAATCATTACATGGTATTACCTATCAAAGTAGGAATAAACGATTTTGATACTTTTCTTTATTTTGGTGAGTACTAAGGGAGAGGAAACGCCTAATATTTCATGAACATTTATTTATGTATTTGATTTTATGGCACAAAATAATAACTTATCGTACAAATGGCGGACTTAATGCCGTAAGGCATTCTCTACCAGTCAACCTTTGAACTAAGCAGATAAATTATGTGCATAACAACTAACTTAAAAACAAGTTTTACTAGATATATACTTAAATAAATAAAAACATAGTTATAATGTATATATGTTATACACACACATACACACTCTTTTTTTTGTTGGGGTTAAAAAAACATTCGAATAAAAAGTCATAAACTAAAGTTAAAAGTTTTATTTATTTTAAGAACTGTAATCAAAATCGGTTTCTAGAAACTACTTCCATTGATTCATCTGAACTACTGTCAGACTCATCATCATGCACACTTATAATAAATGATTCCAGGTTTTCGGTTATCCCATCCCTGGCTTTGTACTGAGCTTCAATATTAAGCACATGATCAGTCATTTTCTTCCAATGCTCTGATGTTATGCTCTCAAAAGCCTCTTTAATATTTTTTTCCATTTCAGCTGCTGATCCGGCAATATTTTTACTTGCGATTTTTCTCTTCGCCGAACTCCATATTAATTCGATTGGGTTCAGATCACAATGATAGGGCGGAAGTCGCAAGACCTCATGACCATGCTCTCTTAGAATTTCGTCTGCTTCGTAGATTGGGTCCGGTTTGTGTTTCTGTACCAATACAAGAAGTTCTGCAATGGTATGATATTCCTCATACTCCTCATAGTGAATTTGATTCACATGAAGCCACTCTTTTATTTCTGCTTTGCGGGTGTTGGTATTTGGAGGCTTATTAATTTGCACCGTATGGTAGCTGGCATTGTCCATGACAATCACGCTCGGTTTAGTCAAGTTCGGAATAAGCTTCTCATGTAACCACTTATTAAAATTTGTGGCGTTCATGTCACGGTGGTAGTCGGCTTTAATTGATTTTGTGCTAAATGTTAATAACGCATTAGACACAAAACCATTTTCTGATCCAGCGTGAACAATAATATATTGTTTACCGGACGAGATATTGTCAACTAGACCTTTGGTGGAAGGTCCTTGCCATGATCGTTTTAATTTATAATTCTGGTGAACGTAAGTCTCGTCCAGGTATATTATTTGTTTACCTTCAGCACTATCTAAGCCATCTAAATTGGATACTGTGGCCTTGTGAGGTCGCTTTTTTCCTGGGGTACTGAAGACACCACTGTTTACTTTTCCTTCATTGCTTATTCTCTTCAAAGTTGAAACACTGAGATCAGTTATTGACGATATTTCCTCTAAATACTTGTTTTGACTTAGCAATTCGTTATGCTCCAACTCTTTCAGCTTCCCAAGATTATCCAAAAGGAGTTGTTTTTC
This sequence comes from Apotomis capreana, assembly GCA_947623375.1. Taxonomy (NCBI): domain Eukaryota; kingdom Metazoa; phylum Arthropoda; class Insecta; order Lepidoptera; family Tortricidae; genus Apotomis; species Apotomis capreana. The sequence continues at coordinate 6,583,206 of OX392520.1, forward strand.
TTCAGAGTCGTCAAGTTTATCTGAAATGAATACATCATTTATGAAAAAATTAAAATTAAATATCAATTTAAAAAGATAGTTTGGACGGGAAAAGATATATTGTGAATCATTGGATTGAAGAGAAATAATAAGTATCAAAATTAATATGCCTTACTAACCTACAAATGCAGTCACCACATCTAAACACTCTTTTTTCTGTTTGAACAAGGCTTCCCTCTCCTCTTGTTTTTATTTGCATTTGCTTATCATGGCAAAAATTATCGGACGCACACCACTTTTAATTGTATTACCCATGTTTCAGCAGTAAACTTTCGAAAATCTCTTCTATTTGACACTCGAATGCAGCCTCAAACTAACCTCAACAACAACGACTTTGCTAGTCAATGTCAAAATGACATTTTAATAGTGTTGCCGCTCAAATAATCGATGGGTTCAGCTTTCGTTAGACATACTCTATCTGAGAGACAGCAACTTGTCAAACTAGGTTCTCACAAAAGCGACCTAAGATCTGTTCATTTCGGAGTCCCGCAAGGGAGTATACTAGGCCCCACACTATTTATCATCTACATGAACGACATTCATGACCTTTTCTTAAAAAACGCTGAAGTTTTGTGTTACGCTGATGACACTGTTGTCCTTTTTCACGGGAAAACTTGGGAGGAAACATATAAGACAACGGAAGAAGGGATGAAATTAATTAACAACTGGTTGATAAATAATCTACTCACTTTAAATAATAATAAAACTAAATATTTGTGTTTCCATAAAACTGCAGCTTCAAGCCCCAAAAGTATAAGGCACATCCAAATTCACACCTGTAACATGCCCTACACTCAATCATGTAATTGCAATAGAATTCAACGATCCAGTAATATAAAATATCTTGGTATAATGATTGACGAAAACCTCAATTTTAAAGATCACATCGCATGTCTTTCTAAAAGAACAAGAAAAACAATTATCATTGTCAAAAAACTAAGAGATTTAGTACCTAAGGATGTCATGAAAATGGTGTACCTGTCATTATGCCAATCGATGTTATGTTACTGTATCACTGCTTGGGGAGGTGCAGCGAAATCAGTTTTAATAGATGCAGAACGAGCTCAAAGATCTGTAATTAAGGTCATGCTTAAAAAACCCTTCAGGTACCCTACAACTCAATTATATCACGAAGCCCAGGTGTTATCAATCAGAAAGCTTTTCATTCTTAAAACAGGACTAGTCACCCACAATGCTGTATATTCGTCTGACAATAATATCAACTTAATAAACAAACGTAGAATTAAATTACCCCTACCTTCAATCAAAACCACCTTTGCGAGACGTTTCGGTTCTTGAGACCTTATGTGTACAATTTTATATCCAATTTTTGTAATCTAAAAGAATCTTCCAAACATAATGCTAAAATTAAAATCACTGACTGGCTGCTCACCTTAGATTATCTGGCAACAGAAAACCTGCTTACTCAAATGTATTCTAACTGTAGGTATCCAAATATCTTAAATTCCGTTTAGATATCTCATAAATACTGGTGCATTCTAGTGTTAAGTGAAAATGTTACATGCCGATACACAAATAGATTTATGGTTAATTGTATAAGTACAAATTTCTATATGATAAATACAAAGTTATATATTTAATAAGTTTGATGCAAAGTATTACACACAATGGTACCCCAAGATACAGGCATAGCCTAGTTTGGGGGCCTCTGTTATTTCGTCCTACAATACACTGTTTTGAAGCAATTGAGAAATGTACTGTATTACTGCAGCGCATTTCTCAATTGTCATAAATTTATAAAGCTAGCCTCCAGCAGCGTAGTGGTTTCTCTCTTATATCACAAGACAAAATTTGTCTACAGAGTTTATGCTGGCGGCAAGCTAAATCTTGTCCTATCTTAATTATGTTGTACTATATGTATTGTGTAACTGTGAAAGTAATAAATAATAATTATTATTATTATTCCCTTTATTCGTTTTTATACTTAGGCTAGGTTTTTTTTACAATAAATTTATATAAAAAGTAAAATATAAAAAATACATTACAAATATAAACACATTCTAAAAAAAACCTAACCTAGTGTGCCGCCGGCAGCGGGGCAGGGCCCAGGCTACCGGTGGTTAGGGCTGCAGAGAGAGGAACCTCCTGACAATGCGCGCCGTGTCCAGGAGTACCGCCTTCTGTATTATTATTATTATTATTATCCATAAACCAGGAACAAAATATTCGAGTTCATCACAGAAATATTTGCCCTTGCCCAGCGAACGAATAAAACATAGAACACGAGCTTCATACAAAGTTACAATCAAAAACCGGCCCAACAGTCGAAATGCGCATGCTCACCGTGTACCAATCACAGCCACTCAAATGTTTTCAATTACGCATAACAAATAAATGTGATTCGTCAATTTCCGAATGGCCAGCTGTGATTCGACAAAAGGCATGACATTTGGCTATGGTAATACGGCGGTGACAGTGAAAACTCATAATTGATTTCCTTCATTATAAATCTTGAATGTTAAGGTTATTGCTTACATACGAATAAATTTTTTTTTACATCTTTTTAGGAATCGTTGAGCGTTCCTTGTTGTTACTAATACTTTGAATGATTATTATTAATGCGTGCTGTAACTGCTGTATAGATTATTACAGTTCGACCAAAAAGAGTCGTTCTACTCTTTTTGGTCGAACTGTATTTCTCCTTCTTTGTAATAACTAATATTTTACATGTAAAGTCGATACAATCTTTGTAGTGAAAAAATATCAAACATAATTAGGAACTTATACGTTTTCCTACCGGACTGACGGAAAACGCATAGCCTTTTAGGGACGGTCTTATACAAGCACAAAAGCCCAAATGATTTACTTGATCAATATAAAATCGCGCACCGTGACATGTTTCATAATTTCAAATTTTGTCGACGCCGCGTGGTTCAAAATTTGTCCGCGCACCGACCGCACCGCGCTCGCTGATGGCTCGTCGCCGTTCTATGTCACCGCTAGTCATCTCCCTCGCACGCGTTGGCTTGCAATCGGGCTTCATACCGTCTACTCTAACACATGGAAAAAAAACCTATTGCTTCAAGTTAAGTGAAGTTAGATACGGATCGGCCACTTGCAAATTTCGCGTAAGCAGGAATGATTTAACTTCACGTTGTTTAGAAATATTTAGTAAGTGTAGTTTTTGTTTGAGCGTAGTAATAAGTAGAAGTAGGTAATATTAGAGATAGTGTTCGTGTTTTGATTTTGTTTGTTGTTGTGATTACTGTGGCTTTAAACAATGGTAGGAGTTGTTCCGTGTGATTGTGATGAGTTAAAGTGTGCAGGTCTTTTAATAGGCGAAGGAAAGGTAGGCACTCTAACTTTCGCTCAGAAAAAACAGCTCATTTTTTCCCCAAACCCACGCCCAACCTGTGTATTATTGAAATTGTACTTTGAACAGTAATGCGGCAATAAAATGGATTTACCCACTAAAAATTACCAAAACAAATCCCTGGGCTTGCCCTTTCTAGGTACGCCACTGATTGCATTACTTTTTTCAAACATCGTATATAAATTAGTCATATGGCATAACACCATCCCTATACAAAATCTGTTCCGTAAAATAAATTAAATTAATATGTGTACGGCTTTATTTACGTATGAAAACTGATACCATCTTTTTTTTGTGTTTTCCTGAGTGATTAATACACCATTTCACTGAACATTATGTCATATTTTGTTACTTTGAGACTTCATATATTTCACGTAATGCAACTGTTCGGCTTCGTCGCCATTTGAAAACTAGACAGCCGTTTGACACAAAATTTACGCCCCGCCTTAACTGACACAAAATCCGTGGGGCCATTTTCCCACGCTAGTTAGGCTTCTATGTTTTATTCGTTCGCTGCCCTTGCCGAGATTCGAACGAAGGACCGCCGGCTGAGTAGGCAGGTGCATAAAAACTGCGCCAACCTCGTCGTCAATATAAAATATGAAATTACCGGTAGATTTATGATAAAATTAATTACAAACTATTATAACATGCCCATTAAAAATGTAACAACATAAATTATGACAATAAAACATTTAATTTTTACTACGGCGAGCAGCCAAAAGTCCCAAGCCTACCTATCACTTTGATTCACTTGAGAGTGTCGAAATGTACGTTTGAGGCGACATAAACGGCCGTACCTTTTTTTCACGTTAACGTAGAAGCTTGATTTTTTTCACAGCTCTAAGGGACCCTAGACCTGAGTATATATACATATAGTGTTAATTTCAACTCGATACCTCCACGCGTTCTCGAGATAAAGGGTCTTGGCAGACAGACAGGCAGACGGATGGACGGACAACAAAGTGATCCTATAAGATTTTCGTTTTTTCCGTTTGAGGTATGAAACCCTAAAAAACAAGGTGATAAAGTGTAAATTATATTATTAAAATGGAAAAGTTAGTATGAAACACGAGCGGCTCACATTATAACCTCCATACAGAATATCGACAATTTATGGTTTCGACTTGTTCCCCCGCACTAAATTGTCAGACGGACATATACATTGCGTGCTCCTAAAGATGTTGCGTGAATAGTTGCCATGTCAAACTAGTAATGTATAATTGTCATAATAAACTGCAATATTTTATGAAATATTACAAAATACCGAATTTTATTACTTCCCAGTGAAATTAAACTGTATCAGGTATCTTTTTGAGTATGCAGATCTCGCCTGTGACGATTATAATGGCACAATTCGGCATATTTCTAATTTTTTGGCACATAATTACTCAAGCACGTTCGTACGGTAACTAAGTGACTGTTGACATCACGTTAACATGTATTTGGCAATTTGGGCTCAAGCTCGGTTACGCGTGCCCCGAGGTATTACATTTTGCACGCTCTTAAGAAACTTAGTCTTACAATACTATTACAATTTCCCGTCCCAGGTCTAGCTTGTCCGCCCACTTAGACCAGAACACGTGAATCATCTGCTATTAAAGTTTTTCGATTCCAGGTACTATGATGATTGTGTACAAAATTTACTCGATCTATATGCTTCTAAGTGTCGCCTTGCTACAACTAACTTGTGTGAGTAGTAACTCTGATTGTTAAATCTGTACCCTTACCATAGCACTCGTACATTAAATATAGTTTTTAGTTTAATTACAACACCTTAATGTAGTGCGTGTCAGGATGGCGGGTGTACATCAACGAATGGAGCAGAACTCCTAACTCCTGGCGTATACCGCAACTACATTCGTTGATGTGCACCCGCTATCCTGACGCTCACCTTAATGTAATGTTCATAAGTATATGATGCTCATTTTTAGGGTTCCGTAGTCAACTAGGAACCCTTATAGTTTCGCCATGTCCGTCTGTCCGTCTGTCCGTCTGTCCGTCCGCGGCTTAGCTCCGTGATCATTAGTACTAGAAAGCTGAAATTTGGTATGAGTATGTGTATGTATCACGCCGACAAAACGGTAAAATGAAATCTAAAAAAAAAATGTTTTTTTTCGGGTACCTCTCGAACACCTAAAGCGGGGGTGATTTTTTTTTCCCGTTCCAACACTAGTGTGTGGGGTGTCGTTGAATAGGTATTTTAAAAATAATAGGGGTCTCCAAACATTATTTTTTGATAAAATCAGCAGTTTTGTAAATATTCAATCCGAAAATAAAAAAAATAGCGTCCCCCCCCCTCTAACTTTTCAACCACGGGTCAAAAAATTATGGAAAAATTCATGAAAATGAGGCTTTATAAGTACTTTCAATGAAAACTATATTGAACAAAATCAGTTGAGCCGTTTTTGTGTTATCGCAAAATTTCATAATTTTCTTTAAAAGGACGTAAGTTGACTTCCAGAAGGTAATAAGTAATTACAGTTACATTGGCGTTTACGACCTTTTTATAGAGCTTGAAATCTTGGTCGTAACTTAAACCTCGAGCTTAAAACCGCTGTTTTAAGCCCGTCTATTGTAAAGGATGAGCAACTTCGGAACCCTACACTGAGCGTGGCCCGACATGCTCTTGGCCGGTTTTTTGTTTTGTATTTACAGTGGCGTTTTACGAGAGTCCTCTACACTTTTATCGTGAAAATGGTGATAGCAGTCATCGGTGAAATAACGTTTGGCGTCCTGTTGCTGACGGAGGGGTCTACCATCATTCCTCACTGGGCGCGTGGACGCGATTTGTATATTCATATTCATCAAGCCACGTAAGAAAGTGTTTTATTCCAAATTTTAGCTGCCCTTCAATCATGTCATAAAACTGTGATTTGGATTGGCGGCACCGTATGGACGGGTGGATGGATGCACCTTAGGTGTACATACAGCATAGACCACGTGGAAGAACTTCACTATAAGTGGCAACGCTATCAATGCCAATGTAATAGTAGTTTATGCAACTGCTACATAGTGAGAGGTCTCAAAGCACACACATCTTAAAACACAGACCTAATCAGTTGCATACACTACTTTATTAATAATCATAATCATAGATTTTGTTTTATTAAAATACTAGCTTTTGCCCGCGGCTTCGCTAGCGTAAACACATAATCATACGTTCACTACACTTAATGCGAGGCCGAAGGCCGAGCTCCGCGTAGTACCTAAGGTGCGGAGCGTCCCAAAAGGAAGCCGCCCACCCACTTAGGTAATATAAGTTGAAGTAACTTAATGCGAGGCCGCAGGCCGAGGAAGCCGCCCACCCATTTTTGTTTGACCTGACCAGACACAACATTTTGGTGACCATCGAAGTCGGCCTATTCTATTAGTTTAGTTGTATATTAAACGCCTTCATTGTTAAATTTCGAATGATTCGAAACCTGTGGCTGAAAAATCACAATTCGTGGACGAAAATTGAAAAAAAAATAAAAAGTCACTTTTGCTCTCGCTGGGAACCACATCGCATTTTGTTCACTGTTATCTCGCAGCAGATTCACTATGTTTGAGTAGCACGGTTAGTACAACTTTGACACGCGACTCTTTGTCGCGCGAAAAATACTACCTGTCACTTTTTTCCAATACCGTGCGAGCAAGGCAGGTGACGCTAAATCGCGCGAAAAGGGGAGTCGCGAGTGACGTGAAATTAAAATTGCGCCCATACGTGTCCCATGTGGTGTCCCGTGTGGACCACGTATGAGCGCAATAAAAATTTTCTTTGCGTGTTGATCTTTGTCTTTTTTGTTATTCTTATTAGTTTCGGCTCGAATTATCTTATAAAAAAACAGGCCTTATCATTATATGTACGACAAAAAAACTACTATAAGGGAACGAGATATTTATCTAGTAATTTCAGCTCTTTCTCATTTACGTAATCAGCAATTGCTTCGGGGCCTTTAGGCTTAGGCTCACAAAAGTTGGCTGGTAAAAGTGTGGTAAAAGTAAAAAAATCTGATTCAAGAAGTATGCCACGTTGCCTCTTTAGGAGTGTGATCACCAGATGTTTGGTTGCGTACGATCCATACAATTTCGAACGGTATTTTTATAGCACAAAAAAGGGGTTTGTAATGATTTCTGAGTCATTCTAATTTGTACCGTATTGTTAAGAAAGTCTAAAATAAATTAATTCACAAGAGTGACTGGTCAAAAAATCACTTGCTGTTTCTATTGGTGGATGATGTAAATAGTGACCGCTGCGAAGTGCATACGAAAATAATCGTAGAGGTGTGTACCCGTAGCGTTGCTCGATAGTACCTATAATATCTGAACTTGTTATTGGAATTTACCAAAATAGCTGTAGATAAAACTGTTTATCCTAATCCTAATATTCTAATCCTAATAATAATATTATAAACGTGAAAGTTTGGATGTACGTTCCACTTAATCTCAAAAACTACTGGACGAATTATGATGAAACTTTCCAGTTATGTACCAGCTCTTGGGAAGCAGTTTTTGACAAGGCAGAGAAAGGCCTAGGCTTGATCTCTATTTGGCTTAACCAAAATCTCCTAACACTAAATGCCTCAAAAACAAATTACTTATGCTTTTCAAAGTATGAGAGCACGCAACCTCCCTCGAATCTTAATATAAAATTGCATAACTGTAAACAACTAGATATTTGTGTAAACTGCAACTGTACAACTATTGGTAAGGTGTCTTCGACGAAGTACCTTGGAATAACTTTAGACCAAAGACTCTCGTGGTACGAGCATGTGGAACATCTAAATGGTCGCATTAGAAAATTAATCTGGATCTTCAAAATTCTGAAAAACGTAGCATCACATCAACTCCTCAAGCAACTCTACTCCGCATTAGCTCAGTCAATTATGTCTTACTGCATACCTGTCTGGGGCGGAGCCTCTAAAACAAAATTCCTGGAAGTCGAGAGAGCCCAGAGATGTTTTCTCAAGGTTATCTTCTCAAAACCATACATGTATCCTACCACTCAGCTTTACAGAGACTGTGAGTTACTTTCTATGAGACAGCTCTATATTGTAAATACTATTGCACGGTTACACAAAAGTCTCACTTACCAGCCATCAAACGTTACCCGTCGGAGAAAAGACAAAGTTGCCCCTTTACCTGCATGTAAATCTACATTTGCTTCTCGCCAGTTTGCCTCCCAATCAGCATACCTATACAACTTTGTAAATAGCAAAATTAGCATATATCCACTACAGTTCCATGCATGTAAAAAAGCAGTAATAACATGGATAAAAGAATTAAGCTATGACGAGACTGAACTACTCCTGTCTCGATTAAAGTAAATAGATATACATAATATATTATTCACATACACAAAGACATGCACACACGGACATACATATATGTAATAAATGCTACATACTCTATTCTGCATTTATGAATCTACTACAAATTAATATTTTTTATAATAGTAAATAGAACAATAGAATGTAGAACTTGTAAACTTTGTATAAAAAATTCATTAAACTAATAATTATAGTCATGTTTCTTAAGGCATATAATTAGTTTTAGTTCGTTAGTTTTAGTTTTAATGGTTTGTCACCAATCCTTGTTATGGAAGAGCGGTGTCTCCTGACACAAGCATAATTAAATGCTTAGTAGGAGGCTCCAACCTTGTCTATTTGTGAAACATTTACCTGAACCATAATAAACATTTTTCATTTTCATTTTTTCATTTTCATTTTCATGTACCTTATATATCAGAATAGGACATAGGCTATCATTTATATCAAGTTTTATCCCTGTTATGGCCGAAAAACGGGATAAAACTTTGTATGGAGTTGTGGTTGCAACGGCTCCCTACATGTCATCGATTTGACGTAAACTAATCAATATATTAAACATTTCGTCTGGGCCTACGATAGACCTTCACGAAATGCATACCAAACTATTCTTTGTAAAAAACCAATAAATTCTGATATGGGAACACGTATCCGCAAAATTCGATTAATCGCGTAATTTCAAGAATCAAATACTATTCTATTCTATTTTTTAAAAAAATGGCAACCGGTCACAGTTAAGCGACCATTACTGCCAATGTCTCGTTGCCAATCGCACTAGGCGACTAGATAGAGGATTGATACCACGTTGTACGGTGAGTTGAAAAAATCGTGCTTTTTGTAAAGTGATAGCGATTTACAAAAAACCACGCGGACTATCGGGCCTTGACCCAGGAAGGGCTATGAACGCTTCAAGTTGAATTCTTCATTAGCTATTCACTCATACGTTAGATCACTGCACAATACGCTATCAATACTACACATTGAACAACTAAAATGAATAAATAATGAACAACTAAACTTAAACGCATGCGGCCATCTTGGGACACGAACCGGAAGTAATACATAAAATTTTACAAATTTGAAACAATCCAATTTGATTTGACAAACGTCACACACCCATCTGGCAAGACATGTCAAACCAGTGATACCAGAAGGGCTACTCCCACGTTCAAAATTCGTCTGTCGGATAGTGCCATCCTTTTCGATCTCCTGTCAAAGTATATTTGAGTGAATGGAATAGCACTATACGACCGTAAAATTTTAAACATCGGAGTAGCCCTTCAGGTAGGTTTCACGTTCCGATACGCACATCATCTGAAAATAGTACGAGCTTTGATTGCGTACACCCGCTTGGTAACTGAATATAAATAAAGGAGTAAGTAACTGAATATGCTAAGATAGGATAGCCAACATATTTAATAATCCTAGTAATATTATAAACGTGAAAGTATTTACGTTTATTCCTCTTAATTTTAAACGATGATTGATGGACGGTCGCCTGGTTCGGGAATCGTCGTAAACAGCCAATTGTTGAATTGTCTCTTTCTAAAGACCGATGGGGATTATTTATCGCTGAGTACACTATTAGCGCATAAAGTTTTTGTATGAATCGGATCTTAGACTCGGATACTCGACAATACCCGAATTGTCAATCAGTTGTGCTATGCTACTACATTATCGACGTGCTTAAGTCAAGGGCCTGACTCGCTTTGATAGAGAAGGATAGCCTTATTGCGATACTTATAAGAGGAAATAGAAATAAGTGCCATTTTTTAAGCTCTATCACCAACGGAGCATTTTTTCATGGTCGGTTTATAGGCACACTTATATTCATGACCAAAACTGGCTGTGCGAAAGAACCATATTGGCACCAAAAATTATATTGTTTTCAAAATCAACAAAAAAGTACCAGTTTTGATAATGCGCAACTAAACGCATCCAAATTTTGCAACGGCGCTAGATTGAGAATCACCTAATTAGGGAAGTACATTGAGAAGGGCACGATTTTAACGGGAGAAGCCAAGGAACAAACCGAACAAAATGTACTTATACCACGTATTCCAGTTATACCGAATAATTTACCATTCGATTTTAAACGTCTACAGTTTTCATTAAAAGTTTTTAGCATTTTCTATGATTAAGTATTAATAAATCACAGAGGCAAACGTTAAAAGTAGCAGGAATATATTTGGGCACGCCATGTTTTTCTCATGAACAGCTTGATCACATGTTTCCAAATAAAAAAAAATACATGTTTTCACTGACCGAAATCAATAATTTAAGATAATTTATTGAACTACTTCAATAAACTAAGTTGTAAAAACCAAGTTATAAAAAAAATATAATCGACCCAATTTAATTATGTGACAAAATTCTTTGGTGAATAGAACCTTAATTAAAACTTATTGAACCGGGTCTATCGCGATATATCGCTCCAGGCGGAGTACGCCTCCTGGGACCACGGCACGTGAAACCGTGAAGAAACGTCAGGCAATGAAGGTTAATTCAAAATATCGCGATAGACCCGGTTCAATAAGTTTTAATTATGTGTTCAAACCGCGAGAGTATAAAGTGAATAGAACCTTCTTCGTCAGTTGATTATGGACCGTCACCATCCATCTCGAGCCATTTCTGAGCATAGATAATTAATTAAATCGTATGGGACTTAGCCTCGGATAACTTATTGAATCGAATGGGACTTAGACACAGAACTAAACTACTAACTAGATTTCATTTGAATACCTGAAAGTCTAATTGTTTTTTTTTTTTTTTCAATATGAATTAACGAAATCTACGCGTACGAACGAAGTCGCGGGCAAAAGCTAGTACAATTATAAAGAGCACAAAATACGAGATGGAATATTTTGATTTGTATCTTAATGTGTTTTGTTTATTTCAGTGTCGTATATCTACTGTATTCTTGTGGCATACAGTTACGCCAAGGAACTAGAAGAAAATTGATTATTAATATGAATGCTTGCACCTATGTTTTGCCATATTACGAAATTAAAAAAAATAAGTAAGATGTCATTCATTGATTTGTTATCTTTGTTTCCTCGTTGATTTCTTGTGAGAGACGAAATACCACATGTCAATATCTGAACATGTAGTGTAACGCCCAGTCAATAAGAGTCGTGTTCAGATATTTGATGAACTTCTTTTATGTGAGCTGACTATGAGTGCACGTCAATATATATTTAACCTATTTCCTTAGGTACCTTTTACGTGTAGGTACATAGAAAATCAAAGAAATAATCTAGTATCAAATTTATGTTTCCTCTTACACAAAGTGTGACCAGTTACAGATTTTTTTAATTTCCCGCCAAAACAAAACTTTGAGTAATACTTATTTCATTAGCCAGACTATACCATATATCTAATGGTGACTACTGCAGTGAAATAAGTAGTAAAAAAAAAAAGAAAAACAACACTCACTGTAATACGTAAAATTTACTGTTCTTACCCGTAGTGCATACCAGTATGACAAAACAGGACTCTTTTGGGTTATTCTCCTTAATGGTTGGAGTTAGGCGATATTTTGAGGTCTAATGTAAATGTAAATAATGTGGTAAGTATAATAGATGGAACAAGTTTAGAGGGTGTAAAAATAACGCTCAATAATTACAGGATTAAACGAACTTACCTTAAGTGAAGTTCTATCCTGATTATATGAAGTACTTAGTCCGAGGTATAATTACTATGTAGTACTTTTCTTACTTGCTCTATATGTCGCTAATTTTAAAGTCTAAAAACAAACATAAAAAACACAGCACCTGGCAACATTAGTTATAGATGTCATTAAGTTCAGAGTAAAATATATAGAAGAGGGAAGGGAGGGAGGGAAGCTCTACCTCGGACTAAGTACTTCATATAATCAGGATAGAACTTCACTTAAGGTACGTTCGTTTAATCCTGTAATTATATTCGTACTTAGTCCGAGGTATAATTACTATGTAGATGTTTAGAGACATCCAAGGCAATATACATCTTTATATTATTATGCTTTATAATATTATAAAGGTGAAAGCTTGTGAGCGTGATTGTAACTTATTCACGTTCATATAGATGGCTCAATTCTGATAAAATATGATTGATATGGAGAATGGAGGTAGCTGGCCCTCCGGACCAACACATAGTCCACTTTTCATCCGGAAAATATTAGTGTTCACCGCGCGTTAAAACCGCGGGACGGAGCTAAAATTTTCATTGAAGATTTTTTAGTACACACATTACAAGAATAATATACCTACTATTTGACTTTATTTTAATAGTAACCGATTAATTATGAGATTAATCTAACTTAGCAGGTAACTGCAAGGTTGCAGAATAAAGCAATAAAACCATACTTTAACCATATGGTTCCATATCTACTAGAGTTTACTTACTCCATATGAAAGACCATGTTAACACGTTGCGGGACAGTACGCCTATAGGCGTTTGATCTAAAGGCTTAACAGCAGTTAATGTACAGTAGTCTCCATCAACGTATATGAACGTATATGAGGAATATATTTTCAAAAATACTAATAATAAATAACATTATCCTAGTTCTAAGAACAGGTTTTGTAAACTGTGTTTACTGTTTATCATCATGATCATGAGTTAGAGACCTGTTACAGTTATCCACGAAGGTGTGGGACTTTGATTATCAGCCTACAACTTGTATTATTTTAACTACTATGAATATTTGTTATAAAAACATTTTCACGGTTTCACTTATTTTTATAATGTGATGACTAATCTGCCTACTTGCAGAGGCTTGTTTAAAAGTAATTTTAAAGAGATTTGTTAATGAGCTATTTTGCTATCACAATGTTTGAGGCAATACAGCTAAGGAGGTACTTGGTTGGATATATCTAAGGGTTGCTATTCAAATAAGACCACTTCAAATTTGGCGGGTACAAGACATTGATGTCTTGCAATAGATAGAAATACTGTCTGTAGCAAGTTTTATATTTCTTGTTCTAATATGAAAGTATTTGTATTCTTTGAACTATAATAATTACTGTCTCACGTTTTTTGGTATAATCATTTTGATTTTCTCAATAGATCTGTATATGAGTTATAGAAAAAACCTTATGCAGCTAACTTCATATTATACGTATATTAAGTGTTTGTGGGTCATTGTCAGATTTAGGTGCGCGTCTTTTCGGTGGACATTTGCGAAATTAAGGATTACAGGGCCTAATTTTCTGATAAAATGCCTGTGAGAATAGAGAACGTTCCCTCTTCTATAATCCGATGTAATAGCAACATAACCTAGATTCATACAAGCTCTTAACTTTTGACCACCGAAGGGACAAATTTTGTTTTTTGAATTGACAATGACCCTTGTATTCTTTTACCTAAACTCATTAATTTCTTTTGTAAGCACTAGTGTCATATGTGAGCCATCGAAAGGATCTATTATTAAAACATTTTTAGAACTACATCAGGGTACCAAACCTGATCATATTTGGGTTTGATAGGATGTAATTTGAAAACACCTTAGAAAAGGTGTCTATCTGATTATCTGTAGATATTTAAGTACTTACTTGGGATTACCAATTATAAAATAGTGCTAAGTACAAAATAACAAATTTGACATAATGTAGAAACGATGGACACATGGATCATATCACTGACTTATTATATTGTCATTCTGAGGTAAAAGGTTGATTGTACTAAAAACTAAGCCTCACGAAGATCTGGGGTGATGACAGAATCAATTAGAATGTCAGATATTACCATAGATTCAAATCGTAGGTTAAAACTATGATTCCTGAAGTCTATTTTAACTCCATTTTATATAGTATTTTAAGCCAAATTCTAAAGCAAAAGCGCATGAAATAATAAAGGATTTATTTTATTGTGTAAGTGCAATATACCCAGAAATTAGTTCTCTGTAACATACTAGATATTTAGAAAAAATCTATATATATATATATACATATAAAATTTTTGAAGTTTCCTAAAAATACATCAGAAATATTTTAAGTGATTTCCTAGTCTTCACTTTTTTATTGACCTCAGTAAAAAACCTCAAAGATTATTGCCTTGCATTTTGCATCAATGTAAAAATTTCATGTACTTATCAAGATATTGAACACCTGCCTACATGTTTAATGCATACATTTGTATTATTTTTCCAAAAAACCTAAGTAACATTTCACTCAAAGAATAAGTATTGACTTAAATACCAGATAGTGAATATGGATTATGAAACAATTATGGAACAACAAGGCATCTGTTTGAGAATGTTATGTCAGTAATTTTACTGTTCACGCTCCTAGATGTCGTGCTTAGGAAATATGCAAAAGCTGCATCGCGCGAACGTTGTGTCGCCGTAGATTGTATTAGTGGCTTGGGAATTTATGTTGTTTTTGTCTTTCACCCTTTTATAGACCGATAATAAAGGAATGATTTTGTAACGTTTTACACTTGACTTTTCTTTTAGTTCAGCCATGAACATGGTCCGTCGAGCCGAATAACCGGTTTTGATGTATTTTTTGGCTATTTGAGTTGAGTAGTTCAACGTGAAGCTACTCTTCGTATCGCTCCCACAGAGGGCAGTAGTGGTATGGTTTTCACTACGCCTCGAAGAGTGTTTTGGCGACAGTAGCGCCATCCAGTGGGACGACAAGGAGTTTTCAGCGAAAGTAGTGCCATCTAGCGGCGGAAATCGCAGGCAGCGCGCAGTTCGAGTGGACTGCGACTACCAGGAGGTCAGCGGAGAGAAGGAGCTTCTACGTATTAAAAGTGGCTTTAGTGTGAGTGAGAATCAAGTGTAACCGTGAGTACATTTAAATTAATTTTCGGAAAGTTCAACCTTAGTGAGGCATGAAGATCAAAATATATTATTGCTATTTAAAATTAGACTCTAACATTTTAATTTTGAACAATTTAAATGTTTAGAAAATTGAACCTTATTATAAAGTAGTTTTAAACTTAGTAAAATTTAGATAACTGTCATTGACTTAGAAAATTTAGAAATTGTAGTTTTAGGACTTAGAATTGTAAGCTAAAAAACGATGGAACGGGGAATCCATGCCCAATTTTGGCCAGAAGTAATTAAGCTCAAACACTTGTAATATTTTCGGAAATTTTATCATAAATTTTCTAAGTCACAAAAATATAAAAAAAGGTTATTTAGTAAAGTGTAGTTCTAATAGTCAGTTACTGTTATAATTAACAAAAAGATTTGAATATCAATATGGAGACACTGCAACGATTTCTCAGTTTTCAAAATGATTTGTCAGAGCGCATTTTTAAGGCTAGATCAAACTTCAACAAGTCACCACGTGAACGAATTACTAAAAATTATATAGAAACGCGTCTTGAAACTTTAGAACAATTGTGGACGGAATTTAGATTAGGTCACAGAGAACTAATGCAACAAACAGATCCTCAGCTTTTGAAAGTCTCATCATACATGACGAGTGAAGTTTATGATAAAACTGAGGAAGAGTTCATATCCTACACTTGTGAATTGAAGGACAAGTTAGAATATTTTCTAAAGGATGTCAAACCTAGTCACAGTCAGGTCAACACGAAGTTCAATGAGATGAGTCCAAAGTCAACCTTAGTCAAATTGCCGCAAATCAGTATTCCAGTATTTTCAGGTAACTATACAGAGTGGACTACTTTTAATGATTTGTTCGTATCCTTGATCCACAAAAATGAATCTTTAGATAGCGTGCAGAAGTTGCAGTATCTTAAAGGCTACTTGACAGGGGAGGCAGAGCAGCTCATTCGATATATACCTGTGACTGAGGCTAATTATCAGATATGTTGGTTAATGTTACAAGAACGATATAGTAACAAAAAGTATCTGTCTCATTGTATATTGAAACGGTTGCTTAGTCAAAGAAGTTCAATTACAGAGTCGGCCAGTTTTCTGAAGCAACTGATGGATACTTCCACAGACTGTTTGAATGCACTTACCAATTTAGGCATTGACGTTTCTACTTGGGACGTAATTGTTATTCATCTGATTTCGGATAAATTAGATCCCGAGACCCGTAAACAGTGGGAACTCAATGTGACATCGAGTACAGCTTCAGATGCTTTGCCCACCTTTGGTCAATTCAAAGATTTTCTGACAAGTAGATATAGAGCTTTAGAATACATAGAACCAAAACTTGTAAATATAGAAACATCGTCTCATGCAATATCAACGCGGAATAATTCAGATCACATAAAAGTATTGCATGCTACGAATGTATGTAACTTAAAGTGTGAATTGTGTAGTGAAGAACACAAGTTATGTTTTTGTAAAAAGTTTGTACAGTTAGATCATAAGAACAGACGAGAGTTTGTCACAAATAATAGGTTGTGTTTCAACTGTTTAGGCAGTAATCACAGTGTACGGTTTTGCCAAAAGAACACTTCTTGCAGAATTTGCAAGAAGAAGCATCACTCCTTGCTTCATTCAACAAATAGTATTCTCACATCCACTGTTAATTTAGGAAAGTCAGGTCAAACAGTGGCAGATGTCTCGGGTGGGGTAAGCGAGGTTGACGGAAAAGGTAATGCGTCGAATAGTTCACCAATAACATCACACATAGGTTGTAATAATGTAAGTAGTCAGGTGTTATTGGCCACGGCTTTAATAGAAGCTGAAGCTAGGACAGGGTATCAGGTCATTCGCGCATTATTAGACCAGGGCTCTCAAGCAACCTTCGTGACTGAGGATACAGTTAATAGGTTAGGCTTGAAGAAAGTCCCCGTAAACAAAACTATATCTGTTTTTGGAGAAAACAGATCAACAGTGGCAAAACACATGGTTTCATTGAAAATTAGGTCTAGATCAGAACAAAACTTTGAATTGGAAGTGAAAGCGTATGTCGTAAGTAACATTAGTACAATCATACCAGGAAATAGAGTAAATATTACAGAATGGGACGAGTTAAAGCAGTTACGTCTTGCAGATTCTACTTACAATATGCCCGGTAAAATTGATATCTTGCTTGGCGCAGAGATCTACTGTCAGATCCTGAAGGAGGGTCTACTGAGAGCTCCTATAGGGTCTCTAATAGCACAGTGCACCGCATTTGGATGGATTTTAACGGGACCGGTAAACTCAGCAATAGGTCAACATAAGGTCAATGTGTTTCATGCACATATAGAGACTGATCAAACAATAAAACAATTTAGTAAATTAGAGAAAGATTCTGTATTAAAAGCAAAAAGGTTAATACTTAAAGAACAAATATGTGAAGATGTCTTCTCTAAAACGCTACGACGTGCTGACGCTCGAATGAGTCGAGCTGATGACGGGAAGTACATGATGAAACCGCCGTTTCGTCAAGAGGGAGCAACCTGTAAAAAAGAGGATTCACATGAAATGGGTAAAAAAGAATATAACCTGAAAAGAAAATATGCTAAGAATAAAGTTTAGAAAATAAGATATTGGTACAGAAGTAACCAATAAATACTTACAAGTTGATCACGTGATTTGTAAGAAGGAATCAGATTAGAAAAAGGAACAGGTAGCACATCATGTAATCATCCACGAGGATACTCGTAGAACTCCAAAAAGGTTGGATGTGATGAGCCCTGTAAGAAAAAAGAAGGTGTTTTATTAAATTATTTTGTCATTCATGAATAAAGAATAGAGCCACATGAATTAAATGAAAGAAGTTTTATCTCAGAATAATAGTCAAACACTCATCAGAAAACATTAAGGTATAAAAACAAAAGATACAAAATGCTTGGACTTACCTAGATCCAGCAGCGCGACGAGTTGTTATGATATATTGTCTGATTTATCCGCAACAGTTCAAGAAAAATATATAACATATCAGGCATTTCACTGCATGATTAATTGCATTTCATGTCATTTTAGGACAAGTTTTAACAGGAGTTACTCATACTGAATTAGTTCATTTTATTTATGAGTGTAAGTACATGAGAATAGGTTAACTTTAATTATTTAGTTCATGCTCGACGCTGTCATAACTTCACGAGAGTATTACGAATGAGATTGTTTCAGATAATATGAAATATTAACGAAAATATAAACTGTACTTAGTTGTTACTTTTATTTACTGAGGTAATTTTATAGGTCAGTTCAAATTCAATTAGATATTGTTTTCAAGTTCATAAGACTTGGTTAGAGCATTACGTTTAGTCTATATTTAATTTAAACTTAGTTCAATATTACGCATATTTCGGGCGTATAAACTGTATGATACTCAATAGTTGGAATTAGAACATTAATCGCATTTTATCTGTTTGAAGTCGTGGTTTTTATAACTCTGATAATGCTTAGAACTAACAGGTTTTCCGTTTATACAAAAATTTAGACGCATTATCTTCAACGCATACACCATAATGGAGTCTTAGAGCACAGATATTATAAACTTAAGTTGAAAATAAGATCACGGGAAAATATAGCGAATTCTGTAGAATGTTTTTTGGCAGAGTCATGCAGACAATACATAATTATTATTGATTTAAACATGGTCATTTAAATATATTTATTGTTTTTATAAAGGAGAACACTGTCAAAGTCCAGACTAGGTTATGAAAATAAAGTTAATAGATTGAAAATGTTTGTGTAACTCTAACTATGTTGTTAAGTTTTCAAAAGATTTTATTATTATGAGTTCATTAGTAGTTACATAAATAGATTTGTTAATATATGTTAGAATTTATGAAGTATCAATTCGCAAGTTATGTTAAAGGTCTCACTAAGGACAGCCTGAAATTCTATCATTGGCTCAAATCGTTCATAGCTGTCGAGGGTTAGTTCTGTCATGGTGGGCGGATGTGATGAAGGACAGTTTGTCCTTGGTGGGCGGTATGTTTGAGAATGTTATGTCAGTAATTTTACTGTTCACGCTCCTAGATGTCGTGCTTAGGAAATATGCAAAAGCTGCATCGCGCGAACGTTGTGTCGCCGTAGATTGTATTAGTGGCTTGGGAATTTATGTTGTTTTTGTCTTTCACCCTTTTATAGACCGATAATAAAGGAATGATTTTGTAACGTTTTACACTTGACTTTTCTTTTAGTTCAGCCATGAACAGCATCTGTAATTGTTTTGAAATAAAATTTAACTGTAAGCATTGGATGCTAATACTTAACTATACCTATATCTCCAAAATTTAAGTATTTAAGCTTACAAGTTTCTAATACTATAATTTACTCTTTTGTGTAAATTAAACGAAAGTAACCCAAAACTGTATTAAAATTTTAATAGTTGGCTTAGTTCCCGAATGTAAATAGATGAATTATAACAATCTTTTCTTAAAGTATATAGAGTTCTTGCAATTCTTTAACATGGAATGCAATACTATTTCTTGTAAGTTGATGGCAAAGCCTAAATATTCCTTTATATGAGATAATGTTACGCAGATCTATCAGAAATAAAAATCAACTGAGTTATTTCAGTACCTTAGGTATTAATCTAATTTGTATTTCTTTCTTCCTGAGGTGTGCAATAAAGAGTATTCTATTCTATTCTATTCTAATACTCCTTAACCTTACCTCATTACATTGCAAATTAGGTGTGTTTACCCTTACCCTGATTTCTTAGCAATTCAATAGGTAGTTGGTTCCATAATTTAAAAAATAATAATTATTATTATTATTATTTAATGGGGCACTTGAGAGACCAACACAGTTGTTGTTGTTGACAGTTGACTTGGACCATTTTTTATTATATTGGAATTACAAACACTTTTGTGTATCTCATGCATCTTTTATATTAAATTATGTAATCACAAATAGTTATTCTGTGGCATTATATATAATGATCTGTCTTTTTATGATAGTTAAATACCATTACATAATCGCATTCTTCATTCTTAGGAATTGTAGAAATATTAGACAAAATATCTTCAGCTGGTTTGCTTCCATTAATATTGTTAATGTATACCAGAATTTTCCTTGTCATGGTCCAATTAATTGTTAAGATGGATATAATTATTTTCAAAAAGTATTGATATATCCCATTGTCCACTATTAACAATGTGTTTATAAGTTAGAGTGTGACATTATTCAAAATATTCAAGTTGAAAAGCAAATTTTACATACATCCACATATAAACATGAGTTTCTCAGTAGAAAGGGGTTGACCGTTGATATAAGGTAGATTATTGAATGTCCCTGTGTCTACCATGGTGTTCCACAGTGGTTTCTATGGTTATACCTACTGAACTGGGTTTGTAATTTGTAAATAAAGTTAATCTACTTCAATGTATAATACATGTTCTTTATCTGTTAATGCTTTAATTGCATCCTTCTACAATTTGTATTTCAGGTAGTAAATACTCCTGTATTGTTTGACCCTCCATTGCTTATCATCATATTCTTTTCAAATGTGGATCCAGAAATGTATTCAGTGGATTTGCGTTAATTATAAAAGGCAGGGGGCAGAGCAAATTTAAATTAAAAAGTAATATTTACTGTTTGTAGGTTAGGCAATTGTCTCTATGGTCTGATTGTGTCAAACCATTTGAATGCTTTTGGGTGAAGCCGAGTTTTATTATAATTTTATTATAATAAATAAAACACTCCCACCTCCGCCCGGCCCCACCGATACTGTAGTGTAGGTATACCCTCATACCAGGTGTACCCAACCGTTTAGAGTCTGCATTATCAATGGAAGGAAGGCATTGAATAAAAGATAAAACTTACCGATTAACCTCTATTGCATTTACTGCTTGTACCTGAGACTTGTGTTCCAACCAGAGCATCAATTTTGTAACTCAATATGATTTATGTATGAGAGGTGCTCTTCTTTTTTCTCGCCTCCTCATGACTGAGGGTCGTGACCATTTGAGGTCGTTATTTTTTGCACTAAAGCCGTCAGAATCCCAATGGAAAAACAGGGGGTCCAATGCTCGAAAACCTTACCTGTATGTGAGGTTATTGCCTTGTAAAGGCCTTCCTTCCCAACGGGAAGGGCCCCTCTTCCACCGGAAGAGAGGATAATTACAGGATTAAACGAACTTACTAAAGTAACATGTTGTTACATTCTCCTATTGCGGGAACAGGGCAGTTTCGATGCTCGAAACATTAGGTGCCTGTATGCGTGTAAAGATATAGTATCTCATAGAGATCTTCTTTTCCACCGGAAAAGGCCCCTCTTCTTTGCAGAAGAGAGGATAAGTGTAACATATTGTTACATCTCCCAAAGGGAGAACAGAAGTTTCGCAATTTGAAACGTTTGTGTCTGCGGTCTTCTAGTAGAGAGACTTGTAGAGTACTTGAAGTAGAGATTTTCATTTTCCTCCTTCTTCGTGTCTTCATTTTCTCTCTCCTTTCACATTCCATACACTTATTCCACGAAATAAGGCGTAATATAACTTCTTGTTAAAATAGTAGTGTGAAAATTCAAAATGATGATAGACCATCCTTGCATAATCGTATTTTGTCACAATTTACGCCTCCGACGCCAAATACTTGGGTCTTTACTATCGTAGGTACTGCCTTTTAGGCATGGTAAAACACTGTACAGTTGGTATTTACTAGATAATACTTATTTTTGAATAAAATAAACACGGAAAGCGACATATTCTTAGCGCGCTAAGAAAATAATGACATCTATAACTAATGTTGCCAGGTGCTGTGTTTTTTATGTTTGTTTTTAGACTTTAAAATTAGCGACATATAGAGCAAGCAAGAAAAGTACTACATAGTAATTATACCTCGGACTAAGTACTAATATAATTTACAAATAAATCTAAAATTATTTATCAACTTAAAAATAGTCGTTTCCAAGTTAAACGCAGAATAAAAAAAATAAGGTTCTAATTTCGATAGTCTCTGCAAAGTAAAAGAAAATTTAGCAAGTGTGATTATTTAAATATACCAGTAAACAGGGTCGCGAAAAATATAAAATTTGTGAAAACTAGGGTTGTCGTCAGGTAGCCGCCCGCGGTATAGTCGCGGAGTAATTTACTATACATTAAAATCTACCTTTATCTTCATGTGTCATCCTAGCCACTGAAACAAAATATTGGTACTTAATCAATAGAAATCCTCAATGCATGTATACTCCACCTCAGCTCATAAAATAAATTTTATATTTGCCCACTCATTAGATTTTTCATACGTAATAGACTAACTTAAGGAAATTTAGTTTTTTTTTCAGTAGGCCCTGCTATAAGTAGGTATGTATGTATGTTTATAGATACGTACTTAGCTGTGTATGTGTATGACCTATCTACCTCTAATATTTTGTATGACATTTATTTGTTACTTCTCATATTATGTTCTTATCGCACCACGTACTCTTTTCTGTTTAATTTTGTTTTCTCCGCTACCCAAAGGTTGTCTGCAAGAGATAGCTCTGTAGCGATAAGACCGCTTATTGTCTATCATTGTTTAATTTAAGTTTTTTTTGATGGTGTGCTATGAAATAAAGTACTGTTGTATTGTACTGTATGGTATTGTAAAATCGCATTTTGCGGGTCTTTTGCGAAATACTCTTACTTCGGTCACTGACGATGACAGTTATCGATAATAGCAGAAGCAACGGTTATAAAATCAGAAACAAGGATAGAATATGGAATATTGTTTTTTTACGTTATTTCTATGGATTAACTAACAAAAACCACCTATCTGTGCGTCTCATTTCTTGGAAAAAGCATTTGACATAATTTTATATGACCGAACATACGTTATCGTTAGGTAGAATTTTCTAATTGTATAA
This sequence comes from Apotomis capreana, assembly GCA_947623375.1. Lineage (NCBI taxonomy): Eukaryota > Metazoa > Arthropoda > Insecta > Lepidoptera > Tortricidae > Apotomis > Apotomis capreana. Next base: position 6,606,530 of record OX392520.1, read on the forward strand.
GACCGTTTCTTTCATATACTTAATCGATAGTTCCTGAAAGCACAATTGATAGAAAGTTATTTCTCATAACAAGTAGGTATTTGATAAAATATCCGTTTAAAAGGTTCCCAAGATACAGGCTGTGCCTAGTTTGGGGCCGTTGGAAATATCCTATGTGTAAATTCCAGTGTAGAAGTGAAATATTTGTAAAATATCTAATTGTCATGAGTTTTTGCTAAATAAAGAATTTGAATTTGAAAACAATGCACTATTACCTACGTGTTATAAGTATATATATCTGATATCCAGATAAGATTATACTTTCCGTATAATTTACTATTTATATAATCTTAAGCAAAATATAACAGAATTAAGACTGAATATAGTCTGAAGCCCAAATTTAGGGCTCTCGCTGGTTAGAACGCGTGCCGACACAGAGCACCCTTCGTAAAGCCGGAGGCGCGGAGGGAGAGCAGCCGTCGCCTGCCGTGACAAAGCTCGGGAGTCGTGCGAAGCGAAGCGTCTGAGGTTAGTCGCCGAATGCCAAGCCAACGTTGCGGAGGGGAGTACGGACGACCGTGTTTTCTCACGCAAGGGCGGAAAAGCTGCTTTCCCCGCAGCACCGAAGCTACGGCGGAGTCGGCGGAGCAATCAGTTGCGATTATTAAATTTATTTATTTATGTATAGTACGGCTCTTCCCAGGTGAATTTTTCGCTTCGAGCCCTAATCTTTCAAACAAAGGCCATTGTCTCCAATATTCATATTGAAAAACAAACGGTATGGTCATAGTATTAAGGTTCAAATTTAATGTCACTGATATTCTAGATATTACGTTTTGGTAGAGATAGGGGAGCATTGGGCACTTTTTTACTTAAGTCTTAATAAAAATGCATTTTTTTAACAAAATCAACTTTTAACTCCTTATATTAGTAGCACATATATTTGGCTTCAATTATTACGAAGAACACTTATACAATAATAATCGGTCTCAAAATTGCAAGAGATTTTCTGAACACTGTCAAAAGTGCCCAAACCTCCCAATGGTCGGGTGGTTTGGGCACCTCAATGGGAGGTTTGGACACTATATTAAATACGCCTCTTAATGGTAAATTACTTGAAAATTAAATAATATAATTATAAAAACTTTCAATAAAATCAACAAACGATCAAATGTTTTAAACTATAAGTACTCAAAAAAAAACTAAAGATATAGTACTCAATACTCAGTATTCTTACTTCAGTTATAAATTTTATTTAAGATTTGCAGTCGATTAAATTTTTGCTCCCTTTTTAATTTCGTATATGGCACGTAATATTACCTATACCTTTAGGGATTTCGCGTCGCTTATTTTTCTTTTTAAATTCAAACGGCATTTTCTAGAAAAAAATATATAATAATTAGTATTACAAATAGTAATGAAACGTCAAAAGTATTTAGTATTCAAATTCAATATTTACCTACACGCAATTTAAACCCGTCGAAATAATTTTCTTTTAACAGAACCTACTTTTTACCCCCATTGGCGAAACAAACAATAGTGGCGGGAGCATTGGGCATGCCCAAACCTCCCTTTAAAATTAGTGCTCAATGCTCCCCAACCCCTCATTTCACAAATAAATTCAAATAAGTTTTTTGTAGTCTAATGTTTTACCTTAATTTATACGTTAATATTAGCTTTCGTAAATACATAACTAGATGAAAATACAGAAACTTACAAATTTTCACAGATCACGTTGTTATTTCCTTCGAAATCACATCAAAATATTTACTTTCGCACGCACGAAACGGTCGAAGGCATGTGATACTGATAACTAATGAAAATGGCAGATGATATTAGCCTGAGTAGTGTTGCCAGTTAGTAAGCTAAACTACCACAGTATACAAAATTAAGTAGCTTCCATACGACCCGACTTACAAGGTGGTGCCCGAACCTCCCGACTGCCCAATGCTCCCCTATCTCCCCTATAGGACAATAGTACGCCCCGAAGCAATGCGGCACTCATATGTGACAGTTTTAGGGAAAAGGTCCCACTTTGTCGATATGGAGTTATGAGTAGTTCCTAATACTACAGAACATAAGCTATCTTTTGGTGAATGAATTATGTCTCTAGGTGCTATAGTTATTTTTTAAAAATTCTTTAAAGTTGAAAACGTGAAAAAGCGACAGCTGAGAAAACGTTGGTTAAAGTTTGGGACGGCAAAAAACACACTTGTACTTTGAAGTTATGGAGTGGTTGGTATGAAATTAATTGTCATACTATAAGGATTTCAAATTAGTCAAAATATATGTAACCTTAATCGTTTGAATGTTACGGAGGCTATGTAACCTTAATAGTTTGAATGTTACGGAGGCTTGAATATAAAAACAGAACGAAAATATCTCAATGTGAATTTGGTTTTTTTTTCTATATTGATAACACGACACGCAGATTTATGTTTAAAGTTGTATTTATAAATGTATTTTCATGCTAAAATAGATAGAAATAATTATATGGATCCCTGTAGTTAGTCATTATATCAAAAAGTTAATAAAAAATTAACTGAAAAATCATCATCATCATCATCATCATTTCAGCCTATTGCAGTCCACTGCTGGACGTAAGCCTCCCCCAGGGTTCGCCACATGGCCCGATCTCCCGTTTTCGCCATCCAGTCACCACCAGCCACTTTTTTCAGGTCGTCGGTCCATCTGGCCGGAGGGCGTCCTACACTACGCTTGCCGAGTCGTGGTCTCCACTCGAGAACCCGTCTACTCCAGCGATCATCGGTTCTGCGACAGATGTGACCAGCCCACTGCCACTTCAGTCTGCTACACTTCTGAACTACGTCAGTGAGTGTACGTGGTTTTTTGTCGGATAATCTCGTTCCGGACTTTGTCCCTTAACGAGATTCCGAGCATACCCCTTTAAATAGCTCGCTGTGTGACGTGTAGTCGGTGGGCTAGTTTCACTGTCAGGTTCCACGTCTCGGCTCCGTATGTCATGACCGGCAGGACGCACTGATTGAATACCTTGGTCTTCAGGCATTGTGGCAAGGGTGACTCGAAGATGTGACGCAGCTTTCCAAATGCTGCCCAGCCAAGCTGCACTCTTCTGGTGATTTCACTCTCGAAGTTGTCTCTACCCAGCTGTAACTTTTGTCCTAGGTAGACGTACTCCTGGACAATTTCAATGGCTACACCTTCGACGGAAACGGGCACAGGGACGATGTGCTCGTTGAACATGACCTTAGTCTTGTCCAAGTTCATCCCTAGCCCAACGCGTCTCGAGGCAGCATTAAGACCGGACAGCATTTCCTGCAGGTCTTGCAGCGATTCTGCCATTATAACTATGTCGTCAGCAAAGCGGAGGTGTGTGAGATATTCACCATTGACATTGATGCCCATTCCATTCCACCGCAGGGTCTTGAAGACATCCTCCAGAGCATTGGTGAAGAGTTTCGGGGAAATAACGTCACCCTGTCTTACACCTCTAAGCAGCTGGATGGGTCTTGTTTGGTGGTTCTGCACTTGGACGGACATAGTCGCCATTCGGTAGAGACTTCTCAGCACCTTCACGTACCGCCAGCCGACTTGGCATCGCTGCAAAGACTCCAGAACGGCCCAGGTTTCGATGGAGTCGAAGGCCTTCTCGTAGTCCACAAACGCCATACACAGCGGTTGGTTATACTCCTCGGACTTCTGTATAACCTGCCGAACAGTATGGATGTGGTCCACGGTGCTATAGCCTTTACGAAACCCAGCCTGTTCCGGTGGCTGAAAGGCGTCAAATCTTGATGCCAGACGATTCGTGATGACTCTCGAGAACAGCTTATAGACGTGGCTCAGAAGCGTGATCGGCATATAGTTTTTAAGGAGCGTTTTGTCTCCTTTCTTGAAAAACAATGCCACTACACCTCTGCTCCACGCCTTCGGGGTAGTCCCATTGGTTATTACAGAGTTGAAGAGCCTCTTCAACTCCCCAAGAACAGGTTTACCCCCAGCCCTGAGGAGCTCAGAGGCTACTCCATCTTCACCGGGAGCCTTCCCATTACTAAGCTGTTTGAGAGCCGCCTCGATTTCGTCGACATCTACGTCTGGGAGATCTTCAGTGAAGTGGCGGGTAAGTGGGGCTCTAGGGTCTCTCGCGTCAGGTGTAGGCTTCGGTGCATGCGAAGCATACAGATGTCCGTAGAAGTCCTCAATTTCAGCCAGTATCCCCGGGACTGATGTGACGGTTTCACCATTCGAGGTAGCTAACTTTGTCAGATGACTCCTCCCCAGTGTCTTGGTAAAGACCTTCGACCCCCGATTTCGCTCGATCGCCTCATGTACTAGGCGAGTGTTCCAGCTGCAAAGGTCGCGTCTCACCAAGCTCCTGATTTTCTTGTGGAGTGACTGGGGATCTGACAAAGTTTCCTCTGGTCTAAATCGCATCAAATCCAGGGTCTCGCTAGAAAGTTTGGACTTCCTATCTGACCGCCTTTTCCGAAAGTACCTCGTTCCCACTTCGCGTATCACCCCAATTACGCCGTCCAGATCCTCGTCAACATTTGCCGGGGTGTCCAGTGCGGCGAATCTATTTGTCAATTCCAGTTGGAATGCATCATGTCCAGCTTGGGGCACATTTGGACGAAGAACAGACCTCACCATGAGACTACGTTCGAGCTTAAAATTGATACTTAGGGTGCCTCGCACAAGCCGGTGATTGCTACCGGTATTAAACCTGCTGATCACTGAGACATCCCTAAATATGTGCTTCTTGTCGGCTATGATGAAGTCAATTTCGTTCTTCGTCACACCGTCGGGGCTCTTCCAGGTCCACTTCCGTTGGGGCTTTTTCTGATAAAAGGTGTTCATACAGAACAGCCCCTGCATGCTAAGGAAGTTGACCAGCATTTGGCCCCTACGGTTTCTGCGCCCATAGCTATGCTGTCCCAAACAAGATTCACCGCATTCTTTTCCCACTTTGGCGTTGAAGTCCCCCATGACAACGGTATAATGGGTTTTGGTGGTACGATTCATGGCCTTTGACACATCGTCGTAAACGGCCTCCACCTCCTCATCTGAGCTGCTCGACGTCGGCGCATATACCTGTATGACCTTGAGAGAGTATCTCTCGGTCAGTTTCAGTACAAGGTACGCTACCCGTGCCGAGACGCTGCAGATCTCCATCACGTTGTCACGGAGGGCTTTGTTGACGAGGAATCCCACGCCACCCTGAGATTGTTGGCTCCCTTCCCTAAAGTAGAATAGATGGCCCGACTCAAGGGTTATCGTGTCCTCCCCATTCTACGAACTTCCGATAACCCGAGAACATGCCATCGTATCTTCTCTAATTCTACTTCAAGGATCTGGAGGCTTTCGTCCAGCCGTAGACTGCGTCCGTTGTATGTAGCCAGGGTCAATTGTTGGCAGCCGTCCGTAGCCCGGGGATTCCTAGCACCCCCTACCCTACCGTAGCCAAGGCCGCTGCCGTGACCTGGAATAGTAGGGCGGCCGGGAACTGGAGGCCGTTTCTTTTTGTGTCTAACCATAGAGGGTATTGCCCGTAGTCACCACGCTGGGCATGCGGGTTGGTGACCGCAGTGTATTTATGTGGACTGTGTTGTCTACACAAGAGGCGCTGCTGCCCACCTCTCGGATGGTCCCTTAATCGCCTTCTACGATACCCACGGGAAGAAATGGGGTGGTGCTATTCTACTCCGCTGGCACCACACGGCACTCTGCCGGCACCACACGGCACAACTGAATAACTGGCGACATAACTGAAAAATATAGCATAAAAAATACAAATGACATGTGTGTTGTAATATATAACATTACGATTACTTTAAAAACACACTTATTAAGCATAAAAAGTAGGTATGTAAATATCAAATATGAAGTACTTTTTATACAAATAAAGTTTAGTGATTTTCTATAGGGAGCGTCCCACTTTGTCGATTTATTAAACTCTAGTGCTTGTTCAGTGAAATGTATGTGTTTCGTATATAAATCCCATTTTATGTATGAGATAAAGTTTTGTAATTGTTAATATAATGGTCATTGATACTTATGTCGTTTGTTTGATATTTTTTTACGGAATTTGAACTTAATTTATTTCCGACTCAAACGTGCTAAAACTTAGTGTCCCACTTTGTCGGTTTAGTGGTCCATACGCTAAAAATTTATTACAAGTATAAAATCGGCTTTTAAAACATAACTGAAATGTTTTTCAAAATGAAATAATAATTATTATGATCGTCAAAGTTATAAAAATACTAATTGTAGGAGCACGAGTTCCTAAAGGAAATGATATGTTTGTGATAATAATATATTTTTAATGTAAAAGAGTTTAAAAGTCTGATGGTAATGATATTATATATATGAAATTATATTTTTTTAAACAATACTCATTTTTATTCAGCGGAATCATGGATAACAAAGTCTATTATCCATGGCTACCCAACCCTGCTTATACCAGGGGGAAACCCCCCCGCTGACCCGGCCCCCAACAAACGGGGTCTGAAAATCAAGCGGCAGAGCACGGATGAGGGGCAGTCGGAGCGTCCTCCAGCAAAGCGCCAGAATCAGGGCAGGGCAGCGGCAGAGGGACCACGGGGGGAGGCCAGAGCGCACCGTGATCTCGCTGTCGCTGTGTGCCGAGAAGACGGAGCTTTGGTGGACGAGGCTCTGGCGCTGCTCATCCGTGTGAGGATAACGGAGCTAATAGAGGTGGAGGTGATGAAGCTCATGGCAGGGGAGACCGAGTTGGAAGCCCCTCAATTCGCGACGTCGGGATTGGTGGCAGAGGGGTTTTTCCTGGTGACGCCAGTCACGACGGAGTCGAGGGAGTGGCTTCTGACCCGGGACTTCGGGGTGGTAGGAGGCCACAAACTGGTGGTAAAGAAGCTGCAGAAGACGAGGGTGCAGGTCTGGGTCCCCGGGGACTTACACATGGACGTGAACAAGTTCGTGTGGTTCCTGAGGCTCCAGAACCAGGACAAGCCAGAGCTGAGGATGGACGATTGGACCCTGATATCGAGCGACAGGCAACAGGCAGGGACCCGCGTCTGCCTGTCGGTGCCGCAGGAGGTGGAGGAAACCTGGGGGAATGAGGGGACCAGGATCCTCTACTATGCGTGTACGAAGATCCGGGCCAGGATAATTAGGGCCCAATCGTCCGGACACATCGGCGATAATGAGAGGAAGGAAGATGACATAGCACCGCCAAAAGAGACGCCAGCACCTGAGCAGGCGGTTGCAGGAACTGTAGGCATCCAAACGGTTGAGGAGGGAATGGATGCCTACAGTGATGCACCCACTGCTTAGGAGGCTGACGGAGTAACATAGACGCACAACAATAATGAACACTACACGAAACACACAAAACACACAAACAACAAAAACACAAACACAAACACAAATAAGCATATGCCAAGTAAACCTGCAACACTGCAAAGATGCAATGTCCGAGCTAGGACAATATGTTGTTAGGAATAAAGTTGAAATAGCCTTGCTGCAAGAACCTTATGCATGGAGAAACAAAGTGACAGGCCTGGGACATCTGGGGGGGGGGCTCTCCACTACGAAAGGAATGGTGAGCTACTTCCAAGAGCATGCATTCTTGTAAGCAACAATGTAGAGAAAATGGGTTGTGTTATGACCTTATGTTACAGAGACCTTGTAGTCGTGGAAGTATGCCTCATCGCTCAGGGCGGGGAGAGGAGGAGAGTGGCGCTGGCGTCCTGCTACCTACCGGGCGAGGGCGGTGCACCGACAGAGGAGCTAGAAGAGGCGGTACAAATGTATCAAGGTAAGAGAATACCCCTAATTATAGGCTGCGATGCCAACGCGCACAACGAAGTGTGGGGAAGCACCGACACCAATGGCAGGGGAGAGTCACTACTAGAGTTCATAGTAAGTAAAGACCTAGACATATTGAACGAGGGGGACACCGCCACGTTCGTAACAAGGGTAAGGAAAGAGGTACTGGATATAACAATAGCCATGGGAGGAATAACCGAAAGGATAAAAGGATGGAGAGTCGACAGGGAGGACAGTATGTCGAACCACAGGAGGCTACTCTATAACTTAGATTACCATTTGGATAAGATGAGGATAAGAAACCCACGGAAAACAGACTGGGCAAAATACGAAGATGAACTGAAAACCAATGCGCCAAAACCAAGGAAATGTAAGGACATCAAGGAGTTGGAAGAGGCTGCATTAGGACTCGAGCGAAGCATCATAGAGGCATTCCACACCGCATGCCCTGAGAAAACAGTTCAGACTGGCAGAGGACAGCCATGGTGGAACAAAGAACTCCAAAAGCAAAGGAAGAAAACACGCAGGGCGATAAGACAAGCCGTAAAAAGGAATGATACTCAGAGCTGGGACATGTACAAAGCAACTCGGAACGCCTACAGCAGGCTGAGGGAGAAATGCAGCCGGGAAGGCTGGAGACAATATACTGAAGAGATAAATAACTACTCGGAGGGGGCAAGGGTGGTGAAACTATAAGCAGGCGATAAGGCATGCCAGCTGGGAAGCCTGAAGGCAGGCGATAGCTTGATCACGGACCCGGGAGAAGTTTTGGAAGTGATGCTGAAGACGCACTTCCCGGACTGTGAAGCAGCCAGATTAGATGAAGAGGATTCGTCAAGATGCTCTGAACTGGACTGGAAGACGGCTAAGGAGGTAGTAGCGGATGAGAGACTGGCCTGGGCAGTCAAATCCTTCGCTCCTTTTAAAGCAGCAGGGCCGGACGGCGTAATCCCGGGTTTACTCCAAAAGGGCTACGACCTGATAAAAGAGAATCTGAAGGAAATATTCAAAAGCAGTATTGCCCTGGGGCACATCCCGAAAGCTTGGAGAGAAGTACGGGCAGTCTTTCTACCAAAGCCAGGGAAAAAGACATACCAGGATGCAAAGTCATTCAGAAGCATAAGCCTATCATCATTCGTATTGAAAACACTGGAGAAAGTGATAGACGCATTCGTAAGAACAAAAATAGGAGAGAGTGGAAAGCCACTACATGGAAACCAACACGCCTATATGGTGGGAAAATCTACGGAAACGGCTCTACACAATTTGACAGTAAGGATCGAGAGATCTCTGGAAGCAAAACACTACGCACTAGGATGTTTCTTCGACGTGGAAGGGGCCTTTGACAAGGCGACCTTTGAAGCGGTGGAAGAAAGTCTAAGGAGAGACGGGATAAATCCTACTATTGGGTCCTGGATAAGCAAAATGCTCAGGGGAAGGGCGGTAACGGCGAAACTCGGAGGAGAGGTAAGACGGATAAGACCGAGAAGAGGCTTTCCACAAGGAGGATGTCTATCGCCACTAATGTGGTGTGTACTTCTAGACTCCTTAATTGAGAAAACAAATAAAGGAGGCCTATACGTACAAGCATACTCCGATGACGGAGTCATACTTGTACGAGGAGTGGCCCTAAATGTAGTCAGAGACATAATGAGGAAAGGGGTGATGGAAATATTAGCATGGTGTAGGGGCAGAGGATTGGACCTGAACCCCGATAAAACTAAACTAATATTATTTACCAATAAGAGGAAAACAGAGAAAATGAAGCCCTCCAGCATTCAAGGTAAAGAACTCGAAGTAGTCAAGGAGCTAAAATATCTGGGAGTAACGCTAGATAGTTCTCTCAGATACAAAACACATATAAGAGAGCAATCGGCCAAGGCCATAAGAACGCTCTACCAGTGTAAAAGGGCGGTAGGAAGGAAATGGGGCCTGAAACCACACATGGTACACTGGATTTACAAGGCAGTGATACTACCCAGGATACTATACGGGGCCCTGGTATGGTGGCATAAGGCCAACATCAAAGAATACCACAAAGAATTATCCAAAGTACAAAGACTGGCATGTCTTATGATCACGGGGGCAATGAGGACAACGCCCACGCAAGCAATGGAAATCATGCTCGGTCTCAAGTCACTTAAAATAGAAGCGGAGAAGAGGGCCATGGAGCAATGGTACAGAATGAAAGCATGTAAGGAATGGAGAGGAAGTTGTGTGGATAAGGGACATGCACTCATTCAGAGGGAAGCATGTTCGAAGATGGGGATGATCACCCAAAACAACGACCTTATAAAGAGACGAGAAATGTTCGACAAGAAATATAGGATACATATAGGAGACAGGGACAACTGGAAAATAGAGGTAGAACACCCCGTGACTGTCTGCTTTACGGACGGTTCTCGGCGGGAATCGACGAAACTGGCAGGAGCCGGTGTAGTGATACCGAAGCTGGGAAAGAAGGTACACATACCTCTGGGGAGGTGAAAAGTATGAGATATTTGACGAATCCCAAAACGGCTTCCGCAAAAAACGATCAACCATACTAGCGGTATATAAATATATTCAAGAAATTCTTAATATAATTAATGATAAGCAATACGCCATTGGTATATTGTTAGACATGACAAAAGCGTACGATAAAGTCCAATATAATATACTTCTTACCAAACTTCAAGGGATAGGGATACGTGGATTGGCCCATAAATGGCTTACTTCGTATTTAAAAAATAGACAGCAATATGTTGAGCTAGAACACTTTAATTTCAAAACAGGTGAGATAAAACATGTACAGTCGGACATAAAAACGATTAACGCTTCGATCCCACAAGGGAGTGTTATCGGATGCCTCCTGTTTCTTATTTACATCAACGACCTACCAAAAGTAATGAAAGAGCCATGTGTGTTGTTTGCTGACGATATATCCATACTTACATCGTGCCACAATAATATCAACTTAAACGGCAAAATAAATAACACGCTAAATGATGTAAATGATTGGTTAAGTGACCACAACCTTGAGATAAATTTCTTAAAAACTAAAATCATGGCATTCCATCCGTACCAAAAAGAGCCTATTAATATATCTTGTAGCTATAACGACATTCAACTAGAAGTTGTTGATACATTTACACTTCTCGGCATCGTAATAGATAAACATATCTGTTGGAAACCACACATTTTACACATTAAAAGCAAAATTTCAAAATTTGTATATGCAATCCGTGAAATCAAAAAAACCACAGATCTAAAAACGGCACTAACAACTTATTATGCGTACGCCTTCAACTGGTTTAATTATGGAGTAATTTTTTGGGGGAATAGCACAGATGCGTCATGCCTTTTTACCCTGCAAAAAAAGATTGTTCGAATAATTGTAAATATAAAACCAACCGACAGCTGTAAAAACCACTTCATCGAACATAAAATACTGACTATCCCATGCATATACATTTTAGAGATATGTAAGTTTGTCCGAAAATTTCCCGAATTCTACACCAAAAGAGGGGATGTATGTAAAACGTTACGCTTTAAAAACAAATTAATGCTACCACCATCGCGAATCAAGCTTCACTCATCCGGACCTCTTGCAATGTCAGTTAAAATCTACAATAAGCTACCTAATAATATAAAAGATGAAACGAAAGATTCGATCTTTATAAACAAATTAAAGCAATTGCTAACAAAAAAATCATATTACACACTACAGGAATACTTAAACGATAATTTGTGACGTTATAAAATTAAAATGAACACCTAATTAGAACTAACACAACATAACAATACAAATAGACATGCACATATATATACGGACATAACCTTGAATGATAATGATAATTATGCTCATATCGAATGAATGCAAGATTTTAAATTATGAATATTTGTGAATAAAATTTAACATGCACTGTACTTAGTCAATTTATATTGTAAATTGTTTTAAAGTATGCGCAACCAACATAATATCTATAAATTTAAAAATATATAATATATACTAATTTTAATAATTGTACATACATTTTCATATCGCATTTTATTAATTTGTATACCACGTCCTTAGAATAAGTTTTTTATTATTCTTACATTTATGTCTAATTGTATACCCATAAATAGTATCTCATAAATTGCTGCGCCCTACTTCAGGGTACATGATGTGATCTCAAATTTGTAACTTTACCACCTGTTTTATAAAACCATTATGTGCAATAAAGTATTGAGTATTGAGTATTGAGTATTGAGGTATGCCAGCGTATTTCAGGCAGAGGTATGTGGCATAATGAGATGTGTGCAAATAATAGATGAATGCTCGCAGAGAGAGGGATCTGTCGTCATATACACAGATAGCCAGGCTGCGCTAAAAGCGTTAGACAAGCCGATGGTAAGCTCATCCTTGGTAATGGAATGTAGGGAAGCCCTAAACAAACTTGGAGAGCACACAAGGATTACGGTAGCATGGGTACCTGGACATCAGGGTGTGATAGGGAATGAAAGGGCAGACGAGATGGCAAGACTGGGGGCAGAAAAGGAACTCATAGGACCTGAACCTGCACTGCCAATATCGGCAGAGGTCACGAAAGGAGTTATAGCCAGACTAATGGAGGAAGAGGCCAACAAACAATGGCGTGAGACAACGGACTGTCGACAATCGAAGATGATCTTAGGAGGCATAAACAGGAAAAGGACCAGGTATCTCCTGGAACTAGGTAAGAAAAATCTCAGATTATTAACAGGTATAAACTCGGGCCACAACAGCCTTAACAGGCACCTAAACGTCATGGGTGTAGTGAGTGACCCAAGCTGCTCATATTGTGGCCATGAGGAGACTAGTAAGCATGTTATAGCAGAGTGTGGCATGTATGCGATAGTACGCTATAGCATCTTCGGGAAAGATAAACTGGAAGAGGAGGAGCTGAGGGACATTAACCTTAAAGATGTCCTTTCCTTCTGCAGGAGAACAAGAAGATTCGAGGAAGAAGGCTGTATGGGAGCGCTGCCGGGACAGTAACCGTTGGCTCCAACTGGGAACTGGGCTGAATGAACGCACCCAAGCGATCGACAGCCCGCCTGTCTCCGGCCGGGCGTCCCTACACCAAATCATCATCATCATCAAAATATTAATAGAGCACCAACCTACTATATTGTTTGCGATTTGTAAACATTGCAGTTTTTCGTTATTTATCCTTATAATATTGTTAATATGGCCCATAATATTGCATTGTCATTCAAGCGTTTCAAATTAAACGTGAATATATACATAATTTTGGCTCAATCGGTTGAAGATATCTGCTTCAAAATAAGTTGCAAGATTCTACCCAAACCAACATATATACAAGTGATACAACATACGAGTACCTACAATGCGCATACCTACTCGTAGTTACATATTGCAAGTTAAATAAAAATGCAAAAACGAGCAACGTAGTTTTAACATTGATTTAATCGTGAAATTTAGGCGATTGAAACTAAAACTAATTCTATTGTTAGTCAAAGATTCTCACAACTAATTTAATCGCGATTGATATTTTTAATCTATTGATTAGTTAACTAAAAAATTAATCGATTAATGCCCATCTCTGATCAGTACCCTAATAATAATAAAGCAGCAAAAAATTTTTGTTCGGAAAATAGTACATTACATCAGAGGCCGGGAAAATGAGGATTTCCGGCCAAGTAGGTTTGAATGAAAAGCTCTATTACAACATAAAGGATTTTCTCTCACGTGATGTGTATCAACGTGGTACCTAAAATATTTGCATGCTAGTATATATAAGTACAAATAGCAGAATAAGATACCAAATGTCATATACCACACTAAGACAACTATGTAATCACTTATTCTTTGCAAATAAATATCTTATCTTATCTTATCTTATCTAGGTATATACGGCCGAGCGAGCGTGCGAGCGAGGCCGGATAGTGATACGAGGCCGGGAATCCGTTTTCACGACGAGGCATGTATAGTGCTTTTCTCAAACATACAATGAAATAAAAAAGTATACTTCAAAGAATAACACTTAATATTGTTTGTCCGATATTTTCCGAATTTGACCGAATTTTATAAATCCGATTTCAGATTCTGACTCAGGAGCCCCAAAAACCCCCGGATACCGAATTTCAGCCTCCTAGGACCAATTTGAAATTTTCTCCATACAAATCGTTTTTTTTTCGATATTTTCCGAATTTGACCGAATTTTTTGGACAAGATTTCAGATTCATATTTTTGAGCCCCGAGAGCCCCCCGATACCGAATTTGACCGAATTTAAAAAATCCGATTTTAGATTCTGACTCAGGAGCCCCAAAAACCCCCGGATACCGAATTTCAGCCTCCTAGGATCAATTTGAAATTTTCTCGATACAAATCGTTTTTTTTTCCATATTTTCCGAATTTGACCGAATTTTCAGACAAGATTTCAGATTCATATTTTTGAGCCCCGAGAGCCCCCCGATACCGAATTTGACCGAATTTAAAAAATCCGATTTCAGATTCTGACTCAGGAGCCCCAAAAACCCCCGGATACCGAATTTCAGCCTCCTAGGACCAATTTGAAATTTTCTCCATACAAATCGTTTTTTTTTTTCGATATTTTCCGAACTTGACCGAATTTTCGGACAAGATTTCAGATTCATATTTTTGAGCCCCGAGAGCCCCCCGATACCGAGTCTTAGCCGCCTAGCACCAATTTGAAATTTAGAAAAAAAAAGTCGCCATTTTGTTTTTTTTTTTCACAAGTGTCTAACAACCAACCTTTAAAAACAAAACCTGCTTTTTGTCAAACCAGCCAGCTGTGTGAATGACCTTGTTGTTGAAACCAAAAAAAAGTTACTTTGCAGGCCTAGGCCTGAAAAACAGTATGAAATCCCTTTACAGTCCTCTCGAGTTGTTGCGCCCAAAAACCGATACTTCCGAGCCTATTATAAGGAACGCAAAGACAATATTTCATTGCATGTTTGAGAAAAAGTATTTTGTATGACGTTATGCGATCTTTTTTGTTATAGATGTAAATCTTGTCCTCCGTACGTAATAATATAAAATCAGTTTTTCATTCAATAATGAACAAATTATCCGTTTCATTTCAACTTCAACTCAAATAAATAATAACTGGTCCGGGCGGGTCGCTCCGACGTGTATTCAATACCCGAGTGAAACCGCGACCCGCGGATCCGGACTCAAACTTAGAAACGTTTCCTAGAGGACACGTTTCCTAGCGGGTCCGTGTAGACCCGTTTCCGAGGGAAACGTTTCCTAGCCGGTTCGTGTAGATCGGGTTGTTAGTACCGCCGGTTTTAAGGACCCGTGTACACGTTTCCGCGGGTAACACGGATACCGGGAGCCCTACGTATATTTATTAACTTTTACGTACGCTACCCAGTGGCTGCCCTCATTTCTAGAACTATCTAAATTTACAATGGCACATTCTATAGTCGAGGTTGTTTTGGAAAATTATCTCGCATGTAAACTCCTCGAAAATATGGAATATTGCTAGCATATTTTATTAAGTCTATATTTGTGAGAGGTCGGCTGGGTAGCTTCCAAATCAGTTTTTTGTATTTTTAAAAAACAATCCGTTTCCTTTTTTATAATGCTTTCACGTATAATCCTTTCCCTATAGCAATGGACTCCATCATTCTGTTGTGTTAATATAGGTATCAAAGGTAATATACCTCCAGTTTTTGGCAATGGAATGACACGAGGTAAACGTACTCTATGTTTAGTAAACAACTTTTTTGCTGACAAATAAGCTGATTGAATGGCTGATTGGTTATTTTTCGGTTTTATTTTCTTCAACTTGCTACGAATTTTGGTTGTTCTCCTGTTCTTAGTTTCGTTTTCATCACTTTGTTAGCTACCCAAGACGCTAGTTTTTCTCCTCTGCTAGCATCTTTTGATTTAACTCTTTGTTTTGCCATGTTAAGTAAGATTAAATCAGCTTTTTGACGTTGGTTTAAATCGTTAGATTTATACGCGATATCGTTTTGCATACAAGCTTCATCAAGTTTATTTATTCCTTTATCTCCACGTGAAAGTCGTTTTTCTAATTTAGTGCCAGGACCGCAGTAGTTATAGCCGGGTAAATGTGCTTCAAATGGTAAATTATTTATTATACTTTTTACTAGTCCTCTACCTTTCATTGCCTTTGTTACAATGGGAATCATTATATATGGAAATTAAAATATATAAATAAAAAAAAATATAACCTCGTTTTAAATCAATTTATGCTAGCAAAATTGTAATGATTACTTTATAAAATTGCAGTTTTATTAATCCAGCTATTTTCGGAGTCACTTAAACCTAACCATTTGACAAAGAGCCTGTTACCCTTCTTTTTGATCACCTTCTCTATTAAGTAAATATTGGGACATTTTGTTTTTTGAAGCTCCTGCTCGTAAAATGATCCTAATATCATTTGCTTTCGACTGTCTTCGAGATGGTAACCCAAGTAGCACAACTGAGTCTAAATAGCTCGTATATCATATCTAATTAGATGCTTAATTGAAATTTACCACCATGACTAAGTGCTATATAGGTGGCAAGAACCCTTATGCCACCAGTATAGAACCAAAAGGAGAAAAATTGCAGCCTATTTTTGGTGCTAAATACAATCCATAACAGATCTCACAATTACCTTAAGTGGTAATTAGAACTATGGGTGAAAGTTATGCGTCCATAAGAGATCTCACAATTATCTTAAGTGGCAAGTAGAACTAAGGGTCAAAGTTATGCGCAGTGAACGAATGAAAACATTTCAGTTCGGTCAATGAGTGATGAATGAGTCGCCAAAATTATCTTTGAGTGGCGAGGCAACTGTCAAATTGTGTTTTATTAAAAGTAATACGTGATCTGCCATATTAATTTTGGATTTATACATCTGTTTGGAGTGATTAAAACTACGTTATACAAGCATTGAAATAAGCACGAAATTCTTGCGAATGTTTTGTTACTGTAAAACTATAGTATGGTTTCTTTGTAAATTTCGACGCGCCTTTGATTTGATCAGGAATATTAAAAAAGAGAGTGCTAAATCAAATAAGGAATAGATACTGATAAGAAATAAAACTGTTAAAAACCTGACCTAATGATTGTAGGTTACGTACAATGTTAAAGTAACATCGTCACAACTATCAAAAGTCTGTGATTATGCGTGAGTGTGATAAAATTCTGGTTAAAATAATTAATTTTCATAGGCTACCATTTGTAAACATGGCGAAACAAAAAAGATCCTACAGTGTTTATTTTCACTTATTTGTTCCTTATTTGGAACTATCAAGTCTAATAATCACTTATTTGTATCTTGCGAGTGGCAAAGCAGTGAATGCTATTACCAATAGTAATTATTTGCTCTTTTGTAGACTATTAAACAAGCAAGACTATTAAATATATTTTGACAAGGCGCAATAGGAACAATAATAGAACTTTTAGTTCGTTAGTGGTTTGAAATAAGTGAAAATAACTGCTTTTGGTTCCAAGAACCACCTATTGAGACCTATTTATGCGTTGGAGTGGCAATAAGGTACTTCTTAAGCCTTAAAGTTGCAATATTTTTTGGTTCAAAAAGAGCCGTAAAATTATCACTATTGGTGATATAATTCGCTATTGTACTAGTCATTTGGAACTTTTAGTTCCATATAAGGGTATGTTCCCACTTATATGTAAAAGTTGCTTATAAGTGATTTCAAGGCCTTATATAGCACTATTGCTACTTATTGAGTGACAATTTGAACCTGCATGCAACTTTAAGTAGCAAAATCGACTTTAAATAAAATAAATAAAATAAATAAATAAATATTAAGGGACAATCATACACAAATCGACCTAGTCCCAAACTAAGCAAAGCTTGTACTATGGGTACTAGACGACGATAAACATAATATATAAATACATATATAGATAACATCCATGACCCAAGAACAAATATTTGCACAAATATTTGCCCCGGCCGGGATTCGAACCCGGGACCACCACCACCATAAGTAATAAAGTAGAAACAAAAAACGATCCTATGCAACTACAAGTGATAGGATGAACTCATATACAGTTTTGAGTTGTGTTTAAAGCTATAAGTTGTATCAAACACTGTTAAACCACTCATTTAGAACTTAAAGCTATAAGATAAGCTGCAAAAGTCACTAATGTGCTGCTTGGGAAGTAATTGGGTTACTTCTATTTACTTTGGTGATTGTGAACAACTCAGTGGACCAATTTGGAGTATATCCCTTCTGAAAAGCTCCTTTATATTTGCTAATACGAACAATGTCGCCAATATGAACTTTACTTTTTTGATTTTCGTATATTGTTCAATACAAATATTTCATTTAATTTAGTAACTTTACTTGGTGCAAGTTTTATAGTTCTATGAACTGAATTGTTATATTCATGAAGAAGAGTTTTAAGAGGGCTTCCAATCCATATATAATTACCCACAAGACTAAAATATTTGTACAGTTTATTTTTATCGTTCTTATGAATCTTTCTACTATTGACGCTTTTTTTGTTGAATACGTGGAGTAGTGGTTAATATTAAACTTTTTCATCAAGCGAGTAAATTCATCGTTGTAAAACTCTTTACCTAAATCTGTTTGTAAATTACTGGGGACCCTACCTAAAAGAAGAACTTTTTTAAAAGCGTCCGTTATTTCTGTTTGTTTTACTTTTCACTGCCACACTCCAAGCAAACTTTGAGAAGGCGTCAATAATGACTAAAATGTATCTGTAGTTCTTATTTTCACGTTTTAAATTTTGCATGTCAATTAAATCCGCTTGCCATAAGTCATCGATGCTTTTCGAGATAACTTCTCGCCGAGGAAAATTTTTACGCGCACCTTTGTGTAGTTCATTTACCACATTTTCTTTACTCATTTCGTATATTCTTAGTATTTTTATCTTTTGGTGAGGACTTAACTAAAAAATCTGTAATTATTTTTTGCAAATCTTCCTTCAAAATCAATTTCTCTTCTATTTCTCTAATACGTGACTCATTTCGTTTAACAGTAAGTATTACATTTGCCAAATTGGTTTGAATAACCGTATTTATATGATCCACGTATTGCTTATTAGCAACTTCGTCAGGGGATACTGGAACCCTGGTTCCTTTTAATCTTGACGAATGTAAATTAAAATCTCCTTCTTCAAGACTTTGTCAACGCCTGATCAAATAAACATGAACTATTTGTTACCCGTTGTCGTTTATGCACGTGATGTCCAAAGGGTATAGCCGTGTTTGTATGGGGCATCGGCCCCAGAAGCCAAATCGATTGCCGTTTTGCTAATATATTAGCCCAGATGTAAGATGCTTTTTTACAAAAAAAAAAACCCTGAAATACTTCAGGTTTTTGAGAAAATTAAAAAAAAACGAAAATTGGTTTTTTTTTTTTTTATCTAAACTACTTAATAGATTTTTTTGTAACTTATGCACATTATGTAAGTAATAAAGATGTATTATTAAAAAAAAAATGAATTTCCAAATATCCTTATAAGTAGTGAAATTTTCACTTTAGATTTTTCAATATTTTTTTTTTTATATTTTCGAGATAGGGACACCCACCAATTTTAACTATATTATGTATAAACTAATATTCTATAATATATATTTTTTTCAAAAACATTCACTTGGATCAACATATCCAAAATCAAACAAACTTATCGCCTGGTGTCAATTTTTCAGACTGTTATTTTCAAAACCTCGTATCTAGTTTGTTGATTGATACTGAGATACGAGCTTTATTTTAAGTAGGTATTTGTTACTTAGTTTTGTTTGCAACTGACGTTATGGTATACCATACATTTGTTGGACTTAATATGCCTAACTACTCGTACAAGAATCGAATAAAAATAACATATAAGAGCATCGTCAAAATAAAATGTCTTTACATAGAAAGCTTATTTTACATAGAAAGTTTCAGTGAGTCCCACGGCTCGTAGCTCAAAAAATATTTGATTTACACAAAACACATGCAGATTCGAAAAAAAAGTTCGTCGATAAAATCGATTCGATCAATCGTTAGATCACTACAAACATTAACAGAAAAGTGTCAAATGGATGATTAAAAATAAATCAGACTGTAACTGGCCATCAGTAGGCCTTATGCCAATGTTCATTGTTCATAAGGTCTACCGATATGGTCAGTTAGATGCGTTTCTGTTTGTACTACATATAGACATTTTATTTCGATGATGCTCTTATGTTATTTTTATTCGATTCTTGTACGAGTAGTTAGGCATATTAAGTCCAACAAATGTATGGTATACCATAACGTCAGTATTGACAACCAAAACTAAGTAACAAATACCTACTTAAAATAAAGGTCGTATCTCAGTATCAATCAACAAACTAGATACGAGGTTTTGAAAATAACTGTCTGAAAAATTGTCACCAGGCGATAAGTTTGTTTGATTTTGGATTATGTTAATCCAAGTGAATGTTTTTGAAAAAAATATATATTATACAGGGTGTAACCGACAGCGTACCGAAAACGAAAACTGTAGTTTTAGACCATAATCACGAACTGAAAACGAGTGTTCATTTTCTCGGAAAACTCAAGGATAAGATTTTCTAAAATAAATTATAAAACTCGACGCGCAATGTATTGCGTCCAATTCTCTCGGGTGCAGACGCGCGGGGAGGGGGCACGCGGCAAGCATAGACCGGTTCGGGCGCTCCCCATTCCACTCACGCGTCAGCGCAAAACATACCGTTACGCCAATGCGCATCGAATGACATGAATGAATGCAACCACAAAAACAACGCAACCACAGATCACAACTAGTATGTAGTACCTAACACCAATAACAACTGACCGATAAATTAAAACAGTCTAACAAGATTATTTTCATTCAAGCAAGTAAAGCAAATAAAATGTGCGGGTAGGTAAACATTTAACATGCGTCCGACCGTAATGGCCGACGGGCGCGCACTGGCGGATCAATGACCGGCCAGTACCGTTATCTGACCCACTCCACACGCTTACATAATACTGTTTGTGATACGTTGCGTGTTTTGCGGAAAATGCTATTTTCATGCGATTTTTCATGAAAAATTGTTACCGGTAGAGTTCGATTAACGGAAAAATAAAGAAAAAATGAAAACTCGCGAGGAAAATTTGTGAATTTTCTCAAAGAAATTTCCACGATTTTCCAGCCCAGAATAATGGTCTGAAGCCATGGTTTCAGTTTTCGGTACACCGTCGGTTACACCCGGTATAATATTAGTTTATACATAATATAGCCAAAATTGGTGGGTGTCCCTATCTCGAAAATATAAAAAAAAATATATTGAAAAATATAAAGTGAAAATTTCACTACTTATAAGGATATTTGGAAATCCATTTTTTTTTTAATAATACATCTTTATTACTTACATAATGTGTATAAGTAAAAAAAAATCTATTGAGTAGTTTAGATAAAAGAAAATAAAAACCAATTTTCGTTTTTTTTAATTTTCTCAAAAACCTGAAGTATTTTAGGGTCCTTTTTTTGTAAAATAGCATCTTACATCTGGACTAATATATTAGCAAAACGGCAATCGATTTGGCTTCTGGGGCCGATGCCCCATACAAACACGGCTATACCCTTTGTCAACATTCATGATGTCTGTTTTACGTGCAGAATGAACACATACTGATAATTTTTAATAACATTACTTTATATATAAATTTAACAGTTATAGAATATTCTCGCGTAACTCTTCTATTATAGCTATGATTTCATTATCCAGACCAGTGTTACCTGCTTGTTTAGATGCTATTAATAATTTAAGCCTGTCAACTAATTCATTCGGATTATCCCAGTAAATGTAATCAACTCTAGGCTTCACTGTTTTCATTGTTGGCAGTACAAACCCACTACCGATAGGTAGGCTCTCAGTGCTATGACATTTTTCAGGAAATTTAAAAAGAGGTTTTATAATTCGTAAGTATTTTATGCCTTTGTTACTTTTAATTGGTTTCTTTGGATTAAAATCTCTTCTGTGTGCATTAGTTTCTTGCAAAATTAATTTATAATTATATTTATCTTCATCTGTTATTACTTTTAAGTTTGGTATTTTTTTAAATAGCAACTCGTTTAGCCCACGAAATTTTTGTAAACAGTAGATCCAACTTTAACATTATTATTAGATACGTAAATTCGTAATGGTCCCATCATATGTTTTCCACGTTCTGTTCTGACTCCAAATGGGATGGCATCAAATTCTTTAGGAGAATGAGAAATTGGGGTACTGAATTTGCGTGGTAAACTCAAAGTAGAGTCATGTGAAATAGCATCTTCATTATCGCTTAATTTTGTTGCGTCACAGTCTGTTTCTGTATTATTTTCCTGCATCTCACTCTCATCAGAATTTGATTGACTTATTTCATCTTTTTCAATGCTACGGTAGTAATTGTTTGGAAAATTAGAATTCGATTCGTCAGTATCTGATGTTTCGTTATCCTTTATGCTTTTTATTGTATTTTCCAATTTAGGCATAATTTGCTCCTCAACCCTGCCAAAAATATTACTATTGTTTGCTAATTGGTTAAGAGGTCTCGTAATAGGTTTAAAAACAGTGTCAAGAGCATTATCAGTATCCATTTTCATATTCCGCATTTGTCTTACTTTTTTTTTAACGGTTTCAGCCGATTTTATTATTTCTTGCTTTAATTTTTTTTCTGTATCCATAATGATGTGAGCTGGTAGACGTTAAAATTCGAAATGACGAAACGTAATCATGTTTGCACTATATTAATCAGTCAATAATTACAAAAGTATCAAATAGCTTTCTATAACCACCTTTATTTTTTTCACAATCCTTATTTATTACCACGTAGTTATAAGGGGTCTGCCATATTTTAGAACATAATTCCCTAAACTGGTTCCATGTCATGTCTGTGTTGACATATTCATCATAGACATGTCGTAAATTAATATTATCTTGTTTAAATAACACGATTAGGTTAGCATTATCTCGTATCAGTTGTTTTGGTATTTTACTGTAGGTCTGATTTAAATACAGGCAATCTATATTATTATGCCTACCCATCGCAAAATAGTCTCTAATTGTATTTTGATTTTCGCACGATACGTCATCAAATATCATTACTGAATTGGATTTAGCATCTGAAGGACTCAATACTTCTTCTTTATCATGAAATTTTCCAAAAAACACATTAGGTACTAAACTTAAAACGTTTTCTAAGAATACTGTGTACTTAGCTTGAAAAAGAGTTTTTGAATAAATATAAACATTCTGAAAACGCAATCCGTCTTTGTGTAGAAGCAAACCAATTACCAAATTGGTCTTTCCACAATTAGATGAACCGCAGACAAGTCCTCGTATTGTATTTGGTAGTAATTTACCATGTCTTGATTGTTTCTTAATGATACCATGATCAAAAGTATTTATTTTAAGTGAGAGAGGTTGTCTTACAAATTTCATATTAACGGTTTTTTAGTATGTCCAATTTTGTGTACATCGCAAGACTGTCGAATGTCAAGTGATATTGAAACACACTTTTACTAGAATATATATTAAGGTCTTCGTGTTAAGATAAAATCATCTACCTATCATGTGATGCATTAATTCATTGTATAGGATATTGGGCTTCTAGATCACTTGAATACTGATTTCCTCAATGGAAAAACAATCAAGCTAAAACATAGAATCACTTTCAACAGAAACATTCGTGGAACGAGCGCAGCGAGCGGTCAAATACTGTTTTGGGGATTGTAGATCACTTTGACACACACATTACCAACGGAACAGAATCAACGTAAAACTTAAAAATCTATTTGACAAAAACTTCATCGAAAACAGCATTTGGCCGCTCGCTGCGCTCGCTCTAGGATTCTGTTCCGTTGGTAATGTGTGTGTCAAAGTGATCTTCAATGCCCAAAACCATTCTACTGTTGTGATTACACCTTTTGTCCATGGAGTGGTATGGTAGCCGGCCGATGCCACGCGGCTCGCTCGCTCATTAGGGTCTCAGTTCAACCTAACACTCCTCCTCGCTTCGCTCATCGTCGTACCTAACCTAATCCAAGTTGGACCTGCCCTAAGGTGGAATCAGGACCTAATTTATGCATTACAATGTGATTAAAAATTTAGTGGCAGTTGCCCCGCGGCGGCAAGATACCTAACACTGCTCCTCGAACCGCTCGTCGTCGTACCTAACGGTACTTACATTCTACTATGTAAAGTTTACTTAACGCACTTTTCTGCTAGTAGAAAATAATTATGCTATTGTAATCGTATGCTATAGGATTATTATGGTACATAAAATTATGCTAAACCAAAGTCGGCCTAAGAGATATTCTACAAAACAATGTGCTGCAAAATGTGTCGTATGCGAGGTAGTAGTAATGCCAACTATACCTTTCTGCCATCTTACCATTCGACCGAAAGTGTTTCTGCGAAACGTGTTATGCGAAGTGTATTTCTGACCAATATTATTCTGCCAGATGAGGGTAACCCGTTTAAAAGCCATAACTTTATTAAGTTTTCTTTTACATGATGTCACGGATTGTGCCATGCGGTATGTAACCACACTAATTGTCCAGGAATATCTATATATATATGACCATTTTGGTGTGGGTACTAGATTAAAGTTGACTTATGCAACGTGTCCGGAAGAAATCTGAAAGATTTTACCGTATTTCATATTATATTTTTAGATAAAACATATTTATGACGCGCATTACGAATTCAGGAATGCCAGGTTAAAACTTTCGGGTTTCTCGCGGGTCACCTGTATATAAATTTTCAATGTACAGGAATATTACACATACCCCGGTAATTATAGAAAGGTAAGGGTTGTCCAGGATAGATATGAAATAAGATGTGAGAATTGATTTGTATAGTTATATATATTGATCTACACTTTTATACTGGGAAGCTAGAACACGTCTATTCACAGGTACGATCAGTAACAAAGTGAGGCAAAGCGAAGAATAAGAAAAAGAACTGGAAAGTGAACGAATCATTCAATCATTCAATATCAGTCAATTGCATTCATTCCTTAAAGTATTTAGTCAAATCAGATACTTTTATTATACATATAATATGTTAATTTTTGCATAATAAATTACAACACGCCGCCTCAAAAATTTGCAATTATTTACAATAAATTAACTACATAGATCGTGTTTAACTTCCGAGTTTTGTCTGGGGAGAATTACAACATGACCCAACATTTGTTGCGAGGATTGGGGAAACCCAGAAAAACCCAACCAGGCCATTGAACATTACTTATGATTTCAAACATTAAGATAATCAATAATATGTGTGCGTCTGAAATAAACATTATTTAAAAACAATTACACTTGAATAATTTCAATTTCCTTATTCTAAACCCATTTCAGAGCGCATTGTTTGAAAAACAGCTGTGGGCAACTGCTTTGTCAAGGCGTCCGCTACTTGTTTACCTGTGGGCAGATAACATAGCTTAATAACATTTTTCTCAATCTATTCCCTAGAAAAATGATATTTTATATCGATGTGTTTTGATCTCTTATGGTTAGTGGGGTTGTTGGCAATACTTATGCATCCGTTGTTGTCCTCATAAATGAGAATCGGTTCCGTGATATTTACATTAATACTTAATGCGAGAGACTTCAACCATAAGGCTTCACGTACAGCTTCGAATGAAGCCATATATTCGGCTTCAGTTGATGAAGCTGCAACTGACATTTGCCTCTTTGTACTCCAGGTGATTGTACATTTATCAAATAATTTAAATAGATAACCGGTAGTACTTTTTCTATCACTTGAATCATTGCCACCCCAGTCAGAATCAACATACCCACATAAAATGTTAGTAAAATCACATCGTTTGTAAGTCAATTTTAAATGTTTTGTGCCTTTTAAATATCTGAGTACCCTTTTTAGGCATTGCCATAATTCTTTATTGTTTTTGTTTGTATACCTACTTAAAATATTGACACTAGTACACAAATCAGGACGAGTACACAGCATTATATACATTAAACAACCTATGACATTTCTGCAAGGGGCATCATAGTTCTCCTCAGAGTTCAAAGCTTCGTAATTTAACTTTGTTTCTAATGGTGTACTTATAGGGTTACAATCGTGCAATTTAAATTTACTTAATACTTTCTCAATGTATGCACTTTGACTTAATGTTATTTTGTCATCAAATCTGTCAATTTTTATACCAAGAAATAATTTTATCTCTTGAAGGTCCTTCATTTGGAATTTATTCATTAAATATATTTTAAAATTATTCAATGTTTGAATTTCACCGCATGAAAGAACTAAATCGTCTACATATAATACATCATATATATTTTTATTGACGTCTCCTCTATCAAGCATGTATATGCATCTGTCAACCGATGAACTTTTAAAACCTTTTTCTATTAGCGCTTGCTCGAAAACTTGAAACCAGCATCTAGCAGCCTGTTTTAGGCCGTACAATGCCTTATTTAATTTACATACTACATTTTTACTACAATTTACTCCTTTTGGTACTTCCATAAAAATCTCTTCTTCTAGTTTACCATTTAAAAAGGCAGTTTTAACGTCCATATGGTGGACAAGCAGGTTGAATTGATTCGCAAGGCTAATAATGAAACGAAAACTAGCAATTCTAGCAACAGGCGCAAAAGTTTCATTAAAATCTACTTGATATTCCTGACTGAATCCTCTAGCCACCAGGCGGGCTTTAATATCTTTGCGGCTGACCAAATTCATCATACTTGATAGAGAAAATCCACTTACAATCAACAACATTTTTGTTTTGTGGTCTCGGTACCAAACACCACGTGTTGTTTTCAGAAAGAGATTTTAACTCTTCTTCAATGGCAGATTGCCATTTACATTTATCGGCTCGAACCTTAATATCCTCAAAACTACTAGGTACATCTCCTAACATAGACTGCGCACTCAATATGCAATCATCGTCGTCGGATTCACGATAAGATACCGGCGGTCGATTTTTAAGCCTATCACTCCTTCTCACGTCGTCTGTGTTTTTATTAACATTCGTACAATTGTCAGAGGGGCTAACTGATGTGGGTTCTACAATGGTTTCAGTTAATCTGCGATTTTTGGTGGGAGGACCATGTTCATCAGATTTAACTATATCTGATTTAAATTTGTCACCATATCGAGACTTTGATGACACTGATTTTGATATATTGTTATGATCAGTTTCGTCATGGGAATTTTCGATATTTACAATCCCTTCAGGCAATACGGGCCTGGATGTTAAAAAGTTAGTCTCGTCTACGATAACGTCTCTAACAGTGACAAATTTAGCGCTTTCTACATTCCAAACTTTGTAACCGTTTGGTTCATAACCTACTAGTATTCCCTTCCATGACTTATCATCAAATTTAGATTTACTGGTTTTATTATGTACATAAACCGTGGCGCCAAAAACCTTTAAGTATTTAAGCTGAGGCTTCCTATCATGCCACAGTTCGTATGGGGTTTTTGATTGAGTAAGGGCTCTTGTAGGCGTTAAATTTATTAATCGGACAGCAGTTAATACAGCTTCACCCAAAAATACTTTATCTAACTTAGCACCACTAAGCATGGATCGCGCTTTCTCGGTAATGGTCCTCACCATCCGTTCCGAGACACCGTTTTGCTGCGGAGTTCTAGGACCTGTCAAATGATAGGTAATGCCCTTTTTCGACACAATATTCTTTCATCTCGGTGGATAAGTATTCGCCACCGTTATCGCAGTATAAATTAACCATTTTCAAATTAAATTTAGCCTCACATTTCTTAATATAATCTTTAAATGCCATGAAGAACTCTGATTTGTGCGTTATTAAATATACAACACAGTAGTGGGTATACTGATCAACAAAAAGGACAAAATAATTTTTATTGTCCTTGGATGAAGTACCTATGGATTTGGCATATGCGTATACCCGAAAGGGACAGCAGCAAAGTACATCACTATTACAGGGTTACCAGGTTCCAAATAATTCTCCCGTTTTTCCAGTGCTATTTGTTAGCGGTGTGAATTAGTTTTAAATGTATTATTATTTATTTATTTTATTTAAACTTTATTGCACAAAATACATAAGTAAAAGTACAAATGGCGGACTTAATGCCATGAGGCATTCTCTACCAGTCAACCACAAGGTCAAACGGAGACATTATTGGTGCGTATTATATTGTATGGGACAAATTATAAATTAATTACAATAAAACTTTCCAAAAAAAACTGTCAAAATGTAATGGTAAAATATATTTATTTACATAAATTTAATTACAATTTCGAGAGAGCAGCCAGATAGCCCATAGGAGGCATGAGGCAAGATGTTTACTGTCCTTTAAACAAAATTGTCGTGAACATATACAAGCATTTTTGGTTGGTTCCCAATTCGATCGTCCTGTTGCACGTATCCAACATTGGAGTAAAGCAGGATCATGTTTTGGAAATCTAAAACAAAAAATATATTTGTAAAACTCCCTGAGTTAAGGGTAATTTACCAATTCTTATACTGGTATCCCTTAAAATCGAATAAAGCAGACAAATTAAAAAGCAGTAAAAAACCGCGGCGGAACGTCAAGTAAAGGTGAAGACAAAGAGTAAAGTAAAGACTACTGACACTGACAAGACGTAAAGACTATTGAATTTGTAGGGGTAATACCTAAAAATAAGATATTACAAAATGAGATTTTAAGCAGATTTCTGATGTTTTGATATGATTTTGCTGTGCTATTTAGCGTATAAATAATTATTAAATATATATTTGCAGAAATCAAGCAAAAGCAAAGTCAAAACATCGTCGATCGTGGGAGGAGTGACAGGTCCACAAACGTCCGAATGTACAACAAATAAAGGTCGTGTAATGTGATCTTTATTTTTAATATTGTTAAATGGCAATCTTGCTTGTTTACCATTAATACAAGCTTCACACAGACCTTCATTTGGTACAACGGACTGAATCTGATTGATGTCTTCTACCATATTCTTATTTTTTAATTGTATGAATTTATTGTTACTAATATGGCCTAAACGCTGATGCCATAAAGTGTAATCAACTCTATTATTAGTATTATATACACGGGAATCAGGAATCTGCATATTTACAGTTACAGCAAAGTCTACTGCAATTAAATTGTTTAGAGCCTTACCTCTCATGAAGGTTTTGTCACCTTTACATATTTCGGTTCCCTGTTGGTTGAAAATCACGGTGTATCCAGCTCGTTGCATCCTCGGCACCGATAGCAAGTTGTATGGGACGTCTGGACAAAACAGCACATCCTCCAGAAGTCCCTGCATGCCCATGTCACTCGTAACTTTCATTGTTCCCTTTCTTGTAGCTAAAACAAATTCACCTTGCTTAGCAACTGATATTTTTAAAGGTGGGTTTAGAATTGTGTAGTTAATGAAAAGATCCGACCTGTTTGTGATGTGGTCCGAAGCTCCCGAATCCAGGATAAATCTCACTTTATCTTCCTGGACGTCGTCTTGATAATCGCCGGTCATAAAGGCAAAACCAGAAAAATCGTTTGCAGTTTCTTGATTTATTTCGACTTGTTGAACTGTCCTTGGCCTATTTGTCTCAGTCTGCTTTTCCTGGATCATTCGTTAAAAATGATAACAATCCTTTTTCGCGTGACCCTTAAGTCCACAATGATGACATTTTAAAATGTGGGTATTTTTCCAGGTTTTGTTTTTATAATTTTTATGATTGTGCTGGTAATTTGATTGTTTAGGCGTATCAATCTTCCGCTTCTTAAAGCTGTGATGTTTGTGCTCAACGTGTAGTACTTTGGAGCTTGTATCTGCACTGTCGTTTCGTAGTTTAACCTCGTGGTCTAATAATCTTGTCTTCACAAATGCCAAAGTTAAACTATCCTCGGATAACGTCTCAATAGCCGTAATCACACCGTCATAAGTCGCAGGCAATGTCAATAATAAATGAGCTACCTTATCCGTCTCCTCAAGTTTGGCTCCAGCAGCGAGCAGTTCCGTAATTAGGTCATCGAAGATGGCAAAGTGTCGCACTAGACTCGTATCACCTTGTAATTTAAGCACTAATAACTTCTTTCTTAGCGCCAGTTGGGTTGCAATACTTTTACGCTCATAAAGAGCATCTAGATTTTGAAAGATTTCTTTGGCGGTAGATTCGTCGCGCGCGAAACCAAGATAAGAATCGGCTAAATACTCGACGATTATGCTTTTAGCGATCCGATTATTTTTATGCCATTCGCTGCTTCGTAATATGGGGTCGTCATCAACAACATTTAAAACATCCATTTCACTTAACAAAGCACGAACTCTGAATTTCCACACGCTATACTTTTCGCCATCAAAAACTTTGATATTTCGTTTCGATTTTAGGTTATCCATTGCACGCGGATTTGAAAAAAATGTCGTTTATATTTAAACTAGTGTATTATTTTATTTGAGAAGTAATAGCATTCTTTTAAGTATTATAAAACGTTGCCTGGGCCACATAACCTATAGAAAGGTAAGGGTTGTCCAGGATAGATATGAAATAAGATGTGAGAATTGATTTGTATAGTTATATATATTGATCTACACTTTTATACTGGGAAGCTAGAACACATCTATTCACAGGTACGATCAGTAACAAAGTGAGGCAAAGCGAAGAATAAGAAAAAGAACTGGAAAGTGAACGAATCATTCAATCATTCAATATCAGTCAATTGCATTCATTCCTTAAAGTATTTAGTCAAATCAGATACTTTTATTATACATATAATATGTTAATTTTTGCATAATAAATTACAACAGTAATGACTTCGTAGGTCTAAAATTAAAAATATATGTATTGTGAATGTTGGCATCCAAAAAAAATATGCATGGTTTCTAATTATTACCTTTTGTGTTTCTGGCAAATTATAATCACGTAATTGGGACTCGTTTATGGAGCGACCACACCGCTGCTTAAAATACGCTGACGCTTCATAAAGTCAATCAATGTCCCCAACACCGAAGGTCTAAATACGGTAACGGTTTACAAACGTATCAAAAGGGTCATCGTGCCCATATATTATAATCAATCACTTTTTACAAAATAATTATAACCGATGTCAACAAAACGAAGTTATGTCATATGACAATTGGACAAAATTAAGTATGCACTTTGAAACAAAAAAATATTTTCCAAATCGGTTCGGCCGTTTTCTAGTAATCAAATACATAAAAAATATAAAGCAGCAACAAACATCCCAACGAAATAGAAGATTACTATTTTTGCTTAAGGTTTTTTTTAGTCTATCTTGTTACTTTCATGAAAAATTATATCGATAACATTAAATCGACATAGACCTGCCACTATTCGATTTTCTATCTACCTGGCAACATTTTTATCCTTCAGGCTAATCCACCTAATTATGGCGTTCACTTTAGTCGCCATTATATAACAAAATCTAAGTGCATATGGCCCCTTAACACAGGTTTTGAACTTAACACTTAATATAGAGCTCCGTAATACGCGAGCAGGCGTGGATACTCCTGAACTATTGAAGTTCGTAAGGACCGCTACACAGACGGACTGCATGCCGGCTATAATTCAGCTATAATTTGACGGGAACTGCACGTACAGTTCCGTTAGGTAGGTACGTTACACAGTGTGGGATTTTTCCTCAATTTTGCGAAACTATGTGTTGTCATACGCGGGGTATAGAGCCTTGAAGAGTATATTTATTTTAGAGAAAAAGATGTTGACTGTTAAAATGTATATTCGAAAGTGTAACAGAAAATTTAAAATATGACATAACTATAAAAAACTTAATTATTAAAAAGTCTAGACACAACTAAGGTTACTATCTACAACAGCCGCCCTTAATCGAAGTTGTGCCAAAAAGACTAAAACGAAATTAAGTTCCTAGTCCTAACTTAACTATACATCGCTTATGTACGATTAGCCCAAGTGGCTTTGTTAAGACATCTGCAGGCATATCACTGCTTTGCACATATTCTAAATTAACAATATTACTAGATACTTTTTCCCTAATAAAATGAAATCTCGTATCTATATGTTTCGTCCTGTTGTGGTGTACAGGATTTCGAACGAGATTCATGGCACTCTGGCTATCAGAAGCTAAGTTAATTGAAGAAAACTCAATTAAATTTCAATTAAATTTATTTATTTCACGAACACAATAAATAATTACATTTTCAGTTTTTTTGAGGTTTACTGTCAGGTTATTATCTTTAAGCCATTGTATTATGTCACTAACTGCTTGATTTATGTCATTATTAAATCTTTCTTTGTCTGTACAGTTAATTACAACAGAAATATCGTCAGCAAATAGAGTACAGTGGTGGCGTGTTACTAGGGGAAAGTCGTTTATATATATAAGGAATAGTAACGGGCCCAAAATACTACCCTGAGGGACACCTACGTTGTTTGGTTTTGGGCAGATTGGCAATTTAAAGCGGCACCGTTTGGGTCAATACTCAGCAACTGTACCTGTTGATATCTATTGCTCAAGTAACTCTCAATCCATTTTTTTGTCACTCGTCTTAAGCCATACGCTTCACATTTATGTAGCAAGATTTTATGTGAGACAAAGTCAAAAGCTTTACTCATGTCAAAGAATATCGCTGTGGTCGGTATTTTATTGTCTAAATTTGATGTTATTTCTTTGACTAAGTTAAAGGCCGCCAAAGTAGTTGATTTGCCCTTTTGAAAGCCATTTTGCTGTGGTGCAAGTATATTATGTTTGTTTAAATAAGTCGTGATCCTAATGTGCATTAATTTTTCTATAACTTTTGATAGAACAGGTATTAGGGATATTGGTCTATAATTGTCAATTATTTCTTTGTCCCCTTTTTTGAATAGAGGTTTAACTACTGATCGCTTAAGTTTTTCTGGGAATACACCTTCAGAGAAGGATCTATTAATAAGGTAACTAAGTATGGGTGATAAACAGTCAGCAGTGTATTTTAGTACTTTAGTGCATATACCGTCGAAACCTACAGATGGTGTATTTTTTAGTGACATCAGAACCTTAAATACCTCATTTTCATCAGTAGGAAATAGGAACATATTTTCAACTTGTTTTTATTTTTTGTTTGTATTTATTTACACCGTCACACAATTTTTGCTCTTTATTATTAGTCATGTCAACAAACATATCATTAAATATTTTCGCAATGTCATTACGTCACTTGTAATATGAATTAAGGTAACCGCCAAATGACGATTTTTCAGGAGAGGCCAAAAACGAAATTGCAAATTAAAAAAAGTGCAGTAACATTTTATTTCCTAATCCGATTAAAATTATGTAAAGTAGTTATAGATTAATTTTGTAAGATCTTTCAGTTGATAATGGTCTCAAAAAGGCTGCTATTATAGTTTAGAAAATAGCGTGGCGCTTACGTTAATTTTTTTTCCAAAAATGAGGAGTTACGTTAACACAACACAACATTGATTTCAAAAAATGAGCTCTAATTTAAAGTAAGTCACAAAAACGTAAAAAAATCTAACGTAAGGGACACACATTTTCAAAACGTGGACTTACATTAGCGGAATTCAGCTAAGGAATTTTTAAACTTATCAAATTGTAATAAGGTTTAACATAGAGTTATTTCTTGTTTTTTCAGTTAATTAGTGGCAGGATAGTAAGTCGTGATAAAAACCGGTTTATAAGCGGGAAACAGTTTCTTTTTTGTTTATAAAAACCAAAATTGGTAAAGGCACCTTTAGATTTAAAGAGTATTAAAAAACACTTCATTTTCTTTCCACTCTGATACTTTTCCTGACTGTTTTTCCTCACTTTGCTTTTTTTCTCCCTTTCCTACAATATTTATGTACCTTTTTTACCTACGACTTTTACTGCACATTCTGCTTTCCCTTTTTCTCTTTCTTTTTTATTTCTTTCTATATAGTTTTCTTCGTATTTATTACCTTCTTTCTCTGCCATTCATCAACTCCCTCCTTTTGATTTTAGTGACTTAAGTTTAAACTTCAGCTTAACGTTGTGTTCAGAACGCATCCTAACTGACGTCACCACCGACGTCTTCAGCCGAAGCACGAAGATCGCCGATCATCGAGCCCTTCGGGTACAACCGACACCGGCCGCCTTCAACGGTCAATTTTCAAAACCACCCTTGGAACGACAACACTCTGTATTCTATTTTCGACAATATATTATGTTAATTTAAAGTTAAATAAAATATTCTTATTGAATATCCACCTAGGCTATTCCCGAATGCACTATAAAGGAACCTAGGCCTCAACATTGGTCCTTCACCCGTCGAAGAAGAGCCGCAAGAGTTCATCTTCATCATCAGCACCTACGAGAGACGCAGCCTGAATCGCGCTTTGTTGCACGGACGAGTTCTTCGCGAGCCCGCCGCCGCAGCATCCCACCTTGAAGCAGATTTACCGAACAAAGCAGCCGCGGGGAACTACGACGGCCGGCCTACGTAACGGTTTTTTTGCCAGAGGAAAATCTTTGTTCGTCGAAGAAAGTATCAGCGAAGTGAAGACTCCACGGAGATCCAGCCAACTACAACGGACTGTTAGCTTCAGGACTTCACAACAGGAGCAGCTGCGATTACATACAGAAATTCCAGAATACGTCGAATAACGGTTAAACTGAGTGAGTTCGTTCCAATATTCCCTTATTCCCTAATTTGGATTAAGTCAGAAGTAATTCTTCTATTTTTCGTGGTTAATTACCTCATATTAATTTGCATATCGAATTGATATTGCTCATTTTTTCAAAAGAAATTGTCTTAACGGCCATTTTAGTTCGTTAATTTCATAATTCATTCGCTAGTAGAAAATCATACAGTAATAAACCTTAAGTTCATAATTAAAACAAGCGCACGTAAGTCGGACGCAAATCAGTTTTCCTTAAATATAGTCTATTGTCTTTTTTATGCACATAAAATTGCATCGCTTGAGCCAAGATAACGGGACATTAGTCGATCCCGTGTTACCGACCGCAGCGCATGCATCTGTTTTTTGCTAATTGCAGTTAACTTATATCTATATTAGTGTGGCAGTGATTATCGATCGTAAACTATTTGCATCTTATTTGGCAGTGTTTACGGTAATAACGAAATATTGTATATTAATCGTGTTTAATCTTTGATTTGAGTGCATTTCGTATTAAATATGTCATTAGCGCAGTTAGTCAAACAGCGTGGAACGCTTAAATGTAAATTAACTAATTTCAAAACGTTTCTAACGCCATACCTATCTATTCCCGAGTTAAGTGAAGTGCAGGCTATAGAAGTCGAGTGCCGCATTAGTAAGATCGAGGAAATGTATACTGGGTTTGATGAATTGCAGGAACAGATCGAAATTTCGTCTGAGAAGCCGGACGAGCAGTATATCGAGCGTACGGAGTTTGAAAATCAATACTTCGCCATTTTGGCTACCGCGCGGGAGTTGCTACACAGGCGTAGCAAAACGGAAACTAAGGTTATGTCTGAGGCGAGTTCCAGTTCTTATCAACAGAAGAACAATCTGGTAAGGCTACCTAAGATTGATTTACCTCACTTTAACGGCAACTATCAATATTTTCTCGAGTTTAGGGATACATTCCTATCTTTAATCCATAATAATGAATCTATCGACGACATAAACAAGTTTCATTATTTGCGCTCGTCTCTGCAAGGGAGTGCCGCCTTAGTTATCAAAAGTTTAGACTTTAATGCAGACAATTACAAGGCTGCCTGGGAATTATTAATGTCTAGGTATGATAACAAGAGGCTATTAGTAAATAATCATGTTAAAGCGTTGTTTAGTGTCGAACAAATACACAAAGAATCTCACAGGGCGTTACGTCATCTTCTAGACGTTACTAACAAGAACCTTAGGGCACTTACGACCTTAAAGCAGCCTACGTCGGAGTGGGATACACTTGTTATTTATATGATGTCGTCTAAATTAGATTCGGTTACCAGCCGTGAGTGGGAGGAGTATAGAAATACCTTAGATGAGCCTCCAACATTAAATCAGTTTAGTACATTTATTTCTAATAGGGCTGATTTATTGGAAACGCTGGAGGAGTCCAAAACGGGTCAAAACAAAACGACGTATCAGCCAAATAAACAGAAAAACTTTCTTGTTGCAAATGAAACATTTAAATCACAAAAACATAAATACAGCTGTCCTATGTGTAAACAAAATCATTTCTTGTTTTCATGCGATTCTTTTCGTAAATTATCCGTTGACATTCGTCAAAAGAAAGTCAATGAATGGGACATATGTCAATTATGTCTCAGGCCAGGGCATCAGTTGTCTAAGTGTAGATTATCTACATGTAAATATTGTAGTGAGCGTCACAATACGTTGCTACATACAGAAACCAATAATGACGCAGTAGAAGTCGCTGCTGTGTCAGCTGATAAAAGTGCTCCGACTCAACAATCCTCTGTACTGCTTTCCACAGCTATGGTGCGAGTCAGCGATGCCAAGGGTGCTCAGCACGTCGCCAGGATCCTTCTGGACAACGGCAGCACCACCAATTTTGTCACCGAGGAACTGCGAGCTAAGTTGCAGCTTCCACTCTCTTCCACAAGCTCCACGGTAACAGGTATTAACAATTCCTTATCTAAAAGTACTCAGTCTTGCAACTTAACGATTCATTCGATGGTTGGGGATTATAAGACGAACCTTAGGTGCCTCGTGCTGCCTGAGATCACAAAAATGTTACCATCTTCCTTTATAAATGTTAGGAGCTTGCAAATACCGTCACATATACAGTTAGGGGATCCCACATTTAACATTCCGTCAGTCATAGACATTCTTGTCGGCGCGGAAACCTTTTGGGACGTCATAGGTACCAATAGGATCGATTTAGGGAAACGTCAACCAGCTTTATGTGCTTCTAAATTAGGTTGGCTAATTTCGGGGTCTATTCTAACCAATCAAAAATATCACACCGTTTGTCATGCTTCAGAATTACTTGATAACGATGTTGAGAAGCAACTCACCCGTTTTTGGGAGCTAGATAGTGTCTTGCCTATTCACCACTTTACGGCTGAAGAGCGACAGTGTGAAGAGCACTTCATAAACAATACAAAGCGCACTGATGATGGTCGTTTCGTCGTGACCATACCGCTTAAACAATCACCTAGCGTTCTTGGTGACTCTTATGAAATGGCTAAGTGTCGTTTCTTATCTTTAGAAAAAAAGTTAAAAAATGATCCTCAATTAAAACAGAATTACGACGCGTTCTTGTCTGAATATCTGGATTTGGGTCATATGTCACCATCTACGCGGAAGTCGGTTCTGACTGAAGTCGAATGTTTTCTGCCACATCATGGCGTGGTACGAGAATCGAGTCTCACAACCAAATTACGGGTCGTTTTTGATGCGTCTGCGCCCACTAGGTCGGGCATCTCATTAAACGAGATTCAGACAGTCGGACCAACTGTACAAGATGATTTAATTTCAATTTTGCTCAGGTTTAGACAACATAAATATGTAATTTCAGGTGACATTGAAAAAATGTACCGTCAGATGCTAATTGCACCTGAACAAAGATGCCTTCAGCAAATTCTGTGGCGTTTCAATCCAACTGATCGTCTTGAATGCTATTCTCTTAATACCTTAACGTATGGCACGGCCAGTGCAGCATATCTTGCCACGCGATGCCTCAAACAGTTAGGACTAGAGTCCCCAAATCCAGTTATTCAGCAGTCGATCGTACATGATTTTTATGTGGATGACTATTTAAGCGGCAGTAGTAGCATTGACGAAGCTATTCAGTTAGGAAAGGGAGTAATAGACACGCTAAGTTCTGCTAAGTTAAACTTGCGTAAGCTGCGCTCAAATAGCACGTCAGTCCTGGACGCATTGCAGAGTCATTCACAGCCAAGCCTTCAGTCACATATTGGTACGACAGATAGCAATTTAAATATTCAAAACTTAAGCACTTCAGCTTCAGCAAAAACATTAGGATTAAACTGGCAATGTGATACAGATGCATTATTTTTTAACATTAATTTAAAAACATGCAGTAGACCGACGAAACGTCATGTACTCTCGTCAATCGCGCAAGTATATGACCCATTGGGGTTAGTCGGGGCCTGTATTTTAGAAGCCAAAATTATTATGCAACGGTTATGGCAACAAAAGTGCTCATGGGATGAAGAATTGCCCCATACTTTAAAACTATTATGGCGTAAATTTGAAGCAACCTTGCCATTTTTAAATACAATTAGAATACCGCGTTGGATTTTAAGCGATGCCAATAGCAACCTTGAGCTGCATATATTTACGGACGCTTCTGAAACATCTTATGGAGCTTGCGCCTATGTAAGTTCAAGGGATAACAGCGGGGTAGCTACGGTTCGTCTTTTAGCCTCAAAAAATAAAGTTGCGCCTATTAAAGCATGTACAATTCCGCGCCTAGAGCTTTCTGGAGCGTTATTGGGTGCAAGACTGTTTACTAAGATACTGAGCTCACTCACAATTAAATTTAATAAATGCACATTTTGGTGCGATTCGATGATTGTCTTAGGATGGTTGGCTTCATCGCCCGCCAACCTCAAGCCCTTTGTCCGCAACCGAGTGAGCGAGGTACAGGATGTTACTGCTGGTTATACGTGGCGCTATGTGCCCTCCAAAGAAAATCCTTCTGACTTAGCATCTCGTGGCATTAACGCGCAACTTCTAGCAGATTGTAGTCTTTGGTGGAATGGACCAGACTTTCTTAAGCAGGAGTCAGCCTTATGGCCCAAAGCACCATCTTCATTGACAACTAATTTACCTGAAATGGTACCTTGCTTAATAGCCAACGTCGAGCAATCGCCTCTCTCTCTCCTCGTGGAAAGAGTGTCCAAATTTTCGAAATTAATTCGAGTCGTAACCTACGTTAAGAGGTTCATTAATAATTGTTCAAAAAACAAAACTAAACAATATGGTTTTCTCAAGAGTTCAGAATTAACTCAGGCACGAAAAACTATTCTCTCATTGTGTCAAATGGAGATGTTCGAAGAAGAATATACAACGCTAAAGTCAGGCAAAACTCTTCCCCCTAAGAATAGGC
Organism: Apotomis capreana; assembly: GCA_947623375.1. Classification (NCBI taxonomy): domain Eukaryota; kingdom Metazoa; phylum Arthropoda; class Insecta; order Lepidoptera; family Tortricidae; genus Apotomis; species Apotomis capreana. Next base: position 6,645,239 of record OX392520.1, read on the forward strand.
TTCTTCCACTCACTCCATACATTGACACGGACAACCTATTAAAAGTAGGCGGGAGACTTGACAACACTTATTACAGTGATGACGTCAAGCATCCAGTTATTCTTTGTAGTAAGCATCGTCTAACTAAATTAATTTTTATATATTTTCATTTGCAATTCTTACACGCAGGGCCGCAGTTGTTACTCAATAGCGCCAAGCAATGTTATTGGCCTTTAGGTGGCAGAAACTTGGCGCGCAAAACTGTCGAGCAATGCGTCACATGTTGTAGGTTTAAGGGACAGACAGTTCAGCCAATTATGGGTAATCTGCCCGCGACACGCGCTGAATTAGACTACACATTTGCTAACACTGGTACTGATTACGCTGGCCCAATATTGATAGCTGACCGTAAAGGTAGGGGTTGTAAATTAATCAAAGCCTGGATTTGCATTTTTGTATGTTTCGCAGTTAAAGCCGTGCACCTAGAACTCGTCTCAGACCTCACCAAAGACGCTTTTATGGCCTGTTTAGATCGATTTACTGCTCGTAGAGGTAAACCAAAAAATATTTACTGTGATAACGCGACTTATTACACCGGTACATGTAACGAATTGTACAGAGTACTGCAATCATCAAACATAGCTTCGGACCTTGCCGAGGCGGAAATAAATTTCGTATTTTCCCCTCCCTATTCGCCACATTTCGGTTCACTTTGGGAGCGGTGCGTCCGCTCAGTTAAGCATCATTTACGACGCATTTTGAACTTGACGCATTTAACTTTCGAAGAAATGAGCACCTGCCTATCAGGAATTGAAGCAGTATTAAATTCTCGTCCATTAACTCCGCTATCAAGCGACCCTTCTGACTTGACCGCTCTTACCCCTGCCCATTTCCTCATTGGACGACCACTCATGTTTGTACCTAATTCGCAGGATCCCGTTGCTGAAGATAAAATCAACACGCTGCAGAGGTTTCATCGCGTCGAGCAATTAAAACTTCATTTTTGGAACAGATTCAAACTTGAATATGTTTCCCAACTTCAACAAAAAACCAAATGGTTTTCATCACGTGACGAGCTCATAGAGGGAGCGCTAGTCATCGTGAAAGAGAAAGGAGTCCCCCCTCTCATGTGGCTACTTGGTCGCATTATAAAGCTTTATCCTGGCAAGGATGGAATAGCTCGAGTAGCCGACATAAAGACTAAGAAGGGAACAATCAGGCGGGCCTTCAATAACATTTGCCCCCTTCCAGCCTCCATGTAACATGCGTGCCTCACACCATCTTCTGAATTATAGGTCCCTTGAAGTACTTCAACGCGGGGAGCATGTTCAGAACGCATCCTAACTGACGTCACCACCGACGTCTTCAGCCGAAGCACGAAGATCGCCGATCATCGAGCCCTTCGGGTACAACCGACACCGGCCGCCTTCAACGGTCAATTTTCAAAACCACCCTTGGAACGACAACACTCTGTATTCTATTTTCGACAATATATTATGTTAATTTAAAGTTAAATAAAATATTCTTATTGAATATCCACCTAGGCTATTCCCGAATGCACTATAAAGGAACCTAGGCCTCAACACGTTGTATAATTTCGTTTAAATAATCAATTTTGTCTTTACAAACCCTCAGTCCTATTTTCAGTGTAAGGCTTGTCCCTGTCTGAAACTAGCCGAATGATCTTTATTTGATTCTTCATTAGTAATTTGACCATTTCCTGGCAAACTGGTGACTAAATGTTTCGTCACATAATTAGTAACTCACTCTCACATCACTATTATGAACTTGAACATCAAGGGGTAAATTTACGACTGAAATGCTTCGAATACCTTCGATATTGGGCTTCGACATCTTTCTTATAGAGCTGGAACGGATTTAGAGATTTTCTTATATCTTTTAAGCTGTTGTTTTCTCGCGAACTACTTATTTGAAGCATCATTGATGTCCCGTTATTAGTAGAAAGTATGGCCCAGCTCAACGCCTTTCTCTGGCTGAAAAAAATAATGGTCAAGGGGCAAGCAAATAGTTAACGTATTTTATTGAATCATCGCATCAATACAATGACATTACGTTGGATACGTAGACTACTGAAAAAAATGATTGGGAGTATCTCAATGTCACTAACCTCCACCATATCACTATTACTACCATCATTCATTCCTGTCTCTTGTTTTCTAAAAATAATATACAAGTATATACATTTTATTATGCCTACATATTGCTACATGGTAGTGGCAGTGACTGATTTTCACAGAAAAAGTTTTCACAGTCCGTTTAACCAGACATTTAAGAGATTCCCTAAAAACGAAATGCATTAAGCTAGATTGTTTCAATTAGAAGTCCCTAATTCAAGAATAAGACATGATATAAATAGGCATAATAGCTAATTAATAAATAACTTAACTTTAAAAAGTTTAAAACATCAATTTCTATTTGATACTGGAAATCCCGACAAACTTCATTCCGCCTTAGAACTCCCTTCCGAGGTGATAACAATTTCTATAATACTTACTTAGTACTTATCCTTATCAAATTTCCCTTAATTTTTGGAAGTTCTTTTTGTATAATATTATTATTTATTATTTTTTTATGTCGTTGAGGGCAAACGAGCAAACGGATCGCCTGATGTAAAGCGATGAATGTACTTAACTCGTAATTTTTAACTGTACTTATTGATATATAACAACGCAATCGCACAATTCTGTCCTTATCACGAATTGTTGGAACCAACCGTTACCGGTATTCATAAAAATTACAAAAAAAATATTACAGATTTTATTTGAAATGCCATACCATATAATTAAAGTATTGGTATAGAACTTTGAAATTAGCTCAGTAAAATAAAGAAATGTGTAATAATAAGCGAAATACCGAAATTTAATACCAGTATTTGTATGCAGTCGAAAACTGGCATCCGATCGCTGGTCGGTACAAACTAAAGTGGCTATCATATCCATCACAACACCAAATCGTAAAAAGACGCACGCGGTAGTGTTTGTAATTGCTTCCTACAGGCAAATGTATGGTCGTCTCACCGGTATCTACTCATTAACACTGCAAAGGAAAGAGATGGTTGCAAAGTTCCTGGTAACCAAAATAACGTAAGCACCAGGTCCGTCTAAATTAAGTACATAATTTTATTGTAACCGTCATCACTCGAGCCTTGGGAAGACAAATAATAATGTAAGAGGCAATAATTGCTTTAAAAACTATGAAAACTTTAATGTTACTGACTAAATTATATATTCACCCAGCTTGTAGTAAGCACAATTTGTGACAAGATTAGACTATAATTGACTTTAAATGGTTGCTATCTTATAATCTCGTTTAATTTTTTTTTACCTATCTAATCTGAGCATATAAATCATTTATGTACCTTACTACTTACATGATTTGATTCAAAAACTAAAAGTATAACCCATTTAATGTAAGAACAATTTTATATTTTTTATCTAGCTTTGAAGCTAACGTAACAGTCAATCGGTAATAAAGTGCTATAAATTGAGTAATGTAAGAGTCATTTATTTACCGATGAGTCTTACATTAATGACTTTTGTTCAACTTTGGCCAATACTTGTGGTTACGTTAATCTGATATTAAGTAATTTACAAAAAATGTGCCATACACCAAAATAAATACAGAAAACTAAAAAAAACGGTCAATTTTTGTTTAATGTAACCAACATTTTTTTCAAGATATCGTAATTTTAATAACAGCAATGGATAGATCGTCAAATTTACAGACGAACTGTATACTTAACTCAATTTCGTCAATTTGGCGGTTACATTATTCATATTCATATTCATATTCATTTATTCAATGCATTTGTGTGTACAAAAAGGTCTTAAATATCTAAGATGTTCCAAACACAAACCCTGTAAGGGCACTGCACTAGACATAACTATACTATTATATTTTAATTTATCTACTAATATCAAATTAGCAGGCATTAATAATACAATACTAATGGAAAGAAATGATAATTTTTGAAATAATATTAATAATAATACGCAATTGAATTACTCAAATTAATTAATTATAATTTATATAATGGGAAGAGAAGAGAGGCAGACATTCATTTGTGCTTAATTGTACCGACTATTTTAATTACTCCAATTAATTACTCTAAATATTCTTTTACCGTGTAGTATGCTTGTTCCAAGAGGAATTTTTTTAAGGATTCTAAAAACTTGTTTTTATTAGGCTCTTTCTTTATGTGGTCAGGTAGTTTATTAAATATTTTTATTGACATGGGATGAGGTCCGTTTTTATGTATTTTTAATTTTGAAGTCGTTTGAATTAGGTTATTTTTAGAACGAGATTCGAATCGACGGGGCTTATCACCAAGTCTAGTATAGAATTCTGGGTATGTTTTTACAAATTTACATGATTCAAAAATGTAGATGCACGGTACAGTTAATATTTTAAGATTTCTAAAATGTGGTCTGCAGCTATCGGTCTGTTTAATGTTCGCCAGTATGCGAATGCATTTTTTCTGTAGGATGAATATGTCTTGCGCGTTTGTACTATTGCCATACAAAATTATACCATAACTAATCCACGCATGTGCGTAGGCATAGTACGCCGTCAATGCAGTTTCTAAGTTGGTGGTCTTTTTTAGCTGTCTTAGGGCATAAACAAATTGGCTTAGTTTTGATTTTATTTTTTGTACGTGTTGCTTCCAGTTTAAATGACAGTCAATTGTTATCCCGAGCAGCGAGAACTCATTGACACATTCCAGTTTATTGGTTTCGAACGAAAAATTTATGTTTAATTCTGCTTTTTGGTGAGGCCTGAACTGCATGATTTTAGTTTTGGAAAAATTTATTTCTAAATTATGGTCTTTCATCCAATCTACAATGTTTGTAACAATTTGGTGTAGTTGTTCATTTAGGTTTGAATTATTCTTACTTGATAGTAGCAAGGAGAAATCATCCGCAAACATGACACACGGTTCACTAAATGATTTTGGAAGGTCATTTATGTATATGATAAACAGGAGGCACCCAATCACACTTCCCTGTGGGATTGAGTCCGACACACGCTTGGCATCCGACCTGACAGTACCTATTTCTCGCGAGTCTTCATCCGCGTACTCGATATCGACGTATTGCTTTCTGTTATTTAAGTAAGACTGGAACCATTTGTGTACTATACCACGTACTCCGATACCATACAATTTATCGAGTAGGATACTAAATTTTACCTTTTCATATGCCTTTGTCATGTCAAACAGAACTCCGATTGCGTACTCTTTTCCGTCTAGAATATTTAAGATGTCATTGATATATTTATATGCCGCTAACGTCGTAGACCTTCTCTTACGAAAACCGTTTTGTGAGTCGGAGAAAATTTTGTACTTTTCGCAGAAAGAGTACAGTCTTTTACACATTGCCTTCTCGAATATCTTAGATATTACGGGCAGCAATGCAATCGGACGGTAGTTATTGGGGTCCGTTTTTTCATTCTTTTTATGTATGGGTTTTATAACAGCTTGTTTTAGTATATCGGGAAATATACCTTCGGAGAAAGACTGATTTATAATATAGGTTAACGGTGGGGTTAATTCTTCTATACAGGCTTTTATAAGTGTTGCTGGTAGCTCGTCATGTCCATAACTCGTTTTGTTCTTTAGGCTGCGAATTAGGTTATATACCTCTTGCGGTTCCACGGGACTAAGGAACAGAGTGTTCTCGGTGGGCTGCAGCACGGGCCGACCGCGCGGCGCGGGCGCAGCGCTCGCGTCCGTCGTCGCCGGCGACTGCCCGGCCATTGCGAACAAATCATTAAATACGTTAGCTACCAGCTTAGGGTCCGACGTTAACTTATCGCGGCTTCTTATCTGTATATTTTGCCTATGATTGTTAGTTTTTTTATTGTTGCATTGTTTTATTATTTGCCACATGCATTTTACTTTGTTTGACGATTTTTGCATTTTTTTAATGAATTGTTGTTTTTTAGATTTTGTAATTATGTTTTTTAGAGTCTTTTCGTAGGTTTTATAATGTTGTTTTAAAATTTTATTTCTAGATGACATGACGTGGATGCGTAGCAACCGCTTATGTCTGCATGAAATTTTTATACCTCGCGTAAGCCAAAGATTTCTTTTTACTGGTTTTATTTTTACACGTCTTTTGGGAATGGTTTTTTCTAGGATATCAAATAATGTTTTGTGTAGGTCATTATAATTATCGTTTACATTTTTATATGGTGCTATATACTTGCCCCAGTCAACTTTCTGTAGTTCTACTTTAAAATTTTCCATGTTTTTAAGACTATATATTCGCTTGATCTGGTACCAAATTTTTGGTTTATAGTCTACAGTCGGGTTTTCTAAATGTAGTGTGGTGCACTTATGATCGGAGAATCCCAATTCAATAACGGAAGTTGTGAAGCTTGTTGTAAAGTTAGTGAAAATTAGATCGAGACAAGTCGAGCTATTTTTATTTACTCTCGTAGGCTCATCAACATATTGCTTAAAGTTATGTTCCGACATTAGGTCCAACAAGTTCATGTTCTGTTTCGATTTTTCTAATACGTTTATATTAAAGTCACCACCGATAATTATTCTTTTATCATTACATTTCGAATCTAGGTATTCTAAAATTAATTTCAATTGGTTATAAAAAATGTCGGTCTCTCTGCTATTCCAATACAATAATATTAATATGATGTCAAGATTTAATAGTTCTATCGCACATACTTCTATAATATATTCCACTGACATGTCCCTTATCTCCTTTCGCTCAATGTAATCAACATTGTTGCGTACTATGATGGAAACGCCGCCTCCATTGTATTTATTTCTAAAAAATGATGTCGCTAGGTGGTAATCTTGAAAGTGAAGTATGTTTGCCTTAGCTTCCGATAGCCAAGTCTCAGAAATACATAGTGCAACATAAGGCGAGTCGCTATGCTCTTCAAGAAATGCCTCAAAACATTCGTGTTTGTTTACTAGGCTTTGCATGTTTTGAAACATGAAACTAATTGTTTTGGGTTGCACGAAAAAGATCATTCTCAGTACCTATATCCCTTGTTCCTGTTACCTGTATCCCTGTAGTAGTCTTGCTTGCACTTTTTCGGCAATAAAAATCCGTGATCTTTTTTTGAATAGTACTATTTTTAGGTGAAATCTTTGAGTATAGTGTGCTTTTCGAATCTAATGGTATTTCACCATTTTTTTGCATTGCACCCTGCATACTACGGTAAGGTATACTAAGGTATTTCTTTCTATAATACTCTGAATCAATTAGAAAATTGATTTTGGAGCAAAACTTACGTATAAATCTACTATCAGAATAGCTCAAATCGTTGACAGGCAGAAATACACAGTTCTCAACATTTTTACAATATAACCTTAAAGTTTCATTGAGTTTTTTTTCATTTAAACATACACTACGTATTACTCCCGTTACAATAATTAATGGCTTAGGATGCATTTTCAAGAAACAACTTAATTCAATGGCTAATTTTGTCGGGTTACAATCATAGTCGCCTACATTAATGATAATTACATCGTCAACGGTTGTATTCAGAGTGTCCGATGATTTTAATATGTCTTCGGCACGCGCACCAGGTTTAATGAACGACACTATTTTATATTTGCCATAAGGCGTATTTTCTCTTGTACGTATTAGTGACGACGCCAAACCGCTGCACATAGCTCCTCCGAGAATGTAGATGCTCCTTTCATTACAAGTGTCCTTACTCGTTGTATCCTGTAGCTCAATTTCAAGTCTTGTATCAGTGTCCTCTTTCGTTGTATTATTTATGTTTTTAGGTGTCTGGTTTTCTTTATCCTGCTGGATGTTATAGCTTCCTGAGTATTTCACTTGTTCTTCTTCTACGTTTTTAACATTCTTAAGTAAGGGTGTTAGACTCATACTGCTTAAGCACTGATTGGTCATTTTTTTAGTTGACGAAGGAGTAGATTTGCAAATCAGTTTTAATTGTTCGATTTGGAGAGTGAGGTGTGAAATTTGTTTCTTTAAGTCCTCGTTTTCTAGGAGTAGCTTTGTACCAAAGGTGTCCGATGCAACAAGTTTTTCTTGTAAGTACTCAATTTTCCCTTTCATTGCTTCTGCTTCGCCCTTGTAGTTTTTGCTTAGATTTGGGCAGCTTCGATTAAGAGTGTCATTGTGAATAATAGCACTATGTTGGCCCTCTTCGTCAGATAACGAGTCGAACGAGTTTCGAATAGGGATGTTGTACCTTCGAACAGTAATATTGTCGTAGGATTTGCGAAATTGTTGTTGTATGGGCTCCGAGGACGTTGGTGAAATGTTATCGACAGTATCACTTGCTGACATTTCATGAAGCGGAGATGATGAAATCTCTTGCAGACTATTTTCAAAGTTTTTCGCCGCATCTCTAATGCTTTGACTGCCAGGTTGAATTAGATTCGAGGATGAGGCAGCTATTCTTTTTGGGGGAATAGGTGTACTCGTACCCTTTTGTTGCGATTTATTTCGCCGGCATTTAATACAAGTCCACCCAGCTTTACTTTCTCTGCTCATTAAGTTGTAAAGTTTATCAGCATTTGTGCATTGTAGATCATAGGAATTCTTACACTGCGAGCATGTAAGATAATGTTTACCTAATATCTTCCTGTTGCAGTGTGCACAAGTTAGTTTAGATGACATTATTAGGTGACCTCGTACCACGATATCACTGCTTACGCTTACGGCGGTCGCGGCGCCCACTAATTGCTTCGCTTAGTCACTCAAAACTCGCACCGGCACAGTTTCTTGGTACAGGGCGCGCAGTGACCCAGCTGATTTGAACACTTCGCCGGCCGGTTTACCGATGAGTCATACCGCTAACGATCACTTTGTAAGCACTGTTTCGATTTGATTCACTTTGCACTGTAATTGCTCTGGATATTATAGTTTGTTTGCAATAATAAAACTAGATTCAAAAAGCGTAGGTTCGCAGCTTTATATTGATATATTGCTTTCACTGGTATTCACATAAATGCGATTACGGGGATAAATTTAACACGGAGCCGATTTAAATGCGATCATGCGCGCGTCGCGGGTCCGCATTAATTCATATTACAGGTGACGATTAGGATCTTTTATAACATTATTGTTAAAGTTGATTTGCTTTATAACATTTTGTCCCTTAGTACCATGACCTGTGTTTTTTTTTATTATTTCCCACGTTGCTTTGCATATGTTCGTCGCTGAATTTATATATTTTGTGTTTGAGAGCTTTTGAGCAGTGTAAATACATTTTTTTAATAATTTAAGATAGTTTCGATACCTACGCTTATTAGCGGTATTACGAGTTGTATAATATTTATATCTTAAGAACCGTTTTGTGTGTATTAAGGTCTTGAGATGGTGAGAGAAAGTAAAGAAAGATATTAAAGACGTTTATTGTAAGACGAGCAAGAATATAGACATCTTGTTAATTTCTATATGTCATATAAGACAACCATAGTATTTTTATTCAACAACTTTCTGATATGTGTTGTTTTCATCGGCATATTCTCAATAAAGGCGCCTAAGAAATTAATCATCCCTAGAAAGCGCTGCAGTTCAGTGACATTGGTAGGGCTTGACATCTTGCAGATAGCTTCGACTTTAGATGGATCGACCGATACTCCATCTTGGTTAAAAATGAACCCTAAATATTTGACTTCAGACACACACAGAACCGACTTTTCCTTATTCAATTTAAGACCTATTTGATCCGCACGTTCTAGAAACTGTTTCAGTCTTAAATCATGTTCAGACTTCGTTCTTCCATAAATCAAAAAATCATCCATCATTATCTTTAGGCCCTTGATATCTCCGAACCTCCTGACCATTTCACCATGAAAAATTTCTGGTGCAGCGTTGATTCCGAATGGTAGACGGAGAAATCGGTATCTTCCCTGAGGCGTAACGAATGTACATAGTTTAGACGACTCTTCATCCAGTTTCAACATCCAGAAACCAGATCTGGCATCTAATTTGGTAAAGAAATGTGAACCAGACAAATCTGACTTAATCTCATCGATGTTAGGAAACGCGAAATGTGACCTTAAAATAGCCTTATTTAATTTTCTTGGGTCTAAGCATATTCTTAAGCTTCCATCGGGTTTTGAGACTACAACAATAGAATTAACCCATGCAGTTGGTTCGTCAACCCTGGTAATGATGCCTTGTGACTCTAATTTTGACAGTTGTTCTTGAAATTTCTGTTGTATTTTAAAAGGTATTTTTCGGCATGCATCAATACTAGGTTCGACATCAGGTTTTAACACCAAATGGCATTGAAAATCTTTTATACAGCCTATACCTTCAAAAACATGTTTGTACTGATCAAATAAATTCGTTGGCATTTGGTTCCGACTATCATCAAAATTTACCTTATGTACTCGTTTTATCAAGTGTAATTTTTCGGACGTACCTCTACCTACTATATTTTGACATTGTATATTCGCGATATAAAATGGTATTATATGACTTGAACCATTGTATACACATTCCAATTCGATTCGTAGGAATGACATGACCGATTAAAGTTGACAATTTGAAACTACTTTTCTTTATTATATGCGACGGCAGTCTTAACTTTTGAAAATCACAATAAGACATGACATTTGTATCAGCTCCTGAGTCGATCAAGAAGGTCAATGGAATGTCGTGTATACAAAGGTTTATAGTCCACGGCTTATTTTCTATAATACTATTGCATTCAATAGATCCGAAGAACAAAAAATTGTCTTTGTCGGGACTATCTTCAGCAAATATCGCTGTTATGTTTTGTCTACGACAGTACTTACTGTAATGACCTTGCCTTTGACAGATTCGACATTTGACATTACCCGCAGGGCAGCGATAGCGGTGTACTTGACCACAGTTTCCGCATGATCGCTGTGAAGACGAAGATGGTCCTGGTGAGCTGTATCTCCGTGACGGCGTACCGGAACGTGACTTGTTGGAGGAGCTTCTGTACGACGACGGGCTGTTGAGACGAGACGGTGTACCCGAACGAGACGAGACAGTGTACGGAGAAGCATTCCTGGACTTCAGTGGTGAAGCGGCTCTATGTGACTTATATTGACTCCTGCTGATGTGTCTTTCCGCTGAAAAAATATTACCAGTGGCGTTGGTTGACAGTTCCTTTGCTTGGATCCTGGACAGTTCTACCGACTTCGCTAAGTTGAGAGCTTCATCTAGAGATTTAGGAGCTTCTTGAAGTATCTTTTCTTTGATATACTGGTTTGATTGATTTAAGTTCCAGCTAAAAATATCTCTGACAAGTTCATCGCGTAGCTTGTCAAAGTTACACGAGAGCCCTATATTTTTCAGATCAGTCGCGTAGGAATCTATATCTTCATCAGGATATTGGCGACGGTTGAACAATTTATGACGTTCCATCGTGATATTTATTTTTGGCCTATAATAATTTTCAAATAGTGTCATCAGCTCGCTCAACGTGATTTTATCCATATCTTCATCAAAGCTGTAAAATACGTTTAAGGCTTCGTTGCCGACATGATGTAAAAATATGGCGACTTTTCGTTGTTCGCTCTCTTCTACCAAATTATAGGCTCGCAAATATATCAGGAATTTCGTTTTGAAGTTTTTCCAAATTTGTGGCATGTTATTTCCTTTTGTATTTAACGGTTCTAGGCTACTTACATTACCCATTTGCTTAGATTTTATTTCCGATGGTGACATTGTAGGCTCTTTGACAGGAGCGGAATCATTAGAAGTTGCTGGATCCGACATTTTTCATTAAAACAGTAACAATTTGAAATTCACCAACGTGATGATGAATTTTCCGACAATCGATATACAGCTGACACCATATTAAGGTCTTGAGATGGTGAGATAAAGTAAAGAAAGATATTAAAGACGTTTATTGTAAGACGAGCAAGAATATAAACATCTTGTTAATTTCTATATGTCATATAAGACAGCCATAGATACTATCGTAACAGTGTGTGATGCTTTCTTAATCCCTTTTGTGATCCACGATATCGGGGCACTTTTCTGTTTCAATTTAATTCGGTTAAAAGGAAAACATAAATTATAGAAGAGGGATAAGTTATCATGAAAAATATCGAAAGCTGTATTAAAATCTGGTTCCATGTAAACTTCATTCCAGGTTAAGCTGCATAGACATTCATAGAATTTATACATATTTTCATGACTATAATCCTGCTTTTTAACAAATTTTAGGGGGTTACTATTTGCCGTAGTACGAGTAGGAACATCTAGTAACTGCCCAGTATTGTGATCTGATAACTGTAAATGATGCACTTCAGATGTAGCATCAGACGTGTTACTAATAATTTGATCTAGACACGCTTTTCCTCTAGTCGGTAGATTAATATGAATACGATACTTATAATTTTGCAATATTCTGCGATATTCCATCTCCTGTTTTGACTTTTTCAGAATATTAATGTTAAAGTCACCTGTTATTACAATTTTCATTTTTGTTTTTTTTTTCGTAGTACTGTGAGAAGATTTTCTAATCGAGATAAAAAGATATTTGGAGGCGAGTTTGGAGTTCTATATATATACATATTACTAGACAGTTGTATTCCTTAATTTCTATACCACAACATTCAAAACAAAACTCCAATTGCAGGTCTTTTAAAAAGTGCAAAGGTTCAAAACATAAACCGTCTCTGCATAATATATAGACACCCCCTCTCTTTTGGGTGTTTCTACTGAACCAAATTGCACGCTGATACCCTTGTAAAATAACATTTTGCTCATTACCAGCTCATAAAAGTTTCGCTCAGACATATTATATCGACTTTTTTATTTAATTTGCAGAAATCCCGAAGCGCAATCTGTAAAATATCACGTTTACTTAGTATACCGGCAATATTTTGATGTAATATTATGATATTACTATTAAAATTAGGCACGAAATAAATTATTATTTTGCCTAGAGTCATCTACTATATCAAGTGTTTCATTTATGGCAGACTCGTTTATTTTTGGGTAAGAATCATCTTTTAGGTTTGTTTGATTACATTTTGGCTTAGAAACTTGCGTTTTGTTTTTGTGAACATTATCTTTTATTTTGTTAAAAAGGTATGGTATAGTACCCTTTTTATATTTCTTATCGCTATAAGGTTTGTTTGTAATGCCAGTTTTCTTAAAATTCAGATACATGTTAGCATAGAATAGGCTGTCAATACATACATTAATTTTTGAACAAATAGAGGCCAAATAATGCCTGTAATATAACCTTGGTGTTTCCACGTCCAGATACATACAGTTTTTAAAATTGCTTGAAATTAACTTGAGCAAATTATTTAGTTTTTTCTCGTTTAGATGTGGATTATGTATAATACCAATTATGATAACTGTTGAATTGCAATGTTTTTTCAAGAAAGAGCTTAATTCTATGAACACTTCTGTCGGATTGGAGTCATCTTCGCCAACACAGATAATAATTTTATCTTCGGTCGTGGATTCTGCCAGGAGTGATGAATGGGTGTTCAATATCAATATAACAAATAACATTATTTAACTTAATTAAATTACTGAAGGCACATTATAGGTACATCACATTATCATATCTTATACGAGTTCCGTCACGAGTTGATATATATTAAAGAGATTTTTAAATTGCAATAGTCAGAGATTTTTTAATAAGATTAAAGCAGATTTTCAGTAAATTTTTATTATTATAGATATGAACATATATATATATATATTTTTTTGGATAAAACATTTTCTTAAAACAAAAACCTTTACGAAGTACTTAAAGTGTCATTCCAGAGTGTGTGTTGTGTAGTGCGTGTGAACAGACCGTTACTGATTTTGAAAAGGGAAAACTAAGGATGTGATGCGTAAGATGCTCTCCGCTTCGCTATATTCAAGACCTGAGAGCCATTCCTTAATTTGAACTTTAGCTTTTCGGACATTCATATCCTTGATTTGGCAGGTCTTTGTTATCTTATTGTAGATCCGTGGATGTGCAAAGTGGGCGAAGCGGCGAGCAAAAGCAGAGAACTGCTTTTGCTCGCCGCTTTTAGCGACTGGGACTGTAAAAATTCTGTCTTTCAACATTTCTCTGTAGGCCGCGGACTGTAAGGTAGCCTTGTGCATTTTAAGCCCTACTTCTAGGAGGTAAAGTTTACGGACGCTTAATAGGTTTGCCTCTTTGTGTTGTGTAGTGCTACTGTAGGGAAAAGAAAGGGTTTTTTCAACATTACTTTTAGTAATGATCGTTGCGCTCTCTCAAGCTTGATCAGAACCGTGGTTCCAGCCCCTCCCCAAACTGTTATACAGTATGTGATCACTGACTGGCAAATTGCAACGTAGATTGATCGAAGGAGATCAAAGTCGGCTACTTTTCTGAGTCGTTTCATGACGAAAATGAGCTTTCTGATCTTGCTGGCGATGGTCGAGATATGTTCGCTAAAAGTGAGCCTTTCATCAAGGGTGATGATACCCAGATACTTAATTGAAGCACACCTCGCCATCGACCTACAGTTACACTGGTATGGGTCACTTGTAGTGAGAAAGTTACAAGAGTGGATCCTTACTGCTAAGCCAATAGTTGGTGCTGACGAGGCGGTCTTGTGGAAACACACGAATTTAGATTTGTCAACATTGAGCGTGAGTAAGTTGCAGTCAAGCCACCTTGAGACCTGAGCTATGCCCCTTTCGACATCCTTCAGTACACTTTCCCAGGAGGTGCCTTTGAAAACTATGGCAGTGTCGTCAGCATAGCATATAAGCTCAGCCCTGTAAGTCAAAGTCAAAAAAAATCGGAAAAAATCATGTAAATGAAGCTTTATAAGCACTTTCAATGAAAACTATATTGAACAAAATCGGTCGAGCCGTTTTAAAAAGGACGTAAGTTGACTTCCAGAACGTAATAAGTGATTACAGTTTCTAGGGCGTTCACGACCTTTTTATAGAGCTTAAAATCTTTCTTAACTTAAACCTCGGGCTTAAAACAGAAGTTTATTGTGAAGGATGAGCAACTACGGAACCCTACACTGAGCGTGGCCCGACATGCTCTTGGCCGGTTTTTTCTAAGCGTCTTAGAGCCATGGGACCCAGACCAGTCAACGCAGAAAAATTCGCTGATTCCGAATATGCAAAAAATTTTTTTTTTACCAAGTCGGTTGTTTCTCGCTTTTTGCCATCGATATTAAAATTAAATTTGAATATCTTTAAAAGCAGACAACGAATATGACATTTTAGATGGTGGATATTTAGTAACAAAAATTACTAAAAGTTGAACTACTTTATAGTTTCCTAGATACTACAAATCTTAAGATATTCGGTTTAAAGATCTTTATTTCTCAAAAGAATAACAATAATTCACTTACTTGAGAAAAAACATTACATGCATAAATTATAAACTATGGAAGAGATCGCTCTTTAGCGATAAGACCGCCTGTTGTCTACCGTTATTAAAATTATTGTTCTGTACTGAATTTGTAAACTTTTTTGGTGTGCAATAAAGCATTTTGTATTGTATTGTATTGTATTGTATAATAATCTAAGCTAGTTGAGCGTAATCATTATAACAGTCGCAAAATTATATATATTATTATAAAAGTTACAATTTGCCGGTAGAATTATAAAAGCATACAAAACAAGTTAACTGAGTAAAACTACGATCGCTGTCTGCATAGGAGCGCGCTGCGCTGCGCGATGCGAGCGCAGTAGTAGATAAGATAACAGTTTTACATGGATATAAAGAGTTTGGAAGTGTCTTAACAAATGCGTGCGTACAGTGAGCTTGAGCTAATCTGGTATTTAGTAAGTTTTATGCTATTTTATTGTATATGTATTTTATTAAACAATTAAGGTATATACGTACTATTATTGTATTATACGCAATTAAATTATGTAGTATTGATATTTTATTGTAAATATAAATTTTGATTTTTATTTGGATTACTTTAGAATTTTATACATATCGTTATAATTTTATATATAAAAATGATCGGTAAAAGCCGTTCGGTCGATTTGGCTGAAATTTTGTGAAAATATAGCCTCTAATACTCTGATCAGCTGTGTGAAGTTGCAACTTTAATTAATGACTAGTTTTTAAGATATGAATATTTTTATGTTCAATTTTTTTTACTTAGATGTAATTCTTATTTAGTTCACGTACACTGTAGCAACATGGCTTATTATTTTTTCCGTGGCAATATCGGGATGAAAAACATCATTCGAGGGTTCAAACTATCTTCACGCCGAATTTCGTCCAGTTCCGTCCGAGCGAGAGCGAGGAGTACGGTCCATGGTCGATATATTGGTCGGCCGGGAGCTTGTAGGGCGGAAATCGGCGCGAAACGTGAGAATCTTGTCGTTGAACTGGACCAGGTTCTGGACCTCATTAGCAAATGGGGTTCTGTTGACCTGATTGAGTTCAACGCCAAGAAAACCCAGGTGTGTGCGTTCTCAACCAAGACGTCTACGTTTCTCCCTACCCCTTAGCTCCAGAGCACTCCTCTTGGTTTGCGTGATAGCCTGAATATGCTAGGCATGGATATCCGCTGCAATCTTAACCAAAACGAATACATCGAGTCACTGATTACCACAGCTTCCAAAAAACTGGGGATCCTGAACAGGGTGCGACGGTTCTTCACGCCAGACCAGCTTTGCCTTCTTTATAAGACTCAAGTTCGATCGTGCGTTGAGTACTGCTCGCATCTGGGGTATTTATTTATTTATTTATTTATTGGTATTCAGCATAACAACAGCCGTAAATATCAAATAAATACATATGATATAAAGTTAGTTACATAACAGAGGGCCAATAACAGTTATCCATTGGTTACATAAAAAAATACGATTTTAAACTTCGAATCTGAATCAGACACACATATACTCGATGCTCTTGACAGATTGCAGCGTCGGGCGGTCTGCATCATAGGTGACGAGAAAAGTACCAGATTCCTCGAACCCCTTCAATTAGGAAGGGACATTGGGTCGCTGAGCGTTTTCTATCGCCTATACCATGGCGAGTGTTCTGAAGAGTTATTTTCTCTTATCCCACCCTCCCCTTTCCGTCATAGAACCACACGTGCCAGTTTGCGATGTCATCGCCTCACCGTGGAGAATATTCCCACACGCACCAAGAAGTTTGGCAATTCCTTCATCTGCCGCGCTATTAAAATATGGAACTCCTTGCCGGCTCATGTGTTTCCTTCTTCTTATAACTTGGGGCCCTTAAAACGAAGCGTAAATAAGCATCTCAAGGGCCAGCATGGCAGTGCCAACTGACTTGGCAGGTCACATTACATCAATCTTAAGGTTTTTAGGTTTTGCCCGATACGAAGAAAATGTGAAGTATCATCGCTAAGAACGCTTTATACCATACTTAAAGCAGTGAATGTACAAAGGTAGCCTTGTATAAAACCAATCAAATATCAATTAATCATACTTAGTACAGTTTAGCATCGTAATGTATTAGCTACATACCTATGAGTTTGACGAAATTCGGCGTGAAGATAGTTTGAACCCTCGAATGATGTTTTTCATCCCGATATTGCCACGGAAAAAATAATAAGCCATGTTGCTACAGTGTACGTTAACTAATAAGAATTACATGTAAGTAAAAAATATTGAACATAAAAATATTCATATCTTAAAAACTAGTCATTAATTAAAGTTGCAACTTCACACAGCTGATCAGAGTATTAGAGGCTATATTTTCACAAAAATTTCAGCCAAATCGACCGAACGGCTTTTACCGATCATTTTGTGCTGGGTTCTCTATGTATACATACATATTTTACAATTTTAACATATTTATGGACGAGTTGAGAGATATTGTTTTAATAATCTTTTAAATGTGCGTAACGATTTGGCGTCTTTGATATCAGTCGGGAGTTTATTATAGAGGTTTGCTCCCTCGTATAAAATACATTTTTTGCCATAGTTCGTCCGCGGGGGCCGTAAAACAAGGTTATTAGCGTTCCTGAGTTTAATTCTTTGAATTTGTTGCTTTTTCGTGAAAGAAATTTGTATATGAAGGTCATTTGACAATATTTTTCTGATTAGGATACAAGTGTGATATATGTAGGAATGGTTAATGTTCATAATTTTGGTATCTTTATAAATTTTACTCGTTGGCGTAAGAAAATTGTATTTAAATAAGACTTTAATTAGTTTGTTTTGAGCTCGCTTTAGACAGTTTAAGTTAGTTGGAGGAGCGGTGCCCCATATTTCGATTAGATACTCAATATGTGGTTTCACGAGTGTGTTGTATATTGTGTATCGAACTCGTTTTGGAAGACATCGTACTATTCCCTTGAGTGAGCCAGTTAAAGAAGTTATTTTATTTTTAATTTTTTCGATTTGCGGTTGCCATGACAATTTTTTATCCAATATGAGACCCAAATATTTTTCTTTTTCAACTTGATTAATTGGCTGATTGTTTACAGTTAGAGGCTGGTTATTTGGAAGTTTTTTGTTTTTTGGCACAAAAATTATGTAATTCGTTTTACTAATATTTATAGTTAAGAGATTATCTTGAAACCACTTATTGAGTAGATTTAGGTCGCTTTGAGCATCAGATATTATATCATGGATAGAATGTCCGTGGTAAAATAGGCTTGTGTCGTCTGCATACAAAGTAGTGTCGCCTCTTAGACCAATTTTGCTGATGTTATTAATGTACACTAGGAAGAGCAACGGTCCTAAAATAGATCCTTGAGGGAGACCAAATGTGATATTCTGCGGACTACTTTCATGTTCACCTATTTTGACTATTTGCTTGCGGTTCACAAGGTAAGACTCAAATATTTTAAGGACTTTTCCGCCCAAACTAGCCTCTCTCAATTTACCCAGGAGAATCTGGTGGCTAATAGTATCGAAAGCCTTCTTTAGATCGATAAAAACCCCCAGCACTATCTTTTTTTGGTCAATACTCACTTTAATTTTAGTTACAAGATCTATGGTGGCGGTTAAGGTATTTGACTGTCGTCTAAAGCCATATTGCTTCGAATAGAGGAACTTTATCGACCTAAGATGGCCTTCGAGACGTTTGTACAACAGGGTTTCAAGAACCTTTGAGAGTACCGGAAGAACTGAGATTGGACGGTAGTTTCCCGGATCTGATTTTGTCGAAGCTTTGTGAATTGGAGTTACTTTGGCGAGCTTTAAGCTATCGGGAAAGTAACCTTCTTTTAAGCATTTGTTAAAACACTCAGTTAACTTACCAACTAGCAGGGATTTTACACATTTTATAGATTTCACTGTTATCCCATCTAAACCCGAACTGGTATTTGAGTCTAAATTGTTTATGATAGCTGTGATTTCTTGATCTGTGGCAGGCATAAATTCTGTGAATGGGGACTGAACATCTGACGTTGTATTAGCAGTGTTCAAGTGCGATGTAGTAAGGATTTTGTTGGCTAGTGTGGCACCAATATTAGAAAAGTATTCATTAAAGCATTCACAGATCTCTTTTGGGTCGGTTATAGTCCCAGTCTCTATTTCTAGTTTGGGGGGAGTTCGCATTCCTTCGGTTTTATTCCTTGCCAGGCTATTTATAAGTCTCCACATTTTGCTCGGATTAGTGCTGCAGTCGGCGAATGCTTTGTTGTAATAGGTGCTTTTTGTCCTTTGTATATGTTCAGTAACTTGATTTCGTTGGTTTATAAACATTTCTTTTATTGCTTCGTTTCCTGGTTGTTTCTTGGATTCGTACCACAGGAGATTTCGTTTGTTTATTCCGTCAATTATCTCTCTGTTTATCCAGTCTTGCTTCGGTGGATTTTGATACTTGAATTTTGGGACTTTACTGCCGTTGATGCATGATATCAGCTTTTGTTCTAGAAGTGAATATTCAGAGTCTGCGTCGAAATTAATAGTTTCTGCTAATTTATATAGTGTTTCATAATGTATTGCCTCATATTTGGTTTTTTTGATTGGTGGGGGCTGATATTTCTTTATTTCCAGGTAAATTTGCTTGTGGTCTGACATCGCTGATTCTACTAATGCTAGGTGAAAGAAGTTTTCTGTCAGATTTGTGCATACGTGATCTATAATTGTTTTTGTTTTTGCAGCTTCTCGGGTGGAGTACTTTTCGTCTGTTCGATTTAGGATTTTAAACCCGTTTTCACAGATTATCTGCTTATATTCGTTAGTTGCTCGATCACTACTTAGGATGTTTATGTTAAAATCTCCAAATATAATGGCTCTTGTTGACTTGCTTAACTGTTCCAAGTATGAATCCAAGAATGCTTTTAGATGCAAGTTTTCAGGTTTTCTGTAAATAGCACCGACGTCCAAAGCATATTTGTCAAGATGTATCCATAGAAAGTGAGTACCATTCATGTTTACACTTCTGATTTCACTATGTTTCAGATTGTTATGTGCAAGTATGGAAACACCGCCTCCTCGCGTATCTGTTCTATAATTACAATAGTGCGTGTATCCTGGTATTTGAATTCTGTTCAATTCATCATCAGATTTTATCCAGTTTTCTGTTAAAATAATGACGTGAATGGTGCTTTTGATAGCTTTTATAGTACATTTAAGTTCGTCTAGTTTTCCTGGCTTCATAATGCTTCTTACGTTTGCATATAAAAAGTTTAATGATTTTTTGCCAGTTGTTAAATTTTGATAGGTATTGGTAAGTTGGTACGTATTTTCTCTCAAATTGTCTGGGATTTCTAGTTTTTTGCCAGTGATTCGACGATTTTCGGAGTACCTTTGGAATATTTTATAGTAAGGTTCGACTCACCGTTTGCGGTCCTAGTTTCTGTTACGATAGTATCTATGGTTGTCTTATATGACATATACAAATTAACAAGATGTCTATCTTCTTGCTTGTCTTACAATAAACGTCTTTAATATCTTTCTTTACTTTCTCTCACCATCTCAAGACCTTAATATGGTTTATTATAGGCCAAAAATAAATATCACGATGGAAAGTCATAAATTGTTCAACCGTCGCCAATATCCTGATGAAGATATAGATTCCTACGCGACTGATCTGAAAAATATAGGGCTCTCGTGTAACTTTGACAAGCTACGCGATGAACTTGTCAGAGATATTTTTAGCTGGAACTTAAATCAATCAAACCAGTATATCAAAGAAAAGATACTTCAAGAAACTCCTAAATCTCTAGATGAAGCAATCAACTTAGCGAAGTCGGTAGAACTGTCCAGGATCCAAGCAAAGGAACTGTCAACCAACGCCACTGGTAATATTTTTTCAGCGGAAAGACACATCAGCAGGAGTCAATATAAGTCACATAGAGCCGCGTCACCACCGAAGTCCAGGAATGCTTCTCCGTACACTGTCTCGTCTCGTTCGGGTACACCGTCTCGTCTCAACAGCCCGTCGTCGTACAGAAGCTCCTCCGACAAGTCACGTTCCGGTACGCCGTCGCGGAGATACAGCTCGCCAGGACCATCTTCGTCTTCACAGCGATCATGCGGAAACTGTGGTCAAGTACACCGCTATCGCTGCCCTGCGGGTAATGTCAAATGTCGAATCTGTCAAAGGCAAGGTCATTACAGTAAGTACTGTCGTAGACAAAACATATCAGCGATATTTGCTGAAGATAGTCCCGAAAAAGACAATTTTTTGTTCTTCGGATCTATTGAATGCAACAGTATCATCGAAAATAAGCCGTGGACTATAAAACTTTGTATTCACGACATCCCATTGACCTTCTTGATCGACTCAGGAGCTGATACAAATGTCATGTCTTATTGTGATTTTCAAAAGTTAAGACTGCCGTCGCATATAATAAAGAAAAGTAGTTTCAAATTGTCAACTTTAACCGGTCATGTCATTCCTACAGTGGGACAATGCGAATTGGAATGTGTATACAATGGTTCAAGTCATAGAATACCATTTTATATCGCGAATATACAATGTCAAAATATAGTAGGTAGAAGTACGTCCGAAAAATTACACTTGATAAAACGAGTACATAAGGTAAATTTTGATGATAGCCAAAACCAAATGTCAACGAATTTATTTGATCAGTACAAACATGTTTTTGAAGGTATAGGTTGTATAAAAAATTTTGAATGCCATTTGGTGTTAAAACCTGATGTCGAACCTAGTATTGATGCATGCCGGAAAATACCTTTTAAAATACAACAGAAATTTCAAGAACAACTGTCAAAATTAGAGTCACAAGGCATCATTACCAGAGTTGACGAACCAACAGCATGGGTTAATTCTATTGTTGTAGTCTCAAAACCCGATGGAAGCTTAAGAATATGCTTAGACCCAAGAAAATTAAATAAGGCTATTTTAAGGTCACATTTCGCGTTCCCTAACATCGATGAGATTAAGTCAGATTTGTCTGGTTCACATTTCTTTACCAAATTAGATGCCAGATCTGGTTTCTGGATGTTGAAACTGGATGAAGAGTCGTCTAAACTATGTACATTCATTACGCCTCAGGGAAGATACCGGTTTCTCCGTCTACCATTCGGAATCAACGCTGCACCAGAAATTTTTCATGGTGAAATGGTCAGGAGGCTCGGAGATATCAAGGGCCTAAAGATAATGATGGATGATTTTTTGATTTATGGAAGAACGAGGTCTGAACATGATTTAAGACTGAAACAGGTTCTAGAACGTGCGGATCAAATAGGTCTTAAATTTAATAAGGAAAAGTCAGTTCTGTGTGTGTCTGAAGTCAAATATTTAGGGTTCATTTTTAACCAAGATGGAGTATCGGTCGATCCATCTAAAGTCGAAGCTATCTGCAAGATGTCAAGCCCTACCAATGTCACTGAACTGCAGCGCTTTCTAGGGATGATTAATTTCTTAGGCGCCTTTATTGAGAATATGTCAATGAAAACAACACATATTAGAAAGTTGTTGAATAAAAACACGGCATGGTATTGGTCTGACACACACGAGAAAGAGTTCGTTGAGTTAAAAAAATGTATAAGCTCAGCACCCGTTTTGACTTATTTTGACGAAAATAAGCAATTAATAATGTCAGTCGATAGTTCTAAGGATGCAATGGGAGCAGTCATAATGCATGATAGGAATCCCATAGCGTATGCGTCCGCGTCTCTCACTAGTGCTCAACAAAATTATTCACAAATTGAGAAAGAGTTACTTTCAATTTTGTTTGGGTGTACTAAGTTTCACCAGTATGTGTATGTTAATAAAGTGTTAGTCGAGACAGATCATAAACCAATTGTGAATATATTTAACAAGTCGTTATATGATATACCACCGCGCTTGCAAAGAATTATGCTAAGGTTACAGCCATACGATCTTACTGTCACATATAAGCCAGGTAGATATCTATACGTCGCAGATACGTTGTCCCGTGCTGCTTTGCCTGAAAATTCATTGACTGACTTGGATAAGGACATAGATCTTCATGTCAATCTGCTTGTTGCTAATTTGTCCCTTAGTACAAAAAACCAGAAAGAGATAGAAGATGCTACTTCTTCATGTCAGGTCATGAACAAGTTAAAGTCATATTGTGTGAATGGAATGGCCTCACAATAATAAAAATATAGAGGCAGAAGTCAAACCTTATTTTCCTGTCAAAGATGATATTCATTGTACCAATGGAATATTGTTCATGTCGAATAGGGTCATTGTACCTCAGGTACTGCGCAGAAAGTACTTGTCGTTACTTCATGTTGGTCATCAAGGTACAAATTCATGTCAAAGATTAGCTAGAAGTTCAATTTACTGGCCAAATATAAATAACGATATTCAGAATTACGTAGGTAAATGCGAAATTTGTCTTGCGTATAGGAGGAATAACTCAAATGAAAGTCTGTTGCCTCACGAGTTCAAATTCTTGCCGTGGAATAAAGTAGCTATTGATTTCTTTGAGTTTCATAAAACTACATACTTGATTGTGGTTGACTATTTCTCAAAGTATGTAGAAATAGCAAAATGCTCAAGAAATACTAGTGAAGTTGTAATTACACATTTAAAATCAATTTTCGCTCGACACGGTATTCCTGCCACATTAATGTCTGATAATGGCCCTCCTATGAATTCTAAAGCTTTCCAAGATTTCATGGCAGAGTGGAATATAGAGCATATAACGTCTAGTCCGTATCTAAGTAGGTCAAATGGTCTAGTTGAACGTACAGTTGGCATAATAAAAAACATGCTAAAGAAATGTAAGGCAGATAATTCTGACCCATATTTGGCGCTGTTACAATACAGAAACACTGCTAAAGACAGTCAATTCTCTCCAGCTGAATTATTGATGTCCAGATCACTACGTACTAAGCTACCATCTATGGAAAAAGACCTTAAACCTAAAATGTGTGACTATAATGCTTTAAAGAAGTATGATGATTTTAGAGTTGAGAAGATGACTAATTATTTTAATAGAAATGTTAAAGACTTAAAGCAGTTAGACACAGGTACTCCAGTAATGTTTAAGAAACATCCCGATTCAACCTGGATTCCGGGTGTAGTGGATAAAGTGTGTCCGGAACCTAGGTCTTACATAGTTAAAAATTCAGATGGGGCTTATAGACGAAACAGACAGCATATTTTAGAACGGCCTATTTTCATAGACCCATCGTCTGTTTATAGCCCGTCTAATCCTTGTAGTTCTAATAAAAGTACTGATAATGATGTTGTGAATGTTGAACACCGTTCTCAAGAAAATGTGGTGTTTGACCCTCACAAGATATATACGCGTTCAGGTCGTGAGGTTAAGAAACCTAAACGTTGTGATTGTTGCTAGTAGTTTTGAATCGAATTTTTATAATTTTAATATTGTTTACAGTCATCCCTTATTATTTTATGTTCGTTTGAAATGTAATTTAAGTTTGTTTACATCCATTACTGACGGATGTCATTTATACCTTTGTCACATATGACAGTGTTTCGTTTTACGTAGATATCGTAAAGTTTACTGTATAGAGGTTGTAACATAATTTTAAATTAGTGTTTATAATATTGATTTGTATGTAGGTACAGTCGGCGTAGTATTTTCTTTCCTTCGGAGGGAGATGTTACGATAGTATCTATGGTTGTCTTATCTATATATATAAAAGAAGAAGTCCTGACTGACTCATCAACGCACAGCCGAAACTACTAATGCGAGAGAGTTGATTTTTGCACAGTAGGTTACTTTTATAACGTGGGCTAGAGATAAGAAGGGATTTTTGGAAATACCTCCCCTAAGAGGGTTAAATAGGGGTGCAAAGTTTGTATGGGGTAAACTTTTTTTTTGGAGTTAGATACTTGAAACTTTGTAGAATGATTACTTATTCAAAAACATAAAACGTACTTTTAGCGTTTTAGAAAATTTCACCCCTAAGGGGGTTGAATAGGGGTGCAAAGTTTGTATGGGGTAAACTTTTTTTTTGGAGTTAGAGACTTGAAACTTTGTAGATAGCTTACTTAATCAAAGACAAAAAAAGTAATTTCAGCGTTTTGGAAAATTTTACCTCTAAGGGGGTTAAAAAGGGGTGCAAAGTTTGTATGGGGAACACCGCTAATGTTGTTTATAAAGAAGTGTTACGCTAACGTTATCAGTTTATATATTTTTTATTTCCAGTCTACTACCCAGTGACTACGTCCTTTCTTTAAAACGAACTTGCACCCCCTTTTCTATGGTTGACTGTCAACAATATTTTCTTAGTGCTGTCTCTTATTTATTGTGTTCCAAACTTTATGTGTTCCTATATTTAGTGAGTTGTCTATCAGCACATGAATAATTTATACTTTATATACCTATTCTTACTTTATTTAGCTTCTTGAGAAATATAGAGAACTATAGCCACCAGAATATATTGAATCACTCTTCAAACAATACTACTAGCCTGTAGACCAAAATAGTAATCGCATCATTAAATTCGCTTATGTGCATTTAGTTTTTAATGGTCACATTTCAGCATTTTCTTTAAACACTAGCCTTTTTAATAACTGAGGTACCTGCTAGACCATTTAGAAACATTTTGGCCAGCCTCGGGAACTCCGCCACACCACTCTTTTCGTTTAATAGGCAGGCCGGCGTGTTCAAATACCAGTGCTGCCTTCTTATGAAAAGAGGTCATTATTTATTATTGTTATGAAATAAAGTTCCAGTGCTGAGTTTAAGATTGTTTTAACAGCCTTACGATATTTAACTTTTTTTTTAAATCTCACTCATAATAACTATTAAGATCCCCATTTTCTAACTCCAATTCCATGCGTCGCTCTATATCTTGCAGTCATTTTTGCCAAAGATTAAAAGCATCAGGTAACTGACGGAATAAATATTAAGCATCTTGCAAACAGTTCCCGTAATCTAATTGGAAAAATCTTCAAAAATTCTCTAACAATTGCATATTGTCTGCCACTGTTTGAAATGTAATATGTCTAGACCATTTTAACTAAGAATAAAATTCACTTACCTATTTTAATATCTTTGTCATCATCAAAAATCTACGCGGACGAAGTCGCGGGCGGCCGCTAGTATGACATATACAAATTAACAAGATGTCTATCTTCTTGCTTGTCTTACAATAAACGTCTTTAATATCTTTCTTTACTTTCTCTCACCATCTCAAGACCTTAATAGTTTCTATTTCTTTTTTCAGATTGCTAATATAGTTCTGCTGCTGAGGAGTTCTATCGGTGTAGATACTGATTGTTTCACCTACCCTATTCTTCTGATTGGTAAGAATGTTTTTTGCATGCTCTTTAGAACAGAGACGTACCTTTAGCATTCTACTTTTATCAGCTTTTTGTTTTCCCAACCGCTGTGTTTGTAAAGGAGCTGGACATAAGGGTGAAATTTTCCTTATTATTTTTAAAGCTTCGTCCATATCATGCGCCAATCTCTCTTCTTGCGTGGGGTGATCTGATTCTGGGATCCCTTGTATTATAATGTTATATTTACATTTTTAACTTACAAATAATGTGTGGACTGAGTGAGCACTTACAAACATTTATTATCCAAAAATCTGCCACGTTAGCGGTTTGTTTTGTATTTTACAAATTCCTTTATGAGTTTTACTAAACTATACACATATATAGAAGTTTCAATCTGCAGTTTTTCTATCAGAAATTGGGTTTTCGAAAGTGTGCAGATTGAGTGAGCATACGAAATTATTTGTAAAACTTTAAATACGTAACCAGGTGATCTACAAATTATTACCTACCTTAAGCATAGGTTTTACTAAAAACTAGTGTATAAATATTATATGTTAAATAAACACATTCACAGATTTCGTTGGTAGTTTGTGAGAACTGAGTGAGCACACATTAATGAATGTATTATTTTTATTTATCGTTTTACAAATTAATCAATTAGTTTTACAATTGTTTTAGAACTTTTACTAAATGATCAGCACATTTTTTCTCATTTTTGAAGGGTGCTCACTCAATCCACACGCACACAATTTATTCTAAGTTTAGAAGAGGGGTGTACGGATATCAACAAATCGAATTGAATAATAACTCCTACGTTGCTCCCTGGTGGCAAAACGGCTCGCACAACTATCAAGGTGCCAATAGATTTGGACAGCACGGAAAGTCCTGCCTGCGGATTATCAAGAAATTGTGATAAAGCCAAAATGACACAGGCCGATTTCCATGCGTGCGGAGCCACGGGCACAGCTAGTATAAGTACAATATACATATGAGGCCCGTACAAGTACAAAAATACAAAACCTATTTCATCTTTGTATTTTTTTAAATACCGAAAAATCTGTAGCTTTTTAATGACGAGATAGGTTATTCCTAAATCAGTATAAAAAACTCAAGGTAATCCAAAAATTTTATTTAAAAAGATAAAAGAGAAGGCCTTAAATTATCAACAAATTAAGGGTACATGATCATATTACTTTCTATGTAGGTAAGTGAAATAAAAAAATACCTTGCGAGTGGATTTACTGAGTAAATCGACTCGCAAGGTATTTTTTTATTTCATTTACCACTGATATAACATTCTGAAACAATAAAAAATACTTTATTAGATGAGTATTAAATATAAACAGTAAAGACATCTAAGTATTACAAATAGTTAGAGGGAAAACATATACCTAGTCTTTCCAATATCAATTCAAATAACAATGTGTTCCTTCTTTATTATCAGTTATTTTATTACATTAATTTGATTATCTAAAAAATTATACGATGTTTTTTTTAATATGCACCTAGGTATGCACACTAGGTATGGATTTCAAAGATTACGGAGTTATTTTCAAAAACATGTACATATTTAAATAAAACAATTTAAACGGATTATATCGCGTATATTAAATTATTTGAGCCTCCCTGACGTTTCGGTACCTTTACAAATACCGTTGTCAAAGGTTGCCTGAGAAAAACACAATTTTTCTCTGTCAAAGTTACATTTGTCCAAACTACCCATTTTATAAATATTAATTTAAAATAAAGGTATTCATACATGCCAGATGGGCATAATGTGTAAAGACAGTTACACATGTGCCAGAAGGGCATTTATTATTTTGTTTAAAATATCTACCATCGGTTCACTATAAAGCTTACTGAGGAGAAAGAACCACCGAAAGAAAACTCCCAGATTGCCTTATTTATTGATACATCGGGGTTTTCAGAGCACGAATGGTTTGACTCCTACTGACGGCGTAGTGTTAAATCATTCTTGCTCCGAAAACCCCGATGTATGAAATACTTTTTCTACTCCAGTACTTTTTTCTGTCATTTATATAGTTACTTACTCTGATATAAAGACATAAATTATGAAAGTCTGTAAAAGTACAGACTCTATTGCCCAAAAAAACACTGCTAAGCGATGTTATAATGTCGCCAAAAAAGCATCACTTAGCACTAGAGATTGCAAAATCAACAGCTGCATTCACACGATTTGCAATTTAAAAAAAAACTTTTTGTACTAAGGCATTGCTGCCAACTTAAAAATTTTTTTTTTTATCTTCAGTGCATGTATGTTTAGTATAGTGAACGTATACCTTTATGTATAACTTCATATTTTTTTGACAGATGTTTAGTATAGTGAACGTATACCTTTATGTATAAGTTCATATTTTTTTGACAGATGGACGTCAATAAAAAAAAAGTTTATCAGAGACTATAATTATATTTTTTTAATTTGTTGATTCCGAGCGGGAACATGTAATTATTTTCTTTGTTGTTTATTTTCATTTTATTTATGAAATGTGGAGTCGTAGAAAAAGTATTGTATGCAACGTTGTATAAGTAGGTCAAAAAACGCTCGTGGCATCTTTCTTACGATGTTCGCTGCGCTCACATCGTAACCCATGCCACTCGCGTTTTTTGCCCCCTCTTATACAACGGTTGCATAAAATACTATTAAAGAAAACCTCTACAAATACTTCTTTTAAAAATTCATCTGTTTTACACCGTTCGGGGCCCCAGGTTTCTAGTCTTGTGTCTCGCTTGATCGAAAGGCTCAAATATGGAGGCTCAAATAATTAATATACGCGATGTAATCCGTTTAAATTATTTTATTTAAATGTATGACAGTCGCGGAAACCGAAGAATATATTAACATGTACATAGTTAAAGGCTTAATAAAAAGTACGATCGCTTCTTTTGTGTTACGAAAGTTACTCATTAATTCATTATCGTTACACAAAGGAATCAGTTAAGTTTTGTTTTAATTAATGCACTTAACTATGTACATGTATTTTGAAAAAGACTCTAACTCGGTAAAAACCGGTTCATAAATGGCAGAGTTCTATCTGAGGTAACAAACAATAAAATACAGTATCTTTATTTAAAAAAAAAACATTCGAATTAAGTGGTAAAACAATTTAAAAACCTAAAACCTACACTAACCTAACTCTAGCCAAGGTCGGTCATCGGCGTAAATGGTCCCAAGATGCTGGCGTCGTTTCCCCGCTGCACAGCAATACTGAGCCTTTGACCGAGAAACGCGCCAGCTCTGGGATCACAGGTAGTTCGTATTAATTTTTTTTTAATGGAATCAAACAAATTATGAGGTGATCCATAGGCAAATGTGCAAGTCGCAAAATGTGCACTAATGCAAGTCGTAAAATGTGCAGGTCGCCATATGTGCAAATCGTAAAATGAGCAGGTCGCCATATGTGCAAATCGTAAAATGTGCAGGTCGCCATATGTGCAAATCGTAAAATGTGCAGGTCGCCATATGTGCAAATCGTAAAATGTGCAGGTCGCCATATTTGCAAGTCGTAAAATGTGCAGGTCGCAATATGTGCAAATCGTAAAATGCTCATACTCATACTCGTACTCATTTATTTATAAAATGTTTTTCAATTTTACATGTCACATATTAAATTATCAAATTATATTAGGTTACATTATTCTATACACATTTCATATAATCAATCATTAAAATAAAATACAAAATTTAAATAATGTTTACAATTTATAATTTCAGTACAATATACAACAATAATTTGTAGTCAGAATTAGTATAATATATTATTTAAGATTTAAAAATTCCTCAAGGCTATAAAAAGCTCTAGATATGAGCCATTTTTTAATTGTATGTAGGAATGTTACGTCGTTCTCAATTTCTTTTATATAATCGGGTACTTTAATGTAGATACGTGGCCCCACAATAGACATTGTTTTGCTTGCCTTAGCTAAACGAGGACATGGGGTGGCCAGTTTGTTTTTATTTCTGTTACTTAGACGCATGCTGTGTTATGTCATTTGAGGAAAAAGATAAATATTCATTCTTACATACTTAATTATTAAATGTACTGAGAGGGCAATGTCATAATATTATTTTGTATAAATAGTTGTTGGGCAGGAGTACCTGGTGCGGCGTGAGAAATGATTCTCACGGCTCGCTTTTGGAGTACGAACACTCGCTGGCATTCCGCTGCCGTGCCCCAGAGCTCGAGCCCATAGCACATCACAGAGTGAAAGAGTGAAAAATAGCTTGTTCTTAGCTGTTGATCGGGTAGCACTCTTGATAGTCTGCTCAGAGCAAAGCATGCTCCAGATAATTTTCCGCAGGTGACGTTAATGTGCGCGTCCCATTTTAGAGCCGCATCCAAGGTCACGCCGAGGAATTTCGTGCTGCCCACTTGGGGTAGCACTGCTCCATCCACGTTAATAGAGAGTGGCCTTGGAGGTCGGCCTCCAAGGTTGATGTACATCACCTGTGTTTTGTTTAAATTTAATACTAAGCCATTTGCATTGAACCAACTTTGCAGTCGCGTGATATCTGCAGCGATTTTTTCTTCAAGTAAGTTGATTGTATTGGCAATTATAATGTCGCATGCGTCATCTGCGAAGATGTACATTTTACCGTCCACATTCTCCGGAAGGTCATTAACCTGAATCAGGAAGCACAAGTTAGCCAGTGAAGAGCCTTGAGGGACACCCATATCAATATTGCCACTATCTGATTTGGTTTGGCCGTTGTTAAG
The DNA here is from genome assembly GCA_947623375.1 of Apotomis capreana. Lineage (NCBI taxonomy): Eukaryota > Metazoa > Arthropoda > Insecta > Lepidoptera > Tortricidae > Apotomis > Apotomis capreana. Next base: position 6,676,504 of record OX392520.1, read on the forward strand.
TACAACACTTTGTTGTCGTTGTATCAAAAAATCCATCATAAGTTTTAGTGCAGGGCCACGTATGCCAATATGTTGGAATTTTTTATCCAAGACTTTGTGATTGCAAAGATCGAAGGCGCGTGTCATGTCACACAATAGAATCGCGACGTGACGTTGTTTCTCTTTAGCATCAAGTAAGTTTTTATAGTCTCGCGGATAACAGATATGCAGGATCTATTTTTTCTGTAGGCGTATTGTTTATCGCTGAGTAGATTATGTGTTTCTAAAAATTGACTCAGCCGATTGGCTAGGCCGTATTCAAATACTTTTGCTAAGGCCGGGATGATACTTATTGGCCTGTAATTTTTAAGGTCGTCTTTATATATTCGTCTTTATATACGGGCACAACTTTTATATTTTTTAGTATGCATGGATATGTGGCATCTTTTATTAAGCTATTGAAAATATGAACGAGTTGGGATAATAATATGGGTAAGCTGGCTTTAAGTAGGTTCGTCGATTTATCATATATATCGCAAGTGTTTTTACATGCAACTCCTTTTGTTACTATGCTATGTAATTCTTTCTCTGTAAAGAAATTAAACCTAATTGACACATTACTCTGAATTCTCGCTTGACACAAAAGTAGGTAAGCGGCTGATGGGTCGGCGGTGGGAGCGCCCACGGTATCAGCAGCGCATAGAAAAAACTTGTTTACTCGTACGTCGTTTGCAAGGCGCTCACTCGAGTTATATAATGCACCGGCATTATCCCGTAACATGCCTAGATTGTGTTGGTGTTTTGACGATTTGCGTCCAGTGTAGTCGTTAACAATTTGCCATAGTGTTTTCTGTTGGTTAGAGGAAAGAGCTAAAGTCTTACTGTAGTAGGATTTCTCTGCATTTATTAAAGAGGCTTCTAGTTTTAAGGAGTGTGATAAAATGAGTGGGACTAGTATTTGTTTGTTAAGTGAATTTAATGATGTGTCTAGTAGGTGCGATAGTACCTTTTTTTTGTGTTATGATTTCGTTGGTTATCCAAGGACAAGAGTGCCTAACTTGGTTATTGAGCTTTTTGTGCGGGAAACATATATTGCTAGCATTATTTAAAATATGGATTATTGACGTTAGATGACCTATAGGGTTATGATTTGACTTGTTTATTATGTGGGGCCAATCAACGGAATCAAGAACACTTTTAAATGTTTCGATTCTGTGTTTAGTGAAGTTACGTGAAGTTATGTCTGTTTCGATTTCAGATTCTAAATTAATTGTAATTTTTTGTGCGTAGTGATCTGATAGACGTGTTTTTATTGTATATGTACTTACTTCATGAGAGTGTTTCATGTGATTGGAATAAACATCCTGAAAAAGTTGGAGGGACTGGGTATTAGGGGGATAGCCTTAGAATGGTTCACGAGTTATCTATCTGAGAGACAGCAACTTGTCAAGCTAGGTTCTCACAAAAGCGACCTAAGATCTGTTCATTTCGGAGTCCCGCAAGGGAGTATACTAGGCCCCACACTATTTATCATCTACATGAACGACATTCATGACCTTTTCTTAAAAAACGCTGAAGTTTTGTGTTACGCTGATGACACTGTTGTCCTTTTTCACGGGAAAACTTGGGAGGAAACATATAAGACAACGGAAGAAGGGTTGATAAATAATCTACTCACTTTAAATAATAATAAAACTAAATATTTGTGTTTCCATAAAACTGCAGCTTCAAGCCTCAAAAGTATAAGGCACATCCAAATTCACACCTGTAACATGCCCTACACTCAATCATGTAATTGCAATAGAATTCAACGATCCAGTAATATAAAATATCTTGGTATAATGATTGACGAAAACCTCAATTTTAAAGATCACATCGCATGTCTTTCTAAAAGAGCAAGAAAAACAATTATCATTGTCAAAAAACTAAGAGATTTAGTACCTAAGGATGTCATGAAAATGGTGTACCTGTCATTATGCTAATCGATGTTATGTTACTGTATCACTGCTTGGGGAGGTGCAGCGAAATCAGTTTTAATAGATGCAGAACGAGCTCAAAGATCTGTAATTAAGGTCATGCTTAAAAAACCCTTCAGGTACCCTACAACTCAATTATATCACGAAGCCCAGGTGTTATCAATCAGAAAGCTTTTCATTCTTAAAACAGGACTAGTCACCCACAATGCTGTATATTCGTCTGACAATAATATCAACTTAATAAACAAACGTAGAATTAAATTACCCCTACCTTCAATCAAAACCACCTTTGCGAGACGTTTCGGGAAATTCTTGAGACCTTATGTGTACAATTTTATATCCAATTTTTGTAATCTAAATGAAGCTTCCAAATATAATGCTAAAATTAAAATCACTGACTGGCTGCTCACCTTAGATTATCTGGCAACAGAAAACCTGCTTACTCAAATGTATTCTAACTGTAGGTATCCAAATATCTTAAATTCCGTTTAGAGATCTCATAAATACTGGTGCAATCTAGTGTTAAGTGAAAATGTTACATGCCGATACACAAATAGATTTATGGTTAATTGTATAAGTACAAATTTCTATATGATAAATACAAAGTTATATATTTAATAAGTTTGATGCAAAGTATTACACACAATGGCACCCCAAGATACAGGCATAGCCTAGTTTGGGGGCCTCTGTTATTTCGTCCTACAATACACTGTTTTGAAGCAATTGAGAAATGTACTGTATTACTGCAGTGCACTTCTCAATTGTCATAAATTTATAAAGCTAGCCTCCAGCAGCGTAGTGGTTTCTCTCTTATATCACAAGACAAAATTTGTCTACAGAGTTTATGCTGGCGGCAAGCTAAATCTTGTCCTATCTTAATTATGTTGTACTACATGTATTGTGTAACTGTGAAAGTAATAAAGAATTATTATTATTATTATTATTACATGATCCAGACATGTTGCCGACGAACCCTCTATACGCGTCGGGTGAGTTATCAATTGTTTTATGGAGTATGAGTTAATGAGATCAGTTATTGAGCGTCTTTGTGCGGAATCAGCCATGTAGTCTACATTAAAGTCTAATCTTTGAAGAACTTTTTAAAAAATGGTTAAAAATATTTTGTAATTGCTAAGATTAGAATGGTATATGCAGATAACAATAACATTGTGTTTCGGCATTTCAATACATGAGATCTCACAAGCATGTTCTACCGATAGATTACAAATATCACTTCTTTCATTATATAGTATATTCTGTTTCAAATATATTGCCGAACCCCCGTGTTCCATTAATTGTCTACAGAAGTTGGAAATGTGCACCTATTTACACGTACACGCGGGTCCGGTCCACCGTGGGCGTGTAGAGGTAATCCGATGGATTGTCTTTAAGAGCTACGAGTGAGAAATTGAGAATGAGAATTCATCTTTAATTCTCTTCGCCCAGGTGGGTTGCCTCGACAGGTAATTAATACCCGAGCCGAGCCGAGACCCGCGGATCCGGACCCGAACTTAACCTGGACCTTTAACTGTTTTCTGGAGGAAAAGTTTCTTGGCGGCTCCGTGTAGTTCGGGTTGTTAGTACCTACCACCGGTAGTAAGGACACGTGTAACCTACACGTCTCCACGTGTAACACGGATACCGGGAGCTCTAGTTTCTCCCAGAGCTCGCGGCCAAAGGACTGCCTCATACATAAGTCTTTATTTGCTCATAAAACCTAAGGTCACAATAATCTTTAAAAATTAAAATGAACCCAAACAATATTAAAGATTTATTATCATAAACTAAACATTGCACAAGAACTTACATTAATTAAACTTAACATACTTACTTGGAGACTAAAAGCCAAGATAACAATCGTTTACAGAAAACGAAACCAAACGCTATTGATTTCTCTATCACTCTTCCGTATTAGTGGTTTAATTCGTTTCAACAAGCGATTGTCATCATGGTTATAGCCGCATAACTTCTACGCTTTTAAAACAAAATACAGTAATACCTATTATTAAAAAAACAACTTAGTTTCTACCAACTACATGCAAACGGTGCTTTATTTGTGTTTTTAATATTTATTTATAATAGGCACTTTTCAAAAATATTACTTTCTTCAAAAACTCTGAAGATGTGATTCGGTTGTTGTCTAATTCGTCCAATATAGTTTCGTATTTCTTATCGAAAACCCTGTACCGCAGTCTCCTGTTTGTTCTTAAATGTCGTTTCATTGTATTTTTAATCTTGGAACTTACGTGGATACTCTCTCTTCTTAGTTTATGTATAAAGTTATATACAGTTGGTCTTCGCGTTATTTTAACGTTTAATCTATGATGCCATCCTTCAATTACATTTGTAGTTCTATGTTTTGTACGAGCACAACTTAAAATTGAAGGCTTATATTTTGGATACCAATTTGTTTGAAAATATCCTATAAAATGATTGAATTCGTCCGGTAAAGTATTTACGATGTCGCACCAGGCATTGCCGATGAATTTATCGGGCAGCATTGGCAAATTACAAATTTGACGAACCAACTTTCTTTGGTCACTTGACTGAGTGATACCAAAAGATTTAGCATTGTCCCAGACTGCTTTCTTAAAATGTTGGTAGCAAATGTGTATGGTTGCTGAAGGATATATTTCTGACACAGCATTAATTGGAGCCTTTTCTGCATCGCAAATGTATTCTTGCACATTCAAGTGTAATTTATCTCTTAACAGTTCGAACAAACGAACATATGTGCTTTGCTTCTTGTTAGGCAAAAGGGCGAAGATTAAGGGCACAACATTTGTCGAGTTACCATCGGAATACAAATCCACATGGATTGTGTATAACTGACTAAATGGTCTGGGACAAGCTTTAAAAGTGCCGTCACCTAAGCAGGCGTCGAATGCGGAATGCTTGATGATCTTCTTGGCTTCAGATGAACAAAAAATTAAAATTTTTTCATCCTGCCCATCTTCACACACTAAAAATTTTTTTGCTAAGCCATCGGGTATAACGACATCTTTTAGTTTTTTAAAAGTAGCGGCTTTTGATTTCAAAAACCGTTTTCTGGCTCCGTGCAACCTGTCTCGTATTGCTGCAAATGGTGGTAACTGGCCACTGTATTTATCATCCTGAAACAATAAATCTTCCATGTTGCGTTCATAAATTTGTTGAACCGGACCCATATCATTACACACATCATCTTGTGTTTTTTTTATCATCATGTAAATAACATTCTCAATCTCATTAAATTTACAAGTGTGTACACTTTTTCGCAATATTTCGTTCATCAGATTGTTGGTGGTTATAGAAGCACAACAATCACTTCTTTTAACGCATGTCCACAAATAGCTACCACTTGGATTTTTATTCTTTAAATTGTAACGGTAACATTCGTGTAGCAACGTCTTATGCCCTTTTTGATTTACACTTATTTGTATATCCATCGTTTTTGTTAAATATTGGCAGAACCTCAGATGAAACCATTATTTAATAATTAAGCTGTTGACACAATAAATGTTTCTTTTTCTGTAATGTCACGCATGACAGAAAAGATGTATCATAACTAGCAAGAAGGAAGAATGCCAAAGTCTAATGAAAAGGTTTTACAATAGGTCCGTCAAAGGCCAATAACTTTCAAGGGGATACTACATATTAAATTTTAAGTTGGTACAGTCACCGTTAGATAATATAATGGTATTTACAGTGGGCTGAATTTGCTCTATTTCAAAAGCTACATATTGTGCGACCTGCTCAATATAAGATCTGCTTGCACATTTTGCGACCTGCTCAATATAAGATCTGCTTGCACATTTTGCAATTTGCTCAATATGAGATCTGCACATTTTTCAATCTGCTCATTGTGAGATTTGCACATTTTGCGATTTGCTCAATATGAGATCTGCACATTTTGCAATCTGCTCATTGTGAGATTTGCACATTTTGCGATTTGCTCATTTTACGTAGCCTGCACATTTTGCGACTTGCACATTTGCCTATGGATCGCCCCATGGGGGCCTAGAGTCTCTACCGCAAACGGCACGAAAATATAGTTGTCACCCAAACACATATATTTTCGGCGTTTAGCCGCCTCTGCGTTTGTGGCCGCCCCACCTGGATTTTGGCACGTTGTTGCAATGTGTGACGGTGCCAAAGTGTCCACACAGGTGGAGTCCCACACTAAGGGCCGCCCCAACCGCCACGGTACTAACGTCATGCCGTCGGGTCTCTTGCCATCATCTCTGCGAGGCCATTTGGTTCGAGTACCGCAGGCACGTTGACGCTGACAAGAGCCCGACGTATGATATCGTTTAGACAAGCGTGGCGGGAGAGTCTGCCGGCGTTTTTGGGGCAGCTAAGGCCGTGGTGACCTAAACGATCTACCTGGTATCCGCAACGACATTGGTGTGGAACGACGATGTCTAGGCCTAGACGAAGGCCAACAGCCACCCTGAAAGAATTGTCATCTAATAAAGTGCCGAAATTAACTGAGGGAAGTGCGTGAAGCCAGTATCCGGACTCGCGAGCAGAAACTGCAAGGAGCCTGGCCTTGTCTCTCGGGGTGGGACTTGTGTCAGTAAGGTGGTTGTGTACTCTTAGATTTATCGGCATGTCCCACAATTTCTGGATCTCTGTACTCGTCGGAAAGTCTGTACCAGGGCAGGCCTCTTTCCAAGCGTCCTTGGCCTCTGACAAACAGGCCACCTCAGAATCGGAAAGTAAAGGGTATAATATTTTACCGATAAGAGGTAGCGAGCTATGTGTCGAGGACAAGAACGCTGGAAGGGCGACACCTGAGATTTGCCTTACGCCGAAGCCACCGAACCATACAGGTAGCGTAGCCTGTAAAAATTGACGAGCGTCAAATTTCGCAATAATGATTTTTTCTAAGTGAGCGTGAATAATGTTGTCAATGTTTTCGCACAGTAATTTAAATTTCCAAAAGGGGCAGCAACGCAGGGCATACGTGAACTTAGGTACAAAAAGGCATAAAATTAAACCAAATTGAGAACTTCCTCCATTTTGAGGTCGATTAAAAGCGTGTGATTGATGAAATGTCTTTAGTGATCAGAATTGACTTATTCGTAGATGTTGTAAGAATAAAATTGAACTTTATGTTACCGATTCATGACAACTCTATTTATGAAGTACAGCACTAGAACCATAAACCTACTTTGTTCTACTTATCTGTTGTCTGTGGAATTATCTCAAATTAAACTACGTTATAAGTGATTTTCGGTTTTATTTCATAAAATATATCAGGTTATAGGTCCAGGCCACCTGATTTTCAAAAATAGACATTTGAAAACGATCTACTGTAAAAATCCAGTGCTAAAAGTGCATACTTTGATAGTAGTTCAGTATAACCTCAAAACTCGGCGCGCGGCTCCCGCGTAACGGTCTTCATCAGCACAAAAATGACTTCAAATAATACGATGGCACTGATTGAAAAGCTGACGGGAAGAGATAATTATCCTACATGGAGATTCGCTGTTCAAACTTATCTTCAGCATGAGGAATTATGGAGTTGTGTCACTTCAACAACAGTCGATAGCAAAACTGACACAAAAGCAAAATCTAAAATAATTTTGTTGGTTCATCCCATCAATATGTATATCATCATATACAGGAAGCTAAAATAGCCAAAGAAGTATGGGATAATCTCGCCAAAGCTTTTGACGACAAAGGATTGACACGTCGAGTTGGTTTGTTGAGAGATCTAGCTGATAACCACAACTTTAGACAGTTGTCAGGACATTGAAGATTATATCAACAAAATAATGTCTACAGCTCACAAGTTAAGAAACATAGGTTTTACGGTGAATGATGAATGGTTGGGAACCTTGTTGCTGGCTGGTTTACCAGAGGTCTATCAACCAATGATTATGGCCCTCGAGAGCTCCGGAGTGACAATCACAGCTGATTCTGTGAAGACTAAGCTCCTTCAGGATGTGAGGAACTCTGAGTGGACTGCGCTGTATGTTATTAGAGGAAAAGGAAAACAGTCGCACTATGTCAAGCAAGCTCAAGAAAAATTTCAAAAACCTAGCAAAGGCCCAAGATGCTTTGTATGCAATAAATACGGGCATATCAGCAAAAACTGTCGGAATAAAAAGAAGGAACAAAAGTCAAATGAGAACTCTGGTTATGTCACTGTATTTTCTGCTACCACAAAGAATGACAGCGGCTGGTATGTCGACTCGGGAGCATCAATGCATATGACAATTTGACAATGCACCGTGACTGGCTCTATGACGAGACTACACCTCCGATCTCCACCATCAAAGTAGCTGATGACAAGAAACTGTTTGTGAAAGCCTGCGGAAAGGTGAACTTAAATGTTATTAATGCGGATGGAAAAATGGAAACAATCAAGGTACAAAATGTTCTCTATGTTCCTGAGTTGGCTACCAATCTTCTCTCTGTTAGCCAGATAATAAATAATGGTTGTCAAGTGCAATTTGACAAGCAAGGATGTAAGATATTCAATAGAAGTAATGAACAGGTTGCTGCTGCCAAATTGATTAACAATATGTACCGGCTAAATACACACAGTATTCCAGCATACATATCCATGTCCAAGGAGAATGATTGTTATCTATGGCACCAAAGCATGGCTCATTTGAACTTCGCAGATTTAAACAAACTAACAGAAGCTGCAGGAATTGAACTAGCAAATAAAGAAAATGTGATTTGTATATCATGTCTAGAAGGTAAGCAAACCAGACTACCATTTTCTTCTGAAGGGTCTCGAGCAGAAGTCAAGCTGGCACTTATTCACTCTGATGTATGTGGTCCAATGGAGTTGCCATCTCTCGGAGGAGCTCGATATTTTGTTACCTTCATAGACGACTATACCAGGAAAGTATTCGTTTATTTATTGAACAAAAAGTCAGAAGTGTTTGAAAAGTTCAAGGAGTTCAAAGCCTTAGTCGAGAATCAACTTGATTTAACTATAAAGACTCTCCGTACAGATAATGGTTTAGAATATTTAAGTAATTAATTAAAGCTTTTCTCAAGAAATCAGGAATACAACATCAAACTTCTGCTCCATATACGCCTCAACAAAATGGCTTAGCAGAGCGTATAAACAGACCTCTATTAGAAAGGGCTAGATGTATGCTAACAAATGCTAAATTACAGAGACACCTGTGGGGAGAGGCGCTGTCAGCTGCAGCATACATCACTAATCGATGCCCGACAAGAGCTTTAGCGTTCTCTACACCTGAAGAAATGTGGAGTGGGAAAAGGACAGACATTACCCACATGAAGATCTTTGGTTGTGAAGCTATGGTCCATGTTCCAAAAGAAAAAGCCAAGAAATGGGATCCAAAGGCAAGTAAGATGATATTTGTTGGCTATAGTGAACACACCAAAGGATATAGGCTGTTTGATCTAAAAACAAGAAAAGTATTAATTAGTAGAGATGTGATATTTCTTGAAATTTCAGTTAAAAGAGAATATGCGGTGGTACCATTGTCAGAGTCAAATACAGAACCCATTGCAAGTGGTTCTATCAGTAAAGATATTACTTCAGAGAATCTGCCGGATGAAAGTGAAGGAACCAAAATAAAATCAAGTGAAGATTCCTTTCACTCTGATGAAGACTCTCTATATGAGCCAGATGAAACGGTAGATTTAACAGATTTAAATCGGAATATAACAACAAGATCGAATGAAAGAATATCTAGAATGCAAGCTAATACATACATATGTGCTAATGAAATAACAGAACAATAGGATATCCCACAAACATACAACGAAGCAGTTTCGTCAGACAATGTATACGCAGCTGAGTGGAAAAAGTCTATACAGGAAGAACTGAAAGCACATGCAGAAAATGAGACATGGCATTTAATTGAAAAGCCACAAGGAGTGCGGGTAATTGGCTGCAAATGGGTCTTTAGAATAAAAGATGAGCCATCCGGTCCGCTGTTTAAGTCAAGACTATGTGCTAAAGGCTGTGGTCAAAAACAAGGGGTTGACTACACTGAAATATATGCCCCCACCGTGAGATACGACTCTGTTCGAGTTTTACTTTCAGAAGCCGCTCAACATAATCTAGAAATTGTCCAGTTTGATGTGAAGACAGCATTTTTATATGGCGATGTCAAGGAAAATATTTACATGACACCACCCGAAGGTTTGGATGCTGCATCAAATATGGTATGTAAACTTAACCGTTCACTTTATGGTCTAAAACAAGCACCCAGGTGCTGGAATCAAAAATTTGATTGTTTACTTAAAAAGTATGGTTTTCAAAATAGCCATGCGGATAGATGTGTGTATGTTGGAAATGTAAACGATAACAAAGTATACTTGCTTTTGTATGTTGATGATGGGCTCCTCATTTCAAACTCAAAAGAATCACTAAACAGTGTAATGTGTGAATTAAAGAAAAACTTTGAAATTAAACAATGTGATCCTAGGAACTTTGTAGGATTACAAATTGAAAGGTCCCAAGGGACAATTTTTATTCACCAGTCCAAATACATAGAGCGATTGTTATGCAAGTTTAATATGCAAGATGCTAACTGTAACAATATTCCAGTCGACCCTCATACTACACTGGAGAAGAGCGCTGCGACTCCTGACAAGAACGTCCCATACAGAGAGGCTGTTGGGTCGCTCATGCACATGGCGGTGGTAAGCAGGCCAGACATTATGTATGGAGTGAGCCTGGTGAGTAGATATCTCAATTGTTATGATCACACACATTGGAATGTTGTCAAGAAAATAATGAAATACTTGAAAGAAACCAAGGACTATGGTTTGTGTTATACATCATCACAGATTAACAAGCTTGAAGCTTACAGTGATGCAGATTATGCTAAAGACACATGCACACGCAGGTCTCTGACTGGGTATGTGTTTATTAAGAATGGAGCTGCTATAACGTGGGCTACACAGCGTCAGCAAAGTGTTGCGTTGTCCACCACCGAGGCCGAGTTCATGGCCGCTTGTTGTGCGACAAAAGAAGCTATGTGGTTAAAAAGAATGTTAATAGACATTGGTGAATTTAATCAGAACTCTATTTGCTTGAATATAGACAATCAAAGTGCAATCTGTTTAATTAAAAATGTGGACTATCATAAACGGTGTAAACATATAGATGTGAAATATAATTTTATTAAGGATAAATATGTAGAAACAAATAGACTTAAATTATGTATGTACTAAAGAGCAATATGCTGATCTATTTACTAAAGCTCTACCTAGAGACAAGTTTCAATATCTCAGAACTAAAATTGGTATTAATTAGTAAATTAAAATAGTTTATTTAGTTTGTGTGTTAAAAACTTGTCTATAAAACTTCTTAATTTTAATGCTAACATTTATAGTTGTGCTCTTTTGGTGAGAGTTTGTCATAGAACTTTAATATGAAATCTAAATGTATAAGCTCTTACTAGTCTTTAATACAATTTTTATTTATTGTATAAAGTTCAAATTTGGTGAGAGTGTTGTAAGAATAAAATTGAACTTTATGTTACCGATTCATGACAACTCTATTTATGAAGTACAGCACTAGAACCATAAACCTACTTTGTTCTACTTATCTGTTGTCTGTGGAATTCTCTCAAATTAAACTACGTTATAAGTGATTTTCGGTTTTATTTCATAAAATATATCAGTAGATAATGGAGACATCGTATACCTTGCATAGGTAGTAATAATTACGTACGTCAGTACGCGACATCAACTCCTGAAACAATAAAATACATTCTTATTCTTACGTACTATTTCACGAACAAAATCACAACAGTGTACTTTTTAAACCTGTACCAAAATTTAATACTCCATGGTACCGGTTACTGAACGCTAATATTTCATAATCATAACACAACCCTCTAAGTACTTAGCTCTCATGAATTTCAAAAGGAATACATCAGGATATTTGAAAAAAAAAACAGCCAAGTATATAATACAAAACAAAAGGCATCATGCTATTAAGATGTTTCCTGAAATCATGACTACCCTTCATAGAAAAATGATTTTCAATACAAATCTAGAATTATATAATACTTAGTAATGTCTTGAGGTAACCGTTTCAAATTTGCTTATGGATTAATGGACTCTAAAAATGTGCGTACCTTTAAAGTCACATAATTATTTTAAAGCCCTTTTATTATATGTTTTATTTACTCTATTTTATGACATTTTGAGTTTCTTTTTATTTATACGTAATTAATAATTACAGTATGTTGTACAATTTAACATCAGTTTACAGCCCTAATATAGATATTTTTTCATATCATATATGAGTCATTTTCGAAAAACATGTACATAGTTAAAGGCTTAATAAAAACAAAATTGCGATCGCTTCTTTTGTGTTACGAAAGTTACCCGTACGAAAAATATGGGTAACTATCGTTTCACAAAGGAATCAATTAAGTTTTGTTGTAATTAAAGCCCTTAACAATGTACATTTGTTTTAAAAATTACTCATATTATACTCACTCGGGCCGTTTTATAAATGGTCGCAGCAGCGTCGAATGCAGTAGACAATATCTGCTTGGTGAGGTCATCTGGTCCATAATATGGACCAGATGACCAAACCAAGCAGATATTGTCTACTGCAATAGTTCCTGCAACAGATATACGACAAATTTCGTGTACACGAGCATGATATTCTCTGGCAGATAAAATTTAATAAGAGATACCCTGCGGTCATTTCTTTCTGAAGACCAAACGAAAAGGTCTCCGGTTTTAACATGACATGAACTTATCGGATTTGATCAGGTCTCATTACCAGTGAGTCAGACTTGGTTTGGGAGTACGAACCCAGTAACGGGAATATCTCCACGCTGCAGGAGAGAATGGTAGGTATTCGGTTCCTAATGTGATACGGTAAGTCCGACCTGAGGAGAGATCATAAGGACCAGGACTGATTTAGTCCTCACTACCAGTGAGTCGGTCTTTGTGTGGGACTATAACCCGCTAATGGGATTATCTCCGCGCCTCTGGAGTTATTTGCGGGGGAGGGTGACGCGGGCGCACCGGACGCATGGACTGCGTTTTGAATAGACTGAAACGGGTATATACCTTACACGTCACAACAACGTAGAATCAAGACTTACAAGACAAAAAAAAACGAATTACAAACGAAATTCAACAAGTCTTACCGCTCGTGCTTTTAAAATGTTGGCGTTGTAGCGCTTATGCTTTGGAGCGTGTTTCTTAAATAAAAATATAAAGTTCACCATTATCATCACCTTTTTTATAACCACGTTTTTATAAAGTTCTCAATAAATAAGTTCCTGAGTTCGTTTTTAAAAAAAATGTACTTATGGCGAGTGGAAGGAAATGGTGATTTCTTAAATCCTAAGGGTCGTAACCTTACCCACAGAAAATTCGGAAAAAAATATGTTATTTATAATTATTTCTTTAAAAAAATATACTTGGCGTTATGTTTCAAACAATTAATACTATACATTTTTGCGGATACCCTTGAAATGTCGGCAAACGTTTCACCGAATGCTTCACTTGGTCGATAAATTTTTACTCGTAAGTTATACATTTTTCAGACATTTTGTAAATTATAACCTTTAGATTAGGTTAGGTTAGGTTAGGTTTGTAACATTCCCCCCCCGACGTGCTGCCACCTTGCCGTGGTGGGGGGGCTTGCGTGCTCCTGTGATCCCCGAGGCTATACCGGACAGGGCTACCCATACCGGGAAGGTGAGGGGGGAGGGGTCAGACGAAGAGCGGCACAACCCGGCGGGGCCAACATGGGCCTGACAGGCGGGATAGACGGCCGGCTACAACAGCCGCGTAGAGGGTGTCATGAGGCGTAGTTCCCTGTTGGGGATCTACGAATAGGGGAGCCGGCGCCAGCCCCCCTTGAATCCCGGAAACCGCAATGTTGTTCCAACGATCCTCAGTCAAGGCGCTAATGGGGTACGGGCACCATTGCGGACCGGAGGGCTTGCCTTCATCGGCCGGCCCGCACTAGTTTAAGTTCCTGTGAAACCGCCCGCAATCACAGCGTAATTAGGGTTACCCAGGTACAGGGGGCACTGCCTGGGTGGACTGTTTATTTCCGCCATACTCGTGGGATCAGATATGGATACTAATAAAAAGGGAAACGGAAACGATTTTGGGGGGGAACTTTATATAAGCGGCTCGGTTGGTTGGGAGGATAGCTGCACTGGGGATGGGGAGGGGGAACATCAAAGCGAACAGCGACAGCCGGTGGTGTTGCTGGAGCGGGCGTGTATGGAGTTGAGTCTCCAAGACTTACACACGCAAGAGGATTCTGACACTAGTCAGAGCATGAGGGTCACTCGGGCAAGATCGGCCTTGAGGTCGTCTCTTGGCTCGGTCGACCTAGAAATGGGTGAAATAAGTGAGGGAGTCTCATCTGAAATACAGGCGACCAAAGGAAAGCGCCTGCATGAAAACAACGGGGACGATTCCGAGCCGGAGTCGAAGGTTAGCGCGAAGCGGAAAGGGAAGGCTGGCCGTGGAAAGGGTCATCAAACCGGCATAGCTACCGCGAAAGCCCAGCTGAAGGCTTTGGAAACGGAGGAGGTGGCGGCAGCAGATAGCTACCGCCATTGTAAAAGTGGTACTGCCATCACGATGGGCAGTACGAATGGGACTCCTCCCGGATCGAGGGACCGTAGTCCAAATAGAAGGTCAATAGCAGGTTACGTGGACTACTTTGAGGTGGTCCGGAAAGCGGCTGAAACAGTCCTGGACGAGGCAAAGAAGTCCGGTAACCTCAGTGGGAAAGTGTGGGGCCGTATGAACCAGGCATGTCGCGATATCATAGTGGCGGCGGACATCCTAGAGGACAGAAGAGAGGAGGATGAAGTGCGCGCCCTTAAGGCTGATAACAAGCGTATGAGGGAGCAGCTGGAGCAATTGCGAAAAGAAACAAAGGCGCTCAGGACAGCCTTCTCTGAGAGGAACGTGCGTCCAGCACCAGATGCTTCTGGTGACTTGGCAACAGTGCTGGCTGAACTAAAAGAAGACCTGAAGCGGGATCTCACTCTGTCCTTAGGTGAAATGATAAACGTCCGGGTAGGAGAAGTGAGGAAGCTGCTTCCTCCGGAGCCCATACTCCGCCCTCCCTTAGCGGCGGACAGACGGAAGAACGATTCTCTTGGCCATTCGGCCAGCCAGCCGCAGGTAGCGCAGACACAACGGGCGACCGATGTACCAAGGGCAGCTACTGTCACGAGAGCGCAACAGCCCACAGCCAGAGCTCCGGCTGCAAAGGCTCCGAAGCCCACTCCCGCGCCTAGAGCGCGGAAAGTAGCCCCTGAGCCAAACACACGTGCAACTGGGGCCAGTCAAGTCTCCACTTCTGCGGGTTCAACGCCCCATCATTCTCAGGAATGGAAGCAAGTGGGCAAAAACGGTAAAACCAAGAAGGACAAGCCGAAGCCGCCCAAGGCTTCTTCGCCTCCAGCGGGTCAAACTAAAAAGCCTCTGCCGGCGCCGAGGAAATTTTTGGCGCCTAGTACGGCAGCGGTCGTGATAGCCTTGAAGCCGGACGTCGAGGCGACATACGCCTCGATTATGTCAAAGACGACCACTTCGCTTAAGTTGGCAGAAGTGGGCCTTGAGCACGTGCGGGTGCGTAAAACGGCTGCTGGAGCCCGCATAATTGAGGTCCCAGGTGCGAACAGCGGCAGAGCAGCTGACGATCTCTGCAAGAGGATTGGGGAGTTGGTTGGCGACGTGGCCAATGTTTACCGTCCCGTGAAAATGGCGGACCTCCGGGTAACTGGATTAGACGAGACAGTGACGGCGGAGGCAGTCGGTAACGCAGTCTCCGAAAAAGGAGATTGTGACCGGGCAAAAGTCCGAGTGGGATCAATTAGGAGGCTCCCCAATGGGACCGGTTCAGTTTTGGTCCAATGTCCAGTCACAACAGCCAAAACTTTGGCCCAGGCTGGACGTCTGCTCGTGGGTTGGTCCTCCGCATCAGTCAGGCCAATAGATCCGACACCGATGAGGTGTTATAGATGCATGGGCACGGGGCACACTAGGGCGCTATGTCCATCATCAGTTGACAGAAGTGCCCTATGCTTCAGGTGCAGCAGACCTGGTCATCGCATGGCAGACTGCAAGGAGAAGTCTTTTTGTGCGGTGTGTCTTCACGCAAAGAAACCGGCGGGTCACGTAATGGGGGGTCAGGCATGTGCCCCACCACCAATGCGAGGAAGGGAGGCACCTGTTGGGATCCAGGGAGCCTCGCAAAACATCGCTAGGCAAGTGCCTGATGAGGGAGAAATCATGGATGACTAGATGCCTGCACAACTATATCTAGACATTTTGCAGTGTAACGCCAACCACTCCACTCGCGCTCAAGATCTACTCATGCAGACAATAGCGGAGTGGAGCGTCAGCGTGGCGATAGTGGCGGAGCCATATTTTGTCCCTCGTCATCCGAACTGGGTTGGGGATACAGATGAGAGGGTCGCAATAGTAGTGCCAACAACGGGTGATTTCCCAACGCTCTCGCTAATCGAGCGTGGATCAGGGTTTGTGGCAGCTAAATGGGGAGACGTCGTACTGGTGGGAGTGTACTTCTCCCCTAACCGGCACCTGCGCGAATTCGAGCGCTTCTTGGCAACCCTCGGCGGAGTCGTAGGGCGGGCGACCCCAGCCCAAGTTATGGTCATGGGTGACCTAAATGCGAAGAGCGTGGAATGGGGCTCTCCAGCCACTGACCCGAAGGGGGCGGCCCTCGGGGACTGGGCGGCGAGGATGGGGCTCACTGTCTTAAATAGAGGCAACGCCAATACATGCGTGCGACGGCAGGGGGGTTCCATTGTGGACATCTCGTTCGCGACCCCTGCCATCGCCGATCGGACAACTGATTGGCGTGTTCTGGAAGACGTGGAGACCCTCTCAGATCATCTTTACATCACTATGAGGGTCCATTATTCACTGGGGGCACCATTGGCTATCCCAAGCGGGAACAGAAGAGGTGGCCGGCAGTTGCCAAGGTGGACAGTTTCTCGGTTGGATCGGGAAATGGCGGAGGAAGCTGCCATGATACAAGCTTGGTGTGCCGATCCACCGGCCGCGCTGGGGGTTGAAGAACGCGCAGTCAAGTTTCGCGGAGTGCTGCAGGAGGTGTGCGATGCCTCCATGCCACGGGCGAAGAAACTCCCTGGTAAAAAGCAGGTCTACTGGTGGTCGGAAGAGATTGCGGCACTCCGTGCCACCAGTAACAGTGCCCGCCGTGCCTATACCCGTTGTAGGCGAAGGCGGCACACCGCAGAGGAGGAAGACACCTTTCACAATGCCCTCAAAGAGGCTAAGGAAGCACTGCAGTTGGCGATTGCCAAGCGTAAGGACGAGGCGCGGGAGGAGTTCCTTGCAACCTTGAACAGGGATCCCTGGGGCCGGCCGTACAAGCTGGTACGCAATAAAATGAAGCAGGCGCCCCCCATGGATTCCCTGGAGCCGGAACTCCTTACACGGATTGTGGAAGGCCTCTTCCCTGAGGCACCAGACTTTGACCCGCCGATAATGGTTGGCCCCACAGAGGAGCTAGAGGGCCCATTTGACATCCCACCGATAACGGACGACGAGATGGTGTGGGCGACTGACCGCCTTCGTTCCGGAAAGAAGGCGCCGGGACCAGACGGAGTACCGGGAAAGGTTCTCCCGTTGGCGATGAAGCATCTCGGAAGTCGTCTTAAAGACCTCTTCGACGACTGCCTAAAAGAAGGACGGTTCCCGAGATGCTGGAAAGAGGGGCGTTTGTGCCTCCTTCGGAAGGACGGTCGCCCGCCAGACTCGCCTTCTGGCTATCGGCCTATAGTCTTACTGGATGAGGTGGGTAAAATGCTGGAGCGTATACTGGCCAGCCGCATTAACGGCCACCTAGAAGACGTGGGTCCCAACTTGAGCGACCGCCAGTATGGGTTTCGGACAGAGCGCTCAACAATTGACGCCCTGAAATGCCTCAGAGGGTTTAGTGAGCATGCGTCAGGCAGAGGGGAGGGAGTCATTGCGGTGTCACTAGACATCGCCAACGCATTCGGAACCCTCCCCTACGCGGTGATAAGGGAGGCACTGCGATTCCATCAAGTGCCATCATACCTGACAAAGTTAATAGGGCACTACCTCACCGACAGAGTAGTGACATATGAGAAGGCGGGCCTGTACGTGGCGCGAAGTATGTCATGTGGTGTTCCCCAAGGGTCTGTTCTTGGACCCCTGTTGTGGAACATCGGATATGACTGGGTCATTCGAGGGGCCCAACTTCCCCGCATGACCACCATATGCTACGCGGACGACACTATGGTGGCCGTCCGGGGAAGGGACAGCCGCGAGACACTGAGAAGAGCGGCGGTAGCAACAACGCTAACGGTGGGCCGCATCAAGCTTCTCGGATTAAGCGTATCCCTACCTAAGACAGAGGCCATTGTCTTTGGAGGCCGGGGCCAGGGCTGGCGCATGAGAGAAGGGACTATAATCCCCGTGGATGGCGAAGCGGTTCAGATCAAGGCCAACATAAAATATCTTGGCCTTGTTCTGGACCGAAAGTGGGATTTTGGGGAGCACTTTAAGAGGCTGGCTCCCCGATTGGTAGGCACGGCGTCAGCTCTGAGCCGGCTACTGCCCAATGTAGGTGACCCTAGAGCGCTATGTAGGCGGCTCTTTGCGGGAATAGTGCGAAGTATGGCCTTATATGGCTCACCTATCTGGGCGGACCGGCTTTCGAGGACAAACGTATCTCTCCTACGGAGGCCGCAGAAGGTGGTGGCCCTTCGCATCATCCGAGGGTACAATACTGTGTCCTACGCGGCGGCATGTGCCCTTGCTGGTACGCCCCCCTGGGATTTAGACGCCCAGGTGCTGGCCGAGAGGTACCAGATGAAGTCGGAAGCAAGGGCGCGGGGAGAACGCCCGGATCCCGAGGAGATGTCGAGGGCCCAACGCGAGGCAGTGGACCGGCTCAGAGAGAGGTGGAAAATACAACTAGAGGAGTGCCTCTATGGAACCCGCACCATAGAGGCACTCCTCCCATCATTTGAGGGCTGGTTAGATAGGAAGTTTGGCCACCTCACGTACAGGCTGACGCAGATAATGTCCGGACATGGCTGCTTCGGACATTACCTGCGTCGAATAGGACGGGAGCCGAGTGCGGTGTGCCACCAATGCGGGGACGCCGATGACACGGCACAGCACACCCTGCAAACGTGTGCCAGGTGGGACGCAGAGCGCCAAAATATGGTCGCTATGATCGGAGGAGCAGATCTCTCGCTGCGTGCAATTGTAACCGCCATGCTGCGCAGCGAGAGGGCGTGGAAAGCAGTCGCCTCCTTCTGTGAAGCGACAATGTCGCAAAAGGAGGCCGAGGAGCGGCAGCGCGAGGAAAGTGCTGATGCGCACCCGCTGCGGCGTAGACAGAGGGGACAAAGGCGGCGGCAATTTGCTGCCCGCGTAATTCCCTAGTGGAGTCAGTGGGTTGGGGACCCACATTGCACGGCTCCACATGTCTGGGGGAGTGATCGCTGCGTCTGGCGATGCCTCCCTTTTTAGCGCGGATCCCCAGGCCTAGATGGCCGGGGCAGTCGGGGGGGCGTTGTGGTAGAATCTTCGGGACCCCATGGCGCCCCCCACTTCCGACTCGGACGGAAAGCACCGGAGTGGGTTTAGTGGGTAGTCTCATTGCACTCAGAGGAGTCCCACATAACCCCCAAATGGCCTTCCCAGCCGGGGGTATGCGTAAATGCATTCCCACTCCGTCAACAAAAAAAAAAAAAAAAAAAAAAGGTTTGTAACATTCCCCCCGGCGGTGTCCACCTTGTCGTGGTGGGGGGGGGGGGGGGCTCAGTACCTGCGGCTGGGCGCGGGGAAGCCAAGAGACACCAGGGAGGGGGCCTACGGGCCAAGACGGGCGAGGGAGACCGAGAAGGAGACTGGCGGAGCATGACTCGGGTGGGCACTTCGGTGTTTGTGATGGACTTCACCTCCGTCGGTGGAGGAGACCAAGGAGGAGGCTGGCTGGCGGAGCATGACTCGGGTGGGCACTTCGGTGTTTGTGATGGACTTCACCTCCGCCGGTGGAGGAGACCAAGGAGGAGGCTGGCTGGCGGAGCATGACTCGGGTGGGCACTTCGGTGTTTGTGTTGGATTTCACCTCCGTCAGCGTTGAGGGACCCACGGGGTAGGGGCTTCTGTCCTCCCGTGGCGGGTCGAGGGGTAGGGGCGTTTGTCCTCCCTTGGCGTGGGGAGTGTGTCGTGGGCTAGGGGCGTTTGTCCTCCCGTGGCCAGCTGAGGGTTAGGGGCGTTTGTTCTCCCTCAGCAAGGAGGGTGGGACCGAAGCACCGTGTGTCGGTGGCGGTCCCCGCTTCCTAGGGGCTTGGGGAAGTGTGTGAGGGTAAGGCACACTGCTATGCTACAGTGTGTCTTTCGGTGAGGGTTCGCCTTAGGGCGAAGTGCCGGTGGTGTAGTGGTAGCATGTTCGCGATCCCATGGCATCACCACTGTGCACAGGTTGGCAGCATCCCAAAGTTTTAGTGGGTAGGCTAGTCCCTCGCGGACTAGAGAGCCCCACATCACCAATGCGTAATATTTGACTGTACCCCCGAGGGTCTCATGTTACGTAGTGGTATGCAATTCAATGCATTTCTCTCTCAACATCCAAAAATATTTAATGGTTTCAGAAAAAAAATGCTTTCGACGAAATGAAAATTCGATGAAACGTTTGTCGACATTTCAAGGGTAAACCACATTTATGAAACATGTAATATGGGTACACCACACAACTTTATATTGTAAAGCAAAGCAAAGAAAATGGTTAAATTGTGGTATGTACCCACATAAAAAAATTGACTTTACATGTTTCATAAATTTATAGCGTATTTTATTACTAAAATTTTAATGAAAATCAAAGGAAGAAAATTTTTTTTTTAATGTGATGGTTCAAAAAAAATGATGGTTTAATTTTATCTGTTTTTGTTTTCAGAAATGGCATCTTTTATTGATACCTAATGCCTCAGTACAATGTGAGGGGTAATTTATTTTCCACCCTGTATAACTGTAATTCTTTGAATTTTACAGAACGCTCTTAGTATAGATTACCTTGACTTGGGCACCCATATATACCGGGTCGTCAAACCCGGTATCTTCATCGTCGTCCTAAAAAACAATATTGAATAATGATTAATATGTCAATTAATTAGTTCCTTTATCCATCCATAGTATATCAGTAAGGTGGTATAAGTAAGATTAGTGTATACTCATAGTAATTAATAATTAATTAATGATTTATATTTCCATGTAACATATTACCCACCAAAAACATTTCATGTAAAATTGGCGGCCAAGACTCACATGCTCATAACGCTTTCGCTGTAAAAAAAGTTATCAGATCCCTGGGAAAGCCAAGCCCCTAATATCCTGAGTTTACTAATCCTTCACCTTGGCTTAGCTTGGCCGTTTCATAAAGTACCGTAAATAAGTCCAACGGACCGTCTGGCCCATACGATATCAAGAAGTTAAGTTTATGTCTTCATGATAATATATATAAACTTAATTCCTTACCATATAGGCCGGACAGTCCATTAGACTTATTTACGGTACTTTATGAAACGGTCAAGCCATACCTTTGAAGCCAAGGTGTAGGATTAGTAAACTCAGGGCTTAGGGGCTTGGCTTTTCCAGGGATCTGATAACTTTTTTACAGCGAAAGCGTTATGAGCATGTGAGTCTTGGCCGCCAATTTTACATGGAATGTTTTTGGTGGGATCTCATTTATTTTTGTAAGGTGCCCTAGTTTTTTTCATTTATTTGGGCCATAGTGTCTGTATGTAAGTAGTAATAATAGCAAAAGCGTTATGAGCATGTGAGTCTTGGCCGCTAATTTTACATGAAATGTTTTTGGTGGGATCTCATTTCTTTTTGTAAAGTAGTTTTTAATTTTTAGGGTTTTTTTTGTGCTGAAGTGTTTCTAAGTAAGTAGTAATAATTGTGTATTTAAGAAATACTTACGTTTACTTATATATACACTTTTATCCCCTATTATGGAAAACCCATACAAACTTTCATCCCCTTATTTAAAGGGTAAGGGGGTGATTTTCTAAAAATCCTAGAATAGGTATGTATTTTATTATTTATAACACGGAGTCCCTATATCAATTTTCAGACATCTAGTATCAAAATTTGCAGAAGTCTCATACAAACTTCCATCCCCTAGTTTAAGGGGTTGGGGGGTAAAAGTTCCAAGTTTCAGAATTATTCTATTGTTTGTGTACTAAACCTAGCTTACATACAAAATTTCAGCTCTCTAGGTCATCGGGAAGTACACCAGAGGTTTTGATACGTCAATGTATAAGTGAGTGGGACAATCGGCGTATTTTAGGTAACAATAAAACCTAAAGTATAAAAGCTAGACTTAATTTAATTGTTAAGTACATTTTATATGTTCCATAACTGCATCTTAACCTGTGAATTTGGGCGCTCTGGTGTTCTAACTGGGACGAAGCTATGAGGGTTTGAAAATTAGACGAAACGGTTCGAGAAAAGGTAGCTAGTGCCCCGCTTCTTTTTTGCTCGTCTTGGCGGGGGCACTACCGTGCCCCCAGATTATAGGGATATGCCCTTAACACGTTCGCGGACAGTAAGTCACACCTGTTTGACACTAAAATTTTGTATGGAATATTTGAAACTGTTATAGCAGTTTCGTCATAATTGTTAGAATGAGTACAATTTATATGTGACAGTGAACGCTATGCAAGTCGAATGCTATAACAGTTGCGTCAAATATGATACGTTTTTATACTACCTTATGTGATAACAAATGCTATAGCATTATACTTCCATAGCAGTTCTGCCACATGGCTTAGCTAGCTTGTGGTGCATTTATGGCATTGAATGTTATAGCAGTTGCCAGTTACGCTTATTATGTGATAGCGAAAACGAATATAGGCGTTGATTACAGGACTTAAAGTTATCAACGGGTTTGTCACTCACGCCTATTCTATTTGAGTCTCTCTTGTTACTTTCTGACGACGCACCAGACGAGTTTTGCATATAATCTTCGTAGGAACTTCACTGCCCCGCTTTATTGTGAAATGGGTCTTGATCAGACTCACCGGTACCGTCGGTTACACTTTTGACTCTTCTCTTGATCATTGGTTGATGTTTTTGACTCTTCAACGCTAATTTGATCCTCCGATGACTCCTCGGTCACCTTTTGGAACATTCTCAGTAACTTCTCACTGTCGTGGGCTTAAAAACTCGTATTGGATGAGCCTTTCGTGGATTTTGGTGGTAAAAGCGGTGACGGTGAAGTCTGTATAGGTCAGGTGCAGTCTGTATGGTGCCTCCGAGTCGGCGGTCGGGCTCGAGCGTGAACCTTCTTTGGAGGCATGTAACCCAAATTGAAAGCACTTTTTTGCACAGCGATAAAGCAACAATACCCTTCACTATGTTAGCAGTTGAATGGTGAACCAAGAGACGTATAATTCCAAGATATTTGCTGACAATTATGTTTACTGTGTTTGTATATAATATAAAATATTTACATTAATCTATGTCTGTATTTTAAATAATAACCACCGTCAAAGCTCGTTGAAGGGCAATAAACAGTTCGTAAATATAGCTAATTATTACAACCTACCAAAATATCCAAGAAAATACTGGAATAAATGTTACTTACGATGATAAAAACAATCCTTGGAAATGTTGTCGACACGCAAAATTGTCAAAAT
Source organism: Apotomis capreana (assembly GCA_947623375.1). Lineage (NCBI taxonomy): Eukaryota > Metazoa > Arthropoda > Insecta > Lepidoptera > Tortricidae > Apotomis > Apotomis capreana. The sequence goes on from OX392520.1 coordinate 6,700,130, forward strand.
ACTGATGGTCAACTCAGCGGCGCACTCGCCGGGCGACTGAACTAATTTTCATACAACCGAGAATGCTATAGCATCTGTGTGCGGGAGAGGGGGGTACGATTGTCGGCAACACATGTCAACTTTTCAGTGTGCGAAAAGCTAGTGATGTGACAGTAAGCGTACCCGGATTGCAGAGAAATTGACAGTAAATGTTAATGTACACGTTTTCACTATGGCAAAGCGCATTCTCTAGCATTTGCGCTCAGGAAAGAAGCTCGATTAAAGACTGCTATAGAATGCGCGTCACAAGAGGTACTCAAAATTCGAATGCCATAGAATGCCCGTCCGCGAACGTGTTAAGCTTCTCTGTGCAGAACCTCTCCATATTGCAGCCGTATCTCTCAGCAACCGCTCTTATAGTTGGGTAGGGCCTGCAAGTATTCGAGTATTCCTTTTTCTCAGGAGATATTCGAATTATTCGAATAGTTTAAATATTTTTTTTTAATTCCTTAAAAGACACCTTTTTAACTTCCAGTGGTAAAACAAACAGCAATTCGTGAACTTATTCATAATTTCTTTATTTATAAAAGAGATCTAAGGTGGCATTGACGCTGTTGTGTGGCTATCGCTACTAGCACTTTCTGTGACTGTCTGCAGCTCCACCACGTTTTAACCTACTAATGCAGTCAGTTTAAAGTTGTCAATGTACAAAAAAATTGTTGCTCCCTCGGAAAGATATACGAGCAGATCATCCTTAGGCGAATACTCAACTTCTCTTATCAGAATTCGATCCTCATCGACGAGCAGTTAGGCTTTAGATCCGGACACACGTGTGTATGGACACACGCTAATGGTAGCTGCACGGTATCGCAGAACACGTGTTGGACGGTTTCTCGCAGTTGAAAGGGTTAAAAACCGATGCGATTTTTCTCAACGTAGCGAAAGCCGTCGATCAGGTTTGGCATAACGGTTTAGTATACACGTTGTACGAGGTAATAAATATAAACATATTTTAAAAAACTTAACCTAGCGTGCCGCCGGTAGCGGGCCCAGCCTACTGGTGGTTAGGGCTACAGCGAGAGGAAGCTCCTGACGATGCGCGCCGTGCTATAACGGCGTACGGGTATGAGTAGATTTATGCATTGGTAAGCGTGGTAATCGCTTTTACTTCCGATGACACATGGTTATGAAGTTGTGTCGCTACTGATTTCCATTTATTATTTTTATTCGGACTGCTTATTTTATTACGAACATTTTATGTCTATTTTTCATTTTCATTTACATGTCTTTTTTCAGAAATGCCATATTTTATTCATACCTAATGCCTGGGAAAATTATGAGCGGTAATTTATATTTCACTCTGTATACCCTGTACTTTGATTTTTTTTTACAGAATATTAAAATTAACAGTAATAGATTACCTCGACCGGGGCACCCATATACACCGGGTTGTCAAACCCGGTATCTTCGTCGTCTTCCTAAAACAAATGCAATTAATGAATTCCTTTATTAATCCATAGCATATGAGTAAGGTGGTATAAGTAAGATCATTGTATATTCATAATAATGAATTAATTAATGATTTATGTTTGCATATAACGTATTATTATAGGTCTATCTATGCCCTTAAACTGCACTGTGCAGAACCTCGGCATAGGGCAGCCGTATCTCTCAGGAACTCGCGTTGGGGAGGCCGGTAGGGCCTGCAAGTGTTCTAACGTTTTAGGTATTCGAATATTCGTAATTTATTTCGGAGATATTTGAATTATTCGAATAGTTTTAATTATTTTTATAAATTCTTAATATGAAACAAACAGAACTTCGTGAACTTACTTGTAATTTTTTTTTAGTGTCGCGGCGCGATATAAGAGAAACAATACTTAACCATACAATAGACAACAAGAGTGAAATCGACCGTCGAGAGGTTTCTACCTCCTGACCGGACGATAGACGCCGTGTCCAAAAGTAAAACCTGTATCCAACTCAACTTATCTCTCTCGTATGAGAATTCGATCCTCGTCGACGAGCAGTTCGGCGTTAGATCCGGTCACTCGTGTATCCATCAGGTGCACCGTATCCCGGAGCACGTGTTGGACGGTTTTTAGGGTTCCGTAGCCAAATGGCAAAAAACGGAACCCTTATAGAATTCGTCATGTCTGTCTGTCCGTCCGTATGTCACAGCCATTTTTTTCCGAAACTATAAGAGCTATACTGTTAAAACTTGGTAGGTAGATGTATTCTGTGAACCGCATTAAGATTGTGATGCAAAAATAAAAAAATAATAATAAATATTGGGGGCTCCCCATACTTAGAACTGAAACTCAAAATTTTTTTTTTCATCAAACATACGTGTGGGTATCTATGGATAGGTCTTTAAAAATGATATCGAGGTTTCTAAAATATTTTTTTTCTAAACCGAATAGTTTGCGTGACAGACGCTTCCAAAGTGGAAAAAAGTTGGTCCCCCCCCCTCTAACTTCTAAAATAAGAAAATGAAAAATCTAAAAAAAACATATGATGTACATTACTATAAAAACTACCAACGAAAATTGTTTTGAACGAGATCTAGTAAGTGGTTTTTTTTTTTTATATTTCAATACCTAACTTTGCACCTAATTTATCTGGGGCGCTATACATACCAGGTGCAAACTTAACTTAACCACTTAGTGTAGCGTTAGGTATCTAGGGCAGAGGTAACAATAACTATAACACCAGGTATAATCGTTCACTTTTTATTCCGCGACTTTCTGGTACGTGGGTCGTAGCCTACTGAGGTTCCGTAAGGTAATTTGGATCGATGCGTAGATGTTCAGATAGGTACTATCCTGGGAGAGCGACCGGCACAGCAGAGGCGGTGCGAAGTCAGCGCAGCAGCTCCCTTGACAGGAAATAGCCCCGTACTTCGGACCCTGGAATTGCATTCCACCTCATTAGGACACCGCTAATACAGGTCCCGTGTAACGTCCCGCCTTACTTACTTGTTATTTATAATCACCATGGTGTATTAAATATTCGAGATGTACTGTATTTAGAGTTTGTTTGTGGCGGTCGGAACACGGGAAATTGCAGAACGGAGCAACCAAGTGTCTAGCTAGGCAGTAAGAAGGATGCGTAAAATTGACAGAAGTAGCAGCATAGCATAGGACAATGAAGGAGAAATAACATCTAAATGCTTGCTAATGAAATAAAAGTGACAGCGTTAAACATAAGTTATGTTCTTTAACTAATATCTCTGCTACGTAATCGTGATTAAAAAATCATCAGTAATGAAATGAATGATTGAGGTTAAACTGGCCATGAACATTCAAAATCATAGATCGCCATTTTGTCGAACAAAGCGGCGAGCGTAGATTGCATGACGCAATAAGCAAGACACATGAAGTAGCACTTAAAAACTAGAATCATATTTGTTTGCGCTTACCCAAAGCGGGGGAACGATGCACTTTAACTTTATAAACACTGGCAACAACCAATAAGTAGTTTTTGTGAGAAAAACACTTCGACGTAGCGAGACAAAGGCGGCTCATAGATAACGCGCCGACGGGCAGCGTGCGTTCAGTCCGGTGTGCAGTCAAGAGTGACGCGGCACTCGGCAGCGCCACCGTAAGATGCGCCTGCGCAGCACCGCGCGCGTAGGGAACCGGCAAGTCGATGATATCGACATCGATATCGATAGTTCATTTCTAGCGTAGGAGCATGTATTAATGTTATTTATTTATTTATTAAGAGTATTGTAGTGAAATGTATTTCAGTGTTATTTTTATTTAATTGTAAGTAAATTTTAGTTTCAAATAAGGTTTAAGGTTTAAGACATTTATTTTCTCAACAGAAAGAATACAATTCACTTGACATTGAGAAAAACACATTCACAAAATTAAACTATAACACAGTAGCGTACAGAAAAAACGGTGACAACTATATCATAAACATCGTAAATATCGTGTTAACAGTAATAGGTAGGTAGATTAATTTTAGTATTATTCATTTGCGGTAGGTGAACATTGCAATGTGCATGTCGCCCGGTTTTAGTATACGAGTAGCGGCACTTATTACGTGACAAATGTGATAGCAATGGCGATGGCCATCGAAATGTAAGTAAGTACCTATAGTTTGAAAAATAAAAGTTTTTAGTTAATTTATCTAGAAAAGCGTTTCGATGCGTGATGTTTTAAAACTTTCTTGTACAGTAACTGGGATTTTATTTCTTTGATGTCGTTAGGTAACTTGTTGTATAGTTGTGCTCCTTCATAAAGTAAATTGCGCTTGCCATAGTTGGTTCTTGGTGACCTAAGTAAGACATATATGATTAGCTCGCCTAGTTAAGCGTTTTTGTATTTGTCCCTTTTTGGTAAATGATATTTGAGTATGTATTTGATTGTTTAAGATTCGTATGCATGTTTTGTAGTGGTATAATTGTGTAAGTGTCATTAGGCCGGTCTCTTTGTATATTTTTTCTGTAGGGGTTAAAAAGTTGTAGTGAAATAGGATTTTGATTATTTTATTTTGTGTAGTTTGAATATTTTTAAGAATTGTCTTTCCTGCCGTGCCCCAAATCTCTATTAGGTACTCAAGGTGAGGTTTTACCATAGAATTGCATATAATATATCGTACCGATTTAGGAAAACAGCGCACAATGCCTCGAAGTGATCCTATAAGACTCGAAAGTTTTGACCGCAATTTTTCTAAGTGTGGTTTCCAGGTCATTTTGCTGTCTAAAATAAGGCCGAGATATTTTTCAGAGTCCACTTTAGCTAACGGTTCATTATTAATATGTAATGGTAGATGTGGTCCTATTGTTTTATTCTTTGCGTGAAAGATCATAAAATTTGTTTTAGAGACATTTATTGTTAATAAATTATGTTTGAACCAAGTATTCAAGCTATTTAAATCACTTTGAGCATTTTCAGCAATTGTTTCTATATTGTCACTGAAATAAAATAAGCTGGTATCATCCGCGTAAAGTGATAATTCTCCTCTAAGGCCTATTTCATGTATGTTGTTAATGTAGATTATAAAAAGTAACGGTCCTAGGATGGATCCTTGGGGAATACCGCACTTGATTAACTTAGGGGTACTTATTACTTCAGATATTTTGACCACTTGGTAGCGATTAGAAAGGTATGACCGGAAGATTTGTAGCGCTTTTTCTTTGACACCTATATGGTTCAGTTTTTGTAGAAGTAGGCTGTGACTAATTGTGTCAAATGCCTTTTTTAGGTCAATAAATACCCCTAATGCAATATTTTTACTATCTATGTTTGTTTTAAGTTTTGTTACGAGATCAATATTTGCGGAAAGCGTGTTAGATTTTGGTCGAAAACCATACTGCTTGTCAAAAAGAAATTTGATTGTATCAAGATATATGCAAAGGCGATTATACAGAACCTTTTCAAATATTTTAGAAAATATCGAAAGTACTGAAATCGGACGGTAATTGCCTGGGTCTGTCTTTGATCCGGATTTGAATATTGGGGTTATTTTAGCCAATTCTAAACAAGCATTTATACTAGAAGTTAAGTTATTTATAATCAGATTTTTTACACATTTGATTACTTTGCAGCTTATTCCGTCCACTCCTGTGCTGGTCTTTGTGCTCAAGGAGTCTATTATTTTACCAATTTCATCGATTGTCGCTGGTTTAAGTGTTTTGAGCTCAACTTGGGTATGATCATGTGTAGTGTTGTATAAGTGTTCATATGTCATATTGTTGTGATAGAAAGGATGTATCTGACTGGCCAGGTCAGAGCCAATATTTGCAAAGAATGAGTTGAAGCTCTCGCAAATTTCCTTAGTGTCAGTGATAGAGGTCGCGTTTATTATTAGCTTTGACGGACCACAACTTACATGTTTTTTATTAGATGCCAAACTATCTATAAGTTTCCACATTTTGTTCGGCCTTTTTTCACAGTTTTGAAACGCTTTAATGTAATATTTGTTTTTGCTGCTTTGTATTTTGTTTTGTACTTCTTTTCTAGCTGCTTGTAGCTTTATCTTGACAATATCGTCATATTCTTGGTGATTATTTTTGACCCTGCTTAGTAATTGATTTCTATCATGTATTGCATTTATTATGTCTTTGTTAATCCAGTCGTTTCTAGGTGGATTTTGAATTTTTGTTTTCAGGACTTTACTCTTGCTCACAGCTTCCTTTAGGTTGCACTCTAAGCTGTCGTACTCAGTATCTTCGTTGTTAGCTTGAATATTTTGTTCCGTAATTTTATAGAGCTTGCTGTAGTCCATGGCATGATACTTGATTTTTGCTTTTGGTTCTGGTATACATTTTACAACTTCCAGATATGCTTGCTTATGGTCAGACATAGACGAGTTAATTATTGCTAGATGAAACTTGTTGTTCTTAATGTTAGAGCAGATATGATCGAGGATTGTTTTCGTTGTAGACGTTTCTCTTGTACAATGTTTTTTGTTTATTTTATTCAGTATGAGGTATCCACTTTCGGTTAAAGTCGACTTGTAGTTTTTTATTTCTTTATCGGCCTTCAGAAGATTTTAGTTGAAATCTCCAAAAACTATAGCCCTTTTGTGTTTTTCGAGCTGATTTGAATAGGTTTCGAGAAAGTCGGTATCGTTTGTCCTCTCTGGTTTGTACACTGCACCAATATCTATTGAGAATCTGTTTAAGTGTATCCATAAGAAGTGGTTATCGTTTTCACATTTATCCTCAATAAAATGATGCTTTAGGTCATTGTGTACGTAAATGGATACGCCACCACCCCTCGATTGAGTTCTGAAGTTATAATGATGTCTATAGTTAGGTAAAGATAGCCGCTCGGCCTCATCTTGAGACCTAATCCATGTTTCCGTTAAGATGATTACGTGTATAGTATCAGGAACAGATTTGATTATGCATCGAAGTTCATCTAATTTCCCAGGTTTCACAAGGCTTCGTACATTCGCGTAGATAAATTTTAAAGCATTTTTGTTTTGTACAAGATCAAAATAGCTTGATGTAATCGAATGAGTTGTATTATTCGACGAAGTTAAATTGTCGAGGTTGTTTGGGAATGATTTTGGTTTTTTGGCTGGTTTTTTATGATCTTAGGGATGCCTTTTATGTATTTTATAGTCAGATTTATTTCTCCCTCGGCGGTTCGACGATTAAGCTCATCGCGAAGATCTTCCATAAATTGTTTCTGATTAGGAGTTTGGTCTCCGTAGATTTTTATGCCGTCAATATTTACCTTTGATCTATTTCGAAGGATTGATTTGGCAGGCTGTGACGTAGCAAAACACACTTTTATGGGACGTGATTTTTCAAATTTCTTTAAAGTAAGTATTTTAGATTTATAGTATGATTTAACTGTATAAGAAATAATTAACGCTACGCTACGGAACCCTCGGTGCGCGAGTCCGACTCGCACTTGGCCGGTTTTTCTCAGTTGAAAGGGTCAAAAACCAGTACGATTTTTTTCGACGTAGCGAAAGCCTAAATATAAATACATAAAAAACTTGACCTAGGGTGCCGCTGATAGCGGGGCAGGGCCCAGGCTACTGGTGGTTAAGTTTACAGCGAGAGGTGCGCTACGGTACAGTACGGCTCCGCGCGGTAATTGCGGCCTAGAGTTAGGTGCGGGTCGATTCCGCCCAATCTCCTCTTCCAAAGCCCTCGTCATCCCTCATGGATCGACGTTGGCTAGGCTATGCGCTATGTTCGGGATCCTGCCGGTTTACCAAAATTATTTTCGTCAAATTTCATTACCAGCGAAGCTAGCGTGCCGCGGCAGTAGCCGGCAAAGCGCCAAAACCGACCTGGCTAGGTTAGGTCAAGTTAGAACTGCGACCACAACAGTGCGCGAGCTGAGCGAACGAAGCTACAAAACACTAGAATATAGAACCAATAGAAACAATAATTTTTTTTTTTCCTCCTAGCCTTTGTCCCATTTTTTGAGAATGAATTCTCAATCGGGGTCGGCTACCTAAATCCCAAGATGTGGCGTAGGCACTAGTTTTTACGCAAGCGACTGCCATCTGACCTTCCAACTCAGAGGGGAAACTAGGCCTTATTGGGCTTAGGTGGTTTCCTCACGATGTTTTCCTTCACCGAAAAGCGAGTGGTAAATATCAAATGACATTCCGTACATAAGTTCCGAAAAACTCATTGGTACGGGCGGGGTTCGAACCCGCGACCTCCGGATTGAAAGTCGCATGCCCTAACCACTAGGCTACCACCGCTTCCACCAGAATAGAAGAACTAAAATGCTCATCCTTCACAATAAACTGCTGTTTTAAGCCCGAGGTTTATTACGTTAAGAAAGATTTTAATCTCTATAAAAAGGTCGTAAACGCCCTTGAAACTGTAATCACTTTACCTTCTGGAAGTCAACTTAGAAAAAATATGAAATTTGGCGATAACTCAAAAACGGCTCGACCGATTTTGTTCAATATAGTTTTAATTGAAATTACTTATTGCCTCATTAACATGAATTTTTCCGAATTTTTTTGACCGGTGGTTGAAAAGAAAATGGTGTCCCCCCACCATTTTTAGGGTTCCGTACCCAAAGGGTAAAAACGGGACCCTATTACTGAGACTTCGCCGTCCGTCCGTCCGTCCGTCCGTCCGTCCGTCTGTCACCAGGCTTTATCTCAACAACGGTGATAGCTAGACAGTTGAAATTTTCACAGATGATGTATTTCTATTGCCGCTATAACAACAAATACTAAAAATATAATAAAATAAATATTTAAGGGGGCTCCCATACAACAAACTTGTTATAGATTATATATATGTATAGGTACGGAACCCTACATGCGCGAGTCGGGCTCGCACTTGCCCAATTTTTTTTTATTTTTGGAGCGAATATTTACAAAACTGCTGACTTTATCAAAAAATAATGTTAGAAGACCCCTATTATTTTTACAAGACCTATTCAACGACACCCCACACACCAGTGTTGAAAAGAAAAAAAATCACCCCCACGTTAGGTGTTCGAGAGGTACCTACCCGGAAAAAAAAAATATTTAACCGTTCTGTCGGCGTTATACATACACATACTCATACCAAATTTCAGCTTTCTAGTACAAATGATCACGGAGCTAAGCCGCGGACGGACGGACGGACAGACGGACAGACGGACATGGCGAAACTATAACTAGTTGACTACGGAACCCTAAAAATACTAACTTAACTAGAATTTGGCTGGAGGGTTGCTCTTCCCACAGCGCCGGAGCTACGAAGGAGTCAGTTTTGCCCAATAAAATGTTGCCCATACAAAACACGCTAATACCTATACATCTTAAAAAAAAAACATGTGTCCAGAAACTCCAACTCCAACGGTTACAAAAGTTTGACGATACAATTCATATGCCAACTAAAACATTTGACTAAATGAAATTTGGTCAAAGTAGCAGTTGGCAAACAAATCATTGTCTTTAGCGTTTATGTGCCAAACATTAGGTTTGCGTAACAATTGTTTGCGAAAATGTAATTTGGCAAACGATTATTTGGCGAATGAAATTCTTAGAAATTTTTTTGGGAAGTGATAATTTGGCAAACATATTTTGGTAAAACATAGGTAACCCGCTATGTTCGCTACAGGCCCTTACGACGCCTTATTCCTTTGAAATTTTATTTTTTTCATGATATGACAAATAATACTTTTCCCTGAGTTCTAGGAAGTAACGTAGCTATTTCATGCTTTCATTGCGTGCAGTCGAAAATACGTTGAAAAAAAAAACAGTTTTCTGCGGAAATTTTGTCAATTTTGAGTAACGAACTGTAGGTTTCAAATATATACCAATAAATCTCAATAGCCCTGTTCTAAGTAGTAATATTGATAATATGTTAAGAAACATGTCTGATCATAGAGAAAAATGTCTAAAACAATCAGCATTTAGCCTTACCCATCTATCCCTTTGCGGATAGTGCAAGTGCACCGCACGGGCGTGGTGTGCGAAGAGAGCGAGCGCGCTCAGCAGCAGTACTCCGCGCGTGCGCATGGCGAACATCTCGATATTGACTGCTCTAGCGCATCACACCGACACAATTCGTTTCGCAACCAATAACAATCACCACCATTTGAATTACCATATCTGTTGATGTACATACATTAAACATGCAAACGCATGTATGTTCGTTTCACTTGCCAGTGCAATAGAGCACAGAATGACATAATAACATAATTATATATTACCATGGGGACGCGTTGACAGGTTGTTCGTATGAAGATGCTAGCATATATTTCGTCCTTGTAGTAAACGACAAAATGTCACATATGTACATATTATAGAATTGTATTAATAATCAGTTTTCTATGGAGAAGGGTCGTAATATAAGGAAAAATCTTAAAAGCGCGATGCAGCAACGTGGCACAAGCCGTAGTACGCCATCTGGTGATAAAATGTATCACGCCGTAATTAATTTTAACAAGTATATATATTTATATTTTAACAGATTAAGCCTCAGACATATGAAAAAACTATATATGAAGGTAACACTTTTAATCAATTTTAACTTTGGTTAGCCACCATCCAAGAGATAATTATGGAGATAAGATGTAGAGGGGTACATAATTGGATTTATAATTACAATTGGCACTGCCATAACCAATTTGATTAGTTTCACAAAATTTAATTTGGAATCAATATATACCTACACATCTTCACATGAATAGATAAACAGATATATCAATTAAAATAGTAATGCGTGATTCGTTCTTGTTGCGAAACGAATTACGTTGATGCGTGATGCGCGGGAGTCACAATCAAGATGTTCGCTACGCGCACGCACGCGGTGTTGATGCTGAGCGCGATCGCTGTCGGTGTGCTCGTCCAGGGCGAGCACTTCAAGTACCATCCAGAGGACGCTGAATGGGTATTTTATATGGAAATTGTATACTTTATGGCTCAGTTTTATTGGTCGATGTACAATGCGATGACTCTCACTTGCAGGGGGTATAACGACTCGAAGCTCGAGGTGAAGGGGGATTGCCCCCCTTCACCTGGGGTTCTCTTAACATTCCATCTTAATAACAGACTAGTTCGAGTAAATCCATTTTTCTTTTTATTTTCTTTCTCATCTAATCTATAACCTAGCAAAACCTCCATGAGTCGACGACGCTCAAGTAAGCACAAATTTATCATCATCGACTCCCCAACTATATTCTGTTGCTGAGTGATACGGCTGCACTATAAAGAGGTTCTGCACAGTGCAGTTTAAGGGCATAGCCCTATAATAATATGTTACATGGAAATATAAATCATGAATTATTATGATAATACACTTATCTTACCTATTAGTTGAAATTAATAAATTGTGATATTAATCATCATGTTACCATGTATCTATTTGTTTTAGGAAGACGACGACGGGGCACCCATAAGTAGTGCCCCGGACGAGGTAATCTATATTAAGAACATGTTCTGTAAAATTTAAAATTGCTGCTACACAGGGTAAATGAATATAAGTGAGTAAATATCAGATAACCTCACACAAATCGATCTGGTCCCAAATTAAGCTCAAGAAGGCTTGTGTACTAGACGACGATGTACATACTTATATAGATAAATATATACTTAAATACATAGAACAACCATGACCCAAGCACAAATATTTTATATGATTGATGTCTGAAAAACAAAAACTTTTTCTCTCGCTCTCTCTCTTCCCCTGGCTATTCCCATCCAACATGGCGGTGGGGTCATCTTTCCATATTTTGCTTCTCCACTTCACCCCGTCCTCGACATCGTCTTTGGTGACTTGACACTCACTCACATTCTCTTGCACTACATCTTTCAACCTCGTTGGGTCTGCCTCTAGATCTTCGACCGGTCGAAAAAAGAAAATTCCCCACGTGATCGGATGGTAATGCGTAATTTCCTGCCATTATGATTACTGTGCACTACTATAAAACTTGGAAAACTAAATAATTGCAAGGACTGGGTCCATAACCTAATAAAATTGCAAGCTTGTTCGGAACAGACTAACGTTTATTCGTTCATAAGTGACACTATAATTTTAGTACATCGATCGCTCAAAAAATGGCGCCACCAGTAGCATATACAATAACTATTTTGTTAATGTTATCTTATAACAGAACTCAAGTAAATCCATATTATTTTAAATTTATTTTGAGTCGACGAGCATTGGGTAAGCATACATTTTGCATCATCGCCTCCCCACCTATAAAAGCGGTTACTGAGAGATACAGCATACAGCTGCCCTATACCCTATGCGACTGCATGTTACACATAGCAGTTTAAAGGCATAGACCTTTAATAATATTATGTTGCATGGAAACATAAATCATTAATTAATTAATTATTATGAGTAGGTATACCTACACCAAATTACACCACCTTCTTGTAAATAAAATAAAAAATCTTTTATATGCAGATTTTCATAATAAAATACAGTGTCTGAATAAATAATTAGTAACGCTACACTCTGGTTCCCACTATCCACAGAGCTGAGTGACGTTTTCTACGAGGATTACGTATACGCCTTAATTCTTAAGATTGGAAATTAGATTTTCATATTACTGTAATAGTAGGTATTTATTTTGAAAAAAATATTACTGACTGTTGAGTTTCTTTCGCCTCTCGTGAAATGCCGGTAGACTCAGACATGTAAAAGTCCCCTTGTGGCCTACTTGCAGAATAAAGTTCATTATTTCATTATCAAAACGCTTAGTTAGTCCAATAACCAACAAGCGGAGTAAAATGTCACTTAGAAATAAGTAGACGCTTTACAAAACTTGTATTCGTCCCATCATAACTTACGCTCTTGTAACTTTTGCTTACGCACCTAAGTGTCGTCTCAAGCCCCTTCAGTTCGTTCAGAATAAGTTGTTGCGCAGGATGACAGATCATGGTATGTGACCAACCTGAGCCTTCACCAAACATTGAACTTCCCATAATGTTTGGTTTTTCAAAAAAACGTCTAAGCGCTTTTTCTATATAGCTCCCAACCACGGGAACCCCCTCATAAGGAAGGCAGCCCACTACCTTCCTCGAGCTCCCGATCCCTCTGTGGATCCACCTCACAGAATGCTATTGCGAACAGGTCGGTTTACCCGACGTCCGAAGCATGTACTATCTGACCCGGACGATGAGATCACGGAAACTATCCAAGCGATGGTCACCGCCACCTTTTCGAACCGTGCCTCAGCGTAATCCCCGCCGGCGGGGTATTACCGCTACTTAGTTCCCCTTTTATTTTTCTGTCATAGCCCCATTCTCTTCCCCCTCTCCTCCCGCCAATCCGGGTCTAATACCAATCAGTACTTAATCATTAATATAAACCGCATTCGATTCTATATCTTTTGACAAAAAAAAATCAAGATAGAGTCAGACCACGCTAACTCTTCCAAGCAAATGAATTGTCAAACCATACAAACTGACTCACTTTGTATGGTTTATCTGGCCATTAATGTAGATTCACTGTTCTCTGCCTATTTGCACTTTTAAATTATTGGTTATCATTTTTAAAGGAAAATGATTGTCATTCAGTTTGTTATTCAACTAAAATTACCAAGAATAACGCGTATTATTTTACACAAAGAAAGTGCTTTGACCTGAATAAGCTGATAAAATATTTAATAATTTTGGTTTATTTATTAAAGGTTACTACTCCCAACAACAACAACTACTACAACAACAGCTTCGACAACAACAACTACTACGACAAGGTTATGAGAGCGCAAGAGGTGAGCCTTGTTCAAGGTTTTAATTTTCCTACGGGTTAGTCTTCACTTAAAGCAACATTATATTTATATTCATAATGCTTTGTATCGCGCCAACACTAAATAAATATTTATGGATTGAAAAAATAAAACGTTTTTAAAAATAGAATCTTTTTATCGATTCTTACTCGATCATGTAGTATTAATTCCCGGCCATGGCCGATAATGTTCTTTTTTTACTACTTTGCAGTCTGTTTTTACTACATTAATGAGAAAATTTCCGAGCAATTTGGGGAAAATATATTTTCTGTATAAAATATACAGAAAACATAACTATACTGTGATGTTTTTTATTTCTTGCAGGAGCTCCGTGAAATGTTTGACACGGATGACCTTGCCAGTCAAGCTTTATCTCAGGGTTTCCAAAATGCTAAGGATGTTTTTACCGTAGCTCGAGTGAGTATTTACGATGTCAGTTAAATACATTTAAAACCTCTTATTTATGGTTTCGTACCTCAAAAAAAAAAACGGAACGCTTATAGGATCATTTTGTTGTCCGCGTATCCGTCCGTCCGTACGTAAGGTTTGAGGTTATCTAGTTAAAGAGTTGAACTTAAAACCATGTACGTATAGTCGCCATCAGATATATCGCAGCATATAAAGGCGTTCATTATGATTATATTATTATTTGTAGTTGTACCTAGTTATATTATGAGTGTATATTGAACTTAATTGAATGATTTTTATCTTATTATATGTTTTTATTGACGATCATAATATCAAGATTCATGTAAATTAACTTAGGATAATTTATAATGTAATTTGTTATAATGAAATAAATAAATCTAAATCTAAATCATAAATATCTGATCATGTACTGTAATCTAACGCCCAGTCAATAAGAGTCGTGTTCAGATATTTATGAACGCCTTATATGCTGCGATATATCTCATGGCGACTGTACACAGGTCTACAGTTCCATGAACCTGTGAAAAAATCAAACTTCTAAGTCAACGTAAAAAAAGATACGGCTGTACATGCCACAAAAAACGTATATTTCGACACTCTCAAGGGACTGAAAATTTATAGTGTAACCTAGATCTATAAAAATAAAATAAAAATAAATATTAAGGGACAATCATACACAAATCGACCTAGTCCCAAACTAAGCAAAGCTTGTACTATGGGTACTAGACGACGATATACATAATATATAAATACATATATAGATAACATTCATGACCCAAGAACAAATATTTGCACAAATATTTGCCCCGGCCGGGATTCGAACCCGGGACCGCCGACTCAGTAAGCAGGTGTCTACAAACCGAGCCAAACGCGTCGTCAGTGACACTATGTGAAGAATAGGGAAAAATATAGTCCTTCTTCAAAGTACATAATCAATCATCGACGCTAAGCAATTTGTACGGAACCCTCGGAAGGTGAGGCCGACTCGCACTTGTCCGGTTTTTTTAACTCAAAACTCGAAGATTTTTAAGGAAGATACTAATTATGTATTTAATAGAAGGTGCCAAAACTGGAAATCGCGCTAAACACCGAATATCTCGCGTGTTATGTACCGCAATGTAAATATTATATGTAGTTTCAGTTAGACATACATTAAAATTTAAGAAGCAATGTTAGTATTTTAATAACACCAGTTCTCTAGCGAACACACATGTCAAAATACACGATTTATAAAATAGATAGGTACCTCTACAAGTCTACATTAATATAAAAGATGAATTTTTTTTTCGTCATCCTATTAGTTTGCTAAATAGTTGACTAATTAATTAATAATACAGAATGTCGGGTCGATATTAGATTTATATTGGTATTATCTTTCTAGACCACATTCGGTCACGGCGACTGCTTCAACGCCGTTGCTAGCGTTCGTGTGCTCTCATCTCATGTGGCTGACGTGGCCTCCTAATTTGAAAGACGCGCGCGCATAACGGGCATGCCATACATAATTATGTATGCTATTAGATTTCTGCGAGTGGACAACCCTAGGCACATTGACATGATTTATGACTTTTACGATACACGACGTTTGGGGCATACAAACAAGTACAAAATACTCTCAGGTGTGCGTAAGTATAATAATTTAATTAACAAGATTTCATATATTTAAGACCACAATTTTATTCCTTTTCTGTATTCCGCGTAGAAAGAGGACGTAATCACTGTTTTTATATTTTACTAAGATGATTAATTATTCTGATATTAATTTATTAAAATGTACTCATTCTAAAATGTCGTAACTCCAAAACTATGACACAATGGAAAGGTTACTTTAGTCTGGTGTCTAATTAAAAAAAAACGAATGAATACAACAATCCTTTATTGCACACCAACAAGAAAAATGTTACAATTGAAACCTTAATTTAAAAAAGGTAGACAATAGGCGGTCTTATCGCTAAAGAGCTTACTAGTGTCTAAAACGTTAAATAATTGTTTCAGATGATGACATCTCGTATTAAGGTAGCTAATTATAAATAACACATTTTTAAATAAATGTCTGATTAGAATTTATGCTTGACCCATTTATGAATAAAATTATCTGAATTACATCCTTCACCTATAGGATGTTGATATTTTTGTATTAACGAAATAGCTAATTATTTTTATGGATGTGCATTTTTGACATAACGGTTGACTGTTATTAACGTATTGCTTGTCATAAAATCGTTACCCATAACTCTTAAATGATTATACAAAAGTTTATGAGTATTATAACAATCCTGAAAAGTTATTTGTTTCAGAGAAGTAAAAATTATTACTACGAAAATTATGACTAATGACAATTATGAATAAGAATTTCATGTGAGCTAATATGGACCCTTTTTTATACTTTCAGAACACTACACTCAGTAGTGATACCAAACAGGTAAATTAATAATTATACAGGGTAATTAAGGAGTCGTGAGCTGGAGTGAAAGAGCTATCTATGCGGAAAGTATGGAACGGTGAATAATTCCTGTGGCGCAGAGACATTCCCGTTAGTGGGCTTCTCCACAAAAAGACCGACACTAGTAAGGGGGGATAACCAGCACTAATTCAGTTCAAGTCATGTCTAACCCGTGTCAGGGGTAAAAAAAACATGAACGGCACTCTATTGCGCACTTCGAAATGATCATTGAGCTATATTAGGCGCTCCTTTTTAGGGTTCCGTACCCAAAGGGTAAAAACGGGACCCTATTACTGAGACTTCGCTGACCGTCCGTCCGTCCGTCCGTCCGTCCGTCTGTCACCAGGCTGTATCTCAAGAACGGTGATAGCTGGACAGTTGAAATTTTCACAGATGATGTATTTCTATTGCCGCTATAACTACAAATACTAAAAATAAAATAAAATAAAATAAAATTAATATTTAAGGGGGCTCCCATACATCATCATCATCATCAGCCAAAAGACGTCCACTGCTGGACATAGGCCTCCCCCAGAGAACGCCACCATGACCGGTCCTGCGCCTCCCGCATCCAGCGGACTCCAGCGACCTTCAGCAGGTCATCAGTCCACCTTGTGGGGGGCTTACGCCCCATACAACAAACTTGTTATAGCTAGATTATGGTACGGAACCCTTCATGCGCGAGTTGGACTCGCACTTGCCCATTTTTTATGCTACTCGAGCACTCAGGCAATATCTGTATTGTAAACATCCTTCAAATATTACCTAATTGATTGACGTGATGACGTCTTATAAATCGATGAACGCCGGCTGCACGCACGAAAAAGCATGACTCATTGTCACGTTTCGCCTGAGCAGAACGTGCAGGCGAGATCGCGAAACAAGGGATAGAGAGGCACGATCGGCCTAAGCGTTCGGCTTGTGACGCGTCTATTCTCTAAGGACGAGCCACGTCAGTTGCACCAGTGCAAAGGGTCCCGCGGGCCCACAAGGAAAAATAAAAGTCTTCCACTCCGTCGGCCGGCATATTACGTTATCACGTAAAATTATCGTCCGTAAACCGACTAAACAAAACTTTTTCGCGGTTATAGTTTTATTTTTAGATTATAATAGTTTGTTGTGTTCTTACAGCTGGTATGTATGAATTGGTAGATTATGCACTTGTCTGATAATGAAGATACTTTTTGTTTTTTACTATTTAATATTTTTATTGTCTTCTCTCCCTAAATTAACTACAGCGACGCATTTTCTATAATCGCCTACCAACTAGGGTGTTGCTTATTTTCTTACCCAGTACTCTCACCCCCTCATTCTGTTCTAGGACCCGAAAAAATGTCACAGATTTTTTTATTTTATTTTTTATTTAGTTTTAGGGGTCGCAAGTAAAAAAATCTGAAAAAGATATGAAAAAAAAAGTTTTTTCTTACAATTATGTACTTACAGAACGTACATAATTGTATTAAAAAATATATAGAAAAAGGATATCTAGTTCAATATGAACTACCTAATTTTTTTCTCATACACAGACTAATTCACTTGATATATAACTAGATTGATAAATTAGGTTATTCAAACAATATCACTGCTAAAACATTAGGGCGGTAGCGACCCCTAAAACTGAATAATAAAATAAATATAAAACCAGTGACGTTTTTTCGGGTCCTAGAACAGAATGAGGGGGTGAGAGTTCGGGGTTCGAAAATAAGCAACACCCTACTACCTACCTACCTTTTTATTGCTTACATAGGAAACCTCGTTACAGTGGGTGCAAAAACGAACATGCCGTAACTATCAATCAGCAAAGGCATTCTCCTCTCAAGATTTTTTTACGATTGTTTGCTGATGTAAAAAGGTTTATATTTAATAAGTAGTCAAATAGCAATAATAAACGCACAGGTATATTAACAGTAGAAAAATTGCGCGAGTCATCTAGCAAGGGTCTGAAAATGTTCGTCGAAACTCTTGACTATAAGACTGTTCGCCGAACGACTATCTGGACAATGATCGTCGAATCAACATCCCACAAGGTGGTCACCTCGTGAGCCGTGTTAAGGTATTTGCTCAGTTTGTCCTTCTAAGCCTTCACGAGGTTCTCGTCATGGGGGATGGTGATGTCGACGAGCACTGCCTGGCGCTTTGATCGATCTACCAACACGATATCAGGCTTATTAGCTACTCTAGTCCTGTTTGTGATGATAGAACGATCCCAATAAAGCGTGGCACTACCATTCTCGAGAACTGGCATCTGTGCATACTTTTAGTACGGCACCTCAGACCCCACAAGGCCGTATCGAAGAGCAAGTTGCTGGTGAATGATCCCAGTTAGTTGATTATATCTGTGCAAGTACTCACCGTTAGCAAGATGAGAATAATCGGACATGATATGCCTGAGTGACTCACCGGGACGGCGGCATACCCGACAAAATGTCGACCGTACCATCCTTTAGGGTCTAATCTCCGGTAATTAAAAATTAATTGTTCGTCATTCGTCCGTAATTGCACACACAAAACGTCCGGCTTCTCCGAAGAGATCGCCAAAGCGTAGCCAGGCACATCAGGCCTTTTAAGGGCCTTGTAGAACCGCCCGAGTAGCTCCTTGCTCTTCCTTACGGCCCTGCGGTCATCGGTGCTAACACCTTTGGTCTGCGCCAGTTCTCATTTGCCAAAAAAGGGGTGAGACAAACTTTATGTATGTAGCGTTCAGATGTAGAAATATAAAATTAATTGTATTTTAAATGCTTACAGGCCTATGAAGTCGTTGTTGGGGTATGTATTACGATTATGCACATTAAGATATAAGATACAAGTAAGCCATGTCAAAAATTTGCTAGTAAAATTTAAACTAACTGACATTTTAACGTAAGGTGAATCTTGAATGTCCCGCACATCTGTGGCTAAGCATACGAGGGGTGAAATTTAGTATTATCAACAAGTGGTTATATCCTTTTCCGGCCGATTCGATGTAATCTTTGTAGCGGTACTACATATATCGACGATTGAAATGGTGGACTTACATTCTCGCAAACATACTCCAACAGCTTTTATGGCACAGGTCCTCCTGTGGAGTCCAAAACATTAAAAACTCGCACTTATCAACCGAAACATTAGGCCATTATTGCAAGCCTTAGACTGACCAGAACTGGGCCAAACTTGGTGTTCCGAAGTCGTCGCTCTACGGCGCTTCATAATTTGGTATGCCTGTGTTAAAATCGAGACGTTTTTTCGGACGCCTAGTTTACAAATTTCATAAATAAGAAGCGCAAAAATCAGAACAGTCCGACGCAGAACATTGCCTTCTCATTCAGTTCTTATAATATCGTAAAGATTGGTAAGATTAGGAGGAGGTAACAGACAAGAACGAAACCTCGATTTGTATGGAAAAATTAGCAGTGGTATATCCTCCCAAATGAGCAACAAAGCTTTCGTATTTCGGGCTGCTATCTTCTACACATCGCATTTCTCGACCAATTCTCGTAAAAATTTGTGAGCTTATTTGATAATTATACCGTACACTGTATATGTCAATTCAGTTTCAAGTTTTATTTTCAAAATGGTGGAGAGATGGCGGTCAAAAACGTTGACACGTCGTTAACGGGTCAAATAAGGGTCAAATATTTCCGCCATTTTAAAACAGATTCGAGCTGACAGATCCACTGGTTCGTGGTTTTCTCAACAGAATTTTTGACGTGACAACGTCTAATAAATTGATGAACGCCGGCCGCGCATACGAAAAAAGATGACGTAATTGTAGCAATACTTTAAGATGACGTCATTGTAGCAATACTTTGTAGCGCCGTGGAAGGGAAGGGGAACCACGTAACTGACACAAGCCTACGTCATCATGCTGTTCACAGATACTCAAACTTTAAAATGTGGGAAGAGGGAAGAGGGAACACGGAAGAGGGAAGAGGGAAGAGGGAAGAGGGAAGAGGGAAGAGGGAAGAGGGAAGAGGGAAGAGGGAAGAGGGAAGAGGGAAGAGGGAAGAGGGAAGAGGGAAGAGGGAAGAGGGAAGAGGGAAGAGGGAAGAGGGAAGAGGGAAGAGGGAAGAGGGAAGAGGGAAGAGGGAAGAGGGAAGAGGGAAGAGGGAAGAGGGAAGAGGGAAGAGGGAAGAGGGAAGAGGGAAGAGGGAAGAGGGAAGAGGGAAGAGGGAAGAGGGAAGAGGGAAGAGGGAAGAGGGAAGAGGGAAGAGGGAAGAGGGAAGAGGGAAGAGGGAAGAGGGAAGAGGGAAGAGGGAAGAGGGAAGAGGGAAGAGGGAAGAGGGAAGAGGGAAGAGGGAAGAGGGAAGAGGGAAGAGGGAAGAGGGAAGAGGGAAGAGGGAAGAGGGAAGAGGGAAGAGGGAAGAGGGAAGAGGGAAGAGGGAAGAGGGAAGAGGGAAGAGGGAAGAGGGAAGAGGGAAGAGGGAAGAGGGAAGAGGGAAGAGGGAAGAGGGAAGAGGGAAGAGGGAAGAGGGAAGAGGGAAGAGGGAAGAGGGAAGAGGGAAGAGGGAAGAGGGAAGAGGGAAGAGGGAAGAGGGAAGAGGGAAGAGGGAAGAGGGAAGAGGGAAGAGGGAAGAGGGAAGAGGGAAGAGGGAAGAGGGAAGAGGGAAGAGGGAAGAGGGAAGAGGGAAGAGGGAAGAGGGAAGAGGGAAGAGGGAAGAGGGAAGAGGGAAGAGGGAAGAGGGAAGAGGGAAGAGGGAAGAGGGAAGAGGGAAGAGGGAAGAGGGAAGAGGGAAGAGGGAAGAGGGAAGAGGGAAGAGGGAAGAGGGAAGAGGGAAGAGGGAAGAGGGAAGAGGGAAGAGGGAAGAGGGAAGAGGGAAGAGGGAAGAGGGAAGAGGGAAGAGGGAAGAGGGAAGAGGGAAGAGGGAAGAGGGAAGAGGGAAGAGGGAAGAGGGAAGAGGGAAGAGGGAAGAGGGAAGAGGGAAGAGGGAAGAGGGAAGAGGGAAGAGGGAAGAGGGAAGAGGGAAGAGGGAAGAGGGAAGAGGGAAGAGGGAAGAGGGAAGAGGGAAGAGGGAAGAGGGAAGAGGGAAGAGGGAAGAGGGAAGAGGGAAGAGGGAAGAGGGAAGAGGGAAGAGGGAAGAGGGAAGAGGGAAGAGGGAAGAGGGAAGAGGGAAGAGGGAAGAGGGAAGAGGGAAGAGGGAAGAGGGAAGAGGGAAGAGGGAAGAGGGAAGAGGGAAGAGGGAAGAGGGAAGAGGGAAGAGGGAAGAGGGAAGAGGGAAGAGGGAAGAGGGAAGAGGGAAGAGGGAAGAGGGAAGAGGGAAGAGGGAAGAGGGAAGAGGGAAGAGGGAAGAGGGAAGAGGGAAGAGGGAAGAGGGAAGAGGGAAGAGGGAAGAGGGAAGAGGGAAGAGGGAAGAGGGAAGAGGGAAGAGGGAAGAGGGAAGAGGGAAGAGGGAAGAGGGAAGAGGGAAGAGGGAAGAGGGAAGAGGGAAGAGGGAAGAGGGAAGAGGGAAGAGGGAAGAGGGAAGAGGGAAGAGGGAAGAGGGTAGAGGGAAGAGGGAAGAGGGAAGAGGGAAGAGGGATTATATTTTTTTCCATATAAGCAAATCACGTTCTACGTTAAAAGGAACAACCATCGACTTGACTTTCGCAAGACACATTACAGCAGAAACACTTTTCATATTTCTCCTATCATCGTCCTATCCTCAACAAAATCACTCAAATAGGAATTAGTTAAGTTTAAGTTTACATGTACAATGTTTTAGTAAACAAAATATATTTCTATAGTTAAAATTTGTGCAATTATTATTTTCATTCAATTCCTTGTTCCTATTGTGCAATTTAATAATATTCATATCAATAAATAAATATTCTACCGAGAATAAGACGTTGTCACGTAAAATCTTCCTTCGCCCGTAAAACCGACTTTACAGGCAAACTTTTTTTTTCTGTTTCAGGGTACCATACTCCAAATATTGAATCAAGTGGCGAGGGGAATGGCGAATGTTATGAACGAGATGGACGGTAAACCACAACAGGTTTGACAACTATACTACAAGCATGTATCTCATGCTTGTATATATTCATTCTTTTATGCATTAGAAAGTTCCCTAAATTGTGATACAAAGTTTTATTTTCCATTAGGCTACTTCCATACACATGTGCCTAAAAATAAGGAGCGAAACTGCTTAGTTACGGTCCTGCACTTGGAACTGGAAATATTTTTTTCCTACTAGAATGAATAAAGCGCAGTATTTTGAGTCGAAATAACTTTAGTTTTTTTGCAAATGCAAAAAAACAAGAACATGAACAACAATTGAACGGCAATGATGATGATGATGATGCAATCACCGTCATCATTGAATCTACGTCAATACTAATTTTACGGTTGCTCTGCTGCAAGTCCAAATTCAGTTTATTGTACTCTCGATCTATTCAGGTAGGTATTTTTTTTAAGTATGTTGGTACATAATTCAGTACATATCGTGTACATCAGCATTACATAAATCACAAGACACTGTGGGGTTTCCTGGGCGCGTGGCACTACCATCTACCGCTGCACTACCATCCAAGCATGCAACAATTTTCCTAAAATTCGCTCCTGCTTCTCCATTCTATATGTACTACTACCGGCACTATATTGTGCCGGTGGTCTGTATGACCGAGCTAAGTCCCACAGAAGTTAATTATGTACCCAAATCATTACGGGATCCAATGCCGAACAAAAGGTAAATAATATAAAAAAAATACATTAATAGTTAAATAAACGTGAAAATGTTTGTTACAGAAAGACTGGAATATGCCCGCAGCCCCGACAACATTACGGAATAATTTGAGATACATGTTCGCCTTCGGGCCCTTTTTAGCAAAATTGGCAAAAGTTACCGTTACTTTTGTTGTAAGTATTTAATGTATACATCTTACAATTACTCTTGGAATTTTCTTAACAATCTTGGATTTCTTTATATAATTTATCGCTGAGCCTTGGCCTTTCTAAAAGATATTTAATTTTATTAAACAATCGACTTTAAAAAAGTCCTATTTAATCATATACAAAAAACAACGGCATCAGTTTATATTATTTTCGACTGCACACAATGAAAACATAAAATAGCTATGTTACTACGTGAACTAGAACTCAGGGGAGAGTATTATTTTGTTCAAAAAATTGGTTGAAATTACCAATATATTTGTCAAAATATGAAAAAAAAAAAAAAAGAAAGAAGGCCCTCTTAAAACGTATTGTTTTATATTTCAGGCTGGGTTACTCATTGCAGGGGTGAGATTGGTGCTTATTAAAATTAACAACAACTTCTAGTCACTTCTTGCAGTGCAAACAGCAAACTACGATATGGGTATGGCCATAAGTAGTGATAAAGCCAAAAATATTGCTGGATTTGGACGACACTGTTATACCTATGTAAATGTATAACAGTGTCGTCCAAATCTAGCTCGGGACACACGCCTTGATTGACTCCCATTTCTCACAAGTATCTGATTCTGTACTCCAGTAGCCGATGCCGACGATGCTATTTTATGACGCGGTTCGCGCAGTTTGTAGTGCGCCTGCCTACTGAGCTGGCGGTCCTGGGTTTGAATCCCAGCGGGGGCAAATATTTGTGTGATGAACTCAACTCCTGTTCCCAGTGTCCAGTTACTCATGTGTTATATATTATCTCTGACTCTACTCTTAAGCTTATGAAGGAAAGGAACGAAATGATTCTACAATCCTCTCGTGACGCGACCTTATATAGCCAGATCAATAGACGGATCTCCAAGTCCCTCACTCGTGACATACGCTGATTCAATACTATTCGTATTGAAGAAGCAATAGAGCGAAACAAGGGCTCCAAAGTCTTTGCCAAAGACCTGTCTATTGGGCAGAGCCAGCTCGCAAAATTAAGGACGGAGAATGGTAGAATTGTTTCCTCTAGACCAGAGCTTTTGAGGGAGATAGAGAGTTTCTATGGGCAGCTGTACACGTCAACACGCCAACCCGACCCCGATCTAGATAACGATCCAAGATCTAAATTAGCCCGGCACTATACCGAAGACATCCCGGACGTCAGCCAGTACGAGATTGCGACGGCTCTCAAACAGCTTAAACACAATAAGGCACCTGGTGACGACGGAATCACAGCCGAGCTTGTGCAGGCAGGTGGAAAACCGATCCTTAAAGCTCTTCAGAAGTTGTTTGATTCCGTCATACTGGAAGGGAGAACGCCTAAGGCATGGAACAGAAGTGTTGTGGTGCTCTTCTTCAAAAAGGGCGATAATACCTTGTTGAAGAATTACAGACCCATCTCACTTCTGAGCCATGTCTACAAGCTGTTTTCGAGAGTCGTTACAAATCGTCTCGCAGGCAGGCTCGACGACTTCCAGCCTCCCGAACAAGCCCGTTTCCGAAAAAGCTTTAGCACCCTAAACCACATACACACGCTCCGACAGGTTATACAGAATACCGAAGAGTATAACCTGCCCCTTTGCTTAGCGTTTGTGGACTACGAGAAAGCCTTCGACTCGATCGAAACCTGGGCTGTACTACAATCTCTCCAACGGTGCCAAGTTGACTACCGGTATATCGAAGTGTTGAAGTGTTTATACGAGAACGCCACTATGTCAGTCCGACTCCAGGACCAGAACTCGAAACCCATACCACTGCAGCGGGGAGTCAGGCAAGGAGATGTGATCTCTCCTAAACTGTTTACCGCTGCGCTGGAAGATGCTTTCAAGACTCTGGACTGGGTAGGGCTAGGCATCAACATCAACGGCGAGTACATCACTCACCTACTATTCGCCGATGACATAGTTGTCATGGCTGAGACCGTGGAGGACCTAAGTACGATGCTCGAAGATCTCGGTAGAGCCTCTGAGCGAGTTAGTCTAAGGATGAACATGGACAAGACAAAAACATGTTTAATGCCCGTGTTCAACCACGAGCGGTAAAAATTGGAGACTCTACGCTCGAAGTTGTGGACAACTATGTATACCTTGGACAAACTGTCCAGTTAGGTAGGTCCAACTTCGAGAAAGAGGTCAATCGTCGAATCCGACTTGGCTGGGCAGCGTTTGGGAGGCTAGTACGTAGCCTTTTCGTCCAATATCCCGCAGTGTCTCAAGACAAAAGTCTTTGAACAATGTGTGTTGCCAGTGATGACATACGGAACTGAAACGTGGTCGCTCACGATGAGCCTTATAAGAAGGCTCAAAGTCACTCAGAGAGCAATAGAGAGGGCTATGCTCGGAGTTTCTTTGCGAGATCGAATCAGAAATGAAGAGATCCGCAGAAGAACCAGAGTAACCGACATAGCCCGAAGGATAGCAAAACTTAAGTGGCAATGGGCAGGGCACATCGCTTGTAAAACCGACGGCCGCTGGGGCCATCGAGTTCTTGAGTGGCGACCACGCACCGGACGACGTAGCGTGGGTAGGCCTCCCACAAGGTGGACTGATGACCTGGTGAAGGTCGCTGGAGTCCGCTGGATGCGGGAAGCGCAGGACCGATCATGGCGGCGTTCTCTGGGGGAGGCCTATGTCCAGCAGTGGACGTCTTTTGGCTGATGATGATGATGATGAATATATTATCGTCGTCTAGTACCCATAGTTCAAGCATTGCATAATTTGGGACTAGGTCGACTTGTGTAAGATTGTCCTTTTTAATATATATTGTAGCATTACGCTACGGATTAATTGTCTTTTTTTACTAATCCGATGTTTATTTAAATTCATCACGGCACAGCGCCATCTGTTACAGACGAGTTGTACTCTTTTTCTAATGTCTTAGCTTGCATGAATTTTGGTTTCACTTGGTAGATTGCATGCTTTCGGAAATTGTTCGCTCCGTTCCCGTTAGGTGTCGCTATTCTCAATTGTACGAGTTTCGTTCGTTAGTCCGTAGCCTTATTTTCTTATAGATTTAGGTCTGGCAAACTGTCATTTTAGTATTTATATTTTTTATTTTGAATTTCAAAAATTAGATTTCATTCGTTCTTTGGGTTTCTGTGAAGGAAAAAATTGCTTGAAGGATTGGGATCGAGATTTTGGTTTTTGAGTCAAGAGGCATCTTACTGTTAAGATAATTGCTTGAGTTTTCAAATATTTTGACCGAAGTACTACAGTTTTTGTCCACGTTTTGCGATCCGAGTACTACAGTTTGTGTCTACGTTTTGTGATCCCATAAGGAGCCCTCCCCTTATTTTTCTGAGGGTCTGTGCGGTGCAGTTCAAGTAACGGCTGCAAGCGGTGCGCCGAGTGCTTGGTTCTCTTGCCGGCCGGCGTGTGATCCTGTGTGTGCGTCTAGCACAATCTGATTGCGACTGGGAGCCACAGTCCTCCATCCAGTGCCCGTCAGACCTGAACGGAACGGGTTTGTTTATTTAACCTGCCGTCCAATGTACGAGTCCTGCCCTTGAGGGCTTACAGAAGGTTGGTGTCATCGACGCGCGCGGCGCGACTGGTGCGCGCACATCTTCGAGCGGTTCGGTGCATTTAGGATAATTTAATTTTAGTGTAATATTCGGCCAAAACCAATTCAAAATTATTTGATATTTATTTGTTAGTTTTTGATTAACTGTAACGAGTTGTGATCTTAATGCTTATTTGATTTTAATGCGGACAAAGTTTTTTTTGTTCGTAATATTCCTCTAAATTCCGAAAGCCTCGTTCGTCGGGCACATATTTTCTTTTACTGCATTTTTCGACCATAATCATAACATCCATCAGCCATTCCTCACTCTTCACCAGCCTTTCAACAATTCATGCAACCGTTTTTAATCGCCAGCCCAGTCAAAATTCTCAGCCCAGCCAAAATCCTTTCACGTGAGAGAATTTTGACTGGTTATCGTCAAAGTGCAGTATAATTCTTCTTAAATTTGTCGCGAGAAACTTAATCATTTTGATTCAACCCCTAGAAAAACCTAAAAGTATTAAATTTAAGATTATTTGTTAATTTAACCCATTCATATCTGTGTGTTTTGATTTCGGTGTTAAACGTGTGCTGAAGTGATCTCCAGTGTAAATTATCGACAAATTCGTAATTTTGTACCATTAAACAATAAATTATACGTGTGTCAGTGAATGTGTTGTTTTTCTCATTTATTTATTTTTTTTATCAATTAAATTCATTGCAAATGGCGCCCGAACTCATGGTAAGTAATCCTGGAAATTTTTATTTAAATTTGTTGTTAAAATAATTTTTTTTCTTGTGTTGGAAGGACGGTGACCGATACCCGGTCGCGGATTAATAACCTATCGTCTTTGTTTCAGCCTACCACTACGAAGCGCTTTACGTAAATTTACTCAAGCGCTTTATGCTATTTTACTCAACTGCAGTTTTAGTCTGGCGACTTAACCTGTCATCTGCGTCGGTGTTCGAAGAAACTGCACGTTTTCGCAACACTGCAACTGATATATAATAATATTGATAATTGTTACGAAATATACGATTTGTGTTTTACTTTGTGAAACATACATAATAAAATTGTTGTTTAAACATTTTTTTATTTTGTCAATCCCACAGACATTTCCCGAGTTTTCTTCTAGTTATCTTAGTTCCCGTAGTTTGAACCCGTAACCGTTAGGGAATTTACGGTAAGTCAGACATAGTTTTATCTTGTTATTTTGTTCGCTTACTTAGCCGCTGGCTAAGTATTCTTTTGGTCCCAGGCTTCCTTACTTTGGTGCATTTTTAATTTTCTTCGTCTTTTCTCAACGGGTGAGAAGTGTAATCTTGGTTGTAGTCGCTGTCCATGAATCACTTGACTAGGACTTGACTAGGACTTGACCAGGACTTGACCAGGACTTGACCAGGACTTGACCAGGACTTGACCAGGACTTGACCAGGACTTGACCAGGACTTGACCAGGACTTGACCAGGACTTGATCAGGACTTACCTTAATTTTTTTTTTACCTAATTTTTTTTTTCCCCTAATTTTTTTTCCCCCTAATTTTTTTTTTCCCCCTATTTTTTTTTTTCTTTCCCCAAATTTTTTTTTTTTTTTTTTTTTTTTCCTAATTTTTTTTTTCTTCTTTTTCCCCTAATTTTTTTTTTTCTTCTTTTTCCCCTAATTTTTTTTATGTCGCATCTAAGTATGGAAGAGTCTATCGGTGATACGCCCCGTGCTACCCCAATGCAGAACCCCTACCAACCACGAGTCTTAGACCCGATGGCTAGTGGTGAGGAGCAGTTTTTTGACACGGAACCTCGTTTCCAGGACCTGCGCACATCCGGATATACTCCGCCATCCCTTATTAAAGGCGAATCTCTTACCAAGTGGAATTTGAATTTTTCCGGTGAAACTTGTGTTCGCGAATTTTTTTCTCGTGTAGAGGAAGAAGGAATTGCGCGTTGTGTTGGTCCATCTTATGTGGTTAGGCGTTTTCATGAGTTGTTGTCGGGCAGTGCCTTGAAATATTTTAGGGCTATCAGGTATCCAGGACTTTCATACACAGAGCTCAAGTCTGCTTATTTTAAAACTTTCGATATAGCCGATTACGATTTCAAGGTCGAGAGTCAGCTCCGCGCTTTGTCACAGACGGCGAATCAATCCGTAGTCGATTTCGTTATTCAAGCACGCGATCTCAACGCTAAACTCCGCATTCCGGTATCCGAAGATAGTCTGTTTAATATTGTTAAATATGGCATGAATCCTAAATATCACCCTTGTCTTGCGACCAACGTAGTCAGGGATATCGATGGACTGTTAGAGGTCGCGAGAAATTTCGAAGCTTTCCAAACTTCGCGTCCCTCTCGTTTTTCAATAGCACCCATCAACGCGGTTAGTACTGACATCCCCGGGCCTGTGGTCTGCATGAAGTGTGATGCGACAGGGCACAACTACCGTAGCTGTCCTAACATTACTGGAGCAGTATGCTTCAAGTGCAAGCGCGTCGGTGTAATTACACGCGAATGTCCTCATTGCAATTCTGCTCCGTCAAAAAACTAGTAAAGGGTGTGCTGAGAGGCCCAACAGTGGCACCCGTTGTTATTAATAAAATCCCGGATAATAGACTCTTTATTGAAGTTAGTGTTACGGATTCTCCGGTATTAGCGCTTTTAGACAGTGGCGCACAGACTTCCCTAGTGGATGTTACTCTTCTATCAGGACTCGGTTTAGCTTTTTGTAAAGACGTTCGTCCTCATGTCGTTTCCGCTGACAACTCTCCTATCAACATTTTGGGCAGTTTGGATATCCCAATTTATTTTAGCGGTATCCGTGTTTTGCATCCCTGTCTCGTAAGCCGTGATCTCCCGACAGCTTTTATTTTGGGAATCGAATTTTGGAATTCTTGCGGTCTTACTGACATTCTAAAAAAGGCGTTCGCGGATGGTTTGTCTGGGAAGCTTTTTGTCCCGCCACCTCATATTCCAAGTCTTAACCCTCCAGTTATAGGCGAGGTTCGTTATGTTCATCCACGCACGATCCTCACGGTTGATCAGGAAACTAAGCTTCAGTCAGTTATAAATGAGTTCGAGGAAATATCCTCAGATAAGGCGGGTTTAGGGTGTACTTCGTGGCTTTCTCACAAAATCGAGACTGTCGGTTCTCCAATCCGTCAGCGTTATTATCCTTTGTCTCCTGTCAAGCTTAAGGTCCTCAATGAAGAGATCGATAAAATGTTGGAGTTGGGGGTTATTCGTCCATCGCGGTCACCCTGGGCCTCCCCTGTTGTGATGGTTACCAAAAAGGATGGTAGTGTCAGGTTTTGTGTTGACAGTAGGAAATTAAACAGCGTCACCATACGCGATTCCTATCCTCTGCCACGGGTTCAGGATATTCTTGATAACCTACGCGGTGCTAAATTTTTGACCTCGCTTGATTTTAGGAGTGCCTTTTGGCAGATTCCGTTGGCGGACAAGGCTAGTTGTGAGAAGACGGCTTTTATCGTACCGCAAAGAGGTTTGTTCGAATTTGTGCGTCTTCCATTTGGATTGACAAACGCGGCGTCCGAAATGCAGAGGCTCACTGACATGATAGTCAATTTCGAATATACTCCTGATTCCGATGACTTTATTTTCGGTTACGTTGACGATCTAATTCTAGTTTCCCGTGATTTTCATAGTCATCTGCGACTTATTCGTAAGGTTCGTGATAGGTTGAAGGAAGCAGGTCTTACCGTCAATTTGAAGAAGTGCGAGTTCTGTAAATCCGAATTGAAATATCTTGGGTACATTGTCAATGAGCAAGGTCTTCAAACCGATCCAAAAAAACTCGAGGCAATTAAAGATTATCCTACCCCTTCAACTGCCAAGTCCCTGCGAGCTTTCATCGGCATGTGCTCCTACTATCGTCGATTCGTAGATGGTTTCTCTTCTATTATTGCTCCCCTTACGGCGCTCATCGGAAAGAAGAAAGGGCGCGATCCAATCGATTGGAATGACAGTGCTGGTGCAGCCTTCTCAAAATTGAAGGATGTCTTGATTAACTCTCCCTTAATGGCTTGTCCCGATTTTGAGAAGCCGTTCATCCTACAGTGTGATGCTAGTCAGGTTGGCTTAGGGTCAGTTTTGGCCCAAGAATTTGACGGTGTTGAACATCCAATCGCATATTATACCCGTTTATTTAACAAGGCCGAACGCAATTATGGGACAACTGAACACGAACTTCTTGCTGTTGTCGATTCCATCAAGCATTTCCGCGGTTACCTCGATGGGATGAAATTTAAGATTGTGACAGATCATATTGCGCTTAAATGGTTAGTCACTCTCGATAATCCTACTGGTCGTTTGGCTCGTTGGGCAACTTTGATTTCCCAATATAACTTTGAAGTTGAACATAAGAAGGGCGTTTTGAATGTCGTTCCCGACGCCTTATCTCGCGCTCAAGTGGGTCTTGTCTCATATGCGCGTGGAATCGATCCATCAGGAGATCCTTGGTACGAACGTATTTATCAGGGAGTTGTAGCTAACCCGCAAATGTTTACGGCGTTTGCTCTTCGTGATGGTGTGTTGATGCGCGAGATGGCAGTTGAAAACCCGTTGGTACCTAATCCTTGGCGTATTGTTCTTCCTGCTTCGAGGACCAGAGAGGCTATCGCTGAAATTCACAATGGGTTTCCTAATACACCCTGGGGTTATGAAAACGTACTTGAAAGCTCGGGATTTATACTATTGGCCGAATATGTATCGAGACGTTACTAGGTTTCTTTCTGAGTGTCAGGTTTGCAAGGCTTACAAAATCGCCAATTCGCAACCTCGCGGTCAAAGATTGTTTCCACGCCCTGTTTCGGCTCCGTTGGATCTTCTCTCGATTGATTTAATTGGACCATTGCCTGATAGCCGCGGTGGGTTTCGGTATATTCTTACGATGGTTGATGTCTTTACCAAATTCGTGTGGTTATCTCCACTCAAGAGGGTTAACGCTACGTCGGTTTCGTCAGCTATTGAGTCGGAAGTTATCTTGCGTTATGGTGTACCGGTTAACATACTGTGTGATAATGCAACGGTTTTTCATAGTCGTCAATTCCTAAATTTCCTTGCGAGTTATGACATTCCCGGTCCATGCTATACACCATACTACTCGCCACAAGCGAACGTCGTGGAAAGGTACAACCAGGTCGTAGTTACCACCCTGAGTATTCTAGCCGAGAACGATCAGCGTAGTTGGTCCGACCATTTACGTCGGGTGGCTCTTTATTTAAATTCATGTATAAATTTGGCTACGTGTTATACCCCGAATTTCTTGATGTACGGTCGTGAATTGCCAATGATTCGGCAGCGCGTTGAAGGCCAGGTTGTGGACCAAGAGGTGGGACTCAGCCGGGTGCAGCGTGCTTCGAATCTAGAAACGCTCCGCGAGGTGTATGATAGAGTTTCGGATTCGTTAGCTATGGCATTTTTTCGTAATGCTCGGAAATTTAATGAAAACCGTAGGTCGATCAGGTTCGTCGACGGTCAGGTCGTCTGGCGGAGAAATTTTCAGCGTGGCACAGCTGATGCGTTTAGAGGCGGGAAGTTTGCACCACGTTTTGTCCAGTGTCGCGTAGTTAGGCGTATATCCCCTCAGGTTTACGTTTTGGGCGATACTGATACCGATCATATTGGTACCTATCATGTGAAAGATATTCTCAAGTAATTTCAATGTAATTTTTTTTTGCATTTTTTTCTCTAAATTCAAGAAGCGCGTTTGTCCGCCTACTCCTTTTTGATGATTGTTTAGGCCAGGAATTTTTTTTTTTTTGCATGTATTCTCTAAATTCAAGAAGCGCGTTTGTCCGCCTACTCCTTTTTGATGATTCTTTTGGCAGGGAACCTTTTCTTAGACGACTTTCTTAATGATGTCATGATGTTTGTCATGAGACGTTTTTTATCTCACCTTTTTTTGGTGGAGATCTTTGTTCTTTTACTCTGTTTCGGCGTCCGAATTTCCATCGGATGTTATTTGCTGTTTGTATGGCTTGTAAGGGTATTCAATTGTCCTCCCTGTTGTGGGTGGTTTCTTTTTCCTCGCCTTTCGGTTCGTTTGTTCTAGATGCCCAGGCATATACCAGTCTAATTTTCTTAGGATTAGTAGTCTAGTTTACGAATTAGGTTAGAGTTTTAGTCGT
The DNA here is from genome assembly GCA_947623375.1 of Apotomis capreana. Classification (NCBI taxonomy): domain Eukaryota; kingdom Metazoa; phylum Arthropoda; class Insecta; order Lepidoptera; family Tortricidae; genus Apotomis; species Apotomis capreana. The sequence goes on from OX392520.1 coordinate 6,733,116, forward strand.
AGGTTTCTTGGGGGCTAGGCCCACCAATTGTTTTCCGGACGTGACTTTTGGCCTTTTGGGGCGTTATTATTGACTTCCGATGATGGGGTTATCTCATCATGGACGTGCTTGAACGTGTGTATGAGAGGTTTCGTTTCGGCGCTTGACGCGAATCGGACCTCATCCCATCTCTTCCGTTTTCAAGGCGTGGGGATTTGGTTGGTATCGCGTTGCAAGTTAACTCTCGGATGTTATATCTTGAAGGCACGGTGTTAGGGATAACGGTCGGTAGCCAGGCGCAGGCTGAGTCCTATTCCGATAGTTGCGTGTGGGCTGCGCGATTAGTCGGTTGGCACCGTGCTATCTTTTTCTCTCGCTCATCCGAGGCTGTTTTGCGTAAGTTAGGTTAGTGTTAGGTTAGGTTTATTTAATCTTTAGGTTTAGGTCTTATAGCTCGTGTACTGGTTGGGAAACCGGCCGGGTCCCATCGACTGGTATTCGTGTTTATTTAAGACGTAGTTTAGCTTAGTTTTTAATTTAGGATACCTGTCTGATTTGGTATCAGCATTTATGCCTGGGACCATTTAGTTCAATCGATTTCAATTAATTCCACTTTTTTTTCTTTTGGTAGTATGACTTCTGTTACAGGATGTTTGCCTTAAGCTGATTATCTTGACTCCATGCGTTATGTCTGTTTGTTTTAGTCAGTCATTTTTTTATTTGTGTGAATTCACAGATGTTTGTCGAATTTAATTTGGAATGTGGTAGTTGGGTCTGTTTAGACTGTTTTGGTAATCTTGTTGTTTCGGCGTTTTCTTCATTTGGTAGGGAGATGCTGTAGCATTACGCTACGGATTAATTGTCTTTTTTTACTAATCCGATGTTTATTTAAATTCATCACGGCACAGCGCCATCTGTTACAGACGAGTTGTACTCTTTTTCTAATGTCTTAGCTTGCATGAATTTTGGTTTCACTTGGTAGATTGCATGCTTTCGGAAATTGTTCGCTCCGTTCCCGTTAGGTGTCGCTATTCTCAATTGTACGAGTTTCGTTCGTTAGTCCGTAGCCTTATTTTCTTATAGATTTAGGTCTGGCAAACTGTCATTTTAGTATTTATATTTTTTTATTTGAATTTCAAAAATTAGATTTCATTCGTTCTTTGGGTTTCTGTGAAGGAAAAAATTGCTTGAAGGATTGGGATCGAGATTTTGGTTTTTGAGTCAAGAGGCATCTTACTGTTAAGATAATTGCTTGAGTTTTCAAATATTTTGACCGAAGTACTACAGTTTTTGTCCACGTTTTGCGATCCGAGTACTACAGTTTGTGTCTACGTTTTGTGATCCCATAAGGAGCCCTCCCCTTATTTTTCTGAGGGTCTGTGCGGTGCAGTTCAAGTAACGGCTGCAAGCGGTGCGCCGAGTGCTTGGTTCTCTTGCCGGCCGGCGTGTGATCCTGTGTGTGCGTCTAGCACAATCTGATTGCGACTGGGAGCCACAGTCCTCCATCCAGTGCCCGTCAGACCTGAACGGAACGGGTTTGTTTATTTAACCTGCCGTCCAATGTACGAGTCCTGCCCTTGAGGGCTTACAGAAGGTTGGTGTCATCGACGCGCGCGGCGCGACTGGTGCGCGCACATCTTCGAGCGGTTCGGTGCATTTAGGATAATTTAATTTTAGTGTAATATTCGGCCAAAACCAATTCAAAATTATTTGATATTTATTTGTTAGTTTTTGATTAACTGTAACGAGTTGTGATCTTAATGCTTATTTGATTTTAATGCGGACAAAGTTTTTTTTGTTCGTAATATTCCTCTAAATTCCGAAAGCCTCGTTCGTCGGGCACATATTTTCTTTTACTGCATTTTTCGACCATAATCATAACATCCATCAGCCATTCCTCACTCTTCACCAGCCTTTCAACAATTCATGCAACCGTTTTTAATCGCCAGCCCAGTCAAAATTCTCAGCCCAGCCAAAATCCTTTCACGTGAGAGAATTTTGACTGGTTATCGTCAAAGTGCAGTATAATTCTTCTTAAATTTGTCGCGAGAAACTTAATCATTTTGATTCAACCCCTAGAAAAACCTAAAAGTATTAAATTTAAGATTATTTGTTAATTTAACCCATTCATATCTGTGTGTTTTGATTTCGGTGTTAAACGTGTGCTGAAGTGATCTCCAGTGTAAATTATCGACAAATTCGTAATTTTGTACCATTAAACAATAAATTATACGTGTGTCAGTGAATGTGTTGTTTTTCTCATTTATTTATTTTTTTTATCAATTAAATTCATTGCAATATATAAATTAAAGGACAATCTTACTTAATTTTTATGCCAGTGGGGTATGCGATTTACATGAAAACGGGATTTGACTAAATATCATATTTTATCTGTTGCACATTGCCGAATCTGCTGAATTAATTAACCTTCAATTGTAATTCGTTGAGATCACAGGCTAATTCCATTATTTAGAAGGACAAGATTACGAATAATTATTTAACATTATTATAACTGTACTTTATTTCAGAATTTTCGATGACTTTTAAATATTAAGGTGAGCGATTATGAGACGAAGTGACTATTTCGACGAGCGAACGCAGTGAGCGTAGACAAATAATAATAATAATACACACAGTATTAGTATTACACCTCTCCGCCCTTTGCCTTCCGCACCGGTGTTGCCCTTAGGCCACTTTATGTGTCGCTATTTTGTGGGGGCCCATCTAGCGGGAGGCGAGTCATCGTCTACCAGTCCCATTTTTGCTATGAGACACTTTTGCTGGTAGACGCCCGATAGTCTCAACCCATAGCCCAATTAGCCAGTCCTCCATTTCATCCCCATAGCCCAATTTGTATTTAGATTCCATGTCTCCATCAATAGTTCTTGCACCTAACGGGCGCTATTTCTGTGTGCATCCCATGACACGGATAGGGACAGCATCCGCTCGATGTACACCTTGCATTTCATTAAATTGTCGAAAGGGCCTCTACGCGTTGGCTTCGGCTCCGTGCACGCCTCCCAAAGGTCCGGGACACTATTGTCCCGTGAGCGGGTGCGACATACAGGATAATAATAATAAATAATAATAATAGTGACCCATGCGCAAATCCCACTGTTTTTTCAACTTTGATTAATGGGCATATACTCCATTCCAGGTGAGATTAAACTTTAAAAGCAGGGATTCTTACCTTTGATGTGGAATTGTAATACAATTTTAATACATTATAATGTTAATAATGTATTTATTAATTAAAATTATTTAAATTTGCAGATTACATATTAAAACATACACATAACAGTCCCTTATAATATAAAATGTTAACAAATACAAAAACTTACTCAAATAACCCGCCCCGCACCATTCCAGGCGCAAAAGTTCCCAACACACTCGCTGCGTTACCGCGTTGAACAGCGATCGATAACCTCTGCGCCAGGAATGATCCGGAGCGAGCATCATACCCTTTCTCCCTCAAGCGACCCCCAAGCTCTTTCAGGAACGCCCTTGCCTCCGCGCACCAACAACCAGACGTTTCAACGGCCAGAGGAACAAACAAATACATACATTATAATATATATTTGTTTACATAACAATAATAATATTTTTCTCGAAAATAGTCGGGAATGTTGACTAGTTTATGGTCAGTCTAAATAAAAAAAATTACAATAATGTAGTATGAAATTCCTTAATTTGTCGAAGTATCTTTTGAAAATTTAAAACGGCCCCATAAAAAAATCATAGAACTTACTTCATATAATATTTCTGTTCCTTTTGCAGGAGTGACCAATAAAATTTTAAATTGTGTGAGTGGCGTTTCATTTATGCTCATAATGCAATTCTCGCTGACTATGAACATACGAAGGAACCCAGCAGAAACAGCGTAGTATAAGGACGTTCCATCGATTTGGCTGAATTTTTGTAAAATACAGTCTAAAACACGATGATCAATCGTGAAAAGTTGCAACGTTTGTCTGGCTATAATTATGCCATCAGTCGCGGCACTGGCGCCATTTATTGACACGATTTCCGTAACTTAGCTGCTCGAACAATACTTAGTTTTTGTATATATTACTGTACAATGGGTCGCCGATGGGGTACTTTATGCCAGTCCTATTCCAAATGCAAATATGCAACTGTTTTATAAATAAATTAAACGTCAGAATGTTTAAAAGTGTATTCAAGTAGTAGGTTAGAATGCGGAATGAATAAAAGTAATAAAATCACTTATCACTAACGATTTTTATCAATACGTACACAATAACCAGCATTCGTACCTCAAGTTCTATACGAAAGACATAGCTGATACCATTTGAATCTATAAGTTCTCAATGGCGCCGCTGCAAAGTACGAGTATGCTCCCCAGCGGCGCCACAATCAATGCCCATTATTTCGTTCCCTGGCATGTGCAGGTGCAGCTAAAAGCATCTCGCCGGTCCCTAGTAAAAAAGTCGGATCTGCAAAATGAGTCCTTTCCAGGAGAGGCAGTTTAAGTTTTTTAAAGATGTTTTTGTGTATAAAATTGACAATTTAAGTCCTATTATAACGAAATTTGGCCAAAGTTACTATTTTTAACTACTTTTAGACTATGTGTAAACAAAACTATAAATTATTTATTAGAAATGCCAGAAATAAGTCATGCTACCTTCTTACCTGGGAATGGTCATCCGATATCCTGTCGTAACTGCCACATACGACTTTTTTGCATGATATGGTTCGCAGTAATTAGTCGGATGTGGTACTAACGACTTTTATAATCGGATATTGTATTATTATTTATGTCGCAAGTGTCACTTACTACAATTGTATTTGGATTGCACACAGTGTTTTGTGGTGAGATACGACACATTAGCGGTATAAAAAACCACAGTTTTACCCAGTTAAATAAAATTTATAAATATCGTTCTTTAATTATGTTAGAATGATATAAAAAAAAATATTAACATAATTTTCGTCTTTTAATGTTCTTTTTAAGATACACTTATTGGGAGACGACTTTGATCATTTTTACAAGATCTTCGAGAGCCTCAGCAATGACTACTCATTTACTACGACGACATCATCAGAAGAGAGAAGGTTGCTCACGTCTTTGCTTTTGATATTGATACTAGTCCGTCCAAAACCACCAAAACCAACAGCTGTGATTTTTTTTTGGGATATAAGCACTACTTGAGAGACTGCAGCACCGTCTAACTAAGTCGTAGTCGAATCGAGAGCCTTCTCATAGTACAAAGAAATGGAAGTACATATAGTATACATATGGACGTGGTTTACGGTACCTAGGGTTTTAGGGTTAGCGATAACCAGCGTTGGGGGGCTGAAAGTCGTCAAACCTGCCTGCGAGACGGTTCGTGATAAGAGTGTCGACTACACAGTTTATAGGCATGATTTAAAAGCGAAATGGGTCTGTAATTTATAGGAAGGGTCACATAAACCGCCCTGAAGATGAGCAGTATATACATGCCAAACTTTTCGGCCATGCTCCTATCATTTTGCCCTCGATTATAACGTCATGATTAAATAAATTCTACAGGGTTTTCATTACCATTTTACCAACTGCTTTCAGAATCTTAGACATCGTCCCAGCATCATCCGCTGCATTTTTAAGTTATTTGATAGCCATACCAACCTCGTATTGGTTGCTATCTAGGATTTATTCAAATTAGTATCTCAACCTTGCCTAGAAACACGTTGCAATTGGACTGGTGCAAATCACGAATTAAAGACTGAGATCTATTGTTGAACCTTTGGTAATGAGTAGCATCGTCAGGGGAATGCAGAAACATACTTATCGCCTCTTTTAGTTTAGGAGTTCGAAGGCACCACTAAGGATATTTCTGTTTCTTTCGAAAGATTAGTTCCACTCTCACCGCTGTGGTCATGTGGAAGGCCATAAGTCTAGAATATTGATAACAACCAGGCTCTAATTTACCTATGCGTAGTCATTAACTAATAGCCATACTATCCGAAACTATAAATAATTTTAAAATTATACGAAATAATCATTCCTTGCTGAACCATCAAAGTGAACAACATCTACAATGCGTGATTAGCGTTATCGGTAAGACGTAATTAAAGTGCAAGTTGTTTACTTCAATATTTCCCAACTATTTGTTATTTATTTATTGCGCCATTATGGAAGTTCTTGATAAATGTATGTACTATTAATATTATTATTTTACATATATTTAAATAATAACATTGTTTTGCTTGTGGTCTACGTGACCCTTATTTGAAAACAAAACCTTTAAGCAGTACAAATATTCATTGAAACTTTTAATTATGTTCTCATAATTTCACACGATTGATATTGCACTGATTATATTGGCCATAAAGTTTTCTTTATGAGCTACGTAGTATTATGTGCCGGATGGTGCCGGACCCCTGGCTATGAGCCCTCTACGTAACTCGTAGCACCTGCTACGAGCGTGAGTGCTATGTAGTGAATTATCTACAACTATTCCTAACGTGTTTTCGTTTCCTTTCGGGTACTTTTTTTTACTGCACGTTATCGAGAATGCACATATTTGAGTTGTGGCATGCTGCTACTGGTACGCAAACTAAAAAAACACATCATATACTCAATTTAGTTCTACAACTATTTCCCGAGGATGCTGAAAATATAGATATCAAAACTACGCAAATGTATAAAAGAATTGACCGAGAGATTATTGAGATATTGGAAAAGTGTAAAAAGAACCCGAAGGGATCTAGTTATAAAGTATGGTGAATGGCTAAATGGAGTTGAAACCGTTAGTTTGCCTAAAAAAACAACCGCGACTACTTCAACTGAGGTTTTACTGAATAATACAAAAATAGGGCGGCCGAAGAAAAACTATGACTTGTGCAGTAAACGAACTCAACGTAGAAGATTGGCCGAACTATCACAGGTAGATAACTCAGCCGTCAGCTCTTTTATGGATGTGTCTTCTGACAGTTGCAGTATTAGAAGTGAAGTGAACGTCGACGAGGTGCTATCTTTTATAACAGAAAATAAGCTACCAAAGCGTCAGTATATTTCAATGCGACAATTTATAAATAGTAAAAAAAATCCCCACTTGCCATCATATCCCCAGGTTTTAGAAGCCAAACAACGGTGTTACCCCCCAGAACAAGCGGTGTCTGAAAAATCAAATGGAGATCTTCTAAACCGTCCTTTGTTAAATTCAGACCCATTGATTTCAGGTCTTAGGAAGCTGCCTAAGAAGAAAAAATCTATTTTATCAAAATCTGTAGTTAGTCTTTTAGATATATAAAACAAATAAAAGGGTTATTTTTAAGAACTAGTAATTTAAATCTAAGTATTTTTAAGGTGACTATTTGCTACATGCATTTTACACCACGTAAATTGCATGTCACGATCACGAGGTAAATAACTATATAAGTAAATATGTAGGTATTATTCTTTTGTAAAATATATTTTTCTTTATAGAAAATCATATTAGTAATGTTCTAATTTAATTTTGACAACTGTTATGTATTATTTATATTTGTTATAGAATAGTAAAATATGGTGAATTCGTGCAAATTTTTTCATTTTACTTTTTATTTTTTTCTGAAATATAATGAAATAATAATGAAATAATGAACTTTATTCTGCAAGTAGGCCACAAGGGCACTTTTACATGTCTGAGTCTACCGGCATTTCACAAGAGGAGACCACTGTTGAGAAGAAACGCCGAAAGAAACTCAACAGTAAGTCATTTTTTCAGAAAGCATAAGTAGTTAAATACTTAACTATTACAATGATATGAACTTAACTATACGTAGTTCTACAAAAAAATATAGTAAAAGTGTATTTTAAGATATAAGTGAGGAAAAGTGTAAGAATAAAATAAAAAACTACAAGAAAGCCTGACGGTTTATCACAATTTATCTACGTTTGATATGCTTTCTTATTAGAACTGTGTCCCTTAAACTAGTTAGGTACAATCTAAGAAGGAGTCAGCTACGCGGTTTCTGGTTCAGGCCATGCATTTTTGTCTGTCAGATAGTCCTCTACTGTATAATATGCTTTTGACATTAGAGAATTTTTTAAATAATTTTTGAGAGATGGAAAGGCTAATTTTAAAACATGATCAGGTAACTTACTATAAAAATGAATACATTGGCCTAAAAATGATTTACTTACTTTACGAACACGAAACTTTCTAATAGCAATTTTATTTTTATTTCTAGTGTTAAAACTGTGGACATCGGATTTTTTTGTAAATGAATCTAGGTTTCTAATAACATACATAATACTCTCATAAATATATTGGGACGCTACAGTTAAGATGTTTATATCTTTGAAAATGTCTCTTAAGGAGTCACGAGAATTTAGGTTATATATAGAACGAATGGCTCTTTTTTGTAGCACAAATATAGTCTGAATGTCAGCTGCTTTGCCCCAAACCAGAATACCATATGACATCACACTATGAAAATAACTATGATAAACTAAGCGAGCTGTATCAACATTACTCAATTGTCTAATTTTCCTAACAGCGTACGCCGCTGAACTTAATTTACCTGCAAGCACTGCTATATGTGGACTCCATTGCAAATTACTGTCCAATGTTATACCTAAGAATAATGCCTTATTCACTATTTCTAAACATTCACCATTTAGTAATATAGTAGGATCTACCGCCGTAACATTCGGTAAAGCAAATCTAACACATTTAGTCTTCTTGGCATTTAATAGAAGATTATTAGTAGTAAACCAGTTAAGTACTTTATCTAGTGTGCCATTAATTTCCGCATAGTCGGTTGATTTCCGGTGAACCTTGAAAATTAATGATGTATCGTCAGCAAATAGTACTATATTACAAAGATTTTCTACTATAGATGGTAAGTCATTTATATAAACCAAAAATAGAAATGGACCTAAAATAGAGCCCTGTGGCACTCCTAGCTTAACTATAGCTCCATTGGACTGGGTTCCATTTACATCCACTGTTTGCATTCTATCACTGAGATATGAAGACATAAGGCTTAAAGCATTTGAAGACAGACCATAATGTTCTAATTTCAAAATGAGTGTTCCAGGATGAACGCAGTCGAATGCCTTAGAAAAGTCGCAGAAGATCCCAATTGCATCACAAGATTCCTCGGAACGTCCCCTTGTGAAACCGAACTGTTTACTAGAGAGTAATTTATTTCTATTGAAGTGTCCTAGTAGATCTTTCAACATTAATTTTTCGAAAACTTTACTTAAAACAGGTAGTATAGATATCGGACGGAAATTAGTCAGATCACTCAAATCACCCGATTTAAAAAGAGGTATGACTTTACTAATTTTCATAAGATTTGGGAAAACTCCCTCTGCTATGCAACTATTGTAAATCAAAGCTAGGTAAGGTGCAATTGAATCTATGATATGATTAATTATTTTTACTGATGCTCCCCATAAATCCTCTGTTTTCTTTAAATTGAGTGATTTAAATGTTTTAATAACATCTACTGTATTTACTTGTCTAAATTGAAACTCAACATCACATTTCTTACAATTAGCACAAAGTAAGGTATGGGCTTCGGATGCAGATGATTTTAAACATTTTGTGGTATTAACTGCAATGTTGGAAAAATAATCCTCGAATGCCGAGGCAACATCATGATTTGACATAGTCTGCCCGTTTCCTCTGAAAATGTTGACTTGGCAATTGCGAGTTTTGGATTTACCAGTTTCTCTGTTAATAACATTCCAAATAGTTTTCACTTTGTTGTCCGACATTTTGACTTTAGAACTAATATAATTTGCTTTTGCGGCTATGCACACTTGCTTAAACAATTTTGAATAGTTCTTAACATAGTTTAAAAAATCTGCGTCCTTGTTCACTTCCTTCTCTGCATACAGTTCATAAAGCCTGGTTCTGCTTCTATGAATACCTGTAGGTATTCATAGAAGCAGAACCCATTAACTAAACTTTGTTTTTGTAGTCGACCCAGAAATAGTTTTCTTTTTGAAATGTGTATTGAATTGATCCATTATTATGCCAAATAAATCTTTGTAAGTACTATTTAAGTCGTTACATGAAAGAGGTAACATACAAAGATCATTATGAATTTCATTTTTGAATGATTCCAAACGATAACTAGTTATGGGTCTGCATGTTATAGTTTGTGGTTGTAGTGTTTCCTGTAAATTGTTAGGAAAAGAAGCTTTCTGCCCTCTATGATCTGAATTAAAACACTTAAATATTTCCTTTTCTAAGTAAGCACAATCACAAAAAATATTGTCTAAACAGGTTTTACTAGTTACACATACCCGGGTAGGCTCCAGGAACATATTGACCAAATGAAAAGATTTGAACAAACTTAACAGCTTAATAGTATCACTGGTCATTTCAAGTAAATTAACATTAAAGTCTCCACAAACTATAACATGTTTTTTACCTTTACATGCTATTTTTAAAACATTTTCCATAGTTGATTCAAATGAATGAAAATCAGTTGCCGGTGGTCGGTAAACACATATAATTACATAATTCTCTAATTCTACACAGGGAAAATTAACAATATCTTCTCGTTCTTTGGATTTTAAGGAACTTTTAACAATAATAAGAGAACCACCATGAATGGAAAATTTTCTAGTAAAACAGCTCACTAATTTAAAATTAACAAAATCAAAAATCAACTGTTCTTGTCTCAGCCAATGCTCAGTAATACACATAACTTGAATATTCTCATTATCCAAAATAAGCCTATTTCTAATTCCTTGCTGGAAAAACCCTGAATATTCTGGTGAACAATGTTAATATTTATAAACTTTCTTCCAGTAAGTACCAAAAAGTTACTTGTGCAGGCGTTGGTGTTACCTCTTATTGATTATGCTGATGTGTGCCTCACGAACATCACACAAGAGTCCCTCAACAAACTTGGTCGTCTTCTTAATAATGGTATACGGTTCATTTTCGGACTTCGAAAATACGATCATGTTTCATTATTTCGCCGTCAGCTTAACTGGCTTCCTATTCGTAGTCGCAGATCCCTCAGGATCCTTTGCTGTCTGTTTTCTATCCTGTTCGAGCCTTCTACACCAGGATATCTCAAAAGTAAATTCATTTTTCAAACTCCCCGTCCAGGCTGTGAACTTCGTTCCTCTCGAACTCTCAAACTTTCCATTCCTTCGCACCATACTGGTTTTATGTCTAATTCTTTCGCCGTTCAGGCATGCCGTCTCTGGAATTCACTCCCTCTCTCTATCAGACAAGCCCCAAGCAAGGTAGCTTTCAAGTGTATGCTGCGTAAGCATCTGCTGGAACAAGAGCTCGAATAGTTCATCCATCATCCCATGTTGTAGACTTTCGTATATATTTATATATATATATTATATTATGTATATATCTGTATATTTATTATATTATAGTGTGTAAAAGTAAGTAAGTAAGTAAACACTTTATTGTACACAAAAACAGTTACAAAATACATTTATTACAAATAACATAAATAAATAACATATGTAAATGTAGGTATATGTATTTTTGTATAAACAGTAATATAATATTTTGTATTTACTTGTACTCTAGATCCTCTCTGTACCATCAGATTTCTGATTTGCACCCACTTCTAGTATCTCTGTTTGGCCCTATGGTTGACTGGTAGAGAATGCCATTTGGCATTAAGTCCGCCATTTGTATTGACTTTTGTTTTGTGCAATAAAGTTTAAATAAATAAATAAATAAATATTCAGAGATGTTTCCGCTGCCTTACAATCTAGTTTAAATGTGACAAAGGTGTATTGCCACTGCAGACATGCTTGAGCCCACTAACTGAGGTATAAAATCTATTTGGCTCTATGTTAAAAGCTAAAAGATCCACTAGTGTAAGAATACATTTCTTAGGCATAGTTATCTTTTCAGAGGTCAATTTGAAGCGCTTGATAAATTTATTTATGTCAAAGAAATGCACCTTTTTATTGAAACATATAGCATTGTATAATATGGAGTTAAGGTGTGCTATTCTATTGTTATAGTAATATGGCATATTCTGTGAGTATGGTAGTGCACACAGTATGATTTTACCTATGCCATTTTAATATCATTTATTGTTGATATTAATTTATCTATACTAGACTTATCTACATTATGACTACTTCCTACCATAATGACTAATGTAGTCCTGTCATCAAAGCTTCCCTTTGAAAGATATTGACAAAATTTACTCATACTAATGTTAGGATAACAGAAATTCGACACTTTTTGACTGAGTTTGTTACCTAACATTGAACCCATTCCTGACCCAATCTGGTCTGAGTACACAACTGTTCTACTTACATGACTAGGTGATTGCACATTAAGCACAGGACGCAGCATATATATATACATAACACTCATATTTTTTAAAGACCTAGTAACGATGAATACACACGTATTTTAATTTTGCAATACTTTTGGAGAAATACACTTTTGACACTCTCTCCATACAAGCTGAACCATAGTGCCGTGGGGTAAAGAGCTTAGATTCCTACTGACTTAGATAAACTGACCAAGAGTAAGAGAACTATCAAGCGGTGAGGGCGACGATCAATTGAGACCAATAGAGACAAGTGACAAGGGATATGAAATCTAGTGATCACGATTCTCAGGACTAAGTGGTCGACTAAAGAAGAAGTCATGAGTCGTTACTTATTATTTAACTGTATATTTAATGGTGTAATAGGTAATGTTAGGAATCATAAGCCAAGTCGGGCCTGCGCGGCTCGCTCGCTTCGCTCTCTCGTTAGGGTCGCAGTTCAACCTAACACTCCTCCTCGCTTCGCTCGTCGTCGTACCTAACCTAAGCCAAGTCGGACCTGCCTTATGGTGTAATAGGTAATGTTAGGAATCATAAGCCTAGTCGGACTTGCGCGGCTCGCTCGCTTCGCTCGCTGATTAGGGTCGCAGTTTAACCTAACACTCCTCCTCGCTTCGCTCGCCGTCGTACCTAACCTAAGCCAAGTCGGACCTGCCTTAAGGTGATATAGGAGTGACAGCCTAATATATCTAGTGGGAACCACCTTTTTTGGTTATAGTAAAATCAACTTATATCTTCTGTAGTTTATAGCATTGACGAGTTATATGAAGTAAGTCATTATGATAAATACGTTTTATACCAAGTAATAAATATAGTAAATGTACATTATACTAAAAGTAATTATACCTATAAACCATTATATCAATTGTTACATTAGATCATTTGAAAATTATCTAAAACAATATTATACCATTCGTTACATTATACAAAGCAATGGTATATCAAACCAAAATAGATTAAGTGAAGTTATATGAAACGTCGGGCACCCGGTTGCGAGACTTGCATGCATGTTATGTTTTTGATGGGATCTCATTTTTTTAAAGTGGTCCTCCTTTTTTTGACCAGCCAAGACGGTAAATACTTCTTATTCTATTATACTCTGCAGTTGCGGAGTCGACGTGAACTAGATGTAAACCGCACAGACTTGTCACTTCCTCTTATGATCCATAATGATCTCTCTCAAAATCATTCAAATTCCACACGGTGTGGCAATAAAAGATGGACCTGACCACACGGGCAAAAGTTGACGACAGAAGATAATAGAGGAAGATGAGATAGTAAAAACAGCTGAAAAAACGGGAGGAGCAGAGCTCAACACCGAACGAAATGGCCAAACTATCTAAATTGTAAACTATTAGATAAAGCTAAAAATATAGTATATAATATATATTTAAAAGGAGATTTACTCTTGTTCCTATGCACTTACAGTGCGACACAAAAGAGTAGAAAACGGATGATAAAGGAACTAAATTTTTTTATACAAAATTGTTACCATATTCAAGCACTTTACGTCAAAAATGTGACAGTTGCGAAGGAAGTGGCGCCCTCATTTATTTTCTACTCTTTTGTGTCGCACTGTATGTTGCTGTGCGATGGCCAAGTCATTACATTTATTATAAAGATAAAGATGTGTAATATTAATGCAAACACTACAACGGTCATGGTAATATGTTTTTAGTTATGTAACCCGGTGAAAATGTATGTCAAAGTTGTCATATAGGCGGGGGGTCACTCTGATAGGGACTGAATAAATTAACCAACTTGGTTTTATATTGTAATCTCACAACTTTTAGCGGTAGAAGGTTGCGATGCGAGACTTGCAATTTTTTACATGTTATGTTTTTGGTGGGATTCTTATTCCGTAATTCCTCCACAGAACACAGTCGCAAGTAAAAACTATAAAAAATAAATTAAGTTAAAACAAACATTTAGTAAAACGAAAAATAATATTTAGTACTTCTATAGCAAGAATTCGCATTTCACTTTGAACATAAATTATAACCTGCTTTGCACCGGCCACTTAAAAAACTGCCGACTGATATCACTGTATTGTGACACCCCTCTACAGTGTACATTGCTATCGCAATTTCGCGTTAGCGAACTCGGCGAGCGGGGTCGGGGCGCGCGGGCGGCGCTCCGCGTCTTGCCGCGCACCTCACCCCCTCAATTCGGCCGTAGGGCCGGACAATATCGCCTTAAAGTCCATATTTGCTAGGCATGGGATACCAATGACATTAGTGTCAGATGGTGGTCCTCCATTTCAGTCGTTAGAATTTAAAACTTTTTTGCAGCAATGGGACATAGAACATAAAGTCACATCACCATATCATTCACAGTCTAATGGACAGGCCGAAAGTTCAGTTAAAATTGTAAAAAACATGTTAAAAAAATGTAAAGAAGACGGATCAGATCCGTACTTAGCGTTATTACAGTATAGAAATACAGCTAAAAACCACATGTTGTCACCGGCTGAGTTGTTGATGTCTAGGAAATTGAGAACTAAGATACCAATAAATGTTATCAAACTCAGACCAAAAACAGTAACATTCAGTGAGTACAAAAAATCAGCCATAAAAAACAATGAGGAAATGTGTAGGTATTATAATCAGAACACAAAGCCTTTGTCATTACTTTATCCAGGAGATAGGGTCTACTATAAGAAAAAACCCAACAGTACATGGGAAAAAGCTGTAATTATAAAACGCTTGGACAACAATAGGTCATATGTCATAAGAAATGAAAATAATGTAACTTATGTAAGGAATAGGGTTCATCTCATACATAACTATAGTATTCTAAACAGTGACTTTATGAAATCCCATCCCATGCAATCCAGTTCATCTCAAGGAGGAAGTGATCTGGATACAGTGACGGAGACAGGGCAGGAGGCGGACACTCCAGCACCTATACAGAGTCAAACTGTTATAACTGATAGAAAGACTACAAGATCAGGACGTCTCATCAAACCTACAAAACGTTACATAACAGAAATATAAATTGTAAATGTAATCTATCTAACCTATAAGATAATTTTCACACATATGCATGTAACTGATATTAATATGAAATATTAATGTAAGCATATTTTATATAAAATGCATATAAAGCATTAGCTTTATATAAAATGTAACTTTGAAAACTGTTAACAAGAATTTGATAGTAAGTAAATTGAATAAGTGTAAGACTGTACTTTGTGTTGTAAAGTAACTTTATATTTCATTACTGACTTGTGTATGTAATAGAAACTTAAGGAAAGGGATGTTTGGGTAACAACACTAGTCCAACAGTACAACACTATAATTGCTGTATCTATGGCAGCTCTCTTCTACCTAAGATGGCGTCATGTGCAACATTGATATTCGTGTGCTCCTCAGATTTAATAAAATAATTATTAGTATTCAGTATCAAGTGTTTTCTTTCACCATTATAACAAAGAGGAGGGGGGACAGAAAAGAAAATAGTAGAGAGATCAGGGAGAACAGTCAAATTTGGGTGTGGGATATAAACTGATAAGAAGTTTATTCCCATAACCTTTGCAGCTACTGCGTTTATTTGATCGGTATGGGGGGGAAGTGCAATTTGAGAGTAGGGGAACTTTTTACTAATCAATAAAGCACACCCTGCAAAACCGTCGTCGCGGTCATCCCGCAGGCAGGCGAAACCCGGGACTCTAAAATGAGATCCCGGACTCAGCCATGTCTCCGAGATGGCCGCCACTGAAACAGAGTGGTTATTGATCAGATGTATGAGGTCAGCTTTTTTAGAATTGATGCTGCGGCTATTCCATAGTAGATAATTGGCCGGGGGAGCCATTGGCGAAGGAGAGTTTCTTAGCTAAGGTCATCATTAGTGGGGCAACGTTGGGCGGTAAGCAGTCGCTCCATTTGGCGACAATGTTTGTAAGAAGTTTGAAAAGGATTTCCATCATGTCATCATTTGGAGTATCATTCTCTAAGCGTTGGGACAGTGCAGTTCCGTTTGGGAGTTGAGAGGATGGCGAAGCGACAATATTCTGGTGGACGAGACGATCGAAACTGGGAGACAGCGGGGTCCTACTTCTCGACTGACGTACCACGGATTGGCGGTATGATCTTGTGACATGGTTTTGGGCAGGGGAAGGGGGGCATAAAAGGGGGGTGATGTAAATAAGTAAAGCGCATTTACTAAAGAAATACTTGTATTTAAATAATTAACAAGACAAACAATATATTCGAGTCACACACGGTTAGCGGTCGCGATGCGAGAGAGCGAGAGAAGGCGACGGGGAGAGAGGGACGGAGCGTAACGTTCCTTCCGCTATAGTAGCGCCATAGTTTGCATTCGTTCCAATTCCAACATCCCCTCCTGAATGCAAACCCATTGCTGCTGTAAGGATGCTGAACTTCGGGCGAGGCAGGCCTTTGGTAAGTGCATCAGCGACCATATATTCGGTGCTGATATATTGGACGTTTACTTTTTTCGCAGCAATTTTCTCTTTGATGAAGTGGTAACGGACATCAATGTGCTTGCTGCGGGCGTGATAAGCACCAGAACCTGAAATACTGATAGCGCTCTGATTATCACAGTATAAGGTTAAAGGAATACCTGATAAATCATGCCAAAGTTCTTCCTCAAGTTGCTTTAGCCAAAGTGCTTCTTGAATAGCAGTGCTTAAGGCCATATATTCCGCCTCACTTGAAGACAGTGCCACAGTGGCCTGTTTTTTAGAATTCCAGCTTATACAAGCACCCTGAAAAATAAAAGTGTATCCTGTGCAGGATCTTCGGTCTATTGTGTCAGTAGCCCAATCCGCATCACAATAGCCAATTACATTCTTACTATCTTTCTTGAAAGTAAGTTTCATGTCGATTGTGCCTCTTAAGTATCTGAATATTCTTTTAACTGCAGCCCAGTGCTGGCTTGTTGGACAGTTATTGAATCTGCTCACAGAATTTACAGCGAATGTTATATCAGGACGAGTTCCCTGTGACAGATACAACAAACATCCCACAGCTTCCTGATATGGTATGTTTCTTATAATTTCACTTTCATTTTCGGCTTTTGTTAACTGAGTACCAGTTTCGAAAGGTGTTGGTACTGGTTTGCAATCACACATTCTAAATCTCTGCAATATCTTCTCTATATAAAGTGACTGATCCAGAGATATTGAATTTGTACTGTTCTTTGTTATTTTGAAACCAATACATTGCTGAGCAGGTCCAAGATCCTTCATTTTAAATTTTTCTCCCAACTTATCCTTAATATACTTCATACTTTCATGATTATTAAATAAACAAAGTATGTCGTCAACATATACTGCCATAAATATCATATCTTGTTCGTTTTTCAGTCTGTAATATATGCAAGAATCTACAGTTGACCGTGACAGACCAATATCTAGGAGGGCAGCGTTCAGCTTTAAATTCCACTGTCGACTTGCTTGTTTCAGACCATACAAAGCTTTGTTTAGTCGACAAACCTTATTCGCTATCTCATAGCCCGGTGGCAATGACATAAATATTTCTTCTTCTACTTCACCTTGCAAAAACGCTGATATTGCGTCCATTTGATGAATTTTTAAATTGTATTTTGAGGCTAAACCAATCAAGTATCTTATTGATGTATAACGCACAACCGGAGCGTACACTTGGTGGTAATCGACACCTTTTGTTTGTCTGAACCCTTTGATAACGAGACGAGCTTTGTAACGTGTTATGTCTCCTACATCGTTCCTCTTAGTCTTAAACACCCATTTGCAGGGAATTGATTTCTTGCCTTCAGGTAAATCCACTATAGTCCATGTGTCATTTTCAATTAACGCTTGATATTCGCTTTCCATAGCATCTTTCCATGAATCAGCTTTTTCACTACTTAAAGCTTCTAAGTGATCTTGAGGGTCATTATCTAATAGACTCATGGCTGATTCGAGACATAAAAATGAATTTGGTACTGAATCGTCAGTATGGCGCTGGCGAGGTCTTAAGTTAACATGACATACCGGAGAACTATTGCCAGAAGAACTGTCATCAAGCTCTGAAGGTTCATATGTTTTATCACAGGGATCATCAAACTGACTGTCATCGGGTGTCATTGTTTCCTCATAAATTTCTTCTTCACTGTTCTGCTCTATGTTTTCTTCTAATCCAAAATGTACTATTGTGTCATCTTTATTGTTATTGTCATCATCATTTTCGCATATATTATTTGAAGTACTTGGTACCGATTGACACTCTTCTGGGATTTTACTCTTAATGCCTTTTTCGCATTTTTTGACATGTTTTTGACAGAAAGTCTCCTCCAAAAAAACTACATCTCTACTCATTACTATCTGTTTTGTTTTTCTGTCAACAAAGCGATACCCCTTGGTGCACTCACTGTACCCAACAAAAGTCAATTCTCGAGACTTAGGATCAAATTTGCGGCGTTTTTCCTTAGGTATATGCACCATAGCTTGGCAGCCAAACACCTTCATATGGCTTAGATCAGGCTTAGTACCGGTCCATCGTTCTTGTGGTGTTACTCCAGGTAGTGAGCGGCAAGGAGATCTGTTGACAATGTATGCAGCTGTCGCTACAGCTTCTGCCCAATACTCGGTCTGTAATGAAGCATTAAACAACATACATTTGGCCTTTTCAACAAGAGTCCGGTTCATCCTCTCACTTAAGCCATTCTGTTCCGGGGTGTAGGGGGTACTTGTCTGATGTTTTATCCCAAATTGTTTAAGGCATTTATCAAATTTATGATTTTTATATTCAGTCCCATTAAAGATAAAGATAAAGATAAAGATAATTTATTTGTGAACATGAGTATTACATACAGTTGTTTTAAAATGAAAATATAATGTCCTCCATGTTTTGCCTTTCGGCGTACAAATTACAATTCACAATTGTTGATAACATAATTAAATAGCGAAATAAATTAAATCAAAAGTGGAAATATACATTCATGATGATGTCATACTAATATTAAATTAAATTGAGTCTTCATTCATATTACAATAACTTACGTATATTAATTACTACAATCATTTAAAAAATCATTAATGCTATAATATCCCTTATTTACTAACAATTTCATAAGTTCTCGCTTAAAACCTGCAATTGTACTGTCTCGTATCTCTTTAGGTATCTTATTATAAATTTTAGGAGCAATGCCGAAAATGCTTTTCCTCAGCAGAGCAGTGTTAGAGATCTGATTTAGTACCTTAGTGTTGTCACGTGCTCTTAGATAACTGTTAGGAATATTTCCTCGTTGAAACAGATCAGGATTGCTCTTAATAAATACAGCAACTTCGTAGATGTAGATTGAGGGAAATGTCAATATTTTATATTTTATAAAGTATGGTTTACAGCTATCTAGTGGTTTCAGGCCAAACATAGCTCGTATACATCGCTTTTGGATTTTAAAGATACTGTCCCGATCTGTACAATTTCCCCAAAATATCACTCCATATCGTAGTATAGATGCCACTAGCGCATGGTATGCGGATAAAACAATCTCTACGTTTACTATTTGCCTCAGTTTATGTAGCGCATATGATGATTTAGCCAGTTTTGAGCAAGTAACTTCAGCGTGTTTTTTCCAGTTAAGAGATTGATCTATATAAACACCCAAGAACTTTAGGTTTTCTACCTCGTCTAACTGGTTACCTTCATATGATATGCTAACATGTGGTATATTAGACTTGCGTTGACCATAGTGCAGCAGTTTAGTTTTAGATAAGTTTACTCTAAGATTATTCCTTGTTAGCCAGGAAATAATGTCATTTATTGATTCATTAATATCATTTTCATATGTCAATCTATTCTTACATTCTACAGTTACGGTACTATCATCTGCAAATAATGTCATTGGGCAATTTACTGCATTTGGCAAGTCATTAATATAAATAATAAAAAGCAATGGTCCAAGCACAGAACCTTGTGGTACTCCATATTTTATAGTTCTTTTCTCAGATAAAAATAAAGTCTCTTTTGTAGTCTTTGGATCTAATCTACATATTTCCACGTATTGGCATCTATGACTTAAATAAGATTCTAACAGTTGAAGCACATTTCCTCTTACTCCATAAGCATTGAGTTTTTTAAGAAGAATGTTATGATTAACAAAATCGAAGGCCTGGGTCATATCCATGAATACACTGCAAACTGGCCTTCTCTGATCAACATTTTTCATTACAGTATTAAGAAGATTAAATATAGCCATAGTTGTAGACCTCTGTTTACGAAAACCTTGTTGTTCGACTGTTAGTAAATTCTTCTTTTCAAAATAATTGTACAATTGTCTATGAATAAACTTTTCAAATATTTTTGCGAATACTGACAGCAGTGCAACGGGTCTATAGGATTTCATATCTTCCTTGTCGTCTTTTTTATGAATTGGTTTTATGATACCCGTTTTTAGCATGTCAGGAAAAACACCTTCACTGATGCTAAGGTTAATCAGGTAGCTTAGGTGTGGTGCGATATAGTCGGCAACATACTTAATAACATTTGTTGAAACACCATCATGTCCTACGCTTTTTTTATTTCTGAGGTCTTTTATAATTTTGTATATATCTATAGGAGTACTAGGGGACATAAACATAGATGTTGACCTGGTCATAATATTAAAGGAGTTAAAGCAGTTGTTTGAATCTACATTCTCAATTAATTGCGTCGTTTTATTAATAATAAATTCATTAAACTCATTTGCTATTTGTTTGGGGTCAGTTATAACAGAGTTATTTGATCTAATTTTCTGTATATATTCTCTAGGTCGGTTCATTTTTGTTTTATTTATTATTCTCCAGGCCATTTTTGTTTTATTATCAGCATTCCGTATGGCGTTCATATTGTGCAAACGTTGTGATATTTTGGTAATAGCTTTAAATCTAGCCGAATAGTTTTTCAGTTTCTTTTTATTAACTAACGAGGGTTTAGATCTGGAGGTCCACAAAAGTTTTCTTTTTGTTTTACTGCATTTTTTAATGCCCGGTGTGATCCATGTAGGCCGTTTAGTTGTCTTAACAGTAATTGTATTCACCGGAAAGCAAAGGTCATAGTACAATTTAAATGTGCCGTGAAACACACTAAAAGCTTCATTAGGATTATTCGTAAACATCATGTCATGAAAGGCAATTTTCTCCATACAATATCTAAATTTCTGAAGATTATCTATTGAATAATCCCGCTTGTCTACTCGCCAAGAGTTTACGATACCGATATTTTTAGTTTGAATCTTTAACAACTGTGCCATGTGATCTGATAAGGCGAGTTCGATTACATTTATTTCACAGGAATTTGATATATTATGTGCTATATTATCTATACAGGTACCACTGGCAATTCTAGTGACTTGCTTAACTTGTAACTTGAGATTATAACTTTTTAGACAATTAGCTAGTTCCTTAGTATCATTACTATTTTTTAAAGTATTAATATTAAAATCTCCACATAGTACAATATTATGTCTCTTTTTTTTACTTGCAATATGTAATATTAATAAGAGCCTTTCAAAGAATACTTTTAAATATTTTTGCCTTGATTTTGGTACCCTGTAAACGCATATAATAATTAGCTTATATTTAATTAATTCTATCGCACAACATTCGAATAGTCCGCATATCGACTGCTTTGCTATTTCTTCGAGTACCTTGTACATGTGGCCGTTTTTTACTAAGATGCACGCTCCACCTCGTTTCTTATCCCTCATGAAGTAGGCCGCTATGTGGTAGTTCTCGATGTCTAGCGTATCCTTGCAACTAGCTGTTAGGTTGTGCTCAGTGATACAAAGCACATCGACGCTTATTCGCTTATCTAAAAGGTTATTTAAACATACTGTAAGTTGTTCAGCCTTACTACTTAATCCGGCTATGTTTTGATGTATAATACAAATTTGATTATTCACGAAAAAACTCTTTAGTGTTCGGTTGAGAAGTTTGTATGTTTGGTGATGCAGCCTCTGTTTTGTTGTCATCTTGTATATGTCCCAACGTTTCAGCTACACCTTGGAATATAACTTTCATTCCGTAGTTGTTTACGCATCCAGTCCATTTATAAAACATTTTGTAGTCATAGGAGAGATTTTTGTTGCTGTCAATAATATATGCGTATTCATACTTCATTATGTCCCGATATATTAGTTTATTAAATAATTCCACTCTCCAATTAAACACATTTGAAAATTTGCCGCAGTTAAATGTTGGCAGGCACAGGATAACGTTCGTATGTTTGACCTTCTCTATGACTTCTCTAATGCATTTCACCAGGTGCGAATAATTCTGAGATTCCTTGAAGTCGTTTTCGCCTATCAGAATGATGCAGTGATCTTCCTTAGTGTAGTTAGCTAGTTTGTAGTCTATATTTTCGAGTAGACACCTTACCCCGACCCCTGGTGTTAAAAAATGGCAAATTTGATTTTTTTCTCCCAGGCAGTACTGCGCTGTCCGTAATATGGAGTTACGTTTATTTGAGCTTATTACACAGACCTTCCGTCTAGACATATCGCAACTATTAATCTCTGGTTGTTTAGGAACGCTGCTACATATGGTTGTTTCAAAATGCGAATGGGAAGTTGCATTGTTCTTGCTGTCTTCTTTTTTAGTTGATGACAGTTCAACAATACTATTTTCATTTACAGTAGGACGGATATCTCTATAGTTTGAACTGTTACTTGTTCCAGGTGTAGAAAATAAAATGTTTTGTTTTCGGCCCGCCTTTTTTATTCTAGGGGAGTTCGTAGGGCTGGCTTCACATATGTGGGTAAGTTTATTGATTTTTATAGAATATTCACTAATAGTTTTCTTTAAGGCATTATTTTCTGAATTCAAATTTTCAATTATTAGTAATATAGTTAATTCCTTTTCCATGGATTCTAGTCGTAAATATACACTCTCGGCGATTTCAGGACAGCTACGGTTTAATTTGTTTTGAGGCGATGAAGACGGCAGAGATGAAAATTCCATATCCATGTCTTCAGAATCAGATAACGAATCAAAAGAGTTCTTTGTTGGTATGTTGATTGCGTATTTCTTGCGTGTAGTAATATTATCCGGATAAGGAGAAAACCTTTGTTCCACATTGCAAACACTCGACGATAAGGATTTCTGGACCTCGGGTGTTTTATTTTCCTCAATGTTTTGTTTCTGTGTTTTTTTGTATGTACATAATTTACAAGTCCAGCATTATCCGTTCTAAGTGTCTTTATTTTTATGTCCAACTCATTTTCGACACTGCTTTTGAATTCTACAAATTTTTCTAATACTTCCGACTTTTGTTTCAGAAAATAGACAAATACCTTTCTCGAAAAATCGTCAATAAATGTTAGAAAGTACCTTGCACCTCCAAGCGACTGCTGCTCCATCGGGCCACATACGTCGGAGTGGATAATCTCGAGCAAGTTTGAAGCCCGCGTACCTTCATTTTTGAACGGCTGTCTTGTCTGCTTGGCTTCTATGCATGGAGTGCATGTATATTCCTTTTCTTGCTGGCTCATCTTGACACCTGTTGTATAATTTTCAATCTTGTCAAGGTCATTGAAGTTGAGGTGAGCCAGTCGTTGGTGCCACAGGTATTTGTCTTCTTCGGTTGTTGCGGCCATTGCCCATCCACTTTGATCGGTTAGTAATTTGTATGTATTGTTTACTAATTTCGCACTGGCCACTACATTTCCTTTGCTGTTGATTACTGAACAGCCATATTTGTCAAATTCTACTTTGTTTCCATTCATAATCATTTTACTGACAGAAAGCAGGTTTGTGGATAACTCAGGGATATACAATACATTGTTTACCTGTATATTGTCATACTGTCCCGTTTTCTCATTTGGTACTCTGATGGTAACTGTGCCACAGCTTTGTACGCGAAGTACTTTATTATTAGCAATCCTGATGGTTTTTACAGGCGGTGCTGTTTGACATTCAAGCCATTCCTCATGCATTGTCATATTAGCTGAGGCGCCCAAGTCTATGTACCAGCTGGTGGCATCATTGACAGTTGAAGCTGAAAAAGCAGCAACAAAACCATTCTTCTCACTCTTTGCTTCCTTTTTGTTATTTTTAAACCAACAATATTTCCCTAAATGGCCATAATTGTTGCAATTGAAGCAACGTGGACCTCTTGGCCTCTCTGAGGGATTTTGTTTACTTTTGTTATAGTGATTTGGGTTTTTATATTTCTTTGTTTTTGCATAAAAAGCTGTAGTAGTATCTGATCCTTTTACCTCCTGTAATAACTTGGTTTTGATCTGATCTGCACTAATTTTTATGCCTGAGCTCTCGATACCCATAATCATAGGCTTGTACTCGTCGGGCAATCCGGCCAACATAAGAGTCCCGAGCCATTCATCATCGACGCTAAAACTTATATTTCTCAACTTGTGTGCTGCCGACATAATTTTGTTTATATAATCTTCAATGTTTGCGCTTGTTTCTAGGTTTGTATTTATTAAATCTCGTAGAAGCCCAACTTTCCTGAGCAGGCCCGAGTCTTCAAACGCTCTACACAAATTGTCCCATACTTCCTTTGCTGTTGTAGCTTCTTGAACATGAACATATAATTGGGAATCAATAGACAAAACTATTTTCGATCTGGCTTTGACATCTTTCTTTTTGTCGGAACATTCCGCCATTGTTACACATACATATAAATCTTCATGTTGCAAATATGCTTCCATTGCAAATTTCCAAGTTGAAAAATTGTCTCTTCCGACTAATTTTTGGATTGACAACGTGTTCATAGCCATATTTAAGCGTTTTCATAGGAACCTGAAAAGATTTTGGAAGATATGTTTTTTACGCGAAAGTGAGGTTATACTATTTTTATTTTACGATTTCCTTGAAACTACAACTGAATTCTCAAAAACTATAACAGGTAGGGACAGCCCATAACCTGATGTAAATAAGTAAAGCGCATTTACTAAAGAAATACTTGTATTTAAATAATTAACAAGACAAACAATATATTCGAGTCACACACGGTTAGCGGTCGCGATGCGAGAGAGCGAGAGAAGGCGACGGGGAGAGAGGGACGGAGCGTAACGTTCCTTCCGCTATAGTAGCGCCATAGTTTGCATTCGTTCCAATTCCAACAGGGGGACTGCCAGGGCGACTCTGGTTCGGGGTTAAACATGGCTTTTGCCACATCGGCGTATGGTCTATGGACGGCAGGGTGAAGGGTAGCGGCCTCTTGGTATGAGATATTTCGTTCCGACATTGTTTTTTTTATTGCCTTCTGTCGACAAAATTCGGGACAACGCTGATCCGTCGCAAAATGCCTACCCGTGCAGAAAAGACAGGAGACATGCTCTGGAGCAACGTTGCAGCCTTCGCCAGGGTGTTTCTGGGCGCACTTGAAGCAACGGGCGTCTGATCGGCATTGTGTCTGGATATGGCCAAATCCGAGGCACTTTCTGCATTGAATGGTGGGGAGAACGTATACCTCAACCATTAAAGATGTGTAATAAGCGTAAACTCGCTCTGGTAACGTCTGGCCTTCAAATGTGACCACAACTGCCTGAGTTGGAACCCAAGAAGGGGGGCCACTCTCTTTAGGTACCTTACGTTGAAGGCGACGGGCTTTTAATATTCTTCCTGTACCTTCTTTCAACTCTGTAGCAGACACAAACTCGTCCATGGTCCACTCTGTAGGTACACCGCGTACCAAACCCATACGGGAAACCTGATATGAGGGGATTAGAGCAGTGAGTTTATTCCGTTTAAGACAGGGGTTCACAAGGACGTTGTTTGCTGCTGCTGCAGAGCTGAATTCAACCGACACCCGGTTTCTGCCTATCGACCTAATTCCGTCTTTTTTAATACCGTTGACATGCTCTTTGTTAAAAACCAACCCAACCTTTATCGGTTGAAGGGAAACACCAGAGTTTGCGTTGTCAAGCTCGCGGGAGATGTGAACGATAAAGGGGCCATTGTCAATACAACCATATCTGCGGGCCTCGTCTAAGTCCGGGTGTTTGTACAATAAGGGATTGTGCGAATCAGCTAATTCATTATGTGTGTCAATTCAGACACTCAAGCTGACGCAACACATCGAGGACGGCTTCGAGCTCGGCATGGTCACTGGCGTGGCGTTTGTTGACCTATCCGCCGCCTACGATACGGTTAACATCCGAATCCTGCTGTCCAAAGTTGCAAGCGTCACGAGGGATAACGGTTTTGTTCGAATTATCGGCGAGCTGCTCCGCAACCGCCGATTCCAGGTCCATCTCAACTCAGAAAGGAGCCGCTGGCGTCGTCAAAACAATGGTCTCCCCCAGGGCAGCGTGCTTGCCCCGACTCTCTTTAATATTTATACGAACGACCAGCCCAGCCCATCGGGGACACAGCGCTTCCTCTATGCGGACGACCTAGCCTTGGCGGCACAGTGCCGTTCCTTCGAAGAGGTGGAAGAGGCACTTTGTAAGGCATTGGAGCAACTCGGACAATATTACAAAGCCAACTGCCTCCGTCCGAACCCCAGCAAAACACAAACCTGCGCGTTTCATCTACGTAACCGTCAAGCGCATAGACCACTGCACGTGATGTGGGATGGAGCTGTGATCGAGCACTGCCCTCAGCCACGATACTTAGGAATCTCACTGGACAGGACCCTGACCTACAAGACGCATTGCGCCAACACCCAAATGAAGGTCAGCTCGCGCAATAACCTGCTGCGCAAACTGACGTCGACAAGCTGGGGAGCTTCTGCGCACACCGTGCGTACCACTGGACTGGCACTGTGCTTCTCCGCCGGCGAGTACGCCTGTCCAGTCTGGCATCGATCAGCGCATGCCGGCCTAGTGACTGCCGCACTCAACGACACCTGCCGCGCGATCACTGGATGCCTCAAACCGACCCCGCTAAATAGGCTCTACCCGCTTGCGGGTATCGCCCCTCCTGAAGTCCGGAGAGAGGTGGCATGCGCCATTGAAAAGCGAAAGCAGGAAAACGACCCGCGCCACCCAATGTACGACCACCACCCGCCGCCTGCCCGGCTCAAGAGCCGCAAGAGCTTTATACGGCACACCGCCCCCCTGTTGGATGATCCCTGCAAGCGGCGCTGTTCGCTGTGGCAAAGCCGGTGTCCCCCGCCTGACGTGTATGTGAGAGCCGCCGAAGAGCTACCGCCCGGGCAAAAAGAGCCATGGCCCATATGGAGGGCGTTAAATAGGCTGAGATCCCAAGTGGGCCGCTGTAAGCAGAACATGGCAAGATGGGGACTACTCCACGATCGGACAACCCAGTGCGTCTGCAACACAGCGCCGCAAACGATGGCGCATTTGTTGGCGTGCCCCGCATGCCCGCATTCCTGCTCTGAGTACGACCTGAGAGACGCGACGGCCAAAGCCATCAACACCGCTGCTCATTGGGCATCAACTATTTAAAATGGAACCTCGACACGAAAAGAAGAAGAAGATTATGTGTGTCCACGTTTTTCCTTGGGTTCTAGGAACTTGTCGGACGGCGATATCTCCACGGAATTAATATTTCGCTTTCGCTTGTCTGAGCTAGTAGGTGCGTCGACTTAGGGGATATCGCCTCCCGGATCGGGAGGTTTTTCTTTTTCATTGCCCTCCATCGAGGGCCCTTGCCTAATTTACCTAAATAGACTTAAACACTACTTACCTATGTGAAAAGCGGATTATATTATATATACAATAAAGTATGTTAGTTCACTGACACCACACAAATAAACTAATAGGGAGTTGTTGTAAACAGGATAACCTAAAAATCAACCTCTCTCACTAAGCGTGCTTCAGTCAATCCATTGTTTATTTTATTTCTAATCTAATTTTAAAATATGGCTTCCATCAGGTTAATGATGATTTCGCCAATTTCAAGTTTGCTCGTAGAGCATGCCGTTGTTCGGTGAGGTTTTGCTTTTTGTAAATTGATAGCGATTTACAAAAAACCCACGCGGTCTACCGGGCCTTGACCCAAGAAGGGCTATGTACGCTTCAAGTTGAATTCTTCATTAACCATTCACTCATACGTTACTTCACTGCACAATAGGCTATCAATACTACACATTGAACAACCAAAATGAATAAATAACGAACAACTAAACTTAAAGGCATGCGGCCATCTTAAGTCACAAACCGGAGTTTATTTTATTTGAAATAATATGCAATTTGCTCGTTATGACATCTGACGTTTTGACGTTACCAAAGACATCATTGTATTTTCTTTTAAAAAAAAGGGGCATGTTGCATACTGGCTGATTAAGCCATATAGTTGTCTATGACACTTCTTGTTTATTATAATAAAATGTCTTCCAAAATTGCTTATTAAACTAACTAGACCAAAAAGTCGTTTGTCTTCAAATTCCCAATAAAACAGTCAAAAAGTTAAATCGGTCCTTGGTCTTTTAGTTCAGTTCAGTTCGGACGTAACAAGCGGTAATAAGTGACACGGAACCGAACGAACGACTACGATGATTGGTATGAACGAGACCCATAATACGCTTCCAAAGCGTATTCTGCACAAGTGCGAGTGAGACGCATAGGTTCACTTTGCTTCACTTCACTAACACAGAGCGGTCCAAATGTATTTGACAGTTAATACAGTTATGGCCTTAAGGCCAAATACTATAGAAAGCGATTTCGATGTCCATTGCGATTGGATTGAATGACTTGTGTGTGATACTTAATGGAGCCAAAAAAATACTTGGAATTGTTTGTTGTCAACAATGAGAATTTTTAAGTAAAAATAAAAGTTAGTTGATGTTGCAATTCGGAAGTGAGGGGGATTTATTAATTTAATTTGGTAAATACCTTCGTTATTTTAAATAAGTCTGTCTCAGTGAGATTTTGTAATTTTTATGTAGTGGACAATAATTTAATATACTGGAGAAAAATAGAAATTACGTCTAATACGATCTTACTTTAATAGGAATGTCAGTCCCAACTTAGGACTCCTAAGCCTAAATAGTACGAAGGGAAATCAAATATGCTCAATAAAAATTACTTAGTTCGACACTGAATAGATCTGAAACAGGTAAATCGTTCATACGGATCCTTTAGTTCCACGCTCTGTAATATTCTGAAACATCAGTTACTCATTAAGTCAAAGTTAAAATCAAGGTTTTAATTAAAAAGACTGATTGCTCATCCGATAATTTTAATTGATTAGAATCTAGCGATTGATGGGGAAATAGGAGTTAATCTAGTGATTGATGGGAAAATAGGCAAAAATATGATTATTGCACGTTTAGTAACGCTACTCTATTCAGGGTTCCGTACTCCAAAAGGCACAACGGGAGTTGATGCATATACCGTGCATGTTTATTTATTTATTCAAATTAGTTCCACTAGGGTGTTGCTTATTTTCTAACTTCGTACTCTCACCCCCTCATTCTGTTCTAGAACCCGAAAAAACGTCACTGATTTTTAAACTATGTAAACCGAGTTTTATTAACATTTATCTCGGATTTTTAATGGGCGGTAGCGACCCCTAAAACTGAATAAAAAAATAAAATAAAACATCAGTGATGTTTTTTCGGGTCCTAAAACAGAATGAGGGGGTGAGAGTACGGGGATAGAAAATAAGAAACACCCTGTTCCACAGTATTACAGTAGGTATAAACCAAGGCACTGTGAACTACATAATTTCATTTTCGAAAAGCCTTAATCTAGTTTGATGTAGGCGACGTAACTGCGTGGCTCCGTTGCGTCATCTGATCTGGCGCAGGTTTCGGCAGATTGCCCCGAAACCGCCGAAATACAACACCCTTCGGCCAGAAGTCTGCACTTGCGATGGTGCTCTGCAGCGGCCGCGGCACGCGCACCACAAACGAGCTGAAGTACACATAGTTCCGGGACTGCAGCTGGTGCACCCTCAGCGAGAAGCCAATCTTCCGGCGGACGTACTCCACCACATCATCAGCCACGGCGGAGTGATGCAAGCGCGACACATAGAGCGCCTTACTCGGTGTCGCAATCCGAAGACCAGAATCAACCGGCTCGGCAGTGCCACTCAGTCTTGCCGGGCGCCCTGCGCGCCTTGCTCTTCCTTTCCACCAGTGTGAATCCCTCCTTATCCACATTGGTGCCGGAGGACTTTTCTTTATCGAGAACCCGTACTGTACATGCCTTAGAAGGCAAGGAGGCCCGGTTAGCTGCGACAGGCTGACCGGCGACGTCAGCATAAGCACGCTGGCGTGACGTAGAAACTTATGAGGCGGCCGCACGTGCGGGGGGCGCGTGGGCGGTGGAGCGGCGGGTGCGGCACCTTTTACAGTGTCAGCAACACGCAAATTAACAGATTCGGCGTTAATATTTAGTAGAAGCGGGCCGGTCGTCGCTCTTGAAATATGATGTTAACCGACTGAGCTGGAGCACTATTTCGCAAACTAGTAACTTCGTTGCGTAACTAAGTAATAGTGACTTGGGCAGTTTCAAATTTCAAAATTATTTCGGCTAAACTTGTTTTAGGGCCACGATGTCCTTATACAAGCAGCTAACATCGATACTATCCGGAACATGAGACGGCAGGATAGGGGCACCCGTCGCCACAAACTCCGGAACCCGATCTTGGTTCTGCCTTAGGATCTTCATTATATCCGCAAGGGTCTTCTTTCCAGTTTCGTCCCCTTTCTGGTGAGGTACGTATGTGCCGACGATCCCAAGCGTCTGTTATAACACCTGTTTCGCTTCACAGATGTCCTCGACGGTGAAACTCGATGCCCGCGAACTGAACTGGACAGCGGTCACCGCATCCATCTTGCCTTGCAGCTGCAGCTTCTCCATTTGCTGCAGAAAGGCGAGGAAATCGTTCGCGATGGGTTGACTCTGATTGGAGGCACTCATCGCGTCGATTCGCAAGCAGTGGCCGGGCCGCGCTAATGTCGAATTAATATTTAATTTTTATTACTCATCGCCGTCTATGTCGCTTGGCGCACTGAACGCGACTCTCGACTCGACATGTTGTATCCCTCCGTCTTGCTTTGTCCTGATTGATGATAAATTTAAAAAACATCTAGTACTATACGGAACCAGCGCTCGAGCCCGAATCGCACTTAGCCGATTTGTTGTTAATCAATTTAATAATCGTCTTCGTCCTTCGTACCAATAAAAATCGGTGTACTTATCACTTTGTCTTCACTGTCGTTGCGTTATCATGCGTGATTTATTCCTGCTCTGTTTGCTGGCTGGTCTGGGTCGAGAGGTAAATATTCGTAGAATAAATAGTTCATACGTGACGATCCCTACTTTTATAACTAACCGAGCGCAACGCCGAAATTGGATCTTGGCCTCCAACACCAGATCACGCCAGTTAAGGATGCCTAGGTCCCTGAGATCTTTTTGGACTTCACTCCGCGATATCTAGACCGTCCTTCGGGTCTGCGACTACTCCTCTACTCCTCCTCCCTACTTTAATAAATGTTTGCTACTTTACAATACATGTGCTTGAAAAAAGTATTTTCTAAGTATACAATATGTGCGTAAGGTACAATGATGCCACAGTTGTGCTTTATACTTTTCACCAGCAAAGTTATTATTATTATTATTAAAAAAAAGTTTGATAAAATAGTCAAATACCGATTATGATAATATAAAAGTACAATAAAACCGCGAAGTGGTTCTATTAATCTTCCTAGATTTTTCCGACACAAACGAAAACCTAATGTATTTTTCACTTTCATTTAGGCTAAACCAGACACCTGGAATCCAACGGACACTGAACTCAAACTTAAATTGGTATGTATTTTTAATGGTAAAACAAAAAAAAAACATAATACCTATTTATTTGGTGTATAGTTGTATATCTTCAATTTCCATTGTTTTTCGAATAGCTTACAAAATAAAAAAAAACTATAGGAAAAGTAAATATTGTACCATAATATATTTACCTTAGAGTAAAAGTTGTACATACCGCATTTTCCTTACACCAACACATTTATTATATTTGTAAGGGACAGACAGACAGACAGACAGCCAGCCAGCAGGAAGCGACTTTGTTTTATTCTATGTAGTGATGATAAATTAAGGATACTATACTCAATAGAAAAATTTAAGCTCTAATTAAAATATGCCATACTTATAATATTTTGAAATGTTTGTATTTTGCTGTCGTAGATTCTATATTGAGTTTGACTGTTTAATGTTATGTTTAAATCTTACATTATTAAATTAGTGACTGCAACTAAATTAAACAAGAAATCCCTAACTGCAACGGTGACTATTTTAAATTTTATAAAACCTGTTAAATAGAAATAGTTCGTGTAACAATAAATAATAATAATTATAAACAGCCAAAATAGTATGCACGATATTTGTACCTCTTGCTGTTGTGCAAAATTTATGCAATCGGCCACATCTTAATATTGATCAAGTTTCATTTTTATGTTTCTATAGTTGGCAGTAAGTATCGTTGTAACTTTTGATCAATTTGACACATACCTATTTCTTTAAAAAAATATGCTATACCGAACCCCACACTTTTTGATTATGTTACAAAATTTCGCAATTTCTAAAGTGAAATTTATCACTATTTCTATTACAAAATAAATACAAAGAGAGACACAGTTAAAAAAAATCCTTAGCAGAATCGAACTGGTCAGTCTTAATTTCTTTACTGTTTCTATCTGTAATGAAATAATGTAATAATGAAAGAATGAAATAATTAACTTTATTCTGGAAGTACCTAGTACTTTTACATGTCTGAGTCTACCGGCTTTTCACAAGAGGAGACCACTGTTGAGAAGAAACGCCAAAAGAAAGTCAACAGTCAGTCATTTGTAATATACGACTCTTATTGTCAAGGTGTTAGAGTGCGTGTTCAGATATCCGTGGACGCATTATTTGCTACGAGATCTGCCATGTTACGGTAATAGGACGTATCTTACTATGACATCCGTATAAAGATACGACCTTTTATCGTAACTCGGCAGAATATCCGCATTATTAATTTAATAAAACCAATCATCCACCTGTGTTTTAGGATAACCCAAAGTCGATACAGTCGGCGCCGCCATCAGGAACAGAGGATTTGCATGAAAAGGTAACGTGATATCAGTATAGAGTTTGTTTTTTTCCCGTGAATGAGGACCAGCTTTCGCTATTCGCTGGGTTCGAAGTAGGTGGTCGGGGAACCACGAATCGATCGCAGCGCGCGCCGTGGCCAAAAAAGGAACTTTCGTCAGGCCAACTGTCACTTTTTACTAGCGAAGTTAAGGCATCTAAAAATAAATAAATATGCGGCACGAAACCTGGAGCGTAGTTAATTGCAAAAACAATGGCAAAAACAGTAATCACAAAAACAAAAACAGTAATCATAAATAAATAAATTTCCACAAGCAAGTTGGAAACGAGTACAACGAATTAAATGGATAATCGCTATCAAGAGGAAAAAGTTAGTATAACCTATAGAACAACATTTATAATATTATATCTTGTTTTGATAGCTAGACAGTTAAAATTTTCACCGATGATAAATTTATATTGCTGCTATAACAACAAATACTAAAAATAAAATAAAATAAACATTTAAGGGGGGCTCCCATATAACAAACTTGTTATAGATTATGGTACGGAACCCTTCATGCGCGAGTCGGACTCGAACTTGCCCATTTTTTTTAGTAAACAAATAACTAAATGTTTGTTTCAGATACTCTCACCTCTATCAGTTCTAGCGGGCACTGAAAGGGTAATCAATCCTAAACTCACAGACGGAAGCCTCTGAGTCTGAGTAGAGACTTTGCCTCCTTGTGAATGTTCTACCGTGTGTATAATGGAATGTGTTCCGATTGTTTCACATGATGCCCACGGCAACTTTTTACTATCGTACTGCTTGCCATCGGCAGGGTGTTCATCCTCACACACTGGATCCTAAATGGCCGAGAAATGTGGGGTTCCATAGGAATTTCCTACCGCGAACGCTCCATATGTGACATGAGCTCCCTGCCGAGGTTTTCTCCGGGGGCTACAGCATGCAGTTCTTCCAGAGGGGGGTAAATAGGTTCTTAAAGGGTTGGCAACGCGCGTGAGATGCTCCTGGCGTCGCAAACGTCCATAGGCGGCGGTAACTGCTTAACATCAGGCGGGCCGCACATAGCTATCTGCCTGTCTGGGAATGTGAACAAGATAGAAACTTGACAATTTGGGAATGGGACATAGACGAAGAAGGAATGTTAACTAAACGAAAATGTTTGTAGCTGTCTATATCTGTACTCTGTTCACGCGTGGCACACCACGTTGCTTTGATCAGTTGAAATAATATATTGATTTACACTTACTAAACTTACAAGATTTTTGCCCACAATAAAGACAAAAACGCGAATAACGTAATCACACTAATATAGGCGAAAGAGAAAGTGTGTGCATGTTTCTTCTTCACGCTCAAACGGCTGAATCAATTTCAATATCTTTTTGGTATAAAGGTAGCTGACACCCTAGATTAACACAAAGGCTACTTTTTATCCCGAAAAATATATAAAAAAAATCCCGTGGGATAAGCGGGTAACATTGAGAAAATAATACTTTTTAAACTTAAGCGATTTGTAATAACAGTAGGTATAACTTTCAAAACGTGTGTTTCTTCTGTACTGAGTAGGTAGACGCAGATATATGCTAAACGTTTACGATATTTTAATGAAATACTTAATACATGTACAGTCAACCATTCGGGGATTGAACCAGTTGGGGATTTCTAGGCCACTATAGAACTTTGTCACAATGACAATGATATGAGATTTCAAGCGGCTTTCATATCGACGTTCACTGTGACAAAACTGACAAAGTACGAAATGGCCTTAATCAAATTGGTTGACTGTAGACATATCTCCTTGATTTTCAGCCGGTGATAGAAAAACAAACAGCACAGGTAAATTGGGTTACATTAATTCGTTGATATAAACATAATGTCTTAACATTAAAAGTGAAGCTGATTTGTTTATGAATAATTAAGGTATCCTTTTTACGGAAAAGCATCGGCAATTATTACTCATAATTATAATTCATAATGCTCCTAACTATCATTACATCATTATTGACTGAAAGATGTCCACCGCTGGCAACGGCCTCGCCTGAGGTTCTCCACAATTTCCGATCGTGCAACGCCCTCATCCAATAGCTTCCCGGGATCCTGCCCAGATCGTTGGTCCAACTTGTTGCAAGTCATCCCACATTAACTATGTCTTTCTGTACCCTGCGGCCCTTCAAGGAACTTCTTTTTTTATTGTACTATTAAGAATATAATGAGATATTCAGGATTTTTAAGGGAGCGAAATTAATGATTAATTAGTTCTAATAAAAGCGTATAGCGTGTCCGTGCGTAGCGTGTGTAGCAGTGGGGCTCCGGCCTAAGATAACGTTTTATTTTTAGTCTTCAATTTTTGTTCTAGCGCATTAATTAATGTTAACTGAGACATTTTGAAAATTTAGAAGATCTATATTCGACATGTTCGTGTGCTTTTTTCCCTACCGCCTGGCGGGATGGTAGTCAAATGTTTACCATTTTAAATATGTCTAATAACTTCGTAGGTTCACCTGTGCAGTGTTTATTTTAAAATATTATGAAACTAGTAATGTATCATTATTTTTAATGTGGGTACACACCACAATGTTTTATATCGAACCATCGATACAAAGATTAAAGTAGAAAGACAAATTTAAAATGCGTAACCTCAGTGTGTAAGGATTGTAAAAAAACTATTACGATTCAGTGACGTCGAAAGGAAATAAATAATAAGCTTATTTCGATACCTCCTACGTATACTGATGCAACTGACATTTTTACGATTTTCGTTTTTTTGCATATTTAGGATCAAAATACTTATATCTACATGCTATAAAATTTTCAAGACAAAATTACTGCTAGTTTTCGAAATAAAGTGACGTATACTGATACAACTAACACCGTTTTTAGGGTTCCGTAGCCAAATGGCAAAAAACGGAACCCTTATAGATTCGTCATGTCTGTCTGTCCGTCTGTCCGTCTGTCCGTCTGTCTGTCCGTCCGTATGTCACAGCCATTTTATTCCGAAACTATAAGAGCTATACTGTTGAAACTTGGTAGGTAGATGTATTCTGTGAACCGCATTAAGATTTTGATGCAAAAATAAAAAAATAATAATAAATATTGGGGGCTCCCTATACTTAGAACTGAAACTCAAAATTTTTTTTTTCATCAAACACATACGTGTGGGGTATCTATGGATAGGTTTTCAAAAATCATATCGAGGTTTCTAAAATATTTTTTTTCTAAACCGAATAGTTTGCGTGACAGACGCTTCCAAAGTGGAAAAAAGTTGGTCCCCCCCCCTCTAACTTCTAAAATAAGAAAATGAAAAATCTAAAAAAATCATATGATGTACATTACTATAAAAACTACCAACGAAAATTGTTTTGAACGAGATCTAGTAAGTAATTTTTTTTAATACCTATTAATACCTAACTTTGCACCTAATTTACATGGGGCGCTATACATACCAGGTGCAAACTTAACTTAACCACCTAGGGATGGAAAGTGTTTGTACGGAACCATCGGTGCGCGAGTCCGACTCGCACTTGGCCGGTTTTTTTTTTTATTTAGAACATCGTATACTGAGATAAGTCACTTGTACCACTGTACGCAGTACACCTATCAAGTACAAGTGGCAGTTATCTCAGTATGCTTGCTCGTCATCGTTGCGGACGTAAGATGTCCCACTATGCGCGACGGACAGTCGATGCGGGCAACGTCTTTTCTACCTACTACGTATGAAATTAGGCTTATTTTTGGTTATGATACAGTTTTCTCCAATCGGTACCGATGGTTGTTTGGAGTACAATAATAGCCAAATGTCGCCATTACCTACAGTAAACCAGAGTCACCACTAGGGCTGCCATCCGACCGGGTTACCCCGGATTTGTCCTAGTTTGAAGCCGTCCGGGGGCCGTCCGGGGTTTAATGTCAATAAAAAATAAAGCATTTTTTTTTATTTTATTAATGGGGGAAATCCAAGTTACGCCAAATGTCCGGGTTTTTAAGTCTTTGTCCGTAT
Organism: Apotomis capreana; assembly: GCA_947623375.1. NCBI lineage: Eukaryota > Metazoa > Arthropoda > Insecta > Lepidoptera > Tortricidae > Apotomis > Apotomis capreana. The sequence goes on from OX392520.1 coordinate 6,770,306, forward strand.
TCGGCGAATTTAGAGATGGCAGCTGCTTAGTTGGCACGACAGGCAATTGTAAAGTAAAATAGCTAAAAAAAATGTCGGTAACTTACGTGTAATTTAAAAAATATTTGGATCAACGAACAAAGAAAGTAAAAATCTAATCATGAGTTTAAATAAAAAAATAAATACGGGAAAAACAAGCCAAAAACAAATAATAAACATATAAGACAAAAATTACGTTAAATAGTGTCTGAACGGTTTTTTTTTTTAATAATAAATAAATTTTAAGTTACCATCTTACACGAATCGACCCAGTGTCCCAAGCAAAGTAAAGCTTGTACTATGGGTACAAGATGACGATAATATATAAACATACTTTATAAAGTACATGAAGAGATAACATCCAGGACCAGGAATAAATATTCAAGTTCATCACACACATTTTTGCTGGCGGCTGTTTGAATTTGATTGAAATGTATAATTTGTACAAGGAGTCGTTTAATTCTACCAAATACGAAGCGCAAACTTAGTCTGTTATCTTAGCGACAATACCGTGATATTTTCAGTCAAAATATTAAGTTGACGCTTGTCACATTTACGAGAATTTGAAAACACCTACTGAAAAACAAACATCCAAACACATTGGCACATGGAGGAAAGAGACTTGAAATAAATAGGAAAAAAAACTTAAACTTAACAAAAAAATGCGACTGCTGTATTCGACCTTCAAAAACCTTGTCATCTCCTCACGGTTATATAAGCATGTTTTATTACAATAAAAATTTAAACTGTATAATTCACCGCATTTGGTTTGGGAATGCTACTTGTTAGGTACTGTTGACATGACTAAATGACAAATTATTTGACTTAATTAAATTAATACTTCAAGATGATGTAGATGAATTCAGGTTTTGGTCTGACAATTCTGATGGACAAAATAGGAACCGGAATCTATAAATATTAAAACAGTAATAATGTTGATAATACCGCTGTAACAAAGACAAAAACACCATTCCCTAAGTGCGGGCTGTGATTTTAATTACCTTTTAAATAAACGTAATTTTAGTGTAAATTAGCTTTATTTATTGTCTTTCAAACGTAATTTGCTTAAATATCCTAAATACCAACCTCTGAACTTACTATATTGTACATAACATACAAAATAACCTTAACAGTATACTGGTACATAACGGAATGATTCAGGCGTATACTGGTACAAGTGACAAATCAGATGAAACCAACCGATCAGATCCATCCAAACACGAGCTATGAGTTTGTTTATATATCTAATAAATGATACATGTCCATAATAGGCATAATAATAATATAATTATCCATATTCATCTAATCATAGTTTACGACGTATACTGGATCAAGTGGTAGTTGTATCAGTATACCAAAAACATAGAACTAGTAAATTTCACGTATACTGGTATAACTACCTTTTTTACTAAAAGTACAATTAATTTTGAAATAGTAAATATGTAGATTTAAGGAAAATATATTCATTAAACGTATTTGAAATTTTCATTACATTATTTCAACGTATGAGTTAGTTATGGCACTTCATACCTTTGAACAGCCGTCCTGTAAAATCGTGATTTTGCACTTGTATCAGTATACGTAGGAGGTATCGATTTCACTATATTCAATAGATACTTTGATTTTATAATAATATTTTTTGTTTTTCTTTGGATGTCTTTCCTTCGATACTGATTGATTTCACTTGATTTTCTATAGGCAGCCCTTGAACTATTTCAAAAAGTCAAAGACAAGGTACCTATATTTTCATTTCTTATTTTTTATGTGTTCTGGCTTTTTTTTTATTTGCACGTATTGGAATAGAAAGCGGAAAGACGTAGGTACTCTACAAGTCTAATTAAGAGTATATTATTGAACTATATGGGAAGGTGCCCATCAAATTCATCCGCGTAATCGGCTAAATAGTATCCTGTAATCTTTGGATGTCCCGGTATCCCTGCCCCCTGTCGGATGGGTTATACTGCCTGTATGCAAACCTGTGCTTCGGGAACAGAACATCACTCGTACAAACAAGGTGATAGAGACTGAGTTAGCATGTGTGCATAATGCCGGTTGATGGCAATTTGAATCAGTGGAGTGTTAGATCCGCCATTCCTGATGATTGTACAGAAGTCGCTCTGTCTATGTTTGCCTCGTAGTTGAAGGTGTAGCTTTTTGAAATGTCCCTAAACCGTATTTTTGAAAATTACCTATTATAAAAATAAATTTATTTCAGATAAACGTAAGTAGAATGTAATTTGAGATGTAAAAAAATAAGAGAAAATGCTGGTAAACTGCGAATCGGAATCGCGTATTGAGGGTTCCGTACAAGAGGCGTAATTTTTTTTTTAATTTTTGTTTCTGTTCCACACGTACACATACGGAAATTGGACGGATAAACTTATCCAATTTGCTCCTAGGAGAATAACTTGAGTTTTTTATGTTTTGTTAAGAAGCTAGTATTTTTGATCGCAAACAGATCACGGTGGAGTAAACAGATACGGGTCCAGTGGTAAAAATCCTAAACCACGTCTTATGCTTATAATTAATTTGTATCGGTAGAGGTCAACTGAAAATTATGACATAAAACCCAGTGGATATAGTTTTAAACCTTTTGAGATTTGTATTTTGAAGAAATAAGTAATGTATATTGATCGTTTCTATCTCATTCTGTAGCTTAATCAATCAGAGTTAAATAACTTATTCATCAGCATCTTTTTTGTCAGCATTTTCTACAGCTATACTTATTTATTCCCAAAGAAACTTAATTAAATCCAGTATTTTTCCGTTTAAAAATATAATTCAATTTTATTGCATTTCCAGTTTGTAAGTACCAAAATTAATATTGTTATATTTTTCGTTAGCCTAGATTTTGCTTCAGTATGCCCATATAAGGGTTACCTACCTGAAACACTAATACAATACAATACAACAATACTTTATTGCACACCAATAAAAGTTTACAAAAGGAAACAAGATAAATACAATTTATAAATAACGGTAGACAACAGCAATTTCTGCTGCTGCTTTTGGCAGCTGATTTCTGTTTCCCATCTGTAACGTTTCGCCCAATTTTCATTTGTCCGTAAACTATTTTTCCCAAAACTGTTAATTTTTTCAGAATAATTATAAAACATACCTAACCTAACCGAATAGGTCCTTTAAAATTATGTTTATACAATCCTGAAAATATTACGGGTTTCCAGAAAAAGAATTCCTTAGGACAAATAAACATTTGCCGATACGTTGCAGATGGGATACAATGTTTCGGAGTTGAAATAGGATAGACAATATTATGAGCAAGAAGGCAGCTGGCCGGTTTATTGCAGACGGACAAACAGCCGTCCCCGATGGCGTCCCGTCAGTCAGATAACAGTGCATTTGGTTATTTTTATTACCATAAGGACAAAAAGTCATGAGCATCTAATACCTATACAAAGTTATGTTCAGCCGATCTGTTGTGGACGCCTTCGCCACAGCAGCGTCACATATTACCAGTGTAATAGGTACTAATAAAATAAAACACATATTTCAGCACCTGAAAGTTACGCAAGCAGTCCAGGTATGTACTTAGAAGAACGAATAAACACACTTATTTCATTACTCACCATTAATACCTACTAAGTTAATTGAAAATATTTCTCTATAAAAATATGTAGGTAAATGTTTACAATACGTTTTATGCTAGCAGACGCTACTGCTTTAAGTAATAAAAATTCAAAATATGTAGGTAAGTTCCCAATGGTCACAAATGTTTGTTTATGTCTGTCACGTTAAAGCCATATCCTCAGAACTGAATATTGCAAAATAATACGCAATATCAACAGGCAGACTCGGTTTCGCTTGTATTTATGTATACAGAGTCTTAACAACTTAACTAAATTAAGTATATCGCGTATATCCACAATAAAAAATGATCGCGTAGTGAAAATTCGTTTTCGGAGTTATGAAAATTCGGAGTACTTAATGATGCTTTCGAACAAATTAATCATCGGAATTTTGGTACTCCGTGCTAAGAGCACATGCGTTTTCAGCTCAGGTTGTAGATTTATTTTAGCCGTCAACAGTGCCCATTCATTGTAATTTTGCTAATAAAATCTTGCAATGTTTACACAGGACGGCGATTTACAATCTGTCACAGGGCAATTGCATAGTGTGGCTAAAAAAATTCAAGTAAGTTTGAGTATGAGTATATATAGTTTATTTATAACAACACTATCACGGACAGTTCGTCGAGAGGCGTAAATTAGGTCCCATTAACGCACCACGTCTGCGGGCGGCGACTTTTTTAAAGCTTTTATTTAACTTGCAATGTATGTACGAGTATGTATGTTATGTATGTATCTAAGTATGTTTGTTCGGGTGAAATCTTGCAACTCAATTTTGAAGCAGATATCGTCAACCGATTGAGCTGAAATTTTGCATACTTACTTAACTTTGATGACAATACAATAATATGGTACCATGGGGCTGATCAGATGATGGAGCCGGAAGGTGGCCATAGGAACTCTATAATAGAAAAAGCATTCCTACCGAGCTTGGGCTCTTTAGAATCGTCTCAGTGAGCATTTGATGGATATCCAAAGAAATGTACAGTCGGCTATAAAAGCTTGCCACTAAAATGACATTTTTGAAAGAAACTTATATCTTCGCAAATCTGCTACTCAGTCTACAGCTGAGCATTTCTCTCAGTTTGTATATAAAGGCAAATGCTTTGTGCCGTTTTTGTCTTGAACTTATTTCCATGAATCTTATCGGTGCCGCAGCATACAATTTTTCCACGTGAATTTTGTATCATTTTAGCAATTTTAATTTCACAAATTGTTTCAATAATTAAACATTTTTATTCGTATGAAACGTGTATGTGTTGTGCTCATTACACTCTCGGCTTCATTACACCCTCGCCTTCGGTTCGAGCCGCAAACCCGCCTCGACTGTAATGACCAACTTCAATACACTTGTATTATGCTGTACTATACTGTTTTTATGTATGATGTACATACTATTTAAATGATTATACATACTTTCAACTTAGTGTACAATCCTAATTGTGCCTTAATTTTCCCAACTTAGAGCGGTCCTGTTATTATTTTACAGGTAATTCCGTCGCCAAAAAGAGCAAGGGTATTTATTCTAAAACTGTATTAACAAGTAATTTGGTTATTTATTGCGTTCACTTTGTTTATTTAGTCTTGTCTCAAGCTTTATCAGAATATCCCTTTTTAGACATAAGACTGGTCTTGCCGAAACAAAATAGCGTAGATACAAAGTGGCATTATGTAACAATCTTAAAATTTAAGTAAAGCAATTGAAATGGATTATATCGCCTATATTCATCATTTGAGCCTCGTTGACGTTTCGATAACTTTCCTGTTACCGTTGTCAAAGGTGGACTCATTAAAAAGGTCAACTTTTGACAACGGTAACTCGAAAGATTCCGAAACGTCAGGGAGGTTCGCGTATATTCATTATTCAAGAAGATGATATGCGATATAATCGGTTTAAAATGTTTTATTTAAATGTGTAACAGTCACGGAAACCAAAGAGAGCCATTTTAAACTCGTATATATTATTATTTAATTTATTTATATTACAGGCAGGCATCGGTCAACCAAATCGGCAAACATCGGTATTTATCTGTCAATAATTGAATACTAATTATTTGGTTTTTCCAGTCGCATGATGTATATTTTCCTATCCTTTAAAGAAAGGCCTCATTCAAAGACGCATTGCGATATGCGCAAGTTGGCAGTGTCTGTTTTGTCATGACCGAACCTTAAGTGACATTGAAAAGTTGAAGTTTTAGATATATATGGCTAAAAAATCAAAATTGAAAAGACAGAGATTGTAACTGATTTCATGGGGCCAATCGATGAACACAGTTTCATTTGAGATGAGATCAGCAAGGTGGTTTTTATTCGTACGACTCGCATCCACTTGTTTGGATAAAGACGAATTTGTAAATCAATACTTAGTAGGGATTAGCCGGTTCTGAGCAAAGAGTACGTTTACCTTCTATTGTTCATCCTCTCAAGTGTACTCAGCACCCAAACGCCATCTATTAGCCAGTAGTTATAATCTGCTATTAGTTAATTTTCTCTGTACTGTAACGTTTACTTCACTATATACACGTATTTCAGACTGTTCATCGTGTTTCCCTCTTCGCGTCATCCAGCCTAGCCCGAATCCCTATTACAATTATGTATTATGGTGATATTAATAGTTTTCTTTTTGTTTTAGATGGTTAGTATACCCATAATATATAAGATTTGTGTTAAAGTTTCTTATAATGCCCTCTTTCTTTAAACCCAAAAAACTTGCGGCTATGAATCGTTTTCAAGTAAATTGTACAGTAATCGTAAAAGGCTTATCAATCATCTTCTATAAATAATGTCAATTATGACTATATTGGAACAATGACAATAATTTGTAAAATACGGTTTAATCTCACGTAAAAATTATCAGAAACGGCCCGACATTATGTTTCAAACTCTCATGGAGATCTTCATGAGGGATAGCTATTCGTGCTGTGCTGAAGACAAACGACTTGCTTTGGAGATGTCCCACGATAATTTTGATAAAATTATTAACAATAATAGTATTTATTTTAGATAGGACAAATATTCACGGCGGTATGTATTATTATTATTACTTTATTGCATACATTATCCATTATTTGTCTTTGGTAGTTGTAGAACATCAGACAGATAAATCAATGTTCAACCGTACGCGCGACATGCACTTCAAGGAGAATTTGGGTGAGTTTACCTTATGGAGAGAGTTACATAAAAGAATTGCTTACATGTATAGCAAGAAAATTGTTTTAAAACCAGTGTGTTGAAAAGGAAGAGTGAGTAAAAATGCGGGATGAATTCAGTTCACACGCAGGACACATAGTATTAAAAATAATTTAGAGAGGATAGTATTGGAGATTCTACGTACCCCTGACCCCGACAGTACCCTGACTGCTACCGTCGCTGACGCACCGGGGGTCACCGGACCCCGGAGCCGAGGCCCTATATTTGTCTCATTTCATTTGGGTAAGGTCGCGGGCAGAGATTGGATGAGGGCGGTGCAAGACTGATTGTTGTGGAGAACTTTGGGGGAGGCCCTTGTCCAGCAGTGGACGTCTATTGGCTGATATGATGATGAGTATTGGAACAGTCGTTCCAATCTCATTGCTGTTCTTACGTCTGTAAGAAATATATTTAAATACTTAAATAAATTCCTTCCCTTTATTAATTTCTTTTGGTCGGACGGCCCAAAGGTTTCGGCTTTGAGTGCTGCAAATTTATATTTTTTTTTTCAAAAAAGTTTATTTGCGCCAATTTGCACAAGATTTTATGGTTAGGTAGGTATATGGTATATAATGAATTTATATTTGTAATTTTAGGGTGCAGCTTTGAAGACATATGTGAATGTGTTGAGTAACGTAGACAAAGCAATGGTAAATATTTAATTAATCCAATTTCAATCACTAGATACTTTGAACTTTATGCTCTACCATGTAAAAATCATGATACGGGTACATAAAAAATTCTTAACAATTTGAAAACCTACATAGAACCATTAATACAGCAAGCACAAAGCACAGAGAAAAATTTGATATTTGTAACCGGGCGGAAGAGAACATGAATCGAACTCGGTACCTCTCTATTATCTACCGTTCGAACGTCTCAACCACTCTATCACCTATTCAATAGGAGACCTTTCAAATGTTCCTTATGCGACATCACTACACTTTGTAAAACAAAGTCCCCGTCACGTCTGTCTGTATTTTTTTTTATACAAAATATAAACGTCTTTTACACCATATAACTTAAATGAATATCTCAGGAGTTATCGTAAAGTAAAAAAAAAAGGTGCGGGTAAACTCAAGTGGGCGGGAAACGTATACAATAAAATAAAACCAATAAAAAAAAAATCTGCTGTTTAGCATGTTCATGAATACGGTGCCATATAAAAAAAAAATACTTCCCGGCTTAGGCCTTCAATTTGTATGAAATTCCTTTACAGTTCTCTCGAGTTGTTTCCCACGACGTAATACTTCGCAGCCTGTTATAACGCACGTTATGACGACATTTCACTGCATGTTTGAGAAAAGTAATTTCTTTATTGGTAAGCGACTGGATGGTGAGTGAGAGAAGTACGTACCAATATTTTTAATTTTTTTTTTTTTTCACAAAACTAGGGCGACGAAGAAGTTGATGCAAAAGCAAGAGAGGTATATTAAAATTAAAATATATTTCGCTTTCTTAGTTTGAGGCTTTCAATTTAGTTCCTACGTCTCAGGAACACACAAACCAATATTATCGGCTCTGGGGAGGATAGTCTTCTTATCTATCCCCCACGAGAGAGAGATTACCAGATTAAGTACAAAGAACTACATTTATGCACACCTCATGTTACCACCATCCGTCAACATTTGTACGTCAGAGCTTCCATGTCCTGCTATGTAACTTGAATAGATATTTATTATTTTGTCAAGTTCATGAAAATAAAATAAACATTTTTTTACAGCTGGTTTGTAAATTTTAAAATAATAATATTTTTATAATTATAAGACATTGAGAGGTGAGGCACTCACCTCTCAATGTCTTGTCTATGATCAGTTACAACAATGTAGACCTTACTCGAAGCCTTACTATCATCAAAACAAGCACATACTGCCCGCTCCTGTCGAAAACACGGCCGTGTTTCATTCGACGAGGGAGGTCTTGTACTACAATAAAACTAGTAGTTCGACAATTTGATCAACACAAGCACACCCGGTTCGCGGTTACGGTTGTATCACTAGGCATCGGACTTTCGATAGCAGGGTAGGACTTTAGAGAGCTATGGAGCCGAAAATTAAAATCCAATTGATACTCGTACCTACTCATAAATGTATGTCATTCGCAATTTTAAGTTTATAGTCAAGGACATAGTCAGAATAATATACAATGAATTTATTTGTATAGGTGTTGTTGTTTTTGTCATCTTAAAATACAGTTTTTTCTTGAGTAAATTGGATTCTATATTGATCGAACATCCAGTGGTGACTAGAAAATGCGTGATATTTACAATTAATATAGTTAAATCTAGGAGTTTGTAATTTTGTACAAATTTTATTTTATTTATAATTTTAGTCGTTTTATGATTGCGAATGTTAACCACAATAACCATAAAAGCAGTTTCGAATGAAATATGACTTGTGACTCCTCTGGTGTTGCAGGTGTTTATGGGCGACGGTAATCGCTTTCCATCAGGCGATACGTTTGCTCGTTTGCCCCCTATGACATAAAAAAAAAAAATAGATGAATGAGTATGAATAGTATTTTAATGTTAAGTAATATCGACTCCATAGCTCCCTAAAGTCCTACCGTGTTAACGAAAGTCCGATACCTTTTTAAGTTCAAGAAAATTAATAAAATCAGGGGAAATAATTCGTGTAGTTTCGAAAATTAGTACAGTTATACCTACCCTATGGTGTCTAGATGAATGAATGAATGAATATTTATTTGCATTAATCATGGTACAATAAAATTGGTCTGAATATTGATTTACAAGGTTAGTTTCACACGATTAGCCACATAGTGGCGTGCAATATTTTACTTAAAACTAGAATATGATCTGATCAAAAATCAGACCCGAGTTAAATTATACTAGCTAACAGTTTTCTTACATAACTATTTCGTTAACGCTATAAAAATTATTATCAGTCAACCATTCATAAAGCTTTCGCTTGAGTGCTTTGGCATTTAAAGTTTTGAGTTCCTGAGGCATCTTATTAAAAAGCTTGATGCTCATTTTTAGGCAGCTTTTGCTGTATCGTGCCGATTTTGGAATAACATCCAGCACGAGCCTGTTTGGGTCCCTACGAGAACGTTGATCTGAGTCACCTACTTTTTTGAACAAATTTTTATAGTGTTATTAAAAACTATCGTGAGACATCTTTACTAATTATAAAAACGGTATAAACTCACGTAAAAAATTGTCAGGAACGGCCCGACATGTTTTGAACTCATTTGGAGCTCTTCATCAGGGGTAGCTATCCGTGCTGCTACGCGACTCGCAACCCACTGCACTTTTAATCGCTCTTCTTGCCGCCCTCTGCGCCCGCGCAGATAGCGCGGCGCGGGGAGGGCAGGGCTCTTGCGCTGTCACCACTGGACTGTTTGTCACTGCATTTTCACTATTACCCACTGATACCACGCACACTTGACTTATTGTATCAACGACATTGTCTGAACGCGAGATGTTTTTTAACGCCGGAATCACAGGTTTCCATGCTGGAGGTGGAGCCCAACCACCGTCTCGGTTGAAATTTGGGCGCTGTCCAATTTCGATCCGCCGAGGAGAGCCGGTGCGTCCCATTTCGTACGTTTCGATAAGGCACGGTTGTTGGTTCGTGAGAAACGCTGTGTACAACGGAAGATACGTGAAGCTATCGAAATTGGACGGCGCCCAAATTTCAACCGAGACGGTGGTTGGGCTCTACCTCCAGCATGGAAACCTGTGATTCCGGCGTTAAAAAACATCTCGCGTTCAGAAAATGTCGTTGATACAATAAGTCAAGTGTGCGTGGTATCAGTGGGTAATAGTGAAAATGCAGTGACAGACAGTCCAGTGGTGACAGCGCAAGAGCCCTGCCCTCCCCGCGCCGCGCTATCTGCGCGTGCGCAGAGGGTGGCAAGAAGAGCGATTAAAAGTGCAGTGGGTTGCGAGTCGCGTAGCAGCACGGATAGCTACCCCTGATGAAGAGCTCCAAATGAGTTCAAAACATGTCGGGCCGTTCCTGACAATTTTTTACGTGAGTTTATACCGTTTTTATAATTAGTAAATGTTGTTGATATTATAAACCTTAATGCATGCTAAAGTATCCATCCATCGTCTCCTTCTAATAATTGTCTGTCCTTTTTTAGTCGCCTAATAAACTCATACAAGAACACACGTATTTCTAATTTATTTAAATCAAAAAGGGTTAAAGTGAAAAGTGAACCTCATTACATACAACATATGGTCGCAATCGAACCGGATTACCTGTGCATCGAATATCGGCCGCCCGGCCTCGAGAACAATAGCAAGAGATAAGAAGCTCAGCGCATCTGTACCATAGCATCGATCTAATGAGTTAAATATCGAAGTAAACAACTTTATTACGAAAAGTTATAAAACGTTCTTATTAAATTATACGTGAAATTGGAGTGGTTTTTACGTGAAAAATGGCTGATACACAAAAACAACTTATCGCCGTGCTTGAAGATACTGCTAAACTATTTCAAAAAACGCAAACTAACTTAAAAAAATGTCCAAAAGCAAGATTAACAAAGGGATACATCGAGTCTCGCATAAAAATGATTGACGGATACTGGTCTACGTTCAATAATGCGCACCAACAGTTAGTAAAGGTCACACCTGTAGAACAAAGGGGTATATTACCATACTTTTTGAATGAAGAGTTTTTTATATACGAAGATTTATATAACTCACTTCGAGGAGATTTGGTGGATATGCAAGGTGAATTGATGACCACGGATGACACGTCTATGTCTAATTCAAGCTTAATAATAGCAGCAAAACAGAACAGCTTGGTGCATCTACCGCGTATCCAGTTATGTGCGTTTAGTGGGAATTACGAGGACTGGCCTTCGTTTCAAGATTTGTTTCTTTCACTGGTGCATAACAATAAATCACTTAGCGACGTGGAAAAACTACACTATTTGAAAACAAGCGTCACTGCAGAAGCTGAAGCATTATTAAAGCATATTCAAGTAACATCCGATAACTATGCACAAGCATGGTTGATACTAAAAAACAGGTATGGCAACAAACGATTAATTCTGAATAATAATTTGAAGAAATTAGTTAACCAGCGTAAAATGACTACTCAATCAGCTGCTCAGCTTAAGGGGCTGTTAGATACAAGTACCGAGTGTCTACATAACATTAAAAACTTAAAAGTTTCTACCGACTCCTGGGATCCGTTAATAATATTTCTGCTCGTACAGAAATTGGACTCGGAGACGCATAAAAATTGGGAGGAGTATTCATACAAGAGTGATTCTGAACCATTACCGAATTGGAGTGAATTTAAGGATTTTTTAGAATCAAAGTTCCGTACTTTGGAGTTACTCACAACAAATACACGCGAGGTGAAAACAATTAAGGATCGCACATGTCATGTTGCCACACCAACTTTTGAGAAGAATTGTGTAATGTGTATGGAAAGTCATACATTGTGTCACTGTAAAGAGTTTACCCAGATGGAGCCTACAGAAAGAATCGAGTATGTCAAAAATAAAAACTTATGTTTCAACTGTCTAGTACCCGGGCATTCAGCGCTAAAATGCAGAGTGCCTGTGTCATGTAGAATATGTCACCGACGTCATCACTCACTTCTACACCAATCAAAGCAACCTGAGTCTGCGGCCTCTACGAGCTTTCCGCTGGCTTCTCAACATGTTGTAGATGATGCAGAAGAAGTGCAAGCTAACACTGTGATCGCGTCGCATCTAGCTACTAGACAAGGAATAGCACTATTAGCGACTGCTGTGGTGGAAGCAAGAAGCAGCCAAGGTCATATCATTCCACTACGAGCGCTAATAGACCAAGGCTCCCAAGCGTCGTTCATAAGCGAGAAGGCGACTCAACTATTGAAGCTCGAGCGACAGCATGCAAAAGGAAGCGTAGTAGGCGTGGGTTCTACGAGAACAGAAATCAAGCACGTGGTTCAGCTAAAGGTCAAATCACAGTGGGACACATCATTTGTCTTACCAGTTCAAGCGTATGCTATGTCAAAACAGCTCACCACGAAGATACCCACAAAGCAAATTATTGAACAACCTTGGCCTCATCTCCAGGGACTACAACTAGCGGATCCTACTTACCATATGTCGGGACCCATAGATCTCCTACTAGGGGTCCGAGAGTACGCTAGTATACTGCAACAAGAACTAATTAAAGGACCACCAGGTACACCCTGTGCACAAAAAACCAACCTGGGCTTTATTCTCTTTGGAGAGATTGACACGAAACCCCAAGAAGATACTTACCTCGTTATGCATCATCAGGTTGATGTAGATGATGTATTAAAATCGATATGGGAAATTGATACAAGCTCCAAGAGAAGACTTACAAAGGAAGAACATTTATGCGAAGAAATCTATGAAAATACAGTCACGAGAAATTGCGAAGGAAGGTACATAGTTAAACTGCCATTCAAAACTGAGAATCCAAGAGTACTCAATGGCAATACGAAAGCGGTAGCTACGAATCGATTCATGCAATTGGAGAGGAAGTTCAGAAGGTCACCAAGCTTGAAAACAGAATACACTAAGGTGATTAACGACTACCTTGAAGAAGGACATGCTGAAATTGTACCTGAAAACGAAAGAGAAGAGAAGTCAGTTTACTTACCACACCACGCAGTCATTCGAGAAGATAAGGAGACCTCTCGAACACGCGTTGTTTTCGATGCTTCCTGCAAGGGATCAAATAATGTATCATTAAATGATGAACTACTGGTGGGTCCCCAACTACAAGATGATCTAAGAGATCTCCTGATGAGATGGCGGATGAAATGTGTCTGTTTTGTAGCCGATGTGCAAAAAATGTACCGTCAAATATTAGTAACAAAAGAGGATGCCAACTACCAACGCTTTCTTTGGCGAGAGAATGAGTCAGATGACTTGAAAGAATATCGTTTACTTAGAGTCACATTTGGCACTGCTCCTGCACCCTATTTAGCAGTCAAAACACTCCAAAGAATCGCTATGGATGAAGATAAAAAACAAAATTATGAGGAAGCAACAAATAAACATAAAGAAATAGCTATTCAAACAATAAAGGAGGATTTTTATATGGACGATTTGCTATCAGGAGCAGCAACAGAAGAAGTAGCTATAGCAATGGCTAAAGAAATCGCATCCATTTTAAGCCAAGCTGGATTTGAATTGATGAAATGGTCATCTAACAGTATTGCATTTATGAAAACTATTGATGATAAGAAAAGATCAGCCAATGCTCAGGTGGAATTGAACCTCGATGGGACTATAAAAGCACTTGGAATAGTTTGGAATCTAGGAACTGATCAATTTCAATACAATTTCTCACTTCCACCGATGGCAAACAATGTTACAAAACGTGGAATATTATCAGATGTACAAAAGCTCTTTGACCCATTGGGCTGGATCGCTCCAAGCACCGTAATGGCGAAAATCCTTATACAAAAACTTTGGCTAGAAGGGCTTAGTTGGGACCAATGCGTTAGCTCAGATTTAGAAGACGAATGGAAACAGATAAGAGCTGATTTTGAAAATGTTAAAGATATTAAGATCGCACGATGGCTTGATACTACAAACGCTGATGGGGAAAACATACAAATACATGGCTTTAGTGACTCTTCAATGCGTGCTTACGCTGCCGTCGTATACGTAAGGACGGAAACTGAAAATAAAGTAACAACCAAGATTGTGGCTGCACGAACAAGAGTCGCACCCCTGAAAACGGTTTCTCTGCCACGACTGGAGCTATGTGGAGCATTACTCCTTTCTAAACTGATGAAACAGATTGGGCAGGCAATGAGAATACCGACGACAAACATGTTTGCCTGGACTGACTCTTCGATAGTAATCGCGTGGCTTTGTGGAGAACCTAATAGATGGAAGCCGTTTGTGGCTAATCGTGTCGTAGAGATAGTTGAGAATCTAAATAACAAACACTGGCACCATGTACAGTCTCACGAAAATCCAGCTGACGTAGCTTCGCGTGGGATGATGTTATCCACGTTGAAAGGCTGCGACTTGTGGTGGAAGGGACCGAGCTGGCTATCTGAAAGGGAAATTAAAATTAGTAATCCAGAAACATATACAACAGATGAAGAAATGAAGACACAGAAAATACAAGCTTACCTTAACGTCGACAATCTAGAAAAACAAGAAAAAAAATTGACTTCGCAATTCGAAAATTTCGATAGCTTAAATGAATTACTGAAAAGTATTGTCTATTGTCGCAGATTCTTAAATTACAAGAAGCAAGCTAACGATCTAGTTAAAGCTATTACAACTATTGAATTAGAAAACGCTCTTAATATTTGTATAAAACGGACACAAGAAGAAGAATTCCAGGAAGATATTGATCAATTAACAGCTAACAAACAAGTAAAAAGGAAGAGTCGCTTAAGATCACTGGCTCCATACTTAGATGAAAATAAAGTCCTTAGGGTGGGCGGTCGCCTCAGACATGCTGATTTAGATGAAAATAGAAAACATCCCATCATTCTAGGGCACAATGGTTCATTGGTAAAACTAATAATTGCTGACGCACATGCCAGAACCCTTCATGGTACTATGCCTAAAATGTTATGCTACATACGTTCGAAATTCTGGATATTAAAGGGCAAATCATTAACAAAACAGTATATCCGAAAATGTCTTACATGTGCAAAACAAAGTGCAACTGCTAAAACTCAAATTATGGGAGACCTGCCAGAAGAAAGAGTTACTCCAGCAAGACCATTTCTACACAGTGGAGTAGACTTCGCAGGTCCTTATCAAATACTGAGCTCTAAGGGAAGAGGAGCGAAGACTGTGAAGTCCTACATTGCAATTTTTATCTGCATGTCGGTTAAGGCTATTCATATTGAACTGGTTGGAGATCTTACCTCAGAAGCATTCATAGGGGCCTTCAAACGCTTTGTCGCTAGAAGAGGAAAATGTAGCCACCTATGGAGCGATCAAGGAAGAAACTTTGTGGGTGCGAATAAAGAACTTGTAAATGCCTGGAACGAAGCTAAATTAAACTTCACTGGAAACATAGCAGAGACACTTGCAACGGAGGGCACCCAATGGCATTTTGTGCCTGCTTATAGTCCCAATTTTGGTGGATTGTGGGAGGCTGGCGTCAAATCCATAAAATATCATCTAAAGAGAATATTGACAACAAATTTGACGTTCGAAGAGATGACCACTGTACTGCATCAAATCGAAGCCTGTTTAAATTCCCGGCCTTTATGTCCACTCGATAACACAGACTTTGAGAATGTTGACCCTCTTACACCAGGTCACTTCTTAATAGGAGAATCACCTATCGTTGTTCCATCGGCGGAGTTTAAAGAATCAAAAATACATACTTTATCTCGCTGGCAATACACACAAAAATTGTTAGCAGATTTTTGGAGACGATGGCAAGATGAGTATCTCTCTAGGCTGCAACAACGTTCAAAATGGTTGAAAAAAGAAGAAGAGTTTAAAGTGGGTGATATAATACTGATTAAATGTGAAAACTTACCTCCTGGAAAATGGTCACTGGGCCGTATCATAGAAAAACATCTTGGTGAAGATGGATTTACTAGAGTATACAGTGTGAAGTCTGGTAGTGCTATAGTGAAACGATCTGTGTCTAAATTGTGCGCGTTGCCTATTGATACCGAATCTCTGTAATTAAATTTTTAATTGTTGCCTTTTTTGAAAAGGACCTGTGAGTCCTTTTGGTGGGCGGTATGTTGTTGATATTATAAACCTTAATGCATGCTAAAGTATCCATCCATCGTCTCCTTCTAATAATTGTCTGTCCTTTTTTAGTCGCCTAATAAACTCATACAAGAACACACGTATTTCTAATTTATTTAAATCAAAAAGGGTTAAAGTGAAAAGTGAACCTCATTACATACAACAGTAAATTTTTATAGAATAGAATAGAATAGAATAGAATAGAATAGAATAAAAACTTTTATTTCAGGTCATAGACCCATAAAAATATTAGTAACAATGATACTTATTCTATGTTAGTAGTATAATTTAAACAAGGAATTAAAGAAATTAAATGTTTACATGCAGGGACGTCCAGCGGGCAAACATTGGACAGTCCCATCGGTCAGCAATCACGCTCAAAATGCGGTTGGGGCTGTCGCGTAACCTAGAAAGAAGTGAGGCACATCTCTTTCTCATTACAGCCGCAAAACCATCCGTTCGGGCTTCGGCGAACATGCCTGACGCACTGCAACGCCGCGGCAGCCCCATCAACACCCGGAACGCGTTGTTGTATTGAACACGAAGGTCACTATATGCTTTCTGCGTGTATTTGACCCACAGGCTGCAAGAATAGAACGATACACAATAGGCTTTAAAAAGTGTGATCTTAACGTCGTCCGTGCATCGTGCAAACCTGCGAGCCAACATATTGCACCGAACAGACAATGACCTTCGCTCTCTCTCGATGTCCAAGTTGTCCTTCAAGTCATCTGTGACCCAGTGACCCAAATACTTAAAACTGTTCACCTGTTTCAAAGGAACACCCAGGAGAGTGACCGGTGACACAGAATAGGTTTTGGTGCCTGCCTTGAAAATCATGAACTCACTCTTGTTTACATTGTATTTGAGACCATGAGTCACAGCATAACTTTCACATATGTGTACCAGGCGTTTTAGAGCGCCGATTGAAGGGCTCAGTAACACCATGTCGTCTGCATAACTGATGTTATTTACGCAAAGACCCGCAATATGACATCCGACATTAGTACTACTGAGCTCTTCAATCAACTTGTTTACATATAGGTTGAAAAGGCGAGGCGAGGATAAGCCCCCTTGCCTCACCCCGCACTCCAACCTATAATCATCAGATAAACAACCTGCCCATCTAACGTTATTCGTTTGATGATTGTACCAGTGTCTCAGAAGCGCTGTAACCTCACATGGTAGACTTGTCTCTTTCGCTATTTTCTCCCACAGTACATCATAAGAGACCAGGTCGAAAGCCTTCGATAGATCCAGGAAACAAGCAAAATCAGGTGTTCTTCCTGACGTGTAGTAGTGAACAGTGCGCTTCAAGCATAGGATAGCACTCTCAGTGGATAGCCCCGGTTTATTCTTACTAACAAATATACAAACTTCATACATATATAGCGATGGTAGAGGTAATAAACCAAGTTCTTTAAATAAAGGTTTACAGCTTTCTCGGGGCGGCAAGGCGCAAATTGCTCGTATACACTTTTTTTGTGCTATAAACACTCTATCTCTGTCAGTACTATTACCCCAGGCGAGCAAACCGTATCGCAAAGTGGATTCTACATATGCACGATATGCCGCAACCGCAGTAGTCAAGTTTGTAACTTTTCTCAAATTCCTAAGAGCATACACAAATTTATTCACTTTGCTGCATACTGTTTGGATGTGTTTCTTCCAATTCAAATCTTCGTCTATAGTCACACCTAAAAATTTAGTGTCGGTTACTTTGTCTATTTTAACAATATTCAAATTTGGAACATCTTTGTTAAATTGTATATATTTCGACTTACTTAAATTAATGTCTAGATTATTCATATGGAGCCATTTTGTTATACTTGCGATTATATGATTAATTTCAGACTCATGTTCTAATATTCTTCTGCTATTGATTTTATCATTTTTAGATGTGACAATTATAGATATATCATCAACAAAGAGTATACACTCATACTTAGTAATGTCAGTTATATCATTAATGTATAGTAGGAAAAGTAGCCGCGCGGACAGGGCGCGTGCCCGCAGTGTTCGTTTGGCCGCCGCCGCGGCTGATCGTCTCTCCTGATGATGAATCGCGTACCGATTCGAAACATGTCGAGCGTTATTCGACTTCTACGACGTGAGTAAACCCGTTTAAGTATTTTAATATGTCTGAGACTCACGATAGTTTTCTATGTAAAACTACACGAATTATTTCCCCTGATTGCCCATATTCGGCTTAATTTGCTTGACCTATTTAGATTGTTCACATTCGCTTCGCTATCGCTCTGTAGAGATGTAAATAATTTATGATGTGTAAAAAAATAATTAAATAAGCAATGTACGTAATAGTATTTAAAGCCTTACCTACATTTATTTAAATTTATTTTTAAAATTACATGTTTTCAGGTAGTAAACATGGTCGCCTCGGTAAGAATTTGTCTTACATCAGGAAGGCGCCTCCGCCGCATTTTTAGAAACAAAAAAGTCTACTAAAACCATGCTATTATTAGGTACTACTTCGTACGCATAATCCATACTAATATTATAAATGCGAAAGTGTGTCTGTCTGTCTGTCTGTTACCTCTTCACGCTTAAACTGCTGAACCGATTTAGATGAAATTTGGTATATATATAGCTTCAGTCCCGGGGAAGGACATAGGATACTTTTCATCCCGAATAAATGTAGTGTTCCCGTGGGATGAGCGGGTAACACCGCGGGGCACAGCTAGTTGTTTTTTATATCGTAGTCGGGTAAAAAGTATTATATAACCATCTTGGGATGTCCCACTATTCCCGCCAATGCGGCGTCCGGGTGTGTGAATGAAACAAAGGATTTAAAAATAATGTAAAAATGCGTTTAATCCGTTAAATTTTAAAAATGTAAAATAACGGCACAACCGTTGCCAGCATAAAAATAGGGTGCGGGTAATAAGGCCCGTCTGGTTTCTCAATTCGGTAAACGACCGTTACAAGTTTGAATTTTCAAATTTAAAATTCGCTGGCCGTTGAGACAGTACTGCCCTGATGGTGGCCTTGGGACGGGGCGCGGCCGGTGGTCACGGACAGACGTGCAGATCAGCCAGGAACGGGCGGTGAAGGCGGAATGTCACCCACGGTGACTCGGCAGTTCCGGAACTCCTTTCCGTCGGCGTCTACAGCCGTAACTTTGCACCCTGGAATGTTCCACGAACGATGTGAAAATAAAGTCCACAGTTCCACCCCGCTGATTGTGACCGTAAGCGAAGCGACAATAAGTACTGTGCGAGAGTGATATTATGATGGTAGTGCAAAGTCACAATTAGACGATTTACAAATATGTTGGTGGAAAAAGAGGAAATAACAAGCGTTTAACTAAACCAAACTGGCAGCTGATATTTATTAAAACTACATTATGGTTTAAATATGCAATCTGCTGCGAAGTGCAAAAGGCTTAACAAAGAAAACATATTCATAAAAATAAATATGCAATAAAGTTCTTCTTAATTTAAATTACACAAGAAAAGAAAATAGGCGCAATTCCATGAATCAATGCTGCAAGAATGTTACAAGGCAAATATTAAGATGAAATTATGCACGAATAAGCTGAATTTAGCGAAATAAAACGGACACCCCCTACTTAAAACTACCTGCTATAATGAAATATGTAAATTACTCATGATCACTTACCCTATCTGGGGTTTTACCACACTCACATTAATTTAACAACTTCCTAAGGCCAACTATATTGCCGGAATTTAAATAAAATAAAAAAATGGACAGAGCTCGCGCACACGAATAAAGTCGCGCTTGCGCTGGGATGTAACGTCCGCTCTTGGTAGCTGTCAAAACCGAGTGTGCCGTGGTAATCCAACTAGAACCGGCCAGAGCGGCGCGGCGCGCGGCGCGGGAGGCAATCAGAGTATTTCGGTGTCACATGTGGCGTCAAACAGGGATGCGTTCTGGCACCAACTCTATTCGCTCTTTATTTTGCAGTTGTAGTCAAAGACTCCTTACAGGTTTTGACTGATGGCATCCGCATTCGCTTCCGCACTGACGGCAGTGTTTTCAATTTGGCTAGACTGAAGGCTTGCACGAAGGTGTCTCTAGCTACGGTTACGGACATTATGTAGGCAGATGACCTGTGTTTTGTGGCGGACTCCCCAGAAAGTCTACAAGAGCTTATGTCGAGTCTAAATCAGTCGTGTCAGCGGTTTGGCCTTAAAATCAATGTCAAGAAAACCGAAGTAATGGGGTCGGAGACATTGACGCCACCTGACATACGGCTTGATGGTGACTCGCTTAAGCAGGTAGACAGGTTCAGATATCTGGGGAGCACTGTAACTGTTAAGTGCCACCTTGACGACGAAATAAACAGCAGGATCGGAGCGGCTGCTGCTGCCTTCGGGAAACTTCGCGTCAAGGTGTTTTGCTCACATGACGTAAAGCTCCCGGCTAAGGTCTCTGTGTACATGGCAATCGTTCTGCCCAATCTCCTGTATGCCTCAGAAACATGGTGCCTCTATCGCAGACATATTCGCACATTGGATAGGTTTCATCTTAAATGCCTCCGTGACATTATGAACAGCTCCTGGTCGGACCGTGTTCGGAACACGGAAGTTCTGCGACGTGCTAATGTCAACGGAATTGAAGCTTATTTAATGAGGCGGCAGCTGCGGTGGTCTGGCCAGTGGCCATGTCTCCCGCATGTCAGAAGAAAGAGTTGCTAAGCGCATCTTTTACTCAGAGTTGCAGGACGGCAAGCGGAAATAAGGCGGCCAACTCCTGCGGTATAAAGATGTGCTGAAGCGTCACATGCGACGATGTGACATCGAACCTTCGCGCTGGGAGACTTTGGCCCAAGATCGACCTAACTGGAGGCATACAGTGCAAGTAAAAGTGCAAGCCTTCGAAGGAAAAAGACGGAAAGAACTCGACGCTAAGCGCGACGAGTTGAAGACCCGACCACCTGTGGTCATCAGTTATAATTTCGTCGGAGGGGTGCTGACTTGCAGCATTTGTGGCCGTACATTTTCAGCTATGTCAGTCACCTTAGAGCACACGAACGACGCTCTGACTAGCTAGTGTGTCCAGTCGCCGTGGCCGAAATCGGCTAGGATTGGATGATAACCATCTTGGAATGTCCCACTATTCCTGTACCAAAATTGGTTAAAATTTGTACAGTCGTTTCGGTGTGATCAGAGGACAATGGAAATTATGACCAAAAGATGGCGCCGGGGTGGCACACCGCCGCGCGCTCTTACAAAACAAATGACGATCCTGCATCGGATAATCGGATGCTTTTATACCTAAACTTTGGCGGCTGCTTTGTTGTTCAGTTGTAGGTATAATCGGCTTTGTTTGAGGTATGAGTGAGATAGCAAAAGGATTTTGTCAACTTTAGATAAATATCCACTTGAATTTCCGATCGCTACTTGTTACGATCCGCTGGTCAGTCGCCAGTTACGCGAGTCAGGACCTAATTTGTTGAAAATTAAATGAAATGAAAATGAAACTATTTATTTCCAGTAATTAAACAGTATGGGTATCACCAGGGACGTATTTTGAAATTTGGCGCCCCGGGCCTATAAGTTTCGCCGCCCCAGAAGTCAAGGAAATATTTAACGATTTTTTTTGTATAATTTATTTATTTATTTAAACTTTGTTGCACAAAAGAAAAACTTAACGTTCAAAAGGCGGACTTAATGCCATGAGGCATTCTCCACCAGTCAACCTTAGGGCGAAGCAGAAAAATTGTAGGCGGTGCATCAAACAACATACTTAATAATTAAAATACTCATACTAGGTACATACATATATATCTATATGTATGTAAATGTAAATATACATTTATATAAATAGATACATACATAAATATATACGACGATGAAACAAACCAAGCAGATATACTATGAGACTTCAGTTCTGCCAGCAAAGAAACTTCGCACGGCCCTTTTAAATGCCAACTTACTCGGAGCCTGTTTGATTGTGAGAGGAAGACCGTTCCAGAGACGAGCCACTTGCAAGGAGAAAGAATTAGACATAAAACCAGTACGGTGAAGAGGAATAGAAAGGGCAAGATTGCCGGAAGAGCGAAAATTACGGTTACGAGTGGATTCAACATAGCAGAAAAAGGTTTTCAGGTATTCAGGAGCTTGTGGATCATTGAGTATTGAAAAGAGAGTGCAGAGCATACAAATATTGCGTCGTTGACGGATGGGAAACCAGCCAAGCTGAGAGCGGTAAGAAGAAACGTGATCATATTTACGGAGACAGAAAATAAAGCGAATACAATTATTAAGAAGTCGATCCAACTTATCAAGAAGATCCGCATTTAAGTCCGGATAACAAACATCACCATAATCAATTATGGGTAGTAATAGTGTATTTACAAGCAATACCTTAGTTTTGATAGGCAAGAAATTTTTCAGTTTGTTGAGAGCATGAAGCGAGCCAATGACTTTCCGGCTAATTTCACCTACCTGCACCCTCCAGCTCAGTGTGCTATCTAAGTGAACACCTTAGTCCTTAACACTAGAACTAAAAGGAATAGGCGTTCCGTTGAAATTTACAGGAGATAATGGTAGTTGTGTACAAAACAAAATGCAATCGGCCAGGGGCACCTACGCCGCCCCTGTCGTTTTGGTGCCCCGGGCCATGGCCCGGTTGGCCCTAGGGTAAATACGTCCCTGGGTATCAGATAATAAAAAAAATAATAGAGCTTGGAGCTTGTGCATATTTATTAACTTCGCTCTCTCTTCTCCTAATTGACTTGAAGATAAATTTATCATGTTTCAGGATGCATATAAATCATTCTACAAAGAGGTAATTCACGACAAATCATTCTTTTTATTACTATTTCTTTGTTATAAGTTAAGTTTTTCTTGCAATAAATTATTCTTCGATTATACCTGGTATTTCACGACAACATGTTATGCTGCTTTTCGTTCAATCAATTTCATCTTTTGTTACGATTTGGAATTATATGTTACGATTATCACTTTGTAGCTTTATTTACTTTACGGTTATTGTCAATTTAATTTATTAACTACTTACAGACAGAGGACAAGCCGACGATATTGATTAACTATTTCTCCAAATGTTTATAGTTACCTCAACGATTGTCAAACATATGAAGAGGCTTCAAGCATCTTTAACCGCCTGTATATACAACCTAACAACATCCTCTACGCACGTCATGCTTTTCCCATGCGAAGGCAGCCCAGCCGCGGAACTGTTGACACATAAATAAATTAGATGTTGGTCTTAAGGCTGTGAAGCTAAAGTGAGTGGGACTGTAAGCATTGCGTGCGTGCGTGCGTGCGTGCGTGCGTGCGTGCGTGCGTGCGTGCGTGCGTGCGTGCGTGCGTGCGTGCGTGTGTGTGTGTGTGGTGTGTGTGGTGTGTGTGTGTGTGTGTGTGTGTGTGTGTGTGTGTGTGTGTGTGTGTGTGTGTGTGTGTGTGTGTGTGTGTGTGTGTGTGTGTGTGTGTGTGTGTGTGTGTGTGTGTGTGTGTGTGTGTGTGGTGTGTGTGGTGTGTGTGTGTGTGTGGTGTTTGTTTTGTGTAATAGACATTCGGGGAAATGGACGTTCAAGGAAATGGACTTTTAGGAAAAGTGGACATTGGAGGCAATGGACCATGGAGCCCAGAATCATTTAGGTTAACAATAGGGGATGCGACTGATGTTAAATTGTACAACATAGTGTACTTAGTTATATGAATAAAATTAGCTCAATATGTCATGATATAGAGAAAAAAATTAACATAATGATATTTTTTTAAATATGTGAGACGAAAATTGTATGATTTATTTTTTAACCCAAAAGAAATTTAGAACTTGTTTTTGGAATCCTTATAATTATATTAACAAAACAATAATTTTATGACAACCGTGAACTTAAACGCACTTTTTCACGGTGAAAATGGCAAATTACTTATTTTCTCCATACAAAAAACTTGTACCCAATCCACAGATGACGTCATCTGTAGCCAGGCCAAATGTATGGAGGGTTTTAGTCCTCGGTAGGAATGTTGAACTTTGACGGTAATTTCTGACTTTTAAAGCAGTCTAAGTGTAGGTAGTCCCATATAGACATTTATCCCCATAAAAAATAGAATCGATTGACTCCATCGAAAAAAAATGTCCGCATGCCCAGTATCTAAAGACTGCAATGTCACCGATGTCGATAGTAATACAAATCGAGACGACGAAATCGATTCGTGATGCTTTTATAGCCGACATCTCTTCGACAACAATAAAAGAGCGACTCCTGGAAAATCTTAAATAAACATTAAACGAAGCTCATAATCAGGCACACTCCTTAGAAATGGTTGTAGTGACACTGCATTACAACACCAACGACGCAATCAACGAAAAGCATGCTACGAAAAAGTTCTAATTAAAAAGTTATTGTCAAAACATTCCTTCATAATTAATAATTACTAGATATTTTCCATTTAAGAAAAAAAAAATGTAGCCTTCACTGGCAGTTTTTTCCATGATGCCTCCTGTTAACTCCTATCTTGTCGTTGGTGAGCTCGCATGTGGCTAACGTCTTATTGCTGCAATTTCGTGAAGAGCGCGGACATACGAGCACGCCATTGACGTCATTACACGTCACAGCCACACTAGCCACAGGTGGCCGGGCTTTGATTTATCTCACTAAATGGTGATGAAGTGGTGATCGGCTGTAAAGCGTTCGTTTCGTTTTTACAGAACCACCTCGTGGACTTGTATAAAGCGATAGACCCTGCAAGTGAATATGACGACGACAACACGGTAATAAACATTATTTTTATGTGTGTATAGAAGAATAATAGCTCTCCGGACGACATCATCGATTTTTTAAAGATGGCATTAATGTCCCTTTTTTTGGAAAGAGAGAAGGTAAGGGGAGGTGAGGTGGTGAAACAGGCGAATTGCGATCTGATTAATGATAATATTTATTTCTCAATCGATGATCTATCTGCACGGCTAGCATAACTTTGAGACGCGACTCTTTCTCACGCGAGATATACTACCTCTGTCTCTAATCTGTACAGTACTATGAGATAGTGACGGATGATGCTATCTCGCGCGTTGTATGCTAGACGTGATGTATCAATGCTTGATCGACATAGCGGTGCGGAATCGTGTCTACGTGTGCGAGAGTACAGCAACCGTGAGCGGCCTTCTCAGCATCGCTAAAAAAAGGTGTACCCTTGTTTTGTCGACAAACTTTTCATCGAATATTATTTCATCGACAACGATTCATCGAAACTTCAGTACTAGTAATATTGTTTGGCGTTATTTTATTTCAACTACTATTTATTTAAATTTATCTTACTACGTAGAAATACTATTCAACGAATATTACTTAATCGCTGATTTGTTTCAAATTATCTTAATTGGCACAACTACAAAACATTGCAATTCATTTCTTCGACGTATTACTTTAATACAATTTTATATGTCCTACTGCACATTTATACATTTACAAAAAAAACGGCCGAGTCGGATCTGCTCTGAAAGGTGAATCATTTAAAGTTTGAGAATAGGTTGAGGTGAATCAATCACCTTTCAGAGCAGATCCGACTCGGCCGGGTTAGGTTAGGTTAGTTTTTTTTTTTATATCCCTAAAAAATATTTTCCATTTTAGTTGTAGCGAGCTGGACCCGTACATGCAAGTGAAATGATATTACGTGAAGTAAGTTTTATGTAATTTAAAAAGATTTTAAACGATAAATTATGAAACGTACTTCTATGAAATAAAACATCTGTGTAATGAATCATCCGCCATATGAAAATCCGTGATATAAAAATACTCGTAATGAAATTTCGATGAAGTAAGTTGTCGATGAAATGAAAATACTTGAAACGTTATCTTTGAAGTAAAATTCGACGTAACGAGTGTCGGCGATTCAAGGGTAAACCCTAAAAAAAACATGTGACCCCCCATAGACTTACGAAATACATACATAACCAAGAAAAATCTAATATTACAGTTGTAATGGTAAGTATAATCATTTTCTACGTCACTTATTACTACTTGGGATCTTATTACCACCTCAGGTCAGCACTTTTTAAATTGCAGATTTACTTTATTTAAGCAGTTCTATTGGTTCATCCTGATAGTTAGTGTAGCAGTAGCATTTGAATCTACATCATTCTGATAATCATTAGATAATGCGATCGTCTCTCTGCACGATAAAGTATAATATAACACATTTAAACATGTTCAAACATTTATTTCAGATTAGCTCACCGATATTAAATCAAAATAAACATTTATTTGGATTATTTTGTCGTTTTAATCAATTTGAAACAGTTTGTTTACCTTTAATTGTAATTTCTTGTGTCGTATTTTCTCCTGTATGTTTTATGAGGTGTGCAATAAAGAGTACTTGTATTGTATTATAAATATTGTAAAAGTGTAAAATACAAAAAGTTAAAATGCTGGAATTCATAATTTTGGGTTCCTAAGTTTGGGCCGCATAACAATTACATTTCATAGTTAATTTATACTTTTAAGCTTAAATTCAAATTCAATTATATATTGCAGGCATCAAAGGTCCATAGAAACCTTACAATATTTGATACATATTGAACATAACAACAAAACAAGTGTAAAAATTAACATTTTAACTTATTTAGCATAAGTTAATACATTATTATTTGCGTTGTATTTCTCCTAAGTATATGTTTTATGATGAGGTGTGCAATAAAGAGTACTCGTATTGTATTGTATTATTATTTATGTTAATACTTTATTTTTTTTCTAAATAAAATAAAATATTGAAAATATACAAAAATGGATGACGATGGTAGTGAGGCAGTTACCTAAAGGCGGGGTCGAGGGGGGGATTGATGGAAAAATCCAGCTTAGGGCCTTATCACACTTGCGATTTGCGAGCGTATTTTCTATACAAATAAGCGACGCGGCGTACACGCTGCGCGATCGTCTTCATACAAAATACGCTCGCAAATCGCAAGTGTGATAAGGCTCTTAGTGAGGAATGCCTGCTCCGTCTTTACAACCGAAGGCCCTGATGCGTCTTTAATCTCGTATATATATAAAAGGGGTGCCCTTCGCTTGGTCTAAAATTGTATGTTCTAAAATTGTTTTAGCCGAAAATGTGTGGTATAATATTTAATGGTATAGGTACTTATTCTTTAGCATAAAGATTTTTTTGCATACATATTTTTTGTCCTAAAACATGTTTGACGTAAAATTGTTTAGTATATTTTTTTAATGACTAAAAGGCTAAAAGTATAATATTGCTGGGTATAATTATTCTTTAGCCTAACATAAAACCTCCTAAAACCCATATGCTGAAGCGAGTGAGCGAAAGTATAAGCATAAGTCGCTCCCAGAACAGTAGGTTAGGTTAGGTTAGAACTGCGTCGTTAGACCCGTTATAATTTGTGTTAATTATGAGTACAAACCGCGAGCGTATAAAGTGTTAAATTTACGAACATAATCAGTGACTTAGCAAGTCTCACTAGCCGTAGTGCCATACCTTAATTTCTTATACCATGGTACAGTCGCCATCAGATATATCGCAGCATATAAGAAGTTCATCAAATATCTGAACACGACTCTTATTGACTGGGCGTTACAGTACATGTTCAGATATTGACATGTGGTATTTCGTCCCTCACAAGAAATCAACGAGGAAACAAAGATAACAAAACAATGAATTCAAACGAATGACATCTTACTTATATTTTTTTTAATTTCGTAATATGGCAAAACATAGGTACAAGCATGACAACAAATTGTGTACAAACATAAACATTCATATTTATAATCCATCTCCTTCTAGTTCCTTGGCGTAACTGTATGCCACAAGAATACAGTAGATATACGACACTGAAATAAACAAAACACATTAAGACTCGAATCAAAATATTCAATCTCATATTTTGTGCTCTTTATATTGTATAAACAGTTTTATCTACACCTATTTTGGTAAATTCCAATAACAAGTTCAGATATTATAGGTACTATCGCCCAACGCTACGGGTATACACCTCTAGGATTATTTTCGTATGCACTTCGCAGCGGTCGCTATTTACATCATCCACCAATAGAAACAGCAAGTGATTTTTTGGCCAGTAACTCTTGTGAATTAATTTTAATTTAGACTTTCTTAACAATACGGTACAAATTAGAATGATTCAGAAATCATAGCAAACCCCTTTTTTGTGCTATAAAAATACCGTTCGAAATTGTATGGATCGTACGCAACCAAACATCTGGTGATCACATTCCTAAAGAGGCAACGTGTTACGTGGCATCTTCTTGAATCTGATTTTTTTACTTTTAACAGCCACCTTTTGTGAGCCTAAGCCTAAAGGCCCCGAAGCAATTGCTGATTACGTAAATGAGAAAGAGATGAAATTACTAGATAAATATCTCGTTACCTTATAGTAGTTTTTTTGTCGTACATATAATGATAAGGCCTGTTTTTTTATAAGATGATTCGAGCCGAAACTGATTCATGTAGCAAATATATAGCAAAAAAAGACAAAGATCAACACGCAAAGAAAATTTTTATTGCGCTCATACGTGGTCCACACCGGGACACCACACGGGACACGTATGGGCGCAATTTAAATTTCACCTCACTCGCGACTCCCCTTGTCGCGCGACTTAGCGTCACCTGCCTTGCTCGCACGGTATTGGAAAAAAAAGTGAAAGGTAGTATTTGTCGCGCTACAAAGAGTCGCGTGTCAAAGTTATGCTAACCGTGCGTGAACAAAATGCGATGTGGTTCCCAGCGAGAGCAAAAGTGACTTTTTATTTTTTTTTTCAATTTTCGTCCACGTATTGTGATTTATCAGCCACAGGTTTCGAATCATTCGAAATTTAACAACGAAGCCGTTTAATATACAACTAAACTAATAGAATAGGCCGACTTCGATGATCACCAAATGTTGTGTCTGGTCAGGTCAAACAAAAGGCGGCTTCCTCGGCATGCGGCCTCGCATTAAGTTACTTCAACTTATATTACCTAAGTGGGTGGGCGGCTTCCTTGGGACGCTCCGCACCTTCGGTGCTACGCGGAGCTCGGCCTTCGGCCTCGCATTAAGTTACTTCAACTTATGTTAAGTGGGTGGGAGGCTTCCTTGGGACGCTCCGCACCTCCGGTGCTACGGGGAGCTCGGCCTGCGGCTTCGCATTAAGTTACTTCAACTTATATTAAGTGGGTGGGCGGCTTCCTTGGACCGCTCCGCACCTTTGGTCCTACGTGGAGCTCGGCCTGCGGCCTCGCATTAAGTTACTTCAACTTATATCAAGTGGGTGGGCGGCTCCCTTGGGACGCTCCGCACCTTCAGTGCTACGCGGAGCTCGGCCTGCGGCCTCGCATTGAGTTACTTCAACTTATATCAAGTGGGTGGGCGGCTCCCTTGGGACGCTCCGCACCTTCAGTGCTACGCGGAGCTCGGCCTACGGCCTCGCATTAAGTTACTTCAACTAATATTAAGTGGGTAGGGGGCTTCTTTGGGACGCTCCGCCCCTTAGGTGCTACGCGGAGCTCGGCCCGCGGCCTCCCATTAAGTTACTTCAACTTGTATTAAGGCGACTCCGTATGCGGAATGGTGATTTTTAAAGTCCTAAGGCTCGTAATCTAGCCGACGGAAAATTCTGAAATAAATATATGTTATTTTTGACTATTACTTCTACAAAATTATAGTTGGATATTTTTTTAAACTAATAAATACTATGCCAAAAATTATGTTGAAATAGGGTCGTTTTCAATTTTTATTTCCCTAAGGCTTCTAAACTACATGTGATATTTACACGGCTCTTTTGGAAAAACATTGGCAATTCTTTGATCTTCAATCGTATTGTTTAAAAGTTAGTAAAATGCAAATTCGGTCTAACAAAGATTAAAAAAAACTGAATTTCCGCGAGCGCGGCCGTGCGCGGGCTGCGAGCTCAGTGTAAATCTAGCTGTCGAAGGGGAAGGCTGTGTCACTTGCTCTCGCGATCCATCAAGTTACGGAAAATTGAACTAGCACCGGATCCCGCGGAGGTTCAATTTGTCTTCGTGCGTTTGAAGTGTATTTTAAAGTCATAAGTCATAAGTTTTTTATTTGCTCAAGATAGGGTACATAATGTAAGGTCTTATAAATAAATATTGTGCTCCAACTATCTTGTCACGCAGTGACATGCAAATTTTAGGAAGAGAAAAAGAAATGGTTTACAATTTAGACTAAACTGAATATAAATCAAACTTAAAGTACACACACCATATTCATATTTATACGTTTAAAAGTTAATATAACATAATATATTAAATTAAATCTATTATAATATCATTTCGTCATTGGCTATTAGAGTATCATTCTATTCCGTTTTAATTAATTATGAATTCCAATTTAATATACAAGAAAAAAAAAAAAAAAAACATAATAATTATAAGACAATTAAATTACAAACATGAATGAACAAATTATATAATCAAATTTAACCAATGTCACAGTATTCCTTAACCGAATAGAAAGCTTTTTCCTTAAGCCATTTAAATAAGTGTTGCTTAAATTGTTTAAACGGAAGATCTTTTATGGCTTCTGGTAATTTATTAAATAAGCGAATTGACATGGGGTAGCAGTTTTTGCGGTATAGGTCCGTGTTTGTTTTAAGGTAAACCAATTTGTTTGGGTAGCGTGTATTAAAATGGCACGATTTATCTTTTGCTACAAAAAGATTCGGATTTGCTTTGACAAATACACAGATCTCAAATATATACATACAAGGTACAGTCAATAAATTTAGTTTCTTAAATAATGGTTTACATGTTGTCGTTGGTGGAACATTACATATAGCTCGCACACACTGTTTTTGAGCTATGAATACTCTATTTATACTGATGGAGTTACCCCATAATATTATTCCATAACGTATGATAGACGCCACATACCCGTGATATGCTTGTATGGCCGTTTTCTCGTTCGAAAGGTTTTGTAAGCGCCAAAGGGCATATGCAAACCTATTTATTTTGTTGCATACTCCTTCGATATGTTGTGTCCAGGTACATTTATAGTCCAGAGTTATTCCAAGGAATTTTACTTGTTCGGATTCTTCTATGATATGTCCATTGTAAGATAGTGTGATTTTATCCTTGTTTCCTAGCTTAGTACAGAATTGCATATATGTAGTCTTATGGAGGTTAACTTGTAAATTATTTTTATTCAGCCACCTTATTATGTCAGCAACTGTGGCGTTGATATCATCACTGTGTTTTAATGTGTCGTTATTCTTAATTATTACAGATATGTCATCGGCAAAAAGCGTACAATGATGTTTTGTAGCAAGAGGTAGGTCGTTGATATATATCAAAAATAAAAGTGGGCCGAGGATACTTCCCTGGGGCACGCCTAGTTTATTTACTTTATTCTCTGATTTGAACGTAACCAGTTCTTTATCCGCGTTGATATTTGTAACCTCTACATACTGTTGTCTATCATTAAGGTAGGTCTTCAGCCAGTTTCGGGCATGACCTCTTAACCCACAGGTGTCACATTTTAACAAAAGAAGGTCATGTAAGACAAAATCAAACGCCTTACTCATGTCGAAAAATACCTCCGCAGTGGGGGCTCTCCTGTCTAGACTCTTAGTAATTTCCATGGCCATTTGAAAAGCAGCTAGAGTCGTAGATTTCCCTTTTTGAAAGCCATTTTGTTGTTTGGAAAGTACGGCATGTTTATTGAAAAATTTAGATATTCTATTATGCATGGATTTTTCAACTACTTTGCTAAGAATCGGTATGAGAGCTATCGGTCTATAGTTATCTAATATGTCCCTATTGCCTTTTTTATGTATTGGTTTTACTACCGTTTGTTTTAATCTGTTTGGATAGGTCTCTTGTGTGAAGGACAAGTTTATGAGGAAACTAAGAATTGGCGCAATAGCGTCAGCACAGTGCTTCAATATCCGTGTATCAAGTTCGTCATAGCCCACAGAGGCAGTATCTTTTAACTTTTTGATAAAGGATGATCGGACAAAATGGTCCAAGAACCAATAGCGACGTGACACATATCATTAGAAAGGTGTTTTAATATACTACAATAGTTACTATGGAAGCTCGTTTCAAATCACTGTGTGAAAAAAGTTATGGCGATATAAAAAAAAACTTATTTTCATAGACGATTTTAAGCAATAAAAATGAACTATTTCGTATTCCATGACGTTACAGTGCTAGTTAAAACGTGTTTGTATGTTGTTTGTGGTGTGAGCGAGATCGCCTCCTAGTGTAGGTAGCTGGGGATAACCCTCGAGGACCTAAAAACCCGAAAGGGACAAAACCAGCTACCACGGAGCACCCTGGGCGACATTGCTAGTAATATGCTGGTTCTGATTCTGACATCATTTTGCTAGCCATGTTGGCTAAGATCTGTTGAGCGCCGTACGCAAGGATGAAGGAGTCCTGGGGGTTGAGTCGAGCTTAGCCGGGGTTTGATGCTATTGTGAGACAACACGTCCCCTTTGGTCCGGATTTCAGGCTAAATGGTGGCCCTGCAGCTAGCCACTGCAGGGAAACGGACACGCGTACCGTATGGATGAGGAGGATACAGTCCGCAGGTGAGACGCGAGGGTCCTCCGGGAGGATATTGGGGCTCGGCCATGCTGACGGAGCGAGGGCGTGTGGAGCAACTGGAGGAACTTGGATTTTTTTCCCCAGCCACACTGCCTACAGCTGCGGATGTCGCGCATGAGACCCAACCAACCGCGTCTATATCTCTCGGGTAGTTCTGGTTCAAGGAACATCCCCAAAGGTGCGGGCTTCACGGCGGGTGGGAAGCTCGAGAGATGAAGACAAAGATAATGGATCCTAAACCCCAATGGTGCCGGAGGGGAAACCCGAAGGCGCCCCTACATCAGGTGCCGGTGCGGCCGATGCTGTGCCTCTGTGCGACACCTCTACTCAATCACAAAGGGTGGACGGTGCTGTTTCTGCAGTGGTGCCCACCACTTCAGGTGCCTTTAGGGACGCAAAAGCGGCCCAGACAGGCACCACAACACCACACGGCGGCGCTGGTAACACAGTGCCCCCCCAACACACACAACGCATCTTGGCGGTGCTGCCTCCGCAGTGCCTCCACTCATCACACACCGTGGTGGGGCTGTTCTTAAGTGCCCCCACACAAGAGACGCCGTGGTGGTGCGGTGTCCACAGTGCTGTCATGGAAGAAGCAGTCCGCGCAGGGTGGAACGGCAGCTGGGAAACCGACGGCTTTGAAACCAGGCGCGTTGACGAAACCGACGAAACCGTATCTTACGCGTGTTAAAATAAATAAACCGTAAAATATTAAAGTGTTGTAATGGCGGCGGCGAACAATAACAGTACTGTGGTGTTTGGCGGCAATCTCACCTTCGACCACAACGCGCAAGAATGGAGTATTTTTAAAGAGCGGTTTGAATCGATGTGTTTTGCTAATGAGTTGACGGATTCATCAGATAAATCTGGCACAAAGAGGCGGTCTATACTCCTTACGACATTTGTGGAAGAAACCTACCGAGTCACACGGGATTTAGTGTTTCCAGCGGCGCTGAACACTGTTGAATATTCTGTTCTAATTGGGAAACTGGATACGCATTTCGAGTCACCGAAATGCTCGTTCGCCGAGCGATATAAATTTTACAAAGCGGAGCAACGTCCTGGCGAGGACCTAGGCGAATGGGCGGCTCGAGTAAGAAGTTTAGCACAGTTCTGCATGTTCGGGACAGAGTTAGATACGGCGCTTCGAGACCGTTTCGTTCTCGGACTCGAAAACGCTAAAGAACGGGAGAAGTTATTCACAGAAAGCGTCGATCAGCTGACATTTAGTAAGGCGCTGCATCTGGCGCAGGCTACTCGCAGTGCACGGTTGGCTATGCAGGAAACCGGCCCGTCCAGGTCTTCAATGGCGGCGGGTGGTAGCGGTAGTGGTGACGTATTCGCGCTGCGCGCGAGCTCCGCGGCCCTGTCGGCCGGCGGCGCGAGCAGCCACAATTCATCTAGGAAGTACTGTACAGTGTGCGGATATAAAAACCATACGAAAGATAAGTGTCGTTATGCCAATTATTCGTGCAAAAAGTGTAATGCAAAAGGACATTTGAGCCGTGTGTGTAAAGTGAATGATAAATTCAACTTCATAGCTCAGGAAGCCGACGACCTCCAAGAAGGTATGCGAGACTTATTTTTATATAGTATCAAGTGTGATAACGGTAAGCCCATGCAGCAATTAGTGTCGATGGCGGGCGAGCGAGTTCTATGCGAAGTGGACAGCGGCAGCGCAGTTTCTGTGCTACCCGCTGATGTTTATAGTACATTGTTTAAAAGGAAATATGCCTTAATGGAGTGCAATATAAGGCTTAACTGTTATAATGGTAGCAAGATATTGCCTTTAGGTCGAGTATCATTACCAATAACTTTTGATAAGGAAACAAAAGAGATTGATTTGTTTATCATTGAGGCTAATATAGGTCAGCCGATTTTATTGGGCAGGGATTTCATTAGCAAATTCGATTTACATTTTTGCAATTTAGACTGTAACAATTTAAAATGCGAAGATGATGTTATTAAAAATTTAAAAAACAAATATCCCAAGGTGTTCTCTAATGAGTTAGGCAGGTTTAATAAGTACAAAATACATCTTAAACTTAAGGAAGATGCGCAATTTAGGTTTTTTAAACCCCGCCCCGTACCCTTAGCGTTGAAACCTAAAGTAGAAGAGGAACTAGATAGATTGGTTGATTTAGGGATTTTAGAAAAGGTGAGTCATTCCGACATGGCAACGCCCATTGTTCCAGTTTTACGAGCGGATGGAAATATTCGAATTTGTGGCGATTATTCCGTGACCCTAAACAAAGCATTGTTTATCGATAAATACCCCTTGCCGCGAATCGAAGAGCTATTTTCCAAACTGCATGGTGGTGTGGAGTTTTCAAAATTGGACCTGTCAAGGGCGTATAACCAGTGCGAATTGGATGACTCATCAAAAAACTTAACCTGTATCAACACACATAAGGGAATTTACAGATATACAAGACTGGTTTTCGGTCTTTCCTCTGCTCCTTGTCTGTTTCAACAAATAATCGAAAAGCTTCTGTCAGGAATAGACGGAATCTGTATTTTTCTCGATGACGTTTTAGTTACAGGGCCGAACCGAAAAATTCATGTAGAAAGGCTTGAACAGGTATTGAGTAGACTTAGCGACGCTGGTCTTTGTTTAAAACAGGATAAATGCGAGTTATTTAAGAGTTCCGTTGAATACTTGGGTTTTGTAATCGATAAGCACGGTTTGCATAAATCAAAAAGTAAAGTCGATGCAATCCTGAATGCAACAAGTCCAAAAAATGTATCTGAGCTTCAATCTTTCTTGGGCATGTTAAATTATTATCGTACTTTCGTACCCAATGCTTCCGGTATTTTGAACCCATTATATACTCTGCTCAAGAAAGGTTGTAAGTGGAATTGGGGTGTCGAGCAGGAGGAGTCGTTTGGACATATAAAGGAGGAGCTGGCGAGTGAACGCGTGTTGGCTCATTACAACCCAGACTATCCCACGATTCTAACCACGGATGCGGGCCCCGCCCTGGGCGCAATTTTGGCGCAAGTACAGCCCGACGGTTCCGAACGTGTGGTCGCCTACGCTTCTCGATCTCTGACACCCAGTGAAAAAAACTACGCTCAGATACAGAGGGAAGCGGCGTCTATTATATTTGGAATCAAAAAATTTCATTATTATTTGTATGGCAGATCGGTGCCATTTATTTTAAGAACAGACCATAAAGCCTTGGTGTCCATTTTAGGGTGCAAAAAAGGAGTCCCGGAATTAGCCGCGAACCGATTGCAGCGTTATGCAATTTTTATGTCGGCATATAATTATACTATGGAGTATATAAAAAGCGAAAAAAATGTTGCAGATTTTCTATCTCGAGCTACGGTAGATGAGACCCACGGATGTCCCGAGGGGGACTTAGTCGACCGAGCGACTTACATCAATTTCATATCCGATACATTAAAACCGGTTACGGCCAGAGATATATGTTTGGCCACAAAAAATGACAGTGTTTTACTACGAGTTAAATTGTGCATCGAAAAAGGGTGGCCACGAAAAATTGCAGACGAGGAACTTCGCGCATATTTTAACTGCCGTACAGAGTTAACTTTGGAAGAGGGTTGCATTTTACGGGGCCACAAAGTAGTCATACCTACAATATTTCGAGAGCAATTGTTGAATGAGTTGCATGACTCACATCTCGGGGTAGTCAAAACAAAGTCAGAGGCTAGAAAACGTATGTGGTGGCCTAAAATTGATGAACACATCGAGCAGAAAATAGGTTCATGTGGCGTGTGCATTACACTGAGAACCGCTCCGGCGCGCAGCCCGCTGGCGCCGTGGCCCTACCCGGCCGCGCGCTGGGAGCGCGTGCACCTGGACATGTGCGCGGTGCAGGGCCGGCAGTTCCTGGTAGCAGTCGACGCGCACTCCAAGTGGTTAGAGTGCTTCGAGATGACCCAAACCGACACTACCAGTATAATTGTTAGGTTAGCGGACATGTTCAGTAGGTTTGGACTCGTACGTACTATAGTTACCGACAATGCTTCCAATTTTTGTTCAACGCTGTTTTCACAGTTTTGCTTTTCAAACGATATTAAACATATCACTATTGCACCATACCATCCCAATTCTAATGGACAGGCGGAAAATAGCGTTAAGTTTGTAAAAAAAGGCATAAAGGCAATACTTTCTCAAAATCCGTCTCGATCCAGTTTCAAAGTTAAGCTAAGTAAATTACTGTTCGACTATAGAAATTCAGCCCATTGTACAACTGGATTTTCACCAGCTCAGTTATTGTTGGGACGCTCGTTACGCTCGCGACACGATTTGCTGCGCGGGCCCGTGGCCGGCGCCGACGACACCGTGGCCGGCGCACCCGCGCCGCTTGAGTCCTCGTCGTTGGCTTCCTCGGCTAAGGAGAACGTTATGTCCAAACAGATCTTACAATGTAACCAGTACGGAGGGCATAGAAAATGTATTTTTAAGAAAGGAGATTATGTTTTAGTAAAATCATTTTTTAAAAATGGTACCAAATATATATGGAAAAAAGGTGTCATTGAAAAGAAAGTTGGATCAAGAATGTATATTGTAAAAATTTCGGACATAAATTTAAAAGTGAAAAAACACGCTGATCAGTTGTTACTTTACAAAGGGAGTGACGTCATAGATGAGAGCATATACGATGGCGACGTTTCGACACTAAAAAGTCAGAGCTCCAGCGACGAAGAGGTACGCGAGAACCATGATTACATCCCACCTGTGCAACATGATACCCCGGTCAATGACGCTCTCACGAACGACGCATCGAACTCCTATTCGACATCCCCGGATACTTCCTTCGAAAGTATCGATTCGCATGAAGCTTCTTCACAAAGACATCCTATGGAAGAGGAGGAA
Source organism: Apotomis capreana (assembly GCA_947623375.1). Classification (NCBI taxonomy): domain Eukaryota; kingdom Metazoa; phylum Arthropoda; class Insecta; order Lepidoptera; family Tortricidae; genus Apotomis; species Apotomis capreana. The sequence continues at coordinate 6,808,174 of OX392520.1, forward strand.
GATCGGATAGCGCCACCACCATCAGATAGTTCGATGGTGATAGAATCAGAGATGGATGTTGAATCGGGAACCTCTATAGATGATCACTGCCCTACCGACCCTGAAAAAAGGCGGTATCCATTAAGAAGCACGAGGAACAAAGATGTTCATTATAAAATTTAAAATTCGTGTAAACTTAAAACGTATTTGTAAATTATTTTTATTTTGAGAAATGTGGTGGAGGGAATGTAGTATTTATACATGTAGGTAGTTATAAAACAGAGATGGCGGTGTCAGTTTGTCGTTAACAATTAAACCACATCGTTGTTATCCGCGCTGTTTTATTTGGAATAAGTCCTAGAACACTTCGTCGTCGGAGAAGCCCGAGTACCAAACCCCAGAGCAGACCGCCCTGGTCCCCGAGAAAGACGAAGAAGAACTTTTTTGGCCGTCATCAGCCCTTTAGGGCACCGGCAGGCAATTTTTTTGATGTGACAATGTGTAAAATAAAACAAACTATATATTAATCATAACTTTTTTTTTACATTCTGGTAGAGAATGACCCTCACCCTGCACTCTGCACCCTCCAGAACTACTCACAAACACGTTTTAACTAGCATTGCAACGTCATGGAAAACGAAATGATTCATTTTTATTGCTTAAAAAATCGCCTATGAAAATAAGTTTTTTATATCGCCATAACTTTTTTCACACAGTGGTTTGAAATGAGCTCCCATCGTAACTATTGTAGTATATTGAAGCACCTTTCTAATGATATATGTCACGTCGCTATTGGTTCTTGGACCAGCCTCCATACACTTTTGCCGGTCCTCCTTTAAATATCTCATGACTATCTGTTGGAAATAGGAAAATACTAGCATCTATGTTTTTAATCTTTTGACTATATTTATTATTATCTTGAGCGTGGGTGTTATTTGTTATACCTATGAAGTATTCATTAAATGCATCGGCCACCTGCTTTGGATCTGTGATCGATGCTACATCGGTAGTTATTTTATTTATCGTTTTACGATCAAGTGAGTCGTTGGTAGTATTTTCTTTTATAATCTCCATGTAGCTTTACACACGTTCTTCGCTTTCCTTAGGAATCTATAATTTGATAGCTTCTGAGCCGATAAGAGGCATTTCTTATTATTTTGTTATAGTCATGATACTTTTTTTTGCTAGATGCATGTTTTGATGTATAGCACTTATAACGAAGAGTACGTTTTTTATTAGATGCTATTTTTATTCCTTTGGTAAGCCAAGTAGGGCGTGAGAACTTTTTTTTATTTTTTTATTTTTTTGAAAGGGAAACACAGATTATAAAACATGGTCAATGTATCATGGAATTTCTCGAAGGCTAAATTAATATCAGATTCATTATATGTATACTTCACACCAAGACAGTGAACATAAGCATTCGTAAAATTTGTTTATATTTTCCTGATCATAGTCTCGTTTCGTTATGAACCAAAATGCATTGCAGTTTCCTTTGTCAACTTCTGGAACTACTAATACTTGAGCAGTGTTATGGTCAGATATTTCAAGAGAATGAAGTTCACCTGAAGCATTTGAGATATTGCTCAGTATGTGATCAATACACGCCTTTTGTCTCGTAGGTTCGTTGATATGTGATTTGTAGTTGTAGTTTTGGAGTATTCTATTGTATTCTAAAGTGCCTATAATTTTTTTTGAGTAAGTTTATATTAAAATCCCCCGTTATAATAATTTTTTTATTGGTTTTACGTTTTAGCTTATGTAGTAGTAATTCTAGTTTATTAAGAAATCTTGTAGGTCTTTGTTTGGGTACTCTGTATATGCAAATTATTATAAGGTTTAGGTTAGTAATTTCGATTCCGCAGCATTCAAAATCAAAATCCACTCCGAAATCTTTTAGAAATCCTAATGGTTCATACTCTAAGAAGTCTTTACACATAATGCATACACCCCCTCGTTTTTGTTTTTTTCGTGAGTAAAAATCAGCCAATTGCTAGCCCTTTAAGCGTATATTTAATTCTTCCCCTGCTTTGATAAACGTTTCGCTCATACATATGATATCAACTTGTCTATTTGTTTTGGATAGATCGTGGAGAGCTACTTCTAATGTTTCTTTTTACTTAAGAATCCGGCAACGTTTTGGTGAAGCACAATGAAATTCTCATCAGTTAGGGGCTCGAAAAAATTTCATTTTTAACTCATCTTTTGATTGGTTCCTACTGTCGTTGGTTGGTAATTTTGGAAAATAGTCCAAGATGGTTGTTTTCTTGCTTAGAGGAGTTGGTGTTCGTTGTAGATTGGCTGTTTTAAGGGTATTGTCTATTTTACTCGTCATGCGATTAAACAAATATGGTATTGTGCCTTTTTTATAAAAACTTGGTTTTTGATGTCCTGTTTTATTGTTAGAATTGGGATGGTTTTCATGTTCTGAATACAGGTTCGGTATCAAAAACTTTTTGTTGTAATACATTGTATCAATTTGCATATTAATAATATGACACAGGTGAGACAAGTAATGCTTGTTATGCTTATCCCCGAGACATTGATATATTTACAATTTTCATAATTTGTACAGATTAATTTTAACATATTATTCAGTTTAATTTCTTGCAGATGCTTATTGTGCATGATGCCGATTACAAAAGTGGTTAGATTACCATGTAGTTTAAGGAAAGAAATTAATTCTATAAATAACTTGGTAGGATTACAATCAGTTTCCCCAACGCATAATATTAATTTATCCTCGCTCGACGCATCTGTGAGAACAGACGACTGGGTTTTAAGAATTTCTTCGCATGACGCTCCTGGTTTCAGAAACGAGCAGACCTGGAATTGTTCATAATTTGTGTTGCTTCTGGTGCCCATTAATTTTGAAGCTAGACCCTTACACTGGTCTCCGCCGACGATGTAAATCTTTTTTTCAGCACATTTTACCTTTTCAGGCGTCGTTATTAGTGATTTGTATTTATTTGGTATCGTCTGTTGGCTTTTATTCACCAGCATTTTTTCCTTTTTCTGGTCATATTGTGTAGCGGTCTGATTTAATTGAGATTCTACCCCATCACTGGTGATGTTATGAGACTGTGTTGGAGTGCTCGTGATATGTGATAGTTGCAATCTTCTGGGTATTGCATTTCTATTTTTTTAGATGATGTATTTATAATTTTACTGCTGTTTGTTCCAGAGCACATTTTTTTCAGAGTTTCTAAAGCATTTTTGTTCTCAGTCAATTGTTTTTTTAAGTTGTTATTTACTAGTGATAGTTTATCGATTTCTGCATGAGCAATTGCTAATTGACTTTTCAACTCCTTGATTTCATTTTTAATTTCCATGAAATAATCTTCTGTTGGAATAAAGGAAGAGGAAAAAGTCTTCCAGATTTCTCTGCTTGATCTACTAGACTGCAAAGAATCGGAGCTTTCTTCAATCAAAGAATTATGTAGGTTATTGCTAGATTTGTTGCTTTTCTTTCGCGAAGAGTGTAGTTCGTTTTTTCACGCGTCTACGCTATGCGACATAACAAAAAGCACTTCGAATATTTTACGAGAATAGTTCACAGAACCTCATATTAATATATAATTAAATTCAACTGTTTTTTTTCGTATTTAGGTATCTATTAATTTTAAGTACTTATAATGAATTATGATGACGTTTAGTTCGGAATGAATTGTCAATTTTCAATCAAATTTGACAAATGTCGCACGTAAGTAAGATATCGAACGATATGATAGTTAGGGCCGACTCTAGTTTGTCTCTGAATTAAAATAAAAAAATCGGCCAAGAGCATGTCAGGCCACGCTCAGTGTAGGGTTCCGTAGTTGCTCATCCTTCACAATAGACTTAAGTTACGAGAAAGATTTCAAGCTCTTTAAAAAGGTCGTAAACGCCAAAGTCAACTTACGTCCATTTAAGAAAATTATGAAATTTTGCGATAACTCAAAATTTGGAGGCGGGAGGGGCGCTATTTTTTTTATTTTCGGAGCGAATATTTACAAAACTGCTGACGTTATCAATGTCAATAATGTTTGGAAACCCCAATTATTTTTAAAATACCTATTCAACGACACCCCACACAATAGTGTTGCAACGAAGAAAAAAAGCCACCCTCATTTTAGGTGTTCGAGAGGTACCCGAAAAAATGTTTTTTTTTTCGTTTTTTTTTTACCGTGTTGTCGGCGTGATACATACACATACTTATACCAAATTTCAGCTTTCTAGTTACTAATGATCACGGAGCTAAGCCGCGGACGGACGGACAGACGGACAGACGGACATAGCGAAACTATAAGGGTTCCTAGTTGACTACGGAACCCTAACAATGACAGCTGCCAGAAAACTTCATTAACTAAAAAAACTTAAACTTCAAAACCTACCTTTGCACTATAAAATGGTAAACATTTAAAACTAGCCTCACAGTATAAAAGGACAAATACAGTAATAAATGTCCGGCCCCTCAGGCGCGTTTCATACCTACAGCGCAGGGTTGTACCTACAAATTTGTGGGGTAACATAGGTATATATTTATTTCGATTGTTAGGTGTCGTGTAATGTCAGGTGTTATTATAAAATCTATATATATATAAAAGAAAGTCGTGTTAGTTACACTACTTGTTCAATACAAGATTAAACATGAATGGTAATCTTTATAATGTATAACTGTGTTTTTGCCTCCTGGCAACTTTAGTACAAAATAAAATCTTGCTTGTACCAACGTGCTCTGCGATGCGGGCACAAAAATAATTCATTTGTATTGTTTATTCCATAAATAAACGCTTAAAATTAATTACTCTGTTTCATTTATTGAACAGAGCAAGTGGTCCTTCGATAAAAACAGTAAAATACGCAGTGAAGTATATTCGCGAGTGCAAAAGTGGTCGGCGGCGGACATTTTCATCTCGTACGCGATCCGAAAAAACTACGCGATTACTTCGAATTCACGAGAAATCAATATTTCTCAATCGTAAGGCCGTGCATTACGATCATAGCAGTGGATTCAGTTCAATCTGTGAAGGAGAGAAGTCTACTTTCTCAAAAATAAGCAGCGCGAGAGTCGGCGTGCCCACGTGACTGGAAATAAAATTTGTCCGATCTGCATCAGGGTGTGCATTTTTGACTCAAAACAAAGTGCCTGCGAGAGACTAAGGGTCTCAGGATCATCAAGAAACAGCATTCGAAGAAGAAATACAGTCGCAACACAAAGGCGGCAAATTCAAAATTCGGCGACTTTAAGCTACGTTGTTGTAACTCGATAGTAGTGTTGAACGGCAAGTGGCAGCACAAGCGGAGCGACAAAAAAAACTGAACTGAACGCGGTTTGGAAGCGGGTTCGAGCATTATCTGTGTACCGATCGCCCAGATGTCAAAGTCACAGCTGTCAAGGAAAGTTCGTATCGAATTCGCGGTGTTGTAGAAATAAAATAAACAAAGTGCGTGCTGTGTGTTAGTTTATAAGAGCGGATGTGCGGTTAATAAGTGTATAAGTGCGTTGCGAAATTAACGATGACGGACAACGGCTCTCTACCTCTTTTACGTTTACGTACAAAACGGGGATACCTCAAAGGAACAATCACGCGCATTGAAACTTTCGTGAACGATCTGGTGAGTGTATCGCCTGCCGATACGGCGGTTTTGGAGGCGCGGAGGAGCCGGCTCGTGAGTACTTTTAAAGATTACGAGGACATTAACGTCGAAATATCGTTATTAGATCCGGAAGATGCAGAACAAATTGATACGGTTGAGTCAAAGTGTTATAAACTTTTAGCAAAGTTAAATGAATATTTGAAGACTTGTTCTTCCAGTGAAAATGTACACAATAGTAGCAATGTGTCTATGTCAAAGCTACCAAACATTGAAATCTCAACATTTGATGGCAGAGATTTTACTCAATTTAAGCCATTCATGGATCTATTTACAGCTCTCATTGATAAAAACAAATCATTGTCAGATATTCAGAAATTGTTTTACCTCCGAAAGTATTTGTTAGGAGAGGCCTTGTCAGTGATTGTGAATTTACCAATGGTCAATGAGTCTTATCCTGAGGCATTAATTCTGCTAAAGAAACGCTTTGACAATAAAGCTCGACTGATATCTAACCACATCAATCATCTTCTGGACTTACCTCAATTGCAAAAAGGCACAGCTAGCTCTATTAGGGCATTTATTTCAGAAGTGCAGCAACAAATATATGCACTCAAAAATCTTGAACAGCCCACAAAACAATGGGACATGTTATTGATCTCTATATTGAGTCGCAAGTTGGACTCATACACATGTAGGGCATACCATCTTGACAGAGATAACCCTGACAATTTACCAACAATGGATGAATTTATTTCATATTTGGAAAAGCGCGCAATCGCGTTAGAGGACAGTCCCGCATTTAAAAGCACTTCATATGAGGCTGCTCGGGGCAAATCCTGTCCGTTCAAAGTTAGCAATGTTGTTGCCCAAGATACATCCAAACAAATAGCATGCATTTATTGCAATAAAAATCATCCCATCTATTTGTGCCCAACGTTTCAAACAGCTGCCATAGGGGACCGGATTGAGTTTGCAAAATCTAAACAATTATGTCATGTGTGCCTTAAGCCTCATAAAAATAAATGCAAATTTAATTTTAGATGCAAAATTTGCAAACTCAATCACAATACCCTCATGCATGAGGAAAGTCCAAAAGAGGAAGTTGTTGGTAACCTATGCAACCAGAAATCAATGGGAAATATTTTGCTTCCTACCATCAAGGTAAAACTCACTGACATATATGGACAGGATGTATATGTTAAAGCTCTGGTTGACACCGGGAGCCAAGCTTCTCTCGTACAAGAGGCTCTTGTCCATAAATTAAAATTGCCTCAATTAAAAACAAATACAAATATAATAGGTATTTGCAATAATCCCAATAAGCTTGATAGGTACACTAATATTGTGTTGCACACTTGTAATGATGTGGAGCTGCCAGTTTCTTGTCACATTGTTGACACAATCACATCAAAGCTTCCACAACAGTATATTGACATATCCAAAGTAACGCTGCCTGAAAGTGTCAAGCTCGCTGATCCTGAATTTTATGTCCCTTCTGAGATTCAGCTATTATTGGGTGCAGATTTCTATTTTAAAATAATACAGAATGGTCAAATAAATTTGAACAATGGTCTTGTGCTACAAAATACTTTGTTTGGGTACATAGTAGGTGGTAGCTTGTCATTCACCGCTACTCAAGTACAGACCAATAATAATATCGTGACAAATTTTGTTATCCAAGATACAAAAGAAAACTTAACTGAAGTCATGAATAAGTTCTGGCTTGCAGAGAAAATCCCTGAAAAAGCAGAGGTCACCTCGGAATGTCAACAAGCTGAAGATATTTTTTCAAAAAACTACACAGCTGACTGAAAAAAGATTTTATGTTGACATTCCTCTTAAGGTTCCCATGGATCAATTAAATCTGGGAGATTCATTCTCAATTGCTCTTCAGAGATTTTACTCTTTAGAAAATAAATTCAAAAGTCGCCCTGAATATTTTCAGCAATATAAAAAATTTATTGACCAGTATGTCGAGTTGGGACATGCCAAGATTGTTGACATTGGTGATTATGATGTAAAAAATGATCCCGTCTATTTTCTAACGCACCATGGTGTCCACAATGAGCACAGTAAGACAACCAAATTAAGAGTGGTTTTTAATGGAAGCCAGAAAACTAAAAACGGAGTCTCTCTTAATGACAAGATGTATAATGGACCCACAGTGCAAAGTGAATTGTTTGACATACTTACCCTGTTTAGGACTTACCGGTATACATTGATGTGTGACATAGAGAAAATGTTTAGGCAGGTATATTTAAATAAAAGTCAAGTGGGATTGATAAATATTTTATGGAGGGATGACCCTAAAAAGCCTGTTGTTTGCCTACAACTTCAGACCGTCACATACGGCTTGAAAGCTTCAACTTTCCTCAGCACCAGGTGCCTGGTCGAACTTGCAATGCAGTTCCATGATGAGTATCCTCTTGCTTCCGAGGCCATCATGAAGAATACTTATGTTGATGATGTCATCACTGGCTGTGACGATCTGAAGCAAATGGTTAACCTGAAAAAAGAACTTATAAATCTACTGGATTTAGGGGGATTTAAGCTCCACAAATGGTGTTCAAATAATGAGAGTATCCTTGATGACATACCTGGGGACCAAAAATATTTTGAGGAATTGGAATTAGGTAGAGATAATATTATAAAAACCCTTGGTGTCAAATATAATATAAATTTGGATTTACTTACATTCCATAGTCCAGAATGTGATCAAAGTGATTTAAATACAAAGAGGAAAATATTAAGTTTCATAGGGAAAACGTTTGATCCGCTCGGATTAATCGGCCCAATAATAGTAAAAGCAAAACTTTTCATGCAAGAGTTATGGTCCTTAAAAATAGATTGGGACTCTATATTACCTCAGAGCCAACTACAAGACTGGGAATTATTCTTAAAAAATTTGCAGGAAATGGGTACTATTTCCACCCCGAGAGGTGTGCTGGGAGGTGATATGGAATCCACAGAACTTGTAGGATACTGTGATGCATCCTTAAAAGCCATTGGATGCTGTGTGTACTTGCGAGTCATTTACAAAGATGGTACTGTTAAAGTCCATTTATTGTGCTCAAAGTCAAGAGTAGCTCCGATGAGCAAGACTTTAACAATTCCAAACCTTGAATTAAATAGTGCAGTACTGCTTGCTGAAGTTGTAAATAGAGTTCAAAACATATTACAGTCAAGATTTCCACTGAAAACAACTTTGTATTCAGATTCTCAGATAGTTCTGTCATGGCTTAACTCAAGTAATCTTAAAAGTGGAAAATATGTATTAAAAAGGGTAGCTCAGATTAAAAATTTGACATCAGGATGTACATGGGCGTATGTCAGGAGTACAGAAAATCCTTCAGATTTATTATCGAGAGGTATAGCGCCCCAAAAATTAAAAAATAACACTTTGTGGTGGCATGGTCCACAGTATCTCTCTGATCCAATGTATCAGCACAAAGAAAATGAGTTCTACTTCAAAATAAATTCTGCAACCGTACCAGAGACCTTGCACGAAGAGGCAGCTGCCAATGTTGGTAGCATTGATCATACAAAAAATTCAAATATATTTGACACATTCTCGGACTTGACAAAATTGCAAAGAGTTTTAGCATGGGTATTGAGATTCGTAGATAATTGCAGATCAAATGACAAAATTAATGGTTCACTATCAACAAAAGAGTTAAAAAATTCATTGAAGTATATTATTAAGCATGCACAAAATAGTAATTTTGCAACAGAAATCCAGAATTTAAAGTCTGACAAGCCAATTAAATCAAATCTTAGCGGTTTACATCCTTTCCTTGATGGAGAGTCAATTTTAAGAGTAGGAGGACGTTTACAAAACGCTCCCAATTGTTCCTTTGACAAAAAACACCCAATAATATTGCCAAAGTCTTCTAATATCACGGACATGATTATCCGAAAAGAACATCTACGACTTTTACATGTAGGAGCTAAATTAGTTCTGAGCTCGCTGTCTCAGCGTTATTGGTTGATTAACGGAATACGAGAAGTCAAAAAGATAACAATTAAATGTATAAAATGTTTCAGAGTTAAATCTACAGTTGCTAAGCAGCTAATGGGGTCTTTACCCTCTCCAAGAGTAACACCTACTAGGCCATTTTTAGTTACTGGGGTAGATTTCTGTGGTCCATTTAACATCAAAATTGCCAGAATTAGAAGGCCATTAATTAAGAAAGGCTATGTTGCACTTTTTGTCTGCTTTTGCACAAAGGCAATTCATGTCGAACTTGTCAGCGATATGACCACTGAGGCATTCTTGGCGTGTCTACAACGTTTCGTGTCCCGGAGAGGATACCCATCACAAATTTATTGTGATAATGCAAAAACGTTCAAGGGAGCGGATAATTTTATAAAGGAGTTAAATAAATTACATTCTTCGAAGACTAACAAAGACTCCATTGAAGGTTTTTGCACCCAGAATGAGGTGGAATTTAAATACATACCCAGCTATTCACCAGAATTTGGTGGCTTGTGGGAGGCAGGTGTTAAAAGTTTCAAGTATCATGTTAAACGTGTGATTGGGAACATTAGTTTGACATTTGAAGAATTTGACACGGTGATAACCCAAATAGAAGCAATTTTAAATTCGCGTCCTTTGCTTCCCATGAGCTCAGATGTATCAGACTTTAAATATTTAACTCCTGGGCATTTCTTGATACAAGCCCCTCTGACAAGCTATCCTGAAAAAGATCTAAGTGATAAAAATGTAAATAGATTAAGACTTTGGGATGTATGTACAAAATTAAAGCAAGAGTTTTGGAAAGTCTGGTCCAATGACTATTTAAACCAGCTTCAAAACAGACCTAAATGGAAGTATGATAATGTTAATTTAAAAGTAGGTGATTTAGTTATTGTGAGGCTTAATAATGTCCCCTCATTAAGTTGGCCCATGGCTAGAATTGTTAAAACTTACCCCGGGCCGGATGGTAAAGTCAGAGTAGCGGACATTAAGATGGGTCACAATGGAAAAATCTATAACAGGTCTTATAATAAGTTATGTCCACTTCCTTTTGAAAATTAAATTGTAATGACATTAGTTAAATTATTAAAAATACATATATGCATATAAAGGGTCACAATATAAATAATTGTTAAGAATTTAAATTCAATCTGTAATTCTGTATAAGTAGTTAATTCATCAGTTTAGTTAAAAAATATAGTAAATTCTGTATAATTCATGAATACACTTAATAACATAGTATAATAAATAAATAAAAATGTACTTACCTTAGATAACTTACCTTGGCCCCGCCCAACTATGTTCAATACAAGATTAAACATGAATGGTAATCTTTATAATGTATAACTGTGTTTTTGCCTCCTGGCAACTTTAGTACAAAATAAAATCTTGCTTGTACCAACGTGCTCTGCGATGCGGGCACAAAAATAATTCATTTGTATTGTTTATTCCATAAATAAACGCTTAAAATTAATTACTCTGTTTCATTTATTGAACACTACTTATAACTCAAGAACGGCTGATCTGATTTGGCTGAAAATTGGTGGGGAGGTAGCTTAGAACCAGGAGAAGGACATAGGATACTTTTTATCACGTTCCCGTGGGACGTGACATAAAACGTCATAAACGTGACAAAACGCAACAGATATGGAATAACAAAACGCAACTGAAAGCAATTTATCAGTAAAAAAAAACAGTCTACCCGTTCATTTGTTAAAAAAGGGTATAACAAAACAAAACGCAACTGACAGCTAAACGTAATGTAGTCTATGGTTAATTATAGTAGAATTTTGTAGTTGACCGGTTGATGTGTTTGTTATATTGTGTTAAAAATGGTAAAACAAAACGCTAATTACAGCTAAACGTAATGTAGTCTATAGTTAATTGAAGTTGACCGGTTGATGTGTTTGTTTCGAGTTTCTATTAGCTTATTGTGCCGAGATCTATATCAATAAAATAAAGTTGAGTTATTTCCGGCACTTATAACTCGAGAACGGCTGAACCGATTTGCACGATTTCGGGTTTGTTGTGATCGTCTCGGCCAATTTTCAGTGGTACCTACTAAATTATTTTACTGGCAATGATAATTTTTTGGTAACTGACGTTGAAAGTTGGTGAACGTCACTGATGTAAACAAAAAGGAAACAGGACTAAATATTCCGCGTATTTCAAGTATTTTTTGCATAATAAACCGAAAACAATCAAATGAAAATCTAACCGTGTTACTTAATTAATTACGTATTTGCTGGGATTAATTTACAAAAATGGATAGATTCGCACGTGCACGTTGATGAGGAATATACTCCTCCAAAATACACCAAGTAATGTTTTTGTGCCCGATTGAAAGAACGATTCGACGAAAACCCCCGATAAACGTTTCTTTCATGTGCCACATAAGAATAAAGGAGATTGGTGTCTAGCAGTGGGGAAATTGGTTCTGCCAAAGATACCATTATTAATCTGCGAAGACCATCTTGATGTAAGTTCAATAGTTACTGTTTCCAGAATCAGTAATGGATCAGTAAATATGAATCAAACCAAACCGAGAATTTTGAATTTTGATAATGTCATGTCAACCTCAACGACATTCCGTTTATTTTATTACTAAATCGGACTAAAGTAACCGTTCCATTGAGTTTTGGCGCAGGGCGGACACTGCCTACTAAAAACTGAACTTGAATGTCAGTGTCAATGTGTGCGTGTAAGACGCACAGGGCTGCCTCAGACGCATTGCAACAACTTTAATTGCACATAAATATGACATAAGCTAAACAATTATCACCACCACACGACAACGGTAGTGGTCTTGATGGTGATAGTGGTGATGATGATGGTGGTGACGGTGGTGATGGTGGTAGTCCGTGGTGGTCATGTTGGTGGTGATGGTGAATGTGGTGGTGGTGGTGGTGGTGATAGTGGTGATGATGATGGTGGTGATAGTGGTGGTGGTGATGGTGAATGTGGTGGAAGTGATGATGGTGATGGTGGTGGGGATGGTGTCGGTGGTAATAGTGGCGATTGTTGATGATGATTGTGGTGATGATGGTGATTTTGGGGTCATTTATATCATTAGCCATCACCATCGGCACCGTCATTACAATCATCATCGTCATCATCATCACCACCATGACCATCATCATCAGAATCAACACCGCCATCATCATACCTAATCATCATCATCATCATCACCAGTCACCACCATATTCATCATCATCACCAGTCACCACCATATTCATCATCATCACCACCACCAGTCGCCACCTTCATCATCATCACCACCAGTCTCCACCATCATCATTATTCCCATCACCAACACCATCACTATTTCACGAGTCAATGCCCACCTATAACCCATATACACAGTTAGATACACAACCCTTTCAAAATTTTCTAAGCAGGAAACTCGATTCCTACTCGGTGCCCTTGCGGGGTGAGGTAACTCGAATAAGGGGCGGGGGTGTGCGGGTCCATTCTGTATGTAGTACTATAAAGTATACTGTGGTTTTGGTGTTGCCACATTTTAAAATGAGTAGGTTTTTATAAATTAATAATAAAATAAGTATATAGTTATCTCAGAAAAAATATATAAACTTATAAACTTAATTTCATGCACTGAAATCGCTTATCTTAGCTATAAAAACAGACATTACATCTTTCGATGCAGAATTCAGAAAAATAATAAAATTATAGTCATAAAAATATGAAATGTTGTTCATTATCAGTGGTGGTAGTCTGAATGTAGCTATCTCTACCCACATTTATAGACTTTCAGGCGGTACGAAGTTCGCCGGGTCAGCTAGTATTTATATAAGTAGATATAACCATGTAATTAAAAATACCTACCCCATCAGTCAGTACGGAAACGAATTATTATAATTATACGAGTACTCGTAGCTACCTACTTCGTCCAACGAATACTCGCTACACTTGAATACGATTATTTCAATATTTGTTACCGACCTAGCTAGGTTAAAATCTAATTAGAAGGTGCGGTACCTCTTTCGCGCATTCGGCATCCTTTGATAAGTGGCGGCGATTTCCTTTGACTGTAGGTAGGGGGAGCCGCTTGGCTTGCGCGCGGCACTTTACAAAGAACTCCACATAGACCAGAAAATATTTATTGAAAAAAATAACAATTATTATAAATTAGCCACACTGAAATACTTTCGCCTATTTCGCGATGTACGAAATGCCTTATCTGGGGGCACGGTAGTGCCCCCGCCAAGACGAACAAAAAAGAAGGGGGCACTACCTACCTTTTCTCGAACCGTTTCGTCTCATATTCAAACCCTCATAGTTTCGTCCCAGTTAACACTAGAGCGCCCAAATTCTCAGGTTAAGCTGCAGTTAGCAAACATATAAAATGTACAAAATTTAATTGATCTAGCTTTTATACTTTAGGTTTTATAGGTAACTAAAATACGCCGATTTTGCCACTCACTCACTGACGTATCAAAACCTCTGGGGTACTTCCCGATGACCTAGAAAGCTGAAATTTGGTATGTAAGCTAGTCTTAGTACACAAACAACAAAATAATTCTAAAACTTGGAACTTTTACCCCCCAACCCCTTAAACTAGGGGATGGAAGTTTGTATGAAACTTCCGCAAATTTTGATACTAGAGGTCTGATAATTGAAACCTATAGGGACTCATTGTTATAAATCAAATACATATTGTAGGACTTTTAAAAAATCACCCCCCACCCTTTAAATAAGGGGATGGAAGTTTGTATGGGTTTCCCATAATAGGGGATAAAATTATATAATATATATATATGGGGCTAAACTTAAGTATTTCTTAAATACACAATTGTCTACTTCAGTTGACGCTCAAGAAACCCTACAGCCCAAAAAAATTAAAAAAACTAAAGCACCTTACAAAAAGAAATGAGATCCCACCAAAAACATTTCATGTAAAATTGACGGCCAAGACTCACATTCTCATAACGCTTTCGCTGTAAAAAAGTTATCAGATCCCAGGAAAAGCCAAGCCCCTAAGCCCCGACTTTACTAACCCCACCACCTTGGTTTAAAAAGTATGGCATCAACTGGCTTCAAGCCCCTAAACCCGGAGTTTACTAACCCTACACCTTTGTTTCAAAAGTATGGCTTGGCCGTTTCATAGACTACCGTAAATAAGTCTAGCGGACTGTCCGGCCTATATCGTAAGGAATTAAGTTTATAAGTATATATTATCAAAGACATAAACTTAGTTTCTTGATACCATATGGGCCAGACGGTCCGTTGGACTTATTTACGGTACTCTATGAAACGGCCAAGCCATACTTTTGAAACAAAGGTGTAGGGTTAGTAAACTCCGGGTTTAGGGGCTTGAAGCCAGTTGATGCCATACTTTTTAAACCAAGGTGGTGGGGTTAGTAAAGTCGGGGCTTAGGGGCTTGGCTTTTCCTGGGATCTGATAACTTTTTTACAGCGAAAGCGTTATGAGAATGTGAGTCTTGGCCGTCAATTTTACATGAAATGTTTTTGGTGGGATTATTATTTTTCAATGTGTAATAAATTCGCATTCTTGTATATAATTTTAACAAATATTCTTTTGGACATTTTACAGTTCCGACACTTAATAGCAATAATTATTTCGGCTCCGAGTTCCGAACACGGCAACAGCGCGGCCCCGACTGATTCATGTCTATTTATTACTCGCCGTTTGCATGTGACGCGTACGTACACGGCGCGCACACATACAAACCGCGCGATGTACTTTTCTTCGAACTTTAACTACTGTCTTAAAATTTTATGCGAATGACCATTTTTATCGGCTAAATTTCATATATACTGATTATAAGTGATAAGCCTCATTATTTATAGATTTAGGTATTTTTACCGGAAATATCGGAACCCATAGAATCATTTTGCTGACCGTCCGTCTTTCTGTTACGACCCTTTATCTCGGTAACGCGTGTAGGTGTCGAGTGGAAATTAAAACCGTCTACACGTCGTACTTTGGTCTACAGTCCCTTGAAGCTGTAAAAATCGAACTTCTAAGTTAACGTAAAAAAAAGATACGGCTCTTTATGCCGCAAAACAACGTATCTACGCTGGAAAGGAAAACTATCCAAGAGACACGGAGCTAACTTTACAGGAGAGCTAAATAAATACGAACTTTTTCGAAAAAAAAAACACGTAGTAAATATTCTGTGGACCTACTTTTTAAATGAAGCATTTTATAATTATAAACAACATCATGTTTTCTACATGATGCTTTTGTTATTTTGTCTATTAATGGAATAATTTAGAATTTAGCGTCGCTTACGCAAAATGGCCGTCAAAATAGAATTAGGTAAAATTACCTAAACGACACGTTTCCCGAGAAATTAGTCAGGTAAAATAGTATGATCTAAATTTTACACAACAATCAACACAGTAAACAATATATATGTGCATGCTCATTTTATAGTCACTATAGTCAGGTAAATATATAAATGTGCATAAATCAGCATGAAATAAATCAAGAAAAATCATCTAATCGCCTTTGTAGGAAATATTTCAAACATGAAATAGTAGATACGACAAGTGCATAAAACGCACCATTTTACACGAGACGTTCCGTCCATCCATCCGAGCGAGCTTGCGAGCGAGGATGAATATAAAGTCGAGTGTAAAATGCGTTTTATGGACGAGTTTTACACTCTACTTTTCACTTCGATTGCGAGGAAATGAAATTGCATCATGTAAATATTATATTTAAAAACAAAATAAGAAACTACCCTGATAAAAAATTATTAAAAGAAAACACTTAGGTAGCAAAATACATGTCACAGCATCCACAGCACAGGTTTCGTCCAATCACAAATAGATGTATCCACCACAAGTTTCGTCAATAAGCAATGGCACAACAGATACATAGGTATATTATCCGCAACACGCATCGTCATCGTCACAATGTGCACCGTAAAACTACACTAACGCACTGCCTGATAAGTACCCGGCTCAAACGTCCCAAAGATACCCGCCGCATTCCCACGTTGGATTGCCAAAGAGATACGCTGAACCAGGTACGAACCCGACCTTTCATCACAACCCCTATCCCTCATACGTTTACCAAGGGCTCGTATAAATTGCTTCGCTTCAGAACACCATGGCCCAGCAGTCTCAACGGCCAGAGGAATGAAGTCATACACCGGTTTCAAGTTAGAATACTTGGCGTGCTTGAGCTTAGCCGCGTTTTCCGCAGCGCCTCCAGCCGACCGCGTCGTCTGCGCAAGATGAGACGTTGCGAAAGTGCTTACACAAGTAGCATCCCACAACAGACTTCGCCCTTTCGCCCAAGGAACCAGTGTAAGACCATCAGGCCTCTTGCCATCCAGATGACTGAGACCCTGGGGCTCCAATACGCAAGGCAGATTCGCCGACACCATAGCCCGCCGTACAATATCATTGATAGCGTGATGTCGGGGAAATCTACCTGCACATCGCACACAACTTAGCCCGTGGTGACCATTGGCTTCAACCATCACCCCACAAACGCAAAGGTGAGGTTCACACACTCTACATCCAAGCCGTAAAGCAGCTCCTACCCTAAGAGAATCATCATCCAATAAGGTCCCCAGGTGTGACGAAGGCAAAGCGTTTAACCAAGCTCCCGACTCAGGCTCGATTACAGCCTTAAGCCGAGCCAGCTCTACCTCTGATGCACCTTCCAGCAGAGAATGATATGCTTGCCGGCACAAAATGTCGTCCCAAGATCGCTGCACCTTAAGTTGCTCCGAGCGTGATCCACTTGAACAACGAACTGACCACTCGGCTAAGGCTTCCTCCAAATAAGGCATGTGGATACTTTCTATATTACGTGACAAGATGCGCCCAACAAGATCCAGTGATGCATATGAGGAAGCGAGAAAAGCTACCAGCCCAACATCCTGCATGCGACGAACTCCCAACCCACCGTGTCGTATGGGGAGAGTGGCTTGACACCACTGAGACTCATCAAAACTGACGTTGAGGATAACCTCCAGCCCCTTACGAAGTATCAGGTCAAAATCCTGCATAACCTGGGGAAACATCCATGTCGGCGCTGTTCTCAAAGTGTATGTCACACGTGGCATTGAAAAACAGTTACGCAACAAAACCAATGATACATGCGCCGACAAATGTTGCAGATGTTCTATGGATCCCGCCATTGCAGCTGCCTTGTCTTGAATCACACCACTAACTGCCTCAGAATAAATTGGGGCGCCAAGGAGAATAAATGACGATTTATCAACTACCTTCAAGCCCGGTAATATAGCCTGGAAATCTGACAGAGAGTCTATTGATCCAGGGCCACAAGGAAACAACTCACACTTATCAGAATTTACCTCTAAACCAAGACCTGATAAGGCCGTCAACAGTTTCCTAACATCGCCCAAAACAACGTCTGGTCTTCCCCCCAAAGTCCCGTCATCCAAGTACCATATATTTAGAGGGGATTCCAATGAGACACCGACCTTCTGAACAGCCAGACAAAAAAGAAGAGGTCCGAGTGGATCACCCTGCTAAGCACCTACCTGGGATGAAATCGGACTAGAGTAATAAAACAGATTGCTTGGAGAAGAATAACATTGATGAAGGAAGGGATATAAAGATGGAACCCGATCTTTGGCCTCCTTCAAAATGATATCACTCTCCACGCTATTGAAAGCGTTCTTAAAATCTAACTTTAGTATGACGTCAGCGACATTATCCTGAGCCATTGTAAAAGATCGAACCGCGTGAATGGCTGCCTCACATCCCAAAGGTGTACCAAATCCCACTTGGTGTGGCTGTAGGTAGTTTGCCATTTCCTCTCTTACAGCACGACAAGCAAGCTTGGCCACAAGGCGTCGCAGAGTATTCCCTACAGCAATTGGCCTAATGCCGCCGTCTTTCTTTGCCAGTGCACACAGCGATGCCCCATACAAATAAGGGCAGACCTGAGGATTGACCATACCTCTTAAAAGAAAATTACATAACCTTGTCAGTGATTCCAAAAGTTTAGTTCCATTATTACCCGCCGCCGGAGAGGTTAACTCTTTTAAATGTTGAGGACGCAAACCATCCAGCCCAGAAGCAGAGCCATTGTAAAAAGAGGCCAGTGCAATCGCTACTTCACTTTCGGTTACGGTTAAAAACGGGCTAGATAAATCAGGCTCAGAAGGTAAGTCTAACTGCCTCGAAGGCCCTGGATGTTTATCACTTAAAACCTTCAACGTGTCAGCATCAGCAGGGGCGAGAGTGCTATCAGAGAGGAGAAGACGAACGGCACCCCTCAAATCACCATCATGTACTTTCGCTTCTATGCTACGATAAACCGAACTTGGCTTACGCCCAATTTCAGCAGGAAAATATAGAAAAGAGTTGTCAATATTCTCCTTAACTCTTGACGTTAAGGATCTGTGACCCCCTGGGACCCTCAGGGCCGTAAAGGAAAAGGAAAACAGTGCAAACAAATCATCAACTTCGTTGTTCCTCAGGCAATTTTGTATCACAGAGCACAGTTTACCTGCAGCCAAATTTCTCGCGCCCTTCGGTATGTGCCGTAAAACCTTGACCCTCTTTCGCAGGTCGGGCAACTTTGAAAACTCTAAGTCTATATTCGTGTTTTGTGCCGTGCTCTCAGCAACGTTAGACGCTTGCGACCCACCCGCACCCCTATGCACGCGACTAATGTGAACGCTAAGGCCCCTAGGCGCAACGAACTGCCTTGATAGGGCAGTCATTGAAGCATTATGGCTCCGAATTTTTTTACGGTGAACCGATTTGCATGAAATTTTGGAATTAGATTCATCTTACCCTTAACTTTAAAAGTGAAAATGATTTGAACTCCGCAACCACCCTGGGGGTGGTTGCCACCCCTTCTCGGGGGCGAATTATTTTTTTTTCAAAATAACCTCGGATATCGATAGAAGGCCTAATTTTAAGCAAAAAATCTTCCATAAAGTTTTTCAAAAAATCCAACACTTTTCAAGTTATTGGCAATTGAAAATTCGCAATTTTTTCACGTTTTTCATCTGTTTTTTGCAAATATCTCCAAAAATATACGTTTTATCGAAAATTTTATAAAGAACAAAATTGTAGCAGGTAAAACAATGAACAATTTGTTTTTTTATAAAGTATTCTAAGTGCAATATTAAGCTAGATATTAAAGATCAAAGCCGTTTTTTATTATGTCTGAAATTTAATCGATGTGGTCAATGCCATCTAGCGGCGAGCAGATGCATTTTATGCATTCTAATACAAAAGGGTTTTGTAGTGCTTGAAATAAGCTTTAAAATGAGAACTATAAAAAGTCTTTTGCACGTAAAATAAGTGAGCTGTATTGCAAATAAGAGGAGCATCTAATGTTTTTTCTTTCAAATCAATGGGTTTCATAAGTGCCATTTCCACCAAAATTAAAATTAATCGTATTCCGCCTAGAATTAACTTTATTATGAAGAGTTTGATAGATAGTATCAGTTTGGCTGCTTCAGGACACATATTTTTCAAAAAAGTCACGATTATAAAAAAAAACAAAATTTCAAATTTTAAAAGAACCCACTTTATTTTCATAATATCTCAAAAATGACGACAGATACATATAAAAGTGTACGGATTAAAAATTTAGGTATTTTTCTGACAAACGATTTGGTTTCTTTGTTTTTTCTGTCCAACAAAAATTGACGGAGATATGATTGTTTAAAGAGCGCGTGGCAGCGCAATCACAGCCTCTCTTAAGCCCTTCAACCCTTCACCGTTTTAGAAAAAGGTTTTTTACTATATATTGCAATAAAGGATGTTGTAGCTCTCTTAATTACCTTTACAATGGTTTTTTATAAATTGTGATAGCATGAAAATTGAAGGAGTTATGGTCCAAAAACTTATCATATTTTTTTCTACTTAGTAACAAAGTTTCTGAGTGTGAATATTTGGAGCAATGTGAAAGTACGCAGTATAATAGAGACCCACAACTATTGTTATGTGTATATATATATACATAATATGGCTCATATATTTTGAAAACGTAGGCATGAATACATACCGCTAGATGGCATTGACCACATCGATTAAATTTCAGACATAATAAAAAACGGCTTTGATCTTTAATATCTAGCTTAATATTGCACTTAGAATACTTTATAAAAAACCAAATTGTTCATTGTTTTACCTGCTACAATTTTGTTCTTTATAAAATTTTCGATAAAACGTATATTTTTGGAGATATTTGCAAAAAACAGATGAAAAACGTGAAAAAATTGCGAATTTTCAATTGCCAATAACTTGAAAAGTATTGGATTTTTTGAAAAACTTTATAGATGATTTTTTGCTTAAAATTATTTTGAAAAAAAAAAAATTCACCCCCGAGAAGTGGTGGCAACCACCCCCAGGGTGGTTGCGGAGTTCAAATCATTTTCACTTTTGAAGTTAAGGGTAAGATGAGCCTGATTCCAAAATTTCATGCAAATCGGTTCACCGTAAAAAAATTCGGAGGTAAGACCGTATTTTTCGCTTCAATGACTGCACTATGAATCGTCAGGGCAAAACGGACACGACTGGAGATTGGGGTTGCTCATGTTCATGCAATTTAAATAAACAACAAATGCAAAATAACCATATTATACCACACAACTTAATGTAAAACTAAAATAAAATTACAAGTAAAACATTACTATTTGGTACAAAAACACTGAATACAACAATAAATAAAAATAAAAATAAAGTCAATAGACTGTCAACAAATAAAATTAAAATAAAGGGCACTTATTGATAATGACATAGAATTTAAATGTAAACAAACGATACAACAATAAATATTATGACATTCGGCATTAAAAATTTAACAAATCAATACTATTTGGTAGCCAGTTACTCATAAGATCGTCAATATAGATTAATAATTAATATTTATGTATATATAAAACTAAAAAAACCCATAAAAGAACTCGAAAAACAACACGCACAGAAATGTAAACAAAATTAAAATAAAAAAAAAGAAAACAATTGCAATAAAAAAAAAGTTCTAACAAAATCTGGATTTAAAATTAAAATCAATTAAAATTGTAAATGTAAACAAACGATACAACAATAAATATTATGACATTCGGCATTAAAAATTTAACAAATCAATACTATTTGGTAGAATTGCTAGCTACTCATAAGAATGTCAATATAGATTAATAATTAATATTTATGTATATATAAAACTAAAAAATAACCATAAAAGAACTCGACAAACAACACGCACAGAAATGTAAACCAAAATAAATAAATAAAAAGTCAGAAAACAATTGCAATAAAAAAAAGTTCTAACAAAATGTGGATTTAAAATTAAAATCAATTAAAATTGTGTCCAAAATACGAAATAAAATAATAATTGCAGGATAATAAAATTATATAAAAAAAATACATAATGAAAAAAAAAAAAACAAAAAAAAAATAGAATAAAAGTCAGTAATTAGCACTCAGGCTCGAACCTGGTGCACACGGCGATCCTGAGTGTTGCGCGCCGATAACCAGCTACCGTTGAAACACCAACCGAGATGTCAACACAACGTGTACCCCCATGTTGTTTTTGTTAAAAACTCACATCACTTTTGCTCCCGTATAACGCAGTTAGGTGCAGGGACCGGAAAACCCCTCTTTAAAGTTAAGCCTAATATAAGGTAACCCTAACAATTTGGTAACCATAACATAAGGTAACCTTTTTATTTGGTAACCCTATGTTAAGGTTACCCTATCATAACAGTTAACTACAACCTCAACACAGTTACACAGTTACGGTTAAAACCCTAACGCGTAAGGGTTATTTATAGCAGTTAACTCTAAACCCTATCGCGTTAGGGTTTGGAACTGAACGTTGAAGGATCGTTACAGATGAGCGGAGTTGGCAGAATGTTTACGTATTGCCGTGTTTTTTTTAGACTAGTTTTGTTTTGACTTTTTGTTTTTTGTTGTTGTTATTAGATAATAAGTACTTTATCTTTGCTTTTTATATGTTTCTCCTACACTGATGTTGTTAATTAGTTGATAATTTGATGTGATTGTTCTGCTAATAAAAAAGTAATAATATGTAATATAATAATAATAATAATAAATAACTATAATTTTCATACTGTTTTTAGGGTTCCGTAGACGCTTTTAGCTCAGATTAGGATAAACACAAAAATTGAATTCTTATTTTATTAATTAAAGAAAAAAAAGACAAAATAATTATTATACTAATACATTTCAAATAACGTATTTGTATTTATTTGGTATTTGTTGACCTCGAAGGCTTACGACCGAATCCCGTGAGAGGTTTTGTGGTGGGCTCTGAAAGAAAGACATGTGCCTGGGAAGTATGTAGAGCTAATTCGGGCTATGTACAATCAATGTGGCACATATGTTCGGTCAGCTGCTGGAATCACC
Source organism: Apotomis capreana (assembly GCA_947623375.1). Taxonomy (NCBI): domain Eukaryota; kingdom Metazoa; phylum Arthropoda; class Insecta; order Lepidoptera; family Tortricidae; genus Apotomis; species Apotomis capreana. Next base: position 6,831,071 of record OX392520.1, read on the forward strand.
GACAGGTTCAGTGTCACGGTTGGCTTGCACCAGGGATCGGCTCTAAGCCCTTACCTTTTCCTGCTTATTATGGATGCTTTGTCATCGGACATTCAGGAGGAGGCGCCCTGGTGTATGCTATTCGCCGATGATATCGTCCTTGTCGGTGAAAACGAACTCGAGGTCCAGAGTAGACTGGAGAAATGGCGGCAAAAACTGGAAAATGTTGGGCTGAGAATCAGCAGATCCAAAACGGAACATATGTTTTGCGATTTCGGCGGTCTTTCCAGTTTTGCGGCCATAAAACTGGATCAAGTAGCGCTGCCAGTCTGCTCCGATTTCAGATACCTCGGTTCACTTATACAGAGTGACGGCGGCATTGAACGGGATGTCAAAAACCGAATTAGCTCAGGATGGATGAAATGGCGGCAGGTCTCTGGCACGATATGCGACCCCCGGATGCCGCTTCGGCTTAAGGGCAAAATATACAAAAGCATTGTAAGACCTGTCGTCGTGTATGGATCAGAGTGTTGGGCAGTAAAAGGGACGGATGAAATGAGATTACATGTGGCAGAGATGAGAATGTTACGATGGATGTGTGGGGTGACAAGAATGGACAGAATAAGAAATGAATATGTAAGAGGAAGTCTGAAAGTAGCACCAATTAGGGAGAAGCTGCAAGCTAACCGACTATCATGGTATGGGCACGTGATGCGAAGAGAGGAGGGCCACGTAACCAGAAAAGCGTTAAGCATGAGCGCGGACGGATATAGAAGAAGAGGAAGGCCAAAGAAAAGATGGATGGATTGTGTGAAAGATGATATGAATAAGAAGGAAGTAAACGACGAGATGACGAGTAATAGGGAAGAATGGAGGAAGAAAACATGCTGCGCCGACCCCAAATAAATGGGATAAGGGCAAGCGAATGATGATGACATTTCAAATAACGTCCAATTATAATGTTACTTGGATTAATTTTATTGTACAGTCGGTTAGATTTTGTTACCTAAGTAGGTATTGTGATGAGTATTTTTTTAAACAAGCAACGCATTTCGTATCAGCTTGTCCTAAAATGCTTTCATATGTCCAGATGTTCGGATTTCCGGCTGTTGTCGACTAGAGGTCCGATTCATATGAATTGTTGATTCAGTTATTCGTAATTTTTCAATATGGCGAAGATATGGGGTTTGCTAATGTAAAAAATAACAAATAACAACCATTTTGAAGTAAAGTCGCGAGGTTTACCGCTTACATAGCCACTTGTTTAGTTGTTTTAATGAATTGGTAATATGGAGACTAATGTCGTATGGTGTAGTCAGGAGTTGGATAGTGGAATTCCTTAACGGTTGCTTGTATACTTTTCGAGTGTAGGGTCTGATGGTTTGTTTTTAAGTGTACAATTGAAACTGCAATATCTCGTGTCACATCACAACTTCATTATAACTAACTGTCTACTGAAAAAACAGATTTACCGCGTACATACATTATAAGTACCGACAAGATACTAGTAAGAGTATTAACAGTAGGCAACTGAATTTTAGATCTTTTTTTACTATTCCTAACAACGTATACTATCCCTTTAATATCAGCGGAAAGCGAAAGAGATAGTAAGTTATGGCAGGTAACAAAGAACCTTTGTTACTTAATTCAAATTTAAAATATATTAAATAAACCGATGGTCCATTATACTAGGTTAGTCAACTTATCAAATATAGTTTCATACCTAAACTAATTAACATAACAATTAACTAATTTAATTGATTATTAATTTAAATTGTTTTATTTTTTCTTCCAAATGGATGAAAATTGTTTTTTTTTTAGTTTTCAATCCTCGTACCTCTGCCATTCAAAAGTTTCAAATAATTTTATCGACACAAATATTTAATATAATTAATTAATCTAGACTTCATAAATCGGTTGAGAAATGTGACCCCTAAGCGAGACCAGCCGGAAATCCGGACAAAATGACATCTGTCTGTGTGTAAATAATTTTCTTTTTATAGTAAAAAAAAAATTATAGAATACATAATATAACAAAATTTACTTTGTTTCAAATAACATTTTAATTAATTACTTAAAACATTTTTTTTAATGTTGTTATAATTATTAAGTTTTTAACTATTAATAAAAAAAGCATCATGATTTAATCAAGACACAGAGTAAAAGAAATATTCTTGTTCAAATCAATTTGAATAATAAGAATATCCACAGAACCATCATTAATATTGCTAATCTTTACAATTTAAGGGTGTAATTTTACTAAAATAATTTGAAGTTCGTTATTGACGCATACATCAACCTAAATAAATATATACTTAGATGAAAAGGGATGAGTGAAATGCTAAGGATTATTTTTATTTTATTGTTATCGGGGTAATGGCATTTACTGCACACTAAGACGCAAACCGTAATGAGACGCGGTATTTATTATTGTTTTAAGAATAATCAAAATGCAGTTGTGCCTTAACTGAATGCCGCATTAATTGTTATATTTTTTTATCGAAACAATACTTATCTGTATTACGGGGAATGAAGGAAATTATAGTTAATTGCGTTTGGGATAAACCAATATGTGATATCAATGGTGACGGCAAAAATAAATGAATGCCTTTAATTTTTTCCGTCTTAGAGTTATTTGTCAAGCCCCAAGGCCCAAAGGCAAAGATGAAATATGAAAAAAAAAACAAACAACACACTGTTTTCGCCGCTCGAGTTAAGCAACGCTACCATGGTAACATAAGAAGTTTCTACACCAAAGACTTAAAGTTGAATATTGACTGACTTGACGCTTTATAGCATATTGTTACAAACCTCGCAAGCCAAACATGTTTATGACTTGCAAGAGATAAGAAATTTACTGAGTTACTGTTATTCAAAAACTGACCTAATAAGACATAATTTAGGGATCATATTCGTTCGAACTCGTTCAAAAACCCTTACGTTAAGGTTATTAAGTTAGGGTTAGTAGTTATTATAACTGCTATTCAAAAACTGAACTAATAACACATTACTTAAGGATCACATTCGTTTGAACTCGGTTCAATACCCTAAAGACTCTGTTAGTGGGACGGGGTAGGTTAGTTAAGGTAGTTATTAACCGCGTTAACTGCAACAAAACAGTAACCGTATCATTGAAACAACCACATCATAGGGTTAACAATATGTAAGGGTTTTTAAAAACAACTTCTAAAATAACCTCATCAAAAACCCATGTTAAGGTAACCGGTTCCGGTCCCTGGTTAGGTGCAACGAAATAACACGAAGCTGACACTTTCTTCTTTTTCAACCGTTTTTGAATTCTTCAAAACGTTCTGCCTTCCTTCCACCTTTGAGTAACGCTCACGCTCGTCGTAAGCTAATACATTGAAGTTGGTACCGTGCGTGCCTTTTCTCCACCCGTAACTTGGGAACTCCACAACAAAAACGGCCACGACCATTTATAGGTGACTGTCGTTCACCAGGGTACACACTTTTGACACTCGTTGCGTACAACACTCTTAATACAATTTATAAAACAGTAAAAGATACGAGCTTGAAATGCACGTGACGCTAGCGCCACCTACCCTCAACAAAATTCATTAAAATTTAAAAACACTGTTCTTTATATCTATGAAAATTATTGTTATCCCTAAGTAGTTTAAATTTATGGTATATTGATTTACTATAACAAAAATAAATTTAAAAATCAATAAATGACAGTAAATAAAAATTACAAGTTTATTTCAAGAAGTTTTATTGTGTACTTTGGCTGTTCGTATTTTGGCCTTGGTCTTAGAATACTAACGAAACGAAATTAAATGAAGAGTTTATTCTATGAAGTTTTAGGATGTTCGTGTGGCTGTTGGACCGATCGCCTTGGTTTTCGACGACGATTTTACTTTATGCTCTAGAGCTAGAGCATAGAACGCGACTTTATGTCGCCTACGCACAGCATAAAGTCGAGCTTTTAGAGCATGAGAAGTGAAAAAGCTATTTATGGTACAATGAAACCTTACGAGTAATGTTTTAATTAGAGGAAACTATTTATTTTCAAACATTAAAATTAATGAAGTGACATTTAAAGTTCTCTAAGACAAAAAAATACGGTCCAACTACGCAAATTAAAAAAAAACTGCTTTAGAAATGTTAAAGATTTATTCATCAGATATCACGTGAAATTTCAATTTCATCAATTTATATGTATGATCTGCTGAAAGATTTCCAGTAGTTCTAGACCAATGTATGGTAGCAAACGATAGCTATGACTCTAATGAGAACAGCACAAGAGTTGTCGAGACTGCAGTCACTGGGTACTCATTAAGGAAATTTAAATCACGAACTTCGTGAAATTTCAAGTTTTACTATTGCAATGAGATAATATCCTATCCTAACAAGAATAACAAAACTCAGTAAAATACGTAATTAATTAACGTCTAACTTAAAGTTACCTACAACTCTGTGTGGTATAAGTGACATCTCGTAAGACACTGTTTCAGTGAGATGGCGTTTGGGTTCCATCAAGCGAGTCCAATTTAATGCCTTAGCGCCACAGATTAACACCGCAGGTTGGCCTAACGGCCTTTATAAGAATATTGAATTACTAGTAAATGTGTGATATTTTATAAAACAGAACCGGTAAAGTTGTCTAACTACCAATTTAACGAAAATATTTGTTTTTTTAGTACATTCTATGCGACAAATATGACTCAATTGTCATTCAAGCAATTCAAGATAAGCGACAGTAGTCGATCAAAGTCATATCAGGTAAAAAAGGATAAGCGACAATGGTTTCATAGTATCAAAGCAGGTAAATTTGAATAAACACCAATAGTTGTGTTATTTTTTTTAATAGAATCTTATATCGATTCTGTTTTATAATGTGGAAATACCACATTTTTATTTTTTGGCTAATGCGCATAAGCATTTTAAACACACATATGACACAGAGGGCGCTCCAGTAGCGTAGAATTATGGAATCAAAGATTTGGTGTGATTGACATAACGATATGATAGCTCAGTTGGTAGAGCACTACGCTGGAAACTTAGGGTCGCAGGTGCGAGTCCTGCTTACATTGCAGTGAATCACATTCAATTTTTCTTTCATAATTTACCTTTATGTTTATTTTATCATAAAGACATAGGTAAAATGTCTCAAACGACAGTAAAATATATTTTACGATCAGGTAAAAACAGTTAACCAACAAGTGCAAGGTTAGTTGCAATAAAGAAAAATTATCCAAGTTGTTTGATCTGTTTTGACAAATATGTAAAAAAGCTCTAAGGTTTGTTATTATGCAAAAAAACTTTTTATGTAATCACCATTTTGCTTAACAAACCTCAAAAATCAAGTTGTTTAGTAGAGAAAAAATGTAGAGATTCTCTAAATCACCGACGGGATAAGCGACACAAAAGTCGTCAGACAGATATATACGAGACCCAACCCATTCGATGCAGAAAAATCTGCCGATTCCAACAGTGTGTGTAACTCAATATCCCCAAAAATGTCGCTTAGATAATTTCTCCTTTCCAGCGTCGGTATATTTTGACACTCAAGTAAATTAAAATTTATAGGGTATCCATTGACCTTGAACATTAAAATTTGGCAAAAAATATCGCCTAGTAAAATATCGTCAATGAAATGAAATGAAATGAAATGAAATAATTTATTCAGTAAGTAGGCCACAGCGGCACTTTTACAAGTCAGATTGTGAATCTACCGGCATTTCGCAAGAGGAGACCGCTGTTGAGAAGAAAGCCGAAAAAAACTCAATATCAACAAGTGTAGGGAAAAATCTGAGAACATTACTAATGTAATTAAGTCATAAAAAACTATAACTGTTTATAAGTAAAGGACGTAAATCCGTTTTCCAACGGTAAAGTTGAGTTTGTCGCTCTATTATTTATAGTTTATCTTTTGATTAGAGCAGCATGACCCGGCGGATAAAGCTGTGCCTCCACTACTATGTTAAAATATCGGTTCATCCGCTGGGTCACGATATGATTTATTTATAAAAAAATGGTATTTTTTATTTTTGCTTGTTTTTACACGTATAATCAAGAATCTTGTCACACATACAAAAGAAACTAAAAAGTATTTTTCGATTCGAGACTTTCAAATGGCCAATTTCATTTATTTTTTGACGACGCGTTTGGCTCGGTTTGTAGACATCTGCCTACTGAGTCGGCGGTGCCGGGTTCGAATCCCGGCCGGGGAAAATATTTGTTCTTGGGTCATGGATGTTATCTATATATGTATTTATATATTATGTATATCGTCGTCTAGTACCCATAGTACAAGCTTTGCTTAGTTTGGGACTAGGTCGATTTGTGTATGAGACAACCCTTTAATATTTATTTATTTATTTATTTGGAAAATAGCTTTAACGCATTTTATTTTTAATATTCTACTGTAGTGGTTAAATAGATATTTAGTAATCTGCAATAATTATATCATTGTTTAAATGATTTATTTTACTTCGAGATTCTTCAATGCCTTTAAATAAGTTATAAGGTTTGTTGATCTTCAACTCTCGCTCGGACTATGCGAGTGTGTGAAGCTGCTTGGACGCCACTCAACGAGATTGTGAACGAAGTAATGTTCCGGGGGCACACGGTCGGCGGGGGGAATAACGTTAGGCTCCGCCCAGATCCTCAAGGACGTTGGGATTAGGAGTCGCCTTAAGTGGGTGGGCGGCTTCTTTGGGACGCTCCGCACCTTAGGTACTACGCGGAGCTCGGCCTTCGGCCTCGCATTAAGTGTAGTGAACGTATGATATGTGTTTACGCTAGCGAAGCCGCGGGCAAAAGCTAGTATTTTAATAAAACAAAATTTATGATTATGATTATTAATAAAGTAGTGTATGCAACTGATTAGGTCTGTGTTTTAAGATGTGTGTGCTTTGAGACCTCTCACTATGTAGCAGTTACATAAACTACTATTACATTGGCATGGCTAGCGTTGCCACTTATAGTGAAGTTCTTCCACGTGGCCTATGCTGTATGTACACCTAAGGTGCATCCATCCATCCGTCCATTCGGTGCCGCCAATCCAAATCACAGTTTTATGACATGATTGAAGGGCAGCTAAAATTTGGAATAAAACACTTTCTTACGTGGCTTGATGAATATGAATATACAAATCGCGGCCCAGTGAGGAATGGGGGTAGACCCCTCCGTCAGCAACAGGACGCCAAACGTTATTTCACAGATGACTGCTATCACCATATCCATCATAAAAGTGTAGACGGCTCTCGAAAAACGCCACTGTAAATACAAAACAAAAAACCGGCCAAGAGCATGTCGGGCCGCGCTCAGTGTAGGGTTCCGTAGTTGCTCATCCTTTACAATAGACGGGCTTAAAACAGCGGTTTTAAGCTCAAGGTTTAAGTTACGACCAAGATTTCAAGCTCTATAAAAAGGTCAACCGATTTTGTTCAATATAGTTTTCATTGAAAGTACTTGTAAAGCCTCATTTTTATGAATTTTTCCATAATTTTTTGACCCGTGGTTGAAAAGTAAGAGGGGGGGGACGCTATTTTTTTTATTTTCGTATTGAATATTTACAAAACTGCTGACTTTATCAAAAAATAATGTTTGGAAACCCCTATTATTTTTAAAAGACCTATTCAACGACACCCCACACACTAGTGTTGGAACGGAAAAAAAAAACACCCCCACTTTAGGTGTTCGAGAGGTACCCGAAAAATTTTTTTTGTAGATTTCTTTTTACCGTCTTGTCGGTGTGATACATACACATACTCATACCAAATTTCAGCTTCCTAGTACTAATGATCACGGAGCTAAGCCGCGGACGGACAGACGGACAGACGGACCGACGGACATGGCGAAACTATAAGGGTTCCTAGTTGACTACGGAACCCTAAAAATGAGCATCATATATACTTATAAACATTACATTAAGGTGAGCGTCAGGATAGCGGTCGTACATCAACGAATGTAGTTGCGGTATACGCCAGGAGTTAGGAGTTCTGCTCCATTCGTTGATGTACACCCGCCATCCTGACACTCACTACATTAAGGTGTTGTATTTAAACTAAAAACGATAGTTAATGTACGAGTACTATCGTAAGGGTACAGATTTAACAATCAGAGTTGCTACTCACACAAGTTGCTAGCAGGGCGACACTTAGAAGCATATAGATCGAGTAAATGTAGTACACCGTCATCATAGTACCTGGAATTGAAAAACTTTAATAGCAGATAATTCACGTGTTCTGGTCTAAGTGGGCGGACAAGCCAGACCTGGGACGGGAAATTGTAATATTAACCTGCTCCTGGGTAGGTATTCTCACACTAACAGAGACTAAGTTTCTTAAGAGCGCGCAAAATGTATACCTAATATGATAGGGTTGACACTGGTGGGCAAAACGAAATAAAAATGATATTGGTCAGTTTTTTGAAGTATATATTTGTTAGCCTGTTTGGGTTTCTCATTGCTGGGCAAAGGCCTCGCCTTTTGATTTCTATGACTCCCGAACGAATTCCTTCTCAGGTCAGCCGTTGAGGAACATGTCCAGGTCATCCCGCCATTTCCACCTAGGGCCGTGCCGCCTTCGCTGCCATCTTGTGGCACTCATTCAGCGGCCAAGCTAGCCGGTGTAGTTTCTCCAACAGTATTGATTACAAATTACTTATTTTTATAATATATTATTGATTGTACCTATCTTTGTAACACTATCACTATATAGTATAAAACAAAGTCGCTTCCTGTTGTCTGTCTATCTGTCTGTCACGGTGTAAGCTTAGATCTTTATCTTTAGAACGCTTTTCCTCCCATGTCAAAATGTGGCTTATACGGGTACAAATCGTTTGACACTCGTAATTTATCCGACGAGTTCGACTAACGCCCACGCGATTGGGCCGCCGGTACCAGCGCTATGACCATCATTTTTCTTTTTGTCATTGCGTACTAAGACCCCTGAAGAACCGCCATACTGTTAAAAAATGACCAAAAAAATTGTGTCACTATCTCCCGGTCTATATATGGCGCAGAGACATAGACTCTTAAAGAAGCTTTCCGGAAGAAGATCGATGCTTTTGAGATGTGGATGTGGCGAAAAATGCTCCGTATTCCCTGGACTGCACACCGAACTAATGTCTCCATAATAGCCCAACTCAAACTGGAAAACCAGCCAAGGTTATCTGCCATCTGCCTCCAACGTGTGCTACGGTACTTTAGTCACATAGCTCGCAAAGATTCTGGCAATTTGGAGAGACTGACGGTGCGGTGATGGAAAAGATGGACGGCCCCAGACCACGGGGTAGAAGCCCAATACGATGGTGTGATCAGATATCCAACCAACTGGATACGACGTTATGCAGCACGCTTTAGAAAGCAACCGATAGGGTGAAGTGGAGAGCTGCTATAAAAAATATTAATCGGCGGAGTCACGATCCTCAGCAGTGAGGGACCAACTTAGAAGAGAAGAAGAAGATTCAAGAAGAAGGTTTATACATATATTATAACCAATAATATGCCCATTTCCCATTGTGTAATTTGCCGCATTCCAAAGAAATTCATTGCACACCTAATATATTGTTTAAATGTAAAATAAATACAAAAATATTAACGTATTTACATAGAGGTTGCTTAGGTGTTCGATTTCCAGTCTCTTCCGCCACCTTACGCATTTCATTTTTTCTTTGTGCTTTGATTTTTGTATGAATGATATATTATAAAAAATGTGGGATGTACCCACATTAAAAATAACACATGTTTCGTTAACTTAATAATAACTAACCTGGGAACTAATTACGTAATAATAACTAACCTGGGAAAGTATTCAGCAGATTGGTACACATCGATAATATGAACCACAAGGAGCATATCCATATTCCACGGCTCAGATCTATAGAGAAACAGCATGCTTCTAATACCATTATCACTGAAACAAAATGTTACTCATTGGCTTCAAAGGGGAACATATTTAATTATATACAGCCTGGATTTACTGAGCGCAGCGAGAGATTCTGAAGTTGAATTCGAGTATTTTGGGACATAGAACTGTTAACGCCCAAGAAGAAAATAATTTTGCTACATCGTATCACATTTATTTAATCACACTAATGATAGCTCACATATAAATTGAACAAGCATATTAAATAAATAACTATACAAACAAGCTCAGAATAATATTTTATAAAACATCGTTATTATTCATATCTGCAGGCCTATGATGGTTTCTTTTATCACGCGATAAATAAGTGACAAAGCATCCGTCACGTTTTGCAAAGATGCGAGTGTGAGCGCCAGATGCTTTGTCACTTATTTGTCACATGATAAACGCAACCATCGCTCCTGCTTTCTTCGTCTTTTTCTACTTCTCTCTGTCTAACGCATCATCTGCCGTTACGTCGCAAGAACTCAGGTCTAACTTTATGAGTTCTGTGCATCACCTCTTCGGTCGATCGCTGGTTCTAGACCCTGGTGATATTTAAATCATTACGGCACATGCCTATACCAACGGAGCCTGCTTTCTTGCTCTAGCGAAGTTGTAGATACCAAGGCTGCCGCACACGTACCCGTCGATTTAGCCGAGGCTGGTCCCTCCACACATCCACCGCAGCATCGCTTCATCTCAGCTACCTTTATCTTATGCGCATGGCGCTGAGTCACCGTCCACGTCTCACTGCCGTACACTAGTACTGGCCTGATCATGGTCTTGTAGAAAAGGCCCCTTAGTTTGACAGGCATTTTTGGGTCACAGGTCACTCCAGTTACTTCACGCCATTTTTGCCAGGCGCTGCAATCCAGTGCTGAATGTTGGCTTCTATTCCTCCGTTGTAGTTTAACACACTTCCTGATTTCGGGATCATCAATTACAAGGAGATTTTCATCCGAGTTCGTTTTGCTACACACCATGAACTGAGTTCCGCTTTGCTACACACACTGAACACAAGCCCTCCTGCCTGAACTGTCGTTTCCACTCCCTTAATACCTGTTCTAACTCGTATCAGGTGTCGATGCAGATAGCTACGTCATCGGCGTAGATAAAAGTCCAAGCAAAAAAGGTATAGGCTCAAAAAAAAAACAATAAAAGCATAGACCCTTGATGCACCAAGGGGTGGTATAAGGATACCGCTTATAAAGTTTTATTGCTTCCGATTCCCGCGGGTCTTCTCGGCAAACGCGACAAATACGTAGTTATCACCGAGAGCTGCGGACTTGCGGCGATTACCTGCCTCTGCCGCAGCCAAATGGGACGGCGCTAGGGTATCAGCACATGAAGAGTCCCAGATGAACGGCCGTCCCTGTTGCCAGGGCACGAGGGTCAAGCGATCGGGCGTCTTGTGACTCTCGCCATCATCACACGCCAGGCTACAACTGTTACTTTTACTTAAGAAGTATTTTGTTATTATTAATTTATTTTATATACACATGTGTTACGCAAAGCTAATCCATGCAAACCGCCGAGTTCCCGCCGTTCCGGCAAGCCGTGAGAAACATCGTCAGCGGAACGTGGGTGGCCCCCGCACACGAGGCGCCGTGTCAGCAAAGAGGACGGCGACGGCCCCGCACTTCGGAATTCATTCTTGATCTAACTTCGGTCACTAATCATTCGTTTCAAATTAATTGTAATTTTTCTATTTTAATTAAATTTAATAAAATAAGTTTGGTTTTTTTTGCAACCTCCGGCGGCAGCCTTCGTTTGTGGCGCAGTCGTACGGATAACTTGAGGCTTTTCGCGACCGCCGAAACTAAAATCGCAACCGTGCGCGTGCGATCGCGGGCATCAAGAGAAGAATCTACGAGAGCTGCAGATCCAGAGGGAATCCAGATATCGATTCGGCAAGAAGAACCATGTTGTAAGTACCTTGAATCTTTCTTGGTCCTTTCCATCCTTGTCTTATCCTACTTATAGTTGTCTTTAAAGTCTACTGTTTCGAGTTAGGCGATTAATTGAATATTCTATCTTATTTTATTATAACCTTGCATTAGTTAGTGTCCAAGATTTTTCATCCGAGAGAGTCCCGGACCCCTAGGCTAAGTAGCGGTAGTAGCAGTAGAGTTAGAGTTATTGACGAGAGGAGAAATTTAGAACGTATAGACGAATCGGAAGAAATGTCGCAGGAGGATATTGATACGATTTACAAGTCTCTTAGGTTACTACCTGAGTTTGATGGCAATCCCCACGTTTTAACGCGTTTTATTAACCTATGCGATCAGTTAGTTTTAACTCATTTCAAAACTGGACCGGCATACGCATTGCAAAATCAAGCTTTAATAAATGGAATTTTAAACCGAGTAACAGGGCCTGCAGCTAGGCTTATAAATTCTAATGGTATACCCGAAGATTGGCAGGGTATTAAGAGTGTACTCGTGAATAATTTCGCGGATCAGCGGGACGAGACCGCTTTATATAGTGAACTTGCGTTGCTGACCCAAGGGTCTAGCACACCTCAGGAGTTTTACGAGAAATGCCAGGGCATATTTAGTACGATTATGACATATGTGACCTTGCACGAGACCGTAAGCACAACCGTGAACGCAAAGCGCGACCTTTATCAAAAATTAACACTACAAGCATATTTGCGAGGCTTGAAGGATCCCCTGGGATCTAAGATACGTTGCATGCGGCCTAGCTCAATGGAAAAAGCCCTTCAGTTCGTTCAGGAGGAGCTTAATACCATGTATATGCAACAGCTGAACGAAGGTGGTAGGAAGGAATGGCAGCGACATCCCCTACAAGCTCGTATGAATCCACCCCTTAATAATTTAGCGGCAGCACCTAAACCGACCCCTTTTAGCGTACCGGTCACACAACCCATCTTTAATATGCCTGGTCCGTCAAGGCCATATCCGATGCAGTCCCAACCTTTCCAAGGCTGGAGACCCAACTTCACACCCCAGATGCAGCCTCCACGTGGGCCTACCCGCACTCAGCAAATAATGCGCACCCCTCCTCAAAATTATAATCCACAGAGCAATGTATTTAGAATGCCCAACAGGTTTCCCCAATCTCAGGCACAAAGCCAGCCCCGTCCAATGAGCGGTGTTAGCCATTTTGTTCCAAAAACGTTACCTCATACCTTAGGTAGGCAAGATTGGGGTAGGTTCCAAAATCCACCCCCAAGTAACTATTTTAAAACTCGAGAGGTAAATTTCAACGAATTCGGTTATGACTACAGTGATTGCGACAATTATGAGTACGACTATAATTATGACCAAACCTGCTACCCTTATGAATACTCTGATTACCCCTATTACGAGGAACAATTTACTTATCCCGAACCTGCCGTAATAGAAGAAGTCGGGGACCTTCCTGCCTCCACGGAGGAGCAAAATTTTCAGAAGGAGTCGAAGTCCGAAAAACAAAAATAGAAGTAAATTTTCACATACAACGGCAACTAGGTTACGTACAAATTACCAACCCTCCATTGAAACTACTCGTGGATACCGGTGCAAATCAGTCTTTTATTAGCCCCGATGCAGTCAAAAAATACTTTAATCATATTCCATTGAATTTCGAACCTTTTGAGGTGACGAATATTCACGCAACAAGTAAATGTAACCATTCTATCACTCTACCTTGTTTTCCTGAGTTCCGTGAATCAGATGATGTCACGTTGTTCGTGTACAAGTTCCATGATTACTTCGATGGGTTGATTGGCTTTGATCTATTAGATGTTTGGGGTTCCAACATCGATTTGAGAAATAAGGTGTTGGTAACAAGAAATGCACGCATCCCTCTACAGATGTATGACTCACGTAATGCAAACCTTTATGAGGAAATCATCCCCGCTGGTACATCAAAGTTAGTTAGGTTGCCGATAAATACGTTAGATGGAGACGCGCTTGTGCAAGACCAAGCGATATGCAACTGTCTTATTTCGAATTGTTTAACGAGGGTTATTAATAACCGAGGCTGGGTAGAAATCACTAATCCATCATCTAACGACATTATTTTCTCTATGGATAGACCGGTAGAGGCGGAATTGTTTAATGTAGAGTCTGAATGTACTGAAATTTCGTCAAAACGTGCCAAGGACGTTTTATCGCGCCTTCGTACTCAGCATTTAAATCCAGAAGAACGGGTTAATTTAGAACGACTTTGTGCCAACTATGCTGATGTGTTTTACCTTGAGGGAGAACCGTTAACATTCACCAACAAGATAAAACATAAAATAAGAACTACAGATGAAATTCCAGTGCATACCAAAACTTACAGGTACCCTTATGTCCACCGGCAGGAAGTCAGGGATCAAATAAAAAAGATGCTTGACCAGAATATAATAAGACCTTCGGACTCAGCATGGAGTTCACCAATTTGGGTCGTTCCGAAAAAGGCAGATGCCTCAGGCAAAATCAAATGGCGTCTTGTCGTGGACTTTAGGAAGGTCAATGAGAAAACGATTGATGACAAGTACCCCATTCCCAACATTACGGACGTACTGGACAAGATAGGTAAATGTCAGTACTTTACAACTCTAGACTTGGCTAGTGGATTCTATCAGGTAGAGATGGACCCTGAGGATATTCACAAGACGGCTTTTAATGTGGAAAATGGTCATTATGAATTTTTGAGGATGCCCATGGGGCTCAAAAACTCCCCATCAACTTTCCAACGAGTTATGGACAATGTCCTTAAGGACCTACAGAACGAGGTATGTCTCGTCTATCTCGATGATATAATTGTTTTTAGCACCTCCCTTCAGGAGCACATTATAAATCTGGAGAAAGTTTTCCAGAAACTGCGCGAATCTAATTTCAAAATCCAGATGGATAAATCTGAGTTCTTGAAATTAGAGACTGAGTTCTTAGGACACGTTATTTGCAACGAAGGTGTGAAGCCAAATCCCAATAAAATCCAAGCCATCCAAAATTACCCCATACCGAAAACTCAAACTGAAATCAAACGTTTTCTCGGACTACTTGGCTATTATAGGAAATTTATACCAGATTTTGCACGCGTTACTAAACCACTAACACAATGTCTTAAAAAGGGCTCTAAAATAACACTGGATCAAAAATACACTGAATGTTTCGAACTTTGCAAGACTCTTTTAACAAACGACCCTATTCTACAATATCCGGATTTCACAAAAGACTTTATTCTCACAACAGACGCATCAAACGTAGCAATTGGCGCAATATTATCTCAGGGACCTGTAGGCTCAGACAAACCGATTGCCTACGCTTCTAGAACATTAAACTCGAGTGAGGGTAACTACAGTACGATTGAAAAGGAATTGCTAGCTATAGTTTGGGCCACCAAGTATTTTAGGCCATACCTTTTCGGACGCAAGTTCAAAATTATTACAGACCATAAACCACTGCAATGGGTTATGAATCTCAAAGAACCAAACTCGCGACTTACAAGATGGAGACTGAAGCTCAGTGAATATGATTTCACAGTAGTTTATAAGCAGGGAAAGAATAATACAAATGCGGATGCTCTTTCCCGAGTCCAAATTAATAACGAAGAACTTGATAGTATAATAGATGAGCTAGTATCCATACTGCCCAATCCTTCCGAAAGGGCACCCAACTTAGATGACTCCAGGACCATAACAGTTGAAGCTGAGGGCACCTCAAGAACGGCCACTGTGCACACGGATAATGAGAGTCCCATCTTGGAAGTTCCGATTTCGGATGCTCCACTTAACAAATTTACTAAACAACTAATTTTTAATGTAGTTGGAGACATTAAGGGTAAACCAGTAGTAACAAAGCCATTTGACACGTTCACAAGAATCTCCGTTCAAGTATCTGAATCCAACCTGGAGGAAGACGTAGTTAACGCAATCAAGGAATATGCGAACCCTAAAGTAAAAACTGGTTTACTCATCAACCCCTACCTATCTATGTATAATATAATACCTATTATACAAAGGACATTTAAAAATTCATCCCTTAACCTCATACTAACAAAACGTGAAGTTGAAAATGTGCGAGAGTATCTTAGACAACAGGAAATAATTAATAAATATCACGAGGGAAAAACTAACCATAGGGGCATAACCGAAACTTTTCTAGCTCTGTCCCACAGATACTTTTGGCCAAAGATGAGAGATAGTATAACTAAATTTATAAACGAATGCACGACATGCGGGCAAGCAAAATATGACCGTAACCCTGTAAAACAGCAGCTTAAAATTGTTCCACCACCTGGTAGACCCTTTGAAATAATTCATCTGGATTTACTTACCATTCAGAACGAGAAATATATTACTATAATTGATGCTTTCTCCAAGTATGCACAAGCCTATTATTTGCGAGATGGAACAGCCGTGAGTGTAGTACAGGCGTTACTTAAATTCTTTACACATCATGGAGTACCAATCACTATAGTGACTGATAATGGGACCGAATTCACCAATCAGCTTGTGGCTGAATTTGTTAAGATTCATAAGATTCATCACCATAGAGTCGCCGCTCACACACCCAATGAAAATGGAATGGTTGAAAGACTTCATTCCACTATACTGGAACACCTGCGTATCTTAAAAATCGGACAAAAATCTGAATCAGTAATTAATTTAATGCCATATGCCCTTCTGGCTTACAATAGCAGCATCCACAGTCTTACTAGATGTAAACCACTTGATGTAGTCACCGGGCACTTCGACCCACGCGATCCATTTGATCTTGATATTTCATCTCAATTATTGCAGCAATACATGGCTAACCACAAAGAAAAAATGGCCTTAGCGTACAACGCTATACATGAACTTTCCCTGTCATCTCGGGAAAGACTTATAGATAACCGTAATAAAGACCGAGAGCCTGAAACTGACTACTCTCCAGAGCAGCAGATTTTCGTAAAAAACCCTTTAGCATCCCGTCAAAAACTAGCACCTCGATACACCCATGACGTAGTAATGGCCGACCTTCCCATCCACATTTATACTAAGAAAAAACGGGGACCGATTGCAAAAACTAGGCTAAAAAGAGTCCCTAAATCAAATCAATTGTTGCAGGAAGTTCCTGATTCTCCATCTCCTTCTACGAACAGGCCTAACACAAGAAATAAGACTTGAAAGTCTTGACGACGGCCCTGGTATCCTGCCCTTCAAACTAGGGACAGCTAAGATCATTTCTCACTACCATTCCTTCCTGCAGCATATTAGTCTCAAAGAATTGAAAGAAAGAGTAAATTCTTTTAACAGCGAATTAGATTACATCAGCCCAGAATTGCATAATAAAACTAACTCCTTATTCGAGCCCCACATATCCTACCTCAGAAATAAGCTTGACAGTGTACTTGAGTTGATTACATCATTCGAGTCTAATCGCGTTAAAAGGGGACTCGTGGATGGTCTCGGGTCCGTGATAAAAAGTGTCACTGGAAACCTCGACTATACCGATGCGATGCACTATAACCAAGTTCTTAAAACTTTACAAGATAATCAGAACAACTTAGTAGCCGAATTTAACAGTCATGTTAGCCTTTCCAAAAATCTGACTACTGAATATTCTAAAGTAATAGATAACATAGTAAATAATCAGAATAGAATGAGTACTTTACTAGACCAAGTTAGTAGGAACGTAGCAACCGGAGAACAAGACATTATTAAGTTCGCACACATTGCCCAGATCCTTATGATTCTGAGTGATAATGTAGATTCAATTTCGCAGGAACTAATTAAGCTGCAAAATAATTTAGCATTCATAAGAACATCCACGATGAATCATTCGGTATTAAATCTACATGCACTACGTAGCATAGTGGCTAAGCTGAGTACATTATACGATAGAGACAGGATAGTAGATCTAGACATAAGAGAATATTTCGATATAATTAGGCTAGGATCTTATTATATAGGTAACGATATAATTGTAGTCTATAAGTTTCCCATTGTCATATCACCCATCTATGATATATACAAACTAGCTATCGTCCCCAACAAAAACCATGAAATCCTTACCCCTCCATCTCCGTTCCTAGCCCTCCATGAGAAAGAATTCAGGTACATAGAGGCTGAATGCCCGAGGACCAGTAAATGGTACTTATGCGAAGAGAGACGTAGCCCGCAGAGCCGAACTTCCGAAGACTGCATCCAGCAACTTATTACAACTCAACAACGAGGCACCATCTGCCATCCTACCTCCATAGCCCTGGACCAGCCAGCGTATGAAGAATTGGATGAAAAACACTATACTATCAGCTTTCCAGTCCCAACGAAAGTTCATCTCTCCTGTGGCCAACATCTGTATGAAACCCTGCAAGGCAGTTATCTCGCCATATTGCCTCGGCATTGTCGCATGGAGACGTCACATTTTACAATATCTAATACCAATGATCGCCTAAGAGGACAAGCATTCAAGATACTGGACCTGCCCAACAATACTGCTCACCTCACATCCCCCGGCATCCCAACACTGAAACTGAACTCTGTCAATCTGGATAACCTCCATCGGATTAACACTAAGATCTCCCAGCAACTACCCATCAAACTGAAAGGAGACGCAGACTACGCCCTCTATCACACTACTGTACCCATGTACATGGTTATAATAACTTTATGTTCGCTGGGTGCTGGCCTATACTATCGCAATCGTTACGCGAAGAAAACAGAACCCTCACCACAAAACCCTGATGATGAAGGCTCACCAGAACTACACGCTCTTTACGCCATGCCAAACCCTGCGAGGACGGACCCCAACCATCTACCAGCTCAATTTACGACCAAGGTCTTCAATAGTCGCTGTTCTACGGATGGAGGTGTTACGCAAAGCTAATCCATGCAAACCGCCGAGTTCCCGCCGTTCCGGCAAGCCGTGAGAAACATCGTCAGCGGAACGTGGGTGGCCCCCGCACACGAGGCGCCGTGTCAGCAAAGAGGACGGCGACGGCCCCGCACTTCGGAATTCATTCTTGATCTAACTTCGGTCACTAATCATTCGTTTCAAATTAATTGTAATTTTTCTATTTTAATTAAATTTAATAAAATAAGTTTGGTTTTTTTTGCAACCTCCGGCGGCAGCCTTCGTTTGTCATGTCTTACTTACAAAATATGTATGTATACCTCGAAAATAAAATAGATCTCCACTTAATAGTATAGTGGTAGATGCTTTCTTACAATTATGCTTCTTGTCAAAGTCAATAACTTTTTGTCATTTACCATGGAGCTAGTGTGTAAGTACAACAGGAGTGTGCACACACGATTCAACCTTAATGTACACACAAAATATATTTTACAAATGAAGGGGCGAAGTGTTTATTAAACGAAGTGTTTACCAAACAATGTATTTTATTAAAGATTTTTTACCATGCATTATTTTGTTAATTGCCGTGAATAATAAACGAATAATTTGTCAAATAATGTTTTGTAATATTAAGTTTTATCAATTAAATAATTTGATTGATTGATTGATATCTTTATTTCTTATTGCAAATTACATTACATTTCACATGTTAAATAAAAAAGAACGAGTTCACAATAAGATCGTCAGTGCAGTTATATAAAATTAGAAAATAATAAACAAAAAAGAAATAAGAGAAAAATGTCACAATTAAAAATATAAGTTACAATAATATTATGATCTAGGATATCCTAGGCAATAAAATGTCAAAAGTTATAAGTACAAAATAATAATCTAGGTACCTGCTCAAAGCAGGTACAGTTAGTAAGCAATAAAATATAATATCAATTAAATGTCAAATCAAAAAAAATATTTAATATACACAATAATTATTTATTGTCCATATATTCTGAAACAGAATATAGGGTTTTCGATAGCAAAAGGTTTTTTAATTGGCGCTCAAATATTTGATCTGACGGTTCGTTTCTGAGGCTGGCGGGTAGACGTTCATAGAACGACGGGCCTACTACGCGCGGGTTCTTGTCGAGCAGCGCCAGCCGCCGCGGCACGGGCAGTAATCGCCCCGTCTGGCGGGTTATTCTATTCGGAATACTGGCGCGCTTAAACATATGTATATTCCGGCGCGTGTACAGTATAATTTCGTAAACGTACAGAGAGTAATGCGTCATCAATTTATATTGTTTAAAGAGCTCTCTGCACGAGTGCCTCGGATTTACGTTTGCTATCACGCGTAGTGCTTTTTTTTTTGCAAGATAAACACTCGGTCGGAATCTGTTGAGTTACCCCACAAGATGATACCGTATGCCATGAGTGAATAAAAATAGGCGTAGTAAATTTGAAGTAGTGCTTCACTGGACACAACTGGCTTCAGTTTACGCAATGCAAATATTGCACTGCCAAGCCTTTGTATCATGAACAATATGTAAAACAATATTTTATAGAAGGAACGTCTAATTTGGGAATCGTTTATTTGCCTAACATTGTTTGTAAAATGATAAGAGAATAAAAAGTTGTTTAGCAAGTGATTGGATACCGCTAGTTAATATAATTAAGACATCTGTACACTATATGAAAGCAATAAAGATCTATCTATCTATCTATCTAATATAGTAAAATATACCTAAAATCCTTCGTAATAGCCCATGGTATAAGAAAATAAGGTATGGCACTCCGGAATGACAGGCGAGACTCACGTTATGATTAGTTGGTTGGTTCTGAAAATGCTGTCATAATATTCCCCGATTCCCTAGTTACCTGTATGAATCTCATAAAATGGGGAGTGTTTTAAATCAATTATTTCTACAAAATTAAATCTTGTTAAAGAACTGTAATGCTTTATGCATTTTTTTTTTGTAAGACTGGCGGCAAACATTTTTCTCCTTACAAATTATTTGGTTACCATAAACCTGCTACTAATCAGTGACGTAGAAAGGCTCACTTGCTCGAGTGCCATACCTTATTTCTTATACCATGGTTATAACCATAATACATTTATAAAATTTAAAAAATATTTATTTATTATTGGCCGTGGTTGGGAAATAATACTACACGATTGAGTAAAGAATACAACTTCCGTATATAACGTCTCATACAAATGAGGGTCTACATCAATTTTGTCACCTGTACATTATTTCACAGGCATTTTATCATAGATTTTGGAAGATAGGGCGTTGGTGACGTCACACCCTACACGCCTAAACGTCACGAGGGCCACTGTCTGGCAAAAGCACCATTTCTTGTCAAATTATTGTGCTACTGTGTTAAGTAAACGAGTACGCATACGATGATGACAGCCCTGTCAATCTTTTTCAACTTAGTCGCATTTAACATCTGTCATTGCCGAAGAACCAAACTATTAATATCCCATCAAAAACATTACATGTAAAAAAATTGCAAGTCTCGCAACCTTCTACCGAAAAAAGTTGTGAGATACAATATAAAACCAAGTCGGTTAATTTATTCAGTACCTATCAAAGTGACCCTTCGCCTATATGACAACTTTGACATACATTTTCACCGGATTACATAACTAAAAACATATTACCATGAACGTGTTAGTAGGTACCCGCATTAATATTAAACATATTTTATCTTTATCATAAATGTAATGACTGTTTTTAGTTATGTAATCCGGTGAAAATGTATGTCAAAGTTGTCATATAGGCGAAGGGTCACTTTGATAGGTAAGTACTGAATAAATTAACCGACTTGGTTTTATATTGTATCTCACAACTTTTTTCGGTAGAAGGTTGCGAGACTTGCAATTTTTTTACATGTAATGTTTTTGATGGGATCTCATTTCTTTTTGTAAGTGGTCCTCCTTATTTTTCCTTTAAGGACTACTAGCTGTGTATCCGCAACTGTCTTTCTTAAAGCCCACTCTCTGTCTCTGTGGGCTTTTCTCGAAAGTTTTGATGAAGCGATTTTTGACAAGCCAGGACGGTAATTTTATTACTTCTTAGTCTATTATACTCCGAAATTGCGGAGTTTTGCACTTTAACACTACCGAAGTTGACATTAACTAAATGTAAACCACACAGACTTGTCACTCCCTCTCATGATCCATAATGACCCCTCTCATTATAGATAATGATCCTTCTCATGATTCCTCTCATGACGATGGTGATGATGAGGGTGGTGATGATGGCGGCGATGCTGGTGGTAGTGGTAATGGTAGTGGTTATTGTGTTGGGGATGTGGTTGTGGTAATGGTCGTGGTGGTAATGTGGTGAAGATGTTGATTTTACAACCATCGTCATCACCATCACCACAAGCATTACCATCACAATCGTCATCATCCATCACCACTATGACCATCACCATCTGAATCAACACCCCCATCATCATACCTAATCACCATCATCGGCATCATCATCGTCATCGTCATCTTCATCATCATTATCATCATTAATCATCTACAACAACACCATCATCATCATCACCGATCACCACCATCATCATCATCATCATCATCATCATCATCATTACCAACACCTCCCTCACCACCACCAGTCACCACCATCTTCATTACCATCAATACCCCCATCATCACCACCGGTCACCTCCACTCCACCATCATCACCAACAGTCACCACCATCATCGTCGTCATCATAATTATCATCATCACCAATCACAACCATCATCATCATCATCATCATCATCATCATCATCATTACCAACACCTCCCTCACCACCACCATCTGCATTACCATCAATACCCCCATCATCACCACCGGTCACCTCCACTCCACCATCATCACCAACAGTCACCACCATCATCGTCGTCATCATAATTATCATCATCACCAATCACCACCATCATCATCATCATCATCATCATCATCATCATCATCATCATCATTACCAACACCTCCCTGACCACCACCAGTCACCACCATCTTCATTACCATCAATACCCCCATCATCACCACCGGTCACCTCCACTCCACCATCATCACCAACAGTCACCACCATCATCGTCGTCATCATAATTATCATCATCACCAATCACCACCATCATCATCATCATCATTACCAACACCTCCCTCACCACCACCAGTCACCACCATCTTCATTACCATCAATACCCCCATCATCACCACCGGTCACCTCCACTCCATCATCATCATCATCACCAACAGTCACCACCATCGTCGTCTTCATAATCATCATCATCACCAATACCACCTTCATCAGAATCAGTCACCACCACCACCATCATAATTATCATCACCAACATGCCCATCGCCACCACCAGTCACCATCATCATCTGAACAATCCAACACCCTCATTACCAACACCAGTCCCCAGCTTCATCATCATCATCATCATCACCAGCACCCCCATCACCGCCACCAGTTATCATCATCATCATCATCATCATCATCGCTACCATCACGATTCCAACTCACTACCCCTGCGGGGTGAGGTAACTCAATTCGGTACGGCGATGAGCGTGTCCATTCTGTATGTATTAGGTAATAAGTATTCTGTGCCTGAGGTCTTAGTATCTAAACCGAAGGTTATATGAACCGCAAAGTTAACTTTGTAATCGTGTATTTTTTTTTTATAGGGTTCATAGGGAAATCAAATTTATCTATGCAGCTCGCATAACTGGAAAACTACACGGAAATTTTGTAATGTTTAGGTTTTTTAATGATTTGTACACCAAACCGTAATAGAGCACGAAATTTCAAGCTTGTGTGTCTGCTAGAAGTAACTTAGAATTCGTATGATCATATATAAATGAGTCAGTGAGTGAATCAGTGACAAAATTAAGGAACTTTGACTGGCAATAATTTCTAAACTACTGGTTCAAATTGAATGCAATTTGGAATATGCCTAGGTTATATTATGCTCTCCTGGTCATTAAAAATTCAGGCTTCTAGCTTTGTCCGTAATGAAATACTGGGAGTTTGAAAATGGTCTGAATGGCTTCGAGAAAAGGATGTTACGGCGTGCTGGCAAGCGCGTTTGCTCGACTTGGCGGGGGCACTGCCGTGCCCTCAGATTTATGTTTTAAGTGAAAAAGTGCGTGTAAAACTTAAAGAATGTCGTGTATTGTAATTCAGTATTGCTTTTTAAGCAAATGCACCAGAAATTTTTTATGTATTTAGTTTCTAAGTCATGGGGGTGGCAGAATAACAGCGTCGGTGACCAAGAGTCATATTGGCTCAGGCCACTGGCATTAGCTGAGCCATCTTCCTTTTCATTGTTTTGTTACTATACAACTGCTACATGTTCCATAACCAAAAATGTACAAAAACATTGAATAAATGTCTTATTATTATTTTCGGAAGGATTTTAATTCTCAGCTCTAGGCTGGTATTACCTACATTTACGGGTTTTCACCAAGTAAAATGTAGGGCTAGTTGTGGAATATTTAATGTAAGTACTTGTAAGTAATTAGATAGCAATTTGTGTGTTATCTGGGTCTAGTTGCATGAACTTCCTTACAATTCGGCATGTGTTTAATATGGCGGCTTTTTGTAGAATTGTGTAAATATATGTTTTCAGACCTAACAATTTCAAACTATGGTGTAGATGTTTTGGGATGACGCCTGTTGTGGATAGAACTATTGGGACTATGTATACTTTTTCCTGCCTCCATATTCTAGCTACTTCATCTTTAAGTTCTGTGTATTTCGTTATTTTTTCTGTGATGGTCTTCTGTATATTATGTGTATTAGGGACTGAGATGTCTATGAGGTAAGTGGTCTTATTTATCTTATCTATTAACGTGATGTCTGGTCTGTTATAATGGATTGTGCGATCTGTGAGTATGGCGCGGTCGTAGTATAATTTGTGTGTTGTGTTCTCTAGTACGGTCTGTGGTGAGTATTTGTAATATGGTGTGTGCCTATTTTTAAGAAGATTATGTTTGTGTGCCAGGTTTAGATGAATGATATTTGCAATTTGGTTGTGCCGGTGTGTGTAGTCTGTCTGTGTCAGTGTTGTACATGCACCGGTTATATGTTGTATGGTTTCCGATTGGGTGTGACATCTGCGGCATTTGTCATTTGTGAGTGAGTTGTCTTTTATGATATATTTACGGTAGTTTTTAGTATTTACTATTTGGTCCTGGATTGCAATAATGAAACCTTCGGTTTCTGAGAATAAGCTGCCTATTTTAAGCCATGTGTTTGATGCAGTGGTGTCTATGTGAGATTGTTCTAAGTCATGGGGATGCCGTCCATGAAGTACCTTTTTCTTCCAATTATCTATTAGTCGTGCTTGTGGGTCGTTGCTGTTATTATTCTGTGTGTCAGGTTGTTCGTGTAGATTGAGCGGAGTGTAATTTAGGTCATTTTGGACGATGGTGTTGTGTATGTTGCTTGTATGTGATTTTGTGTGAAAGAAATTTTGTAAGCTGTGTATTTGTTTTTGCCAGAGATGGTTAATGTTAATCATGCCTCTACCTCCTTCTTGTCTTTTGATGGTTAGTCTTTCTATTGCAGATTCGGGGTGTAGATGGTTGTGTTTTGTTAGTGTTGTGCGTGTAGTTCGTTCTATGGCTTCTATATCTGTCTTGGACCATTTTATAACTCCAAATGAGTATGTTAGAATGGGGATGGCGTAAGTATTAATTGCTTTTATTAAGTTTTTGCCGGTTAGTTGAGTTTTGCATATTTTATTTAGTCTATTTTTGTATTCAGTACTTAATGTTTGTTTAGTTATAGTATAGTCCAAGCCCTTTAGTTGTTTATATCCAAGGTATTTGTATAGATCATTTGTTTCCATTGCGGTAATAGTGCTATTGTCATGTAATGTATAATTTCCTGGTTGTATTTTTCCTTTTACTATGTGTAGTGTTTTACATTTATCAATGCCAAATTCCATGTTTATGTCGTTACTGAATGTCTCTGTGATATCTGGGGGCACGGTAGTGCCCCCGCCAAGACGAGCAAAAAAGAAGCGGGGCACTGCCTACCTTTTCTCGAACCGTTTCGTCTAATTTTCAAACCCTCATAGCTTTGGCCCAGTTAACACCAGAGCGCCCAAATTCACAGGTTTAGATGCTGTTAGGCAACATATAAAATGTACTTAATTTCATTGATCTAGCTTTTATACTTGAGGTTTTATTGGTACCTAAAATACGCTGATTTTGCCACTCACTCACTGACGTATCAAAACCTCTCGGGTACTTCCCGATGACCTAGAAAGCTGAAATTTGGTATGTAAGCTAGTATTAGTACATTAACAATAGAATAATTCTGAAACTTGGAACTTTTACCCCCCAACCCCTTAAACTAGGGGATGAAAGTTTATATGAGACTTTCGCAAATTTTGATACTAGAGGTCTGAAAATTTATACCTATTGGGCTCATTGTTATAAATAAAATACACATTCTAGGATTCTTGGAAAATCACCCCCCACCCTTAAAATAAGGGGATGAAAGTTTAAATGGGCTTTCCATAAGTGGGGATAAAAGTGTACATATATGGGGCTAAACGTAAGTATTTCTTAAATACACAATTATTATTACTACTTACTTAGAAACACTTCAGCACAAAAAATAAATAAAAAATTACCTTACAAAAAGAAATGAGATCCCACCAAAAACATTTCATGTCAAATTGGCGGCCAAGACTCACATGCTCATAACGCTTTCGCTGTAAAAAAGTTGTCAGATCCCTCGAAAAGCCAAGCCCCTAAGCCCTGAGTTTACTAATGCTACACCTTGGCTTCAAAAGTATGGCTTGGCCGTTTCATAAAGTACCGTAAATAAGTCTAACAGACTGTCCGGCCTATATGGTACGGAATTAAGTTTATATATTTTATCATGAAGATATAAACTTAATTTCTTGATACCGTATGGGCCAGACGGTCCGTTGGACTTATTTACGTTACTCTATGAAACGGCCAAGCCATACTTTTGAAGCCAAGGTGTAGCATTAGTAAACTCAGGGCTTAGGGGCTTGGCTTTTCGAGGGATCTGACAACTTTTTTACAGCGAAAGCGTTATGAGCATGTGAGTCTTGGCCGCCAATTTGACATGAAATGTTTTTGGTGGGATCTACTAATTTCTTCATGTCTTTGTCTGACTTGGCGTATAATTTTATGTCGTCCATATAAATGAGGTGAGATATGCGTGTATCTGTTGGAGTGTTTCTGAAATTGTATCCGACGCGACTGTTGTTCAGTAGATGGGATAACGGGTTCAGGGCGAGGCAAAACCACATGGGACTCAAGGAATCGCCTTGAAAGATACCTTTATTAATGGAGATAGTGCGTGTACTCACTGTGTTATTACCGGCAGTTAAATGAAGAGTGGTTTTCCATTGAGACATTATATTACGCAGAAAGTAAGTTATTTTTGGATCTATTTTATATATTTCTAATATTTGTAGTAGCCAGGAATGAGGGACGCTGTCAAAAGCTTTCTTGTAGTCAATGTATGTACAGTGCAGGTTCCTATTTTTAGCAGTTGCGTGTTTGTGGATGGTGGAGTCTATAATCAGTTGCTCCTTGCATCCCATGTGGCCCCGCCTGCATCCTTTCTGTTCCTCCGATATGATTTGATTGTGCTCTATGTGACTATTGTTTTTTTTTGTTATTGCTGAAGTTAATATTTTATATATGGTGGGTAAGCATGTGATTGGTCTATATTGTGATGGAAGTATGGAATGAGTTCCTTTGGGCAGCATGTATGTTATACCGGTAGCTATAAACTCTGGTATATTTTGTTTTCCTAATACAATGTCAGTCAAATTTTTTGCTATATATGTGTGTAATGATGTTAATTTTTTATACCAATAGTTATGTATTTTATCTATCCCTGGTGATTTCCAATTGTGTAGTTTAGCTGTAATGTTAGTTATGTCTGTTTCTGTGAAATCCTCAAATCTGATCTCTTCTATCGTATCCCATTTACTTTTTTCAGTTTCTATCCAATCTGCCTGGTCATTATGTTGTATATGTTCCTCCCATATGCTACCCCAAAATGTCTCAAGTTGTGTCTTTGTTGGTATGGCTGTATCTGTGTGTGTTTGTGTTTGTTGTGTGTCAGTGTGTAAGTTTCTGTAAAATCCTTTTTCATTTGTGGTAAATAAAATATTTTCATCTTTTCGTTTTTGTGCTTTCATATACCTTCTAAGTCTATGTACCTTAAGCGCCAGTTTCTGCTTTAATGTATCTAAGTATTCTTCTGGTTTTCTATTATCTGATTCGTGCCTAGTGTGTGTAATCCTACTTCTAAATATCTCTTCTACTCTTTTCACTACTTTATGAGACCTATTGTTATTTATGTATTGGGTGAGTCTACCGCAATCAGCCCTGAGTTTTTCAATATCCCTTTCTAGTCTAATTTGCCATGGGGGTTTCTTAATGTCTTTTTTCCTAGCGTGTGTTGTTTGTTCTGTTATTTTATAATTCATCTCTTCAGAGATGACTACCGCTGTGCAGTAAATAAGGGTATGAATGTCTATTAGTTGTGTGTCGTCAGAAAGAAATCGGTTCAGTACGTCGCGGTCAAACAAATAAACTAATTGAGAGAGTTTGTTACTGTATTTTAATTTAGGTAATTTCGGTCTACTAGCGGGGTTCATTCCAGAGTATTTGGTGATTGCAGCGTGAAATTTATCAAGAATTTCTTGAATGTTCGGTTCAGTAATTTTTTCGGGATCAACTAAAGCTTCTATGTCATTTTCCAAAGTTAATGTTATAGTTTCGGTCTGAGTGGAAGTATGGGACATATATGATTGTGTGTATGGTGTATGTGTATTTCGTGAGTGGTGTTGTGTATCATCCGAGTTTTGGGTTTGGTTGTGTGATGGGATGGTAAGAGTTATATTTGAGCTGTTTACTACATCTTCATTATTTAATTGTGTTTCTACTTCGTTTTTTAATCGGGTTAGTTCTTGATCGGTTAGTAATTTATTTCTAACAATGGCGCGTCTTTGATCGGATACACGTTGTTCGGTAACTTTAACTGTGGGGTATTGCCGTGTAAAAAGTTCATGCAACTGTTTTCGATAAGTGGCCATATCTGTCTCTAATTTAGTAATATAATAGTAGGTGCGCATGATGAATAGGTTTACGTCTTTGCTCCAACTCATGCGCACCCTCGGTTTCCCAGCCTTAGTGGACGCAGGTAAAAAGGCATTCGCCTCCTGCGCAACATCTAAGTCGGGCGTGGGTGTTCTGCGTGAGCTTGCACCCACGGAGGATACTGGTGATGGGATATACGATGCTGTTGATGGACTATATGGGTCTACTGCTGAATTTAAACTAACATCGTCATGGTCGGTCAGTCTGTCATCTGTCTGGTTGGCTGTAGCATTTTCGGAAGATCCGGAGGGAGCCCGCCTATTCAGCTCCTCTCCGCTGACGGTTCGCATGCTGAGACACCCAGCGTCAGCTCCAGGTGTGCCCCGGCGATCGCCCCCGGGAAGCGGCCCTAAACGTTTACTTCTCAAATTCATCTCCATAATGGGTTCCCAGAGCCATGTTAGCCACGCCAGTAAACTTATATCGTGTGTCCGCCCCCCACGTGAATCTGATGGTCGATTCGGACGTATGGTTGGATTTAGGGGGCTTTATGGAGATTAATATTTATGGAGATTTATTATTATTCCTTTATTTCTCTTGTATCTTAGGCTAGGGTTTTTACAATAAATTTATATAAAAAGTAAAATACAATAGAGTAATTACAAAATATAAATACATTATAAAAAACCTAACCTAGGGTGCCGCCAGCAGCGGGGCAGGGCCCAGGCTACCGGTGGTTAGGGCTACAGAGAGAGGAACCTCCTGACGATGCGCGCCGTGTCCAGGAGTACCGCCTTCTGGATCTGACCCTTGATCCAGCCATCTAGCGAGAGTCTCTTAAGATGTTTGTCGAGACTCTTCGCTATAAGACCGTTCGCCGAAACGACTATCGGAACAATGATCGTCGAGTCAACATCCCACATGGCGGTCACCTCGTGAGCCAAGTCAAGGTACTTGCTGAGTTTGTCCTTCTCGGCCTTCACGAGGTTCTCGTCATGGGGGATGGTAATGTCGACGAGCACTGCCTGGCGCTTGGATCGATCTACCAACACGATATCAGGCTTATTGGCTACAATAGTCCTGTCCGTGATGATAGATCGATCCCAATAGAGCGTGGCACGACCATTTTCGAGAACTGGCATCGGTGCGTACTTATAGTACGGCACCTCAGACCCCACAAGACCGTATCGAAGAGCAAGTTGCTGGTGAATGATCCTGGCTACTTGGTTATGTCTGTGCAAGTACTCGCCGTTAGCAAGATGGGAACAACCGGAGATTATATGCCTGAGTGACTCACCGGGACGGCGGCATGCCCGACAAATGTCGACCGTACCGTCCTTCAGGATATATCTCCGATAATTGTTCGTCATCATTACTTCGTCCGCAATTGCACAGATAAAACCTTCGGTTTCCCCGAAGAGATCCCCGAAGCGTAACCAGTTCACCGACGCGAGCAGATCTACATCGGGCCCTGTGAGGGCCTTGTAGAACCGCCCGTGTAGCTCCTTACTCTTCCATACGGCCTTGCGGTCATCGGTGCTAAGCACCTTTGGTCTGCGCCAGTTCTCGTTTGCTAAGGAGAGAAAGGTGAGGCCTTTGTCAACTGCTACTACATCGCGATGAATCCCACACTCGTTGTTTAGGAAATACTCCCTAAGACTGCACACCTCGCGGTTATGAAGGTCCTTGGCGTTTAAAAAGCCACGGCCTCCACACTTACGCGGGATGTACATTCTCATAACTGACGAGCGTGGGTGCCTCATGCGGTGTGTAGTGAGCAGCTGACGGACCCTCGTATCCAGGGCGTCCAGCTCAGTCTGAGTCCACCTTAGTATGCCAAAGGAGTAAGTGAGCAGAGGCATCACCCAAGCATTGAAGGCACGCGCCTTATTGCCACCGGACAAAAGACTGTTAAGTACTTTGGTCAGGCGACAAAAAAAACGCTCCTTCAACGCCTGCCTAATGTCTCCGTCCGCAATACCCAATGACTGTGACATACCAAGGTACTTGTAGGTTTCAGCTTCGGAGATAGACCTGAGGGACATTGTCTCAGAAAGTTGTAAATTCACGGAATTTACGACTTTCCCCCGCTGTACATGCATGACCGCACACTTGTCTACACCAAACTCCATTTTGATGGCGCTACTGAAGGTGTCTGTCACTTCCAGTAGTTCCACCAGGTCCTGGCGTTTGGGTGCATACAGCTTAAGATCATCCATGTATAGCAGATGAGAAATGACCTCACCTCCTCTTCGAAGTCGGCAACCTAGTCCTGAATCCTTCAGCAGAGTGCTGAGCGGATTCAGGGCTAGGCAGAACCACAGAGGACTCAAACTGTCACCTTGGAAAATACCTCTCTCAATCCTTATCAAGTCCTGCGGGCCAGGGGGGCCATCCCCGCCACCTGGTTGACGAAGGACTGTGGTCCACTGCCTCATACACGCGCCTAAGAGGGATCTTAGAGCTGTATCGATTTTATACAGCTCTAAGATCCTCTCCAGCCATGAATGAGGCACCGAATCATAGGCCTTCTTATAGTCAATCCAAGCGGTTGAGAGGGACCCCCTGTTCCGCCGGACTTGTTGGCAAATGGTCGTGTCAATGAGGAGGAGCTCCTTAGTACCACGGGACCCAACCCTACATCCATTCTGAGAAAAGGCCAAAACGTTATTCGCAACAATGTGCGTGTTAATTTTTGTTCTCAGAATGGACGTAAGGAGCTTGTATAAAGTAGGCAAGCACGTGATGGGTCTATAGTTTTTCGCTTCCGTGGTACTACCGGACTTATAGAGCAGGAAGGTAGCACCAGTAGTCATGAAAGATGGCAGGGAACCAAGCTCGAGGGCGTCTTGAAATTGTGTTGCCAGGCGTTCGTGTGAGGATCGAAACCACTTGATCCAAAAGTTGTGCAATCCGTCTGGCCCAGGACTTTTCCAGTTCTGGGTCGTACGGACCGCACAACCCACATCATCGGGGCTGATGGTTACAGCCCCCATGTCTTCGATCGGCTCACACTCACGTCTGACAACATTCATCCATTCGCCCTCGGTGTGCTCGACTGGAACCGACCAGATACTACGCCAGAAATTAATCATGGCAGTAGGATCCGGCAGTTGCCCGTCGGTCACACATTGATCGGTTCCCTCCCACTTTCGGTATACCTTCCTTTGGTTACTTTTGAAGAGGCGATTTTGCTGGAATCGATCCACACGCTCTCTGTAGCGACGAATACGGCTTGCCCATGCATAAACTTTCTGCTTTAGGTAGTCGATGCGCTCTGTGACACATGCCATGTAGTCGCAGGGCCTGGTGTCAGTCCCCGCGAAGGCTTGTGTCACGTAGCGCATCACACGGGGGCGATTGTTGCCCCCCTTAAAACAGATTAGCTTGGCAATGAGAGTCCTAAACGAGCTGATACGCCGCTCGATCCGTACTTGCCAGGCAGGAACACCCCCGGCGGTCCGCGGTGCTCGGTCAGTGTCCGGGAATCTGACACGAGCAACGCGGCACGCCGCGATGG
Source organism: Apotomis capreana (assembly GCA_947623375.1). Taxonomy (NCBI): domain Eukaryota; kingdom Metazoa; phylum Arthropoda; class Insecta; order Lepidoptera; family Tortricidae; genus Apotomis; species Apotomis capreana. The sequence goes on from OX392520.1 coordinate 6,863,329, forward strand.
CCCCACAGTACATGATCGAGTGGGTATCAGCTAAGTCTTCGCTAGTCCGAAGGTACGGGTCTAGCAAAGCGTCCAGGGCTCCCATTAACGCTAAATTACGTTTATGCATCGGTAAGCGTGGTAATCGCGGCCTAGAGTCAGGTGCGGATCGATAGCGCCTAATCGCCTCCTCCAAAGCCCTCCTCAGTTGCTCATTGGCCTGGGTACTTACGCTACTCGCACAGTCTTCCTCTTATTATTATTATTATTATTAAAACTAAGCTTCAAAAAGGATTATTGTTAATAAATAACAAAAACATACGACTACTAGCGCCACCTATGCTGTATCTGTGTACAACTTATGACAATTAAAGTTAGTCTATTACCGAATCTAAACGAGTTTTATTAGTTTATGTGGTCCAGACACGAAAAACTTTGAAATTTAATAGAATAACGTTAAGTACTGTGCGGTTTTGTAAAAAATAATGACGGCGAACTATATTGCTAACGTTCCTAAGTTGCGCGGTCGCGAGAACTATGAAGATTGGTGTTTTGTGGCGCAAAATGTACTGGTGCTGGAAGGTATGGCGGCAGCCATTGAGAAACTGTTACTAGAAACGGCGACTGCAGCGGAAAAGGCAGAAGACGCGAAAGCGAAGGCCAAGTTCGTTTAAACGATAGATCCATCGCTATACGCTCACATCAAGCAAGCGGCGACAACTTATGATTTATGGAACAAACTAAAAACCATGTTTGATGATTCCGGCTACACAAGAAAAATAAGTTTGCTGAGAAGTCTCATCAATATTCGTCTCGAGAATTGTGATTCCATGACGCAGTATGTGACCCAGATCATTGAAACGGGCCAGCGACTTCAGGGAACAGGTTTCGAATTAACGGACGAGTGGACTGGTGCATTAATGTTAGCAGGATTGCCCGAAATGTATGCGCCTATGTTAATGGCCATTGAACACTCGGGCATCCAAATGAAATGAAATGAAATGAAATGAAATGATTTATTTGCGTAAACATGGTTGTAACATTGTGTGTTTGTCTTAACATAATTAGTATCAGTATCACATGTTTAGCCAACATGGCATGCAAAAATTAACAGCTTAGATAGTAGGAATGTCAAATTTATATATCCAGGGAAATCAACTCTAAATTATGTCTATTCCTTAAAATTAAAAAAATCTGTCAACGTATAGAAACATTTATCTATTAACCATTTTCTTAATTTAATTACAAATACTTTGTCAGGCAGCAATCTTATTTCGTAAGGTATGTTATTGTAGACTCGAATACTCATAATGTAACAATTTTTTTTAAATAATGACGTTCTACATGGTGGCATTAGTAGCTTATGTTCGTCCCTTGCTCTTAATTTACTATTAAATTGCGGTTTTTTAAAGTTATGATGCAATTTTCGAACGAGACATGCTAATTCTAATACATATAAGCCAACCAAAGTGAGTAATCCAAGTCTTTGAAATAAAGGTCTACAAGAATCCCTAGGGTGTACTCCACACACTGCTCTAAGACATCTTTTTTGTGTACTAAAAACTTTGCTTGCTTCTGTGCAGTTACCCCATAATGATATTCCATATCTTAACACCGAAGCAACGTAACCATGGTAAGCAAGCAATGCTGTTTTCTCTCCTGACACTAACCTTAGCTGTTTTAAGGCATAAACGAATCTATCAAGTTTATCACAGATTGACTTAGCATGTTGTTTCCATGAACAATGTTGATCCACGGTTATGCCCAAAAATTTCGTATCGCTAACTTGTTCAATTATTTGATTCTGACAGAGTAATTCTAAGCTTAATGGTTGTGTTTTATAATTTCTAAATTGTATGTAACATGTTTTTGTTGTATTCGTCTGCAGATTATTTCTGCTTAGCCATGAATCTATTACATTTATTATAGAATTTAACTTATCCTCATACGCGACGGAGTTGTCATTGTCCGCGGGTATAATTACCGCTATGTCGTCAGCGAACAAAGACATAGGGCACGTCGTCACTTTGGGTAGGTCGTTTATATATAAAAGAAATAGCATTGGACCTAAGATGCTTCCTTGTGGGACGCCGTACCCGTTGTGTCTGTACGCTGATCGATAAGATATGTTTACATTTGAGCTATTAAGTTTACTTATTTCAACGCACTGCATTCGATTGCTTAGGTAACTTGCTATCCAGTTTAAAACATTTCCTCTTATACCATAATATTCGCATTTCCTAAGTAGTAGATTATGATCAACAAAGTCGAATGCTTTGGTCATATCGAAAAATGTTGCTGTTATAGGAATTTTGTCATCAATATATTGGGTAATTGTACGCATGAGCGAATAAGCCGCATGAGTGGTGGACTTGTGCTTCTGGAAACCGTGCTGTTCCTTTGCAATGATATTGTGCTTAACCAAGAAATGCGACACTCTAGAATGGAATGCCTTCTCAAACACTTTAGAGAATATTGGTACTAAAGTTATCGGTCGATAGTTTCGTACGTCTTGTTTATTTCCTTTTTTATGGATAGGTTTTACTATTGACTGCTTCAGTCGCTCCGGAAAGATACCATAAGTAAAAGATAAGTTGACAAGATGTGCCACGATCGAAGAGATTTCTACTGCACACTCTTTGAGCACCTTGGTCGCAACCTGGTCAAATCCCACTGAGTTAGAGTTATTCAATGACCTTATAATTTTTATTACTTCGTCTTCCGTACACGGTTGTAGAAATAAACTATCACGAGTGCTATTAATCTTTGATAGTGATATACGGTGGCTACTGGTTCCTTTGGCATTGATATTAACATTTGTTGAATCAATTAAATGATCATTGAATATTTGTGCTATCCGAGTGGGGCTATTAATGATATTACCATCCAACTCAATGCACTCAATTTCTTGTTTATTTCTATTGTCGTCATGCTTCTCCTTTATGATGTTCCAAGCTGCTTTACATTTATTTTTTGACTTAGATATGAATTTATTGTTAACATTTTTTTTCGAGTCAATGACGCATGCTTTTAGCAGCTTGGAATAAGCCAATAACTTTTGTTTGTTTGTCGCTGTCTTCCTACGATAATACAACGTTCTTAACTTCCTTTTAGTCCTACTGGATTTTATAAGACCTTTTGTTATCCATTTAGGCGCCGTGGTATTGACTTTAATCTTTATTTTATTCACAGGGAAGCAAAGATTGTAGAACTGGGTAAACGTGTCATGGAATTTGTTGAATGCGACGTTTAAGTTATTTTCTGAGAGCTCGTCAGCCCAATGAAGACCTGACATGTAATATTTGAATTTTTCTATATTATTTTTAGACAAATCACGTATTGTTATATACCAAAAGTCATTGGCTTTTTTAGTGGTAGTATTTATTGGGAATTTTAGGAGTTGACATGTATCATGATCAGATAGCTGAACAGGATAGATATAGCCCCTAGCGTCGCGGATATTGCTGGCTATGTGATCTATGCAAGACTTTTGGCGTGTAGGTTTAGTAATATGTAATGTTAAGTTAAAGTTTTTCATTATACCTTTAAGTTTGTTAGAAGCACTACTTTCTTTTAAGGTATCAATATTTAAATCTCCGGTGATTATTACTCTCCTTTTCGATTTGCATGTAAGTTTATGAAGAAGTATTTCTAGATGATAGAAAAACGTATGAACTAAATTGTTTTGCGGTATTCTATACAAGCAAATAACAATACAGTTGAACATGGGAATCTCTACACCGCAACATTCGAATACTCGCTCAATGGAAGAATCATGACATATCGGGAGAACCCCAAAATCAATGCCTTTTTTCAATAAAATACAAGTACCTCCCCTCTTCTTATCTCTACAGAAACAAGACGCTAAATTAAAGTTTTTCAAATATATACTCTTTTCGCTACCACGTTTTACAAAAGTTTCAGTCAGGCATAATGCGTCAAGCGTCACACCATTTCGCGAGAACACTGCTATACACAATTCTAGAGCACTAAGTTTCGAGAGTATTCCTTGGATATTTTGGTGTAATAACGTGATGGTTGTATTAGTTATGCACTGACTTAGATGTTTATCAAAAGTACATTCATTTATATTACTTAAATTATGAACGAAAAAATGTGTTTTGTTCGTTTTCCTGTTCATCCTCATGACTATTGCTTTCTACACTAGCTATATCGCTATCTGCATTTTGGTAAGAATTTACCCATTCAGTCTCCATTATTGATTTTATTAAGTCTGCCAAGTCTTTAAAGATTATATTCAGACTTCTTTTATTTACGTCGCCCGACCCTGCTAAAAACATTTTGGCTGAGTATGGTATATTTAAATTAGAGTCAAGGATGTAGGCGTATTCATGAGTAATGTTATCTAAATACAATAAATTGTTGAAGATTTCTACTCTTTTATTAAAGAGGTTCGCATAATCATTTAGCCTGTAAGTAGGCACGCATATTATAATATTTGTGTGTTGTACACTCAGTAGCTGCTCTCTAATAAATATTACTAATTTTGAATAGTCTTGTGTAGCCTTAAAATCGTTATCACCTATATGTATAGTGCAGAAATCCTTGTATGTAAAATCCTTTAGTTTTTTATCCAGGCCCTGGAATAGCTGTTGGATTCCTCCCCCCGGAGTGAGGTAATGGCACAAATTAGCCCCAGGTAGTGATTGCTCAGCGATTTTCAGCATATGGGACCTATTGCTGCTGATAAGGCTTATGTTAGGTGATGATGTTAGTGTCGGCAACGTCGGCAACGGGCCGGTCACAGGGTTTTTTGCCTCACCTAGTATTTTTGCACATTGGAGGTTGTGGCCTAATATATCCGGTTGAGACTGCTGTGTCTCAGTATTAACTTCAATCTGAGAGAAGTCGGGGTTATTTTTTTTCCGGTCGTCAGTTGCCTTCGCGCCCTAGGTTTTTTCACACTACTGTTTTTTTTAGATGGTGTTGCCTCGGTTGAAGCGCAAATATTTCTTAGTTTGCTTATTTTTAGTTCGTGTTTTTGCAGTTCTTGCTTAAGCTTAAAATTCTCTGCGGACAAGGATTCGATCTCATCTTCAGCGGAAGCGTATTTTTGGTGAAGTGCTGTAAGTTCCAATTGGAGGGTTTCGCAGTCGAGGCAGTTCTTAATTGTGATCTCTGGGCAGCTTCTGTTTAAGCCCGTATGGCTGCAGCGTGTGTCGTCACAGGAGTCTTCCACTTCTGATGGAAGGGAGTCGAAGGAGTTGCTGGTCGAGACCTTAATTTGTATTTTTTTCCTATGAGCAACGTTTTTGTACTCACTGTTTGTAATATCCGAAGACAGCGGAGCCGGCTGCTCTTTTGTTGGCGAATTCCACTCGTTGCACGTGGAGACGGAAGTCGATTCCAGTGGCTCTATTATTGCCGTGCTGCACGAGCTGCTAGTGTTGTCAGGGGACACAGTTTTATTTACGCTGGGCGGTGCATTACAGCTGCTTTTTACTCCTCGAGATGTACCCGGTGCCTGAAGACACGACACGCATGCCCATTTTGATTTGGTTCTTGTCTGTAACATTAGGTCGTAACGCTCGTCACTAACTTGGGCACATATAATGTCATAAATCCTGTAGCACTTTGAGCATTTCAAATAAACTCTGTCTTTTATTTCCGTCTTGCAGGTAAAGCACACCACTGGTCTAGATTTAGATGCCATCTTTTAAAAGATTTTGAAAACGAGTAGGTAATAAATATATCCTTGCCGAAGTATGAATCCAGGCGACGAAATATAGTTTTATTGTGAAGAGTATCAATGTTCAATAGTGACAAAAAATTTCTGAACGCAACTTTTTCTTCGTGCGGTTGGTATGTGCGTCAGCTGTCAATGTCGACTACTGTCAAATCAAGACGGTTCATTCAGTCTGCTGTTTTTGACATGTGTGATACCGTTATAGTTTTCGTCGATAACAGATTGTTCATATTTTTTGATATTCAAAAACGTAACGGTTAGAGATATGTGTCTTACCGATGTTCTTCTTTCTAGTAGTGGTGCTTGTGCCAGTGAAAACAGTGAGATAGTAGTGACGTTATATAGGTGAGGTTATCTACTGCACTTGTAACTATTTATCACTTAACGAAAGGCAACTAAATGCGTTTTTATAATTAATACTGCGACGAGCTCTCGCTTCCAATAAGTGCTGATGTCATTAAAACTAAGTTGATCGACATGTGTGCTGAGGTTAGTTCAGTTTCCGGTTCAGAAAGTGCATTTGTAGCGAAAGGAACGCAGCGTATGAAAAATGGCAACCCCAAGTGCGGTCATAGACAATCGCAGGAAACGTCAACACCAACCTCAAAAGTTATCAAGTGCTACAAAAGTAAACAAATCGGACATTACAAAAATCAGTGCCCCAACACGGAATTTAACAAAAGAAAACAAACAAATGCGTTCAGTGCAATATTTATGGGTGGTAAATTCAGTCAAGACAGTTGGTATATTGACAGTGGGGCTAGTAACACGTGGCAGCGAAACAAGAAAATATGGTTTATGGTTTAAGACATTTATTTCTCAAAAGATTTACATAAATCACTTACTGAGAAAACAATAATTTACTTATTTCTAAATAGGAGAGGGTAGCATGCTAAAACGGTTGATGACTTACCTACGTATAAACGCGCTTGGTAACATCAAGCAAAATGCAACAATGTAGTGCGGTGCGTAGAGGCCGGTTAAACTGAACTACCTGTGTAACCACTGGTTAAGTGTAGGTTATATAATATGCGTGGTTTAACTCTGCTAGCAAAGTGTGTTTAACTGTAATTTTTCATTATTAAATTAGGATATGCAAATTACATATGAATTTATGTTTTAAAAATTAATACTTAATTATAATATTAAAAATTATAATAATTATGGGAAACCCTGTTTTGTTTTTTTTTTTACTTGGCAAAAATCGGAAGCGGAAAGCCTACCTAGAGTTTTTATTTAAGACGTGTTGTTTTAGTGCTCTTTTGAATACTATCATTGATTTGGCATCCTTAACGTCTTTTGGTAATTTATTATATAATTGAGCTCCTTCGTATATTATATTCCTTTTTCCATATAATGTTCTAGGTGGTCGAAGGAGTAAATTATTAGCTTGTCGCGTCAGTCTTTTTTGTACTTCTGATCTTTTGGTGAATGTTATATGGCTATGTATATCTTTATTTATGATTTTTCTTATTAGAATGCATGTGTTGTATATGTGAGTTTGAGAGATATTTAATATTTTGGTTTCCGTGTACACAGTGTTAGTGGATGTAAGGCGCTTGTAGTTAAATAATACTTTTATAATTTTATTTTGCGAAATTTGTAGAGGTGTTAAGTTAGATTTGGAGGCAGATCCCCATATTTCTATTAAATATTCTAGATTAGGTTTAACGAGTGAATTATAGATGGTGTAGCGAACCTTTTTTGGCAGGCATCGAACAATCCGTCGCAATGCACCTGTCAATGATGTGATTTTGGAGCGTAGGGAGTCAATATGTGTGGTTTCCATGATAGTTTATTATCCAGAATAAGACCAAGGTATTTTTCTTCTTCTACGGTTTGTAATCGTACACTATTTATTACTAGGGGCTCATGATTTTCAATGACTTTATTTTTTGCCGCAAATATGATGTACTTGGTTTTAGACTCATTAATCGTTAATAGGTTACAGAGGAAGCCATCTGTGGAGTAGATTTAAATTGTCTTGGGCTTGCTCTATAAGAGTATCTATTATTGAACCAAAATAGAATAGACAGGTATCATCCGCGTATAATGTTAGGTGTGCCTTCAGTCCAATATTATTCATATCATTAACATAGATTAAGAACAGAAGTGGTCCTAAAATAGATCCCTGTGGGATTCCGTATTTAATGTCGTGAGAATTGCTCTTCATTTGGCCCAGTTTTGTAACTTGTATACGGTTCTTTAAGTATGATTCTAAAATTTTAAATGCATTTCCAACAATGCCAATGGGATACAGCTTTGACAACAAAAGCGTATGGCCACCAAATGTTGGAATAACATTCCACCGCCAATAAGGAACCTGCAATATTACACAAACTTTAAACTTAAGCTTACGAAATTTGTTTTTGAATTTCAACTAAAACAAGGAACTTTGAGACTAGATACGAGCTGTTTTTAATAGTAGTACCTATTTTGCTATTTTTATGTGTAAATATTCTATATTAGTAAATTTAATAACATACCTTAGCTTTGCGTCCCATTTGTGTGTTGGTGTCATTTTTGTTTCATTCTTGTTTCCATTGTTATTACCTAATAGTAAATAGTTCAGTTCACTTCACTCTCACTTTGACAACATTGTTCAACAGTTTTAATTGCATTTTATAGTTTTTCTTGTTTCTCTGTCAGTGTTTATTGTAGTTTTTCTTGTTTCTCTGTCTGTTATTATAATGTTTATTTTGTTTTTTGTGTAAGTAATTTAAGAGCTGCACTCACGATGCAAACGTCGCATTCTTGGTTATGCCATGCCTAGCGTCCTGACCTGACATTTGACAATTTTGCTTGACGTGACGTGACACTGACAGCGCTTGTCTTGTCTGCGTTCAGGTTAACGCATCAAAATGCGATCGGCGCTCGCACGTGCAGCTCTCCGTGGCGCCATCTATGGTCCCACCGGAAGATCAGCGCTGGCTCTTGGGCTAGCATCATGCTGAGGTGGGACCCTTTCGTGGCACAGCCATAGTTAGTAGAATTTTCTTATTGTTTTATTTCATTTGTCACTATTTATTTTTGTAATTATGTTCTATGGCCACGTCATGAATAAATGCATTTCTTTCTTTCTTTTTTCTTTCACTGTATCAAATGCCTTTTGACGCGACAACGTCTAATAAATTGATGAACGCCGGCCGCGCATACGAAAAAAGATGACGTAATTGTAGCAATACTTTAAGATGACGTCATTGTAGCAATACTTTGTAGCGCCGTGGAAGGGAAGGGGAACCACGTGACTGACACAAGCCTACGTCATCATGCTGTTCACAGATTCTCAAACTTTAAAATGTGGGAAGAGGGAAGAGGGAAGAGGGAAGAGGGAAGAGGGAAGAGGGAAGAGGGAAGAGGGAAGAGGGAAGAGGGAAGAGGGAAGAGGGAAGAGGGAAGAGGGAAGAGGGAAGAGGGAAGAGGGAAGAGGGAAGAGGGAAGAGGGAAGAGGGAAGAGGGAAGAGGGAAGAGGGAAGAGGGAAGAGGGAAGAGGGAAGAGGGAAGAGGGAAGAGGGAAGAGGGAAGAGGGAAGAGGGAAGAGGGAAGAGGGAAGAGGGAAGAGGGAAGAGGGAAGAGGGAAGAGGGAAGAGGGATTATATTTTTTTCTATATAAGCAAATTACGTTCTACGTTAAAAGGAACAACCATCGACTTGACTTTCGCAAGACACATTACAGCAGAAACACTTCCTTTCATTTCATATTTACTCACGTACTCAAATAGGAATTTTTATTTCAAATTAATCATAACAAAATATATAAATGGACAATTAAAATCAAATTAAAACTAAAGAACTAAAATCTAAAATAAAGTAAATTAAATTAAGCTAAAATAAATCTAGAAAACTGTGCCCCCGCGGCATAGTCCCGAAGACGCTGGCAGCATTTCCTCGCTGAATCGCAATGCTGATGCGTTGTGCGAGGAAGCTGCCAGCTCTTCGGTCACCAGTGGACTCAATGAGCCTTATACTAATTTCTTTTAGGAGTTTGTGGGCACTGGGACCCCACGGACCTAAGGTCTCGACCCCAAAAGGAACAAAATAATATTCGGGACCGAGACCCCTATATTTATTAATTTTTAATTTTTCGGCCGCCTCTGCTGCCGCCCCCGCCCTGTTCGATGTTCCGTGGAGGTGGGACGGGGCCAGTGTGTCTACGCAGGTGGCGTCCCACACCAGCACCCGGCCCAATTTCCACGGAATCAACGACATTCCGTCGGGTCTCTTGCCATCGTCACGTGCGATGCCCGGTGGTTCCAATATGGCCGGCACGTTGACGGTGGCAAGCGAACGGCGGATTGTGTCATTGAGGGCGGCGTGTCTGGAGAAGCGGCCGGCGCTTTTCTGACAGGAAAGTCCGTGGTGTCCCAGTGAATCGACTCCACTGCCGCAGGGGCACTTGTGTGGGGCACAAATCTGAACTCCAAGACGCAGGCAGGTGGCTATGCGGAAAGTGTCGGGTTCCAAAAAAGTTCCCGTATTGGTGGATGGATATGCCTGGAGCCAATGGCCTGCTTCTATGGCGCCTGCCGCTAAAAGTCTGGCTCGTTCAGGACCGCTGCTGTGGTTTAAAAGGGAATCATACGTTAATTTAGACATGATGTCATCCCAGGCCCTTTGCGATTTTAAATTTTGGGGGATATCCTTACCCGGGCAAGCAATTGACCATGCTCTCTTGGCCTCCGTTAAGCCCGCAGTCTCATAGTTTAAAGGACCGGCCTTTAGAATTTTACCTATGAGGTCTGCAGAACTGTGGACGGAAGACAAGAAAGCTGGTGCGGATTTGGATGAAATTTTGCGCGTCCCTATACCACCAAAGCGAATGGGAAGGGACGCTTGGGTCCAGGACTTTTCGCTGAGCTGAATGTTCAGAATGGATTCTAGGTTTGCTTTGATTAAAACGTCCATTTGTAATAATTCATTTTCGAATTTAGAGAAAGGGCAGCAGCGAAGCACGTAGGTGAATTTTGGGACGAAAAGACAGAATTTTAAAATAGAAATTGCGTAATGAGGGCTAATTTCAAGGAGACGACTTTCGTAGTTTTTGAATTTAGAAATGGACTGAAGGATTATGGTTCGAGAAAGACTCAATAGGAATTAGTTAAGTTTAAGTTTACATGTACAATGTTTTAGTAAACAAAATATATTTCTATAGTTAAAATTTGTGCAATTCTTATTTTCATTCAATTCCTTGTTCCTATTGTGCAATTTAATAATATTCATATCAATAAATATTCTACCGAGAATAAGACGTTGTCACGTAAAATCTTCCTTCGCCCGTAAAACCGACTTTACAGGCAACCATTTTTTTTAGGTCGATAAAGATGCCTAGTGCAATGTTTGTCTTGTCTATATTTACTTTTATTTCTGTAAGAAGATCTGAAGTTGCCGAAAGGGTATTTGACTTTGAGCGAAAACCGTATTGTTTGTCAAAGAGGAAATTATTATTATCTAGATGTTCTGTTAATCGCTGATGTATAATCTTTTCAAATATTTTTGATGTAACTGGTAGAACCGATATGGGTCTATAATTGCCGGGATCCAATTTATCACCAGATTTAAATACGGGTCTAACTTTGGCTATTTTAAGTGAATCAGGGAATACTCCGATCTCCAGGCACCGATTAATACAATTTGCAAGACTGTGACATATAAGATTTTTAACGCATTTTAAAATTTTAACAGTGACCCCGTCTAATCCCGAACTAGTGTTTTGATTTAGGTCATCAAGTATTTTAGCAATTTCATCAGTGGTCGTAGGTTTAAAATTAGCAAGCTCTTTCTTTAAAAGTGCAAGGCCACTTGGTGTAACTAGATTGTGATATTCTTGTGGTATTTTAATGGCTAATGTAGACCCTATATTGGCAAAGTAGTTATTGAAACATTCACAGACTTCTTTGATGTCTGAAAATATTTCCGAGCCTATCTTTAACTTAATTTCAATGCTGTCGGATTTGGCTTTGTTATTTGAGTGGTTATTAATTAGATCCCACATCTTTAAAGGCTTTCCCTTACATAAATTAAAAGCTTTATAGTAATATTCGCTTTTGGTTGACTGTATCAGGTTAAAAACTTTATTTCTTTCTACCCGCAGTTGTTCCTTTAGGCTTTGGTCATCCGTGACCAGCTTACTCTTTTTCCATAATGTATTGCGATGGTTTATTGCTTCAATTATGTCTCTGTTTATCCAGTCATTTTTGGGTGGGTTGAGAATTTTAATTTTTGTTGATTTGCTTTTATTGATTTGCTTTTATTGAACATCGTGAATCCATCCCATCAACACGATACGAAAGAAATCAGTATCGCAAACCAGACAAGTGTTCCAGTTGTGTGTTCTGGTGATGTTAACATCATTACAGTTGTGAATGATGTGGAGTATGACGTCACAGTTTCGGACGTATTATGCATACCAAACTTAACAACAAATTTGCTATCAGTGAGCCAGTTGATCAAGAACGGCAATAGTGTAATGTTCAAAGAAAATGTTTGCTACATCTATAATCAACAGAAAGAACTTGTTGGTAAAGCAGAATTGGTTGAAGGTGTGTATGGATTATTTATACACGAAAACAGAACAGTTATTAGCAGCAACAGCGATGGCGTCGAGTGAGACTTGGCACCGACGTTTGGGACACATCAACAGTACTAGTTTAACTAAAATGAAGAATGGCGCTGTAGAAGGAATTTCATACCCAGATAAGGCAATTATAGATAAATCATCGTGTACTACTTGCTGTGAGGGCAAACAATCTAGACTGCCATTTCACCAGAGTTTGTTCAAAACAGAAAATGTCCTGGAGGTCATCCATGCCGATGTTGGTGGGCCTATGGAAGCTCTATCAATTGGAGGATCTAGATACTATGTTTTGTTTGTGGATGACTACAGCATTTGTTTATTTCATGAAGAAGAAAAATGAAGTATTTAATCATTTCAAAGATTTCAAGTCTATGGTTGAAAACAGAAGGACAGAAAAATCAAAATTCTAAGAACAGACCGTGGAGGAGAATTCTGTAGTCATGAATTTGATAGGTATCTGAAGGAGCAAGGAATAGTTCATCAAAAAACTAATGCTTATACACCGGAGCAGAACGGTTTATGTGAACGAATGAACAGGTCAGTAGTTGAAAAGGCCAGATGTTTAATATTTGATGCCGGCCTGGACAAGAAATTCTGGGCAGAGGCAGTTCACACTTCAGTTTACTTGAGAAACAGATCTGTTGTTGTTGTGGGACTAAACAACAAGACTCCATATGAGGTCTGGACAGGTGTTAAGCCAAATTTGAGCCATCTGCGTATATTCGGAAGTCCAGTTATGGTTCATGTACAGTCGAGTTCATTTACATCTACACACTTACGAGAACAAAAATATCTGAACACGACCCTATTGTCAGGTGCATAAAGTCGTGTTCAGATATTTTTGTTCTCGTAAGTGTGTAGATGTAAATGAACTCGACTGTACCCAAAGAGAGACGTTTGAAATGGGACAAGAAGGGGTGCGTCCCATATAATATACAAACTTTTGGTATAATTTCAATTTATAAACATACAAAAGATATAATGCACGATATATATAATAAGAAATACCATATTTTCATGAAATATAAGGTTTGATTGGTATAACATTCAATTCATATAATATCATATGTTATAATGGTTATTTTGTCTAATAATTTTAGATATAATATTTATTTTGTATAACAATTATGACATATAATATAATATCATTTGAAATATCTATCATATAAAATAATATTATATGACATACCTAGTACGCCTCAGGTCTGACTTGGCTTACGATTCCTAACATTACCCTTATCACCTTAAGGCAGATCCGACTTGGCTTAGGTTAGGTACGACGACGAGCGAAGCGAGGAGGAGTGTTAGGTTGAACTATGACCCTAACGAGCGAGCGAAGCGAGCGAGCCGCGCAGGTCCAACCTGGCTTACGATTTCTAACATTACTTCAATGCTTCGATTGCTTCGATGTTTCGAGTAAATGTATATTATATGTAATTATAATTAAGTGTTTTAAATATTATACACAATGTCATTATACCTACAGTTCATTATATACTATGAAAATATGCATTTTATTGTTATATGTTTCGTTCAGTATACAAATTGAATATTATACCAATTAAATTTATTCCAATTGAGCCTATGTCTAATGAGTGTTATATCTATTGTTTATATATGTTCTATTACTTACCCCTCCGAATCTTTGATTTCCTCCGCTGAAGGCTTGCATTCCACAGGTATGTCAATTGTGTCCGCTGTATATTCCATGATCACAATGTCTCGACTTGTACTTACAGAGTTGTTTTCTGGGTCATACACTCTATAGCCTTTCACACCATCAGGATAGCCGAGGAAAATTAGCTTCTTGGCCTTCTTGTCGGGTAAGTAATAGAACATATATAAACAATAGATATAACACTCATTAGACATATGCTAAGTACAAGTCGAGACATTGTGATCATGGAATATACAGCGGACACAATTGACATACCTGTGGAATGCAAGCCTTCAGCGGAGGAAATCAAAGATTCGGAGAGTATCGACAAGGAAAGCTCGGATTCCGAAAGTGTTGCTTCAGATAATGAGGATATTACATATGTTGCAGACACAGAAATCCCTTCAGAAAGTACCTCAGATGATAGTTTCTTTGATATCACCTCGGACCCAGATATCACTGACGGATCAGAATATACCAGACTCTCTACCAAAACGAGATAGGAAGAAGCCTGATCGATATGGTTTCAGCAATCTGTGTATTAGAATAGAATATAATAGAATAGAAAAAACTTTATTTTTTATAATTAAATTACAGATTTATGGCCCGCCAAGTTCGAGCAGTCTTATTTTACCTATATGTCTTATGATAAAGATCTAAGTGTAAAATAACTGGGGCTCAGTTCAAACGAGAACTGGCTCACGCGGATGCTACGTAATTATTTTATATCACAGGAATACGAGGAGGGACCGACCGCTTGGAGAGTGGTTTACCTCTTTGTTGCTTACACACATAATCTATTTCGCCGGTGCGTAAACTAGGCAACATGGGATTATGGTGATTTGGCTTGTCATATTTATCACCAGGTAATGTAAGACCGGGAATTTGCTGTTCTTCCAATTTACGTAGCATGTCTTCATGAAGATCCCTCGCTCTTAAATACCACGGATCCTCATCAAGCATCTCCCATATTACTTCAGAACTAGTATTTCTTGGAAAATTTGCAGCTGTCTTCAATGCCATGCGGTACTGTCGCTCTAATTCGGTTACTGTGTATTGCCGAGTGTCAAGACGCTGACCAAGAGATCACTCTCGAGGATGCCTTAAATGGAACGGAGTTTTGGAGAGCAAGCATGAAGGAGGAGTTGGACTCATTTAATGAAAATGATGCGTGGGAGCTAGTTGATCATCCTCAAGATGGTACAGTTGTGCAGTGCAAATAGGTATTTAAAAAAAAGTTTGACAGTTCTAATAATGTGCGTTACCGGGCAAGATTAGTAGCAAAAGGCTTTACTCAGAAAGCCGGTGTAGATTACCACGATACGTTTTCACCAGTTCTCAGGTACTCGACTCTGAGATTGCTATTTGCTCTGGCAGCAAAGCTAAATTTAAATATAAGTCACCTTGATGTCACCATTGCCTTTTTAAATGGTTTTTTGAATGGAACTGTGTATATGAAAAAACCTGTTACCTATGAATCTGAAATGGATGATAATAAAGTTTTAAAATTAAAACGCGCTATATATGGTCTTAAGCAATCCTCCAGAGCATGGTATCAGAGAATTAATGATTATTTGATTAACTTAGGTTATCATAAATCCAAGAACGAGCCATGCCTATTAACAAAAACTGAAGGAAACGTTAAGATCATTATAGCACTTTTTGTGGACGATTTCTTTGTCTTTTCTAATTGTGTAACAGCAACTGACCAATTGGTAATTGAATTAAGTTGTAAATTTAAAATTAAAAACTTAGGTCAGTTAAAACAATGTTTGTTATTAAGAGTCAATATCAAAGAAAATGTGATAACTGTTGAGCAAGCACAATATGTTGACAATGAATTGAAAAGGTTTAGTATGTCAAATTGTAAAACTGCAGAAACTCCTATGGAGATGAATTTAAAGTTAGAAAAATCTCAAAATGTATGTAATGAGTACCCATTTAGACAGTTGATAGGAAGTTTAATGTATTTAGCAGTTTTGACCAGGCCTGACATTGCTTACAGTGTAAGTTTTCTTAGCCAATTTAATAACTCTTATGATGAAACTCACTGGTCTCAAGCTAAAAGGGTATTAAGATATTTAAAAAAAACCAAACACTTTGGTCTTGTGTTTTGTAAAGATAACTCCAGTCTTGAAGGTTTTGTAGATGCTGACTGGGGATCTGATGTAAATGATGGAAAATCTTTCTCAGGGTTTTGTTTCAAATTGTCAAATACAGTAGTTTCTTTTGAATGTAGAAAACAGAAACATGTAGCTTTGTCCTCAATGGAAGCTGAGTATATTTCTATGTCAGAAGCAAGCAAAGAGGCAATTTATCTTAAAAATTTAATGTGTGAGATTATAGGAAATTCAAAGCCCATTGTTTATTTATTTTATTTATTTAAACTTTATTGCACAAAACAAGTCAGTACAAATGGCGGACTTAATGCCAAATGGCATTCTCTACCAGTCAACCATAGGGCCAAACAGAGATACTAGAAGTGGGTGCAAATTAGAAATCTGATGGTACAGAGAGGATCTAGAGTACAAGTAAATACAAAATATTATATTGCTGTTTATACAAAAATACATATACCTACACACTTTAATACTTAATATAGATATATACATAATATAATATATATATATATAAATATATACAAATATATACGAAAGTCTACAACATGAGATGATAGATGAACTATATAAGCTCTTGTTCCAGCAGATGCTTACGCAGCAAACACTTGAAAGCTACCTTGCTTGGGGCTTGTCTGATAGAGAGAGGGAGTGAATTCCAGAGACGGCATGCCTGAACGGCGAAAGAATTAGACATAAAACCAGTATGGTGCGAAGGAATGGAAAGTTTGAGAGTTCGAGAGGAACGAAGTTCACAGCCTGGACGGGGAGTTTGAAAAATGAATTTACTTTTGAGATATCCTGGAGTAGAAGGCTCGAACAGGATAGAAAACAGACAGCAAAGGATCCTGAGGGATCTGCGACTACGAATAGGAAGCCAGTTAAGCTGACGGCGAAATACTGAAACATGATCGTATTTTCGAAGTCCGAAAATGAACCGTATACCATTATTAAGGAGACGATCAAGTTTGTTGAGGGACTCTTGTGTGATGTTCGTGAGGCACACACATTGTTCTATTTAATGATAGTCAAAGTGCTCAGAAATTAGTCTCGAATCCTACATTTCACCGTAGATCAAAACATATAGATATAAGATATCATTTTGTCAGAGAGGCAGTATCGAATAATCATATTAAAATAGCTTATTTGGAGACAGCTGAAATGCCAGCGGATGTTTTGACCAAAAGTTTAGGGTCTGTTAAACATTATTATTTTATGAAAAAGCTTGGTATTCTGCCTGTTTCTTAATTTTACTTTAAGTATTTTGTTTTTGTTAATCGGAGGTGTTAGTAAGAAACAAAAACATATGACTACTAGCGCCACCTATGCTGTATCTGTGTACAACTATTGACAATAAAAGTCAGTCTATTACCGAATCTAAACGAGTTTTATTAAAAAAATATCAAAAAATCTGATACAGCCCCGAGGGCTATTTATCGTTTTCAATGTTACATCTTCCCCCAGCAGGTAAACATATACTGCGAATATTATCCATACTAATATTATAAATGCGAAAGTGTGTCTGTCTGTCTGTTACTTCTTCACGCTTAAACCGCTGAACCGACTTAGATGAAATTTGGTATGAAGATAGTTTGAGACCCAGGAAAGGACATAGGATGCTTTTCATCCCGAATACATTTAGTGTTCCCGTGGGATGAGCGGGTAACACCGTGGTATTATAATAAATTCCTTACGCTCGGCTTTGTCCCTAATCAGTGGCGCGATATACAAATCATACCTATATTCCTAAGCCCGGACGAGATCCGAATGACGCGTCATCGCTCAGACCTATATCGCTTATTTCTTGTTTGTGCAAGGTATTTCACTCAATTATCAATAAACGAGTGGATTGGTTCTTTGAGAAAAATTATATTTATTACTCTTGGCTTCAGAAAGGCGAGATCATGTTTAGACAATTTGAGTTTCTTAGTGATCATTATTCAAGCAGGTTTTGCAAAAAAACAAACATCCTCAGGATGTTTTATTGATATTAAAAAAATGCCTATTTTTATGTAGATATCAGGCAGTTACTATTAATTCTAGAAATAAATTAATTCGAAACTACTGGGGAACGAAGATCTGGCAGTTTCCTCGCACAACGCATTAGCATTGCTATTCAGCGAGGAAATGCTGCCAGCGTCTTCGGGATCATGCCGCGGGGGCACAGTTTTTTACACCTTTTTTAGTTACTTAATTATTTTATTTATAACTAATTCCTTGATAAAGAAATATTAAATTCTAGATAGATTTAATGTAGGTTCCGAAATATGTAACTATCTATGGATTTTTTTTTTCATATAGGAAATTAAATATATCTTATGATAATACTACTGTTTGCACATGTCAAGGTCTAGCACAAGGAGACCCCCTGTCTCCCTTGCTGTTTAATATTGCAACAATCGACATATGTTAACTCATAAATAATGTGTATATCTCGCAGTACGCTGTTGATTTCGTACTTCTGGCCGGCGGTGTTAGTTTAGAGGACTCCACAACAAAATTACAAATCGCAATCAATTATTTCACGAATATTTTAACAACGCCTAGCGGCACACGCAGTTTATTTATATAAGTATCAAAATATTATGTGACTGTGTTTAGTAAAACGTCCCACTTTGTCGATTCTAGTTACGGAGTTACGGGCAGTTTAGTGAAATATGGCAAAACCTACTGAAAATCGGTTTTCAATAAAAACTGATGGAACATACTGTAATGAAGCTATGATTTTGATGTCGATGCATAAATGTCCAATTTAAGCACTTTTTTAGAGTCTCAAAGTTTAGTGCCTAGCGTCCCACTTTGTCGAATATCTGAAAAAATTGTCGATGTCACTGTTTTAGGGAAAACTTCCTACTTTGTCGATTTGGAGATATGAGTAGTTCCTTATACTACAGAACATAAGCTATCTTATGGTGAAATAATTATGTATCTAGGAACTGGTGGTAGCCTAGTGGTTAGGGCATGCGACTTTCAATCCGGAGGTCGCGGGTTCGAACCCGGCCCGTACCAATGAGTTTTTCGGAACTAATGTACGGAATGTCATTTGATATTTACCACTCGCTTTTCGGTGAAGGAAAACATCGTGAGGAAACCGCCTAAGCCCAATAAGGCCTAGTTTCCCCTCTGGGTTGGAAGGTCAGATGGCAGTCGCTTTCGTAAAAACTGGAAGGTCAGATGGCAGTCGCTTTCGTAAAAACTAGTGCCTACGCCACATCTTGGGATTTAGGTAGCCGACCCCGATTGAGAATTCAATCTCAAAAAATGGGACAAAGGCTAGGAGGATGATGAATTATGTATCTAGGTACTACAGTTATTTTATAAAAAATCTTCAAAGAAAAAGGGGACAACTGAGAACACGTTGGTTAAAGTTTGGGACGGCAAAAAACACACTTGTAGTTTGAAGTTATGGAGTGGTTGAAATCAAATTAATTGTTATACTTTAAGGATTTCAAATTAGTCAAAATCATATATGTGACCTAAGTAGTTTGAATGTTACGGAGGCTTGAACATAAAAACAGAACGAAATATCTCAATGTGAATATGGTTTTCATTTCTATATTTATAACACGCAGATTCATCATTATCTTAGTAGTTTGAATATAAATATATTCTCAAGCTAAAACAGACAGAAATAGTTATTATAGATCCCTTTAGTTAGTTAAACATATAGGTAAATATAGGTATGTAGGTATAAGCAGGGTTGGGTAGCCATCGATAATAGACTTTGTTATTCATGATTACGCTGAATAAAAATGAGTATTGTTTAAAAAAATATAATTTCATATATATAATATCATTAACATCAGACTTTTAAACTCTTTTACATTAAAAATATATTATTATCACCAACATATCATTTCCTTTAGGAACTCGTGCTCCTACAATTAGTATTTTTATAACTTTGACGATCATAATAATTATTATTTCATTTTGAAAAACATTTCAGTTATGTTTTAAAAGCCGATTTTATACTTATAGTAAATTTTTAGCGTATGGACCACTAAACCGACAAAGTTTTAGCACGTTTGAGTCGGAAATAAATTAAGTTCAAATTCCGTAAAAAAATATCAAACAAACGACATAAGTATCAATGACCATTATATTAACAATTACAAAACTTTATCTCATACATAAAATGGGATTTATATACGAAACACATACATTTCACTGAACAAGCACTAGAGTTTAATAAATCGACAAAGTGGGACGCTCCCTATAGAAAATCACTAAACTTTATTTGTATAAAAAGTACTTCATATTTGATATTTACATACCTACTTTTTATGCTTAATAAGTGTGTTTTTAAAGTTATCGTAATGTTATATATTACAACACACATGTCATTTGTATTTTTTATGCTATATTTTTCAGTTAATTTTTGGAGTTTACTCCTTAAGAATCGATTTTCATATATAAGCCCGGGGTATGAAAATTATGGGGTATAAAATCGAACGTATCTGCCGTGCTAATTTAAAAAGTCGTATCTCAGTATACGATCGGGGTAAAAATACGACTTCTTAATTTAGCAGGTTATGCGTTATGCGTTATAGACTAAGGTCCCGATATAAAATAAACTTCACCGAGATGTTTGTTTGATGAAATGTATTTTATATTTAATTTAATATGTCAATAAATATATTGCATATGGGTTGCCTAACAAAGGTCAGAGTATAGCAAAGGGTGCGCCCGATTTTAGGACAGAAAATTTACGACCAAAATGTTTTTTTGTTGTTTTGGGCTTAAATTAGATTGAATCTTATAGATTATGCTAAAATAAGCATATTTTATTCTTTAAACTTTTTCTCTCAGATCGATATTTACCAAGATATTAGGATTCAAATGCATAACATATTTTGATGTAGGTACGTAATAGTAGACTATTTACGAGGGTCCATGTAAGCAAGCATTTTGACGCTCCGCTCGCTTCGCTCGCTCCGCTATACATGGTCACAAAACAAACCTAACCTAACCTACAGTTTTCGGTTTTCAACCCATGTACCATATTTTCAGCAAGCATTTTTACCTAAAAAACTTCAATATCTCTGTAAATATTAATCTGAGCCAAAAAAAATTACTAACAAAACATGCTTATTTTAACACGTTTAATAAGATCCATAAATAAAAATAAGGTGTTATATTGACATAAATTACTCGTCTCCGAAATTTGTCTGTCTCGGATTCGGAACCCTTTAAAATAAATAATGTTTGAACCTCAATATCTCGGTAATTATCAAGTTTTAAAAAAAGTTGCCCCTACAAAACATGCTTATTTTAGCGTCCTCTATACGATAGCATCATAAAAAATAGGTGTCATGATGACACCAACCCCATCAAAATTTTTCTAAGTCCTGCGCACCCTTTGCTATACCCCAACCACCCATATGCAATATATTTATTGACATTTTAAACTAAATATAAAATACATTTCATCAAATAAACATCTCTGTGAAGGTCATTTTATATCGGGAGCTTAGTCTATAACGCTTAACGCATAACCTGCTAAATTAAGAAGTCGTATTTTTACCCCGATCGTATACTGAGATACGACTTTTTAAATTAGCACGGCAGATACGTTCCAAAAATATAAGTATTGCGAGGATTGACGTTTGGTTGTCAAAGGCGACGGTTGAAAATTTTATCAAATTTTATTTTATTTATAAGTTAATTCAGTTTTAGAGTCCTTTTCGCTGTTTTTGCGATGAGTGAGTCAAGTCGAGGTGTCGTGAGTGATACGTCACTTTTAGAATGTGGGCAGCGGGCAGCTCCGTCGTGGCTATCTGAAGTGGAGTTTGATAATAAGGCAGGGCCGAGTCAATCGGATATTGTATCGAACGCTGAGTCCATGTCGGATGTGCGGCATATAGCGGTGAAGCGTGCTTGTGGTCTGAGCGACGAAAGCTGTGTTTGTAGTGATAGTTTTATCACAATAGGCAGGAAACCTAAACGCTTGAGGGTTTTAGCAACCGCCAAAACGCAGCTGGAGCCGGACGGTGTGCCTGACAAGCTATTTGAAGTTTATATAGTGTCAAAAGAAGATTTACCGAAACAGATTGGTTTGGCAAAGTTGCTGCAATTTAAGGGTATAAAAGGAATTTTATCCGTCAAGTTTATGGGAACACGTAAAGTTCGCATACAGTTTAACTCTAAGGATGATGCGGAGAAGCTTCTGGCTTCTCAGGAGTTTAACAATGAGACGAGACGTTCTTATTGGTCTAATATGGCATGCTGCACTTATGGAATTATAAGGCAGGTTGAGTTGGAGGTTGAGGAAGACGAATTTTTAAAGAATATTGAAGGGTCTGAAGACATTTTGTCAATATGTAGACTGAACTGTTTGGATCATGATGGGTTAAGGCTGAAGCTATTCGTCTGTGTTTTAAGGGAACTTCTTTACCGCCATATGTTTATGCCTACGGTTGCCGATTTAAGGTAAATCAGTACCTACACTTTCCCGGTTACCCAATGTTCAATATGTTGGAAGTTCGGTCATCTGAGCAGGTTTTGTCCTACTACTAAAGTTACTTGTCCGAAATGCGGCGGGGAGCATGCCAATTGCGAAACGACTATTTTTAGATGCATTAATTGTAAAGGCAGCCATATGGCCTTAGATAAGTCGTGCCCGGTTTTTGTGAAGGAGTAAGAAATTCGCAGGATTATGTCTGCTGAGGGATGTATATATAAACGGGCTTTTTGGTTGTATATGCAAAATAAGGAAAAAAAGGATACGGATGTTTGTAGTCAGGATGCGCCATCTGTTTTTGAGAATGACTTAAGTTTTGGAAAGTCATATAGAGATGCTGTTTTGTCGAAGCCGTTACAATCTAAAGAGTCTGAAGATTCTGTCTGTCAGGCTGAGGGCCAGCGATCAGTAAGTCAGTACAGATTAGAGAGCGAGCCACAACAAGAGGTTCGTAAGCCGCGGAAGTCAAAAAGAGTAACAGATGAGAAGAGGTCCGAGTGTCTATTGGTCAATCAGCCTACTATTGAGCGGGCTGATATGGAAGATCAAAGACAAAATAAGGACAAGAAGAAGAGACGTATTACTTTTGAAAGGCTGGTTGAGAAGACGAAGGATATTTTGTTTTCTACCGAAAGTTGGGAGGAGAAGTTCAAAACGCTGTTTGGAGTTGTTGTTAAGGAGATTTTGGATTTATTTAAGGATTTTTTTAAGGAAGGTGATTTTGTACGTTTGTTTTTGTCTAATGTAAATGGCTAGGTCTAATACCAGATCTTTCTTGAATGTAATGTTCAATTCAATATTGGCGGAACCCTTATCGGAATCGGCTAAATTTGTATACAGTTTTTTTTATGTAAATAGTGTATACAAATTTAGTTGTTTTCGTGTACATGTTATTTTTAAGTTTATACGGTTTATGTTTTTATTTATCTATGTCTTTTAGATGAATGATGTTGTGTATTAGGCCTGCTGGAGCTGGCATGTTCAACAAAATGATCAAAGCTCCTTAATTAATAGATAAAAAAAAGTATTGCGATACTACGGTAGAAAGGTCGTATCTTTGTATGGATTTCATAGTAAGATACGGTTTTTTTTCCGTAGCACTGCAGACTGTAGTAACTAAACTAGCCGCTCGAGGGCGCTTTACATCACGCTTCCTTATTTAGTTACTACTCATGATCTCTCCAATTTGTTAAAAATGAATCGGAAGTAAATTTTCCTTGTAAAATATTGTAATTTTGCTGTATATTATACTCGTATATTAATATTATGTACCTTCTCGTTCTTGTTTGCAGCACCCAACAGGGTACATAATGTGATACTTAAACTATTTACTAATCATTATGTGCAATAAACGTATTGAGTATTGAGTATATATTTTATAATCGTTCTTAAGGCCAGGCGCGCACCACGATTTTAGTCGCGCGATAATTTTGTCGCATAAATGCAAGATATGGGTTTATATGAGAGTGCGCGCACCACGATTTTCATAAACCCAGAAGTACGCTTATTTCTGCGACAAAATTATCGCGCGACTAAAAAAAATCGTGGTGCGCGCCTGGCCTGAAGAGTAAACTCCAGTCGTGCGTCGGAGCTGACACACACACTTTTTTTATTAACTTTTTGATATAATGACTAACTACAGGAATCCATATAATTATTTCTATCTATTTTAGCATGAAAATACATTTATAAATACAACTTTAAACATAAATCTGCTTGTCGTGTTATCAATATAGAAAAAAAAACCAAATTCACATTGAGATATTTTCGTTCTGTTTTTATATTCAAGCCTCCGTAACATTCAAACTATTAAGGTTACATATATCTTCTATATATATATTACGCGAGGCCGATTTTTGTACATCGCATCAGATCTACAGTTATGGTCCAATTTTAATAAATGATATGTCATTAGATTCGTCTCATGCTGGAGAGGTGCATAAAACTCTTGGAATTTTATTTTTTTCCTGAAAAGGTACTGAAAAATGAATTTGAAAAAACTACTGTGCGCTAACCA
This sequence comes from Apotomis capreana, assembly GCA_947623375.1. Taxonomy (NCBI): domain Eukaryota; kingdom Metazoa; phylum Arthropoda; class Insecta; order Lepidoptera; family Tortricidae; genus Apotomis; species Apotomis capreana. The sequence goes on from OX392520.1 coordinate 6,887,840, forward strand.
CGTGACTTTGACCACGTGACCTGTGATCCCTATTTTGACATAAGATGACCAAATAATAATAGCTCACAAACCTGTAGTAAGTTGTTCAGCATGATGAAATATTATTTTTGAGTCGGTAACATAATATCCGCAACACTTAAAACATGTACGAATATGCAAAAATAATTTTACAGTTTGTTGACAATGAATGACAGCAACCATATTCTGACAACTTTTAATGTCTTTTTTATTGGGGGCTATTCATGTCAATGATCTAAATTGCCAGGTTGTTTTTCATTTCAAAATATTGATATGGAAACTTTTTTCGCATACCTGTTAAAAATGTGGAGAAAAAATCCGGTTAAGTGCGAGTTGGACTGGTGCTCGAAAGACTAGAAAAACTGACCGTCATTCAAGAATAGATTATTTTTAAAGTCGAGTTTTACAATAAATCAAAGCAGAAAAAAATTAGTAAAACAAAATAATTTCAAGGAAAATGGCATGAGTCACGGTAAATTAAATGGTATTTTACAAGAAAAAACTTAGTCCTTCCGCTTGCATGTCGACGGGATGGGAAATGTGGTCGAGTTGAGAATATGGACGACTTGACAATGTAGCTAAGTTGGGAATGTATCTACATTGGTAATATGGATGAGTTGGTAAAATGGACGAGTTGGAAATGTGGACGAGTTGGGAATATGGAAGAGTTGGGAATGTGCATGAGTTGGTAAAATTGGCAAGTTGGTAATATAGACGAGTTGGGAATATGGACGAGTTGTCAACGTGGACGAGTTGGTAATGTGGATGAGTTGGCAAAATGAACAAGTTGGGAATATGGACGAGTTGGCAGATGATGTATTTCTATTGCCGCTATAACAACAAATACTAAAAATAAAATAAAATAAATATTTAAGGGGGGCTCCCATACAACAAACTTGTTATAGATTATATATATGTATAGGTACGGAACCCTTCATGCGCGAGTCGGGCTCGCACTTGCCCAATTTTTACAGTATTTATTCTTCGTTCGCCAAAAACTTCTTATCGATAAAGTAGTTATTTTCTGTAACACTACCGGATTTCCATAGTCTAGCGGCGGTTCGACGCCGCAACGGGCCTCTAGTTTTGACTAATTAGAAATCCTTATAGTATGACAATTAATTTCATACCAACCACTCCATAACTTCAAAGTACAAGTGTGTTTTTTGCCGTCCCAAACTTTAACCAACGTTTTCTCAGCTGTCGCTTTTTCACGTTTGCAACTTTAAAGAATTTTTAAAAAATAACTATAGCACCTAGAGACATAATTCTTTCACCAAAAGATAGCTTATGTTCTGTAGTATTAGGAACTACTCATAACTCCATATCGACAAAGTGGGACCTTTTCCCTAAAACTGTCACATATGAGTGCCGCATTGCTTCGGGGCGTACTATTGTCCTATACCTACTACCAAAACGTAATATGTAGAATATCAGTGACATTAAATTTGAACCTTAATACTATGACGATACCGTTTGTTTTTCAATATGAATGTTGGAGACAATGGCCTTTGTCTGAAAGAAAAGGGCTCGAAGCGAAAAATTCACCTGGGAAGAGCCGTACTATACATAAATAAATAAATGTAATAATCGCAACTGATTGCTCCGCCGACTCCGCCGTAGCTTCGGTGCTGCGGGGAAAGCAGCTTTTCCGCCCTTGCGTGAGAAAACACGGTCGTCCATACTCCCCTCCGCAACGTTGGCTTGGCATTCGGCGACTAACCTCAGACACTCTGCTTCGCACGACTCCCGAGCTTTGTCACGGCGGGCGATGGCTGCTCTCCCTCCGCGCCTCCGGCTTTACGAAAACACTCTAGGGTGCTCTGTGTCGGCAAGCGTTCTAACCAGCGAGAGCCCTAAATTAGGACTTCAGACTATATTCAGTCTTAATTCTGTTATATTTTGCTTAAGATTATATAAATAGTAAATTATACGGAAAGTATAATCTTATCTGGATATCGGATATATATACTTATAACACGTAGGTAATAGTGCATTGTTTTCAAATTCAAATTCTTTATTTAGCAAAAACTCATGACAATTAGATATTTTACAAATATTTCACTTCTACACTGGAATTTACACATAGGATATTTCCAACGGCCCCAAACTAGGCACAGCCTGTTTCTTGGGAACCTTTTAAACGGACATTTTATCAAATACCTACTTGTTATGAGAAATAACTTTCTATCAATTGTGCTTTCAGGAACTATCGATTAAGTATATGAAAGAAACGGTCTTATACAATTAGAAAATTCTACCTAACGATAACGTATGTTCGGTCATATAAAACTATGTCAAATGTTTTTTCCAAGAAATGAGACGCACAGATAGGTGGTTTTTGTTAGTTAATCCATAGAAATAACGTAAAAAAACAATATTCCATATTCCATCCTTGTTTCTGATTTTATAACCGTTGCTTCTGCTATTATCGATAACTGTCATCGTCAGTGACCGAAGTAAGAGTATTTCGCAAAAGACCCGCAAAATGCGATTTTACAATACCATACAGTACAGTCGCCATCAGATATATCGCAGCATATAAGGCGTTCATAAATATGTGAACATGTACCTACTGTAACGCCCAGTCAATAAGAGTCGTGTTCAGATATTTATGAATACCTTACATGCTACGATATGTCTGATGGCGACTGTACAATACAACAGTACTTTATTTTATAGCACACCATCAAAAAAACTTAAATTAAACAATGATAGACAATAAGCGGTCTTATCGCTACAGAGCTATCTCTTGCAGACAACCTTTGGGTAGCGGAGAAAACAAAATTAAACAGAAAAAGAGTACGTGGTGCGAAAAGAACATAATATGAGAAGTAACAAATAAATGTCATACAAAATATTAGAGATAGATAGGTCATACACATACACAGCTAAGTACGTATCTATAAACATACATACATACCTACTTATAGCAGGGCCTACTGAAAAAAAAAAACTAAATTTCCTTAAGTTAGTCTATTACGTATGAAAAATCTAATGAGTGGGCAAATATAAAATTTATTTTATGAGCTGAGGTGGAGCATACATGCATTGAGGATTTCTATTGATTAAGTACCAATATTTTGTTTCAGTGGCTAGGATGACACATGAAGATAATAGTAGATTGTACGACAAGTGCATAAAACGCATCATTTTACACGAGACGTTTATCCATCCGAGCGAGCTTGCGAGCGAGGATGAATATAAAGTCGAGTGTAAAATGCGTTTTATGGACGAGTTGCACACTCTACTTTTCACTTCGATTGCGAGGAAATGAAACTGTATCATGTAAATAACATATATACACATATCATGTATACCACCTACTTAAAAAGAAATTTAATAAATATTTAAAGTAATAGTTTAAAAAGTAAAAAATTATAGTACATAAAAGTTACAAGTTTATTTCAAGAAGTTTTATTGTGTACTTTGGCTGTTGGTACATTTGCCTTGGTCTTAGAATACTAACAAAACGAAATAAAATAAAGAGTTTAAACCCGTTCCAGACCTTCTGATCCGATCCGATATATCGGAAGAAATCGGATAATGTGTAGTGCAATTGTTAGGATCTTATACACTACACATTATCCGATTTCTCGGATAAATCTGATCGGATCGGAAGGTCTGGAACGGGTTTTATTGTATGAAGTTTTATGTTTTTTTTTTAACTGTTTATTGAGAGCCTTTTTCGTGTGGCTGTTGGACCGATCGCCTTGGTCTTCGACGACGATTTTACTTTATGCTCTAGAGCATAAAAAGCTACTTTATGTCGCCTACGCACAGCATAAAGTCGAACTTTTAGAGCGAGAGAAGTGAAAAGGTAGATTTTAATGTATAGTAAATTACTCCGCGACTATACCGCGGGTGGCTACCTGACGACTAGTTTTCGCATATTTTATATTTTTCGCGACCCTGTTTACTGGTATATTTAAATAATCACATTTGCTAAATTTTCTTTTACTTTGCAGAGACTATCGAAATTAGAACCTTATTTTTTTTTATTCTGCGTTTAATTTGGAAACGACTATTTTTAAGTAGATAAATAATTTTAGATTTATTTGTAAATTATTGAGCGTTATTTTTACACCCTGTAAACTTGTTCCATCTATTATACCTACTTACCACATTATTTACATTTACATTAGACCTCAAAATATCGCCTAACTCCAACCATTAAGGAGAATAACCCAAAAGAGTCCTGTTTGTCATACTGGTATGACTACGGGTAAGAACAGTAAATTTTATGTATTACAGTGAGTATTGTTTTTCTTTTTTTTTACTACTTATTTCACTGCAGTAGGCATAGTCACCATTAGATATATGGTATAGTCTGGCTAATGAAATACTCAAAGTTTTGTTTTGGCGGGACATTAAAAAAATCTGTAACTGGTCACACTTTGTGTAAGAAGAAATATAAATTTGATACTAGATTATTTCTTTGATTTTCTATGTACCTACACGTAAAAGGTACCTAAGGAAATAGGTTAAATATATATCGACGTGCACTCATAGTCAGCTCACATAAAAGAAGTTCATCAAATATCTGAACACGACTCTTATTGACTGGGCGTTACACTACATGTTCAGATATTGACATGTGGTATTTCGTCTCTCACAAGAAATCAACGAGGAAACAAAGATAACAAATCAATGAATGACATCTTACTTATTTTTTTAAATTTCGTAATATGTAATATGGCAAAACATAGGTACAAGCATGACAACAAATTGTGTACAAACATAAACATTCATATTTATAATCAATTTTCTTCTAGTTCCTTGGCGTAACTGTATGCCACAAGAATACAGTAGATATACGACACTGAAATAAACAAAACACATTAAGACTCGAATCAAAATATTCAATCTCATATTTTGTGCTCTTTATATTGTACTAGCTTTGGCCCGCGACTTCGTTCGTACGCGTAGATTTCGTTAATTCATATTGACAATTAAAAAAAAACAATTAGACTTTCAGGTATTCAAATGAAATCTAGTTAGTAGTTTAGTTCTGTGTCTAAGTCCCATTCGATTCAATAAGTTATCCGAGGCTAAGTCCCATACGATTTAATTAATTACCTATGCTCAGAAATGGCTCGAGATGGTGACGGTCCATAATCAACTGACGAAGAAGGTTCTATTCACTTTATACTCTCGCGGTTTGAACACATAATTAAAACTTATTGAACCGGGTCTATCGCGATATTTTGATTTACCTTCATTGCCTGACGTTTCAACACGGTTTCACGTGCCGTGGTCCCAGGAGGCGTACTCCGCCTGGAGCGATATATCGCGACAGACCCGGTTAAATAAGTTTTAATTAAGGTTCTATTCACCAAAGAATTTTGTCACATAATTAAATTGGGTCGATTATATTTTTTTTATAACTTGGTTTTTACAAACTTAGTTTATTGAAGTATAGTTCAATAAATTATCTTAAATTATTGATTTCGGTCAGTAAGAACATGTATTTTTTTTTTATTTGGAAACATGTGATCAAGCTGTTCATGAGAAAAACGTGGCGTGCCCAAATATATTCCTGCTACTTTTAACGTTTGCCTCTGTGATTTATTAATACTTAGTCATAGAAAATGCTAAAAACTTTTAATGAAAACTGTAGACGTTTAAAATCAAATGGTAAATCATTCGGTATAACTGGAATACGTGGTATAAGTACACTTTGTTCGGTTTGTTCCTTGGCTTCTCCCGTTAAAATCGTGCCCTTCTCAATGAACTTCCCTAATTAGGTGATTCTCAATCTAGCGCCGTTGCAAAATTTGGATGCGTCTAAGTTGCGCATTATCAAAACTGGTACTTTTTTGTTGATTTTGAAAACAATATAATTTTTGGTGCCAATATGGTTCTTTCGCACAGCCAGTTTTGGTCATGAATATAAGTGTGCCTATAAACCGACCATGAAAAAATGCTCCGTCGGTGATAGAGCTTAAAAAATGGCACTTATTTCTATTTCCTCTTATAAGTATCGCAATAAGGCTATCCTTCTCTATCAAAGCGAGTCAGGCCCTTGACTTAAGCACGTCGATAATGTAGTAGCACAACTGATTGACAATTCGGGTATTGTCGAGTATCCGAGTCTAAGATCCGAGTCATACAAAAACTTTATGCGCTAATAGTGTACCCAGCGATAAATAATCCCCATCGGTCTTTAGAAAGAGACAATTCAACAATTGGCTGTTTACGACGATTCCCGAACACAGGCGACCGTCCATCAATCATCGTTTAAAATTAAGAGGAATAAACGTAAATACTTTTACGTTTATAATATTACTAGGATTATTAAATATGTTGGCTATCCTATCTTTGCATATTCAGTTACTTACTCCTTTATTTATATTCAGTTACCAAGCGGGTGTACGCAATCAAAGCTCGTACTATTTTCAGATGATGTGCGTATCGGAACGTGAAACCTACCTGAAGGGCTACTCCGATGTTTAAAATTTTACGGTCGTATAGTGCTATTCCATTCAGTCAAATATACTTTGACAGGAGATCGAAAAGGATGGCACTATCCGACAGACGAATTTTGAACGTGGGAGTAGCCCTTCTGGTATCACTGGTTTGACATGTCTTGCCAGATGGGTGTGTGACGTTTGTCAAATCAAATTAGATTGTTTCAAATTTGTAAAATTTTATGTATTTGATTCTTGAAATTACGCGATTAATCGAATTTTGCGGATACGTGTTCCCATATCAGAATTTATTGGTTTTTTACAAAGAATAGTTTGGTATGCATTTCGTGAAGGTCTATCGTAGGCCCAGACGAAATGTTTAATATATTGATTAGTTTACGTCAAATCGATGACATGTAGGGAGCCGTTGCAACCACAATTCCATACAAAGTTTTATCCCGTTTTTCGGCCCTAACAGGGATAAAACTTGATATAAATGATAGCCTATGTCCTATTCTGATATATAAGGTACATAACTGGAAAGTTTCATCATAATTCGTCCAGTAGTTTTTGAGATTAAGTGGAACGCACATCCAAACTTTCACGTTTATAATATTATTAGGATTAGGATTAGGATATTAGGATTAGGATAAACAGTTTTATCTACAGCTATTTTGGTAAATTCCAATAACAAGTTCAGATATTATAGGTACTATCGAGCAACGCTACGGGTACACACCTCTACGATTATTTTCGTATGCACTTCGCAGCGGTCACTATTTACATCATCCACCAATAGAAACAGCAAGTGATTTTTTGACCAGTAACTCTTGTGAATTAATTTATTTTAGACTTTCTTAACAATACGGTACAAATTAGAATGACTCAGAAATCATTACAAACCCCTTTTTTGTGCTATAAAAATACCGTTCGAAATTGTATGGATCGTACGCAACCAAACCTCTGGTGATCACGTTCCTAAAGAGGCAACGTGGCATACTTCTTGAATCTGATTTTTTTACTTTTAACAGCCAACTTTTGTGAGCCTAAGCCTAAAGGCCCCGAAGCAATTGCTGATTACGTAAATGAGAAAGAGCTGAAATTACTAGATAAATATCTCGTTACCTTATAGTAGTTTTTTTGTCGTACATATAATGATAAGGCCTGTTTTTAGGGTTCCGTAGCCAAATGGCAAAAAACGGAACCCTTATAGATTCGTCATGTCTGTCTGTCTGTCCGTCTGTCTGTCCGTCCGTATGTCACAGCTATTTTTTTCCGAAACTATAAGAGCTATACTGTTGAAACTTGGTAGGTAGATGTATTCTGTAAACCGCATTAAGATTTTGATGCAAAAATAAAAAAATAATAATAAATATTGGGGGCTCCCCATACTTAGAACTGAAACTCAAATTTTTTTTTTCTTCAAACACATACGAGTGGGGTATCTATGGATAGGTCTTCAAAAATGATATCGAGGTTTCTAAAATATTTTTTTTCTAAACCGAATAGTTTGCGTGACAGTCGCTTCCAAAGTGGAAAAAAGTTGGTCCCCCCCCTCTAACTTCTAAAATAAGAAAATGAAAAATCTAAAAAAACATATGATGTACATTACTATAAAAACTACCAACGAAAATTGTTTTGAACGAGATCTAGTAAGTAGTTTTTTTTTATAATTAAATACCTAACTTTGCACCTAATTTATATGGGGCGCTATACATATCAGGTGCAAACTTAACTTAACCACTTAGGGATGGAAAGTGTTTGTACGGAACCCTCGGTGCGCGAGTCCGACTCGCACTTGGCCGGTTTTTTATAAGATGATTCGAGCCGAAACTAATTCATGTAGCAAACATATAGCAAAAAAGACAAAGATCAACACGCAAAGAAAATTTTTATTGCGCTCATACGTGGTCCACACCGGGACACCACACGGGACACGTATGGGCGCAATTTAAATTTCACGTCACTCGCGACTCCCCTTGTCGCGCGATTTAGCGTCACCTGCCTTGCTCGCACGGTATTGGAAAAAAGTGACAGGTAGTATTTTTCGCGCGACAAAGAGTCGTGTGTCAAAGTTATGCTAACCGTGCTACTCAAACATAGTGAATCTGCTGCGAGATAACAGTGAACAAAATGCGATGTGGTTCCCAGCGAGAGCAAAAGTGACTTTTTATTTTTTTTTTCAATTTTCGTCCACGAATTGTGATTTTTCAGCCACAGGTTTCGAATCATTCGAAATTTAACAATGAAGCCGTTTAATATACAACTAAACTAATAGAATAGGCCGACTTCGATGGTCACCAAATGTTGTGTCTGGTCAGGTCAAACAAAAGTGGGTGGGCGGCTTCCTCGGCCTGCGGCCTCGCATTAAGTTACTTCAACTTATATTACCTAAGTGGGTGGGCGGCTTCCTTGGGACGCTCCGCACCTTAGGTACTACGCGGAGCTCGGCCTTCGGCCTCGCATTAAGTGTAGTGAACGTATGATATGTGTTTACGCTAGCGAAGCCGCGGGCAAAAGCTAGTATTTTAATAAAACAAAATCTATGATTATGATTATTAATAAAGTAGTGTATGCAACTGATTAGGTCTGTGTTTTGAGATGTGTTGCATAAACTACTATTACATTGGCATTGATAGCGTTGCCACTTATAGTGAAGTTCTTCCACGTGGTCTATGCTGTATGTACAACTAAGGAGCATCCATCCACCCGTCCATACGGTGCCGCCAATCCGAATCACAGTTTTATGACATGATTGAAGGCAGCTAAAATTTGGAATAATAAATAATAATAATAAATAATAAATATCAGACAACCTCACACAAATCAACCAACTCCCAAATTAAGCTCAAGAAGGCTTGTGTTATGGTTACTAGGCGACGATATACAATACTTATATAGAAAAAATAAATACTTAAATACATAGAACATCCATGACCCAGGCACAAATATTCGTGTTCATCACACAACTATTTGCCCTTGCCGGGATTTGAACCCGGGACCGTCGGCTCAGTAGGCAGTTGCTTAACCACTGCGCCAACCGCGTCGTCATAAATAAAACACTTTCTTACGTGGCTTGATGAATATGAATATACAAATCGCGGCCCATTGAGGAATGATGGTAGACCCCTCCGTCAGCAACAGGACGCCAAACGTTATTTCACCGATGATTGCTATCACCATTTTCGCGATAAAAGTGTAGAGGACTCTCGTAAAACGCCACTGTAAATACAAAACAAAAAACCGGCCAAGAGCATGTCGGGCCACGCTCAGTGTAGGGTTCCGTAGTTGCTCATCCTTTACAATAGACGGGCTTAAAACAGCGGTTTTAACTTTTAAGCTCGAGGTTTAAGTTACGACCAAGATTTCAAGCTCTATAAAAAGGTCGTAAACGCCAATGTAACTGTTATTACTTATTACCTTCTGGAAGTCAACTTACGTCCTTTTAAAGAAAATTATGAAATTTTGCGATAACTCAAAAACGGCTCAACTGATTTTGTTCAATATAGTTTTCATTGAAAGTACTTATAATATAAAGCCTCATTTTCATGAATTTTTCCATAATTTTTTGACCCGTGGTTGAAAAAGTTAGAGGGGGGGGGGGACTTTTTTTTTTTATTTTCGGATTGAATATTTACAAAACTGCTGATTTTATCAAAAAATAACAAAAAACCACGTTTAGCCCAGGGGGTCGCGGCAGACACCTGGTGACCTGAACATGTCGAGTCCATGGAGCCGCGTCGGACACCAAGTGTCCGCATGCTCATGATAACTTCAGAAGCCTATACGCGGCCGACGGACGGCATCTGAATTGTTTTTACTAAGGCGAGTGACCCGCACGGCCCCACAGAACAACCTGGCCGCTTGGCACAAAAAAATACCAAAGCTCTTAAGATTTCTGGATATTTTTACATGATGTCTCCAAAAATGTAGTAAGTAGATATAAAATCTGAGTATTTTATATCATTAAATTAAAAGCTATTATAGTTATCACGTAGTTTTTTTAGTTTGAGAAGACATTAGAAATTCTTTACAATTAAAATTGCTTTCAATCTAGTCGGTATCAAATCAGAAACGGGTTCCGTACCTATTTGATACTTTACGTAAGAAGTTACCTTTTCTGAATAAAATTTTTGGCTTGATTATATGTCGATGCCTTAAAAAGTTCATAAAACCCGTTAAATTGGAATTTTAATAAATACTTACATTTTATATAGCTAAATGTTTAGACCGACAGCGTGACCCGCGCGGCCCCTACGGAAGGAAATACGGCTGGACGTTGGCACAGGCCGCGACGGACACTAGTGTCTGCCATTTTAACTTTTCAGAAAATAATGAATATATCGCTGCTTCTGTAAGTCGCCCATTATTTTTGATATATTTCTTGACAATAATTGCAAAAAAACACACCAACGATTTTGGGACGATTCTCGATTTATGGTCCGGCCCCTGGGGAAAGTATACTGTCGGCCACATGGTAGCCGTCATGGCGTTCAACGTGTTAAAATACCTATTCAACGACACCCCACACACTAGTGTTGGAACGGGAAAAAAAAATCACCCCCACTTTAGGTGTTCGAGAGGTACCCGAAAAAAACATTTTTTTTTAGATTTTATTTTACCGTTTTGTCGGCGTGATACATACACATACTCATACCAAATTTCAGCTTTCTAGTACTAATGATCACGGAGCTAAGCCGCGGACGGACAGACGGACAGACGGACAGACGGACATGGCGAAACTATAAGGGTTCCTAGTTGACTACGGAACCCTAAAAATGAGCATCATATACTTATGAACATTACATTAAGGTGAGCGTCAGGATAGCGGGTGTACATCAACGAATGTAGTTGCGGTTTACGCCAGGAGTTAGGAGTTCTGCTCCATTCGTTGATGTACACCCGCCATCCTGACACGCACTACATTCAGGTGTTGTAATTAAACTAAAAACGATAGTTAATGTACGAGTGCTATTGTAAGGGTACAGATTTAACAATCAGAGTTGCTACTCACACAAGTTAGTAGTAGCAAGGCGACACTGCATAGCATATAGATGGAGTAAATTTTGTACACAGTCATCATAGTACCTGGAATCGAAAAACTTTAATAGCAGATAATTCACGTGTTCTAGTCTAAGTGTGCGGACAAGCTAGACCTGGGACGGGAAATTGTAATAGTAACCTGGTCCTGGGTAGGTATTCTCACACTAACAGAGACTAAGTTTCTTAAGAGCGTGCAAAATGTAATACCTAATATGGTAGGGTTGACACTGGTGGACAAAACGAAATAAAAATGATATCGGTCAGTTTTTTGAAGTATATATTTGTTAGCCTGTTTGGGTTTCTCATTGCTGGGCAAAGGCCGCGCCTTTTGATTTCTATGACTCCCGAAGGAATTCCTTCTCCGGTCAGCCATTGAGGAACATGTCCAGGTCATCCCGCCATCTCCGCCTAGGGCTGTGCCGCCTGTGCTGCCATCTTGTGGCACTCATTCAGTGGCCAAGCTAGCCGGTGTAGTTTCTCCAACAGTATTGATTACTTGTTTTTATAATATATTGATTGTACCTATCTTTTTATCACTATCACTATATAGTATAAAACAAAGTCGCTTCCTGTTGTCTGTCTATCTGTCTGTCACGGTGTGAGCTTAGATCTTTATCTTTAGAACGCTTTTCCTCCCATGTCAAAATGTGGCTTATACGCCAATAGTTGAAAAAAGAAAGAGCGAAAATATACCTTATCTGTCAGATTCTGATGCGGTTTTTTTTTAATAGATAGAGTGATTCAAGAAGACCGCTTTGAGAACACTAGCCAGGAATATGGGCTCATAATCAACAAATCGAAAATCAGAATAATGATACTTGATATGTTCAATAATCTACAAACAACGGATGCCCTTGATAAATACGAAATAGTGGAGGGATGTATATATATATGTATAGAAAAATATATAGGTATGCAATGAACTCCCCTTTCCGTCATAGAACCACACGTGCCAGCTTGCGATGTCATCGCCTCACCGTGAAGAATATTCCCACCCGTACCAAGAAGTTTGGCAATTCCTTCATCTGCCAAACTATTAAAGTATATGGAACTCCTTGCCTGCTCATGTGTTTCCCCCTTCTTATAACTTGAGACCCTTCAAACGAAGCGTGAAGAAGCATCTCTCGGGCCAGCATGGCAGTGTCAACTGACTTGGCACCGTTGGTTTCTCGTCAGTTGCCTGTGTGCTCCCCTTTTTGCTTACCATCAGGCGAAGTGGAGCCACTATGTTGTACCGTTATAAAAAAATAAAAATAAAAAATACTTAGGCGCAGTCCTGAATAACAGAGGTGGCTGTGAAGCTGAGATTCGACGAATGACTGGCAGGGCGAAATCGGCAATGTCTCAATTGGACAAAATATGGAAAGACAGGAACATACTGAACCAGACAAAAATGGAAATAGTTCAGACTCTAGTCTTTCCCGTATTTCTACATGGTGCAGAAACATGGACTCTTAAAGAAGCTTTCCGGAAGATCGATGCTTTGAAGATGTGGGTGTGGCGAAAAATGCTACGTATTCCCGGGACTGCACGCCGAACTAATGTCTCCATAATAGCCCGACTCAAACTGGAAAGCCAGCCAAGGTTATAATTATACCATCTGCCTCTAACGTGTGCTACAGTACTTTGGTTACATGGCTCGCAAAGACCCTGGTTATTTGGCGAGACTGATGGTGATGAGAAAGATGGACGGCACCAGACCACGGGGTAGGAGCCCAATACGATGGTGTAATCAGATATCCCACCAACTGGATACGACGTTAAGCAGCGCGCTCCAGAAAGCAACCGATAGGGAGAAGTGGAGAGCTGCTCTCGATAATATCAATCGGCGGAGTCACGATCCTCAGCAGTGAGCGACCGACTTAGCAGAGAAGAAAAAGATTCAAGAAGAAGGTTTATATGTGTAATACATGCATAATTTCTCAGCATTGCACCCGTGCGAAGCCGGGGCGGGGTGCTAGTCCATAATAATATTATAAATGCGAAAGTGTGTCTGTCTGTCTGTTACCTCTTCACGCTTAAACCACTGAATCGATTTTGAGGATAGTTTTCAGCCTGGAAATTATCTCTAAAAAGATTGAAAAGTGAGTGAATGAATCATAATGACATTGATGACCCTGTAGAAAGTGTAATTATTAGACCAAAAGCACAATTGCTGTTACATTTGCTTAGGCGCTTTTAATAATCCTTTTTATCAAGTTCCACGCGGACGTAGTCGCGGGCAAAAGCTAGTTGTCTATAAATCTAATAAACAGTTTTAATAATCCAGTGGAAAATATTTAAACGACGTACCTTTACATTCGTTCATTCGTTTAAATATATTATTATTATTACCAATATTCGATTCGAGTGGAGTGAGGGAGTGAAGTAGGAATGTGAACGAAATGGGAATGTGGACAAAGTGAACCTTACCGATTCATTGCATAGGTACCTATATATTTTTTATATACATATAAAAGAAATACAAAAATATTAACGTATTCACATAGAGGTCGCTTAGGTCTAAGAGCCTTTCAAATAAACAATGCAAACTTTGACACTCAAAGCATAAGGAAAAAATCGAGAGGTTATTTGGCATTAGTGTGGTGGAGAGGATAACACGCTGGACCGGTAATCTAGAGTTACTGGGTTCGATTTCTGGTCACATTATGCATTTAAATTTTTCTTTGTGCTTTGATCATGAATGATATATTATAAACAAATGTGGTGTGTACCCACATTAAAAATAATGACAGTAATGTGTAAATGGTTCGTAAATTTAGAAATAAAGGAACTAATAACGAAATAATAACTTACCTGGGAAAGTATTCAGTAAATTGGTACACATCGATAAAAAGAACCACAATGCGCATAGCCATATTCCATACTTCAGCGCTAAAGTGGAACAGCATGCTTTTAATACCATTATCACTGAAACAAAATTTTACACATTGGCTTCAAAGGGGAACATATTTTACTATGTATAGCCTGGACTTACTGAGCGCAGCGAGGCGTTCTGAAGTTAAATTCCGAGTATTTATATTGAGTTCCGAGTAGATATTTTATATTCATCTTGGCCGTTAACAGTTCTATGTCCCAACATAGAACTGTTAACGGCCAAGATGAATATAATATGCTACATTGTATCACATATATTTAATCACACTAATTATAACTTACTTATAAATTGAACAAACATTAAAAAACTACACAAGCAAGCTCAGAATAATGTTTTCTAAAACATTGTTATTATTCCCATCTGCGGGCCTATTACGGTTGCTTTTATCATGCGGTAAATAAGTGACAAAGCGTCCGTCACGTTTTAACGAAGATGCGAGTGTGAGCGACAGATGCTTTGTCACTTATTTGTCACGTGATAAACGCAACCATCATAGGCCAACTGATCGTCTTTCTTCCTTCGTCTTTCTTCTCTGTCTAACGCATCATTGACCGTTACATCGCAAGAACTCAGGTCTAACTTTATGAGTTCTGCCCATCAACTCTTCGATCGACCTCTGGTTCTAGACCATGAATGTTCTAGAATCATTACGGCACATGCATATACCAACGGAGCCTGCTTTCTTGCACTAGCGAAGTCGTCGATTCCAAGTCTGCCGCACACGTACCCGTCGATTTTGTCGACCCTGGCCCTCCACACATCCACCGCAGCATCTTTATCTCAGCTACCTTATGCGCATGGCCCTGAGTCACCGTCCACGTCTCACTGCCGTACACCAGTACTGGCTTGATCATGGTCTTGTAGAGAAGGCCCATTAGTTTGACAGGCATTTTCGGGTTACAGGTCACTCCAGTTACTTCTTTCTTTTTTGCCAGGCGCTGCAATCCGGTGCTGAATGTTGGCTTATATTCCTCCGTTGGAGTTAAACACACTTCCTGATTTCCGGATCATCAATTACAAGTAGATTTTCATCCGAGTTCGTTTTGCTACACACCATGAACTGAGTTCTGCTTTGCTACACACACTGAACACAAGCCCTCCTGCCTGTAACTGTCGTTTCCACTCCCTTAATGCCTGTTCTAACTCGTATCAGGGGTCGATGCAGATAGCTACGTCATCGGCGTAGATAAAAGTCCAAGCAAAAAAGGTATAGGCTCAAAAAAAAACAAAAAAAGCATAGACCCTTGATGCACTCCTTATACCGCTTATAAAGTTTTATTGCTTCCGGACCCCACGGGTCTTCTCGGCAAACGCGACAAATACGTAGTTATCACCGAGAGCTGCGGACTTGCGGCGATTACCTGCCTCTGCCGCAGCCAAATGGGACGGCGCTAGGGTATCAGCACATGAAGAGTCCCAGATGAACGGCCGTCCCTGTTGCCAGGGCACGAGGGTCAATCGATCGGGCGTCTTGTGACTCTCGCCATCATCACACGCCAGGCTACAACTGTTACTTTTACTTAAGAAGTATTTTGTTATTATTAATTTATTTTATATACACATGTCTTACTTACAAAATATGTATGTATACCTCGAAAATAAAATAGATCTCCACTTAATAGTATAGTGGTAAATGCTTTCTTACAATTATGCTTCTTGTCAAAGTCAATAACTTTTTGTCATTTACCATGGAGCTAGTGTGTAAGTACAACAGGAGTGTGCACACGCGATTCAACCTCAATGTACACACAAAATATGTTTTACAAATGAAGAGGCGAAGTGTTTATTTAACGAAGTGTTTACCAAACAATGTATTTTATTTAAGTTTTTTTACCATGCATTAGTTTGTTAATTGCCGTGAATAATAAACGAATAATTTGCCAAATAATGTTTTGTAATATTAAGTTTTATCAAGTACCTATATAATTTGTATCATGAACAATATGTAAAACAATATTTTATAACAGGAACGTCTAATTTGGGAATCGTTATTTGCCTAACGTTGTTTGTAAAATGATTATTAATGAAAAGTTGTTTAGCAAGTGATTGGATACCGCTAGTTTATATAATAAAGTAAAATATACCTAAAATCCTTCGTAATAGCCCATGGTATAAGAAAATAAGGTATGGCACACCGCAATGACAGGCGAGACTCACGTTATGATTAGTTGGTTGGTTCTGAAAATGCTGTCATAATATTCCCCGATTCCCTAGTTACCTGTATGAATCTCATAAAATGGGGAGTGTTTTAAATCAATTATTACTACAAAATTAAATCTTGTTAAAGAACTGTAATGCTTTATGCATTTTTTTTTTTGTAAGACTGGCGGCCAACATATTTCTCAATACAAATTATTTGGTTACCATAAAGCGGCTACTAATCAGTGACGTAGAAAGGCTCACTTGCCGGAGTGCCAGAGCTTATTTCTCATACCTTGGTTATAACCATAATACATTTATAAACTAAAGAATATATATTTATTATTGGCCGTGGCCGGGAAATAATACTACACGATTGAGTAAAGAATACAACTTCCGTATATAACGTCTCATACAAATGAGGGTCTACATCAATTTTGTCACCTGTACATTATTTCACAGACATTTTATCATAGATTTTGGAGGATAGGGCGTTGGTGACGTCACACCCTACACGCCAAAACGTCACGAGGGCCACTGTCTGGCAAAAGCACCATTTTCTTGTCAAATTATTATGCTACTGTGCTAAGTAAATGAGTACGCATACGATGATGACAGCCCTGTCAATCTTTTTCAACTTAGTCGCATTTAACATCTGTCTTTGCCGAAGAACCAAACTATTAATATTTATGTTTTAAGTGAAGAAGTGCGTGTAAAACTTAAAGAATGTCGTGTATTGTAGTTCAGTATTGCTTTTTAAGCAAGTGCACCAGAAATTTTGTTATTATTAAAACTAAGCTTCAAAAAGGATTATTACTGCCATGGACCCCTTATAAGTACAGGACTGCGTGTTGCTACGATACAACGATCCGAGTAAAATACCCGCCAAGAGGTCCGTTTGTTTCACTCTGCTGGGGTAACCAAATATTTAGCAACAAAGAGGGACTCATCCTTACTCCGTTTTATTATAAGTCTAAAAATGTGTTTTGGGTGGCACTGTAGCTAGAATTTAAATAAATACAATACAATACAAAATGCTTTATTGCACACCAAAAGAAGTTTACAAATTCAGCTAAGAAATAATAGTTTAAATAACGGTAGACAACAGGCGGTCTTATCGCTAAAGAGCGATATCTTCCAGACAACCTTTGGGTAGTGGAGTTGATAAACTTAGTGAATGTCAGTTATTATTTCAGCATAAAAACACTTTTTATTTTAACAGAATGCAGCAAACTCGTAATTGTATACATGATTTGATAAAATGTCAAACTACGTTAAAATTAAGACTAAGTAAATTAGTATTTTTCATACGTACTTAAAAAAACATATTCTGATACTAATTAATGAACATGAACACATCATGAGAATAAAAACAAAAAGGGGTTATGTAGGCGACTTTAAATTAATTAGCTATAGATCTGTTTTACCGAAGCACGCACTACTTTTTATTGGCATGTATCTAAATCGATATCTGTATATTCCCTTTTTTCGATGAAAATATTGGAAAGTTTTACCAAAAATACTGACTTGCACACTAATTATGCACACTAAATAATGCGAATTTAATATAGGTACTATTTAAAGGTATTTGCAAAACTGTTTTACTGGATATAAAAAAAAAACTAACCTAACCTAACCCGGCCGAGTCGGATCTTAGTGTGCAGTGCGAGGATAATTAGTGTGCAAGTCAGAATTTTTGGGGAAACTTTCAAATATATCCGATGTACGAACCATATTTTTGGTGTGAATTCGGTTAAAAAGGTAATCTCGTTTTGTATGATGTTTAAGTTTTTTTGTAGGGGGAACACCCAAATACTCCGAAATATTTTATTCCGATTTTGCTTATTCCGATTTTCAAAACTCCGAATTTCATAATTCCTAGGAAACAAAATTCCGATTACTAAAAAACACGAAATTTATATAACCGAATTTCAAAATTCCGATTGTATATTATTCCGATTTTTATAACTCCGAATAATGAAAAGCCCGAAGTGTCATTGGCCTGAAAAACAAAATTACGATTATTAATTTTCCGAAACTTCATTACTTATTCGGAAATTTGATATTCGGGATAATGAAATTCGTGTATTCAATAATCGGAAATTTCTTTCTTAGGAATTATGAAATTCGGAGTTTTGAAAATCGGAATTAGTAAATTCGGAATAAAATATTTCGGAGTATTTGGGTAAAGATTATTTACTTAACCGATTTTTTACGTTAAAACAAAAATAGAAAACGGGATCCCACCAAAAACATTTCATGTAAAATTGACGGCCAAGACTCACATTCTCATAACGCTTTCGCTGTAAAAAAGTTATCAGATCCCAGGAAAAGCCAAGCCCCTAAGCCCCGACTTTACTAACCCCACCACCTTGGTTTAAAAAGTATGGCATCAACTGGCTTCAAGCCCCTAAACCCGGAGTTTACTAACCCTACACCTTTGTTTCAAAAGTATGGCTTGGCCGTTTCATAGAGTACCGTAAATAAGTCCAACGGACCGTCTGGCCCATATGGTATCAAGAAACTAAGTTTATGTCTTTGATAATATATACTTATAAACTTAATTCCTTACGATATAGGCCGGACAGTCCGCTAGACTTATTTACGGTAGTCTATGAAACGGCCAAGCCATACTTTTGAAACAAAGGTGTAGGGTTAGTAAACTCCGGGTTTAGGGGCTTGAAGCCAGTTGATGCCATACTTTTTAAACCAAGGTGGTGGGGTTAGTAAAGTCGGGGCTTAGGGGCTTGGCTTTTCCTGGGATCTGATAACTTTTTTACAGCGAAAGCGTTATGAGAATGTGAGTCTTGGCCGTCAATTTTACATGAAATGTTTTTGGTGGGATCTCATTTCTTTTTGTAAGGTGCTTTAGTTTTTTTAATTTTTTTGGGCTGTAGGGTTTCTTGAGCGTCAACTGAAGTAGACAATTGTGTATTTAAGAAATACTTAAGTTTAGCCCCATATATGTATATACACTTTTATCCCCTATTATGAGAAACCCATACAAACTTCCATCCCCTTATTTAAAGGGTGGGGGGTGATTTTTTAAAAGTCCTACAATATGTATTTGATTTATAACAATGAGTCCCTATAGGTTTCAATTTTCAGACCTCTAGTATCAAAATTTGCGGAAGTTTCATACAAACTTCCATCCCCTAGTTTAAGGGGTTGGGGGGTAAAAGTTCCAAGTTTTAGAATTATTTTGTTGTTTGTGTACTAATACTAGCTTACATACCAAATTGCAGCTTTCTAGGTCATCGGGAAGTACCCCAGAGGTTTTGATACGTCAGTGAGTGAGTGGCAAAATCGGCGTATTTTAGGTACCTATAAAACCTAAAGTATAAAAGCTAGATCAATTAAATTTTGTACATTTTATATGTTTGCTAACTGCATCTTAACCTAAGAATTTGGGCGCTCTAGTGTTAACTGGGACGAAACTATGAGGGTTTGAATATGAGACGAAACGGTTCGAGAAAAGGTAGGTAGTGCCCCCTTCTTTTTTGTTCGTCTTGGCGGGGGCACTACCGTGCCCCCAGATTTGGACAAATATTGAATTGGCTGAACCCCGAAAACAGTAGGTTAGGTTAGGTTTGTATTGTGACCACGTATAGCGGAGCGAGCGAAGCGAGCGGAGCGTCAAAAGACTTGCTGAACCGATTTTTTACGTAAAAACAAGAATAGAAAACGGGATTTGGACAAATATCGAATTGGCTGAACCCCGAAAACTGTAGGTTAGGTTTGTATTGTGACCACGTATAGCGGAGCGTCAGACTTGCTGAACCCCGAAAACTGTAGGTTAGGTTAGGTTTGTATTGTGACCACGTATAGCGGAGCGTCAGACTTGCTGAACCCCGAAAACTGTAGGTTAGGTTAGGTTTGTATTGTGACCACGTATAGCGGAGCGTCAGACTTGCTGAACCCCGAAAACTGTAGGTTAGGTTAGGTTTATATTGTGACCACGTATAGCGGAGCGTCAGACTTGCTGAACCCCGAAAACTGTAGGTTAGGTTAGGTTTGTATTGTGACCACGTATAGCGGAGCGTCAGACTTGCTGAACCCCGAAAACTGTAGGTTAGGTTAGGTTTGTATTGTGACCACGTATAGCGGAGCGAGCGAAGCGAGCGGAGCGTCAGACTTGCTGAACCCCGAAAACTGTAGGTTAGGTTAGGTTTGTATTGTGACCACGTATAGCGGAGCGAGCGAAGCGAGCGGAGCGTCAGACTTGCTGAACCCCGAAAACTATAGGTTAGGTTATTGGCTGGACCCCGAAAACTGTAGGTTAGGTTTTCAAATATTAGAATTCCGTATTTTGATGTTTCGTATTAATATTGACTCGGACTTTTCATTTTTCGGTGTATTAAAATTCGGAATTTTGAAAATCGGTTTTTTAGCAATCGGAATTCGTACTTGTGATAAATCGGAATATTAATAGTTCGGACTTTTTACACTTCGGTGTACAAATATTCGGAATTTTGAAATTCGTTATTATAATCATTAGGATTTTTGTAATTTCGGGAATGTAAAAATCGGATTTATGAAATGTCGGAATAATCATATTCGGAATGTTGATCCATTCGGAAATGTAAAAATCGGTATTTTGAAATTCGTGATTATAAATATCGGAATTAAGTTTTTCGTATTTATGTAGTGTACCCTTTTGTAGGACATGTTCAGTTAATCAATTGTTTTTTTTTTTTGCACAGCATTCGTTTTTCTGGTATGCATTCAGTTAATTAGTGGAGTTACCTAGTGTACTGAAAAATTATATAGATGTGCATTTAAATATACTTATCCCCTTTTTATTACAGTAATAACGGTTACTAAGCCTGTGGAGGAAGAACGGTACGAAATAACACAAGAGTTATTGAATGTTACGTGTAATTTGAATTTTATTATTATAATTATTATTATTTATAATGAGGCAGGCAGTTTAACAACTGATAGTGCCTTTATCCAGCGATCTGTGTCTTGAAATCGTTGCTCAGTGGTATGCTTGTTTGTATTTATTTCCTGTTGAGGTGTGCAATAAAGAATACTACTACTACTACTCTGGCTCAGTGACCCAAAGAGGATCTTGGCCTCTGACACAAGAGAACGCCATTCTTCTCTGTTTTGCGCCTTTTCCCGCCAGTTAGGGATACTTAGGGCGCACAGATCCTTCTCCACTTCATCTTTCCAGCGGTATCTCGGGCGGCCGACCGGACGTTTTCCACTCGGTCGCCCCTGAAACGCTCTCTTCACGACCCGATCGTCTCCCATCCTCTCCAGGTGACCCAGCCAGCGAAGTCGTGTGGCCTTGATTTCGCCAACTATGTTGGGTGTAGCCACCAGCTCTTCCAACTCCTTAATCTTTCTCCTTCTCCAGCTGCCATCCTCATTTCTTATTGGTCCCAGAATCTTTCGCCAGATTTTCCTTTCCGCCACTAAGAGCTTATTTTCTTCCTTTTGAGTCAGTGTCCAAGCTTCACACCCATACATCAGGATTGGTCTGATTACCGTTTTGTAGACACGAATCTTGGTTGGTCTACTGATCAACTTGGACGCTAAAACTCTATGGAGTGCTGAAGAGCATCTTAGGGCGTTCTGGATTCGAACATCAATCTCCTCCGCCCTGTGGTTGGTGTCGGTAACTATGCAACCAAGGTACTTAAATCTATCTACGCCTTTGTAGATGGTTGTTATAAAGAATATTACATTCAATAAAGAATTTGCAATAAAGAATATTACATTCTATTATATTCTAAATTATCAACCTATACTTTACTGTACTCGTTATGAATGTTACAATACTGATTAAAAAAGTGTACCAAAGAAAAAAAAATACTTTTACGCGTAAATTAGTTGCACCGCCTAAAAATTTTCTGCTTTGCCTTAGGTTGACTGGTAGAGAATGCCTCTAGGCATTAAAAAAAGACCGCCTTTTGTACGATCATTTTACTTTTGTGCAGTAACGGTTAAATAAATAAAATAACTCTAAACACGTCAGTTACATCATTGTGTATTGTAATTTGTTGGTAATATCGCAGACACTGATAATTGGACATTTGTAAATGAATTTTTAAAAATATACAGTTATCAGTGTTTCACAAATTTAAACCATATTGCAGCGTGTTAAGGCTTGTAGGTGTATAGTTAACTGTGTCTTCGTTTGTCCATTGTACCTTAAAAACCGCATACATAAATGTTACTCGAAATGTAATAAGTCTTATCCATGTTCTGTGATATTGCACCCACTTTCCGCCCTTTGTTTAGTATACATCCCTTATACGTATATTTATAATACTTTTTGCACGTTGTGTAGGATAACACTCGGATTGCTACATATACTTTTAGTTTTATCGTTAAAAATCCGTACGATTAATCCCGTAAGAATTGTGGAATGCTCCTATGGTCCAACTACGTGAAAAAAACCTGCTTTAGAAATGCTAAAGAATTCCAGGAGTTCCAGGCTATTTTATTGCATTAAACGATAGGTTTGACTCAAAATTATTGAAAACTGAAGAGTTCTGCCTTTGGTGCTCATGAAGATTTGTTCATCACAAAATATGTAAAATTTCAATTTGTTCATGTTCTGATGAAAGATTTCCAGGATTTCTAGGCCAATGTATGGCAGCAAACGATAGCTATGACTCGAACGAGAACAACTGAAGAGTACTCCAGACGGCAGTCACTCGGTGCTATGAAAGATTGTTGTCAAAAAAAAAAAGAAAAAGAAAAGATTTTTACTTGGTTAGATTCGGGACGCCTCTCGCAGACTCGCTGTCGACAGCCCAACTCTAACGGCTTCTGGTTCACTACATTATTTTACTTACTTTGTCAACAAAGATACCTAGATAATTTCAGAGGAGAGGACTTGGAGTACAAGGGTCCTCTTGGTGTTAAACGCTGTTGGTGTGTCTGGCAGGGAGATAAATCGCTAAAATCAGGATATAATATTTCACATCGCTTTATTTCCAAACGATACAGTGAAAACCGACACTGGCAACCGACACAACGCGTCCTGACGCGACGATCGCCCACGAAGGGCTAACTATGGCACATGTTTACGCGGAAGTGTTTCGGCGAACCACTTACTCTAATTTCTAATTGGTCAACGTGTGCACTTATGAAACGACAAAGTGACGACGTCGGATGATTCTAAACGGCGAGATGGTGGCCCAGGCGCAGGTGGGCAGCGCGGCGGCGCCCGCTAAGCGCAGGGTGCGTAACGGTTGCTATAACAACTTATGATATAATATTGGTCAATATAACGATCAAGTGGTGGTATAATAAACGAATAATATAATAACATTTGTTATAATTTCAAATGGCTCAATACACACTCAAACTGCTAAATTGTAACATAAAAGTTAAATTGTAATAAAGTCATGAGTACGACGACGAGCGAAGCGAGGAGGAGTGTTAGGTTATCTTGTGTATATAAACGTTATATCAAATGTTTTTTATACTAATTGAAATTATACGGAATAAAATTATAACTAATGTTGTTATATCAAATGAAAGATTACATCAAATGTTGCTATATCTATTGAAATTATCTGAAACGTTGTTATATCTATTATTACACACCCCTAAGCGCCGGGCCTAGCGTGCGCGCGCGCAATGATGTGCTCCCCGGGTCGACGGTCGGACTACAGCGGCGTAGCCTGCTAACTTAGGACATTTTGTGTTATTGGCAAAAAGTTAGATTGATTTTCAGGAGGCCGTATTCCTTTAAAAAATATATTTTTTTCATATTATGACAAATACATTGATAATTTCAACAAACTTTTTGAAGTGAATAATACTTTTCCCCGTGTTCTAGGTAGTACATAGCAATTTTATGCTTTCATTGCGTCCTGTCGAAAATAAGTTGAATTAACTATTTCTCCGCGTGAATTTCGTCAATTTCAGATAGTTTTTGAAACAAAAATTATCAATGAAAATTCTTGTTATATATACCAATAAATCGCAATAGCCCTGTTCTAGGTAGTAACATCAATAATACTCAAATGTTAAGAAACATGTTTGTCTTAGAGGAAAATGTCAAGAACAATCAGCATTTTAAAAGGAATAAGGCCTCTTAAATATTAGCAGGGAATGTGTAGTGGATGTTTTCAGTGTTCCGAGATTGTGTGGCTTTGTAATGGCCAAGAAAATAACGTAAGTTTCATGTAGCTTCGCTATAAGATTTTAAATCACGCAATACGTGAAGTTTCAAGTTTATCAAGGTACCTACAGAATTACAGATGTTATCTATTCTGACGAGATATTTACAATCGCTCCAAAATATGCTCTTGTCTTTTCATCTTTGCCTAAAAGCAACAAAATTAAATGTACCTAAGTACATATGAATAACAAAACTCGGTAAAACACGTAATTAATTAGCTTAATTAGCGTCAAACTTAAAGTTACCTACGACTCCGTGTGGCACAAGCGACATTTCGTAAGACACTATTTGAAAGAGATGGCGATATTGGCGATTGGCTCCATCAAGCGAGTCTAAAATAATGCCTCAGCGCCACAGATTTATACCGCAGATATGGCCTTTATATATTGAATAACTACTAAAGCCAGGCGCAACCCAGGCCTTCCTACAGCTACACGTACAACGCAGACGGACAGCTTCACTGTCCCACTTGTGATCGTGTGTTCGTGAATAAGCTGGGTTTCACGCTCAGAATAATAAGTTGTTATTCTGAGGTTTCACGAGCCACGTGCGCGCGCACGCCAGAAACAACTGACAGGGTGTCGCCGTTGACGGATACGTCAAGGAGGACATCATCATCAACTACTAAATGTGTAATATTTTATGAAACAGAACCGGTAAAATTGTCTAACTACCAAATTTTACCGCAAGACTTGTTTTTTTAGTACATTCTATGCGACAAATATGACTCAAATTTCATTCTAACAGTTTAGGATAAGCGACAGTTGTCGTTAAAAGCTCAAAGTTATTTCAGGTAGAAAAGGATAAGCGATAATGGTTTCACAGTATCAAAGCATGTAAATTTGGATAACCGCCAATAGTTAAGATACGACAATCAGGTAATTTAATCTTAGTATGTTAATTTTAGCATAGAGAGATAGGTAAAAGGCCTTACACGACATTAAGATATATTTTACGATCAGGTAAAAACAGTTAACCAGCAATGTGCAAGGTTAATTGCAATAAATCGAAACTATCAAAGTTAAGTTTAAGTAATCTGTTCTGACAAATAAGTACAAAGCTCTAAGGTTCATCATGCAAAAAAAACATTTTAGGTATCTAATCTCCATTTTCCAAAAAATCGGCAAAAGTCAAGTCGTGTATTAGAAAAAAAATTAAAAAAAATTCCAAATCACCGACGGGATAAGCGACACAAAAGTTATCAGACGGAAACGAAACCCATCCCATTCGATGCAGAAAAATTGTGTGTGTATAACACAATATCCCCAAAAATGCCGCTTAGATAATTTCTCCTTTCCAGCGTTGAATGACAACCACGATTCGTGCCTGTAACATTTGAGGGTTTCCCCTGATTTCCCTAGAATCCCATCATCAGATCCTGACTTGGACGATAGGACCACCTCAGGGACATACTACAACAAAAATACTACAACTAACAGTTTTTACCTACCTACCTATAAAATTTCCAATATCCCCTAACTCCAACCAGAGTCTTGCCTTCCATCATTAGATAGATAAACGAGAACAAAAATCCTGTTTGTCATACTGGTGTCAATCTGGTATGACTGTGGGTAACTGTAAATTTCACGTATCACAGTGAAAGTGTTTGTCATACTGGTGTGACATGAGGTACAAGAAAACAGCTAGGGAGATAGCAATGAATTCAAACGAATGACTTCTTAATTGATTTTTTAATTTCGTAACATGGCAAAACATAGTAGGTACATACACGACAACAAATTGTGTACAAATATAAACATTTAATAATTATAATCAATATCTGCGGGTCGCTTCTCTGTTTGGTTGTTCTAGTTGCTTGACATAAGTGTACGCCACCACAATACAGTAGAAGTACGACACTGAAATAAACAAAACACATTAAGATTCAAAATCCTCCATCTGATATTGTATAAACAGTTTTATCTAAACCCATCTTGGTAAATTCCAATAACAAGTTCAGATAACCTACATTACTTGGCAGCGACCAAAAACAGAGATGTAATTTCATAACAGTACCTACCGAAGCTACCTGCCCTATTAAGATGTCAAGTAGTTAATTAAATTTTAACTTAATTTTAAGCGACTTAAAGCGTGTAAACAATTAATTTAGTTACAAGTTAAAATTTAGCGCGCAAGTAAACAAGTAGTCATTTGTCTATTTTTCGGTTAAGTGGGTGGGCGTGAATTATAACTTGACACGTTTGGACAGGCACAATTTAGTTGTGTATAAGTTTAGCGGAGCAGTCGCGTTCGAAGTTCTTCTCCTGCTAGCTCATTAAACAAAGTTGTACTTGCGCCATATTCATTTATCCTGCTTATACAGTATCCCATCCTTAGTCTCGCCGTTGCCCTCGTTTCCCTGACTATTTCATCTTTAACCTCGTCTAAAACTTCGCTTAGTACGAATTTAATTACTGAATTAATGACTCTAGTCATCTCGGGCTAACTAAAGAGCTTAACTAATTCGAACGTGTAAACACTTGCTTAAAATTAAGTTAAAATTTAGTTACTCTACTTGACAACTTAATACGTGTGAACCGCCCTTTAGTAACAACATAAAGACACATATTATTGCATATTTGGACAAACAATGACACTCCTTACTAGCTGTTAGAATAGGATGCCATTAGACCAATTACAAATTAAAATAAAGGACTTAGTTGTGTCATAGATTGTCTGGTGAATAAGTGTTGTAAATTTTTGGTAAAAATGCCAAGACCATAAACTTTTAGCTCTCGAGAATTAGCCGACAGGATTTTAATTTATGGTGAAGCTAGGCAAATAGGACTGCGAGCAATAGCTTTGTACATGGAGTGATTTCCAGACCGTCGGCAACCCCAAGATGCTCGTGTTATAACTCGTGCATTACAATGGGTTCGTGAGGATGTTCCTATTACGGAAAGAATCGTGAGACCAGATAATAATGTATGTGTTCCTGTTCAGGGAGAGGAGAGAGTATTACGCCACTTTGCTGCAAATCCCGAAAGTAGCACAAGAGAAGCAGGGTGGCGTTTTGCTATGAAGCACGTACGATTCACAAAATTCTTAAAAGAGACCGACAACACCCGTTCGAGTTTTTAAAAGCTTATGCGTTGTTACTTAGAGAGTTACCACCCCGTATAGTATTTTGTGATGAGCTACGCAGGCAACATCAAAATGAGCGCCGATTCTTGTTAAGAATTATCTCGACTGACGAAAGTTCATTCACCAGAAACGGTGTATGGAATCAGAGGAATTGCCACTTTTGGGCCCGAGTGAACCCGCACGTATTAAAAGAAACGGGCCACCAGTACCGCTGGGCAGTAAACGTATGGGCGGCAATCCATGGAGATCGAATTATCGGACCAGTCCTTATTAACGGAAGTCTAACCCATGATATATTTCTCGAACTGATAAATGGCACTTTGGCAGAGTACGTAAACGCATTGCCGGAAGCAGAACGTATGCAGACATGGCTGCAATTGGATGGGGCTCCGGCACACTCTGCAATTGTCGTACGTGGTGCTCTAAACGCGATCTTTCAAGACCGATGATTTGGTAGGTTCGGTCCGCGTCGATGGCCAGCTCGTTCTCCAGACCTCACGCCGCTAGACTTTTACTTATGGGGAGCGGTGAAAAATTAAGTTTATTCACAACCTAGAGAGTCTTCCGTTATAAATACTATACATTGGGTAATCTATCTTAAACACTAAAAACCATTGACCGAATTTCATTTGTCCGAAAACTATTCGAATTATTATCGTTTGTCCGATCACAGGAATCGTACATTTTTCTTATCACCATTTTACATTTAGTAGAAGTATCGTTTGCCCGAAAAACTTTTCCCGTCACATTCACTTGCCCTATGAGTTGTCACGTATTTTTTTTCGTACCCCATTTTTTATTTACCCAATGATACTTTTGGCACTGCATACATTTAAACCAATTTTCAGTTTACCTTTTAACTTTTCCCGCCCCATTCACTTGCCCTCTGAATTGAGATGTCTTTTGTTTAATACCCATTTTTTCATTTACACAACAGCGCGCCAGCCGAGCGAGTGAACCTAGCGTGCCGCGGCAGCAGCCGGCAAAGCTCCAAAACCGACCTGGGTTGGTTAGGTTAGGTTAGAACTGCGACCACAACAGCGCGCGAGCCGAGCGAGCGAACTAGCGTGCCGCTGCAGCAGCCGGCAAAGCTCCTAAACCGACCTGGCTGGGTTAGGTTAGGTTAGAACTGCGACCACAACAGCGCGCAAGCCGAGCGAGCGAAGCTAGCGTGCCGCGGCAGCAGCCGGCAAAGCTCCAAAACCGACCTGGCTGGGTTAGGTTAGGTTAGAACTGCGACCACAACAGCGCGCGAGCCGAGCGAGCGAAGCTAGCGTGCCGCGCCAGCAGCCGGCAAAGCTCCAAAACCGACCTGGCTGGGTTAGGTTAGGTTAGAACTGCGACCACAACAGCGCGCGAGCCGAGCGAGCGAAGCTAGCGTGCCGCGCCAGCAGCCGGCAAAGCTCCAAAACCGACCTGGCTGGGTTAGGTTAGGTTAGAACTGCGACCACAACAGCGCGCGAGCCGAGCGAGCGAAGCTATAGCGTGCCGCGGCAGCAGCCGGCAAAGCTCCAAAACCGACCTGGCTGGGTTAGGTTAGGTTAGAACTGTGACCACAACAGAACCACCAGTCCACTTGAGAACAGTCGAGTAGTTAATAAACCGAATCGTTACATCGGACGAACGAAACAACAGTCATACAAAAAAAGTCGAATCCATACTAATATTATAAATGCGAAAGTGTGTCTGTCTGTCTGTCTGTTACCTCTTCACGCTTAAACTGCTGAACCGATTTAGATGAAATTTGGTATATAGATAGTTTCAGTCCCGGGGAAGGACATAGGATACTTTTCATCCCGAATAAATTTAGTGTTCCCGTGGGATGAGCGGGAAACACCGCGGGGCACAGCTAGTAATTAATAAACCGAAACGTTATATCGGAAAACTGATATCACGGACAAATGAGATTTAGGGAAACGTGTCATTAGTCGAGTGAATAAAAAACCTAAACCATTAATGCCCAATCGTAAAATATATATCGAATTGAATTTTCGGACAAATGAAAAAAAGTTAAAATGATATTTGTCGAATAGTTTTTGTCGAAACGAAATTCGGATTAACGTTTTTAGTGTTTCAGATAGGTAACCTATACATTGGCATTGATACTGTTGCCACGTATAGTAAAGTTTCTACCACGTGGCCTGTGTTGTGTGCACAACGGGTCTCAAACCACGTGCACGGGTCGAAATCCCTAACAACATTTGTTCTAAAATTATTTGTGCTAAGATGTTTGTCCTAAATACTTTTGACCTAATGTTAAATTTCCATAATGCTCTTGTGCCCTCATCGCTCTTTTCATAATCCATAGTATAAAATAACAATACTCCTATGCCCTAATCTATTTATCCTAACATTGGAAGACCTAATGTTTGTTTGACATACGCCTTATAAGTCCTAAATATGAAATACGTGATATAGCTCTTTATAAGGTACGACGACGAGCGAAGCGAGGAGGAGTTTTAGGAAGAACTGCGACCTATGTACGCGAGCCGAGTGAGCGAAGCGAGCGTGCCGGCTGCGGTCGACAAAGCGCCATCAGAACCGCGTTTTTTTATGCCTTGCGTTAAAAGAATCTACGTCCATCTTAATGCATGAAATATTGGGGTAATAACAAACAATCATCAGGACATATTTTTTTTTAATTGAAGGGCAAATAACACTTTCTTACCTATCTCGATAACAAGTAAAGCAACCTCGAGCCAGATCGGAAGGTAAGAAGCCCCCATCTTCAGCAATAGGATGCAAAACGTAATTTCACCGATGATTGCTATCACCAATACCACAATAAAGGCGTAGACGACAATCGGTAAACGCCACTGAAAATACAAAAAGTAAGCATCATACTGATGAACGTTACATTAAAGTGTCGTAATGAAATCAAAAATTGGGCACGTGCGAGTCTGACTCGCGCATGAAGGGTTCCGTACCATAATCTATAACAAGTTTGTTGTATGGGAGCCCCCCTTAAATATTTATTTTATTTTATTTTTTGTATTTTTTGTTATAGCGGCAATAGAAATACATCATCTGTGAAAATTTCAACTGTCTAGCTATCACCGTTCTTGAGATACAGCCTGGTGACAGACGGACGGACGGACGGACAGCGAAGTCTCTGTAATAGGGTCCCGTTTTTACCCTTTGGGTACGGAACCCTAAAAACGATAGTACATTGTATTACTACAAATACACAGGCCGGGAAAATTGGGGGTGCCGCTAGGATACGAGGCTTCACGCATTTATAAATGATATTAAAATAAAATAAATAAACAAGTGCGAGTCCGACTCGCGCATGAAGGGTTCCGTACCATAATCTATAACAAGTTTGTTATATGGGAGCCCCCCTTAAATATTAATTTTATTTTATTTTTAGTATTTGTTATTTGTTATAGCGGCAATAGAAATACATCATCTGTGAAAATTTCAACTGTCTAGCTATCACCGTTCTTGAGATGCAGCTTGGTGACAGACGAACGGACGGACAGCGAAGTCTCAGTAATAGGGTCCCGTTTTCACCCTTTGGGTACGGAACCCTAAAAACATCAATGAAATCAAATAATCAAAAAATTTAGAATTTGAATACCTATGTAATTTTTTATATTCTGTTTGGACATGCGAATATATATTTATTATTAAAGGCTTTCCGATGTTCTATCTGAAGAGATCAAGTAAACAACGACCGAACATGTTTTTGGTCCGGTTTCACATGGGAACTAAGCTGTTTTATTTAAACTGTATATACCCTTCGTCTAAGCTCGTAACCAAGTTTTGTAAATGGCTACAAACAAGGAGTAACCAGTTTACCAACGAAATAAGGTTAATCTATCTAATTTTAAATATGTATCCTATATGTACATAATTAGAATGTTAAGCTAAACTTGGGAATTGGTTAATTTCGCTAAATTACGATCAAAGCGAAACTATTCTACCTTAAATAGTATTTTATGCAATCGTTGCACAATGAAGGTTCTTAAAGTCGAGTACCGTGTTTAGTTCACGAGGCTTGTCCAGTGGCGTAAGGTACGAGATTTTAAAACCTAATTGTGTAACTATTGCTGCATATACAATACTTTTTATACGAGTAAAACACAAAAAAACATTTTTTACTGTAATCGTCATTTGCCGCTATTAATTTTTATTTTTGATGAACCTTTTTCGTTCAGCTAAAACTGACCTATTAAAAAAAATCGGTCAAGTGCGAGTTAGACTCGCGCACCGAGGGTTCCGTACAAACACTTTCCATCCTTAAGTGGTTAAGTTTGCACCTGGTATGTATAGCGCTCCATACGAGGTGCAAAGTTAACGCAACCAATCCCTTTGTTGTATAGGAGCCCCCCTTAAATATTTATTTTATTTTATTTTTAGTATTTGTTGTTATAGCGGCAATAGAAATACATCATTTGTGAAAATTTCGACTGTCTAGGTATCACCGTTCTTGAGATACAGCCTCAGACGGACGACGGACGGACGGATGGATGGACGGACGGACGGACAGCGGAGTCTCAGTAATAGGGTCCCGTTTTTACCCTTTGTGTACGGAACCCTAAAAGACATGATCGCGATGGTCATGGCGGGTGCCTCGTGATTGGTTTATTTTCTTGACAAGTAATTTCAACCAATCAGTGACGTTCTTATTGTATTGTAGTTCTACAAAGTAACCGCTAGGGGCGTTTGGGCGAGAATACTCCACACAAATCGTTTACGGTATCGAGTTCGTTAACTCATGGTAAAGGTACCATTCCGAGTTGGGCCGCAGACCGCAAACTGCAGCAGCAAACTGCAAGCGACACCACTTGTTTCTATGAATCTCTATGAAATGTATTCCGAGCGTGGCAGCACTCCGGCCCGCAGCCGCGGCGCGTATCCTGCGGCCGCGGCGCGCAGCGAGCGCAGGCTGCAGCGCCGGTGACGCGAACCGCAGAGAGTTCACACGTATAAAAAATTGCGACTTTTTCCGAACGATGAAGAAAAATTAATTAACTTTGTTGCTGGTCGTCTAGTCCTTTACGATAATCTAATCCAAATTACCGCAATAATTTAGTCAAAGATGAATTGTGCAGCCGCGGCATGCCGCCGCGCTTGGAACGCGACCGCAGGCAGCACTGCGGTCGACCGCAGCCGCCAGCCGTAGTGTCGCCTGCGGTTGCGGTCTGCAGCCCATCGCGGAATGGTACCTTTAGGGTACAGATTTAATCATCAAAGTTTGTACTCACGCATGTCAGTTGGAACACAATGACAAGTACGGCTAGAACGGCCGTGTAAACTATGTACGCCGTCATCGTAGTACCTGGAATTGAAAAAACTTTAATAGCAGACACCCCAGGCCAAAAGTATGGAAACAAGCTTATATTACTATACAAACCTGTGATTTCCTTAGGGAATAAATTACAAAATCACAATATAAAAATGATTATAAACATTTTAAAAGTCAATAGCGCAAATTCTGCTTATAAAATTGTCAGTGCAACATTTTGTAGAAAGGCTATAAAAAAACGACGACATACACTTTGTCCCGGAGTTAGGTAAGTATATAATAAATTTTTACAATATGCAAATGTTTTAATAGTGAATGTTCTATTTTTTATCAAGGAATAATTATTGGAAACTTTAAATATTCAAAGAATAAATTTTATTTCCATACTTTTGGCCTGGGGTGTACCTGTACGTGAAAGATTTCAAACACTATAAAAAGGTCGTAAACGCCAAACTATCTGTAATTACTTATTGCCTTCTGGAAGTTATCGATTATACGCGCCCGATTGAGCGGAATGATTTGATGCAGTATGGCACTTAACTAATATGTGTAACGTTCGAAGTATTAAGGACATCGCGCGGAACTTATGTCATATTAAAGAAAATTATGAAATTTTGCGACAACTCAAAAACGGCTCGACCGATTTTATTCAATATAGTTTTCATTGAAAGTACTTGTAAAAGGCCTCATTTTTATGATTTTTTACATAATTTTTTGACCCGTGGTTAAAAAGTTAGAGGGGGCTATTTTTTGGATTTCCGAAGCGAATATTTACAAAACTGCTGACTTCATCAAAATATATTGTTTGGAGACCCCTATTATTTTTAATAGACCTATTCAACGGCACCCCACACACCAGTGTTGGGACGAAAAAATAATTCTGTTCACTTTAGGTGTACGAGAGGTACCCCAAAAAAAATTTAGTTTTTAGTTTTTATTTTACCGTCGGCGTGATACATACACATACTCATACCAAATTTCAGCTTTCTAGTACCAATTATAACGGAGCTAAGCCGCAGACGGACTGAAGGACATGTTGAAACTATAAGGGTACCTACCTAGTGGATTAAAAATAATGACAAATATTTTTTTTGTAAATCTAGAAATAAAAGAACTAATAACGTAATAACTTACCTGGGAAAGTATTCAGCATATTGGCCGCCATCAATATAATGAACCATAAACCGCAAAACCGTACTCCATGAATAAGCTCGACACAGCATATATGTATCACCATTATCACTGAAACAACATTTTACGGTCTATCGCAACTTCGAAACATTTTTTGACGACGCGTTTGGCTCGGTTTGTAGACACCTGCCTACTGAGTCGGCGGTCCCGGGTTCGAATCCCGGCCGGGGCAAATATTTGTTCTTGGGTCATGGATGTTATCGATATACCTAATATGTATTTATATATTATGTTTATCGTCGTCTAGTACCCATAGTACAAGCTTTGCGTAGTTTGGGACTAGGTCGATTTGTGTATGATTGTCCCTTACTATTTATTTATTTATTCTTTCCCCGCTGTATCGTTTCGCCGAATTTTCATTTGCCCGAAAGCAATTTTTCCTGATTTTTAGGGTTCCGTACCTCAAAAGGAAAAAACGGAACCCTTATAGGATCACTTTGTTGTCCGTCTGTCCGTCCGTCCGTCCGTCTGTCAAGACCCTTTTTCTCAGGAACGCGTGGAGGTATGAAGCTGAAATTTATATCAATTACTCAGGTCTACTGTCCCTTGAAGCTGTGAAAAAATCAAACTTCTAAGCCAACGCAATCAAAGGATACAGCCGTTTATGCCGCAAATTTTCGACACTTGCAAGGGAATCAAAACCTACAGGGTGCTTCCCGTGAACTCAGAATCTTGAAATTTGGTACGAAGCAACGTCTTATAGCATAGATAAAGGAATAATTACGAAAACCATAATTTTTTTTTTTAATACCTAACTTTGCACCTAATTTATATGGGGCGCTATACATACCAGGTGCAAACTTAACTTAACCACTTAGGGATGGAAAGTGTTTGTACGGAACCCTCGGTGCGCGAGTCCGACTCGCACTTGGCCGGTTTTTAAAACGTCGTTTTAAAGAACTCATTAGGTTAGGTTAGGTTTGTTTTATAATTATTTTGAAATATTAACAGTTTAGTAATAAATAGCTTTCGGGCAAATGAAAATTCGGCGAAACGTTACAGCGGGGAAAAAAAAATTCGGGATTATTGATAGGTTACCAAATATTACACATGGCTGGCCGAGTTACCTCGCTGGATGGCAATGCCAATGCGTTGGGCGAGGAATGAGCCAGCCCTACTATCACCGGAAGAGCGGATAAGCAAATAGCTGAGTTTTTGGCAAAGCTTTGTTGCTTCCGGTTCCCACGGTTCTCCACGGCAAACGCCACAAATACGTAGTTATCACTTGCGGAGATTAGCTGCCTAATAAACAGCCAATTGGGACGTCGCTAGGGTATCAGCACATGTAGAGCCCCAGGGTATCCTCTTCTTTTTAAAAAGAAAGCACTTCACTGAATGGTTCATTACATGGAATTTTCATTTCATAAATAATTTTCTCCTCGGAAGTCATATATTTTTCAGAAATCTTGTAAACGTCCATGTTTGGATTAGGTTAGGTTAGGTTTGTTATTATAACACGCCAAAATATTAAGGTTTCAGAAAAAAATGCTTTTGATTAAATCAAAATTTCTATGAAAAGGAAATTCGATGAAACGTTCATCTATAAAATAAAGGTATACCAGAGTCCTAGATTAATGGCCGAGTCTGTTTCCAGGGCACGAGGGTCAACCGATCGGGCATTTATTCTAATATATTCTTTTAAAAAATGGTAACCGGTCACATTGAAACGGCCGTTACTGCCAATGCCTCGTTGCCAATCGCACACGGAGACAAGATAGAGGATTGATACCACATTGTACGGTGAGAAAAGAGAAAATCGTGTGTTTGTAAAGTTAGCTATTTTAACCACGCGGTCTATCGGGCCTTGACCAAAGAGGGGCTATGTACGCTTCAAGTTGAATTCTTCATTCACTCATTCGTTAGTTCACTGCACAATACGCTATCAATACTACACATTGAACAACCAAAATGAATAAATAACGAACAACGGAACTTGAAGGCATGCGGCCATGTTGAGCCACAGACCGGGAGCTCCAGATCGGGTGCCTTGCGGCTCTTGCCATCGTCACACGCCAGGCCATTTGACTCTTAAGTAAATATTAGTATAGAAGAAGTATTTTGTAGTATAGTAGTATTTTGGTATTATTAATTTATTCTATATACACATGTCTTACTTACCAAATGTGTATATATGCCTCGAAAATAAAATAGATCTTCACTTAATTGTATAGTGGTAAATGCTTTCCTAGAATAAATATCACACGGCAATTATGCTTCTTGTCAAAGTCAATTATTTTGTAATTTGTCATGGAGCTAGTATGTAGTATGCACTCAAAATAAGTGTGCACTAAAAATTCAACCTTAATGTAAAGACTAAATATATTTTACAAATGAAGGGGCAACGGGGCAGCTGACAGTAACCGCACGCACTGAGTCAGTGTCATTCATGCTAAAAACTTTGAACATAAATATTATATTTGCTAAAGTTTCTTTCGATTCGACAAAAAAACGGACCAATTACGAACTTTATAAAATCCGAAGAATATAAGAAGATAATAAAACCTATAAATGCAAACATAGTGATATGTCAGCTCTGTTAAGAATAATTATTGGCGTCTATCGTCTTTTGCGTTCTTTCTTTTAACTTTAATGTTTCTGTGGGAACACAGTAGCGTCGCTATTCTCACTAAGTAGAATTCCTGTAACGCCGCGCGGGGTGCAGGGCGCGGGTGGTGCCTACCGGGGTGGCTGAGGCAGTCGCTCCCCACATCTGTCAGTCAGGCAGTCGTTGTATCTAACCCGGCGGTAATCCTATAACTAGGTCGATGCAGAGTCAGCCACCGGCTAAGCTTGCACCATAGATTGGAGCGGTTTTTTTTTTTTTTTTTCGAAATTTTCTCTTCGTCACGACCTAGCGAAATTTGTGCATTTTAAAACAAAAATTTCTAATATCGGTTGAGAACTCGCTGAGATCTGCGCATTGTTACAAAGTCCATTCGAGTCGATCCATGGGAGCTTCGCTCGCTTCGCTCGCTCCGCTCCAACTAGATGTACCTGTAACATATTTCAAACAGCTTTTTCTGAGACATCGCAGAGCAGGTTTATTATAAAAATATTCTAGATGAGGTGTTATCAGTTCATAGTGTTTTGATATCCTGTTATAGTTACAGAATTATTGCATGGTCATACTTAACAATTAAACCCTGTATAGAAAGAAGTTCATTACATTGCAGAACTCTCGCAACCAACCAAGTCTTGCAAACTAAGCGAGTGTCGAAAAGGACTCGAGTCGTATTAATGTGTTCGAGACTTTTGGTTTGGTGTAACGAGTCGTACTCAAATCGTGTTATTGTTTGAGCCTAACTTGCCCTCAACGATGAGACTTACGCTACATTTTCAATACATTTTCTTTCATTTCATTAAAGTGTAAGTCATTCTACACTGACTGAATGACTTATCATTCTACTCATAATAGCTACATAAAATAAATTAAAGCTACTATGTCGGCAAAAACAAAATTTTCGACTTATAATAGAATTCAGTTAGGATGAGCACATTGAGCACCTGTCTCTTTGTTGCTAATCATTTGGTTACCCCTGCAGAGGGAGTCAAATTGTCTCCTTACAAGACCGTTGATTCGTAGCAATGCGCATTCCAAGTGTATAGTACTTGTTAGTTCCATATCATTGACAAGAAGGACACAGATCATACACAGATGAACATTTTAAGAAATATTGTAATATTTTTCTAAAATGCCCACATATTATTATTAATCCGGGATTGCCAGCTGCCAAATGGCTTGTTACAGAGTCAGTTTTTTAAACGGTTATTTTATGCTGTGTCTAATTTTTAAAATAGCAAGCATCTTACAAAATTTTAGTGAACGAAAACGCTTAATAACCAAAGAGTCCATCCCGACCATAGAGTCATTATTTATAATCATTTGTCAATGTTCCCCACCCGTTCGCCACAGATGAATAATTATGTCCCGTGGCATGGCATAGAGTATACATACCCATGACAACGTGGCTATGGAGTGTAGAGAGGAGGATCAGCATCTTCATATGCATAACCCAAAAGAGTCCGCTGAAAGATAATTTCTTGGCGTCATTGGTGGCGCTACTGTGGCTGAAAGTAGTTCCATTACTTCGCAGCGGCTTGTTACTTTGGTTCGTTTAATGTTTATATTGTTAATAAAATTGAATTATGCGTAGTTTTTTGCATATACTTAAAGAAACTATGTAGGAATTACTCTGGTCACCTAAAATATTAAAATTTTCAATTCGACTCAGTTCGCCGTTTGGAGTAGTAGGGCTTCGTGCAGGGTCCGTCCGGATTGTTACTACCGTCTTGCCTGCTAACCCACCGCCAAACAGCAATGTTCGCATTGTTGTGTTCCGGTGTGGGGGTAAGATAGCCGGTGAAATTACTAGCGTAGAGGCATTCTATCTTCGTCCTCCGGGTAGGCAAGCACTTGTGACTCCTCTGGTGTTGCAGGTGTTTATGGGCGACGGTAATCGCTTTCCATCAGGCGATACGTTTGCTCGTTTGCCCCCTATGACATAAAAAAAAAAAAAAAAAAAATACTACATTTTCAACTCGTAGCGCTATTGCGTACGGCATTGGAACTACAATTTACTGCTTACCGCTGTACCCTTACCATGAGTTACCGTCACCATACTCGCTAGTGACAGCGTCAACGATTTGTATGGAGAATAGTACAGTGCCCTTAGCGATTACTATATAGGACTACAATCCTCCATTCAAATCATTTACGCAGTCGCTGAGCGATTACAATCACTGTAAACTCATGGGCAGGGAACTGGACACTTTCAAATATTCTCCTATGAATAGAATAGAATTGAATAATTTATTTGTAATAAACTTACATTGTCAAACATTCAATTATGAAAGACGACGCACCTTCCGTTCTACACTATAACGCCCTAAGCACAAAACAGATAGGTACAGAAATCAATCTACATACAAGCGCGCTCGAGCAAACGCACACATAGACATTGCTCACGGACACGATATCTCGGACCAGTTCAGACCAGTGCAAGCGCGGGTGCCATCCGCTGTTTGTATCTGTTTTGAGCCCTACGATAAGTCAGTCTGATTCGGTTCAGTCTATTCACGACGCAGTCCATGCGCACAGTGCGCCCGCGTCACCCCCACAGAATGACTCATGTGGCGCGGAGATAATCCCATTCGGGTTATACTCCCACACAAGTCCTTACTGGTAGTGAGGGCTAACCAGCCGAGATACACTTCAAGTCATGTCTTTAAAAAAACTAAAATATAAAAATAAAACCCGTGGCGCATCGAACAGATTTCTACGTTGGGAAACTATGGACACTTATTCCGACCCCGGGTACACGTTATAGATGTATACTACACTACATTACTACATTATAAAACACTACGCAACGGATTGAGTTTTTTTAAAAATATAACTCAAGAGGAACGTATATATGTAT
Source organism: Apotomis capreana (assembly GCA_947623375.1). NCBI lineage: Eukaryota > Metazoa > Arthropoda > Insecta > Lepidoptera > Tortricidae > Apotomis > Apotomis capreana. The sequence continues at coordinate 6,927,423 of OX392520.1, forward strand.
AAAGGAACTAGCCGCCAACTGTTACAGACGCCTCGGGTTTATCACGAGGAATGCTCGAGATTTTAACAACCGCACAGCTATTAAATCGCTGTATACTGCCCTTGTCCGTAGTAAACTCGAGGTTGCGAGCATTGTGTGGAATCCTTCAGAGGCCTTGTATACCTTGATGTTAGAAAAGGTTCAAAAAGCATTTCTTAGGTTTATGTATAAAAAAGTCTGCAATTACTATCCATTCTTATACCCGACCAAATTTCTCCTAGGTTGTTTGGGTCTCAACTCCCTTCAAGTAAGGCGCAACTGCAAGCTTCTGGTGACAGCCTGCAATATTCTACGTGGTGATACTGACTGCCCTGAACTGGTGGCGCAAATAGTTAAGCTCGCTGTTCCGCGTTTGTCGAAAAAGGCCCTCAGACCGCGACAGTACAATTTGCTTGCCGTTCCTGTAGCACGGACTGTAGCGCACAGAAATTCTCCTACCGTTCGAGCACTCGCACTTCTCAACTCGTTTCTGTCGTGGGCACCTGAAAGTGATTTATTTGCGAGTCGATGGGCAGATGTATGTCGGGAATGTCTGAGGTACTGCGAGGCGATGGATGATAGTAGAGTATCATAGCATGTATATACCTGTATTTGTCTTTTATTTGATGTAAACCTCAATAATGCAGCGCTTTGGTTCTGTACTGTAAAGCTGTATATATTTTGTTTATAATAATAAAAATAATAAAAAAAAATAATACATGCATTGCACCCGTGCGAAGCCGGGGCCGGTCGCTAGTGGTATATAAAACACCTTTCTGCAGTTCTTAATGTACCTTTCGAAGAGATACTTTATTGAGAAAAAATATGGCTAAACGTTCAAATAAAACAACTTAAATTAATTACATAACGTTTATTAAACAAATTGATATGGTTCCCGATGATCACTAAGTAGTTTTCACTCGTAACATACTGAAAAAAATACATTGTTCTTTACACTCTAAGTTACATTCGTGGTTTTTTTTTGTGTATTGTTTATTAATTAAAGTATACAACTTAAATATATGTATACAGTTCCCTGCAAAACTGTTTGTACAGTTTGTTTGCAGGTGTGAGTCTCTATATAATAATTTCAACAAAGTTTATTTATTGCTAAACACTTGAGTGACTCTTTGAATACACAACTTTATCACTCAAGTGTCTGTAACAGATGCGTTTTAGGGTGCCGTACCCAAAGGGTAAAAACGGGACCCTATATATTACTGAGACTTCGCTGTCCGTCCGTCCGTCCGTCCGTCTGTCACCAGGCTGTATCTCAAGAACGGTGATATCTAGACAGTTGAAATTTTCACAGATGATGTATTTATATTGCCGCTATAACAAAAAATACTAAAAATAAAATAAAATAAATATTTAAGGGGGGCTCCCATACAACAAACGGGTTGGTTGCGTTAACTTTGCACCTCATTTGTGTTGGGCGCTATACATCCAGGTGCAAACTTAACTTAACCACTTAAGGATGAAAAGTGTTTGTACGGAACCCTCGGTGCGCGAGTCCGACTCGCACTTGCCCAATTTTTTAAGCATTTTTTAAATTTGGACTTATTTGGCTCATGTCGGATATTCTCGGGCAAACTATTGAGTAGGTACGTAGGGAATTCTATTGCTCAATGTTCTATCTCCATAGTAGTTCCTTGGTAAAAATTGCTATGATAGGTACTTCGAAGCCTGTTAAACATAAACTATAGGGCTCGCGGTCGTGTCCGTGTTTCGTGTACCCGTAGCCGGATCTCCGTGTCCGTGTTATACGTTATAACTTATAACACGGATCTCCGTGTCCGTGTTATACGTTATAACTTATAACGCACGCACGTTATGACGACATTTCATTGTATGTTTGAGAAAAAGCGTATGTAGCCTTTGTTACTCTAATTGAAACTGTATAACTGGCTAAATGTAACGTTTTTTGTTGCTTGGCCAAATAAATGAAACTACACGTGCTGTAGTGCGGCTCCCAGGGAAATTTGTCCGGGACAATCAAGGGCTAATATTAAATAGATTTTGATGCGGTTTTCGCTAACGTGTACATGTTAGTGTGAAAGTGGCTTGTGTATGCAAGGTTTTTTTTTTATTTTTCCTTTTATTGAACCAGTATGTGATACAACACAATTAGAAATTAACCGAACTTACCTGAAGTGAAGTTCTATTTTAATTGTATGAGCTGCACAGTCTCCAAATGATAATAACTCATTTCGTATACGCAGTTATACAGCCCAGTTAGTCAAACGAACTGCGTATACTACATGAGTTATTATCATTGAAGAGACTGTGCAGCGAAATACAATATTAAACAAATACTTACTTAGTCAAAAAGTTTTGGCAAAGGTACCAATGCCAGATCTGTGGCACTTAATTGTTTAATCTTATTCTTATCCTCCGGAAAGGCGGTGCCCAGTGAATTGACGATAAGCCTATAGTCTCTTATGAAGTCATCCTAAAACACAAAAAAAAATTTTTTTTTAATAAAACAAAAAAAAAACATTTTTTTAAATATAAACGGTTTTCTTAAGAAGTCCTAAATTTAAAAATTTATGAAACATGTAGCGTCTAATTTTTTTTTTATGTTGGTACACCACAATTTTTATATTAAACCATTGATACAAAGATCAAAGCTCAAAAAAAACAAGTTTCCGGTCTCTTCCACCATATTCCTATGCCTATAGTTAGGCCATTTTTTCTAAACTCACTTTTTTTTTATATTCGATATTTTGGGTGTTTTCTACTCAGAACCACGAGCTCTTTCGATCTAATTAGGAGAAAAAAACTGTCCCAATGTTTTTTCGTTCCATTCCGATAGCATTTCCATATTATAACCTACTACAACGGTAACGGAATGGAAAAACAAAAAAAATTATGAATATTATGGGACATTTTTTTCTTTCTGTCGCTCACACTCGCATCTTGTCAAAACGTGACGGATGCTTTGCCACTTATTTATCGCGTGATAAAAGCAACCATCATAGGCCCCCGCGGGCCTATGATGGTTGCGTTTATCACGGGATAAATAAGTGATAACGCTTTTGTCAATATTTCCTAAGATGGTTGCACGGTAAACTGACATTCTGACGTGACATCACGAGATATATGATATATGCATAAATTTCCTACGATGGTCGTCCACTTTATAACAAATCATCCATCTTTGACAGCCCGGTATACATAGGTTACCGTCGTGTTAACGCTATGATGGTTACGTTTATCACACGATAGATGAACGTCAAAGTATTTATCCATAAAACCTAAGATGGTCGCACGTGACATAGATAAATCCAAGAAAAATCATCAAATTTCCTACGATGGTTGTCCATTTTATGTCACATGTCAATGTCAAAGCGTGATAATCTGACTGAAAATTGATTTAGTTTGTCGTCGAGCTAATAAGGTGGTGACAAAGGAAGTTTAATATGAAATCTTCACTTTTTAAGAAAACCAAGCGTGAGTATTGATTATTTCAATGAATATAACATTAATTACTTGCTAAATTGTTATTATATTACTCATTTGTCACTAATTACTTGCAGAATGGTCCGCTGTGACTATCATCAAGTCACAGTATAATTATGCAGAGAAGCTTAGAAGATGTAGAAGAAAAATACACCGTATCACCATAATGGACTTCTGCAACCCTTGGCACTTATGTAATGATCTCGAGATGGATCTACGTACTGTCTCTGTCTGCTTATATAGCGGCAGATACTTGAGAATAATAAATATTTATTTCTGTTATTATTTTATTTCTCAAAGACGTCGTCACATGAGCGACAAAGCAAATGTTGCTTTGCAGTGGACGACATATAGCTATATGTATAGCTAGCACGGTGTCGATACTACGTCTCTTACGTCTTCCATCCATACATCGGCGTCTTGCCAGGCGTCACCGCGGAGGCTGGTGCACAACGCAATCTCATCGCCGCGGTACCCACTTTTGACTGTATGTAGATATTACAGATTTAGGAATCCCTTTGCTTGGCAGCCGACTCACATACATATTACCAACACTCACTCACTGCTTGCCATTTGCTTAGGGTAAGGTTTGCACAGTAACTTTATTATTTTGCTCGTAAAGTATATCTCTTCTGGCGGATGAAAAAATAAAAAAAAAGCATAAATATAATGTGTTGTTTATTCAGACTAATAATCATTATGCAGGCATAAATGGGTGACTATCAATAACAATGTGTTCTTCGTGCGCCGGACAACACTCCTATAAAGAATGCGACGTTGAAGAAGTAATGTGTATTAACTGTAATGGCAATCACTTGGCCATATCAAGGGATTGTCCAGTAAAACAGAAAAAGATTGAAGAGAAAAAGAGCAAGTATTTAAAGCCGAACCATTCCTATGCCACTGTGGTGAGTGTCCCAGCTATCTCCGACCCAAAAATATTCCCAAATTTGAAACCAACTGAAACTATTGATGTAAACATAACTAAACATAATGCTGAGCAAATTTTAAATAATGAAATCATTATTAATGCTCTCGTTAAATCACTTATTATGCTTGGCAATGATAAGAGTAACACTCCGATTACTAATAAAAGAATTAAGGATATACTTTTAGCTAATTTAATCACATAATGGATACATATTTAAATATTGCACAATATAACATACAGAGCTTACAGAGCAAAAAGGCCTTACTCAAAACATTCCTTTCTGAACAACATATTGATATTTGTCTGCTAAATGAAACCTGGCTTAAAACAACTAGTACAATTCCTGATTTTACACCTTATAATTTAATATGTACACAAAAATTCAGTCAATGAACATAATGGAGTAGGTATATTAATAAAACAAAACTTAAAATATAGTCTTGTAAACACAACTTTTTACGAATCTATTCAAAATATTTGCATATCAGTAGACACTGAAATGGGTAAATTGAATATTCTTTGCGTTTACTGTCCTCCTAATAGCAGCAGATTTGCTACTGACAAAATAAATAAATAAATAAATATCAGACAACCTCACACAAATCGATCTAGTCCCAAATTAAGCTCAAGAAGGCTTGTGTTATGGGTAAAGGCGACGATATACATACTTATATAGATAAATAAATACTTAAATACATAGAACACCCATGACCCAGGCACAAATATTCGTGTTCATCACACAAATATTTGCCCTTGCCGGGATTTGAACCCGGGACCGTCGGCTCAGTAGGCAGTTGCTTAACCACTGCGCCAACCGCGTCGTCGTCATACTCGTCTATTTATTTATTTATGTATTTATTATTATCCGACACACCAACAAAGTACAAGGCTTTACATGTAAAAAATATCACTAAACACTAGGAGCACTTCTAGCCCGCACCTCAATGACAGATGTGCAACAGCATTTTTACAATTATTGGACTGGTTGGCAAAAAGGTACATAAATGCTTAACTTAATCTAAAGTAACTAATTACAGAGAAAAAAATAAATTAATAAAAATAAACAAATCTTGCGACTACCTACAACGATCCTTACAATCAAATAAAAATAGAAAAGGAACTATTACGTGTCACTAGCTTTCGAAAGCAGTCTACGCCTCCAGCAACCGATACTGTCAGAGTAGACATCCAGATCATGCACAATTTGCAGCGTATTGTATCGTTTCTGTATTCTGTACTCGTCGTCGTCAAAATGAGAAAGGTTTACTGGAAGTCCCTAAGCCATGCCTTATAATGGGAGATTTCAATGCTCATCATATCCTATTTGGATGTATGGCTAACAATAATAGAGGTAACAGTTTATATAATCTAATTGATAATTTTGACTTGTGTATTTTAAACGATGGTAAAGCCACAACTGTTCAGTATCCAAACAGAAATCCATCTGCCATAGATTTAGCTTTGGTCAGTCCCACATTAGCTCCTCTCTGTGAATGGCGTGTCCATGACGACCCGATGGGCAGTTATCATTATCCAACTGTTGTTGTTATAAATGTGAAGCCTTCTATATATGAAGTGCGTCCTGTGGAAGAAAAATACATTTATAATAAAGCAGACTGGTCCAAATATCAAGAACTATCTGAATCCTGGTTCTCACATTTAGATATACATGGTGCGGAACCTATTGATTTATATCATCATCATCATCATCATCTCAGCCACAGGACGTCCACTGCTGAACATAGGCCTCCCCTTTGGACTTCCATATATACCGGTTGGAAGCGACCTGCATCCAGCGCCTTCCGGCGACCTTTATAAGGTCATCTGTCCACCTTGTAGGTGGACGTCCCACGCTGCGCTTGCTGGTCCGAGGTCTCCACTCGAGCACTTTTCGGCCCCATCGGCCATCTGCTCTGCGTGCTATGTGGCCTGCCCATTGCCACTTCAACTTGCTAATCCGGTGAGCTATATCGGTCACTTTAGTTCGTCTAGGTACGGATTTCCTCGTTTCTGATTCGATCACGTAGAGACACCCCGAGCATAGCTCAGCATAGCATAGCTTGATTTATATAACTTATTTGTAAATATTTTGTATGATATTAGAGCAGAAACAATTCCCAAACAAACGCCAAAGCAAACTTTAAAAGTTATGAGAAAACCTGCACCTTGGTGGAACCAAACATGTGATGATGCTGTTAAAATGTCTAAGGAGGCTCTCAAAGAGTATAGGAAATCACCAAGTATTCCTAATTTTATACATTACAAAAAATTAGATGCTCAAAAGAAAAGGATATTAAAAGAGGAAAGTATTGATGCATGGCACAACCTATGTACTAGATTTAACAGAATGACACCTATTTCTAGAATATGGAACTACATGAAAAGGTTCAGAAGGATAGGTTCTTCTCATAACAGATATTTGAATGATGACTGGATACCAAGCTTTTTAGACAACATAGCAGACTCATCACAGTTGAATGAACATAATTTGAATGATATTATGGATCAATCTGTGGAAAATTATAGTAACTCCTTTCTCAATAGACCATTTACATTGAATGAATTCCACATAGCTCTCAAAAGTAGGAAGGATACAACACCAGGGTTGGACAGCATACCATACATGTTAATCAAACAATTACATCCTAACGCACAAGAAATATTATTAAACATTTATAATAAACTTTGGAATAATTTAGTCATACCAGACTCATGGAAAACTCAGTGTGTTATTCCCATCTTAAAGCCAAACAAAGTTGCAAATAATCCCTCATCATATAGACCTATCTCTCTCTCGTCATGTATAGGTAAACTGTTTGAGAACATGTTAAAGTTACGCCTAGACTATTTTGCTGAAACAAAGGACAAATTACCCGACATCCAATTTGGTTTTAGAAAAGGCAGAAGTTGCTCTGAAAGCTTTGTATCTCTAATATCAGAACTTAAAAAGGCAAAGCTAAGTCATTCTAATGCTATTTGTGTATTTTTAGATGTTAAAGGTGCCTTTGACAATGTTAATATTGAATGCCTAATAAATGTCCTGCATGAATTGGGCTTACCAAGAAATATTTTACACTGGATTTTTAAATTTCTATATAATAGAACCCTGTTTGTCAAATTGAACAATAAGCTACATGGACCTAGGCTTGTGAATAAAGGATCAATGCAAGGAGCAACACTGTCACCTCTGTTGTATAATTTATACACATCTCAGATCCATAATTTTGTAGATACATCACAGGTCAAAATATTGCAATTTGCAGATGACTTGCTTTTATACAGCATAAACCAAAATTTATATATAGCTGTTAACAGTATAAATACTGCATTAGCGCAATCGCATCATTATTATAACAACATTTTAAAACTAGACATAAGTTCAGAAAAGAGTAAAGCTTTAAAACTTAAACTAAAATTCGATAAGCATATTAACTATATATGTCAGAATGTCATGAAGGGCATAAATATCTTGAGGACTTTAGCTGGAACTTTTTGGGGATCAGATCCAAAAACACTCAGTATGCTGTATAAAAGTATAGTCAGAAGTCATTTTGATTATAGCTCTTTAGCTTACGACCCTTAAGAATCAATACCATCTAACTACTAAATGTTACTTAGACGGTATTGATTCTTCTTAAGCGTCGACCCTTAAGAATCAATACCATCTAACTACTAAATGTTACTTAGACGGTATTGATTCTTAAGCGTCGTTATATAATAAATAAATAAATAAATATTAAGGGACAATCATACACAAATGGACCTAGTCCCAAACTAAGCAAAGCTTGTACTATGGGTACTAGACGACGATATACATAATATATAAATACATATATAGATAACATCCATGACCCAAGAACAAATATTTGCCCCGGCCGGGATTCGAACCCGGGACCGCCGACTCAGTAGGCAGGTGTCTACAAACCAAGCCAAACGGGTCGTCGAAGAATATGAATATTAGTAACACATTATTAAGGAAATTGGGTGTGATACAAAATATGGGTCTGAGAATAATTAGTGGAGCCATGCGCACCACTCCCATTGTTTCTATGGAAATTGAAAATTGCATACCTCCATTGTCCTTGCTGCGTTTACAGTTTGCTGAGAGATTTTGCTTGAAGGAGTTGTCTTGTAACAATGTAACTGTCCTTAGTAATGTTTTATATCCAGCAGAAGTCTCACAGTTAGCTGGAACAGCCAACATCTCGGCTAATACTCTTATTTCTGGTACATTGCCTGAAATAACAACAATAATAACATACATAAAAAACCTGACCAGAGATATTTACATCAATAGCAAGTGGCCTATTTACAAATGCCCATATAACACATTACTTAATTTTCTTGATATTAAATGTCATTGACAATTGAAATAATACTTTTCCCTGAGTTGTAGATAGTATCATAAGTATTTCACGCTTTCATTATATAGTCGAAACAAAGTTGAAAAAAATCTAAAGTTTTCTGCGTGAAAGTCGAGTAGTTTTTCAAACAAAAATTATATATTATTATTAATGTCATTTAGAAACTGTCAGAAATAAATATGACTTTCTAGAATTTTTAAACGAAAAAAAGGAATTTTACACTATAGGTATATACTGATGGCTCCAAGAGCGATCATGTCAAAGCAGCATTCTATGATCCACAACAGAAAATAACCAAATGTATTAAGTTACACTTGCAGTATTTTTACGGCAGAAGCATGGGCTATTTTAGCTGCTTTGACATATGTAAATACCAATGTAAATAGTGTAAATATATTAGTAATAAGTGATTCTAAAAGTGTTTTATCTGCTTTATGTAATTGTAATCTAGTTTATAAACAGAATTATATATTGTATAGAATTAAGGATAAGCTACAAATGATTGGGAAATGTATAGAATTCTTATGGGTTCCCTCACACAGTGGCATAGCCGGAAACGAGATTGTGGATCAGGCAACACGACAAGATCACCACGAAGACCACACCCAATCTTTTAGAGTGACTTTCACGGTTTATTACCATGAATTTAAAAATCGATCAGAGTTTGTGGAAGGATTACTGGAACATTATTACCGAGAATAAGGGGAAATGGTATGCTGAATTACAGCCGGACTTACCAACAACTCCGTGGTACAATCGTTTTAGGTACACCGGCCGAAAGTTCATAACGATAATTAACCGCTTGCGGTTTGGTCATTGCCTGGTCACATCACAGCGCATCTGTACAGGATGAAAATCGTTGCGGAAGATACCTGTACATATTGCTTTAAAGAAAACGCAGACATAAATCATATATCATTTTCCAGTGTCCAACGTTTGGAATTCAAAGGTTGACACTTGTCAGTGAGATTAGTGACATTGCTTTTTTTTTTTTAAGATTCGTCCTTCCGGACAGGCTAAGACCATAGGCCATACTGCCTTTAGTGACATTGCTAAAGAAAATTTAATAAGTGTTCCCCGCCGCGTTCAGGATATATTATCCAATGTAGTATTTTTCATTCCTGTATATAAATTTATACTCAATACTGTAGAAAAAATTTGATTATTTATGTTTCAATTAATTGTAAATAGTTTATTTGTTTGTTTATGTATTAATAGGCTGTGTTGTTTTCATTATTTCCATTTATAACTATATCTGTGTGTATTGTATACTTGGATAAGTATCAATATGTTATGTGATACTTGATAGTTGCTGTCAAATTATTAATTCGTTGTTTAAATTGTAATGTAAATGATCAACAATATTTTAGGTTTTTGACTGAAGGACACTGATTCCATGGTCATGAAATAAATTAAAAAAAAAAAACAAGAGAATGTGTTTGACCCTCAAACTTGAGCCGTTTTTACAGGTTAACTCGTATATTTTTAAAACTCAGACACAGACAATCAAGCTGTCGTTATCTATTGTTTATCTACTTATCTTACCACGAAATTTATCGTGCCGTGCACCATCTTAAGCCAAAACTTAAATTTGACGATTTATCTTAAAATTGTGTCACTATTTAAATGACATAATGAATGCAACCGTCAAAAGGTGACGTAAAGGTGTTAGAATTAGAAACGAACTCATCACATTTGTCGGAAATCAAGCGTTAGTATTAATTATTTTAACGTATATAACATTAATTACTTGCTAAATTGTGATTATACGTGAGTACGAGTTTGAGTAAGAGTTTCGTCACATATACAGAGTGCGCAAGGAGATGGCACCTTGAAGTCGATCTTCACCACGCTGACGGTTTGCCAGTTCACACCAAGGTAACCATACATATATTATGTTTTGTTGTTTAATTAAGTAGATATATCAAGTAATCAATATGAGTAGCTGTATAAGTATCTTAATATTTAGAACAAACTCAACCTGAATTATTGAAAAACTGGGCAAGTGCGAGTCCGACTCGCTCATGAAGGGTTCCGTACCGTAATCTATAACAAGTTTGTTGTATGATGGGAGGAGTATGGGGTTGTATATGTCGGGGCATAAGCGACAGAGGCCTCCTGAACATCAGATGGGTTCATCTTTAGTGGGCGGTACAGTGGGTACAATCACGCACGCAAGGCCAGTTACACAACACAAACACAACAGCGACAAATAGTGTCACAAACACAGTAAAGTCACAATACTGTTACACGCACAAACAAATGACAGTAAAGTCACAAATAGTGTCAGTAGTACAAACAAAGTCACTAATTACTAACGTGACAGAATAAGTCTGTAATCGCTAAATCGCTACACTAAATAATTGTAAATTAACTCAGAGAACAAACTAAATGAAACGGAAACGAATCCGTGGGTCAACTCGAGAAACACTTCACACGGCACGGTCGGTGTGGTACACGTCCCGTCTCAACCATAGATCGAACCCGAATCCTCGTCCGGCACCCAAGCCAGAACTTAGAACAAAACAACTTAGTCAAATTACATTTCTCAGACCCACGGCTACGTTCGGCAGTGTTTACATTAACATCATAAAACTGCCCCGCTTCTATGAACAAAGAGTTCCTTTGCTATGCGTCAAATATCACCCAAAGCTCAATGCCGCTAACGTAAACAATGAACTGAATGCGCGTCGCCCTTCGCGGGTCTCGATAGCAACGTACTTAAAACGCCCCGCGCCGACATATATATTTATTTTATTTTATTTTTTGTATTTGTTGTTATAGCGGCAATAGAAATACATCATCTGTGAAAATTTCAACTGTCTAGCTATCACCGTTCTTGAGATACAGCCTGGTGACAGACGGACGGACAGCGAAGTCTGAGAAATAGGGTCCCGTTTTTACCCTTTGGGTATGGAACCCTGAACCCAATCATTCTAAAATAAAAGGCTGTAGACAGAATATGCTCAAAACAACTAATTTCTTTTATTGTATTGTAGGTGCTAACATCTTTACACTTATTGGCTGATGGCAATTATCAGCGTGGGTCCGGGCAGGATCATGGCCTTTCAATTGCCCAGTCGACTGTAAGCCATTACATAGGTCAATTTACAGAGGCAGTAAATAGAAGGTGAGATTGATGTAGCAATATTATTATTTTACATTTTTCTCTCATAAAATTACTGGAATAAAGTCCCTTGTAGTTGTAGGGATAAGTTCGCCTTTGTATGTGTGCAGGTTTTTTATTCATTTTTATTTACTTTTATGTACAATGAAATGTTTACATACATACAATACAATACAACAATTCTTTATTGCACACCAACAAGAAAAATATTACATGAGAAATCATAAATTAAATAATGGTAGACAATATAGGCGGTCTTATCGCTAAAGAGCGATCTCTTCCAGACAACCTACATATACATACGTACAAAAAGGAAGAATGAAAAGAATATCACAGCAACATTAGACTTATAATGAAAAACGACAGCACAGACTTATTAAAGGATTAGGCTACGGTAGAGATAAATAGTGATCTTTAAGTTTATATTTGAAAATTGCCAAAGTTTTAGCTTGTCTAAGATCCAGCGGAAGCGAGTTCCACAGTAAAATAGCTTGCACAGTAAAAGAATTAGAATAAAATTTTGACTTCGATGCCGGAACAGTGAGTATACAATTTTGAGCGGACCTTGCAGATGTTAGGTAACTAAAACGATCTTTAAGGTAGCGGGGAGTTGCAGGTTACATAGATACATACACAGCTTGATATTCATAAATTGGCGCCAAATCTTTCAAATCTTTGACAGTGTTTTTTTTTTCAGATCGCTGACGAGAACTGCCGGATAATAGTGGTACATGCCAGATACCCCGGATGAGTGCACAACTCCTGTATATTTAATTATAGCAATATAAAGGAGGAGATGAAACGGCTCTATGACGGACGCATTGGGGAGTACTTCCTTCTGGGTAAGTAAAAATTGTGATTACACATGCACAATAAGTATTTTAACTCGCTTTTATTAGCTTGACTTGTAACTAAGTTTGTGTAAGAAAGTCAACAATACAAGCGTGGAAATAACCAAGCGTGGAATATGTTAACTAATAACCTATATAGTAACATTGTTTTTCAATAAAGACATTTTAAAAACAAACAAACTGTAGGTTACCTTGCCTAGAAATACGGTTTGTGTATGTTTTTAAATCACAGTTTTTGTTTGTTTGTTTTAAATAATATTTAACTTGTTAAAATGTAATTTCCTATTTCAGGGCTACATTTTGGGCCACATATTGTTGGCCAAAGCACGACCGGTCTTCACTAGAATCCTTGAGTTCTCTGTACAAAAGGAATAAGGTTTCCAAGATTTGTAGCGTTGCTACATAAAACTTACGTTGCTTCTTGGCCACTACTAAGCCACACAATCCCGGGACACTGTAAACATCCACAACACATTATTCAGATATAATTTCAATTTCTTGCAAATAACATAACCTGTAACTGGCATTAGCTGAGCCATCTCCCTTTTCATTGTTTTGTATACTATACAACTGCTATTATACATGTAATAACCAAAAATGTACAAAAACAATGAATAAATGTCTTATTATTATTATTATTATTAATTAGCAGCCGTCAGCCGTCAAAACTGACACCTGATACCCGATTGACACTCTCAACAACTATTAAGCAAATACAGGAAGTGTGTACATTCGCTCTCAAACGCTGGGAAGCCGATGCAGACCGGAATGATTAAAAAAAGGATTAACGTCAGTGCCTGGACTGGATAACGTTAACAGTATATATTTTTTTTTCGATAGGGACTTTAGAGAAGGTTAATGTAAAAACTTGGATAGAAGATATTTTCTGATTTGTGTGTGTTCAGAAGAGGCTTAACCTCATAATTCCTTGTAACACATTTTTGTGAAGAGCTTAGTCCGCTGTGATAGCCTTCGTGTTCTCTGCTGGGAGCGTGAGACGGCGATTTCACCGCCCGCTTCGGACTTCAACCTCATGGCGTGCTGGTAAGCCAGCCGCCACTAGCCGCCGCCCGCAGGACTCCGAGTAAAGGAACCCGGCTCGGAGGCTGGCCTGTTCGCGGCTACGCCGCGCCAGGCTGGCGATTCCAAGGGCTTCACGGGGTTCCACGGCCAGTTGTCGGCCGCCTTCACCCTCGGGGCCACGCCAGGTTACCCCGTAGTCTGACCGTCGGCCCAGGGAGCACCGCCCGCGCCGCCGCGCTGTCGCCGCTTCGTCCATTCCCGTAAGTGCGTGCACGCCTTTTTTATCTATTTGGCCAAGTAGAAATTAGTGTCAGTGGTTCACCGGAACACTTTCGCGTAAACATGTGCCTCGCATAACATATAGCCCATCGTGGGCGACTGTCGCGTCGTACCAATTGTCGGTTTGCGCTGTATTGTCAGTTGCTAAAGCGATGTGTAATTTATAACTTGATTTTCACAATTTATCTCCCCGCCAGACACACCAACAGGATATAATTATAAGCATCACCAAGAGGACACTTGTTCTTCAAAGGTTCATACCTCTCCTCTGAATCTATCTAGGTATTTTTACTAACAAAGTAAGTGAAGTAATGTAGTGAACTGGTACACGTTAGAGTTGGGCTGTCGCCAGTGAGTCCGCGGGAGGCATCCCGACTCTAACCAACCCAAAAACTTTTTTGTTTCTTTTTTTTCACTACATTAATGGCGCCCGAAGCTATTTAACAGTATATTATCCTGTTGGTGTCTATGGTGATGAGATTATGTTGTTAAAATTTTAATTTGGAAAAATAATTTATTCTTTGGCACAAAAAATTGTAAGGAAAAATTTCATAATTTAATCTTATGCACTATCATTGGCTAGATATTCTGTAACAGTTTGACATTGTTATCATACTTATTTGATTTAAAAACTGAAACATTTGTAGTAAATTTGTAAATTCAAGTTTGAGTATTTGTGTTCCGGCCACAGACCATAAGAATACTATAGACTGGGTATTGGGCGGGGCACGCGTAACCGAGCTTAGGCCCAAATACCCAAAGATATGTCAACGTGATGTCAACAGTCACTTAGTTACCGTACGAACGTGCTTGAGTAATTATGTGCTAAAAAATTAGAAATATGCCGAATTGTGGCATTATAATCGTCACAGGCGAGATCTGCATACTCAAAAAGATACCTGGTACCGTCTAATTTCACTGGAAAGTAATAAAATTCGGTATTTTGTAGTATTTCGTATAATATTGCAATGCATTATGAAATTATACATTACTAGCTTGACATGGCAACTATTCACGCAACATCTTTAGGAGCACGCAATGTATACGTCCGTCTGACAATTTAGTGCGGGGGAACAAGTCTAAACCATAAATTGTCGATATTCTGTATGGAGGTTTTAATGTGAGCCGCTCGTGTTTCATACTAACTTGTCCATTTTAATTATATAATTTACACTTTATCACCTTGTTTTTTAGGGTTCCATACCTCTATCGGAAAAAACGGAAATCTTATGGGATCACTTTGTTTTCCGTCCATCCGTCTGTCTGTCTGTCTGTCAAGACCCTTTATCTCGAGAACACGGTGGAGGTATCGAGTTGAAATTAACACTATATGTATATATACTCAGGTCTAGGGTCCCTTAAAGCTGTGAAAAAAAAATCAAGCTTCTACGTTAACGTGAAAAAAAGGTACAGCCGTTTATGTCGCCAAAAACGCACATTTCGTCACTCAAGGGAATCAAAGTGATAGAGTACTTCCTGATGACCTAGAACTATGAAATTTGGCAAGTACTACAAATACTTATAAAAATCTGAAATCGCCACATACTTACTACAAATACTAATAAAAATCTTAAAAAATATTGTCCTTTTCAAACATCAAGTCCACCTTTTGTACGATACGTTTTTTCTTCTGTGCAATAAAGATTAATTAAATAAATAAATAGGTAAATCATATTTGGAGAACTTGGTTGCGTTAAGTTTGATTCAAATTCAAATTCGTTTATTGCAAGAACATAGTAATAAATTAGGTGATACAAGTATATACAGTGTTGCTTATGTTCTAACAAATAGGCATGCAAACAAAATAAAACAATATTCAAATACTTAATTGTTACATATTTCAATTTGTTACTTATGTCAAAAATAATTACTAAAACTCAGAATTTGCAGATTAAACTTAACTCAACCAGGCCAATTAAGATGGGATAAGTGAAAGTTTGTAAGGAACCCTCGGTGCGCGAGTCAGAATCGCACCTGGCCGGTTTTTTTTAATTCAGACAAGTAATTTTATTACAGTGAAATCAATAGCAGTGGGTGACAAAATCATTAGATTAAAATAGTATTATTGTTTCGTTAATCCACAATGTAATACGTGCTAGTCAGTTGACGACGAGCTTGGCGCAGTTTTAATGCACCTGCCTACTGAGCCAGCGGTCCTGGGTTCGAATCTCGGCAAGGGCAAATATTTGTGTGATAAACTCGAATATTTGTTCCTGGGTCATGGATGTTATCTATATATATTGTTTATATCGTCGTCTACTATTGGTTAGTATAAGGCCAGGTCGAGTTGTGTACGGTTGTCCCTTAATTATTTTGTTTACATTTTATATGATGAAATAAATAAATCTACTCCGTTTATAATTTACCTACTACCTGTTCCAAATGTTGTAAGGTGATGTTTTTATTATTCATATATCACTACATGTAAAGTAAACATTCTGAACGATAGGAAGATTGAGATGGACGCTTCCATTTGATTTCGTCGCCAGAAATTAAAAGGTCTGATAATTTAATTTACGACGTTTACGACCATACACAATAAATATTTTCAACATGCATATTATAAGCCTATACATATTATTATTTTATCGATATCGACTATTTTGATTTGATCACGCCCTTAACCTTTAGAATCATAACATGCATACCGCTGGCAGAGCTTACATTACATTTTCTGGGTCGTTAAAATTAGACCCCGTGTTACGAGGATAGGGTTCAATTTTAAATGTTTTAAAATTGTAACATAAAACCTTGCGATATTTAGCCAGCGTTAATATCAAAAGTGACACTACTGAATTGACGGAAGTAGAAATCAATTTCTTGTCAATTCGAGGCTTTGTCGTACTGAATCATAAAGTCTCATTTGCCTTTATTTTATTTCTATTTAAGTTATAATAAAAATAAAGACATTGTCTGATATGCATATAAGGACTATAATTCTCGATACATTGATCGTAGTAGTATATGGCCACGTAATACGCACACATTAGCTCAGCCAATGTCAACTCACTTCTGTTTGTTGTAAAACCTTATTTTTATACGAATATAATTGTGTGCGTGTAAAAGTCGGCTACAGCGGTGCTAGAACAAACTGCGCTGAATGCCATCTCCATATACTCCGTGGTTCCGGCCAAGCGATAGAAATTAAATTTTTTATTATTTTGCTGCTTGTTCTATGAAAAGTAAGCATAGACAGCCCATTATTTCCAACTGCATACTATTGATAAGTGGCAGTATTGGTAATTTAATTGTATAATTTTAGAACTATTTCTTTTTTTAAGAAATTTTTCACATTTAGTTATCGCTTGCTTGGATCCACAGACACTCTTACAAAGAAAACATGTCAGACAGTGAAAGAGAATATCAAGGCACTGACGAAAATCAAGGCGCATTACCAAAATTTAGACCGATGTCAAACATCAATACCCACTGCTGGACCTTCCGATCTGCATCACGACGTGCCCCCCCTCTGACCTAGGATTACAGGCGCCGCGCCTGGTTAAAACTGTAGATGCTCAATTCCCAAGTAGGCGCGGCCAGGATGATAGGGTCGTCCATGTAGTACGGGAGGATAACCTACGTTCTTGGAATATAAAAATGTTTTCCCGACTTATTGAGCGGAAAAGCATTAGATTATTATAGACAAGTATGTGCCTCAGTCACTACATTGTCAGATTTACAACGATTGTTTAAAGCGTTCTTTCCATCAATTGATAGCGATTATGTTTTGGATATAGCTATTAGGGAACACCGACAGGCAGCAGGACAGCCGTTACACTTTAACACCTTAGAGATGCAAACGATGAACTCGAGGCTTGCTTCCCCATTGCCGGAGAGCAGCCTCATCGAGATCATCAAACACAACATGCATCCGATGTACGCTCACCTGCTGGCTCTCAGTGACCCCAACAATATTGAGCAGCTCATTAGGCAAGCGATTTGAGGCCTATGCTGGCTCCGCCACCTGCAGTCCTGGTCCCAAAGCCATTAAAACTTTTAAACAAGTCACTGCTGTGAAATCGAAGCAGTATAGTAAAACCACTAATAATAATATAACGGTAGAATAATTTATCTCTCTCTTCTTTCTTTCCTATTACCCTCTGCTGGGGTGTAGGGCTCGAATCAAACTCCTCCATTTGCAGCGGTCTTGGGCAGTCTGTTCTACCTCCTCCCACCCAGAATAATTTGTAAAAAATGTAAAAAATCTGGCTGCTTCCAGTGTGGAAATAGGGGTATTCTGACGAGTACCTGCCCCAAATGCAACCCCCAGAAGAGCAGGCCATACCTGGAAGCAAACAGTAGTCCAAAAAAGTAGTGGCGCCAGGGGAAACCAATTTAGAATTAAAATCTCCAAATTTAGGTACGGTTACCCCTGGCATTTCAGTAATTGAACATGATAATAGAATGTTTATAAATTTTGACATTGGGTCCAGAACTTGCAGAGCTCTGGTAGACACTGGAGCTAACATAAACAATTAGAGAAGTTAGGTCAACAGTTATATCCTATAGATTCTTCTGCAAGTTGTGCTAACGGCTCCGTTGTTAAGGTAATTGGTAATATGCCACTACCAGTTAACTTCGGAAACAAATCTCTTAAAATTGCATTTACTGTAATACCATCTGTTGCGGATAGTTTCATATTAGGTATGGATTTCGTCCATGAATTTGGATTGTCAAATTTATTCAATTTAGAAAACATGAAGCTCTCATGTAAAAGTAATATGACACAAACAGAGCATCAGTTCTGTTTGTGCCATAAAACCCTATTTATACCCAATTATGACAAATTCAACGGTCCTTAAATAGCACCGTTAACATTGCGACAGGCTATAAACCATTTTTCAAGGTGTATGCCATTAGCCAATGGATTGGATTAGACTTTTTTAGGACAATTTTTGTACACTTTGTCATTTGACAAAATTTGTCAAACTTAGTTTTTTTTGACAAAAGCTAAAATTCGTGTACACCTGCATAACCCTTGGATCCAGGCCACGCAAACCGGACCAAAATTGGTCCATTATTTCCTGAGAAATAAGCTTTTTTAAGTTTTTTTTTCTAGGAACTTAAGAGGATTTCTCCTATTTCAACCAGCTGGTACATATTTGAATTTTCATGCAAAGTGTGACGACAATTTCGCATAACCCAAACTAAGTCATGCCCACCACATACAGGTGCGCTTGTATAGTTTAACTTTTAAGTCATTGGTACATGACAAGTACCACAAGTACTTGTCATTGTCCAATTATAAATATAATTTGTAGGTAAACTTAGAGTAACTTAAGTCATAGGTTTAAGCCTAGCTAAGCTATTCGTATAAGTAGCCTATCTTAAGTGGTTATACAGCATGGTAGTATAACAATATAGTAGGGAAGCCCGACTATCATAGTCCGAGAGCCGACCAAAATTATTTTAGCACCGCCCGCGCGCGCGCATGCTAAGCCGCGCGCCTAGCGGCCGCCGCCCGCCACCGGGTCCGTCACCAGCGCCGCCGTGCACGCCTTTTTTTATGTATTTGGCCAAGTAGAAATTAGAGTCAGTGGTTCACCGGAACACTTTCGCGTAAACATGTGCCTCGCATAACCTAAAGCCCATCGTCGGCGACCGTCGCGTCATACCAATTGTCGGTTTTCGCTGTATTGTCAGTTAATAAAGCGATGTGTAATTTATAACTTGATTTTCACAATTTATCTCCCCGCCAGACACACCAACAGGATACTTAAGCATCACCAAGAGGACTCTTGTACGTCAAAGGTTCATACATCTCTGAATCTATCTAGGTATTTTTATTAACAAAGTAACTGAAGTAATGTAGTGAACTGGTACACGTTAGAGTTGGGCTGTCGCCAGCGAGTCCGCAGGAGGCGTCCCGACTCTAACCAACCAAAACTCTTTTTTTTTTCTTTTTTTTTCACTACAGATTCCCATTAAACTGACAGTTGCAAAAACCGCCTGAGCTTTTCCGGTTCGTGACTTAAGATGGCCGCATGCGTTTAAGTTTAGCTCTTCATTATTTATTCATTTTTGTTGTTCAATGTGTAGTATTGATAGCGTATTGTGCAGTGATCTAACGTATGAGTGAATAGCTAATGAAGAATTCAACTTGAAGCGTTCATAGCCCTTCCTGGGTCAAGGCCCGATAGTCCGTGTGGTTTTTTGTAAATCGCTATCACTTTACAAAAAGCTCAAGTCACCGTACAACGTTCTTACAACCTTGACATTGGCAAAATTGTTCCAATGGACAGACGCCATTTTTTTTTGAGAAATAATAAATCCGGCCGCAATTTTATTTTTTGGCCACTTGGTCGAACTTCTCTTTTAATAACTAAGCATCGGGAATATGAGATAGCCTCTAATAAACTAATTCATCTTCTTTACAACGCCAACTAAAAATCTTAAAGAAAGCATCAAGTCATAATCAACAATTATTATTACTTGTCCTCCTGATTTATACATTGCCATCTAATTTACTAACTCAGCCACGAAATTTGTAACTCATCATCATTTTTCGTTTTACAGCTTCAATACAAGCTCCTCAAAAATTATATATTCGAGCTTCAATAGACAGCATCATATATTATAACTTAACATCTAAAATAATACTTCATATTCTTTTATCATGAAAATAGCCACTGTAGGAACGATTTGGCGCGAGTGCGCGACATGACAGCCACCGGCCATTTGCACCAATCAGAGAGCGCCATTCGATTCTTGTACCGTGTTTATTGTCATTCGTTCGTTCATATTGCAATAGGTTCATCTGCGTTCTCTCTAATCTAGTTCTAAGGCAGGTCCGACTTGGCTTAGGTTAGGTACGACGACGAGCGAAGCGAGGAGGAGTGTTAGGTTCAACTGCGACCCTAAAAAAAAAAAAAAAAAAAAAAAAAAAAAAAAAAAAAAAAAAAAAAAAAAAAAATATTACATATTTCATAACGGTACGTAACCCATTAATCTAGTTCTAAGGCGGGTCCGACTTGGCTTAGGTTAGGTACGACGACGAGCGAAGCGAGGAGGAGTGATAGGTTGAACTGCGACCCTAACGAGCGAGCGAAGCGAGCGAGCCGCGCAAGTCCGACTTGGCTTACGATTCCTAACATTACCAATTTCAACTTAAGGCAGATCCGACTTGGCTTAGATTAGGTACGACGACGAGCGAAGCGAGGAGGAGTGTTAGGTTGAACTGCGACCTTAACGAGCGAGAGAGCCGCGCAGGTCCGACTTGGCTTACGATTCTTAACATTACCTATTTCACCTTAAGGCAGATCCAACTTGGCTTAGGTTAGGTACAACGACGAGCGAAGCGGGGAGGAGGAGTGTTAGGTTGAACTGTTACCCTAACCTAAAATGAGATTTAAGTATTTTGTTTTGTTCTCTCCTCAATAGTTCATATGTAATAATAGTGGCTTTAATATACTATTTGATGACAATTTTAGGTAAATTTTACGATCGATTAATGTAGGATGACTTACATTTTAAACATACTAAGTTATAAAATTAGAAGCTAATAGAGTTACTATTTTGGTGCCATATAATAATATTTTAGAAGTTTGCTATTTGAATGCATGTCTCAAATTTAGATGCTAAAAAATAATCACCATGCTAAGTTACAATTACAGTGGCTTACAAAGAAGATAACTAGTGGCTGAGATATTATTATTCAGACGCGCGTTGGTTGTGGCTGACTTAGTAATTTAGAAGGTAACTTATATTTTCTGAAGCGAATAATGCTATTAAAAAGAAGCTTGTTTAATTAGTACCCTTTTTTTTTTTATATATAAAAATAGTAAGTATTCTGTTCCAGGAACAACAGAATATATTATTAAAAACAATGCAATAATAGTGCACCTATGTAGTAAACTTTTTAGACATTTTGTAAAAGTTCTTGCTTAGGATATTGAATGAATAAAGGCTACCATTTAAAAGTAATTCATTGTGTTGTGTTTTTTTATGAAACTATTACATTTCAGCTCAATCTCATATATTGAGAAGTGGATGACAAATGATTTGCAAGATTTAACCTGAATATACATGCAATTAAAATAAAAAGTTTGTTAAAAACACTTTCAATATGGCTTATTATTATTATTATTAAGTCTAGAATGGAATATGGCATATTTAAAAACCCCGCCAAAAAAGCCCGCTGTCACTTAGTTCACAGCTCTACTACCTTTTTTTTATACTACTAGCGCCAAAGTAGTATTAAAAAAAAGGATTGGCTATTTTTTTGTACGTAGTTACCGTTCTTCTCCTTGCGAGTATTATATTCCTTGATTTTTACAAATCACAGTGACAGCCATGCGGTGTTGCCAGGTCACGTCACTTAAAAATTACGCAGCAAATAGTCCGTTTTTGGTAAAACAGGTTTTTTTATAATCTTGAAATGCTTATTAGTAGAGGATCCCGATATAGAACGACCTTCACCGAGATGTTTATTTGATGAAATGTATTTTATATTTAATTTAATATGTCAATAAATATATTGCATATGGGTCGCCTAACAAATTTTAGTCCAGGGTATGTTTTGTTAAAAATTAAATAAAATATAAACTTAAACATTTCACCGGTTTGATTATTAGATAAATTCAAAATAAAATAATCTTAATTTTATTTAATTTCAATTCAATAATCAGACCGTTGCAAAATGCTACCCGATAGTGTTGTGACGGGAAAAGAATAGGCAACCTAACGTTTGCATATTCTATGGGCTTCATACTTTCGATTGGTATAGAATTTATCTAATAATAACCAAACCGGTAAAGTGTTTAATTTTTTTTTATTATTAATTAAACATACCCTGGACTAAAATTTGTTAGGCAACCCATATGCAATATATTTATTGACATATTAAATTAAATATAAAATACATTTCATCAAATAAACATCTCGGTGTAGGTCGTTCTATATCGGGATCTTTTGGCTTGTAAAAACGGTCCCAATATTTGACTGACAACTATCCCCTCTACAAGAATTTGTCCTGCCAACAGTTTTAAATATTAGCCTATCTATACGAAGTCATCCCTCGTCTTAGAAGTTGTTGTGATTGGTTAAAGTTTTCATTGGCTAAAGTAAGTGTCAAAGTCCATGCGCGGCGCACGAAAATGGCTAGTTGTCAAACCTAATATAGTTAGGAAGTATATTACTGTACCTCTTATTAGTTTTTTTCATTCATTTAAAATAATGTCACTTTTGTGATTTACTACTAAATGTGATAACAGCGTATTTTTTTTTATAATCACTATCAAATGCAACTTTAATGTCGCAAAATCTGAAATCAAAGTAAATTTTGATTTTATACTTTATAATTTATTTTCTTTTTTTTAAGACTTTTCTAGAGAATCTGCATTTGTCCACTAATTTTTGCTCACGGTTCTTCGGAAAACTAAAAGTAAATGAATAAAAAGAGATGTTAAATTATGAATATGTCTAGTTACTCATTAACATAAATAGTAAGTTCCGAAAAACATAACCAGCGGCATCAAACGGTAACACCGGCCTGTGGCAATTTTGGCACTCAAGCTTGAGACGTTTTTTCGCTTATTTTAAAATTAAATCAAGTCTGTTCCAGAGCCGAACATTACACTCAAACTGATCTTATAGTATTATATTATCTGTGTCGATACCTTAGTTCACACTGGTACTAACTTTTCGGAGAAAGTGGTTGCAATTAGGACGTTGCTGCACAACATCATGGGGTTTAAATTTCACTGACAAAAAAATTGTAATTAGTACGAGTGTGAACTGAGGTATAATTTTATACGTCGTTTATTTATCACTTATTTACCTACGAAATGTATAACGATGTGCACCATCGTAGGCCACTTTTAAAACACGACTTAAATATGTCAAGTTTTACCGATTTTTAAATGACATAATGAATGCAACCATCATAGGCCCGCAGTTACGCATTTCAATTCTTTGGATCTTTGTATCAATGGTTTAATTGGGTCTCGAATTAACTTAATACGTATAAGATATGAATGCTATTTAAATCTTATTTTGATATTTTATATGAGCTATGTTCACAATGATGATTGCAAACTCCTATTTTTTGCGAAAAAAAAATTGTTTCTGGTTAATAGGGTTATTAAACATCAGTTTATATTATACTAGCTGGACCCCGCGGTATTACCCGCTCATCCAAAAAATTAGGGAACACTATTATTTTTCGGGATAAAAAGCCTATGTATTAGTTCAGGGCGGCAGTTTACCTCCGTACCAAATTTTATTAAAATTGACCCAGCCGTTTGAGCGTGAAGAAATAACACTCCCCAAACTTTCGCTTTTATAACATTGGTGTAATTATACTAATTATACAACTACCTTATCATCCTCGCTCCTTATCAGGTAGTTTAAAGAGCCCTGAAAAATATTTACACTACCTATATGTATGTCAACACTATTGTACTCAATAACAAGTTAATAATTGTTTTAAGCGGTTTACACTCACGTGCAATTGTCAGGGCCGGCTCGATATCTTGCCGTGTCAGTGACAAAGTTGCCGCGGCGGTCTACGGGTAGCAGTCCCTAATGAAGAGCTCCATACCAAGAGAAGAGGCCGTTCCTGACAATTTCACGTGAGTGCTGTCGCTAACGAGTACGGTCACTGTAAACTCATGAATGAATGAAAAAAATGAATGATTCTTTTTATTTAACTAAAAACACAACATAATGATTTATGCCTTGGGTCCTGAGCTAGGATTCCCTGTGGTACAGGACCCAGTAGGGTACCAAGGAAAGTGGAACACGTTCAAATTGCGCACAGAATTAAAACTTAATGACTATAACTATAACTAGTACTGAGTCACTACTAATGACAGAAAGTAAAGCAAAAATATAATTAACACGAGTTTAAAATAGGCACTATGGACTCAAGTGTATTTTAAATGAAATGTAAGTTGTAGTAAAAAAAAAAGTAAGGGAAAAAAAAAAAATGGCGCGTCGTTCGAAGCTAGTAGAGAAGCTGCCGCGAGACTGTACAGATAGTTGTACCTGATGACGAACTTTATTTCAGTTCGAAATATGTCGTTGAAACTGAAATTCCGCCGGCCCTTCCTGGCAATATCACGTGAGTGTACATATACCCCATATTAGGACGTATTTTTATATGCGATACGATTATTACTAAGCGATATAATAGTAACTTACCAAGAGGACTATATCACTAAACTGAAATAATTAATATTTTGTTACAATATTTTGAAACGTACAGTCTCAGCCCTTGTAGAACAACTATAATTTACCAAACAACTAGTAATATAGTCATTTGTTCGTACGGAACCCTCGGTGCGCACGTCCGATTCGCACTTGACCGTCTTTTTTGTTACTTGCTTCCAATTGTTATAAAGTGAGCCTCTCATCACCATCACGACTTAAACAATATCTAGCAATGTTTACAAGATAAGCTCTCAAGTGGAAATGGATACCTTAAAATACCTTAGAAAGTTGATTAAATGAAAGTCTTTGAAGACCATAGATTTTGGACCCTCTAGCACAGCTGTGACCCGCGACTCTTTTTCGCGCGAGATATATTACCTATCTCTTTCTATACAGTACTATGAGAGAGTGACAAGCGATGCTATGTCACGCGACAAGAGTCGCGAAGCATAGTTGCGCTAGTCTAGTATCTGTCTTGCTCGCGCAAGATATACTTACCTATACGTCGCGTCGTTAGGTGGTCCATGTATAGGAAAAATTCAAACAGCTGTAGTTACTGGTAGCCCCACCCCTCAAAATTGTTGCACATACAGGGTAGAACATTTCTAAAGACTGGGCTGACAGGATAGTGTCATCTGACTGAAGGATTTAAAAGTAAAAAAAAGTCATCAAAATAAAAAAAAAATAATATCAGTGACAACCCTACTAATTCAAAGGTTTTGTTTACATTTTATCAATTGACACCTGTCTTTAACTTAAGCGATGTTCAAAATATGCAGGGGTTGATATGTGCAGATTTTTACACTAATGTTTCCACAAACTGTATCTCAAAAATGGATAGAAATATTAACATAGTTCATTGGTGAAAAATTAAGTAGGTACTTAGTCTGAACAATTCCCTGTTTGCTTAAAAGTCCCTCGATCTGTTCCAACCCGTATAATGGTAAATAAATACCGAAAGTCCTCAAGCCTCTGAAAGATTCACTTGAAAGGTATTTTTTTATACAACTAAATAATCAAACACGGACTTTAATTACAAAACAATCATATTTATTAAAAATAATCATTATTTACCTACTACAAATATTTATTACTATAATTTGTTTATCATAATTTAGGTAAACAACTTTTAAATGTTTGATCACCTTGAGCAAGCAAATTAGGAATCAAGGATAAGTGATATGTTCACTTGAAAGGTATTTTTAGGTAAAAACCAGTTATCACTAAATAATTAAGATATAACCGTTTATTACAAACAATAATATTTATTAAAAACAACCATATTCATTTCACAAATATGAACATTTTTTTAAACTTTGATCACCTTGAGCACTATCTTGCAAGTAATTTAGGAATCTGTAATTTAACATTAGGAATGTAAGGAGAAGGTGTAACAAATTAAGGGGGTGAGCTTACCGAAAAAAAATAAAAAAAATTGGGCCACCCTAACTTACGTGCAACACGTCTAGCATAGCTGTGACTCTTTGTCGCGCGACAAATACTATCTGTCACTTTCATGGCAATACTGCGCGAGCAAGACAGGTAGGTAAGAAGTCGCGTCAAGATGCTAGCTAGTATGTATGAACAACACTGTAAGGTTACATACCAACTGAAAATAGAAAATGTTCTCATTAGATAAAGATATATATATTCTTTTTTAGATTGTTTTAAGTGCGTTCATTTGTTGAAAGCAATGTATCACTCCACTAAGCATAAATATTCCAAGCATTTTATAATTATTGTTTTTTATTTTTGTATTTTAATATTATTTAAGGACCTACTTCTCTTTCCTCGTGGTTTAACACATCCTGAAAAATATGAAAAATACACTATGATCGTTTTTTAAACGTGCATGAATTATTCATCAAATGAAATAAAAAACTAATTAAGTAATTGATTAATTTACCTTTTAATTTATTAATTTACCCTTCGACTGGTAACATATCGGAACACTCCTTCAAGATCGCGCGTAGTGAATAGAATGCTAAACTATCATATCATATTTTCTCAAACATGCAATTAAAATGTCATTATATCAGTAAATAAAGGACCTTACAAACGGTCCGGTAGTTTTGAATTTTTTATATGTTGTCAAAGATGGTTAGTCAGTGTTTAAAATGCAAAATGCACAATTCCCCCCCCCCCCCGGACGGACGGACGGACAGACGGACAGCGAAGTCTCAGTAATAGGGTCCCGTTTTAACTCTTTGGGTACGGAACCCTAAAAATCGGCACGTTCTTCATATTTTTGCTCATATCGTCCTTTAGGAGCAATTAACATTATTTTAACTAGAACAGTGCTTGACCAATGTCGTAGAGAATTAAATTTTCTATAATTTACATTTCAGATTTTGTTTCTAGGACAGATAATTACGGAGATATGTAAAAAATAATGTCACGTTTTCCGAAAATGTATGTAAAAATGGACATGAGTTTTATAAGCAATTATATTTCCAACATGTTTTAATTTGTCCTAGACTAGTCCGTAACTGAATGACAGCGTTCTAAACCAAGAATTTTTAGAAATTTGTTGAAAATTCGACTTCTCCAGTTTTTTTAATGTGCATATATCCGTAACTAACCGTCCTTGAAACAAAATTTGAAATGTAAATTATAGTAAATTTAATTTTCTACAACATTGCCCAAGCACTGTTCTAGCTAAAATGCTCCTAAACGAAGATATATAATCCAGAAGTTTGTTTTTGAGTTGGAAATTGCGATTTTTTACGTTTTTTTAAATGTGCATATCTCCGTAACTATCTGTCCTAGAAACAAAATATGAAATGGAGAATGTAGCAAATTTAACTCTCTATAACATTGTCAAAGCTTTCTTCTACCTAAAATGCTCCTAAAGGAAGATATGAGCAAAAATATGAAGAACATGCCGGTTTTATTAAAATGGTGGCGGGCGCGGAGGTGGGGGGAATTGTGCATTTTGCATTTTAAACACTGACTAACCATGCTAGACAACATATAAAAAATTCAAAACTACCGGACCGTTTGTAAGGTCACACATAGTAGGTACTTTAGTCTCTATTCACCGAATTAAGTATCACGTTTCGGACAGAACAACTCGAGAGAACTGTAAAGGAATTTCATACAAAATTGAAGGCTTAAGCCGGGAAGGCTTATTTTTTAAACATGGCGTCTGTGTTTACGAACAGGCCAAACAGCTCAATTATTATTTTTGGATGATGAATTTTTTTATATCATTGCTTTTGTTTGAGAAAACTACATGCCTTGCCGTAAGAAGGGCTTACCGGCTTCGTATTATTATTCAGCCTCCCTACTGTCGGCCGGCTATACCTACTCAAGCAAGCCCTTCTATCCCGGCGTCTGATAAGGTTAAGGTTAGGTTAGGTTAGGGTTATGTGATAGGTATCCCAAAATAAAACTAAACTTTTATCTGATGTTCAGATAGTTTTCGGAATTATAAAAATTCGGAATGATAATGCGCTCAACACTACGCAAACTTCAGAGTTTTGTAGTGTACCCGGGTATTAGACGACGACATACATAAAAAATATCTATAAAAAAAAAACAGCCTTTCGCTTCATCAACCGCATCGTCAAAGTGTACTGACCTACTTCACCATCATCATCATTATACAGGGTGAAATAATATTGGCCGTTAAAATTTTGACAGTAGATTCCTTGGCACAAAATAAAAAATACTTGTTTTTTATTTCAGTATCTTTTAGTACTAAAATATTGAGATAAAACAGCTGAAAGATATCCAATAAGACATGCGTTCGTGGATACCGCGTTAGCGCGCTGTGCGGAAGGCGGCAATAACGTTTCTTGTATTATATTGGTCCAGATCCAGATAAGATAGGCGAGCGCGCCCCGCCCCCCGCACCGCTAACCCCGAGCGCCACTCAGTTTAACGATTATCCACACGTTACTAATTATTTATTCGTACAGAATATTTTATTATGAAACTTTCACCTATGTATTTTTTCTCAGAAATGGCATCCTTTATCGATACCTAATGCCTGGGGAAAATTTGAACGGTCAATAATAAGTCACCCTTTATATGATTAAAAATTTAAGACACCCCCGACACGAGTAGCTGGTCATCACGAGACCCTCATTCAACGAGTGATATAGAAAACTGAACATAACTACAAAATTTGGAAATCTCAGCTCCAATATTGGCTGAGACCTTGCCACATGTTCCAATTAATGCTGAATTTCTTGGAAACTACTGGTCCTATTTCCACCAAACATAGCTAAGAACCATCTCGACCCA
The DNA here is from genome assembly GCA_947623375.1 of Apotomis capreana. Classification (NCBI taxonomy): domain Eukaryota; kingdom Metazoa; phylum Arthropoda; class Insecta; order Lepidoptera; family Tortricidae; genus Apotomis; species Apotomis capreana. Next base: position 6,956,880 of record OX392520.1, read on the forward strand.
CAAGTCTTTAAATTGAAAAAAAAAAACGCACTCAAATTGGCACATCATCCGTTTGGGAGCTATGATGCCACAGACAGACACACAGATATACCGATACACAGATACCCACGTTAAACTATAACACCTCTTTTTTCGTTGGATATTAAAAATAGTAACCACCTTAGTTTACATGAGGGAGATTCGGATTCGACCATCCAATAAAAGATATTCATTTGGATATTCAAATACGTACTATTGGTATTAGTTTAACTGCTCTAGTCACATCTGCTACGAATTCCTCCTAAAAAAACAAACAGTAGGTAAACGATAGTAGGTATACAATTAGAGCCTTCGGAAATTAAGAATAATTGGACATACTTATGCAAAAGGGAACCAACTTTATAAAATAAATAAATTTTAAGGGACAATCTTACACAAATCGACCTAGTTCCAAACTAACCAAAGCTTGTACTTGTAATATATAGATACCATCCATGATCCAAGCACAAATATTCGAGTTCATCACACAAATATTTGCCCTGGCCGGGATTTGAACCCAGGACCGCCGCCGGCTCAGAAGGCAAGCTTACAAACTGAGCCAACCGCGTCGTCTATATGCTATAGTTAGAGAGTTCAATGTAAACGGTTTTATATTGTGGGCTAACCAGCCCTTTTGCATAAATATATCCAATTTTACATTACATTATTATTACAAATCTTTACCTAATTAAAAAATTAAAACACCTCGTCACAAGATGCTCATCATGAGACCCTCATTCGGCGAGTGATATAGAAAATCCTACTAAAACTAACTGCATTTGAATATTATAATATAATACATACTTTTGTTTTAGGGGCTTGAGTCACAACTTCTACGGCTTCGTCCTAAAAAAGAAATACAAAAATTTACATGACGATAGTATACAATTAGAGCTTTTGGAAAATAAGAATATTTTTACATTACATTATTATGACTAAACGGAATTTAATCGCGTTATGAACAGTGCATATTTAATTCTGTCGCTGTAAAGGGCGCTTCTACAGAAACTTGAAAACGGAGAAAAAATATATTGATATTTTAAAGTTGGTAAAAGTATCTATATAAAGAATAAAACTATGTTCTCTAACCTAATAATTATCTAATTAATTAATTCTAATCCAATATAGTTACCTACTTAGTCACTTGTTACTCTAACTAGCTAATTATAGTTACCTATACCCCGCGCGGCGAACGATGATCCCTATGACACCTGTCATCTCAGTACATTTTATAACCTATAATCGGGAAAATGTACTGAGATGACAGGTGTTATAGAGATCATCAGCCGCGCTGGGTGTAGTTACTCTAACTGGGTAATTTTACAATTGGTACAGACCTTTATAAACGATAGAAATTCTTACCGTCAGAGCTAATTTAAATTTTCCAGCAGGTGCCAGGTCATAACACCCCTGCAGAAAAATAAAACAATCATTAATACAAAAATGCTCATGCCAGCCTGTGGAGGGCTACAAAACTAGATTTATTTTCTTATTTCACAAACAGATTACTGGAGCGAGGAATATAACCCCGCAATGGTTTTGAGGCCCAATCCCGCAAAGGCCCGTCCAACGTTAACCGGCAACGCTGTATATTTAAGTGAACGCCGACTACTATGTGGATTCAGCTGATAATATGTATTCAATTTACCAATATAGTATTTTATGCAATCGTTGCACAATGGAGGTTCTTAATGTCGAGTACCACGTTTGGGGTTAAGTAAGGTACGAGATTTTAAGACCTAATTGTGTAACTATTTAATACAATACTTTCTATACGAGAAAAACCGCAGAAAAATATTTTTACTTTAATCGTCATTTTCCACTATGAATTTTTATTTTTGCCTCGTGATTGGTTATTTTTTTCTGACAAGTAATTTCAACCAACTATGGCTCAATGCGTGCTTTTTTTAAATCAAAGATCCTGATGTTCTCTTTTCGAAATTCATTTGAGTTGAGTAGAGAGACGTCTTAGGAATATTAAAGTTCAATAGCGGGTACCACATATTAAAGAATTTTGATACAGGTTTAAAAAGTGCGTGTTGTGATTTTGTCTGTGAAATTACAATTATTGATAGATAATACAGTACGGGAGTATTTAAACATACATACACACAAACATAAATAGGGCGGACAGTAAAATGTGCGGTGTGTGGATGTCATGCCAGATTTAAAATTAAGGAACTCGGTATTGGTTATCCAGAACCGAAGTAATTCGAGGCACTACCAACAGTACCAACTGGTTCCATCATCCGGTATGGAACATCCTTTTCATCACACTTGCTCGTAAACAAGGTTTACATGCTAGATAAGCGGGCGGTAAGTCGTAAATGTCGCCCTAGGGCGGTATGTAATTTTTACCGCACTTTAAAGGTTTACATGCTAGAAAACCGGGCGGTAAGTCGTATGTTACGCCCTAGGGCGGTAAGTATTTTTGGTATTGACTACTTTAAACTAAAGTGTGATGAAAAACGTCGTACGTGACTCTGGTGGAAAGGAATTCCCAACTCGTGTCATTAAAGCCCTTGCCTTTGGCTTCGGGCTTCTAATAGAGACTCGTTTGTAAGTCCTCGTTTACCATCTTTGTTACGTAATGTACTATTAAGTAGGTACAATCAAGGGGTATTTACACAAAAGATCCCATTCGGTCGAAGATTTTTTGTAAGAACCCCTATAATAAGATAAGGTAATACGATACGACTTATTTTTTACGGATGTCAAATGTCATTTATTTTTCGGTTATTCAGTCTCTGATATTAGCAAAATTCTTGAAATTAATAAAACTTTTCGTACCTTTCGGACAATAACATCTTCCAGAAAATCGCTCAGAACCGCATCGATCTTTTTTTTAAACGCCTTGGCTGCAGGATTACTCTTGAGCAGTTCGTTCACCAAATTGTTATGCAAATTCTCCTTAGTGGTCTGAAATAATTAGACAGAGTTCTAACGGGTGTTTAATATTTATATTAAACAATTGATACAAAGATCAATGCTCAAAGAACAAAACCTGGTGGTAGAGACCGGGAATTGAACCCGGTACCTCTGGATTACCGGTCCAGCGCGTTAGCCTTACCACCATCCAGATAACCAGTCGAATTTTTCCTTATACTTTGCGTCGAACTTTGCATTGTTTAATTGAAAGGCTTTCAACGTATGTACATTTTTCTTTGAGTTTTGATCTCTGTATTAATGATTATTATATGAAAATTGTGGTGTGTGTGCATACTCCACAGACAACCCCCACTAGACGGAGCATGTAAGGCGACCCGCGCGCACCAACGATATGGTACGGCATACTCACATAAAAAAATGAGACACACATTAAATAAGATTTCATGTTGGTATTTTGAATTTACTCCGGCCCTGCTTGAAACGCGGACCCTTCTCCCTGGCTAAGGCTTTCGATCCGAGGATGTTTTGTATGGAGAATCCCGGAAAAATCACCGGACCTCATACTAAATAAATCCGGAATCCCATACTAATAAATCCCGGGATTCCCTAATACGTTACAAATGTAACTCGTTTTTATTCACACTTAGTCAATAAAAGTCAATGTGTCAAATAACTAAGTGCATTGCTGCTCGATTTTTTTTAATTCATAAATTCATTACGCTCTGGCAGTAACACTAAATTAACAATTTAAAATCTACGTCTGGTTACATTTTGTGGCTATATCAACAATACATGCTGTTTATGGGAAAGATATCTTTTTAAGATACATCTACAACAGGTCGGTAAATGTAGACCAACTTTATATAGGTACAGGAGGCGTCATCTTGACGTAAATAAAATAATAATAATAAAAAAAAAGTGTGTGTGTCAGCTCCGACGCACGACTGGAGTTTACTCTTCAGGCCAGGCGCGCACCACGATTTTTTTTAGTCGCGCGATAATTTTGTCGCAGAAATAAGCGTACTTCTGGGTTTATGAAAATCGTGGTGCGCGCACTCGCATATAAACCCATATCTTGCATTTATGCGACAAAATTATCGCGCGACTAAAATCGTGGTGCGCGCCTGGCCTTAAGAACGATTATAAAATATATACTCAATACTCAATACGTTTATTGCACATAATGATTAGTAAATAGTTTAAGTATCACATTATGTACCCTGTTGGGTGCTGCAAACAAGAACGAGAAGGTACATAATATTAATATACGAGTATAATATACAGCAAAATTACAATATTTTACAAGGAAAATTTACTTCCGATTCATTTTTAACAAATTGGAGAGATCATGAGTAGTAACTAAATAAGGAAGCGTGATGTAAAGCGCCCTCGAGCGGCTAGTTTAGTTACTACAGTCTGCAGTGCTACGGAAAAAAAACCGTATCTTACTATGAAATCCATACAAAGATACGACCTTTCTACCGTAGTATCGCAATACTTTTTTTTTTTTTATCTATTAATTAAGGAGCTTTGATCATTTTGTTGAACATGCCAGCTCCAGCAGGCCTAATACACAACATCATTCATCTAAAAGACATTGATAAATAAAAACATAAACCGTATAAACTTAAAAATAACATGTACACGAAAACAACTAAATTTGTATACACTATTTACATAAAAAAAACTGTATACAAATTTAGCCGATTCCGATAAGGGTTCCGCCAATATTGAATTGAACATTACATTCAAGAAAGATCTGGTATTAGACCTAGCCATTTACATTAGACAAAAACAAACGTACAAAATCACCTTCCTTAAAAAAATCCTTAAATAAATCCAAAATCTCCTTAACAACAACTCCAAACAGCGTTTTGAACTTCTCCTCCCAACTTTCGGTAGAAAACAAAATATCCTTCGTCTTCTCAACCAGCCTTTCAAAAGTAATACGTCTCTTCTTCTTGTCCTTATTTTGTCTTTGATCTTCCATATCAGCCCGCTCAATAGTAGGCTGATTGACCAATAGACACTCGGACCTCTTCTCATCTGTTACTCTTTTTGACTTCCGCGGCTTACGAACCTCTTTTTGTGGCTCGCTCTCTAATCTGTACTGACTTACTGATCGCTGGCCCTCAGCCTGACAGACAGAATCTTCAGACTCTTTAGATTGTAACGGCTTCGACAAAACAGCATCTCTATATGACTTTCCAAAACTTAAGTCATTCTCAAAAACAGATGGCGCATCCTGACTACAAACATCCGTATCCTTTTTTTCCTTATTTTGCATATACAACCAAAAAGCCCGTTTATATATACATCCCTCAGCAGACATAATCCTGCGAATTTCTTACTCCTTCACAAAAACCGGGCACGACTTATCTAAGGCCATATGGCTGCCTTTACAATTAATGCATCTAAAAATAGTCGTTTCGCAATTGGCATGCTCCCCGCCGCATTTCGGACAAGTAACTTTAGTAGTAGGACAAAACCTGCTCAGATGACCGAACTTCCAACATATTGAACATTGGGTAACCGGGAAAGTGTAGGTACTGATTTACCTTAAATCGGCAACCGTAGGCATAAACATATGGCGGTAAAGAAGTTCCCTTAAAACACAGACGAATAGCTTCAGCCTTAACCCATCATGATCCAAACAGTTCAGTCTACATATTGACAAAATGTCTTCAGACCCTTCAATATTCTTTAAAAATTCGTCTTCCTCAACCTCCAACTCAACCTGCCTTATAATTCCATAAGTGCAGCATGCCATATTAGACCAATAAGAACGTCTCGTCTCATTGTTAAACTCCTGAGAAGCCAGAAGCTTCTCCGCATCATCCTTAGAGTTAAACTGTATGCGAACTTTACGTGTTCCCATAAACTTGACGGATAAAATTCCTTTTATACCCTTAAATTGCAGCAACTTTGCCAAACCAATCTGTTTCGGTAAATCTTCTTTTGACACTATATAAACTTCAAATAGCTTGTCAGGCACACCGTCCGGCTCCAGCTGCGTTTTGGCGGTTGCTAAAACCCTCAAGCGTTTAGGTTTCCTGCCTATTGTGATAAAACTATCACTACAAACACAGCTTTCGTCGCTCAGACCACAAGCACGCTTCACCGCTATATGCCGCACATCCGACATGGACTCAGCGTTCGATACAATATCCGATTGACTTGGCCCTGCCTTATTATCAAACTCCACTTCAGATAGCCACGACGGAGCTGCCCGCTGCCCACATTCTAAAAGTGACGTATCACTCACGACACCTCGACTTGACTCACTCATCGCAAAAACAGCGAAAAGGACTCTAAAACTGAATTAACTTATAAATAAAATAAAATTTGATAAAATTTTCAACCGTCGCCTTTGACAACCAAACGTCAATCCTCGCAATACTTATATTTTTGGAACGTATCTGCCGTGCTAATTTAAAAAGTCGTATCTCAGTATACGATCGGGGTAAAAATACGACTTCTTAATTTAGCAGGTTATGCGTTAAGCGTTATAGACTAAGCTCCCGATATAAAATGACCTTCACAGAGATGTTTATTTGATGAAATGTATTTTATATTTAGTTTAAAATGTCAATAAATATATTGCATATGGGTGGTTGGGGTATAGCAAAGGGTGCGCAGGACTTAAAAAAATTTTGATGGGGTTGGTGTCATCATGACACCTATTTTTTATGATGCTATCGTATAGAGGACGCTAAAATAAGCATAAAATAAATAAATAAATAAATATTAAGGGACAATCGTACACAAATCGACCTAGTCCCAAACTAAGCAAAGCTTGTACTATGGGTACTAGACGACGATATACATAATATATAAATACATATATAGATAACATCCATGACCCAAGAACAAATATTTTGCACAAATATTTGCCCCGGCCGGGATTCGAACCCGGGACCGCCGACTCAGTAGGCAGGTGTCTACCAACCGAGCCAAACGCGTCGTCATGTTTTGTAGGGGCAACTTTTTTTAAAACTTGATAATTACCGAGATATTGAGGTTCAAACATTATTTATTTTAAAGGGTTCCGAATCCGAGACAGACAAATTTCGGAGACGAGTAATTTATGTCAATATAACACCTTATTTTTATTTATGGATCTTATTAAACGTGTTAAAATAAGCATGTTTTGTTAGTAATTTTTTTTGGCTCAGATTAATATTTACAGAGATATTGAAGTTTTTTAGGTAAAAATGCTTGCTGAAAATATGGTACATGGGTTGAAAACCGAAAACTGTAGGTTAGGTTAGGTTTGTTTTGTGACCATGTATAGCGGAGCGAGCGAAGCGAGCGGAGCGTCAAAATGCTTGCTTACATAGACCCTCGTAAATAGTCTACTATTACGTACCTACATCAAAATATGTTATGCATTTGAATCCTAATATCTTGGTAAATATCGATCTGAGAGAAAAAGTTTAAAGAATAAAATATGCTTATTTTAGCATAATCTATAAGATTCAATCTAATTTAAGCCCAAAACAACAAAAAAACATTTTGGTCGTAAATTTTCTGTCCTAAAATCGGGCGCACCCTTTGCTATACTCTGACCTTTGTTAGGCAACCCATATGCAATATATTTATTGACATATTAAATTAAATATAAAATACATTTCATCAAACAAACATCTCGGTGAAGTTTATTTTATATCGGGACCTTAGTCTATAACGCATAACGCATAACCTGCTAAATTAAGAAGTCGTATTTTTACCCCGATCGTATACTGAGATACGACTTTTTAAATTAGCACGGCAGATACGTTCGATTTTATACCCCATAATTTTCATACCCCGGGCTTATATATGAAAATCGATTCTTATGGAGTAAACTCCAATAAACTCCAAAAACAACCATTGTGCTGCATCCAAACGGCCATTTTGGAATGTTTAAGGATTAAACTTACCTTATCTCCGCTCCGCAAAATCGGGCAGCCCTGTCAAAAGAAATAAATTACAAAATTTGTAATTCTGTAACTCTGATCCTGCACCGACTACATATTTCTGTTTAACCCAGTGGTTGACTGGTAGAGAATGCCTAAAGGCATTAAGTCCGCCATTTGTACTTTTTTTTTTGTATTGTGCAATAAAGTTTAAATAAATAAATAAATATATTTATTCAAAACTGAGTTACAAATCAAATCATTTGTAACTCAGTTTAAGCTACAACACAATAAAAAAGCTTAAACTGAGTTACAAATCAAATCATTTGTAACTCAGTTTAAGCTACAACACAATAAAAAAGCTTAAACTGAGTTACAAATCAAATCATTTGTAACTCAGTTTAAGCTTTTTTATTGTGTTGTATGTACATTTGTTTTTCTAAGATTTGTTTTGGCATTTGTTTATCTAATAATAAGCAGAGAAGATACCTACCATAAAAAGCACGAAATAGACAAGTACAAAACGATGTGTCAAGTCACGGTATTTGTGCATAAAGTGATGCCAAGGGCTAAAGTGATGCCACTTGTCACGCACTGATGTCGCATAAAAAACCCCTAAAATTTTGACCGGAAATAAAGGATTTTCTCAAACATCCGGCCAATTTTCTTTGCGATAATCTTCTGATTCTCGCTCAGTACAATTTTTTCGACTGTCACATTACGTAGGATATTTTGGAGTAGGCTGTGACTTTATATTTAAATGATTATTTATGTTCAAATTTACATGGTATTTGTCTTTGACCTACAACTATGAGAGTTGGCAAGTGACCCCGTCTTTAGATTTTCATTTAGATTTTCATTTATTCTACATAAAGTACTCGTAACATGGTCATTACAGTCATGGTATGTCAAAGTACAATTCATAAAATAATAATAATGTTTAATAATAATCATTAATTACTGGAAATTTACGATGTTAATGTTGTGATGTTCAAAAATTCTGATACAGAGTAAAATACATTTTTCCTGAAATACTTTGATATTTTTTTTCTTAAACTATTAAAGGGCAATTCAATAATTTCAATAGGCAGTTTCTTAAAACATTTTAATTTTCAGGTAAATTCCTAGTTTCTGTGTTTTCCTAAGTCTACATTTTGGTAACAGTAATTTGTTCTTGGAACGAGTGTTATAGTTATATACATCCGACACTTTAAGCAATGAATCAGTCTGCTTATGTATTTCCAATCATCATCATAGGCCCTTCAGTCTATTACAGACGATTTGTGGTCTTCAGTCTGCGAAGCACCGTCTTTGGTGGCTGAAAAGACCGATACGCGATCGGCATACCCGACCGCAAACTTGACAAGAGACACTGACCGTTGTTGAGTTACAAATAAGGAGTTATAAATGTACAACAATTAAGTATATACAACAATATATATATATATATATATATATTATATTAAGTATATGTCTTATACTACAATTAAGTATATGGAAAAATCTGAAAACTATGCCATTTGTAATTAAATCATAAAAAAAATCGTCTTTATTTAAAATACTTAAAGTAGTTTTCCTACTATTGATTTATGAAATTGTAACATTTACCTATAGTTTCGCAGTTATGAGATGAGAGGTACTTGGTTGAGCCATTTGTCAAAATGTGTGTAACTTCTTGAGATTTTCAAAAATTTGTCAAAATTTCAATTTTGTTTAGCTGATTTGGATCGAGAATTTCCCAATTACTTTAAACATTGAAAATGTTTGTTTTCGCGCCCCGCTTTATGAAATTGTGACATTTGTCAGTAGTTTCAGAGATACGAGAGATACGCAGATGAGCAATACGTCAAAATGTACGTCTGCCGGAAGGCTTCAAAGTGCAATTTGAATTCCCAAAATCCATCGGTGACTTTTTGAAATTTTCTCAAATTTGTCAAAATTTCTAAAAAAATTACACATGTTGGTCAAATCAGTACTTAGATGGCTAACTTTCACCACATATAATATAAAAAGAAACTGTATAACATACTCACTTTCTTATCAGTAAGCACTTTATTATAGATTGACTTCACGGTCGATTCGAACACGTTCAGCATTTTAGCTTCCTTCGGGTATTTTCTTGAAAAGCGTTGTTTTAATCCCGCATACAGCGCATCTGAGGAGATCTGAAACAGATAAATTAATAATCTTGTTAAAACTTCCGTGAGAGATATTTAATTATTGTATTTATATATTGACAAATTTAATTGTCGCATTGACCCTCGCGCCATCAGCGCGCTTTTTTAGAGCGGAGCGTCGATCAAAGAATCAGTGACAAAGTTGCCACGCTGCTGAACGGGTAGTCCCTGATGAAGATTTCCGTACGAGTTCGAAACAGGTCGGGCCGTTCCTGACAATTTTTTTTAAGTGTAAATCGCTTAAAGCAATGATTAGATAAATTAATGTGCATAAAATATACACAAAATAATATTCGTCATTGCAAACGAGTAGTAGAGTAAGTAGATTATAATATGATGTATTGGAAATAATAAACACCGGATTGACTACTTGCTAAAAAAAAATGTGATTCGAATCGAAACAATCCTATCAATCTGCCAAATCCTGCGCCAGATCAGACGATGCAACGGAGCCACGCTGTTACGTCGCCTAAATCAAACTAGATGTAAGTATTTTTTTATGTAATGTTGTAGTTCACAGTGTCTTGGTTTAATTACTGTAATGCTGTGTAAAATATTTGAATAAATAAATAAATATCGTAAGGGCCTGTAAAAAAATTACGTTATTTCAAATATTGTCTCGACATTGGATAGTCGTAGCATGTAACCAGTTTTCTTCGTGGATTTTGTCAATTTCGAGCAGTTTTTGTAAGAAACATTATTAATGAAAAATTAAAACTGTAGGGTTTAAATATAAAACAATAAATCGAATATATACAAATAAATCCCAATAGCCCTGTTCTAATTCGTATATATGTATATGTATACGATAATATGTAAAAAAACATGTTTGGTCATAGAGAAAATTGTCTAAAACAATCAGCATTTTTCAGTTAGTTACTGGCCATCGATTATGCAGGCTGATACCGGACTATGCATGTTTATACTGTACTCCCGGAGAGAGAGAGAGATGTATATTGCAAAATACTACATAATATATCTGTTTTGGTTAATTGACGTGATGTCAAAGAACAGAGTGTAAAGTGGCCTTTACAAGCAACTTAAATTATACAATATTGGTTTTTATTTCACATAAGTAATATATATGACACAATAAATTAACAATCGCCCAATAAAAATAAGTCTATCTAAAACTAAAACTAATCTAAGTCTAAACATGGCCCCCGTGGAATTGTACCAAAGACACTGGCAGCTCTACCTCGCTGTATAGCTATACTAAGACGCTGAGCGAGGAATCTGCCAACCCTGTGTATGTATATAAAACGGCCAGTTACTGATGGCCGGTAATAGGCGATTTATCCCACAATATTTTCTTTTTTACTGTATGTACAAATATGATAAATCTTACAGCGCTTGCGAAATACGCCACGGCGGCCAGGACGAGCATGTAAAACAGACATGAACTCATATCGACTTCCTTAGGACTGCGTGGAACTTATCCGACTGTCGCTATATAACATCTTTATAATTAGCGTTTGTCACATTTTGCGCCGTGAAATAAGTTCCTAAAGCAATTTTCTTAATTATACGCTAGCGTAATTCTTTGATAACCAATTAACCGTGACCGTTTGCATCTGCTTAGGTACAAACCATTATCAGAAACATTGCGACCTACCTGCGTGCTTATTACGCAAATTTATTACAATTTGTCAACATTTTAAATGGAAGAGTTTATCGATATCATTTGTTTTTTACCGGGGCCTTTTTCCGATATAATCAAATACAATACACAAATTACCACATTTTGGCACTTAATAATTTTTATTCAAAATATAACAGAACAAAATAAACAATAACCAATTAAAATAAGTCTTATCTAAATCTAAAACTAAATCTAAACTAAGTCTAAAAATGTCCCCCGTGGCATTGTACCAAAGACGCTGGCAGCATTACCTCGCTGTATTGCTATACTAAGACGCTGAGCGAGGAAGCTGCCAGCCCTTTGGTCTCCAGTGGTGTCGATGAGCCGCTTCGCAAGCTCTTTAAAAAGAATTCTAGTGCTTGGACCCCACGGGCCCAGGTCTCGACACCAAATGCGGTGAAGTGGTATTGTGAGCCGAGACCCTGGTATTTGTGTAGTTTTACATTTTAGAAAATATCCGTTTGATAAGTACCTCGTTCTAAAAGAGCGTAGGCGGCAAGTTTCACTGAGCTTTAATATTTGTATCAATAGTTTAATATAAAAATTGTTTGTTATGTTTCATACATTTTTTTTTAAATATCTGATGGTATGGGACTACACACATACTACAGTTACGTGTTAGGTTAGATAGCCTAGCTATCTAGCTAAAGCCTGACCAGAAATATAGGAGGATTGACAAGAGAGCGCTATTTATAAGATTTATATGGCAACAATTATGCAACCAATCGCAACGCACTATAATGACATTAGTTTAAATACCTGTCAGTTCCTTTGGTAACTTCGTAATATCATTTAATGAGGGGCTCCCGGTTCGTGGCTCAAGGTGGCCGCATGCCTTTAAGTTTCGTTGTTCGTTATTTATTCATTTTGGTTGTTCAATGTGTAGTATTGCTAACTTATTGTGCAGTGAACTAACGTATTAGTGAATGGTTAATGAAGAATTCAACTTGAAGCGTACATAGCCCTTCTTGGGTCAAGGCCCGATAGACCGCGTGTTTTTTTATAAATCGCTATCACTTTACAAAAAGCACACCTCACCGTACAACGTGATAATATATTAATCCTCAATCTTGTCGCCGTGTGCGATTCGAAACGAGTCATTGGCGAAATACCACTTGCTCAGCAAGAAGGTGAAAGCCACAATAAAAAAAATAACATTTAATGAAATGCACTCTTTTCCTCGCGTTATTCTTGTAGCAAACAGGTGTACACGATAGTCATAATATTAAGTTTACGACTGAATGGTTTTCGATATTTTCATTTGGATATTTCGAAATATTTTTCTTTTAAAGCAACCACTAAAATGACATATACATTGCAAGATATTGATTCCAGAAGGTTCCAGTAAAATTCCGCAATATGGCGCATCCTCATATATTTCTGGTCAGGCTTTACTATCTGACCAAAAAGAGTAGAAATTAAAAAGTGGCAATACTGTAGTGTCGTCCTTTTCTAATCAATTTAAGAAAACGGGGACGACACTACAGTATTGCCACTTTTTCTTTTCTAATATTTTTGGTCAGACTGTACATAGCAGTAAGGTACAAATAAAATAAAAGAAGTATTTTTTATAATATTTATTGACTGCGCCTTTAGTAGCTGCTAAACATGGAAATAAATAATAGAATTATGGTTTTCTTTGATAGGTTCCTTTTATGGTTGAATTTTGTTGATCATGGAACCCTTCGTATGTGAAAAATTTAAGTACAAGCCTTATTTTTGCCGTAATGAGTAAAAAAATATCTGTATGACATGCAAATGTAGGTACCTACTAAATTAGTACATTTTGAGTAAGTATACAGTAGTTGTTTTTATACAGGATGTTTGGAATCGTGGAAACAGGAACTTATAGGTGATGCAGACGTGATGAGACATTGTGAGCTATAAAAACACTTTTAAAAATAATTTATTATTGCGATGTTACTCAGTTTTTTTTTTATATATATTTTTTATTTAACTTTTCATGCAAATTTTTGGTACTAAACTATATCTTCCAAATAGCCCCTGCATCACCTACATCGTTATTCCAAACACCTGTATATTTACGAAGGTACCGTAAAACTACCCAACTATAGTCCAGTCCTGACAACTATGGTCCAATTTAATCCGAAAACTACTCATTAATATTATGACAATTATTACGAATAAACTAAGGTGAACAACATAATTAAACAAACTTAAATAAAATAAATAAAAACGTATAATATTACTGATAGAATATGGATTTTGATAAAAATAAACGAGTTTTGTTTTGGACCATAGTTGGATGATTGGACCCTAGTTACCCAACTATGGTCCAATCATCCAAGTACTAGTTTCACGGTACATCCGCCATTCTGAATCTTACAACACGGTCCCGATGGCGCTTTGCACAGCTGAGGGAATATGAGCAATTAGACGTGCGGAATAGACCATCACTGAGTTGAAATCTGTATCTCAGCTCTACTTCACTTTTGTGATAGGTCGATTCCGCACGACTCCTCTCCGCTACAGTGGAGCACCCTAAGGCTGCCAGTCCACTGGTACGGACCGGAGATGTGTAAAATAGATCAATCACATTTTTCATGGTCGGAACACTATCTACGTAAGTTCATTAAGAGGTCTTATTATATATTGTTTTAGACATTTTTCTCCATGATCAAACATGTTTCTTAACATATTATTGATGGTACTACCTAGAACTGGGCTATTGGGATTATATATTTAAAACCTTAATTTAAAATGAAAATTAGTCTTTTCAAATTGTTTTCGCCTGCCCGCAATGAAAGCATGAAATAATTAGCTATTACCTAGAACTTGGGGAAAAGTATTATTCACTTCAAAAAGTTGGTAAAACAGTTTATTTATAGATAAACAAAAAAACATATTTACAATATTAAAGTTGATAAATACTAAATACACTACTAATACTAAATTAAAAATAAACGGGTTATAAAAAGAACACCCCCTCCAGCAGCTCTGCCTGTGGCAAGGTCCCCATTACACTGGCGGCGTTACCTCTCTAAACTGCAAGGCCGATCCTTTGTGAGAGGTAAGCGCCAGATTTTGGATCCCCCGTGGCGAAGTTGGTTGAAATTATCAATAGATTTTTCGTAATATGAAAAAAATAAATTTTAAAAAGAATAAGGCCTCTTAAAACCCATTTATAATTGATTGTGAATGTCCCGTTTTTTTATACACTAAATAATACGAACATTGTGTCTGAACGTAAACAGTACCTACCTCTACCATGAATAATGTGCTTTCCGCTGTTATTGGGTACCTCTGTAAAAGAATCGAACATAAATTTGGGATAAGCTATTTTTACAGCCAACTTCTTAGATTGCTCCTTGCGTCATGTCCAGTAATTAATTACATACCTATTTGGGAGTAAAATTCTACCCAAAATAATATGGAATTGATGAATTTGGTCTATATTTTGCAATTTCAATAAAAAAAATGGGTTTATGAGGGTATCTGAATCTATAATTCTTTAGTAGGTCTTGATTCGTACACGAATTAATTGAAATTCCCTCTGGAATTGAAACCTAGTTTCTAGTTACATTGTACCTATACGTATTACGCTGTGTTTAGCTTAAAATTAAAACAAACCAAACGGAAATGATACTTTATGTAAAATATATTTGGAATATTTGCTCTTGAACACCTGAACACTAATCTAACTCATATATTTTTTCTAAATACAAACATGTTTTCTACGTAGTTACTTTAAATTGTATACCCAGTATTCGAACTCTTATCATTTTTGTGCACATGCTTTCTTCCGTGGACGTCACTACCATGGATGTATTGGATTAATCTAAAATTAAATTTTATAAATAAATGATAAATAAATATAACAAATTACGTTTTAATAGGCTTGAATTATAAGCATTATTATTATTAACGACGATATTATTAATATTATACACACTTACTTATAGATAAGTACAAATCGATACTTTAGTTTGCACTTGTAATAATTGCAATTATTTTGCCAATGAAATTTAAACCACACAGAGAGTTGTGCACTGACATCCTAATTGCAACTACTTTTCCGAAAAGTTAGTACGATTGTGCTCTAAAGTATCGATATATTCACTGACACAACAGCAAAAAAAAGCAAACAGGCAGCGCCATGCTCTATTGGGATTGATCTACGTCACGGGCATGACTTTTGTAGCCAATAGGCCGGATATGGTAGATCAATCCTATACCTAGGCAATGCTCGTCGATATCTGCATAATGCATAACGAGGACCCCGTAAAAACCGAGAAGGACGAACTCAGAAAGTACCTTACGAAGTGACCACCATGTGGAATGCTGATCAATGTACTGATACTGATAGTCGTTTCGGTGAATGATCTTAAGAGGCCTTATTCCTTTTAAAATTTATTTTTTTCATATTATGACAAATATATTGATAATTTCAACCAACTTTTTGAAGTGTATAATACTTTTTCCCGAGTTCTAGGTAGTAACATAGCGATTTCATGCTTTTATCGCGTGCAGTCGAAAATAAGTTGAAAAAACTTATTTTCCGCGTGAATTTTGTCAATTTAGAGTAGTTTTTGAAACAAAAATTATCAATGAAAAATTCAAACTGTAGGTTTCAAATATATACTAATAAATCCCAATAGCCCTGTTCTAGGTAGTAACATCAATACTATGTTAAGAAACATGCTTGATCATAGCGAAAAATGTCTAAAACAATTAGCATTTTAAAAGGAATAAGGCCTCTTAATAGCGAAAAGTCTCGACCAACGCCTCAAGGGTCAGATTTAGAAGGATACGGCTCGCATCTTTAGGAGGTACTTCCTCTCTCTGCAGCCCTAACCTAATCAGTTGGTGCCCTGTCCCGTTGCCGGCGGCACCCTAGTTTTGGTTTTTATAATGTGTTCACTTCATATTTTATACTCACTTTATGTATTTTACTTTTGTGTTTGTTATTAATTTTGGTAATCTGATGACCTCTCCTAAAATAAATGAATAATTAAACTTAAAGTAAAATAAGACTAAATTAAGTAGAAAAGTGGGTTGTTTTTCTTTTTAATAGATTCAGTATTACACATCATATCCACCATATCTTCAGCATTTTCGAAACAATCAGCTCATTACTATGATTTATGTTTATTTTCAAAACGGCACATCCACGGTAGTTGCATCGGCGAATTGTTTATGTGCACAAAAATAAGAATCGCAGTCGTGAAACTTCAAAAACTAAAATTTTTTTAACACTAAATAAATAATATATTAATAGTCGACGAAAAGAATTAAGTACCTAATTGAAATAAAATTATAACAACTATCAATACTCCAAATTATGAAATTCGTTGAAAATTCTCTGCAAAACTAATCCATAATTGTGACGATGACGTTTTGAAAGAAAAGCACATTGTTACCATGAAAAGTAGCCGACGATCTCATTGTGCTACTTTTTATGGCTTGTTTGTGTACCATAACGAGTAATATGATGAAGTAATCAATGATAAAGATGTAAATAAAATCGTTGGTGTAGCAAATGTAAAGGTTGAAAGCGTCACTTCGCCTATTGTACCTATATGCAACAGCCGAACTTATTGCTTAAGACGAAGCTGGAAGATATCGTCCAGGCAACCGCTGATCGCGGGATGATGATGAAATAAACGTAAGTGAGTGTTAAGTTTAGGATGTAAAAAGAAAAATAATATTATAATGTTATAATATCACACATCTACTTAGTACACACTCTTAATGTCATTTTCCGAAAACTCAAAAAAATAAGTTTTTGGAATCATCCTACTCAGAATTGATAGCATTTTCAGTGTGAATAATAAAAAAAGTGTCCCAAAATTTGTATGGGATTTTAGTTTCCACTAGTAACGCTCGTGCTAATAAAAAAAGTTTAGGTAAGTATCAAACGTGACGTATTAGAATAGAACGAACAAGTTTAAGATTTTTTTATTTTTTTCTTCACTTTGAAAATGCTATCGATTCTGAGTAAGATGAAGCCAAACACGTCAAATTCTGGAAGTCACAATAATTCGTTTTTTATTCGGAAAACGTCCAGTTAAAATATTATACACCAAAATGTTATAACTTGGCTTACCATACGAGGAGAGGATTTATCAGCTCAAAGCATCCCTGCGGAATAATCTTATTGAATTCTCATGGTCATGAAACATCTCTAATACACCCGCGGTCAAATAATTCCGGTCTGACCCTATGCTCTTCGATTTGAAGACGATTGGAACGATTTTTTTCTAAGGCAGTCCTTTGAGACAGAAAATAATTTGCCAGTTGATCAGATCAGGATGATGGGATCCTGGAGAAATCGAGAAAACTCTTTTGATTATCTAATACTAGCTGCGCCGCGTGTTACCTACTCATGCCACCGGAACACTACATTTTTCGGGATAAAAAGTAGCCTATGTGTTAATCCAGGGTGTTAGCTACCTTTATACCAAAATTTATCAAAATTGGTTCAGCTGTTTCAGCTTGAAGAAGTAACAAACATACACATAAACACACAAACACACTCAGAAACTTTCGCTTTTAACCCAACCTAACGTACCTTTCACAATCTATTGAAAAACTATAATTTAATCGAATATTTTATTCGAATAATTGTTTTAAAATTGGTTCGTAACAGACGAGTTTGGAGTGAGCTACAAAATACATAAGTTTCAGGCCCAAATTTACAATATTTTATAGAGGAACGTACTTTTCTTTGAACATCCATCAATTGCTCGATGATTCGATTAATAAGAGCCCAAACACGAACACGGTAGGATTGCTGACCTACATCTATTACAGAGGACCTCCTTCCGGCTCTATCATCAGACCGTAATCCAAAGATACCGGGGTCGAGCCCCGATGTGGGCCACGTATAAGCGCAATGTAATTCTCCACAGCGGTCGGGTGCTCCGCCCTCGTCCAATTTCTCCCCGCGATCCTAACCAAGTCGGTTCACTTCCTTCCATTGTTGGGAGCCGTCCCACGCTGCATCTTCCAGTCCGCGGTCGCCACAACCTGCTGCCCCAACAGCCATAGGTTCTACAAGCAATGTATTCTGCCCTCTGGCGCTTATGTTTGAGGACTGTCTAAGCTACATCTCAACCTTGGTTCTCTTGCCTACAAGTTCGGTAATTAGGAACCGAATTTCAAACAAGGTGCAGAAGCGCTTATACAACCTTTATTCAGCTTAAACTAGCAATACAAGGGCTGTATAACCTCTTCTGCATCTTGTTCGCTACTTAGGGAGTGTCATACCTCGCGATTGACTTTGATGTCGTACACCAAACTCTTCAGCTCCCGTTTAACTTTTGTCATAAGCATCCTGGCCGCAGGCACAGAGTTCAGCAGCTCTTTAAGGAAGTCCGCATACAAGTTTGATAAAGTGCTCTGAAAATGAATGAAATTTTAATCAACAATCACAAATAATCACTTCGAAAATGGTTAAGGTAAGGTGGGGTAAGACTATACCGGGGGAAGACTGCCACAGTCCTATAACTAACTGTTAGCTTATCCCATTAGACAATGAACTATGTTAATTTTACGTACCTTACCTTAAAATAGTTTCTGAAGCGCCCCCGAGCGTCAAGCTTTCTGGCAAGTAGTACCTCATGATGGTCTACAATCGTAAAACTTATCTGCTCTAATGCTCGTCTAATGCTAAAAAGCGCATCGATATATTTGTCTAACCCGTATAATTATGTTAAATTATATCCGACGCCACAGTTACCAGGTGCAAAGTAAAGGGAGGCTGATAGGTACGAGTAGTATGGAGAGATGAGCAGTAGTAGATCTGACGTAGGTATTGAAAAGTCGTTGGTTAATGTACAATGAGCTGCAGAATTGCATAGCCCACTTATGAATAATATAGGTAATATAGGTAAATGGGCATAAGAGCTCGCGTAGATAGACAGCGGTCGGGAGTTCTGAGTTCCGAGTTCAGAGTTGTCGCGTTCTAAGAGTTCTTTTCCCGGTGAAACAGAGAACGCGTGAACGCCGTAATGTTTTAAAGGTTGCAAATACGGAAAAGTTAATTGAATTGATTAGGGAAAGGAGTTAATTGATGTAGACTATAAAAACCGTGACAAAAAGCAGAAGCTTGGCTTTAAGTTGCCACAGCAATGGGATTTGGAGAGAGTAGCTCCTTAGCTCCACAAGAGCAATTATTCTTCATCGGAAGATGAATTTTCTAGTGACATGACACAAATGAAACTAGAACGCGAGAATTTGAACGCCACTTGTGTGCGTCGGAACTCTTGAGCGGTCAACGGTCACTAGAACGCGGAACTCAAACTGAACTCTGTAGCCGCTCTCTGTCTGTGCGAGCTCTAAATGGGACACGCATTTGTGCAGCTACTTGTGTAGGTACAAGTTTAGCTAGCTTAAGTTTTGTATGTAAGTAGCTATGTTTTGTATAATTGTACGTATACAAGTGTGTGATTTATATGAGTGTGAGGTGATAATATAAAAGTCAATGAAAAGTCTCGTTCAAACATGAAACTTACCTGTTTTCGCGAATCCCGCAACTTGGGACAACCCTGCCAATAAAATCAGTTTAAAAACAAAATAATCAGTTATACCTAATAAAACTACAAAGTCCCCGCAAGTCCATCCGAAAAAAAAATTGGTTGTCTGTAAAATCGGTTTACAGACGACAATTTTATGTGATAACGATACGTAAAACCTCGATTTCTTCAAGCCAGTTACGTATAGTTTGAAGCTCATTTGTATGCGATGCCATAGTTACCAGGTATAAACTTAACGTAAACGGCAAGGAAAGATGGACAGAGGTATTTTCTCCTAATTCAAATCAGTGCTTTTGAGCACTGATTTGAAGGGTCTGCCCTTAGGCGGGTAGGCGGGTTTTAGTGTCACGAGGACCGTCCACGCGGATCACGTATGATGTATTAAGCTTAAGGGAGCGTTTTAGAGTAATGCGGACGGGTCCGCGCGGACGCGCCATACATATTGCTCCGCGCGGAGCGATCCGCGCGACACGGTCCGCGTGACACTAAAACCAGCCTTAAAAGCTGCCGCATCGTTACGCCCTCCGCGTGAAATAAAAAAAAAACATTATAGGTATTCCGCGAAAGCGCCCTCTGTACTACTTCTTGGTTCTTAATAGTACATTACTGCAGATGCCACGAAAGAAGGGCTTGCCCGGTGAGTAGGTATAGAGCAGTCCTTTTCACGGCTAGGCATGTAGGTATAGCGCTTATTCAGCTGTTTTAGCCTGGTCCTGAACACAGATGCACAGATGTCTAAAAAAAATTACTTCCCGACTTAGACCTTCAATTACTACTTAACGTCGATTTGGAGTATCTATATATATAATATCTCCTATACCTGTACGCATGTAATAATTAGTTATAACACTAATGCAATGTAATTGTTCTAAGTATTATTTACGAAAAAATGACTTACCGTTGAGTTTCTTTCGGATTTCTTCTCAACAGCGGTCTCCTCTTGCGAAATGCCGGTAGATTCACAATCTGACTTTTAAAAGTGCCCTTGTGGCCTACTTACTGAATAAATTATTTTATTTCATTTCATTTCATTTCAATCTTTGTAAGAAATTCCTTTACAACTCTCTCGAGTTGTTCCGCCTGAAACGTAATACTTCGAAGCAAGGAATATAATACTTACAAGGAGTTTCGAAGCCTGTTATGACGCACGTTATGAGGACATTTCATTGCATGTTTGAGAAATAGCAATTATACACATCTAACCCCAGATTGTAACACAGACTTACACTGTTATCAGCCACCACCCTGTCAAATACTGATTTCGTGCCTTTGTCGAACTTTATCAGCACCTCCCCGGTGTCAGGGTTCTTTTTTATAAATCGTGTTTTTAGTCCCGCGTACAACGCGCTCGCAGAGTTCTAAAACAAATAAGTACATAGTTATTAAGAGGCCTTATTCCTTTTAATTTTTTTTTCATATTTTGACAAATGTATTAATAAATTCAACTAACTTTTTGAAGTTAATAATACTTTTCCCTGAGTTCTAGGAAGTAACAACGCTATTTGATGCTTTCATTGCGTGCAGTCGAAAATAAGTTGAAAAAACTAATTATCCGCGTGAATTTTGTCAATTTCGAGTACCTAGTTTTTGAAACAAAAATTATGAATGAAAAATTCAAACTGTAGGTTTCAAATATATACCAATAAATCCCAATAGCCCTCTTCTAGGTAGTAACATCAATAATATGGTAAGAAATATGTTTGATCATAGAGAAAAATGTCTAAAACGATTTAGCTTAAGGAATAAGGCCTCTTAATAACCTAGGAGGTGCCCACAACTTCGTCCGCGTATTTTTTTTTCTTTGCCGTAAACGGATAAAAAGTATCCTATAACCATCAGCTATCCCTGTACCACAATTGGTTAAAATTGCCCAGCCGTTTCCGCGTAATGCGAGGACAAAGGAAATTATTATAACAGATGGCGCCAGGATGGCACGGCGCCGCGCGCCCATACAAAACAAATCCTGCATCACGCTGTTAAGATTTTTCCTGAAATCATGACCCCACTCCATAAAAAATGATGTTCAATAGAAATCTAGAATTTTATAGTTGTATAGTTAATTAATTAATTGAGGTCACCTCAGATATAAAGAATCTTTTTATCGATTGATATTTTTTATGTGGTAATACCATCGATAAAAAGATTCTATACAAATATTTAGAACAGCGCCATCTCTCTCGCAGTCTTCGCACTTGCTGTAAAGCAATGAGGATTGGGGATCGTGCGTGTAAAACGCACATCCTAGGGTATGGCTAATGCGCATAAGCATTTCAAAAACATATATGACACAGAGGGCGCTCCAGTAGCGTAAAGAATTAAGGGATGAAAGATTTCGTGCGATTGACGTAGCGGTCGGATAGCTCAGTTGGAAGAGCAATGCGCCGGAAACGCAGAGGTCGCGGGTTCAAATCCCGCTTCGATTGCAGTAGATCGCATTCAATTTTTCTTTCTTAATTTACCTTTGTGTCATTATTTATACCTAAGGCTTTGTTTTATTCGCAGATAAAGGCAGGTAAGCGTATGCCAGGAGGTCAGCTCCTGCGATATAAGGACGTCATCAAACGCCATTTTACCGCATGCAACATCCCATGCGATAGTTGGGAAGACCTTGCACAACAGAGAGGGGTATGGCGCAGCTCTGTTCAGAAGGCGGTCGCTGTTTTTGAGGAGCGTCGCTTGCAAGACCTCGACGCAAAACGCCTTAACATAAAGACTCGTCCAAAGCCTTCCTATACATATACCTACAACAACAAGGGTGAGTTGCATTGCGCGCCGTGCAACAGAACCTTTAAAACCAAATTTGGTTTTGCAAGCCATATTCGAGCACATGATCGCCGCTCGTGAAGGTCTTGGAGCCAGGTTCGCCATTGACGGACACGTCAAGGAGGACATCATCAGATGTTGTTGTTGTTGTTGTCCTAAGGCACCCCGGAGGTGCAGAGGGCCTTCATCAGCTCGCACCACGCCTTTCTATCCTCAGCAACTTTTTTGGCCTCGCTCCAGCTCATTCCAACGGCTCGCAGCTCGCTCTCCACGGTGCGCCGCCATGAGTGTACAGGTCGTCCGCGTCTGCGCCTTCCGTCCGGCGGCTTCCACTCGAAAGCAATGCTTGCGTTGTTCGCTCCTCCACGTCGAAAGGTGACAGTGATAAGGAGATAGTGACAGTGATATAAATACCGGATCATCTTCGTCCGCAGCGCGGGCGCCGATGAAGAGTAACACACAGTAGAGACCGGCTCGCATCGTGGTCATAGTCAAACGTACGTAGTTCGCCCGTTGTTATCAACTTATACCGATACCTACTTAACTCGTGTAGCAATTAACTTATTCGCTACTTTACATTTTAAACTAGAAACTGCCCACGACTTCGTCCACGTAAAGCCTGACCACAAATATAATATACTTACTAGCGGCCGCCCGCGACTTCGTCCGCGTAGATTTTTGATGATGACAAAGGTATTAAAATAGGTAAGTGAATTTTATTCTTAGTTAAAATGGTCTAGACATATTACATTTCAAACAGTGGCAGAGACTGATATATGCAATTGTTAAAGAATTTTAGAAGATTTTCCAATTAGATTACGGGAATTGTTTGCAGGATGCTTAATATTTATTCCGTCAGTTACCTGATGCTTTTAATCTTTGGTAAAAATGACTCTGCAAGATATAGAGCGACGCATGGATTTGGAGTTAGAAACTGGGCATCTTAGTAATTATGAGTGAGATTTTAAAAAAGTTTAAGTAATATCGTAAGGCTGTTAAAACAATCTTAAACTCAGCACTGGAAATCGAGAGACGGAGGCAGTTTAATGAAGAGTATCTCTTTCAATAATATTGCGGAATTTCACTGGACCTAATTTTTTACACTGGCAATGATTTTATGATTGTTTGTCAACTAAGTCAATGCCATTTGTGGTGTTTTGTTTACGTTTCTTTAGAAGACAAATATTTATAAATATCCAAACATAATGCCGAAAATCATTTAGTCGTGGGCGTAATATAAATAATATAATACTATAAATAAAGCGTACCTACACACTTTTACTACACGAAAAGGTCAGGAAAAGAGCGCATTCCATTAAATGACATTACGAAGTTAACATCAGAACTGACAGGTATTTAAACTGATGTGATTATAGTGCGGTTGCGATACATTGGTTATTGTTGTAATAATGTTGGGTGACTCTAAATTTATGTTTATCAAATTAACTGGAATAGGCTATAGAGATCTCTGAATCATGAAATTTCTTACTTTGATATTCTCTATGTTGGCTGTGTGTATATAAGTTTGTAGCCATTACGTCGTCAAAACTGTTAGACCAAAGAAAACAACGCATATTGTTTTAGATATGTATATAAAATGATTTTCTTTTTAATTTCTCTGTTTTTGATTCATCTGTTACCTACTAATCAAATGATTTAGAAGATAATAAAAGTAAACATGTCATACAAAAAATGTTCAGTTGCCAATATTATGTTTTCGAACTACCTATACCTACTGACAGTTGCAAAAATTAAATTGTTGCCATAAGGTGCACTCGGGTAATTCCGAATGCTTTTTGCACTAGTTGGTAAGGTGTAAGTGTCTCCATGAACCAGTCAGTATAGCAAGGTTTTAAGACGGAAATAGTGAATAACTTACTTACTAGATGATATAGCCTAACAATCGATTACAGAATTTTTCATAAGTAATGTAAGTTTTTTAAAATACAAGCATTTCAAATCTAGTTTTTTTTTTCGTTGCCAACGGGCAATTCCGAATTGGTTCGGGTAAATCCGAATACACTTGAAAATGAGTTTTATGCGCTTCTTGCATAAGGGACATATTCCTTTTTTGATTGGAATTACCCTCCCTGCTCTTTTTACTCGATTAGGCTTATAGAAGTACATATACGTGTGTTTGTCAAGCTTTTATTTCGGAATTACCCGATCAGGAATCTGTGGTACTCAAACTTTAACCCTTAAAGTCTGGATGTATAGCCCCCTGTTTACATATCTTGACCATCTTTTTGCATTTTATTGATTTTTTTATTATTTTTTCAGGGCACCTAGGTTTGAACCCTGTTATTTTTTTATTTTTCGTCTTTAAGGGTACCTAAAGACACCTGCAAAAAGGACAAAAAAAATCCGGCTTGCAACGCCATGAATCCAGGAAAACATTCCCATACAATATGTGTGAAAATAATGATAATGTACTTAATAAAAATCCACATACCGAAAAAAACATTTTCCATACATGTGGAGCAGAATTTACTACGAGAGAAAAAAAATAGCGATTAAAAAATAATAGTTTTCATTTTCACACAAATATGTGAAAAATTTTCTTCGATTAGTGGCTTTTCTAACCGGTTTTTTTTTTGGCCCATATAAGTTTTGGATTGGCATAAAAAATAGTACATTACTGCAGACGCCGGGAAAATAAGGGCTTGCCGGCGGTAAAAGTTTTTTCTCAAACATGCAATGAAATATTGTCTTTGCGTTCCTTATAATAGGCTCGGAAGTATCGGTTTTTGGGCGCAACAACTCGAGAGGACTGTAAAGGGATTTCATACTGCTTTTCAGGCCTAGGCCTGCAAAGTAACTTTTTTTTTGTTTCAACAACAAGGTCATTCACACAGCTGGCTGGTTTGACAAAAAGCAGGTTTTGTTTTTAAAGGTTGGTTGTTAGACACTTGTGGAAAAAAAAATTCAAGATGGCGACTTTTTTTTTTTTCAAAATTTCAAATTGGTGCTAGGCGGCTAAAACTCGGTATCGGGGGGCTCTCGGGGCTCAAAAATATGAATCTGAAATCTTGTCCGAAAATTCGGTCAAATTCGGAAAATATCGAAAAAAAACGATTTGTATGGAGAAAATTTCAAATTGGTCCTAGGAGGCTGAAATTCGGTATCCGGGGGTTTTTGGGGCTCCTGAGTCAGAATCTGAAATCGGATTTTTTAAATTCAGTCAAATTCGGTATCGGGGGGCTCTCGGGGCTCAAAAATATGAATCTGAAATCTTGTCCGAAAATTCGGTCAAATTCGGAAAATATCGAAAAAAAAAAACGATTTGTATGGAGAAAATTTCAAATTGGTCCTAGGGGGCTGAAATTCGGTATCCAGGGGTTTTTGGGGCTCCTGAGTCAGAATCTGAAATCGGATTTTTAAAATTCGGTCTAATTCGGATTCGGGGGCTCTCGGGGCTCAAAAATATGAATCTGAAATCTTGTCCGAAAATTCGGTCAAATTCGGAAAATGTCGAAAAAAAACGATTTGTATGGAGAAAATTTCAAATTGGTCCTAGGAGGCTGAAATTCGGTATCCGGGGGTTTTTGGGGCTCCTGAGTCAGAATCTGAAATCGGATTTTTTAAATTCGGTCAAATTCGGTATCGGGGGGCTCTCGGGGCTCAAAAATATGAATCTGAAATCTTGTCCGAAAATTCGGTCAAATTCGGAAAATATCGAAAAAAAAAACGATTTGTATGGAGAAAATTTCAAATTGGTCCTAGGAGGCTGAAATTCGGTATCCGAGGGTTTTTGGGGCTCCTGAGTCAGAATCTGAAATCGGATTTTTAAAATTCGGTCAAATTCGGAAAATATCGGACAAACAATATTAAGTGTTATTCTTTGAAGTATATTTTTTTATTTCATTGTATGTTTGAGAAAAGCACTATACATGCCTCGTCGTGAAAACGGATTCCCGGCCTCGTATCACTATCCGGCCTCGCTCGCACGCTCGCTCGGCCGTATATACCTACTTGGCCGGAAATCCTCATTTTCCCGGCCTCTGATGTAATGTACTATTATAGACGGCCGACCGTAGCGATACCTACGAAGCCTGCAAGCCCTTTTCACGGCTTTCAAGCCAAACGGAACGTTGGGGTTGTGTAATAACGGTGAAAAAATTTTTAACAAAAAAAAGAACCGACTTCAGTAAAACTAAAAAACCAAAAATAACCCGTTCAAGTACAGATTACATTTGACTCACCCTTCGAAGTCGATCCCAAACCACTCAGTTCTTATATTTATATTATAGTTTATGCGAGGTTTGGCACCGACTTCGAAGGGTGAGTCAAATGTAATCTGTACTTGAACGGGTTATTTTTGGTTTTTTAGTTTTACTGAAGTCGGTTCTTTTTTTTGTTAAAAATTTTTTTTTTTTTTGCTTTTTAGTGATTCATATAAAAGTTCTAGTGGCCAAATCCTATTTACTGAATGTAAATTCTTGACTTTATCAATAAATTACCGAAAGCGCCGTACATGTCCCTATAACATTTGAAGAGTTCCCTCGATTTCTCCAAGATTCCATCATCAGATCCCGACTTAGTGCCAACGGGACCAACTCGGAGTTATACCCTTTCGATTAAAAAAAAATAATTGAAAATCGGTTCACGATTCTCGGAGATATCGAGTAACATACATAGAAAAAAAAAAAAAAAAAAAAAAAAAAAAAATTAGTTCGAATTGAGAACCTCCTCCTTTTTTGAAGTCGGTTAAAAATGAATTGGCTCACTTGTCGCATCGACGCTAGCGAGGGTTATCAACGATTAAATAAAATAATAATGTATTGACCATTTATTTGTTGCATTCAATATAGAGAGCAAATTATATTATTTATACATTATATACAGGATGATCAATCATAATGGGTCAGTAGGGAGAAAACGAAAACTATAAGAGATTGGGAAATCTGCTCTTAGGAACCATGATGGCGTCGATTTTAGATTTATTAAAAACTGCATTCAATTTTTTTTCGTATATCTCATGCATAACTGGGAATCGAACGCGGTTAAAATTGAAGAGGATAAAAAGAAAAAAAAAGATGTCAATCGATCCTATTTTTTATTAGCAACAAATATCTGTATAAGTGTACATACATTTAGAGTGCTCTAAGAGTCAGAAATTGCTGTTAAAGCTGAAAACGCTACATAAAAATATGCGTGCTGTCTAGGTATGGAAAAATAACTTTTTCCATTTTGACCATAATAATTCCCGTTTATGTTTATAGTTGTCATACAATAATTGTTTTGTTGAATTATGAGGATATTGGAAACAATTTCATATTTGCTTTTAGATAAAAAAAAAAGTCAAATGTTCGTACCTTATAGGAATGTCACTCTTTAACAGCAATTTCTGATTCTTAGAGCACTCTAAATGTATGTAAACTCCTACAGACATTTATTTGTTCTCAATAAAAAATAGGATCGATTGACATCTTAATTATTATTATTTTCTCTACTCAATTTCGACCGGGTTCGATTCCGGGTTATGCATGAGATATACGAAAAAAAATTGAATGCAGTTTTTGATAAATCTAAAATCGAAGCCATGGTTCCTAAGAACAGATTTCCCTATCTCTTATAGTTTTCGTTTTCTCCCTACTGACTCATTTGGATTGATCACCCGGTATATTATTTCACTATTTAACTGTAAAATGATACATTTCTAAATTTACACAAATTGAATACACCACCATGCCACATTTTATTGGCATTGCTGCGAACCACTGCAATACAAAATCTTTTTTTTTTTTTTAGCAATACAATACGTATTTAAAAGAATGCAACGTTACAAATACAAAAATAGCGATAGTACGGCGTGGTGGAGCGATAGAGTAATAAAAATAAATACTGATTTCGTTTACAAAGGACGATAAGTAATAAATTAATAAGTTAATAACGCGCTATAATATAGTTATAAGTACATGACACATTACAAATGGTTAAAATTGGTGGCTGTTAAATATAATAGTGGTATATGGTAATTCGAGCAAATTCCTGCATCCCGCTACGATGCAAATGTTTTTAGCTATCTTTTTAATCATTTCACTACTAGTATAAAAAGACAAATGCGGCACGTTCACTTGCGACGTAAATCGGTAGAGCGTGGGCGCTAGTATCGTGTACGTGTACGTGTACGTGCGTTCCGAGGCAGAGCGTGGCAGCCACTGAATATGCCACACTGGTCTGGGGACCGGCATGTACTTGTAGCGGGAAATGTTAATCGCGGAGTGCGCCCCGCCTGGTTATACTTACACATCGCGTCAATAACTTAATTTTGATTGTTTGAGAACCACTGGCTGTCACTTTGAAAAACAAGGTCGGATAATTCCGGCCACGGAATTCCCCACTTCGGGTAAATCTGAAAATTTAATAAAATACAAGCTACAATAGATTAACTCTATTTAAAATGGCTAAAAAACGAAAATCTCTTAAACACAAAAGCAGTCAATTCATTTACTCACCAAATTACAGAGTTAGCGATGGTCGTCTAATTCCGAATGTCAAAAAGGCGGGAATTTTTCACTCGCTCACTAATCTGATGCGCCACGCGCGTAGTTTTGTCGCTAGCGTCTCAAGCTAACTGACGCGGCAAGGGAGATACTTGAACTTCATAGGGAGTGTAGCCAGAGCAAATAATGTAGCCGCGTTTAGTAGATAATGGTCATTTTCGGAATAGCCCGATTTTCGGAATTAGCCGAGTGCACCTTATACATTTTTAAAAAAAAGGCGCCCTCTTGACTTTTACTTTTACCTTAGTGGGGTATCAAATACAAATCTTTATTGCACACCTCCAACATCAAGGAATATACAACACACATGAAATACATTAAAATAACAGGCAGAGGTAAACAACAGGGGGGTATCCTATAGGTAACCATCTATGTCGAGCAATCCCTGGTTGGATTGGTTCGCGTGGTGTTAGGAGAACAATTTTACCTACAGATATAGAGCTTGTAAAATCAGGTAACTGATTTCACTAGATTGAACTATGGGAGAGCTGTAACACCTAGCACCCTAACAACCTTAGTGCCCTAACGCCCTACAGCCCTAGCCCTACAATAAGGTATAATAAATACGTATATAAATAAGGTCAGGAACGCGGATGTGCCCGAGAACCCGGTTCGTCAACGCTCATGGGACGACGTAGGGGTAAAGCGGGTGTTTGACGCTCTCGGAGAAGAAGCCGTGGGTGTAGATAGAGCGACTCTCAACGCCGTGTCGAGGCCTGAATCTGGAGCATGGCTTCATGCACTTCCTTCACCTCATCTGGGTACCTTGCTCGATAACGACTCGTTGCGGGTGGCCGTGGCTTTCCGCTTGGGCTGCGATGTTTGTGAACCTCATGTATGCATCTGCGGCACCATGGTGGAGAGCAACGGTCACCACGCTTTGAGTTGTTGTCGGTGTGCTGGGAGATTCTCTCGCCACTACGCCCTAAATGACATTGTCCGGAGAGCCCTAATTTCGGCAAATGTTCCATGCGTGCTGGAGCCCTCAGGCCTTAGCCGGACGGATGGGAAAAGGCCGGATGGTATGACCTTGGTGCCGTGGCAGAAAGGTAAGTGCCTATTGTGGGACGCCACATGCGTCAGCACTTTTGCAGCTTCACACCTTGGTCATACCACCAGGTCAGCTGGCGCAGCAGCGGAAGTGGCGGCAAATAGGAAGCGTGAGAAATACTCCGCTCTCACCAATTACCTGTTTGTCCCACTCGCGGTGGAAACTACCGGTGTTTGGAGCTCCGACGCACTAAAGTTCCTGAGGGAAGTGGGGCGTCGGTTACGAGAGAGAGGCCATGACACCCGTTCCGAGTCGTTCTTGGTGCAGAGGCTGTCCATCGCGGTCCAGCGCGGTAACGCGGCGAGCGTGTTGGGCACTTTTGCACCGGGAACGATTCGGGGCGGGCTTTTTGATTAGATAATATTTAGGTTTAGTTATTAGTTTTATTGTTTAATTTAATTTATTGTTATATTTTATTCTATATATAAGAACCATTACCAATATAATGTCATATTATTTGCCGATAGTACACGTTATTTGGATTCAGGTCAGGATGTCTGCACCAAGCGACCTAAGGTAACAGACGGAAAGGGTCTGAAGAGGGATTTTCCCACTGCCAACCACACAGACTCATGGTGGTCGATCGTACTGATGGTTAAGTGTGTCTTGACCACAGTGGGAGGAAACGTGAAGTGAAACAGCGTCTACGACAAGAATATAAAAACTCATTTATTTACACTTTCTTATGACTATTTATACACCAAACCCAAGTAACACACGGGCTGCA
The DNA here is from genome assembly GCA_947623375.1 of Apotomis capreana. Lineage (NCBI taxonomy): Eukaryota > Metazoa > Arthropoda > Insecta > Lepidoptera > Tortricidae > Apotomis > Apotomis capreana. Next base: position 6,988,049 of record OX392520.1, read on the forward strand.
TAACCTCTTATTCAGCCCCTATACGACTTAAATTAGCTATATAAGGGCTGTATAAGCGCTTATACAGCCTGTGTGTAACTTGGGAAGGTTTATATGTGGGTCTGTACAGTGCGTTATTTGTGTATTTATACAATTGATCACAACGTGAGCCGTAAAATTTCGTGCGCTGCAGCCTCTTGTCCTTAGTTGTCGTCTGCTGAGTTGCAATCCATGTTTACGGCACGTGAACAGAGCTGAAATCCTGCTCTGGAAACAATGACCCCTCTCCACAGAAAACTGTTTTTAATACAATTTTATAACAGTACCTACATATTACCTACACGGTGCGAATTAATGCAGTTTAGGTGAGTGGCGAAATTGATTGCATGGATAATTCGCTATGGGACTTATGTGAATTCATTTCGTTATAGCATTGAGCTCAAATGGCAACATTTTAACCTGTACCACAGAGTAAAACGTTACAAAAGGTTCACTCCACGTTCACTCTTTTGAACTCTGTCAAAATCCGCCAACGGTATTTTATTGTTTGCTTGTATAAAATGAGACGCATCTCTATCTGCAGGCAACGAGTTAAAACGATTCACTTTCAAGCATACTTACCTTACCATGTAGGTATTATATTTATTAACTTTACTTATGTCCAAATTGTCCGAAAAAAATAATTAGTTACATCGAAAACTATCGTATGTCTCATCTCAGACATATATTTGTGTATGATTGTCCCATAATATTTATTTATATTTATATCAAAATACATAAACGGTACGGTACCTACGTCATAGAAGTCGACATATGCAGTATACTTGAAACACTTAGCTTAATTCACCTGGGTGAATCAATTATACTAATAGTATCCTTTATTCACTTTGTGCACCTAGTGAGTGCATCAAGTTTACTAAAAGTTGACTTGATGCACTCGTCTGCTGGCATGGGTGCATTAAGTTAACTTTCGGTGTACTTTACGCACCCAGTGAGTGCATCAAGTTTACTAAAAGTTGACTCGATGCACTCGTCTGCTGGCATGGGTGCATTAAGTTAACTTTCGGTGTACTTTACGCACCCAGTGAGTGCATCAAGTTTACTAAAAGTTGACTTGATGCACTCGTCTGCTGGCATGGGTGCATTAAGTTAACTTTCGGTGTACTTTACGCACCCATTGAGTGCATCAAGTTTACTGAAAGTTGACTTGATGCACTCGTCTGCTGGCATGGGTGCATTAAGTTAACTTTCGGTGTACTTTACGCACCCAGTGAGTGCATCAAGTTTACTAAAAGTTGACTTGATGCACTCGTCTGCTGGCATGGGTGCATTAAGTTAACTTTCGGTGTACTTTACACACCTTTGAATTCTAAGGCCACTGTCTACAAAACCCTTTTTAGGGTTCCGTAGTCAACTAGGAACCCTTATAGTTTCGCCATGTCCGTCTGTCTGTCTGTCTGTCTGTCGGTCTGTCTGTCTGTCTGTCTGTCCGTCCGCGGCTTAGCTCTGTGATCATTTGTGCTAGAAAGCTGAAATTTGGTATGAGTATGTATCACTTAGTTAAGGGACGATGCTACTATCACTTTCAAGAGAGTCTTGTGAGAAAGGCGAAGGCATTAAAGGTATTTAACTCAAAACAAGGTCGCCGCTGTGTGTGTAAATATGAACGTATGCACCCATTTCTGGAATATTTTAACAAATATTGGCTAAAAAAAACGTTTCGAATGCAATAGACACCGCACTAACAATTATGTCGAGGGCTGGCATAAATACAAGCTTGAGCAAGAACATTAAGAAATACAACAGAAATTTGGTAGACTTGATTGTTGCATTTAAAAAAGATGCCAACACCATTCGGAAACCAAATTCACGAAAATCCAAAAGTTTAATTAATGACCAGTTAATACGGGAGACCCAACTAAGTCTGTTAGATGGACACAATACCGTAGGCCACTTGCTTGAGATTATTCGCTAGCGAAACTTTAGATGAATAAGGTTTTTTTTTCTATCCAATAAAGCTTTCAGGTATTTTTATCCTCCTATTTAGTTAATGATTTTATTGTACAGACTCAAATGGAAGAATAAGTTTAGTTTTTTGCTTGTTTTAAATACTTTCATCTTGCGTTGGATGAAAATATTATTGAAGCACAATGATATCCTGTTTATAGTCATTTTAATAGTTTTGTTTCATTCGCGGAAGCAGATCGATGTGAGGAACTACATGCTACTAAGTGCTATGGATAACGTACTTAAATAAAAGTGTGCGGAAAGTGGTTTGTTTGCATGTAAACTTATTTGTGTCTTATTTATTTATTTATTTATTGATACAAAATCCACAGCACAAGTTACAATATTTTTTTAACAGATACATATTTGTTTAACATTGGCCAATTACGGATTTACATTATACAGACTTATCACTAGCAAATAAAAACTAACGTTGCGGTAGGAGACGCATACAGATAAGTGATCAACTGAGTATTAAGTAAATATCCAAGGTGGAAACATATTATAAGAAACTGAAAAATAAACATAAAAGTAAATGTTTTAACAGTTATTGAGGAACCAATGGTAAGCTGAATAAATAAAGAGAGATTTGGAATGGCAGGTGTTGCATTGATGTTGAGTGTGTGTGTGTGTGTGTGTGTGTGTGAATGATTTCAAACTCGGCAACTCACGCTGACGACAGATGCTCAGTAATCATCCTTCTGAAACAGGTTCTGGTCAGGTAGAAGGGGTCAAATGACTCAAAAAGAGTGTTATAGTACGTGGAAGGCGACTTGCGAGGCAATTGGAACCATACTTCGTACGATTAAAGGGCACAGCAAACAGAGTGGTATGTCTGGTTCGCTGGGTTGTAGCCTTGAGTTTAAGGAGTGCTGACGACAAGTCGCAGCAGTCCAAAGACCCAGAGCATGCATCGTGGAGCAACAACATATCGCGAACCAAACGTTTGTTAGCAAGTTCAGTAAAATTGTGTAGCCTACAAGAGTCTGGATATTGTGTTATTGTGCTACGCATCCGAAAATTTAAGTGGTTTAAAAACTTCTTCTGCACTCTCTCAATAGCAGAACAATAAGTGACATACTGCGGATTCCATATTGTACTACAGTATTCGAGGACGCTACGGACATACGCATAGTACAGTATTTTGATGCAGTGAATGTCATGAAAGGGCTGAGTGACTCTAAGGATGAATCCAAGATTGCGATATGCTTTATTGACGATATAATCCACATGGTTAGAAAAGGTAAGTTTCGCATCTAGGAACACACCAAGGTCTCGGACTTTATCCACCGTAGCAATTCCTACATTAATGATCGTATATTGATAGTTTATTGGCTTATTACGGCGCGTGAAGCTGATATGGTTGCATTTATTCACGTTGACACTGATGCGATTATCTTTGTAATATTCCGAGAGTCGATCCAAATCTTGCTGCAGCAATACACAGTCATGTTCTGATTTAATATGCCGGTAAACTTTTTTGTCATCCGCGAACAACAGAAAACGAGAGTTCCTGAAGCAAGAACCAATATCGTGGATGAAAGCAACGTCTGTCTTAATTTTTCCTCACTCGATTATTGAACCTAAAGTCAAGCTCGTATTTAACAGACCAATTAAAAAAACACTGCATGATTTGGAAATGGGTCGCAGCAATAACGATATATAAATAAAAGACCTAAAAAATTTGATACTTTCAATTTTTTTCGTCATATTGAGACCTTGACTGTAAAGTCGCCTTCAGGCATAACGCCTCGAACACACGACTCTATTTTCAAGGCATTAGAGTGCATGTTCAGATATTTTGAGCACCCTGAAAAAATAATATAGATATTTGTGATGGCGACTGTACATTGACTTTAAGAATAATAACGACAGCGTTTTTGTTTGGTTTTGTTTTCTTGGAGAGAAACAACTAGTATTTAATAATTAACTGAATGCACAGTCAGCATCACATTGTTTGTAGCAGCCAAGGCCGCGAAATAGATCGGAATAAAGGTGTGTAACAATATAATAATTTGGCGGCATTGGCTGCTACGAACTATGTGACGCTGACTGTACTTATGCCAAAACCAAAATGCACGTGTGGACAACACCACAGTGCACAAAATTATCTTTCAGTAATAGTACATTACGGCAGAGACCAGTAAGTAAGCCATACTGGCCGAGTAGGAATTAGACGGACCGAGCCGTAGGCGAGGTCCGGATATAATACGAGGCCAGGATGGCTCTTACGGTCGAAGCAAGTATAGTGCTTTTCTCAAAAATTAAACAAGAAAATTAGATTAAAATTATATTTTATAGGTGACATTCATATTCGGCCATTTTCCAATGAATATTTTTGTTATATCCCATTTTTATTATTACACATTGTGATATTCGTCGTCGCAAGCACCATTAACTCCCATGATAACAACCTATAACAAAAATAATTATGAGTTTATACTTGGATAAAAGATATAGTTATATCGTTATCAAATAGTGGCAGCATTTATTTACCTTCATCGCCAAACTGTTTATCATCTAGAGCTTGATTTAAGAACTTTTCTATATTTTGCTGCTGAATATTTGTGATTTCTTTCCTTTGTAGCCATCCGATTGTCTCAGAAAGATTGTTGAAATATTCAGACCTTATCACACGTTATCTGACTAACTATTAACTTGATTTTCTTCCTTCCATTTAATGAATCTCTTGTATTTTTTTATATCTCCTTGGATTTAGTCGGAAGTAAATTATTTTAGCTAACTCTGCCTCCGCTTTTAAGTATGGAGGAGTGCCGTCTATTCGGAATCAGACTCGTCTGAACTCATTTTTGCTGAATTATTGTAATAGATCACACAAACAAATTTGAAATGTTTGTCTTTTAATTTAAATCCCGCCTTAATTTCTTTTTTTATAAATACTGCGTTTAATTATTTGCACTGTCTTACAAATCTAAGTCTTAAAGATAAAATTTAATTATTTTTATACATTGTTGTATTTTCTAACTAATTTTCATATCATAAAGCTTACCTTCAATTTTAACTCCGAGGTTTTTTCTAAACGACACAAAAAAGGAAAGAATTCCGAAATATCATTGTCATTTTACACAGCACAATTATGAACTAAACGCTGCATACAAACTTCCGCACTAAACCTTGTCGCTACTTTTTTTTTTAATATGCATCTTGAGTTACGTTTATACTGCCAATAGTACTAACCTCTTTTTATTTTACATTTGCTCTTAGTGTAAATTGCAAGTGTATACTGCAATGTCGTCTCTTTCTATTTAATCTATGAAAAAGGGACGCCACTTTTTAATTTCTACAATTTGCTCTCGCACTGTACTTATAATTAAAACAATTTGTGGAATGCATCCTTTTTACATTTATATACAACCTCATCGCCTTCACATCCTTAGTTTTTTTATAGGTCGGTGACGATGTAAATCGTGTTTCGATATTCAAATATCTTGATACGTAATAGGAATTACATACTTACTTACTGGACAAATATTGATTCCAAATTTAAAATCTCGCTGTTTACTGGACACTTCTAAAAAGTCTTCGGTATGTTCCACTTACTGTAGTCTATCTAGCGATGGTAAGGCAACATTACATGTAATTTTTGAGAAAACTTAATGTACCTACCGCCTACTCAGGTGCACAAAGTTTACTTGAAATATCGATGAAATTTATTCTAATGCTGAAAGTCTATTAAATGTACTTTTAGTGTACTTGATTCACCTGGGTGAATCAAGCTGAGTGTTTTAAGTATACTACAGGCGACAAGCTCGTGCAACACGCTCGGTTGGCCGCCGCCTCGACTGATTGGCTCTCCTGATGATGAATCGCGTACAGTTTCGAAAAATGTCGAGCGATATTTTACTTCTACGACATGAGTAAACCCGTTTATGTATTTTGTTGTCGACTAACCGGCGTAGCATTCAAACCCATCCTCCAGGGGCACGACCATCCACAATCTCGATTAAAATTCGGATGAAGACTACTTTCGATAGCCTCCCGCACTTTCCGCAAAATGAATAGTAGGTACGTCGGTTTTCGACGGTCTGTATCAAACTTGTCCGGCAATTCCTTAGTTCGTGGCCTCTGCAGTAATGTACTATTTCTCCCAACCTGTACTTACCTGACGTGTTTGGAACCCAGGTTAAGCACCTAATTACTGAGTTTACCTTCTTCGGGTTTCATGAGGTTCTGGTACCGTTAGTTACGATTGAATATTTTATGCTTGAAACAAGATGCGATTGAAGATTATTGAGCAAAAAGTATTAGAGCGTAACCAAAGCTTAATATGATAATCTAAAATAAAACGCACTTTTATAAATACAATTTATTCAGCAAGTCACTAAGTCAATAGTTAATAAAAACGCAACACTTAAACGAATTTCAAGTCTTTGTACAAGGCATCTGTCGCGGCGTTGCGCGGGGAGCAAAGCAACTCTTTGTTCACTAGTTAATTATAGGTCCCATTATCTGTCTGTATCTTTCACAGAAAGTATGCGAATGTTGTGGAAGTTTTTGAGCAAAGATATATGTTTAGTTGGAATGATTATAACAAAATTGATAACTCCGCTGATAGATCATGAAATGTCGATGTATTTTGCATGATTTTGCTCCCCGTTCGCTACTCATTAGTTAAATATCGTCGTGCTGGGAAAACGTTCGTCTTGACTCATTAAATCGCTGGTTAATGCAAGTTATATTTTAAATGCATGTTTTGTTTACGTATGTGATTTCTATTTAATGTCGGCTTAGTTAAGCAACGATTTAAATGAACTCTATATAATTCTTCGAGTTTTTTCCCAACCCTAATTGTTACAATTTCCTTAAATTAAGGACGAAAAATGCACGTGTTAGAAAATAATATGTAATTATAAATATATAAACGTCACGAGCAAAATATAATCTGAGTATTTATTATACAAATAAATATGCCAAATATAAATGGTATTCAGCCGTCATTTTCAATGACGTCACTTATAAGTGGGCCAAATCTTTCAGTGTAGTTTATGTAAGTACGTAGCAGTACGAGACGTTTTCAATATCCGGAATGTATAACACATTTATAAAGGATGGACTTGTTTAAAACTTCATAATTTCTGTAAAAAAAAAAGAAATAAACTAAGATAAATCAAACTCACTCTAAGTGTCATGACGATCCGTAGCCATAAGTTCATGATCTATGTCTAAGCGGACAGACCACTTGGAAGAGATTACTATTTAACACATTCACTGTCCGTGTCCCATATCATGCAAGCCTCTATTACTACAGATCCACAGAGACATAAGGTTCACATGTCAAACTGGGACAGTGAATGTGTTGTTATCGTCGGGGATAGTGCAATACCGCGTAAATAACAGCTGTCGATAAAGTTCTCATTTCAATAAAATACTTTTTCTACTCCAGTACTTTTTTCTGTCATTTATATAGTTGCTAACTCTAATATAAAGACATAAATTATGAAAGTCTGTAAAAGTCTATACTCTACTGCACAAAAAAGCACTGCTAAACGATGTTATAATGTCGCCAAAAAAGCATTACTTAGTACCACAGATTACAAAATAAACAGATGCATTCACACAATTTGCAATTAAAAAAAAACTTATTGTGCTAATGCATTGCTGCCAACTTAAAAAAATAGTTTTATCCTCTGTGCATTGATGTATAGTATAGTGAACGTATACCTTTAGGTATAAGTTCATAAGTTCATTCATTAATGAACAATAATTATTGTAACTGTGGCCATATCCCACCAGCATCCTCAATAAACAGTCATCAAGCGGAGGAGGTGCCCCTTGGTATTTTTGAGTCCGCCCGTCCTGTGCTTAATGTGCAATCACCTAGTCATGTAAGTAGAACAGTTGTGTACTCAGACCAGATTGGCTCAGGAATGGGTTCAATGTTAGGTAACAAACTCAGTCAAAAAGTGTCAAATTTCTGTTATCCTAACATAAGTATGAGTAAATTTTGTCAATATCTTTCAAAGGGAAGCTTTGATGACAGGACTACATTAGTCATTATGGTAGGAAGTAGTCATAATGTAGATAAGTCTTGTATAGATAAATTAATATCAACAATAAATGACATTGAAACATCTGGCATAGGTAAAATCATACTGTGTGCACTACCATACTCACAGAATATGCCATATTACTATAACAATAGAATAGCACACCTTAACTCCATATTATACAATGCTATATGTTTCAATAAAAAGGTGCATTTCTTTGACATAAATAAATTTATCAAGCGCTTCAAATTGACCTCTGAAAAGATAACTATGCCTAAGAAATGTATTCTTACACTAGTGGATCTTTTAGCTTTTAACATAGAGCCAAATAGATTTTATACCTCAGTTAGTGGGCTCAAACATGTCTGCAGTGGCAATACACCTTTGTCACATTTAAACTAGATTGTAAGACAGCGGAAACATCTCTGAATATTAACATTGTTCACCAGAATATTCAGGGTTTTTCCAGCAAGGAATTAGAAATAGGCTTATTCTTAGATAATAAGAATATTCAAGTTATGTGTATTACTGAGCATTGGCTGAGACGAGAACAGTTGATTTTTAATTTTGTTAATTTTAAATTAGTGAGCTGTTTTACTAGAACATTTTCCATTCATGGTGGGTCTCTTATTATTGTTAAAAGTTCCTTAAAATCCAAAGAACGAGAAGATATTGTCAATTTTTCAATAGAACGAGTCATAGAAATTGCTTGTGTAGAATTAGAGAATTATGTAATTATATGTGTTTACCGACCACCGGCTACTGATTTTTATTCATTTGAATCAACTATGGAAAATGTTTTAAAAATTGCATGTAAAGGTAAAAAACATGTTATAGTTTGTGGAGACTTTAATGTTAATTTACTTGAAATGACCAGTGATACTGTTAAGCTGTTAAGTTTGTTCAAATCTTTTCATTTGGTCAATATGTTCCTGGAGCCTACCCGGGTAGGTGTAACTAGTAAAACCTGTTTAGATAATATTTTTTGTGATTGCGATTACTTAGAAAAGGAAATATTTAAGTGTTTTAATTCAGATCATAGAGGACAGAAAGCTTCTTTTCCTAACACTTTAAAGGAAACACCACAAACTATAACATGCAGACCCATTACTAGTTATCGTTTGGAATCATTCAAAAATGAAATTCATAATGATCTTTGCATGTTACCTCTTTCATGTAACGACTTAAATAGTACTTACAAAGATTTAATTGGCATAATAATGGATCAGTTCAATACACATTTCAAAAAGAAAACTATTTCTGGGTCAACTACAAAAACAAAGTTTAGTGAATGGGCTACTGTAGGTATTCATAGAAGCAGAACCAGGCTTTATGAACTGTATGGAGAGAAGGAAGTGAACAAGGACGCAGTTTTTTTAAACTATGTTAAGAACTATTCAAAATTGTTTAAGCAAGTGTGCATAGCTGCCAAAGCAAATTATATTAGTTCTAAAGTCAAAATGTCGGACAACAAAGTGAAAACTATTTGGAATGTTATTAACAGAGAAACTGGTAAATCCAAAACTCGCAATTGCCAAGTCAACATTGTCAGAGAAAACGGGCAGACTATGTCAAATCCTGATGTTGCCTCGGCATTCGAGGATTATTTTTCCAACATTGCAGTTAATACCACAAAATGTTTACAATCATCTGCATCCGAAGCCCATAACTTACTTTGTGCTAATTGTAAGAAATGTGATGTTGAGTTTCAATTTAGTCAAGTAAATACAGTAGATGTTATTAAAACATTTAAATCACTCAATTTAAAGAAAACAGAGGATTTATGGGGAGCATCAGTAAAAATAATTAATCATATTATAGATTCAATTGCGCCTTACCTAGCTTTGATTTACAATAGTTGCATAGAAGAGGGAGTTTTCCCAAATCTTATGAAAATTAGTAAAGTCATACCTCTTTTTAAATCGGGTGATTTGAGTGATCTGACTAATTTCCGTCCGATATCTATACTACCTGTTTTAAGTAAAGTTTTCGAAAAATTAATGTTGAAAGATCTACTAGGACACTTCAATAGAAATAAATTACTCTCTAGTAAACAGTTCGGTTTCACAAGGGGACGTTCCACGACTGATGCAGCATCTGTACTTATTAAACACATTTATGATAGCTGGGAGGAATCTTGTGATGCGATTGGGATCTTCTGCGATCTTTCTAAGGCATTCGACTGCGTTCATCCTGGAACACTCATTTTGAAATTAGAACATTACGGTCTGTCTTCAAATGCTTTAAGCCTTATGTCTTCATATCTCAGTGATAGAATGCAAATAGTGGATGTAAATGGAACCCAGTCCAATGGAGCTATAGTTAAGCTAGGAGTGCCACAGGGCTCTATTTTAGGTCCATTTCTATTTTTGGTTTATATAAATGACTTACCATCTGTAGTAGATAATCTTTGTAATATAGTACTATTTGCTGACGATACATCATTAATTTTCAAGGTTAACCGGAAATCAACCGACTATGCAGAAATTAATTGCACACTAGATAAAGTGCTTAACTGGTTTACTACTAATAATCTTCTATTAAATGCCAAGAAAACGAAATGTGTTAGATTTGCTTTACCGAATGTTACGGCGGTAGATTCTACTATATTACTAAATGGTGAATGTTTAGAAATGGTGAATAAGGCATTATTCTTAGGTATAACATTGGACAGTCATTTGCAATGGAGTCCACATATAGCAGTGCTTGCAGGTAAATTAAGTTCAGCGGCGTACGCTGTTAGGAAAATTAGACAATTGAGTGATGTAGATACAGCTCGCTTAGTTTATCATAGTTATTTTCATAGTGTCATGTCATATGGTATTCTGGTTTGGGGCAAAGCAGCTGACATTCAGACTATATTTGTGCTACAAAAAAGAGCGATTCGTTCTATATATAACCTGAATTCTCGTGACTCCTTAAGAGACATTTTCAAAGATATAAACATCTTAACTGTAGCGTCCCAATATATTTATGAGAGTATTATGTATGTTATTAAAAACCTAGATTCATTTACAAAAAATTCCGATGTCCACAATTTTAACACTAGAAATAAAAATAAAATTGCTATTAGAAAGTTTCGTGTTCGTAAAGTATATAAATCATTTTTAGGCCAATGTATTCATTTTTATAACAAGTTACCTGATCATGTTTTAAAATTAGCCTTTCCATCTCTCAAAAATTATTTAAAAAAATCTCTAATGTCAAAAGCATATTATACAGTAGAGGACTATCTGACAGACAAAAATGCATGGCCTGAACCAGAAACCGAGTAACTGACTCCTTCTTAGATTGTACCTGACTAGTTTAAGGGACACAGTTCTAATAAGAAAGCATATCAAACGTACATAAATTGTGATAAACCGTCATACTTTCTTGTAGTTTCTATATTTCATTCTTAAACGTTTGCTTATTTATATCTTAGAATACACTTTTAATATGTTTTCTTCGAGAACTACGTATAGTTAAGTTCATATTACTGTAATAGTTAAGTACTTATCCTTTATGAAAAAATGACTGACTGTTGAGTTTCTTTCGGCGTTTCTTCTCAACAGTGGTCTCCTCTTGTGAAATGCCGGTAGACTCAGACATGTAAAAGTGCCCTTGTGGCCTACTTGCAGAATAAAGTTCATTATTTCATTATTTCATTATTTCATATTTTTTTGAACATACAACTGTTGCATAAAATACTATAGCATGTGTTTGAATATTGATTCGTATCTACACTTGTTACTTACGCGGTATTACACTATCCTCGGCGTTATGCAACTTGGCATCTTTATTATACTTTACCATGACATGTAATGGCACGGATCGCACTGGAACTATAATATAATACTTTACGCAATATTAACGCTAAATAAAAATACGCGTACGCTAAAATTTGGTGCAAACTAAATAAAGAAAAAATACGCGTGATTCTATGACAACTATGCTTCGGTCCTAGACAACAGATTTAGATAGATACGCCACTTTATCATCTTGTGCCGATGACAATTATGGTTGAAAATGTATTTTACACTGTAGGCCAATATTTTTATGCCAAGTTTTTTTTTTATATTATTAGCTCAGTTCTGGTTCTGTGGCCATTCTTAGACCATCATCAGGATACAAATAGCTGTGTTGTGTGTGTGTAACCTATATTATTAGTAACTGAAAATAATCTGTGGCTGACCCTCCAATCCTTGTCTATGACACTATAATGTAGGTATACATTGCACTCAATACCTTAACCGAACTACTGGAGTTTCATGTCGTACAAATGTGAGCAAAATATATCAAGATATTGGGTTTCAGACTTGAATTAAAAAGATTTACTGACGATTAGAATTTATCATGTATAAAAAAATAAAGTATAGCAGTTCACTGATTAGTTGGCCACAAAACAGATAGGTACAGAAATCAATCTACATACAAGCGCGCTCGAGCAAACGCACACATAGACATTGCTAACGGACACGTCAAGCGGATGGCGCTCGCACTGGTCTGAACTGGTCCGAGATTAGCATGAAGTTTTATTTTGTCGTAATAATTGATTTAAAACACTCACTGAGATTCATACAGGTAACAAGGGAATCGGGGAGTATTACTGTGAACACAGAAACGGATTGACAGAACCAACCAACCAATATAATCATAGCGTGAAGTCTCGCCTGTTATACGGAGTACTATACCTTATTTTCGTATACCATGGAATTTATATAATATTTTAAACACATTTGTAGGGCAATGTCACTCCGTGGATGGCGAATTACACAACTAAAATATACAAGAAATGCACTTAAACTTGAGCTAACTCTGAGAACACTTGCCGAGAAAGATTCGTCATCATATTACTACTACTACTACTACTCTGGCTCAGTGACCCAAAGAGGATCTTGGCCTCTGACACAAGAGAACGCCATTCGCCGTCATCATATTAATAAGTGATTATAGTGATGTGCATAATATCACAGTAGCTCAGGGGTTAGAGCACTACTCCAGAGTAGAGGTCGCGGGTTCGCTCCCGTTTCGTTTCGTGATTATGTGAAAAGCTGTATCAATAGAATGTAACAAGTGACTAACGATAGTAACGCCTATGGCTATTCTTTCCAACTTGACGTATCTTTCTCGGACAGTAGACTCTCACAAATATCGATTGAAGACGAAAAACACCATTATTACAAGTGGGTCAGTTTTTTTTTGTTGTACACCTCACTTTTATTTTGGATATTTTAGGTACTTTCTACTCAGAATCACGAGCTGTTTCGATCTAATTTGGAGAAAAAGAGTGTCTCAATATGTTTTCGTTGCATTCCGTTACCATTTCTAGTACGTTTATATAACCTAATATAGCAATAACGGAATGGAAAAACCGAAATAATATATGAACATTTTGAACCCAACTAAAAAAAAAAAGGTGTACAACAAATAATGAAATAACGATGGTCACATACCATATTTGGTCGCCCATTTTCATGGCATGGCTTCTTTTTTCATTCTAAAGAAATCCGTACGATAGGAGCAGCTTTCACTAGGTACTAGTGAAAGAAAAACAGTGCTATACCGGGTGTTTCCTGTAATAGGAGCGATAAATTGAAACATAGATTTTTCGCTTGAAACTGGACAACATTTGTTAAGCAACTTCTGAAAATAACGTGTATTAAATGATATTTTGTAGAATAATGTTTAGACAAAGAAGCAATGTATTGCGAAATGTCCGATATTAGTAGAGTAACAGCTATGTCAATGCTCAGGGAATGTCAAAGTTGGACGACGTACATTGAAAATAATATTTAATTTGTTTAGAATAATAAAATTCTGAAAACTGACTTTTTTTAAAGTTGCTGAACAAATGTTGTTCAATTTGAAGAGTAGAATGTATATTTTAATTTATTGCTCCTGTTACAGGAAACACCTGGTATATAGCTAACTATATAGCTATAGAAGAGAGAATAAAAAATCAAAGGGCCCCTTAATTTTGGATGCCGGGTTTAAACTCCTTAAATACAGCATGAACAGGGTTCGAAAGGATAATTATCACGATAAATATCATTGTAATTATCGTGAAAATAAGAGTGGATAGTTATTGACTGAAATTACGCCGTGAAAGTTAACTATATTCGAATTCGCCCTTACAAGAAAAAAATCAGTTCGGATTATGCAAAGTTGAGTGAACTTAGTGAGTCATTGGTTAGATAAGTTAAATATTGAATTAATTAATAATTATAAAATGTATTTGTTTTTATTCATTTTTCTGTTAGAATTTGTTAATGAAACAATTTAACAAATTAATTTCTTACACTGGAGATTATTATCTGATAACTATCCGATAATTATCTGATAATCAACCGATAATTATCAACAAGCGCAATTCTTTTGATAATTTCGAACCCTGAGCATGAACTTAAGAGAATAAAATTAATTTGGGATTTAACATAATGTAGTAACTCACTATTGTGATGTTCCCTTTTCACTGTTATTTTGAAGATTGTATAAGAAAATTACAAATTTGTTAAGTGTGTAATTCAAGTGTTATTTTCTTGAGCAGTGTAGATGTCTATTATTGTCATACTACATATATGTTTAAATTGTTTACTGTTAAATGAATATCATTATCAAAAGGCACCTATCTTTCCTAGCGAGTGACATTATTACCTTCACATGCTCTAGCTATCGTGATGATAATTTTCTGATTTAGGCAACTTAGTGTAAAAAAAATCTACTAACCATTTATAGAGGTCGCAGTTTCAAAATGACATTAAATGATTGAGAAATATTAGAAAAACAAATTTACATAAATAAATGAACGTTTAAATTGTTGTCTTTATTGATTATAAGGTTCGACATTTTTACACTTCTAATTATTTATTTAGAGTTTCAAGTTGCCTTAAATCAAATTGGTGTTTCATATTTATAAATCTCATTATTCATTACAAATAAAACCATTCTACTTGGCAGTATATTGGCTTAGAATGTTTGTTAATTAGGAATCATTAATATTTTCGTTTAATCTCAGAATTATATGTATGTTGTCGAGGATATCTAACGAGCCTAATTTCATACAAATGAGGTTTTTTTTTTGCTGCGGAGAAAAAACAGCGCGCTAGGGTTACAGAAATTACTGGATTTACGATGAACAATTCATTAAATACTCACTCAAAATACTAAGCTAAGTTTATTTTGCGATGCCTATATTTTATTATATGAATTTAATAATTTCCGTTAGTAGTGTATTCTTGTTGGGACTGCTGTAGCAGTCGAAATCTAATACCTCCGTTTCTATGGAATTAGAAAAGTTTAATATTCATCGACACACACAAGTAAAAGTAAAAATATACTTTGATAACCTGTAAGTGTATTAGGGCAGGATTTCTAGTTGAAATAAACAAACTCAGGACCAAATAAATCATACATTCTGTGTACTAACTTCTACATTGAATCTGTTATACAGATTTCATAAACATTCATTGACAATTTGTTGCCAAAAACAATTTTAATTTTTTGAACAAGCATGGTGATATTTGCTAGTTTTTATACTGCATATACTTAGTTTCAGGGCTCATCTCTGGTGAAGTGGGCACTTCTTTTTAATGTCTTCGACTGTACTTTTATAGTCAATAGTAATTTTCGCTGATCATCATCACAACAGAAGCGAAACTTATTGCGTATACATACTATTTAATTATCTTGTGCTATCCAATGTCTCTGCCGTCTCGTCACGATCATACCGAGTTCCGCTGTTCGAAGATGAGACGGCGGAAACGTCGGAAAAATTATGCGCGATTGGGCCCTTTTTAGTTGGAGATAAGGATGAATATTACACAAATCGCACGGAAATTCCGATAGGTTATTTTCGATATTATTCATATATTTGCCATGAACTTTAATGGTTTGATCGCTCGTGAAAATGCCTTTAAAGGCTGTAATATTATTACATGAGAACGCCTTTAAAGGCTGTCTTTAAACAATTATCGGGGCATTGAGCCCTTAACCCTTTACCGCATATAGGAAAAAAATAGTTGTTTGAATTTGAACCTTGACCTGTGCCAATAAGGTCCAAGTTCATAACTGCCATATATGGCTTCGTATGCGGTAAAGGTTTAAGCGCCGTTTCATGAAAGTTACGAGCCTCGTAATAAATGGAATAAAAGATTCAATCTCCCTTCGAAGGGTCGGAAACGAACAAAGCTACGACATATAGTAGTGGATAATGTTTTGTCATCGTATTTTAAAGTTCGTATTCATATTTCTATCTCAATCTCATTATTGTATTTAGCGGTTTACACTGACCAAAGCCACCAGTGACAAAGTTGCCGCAGTGGTGGACGGGTAGCAGTCCCTGTTGAAGAGCTCCATACGAGTTCGAAACATGTCGGCCCGTTCCTGACAATTTCACGTGGGTGTAAACCACTTAATACAATAAATAAATATATCTCACAAAAGTTTTAATAAGATAATTTCAATCTTTTTCATTGACAAATCGAGAAAGCGATGGAATCCAATAAAATACGATGGAAAAATATTATGTTCTATATCTGTAATGCTAGATTCGTACCGTTCATGAAACAGAGCCAGAGTCTCTAGTGTAAGTTTACTTTCAACGCAAGAATCGCTTCGAACGCGTTTATTATAGTTATAATTGACCATAGTTATGCAGAAAGCGACCAGAATACATTGTATTAGTATTGCAAAAGGCCACCAAACACCTTAAGTTAAGGCCTAAGTTATTTCCAAAAAGTCTCTGGTCTGATTGTTTTAGATATTTTTCTCTATGATCTAAATCTAGAACAGGGTTATTGGGATTTATTGGTATATATTTGAAACCTATAACCTGAATTTTTCATTGATAATTTTTGTTTCAAAAACTACTCAAAATTGTCAAAATTCACGCGGAAATTTAGTTTTTTTTTTAGTTATTTTCGATTACACGCAATGAAATAGCTATATTACTACCTAGAACTCGGGGAAAAGTATTTTTCACTTCAGTTTGTTGAAAAAATCACATTTTAAAAGGAATAAGGCCTCCTAAGGGTCTAATTTTTGTAACACGCTACCTTGGGCCTTACGAGGATAACTATGGTCAATTATGTTATTTATAGTCAAGAAGCCGCGATCGAGTCGTTTCGTTGCGTCGTACACTCACAGACAACCCCCACTAGACGGAGCATGTAAGGCGACCCGCGCGCACCAACGATATGGTACGGCAGAACATTAAACTATCAACACGGCGGCCACCGTTTAGTTGCCTCCTTGTTTATGATCCATGCGTACGTCAACGAAAAAAGAAATTAAATAAATAACATGGTAAATTGTAGTGTTAAGTGGTGTAGAGAGACCTCATAAACATGGACGCAACTGAGCGGTGGCCGCCGTGTTGATACTTTAATGTCCTGCCGTACCATATCGTTGGTGCGCGCGGGTCGCCTTACATGCTCCGTCTAGTGGGGGTTGTGAGTACACTGGACTCGGTGCGTCTCCCTTGTTGTCGGTGTGTGTGAGAGGGACAGGGAGTGTTCAGTCGGCCTTGCGCGGGCGGCGCTTGCGCACCTCGGCGCGCGCGTCGCCGGCCGCCGCGCCCGTCTCCGACGACGACGACTGGAATTACAGCAAATACCACTTTATAATATAGTACTTCTATCTCACGAGCGCGGGTGAGCCATGTTTGTGTGAGTAGTGTACATACACATTGGCTCTGTGTGGGTGAGCCGGCACTGAGCGCTCCCGAGCTCACCCACACAGAGCCAATGTGCATGTACACTACTCACACAAACATGGCTCACCCGCGCTCGTGAGATAAAAGTACTGTACCAGTATGCTAAGTTGTGCATTGCAATAAAAAATCGTAGATTGTTTGGAGGAACGAGCGAATCGAGCGAGGACAAAATCTGAGTGTGCTGATGTCTTTGGGCAACGTTAAACAGTAACATAAACACTTTGTTATTGACTTCGACTTAAACGGCCGCCAGGAGCCACTGTCACCGCTCTTTTTTGCCAAACTTTAGGCGGTAAGACCACCTGGTCCTAACCCTTAGGTGCATGAAGTGTCAAAAACGATAAGACTACTGAAGTTACACGTCGAGATCAAGTGAACGTCAATTGAGACTTTGTCAAACTGAGTCACAAAGTCCTAATTGACATGGTATTGATTTTTATATCAGTCATTTCGGAAATAAAATGTAGTATCATTTTTGATGTATGCATTTCAGGGTCAAAATAATGTGCAGGCGACCTCACGCTCGGAGCATTATCCTGGAAAGCTCCCTTTGGCAGGCTTCGAAAGGATAATTAACGATGATAATTATCTTGATAATAACAGATGGATAATTATCGATTGATAATAACAAAAAATTGCGCTGTGAAAGTGAACTGTATTCGAAGTAAAGTTATAACGTGCCGCGCCGTGGCGATCCCCCTTACAAGAAAAAATCAGTTCAGATTATGCAAAGTTGAGTAAGTCATTGGTTAGATAAGTTAAAATATTGAATCAATTAAAAATCATAAAATATATTTGTATTTATTTGAAACAATATAAACAATGTATTTTTTATGAAACAATATAACGAATTTCTTACACTGGTATTAATTATCTGGCAATTATCCGATAATTATCTGGCAATTATCCGATAATTATCTGGTGATAATCCGATAATTATCTGGTGATTATCCGATAATTATCTGGTGATTATCCGATAATTACCTGGTGATTATCCCATAATTATCTGGTGATTATCCCATAATTATCTGGCAATTATCCGATAATTATCCTGTGATTATCCGATAATTATCAAGAAGCGTAATTATATTGATAAGTTGGATCATTGCCCATTGGAATGAACATTAGGCATAGAATAGACAATACTAGTGTACTCACGTCGCTGGGCGAGTTCTTCTCGGCGTCGCTGTCGGCTTGCGGCGCGTCGTCCACGATATCTTCTTGTATCAGCTCCTCCTGACGAATCAACATATTACGTTTTACTTCGTGAAACGCAATACATAAGTGCAGATTTAGGAATTGAGCCGCAGGCGAGTTTGATAATATGGATCACGCGAGTTATAATAGAAATATATGTACAGTAAAGGTAACTGAAACGCGTACCTTTTTGACTTTTATTGTCATTGTGACAAGAGCGACAAATTTACGTTTTTCAATATCCTTGACTGTACAGTCGAGTTCATTTACATCTACACACTTACGAGAACAAAAATATCTGAACACGACCCTATTGTCAGGAGCATAAAGTCGTGTTCAGATATTTATGTTCTCGTAAGTGTGTAGATGTAAATGAACTCGACTGTACACTAGAACTTATTGCAACAATAGGTTATCCCTTATCATCGCCATTTTATTGGTTGTTTGTGCAGAATGTGACACAATGATCGTGGGAGGATGCGACACAACCGACTGACTTGTGTGCCGCTACGACTGGCGACCAACGCTCGTTGATTACATCCTAACAAAGGGATAAGACGGAGCCAAGTAGTCCGGTGTACATAGGCTACTATTACCTTAAGTTGCGGCTTCACTACATAGTATAAAACGAAGTCGAAACTATGTGTGCTTAGATCTTTAACACTTTCGCAACCAGACAAAAAAGTAAGACATATCCCAGAAACCGGCCGAGCCAACTTTTATAGCATCAACCCGGCTACCGGGTTGGCCGGCATCTGAACAAAGTTTACGAGCGCCCGGCCTCCGGGTTGTTGGTGTCGAAAGTGTTAATTATTTATTTATCTAAAAAGATTTACATGACATTACAGTACAACCAATGCGTCATGAAACTTAGATTCAAATTAAAGGAACATACAAAATTATATAGGAACAGAATAGAATACTCTTTATTGCACACCTCAAGAAGAAATAAACACAAATACAGATGACACTTAACATTACAATAGAGGCAAACAATAGGCGATCTTATCGCTAAAAAGCGATCTCTTCCAGACAACCTTTGGGTAGCGGATTAATATAAATGAAATGAGATGAGTAGGCGATGCAAAAAGTAATCAAGAAAACTACTGGAAAATTATTAAAATCTACTAAAACCTATAATAATATATATTGATACATAAACATACATAAAAATATACATAAATGAACATATGACTAAATATATACTCATATATAAACTTACTTAAACCTTATATTTAAAATAATATTTTGTGTAACGAACCACAGATTATGTCAGTCACAGTGCCAGAGTATTAAAGGAGAGACAAGTAATGTTCTTTGAGATGTGTTTTGAAAGTAGCAACGGATTGACTACGTTTCAATTCAACAGGGAGAGAGTTCCACAATAGAGTAGCCTGAAAGAAAGAAAGAAAGAAAGAAAAACATTTATTCGGGGACAAAACATAATTGCGTAAAAAAAGTCGCGTTGCGTGAAAGGTAAATGAGCTGTTATAGAATTTGGAAGAAGAAGAAGGGACAGCCAGAAGCAAATTTTGAGAGGACCTAATAGAACGAAGGTAACTGAAACGCTCCTTGAGGTAGCAGGGAGTTGCAGGGTGAAAAATAATATTGTAAAGAAGAGAGAGAATGTGAGAGTTACGACGAAAGCGGATAGGAAGCCACTTGAGCTGCGAACGGAGGAACAGTTGAGTGATTAAAGAGGAAGGTTTATATGTATAATACATGCATAGTATATTTAGTATCAGCATTGCACCCGTGCGAAGCCGGGGCGGGTCGCTAGTGTTGTATATATCACCTGTTCGTCGTCGGACTTGTTGGCGTCGGCGTCGCCGCGCGCGCGCCGCTCGGCCTCGCTCGCCGGCACGAGCCGCTTGCGGCGCGGCGGGTACAGCAGGTCGATCAGACACACCAACAGCTGGGGAGTAAAACGAGTTTTTATTCATAATCATTTATTTCCAATAATATGGTACATTTGGTTATTATAAAGTGTCTTAGTGCTACATATTCGGCCAGTATTGGCGTAGAAATGTTATTATAGTATTGCTAGTAAACATGTCAATTAAATTATTAAATTAAATTATATTAAAGTTAATATTACACGTGTCAATTAATAGATTCCGAAAATTATGTCAATTACTATCAATTAAATACAAATATGTCAATTAATATTAAAGATAATTAAAATTAAGTCCTTACAAAAATAACATGCACCCTTATAAAACATGTATACATTTGACATTTATTTACAATAGTTAAAGTTGTCACAGTTTAAAAAATCTGTTACAGTATAAAAACATTCATTTAAAAGCAATTTAATTTTTTTTTTTCGAATTAACGTGTGTGTTCCCTACCCAAAGGGTAAAAACGGGACCCTGTTACTGAGACTTCGCTGTCCGTCCGTCCGTCTGTCACCAGGCTGTATCTCAACAACGGTGATAGCTAGACAGTTGAAATTTTCACAGATGATGTATTTCTATTGCCGCTATAACAACAAATACTTTTCCGTACCCAAAGGGTAAAAACGGAACCCTATTACTGAGACTTCGCTGTCCGTCCGTCCGTCCGTCTGTCACCAGGCTGTATCTCAACAACGGTGATAGCTAGACAGTTGAAATTTTCACAGATGATGTATTTCTATTGCCGCTATAACAACAAATACAAAAATAAAATAAAATAAATATTTAAGGGGGGCTCCCATACAACAAAGGGATTGGTTGCGTTAACTTTGCACCTCATTTGTATGGAGCGCTATGCATACCGGGTGCAAACTGAACTTAACCACTTAAGGATAGAAAGTTTTTGTACGGAACCCTCGGTGCGCGAGTCCGACTCGCACTTGTTTTAACCTCTTGCCGGCTTTGGGCTTGTGCACAAATCACGTGAGGTTTTTCGGCTACTTTTTGACCCCAACCCTAATGATATTTGGAGAGGTTCTTTGCTAACCCCCGTCCCCCTCACTACCTCACGTGTATTTTTTTTCCGCCAAAATTTCGTAAACCAGACTCGCTATTTTGAGGTATTTAACAAGTCAAGACTTATTTTTAACAAAACCGAGAAAAAAATATCGACTTTTTCTTTGTTCGTTCACTGTAGAAAAAATACACGTGAGGTCTCCTTATACCTCCCCTCCCCCAACGTGATATTTCGTGATTTTTTCGTGACCCCCCTCCCCCCTATGGAACCTCGCGTGATTTGTGCACAAGCCCTTAGCTCGTCGCACACGCCAAGCTGACAGCGGATAGTATGACGTTGTATAGCGGAAAACGACTTCATGGCGTCTGGGGCACGGCTTTCCGTAGACGTGAGTTGCCATCTTTGGCGCTCAAAAGGTATCACATCACAAGCCAAAAGTGGCAGCCATTAGAGAGAGAGAGAGAGAGAGAGAGAGAGAGAGAGAGAGAGAGACTGCGCCCGGACTTGCTTGCCGCTGGCAGCATCTATCTTAGAAAACCAGAGTTTAAAGTGTATCTATTTTCTTTTTTATATATTAAAACCTTTTTATTTGGCTTACGTCCCTAGGCTGTACGTGGGGTTTACTGCCCTCTACGCTGGGTGGAAAAATCTCACTTCATGACTAAGGCAAGACGTAAAACATTAGACAAACCACGGGTAGCAATTAGTAAAGCCCCAAATTGCATATTTATGGTACAAACAACTGCGATCTGGAACATTCACGAATTTATCGCCCTAGTTATGTAATGTACTATTTTAATGCAACAAACTGTAAGGTTAACATTCGTATTTGTTGATTGTCACCCTCCGCAGAGCATCAAGACTGTTATTAGTTAGCCCTTTGGGTCAGTGAAGTTATTTCACCTCTTAATCATCCAGCTCATTGACAGAAAACTGTGTCCCAGACGCCAAGCTAACAGCATTACGAATGGAAAGTTCAGTCTCTAGCAACCAATACGGTTTCGTGCCCGGCTTGTCAACTATCGACCCCATGTTTGCTCTCAATACCATCGGCTGAAGAATACCGAGCTAAGAACAAGCCGAATAACGTCGTGGCGCCTAGGGCACAGCTTTGCGTCGACTTGATTTGCCGTCTTTGGCGATCAAAAGGTATCAAAACTTATTTTTCTCAAACATGCAATGAAATATCGTCGTAACGTGCGTTAGAACAGGCTTCGAAGTGTCAAGTTTCGGGCGGAACAATTCGAGAGAACTGTAAAGGAATTTCATACAAAATTGAAGGCCTAAGCCGGGAAGTAATTTGTTTTTAATTTTAATGTAAACATGACGTCTTTGTGTATGAACAGCTGATATATATTTTTTTTCTAGTAGCTACCCATTCAGCCATCGGACCAACAATATCCGTGTTAATGCCTAGTACACACGAACTGAAAATACCGTCTATACGTAAGTCACCAGAGACCAATATTAAAAATCCTCTGCCTTTATTTTACTTTTTATAGAAACTAAGATTCTTATTATCAGGTTGTGTAAAATGGCCCTAATATTCGCACACTACACACGTGGACTTATATTAAAGAAAAAAAATATAGAGGGATTGGAGGGAAAATTAAAAATATTTTTTTTAAACATGGCGTCTGTGTTCATGAAGACTGGCTGAACAGCTGAATTATGTTTTTTTGAGTGGTGTATTTTTTTATTTCATTGCATATGTTTGTGAAAAGCACTATACATGCCTTAGCCGTGAAGTCGGCCGTCTATACCTACTCAGCCGGCAAGCCCTCATTTCCCGGCGTCTGCAGTAATGTACTATTGACAACATTTCATATTTATAACAGGTGGAAATTAATATACATAGAGATCGACAGGGCTTTATGTCGTGTACCTTAAAAAAAATCTTGGAATTTATTCTTCTGTATTTAAGGAAATATAAGAAAATACATCAAATAACTGCAATCTAAGACAATACGGGCTGAATAGGGTTGTTGTCTAAACCAAAGAGCGAAAACATAGAATTTTTTTTTATTTGACGTTGACAGATGACAGATGCATACCGAGTTTTATTAAGTTTTTTTTTAATAAGAAAACCGACTAAAGTAACCGTTCCATTAAGTTCCGGTTTTGGTGTTGCCACATTTTAAAATGAGTATGTTTTTAAAAATTAATAATAAAATAAATAATCATCTCAGAAAATAAATAAAAACAGAGATTACTTCATCTTTTTAAGCAGAATTCAGAAAAGTAACTAGGTCGATGCAGAGTCAGCCACCGGCTAAGCTTGCACCATAGATTGGAGCGGAGTTTTTTTTTTTTTTTTTCGAAATTTTCTCTTCGTCACAACGTAGCGAAATTTAATTTGTGCATTTTAAAACAAAAATTTCCAAGAGAACTGCGCATTGCTACAAAGTCCATTCGAGTCGATCCATGGGAGCTTCGCTCGCTTCGCTCGCTCCGCTCCAATAAACTGATAGTCTTAAAAATATGAAATGTTGTCAATTAAAGGTAATTTAAGTCGGTACCAGTCCGAGCAGTGCCCCGATGAAGATGGTGGCGACCGCGAATATCAGGTAGGAGCCCCACGTCGGCAGCCCGTACGTCTCCATCAGCATGTTGTGTACGCTCTGCAACAGACACAACGATAATAATAATAATAATATCTCGACAAACATCTTAACCCTTTGAGCGCCGAGCGGCACAGCAATTCACCGTGCCACTGACGCCAAACCAACAAAAAAAAAAGTGCTCCAAAATCAACAGAGATTAAGAAACACAGATAGTGGTTTGAATTAGCATGTTTTTGACCACTGAAATTTTTGACGTCAATAGACGTCGTTGGCGTCAGTGGCACGAATTCCCGATGACGTGATTTGCCGTCTTTGGCGGTCAAAGGGTTAAGGCGCTCTTTTCCCAGTAGACGCCGAACTCACTCATTTTGGAATGAGTCGTAAACATATTAAGCAGTGTTTGAAGATTATGAAAAACATATATATAATACTTGAGGATCTTGCGATTATAAAATCGTTTTCAGCAACACGATTGGATAAATTTCGCTCGATAGAATAGAATCCTAAAGTTACCTCTATTTGTAATATTTTTTCAGTGGCAAGGCTAAAATACGAAGTTCTTTTACCCGTTTTTTGCTTAAATGTATGGATACTAACATAATCTAGGTAAATTCGCTAGGATTGTCTCGATAAAATTATTTATTTAATCACTAGAACTAAAAACCTGCTAAAAATCGTCGCGCGTCAGCGATTGAAGAGCGTCAATTAGTTCCGCGCGACCACGGCCGGACAATATCGCCTTAAGAGACTCTCGCTAGATGGCTGGATCAAGGGTCAGATACAAAAGGCGGTACTCCTGGACACGGCGCGCATCGTCAGGAGGTTCCTCTCTCTGCAGCCCTAACCACCGGTAGCCTGGGCCCCGCCCCGCTGCCGGCGGCACCCTAGGTTAGGTTTTTTATAATGTATTTATATTTTGTAATTACTTTATTGTATTTTACTTATTATATAAATTTATTGTTAACCCTTTGACCGCCAAAGACGGCAAATCACGTCATCGGGAATTCGTGCCACTGACGCCAACGACGTCTATTGACGTCAAAATTTCAGTGGTCAAAAACATGCTAATTCAAACCACTATCTGTGTTTTTCAACCTCTGTTGATTTTGGAGCACTTTTTTTTTTTTTTGGTTTGGCGTCAGTGGCACGGTGAATTGCTTTGCCGCTCGGCGCTCAAAGGGCTAAAAACCTAGTCTAAGAAGAAAGATTAATAAAGGAGGTTTATTCAATATAAAACCTTATCACTTATGCTCATCCTCTGCCAAACCACAAGGCGGTTTATTGGCAGTTGAGGCTCCATATATTTAACTATTAAGTACATACTTGCTAACTACACTACTCTTCTATACTTAAACTAAATTAGTGAACATACATTTTACACTAACAGCAGCACAACAGCAACGCACCGCATAAGTGACTAAAGTCGGATTTTTAATTAGCCGGAGTAAACTGACGCAATTTGATTAAGTTTAACCCTTTGACCGCCAAAGACGGCAAATCACGTCATCGGGAATTCGTGCCACTGACGCCAACGACGCCTATTGACGTCAAAAATTTCAATGGTCAAAAACATGTTAATTCAAACCTCTCTCTGTGTTTTTCAATCTCTGCTGATTTTGGAGCACTTTTTTTTTTTGGTTTGGCGTTAGTGGCACGGTGAATTGCCTTGCCGCTTGGCGCTCAAAGGGTTAATTTTGTTTCAACATATTACTTTTTATCAATAAAAATCAATCTAATATCATAGTTCATGGTATAGTTTAAGAAATAATTTCTGAATAACGAAAATATAAATTACGACATCTGTCAAATCCCTTTGGCTAATTAAAAATTCAACTGTAGTAAACCAAGACAAGCGCAAGTCGGACTCGCGCACGAACGGTACCGTACCATCAAATAAAAAAACGGCAAAAAATATCGTTTTTAGTAAAGGAGATTCTTCTCATCATTCGTCACCTCTTCAATTATTGCGGTATTTAACTATAGCGAAAATTAATTATGTCATTGATACCTCTCAACATACATTCAAAAATACACGAAACCAAATAAACAACCGCTAACTTTGTGATGTATTATTTTTAACTGTACAAAAATTTACAAGAAGACATGTTTTGACTACTGATTTTTATGACCTCACATGCCAGTATCTTCATAAAGTTCATACTAACAGATTGTTTTAAACATTGAATAACGAGTAGCTGATTTGAGTCATCAAAAACCGTATTACTTCTTCACCATATCATCTCTCATACAGTCTATCAATCTTTTCTTTAGTCGTAACCTAACGTAACATAACATAATCTATAAAATGATATATTCAAGAATTATGAAAATGGTATAACTTTAAAAAAATGTCGACTAAATGAAAATTTTATGAAATGAGACATTCAATGCTTTTTTTTTTGGTGAAACAAGAAGCAAAAAAAAAATGGGAGAATCCTTGAAAACTTGTGCTAATGCAGATTCAGATTCAGATTCATTTATTTCATGTGAAAATAACTATATACATTTGCATTAAGTAGTCAAAAATATAAGTATTCACATCATGATCGTCAAAATAAAAATATAATAATAAAAATAACTATTACAATGTCAAGCACCAGAAATAATGAATGAATGAATAAATGAATGAATAATAACCATCCTGAATCCGTGATTAGTGTACCCTCAGTGAACTCTTTCAAAAATAGACTAGACACACGTTTACAAACACAGAACACAAGTGAACAGTGATATGCACGCATCAGCTATAAGCTGCCTGTGCATTAAATAAATAAATAAATAATAATAATAATCAATATAATCTCCCAATAAGAATCACTTACAGCAGCAGAATTTTTTGCTGCTTTAATAAATGAAAATCACAGGCTGCTTAAGCACTCATATAGCCCTTACACAGCTGTAATAAGCTAAATCAGTCCTTATTCAGACCCAACTAAACTCACTCTTATACCTTTTTTTTTTTGAACCTATTGACCGCCAAGCGGTCTAGCAATTTACCGTGCCACTGACGCCAGAGTAAAAAAAAAAAAGGTTGTGCCCCAAAATCAACAGGGATTGAAAAATACTTGTAGGGGTTAGAATTACAAAGTTTTTGATCGTTGAAATTTGGACGGCTGTGGCCGACGTGGCGTCAGGGGCACGATTTTTTGTTGACGGCCACAGCCGACTGTGGCGCTCAAAAGGTTAAGACATGACTTGAACTGTATCGGGGCTGGTTAGCCGTCACTACCAGTAGTCGGACTTTGTGTGGTATAACCCGCTAATGGGATTATCTCCGCGCCACAGTGGTAAAGTCTTATTCAGCATGTGTGCTCACCCTCAACGCTTGAGACAGCTTGAAGAACTGAGCGACCAGCCCCATCTGAAGAGAGTCCGGCCCCTTCCATGACGGCACCGGTTCCGTCTGCTTCCATTTGTGCTGCTGCACGAAGTTGAGCATGGAGTCCACGTCGCGAGGACCCTTGTACTGACGGAATTCGCCGTCAATCACACTGGAAAACGACAAACATCAAATTAGTATTGAATCTACACCAGGGTTCGATATTATCAAGATAATTACGCTTCTTGATAATTATCGGATAATTAGCAGATAATTATCGGATAATTACCAGATAATTTTTGGATAAGAAATTCATTTGTTATATTGTTTCATAAGATAGTCATTTGTTATATTGTTTCATAAGATATTAATTTCTTATATTGTTTCATAACAAATTCTAACCAAAAATAAATAAATGCAAATAAATTTTATAATTTTAAATTACTTAATTCAAAATTTAACTTAGCAAACCAACGACACGAGTTCACTTTTTTTTGTAAAGGGAATCCCTATCCCTTTACACTTTGAATAGGTACAGTTCACTTTCACAAGAGCAATTTTTTGTTATTATCAACCGATAATTATGTTGTTATCATGACATCTATCGTGATAATTATCATTGATAATCATCCTTTCGAACCCTGATATAAACACCAAGTTGCGATACACGCCGCCGATTCAATGTGTTACGATAAGTCGTATATCTGACATAGCAGTTTCATAGAATACTTACTGGAATATAGTTGGAAGGGCGGTGACCACGAATCGTCCGCTGAGGCCGGGCGACTTGGTGACGTCGACGGAGGCGGCGCGCATGGCCAGCGACTGGCGGCCCGCGCGCGCCGACAGCTCGCGCCACGTCGGCGCTAGGGCGCTGCAGGCTGGGCACCATGGCGCGTAACTGGAACCACAAATATCGAACTTTATTTTAGGGTTCCGTACCACAAAAGGAAAAAACGGAACCCTTATAGGATCACTTTGTTGTCCGTCTGTCTGTCAAGACCCTTTTTCTTAGGAACGCGTAGAGATATCACGCTGAAATTCATATCAAATACTCAGGTCTGCAGTCCCTTGGAGCTGTGAAAAAATCAAACTTCTAAGCCAACGCAACCCAAAGATACAGCCGTTTATGCTGCAAATTTTCGACACTCGCAAGGGAGTCAAACCTACAGGGTTATTTATTTATCGTATGGCATTACAAAACACTGGATCAGTAAAAAACAATGAAATAATTTAGGAAGATAGAAACCAATTAGAATTTTGCCTACAGGGTACTCCCGTGAACTCAGAATCTTGAAATTTGGTACGAAGCAACATCTTTACAGCTCAGATAAAGCAAAAATGGCGAAAACCTAAAAAAATTGGACACTGTCATGCTAGCCCAAGAGATGGTTCCTCACGCTTCGTTTGAAGGGTCCTATGGCATAAGAAGGATGGAACATATGAGCCAATAAAAAGTTCCATATTTTAATAGTTTGGCAGATGAAGGAATTGCCAAACTTCTTAAAAAAAAAACATATTATGACAAATATATTGATAATTTCAACCAACATTTTGAAGTGAATAATACTTTTCCCCAAGTTCTAGGTAATAACATAGCTATTTCATGCTTTTATTGCGGGCAGTCGAAAATAAGTTGAAAAAACTAATTTTCCGCGTGAATTTTGTCAATTTTGAGTAGTTTTTGAAACAAAAATTATCAATGAAAAATTCAAACTGTAGGTTTTAAATATATACCAATGAATCCCAATAGCCCTGTTCTAGGTAGTAACATCAATAATATGTTAAAAAACATGGAGAAAAATGTCTAAAACAATCAGCATTTTAAAAGGAATAAGGCCTCTTAATGGGTACTAGCCATTCACTAGTTTCGAATTTTGAGTTGAACTCATTCAAGACTGTTTTCTGGTAGCCATAGTAATCTATTATTCAATATATAAATAAATGGCTATTTTGCCAATAGTTCAATTTCCCAAGTCAAACTTTTCTCCGAACCAAGAACATTGTACGTAGTTTATGTTGCGAAGGAAAAAAACAGTATGTGAACACAGCAAGAATGAAACAATGAAATAAACACATTATTATAAAAAAATGGGTCTTAATGGTGTTCAAAGTTCATTCAGTTTAGTTATAATAATTTTTGAAAATCATATTATCAATATTATGAAATAAACAGTTTAAGAAAAAGAATTTCCTACACATTAAAACCTGTTAGTGTGGGTCAACAAAGGACTAACTAACACCAGCACTCAGCATTTTCTTCATAAGAATTCATTTTTGTGCATTTCAATATAGAAAATCAGAAAAGTTAAGTGTCATAGCGATCCTTAATTTGAAGTACCGCAAAAATGTAACACTGAGGAACCCAGTGAAATTAAGCCAGCAATGTCTTCATTTATAAAATGTTAAACTAGGTGTTTGCAAACTCAATCTTACTGCCTCACTCGAGAGGCATGACCGTATAATGCATGTAATGAATTAGTCATGATATTTTACCGATTACCATGCAGCTAAGTGATGTAATCAGCGAGGCAGCGGAGTTTGTAGGTGTCAATAACTATTTATAGGTCAATTAACAAGTTTTGGGGCTTCATAACCTTGGTTGTTAATGTTGTTATACATAATTGAACCTTTTGACTGCTCAGCGATGAAGCAATCCACTATGGCACTAACCTATAGCTAAAATGTAAAGATTTGCTCAATAGGGATTTAAACATAATAAAACGTCATTAAACTGGGTGTGTTGCAATATTTTTTTATTTACCTTCATAAAAACAATAGCCAATAGACTTTAAGGAACTATGATGTCACCTAATTGCATCAAAATACTTATGTAGAATATTTATGCATTGTTTTAATGATCTGTTTTAAAAAAGAAATATAAATGAATGAATATTAATAAAACAATTAAAATCAAAATTAATTCAGGGAATCTTTAATTAAAGAGTGATGCATCTGGATCACACAAATTACAATTTATTGTTTCATAGCAAGTTCTAAATTCCAATTATGTACAAGAGCACTAGGAGGAATGAATCATGCGTTCAGCAACCGTAGTACGTGAAATGTCAATAACAAACACCTAAACTATTTGAACATGTTATTAACTTAACTAAAATACTTGTATATTACATAAAAATCTTATTAAAATAAGTCAAAACAAGATCAATGCATGTCTACGTGTAAGTATGTAACAATAGACGACCAGCTTCCCGGATTTTAGAGAAAAAATGCGGCAACAATAGAGTGCGTCATGGTTTTCGAAACGGTGCTTTGCAGACCCTAACGGCCTTGTACATGGTTGATGAACTCTGTTTGTCGTGCCGTCATGTATCACACCCACACGAGATAAAAACAAGAATAGCACTCTTAACGCGAGACAAATACACTGGCTATAAATAAATACTAGAAATTGCACTAGAAGAGTTATTGTTGTCTAATTTTTAGCTCAAAGAATTTGACACGTTTTTATTTTCGGCGGATACCGGTTGTGAAAACTCTTATTTATACTCACAATTCTACCATCCATTCACCATCGAGTATGTCCCTCCAATTATTTTCATCTAGCTCCCGATTTGCACTGGCCAAATTAAGTAAACAACATGAAAATACCGAGAAATAAATGAAAAAGTGAAAAAATTCCGGAATTCTGTGTACCCGCGCCATGTCTGATTTTAGTTTAAGTGTTGCCATACTAAAAAGTACCCAAGCTACCTAATTTTGACAACACTCGAATGGTAGTTTATTAAAGTATTAAATGATGTAGTAAGTAGCGCTTCTAACATACATTTTTTGCAAGTATAACCAATCCAAACCGAAGAATATATAACTGTTTATTCCATTAATCCACTACATTTGCTTTAATTTAATTTTGCTTAATATGAAAAATACTTCCTATATACTACTAAATATAAAGATTTTTTGCTTTGGCAGCATTAATCTAGACAAGACACCAAAAATTTTCTTATCTATAGCGAAATATGTAATGAATATTAAAATATGTAATTAACTTTAATTAATGATAAATATAATAAAATAAAATCAAATTGCAATGAATTACACATATTTGGCCGTCATCTATCGTACAATAGTAACAGCCTTGTAGCTGGCTGACAATCGTTCTTGTCACAATATAATGAACTAGATGTCGCTAGCTTGAACAAAACTTTTCCGGGAATGCTCTTGACGAGAGGAGGATAATTCTATTATAATACGAAGAATATAATAATACTAGAGGCCCGTTGCGGCGTCGAACCGCCGCTAGAATATGGAAATCCGGTAGTGTTACAGAAAATAACTACTTTATCGAAAATAAGTTTTTGGCGAACGAAGAATAAATACTGTAAAAAAACACGTTAAAATAATGTTTTAAAAACGTTGAAACATGCCAGGCTAGAGCTAGGCCTGATAGCCAACTGCCAGTTTCATCGTGACAACTTTTTCAACTCTTTTGTAAAAATAACTTGTGCATTAATGACATGTGATCTGCTGATCTGTTCCACAAATAAAATGTATATTATTTTTTATGGAAAAATTTAATTCATACAAATAATCCCATATCTTGAAAAAAATATTGACATATTTTCATAGGACCGAAGATTGGTAGAATTTTAATTTGTTGTTCTTTCTTCAGGAAAGAAGAATTTATCGATTTGATCGATTTCTATCAATTTCCAGAAAAAGCACATGAATCGAAACGACAGATTTGGGCACTCACTACGCAGGTTTTAAAAAGGAAATCATGTAGTGCGTAACTGTTTATGTATTCATTTATAATAGCTCGTCCACAATGCCAACTCGTCCACATTTCCAACTCATCCGTATTCCCACCTCGTCCACAATGCCAAGTCGTCCACATTACCAACTCGTCCATACACCCAACTCATCTACATTGCCAACTCGCATTCATTTCCAACTCATCAACAATGCCAACTCGTCCATATTGCTAACTCGTCCACAAATACAACTGGTCCACATTTCCAACTTGTCCATAGGCCCAACTCGTCCACAATTCCAAGTCGTCCACATTTCCAACTCGTCCATATTCCCAACTCGACGATACACCCAACTCGTCTATAGAAACTCGTCCTTATTATCAGCCCGTCTTTATTGCCAACTCGTCCATATTCCCAACTTGTTCATTTTGCCAACTCATCCACATTCCCAACTCGTCCATATTCTCAACTCGTCCGTATTACCAAGTCGTCTTCATTGCCCACTCGTCCGTGTTCCCAACTTGTTCATTTTGCCAACTCATCCACATTCCCAACTCTTCCATATTCCCAACTCATTCACATTGACAACTCGTCCATATTACCAACTTGTCCGTATTACCAACTCGTCTTCATTGCCAACTCGTCCATAATGCGAACTCGTCCACAGGTGTGCAGGTGTCTATGGGCGACGGTAATCGGTTTCCATCAGGCGATTCGTTTGCTCGTTTTCACCCTATGACATAAAAAAAAACTGCCCACTTTTCCATGTTCCCAACTTGTCAATTTTACCAACTCATCCACATTGCCAACTCATCCACATTTCCAACTCGTCCATATTCCCAACTCGACGATACACCCAACTCGTCTACAATACCAACTTGTCCTTATTATCAGCTCGTCTTTATTGCCAAATCTTCCATATCACCAACTTGTCCGTATTACCAAGTCGTCTTCATTGCCAACTCGTCCATATTCTCAACTCGACCACATTTCCAACTCGTCCATTTTACCAACTCATCCATATTGCCAATGTAGATACATTCCCAACTAAGCTACTTTGTCAAGTCGTCCATATTCTCAACTCGACCTCATTTCCAACTCGTCCATTTTACCAACTCATCCATATTACCAATGTAGATAAATTCCCAACTTAGCTACATTGTCAACTCGTCCATATTCTCAACTCGACCACATTTCCCATCCCGTCGACATTCAAGCGGAAGGACTTAGTTTTTTCTAGTAAAATACTATTTAATTTACCATAACTCATGCTATTTGCTTTGGTTTCTTTTTTGATGGACTTATATAATCATATTTAAAATAATCTATCATAAATTTACTTATTTGAATGACGTTTAGTTGTACTTACTACATTTTTTCTGCTTTGATTTATTGTAAAACTCGCTTATAAAAATAATCTATTCTTGAATGACGGTCAGTTTTTCTGGTCTTGCGAGCACCAGTCCAACTCGCACTTAACCGGCTTTTTCCTCCACATTTTTAACATGCGAAAAAAGTTTCCATATCAACATTTTAAAAAGAAAAACAACCTGGCAATTTAGATCATTGACATTATAGCCCCCAATAAAAAATACATTAAAAGTTGTCAGAATATGATTACTGTCATTCATTGTCAACAAACTGTAAAATTATTTTTGCATATTCGTACATGTTTTAAGTGTTGCGGATATTATGTTGCCGACTCAAAAATAATATTTCATCATACTGAACAACTTACTACAGGTTTGTGAGCAAATCATGCTTATTATTATTTGGTCATCTTAAGTCAAAATAGGGATCACAGGTCACGTGGTCAATGTCACGTGGTTAGCGCACAGTAGTTTTTTCAAATCCATTTTTCAGTACTTTTTCGGGAAAAAATTCAAAATCCAAGAGTTTTATGCACATCTCCAGCATGGGACGAATCTAATGACATATCATTTATCAAAATCGGACCATAACTGTAGATCTGATGGGATGTACAAAAATCGGCCTCGCGTAATATATATATAGATACCTACATCATAAATATAACGAGCGTAAATATTTCAGGACGCGGCAAATTAAAACGTATAAATAGAGTATTAGGTATGCTCTATAATTTCAAATTGTGCAGACACCTACCTACTTGCTTGAAAGATGTTCTAGTTTAATTATTTAACACTTCACAGTAGTTTCATTGGCCCATGCCTGTATAATGTACGATTTTGTACGAGAAAAAATAAATAAGATAATTCAGTACATATTTTTTAGCTTTTATCATTTTCGAATAGTAACTTACACCTCTGAGACGAGACCCATCAAACTTAGTCTGGCATTTATATCTTCAACATAATTCTTAAAATTACGCGACTTTAAAAAGAAAATGTGATGAAAATTGGTTAAAGTAACCCGTGTTTACGGTAGGTACTTAGACATTTTTTGATTTCTTTTGATGTAACTTTGTCTTAAGATCTTGGACAATAATGTTAAAAAAATAAAAAGAAGCGTGAGCTGACACCTATTAAGTGAGAAGGGAGCTAATGGGGGGATGAAATTTGGGAAATCCACGTAGGGTGAGATTTATAGTCATCCTGGATGAAAATGCATTTATTGATTGTTTATTGCACTTAGCGGTACCACACTTGGCTGGTTGTGTTGGCACGCTTTTATTATTGTAATGTCTACTAGGTGACCGCAACTTTGCGTAAATCTCTGTCGGAAGGCTCAGGCTCCACCTTGATAGGGCGAAATGTGCAAAACTCGTTCATATACGACGCGGTTGGCGCAGTGATAGTTGCTCTTGTGTCACGGAGACATTCTATTTGTACTCCCTTACAAAGTCTGACTCACTGGTAGTGTGGGCTAAACAGCCCTGAATTTGATACGTAAAAAAAAACAGTGGCCGTGCCGCAGCCTACTGAGCCGACAGTTCAGGGTTCAAAATTTCAAATTTCGAATCCTGGTTAGGGCAAATATATTATTATAGCTCAAGACAGTTGCCAAACTTAAGTGGCAGTGGGCGGACATTGCTCGTAGAACTGATGGCAGTTGGGGCAGAAAGGTTCTTGAGTTGACGCGACGACAGTTTGACCGACACAAATCTGTTTCACCCTTGTTTCACCTTAAAATAATGGCTTCCCTGTTTAACTGTATGGTTTACTTTGTAACATTGACTATACTGGCAAACCTAATAAACAGAAAACATAACACGATTTGTTGGTAACTACAGTACAAATACATTTTGAGGAACTCCATAAACATTTTGAGAAGTCCATAGATATTTTTAGCAACTCCATAGATATTTTCAGTAACTCCATAGACATTTTCAGTAACTCCATAGACATTTTAAGTGGGATCACTCAAAAATTCCGAAGAAAAGAACTAGGTAAATATTTTATCAGAACACGGTTTTCGAGATTATGGAAATTCGGAATGATGATGCATTCAGACAACTTAAACTTCGGAGTATTGTAGTGTAACCATTTTAAGTTACTCCATATATTTTTTGAGTAACGCCGGAGACAGTCAAAAGTATCGGTCAAAATGTTGATTCGCCCGGCGGGAGCGGGGCTAGCACAGAGATGAGCAAAAGTTAATCGATTAACGATTAAGATTAACTTTTTTAATCTCGATTAACGATTAAAATTGACGATTAGTTAACCTAATCGTACGAATTCCGATTAATTTAATCTAGATTAAGTTAATCGTCGATAATTTTTTTTAATCGATTAGTTAATTCGATTAATTTTTCTCGATTAGATTAACTAATATAAGATATTTTTTTTGTACGTCGAAGTCCCTGCCTAGAACTCCTTAGAGTACCTACTGCACTTTAAAAACCATCGTGTATTACTGTAACAAGAGCGAAGAGGGAAGAGCGAAGACGGAAGAGGGAAGAGGGAAGAGGGAAGAGGGAAGAGGGAAGAGGGAAGAGGGAAGAGGGAAGAGGGAAGAGGGAAGAGGGAAGAGGGAAGAGGGAAGAGGGAAGAGGGAAGAGGGAAGAGGGAAGAGGGAAGAGGGAAGAGGGAAGAGGGAAGAGGGAAGAGGGAAGAGGGAAGAGGGAAGAGGGAAGAGGGAAGAGGGAAGAGGGAAGAGGGAAGAGGGAAGAGGGAAGAGGGAAGAGGGAAGAGGGAAGAGGGAAGAGGGAAGAGGGAAGAGGGAAGAGGGAAGAGGGAAGAGGGAAGAGGGAAGAGGGAAGAGGGAAGAGGGAAGAGGGAAGAGGGAAGAGGGAAGAGGGAAGAGGGAAGAGGGAAGAGGGAAGAGGGAAGAGGGAAGAGGGAAGAGGGAAGAGGGAAGAGGGAAGAGGGAAGAGGGAAGAGGGAAGAGGGAAGAGGGAAGAGGGAAGAGGGAAGAGGGAAGAGGGAAGAGGGAAGAGGGAAGAGGGAAGAGGGAAGAGGGAAGAGGGAAGAGGGAAGAGGGAAGAGGGAAGAGGGAAGAGGGAAGAGGGAAGAGGGAAGAGGGAAGAGGGAAGAGGGAAGAGGGAAGAGGGAAGAGGGAAGAGGGAAGAGGGAAGAGGGAAGAGGGAAGAGGGAAGAGGGAAGAGGGAAGAGGGAAGAGGGAAGAGGGAAGAGGGAAGAGGGAAGAGGGAAGAGGGAAGAGGGAAGAGGGAAGAGGGAAGAGGGAAGAGGGAAGAGGGAAGAGGGAAGAGGGAAGAGGGAAGAGGGAAGAGGGAAGAGGGAAGAGGGAAGAGGGAAGAGGGAAGAGGGAAGAGGGAAGAGGGAAGAGGGAAGAGGGAAGAGGGAAGAGGGAAGAGGGAAGAGGGAAGAGGGAAGAGGGAAGAGGGAAGAGGGAAGAGGGAAGAGGGAAGAGGGAAGAGGGAAGAGGGAAGAGGGAAGAGGGAAGAGGGAAGAGGGAAGAGGGAAGAGGGAAGAGGGAAGAGGGAAGAGGGAAGAGGGAAGAGGGAAGAGGGAAGAGGGAAGAGGGAAGAGGGAAGAGGGAAGAGGGAAGAGGGAAGAGGGAAGAGGGAAGAGGGAAGAGGGAAGAGGGAAGAGGGAAGAGGGAAGAGGGAAGAGGGAAGAGGGAAGAGGGAAGAGGGAAGAGGGAAGAGGGAAGAGGGAAGAGGGAAGAGGGAAGAGGGAAGAGGGAAGAGGGAAGAGGGAAGAGGGAAGAGGGAAGAGGGAAGAGGGAAGAGGGAAGAGGGAAGAGGGAAGAGGGAAGAGGGAAGAGGGAAGAGGGAAGAGGGAAGAGGGAAGAGGGAAGAGGGAAGAGGGAAGAGGGAAGAGGGAAGAGGGAAGAGGGAAGAGGGAAGAGGGAAGAGGGAAGAGGGAAGAGGGAAGAGGGAAGAGGGAAGAGGGAAGAGGGAAGAGGGAAGAGGGAAGAGGGAAGAGGGAAGAGGGAAGAGGGAAGAGGGAAGAGGGAAGAGGGAAGAGGGAAGAGGGAAGAGGGAAGAGGGAAGAGGGAAGAGGGAAGAGGGAAGAGGGAAGAGGGAAGAGGGAAGAGGGAAGAGGGAAGAGGGAAGAGGGAAGAGGGAAGAGGGAAGAGGGAAGAGGGAAGAGGGAAGAGGGAAGAGGGAAGAGGGAAGAGGGAACAGTCGGATGCAAAGGTATCCGAACCAAAAAAGGTACATTTAAAGGTAAATTTAAAGTAAAGGTACAATTTCTGTCCCTGGACATGACATATTGTATTTTCGTAAAAAGCACAAAATGCGCGTGTTCCAACTTAATCGAGAAATTAATCGTGAAATTTAATCGATTAAAATGACGATTAGTTAATCGTTAATCGAAGACTCCCTCGATTAAGTTAATCTAGATTAAATGAATCGCGATTAATTTTGACGATTAACTTTTTTAATCGATTAATTAATCGATTAAAAAATTAATCGATTAATGCCCATCTCTGGGCTAGCATATCTAGTGGTGCGACTCAGCGACTCAGCGTCATCTGTCTTGCTCGCACGATATTGATAGGAAAGTGACGGGTAGTATTTGTCGTGCGACAAAGAGTCGTGTGTCATAGTTATGCTAGGCGCGCGGGTATACTCACGTTTGATACGTCAACGTACCTATATAGTGGTTCCGAACCCGATCGATGGCAGACGAAGCCCGCGAAGCCCCGCGTGACATCGATACTGCGTGACGCAACGCCGAATACAGCGGACATGTATTTATTTCTCTGAATGTGCGACATACAGCAGCTGAGCTGTCGACTACCAGAAACTCTAGCAAAACTGTGACACGCGACTTTCTCGCGCGAGATATACTACCTCTCTTTCTGTACAGCACTGTGAGAGAGTGACGGGTGCCCTAACGCTTCTTTCAAATAAACAATGCAAAGATCGTCACGCAAAGCATTAAGGAAAAATTCGAAAGGTTGTCTATCGTTAGGGTGGTGGAGAGGTTAACACGCTGGACTAGTAATCCAGAGGAATCGGGTTGGATTCCCGGTCTAATCCGCCAGGTTACACATTTCAATGGTTTATAAAATTAAATCTTTAAAATTACCGAACGTCAACTTAACTTTGACTACCTAGGATTTTGTCCTGAACTGAACTGCACGTCAATATATCGATACCTCCTATGTATACTGGTACAATAGTGTACATTTTGTGAAGTTCGATTTTTTGGAGTTTACTCCTTAAGAATCGATTTTCATATATAAGCCCGGGGTATGAAAAATATGGGGTATAAAATCGAACGTATCTGGCGTGCTAATTTAAAAAGTCGTATCTCAGTATACGATCGGAGTAAAAATACGACTTCTTAATTTAGCAGGTTATGCGTTAAGCGTTATAGGCTAAGATCCCGATATAAAATGACCTTCACCGAGATGTTTATTTGATGAAATGTATTTTATAATCAATTTAATATGTCAATAAATATATTGCATATGGGTTGCCTAACAAATTTAAGTCCAGGGTATGTTTAATTAATAATAAAAAAAAATGTTTTAAACATTTCACCGGTTTGATTAATATTAGATAAATTCTATACCAATCGAAAGTATGAAGCCCATAGAATATGCAAACGTTAGGTTGCCTATTCTTTTCCCGTCACAACTATCGGGTAGCCAGGTATAAACAGGTAAATCTATACCTACTAGCATTTTGCAACGGTCTTATTATTGAATTGAAACTGAATAAAATTAAAGATTATTTAATTATGGATTTATCTAATAATCAAATCGGTGAAATGTTAAAAAAAATATATTTTGATTTTTTACTAAACATACCCTCGACTAAAAATTGTTAGGCAACCCATATGCAATATATTTATTGACATATAAAAATAAATATAAAATACATTCATCAAATAAACATCTCGGTGAAGGTCGTTTTATATCGGGATCTTAGTCTATAACGCTTAACGCATAACCTGCTAAATTAAGAAGTCGTATTTTTACCCCGATCGTATACTGAGATACGACTTTTTAAACTACCATTATGTTCACATAAACAAACTAAAAAATATAAAAATTGTCAATGTCAACTTCATGTCGAGTGTCAACAAAATTTTATAAATAAAATAAAATTTAATAAAATCTACGCTTAACGGGTAAAATGTGCTGCTTTTGAAACAATAGCGCCCGTCACACAATCGGCTAAAAGATACGTGTTCGTTTCAGCTCCCAAACAAACCTAACGAATTTTTGTGATATCCAAGATTACAACTTTTATAACGTGCAATGCAAAGACCGTGTTTTCTTGGTGTTTAAGCCGTGCTTGTATGGTGCTAAGATCGAAGAAGACGTCTTGCTGAAGAGAGAGAGAGACCGCTTTAATTGTGACTCAGCTTTAAGCTTAGAAATAGAGAAGGCGTGAATAATTTTCCATCACCACTGCTCTCATTTTCCTGCATTCAGCCGCAGAATGGTTTTGATTTCGTGAAACTTTCCAGGATAAATACATACATAAATCAAGGATCCAACACAACCGAGCCATTCATTTTCTAGACGGGAGTCTTGCCGACCGACAAGAAGCTATGAAGTTTAAATCGAAATTGTTATGTTTTTGATGTTGGCTTTTAAATTGTATCTTTTTTTATTATAATTGCTTGTATTTTTTACTTTTATTTGTAAGTGTTAGTTATAAATATGAGTGATCCTTCTTCATCCTTGCGCTGTCCCCATTGTCCCAACTCAACTCGAACTTTTACCCCTCATGGACTTAAAGTGCATATATAGGGCACATGCATAAACATTTTCCCCAAGTCATCCCCTCCCACCCTAGACTGTCGGTTTCACAGCAAGCTCATGGTAACAACCCCATTTATCTAGATTTTGGTGATCTAGCTACGTTAAAGCAGTCAGTACGTGTGTTACGGCATATCCCGAAAGGGGCGCGAAACTTGGCAGTGGCCAAATTGAGCGACCTCATTGATAAGTGTATCGACTCCAATGGCACTCTCGAATGGTTTAGTTTACTGTCTTTTGCCTATTCCGCACTCAAATCGCCTGAAGCGTCGGCCTGAAAGCCTTCGAGGAGAGAAAGCTGCTTCTGCTGATGGCTGCGCAGAGGTTGAATGAACTTTCGGCTCACGTAGCCCTCGTTATGTTGCGAGTTTGCTTTGCCGTGCCTAAGCTGACATATTTCTTGCGCACCGTGCCAGCCTGGCTGCACCCTGTCCAGACAGACTCCTTTGACTTCGTGTTGAAGGAGAGTTTGGAAAAGGTGCTGAACGTCTCCCTTAACCAAGGTCAATGGGACCAGGCTTCTCTGCCGATTCGAACTGGTGGTTTGGGCGTGCGTCGCGCGCGAGATGTGAGCCTCCCGGCCTTCCTGGCTTCGGCGTGTGGGGTGGTGGACCTTGTCACTCAAATTTTATCTTTTGATGGTGACAAGGCTATCATTCCTTACGCCTCCGATGCTTTGACGGCCTGGACGGCTCTTAATCCCGGCGTAGCCATACCCGAAGAATTGTTCCGTCAGCGTCTATGGGTTTATTTATATGAGAGTGCGCGCACCACGATTTTCATAAACCCATAAGTACGCTTATTTCTGCGACAAAATTATCGCGCGACTAAAAAAAATCTTGGTGCGCGCCTGGCCTGAAGAGTAAACTCCAGTCGTGCGTCGGAGCTGACACACACACTTTTTTTGTAAATTTATGTACACGAAAAAATTTTTTATTCATAAACGTTGATTTTTTGTACATTAGTGTACCTACACAAAAAAAAATGACATAAAAATGTACAAAAAATCGAACTTCACAAAATTTACACTTATACCAGTATACGTAGGAGGTATCGATATATTTACCGATAGCTGCTTATAACATTCATTTCTATTTTGTCTATGGAATGTGTAAAAATAAAAACATTTGATATCGATCAGCCCCACGACAGTTGTCAAATATCAAAATATTTCTACGGTTTTTTATTGTTCAAAACTATGATCATAGGGTTGTCACTGTCAGTCACACTCTCCTATCTATACTATTATAAAATTCTAGGTCGGTATTAAAAATCATTTTTCTATGGAGAGAGGACATTATTTATTTTTAGAAAAATCTTAATAGCGTGAGGATCGTCATTTGTTTCGTATGGGTGCGCGGCGCCATGCCAGTCTGGCTGGCGCCATCTGTTGGTCATAATTTCCTATTTCCTCTCATCACGCCGAAACGGCTGGGCAAATTTCAACAAATTTTGGTACAGGGATAGCTGGGCATCCAAAGATGGTTAATAGGATACTTTTTACCCGTCTACGGTAAAGAAAACAATACGTAGACGAAGCGGGTGCCTCCTAGTTATAATTATTATTTAGTTAAAGATAATTAAAGAGTGCAGCCAAAAAAGACCCGTCGAAAATTAGTTATTCTAAAATTTTACAATTCTTAGAAATACTTAATTCTTACGATGTACTAGGGTTATACACACCAGTTCGTTAACGATTAAGTAATTTAATGTGTGATAGAGAGAACGTGTTGAGAATGACATATTTCATCTTTCGCAGTTTGACAACCCTTAAGGCTGCTCTAGTTTGAAAATCGAACGCGACGCCGAGTCTATGGTGAACGTTTTATTTTTTTAATTTCAAACACGGAATGGAAGCTTCGAATGTTTATTTTTTAGAATAATGGCATTGTTTGTAGACATGATTTCACGTATCT
This sequence comes from Apotomis capreana, assembly GCA_947623375.1. Classification (NCBI taxonomy): domain Eukaryota; kingdom Metazoa; phylum Arthropoda; class Insecta; order Lepidoptera; family Tortricidae; genus Apotomis; species Apotomis capreana. The sequence goes on from OX392520.1 coordinate 7,030,470, forward strand.
CGATCAAAGGCGAAGTATTTGGAATTGGAACCTTGGAGCAAGTTTTTTTTTCTAAGGTGACGGTGCAGTTTTGATGGTTAGGGCTACGATCATTAGTACATGATAAGCTGGGCTGAGTTTGCACCTCGCTTTTTTTGTAGACATTGGGTGCAATTTTATATCAAACGGGTGGGTAGTATTAATAATGTCAATCACTAAATTATATTGCATTACCGTTCATCAAAACGCATGAAATCTTAGTTTGGAAGCTGTGGCTGGAGTATAAAATGGAAACTGGAAAACGCTAACAATGAAACCTTGAAACTTTACGACCGACGCCACCCGTGTTTCAAGTTTCACGAAAACGAGTTTATAATCCAGCGTTTGTAAGTACATAATTAATAATTAAAATTTAATCATAATTTTCGTTGAAAAACAGAATCAAACATTAAGCCACCGGCCGCTGTCAACTTGTGTGATTTAAAAAATCGAACTGTCAAACCCGACCAGAGATACGACACACTTGTCAAATTATTATTTCTTGCGCCACGAGCGAAGGAATCGAGTTCCGTTGTCAAATTAGACGCCGTGTGTTCGATATTTAACACTTTGACACTGGCTGATAATCCCCTACAGACAATATTTTTTCCTTTTTCCTCGTCTCAAGTGTCATGGGTGCCTGGGTAATCCTTTTAAACGTGGTCTTAGTAAATGCCTTCATCGTATTTCTTAGCTTAGGTACTCTGGGTTTGGAAGAAAAAATTGAAATCTGAAACTGGGGAATTTTAATTTTTTCAGTAGGCCATTCAGGTCGGAGGTATAACGTTGCGTCGTGATATACTTGCAGCAATTTACCTGGGAAATAAATAATTATGCCTGAATAATGGACTGAGGTCAAAGACCGATAGGTATATCTACATATGGAACCTCCCATAAAGTGACATTATACTAACTCCAATTTTTGCACTATCATATAAAGTACAACATTACGCGTGGGTAAGCTTTCGACATGGTCAACCGACGATCTGATCAAGATCACGGGAAGCCGTTGAGAGCGGCGCATGACCGTCGTCATAGAAAACATTAGGGGAGACCTTTGTCCAGCAGCGGTCTTTCGATATTGACTGATTTGTTTGGTCATTAATTTATTCTCTCTTATTGCACAAATTCATTTAAACTTCTGAACCCTCAACTTTGTGCATTCACATTTTTTTACTCATAGGTACCTAGTTGACTTTTTTGAGTTATTAAAAACCTATAACCACCACATCGAAAAGCAAAAATATTTTCACACGCAATTGCTTCCATTTAACAATACAATTCGACAAGTCACTCCAACGATACATTGTCGACCCACAAACTAAAGAATAAACTTACAACAGCAAAACTGGGTGCCATAATGCGACATATTGTAACTTGCAAGTTCATTACTACTCTACAATACACACCTTTACTTTCAACTTTAATTCTGTGCATTACAGTAACATTTCACATACACAGATTCAACTGCGATACAAATTTTCGAAAATTATTCTACTAAGTATGGCGACACAAGTTTCGTATTTTATTCACACGCATAACTTTGTTTAGTTGACCAAAAACCAAGTAAATAAATCCTTTCGTGTTAGCTCTTAAAATCTGTAATAAAAAGCACATTATTCCGTGTCAAATAGTGTTTTTATCGTAGTTTTTCTATACAGATTCTGTCATGTCCGCCCTCGTCAAAGATAAACGCTTCCCAAGTAGCGTATTGTCAATTATTTTGCTAAATCATTGATCGACGATAAATACAGATCTATGGCACATTGACACTTGCCACAGGTGCGATGGTTTGATTCAGTTGATATCGAAAAATCTTTACTATTGTTCAAGAGTTGTGTTTGTTTCTGGACTACGCAAGAGAAGTTTCGTAATAATATGATGCATACATAAAGATTGTCATCTCGAAGCGACGACAAAATACTTACCTTCCTTTTTCACGAATAAAGGTACGATTAACTTGTAAAACTTATTAAAACCGATGTATAACAAATTATTAGGTTCTATCAGTATGAAATGCGATAATTAATAAGTGCAAATAAAGATAAAGAAAGTCCATTAAAATGTACAATTTTTATAGCCAGGTCAGGTAGGATTTAAATTTTACATATAAATGACCACTTCATTTAATTATAAGCGGAAGCAAATAAAACAGGCTTTACTTATAAACTAAAAACGCTTTATACGCTATAATTACGAGACATTACAACGTATATCACTAATTAACTCTTTTTCATAAATTATACAGTTTTCATTTAAATAAAACCTTCGCAAAAGATACTCCGTGGAGACAAGCAAACGCCTGGACAACGAGTAAGTAGCTGACGCATAATAAACAAAAAAACAAAATCAAATATTTTGAAATTTGAATTTGGAAGCCCGATTCGGTGTGGCCAGGTCTAAAATGCGTTTGTCGTGTAATCCTCTAGGGATGTGGATTATTTTTTCCTATTTATTTTTTACTTTTTAATTGTCGCGTGGGATATGGCGACGGATGGGTCGGTATGCCAGTTTATTAATTTCGGATCGGTCATTGTTATGCGATAGTGATTGACACTTAGGTACGGTGTGTGCTGTGATTTACCGAACCTGATACGGCATTGATGCCAGTTGTAAAAAATAAGGTCCATTTATAAGGGGAATATAGTAGGGGAAAACCGGGAGATCTGACCAGGTAGGAGACTTGAACCATCCATATCCATACTAATATTATAAATGCGAAAGTGTGTCTGTCTGTCTGTCTGTCTGTTACCTCTTCACGCTTAAACCGCTGAACCGATTTAGATGAAATTTGGTATGAAGATAGTTTGAGACCTGGGAAAGGACATAGGATACTTTTCATCCCGAATAAATTTAGTGTTCCCATGGGATGAGCGGGTAACACCGCGGGGCACAGCTAGTCTCAAATATTTCATTCAAATTTCGCGCCATCGGCGCCGTTGATAGCTCGAAAGACACTTGCATAAAGGCGGTGCCTGTGAGTGCGCCATATTGGCCGCCATTAGTACGGTTCGGCTTTGAGCGAGAAAAATGTGTTCTTGCGTTTCAAAACTGAATAAAAATATTTTTTTGCTTTCTTATGCAATTTCAACAGTTTTGGAGGTAAGATCTGTTTTATTATCACATCGTATTCTTTGTTTAATGTAGTATTGTTGAGTTAATGTGTGTGGAATCGTCCGTTGCAATTGTTTAGAGGAAACATCACTTTTGTAAGGCAAGAGGGTAGCGGGAGACTTGACCACTCTGTCGGTGGGAGACATGATCAGTGGTTCAAATGTCCCGCACTGCTCTTTAGTTGATTATTATTTCATTATTATATTAGTAAATGTTGATCATTTGTAAGAGAAACTCATTTATATTTTCCGGTTTGAGATTCCTGATGATTATTGTTTAAAACTTGCATAGTTTTTGGTTATAAGTGAGATTGTAGTTCAGTTTTGGTAATATGTAGGAAAAAATGTCTAAAATGGCTTCATGTTGTTGAATATCATTTCTTCTAAGAAAAACTCCTAATAATAATTATGGTTTTATATGTTGTTAATTAATGTGTATAATCGTATGTGATTCCTGAGGTGCCTAGTTTTCTGTTAGAAGTGAGATCATAATTTATTTTCTTTAACATTTACAAAAAAACGGCCTCTGGTCGTTAACTATTGATTATTTGTAATAAATAAGTATAAATTTGCATAATCATATGTCATAAACTGATGTGCCATTAGAGTTTATAATTGATCTGTTTTCTGTTACAAGCCAGATTTTCATTTCCTATGATTTACAAGTCAAAACCTAGCGTAATAATGTTAAATGTTGATTGTTTCTGTAAGAAAGTCTCGTTTTTAATTATGGCTGTGTTTTTCATGAAATACTCATAACAAAACAATAGTTTTTCTATTTTTTTCCTTCTAGACAAATGTATGGTCAATTCTCCCTCAAGCCCTGGTCAACTCACCCGTAGGGGTGGGAGATCTGATCCATTTTTTCGTTTAAAAAAAATATTAAATAAAAAAATATATGTTGTTTTTATCAACAATCTAATATTATCAAATGATACCCAACAAGATTAGACATACATGCGCCCAATTACAAGACGCTACGACTACTACATAAAATTTTAAGCATCTTTAATGAAATTGGGGTTCACCTCTCCCGGACTTCCCCTATCTACACGTGTTTGATTCGCGTTGAAATCGATTAAAGGATGGGTTAGATCATTTGGTAAAGCTTGTGATCAAAATTATGGTTTACTGAAGTGCTTTAAGCGGTAACTGTAGTTTATAAGCAAAATGTTCAATGGATTTAACTACTGATAGTAAATAAAGGGAGCATACCTGAAGTTGAAAAAATGGAAGAGAGAAGTGGGTATGCGAGCAGACAGAACGGACGCCTAGAAATGTTTCTGTTCTCAAGACTTTCTGTACATTGTTTTGTTCTCAAGATACAGGCTCAGCCTAATTTGGGGCCCGCTGGATATCTCATGATGTATGTCTTAAGTATCAATAAAAATAAATTTCACTCCATGTTAAAGGTGCCAGGATATTGAGATAGACGAATGTTCAATAGGTATAACGACTCACAGTTAGGGTCCAGTTACACTTAGTTTTCATTAGGTTCATCCGCGTGAGTATTCGGGCGAGGAGACAAGGGTTGGTAAAAGTATCAGCCGATCCGTATACTTCACTTCCTATGATTGAACCAAACGCACCTGTAACATAAATCTAGAGTATCTATGACGAATAATCTAGGATTCCAACTTTTATAACGTTCTACCGCAACACGTGAGGCGCTAGCTCGACATGGAAGAACAGCTCCAAAACGACAGCTGTCAATCCCGTCTTATATAGCCATCTCCTCAGAGTTCGGTATTACCTACGTAGTAAAGAGTTTGGTCATTCAAAAATCAAGAGACGATACTAGCGCCATCGAGTTAATTCTCTCGATGCGCCGTCAGGTACTTTACTTACCCAAATATTCACGGGACCGAAATCGAAATGATTTTCACACCATTAGTTTGTCGAAGATATGCCTCTCAACTAGTCACGTTATTCGAATTTCATTAGCAAGCTACTATCAGTGACGAACACATAACCTTAGACTTGGCTATTATATTACATCGGAATGCATTATTATTTAGACGGATGCGTTATCAAGAAATCTATATTTTTTTATGAAACATATTGTAATGTCTCATTTTTTTAATGTGGGTACATATCACATTCTTGCGATCTTTCTTTCAATGGCTTAAGAAATATATATAGCGCCTGAGATATATATAACGCCTGAAATATATATAGCGCCTAAAATATATATAGCGCCTGATATATGTATAGCGCCTGAAATATATATAGGGCCTGAAATATATATAGCGCCTGAATATATATAGCGCCTGAAATATATATAGGGCCTGAAATATATATAGCGCCTGAAATATATATACCGCCTGAAATATATATATATATACCGCCTGAAATATATTTAGCACCTGAAATATATATAGCGCCTGAAATATATGTATTTAGCGCCTGAAATATATATAGCACCTAAAATATCCGGACATACGAAAGAATTTTGGATACTTGGGCCAAGCTGCCGCGAAGACTCTTCGCTCGCGCGGTCAATAACAACATATAAGGCCTGTTTCCTTCGAATAGATTCCTTCAATTGCTCAAAGGTTTACCCGGAAGAGATCCCTTGTTGATAAGTTCGGCTTTGTACATATTATTTTAATTTTTATGTTATGAATGTATTTATACAGACCCGGATTTAGAGGGCCAGAGCCCTTAGGCACTTGGAGCCCCCTCCCCTATAAGGAGAACATTATTATGGTGCAAGTCTCTGGATGGGGCTCCTAGACTGGCTGTGGGCCCCTAGGCCTAGGGTTAAATAGGGCACTGTATTTATAACCGGTTGTTGTGTACAATAAAGTATTTACACACATACACAAGGACAAACATTTGTAGTTTTTGTGGACGTGGCAGTCCTACGGCCTCCCAAACACCAGAAACAGCTAAGTCAGTAATCTACGCATCTTTGACTTGTGTGGGCTCCCGTCCCTCGAGAGTCGCCATTGTTGTTGGCTTACGTTGCTTTTCCTATAGTTTTTCGTACCGTTTATCTGTCGTTACATCGCTTTGTGATAATGATATAAGTTTCACGTTTTAGTAAACTATACCTACATGTATGAAGCTCAGAAACTTCAGAAAGAATTCTAGGCTCGCTTACACAACAAGCATAAATAAATAAAACCGGCCAAGTGCGAGTCGGATTCGCACGAGAATCCCATACAAACATTTCCCATCTTTACTGGCCGGGTTAAGTTAAATTGACACCTGCTATGTATGGCACCGCATACAAATGTGCAGTTAACGCAACCGATCACTTTTGTTGTATGGGAGCCCCACTTAAATATATCTTTTATTCTGTTGTTTGAGATACAGCCTAGTGATAGACGGACAGACAGACAGGCGGATAGCGGAGTCTTAGGAATAGGGTCCCGTTTTTTACTTTTGGATCCTAATTTGCCAGGCCAAAGCGCAAGTATAATTCGTAGTAGAAAACTTTCAGAATACATGTAAAGAATTGGGGATCCTCTTCTTAGAAAAACCACGACGCGTTTGGCGCAGTTTGTAGACACCTGCCTACTGAGCCGGCGGTCCCGGGTTCGAATCCCGGCCAGGGCAAATATTTGTGTGATGAACTCGAATATTTGTGCTTGGGTCATGGTTGTTCTATGTATTTAAGTATATATTTATCTATATAAGTACGTATATCGTCGACATCTCTCGTCTAGTACCTACCCATAACACAAGCCTTCTTGAGCTTAATTTGGGACTAGATCGATTTGTGTGAGGTTGTCCGACATTTATTTATTATTATTTATTTATTTATTATTTAAACACGCCGAATGTTTCATTTCCTAGTGAAGTAATATTTTCCAAAAATCTTGTACCTATATGTCAACCTATAGATTAAGTTAGGTTTGTTTATGACACAAAATTATTATACCTTCCAAAATTATTTAATGGTTTTGGAATAAAATGCTTTCGATGAATTTTTGTAATACGAAATTTCGATGAAACTTTTGTCTATATAACAAGGGTTAACCAAAGAAATGTATGTGATACACATTTTCGAATATAATGTTCATCAACGACTTTTGTTACTTTTTCCGATTCAATCGCCCGTCATCCTGCGAAACCTAACAATACCTACCTTTTCGTCTCCCAAGCAAGACACAATGTCATACGACAGACAGTCTGCGCTAAAAAATTACCAAACATCGCTGACGCAAATCCGGGCACAGAATAAAAAATATCACGAAAAAAAATAAAAGACTCTATGGATTAAGAGGCACGCTACATTGCCGATTATAATTTCCGAACGTGAAGAATTGGCAGTATCTTTTTTTAGACCCAGGTGTGGATTTGCCAAATACTTTTTAATTGGGACGTCTTGGTGCAACCCTTACGGTTAAAAAAGTTACAATGTGGTCGGTGGGGGGCATGCTGGGGTATGATACGTGTATCTTTTTAGGCGCAGTGATGAAGAAAGGTATGCGCGACGCCATTCAGAGATTATAGGGATTCTTTAGTCTATGACGCTCTATTCCATGTATATGATCGTCTTATATCAGGGAGAAGTCAAATATACCAAAGGACCGGTTATCATTACGGTGAATCAAATTTTCTTCAGTATTTACAAGAAGTCTATTGTTTTCTTTTTGTTTATAATTGCATCAGATTTTGCCTATTATTTAATAATAATAATAATAAGGTCTTATAGCGAAGAGTCTCGACAAACATCTTAAGAGACTCTCGCTAGATGGCTGGATCAAGGGCCAGATACAAAAGGCGGTACTCCTGGACACGGCGCGCATCGTCAGGAGGTTCCTCTCTCTGCAGCCCTAACCACCGGTAGCCTGGGCCCTGCCCCGCTGCCGGCGGCACCCTGGGTTAGGTTTTTTATAATATGTTTATATATTTTGTAATTTCTTTATTGTATTTTACTTTTTATATACAGATATTGTAAAAACCTAGCCTAAGAATTAAAATAAATAAAGGACATAATAATAATAATAATAATCTGTTTATTTCTTAGAACATGGTACAAATGATGGTCGAGATACAATTAGTGCGTCATATTCTGCCTCTATCGGCGTAGAAATGTTAGAATAAATTAATTTACAAATACAATTGTTATACACGACATTGTGATACATGGAGTAAGTGCATGACGGAGGTCGACGGAGCCAAAGTACGTGAAGTGATCTTAAATTATATTTTTCGGGCATAAGGCATATTGTATACAACCCTAGGTAAGTAAGTAATGAAACAAATGCGTAGTATTATTTGTATGCCTTTTTGTATTTTTAGTAGGTAGTATTGTACTAGGTATACATGACCTACGAGGAATACTAAAATTTGCAGACACAACACGTCATTTAAGACGAACCTTAAATTACCTGTAATAGTATCTTTATTTTCTCGTTCTTTTTTGTCTATGTTTGTTTTCCAATAACGTACGAATGGATTTTACAGCTTTACAAATCTTCTCCTATAAAAATTGGTCCGGAAAAAGATGGTCAAATCGAAACCATCGAAACTTGGGACTGGGAGTACGATTGTTAATGAAAATACGGATAATGAAAAACGGGACGTGTAGAATTGATCTGATTTAAAAACTCAAATCCTGCCGTTTCCTGTCCGACATGAACATTCCTAGTTTAGGAAGAACATCCGCCTCATTCAAAAATCGAACACATTAAACCGTTCCGCCCGACTAATCCCCAAAGAACTCAAATCTAAACCAATTATAAAAAACAGCCGAAATAAATAAAATCAAGATCTATAAAAAACACAAAGGTCACCTTCCGATCCGCCAGGAAACGTCTACGTCGAAAAAAACACAAAAATATAACCCCATAATTCACAATTAAAAACTGCTACTGGTCATGCCGCATGCCCGAAAGTATACATAATAAATTTCTACCTTAAAAAGGTCTGACTGAAAAGGGCAGGATACAAGCACAAAGGCGGGACAGGCGAGCGGCGAGAAAAAAATAAAGTTGTTTATGGTCATTTTGCCGCCAACGCTACGTGTTTAAATTTAGAATTATACTACAGATTTCGTTCGGTAGCGGCCGGAGAGAAAGCGTAATCGTAATAAATATTATAATATTATTACAATACGTACTTACAAGGCTGGAATTTCTTGTGTAATACTGTTTATATTCTAGTTGACCCACCTTTATGAGTTAAACAGTAAGGTTACAGTGGATACAATATTCTAGTCTTAAGTCACTTTTTCCTGAACGCGTTTAGAAGTCATATGGAAACCAAGCATAAACTGTAAAAGTATTGTTGCGTGAAAAAGAGTTAAAGCAACAAATACACTTTTGTATTCAGGATATGGCTATGTTTAAAAATAAGTAAGTACAGCTTGCTTTAGAAACATTATACCGTAAGTATACTCAGTACCGAAGTTGAAGTTGTTCGTTCAAACGAAGACATTTAGATACAACATCGACAACAAACAATTTGATGGATGGGTAGAATAACAAATACACCTGTGTACACGTCGAACATGAAAAAACGTTCATTCATGAACAGCGGAACTACATTCTACGCTCGGACAAAGGATATCGCAGGGCATAGAGATTCCCACGTTTTTTTCTTAAATGACAGTAGCAAAATTTATGAGCCGCTCTGAAAAGATATTAATTGGTGCTAATAGTTGTTAATTGAGGTTTATCTGGATGTAAATGTTATTTTTATCAATATCTTTAAGTATAATATACTTAAGGGTCGTGTTTTCTACAGCGTTCTAGGCTACTATGATTCAGCAGATAGTGTTAGGTTAGGAATAAGATCATCTAAAATTAACTGAAGTACCACTAGAATTATATAATTCTTTAAGAAATATTTAGTGTAGGTATTTTGGTCGAATCATACCAAAATATCTTCCGGAACTATTGCGATGTTTACAATGCTTTTGTGAGTTTTGTGGTATCAAAATAGACATCTAATAATCGTAAAAACCATACTTATCATATCAAGTAATTAATGAGACATAATCCACGGTTATGAAGCTTCGCTATCAGTTGAAAGCGCGGGAACTATTGTTTTCTTAATTCAAAGGGGTACCACAGACAAAACATTCGATTTGGCGATAGCATAGACAATTGAATGGGCCACGCGGCGGCACGCGGCTGAAAGTGGCGCGCAAATTGAGTGCTCCAATTACGGTGTCGGGTGTCTATGGTACAGTGGGCGGGCTTTTTATTTACCTAGTAGATCCATATCTTTTCATAATTTTAGATGTCGATAAATAACTCTGTAACTCAAAGGTAACTGTGAAAAAACCGTAAATGAATGAATATATTCTCCTTCTATTTTCTGGTAACTTTGAAACGACGATTAAAGACGGTGAAGAATTGAATTTCAATGTCAATTTTGCTAACGAAAAAGGTTCGGTATTCCCTTGTTTTGTCAAAAATTATTTGCCTAATTTCAGTTTGCCTAACAACTTTTAGTATTACCAACGGTTTGCCTAATTTCATTTTTCATAATTATTATTTCAATACATGATCACTTTATCGAAACTCGTTTAGTCTAATCATCACTTCAAATAAAGTTTGTTTTGTTTAATATTAGTATAACTAATTCTTATATTGCCGAAGGATATTTTGCCTAATGATTATATTGCCAAATGTTATTTTAACTAAAAAAAACATTTTATGAACATAACATTCACACTAACATTTCACCTTAAGGCAGGTCCGACTTGGCTTAGGTTAGGTACGACGAGTGAAGCGAGGAGGAGTGTTAGGTTGAACTGCGACCCAAATTTAACTTCTCTACTACGTGCATATCCAACTTGGCTTAGGTTAGGTACGACGACGAGCGAAGCGAGAAGGAGTGTTAGGTTGAATTGCGACCCAAATTTAACTTCTCTACTGCGTGGATATTGTAAAGTGGGTATACGTAGAATAATATACTGTACAAAGTAGGCAAACTAGTGTTTATAGTGTAGAACGGCGAGCTTCGAAGTAAAAGACTGTGTCACTTTAACAACTTTTATTATATCCGACTTGCACAACTTCGATACAAGAATTTACAATTTTTATCAGATATGCAACGTAAACATTTCTCGTACGGTAACGGTCTGTCTTCGGCAACGCGTGCTATCTGTCGTGACAACCCCGCCGCGGCCGGTGTATGCAACAGCGGCGCCACTTTCGACAGCACGCGTTGACGGGGACCAAGGCCGAACTCGCTATTCAGCTTTAAAGCTAAATTTTGGTAAACATCCGACATATGATAAATTATAATTTATTTAATTTAGTATTAACCTAGAACATTTAACATTACGAAAATAACATTTAATACACAGTTCTATTCTAACAATTCGGCCATCCGCAACATGTACACGTCCCGTGTACCAGGTCAGTAACTACTATACTAACAATAAATACTCTTTATAAGTAGACTTAATTAGTCATGACTTCGATATTTGAACATTGTTCAACATACAAAATTATCTGACAGGTTTTGAACAGGCATTACTAGTACTATTATGATAGTTACTTTTGTGACATACATACACAACAAATATTCTAATTATACTCTCATAGGTGCGACAAATTGTTATATCTTAACATCCACGAGAAACCTAATTTAATTAATAACTAAAGTATGGCACAGTGGTACAAGTCGCTACTACCTTGAGACCACTTTAGTTATGACACAGTTCAAGTCGCTTCTATCTTGAGCCTGCCTCATATCTTAAAACTAATGACAGTTCAAGTCGCATCTATCTTGAGCCTGCCTCAATCAAACATCTAAACTAATAACAGTTCAAGTCGCATCTATCTTAAGCCTGCCTCAAATCAAACATTTAAACTAATAACAGTTCAAGTCGCATCTATCTTGAGCCTGCCTCAAATCAAACATCTAAACTAATAACAGTTCAAGTCGCATCTATCTTGAGCCTGCCTTAAATCAAACTTCTTAACTAATGACAGATACTTAACCAATTCACACGAATACACAATAATCAATCCGTATAGTAAATAAACTACTGGTCAATCACTCCAGACGAAGCCTCTCCTTCATCGCTGCTGCTAGTAGAGGAATCAATATTTGTTCTCTCAAAACTCAGCCATGACTTCATTTTGTCTACAGAAATTACCGCGCAATATTTCCGATTAGCCCTCTTAGTTAAAGGCGTATCTTCGACCTGATATCGATCATTCTCTAGAACTGCGGTGACGCGGTATGGGCCTTGGTACTTTGGAACAAGTTTTCTACTCTGCCCAGTCGACGGAACTTCTCTCTTAACGCTTACTAAATCGCCAATTTTAAATTTTAACGGTGTACTAGCCCTCTTGTCATACATCTGTTTTTGTTTATCCTGATATACTGCAATGTGTTTATTAATTGTTTCCCTAATATCATCAACCGTACTACCGCAGTCTATGTGCTCGTTATCTAAATACGCCTTAATCCTACCTTCCGAGCTGCCGGTCATAGACGTGCCAAATAACGCTTGCGCTGGAGTCGTACCAATCCCTTTGTTTAAGGTGTTATTTAACCCCCACTGTACGTCAGGGACACTAAGATCCCATTTGCGTTCGTCTTGACCTAGGCATTTAGCTGTGAGTGCATCAAGTAATGTTCGGTTGTACCGCTCAACCTGTCCGTTTGCTCTTGGTGTGGCTACAGCATTAAGGATGTGTTTGGCTCCCACCTCGTCAATGTATGCCTGAAACTTGCTGCTTGTGAAACATGACCCCCGATCTGAAATTATTCGCTTTGGCACTCCAAAGATACTAAAATATTCGCGTAACCGATCGATAACTATTGACGTTTTTGTACTTCTGACAGGTCTCAATACAATGAATTTTGTGTACGCGTCTATTATGACCAAAATGTGAGTGTTTCCTTTCGAGCTCTTGACGAATGGTCCGACGTGATCAAGGTGGATGGTCCCAAATGGGGTATCTATTTTTGGAATAGGGTGCAACAAGGGTCTTTTCTTTCCCGACGCCTTGGAATACGCACACTCTAGACAAGACTCTACGTACTTCTTAATAAATTTTTTCATTTTACCAAACCAGTAGGTTTCTTTAACCTTAGCGTAGGTTTTTTCAAAAGCGAAATGGCCGATATCATCATGACACTGTTTAAGTATTTGCCATCTCACCCCTTTTGGCACCACCCATCTCTCTCCTTCAGCCGTCTTTCTATACAACTTCTTATTGCGTATTGTGTAATTTTCTAGTACCTCTACTACTTCCGACGATTTTGGGTCCGTTAATATGCTTACTTTCCTTTGGATTTCTGAATCAGACGCTTGCACTGTACTCAACCAGTCAGAGTCGCCTACTATAATAGTATTCACCGATTGAACGATGACGTCGCCAGATGGTGGGTTCCTGCTAAGTGCATCAACATACGTCATTGACTTGCCTGGTCGGTACTCGATAGTGTAATCAAACTCCTGCATTGAAATCCACCATCTAGCGACCCTCGGTATTAGGTCACGTTTGAGAAAGGTCGCCCGAAGTGAATTGCAATCAGTGAATATCTTAAATGTAATGCCGATAAGGTAAACACGAAACCTCTGCAATGATGACACTACCGCTAAAGTTTCAAGCTCATACGATGTCATGTGTTGCTCGTCAGGGGTCGTCTGGCGGCTAAAATAAGCTACTGGCTTGAGAATTCCATCGTTATTCCTCTGCATCAATATACCTGCCACACCGATTTTACAGGCATCTGTATGGACCTCTGTGATGGCTTTTGGATCGTAGAGCGATAGTGTTGGTTTTCTAACTAGTTCGTCCTTTAAAGTATTAAATGCGCATATTTGAGATTTTCCCCATACCCACGGGGTATCTTTCTTCAGCAAAACAGTAAGTGGCTTTGCGATAACTGCGAAGTTTCGCACAAAGCGTCTAAAGAAGCTACATAGGCCTACGAACTGTCTAACCCCGTGTTGATCGCGAGGTTGAGGAAACTCCTGAACTGCCTGCACTTTACGAGCACCGGGTTTTATTCCCTCCGCGCTTAATTCGAACCCAAGATAGTCAACACTCTTACTGAAAAAACAACACTTTGAAAGCTTAAGTGTCAATCCTGCTTCCTGTAATAATTGTAAAACGGACTCTAATCTACTTATGCCCTCGTCAATCGTTTTCGATGGTATGATGATATCATCCATGTATGCGGATGCTATCTTGTTATTCCTAGCCGACGAGTCACCGTTTTCGTCTACATGATTGTTGGCCGTTCCTAGCACAGAGTGAACCATGCGCATGAACGTTGATGGTGCATTAACCAGCCCGAAAGGTACCCTTTTAAACTCGAATTGTCCATCAGGTGTTACAAAACTAGTCTTTGGTCGATCACTCTCTTTTACTCCTATCTGGTAATACCCAGATGCTAGGTCCAGGGTCGTATAAAAGTTAAACCCCGACAGTTCATCGAGCTGGTCATCGATTCTAGGTAATGGGAAATTTTCTTTTATGGTCTTCCTATTGAGGGCCCTATAGTCTACGCAAAGCCTAATATCACCGGTCTTTTTCTTAACTAGGACTATAGGACTCGCATACGGTGATGATGAAGGCTGAACTATATCACAATCGACGAGTTCCTGCACCATGTTGCGTACCTTCTCCCTTTCGGAAAACGGTAACCTATACGGACGATACACCACAGGTTCATCGTCTTTTAACTGAATCGACATTTCGACTAAGTCTGTTTTGCCTAGTTCCTGCAGGTTAAAAGCAAAAGCTTTGCGATACTTATTTAACAAACCTAGTAGTTTTACGGTTATCTCTGGGTCTAGCGTGTTCGACTTTAAATCATCTACTGATATGGCCCGTGCTGGCTCAAGTAAATTGACGCGCATAACCCTATTCAGCATATTGTCATTAGGTTGAGCTTGTTCTGCGCGCTTGCATCTAGCTAACAACGATCCCCTTTTAAGCTCAAACGGTCTTGACGACATCCCTTTAACTAATGCTACACCACTACCCTCAGTTACGGTAAACAGTCCCTGTACTATATAATGTTCACGCCCTGATTGATAACGTGTGCTACCATCGATATAAACTTCCCCTGTATATTCGGGTACTGTAGTAAAATTAACAGCAGTTAATCCATCGATGATAGTCTCAGCCGCGCAAATTAACTTAATCCTACTATCTAGATAATCGTCTGAACTACTTATACGCAAAGATGTACTGTCCTTCTCGACTATAATATGTGGCTGCTCGGTAAAAGTCTGTCCAACCAGCAAAGGCACTTCCAAAACTTTATCCGGAACAACCATACACTCTACCAGTGCCTTTGCCGCGTCTATTTCTATTTCTAATTTACATTTACCTAATGGCCTAACAACGGCATCACCGAATCCCTTTAAGTAGGGTAACGTAGGGTCGTCTTTCCACACTAACGATAATTCATGAGCAAAAGTTTCTTTAATCAACGTTGCCGCGCTACCGAAATCAATAAAACACTTGCAGATAATTTTATTAGTTATGGCGGGCTTGTAGTACTTAGCCGACTTTGTATCCGACACTCCTACACACATGACAGGTTTGGATGTTCTAGTGGTGTTGTCGATGTTTTTAATATTATTATTGGTTCGACAACTATCAGCAGAATGACCAAATCGCATACATTTATCGCATTTTAATACCGGTTTGGGACACTGAGACTTATAATGCCCATCTTGCAAACAGTTAAAGCACTTTATCGTTTTAT
Source organism: Apotomis capreana (assembly GCA_947623375.1). Lineage (NCBI taxonomy): Eukaryota > Metazoa > Arthropoda > Insecta > Lepidoptera > Tortricidae > Apotomis > Apotomis capreana. The sequence goes on from OX392520.1 coordinate 7,046,255, forward strand.
CGTTAACTGTGTTTCTATTCCCGGTTTCTAACTTCGTTTCAATTCTACTCTTAGCCTTTCGATCGATAAACGAATTATTCTTAGCGCTTTTCAAGAATGGTAACAGCTGGTCTGGACTATCGAAACGAGCCGCTTCGGCCCCTAAGCGAACACTACGATCATCTATCCCGAATACCAAACAGTCTACTGCTCTCTTGCCAGTAATATCGCAACGATTTAATAACATAATCTTATCATAGAAATATTCCTCTAAGGAATCATTAAACCTAGCACGTTTAGCGAGCATTGTCGTGAGTAATTGACCATAGTTATCGTCGCTAGGGAATGCTAGTTTCAATTTCTCCTGCCACTCTTGCCAAGAAAACATCACAGTTGAAAGGCCAGCGTACCATTTTTGAGCCATACCCTTAAGTTTAGGTAACGCAAAGTGAACGGTCTGACGATCATTCCAATTGTATATAATTGCACACTCGTTCACTTTGTGTATCCACATTGCTATTGTTTGTTCTTTACAAGCAGGATCAAATTCTGGCACTGTATTTTGATTTGATAATTTCTCATTAGAGCCTTTGTCGCCAATGGTACGCAGAGCCTCTACTAGCTGCGAAATAGTAACGTTATTGCTGAGGATGGATTGATTATTCGAGGACTCACGTACAGATCTGGGTGGTTGTTGCCCCTTGTGAGTTGACGTGTGCGCGGCCGTAGCTCTGCTATGTGATCGTCGTCTCTCGCTTCGCTGCCGCTGACTGCGTGAGCGTGGCCTACTGGGACGACCCTGAGCACGGTGGCTGCTACGGCTGCGTGTCCGGCGCCTGTCGCCGTCAAAGCCGCGTGACCGGCGCCTGCTGGCTCGTTCCCGTGCCCTCTCGTCATCGCGACTGCGTGGCCGACCCGTGTTGCCACGTTGACTGCGTGGCCGGCCCTGGCTGCGATGGCTGACACGGCTGCGCGAACGACGAGATCCTCTTTGCTCCGTGTGCCTGGTCCTGCTACGTGACCGGTGCTGACCCTCGGGTGGCCACGGTGGCGTTGTCAGCACACGCGACCTCCTTCGATCGTCTTCCATTTCCTGGAATTGCAAGTATTCTAGCACAAATCTCTGTTTTCAAACCAACACAATAAATACGAGTGAGGGAAATACAACTGGCTAAGTTTATGCATTTCAACGTAAGAGCGTGAAAAGTTTGTTTCCCATATATCCCTTAAATAAACCCGAAAAGCATGCCCCGGGAATACTGTAATGCACTAGCAATTTCTCGTAGTAAACCGCTTTGAACGAGTATTTTCGAATTAAATGGGACACGTTAGTGAAATAAGTAACAAACATTCAAAGAAAACAGCGAGGAATAAGAAAAAAAATATATCTATATTATAGTTAGTAATATCAAGTTAAGCGTACTTTGAACATGTGTTAAGATTAAATTAATTGGCTAGTTTAAACGAGAGCGGCGTACAAACAATTTATATCTATAAAACTTTCATTCAGTTCCATAACCACGAAAATACAGAAAGAAAACCCACTGCAATCGCATAGCTCAGTGCATTCAAGAAAAAAAACGTTAGTAAAACATGACCATAACAAACAAATAACGAAAAAACAAACAACACTAATTCGACTTTAGTATTTTACTTACGTATTAAACGCATAACACACTTTATCATTATCGTCATCGCTGTAGAATAATTCTATTACTTACGGTTTTATTAGTTGTTCTCAACAAACCACAGGTTCGACTCAAGGAGTTAATGCTTACAACTCCTTGCTATCCCTTTCTTCTGAATTGTAGAACGGCGAGCTTCGAAGTAAAAGACTGTGTCACTTTAACAACTTTTATTATATCCGACTTGCACAACTTCGATACAAGAATTTACAATTTTTATCAGATATGCAACGTAAACATTTCTCGTACGGTAACGGTCTGTCTTCGGCAACGCGTGCTATCTGTCGTGACAACCCCGCCGCGGCCGGTGTATGCAACAGCGGCGCCACTTTCGACAGCACGCGTTGACGGGGACCAAGGCCGAACTCGCTATTCAGCTTTAAAGCTAAATTTTGGTAAACATCCGACATATGATAAATTATAATTTATTTAATTTAGTATTAACCTAGAACATTTAACATTACGAAAATAACATTTAATACACAGTTCTATTCTAACAATAGGAAATGTAATTATATTGGTTGAGTAATAGATAAAATGAAATTATATATGCACCCTTAACCGTACCCTTGTTTGGTCTAATAATTTTTTGTCTAATTTTGATTTGCCTAATTTCATTTTGTCTAAAATTACTTTGCATATTTATTCAGCGTTATCTTTACTGGGTTTATTGTATAGAACAAATAATTTCGATTCGCTGATAAGCCTATAAATTATTAAAATACAAAATGCGACCATTCTCCATTGTGATCAATAAATTCATCGAGCTACGTGACCTGACATCCAGTAAATCACAAGTGCATTTTACGACGCACATAAAACACCCTGTAGCAAGCACCAGCTCCTTATTTGCACCGCGCACGTGACCCAAAATGGCCGGCGTTCGGAAATCGAATAAATCAAGAGGATCGGCGGCTAATCGGCTGGCGAAAACACCCGAGCACTTCCGAGCTGTGACCCGAGAATTAATTGTAAACGAATAGGGTAATCTGTAATCGGGCAATATTTGTACGGGGTAATGCTAAGTAAACTGACGGTAGTCAGCAGAGCGTTGCTAAAAGAGTTTCAACGATGCAAATACTGATTTTATTTACTGGGCAAATGTTTTAACACATCGTTACAATACCGAAGAATTCATTACATAAGTAACTAATATTAATCAATACTAATATTATAAAGGCAGAAAACCCTCTGCTTATCTGTTACGGCTGTTTTTTTAATTGAAGCAATTCTGTGAATTCCATATGTGCGGAAAGCAGATGTATGTATGTTATAAAGTTTATCCATGAAGCTTTTCATGTTAAATAAATAAAAATATCAAACAATTCGAATCATTTATTCGGACATGAGTCGCAAATCGATATTGAACCTTAATTAACTTTAAAAACGAGATCATTTTTAATACACTGATAACAAGTTTAAAGTGCTCAATTTATTTTTAATTTCATTTCACAATGATTTCTGGCGACTGCGTAGAAAGTTCCACTCAATATTTCACTGCTTAGACAAAATCTAAAAATATTGCGCATTATAAGTTTGATGAAGATAATTCGCGGAGAGCTTACACCGATCATTTCCCTCGATAAAAGGGACGACAAATTGAAAAGTCGAGTTCGGTATAATCGAATATTCCCGATTCACTCAATAGCCACCCGCATCAAAGAATTTTTCAATCTAATTCAATAAATCGTTCGTAAATTACCAAACAAGCAGAATTGGCACTCCGCGTTACACGGAAACGTCATTTGGCCATTTTGTTTCGAAATTCGCGCGTTTGAAATTTGAATTTACTCTGTTAAAATAGTCTATGGTTTTTCTGTGTTGCTAGCGCGGTGTGAGCGCCCTGACATTGTGCTGAGTTAAGAAAATTGAATTTTGTAAATTTCAAAGGAGTCCTGTGCGGCAAAGCGTTACGATTCAATTTGGTTGAACCGTCCGAAAAGTAAATTTATTGCATTACTCGTGCATGAATTTGCATCGTTTTCTCTCTTTGATCTATTTTCTTGTCGATTGCGATTCGGCGGAATTTTCACTTTAGTAATACGCGGTTTTCTCATTTTCTAACATTGGATTTAGACGGTTGGATGGGTTAGAAGGTTTATTAAATAACTGGTCCTGTGCTTATGAACTTTGGACTTATTCGACAAGTATAACTACGTACGCTATTTGCTTTTGTGCTATAATACTTTTCTTGCGTAGACTAATAATGTTACAGTTATGATTAGGACATGTTAATTTCCTTACCCCTCGACTCGATACCTCGATTGTACTTTTACTAGTAGGAACAGTCGACACCAAAAGTAACTGCATATTATACCTACATATTTAGTACTTATTCCTTTCAACCATTTTGACAAATTCAAAATAACGTTTCCTGTACTGTACGCTTACTTACTTAAAAAAACTATGGAATGTTAATATTTCTTTTTTTTAGGGTTAAGGTTGTTTTTAGGGGAAATACCTACCTACGTATTCTTTAAACTTAATCAATAGGATTTTTAAATTTGTAGCTCGGGAAAGTTGTTCAACTAAAATAAACCACATTTTGATCTTTACACACGTTGTATCAGTAAATTAATATAAGTACTCACCTAATAAAAAAGAGTTACTAAACATTTTTAGTTTTTCAGAAAAGATGGTATAATATATTATTTTGCTTGTTACTTAATGTACCTACATGGGCGTCGCCAAGGGGGGGCAGGGGGGGGGCAGCTGCCCCCCCCCTAGAGATCCAAAAGTATGTCCAGTCACATGACTTGTCTGATGGATCAGTAAGTAATAATTCCAATCCATTCCAACTCCTCCACGAAATGGCTGTAATGTAGGAGGGTAGAAGTCCAGGTTAAGGGCTAGAGGGATATCGTTGATGAGGTCGCCAGTGTATCGGCTACCGTGAGTAAAGCTCAAGGAAAGTGACTCTACGAAACGAGCGGCGACGTGTCTCACTGACACGTGACACTTTGTAGAGACTGTAGAGTATACCGAAGAAGAAGAATTGGTCCATATAACATAGTACAAAAAAAAATAGAACTAGTCAAGTGGCTCTCAGCAGCTTCTTCTCGAAATTATTAAATTTGGTATATTTTACGTTTCCAGCCCCAATATTGACGGCATTTAAAAACGAAACAAAACTGAATCGACAAAAATAATCCGTATACTTATCGATCGAACCTATTCATAATGAGACCGGTAGGCGAGAACAGCCGGAATCCGCTTGGTCGGTTGATGAAGCTTTTTGTGATTTTTAACGTCGGTCTTTTGGGCAGCCTCGAGTATTTACTCGTCGCGTCGAGTAGATCTTCGGCTCGTGCGTGGCAAGATCTCTCGGTCCCGTGACTCGTGATATTCCGCATTTGCATCGAAATTTATTGAATGATTGTCTTTCAATTTATGTTATGGTTGCGAAAAATTTCGCGCTCGCTGCGCTCGCGCTTTCGTCTGGATTTATTGCAACCCTTCCTCTCAAAAAATTTTGCGCTTGCTGTGCTCGCGCTTTCAAGTGGTTTTAATTTGACCCTTCCTCTCAAAACTTTCGCGCTCGCTACGCTCGCGTTTTCATCACCTTGATGAACCATTTATACCTCAAAATTTTTCGCGCTCGCTACGCTCGCGGTTTACGACTACCTGTATCATTCTATATTTACGTTCTTGGTGATGCTTCCTATCCTCTAGCATGACTGACTGTACCACAATTCCTTTTATCACCCCACCTTGCATATATATCAGCTTGCTCTGCCCCCCCCCTGGACCTTCGGCTGGCGACGCCCTTGTGTACCTACCTTGAAATGAGTAAGGACACACATACATCATCCGTTCAATAGTTATTTAAGAAACTTAAGTCAGTACCTAAATAAACGAGCAAGTTCTAAATAAATACATCATACCAAATCTTGAAGACATCAAACACATTACTCCTGACGAATACTAATGTAGAATTTAATAACAAATGTTAATTTCAGCGCTCCACATTCTCGAAACCACACGTATATAGGTAAGTATTTAAACACCGAAACCGATACCCTCGCTCGACATCAATCGAAAACTCATAACCGTCAGATGTATTAGGAAAATGAATAATAAATCCGTACCACAGACAATAGAGGCATTAGGTGCACCATAGACAAGGAGTGATTACGAGGGGGTAACACAATCCGTACGTCAACTCTATTATTTATGGATTCTTTAACATGTAAGGACGTGGGGTGCGGAGGGACATTTGGCGCGAGGAAGTGTTCTTTCTGCCTCAGCGGAGGCCTCGAGAGGGCTTTGTGCACGCGAAATTGTTTGGGCAGGTTTATTTTGAAATAGTTTATAGATTGCATATATCTGCAACATTGTGAAGTAGTTTTACACACAAATATAATAGAAGGGAAAATATAATATTGCACCTGCTATGACATAGCGTTTTCCTCAATAAACATTATGGAAGGAAAATTGCGGAAAAGTGAGGTAGAGGATGGACATAAGGAAATTAATTAGACTAAAACCACCCAAAACGGATTTAACAACATCAGATATTGTCTGCCAGTAAACCATAACATAAGACAAAGATAAATTGTCAATTGAATGTCTATCTTTATACATATTTTCTTTATCGACAAATCAAACAAAACTCTAAGGAAGGTCTTTGATATTTGCAAAAGCCACCTGATCTGATCAAATCCGTATTTGGTTATTTGTTCGTGTAAAATGTGACGTAATGGTTTCGAGGTCTTGACAACGCGCGCCGATTTCGTCCAAATAAAGGTGACGCCGAGTATAATGTAGCGATATCCACTCTTGGCATAGGCTACTGAGGTACGCTAATTTTATTTTTGATTTATTATGTATAAAAGATGTTTTGAAATTTTATTGTTTTCAGAATCCTGATAGTAATTTAACAAAACAATAATTGTAGAACAACCGTGAACTAAAACTCGCAAACTCACTTTTTCATAGCAAATTACTTATTGTCTCCATACGGTTTCCGGTTCGTGACTCAAGATGGCCGCATGCGTTTAAGTTTTGTTGTTCGTTATTTATTCATTTTTATTGTTCAATGTGTAGTATTGATAGCGTATTGTGCAGTGATCAAACGAATGAGTGAATAGCTAATGAAGAATTCAACTTGAAGCGTACATAGCCCTTCCTGGGTCAAGGCCCGATTGTCCGTGTGGTTTTTTGTAAATCGCTATCACTTTACAAAAAGCACGATTTTCTCAACTCACCGTACAACGTGGTATCAATCCTCTATCTAGTCGCCGTGTGCGATTGGCAACGAGACATTGGCAGTAATGGTCGCTTAACTGTGACCGGTTGCCATCTTTAAAAAAAATAGAATAGAATTGTCTCCATACAACCCACAAATGACGTCACATGTAGTAGCGTTTTTAGCGCTCCGTAGGAATATTGAACTTTGAAGGTAATTTCTGACCTTTTGAGCAGTCTAAATGTAGTTTTCCCATATAGACATTTGATCCCAATAAAAAATAGAATTGATTGACAGCCTCAAAAACAATCCTCTGCACGCCTATTCACTGCTCATTGTGATTTGGATGCTATGAAATGAAACATTACGTACTTACAATGTACATTGTAAGATACATCAAAATATAAATTTTAAGATACATTAAAAATGTACTACACTTCTGCCAGCAAAGTCGCGCAAACACTTTTTAAAAGCAAACTTGTTCCTAAGTCAAGTCTGCAAACTGAGCAACATCAATTAAAACTTGAAATGAAGTACAATTTCGCGAGGAGCAGTACAATACTAATTTACGCTAAATAGGGATTAGTTGAAGCGGCCTTAATGAGCTGTCTGATTGGGTATTTGGGGCTATTAAATAATATTACCAGTGCTATACTCGTTTATGAGTTATTATTAACTGTTAGTTGACTAACATACTGGATTATTAATTTAATTACTGCTACTCACTATATTTTTTTAATATTTCGAGTAAATTCCGAAAAGTGATGTGAACGCTGACGTCTAGTCCTAATAATAATGTATGGGCAGGACGGTAGGTACTCTCCAATAATTCGTTAAAAAACTAAAAGGCGATAGTTTATCGCGCATTTGTTTAGTTCATCCGAAGAAGACCAGTATACTAATTATTCGCAGACAATTATATCACCGAACGTATAATGTTTCGCATGATGCTAATTTTGCATTCTACTGATATCATTGACTTTTCTCAAAAGTTATAAAATAAATCTAACCTAACCTAAACTATATTCTAGTTTACGAAATGCAACATTTAACTACAGAATAACAAACCTGTATTTCGTTGGTTGTTCGTGTAAAATGCGACTTAATGGTCACGAGGTCTTAAGAACGCGCGCCGATTTCGTCCGAATAAAGGTGGCGCCGAATATTTTATGAAATTCTATTTTACTTTAAAAAATGATCCAGTTCTACTGCCTATCGCGCAAAGGTAAAAAAAAGAATCGATAGACAATAAAATCCAACCGATTTAAGCTGAGCTCTATAAAACGGCAATATCACGGCTCTTCACCGCTAATTAAAAAACTAAAGGGCCATAGACAAGAATTTGGCGGGAACCGCGCATCGAAATGTCAATAGCGGGGCATTTGTTTGAGCTCTCGAGGCTATAGAGTGGCCACATGGTGCCTTTCATTTGGAGCAGTTGGCACTTTTTAGTCTGATGTGGTCAAGTTTAATTACGCAACTGCCTGGAAATGTGCGTTTTGTTTTGGTTTGATATTACTTTCGTTTCGGGGTTCATTGATTGATCCTGGTGGTATAGTTGCGTTTTCATATTTACTTGACAAAGAATAGCTCACTCACCACATGGCGCGGCTGGTAGCCTAGGCCTAGGTAACCTTCAAGAAAAGAGCGTACTCCCACCTGAAAGACCGGAAACGCACTTGTGACTGCTCTGGTGTTGCAATTGTCTATGGGCGACGGTAATCGCTTTCCATCAGGCGATCCGTATGATCGTTTGCCCCTATGATATAAAAACCTGGGTCCAAGCCCCACCTTCTCACGTTGTTCGTTTAAAAATAGCGCGCATCATTCGTATAGGTAACCACGACTAAGTAATTGAAGTTTTTGTCAAGATCAAATAGAGAGAATTTCACTGTTGTTGAAATCTGCGTCTTGGTGTAAAAAGTAGAGCCTCTCTGGTCAAAAGTTTAGCTCAAAGTAAAAAATCATATCGGTGCATGAGTATGAGTACTATACTCCGATAAAAGCATACGAGTATAATCAACAATCAGGCTATGCTCATAATATGAGTATGAGTGTTATGTTTAATTTTATGTGGAATATTTTAATCCTTCGTATCTATCAATTTCTAACTTTCTCTCAGCTTTTAAACCGATTTAAAAAATGGAGCAGGGTTTCAGTTAATCGAAATATTAGTTTTTTAATGCTTAAAAATCTAAAGTTTAGATGATTATGTAGGTAGTCGTAGTATATATTCGATTGTTGTTGTTCGAGCTGCATTAAAATTCATTTAAGTTTTCCGTCTCAAGTGAACATAATTATCGCAATAAAACATAATATTAGAAACATCAAAGTTGGCCATTAATACTTGCAGATCCTAAAAATTTGTTCTTAAGAAACAGAAATCATTAAGTAATTATTAGAAAATGAAACTTTAGATTGTGGGTTCCATTCCAAGTCTAACAATATCCATAGCTCGGAATACTTAATCATCGCACTTAAATAAAAATGCAACTTTGAAATATACTGTAATTAGATAATATTATTTCTTGACTTAAATGAAAATAAAACAAAACAAATAAATAACTTTGAAATGGAAAGAGATGTAATGTAGCCGTATTGTGTACAATATTCTTAGTTATATTTTTCAATAATTATTTATAACCGCAACCCAAAATTGGTCAAAAGTTGGTATTTCCATTAACATTTTTCTTAATTCTTGCTTTGTCAATGTCTATGAAAATCGGAAATCGGAGTCTTAACTCTAGAGGCCTTATTCTTTTCAAATGCTGTTTGTTTTATAAATGTTTCTCTATGATCAAACATGTTTCTTAATTTATTGATGTGACTACCTAAAACAGGGTTGTTGAGATTTATTGGTAAACCTATATTTGAAACCTACATTTAGGGTTTTCATTGATAATTTTTGTTTCATAAACTACTCGAAATTGACAAATTCATGTGGAAAACTTTTTTTTTTTCAACTTATTTCGACTGCACGCAAAGAAAAAATGAAATAGCTAACTAATGGTACGCTCTAGAACTCAGGGAAGAGTATTATTCACTTATAACAAGTTGGTATATTATTTATATATTTGTCTTAATATGAAAAAAAAATCTAAAAGGCCTCTTAAGAAACATACCTAAATCATTGACTAAATATATTAGAAAAATAAATTTTAAACTGTGAACTCCAAGTCTATAATGTCTATGAAAATAGGAGTCTTAACTCTAGTATTAATATTATAGTGACGCCGAAGGTGTACGGAACACCGTGAAGTCAAACTAGCAATGTCGATGGTTCAGTCCCGCCATACGCTGCACGGACACATAAATGATATAGTACATAATGTATAGCATCGATATGTATATACGCAGGGCTATTCTGAAAGGTTTGATGGTGAATTATTTAATTCCATTTCCACAACGTTGTCTCGTAATTTTGTACTAGGTCGATGCAGAGTCAGCCACCGGCTAAGCTTGCACCATAGATTGGAGCGAAGTTTTTTTTTTTTTCGAAATTTTCTCTTCGTCACGACCTAGCGAAATTTAAGTGCATTTTAAAACAAAAATTTCTAAAATCGGTTGAGAACTCGCTGAGATTTGCGCATTGTTACAAAGTCCATTCGAGTCGATCCATGGGAACTTCGCTCGCTCCGCTCCAATAAACAGTATTTTAAAAGCATCTATTGCAGAAACTTGAGTGATATAGTTGTTTATTTAAGCCTCCTTATCCGTTCAAAAATGCTGAATGCTTTAGACATTTTTCTCTATGATCAAACATGTTTCTTAACATATCAATGTTACTTAGAACAGGGCTATTGAGATTTATTGGTATTATATTTGAAACCTATACAGTTTGAATTTTAGACGCAGAAAACTGTTTTTTTTTTCAACTTATTGACGACTGCACGCAATGAAAGCATGAAATAGCTATGTTACTTTTTGGAACTCAAGGAAAAGTATTATTCACTTTTCGAAAATTTGGTTGAAAATTATCAATATATTTGTAATAATATGAAAAAAATAAAAGGAATAAGGCCTCTTATAAAAGGTGTCGTTCAAGTTTTAGCAATAAAAATACTTACCTTTGTTTTAATTATGGTATAAATATCAGTTTTGATATTTTTTATTTAGATTAATCAGAAATATGCATCAGATTTCATCACACGATCTCCAAAGCTTGTCTGTGTGTTTTGATTTGTTTTTATACAATAGTGTAGGTATGCTACATAAACTTACTGGCAATTGGTTACTTAATAAATCATTATAGACGACTGCTACGGGCGTAGACATGCTACGAAAAGCGTAGCATAATACCTTATTCGCCATTTGACTGAATACATTTGCAAAGACAATACTAAATTAAAATAATCACTAATAACAGAAATGCTTAGAAACTAACTATCATAATTGAATGTTTCTAAAATAGACAAGAAAACTCGTTCAGAAATTCAAACATATTCCTCAAAAGTTGCAGAATACATCTCCGCTACAGCAGCCGGAGGGGCGCGCGGCGTGCGGGCTGAAGATAAGCGGCTTACAGACGGGGACAGAATCATAAGGGCATCCAGAGTGCTAGAGCAAGACAGCTATACGTTACTATATACAGCTGCTAACTTTACTGCGTACCGTAACGTTGGTAGTACTGGTTGAAAATGGCGTAACGCGTTCGAATACTGGTTCGAATTTCAAGCATTTATGTTTTTAAAATAGGGTTGAGTTTGGCCCATGGACGTTTTGGCGCGTACGTGTTCGATGTTACCAGAATAAAATAAAAATACATTTTCCAGGGAATATCTACGGTACAAGTAAAGTTTGCGTCCGCTATAGCTATGTAGAGCACAATTTACCGTGGCGTCTAAACAGCTAATTTTAAAAGAACTGGCCGGAGACAAATTTGAAGATTTCTTTTTCAAAATGGCGGCTGTTTGTATTTTTGCGTTTGCGTAGTTTGTTGTGAAACCGAAATAAAACTGAAGTTTTTTATTTTGTTTTAGTTTCTCTGGTTTTGCGGAAATGAAACAGTTTTTGTTAAAAACCTGTCTTAATTAGACAACTCCTGACTCCGATCATATTTATCACCTACGATATGAAAAAAGTCCAAGAACTTTTTCTTTATTTCAGTCGGTATTTCACACAAGGCCACAATACGAATGGTTGTGTCATAATATGAATTGGTGAAGATAGATTATCTAATACTATACTATACCTATAAATAATATACGAGGTATGAGTATAAACTGGAAGACATTCACTGCAAGTGCAGGACATAAAAGGCCTCGCAAAAAACTTTGGTTTTTCTACGGATACTCTAATTTTGTATTCAATCTCGTAGAGATATTAAGTATTCAGAATTCTAGTATTTATCCTGCAAGTAGGCCTTAAGGGCACTTTTACACATCTGATTCTATTTCATTCTATGTATAACGATAAATTGTTATAGGTATTGTTATTGTATCAAATATCAATAATATTAGTAACATTAATGTATCCTATCTCAACTCTGAAACATTGTTTCCCATTTGTAACGTTTCGCCAAATTTTCATTTGTCCGAAAGTAATTTTTTCCTGAAACCCGTAATATTTTCAGGATTTTATAAAGATTGTTTTAAAGAACTCATTAGGTTAGGTTAAGTTTGCTTTATAATTATTCTGAAAAAATAACAGTTTTGGAAAAATAGGCTTTCGGACAAATGAAAATTTGGCGAAACGATACAGATGGGATACAAAACTTAGTATTTCAGATAGGTAATCGGTGTCTGCGGGTCAATTAGGCTACTATACTCTAATCTTAACCTATACTATCAGAGATGTTAAGGGTCTCTAGACTCAACATTAAAATGCCATAGAATAAGAATAATAATAAGCTTATTAACGGAGATGTAGTCTCTAATATCAAAATAATATAGGTATCTGTACTCCTGGTTCCCAAGATACAGGTTTTGCCTAGTTTGGGGCCGTTGGACATTTCCTATATGTAAGTGAAATATTTGTAAAATGTCCAATGGTATGGAGTTTTTGCTAAATAAATTATTTGTATTTGTTGTATCGCTTTAGGTGAGTCTCCAAGCGTTTACACAGTCTTACACAACTTAAATTAGCTGTACAAGGGCTGTATAAGGGTTTATGCAGCCTGTATGCTACTTGATCTATACGCTCGTACGCTGTGTATCGCCTAACAAGGGTCGTTGTTAGGTACGCCAGGCCACAAGCGGTATACCATGATATTTTATATAACGATTTCCAATTCCACCATGATATTTCATTGTAATAATTAACGTCATACCCTTTTGTTTTAGGATCCCACTTTAGATTAAAGTCGTCTGGCCATCAAATTTGTCTAGGCAGTGTCAACATCCACGCCGGATTTTGTCCAATAGCCGTGATCTTAGATTTGAAGCTCTTTGTTTTATGATATCTAGAGAGAAAATGGCAACAAATTATTATGGAAAATCTTCCACGGGACTTGATGCCCCGTCGAAATCAGGTAAACTGTTTACAATTAATCACCTCTGGAAGCCATCTTATTCTGAATCAAAAATAGTTCAAATTCAGTCACCAACTACGATTGTCAAATAGTAGTCAGGATTGTCCAAATAATGGACCTTGCATATCTTCATAAATTTGCTTTAGTCAATCCTTTTTTATGAAGGTATTTAATCACAGCACGTCGCGTTGCTCCAATTTCTCCATTATTAAAAATTTCGACACGTAACTTATAAACAATGGTAAAATTCTTGAAATCAGAGATGCCAATTAAAAATTCGTGGGAAGACAGTTGATAAAGACAGGTCAAAATGGCGGCAGAAAAAAATATAGTGTTATTTTCATTGGTCAAGCCGCGAACTTTCCAATCACCCGTATAATAGGTACAAATATTTTGTAAGTAGATCCTGTAAGTACCACATATTTTTCTTCTTTGGATTCACGACGCTGAAACTGAGGGTACTTTACAATATTATGAAACAAAAAACCAGCCAATTGCGAGTCGGACTCGCGCACCGAGGGTTCCGTACAAACACTTCCCATCTTAACTGACCGGGTTAAGTTAAGTTTGTCTTCATATGTGTATATGAGGTGCAAAGTTAACGCAGCCGATCACGTTTGTTGTATGGGAGCCCCATTTAAATATTTATACTATTCTGTTCTTAGTATTTGTTGTTATAGCGGTAGAAATACATCATCTGTGAATTTCAACTGTCTAACTATCACGGTTCATGAGATACAGCCTGGTGACAGACAGACGGACAGCGAAGTCTTAGTACCCGTTTTTTAGGGTTCTGTAGTCAACTAGGAACCCTTATAGTTTCGCTATGTCCGTCTGTCTGTCCGTCCGCGGCTTAGCTCCGTGATCATTAGTACTAGAAAGCTGAAATTTGGTATGAGTATGGGTATGTATCACGCCGACAAAACGGTACAATAAAAACTTAAAAATATTTTTTTTTTCGGGTATCTCTCGAACACCTACCACCTTTTTCGTTTCAACACTAGTGTGTGGGGTGTCGTTAAATAGGTATTTGAAAAATAATAGGGGTTTTGTAACATTATTTTTTGATAAAGTCAGCAGTTTTGTAAATAAATATTCACTCCGAAAATAATTAAATAGCCCCCCCCCCCCCTGTAACTTTTCAACCACGGGTCAAAAAATTATGGAAAAATACATGAACATGTAAGTACTTTCAATAAAAACTATATTGAACAAAATCAGTCGAGCTGTTTTGAATTATTGCAAAATTTCATAATTTTCTTAAAAGGACGTATTAAGTGGACTTCCAGAGTTACTTATTACCATAAGTAATTACAGTTAGTTTGGCGTTTACGACCTTTTTATAGAACTTGAAATCTTTCTCGTAACTTAAGTCTATTGTGAAGGATGAGCAACTACGGAACCCTACACTGAGCGTGGCCCGACATGCTCTTTTGGCCGGTTTTACCCTGTGGGTGCGGAACCCTAATAAATGAGAATAGAAGCGTCACAACATACAGCTATTATTACCATGGAGGTGCGACAACCCTATTGTCACCCCTCTAATGAAACATTACGATTCAAGGAGAGGCATTGTCCTACATTCGATCGTTTTCTTACGGTACTTAGTTAACTTCACCTGTGAAACTTTAAAGTTTACCTTTTAAGATTAGTGTCGGGGTGATTCCTCCATATCGCGATTTGTCTGACTCCTATATGTCATACTCTTGAATTCTTGATGTTGACGCCACACTGGAAGTTGAGTGATGATCTGATGAAGGTTGCGCAGGAACGTCCAGTAAATGGGGTCTCGCATGGATCTGTGTTGTCGCTCAATTACTTCTTTGAAATCTTGACCCTGGCTAGAGTTTTAATTTACAACTTTATAAAAGACTAGGCGGCACCGGCAACTTTGTCCGCGTATGTTTTTTCTTTAGGTACCTACCTTAGACAAGTAAAAAGTATCCTATCACCAAAAAGTATCCATCAACCATCTTTGGATGTCCAGCTATCCCTGTACCGAAATTGGTTAAAATCAGCCGTTTCGGCGTGATGCGAGGACAATGGAAATTATGAAAACAGATGGCGCCAGACTGGCACAACGCGGCGCGCCCGTACAAAACAAATGACGATCCTGCATCACGCTATTAAGATTTTTCCTGAAATCATGACCCCTCCATAGAAAACTAATTTCAATACAGATCTAGAATTGACCATAGTTTTACTGAAGCCGACCAGACTTTTTATACATAGGTATACAAAAGAAACCAACCTCACTATGAGTTACGACTTAAGTCACTTTGTCAAAAAATACTCTGGTCGCTTTCCACATAACTATGGTAAATTTTATAATAGCATAGATAATAAAAGAGTACAACATACGATTATTATTACAGAGAAGGCTAGTGGCAGCCCTATTGTCACCCCTCCCTAATGAAACATTACGCTTCAAGGATTGGGCATTGTCCTACTTTCGATCGTTTTTTACGGTAGTAGTTACTTGACCCGTGGAAGATTTTCTATTATATTACCCATAGGTTTTATTTTATCATCAGCCATAAGACGTCCACTTCTAAATATACCTAGGCCTCCCCCAAAGAACGCCACCATGATCGGATTTGCGCCACCCGCATCCACATTCAACGGTTGTTAAATCACTTTGTGGCCTTAAAACCCGTCTAGCTGTTTCGGCGTGATGAGCAGACAAATACATTATTTCTAACCCATATGGTGCCTATACAAATCCTGCATCGCGCTTTTTGTTCTGAGAAATGACCTCTTAGAAAACTGGCTTTCAGTTCAATTATTATTTATTTATATGGGCACAACATAGTGTCTTATCTCCCCTTCACCTGATGGTAAGCAAAAATGGGAGCCCAAGTCGCAATGGCAACTGACAAGAAACCAACGGTGCCATGTCAGTTGACACTGCCATGCTGTCCCGAGGGATGCTTATTCACGCTTCGTTTGAAGGCTCCCATGTTGTAAAGAAGAAGGAAAGAAGGAAGGAAGCGTTGTATAATAGGAATGACGAACATTTGCGACCAGCTCAGTAATGATGGTTCTGGAAAGAGCTCAACGGTTCTTACTTAAGGTGATTCTCAGAAAGCCACGCTATTACTCGACAGCTATGTTGTATACAGAGATGGGAGTGCTCACCGTGCGTCCTTGCTATCATAAAAATTATTGTATTCATGCACCACAAAGTTACCAAGACACAAGCCTTCAGTGATCTGTTCGGTAAACGAATTTTTAAACTACCTGTCCCCCGCTCTAATACCTCATTTGCCAAGAGATTTGCTGATTACCACTGATCCACACAAATGGATACCTAATAAAATTGTAACGTCATCAGGTAATAATATGTTATGGGAATGGATTATGGATAAGTAATTTGCCATTTTTACCGTGAAAAATTGCGTTTAAGTTCATAATGATTGTTTTGTTAAATTGCGAGGATTCTGAAAACAATTCCAAAAAAATGTTTGGTTGAATAAAGACCATATTTGCGTACCTTTGTTGAAGTTACACTTAAAAGAAATGTGACTTACCCACTTATTTTTTTTCATTGTTTTATGACTTATTATATTAAGCCGTTTGTATTCATGTACACGCCGACCAAAAATAGTAGAAATCAAAAAGTGGCA
Source organism: Apotomis capreana (assembly GCA_947623375.1). Lineage (NCBI taxonomy): Eukaryota > Metazoa > Arthropoda > Insecta > Lepidoptera > Tortricidae > Apotomis > Apotomis capreana. The sequence goes on from OX392520.1 coordinate 7,063,202, forward strand.
ATACTGTAGTGCGTTTCCATTTTCTTAGATCGATTAGACGGGACGAAACTACAGTATTGCCACTTTTTGATTTCTACTATTTTTGGTCGGAGCTAATAGTTAGTATCGATAATAGATATAAACTTAAACAAGTCAGGCGTATTCGCTAGTCGTCAGTTGTAAAAAAGTAATGTTCGGTATAGATTAGTGGTAACCTGACACCGGCAGGTTCGTCGACAGAAGCCCCGCGATGTCGGTCGAACGTGTCATGCGCAGTTGTTTATAATCTAGTTTAAGGTGCCAACTGCGTCCATGCGGAAGATAAGTCACAACCTTCTTTTTTGGTGCTTCTCTGTATTCCAAATAGCCCATTTCTCTTTTTAGATGTGATGTATTTTCGATGGGTCCATATTGGCTAACATAAAATTCTTAATCATAACTAGCGACCCGCCCCGGCGTCGCACGCGTGCAATGATGATAAATTATGCATGTACCTATTGTACATATAAACCTCCCTCTTAAGTCACTCTATCTATTACAACCGCATCAAAATCCGTTGCGTAGTTTTAAAGATCTAAGCATACATAGAGAGAACCAGACAGCAAGAAGCTACTTTGTTTCATACTAATTTATTATCTAGTTGAATTGAAGGTGCCAACTGCGCCCGTGCGGAAGAAAAGTCATAACCCTCTTTTTTGCTGCTTTTTTGTATTCCCATTTTACTTATATTCTGTGAAATATCTTCGATGTCACACATTTAGTTTTCAATGCCAACTTCAATGAGTAAAATTGTAAAGATTTCCTCGAATTCCTATCAGTACCTATCCTTGCCATGAGTTAAGAGGCCTTATTCCTTTTAAAATGCTGATTGCTTTAGACATTTTTCTCTATGATCAAACATGTTTCTTAACATATTGTTGATGTTACTACCTAGAACAGGGCTATTGGAATTTATTGGTATATATTTGAAACATACAGTCTGAATTTTTCATTGATAATTTTTGTTTCAAAAACTACTCGAAATTGACAAAGTTCACGCGGAAAATTAGTTTTTTTAACTTATTTTCGACTGCACGCAATAAAAGCATGAAATAGCTATGTTACTACCTAGAACTCGGGGAAAAATATTATTCACTTCAAATAGTTGGTTGAAATTATCAATATATATTTGTCATAATATGAAAAAAATAATTTTTAAAAGGAATAAGGCCTCTGAACGAGACCGCATTCGCTAGCGACAGCGTAAACGATTTGTATGGAGCATTATGATCCATGCGGACGTCAACGAAAACAGAAATTAAATAAATAACATGGTAAATTGTAGTGTTAAGTGGTGTAGAGAGACCTCATAAACAAGGACGCAGCTAAACGGTGTCCGCCGTGTTGATACTCGTACTTTAATGTTCTGCCGTACCATATCGTTGGTGCGCGCGGGTCGCCTTACATGCTCCGTCTAGTGGGGGTTGTCTGTGGTATGGAGAAACGCACAGCGGTTACTTTGTAAAACTACAATTCTCGATTGTCTTGCTCGCACGATATTAAAAGGAGAGTGACAGGCAGACTGGCGTGCGGTCACAGTTATGCTAGACATTCCGCTTAAAATTAGAACCATTGATGAAACTTGAGTTTAGTAATGACTAGCTTTTGCCCGCGACTCCGTACGCGTGGAACTTGATAAAAGGGATTATTAAAAGTGCCTAAGCAAATGTAAGAGCAATTGTGCTTTTGGTCGAATTACTTTTCTTACAGGGTCACCGCATCCCAACAGAAATGTTCACTGACTTTTCAATCTTTTTAGGTATAATTTCCAGGATGAAAACTATCCTATGTCCTTCCTCGGATCTTAAACTATCTCCATGCCGAATTTCATCAAAATCGGTTCAGCGGTTTAAGCGTGAAGAGGTAACAGACAGACAGACAGACAGACAGACAGACAGACAGACACACTTTCGCATTTATAATATTAGTATGGATAGTATGGATATAAGTATGGATTACCCGCGTAAGTCAACTTCTCTGGGCCGGCCCCCGCAACCCGTCTAGCATAACTATGCTTCGCAACTCTTATCGCGCGACTTAGCATCACCCGTTATTCTCTCACAGCACAGAAAGAGATAGGTAATATATCTCGCGCGAGAAAGAGTCGCGTGTCACAGTTGTGCTAGAGGTGCAGGGCTATCACTTGCCGCGACTTCGCGACTCAGGGCCATCTGTCTTGCTCGCACTGTATCGGAAGGAAAGAGACGGAGTTTTTGTCCGGCGACTTAGTCACGAGTCCTGCAAGTAAGTAGTATATACTACTGTATATGTTTTCCCGCATGATACTGCGTTTACGATTAAGGTTCAGTTTCATTGGCCGATAGGATCCGCATGCGGGGTGCGGGCTATCTCAATAACGCGGGCCTGAATTTGATATTCACTAGTCGGTATATCGTATGCGGGAGTTATCGCATGCTGTATATCGACCGGTTTGTCGACTTGTAACTTGTATAGAAATAATTATTTTGGTTGAGCGAATCCCATTAGCTTTGTACCCGATGAACAATACCATTATCTGTATTGTTAGCTGTGGTCACAACTGCCACTTCAAAATGTAAGGCGTTATAAGTGCAAATTAATTTTACACTAAATAAGTCTTTAAGTCAAACGAAATAAGGTTTACTCTTAAACATAGAGAACAGAGATGTTGGTCACTTCATTGTCATTATAAGCATCAAAACGAGCTTCACTGCTCTTTCACTTACGAAGTGACCAACATCTGTGTTCTCTTTGTTTAAGAGTAAACCTTATTTCGTTTGACTTAAAGACTAATGTAGGGTAAAAGTAATTTGCACTTATAACGCCTTACATTTTGAAGTGGCAGTTGTGGCCGCAGCTAACAATACAGATAATGGTATTGTTCATCGGGTACAAAGCTAATGGGATTCGCTTAGCAAGTGTGATTCGAACTATACTAGTCGTCATAGAGTAGCGTGGATCAAGTATTACCAATGGAATTGAGACATTAGACGCGTTTTTTGCCTGATCTCAACAGAAACGTCTTAAGAGGCCTTATTCCTTTTAATATTTTTATTATGACAAATATATTTTTTCTACGAGTCCTAGGTAGTAGTAGTTTTTGCATTTTTTAGTCAAACAATTTTTTTTACTATTTTTAACGGAACCGAGGTTTGAACCTAAGTTTCTTTTTTATTTTGCGACTTTAAGTATATGTACCTACCTATATGCAAGTCTGTCATAGAATTACCTAACCTAATACATTTCTAAGTGAAACACATAAATAAAACAAGCAAATTGTATTTTTATATGCATATATTCGGATTCAATATTTCAATAGCTATTTAATTCATACAACTTAACTTAAAAAAAATACACTGACTCGTATGCATACCTAACTTAGCTATGTCCAAGCTTATAACGATACTATAAATTACAATTCATTACATTATAACTACAAATTTGAAATTAAATTCAATAAATTTTTCAATCAACTAATCATAATCTCTTTGTGATTAATTTCATAAATGCGTAATCGAATCACTCGGTAGTGATGACATACATTCAATATAATACAACTAAGGATTCTGGTTCATCATGTTTTGGAGTAATTCTAGGTAGCAAACGGGCTGTATAAGAGTTTATACAGGCATTATAACTCTAATTTAAGCTGTATAAAGGCTGCAAAAGTGCTTAATGCAGTCTGATTGCTACTTTGAATACTATATAAAAACTTCAATACATTACCGGTATAGTGATTTTGAGTGACAAAAGCCATGTCTTTATAATTAAAAGGTTAAATCTCTTTAACCTTTCAATAAAATGGTGCTTATAGTTCTTTGATTAAAATATGATTGTTTTTGTAATAAGAAGAGATTTTTTCAAATCTCAAATTATTGAAAACAGTAAAAGGAGTATTTCCTATTATGACAATCACAGGGCATCCACTGGTCATGAAAATAATACTTAAATATAATCTAAACTATTTAAGTCACATATACAACCGGAACACACACATTTACAAATTGTCTTTAAAAATAAAACTCTTAACTTATTTACAGGATTAAAACTATATTTATTTTATTTAGCGAGTTCTGTACTAAACATAGCCTATTCTTTTAAATATAATAAGTGATATGACTCGGGTTCTTTTTACATAGGAAAGAGGCAAGTATATTAAAATTAAATCTCTATACAATACAACTAAAGTTCGTGGGTTACAAACAATATGGCAAATTTCGATTCACACGTCAATTAGGCCTTTTTAAAACCAGTTTTCGTTTTCGTTGATTCTCGTTATTTGGTATTTTTTAGTTCAGTGTATTTTCAATGATAAGTAAATCACTATTCGAGCGAGGACCGGGGATAACGCTGTTCAGAAAGATGTATAATGTATATATAGTTTTAAATTTAGCGACACTTTTGTGAAAATTAACGGTATTTGTAATATGAATAAAGGATCTCATTAATTTAAGAAAAAATGTCTCTAAAGTTGTCGCTTTAAGTTGATTAATGTGAGAATATTTAAGTAGCGCAAGCGTAATCCCTCCCTCGCTCGAAACTTTAATTTACAAAAGTAACTTCGTCTTAATTTAGCCGCCCGCCGGGAACCGAGCGACTCCGTAAACGGTTACCGAAACGTTATTTTTGTTAACGATTGATATGTCCTAAAAACGTACGTCAAAAACCTTCAAATCCCCCCCGACATTCAGTTAAAAAGTAATAGTTTAGAACACGCGCACGAATATCGGGAAACACTTGAAAATTAGTGGACATACGAGTCCAAAAGGGTCAAAAATAACTTGGAATCCGGGAGCGCGCTCGCCGCCCGGCGACCGAACCCACTATATTAACACACTATTTACAAAATAACCTAAAAAGGACTAGAGACACTAAACCATGTTGATTCCGTACTTTTCCGGCGCGAAGTAACTGTTCCCAGTGTTGGAGAAATTAGTGATCTGGGAGGCTTGGAGCATGCTAAGATGGGGGGAGTTTTGGGATTGGTTCTCTGGGGACTCGGGGCCCGATGAGAGGATGTTGTGGTGCGAGGGCCACGCGGCCGGCGGCGACGGGTTGCCGAAGGAGACCTGGTTGTAGAGCTGGTTACCGTTTGTTGTCAGGTTGTGCCCGTGGTGGCTGCCGTGCGATTGGTTTACCGACGAACCGTTGAAGTATTCCATCTGCAAATAAAGATGAATATTAGCTTGATTATATCTGTTATTATAGACGTCGAGTTGCGGAAAACCATCCCGCGTTACCTTAACCTATACCTATTATAGGTACCTATCTGTTATGGTATTTTTGTAATGCGACTACGTCAAAATTGTTCGGTTAATACTGTTTAACGTTATTAATTTCGTTAACCGAAGCGGACTATAGTTTGAACTTGAACTTAAAACTAAATTGAAAGCTATTTATCATATGTTTGAATTCAATTACTTCCATAATCTACTGCTATCCTATTGAATATTCGCACCGTGAACGATAAATCGTTATGTAATAAATCATTTACTATGCAAAGTCTATCAAAACTGTATTCAAAAACCAGTTTTACATAATTTTGAATATACATTTTACATTAATAAAAACCAGTAGCTGATATTAAAGCAATCTTTTATTTATTGCACGCGTGATATGAACAATGTCTTTTTAATGTTCATAACAATAAAGAATGTTAATTATTGCTCGAATACATAATTCGTAATAAGTATTAAAGTGATGAAATTGCATACAATGTTTTCTCAAGCAAATTATGAACTGTCATGGCAGTTTTATAAATTAGCCTTTTTATAAATGCAAAAGTGTTTCTTGATTTCATTCTTTAACACAGCAGCATGATATTGAACCGACGTGATTTTTTGCATGAGTTTAGTTACTTGGCAGTAAAATTATTACGTTCTAGATTCAGTACCCAAAAAGTGCACGTCTTCCAAAGCATGAGTAAAATTCCTGAAGAAAGAAAGAGTTATATGTGATGATTCTTACCTGACTGGGATAGTACGGCGAGTTGTACGCACTCTGGCCGTACCCCTGATGGTGATGCGAGGATGAGTAGCTTCTAATGTAATCTGAACTTCCCGGCCAATGGAAGCTATTATAACTGTCCGGGTGGTACACGTTTCCCGGCCCGTTCAGGCTCTGCGGGGTGATGGGGGGCGAGGGCGTCGTCATTATCGAGGAATTAGACCCTAAAGGCGTCAAGTTCCCAGTCAATCTTGAGCTATACTGATCCTTCACCAAGCTACTACCGAAAGACTTCTCCGAGTAGTCCACCTTTCCAGAATAATCCAGTCTTTTCGGGCTGCTGTACAACTCTTGCTTAGGCGTCACGCCGTAGCCATGAACGTTTGAAATTGCATCTGAAGGTGTATCTTTTCCGCTTAACCTTAAAGCTTCGTTTGAGTAATGGTGGCTTATGGATGATAGCGTGTTGTTCTTGTTTAAAGGGGACGAGTCGTAGTTTGGCGCTGATTCCTTCTTACAAATCACGTTGATAGGAGGACTGACGGAGGTCGTTGGAGTTATGGGTAGATTTGGAGACGATGTTGTGATGCTAGAAGTGTTGGTTGTTAAGCTCGCGTTGCTAGAGCTGGTCAGGGATTTGGAGGTGGTGATTTTGGAGGAGGATGTGGTGTTGGAGGACTTAAGGCTCGAGGAGATGGAAGTTTTGGAACTGGAGGATTTGCTGGAGATCTGCGTGTTCGTTTGCTGTTGTAGCTGCTGCCGGCATTTCGCTCTTCGGTTCTTGAACCAGACCTGTTGACAAAATGTTGTAGTTAGTAGTGTTTAGTAGATTTTACTAGTTATTATTAAAAATAAATTACTAAGATGGTGCTATTGCCATATTTAATGACACATATAAAAGATATCGAGAGTATAAAGAGTTGCTGTTTTCGTTTATAATGGCCTTACAGTCTCATCATGAAATGTTGCTATTTAGAAGGTAATTTAAAACAAAACATTAAACAATACTCTTGTGTTCCAGATATGACGATTTCAGCAATAGTTCCACGGAAAGGTGGGTAGGTACGGAACAAGAAGGAAGCGAAATATAATTTGTATAGAATGGATAAACAAAGAAATGGATTAACCATATTCTCAAAAACAGGCTACAACTACTACGTTTATGCCCACGAGTGGCTGTGATCAGTGGGGTAGCTTTGCCCACGCCTCTGGGCACAGTGGGCACGCTAAACTAGCACCCCATCAACTCACGCACTTCTCGCCTCATAAATCAATCGCAAATCGCTGAGCAAACATAGGGCGAGAAGCGTAATTGATACATGCTACCGGGGGCGTTGGTTAGGTTCGAATCTAATTGGTTTACTCTTTAACTAATGCCGTAGTTCTTGAGAAGTGGCGAGAGATTCAAGCAGTCCGCAACAGCGTATTGGAACTGGATTTTGGGATACGAGACTACCCTTCGCGCTCGCGCATCGCGCCGATACCACAGTTATCACACTATTATTATAAAGTTTGTGAATGTGTTATATGTGTATGTTTGTTACTTCTTCAAGCTCAGGCGGCTTGACCAATTTTGATAAATTTTGGTATGAAGATACTTGACACTCAGGCTTAACACATAGGCTACTTTTTATCCCGAAAAAATGAGTTTTTCAATGGGATGAGTGGGTAAAACCGCGCGGCGCAGCTAGTAATATATAGTTTTGAGAGCTATATGTAAACACTACTGCTACAAATTCATATATTCGTGTTATAAGCACAAACACACACTATGTCAGACAGTCTAAAAACATTAGATTCGCATTACATTGAGTTTCACGCTACAAAATCATAAAAGTAGCCTTTTCTATCGCTCACAATAATAATCATAATCCTTCCGTCCTCCAAATAAAACATTCATTAATTTGCTCTTTTCGTAAAATTACTTCATTAGTCATTCAGCGGGGGTACAATGGGGTACAAGTACACACAATGGGTACAAGTTTGGGGCAGTAATCCTCGCAGGCCGAGGCGGAGCACGGAGGAAAGCAATCTTTGGCGTGATTCTGGTTTTTTGGTTTGATAGGTCGATTGGCGAGGGATTATACCTAGTTGCAATAGGCGTTAGACAAAAGTTTTTTTTGGCTCTTTCTGCAGACATAGAAGCACGCAACGATTTTTTATATTAAAATACCGCAGCTTATGGAATAGCCCTAATTATAATGACGATACATGAGGATTTCTCCTTTTAAATGATTCTCTAATGTAAATTGCTGTGAATAACTCCTCCATACTGTGTAGTGTAATTTTCAAAGGAAAAATCCTCATGAATCGTCATTATAATTAGGGCTATTCTATATTTTTTCTGATTCTGGGAGAAAAATGAGAATTGAGATCAACATTTACACCGAAAAGAAAAATAATTATGTAATTATTGCCAATTGACGATTATTGATAACGAGCTGCGCGGCGCGGTGTTCCCCGCTCATCCACCGGGAACGCTAAATTTTTCGGGATAAAAAGTACCCTATGTGATAATCCAGGGTGTCGGCTACCTTCATACCAAATTTTATCAAAATTGGTCCACCCGTTTAAGCGTGTAGAAGTAACAAACATACACATAAACACACTCACTCACTTAGTGTGATATGATCATAAGTTTGTTTTATTTTGTGCTGTTTTTTTTTTCAATAAAGATTACGGCATTCTGTAAAAAAAAGGACTTTGTTTGTAACATCGTAGTTATAGTACGTATGTACATAGGTACTTAAGTATCCCATGTGGTGGCATGTTACATTCGTGTAGATGTTATCGTAATCGTTTTCATATCGTAGGTATAAAACAAAATTACATCTTTGATCTAGCTAGAAAGCTTAGTTTTTCATCTGCTGTGATTATTTTTTTCTTTAACAAGTAAATATAGTTTTAGATGCGTCATAATTGAACATGACAAAAGATTTCCGCGTTCAGTAAGATAGTTATGTAAACGGAAAACATGTTTGCCCAATTAATATCCGCGATTAGATCTTCTATCAGTCATCTCGTGTCGTGTCGACTAACGAGTCCGCTCTGTCAGCGGGCTTTTGATTTGTTTGTTGCACAAATTAAATGTAAATAGCTCGTTGCTTTAATATTTAATATGATTCAACTTGTTTAAATGCGAGTAAATTAGTGGATGTGAGTGACGCTCTCAGTTAAGAAATTTTAGACATGTATTACAAATGTTTTTCTTTTTTTCATATTACCTATGACAAATTATATATTATACTTTAAAGTGAATAATACTTTTCCCTGAATTCTAGATAGTAACATAGCCAGCATGAAAGCATGAACTTTCATTGCGTACAGTCGAAAATGAGTTGAAAAATAAAACAGCTTTCTGTCTGTGTTTCAAATATATACCAATAAATCGCAATAGCCCTGTTCTAACATGATAATATGTTAAGAAACATGTTTGATCATAGGGCAAAATGTTTTGAAACAATCAGCATTTTTGAACGCATAAGGAGGCTTAATTGGAACTTAATCGTTCCAACTTATATCTGTTTCGCCAGTTCAGTTGGATTATGGATAAAAGATTTAATCTTGTAACATAAAGTTGTTTATTCTAACTGCGTTATGAAAATTAACACTCCACATTTTTCTCTGTAAGTTTATTCGGGTTCAAGAAAAATGGCCATGCGGAAAAAAAACAATTCAATATGATGATTACGAATATATAACTTTAGAAACGACTACAATGCTACGATAGTGTACACGTTTCCAAAATGCGGTTAAAAAGTGGTATAGGTTTGCAACAAAATTGTAGTTTCTAACCGTATTTAAATTATCAGAACTGCTCTCTTTATAGTTAAGATGGCTGACTATCACATCACAGCACGTAAAAGCTTAAAATCCGGTTAACTCACATTATGGGTGGTTTTCCATTATACCGGATTATAACTTTTTATCTAGAGAGTATCTCGAGTTAATTGAGAACTGCTATATCTCAAGATGGCGAACAAAGACTTGAACAGAAAGAGGTAAGGGCTATTTTGGAACAACTACTTACTTTATTGGGTATAAGGATTTAACGGATCGTCACATTCGTGGTATTTTAACGTTATTATCTATAATTATCGAAGTAAATAAGCTACCGTTTGGTGATTGCTTAAAAAGCTTCTTAGTTTATCGATTCGGATGAGATTTGAGCGATTATATTTAATAGTGGGTGATAAGTGCTTTCTTAGTTATTTTAATTATGAAGTACATGTTTTAATTTCTTGATTATCATATATCTTAAGGTGGATTTATCCATTATTGTTACGATACAAAGATGAAATACGTACAATGAAAAAAATTACCCATCTGGTTCTACCAATTGAGCCAATAGCGGGTGTTAAGAGATTGACGAGTTTTAACTTTCCTAGCTTTCAATATGAGAAATAATTATACAGATCAATATAGAAATAAGGATATAGAGATGTCGGAAGGGATCGCCTTTCGAGTATCGAGTTATACTAATTTCTTAAACACTAGTCGTTTCGTATATAGAGAAACTTATCTGTTCCGTCGGCGACGTCACTTCTATCGACGTACGCTGACATATCGTAGACAGTTTCCTATTAGAGCGTAACAAGCGTCGGTCCGGCCCAGGGATAGTGGCGCTACAAACAGCTTTCATATGGCAATCACCGCGATAGCACACACTTTGCCCTCCCACAAAATGTAAAGCCCAGCTAGATAAAATTTTACAAACTGACAGGAAAAGAGACCAGTTGCTTCAGCTAGACTCATCCGCTGTTCCGAAGCGCCCGCGCGCGACAGCTTCACACACGTGGTGCCGAGGTTTATGCTGCGGCTAGCCTACCGCCACAACACAGTGACTTACGATAACAGCCTAAGGGCTATTCGAATCAGCAACAAAAATAATAATAATAATAATAATGAGCAGATGTATATTTGCATTATAACTAGAGAGCGGATTTGAAGTAGCGATCTCAATATTAATATGGATATGACTGGTTTACTTTATTATTTTTCTACACACAAAAATAATGTAACTTATCTGAACAAAAAAGTAAAAACCTTTTTGGAAGCTTTTGTAAATATTGGGCAAAAATTATGGTGATAATAAATAAAAACATCGTTTAACAATGAGTCATTCAAGTGTGTATTCACGTTTTATTATATTTAAGTGACATTGTTGACATGAACTATCATGTAGGTACATAATAAGTAGGAACTATATACTATCTTTGAGTTGTATAGAAACTCCTTTATTTAGAATAAAATACTTTTCTTTAAATGTAGTTTGTTGCAAAAATAACATTCATTTAATCTAATTATTTATTTAGCTAAGTTTGTGGTGTGCGGTGTAATAATAATAGACTGTAAGACCTCATATAAACAACATGACATGTATTAAACAAATTGCACTAAGTAGTCATATCCATATTAATATTGAGATCGCTACTTCAAATCCGCTCTCTAATTATAACCTAAAAGCTAAAAGTCAGTTGCGATTTGTCAAAGATTTGTCATTAACCAAATTCAAAACATTGTTTACCGGAATTCTGCTCAATCCTGCGTTTTTCTTGCGAAATAAATACTGAATTCTATTGAAATAAAAACATAACTTTCATCACTGTGGATACGATTATGTTTTAGCTTTATCGTGCAAAAAGTACCTACATGGAATTTGCGCAATATTTAGTCTATTTCCTCTTTGTTTACATCATTGACATTCATCGACTTTCAACGTCAGTTATCAAAAAAATGTAATATGGCGTGGGCCGAAAAACACCCTGTACCTACCTACAATTACTATAGCAGTCGAGTTCATTTACATCTACACACTTACGAGAACAAAAATATCTGAACACGACCCTATTATCAGGAGCATAAAGTTGTGTTCAGATATGTTTGTTCTCGTAAGTGTGTAGATGTAAATGAACTCGACTGTACTACATATATCTATATGCTGTTGGGCTATATATCTGAACAGATAACAGAAGAAGAGGATTTCATGAATTAGTGGTTTGTAAATAATTTTTACTTGGCTATTGTATTGTATCAATATGAAATTTGCAGTTTTCTATTCCATTGTTTAAACAATTCCTGTGTCTCCCCAAAATTTTAATACTATTATTATTTTAATATTAAGACAGTAACCTGAATGGATTCTGTGAATTCTACAGTTTCTTTATTTATAAATAAATAATAAATAAATATCAGACAGACACAAATCGATCTAGTCCCAAATTAAGCTCAAGAAGGCTTGTGTTATGGGTACCTACTAGACGACGATATACATACTTATATAGATAAATATATACTTAAATACATAGAACAACCATGGCCCACAAATATTCGAGTTCTTCACACAAATATTTTCCCTGGCCAGGATTCGAACCCGGGACCGCTGGCTTAGTTAGGCAAGTACTTAGAAACTGAGCCAACCGCGTCGTCTATTTATATGTAAAAGGTCCACAAATATCTAACTTTTGAAACAATTTGGCATTTGGCATTGTCCGCCATTTCTAGTGATCACGATTCAGGAATGAGTTACGGGGTAAGAGGTATAAAAAAAGTTCTAATTCTATTTCTTAAGCGAATCCCATTAGCTTTGTACCCGATGTCCATCGTCATCCTAAGCATCGATACGAACTTCACTGCTCTTTCACTTACGAAGTGACCAACATCTGTGTTCTCTTTGTTTAAGAGTAAACCTTATTTCTTTTGACTTAAAGACTAATTTAGTGTCAAAGTAATTTGCACTTATAACGCCTTACATTTCGAAGTGGCAGTTGTGGCCACAGTTAACAATACAGATAATGAGTATTGTTCATCGGGTACAAACCTAATGGGATTCGCTTAAGAAAAAGAATTACATCTCGTATAGTTACCTGGACTCGTGACTCGGGCAGGTTGATCTTCAGGGCCACCTCCTCGCGCATGAAGATATCGGGGTACCTCGTCTTGCCGAACAGCGCTTCCAGCACATCCAGCTGTGCTCGGGTGAAGGTGGTCCGCTCGCGCCGCTGCTTCCGAGGGTTCACACCTGGAAAAAAGTAATGGGTTAGATTTGCGATATCATTAAAGGCCGTTCAATCTTTTACAGACTATACAAACAGTAGCATGTGTCATTTATTTATTTATTATTCATATAAGTTTCAAAGCATTACAGTAAATACCAAGGCACTGTGAACTACAGAAATACATATAAACAAAGACTTAAAACTGGTTAGATTTAGGCGACACAATGGCGTGGCTCCGTTGCGTCGTCTGATCTGGTGTAGAGTACGGCAGATTGCCCCGGAACTGCTGAAACACGACACCCTTCGGCCAGAAGTCTGCACTTGCGATTGTGTCCTGCAGCGGCCGCGGCACGCGCACCACAAACAATGTCATGTCTCTCTCTCTTTTCCTGACTATTGGTCTGAGGATGGACATTTATTTATTTATTTATTTATTCAAATTAGTTACACAGCATTACAGTAATGGTAACATGGTAGTGGAGTCAGCATTCCCTATCTTCTTCCTTCACTTCGCCCTATCCCTGATGTCATCTTTGGAAAGCATTCTACTACGTAGCAACGCATTTGTACACAGCAAGAAAGACCAACACGCAAAAAAATGTGTATAACTGTTCACTCGTGGTTGACGCAAGAAATCGAACACATCTTTGGATTGCCGGTCCAACACTTTGACAACTCGACTCAAGATACGCACAGCCTGTACTCTTTTAATTAGAGTCTTAGAGTATACCAAATACCAATATGAGTGTTCGATTTTTCTAACGAGGTATTTCATTCAGGTACTGAATGAATCAGCCTATAGACGTCGACTGCTTTTTTGTTATCCCTACCCCAACCATTAGAATCTTAAAATAATTTACTTAAGAATTAAGTAAGCTGTCCGTGTAATGCCATTATGTAAAACGAAATAATAAAAGCAGTTTTTAGACTTCAGATTCGGACCCATGTGATTGAAGATTATTCGATAATCTACATAAACTCCTGTCCAGATTACAATACTTATTTCTAATCTCCTAATCTCTTTCTATAACTGGCAACATATAATTTTTTGTTGTTTTACGATGATTGCTTCTTTTATATAGAATACACGCTGTGAAATTATAAAAGGCAATTTCGCAATCATTATCGTAACATGGAAAAACCTTTTCTATATCGTTTTAAACACGTTCAATTATTTTAAATGGTACCTACTTCAAAGATTGCTAAACTCTACGCAAGTTTATTTGACAAAACTCGAAATGGATTCTTGCCTTCTGCTTCAATTTAATTAAACTCGGTATATTTAGTTCACTTAGTTGGCTTTCTCTTTTTAGTAAAGGCAATTTATCAAGCTAAACAAACTCGCTACCAAAACTATTGAGTACTTGTAAACGTGTAATCTTGAACAAACAATAACATTCCTTAACTGAAAATGAAAAAGAATTAGTCTATGCTCGTCTATGGCACACAAAAGTCAGAGACAAGCAGTCTGTCTTTGACCATTCATTCGACTCATAGACAAAAATTAATCTTTTTAACTGTCTGAAACACTCTTTAAGTTTCTAGTTATAGAGATGTCGATTTTTTCTGAGTTTGGATGTAATTTGAGTGTGAAATATGATCGTTTAGTTGATTTTAATTGTGGGTAGGATTACAAGTATTAACATATGGCCCGCTTTCCAGTTTGTTTTGTTGTGTGAATGATGACGGATAAATTCCTAAGTTGAAAGACATTTTTGTTAGAGTAGGTTGGAGATCATTTACTATGTAACTATACAAACAAGAGGACTTGTATGTGTCTTGCAATAGTAAGTCTTTTGTCGATGGTATTAGAGGTTTCACATATGTTACTGTGTCTTGGTTTTGCTCTCATAAGAGGCACACGCTGGGATGGTCGTATTTAAGCACTTTGTCGTAGTACAAAATGAAAGTGCTACCAAACGAATGTCTGTCATAAACTAATGCGGGTTGGTACAGGAAATACACAGTTATACAGCCAAACATTTTGTAGGCATGTATAAAGTTTGTACCTAGGTAGCTACAATATTTTCTTTTGTGTTCTAACTAAGAAAGTTAGAATTTCTTAATTTTATAATCTTTTTAAAACTATCGGGAGACATCTTTAATAATGATTAAAAAACAGTTTAAACTCACGCAAAAATTGTCAGGAACGAGCGGTCATGTTTCGACCTGAATGGATTTTTCTTAGTTTGATTAAGTTTAAGAGGCCTTATTCCTTTTACTACTCGAGTAGTTTTTGAAACAAAAATTATCAATAAAAAATTTAAACTGTAGGTTGCAAATATATAATATACCAATAAATCCCAATAGCCCTGTTCTAGGTAGTAACATCAATAATATGGTAAGAAACATTATCTTTGATCATAGAGAAAATGTCTAAAACAAGCAAACACCTTTCTTAAGAGGCCTTATCTTATCCTTTAAAAAAAATATGACAAATATTTGTCATAATTTTTTTTTTTAAAGGAATAAGGCCTCTTAAGAAATGTGTTTGCTCGCAATTCGCAACTAGTATCAGTAGTATTTTATAAACAACAAAATACAGTTCTCATTGAGCTTTTGCGATGATCAAAAGATGGCCTTCTATTAATACCTAATTTTATTCTGTGTCAATACCTGCCTAATCTAATCACATCTACAGGAAGCTTTTTATTAGTATCGTCACAGATGAATTTCACAGCCCGTTTACATTAATAGCATTTCAACGAATAAAATAAGTTATAAATTATCGAAATCAAATTACAAATTCGTAACACAGAAGAAACGCAGAGGTGTTTGGCCTGCTTTATTATACTCAACACAATATCATGGAATCCGAATTGGTTAAAATATGAATATTTTAGCAAACATGACGACGTTAATGATATTCGGCGAAAACTGGTTTAAATGTGTAGTCAATTGGAAATCATTAATTATGATTAGTGATTTTATATACACTACTGTTTTTTGGCAGAAGGTCAGTGCCTTTTAGCGACAATGTCATTAAATTCATAGACAACGACAATAAGATGCGTTCAATGCGTTCATGGCGCAAATTCGACGAAGCTTGGCGATATCTTCAATTTAGAAATATCTCGACTTTATCGCGGTACTACATGGGATAATAATAATATATTGATATTCATTTTCCACTGAGTGATATTAACATAAGTTGACATTTTATAGGAGTTATGGTAAATTTAGATATCCTGCCCGCTCCCGTCGTTTGATTATCATTTAGTGTATTTTATTCAACAAATTCATTTAATATAGAGCATACTTCTAAAATACACTTTTAGTGGGGGCTATATTCTCGAATGTTTTTCATTAGAAACGTCAAATTCAACCACAGATTCCAATTAATTTAAGAACGAAAGTGACAGTAGCTATTAAATAATATAGCCATCGACAATTTGAACAAATGCTTCTAAAACGGGTAAGGTGAACGTCCCAACGTTTACGAGCGTCGAAATATTACCTAATAGAGTCAAAGATCATATAAGTTATGATCACTTTCGCACGTCGTCGTTTACCTAATGGGCTACTTTATGAGTGAACTTGAGCGTAAGTCAGGGTTACGTTGATTTTAATTCGATATTTCTAAAATTCGGGAATTTGGAGTTGATTTTACCCAATTCACGTGAATATGATTAGAAATATTCATAACTGGGATTCAGTTTAAAAATGTTTACAGATGTTTTAACGGCGGAAAGACAGCGATGTCTTTATCGACTTGATGTTTTAGAGGCATTCGTAAAACCAATTTTAAAGAATTAACATAAGGATCCCCAGATCTTTTCATTTGGCTGACAAGACTACTACTCCTGATACTAGTTGGAATCTTAGTCTGTTTCTCGAACGATAACTATTTTTAGTGAATTTTTATCTTAGTAATTAATAGTCTAAACCCCAAGACAGCGGTAACCCCTATTTCTAAAACTCAGTCACCCTTATTACTAGGCATCGGGTAATCGGATGCTTTTATACCTAAACTTTGGCGGTGGCTTTGTTGTTCAGTTGTAGGTATAGGCGGCTTTGTTTGAGGTATGAGTGAGATAGCAATAGGATATTGTCAACTTTAGGAAAACATCCACCCGAATTTCCTATCCTTATACGTACACCATATCCGATTCTATGGTCGCTAATTTAAGAAACCTGAAATCTAGAAATAGATTAGTCTACTTTTCAAATGACTAAACCACCACTCAATTTTATGTGATTGCAAAATGTCCGGATATTCTTTAGTCCTCTTCTATCCTCTTAGCACTGCAATATGTCCTAACTGTTACAGCGAACAGTTTTTTCAATTCCCGAAACAATATCCCTCTAAAACTCGCTTGAATCAAACGCGCGCATCGAAAAATCGTTACAAGACTCGATACCGGATTAAAACCGAAATAATACGACCGAAACTCCGAACCGTCCATTCAAACTTCGTCCAAACAAACATTTCATACGAAACTGTCACATTACCTAGCCATAGAGAAGTGAAAATAAATAGAGTGACATCTGTCCCTCTCTTGCGTTGACTCTGACATGGGTCCGACGAGGACGGATGTATTTCAATTGTTGTAGCTCACAATGGGGGCTAATCCTCGTGACATGACGTAGTTTTTTTTTTAGATTTTATCTCTATGCCCGATTTCTGATAGCTACCGCTTGTTTACGGCGGGGTTGTCTGTGGTGCTAATGGTATATTCGTGTCTCGTTGCTCGAAAGCGATGGAGCCGATAATAAGGTCGTGGTTTCACTTTGGCTCGAATTTCTCCAGCATGTTTGGTTATTGGAAGATTAGCTGATAGGCTAATTTGAAAATGGTACAGTCACGGATCGAACAAAGAACTTCAATAGATCAGATGGCGCCGCTACCAATACTGTGGTATTTAACATAATGATTTTTAGAATAGGAAGGCGATTTATAGTTGTCTATGGGACAACAACAAGCCAGGCATAGAAATGCACATTGCCAAGATTGAGCAAAGGCGTACTGAGATTTATATTCTTATAGGTTACGTTATACGATACTTTTACGCGATTACGGAGAACCAAAAAGGGTTATGATTTTTCGTACGCGCGGACGAAATTCACGGGCACCGGGCACCTTCAAGCTTACTACATATAAACTTTTGAGTAAGTACTTATAGTTTCGATAGGTTTTAAAAAACTTGATTGTATATCCAAATATGAGGCAAGCAATAATTAATGTATCAATTATCCGAATACGAATGCCAACATAGCTACCGGCTACCAGTAAACGGAACCACGTAACCGGCTTAAGAAGTTATGCAAATTGTAATTCATTTCACGCTCAATAGAACCCAAGGTGTAGGTAGAATTGACATGGTAATTCTGTCTGTTTAGAGAAAAAACCCTTTAAGCATGCGAGTTCGTATGTGGCTAAATATAAATAGTAGTAATATTAACTTTCTTGCGACATTAACTATGTATTTTTATAAAAAAAGACAGTAAAAATTAATTGCATGTACGTTCATAAAATAATAAGAAAAGGTAAATGTAAACCTTAATCTAAATGTTCCATATGATAATAGTGAAAAAGGTAATAATAACCTCACTGAAAAATTTAAGGCCCTCATTCAATGAGTGATTTAGAAAATGCTACTAAAACTGAACATAACCAACATAACTACAAAATTTGGGATTCTTAGCTTCAATAGTTCTTTCTTTTGTGCAATAAAGATTAAATAAATAAATATTGGCTCAGATCAAATTTCTTGTTCCAATTAAAGCTGAATATCTTGGAAATCACTGGTCGTACAAACATGGCTAATAAGAACCATCTCGACGGACATGTCTTTCGATTTAGGTAAAAAAACACTCAAATTGGTCCATCCATTTGGGAGCTATGCCACAGACAGACACATAGATACACATGTTAAACTCATAACACCCCTCTTTATCCGTCGGGGGTTAAAAATAAAATAAAAAAACCCTTCCTAGAGGTCCGCCTGCGGCATCGTCCCCACTATGCTGGTAGCGGGACTTGGATAGTCATGGATCACTATTCGAAATTGTATGATTTACGCCTGTACAACTTCTACATATTCAGCAAATAAATATTTCATTTCATTTCATTTCATTTGGAGATTCTCTGATAGAGGTAAGCCCGGTCTTCCGATGCGTCGATCAGCCGTTTCGACAAGGCCTTCATAAAAAATCTCATGTCAGCTGACCATGACCCCAATGTCTCGACTGCAAGCGCCACAATTCGCAGTCGTAAGTTTGGTTATAATTGTCTGGGTATCATCTCGTTATAAAGTCATTTTAAAACCAAGCATTGCAATATTTTTATTGCACAACAAACTTTGAAAGTCACGATCATGACCATTAACTCCAAAAATCCCCAGCACGCGCCATCGCCACCTATTAGCATCGGCAAACACATTATCTCCCGTTTTTCACGGTGTTTGACCGACCCTTCCTATCTACTAATGATGTGTAAAATATTTCAAGGGGTGCTGCTCTTGCAAATAAAGCGCGCGATTTAAACGAAACAAGACACTAATTTAAAAGAAATAAGAACCATAACAGACGCACAAAAGAAGTATACAGGTTAGAACAACGTATGCATGTGATTTTAGCGATATTAGACTTTAATATAAGTAATCTAAAGAAAAGGGTGTTGATAGTTGCGTTCAAAATATGTAAGCCAACACAGCTGCATTCATCTGTATCCGGCATTATCAACTCTAAAGCATTACCATAGACTAGTTTTTTTTTAATTGGCCGAGGACGTCAACTGTCAGTTTGACAGTTGTGAAAGGGTGATGGTCGTTTGTTTTTAATCCGGGATTGTTGTTTTAGATCAGGGAGTTGCCAGGATATTTTAAATTAGCTGATTAAGATTTTGCATCAGATTTAAATTCACTTTGGCTCCGATAATTGGACCTTTAAATGCATCTGCTCTAAAAAAAAATATTGTTTATACTTTGCCATTGTAAATAGTCAAAACTATTATAGTTTGTATTTTTACTATAGACAATTTATTTGAATCGAAATCGGTCACTATTTATAGTGAATATTATTAAAGTATCACGTGTAGACTCGTTTATTCTACTAGAAGGTTCCCGCAACTTAGTACTTATAAAACTTTTCGGTTTACCATTGTTGGGTGAAAAGTTTAACCATCTTTGGATGTTCAGCTATATCTGTAGGTACCAAAATTGGTAAATATCCGTCCAGCCGCTTTGGCGTGACAAAGAAATGTTTACCAACAGATGGCACATGGATGGCACTGTATGTACTCAAAGAGCCGCAGAATTGCATGGCCCATTTATGAATGAATTCATTCTTAAATGGGCCATGCATTTGTGCAGCCCATAGTTCAGCAACGGCTGGCGCCGCGCGGCCATACCAACTGATATTTCCTGAAATAAAGGACCCTCCGTAGAAACCTTATAGTATAGATACTCGTATACATAGATGTTACTTACATTTACATTGTACAAAAGCTAGAAGTAGGTATTTGCCGACGATTTTCCAATATTATTTTGTACATTGATAGCAGTAGTTTACACGCATAAGCGAATCCCAAGACTACGGGTGCCCCAGGTGTATTCCTAGGTCTAACGATACATAACGTAAACTAACTTCCAAAATACATAGCAATTTATCCGAGCAACACCCACCGAGGGTTGCCAGCCCATAAATCATGTTAACACATAAATTGCGCTGGCAACACAGCCCTGGGGGACGGCACAAGTTGTGACAGATTAGCAACCAACGAAAACAGCCAAAAATTATTCGAAATACGGCCGTATTTTGAGGATGCATGGTTGATTTTTGGTGGGGTGTATACCGTAGGGATACTAGGTTTTATTACCATGATAATGTTGCCAGTGTTGGGGTGCTAACTGAATTGGTGAATTGAAATTTATCTAATAAATTATTGCTTATTTGTTGTAGAGGGGGTAATGTGTGGAAGCATTAGATTACGCCGGGTTACATGTTAATAGCACTGCTTGCCGTCGGTTTCGCTGAGAAGTAATTTGATTGAAGGGGATTTTCGAGAAAATAATACTTACGAGATTTGACATTTTACTAAAATCTTAAAACATAGATTTACGTTTTACGACGCGGTTGGCGCAGTTTGTAGTGCACCTGCCTAATAATCCGGCGGTCCTGGGTTCGAATCCCGGCCAGGGCAAATATTTGTGTGATGAACTCGAATATTTGTTCCTGGGTCATGGATGTTATCTAAGTATATAATGTATTTATATATTATGTATAGGTACCGTCATCTATTACCCCTAGTACAAGCTTTGCTCAATTTGGGACTAGGTCGATTTCGGAAAGATTGTCCCTTGAACAAAAATCTGTAAATAAATTTCTAGTCATTCAAACTTTTGCAATTAAATTTATTTTATAGTGTCTAATAAATGTGCGTAAATACAAAAAAAAGTCAGGTTTTGACTAAATGCTCAGGAGATAAGAGTTGATCCTTCGAACCAGATGGCATTACTCGGACAATGAACTTGCGTACGCCCTTAGCTTATAAACTAATGTGAAAGTATCGTTGAATTCGAGTTGTCTATCTATACCACGCCACGGGCCGACACGTGCGACTGTTATGGGATAATCTAATAAAGACAATAAGACTTTTACCGACAAATTATGAATGAAAACAATAATCCTTTCCTCTGAACTACATAAATAGCGAGAGAGAGAGAGAGAGAGGTTTCGCCACTCGTACTGGTACAAAAACGCTTCACTACAAATTCGAGTAATTAAAAACCATTTATTGTTCTAAATTTAAGGTGGAACTGACATGTGCTCTAGCGGTGACGCTAAAGGTCTTATCACACTTGCGATTTGCGAGCGAGTTTTCTATTTATACAGCGTCGCGGCAATCTCGCTGCATGATCGCCTTCATACAAAATTTGCTCGCAAATCTAAATAGCCCTAAGTAACGCCGTCAAGGTTGAATTGTGCCAAAGAGCCTTTATTCTGTTTAGATTCGAGTCATTTCACTACGGATCTACGAATGTTTGGCCTCAGACGTGAGCCGTGAAAGCATCGGTAACCTCAAAATGTTTATTATTTATCTTCACACGACACGCCACGCGGCACGTGCCGCCACGTGCCACACTTATCAGGTACTCAATACACTGACAAATTAAAAGAAACAACTAAATTTTTATTAGATCCCTCTTTGAATTGCCAAATTAAGGAAGATGAGGTTTTACGACCCGATGAAGTGTCAAAAGTCGAAACTTCTTCCGCTTTATCACCCAACGTAATTTTTAGTCTCTCGTCTGTCTGTCACTTTACTATATTCGTAGGAGTCGTAGGTACAAAAACAATGTAAAAAAATAAGATAGACTACGTTAGCCACATGAGAAGAGCACACGAACGCCAGAAACGGAATTGAGATACCAGTTTCATTTCAAGGTGCCAGACAAATTTCTGTGTTAGCCAGTGTAGAACCTGCCTAAGGTACTTCTCTATTAATCTAAGACCAATATAAAAAGGTAGTCATAACACTCAAATAGTCAATTCGGAGACGGGTTAGTTAGTTTCGCTGGAAATTTTCCGCAAGTCGCCTATTTTGTGTGAAAAGGAGTAGCTACTCTAACCACCCCAAATCCTCCACGAATCCCAGCAATGCCCTGACATTGCAAGAAACTTTGTGTATGGTGCTTGGGAGAAGAGTTCTATGGTCGTCTGGCCATGTTAGTACCTATTTGAATCCATCTTTATTCTGATCGTGTTCTCCGGTTCACAAATTTATGGGCACTTAGCATTTGCGTATGTCACAAAGTGACCTATATACCATTCTATAGATAGACATAGTCTACGCTTTTTAGAATGAAACAAACGAGGTGTTGTATCAATAAAACCTGCCGAAATTCTAGCATGGGGAGGCCCATTTGGCACCTACCCTCGCAATCCCGCAACGCAAACATGCCGTGTTGATTTTACAATTAGCCTGAGGCAGAGGCTAGGAAATGGATGGGAAAACTAGAGGACATGCCAAGCAATTTGGAAAACCTATGGGATCAAATAATAGAAGGAAAGATTGAAGGGAGGAGAAAGAGAGGAAGACCAAGGAAAGCTTACATGGACCAAATAAAGGAGAAGCGCAAGAACGATATGCATGGAAATTGCTCCACCGACAAGAGCGTAGCTCTTAAATTTATAATGATGATGCGATCAAAATGTTTTGGATAAAATAGAAAATGCCTCAGTACGCAGCGCGCGTTTATCGTAGCCAATCGCATGCGTCGGTTTGTTGCGTCGCCATGCATAAAACAAATACATGTGTAAAAACAAAATACATATATACCCTAATCTTTAACATTTCCGATTTTTGTAAACTTAGGGCCGATTGTTCAATCACCAGATAAAACAATCTGTCAGATAAATGTTGGCTGTCACTTTTCTTTTAGGTATATGACGGGAGAAAAGGATAGCAATAATTTTTAACTAGCAGATATATTTATCTGGTGATTGAACAATCGGCCCTAAATAGTCTTCATACGTAAAGCAAGTTATCCTTGGAAGATGTAGGTGACAATGTCCCAAATGGGAGTTTAATTTTCTTGTATCCAACCAGTATTATTCAGTCCTTGATAGGAAAAACTGTTTATCCCGTGGAAAATGTCCATATAACTCCAATTATGAATATGGGTAGATCTACTTTTTCTTGCTGTTATCCTGTCCCGTGACCCAGGGGAAAATATTGATTAAACTTCTAAGGAAAGTGTTGATAATTCATATTACTGGTATTGATATAATCTGCATAAGAATGGGCTTATAATTATAACTGCTACAAAGCTTTTGCATAACCACGGAAAATCGAAGTATTAAAAAGTAACCTAGGGGACATCACCATGGCAACGAGTCGCCGAAAATAATTGATTTACCCATATAACAATTACACACATCTAACATGCACCGTTAAAACGGTAAACAATTGCACGTGGCAAAGAACACAAACGCCGAAAAAACACGTTGTGTTTACCTTGCAATTAGTGCAACTCGGTACCATGCGGAATAGGGCGAGAAAGGAAACAGGTCAAGTGGTTTCAGTTGAAGCAGTCCCAGTATTGTAGTTAGCCAAGTGCATTCTCGAAATGTTGGAAATTCTAGAGAAAGCAGTCAGTTTTTTGACGAAAATCGTATTCCGTACCTATATCTTTGGCCTTTGTTGCCTTTTGTTCATAACACTGTTTATATACTCTCTGTTGTTACTGTTAAAGACTCTGTTAAATACTCTAAGGACATTGATTATGGAGTCAGACCTCCTGATGCTCTTCAGGCATTCTTATTAATTCTTTAGATACCTAGCGCCATCATGCTGTTGGTGAAAGCACGTTAAAGTATTCATCGAGGTGACTGAGGTGCTTCTTATATAGTCTTTTCTAGTTATGTGGTCATCACTGACATATAAACTCGGGAAATACCGGAAATTTCTTATTCGCAAAGCTTCACAACTCAGGAAACTTTTTTCGTGGAACATTATAGCTGGTACTTACTAAAACACTTACTATAAGTTCATACCTATTATACCTACCACGGCTACTTATGGATGCTACGTGTAAACGATATTTTAAACTTGCCACTAAAATAATGCCTTCATATGGGCAATCAGCATGAATACTTTCCAATTCCCCACTTCACTAATAATGGAAAATTGCAAATTTTTTACCAAATGCGTCTTAGCTTCACCGCGAAGGGCAGTCA
Organism: Apotomis capreana; assembly: GCA_947623375.1. NCBI lineage: Eukaryota > Metazoa > Arthropoda > Insecta > Lepidoptera > Tortricidae > Apotomis > Apotomis capreana. Next base: position 7,087,825 of record OX392520.1, read on the forward strand.
CTTTTTCAAGTCAACCGTGCGCGTGCGCGTGTCGGTCGAGCGCTACACAAACACTCACGCCCCCTAATGGGGTGAACAAATTGCGGTGCTCAAAATAAACAGACTACTGACACTTCGGTTATCTAATTTAAGAGGTGTGAATATATTTGGCGAGTTCTTTTGTTTAAGCTAGACTGTAGCGCTTTACTCCTACTTAAGATGCTTCTGAATGTAAATTAGCAGCTATGCTAAATCGTTTACCTTTAAATTATTGTTTACATACGCTAGTTTTTTTTTTAAAGTATATTTTTATTTTTTATTTTTGTATAGTTTCGTATGAATTATATATCTGTTACTAACGTGTTTTTGGAGCTGCACAATTAACATGTTCGCTGCGGCAATTATGTTAACTCATATATCACGATTCACGGGGTTCTAGAAACCCCGTACCCCAACCAACGTGCGAATTGTAATCCTAAGACAAGATTGGTCAAGATTGGGCTTTAAACTGTTGTTCTATTTCCTTTTTTTCTGCAAACAGATCAGGTAAACTGCAGACTTTTATACACAAAAGTAAACGTTCACACACATTTTCCTACCCCTCAAACCATTATTTGCACAACTCTAATCAAAATGCACAATCGGTAATCAATTGAAAACAAACGCTGAGTGTTACACGAAAAACGAATCAAGTGAAAATTGCTGTCGTTGGCAAAACAAACTGTCACTTTAGCACACGGGGACATAGGGGCAAAGGGGGCCTGGGTGCAGCGGGGGCAGAGTCAGCCGGCGGCGGCGGCAGGGTTCCCACGGTGTATAAACTCTGTCAAGTTTAAAATGGGTGATGGAAATACAAATGTTTTCTATTTTTAGTGTGAGTTGGAGTTATTTTCAAACGTTGTTTGCTAAAACAATGGTCTACCCACACATTTTACGGGTAAGCATGCTTCCTCTACACTTTATTTCAAGTGAGATCGAGGTCAAAGTTTTACCAATTTTTTGGGTGGTATGTTTTATTTTCGCTGCGTTTGCTCGTCGATTATAGTATAGAAATGTTTACTATTTTTAGTGTGGGTTAAAGTTATTTTTAAACGTTATTTACGGAAACAATGGTCTACCTACACATTTTACGGATAAGAACGCTTCATCTACACTTTATTTCAGGTGAGATCGAGGTCAAAGTTTTACCAATTGTTTGTGTGGTGTGTTTTAGTTTCGCTATGTTTGCTTGTTGATCAAAGTAGGTAAACAAATGTTTACTATTTTTAGTGCGGGTTGGAGTTATTGTTAAACATGTTTTACGAAGACAATGGTCCACACATTTTACGGGTAAGATGCTTCATCTACACTTTATATTAGATGAGATCGAGGTCAAAGTTTTACCAATTTTTTGGGTGGTGTTTTTTATTTTCGCTGCATTTGCTCGTTGATCAAAGTATACAAATTTTTACTATTTTTAGTGTGGGTTGGAGTTATTTTCAAACGTTGTTTGATCGTTGTTGATCTACCTACACATTTTACGGGCAGGCATGCTTCATCTACACTTTATATTCAGGTGAGATCGAGGTCAAAGTTTTACGATTTTTTTGGGTAGGTATGTCTTTTATTTGTGCTGTGTTGCTCGTTGATGGTTCCGGCCTATCGACGGACATATCGGACACATGTACGATTAGTGCAATCACACGATAATTCAATTACCAAATACTATGTCCATCCTTCACATGTTAATTACAATAAACACGGTCTTACTACACTAATTCAGTAAATAAAGGAGTTTGACCTTACAAACGGTCCGGTAGTTTTGAATTTTTTATATGTTGTCTAGGATGGTTAGCCAGTGTTTAAAATGCAAAATGCACAATCCCCCCTCCGCGCCCGCCGCCATATTGAAAAAACCGGCACGTTCTTCATATTTTTGCTCATATCTTCCTTTAGGAGCATTTTAGGTAGAAGAAAGCTTTGACAATGTTATAGAGAGTTAAATTTACTACATTCTCCATTTTATATTTTGTTTCTAGGATAGATAGTTACGGAGATATGCACATTTAAAAAAACGTAAAACAATCGCAATTTCCAACTCAAAAACAAACTTCTGGATTATATCTTCGTTTAGGAGCATTTTAGCTAGAACAGTGCTTGACCAATGTTGTAGAGAATTAAATTTGCTATAATTTACATTTCAGATTTTGTTTCTATACCATGCCCGGCGGCTATAGCGAAGATAAAAGGAGGAACTCTCTATAGTGTTTCATTCTGTCATATTAGTATCAGCTGACGGTATATCGATTATGGATTACTCCCTCCTGCCCAATTACCTTGTCTGTCCTTATCATACAGCCTCACATGTTAATTACAATGGTAATTGCGAATAAAATTACATGGTCATTTTTTTGGAAAATGAATGAGTTCGCTGGTCGATCAAGACAGCTGTGTGGTCACAGAATAAGAATACAGAAAGTTCTTCCTTACGATCTTCGCAAGCCTTTTGTGGCACCGCCTGAGAACTGTATTTTATTGATTTTTCGTGTAATGGGTAACGCAATCGGTCATCGACGTGACCAACTGATGTGGCAACTACGAATGGCTAGTTAAATGCGTGAACAAGAGCGTTTTTGTACAGTCAGCAACAAAATTTCTCGACAACTATCTTGACTATGTATAGGACTAGAACGCAACCTGCAATTCCGTGCGAGAAAAAGTCATAACCCGCCTTTTGCTTCATCGTAGTCGTGTGAAAAGTATATATGTATGTACTATAACCATCGAATGTATACAGTATAGTGTGGTTCACAATACATGCCTGACAATACCATTTTCAGCTATCTTTACGTATACGTATTTCTTTACATATTTTTCTTTGTGCTTTGTATCAATGGTAGCATATATATGTAAAAGATTTTGGTGTACCCACATTAAAAATAATGAGGCATTATATGTTTCATAAATTTATCTTTACATGTGTTAATTGTGTTAACTCGTGGGTTCCTTATAATATATAGACATTCTGGTCGTGGAATTCAGTCTGTGTCAGTAAGCTGCTAATAGCTCACCGTTTGAACCTTCCCTAGACTACGACAAACATTTCAAAACCCGTATCAGCTAAATCTGCCCAGCTGTTCTCGAGTTTTAGCGAGACAAATTACGTAGTATTACGTGTTTTAGGTTGTAACTTTTACTTTTCTTTTTGTGCAAAGTAACGGGATCCCTACCAGCAATAGCCCGGAAATGGTTAGAAGTTCTCACTTCGAATTAGGCCGGAGCGCCTTGCGATAAGATTCCCGTTACTTTTAAGATGCAGTGCTAACGATGCTCACGGGACCAAAACTCGTGATTTATTTTGTTAGAAAACTTCGACTAGGTACTCCTTTCTTTAAATTAAATCCGACCATTTTATTATAAACGGTTAACAACATATATATTTTTAAATGATTTTGTGTAACTTTTACGTTACAAGGTACGGAAATACACAAATTGATATTTAAAGAATAATTTCACGTCTCAGATTCTTCACATTCCACATTTTTTATTCATCCAAAAGAATCCTTTTAACCTACTAAAACGCGGCTTTTTAACAAAACACATTAAAAATTGTTTATCAGACCAGTAGCGAAAACTTTTTCCAACAAATATCTCATAAAATTGACGTTTGAAGATAACGGCTGACGGTGACAGGGCCGTTGCATTAAAGTTGAAAAAAAAAAACAAAACAAACATGGCTGCGCAAGATGGCGGTCAAAGAAGCCGCCGGTAGCGGTATTCGTAAATGATAAATTTAATATTTTCATGCGGTTAGAGATGTTGTAATGTGACTCTGGGTCGTTTTGGTGTGACAATTTGGATACCGTAAACTGGGGTTGCTTTAGGAAAACTTTGATAGACGTAAATTGGTTAAAGAAAGCAAATATTAATAGCTTGATTGAGCAAATGAAGTAAAAGGTTAAGTATTTCATTGCCACAGATGGTCAAGAAAATAGCCATGCCGTAAGACAAAATATCAAACTCAAACATCGGAATTGTGTATTTTATGAAATTTACGATTTACCTTTCCGTCTGCCAAATCAATTTAAAGTAATTAGGTAATGCATAACAAGCAACGTGATATTTACAAAATACATGATATTACTAGCACTCTTCTTTTTTGCCGTGTATTACTAATCTGGGGGCACGGTAGTAGCAAGACGTAGTTATTTATTGTACAATGTTTAGAAGTTTGCTTTCTAATACAGCTAAATATATTTAAGTCAACCTTGGCCGTAAGTGGGATTTTCTTCCCGCGTAAATCTTTCTTCCTGGTCAAGCCAAGAAGTAAAACTTTAGACAATCCACGGGTGGTAATTCGTAAAGTCCCAAATAGAATATTTATGGCCCTCGCCTTCTTCTTGTGTAATGTGCTATAACGCTACTGGCGGAAATATAATGCATGTTATTACGAGTATGTACTAGAGTCTCATGAAGTGTGCAAGAATGTACATTTGAGATATATAGTTTCTTTTGAGATAAATGCATGAATTTTAGTATTATAAAATGGTTGTAGCAACTCCAGAGCGCCCTGATTTAGGGCCAACTTGTATCGTGGCTTGACCGTGCCGCGATTTCACGCTTGACACTTACCTACTTTCAATTATAATGAAATTCATTTGTCAATCTTAAGGTTCGATGGCATAGTTCCAGTGAGGTGAATTATACGGTTTTCTTTATATGTCAAGGCAATCGGGTGTTAGAACTACTGTACACTTTAAAAATAACATCTTTAAGGAAAATACATTATGTTTTGATCAAAGAGCAAGGAACGTAAAGCCTGAACAGAAATGTATGAGGATTGTCAAGAGGGCGCTATTTATAACATCTATATGGCAACAATTTCGCAACCTATTGCAACCGCACTATACGACATTAGTTTAAATACCTGTCAAATCCTATATGTTATCCTCGTAATATCATTTAATGGAATGCACTCTGTTCCTGACTATTTTTCGTGTAGTAAACACGTGTACAGTTTATTTATAATATTACGTTTACGACTGTGAATGGTTTTCACATTTTCTTTGGATATTTCTAAATATTTGACCCCCACGAATGACATTGACATTGTTCACAAACCATCATAAAATTATTGCCAGTGTAAGAAATTTGTTCCAGTGAAAGTCTCAATTGCTCATCCTCATATATTTCTGGTCAAGCTGTACCTATAGGTACGTGTAGGTGCATCTACATATACTACGACACAAATTGAAGAGTTCCATCAATACTTTATGGATCCCATCATCAAATTAAAATTTTGATAATAAAGAGGCCATCCAGGACGTTCCAGCTTTAAAATTGGTTCCTAAATGACGGAGTTCTGTGGTTGACAGAGAGAAAGAGAGGGGGGGGGGGGGGGGGGGAGAGGGAGAGAGATTTATTAGTTTAAACATAGGTGAGTTCAGATAGGTGTACATTTAGCTTATGTCACGTTGGAAAAACAATATTGTGTCTTGACAATATATGAGTGTGCACATAGATTACCTCATCGAATATAACTTCGTTCCCGCAGTAAAGAAAGAAGTCGTAAACCGCTCTTTTGCTTTTTACCCATTATCACAAAACAGCTGTTCTACTACTTTTGGTACAGAATACCTAAAAGAGAGCTATTTCTCCCTATAGAGAGGTCAATGGGGTCATTATTTTAGGAAATATCTTACAACGAGATACAGGCCTTGTACAGGCGCCATCTGTTGATACAATTTTCTTTGACCTCCTAACAACGCCGAAACAAACTGGGCAGATTTTAACCAATTTTGGTACAGAGATAGCTGGACATCTAGATGGTTATAGTATACTTTTTACCTGACTACGCAAAGAAAAAAATTTAACGCGGACGAAGAACCTAATATAAACAATGTCTTTGAATTCAGAGGTAAAAAATTAATGAAATTAGATTAAATTTAACACTATTTCGAATTCTAAATGTTGTCTATTATTTCCTCACACGTGCACAACACAACTGTATTTAATTCGGTATAACAACAGTGAAATAAAAACGGCATTCGCGTGGACAACACCGGTAACCGACACCGTGACCAGCGGATTACCGTTGGAGGGATTCCTGATCGATAAGTCGCTGCTGGGTTTCTTTCGGTTGACGGCGTGAAGACGGTGCACTATGTCTTCTATACTATTATACAATTCTAGACTTGTATTGAACATAAGTTCTCTATGGAGAATGATTTCAGGAAAAAACTTGTTTGTCATTTGTTTTGTATGTGCGCCGTGCCGGGTTCGCTTTATCTTGCATAATATCGATTCTCCGAATTTCATTTCGCATAACAGCTATCACCGAAACATTTTTAGCCGAATGATTCTTTAGCATAATCATTTAGTATCATAATTGTCAGTTGGCATACTATTCATTTCTCATAATTTTATATGGCAGAACATTGATATCGCCGAATTTATTAAGGCATAAATACATAGTTTACGGAACAGACGAGTGCTAGGAATCTAGTTTCGGTTTTAGGTTAGATTAGGCGATTATTAACTAAACTGATACCAGTAAAATCGGTTAGGTTAGAACTATGACCACAACAGAACCGAACTGCTGCCAGTAAAGTATGTTAGGTTAGAACCGAACTTAATGGGTTAGGTTAGGTTTTATTTTTTTGAACTTAATGGGACATGTAAATATTATGCTTATTCATATTCTGCCATATGAATGTTCTGATAAAAAAAATTATGTGACGCCACAAAATGAAAATATGAGTATCAATTTTATGCAACATCACAATATGAGAAAAATATTATGCAAAACCAAATTCGGAGAAATGATGATTCTGTCAAAGGTTGTTATGCAAAATGAAAATATGAGTATCAATTTTATGCAACATATTAGTGAACCGCGCCGTGCCAGTCTGGCGCCATCGGTTTTCATAATTCCCTTTGTCCTCGCATCACGCCGAAACGGCTGGACAAATTTTAACCAATTTCGGTACGGGGATAGCTGGACGTCCAAAGATGGATATAGGACACTTTTTATCCGTCTACGGTATAGAAAAAAAATACGCGGACGAACATCTCCAAGCTGCAAGCAACTCCTAGTAATATATACAACTAATGACTTTGCCATATTTTATACTTTTTGATCGTTGAAGATATTTGTATTGAGCTGTACCTACATGAATTTTCAAGTACACATTTCAATACCCCACTCACCTGATTGATACGTCGCGTCCCACTACAGAAATCCTGATTCTCTTTTCAGTTTTGTTCAGTTAACTTTCCATATTTTGTGATAGTTTCTTTTATTACCTGTATTTTTTAACCTCCAACGAAAAAAGAGGGGTGTTATAACTATATATGTGTATCTGTGTGTCTGTCTATGGCATCGTAGCTCCCACGTAGCTCCCACGGATGGACAAATTTGAGTGCGGTTTTTTTAATCGAAAGACTTCAGGTGTATAAGATATTCAGGTAGGTAAGATATTCAGGTTTAATTACAAGATTGGAACAAGTGACGAGATATCCGCTAACATTGAAGCCAAGAATTCCAAATGTTGTAAATATGTTTAGTTTTAGCCTCTTAAGACCCAACGGCCTATTTTTAAGACCAGAGATCGTACTCATTGCGGCCCAATGAAATGTATGAATTTATCAAATATCCACCCAAGGTCCTAGAATTAAGACAAAGACTAAACACCTAAAATTAGGACACTGACACTGGGTCGCTATTACAAATGTCTTAAAAATAGATTGGGTCTTAGGAGTTTAGTAGCATTTTCTATATCACTCATGGAATGTCTCTCATGATGGCCAGCTTGCGTCGAGGGTTGTTTAAATTTTTAATGGAGGTTATTATTAATGTGAGACAATGTTTACTGACAGTAGTCAAATAAAGCCTCACCAGGAATATATGAGGATTGTCAAGAGGGCGCTATTTATAAGATTTATATGGCAACAATTTCGCAACCAATCGCAACTCACTATAATGACATTACTTTAAATACCTGTCAGATCCACTATGTTGACCTCCTAATATCGTTTTATGGGATGCACTCTTTTTCCGACTGTTTTTCGTGTAGTAAACACGTGTACACTTTATTTATAATATTACTTTCACGACTGTGAATGGTTTTGGGCATTTTCTTTGGATAATCCAAAATGATGTGTCTTTTAAAGAAAGCACCACAAATGACATTGACATTGTTGACAAACCATTATAAAATCATTGCCAGTGTAAGAAATTAGTTCCAGTGAAATTCCGCAACGGCGCATCCTCATATATTTCTGGTCAGGCTTTACCAGCGTATTGTTGTGTAGAATTCTTCCTGGTTATAAAGTGTCAAGGAAGAAACTAGGTCAGTAGGCTGACATTGAAACCCTGCCAGGTAAGGCGATTAGCGATTCGGCAGACTTTGGAAATTTGGACGATATACACGCGATATGACTTGACGACGCGTTTGGCTCGGTTTGTAGACAACTGCCTACTGAGCCGGCGGTCCCAGGTTCGAATCCCGGCCAGGGCAAATATTTGTGTGATGAACTCGAATATTTGTGCTTGGGTCATGGTTGTTCCTATGTATTTAAGTATATATTTATCTATATAAGTACGTATATCGTCGTCTAGTACCCATAACACAAGCCTTCTTGAGCTTAATTTGGGACTAGATCGATTTGTGTGAGGTTGTCCGATATTTATTTATTATTTATTATGTCAGAAATATCTACAGTGGGTTTTTTTATAACAAATATTTGACACATGACACCCATATAAGGTGCATAAGCTATTAAATTGGTTTACCTTTGAATCGCCGACACTCGTTACGTCGAATATTTTACTTCAAAGATAACGTTTCAAGTATTTTCATTTCATCGACAACTCACTTCATCGAAATTTCATTACGAGTATTTTTATATCACGGATTTTCATATGGCGGATGATTCATTACACAGATGTATTATTTCATAGAAGTACGTTTCATAATTTATCGTTTAAAATCTTTTTAAATTACATAAAACTTACTTCACGTAATATCATTTCACTTGCATGTACGGGTCCAGCTCGCTACAACTAAAATGGAAAATATTTTTTAGGGATATAAAAAAAAAAACTAACCTAACCTAACCCGGCCGAGTCGGATCTGCTCTGAAAGGTGATTGATTCACCTCAACCTATTCTCAAACTTTAAATGATTCACCTTTCAGAGCAGATCCGACTCGGCCGTTTTTTTTGTAAATGTAGGTATAAATGTGCAGTAGGACATATAAAATTGTATTAAAGTAATACGTCGAAGAAATGAATTGCAATGTTTTGTAGTTGTGCCAATTAAGATAATTTGAAACAAATCAGCGATTAAGTAATATTCGTTGAATAGTATTTCTACGTAGTAAGATAAATTTAAATAAATAGTAGTTGAAATAAAATAACGCCAAACAATATTACTAGTAAGTACTGAAGTTTCGATGAATCGTTGTCGATGAAATAATATTCGATGAAAAGTTTGTCGACAAAACAAGGGTACACCTATTAAATTTGATAAAAAAAAAACAAGCAATGAAATGATCGTCTTTCAAGTATCTATAAGTAGACGTTTTTTACTTACTATTTGATATAACTATTAAGTTTGTTATTTTTTTCTTATCAGTGTTGAACTATTTAACGATTATAAAACATTACATAAACAGTTACGTACTACGTGCTTTTATTTTTAAAAGCTGTGTTGTGACACTTGTGACCAAATCTTTCGCTTCGATTCAGATGATTTATGTAAATTGATGGAAATCGATTAATTATTAAATTGATAAACCTAGCCTGAAGAATAAAATAAGAAGAACAATAAAATAAAACTAATTATTATTTTACGTAGAACACTTTGGTGAGTCACAGACATATTAAAATCAATCTTGTCCTATATAGCCCCAAAAATTAAGAGGCGTTAGCGCCATCGAGCTAATTCCCTCGATGCGCCTTCAAACATAAGCAGGTACGATTAAAAAAAAAACAGTGAAATCGATTCGATCAATCGTTCATGATTAATAAACGTTAGATTTAGTATACAATATGTCTTAGCTATCACTACAAACACCAACAGACAAGTGTAAAATATTTGTTGATAGGAAAATCGGACTATAAAAGGACAGTTTATGAATGTGAAATTATAGTGTCCAGATGAAATATTTACAAAAGCAAACTTTACCCTTTAAGAACGTCCAATTGAACAAAAACAATATGATGATAAACTACAGACAACAAGGCATTTTTCTTATTACCAAAGAGCGGTCCACATCTATGCAATTTTTTTTAAGTTTACGCTCAATGACCTTTAATTTTTCCTAATAGCTTTTAATCCACGTTATCACGAAAAGATAAGAACACGTTACAAGAAAAAAAATACAAGAATTAGATACAAAAAAATAATTCAAACCGGAACGACCACATTCACTATAAAAAATAACGGTGGCTACTTTTTATTGGTAGTATTGTATAAAAGTAAACAAATAATACATTCGTATAAAATTGATTTAAATTAGTTAAAGAGCGCCCCCGATGCGATAAAATGTATATTATAGTATAATCAATTAATTTCATTCCGCCCAAGAGATTAAAAAAGCAACTGGCCGTATAAAATTCTAAGGGATGCCAATATACAATGAGAAAAAAATAAATTTCGAAAAAAGGACGCCCAGCTGCCAACGTGGCGAGAGAGAGACGACAATGGGAAATAATGGGGGCGAAAGAGACGGGGATACGGATTAAAAAAAGTCCGCGGATTAATTTTATTCCCGTATTAAAATGTGTATTCAGTTTTTAAATGGAAAAAATGGCGAGCCGTTAATTTAGTTCGGTGATTTACAACGAAGGCTGGAAATTTGGACATTCTGAGGAAATTTTAAATGTACTTACAGAAGTTCAGATATAAATGGCATGGCAATTCTGGTGTCGATGTTTTTAGCTCTGTACCATATAGTTGTAAAATATACATACAGTCGGACACAGAACCTCCTCTATTTATTAAGTCAGTTAAAAAGGTGCAAATCAAAAATTGTAACGAATGAGAATAATAAGAACTAATAAATTAATTTAATAATGTATCATAGAAGACAATTAGACGAAGAAACCCTGTTATCTGTTTTATGTAAAAGAAAAAGATGACAGAAAATGAATTACTATTGTACTTTTAGTAAAAAACGCACCCGTCGATTTAAAAATAAGAATTTTCCATGGAGCAACCCTTTTTGGGATTAAGCTCCACTTTTTATGGGCTCCGACAATACCTTTAGATAATAAAACATCTACCATAAATTCTTGGTAACGTATTGCGAAAACGCATCCGAAATTTACCCGATTACAGCAAAACCAAGACGGTTACGAATTTAACCTCATGAGGCCGGCGCGCAAATAAAACTAACGTATTTACCTACTTACGTTAATATTACCTAGGTACTAGAAGGTAAATTAAATTAACGAAAAATTACTTTTTACCACCAATATTTCAATAATAAATTGAACGAAATATACCTAAAGTTGGATCCAGAGGTGCCGGGTTCGATTCCTAGTCTCTTCCGCGAGGTAGCTCCTTTTTCAATTTGTTTAAGCTTTGATCTTTGTATTAATGGTTTAAATAAAAATTGTGGTGTACCCACATAATAAATGAGACATTACATGTTTCATAAGTTTATAAATAACTTCAAAAAAATAAGGAAAATTAAAGCGCTCATTCTAAAGAGAAAATAGAGTTATTCAAAACTTCATAGTTTTATGCGACACGTTTGTCACTATTAGACAATTAAGGTATATTTTCTTAATGTTGATAATAATATCTTAAACCTCTCTTTTCGAAGTCGGATAACAGATAACCAAATAATGTCCTCTCTGCACCTGTTAAACTAACGAAAGGGCCGGACGATTTGAATTTTTAAAAGCATTTTCAATACGGGGAGCGAGGATTAGATCCCTTCTCGGAATGGCGCGTAGTTGCGGGCCGATTATTTGTGCAGCGCGGTGAAATGTGTAAACCATAGATTATAGAGTAGTTAGACATTCGCGGTGGCGAATGTAAAATGAAACGTTGGCAGACTATTGCTTCGGTTTAAGGATTGCGCAAAGAGGGACATGATCGATTTCAATATTGACTACCAAAAATGGGAAGAGCTTGCGGAGAGGATAGAGTGGCGCGAACGCGTGGTGGAGGGTCGCAAGTTATGCGACGAGACCAGTAGGTCTAGCATAACTCATGTCGCGCGACATAGCATCACCCGTCACTCTCTCACGATACTGTACAGAAAGGGATAGGTAGCATATCTCGCGCGACAAAGAGTCGTGTGTCAAAGTTGTGCTAGAGATGCTGGTTCGCGGCACTCGCCGACAAGAGACAAAGACGTCGCAGTACCACCTGTCGCACACTTCTCTTGTTAGGTTAGGGGTAGAATGTGATCTCGTATCGTTTTAGTAAGCCACCAGAAACGTTGTCTCCCGGTGTGATGATACCATAAATCGTCTGCAATAGACGCAAGCGCCAAGAACTATCCCACGTAGCACACATGCTGATAGGAGCTTTTACAGCCCTTCTTCAGCTTATTGCAGCCGTATAGGGGCTGCAGAAGCCCTTATACAGCCTGTGGTGCTACTTGTGTTGAGGACTCGTTTGATTTGAGACCCTGTGGTCTTCATCACATAATGAGGTCTCCGTTGAGATTTTAGTGATAGAAGCGTTTGAGCGTAACAAGCGTGGATTTAGACCCTAATTTAATTTAGATCCTAATTCTCCCTTCTCATAAAGAGTGAAACGAAGGATTTTCCTGGGAACTACAGTAAGTATGAAGTTTTTCCGGAGGGGCTACTTTCTTAAATACTTAGTCCACGCGCGTGATGCAATTATTGTGAACCATCAATAGAACCCTTAAACAATCATCAACAACCAATTCTGCTAATCAGGCATGTAAAGGTGCCCTTGTAGCCTACATACAGAAAAAACTTCATTATTATTTCAATTTGACTGCAAAAATTCAGTCTACCAAAATAAGTTTACCAAAATAATAATGGGAAATGGTTTTGTACATGGTAAAGATTATAATTTCACATAATAAACAACGGAAACAAGATTCGAGTACTTTGTCCATTTATAAAGTCACATACGACAATGTTTCGTAGTCAGTTGTTTATTTATGTATACACAAAAATACTACAAATACCAACGCAACTAACGAAACCACATCAAAAATAACAAACACAACTCTCCTAATTAAGGCCAAGCAACTTCCGTATCCCCACATTCCCCACATTTCGGGGAGCTAGGGGAGGGCTGGCAACACCGGAGGGGGGATAAGCGGCTTACGCGGGGCTGTTTTGATTATTCCGAAGGATGTCTTCTTGAAACGTAAATTATGCAACGCTCTCCCGGTTGTTTTCGCTGTCATGTCGGTGTTGCCATAGGGAATGCTAATGGTACCCCTACGCGTTTTTAGTGCCGTTTAAGATTTGCGCAAGACTAACCATTTAGATGTGCTTGATTGTAAAGCAGTACCTCCAAGGTATAAAATACTTTCAAATCGGATAACATTGCGTAAATTTTATGTCGCGACAGATTCCGTTGGGCATTTTAACACCGAACGCATATAACCTAGAGAAATTCTGGCTTTTGGTTGCTATATACACTATATTGTATTTTGTGTGGTTAAGGTTAGATTTACATGAACTCGTAAGTTCACTCAGCTACGCTATAACTTGACGTCCATTCGATTACGTGTACTAGAATCTTGAACCGTGCGTTGTGGAGCGTTCAGATGGACCTTGTTTAAATAAAGTAACATCTTCTTCTTCTTCAATTTAAGAGCTGCGCTCTTGTCGGTGTAGTAATCGCCAGCCGTTTTCTTGGAGTTTTTCCTTCACTTCTTGGTAAGAGTTTAACCTTTTCTTTTATTTGCTCAAAGTAATTTCGTCTTGGCCTTCCTCTAGCGCTCTTTGTCTACCTATCGTCTTCTAACTATACTATTCATAACTATTCATTCATGCTTCCATATTAACTCTTTCCAAAATTAATATCCAACAGGATAGGATTTAGTACCTAAACATAGTAAGCCCTCATATCAAGAAAATCGATAAAATCCTAAGCACGCAACACGAAATAATAAACTAATGCAAATCTTATTGTACACTCATAAATCCTACCATTTCTACTAAGCACCTTTGATTTACAAGCCCCTAAATGTGAGCAGTAACAGGAACGCCATAAATGGTAGTAAAAGTAGGTAAAGGATTGTTCACTGTCGTGAGGTTACCCCGGTTTTATGTAACATAAGAAAGCTTTCAACGAATTCAGGAAGCAAATGTGGTTTTTGAGACGGTAATTACGTTTATGTTTCATTTCGATTAAGAACTTTAGATCACGTGCTGATATGAGTCCATATCCTATGCATGTTTAGGTAAATAGTAAAAGGTACTGGTGAAGAATGTTGTGATAAAATGATACCTGGGAGTTTTATCTTACATTATATTTCATTTTAGGCAAAAAGTCTAAAGTAATGATGCTTAAATCACACCTGTTTCTTCCCATCTGTTTTGTAACGTTTTGGCCAAATTTTCATTTGTCCGAAAACCATATTTTTCCAAAACTGTCAATTTTTCAGAATCATTATAAAACAAATCTAACGGATCTAACCTAACCTAATGGGTTCGTCTAAATTATGTTTATTATTATTTATTATTATTATTATTTAAGAGCCTATATTGTCCCACTGCTGGGCAATGATGTTTATAAAAGCCTGAAAATATTACGGGTTTCAGGAATAAAATACTTTTGGACCAATAAAAATTTGGCGAAACGTTACAAATGGGAAACAATGTTCAGGAGTTGAGATAGGATACCGCTTAAGTCACCTCTTTACCAGCTTAAGAAAGTACATGAACTCTTGACATTAAGACGTACTTCTAACTCCTATATATGTGACAAATGAATGAAGGTCACAGAGCCAAAAGCACACGAACATCGAGCAGATTTTTACACACCAAGAACTACACTAAATCCCTCACGGACGGTGGTGGTATTACACGAACGTTTCTAGTCTGACCATCAATTCTAAATAATTTTAATTTGGCACCTGTATGAACACTTCTAGCCTTTACGCAGCTTAAATTAGAGTAATAATCTGCTTGCTACCTGGGATGTTGATAAATTTACACATTAGGTTAGTAAACTGGTCTCAAAAACGTACCTTGAGGAAACCCGACTGCCTCCAGCCCGTGGTGCGTCAGCCCGAACGGGCCGAGCCCCCCCAGCGGTCCCGGGCCCATGCCCATGTGGTGCGCGCTCGAATGGTGCGCGTAAGGATTCTGCGCCAGCGGCGACGGCTGCTTCAGGTAATGGAAGTAGTGGTGAAGCGGCGTGGCGGAGTGGTGCGCCTGCGACGCGCCGGATGCGCTGGGCTGTGACGCAGAGTTGGTGAGCAGCGCCATCTGTGTGTTGGTGTAGTCACCGCTGCCGCGCGCGCGTTTGTGGCATTTTTGGGCGGTTTAGTGGCTGTTGGCTGGCATTTGGGTGGATCTGTGGAAGGAATTTGGTTGTGTTACAATTTTAATCAACTTAGACGTTCTGCAGAGCCTCAAGTGTAAGTATCCAACGCAACAAAATATATTGATCTTGTTGACGTTTCTCATATAAATAACATTGTCATGTTACTCTAGAAGTTTTTGCGTTATACACAAGCTTACACTCGAAAGTCCGATCCGAACACTGTCTTTACATCTTTCAAATCAGTATCTTAACTATGTTAGTAAAACGCAGTCAAATCACGCATTTTTATAATATAATATCCTTTCAACTCGAGCTAAGGTTTCGGACGCTACTAAGGACGCTATAAGTATATTTATTATAGGAACGCGTCACGAAATTGCAAAAGACTCAAATAATAACTAATTTGACTCAAGTCGAGATTCTACTCAAGTTTTTGTTCGATTAGCACACACTATGTACGATTGAAATATAATTGGGAGCAAGTCTCATCTATTCATCTAAAAAAAATACTTCATTGCAACATCAAAAGCGAATGTTTATACTAACAAGGCAACGTAATTATATTCCAATAAAGAAACATTTTTCACGGTCTATGCACACGACATTGAAATTACACGATCGATTGAACACATCAATTTCAATTGCATTTTTTCCATTACCCCACAATTGCCCGTGAATTTTTCTGCATTGCAACACAAAGGTCCAAAGTCAAACACGTGGGATGCTTTAAAGATTGAAAAACGCCTCATTCGTCACGACTTCGGCGTTCGAAATACAAAAATTGCAAATTTGAAAAGGTTTTTTTCGGAGTAGGTACATGTTTACCGACATTCTGTCACGTCTTTTTTGTAGTTACCTGGTCCTGGCTGGAATAAGGGGCTGTATTGTGAAAAAAAAGTATGCTGACATATGAGCTGTAAGCGATGAAAGGAGGGCATGATACACGTAGGTATTAATAGAGTTCTATTGATAATATTTCTAATGGTCCCTTCCGTACTTTGAATGCCGCAGTGCATAACTGGAATAACTAAATTAAAGGAGTGATAACAGATATATTTACGATCAATAGTTTTTTATTAGAATTATAAATAAATAATTTAATTTTGTATGTATATATGATTTTTTACTAAATATAGATATTTATAATACCATATTAAAATTAGAATGAAAATATTAAAACGAAAATATAAACAGAAACGATCATATTAAGATCGAACTAACAATTCAACAAACATTATGCGAGGAGGAAAACAACACTACAATCATTGTCTAATGTCAGTATGTAACCTACAAACAGTATTTTCTTGAAGCTAGGTCTTGTCGATGTCGAAAGAAAATGTTTGTCCTATACTTTGTAGAAAGTTAATATACGATCAAAACAAACCTCACGAACATTTTTAGTTACGCAAGATAATTTGCTTCATTCCTTTAACAGCAATACTCATTAGCTCCCTAGTTTCCTTTTTTTCATCACTTTTGTCACTAATACATGTTCTTGGAAAACCGCATTGTCACCAAGGCACCTTGAATTATCAACAAAAGATTATCCTAAACCGCCAATCTCTCACAAAGGCCCATTTAGAGGTTCCAACGAAATTTGTACCTTTATCGCAATATATTGAAGATGCATGTTGGTTGACAAGTTTCGTAAATTTCTGCTCTAGTGAAATTTGGGTCTCAAGGTGTTCATTTGTTAACACCAAAACCCGGGTTTAGCGGTGGGTTTGAAGTGTTTTCACGTCACTGGACTTTCTTTTTTAGTTTGACTCACTTCTAAGGAAAGTGGTTTAGGGTACAGGTATGTTGACGGTGTACTTACAGTGTTTTTTTAACTACGTCACAATTAATGGAAAGGATGTATTCTTGTATTCCAGCTCATAATAAGTATACACGAATCAAGAAGGAGGCCGAAAGAGTAATTTGGCTCACTACCAAAGACAACATAAACCCAAAGATGAAGAAACTAGCAAGTTTATAATTATCGCTTTGGCACGTGATAAATATATGATAAAATGGTTAAAGTATCTATAACTTTTCAATAGACATGTAAGTGCGGCAATGCTTTTTTATTTATCTATGGTACATTAAACACGATCATTAAGAGCCCGTCAGACGAAGCAATCACGAATTTACTAAAATTTAGATAAGTTAAATTATTTGTACAATAACGACAACCACGAAGACATCTTTTCCTAAGCCGCCTGCAGCCATTTACCTACTTAATAACAGTAAGGTTTTTTACTTAATAATAATAACTAGAATATAATCAACTAGAAACTAAACAAAAATCCATAAAAACATTACTTTTGTGTCGACAACATTCGTCAAACGCGCGACAATTATCGGAGAAATAACACTATCAATTCTCCCCCACATAAAAGGTGTCAATAGCGAAAATCTATTTGTCAAAAACGCAACACGTCATAAATATCGCGAGCAAACATTCGCCATATTGTTTAAAAACAAACATTCGCGCCCTTTGCCAATGTCTTGTTTGCGCAGTTGGTAGGACCGAATGCGAAGTCTTTTTCGGGGGTGCATTTGGAGACATCGACATTAAACTTAGTAGAAAAGAAATACATTTGGTTTAAACTTGGCTAAAACCTTGGTTTAATTTGTTCAGTGACGACTTTGCAGACCCGAGAAATTTTAGTATGGAGAGATTGGAGAGTCCTGAAAATCCCTAGAGTTTACTGCTGTTAGACGTCGTGAAAAGTTATGAATTTGAAATGGCACTTTTATTAGTTTTCCGTGTCGTATCAAATAGCAAGTTACAAGAGACACCGCTTTAACAGGTGTGTAATTAAAAAGATAGTAGTCAGAATGTTAAGTATTCATATCTAGGTGTATACATAGCGTAGGTATTCCTGTTTACAGCGTTAGTTTCATGAATCAACTATTAAACGATTATTCTAAAAGTTATGATTGGCTCTGTAATGTACACGCTCTATAATGTACCTAATGATACACGCTCTCACACTGACTTCCTTACAGATCACATGAGATCATCCGTAATAAAATAAAAATGTTATTTAGTAAACACTTTACTGTGCATAAAATCTGGTCAAAAGTAAAAAGGTGATACAATTACTAAGGTGGGTTTCGATATGTGAAAATACGACAGGACTAAAATGTTTACATTATTCATTTTCCATTTGAATAAACTTTTCTGTTTATCGGTAGCTGTTTTTCCCAACACTTAGTTGTTTGCCGGCTTAAAAACTTTTCCGACGAGTTTTCTTCCAATTACTTTCAATTCCAGCTTTCTGTTAAGTGTCATCTTTGCGACAAACCAATTACTTTATCCACATTTACATCAGTCCTGCGTAAAACCGTCGTTGTTATGACAAAAACGTTAATTTCGGGCGTGATAATTGCCCACTGGGATGCCATTGTAAAGAATTTTTCGCTTCGGAGGACACTATTAACTATTTGTATAGTTTTTTTTCTATTTCCCAATAACTATTTGTCACAGGGGACCCTTTCGGCACTTTTTGTGGGATGCAATGAATGGGGTTTGGGAAATGTGGTTTGAGGGAAATTTGAATCGAATAAGGTTTGAGGTAGATATTTTTACGTCATGTTGGTAGTTGGGTGTAGTTTTTGGAACGTTAGAGGCAAAGGGGAATGAAATCATTCAGTCTGTGTTTTTAACAAAAGTGACGCATTTAAATAACGATGTATACATATATAACTTCCTAAACTACGGGGTAACATTTACTGGTACCTACAGTCCTACATATACCTGTCGAAAAGTTAAATTTGTCAGTGTTTAGACCAGCAGTGGGTAACTTAGCCTAAAGTATAAAAATCAGTCAGTTACAAAATGCTTGACGTAACGGACAAAAAAAGTCTACCAAAAATCGTGTAGCAACAGCTTACACCTACTTAAAAACAAGATGAAGTTATACAAGTTTACGCAAAAACGAATTTACGTCTCAAAACAAATATACATTGTATCAAATATCGGGAATTCAAATTAAATAGCAACTAAAGACTTTTTTTGACGAAAAAAAGTTATTGGACACGCATTTGGGGTGCGTTCATATCATGTCCATTGTTGCCCCTGACAGTTCACTAAACACCTCGGAATCCCATTCAAATTTTGAAATTGGAACATCTCTGTTCGAATTTCCAACTGACAAATTTATTGTGTTGCCAGTTTTTTTGCTGTCATACGAAATACGTATAACTAATCAAATAAATTTGACATAATAATGAATTGAAAATAATTATATACATCCGTTATATTACAAAAAAAGTTGTGCACAAAATTAAACCTCATGTAAAGGCAAAATATAAACATAAAATATACGCTATAATGACAAACAGGTCAAATTGAGGCATTTCTCGATCAAACAACACTAAATAGGGTGCGTAATGGAAATAATTCCCCAAAGATTCATTCGGAGAATAAACAATTAGTTGTACGAGGGAATCTAATATTCAACCAGACAAAATACTGAAAGTAAATCAGTTGACTCCCGAGGGAGGTAACCCGATGCCTCATTACGACGCAATGGTACAAATGATTTTGTTGGCAGGCGGGGTGGTGTGCGCGAAGTGGTAGGGAAAAGTCTGTGATTTTTCCTTTTTTACCTTTTTGCAACAATTTTCTTAAGACACTTTTGTTAACTGATAAAGGATTTTACTACATTTAGCTTCACTTCGGATTGTTTGACTATTTCGTTTTTCAAATCTTGCAGATCCATTTTCACGTAGGTACGGGAGCTTAAATATAATATAACTAATGTAATCAGAAAGTACCGTCATAAAAACTGTATTAAAATAAATAGATATAACACTCTAGAAGCAACTACGTCTGTGTAAAACTTGTATCGTAGTCGTGTGGGAAGGTAGTTAAGATAGTAAAGCAGAGCCATCTTTGGTTAAAATCCGTCCAGCCGTTTCAGCGTGATGAGCGGGAAAGGAATTTTAAATCAACAGATGGTACGGTACGGCTGGCACTGGATCTTAATATGTTCGCTCTAGGTGTATTTTCATTACACGTTCGGCTTACCTGCTATTGGAAACCACAGATAATCCAATGTGCATAGAATGCTCATATTCCTTCGTCTCATTGAAAGGCAAATTATGTGTAATTGTATCATGATTAGCAAACCTACAGTACACGATGCTCTTCAAACGGCTACTGATGGGAACAGATGGCTGCACATCATCCGAGACTGTTCCGATAAAATGACCATGACCCTCAGCAATGATGCAACCGACGCAAGGAGGAACAAAACATCTCCATAGTCTCTTAGAAAACTAGTGCAGCATATCTAGCATAAATGTGACACGCGACTTTTTGGACGCGCAACGAATACTACCTGTCACTTTCCTGGCGACAAGCGAAGTCGCATCAAGATATGCTAACCCCACTGCTATATTGAAAATTATAAATAATAAATTCTATAGCAAGGTTGAAACTGGTTGGAGGAGGCATCATTCTCATTTATATAGGAACTACTCGTATGACGACATGACTACGATAAATAAAAGAGTAGGGTTCCGCTACGCGAAACTAGCAGCTTCTAGTCAAGGATTTAAAAAATAGTATGATTCTATGACTAGAAACGTGTCTACTGGTTTCCCTCCGTTTTTCGGGTATTGTCTCAAGGGCCACAACTCCCTAGAGGTCCTTAATGGCTGCAAATAGGGCCGTGGTCATGTCACGGTGGTTATTTGGGTTTGCAATATTATATGCTCTGTTGCCGCAATTCACAGTTGAATTGGTTTCTTTTTTATTTACTGACAGGGTTAGGTGCTCAACGGTCAATACTTGTAAGAACAAGAAACAAGTCATAGATCAATATAATAGTAGTTGTATTCAATATTAGTCGTGTCACTGTTAATGACGTTAAATATGCAAAGAAAACAAAACGTGCACTTGGGATTACAAAATTTACAAACAATGTGTGGAGTGGATCACTGTTTAAGAAATAATGGGTACCAAAGTATCCTAACTATACCTATATGATCTTTACGGTAATTGTGTGTTTGAAACATGAAATAGAATATAATAGTAAAAAATGGTATGTATTCTACTTGTATTTTGTAACTAAGCCTGCAGGTATTTTACTAAGAGGAGACCACTGCACTGAAAGAAAGCCGAAAGAAGGTAATTTCTATGTTTAGGAATAGTAGTTGTATTCTAATAGCATTATATACAAATGTTTCTGTTTAGTCCTATGGTTTACTGGTAGAGAATGCCTTATGGCATTACTTCCGCCATTTTTACCTTTACTTGTGTATTTTGTGCAACAAAGTTCAAACAAATAAAATATATAAATAATATATTTGTTTTCTGTCAACACAATTTGAATACTATAAATATTATAATATTTAAATAGTATTTTTCGCAACCATTTGAAATTTGATAGCAATCTAATTTTGCCTGCACATCAGGTCTAAGGTCGTTCCATTCATCCAAAACCACTGAACCGCTCATTTTCGGCCCCCGCAGATAATACAAAACTAATCGCCATCCAATGTTGCCAGCATAAGGCTTCTAATTCACTTCGCATATTCAATTTATTAGCTCCCCCATGTTGGTAGTGGCACAATAGACACGCGCCTTCGCCATTTGCACTCTAATTGAGAGTTTTCGAGTTCTCGTCTATGGTGCGCGGAGATAAATGGAATAAGTTATTGTTTAAGGTTGGAGAGGGTTCCGGGATATTGCTACTTTTGTAATTGTTACAATGTGGGCGGGGAATTAGCCCATGCAGACCATGCAGTTATTACTTCATTCAATGACGTTTTGAACAAAAGTAGAATTTCGTAGACATTTTAGCGATATCAGTTCGAATGATATTTTAATAAAGTAACCACAACTGCACAGTGAAAAAGGTTTACCTATTTACATAATACGTTTTGGTGTAAGATTTCGACGCACAAAACGTCTACCGCATTTCAATTTCCCGAAGACACTCGTCTTACCTAATGATTTAATGACTGAATGAACTCACCTTTTAACTTAATATCACAACGTTGTCACAAAGACATTTTGACGTTTTACGTGTTTAAAGAAACGTGCATTAGAAAGATTTTTGTTTCCTTTATCTACTTTGTGGGCGGAATGGCAGTCTTGAAGTACCTAACAAAATCTGCTAGTTTCACTTGCAAGGTGCGTTTTTAAACCCAAAAGGCATAGTTCCAAATTGGTAAAGGCCAATATTTTTTTTTTACTTTACTGCTTGTAGGCGAAAAAGGTGTCTATGCTATAGAATAAATGTATGATCAACATAAAGTATAATGAGCCTAAGCAAATTTACAGCAGAACCACTGACGGCATCACAAAGTTTCCTAATAAGAATTGGATAGATCTCGAGAACAACTTTAAGAGGAGGTCTGTGCCGAAATAATTGTTTTATTAGAATTATCATCCGCACTTACTTTTTTTAACTGCCCATAAAAAAATATTCAAAATTTCATCGATTATAGGTACCATACTTTTTTTGATATTCTTAGTTTATCTTAATGCTTATGTGGAAGATGTAAAAGCTTTTATTGCGGTAACGGTATTTATTTAACTTTTTAATACCCTTGACAAATTTCACACAAGTCCTAAATTACAGGTCTTAAGAAAACGTTGTTGCGGTACGGTTAACACAAAAGATATCTTAAACCCATCCAAGGATGTCCAGTTAAGTAAGCAGTTACTGTTTATCCTTACTGTCAATTAATTAATGCGATAATATTCAACCTGGCGGGAAACTACTTGCTTAATGGGAGGCTCCAACCTTTGTTATTGTTAAATATTCTATGACCTAATTGTTTTTTTTTCATACGTTTAATAAAAAATACAACACTAGTAATATTGTATCACAATACCAACAATAAAAAATATTGCAATTACGTTTTATCATCAGCAATAACGAATCTAATAAAAATCCGTAAAGCAATAAATTAAGAACAGATATAAGAGGTTACTAATTAGGTAAAAGTAAATCCATAATTTATATTTCAAAACAAAGCTATAGATACACATTTATCATGTTGCTATCTACAGACACTTGCAGTTTTATTCTCATTTCAACATTTCCATTTTTTATTTATACTAACTGCACTATAAAATACCCAAGCAAAAAAAGGCTGGCAACACATAAATCCGGTTGCAATTACAACTCTCCCGCGTAAAGTCAACACGCGATACCAAGAAATATTCGAAAAGCGAACACTGGCAGCATTGAACCAAGTAAACAACTTGAAAAAACGAAAATCGATACTAACTGCCGGCGAGATGCAACATACGCTTTACACGGGAAAGAACAGGATAGAAGAACTTACTGAGGGTATTGCAAGGCGTGGCTTTAAAATCACCCGCCTAGCAAACAAAAAGAGATAGCTGCTTTTAAGTTAGCTGCTTCCTAAGTGGAAGCAAGATGGAAGATTGGGTGTTTTATTCGGTTTTCGAGTGATTCTGGAAATCTAGACTCGATAAGTTTAAATAATGCAGGAGCTTTGGATCTTTAGATACATTTGACGTATATTAAAACGACGTTGAGTAAAACGTTTTCTTATTTTATGACAAATTCGTAGTAAAGTACTTTATTTAAGTATAATATGTCATTGACGGTAGAAAATCTATGCGTGCGATTTACGGCTGAAATATTATAAGGCACTATACGATGTACATGTACCTATTACAGATTGCTAATAAAAATGCACCAAAAAAATATCGCATTCCAAATTCGAATTTAATGTTTCCGCGACGTGACTTTTTTAAAAAGTGAACACAATGAGGTATTTTATCGTGTAAGTTTCGCATCTGTATGAATGCAAGTGGAACGTGATAGCAACAAATAGTAACGCGCGATTGTGTACAATAAAGAACCTACCCATTCAAGGGTAATTTATAGCACCGTGTGTGGGCGCACGTTTAATAGTACGAGTGACCCGCTTTAACAACCTAAATTTACTACCAACCTACGAGAAAAAAGTTAATCGACCTTTTTACGGTTGATCGCAATCATTATTAATTAAAAACAACGAGTGCAGGATGGAAAATTACAGTTACACATGGGACTAAATAGATATGCTACTTTGATGTTATTGTTGGCACATATAGGTCCTTACAACAGATGAATTTTATGAATTTCTAACTATTGTGTATAAGTATGTTGTATTATTTTTTTCACTAATAAAACTAATGGTCACTTAGGTAAATATAATCACTGACTTGATTCCTGAAATCATTATTTACAGTCAACATCTTTGTACTTATGGGCCTGAACTGAAACCAACAGCATTGAGAGTTATGTCAATAAATAGGTCTTAAAATCTACTTTATTTCATTATATGGGCACAAAGTCAAATTCCATTGCAGAACAAAGATATTTGTATTTTAGTCACGTTGAGTACGAGCTACGATTATTTATCGTATTCAGAGAATATTCATATTCTGGAGGGTAGGTTGAGCAAACCTAATTAAAAAAATGAAGGTAGGGATATCGACCGCTCCATTAATTATGTTCGTTCGGTGTCATTTCATGTTGAATATCGTGCGTCTTGATCAATAGTACCTAATATTATTTCGAGGCATTTAAAACCTCTTTTACCTAAATAGGTATCTTGATATAGCAACGTTTAAGTGTTCAATTGTTATTGCTTAGTTAAAAAGCCTAATAATGTGTAAACATGGCAGTAGAAGGACGCCGTTGTGTATTATGTCCTCGTTCGATTTTGCGACAGCGGCGACATATTTTAGAAGAAAACTTACCTGAATTACAACCACTGATTGCACAATACTTACGGGACAATGCACTTATTCCGGTAAGTAAACATATTATGCATTATGGTATTTCTGATATTGTGTGTTTATAGGTACATATTAAATGTAGTTAGATGAATATAAATCTTTTCCTAAGATCGGTACATAACTACGCACTTAATTCATGCTTATGTCTACCGCTTACTGAATCTAAGTAGGCACTTTTCGTATAAGTATGGTTTATTAGCTCTTAATAAAATGAATTCTTTATTTGTAGGTTGAATTTAATAACATTCAAGCCACATGCCATCGATGTTGGCAAACAGCTGGAAATGCATTTCGGCAGCAAGAAATAAATGTTATTCAGGAGGCAGAAATACAGCAGCTTAATATTCCGGATTTTGTGAGAGCTCCCAATACTACGACTCATTGCATTTTTAATGGGTGCCCAAGCGAAGAGCGTCTTCGAATATCCCCTTCAATTAAGATGCATATGCTTAGTGAGTACAGATTATATATACCTAAAAATGCAAGAGTTTGCCGAGAACATTTAGAGGGCAACCACTGGAACTTATTAATTGATAACTGCAACGTGACGCATAGTTTTACTGCAACTCTCATTAATGATATGATGCAATTACTGATAACATCTCGATGTGCGAGATTTGATTTTGAAATAGAAAACGCGTTAACCAATACCGACTTATATTTTTGGACTGGACTTTACGCAGATCAGTTTAATTTAATTTTAGAAGAAACTCCCTCTTTGGCACAGCGAAGTAAATATCCACGCACTGTAATAGGAATATATTTATCTAAATTAAGAACAGGAGAATTAAACGAAAGACTGACGACATTGTTCAACATTTCACGCCTGGATGTTCCACGAAAATGATGCTTTGATTTTAGATAGGGGTTTTAGAGACAGTGTAGTAAACCTGCAATCATTAGGTTATACTCCTCATATCCCACCGACAAAACAGCGACATGAAAATCAACTGACAACAGAGGAAGCAAATAAGTCACGATTGATTACATTGTGTCGATTGGTAGTCGAGGCTGTTAATGGCAAGTTTAAGAACAGATTCAAGCTTTTGCGACAAGATTATTTTAATAGAGCCTTACCACACTTGTTTGTAGATTTCAAGATTGCGGCTGCCCTAATAAATGCATTTTATCGTGTAGCCGTTGATAATATAGATGCAAATAATATTTTAGATAAAATCAATGAACGACTTCATGAACCAAATATGTTATATGACTACGTACAAAGGAGGAATCTTAACAGACAAAGAGTCGCATTTATTTCAATGGATGCTAACCAGTTGGAAGATTTTCCACGATTAACATATCATGACATTTTTATGATATCACTTGGATCATATCAAATCGATCTCGCAAAATCATATTGTAGCGAGCATTTACGGGATGGGTTATATAGAATAGAATTGTACCGTGAAAATGATATACATGACTTAGCAGGACGGGGTATCCATGCTGAAAATGTTTGGTTGATTAGAGGCCGTGTGCAATCTAGACATGTTCGAGCACGTAAGTACTACGTCTACATTCTGGTTGATAGAAATCAAATTGGCACCGATGCCATCCCACACTATTACTGTTCATGTTTGACTGGCAGACGAACAATAGGATCTTGTGCACACACCATTTCTATTATATGGTATTTAGGGTTAGGCAGGCACATACCATTTAATCATCCTGCAGGTCATTTAAATTACTTAATTATTGATGTAATGAGGTAACAACTTGCTGTATATATATATATATTAATAAAACCATCAATTGCTACAAAACGTATGTTTATTTCACTCACTAACCTACCCTAATAATTCTGAATTTGTATTCTTAAAGAGAACCTGTTTTGTAATAGATCCTATTTACTCTGACTTAAATATGAAATCTCAGTTCTGCAATGGAATTCGGCTTTCTGCCCATATAATGAAATAAGGTAGATGTAAAGACCTATTTAATGACTTAAGTTTTAGCTCTGTTGGTTTCAGAACCAGGCTCCATACAAAGTTGCCCATGGTCCTTTATTTAGCAACTTCGTCCGCGTAACTTTGTTCTTTACCGTAGTAGGGTAAACAGTATCCTATAACCATCTTTGGATGTCCAGCTATCCCTGTAGGTACCAAAATTGTCCAGCCGGCGTGATGAGCGAACATACCAATCGATGGCACCACGCGCAACGTGCATATACAATTTCTGCATCGCACTGTTAAGATTTTTCTTTAAATAATGACCAGTGCATCCTACCCGTAATGACATACGGTGCCGAGACGTGGACACTCACGGTTGGGCTGGTCCACAAATTTAAAGTCGCTCAGAGAGCTATTGGAAAGGGCAATGCTCGAAGTTTCTTTGAAGGATCGAATTCGGAACGAAGTGATCCGTCAGAGAACCAAAGTTACTGACATAGCTCACCGTATTAGCAATTTGAAGTGGCAGTGGGCTGGCCATATTAGCCGAAGAACCGATAACCGGTGGGGTAAACGTGTTCTTGAGTGGTTACCGCGGATCGGCAAGCGTAGTGTGGGACGCCCTCAGACTAGGTGGAGTGATGATCTGTGCAGGGTGGCTGGCAAAAGCTGGATGAGAGTAGCCGAGGATCGCTTACAATGGCGTGCAGTTGGAGAGGCCTATGTCCAGCAGTGGACAAGAATAGGCTGATGATGATGAATGACCCCTCTCCATAGAAAACTGATATTTTATACAATTGACGACGCGTTTGGCTCGGTTTGTAGACACCTGCCTACTGAGTCAGCGGTCCCGGGTTCGAATCCCGGCCGGGGCAAATATTTGTGCAAATATATGTTCTTGGGTCATGGATGTTATCTATATATGTATTTATATATTATGTATATCGTCGTCTAGTACGTACCAATAGTACAAGCTTTGCTTAGTTTGGGACTAGGTCGATTTGTGTATGATTGCCCCATAATATTTATTATTATTAATTAAATATACATATATATAATCAAAAAAAAAATATTATATTTTAATTGTTTAATTTAACTTATTCAAATCCGTCTTGAAACTAACTTAAGCTTAAGTTATATACTTTACTGACCAATCTATGAATGCAATTATCTGTTTTTTTTTTATTATTGGTGTCATAGGGGGCAAACGATATATATTATTATGTCTTATAGTTTCAGATTGTCCCATAATAACCGATCTAAATTTTACGCCCTGTAAAACGATTTTATTTAAACTTGATTTTTTAAGCATAACGTATCCCAATTGACAACATTTTTTTTTTTTAATTTTTTTAACCAGGCCTGTTCCCGATATTGTATCTAATCAAATAAAGGATAAAAAAATAAACACATCAATTTCTTTTTTAATTTTCAAAAATATCCCAATTAAACACTATTTGAACATTTGAAATGTTGTCAATTCTCAGGTCAAGATAGCCTTCAAGATTCGTGAGAAACTACGATAGTATGTAAGTATATGCGCGATTTACCAAAACTTCGTTTTCATTATCTAGTTCCAAAGACCACCAGTCAAGTTTTTTCAAGTCCCTAAACCTAAGTTATTACAGCCCTAAGTACGGGCCTAATCCATCGTTAGTTGCTCTTAAGTCAGAGCTTAACTTTGACGGTAATTAGTACCCTGATCAAGGCTAAATGTTGTGGCGTTGTTCTCTTAGTTTTGTTAGTGGCTCTAGCACTCCTATTATCTGACAGCTTAGGTAATAGGGCATTTTTCTGACATGTTTCATCGCTAAACGTGCCACCATGTTACTCCATAACACTCAAACATTTCGATGTTTCGTTTATCCGAAACTATCATTATTACGAATTTCCACAATTAAGAATGCAATATCACGCGAAACTATGATTTTTGCTGTCGATGGAATTAGTTTTGGTTAGAGTTGTGACATCCCAAAAAAAACTTCAGAACACGGTTTTCGGTATTAAGAATATTCGGACAAATTGAACTTCGTAGTTTTTTAGAGTAAGTACTCGGAGATAAATAACTCATCCAAGTCACTCTAAATACGTTGCGTAGGTCCTTAAAATATATCAATAATTAAAGGCATGATTGATGTAAGTATATTGATTGTAGATATAGAATAGTTCTGGCTGTATGAGATTTTAACATCCACAAAAAAACATAAATGGCCTTCTAGTTTCATAGAAACCAACCAAACCACTACAGTGCTATCTACCCTCGCCAGAACGGGTGACTTTTAGATATAGAATAGTTCTGGCTGTATGAGATTTTAACATCCACAAAAAAACATAAATAGCCTTCTAGTTTCATAGAAACCAACCAAACCACTACAGTGCTATCTACCCTCGCCAGAACGGGTGACTTTTTTTTACCAAAGGGCGGTTAATCCGCCGGGGACCGTGAAAGGGCGTAGCACTAATTATTATTATTTCCCAACAAACACATAAACATCATTGGCAGTATGCCGAACATCTGCCTTTTGTAAAAAAAGTAATTGTCTATGGGCGGTTCCATTTTTAAAGATTCTTTGTTTTGCAAATTGCACGGGGAGCGGCTTTGGTCGCTGACGTTTTGTTATTTATGTTGGTAGCAGAACTATCTTATCATAGAATAAACTGAAAAAGCTGTTTTTTTTTAATGCAATGTTACATAATAGAAATCAATTAATTGTTACATAAAAGTAAAATGTATTATTAAGAATATATTTAATATATATAATTAAGAATTATCATAAAGATCGTTATGATAGGAAGTGGTTCGTTGATGCATGATATCTTGATGATTCTAATCGATGTAATTTTATCAATTCCAAATTACGAAAGTGCATCAGTATTTCAGATTACCTATCTTGTACAAAGTGTAATAAAAGGAACACTTCTAGAATAGACGTCGCGTTTGACGCAGTGGTAAAGCAGCTGCCTACTGAGCCGGCGGTCCTGGGTTCGAATCCCGGCTAGGGAAAATATTTGTGTGATGAACTCGAATATTTGTCTAAGTATATTTATTAGTGTCTATAACACAAGCCTACTAGAGCTTACTGTAGGACTAGATCGATTTGTGTTAAGTTGTGCCGTACATTTTTTTTATTTTTTTTTTTTGTTTAAAAAAATCAGAAAATTATTACGCTAACGCCAACGTCGTTAAAGGACGTTCAAATTTTAATGATCAAAAACTTCGTAATTCAAACCGCTACTTACAATTTGTCAATACTTGTCATGCAGTCACTCCTGTGGCGCGGAGACATTCGCATTAGTGGGTTTGTACTCCCACAAAAAGTCCGACTGACTGGGTAGTGAACGCTAAACATCCGTAGCCCCTGATACAGTTTAAGTAATCCTTAGAAAAACCCTTTTGGTTTCAGGACATCGTTCGTGGTTTATTATTTTGATCAACCCGACTACCCGAAGGTTGTTTGGGAGAGATCGCTTTTTAGGGTTCCGTAGCCAAATGGCAAAAAACGGAACCCTTATAGATTCGTCATGTCTGTCTGTCTGTCTGTCCGTCCGTATGTCACAGCCATTTTTTTCCGAAACTATAAGAGCTATACTGTTGAAACTTGGTAGGTAGATGTATTCTGTGAACCGCATTAAGATTTTGATGCAAAAATAAAAAAATAATAATAAATATTGGGGGCTCCCCATACTTAGAACTGAAACTCAAATTTTTTTTTTTCATCAAACACATACGTGTGGGGTATCTATGGATAGATCTTCAAAAATTATATCGAGGTTTCTAAAATATTTTTTTTCTAAACCGAATAGTTTGCGTGACAGACGCTTCCAAAGTGGAAAAAAGTTGGTCCCCCCCCCTCTAACTTCTAAAATAAGAAAATGAAAAATCTAAAAAAAACATATGATGTACATTACTATAAAAACTACCAACGAAAATTGTTTTGAACGAGATCTAGTAAGTAGTTTTTTTTTAATACCTAACTTTGCAAGTTTGCACCTAATTTATATGGGGCGCTATACATACCAGGTGCAAACTTAACTTAAACACTTAGGGATGGAAAGTGTTTGTACGGAACCCTCGGTGCGCGAGTCCGACTCGCACTTGGCCGGTTTTTAGCTAATATATAAGACCGCCTGTTATCTATCGTTATTAAAATTATTGTATCCGTGTTTCATATATATATATAACCGTTTTGTATTGAATCGTTAACGTCAATTCGCATATTGCTGTAAAATATCTATAGGAACAATAGTTTTATATCCAATAAAATATATTAATTACAAAGATTATCGACTATTATAAGGACTTACCAACTTTCAGCTATAAAATACAATCTAAATTCTCCAAATTGACAGTTAATCAGGCAATAGTGGGGCATTACGCGTGTTTTGTACGGAATCACGACTTTTTTATCAATAACTAATCTAATCAGTCATATCGATAAAGGGATACAATTAGCAACAACGATGAAAAAAAGAAACAAGCGATTTAAAAAACGATCAAATTCCAATCTAAAATCGGTGTCACAGATTCGAATATAGAAGACATTCGATTATGACATATTTATTTTTTAATTTGTGTTTTTAATGTTGGTAATAACATAATATGGTGATTAAGGCAAGCATTGACCATAGATTATAGAGATAACAACTGTCAAGATGCGAATTAGTATCAGATTGATGGGTTCCTTTTAATCAAGTTTCGTAATTTAGGTAAGTAGTTATCGTTTGGCTGGTGTTTTTAAATCAATTTATGAAACAAATAATTTAAATCAGAATTAAATAGGTGTCATTCGTGAATATAATTTAGGTTCTAAAGATTTTGAAAATTCGGTAAGTATTTAATACCGTTACCAAATATGCACATCTTGTTGTTGTTTCTAGCAATCTCGCTTTCATAACCTCGTTGGTTATGTGGTCTGATCCTGGGGCTTTCTCGTTTTTCTGTGTCATTATTGCATGCTGAACTTCCCTTTCAAGAATTTGGGGTATTTCGTCGAGGTTACCTTCAATATCTGCATTCATCTCTTGAGTGTTTTCGGATGAGTATAGTTTTTGGTAATATTTAGTTGCAACTTCTAAAATTGGCTGTCTCCTACTTTCTTGTTTGTTTTTATTGTTTTTTATTTTAGGGATCCAAAGCGTTTCCTCTTTTAGCTCTTTCAATGCTTTGTTTATACCGCCTGTTTTGATGATGTGGTGTGTAATACATTTAATTCTTCTGCTCGACCTGTCATGCTTCAAGTTTCGACTAATTTCTTTACTAAGTTCGTTATTTCTTTTAGTACTGCTTTGTCTTTTCTGTTCTTAAGTAGTTCTTTCCGTTTATTGATGAGCTCGAGTGTCTTAGAACTTAGTGTGTTTTTCTCTGGCTTTACCTTGGGTTCCGATTTATACATATAATTTATTTCTGTATTATAGAATTCTTGCGTCTTGTCTGTTTGTTCAGGGCTCTCTTTTTTCTGCGACGTGATGTGGGTGTTTAGGGTAGTCTCTTTTTGGTTGTAACACTTTCTCTGTTTTTTGGAGTTTACTCCTTAAGAATCGATTTTCATATATAAGCCCGGGGTATGAAAAATATGGGGTATAAAATCGAACGTATCTGCCGTGCTAATTTAAAAAGTCGTATCTCAGTATACGATCGGAGTAAAAATACGACTTCTTAATTTAGCAGGTTATGCGTTACGCGTTATAGGCTAAGATCCCGATATAAAATGACCTTCACCGAGATGTTTATTTGATGAAATGTATTTTATAATCAATTTAATATGTCAATAAATATATTGCATATGGGTTGCCTAACAAATTTTAGTCCAGGGTATGTTTAATTAATAATAAAAAAAATGTTTTAAACATTTCACCGGTTTGATTAATATTAGATAAATTCTATACCAATCGAAAGTATGAAGCCCATAGAATATGCAAACGTTAGGTTACCTATTCTTTTCCCGTCACAACTATCGGGTAGCCAGGTATAAACAGGTAAATCTATACCTACTAGCATTTTGCAACGGTCTGATTATTGAATTGAAACTGAATAAAATTAAAGATTATTTAATTATGAATTTATCTAATAATCAAATCGGTGAAATGTTAAAAAAATATATATTTTTATTTTTTACTAAACATACCCTGGACTAAAAATTGTTAGGCAACCCATATGCAATATATTTATTGACATATTAAACTAAATATAAAATACATTCATCAAATAAACATCTCGGTGAAGGTCGTTTTATATCGGGATCTTAGTCTATAACGCTTAACGCATAACCTGCTAAATTAAGAAGTCGTATTTTTACCCCGATCGTATACTGAGATACGACTTTTTAAACTACCATTATGTTCACATAAACAAACTATAAAATTGTCAATGTCAACTTCATGTCGAGTGTCAACAAAATTTTATAAATAAAATAAAATTTAATAAAATCTACGCTTAACGGGTAAAATGTGCTGCTTTTGAAACAATAGCGCCCGTCACACAATCGGCTAAAAGATACGTGTTCGTTTCAGCTCCCAAACAAACCTAACGAATTTTTGTGATATCCAAGATTACAACTTTTATAACGTGCAATGCAAAGACCGTGTTTTCTTGGTGTTTAAGCCGTGCTTGTATGGTGCTAAGATCGAAGAAGACGTCTTGCTGTAGAGAGAGAGACCGCTTTAATTGTGACTCAGCTTTAAGCTTAGAAATAGAGAAGGCGTGAATAATTTTCCATCACCACTGCTCTCATTTTCCTGCATTCAGCCGCAGAATGGTTTTGATTTCGTGAAACTTTCCAGGATAAATACATACATAAATCAAGGATCCAACACAACCGAGCCATTCATTTTCTAGACGGGAGTCTTGCCGACCGACAAGAAGCTATGAAGTTTAAATCGAAATTGTTATGTTTTTGATGTTGGCTTTTAAATTGTATCTTTTTTTATTATAATTGCTTGTATTTTTACTTTTATTTGTAAGTGTTAGTTATAAATATGAGTGATCCTTCTTCATCCTTGCGCTGTCCCCATTGTCCCAACTCAACTCGAACTTTTACCCCTCATGGACTTAAAGTGCATATAGGGCACATGCATAAACATTTTCCCCAAGTCATCCCCTCCAACCCTAGACTGTCGGTTTCACAGCAAGCTCATGGTAACAACCCCATTCATCTAGATTTTGGTGATCTAGCTACGTTAAAGCAGTCAGTACGTGTGTTACGGCATATCCCCAAAGGGGCGCGAAACTTGGCAGCGGCCAAATTGAGCGACCTCATTGATAAGTGTATCGACTCCAATGGCACTCTCGAATGGTTTAGTTTACTGTCTTTTGCCTATTCCGCACTCAAATCGCCTGAAGCGTCAGCCACGAGCAATTTAACCACGAAAGTTAAGAGAAATATTAACTCTGCTTCTTTTGATATCAGTGGGAACATCGGTGCAGAGACCACGCCTTTGAGATCACACTCCATACTGAAGACAATTGAGCGTAAAGTACATGAAGGGGATCTCAGGTGCAGTGCGAGTGCTTATGTCGGATGAGGGCGTGGCGCCGTCGAGCCCTGAGACTTTAGCTACGCTGCAGTCGAAGCATCCAGCCCCGTCCCGGCCGCTGGTACTTCCACCGGAACCTGACATATCTATTTCTGCCTTAACTGTTAAGCCGGAGGAAGTGGAGCAGGCACTCAGCTCTTTCAACAATAGTTCGGCCGCCGGTTTGGATGGTATCCGCCCTGTTCATCTTAAGGAGCTTACGTCTGCATCTGCGGGAGACGCCGATTTTCGGCTCCTGGAACATCTGGCCAAGCTTTGTAATTTTTTGCTCAGTGGTCAATTAAAAACCCTGAAGTTTGCTCCTATATTTATGGTGCTTCCTTATGTGCGCTGTCAAAAAAAGACGGTGGTATAAGACCCATTGCCATAGGCAGCGCTTTCCGCCGCTTAACGGCAAAGCTAGGATGCCGTGCAGTGAGAGAAGAAATGGCAGCTTATCTGCAACCTTGCCAATTAGGGTTTGGCACAAGATTGGGCTGCGAGGCTGCAATTCACGCTACGCGGGCTTTTTCGGTAGATAGCAAAAACTTAGAATCCGTTTTAATACGTATAGTTAAGTTCATATCATTGTAATAGTTAAGTACTTATGCTTTCTGAAAAAATGACTGACTGTTGAGTTTCTTTCGGCGTTTCTTCTCAACAGTGGTCTCCTCTTGTGAAATTCCGGTAGACTCAGACATGTAAAAGTGCCCTTGTGGCCTACTTGCAGAATAAAGTTCATTATTTCATTATTATTATTATTAATTAAAATTGATTTAAAAAACGCGTTTAACTCAGTGGAGCGTGATGTTTTACTGTCCGAAGTGAAGGATAAAGTGCCATCACTCTACCCCTTCATTTTCCAAGTATATTCTTCCGCTTCTAATCTTTTCTACAATGGTCCTCTTGTTCTTTCCCAAGTTGGTGCACAGCAGGGGGATCCGCTAGGCCCTTTAGTTTTCTGTCTGGCCATACAAAAGGTAATTTCAGAGGTTAAATCCCCATTGAATATCTGGTACCTAGATGACGGTACCCTAGGTGGTAAACCTGAAGAAGTGGAACAAGACTTGCTCATGCTCCTGCCTCGTTTAAAAGCTCTGGGTTTAGATATTAATTTCAGCAAATGCGAATTTTTCCCCTGCAGTACCAACTCACACGATTCTTTCCCCTTATTCAGTGCTCTGCTCCCCGGACTGAAAGTGTTGTCGGCGAGATCTTTCAACCTCTTGGGGTCCCCAATATTCCCAGAAGCCATTCCTGAAGCCTTCGAGGAGAGAAAGCTGCTTCTGCTGATGGCTGCGCAGAGGTTGAATGAACTTTCGGCTCACGTAGCCCTCGTTATGTTGCGAGTTTGCTTTGCCGTGCCTAAGCTGACATATTTCTTGTGCACCGTGCCAGCCTGGCTGCACCCTGTCCAGACAGACTCCTTTGACTTCGTGTTGAAGGAGAGTTTGGAAAAGGTGCTGAACGTCTCCCTTAACCAAGGTCAATGGGACCAGGTTTCTCTGCCGATTCGAACTGGTGGTTTGGGCGTGCGTCGCGCGCGAGATGTGAGCCTCCCGGCCTTCCTGACTTCGGCGTGTGGGGTGGTGGACCTTGTCACTCAAATTTTATCTTTTGATGGTGACAAGGCTATCATTCCTTACGCCTCCGATGCTTTGACGGCCTGGACGGCTCTTAATCCCGGCGTAGCCATACCCGTAGAATTGTTCCGTCAGCGTCTATGGGTTTATTTATATGAGAGTGCGCGCACCACGATTTTCATAAACCCATAAGTAAGCTTATTTCTGCGACAAAATTATCGCGCGACTAAAAAAAATCGTGGTGCGCGCCTGGCCTGAAGAGTAAACTCCAGTCGTGCGTCGGAGCTGACACACACACTTTTTTTTTTTATGTTGTTTTTGGGATAGTGTTGCTCTGACCATACGGTGGTTAGTGTTAAAGCTGAGGTTATTTATTACCTGGACATTAAGGAATGACTTAGGTTGGTTACTCATTATAAAGTCTATCTCATTTCGGTAGGTTCCGTCAGGTGATATCCATGTCCATTTTCTGGATGGTTTTTTCTTAAAGAGGCTGTTCATTATGGTTAAGTTGTTTTCAAGGGCCATGGTTACAACTCTGTCTCCATTGTTGTTTCTCTTTCCTATGCCATAGTTTCCTAAAACAGACTCCTC
Organism: Apotomis capreana; assembly: GCA_947623375.1. Classification (NCBI taxonomy): domain Eukaryota; kingdom Metazoa; phylum Arthropoda; class Insecta; order Lepidoptera; family Tortricidae; genus Apotomis; species Apotomis capreana. Next base: position 7,124,633 of record OX392520.1, read on the forward strand.
CCCTTGTTTCTTTTTGCCTACTTTGCCATTGAAATCTCCCATAATGAGAGTATTCTTATGGGTAGTCTCCAATGTTGTTGCTAATTGTTTATAGAAGTCATCTTTCTTCGTTTCCTCTGCAGCTTCTGTCGGTGCATAGATTTGCACTATGGTCCATTTGTCTTTGTATCCTTGTAAATCTATATTTAGTACGGCAATCCTCTCAGATATGCCTTTAAACTCTATTATTTGTTTCTTCAGATGCTTTTTTACCATAAATCCTACTCCATATTGTCCCTTTGTTTCGCCTATATAATATAGGATATAGTCATCGCGTTCTTCTATTTGGTTTCCCTGTCGTCTCACTTCGCTTAAACCAAGAATGTCCCATTTAATATTTTTTAAAGCTGTTTCTACGAGTAGTTCGAGGAGTTTTTCTGATGTTCGTAGCGAAAGTGTGTTCACAGTGGCTATATATATGTGGTTTGGTTTTTCTTTTGTTTTCTTTACCCGAATATATATTATACCACATTCTAAAGTTAATCATACTGAATCACTATATATCTGTGTACTGAATTAAATATTTCACAACCTATCAGTGGCAAAGGCGTCCATAGAACCGATTCACATCAGCTAGCCTATTTAAGAGCGTTTAAGCGCACTTTACTCTTTGCTCTTTTATGTAGAAGCAAGTATAATACCTAAGCCTAATTATGCTCCGGCTTGCTTAGGGATTCCTATGACGCCACGCCAGCCACATTGGTATTATTAAGATTAATTTTAACAAACTGAAATTTGATAAGTCACATTTCACAAAAAATAGCAGACAAACGAGAAGAAATTATATTTCCGACAACAACTGAACAAGTTAAGTAGGTACTATAAAAACACCGAAATCGTCATAGACGTGCCTATAATATTTAAGGAGCTCCCTCGATTTCTCATGGTTCTCATCATCAGAACTTCAACATTTTATGGGACCAACTTGCAGATGCAATCGGTTCATAAACGATTGAGTTTTTCTTTTTTTTTATCAAACGAGCAAACGTATCGTCTGAGGGAAAGCGATTACCGTCACCCATAGACACTGCAACACTAGAGGAGTCACAGGTGCGTTGCCGGCATTTCAGGTGGGAGTACGCTCCTTGAAGGTTTGCAGTTCTGAGGCTCTTCAAGGCAATAGTCATAAGATGTTACTGAACCAGCGAACTATCTTCGACCCCGCAGCCACTTTACCATCAGGTGGTTTTGAGGGCTTGATCTCTGGTCATTTTATGAAAAAAAATATAAACAATAACGAAAAAAATCTTAAATAAAAAATTAAATTAAAAAAAAAAGACATCGACAAAGATAACTTGCGATTTCTATGGATGTCGTTTTGTCTGTTCAAAAAACAAAATTCGTCCCTTCGGTGGTCAAAAGTTAAGAGCTTGTATGAATCTAGGTTATGTTGCTATTACATCGGATTATAGAAGAGGGAACGTTCTTTATTCTCACAGGCATTATATCAGAAAATTAGGCCCTGGAATCCTTAATTTCACAAATGTCCACCGGAAAGACGCGCACCTAAATTTGACAATGACCCCATCAGATCTTAACAAACATTTTATGGGACCAACTTAAGAGTTGTCTACTGTTAAACCAAGAAATAATTTTCCAAATCTTATAAACGAAATTGAGAAGACTGAAGTCAAAATACGTGAAATAGGCAACGTAGGAAACAAAAGATACATCTACCTAATCAAATATTTAGTTAAAACAGATTTATTTAAATAGATTCCTATCTCAAAAGGCCGTTATGCACTGCAAGATTATCTTCACATCTGTCTGCGGATATCGTTATCTTCGGATCGGGATCGTTAGGGCGCTTGTAATGATGTTGATGTTTGCTTTTAATTGGTATAGGCTTTGTGTTGCACCATGGAGCACGGGTTTGGTGATATAGGTTACATCAGTGCATTTGCGAATACGGTATTTTGATGGCTTATCCCGGTTTGGTTTCGGTGCACGATTTGGCAACTAAGTATACTGTCGGCCTAGTTCGACGGTTCGACTAATGAAATGTCTTGTTAACAGACTTCAAAAAAGGAGGGGGTTCTCAATTCAGTTGTATTTTTTATATACTTACGTATTATTATTTTTAATGTTTGTTACCTCAGCACTCCGTCACTTATGAGTCGATTTGGAAAATTCTTTTTAGGTTCATGAATGACATCTCAAGGTTGGTCCAATAAAATTTTGGTGATGATCTCATGACGAGATCCATGAGGAATCGAAGGAATTCCTGAAATTTTATAGGCACTCATAATATTTTACATATATTTTCTTAAACTATTTAAGTATTTGCATATTGTGGTTATCATCTCCCAATGCTGAGCTGATGATGGAAGGTACAACTCCTTAACGGTTAGGAGTAAGGAGATAATTCAAACGAGGTGCATGCCTTCAAGACCTCCCCGATCACCCCGCCATAAGTATTTTATATGAATCATTAAAAAAATAACAAAAATGAACTAAAATGCCAAAATAACCTTGGCATTTTAGGTTTGTTGAAGTCGGTTATTTTTTTGTAAAATAAAATTTCTTTCCTTTATTTCTCTATACGGAACAGACGTGGACCCTAAGGTTAAAAGACCGACGCAAAATTTATGCACTACAAATGTGGTGCTGGAGGCGTAGGTATGCTGAAAATTCCTTAGACCGCTTTTCGCACAAGCGTATCTATCTTAAAGGAGTTAAGAATCAATGAGATGGCTTTCGTCGACTGTACAATTGCGAATTCTAAGATTCTTTGGACACATCTGTCGAACCCAGCAATCCATGGAGCATTTAGTGGTGCAAGGTCAGATTGAGGGCAAAACGTCTACAGGGCGTCCATAGAGCATTTAGTGGTGCAAGGTCAGATTGAGGGCAAAACGTCTACAGGGCGTCCATAGAGCATTTAGTGGTGCAAGGTCAGATTGAGGGCAAAACGTCTACCAGGGCGTCCATAGAGCATTTAGTGGTGCAAGGTCAGATTGAGGGCAAAACGTCTACAGGGCGTCCATAGAGCATTTAGTGGTGCAAGGTCAGATTGAGGGCAAAACGTCTACAGGGCGTCCATAGAGCATTTAGTGGTGCAAGGTCAGATTGAGGGCAAAACGGCTACAGGGCGGTCCCCATCCCGATGGACGGATCTGATAAAGACAGTGACAGACACCAGCATTTCAGAGTGCTCTCGAAATGGTGCTAATAGAGTAAAGTGGAGATAAATTGCGAAGGCCGCCACCCGACCCGAGAGGACCGTGGACGAAGATCACCCGTGTACAGATACATCATCATCGAAACCACGACCACTCTGGCAAGAGTGAGACGATTAGAAAGAAGAGAGTTGGCCTAGTCAAATCATTGGTGCACCAAAAACCCGGGACATAGAAACTTCATACTAACAAATCGTATTAGACATTTCATAAAGAGTAACTGTAAATTTATGAAACATGTAATGTCTCATTTTTTTCATGTGGGTACACACCACAATTTTTATATTAAACTATTGATGCAAAATCAAAGCTTAAAAAAATTGAAATGAGTTACCTGGGGGCGGGACCGGGAATCGAACCCGGTACCTTTGCTGGATTGCCGGTCCAGTGCGTAAAAAAATGAGACATTAAGACTTACCTACATGTTTCATAAATTTATTAAAATAACAGCGCCCTCTCTCGCTTGCTCGTTCACCGCTGTAGGTTAACGTACCTATTCACATAGAAGTCGCTTAAGGTGTGAAAACCTTTCAAATAAACAATGCAAAGATCGACACACGAAGCATAAGGAAAAATTTGAAAGGTTGGCTGGAGTTCGGGTAGCGAAGTGGTTAACGCACTGGACCGACAATCCAGAGGTACCGGGTTCGATTCCCGGTCTCGTCATTTTTCTTTGATCTTTGATATCTTTGTGTCAATAGTTTAAGAGGGCGCCAACGCGTTGGCTAGCTCTCTCTCTCACTGAGCGTAAGCGTGAGCGAGATGGAAGTGCGTGCTCAGAAGTGCGGTCATGTTTTTTGAGTTGTGTCATAAATGTGTGCATTTTATATTGAAAATAGTTTTACAGTTTTTGGGAACTTATAATTGTGCATCTATTAAGCTAAAAAACATTGTTAAAAACGGAAGAGTTTTGAAGATCCAACCAAAAATATCTAAAAAAAGGGTTATGTTTGAGGGATAAAAGTATCGAGAAAATTATTACCAATCGTGTTTTCACGTTGACAAGATTGAAGAAAAACTGTTTACCTAAGTTTCTTATTTCCAAGGGACAGATTTTTAATCACAACGGATGTTGAGATCTAGGATCATTCACCTGACGAATTTTGCATGGGTGGGCTCTTAAAGAGTAACTGATTTGAGCTGTCATCTAGATTCCGAGGTTTTCGGTGCACGATTTGGAGATTGGAGACCCTGGGGCATGTTGATGACAGCTCAAATGAGCTACTCTTTATGAAACGTCAAATACGATTTGTTAGTATCACAGACCACTTAAAGTTGTCTGTGGTTAGTATGAAGTTTCTATGAGGATACTGGCTTGTGATATCATAAAAATCAGTACAGTGCGACCAAAAAAAGTAGAAATTAAAAAGTGGCAATACTGCCCTTTCTAATAAATATAATAAAACGGGGAGGACACTACAGTATTGCCACTTTTTAATTTCTACTCTTTTTGGTCGCACTGTAGTCAAAACACGTATTCTCTTTAGTTTTTGTTCAATTAAAAATAATATATTGGCCAAGAGCAAGTGGTAGCTTCTTTGGTGACGTATATTTTTGAATGTTCTTAAGTAATGTTAAGTGGTTTCAATCATACATTTTACTATAGTCAAAAACCGTAATAACAGGCCTTATTCCTTTCATATTATGACAAACATATTGATAATCTTAACCAACTTTTTAAAGTGAATAATACTTTTCCCTGAGTTCTGGAAAGTAACATAGCTACTTCATGCTTTCATTGCGTGCATTCGAAAATCAGTTGGAAAGACCAGTTTTCTGCATGAATATTGACAATTTCACGTAGTTTTTTAAACAAAAATTATCAATCAAAAAATCAAACTGTAGGTTTCAAATATATACCAAAAAATTGCAATGGACCTGTTCTAAGTAGTAAACATTGATAATATGTTAAGAAACATGTTTGATCATAGAGGAAAATGTCTAAAACCATCAGCATCTTTGAACGGATTAAGGAGCCTTAAATAGGGTAGAGCGGGGCTAAATGTCCATTGTTTAAATTGTTTAAAATATTTGGTTCTACAATTAAAATTGCAGGAGTTAAATAAAGCTATCAAGCTTTGATAAAAAATATATAGTTTTTTTCTGTTATTTCTCATACCATATCCTATACCTACTTCGATTCGGGATAAGTTGACTTAATATTTTTTGACGACGCGGTTGGCGCAGTGGTTAAGCAACTGCCTACTGAGCCGACGGTCCCGGGTTCGAATCCCAGCATTAGGGCAAATATTTTGTGTGATGAACACGAATATTTTTGTGCCTGGGTCATGGATGTTCTATGTATTTAAGTATTTATTTATCTATGTAAGTATGTATATCGTCGCCTAGGACCCATAACACAAGCCTTCTTGAGCTTAATTTGGGACTAGGTTGATTTGTGTGAGGTTGTCTGATATTTATTATTATTATTTATTTTTTTAATATAGATTAATGAACAAATCATATAAAAAATCACTACTTAAAATAACTGTAAGCTCAAAAATTAAATTATTGAACGATGAGGAACTCAATTGAGGTACGGAACCCTAAAAATGACAAACGAACCTTCGGACGAACAGTGTAAAATGCCGAAGATATTGCACCCAAATTGAAAACAGCGTAATTACAAATCTATGTTTGTATGCATTCATGTGTTTGTGTAGACGTAAACAGGTTACAAAACCAACATGGCGCCTGCGGCTATGAAACGGTGATTAGAGAAATAAGACGTGACCGCCGCGTGGGAATCGCCTTAATTGCAGTTATGCCACCGATCACTATAATACGCCAATTACTGGATGCGCTTAGCACAAAATCTATACAGGGTGCGATACGCGAAGGTAAATCATGCACAAAATTGCAATGACACTGACATATTGGATTATTTCATTTCCCGACTGGTCTACAATTATTTTTCCGTTAGTTTTCAGAATCAGATCTTTAACAAAAGTAAAATGAAATTATTAATTTCTACACAACTAATTTCATTTCATAGAAACGCGCAAGTTACGGCTCCTTATCCGTTCAAAAGTACAGATTGTTTTAGACATTTTTTTCCGTAATCAAACATGTTTCTTGACATATTCTCAATGTTACTACTTAGAACAGGGCCAATGCAATTTTTTTGGTATATAATTATATCTACAGTTTTATTTTTCATTGATAATTTTGGTTTCATAAACTACTCTAATTTGACAAAAATCACGCAGAAAACTGTTTTTTTTTTTAACTTGTTTTCGACTGCACGAAACGTTGGTTGAAAGTATCAATATATTTATAACAATATGAAAAAAAAAAAAATACTAAATAGTACAATGGGTTTCAGTTTTATGATGCATTCTGCTTTGTTGAGATTTTTATTTTGATTATTTTTTATCGAATGAATGAAAATAATTTACGTCTATCTTAACAGCCAACAACATATCTCTTTCACTAATTATACATCTATGGATAGAAGCGTAACTCAGAAGCAACAAAGCGTGCTTACTGATGCTGACTCAGCGTCTGTCTGTCCGTCGGGACAGCGTGAATGGCAGGTTTGACCGTGAATAGCCAAACTCTGCTTTGCATTGGATACTTTACAATTTGATTTGGTAAAATACACACTTAGTGGCTTTGGGAGCCGTAAACCTCGGGAGTTGGGTTTCCAAATTTCTGAAATTTGACATTTAAATCGGAAAGTGGAAAGGGGATCTGCCATTTTGAAAAAAAAAACGAAAAACTGAATCGACAAAATAGTCACAGTAATATTATTAAGGCGAAAGCATGTGAGTGTGTTTATGTGTACGATCGTTACTTCTTCGCGCTCAAACGGCTAGACCAATTTTGATAAATTTGGTATAAAGGTAGATGACGCCCTGGATTAACACATGCTACGCATTTTATCCCGAAAAAAATAAGTGTTCCCGTGGCATGAGCAGGTAACATCGAGTGGCGCAGCTAGTAAATAATATAGCGTATGTAAACATAGTATTTTAATAAAAAAAATTATCAGAGCCGGTATTTGGTACAGCCGTTTGAGCGTGGAATAGTTACAAACATTTCTACATAAACACACTCACAAACTTATACCTTTATAATATTAGTGTGATGAAGTTATTGCCGATGGATAATGGACGACGCGTTTGACTCGGTTTGTAGACACCTGGTTCAAATCCCGGCCAGGGCAAATATTTGTGTGATGATATCGAATATTTGTGCTTGGGTCATGGTTGTTCTATGTATTTAAGTATATATTTATCTATATAAGTACGTATATCGTCATCTAGTACCCATAACACAAGCCTTCTTGAGCTTAATTTGGGACTAGATCGATTTGTGTGAGGTTGTCCGATATTTATTTGTTTATTTATTTATTATTTATAATGGATATGCACCTCGCTTTTAACTATTAACTGTTCAAATATTTTATTTTTGTATCATTAAATTTGTATTAGTACCTATTAATTGCCCTCTTTTCTACTGGTTTCCTTTGCAAGTAACGGTTGTTTAAAGGTTTACTAACTTAACTAGATAACTAAATGAAAAACAGACAAGTCCTACTTTGTTGAACATACAGGATGTCTGGAAATATGTGAGAGAAGAAGTTTCAACAGCATTATCGCCACGGTGCACCGTCCTTTACGAATTACCTCTACAAGTCTACACCGCGGTGTAGAGGTAATTCGTAAAGGATAGTTTGCGCTGACTCAGTGCTTTAGCTTAATCCAATTGTCCTCAGGAATTGTATGTTGCACATAGAACTTTTCTTCAGAGGACATTCCAGAATTTCGAGCACGTGACACTATTCTTTTCATACTTATAAAGAAGTAGGAAGCCAATATTAGGGTTTACCTAAAATAAATACTCTCATATTTTAGAACTTAGCTTTTGTATCGATAGTAATTTCTTGGACTTTCTGTATATTTTTAAGATGTCTTACTTACGTCATAACAGTCACGTACCTACCTCACAAATTAGTCGTTCTCTTCGGGACACCATTAACATCTAATCCTGCATGTCATACAGTCTACATAGTTATTTATGTAATTACACATGGGTTTTTGTCGTAGACTCTATTCGAGAGAAATTATTTTCATTACATTAATTCATAAACAACTCTTTTTAAACACATCCGTAATATATTACGTGCAAGTTCATCTGACACCGACATATCATGTCTACAGACTGGGAAGGATTAATTGATTACGTGATCCTGATTACGTGATTAACTATGTTCAATTGTTTTTGACGAAACGTTTTATATGTATACCCTACTTAATATTAAACGTAGTTGAATATTTCGCCCGAATCCCATTTACACCCTGTATATCCACGGTGTGTGTGTAAGGAACAAAGCGCGCTGACTCAGCGTTGTTTATCCAATTATCGTTAAAGTAAGTTGAAACGAAACTCACACCAGACAGTAGGTACAAAAAATATTAACCACCGACAGCAATTGGAAACAATAAAACGTATCAAAGAATCATTTACTGCTTCATCGGTATTGGTGCGTATAATTATATGTATTACAATTACCTACTTTGCTTTTATAAGTTCTCTGTTTACACTTTACACTACACCAAACATATTTTGACGACGCGGTTGGCGCAGTTTCTAGTCAGGTGCACTAGACCTACTGAGCCAGCGGTCCTGGGTTTGAATCCCGGCCGGGGCAAATATTTGTGTGATGAACTCGAATATTTGTTCCTGGGTTATGGATGCTATTTATGTATTTTTATATTTTGTATATCGTCGTCTAATACCCAGAGTACAAGCATTGCTTAGTTTGGGACTAGGTCGATTTGTGTAACTGTGGTCGATGTGTGTTGACCCTTGATATTTATTTATAGTTTAAGTACGTAATCATGGCGTGATAGCAGTACACAGTTGCTTTGAAACATCTATATAATTATAACTTGTTGGTTTACCTTTCTTTAAATTTTATAACAGTTACCTATCAGCAGCATGGCCGCAAACAAAAACTCAGGGTAAGCCGGGATACAGTTTTGCTTACTTTTTCATCAGTAGGTAGAAATGAATGGTGCTCCATCGTCTTGTAGTGGACAAGCTGGTGGGAATCGGGTTCAATGGACGCCACGCCACTGGTCCCCTTTGTAAGAACAGGGCAAGTAGGAGTGGAAAAATGTTCTTTTATTGTATTATTGATTGGAATTTTTGTAACAAACTTCACGACATGGTTCAAATTGACTAATCTATAGTCTGCGTACGGTACTCAAATCAGCAAACTGTCCTCCATCGCAGAATAAAATAGGTAATTGTACTGAATAAAATACAAAATATTATAATAACATTACATTACAAAAACAAAATAATATTACTATATATAGTTATAGATTCTCTGTTTTCTGTCGACAAATGTGTACAAATCATATGGTTGGTGTCGGTACGTCTTGGGATATTCGTATTAAATTAAACATTTCATCCGTCCCATTGACGGTTCCACCCTGTATATCCTGTGCGTAACTCGGAAGGAACAAAGCGCGCTGACTCAGCACTCGTCTATCCAATTAGAGCCATGAATGGCAGTTTGATGGCGAGCTTGTATGGCCGTGTATGACTTGTATGGTGTCATTAGCTCCATGTTTTGGTAAAAGCGGCCGAGGCTATTTATAGGTAGTCTCGTTCATACAATAAGTAGGTTTTTAGCATGAGTGGCAATTAAATCTCAAAAACATTTTCTATTCCTGTTATCATAGGTAACTATTTTCCCCAATTCTTTTATTTTTCTTTTCAAAATCTTGCCCTGTTATTTTTAGGGTTACGTAGTCAACAAGGCACCCTGTATAAATAAAGTAACATTTGTTAAATAAAAAAGTTATGAAAAGGATACGATAAAAAAAATACTTTAGTGGAATAAAACTGTTTGTACCGATATTAATAAAATATGTAAGTATTTATATTTGATTTCGTATCTGTTTCGCCGTTGATTAAATTAAAATCAAAATAACGTTAATAATCACGCGTGATTTCAACATCACGAAATTAAACGTTTGTCTACCACGAAATCACACCAATAATAATATTTCACAATTTAATAACCTTTTAAATAAACATTGAAAACAATTTCATACAACAGTCGGGAGGCGTGGTCTCGGCGGCCACGCCCCCGCCCATAAGATGGCAGTTTTGTTACGATGTATATTTATACCTTGCAGTATGTTAGCTTACATCTGACGGCAGATATATTTAGAAATTGATTTTTTACCCGTAACTGGGTAAAAGTGTTGCTTCGTTTTATTGGATGGAATAAAAGAAAAATCTGATAAACTGAAATCTTTAAGATATTACTACATTGATTGGATACATTCAACAATATATATTTCACAAGTAAATATATGTGAAAATAAATGAATGAACGGTATAGGGAATGGAATTTAAAAAAAACTTGTTTTTTTAGGTATGTAGAAATATTTTTTCGATGGCACAAAACAAAAGCAAAAAATAATAATGGTTTAATTATTTTAAATTTTATCTATTCCTACTCGATATCAAATATTTTCTTTGGTTTTGGTTTTTTGCCAATTATCTGGTACCTACCTAGGTTTTTCTTTAGGAATATTTAATTAAATGTTTATACCTATGACTTCTTTATAATCATAATCATGAAATATTAATTGCAATATTGTGCGAGAAAATATTATCTACTTAATTTTAATTTAATAGTGAAAATGTGTACAAAAAATATGTGTTAAGGACTAGATAATTATCTTCATTTTTTAGATAAAACAAGAAAATAATATATACATATATATATTTCATTATGTAGGTAACCATAGACAGTTTATCTATGGAATAGGTATGTAGTTTTTGTAAGCTTATAATTATCATAACATTATAATTTTTAAATTGTGTACCTACACATGAATTAAGTATTATGTATTTAAGTCTCTACCTATACCGGGTGTTTCCTGTATTAGGAGCGATAAATTAAAACATAGATTGTTCGCTTGAAACTGGACAACATTTGTTAAGCAACTTCTGAAAATAACGTGTATTAAATGATATTTTGTAGAATAATGTTTAGACAAAGAAGCAATGTATTGCGAAATGTCCGATATTAGTAGAGTGACAGCTATGTCAATGCTCAGGGAATGTCAACGTTGGACGACATACATTGAAAATACTATTTAATTTGTTTGAAGTAATATTTTTTTTAAACTGACTTTTTTTTAAGTTAAAACGAACAAGTATCTAGTAAAATCTATGTTTTAATTTATTGCTCCTATTACAGGAAACACCTAGTATATAAAAAAAGGTATAACAAAAACTTTTTTAAGGGACAATCTTACATAAAGCATTTAGCTTCATTAGTAGAGGTGGAATTTAATACTAATATGCCTATTAAAAAAATAAAAAATAAGTTATCTGCATAAATCCTTGTTCATGCAGATAATAACAATAACTTATTTTGTTAGTTCCACGTTAGGTAATGACGGATTAAGATGCTTGACCCAACTTAGGTTTAAACAATTTTTTGGAAAGTACATCTTAAGATTCTTAAGTAGGTAAGGATTCAATGATTAGTGTTACTTACTTAATAATTAACAGTTTTGTTTTTACTTAATATTGAACTTTAGTAATCCCGTAAGACGTTAAAATACGTTCTTAGGTTATCTATTTAGGTATGTTTTGAGTGGTCGAAGCGGGTAGGCGAAATACCTACCTAACTAATAAGTATCATAGAGTTAAAAAGTGTATACGTATTTATTTAGTTTATTTTATCTTCTTATACTCATCGATTAGTACTCAAAATCGTTTGTATATATGCGAATTTCAAACCTTAGGTATACATGAAAAAAGTGTCAATATTTCCATTTCAGATCGTCTCGTTTTAAAAATAATGTTTCAATACATAAATATGGAACACTTTTTTTTATGAGGTTCGAATGTAAAACGATTCTGAGTAAAATGAGCCTTAACTTAACAATCTATTTTCTGAAAAAGTGCATGTACATTTTTTTATAAAAACTCATCACGCGGTTTCAAGGACTACTTATGATTGTAAAATGGGAAACGTGTTTTTTTTATCTTTTATAAGCACTTAATAATCTATTACAAGACAATACCTACACGTCTTTTTATTATCCAAGATATCACTGATGGTGGGAGTGATTTTGTTTGTTAAAATAAGTCTTAAGTAGTAACCTTTGTATTTTATTTATCATGTCGCATTATTGATAAAAACACTATTTATAAAGATACCTTACATACAAAACTATGTAAGCATAAAGTACCTACATAATTATAATCTAAATGGTAAAATAATTGGGAAAAAAACTGTTACAAATATAGGTATTAATTCACTAACCTATCTAAAATCAAAGTAGGTTTCAAAAATAAAACTAACAAAATCTTGTTGAGTCGTCGCTATGCAATCGAACATGAAAAAACCTCTTCCGTAAAATCACCCAGGAGAATATTCAACTACAATATTGCCAGTTCAAACAACTAATCAACTAATTACTGATAATAAAATATTGATCGTAAGTACTCCCTACTTGAGATTAAATTCATCCTAGGTTAAATACCTAAACGTAAACGTAGAAGAAAAAGGAAAAAAATAAAAAAGAATTGTCAAGTCCTGTTATACAAACTAAAAAACCCTCTCCAGTAAAATCACTCAAGTAGCTATTTTCAAAAACCACGTCACAAAAAGTTTTCAATAGACATTAGGCCTTTATTACGATGTTGCCAGCGCAAATTGTCGACCCACCCCTGGGCGGGGTAACTTAATGGTTTTCGGGTTTGTGTCGGGGGTAGGTTTGGGGAAGGTAAGTCCGGGTTCAAGTACCTAATTGTTATGTATTTTGATGCTTATACATGCTTTATTTATAAGTGTCAGTTTTGTAACTACGGCTGTATATTTTTAAGAAGACGTCGTAGAATTTTCCAAAAAAAGAATCCCTTTCGACCGACATTTTGGAAGTGTTATAAAACTAAGTATTTCAAATATAAATAATCATTTCACTACTACAAACACTATGGTTTGAGTTGTGATTTTATCTGTGGGTAGACGAATTATTGTAAATAAGAAAATTGCAAATAATATTGGAAATAAAATAAAAACATATTTGTATAAGTACCAGTATTTTAGTGAAACAAAAGCACTATAATTTTTTAGGTACACTTACCTAAATATTTCAACCGGCAGAACAAAGTTTTTAAATTCCCAATAAGTCAATTTTATGTATTATATTTTTTAATAACTAGTAACTAGGCAGTTAATAAAATTAAGACTTGCATTACCATTATTGCCTAGTCAAATTTAATAATCCATTGTTTTAACTACGATACGTCAGATAAAAGGTTAAAACCGCGTAAGACAAGAATTTCAACTTTTCGGTAGCCGGCCAAATGATGTTCTAATTTAATGCGTTTCCTAATACTTAGTTTACATTTAAAGTTATCTTTCAAGAGTTTAATCGATCGATAACTTCATTTCACAATTCGGTTTATTTATCTGTCCTAAAAATCTAAATTATAAATAAGTACCTATGTTTTTCAATATCATTGACTGATATCACTAGATAGGGCTAAACAAGCATTATTTGCTTGATGTATTTTTTTAAACCAATACTGTAAATGACAAAAAACATAACTTTACTTATCAATTAATGAAAGACTCATTTACAATGGTAGTCTCTTTAAATTAGGTATTATATTTATAGTGTTAGTCTGCCCATATTTTTATCATTTATTTATGTTTGTTTTTATCCGAAGGTATTATTTAAATAGATTTGAAATCTATTTATTGAGTTATGAAAAAAGTTAAAAAAAATATGATAAAAATTACCTACGGTGATATGAAATGTATTCCAATATTTTATTCTCATTTATTACTACAACCTATTCTATTTTCCATTGGTAATTAAACATGCATGGGTATTTCAACATATGGCTTCACAGTTCAGAGGTAGGCGTGCATCGTCACAGAGAATAGGTACGCCCTATTAAATAAATAAAAATAAAGAGGGTAAGAAAACTTAAAAGCGAAAATTTAATAAAATCTCGACATTTTATCACCAAAAAAACCTTAAAAACGGTTTTTTTTTCGTTAGTTGGTTGGCTATATTATTTGTTTATACACTTTCAAAGATATATTGATGATTTTTGATTAAAAAAAGAACTGTTTCACCAATAAAACTTACCTTAAAACCACCAAAATCCAAACTTTTTACAACACTAGTAATACCGCTGCACTGAAAAGTGTTAATTACCGACACTGGCACGCACACTCACGTTATCGTCTGGAAAAACTTAATCTTATCGAAATTAAAAGAAGCACAATTTTAATCTACGTCCTTTCAGTCTTGCGATATCTTTCGATGTTCTAAAACTTCGTTTTTTATTAAAAAATTATCTAAACTTTGTTCTACACGACTGTTAACTATTAAAACTAGATTAGAGTAAAGATTTGTTCGATTTTTATGTTCTATTATTCGCTGAGCGAGCGGCACGGCGTCCCCCTGAGCGGCCGACGTGTGACTGCCGCGCTCGAACCCTCCGCGCCCCTCCGCCCCACCGTACGAATTTTCAGGTAAAAAAAAGTAAACGAGTGTCAATTGTCTATTGTCGACTTTTTTCTTAAATAAGGTAGTTTATTGGCGCGTAGGTGGTCCGAGTCTTTGTTTAATACGTCTGTGGCACGTGCCTGGTAGGTAATTTAGAAAGTTACGCCTACGCGGAAAATGGTTTTGTTCATTGATTATGAAAAGCTAAGAGATATACGAGTATAGGTCAAAATTGAAGCTGTACAGAACAACTTGTCCATTTGTAAAGACCTGATTTGTAAAATACTTACCTATTGAAAGAGACCCCTTGCTTAGGTATACTTTTACCTTTGTTAAAGTAGGTAAAGGATTTAAAATATTATTGTTTACATGCCGGCTACATAATTGCATAAATAAGTATAATACCTAAAACATGTTGACGAAAATAAATTTCAAGGATTAATTAATGGTAAATATAAGTTTACTAGGTAAAGAACCCTTTGATTGGGCTTACTTTACAAAAGGGTGATGAACCCATTGATGTAGGTATCTTAAGTTCCTAGTTCCTACATTCCTATAAATGATCATATTGTCAATTTTAACATAAGTATAAAAAATAAACACATTATTTTGCAACAAGTTAGAACATTATTAGAGAAAACTCAAAAAATATTTTTTTGCACTTGTGCCACTTTACGTGAAAGCTAAATCTCTAAACACTGGGCGTTTTCCAAAAATAAAAGTGTAATTACTTATGTTTCTTTTTCTGAATAAATTGATTTGACTGTTTGAGTTGTTCTTATTCAGAATTTAAAGAAAAAGTGTACCAAATGTATCCCAAATGTTCTATTCGAGTCACATTTTCGTATTTTATATTTGTGCTAGAAGGGGCAACTTTGTTCACATACTTTTTTTTCTTTACTAAAGTCGGGTAAAGAGTATTCTATAATCAAACTTTGGATGTCCAGCTACCTATGCCTGTACCAAAATTGGTTAAAATCCGTCCAGCTGTGTCAAACAAAGATTTCTTTACCGGCAGATGGCGCTTTATATTTTATGTTAATGTCGACTCTCTAACGCCCTACCGTGTTATGAAAAGTCCCATGCCGGATCATAACAGTAGACTACTATCAATAGCCATTTGGCACCTAAAGGCTTGTTCGGACTAGGCTAGTATTTTAGTCTAGTCATAGATCAATTACTCTATGGTCTAGTAGAGAGTAATTTAGTAGCTAAACGTGTCTGAACACCAAAAAATTTGTCGAGTAGATTAGTAAGTAATTTAGTCGAGTCATTCCATTTTATTCTATTTTTTTTAGTAGTTTAGTAGTGAGTAGCACCCCCCACCACTGAGAATCTGAAATTGTAATTTCATTAAAAGAAAATTCACACAACTTTCGGACATCCTCAAGCTATTCAAGTATTCTTTGGGATCTTTTTATTTTTTATTTATTTATTCAATTATAATTACACAGTATTACAGTGATACACCAAGGCACTGTGTAACAAGTACAGTCATAGAACTAAGTAACAATACAGAACATTGCACAACAGAAAGGAAAAATATTAATAAATAATTAAACATAATTCACAGCAGAAGGACGGTCATCCATCGCCTCACAGAACCTCATACATTCATCATATATTATCATCCAAGCACTTGCAAAAATATCACACTCTGGTGCTGCTGCGAGAAGTTCGTTTAAATATTGCAAAGCACGTACGAGAGGCGACTTTTTGTACGACACCGTGCGCGCATTAGGAACTGCTAACAAGCCGCGGGAGCGCTTCCTAAAATTGAACTTATGCGCCATTGAAGGTACGTGAAGACGCACCATCTTCCAATGCTAATTCCTTTAGAAGACGATTAGTACCTCCTAGGTCATCTCTTCTATTGATCAATTTTCGTATCCATAGCTTCTTTTTATTAATCACGCAAATTTCCTCATCCACCTCTTCTAAAATAGCCGTTACAATTAGCTTTATCAGTTTATTCACTTTATTACGCTGCAGGCTGTTCATCTTGCAGAATACCACTGACTTGCGAACTTTACTCGACTGTAATGCGAACGATTTTTAGGCAGTAGCGAATGATTTAGCTACTAAATTACTCGCTACTAGACTAAAATACTAGCCTAGTCCGAACAAGCCTTAAGATGTGTCTTTGAGCGATGTAGAATCACGTGAAAATGTCTGAGCAAATTTCACTTTTGATGAAGTGGACCATGCTGTAAATTTATAAACAAAAGCTTTTATTGCTTGATTTTTACCATTCAGAGTGGGTAGATATCTTTTTATAACAAACTAAAAACTACATCCAACGGTATAGAAACCTGTAGTCAAATAAATAGTACCTACCTTATAACTATCTTTGGGTGCCGGGTATGGTATCAATACCTAAGTACAAAAATTTGCAATCTCAACTCGCAAAGTTTCATAAGAGATCGCATTGACACCAAACAAAATAATTTGTGCATCGTGCTGCCAAATTTTTCCTATAATCATGACATCACAGAAAATTGTTTCAGTACCTACAACTTTAAAACTGTTAGTACCTACTTAGGTATAGATAAGACGAATTTACATGGATTAATCGCACTTATATGGTAAAAGCGAATTTATATGTGTATTTTGTTTCTTTACGCTCGAACGGATGGCCGGATTTGCATGAAATTTGAAACAGAGGTAGTTTACACCCCAACTAAACACATAGGCTACTTTTCATCCCAAATAAAGCACGGTTCCCGGAGGAGAGAAGCTCAGATAAATAAACTCTAACCTACAGTTTTAAATATAGAGATTTTAATATTATGTGAAATACCTATGGCAGGTCCATTTGCATCTATTTAATTATATTATCATTATAAATAAAAACGAAACGTCCTTATCTCGACCTTGCCGCAATCGGTCCATCGCTACGTTAATCATTAATCGTGCGCAATCAACAGGACGTTTCCGCAGAATGCTATCGAGTAGTCTCTATTCGAAAGGGGCCGTTCAAGTATCACGTAACCAAAAGGTCGTGGGGCAACGGCCAGTGTAAACGCTTGGTAAGGGCATTGGGCGTTTCCGGAGAACGTTTTCGAGTTGTCTCTATTCGAATGGGGCCGTTCAAGTATCACGTAAGCTAAGGGTCGTGGGGCAGTCAACAGCAGTACTGTTACCATGTGCCATGAGTTAATGTGACCGTACTCGCTAGGAACAGCGTAACCGATTTGTATGGAGAATGCACAGCGGCCCTATTTTTCAAAATCAATAGGTACCTGTACATAATGAACTTTATCTAATATTAATCAAACCGGTGAAATGATTAGATTTTTTTTTTATTATTATTAATTAAACATACCCTGGACTAAAATTAGTTAGGCAACCCATATGCAATAATAATAATAATAATAATAATAGGTTCCTCTCTCTGTAGCCCTAACCACCGGTAGCCTGGGCCCCGCCCCGCTGCCGGCGGCACCCTAGGTTAGGTTTTTTTTAGAATGTGTTTATATTTGTAATGTATTTTTTATATTTTACTTTTTATATAAATTTATTGTAAAAAAAACCTAGCCTAAGTACAAAAATGAATAAAGGGAATAATAATAATAATAATTTATTTCAGACCAAAGATCCATATTTTGTTAGATTGTGCAGACTTAAAAACTAGTGTTAGACAATAAAAACGTTAAAACTATAAACACAGAAGACAAAGTACAGCATTATTTAAAGGCATGGAGCCCAATCCACCGCTTCAGCACTGGCGAGTCCCATCGTTCGACAACAACAGCGCGCAGGAGCGTGTTGCAGCTGTCGCGCACGCGCCGCAGCATAGAGGCGCTGCGCGCGCGCATGATGGCGGCGAAACCAGCCGTATTTGTCTCCGCAAACATCGCGGAAGCGCTGCAATATCGCGGCAGCCGCAACAACGCTCTATACACGTTGTTATATTGAACTCGCAGGTCGCTGTATGCCTTCTGCGTATAGTTAACCCATAGGCTGCATGTATAGAATGACTGGCAGTATGCTTTAAATAGCGTGACTTTTACTGGCTCAGAACATTTCGCAAACCTACGGGCCAACATGTTGCATCGGACAGACAGCGCCCTGCGCTCCCTCTCAATATCCACATTGTCTTTTTGATCCGCGGTGATCCAGTGACCCAGGTACTTAAACTTTTCTACTCTTTGCAATTTTACACCAGTAAGTAACAACTCAGGAGCATCAGTATAACGGATGTTGTCTGGTTTGAACATCATAAACTCGCTCTTTTGAGCGTTGTACCTGAGTCCATTGGCCACCGCATAGGACTCGCAAATACTGAGCAGTTTCTTCAGTGCACCGCTCGAGGGGCTCAGCAGCACCATGTCATCTGCGTAACTAATGTTATTGACACAGACTCCATTTATATGGCAGCCGATACCGGTGCCACTGAGCTCCCCGATCAGCGCGTCGACGTACAGGTTGAAGAGCGTGGGAGACGTCATCCCCCCCTGCCTCACCCGACACTCCAACCCGTACTCATCAGAGAAAGAGCGTGCCCATCTTACACAGTTGCTCTGATTATTATACCAGTGCATAAACAAGGATGTCACTTCTTTAGGTACGCCTGTTTCAGTATTTAATTTCCCCCAGAGTACGTCGTATGAAACAAGGTCAAAGGCTTTTGACAAGTCAAGGAAAACAGCGTACACTGGCGTTTTTCTATTGGTGTAGTACTTCACAGTCTCCTTGAGACACAGGACAGCACTTTCGCAAGAAAGATTTGGTCTAAAGCCAAACTGCGCATCGTGGAGTATAATGTGCTTATCCAGATGCTTACCAAGGAGACTGTCAAGCACCTTGGCAATGACCGTGGCTAGTGAAATTGGTCTATAATTTTTTACATCAGAAGAGTCACCAGTTTTGTTCTTAATTATAGGAACGACAATAGTACGCATCAAGTTTTTAGGTAGGTATGAGTGGCCTAAACACAAACTAAAGAACATGGACAACACCC
Organism: Apotomis capreana; assembly: GCA_947623375.1. Taxonomy (NCBI): domain Eukaryota; kingdom Metazoa; phylum Arthropoda; class Insecta; order Lepidoptera; family Tortricidae; genus Apotomis; species Apotomis capreana. The sequence goes on from OX392520.1 coordinate 7,144,327, forward strand.
TAGGTAGATGTACTCCAGCGTGCTGCAGGTGCTCGATGCTGAGGCTGTCATGGCCCGGCGACTTGCCACGCACCATTCCCTTAATGACTGCATTCACTTCCTTCGCGGTAAATTTCACACTACGCTCCCCATTGACAGTCCCAGCATCGGGCACCTCCCGCGCCGCCAACCCCAGTGGAGATTTGACACAAAAATGAGAGCGGAAAACATTGGCTATGCCGACGGGATCGCACACTCCCGCCACGCTCACAGGGAGGCTCGGACTTGGATTTAATCGGTTCGAGGTTTTCCAGAACTGACCGAACTTTTTATTTGAGTGTTGTTCAGCAATGATGTCCATCTTTATTTGTTGTTGATTATTCTGGCACCACTTTAATTTTAATTTAAATAAGCGCCTGGACTCACACATCTCCTTATATACGGGGCCAGACTTTGGCTTACCCTGAACTAACCAGTTCCCAAAACAAAGCCGCGACCTCTCGTGAGCGCCGCGCACGTGTCTATTCCACCCAGTGACATTTTTACGTTTATAATTTATATTTGTATTATAGCAACACTCCGCAGCCTTAGACAGTGTACAAATAATCTCCTCGTACATTGTGTCTAATACTTTTCTATGACTTTTATCACAACACAATTTATCACTGCACTCACTAAATTCTACAGGAAAATCAATTTCTCGTAAATTTGCGTGACAGATGTTATGATACTTATCAATCTGAGATATATCACGCTCCCCCCAAACAACTTTATTTATACATTTATTGTTAACAAGTATTTTTGGCTTCAAGATATTAAAATTACACTCTATGCATATAGGATAGTGATCGGACCAGTACGTGTTATATAACACTGAGCAAGCATGTATTGATGGTTGCGCTGAGCTTGTAACTAAGCAGTGATCGAGCCAGCGGCGGCACCCGTGTGCGTCACTCACGAATGTATAGCTATCAGAGGGCATCATTTCTAAATCTATACAAGTCCACACCTGTTCATCACAGAAAGATAAAAGTTCTCTTGCAAATAACTCACCGGGATGTGCGTTAAAGTCCCCTAACATAAATACCGACTCCGCATTATGAGTTTCAATTATAGCCGATATTTCACTGAGACAATCCGTAAACTCCACTAGATTTTCACTTGAATCAGTAGGCATGTAAACAGAGAAAACTAAAAAGCACCGATCACTGAGCTCAATTTTTATCGCGGCTAGACGTACACTAATACACTTTACTATCGTAACATTAGAAAACGTAGACTTTCTCCACAGTAGTGCCACTCCACCGTAGGGCCTCCCACGCAGGACCCCCGCCGAAGTATCGACAGCAGAGGTGCCCGTGAAGGCAAAGCCGTCGTCGATAGTCCCCAGGAAAGCCAGGTCGTGGGGCAGCAACCACGTCTCTTGTAGCGCAACAATGTCTGCCGAGCGACACAGGCTTCGAACACACTCCACAGATCGAATTATATTTTTGCAATTGAAACTAATAAGGTTGCTATTCATTATGCAGATTGTTTGATCGAGCCTTCACTTTTTTCACGCTTTCTAAAGTCGATAAATCGACGGTAGACTATTCCTTTGGGCCAAAAATCATCGCTCAAAAATATTTCAGTTTTATCTTTAGGTACAAATATCTTGTAAGAATCATAATCCTTTTCTATTTTCATGTTCATTTTAACCACTTTAACTAAACAGTTTGACTTCTTTTTTATGTAGCTACAAATATCCTGTTCAGACAAATCTTTAGCTACATTATAGATATAAAGCGGGATCATAGATTCCGCAGCTCTAAATTTCGTCTCCGGGTCTAAATTTGCTTTCCCCCGCTGTCCAATAAAACGATTACGAAGCTTTCGCCTCTGCACAAGTACCCATTCATCAGGTTGTGGCTGTGACTTCCATTCACCCTCCCGAACAACGCTAGCCATAGTCTTTGGTTTGGATATCATAACATCATCATTATTATTTATTTGCAATAATGAGTGCCCCTAGTATGGAGCACATTCCTTAGTAATCGCAAGCGAACGCTGCTGTATCGGTAAAGGTACAGGTACTTGTCCGGCCGCACTCAGCTGCACGCCGCTCGGCTGACTCGCATGACTCATAGATAACGGTTGCGGCGCCGGCGTATCGCTACCGTCCACTTGTAAACAGTCATTACATTCATTTATGGCTTGAGAGTTCTTTTGAATGTTACGATATACCATTTCTGGAGACGACATATGATGTTCCTGACTGCCTTGGATAGTGCTATCATTACATGTAGGAGCCAGCCCCATCGGTCCACTCGCATATTCGAAACTATCCATCATACAGGCACCGCGCTTTGTGTTTACATTGCACCCGTAATTATTAATTATGGACGCCGCATTCACCGCATTGAGCTGGTCTAAAGTGGTATACTTCTCTTTAATTATCATCATGTCCTGCTGCAGCTTTACTATATCTTTTAAAAGCCGAGTTACGTCGACATGATCGAACAAGACGGGAGGTAGTTTTTCAAGATATTTTGCAACAAACACTGGTAATTCCTCAGAATTTATGCCTCTTATTAAACGGATGATGTCATCAATGTCTCGCAGTTTCTTTCCATCATTTTTCCGCGTTATTTTCCGCTTGTTTGTCGACACAGAATCAAACAACAGATTCTTTGCGGCGACAATATCATTGTCAGAGAAAGCACTCAAACATATTTTACTTAAACTTTCATCGTCCATCACAGATATCTTATTGCTAACAAAAGCAAGAAGCTCATTAATAACCACATTACAATTCGCACATTTAACCACGTTAGACGCCATCATTACATAACACTTGCAGCGATGGCGACCGAACGCAAGCGCATGCACGGCACAACTGCAATATATTTATTGACATATTAAATTAAATTTAATATACATTTCATCAAATAAACATCTCGGTGAAGGTCGTTTTATATCGGGATCTTAGGCTATATGAAAAAATACATTTTAAAAGGAATAAGGCGTCTTAATGAGTTTACACTGATAGAATTTATTTTATATTGAACCATTGATAAAAAAAAAAGCCGGTACCTCTGGATTATCGGTCCAACTTGTTAAAATTTTCTTTGTGCTTTGATTTTTATTTCCATGGTTCAATAGAAAAAAAAAGTGGAGTAGACATTAAAAATAATGAAACCTACCATGTTTCCTAATTTATTTTATTAATTTGACATCCATCGAATCTAGGAATAGATACTGTTAAATTAACAGGAAAACAAGGATATCGTTTATAAAATATCACTTGTAGGTACCCATCAAGCTACAGTGTTCCCACGAACTCTACTTATGTCAGCTAATCTTTTTAAACAGGTACCTACCCAAGTTTGTATCGGAGACTTCCCAAAATGCCAAGACCGAAACCGGTATCACAGATTACTGGCCAGAAACAGAAGAAATTTTGAATTTCGAACGACATTAAAAAGGATTTTATAGGCGTTTTTTGCAATTTCTTTCGAATGCTTTTAAACAAAAGAAGGATTAGGGCTACCAACATTGACAATATTATCATTAGGGTAGCGACACACCTATTGTTTTGTTGCGAACTTTTGTTTGAAGAATAAAGGGTGATAATCACCTAGTGTGTTGACAGCTTTGTATTTTTATTCAGTTTTGACTAATTATGATGGGGATCACAATACGGTGAAATAGATAAGTGTTTACTGTTAAGAATGGAGTTTGACACTTAAGCTGCTTAATAATTGTGCTTCCATATAAAAATCTCGGTGGTCTGTCCTGATTAAGAGATTTAATTTAGAGTTTACCTGTGTTTGAGGTAGGAAATATTTGTATTAGTGTTTAATTAAATTTAAATACTTACACCGATAACGTTATACTTCAATGCAAGGTCGATGTATTTTTATATGTACGTATAAATAAATTCCAGCTCTAGCAAAAACTATTTCACAATTCATCTAGCCGTTAGTTGCGTTTTCTTATGTCAAAATTGGCGGAATTGACCTGACCACTATACTTTGACCTGTGATCTAGGAAGCATACCACTTCACAAGTCTACGAATATTTGATATAGTCTAGGGGTCATGTTAAACTGGAGATGAGATTTCTTCTGCATACAAGCACGCCTACTGAATGGCGCCGTATACTGAAATTAAATTGTCAAGTGAAAAAAATCTTATTGCATGTCAAGACACGTAGAGACTTTAAAATATCCCTAGATAAATTATTAGTTTGAATTAAATATTTTTTGTATTTTAGTTAACATCGATTTGAAGAATAGCTATACATGTCCTTTACCTTATATACCTGCCATAAATGTAATTGATAGTTTTAAGTATGAATTACGCAAAAAATACTTTCTGTTGAGTTTCTTTCGACTTTCTTCTAAACAGCGGTCTCTTGGGAAATGCCGGTAGATTCATAATCTGACTTGTAAGAGTGGCCTTGTGTACTTACTGAATAAATTATTAACATTTCAACAAAATACTGAAAACCATGTGTACAAGAAAAAAACATGTTTGTTTACTATTGCTTGTTTGTTATCATTCTACGAATCCACAGCGAAAAATTGATACGCGAATTTTTTATCGTTTTGCATTCATAAAAGGAAAATGTTATCTATATAAAACGCCTGGGCATTGAATATAAAATGAGTGGCGTGGTAGCCATACAACCAGATTCCCACCGGCTTGCACATTTTAGAGCGTCTTAGCAATTATTGTATATTTTGATCTTAGAGAAAACTTTCCTTTGTATGACTAATTTTCGGTACACAAAGGAATCAATTAATTTTCAAGAAAGAAGGTTATCAAGTCGGTCAGGTATGTTTTTAAAATGTAATTAGAATTTATGACGACACGGTTGGCGCAGTTTGTAGTGCACCTACAGAGCCGGCGGTCCTGGGTTCGAATCCCGGTTGGATTTAATTTCAAATCGATACCTACACGTGTTCCCGATATGAAGGGTCTTGACTTGACAGACAAGGACGGATAACAAAGTGATCCTATATGGGTTCCGTTTTTTTCCTTTTGAGGTACGGAACCCTAAAAACGCAGACGAAGTTGCTGGCTTCTAGTTTGCTTTAAGTATTCTAATATCTTTCTACTGCAGTCCCGTCTCCGTCTCCAATATTAGTAATATTAATATACAAACTCGTTTTGGCCGCCATTTGTAGTCATTGATACGACGCGATGCCCATAACCGGCGGCTAGTGACAGGATTGCTAATAACTGGGCTTTATTAGGTAATAAAATTAGTTCTGGGAACCGACTACAAAAAAAAACTGAAAAGCCAAAAATAATCCTTATGTACAGGTTACATTTGAATCACATTTTGAAGTCGGTGTCAAACCTCACGTAAACTTTATCGAACAAAAATACTCGTAAATAACAAATGGTAATCATTTAAGCCTTCATGCGCGGCATCTGTTTTTGATAGCAACAATTGAGTGGTTTTTGCGCCGACTTCAAAAGGTGATTCAAATGTAATCTGTACATGAACGGGTTATTGTTGACTCTTAAATTTTTTATGAAGTTGGTTCTTTTTTGTAAAAAAAAAATATTTGGTAGTAATTTTCGCGAATTGTGATCGCAGGCCGCGATCTATATGAATTAGAATGGGTATGAATTACATGTTAATTATCGGCTCCGTAGCTCTCAAACGTCCTACCGTACTATGAAAAGTCTAAAGCCTGCTTATGATCACGCAACACTCCTGGCTTCACTCGTACAACTATACGGTGCCCTTGCCGTGACTTAATGTGACGGTAATCACTAGCGACAGTAAACGATTTATATGGAGAATAGTACATCAGCGCCTCTAACGGTCACTTTGTAGAACTACAATTCTCAATAGGGTGCACTCGGCTAATTCCGAATGGCGGGTAATTCCGAAAACGACTGATGTCTAACAAACGGGTAACATTTTTTGCGCTAGCAACACTTCTTACTGTAGAAGTGTAGGTATAGTATCTGAGGACGTGTTGCTAGCGCAAAAAATTGGGCAAGTGCGAGTCCGACTCGCGCATGAAGGGTTCCGTACCTATATATATCGTCGACCGTAGGTTCAATTGGGGTAAGGGACAAAATACGATTTTTCAGGAGAGGCTGACAAAGATTTTTTTTTTACTAAATCGTTCATAACTTTTTTTGTAGTGAACTTTTTTTGGCTCTGATTTCATACATAATCTTGTATTTTAGTGTTCTGTTTATTTATGTAGTGCTCGTTTTAATAATTTAGATATTATAGAAAATGACATGTCCCTTACACCAACTTATTTCGCTGCTGATGTCCCTTACAGACAAAGTATTCTGTAGTCTCGTCCCTTACCTTAAATTTACCTATTCATGTATCCACTATATTGATGAAGAAATGGCGTAAGGGACTAGTTGAGATTATGTGTGAAAGAAAAAATAGCGTAAAGGGATCGTTGTAAAAATAAATAAGTACATACCTTTGACGTAAGGCGTATCTAAACACCGGAAATCTTGAAAACATTGATGTAAGAGGTATATAAATGTATTGAAACCGTGTGAGCATTTTTTGTGTGTCCGTTACATGCAATATTTGTATCGTTACACGTAACGTTTCTATCGAGTGGAATAACCCACATTTTAATTTATGTTTTTTTTTTTTTATTATAGTCACATGAATTATTTTACAGCCTCTATGATCGAATACTGAAATAAACAACCAATGTAATTTATACAGCAAAATTATTAAGAGTTTAGGGCGTGTGTTGAACGATAAAAGTTACAGAATTAAATACAATTCAGAAATAATCATTTTACATTTGTACTTTTTAGGAGTCCTGTTAGACAACATAGTAGTTGCTCACAATTCAGTGCCTCCAGTTAATAAGGGATAACTCAAAAACGGCACTTTTCAGAAGAGACAAAAAACTATTTTTCAATAGTAGATATTTAGAACTTGAACTTTTTAAGGATTTTTATACAAGAATGACTAATGTGTTGGCCCTATAAATATGTTTTTTTGTATTTATAGCTTTTGTTCGCGAGTATTTAATGACATAACTCAATTTATTTGCAGCAATTTTATTTTATGAACGACGTGCATAAACGAAAGAATACAAATTGTACCTGTGTGAACGACATGCATAAACGAAACGAAACGATTTATTCTATTATTTAATATGGTATTTTATAATTAATTACTACTTTCAAACTTGAAACTTGTTACCTAAGGAGTCAAACGAGGCTGTATAATCAATATCAACATCAATGTCGGACGAATGTCTGACGACGCGTTTGGCTCGGTTGGTAGACACCTGCCTACTGAGTCGGCGGTCCCGGGTTCGAATCCCGGCCGGGGCAAATGTTTGTGCAAAATATTTGTTCTTGGGTCATGGATGTTATCTATATATGTATTTATATATTATGTATATCGTCGTCTAGTACCCATAGTACAAGCTTTGCTTAGTTTGGGACTAGGTCGATTTGTATATGATTGTCCCTTAATATTTATTTATTTATTTATTTAATGTCAGTCAATGAATAGCAAGAGCTCTAGTTAGATCCTTTGATTTCTCAACACTTATCGGTAGAGGAATTTCAGATAATGACTATAAAAGTGTGTCATACCTAGGAATGCCTTTTAATTGACAGTGAAAATTTTCCTTTGCAATTCATCAAGTACCGAGACGATTTTAAGATTTCCAAACTCAGTAGGATTACCTTATACGTAGTTATCTATAAAGTTTTACCCATGTTGACTATCCGGCCTCATGTACCTAATTTCAACTCAGCTAGTCCTCGGAAAGTCAATCTAATCTTCCTTGAGATATTTTTAAACATATAATGTGTAAAGTTAATTAAAAACTTTTAATAAAGAACGTGTTATTACCTCCTCCAGTATTCCATTGGTTATTGTTTTTTTCGACAATCTTAGCCCACTTTTTTAAACTATCCGCTCAACAAAACACTTCACGGGTAGAATAAGATTCACGAGCTGCCGACAAAGAGTTCAGTACTTACTGTCGTTCAGAGACGCCGAACTGACGAATTATACCTAATAACATAAATAGACACATACCTACATTTCACGGTGGACTAATTACTAAATTTGCCGAACTGACGAATTATACCTAATAACATAAATAGACACTTACATTTCTCGGTGGACTAATTACAAAATTTGAAATTGTCTTACTACTTAAATTAATTTGAATACCTTCATTTATCGTGAAAGTTTGCAAGTAAATAAGTCAAACTACGCTAGTAGTTTCAATGACTTAGTAAAGCCAAAAATTAACATCCAGTTTACACAGATACCCGTATAAACAAAGATTATAAAACTGATGAAGGTGCTTTTATTTATTTATTATTTATTGAAAAACAGATTACATGACATTACAGTTTACACCAATGCGTCATGAACCGAACAATGTTTATTTTGACGGCGAAACGGCGTGGCCTCGTTGTTCCGACATCTCGGGTGTTGGATTGCTTTTATTGCAACATAACACTTTCTCTAAAACCAATAGATTAAAATAATAAATGAAGTTAGATGTGTTTGTATATAAAGGTAACAGGGATAAGTATTCATTGATTCTCACGAGAAAATTAGCGTAACGGACACGGAATCTTAATATAAATCAGATCAAACCTAAATATCGTCTTAACCAAATTGGTGTAAGGTTCACACTGTTAAAAAAATAAGGTGGCAAATTGGGGTAAGGAGCATTATTTTCTAAGCTCGTGCAATCTTTTTAAGGTATGGGTGTTATTTATTCATGAGCCAAAAAAAAGCATTAGTGTAAAAGCCAGTTTCATAAGGTTGTCTTCAAAAATAAGTCATGTAAAGGTAATTCCTTAATTGGAAAGACCTTTACCTTATTCAAAGTGGATTGGTGGCAGTAGTTACCCTATTTGATGTTGCTTTATTAAAATAAAAAACAGATACATGGTTTTTGTGGGTCAGATTTGATTTTGAAACCATAAAAATCAGTAGTGTAAGGAACATTTTTTTCAAGCTAGATTTTTTTTATGAACACCATTCGATAGAGCGGAAAATTCTGAACAAAACTGTATATTCAACTCATTTTGCGTATTTTGTCCCTTACCCCAATTGAACCTACGGCCGACGATATATATATATATATAATCTATAACAAGTTTGTTGTATGGGAGCCCCCCTTAAATATTTATTTTATTTTTAGTATTTGTTGTTATAGCGGCAATAGAAATACATCATCTGTGAAAATTTCAAGTGTCTAGCTATCACCGTTCTTGAGATACAGCCTGGTGACAGACGGACGGACGGACGGACGGACGGACAGCGAAGTCTCAGTAATAGGGTCCCGTTTTTACCCTTTGGGTACGGAACCCTAAAAATGTTGCCCCGTTTGTTAGATATCAGTCATTTTCGGAATTACCTTCCATTCGGAATTAGCCGAGTAGGTAAACCACATCGTTTATGCAGTCGCTAGCGAATACAATCACTGTAAACTCATGTTAAGGGTACAGAAGCTAGCGATCCAGTTAACACAGCGATGTCAGCTACCGTGCACCGTGTACCCGATGTTACTTTACAACAATACCCCGTGGTTTCGGGTGCACGAAAGACTTGATGCCTACTGTGGGCCTAGTGTTAAAGGGTCAATCGACTTTTCTCTGTTGCTTGTTGCCATGGTGATGTCCCCTGGGTAACTCTTTAAAACTACGATTTTCGGCGGCAATATTCAACAAGAATGTTGTAATTGCAGCAGTTATAAGTCCATTCTTACCTATTTAAAATATCTCTTGAAAATTGCAATATTATAAATTATCAACACTTTTCTATGAAGTTTAATCACCATTGTCTCCTGGGTGATGGGACAGAATAACGACAAGAAAAAGTTGGTACAACTCTAAATCATTAGTGCACCGAAAACCACGGGTATGATTATAACAATCATATGCGTGATTAGGAAACTACACCTCATTTTTGTTTACTGCCTACTGAGACGGCAGTCTTGGATTCTCCCGGCCAAGGCATTTAACAATATGAGTGTAGAAAGTAAACTTTTTTGATGAGGAATTCTCTACCAGGCAACCACATAGATATTTTAGATAATGTGTTGGTACCTAATACAATTAGACCTGTGATGTAGTGGAATATGGTCGAGATCGGAGCTCAAAGTATACTGGTCCGAATGCAAATTATCAAAGATCTCCGATTTGGAGCATTTCATGTGAAAGTAGGGGTCAGATTATAGTGGTGACGAATTCAACCGCGTTGGGGTCGTTTTTGGTAAAGTTTCGTGTATGTAATAGCAAGACTTAACATATTTAAAAAAAAAAACATTAAAATCTACCCCTTGTATGACTGACAGTATTGACAAGAAATACAACCAAACTCTTTTACCTAAACTAAAACTAAACGCTAACTAAAATTTAAAATCCATCAACTTTCTGTACTGTGGCCAGAAAAAGACCCAAACAATTTTCTCTAAACCAAACTGGCCGCTATAAAGAACCCAATTCGAACGTTCGATATTTAAAAATCAAATTTCAACTGCGCAGCGTGCATTTTCAAATGTCATATCTTTCACACCTATCCAAACGTAGTAATTCAAGAAAATGTAATTAGCTATTTACTACTCTAGTAATACTGTAATAAGGTTGATTTTTTGTTGATATTGCTTGGAGTTACGTCGTTTGGTCATGTGAGCGGTGATAGTAAATGTCATTGGTTTTGTCCGACTAATGAAGGAGGTTCGAACATGAAACGATTAGATTTGAGAGGATAAGACGAAAATTCTTGGATAGTTTTATGGTTTGGTTAGCGTTGATGAAAATTAGGTACTTAAAAAACCGGCCAAGTGCGAGTCGGACTCGCGCACCGAGGGTTCCGTACAAACATTTTCCATCCCTAAGTGTTTAAGTTAAGTTTGCACCTGGTATGTATAGCGCCCCATATAAATTAGGTGCAAACTTGCAAAGTTAGGTATTAAAAAAAAACTACTTACTAGATCTCGTTCAAAACAATTTTCGTTGGTAGTTTTTATAGTAATGTACATCATATGTTTTTTTTAGATTTTTCATTTTCTTATTTTAGAAGTTAGAGGGGGGGGGACCAACTTTTTTCCACTTTGGAAGCGTCTGTCACGCAAACTATTCGGTTTAGAAAAAAAATATTTTAGAAACCTCGATATCATTTTTGAAGATCTATCCATAGATACCCCACACGTATGTGTTTGATGAAAAAAAAAATTTTGAGTTTCAGTTCTAAGTATGGGGAGCCCCCAATATTTATTATTATTTTTTTATTTTTGCATCAAAATCTTAATGCGGTTCACAGAATACATCTACTTACCAAGTTTCAACAGTATAGCTCTTATAGTTTCGGAAAAAAATGGCTGTGACATACGGACGGACAGACGGACAGACGGACAGACAGACAGACAGACAGACATGACGAATCTATAAGGGTTCCGTTTTTTGCCATTTGGCTACGGAACCCTAAAAAGCGTTGCTGGCTAGGAGGAGCAACCATGATGTCTGCCACGAAAATGCTACCAGGGAATAACTTAAGGAGCGTCTTGAAGGCTATTTTTTTTGGAGTCCGTCATAACAAAAAGTGTTTATTTCTGAGCTGACAAATTAAAGTCATTCGACTTAAAAAAAAATGTATTCAAATTTGACGACGCGGTCACGTTGGGCGCAGTGTTGGTGCAGCGGTCTACTCAGCCACTGGTTCTGGGTTCGACTTCCAACAAGGAAAAATATTTGTTATAATGAACTCGAATGTATATTCGTAGCAGTGGCATGGCATCAATAACATCCTTGGTAAAGCCGGAACAGATTAAGCGCATGTTTTCTACAAAAGCAGCTGAATAACGTGGCCGAATGGCTTAAAGTAGGCAAGCCGATAGGAATCGGGATCGAGTTCTATGATCGCCACGCCTCTGTGATGTAGTACCCATAACTCGTGTTAGCCTGTTTGAGCTAATTATGGACTAAGTCGATTTATGTGAGGTTGCCCGATATTTCATATAAAGAAATGAGCGACTAAAACGCTCCCGGATTTTTCCCAACTTCTGGTCTCGCTCACCCAAATATGCTTGGACAGGAGGGACGCCCTAAAAAAAAGGCTACATCGGAGTAGCCTTTTTTACCTATAAAGAAAAATATACAATTGTTGCCATAAAAGCAGACAAACCAAAAAGATTTAACTGCCACTGTGTTCGATTAGAATTAAATATTGAAAACATTATTTGTAGTGTTTACTAGGATTTCCTATTGAGATACATAAATAAAACACATTAAATCGGGCTTCCTGTAAACCCACCGCGTCCGGGTCCGTCCGTTACTGGTGACGTCTGTCAATGTAATGACGGTAGCTAGCGGATCAAGGGTACATTTACTATCTATAAATGTCTATACACAACATTATTCAATAGAAAAATGTTTATAATATTAAAAAATAAGTTAAACGCCTCAGTACTCGGCATTGGTCCAATAATTGGCGACCCAATAGTTTAAATAATTTAAAAAAGTAAAGTAAAGTAAAAACTAAGTTAATACATTTATAGAAATGAGAGATAACATCCATGACCCAGGAACAAATATTCGTGTTCACCACACAAATATTTGTCGCTGACGGTTTTTTTTTCGGGATTTTATTTTTTATTTAAAGTTTAGACTGGAGATGAGTCAGGCGTATCCACAATCCACTAGCGCGCGAAGCGGCGCGGCACAAAAGTGAGATATATGTTAAATACGATATTTTTTACTTTTCAGTGCTGCGCATAAATTTATATTTTTGTCGGTTGTTTATCTTTGCCGCTGCCGCGCATGCGCTTTACGGGAGCTACGAAAACTGTATTGCAATTGAGAAAGTGCTTTAGGTTAAGGCTCCTAATCCGTTCAAAAATGCTGATTGATTTAAACATTTTTCTCTATCATCAAACACGTTTCTTAAAATATATTGTCAATGCTACTACTTAGAACTACTACTACTACTACTACTACTTAGAACAATTGTATATTTGAAACCTAGAGTTTGAATTTTTAATTGATAATTTTTGTTTCAAAATCTACTCGTATTTGACAAAATCCACGCACAAAACTGTTTTTTTAATTTTCGACTGCGCGAAATGAAATCATGAAATCTTTCTAGAACTCACAGAATATTATTAGTTTTCAAAAAATTGGTTGTAATTATTATTATTTTTTGATAATATGAAAAAAAAATATATTTAAAGGTATAAAGTCTCTTACGCCCTTGTTAAAACAAAAAAAATATATGTGAGAGGTATTGAAGAGTATTTTTATACTTATATTATACTAGAACCTTCCCTAGCACATCCCCAGCATGCCCAATAGATACAACATTTGAAAAACTAAATACTTATTCCCAATTCGCGTGTTGACTTTTTTTTGGGTGCCAATCGATTCTATTTTTTATTGGAATCACATGTCTGTGGAATTAACTAAGCTTAGACTGCTCTAAAACCAAGTAATGATCGTCTAAGTTCAACATTCCTACGGAGTGCTAAAAACGCTCCAATACAAATGGTCACCTAATTTGTGGATTGGGTAGGTACCAATATTTTTGACATTTTCACCGTGAAAAAGTGCGCTTAAGTTCAGGGTTGTCCTATAATTATTGTTTTGTTAAATTATGAGGATTATGAAAATAATTACAAAATTACTTTTGGATTTAAAAAAAAGTCAGTATTCGAAATAATATTATTTTATTTGGATTGCTTTTTGTTTCGTTTGAAAATATTGAATTAATTTTATTCATTGCAACACAAGACTATATCCAATTTCGCAGAGATCGCATTACCTAGAACTTACTTCTTGTTCTGACTTACGAGCACAAACTCTACAGTCTACAGTCGCCTAAAAATATGTCGAATATATCCCAAAGCACCATACAGTATGTTCTACGTACAATTCAACATCAGTCTACAAATCTACATCCATTACGCGTTCACGGTTCTACAGATGTTAACATGCCGCCTCCACGCCTTTATAGTTGTATGTATAAGTGCACCGGTGGTCCTAGGTACAGAAATATTATAATTTTATATCGTCCCTCGCGATATAATCCAGTAGCGATACCTATAACACCTACGCCGAGCCGACACTTATACACAACTCGTGGACTGATGATACACTCTTTAAAGGCCTTATATATTTTAAAAAGTTTTTTTGTATATTAGGCCAAATATATAATTTTAACCAATATTTAAAGTGATAATAACATACCTACTTTATGCTTTCATTGCGTGCAGTCGAAAATAAGTTGAAAATACTAACCAATTTCTGCGTTAGTTTTGTCAATTTCAAGTAGATTTTGAGACAAAAATTACCAATGAAAAAATCTAACTGTGAATGACATAAAAATGAAAAAGAAATCTGCTTCAAAATTGAGTTGCAAGATTCCACCTAATCACACATACCTAGTTCGAAAGGTTACATTGTAAGTTAAATAAAAGCCTATTAAAATAAGCCAGATCAGGTTAAAACAGTGAACAAGTATCACTATGAGTATATTTCATTATATGTTCTGCGCCGAAAGTCGCTGCGTCGCTCTATATTGTAGAGGGTGGACTGATGAGCTGTGAAGGTCGTTGGATGTGGGCCGCTCTGGGGGGTGCCTATATCCAGCACTGAACAATGTTTAGATGATATATTAAAATAAAATACATAAACAGGACTCACGTCGCGTCGTAGAAGTCGAATATCATCTCTCCTGATGATGAATCGCGTACCGATTCGAAACATCTCGAACGTGAGTAAACCCGTTAACGTTTTTTAATATGTCTGAGACTCGCGGTAGTTTAGTAAAATAATGTTTAGATGGTGTTGATTAATTATTTATTTAATAAATTAAGTTCCACCGACAATAGGCGTGTGGACATATTTTTTTGAGGATGTCAATCGATTCTATTTTTTATTGGGATCAAATGTCTATATGGGACTAACTACACTTAGACTGCTCTAAAAGTCAGAAAAGACCGTCAAAGTTCAACATTCCCACAAAGGACTAAAACGCTCCATACAAAAGGCCTACCTGCATATGACGTATTCGGTGGATTGGGTATCTATTTGTATGGAGAAAATAATTAATTTGCCATTTTCATCGTAAAAAGTGCGTTTAAGTTCATGGTTGTCATACAATTATTGTTTTGTTAAATTATTCAAAATTCAATTTTTTTTATTCAAGATAACAGTGGTCCGTGATAGTTAGTAAACTTAAAAACTAGGTTAGTTAACTATATAATTACTTATACTAAACTAATACCTACTACCTAATTGACATAATAAACCTGCTCAGAGTGAGGGTTTATTAATGCCGATATCTAGTACCTCTGCAGAGGACTGTCGGCTCTGTCGATTAATATATATGTACTTACAAGTTATGAGGATTGAAAAACAATTTCAAAATTTCTTTTGGGTTAAAAAAAGAAATCATAAAATTTTCGTACCTTTGATGTCTCATTATTTCAAAAAAATATTTTTTCTTTTTTTTTTTCTTTGTATCATGACATGTGGAGCTAATTTAATTCATATAACTACACTATGTTGTATTAATTCATCATTAGTCACATGCCCTATTGTTAACAACAAAACATGTTGTTACACTATTACACTTATGGATATGGGAGTCACAATCACAATTACAGGTAAACACAACATGCGAAACAACTAATAAACAAATAAAAGTAAAATATAGCAAATTTTAAAACTATTACTAAAAACTAAGTAAGTACACAATATGCGCAATAACATAATATCAAATCTATGTTACAATAACAATTACGATATTTTATGTTATGTTATAAATAAATAATAAAAAAATATCGGCCAACCTCACACTAAACGATCTAGTCCCACAGTAAGCTCTAGTAGGCTTGTGTTATGGACACTAGACGACGATATACATACTTATGTATATTCTTAAATACAAATAACATCCATGACCTAATAGGTACACATATTCGAGTTCTTACCCAAAAGCAAGTAAACGCAACAGGGTTAATGACCTCGCCGTGGATTTAAACTAAACTACACTGAGCATCCCAAATTAAATTAGAGTCCTGAGTGACCCACATCAAAGGTCCTTAGTCACACTCGGTACAGCACGGGCATAAAAACTAAAAGGTCAATAACTAATGCTAACAACAACAAATGTTGCATATACATTGCTGGCTGGATTGTTGTGCGTGAGCACCCTTACTAAATCGCTTAGTGTGCCATATTTTGCTTTAAATTATAAAAAAAAAAAAAAAAATCTAATATTGTGCTTGTTACCAACTGTCCAATATTTGTAAATGCTGTTGCACATCTGTTATTGAGGTGCAGGTTTAAAGTATTCCTAGTGCTTGATAATTAAATTTAAAGCCTTGTACTTTGTTATTGTGTCAAGTCATAAATAAATAAGTATCAAAATTGCTTTATTTAAGTTATATAAGGCTTATATTGATATTGTATGATATTGGCTACGTCACGTACACGTACCTGATGAGCGACGCTCTCATTAGCCAGCGTTCAGTCGCCGTGGCCGAAATCGGCCGGATGCAATGATGATGATGATGATGATGATATTGATATGAGTCGCATGGTGATTCAGAACCTCTAGCAGACTGTGTCACGTGACTCTTTGTCACACGATTATTATTATTACCTAGCGTGCGAGCTAGACTGGTGATGTTGTGTCAAGTCGCGGTATGTGTGCTAACTACTAACAACTGCTAACCTAGTACAAACATTTGACGTAATAAATAGGTTCCAGCTTTCTTCATCGTATCCCACAGGTGCTCTGTCACCCAGCAATGGAACGAGATTCTTTCAAACCAAACGGTCGTTTTTGTAATTGGAATCCGAACGCCGGAAACACATAAAAAGCGCGGCAATTTCAAACCCCGAACGTGAATGGACGTCATTTTTTACCTCTCACAGTTGTCGGTATGAAAAATGATATAATTTATATCTGGTAGCCGCTACCCGTTTTGTGGCGTGATAAAATATATAAATAAAAAATAAATTTTATAATATTTTTTCTTTTCTACTAATTTAAAATGGTTCCTTATCAACGCGCGGTGCGATGTGACAAAAGGAGTAGTGATGTTTATCGAATTCAGATTTTGTCGATAACTTTTTATCGATATTGAGAGTTTAAATGATAGTAATTTAACACACCTATTTTAATTTTTATTTAAATGAGATGCAGTATCTTCATGTTTAGTGAATATTAACTTCTGGTTAGTAGAGGCGGCTGTTAGTAGAAGTGATTAGACTCGAAGGTATTTATATTTCTTTGTGTACAACGAAGAATAATTACAGATTTTGAACGATTCAAAATAATAGACTCGATATTCGAAGAAAAAGTCTCTTTAAAACCTCTGGTTTAAATTCCAGTAAATTATTCGCAGATAATGACACGTGGAAAGCCACGCGGTAAGTAGGTATGTAGTACCTACTTTCTATACAAATAAGGCTAAACCTAAAAAACATAACAAGATGTGAAACGCATTTACTTTCACAATGCAATTTCTATAATTATCTAGTTATAATTAAAGTTATCGCTGTAATTTAGGACTTAAATTATTCTAGACAAATGCACCCAAAGCATGCACTCAATGTTGAGTGCGCTAAGCTGCTAATTATACAGTTTGCATGCAATGATTACTCGTTAGTGCTTTAAAAGAACGCGATAAGTTTTTGTTATCAAGGGAACTGCGTAATTAAACTTACTGCCGGTGTTTCAACATATTTCTGCGCGGTGTATTTACGTAGGCGAGGTGGGAACGGGGTAATAAAATAACATCGCAGTTGAGGTGAGGGATCTAAGCATGTTGGGCATGAAAATTATTACAACTTTTTTAGTTAAGAAGCTAAGTGTTTGCCCACTTAGGTACTACAACATGTCGAAAAAAAACATAATATAGTTTGAAGGAACCCAGAAACCAACATGTTATACTTAAACAGCGTGTCGTCTCAGAAGGTCAAGAGGAAGGCTGAGAATAGAGAAATTTAACAGTTGCTCAAAGAGCCTAGCTCCTAAATATAATAATGATGATTTGATTTAAATGTCTACCTTGCCTACTCTATGTTTCTTAATACAAGAGTAATTATAGATTTGCACCTAACCTAAATGTTTAAAACATACTGCAAATAAATAAAATGCTCTATTGCCATTCGAATGTTATCATAGCAAACATTCACCCAATCTAATCGATCTCGAAAGATCTTTATCGATAATCCGTCACCCCTACTCCACGCACACAAATACAAAAGTACTCACACAAATCAAAGCGCACACCGTACGAGCACGAATGAAATATTCAAATTTGGAAGCTGATTCCATTTATGGCTACTTAATTTGGGTGATTCGATTTGAATATTTAAAAAAGGAACGACGGCATAGACATTCCAGAGGCAGTTGAGGTGGACATTGTGTTTTTTATTGTTTTTTTTTTAAGATGTAGTTTGGACCGTTGCGTATGGGTTGTTGCGAAACTATGATTATGAAATATGAGTGTTTATAGTTAAATTGGTTTGAATTGAATTCTAAGCATAAATTTAAAGTATCAGCGATGTTGCCCTTTTGATCTCTGAATCAAATACAAAACCTGTGATGCATTACCGTCGTTACGCGATGTAGAACCTTGTATGATTGCAAGAAGGTCGTTTAATATCGTATCGTATCTATGCTTGGAATGAATTCAATAATCTCTTGCTGTCGAATCTTGGACCCAGAGCTCGGATGGCGGGATTCAAACAAAATTAAAAAGTAGCAAACAGTGGCGTGTCGTCCATAGAAAATCGATTCCCACCGGTTTGCTCATTTTAGAAAATATTTTTGGAAAAAGTATATCAGTCCCGGCTTGCCCAGAGATATTGTTTCACGCTACTGCTAGGGAGTGAGGCCACTAAAAGTGACGTCATCGACTCACCTGTGCCTTAGAACAGCATAACTGATAGCATATATCAGCGATTTAGTATTTAGGTATTATTATTAGTCTCCAAATGTTTTCATTTCGTAGTTACTAGCTTTTGTATATCTCTACCCTAAACAGCACCTCTAGCACAAGTGGCACACGCTACTCTTTCTCGCGCGAGATATATTACCTGTCTCTATCTTCACAGTACCGGGAGAGCGTGACGGGCGATGCTTTGTCGCGCGACAAGAATCGCGAAGCCAAGTTGTGACGGGCAGAGTATAAGGATACCTAGTATTGTATCGGGAGAAAATATTATACATGTTGACTGATGTTGAATTCTACAGCGTACTGTAGTTATATGAATAAAATTAGCTAAATATATCATGAAACAAAGAAAAAAATCCAGAAAAATTAATCTTTTTTGGAAATATGTGACTTCAAAGTTACTTAGGAATGTTGAACTTTGACGGTAATTTCTGACTTTTAGAGCAGTTTAAGTGTAGTCAGTTCCATACAGGCATTTGATCACAATAAAAAATAGAATCGATTGACATCCTCAAAAAAATTAGTCAACATGTCTAATAGACAGGCGGTCCACGCACCAGCGCACTCTTTCAGGGTTTATTTTTGTGTTCCATGTTACATGGCAGTTGTGTATTCACTTTTCGTTTTCAGCTTATTGTGCTCATGGTTAGGTTTGAGAAGCGGTGGTAGCCTAGTGGTTAGGGCATGCGACTTTCAATCCGTGTGCGTTTTATCCTTTGCGTAGTTTATCTTGCACCGAATGTTCAACCAACTAGATACTATTCTGTTTTTAAATGTATTGAACGTATTATTTTTGAACACTCTGTACCTACAGTTATACTAGGAGATTTTAATTTATATTCTACCTTAAGTACTGTTCGTAGGGATTTTGAACTGCTGTTGTCTTCTTGTAAGTTAAACCAACAAAATACCATTGTAAATAGTCTAGATCGCATGTTGGATCTCGTGTTAACTAACAGAGCTGTCGCGGAGATATCAATCACAGCAGCTGTCGCTGGCCTCGTATCCTTAGAGAAACACCACCTACCTCTAGACATTTCCATGACATACACTACTTTATTCACTGACACTTCCGCTTGCTTAGATGATGATGAAATTGATCCCACTAGTTTACCCCGCAATTACAGAAAAGCCAATTTCCCCATGCTCTACCATAAATTGTCTAATACCGACTGGTCCCCGATGTATTCCTGTAGTACTGGTGATGATTCCGTCAATTGTTTCTACTCATTATTAGATGAAATCATCTCTGATTGCGTCCCACCAAAAGTGACTATAAAGAATCGGAAAAAATACCCGAATTGGTTCACAGCAGAACTTATCTACCTGAACGAATTAAAAAACACGTACCACAAGACTTTTAAACAAACAAGTAACCAACTATATTATGGACGTTTTTCCTACTACAGAAAACTGGTACTTGCCAAGTCCAAGGAATGCCAGGAACTATTCCTTCAGCAGATACAATCGAATATAGTAAACGAGCCATCCTCGTTTTGGTCATTTGTAAAGCAAAACAGAAAATCCTATCAACCCGTAGTTTTTGGAAACTTTACATCACAGGAGATTTCTAACGCTTTCGCTAACGTCTTCAAAAATGTCTATCTGACAACACCTCCTACCCTTGATGTATCGGCCGCTTTAACCTGTGCCAATGCCTCCGGTGTCTTTGGAACTCATCGTCACGTGGCGATCGATCACGTCAGTAAAGATGAAGTCCGTAAAGCAATTAATCGCCTATCATCAAAACACACACAAGGTCCGGACGATATCCCTCAGTTTCTGATTAAGGACTGTCGAGAAGTGTTTGTGCGACCTTTGCACTTTATTATTAACCTTTCTCTAAATACTCAAACGTTCCCGTCTTGTTGGAAAACAGCAAAAGTATTACCAGTACATAAATCTGGTCCAAAATCAGATTTTAAAAATTACAGGCCAATCGCAGTGCTATCTATATTCGGTAAGATCTTTGAAAGTGTCCTATACTCCCGCATATACAACCAACTTGAAGGCTGGTTTTGTGATGAGCAGCACGGCTTCCTTCCAAAACGATCGACTGCATCTAATCTTATAAATGCAACCACATTAATTGGCAACAATCTCGACATTAAAAGGCAAGTTGATGTGGCCTATTTCGACTACCGCAAAGCCTTCGACACAGTCGATAATGACATATTACTTGTAAAACTGGCCCTAGCCGGGTTCTCATGTTCACTTTTGTCACTATTGGCTAGTTACTTATCTGGACGGTACCAATACGTCCAATATGGTCAAAGTAGGTCTAACCTATATCCTGTGCTATCAGGGATAGGACAAGGTAGTAACCTTGGTCCTCTCCTATTTCTTATTTTAATTAATGATTTGCCAACATCCGTAAAATATTCCACATGCTTAATGTTTGCTGATGATTTAAAGTTAATAAAACCCGTAAGTGACCATATTGATTGTGCCAAGCTACAACAGGACATAGATAGTGTCTGCGAATGGAGTATAAAAAATAAACTGACTCTTAATGAAGAAAAGTGCTCAATCATGTCATACACCCGTGCTAGAAGCAAGTTACACTTTAATTATAAGATACAGGACACCCCTCTTGAACATATTTTATCAGCTCGAGATCTTGGCACGCGTTTTGATCCACACCTCACTTTTAATGAGCATATTGTAGCCACTTGCAGTAGTGCAAGGAAATGTTTGGGCTTTGTGATCCGCCAATCTAAATCCTTTAATTCACAAACCGCTCTTAGGATTTTATATAATGCATATGTTCGGAGCCGTCTTGAAATGAATTCCATTATATGGAACCCCCATGAAAAACGGCACACGCTTGTCTTAGAGCGAGTTCAAAAATCCTTTGTACGCTTCCTTTTTCTCAAAATCTACGGGTATTACCCACGTATGTACCCCACTCCATATGTTCTGGGAATGGTTAATTATACTACTCTCGAGAGTAGAAGAAACATATCTCTCGTAAAGTACTTCTTCCGTTTAATACGGGGACAAATCAGTAACCCATCGTTGCTCGCCCTCATTCCACTGCGGGCACAGTCTCTCACGTCCGTCCAGCTCCGGCGCCGGCCTGCACTCTTCGTTGTCCCAGCGGCGCGCACCCAGGCGCTTACCCATACACCTCTATACAGAGCACTAACACTTCTCAACAAGATACTAGACAGTGACAGCGAACTTGATATTTTCTACAGTTCTGAACCTAGGTTTCTTTCAGTTGCCAGTCGGTACCTTGAGTCTATTTCCACACCGAGCTCCATCATGTAACATAGGGCTGCTGTACCAATCCATTGTTTTACAATGTAACGATATTAATCTTGTGTTTAATGTTACAAATTAATCGCTATTATGTCTCTCCTGTTAACACGTGTAGCTTGACTGTAATGTGTTAATTTTATGGAACAAATAAATAAAATAAAATAAAAAATAAAAATCCGGAGGTCGCGGGTTCGAACCCGGCCCGTACCAATGAGTTTTTCGGAACTTATGTACGGAATGTCATTTGATATTTACCACTCGCTTTTCGGTGAAGGAAAACATCGTGAGGAAACCACCTAAGCCCAATAAGGCCTAGTTTCCCCTCTGGGTTGGAAGGTCAGATGGCAGTCGCTTGCGTAAAAACTAGTGCCTATCTTGGGATTTAGGTAGCCGACCCCGATTGAGAATTCATTCTCAAAAAATGGGACAAAGGCTAGGAGGATGTGGGTAGGTTTGAGATTCTGTACAGGGAGAATTCAATTTCACGATAGAGAAGCAATTCATTACCCGCGCGAGTTGCATAAAATACGCTAGTGCTAGTATCACGTAATTCAGCGCTTCTAGTGTAAGTTCTATAAGTAATAAGACGTATCGTTGTGGAGCACTTTGGGGAGGCCTTTGATTTTTGAACCGCGGGTACCTAACACCCAAGGGACACTGCTAGTTCTTAATAAATATCTTAATGAAACAAACATACTTTCACATACACAACCATAGTTGGCTCTACATTAGGGATGGAAACTAGCCGCGGCGGTAAGCTAGAATTAGCACCAACTTTATGACTAGTGATGGGACGTAGATGTCGATAGTTTTGGAATGAGTGCTCAATTCACTTATTGATTTTTTTAACAACATAAAATTGCAAATATAATATCTACAATTTTTTTAAGGTCACGGGGTATGTTTTGGCAGAACTTCTAAAGCCCAACCCTAACACCGTTTTTGCTTGGTTTTCAGAATACGTTGCAGAAAAACTTAAGTAGTAAAAACTCATGTCATCATAATCCCGTCCTCCACCAAAAGCAAGATCACCTATGAATTATATGGACCATCTCAGCAGGAGGACAGTTTTGATTATCAAACGTATATTTAAGCGAACACTGGCAACTACATACGTGCAACAATTAGCAGTGAATTCGAGTCGAGAAAACTTTATTTTATTTCTGATTTTCCCATTAATGTATATTTTGAGGATTTCCTTTTGGTGTTTTGGTCTTTTAAGTAGGTAAACAAATAGATTAAGGTATTTTTGAACACTTGCCATCTGTTTTCTGATACCACTGATGTCCTTATTGGGGGCGTGAGTGTATTTCACCAATTCACATTGTGACAAACACACCTTTGAACCCACTGTACGGCTAGGGCCTTGCCATATGGTTAGTATGGGCAGTATCGGAAATTCCGGATTTGTCGATACTGGCCATACAAGCAAATTCCGAAATTGTAAACCCTAACTGTACCCAGTGGCCATAGTAATCTTTAAAATTAAACCCAAGGCTCAGAATACTTGTAATGAACCCATTCACGTGTTCCATGATATCGATATCGATACTGGTATCAACTCGATACGCGTAGAGTCGATCAAGCCTCTATTAAAACTCTCGACAAACGACGTATCGATTGAACCGAGCCGACAGATTACGACAGATCGCGGGCCGAGGAATAAAGTTTGCTTTACGAGACTATTTTACTTGGTAAATTAGTGGGCAATGTAACACGTTAAGACGTGAATTTTAATAGCCAGGTTAAAGTATACATGCATATATCGTTTGAGCTAAGTTTGCACTTGTTTCTTATAGCGATACATACAAACGAGGTTCAAAGTTAGCTTAACTGATACTTTAAAAGAATAAGATATTTTTATGTCTGAACCATATAAATATTGAGCTTGAGATAATAATTTGAAATATATTTGAAAACTTCATCAATAAATAATTACACTGAGAATAATAGAGCCGTAATTATTTGACGAGTAATATAATATGTTGGTTGGTAATTTTGCAATAAATAAAGCATTGCGCGGATGTACTTCAAAATCCACATTTTCCATTTTTTTTTAGTTTACGGCTTTAGAATTACTCAGTTCTTCCCCATATCTATCTAAAACAGGGGTAAGATTTGCCGCATCCCGTTTCTTATATTTTTTTTTTTACGTATACCATACCATACAGTACAACTATACGGTAATTTCACAAATTCAGTTGCCTGTACTATAAAAAAAATCAAATGTAACTTATTTAGTTCTTTCTCGTACCCGTAACCTGTAACCCTTCATGTGATTTTGTGACGTTAGTGTTTTTTTTTAACCTATTAATTAAGGAGCTTTGATCATTTTATGAACATGCCAGCTCCAGCAGACCTAATACACAACATCATTCATCTAAAATTACGTTAGTGTTAAGATCTTAAAGTTAAGTACCTACCTATGGCATTGATCTTGCATCGCAGTGAGGTCACCATCAAGATTATTACAATAAGCCTCGATATATAGACACCCTCTTCAATAACTTAAGGTCGACTTTCATATCGAAACGAAAAATAAAAATATGCATTGCTAAATATCTAGAGATGAACGTGTCATGGTTTTGCATGATTAACATTCGTGCACTTTAGACTTATTCCTTAAACACCATTTGTCATTCGCTTATACCATAGACATCCGATTTTTTTTTCTAACAACCGATCCCGAGGCGCTCGCCTCGGCATCCGCCGAGAGAGTGAACGAAAAACGCAACAGACATTCATCCGACTCGACCGGGGAGGAGCTTACAGATCCACCAACCTATCCGAGCTGTAAACGCGCAATAACGGACCTTGTTATAATAAACATACGGCTTTTATACAACACACTCAAGTTGGTGTTGTGCGCATCCCGCCCCTCCAACGAAGGCCAACCATTGGCTTATTTAAAAATCGATTCCATTTTATAAATATGTAACCGTTTCGTGTTTTCTCATAACAAATGGTTTTAACTTACTAACTGGCAACACTAAAATCAATCTTATTTTGTTACATCAAATTTGAATTCCGAATAGCGTGTCGTTAGTGTTGTGCCCTTCTTTATCGACATTGAGTCAATTGTTTTACCGACATGTCTACGTCTTTGTTTTATTTAAAAGAGGCCCAGGAGATGTTTTTTTCTCGACAGTTTCGTGACAGTTTTTTTATGTGATGAAATAAACAATGAATGTCGTACGTGGGTGAAATTGAAACGGTCATAAATAATGGTGTATTTATGATTTATGGAAAGGTAAGGGGATTAGGGCACAGTCTAGCGATGGATATTTAATGTAATAGATCTATACAAGGGGCTTATTAATGGGTAACGATCGTGATTGTATTCAAGTGTGCCTGACTAGGTACCTACCTGTTAACGTAGAGTAGTATTAAAACGTTCATTATCGAGAATTACGGGCTGTTATTGAATTTTCGGTACTTGTAAATAAATAGGCCTTTACCGTCTTAGAGGCCTTAAAGGGGATTTCGCGCGACTTTTTAAATTGCTTGATGTTTGACTCGACGTCTTGTCAGTAGGTACGGGATAGACATTTCAAAGGGAATTCGTTACCAATGGAAACTGTATTTGTTGTTACATATTTGAGATCATAAAGAGTAATCATTTTCGAAAAGTACAGTTACCAAACGAAAACTCAAATTCGCCTAGCAACAACACGAAAAAATTAAAACATTAATTCAGCAAACACAAAAAAATTTTACCTAAAAATTGAGCGAAGAAAAGTCAAATCTGAAAAAACGGTGTTGGACATTTTTGAAATATACAAAACAGAATTGTTAGCGAAATTAAAACGTCTTTCAGATTTGTCGTCCATTAAGTAATGAGGTGCCCGGGGGTAATGGTGCGTAATTCGGACATCGGTATCAGGACCCCGGGTTCTGTATATTAATGAAATGGGATGGAGTATTCGAACTGAAATATGTATTTAGGCCATTCTTCTTCTTAACTGCTGTGCTAAGGGTGTATGACGACGGTGTAATGACCTATCCGTCACGCAAAATAGGCGACATATTTAGTTAAAACATATTAAAAACTGTGTGTTTTGTAACGTAGATTTTATTGTTGATAAAAAAGAAGAACGATCATTACTTGACGACGCGTTTGGCTCGGTTTGTAGACACCTGCCTACTGAGCCGGCGGTCTCGGATTCGAATCCCGGCTAGGGCAAATATTTGTGTGATGAACTCGAATATTTGTGCTTGGGTCATGGTCGTTCTATGTATTTATCTATATAAGTATGTATATCGTCGTCTAGTACCCATAACACAAGCCTTCTTGAGCTTAATTAGGGACTAGATCGATTTGTGTGGGGTTGTCCAATATTTATTTATTTATTTATTTTATTATAATTATTTACACGTACAAATTTTGATGCTCACACTTTTGAAATAGTTTTTATCGACACTTGTAGAAGAACTTACCTAGATTTCGCACCAATGAATGCCTGAAAATAAATATAATAAATAAAAAAGCTTTATTTCGTTGGTCGCATGGACCTCTCTACGTTCCTAGGTAGTAGGGTTGTAGGTAGGTACCTACATTTAAAAGAGAAGATTGGTGAGAACGCCGAGAGAATCTCGACAGTGGGAAAGATATTTTTAACAAAGTAGATCATAATGACAATTATGGAACGCCCTGCGGGGTTCATAGTGAAAATAAATAGATTTTCCTGCCACCTTAATAAATTTCAACACAAACGCTTACCTATTGAATTCTAATTGTAAAAACAGTACACGAGATTTGAGCAATTTCTAAGAACCTAAATTGAAAAAACAAAACATATTGTATTATAATACAATATGTTCGTATTAATAAATGAAACAATGAGTACTCGTACATAATGAAATTTAATCTTCAGTTCTCATCTATAGCTTTTATTCTTATTAAAAAAAGCGATTTACAAACGAAATAAATTGAATTTCCACAGCAACCAAACTGCCCTCATAAAACAGTTTCCTGCGATTTTGGCCAGATCTTTGATCCACCTGATTGAGATTTTTCCATGCCCCCTGTAAAAAATAATAATATGCGAATCATAATTATACTTTACGTCACCTTAGGCCGCAAGTCACACAAAGATTACGGTAGCATGGGTACCTGGACATCAGTCAATCATCACAGGGAATGAAAGGGCAGACGAGATGGCAAGGCTGGGAGCAGAGGGAACTCATAGGCCCCGAACCTGCACTGCCAATATCAGCAGAAGTCATGAAAGGAGTTATAGCTAGGCTAATGGAGGAAGAGGCCAATAGACAATGGCGTGAGACAACGGACAGCGTGAGACATCGACAGACAATCGAAGATGATACTGGGAGGTATGAACAGAAATAGGACCAAGTATCTCCTGGAACTGGGTTAGAAAAATCTCAGATTATTAGCAGGCATAATCACGGGACATAACAATCTTAACAGGCACCTGAACATTATGGGTGTGGTAAGTAATTCGTACTGCTCGCAATGTGGCCAGGAGGAGACAAGTAAGCATGTCATAGCAGAGTGTCGCATGCATGCGGCAGTACGATATAGCATCTTTAGAAAAGATGAACTAGGAGAGGAAGAGCTGAAGAACTTAACCTTAAAGATGTCCTTTATTTTTTATTTTTAAAGTAAAGTATTTACTTAGTTACACTTTCTCAACAAAGCCAGCATAAACTATTCCACCATAAACTGAGCAATATCAAAATTAAAACTAAGCCATGTACAACAACATTATTTAATAAACTCGGTTTTAATATAGCAGTTCCCATTTGTTTTCTTCCATTACCGTCGAGTTTTAAATTAAAGTGTGGCTTACGTTTGCAAATAATAAATTGAATTTTTTATCCGTCAGGGTTCCTTTGGAATCGGAAAGTTTTAAAGTAATAATTTCAGTACTATGAATACTTGAGTAAAAATATCATATGAATCTACTTTTTAGGGTTCCGTACCCAAAGGGTAAAAACGGGACCCTATTACTGAGACTTCGCTGTCCGTCCGTCCGTCCGTCCGTCCGTCTGTCACCAGGCTGTATCTCAAGAACGGTGATAGCTAGACAATTGAAATTTTCACAGATGATGTATTTCTATTGCCGCTATAACAACAAATACTAAAAATAAAATAAAATAAATATTTAAGGGGGCTCCCATACAACAAACGGGTTGGTTGCGTTAACTTTTTTTCTTTTGTACGTAATAAATCGAGTCGGGCGGACCTATAAAAAAAATACATTTACTCTATTTATTTTTAAGTTCCTTATAAAATTACGAATTTTTGCGCTAACGAAGGCTTAATAAAAAGCTTAAGCAAAAAAAATATTACGATCAACTTATTTTTCTTATCGATCAAGTATAATTAATAACTATTAATTCATATTTATATTTAGAATTGTAATAGCCCTAAATAGTCCTACCACCCATAACTGAACATAACATTATTGATTTACCACATGTATCTTTTTCCGAATGTATTGAGTGAGTACATTAGGTATAGGTACATTTCTTTTTTATATGTATTACGGGAAATAAAACCAATAAAAAATTAGACATGTGTTCAAGTATTTTCAAAACTCGACATACCTACACTTTATTTCTTCCCGTATCGATCCGTAGCTCCACCGCCAAGTTATTAAATCTAGTAGTAATGGACATAAGGCGGTATCATCGCGGTTAAAACGAACACAAACAGGAGTTGCCATATGAATAATATTAAATTTCACCCCTCTTAGTGATGCGCCGCGTCTGTCTGCATCGATATCGATGGATGAGTGAATTTGATACTTGTAAAAATCTTGCTTGGTAGTTGCGCCGACTACGTTATTAATTCATTCGTTATAATGGATTCTTGTTTTCAGTCACTGAGTGACAACCACAATTTAGAATACACTTGATTCACTTGCAGTCATATTTTATCTAACTGCATTACCCACTAGATTGCTTTTGGTAACTACGGCTACCTGTCAGCGCTCTTATTTTATTATATAAATAGAGTCCAACTCAAAATTCGAAGCAATTGAGTGGTTAAAGTCGTTAAACGTTTGTGTTAGTAAACACAATAGTAAAAAAGTGTATATGCAGCCAGACGATAAAAATACACCTACAATCGATATTATTTTTACTGTCATTTATCTTTTTTTTTCAACCATCAATGTTCAAAATATTATTAACTCTTACACATATCTACTTAATCGGATTTTTTTTTCTCAACTTTTTTCAAACTCAACAATTTCCAAAAAACCACTAACCAATTTCCAAAAATTTGTATAAATCAAGTTGAACTCATTAAACTCAATTTTTACCCGACTTCAGTAACGGAGGTTTCTCTGCCTAAATCCGTCGTCGGGCATCGAGGCTGTAAACTGAAGTAAATCCCAACACCAATCAGCCAGGGTGATCTGAAAAAGCAGTACTTATCTTGTCTTAAAAATAAATAAAAAAATCGATAACCCCACACCGATCCCACCACTATTAACTCCACGCAAGAGATTTCGCGCCAATTTTCTCCGCGGGGTTGCCAGTAATGAATATTTGCGCGTTCCGGAACGGAGCGGTCCAATCGCACATGTGGCAAGATTGCGTACGTAGAGCACCCACTTTGGACGTATTTCACGCTTGCCTGGCAGGGGCACGGCGAGCGATTCGGACCCTCTATTGAAAACAAGTGTATACTCTGTGCACTTGGAATAGAGTTTTTATTTTTTAAGGATTGCAATAGAATTGTTTTGAGTATCAGATTTCGGTAGTTTGACGGCATGAGGTCCTTAGTGTTTTTTGCTTATTTGATAGTGAAATAATCGAAGGGTGTAGGGGTTATTTTGCTTGGTAATTATTTGTAGCGATTACGATGGTGAATTTTATTCAGTCTTAATTAGACGGTATGATAAATAATTCAAACCAAAAATTATTACCTAGGTACCTATGATCGTTTCTTCAGAATTGATGAAGTATGAATATTTTGTAGTGTAATAATAATATATCATTCTTCTTCTTTGTCGATTTCACTCTTGGCAGAGTGGTCGTGGTCATCATTTCAGATGTTGGTAAAATAATTTATAATAATAAATCATTACGTGACCATTGAATACAGGTGCCTACTCTCAAATTAAATTGTCTAGTCTATGGCTGAGAGTTCTTAATAAAACACATTCCTATTTTACAAAGTATAGACATTTTTGTTCCACTATGAATTTAGTTTATTTAGTTCGCCACTAATTTAATAGTCAAATAAAATTAAACGATTCCCCGCTACAAACGACACCCTTCCAAATTCAAAATCAAATTACAATATCTAGTTTCCCCAACCTCGTATCTCTCTCTTAACATTGAATATTGATCTTCATGATAAAGTTATCAAAGTTGCTTTTTATGATATATTGTAATGTAAAATATGAGAGTAAGAAGATAAACACAAACAGGTGAATTAAAATACTTACTTACGCTACGCTACGAGCTACCGTTTTGGCTAAAACTATCTATTTGTAATGTTGGATAATTTATTTAACTACATTTTCTTTAATTTTAATTAAAATAGATGTCAATGGTCCCCGAGAGTCGAGACCAATAATTTCGGGATGACCAATTTAGGTAAACTCCATACATATCGTTGGTAAAGCCGGGGTAGTTTGACTTACTTTTTCTTTAAAAGCAGACAGTTTGGATACATAATTCCTTGGCATGGCAAGCCGTGGGGATCGAATTCTATGGACGCTCGCCATAGATAAGCCTTCAGGCAAAAAACAGATAGGTACAGAAATTAATCTACATACTAGCGCGCTCGAGCAAACGCACACATAGACATTGCTTATCAAGGACACGATATCTCGGACCAGTTCAGACCAGTGCGAGCGCGAGTGCCATCCGCTTGACGTGTCCGAGAGCAATGTCTATGTGTGCGTTTGCTCGAGCGCGCTTGTATGTAGATTGATTTCTGTACCTATCTGTTTTGTGCTTCAGGGTAACAAATCGACCGACAATGCTATTTAGATATTTCGTAGCTTATCATATCAGTCGAAAGTACATCTTACTGCTTGATAAAGGCTTCCCCGAAGCCCGAAGTCCTCTAACGGAGATGCCACAACTTTGCGCGGCCGGTTGAGCGAGAGATCCGAGCGAAGCGGCCATACGAGTGAGCGAGACACAAGTACCGCTAGGGATGCCAGATCGAATGACCCTATGGCGGGAGAATTTTTTCGGGATTTTGTAAGTTTGGTCGGGAGAAACAAAAGTTGAATCACATTAAAATAAATATATTAAAAACAACGTCGTTCGCTGCCGATATAAATGTCTACATAAATAAATAGGTACGAACAAAAAAAAACACGTACTTAATGGTTTTCTCATTATTATAATTTTATCTGTTAGTACGGTCGCCATCAGCTAAGTAGATACCTAGATCGCAGAATATAAGGCGTCCATAAATATCTGAACATGTACTGTCACGCCCAGTAAATAAGAGTCGTGTTCAGATATTTATGAACGCCTTATACGCTGCGATATATTTGATGGCGACTGTGCTTATTGAAAAATAGCGGTGGTATTTTCCTTTTAAAATTATACTTTCATAAAATGAAGTTGTTTTCGGCAGATTTTCACTTTGTCGGGGGGACATACAAAAATTCGGGAGAATCCCGCCAAATCCCGAACATCTGGCAACCCTACGTACCGCGCACAGTATCCTATCATAACTCCGAAACATCGATTCCCATCTGTACCGTTTCGCCAAATTTTCATCTGTCGAAGTTTTTTTTCCTGAAACCTGATTTTATGAACATCGTTTTAAAGAGTTTAGGTTTGTTTTATAATTATTCAAAAAAATAGTTTTAGAAAAAACGGCTTTCGGATCAGTGAAAATTTGGTGAAACGTTTCAGATGGGTAGTTACAGTTGCCGGCAAACTTTTAGAGCATAACCTTGACTGCGCAGTAGCCGATTTACGTACAAATGTACATGCATAGATCCGCCATTTTTGTTCTAAAAGTTTGCCGGCAACTATAACCGCCGCGTACCGCTGCCGCTGTCGCTTAAAGTGGTGGCTTTGTAAGATTCTTCATTACCTTGGACCATGGTCGTACGTCAACCTAATCCAACAGCTTCGCGATCGAGTTTAGTTCGTACTTCGTTTTTAGGGTTCCGTACCCAAAGGGTTAAACATTTTAACAGATAATGTATTTGATGCCACTGTAACAACAAATACTATGTAAATACAGAATAAACTCCCCTAAAACAAACGTTAACTTTGCACCTCATTTGTATGCGGCACCATACATACCAGGTCCAAACTTAACTTAACCGGCCAGTTAAGATGGGATAAGTGTTAGTATGGAACCTTCGGTGCGCGAGTGCGACTCGCAATAGGCCAATTTTTAAATTTAATTTGGCATCTCACTATAACCGTGGAAAAGTCCCTAACAAAGTAGAAAGACGATCTGATCACTGTGAAGAACTTTGGGCAAAGTCTGTGTCCAGCCGTGGACGTCTCTCGGTTGATACATCGATGAAGCATTATTATAGAGGTCAAACGACGCTGGCCGATCGACAAAGCATTTCCGTTCCATTGTGGGCATCGAGAAACGGATAAATTCAAATAAAGAACGCTTGATTCACACTTGTTTAATGAAGCAGGGATCACGAACAATTTATACCTGTTTTTTTTTGCTGGCGGGATAGCCAATAAAGTAAAACTGTTGTTTTTTCAGAAGTGGTCTTATTGTAGAATAGAATTTGTTTTTTTTTTTTTATATTTAAAATTAATGTATACATTAACGATTACCTACTAGGTAAGCACTTGAAACTGTAAATTATCATTTTTTTTGATTCGAAAGACAATTCGTAAAGGGCACTCTATTATTGTCCGATATTTATTATTTATTTATTTATACATTATAGAAATATGAATACTCCTAGAACATATACCACGTTAGGCAAACTCGACGGGCAATCGTAGCCAGTCGTAGCGGGACACAAGCATTGGTCAGTCGTGTCGTCACGCCTCACAATCATTTCATTTGAGTCTCAATCTACTCAAACGGCCAATAAAATACAAAGATCAAGAAAAGAACATCCTCATCATCATCATCAGCCTATTCTTGTCCACTGCTGGACATAGGCCTCTCCAACTGCACGCCATTGTAAGCGATCCTCGACTACTCTCATCCAGCTTTTGCCAGCCACCCTGCACAGATCATCGCTCCACCTAGTCTGAGGGCGTCCCACACTACGCTTGCCGATCCGCGGTCTCCACTCAAGAACACGTTTACCCCACCGGTTATCGGTTCTTCGGCTAATATGGCCAGCCCACTGCCACTTCAAATTGCTAATACGGTGAGCTATGTCGGTAACTTTGGTTCTCTGACGGATCACTTCGTTCCGAATTCGATCCTTCAAAGAAACTTCGAGCATTGCCCTTTCCATAGCTCTCTGAGCGACTTTAAATTTGTGGACCAGCCCAACCGTGAGTGCCCACGTCTCGGCACCGTATGTCAACCGTATGTAAGAACATCCTGTAGTCATTTATTTACTTATTCTTTAGGCACTGTAGACATATTCATAATGAAATATGTGATAAATAAATAAAATCGGACAAAATGTACGAATTGACCTAGACCTATGTAGGTATAGAACGCGTGCATGACTCAGGTACGAATTCATATTCGAGCTCAACACAAGTATATTTGCCCTTGCCGGGATTCGAACCCAGGCCGTCCGCTCAGTAGGCAGCTGTACTACAATGCGTCAAAAGCGTCGTCAATTAATCATTTCCAGGCTTTCCATTTCGCCATTAGATTGGTCACTCCGTAGACTCGACGCGTCTATCTTTGTCGCCAGCACAGTGACAATAAAATTGCACTCAAGGAACTAAAGAAAAGTGCAAACGTTGCTGACCCCTGAAGCCAAAGACAATAAATTATTTCCTCTGTCGGCCAGCGGTCGCTACCGTACCAGCCAGTCTTAATTTAAAAAAAGATTTATTGCAACCGCTACTAAAAAACACCCATAAAATATCAAGTTCAATTTGTACAAATTAAATAAAGAACACAGATTTTCGAACGATCCCTTATCTAACCTCCATACATTTTTAAACTTAACTCCAAGACATAAAGTCTTTATTTGTTTGAATCGGGTTTGTTATGATTCTTTAACCGTGAAATCGATGTTATTGTTTTTTTTTTTTAGTTTTTATGGCTAGGTTGGTAATTATGCAAATGTATGTTATAAACACGCGATGCCAACTTTGTAACCATAATTTTATTTGGTACTTAAATGTTGATAGGCAGCTAAACCGTAAAAATCTATCTGATCTAAGATTCTAGCGCGCTGCCCACCCCTATCGCGAACCTAAAAGACGCAGCGTGGGAGGCCTCCATCAAAATGGACCGATGATCTGTATAATATGCAATTATCGAGATCGTTGTGGATGTCAAAGGCCGGCAACGCACTTGTAACTCCTCTGGTGGTGCAGGTGTCTATGGGCGACGGTAATCACTTTCCATCAGGCGATTCGTTTGCTCGTTTGCCTTCTATGACATAAAAAAATGTGGAGTGCCTTTTATCAGTAGTTGACTTCTTTGGCGAGAGCAGCTTCGCCGTTTCAGCTTGGGCAGAAATGCTTTTGTACAGGTGAGCATAAGTGTGATCAAAAATATCTGAACTCGCTCCTAATGCCGTTAACAATAGAGGCGAGTTCAGATGTCTGGGCTGTTCTCGTTTATAGATAGAATATCTCAACCGATTTTCGTGAAATTTCGGGAGCAGTTTCGATCATTAGGTAGTTAGGTACAGTCTGGCCTTTTTGGTCGCACTGTATATGGATATGGATTTTTTCATTTCTTGTCTTTTTTTTAATGGCGTAGATAAAGGCGTTGAAAAAACCAAATATATTTCAGCCATTTTGAAACAGACCGGTATACCTAAACATAATATACAATATACTACCCAGCCAACACATAAGCCAGATAGAAGCGAAAATATACCACAATAAGCAGTGTCAAGCTTTATTACTTTTGTATCACAGCTGACGTTATGGCTTTATTTTGAATAAGAGAGTTCTTAAATTAAAATAATGTTGTAAGCTTATTAAATTCTGTATAAAGTTCGCGGTATTTTTTCAAGCTGAATAGTAATCAAGAGTAGAATCTGCTAAACAAGCGATATTCAAATAAAAGTAATTGAAAAAGCTATTATCTGCACAGTAGCTGAAATTATTGCATTTTCCTGTATAACATATTTAAGCAAAGCAGTTAAACAGCAAAACGCTGAATATTAGACAAAATATTTTCTTTAAGCTGCATAGTGTACGAAATGGTACTAATTTATTCAGATGCTGAATATTTTAGATTTTTTCTTCTTTACACAGCTGACTTCTGCATAATTGAAAATAAACTCCTTGTTTTACCTAACTTATAGCGCTATAAGCGTACAATTGTCTTTATGTTAAGCTTAAAACAATATCAGTTGCAAATGTGGGTATCTTAAGCAGCAAATAACTGGTTAGTTGAAGATATCGTATGTTTATATCCAGATATTTCACCATTTTGTGTCACAGTGATAAATGCTGCATCAACAATATGCCTCCTCAGAAAAATAATAACAAAAGCGTAAATGATTCATGGAAAAAAAGAAAGAGAACGGGAGGAATAAGAAGAAAGTGTTCACGAGAGTATGTAAAGATAAAAAATAGTATCTGTGCAGTAATACAAAAGGATTTGACAACTGATACAAATAGGCCCGGGTCAAGTGCGACCAATACAGTTCAAGAGGGTTCTGTACACGATGATTGTGCATCACCATCAGGATTAGTGATTCAAACAAATAGACTGGGTCCAACTTTAGGTGCAGATAACGAGAGTTATATGTGTGACAACTTTGCATCTCCATCACAGACTGTACAATTTGATAGTGATTCAAGTTCTACTGATTTGGAAGAAAACTCGGAATTTAGTAAAAATTCAGATTTTCGCAATAACCTCAGAGAATGGGCAGTGAGTAAAAATATTTCTCAAGAGGCTGTAAAAGACCTACTAAACGTCATTAATCAACGATTTCCTGGAACTGTACCAGTTGATCCTAGGACTTTATTGCAAACTCCTAGAAATATCGTAATTAAAGAAATTGAAGGCGGAGAATACTGGTATAACGGCCTCACGAAACAACTGACCAATATTTTAAATGTTTGGCTGGACTTGCCAGATATGATAAATCTTAATTTCAATTTTGATGGGCTGCCAATTTTTAAAAGTTCCAAAAAAGAATTTTGGCCTATTCTTTGTAATTTACATGAAAGAACTGATATACGACCACTCATTGTTGGGATTTACTATGGTTCTGGCAAACCAAAAAATCTGAATCAGTATTTAGAAGACTTTGTCTCAGAGATGAAAACGCTACTCGAAAATGGCATCCACATGGTTAAAGAAGGTGAAGAAAAGATAGTAACTGTAAAAATAAGATGCTTTATATGTGATTCGCCAGCGAGAGCTTTCATAAAAGGTAATTTTGTAAGTCTAAAATATAGATCGTTTAAACATTACTACTAGACCATATATACAAACGCACGCTCGAACACACACACGCACTACATACTTATTTATTAAGTTCCCGAAGGCCAATATTGTGTCACGATTTTTTAATACGTCAGTTGATAAAATGTGACGTTCTCGTGGTAAAGGTCCCACTTTGTCGCTTACCAATAAGGACGCATTGACAGGTTATTAGTATAAAGATACAATCAAATTTCGACTCTATTCACAAGCGACAAAGTGGAACCTTTACCATGAGAACGTCACAAATTATTCGAGCATGTGTAACGTGAGCATTTATTTTCAGGTGTATGCAACTTCAACGGGAAGCATGGTTGTTTAAAATGTGTAACCGTAGGCGACTACTCCCACAAGTCTCATACAGTGATATTTCCAGACTCAAGATGTCCCAAGAGAACGGATAATGAATTTAGACAAAGAAACTATGGACAACATCACAAAACAGACACACCCCTTCTAGGATTACCTATCGATATGATTGAAGATTTCCCAATTTCTGATTCACTGCATCTTATTGATCTGGGAGTTATGAAACGTTTACTAGTGGGATGGCGCGATGGTAATTTTGAAAAACGTTTGACCAAATGGAGGGCTTCAGATACGCAAAAAGTCACAGATTTTTTACGGGCTTGTAAACTTCCTTCTGAAATCCATAGATCCGCACGAGGGTTAGATGAGCTGCTTCATTGGAAAGCAGTGGAATTCAGATCTTTTTTTTATTACCTAAGTATCATAATTCTACCTGAAGTGATGTCAAAAGAACCCTATGAACATTTTTTATTACTTTTTTGTGCAATTACGATTTGCTCATCTCAAAAATACAGCTCACTACTAGATCTTTCTGAGCAACTATTATTACACTTTGTAGAAAACTTCAAAACATTTTACGGTAACTACATTACAAGTAATATTCATAATTTAGTACATGTTACTGATGAAGTCCGTAAATTTGGCCCTCTTAACACATTTAATTCGTATCCGTTTGAGAATATGCTCCACATTATAAAAAATATGTTAAGGAAAGGGAATAAACCACTAATTCAAGTTGCAAATAGGCTGGCAGAAAGTAATAAAAATAATTGTTTAAAAAATATCGTGGTAAAAAAAATTAAAACTAATTATCCGGTAATAACAAAAAGTAGACACCACGATATTGTGAACTTCGATACATTCAAAATTTCACATAAAACTCAAGATAAATATTTTATGAGCACAGAAAGAGATATTATTGAAGTGATAGAGATAAAAGAAAAAAATATAAAAGGTTACAAAATTGAAAATTTGTCTGATGTTTTCCAAACTCCTATAAAATCATCTTATCTTAATATATTTAAAGCTAGTTTACCAGATTGTCACCGTACAGTTGTAAATATACATTGTGAAAAAATTTGTTGCAAATTAGTGGTTAATTCATATAAAGACTATTTATATTTTATTCCTCTCTTACACACACTGAATCAATAGTTATAGTCATACAAGTAATAAACACAAACAAAAAACACATTTATAAACACATTACACACACACACACATCACACACACACACGCCCACACACACACACACACACACACACACACACACACACATTCACACATATAAATGTTTATGAAAACACATTTTATTTCATTATTTACTTTTTGGTCAACCATATTGTAGGTATTTAAGTTACTTTATAAGGTTAATTGTATAAATAAAACTCTAGTTATGTATTAGTTTGTTTTATTTATTAAAATGTGTGAATTAAATCAATATCTCCAATCAATAACGACTTAAAACTATTAGTCAGATCAATACCTAATAATTTAGTCGCATCTTTAAGTAGCGTGTGGATTATTATTTAAAAACTATCAGTCAAATCAATATCTTATATTACTATAATGCAGTCACATATATAAGGTCATATTAAATCAAGCGCAAATATTTTAGGCATGTGTTATTCTCATGAAACTGAACAACTTTTCCCAATAAACACAAGATTTTAATTTTTGTCTTATGTTTATTGGGAAAGTTGTTCAGTTTCATGAGAAAAACACACCCTTAAAATATTTGTGCTTAATTTAAAATGACCTTAAAAAAGTAAGTAGCATTCACATTAGTTTTTGATCATAATATTGAATATATCCCAAAGACTCTTCAACTTATCTGACTTATTCTATAATGATATCTTATACCTAATTCCATCAAGTGAACCACTTTTACCAAGGAACATGTTGTTCATTTGGAAAGCCGTTTCACTGACCGAGCATACTTACCATTTTAGTTTACGGTAATCTATAATTTTCATCCTATATAAAAGTAGTTTTTTTAATAGTTCTTTTTGGGATTTCCAACCTAACTTCGGCTCATCCATTCGATCATATTTCCTAAAAAAACTTAAGAAAAGTCATAAATGTTGGTAAAGATGTAAAACTTAAATCTCCAAAATTTCATCTATGATTTAAGTTTTAACAGTTTAGAACTCAAATCATAGATAAAATTTTGGAGATAGTGGTAAAAAAGTAATCTTCTATTCAATATCAATCAAAACATCAAAAAAAAAAAATAGACAAGTGAAACAAACGGTCCTTTTGTATCTTTCCTCCACATCTAATAATAAAAAAAAAAAAAATAGGTATCTAAAATCTTACAAAATGTTGTGCATAACTAAATAAAAAGCCCAGTCTAACAAAGTGATTCTTCGTCCTTTTCATTCTCAACATTATTCGGGTGATCCCCACAATTGTCGTGTTGATTATTCGTTTTCAATTCGCCTACCTTTACATTGCTTGGGTTGGCGTTGTTGTTATTTTGTATCTCGTCTTCGTCGGCTTCGTTATTATTACTTTTTGGCTCGACTTCCTTGATTTCGTTATCATTTTGTATCTCGTCTTCGCAAGCTTTGTTATTACTTTGTGTCTCGTCTACGTTAGTTTTATTATTATTTTGTGTCTCAGTTTTGTCGGTTTCAAGATTCACATTCTTTGCTTTTATAGTCTTCTTGTTTTTCTTGCTTGATTTTCTAATGTTTTTTGTTCCTTTTCTTTTTAACGCGTTTCTCAATACGGACTTCAGAAACTCTTCATTATTTTCAACTGTGTAACTAGGATCCCATGAATTAACCATCTCAAAAAAAAAGTTGATAACATTTTTGTAGGCTTTGAATCCTATTTTTACATCAGATCCACGACTTCCTCCTGTCCATGAGCACTTACATAAAAAATCTTTTGAAAATAAAGCATCTAATAGTCTATATGCACAATTAAAACCACTCCCTTTAGAAGCGGAGCACAAAATAGAATATTTTTGTAATAAGCTTTCAAACGTGTCAAAGTTTGATAGTTGATTATTAAATCGTTCCAGTTCGTTCACATTTTTAATAGGTTCTATTATAAATTTTTCTTTTTGTGATCCTGATGTAGCTTCCCCAAGTGTGGTAACAAATGTTTTTCTATTTTCCTTTATTTCCTCCAATTGGACTGAAACTTCTGCAAGTTTTTTCATCATTTTATCTTGATTTTGCAAAACTGCAAGAAGCAACTCATTTGATATAGTAGTTTGATCACTGACATATGATACTTGCGAAGTAGAAATTTGTTGTGTATTTGCTATATCCGGTGAATTTTCAATCACTTCATAAATTTCACCTTCCATACCTTCAATGACTACATGTTCTGCTGCTGAACTTGTATTTGCTGTGGAATCAATCTGTAAAATAAATACATTAAGGTATAAATAATTATAGAAAGGCTAGTAACCGGTACTCACTTAAAATGACTTGCTCCCACGGGAAAAGCGGAAACTACGCGGCTGGAGTGGAACCGCGGGCGGTCGTTAGTAAATTGTACTATATAAACAGATACTTTTTCAATAAATAGATGCTACTTACCAAAATGTTTGCCCTCGGATTAAAATCTTTATTTTGTGAAATACGAGAAGATGTATTAACGCGTGGACCTTGTTGTTGTTCTGCTGCTGTAATTGTACTTGCTGCGGAATCAATCTGTAAAGTAAATACATTAACGTAAGTATATCTAAGTATAGAAAGGCAAGTAACCGGTACTCACTCAGAACTAATACAATTTTAGTACCTATTAGTGCTATGCCATCGTAGATAACGAGCATTCAATGTAGAACAAAATTAATACGAAAGAGCTACATACTAGTTGTATAAGAAAATGCACACGGGCGGCACACAGCGATCGCTATGTGAAGTGCAAAACGTTATGAACGCGATCGTCCCCGAGTGTACTAGGTAAACTAATAGTTACAATACATCATACAGAATTTTTATACCGATGTTCATAGTCACCCTGACCCGAGGACAGTGTAAGATACAAGTGGAGTAGCATCTAAACTATCTAATTATATTTTACATTGATAGTACTTGGCTGTAGCTGACTCATATCATAATAAAACAGGACAATGTTTACAATAAAGCCTTTTTTACGTTTTCAATTTTGGTAAACAAACACCACGCCGTCACAAAATCCTAAGTTTCTATGCGAATCTTAGACTATTTGCCTCACCGAATGCTTTACATTCCTTAATCTTTATACACAGCACATTTTTAAACCAAAAACTACACATATTATATTCACTTTTAATCAACAAAAACTTGTGATGGGGCAACATAACAAACTGATTTAAGTCACAGTTCAAATTCTTCAAACATTATGCGCGGCTCGTATGCAGCGTTATATTTAATCACCCCGGATATTTTTAGGGTGTAGTATTTTGAAATAATAATATAGTATTCAATCACTTGCAGAATCTGTGATACTGTAATACCGGGTGTTTCCTGTAATAGGAGCGATAAATTAAAACATAGATTCTTCGCTTGAAACTGGACAACATTTGTTAAGCAATTTCTGAAAATAACGTGTATTAAATGATATTTTGTAGAATAATGTTTAGACAAAGAAGCAATGTATTGCGAAATGTCCGATATTAGTAGAGTGACAGCTATGTCAATGCTCAGGGAATGTCAACGTTGGACGACATACATTGAAAATACTATTTAATTTGTTTGAAATAATACAATTTTGAAAACTGACTTTTTTTTA
This sequence comes from Apotomis capreana, assembly GCA_947623375.1. NCBI lineage: Eukaryota > Metazoa > Arthropoda > Insecta > Lepidoptera > Tortricidae > Apotomis > Apotomis capreana. Next base: position 7,186,077 of record OX392520.1, read on the forward strand.
AAGTTGCTGAACAAATGTTGTTCAGTTTAACGAGTAAAATCTATGTTTTCATTTATTGCTCCTATTACAGGAAACACCTGGTATAATCAAAATAGTCAACGTAAATTTATTTTGAAACTATAAAACATGCGACGTACATAAATAATATTATTAAAAACAATATCGATCACATATATCCCAATTCCCAACTAACCCTGTGTCCTTCCATAAATAAATATGACCTTGATTACTTGGAAGCGCATCACTCAGTGAGTGACTCAACTCAATGAACTAAACTTTGAACTTATCAATTTCTTATTACCCCAGCACTATTACTGTCATCGCCGCTATCTTTGGTTACTCTTTGCGAAAACGTAAAAAAACAGGCTTTAGAGAAATAACTTGATCCCAAGGGAAAAGCGGAAACTGCCTACGCGGCTGGAGTGGAGCCGCGGGCAGTCGTTACTATAATTGTACTATATAAACAGATACATTTTCAATAAATGTATGCTACTTACCAAATTTTTTGCCATCGAATTAAAATCTATATTTTGTGAAATACGAGAAGATGTATTAACGAGTGGATCTTGTTGTTGTTCGAAATCCGTATCATCCGTATCAGTTTTATTCAACATTTGAGATAATTCTTCCTCAGCTTCTTCAAAAGTTTTGAAATTATTGCGTTTTAATGTACAGTAATAGGTGTTCCAGTCCGGCTGTGGTAGGATTGCAGGATTCTTGCAAAGTCGCTCGACATTTTTTTTTGGCCAGTATAACTTTCCTTTGTTCTCCCAAGAAGCGGGCACTGTTGATAATTCAACCCGGCCTTTTTTACGAACAGAAACGATTTTGAACATGTTTCTGAAAAAAAAATATAATTTTTCAATAACACTTCAAAAATACTACAACACTATTACAAACAACAACAACACTATTATAAATACTAACATTATAATATAATAAATCTCGATGTTTACGCTTGTATCTTACTTAATGACTACACAAGCGCGACAAGTCCGGGTTTATAAAAAGTACTCTGTGTCGACAAGGAAGCTACGATAACGGGGACCTCTCTACTTAAAGTTACAATTTGAATTGAGTATAGTACTAAGCAACAGCGCAGCGAGCGTGGCCGAGCGCAAACCGATCGTAAGCCGAGTTTAGCCGAGCGCCTATTTGAAGCGTTGTGGTGGGAAAGGAAGCGCGATACTTTTGGTTGCGACTACCTACAATGTGCTGTGTGTTTATATGTATATTTTAGTTGGTAATATAAACAATTGTCTAACTAAATATTACGCAATGCGTCATTCATAGTCATAGTAGTACCTACTGTAGATAACTTTAAATACCTAATAGTGGGTCCTACCTACATTAGTATAGGTCCCATCAACCTCAAATATTCATAGATTTATTTTCTATAAAAAAGAACCCTAAAAAGCTGAATAAGAGTATACTGAATTATGTAATTTAAGACCTTTCTCTGAGAAATGTATAATTATTGTACTTTAAACCAAATAATTTCTGGATATGTAGTCGCATGTGAACTATTATGGTGAAATAAGCTACATAATCACTGAAATAGACACTTTTATTCAAATTGGCCGTCCGCCATTAACTAACGTTCGACATAACCTCTTTTTATAAAAATCCTCAACATTTATCTTATGAAACACTTTGTTTAGTGTGTAGGAAACATAAGCAGTCATACAAAATTTGATTCTCATTATTTGCTGGGACTGAAATTTGATAAAAAGTAAAGATAATTTAATTTAAATATTATTTTACATTTGTTTACCTTTTAAATTGTAGCTTTATCTTAAGGCGCTCAAAAAATTTTATATTAATCATATTGATAATTCACAGTAAAGTGCCATGCGTTTATATAATTCACCTTAAACTTACTTAAAATATATGAAACAATTTACTTACCAAATTTTTGAAGACGTGATCAGCGACCATTACAGAATTTTGTGAACTATAAGTTAACACAAAATAATCTCGTCACAATAAAAAATACATTTATACTTTTTTAACTTGCATAATTTCTTTATAAAACTACTCCTGAGATCGGAATCTTGAATATCATTTGAATATCTGAACTCACAAATTAACAACTGCATAAAAGATGTATAATTTCTGGACTAAAGAAAAATCAGAATTTATGCAGAAGATATTCAGTGTGTTGTACATTTATTCAGCTGCTATGTGGCTATTAATCAAATGTTATCCAAATTGAAGCAAGATATTTTGTGCCCAAATTGCCTGAATATCATCTGTATAAGCGCTTACACAGAAGTTATACAAATACTTTATCCAGCTTAAAGTCAAAAGAATTGCTTTTACGCAAAATTTATTCAGCTAATCTGTGTTGGCTGGGTATACATAAGAACAGCGTTTTCGCATGAACTTTTACTTTCTTCCGGAGATGCCACGGCGTTCCTCGACCAGCGGCACAGATTAATATAATAGTTCTTCGAACAGATACCCATGTCTGAATAAAAAGGTAAATACCTACTGCTTTTCATGCCTACTCAATTTAACAATGGAGCTACCTTGAACGCGCGGGTCGTTGGCCGCACGTGCCGGCAAAACGAGGCTAGGGTTGACACCGCTTAGAAACGATTTTATAAAAAGTCAAGATAAATGAAAATACGATCGATTTATTTAAATTTATTAGTCAAATTTAATTATCATTAGGTACCTACTAGAAATAGGTATTCACATGCGCTGCGGCACACCATCAAAATCGTTTTAATTTCCGAGTAGGTATATCGGAATCTTACCTACCTATTCTATCTGAACATACCAGAAACCTGAAACAAAAACAACTCTCTGTGTAGGTACCTAAGTAACCTAAATATATCCCGATGACAGTAGGTAATACCTACTTACTAAATAAAGTTTGGTAGGTGCCTATATATAATGTGTTACATATTGTATAATACTAGCATTACAAGCTTCGAAACAGTCACTAGGTACAAGTGGTTTTATAATAATCTGATCACGCGTTTCATCTTTGCGAATGCATTCCTTGCAAAAGGTCTTAAGTGTCAAGAACAACGCCGACGTTTACGCCCTTTTTAGGCCGTGCAATGCACTCTCCCGCCACACGCACTAAACTGATTTGGTAAATCTTAGTGAGTAAATTATTGTCACTTGTTGATATAGGTAGTAGATGTTTTCTATGAATTTAAGTATATTAAGTAGGTAGGTTTATTTATTCAACATTACATGTATCTATTATAACAGTGTATGCAATGCGTTTCTAGGTAGGTGCTTATTAAGTTCTAAGAATTTTTAGTAACATTTCATCGTCTGTCGGCAAAGAAAAAAAGGATAAATGTCTGTTGCTTTTATGTTTTTACACCCAGCAACACTGCAGCGCGTTGGTCTCATTCGCGACGAAGCCATTTTTTTGGTGATTTTATAGCGCGACCGGCGGCGTCCGGCCGTGAGCGCGTGTGGCAACCGACTGGCTGAGCGTGTCGGACACGACAGGCGACGTGTAGGTATCGTTCTGGGTTCCCACGGTACAGATGGGGGGCACTGCCAGCGGCGCGGCGAGCGGTCGAGCGTGAGATCCGAGCGCGGCCATACGAGTGAGCGAGACACAAGTACCGCGCCGCTCGCCGCTAAAACCGATATCGTAGCGTCTCCCAAAGGGTTTGTAGAGATCGCTCGTTGTCAATAAATACCGTTTTTAGGGTTCCGTAGCGGGACCCTATTACTGACTTCGCTGACTTTTTGACTACTATCTACTGCACTAAAGGAACAAATAAATGAAAATACCCGAATACAAAATATCTTTTATTAAATTGACCTTAGTACCAATGAATAAATAAATACCAGCTAAAAGCGTGTAGCCACCACCGACCACAAGAGTCACACACAGATTGTAAAAACTAAATGTCTCTCCCGCTCCTGAAATATCCTTCCGAAGCCTGAATGTCTAGGCATATCGTAAAGCTTTTCCCACTAAGTACCTAGTTAACCAAATACACATTTAATGAAGTGATGACAATGATTATCAATATTATCATGGATAAAAAACAACGTTATATTTTAGTCAAAAAAAAAATGGTACACAACATATAAAACTAATTGTACAGAAAAAGAAGGAGTATCGATATCGACATATATTTTTACCATCTCTAAGAACTTGACAGCTACCAAATTGCACCTCCAATAGCGGGGTCAATTAAAGAATAATAGTTCCATCGTACTTTGTCGGAAACGTTCGTTTTAGGATGTTTTCTCTATCAACGTCGGTGAAAAAGTCGAGATGGAAATATTAAAACGAGCTCACCCGACAAACTACAATGGAAAATTATACAGCACTACGATATGCCTACGTATTTTAACCCATTCACGGCCAAGCGCCGTCGACCGTACACTATACGCCAGGCCACCATACAACCATTTTTTTGCTAAAACAAGTGACTCACCGTATTGGTCATGACCCCGGCGCGAACGCAAAATAGACCGCCGCTTCTGAAGCCAAGTAGCTATTATAATAATACTATTAAGTCATAGTAAGATTCCTTTTTTATTAAATTTGCATTTTGTCATGACTCACATGCGAGTCACTGGCCCTGCGCGACTGTTTGAGCATGACCCATACGCTGAGTCACTGGCCCTGAATGCGGACATCGCAAAGTCTTTCAGCAACGTTGCGTTCAACTGTTTGTCTAAGCGTAATTTAGCCATTACAATTTAATGCCAGCAGGACATATATGATCTGGCCATTTAATTAACTGGTTAAAACACAAACAGTTTTTTTATTCTATGGGTTACTGGAATCAGCTGCGATATACAGGATGGCCCAAAAATAAGGGCCGAAAAAATATAGGTAAGTAAACGTCAAATTTTCACTCTCTCTCCTCTGACCTCTACTTTTGGAGGGGTACACACCGGGGCAGTTTCGTACGTGAGAAAACGAAGGTGTGTTAGTGAGGTGTTCAAAATCGACTTAAATGACTACTCCCGAAAGAACTACACTTATTTTTTGGCCACCCTGTTTACAATCATACGCGCAATGCGTATGAAGACCACTTAAAAATAATAAAAAAAATTAATATAAGACGTAAAACTTTAGACAAACCACGGGCGGTAATTCATAAAACCCCAGATCGCATATTTATGGCACACACCTTCGTTTCGGGCCCCAAACAACTGCGATCTACTTTCACGAATTCACTGCCCTAATTTCGAATGCCTTGAATTCATATCCGGAATGGGAAAGACAAATCAGATTTCTGAGTATGACCTAAGTGGGTGCCAAAGACCGATCCAATTAAAAATACCTACTTTTTGATTCATTATTATGTTTCCCTAAATTCATGAGTATTCACTAGCGAAGGCAATACTGTTTACTATTTCTAGGAACTCCTAGGCTAAGCGCTGGTCCAATGGTATTGAGCATGATTAATTAATTTATTTATTTTATCTTTATTGCATGAAAGAAAGAACTTATCGTACAAAAAAAAAAGAAAAAAAAAGTATAGTAATTCACACATAATGGCAATTTCATATATTATGTATAACATGGCCAAATACTGTATAATAATACCCTAGTTTACTATAAACAATGTTGTAATGTCATTACGACATCATTATCAGTACTGTAATACTCTGTCGGGTAGCAATGGATATGGTAATGTAGTTACTTAACTACATCCGCAACTTCGTAAAAAATAATACATTCAAAAATACAATTTTAAATAATAATTTCATTACACACTGGATATCAATTTTATAATAAGAACACTGCAACTAATTATAGCATTTGATATTATAAAGATGCCAATTACGTTACAGACGGTTTTATGAGATGCGTTTTAAATCGCCATTATGAGACACATTGGTTATGAAATGATTAAAGCCTGACCAGAAATATATGAGGATTGTCAAGAGGGCACTATTTATAAGATTTATATGGCAACAATTTTGCAACCAATTGCAACCGCACTATAACACATTCGCTACCGCGTAGCGCTACGGGCTACGCTCGTAGCCGATAACATGGGAAAAACCGTATGTAGCGAAAACGTACTACGAGCAGAGCGCCCGGCTACCGGGTTGTTGGTGTCGAAAGTGTCGACATTGGTTTAAATACCTGTCAGTTCCTATGGTAACATCGTAATATCATTTAATGGAATGCACTCTTTTCTTGAGTGTTTTTCGTGTAGTAAATACGTGTAAACTTTATTTGTAATATAACGTTCACGACTGTAAATTTTGTTCGGCATTTTCTTTGGATATTTTTAAATATGTCTTTTAACAAACCACCACGAATGACATTGTTGACAAACTATCATAAAATCATTGCCAGTGTAAGAAATTAGTTCCAGTGAAATTCCGCAATATGGCGCATTCTCATATATTTCTGGTCAGGCTTTACAATTACTATCTATTGAATAATATTACTATCATACAACCTACTTACTTTGTACGGAAAATAAATGACCATGCATTTAATTTTAACATCTATTTATCACATAATTTGGTATATCGTTAGATGCTGACACCATGAGAATTTAATTTTGCGCTAAATTGACGCTGCTTTCACCTTTTTTATTAAATATTGACAATAAACCAATGAAATTAATTTAAATTTATCACTATTTGAAAATTTTTAATGTTTTCAATTAACGTCTGTGCAAGAAAGTACAATAGGCAATACATAAAAGCGTGCCTAGTTTCTTTTGTAAAAAAACTTTTTTTTTACAAAATCTTTTTAATTATCTTTCTCATCAATTGGACTAATAAAGCACAAAAGCATTGGAGCTAATTATTTTAAATATAAATTATAATAAATAAATACACCCGTTCATTGTGAGATTTGTGACTAAGTATTTAAAGCAGATGCGTATCACGTTCCACGTCCATTTACTTCGAGGATCGATGAGTTGACACGAATTTTCTGAAAAAAAAAAACATCTAACATCTTTCTTAAGAATTGGGATGACTAATGGATAAATTCTACAGCTGAATAAAATTAGTTCAATATCCTTGTCCTGCCCAATGTTCTCAATAAAGAACACATTGGATTTAGTGGTTCCTGCCCAAGGTTTTTTATTTATACTTCAGGATTCTGCCCAACGTTCTCAATTAATCACATATTCAAATTTGGCGCCTGGAGTCTAACATTTTTGTGATTTGCGGTTTTATTTGCTTGTTTCTGATTGGTAAGAGTATTGGCCAATACTTGGTCAAGGCCTTGCATCGATGTTCTTTGAACTCCACGATCAGTATCACGCCAAGCGTCCAGGATGTCGCATCTTCGCTAAAGAGGTAAGTTTGATCCATACTTATCTCAGTAATCGTGCATGTGTTTTCATTAAATAGCAGATTAATTTAAGCTCAAATAGTGCTAATTTATAATTAATAGTTTATTTTTGTAATTTAGGTTATTTTCGATTTTCCAAGTTCATTTTTCGAAATGTGTGCTTTATTGAGAACATTGGGCAGAACTGACTACTGTTTTTTGTTATAGTACTGATTGATCGAGTCGAGGGATTGAAGGTGTATTGAGTCAGATATCAGAAATGTTATGCTAATGGCAATTAAAGATGATGAAGATCACGATCGACGGTGAAGAAGGTACACATTATACGCCGCGGCGTCGTCGCCCGATGAACCCTAGTGAGACCAGTACAGACACAGCAGCTAAGACTGATGAAGTACCTATACCATTTTCGCGGAGTTTAATCTATGAAGCAGGTGGATGTGGTAGTGGTGGACGTAGTCGCAGACGTGGGGATACGTAGGTGGACAAAGTGGTGGCAATGCAGTGAAAAGCAGAGGACTCCAAACTCAACTTACCCGTGCGTCGTTACATTTTTAAGTTTTGTTGTTAAAATAGGGACTTAATATAATGTTTTCTTAGAAATTATGCCCATTCGATGCCATTAACAAGTCATCAGTTGTTATTATCATTGATCTCAACCCTTTTTTTACTATTAAAATACTATAAAATGTAAATCTGTTTTATTTATTATCTCGCAACTGCTAATTAAAGAGTACGTTATAATCAAGATTTTTATGCCCAACGTTCTTAATAAATGACAAAAAATAATATACTATGTAGGCAATTCTGCCCAATGTTCTTAAAAAAGAACAAAAGATATAGACTCCTAAACTGGCTCAGTCTATCAAATAAATACCCATTATAACCTAAAAAATAATAAAAAAATCTGGCTTACCTTTAACACAACAATTTCAATAAAAAATGTGTTGGGCAGAACCCATATAAATTAGAATGTACTTAATTGAGAACATTGGGCAGAAACGGGATGACTATCAAAAATTGCTTGGGCAGGACGAGGATATGTCATGAAACAAAGAAAACAATGTAATAAAGAATAATATATTCTTAAATAAAATTAAAATTCCAAGGTACAGAAGTCGTATGATTTTCTTTTTGAAATTGCTTTCAGAATCCTCATAATTTTGCTAAACAATAATTGTATGACAACCACCAACCACCTTAACTTAACCGGACTTTTTCTAAATTACTTATTGTCTCCATACAAATATTGGTACCCATAACATTTGTACGCAGCGTTTTTAGCGCTTCGTAGTAATGTTGAACTTTGACGGTCATTTCTGACTACATCAGCAGTCTACATCTAGTATAAAAGTCAGACTTCAACCGTCAATTATTTTTCATATATGTATTTGACTGAGTTAACGCACCGTCATCTTTTAGAGCAGCGGTGTGGTCGATTAAATTTATCAGAAAGTGAGGCTCACCCTATAACCTCGGGCAGGTCTCGCGCGCTGCAGATCCACTTGTGTCCCAAGCGCTCGCTTCGCTCGTACGAGTGCAGCGTCACTGGCGCGTCGCCCTCGGCGCGCGACTGCCGCACCGCCTCGTACAACTACAAGTTTACAGAATACGGTATTTGAATTTACACTAACTTTTTGACATTTTACTATTTTTAATTGGAAAAAAACTAAAGACGTTTTTAGACTACCTATCTTTATTAGAAACTTCATACCAACAAATAGTTTTTGAAATTTTTTAGCTCATTTGAGCTGTCATTAAATACCGTATTGTGAATACCGTATTGTGATTGAGACGAAGACGATGTCCAGGATAGAGCGAAGTGGAAGCAAAAATGCAGGAAAGCGGACCCCGTCTCTGGACGGGACAAACGCTAGGAGGATGATGATGATGTGATTGATAATACTATAGGGTCAATCAACTTTTTTCTGTTGGTTGTTGCCATGGTGATGTCCCCTGAGCTACTTTTTTGAAACTACGATTTTCGGCGGCAATATTAATTGCAGCAGTTATAAAGCCCATTCTTATTTAGAATATCCTTGAAAATACCAATATTATAAATAAATTATCAACACTTTTCTAAGAAGTTTGAAGTCTCCTTGTGTCGGGAAAGAAAACCAACGAGAAAAAGTTGATCCACCCGATAATAAAATGCCACTTAAACCACTGATATGAAGATCAAAAGACAACGAAAAATTGAAATGCGTAACCTGGGGAAAGAGACCGGGAATCGAACCCGGTTATTCTGGATTACGGTGCAACGTGTTGTGTGTTGTCGTGTGGTCAGCGTGGTAATAATGTAACGGGATAATTCAAACGAAAAAGAAACCTTACGTAAACTTCCTTATTGGACAAAATTACTTGTATTGTAAATACCGAATAATAATCGTTAAAGGCTTCATTCGTGGTATCTGTATTCATAGTAATAAATGAGTGTTTTGGCACCGACTTCAAAAAGTGATTCCAATGTAATCTGTACATGAACGGATTATTTTTGGTTTTCAATTTATTTAAGTTCTTTTCAGCGTTCCGTACTCAAAGGGTAAAACGGGACCCTATGCGCACGGGGGCCGGGCGCTAGCCGGGCACGTCACACACCTTGTGCCCGACGACGTGCGGCACGATGGCGTCGTCGCGCGCGTGCAGGATGAGCACGGGGGCCGGGCGCTAGCCGGGCACGTCACACACCTTGTGCCCGACGACGTGCGGCACGATGGCGTCGTCGCGCGCGTGCAGGATGAGCACGGGGGCCGGGCGCTAGCCGGGCACGTCACACACCTTGTGCCCGACGACGTGCGGCACGATGGCGTCGTCGCGCGCGTGCAGGATGAGCACGGGGGCCGGGCGCTAACCGGGCACGTCACACACCTTGTGCCCGACGACGTGCGGCACGATGGCGTCGTCGCGCGCGTGCAGGATGAGCACGGGGGCCGGGCGCTAGCCGGGCACGTCACACACCTTGTGCCCGACGACGTGCGGCACGATGGCGTCGTCGCGCGCGTGCAGGATGAGCACGGGGGCCGGGCGCTAACCGGGCACGTCACACACCTTGTGCCCGACGACGTGCGGCACGATGGCGTCGTCGCGCGCGTGCAGGATGAGCACGGGGGCCGGGCGCTAACCGGGCACGTCACACACCTTGTGCCCGACGACGTGCGGCACGATGGCGTCGTCGCGCGCGTGCAGGATGAGCACGGGGGCCGGGCGCTAACCGGGCACGTCACACACCTTGTGCCCGACGACGTGCGGCACGATGGCGTCGTCGCGCGCGTGCAGGATGAGCACGGGGGCCGGGCGCTAACCGGGCACGTCACACACCTTGTGCCCGACGACGTGCGGCACGATGGCGTCGTCGCGCGCGTGCAGGATGAGCACGGGGGCCGGGCGCTAACCGGGCACGTCACACACCTTGTGCCCGACGACGTGCGGCACGATGGCGTCGTCGCGCGCGTGCAGGATGAGCACGGGGGCCGGGCGCTAACCGGGCACGTCACACACCTTGTGCCCGACGACGTGCGGCACGATGGCGTCGTCGCGCGCGTGCAGGATGAGCACGGGGGCCGGGCGCTAACCGGGCACGTCACACACCTTGTGCCCGACGACGTGCGGCACGATGACGTCGTCGCGCGCGTGCAGGATGAGCACGGGCAGCGCGGGCGCGCGCGCCAGGTGCTCGTCCGAGCGGAAGCTGTGCTCGGGCCGGGACACGAACTGGGAGATGAAGGTCTGCCGGTAGTACGGGAGCCACGTCACTAGCTGGAAATAAAACAGAAAAAAAAATAATAAAGCTAGACCTCATGTTGTAAAAGACAGTTCAAGAATGGGGTTAAATGGAAACAGCTACAAGTGTTATGACTTATGATGAAGAAAAGATGTATTTGAAGCGATTGAAACTTACATGAAATTGCCAGGGACGGCCCGACATGTTCGAACTTGTGTGGAATTCTTCATCAAAGACGTTTCCTGACAATTCCATAAAATTGTTAAGGTGCAAATCAAGTCGTTGGGTCGTTACCCTCTTTTTTGCTTTTCTGCAGTCGAGTTAAAAGTATGTTATGACTATCAAGTGTGCCTAGATGTACCAGTATACCAAAGATAGTTGAAACCGGTCGTCAACCTTTTAAGTATCATGAAACTGCAAATACACATACTTACCTACTTACAAAATGGCCGTGTTGTCAAAGCGCCATCTATTATCCCTTTGAGCAAGTAAGCCACTAACTTGTACACTAGATGCAGTTGATTGCTTATCCTACCTTAGACAAGGGATGGTGGTGGACTTTGTCAGCTATTTTGGTGAAGGGTGGTGCGTATTTCCATGGACAGAACGGCCGTGTAGTCAAACGCCATCTATTATTGCTTTGATAGAGTCTCCAAGCCTACCTTGGACAAGGGATGGTGGGCGACTTCGTCAGCTATGTTCTTGAAGGGGGGTGAGTATTTCCATGGACAGAACGGCCGTGTCATCGAAGCGCCATCTATTATTGCTTTGATAGAGTCTCCAAGCCTACCTTGGACAAGGCATGGTGTGCGACTTCGTCAGCTATGTTGTTGAGGGGGGGGTGTGTATTTCCATGGACAGAACGGCCGTGTCATCGAAGCGCCATCTATTATTGCTTTGATAGAGTCTCCAAGCCTACCTTGGACAAGGGATGGTGGGCGACTTCGTCAGCTATGTTGTTGAGGGGGGGTGTGTATTTCCATGGACAGAACGGCCGTGTCATCGAAGCGCCATCTATTATTGCTTTGATAGAGTCTCCAAGCCTACCTTGGACAAGGGATGGTGTGCGACTTCGTCAGCTATGTTGTTGAAGGGGGGTGAGTATTTCCATGGACAGAACGGCCGTGTCATCGAAGCGCCATCTATTATTGCTTTGATAGAGTCTCCAAGCCTACCTTGGACAAGGGATGGTGGGCGACTTCGTCAGCTATGTTGTTGAAGGGGGGTGAGTATTTCCATGGACAGAACGGCCGTGTCATCGAAGCGCCATCTATTATTGCTTTGATAGAGTCTCCAAGCCCTTGGACAAGGGATGGTGGGCGACTTCGTCAGCTATGTTGTTGAGGGGGGGGGGGGTGTGTATTTCCATGGACAGAACGGCCGTGTCATCGAAGCGCCATCTATTATTGCTTTGATAGAGTCTCCAAGCCTACCTTGGACAAGGGATGGTGGGCGACTTCGTCAGCTATGTTGTTGAGGGGGGGGTGTGTATTTCCATGGACAGAACGGCCGTGTCATCGAAGCGCCATCTATTATTGCTTTGATAGAGTCTCCAAGCCTACCTTGGACAAGGGATGGTGTGCGACTTCGTCAGCTATGTTGTTGAAGGGGGGTGAGTATTTCCATGGACAGAACGGCCGTGTCATCGAAGCGCCATCTATTATTGCTTTGATAGAGTCTCCAAGCCTACCTTGGACAAGGGATGGTGGGCGACTTCGTCAGCTATGTTGTTGAGGGGGGGGTGTGTATTTCCATGGACAGAACGGCCGTGTCATCGAAGCGCCATCTATTATTGCTTTGATAGAAGTCTCCAAGCCTACCTTGGACAAGGGATGGTGGGCGACTTCGTCAGCTATGTTGTTGAAGGGGGGTGAGTATTTCCATGGACAGAACGGCCGTGTCATCGAAGCGCCATCTATTATTGCTTTGATAGAGTCTCCAAGCCTACCTTGGACAAGGGATGGTGTGCGACTTCGTCAGCTATGTTGTTGAGGGGGGGGTGTGTATTTCCATGGACAGAACGGCCGTGTCATCGAAGCGCCATCTATTATTGCTTTGATAGAGTCTCCAAGCCTACCTTGGACAAGGGATGGTGGGCGACTTCGTCAGCTATGTTGTTGAGGGGGGGGTGTGTATTTCCATGGACAGAACGGCCGTGTCATCGAAGCGCCATCTATTATTGCTTTGATAGAGTCTCCAAGCCTACCTTGGACAAGGGATGGTGGGCGACTTCGTCAGCTATGTTGTTGAGGGGGGGGTGTGTATTTCCATGGACAGAACGGCCGTGTCATCGAAGCGCCATCTATTATTGCTTTGATAGAAGTCTCCAAGCCTACCTTGGACAAGGGATGGTGGGCGACTTCGTCAGCTATGTTGTTGAAGGGGGGTGAGTATTTCCATGGACAGAACGGCCGTGTCATCGAAGCGCCATCTATTATTGCTTTGATAGAGTCTCCAAGCCTACCTTGGACAAGGGATGGTGGGCGACTTCGTCAGCTATGTTGTTGAAGGGGGGTGAGTATTTCCATGGACAGAACGGCCGTGTCATCGAAGCGCCATCTATTATTGCTTTGATAGAGTCTCCAAGCCTACCTTGGACAAGGGATGGTGGGCGACTTCGTCAGCTATGTTGTTGAAGGGGGGTGAGTATTTCCATGGACAGAACGGCCGTGTCGTCAAAGCGCCATCTATTATTGCTTTGAGTAAGTTCCAAACTTTTACACTAGATGTTGTTGTTCACTAATTCTACCTTGGACAAGGGATGGTGTGCGACTTCGTCAGCTATGTTGTTGAAGGGCGCTTCCAGTATCAGTCCGTTGGGTAGAGGTAGTGCAGGACGCTCCAGCAGCACGGTCGATAGCTCGGGGAGGTTCCCGAGGAGATGGGATGATATACCTGTCCCTGAAAACATTACAACATCCGTTTTAACCTTTCGACGGCTCAGATCGTCGATGGAAAACTGCGTCCCTGATGCCAAGCTGGCAGTAGATAGTATGACGTTGTATAAATAAATAAATAAATAGCGGCAAATGACGTCAAGCGGATGGCACTCGCGCTCGCACTGGTCTGAACTGGTCCGAGAAATCGTGTCCGAGAGCAATGTCTATGTGTGCGTTTGCTCGAGCGCGCTTGTATGTAGATTGATTTCTGTACATATCTGTTTTGTGGTCGTGGCGTCTGGGGCATATCTTTCCGTCGACGTGATTTAACGTATTTGACGCTCAAAGGAGCATCAGTATCATCACACTATTATTATAAAGGCGAAACTTTGTGAGTGTGTTTGTATGTTTATACTTCTTTTTTACGCTCAAACGTGAAACATTCTAACAAATTCCTAGTTCGGTGAATAGGGACTAAAGTACTAGGGGTGACCTTACAAACGGTCCGGTAGTTATGAATTTTTGATATGTTGTCTAAGATGGTTAGTGAGTGTTTAAAATGCAAAATGCACTAATGCTCCTAAACGAAGATATAAGCCAGAAGTTTGATACATTTCTGGAAATTGCTTTTGCAACTGATTTTTTAATTTTTTTTAATGTGCTTATCTCCATTACTTTCTGTCCTTGAAACATTGTTTTTAATGTGAATTATAGTTTGTCTACGACATTGTCTTTAAGCTCTTTTCTAGCTAAAATGCTCCTAAACGAAGTTATTAGCAAAAATCTGCAGAAATTGCCGGTTTTTCTTTTCAATATTTGGCGGGCGCGGAGGAGGGGGAATCCCCCGGGGAATTGTGCATTTTGGATTTGACTTTTGGACTCACTTACCATCCTAGACAACATCAAAAATTCAAAACTACCGGACCATTTGTAAGGTAAAACCATGGAAGAAAGAGACTAATGGAAGTGGCAAGTAGGCGTTCCCGTGTTTCCAAGCATATGTGCCGTGGCACCTCTCCGTCGTCAATCGCTAGTCAAACGCAGACTCGATTTGACGTATGAAATTTTCAATAAAAAATAATTATTTTAAATTGATCATGCCGTATTGTGCAGTAATAAGCTGCCGAAATTTAACCCCTGGCAAAAACTGTCTCTGAAGGAGGCATTTCGTATCATCGCTAATAATTATTTAAATAATAATTCAATTTTTTCCTTTTTCTCCATTTGGTTCCTCGTTATTTAAGTTACGTTAGTAGAATACAACTTTATTCCTAAGAAATACAGTTCATTATCGTTTGTTATCTACATTAAACAGTAATCGAGAAAATTCGCTATTCAAGACGTCAAAGTGAACGCTACTCAAGTAGGGATGCCGCTATGTTACTATCGCTACTATTGTCGATACCAATTTCAAATTTGATAACTGAAATTAAATAATGGGAGATTTATCAAGGGGAGACCTATGCAAAAAAAAATGTTTCTAGCTTTAGTTTTGCTGCCTTACCGTTTAGAAATACCCTTCTTTTTGGCTCCATCTTAAAAAGTATTGTAAATATGTATTATGTTGAATATGTTTAGTAAAAGTTTAGTTAGGATAGACAAAACTGCCGGAAATGTATGATTCATCACTAGAAGCAGCTTTGGCAACTGTTTTTAAAAAGCTTATTAGGAATGTTATTTTTGCGTTACCAGAGAATATGTAACATATGACGTAAAATATATCACTACCGTAGGGTTATAAATGTGTTAAAATGTAGCTAAAAAAAATTGTTATAAATGGAATTTCATATTGTTTTGTCGAGGACGAAACTATCGATAATTCATACTTAATTTTAGGTACCATCACGTTTTAACTTAAAATATTATTGACCACAGTGTCATCTGTTGTCGAGTAGCAGAATTTTGGTGACTTCATGTTAGCTTCTGGTGAGTTCCGAGCATTTTTAAAACAAACTTATGTTACAATTTTGGAACATTGTAATTTACATCGCAAATGAAGCGAGGTAAAGTTGCTTTCAGTCTAGAACTGACGTAACTTAAGTGACATTTTGTTGTTGATATTGCTGTAACTTTAAACCAATGAAAAAAGATTTGTAATAGTGTGACGTGTAACGATTTGCCTTTATTTGTATGAGTTTGGCGACAGCGGTTTTCGTACGATTTAACCTACATGCCAATTCCATAGGTTCTTTCTTCGATGGGTAAAACCCCTTTATTCACTGGATTATCCTAATAATCTTGAAATCTTTGTACCTAATCAGAGTTACATAAATCTGGTCATTACGAGTCCAGTCTGGTCGTGCACAAAAACGTCCACCCTGACGCGACGGCTGAACCGATTTTGATAAAATTTAGCATGGAGGTAGCTGACACCCTAGATTCTTAATCCAGGACTGTTAATACATTTTTCCAAGATAAAAAGTAGCCTATGTGTTAAATGTAGTGTTCCCGTGGGATTATCACAATTAATGTGAATGCCGGAATCTATAGTTACCTAAAGAGTGTCCCCACAGGAAAACGCTAGGTTTAGTGCCTTTCTCGATGGTGTTCTGTAGCCATTCGTAAACCATGAGCGAGTCTTCCACTACGCCATTCTCACTAGGGGCGATGTTCGTTGAATCCCCATAACCTGAGACACATTGAGAATTCGTTAAACGGATTGATTACAGCGCCATCTATCGTTACTTGTGGTAACTGTAAAGTTGCCTGGTTAGGTTAGAAACTTCATAAGTTGTTACTATACGCTGACGGTTAAAAAGCCATTTAAATGAGATGGCGTTGATGATATTGATAACAGTGCCATCTTACGTAACTTGTTGTAACTATAAAGTTTTAATGGTCACTTTAACGCAGAAAAACAGTATCTATGCGAAACTGCTTTTTAGGGTTCCGTAGCCAAATGGCAAAAAACGGAACCCTTATAGATTCGTCATGTCTGTCTGTCTGTCTGTCTGTCTGTCCGTCTGTCCGTCCGTATGTCACAGCCATTTTTTTCCGAAACTATAAGAGCTATACTGTTGAAACTTGGTAGGTAGATGTATTCTGTGAACCGCATTAAGATTTTGATGCAAAAATAAAAAAATAATAATAAATATTGGGGGCTCCCCATACTTAGAACTGAAACTCAAAATTTTTTTTTTCATCAAACACATACGTGTGGGGTATCTATGGATAGGTCTTCAAAAATGATATCGAGGTTTCTAAAACATTTTTTTTCTAAACCGAATAGTTTGCGTGACAGACGCTTCCAAAGTGGAAAAAAGTTGGTCCCCCCCCCTCTAACTTCTAAAATAAGAAAATGAAAAATCTAAAAAAAACATATGATGTACATTACTATAAAAACTACCAACGAAAATTGTTTTGAACGAGATCTAGTTAGTAGTTTTTTTTTAATACCTAACTTTGCAAGTTTGCACCTAATTTATATGGGGCGCTATACATACCAGGTGCAAACTTAACTTAAACACTTAGGGATGGAAAGTGTTTGTACGGAACCCTCGGTGCGCGAGTCCGACTTGCACTTGGCCGGTTTTTTTAAATGTTGTCTTCTCTCTTTTGAAAATTTAGTCCGAAGAAAAAACCTGAAATTAAAATTAACAGTGCCATCTTACGTAACTTGTTGTAACTATCAAGTTTTAATGGTCACTTTAACGCAGAAAAACATTATCTATGCGAAACTGCTTTTTTTAAATGTTGTCCTCTCTCTTTTTAAAATTTAGTCCGAAGAAAAAACCTGAAATTAAAATATAATATATGACGACCATAGTATAGAAAAGGTTGAAGGAAAGCGAGGCCGTCATGTCGTATAGGGAAATCAAGGAGTTGGCTATGGATAGGGATAGATAGATGGAGACAGCTACATACTACATCAGCTACACCGACAAGTTTGAATCTTATGATGATGATGAGAGATGTGTCGTTCTAGAGAACATTTCCCGATTTGTATGAGGAAAGAACGTGCTAGAGAACATTTAGAATAGAATAGAAAAAGCTTTATTCAAGATACGTTCCTAAGTATTAAAGACAGTGTACGATGAGATGTGCACCCGAAATGTTCTCCACCTCAGCAATGCTGTTGGCTTTGCTAGGTATAGTACGGCTCTTCCCAGTTGAATGTTTCGCTTCGAGCCCTAATCTTTCAAACAATGGCCATTGTCTCTATTATCGCAAATCCGCTAGCTGCCGTTTGCCACGTGCCACTATAACATTCATATTAAAAACTTTCACTGATATTCATGACTTATTCATGACTGGCTTCTGACATTAAACTATAACGAAACTGAGGAGATCATGTAAGCTCCTCCTCTCATAAAATTACAGCTCTTAAACTTTATATTATTATTATATTCTCACTAACTTCTATCTGACTTGTACTTTACTATTACTACAAACACTTGTTTTAATATTTTGTAACTTTATATTTGTAATTTTGGCAATCAGCAAATAATTATATTTAAGTATAAATTGGTTGCCCAAGATACAGGCTGCGCCTAGTTTGGGAACCCCTGATTAATTTTCGCCAGTTTTTTTCAGCTATGTGCATACAATTACTTCTTCTTTGTATACATGTGAATGTAAATAATTTGTGTGTGCCAATAAAACTATTTTTACTAAAACTATTTTTACTTACTTACTTACTTATTCTAGATATTGCGTTTTGGTAGTGTAGGACAATAGACCACTCCGACGAAATACAGCATTCATATTATTTTGATTTGAACCTTAATACTATGACGATACCGTTTGTTTTTAATATCTATAGCAATGCCCACGGCGCTGGTTTTCTATGGACCCATACAAATCGGAAAAAGTTCTCGAGAACGGCACATCTCTAATGATGATTTTGATTGTATAGATGCATGTGATTTATACCGGCATTTTATATTATGGAATAAGGAAATCTATAATATCTATCTATCACTCTATCTATCCATAGGAGGAACACAACATGATCTTCATAATTGACAACATTTCATATTTATAAGAGGTGGAAATTAATATAGAGATCGACAGGGCTTTATGTCGTGTACCTTAAAAAAAATCTTTGAATTTATTCTTCTGTATTTAAAGAAATATTAGAAAATACATCAAATAACTGCAATCTAAGACAATATGGGCTGAATAGGGTTGTTGTCTAAACCAAAGAGCGAAAAAATTTTTTTTTTTTATTTGACGTTGACAGATGACAGATGCATACAGAGTTTTATTAAGTTTTTTTTTTAAATAAGAAAACCGACCAAAGTAACCGTTCCATTAAGTTCTGGTTTTGGTGTTGCCACATTTTAAAATGAGTATGTTTTTATAAATTAATAATAAAATAAATATTCATCTCAGAAAATAAATAAAAACAGAGATTACTTCATCTTTTTAAGCAGAATTCAGAAAAGTAATAAAATGATAGTCTTAAAAATATGAAATGTTGTCAATTAAAAAGCCTTACCTCTATAATCGAAGGCGATGGTGTGGTACTCCATCTGTTGGAAGAACTTGTACAACTGGATCCGATGCGACGCCGCCCGCGAGTTGGAATTGCCTGAAACAGACCAACACCAAGTAATAAGTATTACTTATGAAAAAATTACCTATTCTTGAGTTTCGTTCGGCTAACTCAAAAACGTCTCCAGGTAAATGCCGATTCATCCCAAGAATCGATAGCATTTCCAATTTCCACTGTGCAGAATAAAAAAACATTGTAACAAAATTTGTATGGAAATTTGAATTTCGCACCTGCAAATATTTTCATATTCAAAGGTGACGTAATTGAACGGACAAATTGAGGAATTATTTTTTTATTCATCACATTGAAAATACTATAGATTCTGAGTATGATGCCCAGAAACGTCAAATTGTGGAAGGAATAGGTATTCGGGTTTTTTTTTTTGGAAAACGATCGGCTACACTTTTCCACTTAGCCAGCTTTCATAAAAGCGCCTTAGTTGATGGCAAGGTTTACCTTGAGCTTAGATGCTAGTTCAATAGTTAACCACACTTAAAATATAGTTAACCACGTTTCACAGAAATAATAATAATAATAAAAAAAGCTCGTACACACTCTTTGGGAGTATGGTGGCCATGTGATGTCCCCTGGGTAACTCTTTAAAACTACGATTTTCGGCGGCAATATTCAACAAAAATGTTCTAATTGCAGCAGTTATAAGCCCATTCTTATTTATGTCTCTTGAAAATACCAATATTATAAATTATCAACACTTTCCTTAGAAGTTTAATCACCATTGTCTCCTGGGTGACAGAATAACAAGAAAAAGTTGATTCACCCATGTGCCATTATTCGGTGTACTTCCTTTTCGCCGAATTATGTTTCGCAAACGTTTCATTTCGCAAGTTTCATTTCGCCAAAAGCATTTTTCACTGAAACTGTAAACTATTTCAGGTTATTGTAAATATCATCCTTTAGATTAGGTTAGGTTAGGTTTTTCTTTTATAACAATTCGAAATAGTTTACAGTTTCAGTGAAAAATGCTTTTGGCGAAATGAAACTTTTGCGAAATGAAATGTTTGCGAAAAATAATTCGGCGAAAAGGCAGAGTACCGCCATATTCCTGATGAAAAGAATTGGAACAATACCATGGCAGTACATCACGATGGGTGTCTCCGAGTTGGCGAGCTCGTCATCCATCAGCTTGTGGAGCTGTTCCTTGTCGGCCTCCACTGAGAAATGTCCCTTCAGGCGCTCGTACACACTCTTTGGGAGTATGTGCCATATTCCTGAACAAAAATGAGAATCCATGCTAATATTATAAATGCGAAAGTGTGTCTGTCTGTGTAACCTCTTCACGCTTAAACCACTGAATCGATTTTGATGGAATTTGGCATGGAAATAGTTTAAGATCTGAGGAAGGACATAGGATAGTTTTCATCCTGGAAATTATCACTAAAAAGATTGAAGAGTGAGTAAGTAATTCATGATGACATTGATGACCCTGTAGGAAATGTAATTATTGGACCAAGCAAGTACAATTGCTCTTACATTTGCTTAGGCGCTTTTAATAATCCCTTTTATTAATTAAGGTGATTAGGTGGATATCTATCGTGTTGTACGAGGTTGCTTCCATACTTCCAAGTTCCACGCGGACGTAGTCGCGGGCAAAAGCTAGTATTTCATATTTCTAACAGGTGTAATTGGGCTCCGTGTAATTAAGATACGTAGCTCCGTGTTACACGGAGATGCGTTTCTTAAGTTTCTTACGAGCGGATCCGATCCGTCCGTGACGTTTAGTGAAGATTCTATGCGTGTCTTTAAGACCTAGGAATTTAATGTGTGATTCATGTTTTTAATTTCAGTTTCTTTGCTTTTGTTAAAAAGAAACACCTGGAATCAATGCAAAACTGAAACCCAAGTTTAATTAAAATATAAATAAACTGCAAAGCCGCGCGGGAAAAAGGGAGTCGTGCGGGAAAGAGGGAGCCGCGCGGGGAGGAGAAAGCCGCGCGGGGAGGAGGGAGCCGCGCGGGAAGGAGGGAGCCGCGCGGGGAGGAGGGAGCCGCGCGGGGAGGAGGGAGCCGCGCGGGGAGGAGGGAGCCGCGCGGGGAGGAGGGAGCCGCGCGGGAAGGAGGGAGCCGCGCGGGGAGGAGGGAGCCGCGCGGTGAGGAGGGAGCCGCGCGGGGAGGAGGGAGCCGCGCGGGGAGGAGGGAGCCGCGCGGGAAGGAGGGAGCCGCGCGGGGAGGAGGGAGGCGCGCGGGGAGGAGGGAGCCGCGCGGGGAGGAGGGAGCAGCGCGGGGAGGAGGGAGCCGCGCGGGGAGGAGGGAGCCGCGCGGGGAGGAGGGAGCAGCGCGGGGAGGAGGGAGCCGCGCGGGGAAGAGGCAGCCGCGCGGAGAGATTTAGTGGACATATTTTTTTTATGTCCTCTCCTCCCATAGAGTATTATAGGGAGTTTAAATGGTCGTAAAACACCCCACGATGAGGGCCATAAAAAGAGATAACGCGCGGACACGAGGGAACCGCGCGGCGAACGCGAGCCCTGACGCTGCGGGCGCCCGTACTGTAATACTAACTATTTTCCGGCGTCTAATGTGATGTGTTACGTTTGTGATACGCGCGGATACGCTAAAGTGTGCTAAGGAGGTCGAAGGCCAATCGTGTAGGTTATGAGTCGCTTGCGGTACATACCAATGCGGATCGGACAGCTGTCGATTTTAGAGTGGTACTCGATGCTCAGGTTCCGCGCGCCCTCGATACCGCTCGACGCCGGGTCTTCGTGGTCTATGTACAGCGGCCATTGCACTGGAACAATTCAATTCAATTATAAGAGTAGAACTAAGATATCGCCGATACCTTAATAGAATAGAATAGAATAGAATATATTTATTTGTCAAACATAGGTACAAAGTAGTTGTTACATTAGACAGAAGTTCTCTATGTCTTGCCACTAGGCGTACAAATTTGTGGGTTAAGTATTCGACCCTAATATAAGTTAACCAAGGAAATAAATTAAAATTAATACAATGTCAGCAGGTAGAAAATAAAAAATATGATAATACTAGAATTTAAAACAATATTAACTAAATTATATAAAACAATTACAAATCAATGTCATTAAGAAAGTCTTGCGTATTATAGTAACACTTTTCGATCAATATTGATGTTAGTTGTTTTTTAAACTTATCTAAATTCAAGTCCCTGATATTAGGTGGAATTTTATTGTATATTTGGGGTGCCATCCCCAAAATGCTTTTTCGCACTAATGCAGTCTTACAGTCTTTACTGCGTAACATGTTTTGATATTGCGACCGAGTAGGTAGCTTGCGTGTGTTATTAATTTTATTAAATAAACTAGGATTACACTTAACGAATATTGCTATTTCTAAAATATACAAACAGGGCAATGTCAAAATATTGAGTGACTTGAAATAAGGGCTGCAACTATCCGTTACGTTCAAGCCACACATAGCTCTTATGCACCTTTTTTGTGCTTTAAATGCTATCTCCTTATCTACAGAATTGCCCCAGAATATCAATCCATATCTTAAGGTTGACATTACGAGACCGTGGTAAGCTACCAGTAAGGCATTAGTGTTAATAGTTTTCGAAAGTTTAAAAAGAGCAAACGCCGATTTGCTTAACTTTTTACAAATTTCACCTTTCACCTTAGAGTACAAACATACTAACTTTTCGGAATACCTTGCTGCAGGAGCAGTGCACAACTCTGTGTAGTTTAAATTTCATTAGCAAAATAACTGTAATTACTACGAGTGTGAAGTAAGGTATCGTATGTAGGGCTGTAGGTCGGTCTGGGTCATAGTCAAATTTAGGTTCAAGTCTTTTCTGTGGACATATGCGACATTAAGGATTCTAGGGCCTAATGTTCTAATAAAACTCGTATGAGAATAAAGAATGTTCCCATGTAATAGGTTATATTGCTATTACATGGGAACATTCTATATTCTCAATACGAGTTTTATTAGAAAATTATGCCCTTTAATCCTCGTACAAGCACTTACCTTTTAACCATGGGAGGTACAACTTTTATTTTTTATTCTCTTCTTTCAGGTACCATGAACTATCCTCTAGTGAGCATCTCACAGCTGATGATTAATGCCATGTATGGCATATACATATATCGTAACAAAAATGACAGAATAAATTTTATGTAATATTTTGATACAAAGTTTAATACTATACCAAAGTTAGCGAAGATCAGGCTTCGCCGGAAGGTCTTGGAATACCGAAAGACCAGTGGCACCAATGCCACATGGAACACCAGAAGGCCAGCGGTGATTGCGCCTCCGAGCAGGAACACCCTGTATCAAATACTTTGTTTAACTATCTATGGTAATATTTTGGGGTTTCTGCTCCACGTTACACATTTAAATTATTTTTCTTCTTGATTCTACTTTTGACAACGGTAACAGGAAAGTTACCGAAACGTCAGCCTCAAATAATTAATACACACAATATATCCGTTTAAATCATTTAATTTAAATATCTATCAATACATTGGTTCACACTCGTACTATTTAATTACAATAGGCTAGTTGACCCATTTTTGAAATAAACTTGAAATGGTTAATAATGATCTTGAAAAAAATGTCTTGTATATTTGTGAAAGCTTGAAATTTCATCAAGAGTCAAAAACGCCGTCAGAAATAAAAAAAAATTAGCTTAAAAAAATTTGACATGAGTCTATTATTTGGCCAATGAAATTAAATCCACATAGATTGTGCACTGATGTCCTAATTATAACGACTTTTACGAAAAGTTAGTACTTCTTAAGAGGCCATATTTTACTGCAATTAGTGGTTGGCTACTATGGCCGTCCTTCTCTGACACCCTTCGCTAGAGCAAGATGCAAATAATGGCAAGGCCACAAAAAAAAAACATTGTCTGTTTAGAAGCTCCTTTAGAGTATTACGTAGTAAGTACTTTGTTTTTGTGGTTGTACCAATAACTGTTTTTAAGCTTTGATGATTGTTCAAATGTCAAAATGTTTACATATAAAGGCACTTGGAACAAAATGTTTACTTCATATTATAACTACTTTTTCTGATAAAGTCCAGCACTATTTTGTGTTAAGACCCTTCACATAAAATACATTTAATCAGTCAGAGAAGTACCATACTATTAGGAAATCAATGTAAGTACTTAAAAATAGATACAATTCCTTTATAAAATGTATAGGTAATAATTTATATATAGTATATATTGTACTATACATTGCTATCATATACAAAACAGACTAATAAATGGCAAGAAGCCAATTACGCCACATTTTGAAACATTGCAATGAATTTGCAAATGTTCATCCATTACCTATAAAAAATTACCATATTCTTTTTCTTTCATCTACAGAATACACAACAAATTTTTGGCAACTCTTCAGAAAACCTGTTAAACAATTGTTCGAATTGTTGCATTATATTTGTCTAAATAATTACAAAGGTTCCACAACATCTATACTTACGTTAATTTTGTTAACCAAAAACTTACCGGTTTACGCTATATAAAGTCGGCAATCGCATTTGTCACCATGGCTGTTGAGGAAGGACCTTAATTGAGTAAAAAGGTAATTAAAAAAAAACTTACACGACGGTGTATAAAAACACGCAGATCAAAAATCCCTCTAACATTTTACGCACTAAAAATCGATAAAACTGTATTAAATAACACCAAAAACTTGAATGAAATGATTGTTAGTTAATAATTAAAGTGCACATTAAAGCTTAAAACATGCAATGTTATAATTCATAGCTAAATTAATTGAAAACCGAAGATAATCTTATAACATAAAATAATTCAAATAAAACATTGACACACTGGAACTATGACGGAACTAACATTGAAGTCGTTGCTGATTTTCATGAAAAAACGAAGCAGATTTAATTATGTATGTAATTTATTGTAATTAACTGAATGAATAACGTAATAACAGTAACGAATCGATTTAGACCTCTTGAAGAAGATTGAGCTAAACCTTCGAACTTTTGACACATTGGCAACTTGGCATTTTGTGACGTTGACAGTTGAGTGACAGCAGAAAAATAGTGTTGTTCGTTCATGGAACCGTTTATCAGTTACCGGTCTAGTCCGTTTAGAGTGCATCTAGAGGTTAAAACACACCACGCCAACTGACTCACTTTGTATGGTTTGACAGTTCATTTTGCTTCGAAGAGTTAGCATATTTTTTAGTGTAACTATTGTCTAGTAGTATAATAGTATATGTAGCAATAAAGTTATAAATGAATAAAACTTATCATCGTGGTAAATAATTTAATAAAATCAAAAATTAAGTATAAAAGTTTGTTTTGTACACATTATTGCATTGCTTAACTTACGAATAAATTAACGGTTTTGAATTACAGTACGACAAGAAAGTAGTTTTAAAGTTGCAATAAAGTAGTGTCGTCCCTTTCTAATCAATCTAAGAAAAATGGGACGATACTACAGTATAGGCGCTTTTTGAGTTCTACACTTAATCGTCGGATTTTACACGTCTGTCATGATTAAAGACGACCTTTATTTCTAGGAAAGAAAGGCACCGGTGATCGTATTATTTTCACTTTTTTGCCATTTTCGTCATAAATGTCCAATTTAGGTGATGTGAAGCATCTAATCTCAATAAGTTCTGTCGTTAATATTTCATTTTTCACATTTGCAGCTTTCATTATGTCTCTCACAGTTGGCGCATAAAAATGATATTTTCCATACAAGCTTTCATAATCACCAATAACACTCCCAGTTAAAAATGCAGCATAGATGATTTTAACCAATACAATTGTTTTTTGCACAGATAGCTTCGTAGTAATAGTTTTCAATGGTTTCACTTCAAAGTAGCCTTTTTCGGAGAGTCCGACATCCAAGAATTTACTCCTTATCTGATCATCGCGCCATTTATTAATATATTGAAAATGGTTATTGTTCAAATTGATGATCAGGTCATAATAAATATCATCATTGGGTACTCCACTCTTGGACCATGTTGAATATATTACGTTCTCTACGGTCATAAAGCTACTTGCATTTATTCTCACAGATTCAGATGCGTTGTTGGTATATTTGTGTAATTTTGAAATGATATCTCCAGAGACAGTTTCTAATACTTCGACGTTTTTAATATACATTTTCCTTTCTACTGGTTCCCATTTAAACTGTTTGAACAAATTGTCGTATAGTGTGGGGTCTTTTAAAAAATAGTTATCAGGTACTTTACCAAGTTCAATCCTGAATCCTCGGTTTATATTCAAATTAGTAATGTTAAAAATGTCTACTTCTTTCTCAGTGTTAAGTTTAACATCAGTGCCTGATGTCTTGACAACGACATCTTTCTTATGGGTTGCTACAGTTATGTTAATAGTTAGTCTAGCTTCTGCTATTAGCGGAATAATTACAAACAACACTATTTTCGAAACCATTTTTCTGCACTATTCACTTGTGTATTATCCATGGGTACTGCAGTGACTAATCGATTATTTGTGTCTCATTTATTGAAGACAAGCTCGATGTAGTATTACGTATTATAAAACCTTTATTTAGATCGATAAGTAATACTAGTACTATCCTACTAGTACCGTATATAACTATTGAAGTTGTCGGAAAAAATAATTTCAACAGACATGTTTAAACGAAAATATATAAATAATGTATTTTTATTAATAATTTATCAATCCATACTATACTATACTATACTAATATTATAAATGCGAAAGTGTGTCTGTCTGTCTGTCTGTCTGTCTGTCTGTCTGTCTGTCTGTTACCTCTTCACGCTTAAACCGCTGAACCGATTTAGATGAAATTTGGTATATAGATAGTTTCAGTCCCGGGGAAGGACATAGGATACTTTTCATCCCGAATAAATGTAGTGTTCCCGTGGGATGAGCGGGTAACACCGCGGGGCACAGCTAGTATCGAATAATTTCCTTTTTCATTTGCTACAGAAAAAAGGAAAATACAAAATAGTTAATGTCTAAGCTTTACTGGTGTGTAGTACCTACTTTTTTTTTGGTATTGGCTATTTTATTTATGCACTTTACTAAAAAAGTAACATACAAACAAACGAAAACTATATTTATTTAGTAGTAAAACGAAACCGTTTATTTATATAGCTTGACCCTAGTTATCATAATATATCGGAGAAGGTCATGAGTATAATATTATAATATGAGTATAATATATTTTGTATTTACTTGTACTCTAGATCCTCTCTGTACCATCAGATTTCTAATTTGCACCCACTTCTAGTATCTCTGTTTGGCCCTATGGTTGACTGGTAAAGAATGCCATTTGGCATTAAGTCCGCCATTTGTACTGACTTGTTTTGTGCAATAAAGTTTAAATAAATAAATAAAATAAATAATATTATAACCTTAATTAATAAAACAGTTGTTGGATTGTCCATACTTATATGACCATTATTACCTATACATTAGCTTGTTTTTACTTTGATACTAAATAATTAGCCCAATTAGCATATGAACATGTACACGATAATTAAAAAAATACTATGCCAAGTTTGAAGTGATTTTAACATATAAATTGAATATGTTTTGAGTACATTTCAGTATATTAGGTACTAAAGAACAGAAATTCCCAGTTTTAATGTTATTGTAAACGCACTTAGCAGCTATTATTAAATTGACACATTTTCATAAAAGATTTCAGTAGTCAGTTTATTCATCACAAATTGTTTAGTTAATTGCATCGAAACAAAATACATCCAAACATATAATTCATACCTATACATAGTTCAGGAACTTAATTATTGGAGTTTGATTCGAAATAGCTGCCGCTACTTTGAAAAATTCTGACGAACCCGATTCATAAGAGTGACCTCTAGGCGAGAACAGCTGGATATACGTAAGAATGTTGGACCAAGCTGAAACGGAGACGATTCGCTCACTTGGTCAATTAATAAGATAATTTTCACATAATAATAGGTCAACAGATAAAGATTTAAATGTCATTGAGTGTCTAAAATTCCAATGAATTGTATATTTTTCTGCTACTGATTACAACGTAGAGATAATTATTCGGTCAAAGATCATCTTCGGTACCACAAATATTCCTTTAGTCGTTTGACTATTTAAGAATTAAGTCAATGTGTGTGATAATTGTTAAAAAATAATTAGTAAAATTAAATATTTTTTTACAACAACATGGAACTTAAATTCATAGTGGTTTGTTTTATTTTGAAGACAGTTTGTGCTAAAATATCTCTGAATATAAAAACCGATTCAAGCATAAGCAATGTATCGGTTATTTACTCTGGTGCAGACTCTAAAGTGGTGAATGCTCTCGATATTGACCGTTTCAATCTCAGAGGGCAAAAATTCAAAGACGCTGTGAAAACTCACTTCGGAAAAAAACCAAGCAATATTTACTTCAAATCTCCTACACCTTGGGGTGATTTGTATAAGAAATACAACTGGGAACAAGTAACTAGAGTTATATCAGTAAAATCAGTGAGAGTACATGATGCAAAAACGAAACCAGTTATAGTATTGTCACACGATTTCGAGAACGCATCTAATAAAACCATCAAAGTGAACACGGGAATAAGTCAGACAATCGAAAACACGTTGACGACAAGTTGGACAAAAAATCAAGGAATATTAATTTCACAAGAGGTGGAGTACGATTTAAATATTTTGGTCGCAAAAATATCTGGTACTACCGGGTTGACGTACAGCTCTAGTCTAGGGAAGAGCGAAGAGAAATCCGAATCGGTAACAGTTGGCGCGACTAGTGCTGTAGAAACGGAATTGGCGCCAGGGCAAGCAGTGACAGCTGTCCTTTCTGCCAACCGCGGCCATTTTGAAATTGAGGTGCTTTATAAAATAGTGCTAACAGGAAACCTTGCGGTGAATTTTAAACGTGGAAATAATGGTCATCATTTCTGGGGACCACTAATTGAGAATATTTTTGAAGAGGCTGGTTTGAAGAATGAATTAACGGAGACAGAGCATATTAAGGTTGGATTTTATTCAGAAGCTTCTTTGAAGGTGTTTGATAAAGTTACCGGGCTACCATTATAAAACGTTCACCTTGTGATTCAATAAAAGTACATATTTTTAAACAATTTGTTTTATTCCACTAGCTAGGTACCTACTCCATGTCACCTTTGAAAACAGTCCGTATTTTAATTATTTACATGAATACGGTCCCCACGGTAGTATGGGGACTACCGGCGTCGTCTCAAATTATAGATTTTATTTTGTCGTTGTTTTGGCGCCGCGTATCTTTTTAGGGTTCCGTAGTCAACTAGGAACCCTTATAGTTTCGCTATGTCTGTCTGTCCTTCTGTTCGTCCGCGGCTTAGCTCCGTAATCATTAGTACTAGAAAGCTGAAATTTGGTATGAGTATGTGTATGTACTACGCCGACAAAACGGTAAAATAAAAAGTTAAAAAAATTTTTTTTTTCGGGTACCTCTTGAGCACCTAAAGTGGGGGTGATTTTTTTTTTTCGTTTCAACACTAGTGTGTGGAGTGTCGTTGAATAGGTCTTTTAAAAATAATAGGGGTCTTCTAACATTATTTTTTGATAAAGTCAGCTGTTTTGTAAATATTCGCTCCAAAATTAAAAAAAATAGCGTCCCCCCCTCTAACTTTTCAACCACGAGTCAAAAAATTATGGAAAAATTCATGAAAATGAGGCCTTATAATTAATTAATTACTTTCAATCAAAACTATATTGAACAAAATCGGTCGAACCGTTTTTGAGTTGTCGCAAAATTTCATAATTTTCTTAAAAGGACGTAAGTTGACTTCCAGAAGGTATTAGTAACTAACTACAGCCACTTTGACTTTTACGACCTTTTTATAGAGCTTGAAATCTTTCTCGTAACTTCAGTACCTATTGTAAAGGATGAGCAAATACGGAACCCTACACTGAGCGTGGCCCGACATGCTCTTGGCCGGTTATTTCACGTCTGATATTTCGCTATCCATGAACCAAAATTGATTAATATTTGTCCGGCCATTTCGATACCTCCTACGTATACTGATGCAACTGACATTTTTACGATTTTCGTTTTTTTGCATATTTAGGATCAAAATACTTATATCTACATGCTATAAAATTTTCATGACAAAATTACTGCTAGTTTTCGAAATAAAGTGACGTATACTGATACAACTAACACCGTTTTTTAATTTAGAACATCGTATACTGAGATAAGTCACTTGTACCACTGTACGCAGTACACCTATCAAGTACAAGTGGCAGTTATCTCAGTATGCTTGCTCGTCATCGTTGCGGACGTAAGATGTCCCACTATGCGCGACGGACAGTCGATGCGGCCTACGTCTTTTCTACCTACTACGTATCAAATTAGGCTTACTTTTGGTTATGATACAGTTTTCTCCAATCAGTACCGATGGTTGTTTGGAGTACAATAATAGCCATATGTCGCCATTACCTACAGTAAACCAGAGTCACCACTAGGGCTGCCATCCGACCGGGTTACTCCGGATTTGTCCTAGTTTGAAGCCGTCCGGGGCCGTCCGGGGGCCGTCCGGGGCTTAATGTCAATAAAAAATAAAGCAATTTTTTTTATTTTATTAATGGGGGAAATGCAAGTTACGCCAAATGTCCGGGTTTTTTAAGTCTTTGTCCGTATTCGGCGAATTTAGAGATGGCAGCTGCTTAGTTGGCACGACAGGCAATTGTAAAGTAAAATATCAAAAAAGATGTCGAATATTTGGACGAACAAAGAAAGTAAAAATCTAATCATGAGTTTAAATAAAAAAATAATACGGGAAAAACAACCTAAGAAAACAAATAATAAACATATAAGACAAAAATTATGTTAAATTTTAGTGTCTGAACGGATTTTTTTTTTAAATAATAAATAAATTTTTAGGGACCATCTTATACGAATCGACCCAGTGTCCCAAGCAAAGTAAAGCTTGTACTATGGGTA
Source organism: Apotomis capreana (assembly GCA_947623375.1). Taxonomy (NCBI): domain Eukaryota; kingdom Metazoa; phylum Arthropoda; class Insecta; order Lepidoptera; family Tortricidae; genus Apotomis; species Apotomis capreana. The sequence continues at coordinate 7,217,318 of OX392520.1, forward strand.
CAAGATGACGATAATATATATACATACTTTATAAAGTACATGTAGAGATAACATCCATGACCAGGAATAAATATTCAAGTTCATCACACACATTTTTGCTGGCGGCTGTTTGAATTTGATTGAAATGTATAATTTGTACAAGGAGTCGTATTCTACCAAATACGAAGCGCAAGCTTAGTCTGTTCGACAATACTTGATATTTTCAGTCAAAATATTAAGTTGACGCTTGTCACATTTACGAGAATTTGAAAACACGTACTGAAAAACAAACATCCAAACACATTGGCACATGAAGGAAAGAGACTTGAAATAAATAGAAAAAAAAACTCAAACTTAACAAAAAAATGCGACTGCTGTATTCGACCTTCAAAAACCTTGTCATCTCACGGTAATATAAGCATGTTTTATTACAATAAAAACAAACTGTATAATTCACAGCATTTGGTTTGGGAATGCTACTTGTTAGGTACTGTTGACATGACTAAATGACAAATTATTTGACTTAATTAAATTAATACTTCAAGATGATGTAGATGAATTCAGGTTTTGGTCTGACAATTCTGATGGACAAAATAGGAACCGGAATCTACTATATATAAATATTAAAACAGTAATAATGTTGATAATACCGCTGTAAGAAAGACAAAAACACCATTCCCTAAATGCGGGCTGTGATTTTAATTACCTTTTAAATAAACGTAATTTTAGTGTAAATTTGCTTTATTTATTGTCTTTCAAACGTAATTTGCTTAAATATCCTAAATACCAACCTCTGAACTTACTATATTGGACATAACATACAAAATAACCTTAACAGTATACTGGTACATAACGGAATGATTCAGGCGTATACTGGTACAAGTGACAAATCAGATGAAACTAACCGATCAGTTCCATCCAAACACGAGCTATGAGTTTGTTTATATATCTAATAAATGATACATGTCCATAATAGGCATAATAATAATATAATTATCCATATTCATCTAATCATAGTTTACGACGTGGGAGACCAGGGATGGACGTAACAATTTTCGATTTCTTCGTAATATCTCACACATCTTTAAGAATATCAAGATTCTAATCAATACAAATGATAGATTAGTCTTTCAGCTATCTTTAACGATCACCTTAAATGCAACTGATATATGAGATTTTGAGAAAAATGAGCAAAAAAAAAATTTGGAATCTGTTACAACCATCCCTAGGGGTAGGGCTGGTTGTAACAGTATCAGGGGATGCTTGTAACAATTCAAATAAATACTATGTATCTTTCATAATCAACATTATTATTTATCACAAAACAACATTATTATTCTTATTTATCAATCAGCCTTTTAGGTCTTACAATAATATCACAATAATCAAACTATCTATTAAACACTTCTGAAACATATAAAATAATGTCACAATAATCAAAACTAATTATTAAATGCTTCTGAAACATGACAAATAATCTTCAAAACTAATCAACAATCTCAGTCAGACAAACAGTTATGACAGATATAACTTCTTTCATTATTAGTGCAATCTTCATGAGCCCATTGGTGACACTCGAGGCATTTGCACCCATTTTTCATTTGACCTGCTGTTTGCATATGATTCCATACAGACTAGACAAAAGCAATCCTCGCTATCTGAGCTATCAGTATTCTTTGTTAATCTAGAACCCTTTTTCTTCTTTGGTGCTTTATTTCCCTTTTTTTTCATATTTTTTTTAACAACTGGTGTCCTTGGTTTTTTTATTTCTTTGGCAGTCTGCAAAATGGGTTTCTTAACTTCTTTGGCTCTGAGCTTTCTTTCCTCTTGTTCTTGAATTTCAAGCTTGTTTGGTGTATCAGTCATTATTGCTGTTTTCCTCCCTTTCTTCCCTTTCCATTATTCTTCCTTGGTCCTGCTTTTGGTAGGGGCTTAATTTGATAGGGACTAAACTATATCATTGTAACGTCCTGTACAGTAGCTGAAGAGGTAGATGGGAAGTTTAAATTATGAGATGATATTGATGGTACAGAGACATCTACTTCCGAAATAGTCGATGAAGCTGAGGCTGTTGGTGGCAAAGTTAATTCAGGAGGACTTCTTGGCAACAATGGTGATGCTGGCAAAGACGGTGAACCTACCAATGGTGGTGTTACTAATGGCGATGGTGAGCGTAACTCGCACCGTTCGGCCAGTAAATTATCAGTCGAAATTGCATGATCGCGTGATGGTGGTGAACAGGACATTGCATCAATCTGACGACTTGTTGACGGAATAGAAAAATAGAAAAAATAAATCTGTGTAGCTCTGAAATATAAGAAATACAGTAAAATATGCTTTGAGTTATTACGATAATAATCGGGATGAAAGTAACAAGTTGTTACTTTCATCCCGATCTATAAATTCTCCCGAATATGACAAACACGTGCTTATACCTTACAAAAACCGTCGTAAATGTACCATTCCGGATGCCAAAACATAAAGACGAATAGTTGTGCTATTTAACTCACACATAACACACAAGCTACAACATCACATAATTAAAACAATCACCGTTGAAAAAAACGATCAAAACTTACTTTTCGCGTAATTTTTCGGCACCGACTCAATACGTCAACAACCTGGCGGCACAGCGCCGTGAGCGCAACTGAGGGAAGGGGGGGTTCAAAATGGCGTATGTCGGTAAAACAGCCGTCCTTGTAGCCAACATAATTCGTTCAAAAACTCACTTGTTACGTTCATCCCGTGTTACTTTCATACCTGGTCTCCCCTATACTGGATCAAGTGGTAGTTGTATCAGTATACCAAAAACTTAGAACTAGTATATTTCACGTATACTGGTATAACTACCTTTTTTACTAAAAGTACAATTAATTTTGAAATAGTAAATATGTAGATTTAAGGAAAATATATTCATTAAAAGTATTTGAAATTTTCATTACATTATTTCAACGTATGAGTTAGTTATGGCACTTCATACCTTTGAACAGCCGTCCTGTAAAATCGTGATTTTGCACTTATATCAGTATACGTAGGAGGTATCGATTTGTGTGTGATGAGAAGACAACAGATGGCGCCAGACTGGTATGCTCGCTGTTAAGATTTTGCCTGAAACCCCTCTATAATAGAAAAGTGATTTTCAACACAAATCAAGACCGTTATAATACTTATTTTTTTATTTTTTATGAAAGCAGTAACGTCTGCTAAAAATGATTTAATCTAACGAAAAGCTATAAGCCTGTACTGAGCGACCAACTTAACTTTGCTGTTGGAAAACTTTTGTCCTCCTACATAGGTTGGAATTAGTTTACCAACTGCAAATAAGTTTATATCGCAAAAAATATATTTAATGTCATTGTAAAGTAAAGGTTTTCGGACCTGTTTATTCACTGTGCTTAGATACATTATGTTGCTTCTTGGCAAATTTCATGATTCTAGGTCAACAGGAAGTTTAGATTTTCATTATGTCGTCAGCAACAAAAACAAATGCAGCATTTAAACGTTCGTATCTTTTGATTGCGTTGACTTAGAAGTTGATTTTTACGGCTCCAATTGATTGCAGACTTGAATGTTTGATGTTAATTTCAGCTTGATACCTCCACACGCTCCACAGAAAAGGGTCTTGACAGACAGACAGACAGATGGACAACAAAGTGAACCCTTAAATGGACAGTGGTCCCTATGATGGCCATCGTTATTAAAACTGACAAACAGTGATGAAGTATAAATTCGATTGTTAGTTAGTGACCACTTACCATTGAAGGGTTAACGCAGGTTCCTTCTTTGCCGATTGAGCTACCGGAACCCTAAAAACACATGTCGCGACAGACTGAGAACCACCTTTTTTAAGTTTTTGCAAGTTGCACTAGGGTATCCTTATGCCAAAGGATGAAGATTCCGTTGAAATTTTTTTCATTTCATAGAGTTTTCATTTCTGAAGTCATATCACGAAGATGAGTGAGTGCCTCTCCCGTCTATCATTCGCCCAACCTCAGTCAACTTCGCGAGTTGGACTGTGCTGCCGGTAAAAGTGCTCTCTCACCGCGAGTATTCACCTGTAACAAAGAACTGTCTTGACTCTTGACTTTTCCCAAAATAAAGGTGAATTTATACTTAGCAAGATGAATTAGGACATCCTTACGAAGGATGACCAGAAGGTACGACCTCGAACCTTATGCAACGCGTTATCTATTACTGCTATTAAACGGATTGGACTCATTTGGAACACTCTTTCAACGAACTCGATGGCCTTTTATTTAATGAAGGCTGGTTGCTCAGGCTTAAACTCAGATTGAGTTTTGATTATTTTTATTAAAGCAGTAACGTCTCCTAACGTAAACCAAATGTTTACAATGAAGCGAAACATTTAAAAACGGCTCTGTCATCAGGTTCGGTGGTCCAGTTGGTAGGACGCCCGTGTTGGCCCGGAAAGCCGTTGGAGACGCAGGTTCGAATCCTGCCTGAACCGTTAAATTTTTCGCTTACCTAATTGTAAACATTTGATTGAGTTTTGACTGAGCTACTCACGAGTTACTCAACTAGCCAACTCATGGTAGTGACTTTATCACTTCATAAAGGGTCTTGTGTTGGCAATTGTTTGTTGTACTGTATTAGAGACAGTTTCTGAAACGGTATTCCATATTGCCTCAGGGGAGACATGATAGAGCTTTAGTCTGTCCTATGGTACACCGAGTCTACATGTTCTACGAGCTCTGACGAGCGGCAATTTCATCAATGGCTGATTAATTCGTTTTTACGAGGTAAAAAGTAAGTAAAAAGATTGCCATTCTCTTGCTTTATTGACACTAAGAAGGACAAGCCGAAGCAATTATAATTAAAGGACCAATTTGAGTGCGTTTTTTTTAAATCAAAAGGCTTGTCCGTCGATATGGTTCTTAGCTATGTTTATAGTACGAGTAGTTTTCAAGATATTCAGCTTTAATTGGTACAAGAGACAAGGTCTCGGCCAATATTGAAGTTAAGAATTCCAAATTTTGTAGTTATGTTCAGTTTTAGTAGCATTTTGTATATCACTCATTTAATGAAGGTCTCGTGATGACCAGCTTCTTGTGTCAGTCTTGTTTTACATTTTTAATTTAGTTTATATAGCTAATAGCTTCATTTTAACTCCCAGTTAACCATCAATCAAGTCACCTCGTATCACCGGCCCAATTGAGTGCAACTATTGTCCAAAACGATTGCATGTTCACGCACGACCACTTTACACCTCACCAGTGCCAACCTTTCTTCACTTTAAACAAACGATAAACAACCCACATACAAGACAACAGGCTCTATGCTTACTGAAGAAAAGATGTCAACTTTGCCCGACCAAATCGCTATTATCTTCCAAAATAACGAAAGTAAACTTTAAATTTTACGTAGTAAGATTATTTGAAACGTAAATGAGAGATCAAGCTAAAAGTCACATAATACTTTCAGTCAGTAAGGACCTAGTTGCGTTCGAATAATATTAGATTACAATCAGAAATTGTCTTTATTGACAATCAAGATTTTGGTATATTTTGCCTGGGAAAAAGTACAAATGTATTTTGGTTATAGGACAAGGTATGTTGCAGTCGGTTTGTGCGGTTTTCTGTTGTATTTCTATGACCGACGGTGAGGTACGTGGTAAAATGAGGTGTGACGAATGTGTATCTTGTTTGGCGTCCTTGGAAACACCTGATGTTAACTGGGCTAAGTGGTTTCCGGAAGTGACATTGAAGAGTCCGGTCGACATTCATGGATTGAGAACATCGGACCTTAGAGTTTAGTTTAGGAAGTTCGCATGAAATGAGGCCATAATAGATATACCTACCTACTTAACTAGTGGTTCTCTGATCTATCCGCCATTTTGAAAATGTACGAAAAATTGAATCGAGTAAAAATTATACTTATGCAACTAGCTGCGCCGCGCGGTGTTACCCGCTTATCCCACGGAAACACTAAATTTTGGGGATAAAAAGTAGCCTATGTGTTAATCCAAGGTGTCAGCTACCTTCATACCAAAATTTATCAAAATAGGTGAAGCTGTTTGAGCGTGAAAAAGTAACAAACATACACATAAACACACTCACAAAGTTTCCCCGTCATTCATAAAAGTTCATGAGAATCGGTTGAGAAATGTGACCTGTATCGGGAATGAATTTTTGACCAAACTGAAACGGAGACGCTTTGCTAGCTCGGTCAATAATTTGTATTAGAAATACTACAGAATTTTATACCCTAATCACAACTCCGAAACATCGATTCCATCTGTAACGTTCCGCCGAATTTTCATTTATCCGAAAACATTTTTTTCCTGAAACCCGTAATAATATTAGAGTTCTGTAAACATCGTTTTAAAAAACCCATTAGCTTAACTTTGTGTTATAACTTTTCTGAAATTATGACAAGTTTTGGAATAAAATGTCCGAGAGCACAAATTAAAAATCTTCGGACTACCCGGGGGTAACCACAGAATTCATCATTTTAAAGGATCTCTGAACATTTGCGCAACTATCTAGCGTCCAATTTACTACCAAAGCGTATCGCGCTTTATCCATCGGGCAATCCATATGACGACCTATTGTACTCCAAGTTTGCATTAAGTTTGCATCTAGTTTATATCGCGTCGCGTACAAACGAGGTGCAAACTTATACCTAACCGACAAACCGCTCTTATTTGCGTTAAGTTTGCACCTGGCTAGTATACGTTGCATACTAAGAAGGTGTAAACTTAGTAAACTTGCGTTGGCGAAGATTTGTTGATAATAATGCGTCGATTGACATTCCTTAAGTTATAGCGGTCGTGCGGAGAGCAAATTGGGTTTTTACTGTCGATAGTTTTGCAATACAATACATGTGTTTGAATAAGAAATTCCTTACAACACTTCCATGTCCTTGGCATCACAAATGGGTAACTCGACAAGAGGGGTTTCCGATTAGGGATTACAATTTGGTCCACTGTATCCGGATCCTGCCGGATCTGGCATCGTTTTGCCGGCTGTAATCGGCTAGTTGACCTATTTTTGAAATATATTTCATCATATTTGACTTAATATAGACTGAAAAATATATATTTAGGTTTCCTATGCTAAGTTTCCTATCCCTTCCTGTCCGTCTGTCCCTATGTATGCTTAGATCTTGAAAACTAAGCAACGTGTCTCTGTGTCCTACGTGGGTTTATGCACTCAGTAAGTGCTAGTGTTCGCCGGCTACGCCCTTTGCGCTCAGCTCAGACAAAATCGGCACGCACTGGTAGCGTCACACACCGCCGTTCGTGCCACGATCAAACAAAATATTTGTTGTCTAGTAACAAAAAAATAACCGACTTGAAAAGAAACCGAAAAGCCAAAAATAATACGTTCATTTACAGATTACATTTGAATCACCTTTTGAATTCGGTGTCCAAACTTCACGTAAACTTCATTATAGAACAAAAATATACAACCGAATTGAGAACCTCCTTTTTTGAAGTCTGTTAAAAATGTCACGATCGCCTTTACGGTTTTACGTATGAGACGTTAAAAGCAAACATGCTTATATGTTAATTTCTACTGATTTTCATCTAATAAAATCTTGAGGCGTCGATATCCCACAGGGTTTTCTTTGATTTAGATCTATAGTGTCGGTCTTTTCAGTCACCAATGGTGGTTTACAAACCGAAGACCACACCGAAGCACGTGTGCCGAGGAGTGAAAGGACGAAACCGTGCACCCAGGCACTGCTCCGCAGGCGTAGTTAGGTGCACTCAGGCGTAGTTGAACTACTATTTACCGCGGTTCGCGGTGCGTTCGGAGCACAGACCACCCCCACGGGGTTGGGGTTGGGGGTTGTCTGTGGTTCGGAGCTTCGGAGTAGGAATTGGATTGGAACTGCAATTTTGTATTGACGCAAATGTGTCTATATGCGTTCTTTCTAAATTGTAGTTATATTACAGAACACTGTTTAGTGGAACTACGACAAAAAGGTGGAGCGACGACATTCGTGGGACAGCGGATCGTAACTGGAGGAGGAGAGCTGAAAATCGAGCTCAGTGGCGTGCCATGGGAGAGGCCTATGTCCAGCAGCACTGGTATGGGCTGATGATGATGATGGTGATGTTGAGTGTGGAGTGCTGTTGTCGGATGTACGCAGCCCGGACTGCCTCACGACGGAGGCAGATCGTGTAGACCCGAAAAACGCACTCCACTCATTTCTAATATACGAAGGCTCAGACTTCCTGAGTGTAATAATGTAAACGGGACACATCAGCGTCGTCGGCATAGCGAGACAAAGCAGATATTTGGGTCCAGTCGGTGCGATACCGCACTTATTAGGCTAGTTGACATTGCATCCGTGCGAAGCCGGGGCGGGTCGCTAGTAATAAATAAAATAAATATCAAATCATCTCACACGAATTGACCTAGTACCGAATTAAGCTCAAAAAGGCTTGTCCTATGGGTGTTAGACCAAGACATACATACTTATATAGATAAAATATATACTTAAATACATAAAACATCCATGACCCAGGTACAAATAAACAATTGCACATGACTGATCGGCTCCAATTTGGCACCCTATCTGTTACTTCAGTATTTGCAGTGATATGAAAACAATCAGGTTATCTTTATCTTCATCTAATGCTGCAGCGTCAGCAGTGGAACCTGACTGCTACGTAATTCCTGTGGAATTGCTTTTGAATGCCCGCGCGAGCCCCTAGCCGATGTGGGGCCCCTAGACAGCTGCCTACTCTACTCTGTGTAAAGGTTAATCCAGCCCTGGTTCTGTCTAATTCACGCTCTTTTGACAACAAGTAGTATATCTATTACGTTAGTTTTTGGGTAGGTATGCCCAATATTTGACTGCTCTAATACAAGTAGATGATCGAGATCAATACTCAATCTTGATGATGCGTATCATTACTATGTTACCACGAAGGTTCTACATTAAAACCTAACACACACGAAAACCACACTACAGCACATCACCCCATACCATCAGAGCACATAATCCAATGATTGCAAGCTTCGAAAACGCATATAATGCTTGTCCTTTGCACTATTGTCAAACCACTACATTTGTGACTCAATGCAAGAATTCGGTATCGTAAAGAACGGTAATAAGATACTGAATTAGATTGACTTTCAGTTTCGAAAACGTATTTTATGTTGGTCGGGGTTTCATTGTTGATTTTGAACAAGCAATTGGCCAGAACATAACATGAGTCGATCTTCTTTTGTTACATGGGAATAAAGAACAAAATAGTTTGGGATGTGGTCTCAAAATCGCAAGTCGTATTTTGTGATGGTCATTGAAAAGTTTGGAGTATAAATAGGCTAGGTTGGTTGGGATTGACACATTCAACTGTTTGTCTTACAACGTGCTGTATCTACTAAACTTTTAGGTAGGTTAAATGTGTAGAATGTGGAAGAGTGTGGACAAGTGTAGAAATGGGGTTGTTTCCACTTTGAAAATTAAAGTGTAATTTTTAAATCGTTATATCTGGTTGTGAGAAGAGAATTTCAAAATATGTATAAAATTCCATGAATTCATTTGGATAAAAAAAAACAAAGAAGAAACATTTCGATGCAAGTTTATCGTGTAAATATTTAAAAATCCTCTGGAACAAGTAATTAATACTTTATAATACCTGATAGAAAACAAACAAATGCTAGAAAAGTATTTAGATACACACTTTTAAATGTTATGGTTTTTTTACTTAGAACAGCTTTTCATGACCTGCCTCGTATTTAAAATGAAAAGTAGTCACTTTAACTGTGATGCGTGAATTGACTGAAAGTGCCTTGCACCTTGCTTGTGCACCCCTTCGATTAATAATGTGCTATTCTTATGTATTATTAATTTAAGTGTGTTTTGTTCCAGATAATATAAATTGCTTGATCTCAGAGCAACATCATGAAGGTAATTTGCAAAATATTCAAATAAATAAATGTTTAAGGGTGCTCCAAGTAAACAAATGAAATTCATTAAAAATTGTTTTATATGAAAATTTAATTTGCTTGTTGTTACAATACAGGTGAGAGATTCTAAAACGATAAAAGTCGTCATCTGTCCTAAAGATATAGTTTTTATTCCAATGAATTATTAACTGTTTTTCGTACACCTTCACGAAATGAGATTTAAAAAAAAAATCTTATTACTTCTAAATGTACAAAATTTCGTAAAATATACATTGTACGTATTTCCCATTTCGTAATCAACATTATTAACTAATACCGAATGTTTGTATAGAATCTTTTTATCGATTCATATTTTTTATGTGGTAATACCACATTTTTATTTTTATAAATAATGACACAAAGGTAAATTAAGAAAGAAAAATTGAATCCCGCTTCGATTGCAGTAGATCGCATTCAATTTTTCTTTCTTAATTTACCTTTGTGTCATTATTTATAATAATACCGAATGGCTTGATTTTTAACCTCCGACAGAAAAGAGGGGTGTTATTAAGTTTATTTTATTAGTGTAGCATCCTAGTAGATTTAAATAGCAACCGTTCGTAATCGAAATATCTTTTCTTTCAGGCGTTCGTTCCTTTGATTTGTCTACTATCACTGGCGGCAGCCGAACCTCCAGTCGGGTAAGTGGAGCTCCATAGCCTATTCCACTATTTTCCTTCTTCAACAATTTTTTTTTTCATTATATGAAATGGCAGTTTATTACTAAATTACGTTACGAAATTTCAATCATTGTTTTTCAGCGACGGCTACGCTGCGGCACGATCAGGTCACGACCATGGTCACGACCATCACGACAACTCCGATTTCAGTCGCTCCCTCTCCACCGAATACGGACCACCTTCCCGCTTCGGCGCCCGATCTTTGTCCCAGGAATATGGTGCCCCTAGTGCTCGAGGACTTTCCCAGGAGTATGGAGCGCCAAGCACAAGAGGATTGTCCCAAGAATACGGAGCACCAAGCGCGAGAGGTCTCTCCCAAGAATATGGTGCCCCTAGCGCTAGGGGACTGTCTCAAGAATACGGCGTTCCTGGCCTCCGTGACGGTCTTTCCGAGGAATATGGTGCCCCAAGCGCCCGAGGCCTGTCATCAACTTACGGCGCACCAAACGCACGCTCTCAAGACTTCTCCCGCGGCCTTTCCCAGGAGTATGGTGCCCCTGGTCTCCGAAGCGGTCTTTCTCAGGAATACGGAGTGCCTGGCCTTAGGAACGCACCCTCAGACTCATATGGCGCTCCGTTAGAAAGAAACGCTCTTTCTTCCCAATACGGTGCTCCCGATTTCCGTTCAACTCCTTCTGAAGAGTACGGTGCGCCGTCTGCCCGCAGCTTTGGATCAGGCTTTGGTCAATCTCCTTCTCAAAAATACGGCGCTCCCAATGCCCGTAGCTCGTTCCGTTCCAACTCCATATCCCAAGAATATGGTGCTCCTTCTCTCCGATCCAACGACCAAGGTTACAGCTCTGGCCGAAACTCCTTCAAGTCTTCTTTCGGTAAAAGTCACGCCCGTTCCTCTAGCTTCTCCGCCCGATCTCCTTCGTCTCAATATGGTGCACCCAGTGCTAGGAGTTCCGATTCATATTCCAGCGCCAAAGGTGCCTCTTCGTATTCCGCACCCAGTGCTCGTCTGTCGGATTCCTATGGAGCTCCTGCTCAAAGAAGCCTATCCCAAGAGTACGGAGCACCTAGCAGCAGAGCTGCTGGACTGAAGACCGGTGCTTTTGCTTCGTCTTTCGCTTCTGCCAGGTAAATAAACATGTTTCTATTTGTTACTAGTTTTGCATCTTCAGATTCTGAATCTGAAGATATATAGATCTGAAGATTTGAAGGTCATAGGAACATCATTGCAAATGGTAAACTCACTTAAATATCATCTAATAAATGAAAAAATATACAAAACGCGAGTGTTCCGCTGCTTTTGATTTTATATTTTCAACTACAATAGGCCATCTTCTATTTCTTTCCAGGTCTTCTCCATCTACTAAATACGGCGCCCCATCAGCCAGGGACTCCATGCCCTCCGACCAATATGGCGTGCCAGAACAGTACGACTCTCTCTCCAACCAGGGGTACGGCTACGCCAGGGGAGCTTCAGATGAGCTGTTGAACCAGGTTTGTGTCTAAGTGAACTCGCCACGCATCGCGTGTGACCATTACTATCGCATTATACAGAAAAAAGCTGTGTATGAGAGATTTGTTTCTCGGAGGGGTTTTTTGAAAACCATTAGGCCTTATACTGAACTATTTCATTCTGGGCTAGTGCTAAAATTTATTAAGGAAGACAGAAAATTAAATAAGGCCTATGTCCAGCAGTGGACGTCTTTTGGCTGATGATGATTGATGATGAACATTAAATAGCATTAAGCAATGTTCCTGATCAACGAGGATGACTTCTTCCAAGAACATCTGTCTACACGTTTTATATTTTTCATTGCAACGAAAGAACAGTTCATCCAAGAATCTGTGTCAAGTAATTTAAAATAATCTACAGCCGAAAATAGGTTTTTTTTTACATTATGCGGTCTTGTTCCTTACTCAATGAATCAGTTTTAATAATAAACTCCTTTCTCTGGATTCATAATAAGTTGTCAACCATTTCATAAAATATTTCAGGAGCCAGCGAACTACGACTTTGCGTACAAAGTGAACGACTTCGAATCTGGCAGCGACTTCGGACACTCGGAGACCAGGCAGGCGGACCGTGCTGAGGGCAGCTACTTCGTCGTCTTGCCTGATGGCACTAAACAGGTCAGAACAATGGTCACAACTCAAAGAATTTGTAGGCACTATTAATTATCACGGAATTGTCGGACATACCTAGCAGCACATAGGATACATAAAGCCCTTATACCTACAGCTAATTTAAACTGTATAAGGACTGTATGAGCGCTTAATCAGCCTGTGTGTTACTCGGGATTTTTCGAACTCGGTTGGAGTTCATCTTCAGCAAAGTTTCTGGGTTCAATGATTCACCTGATTCTGTCTGGAATATGTCAGAGATCTCACAAGTACAAGTTTACTTTACTGTAGGTACTGTATTGGTAGCATTCGAAGCAATCACGTGGAAGCAATCTATTTCACTAAGTGCAGAATGCAGATCGAAGTCTAAAAATGTTAAATATGTGCCGAGGAATTGAGAAATTAAGGAACTTGAAACTCCTTGATCTAAGATGCTTGATCATCATCCCTGATACCTGATCATCGTCATAATGACCTGGAATTAGGGTTCCGCCCTGGTTTAGCGCATTTACTGCCAGCAACGCATATTAAGCGTTTCCGTTACCTTCACCCAGTGCCTCGAACCTACAGACGCGTCCATAATATTAAGTAACTTACGCCCTGTGCCATCATCAATAGATGGTTGGGCTCACATTTGCGTTTGGGCAAAGCAGAAAATGGCACCTGACGAATGTCTAAAAAAAGGGAGTAGCAGTGAATGCGTCAAGCCATCATCATTCTCTTGCCAGTATCCCATTTATTTGGGGTCGGCGCAGCATGTCAGCATGTTTTTCTCCATTCTTCCCTATTGCTCGTCATCTAGTCATTTCGTGGCTTTCTTCTCTTCGCATCACGTGCCCATACCATGATAGTCGGTTAGCTTGCAGCTTCTCCCTAATTCCTGCTACTTTCAGACTTCCTTTTACATATTAATTTCTTATTCTGTCCATTCCTGTCACCCCACACATCCGCCGTAACATTCTCCTTTCTGCCACATGTAATCTTATTTCATCCGTCCCTTTTACTGCCCAACACTCTGATCCATACATGACGACAGGTCTTACAATGCTTTTGAAAAATTGCCCTATTTTGATTGTATATCTGTTTGTTCGTCTATAGACGGTGGAGTACGAAGCTGATGAGCGTGGATTCAAGCCCCGCATCTCCGTGGAGCCCGCAGAGGGTCAGGGCTACGACGACAACGCTGGAAACATCGGCCGGTCTGGTGACGGACCTTATTAAGGAATCTGAACGCTTTATGTTGCTCAACGTCCAATTTTAGCAGTCCATTTTCGCATTTTATAATTCTAATAGAAGCGCTGCGCGGTTTTACCCGCCTATTCCGCGGGAACACTACATTTTTTCGGGATGAAAAGTAGCCTATGTGTTAATCTAGGGTGTCACCTTCATACCAATATTGGTCCAGCCGTTTGAGCGTAGAAGTAACAAACATATACATAAACACTCATAAACTCTCGACTTGGCTATAGACTTAAAGCTTAGTAGCTCGTCCCTAACTTGACGAATAAACTCCTAACAACTGATATCGTATTTATGAAATTGTCTGTAGCAACCAGGCTCGTTACTGATACAAATTGAGTCCGAGACTACACTCGCCTGCGACTTTTTTTATGATAGATCTAAAGTTTGAAATTTAACTTCGACATGATGAAAAAAATACTTAAATTCAGAGGGGGCAACTTACACCAACGTAAAAATTGATCTATCTGACAAGGAAGCCTGAATCTCGCAATCCTTTGGCAACACTAACATTCAAGAGTTTCATCACTTGGAAGATTTTAGAAAAGGATGGGCTAGATTGACGAGTTGAGGTGCTTTTAAGTCTTGTTTGTCAATATATGAAACGGCTTTGGTCATTAATATCCCTAAACTTACTTACATATTAAGAGTTGATGTAAAATGGACCTTTAGAATTGGACTCGCATATTTTTTGTTTATTTTTGGTTGCAATTTTTACGAACTCAACGAACGAACTTAGCGAAATACTCATTTATTTATTATTTTGATAGCAAATTGAAAAAAATGTATAAAAAAAGTACCTCATAGCTTTTAAGTTGCTTGTGATGTAGTGATAATTTAGTGCAAATATATTTTATATTGACGTTATTTAGTTTTTCCTTTCATTTACGAGTTTATTTAGTGATCTTTCTGTACACCTTTAGGTAGGCAGTGTACTATCTAACACCCACCTTTATTTCTCTCATAGTTTCCAATTTGTGGTAAGAAACGTGTTTGATCAGATCATAGAGAGAAATGTCTAAAACAATCAACATTTTTGAACGGATAATGAGAATGAGCCTTAAGAGGCCTTATTCCTTTTAAAATCATTTTTTTTTTATATTATGACATATATTGATAATTTCCACCAACTTTTTGAAGTGAATAGGTAATAGGTACTTTTTCCTGAGTTTTAGGTAGTAACATAGCTATTTCATGCTTACATTGCGTGCAGTCGAAAATAAGTTGAAAAAGCTAATTTTCCACGTGAATTTTGTCAATTTCGAGTAGTTTTTGAAACAAAAGTTATCAATGAAAAATTCAAATTGTAATAGGTTTCAAATATATACCAAAAAGTAGATCCCAATAGCCCTGTTCTAGGTAGTAACATCAATAATATATTAAAAAACATGTTTTGATCATAGAGAAAAATGTCTAAAGCAATCAGCATTTTAAAAGGAATAAGGCTTCTTAACGTTTGTCTCATCGTACATTTATTTTTACATCGTACATTTGTATTTGACTCATCACATTTCATCAATTTCGGTTGAGAAATGCGACCTGTAGCCGAGAACAGCCAGGCATCTGGAAGTCAGGACATAATGCAAGTAACTGAACGATTTAATTTTGCATGTCGACATTGTTCGGCAGAATACAGAATTATAATATACTTAACTAGGTCGATGCAGAGTCAGCCACCGGCTAAGCTTGCACCATAAATTGGAGCGGAGTTTTTTTTTTTTTTTTTTCGAAATTTTCTCTTCGTCACGACCTAGATTAGAAATTTAATTATTGCATTTTAAAACAAAAATTTCTAAAATCGGTTGAGAACTCGCTGAGATCTGCGCATTGTTACAAAGTCCATTCGAGTCGATCCATGGGAGCTTCGCTCGCTCCGCTCCAATAATTACAATAATATCTTATTGCATCTAAACTTAAGTATTCCATCAAATAAACCATTCTATTTTATTTTATTTTATTCTATCCTATACGAATTACTATAAAAAACACCGAAATCGTCATAAATATGCCTATAATATTTGAGGACTTCCCTCGATTCCTCATGGATCTCGTCATCAATCATCACCCAAATTTTATGGGACCAACTTGAAGATGACTATAAACTCGAAAAAAAGGGTCATAAATTTCATAAAAATAAAAACTACTATCCTAAGAACAAATAGTACTACCTAATAAATACTACTACCTAACAAAAACTAGATAATAACTAATAAATACTACCGAATCGAATTGAGCACCTCCTACGTTTTGAAGTCGGTTGAAAATATTGAACACGGAAATTTACATTTGGAAAATAATTTTTCCTTTCTGGAGAACGCGTTGAAATCTAGTGGTTGAAATCGCAGGATGATTTCAACTACCCCATGAGTACCTACACTTAGTGCTGATATCAATCAAAACATTGAAATAGGATCCTACACCTCTAGCAGAATGCGCCACGTAACAAGTATTACCCATTTCTTTTCAGCCAGTAGGGAGAAGTGGCATGAAAGAGCCAGTTTTCTTTACGGAGGAAAAAATACAACCTACAATGAAAAAAAAATATAATTTGTTTTTTGTAAGTTATTCTTTATTTATATGAGTATGCAATTTGGTACAAATAAATCTTAAACAACATACATCAATGAAATATGCATTTAAAAAAAAAAGTGTCATTTGGCTCTTTCATCACTATTCGGTATTGAAAGAGCTGCTACAAGTTTTGAAAAAGCCGGTTCGTATTACAACGCGTAATAAAGAAAATTATCAAAAACAACAATAAAGGCGACATAAAAAAAACTCAAATACATTTCTCATACCTCATTAACAGACTTTTTAAGTAAATAGGTACTAACATTATTCAGGATTTTTTATTCTATCAGTCATTTTGAGTAATCCATACATACGCTCTAATTTTAACATATTAATTAGTCACATATACCTACTATAATAACCTAACATACAACAGGATTTTTTTAAATTAATAACAGTCTTTAAAATAAATCTAATAAAAATAAGAGTTTTCCGAGTCGTTCTTGGTGCAGAGGCTGTCCATCGCGGTCCAGCGCGGTAACGCGGCGAGCGTGTTGGGCACTTTTGCACCGGGAACGATTCGGGGCGGGCTTTTTAATTAGACAATATTTAGGTTTAGTTATTAGTTTTATTGTTTAATTTAATTTATTGTTATATTTTATTCTGTTGTACCTATAAAAATAATAATTATCTTCTATCAAAAGTTAAAACCAACATCAATAAATCCTCAAAATCTTAAAAATATTATTGTTAACTTTGAGCTTTCGGGTCTTTTTCTTTTTTTGGACCAGCGTTCTCCATAATGCAATATCTGAAGCAAATAATTTAATAATACATAAAAAAATGCGTTTATAGTATTACGTTATTTTATTATGAAAGAGCCGGCTCTTTCAATGCCCATTCATCCGGCTCTTTCATGACTTGTTCCAAAAACAAATATGATGTTCAAAATAACGACAATATCAAAGCGTTTGCAGCTAAGTCTTTATGAAGCTGCAAGGCCAAATATATGCACAAACTGAATCTATAATCCATTTGCCTAATATAATTGTTAACTATAAAATACCAAAAAACAAATAAAATGAAGCAAAAAGCTTACTATAAAAAACACCCACCCCACTTCCCATCCCACTTCTCCCCTACAGCTAAACGGTGACGACTGCCGATTATCACGCGATTAGAGAAGTTGCGCCTAGTTATGACTTGATAGACTAGCTGGTCTTTAGCGTAAACCAAACGTTTACATTGAAGCGAAAAATTTAAAGGCATATAAGAGATGAAGCAACAAGCAACTGATTGGAAAAATACAAAGGCTCGTCCATAGGTTCGGTGGTCTTATAGGTAAGACGACCGTATTGGCCCGGAAAGCCGTTGGACACGCGAAATCGAACCCCGCCCGAAACATTACATTTTTAAATGTTTCGCTTCAATTATTTTATTGGTAGGATTTTTTCGGATTAGGCTCTTCTATGATTGTAATTGAAATTTCAACTAAATAATAGTAATCACACAACTTTTGACATTCTCGGATTTATATTTAAGAAATCTAGATCAATCGAAGTAACCCTCAAATGTTACAGGCATTAATAATGTTTTCCATATATTTATTTTCTAAAGTCATGGATCCAGCTATAGCAAGAGAATGATTGATCATCGTCTGATGATGTGACGATGGCCGACTTCGAAAGGTGGTTCAAATGTAATCTATATAAAAATATAAACACAGCAACAAAGCTTTAAATTTAATTGTACACCTTCCAGCTTTGCGGGATGCTGCCTGCGTTTTGGGCACCCTAAAACGGGTTCCCGATCTTTTTTAGGGTTCCGTAGTCAACTAGGAACCCTTATAGTTTCGCCATGTCCGTCTGTCCGTCCGTCCGCGGCTTAGCTCCGTGATCATTCGTACTAGAAAGCTGAAATTTGGTATGAGTATGTGTTTGTATAACGCCGACAGAAAGGTAAAATAAAATTTTTTTTTTTTTTTTCGGGTACCTCTCGAACAACTAAAGTGGGAGTGATTTTTTTTTCTTTTCAACACTAGTGTGTGGGGTGTCGTTGAATATTAAGGTCTTGTAAAAATAATAGGGGTCTCCTAACATTATTTTTTGATAAAGTCAGCAGTTTTGTAAATATTCGCTCCGAAAACAAAAAAAAATAGTGTCCCCCCCCCCTCTAACTTTTCAACCACGGGTCTAAAAATTCGGAAAAAATCATGTAAATGAGGCCTTATAAGTACTTTCAATGAAAACTATATTGAACAAAATCGGTTGAGCCGTTTTTGAGTTATCGCCAAATTTCATATTTTTTAAATAAAACAATTTAAACGGATTATATCGCGTATATTAATTATTTGAGCCTCCCTGACGTTTCAGTACCTTTACAGATACCGTTGTCAAAGGTTGACTGAAGGTTCATATTTTTTGTTTTAAAGGACGTAAGTTGACTTCCAGAAGGTAATAAGTGATTACATTTTCTAGGGCACATACGACCTTTTTATAGAGCTTAAAATGTTTCTTAACTTAAAACTCGGGCTTAAAACAGCCGTTTATTTTGCAGGATGAGCAACTACGGAACCCTACACTGAGCGTGGCCCGACATGCTCTTGGCCGGTTTTTAGGGTTCCGTACCCAAAGGGTAAAAACGGGACCCTATTACTGAGACTTCGCTGTCCGTCCGTCCGTCCGTCCGTCTGTCACCAGGCTGTATCTCAAGAACGGTGATAGCTAGACAGTTGAAATTTTCACAGATGATGTAGTTCTATTGCCGCTACAACAACAAATACTAAAAAAAAAAAAAAAAGTAAATATTTAAGGGGGGTTCCATACAACAAACTTGCTATAGATTATGGTACGGAACCCTTCATGCGCGAGTCGGAAAGAAATGGGCAAGTACGAGACTTGCTTCTTTTTATAGGAGACATCTGTGGATGGCCAGCTATTTTCTGTATGTACCAAAGTGTGGTCATAATCGCTCCAGCCGTTTCGGCGTGATGAGAGTATAAATTAATATTTATCACTAGAAATGTACCATTCTCGAGAACGTTTTCCGATGCGTATGGGGAAATGAAATGAAACAAAATGAAATTTATTTGGTGCTGAACATGAGCTTTTACATAAATACATATGTGGTCTTAAGTAATAGTATTACAACTTTGGTTCCAGTACATAACCCACACCCACCCGCCGCTACACCGCCCGCGCGCCCCCCGCCGGTGCGGCCGCCTCAAGTTTCGAAGTTGCGTCAGCGTGCTTATGCTGACGTCGCCGGTCAGTCTGTCGCAGCTAACCGGGCCTCAGTACGGGTTCCTGATAAGGAAAAGTCCTCCCGCACCAACGTGGATAAGGAGGGGTTCACACGGGTGGAAAGGAAGAGCAAGGCGCGCAGGGTGCCGCGCAAGACTCTGAGTGGCACTGCCGATCCGGTTGGTTCCGGTCTTCGGATTGCCACACCGAGTAAGGCGCTCTATGTGTCGCGCTTGCGTCACTCCGCCGTGGCTGACGATGTGGTGGAGTACGTCCGCCGGAAGACTGGCTTCTCGCTGAGGGTGCACCAGCTGCAGTCCCGGCACTATATGCACTTCAGCTCGTTTGTGGTGCGCGTGCCGCGGCCGCTGCAGGGCAACATCGCAAGTGCAGACTTCTGGCCGAAGGGTGTTGTGTTTCGGCAGTTCCGGGGCAATCTGCCGAATCCTGCACCAGATCAGACGACGCAACGGAGCGACGCTGTTACGTCGCCTAAATCAAATTAGATTTAAGTTTTTTTGTTTTGTTATGTAATTTTGTAGTTCACAGTGCCTTGGTGTATTTACTGTTATGCTGTGTAACTAATTTAAATAAATAAATAATAAATAAATAAATAAATAAATACCCAAGCAGCACATTAGTGAATTTTGCAGCTTATCTTATAGCTTTAAGTTCTAAATGATTGGTTTAACAGTGTTTGATACAACTTATAGCTTTAAACACAACTCAAAACTGTATATGAGTTCATCCTATCACTTGTAGTTGCATATAGGAACGTTTTTTGTTTCTACTTTATTACTTATGGTGGGATAAAGTCGATTTTGCTACTTAAAGTTGCATGCAGGTTCAAATTGTCACTCAATAAGAAGCAATAGTGCTATATAAGGCCTTAAAATCACTTATAAGCAACTTTTACATATAAGTGGGAACATACCCTTATTTGGAACTAAAAGTTCCAAATGACTAGTACAATAGCGAATTATATCACCAATAGTGGCTAAAGGGATAATTTTACTGCTCTTTTGGAATCAAAAAATATTGCAACTTTAAGGCCTAAGTAAGTACCTTATTGCCACTCCAACGCATAAATAGGTCTCAGTAGGAGGTTCTTGGAACCAAAAGCAGTTATTTTCACTTATTTCAAACCACTAACGAACTAAAAGTTCTATTATTGTTCCTATTTGCGCCTTGTCAAAATATATTTAATAGTCTTGCTTGTTTAATAGTCTACAAAAGAGCAAATAATTACTATTGGTAATATCATTCACTGCTTTGCCACTCGCAAGATACAAATAAGTGATTATTAGACTTGATAGTTCTAAATAAGGAACAAATAAGTGAAAATAAACTCTGTAGGATCTTTTTTGTTTCGCCATGTTTACAAATGGAAGCCTATGAAAATTGATTATTTTAACCAGAATTTTATCACACTCACGCATAATCACAGACTTTTGATAGTTGTGACGATGTTACTTTAACATTGTACGTAACCTACAATCATTAGGTCAGGTTTTTAACAGTTTTATTTCTTATCAGTATCTATTCCTTATTTAATTTAGCACTCTCTTGTTTAATATTCCTGATCAAATGAAGGGCGCGTCGAAATTTACAAAGAAAACATACTATAGTTTCACAGTAAAAAAAAATTCGCAAGAATTTCGTGCTTATTTCAATGCTTGGTATAACGTAAAGTTTTAATCACAATCAAACAGACATATAAATCCAAAATGAATATGGCAGATCACGTATTACTTTTAATAAAACACAATTTGACAGTTGCCTCGCCACTCAAAGATAATTTTGGCGACTCATTTATCACTCATTGACCGAACTGAAATGTTTTCATTCGTTCACTGCGCATAACTTTCACCCATAGTTCTAATTACCACTTAAGGTAATTGTGAGATCTCTTATGGATTCTACTTAGCACCAAAAATAGGCTGCAATTTTTCTCCTTTTGGTTCTATACTGGTGGCATAAGGGTTCTTGCCACCTATATAGCACTTAGTCATGGTGGTAAATTTCACTTAAGCATCTAATTAGATATGATATACGAGCTATTTAGACCCAGTTGTGCTACTTGGGTAACATGTTCTACTGTATTTACAGTTTGCACTTACATTTGACACTTAATAATAAGAGATATTTAATAATAAGGGAAAGAACGTTCAAATCGGGAAATGTTCTCGAGAACAGCACATTTCTATTTATCAGAGATGGCGGACGCGTATAGCGCCGCGTGCTCATTCAAATCCTGTATCGCGCTGTTAAGATTTTTCCTGAAATAATGACCAGAGGGAGAGGAGTCCGCAAAAACTATTTTTTTATGCCATTTTAGAATTATAACACACACTAAATTTATTCGGGAACGGGAACACTAAATTTATTCGGGATATAAAATATACTATGTCCTTCTGATTCTAACTTGATGACAATGGGACCAACTAATAAAAACCGGTCAAGTGCGAGTCGGACTCGCGCACCGAGGGTTCCGCACAAACACTTTCCATCCTTAAGTGGTTAAGTTAAGTTTGCACCTGGTATGTATAGCGCTCCATACAAATGAGGTGCAAAGTTAACGCAACCAATCCCGTTTGTTGTATGGGAGCCCCCTTAAATATTTATTTTATTTTATTTAATTTTTAGTATTTGTTGTTATAGCGGCAATAAAAATACATCATCTGTGAAAATTTCAACTGTCTAGCTATCACCGTTCTTGAGATACAGCCTGGTGACAGACGGACGGACGGACGGACAGCGAAGTCTCAGTAATAGAGCCCCGTTTCTACCCTTTGGGTACGGAACCCTAAAAAAATTGGGCAAGTGCGAGTCAGACTCGCGCATCGAGGGTTCCGTACAAACACTTTTCATCCTTAAGTGGTTAAGTTAAGTTTGCACCTGGTATGTATAGCGCCCCATACAAATGAGGTGCAAAGTTAACGCAACCAACCCGTTTGTTGTATGGGAGCCCCCCTTAAATATTTATTTTATTTTATTTTTAGTATTTGTTGTTATAGCGGCAATAGAAATACATCATCTGTGAAAATTTCAACTGTCTAGCTATCACCGTTCTTGAGATACAGCCTGGTGACAGACGGACGGACGGACGGACAGCGAAGTCTCACTAATAGAGCCCCGTTTCTACCCTTTGGGTACGGAACCCTAAAAAAATTGGGCAAGTGCGAGTCAGACTCGCGCATCGAGGGTTCCGTACAAACACTTTTCATCCTTAAGTGGTTAAGTTAAGTTTGCACCTGGTATGTATAGCGCCCCATACAAATGAGGTGCAAAGTTAACGCAACCAACCCGTTTGTTGTATGGGAGCCCCCCTTAAATATTTATTTTATTTTATTTTTAGTATTTGTTGTTATAGCGGCAATAGAAATACATCATCTGTGAAAATTTCAACTGTCTAGCTATCACCGTTCTTGAGATACAGCCTGGTGACAGACGGACGGACGGACGGACGGACAGCGAAGTCTCTGTAATAGGGTCCCGTTTTTACCCTTTGGGTACGGAACCCTAAAAAGCATACTCGTACGAGTATATGGAAAATAGTTCCCCAAATTGGTCTAATGGTCTTCGAGTATTCGAGGACCATTCAGCTCACTCCAAAAACTAGGAGGTTCTCAATTCGGTAGTTACCTATTATCGGTTATAATATTTTTTTTTTACCTCAAAACTTGGTATTTTACAGTTCATTCGAGCGGAAGCAAGTTGGTCACATAATTATAGAGGTAATTTTGGCCAAGATCTGAGGAATAAGGGCTTACCAGAAAAGATTTAACAAGTAGAAACATGTAATGTCTAATTATTTTTTAATGTGTGGGTACACACCACAAACTATTGATACAAAGATCAAAGCTCCAGAGGTACCGGTTCGATACCCGGTCTCATCCACTAGGTAAGTAATTCCAGTTTTTCTTTGAGCCTTGTTCTTTGTATTCAATGCTTTGGTATTTGAGGTAGTTTAAATTTGACCCTTAATTTGTCAAAAAATCGATGGTCGATAATATAGAACAAAAAACCGGTCAAGTGCGAGTCGGACTCGCGCACCGAGGGTTCTACAAACACTCCATCCTTAAGTGGATAAGTTAAGTTTGCACCTGGTATGTATAGCGCTCCATACAAATGAGTTTGTTGTACGGGAGCCCCCCTTAAATATTTATTTTATTTTATTTTTAGTATTTGTTGCTATAGCGGCAATAGAAATACATCATCTGTGAAAATTTCAACTGTCTATAGCTATCACCATTCTTGAGATACAGCCTGGTGACAGACGGACGGACGGACAGACGGACAGCGAAGTCTCAGTAATAGGGTCCCGTTTTTACCCTTTGGGTACGGAACCCTAAAAATTGACAATTTTAGGCACAACAATTAGGTTCCAAGTTTCCTGCGAAGGGACTTCCTGTCCCAAACAAGTCTGTCACGATGTCTGACAAGTGACGTCGTGACGTGACGTCGATGACAACGGAACCAACCAGGGTAAGGTCGTACGTTACAACACGCGATTTAGGAAGCTCTGCCATCCTTGTGGAGAATAAAGGCGACAGTAGAGACGACTATCAAATAATGTATAATAGGTTTATTTACACAAACTATGAGTTACAAGTTATGTACTTCACAATTAGCTAAATTACCACTTAGAAAATAATATAAAATAATATAAATATCAGACAACAAGTCGGCATGCGCATTCTGCCTATCCTAAGCTACGGTGCTCAGACATGGTCACTCACGGAGAGTCAGAAGTCCAAATTGAAGGTTTGCCAACGCGCAATGGAGCGCAGCATCCTAGGTGTTAAAAGGATGGATCGCATCCGTAACACCACGCTGCGCTCCAAAACACGTATAGCTGATGTTGGAGCAAAAACCGCTAAACTCAAGTGGGACTGGGCTGGTCACGTTAGCCGCAGGCACCCAGACAGGTGGGCTTATATAGTCACAAAGTGGGTGCCGCAAGATGGGCGGCGACGTCAAGGCAGACCGAGACGGAGATGGAGGGACGATCTAGACGCATTCCTGGTCGACTGGTCGGAAGCAACGTCTAACAGGGAGTAGTTGAGATCAAATAGAGAGGCCTTTGCCCAGCAGTGGGACACACTAACAGCCTAATAAAATAAAAAAATCAGACAACCTCACACAAATCGATCCAGTCCCAAATTAAGCTCAAGAAGGCTTGCATTATAGTTACTAGACGACGATATACATACTTATATAGATAAATACAACCATGACCCAAGCATTAATTATTCGAGTTCATCACACAAATATTTGCCCTGGCCTGGATTCGAACCCGGGAGCGCTGGCTCAGTAGACAGGTGCTTTCAAACTGCGCCAACCGCGTCGTCACTTACAGATGTACCTCTATATACTCATCATCTTCCTCCTAGCGTTTGCCCCGTCTGGAGACGGTCCGCTTTCCTGCATATTTTGCTTCCACTTCGCTCTATCCTGGACATCGTCTCCCCTTTATCACATTTATTGTTAATACGTTTGTTACTTCTTTACACTCAAATCACAGGACCAAATTTGATAAAATTATTATGGATGTAGCTGACACCCTGGATTATAGGCTACATTTTTATTAAAAAAAAATGTGTTCCCATGGGATGAGCTGGAACAATAAACCGCGCAGTTATCATAAAATTAACTAATCTAATTTTATCGTATAGCTCGTCTTAAACGAACAAAAACATAGTACGTATCAACTAAACAACATATTTGTTCGTGACGACTCCAATCGTCCCGTTGTCCTTCTAATCCGGCGTACCTTGAGAGTTCTTTTCTTATCTAATTGCCTGTAATTTTTTAGCCCCTCTATGCTTCTCAATACATGCTGTAGCCTCTCCTAAACCCTAAGTCAAGGTATTAAGAGCAGATTTAAAGCATTTAGTGTATCATGTTACGTTTAGGAAGACGAGGCTTGTATAAAAGCTCAGGCCACGGTGACATTAGCACATTCGTTGTGACATCAGTGAAGTGACAATTCAGCTAACATGAAGGTAGATAAGATATACATATGTTTAAGTGTGTCTACATAAATATACCTGATGATATCATAAAGTTATTGAAATCATACTAACTTTCATAATTTCAGTGGTTTTTATTTTGTTTGGGATTTGTTAGAAATTAACAAACATAAAATTTAATGCAATACAATACAAACATTGCATTTTATGATTCCACAATAAATTTATGACTTAATAATTAATAACTCAATTTAAAATAGATTATAAAAATAACAAGGTTCAAAAAACACCGCTCCCTGTCGTAATAATACAATAATACTTATAACATATCAATATTGTTTACGCCTGTTGCACAAATAGTGATTTTATTAACATAAAAAGAAATACTTAATGATTTTATTTTATATTATTTTCTTCTTCTTTCAACAGTTCACGATTCTAAGAATCTACTCGTGACTGTATGTAAAGTGTCTTCTTCTCAATATGAAATCAACTTGCCGTGGAATATGCATTTTTGGTGCTATTCTTTTAATAGTAAGAATAGACTTTTATTCTAATTCAACAGAAATACGGAAAACAAAAACATATTTATTTTCAGACAACTTAGTTCCATAGTTTGTTAGTTTAGTAAAGTACAGATGACAGTACTGAAATTTAACGTCAAAGAAAAAATTGGGCAAGTGCGAGTCCGACTCGCGCATGAAGGGTTCCATATCATAATCTATAACAAGTTTGTTGTATGGGACCCCCACTTAAATATTTATTTTATTTTATTTTTACCATTTGTTGTTATAGCGGCAATAGAAATACATCATCTGTGAAAATTTCTACTGTCTAGCTTGATAGCTAGACAGTAGAAATTCTTGAGATACAGCCTGGTGACAGACGGACGGACGGACAGCAGGTCTCAGTAATAGGGTCCCGTTTTTACCCTTTGGATACGGAACCCTAAAAACAACGTGTCTTAATAATATATGTCCGATATCTCGTCTACTTTTTTAACGATATGCTCAGGCCGACAAGTCTAAACAAGTCAATGTTTCAGCTCGTCCTTTTTTTCAGACCATCATCGCAGTAGCTGTTCTTGTGGCCGTCGCCCTGGCGGAGCCTCCCCCGTCTAACAGGTAATTGTCAAATTCAAAACTTTATTTTCATCACACTTCCTCGTAAACAAGAGTTTACATGCTAGAAAAGCGGGCGGTAAGTCGTAAATTACGCCCTAGGGCGCTAAGTAATTTTTATCACACTTTAAGGGTTTATATGCTAGAAAACCGGGTGGTAAATCGTATATCACGCTCTAGGGCGGTAAGTCGTATATTACGCCCTAGGGCGGTAAGCAACTTTGGTATTGACTACTACTACTTTTGTTTTGTTTCCTCCAAAGTGTGATGAAGAACCTCGTACGTGACTCTGGTGGTAAAGGAATTCCAAACTCGTGTCATAATATGAAAGCCTAATAGACACTCGTTTGTAATTCCTCGTTTACCACCCTTGTTACGTAATGTACTATAACAACCAATTTTCTATAGGAACAGGTTGTCCTATAGAGCCATTTGAATTCCACAGAAAATCCAGAATAATAACCTAAATAAAAAATTTAACCCACCCCCGACACAAGTAACTGGTCATCATGAGACCCTAATGAGTGATATAGAAAATGCTACTAAAACTGAACACAACTAAACAATTCGGGATCCTCAGCTTCAATATTGGCTGAGAATTTATCACTTGTTCCAATTAACACTGAATATCTTGGAAACTACTGGTCTTAAGACTCTTAGACAGCTAAAAACCATCTAGACGGACATGTCTTTCGATTACAAAAAACGCAGCTGCGATGAGCTACGATGCCAGACACACATTTACACAGACACAACCCCTCTTTGGGGGTTAAAAATGGATACGAAACCTATTATGAGTATTATGCCATGTAGGAAACGTACTAAGCCCATACATGTGAAAGCCCTTTAGGAAATCTATATTCAGCAGTCATCTTTGGGTTGAAATGAAGATAAAGTGGTAATGGAATATGTTGAATTTTCCCCTTACTTCCTCCATCAATGTAAAAATAAAACATCAGATCATGCTATTCTGCCATTCTATTCTAACATCCCTTATGATCATTTCAGCTACCTCCCGCCCCCCGCCGCCGGCCGCAGCGGAGGCTACCCTCAAGCCGGTGGGCCCCAGGGCCCCGCCGTCATCGCCGCCAGGAGCCAGGGTCTGGACCATGGCCACGGAGACCACGGGCTGGGCCATGGCCATGGTAGCCACGGAGCGGGCGCGCAGGGCAGTGGATTTGCTAGGTAGGTAACGATTACATTAATTTGCTAAATGACCATTTGTCAAAAAGTTTGTGCATAGACTTCAATTAAAGTTCAATATGATTTTCCTATTTCGTTACCAATTATTTTAGTAATTTTATATCAATCTTACGGCTATGTTTAATAATTAAGGTTCTGTTATACTTACACTTTTTTACTTGTATATAATCTGAAATCAATGTTTGGAAATCACAAAGAAAATTTGCGTCGGTAATCGCTTTCCATCAGGCGATTCGTTTGCTCGTTTACCTCCTATAATGACATAATATCTTAACTAGCTGTTTTGGCTGTGACCCAAATACGATCTTAGCCGGGAGCGAAACGGGAGTACTTAACTTGTCCCGACGATCCTGTTCAGTTTCTCGTCAGTTTTCGGCTTGAAACTTACATAGATGCAGATCAGCTTCCACCACGTCTCCCCAGCGTTTCCCTGGAGACGTGGAGGTGATCTCGTGTATCTTCTTCTTTATCTTAGTCGTTTCACTCTTTACAGAGCGGTCGTGATCAACTGCTAGTACTATTAGAGGCAGATATGGTTCGCTGTATGATATTACGTAATTTCTCGCGATTTACAGACATTCTGATGCACTCATGCGAAGGTCCGCCCGTATTTTGTGTATTACTTCAAGCAATATTTAACGAGATCACCATAATATTTACAGGAGCGGGCTGGGTGGACTCGGTGGCCACGGATCCCATGGGCACGGTCAGGGCGCTCAGGCCAGATTCGGACAGGAACAGGGCTACGACCAGAACGCTGCTGCTTTCGGAAGGAACGCTCTTGAAGAGGCCAGTGGGGTAAGTAATAAGTGAACAAATTAGGTAGTCATTGCATGTTCTTTGACGGCTAACTTAACTTCAGTAACATGAAAATTACATTCCTCCTTGTCAGATACTTACAGCTTATACAGCCCTTATATAGCCCTTATACCGCCAATTTAAGCTGAATAAAGGCTGTATTAGTGCTTACGCAGCCTGTGTGCTACTTGGAAAGAATATCATTCAACGCCTGGACTTAGTTATGACGAAAGCTAAAAGTTTTAAAATAGCATGTCTTGTAGTTCTTCGTTTTGACTGATAAGATCCATAATACGAAATTTAACCATCAAGCTACTTGTATATTACCTACTAATGGTCGACTAATCCCAGATGACGTTGATCAATATAGTACAGTTCGCGATACGTTGAT
Organism: Apotomis capreana; assembly: GCA_947623375.1. NCBI lineage: Eukaryota > Metazoa > Arthropoda > Insecta > Lepidoptera > Tortricidae > Apotomis > Apotomis capreana. Next base: position 7,246,459 of record OX392520.1, read on the forward strand.
CAATATAAGTAGGTACAGCTCTTATGCGATCGCGATGAGAACTTCTCCGATTTCACCTAAACCAGAATCCCAATATAAGAACTCATGGACTGTAATATAAACTATTCTGGATTGACGATTATACATATTTAACTTCATTTTACATTATGTCATGATCATGACAGGTGAGGGTAAAGTCGAGAAATTTGGTCAAACTCTATTACAGCACAATCATATGTAGGTATAGTCAATGATGTTTTATAAATTGATACGTTATACACTAACACGACAGCTGCAATATTTATTTACCAGTCACTGAGTCCTATCTGTCACTTTCCAGAGCATAAAGCTGTTTTCAAAGCGTTGCCATAGCTTCGAGCGCTAGTAACTTATCTACTTATAAAATATCATTGTTTAATACTCATGTACATTCCTTATTCATATACCATGGTAATTGGGGTATTTTGAAAAGTTTCCTGATATTCTCAAAAAACCATGTTCACATGTCAACCATCATCATAAAACGAATCATCTTCACCAAGCATCATGCTTCAACTAACACAGAATAAGTATAAGTACTAAACCACATGTAACAAGTAAAACATAAGTACTTATGCTTATTTCTGTTCAGGAGCCGGCGAACTACAACTTCGGGTATATGGTGAATGATTTCGAGGAGGGAACTGACTTTGGACACCACGAGGAAAGGCATGAAGAGAGCGCCCAGGGCGAGTACCATGTCGTGTTGCCTGATGGCAGAAAACAGGTAAACGCTTCTATCATTTCTGGGGCCTGTACGGTATTTGATGAAAGCTCATAATGGCTACTCTTTATGAAATGTCAAATTTAACCATCTGTTAGTATGAAGCTGGAAGACTATGTATATACTGGCTTGTGACGTCATAAAAATCAGTAGGTAGTCAAAACACGCCTTCTTTTCAGTTTTTTTTTCTATTAAAATCAAATGACATCAAATTTAATTGCGTGAATTTTGAAATGTGTTACATTTATACAATTTATTTTAGTCATAGTCAAATACCGTATCGACTGACTTCCAACAGCATATAAGTCTAATCTTATTAATTCATATATGTCTAAAATCATCCCTCATGGCCTCATGGTTATAAGTGTTGTCTAGACCTTTGAAAATGTGAACTCTCAACAAACAATACTAATTATAATTTTAAAAACTGTCGCACACTTAACAACTTAGTATCAGATCGGCGTAACATTAATCTTTACATTTCAGTCATGTGTATACTTTACAATTTCAGCTGTTCTTTCATATTCCTAACCTAAAAATCATCATAACCATTGCTTTGATATTAAAATATGAGCTTAAATTCCTCAGTAGTAAGGCAAACAAGGTTACTTACTCTTACTCAAACTATAGAAAATTCATTTTAAAAATCCTCGTAATTAGCTATTTATCAACCACGACCTACCGAAACTCCTGAAGCAGTATTTTTGGTTTCAATAATTATTATCAACTTCTTTTTCTTCGGTACACTCCTTACAGAGTGGTCGTGGCTATGATGTATTTGTAGTGGAGTTCTGAATGACTCGTTTGTCGACAAGTCGCAACTCGTCTCGTAGAGCCGCTTTCCGTGCGCATTCGACGGTAGCCGACAATATCATATACTATGGATAATAAAACGGTATTTTTTATTCCACTTTGCAGCCAACGGTAAAGGCGAGAAATAAAATTAAATCAGCTACTCTTTTATTTTCAGACTGTTAGCTACGAAGCCGATGAGCGTGGTTTCAAGCCCCACATCTCCTACGAAGATACCGAAGCGGCCGGTCGCTCTGGAGGTTACGACTCGAATGCCGCCAACGCGCGCACCGCCGGCGGCCATGACAGTTTCGGCAGTGGCGCCCACGGCAACCATGGCAACCACGGTAGCAACGCGCGCTCCAACGGCTACTGACTCGATTTGAATCTTATTTTAGAGCTCATTTTGCTTTGTAAGATGGCGATGTAGTTATTTAAGCGCATCTGTGAGAAAAATACAAAAATATTACTCTTTATAGTTTATTGTATATGTCGGCGCGAGCAAGATGTTTGTGAATAGGTAAAATATATTTTATTTTTTCACCAAAATCTCATGTTTGATTATACTTCTGCCCTCTTTCCACTTAAGGAAACACTTGTTCAACACTCAATATTTTTTTAACGAAAATGAACCGACTTCAAAATCAAAATAAACTGAAAAGCCAAACGAAACCGTTCATGTACAGATTACATTTGAATCATCTTTTGAAGTCGGTGCCAGATCCAATTCTCAAAAAAAGGTTATGATGAGCACCTATACAATAAAATTCAATAAGAGTGACTATGGCAACTGATACCATACTCGTACAGTATATCAACCTATAAACCTCTTTGGTTGCCCCCAATCACACCTCGGACAATGGCGATCAAATGTATGAAAGAAACGCGTTGCTTCGCACACAGTCTGAGCTCGTGTAGGTGAACGCGTACTATGCTTGTGTGAGTGAGATAAGACATGCTAGCATGCTAGGGTTGCCGCTATTTTGAACGCACGAGTCGGGAACACAATGTGCAGTATAATATGGGATGACCTTGTAATAGCGGCGTCGAATTAATTTTGTGTGCTTATAATTGAACTAATGTTAAACTACGATTTTTAATTCCGCCCGCGTTCAAATTCGTTACCTCAATTACTAAAACTCATTGCGCGAATTAGGAAGAAATAAGAATCATAGGTATTACGCTGTAAGCTGGGTATCTAAGCTCCATTTATACAAATAGTTTCCTATTTTGAATCAGTATAAACGAAGTAACTAAATTTTTGTAAGGAAATCCAGGCCACCAAAACATTACGTAAGTTGAAAACATGATTTTTTGTTCATATATATATTGTGTTGTTTTCAGTGTGATCTGATAGGTTTAGGTCAAAAACGGATAGGGCAAAAAAATACTAAACATATTGTAAGTTGGTTTTCTACTAAAACATAAAACACTTTGAAAATAACTGGACTTGACTTGATTCATCCAATGGGCATCTGTAGAACTTTCTTTTATTTTTGTTGTTTATAGAGCTTAAACAACCGTACACAGCACAACACACGCCCATTACAAAAGCATTTGTTTAATATTTGAATATTATACGTGGCCTCCGCTCTGCGCACCGCGTCGTCGCGTCCTTGCCAGCCGGTAACTGCGAGGTAACCGAGCGCGGGTGGGCGGCACTTTCGGCGGGAGGCAGGGAGTGTCCATACTGTACGTTAGTACTCTTTATTATACTGTGCCCCAATAGTGTATGTATAGGTACGTGTCTGAGTGTTTTCGGGCAGCCAAACACCTCAAAACTCTAAGGTCCCAGACAAAGCCCGACTCACTAATAGTGAGGGCTTAAGAGGTAATAATACCACTGCTTATTTCACCATACAAATCGCGGTTCTTTCTCGTTACTCTCGTGCTTCCTCCAAAATTTTACTAATCTTTACGAAACTTTGTAAACTGAATTCGAAGGAAAAGTTCTATGTCGGAACGTTTTAATTTTTGCGCTTCTTATTATGTAATTCGTGTATCAGGCGTCTGGTTTCAGACAAAAATCCACCGCGAACGGCCGCCAAATACACAAGTTCCTTTAAACTACCCAAATAACGTCCAGTCCACACAACTATGGTCAAATTTAATCCGAAAATCACTCGTTAATATATGACAATTATAACGAATAAACTCTAAAGTGAACAACATTATTAAACAAACTTAAATAAAAGCGTATAAAATCACTGATAGAATATGGATTTTGATAAAAATAAAAGAGTTTTGTTTTGGACCCTAGTTCGATGATTGGACTATAGTTGGGTAATTTTACGGTTCTATCATTATTTGCGAAAAATCGAAACGTCCAACATAGGACATTTCTTTCTTATTCAGTTTCTAAAATTTCGTCATGATTGTTTAGTTTTGGAGGAGGACACAGACGAGAACTAAACCTGAATTTGTACAAGCCGGTTACTTTGGTTGTAGTCAAAAGTGTGAACTGGTCAAAAGGACTTTTAACCGACAAAAACAGGCAAAACTGCTTTTGACTGAGCGTGCTGGTCAAAAGTAGTTTTGTCCGTTTTTGTCGGTTAAAAGTCCTTTTGACCAGTTCACACTTTAGGTTAAAAAAACTAACCTAACCTAACCCAGCCGAGTCGGATTAAAATAATTCTTTGTTGCCCATGGTCCCTGTGATAGTCCCTGGAAGGTACTACGGGAATTATTTTACCCGTGGTCCCTGAATTTTGTATAAGCCAACTAATTTAAAAAAGGTATAATAACTTAACTGTATATTATTAAAGAAAACAATAAAATAAAACATAAGTACCTACATATACCATGGTCCCTGTGATAGTCCCTGGAAGGTACCACGGGAATTATTTTACCCGTGGTCCCTGAATTTTGTATAAGCCAACTAATTTAAAAAAGGTATAATAACTTAACTGTATATTATTAAAGAAAACAATAAAATAAAACATAAGTACCTACATATACCATGGTCCCTGTGATAGTCCCTGGAAAAAAGGATATTCTCTCATATGTAAATATGTAATGCTGGCCACTAAAGATCCTGACTCATAATATAAAGGAGCTACTTATTATTTTCCTTGTTACGTCAACTTAACTCATAGATGTCATTATTGTTTGCATTTGACACTGCATCTCATCATAGATGCAGTAATTTAATCTCCATTTTATTGTACCATTTTTTATTTTTTGTGTGTTTATAAAATTGATAGTTATCGTAAAGAAGAACTTGACCGCCCTTTTTATAATAGTTTCAATTTCAGACATTGCAATTTCTATTTCAAATGCAGACAATAATGACATCAATGTGTTAAATTGACGTAACAAGGAAAATAATAAATAGCTCCTTTATATTATTATGAGTCAGGATCTTTAGTCAGCATTACATATTTACATATGAGAGAATATCCTTTTTTCCAGGGCCTTTCACAGGGACCATGATACCATGGTAGGTACTTATGTTTTATTTTATTGTTTTCTTTAATAATATACAGTTAAGTTATTATACCTTTTTAAATTAGTTGGCTTATACAAAATTCAGGGACCACGGGTAAAATAATTCCCGTGGTACCTTCCAGGGACTATCACAGGGACCATGGGCAACAAAGGAAAATAATCTTCTATACATATAAACGGACAAGTCCTGACTGACTGACTGACTCACTCATCAACGTAGAGCCGAAACTACTGAACCTAGGAACTTCAAATTTCTGAAATAGATCAAGTATACAATGCAAGCAAGCACTAGGAAGGGATTTTTGAAAATTCATCCCTTAAAGGTGTCAAATCGGGGTTGATAGTTTGTATGGAGCTTACGTAATTTTTGAATTAGAGTAATAAAACTTTATGCATAAATTTTCGGTCTAAAAACAAGAAAACTAATTTCAGGATTTTTGGAAACTCATCCTTTAAAGGGGTTAAATTGGAGGTGAAAGTTTGTATGAGGAACTTGGAATTCTTCGAGTAAGAGTGATAATATTTCGTGTACAGCTCTTTCGATACAAAGTAAGAAAACGAGTTACAGCATTTTTCGAAATTCGTCCCCGAAAGGGGTTAAATGCACAGAGAACTTTGTAAGAAAAAAGGGGTCTGTTTGAGTAAGGAGTGCATTCTTTTGCGTGTACACTGATCATTAAACACTGAAAACATGTGTTTCAGCGTTTTTGAAAATTCAACCCCTAATGGGGTAAAGAGGGAGGTGAAAGTTTCTATGAAGAGCTTGGGATTTTTTGAGTAGGAGTGGGAATATTTCGTGCACAGGTTTTCATTTGCAACGTAAGAAAACAAGTTTCAGCATTTTTGGAAATTCATCTCCGAAAGGGGTTAAATGGACAATAAAACTTTATTGAGAAACGTGGCTTTTTTGAGTACCTAAGGGGTGCATTCTTTTGCGTGTAGACTCTTCACCAAAAACGTTGAATATGGATTTCAGCTTTTTTGAAAGTTCAGCCCCCAATGGGGTGAAGTGGGCGGTGAAAATTTGTATAAAGAGCTAGGGATTCTTTGAGTATGAGTGGTAATATTTCGTGTATAGGTACTTCTATGCAAAGTAAGAAGACAAGTTTCAGCATTTTTGAAAATTCATCCCCCAAAGGGATTAAATGGACAGTGAAGCTTTATTTGATAAAACAAGCCTTTTTGAGGAAGAGGTGCATTATCTTGTGTGTACACTGATCATCAAAAACTAAGTAACATGTATTTCAGCGTTTTTGAAAATTCAACCCCTAATGGGGTAAAGAGGTAGGTGAGTTTCAACAAAGTCCTTGAGGTTCTTTGAGTAAAAATGGTAACATTACGTTTATAGATTCTTCTATACAAAGTAAGAAACCAAGTTTCCGCATTTTTGGAAATTCATCCCTGAAAGGGGTTAAATGAAAATAGAACCTTGTATGAGGTACGGGCCGGTTTTGAGTAAAAGGTGCACTATTTTGCGTGTAGACTAGACTTTTCATCAAAAACTGAGAATATTGATTTCAGCGTTTTTGAAAATTCAACGCGCTGAGAGGTGACAGTTTGTATAAAAAGAGCTTAGATTTTTTTGAGTAAGAGTGATAATTGAGAAAATATACTTAAGTTTTTTTGGGAAATTCATCTCCAAAATGGGTCTAATGGGAGGCGAAAGTTTGGATGAGAAAAGATGAGATTCTTTTCGTAAGTCTGGTTATATTCCGTGTGTTAAAATACTACTTTCAGAATTTGAAATGCACCTGTATTGTCTGAATAAAGTTCATGTAAGGAATATTTTCGTATATAAACTCTGCATTCATTTTTGGAAGAGATAACTCTCCTGGAGTGGTTAGAAACTTTATATGCAAAACGTAGGATTGAGTGACAAAACTTCGTGTAAAAAAATGCATTGTTAGGGTTCTATACCTCAAAAGGAAGAAACGCAACCCTCGAAAGATCACTTGGTTGTCTGTCCGTCTATCGAATAAAATGGAAATGAAACCATATAAGTACTCAGGACCATATAGTCCTTTTTTTGTTAAAAAAAACAAACTTCCAAGTTATAACTTAAAAAAATGATGCGGCTGTTTACCTATGCCACAACAAACGTCGATACTCTCAAGGGAATCAAAAATTATAAGGACCTTAGATATTTTCAGTTGAACTAAAACTATGAATTTGGCAAGTAATACCGTGTCTTACTATAAGTACTTATAGGGAGTAATCTGAAACTATACATTTCTAATTAAATAAAAAGTATTCTGTATTTAAAGTACGTAGAACAGTTTTCCAACGGTAATGTGAAGTTTGCCAATGAGTGAATTTTATCTTTTCCTTAGTAATGTGCAGTGTTTTCATAGTTCGTAAGGAGCCCTCTGTGCGCGAGTCCAACTCGCACTTGACCGGCTATTTATATTAACTGAGAATACTGATTTAAACGTTAGAGGAAATTCCTATCCTTAAGGAGATTAAACTTTTGACTATGATTTTGTTCGGTTCATCGGGAAATGAATTGTCCCATGTGTATACCACGACGTGATCTAGAAATATATAAATCTGCTACCAAAAAATTATTTATGCGCGCAGATTTCTATTAGTTGTATTATTTTAAGAAACAATAAAACGGGTAGAAAGTTACACAGATAATGTTTCTAGACCGTGTGCGAGCGAAGCCGCGGGCAAAAGCTAGTATCGAGATAAAGGGACGAATGTGCCTGCGGTCAAAAGTACTTTTGACTGATAGTAACAGTCAAAAGTACTATTAACCAATGATTTTCAGGCAAAACTACTTTTGACCAACACGCTCAGTCAAAAGCAGTTTTGCCTGTTTTTGTCGGTTAAAAGTCCATTTGACCAGTTCACACTTTTGACTGCGACATATAGAACGCTACGCCCATACCCGAAATCAGCCGATTTAATACCCTAGTCCTTCTTACGATAGTTGAAAATACGTATCTACTCTCAGTGTCAAGTCAAAAGTATTCTTAACACGTTTTGGATCTCATGTTCTGGTAGTTTTTTGTCCAAAATTAGTCGATATCACTTAAACCTTTTTTCTTTTAATGCGTAAGCAGTGTAAGCACACACTATACACACAATATGTATCAGGGTTCCATATGAGATACAATACTAGAAGACAACATAATATTTATACTGAAGGAAAACATTTAAAAAATGTAAATGGTTCAGGTAGCACTGGCAGTATTTTTCAATTTATTTCCGATTTCTGAATGTTCGTATGTCCAACTATTTCGCCTAAAGGTTGCATTCGTCAATCGATTCTCGCGAAATTTTGTGAGCCAGTTCGATAAATTATAGGTACTTACACTTCCGGATTTTTTGTCGATTAAATTTTTCGATTTATTTCATAATGGCGGAGTAGGAATAACTTTCATCTGGGACTATTTGTGACAATGACAATAGTTATATAAAAAATCTGGGAAATTTTGTGTCAATAAATAAATATCAGACAATCTCCACACAAATCGATCTAGTCCCAAATTAAGCTCAAGAAGGCTTGTGTTATGGGTACTAGACGACGATATACATATATAGATAAATACATAGCACAAAGCACAACCATGACCCAAGTACAAATATTCGAGTTCATCCCACAAATATTTACCCTGGCCGGGATTCGAACCCGGGACCATCGGCTCAGTAGGCAGGTGTTCTACAAACTTCTCCAAACGCGTCGTATATAACAATACATAAATATCACTTTCATGACGACAGATAATTTATTCTTTTTATCATTGAGAAGTAAATATAACCTAAATACAGACGGAACCTTCAAACTGTCATTGAATAAACTATCATAATAAGAGCAAATTGATGTCAAACAAAACCGTGCTGGGCAAATGATCAAATATTGGTCTGTCTGTTCGTCATCATCTTCGGGCTTGTCCATGTTTGCTTACAAATATGGGTCAGATAGATTACATATTGTGCTATATCTAGCGTTTAATTACCTAACAACATTTCAAAAAATGAAATAGTGTTTAATCTTTCATCAATTTATATTATCATAAAATCCAAACTAAGTATTTTTGATTCTACCGACTAGTTTAAAATAAAAAATAAATTACTACGCTGTGACCAATTACCTACTTCTCCCCTACGCTCTTTTAGAATGAGGAACTTCTATTTTTAGGGTTCCGTACCCAAAGGGTAAAAACAGGACCCTGTTACTGAGACTTCGCTGTCCGTCCGTCCGTCTGTCACCCAGGCTGTATCTCAAGAACGGTGATAGCTAGACAGTTGAAATTTTCACAGATGATGTATTTTTATTGCCGCTATAACCAGGGCCGTCTTAAACTAGGCTGAGGCCCTTGGGCACACAAGAATTTGGGGCCCTTTTGGAAAGTAAAAAAAGCTCATTATAATAACTTTTTTTTACTAAGTATGACCATTTATTGTGTGAGAGAAATTGTCGGTCCTTCGGGGCCCCCTGAGAATGGGGGCCCTGGGCCAGGCCCCGTGTGCCCTTATGGTGAAGACGGTATTGGCTATAACAACAAATACTAAAATTTCCTTCATGCGCGAGTCGGACTCGCACTTGCCCAATTTTTTTATTTATTCATATTTGATTATAGCGGAAAAGCTTGGTTTAAATATTTTAAATGAAACAAAAACAAGTGTATTTTTAAGCATAAGGGTAATTACCCTTGTGGCCTAATTAGGCCACATGAAACTTCCATTTGTCCGAATGCATATTTTACTACGTGTATGTATTTTTTTATATGAATAGCAAAAATTATATATAAGTATTATAATTATGTTTGTTACTTATGTGTAAGTTTGTTGCACCGCCTACATTTTTTCTGCTTTGCCCTAAGGTTGGCTGGTAGAGAATGCCTCGTGGCATTAAGTCCGCCTTTTGTACGATAAGTTTTCTTTTGTGCAATAAAGATTAAATAAATAAATGCATCATCTATCCGAATTTTCATAATTCCGGAAACCGTGTTCTGATAAAATATTTAGCTAATGATCACGCGTTCTTTCACTCTCAGAATTTTGAAAATTCGGTACATAGATGGGTTCGGATTTAAATGAAACTTCCGAATTTTCGAGTGATCCAGTGTTATTACGGTCCTAAAGTTTCAATCAGCTATTCTTCATTATCGTTTTTTTTTCTATTAAATATCGTTAAGAGTAAGTTAAGCCTCGGACAGTACAACAAACTAAGTATTTCAATATTTTTCTTAAACAACAAAAGCTTCTAAGGCCACTGAAAATTAAGCACTAGTTTTAATCGGAAACTACTCATTGCGTTGACCTTGAATTAACATACAAATAACCAAAATATACATCACCTGCTATTCATACATCGTCATGGATTTGAGGGCTCAAAATAAAATTGTCGTTTGATTCCAGTTAAGTATACCATCTAAATTAAGTAAAGACTTGTAGGCATAGAGGTTTTTATGAATTTATAGCTCAAGACGAATTGGTCAAACTATATTACACGTCCAAAATCAGAAGATATCTGAACTATATGTTGGATCTGTGGATCCAGAGACCAAGTTACACAAGTAAGTTCTACATGATTTTTTCGCAGTAATAATTGCATAATCCGATCAAACACTAATTAAATATTTTCAAATATTTGTCAAGACCAGCCTTGTGGTTTTTTGTTAAGATAATTGGTATAAAATGCTGTGTCTCGATGAGGAGTCATCATTCGTTGTTCCAAAGATCTCAGCTTCAGCAGCCTATAGAAAAATGCAGGTGCGATATGTTTTAGTGAAGTTATGTGTTTGTGGTTATTACATTTGCTAGAATTCGCGTTAGAATAAACTACATACTTTAAAATCCATTAAAACCCTTTTCGTTCGTGAACACGTGTGTCGTGATAAAGAAATCGTAGCTTCGGGAATTAATGCTGTGAAATAAAATAAACGACATATTTATTTTTTCTATGTATTTAAATTGCAAAGGAATTGTAGTGAACAGTCACAGTGTAATTTTGTAATTTTAGAGAACATAATCGAAGTTTCGTGAAATACCTTTTCTTGGATTTGGGTTTCATTGAAAGTATGTAGTAATGATGATACGAGTACACTTACCCAAATTTGACGCATGAAGTTCTAATTTAAGTTAAAGTGGGGTAAGAAGAACAGTTAGTTAGTTATTGGACTGTGGCAGTTCCCCAGGTGATAGTCTCATCCCAAACCTACGTCATTAAAATTTTCATCATTTAGAGGATTTCAAATGACTTGTTTTATTTCCGTAATATGCTTCTATGGGTTTAAATTTAACTCATTTATGTTTTCTGTAATTTCCCAGGTCCTTGCTCTGGTACTCTTCGTGGTGGCCTCCGTGTCCAGCTCAGGCTCCGGACCCTACCTTCCCAGCGGTTGGAGACCTCAGGGACCCGCCTTTTATTTACCCTCGGAGGTCCAGGTAACTTACTATAAGCCAAAGACCCAGAGTACAAAATTATTTTTTCCTGCACAGTTTTATATCTCCGGAGGATAGTTGATAAAAATCTCTTTTGGTTTTGGTTATCTTTCAAATTCTAAACAAGTCTGTCTTCAACCCTGAATGTTACTGTTCATAATATTACTTAATTGCAGAAACCAGCAGAAAATCCTCTAAAAGACGCGGTCCTGAACGAATCCGAAGCGTCAGGCTCTGATGCCCTTCGAGAATACGGGCCTCCTAAAGTGGTTGAGGTATCCCAAGACCTGACCCGTCAGGCCCTTCCAGAAACCGTGACCGAGCAGGCCTTCGTTGTTATTGAAGCTAAGTTCATTGAAGAGGTCAATGGAAATGAGGACGTGGTTGAGGTTAAGGCAGTCGAAGAAGTGAAAGCTGAAGAAGTGACTGAGGCTGTTGTGGAGGCTGTAGAAGGTAATTTTGGTGAAAAATCGATACAGTAACTTAACAGCCCATACTTAGTTCTTTTATTTTTATTCTTAATAAATAGGTCAAATGATAATAAGGGATTAGATGATAGCTTAACAGTATTTGATTTTTGGTGCAATACATTAAAAACTGATAAAAGAGCATGGGTTTGTATCGCTCTTTCTAAATATAATTCTATTGGTACAATTATAATCACGCCAACTTGTCTCTTTTTATATGTAGGTAACTGAGAGATTTTAGTATTTTCTTTGAAATAGTTTAATTAAGAATGAATTTATCAAAATGTGTCTTGGTGAGAACTGTCTAAGAAATAAATGTATGGAATACTGTTTAACTGTATATAGATTGTGCGCCAGCCTGTACTCGTTTCTATTTGATCTTCGTTAAATAAATCAATCACTGATTTGTAAAATTATGTAATTACAGTGACCACAGAACAAAAAATAGTTGATGAGACAGGGACTGAAATCATTGAAGAAAAGATCGTGGTAGTAGAACAGGGTGTTCCCCAGGGACGGGCTATCGACGTTCAAGCGATTGAACAAGCTGTTGTCATTCAAGACGCCACCACTGAAAGTGTAGAAGCTAGCACTACTGAGGCTGCCGAAGTTACTGAGGCTGCTGTAGTTACAGGCGCCGTTGAAGATAGCAGTGTCGAGTCCTCACAGGTTGAAGTTAGCCAAGCTCAGGTTCAAGAGAGTCAAGCTGAAGTGAGCCAAACTGAAGTTAGCCAAACTGATGTCAGCCAATCTGTGGTGAGCCAAGCCGAGCTAGCTGAGGTTAGGACTGTTGAAGGAGTGCAGAATGTTGTGGAAGCGCTCACCAATTTGGAGAAGGAAATTAAAGCTCAGCAGGTGAGTCACTAAAAACTCGTTTATTTGTTGTATTGCTTACAATTTGTAAGTAGTAGAAGGCCCAAGGTAACTTTTTAGTAACAAGAGTTTTAAATGAAGAGATTCGCACAAACTTAGTACCAATGTCGTCGTCAGTGCGTCGATTCATTTGTTTACTAAATCACTTCGAGGATTAACGATTCATACAAGGTACCTGCTTCGGCTGCTTCATAGCAAAGGTAATCCATTGCTAAATTTTAGATACAGCAATCCACATATTCTTATCTTGCAGATTCAAACCAACGAGGAAGTAGTTGAGGTGAAATCTGTCCAGATCTTGCGGTGAGTTTGCTAATTCTTATTATGAATTATAAAAAAAATCTAAGTATGGGTTTCTAGAGTAATATATATATATATATTATCGAAGGAGGTTTGCTTTAATACTCGTTAAAACTGTTTTCCCACTTAATCGGAAAGCGGTACAAAATAGATTAATCACGTTCCGTAGGTTCTAATATATTTTTTATTGCGACTTAAAGCTCGTAGCAGAAAGGCAGCCTAAATAAAATCATTTCATTCATTTATGAGACACGTAACATGACAAGGTATGTCCATGTTGTGCAAACAGCTGAAAACAGCTCACCCACGCCGAGCTCTGGTCATGACAATTTAAGGCTACAACTCATTAACAATTTCAGTTCCGCTGAGCAAGCCCCAGAAGGTTTCCTGGAATATGGACCCCCCGGCTTCAGGGAGTACGGCCCTCCTCAGGCCGATGAGCTGGTCAGGTCAGCCGTTGTACAGGTAAACCCCAAGTTAAACCATTGATACAAAGATCAAAGCTCACAGAAGGTTTTTAATGAGTTACCTGGTAGAAGAGACCGGGCATCGAACCCGGTACCTCTGGATTGCCGGTCCAGCGCGTTAATCTTTCCGCCACATTTCCCAAGCAAGTGTGTGTGTCGATCTTCACATTGTTTATTTATTTATTTACACCTCAGCCCAAATTCTTCAAAATTCTTCGGCTATTCCAAATTCTTCTAGAGGCACCGTGTTTTCTAACAAATAAGGAAAACTATTTAGACCTTAGAATACACGATGCGTACACGGACGAAACTAGAGATGTTTCCCGATTTGTATGCGGAAAGAACGTTCTCGAAAACATTTGCTATACAAATTAGGAAACGATCTTGAGAAAGGCAGATCTCTAGACGAAACTAAGCCACAGGCAGTGGCTTACCAAAACTGGGTTCACTTTTAAGCGTTGCCTATGTTTCTAGGCGCATTTCGCCTTGTGACAACCAGAACTCACTAAAATTTCTATCACTACTCCTTAAAACCTCGGACCTAGTTTATAGACTGTACGAGCTTAGTTTTAAGTAGGCCACTTAGTGAGTTTTGGTCGTCAACAGACGATTTATTCTGAACCAATAAGTATTCTTATGGTCTGTGGAACCAACTAAGCTGATTGCGTCATTATCTTTTCGATTTCATTATTTGACACACCTCTTTATTTATATGAACGTTAGGCGGCCTGGCAGTTGCTTACATACTCGTATGTAGCTAAATACAAATTTTTATTACCGTTGTCTGTACAGGAGCCAACGGAAGAGGAACAGAAAATTGAGAACAACGAGACCAGAAGACGGAGATTCTCCCCCAAATTCAGGTAAATTAATATTTAGACACAGAAAACCACATAGATAACAGTGAGGTTCATTTTTTGGTCTTCTAAAAGGCCACATGAAAGCTGTATTTCATTGGTGGTTTGTTCAATGGAAAACGATCAAACTTGATAATTATTTATTTATAAATATTAATAACCCTCCTTATTTTAAGACAGTTAGACGACGTATATTGACGACGCGGTTGAGTCGGCGGTCCTGGGTTCGAATCCCGGCAAGGGCAAATATTTGTGTAATGAACTCGAATGTTTGTGCCTGGGTAATGGATGTTATTTGTATTTAAATACAAGTTGTTTATCGTAGTCTAGTGTCCATAACACAATCCTACTAGAGCTTACTGTGGGACTAGATTGATTTGTGTGAGGTTGTCCGATATTTATTTATTTATCATTACTTTTCAGACCTTCCAAGAAGCACTAAGAGAAGTTTCACAATCAACTGTCATCGAGACATCGGCAACGAAAACTGCTAGAAATACGGCTGAACGTAGTGTACAGAATAGTTATATCAGTATTGATTATTGTTTAATGTAGATAGATGATCAAAGTTATGTCTTTTGAATAAAATTATCGAGACATATTTGTGGCTTTTTTTCTGTTACACACTACTCCTAACATTAAATAACCTAAATTACAAATTTAAAACACCCCCAACACCACAATAGCTTTGTATTACTTGCACATCGGCAATCATCGCATTTCCGAATACAAACGAATGCTAATTTCCATGTACCTACATCAATTATTAGATTAATCGTTCATCAGAATTTGAATTTAGAACTAAGTACTTTATTGTTGTTTTGTTTTGATTTCACGTGGAATATATAGAGCTGTAAAACTCGATGTAATAATATATACTTAATATTTGTATAAAGTAGACCCACGATAACTTTGCATAAGATATTACGTGGCAACCCAGAAAAATAACGCTGTGGCAACATTTTGTTAATGTCATTGAGTTGTGAGTTTGTAAAATATTGTTCGAGGTTTTTAGCGAATCCTGCTTTCGAAATGGGTAAAACTATTAAAAGTGGAGTTAGAGAACTTATATTCAGGATGATTACTCATTTCCACAATGTAAAGGAGGAAATGGAGTCCGTCCGTGAGCAAAAAGAGCAATGTTTACATGAAATTCTAACCTCTACGAGTAAGTCCATAATATATTCTTGATGTTTTATTATGGTTATCAGCTTTTTTAAATATTATTTTCATGAAATAGGCTGAAACGAAGTTACAGTATTATATTTTAACTTGTAAATTCGTTTTTTCAAGGTGAATTAACTGAAGCTGTTAAGATTTCAATCGCAAATTCTGTAAGCAAGATCAAAGAACTGGAAAACTGGAACGTCAGCACAGAGGCGACTTACATTCAAAAAATTAGTTCAATGACTGGTAAGACGTCGTAAGGATTTTTTATGAAGGTTTAACTTATGTTAATTTTGTTACTATTTTCTGGACTAAACATCATTAACTTATTGTTTGTAGGTATTGGCTTAAGGACAATTCGCCAAATCAAGCACGAAGGTAATACCAATTCAGGCAACTTCAAAAAGAAATATTGATGATTTTGATAAGGTTACCATACGAAACCTAATTAATTCATTTTACTTAGTGAGAAATGAAACACCCACAATTGCAAAGCTGCTAAATGAGTTGCGGCAAACTATACAGTTTCATGGTGGTTATGAAACACTACGTAAAATTATACACGACATGGGATTTTGCTTCAAGAAAAATGTTGAAGAGAGAACCATATTAATGGAAAAAGATTATATTGCTGCAGCAAGACACAAATATATCAGGGAAATGACAGAATATAGAAATATGCCATTAGAGGAAAGAAAACCGATTGTATATTTAGATGAGACCTATATTCATGTTAATTACAAACCAAAAAAAAGTTGGCAGGGTCCATCAACTTCTAAAATGGTCACTAATATATCAAAAGGCAAACGGTATGTAATTGTACATGCAGGCACCGAATTAGGATTTGTAAATAATGCTTTTTTAATATTTAGCAGCAAGTCAAAGTCAGCCGATTATCATGATGACATGAACGCTACCAATTTCTCGAAGTGGGTTCAAGACAAGCTACTTCCTAATTTGGATACACCAAGCATTATAGTCATGGATAATGCGAGTTACCATACTATTCAGATTAATAAGGCACCAAACACCACTACGAAGAAACAAGAACTCCGTGATTGGCTTACTTCAAATCATATTCCTTGGGAAGAAACATTATCCAGGTCTGAACTCTTAATCTTAGCACGACGCAACAAACCCGAGCCAATATATTATATTGATGAGCTGTTAAAAGCAAATGGGCATAAAGTATTGCGGTTACCCCCATACCATTGTCACTTAAACCCTATTGAACTAATATGGAGTTTGGCGAAGCGAAAAGTAGGCAGCCTAAATGTAAAAGGTTCAGTTAAGGATATGGAAGCAAAAGTGGAGCAAGCATTCGCATCTGTTAGTCCGGATGACTGGCGTAAGTGTGCCGAACATGTAAAAAAATTAGAATTAGAACACAGGCAACAAGATGGATTAATGGATGATCTGATACCATTTATTATAAATGTGCAAAGTGATGATGACACTGACAGTGAGGAGAGTGTGGCAGCAGAGGCTGAAAGAGAAGATGAGTACGAAGAAGTCGAGTTACAGGAAGAAGTGTATGAAGGAGTAGAGTTTTTAGACTCGGATGTGTCTAGTGAATAAGAAATAAATGCGTCAAAAATTGTTTTGCATTTTATTGCCCTTTGTAAGAATTTAACTGAATTTATATACCTATAAGTAATAAGTAGGTATAATGCCTATTTGCATCATAATTATGAGAGATCGAGTACCAATGCAATAGCAGCAAATCAGCTTAAGGCTGATGTAAAAGTATTCTTTCAGTTCTTCGCTTATCCAGCAAACCACCCAGTGCCACCCGTGTTTTATTACATAAATCACGCCCCCTTACTCCCGGTAATTTAAAAAAAAGCTAGCCGTGTTTAATACCTTATTTTAACGTTTTAAATTTTCCATACAAATCGAATAAATGGTAGTAATTGCAACATTTTTTTGTTATTGGCGGTAATAGGGTAACGTGATTGACTCAATAAAACACAAACAGCACCAAATAGTTCGGTAGATAAGCAAAACACTGAAAAAAGGTTTTGTATGAAAAGTAACATTTTAACATCAGCCCTAACTAACAAATACCTACACGAAAGTGCCAAAACGAGAAAGTACCTAATAAAGGATATTGCACCTTAGTTAATTTGTATAAATAGTGTACCTCTATCGCTCTCGCTTAGTCGTGTGAAAGGGATTGGGATACACGAGTTTCTATATTTGATTTTCGCGGTATATGCCCATATGCCCTAAGGTCAAAACGTGTTGTTCCACTGTAAATCAGTATTGCCATAAATTAACTTTTGATTTCAGCAGTTGTCAATTCATTGCAGAGTTATTGTGGGTCTACTCTATAATACGCACATCCTAGGGTATGGCTTATGCGCATAAGCATTTCAAAAACATATATGACGCAGAGGGCGCTCCAGTGGCGTAAAGAATTAAGGGATGAAAGATTTGGTGTGATTGACGTAGCGGTCGGATAGCTCAGTTGGGAGAGCAATGCGCCGGAAACGCAGAGGTCGCGGGTTCAAACCCCGCTTCGATTGTAGTAGATCGCATTCAATTTTTCTTTCTTAATTTACCTTTGTGTCATTATTTATAAAAATATATACTTAGTTATTGCTATAACTATAATGTTCGTGTTGGGGAAAAATAATATATATATATTCAGGCCCACATTCCTAAAAGGGGTTGACTGAGCATTAGCAACTGATGTTAGGATACTTAAATGTGGGTTTAAAGATCGACAAAAAGTGTACTTACATTAACATTCTCATGTTTTTTAAATTGGTCGGCTTCAGTTACAAAATATTTATAAACATTGTAGATAATTTCGCGTGACAGGCAAAGTAACGGCTTACCTTTTTTCCCTATAGATGCCATAGTACAAATTTAATTTTGTGTAGGTTTTAGCAACTCTATATATATATTGACTTGGATATGCGACTGCACTCTCTCGCATTTGAACCCCGACTGACAAAATAAACGTCATGGTGTGTGCGACACAGATATCGCTATACGAAGTCGAAATTAGCCGATTGCCTCTTTCCAAAGATCGATGTGCAAACTTTATCGCCGTTTACTGTAGCTAGTAGATAATTAGTCATAGAGACCTTCATTCAATGAGTGACTATTTTTATTTTTGTTTGTATCTATACTAAATAAATTTTACAGATAAAGAAGTCGAATGCCTAATATAAAATAAACTGAAACTACAATAGTCTTTTTTTAATATTAAATTCATTTCTTTTTAGCATATATTTTAGTTAGTTAAGTTTTCAGTTTGTAGTTAGTATTTTAATATCTGTGCTGTGAACATAACTACAATATTTGGATATCTTAGCTTCAGTATTGGCTGGGATTAAAGTGCTTTAATTGAAATAAAAGTTTTGCCTCTCAATTTTATTTCATCATCATTACCTATTACATATTACATACAATCTGTGGTCTTCAGTCTGCGATTGAAAAAAAAACCTAATCACAATGTTTATCTATTCTGTAAGTAAGCCACAAGGGCATATTCACATGTCTGAATCTGAATCTACCGGCCTTTCATAAGAGACCGCTGTTGAGAAGAAAGCAGAAGCACCGTCTTTGGTCTTTTCAGCCACCAATTTTATTTAGGCGTTTTATCTGGGAAATTCGCAGAAGCAAGGGTTGATTGCGTCTGTCCAACCATGAGAAAGCGGTGCAGTTCCATCACTCATCATCATCATCACTCTTGTGGCGCGGAGATAATCCCATTAGCGGGTTATTCTCCCACACAAAGCCCGACTCACTGGTAGTGAGGGCTAAACAGTCATGATACAGTTCAAGTCGTGTTTAAAAAAAAAGGGTGCACATCCCTGACGCGTAGCGTTTGAGCTAGCGTTAACGACATCCTGAAGGCATTCGCCGAAAGGTTTGATTGTCAGTATTTGAACCACTACCATTATGGTTTATGTACTGACAATCAAGCCTTTTGTAAGCACTGTGCGAAATTATTTATTAGTAAGTATAATAACGTTCATTAACCATAGGATAAGAAATATCAGTCTGTTACTAACATATATGTTAGCACTATGATCCCAGTTGGTCGAAACAAATGTTTTTTTTTTTATAAATACACAGGCGAGTTCACGGACTTCATAAATGCCAATACTAGTTTTGTATATTGTTTCATTAGAATAAGGAAAGTGTTGTGTCTAATTAAGAAACGCGTGAAAACAAAATAAATAATCATTTTCACCTCACCACCTCAAACATGGCGATTTTTCTGCGAGATAACAGTGAACAAAATGCAATTTTGTTTCCAGCGAGTCAAGTTACTTTTTATTTTTTAATCATTGTATTAAGCGGGTACACTCACGTGAAATTGTCAGGAGCGGCCCGACATGTTTCGAGATTGTATGGAGTTCATCTTCTTCGTAAAATTGTCGGGCCGTTTCCGACAATTTCTCGCGAGTGTAAACAGTTTAATATTTAAATGTTTCACGAAAGTTTTAATAAGATTTTTTTTCTGTTTAAATACTTTTATTTCGTATAATTCAAACAATAAATAAAGAGAATTGCCGTCGGGTCATGGTTGAATAATCTTCGTGTACCGGGTCTGGTTGATCTTCCTATTCGGTTTACTCGTCAGGCTCATTTTCATAGTCGTAAATTTCCGATTCAGGAGTCTCTCCGCGAGATATGGACCTAAGAAGATTCTGAAATAAAACAAAACAATAACTAGTGGCTCTGAGAGTAGTTTTAACAAACTTTTTGTTCTATATAGCTGAAATATTAATTATTTTTTATTAAGGCACTGACGTCTGCTAGCGTAAACCAAATTATTACAAGGAAGCGAAAAATTTAAAATTTTAATGTTTCGGGCAATGTTTGTACATGCATTTCCAACGGCTTTCCGGGCCAACACAGGCGTCCTACCTATTGGACCACTGAACTCAATGCGAGGGCCATTGCATTCTTCAACCAGTTGCTTCTTGCATGCTTTAGGGTGGCATCGTAGCGCCATCGTAAAAATTCAGACTTCATGATCGGCACCATCGTCTCAAACTATGTTGACAATCGTTCGACGTTACAATAAAAAATAAATATTTTCTGAAATTACGTCATCAATATTTCATGATTGTAGAACAACTCCTCCCCGCGCCAAATCATCCAACTATCATAATTCGAATGACCCCCCCCCCCCCCCCCCTCCCAGCAAACTAAATGATGTCATTTAGTGTTGCTCATGAAATCGCTGTAAGTACATGCAATGTCATTAATATATTCGTTAAAAATTAATTATTAATTTTAATTAAATTATAATTGAAGCACTTTTCAAAGATACGAGAGATGATATTACATCCCTTCGCTTCATCTACCAGTACGTGCCATACTTTACATTTACACTCTCTACCGACTCCCACGCTGCCTGTGTGACCACACAGTGGTCCAAGTACCTAGTGCAGCCATGAGCATCACTGACAAATGTGTACGTATTCGCGACTGAAGCTTTCAACTTTTCCACGTCCGCACACAACCATTTCTGTGAGGTACAAAAATTTACTAACTCTTTCCAGAACAACTCATTAGGATGCGCGTTAAAATCTCCCAATATAAAAACCGATTCTATGTCACATGTTTCAATAACAGCGCTAATCTCGCCAAGGCACTGAGTAAACTCCGGCAAGTTATCGGTACAGTCAGTAGGCATGTACACGGAGAAGAAAAGCGCAGACCGGTTACCCATACTCGTCTTAATGGCCGTAATACGCGCACTGTTACAATTCACAACATTAACTACATCGAACACACTCTTACGCCATAACAACGCCACGCCTCCGTGTGGTCGCCCCCTAACTATTCCCGACGCGGTGTCAATAGCAGAAACGCCCGTATATCCGAAATTCTCATCAATCGTGCCTAAAAAAGTTATGTCTTCAGGAAACAGCCACGTCTCCTGCAGTGCAATAATATCCGCACTCTTACATAGCTCTCTTATGCAGCCTATAGAACGCAACACAGATTTACAATTGAAGGTTACCACCTTACACAAAGAGTTGGAAACATTGGTTATTACATTTAAATCTCGCCAAACTGCATAACAGTTTGTTGGCGAACATGTACACTCTTCTTTGTTTTCCTGTTACACTGCGTAACTCACTAACCACTAATTACCTAAACTACCTACACTTAAATATACTACTAACAGCTGAGCAGCACAATTAACTGTACACCATGAAGTTCTAACACGTTGTGATAAGGTTTACATTCGTTTACAAATGCATAGACAACACCGATACTATTAAATTTCACTACAAAAATTATCTAAGAACAAATGTTTTATTTTAGCTTGGAAACATCGTAGACTAGTAAAGTCATCCTCCATTCACATTCGCCTTATTGTTTCGTGAATCTTCAAAATCAAAAATGCAAAACGTTTATTCTGTTTGTCTGTGTTCTGTAAGTGCCCACAAGGGCACTTTCACATGTCTAAATCTGAATCTACCGGCATTTCACAAGAGGAGACCGCTGTTGATAAGAAAGCCGAAAGAAACTCAACAGTACCTAAGTCATTTTTCGTAAATTGTACTTAAAAACTAATACAATTATATTATAAATAGATAATTATTATTATTTATTATCACTTCTTTCATGCATCCTCTCTACATGCCGAAACCAACTAAGCATCCTTTTCTCAATTCTAGTGACTACATCGCATCGTCATTTCAAGATCCGCACTTACTTATTTAAATTAAATTAGGTATAGGTTTTAGTATCAAAGTTCTCTTACCATGAAATCTAATTTTCCCCAAGTTCTCTTCCCAGGATATGTTTCTGTGGATCTCGGAGTGGACAGGGGCGTGCAATCCTGCCCATAAGGTCTTCCCCGGGAACAATCCTTCGCCTTTTCTAGACAGAGGAAAGATAACTTAATTAATTTCCAACAAAAAAATAACCGACTTCAAAAAATTTAAAAGCCATAAATAACCCAATTATGTACACATATTACATTTGAAGTCGGTGCCAAACCACTCAATTGTTACTATGAAACAGATTTGCCACCGACTTCAAAAGGTGGTTCAAATGTAATCAATTAAGACATGATCGGATTATGTTTGGCTTTTCAGGTTTTTTTAAGTCGATTCTTTTTTTGTTAAAAATTTCTTTATATATTTTAGTTGCTTTTTAGTGATTCAAATATAATCATTTTTTCACAAAAAAATAACCGACTTCAATGAGGGAAATGGAATATACAATAACATCATCATCATCATCATCATCAGCCCGGAGTCGTCCACTGCTGGACATAGGCCTTCCCCAGTTCGCGCCACCATACCCGGTCCCCAGCTTTCCGCATCCAACCACTTCCCGCCACTCTTTTTAGGTCGTCGGTCCACCTGGCGGGAGGCCGTCCTACAGGGCCTGTTGTTCGTGGTCTCCACTCTAGAACTCGTCTGCCCCATCGACCATCGGCTCTACGACAAATATGCCCCGCCCACTGCCACTTCAACTTGCATATCTTTAGGACTATGTCGTCACTTTGGTTCTCCGTCGGATCTCCTGGTTCCGGATTTTGTCCTTCAGAGAAACTCCGAGCATAGCCCTCTCCATAGCTCGCTGAGCAACTTGGAATTTGTGGACGAGGCCTTTTGTTAGTGTCCACGTCTCGGCCCCATAAATAAGGACCGGAAGGACGCACTGGTCGAAGACTTTGGACTTAAGGCACTGGGGCAGTGATGATGATTGAAAAATATGGCGCAACTTCCCATATGCTGCCCAGCCCAACCTGATTCTTCTGTCAGCTTCCTTGTCGAAGTTGTTTCTACCTAACTGGACCATCTGGCCTAGGTACGTGTACTCTTTAACAACTTCGATGCTAACATTATCGACGGTGATCGGTATTGGGTCTACGAATGAGTTGAACATAACTTTAGTTTTATCCACATTCATTCCCAGACCCACCCGTCTGGAAGAAACATTTAGGCACCGCAACATCTCCGACAAGTCCTCCAGCGATTCAGCCAAGATGACTATGTCGTCAGCGAATCGAAGGTGTGAAATATATTCACCGTTTATATTGATGCCCCGTCCATTCCAGTCCAGTGTTTTAAATACGTCCTCCAGAGCGTTCGTGAACAGTTTCGGAGAGATAACGTCTCCCTGTCTCACTCCGCGTTGTAATGGGATTGGACGCGTCTGTGGACATCCTGGATTTGGACGGTCATCGTAGCGGCTCTATACAAGCATTTCAGCACCTCGATGTATCGCCAATCGACTTGGCATCGCTGAAGCGACTCAAGAACGGCCCAAGTTTCGATGGAGTCGAAGGCTTTTTCGTAGTCCACAAACGCAAGGCAAAGAGGGCGATTGTACTCCTCAGTCTTCTGTACAATCTGCCGCAAGGTGTGAATGTGGTCCACGGTACTGTAGCCTTTTCGAAACCCGGCCTGTTCCGGAGGTTGGAAGTCGTCGAGCCTTCGGGCGAGACGATTTGAGATGACTCTCGAGAACAGCTTATAGACGTGGCTTAGAAGTGATATCGGTCGATAGTTCTTTAAGAGCGTTTTATCGCCTTTCAAAGAACAGGATAACCACACTTCTAGACCACGCCCCGGGCGTTGTACCTTTCTGGAGTACGGTATTAAACAGCTTTCGAAGCTGGTCAAGGACTGGGCGTCCTCCAGCTTTTAACAGCTCTGATGTAATACCGTCGTCTCCGGGGCTTTATTGTTCTTGAGCTGCACGAGAGCCCTCTCAATTTCGGCATTTTCGAAGTCCGGTAGCTCGTCCGTAAAGTGGCGGGTTAACTTGGCACGTTTATCTTCTACGGCCGACATTGTGGGTTTCGGTGCGTGAGAAGAGTATAAGCGTCCATAGAAGGTCTCAGCTTCGACGAGTAGGTCTTGTTTAGATGACATAACTCGACCATCAGATGTCGTCAGCTTCGTCAGATGACTCCTTCCCAATTGCTTAGCAAATACCTTTGAGCCTTTGTTTCGCTTGATTGCATCCTCGATTTCTCGAGTATGGCTCTTACGCAGGTCAGAGCGTATTTGCTTTTTTTATCGGCTTATTAAGAAGGTGACATTCTGAAGAATCAGCCGGCATCTCTAGTCTCTGTCGCATTAATTCAGCTGTCTCTGCTGAGATCTTGGACCCCTTACTCCCTCGACTCCTTTGGCAGAACGCTTCTCCCACCGCTCGTAAAGAATCCGTGAACTCGTTGATACTTTGATCAACGTCCTCGGCGGCATCCAGCAGGTTAAATCGGTTTTGCAATTCCAGTTGAAATTGCTCTGTTCCCGCAGCAATATGATGTCGTGATGGCCGGAGCGTAGACTTTATCAGGCGATTTCTCTCGATACAGAAGTCTATATTCAGAGTGCCACGAACAAGTCTGTGATCGCTGCCGGTATTAAACCTATTGATCACTGTGACATCTTTGAATAAACCTCCTATTAAAGATATCCTCATGATAAAGTCAATCTCGTTTCTAGTCACCCCATCGGGGCTCCGCCAAGTCCACTTCCGTTGAGACTTTTTCTGAAAGAACGTGTTCATCAGAAAGAGCCTCTGGGATTCGAGGAAGTTAACCAGCATCTGACCCCTTTGGTTCCTGACACCAATACCATGCGAACCGATCACCGATTCACCTCGTTCTTGTTCTCCCACTTTGGCGTTAAAGTCCCCCATAACAACAGTGAAGTGCGTCTTGGTGGTTTTGTGAATGGCCGTAGCTATATCTTCATACACAGCCTCGACTTCTTCATCAGAGTATGACGACGTGGGAGCGTATACCTGGACTACCTTCAGAGAATACCTTTTCGTTAGTTTAAGAATGAGGTATGCTACCCGCGTAGATACACTGCTGACTTCAATCACGTTGTTACAGAGGACTTTGCTGATCAAAAAACCCACCCCGCCTTGTGACATCCTATCGCCCTCCCGATAGTAGAGTAAGTGACCGGAATTTAGAGTTATCAGGTCCTCCCCCTGTCTTCGAACCTCAGATAAACCCAAAACATGCCAGCTAATGTGACTTAACTCTGACTCGAGTTCAGCAATATGGACGTCTTCCCTCAGCGAACGAGCATTGTACGTAGCTAAATGTAGTTGTTGTTTGTGGTGACCGTAACCCTACCGGGGATTCTTCGCACCCTCCACCCCGCCGTGACCACGACCGTCACCACGATAGCCGGGAATAGCGGAGCCACCGGGAACTGAGGGCCGTTGTAAAATGACACTACTCATAAGGGGAGATTTGCCCATACTCGCCGCGCTGGGCGAGGACGTATTGGCGAGCGCAGTACCGAGCTCTCTTTTCACTAGCGACGCTGCTGCCCGCCACTAGCTGGTATTTAGAGCTCGGGAGTTCGGATGGGTATACCGCCATCATCCGGTCGTCATTGCCTCGTTCGTTAGACAGCAGGGTGCACCACGAGCAGGTGAGGTTGACAGTTTTTGGAGCACTATGATGTTATGACCCCATACACCCCCACAATAACATAATTTATTTTAATTTTAGCTTTTTTGTAACTAGTGTTTATGCTTTTTATTTACCTACTGTTTCTTTGTTTTTCCTTTTTTCTTGTGTTGAATAATAACATTTATATGATTTTCTCATGGATGTCTTTGTTAGAACTGGATCAAACTTAAATGGGACCACACGGGTAGCATCAGCTTTTAGAACTTTTAAAGCTGTTGCTTCCCGTGTAGTCGGAAAGTTTTGAGGTAACAAACATAAAAATTGGGCAAGTGCGAATCGGACTCGCGCACCGAGGGTTCCGTACAAACACTTCATCCTTAAGTGGTTAAGTTAAGTTTGCACCTGGTATGTATAGCGCCCCATACAAATGAGGTGCAAAGTTAACGCAACCAACCCGTTTGTTGTATGGGAGCCCCCCTTAAATATTTATTTTATTTTACTTTTAGTATTTGTTGTTATAGCGGCAATAGAAATACATCATCTGTGAAAATTTCAACTGTCTAGCTATCACCGTTGTTGAGATACAGCCTGGTGACAGACGGACGGCGAAGTCTCAGTAATAGGGTCCCGTTTTTACCCTTTGGGTACGGAACCCTAAAAACAGTCGAATTGAGAACCCTCATCCTTTATTTGAAGTAGGTTAAAAAACTATTTAAAAGGAAAAGAAATCGCACTTTCAAGGACAACTGAAGAAATTACTATACTTAATAGCCACTGATTGATGTGAGTATTATGTGTATACCTTATTTATATGTAATGTATGATTATTTTAGTAATTTTTTGTGGCTTGAAATTGTTTTGCGTCACCTATTCAATTCAAACTTTTGTTGACCTACTCCACTATCCAAGGTTGTCTGGAAAACATCGCTATTTAGTTATAAGACCACCTCTTATTAACCTCTTTCGATTTTTTACTGTGTACTCATTTTTTAGGGTTCCGTACCCAAAGGGTAAAAACGGGACCCTATTACTGAGACTTCGCTGTCCGTCCGTCCGTCCGTCCGTCCGTCCGTCCGTCCGTCCGTCCGTCTGTCACCAGGCTGTATCTCAAGAACGGTGATAGCTAGACAGTTGAAATTTTCACAGATGATGTATTTCTATTGCCGCTATAACAACAAATACAAAAAATAAAATAAAATAAATATTTAAGGGGGGCTCCCATACAACAAAGGGATTGGTTGCGTTAACTTTGCACCTCATTTGTATGGAGCGCTATACATACGTACGGAACCCTCGGTGCGCGAGTCCAACTCGCACTTGACCGCTTTTTTTTAATATTCTTGTAATAGATAAGTAGATGGGTGGGTGGATTCTCCTGCCTGCGCCTGTGGAGCCGATGA
Source organism: Apotomis capreana (assembly GCA_947623375.1). NCBI lineage: Eukaryota > Metazoa > Arthropoda > Insecta > Lepidoptera > Tortricidae > Apotomis > Apotomis capreana. The sequence continues at coordinate 7,273,745 of OX392520.1, forward strand.
GCAAACCATCCAGCCTATCATCCACGACTACCCCATAACGCGCTCTGCCGGCGGCCCTCCCGATGACGTCCAGACCTCAGTGACGAAGCCATTGAGAGGCCTTATTCCTTTTAAAATTTATTTTTTTCATTTTATGACACATACATTGATAATTTCAACTAACTTTTGGAAGTGAATAATACTTTTCCCCGAGTTCTAGGTAGTAGCATAGCTACAGTGCGACACAAAAGAGTAGAAAATAAATGAGGGCGCCACTTCCTTCGCAACTGTCACATTTTTGACGTAAAGTGCTTGAATATGGTAACAATTTTGTATGAAAAATTTTAGTTCCTCTTTCATCCGTTTTCCACTCTTTTGTGTCGGGCTGTATTTCATGCTTTCATTGCGTGCAGTCGAAAATAAGTTGAAAAAACTAATTTTCCGCGTGAATTTTGTCAAATTCGAGTTGTTTATCAAACAAAAATTATCAATGAAAAAGTGTAGGTTGCAAATATATACCAATAAATCCCAATAGCCCTGTTCTAGGTGTAACATCAATAATTAATATGGTATAAGAAACATGTTTGATCATAGAGAAAATGTCTAAAACAATCAGCATTTTTAAAGGAATAAGGCCTCTTATAAGTGGCTAACAAATCTTAATGTTAAGTAAGTAAGTAAACACTTTATTGTACACAAAAACAGTTAAAAAATACATCTATTACAAACAACATAGGTATAGGTACAAAGGCGAACTCTTCCAGTTAACCTTTGAGCAATTGAGTGAGTAATGAGTAATGTTGATTTGTAATACTAAAGTACTCGAGTTGTCTGTTGTCACTGTATAAGCCATACGATTAAATAAATAAATGCATAAGTTGGTGCTTTCTGCACTGACTTACGCCTTTCGGTATCTGATGGTTGCCGCTTGTAGATCAGGGTGAGGAGATCATTGCCGTAGAGTTCCCATTTGTTTAGAGGGATATTGACAGAGTTCTTGGCATCAGTGTGAAGGATCCTGAAAATTAATTAATTTTTCTGTAAACACTAGCTGTGCGCCACGGTGTTACCCGCTCAGCCCACGGAAAATCGCATTTTTTTCTGGACAAAAGAAGTATAATAACAAATTTTATCGTAATTAGTCCAAACTGCATTGTAGCAGTGTACAAAATGTAACTTCTGGAACTGTCCTTTTTATGAACTCTAGCTAAGATCAAGCAAATATCGACACACAAAGCATAAGAAGAAATTCGTCAGATCTTCCTGGAGCTAGGGTAGCGAAGTGGTTAACGCGCTGGACCGGTAATCCAGAGGTACCGGGTTCCATTCCCGGTCTTTTCCCCCAGGTAGCTCCTTTTTAAATTTTTCTTTAAGCTTTGATCTTTGTATTAAAGGCTTAAACTCTAGCTAGTTAAAAGTAACTAACCCTTTCCATGAGTTAGCGTGACCGTTCTTGCTAGCGATAGCGTAAACGATTTGCACGGAGAATAGTACAACGCTCTTAGCGGTCACTTTGTAGAACTACAATTGTCTATACAAAACCTTTACGCAGTCACTAGGGAGTACAGTCACTGTAAGCTCATAAGGGTAAGGGTATGCTTATCGAACAAAATATACCTATGCTAATCTTAGGATAAAATTTTAGCCTCTTTTTATGCCATTGCCTACTTTTAATTTGTCGTATTAAAAGAAATATTTGACAAATTAAAAGTAGGCAATGACGTAAAAAAAGCTAAAATTTTAGTGGTACGTACTAATTTATTTTACTGGTAACGACCAATTTTCGGTGACTAACTATGAAAGTCGGTGAATTCTGATCCACTGACCGGCAAATTTCAAGTATTTTTGCATAAGTATTAAAGGCAAAACTATAAACAGTATATTTATTTCGCAAGAAGAACGAAGGGTTGAGCAGCATTCCGGTAAACAACGTTTTGAATTTGGTTAATGACAAATCGCTACTGACGTTTAATAATGCAAATATATGACGTATGTTCATTATTGCCATATGAAAGCTGTTTGTAGCGCCACTATCCCTGGGCCGGCCAATTGTTAAGCTATACATGCTCGCATTTACAAGGGCATTACTTATTTTTTTGACCTACAAATCTATACATATAATAAAGCTGAAGGGGGTCGAAAGTCTGTACATGGAAATATTCGAAAAAAAATTGGCGGAGGATACTTAGAAACTTAGAATCGACGACAGAACACGTTCCAACCATTTTTAGAATTTAAGTCCGTTTGTCTGTTTGTTTATCTATTTGACCGCGGATCCTGTGAAAACGGCTGAACGAATTTTGATAAACTTCATTAATTTGTCGAGAAAATCCCATAAAGAAATTACCAATAAAAGCGGGGGTAGCCACTACACTCGATTGCGTTAAGTTTGCACCTGAATCTTATGGCGTTACTTAGGAATGGGGTCCAAACTTTTTTCAAACATGTGCTATGACTATCGACTACCATATTTGGACAGCACGGAAATTCCTGTCTGCGGGGTATCAAGAAACTGTGAAAGCAAAACTGACACATACCGATTTCCACGCGTCCGGAGCCGCGGGCACAACTAGTGTTCAATATAAAACGTATATTTTAAACCATTAATACAAAGATCAAAGCTAAAGGAAATGGAAGAGACTGGGAATCGAACCCGGTACCTCTGGATTACCGGTCCAGCGCGTTAACCACTTCGCTACACTAGCTCCAGGTAGACCTGACGAATTTTTCCTTATGCTTTGTGTGTCGATCTTTGCATTGTTTATTTGAAAGGTTTTTACAACCGTATAGCGACCTCTATGTGAATACGTTAATATACACATCTTACCGCACCACTTTACAGCGGTGAACGAGCAAGCCAGAGAGGGCGCTGTTAGTTTTATAAATTTACTAGCGACCCGCCCCGGCTTCGCACGGGTGCAATGCTGATAAATTATATACCTACCGCATCAAAATCCGTTGCGTAGCTTTAAAGATTTAAGCATACAAAGAGACATAGGGACAGAGAAAGCGACTTTGTTTTATACTATGTAAGTAAGTAAGTAAGTAAACACTTTATTGTACACAAAAACAGTAAAAAAATACATCTATTACAAATAACATATAGGTACAACGGCATAACATATAGGTACAAAGGCATAACATATAGGTATGTATAGTGATAATGAAACATGTACCTAATGTCTCATTTTTTTATGTGGGTACACCACTATTTTTTGTTTAAACCATTACACAAAGATCAAAGCTTAAAGTCTATTTTCATTAGGGGTTAAATACTCACAATATTGCCAGGACTATTAATAGCTTGAACACCATCTTAAGAAAACAACTCAAACCCGCTGCTCACTGCCGAGTGATAATCCATCCGACAGGCCACCCGTTTTATACCCATAAAACCTTTATAAATGCTAATATCGGTTTGTACATTGTTACATTAGAATAAGGGAATTAAGTTCCATCTTTAATAATGTTACATTTCTATCTAACTTGGGATTACATTAACCAACTTCTTAAAAGATGGTTCAGATCAGAGTATGTTTAGTAAGTTTATCAATTACTAGCTTCGCCCCGCGGTGTTACACGCTCATCCCATGGGAACGCTACATATTATCAGGATAAAAATTAGCCTATGTATTAATCCAGGGTGTCAGCTACCTTTATGCCAAAATTTATCAAAATTGGCCCAGCCGTTTGAGCGTGACGAAGTAACAAACATACACTACACACTCACAAGCTTTATAATGTTAGTGTGATTGAGATTGACAAATTATTTTTAATCAAACCAAATGTATATTGAATCGAAAATTTCGATTGTTCAGCACCTCTAGCACAACTCTTTCTCGCGCAAGAAATATTACCTAATTTTGCCCGCGACTACGTCCGCGTGGAACTTGGAAGTATGGAGGCAACCTCGTACAACACGATAGATATCCACCTAATCACCTTAATTAATAATAGGGATTATTATAAGCGCCTAAGCAAATGTAAGAGCAATTGTGCTTTTGGTCTAATCATTACATTTCCCACAGGGTCATCAATGTTATCATGAATTACTTACTCACTTTTCAATATTTTTAGGGATAATTTCCAGGTTGAAAACTATCCTATGTCCTTCCTCGGATCTTAAACTATCTCCATGCCAAATTTCATCAAAATTGATTCAGCGGTTTAAACGTGAAGGGGTAACAGACAGACAGACACACTTTCGCATTTATAATATTAGTATGGATCTCATTCTTCGCAGTACTGTGAGAGAGTGACGGGCGGTGCTATGTCGCGCGACAAGAGACGGGATGTCCGTCTAGCACAACTACGCTTCGCGAATCTTGTCCCGTGATGCTACCGCCTGTCACTCTCTCACAGCACAGCGAAGAATGAGATTAGGTAATCTATCTCGTGTAAGAAAGAGTCGGGTGCCACAGTCATAGAGTAAATTATATATGGCCACAGTTATGCTAGACAGTGCCGGAAGGTGCCTAGTGCAGGAAGGGTTGCAGTCGCGGCCAACCCGTGCGTTTCCAATGGCTTTCCGGTCCAACATGGGCTTAGCTATAAGACCACTGAACCGATGCGACCAAGTAGCACATCGTTACTCTAGATTCTCGACATAACTTGAGACGATGGTACAGATCATGAAGTCAGTTTTTACTGTTGGATTGAGCTACGATACTACGAAAGTTGGCAATGGCTCTCACATCGGTTGAGTAGTAAAAACCGGCCAAAAGCATGTCAGGCCACGCTCGGTGTAGGGTTACGTACGGGCTTGAAACAGCGGTTTTAATTCCGAGGTTTTAATCGAGAAAGATTTCAAGCTCTTTAAAAGGGTCGTACCTACACGCCAAAGTAACTGTAATAAGTTTTTGTCGAAAATTTAATTTTTGTGACAAGCTTTTATAGCTGACTGTACTTTTCCTTGAACATCCATCATTTGCTAACCGATACGATTCTAAAAAGGCCCAAATTCGGTAGATTCGCACAGGCTTCCGTTCTTCGTTCGTTCTTCATCAGACCCTGGAAACTATCTGAAGACAAAGGGTATCATAATCCCGAATTTTTGTTTCCCCGCTGTAACGTTTCGCCGAATTTTCATTTGCCCGAAAGCTATTTATTACTGTAGGGTGTAATAGTTTATCGCACCCTACATGTACGAATGTAGTATGTTAATTGTTAGGTTTGTTTAGTATGTTATAACGGGGCGGAATGTTAAGTAAAAGATGTGACCGTTCCCGATGAGTACCTTTATTGCACTAAAATTACATATAAGTAAAATATATCAAATAAACTCGATTGTGACGCATACGCTAGGTGCGGCGTCAGCTTAACATTATATTGTCGAGTGTGCTCGTACATGCTGCCAAATTTAAGCAAAAGAAAAACACAATAGAAAAGGAAGAAATTAAGATAATTAATTAATTAAGGCGCGGTAGCCTTGTCAACACGTAATGGGGCATGTACAATCACCTCGTTGACGCTATCGAATTCCCGTGGCTGCGGAAGATGTCTAAATGATGCGTTGTCCTTCATTTTCATCTCCAGGTTCTGCTCCTGAGTAATAGCTTGCGCTGCAAGGTTTCGAAGTCTCCGCCTGATGTAGATGCCAGCCCAGGTGCTGACTGCAATCGTGCAGATTACCATAAATGAGATAAAAGTATAGTGATTCGTCTCATGAGATGATGTAATCTCTGACAATGTTTCTTGCTGTACTTTTACAGTTTCAATGCTGGTTTTTAGTCTGTGGTCTTCAGTGACGACGCTGTAATTTTTTTCCACGATGATACGATTTATTGACGATTCTTGTACGTACAAATTGTCTTCGCTAATTGTCATTTCACTGCGGAAGTTGTTATGAGAGTGGATAACAACATTTTCTCCCTTCATCATACATCCCGTCTCGAGTGTGATGATACCCGTCCCTTTTAGTAGTAATGGCGTCACGCCGGCTGGGCAAAATGTGCGCATAGCACATTCCTGGCAGCACGCGAACAACCAAGCGCCGGGCTTGTGTAACCTGATCCAGTAGTCGGCGCACTCCAGTGTTATTGTTTTACAGGCAGATATATTATAATTGTTTACTAATTGAGCTTCACATATATTGGCGCCGGCCTTTGTGTCGTAAATGGGTAGTGACATACCACATATAAGTTGATGTTCTTTCACTTGTAAGCACGATGCGATATCTTCGTGAGACAAGGGTATAACTGCATCCTTTTTAAGATTGACTGCCAAATATTCCGATGTTTGCACGACGCGCTGTGTAGTGCGGGATTTTATTTGCGGGATAGGTATAATCCGATTCAGTTCATATTGTTCCGTATTTACTAATGGTAATTTGAGCTCGAATAAAATGTATTTGTTAGCCAGATGTACGTGCACGCGAGATAGTTTGTACATTTCTCTCGTGCAGTATTTTGTGTTGACGCATGGCAGAGTTAGTTCCCCCGGAAGCTGTCCGGCTATGATGTTCAGCTGTTCTTCGAATTGTTCGGGTCTTAATAAGTGCATATCTATGCGACCGTCTTTTACGTCAGTTAATAAATCCAATAGCATCTGCTGCAACCGTCGTAAGTTGGCCATGATCATGTTGGCGGCGAGGGCTGTTGCTGTTATGTAGTTGTTGGTCACTGTCGCTTGATGATCAGCCTGTATACGTTGGTCTTGCTCTGCCAGATGTTTGTTAATCGCTGTGAATTGTTCATTCATTACTTGCTCGTGTCTTTGTAAAAGATTATATTCGCCTTCAATTATTGATGTATGGTTTTTGAATAACCTTAAGATGTGATTTTCATTGTTTTGAAGAAGCTCGATATCCTTGTTGTATTGTTGGGCGAATCTCTCGTCTAATACGCCAAATAGAGAATTCGCTATATATCCCACACCGTCAATAAGGCCTCGTTTTTCTCTCTTCATGTGTGGTCTATGTTCTGTAGTCAATATGCTGTTGTAGTGTTGCAATTCTCTCAATTCATGTTGAAGTTGTGCGGCAATAGATGAAAATGCGGTTTCTTGAATGGAAAGACTTGTAAGATGGTTTATGTATTTTTCAACGCTATCCAAGCCCTGCCAATATGTTGACATGTTGTAATAAACCACTAATTTCCATTGATCTTGCATTATCTGCATGTCTGCTAATTTATCAAAATAAATTAGCTTCGCCGGTTTTAACTCGTTCACGCTTGTTGTTTGTTGTGTTGCCGCTGGCATGCAGGATGCTAACAGAAGAACTAACAGACAGGTATAACTGTTATGTTGCGGTTTTTTCTCTCGTCGGCCGCTGCGTGGCTTATCTTGTTGTGGTTGATCTGCTGGTGCTTGTGACTTCGGAGCGGAATTTTCGCTTTCGTCTTCAGTCGTATTTACTGGCAATGGCGATAATTTAGTAATTGGTCGTTTCATAATACTTGTCCTTGTTTTAAGCGTAACTACTCTGACATGACCATCCGTGCCAGGGTGAGTTTCTGTAACCCGTCCTAGTAGCCATCTTGCCGGAGGCATGTTATCTTCCTTCACTAGAACTAGATCTCCGATCTTCAAGTCCCTTTTGACAGTATTCCATTTGTTGCGGGTTTGTAACGTTTGTAAGTATTCCGCCGACCATTTCTTCCAAAAATCCTTGTGAAGTTTCTCCATTAATTGCCACCGTGTTCGAATATTGCGCGGCTCTTCGTTAGAGGATAGAGGACCTGCCAGCACTGGCCCGCCGACCAAGAAATGTCCCGGAGTAAGACACTCAAGGTCATCTATGTCTTCTGTTAAGGGTGTTAAGGGCCTGGAGTTGAGACAGGCTTCTATCTGTGCCAGTAGAGTGGAGAACTCTTCGAACGTAAGTTTCTGTTCTCCAAGCACACGCCGCAGGTGGTACTTCGTGCTCTTGACCGCAGCTTCCCATTCTCCATTTGCTGTAGGCCAAGCTGGAGCACTGAAGTGCCATTCGATGTTTGAGTTGGCCAATGAGGCCAGCAGTTCCGTGTTTAAGTATTGTTTAAGGGCCTCTCTTCTTTCTTTCGCTAGTACCTTTGCTGATTTCGTAAAGTTGGTCCCATTATCGCTGTAGACATGTGAAGGTGTGCCTCGTCGAGCACACAATCGATGAAACGCCGCCAAAAATGTTTCAGAGCTCAGATCTGAAACCAGTTCCAGGTGAATCGCCTTAGTCGATAGGCACACAAAAACTGCTATGTAACCCTTGGTTGTTTTGATCCCCCTTCCCTTGTTAGCCTTGACTTCTACATAGCCAGTGAAGTCCACGCCAGTGTGCGTAAATAGCCTTGATGGAGTAACTCGGGGTCCAGGAAGATCAGCCATTATTTGATTGTTGTTAGTCGGCTTGAAGCGATGACACTTGACACACTTGCGGAGTCGTCCCTTAACCGTTCGGACCCCCCGTAGTATCCAATAATTGTTTCGAAGGTGCGAAAGCGTAAGTCTCGGGCCTCCGTGAAGTGTTGTTATGTGGGCTTGCTGAATTAGTAGCTCCGTAATCTTGTCCTTGTGCGGCAAAATAATGGGATGCTTTTGTTTGTAGGTAATGTTCGCGTTTTTCAGCCGTCCACCGACTCGTAAAACGTTTTGTTGGTCTAAAATCGGATATAAGTTTAATAGCCGACTCTTCGGTGATATGTATTTATGTTTCTGTAATTGCAAAATTTCCTCAGCAAAGTGTTTATTTTGCACTGCTCGCATTATTGCGTTATGTGCATTCTCCAGTTCCGATGTGGTTAGGTACGGCAATTTTAATTTATTTTTTCCACTTGCATTGTTAGCAAAACGTGACACCCAGCCGAGTGTTCGTACTGCACGCGTCATAGAGCTGTTATTATTCAGAAGCGTCTCTATAACCGGTGATGTTATTTGTAGGGAACATGTATGTTTGTTACTTCTTCGCTCTTCAACAGGCTCCTCGTATAATGTTGTTTCTTGCAATATTTTCGACTCATTCTCTAACCATTGAGGACCTTGAAACCACAAATGGTGTCCTAGTAGCTGCGATGGTTGCAGGCCACGGCTGGCACAATCTGCCGGGTTATCTTCAGAGCGGACGTGTCGCCAACACGTCGAGGGCATGACCTGGGTGATCTTCGTGACTCTGTTTGCCACATATGTGTTCCAACGTGTTATATCACCTTGCAGCCACCCCAACACCACAGTTGAATCTGTCCATCCATGTATCTGCACTGTCTGATTGTTTAGCGACTCTATGGTTTTTTGCATCAATCTTGCTAGTAAAAGTGCCCCACAAAGCTCCATCCTCGGTAGGGTGACATGTCTGTTTAACGGCGCGAGTTTAGTCTTTGCCGCTATTAATGTGATACTAATCTGGCCGTGTTCATCCGTACTTTTACAATATATGACGCAGCTGTAACCCTTTTCAGAAGCGTCTGAAAAGCCATGTAATTCACACTTTCGTTGTGTATCTCCGATCCATCTAGGGATTGTTATGTCATTAAGTGTGGTTAGCTCGTTTCTGAAGACTTTCCATTCCTCTTGTACTGGTAGCGGCAGGGGTTCGTCCCAGGCTTGAGATTGTTTCCAGGCTTGTTGAAAAATGAGTTTTCCTTTCATATTCACTGGCGCGAGCCAACCAAGCGGATCAAATAGCTTTGATAAGTCTGATAATAATGAACGCTTAGTGATTGCGACATTTTTGTTTGCATTTAAGTCGGTGATGTTAAATGTAAATTGGTCTGTACACGGATTCCACAAAATACCGAGTGTTTTGTTGTTGTTTATGTTTTTAAAGTCAAGCATAGTTTGACTGATTTGCTCTTGAGTTAAGTCTTCAAGAAGACCTGGATGGTTACTTGCGAATTTGCGAAGATTGAAACCACCTGCTAGCAATAAACTGATAAGTTGCTTCTGTGTTGTCATGGCCTCTTCAAGGTTATTGTTTCCAGCAAGAAGATCGTCCACGTATAGTTGGTTATTTAAGATGTCTGCAGCGAGAGGATATTGTGGACCATCATCAATGACCAGCTGTTTTATAGTCCGCATTGCCAAATAGGCAGCAGCCTTGGTTCCGTAGGTTAAAGTACAGAGCTGGAACTCCTGGATTGGTTCGGATGAAGAATCTCGCCAGACAATTTTTTGTAAATGTTGATCCTCTTCCTTTACGAGTATTTGTCTATAGAACTTCTCAATGTCAGCAGTGTACACGTAACGAAATGACCTCCATCGTAAAATCAAAGCTTGTAGATCTTGTTGCAGGTTTGGACCGCTTTCCATGAGCTGATTTAAACTGTATCCAGATTTTGTAGGATGTGATCCATTAAAAACAGTGCGTAATTTTGATGTTGTGGAGTCAGGCTTGAGGACTCCGTGGTGTGGTAGAAAGCAGCTAGGGTGTTTTTGTTCTATACACGGTTTCATATGGCCGAGTTTTAAATATTCATCCATAAAGCTTTTATAGCTGATGGCCAATTCTTTATCTTTAATTAGTCGTTTTTCCAATTGAAGTAATTGCGCAACTGCCTGTGGCTTAGAGGCGCCGATGTTTTGTTCGAAATCGGGTTGCATTGGAATCTTCACCACGTAACGTCCGTTTTCCAGTCTTTGTGTTGTTGTTTTGTATAATGTTTCGCAATATTCTTCGATTGGTGACATGCTGTTGGCCGACTCGGTTATGTCTTCGCCTTCCCAAAATTGGGAAATCTCATCCAAGTTGTTAAGAATTGCGTGGCAGTTGAACGGCTTCACGTTACCAAGCAGGACCCACCCCATTTTTGTTTCTTGACCAATAGGAGCGTAGGCTGGACCCCTGAGAATGCCTCCCATTACTATGTCTGCGTAGACACCAGCGTCGAGTAACACGTCAATGGGCCGAGATATGTTGTAATCAGGATCCGCCAGGTTGATGTTTTCAAGGTGGGGCCATTCTGGTTTTTCAAAAGAATAATTTGGCAGGTTGTTTATCATATGGGTCATTACCAGAGCGTCGGTAGTAAACACGTGGTCTCCATATAATGACTCGCATGTCAATTGAACAGTTCCGTTGCTCTGCTTCGCGGAGAGGCCTATGCCCGATACCGTAGCATTTGAGTTGAGCTGCAGACTCGGTTATTAAGTTGATTTGAGATCCTTGATCTAAAAGACATCTTAGTTGTATATAAGTTCCGTCAGCCGCCCTAACCTTCATTTGTATCGTAGCCAGTAAAACTTCATTAAAATTTCCCGCTACGTGGTTATTTGCCCTCCGTTGGCTATCAGAAGTTCCTGTTTCATAAGTCGCCGCCGTCTTTGAAGCGGTCGGCGTCGGCACTTTGTTGTCGGCACGTGGGGCGTCGCGTAACAAATCATGAAGTGAAGTATGATGTGCAGAATTGCATACTCGACAGCGTTTAATTGAACTACATTGCTTTCCGTTATGTGAAAATAAGCAGTTATCGCAAATGTTCAATTGCGACATTGTTGTTTTCTTCGTATTCGGTGTCATGTTCTGGAATGTTTTGCAATAAAGTAAAATATGATTTGTTTTGCATATAGGACAATTGCGATCCGTGTTGGCATGATATGATTTCGCAATGAATCGCTTAAACTTTCCATTGTTATGTCCATTATTGTGCGATGTTGAAGGAAGTTCTCTGATGTGCCCTGGATTCGGCTTTTGTTGAACTGTTGGTTGCTTTCGTTTGATGACCGGTTCCAATGCCGTAAACTTGCTTTCCAAAAATGCAACGAACTCGTCAAATTGTGGCAATTCACGTGGTTTTTTCCTTGTTTCCATGTAGGATGCATAGGTATCTGAGTCCAACTTGTTAGTAAGGATATGTACCAAAAACGGATCCCAGGATGATGTATCGATACCAAGATTGTGGATGGCGTGCACAACCTCCACGCTAGTATCGTGAAGTCGTTTAATCTCAAACGCACTTTGTTGTTGTATAGTTGGCTGATTGAGGAATGTTTGCATTTGTTTGGTGAAAAGTAATTGTAAGTTGTTGTATCTGTGGTTGAGAAGTTCCCAGCAGGTGTCGTAGTTGTCCGCCGAGACTGACAAATGTTGAACAATGCGCTCCGCTTCACCACGAAGCTTTCCCTTCAGATGTTGCATTTTTTGCGCTTTAGGTATCATGTTGTTATTATGGATTGCTTCGGAGTATAGATCCAGAAATGTTGGCCACTGAGAGTAGTTGCCCGAAAAGGTTGGAATCTCGATTTTAGGGACAGATTGATGCTGGTGAGCCGAGGCGTTAAGTTTATGATGCAGTTGTTTCTTGGTGGCCTCGTAGAGAGTTTCATGTTGGGTATACTCCTGCTCGTAGTCCACGTCAGCGCCGATGAACATGTTATCTAATTTCCAATGTGCGTCATCAATCGCCTTCCACCTCGACTGCAACATTTGTAACTTGTCTTCGATCTCCCATTTTTCAGAGATCTGATCAACCTTGATGCCTTTTACCAAACGGATGAAAGCTCGAAAATTAGTTGTTTGTTGGCTGAACAATTCATCAGCCTTAAACGGCATACCTTTCTCTTCTGTAACTGTCACCACAAATGTCTGTAATTGTTTTTGAAATGTACCGTACAAGGACTTAACTCTTGTCACTAGGTTGTCGTAATCGTCGTTTAAAATGTTCTTGTCTTCCGTTTGTTCAAGCTCCTCGTGTTTCGAGTTAAATTCTTCCCACAGAGCTTCTAATGTCGAAAGTCGTTTCTCGATGTAGTCAGCTGTTTTACGATTGGCAGAGTCCTTTTGAAAGTTGGTCTTCATCTTCTCGATGGTTTCAAGGATGATATACTGCCTCTTCAAAGACTCCATTATGTTAAGTTGGTAGGATCTAGCTCGATGCAACCGTACACTTTCCACGATTGTTGCGTTTCGTCTCAATTAGACTGGTGAGACCCGCTTGTGGGAGGCCAGCTAACCGATTCGCTACGTAGAAAAGCACAATCACAACGAATTAAATCCAATCCGGTTCGAAGGACCAAAAATGTAGGGTGTAATAGTTTATCGCACCCTACATGTACGAATGTAGTATGTTAATTGTTAGGTTTGTTTAGTATGTTATAACGGGGCGGAATGTTAAGTAAAAGATGTGACCGTTCCCGATGAGTACCTTTATTGCACTAAAATTACATATAAGTAAAATATATCAAATAAACTCGATTGTGACGCATACGCTAGGTGCGGCGTCAGCTTAACATTATATTGTCGAGTGTGCTCGTACAATTACTAAACTATTTATATTTCAAAATAATTATAAAACAAACCTAACCTAACCTAATGGGTTCTTTAAAACGATATTTATAAAATCCTGAAAATACATGGTTTCAGGAAAAAATGCTTTCGGGCAAATGAAAATTCGGCGAAACGATACGGCGGGGAAACAATGTTTCGAAGTTGCGATAGGTTACCAAGAAAAAGAACTCATCAAGACGAATCAAACGAGCCCAAACTCGATGGGGTTATGTGGTTATTACGGTGTTCCTATGGCCACCTTCCAGTTCCATCATCAGATCAGCTCCACGTCATCATAATATTGCATTGTCACGCGATTTGCATATTCGTGCAAAATTTTAGCACAATCGGAAACCGGAAAGTGGGTCAAATTTAACTTGCAAAATTCCATTACAGATAACGGGACAGGTTAATAGCTTAGTTAAGCTTGTAATTATTACTTATTACCTTCTGGAAGTTATCGATGATACGCGCCAGATTATTTTTTGGATTTTCGAAGCGAATATTTACAAAACTGCTAACTTTATCAAAAAATAATGTTTGCAGACCTCTATTATTTTTAAGACCTATTCAACGACACCCCACACACTAGTGTTGGAACCTAAAAAATTTCACCCTCACTTTAAGTACGAGAGGTACCTACCCGAAAAAAAAAATTGTTTTTTAGTTCTTGTTTTACCGTTTTGTCGGCGTGATACATACACATACTCATACAAAATTTCAGCTTTCTAGTAGGTACTTATGATCACGGAGCTAAGCCGCGGACGGACAGACGGACAGACGGACAGAGGGACAGACGTGAAACTATAAGGGTTCCTTCCTAGTTGACTACGGAACCCTAAAAAGTGTCCCAAAATTTCCAGATCGTCACGTTGTGTACCTATGAATGTTTTTATTTTCTACGATACTGCTGCCATCTCTGGGCCGGTTTTGCCAAGTACCAGTTGCCTTGGGTTCAGTAGTAGAACGTGGAGCCCTAAGGGTTTCATCACACTTGCCATTTGCTAGAGAGTTTTCTATACTAATAAGCGTCGCGGCGAACTCGCCGCGTGATCGCCTTCATACAAAATTCGCTGTAAATCGCAAGTGCAATAAGGCCTTTAAACTCATTGATGAGGCTTTGCCGGCCGGGGGCATCTTCCAGAACCTCGAACTTTTTTTTTTTTATTTATTTCGTGACCTTGGAATTAGTGTCCTTCAGTCGAGAGCCTCGAACATCGCCGCAAAGTTGCCAGCTTGAATGTTTTCTATCGGTTCTGCTTTGGTGAGTGTAATGCAGTAATTGTGCGATTTAATTCCGCCATCCCCGTTTCACCATCGGACAACCAGGCGATAAAAAACGGCTTGCTTCATCATTTCTAATGCGAACCGCTAAGGAATGGAATTCGCTCCCAACGTATGTATTTCCAGAAAATTATATCTTGGGTCTCTTCAAGGCGAGAGTGAATAGGCTATTGCTGAACCTGCTAGCTACATATTTGACCCCATCATGGTCATTTAGACATTCAATAATTTTAGCTATATGATTTTACCACGCTATACCTTTTATGAATAAGTACGGTAGGGTAGGTGCGCCGGTTTGGCGACCACCTTTGGTTTGCGACCATTTGACGGACTTCATTTCTTTAAATCAAGATAATAACATTTCTATAGATGCCACAAATACAAAAAAAAATCTTACTGGTTTTTAAATGATTTCTAAATAAGAATTGATACCGTCTGAAATAAATGGTTTAGTCCAGCGTTGTAGAAAAAAGGTTCAGTGTGCGTGATGATGATGACGCAGTGGTGATTGGTCCTGCAGCGAGTTAGAGAAAAAATAGCACGGCGCGCGGCGTTCGACAGTAAGTTTTATAACTTATTTCATGCTGTACACATAAGTTCCATGTTTCATTAGTGCAATCGTTAACTTTTATTAATCTTTTAGTTGTTGTTTGCTATTTTTGTACTTAATTTTAACATAAAATCCAGTGGTCGTCAACCGGAATGCATATTTATCAAAAACTTCGGATTGCGGCCATATGGTCGCAATCCAACGTATACAGCAATATTTTGTTTCTCCTAGTATGGTCCTTATGCTTCATTCAAAACTGTTTTAATTTAAGGTGTAGTGTTGTAAAACTGTAAAGAAGTGATTCTTTGGTTTGCGGCCGCCAGTTTCTTTGAAGGAACTTTATTTAAATCGACTACAAATATTAGATAGTAAGTAGGTGGTCGTTAACTGACGTAATTGAAATAAATACGTTAGTTCGCGGCCACCATTATTTAGTATGAGGGAAAGGATGGTCGTAAACCAAATCAGTGTGAATAAAAATATTGGTTTGCGGCCACCATAATTTAGTATGAGGGAAAGGACGGCCGTAAATCAAATAAGTATTGGCTTATTGAGGGCGACCACGTGTGTTTTTTTTCAATTTGTCTGGGTATTGAAAAGTTCTATTTATGCCATTAGAATTCATACTATATAGTATATTATATACACTACTATATATAAATTTATTATATATGAGTGAGTTAACGGTACGGTTTTGCTAACTCGAGGCAAATATCGGTCTTTATATCTGATCCCGGGTCATAGCAGACAGAAATATATTATTAATTAAACTAATTTTTTAGATGGCGCTCCCAAAAAAATTGGACGCAACAAAGAAAAAGAAGCGGACTGTCCAGTACCCTTCGGCCGCCGACGAAACTATGCTACGTAACCAGTTACGTGTGAAGGATTGTTTTTCTTGCTACGAAACTAGGTACGTACAAAGAGGTTTTTTTCTTCCTACGAAACTGGTTTCGTAGAAAGAAGAATATTGAGAAGCATACTCAAAAGGCTTCTACTGGCTGCGTTTATCGTGGTTCCCGACAGAATAGCAAAATGAAAGTAGCCTATGTCTATTATTAAAGGCGGTTCTTTTTTTTATAAATTTTTATTTATTATTTTGCTTTGGGAATTAAATTGTACAATTGATGTTTACCAAAACCTTTTCCAAAATTAAACAAATGCTCTCCTGAAAACCGCATCCAAATCGGTTCTGCCAAATGCGAGATAAATGCGAACAAACATCCATGTATATTTTTTAGAATCCCTAAGCTTTGTGGCTCCAATTAGTAACAAAATCGTTCCGGTAGTATATCACGTCACTAATCGGAGGTGAGGAATTCTACTTTGTCTGAACCAATCTATGTGTTTTTTGTTGACTTCCGGATACTACGATAGTTTGTGAAATGTCTAATTGTGTTTGAAAAAGTTAATTATAATCTACTTTCCCAAAAAAACTGTGACTATCCCGGAACCCTATTTTTTGCCCACTGACACAACGTGCACCTTTCGCCGCTTGCTACCAGGCTATCCAGCTTTTCAACAAACTACCAATACAACCAAAAACAATAATTAACAGTCGTATTTTCAATGGGTCTCCCTCGCGATCCCTAACATCGTTTGTCCTAAAATCACTTGCCCGAACTGTTTTGTCCTAATGGGCTAATGCCCTAACGATCAATATCCATAACAATCATTTTCCATAATGTAATGATTGCCCTACAACTCATTTGTCCGTATCATTTTTACCATAATGATTAATATCGCTAATGTTATTTTGCCTATTTCTCGAAATCCCTAATGACGTTTCACCTCATGTCATTTGTCCTAAGTGTTTTTGTCCTAATGGGCATTAGCCCTAACGATCAATAGCCATACCAATTTTTATCCATAATGTAATAATTGCCCTAAAACTCATTTGTCCGAAATATGTGTACTATAAATATCAGTATCCCTAATCCACCCAACCACTTCCAGGAAAGTATTAAGTTCGGAGCTAAGGCGGAGTACTGGCAAAAAAAAACATACGAGCGAGCGAGCAAAACCTTCCAGAGCAGATCCGACGTGGCCGGGTTAGGTTAGAAGGTCAGGCGGGAGCGAAGCGTAGCGAGCTCCCGCCTGGCCTTCGAGGTTATTTTTTTTTTGCGTACCGAAAAAAGTTATGCTTGTATTCATACCTACTGTTTACATACAAGAACAAATCCACCCAACCACTTCCAGGAAAGTATTAAGTTCGGAGCTAAGGCGGAGTACTGCCAAAAAGTTGCGAATATTATAATTATTATTTGGATCTATATCTGAATCCCTAACGTTTTTTAACCTATTTTTGCATTCCCTAACGTTTAATGTCATAATGATCACTTGTCCTAACACTCATATGCCCTATCTTTAGTTTTCCTAACATCGTATGGATGATTTTTTTCCCCATAATGTTTTATTTCCTAATGTCACTTGCCATATTGACTATTCATCCTAACGTTATGTACCATAATAGTCGTGTGTTATAATTGTCAGTAAGCCTAATGACCGTTAATCCTAATGATTATTTATCCTAACTTTGTATGGCCTATTATAGTTTGTCCTACATTTGTACTAACTACCTAACATTATTTGTCCTCATGATTGTTTTCCCTAATTGTGATTAACCTACTTTTCTGCCTAACCTAACCCGCTTTATAATATAATGAACATTTCATACAATAAACATTTAATAGAATAAACAAATAACATAATACACACTTAATAGAAAGGTACGTAAATAATAATTATAATATTCGCAACTTTTTGGCAGTACTCCGCCTTAGCTCCGAACTTAATACTTTCCTGGAAGTGGTTGGGTGGATTTGTTCTTGTATGTAAACAGTAGGTATGAATACAAGCATAACTTTTTTCGGTACGCAAAAAAAAAATAACCTCGAAGGCCAGGCGGGAGCTCGCTACGCTTCGCTCCCGCCTGACCTTCTAACCTAACCCGGCCACGTCGGATCTGCTCTGGAAGGTTTTGCTCGCTCGCTCGTATGTTTTTTTTTGCCAGTACTCCGCCTTAGCTCCGAACTTAATACTTTCCTGGAAGTGGTTGGGTGGATTAGGGATACTGATATTTATAGTACACATATTTCGGACAAATGAGTTTTAGGGCAATTATTACATTATGGATAAAAATTGGTATGGCTATTGATCGTTAGGGCTAATGCCCATTAGGACAAAAACACTTAGGACAAATGACATGAGGTGAAACGTCATTAGGGATTTCGAGAAATAGGCAAAATAACATTAGCGATATTAATCATTATGGTAAAAATGATACGGACAAATGAGTTGTAGGGCAATCATTACATTATGGAAAATGATTGTTATGGATATTGATCGTTAGGGCATTAGCCCATTAGGACAAAACAGTTCGGGCAAGTGATTTTAGGACAAACGATGTTAGGGATCGCGAGGGAGACCCTTATTATTTACGTACCTTTCTATTAAGTGTGTATTATGTTATTTGTTTATTCTATTAAATGTTTATTGTATGAAATGTTCATTATATTATAAAGCGGGTTAGGTTAGGCAGAAAAGTAGGTTAATCACAATTAGGGAAAACAATCATGAGGACAAATAATGTTAGGTAGTTAGTACAAATGTAGGACAAACTATAATAGGCCATACAAAGTTAGGATAAATAATCATTAGGATTAACGGTCATTAGGCTTACTGACAATTATAACACACGACTATTATGGTACATAACGTTAGGATGAATAGTCAATATGGCAAGTGACATTAGGAAATAAAACATTATGGGGAAAAAAATCATCCATACGATGTTAGGAAAACTAAAGATAGGGCATATGAGTGTTAGGACAAGTGATCATTATGACATTAAACGTTAGGGAATGCAAAAATAGGTTAAAAAACGTTAGGGATTCAGATATAGATCCATTTTCAATACAAGACTCAAAGACCTTTTGTTGGAAAAGTGTTATTATTCTGTGTTGGACTTCATTAATGATTGTAATAGTTAATTGAATATTTATTATGCATGTATCGATAGTATTATGATTATTTAAATTGAGACTGACATGTATTTAACTATTTTAATTTATGTATAAACCGATTGTGCAGTATTTTAGTATTAAGTTATGTATTAGGCTTTATTATTATTATTTTTATGTTTCATATCATATTCACATACAATGTACATTGTGACAATACGAGTATGACTGAGTTGACAAACACATTTTAGCACTTTCCGTATCCTTATTTTGTAATAAATCTAGTAATAAATATAATATAGTTTATTTATTTATTACATTTCACAGCATAACAGTTACAACCAAGGCACTGTGAAACTAAGAATACATAACGTTTACATAAAAGAACAAAGGACAATTGTAAATTACACAGAAGAAGGTCGAACATCCATCATCTCACAAAACCTCAAACATTCATCGCACACATCTATCCTCTGCTTGCAAATATATCAAAGCGTGGAGCTGATTCTAGGAGCGAGTTTAAGAGGTGTAGGGCCCGAACCAGTGGAGATTTTCCATGGGACGCAATTCGCGCGGACGGCGCCGCTAATAGATGGCGACAACGGGGTCGGAAAAGGTTTCTACTTGGAGTGGGAACATACAGGCGCACCAACTGAGCAACTAATTCGGGGCAGTCTGTATTAACACGTATGTACAATGCTACTCCAAGGAGTTAAAGCCCAAGAAACCCAGCAAAAACTTTGTCGGATATAAGAATGGGTAATAACCATATAACTTTTTATATAAAAACGAAGGAACGCCTTTTGCACTCTTTCCAAAAGCTAGATGTAGGTTACTTCATGGTGGTTCCAAATAACGCTAGCCGCTTCGAGCTTGCTTCTAACCAGAGCAGTGTAAAGGAGCTTTATGGTTCCAGCATCATCGAAGTCCCTAGAGTTCCGAATAACAAACCCGAGCCTTCTATAAGAGTTAAGAGCCAAGGTGATCATGTGCTCATGAAAGTTAAGAGAAGAGTCCAGAGTAACTCCTAAATCCCTAATAGCCTCAACCCGAGTTATTTTCTCTGATATTAGGGTATAATTGTAAAGTAACGGATTACGGGCCCTACTGAATGTTATAACCGCACATTTCTCAGCATTGAAGAGAAGCCTATTTTCAATACTCAACTGGCATACGCGATCAATATCATCTTGCAGGGACTCACAATCTGATAAACCCTGTACACCATAAACGAGCTTCAGGTCATCGGCATACAGTAAATTTCTGGCGCACTTGGAAACCAGAGCCAGATCATTGACCATAACTCCAAAAAGCAACGGGCCCTGGCTGACCCCAGAACGAGTATGATATGGCTCTGAAATAAAGCATCCGTGCTGCACGTACTGCTGCCTGTCGCGAAGATAACAAGCAAAGAATTTCAGCCGTTTCGGTGAGAGACCAATAGCGCACAACTTGTTTAAGAGAACATCGTTATCAACGCGGTCAAACGCTTTCTTAAAGTCAAAGTACAGCACGTCAACCTTTATTCCATTATCCATATGATCCGAAATGGTATCAACCAGGGTTAAAAGGTTAGTCTCTACTGAAGGACGAGACCTAAAGCCATGCTGGGCATCACAGAGTAACGGCTTCAATTGTGGAGCTACGATTGTATTTATAATGGACTCAAATAACTTAGCTATCGAAGATAGAATAGCTATTGGTCTATAACCCTCAACGTTGCCCGTACAACTAGATTTAGGAATCGGCCTCACCCGTGTAATCTTCCATTCATTAGGGTACTCTCCGGTATCCAGGGCCAATTTAAAAACGTAAAGAAGCGGCACTGCTAACCATTCTTTGCACCCTTTCAGAATGAACGCCGGAATAATAGTTTTGTAAATATAACATGAATACCTAACATCTATAGAATCAAACGATAGCACTCATATAAAGGTAAGGTGAAAAAAAAATATATGTTCAACGTGTGGGACATTCAAATATGGCCACACTTTTTTTGAAAAAAAAAACGCTCACTTTCTTATTTTCAGACCCCTAGCCAATAGCAATGCCTGTGTTAACAAAATACAAAAATATGTTTTGTCCCTTTCCCACTAATGCAAAGATGTGTCAGAAACTGGTTTCGTAGCAAGAAAAATAATTCTTCCCACGTAACTGGTTACGTAGCATTGGTTTTGTAAGCGGTCGTACGTAACTAGTTTCGTAGGAAGAAAAAAACCTCTTTGTACGTAACTAGTTTCGTAGCAAGAAAAACAATCCTTCACATGTAACTGGTACGTAGAATGGTTTCGTCGGTGGCCGAAGGGGTCCAGTACACCAAAGAGACCCTGAAAAAGTTCTCAATGACATTCGGAAGGAAGGCAAGGGAATAAGAGAGACTTACAGATTGTATCAGAAAACAGTATTACATCAGATAATGAAAAATACTGTCAAAGTTGATTATTTTTAGGGTTCCGTACCCAAAGGGTAAAAACGGGACCCTATTACTAAGACTTCGCTGTCCGTCCGTCCGTCCGTCTGTCACCTCACCAGGCTATATCTCAAGAACGGTGATAGCTAGACAATTGAAATTTTCACAGATGATGTATTTCTATTGCCGCTATAACAACAAATACTAAAAATAAAATGAAATAAACATTTAAGGGGGGCTCCCATACAACAAACTTACAGATAGATATTGGTACGGAGTCCCACTCGCACTTGGCCGGTTTTTTAATTATTTACCGAATAAGAAATAAATATGATTATCCTCCATTGTTAAAAGGCAATATTAAACATATTTTTAAATCAATTGTACTTGTTTTATTTTCATAATTTAAATATTAACATATTGGTTGCAAACTGGCTTACTGGCGGTCGTAAACTGATGAAAGTGGTCGCAAACTGACGTTTTGGCTATATTATTACTTTATCAGCATTTTATAATAATTTATGGATTGGAGTATAATATTTTTGATTTCATATTCAAACTAGACTATATTTGGGACTAGTTTACATTAACGCATACTATGCTGTGTGTTGATAATATTTTTTTTTTCTCATCTGAAGTTGGCAACTCCGTTAACTGGTCGCAAACCAGCGCAATGACCCTACCATTAGACAAATCGTTATTTTCGTCTTTTTACTGTCCTTACAGATACAGATACTTTATTGGTAAAATGGTATTTTACAAGTCAGTCATGTTACATTACATTATTATTATTATAAATTACAATTATCTGCATATTATGATTAGGTACAATTCCCAATTATTATTACGATGCATTTTCAATTGTTATTATAAACTATAATTTAATTATTACTATCAATTGGTAAATATACAAGGTCAATGATCACCTTCAAAAAACTCATCTAAACTATATAGTAAGCATGGTCTAAGAGCAAGGATTTGAGTTTGCTAGCGAATATTATGTCACTAGTGGCTTCTTTTATGCTATTTGGTACTTTGTTATAAATTTCCTTTCCTTTCCTTCAAACTGTTCAAATATTTATTGTTGACTCATTCTCTTTTATCTAAATGTAAATGTATGCATTTTATTTATGCTAATAGGAAAATATGTAATAAGAAAATATATAAATTATCATGAATAATGTCGTAGAAAAAACATGAATATTTAATTTGGCACAACTTTGGCATAGTAACACTGAAGATACTTTTACGTTTGTCATTCGATTCGTTTTACGGAACCGGATTATTTTAATATTTCAATTTACCTTTTTGTGTCGGTAGGAAATCCTTAAATAAATAAAATGGAAGTAGGGCTGTGTCCCTACGACCAAAAAAATAAAAAGTTACAGTCCACAAACTACCTACACATTTCTAATCTATTCTTTGCCATTTATGTATAAACTGTCAGTATTAGTGATTTCGGCCAAAAATTCTCTTATCACATCCATATTATAATCGACCAACTACCTGAGGCAGCTTCCTCGCTCAACGCTTAAGCCTAGCTGACTTTTGAGCGTCACAAATCTGATCATAACGTATTAAATTAACCTCGTTTCAAAAGAATTTTAGAAAAGGTTGTAAATATTACACCTTTAAATAATAGCTTCTGTACGTTCAAAACGTTCAATATTCTAACTATTAAACCTAATAAACAGAAAATGTGTATATTACACAAATTACAGAATAAAACATTTATACATACATGACAAACGGAACGTGAACGCTCCTATACAACGTAGCAATAGACAACATTTTGACAGCAAGGAATGAACGCTACGAACGGACCAAAGCTCAATAAATATTCGTTCGTTGTTTTCATTACTTTTTTCATTCATTGAATTCATTCACTCACGTCAGTTGGGTTAGTCATCTAGCCCGTTTCGTGTATTTCGCTTCATTTCTCTTGTTTATTTACGTTTGTAATTAACAAAACTTATATCGCTTTATATATTTCACGTACTAAGAACTAACTTTGAAACTGCCCAGTGTTGTGAATTCATGTGATATCGATTAGTTTCCGCAAAGTTTTACTTGCAGTGATTGTAGTTTCGGTTGTCGTTTTGTGTTTATTTTGAACCTTCATGTCTGTGCTTCCAACTGGTGGTATAAACGTCTAAAATAAAGTAAGTGCTAGTTTATCATACTTATTTATGTCCTGTTACTTAAATAACTAAGTAAGCATTAAGTTATGGGTGGACAAGGTAATCGTGATTTCAACTTATAGTTGACGGCTTGTGAAACTTTTTTTGCTCTGAAGATTGACCTCAATACAAGTTAATAAAAGTTGCAGTTTTAAGCCCAATGATACCCAGAACACATCTGCTCAGTTACATCTTCAAAATATCATGAAAACGAGTAAATTTTGCTTGAATCATATATCGGAAATATCTATATGCTTAAATCATAATGATATTAATATTTTGAAAGATATTGTTCTATTAACTTAACTTGCTTATGAAATTTGTATTCAGTATTTTATAATAGTATAGATGTTAACTATCATTTAGTAGAAGTTTAGAAAAGATGAAAAGTGGGCAGTAACATGGTGGGCAGCTCTTAATAATAAGAATACCCACTTTAAAATAATGCTAACATAACTTACTAGAAATCTATGCCAATAATGTTGCAGTTAATTATAACAATGTTCAAATGTATACATGCATAGGCATGTATACATGAAAATATCTAATATTTTTGGGTTTACCAAATATCCTTATATGTAAACATCTTCAAGGTTTTCTTAAAATAGACACCGATCATAAACAACAGACAGAGCAGAAAAATCATAACCCTCCTTTTTTCACTATACATAAAACTATGCATTGATGCCCAGCTATCACTGTGCCAAAAAATATCTATAATGATGTTCTGTTGTGTTGTATGTACTGATGAAAAACTGGATTTTCTGGCAATTTCTTTTATGAGACAGAAAAGGACAAGACAGGGAAAGGGAAAAGAGAATAACATGTTATTAATTACTACTTGTTTGAGACGTTGATTAAATTAGAAAAACTTACCCGAATTATGCATTAAATTAATTCCCAAATTCTGTAACCAATAACCAATTTCAAACACAATTTTGAAATTGAAAAACTATCTGTGTTTGGAAATCCATACATAATAGAAGGATAAAAATCATTTTTCCAAAATCACATTGACTTGGGCGCTTCTGAATATTGTATATCACTTTTCTAAATAAGAAATCTTTGTTGGATGAGGCGAGACTAATCTGATTAGATGCTTTAGAATAGGCAAGTCGGTAGGAATTGGGTTCTATGGATACCACTGGTGAATATAACATGAAATTCCAGCATACTATGACATGTGTTATGTATATTATCTTTATATAATTTACTTTTATTGTGTATAGATACTATTCATGGAACTTTTCTAAATAGCTTGGCCGTGAGTTATTCTGTGTCTTTTGATAAGAATTCATTGATAATGAATTCTGAGAGTTGCCTGATAACTGGTCTTGGCATTTATTATTTTCTGTATCTTTTCAACCAATTTCAAAAAGGAGGTTTTCAAAAAATCTACAGATCGAAATTCAGTGTTTTTTTTTTTTAATTTTGCCAAATTTTTGAATATTTTTAAAATTATTGACCAATTTTGGGAATTAAAATTGCACTTTGAAGCCCTCCGGCAGACGCACATTTTGACATACAGCCCATCTGCGTACCTCTCATACCTGCAAAACTATCGGGATATGTCACAATTCCATAAATCGGGGCTTTATACTCGATCAGGAAAACACAAAAAATACCAATGCTAAAAGGAATTTTGTTTATTCTTCTAATCGGACGAAGTTTGGGGCACGTTCTACTCAAATAATAAGTAAATCTCATACAAAAATGTTGGCTAAGCGTCACCAAGTGAGTTGGCTACATACATTTCTATATAATCTATTTGGATGCGGGGTAGGCGATGTCGATAAGCGTCCCGGTGAGGCGGGGCACTAAAGAATGTGCAACTATGGATGCATCGCCATCAACCAAATCACAAATTCCCCAGTTTCCTGAACGTAACTTCCTATTTGTTTGCATAGCTAATTGCGTGCACAAACGATGCACAACGATGCACACGAAACGTCTTAACTTACCTGACTTACCTATGTACATACGCCCTTTTACAAATTAAGCTTACTACCTCGGGGAGATCGCGAAAAGACGTAACTGAAAGTAGTTCTTTAGTAACATACGTTCTTTTGGATGTGAAGCTTAGCATATACCCTTTTACGAATTAACTCTCTGCGAATTTCCTATGATCATGAAAAGACGTAACTAACGGGAGTTTCTATGTAACTTATGCCGTTTTAGAAGTGAATCGGTTGCGTAACTATACAATCTATATGTTTACTTGTAAGGTGCAGGAACCAATCTGTCTATACATATAAAACAGTTCCGTAAGCAATTTAACGAGTGATAGAACACACGCTGTGTTTATTTATTTATTTATTAGAAGATGCTGGCAACTGGTTGGCTACTTCTTTTTTCGTTACCGTAGTTGGGTAAAAAGTATCCTATGTGTAAATTTTGTTCATGGTCCTTCGAGCCGGATATGTTATAACCATCTTCAGTCCTGTCCTGCACAACTATGACACGCGACTCTTTCTCGCGCGAACTATATTACCTATCCCTTTCTTCGATGTACTGTGAGAGAGTGACGGGCGATGCTATGTCGCACGACAAGAGTCGCGAAGCGTAGTTGTGCTAGACGGACAGCTATTCTTAACCCCCATATGCTTAAACACGGATCCGTGAAACATTTCAACATTACGTCAAAATATCAGTTAGTTTCAATTTGATAAGCTTATTTTTGTCATCACATACACTCTTGTATAATGCTGAACTAAAGACAAAATGCGTCAAGCTGTATAATGGAGCCGTAAGAGGCTTGATTGAGCAAAACTACCTCTCTTTATATCTGTGGTTACCGGCATCGCAAATTCGCCCCTGATACATACTACCAAACATAATCTTCTAAGAGAAATATCTTTCACGCTTGTAAACATTCCATACCGTCAACTGGTCCGTCGTGAATAAAAATGTCAAAAACATGTTTATTACGCAAATAGATCCCGTTTTTGCTGCATTGTCTGTGGTCGCCGCGGCCGGAACCAATCGACCGTTTTCCCAGACGAACAATTCCATGGACGAATTTTGAATTTCGAAATTTGGAACGTGACTTCACGCGCGTTTGGACGGTTGCGTAACGGCTGAGGACGCAGTTTTGGGAAAAATTCGGAAATAGAACTCTACAAAAGATAATGCCAAAGCCTGCCAGTAGCGGAGTAGCCAGACTTGTGGTCTGTTTAAACATGGATTTTTGATTAGTGTGAGATCATACATTTGCTACTAAACGCAAGTAGGAATCGTATGAACTCGCACTTATCACTAATCAATGTTTAAACAGGCCATAATGTTGGCTTTCCACTGGAGCTAAGCTAATAAGCAAATTTTTGGACATTTGTCTGAGATGTCGCCACTGTCTCAACCTACGTATGTACGTATTTTGAGTCTACTTTAGCAAAGTAACCGTTATGATTAGCTATGACATTTTCTTTCACGGACAATTTATGCGCTTGGTAAAAAATATAAATGAAACACCCGAATGCAGCTTCTAATTAGGATAATTAGGGTGTGTATTAATCGTAACAATTTATCTCATGGAAATTCTGTAATTTCCATGAAAAAAAAAATCTTTCTTACGAAAATGTCTCAAAAAAAAATACAAAAATTAATTCTTCCCACTTTGATCTTATAACGCAACAGTTTCTCACGCAACCGGTGACGTCTCCGCACGTGTTAATTTGGGACAGGATGCCTCCAGATATTAGTCTAATTATAGACACTTGCATCTCGTCTTGGATTCATGCTGCAAAAAGTTGAAGCAAATTCACTATGATTTTAGATTTATAAGTTAGGAGACAAACATACCTACTAATTGACAACATTTCGTAACTACACTCTTACCTAAATTGTGCCTTGAATTAGTATTATCGATTGATCTCAAGTTGAGTCGCGAACCGAGGGTTCCGTACATACACTAAATCCTATCTTAGCTGGCAGGGTTAAGTTAAGTTTGCTCCTGGTATGTATGGCGTCGGATACACGTTGGAACCACTTAAATATATATTTTATTCAGTTTTTAGTATTTGTTGTTATAGCGACAACAGAAATACATCATCTGTGAAAATTTCAACTGTCTAGCTATCACGGTTCATGAGACATGAGCCTGATGACAGATGGACAGTGGAGTCTAAGTTATAGGGCCCCGTTTTTTACCCTTTGGGTAACCCTAAAGATGAAGGCGTGCACCGTGGTGCGCGCTGGCGCGTCGGCTCTTATCACAGGTTGCGGCGCGCAGAGCCCCTCTGGTTAAAGCTACCTTTCTAATTATGACAGCCTCATAAATTTAATTATTACGAAGATGCGTGCGATAGTACATTAATAAATATAATGTATGTATCAACGCAATGGCTTACCTAAGTTACCAATACTCGTTACGTGACTATGGAATGCGGTTTCATTCCCTTTACTATCTACGATCGATTTACACCAAAGCATACAAATAACGAGGATTTCCACTTTTAATAAGGTTCATAATGTAATGGCTATTAAAGTTGATAAGAGGCGAATGTGTATGCGGTCAATATACATAAAATTATAAATTCATCTAGTGCTTTTAATGCAAGCATTATCTGTGTAATAGAGATTGGGAATGGAACGTAGGTTTCATTAAACGCCATCACGTTATTGACTTTAAAAAACGAAGAGCCCTAAGGGTGAGTCTCCACTGTAGCGGAGTGGAGCGGAGACTTGCGGAATCGATCAATCACTTGAGGTGAATCTGAATCTCGGCTCCGCTTTTTTTGTGATTGGTTATTCCTCACGTCTACGCTTCACTTCAGTGGAAACGCACCCTAAAAGTACACCCAACTTAAGTAAGAGTAGACTGTGTTTTTACTACCTTATTTGCTTTTTGATTTTTTAATATGGATTTTTCCGACGAATTTTTTTTAGCTATTAAACTTTATATTTCAAATAATAACATAACTACAAACTGAGAATTGTTTTTAGACTTACTGGGATTGAATTGAACCAGTCCAGTGTCAATGGCGAGACACACAACCTAAAGAATACCAAAATCATGGTACCAAAACATTACGATTTTCGTTAACAGCTATTATAAATTTTTCCCTTAGCTAGTTACTATTTTCTTTTCTTCATTTAATTATGGTTTAATTTTTTCTGTATCTCATCCTCCTAGCCTTTGTCCCATATTGTAGAGAATGAATTCTCAATCGGGGTCGGCTACCTAAATCCCAAGATGTGGCGTAGGCACTAGTTTTTACGCAAGCGACTGCCATCTGACCTTCCAACCCAGAGGGGAAACTAGGCCTTATTGGGCTTAGGTGGTTTCCTCACGATGTTTTCCTTCACCGAAAAGCGAGTGGTAAATATCAAATGACATTCCGTACATAAGTTCCGAAGAACTCATTGGTACGGGCCGGGTTCGAACCCGCGACCTCCGGATTGAAAGTCGCATGCCCTAACCACTAGGCTACCACCGCTTTTCTGTATCTGCATGGAAGAAATATTTTCAAATAAACGTACATGTAAGTATAAAAAGTGCCCCATAAACAAAGTCGGGACTCGTCCTTTGCAAGGACGCTTCGCATTCCTAAGTAACGCAGTAACAGGACTCAGACAGACATTTTGGTCGATGACATCATGGTAACATGGTAAACCGCATTCGAGCAGTTGTTTCTCCTTTCACGCACAAAAGGTTGTAACTGAGAGATATACAGGGTGATTTCAAAGTAACTACTTATTATTAAATAAGATTATGTTAGATTTATTTATTTCATAATATAAAATGTCAATATAAATTACGCTAAGTTAATTTACATGCACTTATGCTGTGATAGTCACATACATTAACATTAATAGAGAATCTATGACAATAATAAAAACAGCGAAACTGATTATTAAAATACAAAACCGCACGCACGTCGTAGAAGTCGAATATCGCTCGACATGTTTCAAATCGGTACGCGATTCAACATCAGCCTTGATGCCTGTCCATCATACATCAAAACGTACACTAGGCTTATCTTATTATACTTACATGGCATATTAGGATACGTAAAGTTTATTAAAGACCATTGAAGTACTTTTTCCCGATAGTCCATGCCATAAGGATCTTCAACTGCAGCTTTTACATTTTCCCTTACCATGGTTTTTCCAAAATCCAGTTTGCAATTTTACTGGCTGAAGCGCTCACAGTGGACTCTAAAATAAATTTCTGCCGCTTACGCATTTATGAAATTTCTTCACCTTTGTTGAAGTAATATAAGAATTAAGTTCTTAATTTCGCGTGGAAAATTATTAATGAATATCGTTATACAATGGCTTCAGAATGGCCGCAATAAGGCATGGTTTTTCCAATGATTCCAATCGAATTACCAAGCCTTAGGTCGTGTGTACCTTTCTTGTATTGGCTTACGAAAAGCAGTGTCTTCTTACGTGAACGTGACTTTGTTAACATTGTCTGTGAAAGACTGAATGGCTTTTGATTCCCAATTAATTTCAAACCCAATTAATTTCAAACCCAAAGAGAACAATCCTTTACAAATAGTTGACCATATAATTCTTTTACAGATTCCGAGATAATGGAGTCGATATTCCGAAAATTCCGCCCCGTACAAAAACCACTCTGTATACTAAGTGCCGCGTACTTTGTAAATCATTGACAATAGAATCTAATGTTTAATTCTGCCGAGGTTTCGACCTCAGTCGTAAAAATAGGAGGAAAACATGTTTTACCGCCGTTTAAACACGTTGTGCTTAGTTATTAATGAATAAAGGTATAAACTAATAGATTGAGTATTGAATATGTGTGAAGTTAATGAAGGCCATATAGTTGCAATTTTTTTTAAGCTGTTTCCATTTACATTCTTACATACAAGATGATATTTATTTGTCTGTGTTAGCATTAGATCATTACATTAGGTATTGAGGTCAATCGCCGGTCAGTTTATAGATAAACATAAAAAAAAAACTGGAGAGAAACGGTTTACATTCTGGGAAATGAAACTACATATTATATGCTTAATTATCTTGAATAGGTACAAAAAAGTATATTTCTGAGGACAAACCAAACAAGTACGCTAGCAAGAAAGACAAACTCGCGAGAAAATATCATTACCTCTAAGTACGAATGAAGTTTCAATTGATTGTTCACCGCATAAACTACGAATACAATTGCTTTCTCAAACCACAGTTACTGCACATAAATTAACGTATTTTTCTATGACAGTTCATATTTCGAACAGATAACATAACAGTATTGTCTCTGGTACTTTCTAACTCCAAAACAGCGTATGATTTCGAGATCCGAAGTGCACATTCGTAATTTTAAAAGTTTGCGGTTGACTGGAACCAATCGGCGGACGTTTGGATATTCGAATTTCGAAATAGTGGCAGTTCGTCTGTTGACATTCGAATAACGGTTTAAAACAAAAGGGAGTTGTTTTTTCTCTCGTTGTAAATAAAAATGACATCTTTTTCAAATGAAATTTCACATCGTGAAACTTTTAAACAACATCGCTTTTCTAACGTAATATCCCAATTTAGATAGAAATATGGATTAGGATATTAGGATATCAGTTCACGAGTTTATGCATTACGACCGGAGCTGTGTACAGAACGGCGGCGTATAGTAACAAAAATAAACATCGTTTGATGGCTTCACAGAACCGAACCCGAGATTGATGACTCAGGAATACTAGGAAACGGGATTAGGTCTTCACGTAGCCTACTATTTATTGTATATAATCACAATTAGATAGATATCTGTAATTTACAGCTTAGTTTTTGGTCGTATAGTCAGGAAGAATAATGACAACCTGGAAAAGCTCTTAGTGACAGGAAAGATTCAAGGAAAAAGACCAAGAGGAATGAGTCCCATGCGGTGAACCGATCAGATTCGAGACACAACGGTCACCTAGTTTCCCGACGCCATGCCGTCTGCAGTAGATCAAAATAAGTGGCGAGCGATCGTGACAAATAGAGGTCACAACCCTCAGCAATGAGAAATACGACACAAGAAGAAGAGATACATTTTATAGCCTATGTCATCAGGTTCTAAATGTGAATCCCTGAAAATAGTTAAACTTCGGAAACAAATTAAGGTTAGGTAGGGTAAGTTAAAGGTAGCGAAGAATCAATTTAGAAGTCATTAGTTAAACTTACTGGCCTAATAAAAAATAGTACACTAGGACAAGCCAGCGCGCACCAAGGTGCCCTCTCTCTGGCTCTGGCCGCTTCGTATCGTACCGGCTCACACACGTAGATAAGTGTCGCAACGTCTCGCCTCACAATAAATTCGCATTGTACACAAACAACAAATAAGATCAAAATCGGAGGCGCCTTTTGCGAAAATCAAAGGAATGTTTCTGTGGTGTTTACTCTGTGCCTCGTTCGACCCTGTCATACTGGGGTGCGTTGAATTAAAGAACATTTCGTCTGTTGACGAGCAAAACTCACTAACTAACAAATACCTGCTTAAAACATAGCTCGTATCTCAGTATTAATCTACATACTAGATACGAGGTCTAGAAGAGTCTGAAGAGTACTACAAGAAATTTTAGTAAATTTTTACTGTCACCAGGCGATCTACCGGCAGTATGAAATCGATAACATAATATCCCAACTCATCACAGCATTCAGTGAAATATTTTAATACAAAGAACGAAGACAATACCCCGTCAATTGCGATCTCTCTCCACGAGGTATTTTATTACAATGACCAAGTATTATGCTTATGGAGGAAGGCACGGAGCAATGTTTAAATTGTCCAAATTACCTATATTGTTAATGTCAGTCACTTTCTAATGCACGGAGTGTTTGGTCCAAGTCACAGGTCAAGACGATCCTAGTTATGGAAGTTTAAAATAATGATGCTAATCACTATGTCAGGCAACAAATATAATAACCTAATTTCACCACAATTAAATCCCGATACTCTTTGTGGAACGAGGAACATTACCTGTCGCTTTCCATTTAGGATAATGCAAGATGACGCGTCTATAATTAGCAGTGCAGTACTCACTGAATTAGTCACTGACGAGAGAGATGCAGCAATATGTGGGACACGAATGGAGATAACTCCATCTCACTCCTTCGTATAGCTGCATCCCTCTCGTCAATGACTAATTTAGGAAAGTGTAATAGCTGCATAAGCGATATATGCCGAGCTGAAACTTACCGGTGTAAACTTACACGATTTTCATCCATGGTTTCGGAAGGCCCTTTCTGTTTGCCATCTGCAGTAACTCGTAACAACATTTGGCACTCTATTGAGCTAGATGACGTTTGGTAGCTACCAAACGAAGAGAAGCTAGTGTATCTTTACTAGTGATAGCTATCACTAGTAAAGATACACTAGCTTCTCTTTTTCATTACTTACAAAGTTTCTTATAACTTGGGACACGTTTTTCCCACTATTTAATTCACATGATGAATAATTGATGACTAATAGATACAGGTCACAATCACAGCTTAGCATGTAGCCTTTCCTTCAACTGTTTTGAAATGCCCTTATTATTAACAATTGCTTCCCTCTCATCTCTCGTAACTTGGGCCACGCGTTCATTATTGAATCCAGTGACTCGGCCATTTTGTATTGTTCTGTGATGGGGTGATACGGGCCCCTCTACTCAGTACCTATGTGGCCCTTCCATCAATAATTGTAATCTGGTTACGATATATTTGGACACGCCACAGTTTCCACGCAATTTAGCCTAAATTGATTGCTTTGGTACTGAATTCGAAATATACCATTTACCTACTTATATGCTATTGCCATTTAGGTTTTTATTATCTGGAAGTGTTTTGATGTGTTTTGTTTGATAGATTAAATGGCTAACCTCTTGTTATAAGGGTTATTCTTCTGCTTGTAAACTTATGTCTATGGTTTATGCATAAAATTGCATCGATCAATTGCCCCCAAAGTTCGAACAAACTTTTGCTTTTAAAATATTCCTACTCTAATTTTGTATTGTTATAATCACACTCATACTAAGTCTTACGTTTACAATAGCGGTCGTTACCGATATCTTCTGTTAATAAGGTAAACGTCCCTGATCTTGAATGTTATGTCATTAGGAATAGAGGCAGCACGGTGTCGAAATATGTGAGCATTTCTCAAAAAGTTTGTACACAATTAAGACAGAAAATTAAAGTCAAATATAATTTTCCTATTTTGTTACCATTTTTTATTGTGATTTCCAATACATTGATATCAGATTATGTATAATTAAAAAAGTATAAGCATAACAGAACCTTAATTACCGAACATAACCCTAACATTGATATAAAAATTACTAAAATAATTAACAAAATAGGAAAATTATATTGGACTTTAATTTTCTGTCTTAATTTGTGTACAAACTGTTTGAGAAATGCTCATGTAACAATTATTTGAATATTGTTTTATTTTGTTTGCATGTCTTTTGTTAGAACATAAGCAACACCTAACCTGTATCACCTAATTTGTTACTGTTCTTGCAATAAACGAATCTGAATTTGACTTTTAGCCTATGTATTATTTATTATGTAATTTTGACTATTTATTATGTCGAGCACAGGGACGTTTACCTTACCTACGTACGAGTGTAGCGTTCACTGCATCGGTTAATAAGAGAGATCAATTGATAAGCACAATAGCGACAAATGGTGCATCAACTCTTGTTGCATCTAGATACATCTGGATACCGGCCTAAGTGATATTGTCCAGTGAAGCGATAGGTTTTGTCTTGTCAACTACCTACCGTAACGTTTACTTATATGTAACTAACATGTGTGTGTCTTAAATTCGTTCTGAATTGTTTCTACCGAAGGTTAATCGCCGTATTGTTACAAGATCTTAGAAACAGCTTTCGACATGAACAAAAATTGAAAAAATTTGGCACACGTTAAATAAACCTACCTACTTATTTCATAGGTAGGCTGTTTACAGGTTTTGTAACAAAGTCATCAACAAAAAAACGTTTCAAAGCGCGAAGTAAACCAGATTATACAAATTTGCTGTGGCTTGTTCGCCGTCTTATCTGATATCAGTATGACAGGTTCATCTTTGTAATCTCAAATTTGTTTACGTTACGTTTACTATTCGTTTTGGTTTCTTTAAGGTAATGTAATGGAACAAAAAACCACCAAAAACATTTCATGTAAAATTGACGGCCAAGACTCACATTCTCATAACGCTTTCGCTGTAAAAAAGTTATCAGATCCCAGAAAAAGCCAAGCCCCTAAGCCCCGACTTTACTAACCCCACCACCTTGGTTTAAAAAGTATGGCATCAACTGGCTTCAAGCCCCTAAACCCGGAGTTTACTAACCCTACACCTTTGTTTCAAAAGTATGACTTGGCCGTTTCATAGAGTACCGTAAATAAGTCCAACGGACCGTCTGGCCCATATGGTATCAAGAAACTAAGTTTATGTCTTTGATAATATATACTTATAAACTTAATTCCTTACGATATAGGCCGGACAGTCCGCTAGACTTATTTACGGTAGTCTATGAAACGGCCAAGCCATACTTTTGAAACAAAGGTGTAGGGTTAGTAAACTCCGGGTTTAGGGGCTTGAAGCCAGTTGATGCCATACTTTTTAAACCAAGGTGGTGGGGTTAGTAAAGTCGGGGCTTAGGGGCTTGGCTTTTTCTGGGATCTGATAACTTTTTTACAGCGAAAGCGTTATGAGAATGTGAGTCTTGGCCGTCAATTTTACATGAAATGTTTTTGGTGGGATCTCATTTCTTTTTGTAAGGTGCTTTAGTTTTTTTAATTTTTTTGGGCTGTAGGGTTTCTTGAGCGTCAACTGAAGTAGACAATTGTGTATTTAAGAAATACTTAAGTTTAGCCCCATATATATATACACTTTTATCCCCTATTATGGGAAACCCATACAAACTTCTATCCCCTTATTTAAAGGGTGGGGGGTGATTTTTTAAAAGTCCTACAATATGTATTTGATTTATAACAATGAGTCCCTATAGGTTTCAATTTTCAGACCTCTAGTATCAAAATTTGCGGAAGTTTCATACAAACTTCCATCCCCTAGTTTAAGGGGTTGGGGGGTAAAAGTTCCAAGTTTTAGAATTATTTTGTTGTTTGTGTACTAATACTAGCTTACATACCAAATTTCAGCTTTCTAGGTCATCGGGAAGTACCCCAGAGGTTTTGATACGTCAGTGAGTGAGTGGCAAAATCGGCGTATTTTAGGTACCTATAAAACCTAAAGTATAAAAGCTAGATCAATTAAATTTTGTACATTTTATATGTTTGCTAACTGCATCTTAACCTGAGAATTTGGGCGCTCTAGTGTTAACTGGGACGAAACTATGAGGGTATGAATATGAGACGAAACGGTTCGAGAAAAGGTAGGTAGTGCCCCCTTCTTTTTTGTTCGTCTTGGCGGGGGCACTACCGTGCCCCCAGATTTATGAAAATCTCATTTGTTAACATAACATCCATGACCCAGGAACAAATATTCGAGTTCATCACACAAATATTTGCCCCGGCCGGGATTTGAACCCAGGACCGCCGGTTCAGTACACAGGTGCACTACAAACTGCCGCAATCGCGTCGGTGAATCTACTTACTTATTATAAGAGCCGTAGCTATCTGTTAGAAAGAGATAGTAAGATATCTCTCATTCTAACAGATAGCTGCGTCCCTATATCGGTCCGCCGGACCGTTCGATCGTCTGTTACGGCTTTTACTTTGAATTGGTTTGAGGCAAAAGGGAATTGAGTGGGGAATAGATTTGTATTTCACATAAAGGTAGGTATTTCACAATCATCGGACGAGCTGTCGCTAGACTGTCCGCTGTTTTCACTTCTGTGAAAGTGGCTTCTTCGCAAAATCCATAAGTAACATTAATTACTACTAACAACTATTTCATAAAGAGTCTTGTAATATATATTTATGCCGATACGTGCAAATAGTTTGCGACAAAAAAACGGAGTTTTACTTTTATAAATATATTAGCGACCCGCCCCGGCTTAGCACGGCATGCTGATAAATAATGCATGTATTATACATGTAAACCTTCCTCTTGAATCACATATCTATTAAAAAAACGCATCAAAATCCGACGCATCAAAATCCGGCGCATCAAAATCCGTTGCGTACTTAATAGTTTTAAAGATCTAAGCATTCATAGGATCAGACAGAATGTCCAGCTATCCCTGTACCAAAAATTTATAACATTTGTCCAGCCCGAAGCAGCGGACAAAGAAATTATGACGAACAGATGGCGCTAGACTTACAAAACAAAAGAGAATCCTGCATCGCGATATTAAGATTTTTCCTAATATCGTGACCTAGAAACCTGATATAGAAAACTGATATTTAATTACTAATCTAGAATTTTGTAATACTTAGTGTAGATAACGTGTACTTTTTATTTTAAATAAATCTCTCGATTCTCTTAATATTTGGCTATTTTATCTTTTTATTCATTAAGTAAAACCAATTTCAGTATTTCGGCTTTTTTGATACGCCAATCGATACAGCCTAATTAACCATAAAGTCCCAAAAAGGATTTAAATATAATTGCCAACTTGATTTACGTTTCAAAATGAATTGGGAACTTGCAACACACAACATTGTATCAATTAAATGAGATTTTCGTATGAA
This sequence comes from Apotomis capreana, assembly GCA_947623375.1. Classification (NCBI taxonomy): domain Eukaryota; kingdom Metazoa; phylum Arthropoda; class Insecta; order Lepidoptera; family Tortricidae; genus Apotomis; species Apotomis capreana. The sequence goes on from OX392520.1 coordinate 7,310,853, forward strand.
TCATGTCCCAACGTGATAAGGACCAAATAACGGAACTAAAAATGCACGTACATATGTATACTTACAAATTATATTAGCTATCATAAATTTTTGGTTACATTTAGGACAAAGAATTTGATACGTAGTATCATTCGTTTGAATCTAACCAAATTGAACCAAGAACCTACAGAGATCGGAGTTAAATTGAATCATTAGAATCCAGCTTGGTGTCCATAGTAAAAAAATTAGCTGATTTTAATAGCTATCTAATAACTTAACTCTCATCTCTGTTGGTTCCTAGCCAAGTCTTCATACAAATTTGGCCATGGTCCTTTGAAACCTCGTCTTTTTAAGTAGATTTGTGAGGATATATACGAGGGTTGTTTGATAAATACCCGTGTTTAGAAAAAAACAACAAAGGTTTGTATACGTGTATATTTATTTTTCTACATAGTCACCTTCCAACTCTATACACTTGTTCCAACGGTGTTCTAGCTTTAATAAGCCGTCTAAAAAATAAGATTTCGGAAAGCCGTGAAAATAGGCCTCCGTGGCGGCAATGACCTCTGCATTGGACGAACATTTCTTTCCACCGAGCCATTTTTTTAAATTTGGGAATAGGAAGAAGTCACAGGGAGCCAGGTCTGGGGAATAGGGCGGATGAGGCAGCAATTCATAATGTAATTGCTTTAATTTGGAGTCTGGGATTCTTGAGGAGTGAGCTGGTGCATTATCATGATGAAAGAGAACTTTTTTCTTATTTAGATGTGGTCTCTTTTTTTTCAAAATGGTATCAAATTCTTGCAATAAATTAGCGTAATATGGCCCGGTTATCGTTCTTCCTTTTTGTAAATAATCAGTATGGATGATTCCCTGCGAGTCCCAAAAAACAGTCGCCATGACCTTCCGGCCGATGGAACGGTCTTCGCCTTCTTTGGAGCTGATTCCCCCGGCAAAATCCACTGTTTAGACTGTTCTTTACTTTCTGGGGTATAGTGGTGTATCCACGTTTCATCAACAGTCACAAAACGCCGAAGGAACTCACCCGGACTACTTTCGTACTTATCTAAACAGTGCCTTGAAATTTGCTTCCGGGTGAGCTTTTGTTCCTCGGTGAGCAAACGCGGCACCCACCTCGCCGAAACCTTTTTCATGCCTAATTTGTGTTCTAAAATGTGCTGAACGCGTTCAATCGAAACATTTACAATGTCGACAATTTCTCTAAGTTTTATTCGGCGATCGCTTAATACAATATTCTAATTTTTTTTTACCATATCACCTGTGGTCACCTCAACAGGACGTCCTGGGCGATCTTCATCAAAAATGGACGTTCTGCCTCGTTTAAATTCATTGTACCAATATTTAATGGTTGTCATAGAAGGAGTATGATCATTGTAAACAGCTTGCATGCGTACTTTTATTTCATCACAAGAATTTCCTTCCAAAAACAGAAAACGAATTACAGAACGATACTGCTCTTTCTCCATTATTGCAATAACAACGCGAACTCCGTCGTAAAAAGCCGTTAAAAGAAAAAAAAAACAAAAAAACGCTGTATATTTTTTTTAATTTTCTAGTCCATAAAGGATGCCTAAAAAGTTCGTATACATAATTTCAGCCAGTAACAAGAATAACTTTTTAAAACGTGTATTTATCAAACAACCCTCGTATATATATATTTAGTTACTTTAGCGTTCATGCATGTACCCTATTCAAGATTATTCAGGCCTTTAAGTGTAAAACTGGATTCCTTTATAAGGCACGGAGTAGTGACCGGGTTTTATACGATTCTTAGTCACAAGGTATATTTAAACTGGATCTGTATTTGCATATAATAAGATTATGTTAATAATATCGCTTACCTTTGTTCGTGATATTAAACTGTGTCAAAATGGTCGCAAAAGAGCATTTCAAAAAAATGTTGTACAAAATTTCGTCGTCATCAATTAAAGTTCAATATATTTTTCCTATTTTGTTACCAATTTTCTTTGTAATTTCCAATACTATTGAACTTTAAAAATTGACGTCTTAATATTGTACAAACTTTTAGAGAAATGCTCAAAAGTTCTTTGTCATGAATGCATTGACCCGTGACTGTCACTTGATTTTAAACTCCGTCAGTGATTGATAGGATCAGCCGTTATTCCGTGAAATGAAACTACTGAATTCGTGATAAATTGATAATTGTCACTCATTTACTTATTTATATATCTTAATGGAGTCACAGAATAATCTCTTTTTTTAACAATAAATAAATGGATTGCATTCTTTATTGACCTAGAAAGTTTCATGATTTCCCAGATTCATATTTAAAAATAGTGGGTAAATTAAAATTATATTGTGGCAACACCGAGATTGAAGGGTTTTGGAAGGGATAGCTAGGAAAAATGGAGATGATGGATGGGCTCTGCCATTCCGTTGAAGGAGCTACTAGAGGAAACACCACAAAAGCTACATTTTATTAATTGAAAATAGAAATTTCATGAACAGACAAAAACGCCGTCCGCCATTTTTGTCTTTAGTTTATCTGTGGAGTGACGCAAGCGATCCTGTAAATAATGATAAACTCTTATCTATGATGCGAATGACGTTTTTAGTTTTAATTTATTTTTACTGGAATGGTGAGGTCACTATCAAGGGTGAAAATGGCGGACAGCGTATGAAGGATTTCAAAATGCAGAATTTAAAAAAACTATTTGTTCAACCACCGTCTACTTTTATGAACTGAAAAATATATATTTAGGTTTCCTATGTCAAATACCTACTATACAAAATAAACATTAGTTTAACACAATTAGGAGTACAATTCCAGCATGCACGACTAATCATAATCATAACCTTTGTTAAGACTTTATGACCAAGTCATCAAGAGAAATGACACTATGTCATTGTCATAGCAAGGTTGACTGGCAATCGGTCCGTGTCTGCTTCCGCGGGCGTACGTACGAGGTCACGGGTTCAAACCCAGGTAGGTGTAGGTACTACTTACTAGCAATTAATCAATGCTGTTCGGTAGTCAGATGTGATGAAATGTGTGTTCTTTTATGTAATAGGTACAGTAAGCTAAGAAATGTATGTACAACTTTACGACTATCTTATGTTAGGGAATGCAAAACAGTAATTAGGGTTCCGTACCTCATAAGGAAAACACGGAACCAATAGTATCACTTTGTTGTCCGTCTGTCAGTCAAGATCCTTTTTCTCAGAAACGCGTATCAAGCTAAAGTTCATATCAAATACTCAGGTCTGTGAAAAAAATCAAACTTTTAAGCCAACGCAATCAAGAGATACAGCCGTTTATGCTGCAAATTTTAGACACTCGCAAGGGAATCTAAACCTACAGGGTACTCCCCGTGAGCTCAGAATCTTGAAATTTGGTACGAAGCAACGTCTTATATAGCACAGATAAAGGAAAAAATACGAAAAGCATAAATTTTTAGGTTCGTGCGGAACCCTCGGTGTGCGAGTCCGACTCGCACTTGGCCGGTTTGTGGTATGGTATTTACCGGATTACCGGTAAATTACCGGTACGTTAGAATAAAATACCGGTTTGCATTCCCTATGTGTAAGGTTAAACAGTATTAGGCCAATTTCTTTGCTGACTATAGGACCTACAGAACTTTTGATCTTCGCTAAAGACGCCTGCACCTCTAGCACAACTGTGACACGCAACTCTTTCTCACGCGAGATATATTACCTATTTCTTTCTGTACAGTACTGTAAGAGAGTGACGGGTGATACTATGTCGTGCGACAAGAATGTCGAAGTATAGTTGTGCTAGACGGGCTGAAGACTGAGGAGATAATCGTACGAATAAAACGTTTTGACGCCAATATATCTATATAACATAAAAACATTTGGCTGGTTTGGCTATTATATATATATATATATATATATATATATATATATATATATAGTCCTCCTCGCCGTGTCCGGCGACAGCGACTCCGTCAATTATTCGTGTCCGGGTTATGAAAGGCTCTGATGTGACTCGCAAAATGGCTTGGTTATTATAACACGTCATTAATTCACACGAACATTTATTATGATTGCCCGACCTTGGCAATAAGATATTTGTAATAGAGATCCCATCAAAAACATAAATGTAAAATGAGAGCCAAGTTCAATATCGCCTGCACTTCGCCGACAAAAGAATTGAGATCTGCAAGGGCGCCAAGTTCTTTGCCCTAAAATTTTTAGATACAAGGACATGCGACATACTCAATGCATTTATTTTACTTGGGGAGTAATTCAATATCAAGATTTGACTTGGCTAGTTTTCACAAACTAACTAAATTTTATAAAAGTAACATAGTCATAGTTCATTATCAAGCTAACAGTATAAGTAACAAGACGTACACTAACTTGCGTACTTACCTTTACGAAAATAGGTTAATGATTTGATTGATTTTGATTTATAATATAAATTTATATTTTAAAACTAGCCAAGTAAAGTCTTGATATTGAATTACACCCCAAGTAAAATAAATGCATTGAGTATGTCGCATGTCCTTGTATCTAAAAATTTTAGGGCAAAGAACTTGGCGCCCTTGCAGATCTCAATTCTTTTGTCGGCGAAGTGCAGGCGATATTGAACTTGGCTCTCATTTTACATTTATGTTTTTGATGGGATATCATTACTTTTTGTTCAGAAATTATTATGATGTGTAGATTACTTAATTATTATTTGTTAATTAGTTCTGTGTGCTATTCTAGTACATCTTTTGAAAGTTTTGAACAAACAAAGAATTTTCCAAAACGGTTAGTACGTATTGGATTTTTATGTGCATGTATGTGTGTGTGTGTGTGAGTGTATATGCTATTCTAGTATATCTTTCAAACAAAAAAAGAATTTTCCAAATCGGTTTATAAATGACAGAGTTCTGAGGCAACAACCATCAATAATAATAATAATAATAAAAACATAAAAAAATCACTGTTTTCGATTTTTATATGTATACACACACAATTACTAAGCTGGATGCCAAATTTCACCTTTCTAGGTCACCTGGAAGTGGGTTAGGTTTTTGATTACTAGTCAGTCAGTCAGTCAGTCAGTCAGTCAGTCAGTCAGTGATAAAAATACCGTTTTTTGGACTTTAATATCTCAATTACTATTTAACCTATATTAATGAAATTTGGGGTTCTACTTGTTCTAAAGGATCTTAATACATAAGCCAAATTTCATTTTTTTATGTTAAATAGATTTGGAGTTATTGGGGGGTCAAAAGTGGCTCCAAACGGTTCGTGTAATATAACACACGGCTGCTGCTCGCCAGTTCCTGCGGTGAACTTGGCTGGACACGCTGCCGCGTGTCTAGATAGCGTTCGATGTAACGAAATGAGAGCTAAATATATCTGCATTCGGCTCGCCAAAGCGCAATTCGTACGCCTATTTTAAGATTTAATGCATTGTTTGTCTTTATTTATGTCTAGCTTTTACCCGGGTGTCTATTTTTAGACGCATTATCAATACATTCGCCTATATTCGATTGGTACTAACTTATAGCCATTTGAGTGATATATAAGTTTTTGCATTGCAAGTACCTGATTTGATTTATCAGAGAATCCTCTAACGTACTAATCCTCATCCTCACACACATCGATCTAGTCTCACAGTCAGCTCTAGTAGGCTTGTGTTATGGGCACTAGACGACGATATACATACGTATGTAGATAAATATATAGAAAATATCTATGTCCCAGGATTATTTATGCTGTACCTCTAGAAACGTAAATTATATTGTTCATTGTTCGGTTCATGACGCATTGGTGTAAACTGTAATGTTATGTAACCTGTTTTTCAATAAATAAATAAATAAATAAAGAAATATTATATCCAATAAAGCTAAATGATATTCTCTGTTAGAATGAAACAGTGAGTGTAAGTTAAGTTAATATATTGTCTATAGTATTGACGACCCGTTTGGCTCGGTTTGTAGACACCTGCTTACTGAGTCGGCGGTCCCGGGTTCGAATCCCGGCCGGGGCAAATATTTGTGCAAATATTTGTTCTTGGGTCATGGATGTTATCTATATATGTATTTATATATTATGTATATCGTCGTCTAGTACCCATAGTACAAGCTTTGCTTAGTTTGGGACTAGGTCGATTTGTGTATGATTGTCCCTTAATATTTATTGGAGTTTATTGGAGTTTATTGGAGTTTATTGGAGTTTATTGGAGTTTATTGGAGTTTATTGGAGTTTACTCCTTAAGAATCGATTTTCATATATAAGCCCGGGGTATGAAAAATATGGGGTATAAAATCGAACGTATCTGCCGTGCTAATTTAAAAAGTCGTATCTCAGTATACGATCGGAGTAAAAATACGACTTCTTAATTTAGCAGGTTATGCGTTACGCGTTATAGGCTAAGATCCCGATATAAAATGACCTTCACCGAGATGTTTATTTTATGAAATGTATTTTATAATCAATTTAATATGTCAATAAATATATTGCATATGGGTTGCCTAACAAATTTTAGTCCAGGGTATGTTTAATTAATAATAAAAAAAAATGTTTTAAACATTTCACCGGTTTGATTAATATTAGATAAATTCTATACCAATCGAAAGTATGAAGCCCATAGAATATGCAAACGTTAGGTTACCTATTCTTTTCCCGTCACAACCATCGGGTAGCCAGGTATAAACAGGTAAATCTATACCTACTAGCATTTTGCAACGGTCTGATTATTGAATTGAAACTGAATAAAATTAAAGATTATTTAATTATGAATTTATCTAATAATCAAATCGGTGAAATGTTAAAAAAATATATATTTTTATTTTTTACTAAACATACCCTGGACTAAAAATTGTTAGGCAACCCATATGCAATATATTTATTGACATATTAAACTAAATATAAAATACATTCATCAAATAAACATCTCGGTGAAGGTCGTTTTATATCGGGATCTTAGTCTATAACGCTTAACGCATAACCTGCTAAATTAAGAAGTCGTATTTTTACCCCGATCGTATACTGAGATACGACTTTTTAAACTACCATTATGTTCACATAAACAAACTATAAAATTGTCAATGTCAACTTCATGTCGAGTGTCAACAAAATTTTATAAATAAAATAAAATTTAATAAAATCTACGCTTAACGGGTAAAATGTGCTGCTTTTGAAACAATAGCGCCCGTCACACAATCGGCTAAAAGATACGTGTTCGTTTCAGCTCCCAAACAAACCTAACGAATTTTTGTGATATCCAAGATTACAACTTTTATAACGTGCAATGCAATGACCGTGTTTTCTTGGTGTTTAAGCCGTGCTTGTATGGTGCTAAGATCGAAGAAGACGTCTTGCTGTAGAGAGAGTGACCGCTTTAATTGTGACTCAGCTTTAAGCTTAGAAATAGAGAAGGCGTGAATACTTTTCCATCACCACTGCTTTTTCCTGCATTCAGCCGCAGAATGGTTTTGATTTCGTGAAACTTTCCAGGATAAATACATACATAAATCAAGGATCCAACACAACCGAGCCATTCATTTTCTAGACGGGAGTCTTGCCGACCGACAAGAAGCTATGAAGTTTAAATCGAAATTGTTATGTTTTTGATGTTGGCTTTTAAATTGTATCTTTTTTTTATTATAATTGCTTGTATTTTTACTTTTATTTGTAAGTGTTAGTTATAAATATGAGTGATCCTTCTTCATCCTTGCGCTGTCCCCATTGTCCCAACTCAACTCGAACTTTTACCCCTCATGGACTTAAAGTGCATATAGGGCACATGCATAAACATTTTCCCCAAGTCATCCCCTCCAACCCTAGACTGTCGGTTTCACAGCAAGCTCATGGTAACAACCCCATTCATCTAGATTTTGGTGATCTAGCTACGTTAAAGCAGTCAGTACGTGTGTTACGGCATATCCCCAAAGGGGCGCGAAACTTGGCAGCGGCCAAATTGAGCGACCTCATTGATAAGTGTATCGACTCCAATGGCACTCTCGAATGGTTTAGTTTACTGTCTTTTGCCTATTCCGCACTCAAATCGCCTGAAGCGTCGGCCACGGGCAATTTAACCACGAAAGTTAAGAGAAATATTAACTCTGCTTCTTTTGATATCAGTGGGAACATCGGTGCAGAGACCACGCCTTTGAGATCACACTCCATACTGAAGACAATTGAGCGTAAAGTACATGAAGGGGATCTCAGGTGCAGTGCGAGTGCTTATGTCGGATGAGGGCGTGGCGCCGTCGAGCCCTGAGACTTTAGCTACGCTGCAGTCGAAGCATCCAGCCCCGTCCCGGCCGCTGGTACTTCCACCGGAACCTGACACATCTATTTCTGCCTTAACTGTTAAGCCGGAGGAAGTGGTGCAGGCACTCAGCTCTTTCAACAATAGTTCGGCCGCCGGTTTGGATGGTATCCGCCCTGTTCATCTTTAGGAGCTTACGTCTGCATCTGCGGGAGACGCCGATTTTCGGCTCCTGGAACATCTGGCCAAGCTTTGTAATTTTTTGCTCAGTGGTCAATTAAACCCTGAAGTTTGCTCCTATATTTATGGTGCTTCCTTATGTGCGCTGTCAAAAAAAGACGGTGGTATAAGACCCATTGCCATAGGCAGCGCTTTCCGCCGCTTAACGGCAAAGCTAGGATGCCGTGCAGTGAGAGAAGAAATGGCAGCTTATCTGCAACCTTGCCAATTAGGGTTTGGCACAAGATTGGGCTGCGAGGCTGCAATTCACGCTACGCGGGCTTTTTCGGTAGATAGCAAAAACTTAGAATCCGTTTTAATACGTATAGTTAAGTTCATATCATTGTAATAGTTAAGTACTTATGCTTTCTGAAAAAATGACTGACTGTTGAGTTTCTTTCGGCGTTTCTTCTCAACAGTGGTCTCCTCTTGTGAAATGCCGGTAGACTCAGACATGTAAAAGTGCCCTTGTGGCCTACTTGCAGAATAAAGTTCATTATTTCATTATTATTATTATTAATTAAAATTGATTTAAAAAACGCGTTTAACTCAGTGGAGCGTGATGTTTTACTGTCCGAAGTGAAGGATAAAGTGCCATCACTCTACCCCTTCATTTTCCAAGTATATTCTTCCGCTTCTAATCTTTTCTACAATGGTCCTCTTGTTCTTTCCCAAGTTGGTGCACAGCAGGGGATCCGCTAGGCCCTTTAGTTTTCTGTCTGGCCATACAAAAGGTAATTTCAGAGGTTAAATCCCCATTGAATATCTGGTACCTAGATGACGGTACCCTAGGTGGTAAACCTGAAGAAGTGGAACAAGACTTGCTCATGCTCCTGCCTCGTTTAAAAGCTCTGGGTTTAGATATTAATTTCAGCAAATGCGAATTTTTCCCCTGCAGTACCAACTCACACGATTCTTTCCCCTTATTCAGTGCTCTGCTCCCCGGACTGAAAGTGTTGTCGGCGAGATCTTTCAACCTCTTGGGGTCCCCAATATTCCCAGAAGCCATTCCTGAAGCCTTCGAGGAGAGAAAGCTGCTTCTGCTGATGGCTGCGCAGAGGTTGAATGAACTTTCGGCTCACGTAGCCCTCGTTATGTTGCGAGTTTGCTTTGCCGTGCCTAAGCTGACATATTTCTTGTGCACCGTGCCAGCCTGGCTGCACCCTGTCCAGACAGACTCCTTTGACTTCGTGTTGAAGGAGAGTTTGGAAAAGGTGCTGAACGTCTCCCTTAACCAAGGTCAATGGGACCAGGTTTCTCTGCCGATTCGAACTGGTGGTTTGGGCGTGCGTCGCGCGCGAGATGTGAGCCTCCCGGCCTTCCTGGCTTCGGCGTGTGGGGTGGTGGACCTTGTCACTCAAATTTTATCTTTTGATGGTGACAAGGCTATCATTCCTTACGCCTCCGATGCTTTGACGGCCTGGACGGCTCTTAATTCCGGCGTAGCCATACCCGTAGAATTGTTCCGTCAGCGTCTATGGGTTTATTTATATGAGAGTGCGCGCACCACGATTTTCATAAACCCATAAGTAAGCTTATTTCTGCGACAAAATTATCGCGCGACTAAAAAAAAATCGTGGTGCGCGCCTGGCCTGAAGAGTAAACTCCAGTCGTGCGTCGGAGCTGACACACACACTTTTTTTATTTTTATAGTTAAGTTATTTAATGTAAAATTGACCTTAAAAAAATATTCGCTTGGAATTTACTTTAAAATACTTTTGACTTTGACTTTGACTCAAAGAGAAAATCCCATGTTGAATTTCAACTTTCGTTCAAATGTGGATTGGCCTGGGTGATGATTGGCATTTTTACGTATATGACTCTCAATTACCTGAGTAGCTGGTCTTGGGCACTTTACATCTTTGTCACAGTATACAGACAGTTAACTCTCCTCGCGTAATTAGCCACAGCTCTTTAGCATATGAAAGCGGCATGGTTCTAAGTTTACCCAAGTATCTAAGTGTAGTCAAACAAACCGTAGTCGTGTTTACGTCATCGTGTGGACGCGAAAGCCGATAATAAGTAAAAACAAAGTCGACACCCGTACAAAATGATAAATATACAATAGGTTGCTTATCTGAAATTTAAATACGTTTTAAAATGTAAACAGACTGCGTCCTCGCTTTGACGCCCGTGACAGTTCGTCTGACAGTAGAAAATGGTGGCCCAAGAGGAGAGATGATAGCGGATTTATTGTATTGTCAATATTGACATCTATTAGCACCTAATTATTAATATTAACTACAGATTGCAAAGGTTTCGGACATCTGTGCTAATTTTATATTTACTCTACAATGACTGTTAAATCATTACTCTGCACCCACTTGAAGTATTTTTGCTGTATCTTTGGTTAACCAGAATATGAATGCAATTCGGCATTAAGTTTGACTTTTGTTGAAATGATTTAAGCTGTCGGCTTTCCGCTTTCTGACTTGTAGCCATGGTACCTACCTATAAAATTACTTTGGGACCATCTGTCGCATATACCAACGATTCGTCTTTTAACTGTAGTTGGATTGAGTCATAGCAATTTTACTGCCCCATCCGTTCTCCGGGCTATACATGACCCGCCCATTGCTACTTCAACCGTGCAATCCTGCGAGTTCTGCGAGCTATGTCTGTTATTTTGGTCCTCATTGCTGATTCTATCACGCAGAAAAAACTCCGAGCATAGCCCTGCTTATGTTTTTAAATGCAGGGACGTTTATATTGATAATCAATAGACGTAGCATTGCCAATTGGTACTGCGTCGCCTTGGCGATGTCTTTATCTCTTGTCAGCGAATGCCTCGAACCAGGTCTCGTCGCATAACTTTCGATCCTCCACAACGCGTTTACGCCACCTTGCGCATACTTCTCTTGTCAGGCCTGCGAAACGGTGTCTCCCGAACATTACACCATAAATCGTCTGCAATAGACGCAAGGGCCCAGCATTCCCAATAGTTTATACCCGCTCTCGCTTGTCCCTTGCAACAGTTACGTGATCCGAACGCCAATCCGCAGTTCCAAGTTTAGCGGTTTTACCATTTAGCCGTACCGTAGCCGAGTGGCTTTTCTACTTTGTCGCACAAATCGGCTCTGGCGGGGACAGCTGAGGTTTTGTTCGCATGAATAAACAAATGTTTAACGGCTGGTTTCGATCGTTTTATAACAATAGTTTGTATATACCATAGTTTGTATATAGTTTGTATACCCGTAACACAAGCCTTCTTGAGCTTAATTTGGGACTAGATCGATTGTGTGAGGTGGTAGTGATATTTATTTCAATAGCCGACTTCATATTTCTATAGGTTAGTACCTACTCGTAACTATAGTAGTAGTGGCACAAAATTGTGTAAATGAAAATGTACATTTAATATTTTTTACGTAAGTTACTGAAATAGGCTATTTAGAGGGCACTGGATGGTACTTATTCTTTAAAAGAAAATAAATAATGTTCAAGTTGGGGTTAAGGGATAAACGATTTCCAAAATAATATTATATATATGTCACGTCGTTGTGTGCACGTACCTGATATGAGCTCCAGGAGAATTCCCACGGGATAACGGCACGGCACAGGTTTCCAGGATTCACATTTTAATTAGGCACCTCACTCGCGTGTTAATAGGAGTGCACATCAAATCAGTCTGTCAATGTCATCATAAGAGGGAACAAGGGCGCGGGGTGGCGCGGGTGGGGGGTCAACGAATACTATAATGAACATACCCCCGCCCTAAACATTACTATGTTTACGATAAACAAGTGAAAATAAGTGAATTTGAACAGTCATCACAGGGGAGGCGAATTATCCTATTCGTAGGTCTAGTTAGGACACCCGTAGCGGTCTTAACTTGTACAACACGCACGACGCTGTTATTCCCGGGAAGTACGGACACGATGTGGCCGCGCCGCCATTCTAAGGGAGGAACATTATCTTCTCTAAGAAGAACTAGATCGCCTACTTCGGGAGGTTGCGAGGAATGGGATGCCCATTTGGGCCTTGTTTGCAATGTCGATAAGTACTCCGTGTGCCACCGTGACCAAAAGTGTTGTAACATTTGCTGCACTAATTGAAAACGTGTGAGCCTCAGTTTCAACTTCCTGCAAAGGATACTCGGGAACCGCAGTCAAAGGGTCTCCTATGATAAAGTGACCGGACGTAAGTACTTCAAGGTCGTTAGGATCCGGCGACAAGGGACACAAAGGACGCGAATTAAGGACCGCCTCAATTTTGGTAAACACTGTTGTCAGCTCTTCGTAGGTGAGTGGTGTGTCACCAACAAATTCCGCAAGGAAAGAACCCGCAGGTACCACAAAAAAAAAACAATAAATTCCGCAAGAATAGAACCCGCAGGTGCCGCAAGAATACAACAAGGATACAACCCGCAGGTGCCGCAAGAATACAACAAGGATACAACCCGCAGGTGCCGCAAGAATACAACAAGGATACAACCCGCAGGTGCCGCAAGAATACAACAAGGATACAACCCGCAGGTGCCGCAAGAATACAACAAGGATACAACCCGCAGGTGCCGCAAGAATACAACAAGGATACAACCCGCAGGTGCCGCAAGAATACAACAAGGATACAACCCGCAGGTGCCGCAAGAATACAACAAGGATACAACCCGCAGGTGCCGCAAGAATACAACAAGGATACAACCCGCAGGTGCCGCAAGAATACAACAAGGATACAACCCGCAGGTGCCGCAAGAATACAACAAGGATACAACCCGCAGGTGCCGCAAGAATACAACAAGGATACAACCCGCAGGTGCCGCAAGAATACAACAAGGATACAACCCGCAGGTGCCGCAAGAATACAACAAGGATACAACCCGCAGGTGCCGCAAGAATACAACAAGGATACAACCCGCAGGTGCCGCAAGAATACAACAAGGATACAACCCGCAGGTGCCGCAAGAATACAACAAGGATACAACCCGCAGGTGCCGCAAGAATACAACAAGGATACAACCCGCAGGTGCCGCAAGAATACAACAAGGATACAACCCGCAGGTGCCGCAAGAATACAACAAGGATACAACCCGCAGGTGCCGCAAGAATACAACAAGGATACAACCCGCAGGTGCCGCAAGAATACAACAAGGATACAACCCGCAGGTGCCGCAAGAATACAACAAGGATACAACCCGCAGGCGCCACAAGGATACAACCAACAAATTCCGCAACGATAAGGATACAACCCGCAGGTGCAGCAAGGAAACAACCCGCAGGTGCCGCAATATACAACCAACAAATTCCGCAAGGATAAGGATACAACCCGCAGGCGTCACAAGGATACAACCAACAAATTCCGCAAGGATAAGGATACAACCCGCAGGCGTCACAAGGATACAACCAACAAATTCCGCAAGGATAAGGATACAACCCGCAGGCGTCACAAGGATACAACCAACAAATTCCGCAAGGATAAGGATACAACCCGCAGGCGTCACAAGGATACAACCAACAAATTTCGCAAAAATAAGGATACAACCCGCAGGCGTCACAAGGATACAACCAACAAATTCCGCAAGGATAAGGATACAACCCGCAGGCGTCACAAGGATACAACCAACAAATTCCGCAAGGATAAGGATACAACCAGCAGGCGTCACAAGGATACAACCAACAAATTCCGCAAGGATAAGGATACAACCCGCAGGCGTCACAAGGATACAACCAACAAATTCCGCAAGGATAAGGATACAACCCGCAGGCGTCACAAGGATACAACCAACAAATTCCGCAAGGATAAGGATACAACCCGCAGGCGTCACAAGGATACAAACAAAAATTCCGCAAGGAAATAACCTGCAGGTGCCGCAAAAATACAAACAACAAGTTTCGCAAGGGGATAGTCCAGTTATTGCTGATTCTCAGGATGAGAACAATTATAAGGCACTGGCCGCGAGAGATAGGGTGATGCTGCACGTCTATCTCTACTAGTGGTAGGGGTAGGTGAGCGTTCATTCCGATGGGGAGGAGGTGAGGTATACCTAGTAGGCGAACGGTTAGGGGGGCGATACCATGTCCGAGTTGAAGACGGTGGAGGCGTGGTGAGGCTGGAGGAGACGGTCGGGGAGAAGCGCGAGTCGCAGTGTAACAGCGTGAAACCCCCGCCCGTGCGAGAATGGGGGGAGCCAGGGCGCATCAGTGCCGGCGAATGGCGGAAGGAAACCGCACGAGCCGCTGGAGAGGAAGAAGCATAGAGCGCATAGGGCGTGCGACAGGTCGGGCTCCAGAATGGGAAGGTGGGGTGTCAACAACCGCAGTGCCTCCGACGTTGTCATGGTGACGACATTTTTATTTTATATTTATATGGTAACAAACGTGCAAAAGGAATTTACATTGACGAATTTCCAAAATTTTAATGGTACCTACTTTAATTTGTCGATAAGGTTCGCTAAACAATTTTAAAGATTGGTTGTACAGGGTAAACAAATTAACGCCACGGTAATACTACGATTAAAAGGTTATGTCCGCAATAATGTGAAAAATTAACATTTACTATTTTACTTCTTATATACTTTTACTATTAACCAACACCTACTAACGAATATTCAAATAATATTCGGCTAACACTAAACTAAAGGGAAAATCTTATTATAAAAGATCAATTATTGACAAAGTTACAATTACATTTACCGAAGATCACAGCAGTTAAACACTTAGAGTTAGGATCAAACTTATGTCGTTGCAAACAAGGCACAGTTTCCCGCACACAGTAATGGTTCAAGTTAACGAGTCACAGGTAAATAGGTAATCAGCGAAGGGGAGATAACGGTTCAGACCGCGTGTTCGATGAAATTGATGCAATTTTACTAGTTAAAACTTTAGGTAAATATCTACGAATCGCTCAAAATTTTAGAAACAAGGGATATTTACACTATGGGGGGGTTTTTATTCGTTATTATGCACTATAAGAAGTGAATCTAACCACTCTCTGCTACCAAAAGTGTTCAAATTGGGGTTAAGGGATAAACAATTTCCAAAATAATATTATATATATGTCACGTCGTTGTGTGCACGTACCTGATATGAGCTCCAGGAGAATTCCCACGGGATAACGGCACGGCACAGGTTTCCAGGATTCACATTTTAATTAGGCACCTCACTCGCGTGTTAATAGGAGTGCACATCAAATCAGTCTGTCAATGTCATCATAAGAGGGAACAAGGGCGCGGGGTGGCGCGGGTGGGGGGTCAACGAATACTATAATGAACAAATAGAAATACATTTATTCGTGACGTGGCTATAAAACATAATTAAATCAATAGGCAACTATAATATCACGGCTGTGCCACGAAAAGGTCCCACCTCAGCATGATGCTAGCTCGAGAGCCAGCGCTGATCTTCATATGTGGTGCACCGGTGTTTGTATGCATGTCTTTGCGGTTTCATCACATCTGGAACTTGTTACACAGACACAAGCAACTGGATATGAATATAGCATACTTTTCACCCTATTACGTAGCAAATAAGAGAGTTATGACGTTTACGTCCTCCGATGACGAAGTTGCGATTATCTTAAAGCGAAAACAAGGGTCATGCGGTCGAAGTTGCGCCGCCTAGTTATGAATATAATAATACCATTAAACACATCGATAAAATAGATTCCTAAGGCTGTTCATTTTAATAAGAAGGCCTTTTAAGATGGTACTTAACCTTAATTACTAGTAGCTATTAATAATGGCTTATCGCGAGATCACACTTAAACCTTCTTTAAATCTAAAGCGAACTCACGAACTTAAAAGGTCATTAAATGTTCATTAGAACTTCCAATTCATTATAATTCTATCATTGTTCTTATAAATAAATTAATTATTTGAAGCATGGAATGACCTTACACTCAGTCAGTCAATGTTACGTCACCTACGTTTAGGCGCTACGTAGGTAGAGGCAAACAGATTGAGGTCAGACTGTTTGGAACTAATTGCTAGCTGGAAATTTAGAGTGCGTAGGTTTCAAGCTATTGTTTAATGATTTATTTGACATACTCATTTAAATTCATTCGTTCGTTGTATGAATTTTAGGTGAAATTTCTCTTTTGTTGGAGAGATATTTTCGCGTGCGAAAAATGTAGGACAATTTCTTTTTAACATTATAATTTTGTATTTCCTTGGTAACAACAAATCCAGTGTCCTCTTGAGACATATCTTGTCAGATTTCACGATTTATTTCTTCTATATAATATACAGTAACTTGGTGATACCAAAAAAGGATTTGTATTTTGATTTAAGTATTTTGATACAAGATTTTTTTATCTACAAGAAAGTTGTATTTTTGCGGTGGTTATGCTCATGAGAGTTTTGAAAGACCCGGCCTTAAAATGTGCAAAAGTTAAGCGTTAAAATTTGGAAGGATTTGTCTAGCCATTGAAAGGTACATCAGTCAGCCAAATCCTCTCTTTAACATACATGTGTAGATTGTCTATAGGGTCTTATAGATCGAATGGTCGTCACCGAAAATACTTAAAGTAAAATCTTTTAGAAAGATATTTAAAAAATAAATTGAACTATCATATCCTGTCACGGATACCCCACACTGTAAATCCCTGATAGCGTAATGTAGCGAAATGCTGCCAGCGTCTGGAACCATGCAAAAGCGGTCCGATTTTTTTAATTGTATTTAATATTAAATTTTTTTTTTAGCATATATTTTAGTTAAGTTCTTATTTACAACTAACACTAAGAGCATAATATATTTATATAAACATAACTATAAATAAAACACGGGCTCCAGATCGGTGCCGAGCGGGAGGCCTGGGCACCCCCCCAGGCTGGCCGCATTACCACGCTGAATAGCCAGGGCTATTCTTTGGCATAGGTCTGAGCCAGCCATCTGGTCACCCGTCCCATCGACTTAGCCTATTTGCCAGTTCTTAGTTTATAGTTTGTAGGGTTCCGTACCCAAAGGGTAAAAACGGGACCCTATTACTGAGACCTCGCTGTCCGTCCGTCCGTCCGTCTGTCTGTCACCAGGCTGTATCTCAAGAACGGCGATAGCTAGACAGTTGAAATTTTTACAGATGATGTATTTCTATTGCCGCTATAACAACAAATACTAAAAATAAAATAAAACAAATATTTAAGGGGGGCTCCCATACAACAAACTTGTTATAGATTATGGTACAGAACCCTTCATGCGCGAGTCGGACTCGCACTTGCCCATTTTTTTTTATGTATTATTGTTATTGTTCATTGTTAAAGCTTTTGACATTGATAATAACATGATAACAAATTTAGCAAGAAAATTATGCGTTTATTCTTGTTTTTGTACATAGTAGTGTAGGCTTATAATATTTTGCTGACTAATAATATATCCATTTTACTTGCGTAATGTTAGCGATATAATGTTAAGATACAAAGAACAAACAGCCTGATGATAACTAACCTCCTTCACAGCGGTAGAAAAAAAAACTAAATTGTATGACAACACTGATTAGCGAGCAAATTGGGTCAGTTGGAGCGCTAAATGATCTGAATTGAATTAGCGTTCACATCGGTGGCTTATGCAATGCTCATTAAGTGCTCGTTTGAGAGCAACATCGGATATTTTATCTAGTAACATTTGTCTAGCAAGTATCGGTCCGGCCCAGGGACAGTGGCGCTGGCGCTACAATCAGCTTTCATATGGCAATAATGGCATATAATTGCATTATTAAACGTCATTCAAAGTCAAAGTCAAAGTAGTTTATTCTTCAATTTAGGCATTATTACAATGCACTTATGAATGTCAGCTGTTTTGCAAAACAGTAAGTATTTTTTATACATAAAATTACATTATTTTTTACGGTTAGCTACGTATATTTTGTGTTTTCTGGAAGCGATAGATTACTCGTGAAGGATGTTATCACTGCCAAACATCCCTATCCATGATATAATCACTTACCTTATAATAAGCTTTTGATTTGAGTTTTTGTTTCACCACTAATTTAAATTGACGATCGGTAAGTTCGGTAATCTGTTTTGGAATTTTATTGTAGAATTTTATACAATTTCCCAAGAACGACTTCTTTGCTTTTGCTAGTCTGTAATAAGTTACTTTGAGCTTCCCTGTATTTCTGGTAATTTTTGGCTTATCTGTGTTTGTTGGGAAATAGTATAAATTCTTCCTAACAAACATTATTATTTCATATACGTATAGCGACGGCAGTGTTAGAATATCTATTTCCTTAAACAGTTCTCTCAATGACTCACGCGGCCCTAGATTATAAATTGCTCTGATAGCCCTTTTTTGCAAAATAAAAATTGTTTCAATATCCCCGGCTGATCCCCACAAAATAAGACCATAAGTAACAATACTACTGAAGTATGCGAAGTAAACTAACCGTGCCGTCTCTATATTGGTAAGCTGCCTTATCTTCCTGACTGCAAAAGCAGCGGAGCTCAACCTATTTCCTACTGCTGTTATGTGGGAACCCCACTGCAATTTTGAGTCTAATGTAATACCTAAAAATACAGTTTCTTTTACAAATTCTAGGGTTTCACCATTAAGTTTTATGTTCGATATTAAGTTTGTATCTGATGAATTCACTAGTGAGAATTTTATACATTTAGTTTTTTTTGGATTCAACATTAGCGATTTGTCAAGGAATTGTCATTAAGCAAATTCAAAAGATTGTTTACCGGAATGCTGCTCAATCCTTCGTTATTCTTGCGAAATATATACTGAATCCTATTGAAAAAAAAAACTTGAATTTCATCACTGAATAGTTTTGGCTTTATCATGCAAAAATTACTTGAAAATTGCGAAATATTTAGTCCTGTTTCCTCTTTGCTTACATCGGTGATATTCTCCGACTTTCAACGTCAGTTACCAGAAAAATCTGCGTTTAAGAAGGTTGCTAGCTTAGCCTGGCTAATGGATATAGTAAATAAGTAGTTGAAACTTATTAAATCATCTATAAGTAAGTAATAATAAAATCCCGATTAAGTTTTCCTTACAAGGTATGCCGTAAACCTTTATGCACAAACGGCATCAACATCCGTAACCTTAAATTCAAACCATAAAGTAGTCATATAAGGATCGCAGGAAGCTTAGCGGATAACTGTTATGTAACGGTTGTATACCTAACGTTATTGTCTACGTCTCTTGTTAGGTATATTTTTGTCTTGTTTACACTCTATTTAACACGTTATAAAACCCGACTTCCAAGAAAATAAATTCAATTCTCATAAATTCAATACATTTATATGAAAAATTACCAAATTTCTGAGTGCGTACAAAAATAAAGGAGGTCTAATTTTTCACAAATCATATCGCAAGAACTCAATATCGAAAGAAACATTCAAATTTTCAAATTTGAAAAATAAATCTTAGGAAATAACAAAAAAAAAACTTATACACATCGAATTGAGAACTTCATTTATGAAACAAATTGAAAATATAATATGAAAATTTATCAAAATAAGAGAAGATTAATTTTATTTGCCGTTTTTAAACATTTGCTTAAATACAATGAGCATTAAAAGAACAATGACATAAACCACAAGACAACAAGGTCATGATTTCAATTACAATATTGTTATGTTATGATATAATCATCAACAATGTATAAGCGAGCACAATCGACACTGCAAAATTACGAGTATTATGTCGTTCAGTTATTGTTCTACGTACAGTTACAGTCAACATGAAAAGTGCTTATATATCGTTAATAGCGTCATAAATATATATGGTAAAGCATTTGTAAAGTAAAGTACGTATACTCGTATCATCGTCTAGTACCCATAACACAAGCCTTCTTGAGCTTAATTTGGGACTAGATCGATTGTGTGAGGTTGTCCGATTTTTTTTTGAACTTTTTGACGACAGTGAAATATGCTTAATCATTTAACAGGTTGGCAGGGAACGAGATTTTTTCGTTTATGGGGCACGTGGGGCAAGGGCATGACAAGGTATGTCCATGTTATGCAAACAGCTGAAAACAGCTCACCCACGCCGACCTCTGCTCATGATAAACGCAACCATCATAGATCAGCTGCAAGATCTTTTGCAACTTATTCTACAAATTAGTAAAAGAAAATAAACCGATTTTAAAACCTAACCGTTTATTCCAGAATGCTCGCAGTGACGTCGCGCGCTCCGATTGGCTGCGGCATGCCGTAGCCGCGCTTGCGCAGTGAGTCCCCCGTTCCTGATTGGTGGAAAATGTCGGGCTTGCAGGCGAGGGGCGAAGACGTTATCAATGGGGTCGATGTCAGAGAGCAGGGCAGTGCTTTGAGGTATGTTACCTATTATATGTATGTATTTATAACACCTTAGAATCTTCTGGATATATATTGAACCGGTCCTGAAAATTAGCATATGTTTGCTCATTCAAAAATAAGAACGTTTTCGAAAACGGTATCCAACAAAGATGGAGCAGAAAGACCTTAATTGAACAAACGGTTTTTGCGAAGATTTTGACAGAACCTTCTGTAGTTTCTTATTCTGTGGCGAAAATGAGTGTTGCGGTCAGTGCGTAAACGTAAACCGCATTTCACACGTTTTGTAAATACGATAATTGAGTATATAGGTAGGTGTAGCTGATTATATACAAGTTGAGGTAACGCACACAACAACATGTCATGTAATGACAGCGAGATTTTGAAATTACTGATCTTTTTTCGTGCCGATAGCAAGTTCAACAGCGAACTGCAAAATTGACTAAAAATTTGTTCAAGTTATTTCGTTTTTTTTTTATAAATGCCTACGTTTATCGTCAAGGTTATTATTTGATTGAATTAAAGTGGATCATAGGTTTATAAACGCGATAATATTGATAATATTTCCGACTACCACGACCTTGCAATACATCTTAATGAATCATGAAGATAAATCGAGACTACTTAATTAAGAAGTTCTTGTTTTTCTCGCTGTTTACCTATTTTTCGTAAATAATATCGTGCTTGTAATTACATTTATATTCATTCCATTCATCTTTTTTGCAGTCAGTACTTTAATGTAGTTGTATCTCAACTCTTGAGGTAAATGATTACATACACAACTACATACAAGGTATAGATATCTGATTACCTATAATCACAATTTAAGCCCCAAGCTTCTGTCATTCGCAAACATTTTGTAAGTTGTTTATATGAATGAAGATCTAAGTCTCAGCTGAGTGTAACCAGTGTCACGCTCTGCTAACGTGTGCTTACAGTTATTCGTGCATTCGAAAGAGCATGTCTTCACTTGAAATTTGAGGGTTAAATGTAGTATTTAAGTTAATATTTAGACCAGTATCAAAGTGGGCCAGTAGCGCCCACATGGGGGCGCTCTGGAGGCCTCTAGGATCGACTTGCGAAGTGTAGAAGCAGTTTATGAGGGTAATAGCTAATTTGTATTCGGATATACATATATATACGTAAATAAGCCGCTGAAAGATGTCCACTGCTAGACAAAGGCCTCTCAGAACAATAATCGTATTAAAACTTTCGTGAGACAATTTACTTATTGTATTGAGCGGTTTACACTCACGTGAAATTGTCAGGAACGGCCCGACATGTTTCGAACTCGTGCAAAGCTCTTCATCAGGGACTGCTGCACGTACAGCGGCGTGGTAACTTCGTCACTGACGAAGCAGTCCTTCATGAAGAGCTCCGTACGAGTTCGAAACATGTCGGACTCTCAGAAACACCTCCACATTGATCAATTATGCAAAGTCCATATTTAACGGCTTCCTGCGATCCTCAGCATAGTCTGATCGTTGGTCAGATGGAGGCCATACGCCTCTCCACCTTCTGGTACGCGAACGACGCTCAAGAACCCTTTTCCCAAACTGAAATCGTTCTACGAGCAAAGTGCCCCACTCACTGGCACTTATGTCTGGCAACTTCTAGCTATATATGTCGACGTCCTTTGTTCTCTTACGGATTCCCTCATTCCTTACTACTATGTTCACAACTGCATTCCATCTACAACTTGTGTGGAAACTATTTGGAACTACACTCTGACTGCTCAATATCTTTGAATCCGTTTCAGCAGATACGATCTACACAACAGAGAGAGAGTATCTACTCGTACGAACTGTCGTCGCTTGCGGTATTTCCGGACCGATACGACCTTCACACCTTCAAGAAAAGAGCGTACTCCCACCTGAAGGGCTGGCAACGCACTTGTGACTCCTCTGGTGTTGCGGGTATCCATGGGCGACGGTACTCGCTTTCTATCGGGCAATCCGTTGGCTCGTTCGCCCCCTACAACATAAAAATAGAACTTAGTATTTACACGGAAATTACGAAATTTAAAGAACTCAACGTATTTAACGATCCTTGCCGTAGTAATGTTTGTATCTTTTTGTTATTACAGACAATTTGGTAATTATCTCCGTATGCAAGTGGGTTATTCGTCTGTTACGTATTTATGGCATCATTTACAGAGATTAATGTGTAAACATAACCTGCCAATTTACCGCCAAAAAAGGCTCACTATACTACGCGCAGTTTGCTGCGCTAATAACCGTCGATGCTCTGCCTTCTGCTTTTTTTCAGACAAAACCGCGCGCGTTCATAATCAGACATAGAGGTGCGTAACACGTCGATCGAACGTGAGGACAGCGCCATATCTTGCAACCAATTGAGTCAGATTTTTCAAAAACTACTATCAATCCATACTGTGGAATTCTAATAGTACTAATTTATTTTACTGGCAACGACAATTTTTTGGTACCTGCCGTTGAAAGTCAAGTTGAAGCCAAGTTTTTTTCAATAGGATTCAGTATTTATTTCGCAAGAAGAACGAAGGATTGAGCAGCATTCCGGTAAACAATGTTTTGAATTTGGTTCACGGCAAATCCTTGACAAAACGCTATTGACGTGTAATGACACATTATTGCCATATGAGAACAGTTTGTAGCGCCACTATCCCTGGGCCGGACCGTCGCTTGTAAGGCTATTAATTATGTTTCAAAGGTCAAATAGATGTAATAAACAATATCTAATAACAAGCATAGCGCATGCGTCAATAAAGCCTGTCAACCTAATTCCAACTCGTCCCTAATTCGCTTTTATAAATCAAGCCAATTTATACGCATATAATTTCTTTACCCATAAATATTGTCATTATGATTCCGTTTTGTAATAGACATGTTTGTTTTTTAATAGACAGTTTAAGGGTTCCATACCCAAAGGGGTAATAAAATTCGGGACCCTATTACTAAGACTCTGCTGTCCGTCTGTCTGGCTGTCTGTCCGTCCGTCTGTCACCTGGCTGTATCTCATGAACCGTGATAGTAAGACAGTTGAAATTTTCACAGCTGATGTATTTCTGTTGCCACTATAACAACAAATACTAAAATATTGAATAAGATAAATATTTAAGGGGGCTCCCATACAACAAACGTGATCGGTTATGTTAACTTTACAGGTGCAAACTTCACTTATCCCGGTCAGTTAAGACGGGATAAGTTTTTGTACGGAACCCTCGGTGCGTGAGCCCGACTCGCACTTGGCCGGTTTTTTCTTTTATGGACGGATTTACAAGCACTTTCTAGTCTTTATTTTTCTTAATAAAATAAACTATAGCAGTTTTTCAGTGTTCGTTTAGAACGCAGCGAAGCAGGTAATTGGATAAGATTGTGATCTTTAGCTCGAACTGATTTAACACTAAGAGGATTCAAGTTTCATGAAGACTCAAAGCAAATTAAACTCTATATTTAGTAACACAAGCCCCAAAGCATCGCTGATGGAAATCGTTACTTCGGATGTTGTGTTGTGGGGTTGCTTTGTGGAAACCCATTTTCCGACCTTTGATGGTCGAGAAAGGATCTGATTAAACTTCGGTTGTTGCAATAGGGGATGCGACTGATGTTGAATTATACTAGATTGTGTAGTTATATGAATAAAATTAGCTCAATATGTCATGAAACAAAAAAAAATATATGTTACTTCAAAGGTTTTTATGCTTTCTTTTTTAATCCAAGATTTTTTCAATCCTCATAATTTAACAAAACAATTAAATAATTGAATGACAACCATGAACTTAAACGCACTTTTTCACGGTGAAAATAGCAAATTAATTATTTTCTCCATACAAATACTGGTACCCAATCCACAGATATACGTCATATGTAGATAGGCCTATTGTATGGAGCGTTTCTAATCCTCTGTAGGAATATTGAACGTTGACGGTCATTTCTGACTTCGAACAGTCTAAGTGTAGGTAGTCCCATATAGACATTTATCCCAATAAAAAATAGAATCATTTGACATCCAAAAAAAAAATTGTCCGCACGCCTATTGTGTGGTGACGTCACTAGCACTACTGGATATTACAGTCCTGTAACTTTCGGAAATTCCGGGAATTTAAGGCTCCTTATCTGGTCATAAATGCTAATCGTTTTAGTATCAGGTAATCTCTTTTGACCGTACAGCACGACTTCAATGCTATATCAAGATCGCTTCCAGCGCAAATAAGTAAATAATTAAATATCATTTCACTCCTCTAGAATTACAAAATTGTCTAGAATTTGCATAATAAGTCTAGCAGTCAATGATTGGTTGCGTGGCGGAAACTTATGCAATCTTCCTATACATAAGCACCTATTTAATAAGATTTATGCTCCAGGAAAGCCATACGTCACTTAACGCGCGTCTGTCCGTCCGTCCAACGGGCCAATCTAATAAACATTCGGTTTACGGCTTCGTAAATCTAAATTAGGCCTCCGCCGTGCCCCGTTTTATCTCGGATGACAGTTAGTGTCTCCTCTGATGGTAACACGGTTGAGTTATAAGCAGTATGTTAACTGCTCTGAAAACTCGAGTACATATCACTGGGTGGTTATTACAAGGTTTTATGTTAGATTTTCAGGGTAGTTAAAATTAGACTTTAAGTCATTATGACTATTCAGAACTCGTCAAAAGTCAAACATAGAACCCTGTAGTTAATATTGAGCCGTTGTCGTCAAAAATAGTTGTTTTAAGTTTTGTCTTGTGAAAAGTCAAAAGTGTTGATGTAGTTATATTTTAACTAGGTACGCAGCTGGTTTCGTTATTAGCTCGAGAACTGTTTAAATAAATCTGTATTATTTGCTGCCTTGTAGTTACTAGGTTTGTAATGGGCACTGGTCCTACAAGTAACTTTTGAATGCCAAACGGTGAATAAATTTGCCGTGCCCCTAACAACACAGCATAAAAAATAAGAATTGCTCCAAAATCAACTGGGATTGACTGATGATTGATGTTTTGTAGTCACTAGACGACGTTGGCGACAGTGGCACAATTTTCGGATGTCGTGATATGCCGACGGGGGCGTTCAAAATGTTAAACATTAGAACATAGAAAGTGAAAATTTTGTAAGTTTTGCGTGTGTTTACTCGAGTAGTGTTTGTAATAGCGAAGCGTATCGTCATAGATACTGATATTTATTTGCTAGAATTATTTTTATGCACAACTACCAAGTCTGCTGTGTGTACCCCTGCTGATGGCTTGATGAAGTCAGCCGCGTAAATGACAAAGCTTACCCGAATTTGTGATTCGAGCGTTTTAATAAAAACAAAATACTGGTTTTATCTTTCTTGCGGCGCTGATGTGCCACAATGATGTTGCATTTCGTAATCCGAGATACTCATTTCCTTGTTGGCAAGATTGCGGGCTCGGTTTTCATGATCATTTCAATCATTAGAAGATAACTGGGCTTTGATGCTTTAAGCGGACTATTATGTCAGTTAAACACTCGTAAATTTTAGTATACCAAAGTCTTTTAATTTTACATCGAACGCGGAATCGTATGAACCGCCTTGTTGTGTTTGATGATCAAGATACCATTCGTGCACCGAAAAACCCGCGATTGATGTTCATTAGCGGTAGGTACGCATGTGCGAACAAAATGTCCGATGGATGTTTATGTTTGATCGTCCGTAAAAATAATTGCGTTTTTATTTTGTTACTTTCCTCCATATATTTAAAATGCGATCCTCTAATAGCTTGTAAGACAATGACATTGTTTTTTTTATGTCTTAGGGGGCAAACGAGCAAACGAACCGCCTGATGGAAAGCGATTACCGTTGCACATAGACACCTGCAACACCAGAACTGCCGGCCTTTCAGGTGGGAGTACGCTCTTTTCTTGAAGGTTTGAAGGTCGTATCGGTCCGGAAATACCGCAAGCGACAATTCATGTCATTGTGGGGTCCTGTTTACCGAGATAAGCTCTTAATCACCATTCGGACACCTAGACAGCGTTTATACTATTTAATACACTGCTTTACTCTTATTTTAGTGGTAGATAAGTCACGTTGTTCGCGGTAAGTCGCGTTTTTTTTTGTGATAATGCGCGAAAATCGTATATGTTTATGTATTTTTGGCAAGCATCATTTTTAAACACGACAAAGAGGGGTGTTTTAAGTTTAACATGTGTATCTGTGCGTCTTTCTGTGGCATCGTAGCTTCCGAACAGATGGTACGATGTGAATATGATTTTTTATCGAAATTCTTGTCTATAGTGACGGTTCTTAGGTATGTACGGTCAAAATATCCGCAACCGCTTCTAGATATTCAGCTTAGACTGAAACAAGCGACAGGATCTCAGGCAAGGTATACATTTCTAACTTTATGATTATGTTCAGCGGGCTTATGATGGTTGCTTTTATCACGCGATAAGTAAGTGACAAAGCATCCGTCACGTTTTGTCAAAATGCGGGTGTGAGTGACAGATGCTTTGTCACTTATTTATCACGTGATAAACGGAACCATCACAGGTCCCCAGGTTTAGAAGCCCCTTTTAAATTAGTGTCACATGATGACCACTAGGGTCGGGTTTTTTTAAATATTATAAGACTTAATCTTATCTCCTTAAACTTGGAGCATTTTTATCAATTCCGCTTAAACGCAGTCATTTTAAACAGAGGTGCTCTTGTCAACACGTGATGATTGTCCGTTTTTTTTTGTGCTCGCTCGAACAAATGACTGTCGATTATCTTTAATTGTACAAGACTGACCTTGTAGAGAATACTTGGTACAATTATTTGAAGACCACTATTTTTTTTCCAACATCCTTGCTGTTAGGGTGTACAAACTGCGGGTCATTCATTTTCTTTGCCATGGTTTTTCCAAAATGTTTTTTTTTATTGACTAATTGAAAGCTCGCTATAGTGTTGGCTGAAGGGACCTTTGCATTCGAAACCCAATTAAAAGAACAAATCGAAGTTTGAGACCTGTCAATGTCAAACCGTAAAAATTTTGACACACGCAGTGTCAAACCATCTATTCTGGTACACGTCAGTGTCAAACCGTTAAAATTTTGACATTGACAAGTGTCAACCATCGACTAGATTTTTTAAATTGGATCATAGCGATTAGTTTTGAAAATATTCGGAACAGCGTGAAAGAAGCGTCGCTTTCAAATACGTACGTGGTGGACAGTTGACAGTCACATACGCACAAAAATAACAGCAGTTAATGTATCATTATGAATATACCTTAGTATTATAACTGGGCAGAAAATCATACACCTACCATATAAGATATAAGACCTCATCAATTTTATGATCCAACGATCGGTCACGGCCATCATTCATTGGCTTCTGTCAATTCCTTACAAGACTCAATCACCATGACAACGAGTTTTGGTGACAAAGGTTGAGGTCAGTCGTCAGCTAGGTCAGCCTTAATCTTAACCATCTGTCTTGGCAACCGGCGTGATATCTATACTACTATGAAAGTTTGAAACTGTATAAAAAAAACTGTTAATAGATAGCTTTCCCGATTAGTAAGTTTATTTATACTTAGAATATTGCAAATTCTGTCAACATACTCTTTTTTAACCGACTTCAAAAAAGGAGGAGGTTCTCAATTCGAACTAATTTTTTTTTTTTTTTTTTTTTTTTTTTTTTTCTATGTATGTTACTCGATATCTCCGAGAATCGTGAACCGATTTTCAATTTTTTTTTTTTAATCGAAAGGGTATAACTCCGAGTTGGTCCCGTTGGCACTAAGTCGGGATCTGATGATGGAATCTTGGAGAAATCGAGGGAACTCTTCAAATGTTATAGGGACATGTACGGCGCTTTCGGTAATTTATTGATAAAGTCAAGAATTTACATTCAGTAAATAGGATTTGGCCACTAGAACTTTTATATGAATCACTAAAAAGCAAAAAAAAAAAAAATTTTTAACAAAAAAAAGAACCGACTTCAGTAAAACTAAAAAACCAAAAATAACCCGTTCAAGTACAGATTACATTTGACTCACCCTTCGAAGTCGGTGCCAAACCTCGCATAAACTATAATATAAATATAAGAACTGAGTGGTTTGGGATCGACTTCGAAGGGTGAGTCAAATGTAATCTGTACTTGAACGGGTTATTTTTGGTTTTTTAGTTTTATTTCCCTACTTAGGTTCGATATAATCTTGAAAAATTAAGATTAGAGTCTAAGCTGCAATATAATGTCCGTTTATTGAAATAAACCGTTCAAATTTTTATTTTTATTTATTTATTGTAAATCAGTTCTCTATGGTCTGGGATCATTGTTTCAGGAAAGATCTTAACAGCACGATGCAGGAGTTGCATAGGTACGTCAGCGACACAGCCAGTAAAAACCGCCCAAGTGCGCTTCGGACTCGCGCACCGAGGGATCCGTGCAAACACTTCCCATCTTAACTGGCCGGGTTAAGTTTGCACCTGGTATTTATGGCACCTTATACAAATGAGGTGCAAAGTTAACGCAACCGATGACGTTTGTTGTATGGGAGCCCCACTTAAATATTTATTTTATCCTGTTTTTAGTATTCGTTGTTATAGCGGCAATAGTGCAGTCATTGAAGCATTATGGCTCCGATTTTTTTTACGGTGAACCGAATTGCATACAATTTTGGAATGAGGTTCATCTTACCCTTAACTTCAAAAGTGAAAATGACTTGAACTCCGCAACCACCCTGGGGGTGGTTGCCACCCCTTCTCGGGGGTGAATTTTTTTTTTTTTCAAAATAACCTCGGATATCGATAGAAGGCCTAATTTTAAGCAAAAAATCATCTATAAAATTTTTCAAAAAATCCAATACTTTTCAAGTTATTGGCAATTGAAAATTCGCAATTTTTTCACGTTTTTCATCGGTTTTTTGCAAATATCTCCAAAAATATACGTTTTATCGAAAATTTTATAAAGAACAAAATTGTAGCAGGTAAAACAATGAACAATTTGGTTTTTTATAAAGTATTCTAAGTGCAATATTAAGCTAGATATTAAAGATCAAAGCCGTTTTTTATTATGTCTGAAATTTAATCGATGTGGTCAATGCCATCTAGCGGCGAGCAGATGCATTTTATGCATTCTAATACAAAAGGGTTTTGTAGTGCTTGAAATAAGCTTTAAAATGAGCACTATAAAAAGTCTTTTCCACGTAAAATAAGTGAGCTGTATGGCAAATAAGAGCATCAGCATCTAATGTTTTTTCTTTCAAATCAATGGGTTTCATAAGTGCCATTTCCACCAAAATTAAAATTAATCGTATTCCGCCTAGAATTAACTTTATTATGAAGAGTTTGATAGATAGTATCAGTTTGGCTGCTTCAGGACACATATTTTTCAAAAAAGTCACGATTAAAAAAAAAAAAAAATTTAAAATTTTAAAAGAACTTACTTTATTTTCATAATATCTCAAAAATTACGACAGATACATATAAAAGTGTACGAATTAAAAATTTAGGTATTTTTCTGACAAACAATTTGGTTTTTTTGTTTTTTTCTGTCCAACAAAAATTGACGGAGATATGATTGTTTAAAGAGCGCGTCGCAGCGCAATCACAGCCTCTCTTAAGCCCTTTTACCCTTCACCGTTTTAGAAAAAGGTTTTTTACTATAATATTGCAATAAAGGATGTTGTAGCTCTCTCAATTACCTTTACAATGGTTTTTTATAAATTGTGATAGCATGAAAATTGAAGGAGTTATGGTCCAAAAACTTATCATATTTTTTTCTACTTAGTAACTGAAAATTTCGGAGTGTGAATATTTGGAGCAATGTGAAAGTACGCAGTATAATAAAGACCCACAACTATAATGTGTATATATATACATAATATGGCTCATATATTTTGAAAACGTAGGCATGAATACATACCGCTAGATGGCATTGACCACATCGATTAAATTTCAGACATAATAAAAAACGGAGTTGATCTTTAATATCTAGCTTAATATTGCACTTAGAATACTTTATAAAAAACCAAATTGTTCATTGTTTTACCTGCTACAAATTTGTTCTTTATAAAATTTTCGATAAAACGTATATTTTTGGAGATATTTGCAAAAAACAGATGAACAACGTGAAAAAATTGCGAATTTTCAATTGCCAATAACTTGAAAAGTATTGGATTTTTTGAAAAACTTTATAGATGATTTTTTGCTTAAAATTAGGCCTTCTATTGATATCCGAGGTTATTTTGAAAAAAAAAATCACCCCCGAGAAGGGGTGGCAACCACCCCCAGGGTGGTTGCGGAGTTCAAATCATTTTCACTTTTGAAGTTAAGGTAAGATGAGCCTAATTCCAAAATTTCATGCAAATCGGTTCACCGTAAAAAAAAACGGAGGTAAGACCGTATTTTTCGCTTCAATGACTGCACTACAACAGAAATACATCATCTGCGAACATTTCAACTGTTATCATGGTTCATGATATACAGCCTGGTGACAGACAGACAGACAGACGGACGGCCGGACAGCGGAGTCTTGGAATAGGGTCCCGTTTTTACCCTTTGGGTACGGAACCCTAAAAATCATAATTCAGATACAAAGGCGTGATAAAAAGCGAATAACTTTAAATCAATTTAGACGCGGCAAGGTCTAAAGAAAGCATATCTTGTATACCTACATGGGCGTTAGTTCTAATTTGGGCATCGGTGGAATAAGTTAGCGGACGGTTTGCGCAATGCCACCTTGAATTAGAGGTATTGTTCAACAAATGGTATTATGGTCACGTCATAGGTAGAGGTCTTTTTTTTGACATGACTTGAACTGTTTATGGCTGTTTAGCCCTCACTACCAGTAGTCAGACTTTGTGTGGGAGTATAACCGCTAATGGGATTATCTCCGCGCCACAGGAGTAATTTTGGGGGAGGGGTAACGCGGGCGCACTAGGCGGCATGGACTGCGTCGTGAATAGAATGAAAAGGGTCAGCCTGACTTAGGGAGGGAGGAGAGGGGAATCCAGAGAAGTAGTGACTTCGTATAACTAGAAATTTGTAAGCCCGCGCTCCACCAATTCACCAGTAAGTAGCCTGGACTTTAAATAGATCCGATAGAAAACAGGCAAGCAGGCAACTTTGCTGTGTTATTCGAGGTTTTGGAAGAGCTCAGCCGGCAAAGCATCACCAATGAGTCTTAGGGCTCGACGTTCTACTGAATCCAAGGCAGCACACGTGCCGGATTGCGATGTCATCGCTTGACTGTGGAGAATATTCCACGTACCAAGAAGTATGGCAATTCCATCATCTGCCGAACTATTAAAATATGGAACTCTTTGCCGGCTCATGTGTTAGTTCCTTTTTATCTTTTTATTTTTATGCGACGACGCGTTTGGCTCGGTTTGTAGACACCTGCCTACTGAGTCGGCGGTCCCGGGTTCGAATCCCGGCCGGGGCAAATATTTGTGCAAATATTTGTTCTTGGGTCATGGATGTTATCTATACATGTATTTATATATTATGTATATCGTCGTCTAGTACCCATAGTACAAGCTTTGCTTAGTTTGGGACTAGGTCGATTTGTGTATGATTGTCCCTTAATATTTATTATTTATTTATTTATAACTTGGGACCCTTCAAACGAAGCGTGAAGAAGCATCTCTCGGGCCAGCATGGCAGTGTCAACTGACTTGGCAACGTTGGTTTCTTGTCAGTTGCCATTGCTACTTGGGCTCCCCTTTTTGCTTACCATCAGGCGAAATGGAGCCACTATACCTATGTATAGTACCGTTATAAAAACAAATACAGTTGCGCATATGGCGAATTTATTTTATTTAATCTTTATTGCAGAAAAGAAAACTTATCGTACAAAAGGCGGCCTTAATGCCATGAGGCATTCTCTACCAGTAAACCTTTGGGC
Source organism: Apotomis capreana (assembly GCA_947623375.1). NCBI lineage: Eukaryota > Metazoa > Arthropoda > Insecta > Lepidoptera > Tortricidae > Apotomis > Apotomis capreana. The sequence goes on from OX392520.1 coordinate 7,343,278, forward strand.
AAAGCAGAATATCGAAAGGAAATTAAATTCCCTCTTTTAGATGGATCGTCAATCTGTCTGCCGTATATAATGGCATACCTATATAAATTACGAGATGCCTACTAATCTATAAACCTATATGACGTAAAGCGATTATTATGCTATGCATTCTAATTAATGAAACGGGTTTTCGTTGTATAATAAACAACGTTAAAACTATAAAGATAGACATTGACTTTTAAAACTGGGCAAACCGGAAATATCGCGTATTGAAAACAAATTAAAATGATAATAATATTCATAGTCGTAGTGTTCATTGATCATTCTTGCATACTTTTAAACCTCATATTAACACAATTGGTGTTTTAGTGTTGTAGATGATATAGATTGTGAACAGAAGTAGATATTTATTGTATGTAGACTATGTAGTTGTATGTAAAATTTTCATTGCATAGTTATAATACGGCGGTCCCGGGTTCGAATCCCGGCCAGGTCAAATATTTGTGTGATGAACTCGAATATTTGTTCTTAGGTCATGGATTTTATATATTTATATGTATTTATATATCATGTATATCGTCTTCTAGTACCCATAGTAGGTACAAGCTTTGTTTAGTTTGGGACTAGGTCGATTTATGTATGACTGTCCCATAATATTAATTTATTTTATAATAATTTATCAATATATGTGTACAAAGGTGAACTTATCCATTTTAGTTGTATTGTACTTAGGTAGTAACTTTAACGCTACCAATGATTTCGGCCATTTGAGACTTACTTTTCTATAAAAACTTTATTAATTGTTTGTGTAAAACACGCGATTAATCACCACGTGTTATCTATCACGGTTACGAACGCGCGCCGTTTTTCCCTAACAAAAGTGGAAGCTGGTGCGTAACGAGCCTACCTGGCGTGAATGACGTATGTTCTTGTATAACAGCTGATCTCATAAGTAAACATGTGCCATGTGATTTTATTAAGCCAATAAGTTATGTAGAAGGCCAAGTACTAGAATCACTAGAAACCCTATCGGTGGAGTATCCGATAGACAGTACGCTAATGTCGTTCATTTGTTGTGAAACCGCTTGCATCTAATTGTCGTGAATCCCTCATCTCTCACATAGAGTTATCAATTTACAGATATGACCGATTTACAAAATCCTTTTTGTATTTGATAGGGTAGGTATACTTCCGAGATGGTCCCATGTAAATTTTATCAAAATCGGTCAAGCAGTTTATGAAATATCAACAAAAATCGGTTGAAATCGGTTTTTTAAATTTTTTATTTGGTGATTATTATTAATTATTCATCCGACGTAATGTCGTAGGTACTGTTATTTACATCAAACAGTAAAATATTGACTTATATATGTTTTTTTTTTATATATATTGTATACCTACAAGTATAGCTTTAATAAATAATGAATGTTAAAATTCATGTCGCTTCTGCATAATAAATTTCTTAGGTCTACCGGTTAGTAATGTCATCTTGGCAGGTGCTATACATTGCGTTTATGATACTTCAAATTGAATGCTACCTAAAAGAAATCGCGGTAATGTATTTCGTGTCATTTCCGTCTCCGGATTGAGGCGATAATACCCGAGAAAAGCCGAATCGTTAACTGATTTTAATCGTATTGTACAGTCGAGTTCATTTACATCTACACACTTACGAGAACAAAAATATCTGAACACGACTTTATGCTTCTGACAATAGGGTCGTGTTCAGATATTTTTGTTCTCGTAAGTGTGTAGATGTAAATGAACTCGACTGTACCCAGGTAGCAAACAGGCTATAGGCCATATATATAGCAAGAGCTTATACAGCCATTATAACTCTAATTTAAGCTGTATTAAGCTGTACTAGTGCATCCTGTGCTACTTACCCAAGTACCCACCCTGTTAATTTTCTTATGAATACGAGTATATGAAGCTCGAACAAAACCAACTCCATTTCAATGCCGACCACACACAACACACCACCGTAATGGAAAGCAAAACAGACACACAGCTTTAGCAGACCGTAAACACATGAAGGAAGTGATTTTTAACCAACATCAGAGGCGAAATAAACTTCTAGGAACCGCCACAGATGTTAAGTGCAACAGTGTGGTCACTTTGATCAAAAACCGTTGGTGCGATCTCGTTTTCCTCGTATAAAAATTAACAAAAATACACGTGTTACGATTTAGTTCATTCCATATGGCCTAATTCCCACTTGACAACGACGTATGTACACCTTCTAATTTTAAAATATGGCTTCCATCAAAGTTAATGATGATTTCGCCAATTTCGAGTTTGCTCGTAGAGCATGCCGTTGTTCGGTGAGGTTTTGCTTTTTGTAAAGTGATAGCGATTTACAAAAAACCACGCGGACTATCGGGCCTTGACCCAGGAAGGGCTATGAACGCTTCAAGTTGAATTCTTCATTAGCTATTCACTCATACGTTAGATCACTGCACAATACGCTATCAATACTACACATTGAATAACAAAAATGAATAAATAACGAACAACAAAACTTAAACGCATGCGGCCATCTTGAGTCACGAACCGGAAGCCGCCTATGTACACCTTTATTTTAAATTAATATAATTATAAAATGGGTAGTTTGCACAAATGTAACTTTGACAGAGTCAATCTTTGACAACGGTATCTGTAAAGCTACCGAATCATCAGGGAGGCTCAAATAATTAATATACGCAATATAATCCGTTTAAATTGTTTTTCTCAAACATGCAATGAAATATTGTCTTTGCGTTCCTTATAATAGGCTCGGAAGTATCGGTTTTTGGGCGCAACAACTCGAGAGGACTGTAAAGGGATTTCATACTGCTTTTCAGGCCTAGGCCTGCAAAGTAACTTTTTTTTTTGTTTCAACAACAAGGTCATTCACACAGCTGGCTGGTTTGACAAAAAGCAGGTTTTGTTTTTTCACCTCACTAGCTCGGAAAGCCCAGTTTGTTTGTTTGATATCTATTGAGAAAATCGCTTTTTATCCACATGTGGAGAAAGAGTTTTGACGTTTCAACGCAGCTAAAGTAAAATTTGAAATGAGCTTATTTTCTGAAAAATCCCGTTTAAAATACCTACATGAAAGCTAATTAGACCTTAGTTTTAATAAATGGCAAATTGGTTGATTTTTTTTTTTTTATTTTTTTTATGTCAGGGGGCAAACGAGCAAACGTATCGCCTGATGGAAAGCGATTACTGTCGCCCATAAACACCTGCAACACCAGAGGAGTCACAAGTGCTTGCCTACCCGGAGGACGAAGATAGAATGCCTCTATGCTAGTAATTTCACCGGCTATCTTACCCCCACACCGGAACACAACAATGCGAACATTGCTGTTTGGCGGTTATTGCAGATATTTTTCAAAGATATAGTACAAACCCTTATTCTTTTTACCTCGCTGTAGTGAGGTGAAAAGTTTTGTGTTATACACGGGCGAAAAGTTATTTTACGTCTCGTGTATTGAAACACTCGCTACGCTCAGGATTCTATTTTGAACAACTCGCTTCGCTCGTGGTCAATCATAGGATCCTTTCGCTAGCTCGTGTTTCAAATAAACACTCGCGGGTAAAATACAACTTTCCCCCCTTGTATAACAAATAACTATTAAAGGTTGGTTGTTAGACACTTGTGGAAAAAAAAAATCAAGATGGCGACTTTTTTTTTCAAAATTTCAAATTGGTGCTAGGCGGCTAAAACTCGGTATCGGGGGGCTCTCGGGGCTCAAAAATATGAATCTGAAATCTTGTCCGAAAATTCGGTCAAATTCGGAAAATATCGAAAAAAAAAAAACGATTTGTATGGAGAAAATTTCAAATTGGTCCTAGGAGGCTGAAATTCGGTATCCGGGGGTTTTTGGGGCTCCTGAATCAGAATCTGAAATCGGATTTTTTAAATTCGGTCAAATTCGGAATCGGGGGCTCTCGGGGCTAAAAAATATGAATCTGAAATCTTGTCCGAAAATTCGGTCAAATTCGGAAAATGTCGGAAAAAAACGATTTGTATGGAGAAAATTACAAATTGGTCCTAGGAGGCTGAAATTCGGTATCCCGGGGGTTTTTGGGGCTCCTGAGTCAGAATCTGAAATCGGATTTTTTAAATTCGGTCAAATTCGGTATCGGGGGGCTCTCGAGGCTCAAAAATATAAATCTGAAATCTTGTCCGAAAATTCGGTAAAATTCGGAAAATGTCGAAAAAAAACGATTTGTATGGAGAAAATTTCAAATTGGTCCTAGGAGGCTGAAATTCAGTATCCGGGGGTTTTTGGGGCTCCTGAGTCAGAATCTGAAATCGGATTTTTTAAATTCGGTCAAATTCGGTATCGGGGGGCTCTCGGGGCTCAATGATATGAATCTGAAATCTTGTCCGAAAATTCGGTCAAATTCGGAAAATATCGAAAAAAAAAACGATTTGTATGGAGAAAATTTCAAATTGGTCCTAGGAGGCTGAAATTCGGTATCCGGGGGTTTTTGGGGCTCCTGAGTCAGAATCTGAAATCTGATTTTTAAAATTCGGTCAAATTCGGAAAATATCGGACAAACAATATTAAGTGTTATTCTTTGAAGTATATTTTTTTATTTCATTGTATGTTTGAGAAAAGCACTATACATGCCTCGTCGTGAAAACGGATTCCCGGCCTCGTATCACTGTCCGGCCTCGCTCGCATACCTACTTGGCCGGAAATCCTCATTTTCCCGGCCTCTGATGTAATGTACTATTATTTAAATGTGTGACAGTCGCGGAAACCGAAGAACAAATTAACAAGCAAGTAAACAACTGGTGGAGTTATCGCTTAAAGGCGAAAGCGGAAATGTGATTATTTTTATGAATTTGTCATAGGTTTTATTATTTTTGTCGACTCTGCGGGCCAGTCGACGAAATAAACAGTGCCACCGAATGCAGTAATAATTTAGCCGAACGAATGCAACTGGGCTAACATTAACACTCGCCATGTATTCCAGCGCCGACCGACAAGCGAAGTTGCAGCTATGGCTAACCAATCGCTGAACCAATATGGTTCTATCTATGTTACATTTTCAGAGTAGTTAAAATGAGACTTCATGTCATTATGACAATGTTCTAATTTGAACTTGTCAAAAGTGAAACATAGAACCCTGTAGGTAAGGGTAATCGCAGATTCACAAAAATACCTGAGACAGCAAGCCAGACTAGATAGCAAATCTCAGATAGCAATTACCATAAAAGTAACAAGCAGAAACAACATCTCTAAAGAGCGATCTCTTCAACAAACGAAAATGTGTTTTTATTTTTATTTTATAAAAGTGTTACTTAGCGTTTTTTTTATATTTGTCGACTTTGTAATACTCTGCGGACCAGTCGACGAAATAAACAGTGCCACCGAATGCAGTAACAATTAAGCCAAATGGATGCAACTGGGGTCGACGCTCGCCGTTTATTCCTGGCCGGCAGAGACTAGTGACGACAGACGGGACAAACATTACTACTTTGGTCTAGTACGTTAGACAAAAATAGTAAAAGACAAGCTTCACGAATAATTTTTCCCAAAGCGCTATATTCAAGGCCAGATGTCTGGCCGGAATAAGTCATATTCTACTCGTAGGCTAGAGATGTGCCGTTCTCGAGAAACGTTTACCAATTTGTATGGAAAATGTTCTGGATAACGTTCTTTCCCTATACAAACCGGGAAACGTTTCTCGAGAACGGCACATCTCTATCCTAGACTGCCTTTCCATCAGCCCGTGTAGCACAACTATGGTTCGCGACTCATGTCGAGCGACATAGCTTCACCCGTCACTCTCTCACGATACTGTACAGAAAGGGATTGGTAGCATATCTCGCGCGAGAAAGAGTCGCGTGTCAAAGTTATGCTAGAGGTGCAGGCTGCGTCTTTGTGAATCCCACAAGAAGTGCATTTAAATCTGAGGAACATGATTGGTCCATTTTACATATCTCCGCTCCGCTTCTGATATTTTGTGTAGTTACACCTTGTTACTCACAGTCTTGTTTCACCGCTTCCGTATGATGGAACCCAATAATATGATGGGATTCCCTGAAATTCCTTCAGCTCTTGGTAGCTAATACAAAATTCCGTCTACAATGAGTATTGTGAAACGTCTCAGCTTGGCCAATATCATTATTCCGTTCAATATTAACCCAGTAGCCAGCCAGTATTAAGCCATACAGTAGCAGCTAGGCAACGCAAGTCTCAGGGGGGAGGCTCCTATTCTCTAGGTAGGCCTCGGGGCCCCTCGGAGACGTGGGGGCGACATGCAGTTGCCTATTCTGGCCGTGGCCTCGTTACGCAACTATTTCAATTAGGTATCGTAACTTACGCTTTTCATCGAAACAAAAAAAAATCTTCATTTTAATGTTAATTGAAAATGTTAACGGTTTTAGAGAAAAAATCGGTTAGGAAATGAAATTATGAAAATACTAACGACCACTAAGACCACTAAGTCATGCTATAAATTTGTCAATGATGAGTGGTACTTTTCCCGATCGCTTAAAACTAAGCATCATTAAGCCTATATTTAAAAAAGGAGATAAAGAGTTGTGTGATAATTACAGGCCAATATCCATTATACCAATATTATCGAAAATATACGAAAAAGTCATCTACAACCGACTGCTGAGTTTTTTGAATAGATATAACATACTGCACAATAATCAATACGGATTCCGAAAGCGGAGATCCACTATCTTAGCTATATGTGAGTTAATTAGCGATATTACAACATACAGAGACAAAACAACGCCAGTAACCACGATTTTCATGGACATGTCTAAAGCATTCGACTGTGTTTCGCATCAAATTCTTCTTAATAAACTACGTCACTACGGCATACGAGGTAACTGCTTTAATTGGTTACAGACATACTTATCTGATAGAACACAAATTACTGAAGTGCGTTACTACTGTGAAATAACAAGAACTTTAACTAAAGTTCTCTCAGATCGAGCCGATGTCACCATGGGAGTTCCTCAAGGCAGTATATTGGGACCTTTATTATTTTTAATCTATATTAACGACCTTCCCAACGCCACTAATAAAAAGGTCCTTCTTTTCGCCGATGACTGCTCTGTGATTATTCCGTGCGAGGATCCCGCAATCTATCAGTCAGAAGCAAATCTAGTATTTAATGACATAAACGTGTGGCTGCTAAAAAATAAACTAAAAGTAAACATCGGCAAAACCAAATATATAGAATTCTATGCACCACAGGCTAAACCCAAAGACATTGTAATTGAATATAATCTGGAACCTATAGAGAGTGTGAAAACGATACGATTTCTTGGCGTCATGCTAGATTGCCATTGTAATTGGGAGTCACATATTGAAAGTGTAATCAATAAATTAAATAGATTTGTGTTTGCTCTGCGTAGGTTAACACAGGTGGTTTCACAAAAGTCAGCCCTACTTGCATTTCATGGACATGTAATGTCTCATCTCCGATATGGTCTTATCCTATGGGGCAACTCCACCTATGCACATCGAGCATTTTTAATACAAAAAAAGTGTATTAGAGCAATTTGCAATGCTAACTATACTGATTCTTGTAAGCCATTATTTAAAAAACTAAGCATCCTTCCATTACCTTCAATGTACATATATGAGATGTGTCTTTTTGTGAAAATTAATATACACAAGTATAAAGTCATGGCATCCAACCCAAGGTCGACGTCCAAACACCATGGATTTAATCTTTGCTACCCTAGCCATAACTCTGCTCACTTCAAAAAGAGTATATCATATATGTCAGTAAAAATTTTCAATCATTTGCCAGAGGATATAAAAGTACTCGATTTTCCAGAATTTAAAAATAAATTATATGATTGGTGTATGTATTATAGTGTAAATGAACATTTCGAAATTCCCAATGCTCTTTATTAATTTTATTGAATATCTGGACATTTGTAATAATTTTTTAATCCTCTGACATATTAGTTTATTTTTTGTGTTTGTTTATTTTGTAAAGTAGGTGCTTAATTAATTGATAATCATTATATTCTGACATTTATTACCATTAGTTAGCATGAAACTGAAACTGATGTCATTCATTTATCGTAATTTATTATTGAGAGTAATTTTAGCAATTGTAGATGCATAGAAGCAAAAGTAAAATATTGTACGCCAACTCTGGCTGATTGTGACGGACATAGAATTTTGTAACACCTTATTGTAACCACTCACTTTCTGACAATAAATCATTCTATTCTATTCTAAAAACTAAGCAATTTCGACTAGCCAGGCGTAGGCGTTGATAAAAATACTGCTGTATATCATTCCTCACTGTTTTTCGCTTACTCACTACCCTAAGGTTATCTGGAAGAGATATTTTTATTTTGCGATAAGACCGCCTGTTGTTTTCTATTGATTTGTGATTTTTGTCTTTTATTCTGTGATGCCAATATTGTATTTATATATTATTCATGTTATTCTTGACTTTCATCGTTTTGCAATCCCAATGTAACCTTTCGAACCATCAGTAATCGAGTCCTACGCACGATACAATATCTAATCTATGCCCCAGCGCACCGTGACGGTACGAATGCGACATTTTATTTTATTTCTCGTCCAGTTTTATAATGACGCGGATGATTCACAGCCCGCTATTTCGGTATCGAGTGACGTATCTGTATTTGTAAACTTTTTAACCGACTTCAAAAAAGGAGGAGGTTCTCAATTCGAACTAATTTTTTTTTTTTTTTTTTTTTTTTTTTCTATGTATGTTACTCGATATCTCCGAGAATCGTGAACCGATTTTCAATATATTTTTTTTAATCGAAAGGGTATAACTCCGAGTTGGTCCCGTTGGCACTAAGTCGGGATCTGATGATGGAATCTTGGAGAAATCGAGGGAACTCTTCAAATGTTATAGGGACATGTACGGCGCTTTCGGTAATTTATTGATAAAGTCAAGAATTTACATTCAGTAAATAGGATTTGGCCACTAGAACTTTTATATGAATCACTAAAAAGCAAAAAAAAAAAAAATTTTTAACAAAAAAAAAGAACCGACTTCAGTAAAACTAAAAAACCAAAAATAACCCGTTCAAGTACAGATTACATTTGACTCACCCTTCGAAGTCGGTGCCAAACCTCGCATAAACTATAATATAAATATAAGAACTGAGTGGTTTGGGATCGACTTCGAAGGGTGAGTCAAATGTAATCTGTACTTGAACGGGTTATTTTTGGTTTTTTAGTTTTATCTTCTGTGTTAGTGTGTTTGGGACAGTTTGAGATTTGGACTGTCGAGTTTCTCAAAATTGTGTATAATTCTAGCTAGCATATCTTGCCGTACCGTGATTTGTCGCGTCAGTCAGCATCACGTGTCTTGCTCGCACGGTATTGATAGGAAAGTGACAGGTAGTGTTTGTCGCGTGTCACAGTTCTGCTAGACGTACGGGACGACGACTATTGAACAAAAGCCTCGCCCTCTCCACAAGGTGTAGCGCCGCGCGACATAGCGTCACCCGTCACTCTCTCACAGTACAGCGGTAAAAGAGAGTTAATTTCTCGCGCGAGAAATAGTCGCGTATCAAAGTTGTGCTAGAGCTGGTTATCTGCTGTCTAGGTTGAGTACGGGTAATGAAAATTTCTCTAAAATTGTGAGCAGTGTCATGCTTCACAAAATATAAATCGTTAGAGTTATGCTTTACTATTTAGAAAACCATAATTCGATATAAACATGCATCATCATCTAGATCATCGTTACTCACTCATTTTTAATGAAAACCTCTTTAGGAACATGCAAGATGAGTTCTAAGAACTACATCTTCAAGTTGCACCCGAAAAAATCTATTTACGATTTCCGATTCACCCTACACTATATTAATCCTACCATACTACAGCATTAATAAACAGACAGATTGAGAGCCAACTCGTTATGAATCACCATTAACCCGTCAGTGAATCTCTCCTCCAAAAACGCATTGTCAATTAGACTATCTCAGCCTCCCCCGCGAGAAAGCGATGATAAATGGGGTGAGTCATGTATGGTTTGGATTAGAAATTATACGGCAAGGATGTGTGATGTTAATCATGTGTTGGTCGGACAGTTAGCCTCCATTGAACACATTGACCACGTAAGTATTTGATAATTTTCAACACCACCAAATCCAACACCCGAGATGTCGGAACAACGGGGCCACGCCGTTTCGCCGTCTAAATAAACATTGTTCGGTTCATGACGCATTGGTGTAAACTGTAATGTTATATAACCTGTTTTTCAATAAATAAATAAATAAATTTCATAAAAATGTTGTGATAAAAAATGTTCAGGTACATATATAAAGTAACCGATGGCCGTTGGGGCAGAACGGTTCTTTAGTGGCGACCGCGTACTGTAGGACGCAGTGGGAAGGCCGCCAACAAGGTAGACCAACGACCTGGTTAGGATTGTTGGCAGCAATTCCATAAAGGCGGTGCATGACCGATCGTTGTGAGGAACTTTGAGGGAGGTCTTTTCCAGCAGTTGACGCCTATCAGCTGATATAATGATAATGATGATTAGATTTTTTTGGTTTTCTTGTTTTTAATACTGTACATATGTATAGAGAGAATTTTCCTGAGCGTCACGTTCATACAAATAAAAATAAAAAAGTTTCTGTCAAAAATGACATTTTAGTGGCAAGCTTTTATAGCCGACTGTACTTTTCTTTGGATATCCATCAAATGCTCACTGAGATGATTCTAAAGAGCCCAAGCTCGGTAGGATTGCTTTTTCTATTATAGAGTTCCTATGGCCACCTTCCGGCTCCATCATCAGATCAGCCCCATGGTACCATATTATTGTATTGTCATCAAAGTTAAGTAAGTATACAAAATTTCAGATCAATCGGTTGACGATATCTGCTTCAAAATTGAGTTGCAAGATTTCACCCGAACAAACATACTTTAAACATACAATGCAAGCTAAATAAAAGCTTGTAAAAACATACAAAAATGTGACCATCCGGAATGCAGAATTTGGGACACATTCTATCTTGTATTCATTATGTAGCTTTTAAAGTATCTACAAATTATTTTGAGAACAACTCTAAAAGTCTGTAGTCTGAGAAAAGACAGCAAAGTACACTTTTTTTGAAATCGAAACATGTTTCCTTGTACGATCTAAAATTACGGAACTACGGAAGCACCTATGGTATCAAATCAAAATAAAATAAATCGCCCAATTGTTTACCAAATAGACAATTAATCTCACGAGTTTATAATGATTAGCCCTGGCGCAACAAATGACACAACACAACGTGTTATGCTGACCCGATTTAGGTCCCGGTATCAGGTGTTACGTATAGGTATCGGTCAGTGACTCTTCTGTTAAATAACATGCACCGATTTGGATGTGAAGATAACGTCATTAACTTATGTCTCTAAGTAATCATGACATCAGATCCTAGACTGCTGTATTTTTAGAAGTCAAAATTGTTTAATTTTCATAAAAATGGTCATGAATTTTTTTTTTCAGGAAATTTAATTTTTAGCCTCATCAGGTACTCAGAATCGTTTCAACATGTTGTTGTAGAACCGCATTATAAGGGAAAGTCTCTCAAAATTTTAATTCCAGGTCGTCACGTTTTTGTATGAATGCTTTTCTATTTCTATAAACATGACAATACGTTTTCATACAAGTTATTGGGACACTTTATTTCTTGCTTAAGGTTCAAATTTGCAAACGATTTTGAAATAGATGAGCTTAAAACAATTATAATAAAAAAAAACTTCATGTACACTTGTTTGAAAACCACTCAAACCCCTAAAAAACTTTACTACTTCTTGAAGTAAACGCGTAAATTTAAAATAACTACGAACCCAAACATCTCACGTTTTATATTTTTCTCGATTCATATTAGGTACAATTTTGACAGAAAATTTCGACATCAGCCAACCGATTGTTATATGATCATTTTATTTGCTTTGAAGGAAATAATGAAACCAATATTTGCTTTTAAATTGCGCGTAGCAATAAGTGGAAATACCAGTTTTTAGTTTGAGTATTGTCGTATTGATATCAGAGTAATGTTTGGCATTTGCGGTCTCAGTAAGAAAATAAAAAAGTACGTCAATATTGAAACCATAGCCATAGGCTTATAAAAAAAGTAAATATCTAGACGTCTGACTGTTGAATCATAGACAAATGAAATCGATGAGTGTTAAACATTTCTCACTTCACCTCACTCCCTAGTATTTAAGTAGGTACCTTTATTATATTGTTAGATCTTTTGATATGTGATAGAGCAACTCCTGAAACGGCCTGAAACGACTTTTCAGCCTGCTGAAAACGCTTCTAAAGCACTGAAAATGACGTTCAAAGTTTTTGACCTAACCTAACCTAAACCTTTTTGACGTAACAATATCAAACTAAAGTCAGTAAAAATGGCGGACTTAAAGCCAAATGACGCTCTCTACCAGTCAACCGTATGGCCAAACAGAGATACTAGAAGAGAGAATTAGAAATCTAATTGTACAAAGAGCATACTTATAAAAACGGTTTTAACTCACGTAAAAATTGTCAGGAACGGCCCGACGTGTTTCGAACTCATATGGAGCTCTTCATCAGGGGCAGCTGTCCGTGCTGCTACGCGACTCGCGACCCACGGCCTGATAAAGAGCTCCATATGAGTTCGAAGCATGTAGTTCCGTTCCTGACAATTTTTACGTGAGCTTAAACCGTTTTTTTTATAATTATTAAAGATGTCTCACGATAGTTTTAATACTATTAATGACGCAGTTTGCAGAGCACCTGCCCACAGAGCCGGCGGTCCCGGGTCATGGTTGTTCTATGTATTTAAGTATATATTTATCTGTATAAGTATGTATATCGTCGGCTAAGTACCTACCCATAACGCAAGCCTTCTTGAGCTTAATGTGGGACTAGATCGATTTGAGCGAGCTTGATCGATATTTATTATATTTATTAATGAATACAAATACAATACGGATGTCTACAACATGAGATGATGGTTGACAAACCTTCAGTTTCTCCTACATTTGCCTAGTCAAAAAATTACGACATCCTTATCTTTACCTATCTGTAGTATCTGTACACTACGCCGCATAGTTACATAAACAAATGCAATCATCACAGTTTTACGACAACTGTATTTAGATCACACATGTGATGGTCAACTGTACCGATACAAATATTTACATTTCGCAATTCTATTCGTAATGTTGAACAGTTTTGGAGTTTATACTATTGGCATAAGAGTTAATATGGGATTGGTGACATTCGGTGAATGTAGTATAGTTGTTTTATGAGTCATGTGGATAGTAGGTTAGACTGTCTAGTGTAATGGTGAAAACAGTCTTCCGTGATAGATGACAGTTATTTCGGATAAGTACAGTCGAGTTCTTAAATTTTTGAACAAAAATGTGATCAAAAATATCTGAACACACTCTAAGAATGAAAAAAAATTTTGAACACCACAATTTTTATCAAATTATTGCTCAGGAATTATTTATTAACTCGACTGTACGTGTAAATGTAAAAAAATTAGAAAAGCTCATCAAAAAAAAAATCGATGGCAACCGAAATGAACCACATTCTAAGAGAAAATGCATGAGTTTAATATGAAAGTAGAAGGAGACAAAGTCATGACTCTGTTTTTCCCTCTCCGTAGTCGGGTAAAAAATTTCCTATAATAATCCAGTTTACCAATTTTTTTTAATTCAGTCCAGTCATGTACACAATGACACAAACATACATAGTTACATAATGTGACCTCTAAATAGCATATTTTACTTTTTTTTTATATTTTGATACACAACTTCTATTTACAGGGGGTAAAACACGGAGTTCCGAGGTAAAGGTTCTCTTTTCTGTTTCTCCTCTTTTCGCCTCCAACAACAGAATTAATATTCAAGGAAACAGCTGAATGCAAAGCCCTCTTTAAATGCCCTCGTATGTAGGTACGTGTCGCCCACATGGCGTTAACAATGTGAACATTACTGCCCGGCGCAGGAAACGTCTATTTCGGTAACGAGGGAGTTTTTACTCCTTTTACTTGGTCCTGTGAACATTTGGCCGTTGTGTGTGGTTTCCTGGTTATGATGTCCAATGTATTCGTCACTGTGTTTGGTGGTCAAATATGGCGACATTTTCAGAGGGCACCAAATTCAAATAATAGTATTGAAGCGAAAAATCTAATTTATACATTTCCCCACCAAATGCACCAGATTTCATCCACATAGCGGAGGCACTTTCTTTACCGTAGTGGGGTAAAAAGTGTCCTATAACCATCTTGGTTGGCCAACTATCCCTGTACCAAAATTCGTTGAAATCAGACTGTGATGAGGCCGCAAAGATAGCCTGTTCAATACGAATATTCATACAAAACAAAAGAAAACGTGCATCGCGCTGTTAAAATAATTTTCATGATTCATCCCTATAAAATACTTATGCATTAATAGTATAGATGAGGATTTATTTATTTAAACTTTATTGCACATTACAAACATAGGTACAACTGGTGGGCTTAATGTCACGAGGATATATCTTAATCTTCTTCTTCTTAGTCGTACACTCTTGTCAGAGTGGTCGTGGTTATGGATTGTCCTCTTCTACATTAATGACGGCTTTTGCGATCTTTCTCCATCTCTCTCTGTTTGTGGCATTCCGTGCACACTCCGTAAGGGAACGTTTCGTCGTGGACTTGAGATCCGTCCACCTAGTAGGAGATCGGCCGCGAGAACGTTGACCTTCCACTCTCCCCTGCACTACCAAACGCTCCATCGACTTTTCGCTGCGGATGATATGTCCAAACATTTTCAAGATTCGCACTTGCACAATCGACGAAAGTCTTTGTTTGACTTTAAGCTCTTTCAAGATAGAGAGATTAGTTCGGCGAGCAGTCCATTTAATCCTCAGCAACCATCTCCAGCACCACATTTCGAGTGCATCAATCCTTTTGCGGTCGTTTATCTTTATATATAACCTCTAAACCCTTGTATTGGTTAAACAGATTACCACCCATTTGCCAACCGCGGTAGTGTTACAATTACAATATCACATATCCTAAGGCCTATCGAGTGTTAGTATCGACTTGCAACCAGTTTCAACCGGATATTATTGAGAACTCATAAGGATCGTGGGTTTAGCATTGAGCATTGCTCTTGTGAGGACAGTATATAAGGTACTAGATTTTAGCCTCTTTTTTTAAACCGTGACTTTGAACTGTAATCACACCAGTACCAGTAGTCGGACTTTGTGTGGGAGTATAACCCGCTAATGGGATTATCTCCGCGCCACAGGAGTAACTTGGGGAGGGTGACTTGGGCGCACTGGGCGCATGGACTGCGTCGTGAATAGACCGAGTCAGTCTGACTTAGGGCGGGAGGAGAGGGGAAAGAGAGTCTGAGTACCGGTTGTACCTCGCCGACGGCGATTACGCTAAAAAGATTTTGTCCTCGAAATATCATCTGGGCTAAGATGAAGGCAAACGCGTCAGTGGATGAGAAAAGATAGTAACAGGTTATCTTTTAATCTCAATGAAAGGAGCACGTAACCGCTTGCGAGCGAGATGACAGTTTTTGTGGCACTCAAAAAGTGAACGTTCGTTTTTCCCAATAGTTGTTTGCATAATGTGCGATGCAGTTGATGTAGCGTGGCGACACGACCGACAAATGCAATTGTGCCGCTACGAAAGCGCGCCGATTTCGCCTGAACAGCTTTGAAGAATTGGTAAGGCGGGGTTATTCGCGACACGAGCCGCTCGCGCCTGGTGCGCAAGCCACGTCGCTATGCACCTCCACCAATTGAAGCATGAATGATAATGATGATGAATCAAAAGAAGGATGAATTCTAAATGAAGAGATCTCTGCACAAGAGGGTGAAAAGATCGTAACTCTCGTGATTTTGAAGTTTCTTCGGATGACTGCTAAATGTTATCACAGAGAGTCTGTGCACTTTCACGATCTGTGACTATGTTAGTGATGGCGGATTTCCTTCGCAACGGAGAGAACTAATAAAATAAAGTGAAATATCCTCTCGGTTCATAATTGAGATCTGAGATATAAACGTAACAAATGTATGACAAACACGTCACATGTTCATTACCACTCTATAGAATAGAAGCTTCTTTAATTTTTTTTATCGAATCTATTTTTTTTAGCCCTGCTTAGATTGTCGTGGATCGCATTCAATTTTTCTTTCTTAATTTACCTTTGTGTCATTATTTATAGCTTCTTTAATTGTTTTTATAATCCTATAATGATCTGTCATTTCCATTAAAATATTGGACGATTATAATTATAAAAGAAGGCAGCATTATTAGGTTACTAGTCCTTCAATCTAAATATAGTATTTTATCGCACTAACCACTGTAGGTACCTTCAAATATACTAAGTTCCCTGAATCCAATCAACTAAATATGGTCCTTATCAAAGCTTTCTTAATGTCCTTATTGCATGTCAAAGTATTAAGGATCACCTACTACAGAATATAACTGTACAGAGCGATGACTTCATTCTATTAGCATAACGCCTTATCGCCTTCTTGGTAATCGACGGTATCTATACTGTTTATGTCGTTTGGATTCCTGGCAGACACGTTTGAATAAGTGTACGAAGTAAGTCGACGACCTAATTTTATAATCTTTAAATAATATGGGACTGGGGAGACGTGTGTAAACGTACACTAGAGTATGGCTAATGCGCTTATAGACCGGCACCTCTAGCATAACTGTCATACGAGACTATATCTCGCGCGAGATCGTTGCTCGTCCCTTTCTGTGCAGTAGTATTAGAGAGTGACGGGTAGCGCTTTGTCGCGCGACAAGAGTCGGGAAGAATAGTTGTGCTAGACTGAGAGTGACACAGAGGGCGCTACTTAAGGCAATGCGTTTCCGTAGTTCGGCCACGGATTTAGTAGACAGAACGATATGACGTGTCAGGCGAAGTCAAACTACTTTAGCTACTTCGTAAAATATCGCCTGCCTTACAATGATAATCGTTATCGTTACATACAATTAAAACCCTTTCTTGCGTAAATTGACAGGATAACACAACATTTTTTGTTTATAGATCGAGTAAGATTACAAGCAGAGGTAAATCATAGACGAATTTATTGTACTTTTCAGTCTTAGTAAAACTCACGTTCCGCTACTTGCATTCCATGTTTATTTTCTATCGGTGTTTGTAATCGTTTTTTTCTTCTATTTCAGAGTGGCCACGAACACTCCCCACCTGGTGAGCCTGGGAACGGGCAGATTGAGCACCGCGGTTACTCTCCATCCCATCAAACAGGGTAAGTTAACCTATATTGACTCAACATAACTCATATTTGCGGGGTTTGGCGTGGAGACCCTAGGGCCGTGGGGACCGGAAGCAACTAGCCAGCCATTTGCTTATCCGGCCCTCCGGTGGTCGTAGGGCTGGCTCATTCCTCACCCAACGCATTGGCATTGCCATCCAGTGAGGTAACGCGACCGGCCTTACGGGCACCCTACCCAATGGTAGTGACCTAGGGGATATATGTAGGTCCCAAAAGTTTAAGTTAGGTTTAATTAGATCATAAGTTTCTTAAGGGTGATACTTTTTAATTTGTGTTTTTTTTCTTTAATAAATATCTTATATCTGTTAAATCTACATAACAGTAAGTTAGTATGTTAACACTTTATTGTACGCAAAACAGTTAAAAATACATCAGTTACAAATAACATGGGTACAAAGGCGATCGTATATGTACCAAACGTAGCAAAAGGCAAATATAATATTGAGTCATCCTCAGTCAAAGATTAGTGGACATCTTTGTTGGGCCTCATCCAAAGAAAACCACTATAACGCTAAGCCATCTGCATCCAACGGACTTCAGCGACGTTGACCAGGCAATTGTCCATCTTGTTAAAGGCATATTTACTGCGTCTTCCAGTTCGTGGTCGGAATGTTTGATACCCTCATACTATTAGCCCCAAAATAGACCTGTGGACCTTAGGCGGTCTCGTTTGTTAAGTGATCAATTAACGATATCCGTCACTCTCGCACTCATACATTTACTAAAACGTGTCATTGTCATTTACTTATGGTGTAATATACTTACGTGACCATCATATGCTCTCTATCGCTCGTTATAAGAAATTCCTGTAACAATTTCACCACACGGTTGGCTCAGTTATAATCAGGGATCGGAAATTCAGGTAGATATTTACCTAAACTTTGGCGGCGGCTTTGTCGTCTAGCTGTAGGTTAGGCGGCTTTTTTGAAGTATGAGTGAGATATCAATAGGATCTTGTCAAATTTCCCATCCCTGGTTATAATGCAGCTGCTTGTCGCTAATATTTCATCAATCTCCATTCCAGGTCGCGTGACAATCGGCTCGGACCCCACGTGCGATATCTACGTAGTGGGCACCGGGGTAGCCAGCGTGCACTGCCGTGTGGAGAACTCCCACGGCGTGGTCACCCTGTATCCCACCAGCGGGAGCACCCTGCTCGACGGCTTGCCCGTTGACAAGCCGACCCGCCTCTCGCAAGGTATGCAATCAAATATCAGTCCAAAAGCCGTCCAATGATGGACGAAAGTCAGCACTCTTCCGACTGCTTCCCGCAATCCATACTAGGTCGCCGTTTCACCTTGTTGCGCCCTCCGACCGCAGCTTTTACAAATACAAATACAAATACTCTTTATTGCACACCTCCAACATCAAGGAATATACAACACAACATGAGATACATTCATATAACAGGCAGAGGTAAACAAAAGCTTTTGCAAGATATGTTTAATTTGCTTCGTCTTTTGCCCGTCGCCCGTGAAATGTCAAGTGAGAGTTATTGACTAAGGGTCTAGCCGGCCTAAATTCGTCTCATTCTCAAGATATCTATATCGAATTCCACTGTTGAAGTTAGCCAATCAATTAAATTGCTAGGCCGTTGATGGACTGCCGGCATTCGTTGAATGTAAACTATTGGTTGCTACTTGCAATTCTGAGAGCCAGTTCTATTTACGTGCTCGGAAATGCAAGGTAACTAACAAACCTAACCAGGCCGAACTTACATCTACTGAACGGTTGCGGTGTCATATCGCCATTCCATTGAATGTCTACAGTCAATCGACGGGTTAGCCATTTAATTGACTGGCCCAATTTAACCATTTCGTTTTGTTGCTATGACGCTCCGAACCAAACTAAACTACAGAATCCAGTCAGCAAGGCTTTAAAGTTTGTTACTACTTCATTGTTCTTGCATATTTAGGTGTAGACGATGCAAAAGTGATCCTGGTGATCCTACTTGATAAAATAGTAGGTATATTATCTAATCTAACATCTTTATTAATGTATAATCTGTATTTCCTTTATTTTCAGGAAGCATGCTAACAATTGGCCGGTCCAACTACCTTCGTTTCAACCACCCTGAGGAAGCCAAGCTTATGAAGTCCGTCCTCCCTTCCACCCGCGTCTCCATGGCTCCCGTGCAATATCAGCCCAACGAGCATTGTCTGCCACAAGGTAAACTTTCATAATTATCATCATCATGATCTCTGTCATCGTCATCATCATCATCATTTCAATCTCTAGAGATCAAGTCCTCGAGGATATCTACAAGAGCCAGTCGTTCGTCCCCATTTCTTAGGGTCTTTCCCATACTACGTCGTCTAGTATTTCGTCTCCACTCAAGAACCTTTTAGTCCTAACGGCCATCGATTCTAGGTGTACCTAATATGAGATTCAAGTCCAGTTATTCGCAGATCTATGTCGATGACCGTGGTTCTCCTGAATTTTTGATTCGATCACGCAGGGAAACTCCGAGCAAAGCTCGTTCTTTTAGTAACTAGACCTTTGCAAGGGCCTCTTAAGTGCCTTGTCCAACGACATTCTTGGTCCAACTACCTCCGTTTCAACCGCCCCGAGGAAGCCAAGCTTATGAAGTCCGTCCTCCCTTCCACCCGCGTCTCCATGGCTCCCGTGCAATATCCCCAATGAGAATTTTCTGCCTCAAGGAAAATTTGCGTCTTATTGGTGAAGACTGTGTTACTACATCTACATCCTCAACTCGTCCACTTACAAATCACAAATTGTTCACTTCCTGTCTCGTCCACATTCCCACCTTGTCCACATTCCTATTTCGGCTACATTTCCACACTTTAATCAACACAAGTTATAACGGGTTTATCGCGATATTCCTTATTTACCTTCATAATCATAACATACAGTCACCAGACCACGGCGTCAGATGTACAGGGAAATGTATGTTATGAAAACGTTAGATTATAAATTATTAGGTACATAAGGAATATCGCGATAAACCATTATAATTTGTGTTAATATTGTGTAAAATAGCGAGGGTATAAAGTGTCATATTTTCCACACTTTGTTCATTTTCCCAACTTATCCACAAACCGCAACAAAATTGTCCACTATCTTATCTAAAATCCCATATCGGAAGAATATAATATGTGGATCAGTTACTTAATGCAAAATTAACTTGACCAGAATATATTTTACTTCGCAGGTTACCATCAAGACCAGAACCAATGTTACCAGAACGCAAACCTCCAAAAAATATTCAAAGACACCAACCTCTCCCAACTCGACCAAGAACTAGACATGACTCTCAACGAAATAGCAAAGAAAAAACCACCAGTAGCTCCTAGAAAACCCTACACCGACACAGATTCGAATTCAGACCAAGAAAGCCGACCAAAAATGTCCAGTATTATGGCCAAAGTATCCAAGTTCGAATATTACGCAAAACAACAGAAGATCGGCAGAAGCCAATTCTACACTTCAAACGAAATTGAAATCTCACCTAAAGTCTTTAGCTCGAATTCTTTAACTGTTAACACACCAGCAAAAGACGTATTAGGAGGCCGAAATGTACCTAATTATATGAAGAACACTGATCAAAAGATCATAGTACTTAATGATAATAACAGCACGGAAAAGAACCGATCTTACGCTAACGTAGCTTTAAGAAACAAGACTAAAATAGAAGATATAGTCAGGAATTTCGACGATAATTCTAGAGATTTCAAGCTTAAAAAGGTCAATAATGATCAGATTAGAACGGATAATATATATGGGAAGATTAATAATACTAAGGAGGATAAGAATCTTGACAAAAGTAACTTGAATTCTATGAATGAGAGTAAAGATAAGGAGATTGGGAAGGAGGTGAATGGGAAAAGGGCTTGTTTGCCCTCGCCGGCTTATGACAGGAATCCGCAGTATTCTCCAGTGTATGCTAACAGCTATGATAGGAGTTACGAAGCCGAGAATAAGAGGATCCGGGTATGTACTTTTTTCATCTATAGATCTATTTGTAGGCAGCGCTTCTCAAACTGTACCGTAAAGAGCAAATACGTAATGTGCTTTTAGTCTTCACCGAATACACTAAGCTATGTTGACTAGCTATGACGCCGATACAAAATATTAAAGTAGAAAAGGTTTGGTAACCGCTGATCTATGTACAGGGTGAAAAAGATATGGACCCTGGAGGGAAACTGAATAAATCGTTAAGTTTCATTTTACTTAAAGGAAACATTATTAAAAAAAAAAAAAAAAACTGTATTCAGAGTTTTTCTTACTTTTATAGTAGGATAGAAAACGTAAATCTAAAAGTAGACGCCACATCACACTTCGTAAACAAAAACCCAACCTAAAAAGCGTTTAAAAAAAACACGGCATCGTATTGGCCCTTTGTTCTTGCAATCTCTAAAGTATACTACACTGACGCCTTGAGATGAGACCTTATACATCACAACGGAATGAAATCTATATATATAAAAGAAGAAGTCCTGACTGACTCATCAACGCACAGCCGAAACTACTAATGTTAGAGAGTTGATTTTTGCACAGTAGGTTACTTTTATAACGTGGGCTAGAGATAAGAAAGGATTTTTGGAAATACCCCCCCTAAGAGGGTTAAATAGGGGTGCAAAGTTTGTATGGGGTAAACTTTTTTTTTGGAGTTAGAGACTTGAAACTTTGTAAAATAATTACTTATTTAAAAACACAAAAAGTACTTTCAGCGTTTTAGAAAATTTCACCCCTAAGGGGGTTAAAAAGGGGTCCAATGTTTATATGGGAGAAACTTTATTTTTTGAACTAGAGACTTGAAACTTTGTAGATAGCTTACTTAAACAAATACAAAAAAAGTAATTTCAGCGTTTTGGAAAATTTTACCTCTAAGGGGGTTAAAAAGGGGTGCAAAGTTTGTATGGGGAACACCGCTATTAATGTTGTTTATAAAGAAGTGTTACGCTAACGTTATCAGTTTATATTTTTTTTTATTTCCTGTCTACTACCCAGTGACTACGTGCTTTTTTTAAAACGAACTTGCATCCCCTTTTCTATGGTTGACTGTCAACAATATTTTCTTAGTGCTGTCTCTTATTTATTGTGTTCCAAACTTTTTGTGTTCCTATATTTAGTGAGTTGTCTATCAGCACATAAATAATTTATACTTTATATACCTATTCTTACTTTATTTAGCTTCTTGACAGATATAGAGAACTATAGCACCAGAATATATTGAATCACTCTTCAAACAATACTACTAGCCTGTAGACTGGGGTACCTGCTAGACCATTTAGAAACATTTTGGCCAGCCTCGGGAAGTCCGCCACACCACTCTTTTCGTTTAATAGGCAGGCCGGCGTCTACAAATACCAGTGCTGCCTTCTTATGAAAAGAGGTCATCATTTATCATTGTTATGAAATAAAGTTTATTATTTATTATTATTGAAAGAGATACTCTTCATTAAACTGCCTCCATCTCTCGATTTCCAGTGCTGAGTGTAAGATTGTTTTAACAGCCTTACGATATTTAACATTTTTTTTTAAATCTCACTCATAATAACTAAGATCCCCATTTTCTAACTCCAAATCCATGCGTCGCTCTATATCTTGCAGTCATTTTTGTCAAAGATGTAAAGCATCAGGTAACTGACGGAATAAATAGTAAGCATCCTGCAAACAATTCCCGTAATCTAATTGGAAAATCTTCAAAAATTCTTTAACAATTGCATTGTCTAGACCATTTTAACTAAGAATAAAATTCACTTACCTATTTTAATATCTTTGTCCTCATCAAAAATCTACGCGGACGAAGTCGCGGGCGGCCGCTAGTTATTTAATATATTGCATATATTGCATGGCGTGACGCTTAGAGACCTTCTACATCTCTGGAAAATTCACTTTATTTTATAAATAATGATTACTGTAAATATTAATTTGGAGTTTAATAAGTTAATTGTGGATGTATCAATTACCTAGTCACTACATAGTACTCGTATAAAACAAAGTCGCTTCCTTTCTGTCCGTCTCTATGCATTCTTAGATCTTTAATACTACGCACGTTTTTTTTAATAGGTAGAGTGATTCAAGAGGAAGGTTTATATTATGTATAGTACATGCATAATTTATCAGCATTGCACCCGTGCGAAGCCGGGGCGGATCGCTAGTTATAATATAATTTACAATTTTAAGTATAATTTACAAAAAAAAAACTTACTGTTTAGTTTCTTTCGGCCTCCTTTTCAACAACGGTCTCCTCTTGTGAAATGCCGGTAGATTCGGATATGTGAAAGCGCCCTTGTGGCCTACTTACAGTAAAAACGTTTTGATTTTAAACGTTTCGGTTACTCTTAAAGATAAAAAACAAACGCCTACAAGAAATGTCACAGCAATATTTCAAAAAACCCTTATCAGTTTATCTCTGCCCTAAATTTCCAAACACCGTTAATCGCTTATAAACAAAGACTATATTTCATCCCAAAACAGATTATCTACATTCCATCTTTATCAGACAATGGATTTTATAATTTACCGATAAGATTCATTTTAAACCAAAGGATACTTGAAGTTAATCTGTTAGTTCGTAAGAGATTTGTGTGCAATGTGTAATTAATGAGATTAAAGAACCAGTACGTTTTCTACTTTATGTGAAAGGAGGCTTGTGTTGTGTGAAAAAAATTATAAATGATAGAAATATCGTGCAAAGGGACGAAGTAGTTCAATCTTTATATGAGAATATAAATGGATTGTGATTACCGGTATTATACTGGTATATACCCGTCTCATAACAGAGATTTTCAGTAATGCTACTATGTAGTAACATCACCAAATATGTATCGGAAACGGAAAGATTGAAAAAAAAAAAACATTGTAAGTAAATACTTTCTTGTGTTTAATACGCGTATATCTAATCTAATAGTCAACATTTATATATTTATACTATAAAAATATAGACATAATTTATACAAAAAATTAATAAGGCTTTCTTAATTCGCGATCTTGTTTATTTATTATTTTCATTTCATTTCATTTCATTTATTCATTGCACCATGGTTGTTTACAAAGATGTTACACTTGTTTGAGTCCTTTACATGGGCCCTGTTAGGGCATAGCAATATCTTAAAAATTAGACTTAAACTAGGATTACGTGCATTAACACACTTAATGATAGATCACCAAATACAAATTTAACAAAATTAAATAACATTGTATTGAAATTAAATTGTGTGAAAATAAATTACTTATGCTAGATTTGTTAATTATTAATTATAACCAGTAAAAATAGATAATATGGGGTATAAGTACATTTTATCATTTCATAAGTGGATGGATAAAACTATAATAATTATATAATTTAAACATCGTTGGATTTTGAAATACATGAGAAAAAGAAAAGTATATTTATATTCGTTTTAATATTCGTTAAATAAGTTTTACTTTAGTTTAGATCATCTGTTAGAAACTCGTTAACTGTATAATAACATTTATTTAGTAAGAATTTCTTCCATTGATTTATGAAAATTACATCTTTTGTGTGTTCTTTTATTATGTTTGGAATTTTGTTGTAAATTATTATAAATCTGTAGTATTGACTTTTTTTGTATATTGCAAGGTTAGGTTTTGGCAGTACTAATCTATCTATATTTCTTGTATTCCTATTGCTAACATCTTTATATTGTCTGAAGAGGTAAAAATGTTTCCTAACAAATACGCCCACTTCCATGAGGTATAAGGACGGTAATGTGAGCAATTTATGTTGGATAAAGTAAGGTCGACAGCTATTTGGACTTCGGATATTCATAAGGATACGTACGCATTTTTTCTGTAAGACGAATAGGTCATGGGACTCCACGCTCTCCCCCCACAAGATGACTCCGTAACGAAGCCATGCCTGTGCGAAAGCGTGGTATGCTGATAGTGCACATTTGAAATTGGTATTAATTTTAAGTACGCTTAATGCGTATAGAAACTTTGCCATTTTAGTTTTTATGTTTTGAATGTGTGCTTTCCAGTTCAAATTTGAATCAATGGTTATACCTAAAAGCGTAAATTGTTGGACTTCTTCAATGTTTTTGTTTTCTACCGATAAGCTAAGTTCTAATGGGGCTTTGTTCTTTGATCTAAATTGGATTTGTTTTGTTTTGCTATAGTTGATTTGTAAATTATGATCCTTGAGCCAATTTTGTACTGTATGAAGGGAATTTTTTAGGCGTTCATTACATTCGCTGCCATTATTGCATCCTAGCAATAGGGAGATGTCGTCAGCGAACATGATGCACGTTATGTCTACTACTTTAGGCAAATCGTTAATATATGCCAGAAATAGCACACATCCCAAAACGCTACCTTGTGGAATAGAGCACTTTGTGTACCGAGTAGTTGATATGATACTTTGGACTTCATTTGTTGTATCGTCCATGTTTTCAACTTCTACGATTTGCCTGCGGTTTTCTAGATATGATTTGAACCAGTTAAGCGCGTCTCCCCGTATACCTAGTCCATTTAATTTTTGTAGTAGTATGGTATGTACTACTTTATCATATGCTTTTGTCATATCTAGTAAAAGACCTGCTGCATATCTTTTACTATTTAAATGCTCAAGTATTTGTTGCGTGTATTTGTAAACAGCTAATGTGGTACTATTATGTTTTCTAAATCCATGTTGATTATTATCAAGAATATTATATTTTTCTAGAAAATTGTAAAGTCGATTTGACATGATTTTTTCGAATATTTTTGATAATGCTGGCAGGAGTGCAATTGGTCTATAGTGACTAGGATTTGAAGTGTCTCCGCCTTTTTTAAGAATTGGTTTTACTTTTGATATTTTTAGCTGGTCAGGGAAAGTACCTTCGTTAAAAGACTGGTTTACTAGTCGGGTGATGGGTATTAATAATTCCGTAGTACAAGCTTTTATAAGAGCTATAGGGATTTCATCGACACCGGCACTCATTTTGTTTTTCAATTTATTTATTACGGATGAAATCTCTTGTTCTGTAGCTGGTTTTAAATATAAACTGTTTATTGTGGGGGTAAGTACTGGGCGGCCGCATGGGCGGGATTGATCACTTGGTGACTCTCCAACGCTTGCAAAGTATTCATTGAACGCGTTTGCTGTTTCTAGGGGAGATTGTGTAACGCTATTTCCAATTTTTAGTTTAACCACTTTGGGGGGTTTTGTTAATTTGTTGTTACCAGAAGTTTGATTGATTATTTTCCACATTGTTTTTATTTTGTTAGAAGACTGTTTCATGCGATCCGTGTACATAATTTTTCGGGAAGTACTAATACATTTTTTTAATATTTTTTCATACCTTTTATGATATTTGCGTAATGTTGTATTTTCTTTTTGATTTAGCAGTCTTCTCAATGCTCGTTTATGTTTACAGGCTTGCCGTAGCCCCTTCGTTAGCCAAGTTTTATTTTGTTTGACTTTTATTTTTATTTTTAATTTGGGAACGACGTTGTTTAATATTGTGCATAGTTGATGTGAAAAAGTATTGTAGTTCTCGTTTATATCGTTTTTGTGGTCCAGTATTGTATTCCAATCAATATTTTTTATAGTTTGTTTAAAAGCGGCTATGTTCTTTTGCGAAAAATTTCGTTTATTTATGTAAATGGGAAGATTGTGATTTGTGATTTTTTGAGAGTCTAGATTGAATATTAAACTATTGTGATCTGATATGCCGTGATCTTTAACAATAAGGTTAGAGCAGTTTTTCGAATTTGTAAATATAAGGTCGATGCAGGTAGACGAATTGTTTGACTTTCGTGTTGGGTTAGATACTATTTGGACTAGGTTGCAGGTAAGCATTGTGTTGATAAGCTTTGTCGATATAGAGGATTTTTTGGATATATTAATATTAAAATCACCAGCAATTATAATATTTCGTGTTTGTGCTTTGCGTTTAACGTTGTTAAGAAGTTTCTCCAGGATTTCAAAAAAAGTATCGAAATCTCGACCGGTATTTCAATTCCACAGACTTCGAATATGTTTTCCTTTGACAACAGATTAAAATCACGAATTTGTATATAGTTTATGCCATGTTTTATCAAAATGGCAACTCCTCCCCCTGCTTGATTTTCACGGTGATACTCGGCTGCGAATTCGTATCCATTTATTTTTATTAGGTTTTTTTGTAGTTCTGAGATCCATGTTTCCGACAGGCAAGCTACTTGAATTTTTTTCTCAATTAGGAAGCTTTCGATTATATGTGCTTTATTTTTGATACTTTGTACATTTTGTATAAGTATAGTAAAATCACTCTTGTCACTAACGAAAAGTATGGATATTCGATGGTTTTCCTGGATTCATAGTGTGATCACACTTTTCGAGATTCGGTTCCCTGTGATTTGTATGTACGTTTCCATTTTGGTATCCGTCTGCCGTCGTATCTAAGGCTGAGTTTTCTCTTTTATCCGCGGGGTCGTATTGGCTCGCAGAAATAGAGTTGCGGTCTAAGGGTTCGTCTTGTGGTGGCAGGTCTGTATTTGGGGTTTGTTTAATTCCGTTTATGATTAGGAACCCATTTCTGATCACTGCATGTTTTCCTTCTTGACGTGCTTTCATAAGAGATTCTCTCAAAAAAAATCTTTTTCGCAATGCTTCTCCATCTAGAAGTTCTGAAATTGCATATCCGGTATTTTTGAAGTAATGTGAATTTTGGAGGATGTG
Organism: Apotomis capreana; assembly: GCA_947623375.1. Taxonomy (NCBI): domain Eukaryota; kingdom Metazoa; phylum Arthropoda; class Insecta; order Lepidoptera; family Tortricidae; genus Apotomis; species Apotomis capreana. Next base: position 7,371,161 of record OX392520.1, read on the forward strand.
ATTCCGGAGGCGTTTGCTTATTAATTCAATTATAATCGGGCGGCGATGTCCTTTTTTGCCAATTCGGGATACTGTTTCGATGTAGTTATTTATGTTTATGTTTAGGATGTCACAGAACATATCATTTATTCGAGGGTAAAGAGATTTTAAGCAATAGAAAATGATTATGCATGGAGATGTTATCTAATGAATCTTTGGAAGAACTTTTTTCACATACCGTATTAAGTAACCTTATTTAGACTAACCTACACATAAGAAATAGTAGATTTAGGTATGAAAGGTACCCATATCTCTCGAGGTATTTAGGCGCTCGAGCGGAGTGAGAGCGTTAATAGTTTGAGAGTGAAATTAGTGCCTTTTTCCCGAGTTGAACATAACTACTAGTTTTCATTTCGACTATATGAAAAAAACATATTTTAAAACTCTACTAATTATGTTTGATGTTTATTTTTTTATTCCATACCTATTTACCAAGCAGGATACATTCGTGGGTCATTGGAATCACCAATCAGATTGCGCTAATAAAACTTTGTTAGTTCTCTAAATCTCTATGCACCTTCTACGGAATAAGGCTCTTTTTAATGCAATTTGTCACAAAAAAAATTAAGAAGTACTACTTTTTTATATTTGAACCGCGTTCTAATTTATTTATTGAATTTTAATGAAAAACCTAGTCGTTATTAATAAATAAATGGCCTGTTTTAATGCGTTTACTTTATAATAATGTCATCCAAAATTCCTAAGTGTTCATTTCTGTACAAGTTAGTTCCTTTGCCGCGAAGCACATTTGGATTTGCATGCAGACCCGAATGTTCTTTTTAGGGTTCCGTACCCAAAGGGTAAAAACGGGGCCCTATTACTGAGACTTCACTGTCCGTCCGTCCGTCCGTCTGTCACCAGGCTGTATCTCAAGAACGGTGATAGCTAAGACAGTTGAAATTTTCACTGATGATGTATTTTCTATATGCCGCTATAACAACAAATACTAAAAATAAAATAAAATAAATATTTAAGGGGGGCTCCCATACAACAAACTTGTTATAGATTATTGTACGGAACCCTTCATGCTCGAGTCGGACTCGCACTTGCCCAATTTTTACAAATTACTTTTCCACCCTAGGGTCGACATGGGTGACTCAACTCGCTATTGATATGCATTTTATTTGAAGTCCTAGGTCTCGCAGAAGCGATGGCCGTTAGAAAGGTTGTCCAGTGTAGGCCACGTACCGGAAAGCGTAGCGTTATGACGTATGGTATATGTGAAACAAATCGGGACATGACATATGCATTTTTTATTTTCCATACTAATAGTTGTTAAGAAATGTCTGATGTGACTACGCGGTTCGCGCAGTGGCAAACCAGCTGCTTACTGCGTCGTCGGTCCTGAGTTCGAATTCCGGCAAGGGCAAATATTTGTGTGATGAACTCGAATATCGTCTCGTCATGGATGTTATTTGTATTAAAGTATATATTTATCTATATAAGTATGTTTATCGTCGTCTAGTATTCATAACAAGGCTACTAGAGCTTACTGTGGGACTAGATCGATTTGTGTGAGGTTGTCCGGTATATATTTATTTATAAGTAAATAAATGTATCCACTGCGCGACTTTATAAGCGTTATTGATTTCCCGGCCAAGGCCAATAATATATATTTTTTTAATTTGTATTAACGCCTTATAAAAATAACGAACGATTTCGCGGTCCAGTTTTACTATACATTATTGGGAACATTTCCAAGCAAGTTGGAGAAAATTTAATTATCATAATCTTTAGTGAATGAATAGCTTCAACTATAGCATACTACCTATATCTCAATGTCAAGACGGAAATACTAATATAAATACCGTTTTAATACCTACTGATTACATTTCATAAAATTTAAATTAAGGAAACAATGTTATCATTATCACTGATAGCGGCTGACGTACTGATATAGAATTGCAGAAGCCAATGTGATCAAGTTGACATAACACACTGTATGCGTAGAAATTATTAAAAAAGTAATAAAATAATAGAAAGTACGAAAGTGTAGTGAAGTGTGAAATCAGTGATGTAGTTATAGATGAAATTGATAAATAAGTGATCATTTATACACAGATAAAGACAGTACTATAAATATTGAGCAGATTCTAAAATCTACTGTCGCCGGCGTGGTCTCTCTTTCCCCTCTCCTCCCGCCCTAACGACCAGGTTGATGATTAAGAAAAAAATACTAACCGTCCAACCAGGTGGACAAAGTCGTTGGTCGGCTAGTAATAGACGAAGAAGTGGTCATTTCATGAAGTGGTCATTTTAAGAATGGTCATTTTAAGAACGGACATTTCAAGAAGTAGTCCTTTTTTATTGTGGTCAGTTCTCATTGTGGTGCTTAACCGCCGAAAGGGTCACCAAGCTGAGCCATTTCAAGACTGAAATAGACATTCACGACGCAGTCCATGCGCCCAGTGCGCCCGCGTTACCCCCCCCTCAAAATTACTCCTGTGGCGCGGAGATAATCCCATTGACGGGTTATACTCCCACACAAAGTCCGGCTAAACAGCCCTGATACAGTCGTTCAAGTCGTGTTAAAAAAATCAAAAGTTCTTCCATGGTTTTCTACTAAACAAGTTCGAAAGGAATTGTTTTTCGCTATTTTACATCCTCTTGTGGGTCTCAGATATATTAGAATTCATGTGAAACGGGTTTACTCACGTTGTATAAGTCGATCGAATATCGCACTGATCGGCGTTCCTGAGGATGAATCGCGAACCGATTCGAAACATGTCGAGCGATATTCGACTTATACTACGCGAGTAACCGCGTTTCATATGTATTTTATGTCTCTGTAAGTAGAAAAACTACGAATAGCATTATTTTAGAACAGTTTATGTGACATTGCATCATACCGAATAGCAATCTTCATTTAGTATTTTGGTTCTGTGACTTCTTTGTAGTTTAACAACGTTTTCAACCAACTCCAAAGATGGAGGAGGTCCTCATTTCATCGGAATATTTGTTTATGCACGCGATTATTTATTTGTTCAAATCTTGCAGATGCAAGATTCTCTTACAAAAAAATTACTTTCGTTTTTTTCCTGGCCTTACTTACTTTGGCCTTGTAATCTCTACATAAATAACTTTCGTTAAATTTCAAGGGCAGTTTAAAGAACACATTCTTTATGAGAACAAATATAATTTGATATTGTTTATAACCTGTATTCATTACGCTTAATATTTTCTTCGGATTCCGCGACTGTCACACATTTAAATAAAACAATTTAAACGGATTATATCGCGTATATTAATTATTTGAGCCTCCCTGACGTTTCAGTACCGTTACAGATATCTACCGTTGTCAAAGGTTGACTGAAAAAAACACAATTTTTCTCTGTCAAAGTTACATTTGTGCAAACTACCCATTTTATAAATATTAATTTAAAATAAAGGTGTTCATACATGCCAGATGGGCCTAATGTGTACAGTTACACATGTGCCAGTGGTTCACTATAAGGCTTACTGAGGAGAAAGAACCGCCAAAGAAAACTCTCAGATTGCCTTATTTATTACTATGAAATACTTTTTAAACAAAAACTCTACATATACTACTTTTGACACTAATTTGTTTTACACCGTTCGAGGCCCAAGGTTTCCAGTCTTGTGGCTCAAATAAGTAATATACGCGATATAATCCGTTTAAATTGTTTTATTTCAATTCATTACGCTTAGTTATGATATATATTAAGAACCGTGGAAGAACACTCGAAAGTAATTCGAACACATTCACAATCGACTTGCGACTACAATTGCCAATTGTATGTTATTTTATTACTTCTTTACTTAGTAATATTAAGAACAATCTCCGAAGAACACTCGAAAGTAAGAATAGATTCTCAAAGGACTGACGATTACGAACAGGGCCGGCTTTAGCCATATATCGCCCTGGGCGAGTCATTCATTGTGTGGTGCCCTAGACGCTCTAGGCCATTAATGAAACACCCGTTGGGAGCCAGCGCCCTGGATGACTGCCCGGGTAGACCCCCCATAAAACCACCATTGACTACGATCATCCACTTGATGTTATTTTATTACTTATTTAGGTCTGCGGTAAATTAGAACAATCGCCGAAGAACACTCTGAAGTAAGAACAGATTCTCGAAGGACTGGCGACTACGATTACCAATTTGATGTTTTATGACTTATTTACCTTGTAATAATATACATAACGATTACCAAAAAACACTCGGAAGTAACAACTCATTCTCAAACACCGACTCCGATCCGATCACAAAGTAAAGTCCGGAATTCGATACGACTCGCGAGTGACGGATCAATTTCATCTGGCTTCGAGAATTTGGAACAGTTTTTGCTAGAATGTCGCGCTGTGGTGTAGTGTTATGATAAAATAATAGTGCATTCAAAATGAAAGGAATTTAATCATACACGACGACGTTAATAGCGGTGTGGTTATATTTGAAAGAGATAATCAAATCAAGCAAACGCAAGGGAGAAGCTTAATCATACAAGATAGCAGTGGTGTGGCGGTAAACATAGTGTTGGTGAAGCGAAGGCGGAATTGACTTATTTTGTCTCCAAGAGCAGTAAAACAAAGTTCCCAGATGGCTTAAAATAAGGAAGCCGATTGGAGTTGAGTTCTATGATCGCCCCGCCACAGACAGAGTTTCTTTAAGATACTTATTGTTCGATTAAACTTTTTATTTTATCTGTGTGCAAACGTCAATATAATATATTCTTCTGTGCTACAGAAGTTTTTCATATAATGATTCGGTAAAGATCTCGAGACGCTACGACGAAGAGTTAAAAAGTTACTCCTCTGACACTATAATTAACAATAATACAGAAGCACATATAGTAACTTGACATTCAAAATGACTGCATCTGAAAGAAGATTATCTCACAAACGACTTGTCAAACTATTCGTAAGGAATCTAAAGAAAAACACGCACGCTTTAAAAGAACTGAAACTTACCATCGACAGAAAATCCGACGATGAGAAAATCGATAAGATTATCGACATATCGAATACGGTAAACGATAAACTCGAAATCGTTACCAAACTACGAAACGATATAAAAATATATAAAACTATCAACACCATTTTGACAAATCATTACATAAAAGAGACAAGAGATCACGAACATTCTATGGATGGCAAAATAATCAAACTTGAAACGCAAATTAAACAGTCGTATGATGAATTGAAGAAAATGCTTTCTGAAATAGCGAATGTAAAAACTAAAGATGATCAAAATGGAAATGTGTTTATTGTTGGAAGTGATCTTAAATGCAACAATTATAATCAGTTTTATATAAGAAACGAAATTTACAATAGCATCATCAAGAAGATTGATAAACTGTTTTGCGGTATGGTAAGTAAGATTGTTAGAAATAGAATTTCTCATATTGGCTATGATTAACCAATAAGTTTATTTATTTATCAAGGACGAGGCGTCCATATAACTGGATTTCTCCCGGCTTGTCTATCATAAAGCGTTTGAGCTTCCCTATCTGTTGCTCTTAGAAAAAAGTATTATCGGTTTTTGTAGTTTTTGAGGCTCCGTAGGTCGTGTACTACAAATTTTAAATAGGTTATATCGCTAAAAAAACAGAACCACTGCAATAGATAGCTTTATAGCAGTTAGGGCCAAAACAACTAACAGTATAATCAAGAGAAGACATAACGGCCAAAATTTTTACAATCCGCCTAATAGTTTTTGACAGAAATCGTGCCACGATGCCGCGTCTTCTTTTAAACATAAAATATTAAATATTCTCAGAAATGTATAAGGGTCTAGGCGTCACAATATGCACATAGGCGTCAACATGAATTGGGTACAATGGTACAATTTTAGAACTACATAGATTTGTGTAGCAACTTCTGCTCCTGACTGTACCTATGCAAACTTGCCATATTGCATTCCATTAGCCGTAATGAATCTACAAGTACTTAATGTAATTAGTTAATGTTTCTTATATTTGATTCGGCACAAATGTCGTATCTAAGTCGGTTGTACCGTATTATGAAATAAGTTCTAACCAGTGATGTGTGCAAGTGTCTCTCCATATAGTCCGACAAGTAACTCATATGAAATTAAAAAGTGGCAACACTATCGTGACGTCCCTTTTTTTTTAGATTGATTTGAAAGGGACGACACTATAGTGTTGCCACTTTTTAATTTCATGACTTTCTTGTCAGACTGTACATAAGTCACCGACGATGTCAGCGCCATCTAGTGATGCAGCTATTAAAGACACGTATCTTAAAAAAAACCGATCAAATGCTCGCGCACCGAGGATTCCGTACAAAAATTTAATCCCGTCGACTAGCTTAAGTTAACTTTGCACCTGGTATGTATGGCGCCGGATACAAATGAGGTGCAAAGTTAACGTAACCCATCACGCTTTTTGTTTGGGAGCCCCAATTAAATATTTATTTTATTCTATTTTAAGTATTTGTTGTTATAGCGGCAACATAAATACATCATCTGTAAAGATTTCAACTGTCTATCACGGTTCATGAGATACAGTCTGGTGACAGACAGATGGACAGTCTTAGTAATAGGGTTGATGATTTCTGGACGAGCCTTTTACTGTACATATGAAAATATTATGTTGATTGCGTAGAGTACCTACAGTGTGTCGGTCCGGGCCAGGAATAGTGGTGCTACAAACAGCTTTCATATGGCAATAATGTGCATACGTTACGTTGCCTTATTAAACGTCAACAGCCATTTGTCAAGGATTTGTCGTTAAACAAATTCAAAACATTGTTTACCGGAATGCTGCTCAATCCTTCGTTCTTCTCGCGAAATAAATATTGAATCCTATTGAAAAAAACTCGAATTTCATCACTGTGGGTAATTTTGGTTTTATGATGTAAAAATTACTTGAATTCTCAGAATTTCCTGTTTCCTTAAAATGTGCGGAATTTACTGTTTCCTTGAAATTTGCGGAATATTATAGTCCTGTTTCCTCTTTGTTTACAACAGTGATATTCATTTACTCAACGTCAGTTACAAAAAAAATTATCGTTGCCAGTTAGATTAGTGGCGTGGGTTGTAAAACCCCCTGTTGGTACCCTTGGAAAGTAGTTTAATATTATGGTATTGTTCTGTTTCAGGCGTACCAGGATAGGATAAAGGAAGAAGAGCAAAAAGAAGCAGAAACAGCGCGTTTAGAAGAAATACTCAACATGTGTGCCGAGTACGAGAGGCAGATTACTTCAGGTAACCATTAAAGACATTAAGACATTAATGACATTTATTTATTGTCAAGACTGTGTACACACGGTCATATTACAGAATTATAGTTTCAACAGCTTATCCATTTCGGACGTCCAATATTAATTTCACTGAATAAGTGAATAATTACATAACACTAACTATCTGCGCTAAAATATTCATTTAAATTGTAGAAACATCTAGTAACCAGCCACTCTTTGAGTTTCCTCTTAAACTGACTTACAACTTCAAGCGACTTTAAAGATTCAGGTAAATGATTGAATATTTTGATTCCAGCGACATACGGGCTCTTGCTTAATTGCATTATAACTAGTCGCTGGGGCAATCAGTGTTGTCACATCTACTAACTTTATAGTAGATCTACCTATTTTGCCTCCGCTCTACCTGTCACCCTCAGCATCAAATCTACCTACTTTTTAAAAATTTACAATCTTAAACAATTCTCAACGCGAGGAACGAACACTCTATTGAATGGCCTGTTGTCCATAGAGCCAAAGCCTGTCTTGTAATTTCTTCACTTAAAACGGAACGCTTTAAGTGTACCTATGTGGTGTGTAAGGTGAGACTGACGCTCACTTGACAGTTGACCTTGACAATTACAGGTTTCAGTATATACCGCGATTGTAAACACTTAAACACACACGCATTGTTAATCATTGAAAATTTACTGACTCATAGTTGTGGTAGATCTACCTACTCGTATTTCACTTTCACTTCAAATTCTACCCATTTCTACTAATTTCTGCATCTTGTTCTATCATTATGCCAAAATTGTATGTGACAACACTGGGTCCAATATTACAGGGTTCTAAGTTACATTTTCAGAGTAGTAAAAAAAGAGAACTCGTCATAAGTAAAACATAGAACCCTGTAATAATGAGCCAGCGTAGTGATCAGCTACAGTCATGTTTGTGGTGTTCTCAAGTGTCCGTTGTGCCTCATTTTTCGTCGGGCTTAAAAATAACTCTATATATCATGAAAAAAAATTAAGAGTTCTTTGTAATATGTGAGTACGACTTTACGCAAATTTTATGTTTTTTTATAATCCGAAAGCGTTTTTTTAGAATATGAATAATTCAATAAAACAATAATTGTATGACATTGACATTATGAATGTGTAATAGAAGATTTAGAAGCATCTTCTATTCTCTGTTGTATTGTATTCGTGTATTGTTTTCTATTCCAGGCATACCAATAACACCGACCGAGAAGCGGCCTCACAACAAGATAATCACGAACGGGTCACTACCGAGGAGTGTCGCGTTGAACAACCCTAACTTTGTACAAACCAGCGAAGGTTATTATAAGTAAGTGGGTCAATCAACTATTTTCTGCCTCTCGTTGCCATGGTGATGTCCCCCAGGTCACTTTTTAAAACCACGATTTTCCGTGGTTATATTTAGCAAACGCTTTGTAATTTAACAGATAATTTAGCAGTTATAAGCCCATTCTTATGTAGATTATCTCCTGACAATTTCAGTAATATAAATTATCAACACTTTTCTTAGAAGTTTAATCACTATTGTCCCCTGGGTCACGGGACAGAATAACAGCTAGAAAAAGTGAATCCAGCCAAGTGCATCTCATCTTAATAAGACTGCCTGTCCACTGGGGTGGTCTACTGTTGTATAGAGAAAAGATAAGGACATTCAATCTTAACTCCACATGGCTAATTTTGTTTTGTTATCAAGTAATAATCATTGTACCAATAGAAATGATTTACTGGTCGCTCTAATGTTACACAAATTTCTGACCATATAACTTGCATTTTGAAAGCAAAACCGAAAGATGATAATATTGATAACAAAGAAAGCTTCACTTAATCGCTTGCGATAGTTGACGATAATGACAATTTTATAACTTTTAAATGTCCTTTGCCTACATATAAATGTAGGCAAAGCTCGTTGAAAGTTATTCCATACTATTTTCTATATTCGAAAAATGCTACATTTAGGAAAAATCTTAATAGCGTACCTGTAAATGCCATCGGATTGATTTGAAAAATTGTGATTATCATTCTAGTGGGTTTTGGACAAATAATAACCTTGTAGAGAGGTAATATTAAAAAAAATGTACTACCCTACTGTCCACAGAATGGGATCGTAGGAAATGGACCAACCAGGCTGCGTCATTGTAAAAGCTAAAAGAAGTGCATTTGAATCGGAGAAATATGAGTTCCATTTTACGCATCACAGCTTCCATGGATAGGCAGCCTACATGTATTTCAAAATGTATATAGGTTTGGGACAAACAAAAAAAATGTGGAAGAAACCGGATATCGGTCCAGCGTGTTAACCTTTCCGCCACCCTAACACCCAAGCAACCTAACATTTTTTTCCTTATGTGTCGATTTTTGCATTGTTTATTTGAAGGCTTTACGTATACGTTTAATTGTTCCAGGTTCGAAACTAGTCACAACAAGAACGGAATGAGCCAATCCCTGCCCATCCAACGGAACCTCTCCAGCTACGAGAACATGGACTCCCTGCCCACTCCCGAGGTCCCGAGTGGTCGGATGGATGAGATAGGGATACCCATTTGTGATGAGCTGTCGAGCCCTGTGCTTATAAGGAGATTGGATCATAGTGTCACGTCGCCCATAGGTATGTAGCTTTAGAAAATATATTTTTAGGGTTCCGTACCCAAAGGGTAAAAACGGGACCCTATTACTGAGACTTCGCTGTCTGTCTGTCACCAGACTGTATCTCATGAACCGTGATAGACAGTTGAAATCTTTACAGATGATGTATTTCTATTGCCGCTATAACAACAAATACTAAAAATAAAATAAATATTAAAGGGGGGCTCCCATACAACAAACTTGTTTTATGGTACGGAACCCTTCATGCGCGAGTCCGACTCGCACTTGCCCAATTTTTTTATATCGGACTACCTTACACAAATCGTGCTAGTCCCAAAGTAAGCTGTAGTAGGCTTGTGTTATGAGTACCAGACAGCCTATATGTATGCCTATTATATAGAAGTATACATACTTATATAGATAAATTGGCAGGTGGCCGCAACTTCATCCGCGTATTTATTTCTTTACCGTAGACGGATAAAAATATCCTATAACCATCTTTGGATATGCAGCTATCCCTGTACCAAAATTGGTTAAAATTTGTCCAGCCGTTTCGGCGTGATGCGAGGACCAAGAAAATTAGGAAAAAAGATGGCGCCAGGTTGGCACGCTGCCGCGACCATCATAACCCCTCGCCATAGAATATATATATAAGTATATATATGCTTGACTACATAAAAATATTTTTATAAATAATGACACAAAGGTAAATTAAGAAAGAAAAATTTTATGCGAAACAAAGAGTTCAAATCCCGCTTAGATTGTAGTAGATCGCATTAAATTTTTCTTTGTTAATTTACCTTTGTGTCATTATTTATTAAAAATAAAAATGTGGTATTACCCCATAAAAAATATGAATAATACTTAAAAATTTCCATGACCTAGGAATAAATATCCATTGCCGGGGTTCGAACACACACACACACACACACACACACACACACACTGTTGATTGAACAGAAATAAAGTTTTTTTAGAGAGCTTATATAATATAAAGAAAATTACTGATGATGCCTTCCAGTATCAAAGCGTAGACTTCTTTAATTTCCATATTGATTAAAATTTACCCGACTTTCACACGTACGATTTCAATGTTGATTACCAAAATCATAATTTTTCTATTTCAGGTAGTCCATACGAAAACGTGTACTACAACAGGGGGAACCTCAAGCCAAAATCACCTAATTCTTCAAGTCCGCGGACGAGAATAAAAACCACATTCGCTCACAAAAACCTTCCATCGCCACAGTACTTTATCTTCCCTACCCCACCGCCTGCAGATAACTCGAAAAAACCCAACTTTAATATACCTAACAACACAAATGAAACTAATGCAACTGAAACGAAAGAAAAATTCGCTGGTATTGAAAAACAACTTAGTCTCGAAGAAGATATTCCTATGATAGATGACGCTGATGTTACAAATGATATAGAACAGCGGCATTCTACAATAGTAACAGACAAAGAAGATATACAAAGACAAAACTCCAACAATTCAGAAACCGATGAGGTATTCGTAAACGAAAAGACTTTAACCAAAAACCAAAGCTTCGATGACGTTAAGAAAGAGCTAATGGCAGATATACCCGAGTTAGAAGAATTCGAGAAGGATCTAGAACAAAGTAAAAGAGAGAAGATGATTAGACAAATACAAGAAGGTATAAAACAGATCGACGTTGAAGCTGACTCCATTGATAGTACTTTAGATGTGAATATGGTGGATTTGAAAGCTAAATGTGATAGTCTTAAAGACGAGAGAAAGAAGCTAGTGGCTCAAATACATGAACTCAAGTGCAAGATGACTGAGATCAGGTCACAAGAAGATGATATTTTGAGAGAGGTAAGTTATATATGTGAACAATTTTATCTTCGAAACTATAAAAAAAACATAGTTAATTATTTTCTGATAAATCAGATGTAAATTGTTGCCTACTCTCTATGAAAAATGCTTGGGAGCAAGAACTGTAAAAATAACTAACTCCTTCATTGTCATTATCTAATAAGCAAATAAGTTCGTACATTTAAGAAAGTACATCATTAATAACTAATTTGAACCCAATCCGTTGAAAATTAGGCAATAACTGTTAATTACTCTTTTTTTTTTACTTTCTAAATCATATCTTGAGTCGTATTGCGAGACCATATATACAGCATTTAGTTCCACGTAATGTTATTAAAATTAATGGGACATAGGACACAATAAGTCAGACTTCTCAAGATAATAACCTGAATTACCTTAATTACCCCGACATAAGTACCTGGTCATCACAAGAGCCTCATTCAATGAGTGATATAGAAAATGCTACTAAAACATATCTACAAAATGTTGAATTCTTAGCTTCAATATTGGCGACAATCTTGTCACTTGTTCCAATTAATGAATATCTTGGAAACTACTGGTCCTATTTCCACCAAACATAGCTAAGAACCATTTCGACGGTCATGTCTTAATAACACTTTCGCAACCAGACAAAAAAGTAAGACATATCCCAGAAACCGGCCGAGCCGACTTTTATAGCATCAACCCGGCTACCGGGTTGGCCGGCATCTGAGCAAAGTTTACGAGCGCCCGGCCTCCGGGTTGTTGGTGTCGAAAATGAAAAGCACACTCAAATTGGTTCATCCGCTTGGGAGCTACGATGCCACAGCACAGACACAGATACACATAAATTACACAGATCATTGAGGTATTATTTATAATAGAGCCACAGACCGGAACAAAATTGTCGAAGAAAGTGGCACTGCTGTCATGTTTAAGTAGATGCCAATAACGCTTATTTATAATTTACAGCAACATAATTACTTCGTACAAAATAACTCTTTACTCAAACGTTTAAGTGTCAAATTGGCTTACGTACTTATTACCACAAATATTTTTCGTGTAAATTAACTTTTTTAGCGTATTCTGACTCATGTCTCTTGTCAAACTTGGAACATGGCACGAATGGAGCAGATTTTAATAGTTTTACATACTAAAAATATTTTCATTATTATTTTATTTAGGTATTAAAATATATTTGTTGTTTGAACTAAATAAACTCGTAAATTGATAATAACAAATTAAGTTACGTTTTTATTTAAAAACTGCATAAAAGGGTCCCGACACTGCATAGAAGGGATCAGTAATAATGACATTATGATTTCTCAGCTCATCTTGTTCTAGTATGTGAAATGAGAGTAAGGCAAGTGCAAAATATTAACATTTTTAACCCTTTAAAGTTTGATGGCGTGGCGTGAAAGTCGGTGGCGTAGTATGCACGGCAGCACACATTGTCTTTAGGTGTTCTTGTCGTTCAAAGGTTTAAACTGACAGTGTCTAGACTCTGAGACAAAATAAAACAATGACAACAGAGCAATTTTTTTATTAATTTATTAATGTAACCTGTAGGATCTGCCTGTAAAAGGCATATGTTCATAACACTGGCTCACTCGCCGCCGCACACATAGCAATGTCATGCGTCCACTATCGCCCTCGGCTCGCGTGTAACTAAACGCAGCATCCTATGTGACGTGCGCCTGAGACAGTGTATATCTTTTTATGTATTGATACCTACTACTACAAATACTACATAACCATTTTACACTTCTTTTGTATACATTGTCATTTTTTACGTTTTTATTGAGATATTAAAGCTGTGTTGAGTGCAAGACTTTTACGCTTCTTTTGATTAAACATAAAAAAAAACATATGCCTATGATTATGCCGAACGAACACACGAGAGACGAATTATTTGGCTGAAATTATTCTTGACGTGGGTCTCTTACTAAACGTGACCTCAATTTTTCACGTTGTTTAAGATCGCGTGGCAATCTTTTATAAAAAAATAGGATAATTATTTATTGCACTCCTTTATTAATTAATAAAATATAAAACTATAGCGACTCCTTAGATTTTTGTTCTGTGATGAGGTGCATTTTGTAGGGACAAAGTTAATAATTCTAATCTAAAATATGCTATGATTTTACATAGGATTCGTTAATTAATCAATAGAATCTGCGTAAAAAAGAATATTCAGACCTTTTTCTTTATTTTATAGCTGTTATTTCTGCAATTTTTCACTGAAAATTAAGTCATTTTGAGATCCGTCACGTGTCATGGTCTAAACGAGACTGATCGCCCAACTAATGCGATTTGTGATTTTGCATTAGTTGGGAGGGTGCCATTTTTTCCGTCGGATTGTGTGTCCATGTAATTAATACGTCAATGACACAGATACACATGTTTAACTTATAACACCCCTCCTTTTTGTTCGGGGGTCAAAAAGAGACAACGTATGACTTAGGTGTTTTACAATTAATGAACTTAAAATATTTCCTCATTAGATAGTCCACACTAATGTGTTTTTTATAGATGACATAACCTTTCGAATTTACAGACTTATTGCCGATATTTTTATTGTTATTTTATTATTTTCGGTCTAAATAAATTAGTCTTATTGCGGTATCTTAATGAACAATTCATATTTGATTACATTCTTATATTAAAATTTCAGCTCGAAATGGAGAAAGCCCTAATAAAAGGCGAGTACGATTCAGAAATCGCCATCTTGAATATAGAACAGAAAAAGAAGATGGAGCTAGCAGAACAGGCGAAGAAGATAGAAGAAGAGATAAAGCAGCTGAAAGAGAAGCAGGAAGCGAGACAGAATGATATGAGCGAGAGAGTCGATATTGCTACTATGAAAGTTGAATGGTAAGTTGTAGTAAATAAATATCGGACAACCTCACACAAATCGATCTAGTCACACAGTAAGCTATTATCTATAATAGACTTGTGTTACGGGCACTAAACGATGATCCGACATAAAGCCTGACCAGAAATATATGAGGATGCTCCATATTGCGGAATTTCACTGGAACTAATTTCTTACACTGCCAATGATTTTATGATGGTTTGTCAACAATGTCAATTCATTCGTGGTGATTTATTTAAAAGACAAATATTTAAAATTACCCAAAGAAAATGCCGAAAACCATTCACAGTCGTGAAAGTAAGATTATAAATAAAGTGTACATTGTGTTTATTACACGAAAAACAGTCAGTAAAAGAGTGCATTCCATTAAATGATATTATGAGGTTGACGTAGTGGAACTGACAGGTATTTAAAACTAATGTCATTATAGTGGGTTGCGATTGGTTGCAAAATTGTTGCCATATTAATCTTATAAATAGCGCCCTCTTGACAATCCTCATATATTTCTGGTCAGGCTTTACTTATATTACTTAGATAGACTGGAAGGTGCCCGCAACTTCGTCCTCGTTTTCTTTTCTTTATCATATACGGATAAAAAGTATCCTATAACCATCTTTGGGTGTCCAGCTATCCGTGTACCAAAATTGGTTAAAATTTGTCCAGCCGTTTCGGCGTGATGCGAGGACAAAGGAAGTTGTGAAAACAGATAGCGCCAGACTGGCACGGCGTCGCGCGCCCATACAAAACAAAATACAATACTGCATCACGCTATTAAGATTTTTCCTCTTCATAGAAAACGGATTGTCAATACAAGTCTAGAATTTTATAATAATACTAGCATTAACCCGCGGCTTCGCCCGCGTTCCTATACAATAAAAATTATCCTACGGGAACGATGCTCTTTTTTTTTCAAGATAAAAAGTGGGCTATTTGTTAAAGTTAGGGTATAATCTGCTTATCCCTCTAGCCGTTTTATTGTTGAAAAGTTTGAATGCATTTACTACGGCTGCAGGAGGTTTCCCGGTAACAACTTGACGACAATCGAGATGGCACCAAATACAAATTTAAACATCTATTAGGATAACGTCCATACCTCAAAAGCAAAAATAAATCCCTTATAGGATCACTTGTAGCTGTCTGTGAGTCCGTCTGTTACAACCGACTTCCTGCAAAACTACTGCACCGATTGAATTGCAATTAGGCACAAATGCTTTCAAGAATTTTCATGTCCACAATATTCAAATTCAAATTTGATGCCATTTTTGCAATTAACGTCCCAAAAAACCATGAAAATGACACCCATATTCATATCACCCACAATCATAACGTCATCGCACCCCCACAGGGGAATGGTATTTCACGTCCGCTACGTTGAATTTTAAAATAATTGTTGGACCCGTAATCAGCGACCCGATAAATAATAAAAATAATACCCATGTTGATTTTCAGACTTTGTCAACACATTTCGCCCTTTTAGGGGTTCAATTCTTGAAAGGCCTGAAAAGCGTGTTTACTCATATTGTTAGAAATACTCCTGTGAACTTTCGACTAAAATAGTGTCTCTATTTCACCCCCTTTAGAAAAATCGTTTATTAGCGCGCCCCTATACCCTATAAGGAACCTACATTCTAAATTTGGACTCTTTAGAATCAGCGGTTTGGGCTGTCCATTTAAGAACGACACCCATATTTTTAGACATATTTAGACATTTCTACCCCATTGCACCCTAACATGAGAGATGGTATTACACGTCCGCCATGATGAATTTTAAAATCGTTATTTTTTTAGTAATCAGCGAGTCGATAATCCATAGAAACCAACTCTTTCCTCTTCCCTCTTCCCTTTTCCCTCTTCCCTCTTCCCCCTTCCGGGATACAGGGTACCAAATTATCTAATCTTGTTTCCCCATATAAACTTTGAATCCCCACTTCACCCCCTTAGGGGGTGAATTTTAAAAATCCTTTCTTACTGCACCCCTACACCTTATAAGGAACCTACGTGCCAAATTTAAACTCTCTAGAACCAGCGATTTAGTATTTAGACATTTCAACCCCATTTCACCCCAACAGGGGAGATGGTAACTCACGTCCGCCACGTTGGATTTTAAAATCGTTGCGGTTTTCGTAATCAGCGACCCGATAAACCATGAAAACAATACCCATGCTGATTTTCAGACTTTGTCACCACATTTCTCCCTTTTAGGGGTTGAATTTTCAAAAAACCTGAAACACGTGTTTACTCATTTATTGTTAGGAATACTCCTGTGAAGTTTCGAATAAAATAGTCTAACTAATCCTGTTTCCCCATACAAACTTTGGAACCCCATTTCACCCCTTTAGGGGGTGAGTTTTGAAAAATCCTTTCTTAGCGGATGCCTACGTCATAACATCTACCTGCATGCCAAATTTCAGCCCGATCCGTCCAGTGGTTTGGGCTGTGCGTTGATAGATCACTATGTCAGTCAGTCAGTCAGTCAGTCAGTCACCTTTGAGTTTTATATATATAAATAGAAGATAGATATACTCAAATAAATAACATTCATGACATGACCCAGGAACAGATTCGAGCTCACTACAAAAAATATTGCCCTTGCCGGGATGCGAACCCAGGACCGCCGGCTCAGTAAGCAGTTGCACTACCACTGCGCCAACCACGTTATCAGTCGTCGGTATTCATGATATGATTAAATTAGAAATTAACCTATCCTAATGGGCTTTATTTGTTTAGTGTCTATATTAGGTTAGGTTAATTATTACTAGGTCGATGCAGAGTCAGCCACCGGCTAAGCTTGCACCATAGATTGGAGCGGAGTTTTTTTTTTTTTTTTTCGAAATTTTCTCTTCGTCACGACCTAGCGAAATTTAATTTTTGCATTTTAAAACAAAAATTTCTAAAATCTGTTGAGAACTCGCTGAGATCTGCGCATTGTCACAAAGTCCATTCGAGTCGATCCATGGGAGCTTCGCTCCAATAATACTTTTTATTAGAATACGGTTTTTGATGACGGCTCAAATCATAGCTGATTTGAGCCTCTTTATGAAATGTCAAAAACGATCTGTTAGTATGAAGTCTCTATGAAGATACTGGCTTGTGACGTCATACTAATCACTAACTCAAAACACGTCTTCTTTTTAGTTTTTTTCCAATTCAAAAAAATATACTTAATGTCTAAAAGTTAGTGGTAGTTTATTTGGTTCCGCGTACTTTTTAATGTGCGTTTAGTAGTTTCAATGATATAATGTATTTCCACTATATTCAAATACCGGATTTATCAAAAATCCCAGTGACTATACTTTGGATAATCCCCTTTGGCTATTTTATAGTTCCAATTATCGCTAAAGACCCATTTCCTAAAGATATACATCATTATACATATGTAATAAAGTTTAGGGTTCCCAATAAAATGCAATTAGATTTCGATTGCGTACTTGCAGTGTTAATTTTAGCGGACGTGAGATCGGTCGCATTTCTGAGTTTGTTATAGTTTTGCTTTATATGTGTCACGTATATTTTATTTATTCAGTCTGTATCCACAATTCTACATACATTTGGATATATACATGCTCGTTTATTCTACCATTCTTCTGGTTGTGAAGTTATAAATTATGAACAAAATAAGTGAATCTAATATTTAGTGCCAAAGAAGGATTTCTAAATCTTAGACTCGATCGCTTCGATCGATCGTTTATCAGGTCTCCTAAACATTTTCATTCGCAAAAAGGGTAGTTTTTTCAACAGCGTGCTTGCTCTCAGGATAGTTGTTTGGTAGGTAAGTACGTTATAGTATTAAGTCCGTCTTTTGTGCGATTGGCTGTACTCTTCTGCAGTGATTAATGTCATATTTGATTGAATAAACGTATATCTAACGGCGGTAAAATTTTATAAACCGTGTATGGCTTATTTAAAAACGTTAAAAAAATATACTGTTTCGTAGTATGTTAATGTTCTTTCTATTGATAACTAGCTGCGCCGCGCGGTGTTACCCGGTCATCCTGTGGGAACACTAAATTTATTCGGGATGAAAAGTATCCTATGTCCATTCCCTGGTCTCAAACTATCTCCATACCAAATTTCATCTAAGTCGGTTCAGCGGTTTAAGCGTGAAGAGGTAACAGACAGACAGACACACTTTCGCATTTATAATATTACTTAGTATAGATTAGTGTGATTAATAGCTCATATTTGAAAAAAAAAAAAAAACATTTTATTATTGTTAAGGAACGAAACTTAGACCATAATTATTTCCTATCTAGAAATGTGAAAAGGTTTTATGTAAAACAATTTGTCGTCTAACGTAAATCTGGTGAAACGTTACAGATGAGACACAAAGATATCGTCTGTTGACAGCAAAGCTCGTATCTAAGTATCAATCTACAAACTAGATACGAGGTTTTGAAGTGTAGTGACAGAAATATTAGAGAGTTTTGTTTTTTGATAGGTAACCTTTAACCGTATTTTATTTGTTCAGGATAAAGAATGACCTGAACAACGGCGCGACGGTAGAAGAATTGCAGAACGCCCAAGATATCCTGGACAACGAGACGAAGATCTTTGAGGACCTGGAGTTCCAACACTTGGAAGAAGAATCCGAACTGTAAGTCCTTATTTACCCATAGCATTGATCGTACACCCCAGGCCATAAGTATAGAAAAAGCTTATATTACAATACAAAGTAATTTTCTTATGACATAAAGAACAAATTACTCGATAAAAATTGTAATAAACATTTTAAAATCAATAGCCCAGATTCTGCTTATAAAAATTGACAGTTCAACATTTTGTAGGAAAGCAATAAAAAGGGCAACATGTAACTTTCTCCCGGAGTTAAGTAAGTACTTATATTTCGTTTACAATATTAAGATGTTTTAATAATGGACGAATATAAAAGGAATAAGTTTGTTTCTATAGTTTTAGCCTGTGGTGTACAAAAACACAACCCTTTCCCTCCGAAAAACTAGATTTCCCCGCCAATCTCCGCCATCCTCGAAACCGCTTGTGGCCGACTGACTTAACGACATCCATTTTAGTATTTAAGCGCGGCGCTTTTTTCTTTTTAATTGAGGATCTCTACCATATAACTCCAAATGCCATAAAAATGTGTAGACAAAAATGAGGGGGTTGCAAACATGGAATAATTACTCATATTTTTTTTTCATAATTGCGAAGTTTTAAAATGTAAAACATTACAAATTTCAGCCATTTCAAAATAAAGTCGTACAGTCTACAGTTCACAAACCCACTATTATAAGGGTTAGGATACACTGTAATTGGGATGCTAATACTTTTAACCCATATTTTACTTATATGTGTTATTTTGTTACAGACTCGCGAACCGAGAAGATCTTCAAAACGAAATAATCCTACTAACAAAGAAAATAGAAGCGCAGAAAACGAGGATACTAACACTTAAGTCAGAAGCTAACAGCAACTTAACTTCAGCTCTGGATGAAACGAAAATACTTCAAGCAGAATATGTGAGATTACTCAACGAAGTTGAAGAGATCACTGGTAAAGTACAAGCTGTAGAAAAAGAATTGAAACCTATAATAGCTAAGCTAAACGATTTAGAAAGAACTCAATCGCCAGATAGCGCATTCTATACAGACCAAACTAGAGCTAAGTCGGGAGAATTCGGAGAATCTCCTCAAACTAGCGATAGCGACGATTTAGATGTAAAAGTAACACAATTCGAAGAACACACTAACCAACTAAAAGATAAGTTTAACTCTATCGATCAAATGTCACAATCGATGATTGTAGATATAGAACGACGAGTATGCGACGTCACTGATGACGATAACGAAAGTCCGTCTAAGTCTTCAACTTCTAAAGAGAAGAAAGGATTTTGGGAGCGGAATTTCGATTCATTAAAAAGGAAGAGTAAGGATAAAAAGAAAGAGAAGGTCGACGTTATGTCGCAGAGTTTGAATGAGAACATGTTTTACAATAATGATACTATTGAAAATGATGTTTCGTTAGATAGGTTTAATAGTTTGAGACATTCCAAGAATAAGAAAGAGAAAAACGGACCCGTCAAAAGCGCTTCGTCATCTAAAATTCCGACTTTCGCCGCTTTAGGCAAAATAATCAAAAAGGATTCGTTCGGGAAGAAAACAAGAGATGTGAAAGTCGAAATCAAAGAAGAAGAGCCTAAAAACAGATACGTCAAAAACGCCAAAACGACTGGCGTTGATAACAAATACGTAAAGGCCAAATCGCTATCACCAGACAAACTAATGAAAGAAGACGATATTAAAGAAGAGGAAGAATCCGAACCAAATCAGAAAGGTCACAACGTTTCCTTTGAAGATAGAAATGGTAAAATTCTACACAGGAAAAGCTGCGGTGATGAGCCTAGTGTTAGAGAATTTAATAGGATTTCTGATTCTGGGAAGATTCCGTCGCAGGATGATATTGATAGGATATCTAAAGTGACGATGGATGCACCTATACTGTCCAGTGATACTGATATGAACTCTTTGGGGAAGCGAACCTTGGACAGCTTGATGGAAATTGAGAGGAGGAGGATGGAGATGTTGGAAGAACAGGGTAAGCTACATTAACTACTTATACAATAAAACAATTGCACAAATATAAAGGTCAAAGAAAAATTTAAATGGGTAACCTGTGGAAGAGGGGAATCGAACCCGGTACTTCTGGATTGCCGGTCCAGCGCGTTAACCGCTTCGCTACGCTACCCGTGCGCCAAGAAACCTTTCGAACTTTTGTTTGTGTTATTTTAAGGTTTTGCACCTTAGCGAATATATATAGCCCACAGAGTACCTTTGTATAAAAGCCTTTCAAATAAACAATGCAAAGATCGACACACGAAATATTAGGAAAAATTCGAAAGGTTTCTTGACGTAAGGGTAGCGAAGTGGTTAACCGGCAATCCAGAGGTACCGGGTTCGATTCCCGGTCTCTTCAAATATTTAATGTTTTTAAGTGATATATGATAAAGGTTTTATCAATTTGAGACCTTGGCTATTTGACGTTCATCTCGCCGATAATTTTAAGAAAACAATGAATAATTTCGGTGTCTTTTTTCACAGGTTGCCAAGTAATAGAGAACGAGCGAGAAAAGATATCGGAGCTCAAGCGGCGAGTCCAAGACGAGACCAAAAAGTTGTGGGACCAGCGGTACCGCTCCGAGCAGTCGAAATCTTTCGACAGCGACTGTCAAAGCGTGGAGGCCGAGAAGCCTTATGACAGTATGGTGGACGACAGCCTCAACATGACCAACGTTTATGACGAAAGGTGAGTGATTTAGAACTTCACATCCATACTAATATTATAAATGCGAAAGTGTGTCTGTCTGTCTGTCTGTCTGTTACCTCTTCACGCTTAAACCGCTGAATCGATTGTGATGAAATTTGGCATGGAGATAGTTTAAGATCCGAGGAAGGAAATTATCCCTAAAAAGATTGAAAAGTGAGTAAGTAATTCATGATGACATTGATGACCCTGTAGGAAATATAATGATTAGACCAAAAGCACAATTGCTCTTACATTTGCTTAGGCGCCCCCTTTTATTAATTAAGGTGATTAGGTGGATATCTATCGTGTTGTACGAGGTTGCTTCCATACTTCCAAGTTTCACGTCACGCGGACGTAGTCGCGGGCAAAAGCTAGTAGACTATAAAAGAAAGTACGTTTGGGCAGTAAGCCTATGAAGGGAGGGCCAAGAATTTAAGTAGTTTGGGATCCGCACGAGCTGAAATATAGTCTCAAAATAGAAAAAATACAACGCAAATTCGCCAGATTCATATACGGGCGGCGGTACGGATATTACCCTTATCTGTATCCGTCTGCATTCGTTTCGGGTATGGTAGGATTGGACACGCTAGAGTCGCGAAGGAAACTGCTACTTATGGTGCACTATTATCAGCTACTTAATAATAAAGTTGACAATCCATCTGTGTTGGAGCGAATGGGACTATTCGTCCGGGCGCCGCAGAGGAGCGTGCCGGGGCGCGGCGGCGGCGGCGCGGTGTTGCCGCGGCGGCGCCCGCTCCCGTTCAGGTGCGCACCCGCCGCGGCGACAACGCTCCCACTCAGAGGGCATTGCAGCTGATTAATAATTTGTACTCGCAAGACCCTGATACGGATCTTTTTAATGACAGCCTTGGAGTTTTTCTTAGGCGCGTGAGGCTGTGTCTTGACAATTACGGTGCAATATTATAATAATATTTTTATTTAAGGTAATTTAATTTTAGCACTGACTGTATATTTAATGTAATATTTATAGATTATGTTCATTATCATTATGCTGTACCTATATGGAATCTTAATTTATTAATGATGTGTAAGTGTTTTGGTGTGCAACTGTTAACTTACATGTGTTTGACATTAAATAAATAAGTGAGTTCGTGGCTGCCTAGTACACGCGAGACCCTTAAGTTCTTGAGTGGCACTTACCAGAACACGCAGCGTCGAATACCGCATAATTAGATGAGGCATATGATTAATCACTGAACAACTTTAGCCCTTTGTCCAAAACTGATCGGCTGGTATGATTATCATAGAACATAAATAAGTCAGATATACATTAGTCCAAGAATAAATAAATAAATAAATATCGGACAACCTCACACAAATCGATCTAGTCCCAAATTAAGCTCAAGTAGGCTTGTGTTATGGGTACTAGACGACGATAAGTCCAAGTCTCTCGACAGCGACTGTCAAAGCGTGGAGGCCGACAAGCCTTATGACAGTATGGTGGACGACAGCCTCAACATGACCAACGTTTATGACGAAAGGTGAGTGATTTACAACTTTATACAGGGTGATCAATCCAAATGGGTCAGTAGGGAGAAAACGAAAACTATAAGAGATAGGGAAATCTGTTCAGATTAGGAATCATAGCGTCCAATTTAGATTTAATAGAAACTGCATTTTTTTTATAAATTTCATGCATAATCCGGTCAAAACCGCTGTAAAGGTGGTTGCTAAATTTATAGGTTATCTTATAGTGGGCTGGTTTTCCGCAACTCGACGTCTTACAGCGCCCAATTTGCGTGAAGGGTTGCTGGCACTACTCTTGCCAACCCAACTCTACCAGAAAGTCTACCAGTGCATGATGTTGCCGACGACTTCTGGAAGTGGCCTCGTAGACCCGAAGTGTTGTGCCCGGTATTTGGCCAGACATGATATTCGTAAATGACGTGGGCGGCTGTCTCTTCGGCCTTCATCCAGGCTCTGCGGAAGGTTCTGGTTGCTTATAAATGGAATTCTGTCATAGGCAGCCCATTTGATCACTGCGAACAACATTGCATTTAAAGTGGTCCATGGTTAAGTAAAGTTTAGGAACCACAAACATATGACAATCTCTCTTAAAATCTATATTTTCTATATTTTGAGTTGGATATTATGTTTATAATAATATTGAGAGACAACCTTACACAAATCGATGTAGTCCCAAACTAAGCAAAGCTTGTACCATAAGCACTAGACGACGATATACATAATATTACAATACAAGTACTCTTTATTGCACACCTCATAAAACATACAGGAGAAATACAATGCAAGAAATTACAATTAGAGGTAAACAACAGGCGGTCTTATCGCTTAAGAGCGATCTCTTCCAGACAACCTTCAATAATATTATTTAAATACACTTATTATGTCACTCAGTTAAGCGTTATTTGTCGTATATGTAATCTAACCCTTAAACACTATTGTTTAGCTATAAATAATATATAGACTTAGATAGTACGACATGAACTAGACGGTCACGTTAAAGTAAAACATAGCAATAGGTACGAATAGCACTAGTTAAACAATATGACAACAAAAGACGCTACTTTGATCCCAAGAAAAGCATATAGCTAAATCGTAAAACTGTAATCGATTCGCGCCAAATCCGTACTGATTACAGCACTACACATCGATACCAAACCGGGTCAGTATCGTCCTGATAAGATAATAGGCAGTTGCGTCGCGAATACTGCCCGAGGCTAGCGTGCGTGCCTTTGTTACAAGTAAATCATCGAAAACATACTTACAATAGTGGAAACAGTGGATTCGATATGTGATTGCGTCGCGTATGTCCAAGTTTGTTATACAAGTTATAAAATTATAAAGGATGAGCCTTTGTTAAGAGTAAATTATCGAAAACACACTACTAACACATTAATGGAGACAGTGGATTCGATATGTGACTTTCTTTGCGTCGCATATATCCAAGTTTGTTAAAGAGGAAACGTATCATACTTGATCTACAGAGAGTTAATATGTGACAAGTTTATTGAACGTTGAACAATTGAACGATTGAACGTTGCGTGTGTCCGACTTTGTTAAACTAATTTAAATATGCTTATAATACCTAAGGAGTTCGATATATGATACATTTATTTGGTATATGTCCGACAATTTATGGTATAAGGTATGATAGTCCGATAGTCAAACAGAACACAGATAGAATATTTTTTATTGCACACGACAACACGAAACAAATACAAACACAGAAATGGAAAACTTAAAAATCGTTAAATCATTCGTCGTTGATTCAAATTTCAAGGAAATGGAAGTTTTGGGCAAAAAACGCGAATGTACATTGACGATATTAATCTAGAAATTGGTGACAATATACAGAATAATTTCGGAATTATTCGTGTTTACCCGAATTTACTGACTTTGGAAAACGGCCGACAAAGTTATTAAAAGAATGTGTATCGAATATCGTAGATCTCGTCCTTGTTTAGATAATATTGACTACTAGCTGCGTCGCTCATCCCATGGGAACACTAAATTTTTCGGGATAAAAAGTAGCCTATGTGTCAATCCTGGGTGCTAGCTACGTTCAAACCAAAATTTATCAAAATTGGTCCAGGCATTTGAGCGTGAAAAAGTAACAAACATACACATAAACACACTCACACACTTTCGCTTTTATACTATAGTGTGATTTGCTTTCCGGACCACTATATTATGACCTGTAACCTCGAGTATTTACCATTACTTCACGTGTCTAATTATATCAGATGCTAACTAAACGCGACGCTATGTGTAATGTCATGAATTCTTCAACACGGCTACTCCTTGTATGAGCTGGAATCATGGGCATTCACAATTGGGCACATTACAATCAATTAAAGTGATTGTACCAACTGGGCGATGACTCGTAGTAAATTTGTCTTCTGCCTGTTTAATGAATAGAGAGTTTATCATGTCATTCTTAGCTGTCGAGAAATTTTAGGTTATTCTTTCTTAAAATCGTGAATTTTGAAATCAAAAAGTACCAATGGTTCTGATTCCACAATTTTTTCATTCTATATAATTTTAGTACTTTGCAATGGAAAAACAAAAAAAAAACACAACATTTTTTCTTCTAATTCTAAAATTGTATTAAAAACCATTTTCTATGCATAGGCATTATTTCATGAAAATACAGCGTGATGCAGTACGTCTAACACAACTGTGACACGCGACTCTATGTCGCGCGACAAATACCACCTGTCACTTTCTTTTCCATACCGTGCGAACAAGACAGGTGACGTTGAGTCGCGCGACTAGCGAAGACAACAGAAACAGCTAGACGGATTTTAACAAATTTAGTTTAGGGATAGCTGATGAACAAATATTTTTTTTTTTTACCTGACAACAGGAAATAAAAAAGTTTTACGCAAACGAATTCCACCTTCTAATATGAACGACTCATTCCTGAATCCGTAAATCGTTTGTCCAACCTAGATTATGACTAATATACTTAGTCAGGAAATGCAGCTTTCTCATTAGTTGGAATGAATAACACGCGGCTCGGTGACATATTAATATGGCAGCGGAACAGATTTGGGTCGGCCTTATGAGGACGATCCGTTATACAGGGTGTACATTAATCCGTGTAACATTATTGTATACCTACTAAAACTCACAACAGACCTCCAAAAGAAAAATGCTTGAAAAGGAAACACAGATAACACATAAAATACATTAGAGTTACGCAGGCTATTATCATGAGGTTATTTCGATTTTGATATTATAGGGATCGGAAATTCAGGTGGGTATTTACCTAAAGCTGACAAAATAATCCTATTGCTATCTCACTCATACCACAAACAAAGCCGCCTATACCTACAACTGAACAACAAAGCCGCCGCCAAAGTATAGGTATAAAAGCATCCGAATTTCCGATGCCTAGATATTATGAAACATGCGTAACTATGATATTGTTGCGAAAGTCAAACTTAGCTAGTGATTTACAATACTTACTTTACAAATTTGATAATAATATAAGTATTAACCTTTGAGCGCCACAGTCGGCTGTGGCCGTCAACAAAAAATCGTGCCCCTGACGCCACGTCGGCCACAGCCGTCCAAATTTCAATGATCAAAAACTTTGTAATTCTAACCGCTACAAGTATTTTTCAATCCCTGTTGATTTTGGGGCACATCTTTTTTTTTTACTCTGGCGTCAGTGGCACGGTAAATTGCTAGACCGCTTGGCGGTCAATAGGTTAAAGCGAGGACAAGCACTCGAACGTATGAATGTTGGATTATAATTACGTATATCATATAAAACTCATTAATATTGCAATCTTTAAAAAACACTCAAGTAATAAACGACGCCGAAAGTGTCAAGTTCAATGTCAATAGGTGTCCATGCACTTCGCATAGTGGAGATAATTACAAGCACTCTCTTATCGAGTGATAACGTAATTAAACGAATGCGGGCACACCCAGTGCCGTTGCGTCGATCAGGCGACAACTGCATACAGTTGCAAGCAATTATGCATAAAGTAATTGAAATATATAAACGTAAGCGTACCTTTTAGGGTTCCGTACCCAAAGGGTAAAAACGGGACCCTATTACTAAGACTCCACTATCCGTCTTTTTGTTTGTCGCCAGGCTGTATCTCATGAAACGTGATACGAGTAGCTAGACAGTTGAAATCTACATCGATCATGTATTTCTGTTGCCGCTATAACAACAAATACTAAAAACAGAATAAAATAAATATTTAAGTGGGCTCCTATTCAACTAACGTGATTTTTTGCCCTGTTTTATTTGATGGTACGGAACCATCCGTGCGCGAGTCCGATTTTTTTATTTACTGTAGTCCTTTTTTATGTACTGTACTGTAGTTGAGTAATGAGCATCTTTTACCAACAGATAGGCTTGCGCCGCGGGCCCATACAAATCCTATATCGCTCTGTTAAGATTTTTCCTGAAATAATAATCACTTTCAATAGTCTCCGCTAGCTCGGGCACGTTGAGAGAATGGGAGAGGATTGCGCCGCAAAAACCGCTTATTTGGGACGACTGAGTGGTCGCAGACCCGTAGGCCGGCCTAGATATCGCTGGAGTGATGAAGTCCAAAAAGATCTCAGTGACCTAGGCATCCTTAACTGGCGAGAGCTGGCTCAGGATCGTGGAGCGTGGCGTGATCTGCTGTCGGAGGCCAAGATCCACTTTGGTTCGTTGCGCTCAGTTAGTTAGTTAGTTCAATAGAAAACTGCAGTTAAATCCGATGATCAGTAAAAGTAATACAATGCGCAAATTACGGAGCACCCTGTATGCCAGTGTGACTGCATTCATAAACATCCTCAATACCAATTGAGTCCACAGATGTTTTGACGACGCGACGGACATACATACATGGTTTAGTTATTATCGCTTTAAATAACAGCATTTTACCTTGACACAATAATATTTTCAAGAAAATACGTGTTCCGGTCAAACTGATTTTAACAGCTGATTTTAGTAGGTACTTTTGAAGTTATATTGGTCGGCTCCTCTTTTCTCCTCTGTTCTTTTAAACATGGAACTATACAGATATCAACATGTACTCGTACATTTAAATTTAATGCAAGTAGATTTCACTATTGTTTTGCAACCTTATAATGGGAAATGAACCGATGTGATAATTTTTCGACTTGACAAGGTCGCTGCGGCGTGCTCCTTAATTCCGTATAAACTAGCGTTAAAAAATTAAAAAATCCAGCAATGGACTGGAAAATATTGACATTGAATTCAAATAATAATCCTCATTGATTAGACTAATATTATGACTTATGAATATGAAACTTGTACTCCGAATGTTTACTATGAATCGATTTCACGTGCCATTGCACTTCACTCATTGGTTATTGAAGCATGTTTATAAGATATTGTTATCTAAACATACGTACGTACGTATTAGCAAGATATAACCTAAATTAAAAATATAAAACAACCCCAACTCAAGTAGCTAGACACCATGAAACCCTTATTCAATGAGTGATATAGAAAATGCTACTAAAACTATACATAGTGATATTTGATACGAATAGATTTTGATCATTTTATAAACTGGGGTTGCTATTTTTAATCAACTTCAAAAGACGAGGTTTTATGATCTACTGTATGTTTTTTTATTTGGTATTTCCTTTGGTGTAAAGTTGTTTATTCTATGAAATATGTGGATGTGGACTATAAATTAGTCCATCTCTAATAATTTGGGTATGTTGACCTATGAAAAGTGCTTTAGTGATGTCTCTGTGGAGTTTCAGTGAATTAAAATGACTCACATTATAAGTATATAAATGGCAATGAGCATCCAAGTTTAAGAAAGTGAAGTGTTTTAATTGGTCAATTAAGGACCTTTCCGTGTACCTATAGTTATAATAAAAAGCTACAATGTCGAAAGCAAAGCATAAATCGACCAAGTTCATATGTTGGTGAGTATAAAGTCTATATTTTTTTTTATTTCATCCAAAAAAATCTCACACAAAACGATGTAATTCCAAATTTTGATAATAACGTCGACACTTTATTCTTAAGCCTGCGAGCTGCGTGTAAAATTTCCCTTCACTCGAAAAAATCTTTCAATTTAGGTATCTCTCACTTGTTTATTAAGATAGGCCAATCTAATTGATTTCTACAAACTATAACGCGAAGAAGTCAGGGCCGTCTTAAACTAGGCTGGGGCCCTAGGGCCAGGGCAGACAAGAATTAGGGGCCCTTTTGGAAAGTAAAAAAGCGAATTATAATAACATTTTTTTACTAAGTATGACAATTTATTGTGTGAGAGAAATTGTCGGTCCTTCGGGGCCCCCTGAGAATGGGGGCCCTGGTCACGGGCCCCGGGTGCCCTTTTGGTAAAGACGGTATTGGAAGAAGTCCGTATCTAACGTAGTCACTGCTAGGGGGCGTGGCCTAGAAACAAACTATGATGCCGGTTGTACACACTCGCCGAGACAGGGCGCGACAAGCATTCCGTCCTTCATTTACTCATAGAGTTCCAAAGTGACGGCATGCTGGTCTCGCCCTGTCTCGGCGAGTGTGTTCAACCGGCATGACGGTGAACGCATATATGCGTTGCTGGCAGTGAATGCGTTAAACATTTCGCTGTCACTAAATTGATGGATGATCTTAAGAATATGCTCTTCATTTTCACAATTTTCAATATTAGTCTTAGTTGTATTTGTATGTCACGTATATTATCTAATAATTGTTTATTTGTTTCAGTTCTGGGTTCATGTCCTCATCAATTGAAGAGGTGAGTTGTTGTTTTTACAAAATATTATATAACAAGGTAAGTACTTCAAAATCTTATAGTTATAACCGTTCGAACGAATTCAAATTTCGCCCATGTTCGGTTAGTACCAGACTTAACTTATGTCTATGGTTTTGAAGTGGGCTATCAGAACCAGGCCATCTTTGGCGCAAGTACCTTAAATTAATTATACCATTGTACATACTGATGTACAATAAAAATGTATTAAGGACCTTAATACATTTTTATTGTACAACAGTGTGTTATATAAAGGATAACATTATTCGCTTAATACAAACTGGTTGGTATAAATAGGTCGAAGCTTTCGTTTCCAAAACTAGTTTTTTTTTACATGACTTGAACTGTATCAGGGGTTAGCCCTCACGTAGTGAGTCGGACTTTGTGTGGGAGTATAACCCGCTGAAGGGATTATCTCCGCGCCACAGGAGTGACCTAAACTAGGTGAAAACCTGTACCTAAATTATGTGTCTTCACTAAATGTAACAAGAGAAATGAGAACCAAATAACATAACGAAAATGTATGTAAAATCTGGATATACTTCCAA
Source organism: Apotomis capreana (assembly GCA_947623375.1). NCBI lineage: Eukaryota > Metazoa > Arthropoda > Insecta > Lepidoptera > Tortricidae > Apotomis > Apotomis capreana. Next base: position 7,401,722 of record OX392520.1, read on the forward strand.
ATGTTAAAAGATTCTTTTTATCGGATGAGAAACAAAACAAATATTTGACTAGGAAGTAGTAGACTAATGACGTGTCTATTTATCGTAGTATGATGTCATGATATACATACACATTTGCATACTGCCTATGCAAGAGCTATGCCAATATTATATATGCCAATAGTTGTGACTTAAATAAATATCCTACGCGAAAGGAGTTGTGCGAATCTTGAATTAAAGGTCTACTGTCTAGCTATCACCGTTCTTGAGATACAGCCTGGTGACAGACGGACGGACGGACGAACAGCGAAGTCTCAGTAATAGGGTCCCGTTTTTACCCTTTGGGTACGAAACCCTTAAAATGGCCCTTGGACCGATATCGTCGCTTGATTCGAGAACACGCGACTGCGACATGTGGCCCTTTCAAAGTCAGAGAGAGAGTGATGCAATATGGTAACCCAAGTGGCAAACTTATTCATGGCCTCCTCCAGAATATTCCTCCAGTTGTCACGATGCCTGGTGACCTTCCAGCTGGTAAACTTATCTATCTTCCTGAGATCCCTACACAGACACTTCAAAGTTTTTAAGGCCTGCCTCTCGGTCACAGAACACACTCGCATTTTGTCAAAACGTGACGGATACTTTGTCACTTATTTATCGCGCGATAAAAGTAAACCGTAATTAGGCCCACAGTAGGCGAAAGTAAACAATCGTTGCGCCGTTGTAAAAAGGTATCGTAGCCGGTCCCAGTGACCCCGGAAGATCGAAATTAAAAGTTCGTTTCGCGCCATACCGTTCAAATAGGTATTACTGTCTGCAAAAAGTATTCGGCAAGTATGCAATTTGACAGAAGCCGTAATTTTTTTCATAGTTTGATACTGACCGTATAAACAAACACAATTTTACACTAAAGCACCGAAATTTAGATTATGATCGATGTTTTGTTGACGCCAGTAATTCAGTCATGGGACCGCCCACGAGAATGAAATACTGGGAATGATTATTAAATTAAAATATCGTGGGTTGTTCTAACACAATATGACTCAGGAACAAGTATTCGAGTTCATCACACAAATATTCCCTTGGCCTTGCCGGGATTCAAACCTACGACCGAACCGACTAGGTACCATTGCGCCCATCGCGCCGTCAAATATTACTTTGTATCAATTGTACTTTATCGATATGATACGTAATTTTAATTTTACACCTATTAAAATGGAGTATTACAAAACAATGCTATACAACAATACTTTATTGCACACCAACAAGAAATATGCTTCTTAAGAAATCTTAAATTAAACAACGGTAGACACTAGGTGGTTTTGACATTATCAAAGAGAAAGAAATTGACATAATACTAATGGTCGCGTATCGCTAAAATCAAATAGTGACGAAATTTTGGATAGATTTCAAAGTCAAACATTGCATAGAGGCGTATAGTTACATATAAATTAATATTTTGTGTGTTTCCCTTATTCCCATGTGTTTTCCTTACCCCACCCCACCTTAACCAGAAGAGAACTTTTATTGATCATAACACATAATTTTCCTCATTATATGTTCACAAAACACTTGTGTACTGTTATAAATAGACAACAAAAGCATACCGTTCCTCCCGCGTCACACGCAGAATAGACTCGCCACTCGACCATTAAAAATTACATAAATATACATCTTAGCAAATCGTCGGATACACGGACGGTATTAGAACGGGTTATAAATAAATATACACGGTTTAAAATACGTTTGATAAGCTGTGGCCAAGAAATAAAGCTAATGGGTTATATACACGGTTTAAAATACGTTTGATAAGCTGTGGCCAAGAAATAAAGCTAATGGGTTCGTTTTAGAATATTGAGATAGGCGTGCATTTGTAAGATCGCCATAAATTTTGGTTTTGAACGCTAATAGTGTACGCTGACGCATATTCAAATTGCCGAAACGACTATGGTGATGGATGTGCGCTGTAGCACAACTACGCTTCGCGACTCTTGTCGCGCGACAGCATTGCCCGTCACTCTCTCACGGTACAGCGAAGAAAGAGACAAGTAATATTTCTCGCGAGAAAGAGTCGCATCACGTCACAGTTGTGCTAGAGGTGCAGGCTATACAAAATCTAACTGAGAAGTTCAAAATCCAATACTAATTTGTAACCATATCTGAGAATGGGGTTCTTACACCGCAACATTTTTTTTTGAGGACGTCAATGGATTCTATTTTTTCTTGTGATCAAATATCTGTATGGAACTAACTATACCTACTTAGACTTCTCTAAAAGTCGGAAATGCCCGTCAAAGTTTATAATTCCTACGGAACGTTAAAAAGGCTTTATACATGCAAATAGCCACCTAATCGTGACGTCATTATATGTAATGGGTACCCATATTTGTATGGAGAGTATAAATCATTTGCCATTTTAACCGTGTAAATTATGTGGATCCTAAAAACAATTTCAAAGTTTATTTTTGATTAAAAATAAAAAAACTGGTATCAGCTTTATTCGTCCCATTCGCTTTTCGTTCAACTCTTATTTCGTCTCATTCTGCATTCATCACTCATTCTTTATTCGTCGTGTTCGCCATCTATTCCTATCTTCCTAAGTCCAATTCTATCACTTATCTCATTCTTATTAAGTCTTATTCGTTTTTCGACACGATCTTCCTAGGACTATGTTGTTGTTTGTCCCTTACGTTTTTAGTATCATTCACACTTTATGTTTAGTCCCATTCGTTATTCGTCTCTCTCTTATTTTGGCGTTACTGGCAAATCGTCTTGTTCTTTTCTGGGTACGTTCGCTACTCGTCTCGCAAGATACACGTTTTATTCGCTAAGATAGAAAATATCCATGGTGACGAAAAACGAAAGTAACGAACTTAGAATTTGACTAAAAACGAAAGAGACTAATAACAAATGTGACTAGCATCGAACGTTCCGGAAAAATTGAGACAAATAAGTGAATGAGACGAAAATCTAAAAGGAAGAATGAAGATTGAGTCCAAGGAAGACGGTGACGAACAACGAATAAGACTTAATAAGAATGAGACAAGTTACTGACTTGGACTTAGAAATGTAGGGACAGATAGCGAACACGACGAAACAAGAATGAGTTACGAATGCAGAATGAGACGAAATAAGATTTGAACAAAAAGCGAATGGGACGAATAAAGCTGATACCAAAAAACTAAAATTTTGCGTACCTTTGAAGTCACATATTTCAAAAAATATTATCCTTTTTGACATTTTTTTTTGGTTTCATGACATATTGAGCCAATTTTATTCATATAACGAGAGTATGTTGTACAATTACAGTTTAACATCACTCAACATCCCTATTAGATTGTGTCAATATGTGTATGAGTCGTGTCACCACCTGACTACGTATTCAATTAGGAACTAGAATTTTCCATCCAGAGACAGACATCAAACATGATGAACGAAAGTACCATCTCGTTTTCGAATGCTTTTAGTTTTTATACACATAACTATATTTACATCCGTATTAAACTAACCTTTTGAGCAAACAAGGATATGTAGTTCCTTTTCGATGCTTTGAAAAGTTAGACTGCTCTTGTTATAAATGGTTTTTCAAAAATAACACGACAGGAAAATGGAGATTTATCCATTTCCAAGTTGAATCATATTTTTGTCACGGTACCGCGACATCTTGAACGCATTTGTTGTTTCCGGCGCACGCGCACAGACGACGCGTTCGCTTTATTACTAGACAATTTTGATCTATTTTCGAACTTTGGAAGACAGGAAATCGGATATGAAGCTACAGGTACCTACCTATTGGAGTTATTCGAGATGTGTAGAGTATTTCAAATCAGTGCACTATTGAACCTGTGTGTCAACTAATGATTACCAAGATAACGCTTTACCTATAAATTTATGAAACATGTAATTTCTCATTATTTTTTAATGTTTTTTTTTTTATATTTAATTATTGATACAAAAAACCGGCCAAGTGCGTGTCGGACTCACGCACAAAGGGTTCCGTACCATTGATTTATGAAATTATTTAACGAATTTTTTTTTTTTTTTAATTTAAGCTATTTGTATGAAAGATTACGCGGTAATAAGCGGTTTACGATTTACGAGGTATTAAAAAAAAACTACTTACTAGATCTCGTTCAAAACAATTTTCGTTGGTAGTTTTTATAGTAATGTACCTACATCATATGTTTTTTTTTAGATTTTTCATTTTCTTATTTTAGAAGTTAGAGGGGGGGGGGGACCAATGTTTTTCCACTTTGGAAGCGTCTGTCACGCAAACTATTCGATTTAGAAAAAAAATATTTTAGAAACCTCGATATCATTTTTGAAGACCTATCCATAGATCCCACACGTATGTGTTTGATGAAAAAAATATTTTTGAGTTTCAGTTCTAAGTATGGGGAGCCCCCAATATTTATTATTATTTTTTTATTTTTGCATCAAAATCTTAATGCGGTTCACAGAATACATCTACCTACCAAGTTTCAACAGTAAAGCTCTTATAGTTTCGGAAAAAATGGCTGTGACATACGGACGGACAGACGGACAGACAGACAGACATGACGAATCTATAAGGGTTCCGTTTTTTTGCCATTTGGCTACGGAACCCTAAAAATCGAGGCGTTAGGGTGGTGGAGAGGTTAACACGTTGCACCGGTAATCCAGAGGTACCGGGTTCTATTCCCGGTCTCTTCCGTCAGTCTTTGTGCTTTGATCTTTGTATCAATAGTTAACTATACCTATAGAGACCTTTTTTTATTTTCTTGCGGGATCGAATTCGAAATGACGAGATATGCAAGAGAACCGAGGTTGTAGATATAGCTCAGACAGTCGCCAAACTTAAGTGGCAGTGGGCGGGGCATATTGCTCGTAGAATCGATGGCCGTTGAGGCAGAAAGGTTCTTGAGTGGCGACCGCGGACCGGAAGACGCAGCGTTAGAAGGCCTCCAACAAGGTGGACCGACGACCTGGTTAAGATCGCTGGTAGTAATTGGATGAGGGCGGCGCAAGATCGATCGTTGTGGAGAACTTTGGGGGAGGCCTTTGTCCAGCAGTGGACGTCTATCGGCTGATATGATGATGAGGATGCTGATGATGATGATAGAGACAAGTACTAATGTAACTTTTTGTTTTTTTCTTTTATTTGTTAACATATGTAGGTATTTTAAAACTCGGCATATTTTTTCTACACAGCAGGGCTAATAGTTGAGTGTGACTAGGCGACAAATCTGTATTACTCCTTTGATATCATTTTAAAGTGTTTCGATATCTGTTATAGTTACAAAATTTTCGCCTCGGTATGGGTATTAACCCATTTCTTGGCAAAATACATGAGAAGTCCTCATTTTAAGCCTCTTTGTTATTTAGGAATTAAAACAATATAATTAAAAAAAATATACAAAAAGACGATTAAAGGTAGAGAGAGAGAGAGAGAGAGGACATTTTTAAAAGGTTTTTTCCTATTACTATGGTTGCCTCTGCATCGTTAACTTTAAATGTCATCTCTCTCCAATTATTGTTAATGAATATAATAATGAAGCTAGTTATCGTAAATATTGGTATTGTGGAAGGTTATCTATTGTTCATAATAATATTATAGTGTATCTAATCAGTTATCAGCTTCCGGGAATTAACATGTGTAATACCCTCATTATTCACTATCTGTACAATCAACCAATTTTATTTCTAGGCCACTATAGAACCTTGTCACAATGACAAATATGAGATTTCAAGCGGCTTTCATATTGACGTTCACTGTGACAAAGTACGAAATGGCCTAGGAATCAAATTGGTTGACTGTACCTGCGACTAAGTATACTAATATAACTCTGAAATATTGTTTTCCATCTGTAACGTTTCACGAAATTTTCATTTGTCCGAAAGCCACATGGGAAAACAAAACTAGTTGTTTACTATAATAATAACTGCTGATTTACTATGTCAAAATGACGGGTTTTGCATTCCCTACGTAATCAATACTCATCGATATAAAAGAAAACGTGCATTACGCTGTTAAGATTTATTTTCTTGAGTAATCAACTAAGTCTCACTGCTAAAACCAAATTTATAAAAAATCCTCGTCCCTTTGATAATCAAAACATCTCACATACCGTATGCTTTCGTCACTAATACGTACACGCTTATTTTAATCCTCAGTCTCACCAATTAATCATAATTACAACTCATGGAAAATTCACTGAAAATCGTAAACACGACCATTCAATCCCACCCACCGTTTAGGACATCAAGAATAAACTGTTTTACAAATCCACCAAATCATTTGGGACATGCCAAGGTCTTCGTCCCATTGATTCAAAGGTTATTTTTGTTTAATCTGTGGCACCCTTTTGTTAGTATGCTTGTGGACGAGAGTTTAATATCTCAGTGCGTTTTCGGCTGACGGTCGCAACAGTCAAGGCCTAAACGGCTAATTAAAAAAAAAGTAGATTGGCGCGAAACGAGTGTTGTGATTTTGAATTTGGAATACAGTGCGTTTTAAAGTACCTACATAAACACTGAGAAAAAGAAATGAATGTTTTTTTTTAATACTTTCTATATTAAAATATGCGCAGTTGTGTTTTGGGTTTTAGTGTTGAATGATTTATTCTAAATACACAATTTGTGTTACAATATTTTTTTCTTTTGAGACATGAAATATACATTTTGTTGGAATGTGTTATGTATTAGACAAGTGCATGACAAAAATATTATTCAGACCAACGTGGCATAAGAAGTATGTACACTAAAAACAATAATGTATTGGAGAGATATTTTGTGCATACAATTACCTACATACGTCATTGGTCGTACATTGGCAATTGTCCTGAAAAAGTTTAACATCTTACTGAATTAAATTTGTATGCACGTTTCCGTTGTGCGACGACAGTTAACCATCGAAAATCGTACCTTAAACTTCTATTTTAAGGTTTCTTATTGTGTCGTTAATTTATGTCACACAACGGTACTTTTTCCAATCGCTTTATTTTTCGTATGGCTAACTATGCCTAAATTTAGTACAATTGTTGTCCTTACCCGTTTGAACGCCCAGTTAAGCAATACCTAATCACTCCTGTGACGCGGAGACATTCCCGTTAATGGGTTTGTACTCCCACACAGAGTCCGACCGAACATATTGATAATTTCAACCAACTTTTTAAAGTGAATACTTTAAAAACCAGTTTTGTCAATTTCGAGTAGTTTTCGAAATAAAAATTATCAATGAAAAAATCGAACTGTAGGTTTCAAATATATACCAATAGGTACATCTCAATAGCCCTGTGCTAAGTAGTAACATTGATAATATGTTAAGAAACATGTTATATCATAGAGAGAAAAGTCTAAAACAATCAGCATTTTTGAACGGATAAGGAGCCTTAATAGGAGACTGAGAAATGTCCATTAAACAGCCCTAAATGTGTCAGCAATATCATCGGGAAAACCGCCTATCGACCGCCGAGAAGTACAATTTGCGGTTTTTTATTCGTTCGGAACTCGTAAAAACGTCCGGCTGTCCAAATAGAATCTTTATTTGCTTTAGTTATAAATGAAAACATCGGGACACAGAACGTCTGGTTATGAGTGGCGTGGCGTTAAATTGACGCGTTAAGAAATATAGCGCCTACGCGAATTCCATTGAGCCTGTTTATATACGACAATGATATTATATTATTCTAAATCTACTGGCTCTGTCAGTTACAGATCTCGCGATTTTGCTTCGAAATATGGTTGTCTACAACCGTAAGACCGAAACCCAAACCGTAACCTGAAGAGGGATATTTGGCAGTCCACAACTGTGCGTTTTTCTAGAAATTTCCTGCCTCGCACGACTGCATTGTGGAATGAATTGTCGCCTGCGGTATTTCCAGACCGATACGACCTTCAATCCTTCAAGAAAAGAGCCGTACCTCCCACCTGAAAGGTCGGCAATGCACCTGTGACTCCTCTGGTAAAAGACAGTGAGAACTGCTCTGAAACTATAGCCTTTTAATGCGACCGCATCGAAATAGGTCCAGTAGTTTTTCAAGAAAATTGTAACAGATATACACATATGTAAACTCCAAACGCATATACCGCCCCCGTTCCGTTCCGTCCGTTTGGTAAGAAAACAAAATCAGAAACGTCTGTGATTTGAATTGAAAAAGGACGAGGTTCTCAAGTCTACGTACCTATTTGTTACCTCAAAACTCTGTATTTTAAGAACCGATTTGGTTGAACATTAAAATGATGGTAAAAATCACGTATTTTTTACAAACTCATTCAGCACCCCACATTTTGTGAGAATAGAAGTTGCTTTTAAAGTCGGATTTATTTTCACCATTAAACTGACTATTATGTTTATTTAGAAGCAATAAATAAATAAATGCTTTGAGCGGGATTCGAACTCACGTCCCCACGGCTTTCCGGGCCAGACGGGTGCATTACCAATTATACTATCATAAACCCACTATCCATAGCATCGATTTTTTCAACCAGTTGCTTCATTTCTACATGCCTTAGGGCGGCTACGTAGCGCCATCTACCGTAAAGATTATGTCTTTATGTTCAGATCCATCGTCTCAAATTACGTATTATAAAATTTATAAACATCAGACAACCTCACACAAATCGATCTAGTCCCAAATTAAGTTCAAGAAGGCTTGTGTTATGGGTACTAGACGACGATATACGTACTTATACAGATAAATATATACTTAAATACATATGTAGAACAACCATGACCCAAGCACAAATATTCGAGTTCATCACACAAATATTTGCCCTGGCCGGGATTTGAACCCGGGACCGCCGGCTCAGTAGGCAGGTGCTTACAAACTGAGCCAACCTCGTCGTCGGTCATTATGCTTCGATATAAACATTTAGTCTGATAAAAAAGAGTAGAAATTAAAAAGTGACAATACTGTAGTGCCTACCCCGTTTCCTAAGATTGATTAGAAAGGAGCACTACAGTAATGCCACTTTTTTAATTTGTACTCTTTTTTGTCAGACTGTTGTTTACGCTAGCAAACGTTACTGTTTAATTTAAATTCAAAATATTTATTTCAGACAATGTCCATAGTTTAATGAAGATTGGTTACACTGACTGTATAGTGTCTGTCTGATAGGAGTGATTTAAAAGTGTTGGCATAAATGTATAACCCAAGGAATATAATACTCACAAGGAGAAGAACGCTAACTGCCATACAAGCAAATGCGACATACTCACACACGCACACCCGTACACGTATATGAGTCCTACAGCGCCTCAACGTCAGCCCAGTAACAACTCAAAACCGGAACCGGAAATAGGTGTCATCAGTCAGAAAGTGACAGTTCAATATACGCGGGAAACTTGAATAATCAAAACAATAATATTGCTTTGTTAATCCGCGATATAATAACGTGCCAGTCAATTCGTGCTTACCTTTATATACTTATTTGTGTATTTTAATGCATAATGGTGGGACCATTAAATGCATGATTGCATGAAAAAATACGCAAACAAGTAAGTTGGCACTAATCGACATGTACATGTTATTATATCGCGGATTAGCAAAGCAATATTATTGTTTTAATTAATATGGATTTACGCAAAGTAACGCCTTATTTGTCCAAATACTTAACTGATATGTCAAGAAACCATTGTTAATAATAATAATGTCATACTTAACATCAGTAAGTTAAGTATTTGGAACTGCAGGTTTCCCTCACAACTCTGGAATTAACGTTAATTGTAATCATTCATTTGTATGTGAAATAAAACTAAATCAAGATGAAATCTACATTCTTTACTCAAAGAAAGAAGAATAATATGAGGTATTGCAGATTATAAATTCCGATTGCACACCTTGAATACAGAATAAAATAATATACATCATGAGAAACAATAAAATAACAAGCAAAACGTCCAGCATAACTTGGACACGCGACTCTTTTGTCGCGCGACAAATACTATCTGTAATTTTCCTTTCGATACCGTGCGAGATCGACAAGCGAAGTCGCAGCAAGATATGCTAGCCCTACAGAGGTAAACAACAGGCGGTATTATCGACTAGCGATCCCTTCCATGTAACATTATTTGCTGAGTATCTAACGCTTTTTAGGGTTCCGTAGCCAAATGGCAAAAAACGGAACCCTTATAGATTCGTCATGTCTGTCTGTCTGTCTGTCTGTCTGTCCGTCTGTCCGTCCGTATGTCACAGCCATTTTCTTCCGAAACTATAAGAGCTATACTGTTGAAACTTGGTAGGTAGATGTATTCTGTGAACCGCATTAAGAATTTGATGCAAAAATAAAAAAATAATAATAAATATTGGGGGCTCCCCATACTTAAAACTGAAACTCAAAAAATTTTTTTTCATCAAACACATACGTGTGGGGTATCTATGGATAGGTCTTCAAAAATGATATCGAGGTTTCTAAAATATTTTTTTTCTAAACCGAATAGTTTGCGTGACAGACGCTTCCAAAGTGGAAAAAAGTTGGTCCCCCCCCCTCTAACTTCTAAAATAAGAAAATGAAAAATCTAAAAAAAACATATGATGTACATTACTATAAAAACTACCAACGAAAATTGTTTTGAACGAGATCTGGTAAGTAGTTTTTTTTTAATACCTATTAATACCTAACTTTGCACCTAATTTATATGGGGCGCTATACATACCAGGTGCAAACTTAACTTAACCACTTAGGGATGGAAAGTGTTTGTACGGAACCCTCGGTGCGCGAGTCCGACTCGCACTTGGCCGGTTTTAGGATATTGTGCACTTCTACATTTGATGATGAATCTATTTACGGGTCGATTGCAAAAAATTGTACATAGTTAAAAACTAAGTTAACAAAAAATCACGGTCGCTTCCTTTGTGTGACGAAAGTTAGTCATAGAAAATGTATGGGTAACTTTCGTCACATAAAGGAATCAATTAAGTTTTATTTTGATTAAAGCCCTTAACTATGTACATTTTTTTTTTGCAATCGACCCTCTCCCTTTAATGAAATTATTGGGACAATATACCTGTATATTGTCCCAATAATTTCATTAAACGTTTCGTGAGAAATCTCTAATAATTATTCCTCGTTTCCGAAAATTTTATCACGAGTTAAAATAAATTTACCAGCACATCAGCAAACATTATGATTTTGCTCCGAGATAACAGTAAACGAAATGCGATTTTGTGTCGAGCGAGAGCACAAAGTAACTTTTCTTTTTCAATATTTGGCCACGAATTGTCATTTCTCAGCCTTAGGTTAATTATAAAATTCTAATCATTCTAACTTCACAGCACTCATTTTTATATATAAAAGAGAGTGATAAAAACATAAATCAATTCGATATTCATGTTTCGAATCCAATCTCGAATAAGAACACGTTCCAATACACCCGGCCAAAATTATTATTATTTTGATCTAATTCCTAATGACAACCGTGGTGGTTGTGAGAGACTGGTACGGCAGTGTTGGAATGTATAATTTCAATTATATTATATTGGTATTCCTTTTTATTAGCATTTATCTATTTTTTTATTTATAATATCATTGAAATCAGCAACAAAGACTATAATCATACCTACACTTTAATGGTTGAAAGTACAAGTCCAAAAAAAACGAATTTGTTCTCGCTGTTGAGGCGATGAGGTTGTGTGTGCTACACGAGAGCAAAGTTTTTTGCATCTTGTGCTGTTGAGTCCCTCGTTAGTCGTTACACATGGTTACACTAAGGATTCTTACTAAGGACTCAAAACCAGCACCCGCAACAAAAAACAAATTTGCTCTCTTGTTGCACAAATAATTATAACAATTATAATTATTATATTATCCTATTACAAATACTGGTTTTGACACACATAAACAACACCTAATATTTTTTTTAAATAGTCATTTTCTTCTGCAATGATTTTTCGCGATATTCTCCAGCAAATTCTCTATTCTTAAGGGCAATATATCGCTTGACCACTATGTAAAAACAGTTTTTTTATATGATCAATGTTTGATATTATAGAAATGCTGCTAACGCCCATTGCGTTTACATTATTCCACAGTCTCTCTACCGCATTCATTGTGCGTATCCAACCTGCTGGTGATGGCGGAGGTGACCGTATTCCTTTAAATTTAAGTCCCCGAACAAACTCTTTCATTCGCTTAAATAAATCTAAATGTGGGCTGCGACATGTAAGTGGAGTACTTCTTTCCTCCACGCAGGTCTGGGCTGTCAGCATTTAGGGAGTCAAACAACGCATCAAATTTATTGAGCATGGTTAGACGTAGCATGGGCTTCGGATGGAAGTTCATCTGTAATGTAATTTAAAACACATTATAAAATAAAATTCAATAAATGCAGTAGACATTTCATCGTATTTATTATTATATGAATATTATATATAACTAGCTGTGCCCCGCGGTGTTACCCGCTCAGCCCCGGGAACACTAAATTTATTCGGGATGAAAAGTATCCTATGTCCTTTCCCGGGTCTCAAACTATCTCCATACCAAATTTCATCTAAGTCGGTTCAGCAGTTTAAGCGTGAAGAGGTAACAGACATACAGACACACTTTCGCATTTATAATACGAGTATTAATATGGATATACGTCGTATAGTATATAAATATATGTATCATTGTATTTACTCGTATGGTAGTTAAGTTATATAATACTAGCTGTGCCCCGCGGTGTTACCCGCTCATCCCACGGGAACACTACATTTATACGGGATGAAAAGTATCCTATGTCCTTCCCCGGGACTGAAACTATCTATATACCAAATTTCATCTAAATCGGTTCAGCGGTTTAAGCGTGAAGAGGTAACAGACAGACAGACAGACAGACAGACAGACAGACGGACAGACAGACAGACAGACAGACAGACAGACAGACAGACACACTTTCGCATTTACAATATTAGTATGGATACAGTCATGTATTCACTTGTATCTTAGATGCTCTCCGAACACTTATTTTAATTAAAGCAGTAACGTCTGCTAACGTAAACTAAATGTTTACAAATGAAGCGAAAATTGAAAAATTTCATGGTTCGGACAGGATTCGAACCTGCGGTTAGGTTACCGTACAATGCCCATACAAGGCAGAAAAAGGACTATGGCTAAAAAACTTTAAAAACGAAGTAATATAAATTATTGAGCATGTATGATCAATGATCACATTTCTTGGATCATAGACAACTAAGCAAAATTTAGAGATCGATAGATACATACAGTAATGTAATAAGTTTCTATCAAAAATTTCATTTTAGTGACAAGCTTTTATAGCCGACTGTACTTTTCTCATCTATCTTGGATATCCATCAAATGCTCACTTAGATGATTCTAAAGAGCCCAAACTCGGTAGGATTGCTTTTTCTATTATTGAGTTCCTATGGCCACCTTCCGGCTCCATCATCAAATCAGCCCCATGGTATCATATTATCGTATTGTCATCAAAGTTAAGTAAGTATGCAAAATTTCAGCTCAATCGGTTGACGATATCTGCTTCAAAATAGAGTTGCAAGATTCCACCCGAACAAACATACTTACATACATACATACATACAATGCAAGTTAAATAAAAGCTTGAAAAATTATAGACTTAATTTAATTATCTAACCTGATGCTCAGAAGTCGATGGAACTTGCTCCAGTCGTGGCCGTGGCGCCTGTGAAGTGTCCATGGCGTCAACCAGTTACCCTATACTCTGTAATTAGGAAAAAAAATGCATTTTTAATCGATAACAAATTGAGGAGGATGTCTGTTCGGTAAATGATTGTTCTTAATAATGTCCATTTATATAAATAACGAGTATAAATGCTCACCTGATGCTTAGAAGACGATGGAACTTGCTCTGGTGGTAGCACTTGTGTCGTTTCATGGGCGTCATCCAGATTGTCGATACTCTATAATTTAAACAATTTTATAATGTTTAATCGCTACGAAATGCAGGAAGTTCTTAGTTCTAGTTGAAGATGTGTTTTGGTTTTGTTTGGAAATGAATGGACCGATTGGGTTTGTTTGTTTAATTGTGCCGATTGCCAGCATGTGAGCATCCAATCCTGACATTAAGAAGATCTCGAGGGAACTTTAAATATTTTATAAGCATACATATCGTGATTTGGGTTTTTCAGTAACTCGTTCAGCTGATATCAGAAATACAATTTCATATCGTAAATATGTAAGTATGTTTTTGTTCAAATAATATATAATTTGCTTTTACTCATAAATATGTTCGCGTCATACTCGTTAGTCGCCATAAGGGACTAATTAAATACCTAATAAAATTTAATAGCAAATAGTCAATTAGAAAATATAATAATACTTCAACCAAGAGAAGTGACCGCGCTGACACAGTAAATTCAAATTTAACCCCTCCATTTCCCCAAAGGGATGAGTTCTGTCATAAAAATCGTCTAACAATAACAAACATCCAAAAATTGCCACACACTTTCTCATGTATAATATTAAAGTAGAATAGGACAATCATTAATAGGTATACAGTGAGCTCTCTACAGACAAAATAATTTAATGTCTGAAAAGAATGCGATGGTTACCTTTTCAATTTCATCAGCGTGACTTTTCATCTCCCTTCATCAATTTGATGACATATTCCCTCTTTCTCGGAATAGAATGCATGGTGCAACTTCTAGCGGAGTAACTTTTAGCGGAGTCAACAAAACAGGAGTCCCCGAAGTGTCTCCAGCACAAAACTTTGTGACTGGAATACAACTTCATAAGAGACTATTGACCAGGATTTCTGTTCTGGCCAACAGTATATATGGTTTAAACCTAAAACAAAAATTCCGTAAAATACTTTTGGAACGACACATAACATCAATAATTGCGTAAAATTGAGCAAAGCTGCTTAAACGCACGTAAAAAATGCCAGGAAGGAACCCTGAGGACGAACACCACACGAAACATTCCGTTCCTAACATTTTTTGCGTGTGTAAGCAGTATTTTTTTCTCAATATTATGAGTATTAATAAGATTAATGCTGTATATTTATTCTGAGGGCACGATCTTATCTTATAATATTAATTTAGAATTATGTCATTATGAAAAATAAGTACATACATGAATGGTATCTTACCTTAAGATGTTGGTTTTGCCCGGTTTGGGAAACCGATGAAATACTTTCCGGTTGTCCATATGTGGAGTAATTCCATATTTAGAGCACTTGCGGTATTTATCAACAGACATTTTCGAAAATTTTGGATTTTACCGTAACAGTAGTATCAACGTATAATTCAAGATTTTTACAAGAGAGTACTCTGACAGGTTGCGTTGACATTTCCGTTGATGTTTAAATATCTAGCATAGATTACGCAGCTAGAAGTGACAGCCATAGAGGAAAAAAAATCTTAAGTACTTATCACACTTTATTCAACATTTTGATATGAAAAATAAAATAAATAAATAATTATAAAAGGCAAGTAAAATCAATAATTACTTATTTATACAATTAAAATCATATGTCTTTTAAACTTCGTCATTTTTCTACTTCGTGTTTATGGTTTCATACATATAGACCAAGCTCTATATAGTCCCAGACTCACACTAACAAAAAACCTTGGTCAACGTTATTAGTTCTTCAGTTGAGCACCCTTGGTATAACCACAACTAATAGGAACATTATGTCTATGTGGCTTACGTTCGTAAAGACATCGAATTGGGGCATCAGCTGTTCTCCTAAACCTGTTTTTGTGAGTACATAGTAAACTTTTCGAAGTTACCGTTTGAGCATTTCTCAAAAAGTTTGTCCAAAATTAAGACGTCAATTGAAGTTCAATATAATTTTCCTATTTCGTTACCAATTATTTTAGTAATGTTATATCAATGCTATTATTGTGTTCGATGATTAAGGTTCTGTTATGCTTATATTTTTTAATTTTATATATAATCTGAAATAATGTATTGGAAATGACAAAGAAAATTGGTAACAAAATAGGAAAAATACATTGAATTTTAATTGACGTCTTAATTTTGTACAAACATTTTGAGAAACGATCGTTTATTAACCTTTTTTTATAACATATCCCCTGAAATAAGCTTTAACTTGAATAAATAAATAAAGGTGCTTTCCCACTGGCGTGGAGCTAGGTGGAGCGTATCGCGCTTGACCCATCTTATATTGATCAAAATTGCGCATGCGTGGCAATAGAATCATTGTAATTGGTAAATCCATAACGCCTGCGCCTAGGGCTGCCATCCGTCCGGGATTCCCCGGATTTATTTTTCAAAAAGTGTACTTTTTATGTGAATGAAAAATAAAGCGATAATTAGGGTTCCGTACCTCAAAAGGAAAAAACGGAACCCTTATAGGATCACTTTGTTGTCCGTCTGTCCGTCCGTCCGTCTGTCAAGACCCTTTTTCTCAGGAACGCGTGGAGGTATGAAGCTGAAATTTATATCAATTACTCAGGTCTACTGTCCCTTGAAGCTGTGAAAAAATCAAACTTCTAAGCCAACGCAATCAAAAGATACAGCCGTTTATGCCGCAAATTTTCGACACTTGCAAGGGAATCAAAACCTACAGGGTGCTTCCCGTGAACTCAGAATCTTGAAATTTGGTACGAAGCAACGTCTTATAGCATAGATAAAGGAATAATTACGAAAACCATAATTTTTTTTTTTAATACCTAACTTTGCACCTAATTTATATGGGGCGCTATACATACCAGGTGCAAACTTAACTTAACCACTTAGGGATGGAAAGTGTTTGTACGGAACCCTCGGTGCGCGAGTCCGACTCGCACTTGGCCGGTTTTTTTTTTTTTTATTAATATAATTTTCGGACACGTCCGGGGAAAAAAATGCGATTGACGCCTAATGTCCGGATTTTTTTAAGTCTGTCCGGGTTCGGCGAATTTAGAGATGGCAGCCCTACTCGCGTCGCACAGTGTAAGTAATGGAAATACGAATACGTTACGGTGAAGCATTGTCAAAGTAATTTAGTCAATGACCACCACTTTAGAGTTATTACTCTAAAGTCCACAATTCGAAGTCCTTAGTGTGCCATTCTCCTCGCAATCGTTTAGACAGTATTTAATGCGGTTCTCTGCCTTTTCGCCGAATTATGTTTCGTCAAACGTTTCATTTCGCCAAAAGCATTTTTCACTGAAACTGTAAACTATTTCGGATTGTTATAAAACAAACCTAACCTAACCTGATCTAAAGGATGATATTTACAACAATCCGAATAGTTTACAGTTTCAGTGAAAAAAGCTTTTGGCGAAATGAAACATTTGACGAAATGAAACGTTTGACGAAACATAATTCGGCGAAAAGGAAGTACACCATTTAAGGCTAATACGTGTCGGTCCTGCCCAGGGATAGTGGCGCTACAAACATCTTTCATATGGCAATAATGTGCATGCGTCATATATTTGTGTTACAAAACGTCAGTAGCGATTTGTCAAGGATTTGTCATCAACCATATTCAAAACATTGTTTACCGGAATGCTGCTTAATCCTTCGTTCTTCTTGCAAAATAAATGAATCCTATTGAAAAAACTTGATTTTCATCACGTGGATAGTTTTAGCTTCATTACGCAAACATTGCTTAAAATTTGCGGAATATTTAGTCCTGTTTCCTCTTTGTTTACATCAGTGACATTCACTGACTTTCAGCGTCAGTTACCAAAAATGTGTCGTTGCCAGTAAAATAAATTAGTGCCACTAAAAATCCGCAATATGGCGTTGGATGAAAAACACACACCGTTGGGCTATAAATGGGACACTTTGAATTTCGAACTTTACGGTGCATCGCGTATTTTGAGCAGAAGGGCTGCTCCAATGTTCGACTGTCAAATTGGTGCCATCCCTCTCGATCTCCTGTCAATGTATATTTGAGTGAGTGGAATGGCACTATACGACGGTAAAATTTCGAACATCGGAGTAGCCCTTCAGTAGTGTGGTCGCTCTTTCTGTCTTTACGACTGGCCACGACATCGCGCGACCAGCGGCCATAGTATTGAGCGAGGCACCACGCTCGGACCTTCCACTCCCACCTATGGCCGCCACTCGCCGCCCGCTGGTCGCGCGAAGTCATCGCCGGGCCGTTCCTTGTCGTACTTAATTAAACACATGCCATCTCTCAGCCCATTGACGTAGATAATTTTGTCCGCAGTTGCAAGTAAGGAATTCCCGCACCGAATCCACAGAGGACGAGAAACGCAGCGATGACAGCCGACCACTCAGCCTCGCGTCTGACTTCAGCCGCGACAATATCCGTAAGCATCCCTTCAGTGTTACCCTACTTAGCTACACTACTCGCGAAGTTGGCTGAGGTTGGGCGAATATGATGGCGTGGAGGGCCACTTCGCTGCGGCAACCAACCAACTTCGATTCTTCGCGAGTAGTGTAATGCTAGGGTTACAGTTTCAAACTACTTTTGAAAGGGGATGGATATTTTAGACCCTATGACGGCTCAGGGTAGATTGAGCTGGCGAAAAGCGATTACTAGAGCCGACCCCTACTAACATGGGATAAGGCCGGATAAAAAAGGACGGACTCAGTATTGTATGTTACAGAACTCCCGTCATTCAAGGAACGATAAAATAATTATTTTAATGAAACCCAAAATATTCCCGGAATATCTAATCCATCCAGAAGAATACATGAAGTATGGACAGAATTTCTCCATTGTTGTAACACACAAGATGATTTCGTAGCGTCCGCTTGCCCTGCAGTTGTTGTTACTTAATAAAGAGGCAGCGAAGTTCTCTTTTTTTATAATGACAAGAAACCAGTTGACACTGCCATGCTGGCCCGAGAGATGCTTCTTCACGCTTCATTTGAAGGGTCCCCATATTGTAAGAAGAATGAAACACATTTTGCCTGAACGGATTTTTTTTGACATGAAACCAGTATCGTTCGTTTTTTTTTGACCTGACTCATCGTTTCATGAGATTTCTCCTGATTGCAGTGCCACTCACGACCGGCCCTCGCCGCAGCCGGCGAATCGTGGCGCCATATTCAGCGTCACAACGCCCCCTCACCCGGTACCTACCCGTCGACCGAGAAGACTTCGACCTGCGTCGCCATGTGGAATCCGCCGGTAAGTCACACATTACACCGGGTGATCAATCCAAGTGGGTCAAAAGGGAGAAGACACAAACTAGTACAGATCGCATCGCATTTTGTGAGAAATGAACCGGCATAATTTGAGAAGTATAAATGATTATTTCAGGTCACCAGATTGAGCTGTGCCCCCACGTGACGGTGACCGCGAGCGCGTGTCGCGGCTACCTGCACAAACTCGGCGCCAAGTTCCACACATGGTCCAAGAGGTAAGCCAACACTTTCCACACATTCAACTGGCAAATCAGGTCACTAGATTCAGTTGTTCCAAAATGTTTAAGACCTACGGGCTACCGACACGGCACAAGTTTGATGTTCACCCACTAAGCTTCACACGTGGTATAAGAGGCACACTCGGAGAACTAAATAAGTAGTAGCCTTCTGTTCGTCACCTGATAATACCGACTGAGCCGGAACTACTGTGGCTTAAGTGCCATCTTTCCGCACCTATTCCATTTCTCTCCAATTGTACAGCTTTCCGTTAAATACACATCTCTTTTCTACACATTCCCAATTCTAGATCAGTTATTGTTTACAGTTGTTCTTTTCATTTGTTCATGTAAGGTTTATCTGTTAGTGCGAATTTAAAGAATAAATTAATACATTTCTACAAATTTGGATTTCTTAATCCCATTTTTGTATAGATTTTTATTTAGATATTGAATTTCGAAGGTCTAGTTCTGCTTGCTGAAACGTTCAACAGTGGAACGAAGTGCATAACACCCCTTCTAATGTCCGAGGAACGAGTTGGGATGAATCACCAGAGCTTTTTTATTCAAACAACTTATTTTACCGACCAACTCAATCACAAATCTGTTTAGGTTAAATAAATATGTATTTTCGTGATGCAGGTGGTTTGTCTTCGACCGGGAATCGAAGACGTTCGTGTACTACTGGGATAAAAGCGAGAGGAAACCGCGGGGCGGCGCTTACTTCCAGGCAAGTACCTTTGTATATAAATCTACCGGTATTAATCTACCGGTATCAATCTACCGGTATAAATTAGAGTTGACAGTACTCCAGTATCTTGTAAAGGCTCCAGTAGACAGTAGACTGCGACATAATTATTAAAACGCCTTTCTATGCGAGAAGGTCACCTTTACGAAACTTGCATACCTCTTTCCCTTATTATCGTATGGCATTTATTCCTGAAAATGTTATTTACAAATTTATAATTTAATATCTAAATTAAGTAGCCACTCCCTAGCGCCTTTAGCCTCCCTTCAGCAACATTTATATTTTATTTATCACGCTCGTCGTCTTCGAGAATTTGGCCCCTTCTTTAGAACATCCTCGATTTGGTCTAGGAACATTCGCCTGGTCTTCCTTTCCCAATATTTCCAACAATCTTAAAACTCCTATTATGTATGCTTTCAATATGGCCACAACGGGATTGCATATACCACTTTATTTATATGATTCAATTTTGTTTCCAGGTGATAGAAGAAGTGTACCTGGACCACGGCAACACGTCGAGGTCCCCAACCCCGCAGACCACGTTCATCGTGAAGACCCGCCAGCGCCGCTACTTCCTCATGGCGCCCTCTGGTGAGGCCGCCAGGGTCTGGATCGACGTCGTCTTCACCGGCGCCCAGGGCTACACCGACTACCTTGACTGATTGGGTAACCCTTCAGATATTTACACACATTCGATGGTCTTCAGTCGGGCCTCGACCTAATCTGTCTTTTGGACTTTGGGTTCTTAGGTTTGGAGCTCATAAGAGCTCGGGGTTACGCTATTTTGACTGGTTGTCCAAATGTTCAGACACACTGACTACCTTGAGTGAATGGGTAACCCTTCAGATATTTACACACATTCGATGGCCTTCAGTCGGGCCTCGACCTAATCTGTCTTTTGGACTTTGGGTTCTTAGGTTTGGAGCTCATAAGAGCTCGGGGTTACGCTATTTTGACTGGTTGCCCAAATGTTCGGACACACCGACTACCTTGACTGAATGGGTAACCCTTCAGATTATTGCAGACATTCGATGGTCTTGACTAGTCAGACCTTGACTTAATATCTGTCTCTTTGAGACTCTTTTACTCAAAGGTTTGGAGCTCATAAGAGCTCGGGGTTACGCTATTTTGGCTGATTGTCCCAATGTTCAGACACACTGACTACCTTGAGTGAATGGGTAACCCTTCAGATTATTGCAGACATTCGATGGTCTTGACTAGTCAGACCTTGACTTAATATCTGTCTCTTTGAGACTCTTTTACTCAAAGGTTTGGAGCTCATAAGAGCTCGGGGTTACGCTATTTTGGCTGATTGTCCCAATGTTCAGACACACCGACTACCTTGACTGAATGGGTAACCCTTCAGATTATTGCAGACATTCGATGGTCTTGACTAGTCAGACCTTGACTTAATATCTGTCTCTTTCAGACTCTTTTACTCAGAGGTTTGGAGCTCATAAAAGCTCAGGGTTACGCTATTTTGGCTGATTGTCAAAATGTTCAGACACACCGACTACCTTGACTGAACGGATTACCCTTCAGATGTTTACAGACATTCGATGGTCTTCACTAGTAGTCAGAGCTCGACTTAATATCTGTCTTTCAGACTCTTTTACTCAGAGGTTTGGAGCTCATAAGAGCTCGGGGTTACGCTATTTTGACTGATTGTCCAAATGTTTAGACAATTTTGCTCAGTTATTTTCGAAAAAATGAAAAAAAAATGATTATTTTAGGCTACTAGTTCTGATTTCAACATGGGATCTGAGATCTCGTCCATATATTTACTGTTGTAATTTGCTATATTCCAAGTGAACTTTTGTATTGCAAGAACTGATTGAATTCGGGGTCTTACCTATTATTAAACATTGTCTGAATATTTTCACATATACGATGATGTATTTGGAGCGGCTTTCACTAGATGCAGAAGTGTATACCTCATTGAATATTATACTCTGAATGATCGTATTTGTTTGTCAACATAAAGAGAGACAATTTGAGATGTCTTTGATTTTTTTCTGCACTGAGTTTTATCTTGGTGTGATATTCTGTGGGTTGAAGTTTTTTGGAGAGAATTGAATATTAGGAATTTAAACATTGGGTATGTTTCAAACATAAGTTAAGTTACATGCGAAATAATGTTGAGTTGACACATTTATACTTTGAATATTGAGTCTTTTCCTTTATTGTGATGATGTTTTTATCCACTTAAACGGTAATAGCCAGATGCAGTTTTACTTAATTAAAAAATGAATTCTGGAACAAAAATTATAAAAAATACTTCAGAATCTTCTATATTACTTTCAAAGCTAGCATCTAAGAATGATTTAGCTGGATATAGCTGAACATACTTTATAAAATTTATTCGTTTGGTTTGGCTTGATTTTGTGAAGCCTATCTTTTTTAATCTGCACTATTACTAGTATTAATTGTTTTGCATAGGTATCGTGTGAATATCCTAAAATTTGGATTGGTAGTTATAATTTTATTAATAATATCGTCATATGAGTTTACTTATAAATCGAATATTTCGATTCACGAATAAGAAATCACAGTATTTTTAGTTTATAATATATGTAATTTGATATGAAACAAAATTTTCATTAGGTTACCGACAATAATAGTAACAATACACCGTGCCAAGCTTTGTATGATTAAAATAATATATATGGCAGCTTTATACATCAAGGTAGTTACATATTTAGTGCCTTGCAAAAGACTGAGAGACACATGTGTTATCATATTGTACAATTGTATTAAAATGTACCTAATTATACACAGTCATTTGTATGGATTGAAATATATGCCAATATTATAAGTGCTCAGACTTTTAGTTTAAGGCGAATTCTTATGAATTTTGTATCTAAAAAAAGGTCCTATTAAAAGTACATATTAAAAATTAAGTCGTTTTTGAAAGTTATAGTACCTATACAGTATACGAATTAGGGTATTATTTGGATACAAAATCATTTTGATATACATTTGTAAATAGTACCATGTCATATTATCTCGTTTGATAATATCGTATGCTGGTTCATTAATGACGCGAATTTGACAAGGTACTATAAGTGCAGATGATAATGCCACTTACCATGAATAACAGGACAATTGACTAGAAATATGACTGTCTGATATATGGAAACATTACGCAAATTACGGTACAATTAACAACTTTTAACTAGTATTTGGATTATGTACCATATTTTGTTGAAATATTTCTTTGTTTATTTTCTATTAATCGTCGCATTAGTGACTTCAACTATATAATATACACCTAAACACAAATGTATTATTCATATTATGTTCATATTAAGTTAAAACATTGTGGTTAAAGGTCTAACGTAAAAAAATATAAGCACGCTTATATACCTAATGTAAATGAATAATAATGTTACCATTATTAGCTATATATATATACTGGCAACTTTACATTGCCGAATCGCATGAACGTTGGTCTTAAATAACTGTAACATTGTCAAAATAAAATAAAAAAAAAAAGCTTAGTAACTCGCTAAAACCAATCACCTAGTTAAATGATTAATTTCTCTATTGAGATAATGTAAGAGAATAAAAATGGATTGGTACATATATACATAAATATACATATATAGCGTGTTTCGGAGATTGCGTGAGTTTGTACAATGAAATGGCTAAAACCAATTATTTTAGTCGTAAGGTCACATTATAATTAACCAAGCAAGTAAATAAAGCATTTACATAAAGTTATGTGTTTATATTCCTAACCTCATGTAATGTCAAGGAGTATGAAGTCGTGTGATGAAAATAGATCTCAGTTGTCCTTTTATAAACGATTTCAAAAATGAAGGGTACAGTTACTGAAATATTGCCTTGGCAGCTAGCTAATGTCGTACAGTCTGTTTGATATTTAACCAAACATTTGTCACATCACAGGACCCATATAACGTAAATCTGCGCGACCTATTGAATTGGGTACGTATTACAATGCCGAAGTTCAAAATACCGAATTTCATAAGACCTATCTATGGAAGGAAGGAAGATGGAAGGCCGAAAATTAAAATGTCGAATGTTTATTTGACCGAATGTTTAAAATCCCGAAAGAACGTTTGACCGAAAGGATGAAATCCCGAAGACTGTAATCCCGACGGCTAGAATTCCTACAGTTCAAATGCCGAACGATTAAAATAGTACAACAAAAGGAGCGTTTTTTAGGGATATAAAAAAAAAACTAACCTAACCTAACCCGGCCGTCGGATCTAAGAAACGCTTTTTTTGTTGTAGTTATGATCATATTCTTAAAAGAAAAAAAAATATTTTTTCATTGGCATTTTACTGACAATGGTTGACTTTCGGGATTATAAAATTTCGAGATTCAAAACTTTCGGGATTATAAGATTTCGAGATTTTGAACTTTCGATACTTTCAAAATAGGTCTTTTGAGCATCGGTATATCGAATATCGGCTTTTTGTACTTTCGGTATTTTGATTTTCGGTGTTTTGACCATCGGTATTTCAACTGTAGGTATTATGAACTTTCGGGATTGTAATACGTACCCATTGAATTTCATAAAAAAAACAAGGAATGACATAGTGGTTTTTCAAGTATCTATAAACGTTTTTCACTTTCTATTGTGAGTGAGTCCGGCGGCTCGTAGCTCAAAAAAATATTGATTTACACAAAATAAACAAAAATATATTCAGGTTTAAAAAAAAATTCGTCGATAAAATCGATTTGATCAACCCTTCATAATCGTGAGGTTTGGCAAACAATATGTTTTTGCTACATCACTACAAACATCAACAGAGAACTGTCAAATGTTTGTTATAATAGCAAACACACTGTAACTGTACCAATTCAAAAATTGATGATGATGTAGAGACTAGTCACAGAATACAATACAAAAGAAAGTTATCTTTAATGTTGTGTCACAAGTTAACATTAGGGCCTCCTAAACGGGCCATGTTTTGCTGCAATTGGTGGCCCGGCCATTATTTGCATCTTGCGCTTGCGTAGGGTGTTAGAGAGGGACGGCCATAGTTGCCGGCCACAAATTGCAGCAAAACATAGCCCGTTTAGAAGCCCCCCAAATAAAGGCTGAAAGATCGAAATACTACGTCTATTTTTACGGACAGCCTATGGTAATTTGTTTTTTATTTGGACCTAGGAACACTAATATAGAGCATGCACAACACTAATGGTTGTACATTTCAAGGCTTATTTTTAAAAGTTTTCCAACGTTTTTTTTTTGTATAAATAGCTTTGAGCTTCATGTAGTTTTTATATAATATTTGGTTTATAGTATCTCGGTATAGTAAAAAGCTTCGAAAATCTGCTAAACCTACGGATTTTTATATTATACTAGAGCAACAATTACATTTAAAACCCGCTCCAGACCTTCCGATCCGATCCGATTTAGGTATCGGAAGAAATGACCTAACAATTGCACTACACATTATCCGATTTCTTCCGATAGATCGGGTAATTGCACTACACATTATCCGATTGCTTCCGATAATTCGGATCGCATCGGAAGGTCTGGAACGGGTTTTAGGTCCTGGCTACACAAACACGGGGCATGCGCAATTCGCAATACTTAGTCATTGTGCGCGTGCGCATATATAGCGTTCGTTTACTTCGTTTTCTTAGTTAGCTTTGAGCTGTATGTCGGTGATATTGTGCGGAGCGGGACACTCGGCGATAAATATTAAGGTATGTCACTGTTTAAACTGTTGAAAGAAGAAACAACCGGCTTTTAACCCTTAATTTGGCAATGTACACCAGGATATACAAATTATTTGACGATCTTTTTCTATTTATTTTTAACGATAATTGTTTGCTCTTAACGAGATTTGAACTATCGGCCTTCGCTTGTTTTGTCAATTTAAGGGTTGAAAGAAATTTTGTGGTGGCCCTCTAGATCTGTGGTCTCCATCGTCAGTTCACGTCACCAAATTATGTTTTCTAAGAATTTTAAGAAATTGCAAAAGTAACTAAAAAAATACCTACCCAAATCACGATATATTTATTAATTTCTCCAGGATCAAATCTTCTGGATGAACTGACCTGACGTGGTGACAATGGGACTAACTAAAAGTATAGTGAAACATGTCAACTTTGCCCGCTTTTTTCGTAAAAACCCGAATTTCTCTCTTTTTTTCTATGACGGGATAAAGTTTTTTTTGTGTAACGCATCCATCGTATTCATATGCATGCGTTTATTACGAGAACCATGTTTAAATCTACATTTAACCAACTGTTTTATCAATTTTCACGTCTGGTAAAGTTATCTAAACTTTTGCCAACATTGCCCAAATCGATTATTTTCGTAACTATAGCCCCTACAACGTTAAGATAAGGATCAGTATAAAATCTGGGGTAATAATGGCGTTCCACGTAAATATCTTGGTCTTAACTATACAAACACGTGTGCAATATGGGTGGGCAATGTTACATAGGTATTTTGTATTACTCCATACAAGCCTAATCAAGCAGTTTGAAATTGTCAGGGTTGTAACTTTTGGTTGAGTAAACCATCTTTACCAATACCATTATCAAAATGAAAAATGTATGCATAATATTGGGTACTAATAGTTAGGCGGTTATTTTTTTACTCCACGTTAGAATAATCTAAATAAAAAATCACATTGAATATTCTATGTTTTTGTGTTTTATGGACATGACATGACATGCAGCTACTGCTAAAAGTACAACGGCTTAATAGAAATACAATTTACCTTACCTTAAATACATCTTCTTTGTCGTTTTCACTCTTGGCAGAGTGGTCGTGGTCATCATTTCAGATGTTGGTGGCAAGCTTCACAACACGCCGCCATTCTTCTCTGATAGCCGCCTTCCTCGTACATTCGTGTAGTGACGATGAGCCATTTATTGCAGCTTTTATTTGATCTGTCCATCTCATAGGCGATCTGCCTCGTGGCCTAATACATAACCCTCCTTTACTTACGCAGTCAGGTAAAATTACGACAAGGTGACAACCCTAACCCTTTTTTAGGCTGGGCAATGTTAGCATCCATAGGTTAGCAAGTTACTCGATAACATTGCCCACCATCATAACTCTTGTTTTAATAAGCATTTTTAGTACAAACTACAGTAAAAATGATCTACAGTCCTTATTTTATAACAAGTAATAAGATACATTCACCTGAGGCTCCCCCAATTCCCCCGTTCTGTAAAAAATACACTAGAAGTTCACCTAGAATTGGCCCGCCAAATCACGCACCTTATTCGACTAGTTCCAACACGTTACGAAATGAAGTTGCGCGCAAATGTGATTCCCAGTGATACCACAGATATAATCTATTTTCCACCAAAAATAGTAGTGTTGCCATAACCATCTTGAAATTGTCTACAGTAACGTTTCTTTTTTTAAGTAGCGTTTTGGGCAAAGTTCCCTGTGGAGGCAAAGTTGGCGTATTTCACTTATACCAGGTGTTTCCTGTAATGTTGTCCAGTTTCAAGCGAAGAATCTATGTTTTAATTTATCGCTCCTATTACAGGAAACACCCGGTATACTTACCATCATATACACCTTTATACTTACACAACTATACTGAAACACATTCTAAAGAACTGAGAAAATTCTTTTTTTGCATTCGAAATATTAAGAAAATTTTGCTTTTTATTGAAAGTATGGGAAAATGTGGATGCAAAATGTCCTGTACTTTATTGTTACTATATATCAGTAATATTAAAAGATACAAAGACGTCAACAAGCACTGAATTTACGAATAGTTTATTTTGAAAACATCATGACAGCGTTAAATAATAAATTGTTCAGACACATTTCATTAATTGATAAAACTATTGACAACCAGCATGAGACTAGAGACGTAGATCACTTTGAACATACAATGTAGTAAAAGGGGTAATTTTCGTTAAATAGACAAACACTTCACCAAACATGAACAAATTTTTCCCCGATAGATACTTAAATATACATTTTTCAGAAATCTTGGAAGTATCAAACTATAGATAGGTAGGTTAGCATATTCAAAAATATTTTATATTTTGTAAAAAATTTAATGATATTTCTATTAAACTGATAATTTGAAACGTTTGCCTATAAAACAATTGTAAGTAACTAAAACGTAGTAAAATCCTGAATAATTGAGTATGCCGCTCAAGTATCTTTCAAAATGTACTTACCTACTTATTTGATTATTATAAGTCATAGTCATAGGTTAGTCATAGTTATTTATTGTTTGTGAGAATAGGGGTTACATTGTAGGCACAAATAACAATTTCATACAATTTCACCAGTTCTCTACCTTTTCATGTGTACAATTCGTACACGACATAGACCACATCATTATAAACAAACTCGAAATTTTCAACAACGTTTAATACTTGATCATTCGCCACTACCGAATTGGACCGAGGAACGACTGAAAATTGGTCAAAATGCATAGTGTTAGCGGTCGGATCTGACTATTGTAGCGGAGTTGGAATTGTGCCTATAGCCTATACATTTTATCTTTGATCAAAACCGTACATTTTGTGCCTGATGTATCCGATCATGACATTTCCAGAAATTTAACATCGCCATGATAGTCAATTATGTGTCGATATTTTTTTATCAAAGTTTGACCTATACCTATTTACGTTACAAAATAATTTGAATAATACATGAAAAGTTGAAAACAAATGACATATCCAGAAATTTAACATCGCCATGATAGTCAATTAGGTATGTGTCGATATTTTTTATATCAAAGTTTGACCTATATGTTACAAAATAATCGGAATAATACATGAAAACAATGTATAAATCACCGAAACGAGCAATAGCATGGTTACAAAAGTGATAATGATAATGCAAAACGAAATCATAAAATAAAGGGCTAATTGTAATCTTCATAACTGTACACTCCTAAACACATTCATTTCATGTAGGTAAAATGTTTTGAGTAGGTATGGCCAATAACCAATTAACCAGTGCATTGTGCCAGGTTTATGACGAAATGGTACTTTTAAAAGTGATTAAATATGAAAAAAAGGTTTACACGCAAACGATACAATAAGCCTCTATTTAGAAATGTTGAATTATTGCGAATACATGGTGATATTCGATCAATTGGCAATTTGTGTTACATCGAATTACTGAACCAATATTTAGCGAAACTTGTACATTAGTAGAAGATGAAACGGTGCCCATTACAATATTAAACACATTTATTGATATAAAAAGTGAAATTTTCCTGGGGTCGAGATGGATGAAAAAATGAATAGACAGATTTAGTTTCTTGTATTGATCAATCTATTTACTTGGGCGTCGATTTCTTGCATTTCGCGTATGCAACGATTATAGTTTTTAGCCAATTCACTATTCAGTACAGTCACTTGGTTAGTCAACTTTCCGACTTCGACGCTATAGTTGCAATATATTGCTTCCGCCTCACGACTAGTTTTTGCGTTTCTGCGACCATTCTGAGCCTTTGATTTTAAATCGCGAAGTTGGCTCTCCAATGCTTTAATTTTCCCGTCGATCGTGCTTTTCTCATTTTCATATCTATTTTTTACGTTTATAGACTGCTGTCTAAGAGAGTCGAGCCGATTGTGTACATCCATATCGTATTGACAGAGATATGTAATTGTAGTAGCACGAACAGTTGAAGTGTGGTAGGTACGGAGATAATAATACGACGATGCTCGGTGTTAGAATGAATGCTTTATTAGGTAAATCAGGTTATTTTATACTAAACATCATAATTCCTTTCCTTTGTGTCCACAGTCAATGGCCTTGGCCTTTGCATTAGATCTTGCTATGTCAAGGTTCCACCTGCCGCCTTGAACCTATACGACACGTGTTATAAACTATGATTCTCATGCGTGAATCAGCTGAGAGCTACACAGCATCTTCCCCTGACGTAACGTAACAAATTTTAGTTCTAATTGAATTATTGAGCTGGCAACACTACATGCGCGTACGCACGCACTAAGCCCGAGCATATGGTTTATTATTAAAGTTATCTTTGAGTCAGCTGTCAGTGATACTGTACGTATACGACGCTTCGGCGTACAATATTAAGGTAAGTCATTGTTTTTATTTTGTTGATTGTTAAACAAAAGTGGTTTATGATAACACATATTTTTGTATTTTGTGCCAAGATCAAAATGTGCGCGTAAATCTATTTCCTGTAAGTGTGTAGGTACTTCATTGTTAATAACACGGCTGTAAAACTAGATCAAGTATATGCTTCTAGAAACTAGAAATTGAGCACAACCTAACACTGTCTAATATTGTACTGATAATGTCGAAATCGTGACCAACAATTTAATAAGCTTCTTGTTTTCATCATCTCAGGCACAACTGTAAGACGTGCGACAAACATTGCATGTCACTTTCTTTTAAATACCGTGCGAGCAAGAAGGGTGATGCCGATATGCACGACAAATGAATCGTTTCTATACCCTATGAATGTTAATTTACGTTTATAAACTCATCTACATTAATATCATTGTTTCAAGGAACGCAAGCACACATTGAACTCAAATATTAGAGGCGTTCATTTTTAATCAGTTCAGTCTGTCTGTATACCTATACCTCTATTCTTAGAAATATTCTCTTCTATTCTATTTAATAATTATGGCACAATTACTCAAGTACTTATAAAAGTCTCACTGTAAGTATCGGCCAATAGCCGATATAGACCAAACTAAGTATGACTCAAACCACGCGTTGATTCACATGTTGATATTGTAATCTACCATTGAAATATCTGCTTTAATACGTGTTGTTAATGTTTTCGCCGCTCATTCTAAGCATCATTGTTTCACATTTGTCTGTGCAATAAATATTAATTGAATTAAATGGCGCGACGGTGACGTCACATTCGCACTCGGACGGATTGCAGATAAGGAATAAATTTAAATAATTAATATCTATACTATGTACGTTATAAGTTTAAGTTTTTTTTTTAAGTTAATTATAACTTTTGTATGGAGCATGCTTTCAGGAAAAATCTTAATAGCGTGATGCAGGATCGTCATTTATTTTGTATGGGCGCGCGGCGCATGCTCATGCCAATCTGGCCATCTGTTTGGCATAATTTCCTTTGTCCTCGTATCACGCCCAAACGGCTGGACAAATTTTAACGAATATCGGTACGTAGGGCTGCCATCCGTCCGGGATTCCCCGGATTTGTCATATTTTAGACGCCGTCCGGGGAGATTTCACGGAGTTGTCCCGGACACTTTTTATGTGAATGAAAAATAAAGCGATTGTCTTTTTTATAATTTATTTCGCATAAGCCCGGGGAAAAATTAGATTTATGCCAATTGTCCGGGTTTTTTAAGCCGGGTTTGGCGCATTCAGATATATGTAGTAGCTCTAGGTACAGGGATAGCTGAATATCCAACGATGATTAGGTAATTATTTATAGGATACTTTTTACCGGACCCGAAAATTAGGCGTACGAAGTTGCGGGCACCTTCAACAGCAGTATTATTTACATATAAAATACTTTTGCATTTGTAATTTTAGCAAGAACGCGCTTTTCTTGGTCAGAATCAAACCACAGCCCAGTCACGTACGTGTACCTACACATACTCACACAAAACACAAACGTGGCTTCACAAACTAAACAAACGAACTAAATCGTCGAAGTTCTTGGAAACGCTGATGTCATAAATTCCTATTTTACACGACGCATGTTTACGTTAAGATAAAAAGAGAATGAGCGCTAGTGGGGGCACGCCCTCGTTATCGAGAGGTAATGTTGCCATACAAAATATAGCAGTGTGTTGGAATAAATATGTTTACTTCGTTGGTGAATTTTCTAAGACATTTTATTTAACCCTGCCAAGTGCTGTGTGTGTTCATTTGGCCGCTCTCACGATCCCATATATGCTCAATATATGTTGGGGACAGAGCCGATAAATCGTGTCTTCTCCGTCAAAGATCTGGGTGTAGTGTTTGACACGCGGCTCCCTTTTCACGAGCATATTTTTTCGCTTGCCACTAGCTGCTTTCGGAGACTGGGTTTTGTGATCCGAAACCTTCGCCACTTTCATGATCCGGTGGCCATAAAAATAGTTTACAATGCCTTAGTAAGGAGTAAGCTGGAGACTTCGTCGATCATATGGAACCCCTATGAATCGACGTATGCCTTACTCCTTGAGAAGGTTCAGAAAGCGTTTTTAAGGTTCCTTTATAAAAAAACATCCGGATTTTATCCGTATCTGTACCCAACAAAGTACCTTCTCGGCTCCCTCGGGTACAACTCCTTGGAGGTCAGGCGGAATTGTCATCTGATGATCTCGGCATGTCAGGCCTTGCGTGGTGAGTCGGACTGTCCCGAGGTTGTGGAGCGTCTGGTGCGACTGTATGTCCCTGATGTCCCGAGGATAGCCCTGAGACCTCGACAGCGCGACTTGTTGGCTGTGCCGTCGTCGAGGACCGTGTCGCTCAGGAATTCGCCGTTGCCCGCTCTCACTTCTCAATGCGCTCCTGACATCGATACCCGAGTGTGACTTGTTTGTGTGGCGATGGGCGGCAGTGTGTAGTGAATGCCTGAGATTCTGTGAGGCGATGGATACTAGGTGCTCTACTGTTCCAAATTAAGCTGTTTGTTTATATTATTGTGAACCTTTTATTGTTAATTTAAGTTTTGTGACGCATAGGTTTATAACTGTAATGTCATAAAAATGTTTTTATAAATAAATAAATAATAAATAAATAAATAAATTTACTTTGGTGACCACAGCTTTATTTACGCGAGGAAGAAAAAAACATAACCATTTTTTTTCTTCTTGTAAACTACTAAATATATTATGCTAAACATCCTAAAAAACTCTGTGTAAAGTCAATTTCCTTACATCAATAATTGTTGAAATCATTCTAAAAATAGTCCTTCATCGCGTTTTTTTCATTTTTCTTGCAATCGTCGACCAATAAGATATTTCGATAACGAAACGATGTTTTTTCACAACTTTTTTTAGGAATGCCAAAGAAGAACAAGAAGACCCCAAGTCCAATGAAGGATGCTGTAGTAGTGACCAGCACCGCCACTGGTGGCGTTGCAGGCGCTAAAACTGGTAGGTGCCACTAACCAGGTCCTCTGGCACAACTGTGATACTCTTTCTCGCGCGAGATTTTCATCTATTTCTTTCTGTGCAGTACTGCTAGAGAGTGACAAGTGACGTTATGCCGCGCTACAAGTCGCAAACCATGCTTGTGCTAGACGGACGGGTTCCAAAATGCATAATAACCGAACGTGAGAATTGAGTCATAATCAATATAAATCATTAAGCGGAATCCCTCGCTCGCGATCTTTCATCAGCAGATGACACGGTAGTTAACAAGATTTAATTTTGGACATTTGAAAATAGAAGTTTTGTCGTGCGTCGTGCCTTAAGGAAGAGACGATTTCATTCTGATCGACTCCAAATTCGAACTTCGGATTAACCAGCTACATCATAACAGTTCCATGGAACTAGCAAGTCCATGTAAATCCTGACCACTAATAAATACCTCTATGATGAGGATTGTCAAGAGGGCGTTATTTACAAGATTTATATGGCAACAATTTTGCAACTGCCGGTATAGTCCGAAAACAATTTCCAAGTCCGAAAAAAACAGTTACCATTACATTTATTATTTCCTTTCTACTTGTTGAATATCATTGAAATAAAGTGTACTATGTGTGTACTGTTTGGTTGCGACTTAAACAAATTACAAAAAGAGATAAGCAAACAACTATTAAGTATACAGTTTAAAAGTATCACCTGTTTTTTGATAATAGAGATAACCTCGCCAATCTTTTAATTACAGGCGCTGAGATAGGCGCCGCAGCTGGCACCATGTGTGCCCCGGGCGTCGGGACCGCAGTGGGCGCCACGATGGGCGCTATCGTCGGCGCCGCGGCCGGCTACGCCACCGGCCGGTACATGGCTGACCAGATAGAGGACAACGACTCGTGAGTCCACATTGACAGCTTTGGCTCTAGCTCCACAGTATGGTATTCGAAGTATGGGTTTCCACAGTGAAGTGCCCCTCCACACTATCATATTCGCCCAACCTCGGCCAACTTCGCGAGTAGTGTGGGTCACTTATAACTGCATCCATTGATCAAATATACGAAATGCAACTTATATTGTCCCATCCCAACTGGCATTAGCAGTAATCTATTTTTTTTGTTACAGGAGGAAAGGGAGATACTAATATAATAATAAGAAAACTGTTTATAGTATACAAATACGGATGATAGAAAAATATTATAGGATAATTGGGAACTTTTGGAAACTGTAAAAGTCATGAAATTTAATATATGGTATCTATCTCAAAGACGTCTTTGATACTAAATAAATAAAGTATATTTATATTTAATTGGCTATAATTAAGTTTTAATGGTCCTCCACCCTGCTTTCTATTCTCCACCTTTTGCTTTTACATCTTTGTTTTACAGCATTCAACGTTATGAAGTTTAAACTTTGTATTATTATGTAGGTAGTAATGCATGTGTAGGGCCGAAGCCAACACAATAAAGGCCCAATTAATCTAAAATGCGATTGAGCACCAGCCGCCAGTCGGGACTTATCACTCTACGCATAATGTATGGTAAATTCCCGCACGGTGTAGCATTACTGAAAGAGAAATAAATAAACTACTTATGCCGTGGTTCTATGGTCCGAATCCGGATACCTGCCAAAACAATAACTAAGTATCTCACAACTCGATACTAGCAGGCGGTGACCTGTGTACTAGTGGATACACTAAAATTGGGCAAGTGCGAGTCCGACTCGCGCATTAAGGGTTCCTTACCATAATCTATAACAAGTTTGTTGTATGGGAGCCCCCCTTAAATATTTATTTTATTTTACTTTTAGTATTCGTTGTTACGAGTATAGCGGCAATAGAAATACATCATCTGTGAAAATTTCAACTGTCTAGCTATCACCGTTCTTGAGATACAGCCTGGTGACAGACGGACGGACAGACGGACAGCGAAGTCTCAGTAATATGGTCCCGTTTTTACCCTTTGGGTACGGAACCCTAAAAACGGCCGCGGACACTGGCTACGAGAGGAAGAGAGGGCAACACGGGATACCTCAGCTCTGGGCCTAAAGTGAATAATAAATAAATATTAAGGGACAATCATACACAAATCGACCTAGTCCCAAACTAAGCAAAGCTTGTACTATGGGTACTAGACGACGATATACATAATATATAAATACATATATAGATAACATCCATGACCCAAGAACAAATATTTGCACAAATATTTGCCCCGGCCGGGATTCGAACCCGGGACCGCCGACTGAAATGAAATGAAATAATTTATTCAGTAAGTAGGCCACAAGGGCACTTTTACAAGTCAGATTGTGAGTCTACCGGCATTTCGCAAGAGGAGACCGCTGTTGAGAAGAAAGCCGAAAGAAACTCAACAGTAAGTCATTTTTTCGTGAATTATACTTAAAAACTAATACAATTATATTATAGCTAGGTAATTGATACACATATGTTACAGGACTTACAGGAGATGTACAAGTCTCCAAATCAATGTTTACACTAAAAATTATATAAAATAAAGTGATTTTTTCAGAGATGTAGAAGGTCTCTAGGCGTCACGACACGCAATATAGATCGGTATAATTAATTAATGAAATAATTCAATTCCGTTGAGATGTATAAGGTCTCAAGGAGTCAAAATCAATAACTGATGCAACAAAATAATTAAGTACTTACTTAATTTAGATTCTTAGAGATGTACATGGTCTCTAGGCGTCACAACATGCAAAACAAAATAAATTAATTTAAATCCTTAGAAAAGTGAAGGACTGAATAAGAAACTAATTATACAAAAGAAAAAATAAATAAATAAATAATTAAACTAAATTTCTTAGAGATGTATATGGTCTCTAGGCGTCACAATTTACAAAATAAAAAAATATAAATAATAAATATATGATAATAGTTAAATTTCATTCCTCAGAGATGTATAAGGTCTCTGAGCGTCATTGTACAGTACACTAAGTTTATTAGAGGGAGGTGTATACAGTCTCTAAGTCTCTAAGTAAAAAATAACTTCAGTCGAGTACAGGATGAAGTCTCTCACGTCAGTTCATTGAACACTGGAAAGCAGTTACTACACAACTAATTTGGCCCTTGCTAGTATGAACAGAACGGACTCAGTAGGCAGGTGTCTACAAACCGAGCCAAACGCGTCGTCGGTACAAAGTACTTCGCCGATGAACTTCGTGAGTAGTGTGGAGCTGCTATAATAAATAAAAACAGCTGTCATTGCTGTCAATGTCATATCATAACGCGTTCTGACGTTCCAGTTCCAGTGTCAACTGTCAACTGTCGGTGTCGACACTGACACTGTAGTGTACACGAAAATAATACGCCAAAAATCGTATTGTTGTGTATTAATTTATATTTTTCTCTATTTAATCTGTTCGAATCGTTGAAATAGTCGAGACACAACTGAGTCACCTACACATACCATTAAGATTAAGATCAGCCGTGAATTCGTCGAGAACGCACAATAATGTCTTTAATCAAGAAACTCCAGCTATTCATCAGTTATTGGTACCAAAGATACTTATTGGTTACTGAATTGTATATGGTGGAGCCTTGGGAGAAGGTTGTCATACGTATCCTTTTTATAACAACTATTTACTTAAAATTAGGTTAGAACGTGTTCTAAGGTAGACTTGATTATATCTATGATCATACAGCCAATATCATTACGATCTATTAACACAATCAAGATCTCTCTCTTTTGTAATTTGTTGCTGTTACTAGTAGGTCAGACTACTCTCGACTTGGCTGGAATGAAAATATACACCAATATCTCACCCAACAAATTATTGAGATGTTCCGGTGTCTGATACAAAAATAGATATATTTATGTTTAAGTTTGGCCCATTGTACCTGGCTGTTTCAGCTGAGTTTGTAAAGACTGATGTTCAACTGGTGTTTTCTAAATCCAAAAAACGGTTTTACCCAAACATGGCTTAGCATAGCTTGTATAACGCTTTCATGACTAGGTAAAAAATACTAAAACTATCTCATAGACCGACAAAGCCTGCTAGGTGGGCGCAACCCTTTCCCAGACGCCGATAGAGCCCGCCAGGGTGGTGCTTTTATTTTTTACAGTGGTATAACTTTAAGGTTGTATAGAGCTAACAATTCTCATTTGAAAAAAATAGAAAAAGATGTTCAAAGAGTTTGTACATCCTGGTGTACATTGCCAAATTAAGGGTTTTAGCATAGCAGATGCATGTTACTAGTAGCCCAACTCCCACTTGACCAATTTTTCATATGGGTGTCCACAACCATGTTTGAGAGCTGGATCTGCGCCTGATTGGGCTTAGGTTATAGCATGTCATGTGTAGATCAGATAGAATTTGTTATTATTTATAGGGAATGAACTAAAAATAATGTTATTAAAACTATTGTGAGACATCTTTAATAATGATAAAAAAAACGATTCAAACTCATTTAAAAATTGTCAGGAACGGCCTGAGTTCAAATGTTAAAATGAGTTCAAAACATGTCGGGCCGTTCCTGACAATTTTTACGTGAGTTTAAACCGTTTTTATGATTATTAGGGAATAAAGTAAATTTCAAAATAAATAAAAATCACTTATCTCCTTAACTCCAATACAGATATTGTATTTGTGATCCTCTTCACATTATTCTGGTGGTTCAACACCACCTTAGTTGTCGGAAGCATCTCCAGTCTACGGAACACATCAACTATGCAAGCTATTTCTTAAAATTGCTATACCGGATATTAATTTACCAGGAGGCCTATGATGTTTGCGTTTATCAAGTGATGAATAAGTGACGAGGCATCTGTCACTCACGATCGCATTTTGCCAAAACGTAATGGATCCTTTGTCACTTATTTATCGCGTGGTAAAAGCAACCATCATAGGCCCACAGTTTTGCAGAAAGCAACCAAATTTCTTTTCTAATGTAAAAAGTGATCAAACTTATTTATTGAGCAAGACTTCAGTCACCTAACAAAAAATGTGTGCTGGTATAATAGCTTTCTGCATAACAATGGTAAATTATAATCCATTTCAATACTTATGATTGCAAGAAGTATATTATTGTTATGTATTGTGTAAGGTTTTAATAATAGATATTACTAATATCATTCCAATATGGGGTATAGGTTTCTAAATGTAAGATGGTAGATGGGTTGTTCCTTCAAAAATAGGTTATGACATTTCAACCTTTTAACCACCCTCTTGGTCGACGGAAAACTGTGTCCCAGATGACAAGGTGACAGCAGATAGTACAATCAGCTGCGGAATTGCACATTGTGCAGCCCATAGTACAATGTATAGCAGCAAATGCAAATGACGGTCGCGGCGTTTGTAGCACGTCTTTCCTTCGACGTGGTTTGCAGTCTTTGGCGCGCAAAAGGTTAATGTATATGCTCGTAGATTTTTGCACATGCCACAAAGTATTCTAAACTTTCATAATAAATTGAATAATTTTACTGAAATATATCGTATAAGTACCAACACTATATTAGTTGTTTTTTTTAATCCATCTGAAACCTCATAATTAATCTACATGCATACATCTACACGGAGATGCCGCGATTTTGCGCGACCAGCGGTTGAGCGAGAGATCCGAGCACGGTGGCCATAGGAGTGAGCGAGACACACGTACCGCTCACCGCTGCCTCTGTCGCGTAAAGTAGTGGCATCTCCGTAAAGCTACAGAGCAGCAATTCATCATTCGAATACGTCGCGTCCTGGCGGCCATTTTGTGCGGATCAGCATCACAAATACGCCCTGGGTAACTATAACGCCGGGCTTGTAGACGACATATCCACTGCACGCCCCAACGCCTGCATGTGTAGGAGTATGGTGTGATTGTGGCGCCATCTACTAAAGCTGTGTACACACCAAGCCAACAAACGACAACGAAAGATATTCGTTGGTTCTCGTTCAGCTGTGTACACACCAGGCCAAAGCACGTAGACTAATGGTTTTCGTTGGCCGTGTCTGTACGGCTTATGCAGCTATTACACTTTCCTAAATTAGTCACTAACGACAGGGATGCAGCAATATGTGTGACACGTATAGAGATAGCTCCATCTTTCATTCGTATTGATGCATCGATCCCTCTTGAAGACTTAAGTCGTCCAGACTGGGCCAACGAGGGCCGACGAAACCAATTCGTTGGCGTTCTTTGGCTTGGTGTGTACGCAGCTTTATAGCTATAAGTTTTCTGTCCTATCGGCCGCGAAATCGCTTGTCGCAAAATATTAAAAGGAAACAGACAGATATCATGCGTATCACAGTTGAGCTAGTAGACCTAGAGAATAAAACGAAATATTTGATGCAGCATTATATTTTATTACACTTTCAGATAACTGACACAGTATCCATTAGCGTGGCGACACCATTCCGGCACTTTCTTCGACATCCGCTCCAAATGCTCCAGGCCTTGACAAAACATACTCTTCGAAACCTCAGTGGAAGTCACCGATGGGTCAGACAACCAACTTTCAACTTCATCGTTCAAACTCATCTCAACTTTATACAGGATTTTAGTCAGTAGACTTGATTGCAGCGCTATTTTATCTCCTTGAATATATTTGCCAGTGTTACTGATCACT
The DNA here is from genome assembly GCA_947623375.1 of Apotomis capreana. Classification (NCBI taxonomy): domain Eukaryota; kingdom Metazoa; phylum Arthropoda; class Insecta; order Lepidoptera; family Tortricidae; genus Apotomis; species Apotomis capreana. Next base: position 7,441,286 of record OX392520.1, read on the forward strand.
TGTAACTCTTTATCCATAATCCAGATCAGAATATACTGCTTTTTCTCAGCAGATACAGTGCACTCTAAGACGATTTTGCACATTACTGTGAACTGAAGACCTAGGTTGAATTCTTTAGCCATGCTTTCTATTGTGAATATAAAGTCTGCTGTGCTTGATTGTTCCCCATTTTTGTGGGAAAATATATTTGATTCGTTTCCACTGTGGTAGAGTTTCAATTCTGAGTTGAAGAGTTTGACTGTGTCTTTTACTTTTAGACCCAACCACGCTAAGCATCTATTGCAGTGGTATACTTCTCTCTTAGCGTTGAATTTGTTGGTTTTCTCGGACAAAAGCTTGTTGTTGATGACGAAGAACGTCAGTCTGTATAGGAAATCGTATTTGTTAGGTTTTATAGAGATTTCTGGTGTTTCGCCGCCATGGCAGTGACCGTGGCAGAACCATTCTGACATATCTATATTAGTTGAAGGCAGTTCCAAAATCCTGTCAAACTTAATCACATTATCTGATATGACGTTGGAACAGTTACCGCAGAGAATTTTCACCTCCTCGTTGGATACAAAATTAATCTTCAATTCTTGCGTATCCGTGTTAGTTTGGACGTTGTTGCTGGAAAGCATTTCTTTGTAAAAGTTTCCCCCATCCTTAGGTTCCGTTAGGATACGGAACGATATATTATTCTTATCTATTTTGAGACATGACATAGAATTTGGTATAATTTGGCAGAATTCTTGTATCGGTATAACCGATGCGACTTCTTCATCATCGGAGTAGCAATCCGAGAGACTTTCTATGGACGACAGACTATCGCGTCTTTTGGAATCGTCGTAGTAATTCAGTACAATACAGTTCGATTGTATACTGATCTTCAAATTGCAATTTCTCTTAAAATCAACTCCGGTAGTTATATAAACGTTGCAACTTCGCAATCGGGAGCGCAGCTCCATGAAAATACTCTTAATCAACATTTTCACTTACAACTATTGAAAAATACAAAAATACCTTATTTATCGATCAGCTCAATATTCTTATCATTAATTCTCTGCACATGGCCGTTGGTTTCATAGATTGTGAAAAGATTGTCCATCTCCCTGATGGTGAAGGGTAGAGTTGCCTTTTTGTAGTAATCGCTCATCATTTCGATGTTGTCGATGACTGAGTCGAGGAGGTGGGACTTCTCGGCATAGATGCCGGGCGCCTCGTGACGCAGGTACGTGAAGTGAATGTGCAGGTGGTAGAAGGATGGTTGGTAGTGCAGGTAAATTCGTAACTGGGATCCTTTGACGTTGTATTTCTGGAGAATCGCTTTCTGGAAGAGATAAAATTTAAAACGTTATACTAATAACTAAAGAATATGTTCTGCTGGGGCGATGCTCCCCTGCAGGACCACCTTGCAATCAAATTTACGGCGAAACTATTGCTAAATTTTTTTTTGTTGGTAAGTACTAGAATTATACACGATGATTTTGAATCGGTGATCAGGTACCAACTTTTCTAACTCAGAAACCAATTTTGTCTTAAATTCCTTGTCATCCTAATCTAACATAACTAATCTGTATTTTTAAATACCGTTAAGTTTAAAATAATTTCATTACTCTATTATCACAGTACCCAAAACTATTATTTCTATTTAGCTATACGTAGTTTTTAAAATATTAAAAAGAAAGGTGAAAGCAGCGTAGTCTAAGAATCAGCACTCAAATGACGTCACCTTGTGGAAAAAAATATAGTTGCAATTTACAAAAAGAATAGGTATGTCAATGAGTCTGAATAAAAATAATTTTTCGACAATATGTGCGTCATATCATTCAGACGGGACATTGTTCACGAGACAATGGTGCTCATCATGACGTCATTATCGAGATTAAATCATTAGCATTTATTGCAAAGACTCAGATAACCTTTTACCGCCTTTTTGTCTAATCTTACAATGGAAATAACTATTGCGTCACTTACTCCTAGAACGCAACAATATGTGGGCATATTGAGAATGATGTTAGTTGTAAAGTGTGTTTTGACTTGTACATAAGAAAAAATCTAGTATAGTAGAAATCTTTTTAAAGATGCCGAATGGGTATTGTGTGCTTAAGAACTGCAGCCACAAATTGAACATGGCACCTATTTCAAAGTAGCAGTTTGTGGCGTATTGTTTGTTAGAACAAAACTAAGTTAATTTGTCCTCAAAAAACATTCCTACTATAATCCAAAATTAATAAATGAATAATATATCACCTTTCCCTCGTCTCGGATCCTCTTCAACAATGGCAAATGGCTGCCGTCCAAGTCCCTAATAGACTTGATGCCTCTCTGTCGCACTATTGCCAGCAGATACAACGTCTCCTTGGTCAGACCGTCCCACTTCAGGTCCGGAACCAACACGAAACCCTCCTTCTCACACTTGTTGTTGTGGACAAGTCTATCTGCCTCGCTCTTGCCCTCAAGGATGTTGTAGACCCACTGGAATGAAGATTGCAAGTCTAAGTTTGAAATAGCAAGTAAAAGTCAAGATACAGTAAAAGGTGGATTCAGAAACATGACATTTTGAATAGGGATTCTGTTCCAAACTTAATGTAGGTGAAAACAATGAAATAATGGTCTCCACCACAGTCTCTACACTTTGTAATGGATTATTTTCTAAGAAAAACACGTAATAAACACAATTAGTTAGTAATTCTAATTACCAATTAATTAACCCTTTACAACCGAGCTGATACGATCGTGCGGGTTAACTGCAATTGAATTTGAACCTTATTGTCAGGTTATTGTCAGTTGCAGTTTAACCCGCACGATCGTATCAGCTCGGTTGTTTGATAAAACGAAACTCAGTTAGAAACAGGATACAATAATATTTATTCATGTTCATAAGTACAATCTCTTACAGTGCTTAATTCTCTAATTTCTCATCGTTTTACAATGTTTCTTTTCAATACCGCGTAAAAACCAATCTGACAGTCCTTACTTTTTTTTCCTCTCCCCAGTGTTGTCACTCGACAGTGTGACCAACACAAAATAATGTATAATGTTTAAAAGAAGTATTTAAGCTGCATTTACAAAAACCTTCACACAATGTATTAAAACTATAATTCTACCCTACATTTAGCAAAAATCATCACATTCGGCCATCCGCTCGAGTGCACCTCCCGGTGTATACTTATCTACATGCACATTTTCAAAATTAACTAGACAATTATTAAGTAATCAAGACAAATTCCAGATATTAATTAAATGCCAGATAATGCTAATTCCCTAATGTCAAATATAAATTATTCGATAACAATAATTAAAAATAATATCAAAAATGTATTCTGAGAATCACTGTAGTAATTTATTATTTAGATTATGTGAATATTACAAAATAAATAAATTCTCTAAATAAAAGAAACCAATTTGACCGTAATGGTTGGTGATTTTCTTATATATTCCAGTATTGGGGTGGATCAACTTTTTCTTGTTGTTATTCTGTCCCGTCACCCAGGAGACATTCTAAGAGATATTCTATTTTCAAAATTTTCAAGCGATATTCTTAATAAGAATGGTTTTATAACTGTTGCAATTACAGTATTTTTGTTGAATATTGCTGCCAAAAATCGTAGTTTTAAAGAGAAACCCAGGGGACATCACCATGGCAACAAGCAACAGAAAAAATTGATTGACCCATTGACAATAAATTCCATGAAAAGTAATATTGCTGATTTGATCTGTCAGGAAACGTCCCTCTCGTTTACAGGTTGACCATTTCAATTTATGTACGTATTTCCATTATACATTGTACTCGTATAACTTATCAATTATTATTATCAACACATTGCTGAACCAGGGAGGTAACTCAGTGACTACATTGCTTTGCTACACTTGAGAAGACCATAGTGTAACTAATGCAAAAGTTATCTAAATCTATTTAAATCATCACAGTTGTAAAGGGTTAAGAAAATAATTTTTCATGAAGACTTAGAGAAAGTTAAAAGAGCAAGAAAGTGACTTTTTATGTTCTGATAGTATTGATAGTATAGTTCTGATACTATTTATCACTTCCACTTCATTCACCCTGGACGAGTCATTCATTGTGTGGACGAGTCTTTCTACATGCCCAAGTCCTAGTTAAAAAAATGTAAGAATGCTTTATTCTCTCAAGTTCTGCTTGTGACAAGCTTTTGATAAGTACATAAGCATTTTTCAATGTTATTGACTATGCACATATTACTATGCTACAAAAATTAGGTACCTACTGAAGTGTTATCATAGTTATAGTGGTTGGTTTTGTCAGTAAGTGATAGTAGTTAATATTAAGCTTTGTTAAGATTATTTATAATACCTGTAGATTAAACTGCTCCTTTTCCAAATGCAGCAGAGTCAGTTTTTCATACAATTCCGGTGTCTCCAACACAATGTGAACCTCCTGTTGACTGAATTTGACGATGTGCTTCTCTGTAGCGGGGTATATGATGGTTGTTTTCACACCTGAAAAAAAATTTGGGACAATTTTACACCAATCAATCTAGTCCCAAACTAAGCAAAGCTTATACTAAGGATACTAGACGACAATATAATTTAGTGCATTAACAAGAAATATTTTTTTTGCATGTCTCATGCATTAGTAATTACTATACTAATTTAATATACTGGGATTGTATTTTTGAAATTTTTTTCCAGTTTGCGCTTACTACTAAACGTGAAATAATGTTAAATACGTCATTTTGTGACTAATAGGAATAAAACATTATTTGCCTACAGATATGCTACGCCTTAGCTAAATAATTAAATTAGTTTTAGCAAACCTTATCTGTAAAATTTTCAAGTTCAAAGATAAACTACAAAAAATCACTATTATCCAATAAGAGTTGTCATTGACACAAAGCGACAATTCAGGAAAATATAAATAAGTAAATACGATAATCACGACGCAACAAATGCGTCCAACACGTCAAAATGATGACTAACTTTAGGAAACAAAGAAATCTTTGCTCAAAACATATGGTATCGCATACTTTTACTTTTCATAATCTCACCGTTGATGGAAGGTTTAGGGAAACACTCGAAATTCCCGTAAATATCGTTCTCGAAGAACGTTCGCAGCTCGCTATCTACGGAAAAGTATCCGTCGTTATCCAACTCTTCTTCTTTGAAAGCATTTTTCTCAAGAATAACCAAAGCAACCCCACTCCTGTCCTTGAATTTCCCTTGTACACACACTGTTTTCCTATTTGTATTATTATTTAAAATCTTTTCTAACACAAAGTCTTTCAATTGCAAACTATTTCCGTTTACATTTACATCTTTTTCATTATTAGATTTCAATTTCTTTGAAGAAGGAGGTTCTAAAACATCGTTTTGGCAATTCCCGTCGGACATCTTGTGACATGGTTACCAACATGCAGAAGTTATTAAAAGAACTGTTGTCTATGGTTTATTACAGTTCAAGTAGACTCATATTTTATTTTATTTTGGTTAAGGATACATGAATACCAACATGACACTGCGTGTTCGCATTTTCACATCATCACCAAAAGATGGCGCCACAGAATAATTCATTAATAAGATGAGATCATTAATTTTAAGTTATAATTAATTCATAATAATGTTTTTACAGAAATATGTTTATGAATGAAATATATAATTTAAAATGTACAATTTCAACTTTGTATTTGATTAAAACAAAAAAAAAAGTTGATAAGTGACTACCGTACCCAGATGAAGCCTTATCTTAAAAATATACAGATACAATAGTATAAAAGTACTCTTATGTGAGATACAATTTGTTAAAGTTTCCCACTGCTTAGCAACGGCCTGAAGTCATCTTGCCGCGACTTCGCTTGTCGCGCTGTGTATCTATTTTGTGCTGAGACATGCGAGTCTTAGTCGCGAGAGAAAATTATTACCTAAGTATCTCTTTCTATGCAGTACTATGAAAGAGTAACGGATAACGCTATGTCGCGCAACATGAGTCGCGTAGCATTGTTGTACCAGACGGGCAGTCGAGTTAGATAGTGTGAGAAGTGACCATCTGGTTTTCATCGAGCTAACACGAACACAATACGAGTCGGGATGGCACAATACATCAATTTCAGTCTAAACTTAGCCTAAACGATCCGAGCTCATACAAACAGAATCGGTTATAAGTTATAAAGAACGATAAGAAGCAAGATGGGTTTACTACGCGCCCTGAGCAGCGCTCATTGTCAATGGCGCCGCCTTCCGCTCTTGGTCAGGAAAACGCGACGCGCGTTCGTACCAATTTCCTGACGGCGAGGAATTACGTTACTTTACACAAACAATAAATCGAATACAGTTACGAGCGAATAACATCATAACTTTTGACAGCCAGTAGCCCAGTATACACAAATCCTATAATAATAAAAAATCTAAACAGTCTGATACAATACATGCAGAACATTTCTTTTGCGTTTGGTTTTCAAAATTTCGTTATGATTGGTTAAGTTTAGGAGGAAACCGTCGAGAACGAAATCTCGATTTTTAGGGTTCCGTAGTCAACTAGGAACGCTTATAGTGTCGCCATGTCCGTTTGTCTGTCTGTCCGTCTGTCCGTCCGCGGCTTAGCTCCGTGATCATTAGTACTAGGAAGCTGAAGTTTGGTATGAGTATGTGTATGTAATGTACCTATCACGCCGACAAAACGATACTATAAAAATTCAAAAAAAAATTTTTTTATGCATATTCTCGCTAAGACCGGGCGAGACATGCAGGCCTTCCTTTCTTTACCTATAGGAAACAAACGGGACGGCATGCTTTCCTCGCTTTGTCTCGGCGAGAATGTACACAACACAGCCGCCATTAGTGGTTTTAGGTAGTGCGGGAAGTGATGAGAGCAGTTCCAACAGTCTTGTATCGAGTTTTAACGCGATCACAATGTGAATCGGGTTTCAAATTGATTGATTGTCCAGACAATCCAAACTAAGTGAGTTGTCGGTAATAAAATAAAGAACGTGATAAAATATTAAAAAATAAATACTTGCTAACTTAAAAAAAAAACCCGCGTGATATCCGATATCAGTAAATGAAAAACATCATTGATTAATTTTACTGACTTAATGAAAAAGCAAATAAATACATCATCTACTTTAAAGCCGTCGTACATTTCCTTGATTAGAACGTCTTGAAATAATTCGTAATCAAACAATGATATTTACATTTCTTATTTCATCTAACGAGCTCAATTAACCGAAGGCGGTACGTCAAACAGCCAATTAAAAAAAAACAAACGTTCTAAGTTCAATTCGGACCGGATATAAAAATAAAGAGACCACTTCGTTAGTAGCTAGACGCTCGTTACGGACCTTTTGTGATAAATAAAGACATTATTACGGGGATAAAAAATGATAATGTGCATTTGAACGCTAGAAACGCTATAAAAAACATTCGGTGATTTGATGTTGATTTGTGAGAAGAGAAATAGTCTTATAGGTATGCCCATGAATTTTTTTTATACCAAGATGGGTTCTATCAACGTTGTTCGGGCAAATTCGGCGCGTGTTCGTAGCCACAATTGCGTTCTATAATAAATATAAATAAATAAATAAATATCAGACAACCTCACACAAATCGATTTAGTCCCAAATTAAGCTCAAGAAGGCTTGTGTTATGGGCACTTGACTAGACGACGATATTAAATATATACTTAAATACATAGAACAACCATGACCCAAGCACAAATATTCGAGTTCTATACTATTGTAAGACATTTTTTTTATATAAATTGTAATGAAAATCTTCAAAAGATTTTTCTATGGAGATGGAGAGAGGTAGGTAATTATTTTAGAAAAGCGTAGCGCTATGCAGAAACGTAGCGCAAGCCGTACAGAACCATCTGTTGCTAAAATTTTCCTTGTCATCTCATCACGCCGAAACGGCTGAAAGGATTTTAACCAATCTTAGTACAGGGATAGCTGGACATCCATAGATATACATAGGTATAGGATACTATTGACCTGTCTATGGTAAAGAAAAAAAAATACGCGGAAATAGTTTAAATTCGACGAAGAATCACTAGATTTTTGAAGTAATTTGTTTGATTGACTTTGATAGACATTTTCGCATTTTTTAGATGTAACTGTGGTTTAATCCGGCCCAGGTTTTGAATAATAAATACTTAATTAATTTAATTTGGTACTTAAATATGTACCTAATCCTATCAAATCCATCCGTTTGTCTACTAGCCGACACTGGCGTCATTGAATATTATCACAAACATAATGAATTCAAATCCGTTGTACAGATTTAAATGTGGTGTAATCCCTTTAAAAGAGAAAGCGAGACGTCGTAGATATATAATCTCAGTTAATGTGGATTGTTAATATTCTTTTAAAGTAATAAAAATAATATTCTGACTAAATACCTACTTCGATTATTCCTCGTTAATGGTAGCTATAAACTTTAATTTAAGCATATATTTATGAAACATGTAATGTCTAATTTTTAGGGTTCCGTACCTCAATCGGAAAAGCGGAACCCTTATAGGATCACTTTGTTGTCCGTCCGTCTGTCTGTCGGTCAAGATCCTTGGTATCGAGTTGAAATTAACACCATAATTATACTCAGGTTTACGGTCCCTTGAAGCTGTAAAAAAAATGGTTGCCTGTAAAGTCGGTTTTACGGGCGAAGGAAGATTTTACGAGACAACGTCTTATTCTCGGTAGAATATTTATTGATATGAATCCCTCTTCCCTCTTCCCTCTTCCCTCTTCCCTCTTCCCTCTTCCCTCTTCCCTCTTCCCTCTTCCCTCTTCCCTCTTCCCTCTTCCCTCTTCCCTCTTCCCTCTTCCCTCTTCCCTCTTCCCTCTTCCCTCTTCCCTCTTCCCTCTTCCCTCTTCCCTCTTCCCTCTTCCCTCTTCCCTCTTCCCTCTTCCCTCTTCCCTCTTCCCTCTTCCCTCTTCCCTCTTCCCTCTTCCCTCTTCCCTCTTCCCTCTTCCCTCTTCCCTCTTCCCTCTTCCCTCTTCCCTCTTCCCTCTTCCCTCTTCCCTCTTCCCTCTTCCCTCTTCCCTCTTCCCTCTTCCCTCTTCCCTCTTCCCTCTTCCCTCTTCCCTCTTCCCTCTTCCCTCTTCCCTCTTCCCTCTTCCCTCTTCCCTCTTCCCTCTTCCCTCTTCCCTCTTCCCTCTTCCCTCTTCCCTCTTCCCTCTTCCCTCTTCCCTCTTCCCTCTTCCCTCTTCCCTCTTCCCTCTTCCCTCTTCCCTCTTCCCTCTTCCCTCTTCCCTCTTCCCTCTTCCCTCTTCCCTCTTCCCTCTTCCCTCTTCCCTCTTCCCTCTTCCCTCTTCCCTCTTCCCTCTTCCCTCTTCCCTCTTCCCTCTTCCCTCTTCCCTCTTCCCTCTTCCCTCTTCCCTCTTCCCTCTTCCCTCTTCCCTCTTCCCTCTTCCCTCTTCCCTCTTCCCTCTTCCCTCTTCCCTCTTCCCTCTTCCCTCTTCCCTCTTCCCACATTTTAAAGTTTGAGAATCTGTGAACAGCATGATGACGTAGGCTTGTGTCAGTCACGTGGTTCCCCTTCCCTTCCACGGCGCTACAAAGTATTGCTACAATGACGTCATGTCCACGGCGCTACAAAGTATTGCCACAGATTAGTATTGCTACAATGACGTCATGTTTTTTCGTATGCGCGGCCGGCGTTCATCAATTTATTAGACGTTGTCACGTCAAAAAATAAAACTTTTACGTTGACGTGAAAAAAAGATGCGGCCGTTTATGTCGCAAAAAACGTACATTTCGACACTCTCAAGGGAATCAAAATGATAGGGTACTTCCCGATGACCTAGAACTATGTTTGGCAACTAATATCGTCACATACTACAAATACTTATAAAAATCTGAAAACTATACATTTGTAATAAAATCATAAAAAATGTAGTCCTTTTCAAACATATTTGGAGAACTCGGTTGCGTTAAGTTTGCACCTCATTTGTATCCGGCGCCATACATTTCAGGTGGCCAATTAAGATGGGATAAGTGAAAGTTTGTACGGAACCCTCGGTGCGCGGAGTCAGACTCGCACATGGCCGGTTTTTTTTTTAAAGTGGGTATACACACCCCAATTTTTGCATTGAACCATTCATACAAAGATCCGTAACTTGGTGTAAGAAACGGGGAATCGAACCCGGCTCGCGCGCTACGCGCTAGACCGGCAATCCAGAGGTACCGGGCTTCCCTAGATTCGTATCAAGTATTTGTATGATAGATTTCGTCCTTAGCTTTGTATGTTTATGTCAAAGTGGCTATTTGCCACTATATTTAGCAACCAGTAAATTTTGACCTGTGCTCTAGAATATTTACCACGACCTCACGTGTCTAATAATATCGTTGAGGGATTAGACGCAGAGATAATATATGTCTGATGTTGTGAATTCCACTCCAGATAAGCTGTCACCAATATGAAATAAAATTCGACTATTTACATAGATAAAGAGGGAAAATACAGCAATGAATTAGACAAGGACAGAGTTTATTTCTCAATAGTCATATACTGGCTGTCAAAATTAACACCCTCATAAAATGTCAGCATGTGTGACAAGTTCACGATCTCTATAAACGTTAACTGAACTCTAATTTATTTGACAAGTTATTTAACCTTTTTTCTCCCGCGGGTCCACCTACGTTACAATAGCGGCAAGTTCACAATAAGACACCTGAATAGGTACCGTATTTGTTAGCAGTAAAAATAAATGATTTTATCCCGGCTGTACACTATCACGAAGTTGTCCGAGGCGAAGTTGGTAGAAGTATGACTTACTACTGCGAAGTGCCTCTCCACACTACCATTCATATTCGCAGGCCCGAACTTAGAGTGCCAGGGCCCTTGGCATTCTCGAAACGTTTTTTAGCAAATTAAATAGCAGGTAGTAACCTATTTTAATTGATTAAGAAAGGAGCAAATAAGATCAAAAAATCAAAATCAAAACGTTTATTCTGTAAGTAGGCCTTGTGGGCACTTTCACATGTCTTAATCTGAATCTACCGGCATTGCACAAGAGGAGACCGCTGTTGAGAAGAAAGCCGGAAGAAACTCAAGTAAGTATGGTGCATGTCCCGCTTCTGGGACTGGGCCGCTAGACTGCCTGGGATTCCTTAGTAGTACTCGTTTCGAGGTCGAAAAGATGATTAAAAAATAAATAAAAGACCTCACACAAATCGATCTACTCCCAAATTTAGCTCAAGAAGGCTTGTGTTATGGGTACTAGACGAAGATATACATACTTATATAGATAAATATATACTTAAATATATATAGAACAACCACGACCCAAGCACAAATATTCGAGTTCATCACACAATTATTTGCCCTAGCCGGGAATCGAACCTGGGACCGCCGGCTCAGTCGGCAACCGCGCTGTGCCAACCGCGTCGTCCAATGATTGATAAGATTAATCGATGATTGTTTAAAAACATTTTTTTGTTGACAGGGTGGACAGGACACCAGACACAACATTATGAAGAAAAAAAGAATGTGTGACGTCAGAATAACGACATATGAGGATTAGTATTGGGGATGTATTAATTTCTTGATAACGGGATTTTCGCAAAGTTGACTGAAGTTGGGCGAATGTATTGCTTGTAGGCCACTGTACGTATTGTATGTATGATTAAGATTTAAGTATGTATGACAGTGACAGGGCTAGTGAGTAATCCGGCTGCAAGACATCTCCCTTGGTCTAACGGAGTGTTATGATTTCTTTTAATTGGGGTATATGCGACGCTTGTAAAGTACGGGACACACTGAGACAAAACATGCTTTAATTTGACTTGATTTTTAACCCGCGACGAAAAAGAAGTTATAAGTTTAACATGTGTATTTGCGTATTGTGTATGTGTGTGTCTGTCTGTGGCATCGTAGCTCCTAAAAAGGATGGACCAATTTGAGTGTTTTTTTTTTAATCGAGACTTACCTAGTAGTAGTAGATAGTTTTTAGCTATATTTGGTGGAAATAGGACCAGTAGTTTTCAAGATATTTCCAGCTCTAAATGGAACAAGTGACAAGATCTCAGCCAATACTTATTGAAGCGTAGAACTCCAAGTTTTGTCGTTATGTTCAATTTAGCAGCATCAACTCACTGAATGAGGGTCTCATCATGACCAGTTACTTAAATAAATAATAATAAATAATAACGTCAGATAAGGAAGGTAAATAAGTAGGGAATATTGCGATAGACCCTTATAATTAGTGTTAATTAGGAATAATATTATTTACTATTGTGGCGTCGTTCTATGAAAAGGACAATGGGATAGTATGTGGATAATCTTGCTACTCCCAGTGTGCCCCGGGCACTCTAATGATCGAGATGGCCACTGCGCAGCTGACAGTGTCAGTTTTCCCGCGACGGTGCGCGCGCATAGACTACAAATTTGTATTATTTAGTTTTTTAGCTTGTAGGTTCAATGTTGTCATAAAACTGTGTTTATTGTGAATTGAGGTAAAGTGCCAACAAGTGAAACTAATTTGCTAGTGATGATTTAATAAACTTGAGAATAAAAATAAAATAAAAAAATCAGATTGCTAGGTCAACCATAGGATGTATAAACCTAGGTATATATTTTATAAATAATAAAATATGCGCCTAGGCGCTATTAAATATAAATAAATAAAATGGAAACTTTAAATTGAGATAGAGTTCAGTAGTTAACTTTAATAAATAATAAAACAAAATAAAATCAAATTCCTTACATAAAATTTCACTCTTATATCAGTTTCTTCGTATATTTCGTAAGTATTTTTCTTCGTTAGTGACCAAATAAGAGAGACGAACCGAAAAAAAAAAAAAAAAAAAAAAAAAAATAAGAGAGAAATTAATTATTATTAATTAATAAAATTAAGCTGTACTAAGATTTTTATTTTATTTAGACAGTAATGTGAGATGAAGTAATTTTATTGACTGAATAACGTGGTGCAAAAAGTACGTGTAATACTACAGTCTTATGTTTTTTATGCACCTACAAACATTATATTAAAAATTTAAATCTTTACATATAAATGCTGTCTGCTTATCATACTTAATTCACCTAAAACATTTTTGGCAAACCAGCATAGTCCAGTAAGAATTGAGTAAAATAGACAGTAAACCTTTGGCGATTCTAATATCTTTCGATTTTGGCGTATTGATAAATTATGACTTATGACATTAGAAAGTTATTTTCAAAATTGTATTGTCTTTTTCTCATTAAAAAAACGCTAATTTTTAGGATTTTTTTCAATTGTAACGAATGCATAAGCACAGCTTTTCTAAAAAAAATTTTTTTTTCTAATGTAAAAATTGTACGCCGGTTATCGGTAGATTGTGAAGAAATATAATATAATGTAAGACCTACTTTTCGTACTCACAATATTACAATAAATATGAGTACGAAAAGTAGGTCTTACATTATATTATAGTTCTTCACAATCTACCGATAACCGGAGTAAATTTTTTACATTAACTTAAAATAACAACTACACATACACTAGGTACAATTTTTAATTAAAGTAACTACATGTCAGGTTTCTTAGTTCTATAATACCATAATATAATCTTGGCTACATATATCATTACATAATCAGAATTGTCTATACATTATAATTATAATCAGATGTTGTAGTTATAGTTATACTACCTACATAAATTAATTTATTCAAAATGTTCACTTAAATTGTAGTAAGCTCTCTCAGTACACCATTTGAGAAGCTTATTTTTGTATTCTGGTAGTTCTGACAATTTTAGATCTTAAGGCAGATTATTGAAAAACATTTAGCTTCCACTTAACATTAATAATGCACTCAAACTAAAATCAAGGACTTGAGACGGTATTGAAAGGAAAGGGACAGGTAGTATTTGTTGCGTGACAAAGAATCGGGTGTGATGCTAGAAGTGCAGAGAAAATAATTATTCTGAAGAGTTCAGTAACCGCAATTCGCTTTTTTTTGGCACAACCTGATAACCAATGGACCGTATTCGAATCTCGTAAAAACCCCATAGACTACAAGTTGACTCCATGACGTTTAAAAAATAAACCTTTTTCTCTTTGACCGGATTAAAAACTTTAAGGTTTTATCACACAGTGCGGTAGAGCGTAGTATGACAGAAATTTGAATAAATATGCACTTTAAAGGGTCGGTTTTAAAGCTGTTTGTTATTTAATCTACAATCTGGATGGAAAGGATGTTCGCACATCCGTTTCACAAGTCGCTGCACACATAAATGCCTTTTAATATTTATTTTGCTTTTATTTACTTATTCGTATAGATTCAGATCTACATAAAAAGTTAAATATAAAAAATAAATGACGTCCTTGTACCCAGCTTAAAGTACTTGGCTGCAATAAATTATTATTATCAATACTTCCCATAATTCCTTAGGTAAGTATGAACGCTGTATACTAGTTTTGATTTTTTTATTAATTATTTGAATCTTCCAAAAAACAGATATTATTTTTATATTACCTAGGCATTTTGGTTTGGTACATCAATAAGGAATTGAAGTGATCTGTCATGCAGAATTATTAGTTAGTTCTAGTAGTACTAGTAGTAGTGCCAAGAGTACAAAGTAAGTTGTAACAAAGGGTATCTTTGATCACCAAAACTCATAACAGCTACTTTAAAAGTCAAAAACTCAAAAACAATACACGTGTACGGGGGCGAACTTATTGCTTTAAGGGGTTTCTTCCAGTTATCCTTAATAGAGGTATCATATACGTTTTTAATGCAAGACTATTAGTGTAAAAATGGCGAAGACTTTACTGGTGGTGCTACTGACGTTATGCTCTGTGTACTGTGACAAAGTGTTCAAAAGCATTCCTGTGACGGTGAAGAGTTATGAGAATGATACCGTTTTGCTACCGTGCTACATCCACGACTCAGGTGAGAATAGAACACACACTAAATTCTAGTCTAAAACCTCTACTATGAGCTTCGTTACGTTAACAAATGAGGAAGGCGGAGCCAACGACCATGTTAGGCTTCTAACACGACTCGCACGTAGTGAGTTTTTTTAATAGTACCGCTTTTTTTCGGGAATACCGGCGCGCATTCATAGCCAGTCGTAGCGGTGCGTTTACATCGGCCGGTTGCATTGCCACGACCCTTGACCGTGTCGACTTTTACATCTATACTGTTATAAAATTTTCTAGATTTGTATTCTATTGAGTGGGGTCATGATTTAAGGGGAAATGTTAATACCGTGATGCGGGATCGTCATTTGTTTTGTATGGGCGCGTGGCGCCTATATAGGGAATTGTAGTTCTACAAAATACCACTAGGGGCCCTGTGCTGTACTATTCTTCATACAAATTGTTTACGCCATCGCTAGCGAGAACGGTCACGTCATGATAAGGGTACTACTACTTGTGTCATGGCTGTCGTATCGTGACGATAAATATAAAAGAGACCAATCGATCATTCGAATAATCCTAATCTTTCAATAATACAAAAAAAATATACACCCTAAATACCCTTAAATAAATTACCCTTAAGAGGTCTTAATCCTTTGAATTTTTTTTTTCATGTAACAAATAAATATATTGGTAATTCCAACCAACTATTTCAAGTTTTCCCGGAGTTCTAGATGATAACATACCTATTGCGTGCAGTCGAAAATAAGTAAAAATAAACAATTTTCTGCGTGAACTTTGTCAATTTCGCGTAGTTTTTGACACAAAAATGATCAATGAAAAATTCAAACTGTAGGTTTCAAATATATACCAATAAATCACAATGGCCCTGTTCAAAGTAGGAACATTGATAATATGTTAGGAAACAGTTTGATCTTAGAGAAAAATGTCTGCAACAATCAGCATTTTTGAACGGATAAGTAGCCTTAATAATACGAAAAATTATACACCCTAAATACAATGCCCTTAAATAATCACAAATCCAATCCACCATAACCCGAAAATCACAATTCACAAATATTAAGCAGCCCTGAATATTACAAAGCTCTTAAAAGGATATAAAAAAATAATGAGAATACTCTATGCCCCGACACGAACGCAGCATTCCTTCACAAAGAAAGACATTCGATTTCTAAGTTAATACTTACTGAATAAAGTTGATTTTAAGTTCGTCTTGTTGTTTTGACTTTGATAGGAACATTTTGATACATTTATTATGCAAATGCAATGAATGTACATCTGTCCGTCTTATTGACGGATGACGGATGAACATTAAAGATAACCGATTACTAAACTTGTCTATGTTAAGTCAAAAACAACATTTC
This sequence comes from Apotomis capreana, assembly GCA_947623375.1. Classification (NCBI taxonomy): domain Eukaryota; kingdom Metazoa; phylum Arthropoda; class Insecta; order Lepidoptera; family Tortricidae; genus Apotomis; species Apotomis capreana. The sequence goes on from OX392520.1 coordinate 7,457,465, forward strand.
ATTTTTATTTCATTAGGGCGGTTTGGTCCATGACGTCTAATTCTCCGAATATCTTATTCAAAGAATATAAGTAGTCTTATTTCACGAATATTGTCGATAAAAGAAATAGGTAACGCCTATTTTACCATACACTGACACATATAGGAATCAACCTTTTTTTTACTTCGGTAGGTACTTCCGCTTGGCACTACCAGTGGATTGAAGGAAATTTTTACTTTCCTGTGTAGTGATACTACTGGTAGTGCCTAACTAAAAAAGGGGAATAAGAGATGGACAGATTCGATCTCCAATGTTGGTGGTAACGGCCCGGCCCAGGATCTATCTATTATAGCTAAATCGATGCAGTCGTATGAATGAAATTCAATCTATGGACGGTGTCAAATTTGCGCGACTAGACGTTCAGGGAACAGGCTGTATGTATAAAGATACCAAATTAATATGTAGGTACAGTCAGCAACAAAAGAAACCGTTATTCTCTAGAGAGTCCGTGTGTATATCATTTTGAACATCTGACTTACGTAGCATCTGACTGTATTAGGACAAAAAAAAACGCTACTTATCAAATCTTCGGAACTTATTTAAAACTGAGGATCTTTTTTAACTTATTTTTAACGTTTTTAGCATTATTATGATGGCAGTCAATAGAAACCCATTTTCGTATTAGGGCTTGTGCACAAATCACGTGAGGTTCCATAGGGGGGAGGGGGATTTCACGAAAAAATCACGAAATATCACGTTGGGGGAGGGGGGGGGGGGGGTATAAGGAGACCTCACGATTTTTTTTTTTTCAAATTCGATATTTTTTTCTCGGTTTTGTTAAAAATAAGTCTTGACTTGTTAAATACCTCAAAATAGCAAGTCTATTTTACAAAATTTTGGCGGAAAAAAATACACGTGAGGGAGTGAGGGGGAGGGGGGTTAGCAAAGAACCTCACCAAATATCACCAGGGGGGAGGGAGGGTCAAAAAGTAGCCGAAAAAACCTCACGTGATTTGTGCACAAGCCCTTACAAGAAAGCACAATTTTTATAAACTAAAACGAAATCAGATTAACCCTTCGTCTGTGTCTGATAAGAATCCTGACTACATATTAAGGCCGTCTTTTTGTATTTTTTATCGCATAATATATTTTTTTACTCATTGCAGCTCAAATGAGGCTTGAACGCAAGTTTTTTTTTCTCACATACGAAAGGTTAAACAAAAGAACACTTCTTTAATATAAATAGGTAACTAATGTTTATAGTTGCACACTTAAAAGTAATCATATCAAATTAGTTTGATTACTTTTACAACGTGATTGTACGGAGTAATAAGGCGGCTCGAGCACGGTGTGTTTTCAATGGCCGCTTTTGAGATGTACCATTTTTTTACGACCCAAGTTTAATGTCCAAAAGCTTAAATATTTAGTTAGTTTGGTTCCGTGTATTTTTAAATGTATTAAGTGGTTTCAATAATAGGTACAATTTATATTCACTGTAGTCAAAATGTGAAAAGTTAAATTCATATTGTTTTTGTCTACCATCACTTGTCCTTACCGTTTTGCAGTATAATCCAAGTGAATAGTGATGTCACAACAAAACACTCACTAAGGAGAAAATCGGAAAAAAATTATAATAATAGTTGATTATTATTATACCTATATTACGACTTAATAAAAAAATGGGGACATTATTTTTTAGGTACCTACATCATAAATATGCGAATAAACTAACAGTAACTACTGTAGTAATCCATACGTACACGATTAACTACAGTTGTAACGAGTGTGTAGGCGGCCTTCATTCAAATAAAGTTGTTCAGAAAAACTACACCCATTATTTCAAGCATCAACCAATTACATTAAACTATGTGAACTGAGCTTCAACAGGTGTTTAGATTAAACAAATAGCTACTAACTTTAGTCACAGAATTAAAACATTACAGATATTATGTCTTTTGATCTTTGCGATAGTCTCCTGCTGGATTTGATTGATTGTTTTATACAGATAAGTTTCTGTCAAAAATATCATTTTGGTAAGAAGCTTTTAAAGCTTTTACTATTCTTTGAACATCCATCAATTGCTCACTGAGACGATTCTAATGACCCCAAATTCGGTAGGATTGCTTTATCTATTACAAAGTTTCTAGGACCACTTTCCGGCATCATCACACCAGCCCGACAAGTACCATATTATTGTTGTCCAAGTTAAATAAGTAGATATGTGAAATTTCAGCTCAATCGGTTGAAGACATACATAATCTTCAAAATTGAGTTGTAAGATTCCACTCGAACAAACATAGTTACCTACATAAAATGCTGCTTTTCAGCTGCTTGTTAAATGCCACGGAAGTACCTACTTTGGTTATGGAGTTTTTTTATTTTATTTAAGTAGGTAAATACTTACTACTAAGACTAAGTTAATCGCTAAAGTGGCAAAAACAGGTGCGAGTAATATATTTAATTTTAGCCTTTCTTTAAAATGAAAATGTCTATTTGCCATTGTAACTCAATGCATTCTAAAAATAGACATATTTCTATATATCTACTCTACCTCATGCAAATGTAGTAATAAAGCCAAAATATTGCTAGATTGAAGATATCGCAATGTTCCGTCGAATTAGCGACATACTCTCGTAACAATCAGATATACCTACGTATAGTCACCAGTAGTGTCATGGGTATTTACTCACTTACGCGTAAGATTAATTATTAGAGTAGCTAGATTACTGACTAGCTGCAACATACATCGTTTAGTGTAATGTCAATGGCAATATTTGAGCTAGATTCTGCCTTCAAGATCTATATTTATTCATGATATCATTCTTGGCTTGGCATCGCATACTTTTTTAACAAAAGTGCAAGTCGGACTCGCGCACGATGGGTTCCGTACAAACAATCTAGCCGGGTTAAGTTAAGTTTGCACCAGGTAATGCATGAGGTGCAAAGTTAACGCAATCGGTCACTTTTGTTGTATGGAGGCGCCACTTATATATTCTGTTTTTAGCATTTTTTGTTATAGATGGCAACATAAATAAATATCATCTGTGGAAATTTCAGATTCAGATTCAGATTTCTTTATTTCTCAATAGTTTTACATAATTTACAAAATAATATAATAATTAACCATAATTTACCCTTCCCTTGCTCGGAATTCAAATTAAACACTCGTAGCCAAAAAACAACTTTAGCCTCTTGTTGCACAAAATAACTGAAATAGTTTTTGAAATACATTATCTGTGCGCTGTAGCAGTAAAATATTTAAAACTGGATATACATACTCATATAGATAAATGTATACTTATATACATATAGGTATAGGTCTGTGATTACGCACTCAGATTTTGTGTTAGAACGAATTTGTAGTTGACATCCGGACATTTTTGTTGAGCGTATATTAGATGTAATCTGAGCCGTTGGGTCTTTGTTTCCGACGCCCCAGTCTGACCCATTTATTAAATGGATGTCCAGAGAACTGACCCACCGATGAACATAGATGTGAGAGATAATACGTGCTACCCCATCGTAAGGTATACTTTACAGAGGTACCTATAAATAACAGATCGGGAGCATGAAACGTTAAATATAGTATAAAACAAAGTCACTTCCTGCCGTCTGTCTGTCTCTATTTATGCTTAGATCTTGAAAACTACGCAACGGACTTTGATGCGTTTTTTTGAATAGATAGAGTGATTCAAGAGGAAGGTTTATGTGTATAATACATGCATAATTTATCAGAATTATACCTGTGCGAAGCCGGGGCGGGTCGCTAGCAGGTACAAAGCAGTATGTGTTAATCCAAGATGTCAGCTACCTCCATATCAAATATTATCAAAATAGGTCCAGCTGTTTGAGCGCGAAGAAGTAACAAACATATTAATACACTCGGCACAAGCCGGACGGATCACTAGTCATTTATATTCAGAATTGTAGCGAGCAATTGTCTCAAAACCACAACACACGTAGTGTTCTGCAAGGCCATTTTAAAGCTGTGCAGTAGTGCAAGTAGTGCAACAGTAACGGAGGTAAAGCCACGGGTAAGCACTAGTGTTTACACATTTTTTTTTAATTTAGAGGTTTAGCTCACTTGCGATTTTAAAAGAGACGGGGAATTATCTCGCGCGAGAAATAGTCGCGTATGACAGCTATGCTAGAGGTGCTGGGTACATGAGCGCTTATGCCCTTATACAGCTTAGATTAGCTGTACAGTCCCTATCAGATATATCGCAGCATATAAGGCGTTCTTAAATATCTGAACACGACTCTTATTGACTGGGCGTTATAGTAGATGTTCAGATATTTATGGACCTAATATATGCTGCGATATATCTGATGACGACTGTACAAGGGCTGTATAATGCGCTTATGCAGCTGGTATGGCACTTGGGGCGCGGGGCGCAACGATTCCGTGGAATAAAGTAAAGAAGCAATAATTGGCAGCGGTTTTCGTCTCTTAGGCTCGTTAAAGTACCTACTCTCTTAATTTTTAAGATGGAATAGAATTTTTAGTTTACACTTGTTTTAAAGACAAACGTTTCATCGAATTTTCAATTCGCAAAAACTTCATTTCATCATAGCATTTTTTTTCTGAAATCGTTAAATATTTTGTAATGTTGTAACACAAACCTAACCAAATCTATAAGTTGTCATTTTCAGGATTTCTGAAAAATGTAGGTATGACTTCCGAGGAATAGTTTGTCTGTGAAATCAAGATTCTATGAAATCCCAGAATTTTTAGGCAGGAATTGTTGAACCGTAAAACTACCCAAATACCTATAGTCCAGTCCACACAACTATGGTCCAATTTAATCCGAAAATTACTCGTTAATATAATGACAATTATAACGAATATAAACTCTAAAGTGAAAAACATAATTAAACAAACTTAAATAAAAACGTATACAATCACTGATAGAATATAGATTTTTATAAAAATAAACGAGCTTTGTTTTGACCATAGTTGGATGATTGGACTATAGTTGGGTAGTTTTACGGAAATGAAAAAGAAACGAAGTGTAGTTTCTAGATCAATACCCATGAACTTTGACTGCAACTAACAAATTAGGCCGCCGATCTACGATCAATAAATACCTTACGGCGGAATACCACGACTTAAATTGACCCTAAGCCCAATTCGGACCCTTGACTCAACCGTTAATATTTATCACCAATCAAATTTGATTCCAAATTCAATACACGCTCGCCGCCGGTCCGAACCGTACAGGATGTTTGTAGATCAGTATCTTTATATCCCAATTGTATGAGCCACTTGGATGGCAATTTATGGAGATTAGTCATAAATGGAGTGAATGGAGGTCTTCGTGTTGACACGTGGCTGGATGGGAGAGTTTTATTTCAATTTACTTATTGTGCATACGATACGAGTATATACTTACCTAATTCAGCTATCTCTGCTCTGGCACCAAAATTGACAAGATTTCATATTTTTAAGACTACAATTTTATTACTTTTCTGTATTCCACTTAGAAAGAGGACGTAATCACTGTTTTTTATATTTTTCCTAAGATTACTAATTATTTTACAATTAATTTATTATAACTTACTCATTCCAGAATATAGTAACTCCAAAACTATGACACAATGGAAAAGATACTTTAGTCTGTGTCTAATTAAAAAAAATACGTTGAACTTGACATTGTTGACAGCTTATTTTTTTCGCGGTTAGGTCGAAGACTACAACAACTAATACACTGGACTTCCGGTTCTTGTCTCAAGATGGCCGCATGCGTTTAAGTTTCGTTGTTCATTATTTTATTCATTTTAGTTGTTCAATGTGTAGTATTGATAGCGTATTGTGCAGTGATCTAACGTATAAGTGAATAGCTAATGAAGAATTCAACTTGAAGCGTTCATAGCCCTTCCTGGGTCAAGGCCCGATAGTCCGCGTGGGTTTTTGTAAATCGCTATCACTTTACAAAAAGCACGATTTTTTCAACTCACCGTACAACGTGGTATCAATCCTCTATCTAGTCGCCTAGTGCGATTGGCAACGAGACATTGGCAGTAATGGTCGCTTAACTGTGACCGGTTGCCATTTAAAAAAAAAAATAGAATAGAATAGAAACTAATATGCTGGCATAGTTGTCGAAGATTTCGGTTATTTTATATGTATTTTCTTCTATTTTTTTTAGGGTGTGTACACGACACAAAGTTCTTTCGATCTCTATATTAATTTCCATCTGTTAGAAATATGAACTGTTGTCAATTGGTAGAAATAAAGATATTCCGACAGATGATGAAGTTGTAATCGTTGTCCATAGTTAATTAGTTATGTAACAAAAGGCAATGTTCATCGTCCTGTTAAGATTTATCCTGAAATCTTCACATAGACAATTGTTTTCTTTTTCTATACATTTGGACATACGGCGTGTCCCAGCCAAGTTCGGAAAGCAAAATAGGTATAGTTATATGACGATTATATTATGATATGACTAGAAGATGTCGGTAATGCGCCATTAAAAATGTTTCTAAAATTATGACGACGCGGTTGGCGCAGCTTGTAGTGCACCTGCCTACTGAGCCAGCGGTCCTGGGTTCGAATCGAATCGAAGTGACCGTCGTCTAGTACCCATAGTAGCAGGCTGAGTTTGGGACTAGGTCGATTTGTATGATTGACAATATTAACATGATTGTTCTTGAACAAGTATTTATTTATTACCTACTTACTTATACAGAAAATTATGTTTTTTATACATTTAGAATTTTGTTTTTTTTTTTAAATGAAGGTTATAATGTGCGATAGAGTCAGACCACACTAACTCTTCCAAGCAAATGAACAGTCAAACCCACAGACCACCCCCACTAGACGGAGCATGTAAGGCGACCCGCGCGCACCAACGATATGGTACGGCAGAACATTAAAGTATCAACACGGCGGCCACCGTTTAGTTGCCTCCTTGTTTATGAGGTCTCTCTACACCACTTAACACTACAATTTACCATGTTATTTATTTAATTTCTTTTTCGTTGACGTACGCATGGATCATAAACAAGGACGCAACTAAACGGTGGCCGCCGTGTTGATACTTTTAATGTTCTGCCGTACCATATCGTTGGTGCGCGCGGGTCGCCTTACATGCTCCGTCTAGTGGGGGTTGTCTGTGGTACGAATTGAGTCAGTTTTTATGGTTTGACAGTTCATTTGTTTAGAAGAGTTAGCGTGGTCCGACTCTTGATGTATACGCCTTTGAAGGCTGAAATAAATTAATGAAATGAACCAGATTGAATGAATTCCCCAGATACGAACATCCGCGTGCGCTGGTACAAAGGGGACACGCTCCTGGGAGACACGAGCGACCCCCACCATCTCCTGCCGCCCCGCACGCGTCTCCACGCCAACTACAGCCTACAGATAGACGGGCTCACTGCGCAGGACACTGCGCAGTACACTTGTGAGGTAATCTTTAATACTAACGTAGGTTATATCACATCTGAGTGCGCTGGTACAAAGGGGACACGCTCCTGGGAGACACGAGCGACCCCCACCGTCTCCTGCCGCCCCGCACGCGTCTCCACGCCAACTACAGCCTGCAGATAGACGGGCTTACTGCGCAGGACACTGCGCAGTACACTTGTGAGGTAATCTTTAATACTAAAGTAGGTTAGATCACATCCGAGTACGCTGCTACAAAGGGGACACGCTCCTGGGAGACACGAGCGACCCCCATCATCTCCTACCGCCCCGCACTCGTCTCCACGCCAACCACAGCCTGCAGATAGACGGGCTTACTGCGCAGGACACTGCGCAGTACACTTGTGAGGTAATCTTTAATACTAAAGTAGGTTAGACACGAACATCCGAGTGCGCTACAAAGGCGACACGCTCCTGGGAGACACGAGCGACCCCCATTATCTCCTACCGCCCCGCACGCGTCTCCACGCCAACTACAGCCTGCAGATAGACGGGCTTACTGCGCAGGACACTGCGCAGTACACTTGTGAGGTAATCTTTAATACTAAAGTAGGTTAGATCACATCCGAGTACGCTGCTACAAAGGCGACACGCTCCTGGGAGACACGAGCGACCCCCATCATCTCCTACCGCCCCGCACGCGTCTCCACGCCAACTACAGCCTGCAGATAGACGGGCTTACTGCGCAGGACACTGCGCAGTACACTTGTGAGGTAATCTTTAATACTAAAGTAGGTTAGATCACATCCGAGTACGCTGCTACAAAGGGGACACGCTCCTGGGAGACACGAGCGACCCCCATCATCTCCTACCGCCCCGCACGCGTCTCCACGCCAACTACAGCCTGCAGATAGACGGGCTTACTGCGCAGGACACTGCGCAGTACACTTGTGAGGTAATCTTTAATACTAAAGTAGGTTAGACACGAACATCCGAGTGCGCTACAAAGGCGACACGCTCCTGGGAGACACGAGCGACCCCCATTATCTCCTACCGCCCCGCACGCGTCTCCACGCCAACTACAGCCTGCAGATAGACGGGCTTACTGCGCAGGACACTGCGCAGTACACTTGTGAGGTAATCTTTAATACTAAAGTAGGTTAGACACGAACATCCGAGTGCGCTACAAAGGCGACACGCTCCTGGGAGACACGAGCGACCCCCCATCATCTCCTACCGCCCCGCACGCGTCTCCACGCCAACTACAGCCTGCAGATAGACGGGCTTACTGCGCAGGACACTGCGCAGTACACTTGTGAGGTAATCTTTAATACTAAAGTAGGTTAGATCACATCCGAGTACGCTGCTACAAAGGGGACACGCTCCTGGGAGACACGAGCGACCCCCATCATCTCCTGCCGCCCCGCACGCGTCTCCACGCCAACTACAGCCTACAGATAGACGGGCTTACTGCGCAGGACACTGCGCAGTACACTTGTGAGGTAATCTTTAATACTAACGTAGGTTATATCACATCTGAGTGCGCTGGTACAAAGGGGACACGCTCCTGGGAGACACGAGCGACGCCCACCATCTCCTGCCGCCCCGCACGCGTCTCCACGCCAACTACAGCCTGCAGATAGACGGACTAACTGCGCAGGACACTGCGCAGTACACTTGTGAGGTAATCTTTAATACTAAAGTAGGTCAGATACGAACATCTGAGTGCGCTGCTACAAAGGGGACACACTCCTAGGAGACACGAGCGACGCCCACCATCTACTGCCGCCCCGCACGCGTCTCCACGCCAACTACAGCCTGCAGATAGCCGGACTTACTGCGCAGGACACTTGTGAGGTAATCTTTTATTTAAAGCTAAAGTAGGTTAGGTTACTATTAAAGTTATACCACAGAATAAATAAAAGTCAGCCAAATTTGCTCTACGCTGAACACCAAGTTACACGATGCGCTCCACGATGCCTAAGGAACTCCAAGATCAGAAGATCACGACCCTCAGTAATGAGGATACCGATGCAAGGATACACCGTGAAAGTCAGCTTTTATCTTCTCTCAGCACCCAAGTAACTGAAAGTTGTATGGGAATATAACTAACGTGATCGGTTGCGTTAACTTTGAACCTCATTTGTATGCGGTGCCATACGTACCAGGTGTAAACTTAACTTAACCCGGCCAGTTAAGATGGGAAGTGTTTGTAAGGAACCCTCGGTGCGCGAGTCCGACTCGCACTTGGCCGGGTTTTTTTTTAAAGTTACGCTATAAGCAACTAGTCTTCTGACTCACTCATGCGAACGAATGGAATAAACTAGTGATAAATTAAGTTGTCTTGTTGGAACTCACTAAGATTGATATCTGGCGGATATCAAAAGATCGTTACAGCTCAAAAGAAGCCATTTCTCATGAGGCGATTAGTGGGTACGCCCTTCGGTTACTTCTAACACTTAGAATTTAATGTTAGGGAAGTGGTATAGTCGATAAAGCAGCGCAGCGTATCGATGTTGAGTAAAGATTTAAATTTTTAGGTGCTGCCAACGAACAATCTATCATCGATCAAAATGCTCATCTCTCATCTGATATTGGTAATGTTGTATTTTCTAGTGCCGGTCACGTGACACTAGAAAAAACAACATTACCAATATCAAACGAGCATTAATAAATAATTAATCAACAATCGATTAAACAAAAGCTTTCGATAGAATTTACCACACTATTCTGGAAAGCTCTACAAATGTGCAACATTAAACCAGCAATCATCCATCATAGCTCCACAAATGAGAACCATTTTACTCGAATTGCCTAAGCAGAGTGACGCTAGAAGCCAGAGGTGACGAGATCAAAATAGGTAGAGGCGTCAGGCAAGGAGACCCGTTATCTCTGAAACTCTTCATACCGCTAACATTTATAGTTAGTCATGAACTATTATTTCCCTTGTAAGATTTATTTTTATACCTAGCCACGATTAGTTAACAAATTAAAACACCACCAAATAAAAATAATGATTTAATAAACATGGCCTTTTTATAAATTCCATTAATATTATAAAACAGAAAGCGTGCGTGTATGTTTGTTACTTCTTCACGCCGAAACAGCTGGCCGGATTTGAATGAAATTTGGAACAGAAGTAGTTTAAATCCGTTATCCATTAAAAACCATGGTAGGTACCAGTTGTGACCTATTTAAATATCAGCTAAGCCGCCAAAAGCTAGTTCTTTAGTAACTGTCGTACATACTCGTATTAAAAATAACTAAACTGGGTTGGTAATATTTTAAAAACTAGGTTTCATGCGAGTTCTAGGTGTCAGACATTTAACCGCGGACGCTGTCAACTATGTAACTCCACACTACTCGCAAAGTTGACCAAAGTTGGGCAAGGCGAAGTTGGCCGGAGTATAGGCTTCCGCAGCGAAGTGCGATTCCCTCCACAATCATATTCGCCCAACCTCGACCAACGTCGCGAGTAGTGTAGATAAGATAAGATTTATCGATATTGGTGGAATCATCTCGTCCCTACAACCGGTCAGTTGGCTCCCTAGCGCAATTATCTGCAATTAATCAATTGTACAACTCTTTTGAGCGGCCATCTCTTGTCTCTGACCATTAACAGCCAATTAAAGAATTAGTTGTGTTGTATCCCCATATAAAAAGTATCTTGAGATCCGTAGTAAAATAGAAAAAGGTCCTAATGATTTTTTACCCGACAGCTACAAAGTTAAAAAGAAGGGTTTATAAATTCATAATAAATTACGAAATTAAACCAGGCTGTTAATATCTTCGACTTATCTCAATCAGAAACATTAAGTTTCCTTGTAAATTGTATTAATTTACAAGTTATACAGCCTGTTACCGGCATGCAGGCATTTATTAAAGCTGATAATAATATGATCTATTAGTAATTGTTTGCATGTGCTAATCATAATTATGTAAATTAACTGCACAATTAAATTTCTGAAATCCGCACATTCAATGTAGGGTGTGTACAACGTAATTGTCGTTACTCATATCACGCTGTCATTTAACACTCACTTGACAATTTACTTTACTGCACATTACTGGCAATTAAAATTTTGTTAGAAAGTTAATAAAGCCTGAATTTAAGTTAATTAATTAAATTAAGTTAAGGCCATGGATACGTTAAAGATCTATGTTACTTTACTCTACTTTAAGAAAAACCTACTTGGCGGCGGTAACACACTACTTATATACTAGTTTGTATTCATCGAGAATAGTTGAACTCAGAATTTCGGATAATATGTATAATTTTTTTTTCTTACGGTCAAAGCGAAAAGCATACTAGTGTGGCTAAAAGCCATTATGACACTCAGATATATTTGTCATCGCTCACTGCGTTCACTCATTTAACACGTTGGCTGCGAGCCTGATTTACATGTTTGTTATTCTGGTGCGTTAATAGGTCCAAAGAGCCTCTACCCTACTCAAACTTCAGTGCGGCAGTAGGTCCATTGTGCCCCACCACGCAAGAAAAAAAAATGATTTTTTTTTTCGTGGAGGTTTACCGTACTGCATTAGGATTTATACCTAAGCAATCTTCATCTGTTAAGCAATAAGGTTCTGGCTTCGCCCCGGTCTCGGACTTTTAGAACTATTTAAAAAAAAATGATTAAATTATGGGGTCTTTTAGACCTTTTGCCGCACTGAATTGACCGACTTAAGCAATATTAGGGATGGGAAACGATTACTATATTGTCGGGTGAGAATACGTTACGTTATATACGTACACCTTACGAACCAATGCTATCATCAATGCTTCACTATCCGAATCAAAAAACGTATAATTGTTATATCCACGCCTCCGGTAAGATTTTCATTATTTATATTTTGACTAGCTTGGTACACTTTTTGATACCTTAATCCCTCACTCTCGTGTTCTTCACCCGAGTCGCATGAAAAATCCAACTTTCTTTTGGTCCTCCTTGCTGATGCACTAATTTTTCTTGAGAAATTATTCGAAACAAACACAAACAATACCTATTACGCAATTAAAACAATCGTCTATCACCTTTCGCGTGTGGCACAACACTACTCGTTGACATTGGTACACACTCAGTGCGGATGGGGCGTCTGATGGGTCGAAGGTCTATTGGACCCCTTCCCGCACTGACATGAAAAAAAAGTCATTCAGTGCGGGAGAGGTCTAATGTGCCTCTCACGTAAACTAAGTATGCCATGTTATCACAATTTAATAAATATACATAAAACTATATTTATCTCCGTCCTACTCCAACGATCGGCCAAGATACGCTCCCCGCACCGTACGAAAGTACACTATTTTCGTTGCCGCACAGGGTTTCGGCCACGGATGGGGCTTTTTGTGCCTTCTCTCGCAGTGAACGTGTTAAAAAATTACTTCGTGTCGTAAATGGCTTTATTTTAGCCGCTAGTCAAACAAGCTCGCTCGACCAATAACATACGTACACACCTCTGACAAACTGCGAATTAAATACGATGGAAAAAATAAACACACGGAGAATGTGACGAACCATGACCATTCGTCATGGGGTGGTCTCCAATTGGCCCTAAACTAAACGATGTGATAATTAACCCTTCCGTTACCTTTCCGGCTGCAGGGTTAATTTAACCCGTCCACTAACTAGGATGTCGGCAAGACAAAGGAGTTATAGGAATGGCGATTATGTTAATGAGTACAGTGCGTATAAGAGAAGAGTACTATAAAAGTGGAGTAGTACTTTAAAATTGGATTGCCTTCAACCAAAAAGAAGGAGGTTTTGAAGACGACGCTCAAAAGCTCGAATCTCCAATAATTTATAACTTTCAAGATGTATACAATGTTTATTATTTGAAATTAAAATTGATGTATTGATATGAAATGTTTGACTTTGAATCCCTAATTTATGTCACTATCACTACTTATTAAAACTATCGTGAGACATCCTTAACAATTTATAAAAACGGTTTAAACTCACGTAAAAATTGTCAGGAACGGCCCGACGTGGATAGCTGGCCCTGATGAAGAACTTCATATGAGTTCGAAATGTGTGGGCCCGTGCCTGATAATTTTTACGTGAGCTCAAACCGTTTTACTAATTACTATGTGCATAACCGTGAAATGGGGTTACTTTAAAATGCAGGGGCTACTTTGGAAAAGTGTTTTTACGCCATGTCGTTGTGTTTTTTAACCATCTGTGGCAGTGGAATACCTGCCTTTAAAAATGACCTAACCTGTTACTTCATTTGCTCAATCGGACTATGAGTATTTGCGTTTTTATGACCATTTAAAATCTATCAAAGTAGCCCCAAATTTTCCTAAAGTAACCCCATTTTACGGAACTGTATTTTGAACCTAAACTTTTATTTCAGGTCATCCGGCCGGAACCATGGGGCCCTATCAGACAGATGCATGCCATAGAAGTACAGTGTAAGTAACTATTATCACAATTGACAACATTTCATATTTCTAACAGGTGGAAATCAATATAGAGATTCAGAGCTTTGCGTCGTGTACCTACACCTTAAAGAATATTTGGATGAATTTTTCTGAAAATACATAAAATAACCGAAATCTACGACTTTTTTTTTCAGCTGCCTTCAGAGCAAAATTTATCAAAATTAGTCCAGCCGTTTGAGCTTGAAGAAGTAACAAACATGCACATAAACACACTCACAAACTTTCGACTTAATAATATTAGTTTCATTATTGATTTATTAAAATTTACTAATTCTAAGATGTAGTAACTCCAAAACTATGGCACAATACATAGGTTACTTTAGTCTGGTGTATAATAAAAAAAACGAATGACGTTGAGCTTGACATTATTGGTACACAATACACATGAACACGCTCACAAACTTTCGCCTTTAATATTAAACCCGTTCTAGACATTCCGATCCGATCTGATTTATCGGAAGAAATCGGATAATGTGTAGTGCAATTGTTAGAATCTATTACACTACACATTATCCGATTTCTTCCGATAAATCGGATCGGACGTCCGATCTGATCCGACCCGTCTGGATCGGGTTTTAGTGTGATTGCTCCTTGCATTCCACCCTCCATAGCGACTTTGTACAGATATTGAGTAGTCTTGAATTATTGGTCCATGCTACTTAAATTGACACAAAGAACCGACACAAAAGAAGGGTTTATGGACCGGACGCTTCGAGTTCAACGAACTAAAGTTGTCGTGTTCCGAAGTCCTTTGACATTTGACTATTCATAATATATTTCGCATTTATAATCAGCTGCGGCCCGCGGTTTTACCCGCGGTTTATCAGACAAAAAAGTAGCCTATGTGTTAATCCAGGGTGTCCGCTACCTCCATATCAAATATTATCAACATAGGTCCAGCCGTTTAAGCGTAAAGTAGTATAGTACAATTTGTATAAACTAAGCTCATCCACTTACCTGCATTAACAATGGCATTGTGTCTAATACAATCCTATCTGCTTTTGTTCTCGTAAGCGCCAACCAGTTACTTACAAAAAAGGTTAGAACTACATTGCGTGGATATTGAATTTTCAACCTTATTCCTTGTTGAATAAGTTTAAAATGGTTGATGATGAGAGCTCATAATCCTTTTTCAAGACAATACGTTCTTGTGAAGAGTCGGACGGTTGTAAAATTCCAAAAAAGTTATGATTACCATTATTCTGTTAGTGTATTTTGTAGTTTAATGTCCAAGGAAATAGAGTCGATAATCTATATTAACCTTCCAAGGTGGTTACAATCTGCTTTTACTACGAGCTCGCTATCTTAATTTGTGGTCTACCACTCAATGGTATTCAGTTCTTAAGTGGATAAGCTTAGCTTAGAAAATTTGCACTATACGTAACATGTTACAAGGACACTAAAATTTTAGATTATAATAATAGTGTGTTATTTTTTTAATATTCATATTTGATTAATTAGGTAGTAAAATCAGTTTTTAAGGTTTCTAAATGTGCCTCGTAGTCGTAAAGCCATCTAGCAAATATAATTAATAAGAATTTTAAAAAACGATGCAAAAAAACGATCTTTGATAAAGATACTTTTAAATAAAAAAGTCATATGTGCAAACATCGAAATAGACATGCACTTTAAAAGTTAACCCACCTACAGTGAAAATGTAAAATTTTGGCCTAGCAGGTAAAATGTCCCCGTTTTAACCTAAATATAAATACATACTTGCTAATGAACTTTTTCTTTTATACTTTAAGGCCAATAGGGACTTTATCTTTTCAATTTACCTGGTAGGTCAAAATTGGACGGTTTCACGGTACTTTATCTTCCTCTTCTTGTGGCGTATTCCTCATAGCTGAGGATCGCGATCTCTATTTTTTTTATCACTCTTCGGAGGATCGCTCTCCAGCTCTCCACTTGTTTCGATCTCTTGCAGACCGCATGGCGTCGGGAAACTAGGTGACCGTTGTGTCTCGAATCTGATCGGTCCAGCGCATGGGACTTCTTCCTCTTGGTCTTTTTCTTTGAATTTAATTCCACCGTCTCCGTTCAGACAATACAGTACTCGGCGCGGACTTGGATTCCACCCTTATGTTGTCGATATACCACTGATTCGTACGAAACGCTTTGCATCTACTTTCCTTAGCTAAGGAATGGAACTCTCTTCCTGCGCACCTGTTTCCTGAAAAATATAACTTGGATCTCTTCAAGTCGAGAGTGAACAGGCATCTTCTAGCCGAGCATGCTCCATCTTAGGCCTTATTGTCACTTAACATCAGGTGCAATCGAGGTTAAATGCATGGCTATTTTGAATAAAAAAAAATCTTTCCTCCACGGTACTTATAGTTGTTTAATATTTCAGCGTCGCCGGTAATACGAACTATACCAGAAGACGGCTTCCTGGAAGTCCGGAAAGGGGAGTACGTAGACTTTGGCTGCGAGGCCTCCGGGACTCCGCAGCCCTTCATCACTTGGAAGAAGAACGTGAGTATCACCCCGATCACCCGTCACACTTAATGTTGGCCCTCGCTGGGATTCAAACCATCATCTTAGTGTAGGTCTAGAATAATTGTTATGCTACCCATTAAACGGGGGCCTCATGATGTATCTGGTCATCATGAGGCCCTCCTTTAATAGTTCTTGGGTTGGGGATTTTTTAAATTCTGAACTTAGGTTATTTATATTTTATACTTATTCTTGCATAGGAGATTTTTTTTAAACCGGCCAAGAGCATGTCGGGCCGCGCTCAGTGTAGGGTTCCGTAGTTGCCCACAATTAGACGGGTTTAAAACAGCGGTTTTAAGCCCGAGGTTTAAATTAAGAGAAAGATTTCAAGCTCTATAAAAAAGATCGTAAACGCCAAAGTACCTATAATTACTTATTACCTTCTGGAAGTTATCGATTTTACGGGCCAGATTGAGCGGAATGTTTTAATGCAGTATGGCACTTAACTAATATGTGTAACGTTCGAAGTATAAGGTCACCGCGCGGTACTTCCATCATTTTAAAGAAAATTATGAAACCCGCCACTGTTTCTTGCACGAGGCTCTTTCCGTACAGTTCTGTGAAAGAGTGACGGGTGATGCTATGTCGCGAACAATAGTTGTGCTAGACAGGTGACCTTATTTAAATGTAATATTTGTTCAGGGGGAACCCATGGCGTTACTGGAGCATCGGCACCGCATCAAGTTCAAGGCTGAACACCGACTTCTAGCGGGGGTTTTCCAATGTACGGCTGAGAACGGAGTGGGGGATCCGGCCACTGCTGACATTCGGGTCATCATACACGGTCAGTACCCAATAGGGCTAGCATTCCTCGACTTCGTTTGTCGCGTGACTCAGCGTCACCCGTCTTGCTTGCACGGTATAGAAAGGACAGTGACAGGAGTTTGTTAATATTTCCCTCTAAATAGCGCTATTCTGACTAACCCATACCGTAACATTTGTCTACTTGTTTGCGGACTAGCCCCATACAAATCATGCAAACCAATTTTTAAAAAGAATAATATTTTACCTCTACCCAGTTTGTATATTTTAGAAATATGCATGTTTGTAAAGCGACATATATATTTATTTAAAACAGCTGCGAACAATTCCACTAGAAACCAAAGGAATCCAGGACGATTAGTTCACAATTACGTTCCTAGGACAGCATTGTACTCGAATCACTGTTTTGTCATGTGCATGAAAGTGTTTAACAGATTGCCAAAAAGTAAACAAGAGCTTCCTTTAAATAGATTTAAAAATAAAGTAACGCAACTATTAAATGAATAAATGTATTACAGTGTGAAGGGATTCCTCTCTCGTGAGATGTAATGTCCAAAATATTTGCATGCTAGTATTTAAGTACAGATAGCAGAATAAGCTACCTACCTATTGTCACATACCATACTATGACACATTTGTACCTACTTATTCTAAGCAAATAAATACTATTCTATTCTATTCTATTCTATTCTATTCTATTCTACAGATGCGCCGGTAGTGTCAGCGGTGCGTTCCTTCGTGCACACGGCAGTGGGTTTGCGCGCGGCGCTGGCTGCCCGAGTGGAGTTCGCCGCGCCGCCCGCTCGGGCCTCTTGGTTTCGGGACGGTCGCGCAGTGCATACCGATGACAGGTTAGTGAAAGAAAGAAAACTGTTTGTTCCATAAAAGCACAGATAGACAAGATATTACTTGCATAACAGTGTTCTATTATAAATGTATGAAACATGTAATGTCTAATTTTTTTTATGTGGGTACACACACACCACTATTTTTATTTTACGCCATTGATACAAAGATAAAAGCTCAAAGAAAAATTGAAAATGCGTAACCTGGTGGAACCGGGAATCGAACCCGATACCTCTGGACTGCCGGTCCAGCGCGTTAACCTTTCCGCCACCCTGACCGCCAGGTAACCCTTGGAATTTTTTGAGACAATCAAATTCAAATTCTTTATTTCGGATCAATGATCCATAGTTTGTTAGTAACATACAGAAAATATAAAAAAAAAGTTAAGGTTATTAACATACATAGACATTACATGTTTCATAAATAACCGCGCCCTCTCTCGCTTGCTCGTTCACTGCTGTAAAGTAGAGCGATTTACGAGTTTTGTATGAAGGCAATCACGCAGCGAGTTCGTGGCGAGTGATATTTGTATAGAGAACTCGCTCGCAACTCGCAAGTGTGATAAGGCCCTAGAGTAAAGCTGCGTTTCCACCAGAGATGTGTAGCGAGGTATGTGTTTTTGTTAACCAATAGAATCAGCTGCGCTGATCGAGGTTAAGTAGATATTAATGAAGCTATTCCATTGGTTCTGCAAACACATCTCTCGGCACGCATCCTCGCACATCTCTGGCGGAAACAGCCTTACGCGACGTGTGGAGATCTTTAAGGTCATTCGTTACAGAGTCCACATGGTGGTTCAGGACAACGTGCATCAGCTGATCTTCCGGCGCGTGCGGGCGGGAGACCTCGGCAACTACACATTCAGGGCGGAGAACTCGCTCGGGATGGCTGACGTGTCCTTCAAGCTAACAGGTGAGATTGCCCGGGACGATTCTTTACTATTCTAGTGTTCTCTACTAACCAAAAGTTGTCTGGAATACATCGTTCTTTAGCGATAAGACCGCCTGCTGCTTACTTCTAAATGTAATTTCCTGCGTTATATTTTTCCTGCATGTTTTGTGAGGTGTGCAAAAAAGAGTACTTGAATTGTACCTGATTCTAAGGTATATTGTCACATTCGTAAGTCATGTTAATCCCGATGTGGTCTGGTGGTGTGGTGGTGTGATGGTCGATGTAGCATTATGGCAAGGTGAGTTCATCCGCCTTTGCTACAAATGGTCCACTTTTCTGTATCCGCCATAATTTCTAATGACGTTCGGTTCGGGCCCTGAGCGGCGGCCAAAGGTGGGAGCGAAAGGTCCGAGATCAGAGCACGGTGTCTCGTTCTCGTTCCGCACATCGCGCAAAGTCGCGGTTGGGCACCCCTCGCACTTAAAAAATTGAAAGGAGATCGTTTTTAGGGTTCCGTACCCAAAGGGTAAAAACGGGATCCTATTACTGAGACTGCGCTGTCCGTCCGTCCGTCCGTCCGTCACCAGGCTGTATCTCAAGAACGGTGATAGCTAGACAGTTGAAATTTTCACAGATGACGTATTTCTATTGCCGCTATAACAAGGAATACTAAAAATAAAATAAAATAAAGATTTAAGGGGGTTCCCATACAACAAACTTACAGATAATGGTACGGAACCCTTCGTGCGCGAGTCCCACTCGCACTTGGCCGATATTTTTTTTATAAAATAACGCACATACTGTAAGATTTACGTGGAATTAAGTATGAATTATTGCATTATATTTATTTAATTGCAATTTCAGGTGTTCCAAACGTTGCGTCGTTCAAAGTGGACCCCGTCCTGAACAAGGCCACGTCCACCGGTTTCACTCTCATCTGGGAGGTGGATTCCTATTCCCATATTCTTGGTAAGGATACAAAAATGGAGATGCCTTCTCTCTCGAAAAAAATTTTTTTACAAACAGGATCATAAAATTCATAAATAACGGAGTTCTGTGGGCCTATGATGGTTACGTTTATCACGTGACGTTAAGTGACAAAGCATCTGTCACTCACACTCGCATTTTGTCAAAACGTGGCGGATGCTTTTTCACTTATTTATCGCATGATAAAAGCAATATAAATAGCAAATACTAATAATAATAAATTTGACGACGCGTTTGGCTCGGTTGGTAGACACCTGCCTACTGAGTCGGCGGTCCCGGGTTCGAATCCAGGCCGGGGCAAATATTTGTGCAAAATATTTGTTCTTGGGTCATGGATATCATCTTTATATGTATTTATATATTATGTATATCGTCGTCTAGTACCCATAGTACCAAGCTTTGCTTAGTTTGGGACTAGGTCGTGTATGATTGTCCCTTAATATTTATTTATTTATTATTTATTTAAATACAACCGAATAGATCCGATAACCTTCTCATTTTTAAAATCGACGGTAAATGTACTTTTTTTATCGCCCGACGAAAAAAGACGGGTGGTATAAGTTTAACATACGTATATATACTTCTGTCAGTGGCACCGTAGCTTCTAAACGGATGGACCGATTTGAGCGTTTTTTTACTTATTCGTCGTCGACTTATCCGTCAATAAAATGGTTCTTAGCTATGTTTAGTAGAAAGGGGGCCAGTAGTTTCCAAGATATTCAGCTTTAATTGGAACAAATGACAATATCGCAGCCAATATTTAAAGCTAAAGAATTCCAAACTGTGTAGTTATGTTAATTTTTATTAGCATTTTCTATATCACTCATTGAATGCGCGTCTTATAACGACCAACTTGTTTTAAATTTTTTATTTAGGTTATTACTAGTGCTTTAATAAAATCATTAAGTAACTCTTACATACGATGGCTAAAGATCGCAAAATAGACGTGTCTTTGTGGCTAAAATATAAAGCGACTAAACAAAACCTACAAACAAACAACCAAATAAGTATTTTATTTCAGACTAAGTCCATATCTTTTTATGTCTACTTTATCCATACAGATTATAACCTATGGCTGCGGCCTTACTACGGGCGGTTGTCGACAGTGGAGCCTGACAGTTTCACCACGCAGGCGCCAGCAAATCTGTGGCACAAGATTGTGGTTCCTGGAGACTCCAGTGATGGTACGTGGATACAAATGTTTACTTTAATAACTCAGCTCTCAGTAACAATACAAGTACTAGTACTAGTACTGGGAATTGGGCTCAATGAACGAAACGCAACCAAGCGATCGACAGCCCGCCTGTCTCCGGCCGGGCGTCCCTACACCAGATCATAATCATATCAACAGACCTAGGAACATAAAGGGCAAATTTTAATGACAGCTACTATAGCAGCTAGGGATTGCCTATATCGATGAACCCAATTATCGATGCTTATCTTATCTTTGAGATGAGCTAACAATGAATTAATGTTTACAATGAAGCGAAAAAAATAAAAATGGAATGGTTCAGGGAGGGTTCGAACCTGTTTCTCCAACGGCTTTCCGGGCCAACACGGGCGTTCTACCTATTGGCCCACTGAACCTGATGCGTGAGCCATTGAATTTTAAACATTTGCTTTAGCAGACGTTATTGTTTTAATAAAAATCAGTAACAATATTCCTTGGGGCCTTTATTAAAAGTTGGTAACGAAACTACGCTACCAAATAATACCTATTAGCCAACATATTACATACATGTCGGGCCGTTCCTGACAATTTTTATGTGAGGTTAGGTTAAACCTTTTTTATAATTATTGAAGATGTCTCACGATAATAGTTCTAATAATATTAATATGTTAGCCCTTAATTATTTTTATTAAAGCAGGAACGTCTGCTAACGTAAACCAAATGTTTACCTACAATGAAGCGAAAAATTGAAAAATTTAATAGTTCTGACAGGATTCGAACCTGCGTTTCCAACGGCTTTCCGGGCCAACACGAGCGTCCTACCAACTGCACCACCGAACCAGATCTCAGAGCCATTGAATCTTTCAACCAGTTGCTTCAACATGCCTTAGGGTGGCATCGTAGCGCCATCTACCGTAAAGATTGAGACTTTATAGTCGGCACCATCGCAGGTTCGAATCCTGTCTGAACCATTAAATTTTTCAATTTTTCGCTTCATTGTAAACATTTATGTCAGCCCTTCATATATTTTTTTGTTGTTTTTTAGGACCCATTCACAGTGCAACTTACACGGTGCGGGGCTTGACGCCGTCCACGGTTTACGAAGCCATCGTTACATCCAGGAATAGGTAATTCAGTAATCATATGACATCCTTAAATTCTTACAAATTGACCTAAAACATGATAAAAAATATCTTTATTTATTTTTCAGTTTCGGGTGGAGCAAACCATCGTCAGTTTTACATTTTGCGACGGAACCTGGAGGTAAAAATAACACATTCTGTTGAAATCTTGAAGGTTCTTCTGCGTAACCATCATATCGTCTGACAACCAAAACTCCTAACTAACAAATACCAACTTAAAACAAACCTCGTATCTAAGTATCAATCTACGAATTAGATACGAGGTTTTGAAACTAGTAGTGACAGAAATGTTAGTGAGATTTGGTTAGCGATAGTTGCCTTTTCTTTACTCTAACTAGACGGGTAAGTTCAGTTATCCCTGTCCCGAAATTGCTTAAAATCCGTGGAGGCCGTCCAGCCATTTTGACAATGATGATCAATTACAACAGGGGAAAAAGTGTCGCCAAAATAAAAATTCAATGAAATGTTTCTCGGTGAAGCAAGGGTGTCCAGTTTCATACCCATTTGTATAACCAATGGCAAATTTAGTCATACTTTGTTTTTGTTTCAGTTGGAAATTATTCTCCCGTCACGGTCGAGTACAACGAATATCCCATAGTTTTAGAGGAGCCCAAGGAAGAAGCGCACAATTTGACACAAGCCCTGGCAACTTTCGGCGCAGGAACAGCTGTTCGACCGGCAGCCATTTTGATTTTTATTGTTAGCGTCAATGTCATTGGTCGATTCTGCTGAAGCCTCGAGGGCAAAGAACTCTGACATTAAGTTCGAAATTCAAAGTTAGTCTCGTGCCACTTCTCTCCATTACGATACATCACAATATTATATAAGGACAGGACAGCATAAAACTTTTTTAACCGTTGTCGGGTGTAATGTATCCTATAACCATCTCTGGATGTCCAGCTATCTTTGTACCAAAATTGGTTAATATCTGTCTAGCCATTTTAAGCCGTGATGAAGGGTCAAAAATATTTACTAACAGATGAAATAATGACCCCTCTCCATTGATAACAGGTTTCCAATAGAATTTTATGACATTATACATGGATTAGTGGGATGATGAAACACATTTTAAAATTTTTGACTGATTAACCAATTAAAACAAAGTTCACTGAAGCATTTAAGATTCAAGCCACTTCGTGTAGGTATATTTTTCCTACGATTATCTTTTTCAACGACAGGTACTAAATAATAGTCTGAATATGACCAAGAATCTGTTACGTTAAGGGAAGTAATAAGATTAAAAAATTATGTGGCAATTTAGTAAAAAGTGGCGCTAAGTAGAAATATCTCCTCTGAAACGTCCGTTTTTGATTTTGTACATGTTAATCAACAATCTCAAACTTATAAAAATAATGTTCCTCCTGAAATTCTAATATATTGTTAAGTTAAGTAAGAATTAACGATTATTTTTGTAATAAAATTATTAAAGTTAAAAGTTGGTTTTATCAAGTTGACTAAAGCTCCCAAACCTGATATTTTTTTGCATTGAAAATCATCTAAGGTTTTACCCATGAAAAAATCCCGGATTGAAAGCTCTTCTATCTTGCTAATTTTCTCCCTTAGGTTCTCATCGTAATTTTCAATTTACAAAAATCCGACGGAGGAAGAGATGCGGGGCTCCTATTTTCAAGTGATTTGACATAGAAAGTAAAACTAAAGATAACCTACAGAGATGAACCTGGCATCTTGTACAATTATACTGAATCATTGTTCAAATTCAAGATTCGATACGATGAAATAATAGATTTATTTTTTTCGTACTAACTGATCGTGATCTCTAAACATCGCCGGAAAAGGAAAAAGGATTTTGGTATTCATACAAATAAACAGAAAGTTGTATTTATGATTATTTATTTTTATTTCAATTACATTTATCTTCAACGAGTCCGAAGACCGTCACTTTGGTTTTCTTTTAAATTTGTTATCATGCTTACAATACGAGAAACACTAAACATTGATATTTTTAATTTAGCCTTAAAGAAATTAAATTCACTATAGTAAAGTCTCCTTATTTCTAGCTAAGATTCTTTTCAATCTTAGAGACATTGTTAATATTTAAAAAACAGTTAAAATACAATTCTTAGAGTAATTTTAAACACTTAATACATTTACTTAGTACGTACGATATTATATAAAAAAAAAATGCGGAATAACAATTACAGAATGGGCGAGACGTGGATTTGGTGAAGAGTCCCCCTTCGGTGTTCCAAATATGCCGCACTGTATTCATATTGTATTTTTTATTTATTTGCTCCTGTCACTTCGCGGTTGCGATTTAACAAATACAAAAGTCAAATCACAAACGCAAGAAAATATAAAATTATCGAACACCCACGGTTGAGCCCAATACCGTTAAGCATCGAAAACTTTAAATTTTTTTCAAATTATAGTTTATATTTTTTTTTTGTGTTTTTTGTAGTATCCAAAGAGCGACTACGACTCTGCTCCACATCTCGGCCCTTTAATCCTATTATATAAATATACAAAAAAGTTTGGTCATTTTTTACTAAACGGAATAATATTGTAAACGAATGAAAATATATTTTAGAAAAGGCTTTAAAAAATTTGAAGACTAGATTTTTTTCGTACAGAAATTATGAAAATGCTCGATTATATATTTAAATACATTTAATCTTATTATATGAATTAATGTTAACTCCATAAAACATTCATATATGTTTAAAATTCGCGCTACAAAGTTATATTTGCGGTTGGTTTGGTGCTGGTATGGTACACGCACCAAACACCACAACAACAACCGCGTATATAATTTTGTCCGCTTGTAACTGTCATTAATTACAGTTAAAACCATACCACAAAGACCATGTACTATAAAACTATTTCGGAAATAAAAACTGGCAACACCAAAAACATTTTGTCCCTAGTATTACCATTTTTTATCTGTGTTTTTAATAGCCTGTAGCGTTATAATACATGCCCCTCCAGGACAAACATGACAAAATTCATCACACTTGGTAAATATTAATTTTTATTCATGTTCAATGACAAAATAATTGTTTTATCAAGTGTGATGAATATTGCTAGCCTTTTCATTGCTGCCAAAATGGCGACATAGATATACAAAATGTCACCAGTAGCCTCCTTATTTTAACACTAATAATTTGTTGATCAAGTGACATTATCTTCGATCCACTTCCATCAATAAAACTACAATAATAAACATAATTACAACATCTTGGGATATTCGAAAGATTAATATTGTCAGTATTATTGATTAACAATTGCATGAATATCAATAATATTGACAGAACGGATGGAAATGGTTCGATTTCTCAATACTCTTTATACTTAAGTAGTATTGAATATTCACATTTAACTTTAATTACATGTCAAAGAATTTTGCAAAAAAAATACAACTTGACACACACATTATAGTCGGTGAAGAGAAATGGTCAACTTCAATACAAAACAAGTATGAGAGATGCCATATCTCTACACAGACTACATGGTAACCTATACCCGTATAATTATTGTTGTACAAAATTATGTATTAAATGTCAAGTCACTGCAGAAGAAAATTGTTAAAAGAGATAGAATACATATTTTGTCATGAATTAGTATTATAACAGCAAAGTATGCGAAAAATACATATATGTCAAAAACATACTCTATGGAAACTAGAAAATATGCCGTTTCCGAGAATTTCCTGGAGAACGTTTTGTATGGAAAATGCTGCCATACAAATTGGGGAACGTTCTCGATAATGGCACATCTATAATGACAATACTATGGAACT
Source organism: Apotomis capreana (assembly GCA_947623375.1). Taxonomy (NCBI): domain Eukaryota; kingdom Metazoa; phylum Arthropoda; class Insecta; order Lepidoptera; family Tortricidae; genus Apotomis; species Apotomis capreana. The sequence continues at coordinate 7,483,307 of OX392520.1, forward strand.
CTATGACGAACTTTCATAGATATGTATGTAACACTTCTAATAATCAATAGAATTTGTAGTTCGTTTTAACCATTATCAAACTTGACAAAGACTAGTTTTTATAGAGATTTGTAACTAAATTTAAGGTGTCTTTATAAAAACTAGCCTTAGGGTGATCCATCACCGTGCCCTTAATGTAAAAACAAATAAAGTTTTTTTTACAGGCGAATGCGTGCGGTGATTATGCACCCTTAAAAACCTAATTAACAGACCATAGAGTGAGATTATTAACAGATCCAACATTCCAAACATATCAACAATCAAAAAGCTAGAATACCTAAAATAGCCATGGAAGACAGAAGAGAATAGAACTGTGCTAAGCAGACAACCTTTCACTATAACTTTAAAACGACAAAGGTATTTTACAATTATGTATTCATACAAAAAATAACATTTTACACATTTTTTTGATAACGCTATCCTGTATTACGGGTAAATGTAACACTGAAGTGCGCTTCAAAAACCATTTTAACAAATAAAAAATATTGGCTATGTATGGGATTGAAAACGTGTTCTATGTCGAAACTATATTAAATTGAATGGCACTATATACCTCAGTAAAATACATTTAAGATTAACCATGACGAATTAATACCAATTTACCAATTAATATTCCATTGATAAATGCTAAATAATGTAACAATTTATAGAGTTGCAACATTCATTTAAATATGGCAACACATTGTCAAGTGTCACTCAATAAAAATCGATATCCGTAACATTCTAAACATCTGAAACATATTAATGATAATTTGTTATGCGTTTGTGCATTAAATACAACGGAAGTTTTAAAAGTATTAAAAATTTAATCACTTGTAAACATTTAAATATTTTAAATTAATGTATCAAAAACCAGACATTTCTGTTTGTTAAATATTGAAATTTCTTCTTTTCGTTTCTCCCCGAATGCTTAGAATCACTTCTATCACTTTCTTTTCCCTATCCTCTTTCAATCCTCTCTGATATTCGCCGTTGTAAAATAAAAACTAGACCACATTGTCTATTGCCTGGACCACACGGCAGTGCTTTCATAAGTCCACATTTCACACCTATAAAGCATAGCATTAAATATTGCTAGCTACCTTTCCTTGCATTGCAGTGTATCTCGCTTGCACTATTTCACTTGAAAACAGTTTCCACTTTAGACACAGTTAAGTCACTAACACTGCAATTTGTACTGTCCAATCCACTGCCGTGCCTTAGCAAAATTCAGACCTTTCGCCGTGACAGACCGTTATGGTTTCATTAAGGAAGCAGGCATTCCATATTCCATTAGATTTTTTAACCTTATTTGGAGATTTTTACATATATATAAGTTCTGTGTAAACCTACACAAATAAATCATATTTTCAGGTATAGTGGGTGTTTCGACGCATACTATTATATCATTTCAGCTACCATTTTTCTTCTTTTGTCTGCTACAATTAGTATTCTTTTTGAAGCAAACCTATTCAGGATATATTGAACTACATTTTTATTTGTTTTTGTAACCTCCATTCTTATGTATGTTGTACTCTTATTCTAATATAACACTCAATCGCGGTATAGATTTGTGCAAAATGGGAAGCGAATATAGTTGTAGTGTTACGTTTTCCTTTATAAAGTCCATTTTCTATCCAAAATCCAGAAGTGTGAGCGACAATGGCTGCCTAAGTAGCCACTAAGTGTCTAGTTGCCATTTTAAAATCATTCTCATAGCAAGCTGTCAGCTGTTTTGTTACGAGGGATGGATTCTGTGTAGGTGAGGTATTCTAATTTTCATTTTGTGTGGTTAAAATACTCCAACATGTGCCGAAAATGCTCTTTAAAATTCTCAGGTAAACCTCTCCGGCACTGCCTTTTTGGTTATAGTTTGCCAAAATCTGCCTTCTATTAGGTTCTTAGGAGTACTCGTCGCCAACGTCTTTGTATCGATCACCAATCCACTCCAGTAACATGGTCCTGCCAAGTTTCCAAGCCTCCAGTTGGCCCATTCTGTTGATTAGTGAGCCTCAGCTCCTTGTTGTTAACTAATCTTTCATCACAAAAACTTCTGAAGTTCACATGCATGCTGCCCCGTCTCTCGGTACATTATCTTTTTCAGTGCAACTTTCCAGCCAGCTCCAGAGGCACAATCCATCACTAACACTTTTCATCACTACACAGAACCCTTCGGTCTCCTCGATCTGTCTCGAAGGGATCTGTCCGGAGGGAAGCTCCGGACACAGTCCGCACACATCACATCACTTGCCCCGGAGTGTGCGCACACATCACATCACTTGCCCCGGAGTGTCCGCACACATCACATCACTTGCCCCGGAGTGTGCGCACACATCACATCACTTGCCCCGGAGTGTCCGCACACATCACATCACTTGCCCCGGAGTGTGCGCACACATCACATCACTTTCCCCGGAGTGTGCGCACACAGTGTAGACTCGAACGTCCCTGCGGCTACAGCGGACGGTGCTACGTCCCCGGCCCGTCCCCGCGGCTACAGCGGACGGTGCTACGTGTCCGGCCCGCCCCTGCGGCTACAGCGGACGGTGCTACGTCCCCGGCACGTCCCCGCGGCTACAGGCGGGCGGTGCTACGTCCCCGCGGCTACAGGCGGGCGGCCCGGCTGCAGACGGGCCGCTACTTGGCCTGCGGGCGGTGCGCGCCGCCGGCGAGGTGCGCGCGGCGCGCGGCGCGATGCGCGCAGCGGAGCGGCACGTAGCACCACAGACACGGCACCAGCAGGCTGAGCAGCGTGATGCCGATCCAACTGGAATTCGATATTAGACTATAGTGAAAATAACCTACGTAACTGAAACAACTAGACACACATATACGCGGATCCAAATAAACTACACCTTTTGGACATTGATGACGTCACGAGCCAGTATATTCATAAAAACTTCATACTAACAGATCATTTTTGACGTTTTATAAAAAGTAGCTGATTTGAGCTGTCATAATTCATAAAATACCGTATTATATATGCGTTCGTGTTATTTTAACTATTACACATGGTGTGTTGAACTCGACCCAAATTCTGAACAAATGAAGCTCGCTTGTATGAAGCAAACGAAACGGCAAATTGGGTAGTTTTCTGGGTATTTCCTTTTAAATTCTAATTATGCGTTCAGTTAGATAATCAAAAAATGTTAATGTGAGGTTCTTCTTCTGTCAATCTAACATAAATAAACAGAGATTAAGTGCGTCAAAGTTCGGGGGAGGAGGGTTGTGACCTCACACCTTGCCAAAATAATGTAGCACGGCGTGACGTCATGCGGAACTTTAACGGACTTTTTAATTATTTATTTATTTGAAACTAGCCTATTCTACCAGCCCTTACTTTTATCACTGATGCTTTTGCCTCTTTAATATCTACAGCGTAAATCACCGTGGCCACAACAAAAAATATAATAAGTGCTCTCCAAAATCAGGGTTTGAAAAATGTACAAGTTTTTGATAATTGAACATTGAACGTCATCTGCCGCCGTTGGCGTCAGCGTAGCAATATCAAATGTGGTGACATGTCGACTGTGGCGCGCAAAGGGTTAAGGTGTACAGTGGGCATGTATAGTTCGAATCACATTTGTTAAGCGAATCCCATTAGCTTTGTACCCGATGAACAATACTCATTATCTGTATTGTTAACGGTGGCCACAACTGCCACTTCAAAATGTAAGGCGTTATAGGTGCAAATTACTTTTACACTAAATTTGTCTTTAAATCAAACGAAATAAGGTTTACTCTTAAACAAAGAGAAGACAAATGTTGGTCACTTCGTAAGTGAAAGAGCAGTGAAGCTCGTTTCGATGCTTATAATGACAATGAAGTGACCAACATCTGTGTTCTCTTTGTTTAAGAGTAAACCTTATTTCGTTTGATTTAAAGACAAATTTAGTGTAAAAGTAATTTGCACTTATAACGCCTTACATTTCGAAGTGGCAGCTGTGGCCACAGCTAACAATACAGATAATGGTATTGTTCATCGGGTACAAAGCTAAGTGGATTCGCTCAAGCAAAAGGATTATTTCCATACCTAGGATAACTCGGGGCACCTATACGAAAGTGACGTAGCAAAATATTTTATCGACAAAAAAATATATCAATGTTACTGTCAACATCTAAATGTCATCGACATAAATAAATATTACTTTATTTCTCCACATTTTCAAATGAAAAAATAAACATATTAAAACGTGTATTTACATGTTTATTTTAAAATAATTTTCATAATATACGTAAATTGTCATTTTGATTGAAATGACATCCTCATCTTAATTTAAGAGGCTCGATATCAGATCAGATATGACATCGAACCTCTTTATAGTAATCCTGAATGTTCATTGAGCACATACATATATTAATTTAATTATATCGACATCTTTTTTGTCGATATCCTATCCCTAGAACGTGCCCCGAGTTATCCTAGGTATGATTATTTCTATACAAAGGCGAACTTATCCCTATAAGTAAGAACTTATCTCCAGTATTTAAGCGAAAACTTAAAAAATGGCTAATCGAGCAGGCGTTCTATGACTACAAAGAACTATTTATGCAGTAATATTTGAGTTACAGATAAATATTTATTTCCCTTAACGAAGTAATGTAATAGTTATATTTAATGTTAAATTAATCTAGTAATTATTATAAAACGTGATGTAGGTAATGCATTATTGACGTGTAAAATGATATCCATACTATCCATACTAATATTATAAATGCGAAAGTGTGTCTGTCTGTCTGTTACCTCTTCACGCTTAAACCGCTGAACCGATTTAGATGAAATTTTGTATATAGATAGTATCAGTCCCGGGGAAGGACATAGGATACTTTTCATCCCGAATAAATTTAGTGTTCCCGTGGGATGAGCGGGTAACACCGCAGGGCACAGCTAGTTACCAATAAAGATGAATATGAATATGAATATGAATAAGGGATGTATGGGCTTACCGCTTGGCGCATGCGCCGGCGGGCGGCGCGCAGGCGCACGGGTGCGGCGCGAACTCGCCCTCCGCGTCCGACATGCAGTGGTACAGCATACACTGGAACGAGGGACATTCATTCAATATCCCTTTATATACATTCGTTATGTGGACGGTAAAATAAATAAATATCAGACAACCTCACACAAAATCTAGTCCCAAATTAAGAGGCCTTATTCCTTTTAAAAAAAAATTTTTTTCATATTACGACACATATATTGATCATTTCAACCAACTTTTTGAAGTGAATAATACTTTTCCCCGAGTTCTAGGTAACATAGCTATTTCATGCTTTCATTGCGTGCAGTCGAAAATAATTTGAAAAACTAATTTTCCGCGTGAATTTTGTCAATTTCGAGTAGTTTTTGAAACAAAAATTATCAATGAAAAATTCAAACTGTAGGTTTCAAATATATACCATTAAATCCCAATAGCCCTGTTCTAGGTAGTAACATTAATAATATGTTAAGACACATGTTTAATCATGGCGAAAAATGTCTAAAACAATCAGCATTTTAAAAGGAATAAGGCCTCTTAAGCTCAACAAGGCTTGTTATGGGTACTAGACGAAAATATATATACTTATATACTTGAATACATAGAACAACATGACCCAAGCACAAATATTCGAGTACATCACACAAATATTTGCCCTGGCCGGGATTCGAACCCGGGACCGCCGGTTCAGTAGACAAGTGCTTACAAATTGCGCCAAACGTATCGCCAATACACAATGACAGTAGCAAAATAGTTTACATACCTAGGGCGGTGAATTCGTGAATGTCCCGAACCGAAGGTGAGGGCCATAAATATGCGATCTGAGCTTCACGAATTACCGCCCGTGGTTTGTCTAAAGTTTTACGTCTTTCCTTAGCCAGGAAGTGAAATTTTCAGAATAGGTCACGTAAAATATATTAACAGGGTTCAGAAATTCGGATAGTAACCTAAACTTTGGCGGCGGCTTTGTCGTTCACTTGTAGATATAGGCGGCTTTGATCGAGGTCTGAGTGAGATAGCAACAGGATTTTGGCAACTTTAAGTAAATATCTATCCGAATTTCCATTGCCTGTACATTAACTAACATTTGAACATGAGAATTGGGCTGAATGAACGCAGTCAGGTGATCGACAGCCCGTCTGACTCCGGCCAGCCGCCCGTACACCAAATCATCAACATTTGAACTTAAAAAACCGGCCAAGTGCGAGTCGGACTCGCGCACCGAGGGTTCCGTACAAACACTTTCCATCCCTAAGTGGTTAAGTTAAGTTTGCACCTGGTATGTATAGCGCCCCATATAAATTAGGTGCAAAGTTAGGTATTAAAAAAAAAATTATGGTTTTCGTAATTTTTCCTTTATCTATGCTATAAGACGTTGCTTCGTACCAAATTTCAAGATTCTGAGTTCACGGGAAGCACCCTGTAGGTTTTGATTCCCTTGCAAGTGTCGAAAATTTGCGGCATAAACGGCTGTATCTTTTGATTGCGTTGGCTTAGAAGTTTGATTTTTTCACAGCTTCAAGGGACAGTAGACCTGAGTAATTGATATAAATTTCAGCTTCATACCTCCACGCGTTCCTGAGAAAAAGGGTCTTGACAGACGGACGGACGGACGGACAGACGGACAACAAAGTGATCCTATAAGGGTTCCGTTTTTTCCTTTTGAGGTACGGAACCCTAAAAACTAATTGGATCCAAGGATAGGATCCTAATGGAAATTGCCTATAGTGCAATAGATAACGAATACCTATTATTTGGCGCTGTACGGGCAGCCGTCCCTGATGAAGAGCTTTGCACGAGTTCGAAACATGTCGGGCCGTTCCTGACAATTTCACGTGAGTGTAAACCGCTTAATACAATAATTAAATGTCTCACGAAAGTTTTAATAAGAGTATAGTATAGATTACCTGGGCGCACTTGATACAGGACACGGCGTCGATGCACGTCTTGAAGGAGTCAGGCGCGAATTCGCACGCGCCCGCTCGGTTTGCGCTCTCTAAGTACCACTCGTGACAATGCCTGCGGAAATAACTCATATTACATTATTGCAATAATCATAATCATCATTTATTCACAGAATATATGGTACATAAGATGGTATAATATAAAACATTTGATCCTTGTATATTCGGCCGTTATGGCATGTGAAAATTTACAAAACTTATTCTCTAGGTAGCATTCTTACTGATTATTTATATTTATGTAAATTTAATTTAATGGCAAAATTTGATTAAATTAGTATGTACACTTGTTACAGTCTATATTTTACTATTCTTAATGCATGCATAATAATAATAATAATGTTATCTTATGATATACTTATGTATATTTAGTTCAATATTATTTTTTCTTTAAAAAAGTCTCCAAGTGTTTGACTATAGTGAATATAAATTGTGGCATTGAAACGAACTTTAAAAAATACGCGGAACCAAATAAACTATCACTTACTTTTGGACGTTATACTATTTTTAATTGTACAATAACTAAAAAACAGACTTGTTTTGACTACTGCTTTTTATGACGTCACATGCCTGTATCATCATAGAAGCTTCATACTAACAGATCGTTTTTGACATTTCATAAAGAGTAGCTGATTTGAGGTGTCATCAAATACCGTATTAAATAGGCTAGTTGACTCATGTTAAATTGTATTAATAGTACATTACTGTAGACGCCAGGAAAGAAGGGATCACCGGCGAGTAGGTATAGATATACACGATACTGATACGAAGCCGGCAAGCGCTTTTCACGGCTAGATGTATGGTACTTTTCTCAAACATATGCAATGAAATAAAAAAAATACACCACTCAGAAAAACATAATTCAGCTGTTTAGCCTGTTCATGAACACAGACGCCATGTTTAAAAAGAATACTTCTCGGCTTAGGCCTTCAATTTTGTATGAAATTCCTTTAAAATTCTCCTGAATTCCGCCCGGTATGTGATACTTCGAAGCCTGTTATAACGCACGTTATGACCACAGTAAAAAATACTCACTATAAACGTCATAGATTTTACAGGATCGCCTTAGTCACGCCACAGATAAGCTAAAGACAAAATGGCGGACGGCGTGTTTGTTTGTTTATGAAATTTCTTATAAAAAAATCAAGTGTCAAACCTGTTACCATTCAACCGTTACATGGTAAACAACCTTAAGAACCCAAAGCAACCCGTTTTTTGTATGGGGGTCCTGCCCTTACTTATTAACTATTTTTAATTTTTATTTTGTATTTATTATAACAATAAGCGGCAATATTATACACATGCAAAGAATTACATGTCTCTACCTGTTGCGGTTAGAAAGATATACTGTTGTGGAAGACGGACAGTCATACAAACAGACAGCGCAGGCTTACATAGATTTAGATTGATTTATTTCATAATATAAACTTTACTAATCTATGACGATAATAAAATCAGCGAAGTCTTAAACAAATTGAGATAAAAATGTTAAAGAAGCTCCTTCAAGGATTGTCAAAACACTAAAATTAACACGGTAAAAATAACATTGACCGGCTATCGGTTCTTCGGCTAATATGGCCAGCCCACTGCCACTTCAAATTGCTAATACGGTGAGCTGTGTCGGTAACTTTGGTTCTCTGGCGGATCACTTCGTTCCAAATTCGATCCTTCAAAGAAACTCCGAGCATTGCCCTTTCCATAGCTCTCTGAGCGACTTTAAATTTGAGTTCTTAGAATAATAGTTTAGGTTCTTCCATATCCTGCCTCACAGAGGCGTGCAATACTGAACTTAATATCTAGGTATATCAATACATGTAAATTTCTCAATTCTTATTATCATCATCAACATTATATAAAATAGAGCCATCACACATTAATTATATCATTACTAAATTCAAATTATTATTATAATCATTATTATTAACATTAATCTTTCATATATAGCATTATATTATCATTATTAAATTTCACGTATTACATTATATTTTATGATGTCATTTACACATTAGATATTTATAAATAGGTCTACTTTCGAAAAATTCATTAAGGCTGTAGAAACACTGATTGATGAGCCAATTGTACAGTCGATTCTTAAAAGGTTTTGGGTGAAGTTTTTTAAGCTCAACTGTTAGTTTATTATAAACATTCACACTCATACATAATACACTTTTGCTAAGGAGTGCAGATTTCGAACTTGGACATTTAAGGTCGTACCCATATTTTGATTGCAATCTTTGAGTGGGGTTCCATTACGGGTAGGACGCACTGATTGAAAACTTTCGTCTTCAGACATTGTGTAATTGGCGATGTGAAGACCCGACGAAGTTTGCCATATGCTGCCCAGCCCAGCTGTATTTATCTATTAGCCTCTTTCTCGAAGTGTCGAGATGATGAATATGAATACTAACCTGCATTTGAGTCTCGCTTGGAACGTTTCGGGCGGCTTCTTATCGGGCAGCGGCGGCGGCCCGCTGTACGGATGCTTCTTTAACGATCCTGGAATTTACGGTTCATTTTTAGGGAACACGTATCGAGTTAAAATTAACACTATATACTCAGGTCTACGGTCCCTTGAAGCTGTGAAAAAATCTACGTTAACGTGAAAAAAAAAAAAAATACAGCCGTTTATGTCCAGAAAAACGTACATTTCGACACTCTCAAGGGATTCAAAATGATAGGGTACTTCCCGATGACCTAGAACTATGAAATTTGGCAAGTAATATCGTCACATACTACAAATACTTATAAAAATCTGAAAACTATACATTTGTAATAAAATATAGTCCTTTTCAAACATCATTGGGAGAATTCGGTTGGGTTAAGTTTGCACCTCGTTTGTATGCGGCGCCATATCAGGTGCAAACTTAACTCAACCAGGTCAATTAAGATGGGATAAGTGAAAGTTTGTACGGAACCCTCGGTGCGCGAGTCAGACTCGCACTAGGCCGGTTTTTTAAATTAATTATTACAATAAAGAAAGTTCACAAAATACGGCGCCCTGGTTCCACAGCGTGCATTCGTGCATACGGAGGGCCGAGTTGACAAATAAAAAGAGGGGTCTGTATTGACTCCTTGAACTATTTTTCGATGAATATTTCATTTCGCCGAAAAATAATTTCGTGGAAAGCATTTTTCTTTGCAAACGTAAACTGTTTGAGATTGTTGTAAAACCAACCTAAACCAAAGACTATATACCCCCTAGACATATGTTCTCATACAAAAAAACGTAACTCTGAAAAAGCTCAAAATTCGGTATAAAAACTAGATGGCGCTGCTTCGTAGCCTGGAAGTGACAAAAATGTTATTTTTCACCAACATTTTTAAGTGATTTTTGATTTTTGGAAATCAAACGCATTACTGCTTTATTTTAATACGATAATATAACTTAAATACACAATTTTTAAGGATTATATTTTTTACTCTTCAAAAACGTGGTTTGATCGTATTAAAATAGATGGCACTACCTCTGGATAGCTCAAGGTTGCTTGCGGGCTCGCCAATTTTTGCTACACAAAATAGCTAGATGGCGTTGGTGCACTGATGTAATGGACAAAATAAGTTACGCCCGAATTGTCATGCGACATTTCCCACTAACAAACAGTCAGTAACGTAATATTTGTTAGATAAGTTTTGTACAGTCAAGGAATTTCATTTCCTACCCATTTCGTTACAATGTCGTTAGACATTCGCAATGCATTAAGGTCGAAAATTATATTTCAATAATAGTATTGAAATGTCAATATTATTATTTGTCACTTCATTTTACAAAAAACCTCCTCGCGAAAGGTTATCATTTGCTTTTAATTTCTAATTAGGAACATATGTCAGTGTCAATCGAGAAAATCGTAAAATAATTTTCAGCAACGTTATTAATATGAAAAATAAAATGCTTGCCGCTAACCGTGAACTATTAAAAGATAATGATAATGACTGAAAACAATGAAGAGCTCAAAGAGTGGAGTTACACCAGGAAGGAATACGGATTTATGAGATCACGCGTCGGCTCAATGCTAGCAGGGACACAGTTTGACGTTGGGTACGGCGATATAATGTTGAAGGAAACCTTATTGATCTACTGCAAAGCAAAGTAACCATTGCATCGTCCGTTTGCCATGGCCTAAGACCAACGCCGACGACAAAACGGCTTTACGCCAAAGGGACGATTTGCGGAAATGTTTGACATTTACCCTAGAACAATTAGAAATTGCCTACATGCAGGCGGCCTGCGAAAATATATTCGTTCGTTTTGTTTTTGTTAAAAGTAATATAAAAAAAAACGTTTATAAAATTGTGGTTTTATTGAATTATCACTGTCGTTAGTTCTGTTAGTTTTTGTATAGATAAATTTCGGGTGCCTGTCGTATCGCATAACTTTTTTTGTCCTAAAAATGTTTGGCCGAGAAAGTTTGGCGTACTGTTGAATGGCATACTACTCGTTTGTCCTAATAATTTTTGCGCATACTCTCTTAAAGTCCTAAATCAAGTTTGTCCTAATATTGATAACTAAAATCTAATTACCTAAAGCATAATATTCCTAACATGAATTGCCCTAAGAATTATTTTGCCTATTATCAAATTGGCTAAAATTACAGCACCTAAACTAAACTATGGTAGGCGTGAAGTCAGAATCGTTACGTATTCTACCTTCAGGCAGGTAAGGTAAGGTACATAACTCGAAAGTTTCATCATAATACGTCCAGTAGTTTTTTGAGATTAAGTGAAACGTACATACATACATCCATCCAAACTTTCACGTTTATAATATTATTAGGATTAGGATGTAAGTAATTTTTATGTTTAAATAAAACATACACAAATAGTGAAATGAGACGAAAAGTGAAATGAGACGAAACGGAACGTAGTAAACAAACATCGCACCTAGCGTCATCTATTCACTTTTTACTGTCACTTGGAAGTTGGAATGTCGTTGAACGCTTGACGACTGTGTTACTTCACGCTTGCGCGTACCGTACAGTAGAAATTGAAAAATGACGACTTTTGAATGAATTGATACCCTTAGCGGCATCTAGCGATGTAGAACGATAGTAACAAACGGAGTACGGTGCGTAGTATGAAGAATATCGGTCTAGGGGGTATATAGTCTTTGCCTAAACTAATCAATAGGATGATATTTGCAAGAATTATGAAAAATTCATTTAACTACAGAGGAGTTCTGCGAAATTATTTTTCGACGAAACATTCGACGAAATAAGTTTCTATGAAACAAAGGACTCCCGAGAAAGAGGCATCAGATAACATCCATGACCCAAGAACAAATATTCGAGTTCATCACTGCCATATTTGCCCCGGCCGGGATTCGAACCCGGGACCGCCGGCTCAGTAGGCAGGTATGTGCAAACTGCGCCAACCGCGTCGTCTACAATAATACTAACCAGAATCCCTCTGCAGCAGCGGTGGTTTGGTGTTGGGCGACGATTTCTCCGAGCTGATGATACCAGACCCTACTTGCGGGTACGTGTATTCATGTACCTGGAAAAAAACGGGCTTTTTAACACTTTTGCAACCATACAAAAAAGTAAGACATATCCCAGAAACCGGCCGAGCCGACTTTTATAGCATCAACCCGGCTACCGGGTTGGCCGGCATCTGAGCAAAGTTTACGAGCGCCCGGCCTCCGGGTTGTTGGTGTCGAAAGTGTTAACCTTTAGAACGGCAAAGTCTTCGAAATCAAATAGTTTATTCTGTAAGTAGTTGTTGCTACGAGGGCACTATTGTCAAAATCAAATAGTTATTACTGTTATCAGGCCACAAGGCCATTTTTACAAGTCTGAATCTACCGGCATTTCGCAAGATGAGAAGAAGCCGAAATAAGCTTAACAGTAAGTATTTTATTAATTTATGAAACATGTAATGCCTCATTTTTTTAAATAAAGATCGACACACAAAGCATTAGGAAAAATTCATTAGGTCTACCCGGAGCTAGGGTAGCGAAGTGGCTAACGCGCTGGACCGGTAATCCAGAGGTACCGGGTTCGATTCCCGGTGTCTTCCACCAGGTAGCTCCTTTTTCTACTTTTCTTTAAGCTTTGATCTTTGTATTAATGGTATTTTTTTGTACAGATTCTCCTAATTCATTTTGAGTATAGTAATGATATTATTATTACAAGCTTTTATGTAACTTGCAATGTATGTAACTACATATGTATGTTTATTCGGGTGGAATCTTGCAACTCAATTTCAAAGCAGATATTTTCAACCGACTGAGCTGGAATTCTGATTCTACTTAACTTTGATAATAATATGATACGATGGGGCTGGTCTGATGATGGAGTCGGAAGGTGGCACAAACTCTGTAATAGATACAGTAATCTTACCGAGTTTGGGGTCTTTAGAATTGTCTCAGCGAGCAATTACGCGTTTAATCGGTACGCGGTTCGTCATCATAGTGGCAAAGCATCTCATACACACTCGCATTTTGTCAAAACGTGATCGATTCTTTATCACTTATTTATCGCGAGATAAAAGCAACCAGTGAGTGACGATCAGTCGCGGGGGCGACCAATTCGAAACTTGTCGAGCGATAGTCGACTTTTACGACGTGAGTAAACTCGTTTCGTTTATATTTTAACTTAAATGTTATTAAACCTCTTGTTTACATTGAAGCGATGATGAATGGTTCAGGCGGGGTTCGAACCCGCGTTTCGTTATATTGAAGTCGGTTGAAAACTATCTTGTTGAATACAAACTCTGCTGAGACTAAATTAGATATTTAGGTATAACTAAGTAATACAATCATCATCATCAGCCAAAAGACGTCCACTGCTGGACATAGGCCTCCCCCAGAGAGCGCCACCATGACCGGTCCTGCGCCTCCCGCATCCAGCGGACTCCAGCGACCTTCACCAGGTCATCAGTCCACCTTGTGGTGGGCCTACCCACGCTGCGTCGTCCGGTGCGTGGTCGCCACTCAAGGAGTAATACAATATAAATGGCCAATTAAAATTAAACCTAAAAAGATAAAACTAAATTAACTAAAATCTAAAATAAATTAAAAGCTAAAATAAAACTAGAAAACTGTGCCGTCGCGGCATGGTCCCGAAAACGCTGGCATCATTTCCTCGCTGAATCGCAATGCTGATGCGTTGTGCGAGGAAGCTGCCAGCTCTTCGGTCACCAGTAGACTCAATGAGCCTTTTACTGAGGTCATTAAGGAGTTTGTGGGCACTAGGACCCCACGAACCTACAACTCCGGATTTTAATTAGGCGAACTAACTTGACAGTTCAATGCACACGAATGTTGCCACTGTTTGGCTAGTGTTGTAAATATCGATATAAAAAAAAACAGTTAATACCAGAGAGGTTTAGATAAACAGCGTTAAAAAAAATAGACATTACATGTTTCATGAATTTTGTATTATCGCGTTTTGAAATCAAACTAATAATTTTATTACACAAATAAATAATAAAAAAATTGGGCAAGTGCGAGTCGGACTCGCGCACCGAGGGTTCCGTACAAACATTTTTCATCCTTAAGTGGTTAAGTTAAGTTTGCACCTGGTATGTATAGCGCCCCATACAAATGAGGTGCAAAGTTAACGCAACCAACCCGTTTGTTGTATGGGAGCCCCCCTTAAATATTTATTTTATTTTATTTTTAGTATTTGTTGTTATAGCGGCAATAGAAATACATCATCTGTGAAAATTTCAACTGTCTAGCTATCACCGTTCTAGAGATACAGCCTGGTGACAGACGGACGGACGGACGGACAGCGAAGTCTCAGTAATAGGGTCCCGTTTTTACCCTTTGGGTACGGAACCCTAAAAACGGTTGGAATTAAAATACTTTCATCGAATGAACTTTGTTTTAGGACATCGCTAAGAACGCTGTCCGCCTTTTTGTTTTCTTGACAGTTGTATGGTACTATCGAATACACTGATAACTGTAAACGAATATAAACCTCAGGTATTGCAACATGTTAAGATCTGGGTGTTTAGTTCAAGCCTGACCAGAAATATAATTATTGAGATGCGCCATATTGCGGAATTTCACTGAAACTAATTTCTTACACTCGCAATGATTTTATGATGGTTTGTCAACAATATGAATGTCTTTCGTGGTGGTTTCTTTAAGAGACAAATATTTAAAAAAGTTCATAGAAAATGCCGAAAGCCATTCACAGTCGTGACCGTAATATTATAAATAAAGTGTACACGTGTTTACTACACGAAAAACAGCCAGGAGATGAGTACATACCATTAAATTGTATTACGAGGTTACCATACGAACTGACAGGCATTTAAACTAATGTTGCAGGATTGTTGCCATATAAGTCTTATAAATAGCACCCTCTTGACAATCCTAATATATTTCTGGTCGGGCTTTAACTATGTCTTCGTTTGTATGAGTAAATAAGGTATGGCACTTCGACTAGTGAGACTTTCTACGTCACTGATTAGCTGCCGCTTTAGGGTAACAAAGTAATTATAAGGCAAAAAACGTCCATCCCTGCTCAGCTTCCCATCCTCATCCCATCCGTCCATGTGTGAGTGTGAGAGTTATGATGACGATTACTTCGATACCTTAGAGCACAATCGTACTAACTTTTCGAAAAAAGTCGTTGCAATTAGGACGTTAGTGCACAACTCTATGTGGTTTAATTTTTTTTTTGGCAAAACAATTGTAATTAGTACGAGTGTGAACTGAAGTATTTGATAAAATACAAATATAATCAAATGAATAGTAGGTACAAGGTTATATCGACATATTAGTATCGACATAAACCAATCACTATTTTTTTTTTTCTATTCCTGACAACATTTTGAGCTGTCAAGTTAGTTCGCCTAATTAAAATCCGGAGTGTACAGTGGAGTTTTTAACCCTTTACCGCATATAGAAAAAAAAATTGTTTGAATTTGAACCTTGACCTGTGCGGTAAAGGTTTAATTAGGCGAACTAACTTGACAGTTGAAAGTGTTGTCAGAATAGAAAAATTGGGCAAGTGCGAGTCCGACTCGCGCATGAAGGGTTCCGTACCATAAAACAAGTTTGTTGTATGGGAGCCCCCCTATTTTATTAGAAATGGCAATAGAAATACATAATCTGTGAAAATTTCAAATGTCTAGCTATCACCGTTCTTGAGATACAGCCTGGTGACAGACGGACGGACGGACAGCGAAGTCTGAGTAATAGGGTTCAGTTTTTAGGGGTAGGGATACGGAACCCTAAAAAAAGATAGTGATTGGTTTATGTCATATAACCTTAACTATACACCCATATACCTTAATTATGTCGCTATAAGGTTTACATTCGTTTACAAATGTACAATTATCAGTGTATTCGATAGTAGCATGGAACTGTCAAGAAAACAATAAGGCGGACAGCGTTCTTAAAGATGTCCCAAAATAAAGTTTGTTCGATGTAAGTATTTTAATTACAACCGTTTTTTTATTATTGACTCGTGTAATAAAATTATTAGTTTGATTTCAAACACAATAATGCAAAATTTATGAAAAAAGTAATGTCAACTTTTTTTAATGCTGAAACCTCTGGTATGAGCTGGATTTTTTACATATCGATATTAACAATACCCTGTGGCAATATTCCTGTGCAATGACCTGTCAAGTTAGTTCGCCTAATTAATAAGTTTCTGTCAAAAATGACATTTTAGTGGCAAGCTTTTATAGCCGACTGTACTTTTCTTTAGATATCCATCAAATGCTCACTGAGACGATTCTAAAGAGCCCAAGCTCGGTAGGATTGGTTTTCCTATTATAGAGTTCCTATGGCCACCTTCCGGCTCCATCATCAGATCAGCCCCATGGTACCATATTATTGTATTGTCATCAAAGTTAAGTAAGTATGCAAAATTTCAGCTCAATCGGTTGACGATATCTGCTTCAAAATTGAGTTGCAAGATTTCACCCGAACAAACATACTTATGTAGGATACATACATACATACGTTGCAAGTTGAATAAAAGCTTTTAAAAACTCGACTGTAAGGTCTCAACCCCAAAAGGAACAAATTTATATCACTTACAGCTGACAGGTGGACGTAGGGACATCTCTCCGGGTCGTCGCTGTCGGGCTTGTCTTCATACTGGATCTCGAACGCTTTCATTGAATCTGAAATACATTTTATCAATTAAAAATGTGTTTTCTCAAAGAAGAAAGCCACTGAACAGTGAGTCATTTTTTCGTAAATAATACTTAAAACCTATTAAATATTCCCAGAGATGTATAAAGTCTCTAGGCGTCACAACATTACGAATGTTTGAAGTTTTGTGATATGATGGATAAATCACAATCCAGTATTTTAACATGATGTTTTATTGTTACCTTTATGATGTTACGTAGTTTGTGTTGGTAAATTGTAATTTAGTTACTTAAATTTTATTTTATTTTTAGTTTCACAGTGAATTAGTCTAAAGACTGTAATGCTGAGTCACTCCATAGTATAAAACAAAGTCGCTTCCTCTGTATCTCTGTCCCTATGTAAATATGCATGCTTAGATCTTTAAAACTACGTACGTAACGGATTTTGATGCGTTTTTTAAAATAGAGTGATTCAAGAAGAAGGTTTATATGTATATTATAGTATATTAAGTATCAGCAATGCACCCGTGTGAAGCCGGAGCGGGTCGCTAGTGACCTAATAAACAAATAAATTAAAAATTGGACAAGTGCGAGTCCGACTCGCGCATGAAGGGTTTCGTACCATAATCTATAACAAGTTTGTTGTATGGGAGCATTGGGAGCCCCCTTAAATATTCATTTTATTTTATTTTCAGTATTTGTTGTTATAGCGGCAAAAGAAATACATCATCTGTGAAATTTTCAACTGTCTAGCTATCACCGTTCTTGAGATACAGCCTGGTGACAGACGGACGGACGGACAGCGAACTATCAGTAATAGTATCAGCAGTAGTATAAATTAATTAATTGAATTAGGGTGACGTAACGTTACCGTGATGGCGGGGCAGGGCAGGTTGATGGCTGGGTCGTGTCGGACGCGGCTCGCCATCGTTCTCCGAGCTGGAGCGAGTCCGTCGGCAGGTTCAGACACTGGAACACGTTCAATGAACCTTACCGTGATGGCGGGGCAGGTTGATGGCGGACAGGATGGGCGTCTGCGTGAGGTCGTGTCGGACGCGGCTCGCCGTCGTTCTCCGAGCTGGAGCGAGTCCGTCGGCAGGTTCAGACACTGGAACACGTTCAATGAACCTTACCGTGATGGCGGGGCAGGTTGATGGCGGACAGGATGGGCGTCTGCGTGAGGTCGTGTCGGACGCGGCTCGCCGTCGTTCTCCGAGCTGGAGCGAGTCCGTCGGCAGGTTCAGACACTGGAACACGTTCAATGAACCTTACCGTGATGGCGGGGCAGGTTGATGGCGGACAGGATGGGCGTCTGCGTGAGGTCGTGTCGGACGCGGCTCGCCATCGTTCTCCGAGCTGGAGCGAGTCCGTCGGCAGGTTCAGACACTGGAACACGTTCAATGAACCTTACCGTGATGGCGGGGCAGGTTGATGGCGGACAGGATGGGCGTCTGCGTGAGGTCGTGTCGGACGCGGCTCGCCGTCGTTCTCCGAGCTGGAGCGAGTCCGTCGGCAGGTTCAGACACTGGAACACGTTCAATGAACCTTACCGTGATGGCGGGGCAGGTTGATGGCGGACAGGATGGGCGTCTGCGTGAGGTCGTGTCGGACGCGGCTCGCCATCGTTCTCCGAGCTGGAGCGAGTCCGTCGGCAGGTTCAGACACTGGAACACGTTCAATGAACCTTACCGTGATGGCGGGGCAGGTTGATGGCGGACAGGATGGGCGTCTGCGTGAGGTCGTGTCGGACGCGGCTCGCCGTCGTTCTCCGAGCTGGAGCGAGTCCGTCGGCAGGTTCAGACACTGGAACACGTTCAATGAACCTTACCGTGATGGCGGGGCAGGTTGATGGCGGACAGGATGGGCGTCTGCGTGAGGTCGTGTCGGACGCGGCTCGCCATCGTTCTCCGAGCTGGAGCGAGTCCGTCGGCAGGTTCAGACACTGGAACACGTTCAATGAACCTTACCGTGATGGCGGGGCAGGTTGATGGCGGACAGGATGGGCGTCTGCGTGAGGTCGTGTCGGACGCGGCTCGCCGTCGTTCTCCGAGCTGGAGCGAGTCCGTCGGCAGGTTCAGACACTGGAACACGTTCAATGAACCTTACCGTGATGGCGGGGCAGGTTGATGGCGGACAGGATGGGCGTCTGCGTGAGGTCGTGTCGGACGCGGCTCGCCGTCGTTCTCCGAGCTGGAGCGAGTCCGTCGGCAGGTTCAGACACTGGAACACGTTCAATGAACCTTACCGTGATGGCGGGGCAGGTTGATGGCGGACAGGATGGGCGTCTGCGTGAGGTCGTGTCGGACGCGGCTCGCCGTCGTTCTCCGAGCTGGAGCGAGTCCGTCGGCAGGTTCAGACACTGGAACACGTTCAATGAACCTTACCGTGATGGCGGGGCAGGTTGATGGCGGACAGGATGGGCGTCTGCGTGAGGTCGTGTCGGACGCGGCTCGCCGTCGTTCTCCGAGCTGGAGCGAGTCCGTCGGCAGGTTCAGACACTGGAACACGTTCAATGAACCTTACCGTGATGGCGGGGCAGGTTGATGGCGGACAGGATGGGCGTCTGCGTGAGGTCGTGTCGGACGCGGCTCGCCGTCGTTCTCCGAGCTGGAGCGAGTCCGTCGGCAGGTTCAGACACTGGAACACGTTCAATGAACCTTACCGTGATGGCGGGGCAGGTTGATGGCGGACAGGATGGGCGTCTGCGTGAGGTCGTGTCGGACGCGGCTCGCCGTCGTTCTCCGAGCTGGAGCGAGTCCGTCGGCAGGTTCAGACACTGGAACACGTTCAATGAACCTTACCGTGATGGCGGGGCAGGTTGATGGCGGACAGGATGGGCGTCTGCGTGAGGTCGTGTCGGACGCGGCTCGCCGTCGTTCTCCGAGCTGGAGCGAGTCCGTCGGCAGGTTCAGACACTGGAACACGTTCAATGAACCTTACCGTGATGGCGGGGCAGGTTGATGGCGGACAGGATGGGCGTCTGCGTGAGGTCGTGTCGGACGCGGCTCGCCGTCGTTCTCCGAGCTGGAGCGAGTCCGTCGGCAGGTTCAGACACTGGAACACGTTCAATGAACCTTACCGTGATGGCGGGGCAGGTTGATGGCGGACAGGATGGGCGTCTGCGTGAGGTCGTGTCGGACGCGGCTCGCCGTCGTTCTCCGAGCTGGAGCGAGTCCGTCGGCAGGTTCAGACACTGGAACACGTTCAATGAACCTTACCGTGATGGCGGGGCAGGTTGATGGCGGACAGGATGGGCGTCTGCGTGAGGTCGTGTCGGACGCGGCTCGCCGTCGTTCTCCGAGCTGGAGCGAGTCCGTCGGCAGGTTCAGACACTGGAACACGTTCAATGAACCTTACCGTGATGGCGGGGCAGGTTGATGGCGGACAGGATGGGCGTCTGCGTGAGGTCGTGTCGGACGCGGCTCGCCGTCGAGTTCTCAGAGCTGGAGCGGGAATCCGTCGGCAGGTTCAGACACTGGAACACGGACGAGTCGATTCAGTAATAAGACAACACAAATAGACGCCTAAGTAGTGGGTAAAAACGAAAAAAAAAAAAAAAATGGTTAAAATTTGTACAGCCGTTTCAGATGGTGCCAGACTGGCATTGCGCCGCGCGCCCATACAAAAGGAAAGACGACCCTGCATCACGCTTTTAAGATTTTTCCTGAAACGATGTCCCCTCCATGAAAACGGAGAGGGGTCATTGTTTGGGGCCAATTTCGGCTGGATAATGGATATCCACAGATGGTTATAGGATACTTTTTATCTGTCTATGGCATAAAAAAATACGCGTACGAAGTTGAGCTCCTTCTAGTCTAGAATTATATAATAGTATAGACGAAGTGCAATCCTGTGAGCTGTGTCGGTTACCTTGGTTCTTCTGCGGATATCCTCATTTCTGATTATAACGCACAAAGAAAATCCGAACATTGCCGTTTTTCATTTGTTGAATTGGTAATGGGCACGCCATGTAACCCAGAAAATGGACTGCCGTTGGGACAACAAAGTCCTGGAGCAGCGACCACGTGTAGGAAAGCGCAGCATAGGTAGGCCCGAAACTAGATGGACGGATGACCTCGTGAGGATAGCGGGGGATCAATGGATGCGGTCAGCATGGAATCGCACTTTGTGGCGAGTCATGGGGGAGGCCTATGTTCAGCAGTGGACTTCTGTGGCTGATACACACCGCCGTCCTACGTTAAAAGGTCGTATCTTTGTGTGGGTTTCATAGTAAGATACGCCTTTTTACCGTAGCACGGCAGCATAGACGTAGTAAGCTCACCTCAAATATGTTCTGTTCCTCGTCGTCGTCGGCCGGCGCTGGATTGTGTTTTTTGTACGCGTGCAGCGCAGGCCACGCCCCGCCCAGACCTGACGATAAACAAGACAATAGAGATGAAGTAAAGGTGTCTCAACTTAAGATCAGGGACCGGAACCGGTTACCCTAACAAGGGTTTTTGATGAGGTTATTTTAGAAGTTGTTTTTAAAAACCCTTACATATTGTTAACCCTATGATGTGGTTGTTTCAATGATACGGTTACTGTTTTGTTGCAGTTAACGCGGTTACCGGTTACCTTAACTAACCTACCCCGTCCCACTAACCGAGTCTTTAGGGTATTGAACCGAGTTCAAACGAATGTGAACCTTAAGTAATGTGTTATTAGTTCAGTTTTTGAATAGCAGTTATAATAACTACTAACCCTAACTTAATAACCTTAACGTAAGGGTTTTTGAACGAGTTCGAACGAATATGATCCCTAAATTATGTCTTATTAGGTCAGTTTTTGAATAACAGTAACTCAGTAAATTTCTTATCTCTTGCAAGTCATAAACGTGTTTGGTTTGCGAGGTTTGTAACAATATGCTATAAAGCGAGAATTCAGTCAATATTCAACTTTAAGTCTTTGGTGTAGAAACTTCTTATGTTACCATGGTAGCGTTGCTTAGCTCGAGCGGCGAAAACAATGTGTTGTTTTTTTTTTCATATTTCATCTTTGCCTTTGCGGCTTGACAAATAACTGTAAGACGGAAAAAATAAAAGTTATTCGTTTATTTTTGCCGTCACCATTGTTATCACATATTGGTTTATCGCAAAAACAATTAACTATCATTTCCTTCATACCCCGTAATACAGATTAGTATTGTTTCGATAAAAAAAAATATAACAATTAATGCGGCATTCAGTTAAGGCACAACTGCATTTTGATTATTCTTAAAACAATAATAAATACCGCGTCTCAGTGTGCAGTAAATGCCAATACCCCGATAACAATAACATAAAAATAATTCTTAGCATTTCACTCATCCCTTTTCATCTAAGTATAATTATATTTAGGTTGATGTATGTGTCAATAACGAACTTCAAATTATTTTAATCACATTACACCCTTAAATTGTAAAGATAAGCAATATTAATGATGGTTCTGTGGATATTCTTATTTATTCAAATTGATTTGAACAAGAATATTTCTTGCACTCTGTGTCTTGATTAAATCATGATCCTTTTTTTTATTAATAGTTAAAAACGTAATAAATTTAAAAACATTTTAAATAAAAAAGTTTTAAGTAATTAATTAAAATGTTATTTGAAATAAAGTTAATTTTGTTATATTATGTATTCTATAACTTTTTTTTTAACTATAGAAAGAAAATTCTTTACACACAGACAGATGTCCTTTTGTCCGGATTTCCGGCTGGTCTCGCTTAGGGGTCACATTTCTCAACCGATTTATGAAGTTTTGTGAGGTCTAGGTTAGTTAATTATATGAAATATTTGTGTCGATAAAATTATTCGAAACTTGGTTTGAATAATTTTATCGACTTCGATTTGTAAACTAAGAAAAATAAAAAAAAACATCCATTTGGAAGAAAAAAATTAAACAATTTAAATTAATAATCAATGGCATTTATTTGTATATATCAAAAATCCAGTTTACTGTTCTATCAATACACAACCAATTTAAAAAATATCTTTACATTAAAAGTTGTTACAGCAGTAATCAGAAAGTAAATTAACATAATATCATAAAATAAGTTGGCTCACTGAGTGGTCAAAATAAAAAACAAAAGAAAACTTGAAATCAAGCTAGCTTACGCACCAAACCATACATATTGTATTATAAGATATTATATATGATTTCTATATATATAACACATATAATATTATAAATAAATATGAAATATTAAAATATATACCTAGGTACCTTATTAAAATTTCAACAAGGGTCAATATGTTCTACTTATTCTACTATATAATATATAATCAACAAAAATATAATCACACTTCCATAAATAATCAACTTTCTTATAATTAATGCCTAGTAAATATTTATAAACTAATTTACGTGTCTAAAACATTAATATTTAAAATAATCACATAAATAAAAAAATATCATTTTTTACCCTATTTTCCTAAAACATATAATTAAAAAAAGAATTCAATCAACAAAAAAAAAGTGTAGTGTCTAAAATAATCATGCTTTATCACAATAATAAGAGAGTAAATATGTATTTATGTCGTAATTAATAAATTAAAATTAAAAAAAATCAACAATGACTGTGTAAATATTCTGATAAACAATTTATAATTATTTTTAATTTTTATTTAAAATAAATCTTTGTTTGCCCTAACTAACATTAAATCTTTCAAAAGATTCGGACTGATGTTGCTCCTCAGAGGATGAAGGATGAATTTCAACGAGGAGAATAATCTCTCGACAGACACTTGGGTCGCTGGCGCTGATAGAACCATCAAAAAGTAGCGCCGTTCACTTTCTAGTTTCATCATCTGATCTTTATCACAGTTTTGAAGATACCAAAAAATACTCATCATAATACCTACTTAGGTAACAAAATCTAACCGACTGTACAATAAAATTAATCCAATTAAGTAACATTATAATTGAACGTAATTTGAAATGAATTAGTATAATAATTATTTTGTCTTTTTTTTCTTTAATTAATAAAATAAGAATTCAATTTTTGGGTTTATCTAATCTGAGCGCTAATAGCGTCTTGCCAGCATCAACGCGATTTCTATAATAATACCTTTAAAAGTATTTACCATATTATAATCATGCTGTTCATAAAATAAAATAAAATCTGGGTGTGTAAATAATTTACTAGAATAGTCATTTTTTTATCAGATAACAAAAATAGTAAGTTTAATTATACTACTAAAACCATAAAAATATCATCATCACAGTTTAACATGCATAATCAGTCTTAATAACTACCTATTCTTAACAATTAATACTTATACCACCTATACATTAAAAACATCATAATAAAAAAAAACAATGACATAAATCAGCAATCAAAAAATCAAATCACTTTAAAACATGACCTTATCAAATATATTACTAAATTATGGATTACTTATTATTTACGTAATTTTGGAAAAGCCGTATGATACAATTCTGTCATAAATTTTACACGTGCCCACATGTCCTTCAATTTATCGTCCGGTACATCTTCTAACAATTCCTTGAATTCCGCTAAAATTTCTGGACGTTTTTCATAACCTTCCTTCCTCTCTTGATTTAACTTTGAGTCTGAAATAAAAAAAAATATACTTAATTTGGCATTTCATTTTAAGTTTAGTAAGTAATACGTCACTAATATTACATTTATATATTAGAAATGTAAGCGCCGTCCAATAAAGTACAACGTTAAATGCCTATTTTTTGTTAGGAATGCTAAACTGGCAGCTCTAAGGATACCCGAACATTAAAAGTAAATTGGAATAATGCAATATATATATATATACTTATGATTTTTAGCTAAATGTGCCAACATATTCTGAATAAAATGTATAATAAATGAAAATGCACAAACACACATTTACGAAATGTCATTGTAGTAGATATTCCGAATTTGTATAGTAATTAAATATTATATATTTACATATACATTCATTTAAACAAGTTGTCTGAACGCCTCATTTCATGGCAAAAGGCCGCCATTTATATCTACGTTTTTGTGGAATGCAATGTGCAATTAACTTTAAATAAATAAATATATGTACGTATAGGTATATATATAATTAGAATATGGTTGAAAATAAACAAACATATTGCAGATACTATTAAGGAAAAAATATCAGTTCGAGTACCTTTAAGGTCGAAAGTATTTATAAAGACTTAATGGTAAACAAAATTGAAATATCATCATTATAAGAATGCATAACTTACCAGTTTCTGCTGTCTTTTGCCTGTTAAGTTTATTTACAAAGTCACTATATTCCTCGGGAAAGTTGCATGGCAGTGGCAGCAAGCGCTTTTTGTTGTCCATTTTAAAGTTTTTTTTTAATATTCGTTATTTTATGGCACCCGTTTTTAACTGACCAGTTGGACGATTTGGAGGATACTGAGTAACTAACGCTTAGCATCCATGATGCTTCAAAACAATACTAATCCCATCTCTTTCTTACATTTTTTATCTTATCCGTCATTTTTAAACAGCACGTTGCATACTTAAAAATACCATGCTGCAAGTCAAACTCTCTTTTGTTCTTATACGATGGTTTTTACTGTTATCAGGTATAATGCTGGTAACGCAGCAAAGTTGCCGATCCTTCTTCGATAAGAAAAAACTTTAGTATGAAAATTATAGTTAATTATTATTAGATGTTATTACTTTTTTATTAGCAGAACAATCACATCAAATTATCAACTAATTAACAACATCAGTGTAGGAGAAACATATAAAAAGCGAAGATAAAGTACTTATTATCTAATAACAACAACAAAAAACAAAAAGTCAAAACAAAACTAGTGTAAAAAAACACGGCAAAACGTGAATATTCTGCCAACTCCGCTCATCTATAACGATCCTTCAAGGTTCAGTTCCAAACCCTAACGCGTAGGGGTTTAGAGTTAACTGCTATAAAAAACCCTTACGCGTTAGGGTTTCAACCGTAACTGTGTAACTGTGTTGAGGTTGTAGTTAACTGTTATGATATGGTAACCTTAACATAGGGTTACCAAATGAAAAGCTTACCTTATGTTATGGTTACCAAATTGTTGGGGTTACCTTATCAATAGGCTTAACTTTAAAGAGGGGTTTTCCGGTCCCTGCTTAAGATAGTATACTACGCCTTGGTTGAGTCAAAAATAAGGTACAGTATTAAATTTTGGGGCAACAGTTACCTTTATAACATAAAATCAGCCTTTGTAGCCCAGAAAAGGGCTATCAGAACCATGGCCAGAATATCTCAGACCACATCGTGTAATTCGTGTAAACCATATTTTAGTGAGTTGGAAATCTTAACAGTACCTAGCTTATATATTCTCATAATACTTGGTGATTTAATGAGGGGTCTAAATGTCATCGAAACGTTGGAAGAACGATAGAAGCGCTTGGCAACACGAAGTTACCACAAACAATGATAAGTAAACTTAAGGTGGTCCAGCATTCTTCGAGTTACCAGGTAATTGTACTCTTTAATAAGTTACCACCTGAATTGAAATCCGTCACAACTACAAACAAATTTAAAAAGGGCCTAAAAGCATTTTTGCTAAGGAAGTGTTTTTACTCGGTAGAGTTCCGAAAGCACAGCGCCAATTAGGTAATTTATTTCCTGTCAAATGTAGGTAGTTTACTTTTTATTATAATTATTTAAATGTTAGATTCTCTTTTTTTGTGAAAGTTGACATAATTATGAATAAGTACAGTTACTTTGGCGTTTACGACCTTTTTATATAGCTTGAAATCTTTGTCGTAACTTAAGTCTATTGTGAAGGATGAGCAACTACGGAACCCTACACTGAGCGTGGCCCGACATGCTCTTGGCCGGTTTTTATTTATATAATTATAGTATGTTGTGTAATTCAACACCAGTATTCCATATTAGTTCGGATAATCGAGGTTTTACTATAGTCAAATAAAGTTCGCTCCGTCCAGCTCCGCATTGAAGCACCCTTAAAGGTGTGTCTACACTGAAGCGAAGCGGACCGGAGATGCGAGGAATCGACCAATCACAAACGTGAAGTTGAGATACAGATTTCAACTCAGGTGATTGGGTCTATTCCACACGTCTTCGCTTGAATAGGCTAGTAGACCCAGTTTTGAAATATATTTCAAATGGTTAATATCTTACTAGCTCAAAAAAAGTCTTGTATTTTTGTGAAAGCTAGAAAGCTAAATTTTTACAATTGAAAATTAGAAATTTCATGAACAGTCAAATACGCCGTCCGCCATTTTTGCCTTTTGACAATCTATGGCGTGACGTAGAATTACCTGTAAATATTCGAAATTCGACCGACGTATAGTGCCATTCCGGTCACTCGATCGAGAGGGACGGCACTATTCGAAGTTGTCAAAGTAGACTTTCAGTTTCGTCACTATCATAAGTGAAAATGGCGGACAGCGTTTTAAGTTTTTCAAAATACAGATTAAAAACCATATTTTCAAATTCAATTTTTTCAGCCATCTTTCACTTTTATGAATTGAAAAAATATATATTTAGGTTTCCTTTGCTAAATACTATACGGAATAAACATTAGTTTATTACAATTTGACATGAGTCAACTAGCCTATTGAGACGCACCCTAACAATGAATATTGTCTTGTACTCACCATGAAGGAATCCAGTATACGGAAGCAATGAAGAAAGCACATTAGATAAATTAGTTAACTGACAATATCAATCGATCTCGTTAATCAAATAAACTCAATTGAGAATGTATTTTTCGACCAGGCATTTTTCTAATACAATCAATTAAAGGATAAAAAATTAAATATCACCACATCTTTACATTTTCAAAAACATCTTAATTTTTGATTAAAAAATCCATTTGAGAGCTTCCTAATTCTAAAAGAGCGTAGGCGACCACTAATCGGTCACAACGCAGTAAATCATACAGTCAGACTACCTATTACTAAGACGGATTTAGTATGGAAATTGTACTGTTCTTTGTGCAGGTTGCGACTATCAATTTTTCCACAAGCTCATTTGAGTGCTGATTTTTAGATGACGCTACTTTTAATACCTTTTTTAATATTTTCAAAACTAGTCCGTATAAGCAAATAAAAATAATAGTTTTGGGTTCTGTGATAATAAAGTAATGAAATTAGTTTAAACAACCCTATTTTGAAAATTCGAAATGTTGTCAATTTGTATTGAGAATTTCTTAGATACGTGGGATTAGTACTGGCTGAGGAAGGCTGGCATACGATTAATAAGTCCGAATTTAATGAAAAAGGGTTCTGCCGCACTCTGGTGTAAAGTGGTCCTTGCGTGTGCCTTACGAAAAAAAGAGGTTATTTCATAAAGTTAAAACTACGACCGGAAGAAAAACACCACACTGCTGCAAATCACATCTCGGTGTGGTCTTATGGTTCAGTAGTGGTATTTACCTATATAAGTATGTATATCGTCGTCTAGTGTCCATAACACAAGTCTACTAGAGCCTTACTAGAGCTAACTGTGGGACTAGATCGATTTGTGTGACTCATTCATTATCTAGAGGTGACATTGACATTTTACTACAAAGTTCAAAAAGCTGTGGACAAATTTGTGTCGATCAAAGTTGTGGAAAGAATGGCGGCATGCAAAATAAATATCATCATCCGAAAACCGCTCTTTGCGCACTGCTTATAAACTTACCGTCTAGCAATTGCTCGATGGCGGTCCGCACGCCGCGATCGAACGCGCGGGCGTCCGCCGCTGTTTGGAACGTGAGCCCGAAACGCTTCTCTTCGGTCACCCAGTGGTGAAAGGTCGGCATTACCTTGTTGTACTGGAAATCCTTCTTTATCGTGCATTCTAATACCACCTGGAATTAAAAATAATGTTTAGTCTTTCTTGTATGGTAAGAAGACGTAAACATGATGTTGAATTTCAATTTAATAGAAACATTCTCTGCAATTGTAAAATGTAAGAACAATTCATGTTCCGTCAGTCCGTGGTTGTTCTCAACCTTCCCTATTGTTGCCTTCCTTATGGGTGGTACACACACAGATAATGCTATTTAGTATTTTATCTACTCCAGTTTTTTTTTTTTATATGAGTTATACAGTTACTAACTCATATAATGACATATATTTCGTGAGCCTTATAAGTCTATAGTCTGCTGGCACTGAATGCTTTTTTAGTGAGCCTCGAGTAGTTTTAAAACAAAAATTATCAATTAAAAATTCAAGCTGTAGGTTTCAAATATAATTAAATAATGAACTTTATTCTGCAAGTAGGCCACAAGGGCACTTTTAAATGTCTGAGTCTACCGGCATTTCACAAGAGGAGACCACTGTTGAGAAGCAACGCCGAAAGAAACTCAGTAATTTTTTGAGAAAGGATAAGTACTTAACTATTACAGTAATATGAACTTAATTTGTAGCTATTTTAAAAAATTAGGCGTACCTATACGTAGTCCTCGAAGAAAACATATTAAAAGTGTATCTTAAGAAATAAATAAGAAAAAGTATCAAAATACAATAGAAACTACAAGAAAGTATGACGGTTTATCACATGTATATGTATGTACGTTTGATATGCTTTCTTATTAGAACTGTATACCCATAAATCGCAATAGCCCTGTTCTAAGTAACATTTAT
The DNA here is from genome assembly GCA_947623375.1 of Apotomis capreana. Taxonomy (NCBI): domain Eukaryota; kingdom Metazoa; phylum Arthropoda; class Insecta; order Lepidoptera; family Tortricidae; genus Apotomis; species Apotomis capreana. Next base: position 7,512,874 of record OX392520.1, read on the forward strand.
AATATGTTAAGAAACATGTTAGAGGTTATCTGCCTTTTCGCCGAAATATTTTTCCCAACTGATTCATTTGCCTTTTAATTCCCATATTTTTCGGAACTTTCATAAAACAAACCTAACCTATAAGACTATACTGTATTCTATAAGAGCATAAAAAATACACTGAGATTTTTTTTGCTTTAAGAGAAAATCGTGAGTTGGGAAATGAAACAGTTTGGCACATGAATCAGTTGGGAAAAATATTTTGGCGACTAGGCAGGATACCCATGTTTGATCCTAGAGAAAAACGTCTAATACAATCAGCATTTTTTGAACCGATAAGGAGCCTCTAATCTCAAGCACGCTTACCATATTATCGCTGATTCGTTTCCCGTGGATGAAAAAATCGTGTGTAGGTGCGTTTGCAGACGAAGATGACGTGTCGCCGTTAGACTCGCCCACTGCAACATAAGAACATTCAATAACCGGATCAAGGAAATAATATGTTTTCCCAGAATGTTGTGTGAAGCTATTGATCTTATATGATTGAAAATCTTATATACAAAAAATAGTGCGCCGAGGCCTTCCGCGCGGAAGAAGTGAAGCTTCGTAATGTGAAAAAGAAAATAAGAAGGGGTAGAAATTGTAATTTCAAATGAGAAAACCTAACAATCAATTGATATTCACAAGAGACGTACCTTAACATAACCTTAAATCCGTCGCATTGTCCGTGGGATTGATGCCTTGAACGTTTAACGGAACAGTGCTTTCCTACCCCCTCCACGGTAGCGTTAAACGTTTAACGCAACCTCGTTGGAAGTCGCATAGGAAGTTTCACTTCAAAAAAAAACAATGTCCCACAAAACCAAATGATAGATTGTCTGCGAGAGCAAATTTGAGAGTAATTAATTCCTTAGACAAAAACTAGTATTTGCCCAGGCTTAAAGCTAAAGTATCTTAAAACGGTGTGTCCTTATATAAGCCCATATAATGAACCATCGAAAACTATGCATGTACAGTTAATTGTATTTATTTGTACAGGGCGCGTACTAAATTACGTCTGCAAGACTGCGTCCCCTATAGCAATTCCATGCCTGAACCTGCGTTGAACAATGAACTGGTTGTGTTAATGTATCCTGCTCGTAACCTGGCACTTTACATGGCGCAGTCAGTAGGATCCCATATTACGTCTGCAAGCTATCTAGTAGGTTGTTCCTGAAGCAGTGTTGAATAACGCGCCGGTTGTGTTAACATGTGTCCTGCTTGTAACCTGGCACTTTACATGGCGCAGTCGGTAGGATCCCCTATTACGTCTGCAAGCTATCTAGTAGGTTATGTTCCTGAAGCAGTGTCGAATAATGCGCCGGTTGTGTTAACATGTGTCCTGCTTGTAACCTGCACTTTACATGGCGCAGTCGGTAGGATCCTCTATTACATCTGCAAACTATCTGGTAGCTGGTTCCGTTCCTAAACCTGTGTTGAACAATGCGCTGGCTCGGTTGTGTTAACATGTGTCCTGCTTGTAACCTGGCACTTTGGTTGGTAGGATCCCCTACTACGTCTGCAAGCTATCTAATAGGTTACGTTCCTGAACCTGTGTTGAACAATGCGTCGGTTGTGTAAAAATGTGTCCTGGCTATGTAAAGGGCCAGGTTAGGTTTGTACCTACACCTTCAAAGGGAACTTGGGCGCTGCCGCTTGCCCACCATGACGTCGGCCAGCCCCTCGCCCCCGAAGGCGACCCAGCCACCCGTGCTTTCGTTGCGACCCCTCACTCGCACTCAAATTCGAACCCCGTAAGACGCAGTCAGTAGGATTCGTATCCTACTCACTGCGCCATGTAAAGTGCCAGGTTAGGTTTACCTACAGTGTAGGTAGTGTAGGTTCTACACCTTCAAAGGGGATTTGTACACACCTGTACTGTGTGTTTCTGTGTTGCTGCTGTGTGTGCTGTTTGTGTGTGTACTGTAAGGATCTCTTTGGTGGTTGACAGCAGAACTGGAAACTAGATTTTATATTAATAATATATTTAAATATTCGAATTATGGCCGTCTCTGTCACACACCAAGGGAGCCGGGCATTCGTGTTTAAACCTTGTATATGAACAGAAGTCCAAATATATAAATATAAAACCAAGTCCTATCCTTTGTTCTGCACTTCCACTGAGCTACCCCCCACATTTGGTGGTGGTGCGGGGCATTCGTGTTTAAACCTTGTATATGAACAAAAGTCCAAATATAAACATAAAACCAAGTCCTATCCTTTGTTCTACACTTCCACTGAGCTACCCCCCCACATTTGGTGGAGGTGCGGGGCATTCGTGTTTAAACCTTGTATATGAACAGAAGTCCAAATATAAACATAAAATCAAGTCCTATCCTTTGTTCTACACTTCCACTGAGCTACCCCCCCACATTTGGTGGAGGTGCGGGGCATTCGTGTTTTAACCTTGTATATGAACAGAAGTCCAAATATATTAATATAAAACCAAGTCCTATCCTTTGTTCTACACTGCCACTGAGCTACCCCCCACATTTGGTGGAGGTGCGGGGCATTCGTGTTTAAACCTTGTATATGAACAAAAGTCCAAATATAAACATAAAACCAAGTCCTATCCTTTGTTCTACACTTCCACTGAGCTACCCCCCCACATTTGGTGGAGGTGCGGGGCATTCGTGTTTAAACCTTGTATATGAACAGAAGTCCAAATATATAAATATAAAACCAAGTCCTATCCTTTGTTATGCACTTCCACTGAGCTACCCCCACAGTACTGACCTGAGGGGCGCTGCCGCTTGCCCACCATGACGTCGGCCACCCCCGAGGGCGACCCAGCCGCCCGTGCCTTCGTCACGACCCCTCACTCGCACTCAAATTCAAGCCCCGTATGACGCAGTCAGTAGGATTCGTATCCTACTCACTGCGCCATGTAAAGTGTCAGGTTAGGTTCAAAGGGAATTTGTACACACCTGTACTGTGTGTTTCTGTGTTACTGCTGTGTGTGCTGTTTGTGTACTGACCTGAGGGGCGCTGCCGCTTGCCCACCATGACGTCGGCCAGCCCCCCACCCCCGAGGGCGACCCAGCCGCCCTTGCCTTCGTCACGACCCCTCACTCGCACTCAAATTCAAGCCCCGTATGACGCAGTCAGTAGGATTCGTATCCTACTCACTGCGCCATGTAAAGTGCCAGGTTAGGTTCAAAGGGAATTTGTACACACCTGTACTGTGTGTTTCTGTGTCGCTGCTGTGTGTGCTGTTTGTGTACTGACCTGAGGGGCGCTGCCGCTTGCCCACCATGACGTCGGCCAGCCCCCCGCCCCCGAGGGCGACCCAGCCGCCCGTGCCTTCGTCGCGACACATCACCTGCGCTCGCACTCGCACCACGCAGACACTGAAATAAGAACGGCATTTCAACGAAAGATTTCTAAAACGCTACAGAAGGTGCACTTTTAATCGTATCAAGAAGGCATTTTTTTCTAAAGTTGTACCCCACTCTCTTTTTAGATTTTGGATATTTTAGGCATTTTCTACGCAAAATCACGAGCTTTTTCGATAATAATATGAGAAAAAATGTGTCCTAATATGTTGTCCTTCCATTCCGTTAAAAAAGTGGGGGGTGGGATGGCCCTAAAATTGTAGTGCGGTGTAGACCACGCGATCATTTCTTGAAATGGCTGAAATTTGATTTTGCTACTTATTCAACCCAAAAACCGAGCCGATAAAAGAAGCTATATAATTGTCGAACCTGTTCATATAATTCCCATGATATCGGTTGAGAAGTGCGACCAGCGGGCGAGGCCAGCCGGAAATCCGGTCAAACGAAAGATTTTTTCCCGAAGCTGAAACGGAGATGCTAAGATCGCTCGGTCTGCCACAATCAGATATGGTTATCACTACATAGTATAAAACAAAGTCCCTATGATATTTCTGGTTATTTGACTTCCGATTTTTAGTGTATGATTTATATAATTTGATAATTTTGGTTTTATTTTTGTATGTTATATCAATTTCAAACACAACTCATGTTGTTATTGAATAAAGAATTAACAAATACCTACATAAAACAAAGCTCGTAACCTAGTGTCAATCTACTTACTAGATACGAGGTTTTGAAGAGTAATGACAGAAGTTTTAGTGAGTTTTGGTTGTTACTACGCGATATAATACAGCCTAAGAAGTCGCTGGCTCAATATTACAGGGTTCTATATTTCACTTTGGACGAGTTCAAATTTGAACAGTGTCATAATGAAATGAAGTCTAATTTTAACTACTCAGAAAATGTAACATGGAACCCTGTAATATTGAGCCAGCGAAGTGTTGATCCGGCCCAGGGATAGTGACGCTACAAACAGCTTTCATATAGCAATAATGTACATGCGTCATATATTTGCATTATTAAACGTCAACAACAATATGTCAAGTTTTTTTCATGAACCGTATTCAAAACCGTTTTTTCATTGTTTACTGCAATACTGCGCAATCCTTCTTATTGCGAAATAAATACTGCATCCTCTTGAAAAGAACATTCATCACTGTCGATAGTTTGGGGTTTATTATGCAAAAATGACTTGTTGTTTTTGTTTACATCAGTGACATTCAACGACTTTCAACGTCAGTTACCAAAATTTAGTCGTTGTCAGTAAAATAAAAAAGTACTCCTAAAAACCCGAAATACGGCGAGGGTTGTAACACACCCTGTTGGGCTAAAGAGGCTTTGTTAGCGGTAGACTTCGCGAGTTTGCTTCAAAACGGCAATTATTTTTTTTACTTATTCAACCCCTTAAATCGGCCATCTTGAAAAATTCCCAACAACTGAGTCTGTACTTATCGAACCTAGTCACAAAATTTCATGAGAATCTGTTGAGGAATGCGACCTCTAGGAGAGGTCAGCCGGAAAGCATGACTTCCAAACATCCGTTCGTTCGGTCGATATTTTGCTGAGATGACGATGTCGGAATAAAAAAGGACGTAAAGATGCTACAGACGTATACAGAAAGGGGTCAGTACTTAACATTTTGGCAAGGCAAGACAACGCAAACAACGTGTCATATAAAATAACATAATTAGTCATACTCGTGCACATGGGTCGTTCTACCGAGTCGTTCAAATTTTGAATATTTGGACTTTTTTAGAAACGTTTTTTTATGATTTTAATGTAATAATACCTATGGTTCGTATACTCGCGAGTAATGCGAAACTAAAGACACGCGTGTGCATTGTATGGTCTTAGGACATCATACAAGGAAAATAATGAGTGCTCGGATGGTAATGAAATAAGACAAGATGGTAATGAGTGCGTATGGTAGGTATTAAGAGTTTCATAAGTTCTAAAGAATTTAACTGATATTAGGCTGATAATAGAATATAAAAACTAACTGATTATAGTATGAAGTGATGTTTGATAAAATAAAGATGTTTTAGAAATTTTCGAGATTCTTTATTTAAAATATTCACCAATAATAAAATGCTTAGCATACCATTTTTTTTAGAACATACACACGATATCCGCAAAAAATAAAATGCTCTTAGCAATAAACATTCTACAAAAGTATATTTATGAAAATATACGAGATCAACACAAAAATGTGCTTTTTATTATAACAGATATGTTTGACCATTTTTTGTGTTCTCGATTCAAATCAGAACAAAAATGAACGTAAATGAAAATTTCATAACAAGTTATTACATGTTTCGTAATATAATCGAGTTCATACGTAAATACTTTTTCAATCTATACTCGCTATTTTGCAAAATATCTTACAGAAATGAATATTTCCTTTTCGTTCAGAGATTGATATTTTGGGCTTAATCTTTTTCTAACAGTTTCATTAAACAATAGATGTTTTTTTTACTTATAGTTTTTCTTCCGGTATATCTTTTAATAAACTTAATTGTCCACGCTAATTTGCAATTGTTTTTTGTACTCGCTTTTGTTGCTGTTGTAATGTTTTTGTTTGCTTTCTCAACGCAGATCTCTTTTTGCAATTTGCTGATTTGTTCGTTAAAATTTTTGATCACGTTCATGTTTTGACACCGAATTTTTCTGACTAATGAGTTTTTAGCGTATGCCACCAAGGGTTTTTGTCTTATTTATTTATAGCTAAAGGATCGACATCTAAAGCAGGTGCTGGTGCCACCGGATTATTGTTGTATCAATTTTGTCACAATAGGTGGTGTGTTTTCACTAAAATTCTTTGAATTTGTCGTTATTACTTTTTTTTATTGGAATATTTACGACTGTTTTCACGCCATCTTCACCGGTGTTCTCTGTGCTCTTGCAATCGTATGTTCAATATTTTATTTTGTTCCTTTCCTAAGAGATACCTTTTTCTTTCCTTTTCCTTTTGAAGTCTGTTTAAAATGGGGATTTTTTTTATCTTTATTAATCCTTGTTTTGAGGGATGTCTATATTTTGCTATTTTTTCTTACCTTCTTGGCATATTTTTAGTCTTGCCCATTGCACTAACCTAAAATAAATAATTACTGCTTTTAATTAATAAAAAAAACAGGGCTTAAAAATTTGACAAATGTCATTATTAAAATACAAAATCAAATAACAATGCGTAGGAGACATTGCGTTAAGTAACCATGTGCTTAACTGCTTATGGCACAAAAACTACTGGGTAAAATACAGTATAGTAAAAAGCATCCTTGAGTTGTTTAGTAAAAATCATGAATTCATAACTACCAAAAACAAATTGTTTTTTTATTTTTTATTTTTCAATCACTACCATAAAAACACAAGCATTACCTTCCGGCAAAAAAATGGAGGGTAAGGATGGTAATGATTTGGAGATGAATGAGATATTTGCAGTTTCTCTAGGTAAATTTAAATACCGAGTGTAATTTAAAATGTAATATTTAAATTATTAAATAAAGAAGCATTTAAATGAGACATAAAACAGAAAATTTAAATAAGTACTTACGGCATAAGACGACCGAAAGTAATGAGCACAGAACTGTGACAAACTATGTTTCGCGAACATAAATTCGGAATTTCTCACGCACGTCCTCACTTTACCAGATACGGTGGCATACTGAACTGAGGAAGCTCGGACCGGAATATTGCCCTTACTGCCACGACTCAAGGACGGACCTTTTTTTACACATTTTGGATACGCATATACCGAGTTTTAGCTTCACGGAGGGTAATGATAATTTTCACGTGAAATTTTTCTACTGCTCGTTCTTTCTAATATGTTATAGGTAAAAAAATAAGGTGAACTTATATTTTATCCCTAAATAGCTACTTAAGCACATCACTGTTAAAAATGGCAAGGTTTTTTTTGACGGCCAATGAAGGTAAGCCAGAGCTGAGAGTCCTACGGGTCCTCTTGGGTTTCCACTCCGGCCGATGAAGGCACACCGGAGACGAGGACCCTGACCGACTCTCTGGAGATACATGATATACTCGTACATCAATGTTTTAGTTTGTAATTTGGAACGAGAAGGTAATAAGATTTTACATATATTTTTGGTCTTGAGTTCATTAATAGGCATACGAGGCAAGATTAATCGCGATTATATTAATTAGTCGACAGTGTACTCGATTAACGATGAATTAATCGTCATTTTTATCGATTAATCGATTAAAAATGTAATACGATTAATTTCATCGGGTTTAAGTTAATTGGAACTAGTACGATTAAGATTAATTAATCGTCATTTTTAATCAAATATTAAGTAGGTTTATCTTAATCGATTACATTTTGCCCATCTCTGTTATTATGCTATTTTGCACTCTGTGAGTTGTGGACCAGAGTCTGTTTCAAAATGGCTGAACTTTTGTCATTTTTAGGGTTCCGGATCTAAAGGGTAAAAAACGGGACCCTATTACTAGGACTCCACTGTTCGTCTGTCTATCTGTCACCAGGCTGTATCTCATGAACCCTGATAGCTAGACAGTTGAAATTTTCAGAGATGTATTTGTGTTGCCGCTTATACAACAAATACTAAAAACAGATTGAAATAAAATAAATATTTAAGTGGGGTAAATACAACAAAGGAGATCGGTTGCGTTAACTTTACACCTCATTTATATTCGGTGCCATACATACCTGGTGCAAATTTAACAACCCTGCCAGTTAAGATGGGATAAGTGTTTGTACGGAACCCTCGGTGTGCGAGTCCGACTGGCACTTGGCCAGTTTTTTACGTTCAAGTACACCCCTCCCCCATATCTCCACCATTTTTAAACATTTAATTTAATGTCGATTGACAAAAAAAAACAATCAGTTGAGAAATACGCCCTACAGGCGAGAACAGCTGGAAATCTGGACAACTGGCCGTCTGAACATACGAAATAATTTTTGACCAAGCTGAACGGAAGACGCTTCGCTCGCTCGGTCGGTCGATAATCATTAAAATTAAATCATATAAAAGTTTAGTAACACTTCTCAGTGTGCGAGACTCGCGCTTGGCCACTTTTCATCATTGACGAGTGATGACGTAACTAAACAAACCGCAAGAATGAATGACTCGGAATTTAAGTGAATGAATCATTCGGATTAATGAATGAACCCGACGTAGTAGGATGAACATCGTCATAAAAATTTAGAGTTCTTAAACATTTTATCTCTTAATTCTTTATCCTTTTTTTTTCATATAATGACTATTATATCGATAACTTCAAACTTTTAAAGTGAATAATACTTTTTTCTCAGTTCTAAGAAAGTAGGTAACATAGCTATTTCATGCTTTCATTGCGTGCAGTCAAAAATAAGTAAAAAAAAAAACGGTTTTCTGCGTGAGTTGTCTCAATTTTGAGTAGTCTTGAAACAAAAATGATCAATGAAAATTCGAACTGTAGGTTTCAAATATATACCGCAATGGCCCTGTTCTAAGTAGTAACATTGATAATTATGTTATAAATAAAACATGTTTGAACATAAAGAAGAACGTCTTAAACAATCAGCGTTTTTGAACGGATAAGGAGCCTTAACTAACTATAATAAGCGTGACGCTACGCTTATTATAAAACGCTTATTATTATTATGAGTCTGAAAATAATAAGTTTCTGACAAGAAAATAACTTTTGTCTCAAGATTTTACAGCCGACTGTACTTTTCTTTGAACATCCATCAATTGCGCACTGAAACGATTCTGAAGACCCCAAATTTGGTAGGATTGCTTTACCTATTACATAGTTTCTAGGGCCACCTTCCGGTTCCATCAACAGACCAGCTCAATGGTACCATATTATTATTATTGTCATCAAATTTAAGTAGGTATGCAAAATTTCAGCTCAATCAGTTGAAGATATCTGCTTCAAAATTTAGTTACCCGTACAAACATACATTTTTACATAAATTTAATTGCAAGTTAAATAAAAGTTTGTTTGTACACGTATTTTTTGAATAAAATACATAAATGTATGCTACATAAAATATCTTATTCTTGCATTGTAAAGACATGTTCCGATTATCTATCAATGGAAGAATTTATTATACATTTGTTTATTCAAATTAGTTACACATTTACACAGCATTACAGTAATTAAACCAAGGCACTGTGAACTACAAATTTACATTAAAAAAAAAAACTTAAATCTTGGCTCTCACGGCTCAGATGGTATTCTTGAAATTTTCCATGACTTATTGACGAAAATCGGGACTGTATGTAAATTATAACGAGTTGTTTCCCGGCCCTGAACTGGTGTTGTCTCGTGAATTTTACAAAAACAAAGAAAAAACCTGGCCTTAAACCGCATGAACTGGCCAGTTGGTATCAGATTTTCCCGAAATTTATTTATTTATTCGATAATAACATGCAAGTTGTATGTAAACAAACATTGGCACCGTATACACAGAAACACAATTAAACAGGGAAAGGCCATTCTGGCCACACGCCTAACCACTCAATTGCTTTTGGTAACTACGGCTACCTGTCACCACTCTTATTTTATTATATTAGAGTCGAACTCAAAATTCGAAGCAATAGACATGTTGACTGATGTTGAATTCTATAGCGTACTGTAGTTATATGAATAAAATTAGCTAAATATATCACGAAACAAAGAAAAAAGTCCAGAAAAATTAATATTTTTTGGAAATATGTGACTTCAAAGGTACTTACGCAAATTTTACGATATATTTTTTTTATCCAAAAGAAAATTTGAAAATGATTTCAGAATCCTCATAATTTTACAAAACAATAATTGTATGACAACCATGAACTTAAACGCACTTTTTCACGGTGAAAATGGCAAATTTCTTAATTTCTCCATACAATTATTGATACCTATACCGGCCTGTGACGTCACTAGCCTGGACGCCTTTTGTATGGAGCGTTTTTAGCGCTACGTAGGAATGTTGAACTTTGACGGTCATTTCTGATTTTTAGAGCAGCCTTGCCTTATTTTTTGACGATCATGACATTAATTCATATAATTTTGACTTGACCAAAACATTCTTTCATAGCTTGTTTTTAAGAAATTCAATATTCTAAAATTCCGTAATTAATATGCATAATCTTATGCATATTTACGGTATATCGGTGCTGTCATGTTCAAATCGCTTCTTGCTGTCTGTCTTTCCCTATGCTTTTGTATGCTTAGATCTTTAAAACTACGCAACGGATTTTGATGCGGTTTTTTTAATAGATACAGTGATTCAAGAGGAAGGTTTATTTATATGTATAATACGTACATAATTTATCACTTATCAGCATTGCCCCCGTGTGAAGCCGGGGCGGGTCGCTAGTATTTGTTATTAAAAACCCTAAAAACCCACTGTAAATTAACCACTGAAGATAAGATAAGATAAGAACCACTGACAAGAGGTATGTAATATGTGAGACACGTATGGAGATTACCTACTCAGTCTCACTCCTTCGATTTGCTGCATCCCTCTAATTTAGGAAAGTGTTAGCTGCATTAATTTTCACAAGTTTACGTATTAATTGAAAATAATGGCTTCTTGATAACGAATAAAATAGAATAAATAATATTAAGGGACAATCATACACAAATCAAACTAAGCAAAACTTGTACTATGGGTACTAGACGACGATACATAATATATAAATACATATATAGATAACATCCGTGACCCAAGAAAAACATATTCAAGTCCATCACATTAATATTTGCCCCGGCCAGGATTATAACCCGGGACCCTCGGCTCTGTAGGCAGGTGCACTACAGACTGCGCAAACCGCGTCATATATAAATTTTCGAAAACATTTGAGATTCTGTGTTTGAGAGGTATTTGAAAAAAAGTGAATTAGCAATGTGATACACGAAGTATGTTGCTTATGTTAGCTGGGGGCACTGATCAACCGTTCATAATTAAAAAAAAAACAAAACAGAATTTTGGCAAAAGTCCCACCGGATACTCCTCCCTGTTAACTCTTCATTGACTTCGGGATACTGACACTTCCCCCTCTTTTTATATTTGTGGTAGCGAAGTACGTTCGTCCATTCAGACATTATTTTTCAAATAACGCTGGAATAGTAGCGGGTATTTTGACAGCCGTCAGTAAGACTTAGAACAGCTCACTCATCGGTTAAGGAGGACTTGCAATTGCATGCATATAATTGATCATTGAGCATATTTTACAGAGACATGTATATTGTCTCCGGGTCTATTAAATTACAAAAAACTTAACATATACTTTCAGAGATGTACAAGGCTGCAGGCGTCAAGATTAAACTAAAATAAAATAAGTTTATTACTAAATTTACTGGAGATGTAGAGAGTCTCCGTGGTCAACAAGGTCTCGACAGTAATTTTGGAGTTCACAAGGTTTAACCAGACACATGTAAACTGATACTAAGATAAGGAACATGTCATGCATATAAGAATCTTCATTAAAATTAGTGTGTGAGTTCTTTGTTTTTTACTTGTATATTATTATGGTTATAATACTGAAATTGCTAACCATAATCTATTTTGAAAACAATTGATGGCTGAAGCCTGTGAATGTCATAAATTACTTAAATTATTAACATAATAACCGGTCGGTATATTAAAGGACAATCTTACACAATTCTACCTGGTCTCAAACATGCTTGTACTATGGGTACTAGACGACAATATACCTAATATATCAAAGACAACAACCATGACCCGGGAACAAAATATTAGTGTTTAAATGAAGTGAAAATTTTTCAAATAAATATTAGTTTATCAGACAAGTATTTCTCCTTGCCGGGATTCGATCCCAGGACCGTTGGCTCAGTAAGCCGGTGCACTACAAGCTGTGCCTACTGTGTCATCATGCTTTCCACATGTCCTAATAGACTTTTCAGAAACACAATCTCAATAAATGCATTGGTAATATAATTATAAAAGATTATGTTATTTGCTTAGGCAGGAAACTAAAAACTAAACAATACTTTGATGCGGGATAAATATTATAACAAGCATGAGTAAATAAAATAAATGTACTTAAGTGTTGTTTTAATAGTCAATTGTTGCTGTTATCTTGTCTAGATTTTGATAATTTGGTAGGATTTTAGTAAAACTTGATTACTTTTCAAAGTGTAATAAATATAATTAAATTGATGGTTTAAAACTATGTTGAACTTGAAATTAAAGTAATAACTATTAACCACTTCTACAACAGTTCCAAGTTATGTATATGTAAAAGCTGTTAAATTTGGAATATTATAAATGCAGATATTTAAATGTGTATTTCTTTTGTAGACCATTGACAGCCAGTTATAGCTAGCTAAAATCATTTTAAGTTGCTGGATGGATAATCTAATTGCTTAGCACAAGAGCATAGTTTAAAACAATCAAGCATCAGATCTTTATTAAGACAGTGACGTAAAAATAGTCCTTCATAGTCCAAAGCCGTGCATCATAAAAAACCCATTGTTTAATTTTTTAAATTAAGCTAGACCAGTCGCGCTTAATCCGTACAATTTTTTCGCGGAAAAAACGCACAGGCGAAATCATATTCGGTCGAGTTGAATAAATCCGCGCTGAAATAAGTTCATTGACGAAATAGCTCACAAGCTAGCTCCAAATGACCCCGAAAAGAGAACTTGTATTGTGAATGAACGACTCTCATTGATTATAGTTATACAGTACACACAGGGTGACCTAAGGGCGTCGGTCGTAGTTGATGTACCTAGTCTAACATACAATGTACATTCTAAATGAGATATACAGCTGAGCCTAAAGCTTCAGAGAAGCCTTAGGGCTCCGGAAAACACCATAAATCACCTCACACATCCCGTGAGCTGCGAAAAATGGCCGGGGTATGGCCCTCCCTACCAGGCAGGGCGCAGCATATATCACAAAATCTGAGTTACGCGGACACCACTTACTTTTCAGATGCCTCGATCATGATTCGACACGTCGAATATCCTAATTTCTACTCGCCACTTGTCCGAGTTCACCATTTTTATGACATAAATACATCAGATTCACTTGCGAACCGTTCTTATTTCGGCCCTTTGTTGGGCCTCAGTACGCTTGCGTCAAGAAAACAGTCCCGGTTATTCAATGAAAGCGGTGTGAGCGCGCGACAGGTGGCGTAGTTATCGCGCACGGGCGCCGATTCCGACTATCTCATTGGCTGTTTTCGCCTCCTACACGATTTCGACCAATGAGAGCAGAGTACACTGTACGCGAGCCAATGACGTCACTTTTCCACCTTGACGGGAATATTTCGCGGCGTTTTTGAACAAGCGCACCGCCGGGTAGATTTTCTACAATGAAATTACTAAAATTTTCTTTCCTCGATGGAAAATTCAGCACTCTTATCAATATATTGAATAATATCACAGCACAGGTTATTCCCGGAGAGTCTTTCGTCGATTTTTCAGCTTAATTTTGCGACATACGTTCACCCCGAGAGCGCATAAGCGAATAACGTAAACTAGGTCACGGCAGAGCCTTTCTGAATGGAGGGGCTCGACCGGGCCCATCCCCGTTCATGCTGCCAGCCATTGAAAAATAAATAGGTCATATCATTGCACCGTGCCCTATATATTGCAGTTGCACCATTCATAGGCTTGTGGGCCCTAGTGCTATTTATAGCCGCTCTATTTTGGGGCAGGTCATTCGCAGCGAGCGTAAATGCAAGCCTCTATAAAGTAGGTTACCTGATTTTCTTTGTTAATACCCGGGTGCAATGACGTAGTCCACAGCTCTGACGTCAGAAATTCTACCCGGTATTTAAGAGCGGCCATATTGCTTTAGGTCTTTTATTGGGGTAGTTTCTCAATAATGGTAGCCATTTTTCCTGAACTTTTTTTTTAACAAGAGACATTGTTTTTTTAATGCCTATTATGCCAACGTTAAAAGGAAGAATGGTAAAATGAATGCACTAAATAACAATGATAATTTATTTTGGTTAAAATTTTATACAAATTAAATATGCAATTAGTAATTTGTAAAGCTTAGGTTATTTTCTTATAATTAGTAGTTGTCAAATTCAGCTTGTTCCTTTGCTACGGCAGCCATAGCAGATTTGCTGAGGTCGTCACTTAGCAGAAATGCTTGATTGAGTAAACGCTGTGGACAAAAAAAAAAGTATTATTTTCCGTTTATGACACAAATTCACTAAGCGCTGTTAGTTATTTACAGGATTACCGCTTCAATGGAGACTTTAACAATCGTTATCAAATCTTTTGTCAATAATTAACGGAGTGTGGTGAATTTGGGATTAAGTCAACAATACATAGAAACGTGTTAGTTGTGACGTAAGCAATAGTAAATAGGTATCGTATGACGTAATGCAGTGACCTAAAAATTGCAACGAAAGGTTGCGAATTCGAATCCAGGCGCTTATCACATTTTTATATAATTTTCAACTGTCTTAAAGAGGGTGCGAAATAATTATAGTTCGGGAAAATTACAGTGTAGGAAATAAAATAAAATAAAGTATTACAATTATAGATAATATTACTGATTATTGTTTTTACTATTTCTGGAGTAAAATAAGCAACTGGCAATAGTCCTCATTTGTCCCATATAATATAACATATGTTACCTTCGATATGGCAAAAAGATTTCTTATTTTGTGGCTGATATTAAAATAAGGAACTCCAAACTCATTGAAACTACCGCTCATAGTATTTGATTTCATAAGAATTTCAGTGGAATTATGGTAAAAAGATTTAGAGTCTTATTGTATTGTACTGAAGAAATGGTTATGCATCATCAAACTATGCTGTACGTCTGATTATTGTACTACTCTACACTAGAATAGAATAGAATAGAATATTCTTTATTGCACACCTCAACAGGAAATAAATAAAAACAAAATCAGATTACAAGTAACATTCAATAGAGGTAAACAACAGGCGGTCTTATCGCTAAAGAGCGATCTCTAGATGTCGCTAGTAGTCACGATTTTTTTTTTCCATTTTTAATCAAAATTTAAGTATTTGCATGCATTCTGTGATTTGGGAACATATTTTATTTTAGTTTATTTATTCGATATTATATTAAGTCGTTCTTGACACTCATTAGTTTTTATACCGGGTGTTTCCTGTAATAATGTTAAAACATAGATTCTTCGCTTGAAACTGGACAACATTTGTTAAGCCACTTCTGAAAATAACGCGTATCAAATGATATTTTGTAGAATAATGTTTAGACAAAGAAGCAATGTATTGCGAAATGTCCGATATTAGTAGAGTGACAGCTATGTCAATGCTCAGGGAATGTCAATGTTGGACGACGTACATTGAAAATACTATTTAATTTGTTTGAAATAATAAAATTCTGAAAACTGACTTTTTTTTTAAGTTGCTGAACAAATGTTCAATTTGAAGAGTAGAATCTATATTTTAATTTATTGCTCCTATTACAGGAAACACCTGGTATGGTATTTAAAAACCACTTTCAAAATGAACATGCGAAGTGAACGGATTCATGCAGCTACTCTACACTAGATGTCAATAGCAGTCGTCAAATACAACTACCATATTTTTCTCAGTTACCTCATTATTCTAAGAAGTTGGTTCTCTTCTCTCATAAACATGATATTCTATATTTGATACATATTTATTAGATGTATAGAGTTATTTTCCTAATAGTTGTCGAATTCAGCTTTATCTTTTGTTACGGCGGCCATAGCAGATTTGCTGACATCATCGCTTAGCAATAATGCTTGATTCAAAGTACGCTGAGGACAAAGAATAAGATTACATCTGTTTTTTAGGGATTCGTAGTTCAAAAAGAAGAACAGATAGTCTAAGATCCCTTTAAGAACGACCTTCACCGAGATGTTTATTTGATGAAATGTATTTTATATTTAATTTAATATGTCAATAAATATATTGCATATGGGTTGCCTAACAAATTTTAGTCCAGGGTATGTTTAATTAATGATTAAAAAAAATTTTTTTTTAAACATTTGATTATTAGATAAATTCTATACCAATCGAAAGTATGAAGCCCATAGAATATGCAAACGTTAGGTTGCCTATTCTTTTCCCGTCACAACTATCGGGTAGCCAGGTTTAAACTCGTAAATCTATACTAGCATTTTGCAACGGTCTTATTATTGAATTGAAATTAAATAACATTAAAGATTATTTTATTATGAACACGGTGGTATAGGGTTGCCTGCGAAAAATCAGTCCAGAATTCCGGTTGTCAAATTTTGAAAAGTAAAATATTGCAGCGAGTGAATGTGTGCGACTGAGAGGTCCCAACCAAAACCATCCCATACGATAGAAGAGGACACAGCATAGCAGCTGTTTGAAGTCCGCCCATTTAAAAAAAGAGAGTGCGCATGCTATTTGTGCTTGAAAATGAAAAGCATAGCGATAGACTCGTATATGCTGTGCATTATTTTGGAGTAGTTTATTATTAAAATAGAGAAATAGTTATTTAACTTTTTTTTTAATCAATTAATAAATGAAATAATGATCTTTATTCTGCAAGTAGGCCACAAGGGCACTTTTACATGTCTGAGTCTATCGACATTTCACAAGAGGTGACCACTGTTGAGAAGAAACTCCGAAAGATTAGATACATTACATTTGTTTTATTCTACTACCTATGTTTCTACTTGAATCACTTAAAATTAATGCCGTTTAAACACTTTTCACCGTTGGTTAAAATTCTCCAACATTTAAAAGTATGAGAATCACTGAACACCATGATGACGTAGGCTTGTGTCAGTCACGTGGTTCGCGAGTCTCGGAAGAGAGTACCAGGCGGAGTATATTATTATACCATGCATTTTATTGTATCTATAGCGACAATCTACTCCAAAATAATGCACAGCATATACGAGTCTATCGCTATGCTTTTCATTTTCAAGCACAAATAGCATGCGCACTCTCTTTTTTTAAATGG
Source organism: Apotomis capreana (assembly GCA_947623375.1). Lineage (NCBI taxonomy): Eukaryota > Metazoa > Arthropoda > Insecta > Lepidoptera > Tortricidae > Apotomis > Apotomis capreana. The sequence goes on from OX392520.1 coordinate 7,530,118, forward strand.
GCGGACTTCAAACAGCTGCTATGCTGTGTCCTCTTCTATCGTATGGGATGGTTTTGGTTGGGACCTCTCAGTCGCACACATTCACTCGCTGCAATATTTTACTTTTCAAAATTCGACAACCGGAATTCTGGACTGATTTTTCGCAGGCAACCCTATACCACCGTGTTCATAATAAAATAATCTTTAATGTTATTTAATTTCAATTCAATAATCAGACCGTTGCAAAATGCTAGTATAGATTTACCAGTTTAAACCTGGCTACCCGATAGTTGTGACGGGAAAAGAATAGGCAACCTAACGTTTGCATATTCTATGGGCTTCATACTTTCGATTGGTATAGAATTTATCTAATAATCAAATGTTTAAAAAAAATTTTTTTTTAATCATTAATTAAACATACCCTGGACTAAAATTTGTTAGGCAACCCATATGCAATATATTTATTGACATATTAAATTAAATATAAAATACATTTAATCAAATAAACATTTCGGTGAAGGTCGTTCTTAAAGGGATCCTCTACTAAGAACCCTTGTAATGTTATCCATCGTTCATGGGATAATTCAGCGTCCATTTACATGTGTTTAGCACTCATTTGCTCAAAAGTTAACTGGAAGAGATCCCTTGAAGGGATAAGTTCGCCTTTGTACATGCTTATTCTTTTGTGATGTGTTTTTCTTGTTTTTATGTACAATAAAGTGTTTACATACATACATTCATAATTCCCGTAGACCTAGACATTCTACTGCATTTTAAAGTGTTTTTTAGTCTACACTATATGCCGCTATATAACCGTTATTCCCATTTAGATTCTTAATTTTCATAAGGCAATGGGCCATATGATATTCAGCAACAAAGTGCGCCACCTTTTGCCCAATAGAAGTGAACTGAGTAATCCTAATACTTGACACCAGGTGGCACTTAGTAGGCTGGCCCGACTGAATTAATATTATTTTCATATTGTATGCGCTAATCTTTCATGGTAAGCTCTGGGAGTACACGAAGCTTGGCTTGGTAGTCTGTACCAGGGATGTCACGAATATCAATTTGTTCACATTCGCGAATGCGAATGCGAATGCGAATATTTTGGGTGCGAATGTGCGAATGCGAATGTGCGAATGCGAATGTTTAAGGAAATTCATTAAAACACTCAGTTTGTCATCATTCTACTTTTTTTCTTTACAATCTTGCAATTAAAAATAAAATTGAGAACCCGTACAGTAATTACAAAATTACAAATTGTTATTCAAATTTCAAGTAAGTAAATAAAATTAGTAATCGAATTTTAAAAGAGGCAAATTATATTTCAAAAATAGTAGTTTCGCCGCCTTTTCACCCATAAGGCGATTTAAAACTTCGAATCGTGACTCACGACTTGCATACATTCGCATTCGCAGAACATTCGCATCCTTTGATGCGAATGCGAATGTTGATGCGAATGTTTAAAATGATGCAAATCATTCGCATATGCGAATGCGAATATTCGTAACATCCCTAGTCTGTACCACCACGGGACTCTTGGCTGCTATGATTTCTATCTCTATCAGACTATCACTCATAAAATGCATATAATTTTAGATATCACAAAAGCGCCATCTACTGTTCAATAGCAGTAAATTGAGTTTTTCAACTACTCAGCACTAGGTGGCGCTAGTAGGCCCGTGCCCGATAGTATACTAATTTTACTTACAATGTGAGATAATTCTTCATCATTGAGCTTGTTCGAGGCTCAATACGGCTACGGGACTCTTGGACTGTTATGGTATTTGATATGTCCACTACTAACCAATATTCCATAACTTAACTTAACTTATTTGTATCTTATGGACTTTTAATATGGACTTTGTCTGAAATAAATGTTTTTTTTTTATTTATTTATAACCGCCGATAATATAACGCTAGTGGCGCTTCCTATTGCCCAGTAGGAGTAAACTTATAGTTCCGACTATTCCACACTAGATGGTGTTAGTAGTCTCATGTTTGCCGATAGTACCACTAACTACGTATATTATTTACTTACAATATGTGCTAATCCTTCATCGTTTGTCACGCTCTGAGAATACACGAGGCTTTGTTTGGTGGCCTGTATGGCCACGGGACTCTTGGCTGCTATGGTTTCTGCTATCTCCATCACTCCGTTTATTGCGCTGTGATAAAGTATAGAAAAATATTATTTTATTTAACTGTAAAAATATCTAACTGTAAGACAACCAAATCGACCTAGTCCTAAATTAATTAATAAGGAATATGACGTAATACATATATTTAATAATACAAGTGCATAAATACTTCTATACGATTGAAATATTGTGAGTTTGTATTGAAAGCCAAAAGTATGGAAACAAGCTTATATTACTATAAAAACCCGTGATTTCCTATGAAAATGATTATAAACATTTTAAAAGTCCATAACGCAAATTCTGCTTATGAAAATTGTCAGTACAACATTTTGTAGAAAGGCAATAAAAAAACGACGTCATGCACTTTGTCCCGGAGTAAGGTAAGTATATATATATTTTTACAATATACAAATGTTTTAATAGCGGATGTTCTATTTTTTATCTTTTGGGGGTGGCCTAACGGTTACTAACATTTACACAAGGAATAATTATTGGAAACTTTAAATATTCAAAGAATAAACTTTGTTTCCATACTTTTGGCCTGGGGTGTAGGTGACAATAGCGCTAGAGTAGTGATAGTGAAATATGAAAGCAATCGCCGTTTAGGACGAAAGGAAGTGTGTCAATATGAATAAATTAAATTTGAATAAAGTTCACTTCAAACTGCGCCAACCGCATCAAATAAGGGTAGTTACAGATTCAGATTCAGATTTCTTTATTTCTCAATAGTTTTACATAATTTACAAAATAGAAAATATGTTAACATATTGAGATCGTCATGATTTTACACATTTTATAGAAACTTTAAACAATATTAAATGAAGGTAAACTAACACTCAGGTGCTTACTTAATATAATTATTGACATTAACAATTATCTACCTACTGAACATGACATAACAATATGCTTAATATTTATTTATCATTAACTTAATAAACAAATACACTATTTTTATTTAGAAACATTATGAACTGTAAATATTTATTATTTTTACTGTTTATTATTATTATACACTTAAATTGTCATTAATATTTATTATTCATGTGTTCTTTTATACTATATAAGGTTTTACTCACATATCCTTGTCCTTGTAGACTTTGCTGACGAGTCCCAGAGACAACGCTTCTTTTGCATCCCACCTTCTCGCCGTATAGCAAAGCTCTCTGGCGATAGACGTGTTTCCTATCACCTGAAACAGTATACGGAGGTTGGAATAAAAAAAACCGGTCAAGAGCGAGTCGGACTCGCGCACCGAGGGTTCCGTACAAACACTCCATCCTTAAGTGGTTAAGTTTGCACCTGGTATGTAGGTATAGCGCTCCATACAAATGGGGTGCAAAGTTAACGAAACCAGTCCAGTTTGTTGTATGGGAGCCCCCCTTAAATATTTATTTTATTTTATTTTCAGTATTTGTTGTTATAGCGGCAATAGAAATACATCATCTGTGAAAATTTCAACTGTCTAGCTATCACCGTTCTTGAGATACAGCCTGATGACAGACGGACGGACAGCGAAGTCTCAGTAATAGGGTCCCGTTTTTACCCTTTGGGTACGGAACCCTAAAAAAAATATATATTCGCCGCAAATTGTAGTCAGACGGAGATTTTAATACTATAATCTGATATTTATAACAATTACTAGCTTTGGCCCGCGACTACGTACGCGTGGAACTTGATAAAAGGGATTATTAAAAGCGCCTAAGCAAATGTAAGAGCAATTGTGCTTTTGGTCTAATTATTACTTTTCCTACGGGGTCACCGCACCCCAACAGAAATGTTCACTCACTTTTCAATCTTTTTAGGTATAATTTCCAGGATGAAAACTATCCTATGTCCTTCCTCGGATCTTAAACTATCTCTATGCCAAATTTCATCAAAATCGATTCAGCGGTTTAAGCGTGAAGAGGTAACAGACAGACAGACACACTTTCGCATTTATAATATTAAGTATTATAGTATTATTAATTTAGCTGTTAACTGGCATAGCGTAATTATTTTTTGAAAATTTTAAGATAGGTCTCCTCTTGTGAAATGCCGGTAGACTCAGACATGTAAAAGTGCCCTTGTGGCCTACTTGCAGAATAAAGTTCATTATTTCATTATTATTACAATACAATACAATACAACAATACTTTATTGCACACCAAAAAAAGTTTACAAAAGGAAACAAGATAAATACAATTTATAAATAACGGTAGACAACAGGCGGTCTTATCGCTAAAGAGCGATCTCTTCCAGACAACCTTTGGGCAGTGAAATTGATGAAAATTTTAACTTAATACAGAGTAGGACAGAGTATTTCATTAGTATGTTTCCTAAATGACTAACTTTAGGCAGTCTCTGCAACGTCCCTACGTCAGCTGCAAGTCCGATGTCGACTTCTTTAACCTGGAACCAGCAGTCTTCTGTGCAGTATCTGTAAGTAACATATTTTAATACTACGCCATCCTAATTGACAACATTTCATATTTCTAACAGGTGAAAATTAATATTGAAACGAGAGAGCTTTGCATCTTGTACACCATTAAAATAGTAGTTTATGTGACTGTACATAATGAAGGGTATTAAACACGAGTGGGCTTATGAAACGAGCCGAAGGCAAGTTTCATAATAACATCACACGAGTGTTTTAATGCCTAATTATGTACAGTTACATACACTACTTTATCTAGCCACATATCATAAACCTCCATGATGCATTCAGGAGCCGCACATTATGACAAATTTCACCCGGTAATGGCGGTAATGAAGTTCTCTGGTAGCTGCCATAGTTTCTGTCTATAAAATATAAGAAAATATATAAATTAACCGAAATCTACGACAACTATGCCTGCATAAAGTTATAGTCTTCGACCTATCCGCGAAAAAAAAATAAGCTCTCACTATTGTCAAGCTCAACGCCCTTTTTTTTAATTAGACACCAGACTAAAGTAAGCTATTGTGTCATAGTTTTGGAGTTACTACATTTTAAAATAAATAAATTTTAGAATGACAAAATTTCATTAAATTAATAACAAAATAATTAGTAATCTTAGGAACAATAAAAAAACAGTGATTACGTCCTTTTCCTAGGCGGAATACAGAAAAGTAATACAATTGCAGTCTTAAAAATATGAAATGAAGCAGCTTGAAAAATTCATTGGCTCGCGTATTGGTTCGTTGGTCTAATAGGTAAGGGTGTTGCAAGTGTGTTGACCCGGAAAGCCGTTGGAAACGCGGGTTCGAACCCCGCCCAAACTACTTAATTTTACGATTTTCGCTCCAATGTAGTTTTTTTTATATAAAGTGTATTTATATGCTTTTTTTTATTTACATTAAATGACTGGCCAAGTGCGGGTTGGGCTGGCGCACGATGGGTACGAGCAAATATAAAAATAACTATTTATTTTTGGTATTTATTAAGGTCGCTTTAGGCAATTGCGACTATGGAGCAAATGCGTCTTATAATGATATCATAGAAGCGGAATATTTTAAGATCGCCCATACCGTGGCTGCCTAAAGTTTGACACTATGAACCCTTTAGTAGTTACTTATTTTTATTAAAGCAGTAACGTCTGCTAACGTAAACTAAATGTTTACAAATGAAGCGAAAAGTGGAAAATTTAATGACTCGGGCCCGTGTTGGCCCGGAAAGCCGTCGGAACGCAGGTTCGAATCCTGTCCGAATCATTAAATTTTCTAATTTTCGCTTCATTTGTAAACCTTTAGTAGTTATCGGAAATATATTTAAATAAATAAATAAGTATAATTAACCGTACTACAGTCCGTACATAAAACCGGAATTTTCATTATATACTATCGTAGAAAAAAATGGTTTAGGCGTTAATATTAAAAAGAGACCAGTAATAGTTATAAAGTCTTTTGTTTGTATGATATCATCAAAAGACGCATTTGTCCCATAGTCGCAATTGCCTCACTTTATCAAGTAATTGTTAGGTCTGGGTCAACTATTACACGCTATAAGCAGCGTACAGTCTTTCCATACTAAGCATTGTGTTATTAGTATGGAAAAATGCTGCACGCTGCATACAGCGTCTAATAATATAAAATATTTTTTTTTTTGTTTCGCTGGGTCCTTTCCTGTACAGTAGGCTTAATACGAAGCTGGATATATATCCGCTCAGCTACGCGAAATGTAAGAAAACACTCCGGGAAGCACTACAAAATATCTCATACGAAGATACAGAGAAGTTACTGATTGTTCTAAGTTGATTTTCTTGTATTCATTCTAAGTAAATATTATTGTATCCGATTTATCATTTAATGTGTTTATGATTATTTATTTAAGAAATTTTTAATAAGTTAGTCCTCTTTATGCCTGAAACACAGGGAATCCTAGTTCAGGCGCATGTAATTTTTTGCGAAGTAGAATGTCTTAGGCTATAGTTATTATTACTGTAAAATAAGTTATTATTCAATAAATATCTTATCTTATCTATCTTAATAGGAGAGCAAGGCCTTACCTCATGTCAGCAGCGGTGATAAGGTCGACCCCCGCCCCGACGCACGCGCTGTGCGACACCGCGAGCACCGGCTTCACACACTTCTCCAACGATGATATCCCGTTCTGAAATCATCGGCCATCTAGATTGTACTATCCACATCCATAGTCATATTAAATAAAACCATCGAAACGAGAAAAAAGCACTGATGACTTATTTACCTGATAGATTGTGATGATTTTGTGCATAAATCGCACTTGCCTCGCGACGTCCCCGCAATCGCCGATGTCGCTCGCTTTTTCCATGAAGCTGTTTAGATCTATTCCTGCAAAGGGATATAATACAGCAGTCTTAGATAAAACGTATTTAAAACCTTAAATCGAGAATATTTAAATATGTTTGACATAAGTTTACATTACCAACTGTACTTTTTTGTACTCGCTGGCTGGGAATTTATTAATTATTAAATTTATGTTGCTTTTTTTTAAACAGCATCATAACAAATATCTATTAGGCAATAAAACTTCTAATTTGTTCTTATCGTCTGTTACCTTTTGTTTCAAGAGGTCTTATTGAGTCTTAGGCCTTACTGGGCACTTACGGCACTCAGCGTTTGGGATTCAGTTTCATTAACTATCCAATTCATCATCATAAATATATTTAAGAGCTAGGCTCTTATTGGCAGAGTAATTTCTAGTTTTTTGTACATTCAAATTCTTCATTCACTACTTGATATTGGTACTACATTGCACACTCGTACTAATTACAATTACTTTGCCAATGATATTTAAACCACATAGAGTTCACTGACGTCCTAATTCCAACAACTTTTTCCGAAAAAGTTAGTACGATTGTGCTCTAAGATATAATTACCAGTATATCAATATGATGAAATTGATGAACTTTTTTTTTTACATTTATTATTATTATTATTATTTATAATGAGGTAGGCAGTTTAACAACTGATAATGCCTATATCCAGCCTATATTTGCTCCATATAATTGACAACATTTCATATTTATAACAGGTCGAAATCAACCTCTACCTTAAAAAAAAAAAAACTGTATTTAAAGAAATATAAGAAAATACATCAAATAACTGCAATCTAAGACAATACGGGCTGAATAGGTTTGTTGTCTAAACCAAAGAGCGAAAAAATATATATTTTTTTACTTGACAGATGCATACCGAGTTTTATTAAGTTTTTTTTTAATAAAAAAAGTGCGAGTCGGACTCGCGCACCGAGGGTTCCGTACAAACAATTTTCATCCTTAAGTGGTTAAGTTAAGTTTGCACCTGGTATGTATAGCGCCCCATACAAATGAGGTGCAAAGTTAACGCAACCAACCCGTTTGTTGTATGGGAGCCCCCCTTAAATATTTATTTTATTTTATTTTTAGTATTTGTTGTTATAGCGGCAATAGAAATACATCATCTGTGAAAATTTCAACTGTCTAGCTATCACCGTTCTTGAGATACAGCCTGGTGACAGACGGACGGACAGACGAACGGACGGACGGACGGACAGTGAAGTCTCAGTAATAGGGTCCCGTTTTTACCCTTTGGGTACGGAACCCTAAAAAACGACTAAAGTAACCGTTCCATTAAGTTCTGGTTTTGGTGTTGCCACATTTTAAAATGAGTATGTTTTTATAAATTAATAATAAAATAAATAATCATCTCAGAAAATAAATAAAAACAGAGATTACTTCATGTTTTTAAGCAGAATGCAGAAAAGTAATAAAATGATAGTCTTAAAAAAATGAAATGTTGTCAATTATGGCTTTTTTGGTCTTTCCCTTTTCCTGCGTCATCTTAGTAGCGCCCCTACTTATGGAACACACAAGAGCTTTGTATGCTTTAAGATGGCCTCTGATAACCGCTGGTCTAACTGAGCTTACCTCCAGTGAAATGTTTCCCTTGTGCAGAAAGTACAACAACGCGGCATTCAGGATTATCACTCAAGGACTCAAAACATTGTTTCATCTCTCTGAAATATTAAATAATGGTGTTTTAATGTTCATATGCTATCCAGCCATCATATCAAGTGCCGCAGTTTATTAGACGCTGCTTAACTCATCTGTTATAGGTGTTAATGATGATGATGAATTTTCATAATGACACTTATTAGGATATCTAATATAAAGGGAACTAAAACGATAATTAATTATTATTTATAATGTTTGCTTGTTTTATTCAAAACTAGAATATGCCTTTTTTTTTTTTTTTTTATGTCATAGGGGGCAAACGAGCAAACGTATCGCCCGACGAAAAGCTATTACCGTCGCCCATAAACACCTGCAACACCAGAGGAGCCACAAGTGCCTGCCCACCCGGAGGACGAAGATAGAATGCCTCTATGCTAGTAATTTCACCGGCTATCTTACCCCCACACCGGAACACAACCATGCGAACATTGCTGTTTGGCGGTGGGTTAGTAGGCAAGACGGTAGTAACAATCCGGACCGACCCTGCACGAGGCCCTACTACTCCAACTACTACTACTACTACTTTGCTTGTTTTATTCAAAACTAGAATATGCCTGGAATAAAAGTACTTATCCTATAAACATCTTTGGATGTCCAGCAATCCCAGTACTAATCACTACATAGTATAAAACAAAGTCGCTTTCTCTGTCCCTATGTCCCTTTGTATGCTTAAATCTTTAAAACTACGCAACGGATTTTGATGCGGTTTTTTTAATAGATAGAGTGATTCAAGAGGAAGGTTTATATGTATAATACATGCATAATTTATCAGCATTGCACCCATGCGAAGCCGGGGCGGGTCGCTAGTATTGGATAAAACCAGTCCAGCTGATGAGTAGGAAACGAGAAATAAATATTTTTTTACCAAAACATGGTGCTGTGTGGTATTTTTTTTCTGGAATACCTGACTCCTCTCCATAGACAACTGATAATCACAAAATTTGAGAATTTAATAATAGTAAAGATTAATATTAACAGAAACATAACTAATATAGGTAGTACTTATTAGTTTGAGATAAGTCTTTAAGTTATGGGTAAGTATGCATTTGTGATATTTGTATAGAAAATATCAAACATTTGTTCATTTGTAAAATAACCTTTTCACTTTTCTCACCAGATGATTATACTAACCTCTATCTTTGAAGTTGGTTAAAAATGTCTGGAAGTACTTACATCCACATATTATGATTAAAAGTATTGAGTTTCTTAGGCCTATTTAATTCCACATGAAAAACATGTTTTTTTGGCACTGATACGGCTAAGGTTTCAAATTTTGGCACTTCACTGGCTGAAGAGTATAATCTTAAAAAACCTGAAAAAAAACACTCGAATTCAAAACAAATACTTTTAAGGCAATATATAGTAGGTCAGTATATCATTTGGAACCTACTAGTTGTTATCCTTTTTTGTTTAAAAACAATACTTTTCATAAGAGATGTCATGTTTTTGCTACACTGTTCTGTACACTGTACTTATGAATTAAATAACAAGCTAATTTGTGGAAAACAAAAGAGCAAAGTCCAAATAGTTTAGAAACTTAAAAAAATAAATGAAAGTTGTGTTGTCAAGCGGCGATTGATTTCTTCTGTCATTTCTGTCAAATTGACGTTTCTATCTTGACATTTGGAAGTCGTTCGGAAAATGTTCGGAAATATCGGTTAACGTTCGAAGGTGACGCTTTTTTTACTTTAATTCCCATATCATCATAATTGGCAGTCAACAGACGAAACTGAATTTAAAAGATTATATAGTTACGGTCCCGTAACATTTGTCTCATCTTCAAAAATATCGCTCATAGAATATCTTCTGATTCCCGTTTCCAGGGAGCGTTCAAAAATATAAAGATATGACATCTAAATTTCTCTATATTTTCTGAACGCTCCCCAGGGAACGTTCGGTTATCGCTAAATATTACCGCCAACAAACTTTTATTTTCAGCTGAATCCAGGCGCAGAATTCAGGTGGGATGGGGATCAAGTGCCCTCATTGCCCTCCTGACGGACCTTGTCCCACTCACGTATTTTAATTTTCACCTTAGTTGGTGAAATCAGAAAAATCCCTCCGCATTACGCACCTGTCTGAACCGGGACAGAAATTTGATGTGACACCCACACTCAATGGCTAGTTCTGCTCTTTTTTGTCTTCAAATACATTTGGCTGAATTTCCCTGGAAGTAACGTCCGGGATAAATTGATACCTTAATTAGCCCGGGTACTTTCTTATCTTGAGGTACCTCGGTTCTCCTTGCTAGATCCAGCCCTGATGATCTAATATGAAGGCTTAATATACAATTATACACTTTAAAAAGCATTTAACTATTGTCAAAGTTTGTATTGAGTAATATTTACGAAAAAATACTGCTTCTTGTCTTGAGTTTCATTTGGCTTGCTTTTCAACGCAACAGGAAAATTGGGAAATTGTAATAGACTCAGAGATTCCTTGTCTTGTGGGCTACTTACAGAATACAGTTAATTATTTTCTATTGTGGGTAATTAAATATTCGACGCATTAAAGGAAAGCGTCGTGTCTAGGATACCGTTAGTGTTTTGGCAACTTCCTAGCCTAGGCTCACGTCTTTCCGATCGTAAACCTGATTCTAGCCACCGTGTCGATATATTAGGATAAGGAGTTACTGCGTCATAAAATATGTTCAAGCAAGTGGTGCATGGCGTGGAAGATGGCCGGTGCGAGTGATTTACAGTTACAGTTCTGTGCATATTAATAATATATATAAACGGAAGTCCTCCAAGGTATCTGTTTGCCTCCTTGTCTAGGTTAACATCGGGAACTCAGGATCAGTACCAATAAATTCAAAACGCAATGCTACCAGTAGGTGTTTGACATGTCTGATTCTAAGACACTCACTACATGTCTTAAAAAACGAACATTCACAACACAATACATACTTACTGGCGGGTGATAAAATCGCAACCGAGAGCACTCGGGCTAGAGGAAGACATGACTTTTTCCCAAGAATATAACAAAAGGAAAAATAATTGGAAAGCGGGGTAGAGTAAGGGCAAGACAAAATTGCCTATTAAAAAGTGAAGGAGAAAGCGAAAACGACAAAAGTGTAACTCTTATGAAATGATTATGAAATAAAATAATTTATTCAGTAAGGGGCCATAAGGGCAATTTTATGAGTCGGGTTGAGAATCCAATAGTTTTTCAAATTATCGCACACATTAAGACGCGGCGAGGGACTTTATTCTATAGATATTGTACCAGGCCAGATTGAATAAAAATTGTGTAATGCCTTTTACTTCCTTGGCGATGGGTGCCTACGAGTAATAAAACAGATTTATTTAAATATATGTCCAACAATTTCACCGGCCAGGAAGTCCCAGTTAAATTCGGCGTACACTTTACATATTGCCTACTAATTGTGAAAGACATCACGTAGCTTGCGGGACAACGTACTCGAAACGTTCTGACTCATTTGACTATGGTGACACCATCATTCATAGTCATAGACCTACTATCCAAATCAATTTGTTTTACTATTTATAATGACTAAATGGGGGACATCGAGCTGGCAAGGAGAGGATCCGATCACTCGGAAATTGGCCCAGATCCTATGATCCCTTGGCGTTTAATCAACTGCGTACATGGCTTCGTCACAGAACACGAGCACAATACGCTGATCAATGTCTCCCATACGCCTGACAAAGCGCTTATTATGGCTAAAGCAGGCCCACCCTACTAGTGGGCACCTAGTAGTAGGCACTATCACTGGACACTGAACTGGACACTTAACAAACACTTATTATATTCTAAGAACGACCGATAGCCTGTGTAGGGAACAGGCATCCCCTACAGAGGGCTATCGGTCGTTCCTCGGCCGAAGAAGCAGCTACCCACCTCATCCTGGAATGCGTTGCCATCGCTAAGCAACGGGCTGAAATCACTTCGAGAAGCCTGCGGGGACACCAGGAGAATCCTTCGCTTCTGGACGGAGTTAGGCTGGCTAGACTATTAGCTGGCAAATCTGTACGCACAACGGCACGAATATACACGTAATAAGTGCGAAAAACGGAGCCCAAAACCATGGGGGGGCGTCTATTTAAACTGGGTTCGTTAGTTATTGAAGTAGGGCTGTGTCAACTGGCTTTATTAAAATCGTCACCGAATAAAAAGTCTTATTTAAGTTTGAATCATCATAGGACTTAACATTTTTATCAGATTATTAGTATGCAACGTTTTAAATAGAACTAGAACGTTTACAATTGAATCATAAAAATGCCCTGTAACATTAGGTCAACTTATACTACTAGCAACATCTCATGTTGAGTAGACAAAAGCTAGCCGCTATCATCTGCGGGCCTAGGACGTTTTGACCAAATGCGAATGTGAGTGACAGATGGTTTGTCACTTATCACGTGATAAATTTCTAAAATTGTATTGAAAATCCTGTTATCTTATAAAATGAAATGAAATGAAATAATTTATTCAGTAAGTTGGCTACAAGGGTACTTTTACAAGTCAGATTGTGAATCTACCGGCATTTCGCAAGAGGAGACTGCTGTTGAGAAGAAAGCCGAAAGAAACTCAACAGTAAGTAATTTTTTCGTAAATAATACTTAGAATAATTACATTACATTAAATTACATGTAGAAGGGATCATTACTTATTTCCGGAAAATTTTTAACAGTGCGATACAGCGCCATCTGCTGATAAAATTGTCTTCGTGCTCTCATCACGCCGAAACGGCTGAACGGATTTTAACAAATTTTGGTACTTTTTACTCGATATGGTAGAGAAACAAATAAACGAGGTTAGAGTTGCGGCACTAGTGATTTATATTTTCAAGAGACTAAAAAAAAGAGGAAATTCTCAAGTCATGGTCTCTACAATTTCAATTAGCGAATCCAACTGTCAAACAGTCACATGGACAAGGAAGTCATAAATGCAAACACATCAAAGCGGCACTAAATGTGACTTTATGACTAAGCTGCCCTTTTCGGCATGGCTAATCACTTTCGAAGAAACGTTTAAAGTAGTTCATTGGGGTCTTTCATAAATCGTCCTACTTAGTCCCAGATTTAAGCTCTATAGTTGGCTTTTGTTATAGGTACAGTAAAGGAAACTGTATCGCGGACAAAAGCGAAAAAAGTACGTGTTTAAATTTCCTTGGCAGTGCTTATTTTTCTTATTTGAGTTATTTAATCTTTACTGCACAAGACGCCTAGAGACTTTATACATCTCTGGGAAAATTATTAGTTTAAATTGAATACATTTCGTATATAATTGAATTAATTAATTATGTAGGTACATATACCTAAATTAGGTTCCCAATAGTTTAAGTTAGGATTAATTAGATCATAAGTTTGTGAAGGTTTAGTTACATAATATACTTTTTATTTCGTTTGTTTTTTCTCTAATAAAGTTTATTTGCTATTACATTATTAATATAAACGTAGTTACGAGTACTTACGTAACATTGATTTGGAGACTCTATATACATCTCTTTTACGTGTACTAATGTATTTAGTTATACTATAAATGTAATTGATTGTTTTAACTTGAACTTTCAAGTATGATTTACGAAAAAATTACTTACTGTTGAGTTTCTTTCGGCTTTCGTCTCAACAGCGGCCTCCTCATGCGAAATGCCGGTAATAGTTACCTACTGAAGGGATTTTCATGCGTATTTCAGAATAAGTGTTTCAATTTCCTCAACTGTTGTTAGGTTCATATTTACTGTAATACCTAGTCAAGTTTCATTACGAAAAAATACTGGCTATTGAATTTCTTTTGTCGTTCCTTCTCAACAGTGGTCTCCTCTTGTGAAATGCTTCAGACATGTAACAGTGCCCTTCGTGGGTTACTTACAGATTAAAGTTCATTCATTCATTTATTCCTAACTATCAACCCGGCCCGGCTTCGCACGAGCGCAATGCTGATAAATTATGCATGTATTATTAAACCTTCCCCTTGAATTACTCTATCTAATAAACACATCAAGATCCGTTGCGTAGTTTTAAAGATCTAAGCATACATAGGGACAGACAGACAACAGGAAGCGACTTTGTTTTATACTATGTAGTGATAGGATTTCTACTCATTGAAGCCGGTTTTACTTTGTTTAAAAGTTACAGTAAAACGCACTGAATGATGTGTGCAGCTTTCCATTAACTGCATTAAGTAGAATTATTTGTAGTAATTTTATAATAAATATAGTTTATTTAAAATAAAGTTTACATCGCTCTAAACAGAATGACGCCATTGTTTGTGTTCAAAGGTCGCCGTGTCAATGTTAATTAGAGCAGCTCCTGTTGTGCAACTTGCACCCATGTTGTACAACATGGAGCGATAAAGATATTAAGACAGTGGTTTGAAGACCGTGCCAAGACTGCCAAGACGAGCTGACAGGCACAATTTCGAATTTCAAAATGGCGGACATCGATAAAAGTAGGAACCTTGAAAAGGCAGACATTGATTAAAGTAGGAAGGGGTTGTCTTTTTTTAGGTTTTTGGGGTCTTTCATTTCAAAATTGGAATCAATTTCGGATTTCATGATGGCGGAAATCGATAAAAAAGAATGGCTGTCGTTTTCGAGGTTTTTGGGGTCTTTCATTTCAAAATTGGAATCAATTTCGGATTTCATGATGGCGGTCATCGATGAAAAAAGGAATGGTTGTATTTTCTAGTTATTTGGGGTCTTTCAGGTCTTTGATTTCAAAAACGGAACCAATTTCAGATTTCAAGATGGCGCACATAGATAAAAAAGGGATTGGGTCGTTTTCTAGTTTGGGGGTGTAGATTTCAAAAGCAGTTCTACGTAGGTACTTATGGATAATATTAATGTAGTCTGAAATCAGCTTACGTATTCCTTTTATTTTATATGCCACATGACAGGTTAAAAAACCATACAAAAAATGCCGACGTCATAACATTCTGCTGGCCTTAAAATCAATATGGCTGTGCTTCTTTGTTTAGTTCTGAAGTTTCATCCCGCCAAGAGGAGAACCATTTTATGTCACTAACAACTATGAACTAAGAATGAATAAATATTATTTAATTAAGATTCAAGATCCGTATTTTTGTTAGTAGGTAGGTTCACAGTTTAACTATATTTAAAGTTAAGATAAAGTAGATAATATGTTGTTTAATAATTGGTAGAACATATAAATACTCTGATAGACTTATTTTGAATGAGTAATAGTTAATCTGTTATGTTGTGTTATAAAAACATTTTCTGTTATTAGATAGGGGTATACATCACATGTACATATTAATTACCTGTCGTAAATCATAATACTCATCACTAACATAGTTTAAAACAAAGTCGCTTCCTGTCTGTCTGTCCTTACGTTATGCTTAGATCTTTAAAACTACGCAACGGATTTTGATGCGGTTTATTAAATACCCAAGGGCGTCGCCAGCCGAAGGTCCAGGGGGGGGGCAGGCCCAGTTGATATAAATGCAGGATGAGGAAAAGGAAGGAAAGCACAACCTTGCTAGAGGATAGGAAGCTTCACCAAGCACGTAAATATAGAAGTCTATTTCGGTTTATAGTCATAATCATAAATGTCATAATATACAGAGATGGAAACGCGAGCGTAGCGAGCGCGACATTTTTTGGAAAGGGACGGTTAATAATACTTATAGACGGATAAAACTCGAGCGTAGCAAGCCCGAAATTTATTGGAAGGGCACGGTTAATAATACTTATAGACAGATAAAACGCGAGCGTAGCGAGCGCGACTTTTTTTTTGGAAGGGGACGGTTAATAATACTTATGTTCAGATCAAACGCGAGCGTAGCGAGCGCGACATTTTTTGGAACGGGACGGTTAATAATACTTATGTTCAGAACGCGAGCGTAGCGAGCGCGAAATTTTTTGGACAGCGACGGTTACTATTACTTACACCCAGATAAAACGCGAGCGTAGCGAGCGCGAAATTTTTTTATTTTAGTACCCATGTTTTATATGTAGACCAGTTCTTCGTCTTCGGTACTCTCTACAAAGTGTAAACTGTCGGTGTGGGACACGTCGCCACTCGCTTCGTAGTGTCACTTTCCGTGAGCTTTACTGACGGTAGCTTAACGAACTTCCTGCCCCTGACCTGGCCTGGATGTGAATTCATTTGAGTTTTGATGTGCTAGAATGATCGATCAGACAAGTCAAGTGACTGGACATATTTTTATTTTTGGATCTCTAGGGGGGGGCAGCTGCCCCCCCCTGCCCCCCCTTGGCGACGCCCATGTAAATACCTAGAGTGATTCAAGAGGAAGGTTTATAATACATGTATAATTATAATAGGTAGGTAGGTACATGTATAATTTATCAGCATTGCACCCATGCGAAGCCGGGGCGGGTCGCTAGTAATCTCATATTGACGACGTGTTTGGCGCAGTTTGTAGACACCTGCCGACTGAGCCTGTGGTCCCGGGTTCGAATCCCGGCCGGGGCAAATATTTGTGTGATGAACTCGAATATTTGTGCTTGGGTCATGGTTGTTCTATGTATTTAAGTATATATTTATCTATATAAGTATATATATATCGTCGTCTAGTAACCATAACACAAGCCTTCTTGAGCTTAATTTGGGACTAGATCGATTTGTGTGTGGTTGTCCGATATTTATTTATTTATATTATGAGCTAAGTAGCGCATCCATACTGCAGTCAATGTAGTGTTAATTGCATAAGGTCATGACTGAGATGAGATAACACATCACAATTAGCTGGAAATTAGGTCTCTTTCATCTGCATAACAAGCGTCAATGTTAGTGCACTGGTCAATTCATACGGGCTCGCTTCGGATATTAATAATAAATTTTTATCCCAAAATCTATAAGATTATAAAATTGTAAAAATGAATTTTCGCCTAAACGGCTGGGCCAATTTTAACGATTTCTAGTTTAGGTAGGTACGATTACGAATAGGTATATATATTCTTTTAAACATGTGATGTAAATTTTTTCGAAGGTAGTTCGCGGGTATGTCTGGTCATAAATAAATATCGGACATCTTCACACAAATCGATTTAGGCCCACAGAGTACGAGTAGGCTTGAGTTATGGTCACTAGACGACAATATACAATAGTTTATTTTTATTTTTTTGGTTTTAGTTTAATCTGCGGGTCCTTACGGGCCCTATGCATGATTTGTAACTGACACGCCTCGTCCTTTTGGACAAAGCGCCGCGAGTACATAGGAAAACGATCTTACACACACCTCTAGCACCGAGCGAGTGAGAAATAATACCTATCTCTCTCTGTGCAGTCCTGCGCGAGAGTGACAGGTGATCCTATGTCGTGTCATGTAGTAGTTAGACGGGACTTGATCTCGCAGAAAAACTCTAAACATTAACAGCTCCATTGTGCTTTAGCTATGGAAAAATGCTTGTTAAAAATGATTCCTCGTAAATCCGCCATTTTGGGCGCCAACCACGTGTCGGCCATTTTGTCGATGCTCTATTGTTTCGCGACAAGCGTGTTATTCGTCAAATAGTCATACGTGATCATTTTAGCATATAGACAGCTATGATTCGGGCGTGCTGATCGTTTTTAAGATACTTTGTATTGGGAATAGTACTTTAAGTATAGCCTTAAAATGATTTCTTAGTTTGGGCACAGAAATACCTAGGTACTACAGATGATTCTTCTTTTGATATTCACAAAAGCCGCCTGAAAACTGTTTTTATTGGTTGTGTGTGTAAAACGCGACGCAATTGATCGTGGTTGGCGACACGACGGACCAACGCATCTGTGTCGCTACGGCTGGCTACGACCACGCAACTAAATCGGAAGGCGGAGTCAAGCATGGCGTCCACTGGTGCGCAGGCTACTAGAACGGAGTGCGCTTTATTGTATTAATTCCAAAAACAGTACATTTATTCAGTGATTGGTAGTGTATCATTATGTAAGTGAAGCTGCAAGCCAAGACCCTAATTCCACATATACCTCCATGATATCTAGGAGAGATCTCCAATGAATACCTACTATAACGCCAACCCGGCCTTGTTAAGTTTGAGACATATTTATATGCGACGCCATAGATATCAGGCGCAAACTTAATGATGAAGTAACTTTATGCAGCTTAAAGTGCAGCCATTGCGTTATGTATATATTTTTGTAAACACTTTATTGTACATTAAAACAATTCACAAAACTTCAAAACAATAGACATGTACAAATGCGAACTTATGCCTATAAGGGATTTCTTCCAGTTATAATGACAGTTAACGGCATATACCTGAGTGTCGATGACGGTCAATCACAAAACACATAACATCGTCATCTTACTTCTTATCTTTCCACAGGGCTAACATACCTAAACCTCTATATAATGTAAAATCCTATCTTTAATTGTGAAACATTAATTAAAACTTAACTTCAAATAGTTGGTTTATCATTGCAACATCACCAACTAAACACGGAGATCGTCGTTTTCCAAAACATGTACTTACTTAGTTAAGGGCTATAATGAAAAAAAAAAACTTATTTGATTCCTTTGTGTAACGACAGTAGTTACCCATATCTTTCGTATGTCTGACTTTCGTTACACAAAAGACGTGATCGTAATTTTGTTTTTATTAAGCCTTTAACTATGTACATGTATGTCTTTTGAAAACGACTCACATACCTAAGACATCGCTTATTTCTCAATGTACACTTGAAGAAGCGCCTAGAGGCAGTCACTAAATACATAATCGCTATACCTAAGAAAATACTACGCATTTTATATTTTCATACTCTACATCATTCTCTAACCACACAATGACTAGCAAATTATTACTGTGTTCAGTTTACTAAGAAAATTTGCACTCGTGATGTTCACATACAAATATTTGTCCAAGTGCGAGTTGGACCAACGAAGCTAAAATATGTAGGCGACCAAAAAGAGTTGGAATTAAAAAGTGGCAATACTGTAGCGTCGTCCCCGTTTTCTTATATTGATTAGAAAGGGAGGACACTACAGTATTGCCACTTTTTAATCTCTACTCTTTTTGGCTGGACTGTAATGTAGACAATTTTTTTGAGGATGTCAATCGATTGTGTTTTCATTGGGATCAAAATGTTTATATGGGACTAACTATACATAGATTGCTCTAAAAGTTACAAACCCCCAAAGTTCAACATTCCTACGGAGCGCTAAAAACGCTCGAATCCATACAAAGGCCAAAATATTTGTATGGAGACAATGAGTAATTTGCCATTTTTACCGTGAAAATTTGTGATAAAGTTCATGGTTGTCATTCAATTAATGTTTTGTTAAATTATGAGGATTCTGAAAACAATTTTAAAAAGTTCTTTTGGAACTTAGATTTCAAAAAAAATCATAAGATTTGCGTACCTACCTTTGAAGTCACGTATTTCAATAATAATATATTTATTAATTTTTTGTTTTATTTCATAAATAACATCATAAACACGTTCGAAATTAAAATAGCTTTTTTGTCGTTAATAGCAAACTTACACTAGAGGCCCTGATGGATTGTGCGAATGACGAATGAAAAGAAAAACCGCATGAACTACATCATTGTTCTTAAAATGTGCCTGCATAATGCATCATTGTCACCTCATTTAAATATAAGTATTACCTAGTACCTTCATTGTAATTATTTGTAAGCTTTTATTTTTGTCACTAGGCCGCAAGTGGGATTTTCTGCCCGAGCGGGAGAAAATGACACTTTCGGGCCAAAGTGATGAGCAAGGTGGTGAGGTTGTCTAATATTTATATTAATTTTTATAAGGCCAGGCGTATAACTTTAGGCAAACCTTGGGTGGTAAGTAATGGTAATTCGTAAGCATGTAATGTATTACTATTAGTTACACATTTCTTTTCCGACTCTATATTTACGTTACGTTGGTATGTTTTATAGATATATTTTTTTAAATCTTTTCATTAAGGAGCTTGATCATTGTGATGAATCTGTCAGCTCTAGCAGGCCTAATACATATCATCATCATCATCATCTCAGCCATAGGACGTCCACTGCTGAACATAGGCCTTCCCTTTGGACTTCCATATACATATATAAATAAATAGTTGTCTAAATAAGTAAGTACAGGAGACAGAGGCCTTAATTCTACATATATCTTTCTGATATCTGGGAGAGATCTCCCAAATTGCGATATAAGTACATAGAACTTAATTTAGTTCGCCAACCCAGTCACGTTAAGTTTTCGGCCCATTAGGTTCGAATCTTGGCCAGGGAAATATTTGCGTGATGAACTTGAATATGTGTTCCCGGGTCATGAAAATTTCGGAAAACTGAATCAACAAAAAATAATATATTTAAGTATGTATTCATACTTATAAAAAAAAGGTGTTGCTAGACTTCGTAGCTTAAGTGTCTTTTATTATATTCCCGGCGATCATGAAAATAATGATGATTACAAATCTTCACACATTCTCCAACTAAAGCACAGCAATAAACACAACCTCTTCCAAATTGCTCCTTAATCCTCTTGCCATTAGATCACTTTTTCAATCTGAAAAATCATCTTGGCAATCTTTTATAAACAAAAGACGTAACCGACACGTTTTTTGAACAAAAAAGTGTCTTTTTGGACATGCAAGTGTGTCGAAGCAGAATTCTGGGTAAAAGCGATTTGGTACTTTATCAGCTACGCTTAAAGTATGTTTTGGTAGGGAAAGCTCTGGATGCAGGCAGCTTAAAAGCTCGACGGTTGGATGTGTGCGCGGCGGTTGTGTTAACATGATGTTAAAATAGAGTGTTGTGCCGATGTTATATCGATGCTATCGACAATAGTATTTTATGCAACCGTTGTATAAGAGGGGGCAAAAAACGCGAGTGGCATGGGTTACGATGTGAGCGTAGCGAACATCGTAAGAAAGATGCCACGAGCGTTTTTTGACCTACTTATACAACGTTGCATACAATACTTTTTCTACGACTCGACATTTCATAAATAAAATGCAAATAAACAACAAAGAAAATAATTACATGTTCCCGCTCGGAATCAACAAAATTAAAAAGAAAAATTGTCTCTGATAAACTTTTTTTTTATTGACATCCATCTGTCAAAAAAATATTAACTTATACATAAAGGTATACGATCACCATACTAAACATCTGTGAAAAAAAATAAACTTATACATAAAGGTATACGTTCACTATACTAAACATCCATGCACTGAAGATAAAACTTTTTTTTTAATTTGGGAGCAATGCCTTAGTACAATAAGTTTTTTTAATTTGCAAATTGTGTGAATGCAGCTGTTCATCTTGTAATCTGTGGTACTAAGTGATGCTTTTTTGGCGACATTGTAACATCGGTTAGCAGTGTGTTTTTGGGCAGTAGAGTATAGACTTTTACAGACTTTCATAATTTATGTCTTTATATTAGAGTTAGTAACTATATAAATGACAGAAAAAAGTACTGGAGTAGAAAAATTATAAATAAAATTAGTAATTTTGTAACTTGCGCTTTGACTATAAATAAATACTAACATTTAAATATTTTCCCAAGAGCATTAGAAAGTACCTATTTCTTTTAACTATTCATTTAATACAGTTCATTTTTGTTATTGTTATATTTATTTGGTTGGGTAACATTATGTCTAAAGCTTCTATAAATTCATATTACATTATTTTGATAAATTGAGAAAAAAACTAAGTAACTTAACTTTTTGCGCCAGGATATTTGCTTTCTATGTTATATTTTTAGGGTTCCGTACCCAAAGGGTAAAAACGGGACCCTATTACTGAGACTTCACTGTCCGTCCAGTCACCAGGCTGTATCACAACAACGGTGATAGCTAGACAGTTGAAATTTTCACAGATGATGTATTTCTATTGCCGCTATAACAACAAATACTAAAAATAAAATAAAATAAATATTTAAGGGGGGTTCCCATACAACAAACTTGTTGTAGATTATATATATGTATAGGTAACGAACCCTTCATGCGCGAGTCGGGCTCGCACTTGCCCAATTTTTTTACATTTTACAAGTAAAAAAAGCTTTCGTTAAACGAAATTGAGCAATTTCATTAATTTAACATATTCTATTTTCGTTGAACTTTTTGCAGGTATAAGTATAATTAATTTAACACTGCTATACCTACATATAAAACCTTATCTTCAGTTTCCAACTCTCCACGATTGTTATATATTTAAATAATTAAACTGAAATGTATTATATTGCGCTTATTAATTAATTTGAATATCCGACTTTTGGACGCTTATGGAGTTATTATTCATATTTATATATCACTTTATTTCCACGAAAACTCTGTATTTTTGTATTTACATGTAGGTAGTATTATTCAACACCAACGCTATGATACGCATTCAATGATATGTAAATAGTGATCAAGTAAAATTATGTATTTCCTTAGTCTAATTAATAATAATATGTATTTGTGTAGCATGTAAGCGTTTTGTTGTGTAACTGTGAGCTTGTGTGTGTAATTTAATAAACAATAAACGCTCTTAAAAATACTTCTCTCGATGTCAAAAATAAAATTCCATTAAACTATCGTCGCGGAAATCTTATCTCCCCAACACTATACGCGCACAAACGCACGCCGCTAAGCTAGAGATGTGATAGCGAACGCGAAATAGAAACTTCAGTTGAGTTACCGATCCCCGCCGACCGGTCGCGTCTCGGTACGTCCCTAATTCGAAATTGAAATTCGAAAAAAGAATGCATTCCGTTCCATTTTTAAATTAAAACGCCGTGTTCGAAATTTGAATCGTGCTGTGATAGTGTATTTTTGTTTGTGATTCCGTGTGCATTTTGTGTTGAGTTATTTATATTTTATGTAAAGTTGGTCGTGAGTTTGAATGGTTTTATAGCAAATGCTAAAATAACTTGAGGAGTGGTAAGGGTTTAGTTATTTTAGGGAGATGCTGAGACCTGCATCTTTTTTGTGTACCTATGGAGTTTACGGCTCATACCTTTATATCGCATTGGCAGATTATATATAGCCCAAGTTCTTAAAAAAATATATGTAAAACAAAAAAAAACTTGAATATTATCCGTTTGACTAACTTTTCCCGCGATTTTTTGGATTTTATAGGGATGATATTAAATAAGATAAAAAGCGAACAGGTACATTTATCACAATATTTTTTACATTCATGAATTAATTTTAAGATAATAATACTGTTGTCTGAGTACAATTGCATAATAAAATTATCGGCTATTTTTGATGCTAATTGTACCTACCTAGCTAAGATTAATGAATGAGCAAACGACATAAATAATCTCTCCTTTAATTTTACTTTAATTTCAAGAATATAACAATGTCCCTAAATAACCCTAATAAGCTATAGCTTCACAGATACAATCATAAGAAAATAAAAACAATTTCTAAAAGCGTACCTACCGGGGTTGAACCTCATGCCTCTTACATAGTAATGAGCATCACTAACAATTAACATACTAAACTAAAATAATGAACTGAACTAAAAACGTATCACCTTGACTCTCGATGTTTCGTGTGGTGACTCATTGGTCATGTAAAAGCGTTGTTGCTATTACATGCCTATATTATATTATGCTGTCTGTATTCGATATTTAAAAAAAATGTTCTTTATGCCAAATAATTCAGCCAGTTTGACTCATGCCCTAGCTCCACACTATTCGTGAAGTTTGCTGAGTTTGGGCGAATATGATGGTGTGAAGGGATACTTCGCTGCGGAAACCCATACTTCTGCCAACTTTAGTCAACTTCGGGAGTACTGTGGAGGCTCAAATAGGTTCTGTCGTGGTCGAGGATCGTAATATTCGTAACCGTCAACAGTCTTTTTACTTATTTCTGCTTAATATTCTCTTCGGTTTCCACGATTGTCATACACTTAAATAAAACAATTTAAACGGATTATACCGAGTACATTAATTGTTTCATCCTTTCTAAAGTTCTTTTGGGACCACTTTGACCTACTCTTTTTTTTAACTAAGGAAGATATCTTTGAATAGTTTGAATTCCGGAATTATAAGCATAGGCCAGTATCGAAAATTCGCAAATTTATTGGACAGTTTCAGAATAGCAAGCCCTAGTTGTGAGATATTTTTAGCACGCGGATACAGGATTTTGTTCAAGGGGGAGTGTCAGTTTGTATGATTGTGATTTACTATTATGTTAGTGATAGCCGTCATGGACGAGGGAGGGGGGACAATTGCCTATAAACACACTAGAACCCACGAACTAAATTTAGGACTATACTCAGTTTAAATTGATTATTTTTCCTTCAAAATTAAATTAAAAGTTTGAGTAATATATCTATACACTTTATCGATATCGAAGCGGTGGTAGCCTAGTGGTTAGTGCATGCGACTTTCAATCCGGAGGTCGCGCGTTCGAACCCGGCCCGTACCAATGAGTTTTTCGGAACTTATGTACGGAATGTTATTTACCACTCGCTTTTCGGTGAAGGAAAACATCGTGAGGAAACCACCTAAGCCCAATAAGGCCTAGTTTCCCCTCGAGGTTGGAAGGTCAGATGGCAGTCGCTTGCGTAAAAACTAGTGCCTACGCCACATCTTGGGATTTAGGTAGCCGACCCCGATTGAGAATTCATTCTCTACAAAGATATGGGACGAAGGCTAGGAGGATGATGACACTTTATCGATATCGAAGTTCGTATCGTGACATCCTTTGCTTTTCAATTAAAAAGGCAGCAGGACTGCATTCGAAATTCAAATTTCGAACGTCGAACACCCCTCAAGCCTGAGGATCTGAAAAATGAAATCGCACGGTGACAACCAAAACTCACATAAAATTCTGTCACTGCTCTTTGTTATAGTAGCCAGTCTATTATTGTCTATGTTCATATATTAGGCATTGTCTTTGATACATTTGTCATCTTGTCCGTCTTATACAATATATTACTGGTGTCATAAGGTCAAGTCTTTTTATTAATATGTCTTAGCACACCACCTCGTACATGGTGTCAGAAGTCGTGAAGTGGTGCTGCAGTTAATAAAACAGTCGTCATGGCAGAGGAATGTAAAGTTCAAGTCGCGCAAAGAAAAACCGCAATGGGCATGGGGTGCGCTCCCATGAGTACGGTAGGCAATATGGCGGACAACTGGAAAAGATTTTTCCAATCCTTCAAATTATACCTACGTGCATCATCGTTAGATGAGGAGTCGGATGCAAGAAAAGTGGCACTATTCCTAGTATTCCTTCATCTTATAGGTGAACGTGGCTAAGAGATTTGTTAAAAAAAGACTCTGTTTTCATCTGGGATGAAAATTACGAGCATGTTTTTAAGCACCTAAAAAGTCTTATTTGTCATGCTCCTGTCTTAACGCACTTTGACGTGAAAGCTCCTATTGTCGTGTCAGTAGATTCTAGCAGTACAGCAGTTGGCGCTGCATTGTTGCAAAACAATCATCCGGTCTACTATGCTTCAAAAACATTAACTGTCTCTCAGCAAAACATGGCGCAGATCGAAAAAGAACTGTATGCGATAGTCTTCGCATGTGTCAAATTTCATCAGTTCATATATGGACAAACTATTACTGTCGAGACTGATCATTCTCCATTAATTACTCTGTTCAAAAAACCACTTGCAGAGGTGCCTACTCGTTTGCAGAGAATGATGCTAAGAATTCAGCTTTACAGCTTAAATGTTATTTACAAAAAAGGTTCACTCATGTTCATAGCCGATACTCTGTCTAGGGCTGCGCTGTCAGAGACAAGTGAGGATGAACTTGACAATGACATTGTCGTGCATGTCAATTTATTGATAAAATCTTTGCCTGTGTCTTCAGAGCCTTTACAATGGCTTAAAAATGCAACAAAGTCAGATCAGGATATGCAAATTGTAATAAAATATTGTCGCCAAGGCTGGCCTAATGCTAAAAACCAAGTATGTCCACAAGTTCAAGAATATTGGCAGTATAGGCATGATCTACACACGGAAGAAGGTCTGTTGTTCAGAAGTAGCAGTATAGTAATTCCGAAAGAAATCAGGTCAGATATACTTAAAATCATACACAGTGGTCATCTGGGTGTCGAGCAGTCAAAGTCGTTTGCAAGAGGAAATGTGTTTTGGCCTTTTATGTCAACTGATATAAAAAATCTTGTAGAGTCTTGTCACGTTTGCATAACGCACAGAAATTCTAATCCTCCGCAACCGCTTTTGTCACACCAGTTACCTAGTCGTCCGTGGGAAAAGTTAGGAATTTATTTTATGTCATACAAAAATCAAACGTATCTAGTAGTCGAAGACTATTATTCAAACTATATTGAAGTGAGTCGTGTATCTAACACTAGCGCTAAAGTTCTTATAAATACGTTGAAACCCATATACAGCCGTCATGGTATTCCGGTAGAAGTTGTAAGTGATAATGGTCCTCCTTATAGTTCTGCTGAGCTCAAACAATTCAACTCAGTGTGGGACATTAGACATATTACTTCTACTCCATATCTACCAAGATCAAACGGTTTGGCTGAGTCTGGAGTAAAGGTCGTTAAGAGGATTTTTACCAAATGCTTAGGCGATACTGACCTTGCTTTTGGGAGTAGAATATGTTGCCTATTTCGTCTACCAACGAAACCATCTGAACCTCCAACAACATAAGATCTCGGTTGGTAGATTGGTCAAGAAAAGGCAGAGAGGTACTACAATAAAAAGACAAGGCCGCTACAAGAGCTCAAGAAAGGAGAGAGCATATACTACAAGAAAACCCCAGATAGTATATGGTTGCCAGGTGAAGTCAAAGAGGTATGTACAGAACCGAGATCTTATGTTGTTGGAGGTTCAGATGGTTTCGTTGGTAGACGAAATAGGCAACATATTCTACTCCCAAAAGCAAGGTCAGTATCGCCTAAGCATATGCCTGTATCGCCTAAACCTAGGTCTGTATCACCTAAACCTAAGCCTGAGTCTACGTACTCAACACCATGTCTGACAGAGGACAACCAAGATACTGTGCAAGTTTACTCTAGAGCGGGCAGGTTAATTAAGCCGCCAAGACGTTTGAATTTGTAAATATTATATACCTTGTATTGTTTGCCTTACTGAAAAAAGGGGATGTTATAGTAGCCAGTCTATTATTGTCTATGTTCATATATTAGGCATTGTCTTTGATACATTTGTCATCTTGTCCGTCTTATACAATATATTACTGGTGTCATAAAGTCAAGTCTTTTTATTAATATGTCTTAGCACACCACCTCGTACACTCTTCAAGTAGTAAGTAGATTGACACTGAGATGTAAGCTTTTAAGCAGGTATTTGTTAAATAGTGAGTTTTGGTTGACAACAGTCGAAATACGAAGTAGGAAAATCTTTAACGGACGGAATAATTGGTCCGTTGCCAAGTTTGGACAAAAAATTGGGAAAGCCCACCTATTATTTTGAGATACCGCGGCGTCCGTTTTTTACGGGAATAGGTACCTATTAAAACCAACCATTCCAAATTCTGCGTGAATTTTATGAGACGTGAGAGGCTAAGACTATAGTAACTGTGTATAGTCATAAATATAACTAGATTTATCGAAACCATAGGTACCTTTACCTAAGTTATCGAATCAGCTAGGTCGAGCTTGGATATGTACAAATCGAAAGCTTTACTTTGACCAACCAAGCCCTGAAACTGCACCTATAAATCGTAATCGACAAACAATTAGACAGCGTTTAGTAAACTAAATATGGATACGTGTCTGACCTTAGGACTCGTTCAAAAATTAGGTCCAAGAAAGAAATAAAGTCTTCAAAACTTCAGCAAATTTCTAACGTGTCCTTCTCGAGCTAGTACAAGATCATTATTAACCATTTTTAAAACATATTTAATAAATGGGTCAACTAGCCTATTTCCACAAAATACGATAGCAACTTCTTTCTTTCTCCTAGTACACATATAAAGCGTACAGCTGAGAACACATTAAACTACTGATCTCGACCTTGCGTCGACATTCGCGATAATTATGCAAATGTAAGTGTTCATTACCCGTTTCATAACGCAGTCGTCACTCATTAATATTCTCTTGTTTTACGTTCATCGCTCGTTTTAGTTTTTTTTTCCGGAGACTATGTTGTTCATGACATAACATTTTCAATATACGGTGTTTGATGATCGAAAAATCTTCTTTGGCAGGGTGAACTGACCTTTAGATATTCTCTTGTTTTACGTTCATCACTCGTTTCGGAACGTTCACTCAACTCATTTATTTTTTATTTTTGTGGAGACTATGATAATGTTGTTCATGACAGTTACATTTTCAATTACGGTATTTGATAGTCGAAAAGTCTGCTTTGGCAGGGTGAACTGAACCTTTAGAATATAAGGAGTCAGCAGAGCCATTTTTATTTTATATAGCAGTATAGAGTTGTAATTATAACATCATCATCTTGTACGGGTTTTCTTTTTCTGAAACCTGTCATAGGCTAAGTGTATAAAAAGGCTTTCTGAGCTGATCAGTTTTGGAAGCAAATCGTATTTTTTTTATAACTATCCAATAATTACGTTTTTTTTTTAAATGTGTGGAAGGAAAATGGTCGACGCGACTTGGCGTGTTTATTTAGTTTATTTTTTAACCCCCGACGAAAAGAGAGTGGTGTTATTTACTT
Source organism: Apotomis capreana (assembly GCA_947623375.1). Lineage (NCBI taxonomy): Eukaryota > Metazoa > Arthropoda > Insecta > Lepidoptera > Tortricidae > Apotomis > Apotomis capreana. Next base: position 7,559,178 of record OX392520.1, read on the forward strand.
AGATTTCGACACAAACATAAATATACTACGCTAGATGATTCGTAATAATTTCCATATCAAATACATCCGTTGAATATAATGTTATTCTAGATACCTACTAGAATCGATCGAATCGCTATCGCTACACGCTGATATGTTACGCAATGATAACAAATCTGTTTGTTTGTTTTTGGGTTAGTAGTGGTACGATTTAATGGTACCCATATATTTCGCGTATTTTTAATCTCTGACAATAATGAGGGGTGATCTGTATGTCTATGTATCTGACTGTCTGTATGTGGCATCGTAGCTCCCAAATGGATTGTCCGATTTGAATGCGTTTTCTTTAATCATCGGCCTTTTCTGTCGAAGTGTTTCCTAGCTTTGTTGTCGATTTGATAAATTTCATTTAAATAAAATTATTAATTTATGATTTTAATCTATCTAGCTGCATATTGTATGCAATTAAATTAAAATAAACAGTTTTTTTTTTTACATTATTACAAACAGACTAAACACCATCGCGCGGTGTTACCCACTCCTTCCACGCCAACACTACATTTATTCAGAATAAAAATAATGAACAATTCAGAATATAATGATGTGTTAATCCAGAGTGTGAGCTACCTTCATACCAAATTTTATCAAAATTGGTCCAGCCGTTTAAGCGTGAAGAAGTAACAAACAGACACATAAACACACTCACAAACTTTCGCCTTCAAAATATAAGTGTGATTTTTGGGTAAATATTCAGCGTTTGTAAAGCGTTTTTTTTTTGTCATTCACTTTTCTGCAAATATGTATTGTTAAAATAGACTATTGTTAATAGTCGATTTTTTATGATTCTAGTTGGATCATAATCAAAACCATCAATTGGCTCCATTGTGGTAATGATCGTGAAAAAGGAATGACGTTAGGACCACGCGACTGGAACGCTAGTTGATTTACCGTTTTATCAACAAAACCTTCAAAAAAGTTTAATTAAACTGTTTTACTCTGCGACCATTACTGATATTTAACTAACAGAACTTAAAGTTAACACTTCGGCTTTCTCACACCTCTTAACTCCTCAAGTAATATTTCAAGTTGAACAAACGACGTATTTATGTATCGGGGCCCGGAGAGGTACTTAATAGTTACCGGTATAGAGATTAATATTTATATGTTGGTATGACTGTCGAAATTATGAGAAAGTTCGAGTTCACTTTTTCACAAAATATGCAAAACTAGCTGTGCCCCGCGGTGTTACCCGCTCATCCCAAGAGAACACTAAATTTAATGGGGATGAAAAGTATTCTATGACCTTCCCCGGGACTCAAAATATCTCTATATCAAATGTCATCTAAATGGGTTCACCGGTTTAAACGTGGAGGTAACAGACAGACAGACACACTTTCGCATTTATAATATTATTAGTGTGGATAATAACAGGACCTTTAGGCTCATTATCCGATCAAAAATGCTGATTGTTTTAGACATTTTAGACATTTCTCTATGATCAAACATGTTCCTTAACATATTATTAATGTCACTATTTAGAACGGGGCTATATTGAGATGTATTGGTATATAAATTTGAAACCTACAGTTTGAATTTTTTATCGATAATTTTTGTTTCGACCAAAAGCGTTTTCGTTGATATTTTAGGTATCATTTCCTGAGTTTTAACAAAGAACTTCTCATTTCAATGTCTTAGTACATGAATACTTGAATAAATGACTTGACTAATGAACTAGAAACAAATATCATCACAAAGAAAATTTTTAATGCGTAATCTGGCGGAAGATAACGGGAATCGAACCCGGACCCTCTGGATGGTCATGGACTAGAATTTAAGTGTTTAGGGATCGTATTATAGTGACAACGATCTTATTAGGTTGGATACATATTTTGTAAATAGGTAAGTATGCATGTTTCAGGGAAAATGTATTAATAGGTATAATGTAATGTGTTTAAAAATAACGTATAGGATATAAACTCTCGTTGATATTATCTTTATTGCCTATCAAAGGGATTGGCATTCTGCCGATTTCAGATTCCAGGCGATTAGTCAAATATTTAGAATGTGGAGATATATCTATGGTTTTATTATCATCTATAATGTATATGTAGATGTACTCGTATGTAGGTACTTATCTAAGTTAAGGTTTTTTTGGATAAAAATAAAAACTCAGTTTTTACGTAAAGTCTCTTCGTTTATACTTATCTTATTCATTAACAAATCTTATTCATTATCGATTGGTCTGATGTGTTGGCAACAGTTTCTGTGGATGAGGCAGTTAAATCATTTTACGGTAAGCTCAATGCATGTATAAACGATAATGTTCCCATTAAGGCCCCGTATAAATCAGGTCGTTATGTATATCCTTCCTGGTACACACCAGATATAATCAGAAATATAAAGTTTAAGTATTTTCATTTAAAGAGATATAAAGAGGAAGGCAAAGAATTTAATAGGGAACTTTTCAAGTACTACAGATCCCATGTTAAACTGCTAATTAGTAACGCTCATCGTCAGTATCTTCATCGGGTTGAAAACAATCTCATCAAAGACCCCGCTGCATTTTGGACCTATGTTAGTTCAAAGAGCAATAGAAGGTCTGTGTGTAAGGATTATACTTACGAGGGAAAAACAGTAATAGGGCAGGGGGCAGCAGATGCATTCGCCGAGTACTTTGCTTCTGTGTTTTCAGATAACGTGCCGACACTGGACCCAGAGGAGGCCTCGTTGAGGGCAGCAAATTTGGGAACTGGTAGCTCGGCACGTATTGCTATTAACAGTCTGTCTTCAGATGAGCTTCGTCATGCGGTTAAAAAACTTAAATCACAGTCTTCTGCGGGTCCTGACGCTATACCTCCATATCTGGTAAAAGACTGCATTTCCGCTCTGGAGGAGCCGCTACTGTATATCTACAATGCAAGCTTAGGAAGAAGTCAATATCCAGCAAAGTGGAAAATCTCTAGAGTTACCCCAGTACCAAAAGCAGGTAACCAATCTGACGTCACAGGGTATCGCCCCATAGCCGTATTGTCAGTGTTTGGTAAAGTGTTCGAGACCATGATTGAACGTCGCATAAGCCAACAGATTGCAGTGCAACTCGTGGACTGTCAACATGGTTTTCGTCAAGGGCGTTCCACCAACACTAATCATATAGTGTATGTGGATTACATATTGGCGCAAATGGATCAGGGAAACCAAGTAGATTCAGCGTATTTCGACTTCCGGAAGGCTTTTGACCTGGTTAGTAATGATATTCTCCTACAAAAATGCTCAGCGCTTGGTTTCACTCCAAAACTCTTGAAGTTTATATCCAGCTATTTGTGTAATCGTAGCCAGTTTGTTCAGATAATGGGATGTCAAACAGAGCCATACTACACACGGTCTGGGGTGAGCCAGGGCAGTACATTGGGACCCAGGTTGTTTACGATTATGATAAACGATTTATCTGATGTTGTAGCTACAGCAAAATGTCTCTTGTTCGCGGACGACCTAAAGCTGTTTCTGGGCGTGAAGAGCGTAGCTGACTGTAATGCTTTGCAACGAGATATCGACAGTGTGGCTGAGTGGAGTACTACTAACCAGCTTCCTTTCAATGTCGACAAATGCAAGCTGATTACTTTTACCAGAGCTCGAACACCTATTGCCACACAATACAGACTGCTTGGGAGGATACTGGAAAGAGTGGACGTCATACAGGACCTTGGGTTGGCCTTAGACTCTCGGTTGGATTTCCGAGCACATATTAAGGGGATATGTGCGCGAGCTAGTAGGATGTTAGGGTTCATTATGCGCGTCTCATCACAATTCTCCAACTTGAATATTCCAATCCTTTTGTACAATGCTTACGTTCGTAGCAGATTAGAATATGGAGCCTGTATTTGGGATCCCCATGAGGCAAAGTACGTTCTCATGGTTGAGAAAATACAAAGAAAGTTCCTTAGGTACTTGTACAAGAGGAAATACGGGTATTATCCTTTACTTTTTCCATCAATGTTTGTTGCGGGCATGGTAGGATTTGACACCTTGGAGCTGCGGCGTAAAATGATTTTACTCATGCATTATTATGACCTGTTGCGAAACAAAATCAATAACGTTACGGTTCTCGATCGAATAGGGTTGCTCGCACCGGCACCGAGGACGTGCGTCCCGGGTGCGAGTCAGGGCGGCGCGCTGACGCTGCGGCGCCGCCGCGGCATTTTCGCCAGCAGCGGGATGCGCACGCGTCAGGCTAAAAACGCTCCCACAAATCGGGCACTGTCGCTCTTGAATAAACTGGCCATCCATAGCCCTGAGGTCGACGTCTTTCACGACTCACCTAGCTATTTTTGCAGAGCTGTATGTATGTTTTTAAGTAATTTTAATGATATGTAAATAGTGATAAAGTAAAATTATGTACTTCTTTAGTCTAATTAATAATAATATGTATTTGTGTAGCATGTAAGCGTTTTGGTGTGTAACTGTGAGCTTGTGTGTATAATTTAATAAACAATAAACAATAAACAATAAACAAGGTTCTGACCTCATCATTGTCATTCATGCTACCTGTCGCTCCGTATTAAGAATGAATGTTGCTTGGTGTTGACTGTGTTCATCTCATTCATTCATTAATTCAAATTGTTCGCTTGACCGAATGATTTTTTCTTCGAGTTTCTTTTATATGTCAATGCCAGAGGTCTTGAACTTAACCCCACAAATTATTATCATAGAAATGACATATTCGTATAATCCTCCCATTAAAGTGTCGTTTGATGCTTCTTGAAATTACATTTACACATATAGGTATTATGCATAAAATATGTCGTTTTGACAAAAGATTTCTTTACAAAAGACGTGTAAGAGAATTTCAAATATGCTGTAAGACATTAAAGATTCATTATATATCGTTGAATTTCTCTTAACCTTTATGAATTAAATTACCAGTATTTACTAGCGATTTCAACCGTGTTAACGGGAATTAATTATTTCACGAGAAAAAGCCTTTCGTTGGATAACTCTTTATTATGTAACATAGGTATATTACCCTCCACACATCTTCACAGATTCAGTAGCTGTAAAAAACGGATGCAAGTTGTTTCACAACCGCTCATAACGTCAATTTATGTTTGCTTTTGTTTTTTTTATTACGGAAAAACTTCAAAGTTAAGTTCTCAAACATTTTATGTAAAAACATCTACGTAAAGCGTAAAAACACAACAATACCTAGACTTGGTGCCTTCACTTGAGATAAACAATATCGGTAATAAATGGTGAATGAATGAATGGTTATCAGGTAAAACGTCATTCTTCTGTCTGAATGGTCCATTATGACTTTATCTGTCTACAGACTTAAAAAGTTACATAAGAATAATATGGGATTCGTCATTATTATTTAATAGTGTATATGCTTACTTTTTTTATAACATATACTTATACCTAAATCTGAGCATTGGAAAGTGGGATGGATCTCTTTTATCATCAGTATCAGTACAATAGTGTTAAGTGATAAGGTAGTAGTTCAAACGATCGTAAGGAATAATGGGGTAAACGGATGCTTGAAATAAATGATAAAATTAAATAAATTTGCAAAAAAAAAAACGAACATTCAGCGAAAAAATCTTTCAAGTGCACAACGACTATTACGAAACGTATTATAATAATACAGTGCAATGTAAGAACGTTAGTTATTTGTCTATAGATATTATTACTTTTAACAATGAAACGCGGTCTATGTCAATTTCTTATCGCATTCAAGTAAATTTCAAAGGAGCAAGGACAAATTAAGAATAGTCACGTACCTTTCATTTACATTAAAATGAGATACCCGACGCTAACCAAATATCAATTTGCAAAAATGAAATAACCCCATAAACTGCCTTCCTAATCCTATCAACAGATGTCATTAGCGAATGATTTAGCGTTTCCATTCACCCATTCACTCATTATCATTCAGACCCTTTCTAAATACAAGGGACCTTCACACCTTTGATTTTTAAGTTTTTTAGGGTGTCACATTTCAATATCTAGTCATATCCCCTAATGTTTGCTAAATAGCAATATTGTATTATATTGTATTGAATTTCAAGGTTGCCATCCGCCGAATTCTCACGGTAGTCAGCTGGCAGATAAGGATTAAAAAGTTAGTGTTTTTTTTAATAATCAAAGGTGGTGTGGCGTTAGTCGTAAGTTTTACTGTCACCAGAGAAAGTTCTTGTATTAAGTAAATATACGTATTATCGCTATGATCGCTAGAATAATAAAATTAATGGATAATCATTATTGTTTTATAGCTTTGCTGTGGATTTTAACCACCCACGTCGTTTGTTCCGTTGTAGCTAGGAGTCAGAATTTCATAAGAAAACGAATAATGATAATATTCTATTGTAAGAAAGAAGAAAGTTAAGTTCGAATTTTTAATACGCTTATTTATTTTATATAGTTCTAGAGTGGACTTCTTATAATTAGAACATAATAAAATATACATATCCCGGAGAAATCGCTTTGAAATCAAAATTCTAAAAACTAACGCACTGTAGTAGTACCTACAGATAAGGTATTCTGTCTAGTATTCTTATGGCCTGCCTTTGAAATTTTGACTATGGAACCTTAAAGCAAGATTTTAAATATGATATGCTATTGTTTTAAAACTGGTGATATAAAAACAAACTATTACTTCGAACCTTGGATGGATAGATCTGTTTACGTTGCCAGATATGTATTGTTGGGTAATCCGATATTTAGGCGTAAACATAATAAAAATGCTATCAATGTATGTTGCCGACGCAAAACAGACACGGTGATAATGTTTGAATCATTTCGGATCTTTATATTCATCTATTTGCGCGTGTTTTATTTTGTTTGTATTTCTTCGACGAATTGAATGTAGATTTTCTGCAAAAAACTTATCATCATAAAAAGAGTCAAACTTGTCTACACCAACAAGTTTGGTGAAGTATATGTAGTTTTCTCTATCTAACTCTGTCTATAGCCACTTCCTTGACTTCCCTATACGACATGACGTCTACCTTTCTTTTATTTGTTTAATCTAACTTATTCTTGGCCTTCATTGCATCATGTCGTATAAGGTGGCCTAACATTTTCCCTTCGAATGAATGAAAAAAACCTGTAACTGTGCCTAGGAGTTTTGGAATTGGATCTAGAACTTACAAAAGAAATATCAAAGAAAATGAAATTGGTTCAATGAAGGAATTATCTTTATCAATATTATAATGAGAAAGTATGTATTTTGGCATCGTTGCATGATTTCGGGTTCAAACTTTTTTATTTCTCAATTAATCTACACAATAATAAAAATATTAACATTTGAGATCGTAATGATTTATATGAAATGACTTTTGGTCAAACGGCAGGACACCGATCTATATACAAATTTTATAAAAAAAATAATATAATTAACCTGAGTGAATAATAGTGAGTGCCAGGTACATATGAAACATGTAATGTCTCATTAATGTCTCATGTATACCTCAAAAACCGTAGGAGTCTCTTGAAATAATAAAAGTAAGCTAATTCCTCGGTCAAACCCTAATATAGGTACCTACATTTCTTATCGTGTATGGATGGAATAAACAAAAGTCAAATTAAATATTAAAAGTCATTCTCTCATTCCATTCATTTAAACGTAAACAACGTTAAAAGAAAAGCAGATCGCCATTCACCGGTAACATAAAAACTTTATTCAAGCTATAAAATAAAATAAAAGTGCAGTATGGACATTCCGATGAAACGAAATTCGCCGCGACGCGCCTCTATCAAAAAGCAATCGAGGCAGACATCTTGGATCGACCGATTACCGCTCTTGGGAGTCGTCGCTAATGACTGCAATTTTATAACGGACTGTACCTACTTTAAAAATGGCGGACGGGGATGAATCATTCATTACTAAAGTAGCGAAACAAACATTCACACGATATAGTGTCACGGTCGTGTTCATAGAAATTTTATATAAATTATTAATAGAATTCATATAAATTGTATATAAATTATTAATAGAAAATGTTATGCGTAAAACCATCGATTGGTTTACTTAAAGCGGTTCAGAAAAGTAAAGTCAATTAACTCGACGGACAAGTGTTTCGATTTAAAAAAAACTGCACTCAAATTGTTCTACACATCTAACACCCCTCTATTTTCGTCGGGGGTTAAAATACACACTAGAAGTAAAGAAATCCAAAGAAATTATGTCACCGCAAACAAAAATACCGGAACCGCGGTAAAACCAGTATAAACCGATAATGCGATTCACTGACCGGTGGAATGAATACTGAGTGAGCGAGAACCGGCTGCCATTCGGTCATGTTAATCGGTTCCCGGAATGAATGGTTTTTGGATGTGAAATGTGCCGTTCATGAACTGAGAGCAATGCACTCGATTATGGAAGAAGAAATTGCTGTCGTGAATTCGTAAACTGTCTTTGGTATTTCCAATTTCCTTTTTTTACTTGTCACTATTATCTACATTTTACCTTATTACTTGATAAGTCTCGTTAATATTACAAATAGAAACATTTAAAAAATTAGACTCTGACCAGATTCGAACTGTATCTTATCCTATGCCTTTAATACCTATTAGTGTAATTAAGGCTTCTTATATGTTCAAAAATGCCGATTGTTTTAGACATTTCTCTCTACGGTCAAACATGTTTCTTTACATATTATCAATGTTACTACTTAGAACAGGGCCATTGCGATGTATTGTTTGAATTTTTCATTGAACATGTTTGTTGGTTGTCATAATATGAAAAAAAAAGAGGTAAGTATAAGGCCTCTTAAAATACACCTTTAATTACCAATACGTTAATCCTATTCGGAACTAGCTACTCATAGATATCGATAAGTTAATTTTCGTCCACAGATAACACAGACTGACCGATACTCGATATGGGTCAGCGGGCAAGTCAAACATGGAACGCAAACATTGCAGTGTACACACAGACATACATTCACTTTCTTTTGGGTGTTGTGGTCACATATTTGTTAAGGCATAGCCGCGACCCGCGAGTCTCTGGGTTCAATATTAAGCAAGGTTTAAAAAAATAGCGAGAGCGTAGAATACGGTTTTTGACTACCGTAAAACTACCCAACTATAGTCCAATCATCCAACTATAGTCCAATCATCCAACTATAGTCCAATCATCCAACTATAATCCAATGATCCAACTATAGTCCAATCATCCAACTATGGTCCAAAACAAAACTCGTTTATTTTTATCAAAATCCATATTCTATCAGTGATTTTATACGTTTTTATTTAAGTTTGTTTAATGATATTGTTCACTTAAGAGTTTATTCGTTATAATTGACATAATATACTTATTAATAAGTAATTTTTGGATTAAATTGGACCATAGTCGTGTGGACTGGACTATAGTTGGGTAGTTTTACGGTATAGTGAAAATAAAAATTGTACAATTGAAACCACTAAACACGCATTCAAAAATACGCGGAACCAAATAATCTACCAGTAAATTTTGGACTTACAATTTTTATTGGACAAAAACGGAAAACAAGACATGTTCTGACTACCTACTGATTTTTATGACGTTACAATAAGCCAGTATCTTCATAGAAACTTCATACTTACAGATCGTTTTTGACATTTCATAAAGAGTAGCTGATTTGAGCTCAAACCGCTGTCATCGAATACCGTATTGCATATGTAGTAGAGATGTGTAGCTCGCGAGTGAGTGATTCAAAAGAGCTATATCATTTGGTTTAGCTCACTAGCTCTTTCGCTCACTGAAGATTCAAGTAGCTCAGTATCTCATCTATCATCTCAGTATTACTCGCTCGCTCTCGCGTTTTTCTCGTTGTTTCGTCTTTTAAATCTAGATTATTTCTAGTTCTCTATTCACTCGTGAACGATATAGTCTAAGGATCTAGTAAGTTAAATGATCTAAATTAGTGATACATATCTCGGTGAACTAAAGACACATATAACTCTTTTCACTTTAGTGACACATTCTGCGCATCTGTAATATGTAGTGGTATTGTGTGTTTATGGGCATTCTATACTTGAAATTTCCCTTTTCCCGTACGATCAGCATAAACAGAGGTTTGTAATATTATATTAAAGAAGAAAATTTCAAAATAATGTCAGTGTCAAATTCTAAATTTTCATTGTGGGTTTGTTTTAACGGCTGATTTCTTTTTCCTTTTCATGCGAACCGTACAACTAGAACAAATGCAATTCGGGCTTGTGCACAAATCACGTGAGGTTCAATAGGGGTCACGAAAAAATCACGATGTATCACGTTGGGGGAGGGAGGGGTATAAGGAGACCTCACATGTATTTGTCTACAGTGAACGAACTAAGAAAAAAACGATACTGGTTCCTCGGTTTCATTAAAAAAAAATCTTCACTTGTTACTTCCAAAAAGCGAGTCTATTTTACGAAATTTTGGCGGAAAAAAATACACGTGAGGCAGTGAGGGGGAGGGGCGGTTAGCAAAGAACCTCACCAAATATCACCAGGGGGGAAAAAGGCTACCACCGAGGGAAGACTGCCACAGTCCAATAACTAGACTTACTGTTAGTTTATGTTAGTCTTACCTCACCCTACTTTAATACTAGCTGCGGTGTTACCCGTTCATCCTACGGGAACACTGTATTTTTTCGGGCTAAAAAGTAGCCTATGTCTTCTTCTCTTTCCCGTCTCGATGGTTTTATGTCAAACAGTGCGGCACCAGAAAGTATGTGTTAATCCAAAGTATCAGGTACCATTGTAACAAATTTTATCAAAATCGTTCCAGCCATTTGAGCGTGAAGAAGAGACAAACATACACACAGACACATATTCTGAGAAGAGTACGTCTATAGTTTTATTGTTGTAGATTTGTATTGAAAATCGGTTCTCTATGGGGGATAATGATTTCAGGAAAAATCCTAATAGCGTGATGCAGGATCGTCATTTGTTTTGTATGGGCGCGCGGCGTCACGCCAGTGGTGCAATTTGTTGGTCATAATTTCCATTGTAATCTCATCACGCCGAAACTTCTGGACTAATATTAACCAATTTTGGTACACGGATAGCTAGACATCCAAAGATGGTTATAGGATAGGATACTCTTTACCTGAATACGGTAAAGAAAAAAAAATACGCGGACGAAATTACAGGCGCCTCCTAGTACGAAACAATTTCACATTTCGACGAGTTTTCTATTCAATCGTAATCAGTTCACCTTCAAATGCGTCGACGGTGTACTGATACGTTATCTTGCCCAATCTTTTAAACAGAAAAAGGTCATAACTTACGTAATTCTTGTATCAAAATTCGTCATTTTCTGTCAAACGCAAAAAGGTTAACTCACATAGTTTTACTATTAGAATACGTCATCCCACCAAAAACATTTCATGTAAAAATGGCGGCCAAGACTCATATGGTCTGGCTGTAAAAAAGTTATCAGATCCCTCGAAAAGCCAAGCCCCTAAGCCCTGAGTTTACTAATCCTACACCTTGGCTTCAAAGGTATGGCTTGGCCGTTTCATAAAGTACCGTAAATAAGTCCAACGGACCGTCTGGCCCATACGATATCAAGAAGTTAAGTTTATATCTCCATGATAATATATATAAACTTAATTCCTTACCATACAGGCCGGACAGTCCATTAGACTTATTTACGGTACTTTATGAAACGGCCAAGCCATACCTTTGAAGCCAAGGTGTAGGATTAGTAAACTCAGGGCTTAGGGGCTTGGCTTTTCGAGGGATCTGATAACTTTTTTACAGCCAGACCATATGAGTCTTGGCCGCCATTTTTACATGAAATGTTTTTGGTGGGATCTCATTTATTTTTGTAAGGTGCCCTAGTCTTTTTCATTTATTTGGGCCATAGCGTCTGTAAGTAAGTAGTAATAATAGCAAAAGCGTTATGAGCATGTGTCTTGGCCGCTAATTTTACATGAAATGTTTTTTTGGTGGGATCTCATTTCTTTTTGTAAAGTAGATTTTAATTTTTAGGTTTATTTTTTTATTTTTTTTGTGCCGTAGCGTTTCTAAGTAAGTAGTAATAATTGTGTATTTAAGAAATACTTACGTTTAGCCCCCATTATGGAAAACCCATACAAACTTTGATCCCATTATTTAAAGGGTGGGGGGTAATTTTCTAAAAATCCTAGAATATATATTTTATTATTTATAACAAGGAGTCTCTATATCAATTTTCAGACCTCTAGTATCAAAATTTGCAGAAGTCTCATACAAACATCCATCCCCTAGTTTAAGGGGTTGGGGGGTAAAAGTTCCAAGTTTCAGAATTATTCTATTGTTTGTGTACTAAACCTAGCTTACATACCAAATTTCAGCTTTCTAGGTCATCGCGAAGTACCCCAGAGGTTTTGATACGTCAGTGAGTGAGTGGCAAAATCGGCGTATTTTAGGTACCAATAAAACCTAAAGTATAAAAGCTAGATCAATTAAATTAAGTACATTTCATATGTTCCCTAACTGCATCTTAACCTGTGAATTTGGGCGCTCTGGTGATAACTGGGACGAAGCTATGAGGGTTTGAAAATTAGACGAAACGGTTCGAGAAAAGGTAGGTAGTGCCCAGCTACTTTTTTGCTCGTCTTGGCGGGGGCACTACCGTGCCCCCAGATTACACATAATCAGTAGACGTGTAGGTGTTTGAGAATCGATATTTTGCATAACAATTAGCATATAGGTATATCACAGTTGATGTTTTAGGATATGTGGAATTTTGAGTTTTTCCATATAAGAAAAAGGTGTTAGTTTTTTTTGGATCACTTTGTAAATAACTGTACAAACTACTGTAACTGCGTACGTCCACTGCTGGACAAAGGCCTCCCCGAAGGTTTTCTACATCAAACGGTTGCAACTCGAGAACACTCTTGCATCAACTGCCGTTGGTTCTTACGAGGAATTTGCTCCGCCTTCTGCCACTTAAGATTTCTTAGGAAATCTTAGATTTTCGATAACATGAAGTCTTAAATCTAATAAAAATAACTTTTTTTCATTTGATGTGATAAAACAGAGGCTCTTAGTTGAATTAAATTTCTGCTCTGCACCAATTCTAAAATATTTTTTTGGCGCTATAGTTGACTGGTAGAGAACGCCATTTTGCATTAAGTCCGCTATTTATACTGAAATATTTGTTTAGTGCAATAAAGTTAAAACAAATAGACATGAATAGGTTAGTTACTATGCTAAACATGGTGATAACTTTTAACTTATATGTATTTATAAAACAATTGATAAAAATGTTTTTAGAAGATGTCTATTAATCTAATTGACTCTAACTCGTATTTCTTTAAATAACTGATAATATTCAGTACCTTGATAGAATTAAACGTAAACATGTATTCACAGAATACGATTATTATTACTAGATCAACCTGGGCATGTAACCTGTTAACCTATATCCATACTAATTAAACGGTTAATGATTTCGGTTACTAGTTATAACATCGATTTTGGAGTGCTTTGAGACTGTCACTTTGTAGACCGGGATCAATAAATACGGACCACAACGTAGAAAGTTTCTACGTTGTGGTCCGTATTTATTGATCCCGGTCTACAAAGTGACAGTCTCAGAAACCACGAAGTGTCTGTATTTAAGAAGCTATTTCAAAACTTAGAATAACCGGTTACGCTAGACGCCGGAAAAGAAGGGCTTTCCGGGTGAGCAGGTATAGACGGCCGACCGTAGGGAAGCCGGATAGTGATACGAAGCCGGCAAACCTTTTTTCCCGGGATAGGCATGAACAGTGCTTTTCTCAAACATACGCAATGAAATAAAAAAATACACCACTCAAGAAAAAATATTATTCAGCTGTTTAGCCTGTTCATGAACACAGACGCCAAAAAATTACTTTCCGGCTTAGGCCTTCAATTTTGTATAAAATTCCCTTACAGTTCTGTCGAGTTGTTCCAACCGAAACGTGATACCTCGAAGCCTGTTAGTTATAACGCAAGTTATGACGACATTAAATTTCATTGCATGTTATTTGTAGATATCTAACACGAATAAATACTATATGGAAAAACTTGATAAACAGATATAACAAATCACTGTTCCATACAAATTGCATCATGAACAAATATTTCCTTATAAATGGAGTACTATAAATCAAGTGAGCGGACTTATCTTATCGGAGAGTTTGCTCCAATGAACTTAGGGACCTTATATTTCACAATGTCGACAGAAATGTACTTCGTGTCTTGTTTAATTGAAATGTTGTGCATTCTAAAGTTAGATTTGCAATGACATTTTTATTGCGATAATGACATGAACTTTGTGGGACACAAACATTGGCTGAGATAGTTTTAGATTTTAATCGCATCATAGAACTTTTACGGTTTACTAATGCTTCGCAGAAAATTATTTTACCGAGCGTTATGTTCCGCATAATGCTCATTTCGCATAATTGTTAGTCTACGAAAACCATTTACTTCTCTGAAAAGATATACGAGTAAACCTAACCTAACCTACCCTAATCTACTAGGATAGACCGATTTTTTTTTAAATATATTTCCCGTTTCAGCTATAGAAAATTTCTGCCAAATGAGCATTACGAAACATCACGTTCGGTTTAACAATTTTCTGCCAGATGAGGGTAGCCCCATTGCTATTTGTAACATAACAACGGTTTTCATGAAATAAGAAGAAAAATCAGAAACAGTAATATTATTCTAGTTCCTCCTTTGAAGCAGGTTGATTTTCTCTTCGTTGTTAAATAACAATATTTTTAGATCGTCGTTATCAAAATTTAACCTTTACTTTTTACCTGAATGACTGAAATGAGAATGTTCAACTTTGTCTTCGGAGGAGTTTATTCTTTGGTATTCTGGAGTATCAGTTAAATCATCATCACCATTGACGTATGATCATCACTTTAAAGTTCGTAGCTACGTCTCCAATAAATTTCTTACTCAGTTTAACTTAGGGGAGCTTAGAATGGCTTAGACCTCGGACATTAAGATTTACTGCCCGAACTGTCATAAATAATTATTACCGAACACCCGTCTGTCATAAAATATAAAAGAAACCGCCATTGACAGCTCTAAGCATTGTTGTATCGAATCGTTTTATTAGTGCATTGTTGAATTTAGGTAGCATTGTTAAATTTGTGATTGAAGTTTTTACAGAAAATACTTATAATGCGAGATATTATTGGGTAATAAGATTCTAATCACTTTTTTATTTATTTGAACTTTATTGTGGATTGCAAAAACGTAGGCATCGCGGGGCATTCTCTACTAGTCAACCATAAGGCCTAACAGAAACATTATTAGAGTATTTGTATCTTTCTGAATTAAATTAGTTTTAAAATGCATAAAATACTAGCAGTGCAGATAAGGAATTATAATTATATAGGTACGTACTTACTAATATTTTTTTTCAGTTAAAGGAAGAACAATCTGAAAATATCTTTTGATTTATGTAGATGTATAATGAAAAAATTAAAGCGTGGAATCTGAAATACGACCACCTGATCTTCATGCCCCTTCTAGATCATACATATTTACACATATAGGTAATATATATTATTACTGGGGCCTTATTTACAGCTGTTGACCTTGATATATTATGTACATTGTTATGTAACGTAGCTTGACTTATGACTATATAGGTAGATACTAGATACACAACAAAGTAGATATCCGTATATCTAGTTTTATCTCGCCCTTGATGATGTTGTCCGGGCAAATAGCTAGAGGCCATGACATCATACTATGTACACACCGTATGTACTTACAACTATGTACCTACTCTCTCTTCATTCCCTCATACTGTAAAGGTACAGACTTGTAAGTCTGTAGTACAGACTTACTTAATCCATTGATATTAGTAGATTAGTACAATTCCATCGTAAACAATTTGATCGCCCGACCTTATTGCTCAACAATAGAATTTAACGAATGATCGGAGGCCTTGATGTATTTGTAATCATCAATGTATACATAAGGTGTGTCAACATTTGAGCAGATTGTCGTGAGTTCATGATCTTTTTATTAGAAGCGTAATCTACCAATTAGTAAACAAGAAAAATAAGACTTCTTCGACAAATTAAATCAAGGCTTAAAAGGGTTCCACAGGCTACTTTATCCCGGTAAAACACACGGCTAGCATCTAGGACTGCCATCTTTAAAAAAAAAGCTTGTAAATACGCAACAAATGCATTAATTTTATGGGAAGTTATAATTATAAACGGTTGCCTATTATTTTCGGCGGGATATAATAATAATAAAAAAACACAATAAAAGAAAAACAACAATAACCAACTTAACCTATTCTAAACTAAATAAGAGTATCTAACTAAAACCAATGTCCCCAAGATCAAGGCCCTGCAACAGCTACCCATGATGCCAGCTACATTCCCCCGCTGAATAGTCAAGCTAATCCTTTGGCCAAGGAATGAACTGGCTCTGTGGCCCGGAGAACATTCTGACAGTATTTTTAATTGGCTGTTCAGTCTATGGGCGTCCGGGATCCACGGTCCGAGTGTGTCCACTGCAAACGCCGCAAATATGTAGTTTTTCGGCTACAGTTTGTTGCACTTTCCAAATCAGCCTTTGTAAAAGTTTAAACACAGAAGTCTCACAATCATAGCATTCCTCGATGCCATTACTTACAAGGTGGACTTTTGAAATGTCTTCCAAGGATTATCATTCGCCTACCGGAGTATAGTTAGTAAAATCACAAAAATTTCGCCCCTCAACGAATTCCTGTACCACGTTTGAGTATTTTACACACAAAATTCATCTAAAATCGCAAAGTTAAACGCGGAATTTAAAAATGAACATTACTGTCACATGACCATTAACCAATCTCAGTGATATGATAAATGGCCGTATAATCATCTTAAAACGTATGATGAAACATGGGCGGCCGATCAATGCACTATCAATACACTTAAATCGTCTTTTAATAGATTCTGGCCCAGCCAGGAAACGCGTACTTATCTGCGTTATAAATAGCATAGATTTATTGGTGCAGCTTCCTTCCGCGCGTTTGAAGTTGATACATTCTTGTTAAAGGATATGGGATTGTTTATAAAGGTCAGCTAAGAGCGAGCTCCGTAGTGTGGCGAGCTATGATTTTTTAACAAGGAACCTATGAGAATATCCTTCATTTGATACATAATTACGGTGGGTTATAAAGAAACTTCAGGGGGCCGATGATGGCTGCATTTATCGTGTGATAAATAAGTCACAAAAAGCGAGTGCTTTTTGTGACTTATTTACACACTCGTTCACACTCGCATTTCGTCAAAACGTGGCGAATGCTTTGTCATTTATTGATCGCGTGATTCGCGTGATAAAGCAAATATTGTAGGCCCGCAGTAAAAAGTTACAGTTCACAATTTTATCGACAGTTTTCAATCTCGCGAGATGGACTTTGATCTCCAGAGTAAATTTTAGGTTATAATGTAAAATCGATTTTAGGTTATAAAATGTATTTAGATGACAGGTGTGAGGCTCGAGTTCTTATCAGCGGGGCACTATGACAGTATTCACAAGATCATTAAGTGACATGTAAGTACTAGAAAAGCTATCATGTTAAAGTGGCATTGTAGGTACAATGCCACTTTAACATGATAGCTTTTCTAATTTTAACAGGGAACTCAGAAGTAATATCTTATTAGAATACCTTACAATATACTTATTGTAATCTATCCAGTAGGCCAGCGTATAGACCTAACACATAATAAACGTAGTTTTACGAGATATAGGAATTCTCGAGTTATTTTTAACACTAAGTTAGGGAGGGATAAACTTTCTTAAAACTGTAACTTTTCGTCGATATACCGGCTGTGGTCTGTAATAGGAGCAAAAAATTTAAACATAGATTGTACCTACTCTCCAAACTGAACAACATTTGTTCGGCAACTTTAAAAAAAGGCAATTTCAGAATTTTATTTCAAACAAATTAAATAGTATTTTCAATGTACGTCGTCCAACATTGAAATTCCCTGAGCAATTGACATAACTGTCACTCTACTAATATCGGACATTTCTAAACATTATTCTACAAAATATCATTTAATACACGTTATTTTCAGAAGTTGCTTAATAAATGTTGTTCAGTTTCAAGGGAAGAATCTATGTTTTATTTTTTTGATACTATATTACAGGCAACATCCGGTATATGGACTCTACTCGTACGCAACTGACAAAATAAAGACTCGATTCCAATTTCTGTAATCCAAATTAGAACTTACCTTATAAAATAAATTATATATAATTATAGAAAGACCAGTTATGGTCTGGTAATATTTAATCAGGCCATTCCAACAATTCATAAGCCATAAAACAGATAGAAACTATCGCAATACATTCCAGACCTATTGAAAGGGTGACCTAATAGCCTTAGTAATAATGTTTGGTACCTAAGTGATAGGTCAGCTGGCACGTCTAAGAGATAAGGCACGACACTGTTTCTAAATAGGTTTCTAATGTGTTTCCTGTATTTGTTGGGTTGCCAGGTGACAATTTTATAAAAAGTCTAAAAAGGAGGATTTTATGCAAAACGGAAATATTAAAATTCGATCGACAATTTAAGGCTTCTTATCTGTTCAAAAACGCTATTTTAGAATTTTTTCTCAATGATTAAACATGTTTCTTAATATAAATTATTAATGTTACTACTTAGAACAGGGCCATTGCGATTTATTGGTATATATTAAACAGTTTGGATTTTTCATTGATAATTTTTGTTTCAAACACTACTCGAAATTCACAAAATTCACTCAGAAAACTGTTTATTTTTTTTCAACATATTTTCGACTGCACGCAATTAAAGTTTTGAAATAGCTAAGTATGTTATTTGCTTTCTAGAACACAGGGAAAAGTATTATTCACTCCAAAAATTGGTTGAAATATTTAAATATTTGTCATAATATGAAAAAATATATTTTATAAGGAATAAGGCCTCTTAGCTGAGTTTTTTATGCCGAGATATTGAGAGATTAAATTCGAAATTATGTCTACTTTAGCAAAATAATTCATTTTTTTGCCATTAAAATGTCGACTTGTCAAAGTGACTGCATACAGCTACAATATATCTAGATTTCTAGAATCGATATTAATGCGCCATATCACAGTCATATATTTATCAATCTAGCTTTACAACTTACAACCAGTTTGGACTAGTAAGGGCTACATGTATAAAATATATGAGCTCCTACGACGATAAACATTTTGAAATGTTTCTAGGGAAGTGACTTTAACCAAATATTCCTCCATATTCAATTCAGTTTTATGCTACCCATTTTAATAGTCCAGTTAAGTTGTAAAGAGCATTTCCAGTTGACCGGGTTAGCGAAATGGTTCGCTTTAATGGCTTATACTTTGTTTTATTGAGAGGGGTGTCGTAAAACTACCCAACTATAGTCCAGCCCTTACAACTATGGTCCAATTTAATCCGAAAATTACTCGTTAATAATATGTCAATTATTACGAATAAACTCTAAGGTGAACAACATAGTTAAACAAACTTAAATAAAGACGTATAAAATCACTGATAGAATATGGATTTTGGTAAAAATAAACGAGTTTTGTTTTGGACTATAGTTGGATGATTGGACTATAGTTGGGTATGTGACCCATGGAAAATGATTGCCGTTTTTCTACAAGGTCGAAAAAACAAATAGCAGAACTACTGTCATACATGTATGATGGATAGCACAATTAGCTAACTGCATTTTTTATTGGCCCTGGCACTGTTATGAAGTAAATTAATAGAAATGACATCAGCAGACAAAAGTACCAACTTGAAACTTTATTCCCCAGTCATATAAAAAGGTGCATTCATTAACACAATTTACAATTACAGGGGAATTAATTACTTAAATAGGAAGCCATTCCTCTGCTATAATAAATTAATACAATAATAAAAAACAACTAAGTACAACAGAAGCAATATACATTTATATTTGTAGGTACTTATAAGAATAAATGAAAATTAGCGCCACCCATGAATAAACAATAAAATTATATAAACATACAATTAAGATATAAACATAATATTGATATAACCAACATAATACAAAATAATTAGCTATTCGCTAAACTAATAGATTAATATAAATATACGTAAACTTGACAATTAGGATTACAAAATGCAATACTTACTGTAATTTTATGTAAATAGGTCATAAGGCCAGAAAATAATTAAAGATACTTACTAGCTTTAAAAATTTGATTTAGAAGTTATCGTAATTATTATCATCATCGTATTTTAATAAGATAAAAGAAATAATTAAAATAAATCTGAACCCTTCTAAATGGTAGCAAAATGCTTGTGTACATATGAACAGAATCATGTTGATCCTATTTTTATGTGGTAATACCAGATTTCTTATTTATCCTTGTATTTATATACTTGTTCATCGTATCTAAGTAATGTAATATCGGAAATGAGTATTGGTAACCAACACAAAATGCACATTTGAATGATATCGACTAAATGGATCGGAACGGAACGCATAATCGTTTTAATTGTTTTTTTTTATTCTTGCAATCTGATCACCGACTAATATTTCTTTTTTTTACAGAATCGACTGATACCAGTGCCTACGAGGGAAGTGCCTTTAGTGAAGTGTCAAAGTGATTTTTTGAAAGTTTTTTTCAAAGTGCCTAGTAGTGTGATTATTTTTAAGTGTTGACTGAAAATATATCGTGTCACTATGGAATTAAGAAGGTTATCTTTATGTCTGGCGTTCCTGCTGGTGGCTGTCATCTCACAATGTTCAGGTAACATTTTTTTTATAAATAAAAAAAACTAACGCATCTTGTGGTCCGCTAGGTAATCGAACATATTTCTTGAGAATTTCTTTGAAATAGCGTCACACTAGCAAGGCTCAAATGCATTTATTCGAATTTTAGGAAAAAGATAATCAAAAATTGTTAACATGTTTCTTTATGTAAGTTTTTTCCGCAACTCGCTTTAATTAACTATTAATTCATAGCAAAATGCAAATAAACTAATATTATGTGTTTATTTTCTATAAATGGAGACTTGGAGAGTCAAGTTTAATAATATACTTAATGGCATAACTCGTACATTATGTATGCTGTATTTTAGGTCACTGACACCAATAGTCTGACATTGTATCTTGATCGATTGATACTCCAAAAGGACATTGAAGCAAAAACTAAAGCTTAGACTTTAAATGTCAATAACTTCAGCCATATTTAGAAATTGAGGTTATGTCATAGAATAAATAACTTCAGTCTTAGTAAAAAGGGCGTATATGCCTCACTGATCGAATGAACGTAACTTTAAGAGGCTTCCTTCCTTGTAAAATTATTATCTTTCATATTATGACAAATATGATGATTATTTCAACCAATTTTTTGAAGTGGATAATACTTTTACCTGGATTCTAGAATGTAATATAGCTATTTCATGCATATATACCAATAAGTTGCAATGGCCCTGTTATAAGTAGTAACATTGATAATGAGTTAAGAAATATGTTTGATCATGGAGAAAAATGTCAAAAACAATCAGTATTTTTGAACGGCTTTAACAACGACGTAAATAAGGAACCTACGGAGTGTAGAAATGGAGGAGCACTATCTTTAGTATATCTAAAAGTGTCAGTTGAATCTTGAAAGCCATTAAATTAGGTGCACTACTGTAGCAAACAATCGTTACGTTACTTAGCACCCAGCTGTTTGTTTATACATTTTTAATAAACGTAAAAAGGTCACGGTGAACTTTTGTGTTTTTCCTGTACTTAAATCCTTAAAGAAACCAAGTATTAACTGCTCTGGTCACAAAAATATTTAAATAATAAATTCGGCACACTTCACTTCGTCCAAAACTGCGATTGTTTTTCATATTTCGCTACTCTAGCGCTATTGCGGACCTATCTTTTGCGGACGGTATTTAAACTATTAATTACTGCTTACGGCTGGACACTTTTAAAATATTCTCTTATTAAAGTTAGTGCTCCTATTAATTCTACCATATGTGATCACTGATCAGGTGTTTGTCTTTGACATCGACAGCTTTAAAAGGAATATTGTGCTTGAGAATTATGCAATGAGGACTGTTGTTTGACAGATATGATTGCTTGATGAATTGAATTGATTTCTAATATGGAATCATAATACAGGACTGATGTAGTAACATAATGTTTTTATTTCATCCTTATAAGTATTGCTGCCATAAAAAGACATAAACGCAGCTCTGATCTGAACGGTATTCAAATATAAATTTATGAAACATGTGGAAGGGACCGGGAACCACCAGGTAGCTCCTTTTTCAATTTTTCTTTAAGCTTTGATCTTTGTATTCATGGTTTAAATAAAAATTGTGGTGTACCCACATTAAAAAAATGAGACATTACTTACATGTTTCATAAATTTATAAAACTAACAGCGCCCTCTCTCGCTTGCTCGTTCACCGCTGTAAAGTGGTGCGGTAAGATGTGAATATTAACGTATTCACATAGAGGTCGCTAAGGTGTAAAAACCTTTCAAATAAACAATGCAAAGATCGACACACAAAGCATAAGGAAAAATTCGTCAGGTCTACGTGGAGCGAGGGTAGCGAAGTGGCTAACGCGCTGGACCGATAATCCAGAGGTACCGGGTTCGTTTCCCGGTCCCTTCCACCAGGTAGCTCCTTTTTCAATTTTTCTTTAAGCTTTGATCTTTGTATTCATGGTATTCAAATATTTTTTTGATGTGTAGATTGGACGTTTGTCTGCACCCTTCTTTTTCATGTCAGAACGCCTGAATGGATTCCGAACATTTTTTTGTACAAAAGTAGCCAATCTTTTTTTACCAAACTGCTAAAAAATATAAAACAATAATGGCTAGTTTAAGTTAATACAAATTTACAGCACAATCGTCTCTTTTTTGTCTCCTTGAGATCTGGGTCATCAATGAGCGATCACTAATACAAAATTGAATATAATTTCATTACTTCCTCCTCAGCATCTTCAGAAATAGATGCAATAAAAACCCGAGGTCACCCACTTGTTAGTGTCAGAAAAAACGAGCTGAGCTCTAATTTTGTTTGAACAGCGGGCATTTACACTGCACTCACAAAAAGTCTAGTCTGTTAGCCGACTTTAAGGATGACGTCCGCGATTTAATGTCTTTTTGCTTGGTATTAGCAAAAAATTATCAGCTCACCAGCGGGCCTAAGATGGTTTCTTTTATAAAACACCCGTCACGGTTGTACTTATTGCGTGGCGTGTTAAAAGTGTCAAAAAGTGTATTTTTTTACTTGTGTATACGAGTAATGTCATCAAACGCCATGGAACCTAAGATGTCGCTTCATTTGTTACGATATAGATTTCTAACCCGTGATTTCATTATGTTATCAGTAAAAACAGCACCAATTGCCCGTCACAACGCGTCGAGTATCAATAAAATAAAACTATTATTGTTAGTCTATGGTCACTTTTATAATTTTGCTGTATAAAATGATGTGCTGTAGCTTTTATATCGGTCTTTATTTTTGTCTAGACGGAAACATAAAAACTTTAAATATCAAATAAGTAAAGTACTCCAAAGCATCAATAAAGATTCCGACAACTTACACGGCATTATAAAAACAAAACTCGATTCATTCTTCGACTGGCGATTAATAAGTACAGTTTCAAAATGGAGCCACTTTTTACACCCTTTTTTATCTGTAATCAAACTCAACACGTAATTGCCAGTGTCAATGACAATAGCTGTCAAAACGCGCGCCAAATCCGCCTATCAACATGACAGCTGTCAGTTCTTTTTTTAATGCTTAGGTACGCTCTGGATGCATAGTTTTTTGGTGCACTCAAACGATTATTGGACCGTTAGATGTTTTATTAATTGCCGGATTTGTGTGCCGTTAGTAAGTGATTGACTAATTTGAATATTTTTGTCATGTTCTAATTGGTTATTGTTTTGAACATACAATTGTTCGAGTGATTAGTTGGGTTACTATTTGACTACCTCCCTTCAAGTTTTTTTATCCGTGGTCCGTGTTTCCGTTCGCTTTTCAATCTTTCCTGTATAACGAAAATAAAAAAAAATTACGCTATTTAAACCGAATTCAGAAATACATACATATCTATCTGAATTATACAAAATACGTATCGTTTTTTTTCAATAGCCAGACAGCATAAACATTGTCAAAACTACATAAATCCTCCTGTCTACTTTCGCCTTCATTGCGAAACAAATCTTCGTTCACTATTTGTTATCAGACCATCTATAAATCAGTCGTCACACCTGGAAACGATACCAACGCAAAACGACAAATTTCAATAGAAAATACCGCACCTTTTAAGCTGTTTTGTTACTATTCTGCTCTTGGTACAAAACGATGGATTTTAGCTGAAAAAAAAACATGTTGTTAAGTCCTTCTGGTTCTGGAGAGGATGTGCGAGTTATAGCAGTTCATGAACCTTTGGCATTTAATTAGCATCATTGGTTTCAAGAAGCTTGGAAAACAATTTTGGAAATGGCAAATATTGGTAGCTAGAACGCACCAAGTATATTAAATTAAAAAGAAAAACATGATGAATTAAGTGAATTTTGTTAATCGCTATAGAGCTCTGTTTATCTCCACAAAAGTCGAATGAGAAATGTATTTTATTGCTTGTTTGTGTAAACTGTAACGGAACTTGGCCGTTGGACATGGCGTTGCCACTGACCGAAATGCACGCCTCAAGAACAGGCCCTGAACGCGCGCCGATTTTGCCCTGACGAAGGTGGAGCTAGTGCGTAGCCTATTTAACATGGCTCCCGGCGTGTAGTGAGCGCCCGTTTTGACTTATTAAGACACGAATGAACTCTTTTTGAGCTTCTAACTCAAATACGACGACGAGGCTCTGAACGC
Source organism: Apotomis capreana (assembly GCA_947623375.1). Lineage (NCBI taxonomy): Eukaryota > Metazoa > Arthropoda > Insecta > Lepidoptera > Tortricidae > Apotomis > Apotomis capreana. Next base: position 7,583,959 of record OX392520.1, read on the forward strand.
GCGCTGATTTTCCCAAGCAAAGGTGGAGCTAGTGCGTAGGCTATTTAACACGGCTCCCGGCGCGCAGTGAGTGCCCGTTTTGACTTACTAAGGCACGAATTAACTCTTTTTAAGCTTCTAACACAAATACGACGACGCGGTCGGCGCAGTGGTAAAGCAGCTGCCTACTGAGCCGACGGTCCTGGGTTCGAATCCCGGCAAGGACAAATATTTGTGTGACGAATATTTGTGCCAGGGTAATGGATTTGGATAAGGACCAAATTCTTTGCAAATACTGTCATACATTAATGTCCACCTCATCTCAAACTAAAAATAGAACATTTATCGTTAATTTGTAGAGTAGAAAAACACGCCAAATAACAGTTCCTATTAACCCAATCATCAATAAACGAATTGATTTTCAGAATAGTTAATAAAAAAATTATTCAGAAATATACTTTTTTATCTTTATTATATTTCCCATACAAAATGAATATGTCCGTACTCTGCTTTCTCGAGAATATATTGATTTTGTTTTAAAGTACGAACGCCTTAACTTATACAGTTTATTTGTATATATAGTCTTAGGTTTTGTTAAGTTGCAGGTATAGTTTAATATTCGATATCCTTCATCATTTTAAATTTTGCGGCTATTTTATGCATGTCCCAAATATTCTTCCATTGTGCAACCTCCAGTTGTGCGACGACATTACACGGAACTTACAACGCTATTCCAGTAGATTCTTCAATTATTTTAATGGAACACTGACTCCGAACTTGCAAGCTTGACTTCGATAGTGCTGCCATGTTGTTTTTACTGACAGTCGAGCATCGTGTTGGTGGAAGCTCCGCGTACAGTTAAAATTCTGTGACTTCTTATGTAATTTTATTGTTTTCCATCACGCTTTCTCTGCTTGCGAATGATTAACTGCAAACTATATTAGTATATTGCTATACTACACATCAAAGTTCACTAGTAATACTCGTTTATTTTATTGAGTGTGAAACATTTCTGGTTAGGTCGTGAAGTATTTTGCCTCCATTGTGCGACGAGTGACACAACATTGTGCGACGAGTGACACAACATTGTGCTACGTGTCACAACGGAAATTCGTCGAAACGAAGACAATGTTACCAATTGTGCTTATTACAAGCTTTTATTTAGTTTCACCTGTCCCGATGTTTATTTATTATTCATCTTCAAACCTTGTACACGTACATTTTCAATTTTATTGTGCTACTTTTTTTCCGGTGTGACACATTCCATTGTGATTTCCGTTGTCCAACGATGCAAAGAATTTGGTCCTTACCCATTTAGTATCGTATTTATCTATATAAGTATGTTTATCGTAATCTAGTGCCCATAACACAAGCCTATTACTAGAGCTTACTGTGGGATTAGATATTTGTGTGAGGTTATGTCATATCACTATCAGTATGTGAGTAGGTTTCGTTGATACAGAGGTAGAGAGAACTTTACCGGTTTCAGATGGACGCAAACAGTTTCGCATTGACCCACTGCAGCTTTCAGTAATGACAGTCATTCCACAGTCGAGATTGTTCCACATTTTATTTCAGCCGTATGACTAACTTGGCAAGCCGCCCATGTTTTCATAAACCGAACGGATTAGATATTTATGATTACATGTGAAGCTATTTAGAAAAATACATTTTGTTTGTTATGCAATGGACCGAATTAAAATATCCGGAATCGCGCGCTTAAAATAGAGGATAAGGATATTATATTTGGATTAGAACTATTAGCCCTAGAGTTCTATAATTCTACTTTTTACCTACCTATTGAGGTTTTCGTGGGTCAACATGACAGCTGTCAGTCCAAGAATATTTGAGTGACGTAGTTAAGTGATCAAGGGGTTAGGGTCAAAAGTCAGAGGCTCTTTAGGGCCCCTACGAGCGCGGGCAAGGCTCCTAGGAGCTTGGGGGTTTAGGGGCACTGCCCCAGCCTTTGGGTACGTCACTGCTGCGGACAGCCATGAGAACAAATGAGGTTATTCACGAAGAAGTCTGCTTCAGAAAAGACTAATGGCAAATGCACCAGCGATATAGGGTGCTTATTGTAAAGTGACAAAACGCGCGTGTGTTGTTGATGCACTTTTTAGCTGCTGATTTTTTAAATAATTATTTCAGAATTAGGACACTATTACACTCATACTATAAAGGTGAAAGTTTGTGAGTACGTTATGTGTTGCTTGTAACTTTTACCGCTCAAACGGCTGGACCAATTTTGATTAATTTTGATATGATGGTAACTGACACACTGGATTAACACATAGGTTACTTTTTATGACGAAAAAATTAAGTGTTCCCGTAGGATGATCGGGTAACACCGCGTGGCGCAGCTATTACGTATAACATAAATATTACAGTAAAAATGTGTGCCATAGCATTTTCATCGACACAAATATACGGACTATTATTACCTCATAAAACTCGCGTGATGGCTCCATGCAGTTCCACAATTTATTTAATACGATAGTAGCGCTAATTCGTTTTTCTTTTTAATTTTTTTTTCGCCCTACTCAGCGGCACATCAGTGAAAACAAAATGGTCTCCAAAAGTTTAGCTCAGCCGTTTAAATTTCTTATGACTTTCGGCGCCCCGGGATATACTGGCTTGGATGGCGCCCTGTGGTGTAGCTTACATGGAGCATTAGTTAATAACATAGTCATTTAAAAAAATTAACGACACGGACTTCGAATTTAGAACTTCAGAATAATCTTGTGTATGCTGCGTAAGCATCTGCTGGAACAAGAGCTCATATAGTTCATCTATTATTATATATATTTGTATATATATATATTTATATATATTATGTATATATATATATATATATATATATATATATATATATATATATAGTATTAAAGTGTGTAGGTGTATGTATTTTTGTATAACAGCAATATAATATTTTGTATTTACTTGTACTCTAGATCCTCTCTGTACCATCAGATTTCTAATTTGCACCCACTTCTAGTATCTCTGTTTGGCCCTATGGTTGTCTGGTAGAGAATGCCATTTGGCATTAAGTCCGCCATTTGTACTGACTTGTTTTGTGCAATAAAGTTTAAATAAATAAAATAAAATAAATAATCCCTAAAACAGAGATCTTAAGTTTTTTTTTTACTACGGTGTGCAGCGTTTGTTTGTAGCCTAGCAAGCGTCGGTCCGGCCCAGGGATAGTGGCGCTACAAATAGCTTTCATATGGCTATAATGAACATACGTCATATATCGATTTGTCATTAACCAAATTCAAAACATTGTTTACCGGAATGCTGCTCAATCCTTCGTTTTTCTTGCGAAATAAATACTGAATCCTGTAAAAACTTGACTTTCATCACTGTGGATAGTTTTGGCTTTATTATACAAAAATTACTTGAAATATGCGGAATATTTAGTCGCGTTTCTTCTTTGTTTACGTGAAAAATTTAACTAGAGGACTAGCCAGCGTTATTCCGTCCTAGAGCGCAGGATTTTCCTGGTGCCTCGACACGCTCTTCAGGCATCTTAAAATGTTTTTTTGAATTTTTTGTATTAGTAAAAATAGCTCTCTGCAATACAATAAAAGGAGAATAGGTAAATACCATAAGTGGGTAAAAGTCAGAAGCGTTTCAGCCGCCCGTCCTTCTGTATTAAAAAATTAAATGAAAATTGGATGTATCATTATTTTTGAAGTCGAATTTTCTTAGATTTGTGAGTCCACAAATGCATGCTTTTGTGAGTGGTGTCAAACTCCAAAAAGAAGGTTAATATATTTTTCAAAAGTTCGTAACATACGGGAAGAGACGCTTTGAATTTACCCAGCACCTATATCACACTGTGACACAGGACTCTTCGCCGCCCGACAAATACTACCTGTCACTTTCCATTAAATACCGTGTGAGCAAGACAGAGTCTGAGTCTCGCCCTTGTACGAGAATTATTAGCGCATCCATTTTTTCCCTCATCGTGGTACAAGCACGGAATTGTTTGTAAGCACGCGATTTCGGTGTACCTATAGATTTGATTAATATTTTCAAGTAGATTTGAATATTACTCAGCTTACATATTTTTTAATTAAGTTATTATTAGTGCGATTAGTTTTTTATTTGGACATGAATATGCTTGTTTGTTTGTTTGTTATTAAGGGTGTTAAATGTAAGGGGAAATATTTCGTTGCTTTGTGGAAATAACTTTCCCCGCTAATACGTATCTATATATATATATATATATTTTTTCCCCTCTGGGTTGGCAGTCGCTTGCGTAAAAACTAGTGGCTACGCCACATCTTGGGATTTTAGGTAGCCGACCCCGATTGAGAATTTCATTCTCTACAATATGGGACATGGGGATAAAATATATAAAAACACCCTTGGGGCCCACTCACAGAATGAAGATTTGAATTTTGAATTATATTCCGAATAAAATATCTTATGTTGATAAAAATTGTTCCTATCATTATTTGGTGAACGATGAAGATATATATATATTTAAATATTCCAAACAACCGTGAAATAGTTTTTCCAACAAATCCTATAATTGATTGAAATTGAATTTAAAAAATAATTATATATTTGGATCTATGCATCAAATATACTAGTTTCTTGACCTTTACACTCTAAAAATAAAACATAGCGTAACCACATTACTCGAACGTAATCAAAACATTGGAAAACAATGCATCATTTCAATTGATTGCGTTCGGTCATCGATCATTCATTCAATCCATTCAGTCGATTAGCGACAATTTTAAAATTGCGGTCAACGGTAGCGATGTATGTCGCTGTCAACTTGAAGTTACTACGAAGACGTGTCAGTTCCATAATTTGACCACCGGTAGAAAGAAGTTTGTGCTTTGTCTTGAGATTCGATTCATGAATCGAATCGAATAATTTATAAATAATCCGTTACAAAATAAGAACTGGTTTTAAAAATGTTGCTGGGCGCAATTTTGTTTATTAGTTTCATAAATATCATAAAGAAATTGGTGAATTATTGTAAACACGGCTGTCATGTTTGTTTAGTGTTCTTGGTTTTTAATACATTTTGCGAAATTAAATCTTACGCATTAAATAGTTTTTTATATTTTTATCACTACGTTACAAGTTTTCCATGAAGATATTAACATACTTTATTGTATTTGTAAAATAAGCAAGTATTTCAACACTTTCACCTCTTAAAAGTTTGGCCAAGTGAGATGGCACTTAGATGGCGCTTGCGTCGTAGCTATATCTAAGTATACCTACTATTATAAAATTCTAGATTCGTATTAAAAACAGTTTTCTATGGAGAGAGAGGTCATTATTTCAGGAAAAACCTTTCTAAATAAAATAGTTACGATCCTCTTAATTTAACTGTCTTAGGGCATATAACTCTATTTCTAGGGATACATTTATTTGTTAATTATGCGGCCGGGGCTGTCTGTCGCTCTCGTATCGGGCTATCAGCTATTTTCGTAGTGTACCGCCGTACTTTATTAGGCGCTGGTTAATTCATATTTTATAGATGTAAAAGGACAATTATGAGAGATACAACTACGTATATCACGGTTACAGCTATATCCCCTTCCTATGGCCGTAAAATGGGCCAAATTCGTTTGATGACATATAGTAAATTTCAAATAGGATTTTTCTTACGTGTCATAAATTATTAGTGATGTGTTGACATTTAACATATTTCACTAAATATTATGATAAATAAACTAGAAATATAAACAACACCTACAAGATGCTATGTAGCTGTTTTTAAAATAAAATTAAATAAATGCCTGCTCGACGGATGTTTATATAATGTGTAAAAGACTTGCTCGAGTCAGGTAGAACAAGGTTATTGACATTTTAATATTTCAAATTTGAAAATGAATTACTTTTTACCGTACATTTTAAAATTATTAATGATTTGTTTGCTTTTATATAGGCTGAAATCTGAATACATGTTTAAATATGTTCAACACATATTCTTGGCAAATAAATTTAATTACTCTTTATGCTTACCTACATTTTAAGCAACAATAGAAGAAATCATACTTACTTACTTATTCAAGAAAAACAAGCAGTAGTGTAAAAATAAAAGCATTACATAATCAACCTTGATCGCCATTCCTAGACCGTGAACAATTGTTCACTGAATGAATGAATGAATGATTCTTGCCATTGTTCGAGTATAAGGGGCTCAGTTGGCTTATTCGATATTCTGTAAGATAATTTTGTCCTTGTTCAAATAAGTAATAGCACGCATATACTCATAAGGTCAGAGTTTAATATAATAACATATTTATATAGCTAGTACCATCACTGTAAAGTGGTCAGGGTACTGACTCATATCTCAAGTGCTGTAAGATTGATATACTTGTAGTTGACTGATAAGCAGACAGATTGTGTCAGATTTGTCAACTCATTCAGTTACATTTCACAATAATGTCTTAAGAGGCCTTATTCCTTTTAAAATGCTGATTGTTTTACACATTTTTCTCTATGATCAAACATGTTTATCAACATATTATTAATGTTACTACCTAGAACAAGGCTATTGGAATTTATTGGTTTATATTTGAAACCTACAATTTGAATTTTTCATTGATAATTTTGTATCGAAAACTACTCAACGTTGACAAAATTCACGCGGAAAAATTGTTTTTTCAACTTATTTTCGACTGCACGCAATGAAAGCATGAAATAGCTATGTTACTACATAGAACTGGGGGAAAAGTATTAATTCAATTCAAAAAGTTGGTTGAAATAATCAATATATTTGTCATAATATGAAAAAAAAATTTTTTTTAGAAGGAATAAGGCCTCTTAAAGGTGTTTTCACTGACTGGGGCTTAGCGTTTGACACTGGAATATGTCCGAAATCTCTTGATTATATTTCTAGTAGGTACATCTATTTAATTGGAGTTTTTTGGTAACATAACGCCATCGGACAGAACAAGAGATTTTTTAGGAATTTTGTACTACTTATGAAGTTGTTTTTTATTAATTCAAAAGACATTAAATAAGACCTCTTCACGTTTATCTTATATTGATGAGTGAAACAGAAAAAAAAACACCACAATGTAGAATACTTCATTCTCTTGATCCAAAAATGAAAGCACAAAGAAAAATTTAAATGCTTGACCTGCCGACTGTCGGAAGAGACTGGATATTAAACCCGGTACCTTAGGATATAATACAATCTCTGGAAAGTGTGAAAATGTGTACCTGAAGCCTTTCAAAATAAAAAATACCTAGAAAGATAGACATAAAGAAAAAGGAAAACTTCGAAAGGTCTCGTGCCTTAATGGGTAGTCGAGTGGTTGATACATTGAACACGTAATCCAGAGGTCCCGGTCTCTTTTGTAACATTAATGCATTTAGATTTTTCTTTGTGCCTTGATCTTTGTATGTAAATGGTTCAAGAAATGAATTCAGGTAAATGGGAACGCTTGATGACCCAAAACAAGTCTTTAAGGCAGCAACTTTCAGTGTAACGTAATCACCCAAATTTTTTATCATGTTTATCACTTTCATCAAACATTACATAAGATTGGGCTTAGATGCGGAAGAATAAATCCCCTTATCAGTTATAAGCTTATTATGACTGATAAGGTTTGGGCTCTCTACCACAGAATATTTAATAGTGCTACGAATTCCGTTAGTGGTAGAGGCCAGCACAGAAAAAAATAATAAGATTAAGAATAAGAATCATTTATTTCTCAGAATATGGTGCTTAACAATGAGAGATGTTACAATTTTATTTCCCGTACCTTCATATTCTACCAGTAAGTACTGGCGTAGAAACACAATAAAATAAAAAAAAATACTAAATTGACATGCATGAGATAAACATAAAATCATAATAAAATCAAAATTCATTTGCAATAACGTTGTAAAATTGGTAGCCTAAAATAAAAAAATGAAAAAATACAATAATATAAATACCTAAGTAAAAGGAAATCGAATAATGTTCTGAATGACTTTGAGAAAAGGATGACACGACGTGAGGGAGCGAGCGTTTGCTCGACTTGGCAGATATAATAGGGACGAAGTAAGTAAGAAAAATAATATAATAGGATTGCGGGGTATTCGGCCCAAATGGATGTCTTTTGAGGAGGCCTGTGTCCAGCAATGGACGTCCTAAGGCTGAAATGATGATGATTCTCATTTAAAAATTACTAAAAATTCGCTCAGAACCGGGCAACATGAACATGAGTTATGAAGATTTGGAGTAAGCGTATTTGTTTATATTATAAAGTGAGCTTTATACAAATAAAGTTCAAACCCGACTACGGGAAAGCCAAAATGAAGCGTTATATGTTTATCAGTCTATGTATATATTTGTATTTAATTCACCAAGGGATATTGACGGCAATTAAACTATGTATTCTTCCGTCTTTGTAATTCCTCTCCACAATTCGTCAATACGATCTGACTAAGAATTCAGTAAGACGTGATGACAAACACGACTCGTGGCATATGGGGTGTGGACGGGCGCGTCAAGAGTGTCAACACCCCATTGAAATCAATGGCACCCCATTTAAATCAATGGTGTTCAAGCGTTTTTCTATTCTATTATTTTAATAAATGGCAACCGGTCACAATGAAGCGACCATAACTGCCAATGTCTCGTTGCCAATCGCACACGGCGACAAGATAGAAGAGTGATACCACGATGTACGGTGAGTTGAGAAAATCGTGCTTTTTGTAAAGTGATAGCGATTTACAAAAAACCCCGCGGACTATCGGGCCTTGACCCAAGAGGGGCTATGTACCGTTCAAGTTGAATTCTTCATTAGCCATTCACTACAACAATACTACACATTGAACAACCAAAATGAATAAATAACGAACAACGAAACTTGAAGGCGGCCATCTTAAGCCACGGACGGGAAGCCAAGCGTTTTTCCTTTAAAGTGGCGGCGAGATATTCACGTGAGTTTGTGCCACATAAAGTTCGAGACCTCGATCTTAGACCCACAAAACACACATGAGCTTATACAGCCCGTATTCATCTTATAACAGCTGTGTAAGGACTATATAAGCGCTTATACAGCTTGTGTACTACTTCAGGAGCTACTCTTCTCCATACGAATAACTTACTTGAAGTCCAGTTCAAAGAGTCTTCTTTCAGTCTTTTCGTTGTCATTTTTGCCCATTATGGCGAATTTGCAAATGAAGTTGTAACGACTACTGGAAATACAAGTGACCTCTAAAGACGAGAAAGTAGATAGCATCCTATCCTGTTGCCTCGTAGTTTTATTGTCAATATTTGGTAGATCGATAACTAAGAACGTTTTGTCTCGGACGAAGTTACAGTCAGGGCTTGATTATTAATTTATCATATAGCGATTAGATTACGGACTGGTTAACAAATTTGTAGTTAAAAATTTACAATTCTGCAGGTATGAGCACGCGCCCTTGGTCAAGGGCTTGATCAAACCCTACTGATGTCTCTAGGCAATGAATCTAGGCCCTTGTACCCGTAGGTACGTACTGAAGGGAGGTTTATCTAAGCCGCAGGCCCTTTGGAGGTGTTGAGCTCTTTTTTGTATGTTGTTGGGGCAAACGAGCAAACGGATCGCCTGATGGAAACGATTACCGTTGTATACTTAACCCCGCAACACCAAAGGGGTTTCATTTGTGTTGCCGGCCTTAAAGCGCCTAAGGCAGCCTGCCTTATAGGTAGGATCTTGGTTACATCATGTCAGGAAAGCATATATTGCACCACGCGCCTTATGAGAAAGTAGATAACATTCCTGTAGGCTCGCGGTTTCATTGTCAATATTTGGCGGATCGTTGATAAGGATGTTTGTTGAGTTTGTTGGGTTTCGCTCCTATACAAAAAACTGATAGCTCAGGCCATATGGTTTACCAAGTCAGTCTGAAAGACTTTGCTTGCCGATTGCTTAGAAGCAAGCTTTTTTTTGTAGGAGTGACTTATTTATAATATTCTAGAGGCGTTTCCGAAAAAACCAATATCGCCAACTGTTTGCCTGATTGCCATATATCTGTTTCCGACAATAATACGGTGGCTGTGGGTAGATAAAGATTTCGTGATGGCGAATATAACACAATTTTGATTATACCTACTTAAGCTCATAGTCGAATCCAACCCACAACATCAAATTCTTGTCTTGCTGAAATGTCCAAAAGCCGGCAACAGGTCTAATTCATTACTCTCAAAGTTTTGAAATACGAAGGTGGAATTTATTACTCCCAATTTTTTTACGCCTGTACTTTTTGACCAGCATACCGAATTCGTAAGAAAATCTCCTGTTTAAAAAAAAAAAGATCTACACGGGACCGCACTTTGTGGCGAGTCACGGGGGAGGCCTATGTTCAGCAGTGGACGTCCGTGGCTGATTGATAGAATAAAAAAAAAATAACCGACACATGTAGCTGGTTATCATGAGACCCTCATTCAATGACTGATATAGAGCTACTAAAACTGTACACAACTACAATTTGGTTATTCTTAGCTTCAACATTAGCTAAAATCTTGTCACTTGTTACAATTAAAGCTAAATATCTTGGAAGCTACTGGTCCTATTTCCACCAAACATAGTTAAGAAGGTTCCCCTCCGTTAGCCCGAAAAACTTTCATCAAAATTTCATTGGCCCTAATTTTGATAACCCTAAAATCACTAACCCGAACTTTCTTTCATCCTAATTAATGAATAGCCCTAATAACAGGATTCCGAATTTTCATAATACCTAATTACTTCTTACCGAATTCTCACTAGCCCTAATTTGCACTTAGCCGATTTTTTTAGACTACTAATATTATAAAACCTAATAATGCTAAAACCGAAATTTTATTAAACCTATTTATCTATAAACCTAAGGCGAGGGCTGCTCTCCCTCCACGCCTCCGGTTTTGGAATAACACTAGGGTAGGAGTAGGACAGGCAAGGCCACGTGGAGTCGGAATTGCCATAGACTCAGGATGTACATGGGAATTTTTTGACGCTCCGCTCGCTTCGCTCGCTCCGCTATACATTGTCACAATAGAAACCTAACCTAACCTACAGTTTTCGGGGTTCAGCCAATTCGATATTTGTCCAAATCCGTATTTTCTGTTTTAACGTAAAAATAGGTTTAATAATCTTTAGTAAGTACCTACTCTTGTCATTTAGTGTCAGTAATGATTAGGTCTAATAAATCTAATAATCATTAGGTGTGGTAGTTATTAGGTTATTTCATATTAGTATTGTTGACAATTAGTACAAATAATTATTAGAGTATTGGATTATTAGGTCTTACAACTAATTAGGGTATAAAAATTAGGTGAAATGACATTAGGGCTAATGAAAATTAGAGCTAACGTTGATAGGTGTAATAATATTAGCACTTGCGTTATTAGGTCAAGTAGGGGAGTACCAGTTAAGAACCATCTCGATGGACATCTCTTTCGATTTAACCGCACTCAAATTGGTCCATCCCTGCATTGGGAGCTACGATGCCACAGACAGACACATGTATACACAAATACACATGTTAAACTTATAATAATCCCTCTTTTCTCGTCGGGGGTTAAAAATCGAAACTGCTAGAAATCGAGTACTGAAATGTCGCTCCAATGCCCTACAAACCCGTGTGCTCCGATTATTTTTAGACCGTTGCGAGGGGGCGTGAGTTATGCTATTGTGCCCAGTAGGGCTGCTTTTAAACTTAGTAAGGGCTCAGTGGAAAGTACTCAAATTCCTTACAATAGAAGTTTATCGAGAATTGTAGGAGTCCGAATAGGTACATAATGTGCTATCATCATCATAAATCAAACGATTGTTTTCAACTATAATCAAGGCCTATCTGTGTCTGTCTGTCTGTCCGTCCGTCTGTCTCTCTGTCCGTCTGTCTGTCACCAGGCTATATCTCATTAACTGTGATGCTAGATTTCAGAGATGGTGTATTTCTGTTGCCGCCATAACAGGCACTAGGCATGTATAGCGCTTTTTACAAACATATGCAATGAAATAAAAAATACACCACTAAATAAAAAATATATTCAGCTGCTTAGCCTGTTCATGAACACAGACGCCATGTTTAAAAAAATTACTTCCCACGTAGGCCTTCAATTTTGTATGAAATTGAAGGCCATAGTTCTTTCGAGTTGTTTCGCCTGAAACGTGAGACTTCGAAGCCTGTTATAACGCACATTATGACGAAATTTCATTGCATGTTTGAGAAAAATAAATTTACTATTCCCCAGTACAGTACATGTTAAAAAAGTTCCCCATATGTCGCTTTAACGCCGTGTCATTAATAACTGGAATCAGCCCATTAACAACGGTAGTCAGCATAAAACAACACACCCTGAGATCGACGCGATAACTAAATGAGATTGCGATTGTAATAATGATGACGTAGTTATTTTGCGTTTTTTTAGCCCCCGACAAAAAGGGGTATTATAAGTTAAACATGTGTATTCTGTGTATCTGTGTGTCGGTCTGTGGCGTCGTAGCTCCAAATTTGTGTGCGGTTTTTAAATCGAGGCAGGGTACCCATGATGCCAGCTACATTCCTCGCTGAATAGCCTAGCCAAGCTAATCCTTTGACCGAGGAATGAGCCGGCTCTGTGGTCCGAAGAACATTCTGTCATTTTTTTTATGGGCTGTACAGTCTGTGGGCGTCCAGGATCCACGGTCCGAGTGTCTCCACTGCAAATATGTATAGTTATTAGTGAGAACTACATTTTCAATACAATTTTACAGTTGTATAATCTGATTACAAGATGGCCCCCAAATTCGTTATCGTAAATTCTTGTTTATGCATTATCTGCCAACCAAAACAGTTACTTGATTTGTGTGGATAATAACGACTTTGTATAATCTAATGCTGTTATATTTCCAACTCCAAGGTAAGAATATTTTAAGACGCAATTTTATAATGTCAACATAAAATAATCTCAAGTCGTTTGTTATTTTTGTCAGAAACCTAATTAATATGAAACACGCGTAGTCTATTGCCTAATTAATTTAAATCAAATATTGATTTCACCTTCGATCTGTTGATTCTTATTCTTTAAGTTTCTGCGTAAACTACGAGGTCTTTATGTAGGAAAAACTATGTACAGCGAACAAATAAATCAATATTAAGGGACAATCTTACATAAATCGACCTAGTCCCAAACTAAGCAAAGCTGTACTAATTACTAAACGACGATATACATAGTATATAAATACATAATTATATAGATAACACCCATGACCCAACCCAGGATACAATACAACTTGAAACGTTCAAGAAAAGAGCGTACCCCTACCTGAAAGGCAACGCCTTTGTGACTCCTCTGGTGTTGCAGGTTTCTATGGGCGACGGTAATCGCGCACCATCAGGCAATCCGTTTGCTCATTTGCCCCCTATGACATAAAAAAACACAGCAGTAAGAAACCTTAAATAAAAATCTAAAGGAAGTATGAAAAAGTCCGTTTTGCACTCAGCAAAACAGCGAAGGCAAAAGCAATTGTATACCTCCATGTACCGCAAGGCCACCATAGTAATTGTGGCGGTACACTGGGTTTCCGTGTCATGTAGACTAGATTAATTTCGCGACGTATGGATGTGGATGTGACGGTTAATTGTTGCCATTGACCTTGCAATAAAACTCTTCGGCCAGGGTTGTCAGGTAAATAATATCCCACCAAAAACATTTCATGTAAAATTGGCGGCCAAGACTCACATGCTCATAACGCTTTCGCTGTTAAATGTTACCAGAAAGCTAAGCTAAGCCCTGATTTAACTAACCCTACCACCTTGGTTTAAAAAGTATGGCATCAACTGGCTTCAAGCCCCGAAGCCCTGAGTTTACTAACCCTACACCTTGGTTTCAAAAGTATAGCTTGGCCGTTTCATAGAGTACCGTAAATAAGTCCAACGAACTGTCTGGCCCATATGGTAAGGAATAAAGTTTAATATAGGTACATATATTATCTTATCATGAAGGCATAAACTTAATTTCTTGATAACCAGAGGTTTTGATATGTGAGTGTATAAGTGAGTGGCAAAATCGGCGTATTTTAGGCACCATTATAACAGCTAGATCAATTAAATTTAGTACATTTCATATGTTCCCTAACTGCATCTTAACCTGTGAATTTGGGCGCTCTGGTGTTAACTGGGACGAAGCTATGAGGGTTTGAAAATGAAACGAAACGGTTCGAGAAAAGTTAGGTAGTGCCCCGCTTCTTTTTTGTCGTTGGGGCAGAAAGGTTCTTGAGTGGTGACCGTGGACCAGAAGACGCAGCGTGGAAGGTCCCCAACAAGGTAGACTGTGGCAGTGGGCGAGGCACATTGCTCGTAGAACCGAAGGCCGTTGGGGCAGAAAGGTCGTTCTTGAGTGGTGACCGCGGACCAGAAGACGCAGCGTGAGAAGGTCCCCAACAAGGTAGACCAACGTGGTTAGGATGGCGGGCAGAAATTGGACGAGGGCAGCGCAAGACCGATCGTTGTGAAGAACTTTGGGGGAGGACTTTGTCCAGTGGTCGTCTATCAGCTGATATGATGATGATGATGAGACAGACATAGCGGAAATGAATAGTGAAGATACGTATATACTGTATATAGTTACTATTTTAAAGGACAAAGTAATTGCTTAATTTATTAGTACAAAATAAAGTCCAAGGAATACAACTTAAAATACTTACAATAAAACTATACCTAAAAATTAAACTAAACTCAAACTTAATAAACTAATTAATTATAATTACTATTCTACCATACAACAACACACTAAAAAGGTTGATCTTTGAGAACTGTGTGGATGTTTGTATTCTCTGTGTCTTTGTGGCCACACGACAAAATTTAAAAATTTAGACTATTTTCGCTACCCAACTATTGTAAAAGTTAGTATTTTTTGACAATGTAAGTTTATTAGAAATAAAATTATTCTATTCTATTCTAAATATTATGCTCCAGGGAATAAGCGCCCAAATAAGTTCCAAACATCTTTTAGTGTAGGTACAATGAATCATGGCTGACAAAGTTACAAACCAGGAAAAGAATCTGGCAACAAATTTTGGCAACCCTATCCTCCGACGCACCTCCATTTGTCACAATTCAACTCAATCTGAAAGTCAATTGAGTCGCATCCATCCGCGAATTCGGGCCAACCTTGAATTGCCCAATTGGTTGCTTCGTTAATTAATTACGTTGTTTACAAGTTCTCGATCGCAATGAAAGTGTAGTGAATATTTTCAACACGCTTCCTTGGTCATAATAACAACATTTGCGAGTCACCTACGTATGGCTACTCCTGTGGCGCCGAGATTGGTACTCCTGTGGCGCGGAGATAAATAAATCCCACCAAAACATTTCATGTAAAATTGGCGGCCAAGACTCACATGCTCATGACGCTTTCGCTGTAAAAAGTTATCAGATCCCAGGAAAAGCCAAGCCCCTAAGCCCTGACTTTACTAACCTTACACCTTGGTTTCAAAAGTATTGCTTGGCTGTTTCATAGGTTACCGTAAATATATAAGCCGTAAAGGGCCAAACGGTCCGTTGGACTTATTTACGGTACTATGAAACGGCCAAGCCATACTTTTGAAACCAAGGTGTAGGGTTAGTAAAGTCAGGGCTTAGGGGCTTGGCTTTTCCTGGGATCTGATAACTTTTTACAGCGAAAGCGTCATGAGCATGTGAGTCTTGGCCGCCAATTTTACATGAAATGTTTTGGTGTGATCTCATTTCTTTTTGTAAGGTAGGGCACCTTTTTTATTTTTTTTGGGCTGTAGCGTTTCTTGAGCATCAGTCTTCAGAGCTCTATCTTTGCCTATTTTTCTTGTTGATATCATTTCCTCTTACGCATTCGTCTTACGCTTAAATCTGCTTAAGATAGATATAAAAATCATTGAGTCAACAATCAAAAATATAAAATTCCGCGTGTTAATTGCGCTGCATTTATTATTGCATTTTGGTAGGTCTATAAAGAAATATTTAAAATACGAAGTCAGTGTAGATACAGAAGTAGTAATAATTGTGTATTTAAGAAATACTTACTTTTAGCCCCATATATAATATACACTTTTATCCCCTATTATGGGAACCCCATACAAACTTACATCCCCTCATTTAAAGGGTTTTATTTATAATAAGGAGTCCCTATATCAATTTTCAGACCTTTAGTATCAAAATTTGCAGAATTCTCATACAAACTTCCATCCCCTAGTTTAAGGGGTTGGGGGGTAAAAGTTCCAAGTTTTAGAATTATTTTGTTGTTTGTGTACTAATACTAGCTTACATACCAAATTTCAGCTTTCTAGGTCATCGGGAAGTACCCCAGAGGTTTTGATACGTCAGTGTATAAGTGAGTGGCAAAATCGGCGTATTTTAGGTACCAATAAAACCTAAAGTATAAAAGCTAGATCAATGAAATTTTGTACATTTTATATGTTCCCTAACTGCATCTTAACCTGTGAATTTGGGCGCTCTAGTGTTAACTGGGACGAAACTATGAGGGTTTGAAAATGAGACAAAACGGTTCGAGAAAAGGTAGGTAGTGCCCCGCCTTTTTTTTTGTTCGTCTTGGCGGGGGCACTACCGTGCCCCCAGATATCGGACAACCTCACACAAATCAATCTAGTCCCAAATTAAGCTCAAGAAGACTTGTGTTATGGGTAATAGACGACGATATACGTACTTATATAGATAGATATATACTTAAATACATAGAACAACCATGACCCAAGCACAAAATATTCGAGTTCATCACACAAATATTTGCCTTGGCCGGGATTCGAACCCGGGACCGCCGGCTCAGTAGGCAGGTGTCTACAAACCGAGCCAAACGCGTCGTCGATAAGATAATCTCATTAGCGGGTTATACTCCCACACAAAGACGACTACTGGTAGTGAGGGCTAAACAGCCATGATACAGTTCAAGTCATGTCTAAAAAAAAACTCACTCACTCACTCAGTTCTTATATTTATAGTTATATTATAGTTTACGCGAGGTTTGGCACCGACTTCGAAGGGTGAGTCAAATGTAATCTGTACTTGAATGGGTTATTTTTGGTTTTTTAGTTTTACATTTTTTGGAGTAGTAGGGCCTCGTGCAGGGTCCGTCCGGATTGTTACTACCGTCTTGCCTGCTAACCCACCGCCAAACAGCAATGTTCGCATTGTTGTGTTCCGGTGTGGGGGTAAGATAGCCGGTGAAATTACTAGCATAGAGGCATTCTATCTTCGTCCTCCGGGTAGGCAAGCACTTGTGACTCCTCTGGTGTTGCAGGTGTTTATGGGCGACGGTAATCGCTTTCCATCAGGCGATACGTTTGCTCGTTTGCCCCCTATGACATAAAAAAAAAAATAAAAAAAATAACATACTGAAGTCGGTTCTTTTTTTTGTTAAATTTTTTTATTTATTTTTTGCTTTTTAGTGGTTCTAGTGGCCATCTGTGGTGTTCATCATCAGTTTACTTACATCAAATCCTATTTACTGAATGTAAATTCTTGACTTTATCAATAAATTACCGAAAGCGCCGTACATGTCCCTATAACATTTGAAGAGTTCCCTCGATTTCTTTAAGATTCCACCATCAGATCCCGACTTAGTGCCAACGGGACCAACTCGGAGTTATACCCTTTCGATAAAAAAAAAATTAAAATCGGTTCACGGTTCTCGGAGATATCGAGTAACATACACACAAAAAAAAAAAATAGTTCGAATAGAGAACCTCCTCCTTTTTTTGAAATCGGTTAAAAAAAGAGTCACCTAAGTCTGTAATACGGAGTTCTATTCGTAAAACAAGCGCGCTACACCTCCTCGCAAATTGCGGGTCTTAAGAGACTTCCGTTAAAGAAGTCAACCGTTCCGTTAACCGTTTAAGACGCTTCCTTGGTGTAATTATAATCATTTTGATACAATTTTAGTGTTGGCCAGACTGCGGCAGCCAATCAAATATTGCTTATTGCGTGGGGGAAGCCTAGGAGATGACACTAGGGTGGAAAATTCGTACACCGCACACCAAATTGCACCCAAAAAATGATCCCCTACTAATAAAAAGAAATGTAGTAGGTACATCATCTAGAAAACTTTTGGGTAATGATGACAAAATGTTTTGTAACTTAGTACCCAATTACCTAAAGTCTTTGTCATTTTACCCTAACAAAACAATGTGTTTACAAAAAATATTTTGTCTGTTATGAAAAAAACTTGTCAATACCTAGGGTAAACGATAATACCAATAAAACTTCTATGACTTAATAATTGTATAAAAATAAATATTACGTCATTTTATCGGGTGCGGCACCAAAAAAGCTGCCACTGCCACTCAGCGTGATTCCATTTAGTTTGGGTAAATAGTCAATAGACTAATCAATCAACAGACCAATCAATCAATGCTCAATGGAAGCGTCGCGGTTTGAATCAATTGTTCATGGCTGCAGCGTAAAATTATACTCCAACGTCAAATGTTCACAAAAAACGGTAAGGCTTAATTTGTTGTGAGAGTTTTGTTTTTACTTTGTATAATGATTATTTTTACCGACTCCAGAAGAAGGTTCTCAGCTCGTCCGGCGACAATTTTCTTTAATTTATGAGTCTCGCTAACTCGCTATTACATGAAGACGGCAAGACCGATTTTGAAAATGTCTCAATAATTACTATTCCTATTTAAATAAAACAATTTAAACGGATTATATCGCGTATATTAATTTACATTTATTGGTAGCTTTACAGTTAGCGTTGTCAAAGCTTGACTTAAATGTTTTATTTAAATGTATGACAGTCGTGGAAACCGAAGAAAATATTACTAATTTTCTATTGTCATTCGGTCGAGACCCAGAGAAATCGGGGAAATCCTCCTGTTTCGATGAAATATTGTATTATCGGATCTATTAATGTAATAAACTCAAATCCTGCTTAATTTTCTTTCATAATTAACCATGGCGTCAATCTTAATTAGGTAATGTTTAACATCTATATTAATTTGTTCCGAGAGCCAACCTAACTATTATCGATCTAGTAAATTTCAGTTAACAATGTTATTTTTTTTTGTTTAGATACGGTATATTAATTTAACCATCCCCAGTTAGGCGTTTACCCCTCGGGGAATAACTCGATTAGATAATGGGGTTGTTATAAGATATGCGATAAAAATACAAGGCAAGTTAAAGACTCCTTAATTCGTGCCGTATTAAATATACTATTTAAGAAATCAGTCAATACAAGTAATTATTTATTAAATAGATTACCAATCATTTACCAAATAATCATGATGAGATATTTGACCGGGCGATGTAACCGAGTTCTTTTCAGCTTGAACGAAAAAAATTACACGCCTATTAATATTATATATTACGAAATGTCGTAACGCTCCACTAGAACTTATGATTACGACTTCAGGTAAATCTAGGGTTCCAAGATTTGCTAAGCTTGCATTGAAACGCTATTACGGAACACATGTAAAATTCAATGCTTTTAAAAATACCATGGGCAGCTGCGCCTGCGTCGCAGTCAAAACAACATTACGTCAATCCGTGAAACGGCTGGGGCACGTTGCATAAACAGTGGCATATCGATTTGTTACTTTTTAAACTGAGTATTGGAGCTTGGAACGCAAAGCCGTTTTCAGCCGACTTTAAAGATGGATATTCGAAAATCTGATTCGTCAAAAATCTATATAGGTATAATCCAAATTAAGGCCGAATTAAGGGTTAAGTATTTATATTTATAGTACGTAATATGTATTATATTGACTGTTTGCCTATCTCTCTATCTCTTTTGCTCTTCGCATTTTATTGTAAAGTCCTCCTTCGTATTGTCTCTACATGTTGCTTGATTTGTCTACCATTTACATTTATGTTTAGCACTCATTTACATAAAGGTCAACTGGACGAGATCCCTTAAAGGGATAAATTCGCCTTTGTACATGCTTATTCTTTTGAAATGTATTTCTTATTTTTGTGTATAATATTTTTTTTACATACATAATACCATAATCGACCATACTTACAAAATTTCGAGAAATGCGTCCTGCACAGCCGAACAACTGGACATTCGAACATCCGGACATAGGAATTTTAGCCCAAGCTTAAAAAGAGTCGCTTCGCTCGCTTGGTCAAATATATATTCGTGGTCAATAAATATTAAAGGAGACGTCACATACAATTAAAAAGCATAATTTAGGTGGAATCCACGCCCAATATACATTTCGTTCTAAAACGGATATTACGCTTAAATAATAAGATTCAAAACCGTATACTTAATATTTGTTCATGCAACAACTTTAAGGGTATAAGTTATCTTTGTACAAATTAATGAACACTTGAAACCATTGTCTTAACTGAAACCATAAAACTGTCACCTTTATTTTTAAAAGGGCGTAATGTTGTATACCATGCATACACTGTTAAAGCATTTTAAGAGCAAGCTATCATACAACAAGCCCACATCTTTCACACTTTGTTAGTTTCGGAACGCGAGAGGGTTGAACGTTTTTGGATCAAGGCATAGGAGGTAGCGATACCGGCATAGGAGGTAGCGATGCAGGCACAGGAGGTAGCGATACAGGCATAGGAGGTGACGGTCAAAGACGTAACGGTAGCGACTAACGCTCTTCATACCAGCCGCACGCGCCGCCGATTCCGTTGTCTTGCTTGCTTGCAAAGTATTAATATAAAAAAGATGGACCATATTTGACATGAGACAAAGAGTTACGTCTAACAGTTGCTAAACATGCATTGACATTTATACACATGTGGATTTTGGCTATTTTGTAATATGGATTTGGGCTGCGTTAATTGAGTAGAAAATATATGATATATTATTATGACTATTGCTCACGCACGCCTTTTGCATTTAGACATATGTCGGGCCATTTCCAATCTGAATAATGTCTATGATTACTTCAAATATACCACATCACTAAATATGCAGTATTAAGATCTCATTATAAACGTCAATTTTACGTCAGGCTTCTTCAAATTGATTGCTATACAAACACTAAAATTGACCAAATAAAAAATTGATTTAAAACGCCACCGCTTATAAATTTAACCACACATAAAATCGTTTTTTACACCATATTTTAACACACCTCTGTGACATCTATGGCACTATATATTTACGGACTGATTTAGATTTTGACAGTCAAATTAAGTTTTTAAGGGGTAATCTGTCAACGCTGTCAAATCGTTTACGGTCAATGAGTCTTGTTTAAAAAAAAGTAAAAACGAAGGGTAAAAGGTGGTGCAGCTGTGCGGAAATAATTTACCTTTTAGAGCAGAAAATATTGTGGTTTTACGTTAATTTAATTAACTAAGTGAACACTATTATACCTCTATTAATAAAACGATTACCAACTGTAAGTAATTAGGTAGACCCTATCCATGCCAATACTTCTAGTATTTTTATATACAATACCTATAGACTTTAAGTTTAGTTGTCCAATTCGTGCCACATTGTATACCTTTTAGGTTTGATACTTATTTTTTACAAGTATACATGTGACACAACACACGTAATATTACGGCATCTGAAATATACTCAAATATTGTGACATTATTGATGATTTTGGCTATCAGTTGAAAAAAAAAGAAAAAAAAATTACGAACCTAATCCTTGATTGTCACTCATAGTCCTATTTTGATATTTTCTATGAGTTGAATTTCCACAAGGCGAATTGGATATATTATTCTGTCCATGTATCCCCTTTGTCATCTCCCCAAGACGTCTATATCCCTACAAATGTCCCTTCATCAGTTATCAATGCTAATAAACCAATAAATCATACACTACCGAAACCATACAAAAAGTATACTTAAAGATAAAACTAGCTACCTTCTAAATTCTATACTATAGCAACCGCATAACCACATATTTTCCCTTAGACTTGGGGTTTCTTAGAACGTTTCTCGATTACATTCATTCCGAATTGTCCCCTTAATTTAAATTCTCAGGGTGACTTAGGGTAAGTGCGTTTTTTCGGTTGTCAAAGAGGGTAAGTGCGTTCTTTGGAAATGCATGCTGATTTGCTGAATCATGTTACGGGAATGCAATGCGTGACTGACATGCAACGTGGAGACACACGGGGTGATTATGATTTATACCTAGAGATTTTTCTAGCACCAACGACGTGTTGTTAGTGCTTGACAAAATAAAACATCGAGAATGAAACACATGGCAGAAGCCATTTCAGACCGCTGGCACCGATCTCTAAGTACCGTGCTGGGCTGGCTTAGAGCACGGGTAAGCGTTGCGATCATACGTGCAACTAGCATGTGCATTCGTGGCACACGTTACAGGTTCAAGCCATTAGTGAAATGGCTGAGATTCGACGACGGTGCTGCCCTCCCACACATCTACTGAATTTTTTTTTTTTTTTTACGATAATTTTTGTTCCCCTTTGTATTGTATCCACTTTATTGAATAAATTGAGAAAGTTTTCATAAACATCGAGAATTGTGTTATCGATAAATACCACTTCAACGTCATAGAGGAAAAGTAAGTGACACAATCGTAACATGCATTTTGATGTTACAACGTTAAATAAGTTTAGTAATCAAAGCTTTTACATTCATCGACCTTATTATCTTAAGAATTAAAAAAATTAAATAACAACGTGATATTTATTCTCGAGTTTCACGGCATTGTGAATATTCTCTTATTTAATAACTATGCATTTACTTTATAACTATGACAGTAGGATATCGATAACAGGTTGGTCGATATTATTATTTTGTAAGCACTAACCACCTGTTGTTCCTGCTAGAAATATATCTACGTCAGATTTCACTCGCAGTAAATACCTATCTATTTCACTCTCATCTTGAAGAGATCAAAGTTATGACTTTCAAGAAAGAGATTTGCCGGAAGGGAGTTCTCTCTTTTGCTGCCTTTTTTTCTGCTTGAAAAGTAATCACGTATCGTGTGTTTTCGAATTTATTATTCGAATGAAGTTTCGAATCGCCTTATGGATTAATTTTATGTGTATGCCACTAAACCGCATACAATTACTATAATCTACATTGCGGTTAGCAATAGGGAAGTGTGTTCTATAACAAAATAAAACCGCAAGTACTTAAGTAGGTAATGAAATTTAGAGGAAAATGTATAACACAGACATGTAGCGTTTTGCTAACACATGTTCACAACTACAGAGAAAAACATGCCATAGCATGTGTACTTACACTTTGAATAAAATATAAACTTGATCGCTTTTCATCTGAACGTACCCTTAGAAATTAAAATATTGATATTTGTTGGAAATGTTTCCCGGCAAAAAGAATTATCTTTGAAAAATAATGAAATTCTGCTAGGTACATAGTAAAGGATGCTTGATGAAGAAGTATAAGACCAACTTTGTGATTAATTTAACTTATTAATTTACTACAATATAAATAGTAAGAACTAATTAACCATGACCATATATTAATGTCAATACGATTTATTAATCCATTTAGTCCGTTAATTCCTTAATCAATTATTTATTTATTCATTCATTACTGTCAAAGCAAAACCACCTAATGTGAACTGCACGTGACATTGCAATTTCGAACACTTGAGCAATGTTTGGTTTGTGCCGCAATTGTGCAATGGTTAATGGGCTTGGTTTGATTCAGGCGGCATATGCTCACTTTAAAGCTAAATGGGGTGGTCAATATTGGGCACTGTTGACCCCAATAAATGAAAACCCTTGAGGTCCGCGATCTAATTAAACGACTTCAAAAATTGGAGGAATTTTTAAACACACCGGTGCTCAAAATTCGCTGACGCACATCAAATGTATGAAAAAAAAAGTGACGGAAACGTTACGCGTCTATTATTTTTAATTACATAATAATACATTTGATTGCGTTCTGTTCGGGGTACGTCGCCGCTTTTTGAGCACCGGTGTGGAGAGCTTGCGGTAAAAACTGTGGATACGACACGTCACGGCGTAAACGCATCGTCACGGTTTTGGGGCAGCGGTGTATCGCACCTTTATACATAATTTCGTACTTTTCTGGTGTTTATAACTGATTTCTTTGCTGATGTTGGTGATTGTTAAGCATCTTTGTATAGGCAGCCCAAATGATTGCCGTAAGCACTTCTCGTCAAATAAGCTGTTAGCTCATTTGTTATTTTATAACTGAAAGGCAATTTGATGGTGAAATTTTGATCTTTCAATAGATTTTTTCTTGACTTAGAATAGAACATTTATTGCATATCACATTACAGACATAGGTGGATTTATAAATAAGTCAAGGGATACATGTGACGCCCTGCAAGGGCACAAGCAACATCAGTAGGCTAATTTTAATAAAACTACAATTACTTAAGATTAACATACTCAGCTGAATACACATTAATTCAACAAGGCCAATAAATTTATATTACATACTTTCGTTGTCCTTAAAGAACTCGTCTAAACTGTAAAAGCATCTCGTAATTAAGAACGATTTTAACTGTTTGTTAAACAATCTTGGGTTATCTATGTTTTTCAAGGAGTTTGGGATATGATTATAAATTTTAATGGTCATGTAATGGGGGCTGCGTGTGACGAGTTTTAATTTTGAGAAGGGCATTTTAAGTTGGTTGAGATGGCGATCATTTCTTTTAGGTTTAGTCGTTGGTTTAGGTAAGTATAAATTAAAATGTTTTCTAATAAATTTACATGATTCAAAAATGTACATGGAAGTTACGGTTAATATTTGGTGTTTAATGAAATAAGGTTTACATGACTCCATTCGATCTATGTTAACTAAGATTCGAATACATTTCTTTTGTAAGATGAACATTTTATTAATATCACTGCAGTTTCCCCATAGGACTAAACCGTATGATATTCTCGAGTAAGCATACGAGTAGTATGCTGCTAGAGCTGTTTTAAAATCAGTTTCGCGCTTAAGGTGCTGGAGGGCATAGATAAAGGACGATAACTTTTTAGTTAATTTTCGGATGTGGTTTGTCCAGCTCATATTGGAATCTAAATCAATGCCTAATAGAGTGGCAGTGCTCACGGTATCTAGTTTTGTATTATTATATTCTATTCTATTCTTATGTCGAAGTTCAACACATTAGGAGAGTTTAAGTTCAATACTTTCTATTAGAATTCTTATTTTGCACAAATGGCACACGATACTTTCTGACAGACAATGTAGGTAAGTGCAAGAGCGAGAATATTATGATTTATTTATCGCGTGATAAAAACGACACTACCCCGGCCACTATAAAAACATACATGAGCAATTAAATTCCAAAGCCAACCTACGACCAAACCAATCGATATCCCATCGCTTCCAAAATGAATGTCACAGTCGGACATTTCGACATTTCGCCCCTGTCACATCCCCTAGGACTAATTGGCATTGGGGTAGCTATCTCTATTTTCATTGCCATCGATTGCGACAACTCTATTGATTAGATATGGGCGCCGTAGGGTTGGTAAAAGTATAGAATGTGCTCGCAACTCGGGCTGTGAAGGTAAATATCGAACGGATTAAGATCGTATCAATAGATAGTGGAGAAAATCATTCGATTGGCGTTAATCCGCTATTTATAGTTAGTCTCATTTTATGCACTGGTGACTGAAAAGTTCATTTTATTAAAGTAGTCAATGTCTGTTAACGTGAACCAAATGTTTACAAGGAAGCGAAAAATTAAATTAATTATTGGTTCAGGCAGGGTTAAAACCTGCGTTTCCAACGGCTTTCCGGGCCAACACGGGCGTTCTATCACTGAACCTAATGCAAGAACCATTGATTTTTACAACCTTTCAAAAATTTTGATCAAGTCCGGCCGAACTTTTAGCCGTATCGATTGGATTTGATTAAAGCTATAAAACGCATGACGCATCCAAACAATTTTTTTGTATTGTTATCTTCATCAACTATCCTCAATAACAGACATTTTATCCTGCGACCTATTTCGTCGACATGGCTTATGAAATTCCATTTTTCTTTATTTAAGTTTATTTTCTTGTTATGTTACATATCAATTACTATTAATTACAATTGTATTACTTATACAATTGGTTCGCTAAATACCACATTTTCTCCAGATATATTTGGCAGCCCTAGTTTATAGTTACGTTGGTTCTCCCTCGATAAGACTGCAAGTAAGTTTTGGAAGAATTTTGTATGTATTCAAGTGACTTTACAAAAAATGTGTAAGTTTGAGAAGGCTTCAGAATTTCGAGTCATTGAATAAATATTAAATTACGCCATATTATTTGTCACTCGTTTTCGCTAAGATTTAGGTGTATATTTTATAATTTAGGACACTATCCTATTTGTGTTTTATTTTTTTCTTTTTTTCTCGATTCGAATATAGAAGTTAAACGCTTTGGGAATTCCAGCGAATACGGGATATATATTCATTAAAATATTTATAATCCTTTTAAATTGTTTTAAATATATGACAACCACAAGAACTGAAAAGTTACGTTAATGTTGCCTCATTCGTCATTCATAACAGTCGTCGGTAAGAATATTTAATATGATAATTTTCCATCCCAAAATTAGTATGATTAGTACATCACACCATGCCCTTACAGATCTGTCCCCCATTGCATTTAAGTGGTCAAAATTTACCAAATTCACCCGCATGATGTCAAATGATAAAAACGAGTTGAACATACTAAATTAGTATGAATGACTTACACTGCATGCTACTGTACTTATTAACGCTTCTCTCTCTAACTTAGTTATGAAGTTATTGGTTAGAATAAGAGAGAGATATCAGTATTCCGTGGGAAAGAATTCTAATATATTTACGACTTTGTTGTTTATGCTAAGCCGTTGATGCTTTTTTGTTTGTCAGGGTGTTAAACGCTTTTTTTGTGGTTATGTGATCCGTATGGTGAAAGATTAATGTTGGAATTGTTGCGTACGTTATGCAAATGATATGGCGATATTGTTATAAGTAAATAATGTATTTGTAAGCCTTTGAAACATTGGCACAAAGTTCATCGTGCCATTTTAAATAGCGTTACAATTTTGAAAGGTAATTAATTCTGTGTTCCTTACTATAAAACTAAACTTAGCTTAGTTGTATACAGACACATTATAATAGTCATAGAAAAATTAGAGACATCATAATCATAAATTCTAAAAATACCAACTGTAACATAAATATGCACGTCTAGCACAACTGTGAGACTCTTTGTCGCACGACAGATATTATCTGTCACTTTCCTTCCAATACTGTGCGACATTGACAGACGATACTAAGTCGCGCGGCAAGCGATGTCGCGGCAAGATAACTAGCTCTACCTACTAGTACCGATGACTAATACTATGACTCAGAGCGAGGATTCCATCACATTCCCATTTTCACATTTACTTTTTGGATGAGATATTCATAATAATTATTATTATATTGAGCCCGTAATATCCCACTGCTGGGCAACGGCCTCCCCCTTTTATTCAGTGATCTGGGCTTATTCGTATATCAGAATTTTGTAATTTTGTGTAACTCCAACAGGATTATTGCTGTTGGAATTACACCAAATTACCTGAACTAATAAAATTACTAAACTTATCTGAACACAACATCCGCTGTGCTGATAAATCTGTCTTGCATTACTACGAAATACGTTTAAACTCTAATAGATCGTAAATGATTTGATCATTACTTGATTTTAAACTTTAATGACAAATATCTATGTCGGCGCGTTGATCTGGATGTACGGCATATAGGTACTCGCGTAGTACAGGTTCAGCAGCAATAATGTGAAGACAGCCTTTCTCAACAAATACTTTTAATTATCTAACAGTACATAGGTACATAAGGTTTTATATCAAAAATATTAATAAAAGGGGCACATATGAAGTGCGTAGGTGATGAGGCTAATTGCGAATGTTCGGAGTGGCGGCTTGCATCCGCCGTTGGTGCATCCTCAGCCAATCACAGGGCCCGTAGATGACGTGATATCGCCGCTGATTGGTTCCCGGTCGCGTGATATGCATACGGTGGGCTGCACAAGGTGCGCGCAGGATACAGTCGTCCACATAAGTTGCATTGACATACTCCCGGCCTTGGAAACTCCCAGTTTGCAATATTGATGGTACTCCTGGTATCGGTGGAATCATGGATCCGACTGAAGCAGCGGACAGATTTTCGAAAATGCGCGCCTTACGGTGCCCGTAGCCGTTTTGATATCTGCTACCCTCGCAACACCGTCCTTGCCTGGATATGTTTTAATAATCCTCCCTAGGCTCCATTTCAACGGGGGAGAATTGTCTTCTTTGATGATGACGAGCGTGTTCTCCTTAAGGTCATCCGATTGGTACCTCCATTTTGATCGTGCTTGCAGCTCCGTGATATATTCTCTGGACCAGCGGTTCCAAAAGTGCTGCCGAATTTGTTCTACTTTTTGGTAACGCGTCAACCGATGCTCAGGAACGTAGTTCAGGCTAGCACACACAGGTGCCGTTAGTGGACGACCAACCAAGAAATGTCCCGGACTTAACGGTAAGAGATCATTGGGGTCGGTTGACATTGGAGTCAGTGGTCTGGAGTTGAGTACGGCTTCGATCTCGGTCAACACCGTGCTCAACTCTTCAAATGTCAAATGTGCGTTGCCTACAACGCGACGTAAATGATATTTACAGCTTTTAATACCTGCCTCGTACGCCCCGCCAAAATGACTAGCATACGGGGGATTCATGCGGAATTTAATGTTTTGAGAGATCGCATACTCTTGTATATCTCCGGATATACTTGACAAAAACCTTTCAAAATCGTTCATTAGGCCAACAAAGTTTTTACCGTTATCACTCACTATTTCCAAAGGTTTACCCCTACGTGAAATAAAACGCTTTAGTGCTAACAGATAGCCATTAGACGAAAGGTCACTGACCAATTCTAAATGAATTGCGCGCGTTATAAAACAGATAAATAAACAAATGTAGGATTTGACAGTTTTAGCCCCCCTACCTTTGCGGTTCAAAACGTACACTGGACCGCCATAGTCGACACCAGAATGAATAAAAGGATATCCAGGTTCTAAATTTTCTTTGGGCAGATTGCCCATAATTGGGGTCAAAGTGCGGCCTTGCCACCGTTTGCAAGTTACACATTCATGCACGGTTTTTCTAGCTAAATTTCGAGCCCCTACTGGCCACCAAGTCTCTTTTATTGTAAACAATAACAATTGGGGCGGCGCGTGCAATAACCGCTTATGTTCAAAACGGAATAATAACATTGCTAGATGATGTTTACAAGAAATCAAAATTGGGTGTTTTTTCTCAAAACTGAAGTTACTCGAATTTGCTATGCGGCCGCCTACTCTTAATAGTTTAGTTTCGTCCATAAATAAATTTAATTTAGTTAGGCTTGCACCGTGCCTATTCGTTAACAGATGGTTTTGTGATAAACAATCATGCACTTCCCGGTATGACTCATACTGCGACAGCCTCGCAAGGAACAACACAGATGTATTTAGTTCATCTACGCTTAATGAGCCTGTGAGCTTGTTTACCTTATTTCGTGCGTTATGAATGAATCGCAAAAAATATGCCGCGCTGCGCTGTATACGATTAAATTGAGAAAATCGATGAAACTGAAACCATCCTTGGTTATCTGCATTGGCCACACAGCTTAGCGTAGTATTTGATTTAACTTCGGGCAAGTCAATATTTGAATCATCTACAACTAATGACTCTGAATCAATTTCAAAATTGATATCATGAAGAAATTGCGGCCCCTGGCCCCAAAACGTGGATGACCACAACGATTCTAACGACCGCGCGCGCGTTATAAGGTCAGCGGGATTGTGTTCACTTCTCACGTGATGCCAGGGGTGGTCAGCTGTCAACTCGTGTATCTCGGCCGTTCTATTTTGGACAAATGTTTTTAATAAATTAGGCGGCATGCGTAACCAGCCCAGTACAATTGTCGAATCTGTCCAAAATACCATCTTGTTAAAATTACTGCGAAGTGACGTAATAATTTTTGTGTACAGTCGTGCTCCAACTAATGCGCCGCATAACTCCAATTTTGGAATACTTACCGGCTTAATTGGCGCAACTTTTCCTTTCGAGCATAACAACCTAACGGATATATTGTTAACGTTATCAATTGCGCGAGTGTACGCGCACGCTCCGTATGCCGTGAGCGAACTGTCACAAAAAATGTGCAATTCTAAATGTTTCGGGTTATCGTTTAATACGTAACGTGGAATGCGTATGTTTTCTAGCTGTGACAAATCAGTTACAAATTTGACCCAGACCTGCGCGACATCACTCGGGACTGGTTCGTCCCAGTCTAATTTTAATAGCCACAACTTTTGTAACAACACTTTCGCGGTAATACTGAATGCGGTTAGTAAGCCGAGCGGATCGTAGACTTGTGACGATACCGACAATATAGTACGCTTTGTTATCGGCTTAGAATTAATTTCAAAATTTGTGTGGTAAAATAATTCGTCCGATCGACTATACCATCCTAACCCTAATGTCTTGTTTTGAACGTTATCACCTAACGACAATTCCTTTGAAAAATGCGCGGGCTCATTAAATTCGGAAAAATCGAAATTAAAAATCCATTTTCGCAATGGAAAGCAGCCTTCCTGCAACGTCTTTGTAACGTCTAAACATAATTGTTTTAACTTTTCCTTACTAGGGTGACCACAAATAAGATCGTCGACATAGAAATCATCCCTAATTATTTGAGCAACTTCAGGGTCATCACATTCTTGCGCTAACTGCTTCAGACATCTACAGCTTAAAAACGGACTTGAACTATTTCCGTATGTCACCGTTCGTAATTTAAATACTTGTAGAGGGTCAGAAGGACTATCCCGCCACAGGATTAATTGCAAGTCACGTTGTGTCTCGTCGACCAATACTTGGCGATACATTTTTTCTACGTCCGCACAAGCAACATATTTGTTTTCTCTAAAACGCAATAGTATGGATAACAAATCACCCTGTATTGGCGGCCCTACAAATTGCAAATCATTAAGCGAATGCCCTGAGGTAGACGAACAGCTGGCGTCGAACACGACGCGTAAGCGCGACGTGATGGCGTGTTCGCGGTACACGCCGTGGTGTGGCAGAAAGTAGTGCGGCGTTGAGTATTTATCAACGCGTTCCATATGCCCTAACTCTAAATATTCGGTTATAAAATCACTATACAATTTCTTGTAATTAGGGTTCCGTTCTAATCGCTTTTCAACTGCGTAAAACCGTTGTTCGGCTTGTTTGCGCGTGTCGCCTAAAACCTCTGGTGACTGTTTAAATGGAATACGTACGCAAAATCTGCCATTATCGAGCCGTTTTGTGGTTTGTACGAATATTTCCTCACAAATACGTTCGTCCTCACTGCGCGATTCATTGACTCGATGGCTCACCGGCGCGTCTTCGAGCTCCCAAAACTTACGTAACTGTTCGTCTATTGAAATCTGCGCATCTATGGTTTGCATAAAATTACATTTAACATTGGGACTCTTAATAGTTTTATTATAGACGGGTCCAGACAAAATCCATCCTATTTTTGTATATTTTAAAACAGGACCGTTACTTAAACGTATCATACCATCTTGAAGCAAATCCCAAAATATATCTGCTCCTATTAGCAGGTCTATCGGTTGACTTTCATAAAAATTGGGATCCGCTAAAATAATTCCGTTCGGTATAACGAATTGTTCGCTTCGCATAGCAAAAGAAGGTAACGAGGAGGTTATGTGCGGTAATACTAGACACGTCGTGCGCGTGCGATAAGTGCTATTAGTCGATTTGATTTCAATATCACAAGTTCGCGTGCATTGGGATATTGAGCCCCCTACGCCCTTTATTCTTTGAGTGGACTGTATAAGTTGCGTGTTTAGTTTATCACATAGTGATTGCGTAATTATGCAGCGCTCACTGCCGCTGTCCAAGATCGCTCGCGCCCTATGGTATTTACCGAAACTATCAACGATATCTACGAGTGCGGTTGACAACAGAACCGGCTGCATAGAAGACGCCTGCGCGCATGGGACATCTGTGCATGCAGCAAGTACCTGCTCCCGCTCAACTTGCGCGTGTGTTGTTATCGAATAGACATTTGACGTAGAAGCGGAGGTCTGGAGCTCATTAGGCCTATTTTGGCTCGATTTCGATGAGCTGGGACAGTTGTTTGTTACGTTAACATTAACATCGTCGCGATGAATAATCGAGTTGTGTTTTTTGTCGCATTTTCTGCACGGCCCGTACCTACATGCATCAGCTGTGTGCCCGACACGTAAACAATTCTCGCATAAGTTATTATCGCGTACAATCTTAATTTTATCTTGCATATTTAAATTTAAAAAGGATTGGCACGAATATAAAGGATGCTTTGCATTACACATTGGACACAACTTGAATTGCCTTTTAAACGAAATTTTATTTTGCGGCTTTTCCGTCAAGACATTGCAGTGAATTTTGGACGTGAAGTTATTGTGTGTGTGTTTTTTAGTGTCTTGTGTATTGACCCTACTGTGCGTTACAATTAACGTTTCGAGCATATCTGCCCTACCCCGTAAAAAGGTTATTAAATCGTCAATAGTTAACTTCGACTCGGCTGATTTGGATTTGGACAGTAAAAACCCTTTATGCTGCTCCCACTCTCGTTCAGTGGTCGAATCGAGCTTAGAAACCACCATATAGATAAGTAAGGTATCCCAATACTGTACCGGTTCCTTTAGTGCCTTAAGAGCGCGAATATTTTTTAATACGTTATCTATAAGTTTCCTAAGCAAGGCGGGTGATTCTTTCGACAGCGACTGCATTGAAAATAAAGCCTTTACGTGGTTGTGCACAAGTAACCTACTGTTATCGTATCTGTTAAGAAGCAACTCCCATGCAATCTTATAGTTATCTGTTGAGAATTCGAGCGAATCTATAACTAACTCTGCGCTGCCGGAAAGTGACGATTTAAGATAGTGAAATTTTTGTATTTCGGAAATATCTTTAGAGTTGTGTACTAGCGATAAGAATGTGTCTCTAAAAACAATCCAGTGCTCGTATGAACCGTCAAAGGTAGGTAATGATATAGTAGGTAATTTAACGGAATGTAGTGTACTCTGTGTATTACCATTCGACTTTTGGCTATCAGTTTTTACCTCGTCCGCTGAGATAGACTCCGCTTGCGCCAATATACTGTAATATTCGAGTTCAAACTCGTCGCGAACGTCGAGTTGGCCGTCCAACTCGGTCTCGGGAAGAAGTACTTCGATTTGGGATTGAATTCTGCTGAATTCAGTATACAAGCTCGTAATACCTCGCGTACGAAGCCTCACCTCAGCGCGTTGAGTAATGGGTAAAACTTCAGTGAATGATTTAATGTAATTAACGAATTTGGTAAGTCTACCCTTTACAGAACCTCTTTTTTTAATAAGATCTCTCAAAATTGCCTCTTGATTCTTATCTTCCGCCGTATTAGCCATTTTAGCGAAATGTAACAAGTAAGGTACTTACAATTTCTCCGGTATTACTAACGCTCCCTGCAACTGCTAACGGATCAGCTGTCGGGCTCGCGATTATTTAGTAGTAGGCAGACCACACAGATGACACACTGAAATTGAAATATAGACACGTATCACAACTTTATTATTACACGGGGTCGAGATTCTTGGTTGGTTCGCCTCACCAAAGCACTGCGCTGCTGCCGGTGGCTATTGCCGATTGCGTTACTTTCATCCAAATTCTTCAGTAACCACGAAGCTGGTTTTCTATCCGAGGTCGAAGGTCCACTTTATGTCGGCGCGTTGATCTGGATGTACGGCATATAGGTACTCGCGTAGTACAGGTTCAGCAGCAATAATGTGAAGACAGCCTTTCTCAACAAATACTTTTAATTATCTAACAGTACATAGGTACATAAGGTTTTTATATCAAAAATATTAATAAAAGGGGCACATATGAAGTGCGTAGGTGATGAGGCTAATTGCGAATGTTCGGAGTGGCGGCTTGCATCCGCCGTTGGTGCATCCTCAGCCAATCACAGGGCCCGTAGATGACGTGATATCGCCGCTGATTGGTTCCCGGTCGCGTGATATGCATACGGTGGGCTGCACAAGGTGCGCGCAGGATACAGTCGTCCACATAAGTTGCATTGACAATCTATAACTTCTTAAAGACTGACGTGTTCATGTACGATTCGCAGGATTTAAAGCTTAATCCAAAGGCGTCAATATACATTTCAACAGTCGTAAACGGCCCTAGTAATACCGTAATGAACTAAATGTCGTATCATGAGTCTTATGTCTTTACGACATTCAACCTATCCTTTACGACAATTTGAATTTACTCGAATATAGCTATTTAAATCCCTACTTTAAAGTGTTAGAGTAGGTTTTAGTATAGTTTTGTGAGATAAGAGTTCATGGAATTTGCGTATTATCGTATAGTAAACAAAAGTATAGGATTGCGCGAGATCAGGTTTCGGCGAAAGGAAGTTGTAATGAGTAATGAGATTTGTCGGTGTGTTTGTCCGGTGAGGGATAAACAGTAAAGATATGCCTATTTATTCATAGTCAAAACATTCGTTTCATCTGATGGAATTAAATTAAAAAAAAAAAAAAAAAAAAAATTAAAAATCATTTATTCAGTAGCTTAAAACTATTTCACAAAATTAGAGTTGGTGCCTCTTTTTAAGCAATAATTATGCTTGTGTTAAGAAACACCGCTCTTCCACATGTTGTAACTGTATAAAGCTAGGTGTACAGGTATTTACATACACTAGAATTTACAATTTACTTAAAAATACTAAATTTACAGCTTACTTAAAGTAGTTACTAAATATTTAAATAAGTTTTGCACAATATTATGAAATTACTAATCTTTTGTTATGTATGTTTGTTTGAATGCATGTGTGTGTTTGTGTGTGTGTGTGTGTATTTTTGCTGTTTACTTGTTGCTTAGTAAGTTTTCAGTATCATTATAGTTTTTTGTTTTTAACCATTTTATTAATTTAATTTTGCATTTATATGTTGTGAGTGAGAATACGTCAATAGATTTATTTATAACATTATACAATAATGCTGATTGTGCTCTTTCTTGTCTCCTTGCATAGGCCGTTTTCAAAATGGGAGCATTGATAACTTTTGTTTTGTTTTTCCTACGTGCAGATGTTTGGACTGGCTTGTATTCGATTTTTTTATGGGTTTTTATGATAATGTTTAGTATGTAGAGTTGTCTTACGGACAATAAGTCAGCAGTCGTATACAGATCGGTTGTGGGAAATCTGTAAGGTTTGAATAACATGACTTTAAGCAGTGATCTTTGTGCTCTCTCTAGTTCTAGAAATTTAGTTTTTGCTGCTCCGCCCCATATTGTAATGCAGTATGTGAGGACTGATTGAACCAGTGAGACATAAATATGTTTTATCATGACATTTGTGGCCACATGCCTGAGATGTTTGAAGACCCAGATAAGCTTTCGGACTCTGGACATGAGACTCTCTATGTGGTCATGCCAGGTTAAGCGCTGGTCAAGATTAACACCCAAATATTTTGTGGTTTTCACCTTATCTATACCTGGGCAGGAGCAGATGTTTTGTGGAGTGTTATCGCAAGTATGGATCCTGATAGAGAAGTTTGTGTCTGGTTGTGTGTGACTGTAGTTTGTGAAACAGATGTAGTAAGTTTTGTTTGTGTTTAATGTTAATAGGTTTCCGTGTAACCATCTAGCAATTTTGGAGAGTCCTCTTTCTGTGGCTGAGCGTACATCCTCCCACGTATCCCCCGAAAATACTATGGCAGTGTCGTCAGCATATGTGAAGATTGTACCCGCATCTATTTGCATATTACATAACTGATTAACATAAATTAAGAAAAGGGTAGGTCCAAGAACACTACCTTGTGGTACTCCGTAGGATAAGGTACGCTCGTCACTGACGAAATTGCCCAATTTTACCTTTTGATTACGGTTTACAAGATAGCTAGTAAAGAGACGAAGAGGGATACCTCTTATACCAATGTCCTCTAAGGTTTTGACAAGAATGGGAACAGAGACTGTATCAAATGCTTTTTTAAGATCTAAAAATACTGACAAACACTTTTTGTTCATATCTACATTATGAACTATGAGAGATGTAAGCGACGAAATAGCATCCTCAGTTGAAATGCCTTTTCTGAAGCCATGTTGGGCGTTTGATAGCACCTTAAATTTATCTAAATAATTAGTTAGTCTACTGTTAATAATCTTTTCAAGAATTTTGGAAATAGAAGGTAAAACTGATATAGGCCTATAATTAGAGATATCATCTCTGTTCCCACTCTTGTACACAGGCGTGACTACAGCTTGTTTTAGAACATTAGGAAAAATCCCTTGATTAAAGCACAGATTTGCTAGGTGTGTTATTACAGGAACTACAATGTCACTGGCTAGTTTTAAGAACTGTGTTGGGATATTGTCCCAGCCAGGCGCACTGTTAGATTTAAGGTTACGTATAAAGGTAGTAAGAACTTCGATTGGATCCGTGTCGAGAAAAACAAATGAGTTCAAAGCGCTAGTGGGTTTGTGGTTATCATTATTATTTTGACAATTTTGTGATAATATAGCCCCAGCAAGACTCTTCCCAATGTCAGAAAAATATTGATTAACTGCATTAACAGATTCTGAAGGTGTGTTCTTTATGTTTAATAATTCGGTATTGTCTACCTTATCTGGTTCAGTCCGGTAGGCTATTTTATTTATAGCTTTCCACATTTTTTTTGGATTTTTGCTTGCTTTAGCTAATTGTTCATTTTCATATTTATGATTTAAGTTTCTAATTAGGTGGTTGCAGTGGTTTCTGTACCTTTTGTATGTTATTTTTAAGATGTTGTTGTCTGGATTGGACTGAACACTTTTTTGCATGCTGTTTCTGTTTCTGATACAACGCAACAACCCCGGTGTAATCCAAGGTTTTATTATCCGATATCTTCTGGGGACTAAAGTGGTGATAGTGCTTTCACTGAGGCACCCTTTGATAGTTTCTATGAAGGTTTCTGTTAGTAAGTTAGGATCGTTTATTGTTAATAATTCTTTGAGATTTTTTCCAGCAAGTATATTTAAGGCTTTGTCATAATTTATATTCGTTTTTGTAACTTGACATGTTCGGTTAATTCGGTTCACAAGTCTAAGTAATATCATGGCATGATCGGTTATTGTTGTGTCTAGAACCAGAATGTCCGGCTTTGAGTACTTTTGTTCTAATTTAAGAATGAAATGGTCTAAACACGTTTTATCTCTTGTTGGGAGGGAATGACCTGGTAGCAAACCGTGCATTGCCATCATATTTAGGTAGTTTAACCTGTTTGTTTGCTCAAATGGTTGTTCATTGCTTTTATTCGTAATATTAATATGAATGTCCCCAGTTACCACTATGTTTTTGCTAGATTTGATGGAATGTAGGTGCGAACTTAGTGAAGATATGAAACAGTTAGCGTCATTGTTTGAGGGAGATCGATATATTCCTAAAATTCTTTCACTTTCGGTTATTATTTCTAAGCACGATGCGTGGGTTAATTTTACCTCCTGAACCATTACTTTGTGTGATTTATTAATATAGGCAACAACACCATCGTTCTGGTTTAGGTGATTAGTAGTTGAAAAATGGATGTAGCCATCTAAACTTGGGACCGGTTTATCGGGGTGTAAGCGACATTCACTAAGGATAATTACATCAATATTAAAATCAAACTGTTTTAAAACAACAATAAGATTGTTTATATTACAGTACACGCTTCGTATGTTTTGAGAAACAATTATAAAGTCCGATTTATTAATACGTATGTGTTGACTAATATTTTCAGTTTTACACTCCATTGACTGGGCTATTGTTAGGTTATCAATTTGGTTTATTGTCGAGAGAGTGTCATCCATTATAATAAACAATAAGAAAGTCTGTCTGTGTAGCATTTCGGTAACATAGTATAAGTATGGAAGTGTCCTTGTAGTTTATTAAAATCTATATATATAAAAGAAGAAGTCCTGACTGACTCATCAACGCACAGCCGAAACTACTAATGTTAGAGAGTTGATTTTTGCACAGTAGGTTACTTTTATAACGTGGGCTAGGGATAAGAAGGGATTTTTGGAAATACCTCCCCTAAGAGGGTTAAAAAGGGGATGAAAAGTTGTATGGGGTACAAGTTTTTTTTTATGCTAGGAACTTGAAACTTTGTAAAAAGGTATTAAAATAAAATGGAAGAAAACTAATTTCAGCGTTTTTGAAAATTCACCCCCTAAGGTGGTAAAAAATGGGTTAAAAGTTTGTATGGAGATTAAGTATTTTGTTGAGCGCGGGACTTGAATTTTTGTTTAAAGGTACACTATTAAAATACAAGAAAAATAATTTCAGCATTTTCAAAAATTCGTCCTTTAAAAGGGTTAAAAAGGGGTTAAAAGTTTGTATGGGGGGAACTTTTTTTTTCAGCTAAAGACTTGAAACTTTGTAGAAAGATTACTTATTAAAAAAACACAAAAAGTACTTTCAGCGTTTTAGAAAATTCCACCCCTTAAGGGGTTAAATAGGGGTGCAATGTTTATATGGGAGAAACTTTATTTATTGAACTAGAGAGTTGAAACTTTGTAGAACGCTTACTTAATCAAATACAGAAAAGTGATTTCAGCGTTTTGAAAAATTCTGCCCCTAAGGGGGTGAATTAACTAAGAATAAAATTCCTTACCTACCTATTTTAATATCTTTGTCATCATCAAAAATCTACGCGGACGAAGTCGCGGGCGGCCGCTAGTTATTAATATAAAGCAATGATCTATGTAATTTATATGTGAAATATTTGGTTTATATATTTTGTTAATGCTGTATTCGGGTGGCCAAAGCAAATAAGATATATTGTGTA
Organism: Apotomis capreana; assembly: GCA_947623375.1. Lineage (NCBI taxonomy): Eukaryota > Metazoa > Arthropoda > Insecta > Lepidoptera > Tortricidae > Apotomis > Apotomis capreana. Next base: position 7,622,649 of record OX392520.1, read on the forward strand.
CATATTTATGTCGTTCTTTTATGTTATTGTTGCGTGTTAATGTACAAAAGATCCGGTTTTTCATGAATATAATAAGTGAAACATTGTGTATGATTTTGCACTGTGTAGGATTGGTAGATGTTGTATAAAGTTTGACAGATTGTAATTTAAGCGCGGGTAAACAGAACGTAGTCCAGTGATGTAAAGCCAAAAAACATGGGTATTGATTGTAGTAGAGAGTTTTACAATAACATAGTATAACTAGTCAGTTTTCTTGGAAAAGTCTCTGAATTTGTGACTCGCATGTTACGTGGATCACAGCTGTAGTTTTACCTTTTTTTAGAAATACTCTTCCCAGAGCCGTCCAGCAAAACTCATATTGCTTTGAGCGTGCCAAGTCCCGCGCTAAATATCGCAGGCGGGCCGCTTTAGGTGTTAAATGCTCCGAGATGTATATGGGGGTTTCAAGTGTGGTATGTCCAAGGTGTTTAGCACATAACTTGTTATCAGTGTTTGCAAGGTTATATTGCTTGCACTTTTTTAAAGAGCTCCGTCTTCCGTATTGTTGACACCATTTGAACGACTATGGGCATATTTTGTTTGTCAGGTTGTCGGCCACGAACTCTGTATATGTCCGAAATATCCGAAGGTGTAATGTTATGACCTATAGTTTTCGATGTAGTTGTGGAATGGAGACTAAGCCTTAATATTGTATGTAAAACCAGTGTATACCGGGTGTGGCTTGTAATAGGAACAATAAATTTAAACATAGATTCTACTCTTCAAACTGAACAACATTTGTTCAGCAACTTAAAAAAAAAACGTTTTTAGAATTTTATAATTTCAAACAAATTAAATATTATTTTCAATGTACGTCGTCCAACATTGCGTTAACCTGAACATTGACATAGCTGTCACTCTACTAATATCGGACATTTCAAAATACATTGCTTCTTTGTCTAAACATTATTTTACAAAATACCATTTAATGCTCGTTATTTTCAGAAGTTGCTTAACAAAATGTTGTTCAGTTTCAAGGGAAGGATATCTATGTTTTAATTTCTTGCTCCTATAGCAGGACCTGGTATAAATAAACACATTTATTTTATTACTGGTATGTCACAAGGGTAAAGGTATTTATAATACAGATTAACAATATGTAGCTAAATAATAATTGACGAATCACCATGCAAATGAGACTACTGGAATGTCAGTGTTAGTATAGCGTTTTGTAGCATTGCATTGTATAGAATATCTATAAACTTTAGGAGTTCTCCTTCATATCGTACATTTTGCTTGGTTTTTATACCATTTACATTGGCATTTATTACTCATTTACTCAAAGGTTAACTAAAAGAGTTTTTAAAGAGAAAAGTTTTTATTTGTACGGTCATTGTAATAACTGTCATTTTTACTATTGACTATGTCAAATTTCATCAGATACTATTGATGCTGACTGTACATGTTTTTTTTTTATTTATTCCTTATTTTTGTCTATAATAAAGTATTTACATACATTACATTACATATATAAGTTCTATCAATAAATACTATTAATGGGGGCTTGAGTTTCAAAACGGTATACTAATGATAATTTTATCGATATCACTGATATACTTTCGTATGTCAGATGGTCAGTACAGAGCCATTTATAGTGAGCTGATAAGTAGATGTCAACATCTAAGACCACCCATGAACCATAACAAATTCTGATAATGCTCACTAACAGAAATTATTCAATTCGACTCTGATACAAAGTTAGGGAGTAGGTATGCCTTGAGGTATTTCTGCGAACTGGTCACGCAATACATATACAATTAAAAATAATGCGTAGTATAAATAATCTTTATTTGAAATTATGCTTCGTTTTGTTGTTTAAAAATATCAAATATGACGTAACACAGACGCCGCATGTCAATTTACTATTTATGTCAATGACTTAACTTTATGTATGCTTGTTTGAAGTGTCAGTTTACTGGAAAATCAATTTTATCGCGATTGGTCAAGGTATGAAACTGTAGGTATGTGGTAACTGGCGTCGGCAATGCTTTGAGTGTCCACTTGCGATGACAGTTGAGGTTAAGTTGAGGTGTGATGCAACGTCTAACACTAACAAATAATCTATTCTATCATAAAATTACTTCGTCCTCGTAACCTTCCTTTTTTACCGTAGTGAGATAAATAGTACATTACTGTAGTCGCCGGGAAAGCAAGGCAGCCGGCAAGCCCTTTTCACTGCTATATGCATGTATAGTGCTTTTCTCAAACATATGCAATGAGAAAAAAAATACACCACTAAAAATATTCAGTTGTTTAGCCTGTTCATGAACACAGACGCCGTGTTTAAAAAATAATTACTTCCCGGCTTAGGATTTCGATTTTGTATGAAATTCCTTTACAGTTCTCTCGAGTTGTTGCGCCCGAAACGTGATACTTCGGAGCCAGTTATGAAGACATCTCATTGCATATTTGAGAAAATATTCTTTCAGAACAATTTTAGAATTAATAGTACAGAAGTCCTTTGCGATGTGATGAGAATCATGAGACCCTGTATGACCCATTTACAGTCTGACCAAAAAGAGTAGAAATTAAAAAGTGGCAATACTGTAGTGCCCTCCCCGTTTTCTTAGATTGATTAAAAAGGGACGACTTTTTTGGTCAGACTGTAAGTAGGTATATTGCGAGAAGATAAATACGTAACAAAATCGTCAAGCATCTTCTAACATTGTTAAGCGTACTTAAGGGCACAACGAGTGACCTCCAGTCACTACCTAACGGTGCAAATGCCTTTTACTTATTGTAACTTTACTTAAGTAGTTTAGTTAGATAGTAGTACCGTTGACACAAAAAAGGGCTTTTGTATACTTTTGGCTAAATAGATACTTCTGCTTTCCCTTGTCACAGATTTTACTATATTTTCTAATTGGTAGCTGGGAAAACAGAATGTTTTTGTATAAATTATAGCTTTTATGGAGCTTGTTGTTAATTTATTCTTCAAGAGATAATTGTTAAAATAAGTATTGTTTTGTTACAGGTAAATTATATTTAGCCATCGGGGTTATTTTTCACCACAAAGAATAAAAACAGTGATCAAAGTAAGTATTACCTAACTCTCTCTTTATAGGTACAAGAAAATCACAAATCTGGAAATGATCACTACTAACGTATATCATTGTAAAGTACGTGTACACATATATCTGTACTGTAGGTATATGAATGTATTTTAACCTATTATTGCGTACATTAAAGTGTTTGCGTAAATAAATAATAAATCCATATTAAGTGTAAATTGACACCAATCATAATACAAAACATATTGAATATGCGCGTATCTACAGCAATAATAGCCCTTATAATAACAAAATTAATAAGTAATCTATCTTGATCGAGTACCAGTTATCACCCTAAAACTATTACGAATCAAAATATAAATTTGGGAAAAGATACCATGCACATAGTCATAGCGTATTGTCGATAAGGACCATTTTTAATTGCAAATTTATACTAGGTATTAGCTGTTTGTTAGGTTCTTTTATTACACCCAATATAGTGGTACTTTTTGAGGATGTCCCTATAGATAGGGAGATTGAATTGTTGTACGGAACATGCATGTGTAATTCTGGAATGTCTTAAGTGCCACGGCGTTTCGTGTATTTACGTCATTACATTGTTGCAGTATGTCGGTTACGACAATTGAAATGTACTGTCGATATCGATATTGTTAAACTTTTCCACCCTATATCTAAACATATTTGCTGTCAGAAAAATCAACATTGACACCTACAATGTGAAGTTAGGGCTACTTTTGGCATGTGTTTTTATTTACCAATAACCGTTTAGAAGGATATTGGTCATCTAAGCCACGTGGCGTTTTCATTTAAAACATTATAGAATCAAATGAGCAGATATTTACTTTTATTTTGTATTTTATGGTTTAGGATTTGGGGTTGATATTCCTTTGAAATTGTTGATGGAGTTATAGCGTTTTGTGATAGAGCTGGTCATATGTGGGTGCAGTGCAATTTAGCTTTTGCAAGCACAAGAGCAAATATTGAGCGATTGATCAATGCGGGATAATATTGAGTAATTACCATTTTCGTTTAATGCCGAAAGGGCTAGAAGGTATGAAGACTATACATTACATTACAGTTCATAAATAGTACCTACTTACATAACTCTGGTGAATTCATGTCCCGTGGGCGGTGAATGTCCAAGATCGCAGGTGTTTACGAATTACCATATGCGATCTGGGGCTTTACGAATTACCGCCCGTGGTTGGTCTGTAAAACTTAACTTTCTGCTCTTAGAGCAGAAAGTGAGATTTTCTCTCGCATAGCGGGCAGAAAATCCCACTTAAGCACGGCCTTTGGCGACGTAAATTTTTATATTTTACAAATCATAATCTATGAAATAATTATAGTTTACATAACCATTAATTAATTGGTCATGGGAATCCCCTAGTAAAAGTAAAATAATGTTTCATTAGGTAGATAATGTACTTAGATATATCTACTTACTTGGCAATTAAGGAATAAACTGGTTTCTCCACCCTATTAATGTTTTTTACCGTATTTACGACATAGTAACCTTGAATTTACCTTATCTAATGGCCAAACCGCTAGTCCTTATTTAAAATGCGACAATTTAATAAGTTGGATAAAGTAGAATTGGATGCTCAAGGTCAACGGAACTCGATAAAAATACCTACTAGAATAGTAACAACGCATTGTATATAAGTTTGTAGTGTAAGGAATTTTAAAAAGGGCAATCAATAACAATAGTTATGACACAGTCGAAGTATTCAGTATCTTGACTTGATAAGAGTTTCATATTGTTACACTGATGAGGCATTTTAAAAACATGTACAGTCTAAGGCTTAATAAAAACAAAACTATGATCGCGTCTTTTGTGTAACGAATGTTAGTCATACAAAAAATATGGGTAACTTTCGGTAGGTAACTGTACACATAAGGAAGCAAATGAGTTTTGTTCTAATTTTAGCCCTTAGCTACATATTTTTCTGAAAACGAGGTTGATTTGAACTCTCGAATGGTCATGTATTTTTAATTGTTAGGTGCTATGGTGCAATCAGAAAAGCATCCATACCCACAGGATAAAACATTACAGCAGAATCATATTAGTAAAACTATCGTGAGACATCTTACCAGTAGGTAAATAATTATAAAAACGGTTTACATTCACGTAAAAATTGTCAGGAATTTTGATCCTCGTAAAAGCTGCATGAGAACTATTACTTGATTGGACGAGCGCGACTTGCACAACAAGTGGCAGCGGTGAGTGGCCGAGCGAAAAGACACTTGTATCGTGCGTACCAAAATCGTGGCACGTGTAAAGCGGTCACCGCAAGCAAACAAGATACTGCTTTTGTCTATTCCTACTGCGATCAAGTTAGTCATGGATTCATGATCATCGCATAGAAAATCCATTTACCGCCTTGAGTCAGAAAATCTGACCTTGCGGTTGCTGATATCATATTTTAATGCTATAAAAAGAGTCATCGTTTGGGAAATCGTTTTTACATTTTTCATGTTTTCTGCAGGTTTTTTCATCTGTAAAATTTTCGAGCGTGGATTTTTCAACTGGTCTATTGACGATTTGCTTGAAGCTTTAGTTCAACATATGTTTGAATATGTTACAATTATAGCTGTTATTTGCACCCACAGATACATTTTTAATTGATACATAAGTCACGTAGACCGCCATTTCCGCAGAAACTAGACGCTTGGAATTAACAACAATTAGTGTCATGACTTGCATCGTTAAATGCGTATAAAATGATATATCATTCGCTACTATACTAAATATGTATGTATGTCAGAAGAGCTAGGTATGAAGAGTAGATGAAAGAAAATTAGCCCAGTCTAGCCGGCTCAGTAAGCAGTACCTAAGCAACTGCGCCACATGCGGTTTCAAAATGACATTTGTCATTTATCTATAGTGCGATAAACACGACTAAAAAGGCGCGCAGGTATGTTTGTGAGATCTCCTGGCAGGTACTTCATCAACAAAAAAACTTCTTCGTGGACGAAGTGGTAGATTTCAGTATGGAATTAGCTTTGAACTGCTACGCAATATCTCCTTTAATACCCTGATTCCGTGACCTCAAGAGGTCAAGAAAGAGAGAGAGAAAGACCCCAAAATCAAGCAAGGTTTTTCCGGTCCACCTGTGTCGCTTTCCGGCAGAGTGAACCACTTCATTGAACGTTGGGTTATGAATGGTGCGAGTTTGGTCTGTTCGTATCGCCCAGCGCCCTGGATGATCTCGTGTCATTTTCGCCGTGTGCTACTTTCTTTGAATATTTTTTTTATACTACGACGGTGGCAAACAAGCATGCGGCCCGCCTGATGTTAAGCAGTTATCGCAGCCTATGCGACGCCAGGAGCGTCACACGCGCGTTGCCGACCCTTTAAGAAGCTATTTACTCCTCTCTTGAAGAATCGCATACTGTAGCCCCCGGGGATAATCTCAGCAGGGAGCTCATTCCACATGCGGAGCATTCGCGGTAGGAAATTCCTCTGGAACACGTTGACAATTTAGGCTGCAATTCCGAAGAATTCCGAGACTCAACGAAATTCAATAAAATCTTCTTAGAAATTGAACACTGACATTCTCGACAGTAGAATGCTCAGAATAGCATCATTTGGACAAAAAGAAACAAGACACTGAAAAAAGGAAGTGATATTCTAACGTTATACACAGACTGTTTTGTTTTACCCGTCTTGATGGGATTAGGGCTGCCACGTTGTGACGAGGGTCACATATTAATACAGGAAACTTAAGCTTACATGTACTTCTTAAAAACTGTACTGCGATACTAATATTAAACCACGTGATTGAACTTTCATGGAGATATAACAATTGTTACCTGATCAGTAATCCCAATTATTTAAGTTTATACATAAGATTTATTTGTAAATTAAACAAGATTGCCAGAATTTATTGAATTGTAACTGGTAAGCTACTCGCAATACGATGGAATGTTTTTTTTTATTTATTTTTTATATTTTATTTAGACGAATATTATTTTGTTTTTGGAGTCCACCACACACATTTTTTTGCAAAATAATGTTAATTATTCGTAAAAACATAACATACGTCAATGAGGGTCTAAAACGTCGATTATACCTTAATTTTCATCCTAAATAATTTAACGTACCTACCACTCAATTGCTTTACGTACGTAACTACGGCTACTTGAACGCTCTTGTGTTATTATATAAGTAGAGTTCAACACAACATTCGAAGCATGTGAGTGGTTACAAATTTTTCAAGTGCCAACCCTAGACTACACTTCTAAATTTAATGTTGTGATTATTATAAATGCGTTTCGTTGCAGTAGGGTGGCGTTCGCGTCAGTAAACTATATTTGTCACCCGACTCTGCTCGAAAATAAGACATAAACTTGGAGTAAAAGGAGCCTAAGTCTAAAGACTTAGAAGGAAGATGTAACATAAGTGAACCGACTTTAAGTTTTAATTAAGACTGCTCGAAAATGTTACATACATCTTCTTTTATTAAAGATGTTTATAGAGGAAGTGTCTGAATTGTTGTAAAACGCAGATTTTATGGAATACCCTTTACTTAGGACGATTTACGTAATCTTAGTTTATTTCTTTCCTTTAAGTTCGTTCTTGTTTCTTGTACTATTAATTAAATCTAAGTAAGGCTGCCTGTTCACTGGAGCAGAGCTGTGTAAAATTGACCATTCATATTCCTCAGAATGCACTTCTTTTTCTTCTTTAAATCAAAGTTTTTTATTTTATCAAAGACGCAGTCTGATTGCTTCAATAGGTTAAAATATATACATTAAATTAAAATAAAATAAATAAACAAGGTTCGGCGAGCTTATTACTATACTTAATATGTTATTATACGATCTTATTGAAACAATTATTATTCAATCAGATAGGTAATTATTTACTACGACGTTCTTCTATTTAGCTCAAAGAGTTGCAATGACAAAATTATTGATTAATCATTGCTATGTCTAGGAAAATATTTTATTCTTTAAGAGTTTTTAGTCATACTCATCAGTCAGGAAAACCACATTGATTAAATAAAACGAATTAATTACAATAATCAATATAACGCTAGTCGTCGATGACGACGATGAGTCATATTAACAATTATAATGGGTGTGGCCTGTTACAGGAACAATTTAAAACAAAATTGTTCAACTAACTTAAAAAAGTCAGTTTTTCCCTGTTAATTGTCCCTAGCAAATAAAATAACATTTTTCACCTATGCCATTCAACATTGATATAGCATTGGTTGTTTAACTACATGACATTGGCTGTCTCGCTTAAATACATATATTATTTCGCTATACATTTTGTTCTTAAAATAAAATATATTTTACAAGTTATTAAATAATCCAAGCTATTTTTAAAAATTGCTTTAGAAATGTGGTTTAGTTTGATTTATTTATCTATTTAATCTTTATTGCACTAAATAAATCTTATCGTACAAAAGGCGGTCTTGCCGTGAGGAATTCTCTATCAGTCAACCTTAGGGCGAAAATTCAAATATGTAGGTGGTCCAAGTAACACATGGGTACATAACACCACATAATTTATAATACTTGCAATATATACATATGATATATGTATAATTATATATAATATATAAATGACTAGAATTTAACGTTTATAACTTATTGCTCCTGTTACACACCACACCCGGTATGTTTGTCTGTTTGCAAATCAACTCCAATGATCATTAATGACCGTTAGCTTCCGCGTTCTCATACAATTGACTTTGAATCATAGAATAGACTCAAGTCTCTATAAACCTGATATTAAAAAACTGTTTTGGAATTGGCTATGTCATTGTTCTTGTTGATCTTTATATTGTTTTTATTTCAATCTTTATCGTCGAATGCAGCTTGCAATTCCTGGAGGTAATGTCAAAGTAGGTACTTAATGTTTATTTTTGTTTATTACGTACATATTCCTTTATACCTTTTACATTTTATTTAGTAGGTATATACAATCTAAAAGTAAATGTAATAAGTAATTATATATATTTGTTTATTTACATTATATGGACCGTAAAAAAATATTCGCTAAGAATTTATGTTGAATGGAATGATATAGGTACTTGAGAATTGATTTTTCTTGACTTTGTATTTGTAGGAAACGATACTTTGTAACTACATTACTTAATATTAAAAATAGTTTTAAAAAAACTTTATACGCTATCAAAGAATGATATATCCATAAACATTAGAGTCATTAGCGTTAACATGACTTTTAAATTGCTCTCTCACGCACTTACTAGTTAGCTTATACTTATACCTAACGCTCCTTTTTTGGGAAGTTGGTTAAAAACGAATAGGGTTCTCTGATAATATTGTAAGTTTGAAAACGTCTGTAAAAAAGTATTTTTTTTATTGTTAACAAGTAAAGCGCAATAATAAAACTGAACATATAGAGGGTCTTATCAGGCTCCATATTTTACAATCATTTTATATTTTTATAATTAGTCAGAAAAATATAGGACGTTTTTAAGAACGATTTTTGGATGACTGGCGTCTTAAGCCCTTATGTATGAGAAGCATCGCTTTCCAATTGAAAGGTGTAATACCTCTAATATATTACTGCTGTCGATGCATCATTAACCTTCGCCTTGGGCTCTGACATATATCTCATTGTTAATGATAAATATACTTGTTAGGTTTGTGACATGGTTGAAACATGTTACAACAACAACAGTAGGGACTAAACCGGTAAATTTTACCATGTATATTAGGTACTGGTAATTTCCATACAAACATTTACCGGTTTGCATTCCCTATTCAACAGACACAAAAGAAGGCGTTCAATATGTTTGGTATTTTTGTAACTATGATAGCAAAATCTTTGCTAATTTTTTGTTAATGATGAATATTTAAATTAAATAGCACAAACTAATTCAACTTCGAACACGTTAGCCTCCTTTTTCATTACTGTTCTCGGGGAAATAAAATGTGGAATGAAAATTACATGAAACGATTGTCTAGAAAATAAAAATAAACTAAAACATATACATAGAAAATAATAAATAATCACTTAAGGCTCCTTATCCGTTCAAAAACGCTGATTGTTTTAGACATTTATGTCTTTTATCAAGATGTTTCTTAACATCTTATCAATGTCTGGAAAGAGCGCAAAGGGCGGTATTGAAGGTAGCTTTTACGAAGCCACGATTGTTCCCTACTGAAGATCTTTATAATGAAGCGGAAGTTTTAAGCGTCCGTAAATTGTTTTTGTTTCGGCCCATACTTTTCACTCATAAGTCAATTCTACAACATCCATCCTATCCTGAATGGTTAAAGAAAAGAGTTTTTAAGATATCCCTACCAACTGTCAAAACTATGTTTGCATAACGTTTTAAAAATTTCTTATTCCCTAATATTTATAACAACATTATTAAAGTATGTGACATAAAGATTTTTGTGGCTAAAATGCGAGTACGGGAGCTCTTACTATCATGGACGTAATGATCAAGCTGAAGAAGCATTGTTAAAGCCTACTCACGTTCTTCTCGCTCCTTGCTCACATTACACTACACTCACTGACACTTACACTCACACTCACAGACAATCAAACAAATTTTTATGAACATTTTTTATTATTACGCCCTAAATGTATTTATCATAGTATTGTTCATTTGTTCGTTTTAATATTTTCTTCTTTAAGGCATGTCTATTCTATAGCCGCATTGTTAATGAACCTGATGTGTATGATACGACTTCCACTAAACAGGCTATGCCTAGTGTGGAAGTCACTGTTAAATTATGTTAAATGTAGTAATGTTCCTTTTGGTAAAATAAAAATTATTCTTATTCTTATTCTATTCTTATGTTACTTAGAACGGCCATTGGGATTTATTGATATATATTTGAAACCTACAGTTTGAATTTTTCATTGCTAATTTTTGTTTCAAAAATTACTCAAAATTTTCAAAAATCACGCAGATAACTGTTTTTTTTTTTTTTACTTTTTTTCGTCTGCACGCAATAATAGCATGAAATAGCTAGGTATGTTACTTATTACTTTCTAGAACTCAGGGTAAAGTATTATTCACTTTAAAAAGTTGGTTGAAATAATCAATACAAGTATTTGCCATAAAGTCTGATTTCCAACCGGCCAGGAAATACGGTGCTGATGTGCCGAAAATAGCTCCCAAAAATATCCTCTCAAAAGTCTTCTCACAAGCATACAACTCGTCCAAGAGAGCCGCGACCACCCCATTGTCCTGAACGCTCCAGTCATAATATGAAATTATTCCTTTTTTTAACACGTTCGCTGCGATATAAGGTCGAAAGACCCGATGCATGTGCTCTCACTCTGTGCGGAGGTGAGAAACGGTGAATTTCCTCTGTTGCGGCGGCTGTAATATGAGTATTTCTGCATGTACAAAAGAGAAAAGTATAGGTTTGAATTTAGGACTTTAAGGGCAGCATAATAAAGCATTAACATTGTGCTAAGGCTTTTCGGCCCGATAACGCACTGGGTGATATTTTTTTCGATTCCTTGCGGATATCGGGTCGAAAGGCCTGACATAGATTACAAGATCATTCCGCCCCCTCCCGCACTGGTTGCAGGTGATTGCATTGTTTACTTCCGATCAGTGTTGTGACGTTATTACCGGGAACGGACGTAATTACGATAGTGTTAATTCAAGACTTTAAAGTGTCTGTGTACATTTTTATATGGTTTAAAACCGTTAATAATGCCTCGACCAAATAAATGATGTAAGTGATGTTAAAGCTGCGTGGGGCACTCACCAGCCGAGAATCAATTAAAAATGTAAAAAATAACCTTTCTGTGTGGAATGTAAGAAACGATTAATGCTTGTTATATTTCTAAAAGGCCCATATCTATTTTTTATCAAACGATATTATAAATAATATGTCGATAAGTTGTTGCCCATCACTAATAACTCTCTATTTTTTCCTGTTATTCAGTGCGGTTTCGGGTTGAAAGACCTTACACCTTTACATATTTATTCCTCTAAAGTAAATAGCAGGAACCCGGGGCGAGGCAAACACTAAGATAACTAACTCTTCTACTACTGATATTGATAGGTAGTTATCGAACATTTTAAGTTTTCGCATAGTTACAGTCTTTAATATCCGTCAATACCTTACTAGGCCTATGAGCCCTACAACGCACTGCTGGATAGTTTAAGTAACAGGCCAATCGGCCTTTTAACGCACCATACGAAAAAACGTCAGTTTCAGTCCCGCAGCGAACGTGTTAAAGGAATAAGGCGTCTTAAGAGCTGAGCACGAATCAACTTCCAATAATGTCGAAACTTCACATAACTTTAGCTTTTTAACGGCATTTAATCGATTAGTAATTAAAAACATCGACAACTAGTTGGCAAAGACCCACATACCGCACTCCGTGATATAAGATCATAAGCGACATCAAATTCCTTTCAATATGTACCCTTTTATAAATAGCGCCGAAGTAGCGGAATATGACGAATTTAATTAATATTCAAGTAGTTATAAGATAATCACTGTTTTGATCATCAATCTAAAGCTGACACGCCCTACTATCAACATTGATGAAAATTCCATTCTTAGATTCTACCACAGAAGATTCTATTACAGTAGGTTCTCTCTATTCATTTTTAGCAAAATTTTGTAAATAGTATTTTACTAGATGTTTGTGTAAAATGCGACGAATAGGCATGATCATAATGTATGTCAAATCAAAGGGAAGTCAATTATTTATCTATGCAATTATTTATCTGGATCAAATGTCTATATGGGATTAACTAAACTTAGACTAGGTTGTTGCTTATTTTCTAACCCCGTACTCTCACCCCCTCATTCTGTTGTAGGACCCGAAAAAACGTCACTAATTTTTTATTTATTTTTTTAATTCAGTTTTAGGGGTCGCTACCGGCGAGTAAAAATCCGAGATAAGTAAATGTTAATAAAACTCGGTTCACATAGTTTTCTTTTTATTTTTTTAGCAGTGATACTGTTTGAATAACTTAATGTATCAATCTAGTTATATAATATCAAGTGAATTATTCTGTGTATCAGAAAAAAAATTAGGTAGTTCATATTGAACTAGATAATTTTTTTGTATATTTTTTTTAATACAATTATGTACGTTCTGTAAGTACTATGATACAAAGAAAAACCTTTTTTTTTTTTCATATCTTTTTCAGATTTTTAAATTGCAGGCAGCGACCCCTAAAACTGAATTAAAAAAATAAATAAAAAATCAGTGACGTTTTTTCGGGTCCTAGAACAGAATGAGGGGGTGAGAGTACGGGGTTAGAAAATAAGCAACACCCTAACTTAGACTGCTCCAAAAATCATTCTTACGGATGTGTTCCATGGTTTATTACCCTTGTCTTATAGAAAAGCGTTTAATAGAATGTTTCATTTCATAGCCTTTTTCTATGAAACCATAAAATATTTCGGAATGTTATAGAATCAAAACCTAACCTTACCTAATTTAATCTAAAAATTATGACTTCAGCGGACTTATGATGGTTGGTTGGTTGATAAACACAACCATCATAGACCCCCAGGAGAAAAAATGTCTTAGAATTTAAAATTAGATGAAATTAAGCTTTCATGTTTATTTATTACAGAATGATCTTCTATATTGAAAACGCAGACAAAGGGCTGTGCTGTGATGTGATACACTTCCCATAACCTTGCTAAAGATTTTGCAATAATTTTCCCAATAACCAAAAAAAACTCAACATACGATAATTACAAAACCACGATCCACCGTTTAATACTAACCGAATTGCAATCACTTGCTAAAGTGACTCTAATTGTAAAGGGTTAACGTATATTTCAGTTTGGAACCAGTTCAGTTATACGTGCTAATATAATTATTGTAGTAATGCGAAATGTGAAATAATATATGGTTTTCGTAATTTTTTTGGTTTTCTTTGACATCTTAAACAAAAAAAGTTCAAGGATAAGAATATCACCATTTGAAGTAACTTTAAATGTTAGGTAAACTTGTAGTGTTAAAACATTTTTCGTCGTATTTCGTCGTTTAAACTCGTATTTATTTCTATAGAAAAAAAAAAGTTAGATAAAAGAAAAAAAAATTACATATAAATGCGAGCTTAACCGACAAAATACGATGGCAATTTAACAAAACTTTATTCATTATATTTGTACCTACTATATAACATTTTTTTTTGATAAATACGTTTCTGATAACCGTTTTTCTTCCTTCTAATTACAATTCAGTTTAAAATTTGATTAAATTAATACTGTATGTTATCTACGTTTTTTTCTGCTTGTTTTCCGGTATGATCGCTCATTTAGAATTTATTTCAAATATTATTTATAATCTTTGGAAAATACGAGAGTTTACTACATATTTTAATATTCACAAATGTATGACTGGTGAGTTACTTTTGGCTTGCTTCTCAACCGTGATCTCCTTTTAGTGGATATAAACTTTACCCTTGTGGCCTACTTACAGCTTCAAATTGAACTTCATTATTTATTCCATTTCGTTTTATCAAAAAGCCCGCATTTCAATAACGAGTTCATCGACCGCCAAAACACGTGTATTATGCCTAACCGAATTAGGTAATGTGATTCCGAAAGCCGCGCGTTTGAAGCGTATCGAAACATAGGAAGTTGGCCATAATTCTTACGAGCTAGCATAATGCTTGTTACGGTCTGGGTTTATTATTTTTTATTCTAAATACCATCACCTGATGTAAAGTGACAATAAGGCCAAATAAGGCCTAAAGTGAATGCTTATTAAAAAAAGTGCGTTAAGTATCTAGTTTTATTTTCGTATTGGTCATGCAAATATAATTGGTTGAGGCGACACGACTAATTAATAAGAGTGAACCGCTACAACTGGATACGAACGCGCGCCGCGTTTGCCTGAAGAAAAGCCGTTCCGTGCGCGCGCTGGAGCGTAGGCAATTTGACTTCCTTGAAAATTTGTTTTCGTTTATCCTCTAGAAACCTCTGTCACCCTCCAAGCTTTAACGCACATTCTTACACAAAAAAAAACACGTCGACTCGTTAGTCCGTAGTTTGTTCATAAATATTCATTAATACCAGGCGATCCCCGGCATCCCCTAAGGCAAGATGTTAAGATTTATTAACTCGACTAAAAAATGGTTTTAGGGGCCTGACCCTGCACGGAGATTTCATCAGTTTTTAACAGTGAAAGTAGGTATTATGAACACGTATGATATTCTGTTTTAAACGTTGCTGCTTAAACATTAATCCATTGATAATTATCAGGTATAAAACCGGGATATGTGGAGAAATTAGAGGAAAGCCTTTGCCCCGCAACACTGGGACACTCTTAACTCTTACCTAAATAAGAACAATAAAAAACATGTATTATAATAATCGCGACTGATTTTGAATCACTAAAATTTTAAGTTATTTTTGCTAAACTCTGAAATGACAATATATTGATACTTTCTAACTAAGCAGACCACAAAAATACAATACACTCAAGAACAGGTGTTCCAAAAGTCTAAACTCGCCATGCTAGTCCTAACTATGATACTCTAACCATGGCCGTTTTAATTCGAAATTTGAATAGTTTAAAAATAAAGCGAACCCGTTTTGACCATAGAGTATTGTTTGCTTTTTATTGCTTTTTTCCTGCGTTTTGTGAAAATGAAAATGGAATGTTTAGATTGAAGATAAGTTTGATTTATTTAACGTTTTCCTATTTGGTGAAAAAAAGCTTACATAAATCAAAATTATAGTGATGTATGTAAAATCCGTTGACAAATGAAATTTAAATAAATACATTTTGTTAGTATAATGAGGTTGGTTTTTGTTACAGGTAAATCAATGATGTACTCAAATGCCACGTTGATGAAGAAAGGTAAATGTATCTCAGAAATATGTCAGGACTCCGGCCGAGTTGATATTCCAAAATACTTTAGCCCTTTTAAGGCTCGCCTCGACCAGAGAGGGCTTAAAGCCTTTTAAGCTGATTAGCCCCCAAACCAAGCGACTAGATTCTCAGAGCTGTAGCCTTTAGTGGTGATATTTTTGACGGATGCCTTTAGAATCCTTGAATTTACCCCTAAGTATGGTGGATAGCAGACGCAGCGTGGGAAGGCTTCCAATAAGACAGACGATCTCGTAATGATCACGGGAAGCTGTTAGCTGACAGTATCTAGTAGACATCTATCGGCTGTTATAATGACAATGAATAAGTTTTTGATATTTTTTGTGTCGCGCATTTATTGCAGACTGAGTAGAGATTCATCAAAATCAATCAAATAAGCCCAAACGTGATGGGTCTTTCTTGTGCTGCTTAGGAGTTCCTACGGCCATTTTTCCGTCTTTATCGTCATCATATCCAAGATACCAAATTATTTTATAGTCTCGTAAAGTACAAAGCAAAGCTTCATTTCGATATGATATTTAGAGATAGGTTCATATTGATTTCCACGATTTGATTACATTGTTGGTCAAAAACTGACATAAAATAGTACATTACGTTACCCTAGGCCACATGGATTTGCCCGCTACGCGAGAAAGTCTCACTTCCTGGTTTTATAACCTTACACCTGCCTACTGAGCCGGCGCTCCCGAGTTCGGATCCCGGCCAGGGCATATATTTGTGTGATGAACTCGAATATTTGTGTTTGGGTCATGGTTGTTCTATGTATATAAGTATTTATCTATATAAGTATGTACATAATATCGTCGTCTAGTATAACACAAGCCTTCTTGAGCTTAATTTGGGACTAGATCGATTTGTGTGAGGTTGTCTGATATTTATTTATTATTTATTTATTTATAATACGTTAAATAGACAAACCAAAATAACAAAAAAAAAACGAATGTACTATTACATACTTAGATCGGTGTGTTCGTGAATGTCCCAGACTGCGGGTGTTTGTGATCAAGTATGCGATCTGGGAATTACCGCCCGTGGTTTGTTTAAAGTTGTACGTCTTGCCTTGGCAAGGAAGCGAGATTTTCTCCCCACGTGCAGAATATCCCCCTTACGGTCTGCGGGCTACGTATATTTAGTTTAAGTGAAGGCAACAAAAGCATCCTAAAATGGATTAACATAACCTTACTGCCTACACTTAACACCTCATCCTGAGAACGTCAAACGCCTGTCTATCTGTCAAGCTAAAAGTAGATTATTTACCATAATTCTGATCAGCATTGAAAATCGATGAATACAGATGAGTCGATAGTTTTCAACAATCGACTCGCTCCACTGAACCGATGCCCGATTCATATGCAGACTACTTGATTTACATAACTATGAGATTTGGTATCGATTGTTAGAATTAGGCGATAATCGAATGTATTAAAATATATTAGAGCAAACAATAGAGGCTTGTGATTTTGAATCAAAGGACTATTGTCAAATTTAAACTTCTTTCGGTCACAATTTTAGGAAAATAACAGTTAAGATTTTTAGTTTACGTTTAGTATTGCTATTAGAAAACCAGTTGTTTTGATAACTCAACGACAAAATCTAGAACTTGAAGTTGAAATTTATTAAAAGCCTTATATGCCTTTTAGATTTTCAAAATTGGTTGACAAATGACGGAGCTCTGAGAGCCCTATAAAAACCAAACGCGTCGAGTTCTTTTTCTTTTTGCAAACTGGGAACAATGTTATGTTCTTGTGCCAAAGTTAACGGCAATTCTTTGACTTGTTAATCGTCCGTCTTTAAGGAATGACAGAAACGACCTACATTTGAATTACTTATTATAAATATTGACGACGCGGTTGGCTCAGTCTGTAAGCGCTTGCCTACTGAGCCGGCGGTCCCGGGTTCGAATCCCGGCCAGGGCAAATATTTGTGTGATGAACTTGAATATTCGTGCTTGGGTCAATGGTTGTTCTATGTATTTAAGTATATAAGTATGTGTTCATTATAGTATTCGTTGACCCCCCACCCGCGCTACCCCGCGCCCTTGTTCCCTCTTATGATGACATTGACAGACGGATTTGATGTGCACTCCTATTAACACGCGAGTGAGGTGCCTTCTTACCATGTGAATCCTGGAAACCTGTGCCGTGCCGTTATCCCGCGGGACCCTACCTCCTGGAGCTCATATCAGGTACGTGCACACAACGACGTGACATATATATAGTATTATTTTGGAAATTGTTTGTCCCTTAACCCCAACTTGAACAGTATGTATATCGTCGTCTGGTACCCATAACACAAGCCTTCTTGAGCTTAATTTGAGACTAGATCGATTTGTGTGAGGTTGTCTGATATTTATTATTATTGACACAAATGTAAATTATGAAGGAAAAATGTAATGTGATCCACTGCATTGTAAGCAGGACTCGAACCTGCGTTTCCGGCAGTGCTCTCCCAACTGAGCTATCACGTAATAGTTACGTCATTTAGAAAGTAGGTACCTAAATAGTGTTTATTTCGACCATTGTCCCCTTAGCTTTTATTGACTATTTTTACGACTAGTAAGTTACGCTTCTGCATGTAATAATGGTGTCGTATTTATTCAGTTCTCGTATAGCTTAGGCTATCGGAGGCGATTATCGGAACCGTTAAAAAAGACGCGAAACTTTAGCCAAATGCACAATGTGATGGGAATCTTAAGTTATGAGCAATGGGTTAATAGGGTTCCACGTGGGACTTATTACTAAGTAAAAACCGGCCAGGTGCGAGTTGGACTCGCGCACCGAGGGTTCCGTACGACATTTTTTTTGTTTTTTTTTTCTATTTGATGTTAAAGCGGCAACAGAAATACATCATCATCATCAGCCTTCTTGAGCTTAATTTGGGACTAGATCGATTTGTGTAAGGTGGTCCGATATTTATTTATTTTATCATCTGTGAAAACTTCAATCGTCTAGCCATCACGGTTTATGAGATCCAGCCTGGTGTCAGTCTCAAGCAAAAAAACGGCAAAAAAATCACGTGTGTTGTACGTGGGAGCCCCAATTAAATATTTATTTTATTCTGTTTTTGGTATTTGTTGTTGTAACAGCAACAGAAATGCCTCATCTGCGGAAATTTTAACTATCTAGCCTGGTGACAGACGGACAGATGGACAGCGGAAGCTTAGTAATAGGGTCCCATATTAACCCTTTAGATACGGAACTCTAAAAAGAAGGGCTACATACAAAATTTTGTGATTATACTCAAGGCACCTCTTTGTGCTATGTCGAAGAGCTTGGATTTCCTGCAGATCATCATTTCTGACTCTATCGCGTAAGAAAACTCCGAGCATAGCTCGCTCTATTGCTCTTTGCTAGTAATAGAGGCAGATATTATTCGCTTCAGATATTACGCCATTTCTCGCGATTCACAGACAATTTTGCACTCATGCAAAGGTCAGCCGACAGCCGATTTGATCAAGTCGGTCCATCGCACGGCTGATCTTTCACGTGATCTGGTTCCTTCTACTTTGCCCTGGACGATGACGCTCTATGGAGTTATTGTTTCCTAGTGTATACTACATACTAAAAGCAATAACATAGTTTACAATAGGTAATATTGCCAAACATAACCCTAAAAACTCCAACGGAAGCGGCAGAACCCCAATCAATAACCTTCTTGTGCTTTTTAAACAACGAAACAATGTTTCTAATACGTGCCGGTATTTGGGACGAGAGAGCGAGATGCCAGATAAAATTGACTATGGAAAGAACAGGATGGAGGGTACTATTTTTTGACTGATGACTTCATGTAGCCGGGACACGTTTTGGTATAACGTATTAGTTTTATAAGTGTTTTTTGTGAAGGGAACACTTGATCTTTGTCGAGTATTGAACCCTTCGTAGTAGGTGGTAATGGTACCGACTAAATATTATCAGAGACGAGCTACATAGAATAGAATAGAATACTCTTTATTGCACACCTCAAGAAGAAAGAAATACAAATACAAATGACACTTAATATTACAATAGAGGCAAACAATAGGCGATCTTATGAGGCTACATATGAGTTATTATTGACACGAAGGTAAATTATGAAGGAAAAATGTAATGTGATCAACTGGAATGTAAGCAGGACTCGAACCTGCGACCCTAAGTTTCCGGCAGTGCTCTCCCAACTGAGCTATCACATCGTTACGTCAATCACACCAAATGTTTCATTCCATAATTCTACGCTACTGGAGCGCCCTCTGCGTCATATATATGTCTTTTTTTTAACTTTCTTTTTAACCGTAAACTGTTTGAGACTGTTATAAAACAAACCTAACCTAACCTAATCCAGAGGATATTTGCGAGAATTATGAAAAAAATATGACTACAGAGAAATAAAAATTCTGCGAAATGATATTTCGGTGAAATGAAACAAGGAAATAAGTTCCTAGAAGTCTTTTTTTTCTGAAATAATGAACACACCATTTAAAACGGATTGTTAATACAGTTCAAAAATTCGATGAACATAATGGGGAATGGTTTAATTTGTTTCAAGTCTTGAATTTTGTTTATAGGTACGAATAACTTCCCTCGTTCCATAAAAAAAAAAACTTTTTTTACCCCTGTTACAACTGATATTTTTTTTCTACTTGGCCTGGGGCTTTGGATCTCCTTTATTGTATTTGCACGCATTTAAGTATATTTTATTGGAAAAAAAAATAATTGATTAAAATATAATGTATGACTGTGACTTTTTTATTGATTGTTAAATCTATGAACAAATTGTCATACGCCCATCAAATAAGTCATTCTTATACATCTGGCTTAATAGAAAGCATAACCCCTGTTTGGGTAATCGGTTAAAACAACCGGCAAGTGAATAAACATCCTAAGTTACTTCCTTAGGGGAAGCTTAATCAAACTGCACCAGTTCATCCCCGGTCTCCCCTAGAGTTAGTGCGCTTACCAAACATACTCGGCCTACTTTCCCTGTCCCTCCCTAAATTGTAGGGTGACAAAGTATAGGGGGTTTCGAAGATAGAAAAAGAAAAAAAATATTTTCGTCAGTGCTTAAATTATATAAATAAACACAAAAACAAGATACATACAAAAAAGGCAATATAAAGTAGGCTTGTTTAATTTTTAAATTAATCAATTACGATGTTAAAAACAGTGTTAGTTGATTAAATGCATCTTGTTGTATTTAAGATGGATTTAAATACAAATAGATATGAACAAAGAATATCTATTTTGGGTCTGTTTAACTTCCGTAGATAAACCTATTCCCTGATTAAAGGCTCTGGGAATGTCATTAATCTATCCTTAGTACTCTCACCTTCGCCTACAAAAAGGGTTTGGATTATGCCATGCCAGTTAGTTTCTGTTCAGCCGAATGGAAAAATACTTTAGCAATATTTATATCGACTGATCTTTATTCCATATATTATGAACATACGCCTACAATTGACCATACAAATACATTCAATACACTCATACATAGTACGAAGACACACACACGCGTGTGAGGAACATTAACACAAATTAATAACACAATATCGAAAAACAATTAATTACCACGCAATCTCACGCTCGTACTTAACGGCATACAACTGTGAGTCATACAACCCATCCATTCAAATCCAAATGTCCTAAGAACCTTGGACATCTCACACCAATACTATGTTTTGAAATATTTGTCGCTAATATATCGGGATTTGTCTCATGAATCTAAAAATACATGGTTACAGTAGCCTTGACGTTGCCATGGTGATGAGAGGCGGCGGTATGGCGCCAAACGATCATTTGACAGTTATTATGATCAAACACTCTCGCAAAAAAAAAAAAAACGGGTTTTTTTTGTTGTATACCTAATTTGCCAATGCCAGTCATTGCGCTGTTATCATTTAAACTGCGCTATGAGTTTGACAATGTTCCTTTTACGTGAGATTAGGTATACGTATGTACCTACTTTTTGCTTAACTAGTTTTCACGAATAATTTATTTCGCATCAGTTTCATTTTCTAACTCATGCCTTTCTTCGAAATTCGGTATTTTGTATCGTTGTGAAAAGCCCATTAGGTTAGGTTTGTCTTGTTATTGTTCTGAAATGTGTACAGTTTGATAAAAAATAATAATTAGGATAAAAAGTCAGATTCACTGATAGTGAAGACTTAACAGCCTAACTGCTAACACAGTGCAAGTCACAATTAAAAATAATAGTTTTTCTGCGTATATTCTCATTTCTGATTCAATCACTTAGAGATAGAGACAGTATTGGTTTCTGTCTTGACACAAATTCCATATCCCCGCCTGTTTGAGTTGTGGAGTGCTTTGCTATACTAACACCAAAGCAAGCTTTAATCAAATCGAAATCACACAATAGTGTTTGCGAGCGTCATTCACACGATTTATGTATTCATTGTACGTTTGATTAAACCCGGATTTCGATACAATGATCCATTCTATGCCTTAACCCCGGCTTTACACTACTCGCGAGGTTCACTGAAGTATTGCTTCCTCTAGACTAACATCGTCCAACCTCGGTCAACTTCGCGAGTTGTGTAAAGCCAGGGTAACCTTTGAATAGTAGCTTCGGTAGCTTCAAATGTTTAGAAAACGCAACGAAGAAAAAAAAAGAAAGTCAAGCCGTCAACCTGTCAAATCGGCTCTTCATATAATATTATTTTTCTTCACATTTTTGTTTATTAGACCATTGAAACACAAATAGTTCTGTTGCAAATATCCCCCTTTGTAAGCACGCATGTGGGCAAAGTTCCAAAGATAATATCTTGGAAAATTTTCAATATTTTTTGAATTGACACATCATTTTCAACAAGGACGCCTTAGCTGCTAAGTAACGGCACATGCGCCGTCCGAGAGCGCTCCATACGCCGACTCCGGCCGTCATTTCTAGCTGACAGCGTCTGCCACCGTTTCTGCCAGCTTTGTTTATCTTCCGGACTTTCCTTAAATTCTGCAAGATACGTTTCATCAGCCCAGGTGTATTTTATACGTCCTGTGAAATCCGTGTTCGTTTTTATACGCTATTGTTGTTTGTGTTTTTGCTTTCAATTGTGTAGTGTACTTAAATGTCGATTCCTCCATCTCAGGCCGACAGCCAGCTCAATAGCCAGTCGCCTGTTTACGTACAGTGCCCCCACTGCATACATCCCAAATTCCTTAAAGGACAACGAGGCCTTCGCATTCATCTGGGCAAATCTCACAAGTCTACAAACAGCCAACCTTCGTCTACTAACCCTTTAACCCCCGCCGCCGCTCCACATGATGCTGTTCCTCTCTCCACTACCTTATGCATTCATAAGAAGGCTTTCCCGGTTATCAAACGTATCCCTAGAGGCGCTAGATTTACCGTCGCATCGAGTCTCACAAAGGCAATCGACGAATGCGTCAGTGAAAACTCTCCTTCCAGCTGGGAAAACCTTCTTCTATTTGCATTTAATACCCTACACGTGTCCAAAAAAGATCCTCGTCAGTCACTTACCTCCAAAATTAAATTGAACTGCTCTCGTCAAAATAACATTGATTTATCACAAAGTTATTCCCATACCCAGATGAAACCACGTGACATTTTCAAAATAGTAGAGTCTAAAGTGAACGATGGGGATCTAAAAGGCGCCGCTCAAATCCTATTTTCTAGCGATACCTCAGCTCCAGATACGCCTGAAACCCTTGCTGCCCTGCGAAACAAACACCCGCCGGCCCCTTCAACACAGATCAATCCTGATCCGCCCAACCCTGCTCTGCCTTGTCTGCAAGCATCTGAAGATGCAGTAATGGCCGCAATCTTGGCGTTCAAGAACGGGTCTTCTGGCGGTTTGGACGGCTTAACTTCCCAGCATCTCAAAGACCTGACTATTGGTGTTCCTGGTGGTAGGAACAACGACCTACTAGCTAGCTTGACACGTCTTTTGAATCTTATGCTTGCAGGCAAGGTAGACCACAGTGTTGCTCCCACGCTTTACGGTGCCAACCTCTGTGCATTACGTAAAAAAGATGGTGGCATCCGTCCCATAGCCATTGGAACTACGTACAGAAGGTTAGCATCCAAAGTCTGTTGTAGAAGCATCTCCCAAGACCTAGCAGTCAAATTTCAACCTACTCAACTTGGATTTGGCTCAAAAGGTGGATGCGAAGCTGCCGTACATGCCTGTCGAACCTTTCTCTGTTCCTCCAAGGAACAGGTACTAGTTAAAGTGGATGTTAAAAATGCATTTAACTCCGTAAACCGCGGCGCCTTACTTTCAGAAATCCAAAAAAATATCCCCTGTGTGTATCCTTACCTCTGGCAGTGCTACAGCTCGCCTTCACACCTTATGTATAGAGACCACAGCATTCTCTCGTCAGTCGGCTGTCAGCAAGGCGACCCTCTCGGCCCGGCCATTTTTAGCCTAGCAATTCATCCTATAATCTCGACTCTAAAATCAAAATTCAATATCTGGTACCTCGATGACGGAACCCTCGGAGGTGATGCGAATACGGTCCTTTCGGATCTGTCATCCTTAATTTCAAAATTTAAAGCAATTGACCTAGATTTAAACATGAGTAAATGCGAACTATACATAAGTCCAGACAATGGCAATAGATCTCAAATTGCTCAAAACTTTGAAATTTTATGTCCGGGCATAAAGATCTTAACTGAGAAATCGCTTCACCTCCTAGGCGCCCCTATTTTCGAGGAGTCCTACCCAGACTTCATCGAAAAACAATTACATAGCATTTCACAACATTCGGACCGGTTGCTCAAAATTTGTGCCCATATGGCCTTTTTCATCATTCGTTTCTGCCTTTTCGCCCCAAAGTTGACATACGCAATAAGATGCAGTCCATTGTGGAAATTTCCAAACTTATGCGAAAAAGTAGACAACTCCATCCGTCTTCAATTGGAACACATTTTAAACATCCGCTTTGACGACAGGCAGTTCGTGCAAGCTACCCTCCCAATTCGGTTCGGTGGTGTCGGTGTAAGGCAGATCTCCAGTCTCGTTCTTCCTGCATTCCTTTCCTCTGTGTACAGTACACTACCCCTGACAGGAGGAATTCTCTCACCAGCATTACCTGACCCTGAGATTGCGTACTTGTTGGAGGCCGAAGAAGCCTGGCGATTAGCCTGCCCCGGAAAAGACCTCCCATCAAATAGGCATATTCAGAGGGTCTGGGACGAACCAATCTGCTGCCAGGCCCGCGATTGGCTCCTGAGCTCATCTATATGCAACTCCGAAAAGGCCCGACTTTTAGCGTCCTCCCAAAGGGAATCAGGCTACTGGCTTAACGCGTATCCTTCTGCTCATTGCGCAACTTTATTAGACAACAATTCGCTGAGGCTCGCCGTCGGTCTCCGTTTAGGCGCCAAAATTGTTGTCCCCCACCGGTGTCCCTGCGGCAGCACAGTCGATTGTTTTGGACACCACGGCCTTTCCTGCAGGAAGAGCGCAGGCCGCTTTTCCCGCCACGCTTGTCTCAACGATGTAATCCGTCGGGCCCTTGCCAGGGTTAACGTGCCAGCTGTACTAGAACCACCTGGCCTCGCACGTGACGATGGCAAGAGACCCGACGGAATGACCCTCATTCCATGGCAAATGGGACGGCCTCTCATCTGGGACGCTACTTGCGTAGACACCCTGGCTCCGTCCCATTTGTCCAGTACGTCGCTGAGAGCTGGCGGAGCAGCGGTTTGCGCTGAGGCTGCAAAGCGCCGCAAATATGTAGGTCTCTCTAATAACTTCATATTTGCGGCGTTCGCAGTGGAGACACTCGGACCGTGGAGTCCGGACGCCCACAAACTTTACTCTTTAAGCAAAAAAAAACTTTCCGAATGTTCTTCGGACCACAGAGCCGGCTCATTCCTCGGCCAAAGGATTAGCTTGGCTATTCAACGGGGGAATGTAGCCGGCATCATGGGTACCCTGCCGCAGGGCCATGATCTGGGGGACATCGGTTTTGTTAGTTAATTTTATTTGGGTTAAGTTGTGTACTGTTAATTTTTACTTGTGTTTCGTTTACGAAGAACTAGATATAGTATATATGTAATCTGTGTGTATAAATTGTTCGGGATACATCGGCGATATCATAACGATGAGGCTCCATTCCTAGAATCAAATATACGTTGGTTGGTCGCGACCCCTCCCACGACCAATTGCATCGAATTTTAAACAAACAACCAATAAAATACAGTTTACATACTTAACTTCTGAAAATCATAAGAGAGGACCTTCTGAGTTCTGCTCAATCCATACTAATATTATAAATGCGAAAGTGTGTCTGTCTGTCTGTTACCTCTTCACGCTTAAACCGCTGAATCGATTTTGGTGAAATTTGGCATAGTGATAGTTTAAGATCCGAGGAAGGACATAGGATAGTTTCATCCTGGAAATTATACATAAAAAGATTGAAAAGTCAGTGAACATTTCTGTTGGAGTGCGGTGACCCTGTAGAAAATGTAATTATTAGCTTTTGCTTAGGCGCTTTTAATAATCCCTTTTATCAAGTTCCACGCGTACGTAGTCGCGGGCAAAAGCCAGTGAGGATATAATTGTAATCACGGAAAAAAGCAAAGGATAACTAAATAGATAAATTTTCACTTGAGAACTCGCTGACCGAGCGAGTGAAGCGTCTCTGTTTCAGCTTGGCCAATAAACTTTCTTATGTTCGTTCGTCCGGATTTCCGGCTGTTTTCGCTTACAGGCCGCGTTTCCCAACCGACTGTTACCAAACTGAAATTTTGTGAGCAGGTTTGTGCTCTTGTGCGCTTTTTGTAGTGTTTAGCTTTCCGATTTTTTTTAAATTTGAGATACCTATAAGGTTCAACGTAAAAGAAGTCATAATTCAACCACTTGGAAAGATAATCTTGAGGTCTACAGCTCACAGCAGAATCACTAGTTTTTATAAAGATATATACCCTTATAAATCCATTGAGATCTCAGCCACTCATAAACCATGCAATATAGCGATAAAAACAAACGACATCCCACCAATTTGTTGTCAATAAAAACATAACTTTTTCTTCGCATAATTTAAATCGACGGCGACTTTATTCAAAATAAATAAAAGATATTTTAGAATGATATCAATAACGCAACTTTGAGGTATACAGGATGGATTCTCAGTCGTGAGTTTATTTTTCAAATGTAATTTCTTAACATGATTAAGAATATTCATCTAGTGAATACAAAAGGTACCTTATTAAATAATAAATAATTATTATTACGTCAAAGCTTTTAGATCTAGCAATACAATAGAACAATTATTTATTGCACACCACCAAGATTTTTTTGCAATTGAAACGTTAATTTAAAAACTGTAGACATTACATTATTAACTTACATTCTTTCTACATAACTTGATGTGACAGTTCAAGTGCGTTTAACATTATAATTATAAGATCTGCCTTATTTATCAATCTCTGGCCCCTAACCTGCGACTCAAAACGCTGAAATTTTAGACAGGTTTTTTACGATATAATCCAGGAAGAAAAGACGACTTATTCTAATTTTTTAGGGAAATGAAGATCTTAGCGAACGTCTGCAGTGATAAAAGAAGAAATAACACTAAGAAAGGGCACTAATTAAATCTGTTCTTGTAAATCTATTCATTGTAACTTTTGCGCCGGGGACAACTCGAGGGGGACTTTTTGACTAGGCTTAAGCTAGTCTTAAGTTGGATATTTTTTATTGTATTGACATGGTTTTTATTTAAATAAACGATTATTCACTATTCAACATAAGGTGTTAACACTAAGACAAGAATCTTGGGTGCAAAATGTGTAAACGTCGAAACAGAGTGAGAATAAATATAAATATATATTCATTCTCACTCGCACAACTCACCCTGTATACAATCATTGTTTTACAATCGATGTTATAATGCCACCCGCCGCGAGTCTAGCCAAACCGTAAAATTACGTTTTCCATATCAAATATCGGAATTCTTTTGTTTCCGTCAAATTATACGCTTTTTACAACAACCCTATTTTGATGTAGTGGATATAATTTTCATGTTAATTTTGAAGTTTCAAAAAAATGTTTGACAGGCGGACTGCCATATTTATTTAAATTAAAAAAAACAGAGCCTGTCGGTTTACTAGATAATAATATCTTTAGGTAAATAGTGAGTCAGTAATATGATATACTACTACATTTTTTAAACAACCGCAGTCGAATAAAAAGTATCTTTAGATGGCTAACTATCAATGTACCAAAATTGATTAAAAACTATCTAGCTGTTTTGGCGTTACGAGGCTGCTAAGAATTTCGAGTCGAAAATGACTAGTCTTTAGATTAGACTTCGACTTTGACTTTGAAAAATAATTATAATCAGAAACTCTATGGATTTTAGAACCACGATATGCTACAAGATGTCCTAACCTTAGTATGACATTGTAATCAATAGTGGTACAAAAAAAAACAGATGAGCAGCGTTCGGGAAGCTGCGCAATATCTTATCGTCCCAAATACCGCAGTGTCTTAAGACGAAAGTTTTTAACCGATGTGTGTTACCAGTACACAGTACAGTAGGCACTGAAACGTGGTCGCTCACAATGGGCCTCATAAGAAGGCCCAATGTTACTCAAACAGCAATAGAGCGAGCTATGCTCGGAGTTTTGCCTGTAAGCAAATAAGTATAACGGGTTAGCGTAAATTAACTGGCACGTTTTTACGGGTATTGCGGATTAGCAACGCAATATTATTATTTTAATTAATATGGATTTCCGCAAAGTAACGCGTGAATCGATTAATTATTTGATATGATGTGGACGAAAAAAAATGATAACGTAGATCGCGCCCATTACAAAATTATATTATGTAAAGACATAAACGTAATACAGGTAGGAACATTACTAGACTGGCCTGACAGTGATAGTGTCATCTGAGTAATATACAATTGACCTATTAAAATTGTAAAGCTGGATTTAAATGTAAAAAAGTTAATATGATAACATAATTCAAAGATTTTATTTACATTTGAAATTTTACACCTGTCTTTAACTTAAACGATGTTCAAAAGATGCTAGGGTTGATATTATGTGCAAATTTTAACACTAATGTTTAAGTAACAAACTGTATCTCAAAAATGGATAGAAATATTTACATAGTTTATTGGTGGAAAATGAAGTACTCAGTCTGAACATTTCCCTGTTTGCTTAAAAGTCCCTCGTTCTATTCCACTCTGTATATATCAAATCTACCTCTTCGGTACACGGCTCTATTCAATTGTTGCTCGGATTAAGTTCAGGTGCAAAACATTACCTATACCTTAGGGCCCTTACAGACGCAACTTACGTCGACGGCAGCCGGCAACGCGTCGACGGCAGCCGTCGACAAGTTGTACTACGTATAGGAAAGTGCCGTTCGTCTGTAAGGGCCCTTAGAGGCTCGAACAACTTTATTGGTCTCATAATAATCCAAACGTTACACAATCGTGAGCTTACAAGCGTAAGCCTAATCTCGATGACCACGTGCTACAAAATTCAATGACATCGTGACGTCACGACCGCAATATGGCGGGCAGCTGCCGGTCACGAAACAAAAGAAGATCGGCCTTATAACAGCATTTTTAGGGTTCCGTAGCCAAATGGCAAAAAACGGAACCCTTATAGATTCGTCATGTCTGTCTGTCTGTCCGTCTGTCCGTCCGTATGTCACAGCCATTTTTTTCCGAAACTATAAGAGCTATACTGTTGAAACTTGGTAGGTAGATGTATTCTGTAAACCACATTAAGATTTTGATGCAAAAATAAAAAAATAATAATAAATATTGGGGGCTCCCCATACTTAGAACTGAAACGCAAAAATTTTTTTTTCATCAAACACATACGTGTGGGGTATTTATGGATAGGTCTTCAAAAATGATATCGAGGTTTCTAAAATATTTTTTTTGTAAACCGAATAGTTTGCGTGACAGACGCTTCCAAAGTGGAAAAAAGTTGGTCCCCCCCCTCTAACTTCTAAAATAAGAAAATGAAAAATCTAAAAAAAACATCTGATGTACATTACTACAAAAACTACCAACGAAAATTGTTTTGAACGAGATCTAGTTAGTAGTTTTTTTTTAATACCTATTAATACAGAACTTTGCACCTAATTTATATGGGGCGCTATACATACCAGGTGCAAACTTAACTTAACCACTTAGGGATGGAAAGTGTTTGTACGGAACCCTCGGTGCGCGAGTCCGACTCGCACTTGGCCGGTTTTTTTTTTATACTACGACGGCGGCAAAAATCATGCGGCCCGCCTATGGACGCCAGGACGCCAGGACCATCACACAGCATATGTATTCACGAAAAGCGTGTACCTACTGATGATGTATCAAATATTTGCAATCACATAGATCTACATGTAGATTTGGAAAGCCCTTGGCTTCATTTTCTTGTGTAAAATTGAATATTTGCTTGACGAACCAGTCTATTTTAACCTGTGATCTAGAGCTTGTGTAGCTAAACCAAGTGTCTAATTATATTAGGGACGAACTAAGCGCGACGATAAGGACAGTTAGGGCAAGTTCGTCGGCGGGACATTCATATAAATAAATCAATATAAAGGGACAATCTTACACAAATCGACCTAGTATCAATCAAAGCTTGTACTATGGTTACTAAGTAGACGACGATATACTTACATACACGTACTTCACATAAGTATTAAACATAAAAAACATACAATCGAATAGACAATCTTCTCCTTTTTGAATTCGTTTAAAAAAAAAGCCACTTCATTAAGTTTTAACTTTTATGACTGCTATTGTTTCCACTCGAGTGGAAAGAAGCCTTTTGAAATTTCAAAATCATAGCGAACATTCGCATGATTTTTAATACCGTTACAAACAGCTGCTCAATGATCTATAGATCAGATCATTGATCAGTATCGGGTTACAGATATCCGACACTGATACTGCGAGTAAATGCATTTTACATCCTATGATGGAAATTACTTTATGGTTTAGATTCGAATCGAGTCAATTC
The DNA here is from genome assembly GCA_947623375.1 of Apotomis capreana. Classification (NCBI taxonomy): domain Eukaryota; kingdom Metazoa; phylum Arthropoda; class Insecta; order Lepidoptera; family Tortricidae; genus Apotomis; species Apotomis capreana. The sequence continues at coordinate 7,653,471 of OX392520.1, forward strand.
AGTAGCGAAGTTGTAACAGTACAGATTATATAACCTACATTACTGCAGATGTCGTGAAAGAAGAGCTTACCGGGTGAGTAGGTATAGATGGGTGAGAAGGCCAGATAGTGATACGAAGCCGGCAAGCCCTTTTCACGGCTAAGCATGTGTAGTGCTTTTTTTTTCAAACATATGCAATGAAAAAAAAATACCACTCATAAAAATATAATTCAGCTGTTTGGCCTGTTCATGAACACAGACAATTTCATGTGTTAACCGCTTAATACAATAATTAAATATGTCTCACGAAAGTCTTAATAATTTTCTTTGTAATTTTTATCTCATTGTTTCATTTTAAAAAGATGACGGTTAAAGTACTTTTGAATTCAAAAGGCATTTTTTAACGTCAGAACCGCACGATTTAAAGACTCAGAGATTTAACCACCTATTATTGCTTTGCACCTATTAGGGCAGACGTTTTTATAGAGGTAGAGTGCCCCTGGCATTCGCTGGGCTTCCTTGCTTAAGAGACATCTCTATTGTTTTATTTTTTTTTTTTACAATCAGGAGGTAATTTCAAAATCGTAAATGACACTTGACTTTTTATAGACCGACGGACCATAAAAAAGCCATCAGTTCTACTGACGTTTTAGCGATACGAAATCATGGGCCGCTTTCGAGATAAACTGAGAAAATATTGACAAATTTATATTGCGTCCACCAAACTTGAATGTGTGCGTAAATGGTTGACCAGTAAGGATGAAAATGAAGTGATTTTGTTTTGTTCATATATCGCAAAGGAGGCAGTTGACAATGTAATCGCAAACCTAAAATACCACCCGTTAGCTTACAACTAAACCTTATTAAGAAATGCTAAAGGGTGAAAATCTTATGTTTTGTTATGCATAAGAGGCAAAAATATCTTTGTGGCCATTGTATTGTTTCGTAAAATGTTGATATAATCGGCAAACACTAAACTCCGACCGTTTCTTGTTCAGTTCGAAATTCAAAAGAAACCGCAGTTTTTGTAATTCGCTTTTTTGTTCGAATTCTTCGGGCGATACCTGGCCGAAAATGAAACAATGTTTTTTCTCTATGCTCCTAATGCAAAGGTATAAATGGAAATTGACCGACGTAAGGACGGATTACCACTCTCGCCAAATTATCCAGAAGTTTCTGCTAATAACGTTATTTTTTTTGTGACGTTTTTTTTATTACACCTACTACATATTCTAAATGCAGATAATGAGTTGAATCGTAAGAAACTCATTTGCTATAAATTATATTTTTACTATTTAAAATACATCTCAATACACCCCCAGTCTAGCCAACCCCTAGTAGTTTTAATTATTTGTAGTGCTGGATTAGTGAGAACTGTACTGTAATCTTATTCCATTTATTCCATCTATGTTATCGTACTTGAATAGAAACATACCTTATAGGTCTATATTTATAAATTATTAAAATCACCTCAAAACTTGAAAACTGATTGTAAGCAAGATATTTTATCGAATGTTACTAATTTTGGTCAACGCGTGTCGTTCAGAATGTATACTTTGGTAGCCCTTCTTTACTATAGGCAAGAGTGTACAACTGCCAATATTTTGACCGTTGCATTTTGCGAGGCGCCGTTTGAGCTTCGGCGTTCGAAATTTAAAAAGGGTTTTTATGGGCAGTTTTTTTTTATTATCGAGTAGCAGATGCCTGCCATTGACATAGATTAGATTAGGGATTTATGATCTGAGTGGAGTTCGTATCCGATTTAGGAATTTCGACTATTTTATCATGAAGTCGCAGTTGAACTGAGCACACCTTTTAGTTGAAGTCCAGTGGGTTTTTTAATCCTTATCCTACTCATTATTTATGCGAAAAAGTGGTTATTTTGTTGTTAGCTCGCTCGTATCGGGCTGAGGAGCTTTGAAGTAGATTACTATTTAAATCAAGTCTGGTCTGGTCCACTACATGCCACCGACCGCACTCCGATGTTTAAGCTTCGTCTTCTGCTCAGCTTTAGTCTCGGCAAAATCAGCGCGCTTTAATAGCCAGCCATAGAGTGCACGCGTCTGTCGGTGACGTCACTCTGGGACCAATTACATAGCATTTTACATAAACAACTGATAAAACACAGTTTTCAGGGGGTTTTTGGAAGGATCATAAAGGAGACCTTTGGTGATCTTATGACTTTTAGTATATGATAAGGCTGTGTACGCAGTATGAGGGAGACGCGTGACCGATCATTGCGGAGATCTTTAGGGGAAGCCTTTGTCTAGCAGTGTACGTCTATCGGTTGATAAGATGAAGACTGTGTAAAGATATCGGATTTTAAATAGTGAATAATGTGGTTTCTTTACTTTCTCAAAGTACTTTTTATTACCATTTCTGTAATTCAATAAGCACAACTAAATCTCTTAACAACGTTCAAAAAGCATTTCTAAAACGGACAAAGAAATGTTATGAATAACATTTGTATGTAACTTTCGAAGGCTTTTTAAAGTACACGTCGGAATTGTGAATACCGGTAATAGAAATGCCTTTTCATATTATTACAATGGCGGTAGAGGGACAAGGAGTCTTGCTCTACCGAAACGTACTGAGTTCAAAAATAGAATACTCTCATAAAACTAAGTACAGTGCAACATAAAAGAGTATAAAATAAATGAGGGCGCCACTTCCTTCGCAACTGTCACATTTTTGACGTAAAGTGCATGAATATGGCAACAATTTTGTATGAAAAATTGTAGTTCCTTTTTCATCCGTTTTCTACTCTTTTGTGTCGAACTGTAACTGTATCCTTAGCATGAGTTTACAGTGACGGTACTCGTTAGCGTTTGCATAAACGATTTGTATGGAGAATTGAAGTTGTACAAAGGAACCTCTAGGGGCGCTCTGTACTATTCTTCATACAAATTATTTACGCTGTCAAATGTTTAAATGAAGCGAAAAATTAAAAAAAATAATGGTTCAGGCAGGGTTCAACCTGCGTCTCCAACGGCTTTCCGGGCCAACACGGGCGTCCTACCTATTGACCACCGAACCCGATGCGAGAACCATTGAATTTTTCAACCAGTGGCTTCTAAATGCCTTAGCGTGGCATCGTAGCGTAGTGTTTACACTGTCGTCAGCAAGTACGGTCACGTTAACCCGTAGTAAGGTTAGGGTACGGGCTCGATAATCTCGCATTCTCTCCACATGGCCGATTGATAATGATCCTTTAATATTTTTCACGTGCACGTTTGAGACCTTTTAGCCACTGATGTCAAAGAGGAACAAGTAAAATGTCCCAGTATTCGACACTGTCCAAACAGTTGGCAAATTCAATAGTACTTCACGAGAATAGAAGTGATAAATGAGGTGTCCAGTATTTTCACCGAATTTGTTTTTTTTTTTAATTCACATTGATTCGTTTGCTTGTTGCTAAGTAATTATAAGACCACAAACGCGAAATACCAACTCTACGCAAAAAACCACTTTAGCAAAATACCAACTACGCAAAACACCAACTACGCATAACGCCAACATGAATTTAAGCAAAATACCAATCACGCTAAATACCATATATATAAAAAATAATACTATAATAATAATAAGCCCGCAGGGCAGCTTGTGGCGAGCTGTTGGGGGTGACGACCCCACGGACCCGAGATCTCCAGAGAGTTGGTCAGGGTCCTCGTCTCCGGTGTGCCTTCATCGGCCGGAGTGGAAATCCAAGAGGACCCGTAGGACTCTCAGCTCTGGCTTGCCTTCATTGGCCGTCCAGAGCGGAGCGTTAGAGCTATCTGCTCCAGGGGTGGAAGTGTTAAAGGGCATGACGCCGCGAGTAACTTCGGAGAAAGCGCAACACATCTCTCGGCACCCCAGAGCCCTCACGCTCGTGTTGCTTCCGGCCGTCTTTACGACGGCATTACGGGGCCCACCTAGTGAAGGGCGAGTCACCACCCGCCAGAGGTAACAGTCGCACTGATGGTTACGGCGGGTGACATGTTACTATTGCAATAGGCCAAAGAAAGAGTCCACCCATACTCCATTTTAATAGCCCGGTTTTTTCTTTTCCGTATCAATGCAATAGTTCAATCACCTGCTGGGACCTGTTCATGGATGTATCATCTTATTGATATGATCAGGAATGGGTCCCAGCAGGGCTACAGCCACAGCCAATTTCTCCAAGGGGCCTCTCTTGTTGGATCCATATCCCCAAGCAAGCCTTTCAAAAGACCAGGACGTATGCGCCCGAGACTCTATGAGAGGAGAAACAAAAAAAAAATTGGGCAAGTGCGAGCCCGACTCGCGCATGAAGGGTTCCGTACCTATACGTATATATAATCTATAACAAGTTTGTTGTATGGGAGCCCCCTTAAATATTTATTTTATTTTATTTTTAGTATTTGTTGTTATAGCGGCAATAGAAATACATCATCTGTGAAAATTTCAACTGTCTAGCTATCACCGTTGTTGAGATACAGCCTGGTGACAGACGGACGGACGGCGAAGTCTCAGTAATAGGGTCCCGTTTTTACCCTTTGGGTACGGAACCCTAAAAATAATAATACCATATTTAGACTTTTTGAATAAATACGAAATAAATAATAATACCTAGGTCCAACGAACCACACCAAAAAAATAACTAGGCTCAAAACACCACAAAACGACCGGTTGGTGTTTTGCGCTTGTGGCATTTTACGTAGTTGGTATTTAGCGTTATCATTTTTATAAATCCGCAAAACGCCAAAAATCCTCGGGTTGGTATTTCGCGTTTGTGGTCTTATGCGTCGAAAGGATTGAAATGTCTCTTTCCTGTGGAGATATTCCTGTTAGTGGTTTTATACTCCCACGCCAAGTCTGACGACTGTTAGTGAAGACTAACAAGTCTTGCTTGATACAGTACAAGTCATGAAAAAAAATCTTTTTATTTTTTATAGTCTGTTGAAAACGGAAAGTCCCAATAAGTTCCCAACTTGTGGTCATTATAAAGCCGCTGTATGGTGTGGTACATTGAGCATTACCTCTCTTTATTCCCTTGTCGGCCATGCTTAGCTTTATTTATGCTTTTATTCGGGTCTGCGCCTACCGCCCTTACGTGGGTCTAATCAAAAGCTCGTGGTTGAATATAGGTACAGCGGTTTTTAACCTCATTATAAGGATCTGATGATGATGATGATAAATATAAATGCGTAAAGTAATCATAACCCAGGCACAAATATTCGAGTTCATCACACAAATACTTGCTTTTGCGATTCGAATCCAGGACCGCCACCGTTTATGGGCAGGTGCAACATTCAGTTAAAATGAAATGCCTACATAGAAGAGCAACCTGTAAAAAAATAAACTTGCCTGTTAACGTAACCTCAGAAGAAATTTTGTAAATACGCAATGCTGACTCAAGCATCGGTCGCTTCAGAAAACTGATTACCCTGGCTCTTAAGTTTCCTTTCACACTACTGTTTTTTTTTTACCATTGATACAAAGAAAAATTTAAATGCGTAGCCGGGTGTTTTTTGGCCTTAGTATAAGTTTAAGTGCGGCATCCACACCGTTAAAAAAATGGAATCGATGCAAGCGTTCTGAGTGCACGCTGGCCGCAGCTCTTTTCCGCTTGCCCGCCACGCTCGCCTTATCGAACGCCTCGCCGCACTCACACACTCAGGCCACACACTTACCTAGGATCTGTGTGGTCGGTGTGCACCCTGCTGCCCAAGGTGCGTAGGAGGCAGGTGACGGGTGGACACGCGCCCCTATTGTTAGTACACCATATGCCCGGGTTGGGCTGGAATTTAAATTCGCTAAATCTATGGGGCTAGCAGTTGTGTAATGTATTTTGGTATTTGGGAAGTTGGTTCGATATGTTCACTCACTGGGCTATTGACCATATTGATTAAAGTTAATCGGGTTATTGTTCCAAAGTTTGGATATTTGTTGTACCTACTTAATTTTATTATGAAGTTCACAAGGCGTGACATTAAAAATTATGTCGGATTTCGTTTCATTACTAACGTTATCTTAGTTCAAGAACTTAGCTTTTAATATTTTTGTAGCTCGATACTGGTGGATTTTTCTTCACACATTGCACCTATAAATTTTATTTTTTTACTAACAATTTCAATGATAAATTTGTTTCTCCTCCGCGCATCATTATCCTCATTGCTGAGGGTCGATAAGCTTCCTCAGGATGATGTTGCGCCACCTTCCACGGTCCTCGGCCACCTTGAGCGCGGCGTGGAAGTTGGAGTTTTTTTTTTTTTTTTATGTCATAGGGGGCAAACGAGCAAACGTATCGCCTGATGGAAAGCGATTACCGTCGCCCATAAACACCCGCAACACCAGAGGAGTCACAAGTGCTTGCCTACCCGGAGGACGAAGATAGAATGCCTCTATGCTAGTAATTTCACCGGCTATCTTACCCCCACACCGGAACACAACAATGCGAACATTGCTGTTTGGCGGTGGGTTAGCAGGCAAGACGGTAGTAACAATCCGGACGGACCCTGCACGAGGCCCTACTACTCCAAAGTCAAGTGCAGTTCGGATTTGGTCGGACCAACGCATCGGACTGCGGCCCCGAGGCCTTCCCCTGGATCTTTCCAGTGACCAGGAAATGTGCCCAAAGTATTCCAGCACTCTTTGTAAGACGATGGTTGATAATTTGGCACTCACTTTTACTTTCTTCAGAATGGAAGCATTGGTCTTATGTGCAGTCCAGGGATACGAACCATCTTCCTCGAGCACTACATCTCGAAAGCGTCACACTTGCGTTCCGTTACTCTGAGGGTCCACGTTTCATCGTCCATATAGGAAGATGGAGAATATCAGTGCGCACAAGCCTTGTCTTCGTTTGCAGCGTGATTCTCCGATCTCTCCATATCTTGTGCAACCGAGTCATAACATCTCCATCATCATCATATCATCCGTCTTGCCTGCTAACCCACCGCCAAACAGCAATGTTCGCATTGTTGTGTTCCGGTGTGGGGGTAAGATAGCCGGTGAAATTACTAGCATAGAGGCATTCTATCTTCGTCCTCCGGGTAGGCAAGCACTTGTGACACCTGTGGTGTTGCAGGTGTTTATGGGCGACGGTAATCGCTTTCCGTCAGGCGATACGTTTGCTCGTTTGCCCCCTATGACATAAAAAAAAAAAAAAAACTTTGGAAATCCCGATATGTCATGGCATTAAGTCCGCCTTTTGTACGTTAAGTTTTTCTTTTGTGCCATAAAGTTTAAATAAATAATAAAATAAAATACGTCGCCAAATCTCCATTTCGTAAGAGCCGTTGTTAGTTATATGAGGGAACCCAGGTAGTTGAAAGTCTGGACCATGACAACATTTAGTGTCCCAGTGAGTACCAGTTTCTGACTTCGGTCCACCACCATATTAATCTTGGTCTTTGATCTGTTTTTGAATGTATTGTTGGTGTGCAATAAAGAATTCTTGTACCGTATTGTATTCGCTTGTACATTTTCAGTTAAGGTTGCAATAATGGCTTCATACGCTATATGTATGTAAATGACATAACCCACATTACCCATCCCTGTCATGAATATGTGAGTATAATACAATCACAAATCGAACCGTTTTGCGTGCGCCCGACCGTACCATAATGACCTTAAATTGGACGCGTAAAGGGTGGACCACCGTAGTGTTGGTACAGTTAGATGTATTAATGACATACATACCTGTATAGTTATTTTATACTTTTTATAGCCACATAATGTCAGTTAATTTTCATTATGTTTCGGTAGCCGGATAACCAAATATCTTTATTGGTTAAGAAATATTTGTAATATGAGAGTGTTGCCTTTATTTGGAGCAATAAATTAAAACATACCTAGATTTTAGCGCGTATTTTTCCTCGGTTAGCGTTGTGCACGATCTACTTAAGCAAAGATATACTACTTTGTGGTTTTGTAACTTTTTGAATAATAACTTCCCAAAAAGGCAGAACACTATCTACACTTTATTGAGCGGAATAATAAGCAGTGCGCTTAATCTTTAAAAATTTATACTATGCTAGGTAGAGTTGTGAAGTTTTTTTTTTTTATAAAAGCAGTGACGTTTGCTATCGCAAAGTAAATGTTTACATAGAAGCTAGACGGGTGCATAAGCATGGCCCGGAAAGCCGTGGGTTTGAATCCCGCTCAAAGTTTTTTTTTAATTTTTCGCTTCTGTATAAACAGTTTCTTTTTTATAAGCCTGTACTGTCCCTGCTGGGTAGATACATTCCTCTCTTTCTTCCACTCGTCTCTAAGGCGGTGGTGTAATAAAAAATGATTATTCCGTCGGACTGTACCTGTCACAGATGGTCAGGTAACTCCATATGGGTGGAAAGTTAACGAATACCTTTGTTTTTATATCAATACTCTAATGATGACGTGTCACAAAGGAGTTGTAAGTCGATTTACTTTTTATTTAATTGACTGTACCTACATATAAAGGATTAATGGGCGGACTGAAAACAATGGTAATTATTTAATTATAATGAACGTATGTTTGTAATTGATACAAAGAAACATAAAGAAAGACTTGATAAACTGTGTAGTGGTTGTAATTGGAATATTAAATTAACATAGTTTTAATTATAACTTTGTGTAAACAATAGTTACATTAGTAAACGCAACGTGGGTATTTTTGAAGGATTTATTAGTTCCGTCTTAAAAACTTTTTAAATTTCTGTGTTTTTGATATAAATTCTTTGCTTCGCGCGGGCTTACTGCTGATACTAAATGAAAAGTGTTTCTCTACTATAAACCTTCATCTTGAATCACTATCTAAAAAAAAATCCGCATCAATATCCGTTGCGTAGTTTTAAGGATTTAAGCCTACATAGGGACAGACAGACAGCGGGAAGCGACTAGTTTTATACTATGTAGTCATGTAGTGATAGTGATTCTAATCTGATAAAAGTAAGAAAGGAAATATATGTATAAAAAAATAATTCCGGCCAAGTGCGAGTGGGACTCGCGCACGAAGGGTTCTGTATATAAGTATGTTGTATAGGAGCCCCCCTTAAATACATATTGATTTTATTTTATTTTTTGTATTTGTTGTTACAGCGGCAATATAAATACATTATCTGTGAAAATTTCAACTGTCTGTCTGAACGGTGATAGGTTCTTGAGATACAGCCTGGTGACAGACGGACGGACGGACAGCAAAGTCTCAGTAATAGGGTCCCGTTTTTACCCTTTGGATACGGAACCCTAACTAGCATGACGTTATAGTAAGTGTATGCAGGCCTACAAGCAGCAGGGTATAAGTAGTTACGTATTTTGCATCATAGGTTTCTTTTTACCTGTAAGAGCCAAAACTTGCTATGTTTTGAGATAGCTCTCCTTCTTGATTTCCTCCAAGTTTCACTTCAGGAGCTTTCTCCTGCCTAAGAACCCTCCTCGTATTAAAATTTTGTTTGTCGTAACACTTTTATGTCGTGAACAAACATCCACTATGGACATACATTGTAATTCTAGATCCTCTACCAAATTGCATCTTATACTGCAACTAACTGTTCTCATTCTTTCCGGTGGCGAATGCACTAGTCTCAAAACGCACTATTAGTCAATACACTCTAATTTCGAAAGCCCCTCTTCTCATAAGAAACTAGGCCCAAAATACCATATTTCCAAAAAGGCTCATTCTCGATTTACACGAGAACCATTGAGAACTAGTCCCAAAATACACCTTTCTCAAAATACCCCAAATTGTGTTCACCTGTGCGTGGCGTAATACTTTATTCTCATAATGCATAGGTCTCAAAACACTCTAGTTCCAAAATACCCTATTTTTTTGGAATGTCTCTTTGTGATTGCTTTCAGCCGTAGGTAACCATTACCCGTTTGATGCCAAAAATATTTTTGCAAAAATAGGATTTATTTAATTATTATTTTGAGCTATACAGGGTGTAATCGTTAAGTGTTGCTCGGCCATAGTTCCGTAAATATGTTTTTTTTTTGTGAATTTTCATCAATTTCACTGCCCAAAGGTTGTCTGGAAGAGATCACTCTTTAGTGATAAGACCGCCTGTTGTCTACCGTTATTTATAAATTGTATTTATCTTGTTTCCTTTTGTAAACTTTTATTGGTGTGTGTCTCCTGTTATTTTATGAGGTGTGCAATAAAGAGTACTTGTATTGTATTGTATAATACTTACTTACGAATACGCATTAAGCTAAGTAACTATACTCTGTCTGATCACTGGGCTCAAATGGTGTCACTTTGGCATAAGTTACTAACAAACATAATTATACATGTAAACTTTAGTCTTCTCAACCGAGTTTTAAACAGCGTGATCACTGGAAATATAATTTAACTTACTTTTATACTCTGTTTTTTTCACTATATTTTATACTGTCTGTGTTAATTTGTTGATACACATTTAACTTCACTCACTTACAAATAATGTTATATATAAGTACCAATGTGACCGACGACAACTCTTACTTCACCGTGATACAGTTTTAACTAGTACGGGAAGTAATAGGACATCATTGTTTGCATAACTTATGTAACTAACAACTTAGAATTGTAAGGCAAGTGTCTGTTATCAACTTTTTGTGATTTTATGTAGTTGTTTTGGTGAATAAAGTATTGTTGTATTGTATTGTAATGGGTACGGCTGAAAGCAATCACAAAGAGACATTCCAAAAAAATAGGGTATTTTGGAACTAGAGTGTTTTGAGACCTATGCATTATGAGAATAAAGTATTACGCCACGCACAGGTGAACACAATTTGGGGTATTTTGGGAAAGGTGTATTTTGGGACTAGTTCTCAATGGTTCTCGTGTAAATCGAGAATGAGCCTTTTTGGAAATATGGTATTTTGGGCCTAGTTTCTTATGAGAAGAGGGGCTTTCGAAATTAGAGTGTATTGACTAATAGTGCGTTTTGAGACTAGTGCATTCGCCACCGGAAAGTTCTCATTATGCCTTGTTCATTTATCCCACCTCCCTCTGAGGTGCTCAATCATTCGTAATCTTATGCACTTCCAAGAACACCAGGTAGGCTTGCAGTTTTTTTGCCTACTTTGTTCAAATGTCTAATGTCTATGGTCTCAAAAGTTTGCGTTCGCATTGTCTTTGATTTGTGAAGTATGTTCTTTGCTTTTTGAATTTAGAACGAAGTGGCAACTGAGCGGTTGAATAAGGAATACTCAATGTTACTTCCTACTTTCTTTTGTTACTTTTTGAAAAGAATCTCAAGGTATTGTTCTGATTGCTTTACATACCTACTACACATACTTCTATTGTAAAAAGTAGGAGATATGGTATAAAACACAATTTGAAAACGTAACGGACACTGTGTAAATCTTTTTCCAATATTTTTACGATAGTTCGTTACCGGCAAGCAGATTTTTATAAAGTAGGGTAAATAAACGTTTCCAATTTAATGCTTAAGTTAAAATCATCAAATAATATACCTACTTATTATACTTAGTAAGCACAACGGTTTTGGGTCCGAATCCCGGCAAGGACAAACATTTGTGCGATGAACTCGAATATTTGTTCGTAGGTCATGGATATTATCTACATACCTATGTATTTATATATTATGTATATCGTCATCTATTACCCATAGTAAATACAAGTATTACTTAGTTTGGGACTGTGTCGATCTGTGTAAGATTGTCCCTTAATATTTATTATTTATTCTTATCAGTTTTTATAAATACTATTATTATATTATTATAACAATCACGAAGAGTTCCACTTCACCTTTTTTTATTGTAGATAGTTTTTACTATCAAACTTTCATTTGAACACCTTGCTTCCCGAAATCCAATAAGAATCCAAAAACAAACTAAAAAAAACTCAAACAAGACCCCAACTAATTTATCAGTTTATAATGGGTGTTTCACACATTATAAATGCGAAAGTGTGTCTGTCTGTCTGTCTGTCTGTCTGTCTGTCTGTCTGTCTGTCTGTTACCTCTTCACGCTTAAACCGCTGAATCGATTTTGATGAAATTTGGCATGGAGATAGTTTAAGATCCGAGGAAGGACATAGGATAGTTTTCATCCTGGAAATTATCCCTAAAAAGATTGAAAAGTGAGTAAGTAATTCATGATGACATTGATGACCCTGTAGAAAATGTAACGATTAGACCAAAAGGACAATTGCTCTTACATTTGCTTAGGCGCTTTAGTGGATATCTATCGTGTTGTACGAGGTTGCTTCCATACTTCCAAATTCCACGCGGACGTAGTCGCGGGCAAAAGCTAGTTTGATATATGCATTTATGTATGTTTGGATGTCCTTTGATGATCTTAGATAACCTGCTCGACTCATACGTATATGTTATTATAGTGCCAGTACATGTGATGTTGAGTTTTTTATTTTCGAGAAGATGGGGTTACAATTTAAAATTGTTTATCAACGTTTTCAGAATATTGTTACCCAGGATCAGTTGAAGCTATATTTTAAACCTTATAAAAAAGGATTACTTAAGTACAATTTTAGTATGAAGAACATATTACTGACTTTCATAAATATAACAATGTGTCTATCTAAAAGTAATATTGGTAGCACATTTTATCTTTTAATAAATTTTAGGTTTGAAAGTAATTACAAACGATTCTGAATAAAAACAATTAAACATTTTGAAGTAAGTAAATCCAATATACACTTTTTTAGGAAACGCACATAAGACAACAATAATATATTATTCAGACCGGTTTGCATGTTTTAAATTTCTATTTACAACCCTATTTCTAGTGTGGGGACGACCAAAAGCGATCTCGAGTATGACGGGGATTGGCGGTAATTGCCCTGGCTGGGATTCAAACCTAGGACCGACGGCTCTGTAGGCAGATGCACTACAAACTGAGCCAACCGCGTCGTCAAATAACATCAAACTAATTAATTATGATTAACATCCCGCTGCAAAGGTCATTCTAATATAAAATTTAATTATCATATCTAAAAATACAGTAGTATCTTATCAGAATGGCGTAAATACTACTTTTGAATAAAAACCGAGTTAATTTGTCGTATAAATAAGTTGACAAAATTGCAGACATGATTGTAAAAATCAAGTTTTTATGTAAATTATGTATTTGATAAGACAGATGATAATGTCAAAGTTAAATAGTATGTTACATAATTCATATTCTTATTAGTTGCAAAACTCTGATTGGAAATACTTATGTACCTTTCCAATAAGTTTCTTAATCATTGTTTGTAATACTATATTCCCTACATACTCAATAGTTTGCCCGAGAATATCCGACATGAGCCAAATAAGTCCAAATTTAAAAAAATGCTTAAAAAAGCATCTGTTACAGACTCTTGAGTGATAAAGTTGTCTATTCAAAGTGTCACACAAGTGTTTAGCAATAAATAAACTTTGTTGAAATTATTATATAGAGACTCACACCTGCAGACAAACTGTACAAACAGTTTTGCAGCGAACTGTATATATTTAAGTTGTATACTTTAATTAATAAACAATAATAAATAAATAAAATAAATAATAAATAAATATTAAGAGACAATACAAATACAACAAATACAAATACTCTTTATTGCACACCTCCAACATCAAGGAATTATACAACACAACATGAGATACATTCAAATAACAGGCAGAGGTAAACAACAGGCTGTCTTATCGCTAAATAAGGCTGTGTGAATCTTACACATACCGACCTAGTCCCATACTAAGCAAAGCTTGGACTATGGGTACTTGATAACTATACCTATATAACATTCATGACCCAGGAACAAATATTCGTGTTCATCACACAAATATCTGGCAACCTCACAGTGGATTAAGTTACATTTTTTGTTTTATAGTTAACCTTTAGTATTAATATTCTTAATCATTATTTTCTCTTTACAGGTAAGCAAAGGTTTCTAACAAGATTAAATGTCGAGTCATACAATACGATAAAAAGTAAGTATCTAGAGTAAAATATATTTAAACTACCACAAAAGAAAACACCTACAGAAGACTCTCTCCTTTGATCTTCTCAAAAATCGACTGAGAACAGATTTTTTACCGAACGAGCGTAGCGTCTCCGTTTCAGCTTGGCCCAAAATTCTTTCGATGTCCAGGCGCTTTCAGGCTGTTCTCGCCTAGAGGTCACATTACTCAACCGATTCTCATGTATTTTTATAAATGAGAATTTTTATTCCGATTCAGTATTACGATTTTTTTTTCAAAATTGTGGTGATATTATGATATAGGGAAACATGACAAATGTCACGGCAATTTGGAAATAAATTTGTGAGGTCTACAACTCACTGAGCCACTATTTCGAATGTTTCACTAATAATAGGATATTAACATAAAATAAATAAATAATCACTTTTTCACAAAAAAATAACCGAAATGGAACATACAATAACACTTATATACTTTTCTCATGGATGTCTTTGTCAGAACTGGAATAAATTTAAATGAGACCACACGGGAAGCACCAGTTTTCAAATAAAAAAAGAATCATCAAAATCGATTCACCCAGTCGAAAGTACTGAGGTAACAAACATAAAAAAAAAACAGTCGAATTGAGAACACTCCTCCTTATTAAAATGGATCAACCGCCTGACCCTAAGTGACCATTGTCAAAATCGAAAGTGTCAAGTCAAATAATGACTGTCCTCCTGTCACTTTCTGCCACAGATTAAACAAAAATTTATCGCTTATCTACGAAATCACTTTCTTATGCAAACGCCTACTCGTATTAAACTGGTTTTCCAACGGCATTAACCTTCAAAAACTCTGATCTTACTATCAAATTCTATTTGAAAATCGACTTTGCTTACTTTTAATAAAGTTAAGAAGTAAAACAAGAGTAAAATGCATAAAAGATTGAGTGAATCAGTAAATATCACATTATCAGTACCAAAAAGTATTAAAATTTCAATACAAAAGCATTTAAAACTCATTCTTTAGCTTGAGTAATTTGAGTGAATCTCTCTTAATACCGGGTGATCACTGATCAATCCAAATGGGTCAGTAGAGAGAAGTCACAAACTACAAGAGATAGGGAAATCTGTTATTAGGAACCATGGCGCATTGAATAAAAATTGCATTATTATTTTTTATAAATCTTATACATATTTTCATACATAGCCCGGTCAAAAGCGCTGTACAGAATGTTACAATACGAGAGTATGCATTTTTTATAGAATTTTAACCAGGTTCAACTTCCGGTTATGGGTGAGATTTATAAAAAAAATATTGAATGCAGTTTCTATTAAATCTAAAATCGACGCCATGGTTCCTAAGAACAAATTTCACTATCTCTTATAGTTTTCGTTTTCTCCATATCTCTTTGACAAAGATTATGAACGAGGCAGGTATTTTCTAAAAATCTACATAGCGTAGGTGTTATACGACAGACAGTGTTATGAAATGGAAAACATTGACCTCTTGGTACTTGTATGACAATAGATTAGCTAAGCACGTGTGGTGATAAAACGTATTGTTATTCCGTACTAAATATTGCAACGCAATTTATAACAATGAATGTTTTTCATTCTACTAGAAGCAAATTCGTCTGTATTTTTTTTCGTAACTGTAGTCGGGTTTAACAGGATCTATCTTTATATTAGGTACAGACGTCCACTGCTGAACATAGGCCTCCCCCATGACTCGCCACAAAGTGAGATCCCGTGCAGACAGCATCCATTGATTCCCCGCTACCCTCACGAGGTCAGGGGCCGACCCACGCTGCGCTTTCCTATACGACACTCCAGGACTATGCTACCCCAATGGCCGTCCAACGTCCGGGCTACATGGCCTGCCCATTGCCACTTCAACCGTGCAATCCTGTGAGCTATGCCGGTTAGCTTGGTTCTTCTGTGGATATCCTCGTTTCTGTTTCTATCGCGCAAAGAAACTCTGAGCGTAGCCCTTACAGGATACGTTTTACTAATGAATCTTTGGATGTCCAGCTATCCTTGTACCAAAATTGGTTAAAATCCGTCCAGCCATGTCGGCGTGATGAAAGGGCAAAAAACTGTTTAACAACAGATGGCGCTTAACAGCTGTGGCCACGATACAAATTTATAGATAGATATATTCGTTAGATATTTTCCTGAAATATGAAGAGGGGCCATATAAAACAAATTTTCATTACATTTGTAGAATCTCAAATTAACTATTTGGCAGTTACTTTTATTTCTTTATTATTTCCGAAAGCTACTCTTTAGGAATCGCTTTCAATGTGAAAGAAAACCAAATTACACTATAGAAGACTTCCTTTTCTCAAAAATTGCCTGTTTATGTTTTTTTTTAGCGTTCATTAAATTAGGCCTGCTCAAATGGGGACACGCCTTAATATCTATTAGTTTGGTAATTCATGTTATTATACGATAATCGTGACTCGTATCAATTTATGTTATATTTTATGGCAAAACCGCGGTAAATGGCTAACCTTACAAGTAATAGATTTGACCTTTTTTACGAGTAGGTACTCGACTCGACAGTGACGAAGGTTTTAAAGGTATAATCATTATACAGCAACGTGCCCTTCTTTTTACCATAGTTTGATAAAAAAGTATTCTATAACCATCCTTGGATATCCATGTCTGTACTGAAATTGTTCAGAACATGTCTGGCCATCCTGTCTAGCACAACTATGCTTCGCGACTCTAGTCACTCTCTCACGTTACAGCACAGAAAGAGACGGGTGATTATCTCACGCGAGAAATAGTCGCGTATGACAGTTATGCTAGTGCTGCCATGCTAGTCTAGCGTCTGTTGGTCGACAAACAATTTCTGTACGGATAGCTGGACAGTCAAAGATGGTTATAGGATTTTTTTTACCCGAATACAGTATTTTACCTTCTATTTTTCTGATAAAACTCGTATGAGAATAAAGAACGTTCCCTCTTTCTTATCCGATGTAATAGCAACCATCAAAAACATAAATGTAAAATGAGAGCCAAGTTCAATATCGCGTGCACTTCGCCGACAAAAGAATTGAGATCTGCAAGGGCGCCAAGTTCTTTGCCCTAAAATTTTAAGATACAAGGACATGCGACATACTCGATGCATTTATTTTACTTGGGGTGTAATTCAATATCAAGATTTGACTTGGCTAGTTTTCACAAACTAACTAAATTTTATAAAAGAAACATAGTCATAGTTCATTATCAAGCTAACAGTAGGTATAAGTAACAAGACGTACACTAACTTGCGTACTTACCTTTACGAAAATAGGTTAATGATTTGATTGATTTTGATTTATAATATAAATTTATATTTTAAAACTAGCCAAGTCAAGTCTTGATATTGAATTACACCCCAAGTAAAATAAATGCATCGAGTATGTCGCATGTCCTTGTATCTTAAAATTTTAGGGCAAAGAACTTGGCGCCCTTGCAGATCTCAATTCTTTTGTCGGCGAAGTGCACGCGATATTGAACTTGGCTCTCATTTTACATTTATGTTTTTGATGGGATATCATTACTTTTTGTACAGAAATTATTATGATGTGTAAATTACTTAATTATTATTTGTTAATTAGTTCTGTGTGCTATTCTAGTACATCTTTTGAAAGTTTTGAATAAACAAAGAATTTTCCAAAACGGTTAGTACGTATTGGATTTTTATGTGCATGTATGTGTGTGTGCGTGTGAGTGTATAGGTATGCTATTCTAGTATATCTTTCAAACAAAAAAAGAATTTTCCAAATCGGTTTATAAATGACAGAGTTCTGAGGCAACAACCATCAATAATAATAATAATAAAAAAAATTAAAAAATCACTGTTTTAGATTTTTATATGTATACACACACAATTACTAAGCTGGATGCCAAATTTCACCTTTCTAGGTCACCTGGAAGTGGGTTAGGTTTTTGATTACTAGTGAGTCAGTCAGTCAGTGATAAAAATACCGTTTTTTGGACTTTAATATCTCAATAACTATTTAATCTATATTAATGAAATTTGGGGTTCTACTTGTTCTAAAGGATCTTAATACATAAGCCAAATTTCATTTTTTTATGTTAAATAGATTTGGAGTTATGGGGGGGTCAAAAGTGGCTCCAAACGGTTCGTGTAATATAACACACGGCTGCTGCTCGCCAGTTCCTGCGGTGAACTTGGCTGGACACGCTGCCGCGTGTCTAGATATAACCTAGATTCATACAAGCGCGTAAATTAAAACTACCGGAGGGAGGACTTTTGTTAGGGTTCCGTAGTCAACTAGGAACCCTTATAGTTTCGCCATGTCCGTCCGCGGCTTAGCTCCGTGATCATTAGTACTAGAAAGCTGAAATTTGGTATGAGTATGTGTTTGTGTCACGCCGACAAAACGGTAAAATAAAAACTAAAGAAAAATGTTTTTTTCGGGTACCTCTCGAGTGGGGGTGATTTTTTTTTTCGTTTCAACACTAGTGTGTTGGGTGTCGTTGAATATGGGTCTTAAAACATCATTTTTTGATAAAGTCAGCAGTTTTGTAAATATTCGCTCCGAAAATAAAAAAAATAGCGTCCCCCCCCCAACCCCTCTAACTCTTCAACAACGGGTCAAAAAATTATATAAAAATTCATGGAAATGAGGCCTTATAAGTACTTTCAATGAAAACTATATTGAACAAAATCGGTCGAGCCGTTTTTTGAGTTATCGCAAAATTTCATAATTTTCTTCAAAAGGACGTATAAGTTGACTTCCAGAAAGTAATAAGTAATTACAGTTAATTTGGCAATTACGCCCTTTTTATAGAGCTTGAAATCTTTCTTGTAACTTAAACCTTGGGCTTAAAACCGCTGTTTTAAGCCCGTCTATTGTGAAGGATGAGGAACTACGGAACCCTACACTGAGCGTGGCCCGACATGCTCTTGGCCGGTTTTTTTTTGAACTGACTATGAGCCAAGTATCTTAATAGTTATTATCTTCCCAAGCGCCTTGTATGTCGTATCAAAATTATAGTACAATGTATTCTTAAATTGCAACCAATGACTTCATTCCAATCCAATGACCTATTTAAATTACATCACGATTCCGTGATTGTCTATCAAATACAAAAAGTTAATGAATAGAGAGGTGAAAGCCGACCGTTAGGTGAACTCGAAAAATAACCATAGAGTCCAAAATCTTGGGATAAAAAGGCTTATGTTCACGGGTGAGACGGTCGCTTACGTCGCTTTGAGGGAGTAGAGTACAAAGGAGCGTACAATGCGTTTTGATGCACTAAGCTGTGATTTAGGGTTGTCACTGAAGTTTAGTCGGTCTTGAATTTTTTTTACCTTATATAGTCGTACAAGTGCAAGTAATTCTGAAGTGCTTATAGATATTTTTCAGAATATAGGAGTATTATATCGGAGATACACCTATCCCTTATTGGAATTTCAATTGAGCGACGTTGATCAGTTGACTTTTTAAAGGAGATACTGTAACTTTAGACATATTACTTCCTCACTTAGTTATTACTCGTATATTATGTAACTGGAAATATCTCAATCGAAAAAACATATTGAAAATAAAAACTTCACATGTATATATCCTATTAGATAAACTTACCGAAATGCGAAATACAATATAATACATATTTATGTAAAACATCATACCTACCCAGTACCTTATGGTAGGTACTAGGTAGGTATGATGTTTTACCATCATACCTACCTGTCATACCTACCATAAAATTAATCTTGAAACTTGTGGAGCCAGTACCGCAACAATTACTTGAAAATCAGTATGTTTATGCTTACCGGATAGGGAGCTAGTGGGGTCACCCCCCCACACTATTAAAAATAAAAAAATATTCGTCATTCCCATTTCAGCTAATATTGTTAAAATAGATGATTGTTGGAAGTCGATTTTTAGGGTTCCGTACCTCAAAAGGAAAAAACGGAACCCTTATAGGATCACTTTGTTGTCCGTCTGTCCGTCCGTCCGTCTGTCAAGACCCTTTTTCTCAGGAACGCGTGGAGGTATGAAGCTGAAATTTATATCAATTACTCAGGTCTACTGTCCCTTGAAGCTGTGAAAAAATCAAACTTCTAAGCCAACGCAATCAAAAGATACAGCCGTTTATGCCGCAAATTTTCGACACTTGCAAGGGAATCAAAACCTACAGGGTGCTTCCCGTGAACTCAGAATCTTGAAATTTGGTACGAAGCAGCGTCTTATAGCATAGATAAAGGAATAATTACGAAAACCATAATTTTTTTTTTTAATACCTAACTTTGCACCTAATTTATATGGGGCGCTATACATACCAGGTGCAAACTTAACTTAACCACTTAGGGATGGAAAGTGTTTGTACGGAACCCTCGGTGCGGGAGTCCGACTCGCACTTGGCCGGTTTTTTATGTATCCCGAAGCCACTCCCGAGTGTCATCCTAGTTAGATCATAATTAAAACAATTCGCTCTTCCGTTGCGCCTTGCGGTAATAATCGTGAAAAAATGACATTAGAACCGCGTGGTTAGGACGCTCGGAAAATCGCCCGGGAATGACTATTCCAGAGCCGAATTGCTTGACGTATCTGTATCAAATCAATTCCTAATTCAAGTGGCAACCCTACCAGGATAGATAAGCCTGGCTTAGGCGTGGGCTGACCGGTTCGTTTATCCTTAAGCTGGATACACACAGGCATAAACTTGAAGCGGCCATAAAGTGTACTGCACGCCCTTTAAATTTAATAGTTACTGTATGCATACCTATTGGAAGTTGAAACTAGTGCCGCGAGCCTAGAGGGGGTAAAATAATAACTCAAATTGATAATTGAAACTCATCAACAGAAGAGAACAGTCAAACCACATCTAGTCCTGGACAAAGGTCTCCCCGATCTCACCAAATGACCTCCGATGTTCGAAATTCGAACTTGGTCGTCCCGCTCATTGGAAGAGTTCGCTCTGTAGCGATAGGACCGCCTATCGTCTGCCATTGATTAATTTAAGATTTCTTATGTAATATTTTTCTTGTTGGGTTTTCACAAATGCATTTTTTCGTAGTGATGAATTTTCGCGTAGCGTAGGTTACCTAATGCTGTTGAAAATATAATATATGCGATTGAAAAAATAATCTACTGGTAAAATAAACGAAAAAATTATCGCATTATTAATCGCTACATGAAGAACGGCAGCGGCAAGCGCAGTGTGGGACGTCCACAAGATGGACAGACGACCTGGTAAAGGGTGCAGGAAGCCGCTGGATGCAGGTTTATGCAGGTCACTTCCAACCGGCAGATCTGGAAGTCACTGGGCCTATGTTCAGCAGTGGACGTCCTGTGGCTGAAATGATGAAGATGATGACATGAAGAAAGACGAACAATTAAATTTGCGATAATGAAAGAACGCCATGTGAAAATACGCTACTATGAGGGAATATTTGTGAAAATTGTCGAACATATCTGGCACGGTACCAATTTCAAATTTCCATCTTCGGAGTAGCCTTTCTGGTCTGTGTCAACAATACAGCGTGTATATTTGATATAACCGCAAGCTTTACGGGGTCTTAGTATAGGCACTTATTAATATTATATACTGATCAGTAAATAAGGTATTAGACAAATCAAACTTTTTTTTCCATATTAAATTATTCAGCACGCAATGTATTTGTTTGTTGTTGTTTGTTGACACTTAACATAGTGATGTCACAAATGTCACTTAGTAATAACTACGCCATACATTGCTGCTCAGAAAATTTTCAAAAATTAATTACGCTATGGCAGTTAACGCTAAATTAATATTTTTTATAAATATCAGATTATCGCACTAAAATCTCAGTCTGTCTTCAATTTGCGCTTATATCAAATATACACGCTGTATGCATGCACCCTTAGCTGCGCACGAGTTTATCCTATTCCAGCGATAGCGATGCGTTTTATTACGTCAACGGCCATTGACAAGTTTTATCCTTTCATATAGCATATTGTCTGGATCTAGAGACGTACATACAATACAGACTTATAGTATAAATGCTATATATATATCATTCCTCTCTTTTCAAACTTTTATCTTTCATGTCTCTTTTGCATATAGCTGCTTCAGCTTTACCAAATTAAAACGTTAGAAGAACTATTGACAGATCCCCTGTAATTGCGTTAAATAAAATAAATAAATATTAAGGGACAGTCATACACAAATCGACCTAGTCCCAAACTAAGCAAAGCTTGTACTATGGGTACTGGACGACGATATACGACGGTTAAGGTTTAGGTTAAGGTATAAGGTTTTCCTTTTACTTTCCCAATGCAAAAACTGCAATATACAGAGAGTATGAACTTTCTGTAAACCTGTGAACACTGATAGAAATAAATTTTCCCTCTCTTTAATATTTTCTTCCCTCTCTTTATTGGATTGGAATATTAAGTACAACACGGACACTTTTAAAAGTTTTGATCCACATCGTTACCCAAAAGGGACCCATATTAGTACATTAGAAGGCTTGTAATTTTGTATACCGGGTGATCTATCCAAATGGGTCAGTAGGGAGAAGTCAGAAACTATAAAAGATAGGGAAATCTGTTCTTAGGAACCATGGCGTCGATTTTATATTTATTAAACCCGGTCAAAACCGCTGTAAAGAATGTTACAAAACGCAAGTGATTACATACATAATCAACCAGATTCAATTCCCGGTTATGTATGAGACTTAAAAAAAAATGCAGTTTCTATTAAATCTAAAATCAACGCCTCGGTTTGATAACAGATTTTCCTATCTTTTAAAGTTTTCGTTTTCTCCCTACTGACCCATTTGGTGATCAATCCAAATCCCTGTGTAGATGCCATGGATTAAGCGACGGTAAGAAGCCAACAATGTATGCAATCCACTGAAGGCCAAGTGTAACTCGAACACACGACCTCTGTGTAACCGGAATAGTGCTCTACCAACTGAGCTACAGGACCCCTGGACTTCACTGATGATCAGATGATTGCATCTTATTTATCCTTTGTAGGTATCTGTATACAAAATACGTAATAGAAATGTGGTAGGTATTAGCATTATCACAAAAACAAGATCAACATGATTCTGTCAATAAAGCCTTATTATTTTTATAAAACAGCCTGATTGAAATATAATAGCTCAATAACACGAAAATAAATATCTACGTCAAAGAACATGATTAGGCACTAAACTATAACAATATTCAAATTATGCCTCAACACGGATTCGAACATTAACGAGGTGCGAAGATGTTGTACATTTTTAATATTATAGATGATGCAACGCCTTTTCTGTGAAGAATTAATTTGAAAATAAAAGCAATCACACATAGTCCGATCGTTGAGTTTATACGTGGCAACTATTTTCTCTACCGTTCGAGAATTACGACAAAGTTGCCTTTCAGTCGTAAACACTTGATAATCTGAGAACTGTCCAGAGGAATTTCCTACCGCAAACGCTCCGCATGTAGAATGAGCTCCCTGCCGAGGTTTACCCCGGAGGCTACAGTATATGCAGTTCTTCAAGAGGGGAGTAAATAGGTTCTTAAAGGTTCAGCAACGCGTGTGTGATGCTCCTGGCAAAGCAAGCATCCATAGGCGGCGGTAACTGCATAACATCATGCTTGTTTGCCACTGACGTAGTATAAAAAAATAAATGATCAGATTTCGTCAAGTAATGCAGTCCGGACATGTCCAAAATGGTGACGTGAGGACCACAAGCTGCTGTAAATGTCGTGACCGTGTTACCAGTGGGGTTACGAAGTACATCTCATCTCCACCTGACGGTTAGGCCATTCTTCTTTTGTGTTGCTGGTATCGTTGTAGCAGCAGTAGCATAGGCTGCAATGATGAAATGAAAATATAACAGAGAAATAATGAATATAAACAAACATAGCTTACACATATAATGATAAATCAACAGCCATCAGTAGGTAAACAACGAACATGGTTAGGCATAATATTAGGCATAAATAAATACATATAAAAAACAGTTGGCCTTATCGCTAAGGAGTAATCTCTTTCAGATAACCTTTAGGTAGGGGATGAGGAACTAGAAAAGTTCGACTTTCAAACTGAGAGACGGAAAAGATGGGCTTTGGGAAGCTTTGTCGATTGGGGTATACTAGTAATCAACTACAATCCAGTTTTGAGATCGTAATCAATTTTTTGATGCACGCGCTCGTAGGTCGTGGGTTCGGATAAGGTTATATTTTTGAGAAAAAAAAAAGAAAAGTAAAACGCACCAATGCTTTTGATGCAACGTAGTTTAGTGAACTTGAATCATATTTTTAATTCGAGTCTGTCAGAATTTACTTAATGAAAATTTAATGTCTGATGCAATAGTTTTTTGTAATTCCTCTGTACCGACAAACCTTTTTGAGACAAAAGTTGAAATCAATTTTTTTTCATGACTTTCGAAATAATATCGTATTTAATAAAAATATATCATTGTTTTAAATGAGGAGTGATTATTGTGACTGCTGCTTGCAGTTGGCGGGGCATTGCTCGTAAAGCCAATGGCCGTCGAGGCATAAAAGGTTCTTGAGTGGCGACCGCGGACCGGTAGACGCAGCATGGGAAGGCCCCCAACAAGGTTGGCCGACGACCTGGTTAAACCTTTACCGCATACGAAGCCATATATGGCAGATATGAACTTGGACCTTATTGGCATAGGTCAAGGTTCAAATTCAAACAACTATTTTTTTACTATATGCGGTAAAGGGTTAAGATCGCGGACAGAAATTTGATAAGGGCGGCGCAAGACCAATCGCTGTGGAGAATTTTGCTTCGTTTTCCGGTGCGTGAGCCAAGAACTCAGAACGGTCAATGCTTAAACAGTACAAATAAAAATTTAAACAGTAGGTACGCTTGCGATTAATACATGGTCTTAAACAATTACTTTTACAGAATTTACACTTACCACAATGACGGGAAACAATCAAAATTCCCCTTTCGATTGACCTAAAGTGGTCGGTAATTCACATACATGTTAACGTTACGCAATAAAATGTAGCTCTATCAAGAGTGTTCCGTAGGATTGTAAAAACTTGTATTCTCTTTCTGCTTCACATCTAAACATAGATAAAAATGATTTAAGCAAAAATATTGGTTTGAAACCAGATTTTATTGACGACTGTACTTTCTTACACAAACGATAAACTGCTCAAAAAAACCAATTAATAAATGAGCTTCAAATGGAGTTATCTTGTGCTATTTAAGAGTTCCTACGGTCAACTTCCATCTTCATCATCAGATCAGCTCTAAGATACCAAGTTATTGCATTATCACGTGAACTACATATATAATGAAATGTTCACTTGGATACGACAATAGGAAAGTATGTTAAATTTACTTCTAAGATTTGATTACATTGGGACTTACAAAGAAACTTAGTAACAATTCAAGCTAATAAAAGCGAATGTTTTTTTTCTTTTGGTGTCTTTACAAAAAGTTTTACGTCGTATATTAAAATGGGAAAACAAATAAAATTACATTTTGCAAGTACCATGCTTTTAAAATGTAATTGGCTTTGTAAAAATTTTGGAAGACTATTAAATTATATTTTATTTCGATAGTCCTAGCTGTAAGGATCTTCGAACTGCAGGTCATTTATTTTTCCTTACCATGGCTTATCCGAAATGTTTTTTTGAAAGGATCTTTGCCTTCGAAACTGGTCTTCGGATTTTTTTACAAAGCCTATTGCTTCCCAAACACTCACTAGAGACTAAAGTAATGAGTAAAGGATCACTCATACCGGCTACAGAACCCTAAATCTTACACCACAACAAAACCACACTTCCTTCGAACCCGATATCATCTCAAGTCGGCTTGCTTTGAACCCATCTCCCTCCCACTTTCACACAACCCTCTCTGTTTCCATCAACTTGCATACCCGTCCCTCTCGCACCTATAGGGATGTATATTCGTGTCTCTGTCAGGATATGAAGCCAATTTGATATGATGGAAGATAAAGATGACGTGTCGATATGTTACTTTTATACGAGAGGGGAATGTTACAAGGATTTTTTGAGATGTCAGTTTTACTAATGATTCATGTACATATATGTATGAAGCAGACATATGATACTTTATATATCATCATCGAAGTACAAGGGGTAGAGGCTTTACTCATGTAGGTATCGGACTTTCGATAGCACGGTAGGACTCTAAAGAGCTATGGAGGTGATATTAACATTAAAATACAATTCATATTCATACTCATACCACCCATCTTACTTCCAGTAGTAACAAGGGTATTTTATTTTGCCCGTGCTACCACTAACTGCTTTGGTAGTAACACGGGACATTGTTTATTTCCTATATTTCTACTGACCATGAGAAGAGACGCCGAAAGAAACTCAATAATCAGTAATTTTTTCGTAAATAAAATTTAATAGAAAGTATATTTGTATGTCGATGCCTATATGTTTGTCTTTTCGACTGATTAAAACCATTTTCAATCCAAAAGGGCATTCACAAACAGTTATGGGATACTTTTACCCGACTACGAATCCAAAAAAGTGGGTTATATCTTTTCCTCTTTCGTGGTAGTTACCCATCTCCTACTTTTATCCGACTCGATCACTTACAAATGCTTTTTACCCTTTATAGCGAAAAAGTCATGTTTTATTATTATTTTAGGGAGAACATACAAGCATATAGGTACTTATATTGTACAATATAGGTATACTAGCAATTATTCGTGTATTATACATATGAACCTTCCTCTTGAATCACTCTATTTAACAAAAAACCGCATTTAAATCCGTTACGTAGTTTTAAAGATCTAAGCATACATAGGGACAGACAGAAGAAAGCGACTTTGTTTTATACTATGTAGTGATTTTATTTATCGGCCTCATCTCAAAGCTCAAAGTCGCTCAACGAGCAATGGAGAGGGCTATGCTCGGGGTGTCTCTACGTGATCGAATCAGAAATGAGGAAATCCGTAGACGAACTAAAGTGACCGATATAGCTCACCGGATTAGCAAGTTGAAGTGGCAATGGGCAGGCCACATAGCACGCAGAGCAGATGGCCGATGGGGCCGAAAAGTGCTCGAGTGGAGACCTCGGACCAGCAAGCGCAGCGTAGGACGTCCACCTACAAGATGGACAGATGACCTTATAAAGGTCGCCAGAAGGCGCTGGATGCAGGTCGCTTCCAACCGGTATATATGGAAGTCCAAAGGGGAGGCCTATGTTCAGCAGTGGACGTCCTATGGCTGAGATGATGATGAGTGATTTCAGGGTTAACAAACAACTGTACATTAAATATTGCAATTCAATAAGTATAACAATTTGCGTAATCATTTACTATGTTATAATACTTATAATATAACATAACTTCGCGGGTCAACATAACTTCCGCAGATAAGTCAGAATTGGAATACCCATTGCCAAATAAGTCTTATCGGGGGGCATGGCAGAGTACCGGCCAAGCCCGATAATATCGGAAATAATGAACTTGCCGCGTTATCGGGCGGTTACAAGTTAAAGACGTAATTTACATGGCGATAGAGGATATAGGTTACATTGTGTGTGGTCCAAGTGTAATTACATGTCGGCTTCGCACGGGTGCAATGCTGATAAATTATGCATGTATTATAATACAATGCCTTCCTCTTGAATTACTCTAATCTATAAAAAAACCGCATCTAAATCCGTTGCGTAGTTTTAAAGATCTAAGCATACATAGAGACAGACAGACAGACAGCAGGAATAAGCGACTTTGTTTTATACTATGTAGTGTCTAGCTGCGCTGCGAGGTGTTACCCGCTCATCCCACGGGAACACTAAATTTTTCAGGATAAAAAGTAGCCTGTGTGTAAATTCAGGGTGGCAGCTACCTTCATGCCAAAATGTATCAAAATTGGTCCAGCCGTTTGAGCGTGAAGAGGTAACAAACATACATATAAAACACAAACACACTCATAAACTTTTGCCTTTATAATATTAGTGTAATTACTAGCATCTAATAACCTGAGGCAATAGCGATTATGGGACAAATGCGTCTTTTGATAATATCATTAAAACGAAACACTTTGTAACTAACACAGCTCTCTTTAACATAATTTTCATCACACTTGCTCGTAAACAAGGGTTTACATGCTAGAAAAGCGGGCGGTAAGTCGTATATTACCCTAGGGCAGTAAGTAATTTTAGTATTGACTAGTGACTACTACTTTTTTCGTTTTATTTCCTCCAAAGTGTGATGAAAAAGGTCATACGTGACTCTGGTGTAAAGGAATTCCAAACTCGTGTCATTAAAGACTAGACACTCGTCTAATAGACACTCGTTTGTAATTCCTCGTTTACCACCCTTGTTACGTAATGTACTATAATTGAATATCAAATAATGAATATACGCAATATAATCCGTTTAAATGGTTTTATCTAAATAGTAGGCCCAAACTTTAGGCAGTAAGGATATGTGGTGAGTCATAATTGTCATAAAATATTCCGCTTCTATGATATCAACAAATGACGCATTTTTCCCATAATATAAAGCTTAGAATTTTTTTTTATTAAAGCACAATTACCTCCTGAAGTCGAAGGTACTTCACGGTATCCTGTGAATCAGGGTTCGTAAAATGCAAGCTAAATTCATTGTTGCTAGGGCTGTCACTGTTTGTCATAATCATAAGTCATTTCAATCGATTTTCCTCGCATTTTGCGATCCCTGCCTATCATACGCTGCACATGGGTTCATATTGGTTCACATAGGAAAAAGAAAGATAGAAAGAAAGAAAGAAATACATTTATTCACGACGTGACCATAATACATAATTACTTTACTATTACATAGAGATGTGAAAGAAGTGATAAAAAATAATAATAACATAAAACACACTTTATTTTACACATAAAATTCTTTATACATAAAAGATTTTTTTATACATAAAATTCTTATTCATAATTGTTATAATTATAATGTTTGCAGTCATAATTTCTACTTCTCTCTGAAACAAATAACTTTTCAGGATTGTTATAATACAAACCTAACCTAACCTAAGCTCTGGGTATTACTCTCAAAACTCTTGTAAAGTCAATAATTTCAGAGTTATGAATAACGATTTTATGACAAACAATACGTTATGACAATCAATCGTTATGTGAAAATGCGCTCCCGCTGCACATAGATAGGCTCACAGATGCTACTCAGCATAAAAAAAAGAAATCTAACACTAAATACCTCGTAAGTGAAATATGGAGGTGTTAAGTATAGAAAGCGCGCACGTGTAATTTTCAATGTAATTAGCGCAACCAGAGTTTAATTTGGGTGATTATGCATGTGTATAGGGTCACCGGTCATAGCTTCCGGCTACGTTATCTTACTAATAAAATTGGGCAAGTGCGAGTCCGACTCGTGCATGAAGGGTTCCGTACCATAATCTATAACAAGTTTGTTGTGTGGGAGTCCCCCTTAAATATTTATTTTATTTTATTTTATTTTTAGTATTTGTTGTTATGTTATAGCGGTAATAGAAATACATCATCTGTGAAAATTTCAATTGTCTAGCTATCACCGTTCTTGAGATACAGCCTGGTGACACACGGACGGATGGACGCACAGCGAAGTCTCAGTAATAGGGTCTCGTTTTTACCCTTTGGGTATGGAACCCTAAAAACGACATAAGCGCCTTAGGATGTCTTATACATTGTGTCGTTTTATATAATACATTTAGATTTATTTATTTCATAATATGAAATGTCAATATAAATTACACTAAGTCAATTTACATGCACTGTACAGTAACGTAATTTCATTGTCATACTAGCGACCCGCCTCAGCTTCGCACTGGTGCAATTCTGATAAATTATGCATATATTATCATATAATTTATATACGTAAACCTTCCCCTTGAATCACTATCTATTTAAAAAAACCGCGTCAAAATCCGTTGATCTGAGCATACATAATGGACAGACAGACAGAGAGACACCAGAAAGTAACTTTGTTTTATACTATGTAGTGATGTCAGTTGTTCTGCTTTGTTTAGTTAAAAACGACTTATGCGCCGTTAGGCTCCAGTATGGTTACGTCATTTTAATATGATAGGCAAGATGTTCTGCATTCCTTATTGAGTTATAAAACGGCATAAGTGCTATGAATTTGCTAAGCAGGTATGTTGTTTTGTTGTGATGTGACAGTTCTGCGTTGTGAATATTAAGTTGGTGGTCCTAGGAATGAAAGGGCGGACGTTTTCGATGAAAATGTGATTAGAAGCCATTACTGTGGGCTGCGAAGTCCTGACATGCTTAGAAAGGTTTAATTATACTGCACTAGCTGGGAATTTCAACTGACCAGTCATGTATCATAGTATGTATTGTAAGTATGTATGTAAATACATTTACCTATTGTAAACAGAAATTAGAAATAGTAATCCACAAAAGGCCACAAGGGCAGTTTCTCAAGTCTGTATCTACCGGCATTTCACAACAGAAGACCGCCATTGAGAAGAAAGCCGAAAGAAACTCAAGAGTAATTGTTAAGTTACTAAACAACTACAATCAAACCCATCGGCAGACATTGGCAGTCATATACACCAGACCAGAATAGTGGTTCTGTGAGGTATAAACTTCGCCAGTCCGTTTCAAAATGGCTGAATGTATGTATTCCTTTCCGTATTTCTTAATAAAAAAAAAACTGTATCTACAAATAAATATACATATTATTTAACCTTCACTTTAATCAAATTCTTCAATTTAATCTTTTCAACAACAAGGCAATTATATGTCTTCAATGTTTTTCAATCATGCCTTCTACGTATCTCACTATTTAAAGTTTGAAAATTTTGTCGTTAGCACACTTGCATTACCTTATCTCAATTTGTTATAATGTTATAACCTAGACTTCTGAGTATTTCTGTATTTTCTGAAATTAATGGATGACTGTTATTGGCCTTCTAATATGTAAACCATTTCATGTAATTATTATAATTACGGCTGTTGTTATCCTGAATACCAATAAATAAATACATAAATAAATAAACCTTCTCACAAAATTTAACTGAGAAATGCCTGTAGGCAAGAACTGTCTGAAATCCGCAATTCAGATAAATATACGAATTCAATTAGTCCATGATAACGGCAATTTGCTTTTGTAGACGTTTGCTCCAGTTACAATACCTATATAAAAACGAAGGAAACAATGTAGGTATACGGCCAAACCACATCCGCATCTCGACTGAAAAATCGGCAACGTAGGTAATAAACACAAAAACTGGAATAAGGAAAACGGGCTATCAAAAGTTCAGTAAGCTTGATTTTATAATCTTATATATCTTCCTAAAAAAATATTGCAAAACAATTTTCTATTAGTAACGATTATGGCAGGAAAAATCATAACAGCGCGATGCACGTTTTATTTTGTCATAACAAATAAAAAAATACAGTGTTATCAACGTATCAGACCAACGGTTAGGCAAATTTTAACCCATTTCATAACAAATAAAATATGCAGTGTTTATCACACCACAACGGTTAAGCAAAATTTAAACCTATTTCCATGGCTCGTATTCCACTCTGCACTTAAAAGATCATAGAGAAGGCATTCTAATAGGTATTTTTAGAATTGGTATTAAGTTCATAGCAAGATAATATCAAAAGAAAAATACAATACCATAGCGCGATCACTAGAAATAAGAGTCGAATACAGGCCCAGGGATAGCTGAATGTTATATATTCAGCCATCCCTGTTATAACGGTTATAACCAGTTATAGCGATGACACTATACTCAAAGACAGAATAATAAAAAGGAAGCGTAGGTACGCTGAAGAATTTGCTAAAAATGTACTGAAACCAATTTAGGTGTACAGCTTACCTGCTACTACTAAAATTGGGATTATGTCGACTGGCTTAACATTTATTGTCATAACGTATTGTTTGGCATAAAATCGTTAGCCATAATTCTGAAATTATTAGCATAGGTTATGTTAACAATCACGAGAAGTTATCTGCTTCAGAGAAAAGTAAAAATGAATAGAGACCATGAAAATTATGCCAAATGACAATCGTGACTTAAGATTTTATGCAACTCAATATTGAACACTAAAATTGTATCGCCAACGTAATAAACAATGAAAACTGGGCCAAGAACGAACTGGGGCGATCAAAAGTTCAGTAAACCCGATTTTGCTGAATTATGACGTCATTAACGTCCGTGCCAAACGATCTGGCATCAAACCTGTATTCCATGAAATTGTTAAAATGAGCCGTTGCAGTTATTTGTCTAACATGACACACAGTCACCGTGGAATGTCTGTGGGAA
Organism: Apotomis capreana; assembly: GCA_947623375.1. Taxonomy (NCBI): domain Eukaryota; kingdom Metazoa; phylum Arthropoda; class Insecta; order Lepidoptera; family Tortricidae; genus Apotomis; species Apotomis capreana. The sequence continues at coordinate 7,685,553 of OX392520.1, forward strand.
ATATTGAATCGATTCTTAAAATATAGTAGAATAACAAACAAAACTTACGCAGATAACTCAAACAGCGACCAAACTGAAACAGGATTAGGTCGAAGACGTATTGAATTTGATTTGAATCGGACGACTTGTGAGCTGACGTGAGTAGCAAGTGGACACGTGGTCACGTTAACTCATGGAAAGGGTACTGTAAGAAATGACTTTACCTTGTGTGACTAAGTGGGGTTTCACAAAAAGAGTCCGGCGTCACGGCTGACGGAAGACCTCGACGAAAATCGCGAGACAATCTTGGCACAAAACAGATAGGTACAGAAATCAATTTACATACAAGCGCGCTCGAGCAAACGCACACATAGACATTGCTCACTTACACGATATCTCGGACCAGTTCAGACCAGTGCGAGAGCGAATGCCATCCGCTTGACGTATCCGTAAAACAAAAGCCAAAACTATTTAGTCTATGTGTGCGTTTGCTCGAGCGCGCTTGTATGTAGATTGATTTCTGCACCTATCTGTTTTGTGATCTTGGTAACTTCTTTGAACTGTACTTCTAGCATAAACTGTTAAAAGCTACTCTTTGACGCGCGACAAATACTCCCTGTCACTTTCCTTTCAATACCGTGCGAGCAAGACCGGTGCTGAGTCGCGCGACAAGTCGCGGCAAGATATGCTAGCCCTGCTGTTGAAAAAAAGCGAAAATGAATAAGTAAAAGAAACAAGCCAAAACTATTTAGTCTAAAAAGAAAACTACAACGACACTAACATGAGGATTCGATTAACTTTGAATCTTCACATCAAACGTTTAGCCTAACATTTTAAGAGTTTAAAAATCAATTTTTCCGCACTAGGTACCACAAAGCAGCATCCGAAATGATAAAGCCAATCGATTAACTGAAAGTAGATTCTTCGAATACTTTTATCGTAACAGAATTCTACTGCCACCGTCACTGCCACGCATAGAATTTCAACCCATAAAATAGTCGAGAACATCTGCCATAAGAGAAAGATTAATGTATGGGTGTTCCAATGCTTCCTTGTTTTAGAGATCCATTAATTCGACGAATAACATGATGTGTCTACGAATAAGCCGTAAATAGAATTTGCCGATTTGCTGTCTGTGAAGAGTTTTAGGAGCGTTTGAATACTTTTAATTTCTATGGCCGAGTTAAGGACCGACAGAGACGAGCTTCATTTGAACTACATTCTCCTCCAGTTGGTAGAACGCAACGGAGTACCAACAGCATAGTAATTTTGCAGTAGGCGTGCAGTTTTATAGACTGCACTAGCTGCAGGACCGCAGTTATATTCTGGAATCTATAAATGCTATATATTTGACTTTTTAACTTTACTGTGTCGATTTTTTTGATTTTATTTAAATTTTTATTATAATTTGCAACCTTAATTTTAAAATGTTCACTGTATTTTACTAACAATCTATGAATCATTGAGCCGAATTGAATTATTTGATTTGAATTGAATATAATGTCGTTAGCAAGGATGTCAAAATAGGGATATGTTTTCTTTTCTGCGTATACGAAATAGCGTCTTCTACATAATAAACTGTAACTTATTATCTTACGAATACCAGGAACCTTTTCAATAAACGCCGACAAATGAGTCGGTCGGCTCCAACCGGCAATGCCCCCATTACGCAAGAAAGTGGGGCGGCCGGGAATGTGTCGAAAATAACCCGCGCGATGCATTTTATGCACTTGTGAGCGAAGCTGTCAAAAATACCACGACTTTCTATCTCATCCCTTCTTTTTATTGGCCACTAGAAAGCGCCTGCGAACTTCGATCGCGCGGAAGGTCTTAATTTAACCCTTTTTTGGCTTTTCCCTCGTGAGGACAGATCTATCCTATAACCATGGATCATCATCCTCCTAGCCCTTGTCCCATATTGTAGAGAATGAATTCTCAATCGGGGTCGGCTACCTAAATCCCAAGATGTGGCGTAGGCACTAGTTTTCCTATAACCATGGATATCAAAAATAAAATGTGTGTGTGGATAAAGCCACACAAAACCTATACATACATACAAAAATGCATTTTTAGATTCAGTGACGTAACAATAGCCTATTCCATTTGTTATTGTAAATTGTAATATCTACAATTTAATTTTTACTAAAGGGTTTATTAGCAATAAGACTAGTCCTTAGTCTTATTGCTTTTTTTCATTATTTTATATCCATATAACATAATTTGAATACTTATGTTATGAATAAATATATTTATATTCTATAATAGGTACAGACATTTCTCTTTTGTAGTTCCATAATTATTAACGACGAAAACTTTACCAAACAAATTTAGTTAACTATAACCATTACAAATAGGTCATTTGAAACCCCTTTCTAACCTTTCTAATGCCGGATGCGCAGGCGACGAATTTACGGAACATTAACCACGAGAGGCCATGCTTCGTTACCAAGTGTGGACACCAGTTATAGTAGGGTGTCCATCAGGTTTAAGGATTATCCCCATGTTTCCCATACATAACCAAGTTCAATAACTGTTTTTCTTTGTGATAACCATACATTGATTTCAGATTATGTATAAATAAAAAAGTATACCAAAGCATAACAGAACCTTAATTATCAAACACAACTATAATATTGATATAAAATTACTAAAATAATTTATAACAACATAGTAATATATTGCACTTTAATGTTCGTCTTAAATAGCGAAAATCTTTACAAATACAAATACAAATACTCTTTATTGCACACCTCCAACATCAAGGAATATACAACACAACATGAAATACATTAAAATAACAGGCAGAGGTAAACAACAGGCGGTCTTATCGCTAAATAGCGATCTCTTCCAGACAACAAAAGGTAGCGGAGTAGTTGAAAAAAATGTTTGAAATTAGCTTTTTATACGCCATTTTTTCTTCGGACTTCGGAGCTAAACTATTTATGTGATTGTTTTTTTTTTTTCATAGAAAACTGTAATAACATTTGATAGTCAACAGACCTGAGGTTTTCATGAGGGTGACCATGAGTTTGAGTTCTGCAGAAATATTGCTTTTTACACCGGGAAACTTGATGCAGGATAAATCCTATCCTTTTAATTGATACTTGATGCATCGCGAATGGACGGCCAGTTTGTAGGACATCATTATGTATGTCTTTTTATACATCTTTCACTTAAGTGAGACTGAAGCTTTCTTGGCTACAGAGATACAGTGATATTATGCTAATTTTTAAGAATCTGGGGGCATTTTGCCGGCTATGAAAAGAAACAGAATTACATTATAAATGCAGACGTGTGTTTCTCGATTTGGCTTTAAAATATCTCAGATTTTTAAAGACTTCCGTTTAAAATTTCTCATTTTCCAAATCGACTGGTTGCCCTATAATATCCCACGTAGTAATGTGTCCACGTTTAATGCATTATTAACCTCGGACAACGGCGGTAACAGAGCGCAAACTATTTGTTTATGGTCGTCCTTATTTGGAAATAATAGAGCAATTACTGCACTAGTGTTATTTTGTGCGGCGGGTAAATCAATTTGTTGTTTTTTTGGCTCCAAAAAAGGCATCTTGTCATTTCAGATTCTTGTTTGTCAGACCTCCAAAACATTAAACATTGAAAAAACATGAAGACATTTATTCATTAATCATTACAAATTTCACTTACTTTAACTTATTATAAAGTACTGAATTGTTCTGAATTTGTAAGATGACATTGTCCCTACACTAGGCGGAGCCTGTCCCGTAGGAAACCATAACACAAACGAGTTATACAGAAAATTGGCGCGAGTTATTAACCAGGTTTACATTATTTTATTACTTTAATTACTATTTGATACATTTATTATATGAATAAAGGAAAGTAAAGAGGGTCGAAGAGAAATTAATACTTATGTACCTATACAAAATGTCCACGTATGAGAAGTTACTATGTATATGTGTGTGTGTGTGTGTGTGTGTGTGTGTGTGTGTGTGTGTGTGTGTGTGTGTGTGTGTGTGTGTGTGTGTGTGTGTGTGTGTGTGCGCGCGCGCGCGTGTGTGTGTGTGTGTGTGTGTGTGTGTGTGTGTGTGTGTGTGTGTGTGTGTGTGTGTGTGTGTATGTATGTGTGTGTGTGTGTGTATATGTGTGTGTGTGTGTGTGTGTGTGTGTGTGTGTGTGTGTGTGTGTGTGTGTGCGCGTGTGTGTGAGAGAGTGAGTGAGTGAGTGAGTGAGTGAGTGAGTGAGTGTGTGTGTGTGTGTGTGTGTGTGTGTGTGTGTGTGTGTGTGTGTGTGTGTGTGTGTGTGTGCGCGCGTGTGTCTTAGATTCCTTGAAGAAGACCTTCTGTTTCAGCATATGTCAAAGTACTCAGCCAAAACTGGATCTTGACTTTGAATTCTTTTATGGAAAGATTCTTGATTCTTCATTAAAAGTATGTTCTCAATTTCTTAGATCGTCGGAATGTTTTATTTCATCAATGTAGGTACGTTATCCGCTTACTCGAAGATAGCTGGACCAATTAAGAATATCTGTTGTAATTATTCTTCTTTACAAAATATTTTCCATTGTTATTACAAGTTAAAACTCTACTACTTTTTGCAGAACAAATACAGTGGAAATGATAACCTTCTTTTATAAAGTCGGTTTAAAAAGCCAGCTAGTTGATATGCTAAAGCTTTCAGCGTAACGACCCACCCACCCACTTAGCGGAATTAGGTCTCAGGTCATAAATACAGACCTATTTGCTTAGCTTATTGATGGCTCCATTCCGTGAAAAATTGCCTTTTTGTTTAGAATTATTTCCAACTGGAACTGGCGACTAAAAATATGTCGGGTAGTTGTTTAGGTTTATAAACATGTATATGAAGTAACTATATGTACATTGAAATTAAGTATGGTAGGTAATATTAATCCCATCAAAAACATAAATGTAAAATGAGAGCCAAGTTCAATATCGCGTGCACTTCGCCGACAAAAGAATTGAGATCTGCAAGGGCGCCAAGTTCTTTGCCCTAAAATTTTTAGATACAAGGACATGCGACATACTCAATGCATTTATTTTACTTGGGGAGTAATTCAATATCAAGATTTGACTTGGCTAGTTTTCACAAACTAACTAAATTTTATAAAAGTAACATAGTCATAGTTCATTATCAAGCTAACAGTATAAGTAACAAGACATACACTAACTTGCGTACTTACCTTTACGTAAATAGGTTAATGATTTGATTGATTTTGATTTATAATATAAATTTATATTTTAAAACTAGCCAAGTCACGTCTTGATATTGAATTACACCCCAAGTAAAATAAATGCATTGAGTATGTCGCATGTCCTTGTATCTAAAAATTTTAGGGCAAAGAACTTGGCGCCCTTGCAGATCTCAATTCTTTTGTCGGCGAAGTGCACGCGATATTGAACTTGGCTCTCATTTTACATTTATGTTTTTGATGGGATATCATTACTTTTTGTACAGAAATCATTATGATGTGTACATTACTTAATTATTATTTGTTAATTAGTTCTGTGTGTAAGTGTGTGCGTGTGAGTGTATATGCTATTCTAGTATATCTTTCAAACAAAAAAAGAATTTTCCAAATCGGTTTATAAATGACAGAGTTCTGAGGCAACAACCATCAATAATAATAATAATAAAAAAACATAAAAAAATCACTGTTTTAGATTTTTATATGTATACACACCCAATTACTAAGCTGGATGCCAAATTTCACCTTTCTAGGTCACCTGGAAGTGGGTTAGGTTTTTGATTACTAGTCAGTCAGTCAGTCAGTCAGTCAGTCAGTGATAAAAATACCGTTTTTTGGACTTTAATATCTCAATAACTATTTAACCTATATTAATGAAATTTGGGGTTCTACTTGTTCTAAAGGATCTTAATACATAAGCCAAATTTCATTTTTTTATGTTAAATAGATTTGGAGTTATTGGGGGGTCAAAAGTGGCTCCAAACGGTTCGTGTAATATAACACACGGCTGCTGCTCGCCAGTTCCTGCGGTGAACTTGGCTGGACACGCTGCCGCGTGTCTAGATATGTGTACGTCTTGCGACTGCTGGGCGGATTTCCATCCATGATGAATGCAGGGAAGACTTATGGAATAACTTTTACGGGAATACTATAAGAAACACCAGGTTTAGGTATCAAAATATTCTAATGCGAAATAGCTAGTATTTTCTAGCAATACAAGAAAAGATATCGCTATATGTGATTATTTATTAAAAGGCTTATTTTCAGCATTTTGCCACGGTAAAATGAGTGGTGATCCCCTTCAGTTTCATTTGTAGTATTTTTTCTATTGTATATTACTTTAAATGCTTATAATATGCGTTAAAAATGTTTTTGGGTCTTCTTATTTTAAGGTTGATTGACAAGTACGTTGTTATGCAAATTTATTTTAAACTTGCAGCTAAAATGTTCTTGGCAATGAAACGAAACTCACAGATCACACGTGCGTCATATGCAAATGCATTTGGCTCACGTAACTATTAGTATGCCAAATTCCACGCATCACTTCTATTATAAACCTCAATTTAGTAATTCAGTAACTTTCTCTACGCGACAATGTAGACTTTACAGCACTAGGTTTTTATTGCTTTGATGTTTATGGGCAGTATTTTGCTGCGACCGCGAACTTTTTTCACGCGGAAGATAAAGTACAGTCAATCAGGGTAACTTTGACTCTTCCGTATATTGGCCCACGCTTACCAATAGGCAGTTTTATTGTTTTACTGCTTACATGTAAATAGATTTTCTACAATTAAAACTGGCAGTATGTAGGCGTATTAAAGAATACAGAGTTACCCCGATTGACTGAAATAACCGACTTTTTTACTTCTCTGTAAGTCGAATATAAATATCCTATAACCACCCGTGAAATAGTAGAAATCCATCTAGCCGTTTCACATACATTTTACATATGCGACCATACAAAAAATCCAAATATACACATAATAGTGCCCAAACATATTTTTGCGATAAATATTGAATGTCCTTTAAGCATTATTTATTTATTTAATCTTTATTGCACAAAAGAAAGAACTTATCGTACAAAAGGCGCGATTGAGCTTTCAAATTTTATCAACTTTATCGCACTAATATTATAGAGACGAAGTTTTAAAATTTAAAATGGAGGTAGACGCGACACCCTGGACTACCACATAGGCTACTTTTTACCCTGAAACAATTTGGTGTTCCCGAGGGATGAGCTGGTAACACCGCGGCGCGTAGCTAGTAATACTATAATGCTTTCTCTCTTATCGTATTCCAATCATATGTAAACACTCATGTCAAATAATTCTGACAACAAGTTGGGAAAAGAAATATTTGTTTAATACTTCAATATTTGAAGCACTATCCAAACAAATTCGAAACACAGTTCACCGTACTGTGAATAAATTTAGTAAAAAACTATAGCACTCTATAATCATAATATTTACATTGTATAAGTTTGTTTATGCTACGATCTTCCCATACAAGCTAGGGCGTTGACTCTGTCTAGATTCTGGGCTAATATTGTATAGATACAATATACTGTTTATAGCTTTTAATTATACATAGGTGTGCGTTGGATACATCGAAAATCAAGATGTCTAAAACAAGTGTTGTTTGTTCAGTTAACATAATAAAAAAATCTCTTTTTTTTATACGTAAAAAACTTAAATAATATTTTTCAGTCTAAAATAAAAGGTTGTAACAAAGGAAAGACGAAGGTTTTTGTACAAATGTCAATACCTCAAGATTAATCAAATTAGACCTAGAAACCCTCGGTGACAGGGCTGTTGTCACTTTATTAAAAAAATGCTTTCGTCATCTTCTCTCTCCATCAACAGAACTAGATGGAGTATGGTTATATTGTGATTATACCAAATAGTTTGTTTGGTTTAATTAAATTATTAATTTCTTAAGTTATGACAGTTATGTAATTTTTATTTTGTTTTTTTCTTTACTAAAAATATATTATTGCTTCTAAAAACAAAAAAAAAATGATGTAGTGAATATCAGTTTTCCATCGTATTTTGTCGGAAAAGTTTGTTTTAGCATGTTTTCTCGATCAACTTCGGTGAAAAAGTTGAGATGGAAATATTAAAATTAGCTTACCCGACAAAATACTATGGAAAACTATTATTCACTACATTTGTAACGTCAGGATGTGGTTCTAAATGTGACCCGCTGAAACATGCTAATATAGCAAGTTAATTGAAGTTAAATAGAATCGTGTACTAACAAATACGTTACAAGTTTTTTTTTTATTGATATTTGATTATGATTCATATCTAAGAGACTATTCATTACTTTTAACAGTATAGCCCTCGTATTTAAAAAGGCTGGCACATATACCAGGTGGGTCATGTAACAGGAGCAAAAAATTAAAACATTGAGTTTACTCGTCAAACCGAACAACATCTGTTCAGAAACTTTTTTTTAAATATTGTTTTCATATGCTCATTATTTCAAACAAAGTAAATAGCATTTTCAATGTACTCCGTCCAACATTGACATCGCCTTAGCATTGACATAGCTGTCACTTTACTAAATATCAAATGTTTCGCAATACATTGCTTCTTTGAATAAACTTGATTTTACAGGTTTACATTATAAATGAGTTATTTTTAAAAGTTGTTTGATAAATGTTGTTCAGTTTGAGGGGTAGAATCTATGTTTTAATTTATTGCTTCTGTTACAGGGCCCACCTGGTAGATATACCATGGTTTCCAATGAAAGTTGTGCACTAACGTCCTAAATTGTAACTACTTTTTCCGAAAAAATAATACGATTGTGCTCTAAGGTATCGATATAATGGTATCATTAACGTAAATCGTCTTGTAATCGACTAATAGACGTGTAATTGACATAAAACCCATAATTTTGTACCAATTTGTCCAAACTTGACCCCATAAAGAGGTCACACCCAGTGGGCCGGAACGCCATGTGTAGACGAAAACGGTAACCATGGACGAAAAAACGTTGAAAGTGTATTGAAAACATGTGTCCGCAATTAATTTATGTTTTGCCCACTGTGTGTCGGTATTCTTCTAATTTTATGACAGTTTGTGTCTAGTAGGTATATTAGTAATATTTTGTTAAAAAATAGTTAAAAAATTCCCTTAAAAATTTATCGATTGTTTGTGTGAGGATGTCCGATATTTATTTATTATTTACTTAATAGCGATTCAGTGTCTTAATGGTTTTTATCTATTCTATTATTATTCAAAAATAAACACAAGTTTATTTAAGTACTACTACTAGCTGCTCCGCGCGGTGCTACCCGCTCATCCCACGGGAACACTTATTACTTTTGGGAATAAAAAGTAGCCTATCTGTTAATCCAGGTTTTCAGCTACCTTCATACCAAAATTTATCATAATTGGTCCAGCCGTTTGAGCGTAAGTATCAAACATACACACAAACACACTTACAAACTTTCGCATTATAATATTTATAAACTCAACATTTTGGTACATGAAATTTGACATGAGCCAGTAATAAAAATAGGCAGCTAATATTAATGCTGATCAATTGATCATACCGGCTTTCGCAAAATAAAGTTAGGTTTGGTTAACAAGAAGCGATGTGACAGTATTTCATACAATACAATATTTTATTGCCAATATCTGTAATGGTTTACGATATACATATTTATGAATTTATAAGTAGAGCCACCCATTTTATGGCGTAGATACGACGATTTCCTTCCTTTATTAAGCTACATTTCCTTTATCAATTATAATTTATTGTTATTAATTACTGAACATTGTATAACTAAGGTTAATTAATATGACAGTAGAATTAATTATAATTTATTTACGATAGTCTCTTTGATACTATCTATTACGACTAATCCATACTAATATTATAAATGTGAAAGTGTGTCTGTCTGTCTGTTACCTCTTCACGCTTAAACCATTGAATCGATTTTGATGAAATTTGGCATAGAGATAGCTTAAGATCCGAGGAAGGACATAGGATAGTTTTTAACCTGGAAATTATCCCTAAAAAGATTAAAAAGTGAGTAAGTAATTCATGATGACATTGATGACCCTGTAAGAAATGTAATTATTAGACCAAAATCACAATTGCTCTTACATTTGCTTAGGCTCTTTTAATAATCCCTTTTATTAATTAAGGTGGTTAGGTGAATATGGATATCTATCGTGTTGTACGAGGTTGCTTCCATACTTCCAAGTTCCACGCGGACGTAGTCGCGGGCAAAAGCTAGTCAAATATATTTTATGGTTTCGAATCCCGTCTTCTTCCACCAGGTTACGCATTTATTTTTTTCTTTGAGTTTTGATTTTTATATCAATGGTTTAAATATAAAAATTGTGGTTGGTTGAAAAAATGAGACATTACATGTTTCGTAAATTTATTTATAAGTTTATTTACTTATGTGTTAACTATTAGGCAATGTAATTAAATTAAATATTTCTCTGTTTCAGGTACTGTCCCAGCTATCCAAAATGTGGTCACCCTACGTCTATTTAACACCATTCGTTACGCCTCACGCACAAGGTGTGGTCACCCAAATTGTATGGACTGAGGACTCCATACATTTTCCAAAAGACTAACTCAAAAACAAATTTCATTTCATTCTCTACCTTAGGTATATCTTAGTAGCAATGAATCTAAAGTATGATGAGATTTATTTGGTTTGTTGCCTTTTGAATTTGATTTGGGAATGGGATAAATTATTTAAATTTGGTAAGTCGTTACCGTTTAAAGTAACTCTTTTGAGCTTCGTAGTTAATTCGTCCAAAGATTGATAACCTGTTTGCATTGTTCTAGATAACATCGAACTGACTATATACAGTCTTTTCTTTTCCATTCTAGATTTATATTTAAAATCAGTTTTCTATGCAGCGGGGTCATGATTTCAGGAAGAATCTTAATAGCGTGATATAGGATCGTCTTTTGTTTTCGTCACGCGGCGCCATACCAATCTGACGCTATCTGTTGATCATAATTTCCTGTCCTCGCATCACGCCGAAACGGCTGTACTTTTAACCAATTTCGGTACAGGGATAGCTGGACATCCAAATATGGTTATCTAGGATACTTTTAGCCCACTACGGTATAAAAAAATATGCGTACAAAGTTGCGGACCACCTTCTACTACATGTAAAACTAACCAGTTCAGTTCAGAGTTGACTCTTATCAAAGGCAATGAAATTCAACGGTAAGGTGCCTATTACAACTGTCGTAACTTCGATAGCGGTGTGTGTTTGTGTATCTGTTCGTTATCAAGACTGCGGTGATTTTGTTTGCTGTGAGTTCAATGAAGTTTAATCAATTAGCCATTTTGTTTACTTGTTTGTGAGACATTACAATATTTACAATGTGTGGAAATATTTCAGTCATTACTGTTACATGAGTCACTACAGTTCGTGTAGTTATGCGATGTTTAGTGACGAGATCTCTGTCATAATTGGTAAGATTGAATACAATAAAATGTAAAAATGTGACTACTTATATTAAATTTTTTAGCTTTTATTTGATTAAATCGAAAAAGGCCTGATTAAAAAAAATCAATGTTGTCAATTACGGAACATTTACTCAGATGATGCATGAGTTAGAAACATATTACCGACTTAGCTCAGCAAACAGATTCGTGCGATTACCTAATCGTATAAGGTCGTTACTGAGTGTACAGTATAATAAATTTATACAGCGTAAGCATTGCTATATGCCTGGAGTTATGAAAGCAATAACGCATGCCGGGCACCATAAAACTATGGAAATGAACACAGAAAGTGTCTGACCCATATACTGTACGCGGGGACACGTGTCCGTTGTTGCACGTCATCCAGCCGAGTAAATATCTATGCATATTTACATGTTTTTATTTAACTTGCAGCGTTTGAGTTGTGGTTTCCAACGGGCCTATGATGGTTGCTTTTATCAATAAATACCTGGTTTACCATTTCCTAATGGTATTCTATTGAGCTGAAAATTGCTATACTTTCGTAACTGCTAAATAAGACAATAATTGACTGAGCGGATGAAGCGAGCGAAGCCTCTCCGTTTCAACCAGGCCTTAAATTCTTTTGTATGTCCGGATATTCTCGCCAAGAGGTCACATTTCTCATCCTATTCTCATGAAATTTGGGAGTAAGTTTATAGGTGCATATATTATGCAGCTTATATTGGATTTTAAGACATGTCTGTGTTACAAAATTCAAAATGGCAGAGATATTAAATGTTGAAAACGTATAAAATTTCTAGAGATCGGATTTGAAGTAGCGATCTCAATATTAATATGGATATGAGTGGTATAATTTATTATTTTTTCTACACACAAAAATAATGTTAATATCGGAACAAAGAAATAAAAACTTTTTTTGGAAGCTTTTGTAAATATTGGGCAAAAATGATGATGATAATAAATAAAAACATCGTTAAACAATGAGTCATTCAAGTCATTCACGTTTAGTGACATTGTATGTAGGTACGTAATAAATAGGAATACTATCTTTGAGTTGTTTAAAAACTCCTTTATCTTCTTCTAAATATATAAAAGAAGAAACTGACTGACTGACTGACTGACTGACTGACTGACATATCAACGCACAGCCCAAACCGCTGGTTCTAGAGAGTCCAAATTTGGCACGTAGATTCCTTATAAGGTGTAAAGGTGCACTAAGAAAGGATTTTTCCAAACTCACCCCCTAAAGGGGTGAAATGGGGGCCCAAAGTTTGTATGGGGAAACAAGATTAGTTAGACAATTTTATTCGAAACTTCACAGGAGTATTTCTAACGATAAATGAGTAAACACGTATTTCAGGTTTTTTGAAAATTCAACCCCTAAGAGGGAGAAATGTGGTGACAAAGTCTGAAAATCAACATGGGTATTGTTTTTATGGTTTATCGGGTCGCTGATTACAAAAACCGCAACGATTTTAAAATCCAACGTGGCGGACGTGAATTACCATCTCCCCTGTTGGGGTGAAATGGGGTTGAAATGTCTAAATACTAAACCGCTGGTTCTAGAGAGTCCAAATTTGGCACGTAGGTTCCTTATAAGGTGTAGGGGTGCACAGGAGTACTTCTTACAATAAATGAGAAAACACGTGTTTCCGGTTTTTTGAAAATTCAACCCCTAATAGGGAGAAATGTGGTGACAAAGTCTGAAAATCAACATGGGTATTGTTATTATGGTTTATCGGGTCGCTGTATCCCGGAAGGAAGGGGGAAGAGGGAAGATGGAAGAGGGAAGAGGGAAGAGGGAAGAGGGAAGAGGGAAGAGGGAAGAGGGAAGAGGGAAGAGGGAAGAGGGAAGAGGGAAGAGGGAAGAGGGAAGAGGGAAGAGGGAAGAGGGAAGAGGGAAGAGGGAAGAGGGAAGAGGGAAGAGGGAAGAGGGAAGAGGGAAGAGGGAAGAGGGAAGAGGGAAGAGGGAAGAGGGAAGAGGGAAGAGGGAAGAGGGAAGAGGGAAGAGGGAAGAGGGAAGAGGGAAGAGGGAAGAGGGAAGAGGGAAGAGGGAAGAGGGAAGAGGGAAGAGGGAAGAGGGAAGAGGGAAGAGGGAAGAGGGAAGAGGGAAGAGGGAAGAGGGAAGAGGGAAGAGGGAAGAGGGAAGAGGGAAGAGGGAAGAGGGAAGAGGGAAGAGGGAAGAGGGAAGAGGGAAGAGGGAAGAGGGAAGAGGGAAGAGGGAAGAGGGAAGAGGGAAGAGGGAAGAGGGAAGAGGGAAGAGGGAAGAGGGAAGAGGGAAGAGGGAAGAGGGAAGAGGGAAGAGGGAAGAGGGAAGAGGGAAGAGGGAAGAGGGAAGAGGGAAGAGGGAAGAGGGAAGAGGGAAGAGGGAAGAGGGAAGAGGGAAGAGGGAAGAGGGAAGAGGGAAGAGGGAAGAGAAAAGAGAAAAGAGAGAAGAGGGAAGAGGGAAGAGGGAAGAGGGAAGAGGGAAGAGGGAAGAGGGAAGAGGGAAGAGGGAAGAGGGAAGAGGGAAGAGGGAAGAGGGAAGAGGGAAGAGGGAAGAGGGAAGAGGGAAGAGGGAAGAGGGAAGAGGGAAGAGGGAAGAGAAAAGAGAAAAGAGGGAAGAGGGAAGAGGGAAGAGGGAAGAGGGAAGAGGGAAGAGGGAAGAGGGAAGAGGGAAGAGGGAAGAGGGAAGAGGGAAGAGGGAAGAGGGAAAGAGGGAAGAGGGAATAGTTGGTTTCTATGGATTATCGGTTCGCTGATTACTAAAAAAAGAATGATTTTAAAATTCAACGTGGCGGACGTGTAATACGATCTCTCATGGCGCGATGGGGTAGAAATGTCTAAATAATGTCTAAAAAAATAGGTGTCGTTTTTAAACGCACAGCCCAAAACCACTGATTTTAAAGAGTCCAAATTTGGAACGTAGGTTCCTTATACGTACTAATAAACGATTTTTCTAAAGGGGGTGAAATAGAAAGATCTAAAGTTTGTATGGGAAAACAAGATTAGACTATTTATATTCGAAACTTCACAGGAGTATTTCTAACAATAAATGAGTAAACCTACAAGTACTCTTTATTGCACACCTCATAAAATATACATGAGAAATACAATGCAAGACATTACAATTAGAGGTAAACAACAGGCGGTCTTATCGCTAAAGAGCGATCTCTTCCAGTCAACCTTTGGGTAGTGGAGAACTTGAAAAAATAAGATTTTGTTATTAGGCGGTGCAAAAATCGGATATTAATAATAATAATATACACATAAAAAAACAAATAAATACATAAATATAATAAAAAATAAATACAAAAATACATACATACATTCAGCCAACAGATAATAGGATCATTTGAATAAAATACGAATTATGAAAGGGATAGATAGTGTTCTTTCAGTTGAGCTTTGAAAGAAACAAGAGATTTAGCGCGCTAACAGGCAAGGAGTTCCATAAACAGACAGCTTTAAAAGTAAATGAATTATTATAAAATTTTGAGACGGAACAAGGTACGGCAAGGAGCAAATTTTGGGCAGATCGAGCAGAAGTTAGATAAGTGAAACGCTCTTTGAGATAGCGGGAAGTTGCAGGATGAAAAAGTATACTATAAAGAAGAGCAAGAATATGAGAGTTACGACCTAAACTTAAACCTAATAGATGTTTAAATTTGTATTTGGTGCCATCTCGATTGTCGTCAAGGCCAGTGCGGGCGGCGCGGCGGGACTGGAGGAGTAGTCATCGGGAAACTTCCTGCAGCCGTAATAAATGCATTCAAGCTTTTCAACAATAAAACGGCTAGACGGATATGCATGAGGGATAAGCAGATAATACCCTAACTTTAACAAATAGCCTATTTTTAACCTGAAAAAAAGAGCATCGTTCCCGTAGGATAATGTATATTGTATAGGAACGCGGGCGAAGCCGCGGGTTAATGCTAGTTTTGAATAAAATACTTTTCTTTAGATGTAGTTCTTTAGAATCAGCTGAGTTTGCGGTGTGCGGTGTAATAATAAAAGACTGTAAGACCTTATATAAACCACATGACATGTATTTAACAAATTGCACTAAGTAGTCATATCCATATTAATATTGAGATCGCTACTTCAAATCCGCTGTAAATATGACATATTTCCGCCATTTCTAAATTTATCATAAACTGGCTAGACCTAGTAATTCCGATTAAGTATAGTAAACGACCTATTTCCGTTAACTGTGCAATAAACAATTTATATCCTATGACGTGTTTGACCGTGTAATGGGAACGCGCATAAAAAGCTGCGTTTACGCAACGCGTGTAGTATTACAACGCCACATGTCCGGAGTCGAACCTGCGTCCCTTGTTCTGTTAATGCACGACCTTAATAGCTCAGACAGGGTCAGATGGCGCGAAATCGGGACGTTAAGAAATTTCGAAGTAGTCTTCCTCAGAGATTATATACAATACGGAGGAGATGAAGGGGGGGGGGGGGGACCTCACCAAATATCCCCGAAAAAAGCTCGCGTGACTTGGGCACAAGCTCTTACATAAATCTAAATAAGCGTATGACAGCTTTTGGCGACCTTCCTGTGGATGGACATAATGAAATATGCAAAGTTAAGGTTTTTCAACTAACGTATGATGAGCAGTATAGAAAATACTAGTAAAACTGTACACAATCACGAAAATAAGATAAATAATTATCAGATGATTTCCGCAATTATCCATGTTTCATCCTGGGAGTAATAAATAAAATTTATTAATTATTATTAAGGGACACTGCTACGCAAACCCCTCTAGACCCAAACTAAGAAATAATTGTACATATGCGTATATACTCGTACATAATAAGATATATTTAAAAACAAAATATATCCATGACTCCGGGATGAATTTGATCTCACGTTGATGGTTCATTCGGTTGTGTAGTTTCCCATGATTTCTTCCTGGGAGCACACATTGGAAAAACCCTGTTTTACAATCACGTACACCAAATGTTTCTACGAAACTGTGTGTCACCTTCATTCACTTTCGAGAATTCTGTCATCACAAGGCCAAAATAATTATCATTTAGGCAATAAAGATAATACGCATGCAAATGAGGTTTACGAGTAGACAGGAATGAGTGTAACAGACTTGTCATTGTGCAAACAGTGATTAAATCTTGTGTGATTTAGGTAGCAAAAGCAGAAATTATTCATTCCTAAGGGCCTTAGAGCCTTATCACACTTGCGATTTGCTAGCGAGTTTTCTATACAAATAAGCGACGCGACGAGCTCGCTGCGTGATCGCCTTCATACAAAAGTCGCTCGCAAATCGCAAGTGTGATAAGGCCGTTATTACACTTGCGATTTGCGAGCGAATTTTGTATCAACGCGAACACGCAGCGAGTTCGCCGCGACGCCTATTTTTATAGAAAACTCGCTCACGAATCCCAAGTGTGATAAGGCTCTAATTGTTTGTGATCTGAAAAAGGACCGAGTGTTAAGTTTCTTTCGCTATGGGTTCAACACTGGAAGATATTTATGACAGACTAGCTGCGCCGCTAGCCTTTGTGTTAATCCAGGGTGTCAGCTACCTTTATACCAAAATTTATCAGAATTGGTCAAGCCGTTTTGGCGTGAAGAAGTAACAAACATACAAATAAACACTCAAAAGTGTCAAAAAGTGCATGGAGATTCAACCAAGAATTGCTAAATGGCCAAGCGCTTTTCATCAACTGCTTTTGCCCTTTTTTCATTCCTAATAAAACTCCAAAATAGTTCCGCTTTTAGATATGCGAGCATAGACTGCTGGCACTAAGCCAGGGACAGAATAGAAGTTACATCACCGCTAATGTTTATGGTTAGTAAAAGTCTTGTCTGTGCGTCAGATTTAATGACCTTGCTTTATGGGTTTATTTGATGAGTTAAATGGAACATACGCTTGTATAAACAGCACATTTCATATAGCATGAAACTGATAATCGTTGAAAGTCTTGGAAGAGGTTTTTGTTGAGCTGTGAAATCTTTCGGCTGCGAAGGACCGAGGGCCGCGAACCAAGGGTTGAGCTTTCTAGGCCGAGGCTAGACCTTGTTATTACGACGAATAATGTAATACGGCAGGTCTATTGCCAATGTCTAACCCATCCCATAGTATAAGAAAAGGTATGGCAGTCCGGAATGACAGGTGGACTTTCGACGCTATCACGCTGATTGGTTTTTCCTTATTAGGGTTCCGTACCCAAAGGGTAAAAACGGGACCCTATTACTGAGACTTCGCTGTCCGTCCGTCTGTCACCAGGCTGTATCTCAAGAACGGTGATAGCCAGACAGTTGAAATTTTCACAGATGATGTATTTCTATTGCCGCTATAACAACAAATACTAAAAATGAAATAAAATAAATATTTAAGGAGGGCTCCCATACAACAAACTTGTTTTATGGTACGGAACCCTTCATGCGCGAGTCGGACTCGCACTTGTTTTTTAATTATTTTTTTACCATAAAGCGGCAACTAACCAGTGACGTAAAAAGTGTCACTAAGCGGAGTGTCATACCTTGTTTTCTTATACCATGATCCATCTCTTGAATTATGCACAAATTTTACCCATGTGTTGACCTCGCCAAATTTAAAATGAAGGAATTTGGTAATGGCTACCCGGAGCTGAAAGGACTCCATACCCTGCTATTGGTCCGGCCATATTCACTGTATATTAAGGTGGTAGAATAAAGCCTTGGGAGTGGTGGATTTGAACCCGGGACCGCCGGCTCAGTAGGCGCTCTACAAACTGCGCCAATCGCATCGTCAAAGAAAGACAAGATGACTCATGCCCTGTCTAGAACGCTAAGTAAATTTTATGACTGAAATATGCACGATATCCAAAAAACAACTATTAATACTCCTAACTGTAAATAATAATTATCCTATTATTAGCCTCGTATTAGTTTCCAAGAGCGCTTCGTGCGATAACCAATAACAAGGGAAATCGGAACTCGATAATGTTTGTAGTTTTCAGTGTTGCTAGTTGCTCTTGGCATTGCTGACGTTATGGGAAGCGGATCTAGAAACGTTAAACATCTTTCAAGATTAGACCGCTAAATAGAAGGTTAAACTAGAACTGGGGGGTAATTCGACACATTTTAGAGAGATGATGGAGATCTCTCTATTACATCGCCACCCGTTACTTTTGAAGTGTCCCAAGTTGACAAGTGGCGATATCCCTAGAACATCGCAACTTCCCTAATCCGGTCGCGCTTAATTTGAGTCTCCTTTGTATGTGACGGCATAGATAACAGGCGCATACTTAACTTGACCGGGTAGTGCGTGAAATTTGTCAGTTACGTTGCGTTCAGAACAGAAATTCATATGCATGAATAGAATTTTTGACAATCATTATCTCCTTCGTATTTCCAAAATTGAGATGAGATATGTCACTTGAAGCTCATCACATTTTAATGACAGTTCAAAGGCAACATCACTGTTATCTAATAGAGATTTGACGTTTGGCGATCTCTCAATCGGCATTCTCGAATTAGGTCCCTGGATGGAAGAAATAAGAAGGTTGTCCCTCTATTTTGCTTCTCCGTAGAAAGTATCCTATAAATAAGTGTATTGATGCTCTACAGTCCAGGGCTAGCATACCTGGCCGTGACTTCGCTTGTCGCGTGACTTAGCATCTCCTGTCTTGCTCGCACGGTATCGAAAGGAAAGTGACAGGGAGTATTTGTCGCGCGACATAGAGTCGCGTGTCCAAGTTATGTAAGACGTACAGCTATTTGTACGCCCAAAATAGTTAAACTCGGTTCTGCAGTAGATATGACTGTGATGAACGGTCAAAATTATTTAAATACCTGGATGTTTCTTTGTAAAAGATGAGTTTGCTGAAATAGAAACTGAATACTTTAGATATCTTTGGTGGTATGGACTAACTTATTCTAATATTAAATTTAGATTTAGCATCAAGTGATAATTTAATGTCAGCATGAAGTAACTAGTTGTCATTAAGGCCATGACTATGGATGGCTTCACAATCCTGTTTTCGCGTGTTAAAATGCTTATTGCAATTATCGAAATTAATAATACGAATTAAGATGATGTTCTAGGCGCTAATAAAACATAAGTAAAATGTATTAAATGCACTGTATTTTGTAATATAAATTTACAGGTTCAAAATTAATGCTATGGCGCTCGCGATTCGTATGCAACTAACTTATTGTAAAGCTGTCATTATACATGACAGCTGACATTGGCAGATTTTAATGTACCGTCTCGTACATATTCCCAGCCACGAAGGGTTACACTAAAATAATTACACTTAAATTATACTAGATATCTTAACTAACGATAATATCTAATTTTTAATTCTTTAGCCTTCAATTGGAAGTACACAGACCTTGTAAATGCTAGTTCTTACGACAGACCCTTTAGGTGTCCTGATAGAGAGCGCTCTAACCTTGCCGTCTGCTCCAGGAAATACTTCTACTACTCTGGCCATAGGCCACCTCAAGGCAATTATCTCCCATTTGATTGAGGCTTGTAGCAAACCTTTTGAACGCCTCATTGAGGTAGTCAGGCAATGGAACATCCCATCCAACCTTCTCTAACCATGTCTGCTGTAACAGCAATTTAGCACTTAAAATGGCGGGCCCGACATACCCATGAGGATCGAACAGACTACTAACAAAGGATAATACCCTTCGTTTTGTATAATGTTTACATACCTCCTGCTGAGGGGAGCTCATAATGAGTGTGTCGGAATCCAAATCACATTTGATACCTAAAGTTTTTACGACATTGTCTCTTTCGTCAGAAAAGAGTACAACCCCTTTCTTTTGACAATCAAGCGGTATATTATTTAATAACTCATTTTTGTTAGCGCACCATTTGTGCAATTCAAAACCCCCTTTTTTTAATAAACTTATCAATTGAGATTTGGCTTCCATGATCTCGTTTACATCATTATTTACTAAATTCACGTCATCGACATAAGTATTATGCAACAAAGCGTCGGCAGCCAGGGGAAAATCGTCTTTAAATCTATTTACTAACTCTAATAGACAACGAGTAGCCAGAAAGCATGAGCTCTTTAATCCGTAAGTAATTGTCTGTAACTGTAGACACTGAATATCAGCATTCGGATGCGGCCTCCACAGTATATTTTGTAAAGGTCGGTGTGATGGTGTCATGTCAATGGCTCTAAACATTTTGCGAATATCGCAGTTTAAAATATACTTGTACAGTCTGAATAAAATTAATATACTAAATAAATCATTCTGCACAACAGACCCGTTCAGCTGAACATCATTGAGGGAAATCCTTGATAAGGTCTGCATCGACCCATCGAATACAATTCTTAAACTTGTTGTCTGGCTATTCTCGTTGAATACAGGATGATGGGGCAAGAAGTAAACTGCATCCCTTTCTAAATTATATTCCGAAATATTAACGTATTTCGCGTGCCCCAATTGGACATACTCATCAATGAAGGCTTTGTACCGTAAAAACAAATTATTATCTTTTTTAAATCTCAATTCCAAGTTTAAGAGTCGTTTCAACGCACATGTAAGCGAATCACCTAAATGCAAATCTGTGATACTTTGCTTAAGGGGCAAAGACACTTCAAATTTATTATCCTTTAATACCACAGTTTCCTGAAATATTGTTTCAGCTAGCTCCTGTTCAGAGTCTGCCTCAAGAAATGGTTCTGGGACTTTCTCTGTTTGCCAAAATTGGGATACAGTATGATCTAACCTACTCAAATGGTTATCTTGTATTTGCTGCTGGCAGCAAAAGTTTGAAGCCAGGCACGGTGCTGTGGCCACTCCGGAGTGACGCACCTTGCCGGCCACTATGTACCCGAAGCGTGTGTTCTGCAGCACAAGCTCGGTTGGCAACACAGGCAGCTGTTCCCGCAGGAGAACCTGGAAAAATATATCAGCACCTAGCAGAATCCCGATCTTATCACAGATATAGAAATTGTCATCGGCTAGTTTAACATAACTGGGAATATGAATCTTTTCATTTCTGACGGAGAACTGTGGCATATTAGATGTAATATTTTCAACAACATGACATGTTACAGGGACGCTAAAATCAGTAGAAGTAGCATGAACGTTCAGAGTAGTCTGTTGTGTTATCATGTTCACACCATCACACACACCTCTAATAATTGATTTATTAGGCTGTAACTTACAACCTAACTGCTCTGCAACATCTGAGAGCACGAACGAAACCTGACTACCGCAGTCCAGTAGACAACGCACAAATACAGGTTGTCCATTCCTATCATACAACTTTGCCTTTATAGTAGGTAACAGGACATTGTCCTTACTATTTGTTAATAAACTTATTTGCCCTGAGCTGAGAGTTTGACTTGCATCTACAAGCGACACTGTCGCTTGCTGTTGAGGAACATCCTCATGCAGCAAAGAGTTGTGGGTGCCCTTACATACAGAACATTTAAAGGTATAAATGCACCGTTGACCAGTATGCTCATTTAAACAAATTTTACATAAATTGTTTGAGATGACAAATTGTTTCCTTTTTTGAGGCTCAGCTAGCTTGAAACTAGAGCATTGGTGCAATTTATGAACATGAGATTGACAGTACTTACATTTTGAAGTTTTTACAGTCTTATTACTATTGACAGCTACTAAGCTGGAACGGCGTCCGGCAGGCGCGCCTCCCAGCGACTCAAGCGCCGCAGCTCGTTGCTCTAAAAATGTTAAAAAATCATCCAGTTTAGGCAAGTCATTATTGCTTTGATTTTCTAAATGATAAGCTCGGAGCGTGTAATGGTCAACCTTTCTGTGTAACATGGCAATGATAATTAAATCCCAGTGCGATATAGGAGCACCCAAATTTTTTAAAGCCCCAAGATGCTGTCTCGTCAGAGATACCAAACTCCGCATGCACGCCGCGGATGCCTTTTGCATAACAGGCAAGTCCAAAACCGAAACAATATGATGGTTGATAAGCTGCCTTTTGTTGTCATATCTTTGATTTAGTAAGTCGATAGCTATATAGTAGCTTTCAGCTGTCAGGGGCAAATAATTAATTAGAGACAATGCTTCACCCTCCAAATATGACTTTAGATAATACAGTTTCTCACAAGGTTTTATCTTTTTGTCTGCGTCAATGACGCTGTTGAACAAAGAAATAAAACTCTGATAATTACCTACCTCGCCACTAAAAACCTTTAATTGTATAGGCGGCAAGCGGAATGCAGACCCGGCAACGTCCGGAGGGGAGGCCGGCAGCGTAGATGCACTTACTGCATCTTGTATATATTTGCAGTAGCAGGTCATGAGCTCGTCGTATTTGTCCTCGATTTCTTCGACGCGCTCAGTGTCGCCCGAATCCAGAAGCGAAATTTCCAAATTGATATCCTTGTAATCCTCGAAAGTTTTAACAAGACGCTCCTTCTTTTGTTTGATTAAAATTGGATCAACACCGGCTTCTAAACCTCTTGCAAAAGACATCATACGCGTTATTGTCGCCTTTAATTGCCCCCTGGCTGCCACGAGTCGCTTTAAGTCATCGGCCATATTGATGGCTACACAAATAATTCCTAAAACAATCGAATAATATTATAAACAAGTACACAGTACTATATTACTCTTTACAGACTAATAACATGAGTCAAATGACTACTAAAAACAATAACAATAAGTACACTGTACCTTTATATTTGTATTCGTTAATACAGTAACGATATTTAAAGTATAACCACACTGTGGTGACGCGTAATGGCGTCGTAATCGGTAACGGCACACAATACAAATCACTAACAATTTGTGATATAACCACCGTATCACTAAAGTTATAAGTATAACAAATGTGTCCACGCACAACTGAAGTTTAAAAATTACGAAAATTACGGATGCCTTGTTCGTAAATAACCACCTTTAGCATAATTTTATAAGTTATATAACAATAGAAGTATTAACAAAATGGTGGACAACCAAACCAAAGCAACAAAATGCAACGCCAAAGTGTAGAATTGTAGATCGAACGGAAAATGAACCGATTGACCGAGAATGTGCGCAGGCGTTCAGTCCGGTCACTCGCGTGAAGTTGGTATTCCGCTTGAAGTTGCTCGCACGTAGCTCGGCGTTTTGTTTCTTCGTCGTTGGCACGATGCGTATGTATGGGAATGACAACTGCAGAATTGACTTCGCGCTTACCCGCTCGCAGATTTTGCAAGCAAACGCAAAACGGTGAAATATGAACAATCGATCGATGTAGCCGCTCGTTCAAACGGAAAGAGTTGCACGGAAGTGTTTTTAAGAGTTAACCACTTGAATGAATGGATATAGAATGTTATTACGTCAACACACACTTGGCTTAAAATGTACCGTTAGGTCCAAAGGTTACTTTGTTGCATTCGTAAAGTTATTTAATTATTGATGAACACTGTTCTTTCTGCAACTTGCAAAAATAAAAATAATCGTATAGACGAAATATTGTCCTGGACTGGAGTATTAAATATGCCCCGAACTTCGAGACCAGCCAAAAATCCCCCGCGAGCACTGCACACGAACGGACGGCACTATAATAGACCCGCAACAACTTGCCGCTGGCCATAAAAAAAAACCCACTGTCTTTGTCCTTCCCACACACGCACTGCGCCTGCTTGAAAGCCTGCAACTTGCAAGGCTTATCGGAGAGATGGACAACGATGAGCGAAGATGAGTTGCACACGTCATCGGGTCGAACGGGTACGGAAACAAGATGGTGTCCGTCACACTCAAACCCGCACTATAAAAGTTCTCGTACACTGTACGGAGATCGCGATTAGCGCCATTTTCAAACTCGAAGGACCAATTTATGTTCTAGGCGCTAATAAAACATAAGTAAAATGTATTAAATGCACTGTATTTTGTAATATAAATTTACAGGTTCAAAATTAATGCTATGGCGCTCGCGATTCGTATGCAACTAACTTATTGTAAAGCTGTCATTATACATGACAGCTGACATTGGCAGATTTTAATGTACCGTCTCGTACAGATGAAGTGCACTTCAAAGATAAGCATCAATAACACTTTCGCAACCAGATATAAAATTTAACCCTACCCCAGAAACCGAGAGCCCGCTAGGTGGGTAGCTCTTTAAGCAAAAATACGTGACCGGCATCTGAGCAATGATTACGAGTGCCTACCAGGCGGGTTCTTGGTAGCGAAAGTGGCATACTTACTACTTCTTTAAAAAAGCGCGCCACAGATAGAACAGAAAGAAGAAAAAATAAGCCACTGCTTGAAACAAATTAAAACTCTAAAAGATATACGTAGCTCAAAAGCCAGCGACTGCCAGACATAAGAACCAGTGTCTGGCAGTTTCTGGCTCTTGCTCTTTTTCATTATTATTTTGTTCTTAAAGGGATAGACATTGACTCACAAGCCCATAATGCCACTGGGTCTAGACCAGACCATAAGGCAGCTTTCACTGAAAATAAATACATAAATATGTACGTTTCCATATAATTTAAGGCTAATTAAATTTCTGTTTATGAGATTTTAATCGCCAGCGACTGCCAGAAAGAAGAGCTAGTGTCTGGCAGTTTCTGGCTCTTGCTCTTATGCATATCTTTTTCTCTCTATTTGGGACTGACATTAACTCACTGGTCCACAATGTCACTGGGTCTAGACCAGACCATATGGCAGCTTTCACTGCCAATAAATAAACAGACATACTACACGTTTCCATATACGATAAAAAGCACTCACGTAATTGATTTCCACGATTAGTGATGTACGCTAATTGATTTATCGATACATCTAAAATGAATTCATAGCATTTATTATTATTACACGGCATACTGCTTTTGAATTAAAAAGTGAAATTAGTGTTGGTAATAAACGATATATTTATTTAATACTTATTTAAAGAATACTAGAGACCCGTTGCGGCGTCGAACCGCCGCTAGAATATGGAAATCCGGTAGTGTTACAGAAAATAACTACTTTATCGATAAGAAGTTTTTGGGGATCGAAGAATAAATACTGTAAAAAAACACGTTAAAATGATATTTCAAAAACGTTAAGACATGCCAGGCTAGAGCCAGGCCTGATAGCCAACTGCCAGGTTCATCGTGACAACTTTTTCAACTCTTTTATAAAAATAACTTGTGCATTAATGCCATGTGATCTGCTGATCTGTTTCACAAATAAAATGCATATTATTCGATTTATGGATAAAATATAATTCATGACAATAGTCCCAAATCGTACAAAAATAATTGACATATTTTCATAGGACCGAACATAAGATTGGTAGAATTTTAATTTGTTATCCTTTCTTCGGACATACGTTTATCGATTTGATCGATTTCTATCAATTTCCAGAAATAGCACATGAATCGAAACGACAGATTTGGTCACTCACTACGCAGGTTTTAAAAAGGAAATCATGGAGTGCGTTACTGTTTATGTATTCATTTATAATCGTAAATACTTCAAAATATTGATAGTAAAAAATGTTACATAAACTCAATTGTATGTAATAGAGAGTAAAAAACGTTTATAGAATACACGAAAAACCACTATTATCAATGCTTGTTTTTTTTTTATGAAATTCAATAGATCGTGCAAATTTTCTTAATATGGGTGCTGCCATGTCATCATCATCAATCATTTATTCAATAACAATTTCACATTGTGTTTGAAATTCTTACGCCAGTATAACTCTTAATCAAACCCTACTTCTAATTCTAATTTTAAAATATGGCTTCCATCATAGTTAATGATGATTTCGCCAATTCCGAGTTTGCTCGTAGAGCATGCCGTTGTTCGGTGAGGTTTTGCTTTTTGTAAAGTGATAGCGAACACCCTAAATACTAATCTAAATAAATTACTGACTGACAATACTCCACCATAAAAAAAGAATGTGTCAAATATGTGTAATAAAATAAATCCAATATATAAAACAGCTAAACATGTTTGAGAAAAGAATATAAGATATATTTTATTCAATAAATTTAGAGCTGAAGGCCTTACGTATACCCAAATTCCAAATTCAAACTTTCGTGTCTTTCCTCTCATTGAAATAGTGTCTGACAGAAGAGTGAGGGAGATGCTATCTATACTCTCAAGTCTATGATATAAACCTAATTTTAGGGTTCCTTACCATAGTCGGTAAAAACGGAAGCCTTAAAAAATCTATTTGTTGTGTTGACAGCATAATTTGACAAATTTTATTTTGAATAAGAATAAGAATGATCAGCCACACGTCATTAATTCAAATATGATTTATTCTTGAGCGAGTCGTTTTTTTTGAAATTTGCATCATATGTAGGTTATTTCTACCATCAAGTTTCGCATGTTAGGGTAACATGTTAATTATTCCACAAATACAACTCGTCCACAATGTCGGCTCGTCTATATTCCCATCTGGGTCACAATGCCAACTTGTCCACACACCCAACACGTCCACATTGCCAACTCGTTCATATACCCAACTTATCTGCATTGCTACCTCGTCTATATTACCAATTCGTCTCCATTGGCACCTTGTCCATATTCCCAATTCGTCCACAATGCCAACTCGAACATATTGCTAACTCGTCCATATTCCCAACTCGTCCACAATTCCAACGCGTCCATGTTGCTTACTCGTCCACAATGCCAACTCGTCACCACATAAAATTCGTCCACATTTCCAACTCGTTCATATTCCCAACTCGTACATATTCCCAACTCGTACACAATGCCAAATCGTCCACATTGCCCACTCGTCTATACACCCAACTCATCTACATTGCAAACTCGTTCATATTACAAACTCGTCTTTATTCCCAACTCATCCATATTCCCAACTCATCCACAATGCCAACTCATCTATATTGCTAACTCGTCCACATTTCCAACTCGTCCATACACCCAACTCGTCTACAATACCAACTCGTCCTTATTATTAACTCGTCTTTATTGCCAATCTCGTCCATATTATCAACTCGTCCATATTACCAACTCATCTTCATTGCCAACTCGTTTATATTCCCAACTCATCCACAATGCCAACGCATCCATATTACTTGCTCGTCCACAATGCCAACTCGTCCACAAATACAACTCGTCCACATTTCCAACTCGTCCATATTCCCACCTCGTCCACAATGCCAAGTCGTCCACATTACCAACTCGTCGATACACCAAACTCATCTACATTCCCAACTCGTCTTCATTTCCAACTCATCAACAATGCCAACTCGTCCATATTGCTAACTCGTTCACAAATACAACTCGTCCACATTTCCAACTTGTCCATATGCCCAACTCGTCCACAATTCCAAGTCGTCCACATTGCCAACTCATCCACATTTTTAACTCGTCCATATTCTCAACTCGACGATACACCCAACTCGTCTACAATACAAACTCGTCCTTATTATCAGCTCGTCTTTATTGCAAACTCGTCCATATTCCCAACTTGTTCATTTTGCCAACTCATCCACATTTCCAACTTGTCCATATTCTCAACTCGTCCACGTTGATAACTCGTCCGTATTACCAAGTCGTCTTCATTGCCAACTCGTCCATAATACGAACTCGTCCACATTGCCCCCTTGTCCATGTTCCCAACTTGTCAATTTTACCAACTCATTCACATTGCCAACTCATCCACATTTCCAACTCGTCCATATTCCCAACTCGACGATACACCCAACTCGTCTACAATAACAGCTTGTCCTTATTATCAGCTCGTCTTCATTGCCAAATCTTCCATATCACCAACTCGTCCGTATTACCAAGGCGTCTTCATTGCCAACTTGTCTGTATTACCAACTCGTCTTCACTGCGAACTCGTCCATAATGCGAACTCGTCCATATTGCCCACTTGTCCATGTTCCCAACTTGTCAATTTTACCAACTCATCCACATTGCCAACTCATCCACATTTCCAACTCTCCCATATTCCCAACTCGACGATACACCCAACTCGTCTACAATACCAACTTGTCCTTATTATCAGCTCGCCTTTATTGCCAAATCTTCCATATCACCAACTCGTCCGTATTACCAAGTCGTCTTCATTGCCAACTCGTCCATATTCTCAACTCGTCCACATTGCCCACTCGTCCGTGTTCCCAACTTGTTCATTTTGCCAACTCATCCACATTCCCAACTCGTCCATATTCTCAACTCGTCCACATTGCCCACTCGTCCGTGTTCCCAACTTATTCATTTTGCCAACTCATCCACATTCCCAACTCGTCCATATTCCCAACACGTCTACATTGACAACTCGTCCAATTAACAACTCGTCCAATTAACAACTCGCCCATATTAACAACTCGTCCATTTTCCCAACTCGTCTATATTACCAACTTGTCAATTTTACCAACTCATCCGCATTCCCAACTCTTCCATATTCCCAACTCGTCCACATTTCCAACTCATCCATTTTACCAACTCATCCATATTACCAATATAGATACATTCCCAACTTAGGCACATTGTCATGTCGTCCATATTCTCAACTCGACCACATTTCCGATCCCGTCGACATGCAAGCGCAAGGACTAAGTTTTTTCTTGTAAAATACCATTTAATTTACCATAACTCATGCCATTTCCCTTGGAATTATTTTTTTGATGGACTTTAATCATATTTATAATAATCTATCATAAATTTACCTATTTGAATGACGTGTAAATTAGTTTTACTAATTTTTTTCTGCTTTGATTTATTGTAAAACTCGCCTATAAAAATAATCTATTCTTGAATGACGGTCAGTTTTCTAGTCTTTCGAGCACCAGTCCAACTCGCACTTAACCGGCTTTTTCTCCACCTTTTTAACAGGTATGCGAAAAAAGTTTCCATACATTTTAACATTTTAAAAAGAAAAACAACCTGGCAATTTAGAGCATTGACATAATAGCCCCCAATAAAAAAGACATTAAAAGTTGTCAGAATATGGTTACTGTCATTCATTGTCAAGAAACTGTAAAATTATTTTTGCATATTCGTACATGTTTTAAGTGTTGCGGATATTATGTTGCCGACTCAAAAATAATATTTCATCATGCTGAACAACTTACTACAGGTTTGTGAGCAAATCATGCTTATTATTATTTGGTCATCTTATGTCAAAATAGGGATCACAGGTCACGTGGTCAAAGTCACGTGGTTAGCGCACAGTAGTTTTTTCAAATCCATTTTTCAGTACCTTTTCAGGAAAAAATGAAAATTCCAAGAGTTTTATGCACCTCTCCAGCATGAGACGAATCTAATGACATATCATTTATCAAAATCGGACCATAACTGTAGATCTGATGGGATGTACAAAAATCGGCCTCGCGTAATATATATATAGATTGAATCTAAAATACGAAAAATAATGTGTTTTAAATTTTGGCACACAAACGTAACGTGTTTCCAATTTGTATGCCTAATGTTAAAGCATTTTTTTGTCTAAATTACTAAAGAACATTATAAGTGAGTTAACTGTGGCCCTAGTGAAAAGAAACAAAACTCGTAACTCTATTGTAAGACTTAAACTCTTTTACTCCTAGTTAAAATGAGTATTGTCTGTTTCTGATTAATGTGTCTAATACCTCTTTTTAGGGTTCTGTAATCAACTAGGAACCCTTATTTGCACTTATACAGCTGTTCTGGGCTTTGTAAATAAATAAAATCACTTCTCAGCTTTTGTATCATCATAAATTTAAGAGTCAAACTCTAGTCGGTGTAGCTGATGTAGTATGTAGCTGTCTCCATCTATCTTAGCCATAGCCAACTCCTTGACTTCCCTATACGACATGACGTTTACCTTCCCTTTTATTTGTTTTATGTAGCTTATTCTTGGTCTTCCCCTGCCTCGCTTTCTGTTAACTTTCCCTTCGATGATGTTGCGTATAAAAGCTTTTGTCTGTGGGTATGAAAATAAATACGGACGGGAGGGTCGTGGTCCGGATACCCTTGAAATGTCGACAAACGTTTCACCGAATGCTTCATTTCGTCGAATTTTCATTTCGTCGACAAATTTTTACTCGTAAGTCATACATTTTTCAGACATTTTGTAAATTATAACCTTTAGATTAGGTTAGGTTAGGTATGTGTTATAACATTCAAAAATATTTTATGCTTTCAGAAAAAACTGCTTGCGATGAAATGAAAATTCGACGAAATGAAAATTTGATGAAACGTTTGTCGACATTTCAAGGGTAAACCGTCGTGGTCATAGACTACTTTTCTCCCATAAAATTAACTCTTGAAGCATAACCCTAGCGAGCGAAACCGTGGGAAATCACTAGTGATTATAATAAATCTATCCGCAAACTATCGATATGCAGTTCCGCGCGATAGTAATCACAGAAAGCACTTGGCTGGCCAAATATGGGGCGGTACAGTTATGGACTGAAAACGCCTTGACTGTGAAATAGGGTTGGCCTCTTATTTATTAATGCAATGCTGATAAATTACCCAGTCAACAATTTCTGTCCTATGACGTAAATCATGACGTCATTTTTTGGTGATTTTTTTCAATTTTACGTCTTATGGAAATAAAAGACGTCAAAAATTACGTCAAAAGTTTTCGTATGTCGGCATACGCCTAAAAGTGACGTCGCTGATCACGTCATAAATTATTGTGTTCCGTCATAGGTCTGATAATGACGTTGCAAATCACGTCGTGATTCGCGTGTTACGTCAGTGGTTTATAAACGACGTCAAAAATCACGTCGAAAGTTTTCGTATGTCGGCATACGCCTAAAAGTGACGTCGCTGATCACGTCGTAAATAATTGTGTTCCGTCATAGGTCTGACAATGACGTTGCAAATCACGTCGTGATTTGTCGTGTTCCGTCATAGGTCTGACAATGACGTTGCAAATCACGTCGTGATTTGTCGTGTTTCGTCAGTGGTTTAAAAGCGACGTCGTAAATCACGTCGAAAGTTTTCGTATGTCGGCATACGCTTAAAAGTGACGTCGCTGATCACGTCATAAATTATTGTGTTCCGTCATAGGTCTGACAATGACATTGCAAATCACGTCGTGATTTGTCGTGTTCCGTCATAGGTCTGATAATGACTTTGCAAATCACGTCGTGATTTGTCGTGTTTCGTCAGTGGTTTAAAAACGACGTCAAAAATCACGTCGAAAGTTTTCGTCTGTCGGCATACGCTTAAAAGTGACGTCGCTGATTACGTCATAAATTATTGTGTTTCGTCATTGGTCTGATAATGACGTTGCAAATCACGTCGTGATTTGTCGCGTTTCGTCAGTGGTTTAAAAACGACGTCAAAAATCACGTCGAAATTTTTCGTATGTCGGCATACGCCTAAAAGTGACGTCGCTGATCACGTCGTAAATTATTGTGTCCCGTCATAGGTCTGACAATGACATTGCAAATCACGTCGTGATTTGTCGTGTTCCGTCATAGGCCTGATAATGACTTTGCAAATCACGTCGTGATTTGTCGTGTTTCGTCAGTGGTTTAAAAACGACGTTGTAAATCACGTCGAAAGTTTTCGTATGTCGGCATACGCTTAAAAGTGACGTCGCTGATCACGTCATAAATTAATGTGTTCCGTCATAGGTCTGATAATGACTTTGCAAATCACGTCGTGATTTGTCGTGTTTCGTCAGTGGTTTAAAGAAGACGTCAAAAATCACGTCGAAAGAATTCGTCTGTCGGCATACGCCTAAAAGTGACGTCGCTGATCACGTCATAAATTTATGTGTTCCGTCATAGGTCTGATAATGACTTTGCAATTCACGTCGTGATTTGTCGTGTTTCGTCAGTGGTTTAAAAACGACGTCAAAAATCACGTCGAAAGTTTTCGTTTGTCGGCATACGCTTAAAAGTGACGTCGCTGATCACGTCATAAATTATTGTGTTCCGTCATAGGTCTGACAATGACATTGCAAATCATGTCGTGAATTGTCGTGTTCCGTCATAGGTCTGATAATGACTTTGCAAATCACGTCGTGATTTATCGTGTTTTGACAGTGGTTTAAAAACGACGTTGTAAATCCCGTCGAAAGTTGTCGTATGTCGGCATACGACTAAAAGTGACGTCACTGATTACGTCATAAATTATTGTGTTTCGTCATTGGTCTGATAATGACGTTGCAAATCACGTCGTGTTTCGTGTGTTTCGTCAGTGGTTTAAAGACGACGTCAAAAATCAAGTCGAAATTTTTCGTAGGTCGGCATACGCCTGAAAGTGACGTCGCTGATCACGTCATAAATTATTGTGTTCCGTCATAGGTCTGATAATGACTTTACAAATCACGTCGTGATTTGTCGTGTTTCGTCAGTGGTTTAAAAACGACGTCAAAAATCACGTCGAAAGTTTTCGTCTGTCGGCATACGCTTAAAAGTGACGTCGCTGATCACGTCATAAATTATTGTGTTCCGTCATAGGTCTGACAATGACATTGCAAATCACGTCGTGATTTGTCGTGTTCCGTCATAGGTCTGATAATGACTTTGCAAATCACGTCGTGATTTGTCGTGTTTCGTCAGTGGTTTAAAAACGACGTCAAAAATCACGTCGAAAGTTTTCGTCTGTCGGCATACGCTTAAAAGTGACGTCGCTGATTACGTCATAAATTATTGTGTTTCGTCATTGGTCTGATAATGACGTTGCAAATCACGTCGTGATTCGCGTGTTTAGGCAGTGGTTTAAAGACGACGTCGAAAATCACGTCGAAACTTTTCGTATCTCGGCATACGCCTAAAAGTGACGTCGCTGATCTCGTCGTAAATTATTGTGTTCCGTCATAGGTCTGACAATGACATTGCAAATCACGTCGTGATTTGTCGTGTTCCGTCATAGGTCTGATAATGACTTTGCAAATCACGTCGTGATTTGTCGTGTTTCGTCAGTGGTTTAAAAACAACGTCAAAAATCACGTCGAAAGTTTTCGTATGTCGGCATACGCCTAAAAGTGACTCGCTGATCACGTCATAAATTATTGTGTTCCGTCATAGGTCTGATAATGACTTTGCAAATCACGTCGTGATTTGTCGTGTTTCGTCAGTGGTTTAAAAACGACGTCAAAAATCACGTCGAAAGTTTTCGTATGTCGGCATACGCCTAAAAGTGACTCGCTGATCACGTCATAAATGATTGTGTTCCGTCATAGGTCTGATAATGACTTTGCAATTCACGTCGTGATTTGTCGTGTTTCGTCAGTGGTTTAAAGACGACGTCAAAATCACGTCGAAAGTTTTCGTATGTCGGCATACGCCGAAAAGTGACATTCAGCCATTTTGGGCTCTGAGACATGGAAAAATTTCGGAGGCGTGAAATGTATGTCAATATAATACCTCATTTTTATTAATGTGTCCTATAAAACATGTTAAAATAAGCATGTTTTGTTATTGAAACTTTCTGGCTCAGAATAATATTTATAGAGATATTGAGGTTTTTAAGGTAATATGCTTGCTGAAAATAATTATATGGTACATGGGTCGAAAACCGAAAACTGCAGGTTAGGTTGTAGCCGTTGTACTATTATCTATTCTGTGGGTTAGGTTAGGTTTGTTTTTTGACCATGTATAGCGGAGCGTCAAAATGCTTGCTTACATGGATCCTCGTAAATAGTCTACTATAGGTTACATACATCAAAATATGTTATGCATTTGAACCCGGTCTCGGTAAAAATATCGATCTGAGAGAAAAAGTTTAAAGAATAAAATATGCTTAATTTAGCGTAATCTACAAGATTCAATCTAATTTAAGCCCAAACCAACGAAAAAAACCTTTTGGTCGTAAATTTTCCAAGTCCTAAAACTGACCACCGACCATCTTTCTTTTACAATCCTTTGAAAAATTTGTTTTTAGAAGTATAAACAAACTTTGCCCTTCCCTTAATTCAACGAATGAAAGTGCGGCGTTATTAACGCACGCGACCAATTTTTCCCGTTCCGACCAATCACTCGTCATCCAGCCACATTGTATAGTCGTTTCCGGGGTCACTTAAGTGTTTTGTAATTTGCGTTAAACTATAACCCCTACTTCAAGTGTATAAAAATTAGTATGAAAAACTGAGAACAAATATTTTATTATTATTTTATCGGTCATTTTAGCAAACAGAAGCTGAATATAAAATGCACAACAACCGTTTTTATTTTCGCGCCAAAGAGCGCGCGTCGCATATAGGGATGTCCCACACGTTTACTTGATGGGGTAGCTGTCGGTCGATATTCGATAGTAAAATGGAAATTTTAACCACCAAACTCGTACACATTTGTAACTAAAACGAAAGATCGCTGCCAATAGTGTTAAGTTTTTCGTTGAAAATGTAATAAACACAGTAAAATATTATAGTGATATTACGCTAATATCTCCCACTTTTACCTTCGAATTCCTAAAAAAACGTGTGTTAGTTTGACCAAATGTCAGTCTGTCCGTATGAAATAAATAAAAATTGGGCAAGTGCGAGCCCGACTCGCGCATGAAGGGTTCCGTACCTATACATATACATATATATAATCTATAACAAGTTTGTTGTATGGGAGCCCCCCTTAAATATTTATTTTATTTCATTTTTAGTATTTGTTGTTATAGCGGCAATAGAAATACATCATCTGTGAAAATTTCAACTGTCTAGCTATCACCGTTGTTGAGATACAGCCTGGTGACAGACGGACGGACGGACGGACGGACGGACGGCGAAGTCTCAGTAATAGGGTCCCGTTTTTACCCTTTGGGTACGGAACCCTAAAAACCAGCCAAGTGCGAGTATGACTCGCGCACCGAGGGTTCCATAAAAACGCATATCCCATCTTAACAGGCCGGGTTAAGTTAAGTTTGCACCTGGCAAATTTCTTGGTTATAGGCCAAAACGGAAAGTACCCTATACATTTTGATTCCCTTGTGTCACATATCCGTTTTTTTGCGGCATAAATGGCCGTATCTTTTTTTCGTTAACTAGAAGTTAGATTTTTCGGCAGCTTCAAACCCAAAAAAAAATCAACGAGGGAACGCTGCCAGCCTTTTGGGCACCATGGCGCGGGGGCCTATTTAGGGCCTGGCAAAAACGGAACCCTTATAGTTTCATCATGTCTGTCCGTTCGTATATCACAGGCATTTTACTAAAAAAACGACAAGAGGAACATTGATGAAATTTGGAGTATAGGTGTCTCGTAGAAGCCGCTACTTAGTTTTGTAGTCAAATAATAAAAATAAAATATTTCTAGTAGTACCAGTTAGTTAACTGAACGAACGACGAAAATGGTTTCGAATAAGAGCGGTCATTAGGTACGTATATGGGGCACACGCAATTACCAACAAATTAATCTTTGCACTTTCTAAATTGGACCTGAAAAAAAAAGCCGAATTTGTTTTTGTACTTACGGACGAAAGATTTATTTTTGTTTTTAGTTAGCAGTACACAAAAAGTAATCACTAAAAAAAAAGTACTGACGAAACACAAATGTTTAGTCACGGCCCTTATTTGTTAGGGTTCCGTAACCAAAGGGTAAAAACGGGATCCTAATTACTAAGACTCCACTGTCAGTCTGTCTGTCTATCTGTCACCAGGCTATATCTCATGAACCGTGATGGCTAGACAGTTGAAATTATCAAAGATGATGTATTTCTGTTGCTGCTGTAATAACAAATACAAAAACAGAAAAAAATATTTAAGTGGGGCTCCCATACCTACAACAAACGTGATTGGTTGCGTTAACTATGCACCTCATTAATATCCGGCGCCGTACGTACCAGTAGTAATGCAAACATAACTTAACCCGGCCAGTCATGATGGGATAAGTGTTTGTACGGAACCCTTGATGCGCGAGCCAGACTAGCACTTGTATCTTGTCAAATTAATTAATGTAGTATTTAACTGGGGCATTAGTTCCACATTTGAGGCCTTCAAATATGCAGTTGTTTTTTTAGCGGTATGTGCAGACGCGTTATCGTGGTGAAGCACGATATTGCTACGGGGCCGCTTTTCGCGAACTTTATCGAAGATTCTTGGCAAACAGCTATTTGCATACCAATCTGCAGTGACTGTCCTTTGTTCTTACAGTGCTACAGTTGCGTAATGTCCTGTTTCGCCAAAAAACGAAGCAACCATTTTTTCCCCAGTGCTCCGAATTTTCTTAACTTTGGTAGGCAAATCTTCAAAAGGAAAGACCCATTCCGCCGACTGGCTTTTTCTTTCTGGCTCCAAGCAGTACACCCATGTTTCGTCACCTGTCACGATATTTACAGCCAACGATTGTCCTCCGTAATTTTTTTTTACGGCTCCAGTCTACACGCTGTCGTTTCTGGTCTTCCGTTAGATCGTGCGGTATCCATCGAGTGCATAGTTTCCGCACCTTCAAATGTGCATGCAATATCTTTTGCACTTGGCTCATTCCAATGCTTAGTAAGGAATGAATTTGCTGACAAGTAATTTTTTTGTCAGTTTCGATCAATTGTCGTACGACTTCAATATTAGTTTTGGTAACCGCAGTTGCTGGCCGACCGTCATGTACATCGTCATGGAGGTGATCACGACCACGTTTAAATTCATTAAACCACGAATACACAGAGCTACGACGTGGGGCTTCATCACCAAATACTAGTTGAAGCCTTTGACAGCACTCTTGTTGACTTGAGCCACAACGAAAATCGTAATAAATCATAACCGAAAATTTTCACGCTTTAAATTCATTTTTGTAGCAACGGACAAATTTCAAAACGGCGCCTCATTGAAAAAACAAATGACAGCCTTGCAATTTAAAAAGTTACTAGTTCCCAGAGAGTTATTTTTAAAAATTTCATGATTATTTCATTTGTACTTGTTTTATAAGTGGCCAGTTCCAGAAACTTTCAGTATGCCCCACGTAATTCTAAGTTACGCCACAGATTAGCAGAACCCAAAAATGGCCGACAGCGTTTTTAACTGTTCATAAAATTTCAAATTTTCAATTAATAAAATTTAGCTTACTAGCTTTCACAAAAATACAAGACATTATTTTAGAGCTAGTAAGATCAATATTAACTATTTCAAATATATTTCAAAACTGGGTCTACTAGCCTATTGCGTTAGCGCACTCGGTGAGCGGGGCGGAGGCGCGCGGGCGGCGCTGCGCGTCTCGCCGCACACCTCTCCGCCTTGATTCGGCCGGAACGTCGGAAACTATCGCCTTAAATTTTTTGAACAAAACAAGAATCGACAAATAAAAAACTGAAAAGCCAAAAATAACCCGTTCATGTACGGATTACATTTGAATCACCTTTTGATGCCGGTGCCAAACCACTTAATTATAACTTTGAAAACAGATGCCGCCCATGAAGCCTTTAATGATTACTGTATATTTTATATTCACGAGTATTTTGTTTACATATTTGGTATTTACGAGTATTTCTGTTCGATAAAGAGTTTACGTGAGGTTTGGCACCGACTTCAAAATGTAATCTGTACATTAACGGGATATTCAAATGTAATCCGAAAATGTGATTCAAATGTAATCTAATACACATGAATGCAGACAAACATTATGGGTCAAACTGAGATCCTCTTTTTTAAGTCGATTACCGTTAATCTTCTCCTAAGTGTAACAAATTCTTTTCTGAAAACCGCATCAAAATCGGTTCAGCCAAACGCGAGATAATCGCGGACAAACATAAATACTTATATACATAGATATATACATACATTCCTCCTGTTTTAACTTACAAGGAAAAACGCACACCACACCACATGAACTGCGGAAAATCAAATCAAATCACTCTGCTGCGCTGCGACTACCGCGACGCGAGTCAAATGCGAGTGACATATAAACAAAATCCTACGTAAAATCGCAACACAGAACGACTCGTTCTATCTCTGTCAAACTCAAATTAATCGGTTAATTTTGTTAAACAGAAACGGAATTTGCTAAATAACGGTATTATGTGAATAACGTTATAATACCGGTAAACGAAACCACTACCAATATTAATTTTGGTTTAGCGTCACGTGACCAATAACGGTAATACAAAAATAACGGTATCCGATCCCTGAGTTCTTACATTTATATATTAAAGTTTACGCTAGGTTTGGCACCGACTTCGAAGGGCGAGTCAAATGTAATCTGTACTTGAACGGGTTATTGTTGGCTTTTTAGTTTTACTGATGTCGGTTCCTTTTTATGTAATTTTTTTTTTTTTTTGCTTTTTAGTGATTCATATTAAAAGTTCTAGTGGCTATCTGTGGTGTTCATCATCAGTTTCCTTACACCAAATCCTATTTACTGAATGTAAATTCTTGACTTTATCAATAAATTACCGAAAGCGCCGTACATGTCCCTATAACATTTGAAGAGTTCCCTCGATTTCTCCAAGATCCCATCATCAGATCCCGACTTAGTGCCAACGGGACCAACTCGGAGTTATACCCTTTCGATTTAAAAAAATAAAATTGAAAATCGGTTCACGGTTAAAATTAGTTCGAATTGAGAACCTCCTCCTTTTTTGAAGTCGGTTAAAAAGTAAGACCCTATACAGATTGATAGGTATATTACTTTGGAATTTATGCAATTTGTTTTTATTCATTTTGTTTAAGTAACATCATTATTTATATATACATTAAAATGATGATATTCGTTTTATGAAAAATGAAAATTCACTAATTGTTTTTATGACAATCATTACACACCCATTTAACCGACTTCAAAAAAGGAGGAGGTTCTAAATGTGTCGGTTTTTGTTTTTTTTTTATTTTTAGAAATAAATTATTTAAATTTAAAACCTAATCCTATAGTTTGTCAAGTTTCGTTTCTTTGTGTTGTGTTAGGTGGACATTATATAAAATACCTACTCAGTGTCATGTTTATGTGTCCTGGAATTATTATAAATTTTAAGAGATAAAAACAATACTTATTTGATGCGCTGGAAATATTTGTTACGAGCGTTAATGTATCGATATCGAATTAGTTATCGTTGGCGGCTGGCGCATCCCTCACGCGTACCTACGCAAGTCTATACTTGTTCAGTTCACTTCACTGTTTCGGTTAGAATTAGCAGGGTATCGCATTAATTGAAATTGAAATTAAAAATGAATTTAACTTTCGCTTGACCCGTTTGATATCACGTATGGAAGACAGGTGACTAAATTAATGTATTATAATGTATTGGTCTTTGAATTGACTCATTTGTTAACGGGCAATCAAATCTTAAGTACCGAGTGAGCAAGTCTTTGTCTTGTTGGGTTGTAAAATTTGTTTGTAAACCTTTAGGTTGTGTGTGTGTGTCCTGCTTGTGCATTATATCGTGGCAGAAGGTGGCGAAGAACAGAACATCGTTATTGTGAGCAGCACAATGGTTGACACCTAAAAAAACAGACGAATTTTGGCCAAGATTCAAGCAAACCGATCCGATAATCAACATGGCAGTTAATAACCCTGAAGAGAAAATTTTATGAAACAGGTAAGTAAGCTCATTTGTGTGTGTGCAAATTAATCTTCTTTCTTTCATTCAGTCATTAAGAGCTTCGATCTTGTTGGTGGAGTTATCGCCACTCTTCCTGTTCGTTTTTAGTCTCTTTAATTTAAGGTTAATTATTTACTATTTAAATTGTTTTAGTGGTGCGTAAACCGAGTCTGTGAGCCGATGCCCGGGCAGGGGACCATTGAGAACAAGCCAGAAGAACCGCCGGCGCGGCCTCGCTGGGAGGAGTGGGGCGCGTGGACCGGCTGCAACGCCGACTGCGGCTACGGGCTACGTACGCGGTCCCGACGCTGCTGGTACAAAGGGTAACTATTTATCTTTATACTACTGCTAGCGAAGGTAGACGAAACAGAACTAGCTTTTGTAAATATGTTTATCGATTCTGTGACTTCGGGATTATATTCTTTCGATTTCCAACATTATGGATAACAACCATTTGACCATAGTTATGCAGAAAGCGACCAGTGTAGATTTTTGGTCAAAGTGACTTAAGTCTTACTTAATCAATGAATGAGTTTGGTAACTTTTTGCATTATGAAAAAAAAATCTTTGGTCGCTTTCTGCATAACTATGGTCATTTATTCATTTAGACTTTTCTTCTTCATTCTAGACTGTGTTTTAATCTTATGACATTTGAATTTAATAGATACTGTGCTATTTACCCATTTTAATAAAGTATTATTACAAATTATTTTTAATGCTCTTTTTGTTTCAGGAACTGTAAAGAAACACTTCAAGTCCTTCTGTGGAAATTCTTCAGCCAGCTCGGTGAATCAAATTATGAGAAAGGAAAGCGTCCCTTTGAACAATACAGGTATATATAAAATCAATCTATACTGCCTATGTTTATGATTAAAAATATATAAAGTCATATCAAATGTATCAGGCGTTGGTCATTGGGACTTTTTATGCCGTATATTTCTATGTACAACGTAAATATGTTTATCGATTCTGTGACTTCGGGATTATATTCTTTCGATTTCCAACATTATAGATAACGACCATTTGACCATAGTTATGCAGAAAGCGACCAGTGTAGATTTTTTGTCAAAGTGACTTAAGTCTTACTTAATCAACGAATGAGTTTGGTCACTTTTTGCATTATGAAAAAAATCTTTGGTCGCTTTCTGCATAACTATGGTCATTTATTCATTTAGACTTTTCTTCTTCATTCTAGACTTTGTGTTTTAATCTTATGACATTTGAATTTAATAGATACTGTGCTATTTACCCATTTTAATAAAATATTATTACAAATTATTTTTAATGCTCTTTTTGTTTCAGGAACTGTAAAGAAACACTTCAAATTACCTGCTGATACATCAATTGAAAAGGATATGAAAGTGACACTTCGATGAAAACTGAATAGTTCTTCTAACAAAGACAATTAATAATTATATGGGTTTCTTACATGTTATTTTACCATTAGCTCACGTGTTTTGATTTAGTAAGCGATTTTAGATTTAGTCTTTACTTTAGTAAGTTGTTCATATTTAATTAGTGTTTTACTGTATAGTAGAGTAACTTCCGTGGGACTTGGTTCCATCTGGTATGTACTTGTTCGGTATGTAGTTTCACTTACTTATTAGCAGCTGTTTGGTTAGGCCTGTAGAATAATTAATAACCCCTCTGGTTAAATTTGATACCCAGTACTGTAATTCACTTGCAGGTGGATACATTAATAGCTAACATACCTGGGGGATAGTGATAACGAAGATAGATATGATAAGAAGACTAATTTTTTACATTAAGACTCCTGTCTTTTGCTAATTAGCTGTATTTCGTTAGGTTAGGCCTGTTGAATAATTTAATTACTAACCCATCTGGCTAAGTTTGATAGTTTTTATTATTATTGAATTGTGATATGTATTATATTGATTGTTGCCTATCTCTTTCTCTGTTGGTTTTTGCATTTTCATGTGTATTATTGTATAGTTATACTCCTTTGTATTGTACATGTTGCTTAGTTTGTCTACCATTTACATTTGTGTTTAGCACACATTTGCTCAAAGGTTAACTGGAAGAGATCCCTTAAAGGGATAAGTTCGCCTTTGTATGTACAAAGGCGAACTTTTGTAATGTGTTTTTCTTGTTTTTATGTACAATAAAGTGTTTACATACATACATACATAATGTAGTAGATTTTTGTTGTAGATTATATTTTGTGTTTTCTGTGAGAGATTTTATAAATTAATTTTTGAATTAATAAATATGTTTATTGCATACACTTGTTTTGTTTCAGATACGATTCTTTCTTCGTACACAGACGTCAACGGGATGGGATGACGTTGACAAACGTGTACCCTATGACGTCGACACATGTCTACCCGATGACGTCTTAGTAGTGGCGTCACGCGACGTCTATTACCGACGTCGTAATGACGTCATGCGACGTGAAATGATGACGTCATGTGACGTCCATTAAAGACGTCATCTCAATGACGTCGCGTGACGTCTATTAAAGACGTCATACTAACGTCATCCCAACGACGTCATGCGACGTGATCTAATGACGTCGCGTGACGTCTATTAAAGACGTCATACTAACGTCATCCCA
This sequence comes from Apotomis capreana, assembly GCA_947623375.1. Taxonomy (NCBI): domain Eukaryota; kingdom Metazoa; phylum Arthropoda; class Insecta; order Lepidoptera; family Tortricidae; genus Apotomis; species Apotomis capreana. The sequence continues at coordinate 7,727,824 of OX392520.1, forward strand.
ACCACGTCATGCGACGTGAACTAATGACGTCGCGTGACGTCTATTAAAGACGTTATGCCAACGTCATCCCAATGACGTCATGCGACGTGAACTAATGACGTCGTGTGCCGTCCATTAAAGACGTTATACCAACGTCATCCCAATAACGTCATGCGACGTGACATACGACGTCGTGTGACGTTTGTAAACTTGTACAAATAACGTCATGCGATGACGTCATTTATGACGATAAATTTGTGACATCGTCACGTGAAACATGACGTCTGGTCTTACGTCTTAAACGACGTCTTTCTACGACGTCTTTAATCACGTCAACATATGTATCAAAATGACGTCAATAGGTGACGTCATTTATGACGATAAATTTGTGACATCGTCACGTGAAACATGACGTCAGGTCTTACGTCATAAACGACGTCTTTCTACGACGTCTTTAATCACGTCAGCATATGGATTAAAATGACGTCAAGTGGTGACGTCATTAATGACGATAAATTTGTGACATCGTCACGTGAAACCTGACGTTGGCAATCACGTGATGCGACGTCTAAAATGCCCAATAATTCACGTCAATAATGACGTGACCTTGTTGTTTGGGTATGCATAATCCTCTTGAATCACTCTATCTATTTAAAAAAATGCATCGAAATCCGTCCGTATCCGTCCGTATCAAAGATCTAAGCATACATAGGGACACACAAACAGCGGGAAGCGACTTTGTTTTATACTATGTAGTGATTTAATTTGAACACTAGAAAAATAATATTAGCGGATTTATCGGCGAAACGCGCATTCCTTACTGGTCAACTCTAATAGATATAGTTCACAGACAAACATCAATTTTTACAATTTTTCTGCTTGCATTTAGTTCGAATATACGATAAATTTTCATCTGAGTAAAATGAGCCTAAAAACAACTTTCTTAATAAAAGTTAAATTACTGGTGGCGCGGAGATAATCCCATTAGCGGGTTATACTCCCACACAAAGTCGACTACTGATAGAGGGCTTATTAGCAGCCCTGATACAATTCAAGTCGTGTATTAAAAAAATAAAAGTTCATACACTTTGGACGTTTGGTACATCTTCTTATTGCGTGGCGTAATCGGAACAGTAAGTCTCTCTATTAATGTTGTAGTTGCTATTAACCACTCTTTGAAAAGCTTGTAAAAATGGCACGAAAGTACATTTATACCCTTCCGGCCGCAGACTGCGCAGAATGCTGGCGCGCAGCCAACGCGGACGCATCTGAAATAGACACGATTCTGTTATTGTCTTTGATTAATTAAAAAAAGGATTGGGCTGGAGTCATCTGTACCAATTTCATATCCAATGCGGACAGCGGGCATTTGAAATTTACTCGATTCTTCATATCCGTAAAATGGACTGTCCAGTGTCCAGCCAGACTGTCCTTAATGGCAAAATCACTGATAGAAGTCAGTGTCAATTTGTCAAACGTCAATCGTCCTTGTTAATCACACACAATCACATGTTATAGGGATCGGAAATTCAGGTGGATATTTACCTAAAGTTGACCAAATCCTATTGCTATCTCACTCATATTAGGTATAAAAGCATCCGATTATACGTTGCCATTAATTGAGAGTACCTACTGGGTAAGAAAATAAGCAACACCCTAGCCATTATAAAGGCCAATGTGTTTATGTGTATGTTTTTTACTCCTTCACGCTCACATGGCTTGACCAATTTCGATAAATTTTGGTATGAAGGTAGCTGACACGCTGGATTGACACATAGGCTACTTTTTATCCCGAAAAATTTAGTGTTCCCGTAGGATGAGCGTGTTACGCAGCGTAGCTGGTGTCACATAAAGTGGCTTAAAATGATGAAATAAGGTGCGACGGAATCATAAATATCTTCTGTTATAGTGACATCACTGTTTGTCCATTTGTGAAATCACCAGCTCATCACGAGTTTGTGCGAAATGTGTAGGTTTGTTTATCTTTACGTAGCTACCGACTAAACATGAGTTTCACAATGTTTGACGAGACATCTTTAAAACTGCGTAGATTAGGATAACCAGTATTTTCTACGGTTCTATTAGTGCTTAATCAATATTGTCTCATATGATGCATAAAGACAGCTACTATTTTAAGAGAGAGCTCCTTCCATTTATTATTTGGATGGAAAAGATGACTAATGAAAAAGTCCTCAAATGAGTGGACAAAAACAGCGGGACCTTGATTGTTGCTTTCACGCGATAAATAAGTGACAAAGTATCCGTCATGTTTGACAAAATGCGAGTGCGAGTGACGGATGCTTTGTCACTTATTTATCACGTCATAAACGCAACCATCATAGACCCCCAGGAGTTTGTTAAAATCATTTATCACCATAAACTTACAATAGGACGTAGTAAAGGCAAATTTCCCGGGATTTCAAACTCTTGAAAGCAATGGTAAATAGGAAAACCAATCAAGCTACGATACGGTAAGCTTCAATGCTATTCTAATTAGGCTATCGAAAATAATACTGTTTCATTCTGCTACGAGTATATCTCTAAGCATTGTAGACAGGAAAATACGTCCATAAAACCTCTCACGGAAATTTACCCCATTTTCAATCAATCGTTTTACAACTAGCATAAAACACGTAAAACAAACAAATCAGTGGTAAAATATCGAAAAACAGACGCGGCTCGAATTACATGTGACCAATTTAAGAAGATCCCGAATTTTAGATAAAATCTACGCTTCGGAGCTCTTTTTAAAATGGTCAGTTGATGTCTGTTCTATTTTCAAATTGTAACCGTTACATTTTCGCGCGGAAATTGGGTTTTTAGGCTGAAATGTATGCTCGATATGGGGCCATGAGAGGAGCGTGGGTTCAGACTAGATGATTGCCTACACCTGGGGTTTTGTTTAGAACTAATGGGTTTCCTGTTTCCGATCTATTTTGATGTTTTGGAGAAAGTGTGTTAGATCGATAATGTTTATTATCTAAATACGTTGGGCAGTGATAGATGGTTTAGCATTTTAGGTAAGTGGAACGATCTTCGAAGATAAATATTGTAATGCCCTGATTGGCCTCTTCGATAAACCTTTGTTGTTTTGACATACCTATTTACTTTTCTGATCCAGCTCGAAACTAAAATGAAAAAAATTGCGTCTTCCAAAGCAGTGGGTAAAAATACTGGCTTTCTCAGTTTGGTCATCGTAAAGCTGCATCGTAAAGAACTTAATTTTTTTGATTGTTTTTAATCCGACGCAATTGGTCGTGGGGTAATCGTGTGCGCATCGCCACGACTGGCTATAAACGTGCCACTAATTTCTCATAACAAAAGCGGAGTGAGAGGCCAAGCACCCAGGTGCTCGCTGGCGCATAGGCTATACGAGTATTTAATAACGACTCGGGGTGCGTTGTAAATCCGCTTTAACTGTAGAACAAGTTGCAATACCGCCATTTTCATGGCCCGCCGCACGTGTTTACTCGACGTACGTTTTATGAATGAGTCTAAAACGTTTTGTTTCGACATTTGTACGGAATTCAGAACGAGACCGGTTACGTAACATTTTAATGCAGACCAAGAAACTACCGGGAATGCCAAAACGCGTATTGTAACTTACCTTTTTGGTACAAATGACTAAGTTCTTATAGTGTATCTGGATATGTTTTATCCGACAAAAGACGGTTATAATTTTTCACTACCTGCGAGCGAATTTGCTTGAAAACTGCATTATTTTATTATTATGAATTTAGACTCAATAAAAAATTATATCAAAAAACGTTGAGAAAAGCGCCATCATTCTCGTGGCCCTTGCACTTGGTGTAAACTGTAAGCAATGAGGACTAGGGATCGTGCGTATAAACGCACATTTTAGGGTATGGCTAATGCGCATAAGCATTTTAAACACATATGACGCAGAAGGCGCTCCGGATGAATTATGAAAATCAAAGATTTAGTATGATTGACGTAACGATACTACGTCGTAAGCTTACGGTCGCAGGTTCGAGTCCTGCTTACATTGCAGTGGATCACATTACATTTTTCTTTCATAATTTACCTTTGTGTCAATATTTATTTTATTATTGTTGAAAAGTTTTTAAAGGACAATAGGTATGCTTGCTCACAATTCCGCGACTCAAGATGTTTTTAATGTCACTATAATGCCACATTTTTACGACCCGCGTTTTATAGACCGGTAAACGTTCCGGTTGCTGCCTTTTGACTGGATTTATGGGTCTGCCCTTGACTCGCTGATTCGTATCTTAGCAACGTGATGAGACTTCGTTCACTTTAGATAGGAGCAAGTTCTGGCAAACAGCCAATAACTAAAGCCTGAGATAAGTTTGTATTGAAATATTGAGATTTAGAAGACGCAGGGAGCAGGATACCATCCCAAGTGCTGACTTCTGGCCGAAGGGTGTCGTGTTCCGGCGGTTCTTACTTAAAATTCTTACTTTAAACATTGATTTGGAGAATATTGATACATATAGAGGAGATTATATAAGATTCTTCTAATCAATGTTTAGTGATAATATGATTGTAATAGTATTATTTATAATTTATGAAAAAAATACTTACTGTTGAGTTTCTTTCGGTTTTCTTCTCAATAGCGGTCTCCTCTTGTGAAATGCCGATGAATTCAGATTCGGACATGTAAAAGTACCGTTGTGGCCTACTTACAGAATTAACATTTTGATTTTGATTTTGATCTGCCGAATCCTACGCCAGTTCAGACGACAAGCTGCAGCCAAGGAGTCACATCAACTAGTTTTAAGTTTGTTTATCTGTTGTTTTGTAGTTCACAGTACCGTGGTTTGATTATGTTATTCTGTAGAAAAATAATTAAAAATGCCATTAGGATAACAGTCGGATAACGCATATGGCTAAATTGGATGTAATTCAGTGTCAGTTGGGCTTTAGAAAAGGCCCAAGGATTCAAATTATAATGGCGATTGAAGCATCAAATAAGATTAAATAGAACTGAACACTCGTAGGTTACTGCAAATATTTCGTAATGACGAAATTTTAGCAACAGACGGGGGAGTGTGGGAAACACAAACAAAGCTTGTAGGTGGTTAATGTGTTTAACCACTTCGCCAAATTGTGCGGTATCCCCACACTATAACTATCGAGTTACTTAATCAGTTTATATGCCGGAATCGAAGTACGCAGTTTATTGCACCTAATAATCACTTTTGGAGAAAATGAAAATGCATTTTAACGAAAGCAAATCCTGTTCTGCGGAAAATAGACGAGTTTATATTGACGGCAAAAGTTCCTTCTTATTTTAAACTGTATTACTATGAAGAGGACAACGTGGCACGAATTTCGAACTTTTTTTGTACCCCACCTTTGCAATGCATTTTAAATTTGGATATACTGAGTAAATAAAGAAATATCTTACTCTAATTGGAGTTTTCTTAATCAAATTAATAATTATCATTATTTTATTTGCAGGTAACCTTCCTTATTTACTGTCATCGTCACCGAGTATCGCAGTTGTAAGTTTAAGATATATTAACAATGTATTACACAATATTTTCCTAAATAAAATAACAAAATGAATAAAATAAGTATAAACTTTTAATACACTAGAAGTTACGCGACGTTGCCAAACAGACGTGTTTATGTTTAATTTATATTTTTGTTTCATTTTATATGTATGTTACTTTTCTTTATGGGCCACAGTTGCCTATAAACAAATGATATTGATATAGCCATTCAACTGTAAATAGGACAAACGACACAAAGTTTAAGAAGATCATCAGATACCCTATCAAATAATTTATTCAACATTCATAAGTCTATTACGGTGACTGGGTGAAAATGCTAACTACCGTTTGAGTAATATTGCTGATGCATATTTAGGCCAAAAGGCATTCTCTGAAACTTATAGTAACCATTATTGAGTTATCCTATTGTAGCTAAATCTAATATTATCTTCCTAAATCATAATATTATTATAGCGATTATCATAAAATCTTTCAATAGGACATGTTTCTCGCAAGTTTCACCGCTGGAAGCGCTACTACCAAGTTGTAAATAAGCCATGTTTGTCATTACGGTACATCGGCAATTCGGTTCTGGAGAATTAATGCATCTTCAGTATTGAATTGCCTTTGAAACGGCATAATTCATCATCACATTTCATTTTACACTTAATGGACACACCATTCGGAAAAACTAAACATTTCGAAGGTATTTTTATTTTTGGATTTTGAAATGATAAGGTGAGATTGTAGCGCCTTTAGCGTTTCTGTCCAACTTCACAATTCACTCTTTAATCATTACCTACGAGTATCTAGCATTGCTAAACGTACAAAGAAATACATTTCCGAACCGCCGCCCACGGCTCGCATATTAATCGATAAAACTTCACTCAATGAATGTCTTATTAATATTCTACTCAAACCTGCTATTCTGCATGCAGCCACCAATATAAGAAGACCTTTTGAATATTATGCAAGAGAAGCGCAATGAATTTCCATTCAACTAATAGCTTATGGTAAAATAAAAATGTATGTAATTTTACGCTTATCAATTATCATATTCTAATATTACTAAAATAATGTATCAGGTTTACCAAATTATGTTTAGTAAAAAATTGTATACATCTCTCCACTTCATTATGGCTTTCTGGACATAATTATTCAGATAGGTGTTCTTATTGCATAGTTTTTATACAATTACTGTGGTATTCTCTTGGAAAAATGCGGGTAGACTCAAACTAGTAAAAGTGCCTTTGAGATCTATTTACAAGATAGTGCTCTTTAATTCATCAGTCTTCTTCTTCGTCGTTATCTTCATTGCTGAAATTCGTGTCCAGTTAGGAAAGTCTTCATTGCGGTCTTATCTATGTTTCGCCATTAATTTCTGTCTTTGGTTTTCTTTAAGGCATCCGTTATAGGAAGACTAGTTAGGGCCTCCTCTTTGTCGATCGAGATGTCGATTGAGATCGTCCTCGTGGTCTTTATCCTTCCAATCTGCTTGATCACTTTCAAAATTCTGTGGCTTTCTTCATACAATATGTCCAAATTCCAAAATAGTTAATCGTTGTGAGTAGTTGAGTCTCGTTCCATCAGTTAAATGCTAAATTACAATATTATGCAGATGCTAATACGAAATGCAAAGAACTTCTTAACGTTTAGATATACATTAATTTTATCACTTCTTAACATTGTTAGTTAATGGCCAATAACCATATAAACTTGAACTTACCCTTACTTTGATGTTACGAGGAATCAAGGATCTAAGTTAAATGGTCACTCTGTAGGAGCTTTGATATTGATCTAGGCAAGTGTGACTACACTATTCATTGATAATTATAATTATGCCGTAATATGAAAGCATTCGCTTCGAGAATCCTTAATGAATTAATTTCCTTGCGTAGTACTATAGGAATGTATAAGGATCATATGGAAGGGAAAATTAAGAATACAACTTACGAAGCATGAATGAATTTATCAAAAATATCTTGAGGTTGCTAAGTAAATAACTGTGCATTTAAAATAAAAGTGGTAACTACATAATATCTTTATTACACGTTATAAAAAAGATAGGTGTACCTCTTTTTTGGGCTTACTCAGAATTGCTTTTATATTATATTTGTACACTCGACCCTCGAGAAAGAGTCCGTTTGAGGTACAAAATGTTAATAATGAAATAATGAACTTTATTCTGCGAGTAGGTCACAAGGGCACTTTTACATGTCTGAGTCTACCGGCATTTCACAAGAGGAGACCACTGTTGAGAAGAAACGCCAAAAGAAACTCTACAGTCAGTAATTATTTCATAAAGGATAAAATTTGAACTCCTATAAAATAAGGTAAATAAGCATTAAATTCTAAATTTAGAAAATGGTTAACCCATAGTGCAGTGACACAACAAGAAATATTCCCAGAATTGAATGCATCTGTGGGATCAATTATTTTAATTGATTCAACAAAAATGGCTTCCGTGCGATTGACAGAAGTTTCCCGCCTTTATTTTAGAATTCAAAAAGCACACCAAACTTACAACTATCAAATCAAATTACATTTTAATTTAAACTTTATCACTTTGAAATAAGAAGGTAACATTTTGTTTTAAGCAGAAGGATGGGACAAGTTTGTCATTACTGGTGTTTTTGTGATAGTTGTTGAAATTAAAGCTTTATCTTTTAAGGCGTAAGACAGTTGTTGTTTGTTCTGAGTTTATAGGGTGATGGCACGTGACGCCCTTTCTTTTGTTAGTGTTGTAGCTAAAAATAACTCTGAATGAACTTTAAAAGGATCGATGTTTTAAACAGGCATTTCTAGTTTTAGAGATACCTACTATCAGATTTTTGTATTTCAAAAAATGTTACACGAACAACTGAGTCGAGTATTTTAACTAGCATTCATAGCGTCGAAATGCGACTGATCGACGCGTGCGCAGTGCGCACCACCACTACGGGCTAGGAACCCGCGTCAAAAAGCAGAAGGCGGAGTTAATGCACTAGCGGACGCCTTAGTGTAGTCGAGTAAAGGTTTTCATAATTAAGTGTGAATACGATATAATTGCATAGATCCATCTATTAAGGCGTGAAAATCTATGTCTGTCATGTAATCTATGATAATGAATTCAGCGATGTTGCCTTTTAGTATGTCCATACATTTCATTTTCCGACCGAGTACCGAAGTGACCGAAGCATCTCCGTTGCAGCTTGGCCCAAAACTATTTCATATGTCCGGGTCCAGAGATTTGAATGTCCGCTTACCGGCTGTTCTCGCCTAGAGGCCGCATATCTCAACCGAAAATGAATTCTCATGAAATTTTGTCAGTAGGCTCGATAAGTAAAGGTTTTTTTGACAATTCAGTTTTTCGATAATTCGACGACGTAATTGCGGCTCCATACTACTCTAAGCACTTCGCTGCGGAAACCCATACTTGGGCCAACTTCGCTTCGGCCAACCTCGGTCTTCGCGACTAGAGCTAGGGTAAAAATCAAAATATTTGAGACAAACTCCCAGAACAACTAGTATTTATCACATTTATCTTATCAGATACGGAAGCCAATCACAATAGTCGACGCAACTCACATTGCAACCGACGCGATTGAAACTGAACACGGCGCAGCCCTACGGGTGAACAACCGGCTAACAAAAACAATATGCGGGGGAATTCGGTAAATTGTTGCCAACGCTAGCGCTCAGTCTGGGTTACACTGGGAACATCACTATGCGATCAAATATATCTATTTTAATTTGATTGTCTAATAGATGTATTAGACTTCGCACGGAGCAAAAGTAATCTAATGACACACAAACAAAAATTTAATAAGTTTTCAATTGTATTTAATCTTATTACAACTTTCGTGAGACATATTTAATTACTAGCTGAGCTGCGCGGTGTTACCCGCTCATCCTCGGGAATACTAAATATTTTTCGGGATAAAAAGAAGCCTATGTGTTAATCCACGGTATCAGCTACCTTCACACCAAACTTTATCTACACTGGTCCAGCCGCTGGAGCGTGAAGAAGTCTCACAAGCTTTCGCCGACATTTTTCGAGCTCTTCGTCAGGGACTGCTACCGTACAGCGGCGCTGTAACTTCGTCACTGATTTTTGATCGATGCTCCGCCCTAATAGCGCGTGCCGACAGGCTGTCGGGCCGTTACTCACAATTTCACGTGAGTGTACACCGCCTAATACAATAATGATATTGTATTTTATTGCAAGAGTACCGTGGATTCTTCATGGACCCATTATAAGACAGTAAAAATATCCAAATTTTTCATTAGTTCTGAGAATGTACAAAAAAAATGAAGTAATGAAGATTGAACACCTCCTTTTTAAGTTGGGTGAAAAGTAATAACCCCTATTAATTTATTGAAGGCGAGTAAATTTAATCATCTTGCTGAAGCCGTACAGAATTGTAAACATGCTAATAATAAGAGTATGGAGAATCTCCACTAGCTAAGATCTTTTAGCTTGCGATTCTTATCTATTACCAAAAATGGTACTGATGGTCGTATAGTACTTTTTATCCAACAATAGTAAAGTAAACAAGAGGATTATGAGTTTTTCTTTTCCGCGCGAACATCGGTCGCTTTTTAGTCGTGCACCTAATAAAAAAATTCCCTCCCAGTGCACCTTCACCATTCTTAATTCAAAATAAAGGCGGCAACGTTCCATTAATGAACCTTTTTTTTCTAATCACGAGGTAGCATAGACAATGTTTTTTTTTCTAAATTATATTCTCGGTAATTAGCCTAATTGATTAGATTTATTTTGAAGCCTTACTTTAAATGGAGGTAGTAAAAAAATAAATAAGACTTTGTAACACGACGCTTCTGGAGTTATCGAGTAGATTCGATCTTCGTGTGGGTGTCCGGTGATTTTATTCCTTTTAGAGCAGGTTTTTTTACGGCTGAGTAATTTCGTGTCCAAGTTTATGGATTTGCCTAGTTTTATTTTGTTTGTTAAAGTAAAGAGGTTTTTATGTGAGATTTGATTACACTTGTAATGCAAAAATACTGATAATGTGGTATGTTTTCTGTTCAATCTTTAAGTACAAATACAGTATTTATTTTAGCAATTGGCGATGGTTCAACTCTTGTTCGTGGAAGGAATGAAACACAACGAACATGAAAAGTATCGGGTGATATAATGGCATTGGTTGAGGCTTGAAGCTAAACTAATGAAAATCGTTGTAAAGATAATTGAAAATTTATCGATCGGTGATTTTAGGCCACTCAAAAACCATCCATTCATCGATATATTCAATGATCATGCAACATCCTAAACGCAGTCTGCAGAATCGTTGCTTCTAATGGATGAAAATGACAGAAATTTAACCTAGTTATTTTGCACATCATTATTGGAGCGGAGCGAGCGAAGCGAGCGAAGCTCCCATGGATCGACTCGAATGGACTTTGTAACAATGCGCAGATCTCAGCGAGTTATCAACCGATTTTAGAAATTTTTGTTTTAAAATGCACAAATTAAATTTCGCTAGGTCGTGACGAAGAGAAAATTTCGAAAAAAAAAAAAAAAACTCCGCTCCAATCTATGGTGCAAGCTTAGCCGGTGGCTGACTCTGCATCGACCTAGTTATATTAATACGATGACAAGAATACTAAGTGAAATCAAAACAAGTCAACCGGTTACTGAAAGACTTGTCTATGACTCCTGCCGTTGATGTGTGGCCTCAAATAAATGGCTAAAAATACAAATCCTGTTTATATAAACTGCTTACCCCAGGGACATTCCTATCAGGAGGGCGTTCAGATTGTTAATTTATCTCACTTCGCTACTCCGCCCTTTAACGGATAATGGCACTAATTTTGTAGGCGCTCCATACATAACTTAAGACGTTTTGGTTCTTGTCTTATTTGGTGACGTTGGTATGCGCACGCGTCTGACAGCCATTTTCCAGTATTTGGTAGCACTTGGTTTATTTAAAGGTGTCACATTTATCACTTTTCAACATGGTCACGAGTTTGATTCTGGATTGGTTTGTAATCAGTCTTCATAACAGTCGTACATCACGAGGAAAAGAATAAAATAAAAACAAATATCAAACACTGTTTGTACAACATAATCGTTTTAAAAGACGCGTTAACATTTTTAAACTTGAAAAAGTTTGTTTGGAAAGTTGTCCATCCAACTAAGCGCTTATTATTTTCTAAAGATACTGGAATAGAAAGATATATATATTACATACACGTGAAAAGGAAACGAAACGTAACCTAAATAGTTCATAAGGAATTTCTTTTCTCCTTTCAGATATCACTACTTTTTTCTTTAGAACATCACAGCTTTAGGTAATTTCTCTGCATTGCTCAACGCGAGTTTAAAAGACACTGAGTGATTTGTCATTTAGACTAACGATTTTAACCGTGAACATCATTATTCTTGGAAATTAACTTCAATGAGTACCCGCATTTGTCAATTGAAAGGTTTCTGACCGGGTGACTTAACTGGTGTCAATCGAAGACGACTCCGATTTTATATCGATTGAATGTCTTGGGTGCATGAGAAAATTTACTTAATATCAATCGTAATAGTGAGTGACAGACAATAGTTATCAGAATACCGACATATCGGCAGGACTGAATAGAAAGAGACGGATCGATTGGGACAAATTTACATAATGTGTGTAAATTCAGCAAAAATGGAAATGGGATGTTGGTCAGGTTTAACTTAAACCACTGTCCATAGAGCATTTTGCTCGCACGTGCGTACCGCTAACTAACGTCAAACATAACAGGACACTGCATAAGTTGTTCGTTGTTCGATTTTTGTGCCATGTTTTTGGTCGTTCGTCGGCTTAAGATTTGGTCACAGACATTGGCGTATCTAAGATTATTTTTCAGGTGGGGCCTGGGTTGGGGCCTGGTCATGGCCTATGCGTTGAAGTCATGAATTTCTATAGGTAGCCCAAAATCCTGGGGTGGGCACTAGACCATACTGGGGTGGGCACGGCCCACCCGGCCACCCCCCTAAATACGCCAATGGTCACAGACAGGCAGACACACAGCAGATACCGAGTCAGCTGAAACTAAATAAAACTGTTATAATTTAGAGAAGAAGACAACATTTTTTTTTTTTTTTATTATTATTTTTTTTTTAAGTGCAAATTCTAAAATCGTTTTATGTTTATGTGCGCTACTATATAGATATTTTCGTTGATTAAGTCTTGTAATTGCGTTGTTGTATTCCAGTACCATACAGCCACAGGCAAAAGTCTAAAAGGATAAGACTAATTCATAAAAAATAAAACCTACATTAGGTATTCTATTTGTCCCATGACGAGTTGTTTGGTAAGTTTGTTTCTCTTAAAGGTAAATAAACAAAAATAAGTCTAAATTTTATTCTAAATAAACCCCAAGTTCAAAATAAACTAAACGCGGTTGAAGTCCGCGTTATTTATTTTCCCTATTTCTATCGGTTCCGTCCGGCCAATGTCTGCCGGCTGTCTAGTTTTTCCCGGCATCTGTCTATCTGTCTGCTCTGATCTACTGATTCAACAAATGTTCTACAGCTCAGGACATTCTTTTAGCACTTTTTCACGAAAGCGCTGTAAGCATAGAAAATCTTTTCATGCGTAATACGACAGTTTCGTATAGCGCTTTTCAGCAAGTCACATTCTGACGGTTTGGTGAGGGAAGATCTTTGAGTAACAGTGGAAAACCCTCTGTAATTAGTGGGTAAACTTTATTTATTTATTCATAGATTTCGAAAATGTAGTTATATTTTTACCACATTCATAGTTCATAGTGATTACAGTTGTTATGGTTAATGTTTTGCCATACCTAAGTATTTTGCCGGAGAGTAAGTTGGCAATTGACTAAGAAGACGAGACAAAATATAAAGAAATTGCTTAGAACAAAAAGAAGATGATAAATACTGCGATAATATTTTTTTAAATATCAGAGTTTGCAACAAAATATTATTTCCGTTATCGTGTTACTATTCACAGTTAGAAATTAAGTATTACCTATTTGGTCTAATGTGTTCTAAATTACGAACCAAAACCACACTACGAAAATCACTTAACCACACTAAAACCACAAAAACAATGCCTACAAAGTTTTATCACCTCAATTCTTCACACTCCAAGTGTGAATAATTATCAAAGTTTGTAACAAATTTCGAGGTTAGAATGAAATGGCGGCATTCTCGGTTCTATTTTGGCGCCATCTTGGGGTCGTTGACCCGGCGTGCGCGGCGATACGCGAACTAGTTTGTTCCCTATGGTTTATTTTACATTATGGTATTAAAGTTAACTCGGCACCATGCGATACTTTTTTATCGAGTACACTCTTTTTGAGGAATGAAAAGTCGAGTATTTTTTTTTATAATTGCATATTTCAAACTTATTTAAGTAAAGATTACTTATTCATGTAATTTATACGAGATGCTCTTGACTACAATCATGCCTAATGATAAATGACACTTAGAAAGAACGCTAACAAAGTTTGAATTTTTATTGGTCAGGCAAGGATTGCCACAATTTTAAAATTAAGTTTAGGTACTGAAAGACTGACCCTACAATGTTGTACTTCGTCATATGAACGACAAGCATAACTAAATCTCAGCTTTATAAATCCAATCGACGTTGGCGGAACATCATCAACATAGAAAGAGACAGAGCGAGAGTGAAAAAGTTTGTCTTAAAGAAACTATATGAGTTTACTAAAAATCAATTTCTACCCCTTCCTATTTTCATTTCCACATTACGAAGTTTCACTTCTTCCACGGGGAGGGACTCCACGCACTATTTTTTATGTTATGAGTATAGTCATGATTTCTATTACAGTTATCTATCATTTTATGAATACTTCTGTTTCTCAGCAGTGCTGCTGTTTCATTACTATTATTGTAGTAATGCGATGTAAACCAAGCAGTCTGTAGTTAAATTGAAATGTCAATTGGATCATAATTGGCCCGTCAGCTCCCTTAATCAAAGAATCTCATAACAATGAAGATCAACGCACAGAAGGATTTCATTGTTTGTTTTAAGTGTAATTTACAAAAAAACCCGGCCAAGTGCGAGTTGGATTCGCGCTCCGAGGGTTCCGTACTAGTATTTTTTTTCTTATTTGTTGTTACAGCTGCAACAAAAATATATCATCTGTGAAAAAAATACGTTTGTTGTATAGGCACCTCATTTAAATATTTACTTTATTCTGTTTTTAGTACTTGTTGTTATAGCGGCAACAGAAATACATCATCTGTGAAAATTTCAACTGTCTAGCTATCACCGTTCATGAGATACAGCCTGGTGACAGATGGACAGTGGAGGCTTAATAAGTAATAGTCCCGTCCGTCCTATCCCGTTTTTACCCTTTAGGTAGGTATAGAACCCTAGAAATTACTTACTGTTAAATTTCTTTCGGCTTTCTTCTCAACAGCGCTCTCCTCTAGGGAAATGTCGGTAGATTCACAATCTAACTTGTAAAAGTGCCCTTGTGGCCTAATTACTGATCATTCATCAACATATTACCTTATTTAGTAGGTACTGGAAGCTGCAGCAACGTCGTCCGCATTAAGCTTTTTTCTGTGCCACAGTCGGGTAAAAAGTATCATATTACCATCTTCGGATATCCAGCTATAGATGTACAAAAGTTGGTTAAAATCTGTCCAGCCGTTTCGGCGATATAAACGGATGCATACTAGCAAACTAGCACGCATACCATGCGAACTAACAAGTCCGCTGACATTACGAATCGTTCCTGGAACAGATTCCCCGACGTCTATAAGTGTGCCGTGCTAGATGGTGTTGAGTTATTTACCATAATAGTAAACTAAAGTAACACAAATCATAAGGAAACATTTGAAAGGTTATTTGGCGTTATGGTGGTGGAAAGGTCACGTCGGACCGGTAATCCAGAAGTACCGGGTTCGATTCCCGGTCTCTTCCGCCAGGCTACGCATAATTTTTCTACGTTCTTTTATCTTTGTATGAATGGTAAAACGTAAGTAAGATTAAGATAAAAGTACAACACAACCATCATGAATAAAACTCTAAAATTGCATTGAAAACGAATTTTCATTGGGAGAAGCCATGATTGCGGAAAAAATTAAGAGCGCGATACGTTTTTTCTTTTGTTTTGTATGGGCATTGATTACAACGCCATCTAGCGGTCGAAGTACCTTTGTTGCGCGATGTAGCGGTTGAAATCCATCACGCCAACACGGCTGGATGGATTAAATAATAAATAATAAACAAATATTAAGGGACAATCATACACAAATCGACCTAGTCCCAAACTAAGCAAAGCTTGTACTATGGGTACTAGACGACGATATACATAATATATAAATACATATATAGATAACATCCATGACCCAAGTACAAATATTTTGCACAAATATTTGCCCCGGCCGGGATTCGAACCCGGGACCGTCGACTCAGTAGGCAGGTGTCTACCAACCGAGCCAAACGCGTCTTCAAAATTTCAACCAATATTGGTACAGGGAAAGTTTGATACCTAAAGATGGTTATAGGATACTTTTTACCCGATTACGGTAAACAAAATCTGAGCTACGCTGACAAAGTTGCGTCGCCTGTTTTTATTTTTCCTTTCTTGGGAGTACAGTTACTAAGTTTTATCCCGGTAAACAAATCTTGGAAATCGGTATGCTCTCCCGAACCTTGCTCAAACAAACAAAACAACTGTGTTTTCCAAAAACTTTTACAGCTTTATAATCCTTTCGTGACCTCTTCCGTCCCTCTCTGACGCGTGGAGGAGGTAATAAGATAGAGCGAGAGAGTGGTGCGGTAGACGACTGCAGTGTTCATTCACGTAGTCACTGCGCTGCATTCTGGTGTAGTGATGTGGCGCACGCGGCTATCGATATCGATGAAATAGTAAATTGGTATTTTTTACAGTCTACTTAAATCATCATCTGAGCGAATGACATCCACCACTGAAGAAAAGCATCTCCAAGTTGAACATTTCCCGCAAATATATTCACACTCTTTCTAGTAGGTACGCGGGCTTTACTTGAGAACCTTCTTTACTCTGCGAGCGTCATTTTACGGAGGTGCCTCGCCCATTGCTTCTTTTAGTTCTGGCGATTATTCGGGCTGTGTCACATTGGTTTCCTTGCGGATCTCATAGTTTTTGATTTGATCTCGCAGGGAAAATCCAAACGCTACTTATGTAGCGCTTAGATGGGAGCGGATTCTAATCCATAGCGGTTCTCATTAGAAATGATGAAGCCAATCGCTCCGTGCGAATAAGTGGTAAGCTAAAAACATAAGGATAAAGTCGCTTCCCTCGCATGGATGTCCGATTGCGAAACAGGGATGGCGAAATTAAATCGTGCAATTCCTGTGCACACTCTCCGAAATATATCCAAAAGTAGACAGACAAGCTGGCAACTTTGCGGCGATGTTCGAGGCTTTGAAAGCAGCCGCTAGCCGGCAAAGCATCACCAATGAATCTTAACGCATTAGCTACCGCGTAGCGCTACGGGCTACGCTCGTAGCCGATAACATGGGAAAAACCGTATGTAGCGAAAACTTACTACGAGCAGAGCGCCCGGCTACCGGGCTCGTGGTGTCGAAGGTGTTAAAATAATATCGATATAGCTACGAAAGCCCCATCCCTACCTCCGCCGGCCAGCCAACCGGTTCCGCGGAGAATTGGCACGGGATCGTTTTTGTTCCCACATATGTAGCCTGTGTAGCTACTTATATGGCTCATTCAGCGATAGATCACCCATTGATGTTGGGGTTTCCCTGACTGCCTTATGAGTCTGGCGGGTCAGACTCCTAAGGCAGTCAGGGAAACCGTTTCTATAGTGTTAAGGAATTTAAAGATTGTACGAAACGGCATTGATCCTTGTTAGGAATAAGTAAATCAAATGCATGTACTTGTTCTGAACTAGCATAATATTTGCATATCGTTTAATTACGATTCAATACTGTACCTACTATAAACAACAATAACACCCTGTAAGTATTCTGTCATAAGTATTCTTGCAAATAAACATATTCTATTCTATGTATTCTATTCTATTCTATCGTATCCGTCAGTCCTGGTAAACGGAAACAAACGCCTGTCACAAATGGGCTGGCAGAAAGTTAAATTAGTTTTAAGTTTTTGCCATAAAGTATTTTTGAGACACCCTCTTATTACCGACAGTACCTTACTACTTTCTTACACAAACGTTTATTGCTCGTCAAGATCAATTAAATGAGTCCAGGATGGGTTTATCCAGTGCTGTGTAGGAATTCCTACGGCCACCTTCCGTCTCTATATTCGGTATGTTTGATAAGGAAAACTCTACATATATATAAAGTGCATAATATGTATTATTCCATCGTTTTCAACATCGGTTCATCGGTTGAGATAGAAATATTAATACATGCTTATCCGACGAAATACGATGGAAAACTAATATTCACATGTACCTTTATTCTATACTAGCTGCAGCGCGGTGTTATCCGATCATCCCACGGAAACACTATATTCTTCGGGATAAAAAGTAGCCCATGTGTTAATCCAGTGTCAGCTACCTTCATACTAAAATTTATCAAAATTGGTCCAGCTGTTTGAGCGTGAAGAAGTAACAAACATACAAACTTTCGCCTTTATAATATTAGTGTGATATTAAATGTACATACAATCAATATACCGTCAAAAAATAGATACCGTCTGTGATACATTTGTTGAAACAAAAAATCACTTCATCGACTTGCAATTATAATAAAATAGATAGAGCTAAATTATTACCGCAATGAAAACACACCTGGCCTAAACATTTTTTGCCGTAACTGTACCTACCCATAGTAAGTGGGTAACATCGACATCAGAATTACAAATAATGGTTACGCGATACATTATGGATAAATCGTCCTGGCATTCCAGAATAACCCGCTCAGCGCAAAATGGCAAAAAATATACCTGATAGCACGTGTTGGTCCTTTTATAGAGACTGTAGTTGAAGAAAAACTGTAGACAATAAGTCATGAAACGGTCGAGTTGTATTTTCTTTGAGCGGTTTAATTCATCATCAGAACGTTGTAACTTTAGTGCAATTTATTGAAAGGCAAGCACTAATTTGACAGACCTTTGTTCAATTCATTGAAAGCTAAATCACTAATATATGACACACCTTTTTGCAATTCATTTAATGCTAAGGCAGTAATATAACAGACTTTTGTGCAATTCATTGAAAGCTAAAGCACTAATATGACAGAGTTTTGTGCAATTTCTTGAAAGCTAAACCACAAATATGACAGACTTTTGAGCAATCCATTGAATGCCAAAGCACTAACTTGACAGACTTTTGTGCAATTTATTGAATGATAAAGCACTGAATGACAGACTTTTGTGCAATTAATTGAATGCTAAAGCACTAAATGACAGACTTTTGAGCAATCCATTGAATGCCAAAGCACTAACTTGACAGACTTTTGTGCAATTCATTGAATGCGTGAATTTTATCAAATTCGTGTAGTTTTTGAAACAATATAATTATCAATGAAAAATTCAAACTGAAGGTTTCAAATATATATCCATATTAGGTACCAATAAATCGCGATGACCCTGTTCTAAGTAGCAACATTGATAATACGTTAAGAAAAATGTTTGATCATGAGAAAAATATCTAAAACAATCAGCATTTTTGAACGGATAAGGAGCCTTAAAGTAGTAATTTACTCTTAGATAGATTTCTATGTCAAACATAGAATTGAGGGCCTGAAACAAGAATGCCAAAAGTATTCAAAAAATCTTTAAAACTTTAAAACCCTTAAAATACCTTCAATTAGAGTTAGAGCCTTACATACAAGTTGCTAAGGGACAAAAACTTTACCTATAAAAAAGTAAGTAGCCAGTTGGGCTTAAGATGGCTGTATTATTAAATTATAATGTGATCTATTAAATTATCTTCGCCGCCGTGGGTGGGAAGGCACCACTTGTTTGGTAAGACTACACCGTATATGGAGATCCATTCACTTTTGGATGTTATGCGTTTGTAGATCTTTGATTAATGTTTCTCGAGCTATGGGCGACGGGTTACTTGAATATAGTGTGTATGTAAAACACTTTATTGTAAATAAATTAGAAAACATAATTCACAAAACTTCGAAACAATAGATATGTACAAAGGCGAACTTATCCCTATAACGGATTTTTCCAGTTAACCCTTGAGCAAATGAGAGAAAAGTGGGATATCCATCCAATCGACTAATAAATGTTTCTATTCTTTTCAGGTAAGATTATATATGTAAAATATATATAATCTGTGGACCGCGACTTTTATCATTCTGACTTACTCGTAATGGAGAAGATACTACATAAATGTCTCGTAAGTAGAAATAGATAATAAATATAATAACATATACCTAAACCATTTGTAACTGTCAATTTTTGTTGTTATTTCGAAGGTTAGTACATTACATACCTTAGGTACATACCAAGGGCAATAAATTCGTAATGTCTTAGATCCAGTCACCCTGTGGCTCGAACCGAAGATGAGGGCCATAAATATACTATAGGGCTTTACGAATTACCGCCCGTGGTTTGTATAAAGTTGTACGTCTTGCCTCGGCCAAGAAATGGCCGGTGTTCGTTTAAATCTTCGGTTATTTGATGATCAGGAGTTCTCCTTTGGCAGGATGAACCTTCTGAACCCTAAGAACATTTTAAGGATAGCCATTTTGATTTTTCGGAAAACCGAAAACGGCCCCTGGGGCCATCGAGTTCTTGAGTGGCGACCACGCACCGGACGAAGTAGCGTGGGTAGGCCCCACAAGGTGGACTGATGACCTGGTGAAGGTCGCTGGAGTCCGCTGGATTCGGGAGGCGCAGGACCGGTCATGGTGGCGTTCTCTGGGGGAGGCCTATGTCCAGCAGTGGACGTCTTTTGGCTGATGATGATGATGATGATGATGATTTTGATTTTTAGTGCGTGAGGGAGTTAAAATGTCATCATTTTTGTATGCTGCGTCAATTTAAAAATAATGCATGCAATTCACAAAGTATATCCGCAACAAGCTTCAGAATCGAATGACACGAAATAAATCCTCAACACGCCTCGTCAAGGAATTAAGGAAGGAATGTTTGTACGGGATTTTAACATTTGTTGTTCCTGCTTTTATGAGCTGAGTCCAAATATATTCATTTGTTTGAAATATCTACTGCATGCCTTCTTTAGCGTTTATTCAATTTGAATAAAACAGCTGTAATTCCCGACGCGTGCCAACCCTACCGCGTTTGATCCCGCATCATGTTTCATTGGTCAAGATGGAGTCCGGCGCATGACGTAGGGGCACGAGCGTATCTTAGTGCGTAGTCTATTCGTTATTCCAAACCTCATTTAATGCCAAAACTAGCTGTATATTTGCAATTAATATCTAAACTTGACTAAGCTACCTAATTTATGTAAAAATTACAGTTTTCGTCAAAATATGGAATCTTCTTTAGTACGATTAAACTTAATAATGAATAGACGACTAAGAAGACAAAAGAAGAAGAAACGCAGCTCGCAAACAAATTATAATCATAACGTCAAAATATGGATACAATAAGCATATCCCAAAGCTCATTCGAAATAGCGTCCAACGGGTGATGGTAGCATTTATCACGCGATAAATAAGTGACAAAGCATCCGTCACATTTTGACAACAAAAGGTGACTGTAATAGAACCTTTGTCACTTATTTATCACTTTTTTTTTTTGTTTATGTCATTGGGGGCAAACGAGCAAACGAATCGCCTTATGGAAAGCGATTACCGTCGCCCATAGACACCTGCAACACCAGAGGAGTCACAAGTGCTTTTTCGGCCTTTCAGGTGGGAACACGCTCTTTTCTTGAAGGTTCTTATCGGTCCGGAAATACCGCTAGTGACAATTCATTCCACAATGCAGTCGTGCGAGGCAGGAAATTTCTAGAAAAGCGCACAGTTGTGGACTGCCAACTATGTAAGTGGTGAGGATGAAAGGATTGTCGCGCAGAACGATGGCGGAAAGAAGCGGCAGGGATCAATCCGAACAACTCCTCGGACCACTCCCCGCTATACAAGCGATAAACGCAACCATCATAGGCGGACAATATGACAAAGACTCACAAGATTGCTCTAGGCCAACAAATCAAGGGCCGTCCTTTGGCAAATTTGCAGAGTTCGATATAGGGCAGCGGGTCAAGACAAACTGTTGGCTCGGGAAACATTTACGTTAGCGATTAAACATTGGCCGTTGGGCGAGTCTAATCATGGGAGAATTTACGTCGTTTTTTCAAGGATTTTGGGATGCTAGGAATAGTGATGACCACCATGTACTATGGGTTGCACAAATGGATAGCCCATTTGCAGCTCATTGTACTTAAACGCACTCTATCACGGCTAAAGTTGCGTTATTAAACGAGTTCCTTGCACAAGTCCAGGATGCTGATATATTTGCAGACTCATGGCTGACACTTAAACGTAACATTATCATATTTGCAAACAATTGTAACAATAACTGCTTATAAGATGTTAAGGTTTTAAAGTCCAATTGTTATATATAACTGTACTGTAGTGTAATTTATAGTTGTTTTTAGTTAAGTATTTGTTATACACAACTATAGTGTAATGTATATTGTATAGTTATGCTTTAAGTTAAGAATTTGTATTCCACATTATCTTGCGGGCACTTTGGCTTGACTGTAAGCCCGTAAGACATTTTTATAAATAAATAAAATAAAATAAAAATAAAGTTGTAAATTTGTCGTTTTCCATAAGGTACTTCTGTCTTTGAGAACAGTCAAAGTGTAATTATTAGTCTCATATACATATTTAATCCCAATAAAATCTTGGATCGATTAATATCCTCGAAAAAACATTTACAAGCGTTTTCAGCGCTCCGTAGGAATGTCGAACTTTGACGGTAATTTTCAACTTTGAGATCAGTCTTAGTGTAGTTAACCCCACACAGACATTTAATCCCAATAAACGAGGATCCGTGAACATCCTCAAAAAAATTGTCATTCGTATATGGATTAGCTATGTTAAAAAAATAATTAACAAACGATAAACATTTCGTTTTCATCGTTATCAATATCATACAGCTCGTCAAAACCATTCATAAACCTCTCCTTATTTTGAGAAAATAATTGTGTATTTCTACAAACATGTGCATCGTTATACGTTGAAGGTTTACTTGATAATTATCTAAACCATAAAAACTACGCACTAACCTTCTACATCCAAAAAGGCAACCGTATAGTCCATATTTCAAACGCAAGGACGTGTTACCATACCAATTAATAAAACCTAATAAATCTGTATAAGTATTTACGAGCTATTTGATATATAAAATGGGCCCGTTAAAGAAAGGATAAAGTTCTAAGGGAAGGCTATTAAATCTAATTGTGTAAGGATTGTAAAAGTAGAGGCCATGTGTTCCTAGTCTGAAGGTGGGTTTATTTTTAAGCTGCCTCGAGATAATTGGACTTGAATTGGATGTATTATTTTGTTCCTAAAGTGCTTAATTAACTTTATTGTATTTGCTTTGTGTTTCTTGTTGAACTAACATAAAACGCGTGATATATTATTTGACTATGAACAGCATGAATTAGGCACCAATTATCCTTTATTATTATTTTTTGTCGCAGACTATAATATTTGACTCGATCCCAACTCATTAAAGATCAATCAAAAGGCAACAATAGAACAGTTCCAGATTACTTTTACCTAACTGCGACTAAGCTAAAAAGAAGGGTAATGATTTTAACAGTCTAAATTTGTTTAGATTTAAGCATGCTCCTCTAAATACGGCTTGTATTTTGAAATGAACTTTTGTGAACACATAAGGGATTTTTCAAACATTTTCGTTGGTAAGCTTGAATTTCAATTTGAGTTAAGGTCGAGACAGTACTCTCTCGTTTAAGCAAGTTAAGTTTCAATAGTTATGCGTGACTTAGCTTCCCAGTAGTCCAAGTGATAAGTGTAAGCGATATTCATGTTTTTATTATGCTACATTGAATGACATTTAAGAAACAACATTTTTGTACGCATCAGCGGCCTGCCAGCGCCCGCGCAGCGTCATCGCAACATTCACGCAGCGTCGACGCGACGTCTCTAAAGCGGTTATCACATTGGCGCCGCATCCCGCTGCGAAGTGCGGTTTTCGTATACAAACCAAGGTTCTACAGTACGATGCGGCGGCAGCTGTATTAAAACCGCCTAATCTCTTTCGTAGGTGCCTTGCCAGCGTCTGAGTCAAGGCAACTTCTAACGGAGATGCCACGATAGCGGCAGCGGTGCGCGGTGCGTCTCGCTCACACGTATGGCCGCCGCGCTCGGATCTCTTGCTCGACTGCTCGCCGTGCAGCTTGTCGCGCAAAGTAATGGCATCTCCGTAAAGTCTATCCAATCACATTTCTCTGATTTAATGCTCTTCTTTCGGGCTTCACAACGGAGCAACCTGATTGGTTTATTTTTCCACTCCGCTTTAGGGAACAGGCAGCCTAAGGGTGGTGCGACGCAGTAGCGGGTAGCAGGGCGAGGGATTTCGTTAACTCATGGTAAGGGTACTGAGCCGCGTGATTCTGGTATGAGACAATATTTCCCACAAGTCTCTTATTCAAAAGTATTGTTTTCTTACACTTGGACCACACAATCATTGTGGATGCCGAGTCATGTCTGTCCAGCTTTTCAATTGAGCCCCATCTCGTGACTCAATGCGCGGCATGACGCATGCGTCATGCCACAAACATGCCGCGGATTTGTTGAGGATAAACGCAGACCAATCCTGGTACAAACTTAGTATCATGACTTCCTGTCTATGAGTATCGGTCACATAGCTACGCCCCACAACCAATCGCGGTCTATTTTACTTAAACAACCAATTAAATTGTTTTCCGGCGCCTTTTGCAAAGATCAAAGGACATGACCTTCTGTAGTGTTTGTGGTTCTGTGGAAAACGCCGAGCTCTAATTTCGAGTGTTGCCAGCGAAATACTAATTCCCCCATAAACCGCACCCTCGACCTATTTGCGGCCGCAGAATTATAACTCTCATTAACCCTCGATCTAACATGGCGGCGTTATGATCAGCATAATGGCATGCTTATGCGGTTTTTATTTTGTTATGCTGTCATCGTCGCTTACGTCAATCCAGTACATATACAGGGTGAACCGTAAAGAGGGGCTTGCCTGGGTCGATTGCAAAAAAGTTGTACAATAGTTAAGACTGCACCGAGCGAAATGTGAAAAAATAGGCAGTTGCCGTTAAGTAGATAACGTCAACACTAATTGTTTAATCAATTTTTAAACTATATATTTAGCATTTTGAGGAATGTGTTAACAACTTCTCCGTGGAAAAATTATAAGATTATAAATATTTTACCCTAGAGAACTAAGTAAAGTTGGACGAAAATTGTAAAATCGTAAGCAGGCGTTAAGTGTTTTTTTATACTTTAACAATGGAAATCTGTTCTGATTTTCAGTTCAAAAAAAAGATGAATGTTTACATTACAATTTGTCCGCATCAAATATTTCAATTATTGTTTGGTATTAAAGTTCCAGATTTATCAAATAGTGCTTTTAATTCTCCATACATTTTTACTATGGCGGCCGCGCGCCGATTTAAATACGCATTCCCCGCGCTCTATGGTTCAGTCGCAAACGCTCGGCGCCCTCTTAAGGGCTTTAATTAAAACAAAACTTAATTGATTCCTTTGTGTGACGAAAGTTACCCATACATTTTGTATGACTAACTTTCGTCACACAAAGGAAGCGATCGTGATTTTTTGTTAAGTAAGCTTTTAACCATGTACATTTTTTTTGCAATCGACCCGCCTATTAATTTCCTATTTTGTGTACTCACATTTGGGATGTATAAAAAAAAGACTAAACTTTCAACCATTTTCGGAAATTGTTGCTGAATATACAAAGATCGTAAATGTTGGTACAAGTATTTTTACCCAAACAACCAACAAAACACCATCATCAGGATGCATTGGCAATCAAAAGGAAGATCCTTATGTCTTATCCTATGCTTGTAATAATAATGAAATTATGAAATGAAAAAATTATGAAATGATGATACGATGAAATGTGAAATGATGAAATGGTGAAATGACGAAATGATGAAATTATGAAATAGTGAAATGATGAAATAATGAACTTAATTCTGCAAGTAGTCTACCGGCATTTCACAAGAGGAGACATAAATTCAGAATGTAAGTATACCTAGTATTTAACCCGTCTAAAGTCTAGACTTTTCTAACAGTAGCCTTGTGACCTAAATCGCCATAGGAAACTTTCCATGAGTCATCTAATCCACCCACTGTCCCAGACCTGAGCAAATAGGATTAAATAGGTCCCTGACGTCACCAGGCCGACGCTCCGCAGGGCGCCAATACTATAAAGCTAGCTTGAGTTGACTACTAGGATCACTTAAATACTTGTCGAGCTTTTAATACACTGAACTGATCTTATTTCTATAGTTGAAGATGGATGGATTCATCAGGTCAGATCAGGTTTATTTGGAGGTTACTGTAAATATTTACTGTACTATGGGCTGTAATGCATGGCCCATTTATGAATGAATTTATTCATAAATGGGACATGCAATTCTGCACGTCTGCAGCTTATTCTACAAGTTTGCGACTTTAGCTATACATATGTATACCGTAAACTTCGTAACTCAGTCTGATCAAATTTTAGTTTTATTTAGATCAGCTTGGAAAGTACAACTAAGAATCAACCATGTGACGGGCCATTCAATGACAGATATGATGATCATTAAAGCCGTATTTTCAATAGTATTGCAGAAACTTGTCTTTCCAATCCTTACATGGAAAGTCATACATAAGGAAGATACGGTCTCTTAAAGAACCTATCTATTGTTCCTTATACTGCAATGTGAGTCAATGTTACCCCATAAATTGTTCAATAAATACATATTAGTATTCATAAACAAATGTATTGAGTCACAGGTTTGTCATCAAGTGACTTAAGATTTATTTATCGCTTGCTGACGGTTAGCTATCGAAGATGTTTATGACTTCACACTTTTAACTCAAGTGGTTATAAGTCATAATGGTGATGAAGAGCTTTTGACTTAAGTAGCATAAAATTATAACTAAGGGTCCAATTGACAATATTAATTTTTTTACCGGACTTTTTGTCGATATGATCAAATAAAGGATAAAAAGTGAAATATTACTACAATTTTAAATTTTCGATAATATCTCAATTTGTGATTGAAAACCTTATTTGAAATGCTCCTCATCCTAAAAGAGTTGTAGGCGATCAGTAATTGGTCACATCTCAAATCATACTAATCTGTCTATTACTAAGGCAGATTGAGTATGGAAAATGTACCAATGTTCGTTTTGTGTATTGTGAGTGTCAAATTTTCACGCGGTGACGTCGTAGAGGGCCGATTCTTAGACGCAGCTTTCACATTTATTTATATTTTCAAAACTACTACTTTTAAACTAGTTGGTATAATGAGTAACCTATTTCAACTCTGAAAAATTGATTCCCATCTGTTAACGTACTGCCAAATGTTCTTTTGTCAGAAAAAGGGTTTTTGCTGAAACCTGTAAAATTTTCAGGAGTTTATAATCATCATTTTGAAGAACCTATTAAGTTGGGTGTGTGTTTAAATGTTCTGAAAATTTACAAGTTTTGAAAAAAATTGGGCAAGTGCGAGACCGACTTAAACATTTATTTTATTTTATTTTTAGTATTTGTTGTTGGCAATAGAAATACATCATCTGTGAAAATTTCAACTGTCTAGCTATCACCGTTCTTGAGATACAGCCTGGTGGCAGACGGACGGACGGATGGACGGACAGCGAAGTCTCAGTAATAGGGTCCCGTTTTTACCCTTCGGGTACGGAACCCTAAAAATGGCTTTCGGACAAATGAAAAGTTGGCGAAACCTTGCAGATGGGAAACAAAAATTAGTGTTTCAGATAGGGAACCCCCCCCTTTACGGTTCGATGACGTCACGGCTTCGACGTCATTTGTATTGAGCGTTTTATGCTCTCCGTAGGAATGCTTATTATTATTTTATTAATATAATATTTCTAACTAAATCTAAAATTCAATCTAAACTAATTAAAAATGGCCCCCGTGGCATTGTACCAAAGACGCCGGCAGCATTACCTCGCTGTAGTCGCTGTATTGCTATACTAAGACGCTGAGCGAGGAAACTGCCAGCCCTTTGGTCACCAGTGGTGTTGACGAGCCGTTTCGCAAGCTCTTTAAAAATAATTCTAGTGCTTGGACCCCACGGGCCCAGGGTTTCGACACCAAATGCGGTGAAGTAGTATTGAGAGCCGAGACCCTGGTATTTGTGTTTTTTAATAATAAAAAGTGGGATCGATTAACGTCAAAAAAAAAAAGTGTGTGTGTCAGCTCCGACGCACGACTGGAGTTTACTCTTCAGGCCAGGCGCGCACCACGATTTTTTTTTAGTCGCGCGATAATTTTGTCGCAGAAATAAGCGTACTTCTGGGTTTATGAAAATCGTGGTGCGCGCACTCTCATATAAACCCATATCTTGCATTTATGCGACAAAATTATCGCGCGACTAAAATCGTGGTGGGCGCCTGGCCTTAAGAACGATTATAAAATATATACTCAATACATTTATTGCACATAATGATTAGTAAATAGTTTAAGTATCACATTATGTACCCTGTTGGGTGCTGCAAACAAGAACAAGGTAGGCACTTACATAATATTAATATACGAGTATAATATACAGCAAAATTACAATATTTTACAAGGAAAATTTACTTCCGAT
Source organism: Apotomis capreana (assembly GCA_947623375.1). NCBI lineage: Eukaryota > Metazoa > Arthropoda > Insecta > Lepidoptera > Tortricidae > Apotomis > Apotomis capreana. The sequence continues at coordinate 7,756,018 of OX392520.1, forward strand.
TCATTTTTAACAAATTAGAGAGAGCATGAGTAGTAACTAAATAAGGAAGCGTGATGTAAAGCGCCCTCGAGCGGCTAGTTTAGTTACTACAGTCTGCAGTGCTACGGAAAAAAAACCGTATCTTACTATGAAATCCATACAAAGATACGACCTTTCTACCGTAGTATCGCAATACTTTTTTTTTTTTTTAATCTATTAATTAAGGAGCTTTGATCATTTTTATGAACATGCCAGCTCCAGCAGGCCTAATACACAACATCATTCATCTAAAAGACATAGATAAATAAAAACATAAACCGTATAAACTTAAAAATAACATGTACACGAAAACAACTAAATTTGTATACACTATTTACATAAAAAAGACTGTATACAAATTTAGCCGATTCCGATAAGGGTTCCGCCAATATTGAATTGAACATTACATTCAAGAAAGATCTGGTATTAGACCTAGCCATTTACATTAGACAAAAACAAACGTACAAAATCACCTTCCTTAAAAAAATCCAAAATCTCCTTAACAACAACTCCAAACAGCGTTTTGAACTTCTCCTCCCAACTTTCGGTAGAAAACAAAATATCCTTCGTCTTCTCAACCAGCCTTTCAAAAGTAATACGTCTCTTCTTCTTGTCCTTATTTTGTCTTTTATCTTCCATATCAGCCCGCTCAATAGTAGGCTGCTTGACCAATAGACACTCGGACCTCTTCACATCTGTTACTCTTTTTGACTTCCGCGGCTTACGAACCTCTTGTTGTGGCTCGCTCTCTAATGACAGACAGAATCTTCAGACTCTTTAGATTGTAACGGCTTCGACAAAACAGCATCTCTATATGACTTTCCAAAACTTAAGTCATTCTCAAAAACAGATGGCGCATCCTGACTACAAACATCCGTATCCTTTTTTTCCTTATTTTGCATATACAACCAAAAAGCCCGTTTATATATACATCCCTCAGCAGACATAATCCTGCGAATTTCTAACTCCTTCACAAAAACCGGGCACGACTTATCTAAGGCCATATGGCTGCCTTTACAATTAATGCATCTAAAAATAGTCGTTTCGCAATTGGCATGCTCCCCGCCGCATTTCGGACAAGTAACTTTAGTAGTAGGACAAAACCTGCTCAGATGACCGAACTTCCAACATATTGAACATTGGGTAACCGGGAAAGTGTACTGATTTACCTTAAATCGGCAACCGTAGGCATAAACATATGGCGGTAAAGAAGTTCTCTTAAAACACAGACGAATAGCTTCAGCCTTAACCCAACGCCCATCATGATCCAAACGGTTCAGTCTACATATTGACAAAATGTCTTCAGACCCTTCAATATTCTTTAAAAATTCGTCTTCCTCAACCTCCTACTCAACCTGCCTTATAATTCCATAAGTGCAGCATGCCATATTAGACCAATAAGAACGTCTCGTCTCATTGTTAAACTCCTGAGAAGCCAGAAGCTTCTCCGCATCATCCTTAGAGTTAAACTGTATGCGAAATTTACGTGGACCCATAAACTTGACGGATAAAATTCCTTTTATACCCTTAAATTGCAGCAACTTTGCCAAACCAATCTGTTTCGGTAAATCTTCTTTTGACACTATATAAACTTCAAATAGCTTGTCAGGCACACCGTCCGGCTCCAGCTGCGTTTTGGCGGTTGCTAAAACCCGCAAGCGTTTAGGTTTCCTGCCTATTGTGATAAAACTATCACTACAACCACAGCTTTCGTCGCTCAGACCACAAGCACGCTTCACCGCTATATGCCGCACATCCGACATGGACTCAGCGTCCGATACAATATCCGATTGACTCGGCCCTGCCTTATTATCAAACTCCACTTCAGATAGCCACGACGGAGCTGCCCGCTGCCCACATTCTAAAAGTGACGTATCACTCACGACACCTCGACTTGACTCACTCATCGCAAAAACAGCGAAAAGGACTCTAAAACTGAATTAACTTATAAATAAAATAAAATTTGATAAAATTTTCAACCGTCGCCTTTGACAACCAAACGTCAATCCTCGCAATACTTATATTTTTGGAACGTATCTGCCGTGCTAATTTAAAAAGTCGTATCTCAGTATACGATCGGGGTAAAAATACGACTTCTTAATTTAGCAGGTTATGCGTTAAGCGTTATAGACTAAGCTCCCGATATAAAATGACCTTCACAGAGATGTTTATTTGATGAAATGTATTTTATATTTAGTTTAAAATGTCAATAAACATATTGCATATGGGTTGCCTAACAAATTTTAGTCCAGGGTATGATTAGTTTAAAATTAATTTTTTTTTTTTTTTACATTTCACCGATTTGATTATTAGATAAATTCATAATTAAATAATCTTTAATTTTATTTAATTTCAATTCAACAATCAGACCTTTGCAAAATGCTAGTAGGTATAGATTTACCTGTTTATACCTGGCTACCCAATAGTTGTGACGGGAAAAGAATAGGCAACCTAACGTTTGCATATTCTATGGGCTTCATACTTTCGATTGGTATAGAATTTATCTAATATTAATCAAACCGGTGAAATGTTTAAAACAATTTTTTTTATTATTAATTAAACATACCCTGGACTAAAATTTGTTAGGCAACCCATATGCAATATAATTATTGACATATTAAATTAAATATAAAATACATTTCATCAAATAAACATCTCGGTGAAGGTTATTTTATATCGGGACCTTAGTCTATAACGCTTAACGCATAACCTGCTAAATTACGAAGTCGTATTTTTACCCCGATCGTATACTGAGATACGACTTTTTAAATTAGCACGGCAGATACGTTCGATTTTACACCCCATATTTTTCATACCCCGGGCTTATATATGAAAATCGATTCTTAAGGAGTAAACTCCAAAAATGTCATCATAATATTTCCGGAAACGTAAACAGCTTTGTAGTCGTAGGTATCAAGGACGTTCTCTGTTTACCGTGTGTTTAAAATTAAAAGTGATGAGTGATTATATGTCATTCATTAAACATCATCGATTGACATTGGCCTTCAACGGCCCTTTTGCGAATTCCCACAGTTTCTGTCATAAGTGTGGCAAATTGATCAACTTTATGATTGTACTAATCAGTGTTGCCATACCGAAAATAACCGGCAAATTGAGGATAATTAATAGAACGGCAACGACTTGGTGGCGCTATGAGCGGAAACGCTTTTTATGTTTACTCTGAATTAACACTGTTTTTAGGGTTCCCTACTCAATTAATGACAGTGGGACTTTTGTTTTAATCGTGTTGGTGTATCGGTCTAAAACAAAGATGATGAACCTTTGTACCTTATTCTATATCCCATTTTATATTCGCTGTTTTACACAATTTAGAGACAAATTATCATCACCTCGAATTATTTAATCGACGCCATCTTGATCACGCATTCCATTGGTTCACTAGTTGTGATCTGTTATTTACTTACAGATTTAGTGAGTATATTTATGGCTAAACATTCACTACAGATGTACCATATTTTACAAGCTTTTATTTAGCTTGCATGGTATGTTTAAAGTATGTATGTTCGGGTGAAATCTTGCAACTCAATTTTGAAGCAGATATCGTCAACCGATTGAGCTGAAATTTTTCATACTTACTTAACTTTGATGACAATACAATAATATGGTACCATGGGGCTGATCTGATGATGGAGCTGGAAGGTGGCCATAGGAACTCTTTAATAGAAAAGGCAATCCTACCGAGCTTGGGCTCTTTAGAATCGTCTCAGTGAGCATTTGATGGATATACAAAGAAAAGTACAGTCGGCTATAAAAGCTTGCCACTAAAATGTCATTTTTGACAGAAACTTATTAATGTTGTGGTCATGACTAGAAAGAAAATGTTTTCTTGATTTTCCAATTTAAAATCGACTAGAGAGTATAAAATGTTGGAATTCTATAAGTACGGTTGTAGTTAGGTGCGGGGTTCTCAAATTAAAGTCAATGAGTGCGAAAAATTAAAATATACTATTTAAAACGAATACACGACACATACAAACACGAAACGAAAAATACACGAAAAACAACTAATACTTGACCGCGCGGGTGTCGCGCGACACGAAGCAAATACACAGCAACACTGCGGGTCGCGGCTAGTTCCCGTGACGAGGCGGCTCGCGCGCACCTCCCCTCGCGACCCGCGCCCTTCGCTATGACAACGACGCGCTCAGGCTCATACGTAAACATTGAATACATATACACAACAAAATATATTGCGAATAGCCGCGCTACCTAACATTACCACCCCCCAGTTGGAGGCTTCAATCGACAAATGTACCGTCGGTAGGTAGCACGGCTATCCGTACAGCGGGACGACGCAGCGTCCCAGTAGCAGTTTTAACGTCTACTACGCGCACATGGCCGTCACTACCCGGAAACACTTTTTTCACAATGCCACGGGGCCACATATTGCGAGGCTGCTTGCCATCGCATATGACTACTATTTCGTTCACTTTGATGGAGCCCGTGGCTGTTGCCCACTTCTGCCGTCGCTGGAGAGTGGGCAAGTACTGTCTGGACCAGCGCCGCCAAAACATGTCCGCCAGCCCATTCGCCTTCTTCCATTGGCGGCGGGCATCCAAATCAGTGGGATCGTAAGCCGTCACGCGCGCATCTCCCGCCGCCGTCCCAAGCAGCAAATGGTTTGGTGTGAGCACGACTGGCTCGTCGGGATCAGCTGCGACGTATGCGAGCGGGCGGCTGTTGACGACCAGCTCCGCTTCTAACAGGACGGTGTGCAGCACTTCCTCTGACGGCGCGCGCTCCTTCAGCGTCGCATGAAGGGCGTTCTTCACGGAGCGAACGAGCCGCTCCCAGGCACCGCCCATGTGTGGAGCTGCCGGAGGGTTGAATCTCCACTCAATGCCCTTAGCCAGAGCACTACCTTGTATGCCCTCAGTGTTCAGTCCACGTAAGGCGGCGCGCAGTTCTTTGTTCGCCCCGACGAAGTTGGTGCCGCAGTCGCTCACGATGGTTGCTGGTTGCCCGCGGCGCGCTATCAAGCGGCGCAAGGCAAGTATGGCAGAGTCGCTGCTGAGAGAAGCAGCCAACTCGAGATGAACGGCGCGTGTGGCGAGGCATGTGAACAACACGCCCCACCGTTTCTCCCGGCGCCGTCCAATAGTGATCTCCATGGGGCCGAAATAATCCACCCCGCAGTTGACGAATGCTCGCCGAGTTGTGGCAATCCTGACGGGTGGTAAGTCACCCATCTTCGGTGGATTGGGCCGCGCGCGCTGCACACGACAGTACTGGCAGCGCGCAACGACTGCCTTCACAGTAGGCCGGATGCAGGTCACCCAGAATCGCTCTCGCACGTTGTTGACGACTGTCTCGTGGTTGGCGTGCAGCGCACGTTCGTGATAGTGGCGCACGAGCAGTCGTGTAGTGCTACAGGTACCAGAGAGGATCACTGGATGCTTTTCGTCGAATGACAGTTCAGTCGCAGCGCTAAGGCGTCCCCTGACGCGCAGCAGTCCGTCTTCGTACAACATGGGGTCAAGCTTTATGAGGCGACTTGACCTGGGCAGCGGGCGTCCAGCCCGCAGGGCCTTAAGCTCATCAGGAAACGAGTGAGCTTGCGACTGCTTCAATAGGAAGTTCTCGGCCTCCTGTAACTTCTCCGCTGTAAGCTCCGCCGTCCTCTGCTGAGATCTGCACGTGCTTATAAAGGCAAGCACGTACGCAGTGACGCGCACAGCTCGCGTCCATTTGGAGTAGCGCGACACGTCAATAACAGGACAGCCAGCCTCGGCTGTCACGAGCGCCCTCTCCAAGCGCTCCGGGTCGTCGACGGCAGGCTCCTCGCGGCTCCAGCTCGGCCAGGGTACCTGTGGATCACAGAGAAAGGGGGGACCCGAAAGCCACATGCCCTTGTCATTAGGCCAGTCCATCCTGGTCGCCTCATCAGCAGGGTTGGACTCGGAAGGTACCCAGTGCCAGTCACTTCTCTTGCTCAAACTATCAATTTCTGCCAACCTATGAGAAACGTATTTTTGGTAGTCCCGCGCGTCAGAATTTATCCACATAAGGACCGTCTTAGAATCAGTCCATAAATACAAGTTGGTGATATCGAAATCTAATTCGGACTTTATAGTCACCGCTAACCTGCATGCTAACACCGCTGCTTGCAACTCAAGGCGCGGAATTGAGACAACTCGGACGGGAGCTACGCGTGCTTTACCTGCTACCATTGTACATATTCTACTACCATCGCCATCAGTACCTACTAAAAATACCACAGCCGCGTACGCTTTTTCGCTGGCATCTCCAAAGACATGAAGATCTACTACTGACGACCGTTGCAGACCGTACCACCGAGGCACGGCGACGTTCGATAAAGCCTTTAACTTGCTCAACCACTGAAACCAGATGACAGCTTCAGAGTCCTTGATGTACTCATCCCACGTTATTCCCGACTGCCAAACACGTTGCATGAGAACCCGTGACTGTATCACACAGGGATATACTAGACCATATGGATCAAAAATACTCATGATAAACTTGAGGAACTCGCGCTTAGTAGGCTTGACCTGACTTTCAACTAATTCAATCGGCAAACGCTTGAACGACAGATCAAATTTCATACAATCGCTTGACGGACACCAGATCATACCTAATGTGCGCTCGTTCTCCGACTTGTCCAGTTTAACATGACCCGGCACAACAGATGGCAGTTTTTCACTTAATTCTGCTGAATTTGTCACCCACCCCCTGATATCAAAACCACCTGCTCGGTGAATGTGGGTGACATCAGCGATCAGCTGTTGTGCCGTTTCTATGGAATCAACACTATCCAAATAGTCATCGACATAATGTTTATTTTTAATAGCTTTCACTGCCGCGGGGTGCGTGTTCATGAACTCCTCTGCATTTTTATTTAAAACATAAATGGCTGATGTGGGGCTTGAGGCGGCACCAAAAATCATGACATTCATGGCATAAATCGCGGGTTCATTGACCCGATCCTGACCACGCCATAAAAATAGCTGTGCCCCTTGATCAGCCTCACGAATTTTGACACGCATAAACATATCGGCAATGTCGGCAGTGAAGGCTATTTTACCCGACCTGAATTTTATTAATACACCTAACAAAGAATTCATCAAATCGGGCCCGCTAAGCAGATGAGCATTTAATGACGCGCCTTGGTAAGTAGCAGCAGCATCAAACACAAGTCTCAATTTGCCGGGCTTGTTTGGGTTCGTGACACCAAAATGTGGTAGGTACCACACAGGACTTGCCTTAATACCATCATCAAGTTTGCGCGCGTAACCCGCGGCTAACAAGCGATCCACCTGCTTTGTATAGTCGTCAGCGAAATTAGAATCGCGATCCATTTTACGTTCTATACCAGCTAAGCGTTTACGCGCGTATTCGTAATTATCGGGCATCTCTATACAATCACGAGCCCACAGCAAGCCCACTTCCCACTGCTTAGGGTTGTCAGGCACGCGGCGACATGTATTATTTAATATTTCTAAAGCGCGCTCCGATTTACAATTTTTACGTAGTACCTCAGAAATACCTATTGCTTCTAATTCGAACTGAGCTTTCACTATAGAGTGCAAATCGTCAAGCGGCGTGAGCATGCAGTTGGCAGAGTCGTATTGACGACCACTAACCCCCCCTCCTAATGGACCATGAACAACAAACCCCAATTTTGTAAGAGAAGCGACTGGGCGACCAGATTTACCTTGTCGAATCTCCCGGCCGACGATGAGCTTCCAATTGTCTTGGCCCAACAACAGCATGGGTTTCGCCTCCCTCATTTCACTGCAACCGAGGTCCCGGAGGTGCACGTTCTCTTCAAGCACTCGCGCCGGTAACGTCTGCGACGGTAAGTTAACATTGCGTAGAGTTCGCACCGAAATGTTGTGACTAACTCCGTTCGGACCGCGCACAACGACTTTAACACTTCGCGAATTATTGTCAGTCACACAATGTCCGCGCGCGGTCATCAACTTCAAAGGCACTACGGGTCCGTCAACATCACTCGCGAGTTTATCGTCTATGATCGATACAGAAGCGCCATCGTCTAGCAAAGCGTATGTGGAATGTTCGGCACCATTACTTGTTACTATTGTCACCGGTAACACTTTTATCAACGCACGCGCTTGACACTCACCGACGTTCGTCAAAGTTTCGTATTTCACAGGCGGCTCGGGCGGCGCGGGCGCCGACTCCGACACCGACATCGGCGACGGCAAAGGCGGTGGTCCCACCACGGGCGGCGTAGCGCTCTGCGCGTCCTTATGTAACAAGTCGTGATGTGACCACTTGCACTTACCGCAGCGTTTTGCGCGACAAAACCTACTCGAATGAGTTTTCACTATACACTTAAAACACAGTCTTTTTTCTTTAACAAACTCCCAACGTTCATTCGGGGTAAGACTTTTAAATTCACCGCAGTCAGTCAATTTATGAGCCCGTGCACACTTAACACATGATAATTGTTCTTGAATCGCTTCCACTTGCGTATGTACACGGTGACTCGCTCCGCCCGTGCGCACGGCCACACCCTTATCGCGCCGACCGGCGGGCGGCGGCGCGCGCGCTTCAAACGTTCCGCCGACACTGCTTATATTTACAGGCGTGTAATATGAAGACGCTCGAGTTAGTTGACTCAGAAAGTCCACTAGAATGTTTAGGTTTGGCGACACTCGTAAATCAACACCACTATTATTGTCTAAACGCATCACAAATTCACCGTACTGAGCGCGTTGATAAGGCGTTAATTTACCTAAAAGTTCACTTATCAGTTGCGGATTGTTTAAATATCCATCGGCACGAATAGTCTTTAACACAGACACACAATTCCGCACAGCATTCGTAAACTTACGAATTTCGTTCCCGTTTTCGCTAACTTTAGGTAGATCGCGAACTCTCTTGATGGCACACTCTAAGACGCGACTCGGGTGCCCAAATTCATCTTCGAGCGCCTTAAGGACCTCCTCAGGATCGGAGGAGGTTCTCAATAAGTCGCTGACCGCGACTTTCGCTTCACCGACGAGCGCGACTCGGAGGCGCGCCATGTTCTCGTATGGATCGAAATTGTGCATCTCGTTGGTGCATCGGTACGCCTTCTTGAAAGTGAGCCAGTCGGCTGCGTTACCATCGTAACTGGGTATCTCGTGCACCTGTCGCGGCACTCTCTTTGTCTGCCCCAGCTTGCCGATGGCCTCCGCCAGGCGATCGATATCCGTTTGTTTCGTCGGCGGCAGCGGCGGCGACGGCGTACGTGGCGTGACGGCGCGCGCGCGCCACGGGTCCGGCGGCGGCGCGTTGTTGAGCAGGCGCGCCGACCCATTCATGAAGTCACCCGTCGGCGGCGGCGATGCCGCTGGTGGCGGTGAAGGAGCCGCGGGCTCCTCGAGCCAGCGCGCCACGCGCGCCGATACTCTGCTCGCGGCGCTGGCCAGTGATCCCTCCTGCTCTTCTTCCTGTACTGCTAGCTCCGCCATATCAAGTGCTAGCTTCTTTTTAATCAAACTTTCTCTGAGTTTAGCCACTTCGACCTCCGCATCGTATTCCGCGCGCATTCTTTGCGCTTCGCGGGCGGCCTGGCTAAGTCTTGACGAGTGGCTGGCGCTGCTTCGTGGCCTGACGGTGCGCTCTGATGCCGGCGTCCATGTCTCCGACGGCGGTAATTCCGTTATATCCCCGTGGTCGTTACGACCACCCGTCGCGGAGTCACGCGCGAGCTGTTGAGCTGCATCTGCACCTGTCCCTGCCGGTTTCGTCATCTTCGCTCGACTGCGTGTATTCGGTTTCCGACTTTCTACACTCATAGTTCAACACTTAACACATCCGAACTCGTAGGACCAGCTTTTTGTAGTTAGGTGCGGGGTTCTCAAATTAAAGTCAATGAGTGCGAAAAATTAAAATATACTATTTAAAACGAATACACGACACATACAAACACGAAACGAAAAATACACGAAAAACAACTAATACTTGACCGCGCGGGTGTCGCGCGACACGAAGCAAATACACAGCAACACTGCGGGTCGCGGCTAGTTCCCGTGACGAGGCGGCTCGCGCGCACCTCCCCTCGCGACCCGCGCCCTTCGCTATGACAACGACGCGCTCAGGCTCATACGTAAACATTGAATACATATACACAACAAAATATATTGCGAATAGCCGCGCTACCTAACAACGGTACTAAGGCACTATTCTACATAACAATATTTGACGACGCGTTTGGTACCGGGTCCCGGGTTCGAATCCCGGCCAGGGCAAATATTTATGTGGTGAACTCGAATATTTGTGCTTGGGGTCATAGTTGTTCTATATATTTAAGTATATCTATCTATATAAGTATGTTTATCGTCGTCTAGCACCCATTACACAAGCTTTCTTTGAGCTTAATTTGGGACTAGATCGATTTGTGTGAGGTTGTCCGATAATTTATATTTTAAATTTTAATATAACTTAATAACAACTTATTCCAACTCGCACTTGACCATAATGATATATTTACTTGGAATATAAATATTATTTTTAATTTTCCGCGACGGGAAGTGAGTCAAGAGCAAATATTTGGCTACCATATGTCTGACCGACTTTGTATGTATGAACCAACTTTGTAGACCGGAGCCGGTTAAAATGAAAAAAAAAAGAAATTACAACGTCAATGTCACACTTTTACGTTTTAGGATGTCAAAATTTCAACGGTTTGACAATGACATGTGTCAGAATTTGAATAGTTTGACACTGATATTATGTCAAAATTTCAACGGTTTGACATTGACTAGTGCCAAGCATCAAGTTTTTTTTCTGAGTTTCGAAGGCAAAGATCCCTTCAGGAACTAGTGAAATTGACAAGTAAAAAAAAACATTTCTGAAAAACCAAATATTGTAAAGAAAAATTAATGACCGTTCGTAGATCCTTACAGCAAGGACTATCAAAATAAATTATAATTTAATGGTCTTTCAAAAATTATACCAAGCCTGTTATATTTCCTTGAAAACTTTGAATTATACAGTCTGACAATAAAGAGTAGAAATCAAAAAGTGGCAATAATGTAGTGTCGTCCTGTACGATACCGTACAAGCACATAGATAAAAGAAGTATATAATTATATCTAGATATGTGAGAAGATTGCTCATACTAAATATTGGTCCTTCGAGCCGGATCGAAGGACCAATGTTTGGTGCAGGTCTTGAAGGAAACACCAAACATAAATTATTTAGACTATATATCCACTTCCCCACTCTGATAGTTTAAATTTTATGTGTAGCAAGTGACGGTTAGCTTGCGACTAACTTTTGGCACTTACGCCTTTTAGCAATCTACCCACAATCCACATACCTACATACATATACTTCTTTTGTCTATTTGCTTGTAGGGAATCGTACAGTCTCTATCTTATCAATCTAAGAAAACGGGGAGTATTGCCACTTTTAATTTCTACTCTTTTTTGTCAGACTGTAAAATCTTTCGGACCATGTCCACATCCCTCCAAATTCCCCTTCTGGATAGTTATGGACGCTGTAACATGATTCTGAAGCCATTCTAATAATAAATCAGACTTATTTGAGCAGCTGCGAGTGATTCATGCTACACATACAGAAAAATAAATCAATGCGCGCATTTTGTACTCCATGCAACCGATTGGAAATAATAACCGCACCTTTACACTGCATGGAACAATTGAGTACTTTCCCGTATTTACTATAACTTGTTGAGCTTACCATTTTTTTTTGCCTAGCCTATAATAAGCGAGTAGATTTTTTTTTGAGGATGACGATCGATTTAATTTTTTAATGGGATTAAATGTCTATATGGGACTAACTACACAAAAGTCAGAAATAACCGTCAAAGTCAACTACAGAGCGCCAAAACCGCTCCATACAAATGGCCGTTTACATTGTGATGTCATACAAAAAAATAAAATCAAATGCGCGCATTATGTACATGCAACCGATCGGAAATCATAACCGCATCTTTACAATGGAACAATTGGGTACTTTCCCGTATTTACCATAAGTTGTTCATGACCAAATTCTACAGCATACTTTAGCTATATGAATAAAATTAGTAATATGTCATGAAACAAAGAAAAAAAATCCAAAAAATATATATATTTTTAAATATTATGTGACTTCAAAAGAACGCAAGCAAATTTTTTTAATCCAAAATAAATGTTGAAACTGTTTTCAGAATTCTCATAATTTAACAAAACAATAATTGTATGACAACCATGACCTTAACGCACTTTTTCATGGTGAAATTGGCAAATTACTTATTGTCCCCATCACAGATGTCTCCATACAAATATTGGTTCCCATAACATATAATGACGTAAGGATTAGGTGGTCATTTGTATGGAGCGTTTTTAGCGCTCTGTAGGAATGTTAAACTTTGGCGGTCATATCAGACTTTTAGAGCAGTCTAAGTGTACATAGTTAGTCGGAACACAAGAAATGTATGGAAAAATAACTAAATTGCCATTTTGACTGTGAAAAAGTGCGTTTAGTACATACTTACATAGTAGCCATATTGTTTTGTTGAATTATAAGTATTCTGATAATTGTAAAGCCGCGTGAATAAATTACAAGACATACCAAAGAAGTACCTACGTTACTGTAGTTGAATGATCGAATTCCGCCTTAAGTAACTCTCGAACATTTTAAAAGTTCAAAGTTTCAACATTCAAGGCATTAGTCCTTGTCAGCGTCAAATGAAAGAAACTTAAATAAATCTTAAAAGCAACTAAATAAGAATCCGTGTCCAAAGTTCTTGACCCATCCCGCTTGAGCCAATGGTATAGACGAACGAGTGAATGAACGTCCAACTGAGGTCATTTGAAATTGGTCGTTGGATATGGTCAGATGTGGCCAATCTTACTTGAGCTACCGCGTCCCTGGATGGTGGATGGAATGAGGATGTGATAGGAGTATTTTTAGTTCTGATGAGGCTCAATTTATGGTGGATGGTTGAATGCAAGGCGTTCCTGCGGTTCATTTGACATGCTAATACAAAACGGGTCTTTTAGGAGAAAGCGATTTTCGTTAACGCTTTCAAGTCGATAAAGGGAAGTGAGTCGATTTTTCAACTACATATATGTACGATAGGTACAAAGATCAATCACGATCAGACCATGTAGGTAACATTAGTGGATAAATCCATGTCCATCCAAAAATATATGACGATCATGGAAGTAAAACCACGTGTTCTTCATAATTGAACACATACACATAATTTATCTTGGAATTTCGTTCAATGAACTGATTTGTATAACACTGCCTTCAGTTTTCCTTTGTAATACCTACTAGTAAATGACTTGTTTTCCGGGATTATCTATTCTGTAATAATTCGTTTTGCAATGTTAACAGAGCCCCGGCCCATTTTTCCTATATCATTATCATTAGAATACATAGATAAGAATTATTAAATTATTGCTCAAGAGCACCGTTAGAAGCTTGCATTGCACGCATAAACTGCTAGTTATTTTAATTATTTATTCGCATACTCTTTTCGGTTGTTTTAGGAGCCCATCTGTCATTTCCATACGTATGTACTTACTCAATAGTTTGCTAACCGGTTGACACACCAGCGATTTGCGGGCGATTTGACAGCGAGTTCGCTGCGAGGCGATATTGTATGTACCGCGCGAACTCGCTAGTGTCGAAGCGAAACGATAGCGATTTTCGATAGCGTTATCGCTCCCCCGATAGCCCCGTGAGTTCAACAACCAAAACGCATGTAATCCCATGCTTTTATTGCACTTGTTCAATTTCCTACATCACTGTAATGTGAGCTTTATTGGTTGAGGAATGAGGAAGGTATTTGAGGTGAATGATCTGTATCGGTTTATGTTGAGATTAAATGCAAGGCAAAGGTTTTGTATGCAACGGATTTTTGCCGATGGTGGACGGTTTGGTTTGAAAATACAAAACATGAAACACAACATAGGTAGATATATCTACAAAATATTTAATGTGAAAGTGTTATTAACACATGCAACGTTTCATTAAGGGATATATTGTAAAACAAACATGTCAATAGGAGTGTTGACTGGATGTTGAATTATACAACATACTATAGTAATATAGTTATATGAATAAAATTTGCTTAATAAGTCATGAAAAAAAAAATATTAATTGCCATCGCAATACAGCGCGGGCATGCTGCCTGTGTGATAGGCACGCTGCCAAAAGGGCCATTGTTTTATAACTGTATGACAGCCATGAACTTAAACGCACTTTTTCACGGTGAAAATGGCAAATAACTTATTGTCTCCACACAAATATTGGCACCGAACCCACATAATGACGTCGCAACGTAAGGTGGAATGCAGAAATATTGAAATTTGACGGTAATTTCTGACTTTTAGAGCAGTCTAAGTGTTGTCCTATCCTTTGATCCCAATAAAAAATAGAATTGATTGAAATCCTCAAAAAATAATAAATACTTCACGCCGATTCTAAAAATAGGTAGGTACCATTATATATAAGAAACCATTGCTTACTAATGTTGGTCGAAGAAGAAGACGTGCAAACTTTCATTGTGAAAGTCTTTGGGGGCCTGTGATCAGCAATGAACGTTTATGGGTTGAAATGATGATGATATTTACTAACCATGAAAACTATTATTAAACTTCATAAATAAATCAATTAATTTGCAAACTATCAATAAGTTGAGTGAGTTATTATAATTGCCTATAAAAGCATATATCTATAAGTATTTATTTATAACACAACAGAGTAACTTGTGAATGTGATTCATTAAAAAATGCGAAATAAAAGCATCATTTTAAGTTTATTCAATTCTCAAAACTGCTGTGGAAAATATGTAAAAAGGAAGGAAGTTTTAGTATACTATCAAGAAGAAAGTTATTGGCGGACGTTCTTAACTTTGGGAACGTCTAAGATAATATCCGTATCCGTTATTCCAATTTCCGTGAGAGTCTATTGATAATATTTTATTTTATTTGTAAGCTTTATACAAGACAGAAAAGAATAAACAAACTAAGTAATAGTAAATTACTGTAGACGCCGGGAAATAAGGGCTTGCCGGCTGAGTAGGTATAGATATAGGATAGTGATACGAAGCCGGGAAGCCCTTTTCACTGCTAAGGCATGTAAGTGCTTTTCTCAAACATATGCAATTAAATAAAAAAATACACCACTCAGAAAAACATAATTCAGCTGTTTAGCCCGTTAATGAACACAGGCGCCATGTTTAAAAAAAATTACTTCCCGGCCTAGGCCTTCAATTTTGTATGAAATTCCTTTACGGTTCTCTCGGATTGTTCCGCCCGAAACGTGACACTTCGAAGCCTGTTTTAACGCACGTTATGACGATATTTCATTGCATGTTTGAAAAAATATTATTTATTATGTCTTATATTTTTTCACGTCTATAACATTAAAAACTATATAACATTACTCGAAGGTATATATATAACGCTTTTAGTACATTTGTCATCAAGCAACACTAATACAGCTTTTAATTCCCATATCTAAATCTCAATTACGCTGACAGACTAGTTTATCGCCGAATTAATTTCGCCGACCATGACCTGATTCCTGTGGCTCCGCCTGAAATTACTGGCAGTAAATAACGTATGAAGTTTATGAACATTGGTCACGATCATGATAATTGGATCGCTGTGCCGATTCTAGGATTACCTATTGACGACTAATATGCTTTATGGTTACAGCAAAAATGGGTCGTAAAATTGGTTGCCACGTTTATGGTTACGACCAGAGATCGTACTGATGGACGGCCTTGCTTATACTGTGGAGATGTGTCCAAATAAATAAATGAAGGACAAACTCACACAAATCGACCTAGGTCTACAGTAAGTTCTTGTAGACTTATGTTATGGGTACTAGACGACGATATACGTACTAAGATAGATAAATGAGTCATTTTCAAGAAACATGTACTTAGTTAAAGGCTTAATAAAAACAAAATTACGATCGCTTCTTTTGCGTTGCGAAAGTTACTCATACCATAGTATTATATAATCTGTGCTCATACAAAAGATATGGGTAACTATCGTTACACAAAGGAATCAATTAAGTTTTGTTTTAATTAAAGTCCTTAACTATTTACATGTATTTTGAAAATGACTCAAATACATATATTGAGTCATTTGTGTGATTAACTATGTATTTAAGTATACATATAGGAAGCAACAAATATTGGAGTTCGTCACACAAATATTTGTCCTTGCCGGGATTCGAACCCAGGATCGTTGGCTTAAAAGGCAGCTGCACTTTCACTGCGACAACTGCGTCATCAAAAATAAAATATCTGGAAATACTTAATAGTTTGATTACTTAGTTTAGTGTTATTATATTAATATATTACTTTCTTGTTTTCAGGTAATCCATCGTGGAGTCCATACGACCTCTAGGGGCATATGACGGTTGCGTTTATCACGTGATAAATAAGAGTGACAAAGCATCTGTCACTCACACTCGCATGACATCAGAACGTGACGGATGCTGTGTCACTTATTTATCGCGTGAAAAAAGCAACCATCAAAGGCCCGTTGCTTATGATCCAGGTTTTTTAATTATAGTATGGTATTTCTAGAATTTTACAAAAGCAGTCCTAAGTTGCTTGTGCTTTATGCCAGTAAATATTTTATAAGTACGACGTTTTTACATACCAATAGATAAAAAGATCAAACTTTGAGAATTGAATCTTCTGGAGTCAGCCTTTTTTCGAGTTTAATGCAACCACATCATCATCTTTAAGCCAAATCACTGCTTGAACTGTTTTATAGATAGTATTCATAGTTTTCAAGGAGAAAATTAAACAAGGTTACTTTATTTATTTAGGTAGGTTTACTTTCATTTCCGTTTCCGGTGTGTACTTAGCAAGACGCTTGTCAGACGTTCTCGTGAATTATCCAAAAAATTGTGGAAAATAATAACTACTCAGTGTAAAAGTGCTTCTCAATACGAACGCTACACGTGTGGCTACCGAAACTTCATAATATCACACAAAACAAAGTGCATCCAAAGTGAAAAAACCCAAGAAAGAAATACGCAACAGATTTGAGGTTATATGTCACCGTCATTGCAAATTTGCAACAGATTCACAATAGCAGTACAATACTACCAACACTAGAGCTAAAGGCACGTTCAGTAACGCGTTGCGTTCCGTTTTACGTCATTATGTCTACCGAGTTGTCATCAGAGATGTCACTGCTGCTAAATAAAATGACAGAGCAACTAAATTTACAAACTGCGACTATAACTGAAAACATTACAACAGTTGTGCTACAGAAAGTAGAGGAAAAATTAAAACCCATTATAGAGGAAAACGAAAAATTAAAAAACGAAGTTGCGAATCTTAACAACAAAATATTAAATCTCGAAAAAGACAGCAGAAGAAATAATATATTAATCCACGGCTTTCCTGAAACAAAAGAAGGAGAGAGCGAAGATCTGACTACCCTGACAATATCTACGTTAAAAGAAATAGGAGTGGAAATTGAAACAGGCGAAGTAGATAGGATTCAGAGACTGGGAAAAAAGAGAGATGACACTGACAAAGTGAGACCTGTCTTACTTGCTACAACAACCTTACAGAAGAAAATCCAAATTTTAAAAAATAAAAGCAAACTAAAGCAAGGCATGTACATTACTCATGATTTACCAAAACCCGTGCTGCAAAAGAAAAAAGAAAACAAGAATAAAAACATAAACAAAATGGAAAATGAGAAGAGAAAGAGATCTGAAACACCGAGTCCTAGCCATCAAAACTCAGCCACCCCAAAACTGCAGAAAAAAGACAATGCAGATGTCTTTCAGAGGGATGCCTTTCAGTACATGCGGGAAAGATCCTACTCCTTCTCAGACAAGAATACATACAAATACTAGAACATCACAACCACTAATAAAAACAACAAGAATACTGGAAACCTGCAACAACTTAACCACAACAAAACTAAACACAACCAAAGCTAAAACAGAGTCACTACAAAAACAAATAAATTATACTCTCTCCCACCACGGCCGGTCACCGAGGGAGAAAATGACTATCACCCTCTAGCTAGAAACTATGTTGTGAATATTGCAACATTGAACGCAAGAACATTAAGAACTCCCGAATCATTATTGGAATTGGAATCTGCCCTAAAAGATATAAAATGGGTCATTTTAGGAATCAGTGAAATGCGAAGGGCGCATGAGGTAATTGAAGAGCGAACAGAATATATACTGTACTCAAAAGGAGAGATCGGAGGACAACGAGGTGTCGGCTTTCTTATAAAGAACCATATGAAAAAATACATAGTGGACATCATTGGAGTCTCCGACAGAATAGCAGTCCTGATTATTAAAATACCCAACTACAAAAAGAACTGGACCATAATTCAAGCCTATGCACCAACTGAGCAAGCGGACAATAGCGAAATTGAAGCTTTATACAAAGATTTATCTGAAGTCTTGATTAAATTCTCTAACAATTATATTATATTAATGGGAGACTTTAATGCGCAAATAGGAGCAAGACAGAGTATGATGGAAAAAATAATAGGCAAGTTTGGACATGGGAAAAGAAGTCCTAATGGCCAAAAACTTGTGGACTTCCTACTAGAACACAATTTATATCTTCTCAACAGCATGTTTAAAAAGAATACAAACAACAAATGGACTTGGAGATCTCCTAACGGTGAACACAAAAATGAAATAGACTACATCATGACCAACACACCGAAAGTATTTACAGACACAGCAGTCATACATAAACTGAACTTCAATACTGATCACCGCTTAGTCAGAAGCTGTCTTGGAACAAAATTACCTAAATTATCCAGAAAACGTATGAAGAATAAATCAAATACAATAAATGAGAAAAGCTTCCACGAAATTGCCTTATCTTTATCAAAAACTATGGAAACGACTAACTACAATATTGATGTCAAAACAAACTACCAAAAATTGGAACAACTTCTTACAAATCATAAAACCAGCAACCCCAAAAAGCACCCATACAATCTAAGCGAAAAAACACTGCAGCTAATAGAAGAAAGAAAACATTTATTATTACTCCCAAAAAAGAACAATCACAAACAAGTAGGAGAAATTAGTAAAGAAATAAAAGAAAACATCAGAAGAGACAGACAAACCAAAAGACTACAGACTTTAGAAAGACATATAAGTAAAACGGGAGGTGTACGTAAAGCATGGAAGGAATTAAGAGAGATCAACAAAGAGTGGATACCGAAGATAAACCGAGGAAAAAATACAATTTCAAAAAGAGAGGACATAATAGAAACTGCCACACAGTTCTACAAAGATTTGTATTCAGACCACCTTATACTCCAACAACCAAACCACACCGAACGTATTGGAATGGAATGGCCAAACCAAGAGTTGGCCCCTGAAATACTTCCAAAAGAAGTTGAAAAGGCAATCAGAAGTCAAAAGTTAGAAAAAGCTCCGGGTCCAGATGGAATTTCCAATGAGCTATTAAAAGCAACTGCCGGGGAACTAGTCCCTATTCTTACAAAGCTGTTCAACGGAATCATGTCCGATCTATGGATACCTGAACAATGGAAAACTTCACATATTATTCTATTACATAAGAAAGGCCCAAGGGAGGATATAAGCAACTACAGGCCTATAAGTCTCATGTCCAATATTTACAAAATATTCTCAAAAATTATCCTGGAAAGAATAAGCCAAAATTTAGATGAAAATCAACCATTAGAACAAGCTGGCTTCAGGAAAAAATTCTCAACTATAGATCACATCCATACAGTGAAGCAGATAATGCAAAAATACAATGAATATAACAAAACTCTATATATAGCATTCATAGACTACAACAAAGCATTTGACACTATAAGTCATGAAGCTATCTGGGAGAGTTTAGAAACCCAAGGAACCCCAGGTCAATACATAAACATAATCAGATCTATATACACAAACAGCAAAGCTAGAATACAGCTGGAAGCGGTGGGACCTGAGTTCAAAATAAGAAGAGGAGTGAGACAAGGTGACCCACTGTCCCCAAAGCTGTTTTGTGCGGTTCTAGAGAACATTTTCCGAAAGCTTGATTGGTCAGACTTGGGTCTAAATACTGATGGAATAAAAATAAACCACCTGAGATTTGCGGATGACATAGTTCTGTTCGAGGAAAGTCCAAATAAACTTGAAGGTATGATCCAAGCTTTAAGCAAAGAAAGTTCCAAAGTGGGTCTGACAATGAACATGTCAAAAACAAAACTACTTACAAATTCAGATCAAATACAAATAAAAGCTGGTGACCACATACTAGAATACGTAGATGAGTACTCATACCTGGGCCAGCTCATATCCCCCAAAGATCAATCAAACAAAGAGATCAATCTAAGAATAGCCAGTGGATGGAGGAAATATTGGTCTCTGAAGGAGGTCATGAAATCCAGAGAATTAAGTATCTCAGTCAAAAGAAGAGTATTTAACACTTGTATTCTACCTTGCATAACATATGGTTGTGAAACATGGGCACTGACACAACAACAGAGAAATAAACTGCAATATTGCCAAAGAGCCATGGAACGAAGCATGACAGGGACATGCAAAAGGGACAGAATAAGAAACAACCAACTAAGGGCAATGACAAAAGTGGCAGATATCCTTACCAAAATTGACCAGCAAAAGTGGAGGTGGACTGGCCACATGATGAGAGAAAAACAGGGAAAGTGGAGCAAAATAATCACTGACTGGTACCCCAGAAATTGCAAGCGAAGTAGAGGCAGACAACATAGAAGATGGGAAGATGAGCTAAAACTTACAGCGGGGCCCAACTGGAGGAGGGTGGCCCGCGATAGAGTACAGTGGAAACAGCTAGAGGAGGCCTTTGCCAGGAGGCACGCTGAACTTTCATTTCCATTTTTTTAATGCATTAAGTAAATATGTTTTCGTTTAAACAAATGAAGTGATCTCAAAAAGAAATACTAACCTAAATACATGGGTATGAAAGCTTATTATGTTTCATATATATTTTTTTTAAGTACACAATTTCCATACAAACTTTCAACCCCAATTTGCCCTCTTTAGGGGAGGAATTTTGAAATATCCCTTCATATTCCTTGTCTGCATTGTACACTCGATCCATTAAAGAAATATAAAGTTCCTAGGTTCAGTAGTTTCGGCTCTACGTTGATGGGTGAGTCAGTCGTCACTTAGGACTTTTTCGTTTTGTGTAAAAGATGTTGAAGGTGTGTCTTGGCTTTTAAAAATAAACGTAACGTCACGCATTGTTCCTAAAAAAAAACAAACATTTAAACACTTTTTTGAACCCACGTACAGAAATATCCTCACGAATTAACATCACAATCGTAGACATGCTTGCATCAATATGCCATAGCCATCGGAGACTGCATGTCTTTCCCTAAAACCAACTTATATTTGCGGATGGTTAAATTCGGAACTAATAATAAAGCCAAACTAACTGGAGAAAATTATGCGATATCAGTGCCACATAAACCGCATTTTTATATTTGTAGTCGGAATTTAGACATTTTTAAATTGTGTAAGCGGAATAATTTGGAAATCGTTTTATGTTATACAGATTTTACTTGAAAGAGTAACATACAGCGCCACGGCTATGTGTTCGAGTAAAAGTGTTTGTTACTGTGATTGTCATTCAAAATGGATACGTTCAAAGTCGTGCCTAATATACATAACCCTAGCTACTTGAATGGTATGTGAAAAACATTGGATTCCTTATTTTGAAAACAGTTTTTTTTAAGCCCAACATTTTACTATACTATGTCAGCATTACCCGATAGTGGTTGGGAACTCTGCCCTCGAAGTTATCGAGAAGTATGTGTACCTGGGACAAATTGTCCAGCTAGGTAAGTCAAACTTCAAGAAGGAGGTTAAGCGACGAATTCAACTCGGCTGGGCAGCGTTCGGGAAGCTACGTCATATCTTCTCGTCGAAAATTCCCCAGTGCCTGAAGACGAAAGTCTTCGAACAGTGCGTGTTGCCAGTGATGACTTACGGAACTGAGACATGGTCGTTCACAATGGGACTCATGAGGCGGCTAAGAGTCACGCAACGTGCAATGGAAAGGGCAATGCTCGGAGTTTCATTGCGCGATAGAATCAGAAATGAGGATATCCGCAGAAGAACCAAGGTAACCGACATAGTGCACAGGATTGCCCGGTTGAAGTGGCAATGGGCAGGCCATGTAGCCCGGAGAATGGACGGCCGTTGGGGCAGCAAAGTCCTAAGGTGGCGACCACGTATAGGAAAGCGCAGCGTGGGTCGGCCCCAGACTAGATGGACGGATGACCTCGTGAGAGTAGCGGGGAATCATTGGATGCGGTCTGCACAGGATCGCACTTTGTGGCGAGTCATGGGGGAGGCCTATGTTCAGCAGTGGACGTCTATGGCTGATTAGATAGTTAGATGTCAGGATTTCAATGTTAGGTACTTAATGAAGCTAATAGCAAAAATAAATACCTTCATTTTCGATAGAATGTCTTAAAAAACCGAGACATTGCTAGACTGAACAATTTTTAAATAATGTTCAGTTCCGAAGTTTCGTCTAATTATCGCCTCGGTGTATCCAAGATTTTTCCAACTCTTGACAGAATTCAAATCTTCATTTTTTAAGTATGCCTCAAGGACACTTTTACATGTCTGATTCTATAACATTCTATAACAATAATAAATATTAAATTACAATAATATACGCAATACAACAATGCAACGCATTGCTTTGCTACTGCTCTTACGTTACCATATTTTACTCAATACAAAGTCAAAAGTGACCCGGTGGGTAAATTTGACCCTACGGGCGTGACGGAATGCGGCTCTAACCGGGTCACAGGGTTAAGGAGGCGGGACAGAAAGGAGTGACGTCACAGGAAAACAATACTGTTGTGGTTTTAAGAAACCTTTAGTTTCATCAGTTTTTTTTCTCTTATTCAAAGTATTAAACTAATATAAAATGTACATAAATGGTTTCATGTCATGTTTTGATGTCCCGAATGCAACCGCTTTGTTCGGGTAATACATAAATAAAATAGTAATAAATAACAAATTATTAGTTCGTTAGTAATTCGGTTGTTTGTAGTCCAAGCAAATGAACTGTCAAACCATAAAAACTCACTCACTTCAAATGGTTTGATAGTTCATTTGCTTAGAAGAGTTAACGTGGTCTGACTCTAATTCGATGCGTGATTGTAGTAGCACTTGAACGCGTTGGGCGACGGTAATGTCGCAACGCCCGACCAATAGGATCGCGTTTTACTCGAATAACCAATAAAATACTGTGTGGGGTAAATTCTTGGCCAATTTTTGCGAATATCAAACATAATACAACCTTTATAATAACCTTCTTTAGTCATTTATTCTATGGTTAGAACTGGATGGAAGGTCACTGAATTGAAAAAAGAATTTTTCCACAATGTTTTGTATGTATGTATGTAAGTTTATGTCTTTACGATTACGATTCAAGTGTAAATGCCAATTCAAATGACACACATCAGCTAACATTCCTCCATAATAGTCAACAGTATGTAGAAATTAACATAATTCCTTTCAGATATCTTAGAAACAAGTTTATTGCAATGTGATAGTGATGGAAATTGATGTAAGTGTGTGATGTTTTGCGTGGTGAGAATTGCTTTTAAGAAATATCATTAAATGACATACAAGGTGCCCATGAGCATTGCGAAAGATTTTAACCACGCATTCCTGAGGTCCTCCGACCATGCGCGCAGTGATCAGGAGTACTTACCGCCTTATTACTTTTTATCAAGTATTTATTGTATGGAAAAATGAAAAAAGAAAAGCATAAATTGGCCTAGGTTCATATAAGATTTACTCCTTAGGACCTCAGGAATGCGTGGTTAAAATCTGTCGCAATGCTCATGGGCATGGGCACCTTGTATTAATCGCGGTTACATATGTTTTACGTGTGCAATAATAAATATTAATTGGGTTCTTGGTTATTATCAACAATTGGGTTTGAAAACATGTTTCTAATCTACTAGGTTATTATTACTACTTAAACTGATGACTCAATAACCCAAAGTGGGAGATTCTGCCATTACTGGCGATCTAGCGCTGTCTCCAGCCAGTTTTATTTATTTATTTAATCTTTATTGCACAAACGAGTAGGTACTTATCGTACAAAAGGCCCTAATACCATAGGGCATTCTCTACCAGTCTTAAGCAGATAAATTCTGGGCAGTGCAACAACGTAACTTAAAACAAGTTCCAATAGATATATGTTAAATAAATACATATGTTATTTATGTTGCTGATTTTTTTTATCTCACCACCTATTCTTTTATTGTTTATTTTTGCTCAATCATCTACCCAAACGTTGTCTGGAAGAGATCGCTCTTTAGCGATAAGACCGCCTATTTGTCTACCGTTTATAAATTAAGGTTTCAATGGTAACATTTTTCTTGTTGGTGTGCAATAAATAATTCTTGTTGTATTATTCCTATTGTATATTAGGTACACAGTATTTTAGTGGTCACGTGACGCTTTTTTGAAAGCGTACTGTTTGAGACTCGCTTTATTTTGAGTGGAAGGCGGTTTCAAAGGCGAGTTTTCAGCGTTCAACTCCGCCATACCCATCTCCACTGCATCTTTCCAGCGATACCTGGAGCGGCAGACATTAGATAACTAGAGGAATGCAATTTTTATTTTTAATTAACAAAGCGTGATCGATGCCTCTCGAAGACAGTCTCGAACTCAGTAAATGGACGCATCAATTCTTAGACGACGCCCCTTTCTCTTTTTTTTAAACTAGATGGTACAGTAGAAAAACAGTTTTTATTTTCGTGACAATGAAATTAAAATAATGAAATTAGTTTCAATTTGACACTATTTAATAATTATAATGTTGTCTATTTTTATTTTCGTATGTAAATACTAGTACCTCTACTATGTTTAAGGAATATCAGCTACTATTACTTCTGCTACAATTGAACTTTCAATCGCATAATTTTTCACATTATGGTGTAATGATTAATCTCCTTACACCAGTATTGGTACGGAACCTTTAATAACCTAATCCAGCTAGGAAACGGCACTTGTCATAAAACCAGGTCATATCAATTTGCGACAATTACACACTAAACGACAACTACGTAAGTGACAGATGAGTCCGGTCGCTTGTGGCATTATGGTATTGAGTATGTGAATTATCCGGCCGCGTTTCTATTATTGTATGACTGGGGCACATCTGGCTTGACTGATGCCAATTGAGGGAAACCGGTTTATCCTCGAATGAAAGATATCCATTGATCTGAGGCATCAGCGACCATGGACCTCCAAGCTTTAGGTAACACTCGGGCTCGTAACAACACTCGGTAAATCTTGTAGTAAAACATTCGGTAACTCTATCCAGTGTACTCTGGTCAAAGTGGTCAAGTGGTTGAAACGATTACCGATGGGGAGCACGGTTGAGCGTAGTTTTGTTTAATGTAAATCTAAATGTAAATTGTAAAAAAAAACTAATACGAACTACCTGTGATCCCAGAGCTGGCGCGTTTCTCGGACAAAGACTCAGTATTGCTGTGCAGCGGGGAAACGCCGCCAGCATCTTGGGATCATTTCCGCCAATGACAGACCTTGGCTAGAGTTAGGTTAGTGTAGGTTTAAGGTTTTTAAATTGTTTTACCACTTAATTTGAATGTTTTTTTTTTTAATAAATTTATCTGTAGTTTGTAAGTATTGACCATAAAAAAGCCCGGACACGCAATAAAAAAATGTAAATGAATAAAAAAAAAAAAATTAAAAAATCACAAACATATGAATAAATAAATTCATATTTTTCCCCCTTAAGCTTGGCTCATATCGAAATAAGTCTCGTGTCCCTAAAGTAAGTGTTTTTAAAGTAAAGTGTTTTTAATCAATGGTCAATCAACCTACATTAAAAACACTTTAAACCACAAAACATATGTTCTATTCTACCTAATAATAGAAAGAAGATTCCTTGCTCCGTCTGATAATTCAAAGCACGTTCCAAAAACTCATTGTCCCGGTTCTTTTGACTCCATTTTTAGTGTTCCGTACCTAAAGGGTAAAAACGGGACCCTATTATTAAGCCTCTGCTATCCGTCTGTCTGTCAACAGACTGTATCTCATGAGCCGTTATAGCTAGACTGTTTGACATTTTCACAGATGGTGTATTTCTATTGCTGTTATAGCAACAAATACTATTCATGATAAAATAATAATAATTAAGGGGCTCCTATACAAATAGGGGTTTCCTCCATGATATTTCGTTCGACGGGCATTTTCTCATGAACCGGACAGTTGAAATTTCCACAGAATGTATATTTTTGTTTGCCGATATAACAATAAATAATAGAACAAACGTGACCAGTGGCGTTAACTTTGTATCAAGTGCCATACAATACCAGCTGCAGACTTAACCCGGCCAGTTAAGATGGGATAAGGGTTTGTACGGAACCCGCGGTGCGAAGACTCGCACTTGGCCGGTTTTTTTAAGTTACGTGTCAAGAACAATACGCGGCAATACAAACAGATAAAGCTATGCGGAGCGGGCAGACAAGCAAATACACGCACGTATTTGGATATGAGACACCTGCTGCTGTCAGCGCGGGTTGGGATACGGGATAAGAGGATAGCGGGAGGACTTGTCCGACTTTTCTGAAATTTCTGATCACATTTGTCAGAAATATCACTACCACAATTTTTTTACCGCGTCTTCCGATACACTTAATCTAATAAAGGATAAAAAAATAAATTACCACATTTGATATTTTGGAAGATATCCCTGTTTGTGATTGGAAAATTCATTTGAATAGTACATTACATCAGAGGCCGGGAAAATGAGGATTTCCGGCCAAGTAGGTATATACGGGCCAAGCCGGATAGTGATACGAGGCCGGGAATCCATTTTCACGACGAGGCATGTATAGTGCTTTTCTCAAACATACAATGAAATAAAAAAATATACTTCAAAGAACAACATTTTATTAATTGACAAATAGGACATTTTAGTCTAACAACCAACCTTTAAAAACAAAGCCTTCTTTTTGTCAAACCAGCCAGCTGTGTGAATGACCTTGTTGTTGAAACCAAAAAAAAAGTTACTTTGCAGGCCTAGGCCTGAAAAGCAGTATGAAATCCCTTTACAGTCCTCTCGAGTTGTTGCGCCCAAAAAGCGATACTTCCGAGCCTATTATAAGGAACCAACGTAAAGACAATATTTCATTGCACGTTTGAGAAAAAGTTCTTTATTATAAAAGAGCGAAGGCGACAAGTAATTGGTCACAGTAAATCTTACAGTCGAGTTCATTTACATCTACACACTTACGAGAACAAAAATATCTGAACACGACTCTTATACTCCTGACAATAGGGTCGTGTTCAGATATTTTTGTTCTCGTAAGTGTGTACAGATGTAAATGAACTCGACTGTACAGTCGGACTATTACTAAGACGGATTTAGTATGGAAATTGTACCACTGTCATTTTTCCACAAAGTGACGTCATTTAAGTGCTGATTCTTAGACGCAGCATGCGTTCACCTTTTTAAATATTTTCAAAACGAGTCCATAATTATAACCGATTTATAAAATAAGTTTCTGTCAAAAATTACATTTTAGTGACAAGCTTTTATAGCCGACTTTACTTTTCTTTGGATATCCATCAAATGCTCACTGAGACGATTCTAAAGAGCCCAAACTCGGTAGGATTGCTTTTTCTATTACCTATAGAGTTCTTATGGCCACCTTCCGGCTCCATCATCAGATCAGCCCCATGGTACCATATTGTTATATTGTCATCAAAGTTATGTAAGTATACAAAATTTCAGCTCAATCGGTTGACGATATCTGCTTCAAATTGAGTTGCAAGTTTCCACTCGAACAAACATACTTACATACAATTCAAGTTAAATAAAAGCTTGTAAAAAAATAATGCAGTTTCTAATTAATCTAAAGTCGTCGCCATGGTTCCTAAGAACAGATTTCCCTATATCTTATAGTTTTCGTTTTCTCCCTACTGACCCATTTGGATTGATCACCCTGATACGTATCTCGCGGTACCGCCATGGCATCCTAGTGCGGTAGAGCCATCGCCCAAGCAGCATAGAGGCTGGCTAAGCGCTTATACAGTCCTTACACAGTTTCAGTTCGCTGTTTAATGGTTATGAGGTCTGATTCCTTTTAAAAAAATTATATAATATTATGCCAAATATATTGAAAATTTCAACCAACTTTTTAATTTGAATAATTATTTTCCCATGAGTTCTAGATAGTAACATAGCTATTTAATGTGCAGTTGAAAATAAGTTGAAAAACTCAGTTTTCTGCGTGAATTTTGTCAATTTCGAGCAGTTTTTGAAACAAAAATTATCAATGAATAATTCAAACTGTAGGTTTCTAATATATACCAATACACCGCAATGGCCCTGTTCTAAGTAGTAACATGTTAAGAAACATGTTTGATCATAGAGAAAACTGTCTAAAACAATCAGCATTTTTGAACGGAAAAGAAGTCTTAAGCAGAAAATGTGCTACTGGGCGCTCGCTCATCCCTTGTCCCACAAAACTATAATGTCGGTAAATATTTGAAAACTCATACAAGCCGGTAAACGGGTGCATTGCTTACCTTGAAAGCAAGAGTTCTGACACTGGAATTGGAACGGGAATGATCTAAAACATTTGGGTTTGTAGAGCGATGGAGAAATGTTGTAATATTTATTCAAACTGACCCGATTTTCGGACATTACAACAGCAAAAACGGCGCTTAATATTTTTTTATACGACGGTGGCAATCAAGCATGCGGCCCGCCTGATGTTAAGCAGTTACCACCGCCTATGGACGCTTAAGATGCCAGGAGCGTCACACGCGCGTTGCCGACCCTTTAAGAACCTATTCCCTTCTAGAAGAACCACATGCTGTACCTAACCCCCGGGAAAACCTCTATCAATATTTATACAAATTATTAGATCTGCGCAGGTTTTCTCCGGGGGTTAGGTACAGCATGTGGTCGAAAAATTATCAATATTTATACAAATTATTAGATCTGCCATTTTTTGACATTTCGACCTTACATTTCCAAACGTTACCAGCTATGACCACAACGAGCCAGTCGAAACTTTATATGACTTACTTGACTTAATGTCCTATGTCCCCTGGATGGGGCAGAGGGCGTCCACAGTACGTCGCCATCCCGAACGGTCTTGGGCTTCGCGCTTCACTTCGCTCCAGGTCATTCCTATCGCCTTCGCTTCTGCAGTGATCGTCCGCCGCCAGGTTTGTATAGGGCGACCACGTTTCCGCTTTCCTTGGGGATTCCAGTCTAGGGCTTGCCTTGGAATGTGATCAGGGTCCCTTCGGAGCGTGTGGCCGATCCAGTTCCACTTGCGGCGTTTGATCTGCTGGTCGATCGGAGTCTCACCACAGCGTTCCCACAGGTCTACGTTGGAGATTTTCTCGGGCCAGTATACACCAAGAATTCGGCGAAGACAGCGGTTGATGAAGACCTGGAACCGGTGCGTGATGTCTTTAGTGACCTTCCACGTCTCACATCCGTACAGCAACACGGTTTTCACGTTGGACCGGAATATCTTGAGCTTTAACTCTCCTAGTCAGTTGCCGCGATTGCCAAACAGGACGGAGCTGTGCGAAGGTTGCCTTCCCCTTGGCGATTCTCGAAGCGGTGTCCTCTTCGGTCCCTCCTGTTTCCGACACTACACTACCGAGGTAGGTAAATTTGTGGACTCTCTCCAGCCCCTCTGTGCCGATGAGCAACAGCAAAGAGCTTGTCACTCCGCACCTCATTTCCTGGGTCTTCCGGATGTTAATCTTAAGTCCCGTCTCCAGAGCCTCTCGTCTTAGGTCGTCCAGTTTGGCTTGCATGTCTGCGCGCGTGTGGCTCAATAGGGATAGGTCATCGGCATAGTCCAAATCTTCCAAGACGTTGGACAGTCCCCACTCTATGCCGCGGCGCTTGCTGTTGGTGGTGTTATTCATGATGCCATCCAGGACGACAAGGAAAAGGAGAGGTGAAAGAAGGCACCCCTGGCGTACACCCGCATGGACCGGTATGTCCTCCAAGACGAGGCCGTCGTGAGTTACTCTACAAGAATACATCCCGTAGATGGCCTTAATTATGTTAGTAATCTTCTCGGGGACTCCAATTTCACGTAGCCGATCCCAGATACAGCTCCATCTCAGGGTGTCGAAAGCTTTTTCGAAGTCTACAAAGGTCAGGTACATTTCCCTCTGCCATTCTGATGCCTGTTCGAGAATTATGCGCAAGGTGTTGATCTGGTCCGTGCACGATCGATTGGGTCGGAAGCCAGCTTGCTCTCTGCGAAGAAGAGGTTCAACGGCCCCCGACAGCCTATCTAGGATGATCTTGCAGAGTACCCTAGAAGGAATCGAGAGCAAGGTGATGCCTCTCCAATTGCCACATTCACTGAGGTCTCCTTTTTTGGGTACGGTGATAAGAAGGCCCTTGTTCCAGTCGTCGGGCAACTCTTCGGCTGACCAGATGTTCCTCAAAAGGGGCGTCAGCGCGTTCGCAGCGGTGGGGATGTCAGCTTTTAGCAT
The DNA here is from genome assembly GCA_947623375.1 of Apotomis capreana. Taxonomy (NCBI): domain Eukaryota; kingdom Metazoa; phylum Arthropoda; class Insecta; order Lepidoptera; family Tortricidae; genus Apotomis; species Apotomis capreana. Next base: position 7,786,561 of record OX392520.1, read on the forward strand.
TTCCGCTGTGATGAGGTCGACTCCTGGGGCTTTTCCGTTCTTCAGTGATTTGATGGCCTTCACTACTTCTTCTCCTGTAGGGGGAGACACATCAATGTCCAGGCTTTGAGCGGGCAAGTTGGCAGCAGTTGTAGGCGTAGCAACGGGGTCGTTGGGGACTCGGAAGATCTCCTCAAAGTGCTCCCGCCAGCGCTGAAGCTGTCCCTCCGATGTCACAATCAGCTGGCCTCTCTTGTCTTTCAAGGGCTTCTTCTTCCGCTGGTTCCGATTTCCGGCCAAGACCTTCGTCGCCTTGTACATCTCCCTGAGATTGCCGGAGTTGGCAGCGCGTTGGGCGCAATCCGCAACACTATCAGCCCATACTCGACGGTCATGACGGGTGCTGCGGTAGATTTTTCTGCGAATCTGTCTGTATTGCAGCTTCCGGTCTTCGCGCACTGCCACGTCGCTGGGTGCAAGGAGTTGAAGATGGAGTTGGCGCCTTTCTTCAATGAGGTTCCACGTTGTCTGTGACATCCAGTCTTCACGTGTGGATGACTTGTGTCCGAGGACGACGGAGCTGGTCTCTGTATAGGCCATTTTGATGTGGTTCCACTCCGCGTCAACAGAATTGGTAGAGTCCATTTCGAGGGCGGAGAAACGATTTCGCAACTCGAGTCTAAAGGCGTTGCCTACGTCTGGGTCCTTCAGTTTGTTGACCTCAAATCGTTTGCATATCCTGGTGGTCGCGCTGGAAGCTCGAGCTACAGCTACTTTGAGCCGCACCTCCGCTACGACTAGGTGGTGATCGCTGTCGATATCCGCGCCTTGACGGTTGCGGACGTCGAGCAGTGATGAGCGCCATTTGGAGCTGATAGCAAGGTGGTCGATTTGGTTCTTGGTGACTCCATCGGGTGAGGTCCATGTGTACTTGTGGTGGTCTCCATGTATGAATAAAGTGCCTCCGATGGTAAGGTCGTTGTCCTGGCAGAACTCCACAAATCTCTCTCCGTTCTCGTTCCGGACTCCAAGCCCGTGTGTGCCCATGTGTCTTTGACAACCGTCGTTGTCCGTGCCGACCTTGGCATTCAGGTCCCCCATGACGATAACTATATCCTGCTTGCGGATGTTCTTTAGGGTCAGGTTGAGTGCACTATAGAAATCGTCCTTGTCTTCCTCTGATGCCAGATTTGCAGATTTGTGGGCGCGTAGCACTGAACGACGGTTATCTTGCGGGCTTTGCTGTTAAACCGGGCTGTAATAATTTGCTCTGAGATGGGTTTCCAGTCCAGCAGGCTCTTCTTCGCAGCGTCAGCAAGGAGGAATCCTACGCCGTTTTCACGCACGTCCTCTTCATCTTCCTTCCCGGAGTAAAGAAAAGTAAGGCCCCTGGACGTTCTCAGTTCCCCGAATCCATTTCTGCGCACTTCACTGAGACCGATTATTTGCAACTTGTATCGTAGCATTTCTGCTTCTGCTTGGGCTAGTCGGCTATCCTCGCTCAGTGTTCGCACGTTCCAACAAGCAATTCGTGTCCGTGTTTTCATGCCAAAGGTTGTCGTAGTAAGATCGGTCCGGTTTCGTACTATATCAGTTTCAAAAATCTGTTTGGGGTTCAGGTAAGCGAGTGATTAGCCCACTATACCCTAGCCCACTGGCGGGGCTGCCACCTTGGAGCCTGTGGGCGTGCTCGGTTTTGTTCGGGTATCCTCCCTAGTGAGGTTGATTCTGTTTTGAGGCGCAGAAGATTCGCCTTTCGCCCTGCACCCTCAGCTCAGCTGCACGTCGAGGTGGCGGCCGCATGGTTGCGCGGTTGCAGCAGTTCCCAGGAGGGACGACGGGGACGTGAGGTGACTCGGACTGGCCAGGGCTCTGCTTAAATACGGTGTTCCGCCACTAACACAGCAGATGGTTTCTTGGCATTTTGTAGGCAATGCTGTTCTCACTTACAGCGATTCCCACCAAGACCATGCCCTGCCTTCCCCCCCCCGAAACTATATATAAAAACTATTATTTAATTAATTTTGTTCATTTGTCAAGAATCTTGATTCCCTGGAACCTAGTAGGTACTTACTAGAGATAGGCCGACTATTCGCCGACTAGTCTCTCTCTCTCTCTCTTCCTAGCTATTATTCCACATGGTTTTGTCAGCTTTCCTTATCTTACTTCTCCACTTCGCCCTGTCCTCATCGTCTTCGGAGATTTGACACTCACTCATCCCAAGTAGCAAAACACTCCTGTAAGACCCGCTATATAAGATTTAACATCTTATAGCCGTTCTATAGCCGTCTTGTCTATGACCATTATCTCGAATTGTCTTGTAGGAGTCTTATAAAGGTTATAAATTTGACCAACTATCTTATAACAACATTGTACATGACTATTTGAGGTGCAAGAGCCATCAATCCTATAACTTAGTCTCTCTAACTTCTATAGGATAACTTTATAAGTGTCTTATAAGCCATACAGGCTTATAAGCACACTTTATAAAACTGTTACCAATGTGTCTAGAATAGTCTTATAAACGCATTTAGTAAAATGTTTACTCCTTTTACCGTTTTACTTCTTTCTTTCATAGGATGTATAATCCTATAAGTGCCATAGAAAATGTTGGTATACGGTATAGGCAGGCTTATAAGCGCGTTTTATAAAACTGTTACCAGTGTGTATAGTTTGGTCCTATAAACACATTTAGTAAAATGTTCACTTCTAATACCGTCTTACTTCTTTCTTTTATAGGATGTATAATCCTATAACTGTTATAGAAAAAGTCACTATAGGATAACAATTTATAGGACTGATTTAACCCGGTCGCTGCTTTTAAAAGATTATTGGCACTAAACTAGCATATTATATGATTGCTATAAGTAAGTTTTACTTATAAGCGTCTTGAACTTGCTGTTAATAGTCGAATGTCAGCCATCCACGAAGACGAAGAGTGGTACGGGTGAAATCCGTGATGGTTCCGTACCATAAAAATGCCTGTGAAGATGATAGTTTTAATAATGAAGATAATTTAGAAATGTATGGTGCTAGTCTTACCTTTTGACCTAAATTCAATAAAGTCACTATATGTATAATTTTTAATTTCCGTGCAAATCTCCATTTACAATTAGCTGGAAAGAATATACTTGTTGGTGGTACGGTTGACATTTTGTTTACGTATATTTATTTGTACGTTATACAACGCACATCTTTAGTACCAGTTATAAAAAAAAATACAACCAAATAGAGAACCTCCTCTATTTTGAAGTCGCTTGAAATATTACCCTGAATATTCAATAGTGTATAATTCAAATTGATATCCTATCAATTTCATCACGGTTCACTTTAGTCAAAAAGAACCCTAAAGATAAAAATGGCGATGTTAATTATTTTCTATAATAGCATGACATAGAACAAATGGTTTTATAAAGGTCCTGGCGCGTGCAATTAAAGTGCATCCGATCCGCCATAAGCGCAATGGCTACTTTGTTCATATAATTATCGAAAAAATAAACAATTGTATAATATTTAATATTAAACTGTTCACGAGGGGCATGAAAACAAGCTTTCTAGCGTAATGTAAATTATCAATAAAATTAATTTCGCCAGCAAAGTATCTGGGCATACTTCTCTAAATAACATTTTAAGTTTAACACTTAATCACATTTTGGAAACATGATATGGTCAATACTTACACTTTTCCATGTTTTACTTCATTTTTATTATGACACATCACTTGGCACGAAGTAAAAACAAACGAATTCATCATGCCCTATAGCGCTATTCCCGCTGGCCACAAAAGGATCAATTACTCCAGTAATGGCATGCGCCAGATCGTTATAGGACTAATTGTGCTTATTAAGTGCGTTTTCCGGAGACTTATAGGAGCATTTTATCTTGTAAGTGCACGTAACAAGATGTTTTAAAAATTTAATTGCACTCTACTGGACTATTATAAAACTACTATAAGACGGAATTGCACTATAAAATGGGCCTAAACACGGTTTTGTAGTAGTTTATTGGAGCTCTATAGGACTAATAAAAACATGGTCCTAGAACGTTTACACGACGAAATTTTGCTACTTGGGATATCTTTTTGCACATCTTTCCGCCTCGCTTTGGGTCTAGCTGTCTCTGGATCTTCGACCGGGGACGTATAGTAGTAGTCCAAGTTCCCCACGTGGTCGGATGATCGCCATTTTACGCGAGCCTACCATCGCAGCCTTCTCTCCTGCAGCTTATCGACTAGACTCTTGTCGTGCGACATAGCATCGCCCGTCATTCTCTCACAGTACAGCGAAGAAAGAGATAGGTAATGTTTCTCGCGCGAAAAAGAGAGCTAGAGGTGCTAGTGACGCCGCATATACCTCAGCATCATTTTCATTTCGACACTTCGCCGAGTCTAAACACTTAGAATAAATACGGCTAGAAAAAGAGTTTCATACAACAGTGGTAGAGGAAGCTTTAGGTTTTATGTGTGCGTGTCTACAGATAGACAGATGTGTTTTGCTTGTGACATTGGCGTTATGACAGATGCGTCAACGGACAAAACTTAGCCGGTGGCTAAGCAAACCTGCACATTCAAGCGCTAAGGAGGTTTCTAGGCGTATTCTAAGTCTCAAAGTCTAAACAAACAAGAACATCATAAGATAGTTACTATACGATACTTTTTACCCAAATAAATTGGAAGAAAGGAGGAAGATTAATGTGGAATTGCTTATTGGTATCACGATGCACGAAGTTACCCACTAGGTAAGCCGGATGTACGGGACTTACAGATGGACACTTGAGTGGTCAAAAATAAACTTAAGTTCAATAGCTTTGTGCAGGAAGTAAGCACTATTCTAGCGCTGGATGAGATGGCAATGTATGAGATGCCTGTTTAATTTGTATTTACATAACAAACATTAAAACTTAGGTACACTGAAGAATCGGCTTAATTGCAAAAACTAAATAAGTACTACTGTGTTCGACCAATTTCAGAAAATAGGCCTCTTTTCTTGAGTGATTAAAGCTGTTTTTCCGTACCCAACAAAGGGTAAAAAACGGGACCCTATTACTGAGAATCCGCTGTCCATCCGTATCTCTGTCTGTCTGTCTGTCTGTCTGTCCGTCCGTCCGTCCGCCCGTCCGTATTATCGTTCAAACTTAATTAACTTAACCCGGCCAGTTAAGATGAGAAGTGTCAGTACATTACCCTCGGAGCGTGAGTCCGACTCGCACTTGGCCGTTTTTTTTTTAGGTAAAGCAGAGAAACCTTAGACATTTTCTTCACTGGTAATGCTCTAGTCAAGTTGCGTAACAAAATCTTAAATTTAATTCCCGTTTGAAGCTCCTTAAGTAATAATTAGAGGTAATTGCAGTAATGTGTTTTAAACTAATGCACCCATTAGTTTAATGAAGTTATCAGTTCGTAAGTGTTGAAACCTATTCACTCTTCATTCATATCCGCTCAGTGAATGAGACATGAAGGTGATTTGAATATTGAATAGGCACTAGCCATACCCGTGCAAAGCGATTTTGTGTTTTTTTTCTTATTATTTTATATTACGGACATAATTCGACCATTTCTCAGATGTATCGGGTATCATATACCGCCATAGTGTATATATACGGTGATTAATTCTAAAGATCGAATAGTTTTTTTTGTACGGGATTTTTGATGTTTTTTCCTGAACTGAGCATGTGGATTATATTATCAATTATCATGTAGCATATCAATATTAAAATGTACGTTATGGAGGTACCCCTTTAATTTTAATTAAATATTTCCTGTAATAGGAGCGATAAATCAAAGCATAGATTCTTCTCTTAAAACTGGACAACATTTGTTAAGCAACTTCTGAAAATAACGTGTATTATTTTGTAAAATAAAGTTTAGACAAAGAAGCAATGTACCTATTGCGAAATGTCCGACATTAGTAGAGTGACAGCTATGTCAATGCTCAGGGAATGTCAATGTTGGACGACGTACATTGAAAATACTATTTAAATGTTTGAAATAATAAAATTCTGAAAACTGACTTCTTTTTAAAGTTGCTGAACAAATGTTGTTCAATTTAAAGAGTAGAATCTATATTTTAATTTACAGCTCCTATTACAGGAAACACCTGGTATAATTGAATAATGCCAATATTGGGCTCGTCCCGGAGGAAAACGGCTATGTTATTCTCTTGTAAAACGTACGAGTTATTTAGAACTCAATATACATTTTACTTTATAGAATCAATTTTAAAACTGTGATGTCATTTCGTTACCTGCACCTCTTGCGCAACTGACACGATTCTTTCTCACGCAAGTAAGATTACCTATCTCTTTCTTCGCTGTACTGTGAGAGAGTGACGGGCGACGCTATGTCGCGCGACAAGAGTCGCGTAGCGTAGTAGTTGTGCTAGACGGGTAGGCTGTCAAGGAGAAGGCGCAAGAACGAGATGCGGCATTTCCGAACCGATACGACCTTCAAACCTTCAAGAAAAGAGCGTATTCCCACCTGAAAGGCCGGCAACGCACTTGTGACTCCTCTGGTGTTGCAGGTGTCTATGGGCGACGGTTATCGCTTTCCATCAGGCGATTCGTTTGCTCGTTTGCCCCCTATGACATAAAAAAAAGTGATGATGATGACTTCCTTATATGTATACTAATGTAAAGTTTGTCTGTTTGTTACAGAAGCCCGGCATTCCTTGTCGCGGCGGGACGCAAACGACTACTTCCAGGGTGACGAGGGCACCGACACTGAACAAAACGACGCCGATAATGGTAATTATAGTTCACTTATCATAGTTATCATATTCGAAGAGAACCAAATGAAAGTATAAAACATAATAACCCACGTGGAGAGGCAAAAAACTGTGTTGTTACACTAAAGTCTAGAAAATAATATTGCCAGCACAATTTTTTTTCTACTAACTGTATCAAATTTTACGTTAAATATAATTATTATTAAACATACCTGGCCACGGCCGCCCCCAAGGCCATTGGTTCATATCCGGTTCGAAGGACCACTAAAAGCTGCATGTATAATAAAAACAACAGCTTTTGATGTAAAACTATTTATTTAGTATTAAAATTACATGATGCATGTTGCGCAGTAATGGATGGAGAGGGAAAAATCAGTGTTGCCATACTAAAAACGATAAAACATTATTGCAGCACAAAAACATATTTTTCTACTATTTGCAACAACTTTATTTTTAATATGTTATTAAACATATCTCATAGATCTATAAAATAGTATATTATCAACCTTTGTGTCACTAGAAAAGTTGCAGTCAAGAGAGAGAGGAAACGATAGAGCCCGTGATCATCTATCCGATCCGAAACCATCAATATTTCGAATTTTTAAAATTTCGAAAATTAATTTACACGGAACGGTTATTTTCGCCATGGGTATGTTTCATACTTCAGGTTAGGTTAGGGTTATCTGATATCCCAAAAAATAATATTTGGTCAGATCATGTTTCCGGAACTATGAAAATTCGGAATGATGATGCATTCAGACAAATGAAATTAAGAAGAATTGTAGTATACCCTAGAGCCCAATTAGGGTTAGGCCTAGCTGGACGGGACTGGTAAATAATAAAACATAATATGCTCATTTCAGGAGACGAAGAAGCAGATGAGCCAGAACGGACAGCGATGATCCTCAGCAATCCAGAGAACTACAACGTGGTGGAGGGGATGACAGTTCGGTTGGATTGCAGAATCGATGTCCCTGGTAAGTCCAACTTCATTGGATTAGGTTGTTATGAAATCCATCGGGTTCAACCATTTTGATACAAAGATCTAAGCAGAAAGAAACTTTGAAATGCGTAACCTGGTTGAAAAGCCCGGCAATTCGACCCGGTACCTCTGGTTTACTGGTCCAGCGTGTTAACCTCTCCACCACTCTAACGCTTATCAATTTTTCCTTAATGCTTTATGTGTCGATCTTTACATTGTTTATTTTTGAACGGCTTTACTTAGCGACCTCGCTATGTGAATATGTTAATATTCACATCTTATCGCACTACTTTACAGCAGGGAACTGAGCAAGCCGATCTCTTCCGACAGGTTACGCAATTAATTTTTTTTGTGGTTTGATCTTTGTATCGAAGGTTTAATATAAAAATTGTGGTGTGTGCCCACATTAACAAATAATGAGACACGTTTCAAAAATGTTTATCCATCGGGTTCCCGCAATCCTGACTTCAGATCCTGGATCCATCATATCGGAAGGTGTCCCAGTGCGTGGACGCTAATCCAGAACCTTTCTGCCCCAACGGTGATTGTTTCGAACGATGCGCCCCACTCACTGCCAACTTAAGTTTAGCCCTAGCTCCACATTACTCGCGAAGTTGGCTGAGGTTGGAATATAATAGTGTGGAGGGGCACTTCGGTGCAGGAACCCATAGGTACTTCGGGCACAAATGTAGATTGATTTCTGTACCTATCTGTTTTGTGCTTCGGGCGACTTGACCTCGCCCAACTTCGATCAATTACGCGAGTAGTGTGGGGCCAGGGTAGAACTGCGAGCGATGTCGACGGTGTAGTCTGGATCTCAGGGAACCACTGGATGAGAACGACACACAACCATTCGTTGTAAAGAACCTTGGGGAGGCCTTGTTAAGCAACTCTCTCAAGAACCTTTGTGTCCCGACACTCCCGACGACCTCCATTTAACAACTTACTAGTTGTTACATGCAGGATGAAAAGTAACCTATGTGTTAATCCAGGGGGTCAGCTACGTCCATGCCGAATTTTATTAAAAATTGGTCCAGGCGTTTGAGCGTAAAGAAATAACAAACATACACATAAACACACTTACAAACTTTCGCCTTTTTAATATTAGTGTAATGTCTGGTAACTCTTTAAACCATTTCAATTGGTATTATAGTACTTTAGGATAAGGAAGTAGCAGGATGCACAATTAGCATTAAAAACTCGTAAAAAGTATGTTCGATATTTATTCACGGGCAATAAAAGTGACGCAACAATATGGCGCCGGTTCCGGTGGCGCCAAAACCGTGCGCACGCGCTTCCGTCTAACTGTCATGGCTGCCAGACTGCAGGACGACTAAATTATATTTAATAATAAGTTCTTATTTTATTTTAATGGACGTCTGATTAAGGGAATAGGTTGGATTGGTTTTCTCACTTGTTTTATTTTTCTTTGTTTTTATTTTAATGCTCTAGAATGGTCCCATTCTTGATAGAATGTTCGTGTTACTAGCATATTTTTTTAAATTTGCCGCTTTATTGTGACACGTTAAATTGTTCCGGCTGTAGTACAGTCAGCATCAAATAAACAAATAAAAATAAATGGATAATAATAAATATCAGACATCCTCACACAAATCGATCTAGTCCCAAATTAAGCACAAGAAGGCTTGTGTTATAGACAACGTAACATACTTACATAGATAAAACTTAAACCGACTCAGCAGGCAACTTTATAAACTGCGCCAACCACGTCGTCAAAAGTATATATTGTAACCTTAGATGGAAAACTAGTCTAATGTGTAATGTCTAAGATATTTAAGTCTTATAGCAGGTTTAAGTAGATACACTTGATATATTTTTTCTACGATTTCAGATTCAATCGTAGACTGGAAGAAGGACGGGTTGGGCGTCATAGTGAACGGAATCCTTATGAACGATAAGAAGAAATATGAGAAGTAAGTATGGCACATTAAGCTGTCTATAGTCTAAATGCGTGGTTCTCGCTAGAGATACGCAAATCATGTCACTCAAATGAAGGAAAACAGTCTTTGTCTTTAGCTTTCGTTTCGCGATATAGATCACTATTTCGTTCATTTCGTTCAGTGGATTAGTAGACTCAAACTACTCCATCATATCAACTACTCATTTCGTTCATGTCTTTCATTTAACTCACTAACTCGTGATCACGAGTTTGCGTGGCAGCGGTGTAGGTACGTGTGTCTCGCTCACTCGTTATGCCTGTTCGTTTATGCTCGGATCTCTCGCTCAGCCGCTTGCTGCGCCGCTGGTCGCGCAAATTCGTGACATCTGATGTCTGATATCGAGCCTCTTAACATAACAAAAGTATGCGGATGTAGTAATCTCAATCAAAATTACAATTTACTGTCATTATTTCAGTATCATTCATACTAGTATAAGATAAACAAAATAAACCGTAGAACACAAACATGGAGACAAAGTCTCTCCTCTGACTCCGTCTGTAAGTTTGGAATTGTCAACTATGCGCACAGCTCATCTTTGTACCGAGTCAAAAGGGCTAAGCTGCCCATCAAGCGAGATAGCGCTACCAGTCACTCTCTCACATTACTGCATAGAAAGAGACGGGAAAAACTCGCGTGTTACAGTTATGCTAGCGGTGCTGGTATTGGCCCAAAGGTGACTGCAGTACTCCATGTTGGGACCAATCCATGTAGGCCCTAATTTGACCGAGTTTCTCAAACCGAGACGTCTGCGTTGCCTAGAGCATGTGTACAGTATGGAACCCTCTCGTCTTCCAAGTAGGGACAAGTCCGACCCTTGTTAAATTTTGACGTTATGTTACAGAGATGGCACCAACCTGATCGTCAAGAACCTGACGGCTACAGATGCCGGTGTCTACGAGTGCAAAGTGCAGCAGACTGACCCAGTCACCATTGAGCACCATCTGTCAGTCATAGAGAAGCCTAAAGTCACTTGTAAGTAACTAGTACACCTTTTAATAAAACACTAAAGACGGTTTGCAAACGTCGGCGTCTACGAGTGCAAGGTGCAGCCAACTGACCCAGTCACCATTGAGCACCATCTGTCTGTCATAGAGAAGCCTAAAGTCACTTGTGAGTAACTAGTACACCTCTTCATGAGACACTCAAGAAGGTTTGCAAACGTCGGCGTCTACGAGTGCAAGGTGCAGAAAACTGATCCAGTCACCATTGAGCACCATCTGTCAGTCATAGAGAAGCCTAAAGTCACTTGTGAGTAACTAGTACACCTTTTAATAAAACACTAAAGACGGTTTGCAAACGTCGGCGTCTACGAGTGCAAGGTGCAGCAAACTGACCTAGCCTCCATTGAGCACCATCTGTCAGTCATAAAGAAGCCTAGAGTCAGTTGTAGGTAACTAGTACACCTCTTCATGAGACACTCAAGAAGGTTTGCAGACGGCGGCGTCTAGTGCAAAGCAAAGGGCAGCAGACTGACCCAGCAGATTTAACAAAACAAATAGTTACACGGACATTCATGCGCTGAAACGCACTTTTTCACGGTGAAAATAGCCAATTACTTATTTGTCTCCATACAAATATTGGTACCCATAACATAAAATTACGTCACTATTTTAGCGCTCCGTAGGATTGTTGAACTTTGACGGTCATTTCTGACTTTTAGAGCAGTCTAAGTGTAGTTAGTCCTAGACATTTTGATCCCAATAAAATAATTAAAGAACTGATTGATATCCTCAAAAAAATCGTTATGCCTATTCTTCTTTTCAGCGATCACCGCAACGGACGATGGCCATCCTCAGCTAGGCTCCGACCTGACCCTCACTTGCGATGCGAGTGGCAATCCCCCGCCCACCATCGTGTGGTCCAAGGTGGTTGATAATAATGTAAGTACACGGTTATATTTATGCGACATACTTCATTCATACGACATTCCTACAACCCAACCCTTCAAATAAAGCGTGAAAAGGCATCTCTCGCGCCAGCATGCATGGCAGTGTCAATTGACATGGCGCCGTTGGTTTTTTGTCAGTTGCCATTGCGACTTGGGCTCTGGTTACCAGTACGAGACTTTTTTTTCAGTGCCCTTTTTGCTTACTATTAAGTGAAGTGGAGCCATCAATAAAAAAGAAACTTATATATTAAAAAGGGAGGATCACAAATAGATGCGTAATTCGTGAGTTTCTCTGGGCATTTTCCTTTCCTATCTTGCGTGAAAAAGAGGTAGTGCTATTCTAATCGATACGTATTTATTTAAATTATTTGAAAGTTCTCCGGACGATTTTTCTTAGGAAAATTTATATAAAATACTATCTAAATATATATAAAAGTATTAGATACCTATTGTTATAGATAGAATGCCTTAGATACAATAAAGTATCAAAAATAATACAACTGCAAAGTCACAATGTAGAAATCAACTTATAAACACAGCTTTAAATCAATTTGGGATTTTTTCACACTGTCGTGTATTAAATAAATAAAAGGTGGTATAATTTTTCGTATTGTGTGTATTTAAGAGCATAACATAACATGCAAATAATAAATACTCTTAACTATTGTCATTCATCAATTGGACACGGTACGGACCGATATCAGATATCTACGACGACCCATTTTGCTAATACCGTCATTCAAAGTAATTTAGTCCTTAATAATATGAGGAAAATGTTGTAATGTAATTTAAATGTCAATCGACGTGTGACTCCCGTTATCAGTTCATCATGAACTTCCTTTAATGTGAGACTTGTTCCTTTAAATAAAATGACAATGAGGCTACCTTTTTGTGGAAAACTCTGCCTGTAGACTTAAATAAATAAATATCAGACAAACTCACACAAACCAACCTAGTCAAATTAAAGCCAAATTAAGCTCAAGAAGGCTTATGTCATGTCAATAAATACTTAAATACATAGAACATCCATGACCCAGGCACAAAATATTCGTGTTCATGACACAAATATTTGCCCTTGCCGGGATTCGAACCCAGGACTGCCGGCTCAGTAGGCAGTTGCTTTACCACTGCGCCAACCGTGTTGTCAAACGTCATACTTAAAACGTATTTTTTTTATATGTATATGTTATGTATTAAGTAAGTTAATTTCGGCGTTTATATTTATTTTTGCGGTATTTTGTGTACGTTTATTTATAATATTATTTTCTTCGGTTTCTGCGACATTTAAAAAAAAAAAACAATTTAAACGGGTCGTATCGCGTGCGCGCATAATAAGTTAGTTTTCCTCGTTACAGAACACGCGGCTGGCCGAGGGTCGCAGCTTCACCATCAAGAACGTGAACGCAGAACACTCTGGAAGGTATCTCTGCTACGCGCTCACCAACAAGTCTTCTGACACTAAGGAAATCCACGTTGTTGTTCAAGGTGCGTACTTATTCCTTTTTTGGCCTGTAGCATAGTATAAAACTCTTCCAAAACTCTCTTTTTATCTTCGCAAAAACCGTCTGAGAACTTCTTTATAACTACAATAGGGGAACCCGCATTTTTTATTTGAAGCTGACTACCATATCAGAGGCTATAAAGATACAAATATCAACACGGAAAGAAAAATTCAATTGTGCACATAGATACGTTGTTCACACTGGAACTCGAACCCGGTAGCTTTGGTTTGCCAGTTCATCATCTTAACCCTTCGAGCAGATTTTGGGTAAGTTTATTAAATAGAGGGACTTGCAATATATTTTGCAGCATTTAATTTGTCGCTGAATTGCATGCTGATGCGTTGTGCGAGGAAGTTGCCAGCTCTTCGATCCCCTGTCCCCAGTTTTGTATATATAGTAAATTCTTGAACTTTGTGTAAGTTTTTAAGGCAGCTGCTATATCTGTCACGTAAAAGTGAAATTAGCGTAGAAGTGAAAGTAGACATTCTGGTGGAACGCCCCTTTAGTGCTTCTGTGACTTTTATCTGACATTGTTTTTAACCTCCGTTGAAGAAAAACAGGGGTGTTATAAGTTTAACATGTGTAGCTGTGTGTCTGTCTGGTATCGTAGCTCCCAAATAGATGGATCAATTTGAGTGCGGTTTCTTTTATTAGAAAGACTTGTCCGTCCAGATGGTACTTGGCTATTTTTGGTTGAAATATTTAGGACCTGTTATTTCCTAGATATTCGGCTTTAATTGGAACAAGTGACCAGATCTTGGCCAATATTTCAGCTAAGAATTTCAGATTTTGTATTTATGTTAAATTTTTGTAGCATTTTCTATATCACTCATTGAATGAGGATCTCATGATGACCAGCTACGTCATCATGAGGCCCTCGTTATGTCGGGGGTGTTTGAAGTTTTTAATGTAGGTTGTTAATGTATGTTCCAGGTAAACCCCGTATGCACGTGGCACGAACTGTCATCAACTCTGCCATCGGCGTTGAGGCTGTCATGCAATGCTCCGTACATGAAGAAGAACCGTTAGTATAATTATTTTCTTATCAGAGATTGTCAGAGATCCTTACGGCCCGGCCACTTCGGTCTTAGCTAGCGCTTGCAATTCCGGAATTGCTTAGTATGGCCAGTATCGAAAATTCCGGAATTTCCGATCATACTAATCAATTCCGGAATTGCAAGCCCTTGTCTTAGCGGCTTGCAGCGCAGCGTGGCAACAAATAGAGCGGCAACCGCGCGGGGCGGCTCGTGGCGTGCTTCATAGATTTAGATTTAGATTTATTTATTTCATAATATAAAATGTCAGTATAAATTACGCTAAGACAATTTACATGCATTTATACTATGATCGTCATAAAGAGAAAAATTAGATAATATAATAATAGTAAAAACATAAACATTGATTGTAACAAAAGATATTTACATGTCATAATCGTAATGCAGTTAAATTAGGGTTACAATATAAGAATATCTCCTTAAGGGATTGTCAAAAAATTTAAAAATACCAACTACCAACAATATTTATTATACACGGTGCGAAATACAACAATTATTATATGTTACTACGTCAAATAATTTGAAATTAAATATGTCAAAGGTGTCTCCTTAGAGGATTGTCAACAATATACAATATAAAAACAATATAAAAAACAAAAAACAATATAAAATGAAATATAAATTACTTATCCATGTACTCATTTACTGAGTATAATGGATTATCCAATAAAAAGTTTCTTAATTGATGTTTGAACTTCTCATCTGATGCCTCGGTTCGCAACTCGTCGGGTAGATGTTCATAGAACGTTGGGCCAATGACGCGCGGGTTTTTTTTTGCAAGTGCCATGCGACGCGGGACTGTCCTAAGTCTCCCCGTAGAACGTATTAGTTTGCCCGATACCTCGACACGTGCAAACATTGACAAATTATTTCGTACATACATTAATACCTCGAATATATAAAGTGAGTAGTGAGTCATAATGCGGTACTTTATGAAGAGATCCCTGCAAGAATACCTGGGTTCTACTCCGGCCAGTATTCGAAGTGCTCGTTTTTGGAGTATCAAAATTCGCTGAGCATCAGTGGAATTTCCCCAAAAAACAGTACCGTATGACATAATTGAATGAAAATGTGCAAAATATACAGACTTTAATGCATTACTTGATATTAACGGTTTTAATTTCTTTAAAGCAAAGACAGCACTACTCAACTTGTCGCACAGCATGTCTACATGGCACTTCCAGTTCAAGTTTGAGTCAAGCATGAATCCAAGAAACCTGCATTCACTACACAATGGCATCGGGACGGCTTTAATGCAAGGGGGCATTGCGATGTTCCGGCCCGAGAATACCATGACATTAGACTTTGATACGTTTAATAATAAACCATTCGACGAAAACCATTTCTGCAGTTGCACACAAGCTTCATGAATTTTACCGGCGAGCTGTTCGTATGTTTTTGCGCTAACTATGACTGTGGTATCATCTGCGAAGAGCACCGATAGGCCATTCCTAATTGCCGAGGGTAGATCGTTAACGAATAACGTGAATAAAACGTTTCCAAGGGCTGATCCTTGAGGGATACCCAGCCTTACGCAGCCGACATCTGAAATTAACATTTTGCCATTGGAAGACACTTTTACAACCTGTTTACGATTGGACAGAAAAGATGATAACAATTTGTGATCAGAACCTTGAAGACCGTACAGACTTAATTTATTTAGAAGAAGCCTGTGACTGATAACGTCGAACGCCTTGGATAGATCACACAAAATAGCTGCCATTTTGTATCTGTCATCGAGACCAGTGGTGATGCAGTCAGTGATTTTGTGTGCAGCTGCAGTGGTCGACTTGTTTTTTCTATAGGCGTATTGGTTTTCCGCAATAAGGTCGTTAGTTTCTAAGTAGGTCATTAGGCAAGATGACATAATTGACTCAATTAATTTAGAGATGGTAGGCACTATTGTAATGGGTCTGTAATTATTTACATCCGTTTTGTCGCCTTTCCCTTTGTAAATAGGACATACCCTGGTACTCTTCAGCACGTCTGGGTATACACCAGCATGAAACATATCATTTATGAGAACTACTAATATGTCAGAGATAACAGGCCAAACACTTAATATAATGTCTAAGGATATGTCATACACGTCAATAGTCGCACGTGTCTTTAACATGGACTTTATGGTCTTGTCCAAGAGTTCGCGTGTTACTATGGGAAAACTAAACACAGGCATATCACCACTACCCAGGTGCTCACAGACGTACTGTTTGGACAATGACTCATCACTTTGTATGGCATATTTTGAAGCTATGTTTAAAAAGTGCGAATTAAGGACATTAGGCACTTGGTTTTGAGATATGCAAGCCTTGGAGTCCTGATCTTGCAGACAAATATTTTGGGGTTTTAGTTTGGTACCTATTTCTTCATTAACCACCCTCCATATTTCTTTACAAGGATTTTTGCTCTCCTCTAGCCGGGTTTCAATGTGGTCCTGTCGAGCTCGAAGCGTTTCGGACTTAATGAGATGATGGTAATGGTCAATACAATCTGATATGAGTGGGTTGTTAGGGTATTGACGCCTTATCTCTTGCAGGTCACTATGCTTTTGAATATATCCACGCAGTTCGTCCGTGAGCCACGGGACAGAAGACTTTTTTTTCACCGTCAAGCGTTTTATTGGAAAATGTATATCTATGTAATATGTCAATATGTTAAATAATTTATTAAATTTATAATCAATGTCAATAGTATCATCGTAAATAAAATTAAAATTGTAATTAGAAAAATCAGAATAAAATAAATAAATTGATTCGTTATTGAATAATCGACGTTCGACCATATCATTAGATGTCATAAAATGGTGGTTGCACTCTATTGTGAGTACATATTTCTGTGCGTTATGGTCGCTAATGGCAGTATGCACCGGCGCCACAGTGAGACAGTCGCGAACGTAATTTGCTATCCCACAGTCGATGGATGATTTAGAGTCTTCGGTTTCCCGAGTGGAAAACGTCACAGTGTTACCGCAGCCATAGCTATTGAGTACGTCATCAACCCGCCGTCTCATATTATTATCAGATAGATAATCAACATTGTGATCGCCAACAATGAGAAACTTTTTATTTTCGTCGGTTAACTTATTCAATAGTAATTCAAAATTCTGTAGGTATATGTCAAAATTACCATTACCGGTTCTATATAATACAATAATAACTAATTTTAGCGAAGTAATTTCAATTGCCGCAAATTCAAAGTGGTATTGTATAGCAAAGATAAGTAGGTCCGCGCGCTGCTTATACTGTATACCTTGAAGTACGTATAGCGCTGTGCCCCCGTGAGGGATTTGCGTCCGGCAGTAACTGTTTGCTAACGCGTACCCACTTAACCTCACTCTTTGTATTTCGTTAGTTTTACACCAAATTTCACTTAATGCAAGTACGTGAGGTTTTTCTGTGTTACACAAAACATTTATTAGTGATGTTTTACCACAAATGGATCGCACATTTTGGTGTATGACGACAAACTGAATATTTTTTATTTCGTTGGTTGCCTGCCGCCGTGTACTGTGGAGTTTTTTGGACGCACAACATTAAAAAGGCGTACTTCTGCTCCGGCTGGCCAATTCTGAGGGTTCCTGGCAATTTTCAACTTGTCTGCAGGCACCTCCAGACGAAAAGATGTGTAACGGCCTCGAGTAACAACAAGTGGCTCACACACAGGCGCACGAATATCCATCTCCGTCTGGACATGGTCGATCACGTCGGCGACGGTGGTCTCCTCACTGAGATTGAAGACATGCAGGCTGACGACACGAGGAGCAGCCGCACGAAGACCTAAATGATGTGATGGTGGTGTCGATGGAGCATCTCTTTCGGCTTGGGCCGGGGATGGTACCAGGCACGGCTCGTTTTTAGAGTTGCTGGCAGTCGGTTCCTGGGTATGGGCCGTAGTCTGGGGGCGGCCCCTGACGACGCTGGCATGTGTTCGCCGCGGACGGGTCCGCTGTTGCCGGGCCTCGGGCTCAGGGAGCGCGGGAGCAGGTGGTGCTGATGCCGGTGGCGCCGCCGAAGATGGAATGGTGTGCATCATGCTAACAGGTGGAGGGTCTATTTGGACAAAGCCTTCAGGCCCAGACTCGTTATCACTTAACGTCCCCTATATCATCGTCCCCTTGCCTTTATCACTTTTGGGATATGTTTATCTGGACATATTAAAATATCTACGACACAGACTTACTCACGTCGTAGAAGACGAATATCCGCTCTCCTGATGATGAATCGCGAGCCGATTCAAAAGATGTCAAGCGATATTTCACTTTTACGACGAGAGTAAACCCGTTTCGAAGATATTTTAAGTCTGAGATTCACGGTAGTTGTTGTAAAATATTTATCGACGCCTATGATGGTTGCGTTTATCACGCGATAAATAAGTGACAAAGCATCTGTCACTCACACTCGCATTTTGTCAAGACGTGACGGATCCTTTGTCACTTACTTATCGCGTGATAAAACCAACCATAATAGGCCCGCTGGAGTCTCGATTTGTGTGAGATTGTCCGATATTTATTGATGTATTCTGTTTATTTCCACAGCGTCACAATCACGTGGTACAAGGGCCGTCAGCAGATCGACGCGTCGCGGTACAGCACCCGGGGAACCCACTCCAACCTCACCGTTACCCCTCAGACTGACGATGACTTCGGGGCCTACACTTGCAAGGTATGGTATAATGACAGGCAAGACTTTGACGTCATAACGCTATGATTGGTTGATTCTGTTTTTTTTTTTTTTGTGGATTTTATGGCTTGGCTGCAGAGGCCTTTTAGCCAAGGTTGATTCTGTCAATCCGTTGCTGTGTTGCCAGTTGTGTATCGTAATTCTCCCCGATTCCATTTCTTGACATGTTAGAAATCATATTTTAACGGATGAATTTTGATAACTATAACATTTTAGTACACTATTTAATGGTATTGAGTAGATTATGTGCACGAAGAAAATTGTAATACTGTCACTTTACTGTGCTATCATAATCACACTAATATCATAAAGGCGAACGTTTGTGAGTGTGTTTATGCGTACGTTTATTACTTCTTCACGCTCAAACGGCTGGACCAATATTGATAAATTTTGGTGTGAAGGTAGCTGACACCCTGAATTAACGCATTGAATACTTTTATCCCGAAAAATGTAACGTTTCTATGGGACGCGGGTCGTTATGCAATAAAGATAATTGTATAAATTTATGAAACATTTAATTTCTCTTTTTTTATGTGGGTATACAGCACAATTTCCATATTAAACATTAAACCATTGATACAAAGTGACTGGGAGTCGAACCGGGTACCTCCGGATTGCCGGTCCAGCGCAACTCATTTCAATTTTTCTTTCAGCTTTGATCTTTGTATCAATGGTTTAAAGATATATTTTCTACATTATTTATTTTTATATTCCAGGCCGAATGCGCAGTTGGCACCCATCACCGCACCATCGAGCTGGTGCAGCGGCCGGTGGTCGAGGAGCTGGAGTCGGAGGGACCCAAGCTGTCCTGGAGGGTGCACTCCCACCAGCCATTGAAGAGCATCCAGATACAGCTGATTAATACTGAGGTAAGGGAACGATGGAAAAGGGCCTAATATATGTACGTGTGCATGTATGTAAACACATTATTGTACATAAAAACCTTTGGGCGACTAATGTCAATAAGGAAAAATTACGAGGTATAAAAATGTCTAAATACTAATTATTGTCAAGAAATAAAAATTACCGAGAGTATAAAAATTACGAGATGTATTAAAGAACAACTGATAACGGTCTTAAAGTAAAAATGAAGAGACTTGTAAATCTGAAAAAATCTTAATATAGGGATGTACAACGGCCCCAGGTCTAGGTAGGTTAGGTTCGTTAGTTATCTTCAGATGCCCGAAGGGCAAACAACACAGAAATAGGAGCCCTGCGAAGTGGGGCTCCGTCAACTTTAAGGCAAAGTGAAATGAGTCATATTCATACTTCGACTAAATTCTATTTCGACATTTTTATTCCTCGACCATATAATACTTTGTAAATTTTCCATATCGTCATTTTTATAAAGCGTTTCTTGTCATTTTTATACCTCGTAATTTCTCCTTATAGACATTAGTCGCCTAAAGGGTTCATAAATATCTGAACACGTCTCTTATTTACTGGCCGTTACAGTACATGTTCAGATATTTATGGACGCTTTATATGGTGCGATATATCTGATGGCGACTGTACAAAGGCAAACTTATCCCTTTAAGGGATCTCTACCAACCGATATATACCAACTGCTAAAAAAATATTCATCATCATAATTTTTGATAGTTTTGAACTTCTTAAATACAGTATGCTCTTAAATAAGGAAAATATACTGCTAGCCTTCTGGCTGGGCACGCTGCCAATAGACGGTAATTATGAGAAATTTTTCTGTTTATAGTTTATTTTTAATTTTAGTTTTATATTTTTACTGTAATGCTTATTATTTAGACCTTAAAGTCTAGTTTTATTGTTTAGTGTTTTCGTTCTATTTTACTGAATACATTGTGCATTGGAAAAGGTAACACATAATTTGGGGTTTAAATTACGTAGCTTTAACTGATAATTGTGATGTTCCCTTTCTCATTTATTTAGAAGATTGTTCGATTCTTTACTTTCTTTTGAGCAGTATAGATAAGATAAGATGTCATTCCAACCTTTTCTTTCGTTTCACCTGTCCTAGCTAGACAAATTTTAACCAATTGTTTTATTTCTCCTACTTTTTGATAAAACCTTTGATTTTAATTTTAAAAATAGTTAAGGCCACGTTTCTATACATTAAAAGTTTTATCATAATTCCAATTAATAATACTCCTTCCAGGACGCCTCTCCCATCCCGATCGAGGTACCAGTACCAGAGACCAGGACACACGAATACGACATGTCGTACGTCGTGGACTCGTCGCTGAAGCCAGGCAACTATGGCGTCGTCATCAAGGTTGAGAACAGCAAGGGCATGAGCGAGAGTTCTGAGCAGATCATATTTGAGCAAGGTGAGAATTAAACATACAAAAATCAAAGCTTAAAAAAAAATTGAAGGTGAGATTTGTCTATGGTCGCGTGAGCTCCATTCATTCAATAGTTAAGAGGGAGAGAAAAGAAATGATTCTGTATAAAATCTATTGTTGTCGCGCTGTGCTTAAACAAACAAGATACACTTAAGAGGCCTTACTCCTTTATTTTTTTTTGTCTTCATATTATGTCATAATATATTGAAAACTTCAACCAACTTTTTAAGTACTTTTCCTTGAGTTCTACTATAGATAGAAATATAGTTATTTCATGCTTTGATTGCGTACAGTCAAAAATACGTGGAAATACTTAGCTATCTTTCTGCGTGAATTTTGAAATTTCGAGTAGTTTTTGAAACAAAAATTATCAATGAAAACTGTAGGTTTTAAATATGTAACAATACATCGCAATGGCCCTGTTCTAAGTAGTAAAATTGGTAATATAAGAAACATGTTCGCATTGTTGTGTTCCGGTGTGGGGGTAAGATAGCCGGTGTAATTACTAGCATAGAGGCATTCTATCTTCGTCCTCCGGGTAGGCAAACACTTGTGGTTCCTCTGGTGTTGCAGGTGTTTATGGGCGACGGTAATCGTTTTCCATCAGGCGATACGTTTGCTCGTTTGCCCCCCCCTGACATAATAAAAAAAAAAAAATAGATAAAAATGTCTAAGACCGCATTTTTGAACGGAACCTTAAGAGGTCGAGAGAACTCAAAAAATGCTGTATAAAATCTATTGCTGTCGCGCTGTGTTTGAACAAACAAGCTATACCTAACGCGCGATAGGGAAGACTGCAGCTATAACTAGTTTCCTAGGTAAGTGCATGGTATAAAAAAGCAAGGTATGCCACTCCAGCATGATAGGCGAGTCTTTTGACGTCCTCGCGCTATGATTGGTTGGTTCTGTCAATCCGTTTCAGTGTTGCCAGTGTATCATAATACTCCCCGATTCCCTTGTTAATAATTACTACGACATATTCATACTCATATATATATATAGTATAAATAAGTATAAATAAATATAATATATATATGTATTCCCATAAATATGTATTTATCAACTTTATTAGTGTTTTTTCTTTTTTGTTTCGACATTTGCATCGTGCACACGTATTGTTGTACACCCTTCCCGCACCTATAATGTCTCTGTTTGACCTTGTGGTTGACTGGTAGAGAATGCCTCATGGCATTAAGTCCGCATTTGTACTTTTACTTATGTATGTTTTGCAATAAAGTTTAAATAAATAAATAAAATAAAACTAAGTCAAAGAAAATGAAAATCATAATGCATAAATGCATAATTATTTTTTGTACGACTGGCAGCAAATTTCCTTATAATTATTTTGTTGCCATAAAGCGGCAACTAATCAGTGACGTAGAAAATCTCACTAGTCGGAGTGTCATACCTTATTTTTTTGTGGTGGTGCTTGCACAGAACCACTTACACCCATGGAGTAAGAATTGAAATTAGTACGGCAAATTTTCAATCCCCGCCACGCGCATCTTCGGTGGAAATAGTAAGGCGACGCGTGGATGCGCCGGGCTTGAATTGAAATATTTGTTTGTGTAAAAATATACCTTATTGCTTTTAATATAGGGTAGAGATTAAATCAGATTTTTCCACCGGCTAAGCGGGAAGACGAGCGTGCGAGCGTGGCGAGGAGTGGAGTGACGGGACGGGGCGGGAATTTTAATTTGTATTGCATTTTTTCAATCCCCTCCCAGCGCATCTTCGGTCGGTGGAAATAGTAGGAATTGGCGGGGATGCGCGGGACGAGAATTGAAATATTTGTTGGTGTAAAAATGAACCGTCTTGCTTTCGTCAGATTATAAATTAATTAACAGAAAAACCGCTTCACGCGATCGATAGGCGTTTTATTGTTCGTTCTTATATTTATATATTATAGTTTACGTGAGGTTTGGCACCGACTTCGAAGGGCGAGTCAAATGTAATCTGTACTTGAACGGGTTATTTTTGGCTTTTTAATTTTACTGAAGTCGGTTCTATTTTTGTTAAAAATCTTTTTTTTTTGTGCTTTTTAGTGATTCATATAAAAGTTCTAGTGGCCATCTGTGGTGTTCATCATCAGTTTCCTTACACCAAATCCTATTTACTGAATGTAAATTCTTGACTTTATCGATAAATTACCGAAAGCACCGTACATGTCCCTATAACATTTGAAGAGTTCCCTCGATTTCTCCAGGATTCCATCATCAGATCCCGACTTAGTGCCAACGGGACCAACTCGGTTATACCCTTTCGATTAAAAAAAAATTGAAAATCGGTTCACGGTTCTCGGAGATATCGAGTAACATACATACAAAAATAATATAAAAAAATTAGTTCGAATTGAGAACCTCCTCCGTTTTTTGAAGTCGGTTAATAATGGCTTGTTGCGCAATAATTAATTGTTCAAACACTTCCAATAAAATTGGAGCTGTTAATCGAGGTATTTCCTTTCATTGGTATGTACAATTTGTCCTTAAATATCTGTTTATTATATTATTTTCATCAAAACAGAAGCGGGCGGTTGTTTCTAACGCTAGCTTTCCATTGCGGCTTTAATTTGACGAGCCAACCTTGGCGTGCATTCAAAGCCAGCGATGTTAAAATATGCTATTCAAAGATTCAAACTGTCGAGTCACGTTCAAGGTCGATTTCTCATTTTTTCTGTCAAAAGTAAGAATAGTGCTGTACACTGCGATTTTCTTATTCGATTAAAATCGATTTTGAAAACAGGGGAAATGATAATTACGTTCTTATATTATTATGCAGCTATATAATGTAAGTACATATTGCAATGCAAATATTATTGTGACTGTTTTTAGGGTTCCGTACCCAAAGGGTAAAAACGGGACCCTATTACTGAGACTTCGCTGTCCGTCCGTCCGTCTGTCACCAGGCTGTATCTCAAGAACGGTGATAGCTAGACACTTGAAATTTTCACAGATGATGTATTTCTATTGCCGCTATAACAACAAATACTAAAAATGAAATAAAATAAATATTTAAGGGGGGCTCCCATACAACAAACTTGTTATACCTATATATACATATATATAGGTACGGAACCCTTCATGCGCGAGTCGGACTCGCACTTGCCCAATTTTTGTTTGTGACGGCGGCTGGGCCGCGGCGCGGAGCGGTGGGGGTGGCGATGCATAGAATCGGTGCCGTGTTCGAATCGATTTGTGAATCGATGTCGATGTGATCTTGATATATTTCTGTGACTTTATCAATTGAAATAATAATTGCTTTGCTTAGAATATTTATTGATAGTATGTATCATTTATTTTAATAAAAGGTAATTAGGAAAGTGTTTTTTTACAAATTCCATTAATAGTACATTACTGCAGAGGCCGCGAAATAGGGAAGTTTTGGCCGAGTAGTAATAGTGGCCGAGTGATAACGAGGCCATCTAGAGATACGAGGCCGACAATCCCTGTTCGCGCCGAGGCTTGTATAGTGCTTTTCTCAAATAAATCCAAGGAAATAATACAAATGTTCAACTTATTTAGGTATTCATATATTTTTACTATTCCCGCCAACTTTTTACTTTTTTCAAAAGTTATTTTTTTAAGCTAGGTAATGTTTTTGCCACCAAATTAAGTTCAGATGATTCTATTTATTAAAAAATGACAACACCTTATTAATTAGATAATATTATATATTTTTAGGTACAATAAACGTGATTCCTTGTTTATTTTATTGAATATCTCATCATCATCATCATATCAGCCGATAGACGTCCACTGCTGGACAAAGGCCTCCCCCAAAGTTCTCCACAACGATCGATCCTGCGCCGCCCTCATCCAATTTCTACCCGCGATCTTAACCAGGTCGTCGGTCCACCTTGTTGGAGGCCTGTCGCGCGGTAGGTCTTCGCACATTATAATAACTCAACGACGACTCGATTCTATGCTAAATATTGAAATTTAAGCCCTATGTCATATTTACTAGGTTTAATTTCAAAAAATGATATTAGTAGTGGACGACGCGTCGTACATTTTTTTAAATTAAACCTAGTAAATATGACATAGGGCTTAAATTTCAATATTTGGCATAGAATCGAGTCGCCGTTGAGTTGTTATAATGTGCGAAGACCTTAATGTCAACCGCGAGCTCGGTCAGGCACGCGAGGGCTCGCGATAGCTATTAATGCCAATTTTTAGTGGAAAAGGGCCAGCGCGATTTCAATTCTCGCCCATCCACGCCCCGCCACGCCTCGCCGGTGGAAAACCACCTTTATGTTTTCTCTAGTCACGAATTACTGAAACGGCAATGGATCGAGCTATGCTCGGAGTATTCTTGCGTCTACGTCATATTAAAACAAGCTGTAAAGTTTGGTTTTATTGTAAACTATTAGTATAGTAAAAACCCTCAACGGCTATTGAATTTGGAGCTCGCGTATTTTTCTTAAACATGATTTTTCAAGTAGATATTAACTATATTAGAAAGATTTTGCCTACTTACACTATTAAATAATTTATTAGAGCTTTGTTAACTTGTTTTGAGCTTCCCTGTTTTTTTATGTTAATTATTTTGTTTTGTTTAATTTTAGTTGAAACTGAACCAATGGTCCAGCATGCATCAGGTAAGGTTTTTTATTGTTTATTTAATATTTAAATTGCATTTATTTGCTATTAAATAAACGAAACTTTGAGAAGGAATGTGAACTTAGTCCACAAGCAATGAATGGTATCTAATTCTTGTTTATAATTATTCCAGAATAATAACTTATTCCATACCTAAAAGTAGCCACGTTTCTTCTTAAAACCAAATATATTTAATATAAAAACCCTGTACGAAAACATGGGCAAAAGTAACTCGTACATGATTGTAAAACTTGTAACAAAATTTAACTTTACTTAAAAGATACCCAAGTCGTATTAGTTCATTTTTTATTTTATGTTACCTAAGTACCCTAAGTAATTAAGGTCAGCACACGATTACAAGATACAACATCGCATCGTAGTAGAGGGATCGACTCTACTACGATGCGATGTTGTATCTTGTAATCAATAAACTGTCATTAATAAAGGAATTTAGATTCTTTTTCAATTGACAGTTCGACCACCGCAAATGTTGAATTCATTATTTGTCAGAATTGCAATGATAGGGTCAGTGAATCAATAGACAATAGAAATTTCGACATTTGTAATATAAAATTGATTGCCTCATAATTTGGAAAATTACAATTTTTTTTCATTTTAACCCCTTGTATGCCATATAAAAAATTTGCTAATCACATTGAAATCAACTGATATTTTAACGTAAGGCACAGGGGGCCTATGATGGTTGCGTGTATCACGTGATAAATAAGTGACAAAGCATCCGTCACTCACACTCGCATTTTGTCGAAACGTGACGGATGCTTTGTCACTTATTTGTCGCTTGATAAAAGCAACTATCACAGGCCAGATCTGTGCCTATAGGCGTACGAGGGGTTAATGGTTAAAAGTACAATTTAACCCTATTATCATTTATCTTTTCAGTATCTTTCCTGCCCGGCGCCGCGCCCATCAGCCGACCGACCACCGCGCTGCTATCCACGGTCCTCATGTATCTCCTCGTACGAATGATATAAACCATAACTTATTAACTAGTTCCATATAGTATTTGTGGTAGATCGTCGTACAGCGCTTCTGTATTTATATTTTTACTCTTTGATGTACAAAAATATTTTTGTATAATTTGTGGAGCGCATTTTTCGAGTCTAATATTCACATTTTATCGAGATTTCTTGGTGTCTTTTATGCATTTTTGAGTTTAATCTACTTATGAATAAATTTGTACAAAAGTGTTTATGGTTAATTTGTAGGCGTTCGTATTATCTTGGTCACTTTTGTTGTGAAGACATTGGGACGATTTTATGATAGTTGATGTCCTATTTATGTCCAAAATATGGCAACCATACCTTTCTCACATTGGGTATGACTGTGTACTATCGAAAACACTGATAACTCTACATTTGTAAACCAATATAAACCTTCGTACAACGTGTTATAGGTGTATAGTTAACTGTGTTTTCCTTTGTACAATTATGAAAAATTGACACTGAATAAGTATAAGATGGTCTATGACAAACGATACGGCCTCTATGAATGTTCGATTGATTTATTAAGACAAAATAATTATATATGTAGCGATGTTTGCTATCATTTCAGTGAATACATATAAGGCTTGATTTATTCCTGGGATATATTTATTACCAAAAGAAAAGATAAATGTCTCAATGATTGACCCCCAAATTCCAATATTTAGGTACCCTGTTTGTAATCTCTAATACTACAAATTAAGGTTGAAAGTACCATCTTTCGGGACAGTGTCCAGCAAAATGATTTACCTTACATCTTGAACTTCGCATCTGGTGACCGAGGGAGCAAAAACGCATTTTATCCAGGCACTATAATTTAAGGTTATTTTTTGTAAAAAAATGATAGCAGAGATACTTAAAAATTAGCAACACCATTTAATTAATGGATATAAAGTGGAAATCGACGTTATAAAATTACTTTTACTACATTTATTTTAAGTACGTATTGTACAACCAGTGTAAATATTATTTTTAATTATATACGTTCAGTAGTTACATGCGTTAGTTATAATTTTCGACTACTTATTTACTCCTTTTTTTATAACTAATTATATTAATTCCGCAATGCAAATCAGAATATTAAAGAAGTCGTCGTCTCACAGTTAATTAAGCTTTTTAGTGTTTTAATGTTAGGTAATTATTACCAAAGTGTAATTAAGATCACGTTTAGTTTATTATTTTAGTTTATGCGCAGTCGTATGTACTTCATTTGAAAATATAACGAGTTATGGTACATTTGGGATATACCAAATTTTTTACGACCTATGTTAATTCGAAACCAGTTCTAGGAATAGGGTTCTTTTACCGCAATAAACAAATAATTTGCATCAATATGATACCTGTGAAAAGTTATTCATATTTATTATTTTGACCTTCATTAGTCCTTACTGCACTGCTTTGCAGTAAAAGTCGTGTGGAATAGTGACGTCACTACAAAATAATTACTTGCAAGTAAAAAAGTAAACCCATCTAATCGAGAAATAGGTGGTTCAGTTTATTAAATTGGCCTATATTTTACGATTATATTAAAAAAAAAATTAGTATATTTGTATATCCCAATCTGAATATTGTAATTTAACATTGGCATTGTAAAATATTAATTTTGATATACAAAATGTAACTGTTTAAATCGACATATAGAAGCGCACACATAAATAATAATTATACACAGTACAGTTTTGTTATTCAATAGTACACACATGTTGTTAATAAAACGTTAAGAATTATTAATAATACGAGTCATACTGTCGCTGCCATAATATTAATATACAAACAGTAATCGAATAATGTAAATTAATTATTACTAAGATTTATATTACCAGTAAAATAGCTATTATATAATATACAATGTGCCTGTAATTTATACAAATCAATAGTTCCAGAAAAGGTGCTTAGTCCTTTTATACAGAATAATCTTCCATTGTTAAAGTTAATAATAGTGAAATATTACCTACTAGTCTTATTATTAAACAGTTCTTAATTACCTTGGATTAAATAATTATGATAGTTAAATAATTGACGTAATATCCAAGTAAATGAAGCAAACATTGTATTTATTAAGTATTCCAGTGCTTTTTTGGGTAACCAAATTATTGGTAAAAAATAAATCAAATTGCATTTAAATCAAAATCAAAATCGAAG
This sequence comes from Apotomis capreana, assembly GCA_947623375.1. Taxonomy (NCBI): domain Eukaryota; kingdom Metazoa; phylum Arthropoda; class Insecta; order Lepidoptera; family Tortricidae; genus Apotomis; species Apotomis capreana. Next base: position 7,815,391 of record OX392520.1, read on the forward strand.
ACGTTATAGCACGAGAGAATTTGAATTTAGATTATATTTGAAAATATATACAGGTTTAATCAAATGGTTAAAATAAAGACAAAATACCGTATTGGTTAAGCTAGTGAACTATATTTCAATAATGTTTAAAAACCATCAATTCTAAATATCTTCTTTTGAGACAAAATTTTAAGTAAATCAAAAGTACATGTGCCTTACCAGTGAATGCCTTCATAATAAACAAATTGCGGCCAGTTTTTATTATTATAGTCCAGTCAACTAGTAGCTTCATATATCACAATTATTCTACGCATTATGAAGCGTTGCTGAATATACGCAGAGTATAAAGACGTACATTATTATCTTGTGTCGCAATGATAGGATAAGGCCGTTCTAAAGTAACTAGCGAATTCAATTGATTATTTTTAGTATGAAATATAATCGCAGCTTCGATTGAAATTCCGTTTTTTTTTATACTAAAAAAACACTACCAATACTTTTTAATATTTCCGCATTAAAATGTCCTTATTATACATAACCTAAATTCAACATTTTGAAACCCCCGACTCAACCAAACGTAGTTAAGAATCCTCTCGAGAGATAAGGCTTTCGATTTAAAAAAACGCATCCAAATGGGGCCATTCGGGAGCTACGATGCCAGAGACAGACACACAGATATTGTATAGACTTAATTGTCGGGGGTAAAAAAAAATTAAAATTGGTTTAGCCAACACTGTTATTTCATTTCTCAGCTATAGGTGCCTTCTTGTATTAGAGATCTTAAAAGAAGGTGATATTTACGTCTTATATAAACGAACGGTTAATAAATGTTTGTAAATATTATATATATTTTTTATTTATTACCTTTTTACCCCTTTTTCCTCTCTTCATTCCGGATGACCTCTTTCAAGTACCTATGTAAGTACATCCAAAGAGATCTTGTGTTTAAAACTATACAGGTTACAAGAAAAGTAACTGATAATCTTCAACGTTTCATTTAAATAATGTCCAAACTACAAACTACAACACTGGAACGATCCACATATGCTATTTTGTTCTAACCTGTCCTTTATTAACACTTTCAACACCGGGAACCCGCTCCGTGGGCGCTGTGCTCGTAGTGAATTTTCGCTACATACGCATTTCCTCATGTCATCGGCTACGCGCGTAGCGCTAGGAAATCATTGGCAGTGAATGTGTTAATAAACACAAACAGCTTTCTATCCTGAAAATGGACATACAAGGCCAAAACCACTTATATCTCCTTTATAAAATTGCCAGCCTGATATCATACATGCTTTTTTTGGGAAAGTTGAAAATTCTGCAAAATAGTCATACTTTAAAGTTAGAATCTTGTTTATTAACACTTTTACGACCAACAACCCGACTGGTGGGCGCTCGTAACTTCTACTCAGTTGCCGGATTGTGCTATAAAAGCACCCATCTGGCGGGCTCTGTCGGAGTCTGGGGTCAGGTTGCGCCCACCTAGCGAGCTCTATGGGCTTCCGTAATAGTTTTTTTTTTTACCAGGGCATGTATTCGACTTCGATTTTGAGTGATCTTCCAATCGTATTGTATTGTTATTGTAATTGCGGGTCGTGAAAGTGTTAAAAAGGACAACTAAGGACAAATAGCTTATACTTTTGGCATTTAAATGTACAGTTTATTATCGCTGAAATAATTAAACGAGACGAGACGGATTATTTCAAATGCTAATGACACCGATTGTCTTGTTGGCGGACGAGGGCGTCATCGCTGCAGACACCAGCTCAAGGTTAAACTCAAGGCCAAACTTATAAGTGAAGCATTGTGTTGGACTCAGTCTATTCAGGATGCAGTCCATGCGCACAGTGCGCCCGCGTCACCCCCCCAATCACTCCTGTGGCGCAGAGATAATCCCATTAGCGGGTTATACCACACTAATTCCGACTCACTGGTAGTGAGTGCTAAATAGCCCTAAATACAGTTTAAGTCATGTTTAAAAAAAGCATCATGGTTCTCGGCCAACAGCATGGCACTTAGCGTTGACGAAAGGAACCATCGAATTTGGGCTACACGAAAGGAAAGAACATGAGTTAGGGTGAAGTCAGATGAGCGTAATTTTTTGAGTTGTGAGTCGCTTTGTCGTGGGTCGTATGACGTGATCATATGATATGAAGTAGGTATGGCGCGTCCGAAATTACACGACTCACAACTCAATAAAGGCCGGGGCGAAGCGCAGCGACATCTCAACTTAAGACTCTTCGTAGTCGTTCACACTTGGCAGAGTGGTCGTGGTCATGGTTAGGTCGATTCTTTCGCCACCGCTTCTCTCGTGATGCGCCGCCATGTAGGCCTATGTTTGGCAGAGTGAGAATTCTCGTATGCCGCATGGTGTCACAGATTTGAGTCTGTCCATCGCGTTGGAGAGCGCCCACGAGATCTTTTGCCTTCCACTTTCCCTTGCACCACCAATCGTTCCATGGAGTCCTCGTTGCGGGTGATGTGCCCGAAGAACTTGAGGATTCGTATTTGCACAGCCGACGATAATCTCTCTTTGATGTTGAGTTCTTTCAGGATTGAAACGTTGGTTCGGTGCGCAGTCCACGGGATTCTGAGCATGCGTCTCCAGCACTACAACTTAAGACTGCACCGAGCGTAATGTGAAAAAAAAGGCAGTTGCCGTTAAGTAGACAACGTCAACACTAGTTGTTTAATTCATTTCTAAACTATATATTTAGCACTTCGAAGAATGTGTTAACAACTTCTCCGTGGAAAAATTATACGATTATTAATATTTTACCCTAGAAAATTAAGTAAAGTTGGACGAAAATTGTAAAATCGTAAGCAGGCGTTAAGTGTTTTATTATTCCTGATTTTCAGTTCAAAAAAAAATGATGAATGTTAACATTACAATTTGTCCGCATCAAATATTTCAATTATTGTTTGGTATTAAAGGTCCAGATTTATCAAAAAGTGCTTTTAATTCTCCATACATTTTTACTATGGCGGCCGTGCGCCGATCTAAATACGCAATCCCCGCGCTCTATGGTTCAGTCGCTAACGCTCGGCGCAGTCTTAAGACTCTTAAGAACGTACAATCTCGGTAGAATAAATTGCATCTTCGCGTCTCCTTCCTCAGGGCAAGCTCAGCTTGTGTACAGTCTAGTTAACGATGTCATCAGAATAAAGAATGTTTAGAGTATAAGAGCCACAATGAGGGGGGCATATGTAAAACCCTCTATAAATAATAAAAGAATAAAAAAATTAAAATTTAAAAAACACAAAAATCCGCCTCACCGTTAGCGCGGTAGCGTCTCGCGCGAGAAATACTATCTGTCACTTTCTTTTCAATGCTGTCCGAACAAGACAGGTGACACTAAGTCGCCGCGACAAGTGAAGTCGCGGCAAAATATGCAGTTGCATATAAAACCAGTTTTCTTTTGTACGTTATATTGTAACTACTCTTCATTATCAGTGCTAATAATATTTTACATTTATCACAATTATTATTTAATATTGGTGATACGCCCATTTAAGAGTTATATTATGATTCCATAGTAATTATACAATTTAATCTAGTTTTATGACGTCTTTGACAGTTCATTAATAATACAATTTAGTAATTAATTCTTATTTAATTTGATACACACATTTAAATGTTAAGTGGTCACGTACTTTTATATCAATAATAGTCCTGACGTCATTTCTGCCATGCTAAAGTTAAAAGGCGACTTTTTTTTAGTTTGGTGCTCCATACAAAAATGCCACCATTTACACGCACGGCAGATTTTATGTTCGGGCATATTCGTCGCGAGTTGGTAGCCAGTCGTGTCGTTACGCCGACGACAAATTGCTTCGCAGTTCAAGCAACAGCCCAAATACAGCCCAGCCCTCATGCGGCTTTTCCGAAGATAAAAATAGAGAACCTTCAGTAGTATTTCTATTTTATGTTTCCGCCGGCGGACCAGTTCCGATTTCGGGTGATTGAATGTTATAGTGCAGTATGGCACTTAACTAATATGTGTAACGTTCGAAGTATAAGGACACTGCGCGGCACTTACGTAATATTAAAGAAAATTATTAAATTTTGCGATAACTCAAAAACGGCTCGATCGATTTTATTCAATATAGTTTTCGTTGAAAGTACTTATAAGGCCTCATTTTCATGAATTGTACCATAATTTTGACCCGTGGTTGAAAAGTTAGTGGGGGGGGACGCTATTTTTTGGATTTCTGGAGCAAATATTTACAAAACTGCGAATTTAATCAAAAAATTAAAGACATATCCAATGACAACCCATGACCCCAAACACTTGTGTTGGACTGAAAAAATAATTCACCCCTGCTTTAGGTGTACGAGAGATAAGTACCCGAAAAAAAGTTTTTTTTTAGTTTTTATTTTACTGTTTTGTCGGCCTGATACATACACATACTCACGTCTAATTTTAGCTTATGATCACGGAGCTAAGCCGCGGCCGGACAGACGGACAGACGGACATGGCGAAACTATAAGGGTTCCTAGTTGACTACGGAACCCTAAAATAGAAGAAGCTCGCGGTAGAGGCAAGGTAACGTATGGCAAGGTAGGGTTGGCATTGAAATTTCAAACGGTACTGATTAATATTAATCTTTAATTACTTATGTTTTTGTATAGGAGGGTAAAAGTTCTTTTTCGGAAAATAAATCATTTTCCTTAAGACTGCACCGAGCAAAATGTGAAAAATAGGCAGTTGCCGTTAAGTAGACAACGTCAACACTAGTTGTTTAATCCATTTCTAAACTATATATTTTTAGCACTTCGAAAAATGTGTTAACCAAATCTCCGTGGAAAAATTATAAGATTAATAATATTTTACCCTAGAAAACTAAGTAAAGTGGACGAAAATTATAAAATCGTAAGCAGGCGTTAAGTGTTTTTTTTATACTTTAACAATGGAAATCTATTCTGATTTTCAGTTAAAAAAAAGATGAATGTTTACATTACGATTTGTCCGCATCAAATATTTCAATTATTATTTGGTATTAAAGGTCCAGATTTATCAAAAAGTGCTTTTAATTATCCATACATTTTTACTATGGCGGCCGCGCGCTATCTAAATAAGCATTCCCCGCGCTGTATATGTTTATCACAGACAACCCCCACTAGACGGAGCATGTAAGGCGACCCGCGCGCACCAACGATATGGTACGGCAGAACATTAAAGTATCGACACGGCGGCCACCGTTTAGTTGCGTCCTTGTTTATGATCCATGCTTACGTCAACGAAAAATGAAATTAAATAAATAACATGGTAAATCGTAGTGTTAAGTGGTGTAGAGAGACCTCATAAACATGGACGCAACTAAACGGTGGCCGCCGTGTTGATACTTTAATGTTCTGCCGTACCATATCGTTGGTGCGCGCGCGCCTCCTTATTCTTCTCCGCGGTCGCCTTACATGCTCCGTCTAGTGGGGGTTGTCTGTGATGTTTATAAGCGCGTTAGCAGCGGCTATAACGCTCGGCGCACTCTTAATCTTTCCGCCACTTATAAAACATTATGAAATCGGTACATTTCACAAAACTTATTTAGATTACACAATATTAATAATCTAATATGCACACTAATTAAATGTTTATCGTTACTAATGAGTTTTATATTGGACCACCACGGACTGCATATTTTGATATTAGTATAACGATTAAGATATGTTGATACTTTATTTACCTAGCCTAATTAGTATTCATCTGTGATTAGTACAGACAAACATTTGTTAGTTTGGATATAGCCAATTTTGGTACAGGGGACATCCAAAGATGGTTATAGGCATAGAGTATATTTGTGTTATAGGATACTTTTTATCCGTCTATGGTAAAGAAAAAAAAACGCGGACGAAGTTGCGACCTCCTAGTATTTATCATAAATAATTTTAAAAGTTGGCTCTACTCTATGAATCAACTCGTATTGTCAGGCATAACATCATGACTTATGTCAATTTTCCCTAGAAATTGTTTGTTTTGATATTGCCACTATACTTTTCATAAATGTATTGTATTGTATGTATAAATCGATAAATGGAACATCAAAAACTGACCACCAGAAAACACTTTTCTCATCAAAAGAAAGAGGATATTGAAGCAGAATGGACAAAGTTACTACTCGACTGGGTATGTGTTACCAACCTAGAACTAAAATTAATCTACTATTTGGTCTTCTATTCTAAGTCTTCTATTTTACTATACTTAATATTGTTTTATTATTATTTATTATTATTATTTACAAACAAAATGTATACAGCATTACAGTTATTACCAATACACTGTACAATTTATAAACATTCAAAAGAATATAAATAAAACTTAAAAGTTAGGAAATCCCGCAATCATCCATCGCCTCACAGCATTCGACACACATCCGTCCATCGACTCGCAAACAAATCAATCTCTGGTAGGTACAGATGACAGCAGCGCATTTAAAAGTTTGAGAGCCAAAACGATGGGAGAATTTCTGTGTGCTACTGTGCGTGTTAGCGGGTTCAGTTTCGGGGTCTGAGAGCATTTTTGGGAACAAATGGAATAACAAGTCTGACAGTCTGTTCTACCAGTTCGGGGCAATCTGAGTGGCCACGCAAAGTATTGCAAGTCGTTAAAAGCAGCTTGTGGTTACGTCTCACTTGAAGAGAGTTAAATCCTAGTGTACCCAGTAAAAACTTTGTTGGATACATGAATGGGTTGATGGAACACCTTCTTGTATAGAAATCTGAGGAACGCTTTTTGTACTTTTTCAAGTACCCGCCCGCGTACTAGAAGATTTCCAACAAGTAGAAGTGGATCTTCACGATGGTCAGGATATTGGAAAGTCATTGTATGAGGGCGTTACGAACAGTGGACGACTTACGAGTACGATTGCATGTTCACCACGTCAAAATCCTGCAGATCCTAACCATGCAATAGCTGGACTGATTTTTACTAGTTTACGTACGGGCTGCATAAATACATGGCCAATTTATGAATTCATTGAATAAATGAATGAATTGATTGGCCGCTTATGTCTAGTACCTACTCAAGTACCTGGGTCACTATCTATTTGGTCTTTTGGCCTAACCCTCTCCATTACTCTAAGCGACCACGTCTCAGTACCCTTACCAGAGTTTACAGTGACCGTACTAGCGACTATACTTAAAAGATTTGTATGGAGAATTGTAGTTTTACAAAGTAACCACTGGAACCGCTCTATTATTCTCCATACAGATGATTGACGCTGTCGCTAGCTAGCACGGTCACGTTAACTCATGGTAAGGGTATAGTTATGTAAGTTATCAGGTAGCACTAGCAACATACAGTCTGTCAGAAAAGAGTATATATTTTTTTCTCTTTCCCCTTTTTCTTAGATGTATTTCTACTCTTTTTTGCCAGACTGTACACTGCACACTTATGATACTACCTGAAATTTGACTCCGCAATTGAACCGTTAGTGCGACAGAATTTTAACGCGACAAAATGATACTTCGATTGTCGCGTCGAACTTTTGGCCGTCGGCAAAAAAATTGTCGCTGTAAAGTATTTTCGGTGTATCATTTGTCGCGTAAAAATTCTGTCGCACTAACGTTCATCGCAGATCTATGCTTCGCGGTTCAATTGCGGAGCCCTGAAATTTAATAGGATTTAATTTCACCGTTCAATTTTTACGGATATATCCCAATAGGAACTAAAATTAACATTTGCAGTAATTACGTTAAGTGATACCGGAACTAGCGAGGTCAAGGGTGAGCGAGGTATAAGAGATAAGCAAATCGAAAGGTAATAGTCACTAGGTCAGTTACAATGTTGCACGGTTAACTCAACTAACTTAAGAGGCCTTATTCCTTTTAAAATTTATTTTATTCAACTTTTTGAAGTGAATACCTAATACTTTTCCCCGAGTTCTAGGTAGTAAAATAGCTATTTCATGGTTTCATTGCGTGCAGTTGCAAATAAATTGAAAAAACAAAAAATATCAATGAAAATTTTTCACATATATATTAATAAATGTCAATTGCCCTGTTCTAGGTAGTAACATCAATATCATGTAAGAAACATGTTTGATCGTAGAGAAAAATGTCGAAACAATCAGCATTTTAAAAGTAATAAGGCCTCTTAAAGTGCGTTCATTTTTAACCGACTTTCAAAAGGAGGTTCTCAGTTTGTTTTTTACGGCACCGCTGTTGGTTTCGTGGTAAAATAGTTGCCTACGAAGCTGACTGTGACCTTTGATTTAATGGAGGCTGAAGAAAGTATGAACTGTGTGTTCAGTGTCTAGCTTTTTAATTGACGACGCGGTAGGCACAGAGGGAGAATAGCTGCCTACTGAGCCAGCGGTCCCAGGGTCGTATCCCGGAAAGGGCAAATATTTGTGTGATGAACTCGAATATTCGTGCCTGTTTCATTGATATTCTATATAAGTATGCATATTGTCGTCTAGTATCCATAACACAAGCCTTCTTGAGCTTAAGAGGCCTTATTCCTTTTAAAATGCTGATTGTTTTAGACATTTTTCCCTATGATCGAACATGTTTCTTAACATATTATTGATGTTACTACATCAGGGCTATCAAGATTTATTGGATTTGAAACCTTAATTTTTCATTGATAATTTTTGTTTCAAAAACTACTCTAAACGGACAAAATTCACGCGGAAAATTAGCTTTTTTCAACTTATTTTCGACTGCACGCAATAAAAGCATGAAACAGCTATGTCATAATATGAAAAAAAAATATTAAAAGGAATAAGGCCTCTTAATTTAGGACTACGTCGATCTGTGTGAGGTTGTCTGATATTTATTTATATAGGGGTGGCAAAGGTGATATTTTTTTACAATTTTCTTTAGGTCAGAATCTGCGGACAAGTCCGCACAAGTCTGGACCAGGTTGACTTTATGGATTTGCTCCGGACGTATGGAGACATGTTCGTCCAGTGCGAACCACTTCCGGAGAACTTAGACCTATTGCTTGAACAGAGATTCCCGAAATTGCAGCTAAGGTAAGACATTTTTGCTATAATAATTATAAAAACGGTTTAAACTCACGTAAAAATTGTCAGGAAGGGCCTGACATGTTTCGAACTCATTTGGAGCTCTTCATCACGGGTAGCTATGGAGATGTCTCACTATAGTTTTAATAGTATTATAGCACTTTAGCTTCTTTTTAATAGAATCCTTTATCGATTCCGTTTTAATGTGGAAATACCACATCCCTCACTTTTATAAATATTGACACAAAGGTAAATTATGAAAGAAAAATGTAATGTGATCCACTGCAATGCAAGCAGGACTCGAACCTGCGACCCTACGTTTCCGGCGTAGTGCTCTACCAACTGAGCTCTCACATATCGTTACGTCAATCACACCAAATGGGGCCACAAAGGGATTCATCATTTCGAGACCTTCACCTTTCTCCGATAATCGTTATCCACGTCCAAAGTTTCCCAATACAAATCACTATTATTTTCACAAATCCATATATTTTCCAGTTCTAAAGAAGAAGCAAACCGGAAACCATACATAACTGCAACCGTCCTCCTGTACTTCTGCATCACCGGTGGCTCGGGGAACATGGTCATCAATATATGCCTGTACCTGCCCTTGGAACAGCAAACCATGGTGCGGAGGCTTTGTGAGGAGCTCAGAGATAAGGAGATCACAGTCGCCAATGTTGATGCTGCCATTGCTGGTATTGTATCACGACATCATTACCTTGCCCTTATCACCTTTAATTTTTTATTAGTTTTTTTGTTTGGGGTCGGCGCAGTTTTTTCCTTCCATTCATCCCTATCATTCGTCATCTCGTCATTTAATTCCTTCTACTCTATATTCACACAATCCAGCCATCTTTTCTTTGGTCTTCCTCTTTTTCTATCCCCTCCACATTCATCTTCAACGCTTTTCTATTCTTTTTTTGGTATTATATAATAACATAAGCCAACTTTTTGTGATGTAGATAAAGTATGACATTAAATAGACCCTTATTTTAATGAGACGTATAAAAATGTCTACATAACTCAACTCCATTTTGAGTGAGAGCTGGTAATTTGGTTCGGTCTAATGAGAGCTAAATATCTTGGATACAATTTTTTTTTACCAAATTAGGTAAGTAAAAAAATATTACCTAATCCTTTTAGGTTAGCCTAAAAGGCTTAGGTAATTTTGGTAAAAACCAAAAATTTGATTAATAATATGTTAACACGATTCTATTGTTAATGGCGTAGAGGCGTGTTTAGATATTTTTGATTATATTTTTGCTCAGAAGTTTAAGAACTCGACTGTACTGTACCAACAGCACGTCTATCGACAAATGCTACCTGTCACACTCCTTTCAATACCGTGCGAGCAAGACAGGTGACGTTGATTTGCGCGACGACGGCCGACAAGCGATGTCGCGACAAGAAATGCTTGCACTGCAGCATTCTGAATATGATTTGCTCCTAAATTACAGTCAAGTTTTGAAACCTTGGATCGATCAAATTAAGGAATGATTTAGGAAAATATGTTGTTGATAACTTGTCTGACAAAATATCGTTTTTCATTACGCTTTCGAAGAGTTTGAATATGTGTGTTTAGTAAAAGGTTCCATTATGGGTTTCAATAAAGACGCATCGACAGGGTATACAGATGCAAACAAACGTCTCCATGAAAACCCGAAAAATGAGACCTTTACCTAAACACTGTCACATTAATTAATGTAGAATTACATTTTTCCCATTTGTAGAAACTCTCCAATTGAGATTATTTTTGTAATTATAGGTATGGTTTCAGGTGCCTTTGAAAGCTCTTCGGAAATTTTAGTGAAACACGACAAGCAGAATTCAGCAGCCGGTTTATGGTGTATGGTCTCTAAACAGACCTCAGTCAGTAAGGCTTCATCACTCCCTGAAACTTCGTTCAGTGCTATTAACACGAAGAAGTTTGTCTTAAACGTGGACAATGCTAAAGCCGAGATAACCAAAGAATCTTCTAATATCCAAAGTGTTGTTGTGAAGCCCGTAACAAGTTCTACTACATATGTCTTTGATACAGTCGAGTCAAATTCATTTGTTTGTCAGTATCCAGACGAAACTAGGATTGGCACAACGAATGTTATGGAAAGTGGTATTAATACCCACACTGGTAACAAAGAGGAAAGTTGTAATGTCCAAGTGTCAATGAAATCGGAAGCTATTATGACTTCTCAAAAAGTGTTTTCTGTTGGGGTGGAGTGCAGCAACGTGAAAGGAGAATGCAATAAAATTAAAAATACTTTAGATGCTTCAGAAAAAAATGACCCTAAACGGGATAACTTACCTATCAATCGATCAGGAACTGTAATCACGCTCCAGTCGTCGAGTTTCGATAATCTCGACAACAATGCGTCCAAGAATAGAACATCGACGGCTGAGAATTCTGAGAATGTATTTTCTACTGGAGAAAATGGGAAGCAGAAATCTATGGCTTTAAATTCTTTGGAAAGTTTTGATCAAACTGCGATAACTTGTGTGTCAAAAGATTTCGGGGGAATTGACATGCTGTATTTGAAGTCTCCGTTTATGGATCAGTCATCAATTTTCGTTTACCCAGAACAACCCAGTTCTAAAACTATTGTTAGTGAAACGACAGTATCAGCAGTATCTGAACCAAAATATATTTCAAAATACAAAATAGGAAATATGACTCATGAAACATTGGACTCCTTAACTGAACTGGAAAAGCCGGTAGCAAATAATGCAGCTATAATTATAGATACACCTTTTTTTAAGTCTGGATTTCCCAGCAAGTCGTCTGTAGTAGAATATTGTGGCAATACTAAAACGCTATTGTTTCAAGATTCAGTTTTCAATTCAAGAAATAACACTGATGACAAAAATAATGCTGGTGATGGAGAGGTTGGAGAGGAATTTCAGAAAGAGAAGATTGGGATGGAAGATACTCCTGAGTTTTTGATGAAATGGCAAGAAACAAAAGCAGTAGATATCGGCAAACTAAAAGATGAGTCTAGTGATGACTTGACGGAAATTTCCAACGGTGGTGCCCATCAAAATACGTTTGAAACTAGAAATCATAACAATGAAAATATCAAGGCAGATGTGATGAAAGGTATTATCTTATTAAAACTTTCGTGAGACTTGTTTAATAAATGTATTATTCGGTTTACACTCGGCACTCTTGCTACTATGTCTCCACTTACACTCATTGATTTCTAATACTTGTCGCACATACTATACGGGTAGTAAGTAGTCCCCGATGAAGAGCTCCATGCGAGTTCGAAACATATCGGGCCGTTCCTAACAATTTCACGTGAGTGCAAACCGCTTAATACATTTATTAAGGTAGCAGAATGGTTAAAAGTACTTTAGAGACTTTTGAGACACTTGATCGAGAAGCGAAGGCAGCATATATGAGTTCTCGAGCGGTCGACGCTCTGAAGGATGTAGTAGACAGAAAGGGTCAAGGAGGAAGGAAAGAGGAGAGAAAGGTTCACTCTCCGGATATTGTGCCAAAATTTCGTTTGAAGTGACAGAAACAGTCACTAGTTTAGTATTGTTAAGAAGAAAATCTGTAATTTAATTAGAAGGTGATTTAGGTAAGGTTAATCGGGCAAGCGCACCGCAAGCAGTAAGCGCACATAACATTAAAATATCGCAAAGCACAGATGTTATACTCATCATCATCATCAACTGCGGCTTTATAGAGCCCTGGGTGAGCCTTGGCCTGGTCAAGTAACTTACTCCTTTAATACAGTCTATTCTGTGCTTTTTCTCTCCAGCCGCTAACGCCTATAGTTTTCAAGCTGCGTTTCCACCAAAGATGTGCGAGGATGCGCAGCGAGAGATGTGTTTATGATAACCAGTGGAATAACTTCATTTACTTATCCTCGCTCAGCGCAACTGATTCTATTGGATAACAAAAACACGTCCCCCGCTCTCGCTACGCATCCTCGTACTGGTGGAAACGCAGCCTCTCTTCAACGCCGGCGGTCTTTTTCAACGCCGTCCAACCATCGAAGCTTGGGCCTGCCGCGGGTGCGACGACCGCTGCACCAAAAATTATTCGCAAGATCGTCCTTTCGCGCACAAACAAGCAGTGCTCGTCCTTTTTACTTAGCACTTGTGCCATTTGTAAATGGTAGACAAACCATGCAACATGTACAATACGAAGGAGGATAACTTTACAATAATACACATGAAAATACAAAGACCAAAAGAGAGAGAGAGAGAGATAGGCTAACAGTTAAGATAATACATATTACGTAATATATATATATATTCAACCTAAATATAGTCATAATTATAACAAAAACAGCAACCTAGTCATTCGTTCGACAGCCGCAACTTTAACTTGATTGAGATGGTGTTAGTATAACACGTGTAATTTTCGATATTTTTTATAGGTCCGCTTACCCTGACTGTGATAGCCAATCAATTGCTTCAAATTTTGAGTTGGACTCTATTTAAATAAGAGTGGTGACAGATAGCCGTAGTTACCAAAACCAAATGCGTGGATAGTACCGTTCCAGATAATCCTACATACATAGAAAATTTCTTTACTGTTGGTAGTATAACAGAATTTGTTGATACAGGGCCTACAGGAGACATGAATTCTCCTTGCACTCATACTTACACAAATCATACCACGCACAGGAGGAAAAGTATTAACATTGAAGATTCGAATACATCTGTTGAAAAAGTTCATCTTGTTGTTAATAAATTGCTTGAAATGAATACTTCTACTCGTAAGGATGCTGTAAAAAAGACGGAAATTAAGGAACAGGAAGCCGAACAACATATTAAAGGTACAGATTTTTTATATTTAGTAAATTTTGTAGTGTCTATTTTATCAAGTGACAAACACAACAATTGTCGATAGCGAGAATCTCGCCAGCAGGTATCGAGATTAATCATATTAAAACAAGCAGTTTTTTACTTTTATGAATAAAATAAATGTGGTGCATTAATTTAACACACAATAATTAAATAATTATTTTCCTTAAATTACTCACATTTAGTAATCTATAAAACAATGCCTAGAATAAATATAATAATCAGAAATCTATAAACTAATACCTAATACTTAATTACAACTAAATTATAAAAATAACAAGGTTCAAAAAACACCGCTCCCTGTCGATTCTGGTCCAAAGGTGCCCATAAACGCTCGCAGCATTTCTACTATGGATCGTAATGGACAGCATTTGGATTCGAATCAGAGCGATCTTATCTTAGTTGTAGTTTATTTGCATTATAATGAAATATATATATTTTATTTTGTTTTTAATATTTGACTGTCATTTTAATTTTGTTAGCGTATCAGTTGGCGCGGCGCTTAAGAGGCCTTATTCCATTTAAAAAGTTTTTTTTTCATATTGTGACAAATAAATTGATAATTTCAACCAACTTTTTGAAGTGAATAATACTTTTCCCCGAGTTCTAGGTAGTTAACATAGCTATTTCATGCTCTCATTGCGTGCAGTCGCAAATAAGTTAAAAACAAATTTTTCGCGTTAATTTTGTAAATTACAAATAGTTTTTAAAACAAAATTTATGAATGATAAATTCAAACTGTAGGTTTCAAATATATACCAATAAATACCAATAGTCCGGTTCTAGTTAGTAACATCAATAATATGTTAAGAAACATGTTTGATCTTATCGAAAAATGTCTGAAGCAATCAGCATTTTAAAAGGAGTAAGACATCTTAAATGTATTAGTGATGTTGACGACAACGAGGAATGGGTGAAATTTTAAAGCTTGATGTTATTTAAAGGTCGGAATTATCGCCCCCCATTCCTAGAGAAAAGTAGTTTTTGAGTTAAATATTGAATAAAAATGAACTTGTTTCTTTCCGCCTTGTACGAATGATATACTCCGATACCTTGAAGTGCAGTTATATGAATCGCAATTACAGTCCGACCAAAACGGGTAGAAATTAAAAAGTGGCAATACTGTAGTGTCGTCCTCGTTTTCTTATATTGATTAGAAAGGGAGAGCACTACATTATTGCCACTTTTTAATTTCTACTCTTTTTGGTAGGACTGTACAAGGCCGCTTTCACTGTTCATACAACTGACAACATTTCATATTTCTAATAGGTGGAAATTAATACAGAGATAGAGAGCGCTTTGCGTCGTGTACTCGTACACCATAAAAAGATATTTGAATTTATTTTTTTGTATGTACCTCAAGAAATATAAGAAAATACATAAAATAACCGAAATC
This sequence comes from Apotomis capreana, assembly GCA_947623375.1. Taxonomy (NCBI): domain Eukaryota; kingdom Metazoa; phylum Arthropoda; class Insecta; order Lepidoptera; family Tortricidae; genus Apotomis; species Apotomis capreana. The sequence goes on from OX392520.1 coordinate 7,830,554, forward strand.
TACGATTACTACGCCTGTATAGAGTTGTTGTCGATCTATCCGCAAAAAAAACTCAATAAAGTCAAGCTCAACGTCATTCGTGTTTTTTTAATTAGACACTAGACTAAAGTAACCTTACCATTGTGTCATAGTTCTGGAGTTGCTACATTTAAAAAATGAGCAAATTTTAATATAAAATAATGAGTAATCTCAGGAAAAATATAAAAGCAGTGATTACGTCCTCTTTATAAGCGGAACACAGAAAAGTAATAAAATTGTAATCTTAAAAATATGAAATGTCAATTTGTCCTCAATTATACTATGTAAATAGAAATTCGACCTGTGCCCAAGTCAAACAAAAATGATCAACAGAGTTAAACGTAGTTTTTTAATCGCAATTTATATTACTACACCGCAACCTATCCGTATCCGGCAAGTCATTTATCTTATTTTTATAAACCCGCTAAAAATCGGTAACTTTTTTCTAGGAATGAGGAGATTAATTTATATAAAAACGAGCTTTTTGAATTTTATCTATTCTCAAATGTCAGCTTGTTACATTTCCGTAGTTAGTCAACTGGTCTTTTACCACCTTTGGGCCTTTATACTCATGAAATAGTCGAAAAGTAATACCTGAGAAGATGACTAATGTAACAAAAAATTTCAACTGTTTTAAAAAAACGGGGCGGTTCCCAATTTGAATGTATGTTTTTCGAACGTTTAGTGGTGTCGTTAACGGATTAAAAATCCAGTATTTAATCTAAGCCTAATGTTACTATGCTATGTTGCAATTTTTAGATAATATGAAGTATCACATCGCTAATTACACACATGAATTCGAAAATAACTCGAAGCATAATGAAAATAAACAAGTATTTCTCTCACATAAAATTCGACGCCAAGTTGTACAAAGTAAGCCATATGGATCTGGAAACGGAAAGAATGGACGGTAAGTACAATCTATATAAGTAGTTTATAATTTGAGTCTGCCTTATAAATGAATAATATAAAAACCCGGCCAAGTGCGAGTCGGACTAGCGCTCGAAGGGATCCATACCATAAAATAAAAAATCAGAAAAAAAATGTATGGGAACCCCACTTAAATATTTTTTTATTCTGTTGTCATAGCGGCAACAGAAATACATCATCTGTGGAAATTTCAACTGTCCAGTTATCACGGTTCATGAGATACAGCCTGGTGGCAGACAGATAGACGGACAGTGGAGTCTTAGTAATAGGGCCCCGTTTTTACCCTTTGGGTACGCAACCCTTAAAAAACTATACCTCTCTGTATATATTCCAATAAATAAATAATGCTAAATGACCAACAAAGATCAGGCGAGAACACTAAATGTACATTTAAATAAGACAATTTAACGACATTCCTGACGTTTCATCAACGTATTGAGGAAGTCTTGAATAATGAATGAATGCAAGAAAATCTATAATGTTGATGATGAATATTAAGTGTAGATAAAGTAGTGTATGCAACTGTAAGTACATAATTGGGTTAAACACTCAGGTGATCCTATTATGAAACTCACCTTCGGCTCTTTTCATAAAACTACACTCGCGTTTTCAAACATAAACTAGATTTGAATGTGTAACAATCGCGGAAAAAAAAATACCAGATAACTATGCAACTTAAGCGTGTTATCACACAATTAATTTTTGATGAATTTCGAGTTTAATTTTTTATTTTCATACAAAAATGCCGAATGAATTGAGGGAATCGATCCATCACTGTTTGATAGATTCCCTTTGATGAAAAAAACGAATTTATCATTTTAAATCCAACACTTAGATTACTTAGATACCTATGGACCGAAGTAGTTGTGATTTTCTCTATTAAAAAAATGGAATATACCAATTTTTTGCGGCCTATGTTGAAAGCCAAAACCATGTCCGGGACTAGGGCTCTTATACATACCCCAATAAACAATAGGCTAGTTGACTCATGTCAAATTGTAATATACTATTGTTTATGCCGTATAGTATTTAGCAAAGGAAACCTAAATATATATTTACGAGTATCAATTCATAAAAGTGTGAGATGGCTGAAAAAATTAAATTTGAAAATATGGCTTTGAATCTGTATTTTGAAATGCTTAAAACGCTATCCGCTATTTTCGCTTATGATAGTGACGTCATCGGTCCTGTAAAGATAACTGAAAGTCTACTTTGACGACATTGAATAGTGCCGTCCCTCTCGATCTCCTGTCAAAGTATATTGGAGTGAGCGGAATGGCACTATACGACGGTCGAATTTCGAATATTTACAGGTAATTTCTACGTCACGCCACAGATTAGCAAAAGGCAAAAATGGCGGACGGCGTTTTTGACTGTTCATGAAATTTCTAATTTTCTATTGATAAAATTTAGCTTTCTAGCTTTCACAAAATACAGTGAAACTTGTATAAGTGGGACCTGGATAAGTGAGAAACCTCCATAGCTGGAACTCATCTGCTGTCCCCACACTTTACCACTGAATTACCTCTGTTAGTGGGACAAAACAGACCTCTATAACTGGGATTCGTTTTTTCGATTATGTCTTCATAATTACCTCCATAACTGAGACAGCGGGCGTATTTAACCTCTATTATTGAGACTAAATTTTAAGTTGAATACTTTTAATAAATGGTTATCTTTGAATTTAAAGATTTCGACCTCTATAACTGCGATAATGTCAATCCATTACCTCTCTAACTGGGACTTCATTTTATTTCAAAACGCGAGACAGTAAAAGCACTATTCTTTTGCACACCAATGTTGAAATATCAACATTATACCTAAGATTAAATTTATATTAATTAAAAATAATATCTTAATAGCTGACCCCTAAAAAAGGACAATATAAAATGTCAGATTTATTTATTTATATTTTTGTACTGTTTATCAAAAAGTGTTAATATTTCTTGTTTATGAGGTACCTTTTTAGGGTTCCGTAGCCAAATGGCAAAAAACGGAACCCTTATAGATTCGTCATGTCTGTCTGTCTGTCTGTCCGTCCGTATGTCACAGCCATTTTTTTCCGAAACTATAAGAGCTATACTGTTGAAACTTGGTAGGTAGATGTATTCTGTGAACCGCATTAAGATTTTGATGCAAAAATAAAAAAATAATAATAAATAATGGGGGCTCCCCATACTTAGAACTGAAACTCAAAAATTTTTTTTTCATCAAACATACATGTGGGGTATCTATGGATAGGTCTTCAAAAATGATGTCGAGGTTTTTAAAATATTTTTTTTCTAAACCGAATAGTTTGCGTGACAGACGCTTCCAAAGTGGAAAAAAGTTGGTCCCCCCCCCTCTAACTTCTAAAATAAGGAAATGAAAAATCAAAAAAAAACATATGATGTACATTACTATAAAAACTACCAACGAAAATTGTTTTGAACGAGATCTAGTAAGTAGTTTTTTTTTAATACCTAACTTTGCAAGTTTGCACCTAATTTATATGGGGCGCTATACATACCAGGTGCAAACTTAACTTAAACACTTAGGGATGGAAAGTGTTTGTACGGAACCCTCGGTGCGCGAGTCCGACTCGCACTTGGCCGGTTTTTATTATTTCTTCCAACGATTATAATTCATGTATAATCATTATGAAATACACCACCTACCTACTTATTTTATTTAATAATCGCACCTCTATAACTGGAATATCCTCTTTTTTACCTCTATTAATGGAACCCTATCTAAATGGGACAGACATTAATCTATATCTGTATATCTGAGACACTGGGTAAGTGGAATACCTCTCTAAGTGAGACAAATTTGCTGGTCCCTTCAAGTCCCAGTTATCCAGGTTTCACTGTACAAGACATTTTTTTTTAGAGCTAGTAAGATCATTATTAATAACCATTTCAAATATATTTCAAAACTGGGCCTACTAGCCTATTAGATTGTAACAATATGACACCTGTGAAAAGTTATTCGTAACTATTTTTTCGGCTTTCACTTGCCCTTGCCGTTTTGCAGTACAGCTGCCGGCAAACTTTTAGAGCATAACCTAGACTGCGCAGTAACCGATTTACGTACGAATGTACATGCGCAGATCCGCCATTTTTGTTCTAAAAGTTTGCCGGCAACTATATATATCAGGTACAACTATATTTATATACTACTAACTATATACTGCATGCTCCATCAAATATTTGTATGCCTAACGGCTAGACATGGTGATACTGTTTTTATTAAATGTAAGACCTGTTATATTTATATACCTATATATACAAATAAATGTCTGATTCTGATTCTGATTCTTATACAAGTTAAGAAAGTCATCGCCAAGTACTAAGGAGAAAAACTATTAAACTTATCTAATCGGTAAGCAGATGACATTATTATGTGAAATGGGCCTATATTACGATTTTAGTAAAATAATGGGTCTTTATGTTTGAGGTATATTCCAATTATTGGTTATAAACATTAAGGGTGAAACCAAACGAGCGTAATTTCAGTCGCGTAATGCTGAGCCAGCATTTAATGCTGAGGTGTGACCTTTTCGTGGCACACACACAAACGATTTCGTTTCATTTCGTTTCTTTTCGTTTCATTTCGTTTCATTTCGTTTCATTTCGTTTCATTTCGTTTCATTTCGTTTCATTTCGTTTCATTTCGTTTCATTTCGTTTCATTTCGTTTCATTTCATTTAATTTCATTTCATTTAATTTCATTTCATTTCCGTTCATTTCCGTTCATTTCCGTTGATTTCATTTCATTTTATTTTACTTTATTTTATTTCTAATGTGTTGTCCACTTTGTGTGTGTTAACGAATGAATTGTCATTCATTCATGCATAAATAAATGAATCATATTACATGTGTCACAAATATATGTATCACACATTTACAGGAATTTCTTTGTTTCAGTAATTGGAAGATTTTATCGGCAGTTTGTGCGATTTTGGTTGTACTTTCGATACTTATAATATGTCTGATCCTTTTCTTTGGTAATGGGCCAGCTTTACGTGAACATACATGTTTAAATGAACTTCATATCATTACAAGGCGACACAATTTACTTGATAAGGATGAAAAACTTCGGTATTCGTAGTTTATTTAACTATCATCGTAGTTTATTTGACGACGCCATTAGCTCAGTTTGTAGTGCAGCGCCTACTGAGCCGGCGGTACTGGGTTTGAATCCCGGCCGGGGCAAATATTAGTGTGATGAACTCGAATATTTGTTCCTGGGTCATGGATGTTATCTATATATACATATATGTTTATAAATTATGTACATATCGTCGTCTAGTACCCATAGTGCAAGCTTTGCTTAGTTTGGGACTAGGTCGATTTGTGTAATATTGTCCCTTAATACTTATTTTTTTTTTTTTATTTATCATGCAGTGGCGTGGCGTCAAAAGTGTTTCCGGGTAATCCGAAGCAGATTTAGCTTAAGGCTTCTTCAAGAACCATGTAAAATGGTACTTTAAAGCCATGTAATAGGCAGGCTGGTATTTATCGGTTCTATCGACACCGTGCCACTAACTATTCTTAATGTGATGATGCAAATATTCTTGAAGCTTTTGTTTTCTTACGTATTTTTTTATTATTTCAGTATAATACAACAGATGAAAATGAATCCCAGCTATAATTGGCCAAGTTGGGAATGCAGCAATGGACTTTGTCAAAAAACCAACCAGTCAGAGATGGGATGTTACGAATCTCTCAGTCGCTGCACTTTACTATGCTCAGGCCCTCAACTGTGGCCTCATCCTACTGGACAAAAATACTTTGGCAACCAAATAGCAGCTATAGCCAAATACAGACGGCACAAATATATAGGATCATCGCAAATAGTTTCTAAATACTTGGACGAAGCGTTCTACTTATTCGAAAGGAATTTGGCAAGATTAGAAGTAACAGAATTTATGGAAACGGCACCACTAGATTTGGCATTAAAAGAACTGTATATTGAAATGGATATAGATAGCGCCCTTGACCCAAAATTACGAATAGACACAAATGAATCGTATGCTCTTACTGTGGAGATGGTAGGATATGAAGTAAAAGTAACTATCAAATCGCCCTCTTTCCATGGAGTACGACATGGCCTGGAAACACTAAGTCAACTGATTCTTCTAGATCAAAATACTGGTTATCTCATTACCCTTACAAATATAACCATTGAGGATGCACCTAGCTTCAAATACAGAGGTCTCATGATAGACACAGCAAGGAACCATATACCTATAAAAGATCTAATGAGAACTATAGATGCAATGTCGATGTGCAAGCTAAATACTTTCCATTGGAGATTATCCGAAGTTACTTTTCCGAAATTAATATCTAAATTTCCAAAATTATTTGAAAATAACGGCTTCAATACAGAAATTATTTATACAACTAATGATATCGAATTATTAGTTAAGAAGGCTGGATTAAAAGGGATCAGAGTTTTAATTGAAGTAGCTTCGCCAGAACCAGCAGTCAAAAGTACTTCATGGACTTCATATGATACAGAAGAAAATTCAAGTCTAATAAGTGAAGCCTTATGCCTTAAAATGAAAGCAAGATCATTTTTTAATATTTTAGAAGCGTTATATTCCTTCATAATCCAATTGACAAAAGTCGAAGATATTTTCCATTTAAGTAATAGTTTATTGGTCTTTATTGATTGTTTTGAATTGAAGGAAGATAGAGAACGTTTCTTGGAAAAAGCGCAGGCTCATTTGACCAGTGCTAATAATGGGACTATTCCAAAGCTTCCAGTGATTTGGTATAATGAGAGATTAATGTCGAAATTGGGATGGATGTGGCACGATTTCGGTGTCCAACTGTACGAAGAGAAGCTAACGGACACGTCATTAGACAAATACAAATTAATACAATCTAGCAGATGGGATTTATCTTGTAAAATGGTGGGAAAAGAAAAAAGTAATACATGTAGGTGAGTGGTAGTGTTTAATATTTATAATATTACTAGTTGCGCAGTGCGGTGTTACCCGCTCATCCCACGGGAACACTATATTTTTTCGGGATAAAAAGTAGCCTATGTGTTAATCGGGATTATCTACCTTAGGTGTCAGCTACCTTAATACCAACATTTACCAAAATTGGCAGTTTGAGCGTGAAGAAGTAACAAACAAAGAGGTTAGGACCAAAAAGTTGGATGAAATTAAATCGTAGTTAGCGAGGAAATAAATGCGATTGGAATAAGTTCCGTTGTGCGACAAAAAATAACGATACAATAAGGAACCTTAAAATAGAACCTTAAGGTATTTTATTGGAAGGTTAACTGTCGTCGCACAACGGAGACTTTGATGCAAATATTAATTGAGTGAGTTAGGGGAAGTTAACCCTTACATGCATGAATTAAAAAAAATACATATAAAATATTATTTTATTTAAAATAAATGTTTCTAGTTTTCAACCAGTAATTCATTTTTCTTTATGTAAGCTGCATCTTACACTATGCATTTAAGGGTGGTGGTAAACTTTTTGGTCTTCACCCACAAACACACTCACAAACTTTCGCGTTTATTATATTATTGTGATATTTATAATGGGATCCATTTAGCAGGATCAGAACCAGCGTCCCTGCTTTCTCGGAGTACTGCTGTCCCAGCTTTGACATTGTACTTTTTTATATTAAAGTATTTAAATTATAACAGATCGTGGCAACAAATGTACGATTTGAATAAACGGCCGAATATTGAAGCATTGACGCTTGAAGGAGGGGAAGCTCTGCTTTGGCTGGATATGGTGGATACAGGTAAATACTATGAAATATAAGTTTTTTAATGTGTAGGTCTTTAAGGAGGTCTTTATTCGAATTCAGCCAACTAATCGCCTTAAGCCACAACAAAACTTGATGTAGGTTTGGTTGCGCAAATTGTGTTGTAATAATTAAGTTATTGTTTATTGTCAGCTACACATTCTTAGACAAACGTTAATTGCCCATCAAGACCAATTGAATACCAAGTTTGTCTTCAGTGAAATTTTATTGTGCGAAGCCTGCTACTACTGCCTTCTACTAGAGACGTGCTAAACTGCATAAGAAACTAAGAATGTGTGTTATGATAACTATCAATAAGGATCGTTTATTTCCATAATCCAGCATTAAATGAACGGGTTTTGCGATACTACGTATATCTATTAAAGATGTTAATAGTTCGGTGAATAGAGACTAAAGTACTAGGGGTGACCTTACAAACGGTCCGGTAGTTTCGAATTTTTGATATGTTGTCTAGGATGGTTGGTGAGTTTAAAAGGCAAAATGCACAATTTCTCCCCCTCCGCGCCCGCCGCCATATTGAAAAAACCGGCACTTTCTTCAGATTTTTGCTTATATCTTCGTTTAGGAGAATTTCAGCTAGAAAACGGCTTAGACAATGTTGTAGAGAGTTAAATTTGCTATATTTTATATTTTAAATCTTGTTTCAAGGACAGACAATTACGGAGATATGCACAAAATAAAATTCGCAAATCCAGAAATGTATCAAATTTCTGGCTTATATATTCGTTTAGGAGCATTTTAGCTAGAAAGAAGCTTATGCAATGTCGTAGAGAATTAAATTAACTATAATTCAGATCAGATTTCAATAAAATTTGTTGAGTTGGTAAAGACCAACTCAACAAATTTTATTAAAATCTGAGAAGAAAAAAAAGAAAACATCAATCGACAACAAAACAAAAATTGGCCCATTCAATCAATTTCAATTACTCACTAGATAACCTGGACAACCTTCTTTGGCCGCGCCTGGCGGCCGTAGCGGAGCGGTTTTGGTCAGGCGCATCAGCCAACCAAAGTGCTTCGGCCTACGAGTATCTACGACTAGATGCCCAAAGGTAATCTAAATCAATACTCCATTAACTAAACTTCTCACTAGATAACATGGACAGCCTCCTTTGGCCCCGTTTGGGGGTCGTGGTGGAGCGGTTCTGGTCACTTCAGCCAACAGAACTGCTTCGGCGTACGAGTATCTACGACTAGATGCCCAAAGGTAACCTAAATCAATACTGCATTAACTCCAACTTCTTACTCGATAACCTGGACAGCTTCCTTTGGCCGCGGTTGGCGGTCGTGGCGGAGGGGTCATGGCTTTTGTATTTATGATCCTATAAGAGTAGCGTTTTTACCGACTAAGGCACGGAACTCTAAAATCAGCCCAACTATTACTTGATACAATGATAAGCAGAGCCCGGAATGTTCGCAGCAAAACAAAACACTGTCGCAACCTAGTTAGTGTTAGAAGATTTTTTTTAACGAATTCGAGTTTTATTATATGTAAAAAATCGAGAAATATCCAATAATAAACGAAACAGTCTACTCCTAGAGAATGTTGAGAAATTCATGATTGAAATGAAATGACATGACATGACTGCCGCAAACCAAATAAAATGCTCTGCGTGAGTACTGAAGTAGAAGAAATTGCATCTGTCTTTAAGTATATACTTTTATACAAACCTCACGAAATTTTCCGTTTTTCTTCTCAAATTACAGAACTATCGATATCGATAAAAAAATATTTTTAACACTAGCTAGACGGCGACAGTCTTTTGTTTTGGCGCAAATTTTCCGGGCACTGATGATAAGTTTTAGTAAAGTTATCGACCTTTTAAATGTTATCAATATTAATTGGTGGAAATCACTGAAATTCTTCCGACTAGACACCATTATGGTAATTATTTTGAGTATTAAAGTGATTTAACGACATTGAAGAAATCATGACGAAATAATTGAGATGCTACGACCTATCGTAAGTTGTTTTGTGTCCCATCTGTAACGTTTCGTCAAATGTTCATTTATCTGAAAGCTATTTTATTCTAAACTGTTAATATTTCAGAATAATTATGAAACAAACCTAATCTAACCTAATGGGTTCTTTAAAACCATGTTTGAGTCGTTTTCAAAAAACATTTACTAAGTTAAGGGCTTTAATTAAAACAAAACTTAATTGATTCCTTTGTGTAACGATAGTTACCCATATCTGTTGTATGAGTAACTTTCGTAACACAAAAGACGCGATCGTATTTTCTTTTTATTAAGCCTTTAACTATGTTCATGTTTAGAAAATGATTCGTTTGGGTCATTGTCACTTCAAAAAACAAAATTTGTCCCTCCGGTGGTCAAAATAAGTTAAGAGCTTGTATGAATCTAGTCTAGGTTATGTTGTTATTACATCGGATTATAGAAGAGGGAACGTTCTTTATTCTCACAGGCATTTTATCAGGAAATAGGCCCTGGAATCCTTAATTTCGCAAATGTCCACCGGAAAGACTCGAACCTAAATCTGACAATGACCCGTTAGTAAAATCCTGAAAATATTATGGGTTACAGGTAAAGATAAACCCTACAGATGGGAAACGATTTTTCGGATGTGTGATAGGATACCGGAGCCTGACTCGGACAAACCGGATACACCAGGGACACAGATTTATACCTAAGGAGTGACACGCTCTGGGATGGGATAGGAGGGTCGACTAGCCGCAACCGGTCGACCACAATTGACGTTGTTGACGCAGTTTGTAGTGCGCCTGTCTACTGCGCTGGCGGTCCTGGATTCGAATCCCGGCTGAGGCAAATAATTGTGTGATGAGCTCTAATATTTGTTCCTGGATCATGGATGTTATATATATACTATATGTATTTATATATTATGTATATCGTCGTCTAGTACCCATAGTACAAGCTTTGCTTAGTTTGGGACTAGGTCGTTTTGTGTAAGATTTGTCCCTTAATCTATATATATATTACGCGAGGCCGATTTTTGTACATCCCATCAGATCTACAGTTATGGTCCGATTTTGATAAATGATAAGAATAAGAATAAGAATAAGAATCATTTATTTCTCAGAATATGGTGCTTGAGTGATGTTACAATTTTATTTCCCGTACCTTCATATTCTACCAGTAAGTACTGGCGTAGAAACACAATAAAATAAAATAAAATGACTAAATTGACATGCATGAGATACACATAAAATCATAATAAAATCAAAATTCATTTGCAATAACATTGTAAAATTGGTAGCCTAAAATTTTAAATAATAATAAAATGTCACTAAAATAATATTAACAATCATGTCGCAATAGCCTAAAATTTTAAATAATAATAAAATGTCACTAAAATAATATTAACAATCATGTCGCAACAGCATAAGAATGTAAGTTGAGTAATAAAATTAATATAAATGTCTTTCTTCCTTATAATTTAAATATTCATCAACTTTATAAAAACATTTATCAAGTAACCAGTTAGTTAGGGCTCTTTTAAATTTCAAAACCGGTAATTCCTTAAAGCTCGATGGTAACTTATTATATATTATTATGCACATACAGAATACATTTCTCTTACAGTAATTCAAACGATAGCATGGCAGAGAGAGTTTGTGTTGGTATCTTGTTGGCCTGTTTGCCACGTCTGTCTGGAGTCTGAATAGTGAGGGATTTAATTTTACAAATAGACATACTTCCTTTATGTACATGCAGGCTACAGGCAGCATATGCAGAGTTTTGAATAGTGGCTTACAAGATTCGAGGACCGGTGCACCACAGATGGCTCGTATGCATTTCTTTTGTGCTTTAAGAGCATCATCTAAATCTACCGAGTTACCCCATATTATTAGTCCATAGTTGAGGACTGAATGCACATAGCCATAATAGGCAGTGACAGCTGCTTTTTGTGAGACTATTTGCCTAAGTCGTCTTAAAGCATATACAAAACGATCTAGTTTGTCACACACGTATTTAATGTGCGGTTTCCAATTTAAAAATGAATCTATTTTTATACCCAGGAAAGTTGTTTCCTCAACTTGGTCAACGTTTTCGTTCTTGAAAGTTACATTAAGTGGTGCTGGATTAGCTTTGTGCGTTTTGTATTGTATAACTTTGGTTTTGTTTACGTTAATTTTTAGACCATTTTGCGATAGCCATTCATTAATTTTTGTTAATGAAGTTTCTATTTTGAGCTTCGGGGAAACTCCTTGATCCGCTTCAATGACTACTGTTGTATCATCTGCAAACAGTATCAGCTTGTCGTCGGTGACTTTGGGCAGGTCGTTTATGTACAATAGGAATAAAAGCGGTCCAAGGATGCTGCCCTGAGGAACCCCATTCTTGTTAATTCTGAATTCAGACGTAAACGTATATTTAATTGGTTTTTTCTGGTTGAGGTCAATATTTGAGATTTCGACACATTGTTTACGATCAGTGAGATAGCTTACGAACCAGTCATATGCTTTACCCCGAAAACCATAGCAGTGCATTTTTTGGAGAAGTATTTTGTGGTTGACAAGATCGAATGCCTTAGACATATCGAGAAAGAGTGTTACTGCGGGTTTTTTCTTTGTAACACTTTCGGTAATTTGTTTTACAAGATGGAAACAGGCTAAAGAAGTGGAACTACTCTTCCGAAAACCAAATTGTTCCGGTGTAAGAATGTTATGTTTAGAAACAAACTTGTCTAACCTTTTGTACATGATTTTCTCGAACACTTTACTAAGAATTGGGATGAGCGTGATTGGCCGATAGTTATTAATATCTAAGGGGTCCCCTTTTTTATAAATGGGTTTAACAATAGATTTTTTTAGCATTTTGGGGAAAGTACCTTCCTCTAGGGACATATTAATTAAATAACTTAACGGTTGACATATAATCATTCCACAGGTCTTAAGCATTTGCGTATTGATGCTATCAAATCCGACTGCATTACTGTTATTTAAGTTCTTGATAACAATTGAAACCTCGTCAGCATCAGTAGGTAGCAAGAAAATACTATTAACGTTGCTAGGCAAACCTATAGGTACTTGGATGTTATTGATCATATTACTTTCGCCCATGTCTATGAAAAAGTTGTTAAAGGCATGGCAACTTTCCTCTGGCTTAGACAGTGTGTTATTATTACTTATTATCTTGTCAATATCACAGGGTTTTGTTTTGTATATAACATTGGTATTAATTGTGTCCCAGGTGGCTTTGCACTTGTTTTTGCTATTCTCAATGTGTCTTTTATTGCTTATTTGTTGAGAACTGAATATACACTTTCTTAACTGGCGGGAATATTTAATATAAATGCTTTTGTTTGATAATTTATCTGCTCTACTATTTTTGTATTTGAAATACAACTGCCTTTTAACAGAGCACGACTTTCTTAACCCTTTACTTAGCCATCTATTTTTTGTTAATCTCGTATTCACTTTAACCAGTAATATAGGGAAGCATAGATTGTAGAAAAGTGTCAAAGTTTCATGAAATGACTCAAAAGCTTCGTTCACTGACGCTTTCTCATAAATATCAGAAAAAGAAAGTGCAGTTAAGCATTCCTTAAATTTACGTACATTATCTTTACTATAATCTCTTTTGTATTCATACCAGTATTTAGGGATTCGTTGCACTTTTGCTCTGAATGAGAGGATTTGTGCTGTTTCGTGATCTGACAGGCCAAGCTTGGGTAGTTGTGATGTTGTTTTTTTTATATTGCTGGCTATCTGGTCAATGCACGATTTTTTTCTAGTCGGTGAATTAAAATGTATACTTAGATTGAAATTTTTTAGGATACCTAGGAGTTGTTCAGATCGTCTACTACGTTTTAGAAAATCTACATTCCAGTCTCCACAAATTATGATTTTCTTATTTGAATATTTTGAAGTTATGTAGTACAGTAATAACTCCATTTTGTTTAAAAACACCCTTATATTACCGTTAGGTATTCGGTAAACGCAGATTACAATTAGACCAGACCCTGGTATATAAGTCGCACAGCATTCAAAATTATACGCACATGATATTTTCTTTATGAAATCTATATTTACGTAACGAAGTCCTTTTTCTAGTAGTATGCAGGTGCCGCCACGCTTTTCACGATCACGTGAAAAGGTCGCTACTGTTGTGAAGCCTTCGATTTTGAGGAAGTTTTCAGACCCATTTTGTACAAAAGTTTCACTTAAACAAATAATGTTAATACGGGCATCGCTTTGTAGTTCCTTTAAGGCAACTTGTAAGTATTCAATTTTATTTAGTGCGCCAGCAATGTTTTGATGCATAAGTCTTAGGCCATGGTCTCTATTACATTGTGGTTGTTTGTTTTCGGCCAAAGGGGTACACTTATTAAAGTTAGGTTGATAGGTTTTCGATATTTTTAATTTGTTACTCCTAAAAAAGATAAACTGTTATAAAACCTTTCATTCAGATCTCTTAATACACTGTTCACTGACAGAGCGAGCTTATATTTACCTCTATTATTTAAATGCCTACCATCGCGCTTATAATCATTAATCTCTAAGTACATATTATGAGACATTAGCCACATATCTCGTCTACCCGAGAATTTGTTATGAAGAGCCTTATTGAAGTTAGTTACAAAATTGTTATAACCATAAGAATTATGATTCACGCTGTATGGAATATCACAAATAACAATATTGGTGTGATTAGCATATTTGATCGCTTCGTCCATGATTCCTAGGACTTTTCCTACGGATGTTTTGTTATAATCACTAGTTCCACACATTATTACTAGACAGTCACTCTTTTTGAACTCTGCAATTTTATCGCGAACACCCTGAAGCACACGCTCGGTGGTACCATCCTGTATAATATCCGCCGAAAGATCGTAGTCATTTTTGCGTATTTTTGACAACGGCAGCAGCAGGTCTGTTCCATGAAAATCCGATAGCAGCAGCAATTTGGGCTTTTGTCGTGTTTGCTCTTGGCTATGGTTCTCCCTAACAGGATCAGGCGAATTTTGTATTTCCTTGGATCCGATGGCTCCGCGGTCTGTTTCGTTAGCAGATGGAGATGGAAAATGGTCTTCTTTAAGTTTCCCCTGTAATTGCTTAACGGTTTTTTGCAAGACAATTGTAGACTTCTGTATGCGCTGTAATGTCAGGTCCTTACGTTGTCCTGTTTCTCTTAATGATCGTTTGATTCTAACATTCTCAGACATAGTGTTACTTAGTTTGTGTTGAAGTTGTTTTATTTTTCTAGTTAGATTTGAAATATCTTCTTCTAAGGACCTAATTTTGTTTTTTAACTCTGTGGTTTCTGTGCAGGTAGGTTGTATACTTAACTCTCGTGGCATTGAATGTCGACCAGAACCTTTTATTGGCGTGCTTCTCTTAGTCGGTTCTCCATAAAGGAGTTTATTGTAGATCCCTTGTATTTTATTGCACTCCTTAATCTGTTTTTTGAGATCTTTATTTTCAATATTTAGCCTAACTATCTCATCATGGGCACTGGATAATTCAAGAGAGAGACCATCTACTTTATTTTTTAGTTCAGCTGTGTTTGAGTTTTCCATAATTGAGATATTCGGTAAACTACGGTGACTGTCGTTGGTCATCAGAGAATTAGTCAGATCTTGTTGTCCCAACTCCATTAAAAAGTCTTCAGTGGATGAACTCTTGCATGCAATTCCTGTATTCGTTTTGACAAGTTCGGCATCGCTATTCGAACATAGTTTAGGCGTATTTTTAATGGACTTTTTTGTGGTCCTGCCTGCACTTCTCTTATATTTTTTGGTAATGCATGGCCCACAATTCCAATCTTGTTTATTTTCTTTAGTCATCAGGTTAAATCTACGTTGAGTGACGTTCGTGGTACAATCTATCTCGAAATAATTTTTGCAGACGTCACATTGTAGATACGGAACATTTTTTATAGATTTTCCACATTTAAAACATGAAGGTAGTTTGCATTTAGACGCTGAGGATGATGCCATTACTGATTTATTTGTTTATTTATTATTTTAAATTCAGGTAATTTATCGATTTCTGATCGATATTTGAATCGATAGGTAAATTACGTATTTCTGAACGCACCTTTTACACTGGCAATATTTTTTCCGCCCTTTGTGTTGGCATTACTGCAAGTGTGTCAGCTGTCATGGAGCTCCGACCAATCAGTGGTGGTGCCGATAATTGGGAGTATCACAATGTTATGATTTAAGGTATAACGGTTAGACGGTTATTCTTACCGTGTTCTGTTTTTCCCTGGTGTCTTGTGGCACAATGGTTTGTAACACTTTTTTTTGAAGGTGCGTTCTATATCATAATATTTTGCGTACACTAGACTGTTGATATCGCGGTATAACTAATTGTTATTCATTAAAATTCGAAGAGCCTCTTAAGTTGACTGTTTACTGGCCTGGGGTTGCCAGTGTTTTGTGTTGTCATTAGATTCGTCTCATGCTGGAGAGGTGCATAAAACTCTTGGAATTTTAATTTTTTCCTGAAAAGGTACTGAAAAATGGATTTGAAAAAACTACTGTGCGCTAACCACGTGACTTTGACCACGTGACCTGTGATCCCTATTTTGACATAAGATGACCAAATAATAATAAGCATGAATTGCTCACAAACCTGTAGTAAGTTGTTCAGCATGATGAAATATTATTTTTGAGTCGGCAACATAATATCCGCAACACTTAAAACATGTACAAATATGCAAAAATAATTTTACAGTTTGTTGACAATGAATGACAGTAGCCATATTCTGACAACTTTTAATGTCTTTTTTATTGGGGGCTATTATGTCAATGCTCTAAATTGCCAGGTTGTTTTTTTTTTTTAAATGTTGATATGGAAACTTATTTCGCATACCTGTTAAAAATGTGGAGAAAAAAGCCGGTCAAGTGTGAGTTGGACTGGTGCTCGAAAGACTAGAAAAACTGACCGTCATTCAAGAATAGATTATTTCTATAGGCGAGTTTTACTAAATCTAAATCAAAGCAGAAAAAAAATAGTAAAACTAATTTAAACGTCATTCAAATATGTAAATTTATGGTAGATTATTATAAATATGAATATATAAGTCCATCAAAAAAATAATTCCAAGGAAAATGGCATGAGTTATTGTAAATTAAATGGTATTTTACAAGAAGAAACTTAGTCCTTCCGCTTGCATGTCGACGGGATGGGAAATGTGGCCGAGTTGAGAATATGGACGACTTGACAATGTAGATAAGTTGGGAATGTATCTTCATTGGTAATATGGATGAGTTGGTAAAATGGACGAGTTGGAAATGTGGACGAGTTGGGAATATGGACGAGTTGGGAATATGGACGAGTTGGGAATGTGGATGAGTGGGCAAAGTAAACAAGTTGGGAATACGGACGAGTGGGCAATGTGGACGAGTTGGAAATGTGGATGAGTTGGCAAAATAAACAAGTTGGGAACACGGACGAGTGGGCAATGTGGACGAGTTGAGAATATGGACGAGTTGGCAATGAAGACGACTTGGTAATACGGACGAGTTGTAGATATGGAAGATTTCGCAATAAAGACGAGCTGATAAAAAGGACAAGTTGGTATTGTAGACGAGTTGGGTGTATCGTCGAGTTGGGAATATGGACGAGTTGGAAATGGGGATGAATTGGCAATGTGGATGAGTTGGTAAAATTGACAAGTTGGGAAAATGGACAAGTGGGCACTATGGACGAGTTCGCATTATGGACGAGTTGGCAGTGAAGACGAGTTGGTAATACGGATAAGTTGGCAATGAAGACGACTTGGTAATACGGACGAGTTGGTGATATGGAAGATTTGGCAATAAAGACGAGCTGATAATAAGGACAAGTTGGTATTGTAGACAAGTTGGGTGTATCGTCGAGTTGGGAATATGGACGAGTTGGAAATGTGGATGAGTTGGCAATATGAATGAGTTGGTAAAATTGACAAGTTGAGAACATGGACAAGGGGGCAATGTGGACGAGTTCGTATTATGGACGAGTTGGCAATGAAGATGAGTTGGTAATACGGACAAGTTGGTATTATGGACGAGTTGTGAATATGGACGAGTTGGGAATGTGGATGAGTTGGCATGAACAAGTTGGGAACACGGACGAGTGGGCAATGAAGACGACTTGGTAATACGGACGAGTTGTCAACGTGGACAAGTTAAGAATATGGACGAGTTGGAAATGTGGATGAGTTGGCAAAATGAACAAGTTGGGAATATGGACGAGTTGGCAATAAAGACGAGCTGATAATAAGGACGAGTTTGTATTGTAGACGAGTTGGGTGTATCATCGAGTTGGGAATATGGACGAGTTAGAAATGTGGATGAGTTGGCAATGTGGACGACTTGGAATTGTGGACGAGGTGGGAATATGGACGAGTTGGAAATGTGGACGAGTTGTATTTGTGGACGAGTTGGCATTGTGGACGAGCAAGTAATATGGACGCGTTGGCATTGTGGATGAGTTGGGAATATAAACGAGTTGGCAATGAAGACGAGTTGCTAATACGGACGAGTTAATAATATGGACGAGATTGGCAATAAAGATGAGTTAATAATAAGGACGAGTTGGTATTGTAGACGAGTTGGGTGTATGGACGAGTTGGAAATGTGGACGAGTTAGCAATATGGATGAGTTGGCATTGTGGACGAGTTGGGAATATAGATGAGTTGGCAATAAAGACGAGTTGGTAATATGAACGAGTTGGCAATGTAGATGAGTTGGGTGTATGGGCGAGTGGGCAATATGAACGATTTGGCATTGTGTACGAGTTGAGAATGTGGACGAGTTGTATTTGTGGACGAGTTGGCATTGTGGACGAGTAAGCAATATGGACGCGTTGGAATTGTGGACGAGTTGGTAATATGGACGAGGTGGCATTATGGACGAATTGGGAATATGGACGAGTTGCCAATGGAGACGAATTGGTAATATAGACGAGTTTGCAATGCAGATGAGTTGGGTGTATGAACGAGTTGGCAATGTAGACGTGTTGGGTGTATGGACAAGTTGGCATTGTGACCCAGATGGGAATATAGACGAGCTGACATTGTGGACGAGTTGGCAATGTGGAATAATTAACATGTTACGCTAACATGCGAAACTTGATGGAGAAATAACCTACATATGATGCAAATTTCAAAAAATCGACGCGCTCAAGAATAAATCATATTTGAATTAATGACGTCTGGCTGATCATTCTTATTCTCATTCAAAATAAAAATTGGTAAATTCTGCGGTCAACAAAACAAATTGATTTTATAAGGTTTCCGTTTTTACCGAATATGGTAAGGAACCCTAAAATTAGGTTTATATTATAGGCTTGAGAGTCTTTAGCATCTCCCTCACTCTTCTGTCAGACACAATTTCAATGAGAGGAAAGACACGAAAGTTTGAATTATTCTTTTTTCAAACATGTTTAGCTGTTTTATATATTGTTTTTTCTTATTACACATATTTGACACATTCTTTTTTTTATGGTGGAGTATTGTTGGTCAGTAATTTATTTAGATTAGTAAGTAGGGTTTGATTAAGTATAACTAGCGTAAGAATTTCAAACACAATGTGTAATTGTTATTGAATAAATGATTGATGATGATGACATGGCAGCACCCATATTAAGAAAACTTGCACGATCTAATGAATTTCATAAAAAAAAACAAGCATTGATAATAGTGGTTTTTCGTGTATCTATAAACGTTTTTTACTCTCTATTTCATACAATTGAGTTTTTGTAACATTTTTTATTATTAATATTGTGAAATATTTACGATTATAAATGAATACATAAACAGTTACGCACTCCATGATTTCCTGTTTCCTCAAATCTGTCGTTTCGATTCATGTGCTATTTCTGGAAATTGATAGAAATCGATCAAATCGATAAATTTATGTCCTGAAGAAAGAACAACAAATTAAAATTCTACCAATCTTATGTTCGGTCCTATGAAAATATGTCAATTATATTTTTAAGATATGGGACTATTGTCATGAATATATTTTTCCATAAATCGAATAATATGCATTTTATTTGTGAAACAGATCAGCAGATCACATGTCATGCACAAGTTATTTTTACAAAAGAGTTGAATAAATTGTCACGATGAAGCTGGCAGTTGGCTATCAGGCCTGCCTCTAGCCTGGCATGTTTTAACGTTTTTAAAACATAATTTTAATGTGTTTTTTTACAGTATTAATTTATTCTTCATTCCCCAAAAACTTCTTATCGATAAAGTAGTTATTTTCTGTAACACTACCGGATTTCCATATTCTAGCGGCGGTTCGACGCCGCAACGGGTCTCTAGTGTTTATTATTTATTTATTATATTGGAAGTTAGGATACTCATTCCTAGAAAAAAAACACGATTTTTTTGTGTAGATTTAAATAAATAAAATACGAAAATGTTTTTCTCCCTTGTAGAGACTTTATACGGATACCTTGCGCTGTTGACACGGAGCCGAAAGTGTCCGAGCGAGCAAAGCATTTCCATTTCAGCTTGGCCAATAAACCTATATCGAACAAGGAGGCGACCGCAACTTCTTCCGCGTATTTTTATTTCTTTATCGTAATAGACGGGTAAAAATTATCCTATAACCATTTTTGGATGTCCAGGTATCCCTGTACCACAATTACCCATAACACAAGCCTTCTTGAGCTTAATTTGGGACTAGATCGATTGGTGTGAGGTTGTCCAATATTTACAATTGGTTGAAATTTGACCAGCCGATTCGGCGTGATGAGAAATTATGACCAACGGATGGCGCCAGACTGGCATGGCGCCGCGCGCCCATACAAAACAAATGACGATGCTGTATCGCGTTATTAAGTTTTTATTTCTGAAATTATGACATATCTACATAGAAGACTGACTTTCAATACAAATCTAGTCTTATCACTACAAGCAAAGTCGCTTCCTGCTGTATGTTCATAATTATGTAGGTATGGTTAGATCTTTAAAACTATGCAACGGATTTTGATGCGGTTTTTTTCATAGATAGAGTGATTCATGAGGAAGGTTTATATGTATCATACATGCCTAATTTATCAGGATTGCACCTGTGCGAAGCCGGGGCGGGTCGCTAGTAATATAGTATCTAAGTGTCGCTTCAAGGTTATTTTAAGAGTGTTATAAGTATACATTTTATATTTTCAGGTGGCGCATGATGACTCGTGGTGTAGAGGTAGAAGCCGTCTGGCCGACGTGGTGCAACTACAGTCCCTGCCAATGTTTTGATAAAATAAACAACTAAAATGTCTATTTTATTTATTTTATTATCTATCTGCGTATTTATTATATCGGTCGTATCTTAGGTAAGTTTTTCATGTTATCGTAAACACTAAATGAAAGAAATCCATGGGAGTCGACTGAGCATTCCTATCGTAGACAGAGAAAAGTTTTCCGTGCATATTTAGACTGACTGAGACTTAATAGTAGGACATAATCAATTAATCACTTTTTAAACAAAAAATAACCGAAGTCCACGAAACAAAAGTCATGTTATAACTATGACAATAGGGCCAACTAGTAAGTAAAGCCTGACCAGAAATATATGAGGATTGTCAAGAGGGCGCTATTTATAAGATTTACATGGCAACAATTTTGCAACCAATCGCAACCCACTATAATGACATTAGTTTAAATACCTGTCAGTTCCACTATGTTAACCTCGTAATATCATTTAATGGAATGCACTCTTTTCCTGACTGTTTTTCGTTTAGTAAACACGTGTACATTTTATTTATAATCTTACGTTCACGACTGTAAATGGTTTTCGGCATTTTCTTTGGATAATTTTAAATATTTATCTTTTAAAGAAAGCACCACGAATGACATTGACGTTATAACAAACCATCATAAAATCATTGCCTGTTTGCCTGTGTAAGAAATTAGTTCCAGTGAAATTCCGCAATATGGCGCACCCTCATATATTTCTGGTCAGGCTTTACCTATGCTATTTGAATTAATAAAGAATTTTCCAAATCGGTTCAGCAGTTTTCGAGTAAGGCACTGGTCCGACCGTCGACCATGAACGAGAAGCGATTAGAGCTATATACTAGAAACGAGTTGGCGAGCAACGAGAAGCGAGTGTGTCGTTCCGATAGTTTTGTCGGATAGTTTTAACGGTTAGGAATTAGGAGATAATTCAAACAAGATGCATGCCTTCAAGACCTCCCTGATCACCCTGCCATGAGTGTTTTAATTGAATCACTAAAAAGCAAAAAAAAAGAAAATTACCAAAAATAGAACCGACTTCAGTAAAACTAAAAAGCCAAAAATAACCCGTTAAAGTACAGATTACATTTGACTTAACGTTTGAAGTCGGTGCCAAACCTCACGTAAACTATAATATATAGATATAATAACTGAGTGGATTGGGATCGACTTCAAATGAGTCAAATGTAATCTGTACTTGAACGGGTTATTTTTGGCTTTTTAGTTTTTACTGAAGTCGGTTCTTTTTTTTGTTATTTTTTTTTTCTTGCTGGATGCTCACGCAAGAACGTACCATGGGGGAGCCGCATAGGTCAAGCGGGACCGAAGGTAGGTCTTGTATATCCCTAGTCTGGTTTTCAAGGGAAGGCTGCTGGCAAGGACTGGTCGCAGTTGGGTGAACGCTGCTCTCGTTCGCCGTACTGTTTCATCTACGTGCTTGGTCATCGTGAGTCCCCTGTCTATGGTCACACCCAGGTACTTGGCGGTGTATGACCACGAGGTTTCCTGCTTGTCCGGACATGCGAAGACTGGGCGGCTGTTTTCCTCTGCCTGTCACAATGGCCTGCGTCTTGCCCACGTTAGCTGACAGGCGCCAACGTGATAGCCAGTCGGGTAAGACGTCAAGCGTGCGTTGCAGTTTCTGTGCTGCGTGACTGGCGTTGATCGACGTTGCGAAGAACGCCGCATCATCCGCGTATAGTCCCAGCTTGACGTCGCCCTCCACTGGTACGTCGTCAGTGTAGCGGGCATAGCAGGCCGGGGACAGGCAGCTCCTTTGTGTGTCGTGGAGTGCCCTGCACGGAACCCGAATTTTTCTGGTCGAGGCTGGATGTGTAGCTGGAGCTGGTCCAGCAGGAAACTCTCAAACATCTTGGAGATGGTGCTGAGAAGAGTGATCGGGCGGTAACTCTCCGGTTTATGGACGTTCTTTCCTGGTTTAGGAAGCATAATCACCCGGCCAAGCTTCCACGGTGATGGCAAGTGTCCTGAGCGCAGGATCCCATTGCGATTGCGCGCGGCGGTAGGTGGTGGAGCGCCTTGTTCGGGATCGCATCGGCGCCCGGTGCCTTTCTTGGTTTGGTCCGCACTAGTGCTCGCTTCACCTGGCCGGGTGCGAAGAAGACGGGGACCTCTTCTGCCGCGATCGGTGCTGCGAAGTAATCTCCAAGGTGCCTCTCGACTGCTAGGACGTGCTCCACGTTGTCGGTCGGGTTTGGCCTGAACTGAGCCTCGAGGTTGGTGGTGAAGAGCTCCGCCCTGACCTCCACCTTGTATCTCGGGTGGCCCTGTTCATCGTGCAGGGGGTGCGTCGGCGTCCTTGTCATGCCGCGTTGTTGGCAGAGACGCTGAACTGAGGGCATGTCACCGTTCCTCCCACGACTCTGCTGCATGGCTTCTTAGCTCCTCTTTCACTCTCTCTACGAGCACGTTGAGCGACGTCTTGAGAGTTTTGTACGTTGCCACTCCATCCTCGTGCGGCGTTTCTGCGCAATGAGTGCCTGGATCCGGGCCGGCAAGGGCTTGCGCCTGGAGCTGGCCGGAACGGTGTGCGCTGCGGAGTTAATAGACTGCTGGATGGAGTCGGTAATCAGGTGGGTGGCTGCCTCCACCTCCCCTGCTGTGGAGACCGGCATGGTGTAGGATTTCTCCTCCATGTCCGCCGAGAAGGTCTCCCAGCAGATACGTCTTCTGTCTGTCTCGGTGCTGGTGACACTACTGGCAAGTCCCGGATTGTCAGCAGGACCGGGCGATGGTCCAACGGGATGTCTGCCAGCACTTCGTGGGTGAGGACCGCGTTCACCCCTTTGTGGATGGCGAAGTCGATGATGTCCGATGAGATGGTGTTGTCTGCGTGGTGGGTTGGTTGTTCGGGACCGGACACCTCGAAGTCGCCATCCGCTGCTGCTAGTTTGATCTTACGACCCGTCCTGTCCGTGGTAGATGCGTGCCAGGTGGTGCTCTTCGCGTTTAAGTCCCCCGCCAGGACGGTCGGCAAGGGGGGCTTAAAGTAAGTCACGGACGTTTGGCAACACATCTCCCGGTGGACCCACGGGTCTGTAAAGGAATTTCATACAAAATTGAAGGCCTAAGCTGAGAAGTATTTTTTTTAAACACGGTGTCAAGTGTTTATAAGCAGGCTAAGCAGCTGAACTTTATTTTTTTGAGTGGTGTATTTTTTATTTCATTGCACATGTTTGAGAAAAGCACTATACATGCCTCAGCCGTGAAAAGGGCTTGCCGGCTTCGTATCACTATCCGGATGTCTATACCTACTCACCCGTCAAGCCCTTCTTTCCCGGCGTCTGCAGTAATGTACTATTAATAGTGTCCATCTAGACACGCGGCAGCGTGTCCAGCCAAGTTCACCGCAGGAACTGGCGAGCAGCAGCCGTGTGTTATATTACACGAACCGTTTGGAGCCACTTTTGACCCCCCCATAACTCCAAATCTATTTAACATAAAAAAATGAAATTTGGCTTATGTATTAAGATCCTTTAGAACAAGTAGAACCCCAAATTTCATTAATATAGATTAAATAGTTATTGAGATATTAAAGTCCAAAAAACGGTATTTTTATCACTGACTGACTGACTCACTAGTAATCAAAAACCTAACCCACTTCCAGGTGACCTAGAAAGGTGAAATTTGGCATCCAGCTTAGTAATTGTGTGTGTATACATATAAAAATCTAAAACAGTGATTTTTTAATTTTTTTTATTATTATTATTATTGATGGTTGTTGCCTCAGAACTCTGTCATTTATAAACCGATTTGGAAAATTCTTTTTTTGTTTGAAAGATATACTAGAATAGCATACCTATACACTCACACGCACACACACATACATGCACATAAAAATCCAATACGTACTAACCGTTTTGGAAAATTCTTTGTTTATTCAAAACTTTCAAAAGATGTACTAGAATAGCACACAGAACTAATTAACAAATAATAATTAAGTAATTTACACATCATAATAATTTCTGTACAAAAAGTAATGATATCCCATCAAAAACATAAATGTAAAATGAGAGCCAAGTTCAATATCGCGTGCACTTCGCCGACAAAAGAATTGAGATCTGCAAGGGCGCCAAGTTCTTTGCCCTAAAATTTTAAGATACAAGGACATGCGACATACTCGATGCATTTATTTTACTTGGGGTGTAATTCAATATCAAGACTTGACTTGGCTAGTTTTAAAATATAAATTTATATTATAAATCAAAATCAATCAAATCATTAACCTATTTTCGTAAAGGTAAGTACGCAAGTTAGTGTACGTCTTGTTACTTATACCTACTGTTAGCTTGATAATGAACTATGACTATGTTTCTTTTATAAAATTTAGTTAGTTTGTGAAAACTAGCCAAGTCAAATCTTGATATTGAATTACACCCCAAGTAAAATAAATGCATCGAGTATGTCGCATGTCCTTGTATCTTAAAATTTTAGGGCAAAGAACTTGGCGCCCTTGCAGATCTCAATTCTTTTGTCGGCGAAGTGCACGCGATATTGAACTTGGCTCTCATTTTACATTTATGTTTTTGATGGGATAAAGCATTTACTTCATCACAAAACACATTTACATTAACACTTGACACAATATGATACTGGCCACTGTAATATTCTTTCAAAAGTGGAAGACGTAAGAAGGTAGCAATGCCAAATTGACAGACAGACAGAATTGACAGACAGAGTATATATTATTGGTATTTTTTTATAATTTTATTAAAAATTGTACGATGGTGTAAATATTTTGAAAAAAGCAAAGCACAGCTTCAAAAATGCTTAACCCAGATGACGATATTGGTGTTGCCGAGGTAAGTGCGTTCTTAAGATGTAGTTTCGTCCGAACATTGCCAAAATGGTTCCCGGAGTCAAAAGCACACGAACGAATGAACAAAGAACAGGTGCGAGTGCACAACCAAGTGCGAGTCGGACTCGCGCACCGAGAATTCCGTGCAACGAAATATTATTAAACTTTTTTGTTTTCTGTATTTGTTGTTATAACGGCAATAGAAATGCTTCATCTGTGAAAATTTCAAATGTTTTGCTATGATGGTTCATGAGATACAGCCTGGTAACAGTATCGAGCAAAGAACGGCAAAAAAATCACGTTTGTTGTATGGGAGCCCCTCTTAAATATTTATTTAGTTCTGTTTTTAGTAAGTATTTGTTGTTGTAGCAACAACAGAAATGCTTCCTCTGACAGACAGACGGACAGTGGAGGCTTAGTAATAGGGTCCCGTTTTTACCCTTTAGGTACGGAACCCTAAAAATGGTGAACACGATATTTTATGAACCGCCCTGTTGTGTTCAATTATCGATACCTCCTACGTATACTGATGCAACTGACATTTTTACGATTTTCGTTTTTTTGCATATTTAGGATCAAAATACTTATATCTACATGTTATAAACTTTTCATGACAAAATTACTGCTAGTTTTCGAAATAAAGTGACGTATACTGATACAACTAACACCGTTTTATAATTTAGAACATCGTATACTGAGATAAGTCGCTTGTACCACTATACGCAGTACACCTATCGGGGAAGGGCGGCGCGGGCGTGGCACAAGTGGCAGTTACCTCAGTATGCTTGCTCGTCGTCGTTGCGGACGTAAGATATCCCACTATGCGCGACGGACAGTCGATGCGGCCTACGTCTTTTCTACCTACTACGTATCAAATTAGGCTTACTTTTGGTTATGATACAGTTTTCTCCAATCAGTACCGATGGTTGTTTGGAGTACAATAATAGCTATATGTCGCCATTACCTACGGATAAACCAGTCACCACTAGCGCTGACATCCGTCTGGGTTTCCCCGGATTTGTCCTAGTTTGAGGCCGTCCGGGGGAAAATAAAGCAATTATTTTTATTATTTTCGGGGAAAATGCGATTTACGCCAAATGTCCGGGTTTTTAAGTCTTTGTCCATGTTTGGCGAATTAAGAGATGACAGCTGCTTAGTTCGCACGACAGGCAATCGTAAAATAAAATATCAAAAAAGATGTCGGTAACTTACGTGTAATTTAGATAATATGTGGATCAACGAACAAAGAAAGAAAAATCTAATCATGAGTTTAAATAAAATAAAAATACGGGAAAAACAAGCCAAGAAAACAAATAATAAACATGTAAGACAAAAATTACGTAAAATTTTAGTGTGAACGGTTTTTTTTTAAATAATAAATAAATATTAAGGGACCATCTTACACAAATCGACCCAGTCCCAAGCAAAGTAAAGCTTGTACTATGGGTACTAGACGACGATATATACATAATTTATAAAGTACATGTAGAGATAACATCCATGACCAGGAATAAATATTCAAGTTCGTAACACACATTTTTGCTGGCGGAAGTTTGAATTTCATTGAAATATAATATAATTTGTACAAGGAGTGGTTTAATTCTACCAAATACGAAGCGCAAGCTTATTCTGTTCGACAATACCGTGATATTTTCAGTCAAAATATTAAGTTGACGCTTGTCACATTTACGAGAATTTGAAAACACCTACTGAAAAACAAACAACCAAACACATTGGCACATGGAGGAAAGAGACTTGAAATAAATAGGAAAAAAAAAACTCAAACATAATAAAAAATGCGAGTGCTGTATTCGACCTTCAAAAACCTTGTCATCTCCTCACGGTAATATTAAGCGTGCTTTATACCAAAAAAAAAAAATAATCTGTATAATTTCACAGCATTTGGTTTGGGAATGCTACTTGTTAGGTAAGGTGGAAGTACTAGTACTCGACATTGCAAGGGATATTTATTTTATGTTTCGTAATAGTACGTTAATTTACACGTCTATCGCAAATTTATTCATCCCTTATGAGAGGTATGACTTTTACCTTTATTAAATGGTATTTATATCATATAATGATCATATAAAAAAAAACTCGTAATGTAATGAAATGTAAGGCAATATGATTGTCCCAGTACATGTCACGTGCTTTTGCAGGCAGTCAGGTTGTATATTTTATTATTTTGCGTGTGAAATTCGATAGCTACAAACATTTCTCAGTATTCATTCTATTTGCTATGAAAGTAACGGTAATCTTATCTTATTTATCGCAGTTGAAAGTATGGTGACGCGTATTAGTACCGCGTCGAGTACTAGTACTTCCACCTTACTGTTGACATGACTAAATGACAAATTATTTGACTTAATTAAATTAATACTTCAAGATGATGTAGATGAATTCAGGTTTTGGTTTGACAATTGTGATGGACAAAATAGGAACTGGAATCTACTATATATAAATGTTAAAACAGTAATAATGTTGATAATACCGCTGTAACAAAGACAAAAAACACCATTCCCTAAATGCGGGCTGTGATTTTAATTACCTTTTAAATAAACGTAATTTTAGTGTAAATTTGCTTTATTTATTGTCTTTCAAAAGTAATTTGTTTAAATATCCTAAATACCTACTTCTGAACTTACTATATTGGACATAACATACAAAATAACCTTAACAGTATACTGGTACATAACGGACTCATTCAGGCGTATCATAATATGATCATTAGTGGTTCAAAGTGCGAACAAAGTGTTCGACGGCCGGACTACAGCAAATGGGGTCCCGACACTTAGAAAATGTTGAAAAAGTGTCCGGGCCGCCTTTGCTTTAGTCGACACGTTTTTTTTCGTTTGTCTGTACACGACTTAGGGTGCGTTTCCAGAGATGTGCGAGGATGCGTAGAGAGGGATATATTTTTGTTAACCAATGGAATAACTTCTTCTATCCTCGCTCAGCGCAACTGATTCTATTGGTTAACAAAAACACATTCCTCGCTCTCGCTACGCATCCTCGCACTGGTGAAAACGCAGCCTTATGGGTTTGACTTGGTGTTCTGACTGATTAAATCTTCAGAGAAACCACAACATAAGCCCTTAGTTTTCTAATCTGGACGAATGTATGTTAGTGCCATATTTACCCCTAGGCCCACAAGGGGCCTGGGGGCCTAGCCAGTATAGGGGCCAGAGTCCCAGAAGTAGGACGTGCACCATACTTATGTTCTCCTTATTTATTGCTTAAAATATTACTGTCTTCTATTTAATTTGCTGAAACGCGTTTTAAGATAGGGTAGGGGGCCCCATATGCCAAGTGCCTAGGGGCCCTAGACTTCTAATTCCGGCCCTGGACATATAGATAACCTAAATTTAAGGAGCGCGATTACACCAGAGAATACGCTGACAGTGCGCTTGCAGATGGTTACACAGTCAAATGTAGGAAGGTGACGGTAACGACTCGTCACAGTGGTGTTGGTAAACAAGATGGACTTAAGTTCTGGAGTATTTATTAGACTCATAGATCTAAGCGAGTCTTGGATAGGATTCGAGTCTCTTTCCTGTGTTCGAGTCCTTTGGTGTAACGAGTCGTACTCGAGCCGTAGTGGTTTGAGCCCAAAAATATACAAACGCGCTCGGCCCGCGCATGCAAACGAATTAGCATGAACAGCCCAAAACAAGGAACCATGGAAGAAAAGATGGGAGGCCTTTACTGTGGTTGACACTAGCGTATCTAATAATATTTTTCAGACGGGGCCTGGCCATGCCCTATGAGATGAAGCCGTGAATTTCTACCGGAAACCCAACATGCTGGGGTGGGCACTAGACCATAATGGGGGTGGGCACGGCCCACCCGGCCACCCCCCCTAAATACATGCGTGGTAGACTTAACGAGCTACCAATAGCCTAAATCATAATATGTTGTTTGTTCCAGGGCCATGAACAAAGTTTCTATCAAATCAAGGCAACAGGTGAAGAGGCTAAAAATTACGACTTCGCTGCGAATAGAGGGCCCATCAAGACCACCAAGTTAGTATATTTCACGCACAGCACCGAAAAAACTGTTTCTATTCCGTGATTTCACGTTAACACTACATTACTCCGAAGTTTCATTTGTCCGAAAGCATAAATAATTCCAAATTTTTATTAATGATTAATTTCGGTTTGTGTTGGGATATCATACTAACCTAACCTATAGTAAACCATGGATACAAATAATAATAATAATCACCTGCTGGGACCTGTTCATGGAAGTAACATCTTATTGATATGATCAGGAACCCAGCAGGGCTACAGCCACAGCAAATTTTTCCAAGGGGTCTCTACGTGTTGGATGCATATCCCCACGCAAGCCTTCCAAAAGATCGGGACGTATGAGCTCGAGACTCAATAACGTGAAACAAATAATAATAATAATCTTTATTCATGAAATCATAGTAATAACAATTAGCATAAAAAGTCTTACATCTATACAGAGCATTCATAAATATCATATCATATCATATCATTTATTCATGAACAATTTACATTGTGTTTGAATTTTAAAATCACATTATAAAAATTACACAGTATTAAATTACACAGTACATAACAGTTGATAAAAGTAATTGTCAAAAATAATATTACCTAGTTTAAGTTTTCAAATTAAATGTCAGGGCAGTTTATATAAACATGCATTATATTATAATAATTGATAATTAAAATTGGATACAATGACAAGTAGGGTAAATCGCCAATAATTGGCCACCGTTCAATAACTGGCCACCTCAAACTAAAAATGAACTCTGTTAACCTATAAATATAATTCATTTTAGTATAAGCTGTCAATTACTGGCCGCCCTTCAATAACTGGCCACGATATAATAAAATGAATTCAGTTTGTAGGTGAACAGAGTTCATTTTTAGTTTGAGGTGGCCAGTTATTGAACGGTGGCCAATTATTGGCGATTTACCCTATATGTGCTAAAGTTAAAATTGATCATTGATAAAGTCCTCAACTGAGTAGTACGATTTTTCTAACAGAAACTTCTTAAGCCTTGCATTGAAAATCTTACTATTTGCTATCGTTTTGAGCTCAGACGGCAATTTATTATATAGAAGCACCGATTGAAAATACGCCGCGTGTCTGACTACGTTAAGCTTCGGGACAATATTGCAAGCTATATCCTTTCGTCTTGTTGCCCATCTTTTTTCTCTGTCTTTTATGCTTTCCCATTTATTAAGGTGCTTTATTAAATCTGTGAGTAGCACGAGGATATAGAGGCATGGCACAGGTAAGATTTTAAGATTTAAAAAGTGATCTCTGCAAGATTCGCTCTGAGGGATGCGTACAATAGTGCGAATAGCCCTTTTTTGCATTTTAAAAATAGCGTCCACATTGTATTTATAGCTATTTCCCCATAATTTGATACTATAGCGCAGCTTGGATTCTACTAGAGCATGATATACCATTTTAAGTTGCTGAATTTGTATCACATCTCTTAGGCTACGAAGAGCATAGCAAGCAGCTCCTATTGAGTTGGTCAAAGCCTGTATTTCATGTTTCCAATTCAAAAGCGCATCAATATGGATCCCTAGGAATTTCACTACTTCAGTTTGCAGAATTTTAACCCCATTTAATTGTATATCTAAAGAATCTGAATTTTTTGTGGTAGCCTTGAACAACATGACACTAGTTTTACTAGGGTTCAGTTTCAAATTATTAACCGCAAACCATCTGTTAAATAGCAATAGAGCAGTATTAACTCTGTCATTTAGTTCTGTCATATTTTCTGCTGAAATAACAGCATTAGTATCGTCAGCAAACACAATTAAGTTGGTATTTGGTACTGAGTTGGAGATGTGGGGTATGAGGTCATTCAGAAATACTATAAAAAAATAACGGGCCTAAAATCGAACCCTGAGGGACACCTCGATTTATAGTAACCATTTTAGATTGGACTACTCTTTCAGTACCATCTACCACGGA
The DNA here is from genome assembly GCA_947623375.1 of Apotomis capreana. Lineage (NCBI taxonomy): Eukaryota > Metazoa > Arthropoda > Insecta > Lepidoptera > Tortricidae > Apotomis > Apotomis capreana. The sequence goes on from OX392520.1 coordinate 7,862,218, forward strand.
TTTCAGTTCAACGTACTGTTTTCTGTTTGTGAGATAAGACTTAAATAATTTTAGTTCCTTGTTATGAATTCCATAATGCTCTAGTTTACTCAACAAAATATTATGATCAACCGTGTCGAAAGCCGAACTGAGATCTAAGAACACGCCAGCAACTTTTTTCTTATCATTCATTTGAGTAACAACATCATGAATCAGAGTATTAATTGCTTCACTTGTACCAATACTTTTTTGATACCCGAATTGGCGGTTATTGAGGACATTATTACGAACAAGATGTCTCTGTAGTCGTACTTTTATTAATTTTTCGAATACCTTAGATAGGACTGGTAGCAAGGATATAGGTCTGTAATTCAAAGGATCACTTTCTTTGCCTTTCTTAAACACAGGCAATATTCTTGCAACTTTTAACTGTTCTGGAAACATATTTAATTCGAAGCAATTATTGTAAAAACTCGCCAGTGGTTCGGATAGCAATCTAAATTATCCTTAATAACGGTTATAGGTATCTCATCATAACCTATCGATGATTTAGGTTCCATAGCTCTCACAAGATTGTAAATTTCAAGTGCAGTAACACACTCAAACACCATAGACCGACCAACCCTCTGAGTGTTGTTTTTAAGTAACTCTGTCGACGTTAAAGTGTCACTCGAGATTGCTACGCTACCAATATCAAAAACGCTGGAAAATACATCCGCCTGTTCTTGTGGATCATGTACAAGTTTGTCAGTTTTAAGGATCAAGCTGGTCCCTACTTTAGGCTGTGACTTATTTCTATGGGTATTTACTACTTTCCAAATTTGCTTTGAGGATTTGTAAGCCTTATTAATTTCTAATTGTACAGCAAACCTTTTTGCATATCTTATAACGCGTTTGTAAATACTCTTTACTATACTTTTCTACTGATTTGTCACAATTTATTTTATCTCTAGTATTTAAAAACCTATTCATTTTACTAGCAACTTTGATTCCTTTAGTGATCCAAGGAATCTTGGGATTGCTTAAAGTCACCTTCTGTTTCTTTTTTTTAAAACAGTTCTTAAATAACTCGCTTATTTTCCTTAGAAAGGTGTTAATGCCAATATTGTTGAAATTTTCTTTAAGCAGACCTTGTCTAAAAGCTAATTTATTGGCGGGACTCATCACGCGACGCTCCGTGACTAGCACAGGTTTATCATTTCTAACTTCAACCCAATAATACTGGTACAAAGATCAAAGCTTAAAGAAAAATTGAAATGAGTGAACCTATAGTATCTGGTGGAGAGTCTATAATGAAACTTAAGTTTCCGCAGAACAACAAACATTTCCAGCCCCTCCGGCACAACTGTGACACGCGACTATTTGTCGCGCGACATACTGCTTGTCACTTTCCTTTCAATACGGTGCGAATGTGACAGATGATCTTGAATCAACAATCGAACTCGCAGAAGATAATGATAGCAGTGCAAGAGCTATTAGAGCCGCTATTTACTCTCTACGGCAGAAATAACGTGTTGACTGGAATTTCAGTGTTATAGAATCCACAGGGCGCCGAGCATGGTTTTTTCCATTGCATGTTGCGTGTAAGACGGCTTAGGAGTCCCATTGTGAACACCGTGGAATCTCTACTATTATAAAACAGACAGTAAAATTGTATAGCAATTTTTATCTCTAAGACAAACTCACACTAGCGTCTTCTGAGTGTTGACGTCCTGCCAGCACCTGCATCGCGTCTAGTGATGTGCTTTCCGAAAGTTTTCGGAAACATACAAAATTAGGAAAATTTTCGGATTTTTTGGAAATGGCACATCTCTTGCCGCGACGATGCGTCTCTTAACATGTTTTAAATGGCGGCGTCTTACCAGCGTCTTGACAGCGTCTTACCAGCGTCTTGTCAGCGTCTTACGAGCGTCTCGCCGGCGGCTTCCTATTGTCTTACCAGCGTCGATCAGCGTCTTACTAGCGTCTTGTCAGCGTCTAACCAGCGTCTTGACAGCGTCTTACCAGCGTCATGACAGCGTCTGACCAGCGTCTTATCAGCGTCTTACCAGCGTCTTGACAGCGTCTCACTAGCGTCTTACCAGCGTCTTACCAGCGTCTTACCAGCGTCTGACCAGCGTCTTACCAGCGTCTTGTCAGCGTCTTACGAGCGTCTCGTCGGCGGCTTCCTATTGTCTTACCAGCGTCGATCAGCGTCTTACTAGCGTCTTGTCAGCGTCTAACCAGCGTCTTGACAGCGTCTTACCAGCGTCATGACAGCGTCTGACCAGCGTCTTATCAGCGTCTTATCAGCGTCTTACTAGCGTCTTACCAGCGTCTTACCAGCGTCTTGACAGCGTCTTACCAGCGACTTACCAGCGTCTTACCAGCGTCTGACCAGCGTCTTACCAGCGTCTTGTCAGCGTCTTACGAGCGTCTCGTCGGCGGCTTCCTATTGTCTTACCAGCGTCGATCAGCGTCTTACTAGCGTCTTGTCAGCGTCTAACCAGCGTCTTGACAGCGTCTTACCAGCGTCATGACAGCGTCTGACCAGCGTCTTATCAGCGTCTTATCAGCGTCTTACCAGCGTCTTGACAGCGTCTTACTAGCGTCTTACCAGCGTCTTACCAGCGTCTTGACAGCGTCTTACCAGCGTCTTACCAGCGTCTTACCAGCGTCTGACCAGCGTCTTACCAGCGTCTTACCAGCGTCTTACCAGCGTCTTACCAGCGTCTTACCAGCGTCTTACCAGCGTCATACCAACGTCTTACCAGCGTCTTACCAGCGTCTTACCAGCGTCTTACCAGCGTCTTACCAGCGTCTTGCCAGCGTCTTACCAGCGTCATACCAACGTCTTACCAGCGTCTTACCAGCGTCTTACCAGCGTCTTACCAGCGTCTTACCAGCGTCTTGACAGCATCTTACCCGCGTCTTGTCAGCGTCTTACTAGCCGTCTTACCCGCGTCTAGTCGCCGTCTTACCAGCGTCTTGTCAGCGTCTTAGCAGCGTCTTGTCAGCGTCTTACCCGCGTCTTGTCAGCGTCTTACCAGCGTCTTGTCAGCATCTTACCCGCGTCTTGTCAGCGTCTTACCCGCGTCTTGTCAGCGTCTTACCAGCCGTCTTACCCGCGCCTAGTCGCCGTCTTACCCGCGTCTAGTCGCCGTCTTACCCGCGTCTTGTCAGCGCCTTACCAGCCGTCTTACCCGCGCCTAGTCGCCGTCTTACCCGCGTCTAGTCGCCGTCTTACCCGCGTCTTGTCAGCGTCTTACCAGCCGTCTTACCCGCGCCTAGTCGCCTTCTTACCCGCGGCTAGTCGCCGTCTTACCAGCGTCTTGTCAGCGTCTTACCAGCGTCTTGTCGGCGGCTTCTCAGTGTCTTACCAGCGTCTATCAGCGTCTTGTCAGCGTCTTATCAGCGTCTTACCAGCGTCTTACCAGCGTCTAATCACCGTCGCTGCCCCCGAGGCGACATTGCGCGAGCTGGCTGACCGTGAACGCTCAAGCGGCTATGTGAGATCTTTCTAATGCTACCCAAATATGATTATTATAACAAAATGGGACAATCGCGCTCAAAAAGTGTTTATCCACCCAAACATAGCCAATAACAGTGAGATATATAAATAAATAAATAAATATCGGACAACCTCACACAAATCGATCTAGTCACAAATTAAGCTCAACAAGGCTTGTGTTATGGGTACTAGACGACGATATACGTACTTATATAGATAAATATATACGTAAATACATAGAACAACCATGACCCAAGCACAAATATTCGAGTTCATCACACAAATATTTGCCCGGGCCGGGATTCGAACCCGGGACCGCCGGCTCAGTAGGCAGGTCTACAAACTGTGCCAAGCGCGTCGTCAAAATATATAACTTATAGATAAGAATAACGTGTTGAATTTCAGTATCATAGAGTCCATCGGGCATCTCGTGAAGAGCTGTCTCGGCGGCGGCGTGGTGGGCATCCACGCGGCGTACAAAGGGTGCGGATTGATCTCCGCCCTCATCCTCAACTTGCTTTTGGGGCTTCTCGTCGGTTACTGCATGAATGTAAGTTTTTTTCCATTCAGTTATAGGTCGATTCACTAAAGCTGGCGCGAATGGATTGAATGAAAGTTATGTCACTTGTCACTTTGAGTGTTAGTGTGAGTGCCGTTCTTATACAGGGGCCTCCTAATATTTTGTAAACAACAACAAAATGGGTTTTTGTTATTCAATAAAAATAAAAATTATTAGGTATAATATAAGCATAATCCGCACAATATTTAGACTAAACAAGTAATATATATATTTCCGAAAGGTATATTTAACTGTTTGATACAAAAATATTTTACTATCATGGTGTTTTATGAAGACGCTAGTTTTTTGACATACTTTATTTTGACTGTTGTAAGGCAGTGTAATAAAATTGTACATGTTGCTTAATATTCATGCAATCTTTGTATGACCAGAATTAGGATGTGGGATGATACTATTCTATTGTCTCGTATGAGTTTAACCAATGTGGGACTATGCAATGGTATTAACGTAACCCACATTTTCTTCTTGTCTTCGCGGCCTGGTAAAGGGTTAATGTCAAGAATTAATAAGTAGGTGACGGACGACTAGTTCGAATTATAAAAAACCGGCCAAGAGCATGTCGGGCCACGCTCACTGCTCAGTGTAGGGTCCCGTAGTTGCCCGTCCTTCACAAAAGACGAAAATTACGAGAAAGATTTCAAGCCCTATAAAAAGGTCGTACACGCCAAGAAACAGTAATTACTTATTATCTTTTGGAAGTTATCTATAATACGTGACAGATTGAGCGAAATGTTTTAATATAGTTTGGCACTTAACCAATATGTGTAGCGTTCGAAGTGTAGGGACACCGCGCGGCACTTACGTCATTTTAAAGAAAATTATGAAATTTTGCAATAACTCAAAAACGGCTCGACCGATTTTATTCAATATAGTTTTCATTGAAAGTAATTATCCGAGGCTAAGACCCATTCGATTCAATAAGTTATGCTCAGAAATGGCTCGGCCCTCCGTCAAGCTAAGATTACTAAATTTTGTTTGTCCGATGTTATCCGAAGTTGACCGAATATTCAAAATACGATTTCATATTCTGAGTCGGAGGACTTAAAAGCCCCCCAATACCGAGTTTCAGCCCCCTCGGACCAATTTGAAATTTTCGAAAAAAAAAAGTCGTCATTTTGTTTTTTTTTTCCACGACTGTACTCGGGTGGGGGTCCCCTATGATATTTGTTTGAGCATCCCCCTACCCATCTCCAGCCGTTTACGAGATACAGGACTCCAAAAAAAAAAATTTCCATACAAATATTGTTTTTTTCGATATTTTCCGACTTTGACCGAATTTTCGGACACCGATTTCAGATTCATATTTGTGAGCCCCAAATGCCCCCCGATACCGAGTTTCAGCTTCCTAGCACCAATTTGAAATTTTGAAAAAAAAAGCCATTCGTCATTTTGAATTTAATTTGATTCGATAATTTTCACATTCATAATCACTTATTGTATCAACCTGTATGTAATCAGTTTGTAACGCACACATAAATATTATCGTTCACTCATTCATTCCATTCGTGCCAGCTTTAGTGAATCGACCTATATAACTCCACATTCCCGTCCTAACCGACATAGCTCACAGGATTGCATGGGAGTGACGATCACTTTTTTTTTTTGAGACTTGACTTGAGCTGTATCAGGGCTGGTTAGCCCTCACTACCAGTAGTCGGACTTTGTGTGGGAGTATAACCCGCTAATGGGATTATCTCCGCGCCACAGGGGTAATTTGGGTTGGGGTGACGCGGGCGCACAGGCCGCATGGACTGCGTCGTGAATAGACTGAACCGTATCAGTCTGACTTAGGGCGGGAAGAGAATCCGGTTGGCGATCACGTGAAAGCGCAGCGAGGGTCGGCCCGTGACTAAATGGACGGATGACATCGTGAGGGTAGCGGGGAATCACTGGATGCGGTCTGCTCGGGATCGCACTTTGTGGAGGCCTATGTTCAGTATTGGACGTGTGATAGATAGATTCCCATTTTAGGCACTTTTTAATCAAACCCACTTTTTGGCTTATCGGATCCGGTCCCCAACAGGAAAACATTTCTGTCAATCGTTGCAATTTTGATACAAACTATTATAAGTGATAACACGGTAGGACTTTAGAGAGATAGAGCCGATATTAATTTTGTCAATTTCGAGTAGTATTTAAAACGAAAATTATTCATGAAAAATTCAAACTGTAGGTTTCAAGTATGCACCAATAAATCGCAATAGCCCTGTTCTAAGTAGTAACATTGAGTATTATGTTAAGAAACATGTTTGATCATAGAGAAAAAAATATAAAACAATCAGCATTTTTTTAACCGAAGAAGAGCAAATTGCTAATGTTGTTTACCCTTTACCGCCATATATGACAGATAATAATTTCGACCTTATATACACGGGTTAAAGTTCAAATTCGAAAAAATATTTTTTTCATTTATGCAGCAACGGGTTAATCAAATATATCATGCATGAGCACGGAGTATATGGAGATGGCATTCAGCGCAGTTTGGTCTAGCACCGCTGTAGCCGACTTTTACACGCACACAATTATATTCGTATAAAAATAAGGTTTTACAACAAACAGAAGTGAGTTGACATTGGCTTAATGTGTGCGATTTTCTTGGTCATACACTACTACGATCAAAGTATCGAGAATTTTAGCCCTTATATGCATATCAGAGAATGCATTTATTTTTATTATAACTTAAATAGAAATAAAATAAAATGCAAATGAAACTTTATGATTTAGTACGACAAAGTCTCGAATTGACAAGAAATTGATTTCTACTTCCGTCAATACAGTAGTGTCACTTTTGATATTAACGCTGGCAAAATATCACAAGGTTTTATGTTAAAATTGAACCTTCCTTGTAACACGGGGTTTAATTTTAACGACCCAGAAAATGTAATGTAAGCTCAGCCAGCAGTATGCATCTACTGATTCTAAAGGTTAAGGGCGTGATCAAATCAAAATAGTCGATATCAATATAATAATAATATGTATAGGTTTAAAATATAATGCAATTTGACACTTTATACTCTCGTGGTTTGTACACATAATAAATATATTGCATGTTGAAAATATTTATTTTGTATGGTCGTAAATTAAATTATCAGACCTTTTAATTTTTGGCGACGAAATCAAATGGAAGCGTCATCTCAATCTTTCTATCGTTAAACATGTTTACATATAGTGATATATGAATAATAAAAACATCACCGTTCAACATTTGGGACAGGTAGTAGGTAAATTATAAACGGAGTACATTTATTTATTTCATCATATAAAATGTAAACAAAATAATTAAGGGACAGTCGTACACAACTCGACCTGGCCTTATACTAACCAATAGTAGACGACGATATAAACAATATATATAGATAACATCCATGACCCAGGAACAAATATTCGAGTTCATCACACAAATATTTGCCCTTGCCGAGATTCGAACCCAGGACCGCCGGCTCAGTAGGCAGGTGCATTAAAACTGCGCCAACCTCGTCGTCAACTGACTAGCACGTATTACATTGTGGACTAGCAAAACAATAATACTGTTTTAATCTAATGATTTTGTCACCCACTGCTATTGATTTCGCTGTAATAAAATTACTTGTCTGAATTAAAAAAAACCGGCCAGGTGCGATTCTGACTCGCGCACCGAGGGTTCCGTACAAACTTTCACTTATCCCATCTTAATTGGCCTGGTTGAGTTAAGTTTGTATCTGAAATGTGTGGCGCCGCATACAAACGAGGTGCAAATACTTATAAAAATAATGTAATAATTAATGTAAGTAATTTAATCTGCAAATTCTGAGTTTTAGTAATTATTTTTGACATAAGTAACAAATTGAAATATGTAACAATTAAGTATTTGAATATTTTGAATATTGTTTTATTTTGTTTGCATGCCTTTTTGGTAGAACATAAGCAACACTGTATATACCTGTATCACCTAATTTATTACTATGTTCTTGCAATAAACGAATTTGAATTTGAATCAAACTTAACGCAACCAAGTTCTCCAAATATGATTTACCTATTTATTTATTTAATTAATCTTTATTGCACAAAAGAAAACGTATCGTACAAAAGGTGGACTTGATGTTTGAAAAGGACTATATTTTTAAAGATTTTATTAGTATTTGTAGTAGCTATGTGGCGATTTCAGATTTTTATAAGTATTTGTAGTACTTGCCAAATTTCATAGTTCTAGGTCATCGGGAAGTACCCTATTAGTAGAGTTGTTAGTCCGCTGTTTTCTAACATAATTGTGCGCATCGGGTTACAAGCATGAAATTTCCCCTCCGGCCGTTTTGGCAACCAAGTTTCGCAACCAGTTGTCAAAAAAGAAAAAATATTCTTGCTACGCAACTAGTTGCTCAAAAAGAAAACTTATTACTGTTCCGCAACCAGTGTCGATGACAGCTGAGTTTCGCAACCAGTTGCCAAAAAAGAAAAAAAAATCTTTGTTTACATCTGGTTACCAAATAAGATTCTCAATTCCCATTTCACAGCTAGCATAGCGATAACATGTGACACCTATTGTTGAGGATAGGCACTCAACACTGCTTCTTCGGTAGCTCTCGGGTTTGCTCAGTCAAATAATTGTGTAAAAATTCATGAAAAAGAGGCCTTTCAATGAAAAGTATATTGAACAAAATCCGTTGAGCCGTTTTTGAGTTATCGCAAAATTTCATAATTTTCTTGAAAGGACGTAAGTTGACTTCCAGAAGGTAATAAGTAATTACAGTTACATTGGTGTTTACGACCTTTTTATTGAGCTTGAAATCTTTCTCGTAACTTAAGTCTATTGTGACTGATGAACAACTACTGACGGAACCCTACACTGAGCGTGGCCCGACATGCTCTTGGCCGGTTTTATATATCAAAATTGCTTATGAATTAACAATTTTCGGCTTGTGTCCGTAACACCTATAATCTCGTAAAATCAAACGGACTTTTTAATTGATACTTACCTAGTTACCTTCTTCTTTAGTTGTCAATATTGACATAATTCATTACAAATACTCGTTCTATTCTGCAGTGATCCACATAAGGTTATCAAGCATTTATTGCGATTACACTGATCATTGCATTACATATACATCTCGGCTGTTCAGTATATATTCATTATGTCTACTTCAAATGTATACCCTACGAGTAATATTCACTTCATCAGTACCAAAAGGGGAGGAGTGTCAATGCTGTACGATGACCGGCAATATCACCGGAAAAAAATATATGTAAATGGGAATTCGTTCTGGAAATGTTTTACCACAAAAGGGTGCAAAGGTAATATTACCTTAAATTGCCGTAATGAAATATTGAAACAAAGTGCACACCAACCAGAGTGTTTGGGTGATTGTGGAAAAAATATTATTAAAAAAAAATTGGACGCTCTTAAACAGAAAACAGCCTGCAATTTCGAGTCAATTCCGAAACAATATAATGATATGATTCGTGACCTTAACAATAGTGGATTAAACTTAATATCTCAGGTGCCAAAGTTTAACAGCGTGAAAAGTGGTTTATATGGTGGAAGAAACCAAATTGTTGGTGCTAAAAGATTACGCTTTACACTTGCACTTGACGTAATCGTGCCGTCGAAGTTCGAAAAAATGCTTCTTTGTGATTACATTGATGAAAGTAAGAATTTAAGAATAATTGTATTTTGTAATAATAATATAAAAACGAAAATTGAAAATTATTGTCACTTTTTTGCTGATGGCACTTTTAGGAGTTGCCCAAAAGGGTTTTATCAGTTGTATACAATACACGGTTATGATGATCAAAACCACATAATAACTCCAATTTTTTTTGCACTTTTACCAAATAAGAGAACAGAAACATATCAATTGTTATTGATGTTGATTAAGTCCCAGATTCCTGCTTGGAAGCCAGATAAAATTACACTGGATTTTGAAATAGCCGCTATAAATGCTTTCAAGAAAATATTTCCTAAAATATTATTCAAAGGCTGCTACTATCATTTCAACCGCTGTTTATGGAAAAAAGCTAAATCTCTGAAAATAACTACAAGGGTAATGAAAAGACACGTATCAAGGTGCATCGGGATCGCTCGTTTGCCAACAAAGTACATTAATGAAGGCTATATATATGTTATGGGAAGAAGCCCTAAAAACGAAAAAATCGAGAAATTTAATAAATATTTTCAAAATCAGTGGCTCAAAAAAAATGAATTTAACAAAACTTGTTCTTGTGCAAATGAATTATTCAGAACCAATAACAACATTGAAGGTTGGCACAGAAAAATTAACAGTTTCATTGGCCGAAAAAATCCTACCTTAGCACACCTTCTAGATGTGTTAGATTCGGAAGCGTCATATTATGATTTAAAAAAAAAAACACCCACAAAAAAGAAGGAATACAGGGAGATAGATCAAGAAATTGAATTGGCGTTAAACGATTTAAAAGAAAAACTCATTTCTGTTGGTCACTGCATAGAAATTATAAGCCCTTTTGTCGTACCTTGGTAAATCAAAAGGATTGAATATACATTTTTTTGTCATGGATTTGTTTGCGTTCGACTTGGGTACTATTTTTGGCGCACCTAAGTGTATAGTGTTTTGTACTAAAATAAACCAGGTAATTTTTCTGTCAGTTTAGAATTATATGTTTTAGTTTTTACTTTTTTCAACTACCTAAATAAATGATTGCTAGAAACTAAAAAAAATGTGTTTTAATGAACTGTACATTTTACTACAAAGAAATTATATTGTTTTTTTTTTTTTTTATGTCATAGGGGGCAAACGAGCAAACGTATCGCCTGATGGAAAACGATTACCGTCGCCCTTAAACACCTGCAACACCAGAGGAGTCACAAGTGCTTGCCTACCCGGAGGACGAAGATAGAATGCCTCTATGCTAGTAATTTCACCGGCTATCTTACCCCCACACCGGAACACAATAATGCGAACATTGCTGTTTGGCGGTGGGTTAGCAGGCAAGACGGCTATATAGGTGATAGCTCAGTTGGTAGAGCACTACGCCAGAAACGTAGGGTTGCAGGTTCGAGTCCTGCTTACATTGCAGTGGATCACATTACATTTTCCTGTCATAATTTACCTTTGTGTCAATATTTATAAAATAAATAATAATTCAGTGTATATTCTTATGTACTACCTGCAGGTCAAACACTTTAATGTACAATTTTGGCTGCGATATACTAAATGTCACAAAAAAATTAAAATAACAAATACATTTGCAGATTTTATTAACAAGAGATCAACAAACTTACAAGAGAAAAACAAAATTAATGCATCATCAGTTGTTCCAACTGCCTGCCTGATTATATCAAATGATCAAACAACATTGCTTAACATTTCTGATACCACGCCATGCACCTTTTCTAATGAGAACCTAAGCAGGTCAGCTATGTCCTGTGCATGGCGGGCGTCGAAATCGGTCCTGTTGTTGGGGCATACAAAAACTTGTGTCCACCCATCTTCCCCTACTCCGCAATGTTGACTGCAAACTCGCGTTCCAGATGATATAAAAAAATTTAGTTTGCACAAAAAGTTTATCCTCAATATGTTGGACACCGGCCTGAGATCTGTTCGGGAGCAGCCTGAAAATATACACGCCCCTTCATTTTCTGGCGTACGCAAGAGTGTCCTCGATGTTTCAAAAGTCGACATTTTGCTCTGTTTTCTTTTAATTATTTATTATACAAAGCGACAAACAACTTCTGACAGCGATAGAAGTCATACATGATATATATATTTTTAACAAATGCCTATCACCAAATAAATTTATTTTAGAATGCTTGACAGCATTCTAAGACTGATATTTTAAAGTAGGTCGTTATGCGAAGAAAGCATAATTTAATTCAGTTAAATTGAGTCGAGTGAAGGGAACTGTTATCTTAATAACACGGTTTAATAACACGGTTATCGGTTCTGCAACTGATGTGACCAGCCCAATACCACTTCAGCTTAAACACAAAAGTTTGCAAGTGCTACTAAGTATTGTATTATTCACTTCTTGAGACGAGTCTCAGAATAAAATTGAATGATTATTCCGAAAAACGTACCAATTGTGATCTGTTCTAGTTGTGGTCCGGTTTCAACTCGCCGAAAGGGTGAAACTAGTTCCTCTTTTTGTTCTAGTACATATGTAGTTGGTTGCGTAGAAAGATTATTATTTCTCTTTTGACAACTGCCGTTTTAGACAATTCTTCATTGGCAACTGGTTGCGGAACAGTAATAAGTTTTCTTTTTGAGCAACTAGTTGCGTAGCAAGAATATTTTTTCTTTTTTGACAACTGGTTGCGAAACTTGGTTGCCAAAACGGCCAGAGGGGAAATTTCTACCACAGATAGAGTGTTCCACGGTGATTATTTTCAGATGTGGAGGGAAGTCAGATTCGTCCCCTATGAGGCGGGAGAGTGGAGTGAATAGGGCCAAGTGTCCCTGTTGTGACACCCAGAGACTTTATACATCTCTGGGTATATTTAATATTTTAAATTTATCGTTAAAATTTTATTTTAATGTTCCTACCTACTTAACATTGATTTGGAGTATCTTACATCTCTTATTGTTTTAAGTATTATTTACGAAAAAATGACTTACTGTTGAGTTTCTTTCGGCTTTCTTCTCAACAGCGGTCTCCTCTTGCGAAATGCCGGTAGATTCACAATTTGACTTGTAAAAGTGCCCCTGTGGCCTACTTACTGAATAAATTATTTCATTTCATTTCATTAAACAAATATCAGAAATTATTTTTTTATGTTACTTTTGTATGGTTCTATATAAAAATATGGGTGTATGGCCGAAAAGGTAAAAATCACAACAAGTTTTTTTATTCAGTGAGGTAAATTAGTTCAATTTCGTGAACATTTTCAAATTATTATTATTATTTTAAAAAGCTCATTTAATCTAGTTTCTAAAAATATATGCATGTTGGGCACTTCTGATACAAACAGTAGCTTAAAAAAATATATCTTTACGTTGGCGTAACCAACGTAAATCTCCGAACGCATCCTATTTCGCTTCATTAAATACATTAAATAATGATTATTAACATGCTTTTACGTATAATATTTACTATATACGTCCTAGAAAAACAAATTAATGCAATTAAAACAAAATATTTTTTTGCTTATGTATCACGAGCACACGGGCTAATCTCAACATCGACAATTTATTTAAGTTACTATTTGTATGAAGAGTGCCCTACACAGTGGTTTCAGCTAGAACAAAAGAGCGGTTTCTATGGGGGCGAGTATTATGCTACCACTTAACAATAGATGGCTCTTAAATCAAATAAATGACACAAATGTATATTGCTATGGTATCACTACAGTATTTTTTCTTATAGTAACTCTGGAATAGTTCACTTTTTTCGTTTCAAATTACGCAAAATAAGTTAAATAAATAATCAGTTCAGGTATTTCAAAGTTAGTTTAAATAAAAAGAAATATTCATTAAAGTATTTCACTGTACTTAATTTGTATTTATATTATATAGTAATAAAATAAAATAAAATGTATTATATTCTTACGGTCATAAAATTTGTTGGAAATTTTAATGAAACTCTTTAGTTACCGCAAACGAAACGCTAAGTTGTTATTGTATTGTAGTATTATTATTATTATAGTATTGTACCAAATGTCATTTTCAAATTTCCGTGAACGTAAAAGTGCTTTCTGTGTTTATTTTCTATTATTTACGAGGACTCGGCTGCACTTAGACTAGGGTTGCCATAAGTGTGGGGGCTCAAACCGGGACATTTTAAGAAAAACTGGCCAAGTGCGAGTTTAACTAGCGCACCGAGGGTTCCGACCAAATTTTTATTTACCTATCCCATCTTATTGACCTGGTTAAGTTAAGTTTGCACCTGAAATGTATCACGCCACATACAAACGAGGTGCAAACTTAACGCTACCGAGTTCTTCGAATATGATAGCCACTGTTTGAAAAGGAATAATTTTTTTATGATTTTATTACGAATGTATATGGTTTCAGATTTTCATAAGTATTTGTAGCATGTAACGACATTACTTGCAAAATTTCATAGTTCCAGGTCTTCGGGATGTACCCTATCATTTTGATTCCCTTAAGAGTGTCAGATAGCTTAGTTAATGTTGATTTCGTAAAAATATTTCTTTTTACCAATATTTTGTAATATCAGAATTAACACAGCGGCAGCAGCGCATGCAACACGCTGCGCTCGTAGCCTATAACATGCATTTTCACCTTTGTAGCGAAAAGCATCAACGAACAGAAAACCCGACTGGCGGCTCGCTGGCATTGAATGGCTCTGTTAACAGTTGTTTTGTGTTTAGGGAAGGACTAGACCTTTAAAAGTTACCTATTTTTGTAATGTAATTCGTGAAACGTGCGTCGTTCTATCCAGGGACGTATTTTGAAATTTAGCGTCCCTGGCCTATAAGTTTCGCCGCCCCAAGAAGTCAAGGAAATATTCAACTTTTTTTATAATGGATATTAATTTTTAATTATTTCTTTATATACCAAGCACTTTGTTATAGCAAGTGTAAGAATTTTTCGGCGATGGGGTGCGTAGTAATAGTAACACAATCAGAAAAAAACGCGAGCGTAGCGAGCGCGAAATTTTTCGGCGTGTGTTTTCGACCAAGACTTAATTTAGCGCCCCGGGCCAGGGCCTGGATGACCCTAGGGTAAATACGTCCCTGTTTCTATCCACGTACGATTAGCCTAGCTAGTTTAGTCGATTAGCCACGTAGTCGCGTTTATTATAGGTATATTACTGTTTACCAAGTCCAGTCCTTTGTTAAATAGCTATGATTTTTTTAAACCGGGACAATTTGCTTATCGGCCGGGACGCCGGGACACCATGCTTCAAACCGGGACATGTCCCGGCGTACCGGGAGGTATGGCAACCCTAACTTAGACTCATGATTTCTGCTTGTTGCGTAGACCACTTTTTTGTTTCTGGACTCTGATTTGCCCCTGCGGGGCTAGCATATCTTGCCGCGACTTCACTTGTCGCTCGACTCAGCATCACCTGTCTTACTCGTAAGGCATTGAAGGGAAAGTGACAGGTAGTATTAGTCGCGCGACAAAGAGTCGCGTGTCACAGTTATGGTAGAGCTGCAGGATTGGATAACTTTCGACCATGACGTCGACAAAAATGTGTGCCGCGTTGTGAAAAAACTTGTAAGTATTCCTTTGCCTTCTAAATAAGTTAACAATCTTCAGTAAAATGAAGGTCCTAACAGTTCGTCGAAGTTTTCCTTATAGGTTAAACAGAAACCTAAAATGTTCGTGTTTTTATTTTTGTTTTAAGATGACTTTTATGCAATTATTATGAGCCTAAACTACGTCATTTTATATCTTTAATATCTTTACAGGTTCGAATAACGTCATAACCCATTTTTTCCTGAACCAAGACACGCAAGCAGACAGATTTTATACTACCTATATACCAGATTATATGCAAGTGAAAGTACGTAATTACTTTGTAAAAAGGAATAAATCTACTTACTGCATAAATCTAAAATTGTCTTTTAATTTAATATTCTCTCCTATTTTGTAAATTATAATGCCGTAATTAACCTTTTACATGACAAGAATTCAATATGGCGTTATAAAAAATAATAATTGAACAAGGAGAACTGCTATGTAGCATGTAGCTACAGTCGCGCGTCGTGTATAGTTTTGCCCACTTAACGCCGGTGGCGCTGCAATCGAAATCGTTGACTGATGACTCTATTATAAAACATTCAATATACTCTATGGTGCCCAATATGTATATGTTTTTAGAAACTAGATTAAATTTGCTATTTCGCAATATTTTTGTTAGTTGTAAATATTCAGGAAATATAACTAATTTATCTCCCTGAATAAAAAAAAACTTGTTGTGATTTTTACAATTTCGGAAAATCAACCATATTTTTATATGGTACTATGAATAAAAAACATGAAAAATGAATTGCTGATATCTGTTTTACACGAAAACGATACCACACAAGTCCTAGTAGCGTTATCTGATCAGTAATATAAAAAGAAAAAGAGGACTCCTTTGTCCTATTCACCCCGCTTTCCCGCCGCACAGGGGACGAATCTGACTTCCCTCCACATCTGAAAATAATCACCGCAGAATACTCTATTTGTGGTAGAAATTTCGTGGTTGTATCCCGATGTACACAATTTCGCGACTTAGCAAAATGTACTAGAACACGCAGGCTAAGCTTAACATCAACATTTTTTTCAAGGTATTTTTTGTATGAGATGTGCCCAATTTGTATACATTTTTAAAAACAAGATTAAATTTGCTGTTTAGTAATATTTTTTTAAATTGTAAATATTCAGGATAGATATCTAATTTATCGTCCTGAATAAAAAAAACTTGTTGGGATTTTTACCTTTTCGGCAATAAACCCAAATTTTAATATGAAACTTTTCTTAAATAACATAAAAAATTAATAGCTGATATCTCTATTTTACACGAAAACGATGTCGCACAAGCCCTAATAGCCTTTACTGATCAGTAATAAAAAAAAAGAAAAAGAGCAGTAGGTACTTGGTCCTCTTCACCCCGCTCTCCCACCACACAGGTAACTTCCCTCCACATCTGAAAATAATCACCGTGGAACGCTCTATGTGTGGTAAAAATTCCATGCTTGTAACAGTTGTAACCCGATGCGCACAATTTCGCGGCTTAGCAACTCTACTATATCACTTTGATTCCTTTGAGAGTGTTGAAATGTACGGCCGTATCTTTTTTTCACGTTAACGTAGAAGCTTGATTTTTTTCACAGCTAAGGGACCCTAGACCTCTTTTTTTTATATATACATATATAGTGTTAATTTCAACTCGATACCTCCACGCGTTCTCGAGATAAAGGGTCTTGACAGACAGACAGACAGACAGACGGACGGACGGACAACAAAGTGATCCTATAAGATTTCCGTTTTTTCCGATTGAGGTATGGAACCCTAAAAAACAAGGTGATAAAGTGTAACTTATATTATTAAAATGGACAAGTTAGTATGAAACACGAGCTCACACGGGCTCACAACCTCCATACAGAATATCGTCAATTTATGGTTTAGACTTTAATACGGTGAATAGAGACTAAAGTACTATGTGTGACCTTACAAACGGTCCGGTAGTTTTGAATTTTTAATATGTTGTCTAGGATGGTTAGTCAGTGCTTAAAATGCAAAATGCACAATTCCCCCCCCTCCGCGCCCGCCGCCATTTTGAAAAAACCGGCACTCTCTTCATATTTTTGCTCATATCTTCCTTTAGGAGCATTTTAGCTAGAAGAAAGTTTCGACAATGTTATAGACAGTTGAATTTACTACATTCTCCAGTTTATATTTTTTTTCTAAGACAGATAGTTACGGAGATATCCACATCTAAAAAAACGTAAAAAATCGCAATTTCCTACTGAAAAACAAACTTCTGGATTATATCTTCGTTTAGGAGCATTTTAGCTACAACAAAGCTTGGGCAATGTTGTAGAGAATTAAATTTACTATAATTTACACTTCAAATTTTGTTTCAAGGACGGTTAGTTACGGAGATATGCACATTTAAAAAACAGGAAAAGTCGAATTTTCCGAAAATTTCTCAAAATTCTTGGTTTAGAACGCTGTCATTCAGTTATGGGCTAGTCTAGGACAAATTAAAACATGTAGGAAATATAATTGCTTATAAAACTCATGTCCATTTTTACATACATTTTCGGAATACGTGACTTTATTTTTTACATAACTCCGTAATTATCTGTCCTAGAAACAAAATTTGAAATGTAAATTATAGTAAATTTAATTCTCTACAAAATTGCCGAAGCACTGTTCTAGCTAAAATGCTCCTAAACGAAGATATAATCCAAAAGTTTGTTTTTGAGTTGGAAATTGCAATTTCTTAAGTTTTTTTAAATGTGCATATCTCCGTAATATCTGTCCTAAAAACAAAATATAACATGAAAAATGTAGTAAATTTAACTCTCTATAATATTGTCGAAGCTTTCTTCTAGCTAAAATGCTCCTAAAGGAAGATATGAGCAAAAATATGAAGAGAGTGCCGGTTTTTTCAATATGGCGGCGGGCGCGGAGGGGTGGGAACTGTGCATTTTGCATTTTAAGCACTGCCTAACCATCCTAGACAACACATCAAAAATTCAAAACTACCGGACCGTTTGTAAGGTCAAAATCCTTTATTCACTGAATTACTTGTTCCCCCGCACTAAATTGTCAGACGGACGTATACATTGCGTGCTCCTAAAGATGTTGTGTGAATAGTTGCCATGTTAAGCTAGTAATGTATAATTGTCATAATATACTGATCTAGACACGCGGCAGCGTGTCCAGCCAAGTTCACCGCAGGAACTGGCGAGCAGCAGCCGTGTGTTATATTACACGAACCGTTTGGAGCCACTTTTGACCCCTCAATAACTCCAAATCTATTCAACAGAAAAAAATGAAATTTGGCTTATGTATTTAGGTCCCTGAGAACAACTAGAACCACAAATTTCATAAATGTAGATGAAATAGTTATTGAGATATTGACGTCCAAAAAACGGCATTTTTATCACTGACTGACTGACTCACTAGTAATCAAAAACCTAACCCACTTCCAGGTGACCTAGAAAGATGAAATTTGGCATTCAGCTTGGTAATTGTGTGTGTACACATATAAAAATCAAAAACAGTGATATTTTTTAGTTTTATTATTATTATTATTTATGCTTGTTGCCTCAGAACTCCGTCATTTACTAACCGATTTGGAAAATTCTTTCTTTGTTTGTAAGATGGCACTCTCTCTCTCACACACACACCACACACACACACACACACACACACACACACACACACACACACACAACACAGACAGAGAAGGTTAATAAATTGCCGTGGCGCGGGGACGGATAGCGAAGCGCGGGAGCGCGGCGTGGCGAGGAGCGGTCCGGCCCCTCCCTCTACCCCGCGTCACTCTAGTCAAGACAGGTGGGGCGTCAATTCAAATTTCTGTACAAAAAGTAATGATATCCCATCAAAAACATAAATGTTAAATTAGAGCCAAGTTCTCGCATGCAACGTTGTCTGTCGACTTCGCCGACAAAAGAATTGAGATCTATATGGGCGCCAAGTTCTTTGCCCTAAATTTTTTAGATACAAGGACATGCGACATACTCAATGCATTTATTTTACTTGGGGTGTAATTCAATATCAAGATTTGACTTGGCTAGTTTTCACAAACTGACTTAATTTTATCAAAGTAACATAGTATTATTATCAAGCTAACAGTATAAGTAACAGGACGTACACTAACTTGCGTACATACCTTTACGAAAATAGGTTAATGATTAGACAAATGTAATATACATTTATATGTAAAAACTAGCCAAGTCCAGTCTTGATATTGAATTACACCCCAAGTAAAATAAATGCATTGAGTATGTCGCATGTCCTTGTATCTAAAAAATTTAGGGCAAAGAACTTGGCGCCCATATAGATCTCAATTCTTTTGTCGGCGAAGTCGACAGACAACGTTGCATGCGAGAACTTGGCTCTAATTTAACATTTATGTTTTTGATGGGATATATTTTACGAAATATTACAAAATACCGAATTCTATTACTTCCCAGTGAAATAAAACTGTATCAGGTATCTTTTTTAGTAGCAGATCTCGCCTGTGACGATTATAATGGCACAATTTGGCATATTTCTAATTTTTTGGCACATAATTACTCAAGCACGTTCGTACGGTAACTAAGTGACTGTTGACACCATGTTGACATGAAATTTGGGCTTACGCTCGGTTACGCGTGCCCCGCCCAATACCCAGTCTATAGTATTCTTATGGTCTGTGATAATGAGTCAACTAGCCTAATGTTAATTTTCTTGCGCAGATGCTGGTCCACAACGGGCAGATCTTGTATGGGAGGCTTCAGGTACCGGCGATGTCGTACCCCGACATAGCGGAGGCCACCCTTGCTGTGGGACCCTTTAAGAGACTGAGGAAATATTCTAGAAAATTCAGGTAATTTAGGTATACCTACTAGTGGCTCTGTGAGACCTCGATATATGGTTGAAATTTGTAATTTTTAACGTTTTCGACCCCAATACTCCGCCATTTTGAAAAATAAAACGAAAATCGAACCGATTAAGAGGCCTTATTCCTTTTAATTTTTTTTTTTTATAGACAAATATATTGTTAATTTCAACCAACATTTTGAAGTGAATAATACTTTTCCCAGAGTTCTAGGTAGTAACATAGCTATTTCATGCTTTCATTGCGTGCAGTCGAAAATAAGTTGAAAAGACTAATTTTCCGCGTGAATTTTGTCAATGTCGAGTAGTATTTGAAACAAAAATTATCAATGAATAGTTCAAACTGTAGGTTTCAAATATATACCAATAAATCCCAATAGCCCTGTTCTAGGTAGTAACATCAATAGTATGACAAGAAATATGTTTGATCATGGAGAAAAATGTCTAAAACAATCAGCATTTTAAAAGGAATAAGGCCTCTTATAATCGATATAATTAACGGATCTACTCGCAAAAATTCATGAGTATCTGTCGTGAAATGCGATCCCTAGGCGAGAGCAAACGGACGAAGAAGTCTAGGCCAAGCTGAAACGAAAATCCACGCTCGCTCGGTTGACTATTCTAACAGCCACAGGTGTCATTAAGTCATTCGAAAAAAAAAAAAATACCGATGTCTAATTTTTTTTTTTTTTTTTTTACTTTCGTTAGCATGGTAGGACTTTAGAGAGCTCCTCCTCCTTCAGTCGATATCCTCAATGCTGAGGGTCGTGGCCTCTCTGAATAACTTTTTCTTGAACTATTTTGCGCCAGCTTACTCTATCCTGGGCTGCATGGATGGCTTCGTAAATTGAGGGAGAGAGCTGTGGAACCGATATTAACATTAAAATACAATTGATACTCATACTCATAAGTGTTAAGGACAATGTCAGAAGAATATACAAAGACCTGATTGGTGTAGGCATTGTTTTTTTCGCCACCATAAAATACGTAAATATTTGCGACTAGGCCGGGGGCCGACTGTAAGAAACCCTACCTTATAAAAAAATATAAAATACGTACTCTGTAGTTGTAGCTGACTTTTAGTCTTCCTTGCTTTTAGTAGCTTCAACTGCTCTTGGTCGGCCGCGGCTTAAATTGGCAAATTTTGCGCAAATGAAAAAAAAGTGGTGCAAAAATTCATCAAAAAAAACCTCATCGAAAAATAGAATGAAACTTGTATTGATAGGAAAGCGACCTTTTGAGGACAGTAAAAAAAGTGGTCGGCCAAATCCTGTGTTGGCAGGTTCTTGTGTCCGACCGACATTTTACCTAATCGAAAAATTTAACGCTACTAAAAGTCAGCTACAGAGAAGGTATTTTCTTTTTTTTTTATACGTTAGGGTTTCTTGCAGTCGGCCCCCGGCCTAGACTTTTCCTATGTTTTCTGGAGTAAATTGGGTTCAGTAAATTGGGTTCTATATTTATCGAATATCCATTTATAACAAGAAAATGCATGATATTGACAATTAATAGAGTTAAATCAGGAGTTTGATATATTGTAAAAAATATAATATGTATAATTCTAGTCATTTAATGCTTGGGAATGTTAACCACAATAGGTAACCATAAAGGCAGTTTGGAATGAAATATATGAATGAGTATGAGTAATGTGAATATCGGCTTCATTGCTCTCTAAAGTCCTACCGTGCTAACAAAAGTCCGTTGCCTAGTCATTATAACATAAATATTGACACAAAGGTAAAATTATGAAAGAAAATTTAAATCTGATCTACTTCAATGTAAGCAAGCCTCATACCTGCGGGAAACGGTCGCAGGTTCGAGTCCTATACTTAGAGCATAGACAAATGGAGATGCCATAACGTAAACACTTCGAAAAAAAATAATCGCCAATTTTAGCTGGGGGCGAGGTAAGCACGTACAGCACACCACCAAAATATGAATAACTCAACAGTACCCATACCATGAGTTTACGGTGACAGTAGGACAGTACTCGCTAGCCACTCCGAAAATGATTTGTATGGAGAAGTGTAGTTCTGCAAAGTAACAAAGTGCAAATCGTTTACTCTGTCGTTAGCGACCCTCAGGAGAAAAATGCACAAAACGCAAAATGTACACTACACGCAAAATGTAACTAATAGGAAAATGTACAATTCGCACAATGTACCCCAAGCATATTGTGAAATACGCGGAACGTCCACGAAGCAAAAAGTACATTCGCAAAATGTACATATCGGAAAATGTACACTACTCGCAAAATGCACATTACACGAAACGTGCAGTACGCAATTAGCCGCACACGCAAAATGTACAAAATGCCATAATGCAGGGAAAAGGATCCAACCCACACGTGTATTGTATAGGTAATATTTGGGTTTGGAACCTTCTGTCAAAAGCAAAAGTCACACATTTCAATTGTGATGTCTCGTGGATTGGATCCTTTTCCCTAAACTAAGTACATCAAAAGATGACGCCACTTGAATAGCAGGCTTTTCAGTTTTTGTACATTTTGCGTGTGCGGCTAATTGCGTACTGCACGTTTCGTGTAATGTGCATTTTGCGAGTAGTGTACATTTTCCGATATGTACATTTTGCGAATGTACTTTTTGCTTCGTGGACGTTCCGCGTATTTCACAATATGCTTGGGGTACATTGTGCGAATTGTACATTTTGCTATTAGTGACATTTTGCGTGTAGTGTACATTTTGCGTTTTGTGCATTTTGCTCCTGAAGGGTTAGCGAGTACTGACACGTCAACTCATGGTAAGGGTACTGTCACAAACTTCACAGGTACGCAGTGGACGCAACTATAGGCGTCGATTTATTTGGATCGTGCTGTGTCTACTCCGTGATTATAGCCCGCACTATCAAACAAATATTAGAAGATTCCAACGCTATAGACTTTAATATTAACATTCGAACATTGATTGCATTTCTGATCATACCATGCGTCTTGATCTGTATGATAACAGCATTGAAATATTTGGCGCCGTTTTCAATCGTTGCTGATGTTTTTATTGGTGAGTAGCGACCCATAAACATATAAATATGTATTTATATACCTAGATAATATATATTTTAATACCTAAATAAAATAATAATGAAAATATTATTAGTATGTAAAAATATTAAAATCTGCTCCATTCGTGCCATGTTCCAAGTGTGACAAGAGACATGAGTCAGAAAACGCTAAAAAGTTAATTTACACGAAAAATATTTGCGGTAATAAATACGTAAGTCAATTTGACACTTAAACGTTTGAGCAATGACTTCTTTTGTACGAAGTAATTATGTTGTTGTAAATTATAAATAAGCGTTATTGGCATCTACTTGAACATGACAACGGAGCCACTTTTTTGTAATCTTTTGAGAAATAGTATTTTATGGAATAGTTATATTGGTCACTCAACTTTTTTCTGTTGCTCGTTGCCTGGTGATGTCCCCTGGTTGACTCTTTAAAACTACGATTTTCGGTGGCAATATTCAAAACTTTGTAATCGCAGCAGTAATAAGCCCATTCTTATTTAGAGTCATGAAAATACCAAAATTCAAAATTATCAACAAGTTTCTAAGAATTTTAATCAACACTGTCTCCTGGATAACAACAACGGGCCAGAATAACAACAAGAAAAAGTTGATCCACCCATATAAGAGGGGTCGAAAAAAGCGTTTTGACTTTCTTATACTACGTTTGCATCCACATCTACGATAGTACCTACAAAAAGTGAAAAGTTAAAACGATAACATGCGACACGCATCAGTTAACAGTGCTAACGATAATATGACGTCGCCAAAAAAGCATTTAGTGCTTTTTTGGGCAGCAGACTAAACAAGCCTCACGAAATCATGGGTGAAGCTAAACGAGCGTAATTAGAGTCGCGTAAATCGGTCGCGCCATACATCATGCGCCATACTTGATCATGTCATACTGATTAGTATGGCGCGACCGAAATTATGCGACTCAAATTACGCTCGGCTGGCTTCAAGTGTATCTCATATTAGAAAAAAAAACTGGAGTATATAGAGACTTTTTTCTCTGTATGGTGATCTGTGCATCTTTGCCGCAAGTAACGTATTTTCATATCATTACAGTGACTGTGGCCATAGCTACTATAGTCTACGGTACACAAGCGGCAACCAAGTCTCCTACGGAGTTCCCATTGATCAAGAACGTCCAAGGCTTTCTGGAGTTTGTCGGGGTGTGCGTGTTCAGCATGGAGGGGGTGGGAGTATCCATGCCCATCGAAAACCACATGACGGAGCCGAAAAGGTTCCCTACGGTGCTTTGTGGAGGTTAGTGTTGTAATTTATTGGGTTCAAAAAAATATAAATCGGTTTATTGAGTGTCCAAATACTCCATTATTATTAATACCCGACATGACAGGTGAACCACCACCACCAATGAACCCAGGCAAAGTCACGGCTAATCAGGTAGCAACCCAACTGCTGCTTAATGGGAAACCCACCAGTCGGATGCCGAAACTGCCACCAATACCCGCAAAGCAGCAAAAGCACACCGATCTGAGTAAGCCATTTACCCATCACGAGTTTGAAGTAGCCGTCAAAACGCTAAAAAACGGTAAAGCCGCTGGCATTGACGATCTGACTGTGGAGCAACTCAAACATCTTGGACCGAGGGCCAGGCACTGGCTCCTCGAGCTATTTAACAACTGCCTGTCGGCGCAAAAAATACCAAGGGTGTGGCGCAAATCGAAGGTTATCGCGCTTCTCAAACCTGGAAAGGACCCCTCGGACGCAAAAAGTTATCGGTCCCATATCCCTATTGTGCCACACCTACAAGCTGTTTGAACGCCTTCTTCTGAACCGCCTCGCTCCCATCGTGGAACCGCTTCTAATCCCGGAACAAGCTGGTTTCCGACCAGGAAAGTCATGCACGAGCCAAACGTTAAAGCTAACACAGCACATAGAAGATGGTTTCGAACTCGGCATGGTGACAGGCGTGGTCTTCGTGGACCTAACAGCTGCTTATGATACGGTGAACTTACGGCGGTTGCTCTCAAAGGTGGGTAATATGACTGAGGACACCAGTTTCATAAATATCCTTCGCGAACTGCTCCACAACCGCAGATTCCAAGTCCACCTCCAATCGCAAAAAAGCCGCTGGCGCTCACAAAAGAACGGTCTCCCGCAGGGTAGTGTGCTTGCTCCGATCTTATTTAATATATATACTAACGATCAGCCTGCTCTGCACAGAACTCAGCGGTTCGCGTACGCAGACGACCTAGCAATAGCGGCCCAAAGTGACAACTTCGAAGACACGGAAGAAACGCTATCAGCGGCCTTAGAGGATCTCACGACGTACTACGAAAACAACTGCCTGAAACCGAATCCCGCAAAAACTCAGTCGTGTGTGTTTCATCTTCGAAACCGGGAAGCAACTAGACCATTCAATGTTAGCTGGAATGGTGTCGCTATCGAGCACTGCCTAACACCGAGGTACCTGGGAATAATCCTAGACAGGACACTATCCTTTAAAAGCCACTGCATAAAGACACGCCAAAAGGTTAGCTCACGTAACTGTCTGCTGAGGAAACTTACGTCAACACACTGGGGCTCTTCGGCACACACCCTTCGTACAACAGGCCTGGCGCTGTGCTTTTCGGCGGGAGAATATGCGTGCCCGGTGTGGCACCGTTCCTCCCACGCAGGGCAAGTTACCTCGGCGCTCAACGATACCTGCCGCATAATAACTGGTTGTCTCAAACCCACTCCACTTGACAAACTGTACCCTCTAGCGGGAATAGCACCACCGGAGACCCGCAGAGAGGTGGCATGTAGCGTCGAAAAACTTAAACAGGAAATGGACCTAAGACATCTCCTCTATAGCCACAATCTGCCACCCTCCCGTTTAAAGAGTCGACGGAGCTTTGCGAGGTGTACGACGGCTACCAGGGTTTCGCCATCCGAGCATAGACTTACGCACTGGCAGAACAATCGCGCACCACCAGACGACTATGTTCGGCCCGCCGAGACGCTCCCTGCTGGACATAAGCAGCCATGGCCGATCTGGAGAGCTTTAAACAGATTGCGTTCCCAGGTTGGCCGGTGCAAAGATAACATGCTAAAATGGGGCGCCCTTAGCGGCTCGGACGCCAGATGTGCGTGTGGCTCAACCCCCCAAACGATGGCGCACATGTTGTCTTGCCCAGCAAGCCCTTACACGTGTTCCGAGCAGGACCTACGAGACGCGACACAGAGGGCCCTGAACGTCGCCACTTTCTGGTCCCGCACTGTATGATATTATGAAACCATCGACACGAGAAGAAGAAGAAGAATACCCGACATGGTAACGGTATAGTTGAAGAGTAGAGAAAACTTCTGTAGTATGAAGGTCTTGCTGGTTCTATGAATGGTCTTTCGACCATTGTACAGAAAACAGTGTTCGTTCGTAACTAGTTTCGTATAAGAACAAAATAGTTTTCGTTCACAACCGGTTTCGAACAAGACCGAAAAAGTTTTCTATCACAACTTGTTACGATACTCCGGTTACGTACGCAGCCGAAGAGGTTGTAACTGGTTACAAAATGGGACTTTCCCATTACCGATTCGTAACCGCGGTTGGTAAACAGCTTCGAAATGAGAAAAAAACCCGTTTTAACTGGTCGCAAAACGGGACTTTGCTATTACCTACCTGTTCTCGTTACCATCATCTCGTATGGCTTGCCGATGGGTTGGAATAATGCTGACCTCTTATAGTTGTAGCAATTTACAAATACTTTTCTTTTGTAAACATTACTACGTAAGTAAGTGTAAAGAAAAATAACCTTTATTCATTACTCTAACAGAAGTAACCCTTTTCTTCTTTTTTAATTCAGGTATGAGCGTCGTTGTGGGCATAGTGATGATTGTTGGATTCTTCGGTTACTGGGGTTTCGGGGAAGCGGCTCTCTCCCCTGTCACCCTCAACTTCCCTTGGTCCACGTGAGTAGCTGGCTTCAACGAGAACACATCGTGTTCCCAGGAATAACTGAACGAATTACTATAAATAAAAACACCAAAATCATTGAAGATGTGTATGTAATAAGGAGTTCGTTCGATTCCTGGTGAACCTTCGTGTGATCGTCACCAAAATAGGACCAACTTGCAGTAACAAAACAATATTTTCCAAATCAGTTAATAAATGACGGAGTTCACTTCAGAGGTAACATAAAAAATACTGAATTGAAACCTTCCTATTTTCAAAGTCGGTTGAAAATATAATGAAGTTTTCCCATTGGTAAATTCTGTTTGCGCACATATTAGCTCACAACCAATAGTAGATGCACAGTGATACACTAACCGGCAAAACCTTGACGGCGCAGTAGCCGATTTACGTATAAATGTACATGCACAGATACGCCATTTTGTTCAAAAAAATTGCCTGGAACTATATTCATGAAGTTCTATATCACACTAATATAATAAAGACGAAGTGTTTATGTATATGTTTCTTATTTCTTTAAGCTCAAATGGCTGGACCAATTTAGATTTTTGGTATGTTAGTAGCTGACACTGGATAAACACAAATAGCCTATTTAACTTTTTATCCCGAAAAAAATAGTGTTCCCGTGTGACGAACGGGCAACACCGCGCGGTGCAGCTAGTAAATAATAATCCTTTACTTTTCCAGGTTCCCTATAATCCTGAAGGCGTTCATGGCTCTCATGATCTGGGTCACCTTCGCCCTCAACTTCTGGGTGCCCTTCGATCTCGTCTGGTTCTATCTGAAAAAGAGGCATCCGCAGAACAGGTGGTGGTTTTGGGAGAGAGTCTACAGAACTATCATGGTCGTCCTCGTCATCATCATTGCCGTCATCTTCCCTAATGTCGGATCTTTCATGGGATTCGTGAGTTCAAACATGTTTTCCAATCCAAAACTCACTAAAATTTCTGTCACTGTTCTGCAAAACTTCGTATCTAGTAAGTAGATTGACACTGAGACACGAGCTTTCTTTTAAGAAAGAACTTGTTACTTAGTGAGATTTCGTTGTCTCCAGACGATATGAAGGAGACAGTGGAGACAGCTTTCGAAATATTCGAGCATTTCTCAAAAAGTTTGTACATTTACTTTACGTCTTTGTCCGGGCCGGTTCAGTTTATTTATTTCAGTTTATCAGTTTATTTATTGCTTTCATAGGTATATTGCAAGATGGTAAATATTAAACTTATCCGCTATGAAACCCTGTATAGGGCACTGCAACGTTAACAGGAAATGTATTCAACAGTTAGCAACTTAATCTAGTAATAAGTATTATAATACAATCTTATTTTCTATATAACAAAAATTAAGTATAAGCTCTACTACAGTCTCGACAAAATTTACATAGCCTATTATTAAATTCAATAAAACCTATATGTATTTTACTTATAACTTAACAATAAACTCTACTATTTCAATATGGACGAATGATATTTTTACAACAACAACATAGGTACAAATAATTTATTATTATATTCAAAAAACTCTTGTATGGTATAAAAACAAGTATCAACTAGATATTTTGTGAGTTTTTTGATAAATATATTGTATTTTCCTTCATTTCTAAGAGTTTTTGGGAGGTTATTGTAAACTCTAATGCACATTACGTATGGGCCAGAACTATGCATTTTTAATTTAGAAAATGGTACAGGAATATTATCTCTGGGGCGCAAGTTTGTGGTTGTTGGGTCCTTCGGTGTTGGAAAGAGGAGGGGATGTTTTCTTAGAAATTTGCATACTTCAAGTATATATAAGGAGGTCAGGGTAAGGATATTGAGTTTGCAGAAATGGGGTCTGCAGCAATAATATAGTTCGAAGCTTGTAATAAATTAAGAGACGATATCTAATATAATCTGACCTTGAAAACTTAAAAATAAGTTTAGTATCTCTAAGATAATATTATTGTCTGAAATCATAATGCATAATATAATTTTATAAAAATATTTTAAAATATTGGGTAGGTCTCATTTGTATGGCAATGCAAATGTCCCCTTAACAAAATTGTAGTTAAATTATCGATTTTCTGTAACAAAACTTAGTGTTTCGGGTTGAGTGTTGTGTTTCATTACAAAAGAGATATCTCAGAATTCATAAAAAATAAGTATTGTTGTCGTTATTTAACGTATATATTTATAATAAAAGATAATAATTTGTCCTAGAAAAAGTTCCAATTTTGTTTGTTACCCTATTTTCATAGAATTATGGGGTTTTCTTAATTCAATTGTAGTTTCATAGGAAACTGGCAACAATAGGGATATTTTTAAGAGTGTCCATCTTGGCATGTTGACAGTCTATCAAACGCAGCGGTAGAAATACGCTCGCCGTTGGTGGTAACCGAAAATTAGAACTTGTTTGTTACGGGATAACTTGGTAAGTTTCACTTTCTCTTCAGTTTTGTTTCAACTCATAACTTAATCATATTATTACGACTAAGATACAGTACATACAATATTCGAGTTATTCATTAAATTAGGTTAAAATATTTTTAAAATGTCCGAGCATCACTTCGTTACCTTCTTTTTAGTTACTTTTGAATCGTTTCGTATGACTAGGAAGTGAAGGTAACAAAAAAGAAAGTCTGAGGAGTAGTATAGACTATAGAGAATGACGTAATACAATATATATATTTCTCTTAAAAAAAAATAATAAAAATATTTTCAATTTTAATAAATCATATATTATAAAGCAACAGTTTCTGATTTTGAATTAAATGATATTATTGATTTATTTTCTAGCTGAAGAAAAAAATGAGCCTTTTTTAACGTTTCTTTTTATTTTTATACTGTACAAACGATATGTTTATTATCATTGGTAATTGTAAATATTAATTGTTAAATAAAACCATTTACGTCACCCTTGACCGTAAAGCGGGATTTACGCCCGCTTCGCGGGACGAAAATCCCACATCCCGGCCAAGACAAGACGTAAAACTTTAGACAAACCACGGGCGGTAATTCATAAAGCCCCAGATTGCATATTTGGGTGAATCAACTTTTAACTGCACCTTGTTGCTATGGTTACGCAAAAATTTTCCCTCGGACAACCTAAGCATTTTTCTATGAAACAGTATGAAGATGTCACTTGGACAAAACGGGGACAGAGTAAACAACACAAAAAAGTTGATTCACCCATTTATAAGGATGGGTCTTTTTTTTCTTTTTTAATTTCTAACGGACACAGTTGAAAAAAGGTACCATTTAGCCTCCTGACTTCCCGTGTCCTACACATAGTACATAAACTTCAATTAAATACTTGGAGCCAAGTTATATTACGTAAATAATAAGTAATTATTATTATTATAAGTAATTATTATTTATTATTATTATACAATAATGTACAAGTAACAGAAAATAAAAACTTAACACTACTAACTACTAAGTACAAAAAAGCTAAAATTAACTAAACTAAAACAAATTCAAAAAAACTGCTCCCCTTTGGCATGGTACCGAAAATGCTGGCAGCATTTCCTCGCTGAACAGCTATGCTGATACGCTGTGCGAGGAAGCTGCCAGCTCTCCGGTCCCCAGTGGTCTCTTGAAGCCTTTTAGAGAGCTCCTTGTGAAGTTTTTGGGCGCTGGGACCCCATGGACCTAGGGTCTCTACCCCAAAAGGTACAAAATTGTATTCGGGGCCGAGACCCCTATATTTGGTGCTCTTTAGTTTTTCGGCCGCCTCAGCAGCCGCGCCCGCTCTACCCGATGTTCCGTGAAGGTGGGACAGCGCCAGTGTGTTCACACAGGTGGCATCCCATACAAGCACACGTCCCAGCCTCCACGGAACCAGGGACATCCCGTCCGATCTCTTGCCATCGTCCCTGGCGATGCCCGTTGGCTCCAGTAGCGCCGGCACGTTGACGGTGGCAAGAGAGCGGCGGATAATGTCGTTCAGAGTGGCATGTCTCGAGAAGCGGCCTGCACTTTTCTGGCAAGAGAGGCCATGGTGACCCAGTGAATCGACCGCGCTGCCGCAAGAGCATCTGTGAGGCGCACAGATAGGCACCCCGAGTCGCAGGCAGGTGGATATGCGGAGTGTGTCGGGCTCTAGACTAGAAACGTACCAGTGTTGGCAGAGGGGAAAGCGTGCAGCTAGTGACCCAATTCTTTCGTGCACGCTGCCAAAATTCTGGCACGTTCAGAGCCCGTACTTCGACTTAGGAGGGAGTCATATGTTAATTTTGATAGGATGTCGTCCCAGGTCCTTTGCGATTTCAAATTTTCTGGGAAGTCCTCTCCCGGGCAGGCAATGGACCAAGCTCTTTTGGCCTCCGATAAGCCCGCAGTCTCATAGTTTAAGGCAGAGAATGCCTTCAGAATTTTGCCTATGAGAACTGCCGAGCTGTGGGCAGAGGACAGAAAAGCTGATGCGGATATGGAGGAAATTTTGCGGATCCCTATCCCAGCAAAGCGAATGGGAAGAGATGCTTGGGTCCAGGATTCTTCGCTGAGCTGAATATTTAAAATAGATTCCAGGTTGGCTTTGATTAAGTCATCTAGTTGGGTTAGTATTAAAATTTGGAATTTAGTGAATGAGCAGCAGCGAAGTACATACGTGAATTTTGGGACAAAAAGGCAGAATTTAAGTATAGTAATTGCGAAATGAGGACTAATTTCGAGTAGGCGATTTTCGTATTTTTTGAATTTCGAAACACATTCTGAAATAAAGCTCGGAAAAGAATCTTCGAAAATAGGGGCGCCTAGGAGGCTGAGGGAATATCTGTCTACTATTTTTATGTTCGGTGTTAGAAGATCAAATTTGTAATTCACTTGAAGAATATTTAAGTTTGGGTTTTGTACAAAAAGTTCACACTTGCTAAAGTTAAGCTCTAAACCAATTAATTGAAATTCGGTTTTGATGGTCAAAAGGTCAGATATTAACGTATCCAGGTCGCCTCCGAGGGTTCCGTCGTCCAAGTACCAAACGTTAAATTTGGATTTTAATTTTTTAATAATGGGGTTAATAGCCAAACTGAATAATGCCGGCCCGAGAGGATCGCCCTGCTGGCAGCCAACTTCTGAGGACAAAACATTTTCACGGTAGATGAGGTGTGAAGGATCTGCATAGCAAAGAAGAAGGAAATTGTAAATTTCGGGAATATTGTTTTTGACTTCTGCCAGCAGGGTGTCTCTATTTACAGAATTGAAAGCATTTTTTACATCAATTTTGACCAGTGCATCGCAGGGTTTGATGGAGAGGTACGTACGCAAGGCATGGACGGCTGCCTCACACCCTCCCTTTACGCCGAAACCGAGTTGTATGGGTTCGAAAACGGACTGTAATTTTGAAGAAATATACCTTACAGCAATTTTGGATGCGAGACGTCTAAGTGTAGACCCAACGGCAATTGGTCTCACCCCACCGTCCTTTTTAGTGAGGGCGGGTTTGCGCCGTATAAAGTCGAAACTACCTGTAATACTACTACTACTATTACTATTCTACTACTTCAATTAATAGTTAACTGTCATATATTTGTCATAAAGCTAAAATTAAATTGACAAATTATGAATGCTGGTCGTCAGGAGGTTAGTGCCATTAATGGATACATATTGTTATTTATTTTTATATTTCCGTTTTATTGCCTCCGGATTACTCCAGAAAAAAGTTCCTAATGTATGGAGCACTAAAAAAAGTGGCCTTGTATATTTTTTTTCGTTGTATTTCGTTTTGTGATGCCCTACTTATTATACTCAGAATAAAAATAAATTTAAATATTGGGCCAAATTTATAATAATAAAACCAGACTTCATAACGCTCATTTAATATGGGCATTTCTATACTAACTTAAAAAGATTGCCGTGTAGGTACTGTAATACTCTGATTTTACTGTACTTTTTGATGTTTAATTTTATTATTATTTGGATTCTTTATTGTGATCTGATCACATCTACAAGTAGTCAAAACTGCATTTTGTGATTTATTGTATTGTTCCTATAAACAATACTCTTGAATAATAATAAAAGAAGATCTCATGTCAATTCTGCTTGAATTGGCACATTATTTAAGCACTAGTTAATCTGTATGATTATTTTTTGTGATACAAAACTAATAATTATATAGTAAGAAATGTAATTACTATTAAAGTAAGTTGTTAAGCATCTAATTAATATTGTAAGTGTACTAATTGTACACTATGCTTAATAGTTCCGATTTTGTTACCAAGGTTCCTATTATTCTTACTGTCCCTTGAAAATATTACAGGTTTTTGTTGTTTTTGTTAATTATTTGTTTAATAACATATATTTAATACATGTTTAAAATATAATTTAGATGGTCTAATAAATTGTTCTTCAAAGATATTTTAAATAACTCAATTTAATACGCGTGATATTGTAATTTCAAACCTGAGTTTTGGCTAAATGGTAACGTACAATACGATTAAAATCAGTTAACGATTCGGATTGTATATTTATCTTGCTCGTACTTATGCGATTTTAATAAGAGCGTGCGAGAGAGGGATAAAAGCCGAATCGTTAACTGATTTTAATCGTACTGTACAAGAGTATAGTTACCATTATATATTTAACTTATCGGAATATAGTAAGCAATTTTTATGAAAAAATATACGCGTGTTGGTTATTACTATGTTAACTAATAAATAAATTCAATGTAATTCGTATGTGTTTATTTTATTTCCCGTTTGAATTAGGGTAACAAAACCGGAAATTTTGATTGCCTCGGCTCAATTAAATAAACTTTACCTACAGTTAAAATTACACATCTAATCTCTGTCAAAAATTAATAAACTGAATCCTTACATAACAGTTAAATAATATGCAACAACAAAATCATTAAAATGTGATATTTTTTCTTTTTTACGACTATCCGAGAAATGTACAAACTTTTTGAGAAATGCTCATTCAAATTTTATAATTAAACAACCTGTGGCTGAGATGACAATACTTACAAAAGTTACTTTCTCTAGCTCGAAACAAAATCGCATTTTGTTCACTGGTTATCTCGCAGCAAAATCGCCATGTTTGAGCTGGTGGGGTGAAAATATTTTTTTTACCATTAAAATGTGTTTAGTAGCATTGAGACAGCATAAATCATGATATCTAATAATTATATCGTTTTCTATAATTTGACTTAGACTAAGAATTTTTGTACAATAAGCGACTCTGTGGATGTTAGAACCACGGTATTCTACCATAAGTCTAAAACCCTATATTTAACCATGTTTTCAGTTTTAAAGACCGTTTCTCAAGAATGACCCCTATGTTTTGTAATATTTACCTATTTAATGTTATTAAAACTTTCGTGAGACATATTTAATTGTTGTATTAAGCGGTTTACACTCACGTGTAATTGTCAGGAGCGGCCCGACATGTTTCAAACTCGTGTGGCTCTGCATCAGGGACTGCTGCACGTACTGTACACCGTCGCAACTTTGTCACTGATACTTTGATCGACGCTTGAACTTGAACTTTATTTTATTTTGCGAGATTTTAGATACATTAAGATATTAATAAAACACGTACATTAGGGTATCACTAAAATCCACCGAATCACGGCATGCAAACAATAATCTTAGATCTATTTACTTATAATCTAGGTACTCCTGAATGCTATAAAAACACATGTCAGTGAGCCACTTTTTAAGAGACTTTTTAAACATTACAAATGGTAAGTCCTTAATGCTGTCTGGGAGTCTGTTGAACAATTTAATGCACATAATGTAGGAGTTCTTTGCAACAAGTGATAATTTAGTTGAAGGAACATACAGTTTATTACGATATTGTGATCGTGTGGGATTTTTATATACATCTTTAACTTGTTGAAACATATGGCCCTGTTGAAACACAAATAGACATGCATTGAAAATGTAAATACACGGAAGAGAGTTCCACTCTAATAGCGCGCGCAGACAGCGCGGGGCCGTTGCCGTTCCTGTCAAATTCACGTAAGTGTAAACCGCTTAATACAATAATTCAGCAATTTATTTCAAGTCTATGAACGAAAACTTACTTTCAGTTGGGCTGTTTCTGCCTGTCGTTGATGGGCTTTATATTCCCCGCGTTCATCGAGCTCTGCGTTATATGGGAAGACCCTGGCCTCGGCTTCATGAAGTGGAGATTGTGGAAGTGCGTTGCTTTATGCACCTTCGGGATCATTCTATTCATCTTGGGAACAATTACTAACATCAAAGGGATGATTCAGAGTGCTATTGATGATGGTGGGAACGTTCCAAAATGATGCGAAGAAATAAGGCCATTACAGACGTGCAAGTTGCGGAAACTTTACTTAAGGTTGAGATTTTTTTTAATTTCTGGGAACGTTTATCAACTTGAAAATTCCTTAAAGGAAATTTGGGAAGCTGCCAAGTTTTTTTTCATGTAGAAAGTTTCGCAATTTTAGTAAGTTTGCATTCTCGCACCATGCGTGTGTGAGGTGTACGCAAGTGTGTGCGTGTGAATTGAGTGAGTACCCTTCAAAAATGAAAAAAAATGTGCTGATCATTTAGTAAAAGTTCTAAAACAATTGTAAAACTAATTGATGAATTTCTAAAACGATAAATAAAAAGAATACATTCAATAACGTATGCTCACTCAGTTCTCACAAACAACCAACGAAATCTGTGAATGTGTTAATTTAACATATATAATTTAACATATAATATCACTCAATTCGCACACTTTCGAAAACCCGATTTCTGATGAAAAAACTGCAGATTGAAACTTCTATATATGTATATAGTTTAGTAAAACTCATATGGGAATTTGTAAAATACAAAACAAACCGCTAACGTGGCAGATTTTTGGATAATACATATTTGTAAGTGCTCACTCAGTCCACACATTATTCGTAAGTTACAAATGTAAATAATATCTTAATATTTGTAGTATCTAGGAAACTATAAAGTAGTTCAACGTTTAGTAAAAAAATTTACTAAATATCCGCCATGTAAAATGTCATATTCGTTGTCTGCTTTTAAAGATATTCAAATTTAATTTTAAAATACAATCTAAGATACAGTCCACATTTTAGATTGTATTTTAAGAAGTAGAGTGTGATCTAAAATGTGGACTGTATCTTAGATTGTATTTTTTTGATTGATTAAGATATTTACATTTGTAACTTACGAATAATGTGTGGACTGAGTGAGCACTTACAAACATTTAATATCCAAAAATCTGTCACGTTAGCGGTTTGTTTTGTATTTTACAAATTCCCTTATGAGTTTTACTAAACTATACACATATAAAGAAGTTTCAATCTGCAGTTTTTCTATCAGAAATTGGGTTTTCGAAAGTGTGCGGATTGAGTGAGCATACGAAATTATTTGTAAAACTTTAAATACGTAACCAGGTGATCTACAAATGATTACCTACCTACCTTAAGCATAAGTTTTACTAAAAATTAGGATAAAAATATTATATGTTAAATAAACACATTCACAGATTTCATTGGTTGTTTGTGAGAACTGAGTGAGCATACTTTAATGAATGTATTCTTTTTATTTATCGTTTTACAAATTCATCAATTAGTTTTACAATTGTTTTAGAACTTTTACTAAATGATCAGCACTTTTTTTTTAATTTTTGAAGGGTGCTCACTCAATCCACACGCACACTACGTAAGTGTATGGCACATTTCATAAGAATCTATACTTTACACGTGCACACGCGTTTGTGTTTCGGCCTTTATTCCGATACCCGAAGCTATTGTCGTTTAATCTTTGAAAAATTGTAGAAGTAACGTGCCGTTTGTGAAAGTGTTAAACAGTGTCCTAGCTTTTGAGTCAAGTTATGTTATGATTATGATGATCAGATAAGCGATTTGTGCTTGTTTGTTTTGTGTTTTTTTTTTTAATCAGTTTATTCTTGTTTTATTTAATAAATTATTGTATAGTTTCAAATGTAAAAAGCTTTTATTCCATGCAGTCTTTTTTTTATTGTTCGTCTGAAATAAAAGGCCGGGAATTGAACCCCGTACCTCTGGATTGCCGGTCCAGGCCGGGTTCGAATCCCAGTCTTTTCCACCAGGTTACGCATTTCAATTTTTCTTTGAGCTTGGATCTTTGTATCAATTGTATAATATAAAAAACCGGCCAAGTGCGAGTCGGACTCGCGCACCGAGGGTTCCGTACAAACACTTTCCATCCCTAAGTGGTTAAGTTTGCACCTGGTATGTATAGCGCCCCATATAAATTAGGTGCAAAGTTAGGTATTAAAAAAACTACTTACTAGATCTCGTTCAAAACAATTTTCGTTGGTAGTTTTTATAGTAATGTACATCATATCATATGTTTTTTTTGGATTTTTCATTTTCTTATTTTAGAAGTTAGAGGGGGGGGGGACCAACTTTTTCCACTTTGGAAGTGTCTGTCACGCAAACTATTCGGATTAGAAAAAAAATATTTTAGAAACCTCGATATCATTTTTGAAGACCTATCCATAAGATACCCCACACGTATGTGTTTGATGAAAAAAAAAATTTGAGTTTCAGTTCTAAATATGGGGAGCCCCCAATATTTATTATTTTTTTTTATTTTTGCATCAAAATCTTAATGCGGTTCACAGAATAGAATAGAATCGAATAGAAATGTTTTATTTGCTAGAATACTACAACACATGTGGTACAAGATCTAATGGTACATAGGTTAGTAAAGTATTCTGTCGTTGAACGACATGCAAAATTGAGTTTATACAACATAAGTAGGTACAGTCATGGGAACAGCATGCAAAAAGATTATTATATTATTATTTATACACTAAAAGTTAATCATTTTAGGGCTAATATAATCATTAAATTAATTAATAAATAAAGTTAATCATTCAGTCTATATTCTAAAAATTATTTTAAGCTATAGAAACAATGTTCTGCGAGCCATCTGTTAATTTCTCTTAAATATTTATTATACTCCATTTGCCTGATATATTCTGGGATATTGTTGTATATGATTATGCACATATTATAAGCATTTTTACTATAAATAGCAGAACGACACGGAGGTTGATACAGTAAACTCTTGTACTGCGATCTCTGTTTGCCTACAAAAACATCCTACCTATTTTTAAAGAAATCTGGGTGTTCCTTGACAAATAAGCATACTTTCTTAATGTACATGCAAGGTAGTGGCAGAATCTTCAGTTGTTTAAAGATTGGCCTGCAGCTATCAGTGTGCGAGATATTAGCTATTGCACGAACACATTTTTTTTGTCTTACAAAAGCCCTGACTATGTCAACTGAATTACCCCAAAGCAAGAGTCCATAGTTCAGCAGTGAGGATGCATACCCATGGTACGCCGTGGTGGCAGCTTCAGCTGAGACGGTCATTCTAAGTTTTCTTATGGCAAAAACAAAACTGTCCAACTTGATACAAATAAAATCAACATGTTGTTTCCAATTCAGATGTTTATCGATATGTATACCTAAAAATTTAAGTTCATCACAACTAGCTATTTCAGTATTATTAAAATTAACACTCAATTGCCTAGTTTGAGTATTATATGATTGAAATTGCATATAATGAGTCTTGCTGAGATTAATATTAAGGTTATTTCTATCTGTCCATAAGCATATGTCAGCTAAAGCTTTATTTATGTCATCTTCGTATCTAGAAGCCTCATTGCCTTTCACCATCACGGTTGTGTCATCCGCAAATAATATGCACTTTTGACTAGTTGCTTGAGGCAAGTCATTAATGTATACTATAAAAAGTAATGGACCCAGGTTACTCCCTTGAGGAACTCCTCGCTTATTCACACGATAATCAGAAAGAAAATTCTGTTTTTCATAACGTTTTCCAACTTTTACAATTTTCGAAATCTCTGTACTTTGCCTTCTACCATCCAAGTAAGATTTAAACCAAGCAAGTGGAGGACCTCTGACCCCATAGGTTTCCAGTTTCCTCAAAAGTATGTTATGATTGACACAATCAAATGCCTTGCTTAGGTCTAAAAATATTGACATAATTGGTGATTTACTGTTGATGGCCTCTGTGACAAACCGGATAAAATTAAAACACGCGAGTTCGGTCGACCGACCCTTCCTGAAACCAAACTGATCAGGCTGAAGTATATTTTGCCTGTCAAGAAAATCTGTCAACCTAACGTACATGGCTTTTTCGAAGATTTTAGAAATAACGGAAACTAATGTTATGGGCCTGTAATTATTGAGGTTGCTACGGTCGCCTTTTTTGTACAGAGGTTTAACTTTTGACAGTTTGAGTTGCTCTGGAAATATACCTTGTTGAAATGAAAGATTTATAATGTGTGTCAAAGGATAACTCAAGTAGGCAGCGTTCAACTTTAATAATTTAGTTGTTATGTTATCATAACCACAGGATTTACTATTGTTTAGTGACATGATTATCTTGTATACCTCCCCTTCATCTACGGGTTTTAGAAACATAGAAAATGGATTATTATGACTACAAGTTAAATTAGGAGAACTATCATTACTACATTCATCATGGTTTATAATGTCAATAAAATAATTATTAAATTGCAGATGTCTTGTGGGTTTCTGAAACTCTTGTCATTGAATTGTATATAATCAAAATCGTTAAAGCTGTCACTTTTACATGTCATAGAAGAAATAATATTCCATGTGGCTTTACATTTGTTTTTATTTGCCATAATGTGCTTGTTATTCTGAATTTTTTGAGAAGTGTTAATACATTTTTTCAGGAGGGCATTATAGGTTTTATTAGAATACATCTACCTACCAAGTTTCAACAGTATAGCTCTTATAGTTTCGGAAAAAAATGGCTGTGACATACGGACGGACAGACGGACAGACAGACATGACGAATCTATAAGGGTTCCGTTTTTTGCCATTTGGCTACGGAACCCTAAAACGAATGTGATGTGTATTAGTTTCATAAAAATAACACTGGACAGTTAGCTACACGGAATGATCTATGCATAAAATGGACTGATCAAAAAAATATACCTAAAGTCCACGTAATATTTGGTCCCACCGGAAGGTCAGCGCTGGCTCTTGAGCTAGCATCATAATGAGCCACCAAAATTCCGAATTATCAAAATTCCGAAAGCGAAATAACGAAATGATCATTTTTAGGGTTCCGTACCTGTGGCGCCTGGCCACGTGGGAACAGTGGACTGTAGAGATTTATTTCTTCTTTCAAGGTCAAGGTTATTGACGGATAGGGAATTTAGTGAAAATGCTTCTTGCTTGACTGATGAGGCTGCAGGCTAGGCGGGGTTCGGAGTTTCTTCTAGTTTTCTTGTAGGTGAGGGCTCGATCGAAAAAGTGAAAGTATGGGGAGCCGCGCCCACCTTTATACCGGCCGGCCGGTCCCTGCCCCTCTCACTCCGTACCCCACCCCCCTTGGGCCAATCTTTATTATTTTACCTCAATTACAAAACTTACGTGCTACTCTTATGTCTAATTACATTACTTACATCTAATTACTTAATTTCTAATAGGAATCATGCATGTGCGGCTGCGGGGAGCGAATTGGCGGCCGATTTTCGCGAACGGCATATTTCCCTGCCTCGCCCCCCTCATCCCGCAGTGAGGGGCCGCGTCCCGCGCTCCCCTCCCGTACCTGATCACGCGATGCTTCGCGCATGCGCAGTGAGCACCACGTGGCTTTGTTTACCTTTTTCATTACCTCCATTTACCGGGTTTAATTACCTTATTTTATTCTTTATTTATCATATTCTTATCCTACAATATCACATTTATCTATTTCTATAACTTATATGACTATGGGTAAGAAAGTAGGCGGGACGAAAAATTATATTATAAAAAACACTTAAGAAACTAGTAGGAAATTATCTTATAGCTAAGTTTATACAAATGCAATTACTTTATTATGATTCCGTCGTGAACATTCTCCCGCCGTCGCCTCGCGAATCCACTGGTAACACGACGATCTTCTTGGTTGGCCGCCGTAGTACGTGTCCTCTGCTGGTGGTCACGTCGACGACTCGAACCTCGCCGTCTCTCCCTGGGTAGGTCTGCGTCACCTTGCCGCGGGGCCACGTGTTGCGTGGCAGGTTGGAATCACAGATGATCACGACGTCTCCAACTGCTGGGCTGACTCCGCTGCTCAAGGGCTCCCGCCGGTGCTGGAGTAAGGGCAGGTACTCGCGCACCCAGCGTTTCCAGAAGGTGTCTGCGAGTTGCTGGGCGCGCCTCAAGTGCTGGCACGCGTTCACATCTTCCTCGGTGAACGTGCCGGGGGCCGGGTTGTAGCAGTCGGGCCCGAGCAGGATCATGTTGGGTGTCAGGGCCGGCGGGTCGTCGTGACCCACGGCCACATGGGTTAGCTGGGGCGAGTTCACGGTCGCCTCGGCCTCCGCCAGCAGGGTGAGCAGCGTCTCGTCGCTGGGGCTCTTCTCCTGCAGTGTGATGCGAAGGGCGTCCTTCACTGTGCGCACCATGCGTTCCCATACCCCGGCCATGAAGGGTGCGGCGGGGGGCAGGAAACGCCAGCTGATGCGGCGCGCTGTGGCGGCGGTCTTCATGGCTTCTGCGAGCTCGCGGTCCGCGGCCCGGAAGGCTGTAGCGTTGTCAGACCACAGCTCCGTCGGGCAGCCTCTTCGTGCGATGAAACGGCGGAGCGCGTTGATAGCCGCGTCAGTACTGAGTGACGCAACTATTTCCAGGTGTACAGCTCTCGACGTCATGCAGGTGAAGAGCGCGACGTATCGTTTTTCTCTATGACGGCCCACCGTGACTTCTATGGGGCCGAAGTAGTCCAGCCCTGTATAGGTGTAGGGCCGGACGTGGTGGGCCAGGCGCGCCGCGGGCAGGTCCCCGGTAGAGGGCGCCGCTGGCTTCGCTTTTCTTAGGCGGCACTTAGCACATCGTGCTATAACTTCTTTCACGGCGGGTCGAATTTTCGTTATGTGGACACGTTGACGTAGCTCGTTTACGACGGTCTCCGCACTGCCGTGGTGTAGCCTCTCATGTACATAGGCTATGTACAATCTCGTGTAAGGGTGTTTGCCGGGTAGCACAACTGGACGCACTGTATCTTCTTGTATGCCGCCGGCGGCCGCTATTCTTCCCTTTAGCCGTATGACGTCATTTTCATCGAGAAAAACACTTAACTTCGCGAGCCGGTCTTCTTTGTTGCGCGCGATTTTTTCTTATTCGTTCCCGCTCCTCCTTGTAGTGATCTTCTTGCGACGCGCGTTCCCACAGCTGCTCCGCCCGATGTAAATAACTCGCTTCTAGTGTTATAAGCGAGTTTTCTTCGGTTGCGGTGGGCGAGGTGCGGGTAGCGGCCGGTGCGCGGCGGCTGGGCACGCCCCACGTCCCGTCGCGAGTTATGTTAGCGCGCGTGCGTTTGCGCCGAGCGGCGGCGACGACTTGGGCTGCCGGGCTTCTGTTTAGGGCTTTCTTGCACAGGTCGACGAACTGCAGTACGCGTGCCGTTGCTCGTAGTAATCTTGTCCACTTAGAGAAGCGTTCAATTTCGGGTAAGTGGGCGTGTTTTTCTTGTTGTATTTCCAGCGCGAGACAATTTTCTTGTGTTTTCTCTTTTTCTTCGCCGGTCAGTGGGACGTCTATTTTTTGTTCGACGGGCCAAGCTGCCTCGGTCTCGTACAGGAAAGGCGGGCCGACGAACCAGCGGTGTTGTTCGCCGAAGTCGGCCGGCGTCGCGCGGGTGGCGTCGTCCGCGACGTTCTCGCCGGAGGGTAGCCACCGCCACTCGTTTTTCTTTGTGTGATCTTCTATTTCGGCAAGGCGATGCGCGACGAACGTTTTGTATGTTCGTGGCTCGGCGCGGATCCAGGCTAGCGCCGTGCGGGAGTCGCTCCAGTACATCTTGCGCGTTATTTCGTAGTCGTGCTCGTCAGCGACTGCTTTCGCCAATCGCACGCCCAGGACGGCCGCTTGCAGCTCCAGGCGTGGCACGGAGATGGGTTTGTTCGGCGTCACGCGGCTTTTTCCTGCAGCCAGCGCGACGTTGATAGAGCCGTCGGCGCGCGTCATTCGCCAATAAACGGCGGAGGCATAGGCCTCCTCACTTGCGTCGACGAATGTGTGTAGCTCGTAGCGCGCTGCGGGTGCCGCGTCATAGCATCTAGGTATTTTTAGGTCACCTAGGCTATGAAGTTGGCGTAGCCACTCGTACCATTGCCCGTGCAGCTCTTCTGGTATTGGCTCGTCCCAGCTGGTGTTGTATCGCCACGTGTCTTGCATGATGCGCTTTGCAGGCGTTGTGGAGGGCGAGACGAGGCCGAGCGGGTCGAACAGGGACATGATGATGCTGAGGGCTTCTCTCTTCGTTGGCGCGCGTCGGTGTTCTAGTACTTCCGGCGGGGCTCTTCTTGTGTTCAGCCGGAAACCGATGCAGTCGTGTCGCGTGTCCCACAGCAGGCCGAGCGTTTTCTCAGTTTCGTTCCCGCCAATGTTAATCGTGGGGGCGGGGTCTTGTTTATGGTGATCGGCGATGTCGCGCAGGGCGGCTCTGTTTGTAGCGGCCCACCCGCGCAGCTGGAAACCGGCCTTCTTGTGCACGTAGTCGACTTCTCGAGTTATTTTGTTTGCTTCTTCTATTGTGTCGAAGCTCTGGAGATAGTCGTCCATGTAGTGGTTTCTCTCGATCGCGTCGGCTGCTTGTGGGTTCTCGTTCGATTGTTCTCGCGCGTTTCTGTTTTTTATGTAAAGCGCTGTGCACGGCGACGACGAGGCGCCGAACACCACGGAGGTCATGCGGTATTCGGTGGGCTCGACGTTTCGGGCGCTGCCTCGCCACAGGAAGCGAAGAGCGTCTCTGTCCTCTTGTCGTATTTTTATCTGCATGAACATTTCTTTTATGTCGGCGGAGACGGCCACGGCGTGCTGGCGGAAGCGCATGATGACCCCCGGCAGCGATTGGAGTAGGTCGGGGCCGGGCAGCAGCATGTCGTTCAGGCTGCGTCCTCTTGTTTTTGCCGCAGCGTCGTGAACTACTCGAATCTTGGGCTTCTCGGGGTTGCACACGGCGAAATGCGGTAGGTACCAGGTGCGCCCGGCGGGGGGCGCCGTCGCGCGCTCGGCGTAGCCAGACGACAGCAGATTCTCGATGCGTTCTTCATATTGTTTTTTAAGATTTTCGTCGCGATCGAGCTTCTTTTCTAGTGATAGCAGTCTTTTGAGCGCGTCGTGGCGGTTGCTCGGCACGTCGGTGTCCTCGTCGCGCCATAGTAGCCCCGTCTCGAAGCGTCCGTCTGGCAGGCGGCGGCTTCTTGTTTCTAGTATTTGTAAGGCGTGCAGCTCGG
Organism: Apotomis capreana; assembly: GCA_947623375.1. Taxonomy (NCBI): domain Eukaryota; kingdom Metazoa; phylum Arthropoda; class Insecta; order Lepidoptera; family Tortricidae; genus Apotomis; species Apotomis capreana. The sequence goes on from OX392520.1 coordinate 7,906,412, forward strand.
GGTCGCTCTTCTGTTTTCTTGGTTCGATGGACAGTGACTCGAGCGCGAAGTAGTTTTTCATAATTTCTTCTAGTCGTTCGTCTTGTTTCGCGCCCGTGATGTGTGCGCAGCAAAAGGCCACGGTTGCCGCGTGTGAGGTGCGGCAGCCGTGTATGACCCATCCCAGCGGTGTTTTGGAGGCCACCAGCTGGTCGCGTCTGCCCCTCTTCATGTCGAGCGACACCAGTAGTTCCCAATTGTCTTGACCGATGAGTATTTTCGGCGTTGCTTTGTGGTAGGTGAGCTCGTTCTTGATGTCTTCTAGATGACGGCAACCCTGCAGTTCGTGTTCGCCGATTGTTTGTGTGGTGAAGTCTAGGCGCGCGATGGTTCGCGCGTTCTCGACCCGTAGCTCGTCGCGTTCGTGTTTCCCTCTTATGTTGAAGCCCACTCTCTTGCTATTTTCGTTTGATACTTCGGTGCCGCTCACGCCTTGGACCCACATTGGTTCGGCGGGCCCATCGAGGCCGAGCTCTTCTGCCACCGCTGCGTCGATGATGGTGACGGTGCTGCCCCCATCCAGCATCGCGTATGTGTCGATGCAGGAGGAGGGTCCGCGGACGACGACGGGCACGATTTTGAGATATGCCCGCCTCCCGCCGGTGACCGCTGCCTTGGTTTGTGTGACAGCTGTGGCGGCCACTTCTTCTGTTTGCTGTGGCGGCTGAGGTGCGGCGGCGGCAGTGGTGGCTCTGTCGTGGTGCAGAAGGTTGTGATGACGCATTGGGCACCCGTCGCGGCCGCATGGTTTGGCCTTGCAGTCGAAGCGGTGATGTCGGTCGACGAGGCAGCGGTAGCAGATGTGGTTCTTCTTGGCAGTTTCCCATCGCTCGTTCGTGTCCGCCTTGAGGAAGCGCGGACATTTTGGCAGTTGGTGGTTTTCATTTTTGCACAGCGGGCACGTAGCGTCGACAGTTTTCTTAACTTTTCTTACTTCGGTGCTGATCGCATACGTGCGCTCCGGCCTTTTCTTTGTGGCCGGCCGTTTTTCTTGCTGCATGTGGGCTTGCTCGGGCGGGGCGTAGGCTGCGCATTTGTCGGCTTCTTTATTCAGGAATTTCGCGATTTTTTCTAACTCGGGTGCGTTTTCATGCTTCTCAGCGTAGTCGTACCACTTGCTTCGTAGTATGGGCGTGAGTTTATCGACGATGAGCTGCGCTACCTCAGGGTTGTGAAGGTAGTGGGCTCGCTTCAGTAGTTTGATTGTAGCGACGGTGTTGGCGATTCGACTGGCAAACACGCAGAGGTCGCGCGCGTTGTCAGTGAGGCGCGGCAGCGTCTTCGTTTTTTCTAATTCTGCCAGTAGCAGGGCGTCGGGTCGCCCGAATCTTCTTTCGAGGGCGGTAATGACGTCATCTGGGTGCGGCTGGCTGATGAGGAGGGCGCTGACGGCTTCTTGGGCGGCCCCCTTGAGACTTTTTCTTATTCTCGCCACATTCTCGTTCGGCGAAAAACTTGATGCTGTTTCGTTGTACGTGGCCTTGAATTGCAGCCACTCATAACTGAGGCCGCTGAAGGACGGCAACTCAGTGATGTATTTTCTAGTTGACTTGCTGACTTGTATCGCTTCGGTTAACGCGGCAGCCAATGACGAGACGTCCAGCGGGGCGGGGCGGGAATGACGCTCGTGCTTTTTCTGTGCGCGGGCGGCCTGTTCTCGCGTTGCCTCTTCGTTCTGGATTTGTTGTTCTGCCACTGCTTCTTGTTGCTGCCGCTTGTCGAGCCATTCTTCGACCCGCTGCGACGCCATTTCGTCCACATCTTCTTGTTCGGAGTCCGAGGGCTCTGATGCTGCCGCTCGCTCTTGTCTGATTTTTTCTAATTCCGCCTGCGCACGGATCTGCTGTAGCTCCAGCTCAGCTAACCTTTCCTTGGCCTCCAACTCCGCGAGGAGTCTCTTGCTGGAGGCCTTGGATCGGTTTGACCGAGCCGGCTTCAGTGACCGTACGGCAGGCGGTGGCGGCATTAGTAGTGCCGATCCTCTTCTGGTTGGTTCTGCTATGTTGCTTGGCGCCGGCGTGCTGGCGGGCGTCGCTGTGATGCCCGACGTGTCTGCCGGCCCTCCGGGGACCGACCGGCTCGTCACCTCGGTCCCGGTGAGGGTACCGGTATCCGAGGTGACAGTGGTGGAGCCGGACGTTTGTGTGGTCCCCGTATCTTCTGTGCTTGTTGTGCGTTCTGTTGATTCGGTGCGCGTGGTGACTTCCGACGAGCTCCCCTGCTCCTCCGAAGTGGCCCCCGCTTCGCCCGCATTTTCTTCATTTTTCGTGCTTCTGGTTTTCACCATCTTGATGCTTCAGTGATCCGGCTTCCGATAGGACCAACAATGTGGCGCGTGGCCACGTGGGAACAGTGGACTGTAGAGATTTATTTCTTCTTTCAAGGTCAAGGTTATTGACGGATAGGGATTTTAGTGAAAATGCTTCTTGCTTGACTGATGAGGCTGCAGGCTAGGCGGGGTTCGGAGTTTCTTCTAGTTTTCTTGTAGGTGAGGGCTCGATCGAAAAAGTGAAAGTATGGGGAGCCGCGCCCACCTTTATACCGGCCGGCCGGTCCCTGCCCCTCTCACTCCGTACCCCACCCCCCTTGGGCCAATCTTTATTATTTTACCTCAATTACAAAACTTACGTGCTACTCTTATGTCCAGTGATCGTTATGAACGTGCAATTTTCGTGGCAAAGTGTATGGTTGACAGAAAAAGCGAATATTCACTTATTTATTTTCTAGTTTTACACAATCACTATAAAACAAATACTTGCCTACATAGGATTACATCTCTAGATAATAAATAGTGGTTGACTGGTAGAGAATGCCTAAAGGCATTAAGTCCGCCATTTGTACTTTTTTTTTTGTATTGTGCAACAAAGTTTAAATAAATAAATAAATCTACACTGTACAAAACCTTTTCCGCCCTAAATATTTTTTTTAAAACAATATACGTCAAAATGACATCAATTTGTCATGCATAAACATATAACTGCACCTCTAGCACAACTTGACACGCGACTTTCTCGCGCGAGATTTGCTACCTATCCCTTTCTGTACGGTATCGTGTGAGAGTGACGGGTGATGCTATGTCGTGTGACATGAGTCACGAACCATAGTTGTGCTAGACGGGCTGCAGCTGAACATTCGATAACATTACGCAAAGTGTTTATTTTAATCTAAATAAAGGCACGTCGTATCTCGAGTTGATGATAAATAACAACTAACTAACTAACTAACTGAGCGCAACGACCCAAAGTGGATCTTGGCCTCCGACACCAGATCACGCCACGCTCCACGATCCTGAGCCAGCTCTCGCCAGTTAAGGATGCCTAGGTCCCTGAGATCTTTTTGGACTTCATCACTCCAGCGATATCTAGGCCGTCCTACGGGTCTGCGACCACTCGGTCGTCCCAAATAAGCGGTTTTTGCGGCGCGATCCTCTCCCATTCTCTCAACGTGCCCGAGCCTGCGGTCTCTCCTATAATATTAGGCTCCCGCACTAGATCTTCGATCTCTTTATTCTTTTTCAGTCTCCAGCTTCCATCTTCTCTTCGGGTCGGGCCCAGAATCTTCCGCAAGATCCTCCTTTCCGCCACTAATAGCTTACTTTCTTCCTTGATGATAAATAATAATCAAGTATTTCAAGTGGAGTCTTAGTAAAAGAGGTAAATATGCCGGAGGGCGTCAATAACTGACTGACTGTCCTTTTATGAAAAAATGGAATAGCATTCACGTTATTATGGCAGACTGAATGTTATAATTATTGTGAATTGTTGTTACTAATATAGTTTTTTAAGTTGATTGTAACTAACCATATATGGGTTTATACCCAAATATTTTTTTCAATTCAATTCAATAAAAGTTACGTGCAATATTTTAATAGCTTAAATTACCTTCCCGTGACTTCTGTCAACGTCGAATGGTCATTTAGTTATTTAAAATGGATTTTTCCAATTGTAGTGAACGACTGACGTCAAAATCTGTTGAACAAATTTTAGTAGTTTATTCAGCATAATTGCAGAAGTGATAGTAAATATGTATATAAATGTTATAATTCGTGAAATATAATAATATTTAAAATACTTGAGTATTTATTTTTTTGTCAACCATACTTTGCCACCAATTCAGCACGTTGATAACGATCACTACTAATTACATTACTTACATCTAATTACTTAATTTCTAATAGGAATCATGCATGTGCGGCTGCGGGGAGCGAATTGGCGGCCGATTTTCGCGAACGGCATATTTCCCTGCCTCGCCCCCCTCATCCCGCAGTGAGGGGCCGCGTCCCGCGCTCCCCTCCCGTACCTGATCACGCGATGCTTCGCGCATGCGCAGTGAGCACCACGTGGCTTTGTTTACCTTTTTCATTACCTCCATTTACCGGGTTTAATTACCTTATTTTATTCTTTATTTATCATATTCTTATCCTACAATATCACATTTATCTATTTCTATAACTTATATGACTATGGGTAAGAAAGTAGGCGGGACGAAAAATTATATTATAAAAAACACTTAAGAAACTAATAGGAAATTATCTTATAGCTAAGTTTATACAAATGCAATTACTTTATTATGATTCCGTCGTGAACAGTACCCAAAGGGTAAAAACGGGAACCTATTAGTGCAGCTGCAGACCTAGCTAACATTTTTCAATCTCCTCCATATCTCCGCCATTTTGAAAAAAAAAAACTAAAAACTGACACAAACAAAAATCTATAGAATTGTAGAACCTGCTCATAAAATCACGAGAAATGCGGCCTGTAGGCGAGCACATCCAAACATCGTGATACGATGATTTTTTGACCAAACTGAAACTGAGACGCTTTGCTCGCTCGGTAAAAATACTACAGAATGCTCAACAACCGGTTTAACTATTTTGGCTCAGTGACCCAAACAGGATCTTAGCCTCCAAAATAAGAGTACGCCAATTTTGTTCCGATCTTACTTCGTTTCTCGCCTGTTTTCACTGCTCACGCAGATCCACCTCCACCATGTCTCCCCAGCGGCAGGTACCTGAGACGATCGACCGGTCGTCGAGCGGTTGGTTTTTTTTTCTTATTTTCTTTCTTTATTGACACACTAAATAGATTACATTCAGTTCAAAAAATAACGATACAAAGGACAGGCATTACAGATAAATGTCATCCAAAATAAGCATGCACATCATGATTTTAACAATAGGTATTACCTATGTACTTACATTGAAAAAATATCCTGAAATAAAAATTATTATAAATGTAATATTATTATAATGGCTTAACTATCTGATTTAACATTCTATTTAAATAATTTAACATACATATTGAGCATTTTGAAATAGAATATATTCAGTTAATTCAAAGATGTGTAAGCAGATATATATGGTTGCTCTAAGTATGCTCTTTTTGCCGCGTGATCCTCTTCCATTCTTTGTAGATGACAGCCAACGAAGTCTTTTGATTTATAGACAAAAGTTTCATTGATTTTTGTTCTGAAACCAATATATTTTGGAACAAGGGTCTGACACGCTTTGATAGATAAAGATAGCCTTATTGCGATTCCTAAAAGAAGAAATAGAAAAGAGTGCCATGTTTTGTCTTTATCAGCGACCGAGCATTTTTTCATGGTCGGGTTATTGGCACACTTCAAATTCGAAGCAAAACAATCAGGCAGTATCAAAAGCGGTATAGAAATAGAAGATTTTGTGTATTAAATAATTATTATTACTAGATAATTGACATATTAACGGATGTGGAGTGTTTGTGTGTAGCCTCAAAAATGGTGGGGTGATCAGTGTTTGGTTAGAAAAGCAACAGGGTCGTTCTCTCGTTTCGTCCCAATTTGGTGTTTGGGCCCGAATCGAGTGTAAGAAATAATAATTTCCGAACATGGCTACTTCATAAAATTTCGTTAACAAGTTACGCATAGGGAATAATTTAAATAATTAGGCTAAACCTGAAAATCTAAAAAATATTCTTGAAAAACCTATCAAAATTTCATTCCACTCCTGTGTCAAAATGCGTTCCATTAATTTTATAACCAAAATACCTCATTTTTTTTCATAGAAACCCATCGTGTTTTTGTAGTTTATGCGTAAAATACGTATTAAATATTATGTGAGTGCATTGAAAACTTAACTAGAGTAGATATACCATGCCGAGAACGCACTTTTTCACTTTGTCAAACGAATAACTTCATTTCCCTCCGCGAAAATTAAAATGTATTTTAAGTTTATATACGCATCCTTATCCACGACGACCGTAATCGCCGTTCGTTCTCCCTACCTCAGACTACCAAAGCATCTCAACGAGGGAGACCGCACGCACGTGGTTTGAGAAATATTTGAATTCTCTCCGTTGGTTTTTGATTTTGTCACGGGTAAGCTTTAATTACTATCCTTGGTATATTTAGAAATTCTCTAATGCAAATTATTTCTCTAGCACGTTATTTATTAACATTTGAGTGGACCATCATTTAGTTTCCTTGGTGACCTTGAAGAACGAAAGAAAGTGAAATAATTTGGATTTAAGTGCTGATATTCATTTCCTTCCAATTCATTTCCATCCGTTCCTTCCATTTTTTTTTTGAGGAAGGAAATGAATGGATTTGGATGGGAATTATTAAATATATTTCGTTGTTACATGTAACGTAGATACTGGCGTTCTATATTACGTCGATGATCATAAATGTGATCATAAATGTGTAAGAACCAAATTCTGTACCATGAGCCAATACCCTCAATCATAACATGTTGACAAAATTGAAAGATGAAATCTATTCCTTGTTGGTGCAGTCGTAAAGAGGACGGCTGATAGTGGTCACTATGTAAAATATGGAGGAGACGTTGGGCCTTTTCAAGATTTTGCACAAGTAGTTAAACAATATGTTCAGATAGTGGAATTGATGATAATACCCGAGGAGGTTTAAAAAAAAGGTTTTTGGCTCACATTCCGAGATTTAAAGGTACAACAAAACTACATCAGGCAATTTAGACAAAAGATTTGCCGCACTCAGTTGCATTCAGATCTATTAGCTGTTTTGCGTGTCGAGGCAGCTTTATACCCTGCGAACATATTGTGTTCTGGTTCAATTAGATTGAATGAGGGATAATTAGTTGTCAAAGTGATGATCAAAATTTTGGAGACAAGGTCAACAAGTCTGAAATAAAGTACTTATGGATTTTTATTGTCTCGATGTGATTAAGTAAATTAGTAACACAACAAATTAACTAAAACCCAATAAAAATAAGTCTATCTAAATCTAAAGAAAGAAAACATTCATTTATAGTTTAAAATAACGCTGTGAAAATAACCAAGTTTCGATCATTCGAAACTTGGTCTGTTCTGGAGTCCTTGCAGCGATGTCAAGCCGACTGGAGGAGATGCTTATATTCAGCTGCCACGATGATTTTGCAAGTACAGAACCAGCAGGAAGAACATATATGGACCTGCGTCGAGGAGTGCGACAAGGTGACGTTATATCATCGTAACTGTTCACTAACGCATTGGAGGATATGTTCAAGACGCTGGGCTGGAAAAATAGTGGCATTAATATAAATGGTCAACAAGTCTTTCTCCTATGATTCGCAGACGACATCGTCATCCTGGCTGAGACTCTGCAGGACCTGAAACTCATGCTAGATAGCCTAGAAAGTTCGTCTGTCTCCGGATGAATTTAGATAAAAACGAAGTAATGTTCAATGAACATATTGATCCGGGACTGGTCGCCGTAAAGGGTTTCTCCCTTGCAGTTGTTTCCAAATACGTGTACCTTGGGCAAATGCTCCAACTAGGCAGAGTCAACATCGACAAGAAGGCTAAGAGGCGAATATAACTGGACTGTGCAGCATTCGTAAAATTGCGTCGAGTCTTCACGTCGCCCATACCTCAAAGCCATGAAAGATTTTAATCAGTGCATCCTACCTGTCATGAACTACGGAGCTGACACGTGGCCACGCACCATACGACTAGTCCACCAGTTCAAAGCCACTCAGCGAGCCATAGAAAGAGCTATGCTGCTCGGTGTGTCTTAGGGATCAAATCCGAAACTAAGTATTTCGACAGACAACCAAAGTTACCGGCATAGCACAACGAATAGGCAAGCTGAAGTGGCAGTAGGCTGGTCATATCTCTGTCGTTGAACCGATGTCCACTGGAGCGACGAGTTCTAGAGAGGAGGCCACGAATCGGTAAACGTAGTGTAGGACGCCCTGTAACAAAGTGGAGCGACGACATTCGTAGGACAGCGGGTAGTAACTGGAGGAGGAGAGCTGAAAACCGAGCTCACGCCACTGAGCTCTCCTCCATGGGAGAGTCCTCTATGTCCAGGTGTGGATTTTTGTAGTGGATTTGTGATTTATTTATGTTAGGCTCGTTTGTTACTTTTCATTAAACAACTTAAAAGACAAGAGTGCAGTGTATTGTAGTGCACTTGAACAGAATAATTTTTGAAATACAATATTTTGGACTTTTGTTTAAGAAGGTTTTTCTTAAATGTAACATGCACAAATTTAAATTAAAAAATTGTAATTGAGAAATTTTAAGATTTCGTATTATGATACGAAATGTAACAGATAAGTTTTTGAATGTTGAGTCTGAAAAAGTAAATACTTAGGAGTATATACTTTATTTTATTCCTAGGCCTCCATAAATTGCCATGAATCAAATTAATTCCAGTCTGGATTCAATACATTATGTACACGTTTCATTCCCATACATTTTCGTTTCATTTCCTTCCAGTCGAATTTCATTTCCATCTACGCCTTCATTACATTCCACCCCTTTTTTTTCTAAATAACATTAATATAGACGTGCCTTTCATTGAATGATATATAAAACGAGTATCCACATAATTGATATCAATATCAACAAAATAGCTCCTAAAAAAAAACAAAATCGAAAAAAAGCCAAATTGGGATGAAACGAGAGAACGACCCAACAGTTAACGAAAATAAGCGGATTTTACATTTCATGCGTAAGTACAAGTTTCTTTGTGTTTTGATCACCTATTTCTTTCTCAAATCTCACAAGAATCAAGTTACAAAGTTAAATCATTAGTTATATCATGAAAAAACTTGATAAAATAGGAAAAATCTGTAAATTATTTTCAAAATAACTCGGAGCTTTTTGACATGTCAATATTGCAAATCGGTCAAATTGCGTAGCATAAGTCTACGATAGAAGCCAGCTAACATAGACGTCTAAATAAATCAGTCGGTTTATAATCCAATTTGGGGATGCCTAGATATAAAATAAAAATTACCCCCATATTTGGGGAATCTATAGCAAATTGATATTTTCAGGTCTCCGATTCCGACAGAGAAAGAACCGTGTAAAAAATGAATAGCTAGGCCTGAGAAAAATTAGATTTTTTAGCAACTAGTATTGGTGATATCCTATCTACTTATGTCGTTTACAATTTTACTATTTAATTTTGCTTTGTGTCAGAATTTCCCAATAAGGCGGAATGAATAAGTCCATGAACGTGGACTGTCACGATGGATTAAAAGTATCCTGAGTAGAATAGAAGAAAAAGAAGAAAGAAGAAGTTTCATCCTATTTTTTTAGTACTGGCCAGAAATTTTTTACAGTATTCAAGAGCAAATCAAAAATTTTGTTTAGAAACAATTGTTGTAAATACTTATTAATTAAAATTTAAACTAATTTCATTATTTTTATTATCAGAGAACCCAAGTATATTATTTTTATTTGATTATACGGACTAGTTTTGAAAATACTAAATATAAAGGTGACAGCAGCGTCGTCTAAGACTCAAATCAATCAGCACTCAAATGACGACACCTTGTGGAAAATTGACAGTCGCCTATAAAAGAACAGCGCTACAATTTTTATACTAAATCCGCCTTAGTAATAGTCCGACTTATGATTTACTGGGCTGTGACCAATTACCTTTCGCCTACGGTCTTTTAAAATGAGGAACAAATAGATTTTTAATCGTTAATTGGAATATTTACAAAAATATAAAAAGGGAATATACATATTTTTTTTATCCTTTATTTGATGTTATTGGAAAATGAGTAAAAAAAATAAATGTTGTGAATTCGAGTACTTGGAACGTTTCTCTCTAACCTCTTTTTATGGGGTTTTTTTTTACGACCATGGCAACCCGACATTTTGACGTCATTATATGTCTTTCTCTTACGCCTGGTCGCTCTGTGGCAAATCTATAACTACTATACTATATCTATGTTTTGGAATGTGAAGTTGACAATTTCAAGATATCTGAAGAATGTATGACTTCCGGGGAAAAAAAATGTGTACAAAATGAAAATTCACTGAATTAAATCATTCGCGAAGTGTTTGTCTAGAAAAGACGTATTTTAAAAGCTTTTATTTAACTTGCAATGTACCTATGTATGTAAGTATGTTTGTTCGGGTGGAATCTTGCAACTCAATTTTGAAGCAGATATCGTCAACCGAATGAGCTGAAATTTTGCATACTTACTTAACTTTGATGACATTAGAATAATATGGTACCATGGGGCTGATCTGATGATGGAGCCGGAAGGTGGCCATAGGAACTCTATAATAGAAAAAGCAATCCTACCGAGTTTGGGCTCTTTAGAATTGTCTCAGTGAGCATTTAATGGATATCTAAAGAAAAGTACAGTCGGCTATAAAAGCTTGTCACTAAAATGAATTTTTGACAGAAACTTATTTTGAAAAGAGATAAATCTATTCGGGCATCACAACAAAATTTTTACGTCTTTGAAGTCGACGTGTCGACAAATATGCTGTCGTCTCATTTCTTCTTACGGAAACGTGACGTGCTTTACAGAGATAGCAATAAAGTCGTAGGTTTCTACTAAATAACACTTACTCTTCGGTTAACATTTGTGTTAGAACGTACAGTTGGCTATAAATAAAACCTTTTTGTAAATATTTATTTAAGCTACTATTGAATGGAAAAAGAATCATCATGGCACCTCATAATGGATAAATACAGTCAAGAACACATTGAAATAGATGTGGATTATTATTAAAGGCTTAATGACTGAGTCTGTTTGTCTTAATGTTCTTATTGGTGACTGAAACACCAACGGCTTAGACATGGTACTGAATGTCATCATGGAATGACTATTATATGGAATATAATAAATAAATAAGGGTCATTCTACTTTTTAGTGCAGGTTTTTGTGTCCCCCGGCAAAGAAAATCAGAAACTGACATTTTGAAATAAAATAAAATAAAAATGTACGCAATATGTGAAATTGCCGCATTATTTCTACAAACTTAATGATCATTGAATATAGTTTTTTTTTTTGGAAATTTTAAGATATATAGGGTCACAAAGTGGACCTTCATGGTAACATAGTTGTTTTTCATAGTAACGCAACATGTCCCCGACGCTATTTGAGTATTTATAATGACAGGAGATGCCATGGACGGGCGATCCCCTCCGGCAAAATAACTGGTCAACTGGTCAAGCACGTTATATAAAACTACTTGAAGTCGCTTCACCGCCATTTTGCATTGATCTGTGTCGCGTGACACTTCCCTCTAAAAATGGTGAATTGTGCAGATATTCTATTCTAATTTTAAAATATGGCTTCCATCAGGTTAATGATGATTTCGCCAATTTCAAGTTTGCTCGTAGAGCATGCCGTTGTTCGGTGAGGTTTTGCTTTTTGTAAATTGATAGCGATTTACAAAAAACCACGCGGTCTACCGGGCCTTGACCCAAGAAGGGCTATGTACGCTTCAAGTTGAATTCTTCATTAACCATTCACTCATACGTTAGTTCACTGCACAATACGCTATCAATACTACACATTGAACAACAAAAATGAATAAATAATGAACAGCAAAACTTGAACGCATGCGGCCATCTTAAGACACGAACCGGAAGTCCAATTTTCTTGTAAAAGGCGATCTGACAGCTCAAATACGTAACAAGATCGCGTTTCCTATCACAGGTAAGTATTTTTACGAAGTTTTAAATGTGTATTAAAGTACAATCTCCATTTAAAGAAAAAAACCGTTGCGATACGTAAACGACAGAAAAATGTAGATATAAAACGGTGGTACAGGGGCGAGGGATGTGACAAAGTCAAAACCGCGACTCAACATTTTAATGAATCATTCATTCATTCAATCACTGCAGTTCGTTTAATAGTTAGTGTATTATTAGATACTTGCGACCCTCCCGGCTTCGCACGGGTGCAAAACTGATAAATTATGCATGTATTATACATATTATAAACCTTACACTTGAATCACTCTATCTATTAAGAAAAACTGCATCAAAATCCGTTGCGTAGTTCTAAAGATCTAAGCATACATAGGGACAGACAGACAAACAGGCAGACAGCAAGAAGCGACTTTGTTATATACTATGTAGTGATTGAATTTAATAATAGGTATAGATGTATGTTATTTTTAAATCTTGTAAGGTGAATTAGAAATATTACCTTTCTCTAGACATACGATGTTGAAATTTAATATGAAAATGAAAATAATTGTTTGCTAAAAGTATATCTAGGTAAAAGGAACATTTAATGCTGGGCTATGAGTATATGCGTTATACATATACTATTATTTATAGACTTTATTTCATATTCTTTCCATCTTCCCTGCTGCCTCCTTATTTCCGTATTCTTCTTTTCTTTTATAGAATGCGAAATGAGGATATGCCGCAGAAGACCCAAGGTAACCGGCATAGCTCACAGGACTGCACGATTGAAGTGGCAATGAGCAAGCCATCTAGCCCGGAGAATCGATGGCTGTTAGGTCAGCAAAGTGCTAGAGTGGCGACCACGTATAGGAAAGCGCAGCGTAGCGAGGGTTGTGACGATTTTTGGGGAGGCCTATGTTCAGGCTGATAGATAGATGAATATATTTACTTAATTATAACTTTTTTATTTTATTTTATTTTACTCTTTACTCATTATTTACTCATATCTTTAAATCACTTTATATGTGGTTTCATATAATCACCTTTATTTTTAGATGGGCGTACGTTCTTTTCCTGCAGGTTATATTCACTGACCTCTAAACTACAAGCACGTTGGACTTAATATTCCATAGGGAATGACAGTTGTTTTTAGTGCCCATTCAAAGCATCCTTCGTGAACGTCTACTAAAATTGACATTTCAGGCAAACGGTTCTTTGATCTGTGGCGATCTGTGAATCTCTAATATTAGATCCATGGACGCTCACACAACTTGCACATAGCTATCAGCTCCAAAATGGCGAAAATGAAGTGGTTTCATTTTAGCAACGACAATATGAAGTCGAGTGTACTTGTTTTAGAAGTCCGTGATTGTTTAAGCCCGAAACAACCGCAGGTGACAGTTTTATTTCACAGTTAAGTTATGCGAAAGTGATAAGGACACAATAAATATAGACAGATATACATAGAAACAAATATATTTATTGGATAACATCTTCAATATACAGAATTTCCAGTTTTCAAATTTCACAATAAATAGTACCTATGAGACAATTCAGTTCATTCATTAAAATGATTTGACTCATTCTTCATATGTGTCCCATCACTATGTTTTTCTTATGTATGCTGCACAGTTACGTGAAAACAGTATCTGTGTGCATGTCATTTTTGATGTGTTGAATTTTGCTGTAGTGTGCGTTTATCGCAACAGCAAAATTTGTGTCTGTTGAGTTATTCGTCTTTTGGTGGTGTGCTGTACGTGTTTACCTCACCCCCCGCTAAAATTGGCGAAAAAATTTGTTCGAAGAGTTTACGTTATGACATCTCCATTTGTCTATGCTCTAAGTATTTGAGTATTTGCTCTAAGCCGACGCTATATGCAATCAAACTTAACCAAAAAAAGTATTTTTCTTTCAAAGCAGCCCTATGTGAAAAAGAAAACATATGTTTATTAAATATGCGCGCATTTTTTGGTTTTCATTTTAGATTTTTTAGCTGTTTAGTTTACTAAAAATAAAAATAAATAATTTTGTCCCTACTAAACAATATATACCCACGGTATGGTACGGTACCACTATGTTACTGGATTTTTTCATTAAACTGTTAGATATCGCAGTACCGCTGGTCGCTGGCTCGATTCCTTTGGTTGTGATTAACAACTGCGGGGCGGGGGACAATCGCTGCAAACCGTGCGACGCTACTGTGACGTCCCCATGTTGTGAATCGAATCGCGTGTGTTTATTCGGTGTGCACTTTGTTACTCGGCAAAAGGGTAAGTTTTGACCTTTTACCTTACGTTTTAAATATTGAGACGTGGCATTCATGTCACAGATTTGTGTTCTATTGTAAGATTTGCAAAACACAAAGTAATTACGTAAATATCAGGTAATATCATGTTATTTTACAACTGTGTTACCGGACAATTTCGTTACTCTGTGGTAACGCAGTTGTAAACATAGTAACACATTTGTACATATACCTACCTTTAACTTGGTTTGTTCGTATCGAACTATGTTTTTTTATAGTTTATCAACTTCATATTCATTTACTGGCTTACTATAAATACAATGGTATTTTTTTATAATAATGCGATATTTTTATCTTTTACAGAACATGATGACGCTAACTCCAGCCGAAAAACAACGTCGGTATCGAAAAAAATGAAACTAGACCCTCATAGAGAAGACCAAGCAAAACAAAAGCGTTTGGAAAGGTACCCCAAAAGAAAACGCGTTGTCAAAGACTTAATTAACAGAACATGAACATCGCCAAAGCAAAAGATTATGGTGGGTCACTTACAGCTAATGAAGGGACCGCATTCGTGCTCTACAATCTATTACAAGAAATACTCCAAGATTTTTATAGGGAAAATGCGATAACTGCGTATTTTCTAATCCTTTGGAAGTGTTCAAACACTAATTGCAATTATTTATTATTTTTTAAGTAGCCTAGCCTATGTACTCACTTGCTGTGATTTAGCAAAAATGTTATAGTAATAGTAATAAAATTATTATTTACAACGTTTATTGTAACTAAGAGACCAATTAAGCATATTTTTGTAAAAAGGATGTTCTATTGAAACAACTTTGTTACTGTTGAACAACTGTGTTACCATTATGTCCCTATTTCTATATTGAGGTTTTACGATTTCAGTTGTACAATTATATAACAGGTATATCAGATGCAAGCTTATATAAATATTTATCAATGTTAAATACTTTGCTAAGATATTTTTACGCGTATACGTGTTATGTCAAATATTTTGGAACAAAAGTGCACAACAGTAACACAGTTGTCTTTTAAATGTGATTTATAAGACTTAATAAGTGATATTTCTAATTAAAGTTATGAAAAAGAAAGATTTACGTTCTTAAAAAACATTTTGTATTTTTGTTGTTGTTATAATGAGTGACTAAAGCTGCGCAATTAAAATAATTTGATTGGTAACAAAGTGGTATGATTTTCGTACCTTGGTTGACAAAACCTTTATTTTCAGAAAAATATATGCACAAAGTTCGCTGCTGGCGGTGTATTGCAATTGTTTAGATATAATTCTGTATATTTATAGTGAAATAACTTTATTTATCATTACACAATATTTTTTTCAAACTCGTTACTTCTAGTGCCAAAAACCTGCACTAAAAAGTAGAATGACCCACGAACTCTATTCAAGTTGCCTAAATCTAAGATAAAAGAAGAGGATACCGTCTACTTACACGTGTCAAAAATCTGTGAGAAATAAAATAATATTCCAACCGCTATCTCAGAGTCAGAACTATCGTAAACCGTGTTTGTATTTGTATAAGGAACCTTTTTGTTGAATATCTAGTGATCCGATTTGATCATGACCTTGTACGTGACCGAGTTAGTTGCAATCTCTTTTGTCACCTCACGGTCGATTATTATGTAATTATAATTATATAATAAAGTATACGGCATCGTGGTTTGATAGACCTTACAAATATTTATTTATTTATTTATTTATTCTTTACATTAGCACTAACAGATGAACCTTACATGCTAATTCTTAATTAATTCAAATCATATTACATTCATTATAATTATTATTACTACAGTAGACATTATTATTTACAAAATAAAGAATAATATAAAGATTAGATCCATAGTGATTAATTGATTAATAAAATTGATTGAATGAAATAAATTTATTAAATGGTGCTAGTCGTCACTATTGTTTCCAAGTAGCGGATTGATGCTGTCAAAAACTTAGACTACGAGCTAAAAATATTTCAATGATACGCACCTTGTTTTTATTTTCGCTCAACAGGGCGTTTTTCAACCCAATTATTATATTAATTTATTTTACTGGCAAGGACAAATTTTTGGTAACTGACGTTGAAAGTCGGTGAATGTCACTGATGTAAACAAAGAGGAAACAGGACTAAATATTCCGCAAATTTCAAGTATTTTTTGCATAATAAAGCCAAAACTATCGACAGTGATGAAAGTTTTTATCAATAGGATTAAATTTCGCAAGGAGAACGAAGGATTGAGCAGAATTCCGGTAAAAAGTATTTTGAATTTGGTTAATGATAATGACAAATAGCTACTGACGTTTAATAATGCAAATATATGACGTATGCACATTATTGCCATATGAAAACTGTTTTAGCGACACTATCCCTGGGATAGCCATACATCTTTATTATTAATCCGTTTATGGCGGCTCGAAGCTTGTGCCAGTATCAGTTTTTTGGTTTATAACCAATGCATGACTTCCGTGTTAAATGTAAATAAAACTTATCAAAAAATAAAAAATAAAACATGAGATGAAATGAACATGAACAAAAAACTGATGGCAGTCAGCTTATGTAATACATACCTAATATATGTAGGTATATAAACTTTTTCACAAAAATAACCGACTTCGACAAGAACAAAGTTTATTTATCTAGAACAACTGAACCTACTATAAAAACATTGAAATCGTCTCAGATGTGCAGACCAGTATCACATACGGATGAGCATTTGAGCAAGTTACGGAAATTTTCCGTAATTAATACTGCGAATATTTGCAGAAAATCCTGGAAACTTTCACAGAATCTAAAAGGATATTTTAACTGGGAAATTTCCTATAGGAAATTATGAGAAATTGCCATGTGAAAATTACATTAAATTAGTTTTGTGACATTGTAATTTTAACTGATTGACTATATTTTATTTTAGTAAATGCCATACGATTAAATAATAAATGTGGTAATTTCGCAATTTTCGAAACTTTCCATCTTCACACTAACCACCTCATACACTTACTTACACACGATGGGAGTCGAGATCTAGCTCGCGACTCGCGAGTGAGTGATTCAAACGCGAGTGAGCTATATCATTTGGTTTAGCTCACTAGCTCTTTCGCTCACTGAAGATTCTAGTAGCTCAGAATCTCATCTATCATCTCAGTATTACTCGCTCGCTCTCGCGTTTTCTCCTCGTTCCGTCTTCTAAATCTAGATTGTCTCTAGTTCTCTACTCACTCCTGAACGATATAGTCTAAAGATCTACTGAGCTAAATGAGTGATACATATCTCGATGACCTAAAGACACATCACTCTTTTCACTTAAGTGACACATACTGCGCGTCTCTAGATGGGAGCGACTTGCATTCTACAGCGGCAGCGCTAGCGTTAGCCATATCTCGCCGCGACTTCGCTTGTCGATCCAGCATCACTTGTCTTACTCGCACGGGATTAAGGAGAGAGAGAAGAAAGGAGAGTGACAGGTAGTATTTGTCGCGCGACAAGTCGCGTATCACAGGTTACGCTAGACCCGTCTCATTGGAAATAATGAAGCAAATCGTTTCGTTATAAGAAACAGATGAAGTTGCTCCCCTGTCCGATGTATGGTTGAAGCAGGTAGTGCACCTGCTTAATAAGCCGGTGGTCCTGGGTTCGAATCCGGGCTAGGTCAAATGTTTGTGTGATGAACTCGTATATTTGCCAAGTAGCACACAGGCTGCATAAGCACCTTCAATTAGAGTCATCCATACTAATCCATACTAATCCATACTATCCATACTAATCCATACTATCCATACTAATCCATACTATCCATACTAATCCATACTATCCATACTAATCCATACTAATATTATAAATGCGAAATTGTGTCTGTCTGTCTGTTACCTCTTCATGCTTAAACCGCTGAATCGATTTTGATGAAATTTGTTTTCCTCCTGGAAATTATACCTACCTAAAAAGATTGAAAAGTGAGCGAACATTTCTGTTGGGTGCGGTGACCCTGTAGGAAATTTAATTATTAGACCAAAAGCACAATTGCTCTTACATTTCCTTAGGCGCTTTCAATAATCCCTTTTTCAGTCCACAGCTAGACAATGGACATAGGCCTCTCCCATGGCACGCCACTGAGCTCGATTTTCAGCTCTCGTCCTCCAGTTACTACCCGCTGTCCTACGAATGTCGTCGCTCCGCCTTGTTACAGGGCGCCCTACACTACGTTTACCGATTCGTGGCCTCCACTCCAGGACTCGTTTGCCCCAGTGGTCATCGGCTCGCCGGCAGATATGACCAGCCCACTGCCACTTGCACCGGCGTTTCACTTCACACCGGGCCTCCGACGCTTCTTCTGAGACTTTAGTGGAGTTTGCCGATCGGTAAAACTACGTTATATATGGGCGATAATGTCCACTCCATGCACCAGTAACTTATGTAAAAAAATCTTAAAATATTTGTTTAAATTATTTATAGTCAACTAGTGTACCCACAATACGTATTAAGTCTGACATGACGCATAAAACACAAATATTTTCATATGTATTTCCTTTTTTGATTTTCTGAAAACAAGTGCACCTGTCCGTGAAATTATAAGTAAGTACGCCAAAAAATCATAAATAATTGATACTACGGTTTTCTTTGCAATTTATGAGATATTTAATTTTTTCATGTTAGCGCTCCATACAAAATATTTCTTTAAAAAATTATTACTACTCGGTTTATTGGTCAAATTTACCCATAATCATTATTTTACCTAAAAATCATACCTAGATTGAATTTCATAAAAAACATACACTTAGAAAAATAAGTCCCTATTTCTATGGAGAGCCTATTTTCGTCCCACAGTGCGGCGCCGCGGGCCCATACAAAACAAATGACGATCCTGCATCACGCTATTAAGATTGTTCCCGAAATCATGAATCATGACCACTCCATAGAAAAAAATATTATTATACAAATCTAGAATTTTATAATACTTAACATAGATTAAAAATGTAAAATTTATAAAATACATAGAACATAGGTCATTAGCATTGAATTTGGCCTCCAGATATAATACTGGCATACACAAAATCTCGATACCAAACACGTGTATATTAACCAACTTATCTAGTACCAGTGGTGAAACCTAGAATTTGTCGTGTCACATACAAATTTTGCTTAATTTCTTTACCAGAATTCGCAATCAAACCGCGTTTATAAGTTTGTGCAAAATTGTTATTTAAGTAGTTATCATTATCACATTTCATATAGTTCAATGTGTCAAATAAGGTATCTTTATATAAAAACAAACGGAAAAACAATCTTAATACTCTTTTTTTTGTACATTAATTGTGTTACTTTGGGTTCTCGATTTAACTTTAGTTGTGCAATTTCTTCCGCATATAACATTTTTCTTTACTGTAGTCGGGTAAAGAAAAAAGTACCTATTGCGTATAACCTTTGGATGTCCAGCCATATGCCAAAATTGGTTAAAATTTGACAAGCCGTTTTGGCGTGATGAGAGGATAAAGAAATTATGACCGACAGATGGCGCCAGACTGGCATGGCCGCGCGCCCGTACAAAACAAGACGATCCTGCATCGCGCTGTTAAGATTTGTAAGTTTGTCGCTTTTATAGTTCGTACGGGACCCTCGGTGGGCGAGTCCGACTCGCAATTGACCGGTATTTTTGAAAATGTATTCATACTACACGATTTTCGCACTTTTTATAACAAAATTGGACTTAATCGCGTTGAAAAGAGATTTTTTTTGGGAATTTTTCAAAAAAATTGTACAGAATTAAGACGTCATTAATGTTCAATTATATTTTTCAATTTTTTATGTCATTTTGTTATAATAATTATGGTCTGTAAGTTACAACGCTGAAAACAGAAACCGTACCGATGACGTAAATAGCTAAA
Organism: Apotomis capreana; assembly: GCA_947623375.1. Classification (NCBI taxonomy): domain Eukaryota; kingdom Metazoa; phylum Arthropoda; class Insecta; order Lepidoptera; family Tortricidae; genus Apotomis; species Apotomis capreana. The sequence goes on from OX392520.1 coordinate 7,926,490, forward strand.
TAATAGGCTATTTTTTTTTTTGGGGTCTTTTCATCGATTCTATGTTTTGAGTGTAATATTTATCAGATCCTGCTTAGATTGTAGTAGATCGCATTAAATTTTTCTCTCTTAATTTACCTTTGTGTCAGTATTTATAAAAATAGGCTAGTTTCTTTATAAACAATAATTACGTCAGAGTACCAAAACAAATTGACACGTGTTTTTTACCCTCCGGCCGTTTTGGCAACCAAGTTTCGCAACCAGTTGTCAAAAAAGAAAAAATATTCTTGCTACGCAACTAGTTGCTCAAAAAGAAAACTTATTACTGTTCCGCAACCAGTGTCGATGACAGCTGAGTTTCGCAACCAGTTGCCAAAAAAGAAAAAAAAATCTTTGTTTACATCTGGTTACCAAATAAGATTCTCAATTCCCATTTCACAGCTAGCATAGCGATAACATGTGACACCTATTGTTGAGGATAGGCACTCAACACTGCTTCTTCGGTAGCTCTCGGGTTTGCTCAGTCAAATAATTGTGTAAAAATTCATGAAAAAGAGGCCTTTCAATGAAAAGTATATTGAACAAAATCCGTTGAGCCGTTTTTGAGTTATCGCAAAATTTCATAATTTTCTTGAAAGGACGTAAGTTGACTTCCAGAAGGTAATAAGTAATTACAGTTACATTGGTGTTTACGACCTTTTTATTGAGCTTGAAATCTTTCTCGTAACTTAAGTCTATTGTGACTGATGAACAACTACTGACGGAACCCTACACTGAGCGTGGCCCGACATGCTCTTGGCCGGTTTTATATATCAAAATTGCTTATGAATTAACAATTTTCGGCTTGTGTCCGTAACACCTATAATCTCGTAAAATCAAACGGACTTTTTAATTGATACTTACCTAGTTACCTTCTTCTTTAGTTGTCAATATTGACATAATTCATTACAAATACTCGTTCTATTCTGCAGTGATCCACATAAGGTTATCAAGCATTTATTGCGATTACACTGATCATTGCATTACATATACATCTCGGCTGTTCAGTATATATTCATTATGTCTACTTCAAATGTATACCCTACGAGTAATATTCACTTCATCAGTACCAAAAGGGGAGGAGTGTCAATGCTGTACGATGACCGGCAATATCACCGGAAAAAAATATATGTAAATGGGAATTCGTTCTGGAAATGTTTTACCACAAAAGGGTGCAAAGGTAATATTACCTTAAATTGCCGTAATGAAATATTGAAACAAAGTGCACACCAACCAGAGTGTTTGGGTGATTGTGGAAAAAATATTATTAAAAAAAAATTGGACGCTCTTAAACAGAAAACAGCCTGCAATTTCGAGTCAATTCCGAAACAATATAATGATATGATTCGTGACCTTAACAATAGTGGATTAAACTTAATATCTCAGGTGCCAAAGTTTAACAGCGTGAAAAGTGGTTTATATGGTGGAAGAAACCAAATTGTTGGTGCTAAAAGATTACGCTTTACACTTGCACTTGACGTAATCGTGCCGTCGAAGTTCGAAAAAATGCTTCTTTGTGATTACATTGATGAAAGTAAGAATTTAAGAATAATTGTATTTTGTAATAATAATATAAAAACGAAAATTGAAAATTATTGTCACTTTTTTGCTGATGGCACTTTTAGGAGTTGCCCAAAAGGGTTTTATCAGTTGTATACAATACACGGTTATGATGATCAAAACCACATAATAACTCCAATTTTTTTTGCACTTTTACCAAATAAGAGAACAGAAACATATCAATTGTTATTGATGTTGATTAAGTCCCAGATTCCTGCTTGGAAGCCAGATAAAATTACACTGGATTTTGAAATAGCCGCTATAAATGCTTTCAAGAAAATATTTCCTAAAATATTATTCAAAGGCTGCTACTATCATTTCAACCGCTGTTTATGGAAAAAAGCTAAATCTCTGAAAATAACTACAAGGGTAATGAAAAGACACGTATCAAGGTGCATCGGGATCGCTCGTTTGCCAACAAAGTACATTAATGAAGGCTATATATATGTTATGGGAAGAAGCCCTAAAAACGAAAAAATCGAGAAATTTAATAAATATTTTCAAAATCAGTGGCTCAAAAAAAATGAATTTAACAAAACTTGTTCTTGTGCAAATGAATTATTCAGAACCAATAACAACATTGAAGGTTGGCACAGAAAAATTAACAGTTTCATTGGCCGAAAAAATCCTACCTTAGCACACCTTCTAGATGTGTTAGATTCGGAAGCGTCATATTATGATTTAAAAAAAAAAACACCCACAAAAAAGAAGGAATACAGGGAGATAGATCAAGAAATTGAATTGGCGTTAAACGATTTAAAAGAAAAACTCATTTCTGTTGGTCACTGCATAGAAATTATAAGCCCTTTTGTCGTACCTTGGTAAATCAAAAGGATTGAATATACATTTTTTTGTCATGGATTTGTTTGCGTTCGACTTGGGTACTATTTTTGGCGCACCTAAGTGTATAGTGTTTTGTACTAAAATAAACCAGGTAATTTTTCTGTCAGTTTAGAATTATATGTTTTAGTTTTTACTTTTTTCAACTACCTAAATAAATGATTGCTAGAAACTAAAAAAAATGTGTTTTAATGAACTGTACATTTTACTACAAAGAAATTATATTGTTTTTTTTTTTTTTTATGTCATAGGGGGCAAACGAGCAAACGTATCGCCTGATGGAAAACGATTACCGTCGCCCTTAAACACCTGCAACACCAGAGGAGTCACAAGTGCTTGCCTACCCGGAGGACGAAGATAGAATGCCTCTATGCTAGTAATTTCACCGGCTATCTTACCCCCACACCGGAACACAATAATGCGAACATTGCTGTTTGGCGGTGGGTTAGCAGGCAAGACGGCTATATAGGTGATAGCTCAGTTGGTAGAGCACTACGCCAGAAACGTAGGGTTGCAGGTTCGAGTCCTGCTTACATTGCAGTGGATCACATTACATTTTCCTGTCATAATTTACCTTTGTGTCAATATTTATAAAATAAATAATAATTCAGTGTATATTCTTATGTACTACCTGCAGGTCAAACACTTTAATGTACAATTTTGGCTGCGATATACTAAATGTCACAAAAAAATTAAAATAACAAATACATTTGCAGATTTTATTAACAAGAGATCAACAAACTTACAAGAGAAAAACAAAATTAATGCATCATCAGTTGTTCCAACTGCCTGCCTGATTATATCAAATGATCAAACAACATTGCTTAACATTTCTGATACCACGCCATGCACCTTTTCTAATGAGAACCTAAGCAGGTCAGCTATGTCCTGTGCATGGCGGGCGTCGAAATCGGTCCTGTTGTTGGGGCATACAAAAACTTGTGTCCACCCATCTTCCCCTACTCCGCAATGTTGACTGCAAACTCGCGTTCCAGATGATATAAAAAAATTTAGTTTGCACAAAAAGTTTATCCTCAATATGTTGGACACCGGCCTGAGATCTGTTCGGGAGCAGCCTGAAAATATACACGCCCCTTCATTTTCTGGCGTACGCAAGAGTGTCCTCGATGTTTCAAAAGTCGACATTTTGCTCTGTTTTCTTTTAATTATTTATTATACAAAGCGACAAACAACTTCTGACAGCGATAGAAGTCATACATGATATATATATTTTTAACAAATGCCTATCACCAAATAAATTTATTTTAGAATGCTTGACAGCATTCTAAGACTGATATTTTAAAGTAGGTCGTTATGCGAAGAAAGCATAATTTAATTCAGTTAAATTGAGTCGAGTGAAGGGAACTGTTATCTTAATAACACGGTTTAATAACACGGTTATCGGTTCTGCAACTGATGTGACCAGCCCAATACCACTTCAGCTTAAACACAAAAGTTTGCAAGTGCTACTAAGTATTGTATTATTCACTTCTTGAGACGAGTCTCAGAATAAAATTGAATGATTATTCCGAAAAACGTACCAATTGTGATCTGTTCTAGTTGTGGTCCGGTTTCAACTCGCCGAAAGGGTGAAACTAGTTCCTCTTTTTGTTCTAGTACATATGTAGTTGGTTGCGTAGAAAGATTATTATTTCTCTTTTGACAACTGCCGTTTTAGACAATTCTTCATTGGCAACTGGTTGCGGAACAGTAATAAGTTTTCTTTTTGAGCAACTAGTTGCGTAGCAAGAATATTTTTTCTTTTTTGACAACTGGTTGCGAAACTTGGTTGCCAAAACGGCCGGAGGGGTTTTTTATGTTGTTAATTAAACAAAAATTAAGAAGAATAGCTAATAAAATAATCAGCTAGTCCGTTAAACGTGTGCTAGTTTTAACAAAGTGTGCGTGACGTCTCACCCGAACTTGATGCGTTTTATCTTTGCAGTTTTCAGTTTGATTAACAAAAAAAAACCGTGTCTACCTTTTTTTTGTTTTTTGACTGGCGGTCTAATTATAATAAAGAAAAATACCCAGAAAACTACCCAAGGCGACGGGTAATACGAAACTAGAGCCACTTCCAATTTTTTTCTTATACCTTCATAATCCGGTTTTTCTTTAGAGAGAAAAATAACTGGAATCTAGATTTAATAAATATTGAAGGTGTTTTTCAGCTCCTAGGGGCTTGCGATTATTAAAAATTGATCTGATTTTGAAACTATCTATCTATCAGCCGTCCACTGCTGAACATAGGCCTCCCCCATGACTCGCCACAAAGTGCGATCCCGTGCAGACCGCATCCATTGATTCCCCGCACCCTCACGAGGTCATCCGTCTATCTAGTCGGAGGCCGGCCCTCGCTGCGCTTTCCTATACGTGGTCACCACACTACGACTTTGCTGCCCTAACGGCCGTCCATTCTCCGGGCTACATGGAACAAGTGGCGCTAGTTACCCGTGGCCTTAAGAAGTGACTGTCATGTGATCGAATGAATCAATAACGTTTAATTTGACGTCATCCAGGAACAGAAACCATTGTTACTCATAGTATCAAGCATCCTTGTTAGCAGGTAAAATTCTTTAACGACTTCTGAGAACTGCCGTGACATAGTTACCATTAAAAATAAAATAAAAGTAAGTAAAACCTACTTTTTTATCGTCTGTTCACAACCAAAACACACTCACTCAGTATATATTTATCTATATATAAGCATGATGTATATCGTAGTACCCATAACACAAGCCTTCTTGAGCTTAATTTGGGACTAGATCGATTTGTGTGAGGTTGGAGAAAGAAAAAATCTCACATAACAAATATCCCTTAAAACAAAGCTCAAATCTCAGTATCAACTTACTAAGTAGATACGAGGTTTCTAATAATACGGTGAATAGAGACTAAAGTACTATGTGTGACCTTACAAACGGTCCGGTAGTTTTGAATTTTTGATATGTTGTCTAGGATGGTTAGTCAGTGCTTAAAATGCAAAATGCACAATTCCCCCCCCTCCGCCCCGCCGCCATTTTGAAAAAACCGGCACTCTCTTCATATTTTTGCTCATATCTTCCTTTAGGAGCATTTTAGCTAGAAGAAAGCTTAGACAATTTTATAAAGAGTTAAATTTACTACATTCTCAATTTTATATTTTTTTTCTAGGACAGATAGTTAAGGAGATATCCATATTTAAAAAAACGTAAAAAATCGCAATTTCCTACTGAAAAACAAACTTCTGGATTATACGCACGCCTAGATCTAAACAGTATTAACTCAAAAAAGTTCATTTTTTAGTTAGTTGCATATTCGGATTCTGCAAATCAAGCCGCATAAGCCACAAAAACAGGCGCAACAATATCTTAAGCGCACACCGAATGATAGCACCTTAAGTACCTTTTTCTGATTTATTTTGCATCTCGTCAGTGCCATCTAAACCGTAGTATTGTTAGTTGCTGGGCGGACACTGGGCATTGTGCACGTAAATCAATTCAGCAATATAGTGTTATTTCGACTTGCTAAAGTTTAGTTGACTTATAAAAATGACTTGATGTTGATTATTTCGAATTGATACGCTTTTAATGGTTAGATGTCGATCATTTCACAAATACTTCTTGTTGTATTTCTAGTTAAAACAGTTTAGAATACTAGCTCAAGAAATATTTTGTGATATATTTGGATTTAATTCTCTTTTGATGAAAATAATTCTTACTTTTTAATTACTTCTGTTTTCTTGAATCATCCAAATATCAGGTTTATTTCTTCGGAAATAAAGCGTATTGGATTATTAATTCGAAAAATACCGAATTATTGTATATCTTAATAATAATGGAATATGGGTAACGAACTATATCGCTAGTTACGCTTACTTTTACATATTTTAGAGTTAATACAGTTTTTATGGTACCTACCCACGTTATCGATATTTCTGTACTCTTATCGTTTGCTTCTTTTTTTTAAGAACTATGAAGCGGCGTGGAAAACTATACTTAAACTTACTAAAAGGAAAAGATAATAATACCGCACCACGTGTACGTGACCACGTGCACGCATACGTGATTCAGTCATTAGTATCAAATTAAGAAATAAAAAGCAATGATAATTCTTTTTATCGATTTCTTACGCGATATCACACAAATAAGCGAATTGAATGTATCACCTGTTCGTAGCGATGAAAGTGATGTTGATGATTCTATTGCTGACCCGACTTTTTCTTTCTTTTGATGCAGTGAATCAAAAACATTGACTAGTGCCAGGCTCTGATGAAAGTGATATTTCTGATTCGGATGTTGGGGATAATTGTTTTTCTTTTGATCAAAACGAATCAAGCCAATGCCAATAAAAATAATAAAAACAGCTAGAGATAGGTATACATGATTTGAAAGTGTGTCAAAATCCAGTTTCTATTGCGGTAAAACAGAACCTACCAAATGCAGTGTCTGGTTGTTCAAAACTCTACTAAACAATTATTATGTCGTATGAATTCAACCTAAAAGAAGAGAATGAAAATACACTTTTATTGAATCAATAAGTACTATGTTCAAATACATAAGATGTAACAACTTAAAAAGAACCGACAAAAGGGTTTCAACTCAAAATGATACACAAAATAATAGAGAAATTAGCACACTAAACCGAATCAACTTGAAAATAATCATTTATATCTAGTAATTATTCATTAACAACAACATTTTTGATAGCGATCGCCTCGGGCATGAATCTATGAGTCAGTTTTTTAAAAATCAGATTCCTAAATCATGCGTAAACGCCAAAATTAGTTTTTCGTGATTTCTGAAAAAAATGCTTTTTTGAGTTGATACTGTTTAGATCTAGGCGTGCGAATATCTTCGTTTAGGAGCATTTTAGCTACAACAAAGCTTGGGAAATGTTGTAGAGAATTAAATTTACTATAATTTACACTTCAAATTTTGTTTCAAGGACGGTTAGTTACGGAGATATGCACATTTAAAAAACAGGAAAAGTCGATTTTTTCGAAAATTTCTCAAACTTCTTGGTTTAGAACGCTGTCATTCAGTTATGGACTAGTCTGGGACAAATTAAAACATGTAGGAAATATAATTGCTTATAAAACTCATGTCCATTTTTACATACATTTTCGGAAAACGTGACTTTATTTTTTACATATCTCCGTAATTATCTGTCCTAGAAACAAAATTTTAAATGTAAATTATAGTAAATTTAATTCTCTACAAAATTGCCCAAGCACTGTTCTAGCTAAAATGCTCCTAAACGAAGATATAATCCAGAAGTTTGTTTTTGAGTTGGAAATTGCAATTTCTTAAGTTTTTTCAAATGTGCATATCTCCGTAACTATCTGTCCTAGAAACAAAATATAAAATGGAAAATGTAGTAAATTTAACTCTCTATAATATTGTCCAAGCTTTCTTCTAGCTAAAATGCTCCTAAAGGAAGATATGAGCAAAAATATGAAGAGAGTGCCGGTTTTTTCAATATGGCGGCGGGCGCGGAGGGGGGGGTAATTGTGCATTTTGCATTTTAAGCACTTACTAACCATCCTAGACAACATAATCAAAAATTCAAAACTACCGGACCGTTTGTAAGGTCAAAATCCTTTATTCACTGAATTATAAGCACAGTGACAGACATTTTAGTGGGTCACATCACTAGGCGATTTAGGAAAATAGAGTCTGTAAAATTAATAAAAGTTACAGTAGACTATAAAATAGAATCTACTTATACCCCGGTTCGTGAATGATTCTTGGGGCACGTCACAAAATGTTATAAATATAACGTGTGTTTCACACAATATTTGTGGTTATAGATGAAGCTGTGAAATAAAAACCGAATGAGTTGCTCTGAAAAGAGTTTAATTTATAATTCACTAACACTTAGCACATTTAACCTTAACTATGTTTATACAAATTAACTAAATAAGATAGGTATCCTACCTGAAAAGAGAAACAACATTAAGGCTATTAGTCTGCCAATAACTTTACTTCTTACAATATATTTAAAACTATCAATAACTTCTGTAATTTCTCATTTCTTTGATGATTACTTGCACTTATTCTGACAATGGCGCCTAACCTCCGATCTGTCAACTGGCATCTGCCAATGACCGCCACAGATAGTTCCAACCAAAATTAAGACGTGCGTTTATGTGCAGCAACAATAAATATGAATGAAGTACACTGGGCTTCATTTACAAATATAATAAGCATTTCCGTTTCAGCTTGGACCAAAATTATTTCGTTTGTCTGTGTTCCACATGTCACATTTCTTAACGGATTGTTGTAAAAATTTGTGAGCATACGAGGGGAGGTTCAAAAATTCGCGGAATGAAGTATTTGCAAATTAAATAAAACAATAAAAGTAATTTTCCTTTTCAATATATTTACCCTCGAGTTTAACGCATTTTTCAGATAGACTAATTAATTTATGTAGGCCATCAAAAAAATATTTTTTATCTTTGCCTTCAAAATGAGCTGAAATAGCCTCCTTCACTTCTTCATCGTCACAAAACTTTTTTCCTTGTAGTTCTTTTTTTAATTTTGGGAACAAATAATAATCACTGGGGGCCAGATCCGGGCTGTAGGGTGGGTGAACCAGCGATTCGAAGCCGCATCTGTTAAGAGCAGCAGTCGCAATATGGCTCTTGTGAACCAGTGCATTGTCGTGCAACAGCAGCACACCCTTTGACAGTTTTCCCCGCCTTTTTTCTAATAGCTTCACGTAGTCTTTCTAATAGCATTGCATAATATGTCCCAGTAATGGTAACACCCTTGTCCTTGTAGTCGATCATAAGAATTCCTGTCGAATCCCAAAAAATCGTAGCCATCACCTTTCCGGCTGATTCTGATACCCTGAACTTCTTCGGAGGTGGTGCACCCTTCTTATGCCACTGCATAGACTCTTGTTTCGACTCCGGTTCAAAATGATGAACCCAAGTCTCATCTCCAGTCACAATTCGTTCCAATATGTGTGTAGGATTGTCACCGCACAGATTCAAAAATTGCTTCGATGCTTCAACTCGTTGTTGCATCTGCTGCGGTTTGAGCATTCTTGGTACCCACCTAGCACTCACTTTCGTCATGCCAAGATGGTCATGTAGGATCCTCAAAATTGTTGCATCTGATACACCAACTAATGCAGCTAATTGTTTCTTTTTAAGTCGAGCATCTTCTAGTACGAGTTTTTCAACTTTTTGAACGATATCCGACGATGTGACCTCAATCGGCCGTCCTGGACGAGGGTCGTCTTCAATTGACTCTCTGCCATGTTTAAAGAGGCCATGCCACTTGTAAATCATGGTTTTAGCAGGGCACCGGTCCCCGTAGACGGTTTTCATTTCATTAATTATAAGTTGCGGAGGTTTTCCTTGCTTCGATAGAAATTTTATCACGGCACGATATTCAATTTGCTCCATAGTCGCACGTTTATTCCGAAACAATTTGTTTGAAGGGTGATATCTTTAAAACAAATGACGATTTTGAATTGACATTTATATATTTTTTTTTCTAAAGAGTTCTCATACCAGATAAGCAAAGAAGTTTTGTACAATTTTACCTCCTTCTACTTCATTCCGCGGACTTTTGGACCTCCCCTCGTACCTATTCGATATAATTATGTATATAACTATACGCTACGATGCCACCCTAAGGCATGTAGAAGCAATCGGTTGTAGATTCAGCTGGCTCTGACATCAGGTTCGGTGGTCCAGTTGGTAGGACGCCCGTGTTGGCCCGAAAAGCCGTAGGAGACGCAGTTTCGAATCCTGCCTGAACCGGTACATTTTTAAATTTTTCGCTTCATTGTAAACATTTGGTTTACATTAGCAGACTTACTGCTTTAATAAAAATAATTATATAACTATATTATATTTTTCAATTCAGTTTTACGAAAACTTTAAAAATGGCGGAGATATTGGCGTTGAAAAAGCAAAAAATTACATTAATATTTACTAGCCTTTTAAATCAGTAATATCTTCGTAAATATTCATTCAAATTACATGCTGTGAAGGGCCATATTGATCTATATTTAATGCACAATGTATTTAAGGTAAATTGGATACGGATTAATGCTGTATTGCGTAAAAACGCTTCGTAAAATAAGCCATTATTTCTCGTAAAGAGGATAAAATATGGTTATTGTGGGTTATCCTTAAGAGATAGATATATACCATTGCGGACTTTTTTTTAGGCTTTTTTAGGGTGTACAATACTGTAGTATTTACATTATTTTGATCTATCTCGTAGGATTCAGCCACCGTTCGACATCACATTAGAAACCTCTAAAATTATCTGTTTATCTACGATATCATGCATGTATTATACATATAAACATTCCTCTTGAATCATTCTATCTATTAAAAAAGGAAACCACATCAAAATCCGTTGCGTAGTTTTAAAGATCTAAGCATACATAGGGACTGACAGACAGACGGGAAGCGACTTTGTTTTATACTAAATGTAGTGATAGTGATTTATTTATAAAAATGTCTTGCGGGTGAGCCAAAATGCCCACAAGATAATATGGAATATATATTCTTAACTAAAAACGTACGTATAAATTACACCAGAATACAGATATTACAAAAAAAAAGGGAATTTCAATAAAAAATCAAACAGCTCACAAAGCCACTGAAATACGAGTATTCGTAGTAACCCCTCGGAATCGTAAACTGAAGTACTCACGTGTTTACACTAAGTGTAACAGAAGTCTTCTGTTTGTAATGATAAGCTTGTTTTTACTATTATGCCAATTGGACCACCGAGAAGTAAAGTCCGGAAAGTTTTGTAATAGTTAGGAATGGTGTCAAAAGATTGCAGGAACATTTCCAGGAATTTTTGTATCTCGCCAAAATGAATGGATTTTATTCAATTCAGGTTATTTATTTCAGGCTTCAACGGCCCATAAATACCTTACAATCTAACATAGATAGATAGATAAACACTTTCTTCATATCCACAACTTACATGGTTCGACACAATAAATAATTAAGAAAACGGTCAAAACATTCTACTTAAAACGAGTACAGGTATAAAACAATAACAGCACATTTAAGAAACCATGTGCCGTAGCAGGGAAAAGGCGCTGACTCAGCTTAATGAAGCAGCAATACCACTTTGCTGGTATTCTGCCAGGACCTTACAGAATAATGAAACGCCGACACAAGACACATTTCGGCCAAAACTCTTCTTTGATGAAGACCTCTTCAGTTGGAACTCTCACCACATACGAATTGAAGTTGACTTTGTGGCGAGACGACGACGTGCAAATCTTTTAATGTTCACCGAGGACACGGTGTTTTCATAGTAAGACATGACATGAGAGGAAGTTAAATCCTTGACAGAAAAGGGTTTCAGCAAAGTTACAAGTTAGCTTGAGGATAGTCTCATCAATCTAAATGTTGGTAAAACCAATATATCTGTGCTTTAAGTAAGCTCTGTGCCGTAAGACTTCTTCAACTATACAGATCCCTCCTAATATGTTAAGGAGGATATACATATTTCCTTGCAATAGACATAATAATAGCAGTACCGATATAATCCAGTGAATAAAGGTGTTTGACCTTACAAACGGTCCGGTAGTTTTAAATTTTTGATATGATGTCTAGGATGTTTAGTCAGTGTTTAAAATGTAAAATGCACAATCCCCATGCCATATTAAAAAAACCGGCACTTTCTTCAGATTTTTGCTCATATCTTCCTTTAGGAGCATTTTAGCTAGAACATAGCGTGGGCAATGTTGTAGAGAATTAAATTTACTATAATTTACATTTCAAATTTTGTTTCATGTCATATTTTTGGAGTTACAACTTTTTAGAATTGGTAAATTTTAATCACAGGATAATAAAATAATTAGTAACCTCAGTAACTATAAAAACGGCGAGTTAGTCCTCTTTTTAAGCGGAATACAGAAAATTAATAAAATTGTAGTATTAAAAATATGAAATGTTGTTAATTCTGCAACATCGCCACCGACATTGCTGACGGAGGAATTCCGCGCACCGTGACGTCCGATTGAGTAAGAAGCATCGCTGACATACAATACGTATATGATATTATATGTATATGACATACATTCTGAAATAGCGGTAATTTTTTTTTATTGTAAGCAGAAATAGCGGTAATAACACCACCACAGAATGCAGTTATGTTTGTAAATGACTTCAGAAAAAGAAAAAGGTTTCAGTTCCATGATCCCCAAATACTTGACGTGTACCGATTTGGAATATCGTCAGTTGACAACTAAAACGCACTAAGTAACAAATACCTACTTGAAACAAAGCTCGTATCTCGGTATTAATCTACACACTAGATACGAGGTTTTGAAGAGTAGTGACAGATTTTTTTGTCTTGGTTGTTGCCAAGCTGTTTTATCTAGCTGGTACGATTGTCATTCAGGACAGGATCTTTAGATGGATCCTGGAAAATAGAAGGAACTCTATACTTTCAACATAGATGTCCTAGTATTTCTTTTATATTAAATAAAAAAAATTAAAATTTCAGCTGTTTATTTCACTAAATTATTTTTATTTTACAGAGCTTAGAGAAAATCTTTAACTTATTAAGTTTATATTACTAAGCCTAAGCATACCACTAGGTATAGGCTCATACCTATTCCTAGTAATATGTACTATTATATTATAATGTAATTAATCTTGCAATGTTGCTATCGGAATTAAATAGTACATGTCACTAAAGTGTTTAGCAATAACCTTTGTTGAAATTATTATATAGAGACTCACACCTGCAGACAAACTGTACAAATAGTTTAGCAGGGAATTTTATATATTTAACTTTAATTAATAAATAAAAAATAAAAATAAATTATAATATACCTAGCGGTGAATTCGTGAATGTCGCAGATCGCGGGTGATTGTGGCCCGAAACCCAAGTTGAGGGCCATAAATGTGGCATGACGTATAACTTTAGTTTTACATCATGCCTTAGCCAGGAAATCTCCCCAGAAAATCCCACTAGAGCTAGAGTGACGTAAATCATTATTACGCTGGCCACATATTACTTATAGGGTATTGTTGCTTTTTCAGAATAATTGACCGAGCGAGCAAAGCGTTTCAGTTTCAGCTTGGCCAAAAATTCTTTCGTATCTCGAATTCCAGATATTCGCATATCCGGTTGTTGTCACCTTATAGATAGGTCGCATTTCTCAACCGATAATCGTGATTTATTATGAGCAGGCTTTATAAACATGTATGGATTTATTTGTCGATAAAATTTTCGGCATTTTTTCTAAATGGCAGAAATAGAGGTTGAAAACTTAAAAAAACCGGCCAAGTGCGAGTCGGACTCGCGCACCGAGGGTTCCGTACAAACACTTTCCATCCCTAAGTGTTTAAGTTAAGTTTGCACCTGTTATGTATAGCGCCCCATATAAATTAGGTGCAAACTTGCAAAGTTAGGTATTAAAAAAAAACTACTTACTAGATCTCGTTCAAAACAATTTTCGTTGGTAGTTTTTATAGTAATGTACATAATATGTTTTTTTTAGATTTTTCATTTTCTTATTTTAGAAGTTAGAGGGGGGGGGACCAACTTTTTTCTACTTTGGAAGCGTCTGTCACGCAAACTATTCGGTTTAGAAAAAAAATGTTTTAGAAACCTCGATATCATTTTTGAAGACCTATCCATAGATACCCCACACGTATGTGTTTGATGAAAAAAAAAATTTTGAGTTTCAGTTCTAAGTATGGGGAGCCCCCAATATTTATTATTATTTTTTTATTTTTGCATCAAAATCTTAATACGGTTCACAGAATACATCTACCTACCAAGTTTCAACAGTATAGCTCTTATAGTTTCGGAAAAAAATGGCTGTGACATACGGACGGACAGACGGACAGACAGACAGACAGACATGACGAATCTATAAGGGTTCCGTTTTTTGCCATTTGGCTACGGAACCCTAAAAATAGGCAAGTGTGAGTCCGACTCGCGCATGAAGTGTTCCGTACCATAATCTATAAAAAGTTTGTTGTATGGGAGCCCCCCTTAAATATTTATTTTATTTTATTTTTAGTATTTGTTGTTATAGCGGCAATAGAAACCCATCATCTGTGACAATTTCAACTGTCTAGCTATCACCGTTCTTTAGATACAGCCTGGTAACAGACGGACGGACAGCGAAGTCTCAGTAATAGGGTCCCGTTTTTACCCTTTGGGTACGGAATCCTAAAAAAGGCATATCAGCCGTTTCAAAAATGTTACTGCGGTCTAAAGCTCACAGAGCCTTAGTTTTTACAAAAAAATCTTCAAATGATTAAGTATATATTCATTTTTATTAAATAAAAAAAAACTAGTTCGAAAAAAGTGATTAGGGCAGCGATTCAATGACGTGAATTGATGATGAAGACCACAGAGGAATACCGGAAATAGGATATTTATTCGATCAAGCAGGCGGGGCGCACTCCGCGATTAACGTTTCCCGCTACAAGTACATGCCGGTCGCCGCATGCATGCGGACTATTCAGTGGCTGACACGCTCTGTCTCGGAACGCACGTATCTACACGATTTTCGCGCACATCTCGCTCACGATTTACGTCGCAAGTGAACGTTCCGCATTCATCTGTTGATACCAGTGTTATATTATAGTGTTTAAATGAGTAAAAAGATATTGTGTCGCAGCGGGTTGTATATGTTTTTCGCTCTCCCAACATGTCCGAAGGATGCCGAAAGGTAAGAAAATGAACATAATATATGATAATTAGTTAATGAATAATAATAAAAAACATATTGCAGGTGTATCTACTTCCATATTTAACACTGGTTACTCAGAATTTTTTTAATTGTTAAATACTTATGTAATTTTGAATTGATTATTTGCTGATATTTGTCAATTTAAATTCTAGTAAAATAAGTATTTGTCTACTACTAAATCAACAATCATAGAGGTTTTTATAATAATATTTGATATAAAGTTTGTAAAATTACTAGTAATGAATAAACGATTGAGTGATAGTTTGATAGGTAAGTATATAAAATATATAAATAATGAGTTAAAAGAAATGTATTGGAAGAGATCCCTAATAGGGATAAGTTCGCCTTTGTACATGTTTTATTTGTTACTAGCGACCCGCCCCGGCTTCGCACGGTGCGTCCGTGCGTATTTTTAAAGAAGAGTATTTTCTAAGCATACATAGGGGCAGACAGACAGACAGCAGGAAACGACTTTGTTTTATACTAGGTGTGTTTTTTTTTTTTTTTTTTTTTATGTCATAGGGGGCAAACGAGCAAACGAATCGCCTGATGGAAAGCGATTACCGTCGCCCATAGACACCTGCAACACCAGAGGAGTCACAAGTGCGTTGCCGGCCTTTCAGGTGGGAATACGCTCTTTTCTTGAAGGTTTGAAGGTCGTATCGGTCCGGAAATACCGCAAGCGACAATTCATTCCACAATGCAGTCGTGCGAGGCAGGAAATTTCTAGAAAAGCGCACAGTTGTGGACTGCCAACTATCTAAGTGGTGAGGATGAAAGGATTGTCGCGTAGAACGATGGCGGAAAGAAGCGGCAGGAATCAATCCGAACAACTCCTCGGAGCACTCCCCGTTATACAAGCGATAAAAGATGCAGAGAGAGGCTACATCTCTACGTAGCGCCAAGGAGTCAAGCCGATCTGAAGTTCGCTGGCAGTCGACGATACGAGTCGCTCTCCGTTGGATACGATCTAAAGGGAGAAGCTGGTACTTGGGCGCCCCAGCCCACAGATGAGAACAGTACTCCATATGTGGGCGAACCTGCGCCTTATAAAGCTGTAGGCGATGGGCCGGAGTGAAGTACTGTTTCGACCTGTTGAGCACGCCAAGCTTCTTGGAGGCTAATTTAGCCTTACCCTCTAGATGTCCGCGGAATTGGACTTCACACGAGATGTCGACACCAAGGACTCCTATAGTGGCTGAGGCAGTAAGGGGAGTGTTTTCAAAAAGAGGTGACGCGACGAACGTAGATTTTTTGGTGGTGAACGCGCAAAGCTGTGTCTTTGCGGGGTTAAAGTGGACTAAATTAAGTCGACCCCATTTTGAGACTTCTTTTAAACAAGTCTCGACTTCAGACACAAGCTTTTTCCAGCAGTGATGAATATATATGAATAAATAAATATCGGACTACTAAGCAAAAACAAAATGAAGCTAAAGAATTTAATTGCATGTTAAGGTAACGCATTCCTTGCATTATTTTATTATATTATACGTATTAAAATGTTTAAAAATAAAGCTAAAATGTTTTGCGGCCTGGTGGTGCATTCAATTCGTCCAAATTCTGAGATTGATTATTTTATAGTTAAATAATGAAATAATAAATATAATGTATGAAGAATATAAATATATTGCTCTCTATATTGTATGCAAGAAATAAATGGGAAATACATTTTTTTTTTTAGTCGTTGACAGCCCTTCTCTCGGCGACGCCGCAAGCGAGCCAATTCATTTTCACCGTTGGCACGCAGCTTTAACGTTCCGTTTGGCTTGCGCTGGGGACGACGACTTTAGAAGGGCCATAAATCATATTTTTTCGGCTAAAAAAAGCGGCTTTTGTAAAGATCAAAGTAGTGTGCCTTCTGTACTTGTACTATTATCTATTCTGTGGTTCAAGTCGATATATTTATTTTAAATTACACTTTCTTATTTTCCGCTATAATATTTTTTTTTTTTTACTAGCCTATACTTGTGTCCCACTGCTGGGCAAAGGCCTCCCCTTTCTTGCGCCACTCGTCTCTATTGGCTGCATGCTCCCTCCACTCGTTACTAAATGCATCCAGGTCATCCCGCCATCTTCTTTTCGGTCTGCCTCTGCTCCGGTAACCTTGCGGTATCCAGTTGGTGATTATTCTGGCCCATCGTCCCGGATGCATGCTGCAGACATGTCCAGCCCAGTCCCACTTCAGCTTTGCGGTCTTGGCACCTACGTCTACAACGCGTGTTTTGGAACGCAGTTCGGTGTTTCTTATACGGTCTTGTCTACGAACACTTAATATGCTGCGTTCCATCGCTCTCTGACAAACTTTGAGCCTGGTCTTTTGAGCTTCAGTCAATGACCAAACTTGTGCTCCGTAGGTTAGAACGGGAAGAATACACATATCGACGAGTTTTCGTTTTAGCGAGAGAGGAAGGTTGCCCTTCATTAGTGCTTTCATGGACCAGAAGCTCTTCCAGGCGTAATAATAATAATAATAATCTTTTATTATAATAGTGATTTTTAATGGATTTTAATATTACCTTGATATTTTTAAAAATAGTAGTAGGTAATAGTACCTAAATATGGTGACTAAATCCTTTATTCGATTTGATTGGTTCTTCCATTTCTTTTTTATCCGAAGTCCGATATAGAAGAAAACCGATACCTATTCAACATGTAGGTATAATTTAATTCTTATCCTTTATTCGATATTATCGAAAAAAAAACTAGTTAAAAATATATCTCGTCGATTATAAGATTTATAAATATGTGGCAATGTTTCAGAAATATTTCGTAACAAAGCATTGGTACTAACGACTAATAAAATTAAACACTGCTTAAACTGTATACAAAACTATATTCACACACAAAGAATTCTCAACCTTAAATTATAGTGTAAAAGACCGGGCATAATCTAGTAAGTAATTTCACCCGTTTCAAAGCATACGAGTATGGTTACGCTTAATTAGGTTGACTAAGCTATATACGTCAATGCTAACATTGCTTAATTAAAATGTTATGGTATTTAGTATAAATATAAGTAATGAGACTAAATCCAGCCATTTGTAAACTAGCGGCCGGCTCTCCCACTCGTTTTTTAATTCTTAAAAAAGCGTTATATTTTTACTCCGTCGCGTCGCGATCACCTTGGCCGTTCGCTGGTTACAATCGCATAATAACACTATAATTCGCGCTGTCTTGTCAAAGTGACGTTTCGTAGCGCGAAACGGACCGTGTTTATTTTTTTTAATTCGGAATTCTGTGTGTGACCATGAAGGAGTTAGCTGTTTCCAGCCAGTGCGAGGGCAATGGCAATGGCATTATCGTCGCGAAGAATGGGAAGAAATCGGAAAATGGTGAGTTTTTTTTAATGAATGACCGTATTTTTATGTACTCTAATTTAGTTTTTTTTTTTTATTCGCGCTTTTAGGTTTTAATTTATGCATATAAACGATGGGATAGGAATATGGAATAGGTTCCCATTATTATCATCTGGTATGATTAGATTATTAGTTAATTACAGTTTCTGTAAGGCAACTACATTTGTAAGTCAATATAAATTGTAATTATTTCTAAGCAATTAAATCGAGCCTTATTATGACTTAACGTTGCATTTGATGATGTTTAATGTCTTCTATTAGTACTTAAATAAGATATAGTTACGCATTAACATATTAAAAAAGTCATAAAAAAGTGCAATTTTCGAGTGAAAAATATCCCGTCAATTGTATTTAATGTCACGAGAGAAAAAAATACAGAAAACATGTTCTTATTTTAAAACAATACCTAGCCGTATAATAATTGTATAATTTCATAATGTCTGCGTGCTTACCTAATGCATAATTTTACGTGTGTTGACTTGCCGACTTATGGCCGGTATGAGTTCTGACTGCCTAAGTAACTTTTAACTGCAAATTACAATGATAGCTTCTACCCCCTAAGTTTCCAGTCATTATTATCACACCTGTCATCTCAGTACATTTTATAACTTAGGTATGAAAAATGTACAGAGATGACAGGTGTCATAGGACTCATCGTTCGCCGCGAGGGGTATAAGATAATTATGCTTTAAAAGCCCTAAAAATAATGAAATAAAACTGGATGATGTCCTTATTCTTATTTATTGGACATAAGTCCAATGTCCAATATAATTTCGCCTTGGATTATCTGCTATGGGTATTTTTGAAACTATGTACCTACAATAGTGTTTCATACATCTATACAATACACTTTATGTAATGGTCTAAGGATAATAAACTGAAAAAACTTTGTTTTTTTTTTTATTTGTGTTTACAAAAACACTACGTCTGTCTACGGCTACAAATAATTTCACAACTTCAATTATCTTTTCTGTAAAGTTTAGAAAAATATATAGGTATATATATTTTATAGAATCTTATTATCGATTCTATTTTTTTTTATGTGGAAATACCACATTTTTTTTGTATATTAATTTAGAAAAAGTGACACAGCCAGTTCTTCCCCTTAGCTCTCATAGCTCATTCCGCTAAGCTCAAATGAGGAAAATCATCATGTTTGACATTCTAAAATAATTCTATCGTCATAATTTTAGGAAAATCCCTAAATGCAGGATGCACGTGTCCTTTTGTTTCGTATGATCATTGGCTCTTTTACATAATATACATTTTATTCTCTCTATTTTATATTATATATTATAAAATATCTCTTATATTATAAAATTCCATTTTCTGTGGAGAGGGGTCATCATTTCAGGAAAAATCTTAATAGCGTGATGCAGGATCGTCATTTGTTTTGTATGGGCGCGCGGCGCCGTGCCATCCTGGCGCCATCTGTCGGTCATAATTTCCATTGTCCTCGCATCACGCCGAAACGGCTGGACAGATTTTAACCAATTTTGGTACAGGGATATCTGGACATCCAAAGATAGGATACCTTTGATCCGTCTACAGTTAAAAAAATACGCGGGCGAAGTCACGGGTATCTCCTAGTTTTCTAATAGAATTATCAAGTCAGTCAGTCAAGCCATGTTTTGCTTTGACAGATTTTAATCACTTTATTTATTTATTTATTTATTTAATCTTTATTGCACAAAAGAAAACTTATCGTACAAAAGGCGGACTTAATTAATCGAGTAAAACCGGAAGTCAGACTTGACTTGGCTTCAATGTCATGGTCGCAAGACTCGCAAGCCTTCTAAGGCCTTTTAACTTGCACTAGGCCAAATTCTCCAGTGTAAAAAGTACCTAACTATGGCTTGGCGGCCTTTAAGGTCATTGGGGACAAGCGCGCCACACGGGGAACGGGCCAGTGTTGCCAACTCAAATTTTGACAAGTAGCTAAATCAAGTGTAAAATATCACCAGTTGTCTCCAATTTTCCAAACAATAAAGTACTAGAAGGTACCTTTTCTAAGTCGAATATTGTTTAACCGTTCGATTAAAATTGTTTTTACCGAAATCGTATCCAGTATGTCCAGCTATCCCTGTACCAAAATCGGTTAAAAATTTGTCCAGCCTCCAGCCGTTTCGGCACAAAGAGGGACCAATAAATTATGACCGACAGATGGCCCCTGACAGGCATGGCGCCGCGCGATCGTATAAAACAAAAGATGATCCTACATTGCGTTAGATTTTTTCTGAAATTATGACCTCTCTTCATAAACTGATTTTGAATACAAATTTTTAAATCTATAATAGTATAGAAGTGCTCGTAGCAACAGGCTGAAAATATTCCACAAACGATGATGATTTTTGCAATTCAGTAATATTGCGTAATTTGTACAGTCTGTTATCAAATTACGCTTAATTCAAAACTCTAGCTGAAATTACCTAATAGTAGAGTTGCTAAGCCGCAAAATTGTGCGCATCGGGTTACAAGCATGAAATTTCTACCACACATAGAGCGTTCCGCGGTGATTATTTTCAGATGTAAGAAGGAAGTTAGATTCGTCCCCTTCGTGGCGGGAGAGCGGGGTGAAGAGGACCAAGTACTGCTCCTTTTCTTTTTTTTATTACTGATCAGTTAAGGCTATTAGGGCTTGTGTGGCATCGTTTTCGTGTAAAATAGATATCAGCAATTCATTTTTTATGTTATTTAAGAATAGTTTGATATAAAAATTTGAGTACATTGCCAAAAAGGTAAAAATCACCTCAAGTTTTTTTTATTCAGAACGATAAGTTAGTTATATATCCTGAATATTGACAATTTTAAAAAAATATCACTAAATAGAAAATTTAATCTTGTTTTTAAAAATGTATACTTATTGGGCACATCTCATACAAAAAGTACCGTGAAAAAAATATTGATGTTAAGCTTAGCCTGCGTGCTCTAGTACATTTTGCTAAGTCACGAAATTGTGTGCATCGGGATACAGCCACGAAATTCATACCACAGATAGAGTATTCTGCGGTGATTACTTTCAGATGTGGAGGGAAGTCAGATTCGTCCCCTGTGCGGCGGGAAAGCGGGGTGAATAGGACAAAGGAGTCCTCTTTTTCTTTTTTTATTACTGATCAGTTAACGCTACTAGGACTTATGTGGTATCGTTTTCGTATAAAACAGATATCAGAAATTTATCTTTTATGTTATTTATTCATAGTACTATATAAAAATATGGGTTTATTTCCGAAATGGTACAAACCACAACAAGGTTTTTTTCATTCAGGGAGATAAATTAGTTATATTTCCTTAATATTTACAACTAACAAAAATATTGCAGAACAGCAAATTTAATCTAGTTATTAAATCTTTATACATGTTGGGCACTCCTCATACAAACAGTAACTTAAATAAATTGTTGATGTTGATATTAGCCCGTGTGCTCGAGATACATTAGCAAAAAAATATTTTTTTTTCATTACAAAAATTTGTTTTTTTAGGACGTATTTGGTAAATATTGTATGTAAAAGCTTGTTAATAATCATTTTTTTATGTATTTAATGAAGCGAAATAGGATGTGTTCGGAGATTTACGTTGGTTACGCCGACTTAAACATATATTTTAAGCTACTATTTGTATGAGAAGTGCCCAATATGCATATATTTTAAGAAACTAGATTAAATAAGCCTTTTAAAATAATAATTAAAATTTGAAAATGTTAACGAAATTTAACTAATTTACCTCACTGAATAAAAAAACTTGTTTAGATTTTCACCTTTTCGGCCATACACCCATATTTTTATATAGAACTATACAAAAATAACATAAAAAATTAATTTCTGATATCCGTTTTACACGAAAACGATACCAGACAAGTCCTAGTAGACTTAACTGACCAGCAATAAAGAAAGAAAAGAGGTATACTTGGTCCTATTCATTCCGCTCTCACGCCTCACAGGGGACGAATCTGACTTCCCTCTACATCTGAAAATAATCACCAAGGAACAGTCTATCTGTGGTAGAAATTTCATGCTTGTAACCCGATGCGCACAATTATGTTAGAAAACAGCGGACTAACAACTCTACTATAATAGGTACCTTATCAAAAATGATGAACAATGATTGAAATCCATATATTCTTTCGCCCTTTTTCCAGTGAGATAATACTGCTGACAGTTATACAAACTAAGTGTGTTTGGTTGGCCACGTGAGAAAAGTAATTACAATAAACATTTAAGTGTCAATAACCTCTAATGTTTGTCTGATGTTGCATCATTATTTCAATATTTGCTTAAATAACAAGTATGACAACAAAATGCTCGATTTATTATAGCTTAACTTGGTCAGCAATTTGCGAATTATTAATGACTGGACATTAAAATACGAGTATTTTTAGAAAGGTAACGGTTTGTCGTACTTAATAGAATTTATTCATAGCTCAATTTATAATTATGACATGTACAATAGGATCACACCTACACTAGAGGCTCACTGACCTGTAGACCTCGTGAGTTTGCTTCGAAATGACAGAAATTTGTATTTTTTTACATTTTAAAACCTGGCCATTTTGACAAATTTCGTCATAAAAAGCTTATTGACTTATCGAGCCTACTCGCAAAATTTCATGAGAATCGGGTGTGAAATGCGGTCTCTAGGCGATTACAGCCGGAAATTCAAACATCCAAACATCGGGACATGCGAAAAATATTTTGGTGAAGCTGAAGCAGGGACGCTTCGCTCGCTCGGTGTAATACATAGTATAATTAGGTCACCGATGAATGATAGCGGTTACCTTGCAAGTTTCCGCGGTCTGGTGGGCACAAGGATGGTAATTACTTACTTTGAGTACCTACTTGTATATTATCGTGGCTTTACTTGTCTTTTTTTAACGAATTTGTTAATCAAACCGTTTGATTAACAAATTGCCAGGTGCCAGGACACCAAAGATAATAGCCGGACATACCAGACAGTTTAGCCGGACATTTGAGTAAAAGGCCGGACACCCTACATGTAGTCTTAGGTGCATAAAGCTAAAAATAATATAAATTTGCGCGATCTCGCCAACAAACTGTCTTAGCAGTTTGGCGAGTTAATTCAGTTGCATACAGATATGTACACCTTTTTTTTTAAATGAGCATTTTGTGTCTCGGTATTAATAGGTCCGACAAAATAACGATAAACAAAAGCCGGGCACGGTTTATTTTGGCCGGACAGGCAATCAAAAAGCCTAACTATGTCCGGCTTTATCCGGACGCCTGGCAACGCTAATCAAACGTTCAAAGAAGAGGTTATATTTTGTCTTTTTTTTTTCTTTTTTTCAATCTAAAAAAAATATATCTGCCATTTTGTGGTTCACGTGTCCACACTTTTATCTTAGCGAAACTTGAGATATTATAAAATATACGGCTTTACTCTCAATCGTGTGTCAGAAACGGCCTGATATGTTTCGAAATCGTATGGAGTTCTTTTTCCGGAACCTATAGTTGGATAATATCGAATTAGTACGGTACGGACGTGGTTCGCTAGTAAGTATAAATAATATAGGCTTTTTGCTTCGCCGTAATTGGTCAAAGACGCTAATTTGTTGCAACTGCTCATTATCATGCCAATTAGTTGTGATAGTACTTTAGAAACGTGTAAGCTACGGGTTATACTAAATCATTGACCTAGGCTGACGAAAGATAACCCTGTCTAACATCAGATATCAGAACAAAGTATACTATGTTCTTATCTAAACTAATTTGTATGGATACTTCAAGTTGTCCGGTACTACATTATGTTTATACAGGGTGGGTGATACTAGTATTTTATGCAATCGTCAACAATGGAGGTTTTAAAGTCGAGTACCGAGTTTAGGTCATGAGGCTTGCCAAGTGGCCTAAGTAAGGTACGAGATTTTAAGACCTAATTGTGTAACTAAAAATAAAATAAAATCAATATTTAAGGGGGGCTCCCATACAATAAACTTGTTAAAGATTATGGTACGGAACCCTTCATGCGCGAGTCGGACTCGCACTTGCCCAATTTTTATATATTTATTATCCATATAATATCCTTGTGCCAACTAGACCGCGGAGACAGCCTTTACACCAGATCTATAATTTATCAATGACCTAATTGATTTACCTTTATACTAATGATATCAAGTGAAAGACAAGGAATTATTACGAATCACGTTCCATAAAGTGAGTAAGGTTAACGCAAAGCCATTATTAGTAAAAAAAATGTATAAATTATGAAATTTAATTAAATATCACGTTCTTTATAAATGTTAAAGGAAATATTTATATTAATATTTATCATTTTACAATTGACTTCCTTTTTTTGTTCTGCATGAAGGTCGAAAATGATTATTTTCCGTAATTCTTACAGAAGCAGAGTGTTTCTATTGTCTATTCTAAAAACCGGAGAAGTGCGAGTCGGACTCGCCCA
This sequence comes from Apotomis capreana, assembly GCA_947623375.1. Classification (NCBI taxonomy): domain Eukaryota; kingdom Metazoa; phylum Arthropoda; class Insecta; order Lepidoptera; family Tortricidae; genus Apotomis; species Apotomis capreana. The sequence continues at coordinate 7,951,362 of OX392520.1, forward strand.
CCGAGGATTCCGTACAAATGTATACCGTTGCTTAACGTCAATGATAGATTACGTACATTAAATAAAGATTATATTATTTATTATTTAATTACAAATGTATAGTTTTCTGATATTTTCCTATAATTGTAGTATAAGAGAGTATTATTTGCCAAATTTCTTAGTTCTAGGTCAACGGAAAACACCCTATAAATTTTGGTTCCCTTGACAGTGCCATGCCCAATAAATGACCGGAACTCCTTTTTACGTTAACTTTGAAGTTTGATTTTTTCACAGCTTCAGGGACTGAAAATTTGAGTATCACATTAATATTATAAAGGCGAAGGTTTGTGAGTGTGGACACGTGTGGACTAATTTTGATAAATTTTGGTATGAAGGTAAGCTGACACCCTGGATTAACACATAGGCTACTTTTTATCCCGTCAAATGTAGTGTTCCCGTGGGATGAGTGGGTAACACCGCGCAGCACAGCTAGTATGGTTTTAATTTCAACCCGACACCTCCACGCGTTGAGACAAAGGGACTTACGCGATCCTGTGTACCCGTACCACGAGTTAAGAGGCCTTATTCCTTTTTAGGGTTCCGTACCCAAAGGGTACAAACGGGACCCTATTACTGAGACTTCGCTGTCCGTCCGTCCGTCCGTCCGTCCGTCCGTCCGTCTGCCACCAGGCTGTATCTCAAGAACGGTGATAGCTAGACAGTTGAAATTTTCACAGATGATATATTTCTATGACCGCTATAACAACAAATACTAAAAATAAAATAAAATAAATATTTAAGGGGGGCTCCCATACAACAAACTTGTTATAGATTATATATATATATAGGTACGGAACCCTTCATGCGCGAGTCGGACTCGCACTTGCCCATTTATTTTTTTTCATATTATGACAAATGTATTGATAATTTCAACCAACTTTTTGAAGTGAATAATACTTTTCCCCGAGTTCCAGGTAACATAGCTATTTCGTGCGTTCATTGCGTGCAGTCGAAAATAAGTTCAAAAAACTAATTTACCGCGTGAATTTTGTCAATTTCAAGTAGTTTTTGGAACAAAAATTATCAATGAAAAATTCCAACTGTAGGTTGCAAATATATACCAATAAATCCCAATTCTAGGTAGTAACATCAATAATATGTTAAGAAATATGTTTGATCATAGATAAAAATATCTAAAACAATCAGCATTTTAAAAGGAACAAGGCATCTTAACGTGACCGCATTCGCTAGCGACAGCGTAAACGATTTTTAGGGTTCCGTACCCAAAGGGTAAAAACGGGACCCTATTACTGAGACTTCGCTGTCCGTCCGTCTGTCACCAGGCTGTATCTCAACAACGGTGATAGCTAGACAGTTGAAATTTTCACAGATGATGTATTTCTATGGCCGCTATAACAACAAATACTAAAAATAAAATAAAATAAATATTTAAGGGGGGCTCCCTTACAACAAACTTGTTATAGATTATATACACGATGATTTTTAATCGGTGATCAGGAGTAGAAAAATATTAATATTTAGCTAAAATTAAACTTAGTACGCGAGGTCCCGCGCAATTACCTCACTGTTAAATTAGTTAAAAGTTAAAACATAATTAAAACTAATAACCACTAGATACATGGTCATCCTACATAAATTATTGAAGTAAGATACTTACGTTAAGTGTCATCGCTTTGGCGGGAAATTTTACGAAATTTTCTACGACTTTGTTTATGTAATGACAATGACAATTACAAGTTATTTCTCATAAATTGTCATTCCCATTAAATTATTAAAGAGGTTGTAAGCACACCGATACAGATTAGTTCGGTGCAAGAATCTTATATACTAACTGGATGTTGCGTGCCGAACTATGAGTTGAAGCCAGGTTCATTCACCTTTGCTCATATGTTTTATCTCTTTTCCACACTGTGATGTGTTACCATGTTATTTATAAAAAAAAACTTATTTTTTATAGAAATACGAATTATCGGGCATTACCTAATTAACCTAATCCACTAATGGCTACCTCACTGTGAACTCAGCCATAGTCACACTCGTATTCACAAACACATATAAACAAAAAACGTCTATACTAAAATTGCTGCTATATTTAAGTATTGGCCTCATAGGTGCTCACAATACGCTGCCGTTGCGTAAAGGCGGCTAATACATGGTGAAAAAGGGACGTTGACGTATGCGTCGCGTTTTTCTCCATACATTTAGCCGTCCGTTTAAGTATCAGTAAGTGGTCTCCAGTTACACGGACACTTGAAATCAGCATTGCCTAGAATGCTAATGTTTTATCGCCGATGTAAGGCTTCCATTCCTTTCTGGTAAATTAGCCAGTGCGAGCGGGACGGCAACGCACGAAACAACAATAAAATTTAGCTATGCATATACTTTCCTATCCTACTAGGATGGGTGTTCACTTTCATGATAAAACAGTTGATCGGATTTGAATTTAATAAATTACAAAATCATCAATCAGCAATGTGTTGTATATGTCAAATTCCGCGGGATATTCCTAATGTATGCTTAATCATGGACACCTTAAAGAAAGAGATGCAAGATCGGCGTGACGTAATTCAAGGTCATTTTTTCTGGCTTCAAAGGAATGTTCGGCATGCAATATCCAGTTAGTATATAAAATTCTTGGTTCGGTGACAAGGAATTTAAGACAAAATTGGTTTCAAAATAAAAATTCTCATAGAAAAATAAAAGTTTTGTTTTCATGTAATTACGACTTCAACGTGACCGCCATCATTTACTGAGTTAGAAAAGTTGGTACCTGATCACCGATTAAAAATCATCGTGTATATGTATAGGTACGGAACCCTTCATGCGCGAGTCGGGCTCGCACTTGCCCAATTTTTATGAAGAATAGTACAGTGCCCCTACCAGTTACTTTGTAGAACTAGAAAGAAAGAAAGAAAGAAAAAAAATGTTTATTTATTTATTTTATTTTTTTATACTACGACGGTGGCAAACAAGCATGCGGCCCGCCTGATGTTAAGCAGTTACCGCCGCCTATGAACGCTTGCAACGCCAGGAGCATCACGCGCGCGTTGCCGACCCCTTAAGAACCTATTTACTCCCCTAAACCTATTTATTCCAATAAAAGCACACACAGGCAGGACATTGAACTACATTTCTCCATACGAATCGTTCACTGTCGCTTAGCGAGTACACTCACTGTAAACTCATGGTAAGAGTACAAATAAGAACCTCTCAGTTTTCACCCAATCCCGAATCGCAATATGCCTCACAGACTTGTACATTGTATGCCGTTGACAATCATTGACCGAAGCTGATAAAAGATTACGTAAGTAATTCGAGGTCAGTAAATTGACTTTTCAACCCCAGCATGCAACTCTGTGTGGGTGCTATTATTATTAAATGCATTATTATTATTAGGCACCGGACTTTTGATAGCACGGTAGGAATTTAGAGAGCTATGGAGCTGATATTAACATTAAAATACAGTTCATGCTCATACTCATTCATGTATTTCATTCCAAACTGCCAATATGGTTATTGTGGTTAACATTCCCAAGCATTCAATCACTAAAATTATAAATAAAATATTATTTTTACAATATTACAAACTCCTAGATTTAACTATATTAATTGTCGATTTCATGCATTTTCTAGTCATAGCTGGCTATATCAATATAGAACCCAATTTACTCCAGAAAACTTGAAAAAGTCTCAAAAGTTACGTTTTTTATGACGACGAAAAATGCCTACACAAATCAGGTATTTCTATATTCTTCGGACTTTGTCCTTGACTATAAAATTGAAATTGCGAATTAAATACACTTATGAGTATGAATATGAGTATGAATTGTACTATAATGTTAATATCTCTATTGCCCTCTAAAGTCTTGGTCATCAGTAAATTGACTTTTCAACCCCATCATGCTACGTGTGGGTGCTCTGATATTAATTAGGAAGATTATTGCTATCAAATAAATTCAATGCTTACACGAGACTAGCGATAAGCAGTGCAATCAGCAGTTTTTGTATAATTTCCTGAAATAATAATGATAATAAAAGGCCGTAAAGATAAGCTTATTACTATGTTAACTTGTTTTTAATATGTGACATATGTAAAGCAAAACATTTTATGAGATTGATAGTTGAATTTCGGTGTCGGCGCTGATGTTGCTCAAGTTGTATGGAGGCGGACTCAATTCCATTATAAACAGTTTATCATCCTTTGCTAAACAACTTTTTACAAATAATCACTTAACAAACAACGATTCACAAACTATTCATTTCACAAACCTGTCATTCCTTAAAATGCTCATTTTACAAATAAATACTCGACAAATATACTTTTAGTAACTTTGACGCTTTATAAACATATTGAAAGACAAAGTTTAATTTAAAAAATGTTCACTTCACGAATAAATCGTTTTAAAAATCAGTTATTTTGCAAAACGTTAATAGATAAACTGTACTGTTATTTCATAAAAATATTATAAATAACTCTCTATGTAACGAAACGCTCCTGCGGTATGAAGTACTCGAACTTCGTAATATTTTTTTTGCTGGTTGGGGCTTAACCCTTCGTATGCCGCTTCCCCGTATTTTACCTATATCTGTATAGGACGGATACGGGACACGGCATACGAAGGGTTAAATCTTGTAGATTACGCTAAAATAAGCATGTTTTGTTCTTTAAACTTTTTCTCTCAGAGCGATATTTACCGACATATTGGGATTGAAAAAATTTTTTTTTTCAATGTTTACTATTTCTAGGCTAAATTAGATTGAGTGATGTTCCATTTTTAAGCAAGCATTTTGACGCTCCGCTATACATGGTCATAAAACAAACCTAACCTAACCTACAGTTTTCGGTTTTTGAGCCATGAGGTAAAAAACTTCAATATCTCTGTAAATATTAATCTGAGTCAGAAAGTTTAAATAACAAAACATGCTTATTTAAACATAAATGGCGGTCACACCATGATGATTTATTAAACGAAATGTTTACCAAACAATGCATTTTATTAACGTTGTTTTATCATTCGTTATTTTGTTAATTGACTAGAATAATAAATGAATAATTTGCCAAATAATGTTTTGTGATATGATGTTTTGTCCAATAAATAATTTGTATCATGATCTATTTGTAAAACTATATTTTATGCAACGTTTAATTCGGGAGTCGTTAATTTGTCTAACGTTGTTTGTAAAATGAATATTTATGAAACGTTGTTTAGCAAGTGATTGGCTACCATTATAAACAACATCACTACATAGTATAAAATAAAGCTGCTTCCTGTCTGTCTGTCCCTATGTATGCCTTATACATACAGGGACCTTTAAAACTGCGCAACGGATGTCGATACGTTTTTGTTTTAAATAGATAGGGTGATTCAAGAAGAAGGTTTATATGTATAATAATACATGCATAATTTATTGCACCCGTGCGAAGCCGGGGCGGGTCGCTAGTATATATATTAAGAGACAATCTTACACAAATCTACCTAGCCCCAAACTAAGCAAAGCTTGTACTATAGGTACTGTACTAGACGACGATATATATAATATATAAATACATATATGGGTGGATCAATTTTTTCTTGTTGTTATTCTGTCCCGTCACCCAGGGTCAATGGTGATTAAACTTCTTAGAAAAGTGTTGATAATTTATAATATTGGTATCTTCAAGAGATATTCTAAATAAGAATGGGCTTATAACTGCTGCAATTACAACATTTTTGTTGAATATTGCCGCCGAAAATCGTAGTTTTAAAGAGTTACCCAGGGGACATCACCAGCAACAAGCAACAGAAAAAAGTTGATTGACGCATATAGATAACATATCCCTGACCGGGATTCGAACCCAGGACGTACTTATACGGGTGCACTACTAACGCCAACAGCATCGACGACATACGATTTTAAGTTCGCCCGAAATTCATTACAGTAACGAAATACTTAATACCCTAAATATAAAATATAAATAGCTACTAGATACTGTAAAAGTAGAGATATAGTTATAGTAAAGTTCATGTGGACAATCTACTACGGAATTCTATAATCCGCAATAAAATATATATACACACGTCGCGAAGTCACTAAGGTATCTAGAACTCGAGAGACCGCAAACAGGTAATTACAATAATTAAAATAAAATTGTGTCCGCGTCCATACAAATCAACATCGACTCCGACGCCAAAGGGTAAAAAAACATTACCTACACTTAACATAACAAAATATCCGATCCCCGGTGAATCACTAAAAGGCCTATTTTTCATTCGCGCTCAGTGTAATCTGGCTGCTTGTAAATCTGTGGTATATGCTGCAATTGTTTCTTAGGTCTCCGGCCTAGTGTGAACGAGGTTGCCTAGGTACTGGTATCTGGTTTCGGTATTGCGTGAAACACGACACTACTGGTTGACCGATACCACTGCGTAATCAGGTCAAAAACTTGAGGTTTCTCTGCAAAATATAGATGATATCGCTTAGGTAACACGTAGATTGCAGTACTTGGATACCTATAGCTAAGTACGAGGGGTTCCCCGAACATATAAATTCGATGTTTGTACCTTGCCATCCCTCTCGATCTCGCGTCTAACAATATTTGAATGAGCGGACGGCACGATAAGAAAGTTCGAATTGCGAAAATCAGAATAACCCAGGATGAATCCATACTTTGCGTCATTAATGGAGGGTTACATGCATTGACAACCGACTTCCAAAAAGAGGTCCTCCATTCAGTTTTTAAGTTCTTTTTGTGTGATTTGCGCAGATTGTAAGCACCTGCCTACTGAGCCGGCGGTCCCGGGTTCGAATCCCGGCCAGGGCAAATATTTGTGTGATGAACTCGAATATTTGTGCTTGGGTCATGGGTCATGTTCTATCTATTTAAGTATATATTTATCTATGTAAGTATGTATATCGTCGTCTAGTACCCATAACACAAGCCTTCTTGAGCTTAATTTGGGTCTAGATCGATTTGTGTAAGGTTGTCTGATATTTATTTATTTTATTATTAATCTTGTTATGAACCAATTTGGAAAATGGTTGACAGTTAGGCATCTGCAAGCTTGTCCTATTACATTTTGGTGAAAATCTTCTAAGAATCGAAGAAAGACGACGCGGTTGGCTCAGTTTGTAAGCACTTGCCTACTGAGCCGGCGGTCCTGAGTTCGAATCCCGGCCAGGGCAAATATTTGTGTGATGAACTCGAATATATGTGCTTGGGTCATGGATGTTATCTATATATGTATTTATATATTATGTATATCGTCGTTTAGTACCCATAGTACAAGCTTTGCTTAGTTTGGGACTAGGTCGATTTGTGTAAGATTGTCCCTTAATATTTATTTATACATCACAAAAAGCTTATTTAAAAGCGCTTATAGGTCAAATACGTTTGTCTGACGCTTTTAAACGTGTATCAGACCGTTAATGGTATGAAAGCTCGCTCCAATGCCACTTTCAAGGGGTCGGGTCGAGCTTAAAGCTCTAAGATGGAGCTTTTCAGTGTTAAATTACAGACAAGGGCTCTTGAGTTCTGGAAGTGACTTCGCTACGTGCGTATATATATTATTGCGGATTATAGGAATCCGTAGTAAACTATATGTATGTAAATACTTTATTGTACACAACAACCGGTTATAAATACATTCATAACAAATAAAACATATACAAAGGCGAACTTATCCCTATTAGGGATCTCTTTCAATTAACCTTTGAGCAATTGAAGGAATAGGTATTCGAAGAAAATGGGCAAACTACACTGCGTACAAACGAGATATTTATATAAACTTAACCCTTACGGCACACTCGTAGAACCGATGGCTGTTGGGGCAGGAAGGTTCACGAGTGGCGACCGCGTATCGGAAGACGCAGTATGGGAAGGACCGAAAACCTGGTTAGAATCGCGGGAAGCAATTGGACGAGGGTGCACGACCAAACGTTGTGGAGAACTTTGGGAAGGCCTTTGTCCAGCAGTGTACGAATATCCACTGATATGATGATGATGGTCGTAAGTAGGCAATGTTAGTATGATTTTATTAAAACTTTCGTGAGACATATTTAATTATTGTATTAAGCGGTTTAAACTCACGTGAAATTGTCAGGAACGGCCCGACATTTTTCGAACTCGTATGGAGCTCTTTATCAGGGACGGCTGCCCGTACACCGCCGCGGCAACCTCGTCACTGCTGATACGTTCCTGACAATTTCACGTGAGGTGACGTGAGTGTAAACCGCTTAATACAATAATTAATTTAAGTATGTATAAATGAATTAATTCAATCATAAATGGCCCATGCTATTCTGCAGCTTATTGTACAGTACAGATAAGTTATACTCGTATTATAATAAGCAAAAGTGAAGTGTGCTAATTAGAGGTCAAAAAAATATTTTGTAAGTTTGTTTGTATCTTAAGCGATTAGCAATTAAGCCACAAACATAAAGACGAATTCACGATTCAACAAGTCTGTTATATACAAGTTTTTTACAAAGATTCACGTCTGTCTGTAATCAAATCTTGTTAGTGAAATATTTTCAATATACTTATATACAGACATCTAATTTTACCGTTTTATAATTTGACTTGTTCGTCTGCGTGGAAGAAATATCTATAATCATAACCTTTATTGCTTCTCCGTGGTCGGGTACAAAGTATCTAAAAAAATAAATAAATAAATATCAGACAACCTCACACAAATCGATCTAGTCCCAATTTAAGCTCAAACAGACTTGTGTTATGGGTACTAGACGACGATATACATACTTATATAGATAAATATTATACTTCAATACATAGAACATCCATGACCCAAGCACAAATATTCGAGTTCATCACACAAATATTTGCCCTAGCCGGGATTCGAACTCGGGACCGCCGGCTCATCATCCATCTTATAACCATATCGTCGGATTCGTCGGGGATAGTGCAATACCGCGTAAATAACATTTGTCGATAAAGTTGTCATTTCAATAAAATACTTAGCATTTGTTTGAATATTGATTCGTATCTACACTATCTACACTTACGCGGTATTGCACTATCCCCGACGATATGTGGATAAGTCCAGCTGTTTAGTCGCGAAGAAAGGACAAACATTTCATTTTTACAATTTTATAATACTTAGGTTTCTAGCTTCTCCCGCGAATACTAAATAAATCTACGTAAAATTAGTTAATCGCCATAAGGGATTAATAAAACACCCGCAGGGTTATCGAACTTCCATAGAAAATTCCACCCTTCTTTTCACTCCCTTAAAATATATTTCTGAAATAAAAACTATGTTAAGCCCTTTCCCGGCACTCAAACTACCCTTATTAAACTCCATACAAATCGATTCAGCGGTTACTGATCACCCGTACAAATTTCCACCCGTTAATTTTATAATATAGGTATAGAAGTACGGATATAATACAGATACAGGTACAGATTTATTCTACCTTACTTAGCTTAAATTAACTTTGAGACTAAACTGGTTATCATATAAGAAGGTTATTACCCTTTTAGTACGCGATAATGTAAACTTAAGGGCACCGCTTTATTAAAGGTGGAAAAACCTTCTAACAACATTAAGGGTGCATTTTCACTGACGCGGCGCTAGGTAGAGTAGAGCGAAGTAGAACAGAGCAGTGATAAGTGTGGCTCTTGGTAGCATACCGTGGTTCTAAAATCGACAAAATCGCTAATAGTAAAAAAATTCAAAATCAAAATCTTCATAAAAATATTTGGCGATATTTTAGATTAGGGGTGCGGTGGCAAAGATACGTTTGTATATCCAGATGGAGAAAATTGAAAAGGAGAAATCCTTTAATTTAAGTTCATCGTAGAAAAATATTTTTAAAATCATCTCATCAATCATCAAAAGAAAAATCTTTACGATGATTTTCAAAACATGTTTTTACGACATCGTAAATAGAAATCTTTACAGACGTAAAGATAATTTTTTCCATCGTAAAGATGATCATCAATCATCATCATCTTTTTTTACTGCTAAACTTAGTTTTTAACGATGAACAGCTCAAATCGTGATATCTAATATATCGTCATTAAAATTGAGACCTTGACTTTGACACTAAAAAAATTGTAATTAGTGCCTCCGTGTGTCATGAACTCGAATATTTCGACTTGTGTCATGATTATTCTATATATTTAAGTATATTATATATCTATATAAGTGTCATATCACAAGCCTACTGGAGCTTACTATGGGACTACCTAGATGAATTATTTACGTTAGGTTGTCCGTTATTTATTTAATTATCAATCAGCCCTAGACTTCCACTGCTGAACATAGGCCTCATGATTCGCCACAACTACTGTACTGTACGGTACTGTCTGTTAAGTCCACATACAAGTAAGCATTTTAGCTCTACCTAATTCCGATCACTGCGGGCCTAGCATATCTTGACGCGACTTAGCGTTATCTGTCTTGCTCGCACAGTATTGACAGACAAGTGACAGGTAGTATTTCCTTTTTTTTATAAATAAATAATTAAGAGACAATCTTACACAAATCGACCTAGTCCCACATAATATATAAATACATACATGACCCAGAAACAAATATTCGAGTACATCACATCACACAAATGTGGGTAAGGACCAAAAAGATCGACGTAATTTAGACGCAGAAAAAAAAGCGATCGGAAAAAGTTCAGTTTGTGCGACAAAAATCAACGACATTATACGATGGTTAATTTGTCGTCGCACAAAGGAATAATTGATTCAAATTTCAAATTTTATTTAAATGACTTAAGGTAGTAAACTTTTTGGTCTTAACCCATATTTGCCCTGGCCGGGATTCGAACCCAGGACCGCCGGCTCAGTAGACCGCGTCGTCAATTTGTCGCGCGACAAAGAGTCGCGTGTCACAGTTATGCTAGATGTGCTGGTGATTGGTCAACTCACGATCTTTTCCTCCGCATCAGTGGAACTACACCCTTAGACGAGTTGTTAGTAAATTCCCGTTTTGGTTAAGGAAAACCCGAGAAATTTTATTCCAGTAAAGGCATCACTGTGTTTATATAATTACTTATATAAATAAGGAAAAATAGTATGTTTCCTTGAGTGAGGCTGATGCATTTATTTTTTCCAAACGAGCCTAATCCTATGGAATCGTGCCTATCTTTAATATGAATTATAATTATTATATCTTGTGAAAATTTGAAATGGTTTTACTTCGGCCGAGCCAACAAGTTCGCGCTCATGAGCTCCACCTTCCACTTTTGTTCGGCGCGCGATCCTAGTCAACCGTAGCACGTTTTGCTCAAACAACCAATAAATACAGTTCTCACGCTTTTATGAAGTTCTAACGAGAGCAAACCTTCTGTAGTATTTTAATCTATGGTATAAGTTTTTAGGCATCATACTGTCGACAACCTAAGAAATGAGTAACGCTATTTTTGGCTCTGATTTTACCTGCAAGGGTTCCCTTGTGGCGTCAATGCACTGTCCGTGGAAAATTTGATATTGAGGTTGCCTTAATACGATTTATTAGCAGCGATTTATAGTTTTTAGGGTTCCGTAGTCCGTTGTTTACCGCTTTAAAGTTGTGTACCTATTTATTTCATGTGTAAATCTATTTTGTTATTCAATCACACTAATATTATAAAGGCGAAAGATTGTGAGTGTGTTTATGAGTACGTTTATTACTTCTTCACGCGCAAACAGCTTGACTAATTTTGATACATTTTGGTATGAAGGTAGCCAACACCCTGGATTAGCACAAAGGCTACTTTATATCCCGAAAAATGTAGTGTTCCCGTGGGATGAGCAGACAACACCGCGCGGTGCAGCAAGTAAAGCATATTTGGGTCATTGTCAGTTCAAAAAACAAAATTTGTCCCTTTGGTGGTCAAAAGTTAAGAGCTTATGTATGAATCTAGGTTATGTTGCTATTACATCGGATTATAGAAGAGGGAACGTTCTTTATTCTCACAGGCATTTTATCAGAAAATTAGGCCCTGGAATCCTTAATTTCGCAAATGTCCACCGGAAAGACGCGCACCTAAATCTGACAATGACCCATTTGTGTATGAATGAATTGTGGCCCTTATAGTTTCGACATGTCTGTGTGTTCGGCTCCGTATCTCCGTGGTTTGGCCTAGGGAGTGTTAGCATTTTTCACCCAATTCCCACCAGCTTGCCTACTTCAGGACGAATTAGCATCATTCTTCATTGCTACCAAAGAAAAATTAAGCGCTATCTACTCCGGTTTTTCCCTGTCCTTTTGATTGGCGCCAAACCACTGCTGGCTACAGATATTTATTTAATATTTATGCACAAAATAATTTTTATTATACATAAGGCGGACTTAATGCCAGAGGCTTTAGCTAATAGCTTTATCTACCAGTCAATCTTAGGGCGAAACAAAAAAATTGTAGGCGGTACAACCAACTACACATACAACAACACATAATTATAATACTTGCAATTCATATAGATAAACAAGCTGTGCCCCGCGGTGTTACCCGCTCATCCCACGGGAACACTAAATTTATTCGGGATGAAAAGTATCCTATGTCCTTTCCCGGGTGTCAAACTATCTCCATACCAAATTTCATCTAAGTCGGTTCTGCGGTTTAAGCGTGAAGAGGTAACAGACAGACACACTTTCGCATTTATAATATTAGTATGGATACACATTACTAATATAATATATATAATTATATAATAGGTTTAGTTATGTACTTTTAATTTTATATAAAACTAGTCAAAATATAATTATATAATATAATTATATAATATATATAAAAATAAACAATGCAACTTGACACGTCATATGTCAACAAGTCAAGCCTTAGGACGTCCTAAGCCCTTTCTACGTTAAGCGATATTCCGTGCAAGAGCCTCCATAGACGCAACGCAGCGCAGCGCTAAACTTAACCATTCGGTGGGAAGCAAAAGGCCCAGTATCCGCCGCGGGCCGCGACGGCGCAGCGGCCGCGGCCCTACCTGTGACATACGTCAAAAGAAAAACTGTTTATATTACTTATTGTGTTTTTATATTTTTTTGTGTTTTTTTGTTGTTGTTGATTAAGTTTCGCTTAAGTCTCCCAGTGCCCCGAGACTAATGCCAAATCCCCGAGGTGATGTGTCGCTGGAGGAATTTATACAATGCCCCCACTGCCCAACCACTAAATTGCTAAAAGGAAGAAGAGGTTTGAGTATCCATATCGGTAAATCACACCAACCATGTAGCCGTAGTCAACCAGCACAACATTTGCCATCTACCCCTCACTCTCCCGCGGCATCCGCTCTCCAACCCCCCTTTCTGTCTGATAAATTAAGCTCACTTAAAGAATCTATACCCATTTTAAAGAGGATCCCTAGGGGGGCGAGAGTGACTGTCGCCAAATGCCTTGTAAAAGCGATCGACGACTGTGTCTCTTTAAATACACCATGCGCTTGGGAAAAATTACTTACATTCTCTTATCACATCCTTCACGCCGATCATAGCGCATCCTCCAAATTGCAAACTTTAACCAGTAAAATCAAACATAATTGCTCTCACCCCATTTCTCTGTCTCCCTCTTGCGCGCCCTCACCCTCACGCAACATATTCAAAAAAGTAGAAACTAAAATTAACGATGGTGACCTCCGTGGCGCTGCTCGCATTCTCTTCTCCAGCGATACATCGGCCCCAGATTCCCCGGACACCCTGTCAGCTCTCGAGAGTAAGCATCCACCAGCTCCCCTAACACCTGAGCTTCCTGCCCCTCCAGACACCACACTGCCCGGACTTGTTGCGTCAGAAGACGCCATTCTTGCGGCAATCATGTCATTCAACAACGGTTCGGCTGGTGGTTTGGACGGGATCACTCCTCAACACTTGAAGGACCTCCTAACACACACATCAGGGAGCCACGGAAGTGAGCTGCTAGCCAGCATCACTCGGTTAGTAAACCTGATGCTTAGTGGTAAAGTCGATGAGCATGTAACGCAAACGCTATATGGTGCTAGCCTTTGCGCCCTTTCTAAAAAAGATGGCAGCGTGAGGCCTATTGCTATAGGATCAACTTTCAGACGTTTGGCTTCCAAAATTTGTTGTAGACATATACTTCCAGTTTTAGAATCAAAATTCCAGCCTACTCAACTAGGATTTGGCAGCAAAGGAGGCTGCGAAGCCGGTGTCCACGCCTGTCGCACATTTCTCAAAAACTCGAATAATGTAACACTCCTAAAGCTAGACGTTAAAAATGCCTTCAACTCTGTCCATAGAAGCGTCATGCTCAGCGAGGTCCTCAAGAACATCCCAAACATTTATCCATACGTATGGCAATGCTACAGCTCTCCTTCTCATCTAAAATTCAAAAACAATACAATTCTATCCTCTGTTGGCTGTCAACAAGGTGACCCGCTTGGGCCGGCCATCTTTAGCTTAGCCATTCACCCGAGCATCACTGAACTTACGTCAAAATTCAACACCTGGTACTTGGACGATGGTACCCTAGGAGGCGACTCGGATTCTGTCCTGAACGATTTCATAAATATTAGATCTAAATTTGAATCCATTGGTTTAGAACTAAACTATAACAAGTGCGAATTATATGTTGACACAATCCGAGGTTCAGACACCGTACGTAATTTTCAAAATATCTGTCCGGGTATCAAAATTCTATCCAAACACTCTCTCCAGCTCCTAGGTGCGCCAATATTTGACGAGACCTTTCCAGATTTTATTGACAAAAAAATAGATCATTTCCATACATTTTCGGACCGCCTTCTGAAAATTAATCCCCATATGGCTATATTTATTATTCGGTACTGTCATTTTGTCCCTAAATTCACATATGCTATGCGGTGTAGCCCCTTTTGGAAACTTCGAAATTACTGTGAAAAACTCGACAATATTATTTGGAATCAAATTGAAAAAATTATCAACATCAAAATTGATAGCAGGATGTTTTTGATCGCATATCTGCCTGTAAGGTTCGGTGGTCTCGGAATACGACAAATTTCCAGCGTCGCATTACCGGCGTTCCTGTCCTCGGTGCATAGCACGCTACCTCTCACTGGAAAAATTCTAAATCCATCACTATGTGATAGTGGTTGTGAGGTGGCTGGTTTGTCCGAGGCCAGGGACGCATGGAAAATGGCCTGCCCAGGTAATGACATCCCGTGTAGTCCGAACCTTCAAAAAATGTGGGATCAACCGATCTGCCGGCGGGTGCATGAGCACATTTTGGAAACATGCACATCAGCTTCCGAAAAGGCCCGCTTTCTGGCAATCTCCGAGAGGGAATCGGGTTATTGGCTACACGCGTACCCCTCGGCCAATTACGGGAACCTCCTGGATCCAAACTCTTTCCGTTCTGTCGTAGGCCTGCGTCTCGGGGCGAATATCGTAGAACCGCACCGCTGCCATTGTGGTACACTCGTCACTCGGTTGGCCCACCACGGACTCTCATGTTCAAAGAGTGCTGGTAGACTGTCCCGCCACTCCTGCCTCAACGACATCATTCGCCGGGCCCTGGTGAGCGTCAGCGTGCCAGCCACTTTAGAGCCAAATGGCCTGTCGCGTGACGATGGCAAGAGGCCCGACGGAATGACCCTCGTGCCCTGGCAACAGGGACGGCCATTAATATGGGACTCCACATGTGTGGATACCCTAGCGCCGTCCCATTTGGGCACGACGTCGTTGAGGGCAGGTGGAGCGGCTGCTGCGGCAGAGACAGCCAAGCGCCGCAAGTACGCAGCTCTCGGTGATAGCTACGTATTTGCGGCGTTTGCCGTGGAGACCTTAGGACCGTGGGGACCGGAAGCAACTAAGCTTTTCAAAAAAGTCTTGTCCTCCGGTGATCGTAGGGCTGGCTCGTTCCTCACCCAACGCATTGGCATTGCCATCCAGCGAGGTAACGCGGCCAGCCTCATGGGCACCCTACCTAATGGTAGCGACATAGGTGATATATGTACATATAGTTTAGGTCCCAATAATTTAAGTTAGGTTTAATTAGATCATAATTTAAGTTTGTTAAGGTTTAGTTATATACTTTTAATTTTATATAAAACTAGTCAAAGTATTTTGTACTTCAGTGATATGGATCGCCATCTTGTATTTTACGCTTTTCAAAGTAGAATAATAAATAAATATTGATAATAATAGGTATATTATGTATATTATTTATATAATTATATATATTATTTATAGTCTAACTTGACAATTATGTTATTGTCACTCCACATCTTGGCTTTTCTGCGAACTGACTAATTTGCGCATTGACGTAAATCTGTACTTCCAGGTATATCTGGGAAATCCATAGAGCAATAATGACAAGCGCACTTTCTATTCCAATTCCTTACAAAAATTACCCGTTGTCATTGCTCATGACGTGAATATATCCTAAGTAACTTGTCAATTATTGGCCACCGTTCAATAAGGGGCAACCTCAATACTAAAAATTAACTATGTTCACCAATAAACTGAATTCATTTTAGTATAACGTGGCCAGTTATTGAAGGATAGCCAGTAATAGATGCCTTGTACTAAAATGAATTGTGTTTGTAGGTGAACAGAGCTAATTTTTTAGGGTTCCGTAGCCAAATGGCAAAAAACGGAACCCTTATAGATTCGTCATGTCTGTGTGTCTGTCTGTCCGTCCGTATGTCACAGCCATTTTTTTCCGAAACTATAAGAGCTATACTGTTGAAACTTGGTAGGTAGATGTATTCTGTGAACCGCATTAAGATTTTGATGCAAAAATAAAAAAATAATAATAAATATTGGGGGCTCCCCATACTTAGAACTGAAACGCAAAAATTTTTTTTTCGTCAAACACATACTTGTGGGGTATCTATGGATAGGTCTTCAAAAATGATATCGAGGTTTCTAAAACATTTTTTTTCTAAACCGAATAGTTTGCGTGACAGACGCTTCCAAAGTGGAAAAAAGTTGGTCCCCCCCCCTCTAACTTCTAAAATAAGAAAATGAAAAATCTAAAAAAAACATATGATGTACATTACTATAAAAACTACCAACGAAAATTGTTTTGAACGAGATCTAGTAAGTAGTTTTTTTTTAATACCTATTAATACCTAACTTTGCACCTAATTTATATGGGGCGCTATACATACCAGGTGCAAACTTAACTTAACCACTTAGGGATGGAAAGTGTTTATACGGAACCCTCGGTGCGCGAGTCCGACTCGCACTTGGCCGGTTTTTTTTAAAGCTTTTATTTAGCTTGCATGGTATGTTTAAAGTATGTTTGTTCGGGTGAAATCTTGCAACTCAATTTTGAAGCAGATATCGTCAACCGATTGAGCTGAAATTTTGCATACTTACTTAACTTTGATGACAATACAATAATATGGTACCATGGGGCTGATCTGATGATGGAGCCGGAAGGTGGCCATAGGAACTCTATAATAGAAAAAGCAATCCTACCGAGCTTGGGCTCTTTAGAATCGTCTCAGTGAGCATTTGATGGATATCCAAAGAAAAGTACAGTTGGCTATAAAAGCTTGTCACTAAAATGACATTTTTGACAGAAACTTATTTAGTATGAGGTGGCCAGTTATTGAGCGGTAGCCAGCAATTGGCGATTTACCCTATTATGATAAAAGTTCCTTTCTTCTTAATGCTTTAATCCGTAAACAATCCCTCAAAATTTGTCAATAAGTAGGTACCTATGTACTTTGACATTTAGATATTTGAAAAAAAAATCTGTTAATCCTTTCTATAAGAACATATTTTAATACCATAATAATGTTTGTTATTGCTACTTATTAAAACCCGTTAGCAATTATCATAATGACACTACGTACATTATTCACAATAATAAAACTCATTAAAGTCGTTACTTTTATGACGTATCATTTACGTCAATGACAAACCTCAAAAATTAATTAAATACCGAAGACTCAAATTAATTGTCAACCGCTCTGAAAATCCAAAATCGCGTACATTATGACGTTCAAATGAAGAGGCCTTATTCCTTTTAAATTTATTTTTTTCATATTATGACAAATGTATTGATAATTTCAACCAACTTTTTGAAGTGAATAATATTTTTCCCCGAGTTCTAGGTAGTAACATAGCTATTTCATGCTTTCATTGCGAGCAGTTGAAAATAAGTTGAAAAAACTAATTTCTGCGTGAATATTGTCAATTTCGAGTAGTTTTTGAAACAAAAATTATCAATGAAAAATTCAAATTGTAGGTTTCCAATATATACCAATAAATCCCAATAGCCCTGTTCTAGGTAGTAACATCAATAATATGTTAAGAAATATGTTTGATCATAGAGAAAAATGTCTAGAACAGTCAGCATTTTAAAAGGAATAAGGCCTCTTAACATTAACTCTATAACAAATTCCGTAAAATCCCTTATCTAATGATACACATCATTACCAAACCTAGTTCGCTACACTCGAACCTCAAGTCAAAAGTCAATAGACAAAGTAGATTTTTCAATACTAACTACAAGACAAATTAAGTTAAAATCAGTCAAATTTGGAGTATAACGCCCTAGAAACAGAGTTAAAATGAATGTAGCCGTTAACTTATACAAGAACCGATCGATTTCACACACGCGCACTGCAAACTTGCCATTCATGTACAAAAATCATCTGTTGCATTGGCACCGCTCAGTCAGCCACTCGACGGTACCGCGGACAGGCGACCGCCATTTTGTTTTTCGAATTTTAATTTCCGAACGCACCCCGTAAGTACTGGCAGTGTTGCGGATTGCTAAAAATAATATTGTTTATGGTACATATGTGCACGTTTAAAAAGTTTGTTTTGATTTTGGCGTAAGTATTGATTGGCGATTTTTAAGCATTTGAAGGAAATAAATAAGGTTTTGTTTACTAATCAATTAATATTACAATAGGAATCATAATCATAACCGTTCTTAGTATTTGGCGAAGTTTAGTCTCGTCTTAAATCAATAAAAAAGAACTAAATGAAAATGAAGTTTATTTTTCGAGCGTATCACATTTCTAACTGAAGGCTTTCAATTTTCCAAAATTATATTTAATTCGTATACGTATTGCGTAATTCATTACTAGTCATTTACTTCTTAAATATCCTGTTAACATTAAGTATATTAGAATAATTATTTAAATATTAAAAAGTAAAACCCAATAACATGTAAAATCCCTTTCTAAAAAGAACAATTAGTTACTTAAACAAAAACATAACATAAAATCTTGACCGGACACATTCATTCACTCAGTACAGTCAGCAAGTTTTTGTTTGTTATATTACAACAAACAAAAAAAATTGCTACTCAAGTTAGGTAATAAATCCAATGACAAATAATCATAAAAATATTAATTGGTAGTAATAATTATGGATAATAACATAATAACAATCATAATAAACATGACTTCTGAGATAAGAATTGCATTATAATGCGTTGTATGAGCAAAAACTATTATGAATATTTAATTATAATATTACAGTAAATATATCTTAAATATCTTTTTTTTTCATTCTTTTTCGGTGTGTATTAGCTATAAAAAAACATGCAATCAATTTAAGAATATCTTAATCTATTGAAATTGTATAATTTCAACAGGCTTATTATTAAACCAGTGTATATATCAAACACAAATGTTTCGCTAGTATTCATTATTTACTTCTCTATTTGCTCTCTCACAACAACATAGGTGATATTTTGTTTTTATGGAGAACCTCCCTAAACATCATGAGATTGACTTATTTTTATATTTACAGCATTAATAAACGTAAAAAAAAAATTACAATTTTTTAAGTCGAAAAGCAAATAATAAGTTATTTGTCATAAATTCATAATCCCATTAAACACAAGGAAAATAAAATAGTAAAACAAAAAGAAAAACAAAAAATATACCTACAGCGCTTATTATTACATAAACCATATCATTGCATATAGGCAATATACCTACCCATGACGTCACAAGAGAATCTTCACATCGACATAACATCGATAAAATCTATATGTTTTTAATTACCTACCTTCGTATTTTTCTCATTTATTTACGGATTATATCTGTAATTCATTCGTTATTCAAAATATTTTAGTAGAGTACCTAAGTAGAACCTAGACCAGGTTTTAGGTAGGGAATATTAGGAACAAAATACTCAAGATGATATTTAACATCATCTTATACTCGTATTTATTTCGTATTATTTAACCCTTAAAGTTATCCTTTACAACCAACTTACTTTTAACTTTGTCTATCGATATCCTTACATTTTCTATTCATTAAATACCGCCAACTATACCAACTCTGCTCATTTACAAAACAGTTTATGTGCCGATCTAAACAGAGTTGTTTACGTCCTTTTGTCATAGTTGCAGTAAGGACACGCGTTCTCTTTTGAGGCAAGGCCATATCGCTTGTTAGAACTTCGGTTTTTAATTATACCCTGTAGGATACGAAGAACCTTATATCTAACGCGAAATATCTATTTTCGTATACGCGCATGTCGAATGAACAGTTATGTGATCGTAGGCCTTAGAATAATAACTCGTCTGTTGACAATCTTAACTTACTAATTGTAACTATTGTAAGTAATAAATACTTACTTAAATAAAGCTCTTATCTCAGTGTTGCCGTGTTACGATAAAAGGCCGTATCTTTATACGGATGTCATAATAAGATACGCCCTTTTACCGTAGCACGGCAAAGTGTCAATCTACTTACTAGATACGAGGTTTTGGAGAGCAGTGACAGAAATAGTGAGTTTTGATTGTCACCAGCCCGTCTAGCACACTCTTGTCGCGCGACATAGCGCTGTCCGTCACTCTCTCACATTACTGCACAGAAAGAGACGGGTAGTTATCTCGCGCGAGAAATAGTCACGTGTTACAGTTGTGGCGAAATACTCCTAGAACGAGAGTGTTCATGAAACAAGTGAAAGATGAAACGGTTTCTGTTATATGTGTGCGTGTCGAGACGTTTTGTGACAGATGCGTCAATGGACGACACTTAGCCCGTGGCTAACCAAAACTGGCTTCACTTTCAAACGCTAACTAGGTTTTTAGACGTATTCTATGTCTTAGACTGGGTTTACCGGTTTAGGTTTTGAAAGGATCGGCTCACATCGCCATGAGGGGCCCACTACACACCGGCGCGCACCACGGTGCTTGACTCCGCCTTCCGGTTTTGTTCAGGAAATTAGTTGCGCATTCATTGTCATAATTCTGAAACCATAGTATTGTGTGTATTAAATACATAAATACCCGATAACCTCAACAAATCGACCTAGTCTCAAGGCAAGCTCTAATAGACTTGTGTTAAAGGCACTAACCGATGATAATCAAAAATTAAATCAAAATCAAATAGTTCGCCACAAGGGCACTTTTACGAGTCTGAGATTTATGAATCTGACCCTACCGGCATCTCACAAGAGGAGACTACTGTTGAGAAGAAAACAAAAATAAACTTAACAGTAAGTAAATTTTTCGTAAATTATGAAAACTAATACAATAATGTGATATATACAGCCTGTTACCGGCATGCGGGCGTTTATTAAAACTGATAAAAATATGATCCATTAGTAATTGTTTGCATGTATTTGCTAATCATAGTTATGTAAATTAACTGCACAATTAAATTTCTTAAATCCGCACATTCAATGTAGTGGGTGTACAGCGTAATTTTACTCATATCACGCTGTCATTTAACACTCACTTGTCAATTTACTTTACTGTACATTACTGGCAATTAAAATTTTGTTGGAAAGTTAATAAAGCCTGAATTTAAGTTAATTAATTAAATTAAGGTCATGGATACGTTAAAGATCTATGTTACTTTACTCTACTTTAAGAAAAGCCTACTTGGCGGTAACACACTCTATATTTATTATATAGAAAAAATCTATGACCAGACATCACGTTCTGACATAGGTTTGTTTTAAAACTATCTTGAAAGGTAAATGTTTTTTGAGAAAAATCAAAATAATGCCTAATGACAATGATAACAAAAAATTACATAGTGAATATAAATTTTATAGCAATCAATAGAATAAAAAATTAAAAATATTCAATTAAAATTATTTATTACTATAACAAATAGTAAGTACAATATTACAAATGGCCGGCGTCTCCTTGTAAGTTACAAAATAACTTGTGTGAATAGAAGCCTTTTTGTTCCTTTATCTCACAAAAAAACCAACAAGAAACACAAAAATAAACCCCACAACAAAACATTTAGTGACCATAAAAAACTAACAAAAGAAACACAAACAGAACCTTCCTTTGCGTGCATCGTTGGATAACCAGGTCAAATCAATGACATAACCTCTACCTTTTTGCTTCCATTATTAACTCATTAAGTAGTTCGTCTTTTTCCATTCATCATTTTTGCGCAAAGTTAAATAAACAGCTAGTAGTGGTATTTTCTATCATAGTATCCTTCAATTTAGTATAGAGATACGCTTGTTTCATATTAAAGCGTCAGCAAATATAAATTTGTAGTCTGTGAATCGCTGAATGAATGAATGACGTGCGTTTAGTTGATTACGCGGGAAAATAAGTTTTGTTTATGGTCAATACTTTAATGGGTACTGAGTATTTTTCCAGTTTTCATTAGTAAAATATTATTGTAAAACCCAATTCGGATGCGGTCATTATACCTGATAATCCTTTAGCTTTAATGTTTATTGTTTACCTTATATCAATTTCAGTAGATTGGTTTCACAAGTAATTTTGGACTAAGCATTCAAATATACTATACACTAACTAAAAAGCCCATAACTCGCAAACATCCCTCAACTGACTACGTTCCTCCTCTGAGCTTTTTTTGTTCTCCATGCATTCCTTTATAATTATCTTGTCTATGGCATTTCATATGTTTTTAAATGGTTTAATTAACCGAGTGGACGCGACATTAAAATTAAAAGTAAAAGTAGTTGTCAGTCCACTTTCGATGCTTTCTTTTTACCTCGTTTGTTACCGTAAACAATTTAAAAATTCCACTCGTTCACTGAGATACCCTAAATAAAAATAAATCCTATATTTATCTGAAAAATTTGTTTCGTATTACTTTGTCTTCTATCAATCTATAACCTTTAATCCTGCACCGACTAGATCTGTTTAACCCAGTGGTCGACTGGCAGAGAATGCCTTAGGACATTAAGTCCCCCATTTGTACGTATTTTATATACACGATGATTTTTAATCGGTGATCAGGTACCAACTTTTCTAACTCAGTAAATGATGGCGGTCACGTTGAAGTCGTAATTACATGAATACAAACTTTTTAATTTTCTATTATAATTTTTATTTTGAAACCAATTTTGTCTTAAATTCCTTGTCACCCAACTAATCTGTATCTGTAAGCTTACAACCTTTTTAATAATTTAATGGCAATGACGTATTTATGAGTAATAACTTGTCATTGTCATTGTCATTACCTATACAAAGTCGTAGAAAATTTCGTAAAATTTCCCGCCAAAGCGATGACACTTGACGTAGGTGTATCGTACTTAAATAATTTATGTAGAATGACCATGTATCTAGTGGTTATTAGTTTTAATTATGTTTCAACTTTGAATTGATTAAACATTGAGGTAATTGCGTGAGACCTCGCCTATTAAGTTAAATTTTAGCTGGATATTAATAATTTTCTACTCCTGATCACCGATTAAAAATCATCGTGTATAGTGCAATAGAGATTCAATAAATTAATAAAGATATAAGAAGCATGACATACATATTCACGTAAATAGGTACGCTATATCCTATCCTATTATATCCGAGCGATGCTTTCAAATGTGTGTATTTAAAGTATTTATATATGTAATTAGAGACGACGCGTTTGGCGCAGTTTTTAGACACCTGCCTGCCAGCGGTCCCGGATTCGAATCCCGGCCAGGGCAAATATTTGTGTGATGAACTCGAATATTTGTGCTTGGGTTATGATTGTTCTATGTATTTAAGTATATTTATCTATATACGTAGGTATGTATATCGTCGTCTAGTACCCATAACACAAGCCTATTAGAGCTTAATTTGGGACTACATCGATTTGTGTGAGGTTGTCCCGATATGTATTTAGTATAAAGTTGATGTACCTACATATGAATCTTAGAGTAAATACGCTTAGAATCGTATAGTTAGCTCTTGAAAGTGAAGCCAGTTTTGGTTAGCCACGGGCTAAGTACCGTCCGTTGGTGCATCTGTCACAATGCGCCAATACCAGTGCGTCAACCACCTCTTTTTCGCCAACACCTGCGTTGTGAGGAGAGGTGACACGAAAAGGGGAGCGTAAAAAAAAACAGTGGAAAGTTTATATAATCTGTGCAAAACTAAACAAAATATGATGCAATTTATACAGCGTCTGCTTAGACACCGGTTCGGTTAAGGTCAGTATCACCTTGCACGTACGTTGACCTACATAGTGAAAGTGTAGCCGCAAGGTCGGTTCACTTCCGGCAGTTATGCAATTATATGTCATTGGAACCATACATAATATCACGGAATAACTACAGAAGGTTCACTCTTTTCATCTTCACTAAAGCCGCTTCGAACTGTATTTTGTTGGATGTTTGTCTAAAATGAGACGCAATACTTTGTTTGATTGGGGTAAAAAAGTATAAATTTTCTCACAGTAACTAAATTCAGCCACAAAGATGATAGGACCCGCAGGGCTGAGGCTGACATATGGGTGAAGACCAAAAAGTTTGCTGCCTTTAACTCATTTAATTAAAATTTGTATAATTTTTTCCATTGTACGACGACAAAAGAAACTGTTTTGAGGTTCATTATTGTGTGTAATTTTTGTCGCACAAGAACTTTTTCCGATCGCTTTTTTGGAAGGCTAACTAAATTATATATTATGTATATCGTCGTCTAGTACCCATAGTACAAGCTTTGCTTAGTTTGGGACTAGGTATATTTATTTTTTTGTATATGACCCGCGACAAAGTGTCGCGTATCACAGTTATGCTAAACGGGCAGTTGAACAAAATACAAATTGTATTATAAGAGAGATAGATTAAATTCAGATGAGCTTTGAAAGAAACAAGAGTTTAAAATAATTAATTGTATCAGGCGTTAAGTTGCGGAAATCTTGCTTTACTAATCCGCGATATAATAACGTGCCAGTTATAGCCTAGCGTCGGTCCGGCCCAGGGATAGTGGCGCTACAAACAGCTTTCATATGGCAATAATGTGCGTACGTCATATTTGCATTATTAAACGTCAGTCAAGGATTTGTCATTATCAAAATCCAAAACATTGTTTACCGGAATGCTGCTCAATCCTTCGTTCTTCTTGCGAAATAAATACTGAAACCTATTGAAAAAACTTGACTTTCATCACTATGGATAGTTTTGGCTTTATTATGAAAATAATATTCGGAATTTGCGGAATATTTAGTCCTGTTTCTTTTTTGTTCGCATCAGTGACATTCACCGACTATCGACGTCAGTTACCAAAAATTTGTCGTTGCCATTAAAATAATTTAGTACCACTGAAAATCCGCAATATAGCGTGTGTTGTAAAACGCCTTGCAGGGATATAATTTGTGCTAACCCGTTATACCGAAGGTTTCGGTTGTAGAACTCCGACCATCATCATCTCCTGATGATGCCTCGTAGAGCGGCGACTTATACAGCCCTTAGACTGCTAGCTGAATAAAGGCTGTATAAGCGCTTCTGCGGCTTGTTCGCGTGTCGAGTACGTTTTGTTATTTTCGTGGTGATTTGTTATATTTATTTGCGTATTTATTTTGGTGGGAGGTGGGACCATTAAATCCGTGTATGCATGAAAAAATACGCAAATAAGTATAACGAGCTACCACAAATTGGCACGTTATTATATCGCGGAACTCGCGAATTAGCAAAGTAATATTATTATTTTAATTGATGCTAACCCTACTATGGATCAGAAATGCACACTTAAAGATTAATAACCTAAGGTCATTAGATAGGACAACCACCAAAGCATGTCATTCTCAGCCCTGAACTAGTTACACGCAAAGTCAAACGAGATACATTGCTAAGACGAACATGGAGGCCGGTTTATTTACTATGTAACGGAATGATGTAATAATAATAATAGTAGTCAATTAATACTTGACGACGCGGTTGGCCAGTGCTCTACTGAGCCGGCGATCTTGGGTTCAAATCCCGGCAAGGGCAAATACTTGTGCAATGAACTCGAATATTATAAAAAGAATAATAATAATACCTACTCTTTATTGCGCACCATAAAATAAAAAGAAGAAAACACAAAGAAATAAAATACATTAAAGTTGGTAACAACAGGCGGTCTTATCGCTGAAAAGCGATCTACATATAATATAATAAAGTATTCGTGTAAGTTTATGGTAATTATATATATCTATAGGTAATTGATTTGTGTTGTACTTTGTGTGTCTGTCACCTTTGATCCTGCACCGACTACATATAGTAGAGTTGTTAGTCCGCTGTTTTCTAACATAATTGTGCGCATCGGGTTACAAGCATGAAATTTCTACCACAGATAGAGTGTTCCACGGTGATTATTTTCAGATGTGGAGGGAAGTCAGATTCGTCGTGTCCTGTGAGGCGGGAGAGCAGAGTGAATAGGACCAAATATCCCTGTTTTCTTTCTTTATTGCTGGTCAGTTAAATATACTAGGACTTGTTTGGTATCGTTTTCGTGTTAAACAGATATCAGAAATATTTTTTTTATGTTATTTTTGTATAGTTCTATATAAAAATATGGGTGTATGGCCGAAAAAGTAAAAATCTTTATTCAGAGAGGTAAATTAGTTCAATTTCGTGAACGTTTTTAAATTATTTAAAAAGCTCATTTAATCTAGTTTCTAAAAATATATGCATGTTGGGCACTTCTCATACAAACAGTAGCTTAAAATATATTATGTTTACGTCGGCGTAACCAACTTAAATCTCTGAACGCATCCTATTTCGCTTCATTAAATACATTAAATAATTATAATTAACATGCTTTTACTTATAATATGTATTTACCATATACGTCCTAGAAAACAAATTAATTTAAATAAAACAAAATATCTTTTGCTTATGTATTACAAGCACACGGGCTAATCTCAACATCAACAATTTATTTAAGTTAATGTTTGTATGAAGAGTACCCAACATGTGTATATTTTTATAAACTAGATTAAATTTGCTAATTTGCAATATTTTTGTTAGTTTTAAATATTCAGGAAATATAACTTATTTATCTCCTTAAATAAAAAAAAAGTTGTTGTGATTTATACCATTTCGGAAATACACCCATATTTTTATAAAGTACTATGAATAAATAACATGAATAATGAATTGCTGATATCTGTTTTATACGAAAACGATACCACACAAGTCCTAGTAGCGTTAACTGATCAGTAATATAATAAAAAGAAAAAGAGGACTCCTTTGTCCTATTCACCCCGCTTTCCCGCCGCACAGGGAACGAACCTGACTTCCCTCTACATCTGAAAATAATCACCGCAGAATACTCTATCTGTGGTAGAAATTTCCTCGTTGTATCCCGATTTACACAATTTCGCGACTTAGCAAAATGTACTAGAGCACGCAGGCTAAGCTTAACATCAACATTTTTTTCAATATTTTTTGTACGAGGTGTGCCCAAAATGTATACATTTTTAAAAACAAGATTAAATTTGCTGTTTAGTAATATTTTTTATAGTGTAAATATTCAGGATATATAACTAATTTATCGTTCTGAATAAATAAAACTTGTTGTGATTTTTACCTTTTCGGCATTAAATCCAAATATTTATATTAAACTATTCTTAAATAATATAAAACATGAATAGCTGATATCTATTTTACAGAAAAAAGATGCCACGAAAGCCCGAATAGCTTTAACTAATCAGTAATAAAAAAAGAAAAAGAGCAGTACTTGGTCCTCTTCACCCCGCTCTCCCGCCACGCAGGGCACGAACCTAACTTCCCTCTACATCTGAAAATAATCACCGTGGAACGTTCTATGTGTGGTAGAAATTTCATGCTTGTAACCCAATGCGCACAATTTCGCGGCTTAGCAACTCGACTAATATTCCTGTTTAACCCAGTGGTTGACTAGTAGAGAATGCCTAAAGGTATTATGTCCGCCATTTGTTCTTTTTTTTGTATTGTGCAATAAAGTTTAAATAAATATAAATAATATGGATGGTTATAACGATTTTCGAAATACGAACTTGGTATCTGAGTCTCGCTCATCTTTGACGCGAGATCGAGAGGGATGGTTTTAGGTACAAACGTCCAATTTCGATATTTCGCAGTAGCGCTTTTTTCCTGCGGCATGGATGTTCTATCTATTTAAGTGTGTGTATAGAAGTATGTACATCGGCTAATAAAACAAGAGTTTAAAAAATCAATGGCACTGCATAGGATTCGGTAGCTTATTGGACAGAGCGCCCGTTGTGGTCCGGAAAGTTGATGGAAGTGCGGTTTCAAATACCGCTAAAGCCATAAAAAAACTCTTAAATTTCTTGGAATTTGCGGGCGAACTTCCAGTTTAACCGTAAGTTATAACGATGAACATATTTAAACATCACCTCAACATTTAAATATGTCCATCGTTTCATACGTCCATTTAACGATGGACATATTAAACGACGAGGTGGCCAATTATAATCGTCTAATAGCTAATCACTAATTACTTCAAACTCTTAATCTAACTCCAATTGAAGTAAATATTATTCTATTTACTTAATGAAACATTCTCATATTAAATGATGTGAGTAATTTGAAAGAAAACATGCTTATCGGACGTTGTAACTTCACGATAACCCCCGTCAGATGGTAACTAATTGACGTTAAATTGTTGCCAGTCACTACGTATCGTTGGCGGGTAAGGAACGTATCATTAACAAAAAAATAATTGCCGAATTCGAATCTTGATTCAAATTGAATTGACAGTGAGATCAACCGAATCATTATTAAAAAAATACGTTAAAAAAAAATTCTAATCGGTCTTATATCGCCAATTATTGCCACGGAAACAAAATCATTAATTCGAAAAATAATATTTTTATGACCATATATTGTTTAGCAATCCGCAAAAAGTAAAGTATATTATTATCATTAAATCAAAAAATATCATTAAAAAAACTTTTTAGGTTAATGAAATGGCCACTATGAACGGCAAGGATTCAGAACAGCCGATGGTCCCGCCATCTTCTCTGATCAGGCGCGTTAGTTCACGTTCTATCAGAAACTCTATCTCAGAAGACAAAGAGAATGGGGAGATTGCGAAAAGTGTCGTTTCTAAATTCAAGAAAACACCAGATGCTTTGAACAGTTTTAATATAACCGATGCAGAGAGTGAGCTGGAGGTGCCAGGGACACCGATGACACCCAGGACGTCTACTACACCTGGTTTGTATTTAGTGAATTATTATTATTTTTTTTTTAAGAGGCCTTATTCCTTTTAAAAAAAATTTTTTCATATTATGACAAATATATTGATAACTTTAACCAACTTTTTGAAGTGAATAATACTTTTCCCCGAGTTCTAGGTAGTAACATAGCTAATGTCATGCTTTCATTGCGTGCAGTCGAAAATAAGTTGAAAATACTAATTTCCCGCGTGAATTTTGTAAATTACGAGTAGTTTTTGAAACAAAAATTATCAATGAAAAATTCTAACTGTAGGTTTCAAATATATACCAACAAAACCCAATAGCCATGTTCTAGGTAGTAACATATATGTTAAGAAACATGTTTGATCATAGAGAAAAATGTCTAAAAAAATCAGCATTTTAAAAGGAATAAGGCCTCTTAATCATTAATCGTTATTCCGGCATCGTGAATTTGATTTAAAAAAATGTGGATGGGTTTATATTGATAAATGTTTCCAAATATATCGACTTCTGTCATTTTAGATGGCTCAACGCAATCCAAATTTGTTTTACCGATTTTTAAACCCCGACAAAAAAAGAGTGTATCTGTGTATCTGTCAGTGGCATCGTAGCTCCCAAACGGATAGACCAATTTGAGTGCGGTTTTTTTAATCAAAAAACTTCTCCGTCGAGATAGTTCTTAGCTATATCACTCACTAACTGAGGGTCTCATGATAACCAGCATCTTAGTTTGTAATCAACAATTTAATACAAATTTGACAGTACAATAATTTGATATCTTGGAGATGAATATGATCGTTGAAACTCCTAAACAGCAGAAGATAACCCCATTGTGTTTGAGCTCGTCTGATTGATGAGCAATTAACGTTTGTGTAAGAAAGTACAGTCGGTAAAAAAACTGAGTACCAAAAAAACTTTTTTGACAAAAAAGCTCATATTATGATTTCTGTTACAGTACCTACTGTTTCACTGCAGTTTCTAAGTCTTTGCAATTCTGCTAAAGTGATTTAAGACAACGTAAGCTTGTCCTTTAACAAAAATAACTCTTGCTTAAGTGAATAACAGCTTTTAGGGTATTTTTCTATTTATAGGTTGTCATGTCGGGGTTTTTTTTAATGTTTAAGTTTTGTTATTACCATCAACTTTGTTTTGATTTAATCGTACTAAGTCGGTATATAATATATACAAATTGTAGGTCGAACGATTTACTGTCTTTCTTATTTCTATGAAATAGAGTAATTTTTTATACGAACCAGTCGTTTTTAACCCCCGACGTAAACGAGGGGTGTTATAAGTTTAACATGTGTATCTGTGTGTTTGTTTGTGGCGTCGTAGCGCCCATACGGATAAACCGATTTGAACGCAGTTTTCTTTACTCGAAAGCCTAGTTTGCCGAAATGGTTCTTAGCTTTGATTGATGAAAATCGGAGCACTCATCTTCAAGATATTCAGCTTTTGCTTAAGCGACTCAGCCTATATTGAAGCTAGGTATTCAAAATTTTGTCTTATGTTCAGTTTGAGTAGCATCTTCATCTTCTATATATATCACACATTGAAACAAGGTCTCATGATGACCAGCTACTTGTGTCGGGAGTGTTTTTAAATTTTTTATTTAGGTTATTACTTGTCTCATTAAGTAAACAAAATTCTAACTTCTTTTTTTTTGTTTTTGCCAATAACCTATATTTTCTCATAAATGAAGTAATCTAAAGTCACTGTTTTGGACATCACGCTGCCAATTTTAAAGCCGCCTCGCACCTTGGTCGCACGACCAGGTCTGCAGGGGCTGCTGCTGAGGTAGCTGCCTGTATGAAGCGAGACAAGTACCTACTCGGTACTTGCCAGTAATTATATATTTGTCCCGTTCGCTGTGGAGACGACTGGTTGTTGGGGGTCTGAAGCGAGAGCTTTTATCGCAGAGATCGGGCGGCGTTTACGCGAGAGAGGTCTAGTCCGGGTCATTCCTGGTGCAAAGGTTGTCCATCGAATTTTAAAGATGATTTTGGTTTACATGCAGGAAATTTAGAGTTTAATAACTCGTGTACCTAAATCGAATATATACCATTAGCACATGTTTCACATTTAGACGTTTTTCTAATTATATGCCAAAAAGGTTTTTTAGTCCCACTTAACAAAAAATCGACGTCATTAAAAAGAAAAGACGAAACCTGTTCTAGGGGCTAAAAGAACTTGATATCCTAAATATTTTAAATTGGTTGTAAAATATACCTACCTATTGGCCACGGAGGCAGTGAAAAAATGTCGACCCAACCTTGCTCAGCGACATGTAATATGCTGTCCATATTGCATAATACTTTAGGTATTCCAAACCGTTAGTTTATGCATATATTTAGGTCACTTAAGTTTTTGTCTTAGTTACTTATGCACTGCACTTGTGAGTTAAAGTTAACATGACTGCAGAAGGTATATTTTCTGATATTTTTTCTTTTGTGACTTTTAAAATCGGGGCTACTTATTTACTTAGATATATTTATAATGGTTTTAATCCAGTGACAAAGATATGTCATGCATACTGTTTTTTTTCAAACACCCTGCATTTGTAAAGTCATTTCTGTTTATGACACCCAATGATTTGTATTTTTTTTTTGAAAATTCGTTATAATTGTGTTTTGTAAACCTATTTTTGCCATGCGCATTTCTTTCATTATATTATGTTTTACTTATATGTAAGATGCATGTAAACATTGTATTATGTGTAACAATAGTACTACAGGTTTTCATCATAATAATATGTCATTCTTCGTCACCTAATAATAGCTTATAATAAATGAGGAAAACCGCATAACACTGTAAAGCTAGCAATTTGAATAATGAAATTGGTAATATATGGCACGAATCTATTCGTCATGCTATTACAAAAATACATTAAATAGAGAACTAATTATTTTTATTTGTAACATTCTTAACGCGTGACAATTATGACGGTATAGAATAAAGGAAACTACATTAACAGATAAACTCCAAAATCTAATCAAGAAAGTAAATTATACACTCGATTAAAAATAATGTTTTTTTGCTGATATAGGCCTAAACAACCATGCCACGGCGCGGCGAGAATCCGAAAAAGCTCATCAGTTCTTATTTTCCTCATTTCATTATTAGAAAAAAAATGCGGCATGTTGTCGCCACGTCGACGTAACGTCGTCGTCATCACGTAGTTCCGTAGTTCGACGTCACGATACCGTAAAATAGAAAATGATGGTGAATTGCAAAGACATTGATAAGACATTTTCCTCAGATAAGTATTAATTACTCGACATTAGCTTATTATGCTTTCTGAAATTTACAATTGGAAGTCTGTCAGTAGAAACGAAAGTCCTATTAGGCTTCGAATAAATATAGTATGTGTCTTTTTCGCACGACTTGGCAGATTTTTGCCAAAAGCAACTTTCAGGCAGAAACTCAGTCTGTGTTCCTTGACAGTGCAGCTGTCGAACCTAGCGCCTAGCGGTCCTGGGTTCGAATCCTGACAAGGGCAAATATAATACTTACAGAAGAAGTCAACAGTAAGGAACTTAGTGATCGGTGACAGAGTGTAGCTGGCAAATATATTTGAATATTCGAATTATGGCCGTCTCTGTCACTCATGACATCATGGCTATGTGTCATCTGTGCTCCTGTATGGATTGATCTTGTGGGGAAATTCTGTGGATGTTGACAGAGTATTTAAAATTCAGAAAAAGTGTGTGAGAGTAATTTGTAACGCATGGTTTGACGAAAGCTGTGTCCCCCTATTCAAAAAGCTACACATTCTGCCTTTGCCCTGCTTATACATCAGGGAAGTATGCGTTTTTGTAAACTCCCACTTACATTACTTCCAAAAGCGTGGAGAAACTTTACAAAGGCAGACAAGATTGAAAGGGAGGCACCTGCTATTAAAACCACAATGCTGTAAAGCAATGTACCAAAAAAATATATATAACATGTGCATTGACATATATAATCGCATCCCTGACGAAATTGTAACCCTTCATGGAAATATTTTTAAGGATAGACTAAGTAGCTGGCTTATTGACAATTGTTTTTATAGCGTAAAATATTTTCTCGAGACATGTAGAATCAGGTAATTATTATTGACATTATATTTTGATTTTATTATTATTTATTGGAAATGTTTATTTTTAGGTTATTATAATTCAATGTTTATTTTTAATTTTTTTAAATTGTACTCTAAAATGTGCATGCCTACATATAGGCTGAATACATGACACAAAAGTTTTGTAACATCTAAAACACTGTATTCTGGCAAATAAAATCTTTGAATCTTTGAATCTCACCAAAAGAGCCGGGTATTCGGGAATAAGCAATGAACTAAGAAGGAGCTGAAAATATGAATTATATGAAGGCCCGTTCATTATTTAACCACCACTGAGCTGCACCCCCTGCACTGGTGGAGGTGCGTATTTCACAGCCTCGTGACGGGTTGCCATAATGGCATACCGGAGGTCTGGTGAGCACTATCAGATGACCTTTGGGAGCAGTCGCAAGACCACGAGTCTATGGGCCATCATTTGGGGGATGGCACGGGCGGAAGAAAACTTGAAACTTAACTGGACTGTTTGAGCCACGACCAGGACCCATCTGAACCCAGTGAAATAAAACACTCTTTGGTTGCTACAAGTTATATTGCCTAGAAATTTCGAATCTTTAGTACATCTAACGTTCGCCAAACGATACCGCCATGCACTTGACTTCCATTAAAAAGTGCCATCTAGCGACAAATAGGGTAAATAAAATACAAATTCACACAAACACGGAACGCTCTTTTAGACCGTCCTCAATTTGGTCCAGGAACATTCGTCTTGGTCTTATCTTATTATGTAAGATGATCCTAATGTTTATTTCTTTGTCCTCAGGTCATGAGAACTGCACATTCCACCACGACCTGGAGCTGGACCACAGACCACCCACACGGGAGGCACTGCTTCCTGACATGGCCAGCTCTTACAGACTTCTGCTCACAGGTAAGTCTTCAACTGGTCCCTTTACTTACTGGGAAACATGGTGACTGGGAACCCTGGCAATTTGCGTCCATCGATTCCAATCCGAAATAGTCCCCTTTACCCAGGCCCGTGTATCCATAATGCAAATATTAACTTCCAATGGGCCTAAACCTTTACTTGAAACTTACACTCGGTTACGTCGAGAGACGTAACTTAGAACGCTCGTAACATCTTCCTACAGCTGAACTTGTTTATAAGAAAACAAATGTCTTGTGCCGTTTTTGGAACATTGCAGAGTTTCCTAGTGTCACAGAAACTGCGTCACCCTAACCTCCACTTTAGGCACATCACGGCTGTGGAAGTTACGTCTATGGACGTGCTGCCACAATTAGAGTTTGGCATTCATGAAACGGCTGATATATATATCTATCACAAATATGGCACAATATTTAACACCAAATATGACACTTCGTCTACGAGTATGACCGTAGAACTTTTTTGTATAGTCATGTATAGTCTTATCACTGTGCCTCACCATGCAATTTTCAAAATGGTCCTCTGAACGTGTTAAGGGTAGATCTACATGCTCGCAATAGCAGAGAGCCTCTGCATGGCTTAATCCGACCCTGTCATTGTTTTTCATTAGTTCTCTTATATTTATAGAGCAGCATAGAGTAACATGAGCAGTCACCATACTAGTACAGGTGACGTAAAGTTTTACTAGTTACGCATATTTATGCATGGGACATTAAATTTCGCGCTGAACAACCAATTTTCACATCAATCACTCTTATACTCGGTCAAGCAGAGGAAGGGTCGAAGTTTGTCTCAAACAGGAAACATTTTAAGAATATTCATTACATATAGATCTCTCCCCTCCATGCATTCCATTAAATTTTGTGTTGCCAACATCCTTTTTTCTCGAGAGATTATGAAAAGATCATACAAAGATCGTATACAAGTAGGAACCGCAGCGGCCTTGGGTTCGAATCCTGGCAAAAGTAAATATTTGTGTCACACTTGTTCCTGTGTCATGAACTCATGAATATTTTGTTGACATTGGCGTTAAAATAGCTAGTCCTCTATCCTTAGCAGGATGCAAAATATACTCATCATTGATGTCAGCCAAAGCGAGTAAACTTTGATTAACAAATATTCATTCCGTTTCAGGTTTAGGCGAAGACCCAGACAGACAGGGCCTTCTGAAGACGCCCGAGCGCGCCGCCAAAGCCATGCTGTTCTTCACTAAGGGATACGACCAGAGTCTTGAAGGTTTGGAGCTGTTGCATGACATTATTCACTCAAAAGAGTATGTAGGGTATTAGACTTAAGAAAACCGGTCTCAATACATCAGTCTCTAAACTTCTCTATTTCGATCTTCGATAGTTCGTCTCTGCTAAAATTGACAACATTTTTTTGTCTTAAAAAAAAACAAATAAAAGATAACAATTTTCGAAGAGTCGAACTTTTTAGTTTTTTGATAAAAGGAATCATTTCAAAAGCTCCGCATTCTAGAAGAGAGCAGGTGACAAGTAAATTATTCACCATGTGCACCATGACAACGCTGCCTTCACATTTCCTCGAATATTTACTTAACTAGCTGGTCGCCGCGATGTTACCCGCATTCAGGATAAAATGGCCTTTGTGTTAATCCAGGGTGTCAGCTACCTCCATACCGAATTTTATCAAAATTGATCCAGCCGTTTGAGAGTGAAGACACTCACAAACTTTCGCCTTTATCATATAGTGTGATATTAAGTGTCTATAACTTCGATTTGATACTATTTGGAAAATGCTAAAGTCACAAAAAGAATTCTTGCTCTTCCAGAGGTCCTAAACAATGCCATCTTCGATGAAGACACCGACGAGATGGTTGTGGTGAAGGACATTGAAATGTTCTCCATGTGCGAGCACCATCTGGTGCCGTTCTACGGGAAGGTGTCCATCGGGTATCTGCCGCAGGGCAAGATTCTGGGGCTCAGCAAGCTGGCAAGGTAATGTTTCGGATATTTGGTATATAAACCATTGATACAAAGATCAAAGCTTAAAGAAAAAATTAAATGAAACCTGGTGGAAGAGACCGGGAATCGAACCCGGTACCTCTGGATTGCCGGTCCAGCGCGTTAACCATTACGCCACCCGAACTCCCAAACAACCTATCGAATTTTTCCTTATGCTTTGTGTATCGATCTTTGCATTGTTTATTTGAAAGGCTTTACACCTTAGCGGCATTAATGTGAATGCGTTCATATTCACATCTTACTGCACCACTTTACAGCAGTGAACGATCAAGAGAGAGATGGCGCTGTTATTTTATGAGTAATAAAAAGCAAAAACGGAAATTGAATGTCGTTATTTTGTATGAAGCCTAATACCGGTATCCAATCTCTGCGTGGTAGTATAAAGTACCTATAGCATGCGGTGTATTGTGCGCAACGCAGCACATCCTCCTTCCTGAGTCCATCTCATCCAACATTCCAGAAGGAAACAAAGCACTAACAATACCCCTTTAAATTCCAGAATAGTGGAGATCTACTCCCGCAGACTGCAGGTGCAGGAACGGCTCACCAAACAGATCGCCATTGCGGTGACGCAGGCCGTCCGACCGGCGGGAGTGGCCGTTGTCATTGAAGGAGTGTAAGTTACCTATTTGTTTTTTTTGTTTCGCCAAATGGTATTTTTTTATAACGGCACAACATAGTGACTCCGCTTCGCCTGATGGTTAAGTAAAAATGGGAGCCCACGTTGCAATGGCAATGGCCATGCTAGCCCGAGAGATGCTTCTTCGCGCTTCGTTTGAAGGGTCCCAAGTTATAAGAAAAAGGAAACACATGAGCCGGCATTTCTATATTTTAATAGTATAATGCAATAATGCGTAATTAACAATTGGCAACGTTTAACTTTAAACTAATTTATCTATCCAAATATCATAAACCCTCCATGATGCGTTCAAGAACCGCACATTATGACCACCATAAAAATACTGTTTTGTTATAACCTTATCTGTAAGAATGTTATTATAGCTAAATAATAAGATCGAAAAAAAAGAAGAAAAACAACGAAATTTGATTTGACCTCTATTCTAATATCAGTCGAGATGACGTTTAGTTCGAAATGAATTGTCAATTTGCAATCTTGACAAATGTCGCACGTAAGTAAGATATCGAACGATATGATAGTTGGGGCCGACTCTAGTTTGTCTCTGAATAAAAAAAACTATGACAGCTGCCAGAAAACTTCATTAACGCCATTACCGGGTAATATTTGTCCTAATGTGCGGCTCCTGAATGCATCATGGAGGCTTATGATATGTGGCTAGATAAAGTAGTGTATGTAACTGTACATAATTAGGCATTAAAACACTCGTGTGATGTTATTATAAAACTTGCCTTCGGCTCGTTTCATAAGCCCACACTCGTGTTTAATACCCTTCATTATGTACAGCCACATAAACTACTATTCTTTACTTATTTATCACAGAACCCAAATCTAGTATTTTTAATTGTTTATTATTATTAATGAAAGCAGTCGTCTAAAAGCCAGCACTCAAATGGCGTCACCTTGTGGAATAATGACAGTCGCAAAACTACAAAAAGAACAGTGTTACAATTGCCATACCCACGCTCAATCAGCTAAACCAATTTCGATAAAATTTGGTATGAAAGCTGACACCTTGAATGAACACATCTGCCGTCATTCACTAAAAGGCAGTCTTATACATAGAAATTGTATGCAGATGGCAAGTTACGGCAGAATAGGCCAGTTTTCAACACGAACGCGGGTAATATGATAAACCTAATTGAAACCTTTTTCCACAGTCACATGTGCATGGTGATGCGTGGGGTCCAGAAGATCAACAGTAAGACGGTCACGTCCACCATGCTGGGAGTGTTCCGCGACGACCCCAAGACCAGAGAGGAGTTCCTGAACCTCGTCCACTCCAAGTGAGAACTGCCCCACAACTTGAGCTGCCCCAATTCCCATCTTTAATATCCATTTGATAACTCTCATGGTATAAGTAAATAAGGTATGGCGCTCCAGAATGACAGGCAAGACTTTTGACTCACGCTATGATTGGTTGGTTAGTTCTATCAATCCGTTTCTGTGTTGCCAGAGGTGTATCATAATACTCCCCGATTTCCTTGTTACCTGAATGAATCTCATAAAATCGTGAGTGTTTTAAATCAATTATTACGACAAAATAAAACTTAGTCAAAGAACATGACACTCGTAATGCAGAAATGCATAACTAATTATTATTTTCTGTAAAAGGCAAAAGTTTTTTCCTTATAATTATTTTGTTACCATAAAGCGGCAACTAATCTGTGACGTAGAAAGGCTCACTAGCCGGAGTGCCATACCTTATTTTCTTATACCATGATAGTTCTATAGAGTAGTCTGACAGTTGACAGGCATCAATATCGATATAAAGGAGCGGCAACAACGCTCCTCAAAATGTATAAAGTGACAGTGCATATACGCAGTCAAATAAAAACGAAACGTGAACGTGACGCTACTGCGTATACGCAACGTGAAGCATCGGTGTGGATAATGCGTTTAAAACGCATGTACACGTCACTAGGTAAACGCACTGTCAGCGTATTTTGAGCTTCGGTGTGGCGCCCCTAAAAGTATCAGGGTCTTTATTGACTGCCATTTTCATTATGTAATATTTGTCACAATTTTTGTTCGTCATATTTTTTTAAACAGACAACTTCAGGTTACAATGAAACCTAAGCCTAAATGCAAGGCCAATAAGAATCAGAGACGTTCCATTTCATATCCATACGTTTCCTAACCTATAAAAACGATTTTAGGTTATAAAATTAAGACAGCTGTCAGGATTAACTTATTATCGGCCGAGCACCAAAATTATGACAAACTATTTTCTGACAACTTATACATGACATTCAATAATTTTGGCTAACAATGGGATCCAGTACCTATTCAACTTTATTGAGGTATTGAAACTGTCGACCTAACAATAAATATAACAATAAGACCGGAGTCACAGAGAGTACATGGAAAACTGTGCCAAATCATTTCAACGGGTTTTTGCTTTGTCGTTTTGCAAAATGTCAGAGAAAAACCTTAGAAACGCATGCAGGTATTTATTTTGAAATACATCGAAACGTAAGCTCAAAGATTGTGCTAACATTTTGTTTGTTATTTTTATTGGCAGCTTTTTAGAAAAGCATTTGTTATTTTTTAATAAAACTGGCAGTTTGGCAAGTGTCAATATGAATTTTGAACATAGACCCAAAAGTGAACTAGATTTGTTAATTTAAGTCATTTCCGTTATTCAATAATGTTATTACTTATTTCTTCAATAAATGTTCTCATTCCAGTATTTAAGTTCCATTTTGCTAACAGATTTCTGTTACTGCCTTAGTTTTAGGTACATTAATTTGCTTGGCTTCTGAATATTTATATTTGTTATAAACATAATTTTGTAATTAGATTAATTTTATTATTTTTTAATTTGAGCAAGAACTTACATGACAATAAAGTAAAATAAAAATATATAAGTTTTGTGGGAAATTTGATAATATAATATTGCCCAATTATCACGTTTCTCATAAGTATTTTAAATTTTAGACATTTTTACATTATTTTCAAATTTATATTGTTATTTGGGAATAGGAGGACCAATCCATTTATATATTTTTTTAACAAAACAAAAATCTCAAGGAAATCATGGCTGATTCTTGACATTTTTGAAAATAAACATATTTTTGATGGTTGATTTTAAATGGCATATTTATGCCAAGGACGTTGCCTTAAAATTAAATTATGAATGTAATAATTTTTGATGTTTTAAATTATACATAACGAATGTAATTTAAAAAGTATTCTCATTTAAACAATAAAGGTTTTATTTTAAGTTAAAGTGATGTTTTTATTGACCCTATTTCCTGTAGATGTACTTGGCTTAAAAAAAATGAAAAAACATACAAAATATACTATTATATATTTTTAGTACCACAATTTAAAGTTGAAATAAAAATAAATATGTTTATTATGACATTGCATATAAAAACTATGAATATGTGGCATTATGAATTTGGAATATGCTTACTAATTAATAAATAAAAACAAAAAAATATATATACCTACTCTTAACATTTGTTGAGTTTTTGGAAACACTGTAATGGATAAGTTAATTGACTTTCAGTTTTTCTAGTTAACTTTTTTTGTATATTCTTATTTGCATTATATAGTTCCAGCATATTATTTCGAGAATGTGTTCATTTATTGGCTTCAAATCTCAAAAGGAATTAAAATCAGTTCATCCGATAGGCTACCGTGTTACTGCCACATTATGAACACCGTAAGTTTTTAATTTATCTAGTGAATTTGTTTATGTATATATATCTAGGTAATTTCACTACTAGATCAGTTTACAATTATCACTAGTTAGTTTATAAACTAAGGGTAAAGTAGGAATCATCTTCCATTCATGGACGTCGCCAGAGCCGCAGCTGCCCCAAAAATATGCCCTGTCGCTTGACTTATCTGGTCGGTCATCCCCTGGTCATCCCTCCAAAAAGTTCACGCCTGTTACGCTCGCGTTCTCATCTGACTGTATTATGAACCATCCCTCCAAAAAGTTCACGCCTGTTACGCTCGCGTTCTCATCTGACTGTATTATGAACCATCCCTCCAAAAAGTTCACGCCTGTTACGCTCGCGTTCTCATCTGACTGTATTATGATATGAACCATCCCTCCAAAAAATTCACGTTTGCTACGCTTACGTTCTCATCTGACTGTATTATGAACCATCCCTCCAAAAAATTCACGTTTGCTACGCTTACGTTCTCATCTGACTGTATTATGAACCATCCCTCCAAAAGCATCAAATTTCTACCCCACATAGAGCGTTCCACGGTGATTATTTTCAGATGTGGAGGGAAGTCAGATTCCTCTCACTGCGTGGCGGGAGAGCGGGGTGAAGAGGACCAAGTACTGCTCTTTTTCTTTTTTTTATTACTGATCAGTTAAGGCTATTAGGGCTTGTGTGGCATCGTTTTCGTGTTAAATAAATATTAGCTATTCATTTTTTAAGTTATTTAAGAATAGTTTGATATAAAAATTTGGCTTTATTGCCGAAAAGGTAAAAATCACAACAAGTTTTTTTTCTTCAGATCGATAAATTAGTTATATATCCTGAATGTTTACTATTTAAAAATATATTACTAAATAGCAAATTTAATCTTGTTTTTAAAAATGTATAAGTACATATTGGGCACATCTGATACAAAAAATACCTTGAAAAAAATGTTGATGTTAAGCTTAGCCTGCGTGCTCTAGTACATTTTACTAAGTCGTGAAAGTGTATTATACATCGGGATACAACCACGAAATTTCTACCACAGATAGAGTATTGTCCGGTGATTATTTTCAGATGTGGAGGGAAGTCAGATTCGTCCCCTGTGCAGCGGGAAAGCGGGGTGAGGACACAGGAGTCCTCTTTTTCTTTTTATATTACTGATCAGTTAACGCTACTAGGACTTGTGTGGTATCGTTTTCGTGTAAAACAGATGTCAAGAATTCATTTTTCATGTTATTTATTCATAGTACCATATAAAAATATGGGTGTATTTCCGAAATGGTAAAAATCACAAGTTTTTTTTATTCCGGGAGATAAATTAGTTATATATCCTGAATATTTACTATTTAAAAAAATATTACTAAACAGCAAAAGCATGTTAATAATCATTATTTAAGGTATTTAATGAAGCGAAAAATTATGCGTTCGAAGATTTACGTTGGTTACGCCGACGTAAACATATATTTTAAGCTACTTAATAATAAGAATAATTTGAAAATGTTCACGAAATTGAACTAATTTACCTCACTGAATAAAAAAACTTGTGATTTTACCTTTTCGGCCATACACCCGTATTTTGATATCGAACTATACAAAAATACCATAAAAAAATAATTTATGATATTATTTTTACACGGAAACGATACCAAACAAGTCCTAGTAGACTTAGCTGACCAGCAATAAAGAAAGAAAGGAGGGATACTTTGTCCTATTCACTCCGCTCTCCCGCCTCACAGGAGACAAATCTGACTTCCATCCACATCTGAAAATAATCACCGTGGAACACTCTATCTGTGATAGAAATTTCATGTTTGTAACCCGATGCGCACAATTATGTTAGAAAACAGCGGACTAACAACTCTACTATTAGATTATGTATGTTCTTTTGAGAGCAAACGTTTATTTTTTCAGATCAAGTAACGATGTATTATTCAGTCTACCTGGATTCACTTCTGGAGAGCCCAAGAGTCGATCTCGCCTGTAATGATGAAGCCAAGGAAACCACGGAGCAAGAATTGATACCTATATTATTGAGAATACATTTAGTACGGTTAACGGATATGCTGAGTCCTATTTTTTTTTACTAATCTCTAAATTTGTATTGAAAATCAGCGTTCTACGAAAAGGGGTCATAATTTCAGGAGAAATCTTTATAGCGCGATACAGAATCCTCTTATTTTGGATACGAACGCTGCGGCGCCATGCCATTACAGTCCAAACAAAAAGAGTAGAAATAAAAAGTGGCAAATACTGTAGTGTCGTCCCCGTTTTCTTATATTAATTAGAAAGGGAGGACATACATTTTACACTAACGACCAACAAAATAAAATAAGGAGGGAACCCTCTGTAGTGTTTTATTCTGTAACAGAGATAAATCACACTTTATCTATAAAGTAATGGACATACAAAAAAATACTAGTATAATATTTACAATATATTTTTATAATGAGCGCAGAAGTGTTTCCGAAACATATATAAAAAAATCTAGTACATTGTTACTACATGTGATGGTGGTAGGGTACTTACCTCTTATACCGGGTGTCCCAAGACTATATGGGACATCAAGGGAAAGT
This sequence comes from Apotomis capreana, assembly GCA_947623375.1. Lineage (NCBI taxonomy): Eukaryota > Metazoa > Arthropoda > Insecta > Lepidoptera > Tortricidae > Apotomis > Apotomis capreana. The sequence continues at coordinate 7,994,479 of OX392520.1, forward strand.
ACCTTAAATATCGTAGATAGGATATTTTGCTGAAGGAAGACTATGTTATTTTTAAAAATTAGTAATTCTGCATTTAAAGATTTTCTAAGAATTACTACTTTGTATACCGACGAGTATAACATGACAAACTTCGAAATGTTTAAGATGTTTTGAATAGTTTTAATGAATCGCCATATTTAACTATCGTCGTTGTAAGATACATATCTCAAACTTGTACATATATAAACGAATAAAATATTAAATATTTTTTGTCTATATTATTATTATTAATCCGTATATGGCGGCTCGAAGCTTGTGCCAGTATCAGTTTGTTTGGTTTATAAACAATGCATGACTTCCGTGTTAAAGAATTATCAAAAAAATAAAAATTTAATTATTAAAACATGAGATGAAATGAACATGAACAAAGATGGCCGATTAATCTTTTCTTTGTCTTTCCATGTCTATACGTAGGAACAGTCAAGTTCTTAAATTTATGAGCAAAATGAGCAAAAATATCTGAACACGCCTCTATGCCGCTAACAATAGAGGCGACCTCACATATTTTTGATCCAATTGTTCATACATTTATGAACTCGACTGCAGCCGCGTCGTCTAAAGATAACTTCGTACCTATAACATCAAAGATAAATTAATATTATAGTGTTTTCTTCTAATCATTAAGACACAGGTTAGCTAAGAGCAACTTAATTATCTTATTGATATCACATGATAAATAGATACAACGTGTATTTTTGATGCAACCTCAAACTTTACTAGTTCTTAGCATATGCCATACTAAATATTTTACGTCATTTTTTTCTCTTATAAAATAATTCAGCACGCAATGTAACTCGTTTGAATTGGCACTATTAGTCATCTACTGTCAATAAAAGTCAATGTGTCAAATAATTGTACGCAATACATTGCTGCTCGAAAAAAATACAAAAATATTTACGCTCTGGCAGTTAACACTAAATAAAAAAATTGTTTAAATATCAGTTCGAAGCACTAAAATCTACGTCTGGGTACAGTTTGTGGGTATATCAACAATACACACTGTACTTACTTACCAGCCTAGTCATTAGGCCCTAATGTTACCATTAATAATGAGATATTCTTAATTAGGTTACAAATATTGCGGTAAATAGCACTCACATCTCTATCTACAATACAAAGGGATGTCTTGTCATAGCTCAACGATCAACCCGTCGAGTACAACCTTCGCTCGCGACTCTTGTCGCGCGACATAGCATCGCCCGGCACTTTCTCACAGTACAGCGAAGAAAGAGATAGATAATATTAATCGCGCGAGAGAGTCGCGAGTCACTTAACGTTCGTTTCTTCAAGTAATACTGAATAGTGGACATGTTACTACACTACTTTGGATTGGGTAAACTATTGCGGTTTTCCTTAGTGATAAAACTACGGATATCTCTGATGGAAATTACGCTGGAGATCAGATATACGACAGGGAAGAAGCAAAGAGTAAGTATTTTTAACCCCCGAAGAAACAAGAGGAAAAAGGAGGAGAGAAACTTATAAAACTTTGACATGTGTAATGTGTATCTGTGTATTTGAGTATCTGTGTGTCTGTCTGTGGCTCCCAAAAGGATGGACCAATTTGAGTGTTTTTTTGTTATAGAAAGATTATTGAGAGATTATTAACCGTCGAGATAGTTCTGAGCTATGTGTGGTGGAAATAGAACCAGTAGTTTCTAAGATTTAATTGGAATAAGTGACAAGATCTCAGTTAATATTGAAGCTAAGAATTCCAAATTTTGTATTTATTTTCAATTTTAGTAGCATTTTCTATATCAGTAATTGAATGAGGGACTCATGATGACCAGCTTCTTGTGTCGGGGGTATTTTTAATTTTACAAACTTTTTTATTTTGTTAACATAAACATTTCTAACACGTTAAAGAAACTCGTACACAATCCAACCAAAAACGGCACACGGCATTTGCCTTTTTAACCAACATCTATAAAAGGAGGGGGTTCTATGATTCAATGTATGTATTTTTTTGTATCTTCACCGAAATTAGAAACCTACCGTTTGAATTTTTCATTGATAATTTTTGTTTCGAAAACTACTCGAAATTGACAAGTTTTTTTTTTACTTATTTTTAACTGCACGCAATGAAAACATTAGGTAAATAGCTACATTACTACATAGAACTCAGGGAAAAGTATTATTCACTTCAAAAAGTTGGTTGGAATTATCAATATATTTGTCATAATATGAAAAACAAATTGAATAAGGCCTCTTAAACGGATAGATAAAATTTAATCTTTACGATAATGGGTTCAAATGGCAAGTGTCACATGTACCTAACAAGATCACGGAAAAGTTTTATTACTTCGTGTTCCATCGAACGGGTAAGTCGTCCATTCTTAATATTCTTATTAAAAAATTTAACCCTTTCCGGGTCAACCGATGCTACTGTAAAAAAATCTGATGTGCGCACAATCCTTTTTAGGGTTCCGTACCCAAAGGGTAAAAACGGGACCCTATTACTGAGACTTCGCTGTCCGTCCGTCCGTCCGTCCGTCCGTCCGTCCGTCCGTCCGTCCGTCGGTCACCAGGCTGTATCTCAAGAACGGTGACAGCTGCCGCTATAACAACAAATACTAAAAATAAAATAAAATAAATATTTAAAGGGGGCTCCCATACAACAAACTTACAGATAATGGTACGGAACTTGGCCGGATTTATTTCGTAATCCCGACGATATTGCTCTTTCATATAGACACTAGCAACGCGGTTAATAACCTAAATTAAACATTTAAAACACCTCCGACACTTGAAGCTGATCATCATGGTCTCATGATGATCAGCTTCTCATTCAAACTCAAAACTCAAACTGTTTATTGCACACATATTACAACATAGTACAATACTACAATTATAATATGTACCCTGTAAGGGCACAGCAATTTCCTTAATTCTACTTAACACTAGCATTATTACACTAGCATCTCATTTTCAATGAGTGATATAGAAAATGCTACTAAAACTGAACATAAATACAAAATTTGGAATTATCTTCTATATTGGCTGAGATCTTGTCACTTGTTCCAATTAAAGCTGAACATCCTGGTAACTACTAGTCATATTTCCACGAAACATAGCTAAAACCATCTCGGCAGATATTTCGATAAAAAAAAACGCACTTAAATTGGTCCATCCGTTTGGGAGTTACGATGCCACAGACAGACACATAAAATCGTTGAGTCAGTCGAGCGGAGTGGAGGACAGACAAGCGCTGTCGAAGATGAAAATGAAATGAAAAAGTATTTATTTCACTAATTATATAGAGACACAAATAAATGGTATAAGGCCAGGACTTCCCAGTCAGTAAGTGTAATTAATACCTGTGACAGGAAGCCATGCTCTCGCACAGTTCTTTAGTCACCAGAGAACTGTGGAAGATGCTGGACAACTTCAAAAGAGAAGGTTCTCTATTTGGTTGTGTGTTTAATGTGTGTTAGCTCAGACTCTATACACCGATTTGGATAACTGTTGTTTCGTTCGAGAGGATATTGAATTTAAGATAGTCTCATATAATCTAAAGGAGGAGGGAGAAGGAACTCCTAAATACTATAGACACATATGTGGCGATTTCGATGTTTTTTTATGGTAACTCGTTTAGTTGTTCTTGTAAATAGCGTTTTTTGGCTTAAAAGTTTGACATTTACAACCAAAAACCGGCCAAGAGCATGTCGGGCCACGCTCAGTGTAGGGTTCCGTAGTTGCTCATCCTTCACAATAGACTTGTTACAGGAAAGATTTCAAGCTCTATAAAAACGTCGTAAACGCCAAAGTGACTGTAATTACTTATTACCTTCTCGAAGTCAACTTACGTCCTTTTAAGAAAATTATGAAATTTTGCGATAACTCAAAAACGGCTCGACCGATTATGTTCAATATAGTGTTCATTGAAAGTACTTATAAAGCCTCATTTTCATGAATTTTTCCATAATTTTTTGACCCGTGGTTAAAAAGTTAGAGGGGGGGGACGCCATTTTTTTTATTTTCGGAGCGAATATTTTCGAACCTACTCACTCTATCAAAAAATAATGTTTGAAGACCCCTATTATTTTTAAAAGACCTATTCAACGACACCCCACACACTAGTGCTGGAACAAAAAAAAAATCACCCCCACTTTAGGTGTTCGAGAGGTACCCGAAAAATATTTTTTTTTTAGTTTTTTATTTTACCGTTTTGTCGGCGTGATACATACACATACTCATACCAAATTTCAGCTTTCTAGTACTAATGATCACGGAGCTAAGCCGCGGACGGACAGACGGACAGACGGACATGGCGAAACTATAAGGGTTCCTAGTTGACTACGGAACCCTAAAAATTAAGTACAGCCGTACAAGTGACTAGTTACTTCCATTTTTGAACATGCATGTCTGTGTCCATAGTCATAAATTTCTAAATTCTAAGAATATAAAAAATCTAAATCTATCTCTAAAATTCTATGAATAACTAATTTTCTATGGGAAGTGGTAACGCAAGCAAAATATTTACACGATACACATTTCATAAACAAACTGAGTATAGGCCTACTATATCACTGTTTTGTAACGAAACGCCTTGGTTATAGAACCTTTTGTTACTTGGAAAGTGTTTAAATAAAGAACTTAACTGCAAGTAAATGTTGTTTTGAGACAAAAATAAGTTTTTAATCGATTATCTTTATTTCAGGCTACAAAATGCATATCCTGCCAATACTCGCCTGCCTCGTTTTAGCGTGCGGTGCTGCACCCACCGACTTCAGCACCATAGTCATCAACGAAAAATTCTTCAAGAAAGACTTCGTCATCTACACCGCTCAACACGACATCGTCAAAATATTCATTCCCTTCAACCAATTCGACTTCAACGCTTCAACAAGCGAATTAGACGTTAGCATTAGTAGCAGCAGTAGTAGTGAAGAAAGCGAAAGCCCTCGAACTGTTTTCTTTGCTGAAGCTGATATAACTAACGGTGAAAAAACAGATAAAGGACTATATGTATACAAAAACGGCAAAGCTACAAAACTCAAAGATAATGGAAGAGACGCTGTTGCTACAAATGAAAACGTAATCTATATTGGAGCTAGTGACGGTATCTACAAATACGATGAGGCTAGTAATACTGTTGCAAAACATGGCACAGTTAACGATGATATCATCCAAATGGCACATAACAATTTGACAAATGATCTTTACTATTTAACTGTAAATCATGAAGTATTCAAGCTTAACGCTGATGCAACCACTAGCGTGAAATCGAATGTAACTAACGTGCAACAGTTAGCCTTCGGATTTGAGGGTAATATGTATTACTAATATGACACAGAAAAGAATATGTATGTAGTGAGTGATGAGCCAAACGCTGTTCCTAAGAAATTTGAAGGTTTGCCGACTGACATGAACAAAGTTACGCTTATTTCGCCTCCTTACGGTATAGAAGAAGGTACTATTGTCGTTGTTGACAATAGTTTATATCGACTCAATCCTGATGGAACAGTAGTCAAGTCTAAGGTGTCTCTTGAAGTCGAGCCAACCGCTTTTGCGCCGCAGCCGACTTTGATTCAGTTCTACGCAAAAGACAAGAAACTGTATGAATTCAATATGGTCGCTATTGTGATGGGCGGTCTGTTGAACGAGTTGAAAGACGTTTTAACCAAGACTGTCAATACCATCCGTGGGACTTTAATTTGACGTTGTTACATTGTTCTGTGTATGAAGTATATTGTAGATAGTTGAGAAACTTCCCAACTATCCACGGTAGATATAAGATGTAGATGAAGATACATGTTTTCTTCATGTAGAATCAGGTTTCCTTGAAAACATTAATTTAAAATCACATAAGTAATCAGCGGGACAACAATAATGATGGTTGCGTTTATCACGTAATACATTTAATAAGTGACAAAGCCTCTGTCACTCACACTCGCATTTTTTCAAAACATGACGGATGCTTTGTCACTTACCTATATATCGCGTGATAAACGCAACCATCATAGAACCCCAGTTCAATAACTCAAACAAGTACATAGTAAAATCTAAGCTAGAAAATAAAAAAGCCCCTAATCGATTTCCTTTAATTTATATGAATTAAACAAATGTAAAACTACCAAGTAGAGACATTTTTTTAATTAGCTCTCCTACTTAATGAAAACACCATTTGTGCGTCTTAAAAGCAGATGCAAAAACAAAAGCGGTCCAACACTGAACATTTCCTTCGCATGCGGTTCCTAAAATTTCCTAGATTGTTTAAAATTTGGAGGACAAAGCAAACGAGAACGAACCCTCGATTTGTATGAAAAAATGAGCAGTCGTATTATATTTCCTCTTAAGACTGCGCCGAGCGTTAGCGACTGAACCATAGAGCGCGGGGATTTCGTATTTAGAATCTAAATACGCAATCCCCGCGCTTTAGATCGATCGGCGCGCGGCCACCATAGTAAAAATGTATGGAGAATTAAAAGCACTTTTTGATAAATCTGGACCTTTAATACCAAACAATAATTGAAATATTTGATGCGGGCAAATTGTAATGTAAACATTCATCTTTTTTTACTGAAAATCTGAATAGATTTCCATTGTTAAAGTATAAAAAAACACTTAACGCCTGCTTACAATTTTACAATTTTTGTCCAACTTTACTTAGTTTTCTAGGGTAAAATAAAAAAAATAAAAATATCAGACAACCTCACACAAATCAACCTAGTCCCAAATTAAGCTCAAGAAGGCTTGTGTTATGGGTACTAGGCGACGATATACATACTTATATAGATAAATAAATACTTAAATACATAGAACATCCATGACCCAGGCACAAATATTCGTGTTCATCACACAAATATTTGCCCTTGCCGGGATTCGAACCCGGGACCGTCGGCTCAGTAGGCAGTTGCTTAACCACTGCGCCAACCGCGTCGTCATAATATTAATAATCTATATATTTTTTCCACGGAGAAGTTGTTAACACATTCTTCGAAGTGCTAAATATATAGTTTAGAAATGGATTAAATAACTAGTGTTGACGTTGTCTACTTATAATTCAGTGAATAAAGGATTTTGACCTTACAAACGGTCCGGTAGTTTTGAATTTTTGATATGTTGTCTAGGATGGTTAGTCAGTGCTTAAAATGCAAAATGCACAATTCCCCCCCCCTCCGCGCCCGCCGCCATATTGAAAAAACCGGCACTCTCTTCATATTTTTGCTCATATCTTCCTTTAAGAGCATTTTAGCTAGAAGAAAGCTTCGACAATGTTATAGAGAGTTAAATTTACTACATTTTCCATTTTATATTTTGTTTCTAGGACAGATAGTTACGGAGATATGCACATTTAAAATAACTTAAGAAATTGCAATTTCCAACTCAAAAACAAACTTCTGGATTATATCTTCGTTTAGGAGCATTTTAGCTAGAACAGTGCTTGGGCAATTGTGTAGAAAATTAAATTTACTATAATTTACATTTCAAATTTTGTTTCTAGGACAGATAATTACGGAGATATGTAAAAAATAAAGTCACATTTTCCGAAAATGTATGTAAAAATGGACATGAGTTTTATAAGCAATTATATTCCCTACATGTTTTAATTTGTCCTAGACTAGTCCATAACTGAATGACAGCGTTCTAAACCAAGAATTTTGAGAAATTTTCGGAAAATTCGACTTTTCCTGTTTTTTAAATGTGCATATCTCCGTAACTAACCGTCCTTGAAACAAAATTTGAAGTGTAAATTATAGTAAATTTAATTCTCTACAACATTGCCCAAGCTTTGTTGTAGCTAAAATGCTCCTAAACGAAGATATAATCCAGAAGTTTGTTTTTCAGTAGGAAATTGCGAATTTTTACGTTTTTTTAGATGTGAATATCTCCGTAACTATCTGTCCTAGAAAAAAAATATAAACTGGAGAATGTAGTAGATTTAACTCTCTATAACATTGTCGAAGCTTTCTTCTAGCTAAAATGCTCCTAAAGGAAGATATGAGCAAAAATATGAAGAGAGTGCCGGTTTTTTCAAAATGGCGTCGGGCGCGGAGGGGGGGGAATTGTGCATTTTGCATTTTAAGCACTGACTAACCATCCTAGACAACATATCAAAAATTCAAAACTACCGGACCGTTTGTAAGGTCACACATAGTACTTTAGTCTCTATTCACCGTATTATTAACGGCGGCTGCCTATTTTTCACAATTCGCTCGGTGCAGTCTTAAGTAAAAGCAAAATAATAATATATATATAAAAAAAACCGACTTCAAAATAAACTGAAAAGCCAAAAATAATCCGTTCATGTAAGCTGCTAGCTTCATCAACAAACTAGCTAGCATGGAAATGTTTTAAACGGATCAATAAGGCTACTGAAATTTTGCCACCGTGCGAAACAAACCCAATTGGTATAATATTTTGTTATATTTTGTTATCTATCCGGAGAGAGACAGATAAGCTATATAGGTGTGAGGTCGAACGTCAACCAAGATAATTTTGCATAAACAAATAACTATAAACAAATCATCCAGTCGTTACTATTACTTAGACGTAGCCACACACCGAATTGGTAAGTCCTCATTTAGGTTGCCCATAGAGATGTGCTGTTCTCGAGAACGTTTTTTTCCCATAGAAATCGGGAAATGTCTTCGAGAACGGCACATCTAGTTGCCCGTCCACTGAAACGGTGCGGCGAATATGAACCAATCAGGCTGCGTCTTTGTAAAGCCCAAAAGAAGTGCATTTAAATTAAAGTAAAAGTAAAGTAAAAAGTAAAAAAGTTTTATTTCATACAGCGAGCCAAATATTTTACAGAGTATAATATACATTAGTACAATTAATGGACACTGTTCGGAAACATTAAATAAGTCGACTACCCGTATCACCTACACTAGGCTAAGCCTGTCTTAAATCTGAGGAATGTGATTGGTCCGTTTTACACCGCTCTACTCCAGTGGACAGGTGCAGCCTTAAATATATTTTGTGCCTTTAGATAGGCAGCCTCAGTGATGGGTGATTATCCGACTCCAAAAAAGGAGGTTCTCAGTTTGACCTGTGTGTAGTGATTAAATATCTCGCGTTTGGCCGAACCGATTTTTTTACCGTCCTTACTCTATGTCTTCAATTAATGGTTCTTAGCTATGTTTGGTAAAAATACCTGCAACCGTATCCAAGATACTGCTTTGATTGGAACAAGTTACAGAATCTCGGCCACTATTGAAGCTAAGAATTCTATTTTTGCTATCATGGTTGGGTATAGCATTTTTATCCCACGCATTAAATGAGGCATCATGATGATCGGGGGTATTTAAATTTTAAATTGGCAATCTGTGCCGACAAGTGGATCAAATCTTCCTTGCAATGACTTCAGAATGAATCTTTTTCATGTGTATTTACTGGTATAGTTTTACTATTATACATGGTGATTTAAGCCAGTGTTTGTTGGAGAGGGTCACACACAAAAGTTCATTATTTGATTAATTACCGAAAATATATGGAACAGCTGAGTTTTGCTTCGCTCTGTATGGAATAATTACGTAATATTTATAGTATATCATGTTTATATCTCGCTATCACAATGACCTCTTAAGATCACGTAGGTAAACGATAACATGATAATTCACAACAACATTCATTCGTTACACAAAATAAATGATTTATCATTTATTTCCTTTATTCATTTCATTTCTAAGGTTAAATTTCTTTACAATAGTAAAAAGTAAAATAAATAACCACTTTTTTACAAAAAATTACCGACTTCAAGGGGAAGAAATTGTATTTCGGAGAACAACTCAACAACGAGTTAAATAAAAAAAACATCGGAATTGTTATAGGTGTGCCTTAATTGAGGAGTTCTTGCGATTCCTCTTGAATCTCGTCGTCAAATCTTTATCAAAAAAAAATGAGACCAATTTGGAGATGCCTCCACTCCAAAACTAAACAGTGACAGTAAGTGGGATTTTCTGCTCTTGTGAGAAAAAAACTCGCTTCCCGGCCAAGACAAGTCGTAAAACTTTAGACAAACCACGGACGATAATTCGTAAAACCCCAGTACGTCTAGCATAACTTAGACACTCGACTCTTTGTCGCGCGACAAATACTACCTGTCACTTTTCTTTCAATACCGTGCGAGCAAGACAGGAGATGCTATCTCGCGCGACCCTCGAAGTCACGGCAAGATATGCTAGCCCTGCTGATCGCATATTTATCACAAACGCTCGCGATCTAGGAATTCACTGCTCTAGGTGTGTAATGTACTATTACGACACCCTAGGCCGTAAATGGATTTTCTGCTCGTGGGAAAAAATCTCGCTAACCCACCTTTCTCATTTCAGCATCATGACGCTTTGGAAATTTCTACCGCTGTTTCTCCTGGCGTCCACCACGGCTGCGTCCATCATTACCGCCAACAAACTTGTAGTTACCAGAAAATTCTTCCTCGACACCAACGTCAAGTACACCGGGCAACACGACATTGTCAACATTGACGTACCACTCAATCGCATCAACTTTGACGACGATGACGACAGTGAGTACAATGACGAAGTCGCTCAACATCTCACCGTTTTCTTCGTAGAAGCCGATGTCGACAATAAAGGACAAAGAGAATATCAAGGCCTGTATATGCTTAAGAATGGTACAGCTACAAAACTCCTCGAGAACGGACGTGATGCTGCCGCATTCAATGATGACTCTAAAAAGGTTTACCTAGGAGCATCCGACGGCGTTTACGTATACGATGGCACAGATGGTACTACTAATAAATATGGGTCTCTAACTGATAACATAATCCAAATAGAAGCGGATAATCAAACCAGTACTATATATTTTGTAACAGAAGACAATCAAGTATTCTCCATTTCTGATGAAGGTACAAAGAAGAATAAAGTCGAAGATCTTAAAGATGTTAAGGAGATAGTTATTGATTTTAAAAGCAACATATTTTACTATGATTCGAAGAAAGAATTGTACGTGTTTAGTCAAGATGGTGTTAAGAAATTTGATAATATACCGAGACGGAACCAAGTTAAGCTTATAAAACCTATGTTTGCTCAGGACGAAGGAGTGTTTGTTATTGTAGACGACACTCTTTACCTTCTAAATGCAAACGGAACCTCAGAAAGAGCTCGAGTCACTTTTAGGGTGAAACCAACGGCATATGCACCCGAAACTACTTTAATACATTATTATGCATTAGACAAAAAGATATACGAATTCAATGTAATGGATATTATTGGTTCTGACCTAACTGAATTGAAAAACTTCTTAAATGACAAGACAAATGAAATACAAACTATTGCTACGATGGGTAGGAGTTCCTTTGGAGCATAAAATAATAACAATAATGATTATTCGTAACCTTAAGAGGCCCAATTCCTTTTAAAATCCTGATTGTCTTTTTTCTCTATGATCAAACATGTTTCTTAAGATACCTAGTATTCATGTTACTACAGAGCTATTTGTATATATTTTAGGATTTATTGGTATATATTTTAAATCTGCAGTTAACTACTCGAAATTAACAAAATTCGCGCGAATAATTACTTTTTTCAATTTATTTTCGACTGCACGCAATGAAAGCATGAAAGGGGAAAAGTATTATTCACTTCTGAAAATTAAGGTTGGTTGAAATTATCAATATATTTGTCATAATCATAATAAGAAATACTGTTTTTTTTAAGGAATAAGGCATGTTAACGTAGTTTTTGAGCGGGAGAAGTGAAAAAACTTTGATTTTACTTATAATTACGTACTTATATCCTTACTTGGATTGAGGACTGAAATAAAAAATAGTACCTTATTCTTAGTTAGTATTTATTTGACACCTTCATATTTATTTGTTTCTTTATTTCATAAAACGATACAAGATATTTAAATTATTCTAGGTGCATTTTTATTATGATTATCAATTGGGTAAACGTGTGATAATTATAATAAAAAATAATTGCTCCATTGGTTACAATATGTACACATCCGGCGGACCAATATGATAGATGCACCATATCGAAATATCGAAAAGTACAGGAGGGTTACCCCGATGTTCGAAATTCGAACTTCTTATCAGATTCTCTCCGGTTACCGCAATAATACGGTGAATAGAGACTAAAGTAATGTGTGACCTTACAAACGGTCCGGTAGTTTTGAATTTTTGATATGTTGTCTAAGATTGTTAGTCAGTGTTTAAAATGCAAAATGCACAATTCCCCCCCCCCTCCGCGCCCGCCGCCATACTGAAAAAACCGACACGTTCTTCATATTTATGCTCATATCTTCCTTTAGGAGCATTTTAGCTATAAGAAAGCTTCAACAATGTTATAGAGAGTTAAATTTACTACATTCTCCATTTTATATTTTGTTTCTAGGACAGATAGTTACGGAGATATCCACATTTAAAAAAACGTAAAAAATCGCGGTTTCCTACTTGTAACGGAACTATGCTCCAGTGAGTTAGCCAATGGTTTTATGACGTGAAGCGCCATCTAGTGTTTTATTGGGAGTCTATTGTAGAGGGTCAGCATCTACGCTGTCTTACCTTACAACGCCATCTCGTAATTCATTGATGAATTAAATATTGATAGGGTTGCTGGAGCGTGGATTAAGTTTAAATCTTTCACACTAGGGGGCGTTGTGATAGACAAGCATAAAACAAGGATGTGTTTATTAAATATTTTAATATAATTTAAAGGCTGCATGCTGTATTGGTCTCAATGCTTGTAATTGTGCTGGGAAGCTCAGTTGTTGTTAATTATATGATATGCGTTGGTGTTTCTAGGAGGTTTGTTGATGTGGTTTTGTCGAGTGTAATAGAAATGTCAGTGACGTTTTGGGAGAAATTGCGTTTAAGTCACGTTCTTATTATTTTACAGGCATTGGGAACTTTTAAAACGGACCGAATTTTAAAGACAGCTATGTTGGGATTAATAATTAATCTATAATAATCTATCTATTTTTTTTTTTTTTAATGGCAACCGGTCACAGTTAAGCGACCATTACTGCCAATGTCTCGTTGCCAATCGCACTAGGCGACTAGATAGAGGATTGATACCACGTTGTACGGTGAGTTGTAAAATCGTGCTTTTTGTAAAGTGATAGCGATTTACAAAAAACCACGCGGCCTTGACCCAGGAAGGGCTATGAACGCTTCAAGTTGAATTCTTCATTAGCTATTCACTTATACGTTAGATCACTGCACAATACGCTATCAATACTACACATTGAACAACTAAAATGAATAAAATAATGAACGACTAAACCTAAACGCATGCGGCCATCTTGAGACAAGAACCGGAAGTCATCTATAATAATAAAGATAAATTTTAATTTGGTTTAATTTGCCGCCAATATCATTGGCTACAGTAGCGACTAACGGCGAGTAGCGGAACTAAAGTTATCTACACATAAGTCTATAGATATCTTTTATTTGTGTGAGTTGTAGATAATACCAACCAATGAGGAACTGAGAATTCATTGAAACATAAAACACATGTACACAAATTGAGTTCCGCTATCCGACGCGGTGGCGCTTATAGAGATTAGGATGGATTTTGATCGAGAAGGTTCGAGATGGGGCTCGGGGAAGAAAAACGATGGAGATGGAAGGAAGTGCGGAAGGACTGGTGTTCTTGGGGCTGGATCGAGAGGTGTAAGAAAAAACTGACGGATAAGTATCGAAAATCAGCTGTTCTGGGTTTCGGAAGAGGTTGATGGTCATGTGGGATGTGGTGTGGAGTCTTATTATGTCGGATTGTTTGCTTGCAATAATCCTTATTGCGAGAGAGGTAAGCGCTGTTGTTTATTTCCACAGAAATGTCTTTTCCGGCCAGGCCTCCTTTAACACTAGATGCATTTCCATGATTCATTTTACGGTTCAATAAAGCCCTCATGACGAGAGTGTTAAGATACGGGCCCTATGCACTTCTGTTGCTAAGTGGCCGAGTTATCCGCACTGTGTTTCAGCTTGTAATTTAGACAAGTAGGTACCAAACATGTATATCTTATGTAATTGTGGATAGATAAATTATCCCTAGAAGTAGCTGTGTTATTAATTACATTTCCTTCACACTATACTGACTACACGTTTAACACACCTATTTTAATATCGGTATGGGTACACAGATTTGTCTTTGTTTAAAAATAGCTACAGAGGCAGGTCTGTCTTGAAGGTATAAGGTATGTGGTACACTCTCTCCTTCGAAGCAATGTCAGTGAACAGAATGTTCAGCTTGGAGAAATATGCTACATGAGTAAGTCAGGTTGGTTGTCTGTTCCAGATTGACATGAGAGGCTAATCTGATATGGCGACTGGTTTGCAAAGACCTTTTGTCATACATAGTACCGGGACGAAGCTTATCGCTGGTCAAAGGAGTCCTCAATAGAGCAATTCTAGAGATCGGCTATAAACTTTAATCTTTGGGAGGCTCGGGGTCTGTACTGCTGTGCCTAAATCCATCTCCTAAAGACTTGGGTATTCTCTAACGAGGGAGATGGTTGGTGGCTATCGACTTTGCAGATACTCTTTGTCAACCGGCTAGACCTTAATAGGCGCAACGACTAAACCCATATTTGATCCAAGTTGAATATGTTCTCAAATAATTAAAAATGCTGATGGGAAGAGTCTGGTATAGGTAAAGGTTTTTCAAGGTAAAATATCCTACCCTTCCTTCTGACTCTCCTGACACAGAATCATATTTTTATTATAAAGAAACGGCTGGTTTCATTGTTATATGAACTATCATCATCACCCAACCATGTTGTGTTAATACATTGCTATGGTCTGGTATTACTTAAGTGTCATTTCTCAGTTGTGGTTCTCTTATGAGATGGATGATCTGTCTATATACCTAATAAAATAGCTGAAACAGACACTACCAGTATTTTCATACTGCATTTACAAGCGACCATTATGGCAGAATATATTTATTTGGTTATTAGCCCTTTATATTGACATAACTTGGTGGCTAGATATTAACGTGAGGATAAGGCTGAGTCCATCCCCTGTTTTACTTATTCAACTCAGCTGTCAGGTTGTGTAATTCACTGCTTGGTCTTGTGCTACTTTTAGTGTCATGTATCAGTTGCATGTCTCCTGGGACAGATTATCTATCTATATATTTAATAACTGAAAGAGACACTAGCAATATTTTATATTGCATCAACATATGACCATTTAGCAGAATATATTTATTTTGGTTTATTAACCATTAAATTGACATAGCTTGGTGGTGAGAAATCTCTATCAATAACTTATGATGGAATTAGCTGTTTTATTATAGCGTTCCAAATATGTGTCCACCCTTTATCCTGTCAAGGACGGATTATTTGTTGGTCGAATCTGATATCCGGACAGCGGGGTGGGGCTGTCCTTTCCTAAACAAAAAACCCCTTTAGTTATATATTTATGTATTATATCGAACACTAAACAGCCACACACTATCCACATTCCTACTGGGTCATTTGGAAAAATGTTAGAACAGAGACATTGCATCATATAAATAAATATTTCAACCTTTATTTATTATTTGTTTATTAATTAAATAACTAACACTACTTCTCGTCCAAGATGTATATTTAGATTCATTAACCTTCATTATTGCTTCTGCTAATAATTATTAAATAATATTGACTTGTCCTAAATAAACTGCTAATGTCGTCTGATTTGTATCCTTACCGCAGAGAATCTGGTTATTATAACACACAACTGGATCCTTTAACCCACTAGACATGATCACAATCTATTATTAATTAAGGCCAAAACATAATCTAATTACTATATCAATTACTGAATTCTGGTATGGAATCCGGTAAGGTGACTGACCCTTGCTCCTTTAGCTCCTTCCAGTTGAAGTCTTTACATACTGAAAAACAAACTTCTGGATTATATCTTCGTTTAGGAGCATTTTAGCTACAACAAAGCTTGAGCAATGTTGTAGAGAATTAAATTTACTATAATTTACACTTCAAATTTTGTTTCAAGGACGGTTAGTTACGGAGATATGCACATTTAAAAAACAGGAAAAGTCGAATTTTCCGAATTTTTGTCGAAATTCTTGGTTTACAACACTGTCATTCAGTTACGGACATAGCTGGGCACCGTTAATCAAATAGTTAACTTCGTTAATCGTTAATCCGCTACAAAAAAAGTTAGCTTCGTTAAACGTTAATGCGTTACATTTCGGAAGAATTAACGCAAGTTAACGTTAATCGTTATTCCGTTAATATGTGTAAAATTTAATTTTTATATCTTTGCGTTAGTGAAACGTTAGTTTGCCCTAGCCGGGATTCGAACCCGGGACCGCCGGCTCAGTAGGCAAGCGCTTACAAACTGAGCCAACCGCGTCGTCAAATGCTTACAGCAAAAAGTATTTGCTGGCCCGATCTGGATACAAATTCCACATACTCAGTCAACTGTGGGGTGTCCCCTTGTTTCGCAGACAGAAATCTCACAGGATTTCGTTTCGCAGAAAATGTTTCAATTAATATGTGGTTCATGTATTTTCAGTTAGAATATTATTGTTTTAAAGACTATTTACTTGAAAGAAACATATTTCACAGAAACACAAATCAATGAATTTTACTCTCTTTTTTTTTATTAACACTCATCAACTAATAGACATATTTTTATGTATTCTTGATTCGCTGATAGATTTTTTATAGAATATTGTTTCACGGAAACTGTTTCATATGTATAATGTTTAGTCCCAGTATTTTTCTTTCGAATATTATTGTTTCAGCACCGCTTTACTACAATAGCACTTATTTCGAGGAAACGTAATTCAAATAAAAAGGAGGCGTTAGTAGGTTAGGTTAAAGACCGTAAAGCGAGCGGAGCGTCAGAATGCTTATAATACAAAATTCTAATATTAAAATGTCTATAAAGTAAGTTTTCTGTTAATTGACTATTCTATGAAACGATAATGAGATTTTTAAATTATTAGAAACACAATTCTATAAATAAGTAGTCTAGGTAATAAGTTTTACATGAACTGAATATTATAAGGATTAATAATATATGATGTGAAATTCTATGACACGAATATCGAAAAAAAATTTTTCTTTGCAATAAAAATTTACGATTTAATTTTCTAAAGTGTGAGTAATCTGCGGTTTGACCATTCTATGAAATGATAACATGAGAAACATTTTATTTGAAACAAAATTCTTTAAAACTGTAGTATATAAAACAACGTACAACCCAAATGTGGCCATGGATTCTCATCAGGACCGCCGGAATCCGATTCCATGTCTTCCATGATATGGTTTTAATTACCACACTGCACAGTACTTACACTTTTTCTATCTAACTAAATTACACTGCACTATTCTTTATCAACACGCAAATGATCACTGACAGTCATTTATAATAACAACAAACAAAACACTCGTCACTCTAAGCACCGGCGCTAAGTAATGAAATGATCAAACGAAACAAATCTCTTCACAGTTTTCTCACTCGCACGCGCCGGGAAAATATATCTAGTTTTGTTTTTGTTTCACTCGCTGCCACGCGCCGCCCGGCACTTGTCTGAACCTGTTTTTCGCGCCGCGCCGCGGTGCCGTGCGGTAAATAGTAGCCATTGGATTAACGATTAACGGACTTCTGCATATTAACGGAAGTTAACGTGTCCGTTAACATTTTTAAAAGTTAACTTAAAAGTTAATCCGTTAATCAAAATGTTAACTTCGTTAATTAACGATTAACGGATTAACGAGTTAATGCCTAGCTATGGTTACGGACTAGTCTAGGACAAATTAAAACATGTAGGAAATATAATTGCTTATAAAACTCGTGTCCATTTTTACATACATTTTCGGAAAATGTGACTTTATTTTTTACATATCTCCGTAATTATCTGTCCTAGAAACAAAATTTGAAATGTAAATTATAGTTTTAATTCTCTACAAAATTGCTCAAGCACTATTCTAGCTAAAATGCTCCTAAACGAAGATAAAATCCAGAAGTTTGTTTTTCAGTAGGAAATTGCGATTTTTTACGTTTGTTTAAATGTGGATATCTCTGTAACTATCTGTCCTAGAAAAAAAATATGAAATGGAAAATGTAGTAAATTTAACTGTCTATAACATTGTTTAAGCTTTCAATTAGCTAAAATGCTCCTAAAGGAAGATATAAGCAAAAATATGAAGAAAGTGCCAGTTTTTTTAATATGGCGGCGGGCGCGGAGGGGGGGGAATTGTGCATTTTGCATTTTAAACACTGACTAACCATCCTAGACAACATATCAAAAATTCAAAACTACCGGACCGTTTGTAAGGTCAAAATCCTTTATTCACTGAATTACAAGTAGGTAAATCGCCAATTATTATCCACCGTTGAATAACTTAGCCACCTCAAAACTAATAAAAAACCGGTCAAGTGCGAGTCGGACTCGCGGACCGAGGGTTCCGTACAAATACTTTTCATCCTTAAGTGGTTAAGTTAAGTTTGCACCTGGTATGTATAGCGCCCCATACAAATGAGGTGCAAAGTTAACGCCACCAACCCGTTTGTTATATGGGAGCCCCCCTTAAGTATTTATTTTATTTTATTTTTAGTATTTGTTGTTATAGCGGCAATAGAAATACATCATCTGTGAAAATTTCAACTGTCTAGCTATCACCGTTCTTGAGATACAGCCTGGTGACAGACGGACGGACGGACGGACGGACGGACGGACGGATGGACGGACGGAAGGACGGACGGACAGCGAAGTCTCAGTAATAGGGTCCCGTTTTTACCCTTTGTGTACGGAACCCTAAAAATTAACTCTGTTCACCTACAAACTGAATTCATTTTAGTATAACGTGGCCAGTTATTAAAGTGGCCAATAATTAACATTTCATTCTAAAATTAGCTATGTTTGCAGGTAAACAGAGGTGGAGTTATGGACCGGTGGCCAGTAATTAGCGATTTACCGTTACTCATTTAAATCAATTCACTCTCGTAAACGAATTGTTGCGACTTGAACTGTATCAGGGCTGGTTAGCCCTCACTACCAGTAGTCGGACTTTGGTGTGGGATAGGGTTTACCCTTGTTTGGTCTAATAATTTTTTGCCTAATTTTGATTTGCCTAATTTCATTTTGTCTAAAATTACTTTGCATATTTATTCAGTTTGCCTAATATTCGTTTAGTCTAAAGTCATTTCGCTTAATGAATATTTTGCATAATCTTGTTTCGCCGAATTTTCATATTGCCTAATTTTTGTATACTTATATAATTTCATTTTAACTATTATTCAACTAATATAATTACGTTTCCTATAAACGCTAGTTTGCCTACTACAATTTTTGTATAATTTCAGTTTGCCTAATTTGCACAGTATATTATTTTACGTTTTTTTTATTACCTATTATTGATTTATTTATTAATCAAAGTATACACCTTAAATATATTCAATTCCCTGCAAAACTTAAGGATAGAAAGTGTTAGTACGGAACCCTCGGTTCGCGTTCGGGTCGCAGTTCAACCTAACACTCCTCCTCGTTTCGCTCGTCGTCGTACCTAACCTAAGCCAAGTCGGATCTGCCTTATGGTAAAATAGGTACTGTTAGAAATCGTAAGCCAAGTCGGACCAGCGCGGCTCGCTCGCTTCGCTCGCTCGTTAGGGTCGTAGTTCAACCTAACACTCCTCCTCGCTTCGCTCGTCGTCGTACCTAACCTAAGCCGAGTCGGATCTGCCTTAAGGTGAAATGGGTAATATTAGGAATCGTAAACAAAGTCGGAACTGTGCGGCTCGCTCGCTTCGCTCGCTCCTTCGGGTCGCAGTTCAACCTAACACTCCTCCTCGCTTCGCTCGTCGTCGTACCTAACCTAAGCCAAGTCGGATCTGCCTTAAGGTGAAATGGGTAATATTAGGAATCGTAAACCAAGTCGGAACTGTGCGGCTCGCTCGCTTCGCTCGCTCCTTCGGGTCGCAGTTCAACCTAATACTCCTCCTCGCTTCGCTCGTCGTCGTACCTAACCTAAGCCAAGTCAGATCTGCCTTAAGGTGAAATAGGTATTGTTAGGAATCGTAAGCCAAGTCGGACCTGCGCGGCTCGCTCGCTTCGCTCGCTCGTTAGGGTCGTAGTTCAACCTAACACTCCTCCTCGCTTCGCTCGTCGTCGTACCTAACCTAAGCCAAATCGAAACTGCCTTAAATGTTATTTTCATAAAATTAGTTTCAACGTGATGGTCGTTAGTTAGAATAACATTCGGCAAAATAATCATTAGTTAAAATAACATTCGGCAAAATAACCATTAGTTAAAATAACATTCGGCAATATAATCATTAGTTAAAATAACTTTCGGCAATATAATAATTAGTTAAACTAATATTAAACAAAACAAACTTTATTTGAAGTGATGATTAGACTAAACGAGTTTCGACAAAGTGATCATTTATTGAAACAATAATTATGAAAACTGAAATTAGGCAAACCGTTGGTTATACTAAAAGTTGTTAGGCAAACTAAAATTAGGCAAATAATTTTTAGACAAAACAAGGGAACACCGTGGGATAGGTAATAACCCGCTAATGGGATTATCTCCGCGCCACAGGGGTAATTTGCCCTGGAGTGACGCGGGCGCACTGGGCGCATGGACTGTGTCGTGAATAGACTGAACCGAATCAGTCTGACTTAGGGCGGGAGGAGGGGGGAAATAAAATCAAATTTTGTTGTATCTACCGTGAAAACGGAAGCTAAATAGTTTAATTATGTATCACAGATCCCCTTATATCCGTTTTGCAAAGGCGCCTTGCTAATCTTTAATGCACAAGCAGAATCTTCTTTGTAAGAATCTGAATTTGGCATAGCTATGCCAACTGGTAGATAGTTATCTAGTGCTCCACAACCCCAAGTAGCGATACCGACTAGGGTAAATAAATTAATTGTGCTAGTCAGATTGAGGTAGACCACGTGTCCTAATCCCCTCAAGTATTTTTTTACAGGCATTGCGTTATTTTCATGCTCCTGAACTGACTCAGCGTGATAGCAGGGCACAAAATAGTCATTCGTATTCTTTGTCGGTGGTACTAATTCGTTACAAAGATGGCTGCTCACGAAAACTTGATCCAATTTGTATAATTTTTGTTTGTCGGGGGTCTTTTCCTGAAACAGTAAAGTCAATTGTAATCCACCAACTAAAATAGTACATTTACTGCAGACGCCGGAAAAGAAAGGCTTGCCGGGTGAGTAGGTATAGACGGGCGACCTTTTTCTCAAACAAATGCAATGATATAAAAATAATACTCCGCTAAAAAAAAAAATGTTTAGCCTGTACATGAACACAGAAACCATGTTAAAAAAAAAATACTTCCCGGCTTAGGCAATTTTGTATGAAACTCCTTTACAGTTCTCTTGAGTTGTTCCGCCCTTGATCTTTCGAAACCTGTTATAACGCAGGTTAAGACGACTTTTCATTGCATGTTTGAGAAAGTAAAATGACTGGGCTCCGTATCCGTTCAAAATGCTGATTGTTTTAGACATTTTTTCTTTGATCAAACATGGTTCTTGACATATTATTATCAATGTTACTACTTAGAACAGGGCCATTGCGACTTATAAATTCCTACAGTTTTAATTTGTCATCGATTATTTCTGTTTCAAAAAATACTCGAAATTGACAAAATTCACATAAAAAAAATGTGTTTTTTCAACTGCACGCAATGAAAGCATGAGTATCTATGTAAATAATGACACAAAGGTAAATTAAGAAAGAAAAAACATAATTTAATTTACCTTTGTGTCATTATTTATAAAAATAAAAAAATGTGGTATTTCCACATAAAAAATAGAATCGATAAAAAAGATTCTATAAAAATATTTATGAATATCTATGTTACTATGTATTAGTATGTATGTAGAACTAAGAAGTATTATTCACTTCAAAAAGTTGGTGTAATTTAATAATTGTGGTGGTGGTTAAAAAGTGAGACATTAAAAGTACATGTTTCATTACATCATCTGTGAAATTATCAATATATATATTAGTAAATATTTGTATAGAATCTAGACGGATCGTGCGGGTAAAGCGGCGCACATCCTAGGGTATGGCTAATGCGCATAAGCATTTCAAACATATATGTATGTATGTAAACACTTTATTGTACATAAAAACAAGAAACACATATATATTATTAGTCATAATATGAAAAAAAACTAAAGGGAATAAGGCATCTTATTTCGAAACAAGATCGCTGTGTAAAAACCGGCCAAGTGCCAGTCGGATTCACGCACCGAGGGTTCCGTACATACACTTCCCACCTTAACTGGCCGGGTTAAGTTAAATTTGCACCTGGTGTGTATGGCACGGCACACAAACGAGGTGCAAAGTTAACGCAACCGATCACGTTTTTTGTTGTATGGGATAAAATATAAATTTTATTGTGTATTTAATATGTTTTGTTATAGCGGCAATAGAAATACATCATCTGTGAAAACATCTTACCGCACTACTTTACAGCAGTGAACGAGCAAGCGAGAGAGGGCGCTGTTATTTTATAAATTAATGAAACATGTAATGTCAAATTTTTTTTAACACCACCACAATTTTTACATTACACCATTGATACAAAGACCAAAGATTAAAGCAAAATTGAAATGGGTTACCTGGTGGAAGAGACGGGGAATCGAACCCGGTACCTCTGGATTGATAGTCCAGCGCGTTAACCTTTCCGCCACTCTTTCTCCCAAGCAACCTTTCGAATTTTTCTTTATGCTTTGTGTGTCGATTTTTGCATTGTTTATTTGAAAGGCTTTATATTACCCCGACAAGAAATCCCGCTACACTACTATTCGGCTCTTGCCACAGATTCCAATCATCAAGCCAGAGGAAATGGTCATCAGTTCTATTGTTGCCCATGCCAGGTACCTTTGGATTGCCAGGTAATATCACACTCCACTGATCTAGCACAGGCGTATCGTGCACGACTATAAAACCTATGTCATCAAACATCTGTTTTGACGGCCGGGATGGCAACACGATAGCTTTAGCTTGGAATCTTGTGTTCTTGTAGAATACTGTCGTGTAGGTTACTTTTGCTCTAGAAACAAATAAAATAATATAATATCGCGGGGTGACAACCAAAACTCACTAAAATTTCTGTCACTGCTCTTTACCCTTACCATGACTTTACAGCAGGGATCGGAAAACCCATCTTTAAAGTTAAGCCTATTGGTAGGGTAACCCTCACAATTAAACAGTAACCGTATAGTTGTTGAAGTTACCACATCGTCAGGTTAACAATATGTACGGGTTTTTAAAAGCCACTGCTAAAATAACCAAATCAAAAACCCTTGTTAGGGTAACCGGTTCCGGTCCCTGGACAGCATACACGATTTGTATGGAGAATCGTAGTTTTACAAATTAACCGCTGGACGCTGTATTATTATTATTATTATTTATTTCTTTATTCATTTTACAACAAAGATTACATATAATCTAAAGCCCTGCGAAACTGTATTATTATTATTACGCTGTAGCTAGCGAGTGAAACCTCGTAAATTGACAATGAGATACGAGCTTTGTTTTAAGTAGGTATTTGTTAGTTAGTGAGTTTTATTTGTCAACTGACGATAATTTACAAGTTCGTAACCGGAGAACAAATATTTTAAATCCTTTATTTGATTATATCGAAAAAAGGCCCGGTTAATAATGAAATGTTGTCAACTTACGTAGCCACACAGAGGGCAGCAGTCGCGAACACCCTTTTCATTACAGCAACTGCCGTGCATAGAAAAGGCTTGAATTTGTCTTTAGAGTGAAAAACCCGCGCGATAAATGGAATGTCGTTCTCGTCAGCAGGATCGGCTAACCCTTTTATCCTATCGTTAAAAAATGGGATTGCACAGAAATCTGAAACATGTCGTCCGAAACATTTATTAGGGACATCAACAGTAATGCGATTCGTAAAAAAATTAGCGTCACCAGCCGTAGATGTTCACGAGAACACAATTAGTAGACATACATGGTTATAAAATTATAAACTACGATCATAATCTTAAATTATGGGTAAACGGATAAAGAATTACTACTTATGGTGGTAATTACTCCAATAAATGTGTAAAGTATATACTATACTATAATACCATAATAACCTAAAAATGTATAACTAACTAAAATAAAATCTAAATCGGTAAACTAAAAAAGACTTAAAAATTGGGCCCTTTTGGTCCCGAAGACGCTGGCAGCATTTCCTCGCTGAATAGCAACGCTAATACGCTGTGCGGGGAAGCTGCCAGCTCGTCGGTCCCCCGTGGTGTCGACCATGAATGAATGAACGAATGAATGAATGAATTAATTAATTAATGAGTTAATGAATGAATGAATGAACGAACGAATGAACGAACGGAACGACCGAACGAACGAATAAATGAATGAATGAATGAATAAATAAATAAATAATAAATATCGGACAACCACACACAAATCAATCTAGTCCAGTCCCACAGTAAGCTCTAGCAGGCTTGTGTTATGGACACTAGACGACGATAAACATACTTACATAGATAAATACATACTTAAATACAAATAACATCCATGACCCAGGCACAAATATTCGAGTTCATCACACAAATATTTGCCTTTGCCGGGATTCGAACCCGGGGCCGTCGGCGGAGTAGGCAGCTGCTTAACCACTGCGCCAACCGCGTCGTCAAAATTTCCTTATAGAGCTGGTGATCACTGGGCCTCCACGGACCGAGGATCTCAACCCCGACCTATAACAACTACTACATACATTTATGAAACATGTATTGTCTCATTTTATTTATGTGAGTACACACCACAATTGTTTTATTAAACTATTGATAGGTACAAAGATCAAAGCTCAAAGAAAAAATAATAATAATAATAAATAATAATTCGTTTATTTCAGGCATCAAAGGCCCATAGATAAATACCTTACAATCTAACATACATATTAAATATTAAAATACTAAACAACTAGGGCACGATGTCTTTCGTAAGTCCGTGGTGTTGGGTAGCCGACCGCGGAAACGCCGAAATAAAACACCTTTCGGCCAAAATTCTTCCTTCGTGATGGTCACTAGCTGGTCAGTCGGAACCCCCAACACATAAGAATTAAAATTCACTTTGTGGCGAGACTCCAACTTCACGACCCACAGGATAATTCCGGTCTTCACACGTACAATGTACATGCTCTACGATCTCCTCGGCCTTCGTAGAGTAATGTAGACGGGACACATACAATTGCGTCGTCGGCAGGGCGGGACGTAGCAGGTGTTTGGGCGCAGTCGGTGCGGTACCGCACTGATTTCGGCAAGCCGGCTTCTTCCTCCTTTCCAGCTTGATGAAGCCATCCTTGTCACATTTTGACTCCCGAAGAGCCGGTTTAGGCAGATCCTTGTGAACGGGTTCACACCGGTTCTGCACCCCTTTTGATGACCGCTGCTTAGATCTTGAAACAGCGGGGCTTTTGCGGCGATCTCAGCATAAGCACGTTGAGGGATCACAGTGCTTACACGTGACGTACCCGCCTTCACTTCTATAGCAGGCGGGTGATCGGCGGGGGATGAAATTAAATGCATATCCTGGTGGACGCATTTCAATGCGTCAGATTTCCCGGCCTCTTCCATCTTTGTAACAATGGTGGGTACATAGTTACAAAAAGTTTTCGATCGGGTGAGTGCGTTTGTGTTTGTATATGTATGTACAAACTTTTAGAGCATAACCTTGACTGCGCAGTAGCCGATTTACGTACAAATGTAAATGCGCCGATCCGCCATTTTTGTTCTAAAAGTTTGCCGGCAACTATACCTATGTGTATTAAATTTCAGCAACAGATGGCGCCACGTTGTTGCCTCACGCTGTTAAGATTTTTCCATAAAAACTTATTTAAATACAATTTCAGAATTGTAATACTTAGTATAGTAGACACCTATTGAGAGTTACCATTAAAAATATTATAATGTAGACCATTGATACAAAAATCAAAGCTCAAAGAAAAATTTATGCGTAACCTGGTGGAAGAGACGGTAAGGGTATCGAACTGCCGAGTCAGCGCGTTAACCTATCCGCCACCGTAACACCCAGGCAACCTTTCGAATTTTTCCTTATGCTTCGTGTCGATCTTTGCATTGTTTATTTGAAAGGCCTTACACCTTAGCCCTGATCTTTCTGTCAATGGATTAATATAAAAAATGTGGTGTGTACCTTAAAAAAAGAGACATTTATATGTTTTATTATTAAAATGTAGGTTAATGCGATGTAAATGTACTTACTGGTATTATTCAAGTTAGGGTTACTGGGAACAGGCAATTTTTGAATATAAATTCGCTGTTTTGCCGTAGTTCTAGCACTCATAGGTAACATTTTTCCTTTTAAAATTATATTCATTAGTTCCTCAGATATATCAAATCCATAGCACAGAAACATTAGTGAAATAGTAATCAAAGTTTTAAACATTTCTCAATATCCACAGGGATCTGCTACGGTTACCAGATATTTATAACGATGTCAATTTTGTAACTATACTGCTTTAAAGGAAGTAAGGGTCATTAAAATACACACTTTAAATTTGTAATTTTCATATAGGAACAACTTTATAAATTGTAGATTAAAATTGTCATCAAAAGTTACGCCGACTTTTTTTTAACCTTTTGAGCGCCACAGTCCGCTGTGGCCGTCAACAAAATCGTGCCCCTGACGCCACGTCGGCCACAGCCGTCCAAATTTCAATGATCAAAAACTTTGTAATTCTAACCGCTACAAGTATTTTTCAATCCCTGTTGATTTTGGGGCACATCTTTTTTTTTTACTCTGGCGTCAGTGGCACGGTAAATTGCTAGACCGCTTGGCGGTCAATAGGTTAATAGTATTTATCATTTAGGCATCGGACTTCGGATAGCACGGTACGACTTTAGAAAGCTGTGGTGCATACAAACTGCCTTTATGGTTATTGTGGTTAACATTCTCAAGCTTTAGATAGCTGTGGTGCATACAAACTGGCTTTATGGTCATTGTGATTAACATTCTCAAGCTTTAGAAAGCTGTGGTGCATACAAACTGCCTTTATGGTTATTGTGGTTAACATTCTCAAGCTTTAGAAAGCTGTGCTGCATACAAACTGCCTTTATGGTTATTGTGGTAAACATTCTCAAGCTTTAGAAAGCTGTGGTGCATACAAACTGCCTTTATGGTCATTGTGGTTAACATTCTCAAGCTTTAGATAGCTGTGGTGCATACAAACTGGCTTTATGGTCATTGTGATTAACATTCTCAAGCTTTAGAAATCTGTGGTGCATACAAACTGCCTTTATGGTTATTGTATTGTGGTTAACATTCTCAAGCTTCAAATGATTAAGCAATATCACAAACCTCTTGATTTAACTATATTAATTGTTGATTTTAACTCATTCATTTGATTTAGTTTCATTTGCATTTTCGAGGCTATTCGATCAATAGAACCCAATTTACTCCAGAAAACATGTAAAATGTCGCAAATATTTACGTAGGTATTTTATGACGACGAAAAAACAATGCCTACACAAACCAGGTATTTGTATATTCTTCTGACATTGTTCTTGACTATAAAATTAAAATTGCGAATTAAATACACTTAACTATGAGTATGAATTGTATTTTAATGTTAATATCGGTACCACAGCTCTCTTAAGTCCTACCGTGCTATAATATCAGAAGTCCGGTGCATTATGAACAGTTTTTAAACTGGTATGTTCGCTCGATCATAGTCTGGCCAATGTATACTTATGTACAAAACTGAGTAATAATACTCAGTGCTCAGATTTAATTTACCTAGATAATATGATGATAGTTAAAAATAACGTACACTTTTATTCACATACAAATACACTGTATCGCAGTTCGGTGTTAAAACATCAAACGTATATTTGAAAATACTTGTTTATTTTTACAAAGAACAAGCAACCTCACTCGCTTTGCGACAACGCCACAAATTTTAGCACTCCCGTTGCCCTTCCCTCTGGAAATTTTATAACTCGAGCACCGATTTATAATAATCTACCGTTATACAGTTTTTATTTCAGGTACAAAACAAGCGTATTTGTTACTTTCCGATATGAAATGTACAGTGCATTTTCATGTTGCGAAATGAGTTCGCGATAACAAACAGCAAAATAATAATCTATTTTATTTATTTAAGCACACTAGTCGATGAACAAGTCGTTCACTCTTACGCTCTCCGCACACTACGGCTTCTAGTGGCCGCCACAGTACATCTCTCTTTTTCTCACTTCGAGCGTGGAAAACAGACAAGTGTACTGAGGCGGTCAATAGAAGCCGTGTGCGGAGAGCGTTAAGGTGCTTCTATAGCGGCTCCACACTACTCGCGAAGTTGACTGATGTTGGGCGAATATGATAGTGTGGGAGGCGCTTCGCCGCGGCAAGTGCGGCAACCAATACTTGTACCAATACAAGTGCGGCAAACTTCGGTCAACTTAGCAAGTAATGTGGAGCTAGGGTTTCACCAGCGGAGCGAGGCAAGACGAGGGGGGCGGGACGATAATGTGTGTTTCCTTTTTTTTATCTTCTAATTAAGGCACTTTGATCAGTATGCTTCCTAATATCATCATCATAGGTTTACATCTTTATCTTATGATTTTTATTTTATACAGCGTTTATGTGACAGTCATACCTCTACCATTCGCCTGGCTGCGCAACACAGTACGTAAGAACACGACGGTACTTGCAGGCAGGGCAAAGAGGCCCTTCCGACAATCTATTACCCCTGGTTGCAAGCTAAGGCAGCTGAAGAGGCCTCTGCTCCGGCTCATAACTGGAGCGATAACTGGACATGCTAACTAAACAAGCACTTATTCACTCTAGGTGTTACTGACAGTCCTCTTTGCAGAGCCTGCATGGAGGCCGAGGAGACAGCCGCCCACGTCATTCTCGAATGTCGTTGTGTGGCCAAATACCAGGCACAACACCTCGGGTGTCCGAGATTACTCGGAGAAGTCGTCGGCAACATCAAGGGACTGCTAGTTGGGTTGGCAAGAGTAGTGGCAGCAACCCTTTACGCAAAATAGGCGCATTGTAAGACGTCGAGTTGCGGAAAGCCAGCCCGCGATAACCTAAGGCTATAACCTATATTCTGTGGCAGATTTTGACACGGACATGGCTATAGAATCCGATGCGGGAGTGATGACCGCAAAATTAAAAAAAGCTGTTATATCTAAACTATCGGGATGCGATCAAATATCACATTGAGGTTTTAAAAACAGATATCCAAATAGCTATATAACGCAAAAACTAACTATTTGTAGATTCTGAATCCAAATAACGTAGCATATAGACACCTTTGGAAAACTTAATGTTCCTAATAGTTTTTGCGCACAGATTTGACACTATAAGACAGTATTTTCGAATTAGTGACGTGAATTTGACCATGACCATTCACAGCTTGTTACCATTACACAAACTATCATAATAACCCTTATAAATCGTACTCATCGTATCATCCCTAATCTTCATAGCGCAGCGATAATCTTCGTAAAAGTTGTCAGAATTCGGTACCGCCATACCCACTGGTAGTTCATTATGTTGAGAATATGCGGCCCAAGTAGCTATACCAATAACCGTATTGGTTTTCTCCTCAACGATTACGTGACCTTCTCCTGATAAGTAATATTTGCAGAGGCTGTCATTAGCTTTGTGCTGGTCGACGGTGCAAGAATGATAGCATGGCACCCAATAGTCGTTAGTACCCTCTTTGATTCGAGTTATGGAATTACATAGGTCGTTGCCCATTGTTATTTTTAGTTCGTATAAGTACTGTTCTGTTGATAAATGAAACTGAAAAAGATAAGTCAGTTTGAAAGAGGTCTTAACACAAAGCGGATAAGAAAAACCGGCTAAGTGTGAATCTGACTCGCGCACCGTGGGTTCCGTACTTATTATCCCATCTTACTGGCCGGGTTAAGTCCAGTTTGCACCTGTTATGTATGGCGCCGGATAAAAATGATGTGCAAAGTTAACGTTTGTTCTATGGGAGCCCCCTTAAATATTTATTTTGTTCTGTTTTTTAGTATTTGTTGTGACAGAAATACATCATCTGTGAAAATTTCAACTGTCCCACGATCACGGTTCATGCGATACAGCCTGGTGACAGACGGACAGCGGAGTCTTAGTAATAGGGTCCCGTAATTTACCCGTTGGGTACGGAATCCTAAATAAAATGCAAATTAAAGATCTTATATGCTGCCTGTCCACAGAAGCAAAGCGGAGGAAGAGAACCCAAAAAAAAGACGCCCAAGCCCAAAAGAAGTGCATTTAAATCTGAGGAATGTGATTGGCCCATTTAATACAACTCCGCTCCGCTCCGCATCTATGAGCAGGCAGCCTTAACTTTTGAATTGTTCTTTTGTATGACATCAAAGCTACTATTTATCCCGAAAGAAAGTACGGTTCCTCTATTGTATAATGATGTAACGCAAGCGAAGCCGCGGACAACAACTATTAAAAGGGTAAAGTTGCCGGCAAACTTTTAGAACAATAATGGCGGATCTGCGCATGTACATTTGTACGTAAATCGGCTACTGCGCAGTCAAGGTCATGCTCTAAAAGTTTGCCGGCAGCTGTAACGCTCAGGAGCGTTTCAACTGCTCGTTCCATTGTGTTACGAAATTTAGACGAATACAATCTTATTTTTGGTTTCCATCACAATTTGCAGCAAGCGCTCTGTTATGAGCTCACCAATGAAGAGGCCTTATTCCTTTTAAAATGATTTTATTTAATATTATGACAAATATATTGATAATTTCAACCAACTTTTTGAAGTGAATAATATTTTTCTCAGAGTTCTAGCTAGTAACATAGCCATTTCATGCTTTCATTGCGTGCAGTCGAAAATAAGTGGATAAAACTAATTTAGAGTAGTTTTTTAAACAAAAATTATCAATGAAAAATTCAAACTGTAGGTTTCAAATATATATCAATAAATCCCAATAGCCCTTTTCTAGATAGTAACATCAATAATATCTTAAGATAGGTACATGTTTGATCATAGAGAAAAAAATCTAAAACAATCAGCATTTTAAAAGGAATAAGGCCTCTTAACGCTTTTTTCTGCAAAACATAATGTTATTTACGCTCCTTAGCCTTACGCAAATGATAAAGCAACCGTCATTTTAGTACTTTCTTGTAAGAAAGTGACGGGTGGGCCAATTCCACTTAAGTGTAAAAAAGAAAGTTACCATTTCATTGCGCTTTCTACAATATTTCGTCAATATTTATCTGGGGTAAAAAATAACACATAGAGATAAAGGAGCACTTAAATTTGGACCATAAATATAAAAACACGCACTTCCATTACACTTACGTGGAATACGGTATTTGAATGGTATAGTGGAAATAAATTGTTTTTTAAAATCACTAAACACATATTCAAAAATACAGGGCCGGCCTTAGCCATAGAGGCGCCCTGGGCGAGTTATGAATTTTTTGACGATGTGGCGCCTTAGGCGCCCTAGTCCTGTTTAAAGAAAGGCCCAAGGAGTCAGCGCCCCGGTCAACCCCTCCCTAAAGTCGCCACTGCAAAAATACACGGTACCATACTACGACTAACTTTTGGACATTATACTATTTTAATTTAAAAAAACTAAAAAGAAGACGTGTTTAGAGTACCGTTTTTATGACGTCACAAGCCAGTATCTTCATAGAAACCTCATAGTAACAAATCGTTTTTGACATAAAGAGTAGCTGATTTGAGCCGTCATTAAATACCGTATTGTCCGGGTGGATCTTAGGGCCACGTCGTACGACGCTACATCGTGCCACGATGCGACGTCGTGAGCTTGTAAAATGATTTTTAATTTTGCTTCTTGTCACATAAAGATAAAGTTCATTTTGGATTAATGCTTTCCACGACACGACGTCGCATCACACTTGCAATTTGCTAGCGAATTTTGTATGAAGGCGATTACTCAGCGAGTTCGCCGCGACGCTTATTTGCATAGAAAACTCGCTCGTAAATCGCAAGTATGATCCCTTACGCGGAATATCTAGTGAGCGCCTTTATTGAAGCGAAGCTGAGCGGAGACATGCGGAATAGGGTTTTGTCCTAGTTTAGAGGGCAGGGCTTATTTTGTAGTCCGGGCTTAACATTTTCACGCACTGTACGTTGAGAGACGTAAAATAGGGCGCTCGTGATACAGGACCACGTTTGTGGACGTCGATGTCGACTTTTTTCATGAAACTACCAATCCTTCTACAGCCGAACAAGATTTTAAGATGATGAGACTTCCCTTCCTTCCTTGTTTGAATGACGATCGATTTTTTATTTTACTCAGTACCCAAGTAAAAAAAAAGTACAAAAAGTTCTGAGCTTCAAAATCCGGGGTTTTCACGTTTCTTGGCCAGTAAATAGTAAATTAAAACATATCAAAAATCACTATCTACTACTGGGAAGACGACGATATCCATAACCCTTCAGGTGCAGCGCCACCAGTTGCATGGCAGGAGAAATGGCGCGTCTATTTTACAAAATTTACCGTTAACTGGCAGGAACCGGAAGACGGACCCAACGTCAAGTGGCAGAGATCCGGGAGCCGGATCGGACAAAACAAGCCGTTGGGTGGCAGGGTCCAGCTCCCAGACCCTGTGCGATGTCTTATTTCGCACCCGAAATAAAACCATCAAAACTATATCTTGCTTGCTCACACTTGTAAGATGCATTCGTCAATAAACAAGGACGGCATTCACTAACGGTCGCATTGACGCACAAAGCAAAGTTCGTTAGAAATTGCGTCATCTTTCCGACCCCCCTGACCATTACGCGTCGACCGCCCAGCCGTGAGCATTTTAAAAACCTTGTGGTTAGAAAATATTGTATAGTGAGGTGTAATAATGTGGCAACCCTAGCCAAGTATACAACGCGAAGATAGAGCTCTGTGATATAAAAATAAACAATATTGTTCCAAAGTGTAAAAAGTTGTTGTGGTGTTAACAAAAAGTTTAAAAGAGGAACTTAAATGTGAATTTACACTGTTTCCATCTAATACGGTGCACTATTTTAGATCTTGGAACCTCAGTAAGAAGCATTTTGTACCGTTAAACATTCAAAATTAACCAAAAACAATAAGTAACCCGTTATAATTAACGGTACCGGCACACACCATGAACATAATTATGATTGGATGAACTTTTGACACTGAACTGACAATGATACTAAATCAACCAGTGTTGCCATAACACAAGTAGCGTTCAGAAATTATATCTTTTTACATTACAACTAGTATCGACTACTACAGAGAGCACTACTGTCGTCATATGTTGTAAGTTTATAATACAAAGGATATGATTAAAAATGGAAAACCATGAGAATATAACTGTGCGAAAAAATAGAAGAATAAGAACCCATTCAGATTCTATGATATTGAGCGTACAAAGTGAAGAAGACATTACAAAAAAAGTCTTCCTAATGTATCAATAGGTGATGTCTCATACATAAAAGAACTTAAGGGTGAAATAGAAAATTTGCATATGAATTTGGACATAGCCAATGATGAGATATCAAAATTATCCTTGGAAATCATGGATCTAAAGAGGAACAATGATGATTTCAAAAAAAAGATAAATTTATATAAAACTGTAACATCATCCCATATTTTAAAGGACCAGGTTTTAAAGATGGCAATCCTAAATAGACCAATCAACTGAGTAGAAATCTGTATCTCAGCTCCACTTCACTTTCGCTATTGGTCGATTCCGCATGTCTCCGGTCCGCTTTGCTTCAGTGGAGAATGGAGATGCACCCTTATGCTCACTGGAGTAGTAAAAACTTACCCCTTCAGAAACAAAGCCTATCGCGGTACCATCATGCAAATTCCACTTCTGAAACCACTCGTAGTTCGGATCGTTCCTCTGTCGTGGAAATGGTAGTATCGTTTCCCAAAGCTTCTTATAACTCCTGTCGACTACTACGAATCCTATGTCGTCGAACATTTGCTTCGTATGTGTGGAAGGTAACACGATAGCCACGACTTGAATATGGATATTGTTGTATATTATCGTCGTGTATGCCACTTTAAGCCTGAGGATCAGAATGGATTGAGTAAGTTGATCGCTAACAGTTGAAGACAAAATTGAATGAGAATAGGTTGGGAAATGCGACCTCTATACTACGATTTCTAATTCAAGACCAAAAAAACTACCACAAGGTTGCCACTACAATAAAATATTTTTACAATAGTAAATTCCTTTTTCTTTTTAAACACGCTAAGATAATTTATTTATTGGTAACTTTAACTCAATGTTTTAACAAAATAACTAGAAATATTTATTATTACATAATTACGAGAGGAGATAACAAAAACTTAAACATCGGAGATTTTTGGGTACAAAATCTGGTATTGTACTTGTAACATTGTGCATTTGGTGCAAGCCAAGAAACAAACTCAGATGTCATTTAAATGTTGTCAATTTTGACAGTGACGTATCTGTCGTAGTTTTTTTGGTCTTGAATTAGAAATCTGAGTTTAGGCGAGCGAGGCTTCGCTCACTCGGCCAAATTAGAAATGTGCCGTTCTCGAGAAAGTTTCTCAATTTGTATGGGAAATGGTTTTGAGAACGTTCTTTCCGCATACAAATCAGGTTCTCAAGAACGGTACATCTCTAGGCCAAATACGACACTTACGTGGCGACGCACCGAGCGGCGGTTATAAACACCCTCTTCTCTATACAAGCCGCTGTACACATGAATGGAACGATTTGCTTCCGCGAGTGTACCACTTTACCTATCCAAGGGTACCTCTCCTCTTCAACCCGCGTTGCATTTTTCTGGAGGCTCTTTATTGGGGGGAAATCTGTAACAGATGGTAGGGTCCGAAATTTTTTGCCATATTTAGCCATAAATTGATCTTTGACGCAGATTTTTTTTTAAAGGAATAAGGCCTCTTAACCCATTCACGGCCAAGCGCCGTCGACCGTACACTATACGCCAGGCCACCATACAACAATTTTTTTGCTAAAACAAGTGACTCAACGTATTGGTCATGACCCCGGCGCGAACGCTAAATAGACCGCCGCTTCTGAAGCCAGGTAGCTATTATACTAATACTAATTAAGTCATAGTAAGATTCCTTTTTTTTATTTGGATTTTGTCATGAGTCACATGCGAGTCACTGGCCCTGCGCGACTGTTTTAGCATGACCCATACGCTGAGTCACTGGCCCTGGATGGGTTTGCACTAATTAAATATGTCTCACGAAAGTTTTAATAATATTACTTACAAGTCTTATCCAAGTTGGGGTTATTCGGTGCAAATTCTCTCAAAACAAAACGATCAGGCGGAGGATAATAAAAAAACTCTTTCACTTCGTATGCCACTGTTCTCATCATGTGATAACAATACTTATTTTCTGGACATATAAGTAGCAGCGAAATCACAAGTGGCAATGCGTCCATATCTTGTTTGAAATCGGTTCTATTACGAAAATGCCGTAAATGTACATTTATGGCTTAACACATGCACCAGAACAAAACTTATAGTCCGACAAGAAAGTATAGAAATAAAAAATTGGCAATACTGTAGTGTCGTCCTGTTTTCTTAGACTCATTAGAAAGGGGCGACACTACAGTTGTGACACTTTTTAATTTGAAGCCCCTCTTTATTGTTTTGATGTGTGAATTGGTGAAGTGACAACATTTCATATTTTTAAGACAACAGTTTTATTACTGTCCTGTATTCCGCTTAGAGAGAGGACGTACCGTAAAACCGTCCAATTTTGCCCTTTTGGGTAAATGTCCCCACTGGCATACCTAAATAAAAAAAAAACAAAATGATTGAATTATTTCATCAACAAATAGATGAACGGTACGTATTTATATTTAGCTTCAAAAGTGGATATTTAACCTATTTCAACATGTACACCGAACGCGGGGACATTTGCCCACTAGGGCAAAGTTGGACAGTTTCACGGTAATCAATGTTTTTATATTTTTCCTGGGTTTACTAATTATTTTATTTTATATTCATTAAAATTGACTCATTCTAAAATGTAATAACTCTAAAACTATGACACAATGGGAAGGTTACTTATTTTTTATGAAAGCAGTAACGTCTGCTAACGTAAACTAAACGTTTACAAATGAAGCAACTGGTTGAAAAATTCAATGGCTCTGACATCTGATTCGGTAGTCCAATTGGGAGGACGCCCGTGTTGGCCCGGAAAGCCGTTGGAAACGCAGGTTCGAATCCTGTCCGAATCATTAAATTTTTCAATTTTCGCTTCATTTGTAAATGGGAAGGTTACTTTAATCTGGTGTCTAATAAAAAAAAACTAATAACGTTCTGCTTGTCATTATTGACAGCTTATTTTTTTCGCGGATTGGTCGAAGACTACAACTCTATGCCGGCATAGTTGTCGTAGATTTCGGTTATTTAATGTACTTTCTTATTATTTATTTACATACAGAAAAATAAATTCAAATTATTTTTTAGGGTATACAGTCGCCATCAGAAATATCGCAGCATATAAGGCGTTCATAAATATCTGAACACGTACTGTAACACCCAGTCAATAAGAGTCGTGTTCAGATATTTATGAACGCCTTAGGTATATGCTACGATATATCTGATGGCGACTGTACACGATGCAAAGCCCTCTCGATCTCTATATTACTTTCCACCTGGGCTGTTAACCCCTCGTATGCGGCAACCAATTCAGAATTTTACACACCGGTGCGGCCGCGTTACGTCATTGTATGCTGCCCGCTTCAAACTTTAGAACGTATCCGTGCTTAGGCAGTTCATGAACTGGCACGGATACGTGTCTAAGCATACGAGGGGTTAAAATATGAAATGTTGTCAATAAAGGTTAGACCCCTGTTGCTCGAATTAAAACAAAGTTTTCCAATTTATTCAAGTAAGTATATTTATTTTATAACCATTACGAAGTTTTAATACAAATCATTTCATTTTAACAAGTACTTCTTATACTTTTTAAGCCTCCCATACTTCAGAAAATTAAATGACACTGATATAATAATGTAAATGAATAACATTAACTAACTTAATTAGGTAAATAGATACTTGATTGACACTTCAGTCAAAACAAACTTTTAATGTATTATAATTCTACTTAAATAGAAATAAAACTTATACAGACTCGTAACCACGGAAAATATGGTAAATAACCTTTATATCATATTTTAAATTTTATAATTTTGCTAGAAAGTAAAAACTAACCACCACACCAATTTATGATTGGTGATGATGAAGTATTTTTCTTATCAGTATGTCTAGCATAACTTTGACACGCGACAAATACTACCTGTCACTTTCCATTCAATACCGAGCGAACAAGACAGGAGATGCTGGCTCACGCGACAAGCGAAGTCGCGGGAAGATAATTCTAGCCCCGCAGGTATATGTGAATCTTTAAATTTTAAACATTTGATGGGAAAAAATTGGCTAACAAGGAAAGGTACCCAACTGTCGGACTCCCATTTGATTCATTTTCAAATTCAACCTGTTAGGTAGGACAAATTAAAACAAAAAAACACGTGTCCATTCTTTTTTCATGTTCTCCAACATATAATGAAACCAGTAACTAATTATCCATTTGCTTGAACAAATCTCTCTGAAGAAGTTAGAGAGTTTGGTCAATTTTCAGTACTTTGAAGGACAATTTGTCCTAACAGGTTGAATTTGGGCAGCTAAAAAAGTTACGTGTCTGCTATTTTAGAGTCATATTTTAGGCCCATCTCTAATAATTATGACCCATGTCCAATATATTTCAAAAATGTTTCAAGTAGCCTATTAATAATAATATAATGGGTTTATTTTCACCTCACAAAGGCTAACGAGACACAAGAATATAAACATTGACTTATTATTGGCTATTTACCGTATTTAGGTTTCTATAGGTGGTTCACTCGTCTGCCTTAGGGTGTCTAAACGATCTCGTACTTGTCGGGATGGAAGCTGACGTCCTGCGAGTAGTCGACGGGCGCTCCGCCTTCCGCCTGCACGACGGCGCGCGCGCTCAGCAGCGCGAGCGTGGTGTCGGACCGCCACGACACCGACAGCGGGAAGAAGTCGTTCGGGATCGCCGGCGTCACCCTGGGGAACAACAAATAAATTAATTAATTTAAATAAAACAATTGAAACGGATTATGTCGCGTAGGGGGAAGTCCCCTAACGCCGGATGGCATCT
This sequence comes from Apotomis capreana, assembly GCA_947623375.1. Classification (NCBI taxonomy): domain Eukaryota; kingdom Metazoa; phylum Arthropoda; class Insecta; order Lepidoptera; family Tortricidae; genus Apotomis; species Apotomis capreana. The sequence goes on from OX392520.1 coordinate 8,032,599, forward strand.
AACGCCGGACACTCGAACTATCTCGGCAACTGGAAGCTCGGCAACGGCAACTCGGCAACTGGAAGCTCGGCAACGGCAACTCGGCAACGGCAACTCGGCAAGTGGAAGCTCGGCAACGGCAACTCGGCAAGTGGAAGCTCGGCAACGGCAACTCGGCAAGTGGAAGCTCGGCAACGGCAACTCGGCAAGTGGAAGCTCGGCAACGGCAACTCGGCAACTGGAAGCTCGGCAACGGCAACTCGGCAACTGGAAGCTCGGCAACGGCAACTCGGCAACGGCAACTGGAAGCTCGGCAACGGCAACTCGGCAAGTGGAAGCTCGGCAACGGCAACTCGGCAACTGGAAGCTCGGCAACGGCAACTCGGCAACTGGAAGCTCGGCAACGGCAACTCGGCAACTGGAAGCTCGGCAACGGCAACTCGGCAAGTGGAAGGGGCGCGGGGGACCCCCGCGCCCCTTCCACTTGTCCTTGATTCGCTCGCGTTGCTAGTTGCCGAGATAGTTCGAGTGTCCGGCGTTAGGTGCCGTCCGGCGTTAGGGGACTTCCCCCTATATTAATTATTTGAGCCTCCCCGACGTTTCGGTAGCTGTACAGATATCGAAGGTTGACTGAGTAAAACACAATTTTGCTCTGTCAAAAATACATTTCATAATTAATTTCAGAAGAAGAAAGAGGGATTGAGCAACGTTCCAGTAAACAATGTTTTAAATTTGGTTGGTGACATATCGCTATCGCTACTAACATTTTATAACTTCCCCACCACTTGCCACTTCCATGCATGTACATTAGCAAAGTGTGTATATTTGTCAAGAAACATCCAGAATTCTTTAAAACTAGGTCAGATGTTTTTGTTGGCAAGCAGAGATCCCAGTACAAAAGCCTACTGTATCAACCTCCGTGTCGTTCTGCTATTTATCGTAAAAATGTTTATAATATGTGCATATCAATATACAACAATATCCCAGAATGTATAAGGCAAATGGAGTATAGTAAATTTGTGAAAGAAATTACCAGATGGCTTATTGAACATTGTTTTTATAGTATAAAAGAGTTTTTAGAATATAGTTCGCATAATTGACGTTGTTTAGTTGTACTTAGAATATATTTTGCATGTTTTTCACATGATTGTTATGTAAACACATTTTTGCATGTCGTTCCTCGACAGAATACTTTACTGATGTACCTTTAGACCTTGTACCACATGTTTTGTAGTATTCTAGCAAATAAAACATTTCTATTCTATTCTATTCTAATGCATATACCGGGTGATCAATCCGAATGGGTCAGTAAGGAGAAGTCAGAAACTATAAGAGATAGGGAAATCTGTTCTTAGGAGCTTAGAAGCCATGGCGCCGATTTAAGATTTAATAAAAACAGTTTTTGTAATTTCATACATAAAGCCCGCTCCAGACCTTCCGATCCGATTCGATTTATCGGAAGAAATCGGATAATGTGTAGTATTTTAGGTCCTAACTATTGCACTACACATCATCCGATTTCCTAACAATTACGCTACACATTATCCGATAAGTAGGATCGGATCGGGTAGGATCGGAAGGTCTGGAACGGGTTTAAGTCGGTCAAAACCGCACGCACGCACGCACTGACACACACACACACACACACACACACACACACACACGCACACACGCACGCACGACAATCCATACTAATATTATAAATGCGAAAGTGTGTCTGTCTGTCTGTCTGTCTGTTACCTCTTCACGCTAAAACCGCTGAACCGATTTAGATGAAATTTGGTATATACATAGTTTCAGTCCCGGGGAAGGACATAGGATACTTTTCATCCCGAATAAATGTAGTGTTCCCGTGGGATGAGCGGGTAACACCGCGGGGCACAGCTAGTCTATAATATCTTGGAAACTACTGGTCCTGCTTCCACCAAACAGCTAAGCACGATATCGACGAACAAGACTTATGACTCGACAGGGTTAAACCGCAGCTTGTTAGGATATATCTGTATTGTGTATAGAAATAATCCTTTTGCTTGAGCGAATCCACTTAGCTTTGTACCCGATGAACGATACTCATTATCTGTATTGTTAGCTGTGGCCACAACTGCCACTTCAAAATGTAAGGCGTTATAAGTGCAAATTACTTTTACACTAAATTTGTCTTTAAGTCAAACGAAATAAGGTTTACTCTTAAACAAAGAGAACAGAGATGTTGGTCACTTCATTGTCATTATAAGCATCGATAGGAACTTCACTGCTCTTTCACTTACGAAGTGACCAACATCTCTGTTCTCTTTGTTTAAGAGTAAACCTTATTTCGTTTGACTTAAAGACAAATTTAGTGTAAAAGTAATTTGCACTTATAACGCCTTACATTTCGAAGTGGCAGCTGTGGCCACAGCTAACAATACAGATAATGAGTATTGTTCATCGGGTACAAAGCTAATGGGATTCGCTTAAGAAATGGGCTTCGAACTATACTCACGTGAACTCCAGACTGCCGGATTTCTGCTGTTTGTTGATGAGCGGAACACTCCACAATAAGGTGCGTCCCTTCTGCGCGTAGCTGCCTTCCCATTGGTGCACAACCACTGAACTGTTGCCGGACCTGTCACACACACAATGTCGACGTATACTCGAGCAAATGTATGAGCAATAAGTTTCTGTCAAAAATGTCATTTTAGTGGCAAGCTTTTATAGCCGACTGTACTTTTCTTTGGATATTCATCAAATGCTCACTGAGACGATTCTAAAGAGCCCAAACTCGGTAGGATTGCTTTTTCTATTATAGAGTTCCTATGGCCACCTTCCGGCTCTATCATCAGATCAGCCCCATGGTACCATATGTATTGTCATCAAAGTTAAGTAAGTATGCAAAATTTCAGCTCAATCGGTTGACGGTATCTGCTTCAAAATTGAGTTGCAAGATTTCACCCGAACAAACATACTTTAAACATACCATGCATTATGCAAGCTAAATAAAAGCTTGTAACAAGTAAGGTGTACGGCCTATATAACCAATAAGGACAAGCGATATTCCACTGGATAGCTTATTCTAAGTTTTAAAACGTTTACGGCGGGAAGTGAATAAAGTTATCGCTGCATAAAAGAAGTTTGAGTTGAAACGTTATTATGTAGGGGTTTTCGATACTAAGTTCCGGTATAGCTTTTTTATTAACTTTTTTTTAAACAGGGATTCAAAATTTCCGGCGATGCAAAAAGTTCTAGAATATGAAAAAACCTTTCCAATGATATATGGCTTATCGTTATTGGTCCCTAGGCCAGAGTCCATACAAATCTGCCCATCCTCCTTTTATCAAAAATATGTTAACACCCTTTTATTGTTAACGGCGTAAATTTATGCTCATAAATTTAAAGAAAGAAAAAAAAACATTTATTTGTGACGTGACCATAAGACATAATAACAAAGGGTGAGCCAGAAGTGATATAGTAGTTTTTGATACAAGTGTGGAAAGTATGTCATTTTGAACGAGTCCCGAGGAGTCTTGGCCTGAGCCGCAAGGCGAGGGTCAAGACTCGGGACGAGTTAAAATGACGCTTCCACACGTGTACCAAACAACGTTTTTTAATACATTTGCGAAAAATTGCAATAATACAAAAAAACAGTAATTGAAAGGGGCAATTATATTTATTTCTGTCTGATAAAAATTAAGAGTACCTACAATTTTTAGAACAATTGTGAAGGGTCGCATTTCAGGCCTTTGCTGGTAAGTTTAAAGTTTTATTCAAGTTGTTAATAATTATCGTTTTCTCGTTACCAGCCAATAAAATGTTCATAGACGGCAATGTAATTTTTCTTTCGATTTTGCGGATAAAATACTCTCACTTGCAATTTTTGTCTTTGGCTCGTATATAGAGCGGTGTTAAATCTATTCCTGTAACATCAGAATCCATCATTTCCTATCAAAAACTTAAAACAATCTCTAAAATTAAAACAATCTTGAATGAAAAAGAAAGTTTTACTTTTAATTGTAATATTTTTTTTCAAGATGGCGTCGGCTGTCATCATTCAGCCAAATCAAGAGAAATAGTTTTAATATTTCAGAAGAGATATGATATGAAGAGATAATTTTACACAGTAATTTAATTGATTCTTTTGATTGGCTCTTGATGATTGGTTTTTAGTTCTTTGCATTTCATATAATTGTAAATAAATATGTATTATTTAATACACAAAAATAGCGATTATTCATAATTATTATGAATTTATAAAGCAGCGCGTGGGTCACGCTTAATACTGTATTTTCTAATCTGTGACAATACTTTTCTTTTTAATTTTTATAGGTCACGCATAATACTCATTTGCTCATTAAATAAAAGTCACTCAGACTAATTATTAAAATCGTTTTTGAATATTTTTAATAGATAACCCTTAGCTTGATCCAATATGCAATTTAAATACTTTAAGCATAATTATAAAATATACACCTGCAATGCTGTATGACGTAATAAATAAAGTCGGAAAGTGATTGACCTTTGTTTGGATGTATGAGACATGACGTGTTAGTACAACAGAAACTTAAAAAAATTTGAAAAGTAAAAAGCACTAGTTCGAAATATCCAACTTTTCGCACGATTTGCAGCTACGAAAAGTACCACTTTTTGAGCAATTGTATTAAAAAAAAAATAAAACAATAGGCAACTATAATATTATGGCTGTGCCACGAAAAGGTCCCACCTCAGCATGATGCTAGCTCGAGAGCCAGCGCTGATCTTCCGGTGAGACCATAGGTACTATACTTATGAACTCAACTGTACAAGACGTAGATATATTTTAGAAAAAAATATCTAAAAAAAACACAAATTTCACGCTGAAACGGCTATACAAATTTTAACCAGTTTTGGTACAGCGATAGGTGGGCATACAAAGATGGTTACCTCCTAGTAAATGAATAAAGGCATAGTATTCGTACATTGCGTAACAAGGGTGGTAAACGAGGAATTACAAACGAGTGTCTATTAGACGCCAGAAGCCGAAGTCGAGGGCTTTAATGACACGAGTTTGGAATTCCTTTACCACCAAAGTCACGTACGACGTTTCTCATCACACTTTGGTGGAAATAAAACAAAAGTAGTAGTACTCAATACCCAAATTACTTGCCGCCCTAGGACGTAATATACGATTTACCGCCCGGCTTTCTAGCATGTAAACCCTTAAAGTGTGATAAAAATTACTTACCGCCCTAGGGCGTAATTTACGACTTACCGCCCGCTTTTCTAGCATGTAAACCCTTGTTTACGAGCAAGTGTGATGAAATAGTACATAACATACCTAGGGCGGTGAATTTGTGAATGTCCCAGATCGCAGGTGTTTGTGGCCCGAACCGAAGGGGGGGCCATAAATATGCGATCTGGGGCTTTGCGAATTACCGCCCGTAGTTTGTCTAAAGTTTTACGTCTCGTCTTGGCCATCGAGTGAGATTTTCATCAAGGAAATCCCACTCACGGCCTAGGGTGATGTGAAATGGTCTTACGGCAAAGGAATGTTGATGGTGACATCTTCCAGCGAGAGGTGGTCTTGTTCGAGCTCATACTCGATGTTGACGTCGCAGCCGCCGCCCGCGCCTTCAGACGGCCAGCAGTTTACTGCAAAATAACAAAATAATTGGATTATTTCTTCACTAATATTCGTCAAGCCGAAGTTAGGCTGCGTTTCCACCAGAGATGCGTAGCGAGAGATGTTTTTGTTTACCAATGGAATAACTTCATTTACTTATCCTCGCTCAGCGCAGCTGATTCTATTATTTAGTCAAGCCATTGCACACGAGTATTTGGTATACATATTCTGAACTATAGTACATTACATACCTAGGACAGTGAATTCGTGAATGTACTAGATCACAGGTGTTTGTGGCCCGAACCGAAGGTGAGGACCATAAATATGCAATCGGGGGCTTTACGAATTACCGCCCGGGGTATGTCTAAAATTGTATGTCTTGCCTTGATCGGGAAGGAAAATGTTCTCCCCGAGGGCAGAAAAATCCACTTACAGTCTAGGGTGACGTAAAATATATTATTTAAGATGAGAAATTCACGACCGTTATCAATTACGATGTTGGCGCGAAACTTTTTGTCCACGTTCGGATTTCTCTGACGGGTATCGGATACCGGTAGTCGGCTCCACACAAAATACCAGGAGATGGGCGCAAGTTTGACGTCATTTAGAGAACTCCAAGTTATGTCTCGATTGGCGCAGTCGGTAGGACACAGCATCGGCCGACCGATGTTTCTTTTATATTCTGCTACAGCGTCGAGCAATTTGTATTTACCGTGGGGAAATAGATAATATGATGTGATATTCACCAGAGTAGGAGCAAGCTTGTCGTCGTTGTCACTTAGAGAACCCTCTATTAGAGACACGGATATCAAACGATTGCATGTCTCGATTGGCGCAGTTGGTAGGACACAGCATCGGGCGACTGATGTTTCTGTTTACGTACGCTACAGCTTCGAGCATTTTTTATTTACTGTAGTGAAACAAATGATGTGATGCTATATTCACCTGAGATGGGAGCAAGCTTGTCGTCGTTGTCACTTAGAGAACCCTCTATTAAAGACACGGATATCAAACGATTGCCTGTCTTGATTGGCGCAGTCGGTAGGACACAGCATCGGATGCCGAAGTTTTTTTTAGCGTCCAGCATTATTTATTTACTGTAGTGAAACAAGTGATATGAAGTGATATTCACCGGAAATGGGAGCTAGTTTGTCGTCGTTGGTGGCCAGCCGCCACTTGAGCACGCCGACGTCGCTGTGCAGAGGGAAAGGTCTCTGAGCCTGCTTCAAGCCAATCACGCCGTTGGCGCGGAACGCTTCCTTGTCCACGTTGGGATGTGTCTGCAGATAACATGAGTATTTGAATGAAAATGTTTATCTTAATCTGTGAATTTGGACACTCTTGGGACGAAGCTATGAGGGTTTGAAAATGAGACGAAACGGTTTGAGATAAGGTAGGTAGTTGCCCGCTTCTTTTTTGTTTATCTTGACGGGGAAGAATTCCGTTATACAAATATTGACACAAAGGCAAATTATGAAAGAAAAATATAGTGTGTTCCAACGTGTTTTCCGGCGTAGGGAGCCAACAGAGCTATCACATCGTTAACTTACACATCAAATCATTTATAATATTTTATAATTGTAAATCAATATAGCAAAAACATCACAAACCTAAAGAAAAGAAGAAGACCTCACAACTTACGCAATTTATCAAACATGCCAACTTTTGATATACCAAAATTAAAAAGGACTAACGAATACGGTCAGAGAACTTGGACGTGTATTCTCCCGCGTATATTAAATAGATTTTCAAGCGAGTTACTATCTGATCTTGTCTAAATTTAAAATGCACGCTAAACCAAAACGAGTAACACTAAATACAAATAAATGTGTTCGTAATAATTATAAAGCGGTAATCCAGAGGGACCGGGTTCGATACCCGGTCTTTTCCACCAGGTTACGCATTTCAATTTTTCTTTGAGTTCTGATCTTTGTATCAATGGTTTAATTATAAAGCCGTAACCTAACAATAGTTGTTAAAGAACTATAAAACCGACCACAAAAAGGTTTTTAGATTATATCGATCTGAAACGTCTACACGTTCAGCGTCAAAAAATCTAATAGACAATTGAAAATATATTAAATGATGTATCTGTGAACAAAAACAAATATAATTTTGTAAAAGTGATAATAAGACGACGTTACCTGTAACTGCAGTGGCCTTGTGTCTGTGTTGTCGACGTGTACTTGTATGCGGCCAAATTGCTCGTTGCTGATGCGCAGTGTAAGGAGACCTGAAACAGGACAGTTACGTTACGACAAGGTAACTCAAAAAACCGGTCAAGTGCGAGTCGGACTCGCGCACCGAGGGTTCCGTACAAACACTTTCCATCCTTAAGTGGTTAAGTTTGCACCTGGTATTTATAGCGCTCCATACAAATGGGGTGCAAAGTTAACGCAACCAATCCCGTTTCTTGTATGGGAGCCCCCCTTAAATATTTATTTTATTTAACTTTTAGTATTTTTTGTTATAGCGGCAATAGAAATACATCATCTGTGAAAATTTCAACTGTTTAGCTATCACCGTTCTTGAGATACAGCCTGGTGACAGACAGACGGACGGACGGACGGACAGTGAAGTCTCAGTAATAGGGTCCCGTTTTTAGGGTTCCGTAGCCAAATGGCAAAAAACGGAACCCTTATAGATTCGTCATGTCTGTCTGTCTGTCTGTCCGTCTGTCCGTCCGTATGTCACAGCCATTTTTTTCCGAAACTATAAGAGCTATACTGTTGAAACTTGGTAGGTAGATGTATTCTGTGAACCGCATTAAGATTTTGATGCAAAAATAAAAAAATAATAATAAATATTGGGGGCTCCCCATACTTAGAACTGAAACTCAAAAAAATTTTTTTCATCAAACACATACGTGTGGGGTATCTATGGATAGGTCTTCAAAAATAATACCGAGGTTTCTAAAATATTTTTTTTCTAAACCGAATAGTTTGCGTGACAGACGCTTCCAAAGTGGAAAAAAGTTGGTCCCCCCCCCCTCTAACTTCTAAAATAAGAAAATGAAAAATCTAAAAAAAATATATGATGTACATTACTATAAAAACTACCAACGAAAATTGTTTTGAACGAGATCTAGTAAGTAGTTTTTTTTTAATACCTAACTTTGCAAGTTTGCACCTAATTTATATGGGTCGCTATACATACCAGGTGCAAACTTAACTTAAACACTTAGGGATGGAAAGTGTTTGTACGGAACCCTCGGTGCGCGAGTCCGACTCGCACTTGGCCGGTTTTTACCCTTTGGGTACGGAACCCTAAAAGGAAGGGAAATAGATCTCCTCCAAAATTCAATGTACTATTGTGGTTATGAACCTTATAAACTTATAATAAATAGGTTTCGAAGTATCCCGTTTCAGACGAGGAATACTTGTATATGTCTTGGAACAATAATGGAATTTCATACACCATTGCCGGCCTAGGCCAGCAAAGTAACGTTCTTTCGTTTCAATAATGTATCACATTGATTTCTTACCGTTTTTCTTATTTGCACTATAGTGTCGTTGTCACTCGGCCGGCAATCCCCTATTTCGCGGCTTCTGCAGTAATGTACCTACTTTTATTTTAGCAGAGGCAGTTACGTTAAGTTATTCCTGTTTTATTTTTACTTGTCCTTGCTGATTTGTTAACTTAACAAATTATAATTTGATTAATTTCTTAATAATGATCCGTAAATCTGTTAAAAATATGTCAGTTTCAGTGAGTGTGTAGTGAGTACGCTATGTACCTGTTTTTGTTTAATAAAAAATAGTAAAATGTCTAAAATTGCATGGTAGTTTCATTTATTCTCTGTATTTTTATGCGTTTAGTGGTTTGTAGGAGATAATTTATCTTCATTTCCGTCCATACCGGTATTATTAAATGCCTTTTAAATAAACAATGCAAAGATCAACATAAAAGAAAATCTCGAGTGGTCTCCTGGCGTTAGGGTGGTAGAGTAGTTGACACGGACCAGTAATCTAGAGGTTTCGATTCCCAGTCATTTCCACCAGGTTAGTACACTTACCAGACAGCTCAAAGTTCTGTATGTCGCCATCTCGACCAGCCACCAGGCTTAGTCTCTCCTCAAATCTCAGGTGCACACTGAAAATAACGATTCATGTGTGAGTTGGGAACAAAACTATGGTATTTTTTTTTTCATTTGGTATACTAAAATGACAACTCATAATTTAAAGCCTGACCAGAAATATATGAGGATTGTCAAGAGGGCGCTATTTATAAGATTTGTATGGCAACAATTTTGCAACCAATCGCAACCCACTATTATGACATTAGTTTAAGAACCTGTCAGTTTCACTATGTTAAACTCGTAATATCATTTAATGGAATGCACTCTTTTCCTAAGTGCTAAAGTGCTCGAGTGGAGACCTCGGACCAGCAAGCGCAGCGTAGGACGTCCACCTACAAGATGGACAGATGACCTTATAAAGGTCGCCGGAAGGCGCTGGATGCAGGTCGCTTCCAACCGGCATATATGGAAGTCCAAAGGGGAGGCCTATGTTCAGCAGTGGACGTCCTATGGCTGAGATGATGATGATGATGACTCTTTTCCTAACCGTTTTTCGTATAGTAAACACGTGTACACTTTATTTATAATCTTACGTCCACGGCTATGAATGGTTTACGGCATTTTCTTTCGATAATTTTAAATATTTGTCTTTTAAAGAAACCACCACGAATGACATTGACATTGTTGACAAACCATCAGAAAATCATTGCCAGTGTAAGAAATTAGTTCCAGTGAAATTCCGCAATATGGCGCATCCTCATATATTTCTGGTCAGGCTTTAATTAGTATACAGAAAAAAATAATTATTGTTTTTATTTAATTTATTTTAATTGACCATAGTTATGAAGAAAGCGACCAAAGATTTTTTTTCATAATGCAAAAAGGGACCTGGCGAAGTGGCTCCGGTGTCGCCCTCGCTGCGTAACTTGGACACGAACGACTCGACGTCCATCCATCCATCCATCCATCCATCCATCCATCAATCCATTTATCCATCCATCCGTCCATCCATCCATCCATCCATCCATCCATCCATACATCCATCCATCCATCCATCCATCCATCCATCCATCCATCTATCTAGCTACTCACTCCTTCTGGTTGAGGCTGGCGGGCGCGGGCTGCGCGGTCTTGGCGGGCGCGGCGGCGGCGGCTCCGGTGTCGCCCTCGCTCCGCAACTTGGACACGAACGACTCGGCGTCCATCCATCCATCCATCCATTCATCCATCTGTCTATCTACTCACTCCTTCTGGTTGAGGCTGGCGGGCGCGGGCTGCGCGGTCTTGGCGGGCGCGGCGGCGGTGGCTCCGGTGTCGCCCTCGCTTCGCAACTTGGACACGAACGACTCGGCCTCCATCCATCCATCCATCCATCCATCCATCCATCCATCCATCCATCCATCTAGCTACTCACTCCTTTTGGTTGAGGCTGGCGGGCGCGGGCTGCGCGGTCTTGGCGGGCGCGGCGGCGGTGGCTCCGGTGTCGCCCTCGCTTCGCAACTTGGACACGAACGACTCGGCCTCCATCCATCCATCCATCCATCCATCCATCCATCCATCCATCCATCCATCCATCCATCTAGCTACTCACTCCTTTTGGTTGAGGCTGGCGGGCGCGGGCTGCGGGGTCTTGGCGGGCGCGGCGGCGGTGGCTCCGGTGTCGCCCTCGCTTCGCATTTTGGACACGAACGACTCGGCCTCCATCCATCCATCCACCCATCCACCCATCCATCTAGCTACTCACTCCTTCTGGTTGAGGCTGGCGGGCGCGGGCTGCGCGGTCTTGGCGGGCGCGGCGGCGGTGGCTCCGGTGTCGCCCTCGCTTCGCAACTTGGACACGAACGACTCGGCCTCCATCCATCCATCCACCCATCCACCCATCCATCTAGCTACTCACTCCTTCTGGTTGAGGCTGGCGGGCGCGGGCTGCGCGGTCTTGGCGGGCGCGGCGGCGGTGGCTCCGGTGTCGCCCTCGCTTCGCAACTTGGACACGAACGACTCGGCCTCCATCCATCCATCCATCCATCCATCCATCCATCCATCTAGCTACTCACTCCTTTTGGTTGAGGCTGGCGGGCGCGGGCTGCGCGGTCTTGGCGGGCGCGGCGGCGGTGGCTCCGGTGTCGCCCTCGCTTCGCAACTTGGACACGAACGACTCGGCCTCCATCCATCCATCCATCCATCCATCCATCCATCCATCTAGCTACTCACTCCTTTTGGTTGAGGCTGGCGGGCGCGGGCTGCGCGGTCTTGGCGGGCGCGGCGGCGGTGGCTCCGGTGTCGCCCTCGCTTCGCAACTTGGACACGAACGACTCGGCCTCCATCCATCCATCCATCCATCCATCCATCCATCCATCCATCCATCTAGCTACTCACTCCTTCTGGTTGAGGCTGGCGGGCGCGGGCTGCGCGGTCTTGGCGGGCGCGGCGGCGGTGGCTCCGGTGTCGCCCTCGCTCCGCAACTTGGACACGAACGACTCGGCCTCCATCCATCCATCCATCCATCCATCCATCCATCCATCCATCCATCCATCTAGCTACTCACTCCTTTTGGTTGAGGCTGGCGGGCGCGGGCTGCGCGGTCTTGGCGGGCGCGGCGGCGGTGGCTCCGGTGTCACCCTCGCTTCGCAACTTGGACACGAACGACTCGGCGTCAGTGCCGCGGGAGCCTAGCTTCATAGCGGAGCGAGTCGATGGCCGACTGAAATTAAGCGTTTTTATACTACGATTTCTAATTCAAGACCAAAAAAACTACGACAGATACGTCACTGTCAAAATTGACAACATTTAAATGACATCTGAGTTTGTTTCTTGGCTTGCGCCAAATGGACAATGTTACAAGTACAATACCAGATTTTGTACCAAAAATCTCCGATGTTTAAGTTTTTATCATCTCCTCTCTCGTAATTATGTAATAATAAGTATTCCTAGTTATTTTGTCAAAACATAGAGTTAAAGTTACCAATAAATAAATTATCTTAGCGTGTTTAAAAAATAAAAATAAATTTATTATTGTAAAAATATTTTATTGTAGTGGCAACCTTATGATAGTTTTTTTGGTCTTGAATTAGAAATCGTAGTATAGTTATTGAAGTGAAACTTCTAATGCGACTTCCAACAAGGTTGCGTTAAACGTTTAGCGGTTGCGTTGAACGTTTAACGCTACCGTGGAGGAGTAGGGCTTATTCCACCCAATTTCCATAATGCCTTATTCATTAATCTCCCTAAATTTCAAATGACCGTGGACTCATAATACCTAAAAATCAAACTGCCTCATTCCTAAAATGTACAAATGTCACAATGACTTCGACCTAAAATTTCTTATGTTCTAAATGCCTCGGTCTCGAAATGTACATTTCCTTAAAATGCCGAATTACAGATACGACTAAATTTCAAAATACCTTAAATTGAAAACTCCAGAATAGCAAAATGTCATGGGTTCAAAATGCCTAAATTTTTTTTTTTTTTCAATTTAATGAGCAAAGCTTTTATATATGTATACGCTTGTAAAACTTTAGATTTTTAGCAGCTTTTATTTAGTTTTATCTGTCTGATTTGTACAATCAAATATTCGAAGTAAACGACCCGAGAACAGTCAATAAAATTAAATACATTAGAAGCATAGGTACAAATGATTTGTACAAAATACACACGAGTTATAAAGTTGGGGTACGTTTTTAGATAGAAAATGGTCATATTTGCTTCTTGGAAACGGTTGCACGGATTTGGACGAAATTTGGTGGGCATATAGATGTAGTTTATCTTCCGATTTTTTTTTTATACTACCTTTTAATCAATTTAGAATACAACTATTAAAATACTTACTACACACTTACAACTAATAAAACTAAACCTAAAAATTAAACTAAACTCGAACATAATAAAGTTAAACTAAATCTAAAAATGGCCCCTGCGGCATAGTGCCAAATTGATGTAGATCGGTGTTATTACAGAGCGCAGATCTGTCGCCTAGATATAATCTTAATATTGATACTTCATCGTAAGTGGCCAGTACTAAAGAAGATAGTAAAGAAAATTTTACACGAAGGTTATCTATTTGAAATTTAGGTATTCTGGCACTTGGTTGTTTTGAACATACGGTATTCTGTGATAAAGGTGTTGTGATATTTGTCTATTATGAGACTGAGACATTTTAAAATTCAGTCATATTAGGTTTATGGTACAATGGAAAAAAAAGTTAGGCATTCTGAAATTTAGGTATTTTGACAATAAGTCATTTTGAGTTCTAGGAGTATTGGTAAAAGGGAAAAATGAAATCAAGACGTAATGAGCCCAACTCCCGTGGAGGGGGTAGGAAAGCACTGTTGCGTTAAACGTTCAACGCTCCTGGGGAGGGGGAATAGAAAGAGACAGAGCGAGACTGAAGAAGTTTGTCTTAAAGAAACAATATGAGTTTGCTAAAAATCAATTTGTACCCCTTCCTATTTTCATTTCCACATTACGAAGTTTCACTTCTTCCGCGCGGAGGGACTCCACGCACTTTTTTATTATTAGTATACCTAATCTTAGAGGGATACAATACAATACAATACAACAATACTTTATTACACACCAACAAGAAAAATATTACATGAGAAATCATAAATTAAATAATGGTAGACAATTTATCGCTAAAGAGCGATCTCTTCCAGACAACCTTTGGGTGGCGGAGAAAACAAAATTAAACAGAAAATAGTAGGTAGTGAGATAAGAACTTTAAGTAATGGGATTTAAGGGATGTTTACTGGATGCTTTAACATCCCTAGCAAAGCAACCAATGGGAAGAGCTTGCCGAGGATCGTGACTAGTGGCTACACCTTGTTTATGAGGGCCGGTCAAAGCACGAAGAACCCTGGTATGGGTTGCTGAAGGAGAAACGCGGCCGAGGGATTCAGATCCGAATAGGAATATTAAGTCACGAGCACAAATGTTGACGCAATGCTGCTTTGAATCATCTGTTATAGATGACAGGCATATTTATTTATTTATCATAATATTAGATTAAATACGCCTAGAAACTTAGTTATCGCTTGACAGTGGAACCTGGACAACATTTGTTAAGCAACTTCTGAAAATAACGTGTATTAAATGATATTTTGTAGAATAATGTTTCGACAAAGAAGCAATATATTGCGAAATGTCCGATATTAGTAGTGACAGCTATGTCAATGCTCAGAGAATGTCAATGTTGGACGACGTACATTGAAAATACTATTTAATTTGTTGGAAATAATAAAATTCTGATCTTTATAATAGTTGCTGAACAAATGTTGTTCAGTTTGAAGAGTAGAATCTATATTTAAATTTATTGCTCCTATTACAGGAAACACCTGGTATATAAAAAAAAACACAAAGAAAAATTGAAATGGCGCGCCAAGTCGTGGCGGAATAGACTGGGAATCGAGCCCGGTACCTCTGGATTACAGATCCAACGTGTTAACCTTTCCACCACCCTAACGCCAAATTACCTTTCCAATTTTACCTTATGCTTTGTGTGTCGATCTTTGCATTGTTTATCCAGATGTACCGGGGTCAATTCCCGGTTTCTCCGGTCGCCGATTACGCATTACAATGTTTTCTTTGTGATTGATCTTTGTATCAATGGTACGAAATGGGTTTTGTTAAAATTTGTCAGTTCAAAAAACAAAATTTGTCCCTTCGGTGGTCAAAAGTTAAGAGCTTGTATGAATCTAGGTTATGTTGCTATAGAAGAGGGAACGTTCTTTATTCTCACAGGCATTCAACCAGAAAATTAGGGCCTGGAATCCTTAATTTCGCAAATGTCCACCGGAAAGACGCGCACCTAAATCTGACAATGACCTAAATATACATTTTCATCACATTTGCTCGTAAAAGATGGTATTACATGCAGGTGTACTGAAGGACCTATTTTGTTCCCGCGGGAGTTATAAATTGTTATAACTCCCGAGGGAGTTATGGTTTTAGTTTTAAAAATATAGTACGCACTCGCAGTTTACTTAAGACTAAGGAGGTTTCAATCCAGCCAAGGTTTTTTGTTGTACGAACAAAACTTGCCTACTAGCTAATTTTATTGTGTATTGAATTAATACGGTACATGTAACTGCATTAATATTTAGGTTTTACAATTATTTAAGTGTATCTTGCAATTTAATTTTGAATTATCGTTACAATCTGGCAGTATAGCCTGTCATGTTTTTAAAGTAAACGCAGTTCTTAGCATTATCTGTGGTAGACGACACACAAAAAAAGAAAAAAGTTATAAAATTATTAGTTAGGTACTATTTAGTTTTGTGACAAAATTACTGTTCGTATTGAAGTTTTATAATATTACGGTGTTAATTATTGCTGCATAATATTGTTAATTGTTATTTGTTTAATGATAGACGATAGGATTCTGTGTATATTTGTTTTCTGTTTTAAGCTGATGGCCCTTTTGCGAGTGCTTATAGTAAATTAAAAAAATATACAGAAAAAAGTTGGTTGTCAATCGTTATCGTTTAATTAGTTTAATGTTTATTTTTGTCTTATGTATTTGTTATTTACTCCCAAATGTGATGAAAAATATTGTGTGTATGGCGGGTAGTAAGGGGATTACAAACTCAGGACATTAAAAGCCTAGACCTTCGTTAGTAATCCCCTACTTACTACCCTTATGACACAATATACTATAGTTTAATACAATTCAGTATGAGACAACTGCAATATGTAGATAACTCACGTATCTCTGGCGGGTGTGGTGGGGATCTTCTCAGCGAGCGGTTCAGCGCCGGCGCTCGACATCGACTGGTTACCGAACCCAGTGCTGCTACCTGTGGACGAAACTTCCCTCAATACTACTCCAATTAAATAATAAATAAATATCGGACAACCTCACACAGATTGATCTAGTCCCACCACAGACAACCGCCACTAGACGGAGCATGTAAGGCGACCCGCGCGCACCAACGACGCATTTAAATAAAACAATTGAAACGGATTATATCGCGAATATTAATGATTTGAGTTTTTTTTTCACCGGATTAAGGACAAGAGGTCGGTTTTAGTAAAAGTATGCATTATTAAACCCCGTTTCGCAGATGTTTTCGATGGCGATGATGATGGGACAGATGTCGGTGGATTATTTTGCTATGAGAAAATTATGGAGTAATTTTGTTATTTATTGATATTTCGCTGACCCCAAGATGCAAATAATGGCCGGACCACAAATACGGTAGGTATTTCACTATAGTGAATATAAATTGTGGCATTGAAACCACTAAACACACATTAAAAAAAACGCGAATCCAAATAAACTATCACTAACTTCTGGACGTTATACTATTTTCAATTGTACAATAACTAAAAATAAGACGTGTTTTGACTACTGCTTTTTATGACGTCACATGCCTGTATCATAGGAGCTACATACTAAAATATCGTTTTTGACATTTCATAAAGAGTAGCTGATTTGAGCTGTCATAAAATACCGTATTGCGGCATAACATGGCCCGTTCAGAAGCCCCTTCATACATACCGCCTTCCCCTCAAAATCAAGCAAGTCCCGAACAAGTTTGCTTTCAAAAAAGCTTTATGTGATCTATTTGTTGGCAGAAATGTGAACTCATAGCTTATCTGATTACTTTGTTCATCTGTATTTATTTATATGTATATATTTGTATATATCCTATAGAAATATGTACCTATTTATCTAAGTATATATATTTTTAAATTGTTTTAAGTTAGTTGCACCGCCCACAATTTATCTGCTTAGCCCAATGGTTGACTGGTAGAGAATGCCCTATGGCATTAAGTCCGCCTTTTGTACGATAAGTTCTTTCTTTTGTGCAATAAAGATTAAATCACTACATAGTATAAAACAAAGTCGCTTTCTCTGTCCCTATGTCCCTTTGTATGCTTAAATCTTGAAAACTACGCAACGGATTTTGATGCGGTTTTTTTTAATAGATAGAGTGATTCAAAAGGAAGGTTTATATATCAGCATTGCACCCGTGCGAAGCCGGGGCGGGTCGCTAGTAAATAAATAGATACATACCGAAGGCCATGTGGCTGCGGGGCGCGCCGCCTCGCTTGGCCGCCTCGAGCCGCTCTCTCTGCAGCTCCTTGGCTCTCTCTCGCATGCGGTTGGCCGCTTCCCTCTCTTGAGTCTTAGGAAATTTACAAAAATATACATATTAAAGACAGGTCATTATTGCCGACGGTATCCTTTTGAACAAACGTCGCATTTTCATTTTTTTTATTGGATAGCCTAGTGGTTAGGGCTAGAGATGCCACGAATAGTGAATTGGCCGAATACCGAATACCGAATATTCGGCAACGCTGTCGGCCGAAGCGCCGAATATTCGGCCGCCGAATATTCGGCCAAACGAGTTGGATTTTTATTTGAAAACAGTTCGCCTAGATCGGAAGGCCGATCCTTACAAGTGGTGGTCAGCAAACGAAAAACAATACCCGAACCTTTCGAAATTTGCAAAAGTTTATCTTTCTTCGCCTGGAAGTAGCGTTTATAGTGAGAGGTTATTTTCTACTTCAACTAGGAACCCTTATAGTTTCGCCATGTCCGTCTGTCCGTCCGTCCGTCCGTCCGTCCGCGGCTTAGCTCCGTGATCATTAGTACTAGAAAGCTGAAATTTGGTAGGAGTATGTGTATGTATAACGCCGAAAGAACGGTAAAATAAAATTAAAAAAAAAAAAAATTTTTTTCGGGTACCTCTCGAACACATAAAGTGGGGGTGATTTTTTTTTTCTTTTCAACACTGGTGTGTGGGGTATCGTTGAATAGGTCTTGTAAAAATAATAGGGGTCTTCTTACATTATTTTTTGATAAAGTCAGCAGTTGTGTAAATATTCGCTCCAAAAACAAAAAAAATTGTGTCCCCCCCCTCTAACTTTTCAACCACGGGTCAAAAAAAATCGGAAAAATTCATGTCAATGAAGCCTTATAAGTACTTTCAACGAAAACTATATTGAACAAAATCGGTCGAGCCGTTTTTGAGTGATCGCCAAATTTCATATTTTTTCTTTAAAAGGTCTTAAGTTGACTTCCGGAAGGTAATAAGTGATTACAGTTTCTAGGGCGTTTACGACCTCTTTATAGAGCTTAAAATCTTTCTTAACGTAAACCTCGGGCTTAAAAAAGCAGTTTATTGAGAAGGATGAGCAACTACGGAACCCTACACTGAGCGTGGCCCGACATGCTCTTGGCCGGTTTTATCCATCACAATTCACAACTTACCACTGATTAATTTTAAATACTAAAATGTTGTAATTTTTTACATGATTTGCTATTCGGTATTCGGCCGAATAGTACGCACTATTCGGCCGAATACCGAATAGCAAAAAAGTGGCCGAATAGGCCGAATACCGAATAGTTGCCGAATATTCGTGGCATCTCTAGTTAGGGCATGCGACTTTCAATCCGGAGGTCGCGGGTTCGAACCCGGCCCGTACCAATGAGTTTTTCGGAACTTATGTACGGAATGTCATTTGATATTTACCACTCGCTTTTCGGTGAAGGAAAACATCGTGAGGAAACCACCTAAGCCCAATAAGGCCTAGTTTCCCCTCTGGGTTGGAAGGTCAGATGGCAGTCGCTTGCGTAAAAACTAGTGCCTACGCCACATCTTGGGATTTAGGTCGCCGACCCCGATTGAGAATTCATTCTCAAAAAAATGGGACAAAGGTTAGGAGGATGATGTCGCATTTTTTTTTATATTTCCCAACCTTACAAATCGATCTAGTCCCAAATTAAGCACGAGAAGGCTTGTGTTATGGGGACTAGACGACGATGTATGTACATATAGTTGCCGGCAAAGTTTTAGAACAAAAATGGCGGATTGCGCATGTACGTTTGTACGTAAATCGGCTACTGCGCAGTCAAGGTATGCTCTAAAAGTTTGCCGGCCGCCGTACTTGTATAGATAAATATTATACTTAAATACAAATAAAATCCATGACCCAGGCACAAATACTCAAGTTCATCACACAAATATTTGCCCTGGCCGGGATTCGAACCCAGGACCGCCGGCTCAGTAGGCAGATGCTTTACTACTGCGCCAACCGCGTGGTCAAAATATTAAGATGAATTGATTAGACATAATAAAATAATGCGTTATCTAAAAATTGTTTAAAAGTAGCTTTTTTACAACACTTTTTTATACAACAAGTCTAAAAGAAACAATTTTTTTTTTTTATGTCAAACACATGTTAGTTAACATTTGTTTTTGTTTTTACCAACCTGCCTTACTGCTTGGTAGATCTTTTCTTCATGTGAGTCCATCTCGACGAATGAGCGAACCTAGTAAAATAAAAATGAATTTTGTATAATACATTTTAACAGAAACGCATTCAGTGCTGGGCAAAGGTCCTCAATGTTCATACTCATACTCATTTATTAATAAAATGTCAACATTTCAAGTCAATACATTATAAAAATTCAAAATACAAATTATTATAATAAACATTAAGTAATTATTAAATACAAATTGGAATAGGTAGTTACATTATTAGTATTATTAATTATTATATTATTTCATTATTAAATTCGTAAAATTCGCCGATGTTGTAAAAAGCATTGGTTGTTAGCCATTTCTTTAATACATTGAAGAACGTTACATTATTTTCAATATCTTTGACATTGACGGGTACTTTATTGTATTGTATTCTCTATAACGACTGGTTGTAGTGGTAGTGCTCCACCATCGCCCAACGACTTCTAGTGACCCTTACTACATCGTCGGACCATCTCGTCGGAGAATTCAATTACCGGGATTTTTTCAAAGATGGTAAACTACCGACTTGAGTTGCTTGAAACTGGTAAATTACAGTTTTAGATTTGCTGTAAAAAAAATACGACATAATGAACTTTTCTCAAACATGCAATGAGATGTAGTCGTAACATGCGTTAAAACAGGCTTCGAAGTATCACGTTTCGGGCGGAACAGCTCGAGAGAACTGTAAAGGAATTTCATACAAAATTGGAGGCTTAGGCCGGGAAGCTTTTTTTTTAAACATGGCTACTGTCTTCATAAACAGGCTAAACAGCAGATTTTTTTTGACTAGTGTATTTTTTTATTACATTGCATATGTTTGAGAATGATGCTTCCATCCTCTGATCGTAGCTCCTGTCTCCTGGTGATGAATCGCGTACCGATTAGAAAAATGTCGAGCGATATTCGACTTCTACGACGTGAGTAAAGCCGTTTCGTATATATAAAATACAACATTTTTTTATTGCATACCAACAACAAAATTTGGGCGTGCGAGTTCGACTCGCGCATAAAGGGTTCCGTACCATAATCCATAACAAGTTTGTTGTATGGGAGCCCCCCTTAAATATTTTTTTTTGTATTTGTTGTTATAGCGGCGATAGAAACACATCATCTGTGAAAATTTCAACTGTCTAGCTATCACCTTTCTTGAGATACAGCCTGGTGACAGACGGATGGACGGACGGACAGTGAAGTCTCAGTAATAGGGTCCCGTTTTTACCCTTTGGGTACGGAACCCTAAAAATGTTGAAACAACAATTGAAACCTTAATTAATAAATGGTAGACAATAGGCGGTAGACAATATATATTTTACCAAAGTAATTAGTTATTTAAATTATAATTTATTTTATTACCTGTGCCAGGTTGACACTCTCCCTGTAGCCGAGCGCCACAATCTCATCAAATGCGAAGAGAAGGTTAAACGCCTGATTCAGCACCTCGGCTTCAGTCAGCTGCGTGCAATACTCGGGGACCTGACAAGTTTAATGACAGTGTCAATTTTTAATTTAATAATAATAATAATAATATCAGGGCAACAGCCACAGCAAATTTCTCCAAGGGGCCTCTACGTGTTGGATCCATATCCCCACGCAAGCCTTCCAAAAGACCGGGACGTATGAGCCCGAGACTCAAAAAATGAGAAACACATAATAATATAATAATAATAGCCTTTATTTAAGGCGGGCTTTTCCCAGTAGACGCCGAACTCACTCATTTTCAGACTCGTCGTAGACGTTTAATCAGTGTTTGAAGATTACGAAAAACATATATATCATACTTAAGGATCTTCTGAATATGAAATCGTGTTCAGCAACATGATTGGAAAAATTTCGGTCGATAGAAAACGATCCCAAAGTTACCTCTATTCGTAATATCTTTTCTATAGAATAGCTAAAATACGATACTAACATTATCTAGTTGAAGTGGATAGGATTTTCTGAATAAAATTATTTATTTAATCACTAGAACGAAATATCTACTAAAACTATGAGGGCGATAGCTCGCGGTGCCATTTCAGTCGCGCTTCGGCGCTTGAAGGGGATGGACCTGTGTCAATTTGTTCCGCGCGACCACGTGATCGCATTTACGAATTATTGTTACAAAAAAATGAGAAATAAAGCAGCACAACGTTAACAAAAAGCTTTTCATATTATAAAACGAATAAAAAAAGACAATGCTCGAGCAAGGAATGCCAAAAAGTAAGTTAATGTTTTATTTTTAATAAATTAACAGAACCGAACATAAATGTCAAAAAGTGGCACGGTTGACATGTTCAAGTATATGCTAATAACGCTTTATTCATAATTTAAAACAACATAATTACTTCCTACAAAAGAACTCATTGCTCAAAGCACTAAGTGTCAAATTGACTTACGAACTTATTACCACAAATATTTTTCATCTGAATTAAGTTTTTTTGCGTATTCTGACTTATGTCTCTTGTCAAACTTGGAACATGGATTTAGTACACAGTTAACATATATCAGTACTTTAAGTCCCTGCCTGGGGAAAAGGCATGATTATGTATGTTATGTAACCTAGATATAGGTAAGTAAAAAAAACTGTACTTTACAAATGCTCCTCAGTACTTGTTCTTTCTTAAGGCCTTTAGCAACAATCGACTCCTAGGTAAGGTATGTAGTATATTTTTACCCGACAGCGCGACGCAAAGGAGGGTAATGTGTTTAGCGCAGTCTGTTTATGTATGATAGCACCTTTGAGATTATTTCACATTTAAAAGTATCTAAAAAAACAAATAATTTTATTAATTGTATCTCCAACTCGAGAAAACGCGCTTACCGGCACACCGCAACATCCTTTTCCTTTTTTCGAAGCCATTCAGACCATTTTCAAACCCCCTGTATTTCGTCGTGAACAAAGCTAGAAGCCTGAATTTTCAGTAACTAGGTGGGCATAGTATAACCTAGGCATATTCCAAGTTACATTCAATTTGAACTAGTAAGTTAAGAATTATTGCGAGTCAAAGTTCCTTAATTTTGTCACTCACTAATTCACTGACTCATTTACACACGATCATACGAATTCTAAGATATTTCCAGCAGACACACAAGCTTGAAATTTTGAACTCTATTACTGTTTAGTGTACAGTTATGCGACCTGCATAGGAAAATTTGTATTTCCTTATGAACCCTATAAAAATACTCGATTACAAAGTTGATTTTGCGGTTCATATAACCTTCGGTTTAGATACTAAAACCTCAGGCACAGAATTTATACATACAGAATGGACACGCACACCCCCGTGCCGAATTGAGTTACCTCACCCCGCAGGGGCAGTGAGTTGGAATCGTTTTTTCTGCGTAGATAATTTTGAAATGGTCGTGTGCACAGGCATAGGTAGAACAATAATGATGACTCGTCAAATAATGATGCTGTTGGTGATAGTAATGATGATAATGATGATGGTGGTGTTGTGGGTCATGCTTATGATGATGATGATAGTGGTGGTGTTGTTGATGATTGTGTTGTTGTTGATGATTCTGATGATAATGATGGTCATGACGATGATGGTGATTAGGAATGATGATGGCGGTGTTGATTCAGATGGTAATGGTCATGGTGATGACTGATGATGAATAATGACGATGATTGTGATGACAATCCTTGTGGTGATGATGGGTCATTATGGATCATGAGAGTGATCATGAGAGGAATCAAGAGACAGATCATTATGGATGCTAAGAGGGATCATGAGAAGGATCTAGGGGCACGACAGTGCCTCCGCTAAGTCATTATTTACCATGAGATCGTTATGGATCATGAGAGTGATAAATATGGATCATGACGGATTTTGAGAGAGATCATTATGGATCATAAGAGGAAGTGACAAGTCTGTGCGGTTTACATCTAGTTCACGTCGACTCCGCAACTGCAGAGTATAATAGAATAAGAAGTATTTACCGTCTTGGCTTGTCAAAAAAAGGAGGACCACTTAAAAAAAATGATATCCCATCAAAAACATAACATGCATGCAAGTCTCGCAACCATCTACCGCAAAAAATTGTGATACAATATAACACCAAGTCGGTTAATTTATTTATTAAGTGACCCCCGGCCTATATTATAACATTGACATACATTTTCACAGAATTACATAACTAAAAACATATTGCCATAACCGTTTTAGTGTCCGCATTAATAATGTAATGTATTAAACATTTTTATCTTTTTAATAAAATTTAAGGACTTGGCAATCGCACACGGTAATATACTCTAGATATAATGAAAACATCTACCAAATATCATTAACGTTTTAAATGTCACGCTTAATTTATATGCGTAAATTCCTACTCATTGTTTCATCTTGGCCGTCCTTACTAAGATAAAAGATGGACCTGGCCACACGGGCAAAAGTGGACGACAGAAGATAATAGAGGAAGATGAAATAGTAAAAACAGCTGAAAAAAACGGGAGGAGCAGAGCTCAACACCGAACGAAATGGCCAAACTATCTAAATTGTAAACTATTAGACAAAGCTAAAAATATAATAATCACTTTAAAAGGAGATTAATTTACTCGTGTTCCTATGTACTTACAGTGCGACACAAAAGAGTAGAAAACGGATGATAAAGGAACTACAATTTTTCATACAAAATTGTTACCATATTCAAGCACTTTACGTCAAAAATGTGACAGTTGCGAAGGAAGTGGCGCCCTCATTTATTTTCTACTCTTTTGTGTCGCACTGTATGTTGCTGTGCGATGGCCAAGTCATTACATTTATTATAAAGATAAAGATGTTTAATATTAATGCAAACACTACAACGGTCATGGTAATATGTTTTTAGTTATGTTACCCGGTGAAAATGTATGTCAAAGTTGTCTTATAGGCGGGGGGTCACTCTGATAGGGACTGAATAAATTAACCAACTTGGTTTTATATTGTAATCTCACAAATTTTAGCGGTAGAAGGTTGCGATGCGAGACTTGCAATTTTTTACATGTTATGTTTTTGGTGGGATACTAATTATTCCGTAATTCCTCCACAGAACACAGTCGCAAGTAAAAACTATAAAAAATAAATTAAGTTAAAACAAACATTTAGTTAAAACGAAAAATAATATTTAGTACTTCTATAGCAAGAATTCGCATTTCACTTTGAACATAAATTATAACCCGCTTTGCACCGGCCACTTAAAAAACTGCCGACTGATATCACTGTATTGTGACACCCGTCTACAGTGTACATTGCCATCGCAATTTCGCGTTAGCGAACTCGGCGAGCGGGGTCGGGGCGCGCGGGCGGCGCTCCGCGTCTTGCCGCGCACCTCACCCCCTCAATTCCGCCGTAGGGCCGGACAATATCGCCTTAACAATCTTTCATTTAACAATCTTTAATTTTATTTCATTTCATTTCGAAGATTGTCTTGCTGTCCAGCATAGGCCTCCCCTAGAGCTCGCCACTGAGTGCGATTCAGAGCCTGTCTTCTCCAAGTAAAGAGCTAATTTTTAATTACTATATTCCAAACATAACTTAACAGAATGTCAGCCTATCTAAAGCAATGATACAGGAGCCTTTTTGTACATGCTTGTATATCTAATGGGGCTTCTAAATGGGCCATGTTTTACTGCAATTTGTCCTTCTCTGAAACCCTACGCTAGAGCAAGTTGCAAATAATGGCCGGGAACATATTGCAACAAAACAAGGCCCGTTTAGAAGCTCCTTAACTAGAACGTGCCCACAGCTTCGTACGCGTATTCTTTTTAAACCATAGTCAGGTAAAAAGTATCCTATAACCAACTTTGGATGTCCAGCTATCCCTGTACCGAAATTGGTTAAAATTTGTCCAGCCGTTTTGGCGTGATGAAAGGACAATGGAAATTATGACCAACGGATGGCGCTAGACTGGCACGGCGCCGCGCGCCCATACAAAACAAATGACGATCCTGCATCACGCTATTAAAATATTCCGTGAAATCGTGACCCCTCTCCATAGAAAACTGATTTTCAATACAAATCTATAATTTTATAATATATCCAATGACACACCATATAAATAAATAGTAATAAATAACTAAATAAATAGTTTAAGTTAGGTTTGATTAGATCATAATTTAAGTTTGTTAAGGTTTAGTTATATACTTTTAATTTTATGTTGTTTTTTCTCTAATAATGACTTTATTTTTTCATATTATTATATTACTAAATAAATAAATATTGGACAACCTCACACAAATCGATCTGGTCCCAAATTAAGCTCAAGAAGGCTTGTGTTATGGGTAATAGACGACGATATACGTACTTATATAAATATATACTAAAATACATAGAACAACCATGACCCAAGCACAAATATTTGAGTTCATCACACAAATATTTGCCCCGGCCAGGATTCGAACCCCGGACCGCCGGCTCAGTAGGCATATCAACAGCAAAAAGTGGACATGTAGTAAGGTCTGAAGGAATTTATTGGAGTTTAGCATGTTTTCACTACTGATGGACATACCCAGGGATTTCTGATGCACAAATGATTTGACTCCTACTGACGGCCTCATGTTAAATTATTTTTACACCGAAAACCCCACGTATGCTGATGAGGATGATGATAAATGATAATGATAGTGACTAGACAACTAAGACATTACAAAGCTTTAGAGATTTTAAACAATTTTAGTTTTAAAGGTATAACTTTAAAACAGGATTACCACTCGACTGAAGAGACGGAGCGTCTCCAGGTCCTCCAGGATGTTGCTGGCTTTGGTGGTGATCAGCAACATGTACAACTTGTCCAGTGGCTGATAGACATATCTGTAAGTAGAATATTGAGTTTTATAGTTAAGTATTCCTGTACGAATCAAAACACTGTAAGTGAGCATTTCTTATAAAGATTATACAAATTTATGAAACATGTAATGTCTGAATATTTTTAATGTGGCTAGGAATAATAATAAAAAAAATACGAAATCAATGTGTTGGGAATCACAAAGAAAATTGGTAACAAAATAGTGTGGGTAGATTGAATGCTTGCGCAACAAAAATATGTTGATTCTGGCCTCTTTCGTTCCCTGCGAGGCCATGAATGTAACATCATGTTCGAAATGAGGTATTTAACATAATTATGTCCCGTTTTATATTATAAAGTGTTATACTTCTCAGGTACAGAGGCACTTACACTGTTATGCCTCACAGGTATATTTTAGTGGTATTTGCTAACTTTATTTTATTTTTCTTGCTATTTTTCTTTACTACTAGAGGGTGGGCATCTTCACTTCATCCACATATTCAGGTAAAAAGCCTATAACCATTATTGGACAGCTGTTCCATTACCAAAATTAGTTAAAATATGCTACCTCTATTATATCAGTTATCTATACAATTCAGTAATTCGAACATTCCAGTCCAGCACCCCCTTTTAACCTTTTGTGTACAGTCGCCATCAGATATATCGTAGCATGTAAGGTATTCATAAATATCTGAACACGACTCTTATTGACTGGGCGTTACAGTACCTGTTCACATATTTATGAACGCCTTATATGCTGCGATATATCTGATGGCGACTGTACTGCTGACGCATATTTAGGTTGACAATGGTGGTATAGGACAGAGGTATGTGGCATGGAGGCCCGATAAGTGAGACTTGCGGCGTGGCCCGGAAGTCAAAAGGTAGTGCCAGATAAGACTCTACTGTACTTAATTTAATCCATCAAGAATTTTAAAACCTGACTTGTCTTCCCATTTTATCAACGGAAAGATATCCAAACATTTTGTTGCAGTTCAGCCTTAGGAATTACTTTAACAATTATTAGAAGTTTACCTGACTGATTCGGTCTCCACAAAAGTATGCTGGCGGCCTCCTGTCATGAGCTTGGGGAAAGCAGCTAGCAGCCCCTCTATACGTGCCTTCGTCATTTCGACGAACTGTCTTGACACTAGCGCTGAAACATGAACGTGGATTTCATCATAATTATCCAGTTAAATTGGCTTAGAATATATGAAATAAGGAGGAAATTAGTTGCATTTACCTTTCCCCGATTTTGTACATACTGTAGCTGCTATAAGCACCTGAAATAAAGGATATATGGAGTAATAAAACTAAAAACATACGCCGGAAAAAAATATCACAAATTTATACTTATTTCACGAGAGCTAGACAAATTGAAACTGCACTGTATCACCGCCTAGATTAATATCCTTTAAGAAAGCTGATTTACCATCTTGTATTTGATGAAAACAAAACTATTTTCATTAAAAATGAGAAAATCCTTGCGTATTTCTATTTGACAGTCGCCAGATGACGTGTAGAAATATTTTTTAATTTTTCGTTGGCATTTAGATTGCCATATTTAAAATATACATTTCTATGTTCCAAGTAAATACTCGTTAATTGCAGTTCCAAAAATACTTACTAAAAACCGGTAATCTGATTGAAAATGACATCTGTGGGGTCAGAAGTTAGAAGTTATTACTATAATATCTGTGGTCTATCCCTAGCCTGGCAGGTCAAATTTGTCAGATTATCAGGCACATTGAAATAGTGTAAATTTTTTGTATTTTATTAGTTTTATTATTCCATTTGCATTATTTAAATTAAGTAATCAGCTGTTCTTAAGTGCTGCTCGTGCAATGGAACTATTTATTTGAACACGCTGATATATTCTATGGAACACGCTCGCATACAAAAGAGGCCAACTAACAGTTGTAAGTAGAAATCTAACATATTTTCGATTTATATTAGTTTTAGAGTTCGTATCGTAGGTTGCATACGTCCCACGTGCCTTGTAAATGAGACTTCAGTCATTATCTTAGGCAATGTTCAAGCTGTATTTGCATACAATGATTTTCTTAGCAGCCTATTCTTATTTAATAGCGTTTCGAATAAGATTCGCCGAACTTAACGACGCACTACCCGATACAAAAGGCAGTTCATTGTTTTTTATCCAGTGCCTAATGTCAGTACTTCAGAAGTTGTTATGGCTGTGAGATTTCTATTATTTTTAATTTTTTAAGTGCCATGGAGCATGCTTATTTGATCGACGAGACTGAAACTGAGGTACCCGCTTTATTCTTCATATTAAATTTTAATAAAATAGTAGGTAGCTCAATGTAAGTAAATAAATAGGTAAATCTACCCACAATATTTTAAATAGGGCTGCCATCGGATTTGCCCTAGTTTGGAGGCTGTCCGGGAGGGGGTTTTCAAAAAGTGTCCGGGGAAAACCAGGACACTTTATGTGAATGAAAAATAAAGTGATTAGTTTTTTAATAATATATCGGTTACATCCAGGGAAACATGTGAATTACACCAAATGTCTGGGTTTTTATAAATCAGGTCAGGTTCACTCCAGCGTGGAAAAGAGACAAATGTACTGTGGCAGCCACAAGAAGCCGTAGTGTGCGCTGGCTCTTAGAGATGGCAGCCCTAATTTTAAAGTACATAGAAATGTTTGCAAGCTTAATTTTTTAATCATCCTACCTGTAGGACACCATTAACATCACAGTTGAGAAGTATGTATAGAAATGAAGAGAGATGGTAACAACCGTAACAGCTCGGAGGGCGGCTCGGACAAGTCGGGGGACAAGGACAGTGACCCCTTGATTGTCCCGTCCACCGTCTCTGAGGACCCCAATCCAGTAAGAGAATTAAATGATAACTAAATTACCGAATTGTGAACTTCATTGTCAACCTGCACATTTGCAAGCCTGATCTACCTCTTTTTTTAGTGAATACCCTTAATATTAACTTTTGTCAAATTGATCACTTATCCACTTGACCATCCGACGATAGCATAGTATCTAAAACCAATATGCTCCTAACCGTCCGTGGATACCTTACTATCCAAGATTGGAAGACGGAACAGTTGATTATAGTGGCTTCTAGTGGAATGATTCGGCATTATTTACTGATTATCTTGATGCAACAACGTAGCCTAACCAAATAGTTTGCTGTAAAAAATATAAATGGCAGTGTAGTTATGCTATACTACGATTTCTAATTCAAGACCAAAAAAACTACGACAGGTACGTCACTGTCAAAATTGACAACATTTAAATGACATCTAGAATAGAATAGAATAGAATAGAAAAAGTTTTATTCAAGATAACACATCATTACAATTCACAGCTATTAGATAAGTGTTAAAGACAGTGTACATAAGAGATGTGCATCCGAAATGGTCTCCACTCAGCAATGCTGTTGGCTTTGCTAGGTATAGCAATGCCCACGGCGCTGGTTTTCTGTGGAGCCAGAGGGACGGTTTCGCGGGACAGCATACTGAGCGACTTGTGTCAAAGACGAAGTATAAAATATATAAATGTGTATAATATGCGTATGTAATATATATATATATATGTATAAATACAAATATAATATAAATATTGCGATAGTTTTTCGGAGTTAATATATTATATATTTTTATAATGTAGGTAGGCGGTTGATTTTTGACGGCAGACTTAACATATCAGCATTTTATTTTATTTCGAGGCAGCACTACTCCGAGAGTCTAGAACATATTTTTTAAGTTTAGTTTTAAAGAGACTTTTTAAATTACAATCCTTAATAGGTGGTGGAAGATTGTTCCAACATTTCGTAGCGGCATACCGAAAGCTGCCACGAAATGCTGCAGTACTGTGCCTCGGACATATTAATCTGGAGCTGTGTCTAATCTGCCGTTGTGAAAATGTTAACTTATCAAATAAGTACTTGGGCTTCTTGCTGCGGTAAATACCAAAAAGAAGAGTGGCGAAGTGGAGGTTACGTCGTGCGCTCATATTTAATAACTTATTATTAATGAGATGCGGAGTTACGTGCGATCGAGGAGGTATGGGAAAACAAAACCGTGCGCAAGCGTTTTGGACGCGTTGTATAACCTTTTTAGTGCGAGCCAGCAAGCAATTCCCATACACCGTGTCAGCGTAGTTGAGTTTTGATAGTATTAAAGAGTCGCATAGCTTCACGCGCATATCTACACTGAGGTAATCACGTGCTTTGTAAAGGACCTTCAATCTGTAGAAACAATTTCGTGCCATTTCCAACACGTGATTTTCGAAGTGCAAGGAGCCATCCATCAGCAGTCCCAGATTGCGAGCTTCTGAGACCTGTTCCAGATTGCTCCCTGCAATGTTAACGCAAGGGTTTGAGGCGATTACATACATCTGAGTTTGTTTCTTGGCTTGCACGAAATGCTCAAGTGTTACAAGTACAATACCAGATTTTGTACCAAAAATCTGCGATGTTTAAGTTTTTATTATCTCCTCTCGTAATTATGTAATAACAAATATATCTAGTTATTTTGTTAAAACAATGAGTTAAAGTTACCAATAAATAAATTATCTTAGCGTGTTTAAAAAAGAAAAAGGAATTTACTATTGTAAAAATATTTTATTGTAGTGGCAACCTTGTGGTAGTTTTTTTGGTCTTGAATTAGAAATCGTAGTATAGTTTTGTAGAAAGTTGAGAATGCGCAGCGCGGGGCGTGCGTCGCTAAAAAAACCCGGACGCTTGACAGGAAAATAGTCTCGCGGGCTGGACGGTCAAGTGGTTATATGGTACTCTGTACTTATTGGAAATTAATCCAAATTTGTCATATAATTATAAGTCACACAGTATGCTATCAGGCAAAACCGTCTCTCTGGCTCCACAGAAAATCAGTGCCGTGGCTACACTTAGCAAAGCCAACAGCATTGCTGAATGTAGACCATTTCGGATGAACATCTCATACACTGTCTATAATATACTTACTTAACCTAATATTGAAAATTTTAATAATGTGTTATCATGAATAAGGGTTTTTCTATTCTGTTACATTCCATATTTTTATTTTTTATTTTATTTTATTTTATTTTTATTTATTTATTTATTTATTATATTCCATATAATAGTCATTTCATGATGACATTCAGTACCATGTCTAAGCCGTTGGTTTTTCAGTCACCAATAAGAACATTATGTAGACAAACAGACTCAGTCATTAAGCCTTTAATAATAATCCACATCTATTTCAATGTGTTCTTGACTGTATTTATCCATTATGAGGTGCCATGATGATTCTTTTTCCATTCAATAGTAGCTTAAATAAATATTTACAAAAAGGTTTTATTTATAGCCAACTGTACGTTCTAACACAAATGTTAACCGAAGAGTGGTCGCGCCTTTTTTCGTAAAACGCAAGTTCTCGTCTGTAGTGCATTTTGCCGCCCATAGTTAAATGACGATTTTCACGTCTTATTTGCAAACAAATGTATACATGCAAATTTTATCATTTTTTTTTTTGTAGTCTGTTTTTATTTATATGTGTGTCCCATTGCTGGGCAAAGGCCTCCCTCTTTTCGCCAGTCGGAATAAATCTTAAATCTTGTCCCAAAGCAATGGGTTTTCCGCCAGACCGTTTGATCGACTGTTAATATTAGTAAATTCGCTATTCTCCCGTGTCTGCCTCTTATTATGTTAGTATGAAGTTTGATAAGCAGGTTGACAATGCAGTTAGCCAATTTGGTAACTTAGATATCATTGTGTAGATAGATTTGCTTGTAGGCCTGGCACCTTTATGTTCATTTAGTTTCAATTTACACTTTGCATTGAAAATGTTTGAAGTGATGTACACTTTGACATAAGTGTACAGTACAGTATCTAGTAAAAAACATTGACATATAAAATCGAAATCTACAGTCCATAAGGATGTAACGAATTTTATTTCTATTATTTTAAGTGTTGTGTAGTATCAATAACTGTAATTTCATACAAATGCCTTTAACCCTAAAGTAATAAAATATATATATTTGGGAATATATATATATTCCCAAACTCTGTCCTTTCATGAATTATTTATGGCTAACGACTTGTATTTGCTTGAAATTAATGGGTTATAATTTCAATTAAATACAAAAGTGTTCTTGAAGAACTTAAAAGTTTTCTGTAGTATTCTTTAAACGTTTAAGTTTTATCCCTTTTATCACAGATCAGTGTACATTTTGCAAGTATTAAATTTAAACATCTCACAGCTTTTATATATTTTTCACTGTGTTACAAAATAATAAAATTGTAAATTAGCATTGGCACTGGCTTTAGCGAAATGAATACTTGCTAGATAAATGTGCGTTCACATTGCACTCAGCGTATTTATGGTATATAGATATATTGTTAGTGTTATTTGGTCACGGAACAAAATGTATTTTATATCAACTACTGAGCTTTCCTCTCATATTGATACCAGGGCTCCACAGTCCACACTAACCTGGTTTTAACCTTAGTTTATTGAATAAAGTTACCAATATATAATTGAAGATAATGAACTGTATTTCTTAAGGAATAAAGTTGGATTCTACTAACGTGATAACTCAAATAACGATCAACCAAATGGAGAAAAAGGAAAAAAAATATTATATTTAAATAATACTTAGCGATAATACGTAATGCCTCCTTCAGAGACAGTTTTTGCCTTGGTTGAATTTCGGCAGCTTATCACTGCATGATCTATTTAAAATAATTATTTTTATTGCAAATTCACACGTCAAACCTAGTCTGCGGTTGACTAGCGACTGACGACGGATAGGTGCCACGACACCTATGCTTGGAAACACGGGAACGCCTACTTGCCACTTCCATTAGTCTCTTTCTTCCATGATTTTGTCCGCTGTTATGGCAACGAATGTATCTTTCTTTTGAATAAAAAAACCTTTTGGTCAATGTGACAACGTTCAAAAAGTGGTCCAAAATGAAAGTTCTCGACAGTAAATACATGTACTTCCATGAAAGGGTTAATCAACTGATAATTCGCAGACACGTCTGTTTACTTTGTATAGGTGTGCCTTATCTATGGATATCGGTCGTGAATCATGTAATTAAATTGTTCAATTGAATGTATACACAATATTTACTCTGATAATAACAAGTGCAAATACGTATATTGAACCCGATAATAACGCCAAGTACAATGCCTATATCCCTATCTTGATTTCGCACGTTAATATAGATAAAGTCCAGCAGGGTGTTTTTCAGCCCACGCCAATGCTGATTTTAGTGGTACTAATTAGGTAATACTTCCCGGAGAATGGACGTCCGTTGGGGCAGGCAAGTCCTAGAGTGGCGACCACGTATAGGAAAGCGCAGCGTGGGTCGGCCACCGACTAGATGGACGGATGACCTCGTGAGGGTAGTGGGGAATCATTGAACGTGGTCTGCACAGGATCGCACTTTGTGACGAGTCATGGGGGAGGCCTACGTTCAGCAGTGGACGTCTGTGGCTGATAGATAGATAGATAGAATTTATACTTACTGGCAACGACATATTTTTGGTAACTGACGCCGAAAGTCAGTGAATGCCACTGATGTAAACAAAGAGGAAACAGCGTGGCTAGCATCAAACATTTTGGGTAATTTTTGCATTATAAAGCCAAAACTATTTACAGTGATGAAAGTTAATAATTTTTCCATAGGATTTAGTATTTAGAAGGAAATTTCAAGAACGAAGGATTGAGCAGCATTCCGGTAAACAATGTTTTGAATTTGTTTAATAACAAATCCTTGATAATCGCTATTGACGTTTAATAATGCTTTATGACGTATGCGCATTATAGCCATATGAAAGCTATTTGTAGCGCCACTATCCCTGAGCTAGACCGACAATTCTTAGGCTATACTTTGACTACTTTGACGACGCGTTTGGCTCGGTTTGTAGACACCTGCCTACTGAGCCGGCGGTCCCGGGTTCGAATCCCGGCCGGGGCAAATATTTGTGCGATGAACTCGAACATTTGTGCTTGGGTCTAGTAGATATCGTCGTCTAGTACCCATAACACAAGCCTCCTTGAGCTTAATTTGGGACTAGATAGATTTGTGTGAGTTTGTCCGATATTTATTTATTTACGACGCGTTTGGCTCGGTTTGTAGACACTTGCCTACTGAGTCGACGGTCCCGGGTTCGAATCCCGGCCGGGGCAAATATTTGTTCTTGGGTCATGGATGTTATCTATATATGTATTTATATATTATGTATATCGTCGTCTTGTACCCATAGTACAAGCTTTGCTTAGTTTGGGACTAGGTCCATTTGTGTATGATTGCCCCTTAATATTTATTTATTTATTTATTTTATACTTTTGACCCATTAAATAGATGGGTGAAGGTTGTTTCTAATACGTTTCGTATCCTCTACTAATATGAATGAAACGCTATGCTCGATAACAAGAAAGCAGCAGAGGTCACGTTAAATGGTCGATTTTATCATGCGGTTTTTTAATCCCACGCAATCTAGCAGGCATTTTTATCAGCAAGTTAATGACATGGTAAGCTGTTTGCTAAAGATAGCGGGATTATGATGCGTACGACAGCTGAAGGCTGTCACGGACCGGCCACAACTTGCGCGCGGCAGCGGTACGTCGGTCTCGCTCACTCGTATGGCCGCCGAGCTGCACAACGAAGGTGGTGCCAACTGGTGTCGCCAATATGAATCTTTTACTTTTACAAGAATATTGACATTCACAGTGCTGCCATCTGTTGCTCGTGCACGTTCCCTATAGGCGCAGCGAGCTGCACCTGTAGCCGACGCGCGAGTTTGCTTGGTGCGACCACTGGTTTTTCCAAATATCTTTAGCGGGTACTTTTTTTTTGGACGTGTCTGTTTAAAGAAAACTTTTTTTTGCCGCCTGTCGAATAACGCACCGTAAGGTTCCTTATTGTATCGTTATATTTTTTTTGTATGTCTAAGTAACGAAACTAAATAAACGTTTTGGTAGCAGATGCGTAAGTTTTTTCGGGAGTCCGATAAATGACGGAATTCTAGGGTAGCGAAAAAAAAATTATCAAAAAAGTTCTTTGAGAGAATTTATGAGTTTATATAAAAAAGTCAATTTTTCTAATCGTATGCTTACAAAAATCGGCCTTAAATGACGGAGTCGTACTTGAGAACCACTTTTTCTAACCCCGTAGAAAAATTTAACTAGATGACTATTTAACAATACCTGTCATTATATCCCTGTTACACGTGGTTACGAAACAATTACAGCCTGCTGAGATCTAATTACAATGGTCGACGTCTCAGCCTGTAAGATCATTTAGTTTACTACGAATCGTCGCGTTACGAACATGTCTGTACCTATAGCAGAATCAACGCGACTTTTACCGCGCGACAAATAATATTTGGGTTATTATTGGAGCGATTTAACAGTCTCTTTACTCTGTTTTCTATATTGACGAACGCCATATGTGGTGACATTATAGGTTGTCTTGTAGCAGTCGCATTTTACGATTATTATCAATGTGTTCAATATGTTCTTTTATGAATTACCCAATATTGCTAACAACAGTAAAAAAACTCGAATAATCACTGATTTATTGTCTGTCTTCCCTTCAATTTTGGGTTGATGTACCGGCTTTAGCCAATGAAAACTTAGCCACTTTATGTCCAATTTACTGTGTAAATAATTCTATACTAACTAAACTTTCGGTTCGTGTAATAGTAGTTGACTTTTCGTTAAATTTTGAGTGTGACAAAGATTTGTGACGCCAAATTCAAGTGAAGTCGCGATCAGTCGTCTAAAATTAAAGTTTCGGTTGTGATACTGTGTGGAAAATGCTTTAAAATGAAGAAGAAAGTCTATATAACTGTGCCGCCTAAGAAAGTAAGAAAGGTTTGTTTTGTCTACTTATCTTATCTTTTATACCAACGTATGAGACAAATTTTCCCGCCTTTTAGCGGGACAAAAGTAGATGCTTTAAAATAAATAAACATCTGACTACCTCACACAAATCGACCTAGTCCCAAAGTAAGCTCTAGTAGGCTTGTGTTATGTGTACGGATAAATATACATAAATAGGTACGCAGAAAACAAAATACGTAGAATATTAGTATATGTTGTAGTTACAATGAACGCGAAACAAATAAGGAAAATTTTACCAAAGCCACATAGATTCATTTATACAGTGACCAATCCAAATAGGTCAGTAGGGAGAAAACGGAAACTATAGGACAGGAAAATCTGTTCTTAGAAACATGGCGTCGATTTTAGATTTAATAGCAACTGCATTCAATTTTTTTTTATAAATACATAACTGTGAAATTAACCTGGTTAAAATTTTGTAAGTAATCGTATGTCGTAATGTAGCATTATTTACAGCGGTTTTGACTGGATTATGTATGAGATTTATAAAAATAATAATAATATAGTTTTTATTAAATCTAAAATCGACGCCATGGTTCCTAAGAACAGATTTCCCTATCTCTTATAGTTTGTGACTTCTCCCTACTGACCCATTTGGATTGATCACCCGGCATAGTAGTAGCTTGGTTCTGTTTAGGGCCCACATCCTCTATTCAGGGAAAAATACACGATGAAACATGGGTGTGTAGAAACCGTTGCGTGAGAGAATCGACGAACCTCGATTGGAAAATCGTGATATTATAGAAATAGTTTCTATATTATAGGAATAGTTTCTTTACGTTAGTTTAGTTATTGAAATTAGATGTGTAGTCGAGAAATGAAAAGGTCACTTTTCGACTTTATGTGGTGGTCTGCGGTCGGCACGGACGGTGCAACACCGCGGAGATTCGCGTAAAAAAGAATACGGCCATGATAATAATAAAGTAAATAAATATATCATCATCATCTGAGGCGTTACAGCCGCGGGTGGGCCTTAGCCTGGTCTAGCAAATCTCTTCAGTCCGACCTTTCGTGGCTTTCCTTCTCCAACTTATCACTACTAAGATCTTGCTATCCTGTTCGACGCTGTCCTTATCTGAGCTTGGGTCTGCCTCTACTTCTGCGACCTTCCGGTCGTCCTTCTAGAAGGCGTTTGGATACTGCTCTGGCCTCGTCTATTCGGAATACATGCCCTGCCCATCGCAGGCATTTTATCTTACGTTTGGTTCATCGTATAATAAATATAACCTATAGTAAAATTATCAAATGCATACGAGTTCCGCTGATTCTTTATGAATTCCATCATCACATAAAAGTTCTGTCAAGAAGGGCTCACTGGGAGCTCAAGTTTTCAAATAAGTTTAAAAGATTTTTAAAGTACGATACAACAAAAAAAACATACGTACCAACTTCAGAACCTCTTTTCCTTGCAGTCGGTTAAAAATTATAAATCGCTTGTAGAATGCTTGTAGACAACAAAAACTCACTAACTGTCACAAACTCTTCAAAACCTCGTATCTTGTTTGTACATTGACACTGAGATACGAGCTTTGATTTAAGTAGTTATTTGTTGCTTAGTGAGCTTTGATTGTCAACAGACGAAAGATGAGTAAAGCCGGGTGTCAAAACCCAGCGTTCCACTAAACGGACTTCGATTTCCTTGTATCGACTTCCTACTCGGTCGGTAATGATGGTGTTGTAACGTTTTTTGCCTTTATCTTCCATAATTATTTTATATCAAGGACACACGCTACGGAATTATTAAGTTGAAAAATTTCCAATGTCGTATTATTTGCCTTGAAACTAAGTATAGCCTAAGTATTAAGCCTTGAGTTGTAATGTCTTTAAAGTTAACTCGCGCCGAGGTAAGGACTAAAATCGATTGGGTGTTTTTTGAATGGTGTAGTAGATTTATGGAATTAGTTCTTGTTATTTGTTGGGAGTTTTAAGGGAGGATTGATGACTTTTGAGTCACGAAATACCTGAAATCGTATGGCCTCATAATAGATAGTAATATATATATCTCATTCTAACAGATAGCAGCGTCCCTATATCGGTCCGCCGTTCGATCGTCTGTTACAGCTTTAAGGCTGCCTGTCCACCCACCAGATTTAACCCTTTGACCGCCAAAGACGGCAAATCACGTCATCGGGAATTCGTGCCACTGACGCCAACGACGCCTATTGACGTCAAAAATGTCAATGGTCAAAAACATGCTGATTCAAACCACTTTCTGTGTTTTTTAAAGCTTTTATTTAACTTGCATTGTATGTTTAAATATGTTTGTTCGGGTGAAATCTTGCAACTCAATTTTGAAGCAGATATCGTCAACGGATTGAGCTGAAATTTTGCATACTTACTTAACTTTGATGACGATACAATAATATGGTACCATGGGGCTGATCTGATGATGGAGCCGGAAGGTGGCCATAGGAACTCTATACTAGAAAAAGCAATCCTACCGAGCTGGGGCTCTTTAGAATCGTCTCAGTGAGCATTTGACGGATATCCAAAGAAAAGTACAGTCGGCTATAAAAGCTTGCCACTTATTCAATCTCTGTTGATTTTGGAGCACTTTTTTTTTTTGTTTTGCGTCAGTGGCACGGTGAATTGCTTTGCCGTTGGCGCTCGAAGGATCAAAAGCACTCAATTTGAGCACAAACAAAGATGCAGCCTGATTGGTTTATTTTGTCCGCTCCACTTCAGTGGAAAGGCTGTCTTCAATGAAGCGGAGAGGAGCGGAGACTTGCGGAATAGACCAATCAGCTGAGTTGAAATCTGTATCTCAGTTCTCTACACTTTTGTGATTGGTTGATTCTGCACCTCCAAGGCCTTATTCCTTTAAAATGCTAATTGTTTTAAACATTTTCCTCTATGATCACACATGTTTCTTAACATATTATTGATGTTACTACCTAAAACAGGGCTATTGAGATTCATTGGTATATATTTGAAACCTACAGAGTGAATTTTTCATTGATAACTTTTGTTTCAAAAACTACTCGAAATTGACAAAACTCGCGGGGAAAATTAGTTTTTTTAATTTATTTTCGACTGCACGCAATGAAAACATGAAATAGCTATGTTACTACCTAGAACTCGGAGAAAAGTAATATTCACTTAATAAAGTTGGTTGAAATTATGAATATATTTGTCATAATACGAAAAATAAATTTTAAAAGGAATAAGGCCGCTTAACGTCGCAATCTCGGATAATGATGACACGCAAACGCTCACTGTATCGTTACGAATAAATTATATGACTTAAATACGGTTGTTTGCGATGCGACTGCTACCCTAGCATACACTACTCCGAAGTTAACCTAAGTTCGCCGAAGTATGGATTTCCGCTGCGAAGTGCCCCTCCCCTCCACACTCACATTCACCCAACTTTGGTAAATTTCGCGAGTAGTGTGAAGACGCAATTAGGGAGATGCCACGAACGCGCTAATACGTGTGTCTCGCTCACTCGTATAGCCGCCGCGCTTGAATCTCTCGCTCATCAACCGCTCGCCCGACAAGTGTCACGTGATTACATCACACGATGTGGCGCTTACCGAAATTAAGCGAGCCACAACTTGAAAAAATACGCTTTCTGGCTTCACCCTTAAATCCCGACCTGCGCTGCGGTGCGGCGAAAGGCGGCCATAGGTGGGAGCGGAAGGTCCGAGCATGGTGCCTCGCTCACTCCTATAGCCGTTGCTCGTCACGCGAAATCGTGTCTCGGTGGCCTGTCCTAAAGGACAACATACACCACCATTGCAAAGGGTGGTGTATGTCGTGTGTCCCCTCAGGACCCGCCAGAAAACAAATACAAAAAAAAAGTGAAATCGTGACCAAGATGTTAGGACCAAGACACTCCCAAGACTGAGTAAATAAGAATTGATCAACTTTGTTTTGTTGTTATTCCGACCCGTGACCCAGGGGACGATCGTCATAAAATTTCTTAGAAAAGTGTTGATCATTTATATTATTGAAGTTGTCAGGATATAGCCTACATAAAATTGGGCTTGTGATGACTGTAGCCATTTTTTTAATGATACTCTCGAAAATCTTAGTTTTAAAGCGTGAGCCCAGAGGATGTCACCATGACAACGAGGAACAGATTTTTATTTTTACTCATTATTTATTTATCGTATACCGTATCGTAGCTTACGTTCCAGTTATTCTTAAATCTTTAAAGGGCTAGATTTAAGACCTAGTATAACGAAAAAAACGTGTCCATCCTTGGCTGCCGCATTTTTTTTCTACAGAATACGATGGAAAAATATTTACAATATCTACCTAACAAATTAGACAACGAACAGAAGGAACTCAGAAAATACCAGTCAGTCGCTAACCGTTACTAACCGCGAGTCTGACTAATTGACCCATGGGTCAATGTTTATCTTAATTGGACGCTGGTTGCGTTCCGCGCCAAGTTAACTAAAATATGTGTTCATCTAACACAGTAGAAAATATTTCGTTTATGAGACTTCAGTATAAGCAAATTATTTTTTGTCAAACATGCAATTAAATGTCGTCATAACGTGCGTCTTAACAGGCTTCGAAGTATCACGTTTCGGGCCGAACAACTCGAGAGAACTGTAAAGGAAGTATTTTTTAAACATGGCATCTGTGCCAATAAACACCTTATTTCTTTTTTGACCGGTGCGTTTATTTCATAGCATATGTTTGAGAAAAGCATGCCTAGCCGTGAAAAGGGCTTGCCGGCTTCGTATATCACTATCTGTCTACTCACCCGGCAAGCCCTTCGTTCGCGGCGTCTGCAGTAATGTACTATTGTTTCGGGTCGTTCGTCTTTACCTGACTTCAAAAGTTCCCAGTTCGTCGAGTTTTGTGTCATAGAGACGTTTTGCTTGCGATATTGACGTTGTGAGTTGTGACAGATGCGTACGCGTACACGGATGAAACTGAGCCTGTTACATGCCGTGGCTCACTAAAACTGGCTTCATTTTCACTGACTAGGTTTCTAGGTGTATTTATTCTAAGACGCATTTGTTTGTCTAGGCCCTTCAGAAATCTCTTAAGCAGGATCTACTTTACGTTCCCGGATTACTATATAAGACGTCTATAGACCTAGGTCTAGTGCCCACCCCAGGATGATGGGTTTCCGATAGAAACTCGTGGGTTCATCTCATAGGCCGTGGCCAGGCTCCGCCTGAAAAATAATCTTAGATATCAATGCGGCTGGAACGATATCGTAAATTCTTAGTTTTGCTTGTACATACGAGTATATACGTAAAGTATACTCCAAAGCTTAGAGTAAAATGTGTTTATCAATCACAAGTGAAAAACTCATAAAAGTTGAGCATAATGACGATTATCATATCATATCACTTGTGTCTGTTTGACATAGTTTGGTTTCGAGATAAACTGTGAAGCATTATATGGAATGAAATAATGTTTGCATAGTTTTTAAGAAGGCTTCCTTTGACGTCATTCACATATTTCTAGGCCTATTATATTTAAGTGTACTTGTGTTCCAAAAGCGTAATCCTCCTAATTAGAGCTATAAGGTTGAACTGGCTGCTAACAAAACGTGTAAACTGTATTTCCGTTACTTTGTGATCACAATGGTCAATACTGGCCAGTGAACTCTTTGTTTCACTATGACAGCACATATACAATACAGAACAACTATATGTGTCATAGTGAACTCTTTGTTTCACTATGACAGCACATAGACAATACAGAACAACTATATGTGTCATGCTAGTTGCTATCGGTAGAATTAGGAGCTAAATTCAACTATTCTAGTGACATCTGTCTGAATTATCAACACTACCTGTCTAACTTATTGATGTGATGTGTTCTATATACTTTTAAACGACAACTTGTCAGTCACTCAATGTATCTCTAAGACAAGAGTGTAGAAGGGTGAAGAGGAATCTTTATATATAGGCGATTAGCCGATTACTTACAGAATTTTAACCAGGTTCAATTCCCGGTTATGTATGAGATTTATAAAAAAATATAATGCAGTTTCTATTAACTAGGTATAAAGTTGACGCATTGGTTCGTAAGAACGGATTTTCCTATTTCTTATAGTTTCCGTTTTCCCACTAACCTAAAAATTATTACAGACTGTGTAGCGTTCAATAAGCAATTAAAAACATATTTATTGAATGAGTGCTTCTACAGTATTCAGAAAATATTTGCATATGATCAAAAGTTAGTTCCTAGTAATTTTTAATCGACTCTATATCTATTTCTATTATTAAATGTATCAAATTAAGTTAGTTCTAGTAATTACCAATTGATCTGATGTGGCTGCTTTTTCTTTTTTTATATTTATTTCTATTATTAAGTATACCAATATCAAACACCATCATTGTATTGTTTTATGATTAAATGAATTGAATTCTCCCTACTGACCCATTTGGATTGATCACTCTGTATATCCAAAAGCGTCGTTGAAACTGTTGAAAGGCTTTAAATTGGTGACGCTACTACATATAGTAAACAGTAGTTACTTTTTTTAAGCTGTTAGGTCCGCCTGCACCATTAAATTATTCGCTTCATTGTAAACAAGTAGTTACGTTAAGCATTGAATTAATTTATGCGTTTTTCCTGTAATATACTTAAAGGAACTAAGTGGGAACTACTTTGGTCACCAAATGTAAATATTTTTTAACTTGTTTACTGAAAAAACTGCGTTTTATTATTCATTCTATATTAGCTATTGTCACCTATTGTGGACGCCATTGGAACTATTATATAAATAATTGCGGGATAATAAGATACTTACAATTATTGTTTCTTTAGTTTACGCAATCCAAAATATATCGCCTTGAACTAGTCGATGTCAAAAAAACTGGTCGAATGTTGACGCTTGTCAACATTTCAATGGTATGACTAATACAAGCATCGACATTTTAACGGTGTCACATTGACAAGTGTCATCCATCGACCAGTTTTTGTTTTATTGGGTGTTGAAGGCAGATGACTTTCTGGGTCAATCAACTTTTTTCTGCCACTCGTTGCCATGGTGATGTCCCCTGGGTCACTTTTTTAAACTCCGATATTCCGTGGTTATATTTAGCAAAGCTTTGTAATTACGTAGCTTTGTAGACTATCTCCTGACACCAGTAGTATAAATTATCAACACTTTTCTGAGAAATTTAATCAATATTGTCCCCTGGGTTACGGGACAGAATAACAGCAAGAAAAAGTTGATCCACCCTTCTGCATTCAAAACCCAATTCAAGAAGGCAGAAAGGCGCCATGATTCAGCCACTCCAACGCTTTTTTCGTGCTTTAAAATATAGGCATATTTCAACGTTTTGCACCAAAGTGTTGTCTTATCTGACGCAACATAAGCGTGTGTTTCCCTGTGCGTATATATCGACGGTGCGCGGTCAAACCTGACAAGTCGAAAAAATTGGTCTTTGAAATAAGAAGTCTATTTAATTCAATTAAATTTTATAGAAATGTTTTCTATGTATGCAAATAAAAATAACTTAAAAAATTCCATATACGATGCCTTGAGATGGTTGAGATCACATGTGTAAGGAGTTCCAGTGCAAGGCAATGCTCCAGATGCACACTACATTAAATAGTTCTTGTTACAAAGATATTTTTGTTCGACTTATCGGGTTTGACCACGTCGTAATAGACCAGCCAGCCCGTCTAGCACAACTATGGTTCGCGACTCTTGTCGAGCGACATAGCGCTGCCTGTTACTGTCTC
Organism: Apotomis capreana; assembly: GCA_947623375.1. Classification (NCBI taxonomy): domain Eukaryota; kingdom Metazoa; phylum Arthropoda; class Insecta; order Lepidoptera; family Tortricidae; genus Apotomis; species Apotomis capreana. Next base: position 8,076,711 of record OX392520.1, read on the forward strand.
ACATTACTGCATAGAAAGAGCCGGGTAATTATCTCGCACACAGCAACAGTTATGCTAGAGGTGCAGTAGTTGTACAAATGTCTTGAATGTTTAATTCCAGTTGTGCGGACTGTGCCCCATGTTCCCGTCCTGTATGTCGCTGCTGTCCCGGCGGTCGGACCAGCAGGCGCCGCGGCCGGGGCAGGCCGCCGTCGTGCTGAATGTCTACGACATGTACTGGACCAACTGGTGAGCCCCGACACACGCCCACCCTGTCGCATACATCACAACAAAATTTGGAATTCCTAGCTTCAATATTGGCTGGAATCCGGTCACTTGTTCCACTAAAAGCTGAATATTTTGGAGAAGAGAGCTCCGATTTTCATCAAACAAAGCTAAGAACCTCCTCGACAATCCAAGCTTTCGATAAAAGAAACCGCACTGAAATCGGTCCACACGTATGGGCGCTACGATGTCACAAAGAGACACATCGATAAGGTAAACGTCCCGTGCTCGACACTGTCCCAATAGTTGCCATCTTGAATGTTATGTCATTAGCAATAGAGGTGACAGCATTGTGTCGACTTTTAGGCATTAGCGTGTCAAGCACGGGGACGTTTATCTTACACAGAATACAGATAAACTGATACACATGTTAGAACTTATAACATCTCTTTTTCCTCGGGGGCTAAAAAGGATTTATAGGCAATGTCGTTTGTCCAGATCTTGAGTTGTGTACCCGGAACAACCAGTCTTTCCATAGCGTCGAATTCCTTGCGCGTAATCTGACCAGGCAAAATTCGAGAGTAGGTTTCTAGGTAGGTAGGATTCTCCGAGCATTCTAACCCCACGGTTCCAAGCGTCATTGCTATTTACCATTATTACCGCAAAGGAAGAGCCAGTCGTTTTATTTATGATCTTACTAGGATCGCACTGGGGAGTGGCTTCGGGATACATAAAAAAATCTACTTCCAACAATAATCTATTTTAACAATATTTGCAGAAATGGGAATTACGAAAAAGACGCCTTACAAACGCTGAATATTCACCAAGGTTCGCTGGTGGCAAAAGTTTGTTTAAAATTAATATTATAAAGAGTAGAAGTACCTATTAGTATAACGGCCTTAGAGATAAGACGGTCACACATAGGAGATAGTGAGTGAATAGCCATGTGGTGTATTAAAAACAACTCGGACAAAGAATCAGAAATAAAAACAATAGAATATCAAAAATAGAGGAAAAATGTACACAGAATTTACCACGAAGCTGAAATTGTTAACAAGGAAAACGACTTCCAAGGCATTTGATTGAATTAAAGGAATTAATATATGCGGTATTGATGTTATTAGAGGAAGTGGTTTAAAGGATATTCTTGCATTTCGTGGAAAAATGTTTCATATTATGTGTGTAATAGAACTAGTACTTTTATTTCGGTTTTTGATGTGGCTATTAATATACAGCCGGCTTAATTAAGATAGACTCTTTGTGTGAGACGTCATATACGGAAGGTGCGTTCTTTACTCAATCGTGTAGTACTTTTTATTTTAATTATTGAAAACACATTGACGCCTATAACGATGGTCTTCGCGGTCTGTTTTTACTACATTAATTGGAAACAATTCCGAGCAAGTTGGAGTTCCGAGCCAATGAAATGTCGTCATAACGTGCGTTATACAAAATTGAAGGCCTAGGCCGGGAAGTAATTTTTTTTACATGGCGTCTGTGTTCATGAACATGCTAAGCAGCTGAACTATATTTTTTTGAGTGGTGTACTTTTTTATTTCATTGCATTTGTTTGAGAAAAGCTCTATACATGCCTTAGCCGTGAAAAGGGCTTGCCGGCTTCGTATCACTAGACGGTCTATACCTACTCAGCCGGCAAGCCCTTATTTCCCGGCGTCTGCAGTAATGTACTATTATTGAATGCACAGGCAGCTTATAGCTGATGCGTGCATATCACTTAATGAAGATACTCTCTATTTTTATGAATGCATCATGGAGGCTTTTGATATTTGGATAGATAAATAAGTGTATGTAACTGTACATAATTAGGCATTAAAACACTCGCGTGATGTTATTATGAAACGAGCCGAAGGCAAGTTTCATAAACCCACACTCGTGTCACTCGTGTTTAATACCCTTCATTATGTACAGTCACATAAACTAGTATTATCTTTAAAATTTCAGGTACACAGCGGGTGCCGGTGTGGGGGTGTTCCACAGCGGGGTGCAGGTCCACGGCTCGGAGTGGGCGTACGGCGGCCACCCGTACGCCTTCACCGGCGTCTTCGAGATATCGCCCAGGGACGAGCGCGAGCTGGGCGAACAGTTCCGCTTCCGGTGAGTGTCCACACACACACACACACACTACACAGGGCGTGCAGGTCCACGGCTCGGAGTGGGCGTACGGCGGCCACCCGTACGCCTTCACCGGCGTCTTCGAGATATCGCCCAGGGACGAGCGCGAGCTGGGCGAACAGTTCCGCTTCCGGTGAGTGTCCACACACACACACACACACTACACAGGGCGTGCAGGTCCACGGCTCGGAGTGGGCGTACGGCGGCCACCCGTACGCCTTCACCGGCGTCTTCGAGATATCGCCCAGGGACGAGCTCGAGCTGGGCGAACAGTTCCGCTTCCGGTGAGTGTCCACACACACACACACACACTACACAGGGCGTGCAGGTCCACGGCTCGGAGTGGGCGTACGGCGGCCACCCGTACGCCTTCACCGGCGTCTTCGAGATATCGCCCAGGGACGAGCGCGAGCTGGGCGAACAGTTCCGCTTCCGGTGAGTGTCCACACACACACACACACACTACACAGGGCGTGCAGGTCCACGGCTCGGAGTGGGCGTACGGCGGCCACCCGTACGCCTTCACCGGCGTCTTCGAGATATCGCCCAGGGACGAGCGCGAGCTGGGCGAACAGTTCCGCTTCCGGTGAGTGTCCACACACACACACACACACTACACAGGGCGTGCAGGTCCACGGCTCGGAGTGGGCGTACGGCGGCCACCCGTACGCCTTCACCGGCGTCTTCGAGATATCGCCCAGGGACGAGCGCGAGCTGGGCGAACAGTTCCGCTTCCGGTGAGTGTCCACACACACACACACACACTACACAGGGCGTGCAGGTCCACGGCTCGGAGTGGGCGTACGGCGGCCACCCGTACGCCTTCACCGGCGTCTTCGAGATATCGCCCAGGGACGAGCGCGAGCTGGGCGAACAGTTCCGCTTCCGGTGAGTGTCCACACACACACACACACACTACACAGGGCGTGCAGGTCCACGGCTCGGAGTGGGCGTACGGCGGCCACCCGTACGCCTTCACCGGCGTCTTCGAGATATCGCCCAGGGACGAGCGCGAGCTGGGCGAACAGTTCCGCTTCCGGTGAGTGTCCACACACACACACACACACTACACAGGGCGTGCAGGTCCACGGCTCGGAGTGGGCGTACGGCGGCCACCCGTACGCCTTCACCGGCGTCTTCGAGATATCGCCCAGGGACGAGCGCGAGCTGGGCGAACAGTTCCGCTTCCGGTGAGTGTCCACACACACACACACACACACACTACACAGGGCGTGCAGGTCCACGGCTCGGAGTGGGCGTACGGCGGCCACCCGTACGCCTTCACCGGCGTCTTCGAGATATCGCCCAGGGACGAGCGCGAGCTGGGCGAACAGTTCCGCTTCCGGTGAGTGTCCACACACACACACACACACACTACACAGGGCGTGCAGGTCCACGGCTCGGAGTGGGCGTACGGCGGCCACCCGTACGCCTTCACCGGCGTCTTCGAGATATCGCCCAGGGACGAGCGCGAGCTGGGCGAACAGTTCCGCTTCCGGTGAGTGTCCACACACACACACACACACACACACACTACACAGGGCGTGCAGGTCCACGGCTCGGAGTGGGCGTACGGCGGCCACCCGTACGCCTTCACCGGCGTCTTCGAGATATCGCCCAGGGACGAGCGCGAGCTGGGCGAACAGTTCCGCTTCCGGTGAGTGTCCACACACACACACACACACACACTACACAGGGCGTGCAGGTCCACGGCTCGGAGTGGGCGTACGGCGGCCACCCGTACGCCTTCACCGGCGTCTTCGAGATATCGCCCAGGGACGAGCGCGAGCTGGGCGAACAGTTCCGCTTCCGGTGAGTGTCCACACACACACACACACACACTACACAGGGCGTGCAGGTCCACGGCTCGGAGTGGGCGTACGGCGGCCACCCGTACGCCTTCACCGGCGTCTTCGAGATATCGCCCAGGGACGAGCGCGAGCTGGGCGAACAGTTCCGCTTCCGGTGAGTGTCCACACACACACACACACACACACTACACAGGGCGTGCAGGTCCACGGCTCGGAGTGGGCGTACGGCGGCCACCCGTACGCCTTCACCGGCGTCTTCGAGATATCGCCCAGGGACGAGCGCGAGCTGGGCGAACAGTTCCGCTTCCGGTGAGTGTCCACACACACACACACACACTACACAGGGCGTGCAGGTCCACGGCTCGGAGTGGGCGTACGGCGGCCACCCGTACGCCTTCACCGGCGTGTTCGAGATATCGCCGAGGGACGAGCGCGAGCTGGGCGAACAGTTCCGCTTCCGGTGAGTGTACACACACACACACACACACACACACGTGTTCCACGGCGGGGTACAGACAGCACGGCTCGGAGTGGGCTGTCTGACAGGAGCGCCAGACCTTCCGCACCTTTCATTTCACCTCCGTGTCTTGACCATGGGAGTGTCACGAACGAATTTGCCTAGCTACAGACTTCTTTTTCAATCGGTCCCTCACTACTGAGGACCGCGGTCAGCGGAATCCCTCAAGCGGTCGATTCCGCTCCGGACTAGCCCTCACCACCTGGCAGAATTTTGAGGAATAAATGGCCTCTTTCACTTGGTCAGATCATCTTGTTAGCCATCTTCCGCGTGTTCTCCTGCCCTCGATGTTGCCAACAATAGCCAGCTTTTCGGTTGCTATCCCCTCTTCGCTTAGTGATGAAGTAAATAAATCTCAATAAAGTAGAAAAAAGGTATTTTTTAAACGGACTAACCTTTTCGCAGCTAACAGGTACAAATATTTCTGTCATTTTGTCAATGAGTGACCTTCCAAAACTGTACCTAATATGCAATACATTTTAAACTTTGTTAATAATTAAGTATATGTGACGTTTTCAACGAAAAGGATCCTCTTTGGCGCTTACAAATGGACAAAATTTGATTGCTTTTTTCTTATTATGTTAATCTCCTCCTTATGACATAAAAAATATATATATAGTTGTCCGTGAGTGTTGTACGTGTAGTTGTAGGGAGACCAGGATTGCGTCTTTCGAAGCTCGCCATTCGCGGCGATCTCTTTAAGACCTTTCTTCACTTCCACCTTTTTATACAGATAACCTAACTCATTTCTCCAGCTCTACAGTACTCGCAAGGTTGACCGAAGGTGTTTGAGGAGGTTTTCGCTACGAAGTGTCCCTCCACATTATCATATTGGCCCAACTTTGGTCAACTCCGCAATAAAGTGGATAACACAATTTATTTCACATATTTGTAGTCGTTTTTCGTAAGTGATTATCTTGTTTGTTACAGGCAAAGTGTACACATAGGATATACAAATTTCAGCGAAGAAGAAGTGAGACGGCTGGTTGCGGAATTAGGGAAACAATTTCGAGGTGACAGGTATGAAATGTTTTAATTAATCTCAAGTTATAAGATTACTCTTATTAATCCTTCAGACAACTCTAATAAACGACGGTTTTAACTGACGTTTTAACTTCTAACTCGCATTTGCCCGGTTTTTTTTTTAATTGATCACGCGGTTGACGCAGCGGCCTACTGAGCTGCTGGCGGTCCTGGGTTCGAGTCCCGCAAAGTCAAAGTCAAAGTATTTATTTGCTGGAATTACGGTACATAATAGATCTTATAAATTAAACATAAGGATCAGCATAATTCACCAATTTAGTGGCATGCAAATATTTTATAAACACAGAATAATGCATTAACCCCGCAGCAACCAAAACCCCGGATTTCATGACTACAAATTAATTAAAATATTCATTTAATGAGTAAAAACATCTGTCTTTAAGCCAATGCCTAAGTTTTACCAGGAATAATTTGAGTGGCAAAGCTCTTAAATCTAAAGGGATCCTGTTATATATTTTCCAGACATCATTAAACAGTTTTTGTTACAAGTACATATCTATCTATATAAGTATGTTTATCGTCGTCAAGTGCCCATAACACAAGCCTACTAGAGCTTACTGTGGGTCTAGATCGATTTGTGTGAGGTTTTCCGATATATATGTATTAATTTTTAAATGCAACCAGTGAATATTGTGGTTCTCATTGCAGATACCACCTTATGAACAACAATTGCAATCACTTCACATCGGCGTTCTGTTTGGTACGTATTGTGTTATACCGAATATTCTATTAAGTATTGAAAACATTTCAAGAAATTCACTGCCTCTATTTTATTCTGTTAAATGCTACTAATGTGTGATTGTTACACAGGCGTTATCACTACATAGTATGAAACAAAGTCGCTTCCTTCTGTCTGTCCCTATGTATGCTTAGATCTTTAAAACTACGCAACGGATTTTGATGCGGTTTTTTTAATAGATAGTGATTTAAGATGAAGTTTTATATGCATAATACATGCATAATTTCATAAGGTCGCTATTAAAATTATTCAAAATCAAAATCAAAAATGTGTATTTGGTAAACTATACTTAATTGTTACATACAATAGTGACCGGTCCCTCCTGGTAAGTATGACAATACTTGTGTTAGGAGGTTCCGCTCCTCCCCGGAGTTGTTATATAATAATTAATAAGTTACAACCACAAGTATAAACATGTTAATGAGTAGGTAGGTATAGGTATAGGTACAACTATAACATAAAATGAACATTAATTGTTCCTAAGCCGTTACTAAAAGCTATTCGTTTTTTCTTTTATTCCATTTCGTAACGTACGTTTTTAGGCGCTGTGTGACAAACCGATACCGGCGTGGGTGAACCGGCTCGCGTACGTCAGCTCCTGTGTGCCATTCCTACAGCGATGCCTGCCCAAGTAAGTACATTTATTACTCAACATTCTAGGACGAAGGTGTATACCGTCGGGGATAGTGCAATACCGCGTGAATAACAGCTGTCGATAAAGTTCTCATTTCAATAAAATGCTTGGCACTTGTTTGAATTTGTATATTGATTCGTATCTACACTTGTTACTTACGCGGTATTGCACTATCCCCGACAATACGTAACCCACTTTTGGTTGAAGGAGTCCGTAATAGACGAGAATGCATCGTCAGGCAAGCACAAAGAATAGTACATTACTGCAGACGCCGGGAAATAAGGGCTTGCCGGCTGAGTAGGTATAGACGGCCGACCGTAAGGGAGGCCGTCTAGTGATACGAAGCCGGCAAGCACTTTTCACGGCTAAGGCATGTATAGTGCTTTTCTCAAACATATGCAATGAAATAAAAAAAATACACCACTCAAAAAAACATAATTTAGCTGTTCAGCCAGTTCATGAACACAGACGCCATGTTTAAAAAAAGTATTTTTAATTTTCCCTCCAATCCCTCTATATTTTTTTCTTTAATAAGTTTTCCACGTGTGTCGTGCTCGAATATTAGGGCCATTATACACAACCTGATAATAAGAATCTCAATTTCCATGATAAATAAAATAACGAAAGAGGATTTTTAATATTGTCTATGGTCTCTGGTGACTTACGTATAGACAGTATTTTAAATTTATTCATCAACACATTGGAATCATACAGATTTGTATTCTTAATATCAGTTCGTGTGTACTAGGCATTAACGCGGATATTGTTGGTCCGATGGCTGAATGGGTAACCACTAGAAAAAAAAAAAAAACAGCTGTTCATAAACACAGACGCCATGTTTACATTAAAATTAAAAACAAATTACTTTCCGGCCTAGGCCTTCAATTTTGTATGAAATTCCTTTCCAGTTGTCTCGAATTGTTCCGCCCGAAGTGTGATACTTCGAAGCCTGTTACAACGCACGTTATGACGACATTTCATTACATGTTTGAGAAAAACCTATTTTCAAGGGCATGCTACAATTAAATTCAATTTAATAAATACCATAAACAGAATTTGTATTGTTGTATGTATGTTGTTGTCCAGAGTGGCTAACCGGTGTGCAATAATGAGGATTCGTATTGTACTGTTGTATGTATTTTGTTGTCCAGAGAGTGGCTGACCGGTGTGCAATAAAGAGGATTTGTACTGTATTTTTGTATGTCTGTTGTTGTCCAGAGAGTAGCTGACCGGTGTGAAATCCATTAACATGGCCATTTTCGATATGATAAAAAAAGTCCTAGCGAACATGAACAATAGATTACCGGTATCTGCCATCTAGGTATATGGACATGACAAAAGCCTTCGACTTTGTTGATCATGAAATATTTTTGAATAAAATGTATAAATATGGAATTAGGGGAAATGTTCATGAATTAATCAAATCGTATCTTAGTAACAGGAAACAAGTCACACAAATTACAAGAATTGACACTGAATCAAAGGAAGAGATCATATACTCATCAAGTTCTAGAGAAATTCGGTACGGCGTCCCTCAAGGGAGTATCTTAGGACCCCTGTTATTTATAATATATATTAATGATCTACCGAAAATTACTGAACATCATATGGTTTTATTTGCCGATGACAGTACTATTATATTCACTGACACACAACCCGAAACAGTTGAGTCGGAACTGTCAAATCTACTATACAATGGCTTGTAGACAACAATCTCAAAGTAAATCTGACCAAAACTCATATTATGCATTTCAAACAGAGACGCAATAATATACAAAACCCTAGTATTACTTATAAGGATGTTAATATTTCAGAAGTAGACAGCACAAAATTCTTAGGCCTTGTATTGGATCAAAGTCTGTCATGGAAATTTCAAATTGACACTGTGTGTAAAAAACTTAGTAGCTTTTCGTATGCTCTGTATATGCTACGGAAGATAGTTGGAGAACCGGCTTTGTTGACTGCATATCATGCATACGTCTCTTCAACATTAAGATATGGGATAATATTCTGGGGTAACTCTACTGATAGGGAATTGGTATTTAAGGCGCAGAAAAAATGCATAAGAGCAGTAATTTCGTAGACTTAAATATTCTCACCTTCCCTAGTTTATACATATTTGAAGTGGCTTTGTTTGTGAAATCAAATCCTAATGAATTTCAGTATTTTTCAAGTAGAAGATTAAAAAACAAGTTGTGTGCAGCCCCATCTAAGACAAGACTGATGTCAAAAAATATTATAGGAATGGCCCCAAAAATTTTTAACCATCTACCTGCTAATATTAAGGAAAAAGAAAATGTATTAGAATTTAAGCGGGCTTTAAATAGATTTCTGGCTCAAAAAGCTTACTATTCTGTCAACGAATACTTAAATGATAACACTAATCTACAACAATGAGCATGTTAGCTGTAAGATTTTGTATGCCTCGAGGCAGAACAGAGCTGGACTAACTTATATGTACCTACCATCTAGCATAATTACTTACATTATGTGTATACCTACTGTTCACAAATAAATGATTTGTATTTGTATTTGTGCAATAAAGACGATTTGTATTGTATTGTTGTATGTTGTTATTGTCCAGAGAGTGGCTGACCGGTGTGCAACAAAGAGGATTTGTATTGTATTGTTGTATGTTGTTATTGACCAGAGAGTGGCTGACCGGTGTGCAATAAAGAGGATTCGTATTGTATTATTGTATGTATGTTGTCCAGAGAGTGGCTGACAGGTGTGGAATAAAGAGGATTTGTATTGTATTGTTGTATGTCTGTTGTTGTCCAGAGAGTGGCTGACAGGTGTGGAATAAAGAGGATTTATATTGTATTGTTGTATGTTGTTGTTGCCCAGAGAGTGGCTGACAGGTGTGGAATAAAGAGGATTTGTATTGTATTGTTGTATGTCTGTTGTTGTCCAGAGAGTGGCTGACCAGTGTGCAATAAAGAGGATTCGTATTGTATTATTGTATGTATGTTGTTGTCCAGAGAGTGGCTGACCGGTGTGCAATAAAGAGGATTTGTATTGTATTGTTGTATGTCTGTTGTTGTCCAGAGAGTGGCTGACCAGTGTGCAATAAAGAGGATTCGTATTGTATTATTGTATGTATGTTTTTGTCCAGAGAGTGGCTGACCAGTGTGCAATAAAGAGGATTCGTATTGTATTATTGTATGTATGTTGTTGTCCAGAGAGTGGCTGACCAGTGTGCAATAAAGAGGATTCGTATTGTATTATTGTATGTATGTTGTCCAGAGAGTGGCTGACCGGTGTGCAATAAAGATAATTTGTATTGTATTAGTGTATGTCTGTTGTTGTCCAGAGAGTGGCTGACCGGTGTGCAATAAAGACGATTTGTATTGTATTGTTGTATGTTGTTATTGTCCAGAGAGTGGCTGACCGGTGTGCAATAAAGAGGATTTGTATTGTATTATTGTATGTATGTTGTTGTCCAGAGAGTGGCTGACCAGTGTGCAATAAAGAGGATTCGTATTGTATTATTGTATGTATGTTGTTGTCCAGAGAGTGGCTGACCGGTGTGCAATAAAGATAATTTGTATTGTATTGTTGTATGTCCGTTGTTGTCCAGAGAGTGGCTGACGCCGGCCGCGCTGCAGCATTCGCTGGCGGCGCACTCTCGCTCGTCGTCGCCGCACACGCCGCAATAGCACGTGAGTACGCGCATATACAGGGCGTAACGTTTATATCCGTCAGTATGGGGAAGTCTCAAACTATAAGGCATACGAAAATCTGTTCTTAGGAACCATGTCAACGGTTTTAGTAACAAGGAAGACCGTATACGAATTTCATGATATGTAAAAGAGGTTAATGAGTATTTAAATAAAAACCTGGTTTAAACCTAAACCCATTGTCAAGATTAACTTTTCAATTGGACTTTCAGATGCCGTGGTGCGTTCGCTGGGCGAGGTGAGTGTTCCGTAGCCTGTTATTGTCGAGTACAACTTTTGATATTGTACCATTCATACAAAGATCAAAGTAAAAAGAAAAATGTTAATGCAGGTACAGTATAATAAAAATGTGGTGTACCCACATTCAAAATATTGAGACATAACTTGTTTCATAAATGTATAGCTACTTTTGATGCTGACTGTACAACTTAACAGAGTACATAAGGGCCAGTTATTTCGAATGTAAGCGTATAGGGATTTGGGCGTTTCTCTAGGGGATTTCAAGTTTCGGTGCCGTTTTTAATCTTGTTTTGATGTCTTTTCAGGTGTCAAAACGTGAATTAAATGGATTTGCAAGTAACTGGAAACATGTATAAATAAGTATAACTCAATAACGAAACATGGTCCAGTTCACAATTGTGTATGTGTTTCACTTTATGAAAACAGTTTTTGTCGAGTAAAATGTGTACCTACATTTGAATGAAAGGTGTGGGTATATAATTTTTATTTTATAAAATGTGTACACATTGTGAACATGACTGCGTACACTGGATGTCTGCATTGGTTAGCATATGACAGGAAGAACAATACACTCACGAGTAATGAACGTATACATTTTGTACAAAATACTATACAAAGTGTACAAATTTTCATTGCTAATGGCTGCGTTTTCAGATGAGTACGATATTAGGCTAAAATTGATTCTAAATCACACATGAAAATAAAATTATTATATGTCTCCGATAGTAGGAGCAAATAATACATTATTATGTACAAATTGGTACACAATTGTACATAATAATGTATTATTGGAAAATTGTGTAAACTTTTGAGAACAATGTTTAATGATATCTCGATGATGCCATAATAGTAAATTGCATTACGCATAATAAGTGCAGTTCATGTAACTTTAGAGAGAGACATGTGATTTAATGTTGCCCATAAAACTGTCCACTGCTTAACTTTGATGTAATGTGTAAATTGTATAATACAATAAATCTTATATATCGCAGCAATAACCCATTTTCACCAAACCAATGCCACTTAATATCGTATTCACCGTATTTACTATCCAAAGTAAACTAATAATAAAGGTTTAATATAGTTAATAAAATACGTAGTTTTAGTGGTCCGTCCGTTGAGAGTTCTTATTAGACATATTTAGGCTGAATTTTACTAAAATCCGTTATTCAGTAAGAACAAATTTTTCAATGTCCAATTTCAGTTGTTAATAGTAACGCTGGCAATGTTGGCCTTTAGGTCGTTAATCAAAGATAGACAAAGCATGTTGGAATCGTGGTTCAATCTCAAAAAGCTGATTCGAAAAGGTTATTTTACCTTGCTCGCTGAAGTAAAGAGAATAATATTCCGTCTAACCTGAATTCATGTATAATATCCGGGATGTATTGTAATGATAATCTAAATTGATTTCGGATTTTAGTAAAATGAAGCATATTGGTTTTAGGACACAAGCGCTAAAACACTAATATAACTGTAAATTAATAAACTACTTAGATAAATTAACCTGTATTTGTTATTAATAATAAATAGGTAAATGTGCTTGTGTCCTTTATGCCGATTACTTAATGGACTGTGTGCATTGTGACCGGTGTACATTAATTGAACGTGTATGTATTGACTTTCATTCCTAAGGTTTTCAATAAAGTGCCATCGGATATAATCGTGGAAAATTCTAGTTCATATTTGTAAAATATTTAAAATTTATATTTAAATATAAAAAGTTGTTGTGCGGACGTTTTTAATAAGTGTGACCCTCTTTATAGAACTTTTGTTGATATTTAATGTGAAAAGTATTTTTATAAGATTCTCAAGTGTTCCAAAAATTATGTTTAAATAATATCATTTCTGCACAATAACTGGGTAATTTATTAATTTTAAAGCGGTTTTTTGGCTTGTAGCGAAACTTATGGTAAAGTTTCTATAAATATTGATTCTAAATCGTACTATTTGACAATGCGCCAAACTTAATAATACAGTTTCGAAATCGAAAATAATCAAATCGATCATTGTCGTATTGTATAGATAGGTGATGACAATCTAACACTATCTGTTCCAACGTCGATTTTATGAATTATTAATTTAATTGTATGTGTACACATTCTGCCATTTTTGTCAACCTGAGAGTACCGATACTCTTACCATATATAGGTATACTACCCCAGTTATATTTTGCCAAATAAATACTTATCAAGTGCACCAAAAAGTTATTGTTAATGCGTCTTAATATATTGAATGGAATTAAACTTGGTGGTGATTGTTCATTTCAATTTCTTTTGATAATGACCACTCTGATTATTGTAAATAACAAGATAAGGAGTCAGCAATATCTATCCACAGGTTAAATTATGTAACTAAATATGTCAGTCTCATATGCTCTCGTAAAATAACGGATATACACATGCTATCGCAAATTTCAATGACATCATATTCCGAACTTATGATACCACTAATCCTTGCAAGAAAATATATTGTAAGTACATAGTACATTTTTGTATTTTGAGAACTATGAAATAAGTTTGGGAAAAAAGGCACGTAGATAAATATGATACTTTAAACGTTTTGGCTAGGAATGCTGACGAGCAGACTTTTGTCTAATATTTTAATTGCTATTTTAAATATTTATGTTATCTTTACTTGTGTACGTGCTCTTCAACCATGACAATAATAATGAAGATCGCTGCACCTCGTAGAAATTAATGTATGTTTTATTTCATTATTATAAATATTAAATGCGTGTTGGTTTTATGTGATTTGTCATCGCATTTATTGCCTTTAATAAAGACTAATTAACAAAGGACAAAATAGGAGGACGTTCTCAAGTCGACGTGAGTATCTTTTAAGGTCGATTTGTACATTCTTAAAGTGAGTTAAATAGAATTAAAGCTTTCAACGTAGCATTTTAAATATGTATTGGTTTTATTGTAATTTAGTTTCAAAACTTTTGCTTGTATATTTAAGTTAGTTTTTTAATATGTATGTTTTATTTTATGTAGGTATTTCTTTTAAATCTACAATAATAGGTACAATCTTCCATAGCAGAAAATACACTAACATAGTTATAAGTAAATAGAAATAAATGATGATGCATTTGGGAAGTGTGCTTATATTATTATATGGATTGTCGAGTGTTCAAGTTTTGCGTGTGGTCCATAAGTGCTAACCTTATACATTATTGACTTCAGATTTTTAAACCATTTATTCGACTTGTATGATAAATGAAAAAGGTTAAAGATTGAGAATTGTTTGGCGGTTACAAGTTGAAGTAGTCAAATTCTGGTTTTTGCATTTATATGTATATTTATTTGTATGAGCCATGGTTGCATTTTCTCTTATGTACTTGAAACATCTTTGTACGATGTTTTTTTCTAGTTAAGAAATTTAGTAGGTAGTATATTGAAGTTTTTCGATTTCATGTTGATGTAGTTTTGGGTGCGTACTAAAAATCTATTTTTATTAAATATGGTAACTATTACTTAACTTGTGAGTACGTTGTAACGAAATATTTTAGATTAATCATAATCTGTTGTGTATATTCTAACGGAGGTTGAAAATTGTCGATAATATGCGTCGCTCACTCAACATTTAATGTTTTTCACAGTATTGTCATAATGAAAAAGAATATTGGCAATAGTACAATTTTTGAATAAATAAACAATGTGAGAAACCAATGATGTTTTGTTTCCTTGCTTCCGATTTTAATAGGGAAAAATAATAATTCGGGATTTTGAAACGTAGTTTTATCTCACTATAAGGATGTTCCTATTCAACGTAATTTAAAATATTGTAAAGCCTGACCAGAAATATATGAGGATGCGCCACATTGCGGAATTTCACTGGAACTAATTTCTTACACTGGCACTGATTTTATGATGGTTTGTCAATAATGTCAATGTCATTCGTGGTGGTTTCTTTAAAAGCATAGATATAGTATAGTAGTTATAGATTTGCCACAGAGCGACCAGGCGTAAGAGAAAGACATATAATGACGTCAAAATGTCGGGTTGCCATGGTCGCAAAAAAAACCCCATAAAAAGTGGTTAGAGAGAAACGTTCCAAGTACTCGAATTCACAACATTTATTTTTTTTTACTCATTTTCCAATAACCTCAAATAAATGATAAAAAAATTATGTATTCCCTTTTTATATTTTTGAAAATATTCCAATTAACGATTAAAAATCTATTTGTTCCTCATTTTAAAAGACCATAGGCGAAAGGTAATTGGTCACAGCGCAGTACCTAAATCATAAGTCGGACAATTACTAAGGCGGATTTAGTATAAAAATTGTAGCGCTGTTCTTTTATAGGCTACGACTGTCAATTTTCCACAAGGTGTCGTCATTTGAGTGCTGATTGATTTGAGTTTTAGACGACGCTGCTTTCACATTTATATTTAGTATTTTCAAAACTAGTCCGTATAATCAAATAAATATAATATACTTGGGTTCTCTGATAATAAAAGTAATGAAATTAGTTTAAACTTTAAATAATATGTATTTACAACAATTGTTTCTAAACAAAATTTTTGATTTGCTCTTGAATACTGTAGAATTTTTCTGGCCAGTACTAAAAAAATAGGATGAAACTTCTTCTTTCTTCTTTTTCTTCTATTTTACTCACTACTCAGGATACTTTTAATCCATCGTGACAGTCCACGTTCATGGACGCACCGCCTTATTGGGACATTCTGTAACAAAGCAAAATTAAATAGTAAAATTGTAAACGACATAAGTAGATAGGATATCACCAATACTAGTTGCTAAAAAATCAAATTTTTCTCAGGCCTAGTTTATAATTTTTACACGGTTCTTTCTCTGTCGGAATCGGAGAACTGAAAATATCAATTTGCTATAGATTCCCCAAATATGGGGGTAATTTTTATTTTATATCTAGGCATCCCCAAATTGGATTATAAACCGACTGATTTATTTAGACGTCTATGTTAGCTGGCTTCTATCGTAGATTTATGCTACGCAATTTGACCGATTTGCAATATTGACATGTCAAAATGCTCCGAGTTATTTTGAAAATAATTTACAGATTTTTCCTATTTTATCAAGTTTTTTCATGATAAAACTAATGATTTAACTTTGTAACTTGATTCTTGTGAGATTTGAGAAAGAAATAGGTGATCAAAACACAAAGAAACTTGTACTTACGCATGAAATGTAAAATCCGCTTATTTTCGTTAACTGTTGCTTTTCCAACCAAGCACTGAACACCCCACCATTTTTGAGGCTACACACAAACACTCCACATCCGTTAATATGTCATTTATCTGGTAATAACAATTATTTAATACACAAAATCTTCTATTTCTATACCGCTTTTGATACTACCTGATTGTTTTGCTTCGATTTTGAAGTGTGCCAATAACCCGACCATGAAAAAATGCTCGGTCGCTGATAAAGACAAAACATGACACTCTTTTCTATTTCTTCTTTTAGGAATCGCAATAAGGCTATCTTTATCTATCAAAGCGTGTCAGACCCTTGTTTAAAAGACAAATATTTAAAAATATCCAAAGAAAATGCCGAACACCATTCACAGTCGTGAACGTAATATTTTATAAATAAAGTGTACACGTGTTTAGTACACGAAAAACAGTCGGGGGGAAAAAAGAGTGCATTCCATTAACACATTCGCTACCGCGTAGCGCTACGGGCTACGCTCGTAGCCGATAGCATGGGAAAAGCGTATGTAGCGAAAACTTACTACGAGCAGAGCGCCCGGCTACCGGGTTGTTGGTGTCGAAAGTGTTAAATGATATTACGAGATTACCATAGGAACTGACAAGATATTTAAACTAATGCCATTATAATGGTTGCGATAGGTTGCAATCTCTTGACAATTCTCATATATTTCTGGTCAGTCTGAAGTTTTGAAGTTTTTAAGTGGCTCTTACTTTCTTTGAGCAGTAAGTATATATTCGAGTTCACCCATATTTTTTACACTTGAGCCATTCTAACATCTCATCCAGTCATAGATATAGTATAGTAGTTATAGATTTGCCACAGAGCGACCAGGCGTAAGAGAAAGACATATAATGACGTCAAAATGTCGGGTTGCCATGGTCGCAAAAAAAAACCCCTTAAAAAGTGGTTAGAGAGAAACCAAGTACTCGAATTCACAACATTAATTTTTTTTTACGCATTTTCCAATAACATCAAATAAAGGATAAAAAATGTATGTATTCCCTTTTTATATTTTTGAAAATATTCCAATTAACGATTAAAAATCTATTTGTTCCTCATTCTAAAAGACCATAGGTGAAAGGTAATTGGTCACAGCGCAGTAAATCATAAGTCGGACTATTACTAAGGCGGATTTAGTATAAAAAATGTAGCGCTGTTCTTTTATAGGCTACGACTGTCAATTTTCCACAAGGTGTCGTCATTTGAGTGCTGATTGATTTGAGTCTTAGACGACGCTGCTTTCACATTTATATTTAGTATTTTCAAAACTAGTCCGTATAATCAAATAAAAATAATATACTTGGGTTCCCTGATAATAAAAGTAATGAAATTAGTTTAAACTTTAAATAATATGTATTTACAACAATTGTTTCTAAACAAAATGTTTGATTTGCTCTTGAATACTGTAGAATTTTTCTGGCCAGTACTAAAAAAATAGGATGAAACTTCTTCTTTCTTCTATTCTACTCAGGATACTTTTAATCCATCGTGACAGTCCACGTTCATGGACGCACCGCCTTATTGGGACATTCTGTAACAAAGCAAAATTAAATAGTAAAATTGTAAACGACATAAGTAGATAGGATATCACCAATACTAGTTGCTAAAAAATCAAATTTTTCTCAGGCCTAGTTTATAATTTTTACACGGTTCTTTCTCTGTCGGAATCGGAGAACTGAAAATATCAATTTGCTATAGATTCCCCAAATATGGGGGTAATTTTTATTTTATATCTAGGCATCCCCAAATTGGATTATAAACCGACTGATTTATTT
This sequence comes from Apotomis capreana, assembly GCA_947623375.1. Classification (NCBI taxonomy): domain Eukaryota; kingdom Metazoa; phylum Arthropoda; class Insecta; order Lepidoptera; family Tortricidae; genus Apotomis; species Apotomis capreana. Next base: position 8,094,681 of record OX392520.1, read on the forward strand.
AGACGTCTATGTTAGCTGGCTTCTATCGTAGATTTATGCTACGCAATTTGACCGATTTGCAATATTGACATGTCAAAATGCTCCGAGTTATTATGAAAATAATTTACAGATTTTTCCTATTTTATCAAGTTTTTTCATGATATAACTAATGATTTAACTTTGTAACTTGATTTTTGTGAGATTTGAGAAAGAAATAGGTGATCAAAACACAAAGAAACTTGTACTTACGCATGAAATGTAAAATCCGCTTATTTTCGTTAACTGTTGCTTTTCTAACCAAGCACTGAACACCCCACCATTTTTGAGGCTACACACAAACACTCCACATCCGTTAATATGTCAATTATCTGGTAATAACAATTATTTAATACACAAAATCTTCTATTTCTATACCGCTTTTGATACTACCTGATTGTTTTGCTTCGATTTTGAAGTGTGCCAATAACCCGACCATGAAAAAATGCTCGGTCGCTGATAAAGACAAAACATGGCACTCTTTTCTATTTCTTCTTTTAGGAATCGCAATAAGGCTATCTTTATCTATCAAAGCGTGTCAGACCCTTGCATCCAGTAGACCACAGACCCGTTGGACGTATGCTTGCATTTTCCCCCATTTGCTAGTATATAACTCGTTATTCACCTTGCGAAACGCCGGGTCGCTTTGAAAAATCAAACGGGGAATGTTAATAACCCTTAAATGCATGGTGTGCATGCAGGGTTAAATCTGCCACCGATATTGCGACCAGTAACAGTATGATTCGCAAAAACTACGAAGCGTTTCGAGAAAAGGTACATAGTGCTTCTCTTGGCGATAATACTTGTGTTAGGAGAAAAAGTGTTAAGAGTCTATTTGATTAGGGGAATTAGGGTAAATATAAGGCAATAAAACTAGCCAAGACCTTATTGAAATACAATTTATTATAATAAAATCATTTACATCAGTATGATGACATCCAACTAAATTACCCACAGCTCTAAGACTAAATCGTTTGTACACCGAAACTCAACGCTTGCGAACACACACACACCCCCGTTACTTATCGTAACTAGTCAATTGCCTTACAATTAATTACTTAATTATACATTGCAAAGTTTACGAGTAGATATAAACCTATGATTGAATGGTGCGAGAAACTGAAGTAAAAAGAGCTTTAAATTGCGAAGTGCAGACGCAAGTTGCTCCCAATGGTACCATTGGATGAGATTACTACACGTTTCACTTCGACGGGTATAGCCGTCGATTAAAAGGGTCACGTTTTAGCGTGGTAAAACGTGTTATTTCATTATCATACCTAGGATAACTCGGGGCACGTTCTAGGGATAGGATATCGATAAAAAAGATGTCGATATAATTAAATTAATATATGTGGTCAATGAACATTCTGGATTACTATAGAGGTTCGATGTCATATCTGATCTGATATCAAGCCTCTTAAATTAAGATAATAAAAGAATGAGGATGTCATTTCAATCAAAATGTCAATTTACGTATATTATGAAAATTATTTTAAAATAAACATGTAAATACACGTTTTAATATGTTTATTTTTTCATTTCAAAATGTGGAGAAATAAAGTAATATTTATTTATGTCGATGACAATTAGATGTTGACAGTAACATCGATATATTTTTTTGTCGATAAAATATTTTGCTACGTCACTTTCGTATAGGTGCCCCGAGCTATCCTAGGTATGTTCATTATTATCAAATAGTATCTATTATTAAAGATTTCAGCCCTTTAAAAGGTCCATGCATAAGTTTATTTCTTTTGCTTTGGCTTGGCTGATTAAAGAAAACAAGTACTATTTCGAACTTTAAACAAAAAAAAATGTTATTTCATAGTATGCTCTCAATAATACAATCGTAATAACTAACTTCCATATTGCATACAGACGCCTATAAAAATACTTTTGTCAATTGTTTTACTTATAACAGAACAGTTTTAAAATTCCTATCTAAATTATTATATCGCCGCGTGACAACCAAAACTAACTAAGTAAGGTCAATGTGGGCAAGACCGGCATATCTCATTTAAAATAAATTTTGGTCAGTCTGTATAGGGTTATTATTTCTTTCAGGATAATCGGCTTAGTTTTATATGATGAAAAATATAATATATTATACTGCCGTTAAAACAAATTGGCCAAAAAAGCATAACTTTTGTGCAAAAAGAGGTTTTTTTAAAAACTTGGCTAGTAGACGGTCTTCCCTAGTTAAATAAGGTAAGACCGTCTACTACACATTGCCGCCATATTTATAAGCGGAAAGGCATGTAAATGACCTTGTGAGATTATTTTTTTTATGCCATTGCAAAATGTGTTTAAAGTTCTGGGAAAAGGAGTTGCAATTTCATTTTATCCATATTTTTCTGTTTTTAAGGCAAGATCGGCATATGGGTGTAAAAAGAGATTGTCAACCTTTTTTAAAGTTCAAAGTAAAACAGCAAAATAAGCGCAAACATTTAATAAAAATGACAATTCGTTATTTTATAACAAAATAAGCTTAAAATATTCACAGTATTTACTCATTAATTGAACACCAATTACTTAAAAGATCACAAAAAATAGTTATAAGTAATTAAAGTAGTAAGTATTGTGTACTGACCACAAATACATCTTTTAGTGAGTAAAAAATGTGTAGTCAACCATGGCCATTCCTGGTCGTTCAAAAGCTCAAATATGTCTTTCGTTAAAAAGCAATACAGCAGGCAATCCAAGCATCTCAAAAATCCGGTGAACTATCTGAAAAAGAAATGTCTATCGTATATCTATGACTATCCTGTATTAAAACGGTTTTAAGTACTTTGTTTAAGAGTTGTCTATTTGATCATTTTTTTCCATACAAACGTTGACCCCCGATAACGACCAAAACTAGACAGACGTAGATGAAATTTGGTAAGTATGAACTGGACGTAATTATCTATGCCTCTGGTTTTTCAGATTTTCGTATAAATTTGTAATGTGAGAATTGACAGGATCTTAAAAGTCGAGAAAAAAAATTGACAACTTTGCACAGGAAATACAGACCAGGTAACAAAGCATTTTCGCAAAATTCGAAGAAACCATCGGCATAGAAAAAAATAATGATTATCCTAAATGCAAAATATCATCGCTTTCTGTGCTGCACTTTGCGTACAATGAGGGGTCAACGAAACCCAGAATTCCACCCCCGAATCTATAGCTATCTCGACAGACGTTGACGGCGAGTCTCGCGGGCGATAAAGATAGCACTATCACGCGACGGAGAGTGTAGTTGTAAGTATATGAAACGAGATTATTAATTTCATTGCTAAAGGTTGGTAACATCTGGTTCAAGGCAAGACCGGCACATGACGGTCTTCCCTTGAACATTTTAGACGGTCTTTCCAACTAGATATTTTTAAGGTTATAAACATTCGGTACCAAAATCCACAAAATTAATGCGTTATGGCTACATTAAAATCATGAAACATGTAAAACAATTATCAAACAACATTATTACTTACTTCAATAACAAATATTTCGGCTTTTTATATTTTTTTTCATTTATTTACGGAAGCACGTTGCACTCACTTTTTAACTTCGACACACAACTGAACTTGAGAGTCGAGTTGCGACCGTTGTCTCCGTCATAGCGACACCTATCCTAGAGTAAAATAACTAGGGCAAAAGCCTGCTTTACCAACCGAGTTCTAAGTGGCGCGCAAATAGAAATACAAGAGATATGCCGTGTAGACGGGCTTACCTTATAGACGGACTTACCCACATTGACCTTACACTTTTTTGCCACAGCCAAATTTCGACTTGTCCAATGGAACTGATCCCTAGGCCGAATAAAGACTATCTGATTCGTTATGGAAATCAAGATATTTAGTTGCAATGCTGAGTAGGTTTATAGAGACATTAAGTTTTTTTTTTTTAATTAAGTAATTAACTTAATACAGATAATCGTTGTTAATATAAACAACATTTACTCTTTCACGGCAGCCAAAAATCGTTAATCTTATTAACTATGGCGATTATAATCAAAATTTGGATTTATAAAATCAAAAAAATACCAAACCACGTTTATCTGCTGTGTCCATTTGGTATTTAGTGAGGTTTGGTTGCCCCCCCGACGATATTAGTGCGAGTGAATTTCGTTTCATCTCATCAGTGTGTTGGTGACCAAAAACACTGCAGTGCATCAAATATATCCAAGCATGATCATGATCGAATAAGTAAAGATAAGTAAGTTTTACAGTGCTAGTATACATTTGATGTTTTACGTCCCTAAATATACTTAAAATCTTTCCTAACATGTGCGAAACCCTCAGTGCATATTCTAAATGTTCCCCTGTGAGATCCTATTGTTTATCAGTTCAAATATCAGGACCCGAAAATGAAATATGTAATACTAATGAGAAACTGTTTCTTTTTATTTTAGAAATTCTAAATTGAGTTCATATAAACATATTAATAAAAACCTAATAAATACTATACGTTGGCTTTTTCGAACTACAATTTCAACAAATAACAAATAGGGACTTGAACTGCCACTGATACAATCTTTCGCTTATTGCGGTTTCTCTATTACATAGTATTTTGCTTTAGAATGACAGTGCTTTTAGGTGCAAAGAACTGGCAGGCACTCTGGTGTATTCAGAACCCTTAACGACTCGCAAAACGATCAAACGAGATAGGCAAGGCCTTAGTCTTCATTAATTAGACACTGTATAGTGTATACCTGTCTAATCTTACGTAAAAAGAATTGGTCACGTAAAAAGAACTCTTACGTGGGATCAAGTATACGCAGCGGCATCCAACGTTTTATCATGCTAATAAATGGGCATCAGACTTCTGGCAGCACGGTAGGACTTTAAGAGAGCTATGGATACAATTCATACTCGTAAGTGTATTTAATTCGCAATTTTTATTTTACAGTTAAGGACAGTCGGATGAATATACAAGGCTTGATTTGCGTATGCATTGTTTTATTCGTCATCATGAAGTACTTAAATATTTAAGACTTTTTGCGAGTTTTCCGGAGTAAATTGATCGATTATTCAATAATGACTAGAAAATGCATGATATTGAGAATTAATCTAGGAGTTTGTAATATTACACAAATTTTATTTTATTTATAATTTTAGTTATTTAATGCTTGGGAATGTTAGCCATAATAACCATAAAGGCACTTTGGAACGAAATAGATGAATTAGTATGAATTGTATTTTAATGTTTACTAGCGACCCGCCCCGGCTTCGCACGGGTGCAATGCTGATACTAAATATAATATGCATATATTATACATAAAAAACCTTCTTGAATCACTCTACTTATTAACCCAGTAATGGGCACAGATCTGTGCGGTTCATTTGAACCTTACGTTAAAATATCAGATAGTTTCAATTAGCAAATTTTTGACATGACATAAGAGGGATTCAAAAAAGTGCATCAAAATCCGTTGCATAGTTTTAAAGATCTAAGCTTACATATGGACAGACATCAGGAAGCGACTTGTTTTATTCTATGAAGTGATACCGGCTCCACAGGTATCTAAAGACCTACCGGGCTATAAGAAGTCCGATGCCTACTAACCTAGAGATGTACCATTCTCAAAAACCTTTCACGATTTGTATGGGACATGTTCTCGAGAACAGCACATCTCTATACTAACCACTCAATTGTTTCGAATTGGACGTATTTATGCAAACAGGAACCAGTCCACATATCAAAACCGTTTACCATGTAACCATAGCATAAAGTACAAACGTTTAATGTGGGTTGGTTACCTTTTGCATAAATACGTCCAATTATGAGTTGGACTCTATTTATATAATAAAATAAGCGCGATGACAGTTAGCGCGATACAGCAGTAGTTACCAAAAGCAATTTGTCTGATATTTATTTATTTTATTTATTATTTATTTATTAATTTGAGTGGCTAAAAATGTAATGTTTGTTATGGAAGGACGCCGCACGCTGCGTATAGCGTCTACAGTGCCGGTTTTAGCACTCCCAACGCCCTGAGATTTCTACGGTGCCCCCTAAACATGAGTTATTCGCAAAATTTTGTGAATTTACGAGTTAGGCCTCGCTCAAGGATATAAGGGGGTACTAAGCGTCTAGTAGGAGACCAAGACCTGTCACTAGCCTCACAGACGGGAACGTTTCACACACAACAGACGAGGGAAGGTTCGTAGCTACATGTCAGGAGAGCGACCGCGGCGCGAGCTGCACTAGCGCCGGCTCTCGCGTCACTTCTTGTCCGCCACCGCGTTGTTCGCCGCGGCGTTAGCACCGTAGTTCTGAAACAAATTATATTAATTTAATATAAAAATTATTACATTTATTAATTTTTATTAAAGCTGAACATCTGCTAGCGTAAGTGTAGGGTGAGCATTTCTCAAAAAGTTTGTACACAATTAAGACAGAAAATTAAAGTCCAATATAATTTTCCTATTTTGTTACCAATTATTTTAGTAATTTTATATCAATGTTATGGTTATGTTCGGTAATTAAGGTTCTGTTATGCTTATACTTTTTTAATTATACATAATCTGATATCAATGTATTGGAAATCACAATAAAAATGGTAACAAAATAGGAAAATTATATTTGACTTTAACTTTCTGTCTTAATTGTGTACAAACTTTTTAAGAAATGCTCAGGGTAGGGTTTGAACCCGCGTTCCAACACGCCTAAGCCCTTACGCTAATGCCTTAAAGAAATGAAGCAACTAGTTGACAAATTCAATGGTTCGCGCATCGGTTTGGTAGTCTAATAGGTAGCCCGCCCGTGTTAGCCCATAAAGCCGTTAAAATGCGGATTCGAGCCCCGTCCGAACCGTTCACATTTAAGAAATTCGCTTCAATGTAAACAAATAAGAGTTATTTTATATTTGGGAACACCGCGGTCGTTCACCAACAAGATGGACAGATCAAGTAAAGGTCTCATCGACCTCTAAATTCTACTCGGTTGTAAGAGACGCGCTGGACAGAAACCGGTGGAGGCAGATCATCCGCGCCAGATGCACTGAAGCTGACCACGATCCCCAGACATGAGGGACCGACTCCAGCGAGAGAGAAGTTATTTATTTATATCATAAACTAGCGACGGCAACTTGGTTCACGTGGTGAGGAAAACATACAACGTGGTTCTTGGCTTTAAGTAATGATATGCCGACGGCAACTTTCGAATATTGCGAAACTTTCCACATGGAATTTCTTGAACTTTTTCAAATATTCCTTTTTCTCAATTGAAATAATATATTATTTTGAATTTACCTGGTAATATTGCGCCCACTGAGCTTGCTGGTCCTGCGTGCTCGCTTGCCCCGCCTGCTGCTGATTTCCTTGTCCTTGCTGGTACTGCACAAAAAATATACTGTCAGCATAAATCTTCACCTGACGTTTGAAAAACTGATTGTATTGACAAATCTTGATTTATTAAATTAATTCTACAATCGTCTAGTCCTTTATTATTAGAAATCTTATTATTTCTTTACAAAAAATATTTTTAGCTGAATGCCGTTATGGTTCAGCGTTTCTTCGGTTGTGGTTTCCTGCAGCGCCTAAAACTTTGCAGTTAGGTGTGTATTTTTTATTTTATTTGCATATTGCATAATTACGGAATTTGATGACAGCTCAAATCAGCTACTCTTTATGAAGTCGTCCCCGTCGTGTTGCTGCTGCCACTGCTGCCACTGGTACCACTGCTGCCACTGCTGCTGCGTGGCCTGCTGGCCCTGACCCTGCTGTCCCACCTGCCCCTTGGCGACGGCGTTGTTCGCATTAAGTGTATGAGTAAAGTATATGAGTAGACACCCCAGGCCAGCCCTGTTGCTGCTGCCACTGCTGCCACTGGTACCACTGCTGCCACTGCTGCTGCGTGGCCTGCTGGCCCTGACCCTGCTGCCCCTGCCCCGCCTGCCCCTTGGCCACGGCGTTGTTCGCATTAAGTGTATGAGTAAAGTATATGAGTAGTCACCCCGGGCCAGCCCTGCTGCTGCTGCCACTGCTGCCACTGGTACCACTGCTGCCACTGCTGCTGCGTGGCCTGCTGGCCCTGACCCTGTTGCCCCACCTGCCCCTTGGCCACGGCGTTGTTCGCATTAAGTGTATGAGTATAGTATATGAGTAGTCACCCCGGGCCAGCCCTGCTGCTGCTGCCACTGCTGCCACTGGTACCACTGCTGCCACTGCTGCTGCGTGGCCTGCTGGCCCTGACCCTGTTGCCCCACCTGCCCCTTGGCCACGGCGTTGTTCGCATTAAGTGTATGAGTATAGTATATGAGTAGTCACCCCGGGCCAGCCCTGCTGCTGCTGCCACTGCTGCCACTGGTACCACTGCTGCCACTGCTGCTGCGTGGCCTGCTGGCCCTGACCCTGTTGCCCCACCTGCCCCTTGGCCACGGCGTTGTTCGCATTAAGTGTATGAGTATACTATATGAGTAGTCACCCCGGGCCAGCCCTGCTGCTGCTGCCACTGCTGCCACTGGTACCACTGCTGCCACTGCTGCTGCGTGGCCTGCTGGCCCTGACCCTGTTGCCCCACCTGCCCCTTGGCCACGGCGTTGTTCGCATTAAGTGTATGAGTAAAGTATATGAGTAGTCACCCCGGGCCAGCCCTGTTGCTGCTGCCACTGCTGCCACTGGTACCACTGCTGCTGCGTGGCCTGCTGGTCTTGCCCCTGCTGCCCCGCCTGCCCCTTGGCCACGGCGTTGTTCGCATTAAGTGTATGAGTAAAGTATATGAGTAGTCACCCCGGGCCAGCCCTGCTGCTGCTGCCACTGCTGCCACTGGTACCACTGCTGCCACTGCTGCTGCGTGGCCTGCTGGCCCTGCCCCGCCGCCGGCGCCGCCTGCCCCGCCTGCCCCTTGGCCACGGCGCCGGCCTGCTGCCCCTGCTGCTGTTGTTGCGCGTTGTTCCAGTTGTTCCAGTTACCCCAGTTGCCCCATGCGGCTGAAACAGAAACACATTATTTTACAACAATCTTCTTCTTCTTTGTCGTCACACTCTTGGCAGAGTGGTCGTGGTCGTCACATCAGGGTTGGTAGCAAACTTTACAATCCGTCGCCATTCCTCCCGTACTGTAGCTCTTCTTGTGCATTCGTTTACAACAATACTGACTGATACATTTATGAATCATGTCGTCTGGTGACAACCTTAATTCACCTATATTTCTATCACAACTCTTCAAAACCTCGTATGTACTTTGAGGATTAATACTGAGATACGAGCTTTGCTTTAAGTCATCATCATCATCATCATATCAGCCTATAGACGTCCACTGCTGGACAAAGGCCTCCCCCAAAGTTCTCCACAACGATCGATCTTGCGCCGCCCTCATCCAATTTCTACCCGCGATCTTAACCAGGTCGTCGGTCCACCTTGTTGGAGGCCTTCCAACGCTGCGTCTTCCGGTCCGCGGTCGCCACTCAAGAACCTTTCTGCCCCAACGGCCATCGATTCTACGAGCAATGTGCCCCGCCCACACACGCGTGCACACACTTAAGTTTGGCGACTGTCTGAGCTATATCTACAACCTTGGTTGCTTTAAGTAGGTATTTGTTGCTTAGTGAGTTTTGGTTGTCATCTCATCAGGCGAGTAATGTCTAATTTTATTTTTTTTAAACAGGTACTCACCACATTTTTTTTATATTAAACCAGTGATACAAAGATCAAAGTTCAAAGAAAAATTTAAATGAGTTAAGTGACGGAAGAGAACGGGAATCAAACCCGGTATCAGGGTCTCTTCCACCAGGTAACTCGATTAAATTTTTCTTCCGTCGTCCGTTTAAAACTAATAGTCAGCCAGCAAACTGTCTACATCCCTCTCTTCGCGAATAATGTACTAGTTTTAGTATTCCGTGCGCCGTATAAATATTTCGAGGAGTAAAGAATGTGTCTCACCTTGATTTTGGTTCCAGTTGCCCCAGCCGCCCCAGCCGGAGTTGGCCCACTGGTTCCAGCCTTGTTGCTGATTGCCTTGCTGTTGTCCTTGTTGTCCATCCTGAAAACAATACGGTTTTATATCTTCGTTCATCATTACAGGCCGTTTAGTATATTACAGAAGATTATTTTGATCTGTGAAGACAAGTTTTTGATGATTCGAGCCGTCGCCACCTGGATAATACCATGGTATAAGAAAATAAAGTATGCCACTGCGGAATGACAGGGTGGTTGGTTCTGTCAATCCGTTTCTGTGTTGCCATTGGCGCATAATACTCCCCGATTCCCTTGTTACCTGTATGAATCTCATAAAATCGTGAGTGTTTTGAATCAATGATTATGACAAAATAAAACTTAGTCAAAGAACATGACTAACTAAACAGTGACGTAGAAAGTCTCACTGGCCGGAGTGCCATACCTTATTTTCTTAAGGCCCCCATACATGGGAAGGCAAAACTGATCAGGCCGATGTGATTGAATCGCTTTAGTCCATCCGGCCGCCGTAAAGCGTTGTGACCTGGCCGTTTCATTCATATACGGTACGGATTTAAGTCCGATCAGATGGAACTGAAGGTAAACCTGGTCATGTATGGGGGCCTTTAAACCATGAACAATACCAGCGAGTGGCCATGCTGAAAATCAGCGCTGGTCGTCCAACGGCCAGCATATGCTGAGCTTGGTACCCTTGGCCAACATTATTGTTTTTTGTAGATAATATTGTATACGCATAAATAAATAAATCAAAAAAAATCGTTTATTTCAGACCTGAACGATCCATATTAAGTTAGTAACACAACAAGACTTATTAAATATTATATTAGTACATGATTAACTGAAATAAATAAAACAAGAAAGTACCTATACATACATAAATACCTATAACTATTACAGAGAGAGGCAGCTAGTCACAGGAGCAACCAGCACTTTTGCTCTATTTGGCCCTGCCAATAACTTCCTCTACCCAGTATTTAGTTATTGGACAATCGAGACGCCCATCTAACGCCCTAAGAAGGCTGTTGCTGCATAGACCTATAGTACTTTTTTTTCTTTTTTTTCTCCGCTTCTGTATGTATACTTATATTGTTAATATTGTGTTTTAATGTTGTGTCAATAAAGCTAATTTGAATTTGATTAGAATTCGAGTGCAGTGTATCCTCACCTTGCCGGGCGGCGGGCCGCGCTGCGAGTTGTTCCGGGGCGCCATGCTGTTGTGTGCGCCGCGCGCGCCCTGCCCGCGCTGCCACGAGCCCGAGCCGCCGCCTCCTGCACATACAACAATACTTTATAAGGCTGATTTAGACGAAGACAATTTTGAGACGCCTAAATTACGGCGCCTCGAAAAGGCACCGTATAAACACTTTCCGCGCCATTTTTTCGCGGCATGCCAGCGCTGGCGCGGAATAGAACACGGGCCTATTTTTCGGCGCCAGTGACACCCCCCCCCCATATGTTCTATAAATATAGAACAACCTCACACAAATCAATCTAGTCCCACAGTAAGCTCTAGTAGGCTTGTGTTATGGACACTAGACGACGATAAACATACTTAATATAGATCAGTGTTTTTAAAACTGTGGGTCGCGACCCCCAGGGGGATCGCGGCATATATCCAGGGGAGTCGCGAGGATCAGCACCGAGAAAATCTCGGGACTACAGGGAATGCAGATTTTTTCAAGCATGTGCATTTGCAAGTTTAATCGTACAAACTAGGTTTTAGGGGGTCGTGATATAATTTTTATTGGTCATATTGGGCCGTGACACCAAAAAGTTTGAAAAACACTGATATAGATAAATACATACTTAAATATAAATGACATCCATGACCCAGGCACAAATATTCGAGCACATCACACAAATATTTGCCCTTGCCGGGATTCGAACCCAGGACCGCCGGCCAGTAGGCAGTTGCTTAACCACTGCGCCAACCACGTCGTCAAATACAATACAGTACAACAACACTTTATTGCACACCAACAAGAAAAATATTACATGAGAAATCTTAAATTAAACAATGGTAGACAATAGGCGGTCTTATCGCTAAAGAGCGATCTCTTCCAGACAACCTTTGGGTAGCGGAGAAAACGAAATTAAACAGAAAATAGTAGGTGGTGAGATAAGAACTTCAAATAAATTATACGTACAAAATATTAAACAGATAGGGTCATACACTTACACAAATAAGTATCTATAATTATTATTTTATTTATTATAGAACACTAAATTTATTCGGGATGAAAAGTATCCTATGTCCTTTCCCGGGTCTCAAACTATCTCCATACCAAATTTCATCTAAGTCGGTTCAGCGGTTTAAGCGTGAAGAGGTAACAGTCAGACAGACACACTTTCGCATTTATAATATCAGTATGGATTGTCTCCCAAGCTGCCTACCACCTCGAGTCGTTGAGGGAAAAAGGGTATAAAAACAAATTTTGCGAAACATTACGTGTCCTACGGTTGCTGAAAATACAAGATCTGATGAAGCCACGACGATATTTCCAGCAATACAGTGACAACCGCAATTATTCATTAGGTTGTATTTTTTATCGTAATATTCTTTTCTCAAACATGCAATGAAATATCGTCATAACGTGCGTTAAAACGGGCTTCGAAGTGTGATGTTTCGGGCGGAACAATTCGAGAGAACTGTAAAGGAATTTCATACAAAATTGAAGGCCTAGGCCGGGAAGTAATTTGTTTTTAATTTTAATGTAAACATGGCGTCTGTGTTTATGAACAGCTGATATAATTTTTTTTTCTAGTGGCTACCCATACAGCCGTCGGACCAACAATATCCGCGTTAATGCCTAGTACACACGAACTGATATTAAGAATACAAATCTGTATGCTTCCAATGTGTTGATGAATAAATTTAAAATACTGTCTATACGTAAGTCACCAAAAACCATAGACAATATTAAAAATCCTTTAAAACATGGCGTCTGTGTTCATGAACCGGCTGAACAGCTGAATTATGTTTTTTTGAGTGGTATTTTTTTATTTCATTGCATTTGTTTGAGAAATGCACTATACATGCCTTAGCCGTGCCTCCCTTACGGTCGGCCGTCTATACCTCTACTCAGCCGGCAAGCCCTTATTTCCCGGCGTCTGCAGTAATGTACTATAATCTCAGGGGGAAGTTTACGGCCTGACGACCGAATAATAATAATAAATGGTAGACCGACCTTGCTGGGCCGGAGGCCCCGGCCGCTTGTCCTGCTGCGGCGGCGGGCGCGAGCTCCTGTCGGGCCCGCGGCCGAAGCGCTGGTCGGGGCGCGGGGGGCCGCGCTCGCCGCGCCCGCCCATGGGGCCGCCGTGACCTCCGTGACCTCCGGGGCCACCCGGCCCGCCCGGCCCCGGCCCCCCGGGCCCGCCCGGCCCGCCGTGTCCACCGCGCCCGCCGCGGAACCCGTCCCTGTCGCGGTTGAACGGGGGACCGTTGTTGTCGCTGTGGGGAAAGGCATAAGTCAACACAGAACAAATACAAAACGCGGCCGCTCGAGAAATTCACTCGACTCCACTCGATGAAATTAAGAAAGCGATTTTAATTTCCTTCTTAGCCTGACAGTTTAAAAAGTGTTAAGCCGCATTCACATTTGTCTGTCGTGTTGTGACGCATCAGAACGATATCGGTTTCATACATTTAGGTTGCGTTCACATTTTTCTGATGCCACTGACGTCAGAAAAATGTGAAAGCAACCTAATTAAATTGTATGAAACCGATATCGTTCTGATGCGTCACAACACATCACGACAGACAAATGTGAATGCGGCTTTAGATAGTACCACAGACAACCCCCACTAGACGGATCATGTAAGGCGACCCGCGCGCACCAACGATATGGTACGGCAGAACATTAAACTATCAACACGGCGGCCACCGTTTAGTTGCATCCTTGTTTATGATCCATGCGTACGTCAACAAAAAAAGAAAGTAAATAAATAACATGGTGAATTGTAGTGTTAAGTGGTGCAGAGAGACCTCATAAACATGGACGCAAATAAACGGTGGCCGCCGTGTTGATACCTTAATGTTCTGCCGTACCATATCGTTGGTGCGCGCGGGTCGCCTCACATGTGCCTTACATGCTCCGTCTAGTGGGGGTGGTCTGTGGTCACAACACAACACGACAGACAAATGTGAATGCGGCTTTAGATAGTACTGACCGTCCTCCCCACGGGCGGTCGAAGCGCCCTTGCGGCGGGCCGGGGCGGTCGCGCGGCCCCCAGCGCCCGCCGCCGCCGCGCGCCGGGCCCCAGCGGCTGCTGCCGCCGCGATCGCCCCCACCACCGCCCCATCTGTCCTCTGCCAAAGAAAAACGAATCGTCAGAAGACCCAGGAACCTTCTGACCGACCCCGACGACGTCATCACGGCTACCATCAAAGAATGGTACCCCAAAGATTCGTCATCGGGTAGTGAGTCAGAACCCGAGCCTGGCGTCAACCATGACGCCGACTACTACTTTAATAGGGACATCAGACGACAAGAACGACGTAGGAAAAGGAAAAATAGAAACACCACACCGTCGCCTCCGCCGGCGGGGACGACCGCCGCGATAAATACATTGTCTACCACACGACCTAGAATCAAGCTACATGACCTATAACAAACAGACTGACCTAAAAACGACGTTGTCAAGCTAGGTACACGTCCGCTGGTTCGAGTGCCCGTGCACGCCAGCACACACACGCTAGGCGCTGCGGCAGTGCGCTGCCTACAGCCTAGCAACACGATGTCGGTTACAGCCGTAAGGCTACCGAGTAAGCCACCTTTTCTGATCTGATCTGACCATTTACTATGTCAGCCAAATGTAACTACACTTAAAGCAAATAAAGATTTTCATTTCATTTCATTTCCATATTGGAAACATGCCGCGAGAATTTCCATCCCCTTGTCTAAAAAACACCTGTGTATTACTAAAAGGAAAGTGTCAAGAGAAGATGATGTCGGGGCTTCGTACTCACCCCGTTCTCTGCTGAATTCCTTCCTGCGATCGTCGCGCGGATGCCGCCGGTCGTCGGAGCGCGGCCTCTTCATCGGCGGCGCGTCGCGGTTGTCGGACCGCTCCCGCTTCTCGCGCTCCTTCACCACGCCCGCCGCCCTCGCCTCCTTGTGAAAGCCTTCCACCACCTTCTTGGCCTCCTCCTCGTTCAGCTCCGCGTAGATCACCTCGTCGATCCACGAGCACTTTTCCGGGAGCGTGAAGTTAGCTACAAATGAAAGGGGGGTAGTCAGAGATGGTAGCGACGGTATCGGCGTCGGGTCGGGGCGCGTCGGTGAAGCCGAATACCAACCTTTCATATCCACGATGGCCCCGTCAGGTACTTCCTTGCCTTCGGTTTTCTCGCGCTGCGCGTTCCGCTCGGCGTACGTGTCCGGGTCGGGCACGACCACCACGGCGATTCGCTTGTAGCCTTCGAATTCCCGGAGCTTTCGCCTCTGGGCCGACGGGTATACGTTCGTCTGTTACCAGCGCGATATCGAAACCGCGTACCGAAATATCCGCCGATGGTGATGATGTGGAGCAAAACATTTCTCATTATAGACATATCCTTGGTTTTAGGCAGTCCACCTAGAACAAGCTCAATAGAGATCCGCGTTTTGCGTTTAAGGCCGTTTGGCAAATGGTTAACACCGCTCCCTTCGGCTACTCACCGTGCCCTGTTCAAAACACATTAACCTAACAATTAACACGGGAGCAGTATAACGCTACAATCCTTATTATTATCTTATATTAGGACGTACCTTAAGCGGCCGGAGAGAGTTGCCGTCGCTATAAGTAACGTTTACTCGCAATGCAAAATAATCATAATCCGTCTTCATTTCAATAAATCAATATAACCCGCGGAGCGTCTAACCTGTGTGTAATTAAAGTATAAATGTAGTGTCATGTCGTTCCGCGGGTTAAAATGGGGAAACGGAAAGATCTCAATTGTCCTGATTTAGGTATCTGCTCAAAAAAAAAACATAAGACAATAATTATGAATTAGATGTTGTTCTCTCACCTGATCCAGGATGTAATTTCGCCTTCGTCCCTGGGCGAATTCCAACAACTTTAGCACGCATTTAGCGCCCTTGGAGAGCATGGAGTCCCAGCGTCCCTCGTAGCTCGCTCGGAACGGTTTACAGTCCACCTGCACACAACACTTGTATAGGGCGGGAACGGGGACGCGAAGCTTAACCTAACTTACAACTATAGATAATGTTGCTTTGATACCAGGGACGTCCGTTGAGTCGGTATAAGATCCTCTTCGGTCGGCGACCCGGTATCAATATCGTATATACTCTCTTCATCGGCGTTCGGTGGCATATGCCTATTTTCTAAACGTATTAAGACCTCTAGAGGTATTTTTTAGTCATATTTGGTTTTAAATGTTGAGCTTTTTGCACCCTGTTGAAAATACACACGTTCATTAGTATCATTGTGAACAGTTGCACTTCAGGCGTAACAGTCAAACCTTAAGCTGAAAGAGGGATCATCATTAATTTTGTGTTTTGTGTTTGTGTATCAAACAAAAATCTCTTGGGACATGTGAGATAATTTGGAACAATTAATTGTAGCAATATAATTATGAAATATGCTGAATTCGAGTTTATCATAGTTTGAACATGTTTCGGGTATTATATACAGTATACTTACCATGAGGAGACATATCACCTTACAAACTAACTACTTCGCATTTTTTTTGTCAAGTTGACATACAGATATCATAAATTGTATCCATAAGCTTCCTGTAGATTGTCAATGCTCAAATAATGAGCGTGATAAACCTTTTTGTTATTATAGACCTCAGCGGCCCACACTATCTTACAATCTAACAAACATAAATATTCACTTTTGAGTATTGCTCTAATTATACCCTTGAAAGATATGTATTTATACCACAATCTTACCTTATACGACATGCGTCCATTATATATGTTCCATCCATCATTAATATCTTGCCATTACCAATTTACCATATACCTGATGTCTTCATTCCCTCAATTGTCTCTAATAGCTGATATTGTATTTTGATTTATCTGATCTCGTATACATTCAGATGTAGTCTCGATGCACTATCTAAATACTAATACATATTTGTATCTCTTGGGTAATATACTGCCGTGCTACGTTATATAGTCGTATCTTACTACGAAATCCGTATATAGTCAGTCAGGGCTTTATGTGTTAACAATTTTCTTACCTCTTAAATGTAGTCTCGTGCCATAGTTAAAAAAACAACAGCATCTTTAGTACAAAAGTCCTGCCTCTCTCCTTTCAATATCGTGCTATAGATGAATTGATTCGCGACCAGTGAATTTCGATGTATTTTGCCTATTTTTTACCAATAACAATGCAACTTAAAGTAGAGACAATGATAGTCTAGATAGAAAGTGTTAATAGAAGAAAGAGGTGTATTGTATTAAGATCTAGAAGAGAAAATAGATATCTTTGCGTAGAGGCAACACGTCGTAAGATGTAATCCTTTGCACTGGTCATGTTATAATAACTTTAAAAGGCAAGTTTTTTTTTCAATGGTCCGCTCCCATCTCCGTTCCCTATTACAGCACTTTAGACAATCGATAGGCCAGTAGAAATCTAAACTTTTATATTTTATGAATCCTATTATATTGTCCCATTTTTAGGCAAACTGCCTTGAATACTTACTGTTCCGATTGTGGGCTAACTCTGGTCTGCCGTTAAGAAATACGTCCATATCTTCGGCTAGTCATGATCTCGTCACCGATCTTGAGGCACATTGTTTAGCCAGTTTAGCTCACATGACGACAGACATGTCCGGACTAGTTGCATTTCAACCTGGCAGTCTTTAACACCTATATTAGAAATGGGGCTTCTCGTGCGTACACCTGTGCGTGGAACTTTTGGAATCCTCTTCATTTCACACTTCTTAGGCCAATATTTTTTAAGAATACGTGAGCACAAACCTTAAGTAAACAAACGTACCCCTTTCCGCAATGTTTTTCAACTGCAATTAAACACTATCAACAAGTTGTAAATGCTACCTGCCCATACCATTTCGTACTAGTACGTATGTAACTTGTTTTTCGTCATCTATTGAACCGTCTAGAAGCTTCTTCTCAATATGGTCCTACAAAGCACTTTAAACATGGCCAGCAGGCTGATCTAAATGAATAAAACAAAACATGTCCCTTTAGCCATGTTCAACCACGATAAACTCTCTCTCTAAAGTAAAATAATTACAATCGATATCGTCTGGTGATAACAAAACTCACTAAAATATCTGTCCCTACTCTTCAAAACCTCGTATCTAGTTAGTAGATTGATACTCAGATACGAGCTTTGTTTTAAGTAGGTATTTGTTACTTAGTGAGTTTAGGTTGTCAATAGACGGTATGTGACCAAATGATCTCGTCCCTTGTATAGGTGGGCCATTTTTTCTAAAGTTGTACACCCCACTTTTTTTTTTAATTTTCGATATTTTGGGTATTTTCAACTCAGAATCACGAGCTCTTTCGATCTAATTAGGAGAAAAAAAACTGGCCCAAATTTTTTCGTTCCATTCCGTTACCATTTCCATATAACCTACTATAGCGGTAACGGAATGGAAAAACAAAAAATGTACGAATATTTTGGGACAGTTTTTCTCTCCTAATTAGATCGAAAGAGCTCGTGATTCTGAGCAGATAACACCCAAAATATCGAAGATTTAAAAAAAAGTGGGGTGTACAACTTTGGAAAAAATGGCCCAGGTGTGTGTGTGTGTGTGTGTGTGTGCGTGTGTGTGTGTGTGCGTGTGTGTGTGTGTGTGTGTGTACCTGCATGCGGTCGAAGAGCGCGGCGGTGGAGAGCAGGTTGTAGCGGCGCGCGGGGTGCGCGGCGGCGTGCGCGCGCGCCCACTGCGACTTGCCCGAGCCCGGCATGCCCACCATCAGGATCACCTGAACCACACATCTCACTTACAATCACATTCATATCCTTTATTAAGGTTCCGTACCCAAAGGGTAACAACGGGACCCTATTACTGAGACTTCGCTGTCCGTCCGTCCGTCCGTCCGTCTGTCTGTCACCAGGCTGTATTTCTATTGCCGCTATAACAACAAATACTAAAAATAGAATAAATTAAATATTTAAGGGGGGCTCCCATACAACAAACGAGATTGGTTGCGTTAACTTTGCACCTCATTTGTATGAAGCGCTATACATACCAGGTGCAAACTTAATTCAACCACTTAAGGATGGAAAGTGTTTGTAGAGAACCCTCGGTGCGCGAGTCCGACTCGCACTTGACCGGTTTTTTTATTATTTTTTTTATAACAGCGCAACATAGTGCCTCCACTTCGGCTGATGGTAATCAAAAAGGGGAGCCCGAGTCGCAATGGCAACTGACAAGATACCAACAGTGCCTTGTCAGTTGACACTGCCATGCTGGCCCGAAATATGCTTCTTCACGCTTTGGAACACATGAGCCGGTAAAGAGTTCCATATTTTAATAGTTATTCAGTGGTCGATAGCTTGAGCTTTTATGGGCGATAGATAGAGACAATCCAAAGGTATCGGGTTTTAATTCTGGTAAGCAATTTTTCTTAGTGCTATGCTCAGGGTATCCCTTCGTAATCGAATCAAAAATGAAAAGAATCGCAAAACCAGGGTTGTCGACCTAGTTCAAAATTGGCAAACGCAACAACTGTCAGTGAGCGGGGCACATTGGTCCTAGAATCGATAGCCATTAGAGAACGTAAGGTTCTCAACTTGGAAGGCGCACGATCACCCGTTGCCAAAAACCTTGGGAAAGGTAATGTGGAGGATGTTTTTCGGCTAATATGATGATTGGGCATTGAACCAAAATTTCAGGCAAATGTCGCCATTAATTTCGTACTCTCAAAAAACTTAGGAAATAAATTGCAATATCTACCTTACGACTTCGCTTTCTTATTGTATATCTAGGAGTTTCTATATATTCTGAATGCCAAAACAATCACGTGCTAGGAATATTGGTCGAATGCTCCTGATGACTCTGTGTACTAGGTGTATAGTAGGGTGGAGCAAAATTATTTTTTTTTGGAAATTCAACTCAGAACGTTTCTAAAACGTTGCATTAGGCTGCCAGGTGTACGAGAAAAATAATAATAAAAATATTCAATACTACTTTTAGCCCTCTACTGTCATTTTGAATATATGATCAAGCCCATATTGAATTTTTTTTTTATCAAAATTTAGTTCTTTTTTAATGAAAGTCAAGTGATTTTTTTCTAAGCACATAATACTCGAAATAAAAGATATTTATTGCATAAAAATATAACAATATCAAAAATATTAAATTTTTTAAAATACTGAATTTTAATTTCGGTCACAGGTTCACGTAGTAGTTACCGTAAGTATGAAATAAGCTCAAAACATTTAAAGTTGAAACCCTTCTTTATAAATCTGATACTAATTACGTAAAAAAAAAAAAAGTTTTTTTTACCAATTATGAGTAAAAAAAATTTTTTCTAGCTCAAGTAGAGGGCTGAAACATATTTATATATTCATTAATATCTTATCTAAAGGCAACATGTTACAAATGTTCCAGGTCGATCAGACCACTTTTTTTTTTCTCCATACATCTACGCTCCACCCTAGTGTATAGTAGCAGTACGAACCTCGCACTCGGCCCTGGAGGCGGGGCGGCGCGGGCCGGAGACGAGCTCGGCCTGCGTGAGGAACATGAAGCCCGGCACCAGGCACGCTTCCACGCCGTCCAACTCCTGGGACACCGTGTACCTAAAAGACGGACAATCAAACTTTAATCAATGACATAATAATAATTACACGTGAGACTTTTTTCCTGGTAGACGTCCGATTGTCTCAATCCATAGCCCAATTACCCAGTCCTCCATTTCATCCCCATAGCCCAATTTTTATCTAGATTCCATAGATCCATAAATAGTTCTTGCACCAAGCGGGTGCTGTCTCTGTGTGCGTCCCATGACACGGATAGGGACAGCATTCGCTCGATGTACACATTACATCTCATTAAATTGTCGAAAGGGCCTCTACGCGTTGGCTTCGGCTCCGCGCACGCCTCCCAAAAGTCCGGGACACTATTGTCCCGTGAGCGGGAGCGACATACAAGATAATAATAATAATATCCTTTATTGTGCACCACATGAAAAAGATTAATACAAAGAAATAAAGCAACGTTAAATAGGGTAACAACAGGCGGTCTTATCGCTAAAGAGCGATCTCTTCCAGACAACCTTTGGGTAGCAGAAAAAGTCGGAGGATACATTTTAAAAAGGTAGTGGGTAAGGTAACATATTACCACCGTCTATCTAAAATAATCAATGACATAATGAAATGAAAATGAAAATTTATTTTGCTAGAGACGTGGTAAACTATAAAGATCTTAGTTACATATGGTAGTGGATCAGCATATCTCGCCAACTACTTGGGCATGCAAATTTACATCGTCATATCGACGACATATTACATCGTCTATCTAAAAGTCAAGGAATTTTCTGTCCCTGCTCTTTAAAACGTACACCCCAGGCCAAAAGTATGGAAACAAGCTTATAATACTATACAAACCTGTGATTTCCATACGGAATAAATTACAAAATCACAATATGAAAATGATTATAAACATTTTAAAAGTCAATAACGCAATTTCTGCTTATGAAAATTGCCAGTGCAACATTTTGTAGAAAGGCAATAAAAAAACGACGTCACAAACTGGCACAAGTGAAAAACGACCTTAAATTTACAAATATACGGACGTTTGTACCTTGTGCCAGTGACTTCATTTGATCTTAGATCATGGATAGACTACATATACTAAGGACACACTTTTTCTTCTCTTATGTGGGGAAGTTTTAACCTGTTTCCATACGCATATAAACGTACCTTGTGACGAATTTAATTCGCTTGTCGAGCGTGAGTCCCTTGAGAACCTGCTCTTCAGTCACCTCTGGGATCTCGCCCTCTGTAACAAATATAAACAGTTATTTACAGGCATTTCCTGACGTACTTAAGTTTCGAATAATGAATCCAAACTAAAAATGTGTAGAAACTAGGTGAACTAAAACGATGCATATTAATGTTAAATGCGGGAATAGAACGGGCAGGAGGAAAAAATCGTGAGGACTTCTAGCATTGGGGTGGTGAAATGGTTGACACGTAGGACCGGTTTCCTAGGGCAGAGGTTCGATTCCCCATCCCTTCCGCCAGGTTACGCACTTAAATGTTTCTTTGTGCTTAGTAGTAACAATGGTTTAATAAAAAAAATTGTGAAACATTAAATGTTTTACAAATTTACTCTGGTGCTCAGAGGCCAAGTCGTTGATAAAAAAAATCGGACAGCGTTTGAGAGAGAGAGGTTGTGACCCCCGGTCTGGCTCGTACCTGGTTCAGCAAATATCGCTGGCAATACAGCGGGGCAATGCTGCTAGCATATTTGGAACTTTTCCGCCAGGTACTCGTCAGACCGGAGTTCGATTTTCGATGTGTTATTGACAAAGCGTGTTGCGGATCATTATATTGTATCACTTGGACGAAGCTTGTTGCTGATAAACATTTATTTGTGATTTTGACGATGGTTGCTACGGATGCTCATTTTGTATTTATTACGAAACCTGCGCTGTGGATATAATATTTGGATGCATACATGAAAGTTTATAAAATAAAAGTTTTTTTATCTTTTATTTTACTTAATATTTTTACCTGGCACCGGTTCTTCTTTCACCTCCTCCTTGGTATCTTCCTTCTTCTCTGCTTCTTGCTCCTTCTCTGGCTCCTTGGCGGGCTCGCAGTCGGTCTCCATCGGCTCTTGTTTCACTACTGCTGCCTCCTCCGGTTTGTCGCCATTTTCCTTCAAGAAGGCAAATATTACTGAACTGAACTGTACCACAATTTATTCACTTATCGATCCTTCAAAGTTGATCTAAGTTTTGTTTGTAAAAATATAATACTTTGTAAGTATAAAAATTAAACAACATAATATAATAACTTAATTCAGTTCCTATCTATATTAAAAGGATCTTTGAAACGTCAATCACCGTCTTATTTTATTCAGTGTGTATTTCAGAATTATATTCCAATATACAACTGTCAAAAAAAACTTACAAAAAAAAACACTACACAAAGTTGGGAGTGATCACTACTTATAGGGCAAAAGCGTAGATAAGCGATTTTACAAATAAGAAACTCCTACCTGTCACTCCTAAAAATCCAATATCTTCTTATAATAATAAATTGCATACATAAACTTACTTTAGGCTCGTCCTGCTTATCGGCTTCTTTTTCTTTCTCGGCCTCGTTTTCTTTCTCGGTCTCCTTTTCTTTCTCGGCCTCTTTATCTTTTTCCGTCTCCGTTTCTTTCTCTGCCTCCTTTTCGCCTTCGGCGGGTTTCTCGCTCACATCTTCTCCCTTGTCTTTCTTCTCTTGGGCTTCTTTTTCTTTCCTTTCGCGTTCCTGTTTCTCACGCTCCTGTATATTAGAATTTTTAATCATGATTCCGGTATTTTTAACTGGTATGGTAAACATTTTTAATGTAAAAAAAAGGCTAATCTCACACAATTAGAGCAAGTCCCAAACTAAGCCATACTATAGATACTAGACGACGAGCATCTCTGTTTGGCCCTATGGTTGACTGGTAGAGACTGCCGTTAGGCATTAAGTTCGCCATTTGTACTGACTTTTGTTTCGTGCAATAAAGTTTAAATAAATAAATACACGACAACTAACAGGAACAAATAATCAAAACCTTCAAAATTATTTGCCATTGCCGTTTCGAACGTAGGCCTTGACGTCATAAATGGCTGACGTCGTTTTAACAATAATGTATCAGATTCAGAACTGTTAAGCTAAATACTATTTCACATTCCGTTCTACTCTCTCCCTCTGCAAATTTATATTTGATCTCTTATTAGGCACTGATAAGTACCAATAACATACCTCTCTCTTTTTCCTAAGCCGTTCCTCGCGCTCCTTCCTCTCGCGGTCGCGGCGTTCCCTCTCCTTCTTAGCAGCCGCTTCCCTCTCTTCTCTCTGCTTCTTTAACTCTTCCTCGCGCTTTCGCTTCTCTTCTAACACTTCCTCGACGGGTACTTCGATGCGGTTGCGGACGATCTTCGTCTTTGTCAGCATGTTGTATCTGATTATATAAAATACAGTTAAAAACATTTTTATTTAATTTGTTCTTCTTCTCTGTCTATTCATCTTGTTTGCCAAATAATTATTGTTATTACTATCTATATCTTTCAAAATAAAAAATATCTCTAATATTTAATGTTGGTTAGCTCATATGCCGACCATTCTATAAAAATCTGCAGAGCTTGGAGCCATCAAATTCGTGCGCCAGTTCCGTCCCGCCATGTACACCTGCATACCGCGTTGTATACCCATTCGAAATGTCTTAAGCCTTTTTAAGGCAGAGGGAATATATTTCCCACCATATAAGGACTTTATGTCTTTGTGATATGGTTTAAAATCGTCAATTTTTTGTTGACTTATGCCTTATAAAGGGTTAACCTTTTCACCGCCACAGTCGTCTATCATGACATCGGAAAAGTGCTGCTAAAGTCAATCTCGCCTACTGACGACCAACTTTCAATGATCAAAAACTTTGTAATGCAAACCGCTACAAGTGCTTTTCTACCCCTGTTGATTTTGGAGCACTTCTTTATTATTTTCTACTAGAAGGGGCAACTTCGTACTCGTAATTTTTGTCATACCGTAATCGGGCAAAAGCATCCTATAACCATCGTTGCCCTGTACCGAAATTGGTTAAAATTGGTCTAGCCGTTTCGGCGTCATACGAGGACAAAGGAACATGCCCAAAAGATGGCGCCAGAGTAGCATGACGCCACACGCCCATACAAAACAAAAGACGATCCTGCCACACGCTATTAAGATTTTTCCCGCAATCAGTGGCGGATTATCCCTAAGGCAAAGTAGGCACGTGCCTAGAGGCGCAAGGCCGCAAAGGGGCGCAAGCAAAGGGCCGCAAAGAGGCGCAAAGGGCCGCAAAGGAGCGCAAAGCGCCGTAAAGGGGCGCCGATGAGGGTTTTGCCTAGGGCGCTCTCGACCCTTAATCCGCCACTGCCCGCAATCATGACCTCTCTCCATAGAAAACGGATTTTCAATACTAGAATTTTATAGTATAGATGTCATCCGTGGCACGGTGAATCGAATCACCCCGTTTAGAATGCTAAGTTTCAAGTTTGTTTCAAGGCCCCGAGCTACAGGCCCGGCCTAGTCCGGGGTCTGCAAGATATTCCTGTGTATTTTATTCATGTGTGCCTTGTGAAATAAATGTATTGTTATTCTAAGTGAGGACTTACCACAGACCACCTCCACTAGACGGAGCATGTAAGGCGACCCGCGCGCACCAACGATATGGTACGGCAGAACATTAAAGTATCAACACGGCGGCCACCGTTTAGTTGCGTCCATGTTTATGAGGTCTCTCTACACCACTTAACACTACAATTTACCATGTTATTTATTTAATTTCTTTTTTCGTTGACGTACGCATGGATCATAAACATGGACGCACCTAAACGGTGGCCGCCGTGTTGATACTTTAATGTTCTGCCGTACCATATCGTTGGTGCGCGCGGGGCGCCTTACATGCTCCGTCTAGTGGGCGTCGTCTGTGGGACTTACTGATCATCGCCGAAGTTGACGCGGTAGCAGATGTTCTTGGTGAGCACGTGCGGGAACAGCGCGCGCTCGCCGAGCGTTCCGCGCTCAAACTCGTGCGCCACTCCCAGCTCCGTCCCGTTCAGAGTGTACGAGATCTTGCAAGGGCTCGAGTCCAAGTCCTGATGACAAGAGGTATTGTTATAACTTCTCTTTCTCAAGTTAACAGTTTATATGAGGAGTGTCTTTACAAAGGGGGATTTCTCTATGAAACTCATACAAAAATAAGCCCTTTTGAAAAGACACTCCTTATATGGGAAACGTCTACATTTCTATCTGCCTGTGTTGACAAAAGGTACATTTTTTTAAGACCCCAGAGGCGAAGTACTAAGTGAGATTGGTCCCAAAATACGTTTTACATGCGGGCGCTGTCGGGGTACAGCTATGGTGATATCTCTATTTCCAGTTTAATTAATAATAGCATAAACATTTTTCACCTTTCAGTTCTCTGCTTACCAGTGGATTCCACTTAGGAAATACCGGTAAGACTTAGACCAGTCTGAGTTAGAAAAGTGCCGTTGTGCAAATGGGCCGATTATAGAATTAATAGTACATTACTACATACGCCGGGAAATAAGGGCTTGCCGGGTGAGTGGGTATAGACGGATAGTGATACGAAGCCGGCAAGCCCTTTTCACGGCTAGGCATATGTAGTGCTTTTCTCAAACATGAAATGAAATAAAAAATTCACCACTCAAAATAAATATAATTCAGCTGTTAAAACTGTTTATCTACGCACATATCATTAGTGCTCTAAAATGCGTTCAGAAATCGTAGGAAATGACCAGCATTATTACAACCAATTTTACTATGAGATTTTTTTTGTCTGTGGTAGTAGGTAAAATCTGTACTGTAATGTTATTACTACACCTAGATATTTTTCTAGCAGGAACCACCGGTCGTTAGTGCTTACATAATAATGATATCGACTAACATGTTATCGATAACCACCACGTCAACGTTATAAAGAAATACGCACTATATAAACAAACAAACTGAAAGTTGTTTCATTTAGACTGCTCCATAATAACAACCTTATACCGCAAGTTAGAAAAAAAAATAGGAGGACCAAAAATTTACGAATTATGTCTATTTGAACATAATCGCTGGCACGCGAAGTGGATGTGTTTGCGGCGTCTACCAATTTAGGTCTGTGATTTTCCTCTATAATGTTGAAGTGGTGTTATCGATAACAGGATTGTCGATGTTTTTATTTTGTCAAGCACTAACAACACGTCGTTCGTGCTAGGAAAATCTCTAGGTGTAGTTATTACAGTACCGATTTTTGTAAGGTTACGAGTCTAAATTAGGAACAGCTGTCAAAACACAAGTTGGTCTCTATTCTAGTATCCATAGATATTAATATTGTTATCGATACGAAACGTCAATTCAGTATGTTTTTTTATAAAAACCGCACGACATTTGATCTCGAGTGACATGAGAATATGGATACATTCGTTTGTATATGATTTAGAAAAAAAAAACATTCGTCTTGACGGAGGTTCGAATTGCCGCCATTATTGTTGTCATTTGTTTGTTGGTTCTTTGCTGTTACGAAAGTAGAATTGTGAAAAGTTTATTGTAATTCACACTTTAGTTGAAAATATTGTTTCAATGTAAATGTAAATTACAACTATTACAATAAATAATCTGTTTATGTATTTGTTCAGATTTATTTCTTACTGCATTAGTATATGTCGTTTTTAGATATTTTACAGGTAGCACTTGTGGTGCCGGTCATTTCCTTATGGCTTCTGAAGCCATCTTAGAGTACTTATGATATGTGTGTAGTATAAAGTAGTGTATACAACTGTACATAATTAGGCCTTAAAACACTCGTGTGATCCTATTATGAAACTCGCTAACGCTCGTTTCATAAAACCACACTCGTGTTTTAAGGCCTCTCATTATGTATCAGTTCCATAAACTACTATAATGAACACAGATGCCATGTTTAACAAAAAACTTCCCGGCTTAGGCTTTCAATGTTGTATGAAATTCCTTTACAATTTTCTCAAGTTCATGACACGTTTGAGAAAATCACATAAATATGTTATTAAACTGTTAGTCTGTTCTGTTCACTTACTAAATAAACCCCAATAACGTCCTTCTCCGTGAAAGTCTTGCCGTACTCCTTAAACTCTCCGTTGTTGACGGCGCGCCCCGTGCTCTCGAAGCCAAAGCTCAGCTCGCCCTCGCCTGTAATGGACAAACCAAATCTATAACACGTGCAAGTAAAGGACAACTTATAACAGCGGGTCATTGCTGGACCCTTGGAAGAAAGCCAACACGATTATCTGACCATGTCTTTGCCGGCTCATGTGTTTCCTCCTTCTTATAACATGGGACCCTTCATACGAAGCGTGAAGAAGTATCTCTCGGGCCAGCATGGTAGTGTCAACTGACATGGCATCGTTGGTTTCTTGTCTGTTGCCAGTGCGACTTGGGCTCCCCCTTTTGCATACCATCAGGCGAAGTGGAGCCACTATATTGTGCAGTTATAAAAAAAAGTAAAAAAAGTGAACTACTTCAAACCACAACGATGGATTATCCGTTCAAGGAGTTTCAGTATATACAGTAATGAGACCAATTGAAGAGGAGAAAGATATTGGACTAATGTATACTATTATAAAATTATAATATTGTATTAAACACAGTTTTTAATGGAGTGAAGATTATTTCAGGAAAAATCTTAACTGCGCTGCATGGTTTGTATAGGCTCTAGGCGTCATCTGTTGGTAAATATTTATTTGTCCGCTCATTACGCGCAACGCAACAGCCGGACGGATTTTAACGAATTTTGGTACAGGGATAGCTGGACGTCCGACTATGGTAGAGAAGTAAGTTTTACACGGAAGTAGTTGACCTTCTAATATGTATTAAAATAGGATAGGGTTAGTTAGTTAGGGTTTTCGGTTTAGGGTACCCACGATTTCAACATTCTAATATTTTTTCTTGACATGGAATAGTATTGATCATAGGTTGAAAACAAAGACTCACCGAGATGCAGAGTGGAGTCATCGGTCGACCAGCCGACTCGCAGCCCGCTGGACACAACCTCCTTCTCAAGAGTAGTCTCCGTAGTGGTGACGACCGAGCCCACTCGTACCTGAAACAAATATACCCAAATTAAATAGTATTGACACAGTTACGTAACTGATTGTAGAAAAAAAAATCTGTCCATTATCACGAAAGGGCATATTTTCTTCCCTTAATCGGAAACGGCCTTTTGCGATATCTGAAATCGCAACAAATTAGCGGTGTTATAACACCTGTTCGAGCTATCTGGGTTAAAATATCGTATTTTTTATGACGACTTTTATGACAAATGAGTGTCTATTAGAAGCTCGATGCCAAAGGCGCGGACTTTAATGACACGAGTTTGGAATTCCTTTACCACCAGAGTCACATACGACGTTTTTCATCACACTTTGGAGAAAACAAAACAAAAGTAGTAGTAGTCAATACCAAAACATACGTACAGAAGGCAACATACAGACGTACCGGGTTCGATAACCGGTCTCTTCCGTAAACAAATTTTTCGTAAACAAATTTTTATAGATTGTTTAACGAGGGGCTAAAATAAGTCATTGTGACACGAAGTAATTATTTGTACGAGCGAGCGAAGCGATCGAGGTCAAATATAATCTGAGTGTCACAATGGGTTTTAGCCACGTGTTAAACACTCAGCTTCTCACTTCGGCTGTGAGTCTTCTCGTCACAGACCTGCGCCGCACCGCATTAAATATTTCTGATACTAAAAGGTAGATAAAAAAATGTACCTATTTATTTAGTTTTTTTTTTTACTAGCCTATACTTGTGTCCCACTGCTGGGCAAAGGCCTCCCCTTTCTTGCGCCACTCGTCTCTATTGTGTGCATGCTCCCTCCACTCGTTACTAAATGCATCCAGGTCATCCCGCCATCTTCTTTTCGGTCTGCCTCTGCTCCGGTAACCTTGCGGTATCCAGTTGGTGATTATTCTGGCCCATCGTCCCGGATGCATGCGGCAGACATGTCCAGCCCAGTCCCACTTCAGCTTTGCGGTCTTGGCACCTACGTCTACAACGCGTGTTTTGGAACGCAGAGCGGTGTTTCTTATACGGTCTTGTCTACGAACACTTAATATGCTGCGTTCCATCGCTCTCTGACAAACTTTGAGCCTGGTCTTTTGAGCTTCAGTCAATGACCAAACTTGTGCTCCGTAGGTTAGAACGGGAAGAATACACATATCGACGAGTTTTCGTATTTAGTATTTACTGCAGCAAAATTAGGTGATGTTGTTCAGTGGTTGGAGATGCGCAGTTCTCACCTCGTAGCAGACGCGGCCGGAGGCGGGTTGGACGCCGTGCGAGGCGCGCGCGCCGGCCCACGCGTGCGCGAAGGCGCCGTCGCTCAGCGGCACCACCGACACCAGCTCCGGCAGCTCCAGGTGCTGGTACAAGTGTTCTCACCTCGTAGCAGACGCGGCCGGAGGCGGGTTGGACGCCGTGCGAGGCGCGCGCGCCGGCCCACGCGTGCGCGAAGGCGCCGTCGCTCAGCGGCACCACCGACACCAGCTCCGGCAGCTCCAGGTGCTGGTACAAGTGTTCTCACCTCGTAGCAGACGCGGCCGGAGGCGGGTTGGACGCCGTGCGAGGCGCGCGCGCCGGCCCACGCGTGCGCGAAGGCGCCGTCGCTCAGCGGCACCACCGACACCAGCTCCGGCAGCTCCAGGTGCTGGTACAAGTGTTCTCACCTCGTAGCAGACGCGGCCGGAGGCGGGTTGGACGCCGTGCGAGGCGCGCGCGCCGGCCCACGCGTGCGCGAAGGCGCCGTCGCTCAGCGGCACCACCGACACCAGCTCCGGCAGCTCCAGGTGCTGGTACAAGTGTTCTCACCTCGTAGCAGACGCGGCCGGAGGCGGGTTGGACGCCGTGCGAGGCGCGCGCGCCGGCCCACGCGTGCGCGAAGGCGCCGTCGCTCAGCGGCACCACCGACACCAGCTCCGGCGCCTCCAGGTACTGGTTCAGGTCGCTGTCGTCTGTAATTGACAACATTTTACATTTATAACAGGTGGAAATCAGTATAGAGATCGACAGGGCTTAATGTCGTGTACCTTGAAAAAAAATCGTTGAATTTATTCTTCTGTATTTAAAGAAATATAAGAAAATACGTCAAATAACTGCAATCTAAGACAATACGGTCTGAATAGAGTTGTTGTCTAAACCAAAGAGCGAAAAAAAATTTTTTTTTTTATTTGACGTTGACAGATGACAGATGCATACAGAGTTTTATTAAGTTTTTTTTTTAATAAGAAAACTGACTAAAGTAACCGTTCCATTAAGTTCTGGTTTTGGTGTTGCCACATTTTAAAATGAGTATGTTTTTATAAATTAATAATAAAATAAATAATCATCTCAGAAAATAAATAAAAACGGAGATTACTTCATCTTTTTAAGCAGAATTCAGAAAAGTAATAAAATGATAGTCTTAAAAATATGAAATGTTGTCAATTAACAACAGATTTAAATAGAAAACAAGAGATAGATAGGAGACAGAAAGAGACAGACATGAAGATACAGAGAGTTAGAATAAGACAGATAAAGAGGGTAGAGAAGAAACAGGAAGATAGAATGAAACAAAGTTTCATACCTGAGAAGCAAACCACTGTATATACCCGTTAAGCATAACACTGTAAATTCATGTATTTAACATTGCTTCTCAGGTACGGAATGACTTGCAGTGTTATGTCCGGCATGTCGAACCGCCCGACAGAAAACAAATTCTACGTTAGCGAAAATGTGATACTTACACCACGACAATGTGAGTTTGTTGTCATTGATATCTGGCTCGGTAACTTTGGTATCGGTCGATTCCGATTTCCTCTTGTGACTGTGATGCGGCTCCTATAAAGAAAAAGGTTATTAGAAACTAGTTTTTGCCCGCGACTACGTCCGCGTGGAACTTGGAAGTATGGAAGCAACCTCGTACAACACGATAGATATCAACCTAATCAATCACCTTAATTAATAAAAGGGATTATTAAAAGCACCAAAGCAAATGTAAGAGCAATTGTGCTTTTGGTCTAATCATTACATTTCCTTCAGGGTCATCAATGTCATCATGAATTACTTACTCACTTTTCAATCTTTTTAGGGATAATTTCCAGGATGAAAACTATCCTATGTCCTTCCTCGGATCTTAAACTATCTCCATGCCAAATTTCATCAAAATCGATTCAGCGGTTTAAGCGTGAAGAGGTAACAGACAGACAGACACACTTTCGCATTTATAATATTAGTGTGGATAGTTAATGTGTCCATGATACCGACATGTTTACTACATGCTATCGTAGTAACACCGCCTAGGAAGCAAAAATGATTCACTGTTTTTGGCGCTTATAAGGTGAATGAATGAATTGAATGAATGAATTGGACAATCTCACACAAATCAATCTATTCCGAAAATAAGGCTGCCTGCCCACTGCAATGGAGTGGATAACATGATTGTGAAGCACACAAGAAGTGCATTTAACTGGGTCCATTGTAGAAATCAATATGTACGGTATATTAATTTTGAAACTAAATCTAATGTTGTAAAATTATTATATTTATCCTAACTTGAGTATCTTACACAGTTATTATTTATGATTCCTGTTTTACTGGTTTAATAATCTAATCTAATCTCCGACCGATTTCATGTCAAATTTCATTGCAATTTTTGTTACTGTTTTACATATTCATATGTAAGTCAATATCGAGTTTTAATGATAATGACTAACTTGAAGATTTGACTGTATACGACTGAAATTACCTCAACAGGCGGCGTAAGGACCTCGTTGGTAACCTCGACAGCCTTGTAGAAGTTGCTCCATCGAGCCTTCTTTTCCTGCTTGCGTTTCAGCCGATTCAGTTTCACAGGGTCCTGTGAACCGATTAAAACATATTTCTTACTATCTACTAGCTTGAACTTCAATAAGTTTCTGTCAAAAATGACATTTTAGTGGCAAGCTTTTATAGCAGACTGTACTTTTCTTTCGATAACCATCAAATGCTCACTGAGACGATTCTAAAGAGCCCAAGCTCGGTAGGATTGCTTTTTCTATTATAGAGTTCCTATGGCCCCCTTCCGGCTCCATCATCAGATCAGCCCCATGGTAACATATTATCGTATTGTCATCAAAGTCAAGTAAGTATGCAAAATTTCAGCTCAATCGGTTGACGATATCTGCTTCAAAATTGAGTTGCAAGATTTCACCCAAACAAACATACTTAGATACATACATACATACATGCATACAATGCAAGTTAAATAAAAGCTTTTAAAAAGTAGCAGTTCCCTAACATAACATTAGGTAATTTGTTCCAGTTTAGGGCAGTGTTAAATGGGGACAATGACGTAATTTCCGCAAAGGATCCAGAGTAATTTAATTCATGCTTTCGTCTACCGAGCCTCCGCGCCCCGTACCTACGTTTTGTACTACCGTTAACGACCTAAATATGCGTTAGCGGTAGACGAAAGGTTAACATTTTTATTAAAATATATATATTAGGCCCAGTAAAGCGTTCTTTTTAGTTTTCCTAATATTTTCTTGGAAATTCCATGGTTCACTTCTAAAAGTGGTCAATACCTAATTTAGCACCTGTACATTCAAAGTTGAGAAAGGTGACTTTATAAAGTAACCATAATTTCACTATCTTCTTGTTGAAATAACTACTTAAACATTTGTAATATTATTGCTAAAGATGTCTCCTTGGCTTGTATCCATATATTGACACAAGTGTTATGTATACAAGTAGCCTTATTATCCATTTTACTTATAATCGAGCTATTTTCCTATAAGTACAACCTATTTAAGCATGCGTGTGCCCTTTTAAGAATGCTATTGATCATTATTATTACAATGTTAATACCAGGCGGGCCGCATCCTTGTTTGCCACCGTCGTAGTATAAAAAAAAAGCACTCTTAACAAAAGTTACCGACGCCAAAGAAGTTATGTTATATGACAATCGGACCAACTAAAACGGACCAACTTTAGAAAGTACTCTTCAAAGCAAAGAATTTTCCACATCGGTTCAGCCATTATCCAGTAATCAGAGAACAATTATATAGAAATAACCCGGCAAACTCCATTAACATATGATGGTTGAAGTATCATATTCATATTCTGATGTACTCGGTTATTGCCTAAACTTGTTCTGAACCCTGCTGGACAAAAAATGCCTCATGGTCTACTCTACAACTGACTTGTCTACTCTACAACTGGCTTGTCTACTCTACAACTGGCTTGTCGACATACCCACCTATATCTTCGGTTCTGATTGAGGACCATCCCACTGACCACGGACCATAAATAACTCCCAGGATTTTACCCTACTTCCAGTATGTGGTTAAGAATTTGCAAAATGCGATCACTCCTACGAGTAAAGTGCCCACCTCATTCGGTAACCCCTCCTCTCGCGCTATGTCGACTACCTTTGTTATCATTTCTTATTCGATTTCGCAGCGAAACTCCGAGCATCGCTTTGAGTAACGTAAGTAGAAATGCAATAGACAAGGCACCCACCTTGCTAACTTCCTCCAAGCGCTTGGCGTCATCTTCTGCCTGTTTCTTCTCCCTCTCTAGTCGTTCCTTCTCTTTCTGCTGCAGGCGCTCGTTCAGTTGCTCCCACTCTTCCTCTTCGGTGAGTTCTCTTTCTCGTTCTTGCGCCTCCATCTAATAATACATGTTTATTGTTGATAAGATTCTGCGGTTTTACGTTTTTTTTTTCACATCGTTTTATCAGCAAGTACTGTTAAAATAGATATTATGGATCCGAAAGGCACTTCCGTGTCTGATCACAGTTATTGTAACGTACACCTCGTGGTAACTACAATACAATAAGACTACAATGACGTCAGAACCGGGCGGTTAAAACGCTCGATAATGCGCCTTTTCTAGTAGATGAAGTAGAGATAATGGAAAACATAGGCACATTTTTTTTTTAAATGTGAGCGGCCAAAACACAAATATTTAAATAGAAAGAGCAATCAATCTTATTAAAAACACTACTAAGGAAATGTAAACATTCGAGCAAATGAGAAAATTTGATTATGTTACAGAAATGATTAATTACGTACCGCAGCGTCTTCGGCATCACCATTCTTCTCTTCTGCCACCTTCTTATCGCCATCTTCGTCGCTTTCCTTCTTTTCTTTTACTTTCTCTTGTTCAGTTTCTTGAACCTCCATTGGTTCTGTAAAATAAATGTATACATGGGATGGTGGATGGATAAACTAGTTCTGTGACTCCATGGGACGGGTGATAAAACTTCTTATAAATGTGTCGATAATTTATATTACTGTAATTTCCAAGAGATAGTCTGTAGACTATCTTCTACAAACAATGGATTTAAACTTTTGCAATTACAATTTTTTTACATAGTTGTGCTTTACCCTTTTATAATTAAGTTCTATATCAAATATCATACTTTAACTCTTTTCTACTTTTTATTTACCAAAATGCTAAAATTAGACTTCTAGGCTCTATACCCTGCGTATTGCAACAAATATAAAGTTTGCACCTGGTATGTATAGCGCCCCACATAAATTAGGTGCAGTTAGGTATAAAAAAAAAAAAACTACTTACTAGATCTCGTTCAAAACAATTTTCGTTGGTAGTTTTTATAGTAATGTACATCATATGTCTTTTTTAGATTTTTCATTTTCTTATTTTAGAAGTTAGAGGGGGGGGGACTAACTTTTTTCCACTTTGGAAGCGTCTGTCACGCAAACTATTCGGTTTAGAAAAAAAATATTTTAGAAACCTCGATATCATTTTTGAAGACCTATCCATAGATACCCCACACGTATGTGTTTGATGAAAAAAAAAATTTTGAGTTTCAGTTCTAAGTATGTGGAGCCCCCAATATTTATTATTATTTTTTTATTTTTGCATCAAAATCTTAATGCGGTTCACAGAATACATCTATCTACCAAGTTTCAACAGTATAGCTCTTATAGTTTCAGAAAAAAATGGCTGTGACATACGGACGGACAGACGGACAGACAGACATGACGAATCTATAAAGGTTCCGTTTTTTGCCATTTGGCTACGGAACCCTAAAAACGTAGTTTTAAAGAGTGGCCTAATGACAATTTTTCTTTATAAATTGATCTATTATGTAACCCACCCATATTTCGCAAACTAATAAATATTTCATATCATTTTATCACAAAAACATTAAAATTGTTCTTACCTTCGTCAGTTTTCACGACAGCGGGTGGCGGCGATTGGCTCCTAAAAAAAACAAAATTAATGTAGTCTCCATTATTTCACTGTAAATTAATTTTGATTTAATCGCTGGATATCCTTAAAAATCTAAAACGATGACTTACTTCTCATCATCAATGCTGTACATCTCTGAGTCTGGCTGTACCTCCGACTTCACCTCCGGCACCTCAGGTTCCTCTTGGACCAGCTCCGGTTGTGGCACAGGCTGTGGAGGCTGAACCGGTTTCGGTGCCGGCTCAGTCTCTGGCTCAGGTTCAGGCTCAGGCTCTGGTTCTTTCTCCGCTGGCTTCTCCTCTTCAATTGGTTCTGGAGTCTCCACACGAACTACCTGTTGGCGTGGTTATAATCGTCATAAAAGTCCACTATAGAACATAAAAAAATCCAGTTATACTTGAAGCTAAAAAATGTATTAAATAAATAATTAGGATGTTAGTGCACAACTCTATGTGGTTTAAATTTCATTGGCAAAATAATTATAATTAGTATGAGTGTGAACGAATGTATCGCCTTGTTCAACCTAGTATTAGGCTGTCTGTCCACTGAAACGGAGCGATAAAATTAACCAATCACGGTACGTCTTTGTAAAGCCTAAAAGTGCATTTCTGAGGAATGTCATTGGTTCATTTTACAAAGCTCTGTTCCAGTGGACAGGCAACCTAATACTATGTTGATCGAGGGATAGCAGGAAAAAACACTTACAAGGCCTTCAGTGTTTTTTTAGTATTATTTTTACCTGTGACTTAATTTAATATACACGTTTAATTTACTTAGGTTCAGTCACCCTTCACTCTTGTTTCGAAAATACTTAAATAGCATTTATCTATAAACCGAAACTTAGCAAATGGTATGTTTAAATTTTAAATGGAATATTTCAATCAATATGGCTGCTATCGAAACTTCAGCTGTTGTTAGTTAGTATGATAATGAAGTTGTTTTAAGTATTCAATTGGAATATGTTAACATATTTCGTATAAGTGATACAAAGAACTATAGTTGGATTTTTAATGAGCCAAAGCAAACTGACAATTACTAGCTCAATGTTATTAAGATCACTGTTGAGTGGTTTGGCCATAACACTTCTTATCAATAAATAACAATCTAATTTAAGCGATTAACGAAAATATTTATTACGATAACTGCTAAATCACTTTGGCTAATTTAAAATCCGAATGTAGCTTGGAATTAATTTTTAATTATAAGGAGTGCCTGTAAGGTATTCCCGAAGGAATTATTTTAACAGTCAGACAACTATACACGTATGCACACATGCCTGGTCGTATCAATTTTTCACGCACAGTAGAACAGTACTTATTTACTTATTGCGATCGATACTACCACAAGTATGAAAGAATGAGAGTAATAAAAACTGAAAGGAATAATATTTAATATTATTTTTCCTATAAAATATAACTACCACGACACCTGTAATTGTATTGGTACTGATTACTATCGTACTGGGTACCACGATGGGTAACTATTATTAATGAAGGTCGTGCATTTGAACCTCGTAATGACTGCTTGTTATTTACGGTCGAACAAATATTGATGTCTTGGAATTGAACTAACCAATTACAAAGGCGGTGCCGCGCGACAAAGTCAAAGTCAAAGTCAAATCATTTATTTGCTAGAACACAGTGTTTAAGGTCTTATAATTCAATGTTTGTTTCCAATGTGCTCAGCCTGCAAGCAAGCGTGCAAATGTTTGAGCGCGATATATTATATATTAATTACATTAATCCATAATAATAACATTAACATTAACAAAATTGCATAAAGACAAAACAAAATAACAGAATAAAATTAAATTGAAATCAGGAATTAATAAAATAAGATAATAAAATTGAGATGTCAGTTACGTTCCAAATATTTTTTAACGCTATAGAAGCACCTTTCCAGGAGCCAGGTGTCCAATTTGTGCTTGAACTGGTTTCACAACTTTCGACAACCTCAGTAATAAATAAGGCTTTTTAAATGTTAGGAAGATCATTTTTTATTATTATTCACAAACTGACCGGCGATTGACCAGATGGTCATGGATGGTGAGAGAGTGACTTAGTATCACCAGATGGTGAGTGACTTCGAAGTACGTACGTCCGTTTGAGGATGTAGATCGCCAGTTCAGCAATAGCCTATTCACTCTTGCTTTGAAGAGACCCATATTCAAAATTTCTGGAAATACACATGATGGGATAGGTCCGTCCACTTCTTAGCAGTCTGCATTAGAAATGATGCAGCAAATCGCTTCGTGCGAAATGGTATTCTTTTCACTTATAAGTTAGAAAGAAAATTGTGGGTATGTAATGGTGACTTCTTGAATTTTCTGTGCTCTTAGGGTAGTTGTCATAGTAGTCACGTGCCTGATAAAGTAGACATTCTAGTGGAATGCCCGTAATAACAAAATCGAAACAGCACAGGTAGATTTCAACCTACAGGATGACATATACATGCCAAATACAAACACTTAACACGGCATCAAAAAAAATAAGAACCTAACCTACAAAAATAATAAGTTGGCAGCTAAAACAATAATTTGTCATCTATTCCCTGGACAAAGACAAGGTTATTATATCAGAATATCCATCCAGAAACTAATAACCATTACATGATTAGTTGATAACGAATGGTTCTACTTCGTCTCGCTAGAAGGTTCAGGCCAAAGCGGCAAGAAATACCTTAGCTGGTGTAGAAGCAACTCTGCTTGAGGATGATCGTCTCCGTGTTCTAGCAGCTGGCCCAGCTCGCCGGGGGGTCGAGGGCTCATCAGCATCCTCAGTAGACGTGTCCAATATGGTTGTGTCTGCAATGGCTGCAACAAAAACATTGATCGGTAAAACACAACTGATAAAGACACAAAAAACTAGTCGTGCAGATGGGTTTCTTTATCCTTATAGATTTGTTAGAATATCATCATAGTTCTATACATGTAAAATGCATGTTACATGGAAAGTTTTAATTCAAAAAGCTTCAGTTTTAAGTTATGTGTCAAATTTTGCATTTGACGAAACAATGAAATTGAATCATGCTATTTTAACTTTTTAGTTCGAGTGAGATAGGGTTGATTTGGGTTACTTTTTCTTCAGGGGTGGCAGAGAATGGAGCTCAACCATCTTGAAATGGAACTCATTCCGATTTGTATATATGCTAATGGGCACCAAATACAAAATTTGTATGCCCCAAGCTGCTTTGGTAACCCCTGGTCTAAGTATTTTCATGGATACCAGCAATATCAGTATTACTTACACAACTAATGACCGGCTTATATGTTTCAAAAACATTGCTTGTTTGCTATTGGGTAATCTAAACCATAACCAATGGTGTAATCACATTGATAAGAGAAACCTATTTCATACTGAAAATCAATTAGTTGAAAATCAGATTATCAAACTGGAAGTGGGGTCAATTCGTGTGAATGTAATTTCATAACGTTATGAAATCTTTTTAAGTTGGTTAGCCGCTGATATAAGCCAGGATCAACACTAGTCTCAAAACTGACCAAGGAGGCGAATGTGATCATGTGGATCACTTTGTTGCAGAAACTCATACTACGGTCAACTATGCAATAGTGTGTAGCCAGGGCAATATATACTACTCCTCAATCACTATATATGTGCATCTCACAGGAACACCAGGCCACAACAGAACTGTGTATTGACATCACAAGGATACACAGATATTGTATGTGCGAAGTTAATACCCACAAAGTATTGAGTCACAGGATAATAATTAGTGGTGGGTCTACTACCCAGTCGATGATATTTTTTAAGTACTTTTACACAAATCACATGAAACACCTGCTTTAGAAGTAACCATTATTATATTATTTTATTTCACAGTATTTAGAACTCATTTGCAGCACAAAAAAATCAGTAGAACTGTTTTCATTGGTGTTATCAGTACCAACTTTGTTTAGATGTGTTGGCCCTAATAAAAACTGATAATGATGTAGAGGTAGTGTCTCTATACCTTAGCGATACTTCAATTCCTAAGCGATGTTATCTGCTTAGATATAAGAATAGTATACTTTCGCCGATAGTTGAAGTACCTAATATCTGCTCTGAATTGACAGTATAGGCTGTGGAGTACGTTGATAAATACGATTGGTAGTTCAGGCCGTGGCTTTATTTTACAGCCCTGACGTCATTCGTTACAAAACTACGGATGCTCGAATCGCGTTGAAAATAAACTTCGTGCATAACACGTGCAGTTACCAACTACTTAGTTTATTGGAGATTTTTAAGGATTCTTTTTACAAATTACGGGTTATAGATTGTGCGATTTGTTATTGAGCATAGATCATTCAAATTACCTTTCCCAGTTTTAGCTTCTAGCGCCTTCTTTAGCCTTTCGACTAAAGCCGGCTTATTTCCTTTCGTATCCAAACCCAGAGCGCCAAGCTCGGATCGGAGATCCACGACCTTCATCTTGGCGGGATCCATGATTGTATCTTAATTAAAACTATCACTAATCACTAAATGATTTGTTCTCTTCTTTAAATCACAAATCGAGTAAATCTATACATTCCTCGATCTCAAACACAATTTCGCAGAACGAGAAGCGCCAAGCTATCCGAATCCAATATGGCGTCGGCGCGCGCGGTCGACGGAAAAAAAAGAAACGCGCGGTTGCGCGCTATGCTTCGGAAGCGTTCATATTCATTTTATTTTATTAAGGATTTCGTAAATAAGTGTTAATATCGTAAGAAAATAATTAACAGCACTGCAGTACTATAATAAGTAACGGAAACTTATTTAATAAGTTACTTCTTTAGTTAAAATCAAAAAACACTTTCATTATTGCTTAAGGTGCGCGTGCACTAAGCTGTAGAGAAACGACGCAACGCGGCGCTGCGCAATGAAATTTGATTTATAATATTGAATATTTATTATACATTTTTGGCATAAAAGTGTACGATGCCGTCATGCGATTTTCCTCACTGCAGTCTGGTACGCGCGTACCTTTATTTCATAGTATATTTAAATTAGCAACACTGATTTCCATAGACAATAAAAAGCGCGCATTTTTAATATTGCGGTCAGTTGCCTGGATACAATATGAAATAATATTTTGCATTTACGCTGTACCTATTTTAGATTTTTGACTCAAAATAATCCTGAATCTCAGTCAGATATTTTAAAATGGCAAAAAAAGATGAACCTAAAAGTAAGTTGCAGAAAATAACTAAAAATATACCTGCCGTCTATCGTGAAAAAGTTTGATAAGTACTTACCTGTTCGTAAACTTGAAACTATTTCTGTTTTCAGTTCAAGCAAATAATGATTTGGAGAAGAAAATTATGGAAGAGTTCGAAGTGTTCGATCACTCGGGAAAGCAAGTAGTAGATGTTCGTGAAATAGGGACTATCCTTCGCTCTCTAGGTCAGTACAGTACGATTAAAATCAGTTAACGATTCGGCTTTTACCCCTCTCTCGCACGCTCTTATTAAATCGCATAAGTACGAGCAAGATAGATATACAATCCGAATCGTTAACTGATTTTAATCGTATTGTAAGTGGTCAGTAACATTTGGGATGGTTGGCTAGTTATCATATTATACTTACTAAATGAATATTCACTGTTTTAGGCTGTTGCCCAACCGAAGCGGAAGTACAGGAAGTGATATTGGCAACAGAAAACAAGGAGGCTACCGGAAACGTTCCACTTTCAAACTTCCTTCCATATATGTGTAAAGTTTTGATGGAACACAGGTAACTAGGTCGATGCAGAGTCAGCCACCGGCTAAGCTTGCACCATAGATTGGAGCGGAGTTTTTTTTTTTTTTTTTCGAAATTTTCTCTTCGTCACGACCTAGGGAAATTTAATTTGTGCATTTTAAAACAAAAATTTCCAAAATCGGTTGAGAACTCGCTGAGATCTGCGCATTGTTACAAAGTCCATTCGAGTCGA
The DNA here is from genome assembly GCA_947623375.1 of Apotomis capreana. NCBI lineage: Eukaryota > Metazoa > Arthropoda > Insecta > Lepidoptera > Tortricidae > Apotomis > Apotomis capreana. The sequence goes on from OX392520.1 coordinate 8,136,400, forward strand.
TCCATGGGAGCTTCGCTCGCTCCGCTCCAATGAATTAAAAAACTAATACTTTTATATATGTTTCTCAAACATGCAATGAAATGTCGTCATAACGTGCGTTAAAACAGGCTTCGAAGTATGACGTTTCGGGCGGAACAACTCGAGAGAACTAAAGGTATTTCGTACAAAATCGAAGGCCTAGGCCGGGAAGTATTTTTTTGAAACATGTCGTCTGTGTTAAACGGCTGAAATATATTTTTTTGAGTGGTGAATTTATTTAATACATTTCATATGTGTGAGAAAAGCACTATACCTACCTATACCTACATGCCTTAGCCGTGAAAAGGACTTGCCGGCTTCGTATCACTATCGTCTATAACTACATCTACTATGAAACACGTTTTGACGAATAAACCGATAGATGGCACCGTAATCAATGCCAATGCCTTGTAGCGTGCAGCGTAACGGTGTGTGGTGCGTGTCTCGCTCACTCGTATGGCCACTCGGATCTCTCGCTCAACCGCTCGCCGCGCCGCTGGTCACGCAAAGTCGTGGCATCTCCGTTACGCACACACACATTGCACTGCGTACGTCTACGTACATACATATGCCCACTACAATACAACCGGATACCATCAGATCATCACTATCACTACATAGTATAAAACAAAGTCGCTTCCTGTCTGTCTGTCCCTATGTATGCTTAGATCTTTAAAACTACGCAACGGATTTTGATGCCGTTTTTTTAATAGATAGAGTGATTCAAGAGGAAGGTTTATATGTATAATACCTGCATAATTTATCAGCATTGCACCCGTGCGAAAGCCGAGCTGGTCGCTAGAGTAAGTAATTATTCGCCAACGTGCATCACACTATTAATTTTTCCCCCAAAAATCATGACCTCTCTTCACAGATTTAGAACACACCATTTTCACTCAGTACTTGGAACTTGGAAGAAGCCAAATTCGACTAAACACGAACATAATACGGTCCTGGGTTCGAATCCCGGCAAGGGCAAATATTTGCGTGATGAACTCGAATATTTGTGCCTGGGTCATGGATGTTATTTGTATTTAAGTATATAAGTATGTTTATCGTCGTCTAGTGTCCATAACACAAGCCTACTAGAGCTTACTGTGGGACTAGATTGATTTGTGTGAGGTTGTCCGATATTTATTTATGTAAATGACAGGTTCTACCCAGCGAGTGCTGAAATGCTACTGGCCGCTTTCCGTTACTTCGACGAGGAGGGCCGAGGGTACCTCACCAAGGAGAGGTTCACCAAGCTCATGCTTGAAGAGGGAGAGTGCTTCACACAGGTATAGCCTGACAAAAAAAGAGTAGACATTAAAAAGTGGCAATACTGTAGTGTCGTCCCTGTGTAAGAAAACGGGGACACTACAATATTGCCACTTTTTTTAATTTCTACTCTTTTTTAGTCAGACTGTATGTCTATAGACTATAACTTTCGAGCTACATATAGATCCAGCCAGACGTAAATTTATTTAAACTTTATTTCACAAAAGAAAATTTAACGTACCAACAAAAGGCGGTCATAATGCCATGGGGCATTCTCTACCAGACTTTAGGGCTTGTGCACAAATCACGTGAGGTTTTTTCGGCTACTTTTTGACCCCCCCTCGCCCCTGGTGATATTTGGTGAGGTTCTTTGCTAACCCCCCCTCCCTCTCACTACCTCACGTGTATTTTTTTCCGCCAAAATTTCGTAAAATAGACTCGCTATTTTGAGGTATTTAACAAGTCAAGACTTATTTTTAACAAAACCGAGAAAAAATATCGACTGTTTCTTAGTAGGTTCACTGTAGAAAAAATACACGTGAGGTCTCCTTAAACCCCCCCCTCCCCCAACGTGATATTTCGTCAAAAGGGCTCATTTACACAAGGATAAAGCATTAATTAATTTATTCGCATTTATTACAGGAGGAGTTTGAAGAAATGATGCAAATCGCACTCGATCCTGTGACGGACACCATAACTTACGAATTTTACATCAACCAACTTATGGTATGTATTATGTATTACAGATAGTTTTGTACCATGTACCAGATAATAGTAGTGTTTTTACTTATTTTCAACTAGCTGTGCTCTCGTGGAAGAAGTCGCTTTAACGATGTGTCCAACACTTTGATCTCTATTTCAGCCCTTAGTCTGGTGGATACACTTAAAATAACGCGCACGAATGTCGCCGTACCGTCAAATATATATTTATTAATATTTGTTACCTTTTAGGCTATTATAGTGACCATAGTAATATGTAGGTAGGTCAGTGGTAGGTCATCATCATCATCATATATTTAAGAGCTAAGCTCTTGTCGGTGGAGTAATTTAATGTAGGTAGGTAGGTACTCTATTTTTTTATTTAACCCATTCAGGGCCAGTGACTCAGCGTATGGGTCATGCTCAAACAGTCGCGCAGGGCCAGTGACTCGCATGTGAGTCATGACAAATACAAATTATAAAAAAAGGAATCTTACTATGACTTAATAGTATTAGTATGATAGCTACCTGGCTTCAGAAGCGGCGGTCTATTTAGCGTTCGCGCCGGGGTCATGACCAACACGTTGAGTCACTTGTTTTAGCAAAAAAATGGTTGTATGCTGGCCTGGCGTATAGTGTACGGTCGACGGCGCTTGGCCGTGGTTGTTGCTATAGCGACCATAGTAATACAAATTTATGCGAAAATTAAAGTTTTTACCTATTACGGTTGCAAGGATACAGCCCCGTGACAGACGGACAGGCATTTATCGCAGGTTTAGTAATAGGATCCCACGTATGTGTTAACCCAAGGTGACAGCCAGCTACCTCCATACCCAATTTTATCAAAATTGTTCCAGCCGTTTGATCGGGAAGAGTGTGATGTTGAGTAGCGCTGCTAGCATCTAATAAAATATCATTAGTGTATTCCATAGTACATTTATTTATTATATCAAGTGCTTACACAATTCATACAGAGTCAAAATAATAACCTACAATTGTCAGGTTTTACAGACTTAAATCCATAACAAGATTTCGGCGATATGAATTTACAACTCTAAAGTTTGTGGAATCTTAAACTTATTAAGATTTTATTTCAGAAAATAATTTGCCTATTGCAAACTTAACTACATTAAACATACATAATTATGTAAATTACCCATAATGTCAAATCATTGTAACCTAACTCAGGAAACATCTTTTCTAACAGCAGAAGATCTGCAGTAAACTTGGCACTATTCGATATCAATCTCAGATTCGAATACTGCAAATATATTAAGTTAGGCGTATCGACTAATTCAGTTCACCAAGCGACTTGAACGCCTAGTGCGAATCGAGCTCGGGGTAGCAGGCGCCCGACCCTTAGCTGGTGTCGCTGGTGCCTTCGCCGCTTGTTTAACTTCATCACTCTTCAGCGGGGCTACCTCATCATCTTCGATCGTCACTACATCCTTAGCTCCATTTGCATCTTCAACAACTTGAACCTCATCATCTTTAGCATGTTCGGCGTTACCATTCTCAGCATTTTCATTAGAAGCTTTATTCTCTTGGGCCTCTTGAGTGCCATTCTCTTCTGGCTTAGTATCTCCATTAGGATCGGCAGAATCAGCATTTGTTAAGTCAATGTTGTCTGAGTCTCCATCGGGTTTGGACTCTTCGTCAGCTTTACGGATGGAAGACAAGAGATCATTGATCTGATCATCTATCTGCGGTGTCAGGACATCGTCGAGGTCTGTTTCGCTCTTGTTTTGGTCTGCTTCAGTTGTTGTCTTGGCGACTTGGCTTGGCGAAATTGTGATTGTAGAGTTTCCTGCAATGCAAGAGGATTTGTTAGATTTATTGCTTGTGAATCGAAATTACTAGGATTTTAGATCTCAGTTAGAGGCTACAACGATTGGTGCTTGATCTGTCTTAGTAGCGTGCTTGTGGAAAAGAAAAGACGATTATTAATTAAATATTGCGATATTTACCTATAATAGTCTGATTAGCTGCCAACATCGTATCGTAGTTCTCCTGACTATCTAGGCCAATGAACAGCAGGTTGTAGTTTTTCTTGTGGCGTTTAATGGTCTTCGGCTTGAACTGATTCAAGAATTCCTGCATGATCTTACGCTTGGGCATTGACGGAGTAGCGAGAACCTATTATTAAAACAGGAAATTAGAGGTGGCAATTAGAGCACGACAAAACTAACTTTATATTAGTGACATCAATGGACTTTAGAACTGGACGCCAACTGCAAGCAAATTTCACAGGCTATTTGGAATTTCAACGCCACATAAACTGCAACAAAACTGCAGTTTTGTTAGTGTGTAGTTGGGATCCAGTTCGTTGGACATGAACCTTCTTTGTTGCTATAAAAATATACCTTAACGAAAAGCCAGTTGCCGCGCGGCAACTCCGGATCGCCGCTGGCCTGACCGCCGGTCGACTGTCTGCCTTTACCGTTCAACCCTTGTGCCTTTCTATTCGTGTTGATAATTACAGCTGCCTTAGTGTTCCGGAACATATTGTCCAGCTCAAACAGCTTTATGATTCTCTGCGAATGGAATATACAACAATAAACACCATGAAGTTGAAAGTAAACGAAATCTTTGTCAAAGCTACATATTATCAGTAATTCTCTAGTTTATTGTTTTTACTTACTTCTTTATGTCTGTACAGCAGATGTGGTAGCTTGCGTGCGAGCAAAATCGACATCCATTTATCGTAAGCATTTTCTTTAGGATTGAACGCAATTGGTTTTTCATCCGTTTTCTCCACAACTTCAGCAGAAGCGACATCAGTTGGTTTGTCAGCCTCAGACTTTACTTGATCTGCTACAGGTTTCTCATCAGTAGGTTTCTCTGCTGCGTCTTCAGTGGCAGTGACGTCGGTTGGCTTTTCATCAACCTTCTCTGATGTCTCAGAGGCTGCGGCATCATCGTCAGTTTTCTTAACTTCAGGGAGTTTTTCCAGGATCATGGCATTCGTCAGTTCCTTATTGTCTTCAATGATCACTTTCTCAAGCTGAAATTGTAATACAGTTATAATAAGTCTGTGATTCTTGTCCCATGTAAAAAATACGGGAAACAGGTAAGATATAATTTACCTTTCTTAACATCTCAGTCCATCTGGCGTCTAGGATTCTACCCATGTGCTTCTTGAAATACTCTTCCGGTTCACCTAAAAAATTTGATATTTGTTATAAAATATAATAGTTTTGTGTTTAAATAATTCATTGTAACAGAAATCTTAAGAATAGCTCCAGTAAAATCAACAACAATTTGTAAGATTTTCTTTTCTTTAAGTCTACAGTTATTTACTATACTTACAGTTGTCACTCAATAGAGAGAATGTAAGAATATATAGTTTTAATTTTTACATATACTTAAATAGTTAGAGGAAATATTTTCTTTTCAGAATACATACAATTAAGTGTGAATTGTATACAAAAAAATGAAAAAAAGACCAGCAATTTCACTCTAGCAGACACAAGTCCATTTTTTTAGTATAACATTGGACATAGTGTCTCTGTCAGTAGTATATACGTCCAAATATCGTCGAGGAGAAATGAAGATAGTGAGAGCTAACTGGTGTTGTCACTCCTTAAGAGATCGAAACAGGCTTTGAATACAGAAACAGAATCTCTGACCCGCAGCCAAAAGTTAGCTTCGAGTTACGACTCTATCAAAGCTTGTATCAGCTGTCATCCAACATGTACGCTTTGTCAAGGGTGTACCTCGGAAAATCACCACAATCATCAACCACGACGGTCAATAACAGACGGCTACCGAGAGTGAAACTTCTAATCTACTTTAATCGAATTAGTGTTGTATCAATCAAAAGTTTCCAAGCAACTTTTGAGAGAAGAAAAAAAATATCGCTACCTTCTTCGAATAATTTGATCACGAGCTCGTTAGTGTGGTCAGTGTTCCGTTTCTCGACCGCAGCGAGCTCCACGATTTCTTTGTCTGTCTCCAACGGGTACGCTTTTCGGTACTCGGCTACTATGTCCGGGACGATACCAACAACCTTCCCGGTCATGACGGACCGCAAGCGATCCCGAATGCCCTGCTTCATGATACGGTTCATCGGCATCGAGCCGAACAGACCGCCGTACTCGGTGGTGCGGCCGTACGTCACCTTGATCTCTTTCACGATCATACCCAATGCCAGCTCCAACCGACCGTTAGTTTTATTCGACGGCTGCTCGTCAGCCTTCAAAATAGTGTTCTTCTTTACTTTTGGTGACGCATTAAACGTTTTGACCGGGGTGTTTTTTTTGGGGGTTATGGTTTTGTTAGGGTTGAAATTGGGCCGAGAATTGGCACCGGGTGCAGTCTTCTTAGGGGTGAAGCCGGGTCGGTTAGGACCGGGCTGCTTGCGCTTGAAGTTTGGATGCTGAGTAAGAGGCTTAGGACCTTGATTAAAAGGTTTGGGGCCTTGATTCAGAGGTCTGGGGCCCTGATTAAACGGTTTAGGGCTCTGATTAAAAGGCTTAGGGCTCTGCTTAAATGGCTTAGGGCCCTGATTAAAAGGCTTAGGGCCCTGATTAAAAGGCTTAGGGCCCTGATTAAAAGGCTTAGGGCCCTGATTTAAAGGCTTAGGGCCCTGATTTTGCTTTCCGACGTAGGGTTGGGCTCGTCGGCCTTGAATTGGGAAATTCATGAGGGGTTTTGGCATGCCCAGTAAAGGTTGCGGCTGTCTTTGAAAAGTGTTATTTTGTTCTGGGTAGTGATCAAAGGGGGCTGGCCTAGACCTTTTAGGGGCGTCGAAGCCATCGTCAGGCCCGCTCGACCAGTCCGTCTGAGCGCGACGCTTGAGACCGAACGACCGGTCGTCGCGAGGACCCTCATTATACATATGAGAGAAGTTTAAGTGTTGAGGTTCATTGAACCGATCATTATATGACTGAGACGGCTGGTTGAATCTCTGAAAAGTGATATTTAATATGGTTATAATATTGTTCACAAGTACTGAAAACAATGTAAAACAGTTTGCAGTACAATCCATTGTGAAGATTGACACAATGTTAATGTAATAATAAAAATAGTTCTACAGATTCTTAGCTTAATACAATAAATCAGATGAAACTTTTTTGTGATAGCAGGAGGCACAGTAGTAACTTTGAGCACAAAGTTATCTACAAAGTCCTAATCACTTCACAAAATGTAACAAATCGCTTCATTCAGTTTGTCACAGTTCTTTCTCAAGCACAAACACAGACATCAAATTAATTAAAGCCTTGAGATGACACATGAGAACCAGCCCTTATTTGATGATGATGTTTAAAATATTATATTTATTTTCTTCATCATTCTCTATTTCAATTATGACTTTAGTTCTATGTTCAACAGAACAGGCACAATAGGAATATATTTTAGAAATATTAAAATCATATTCGGCCAGATAGCACCAGAAACAATAGTACTTTCAGAGACCATTAATTATTTATAATATATTAATAGGGATGAAGTCCTGCATAATCTGAAATTTTTCATCTTATGGTAAGGATTCAACTGACTGCAACACAGTTTATCTTTATATAAATTCTGGGTACATGCATTTGTTTCATGTACTGTTTTGTTATTATGTTCAATAAAAATCTTTAATGTCGGTGGGTAATATCTATTGCACAAATTATCATAAGATACATACCATCTCATCATTGGCAGGGGCGCGGTTGTAAAGCATCTCACTCTGCTGGTGCTGGATTAGCTGCCTTTTGCGCTTCAGGAGCTCTAGTTCCAATTCTAAATCCTGTGATTGAAATACAGGGATACTTTTATAAAACTACTAACCATGACAAACGTTGTGCTATTTGTTTTCGTTGTCTAGTATCCATAGTACAAGCATTGCTTAGTTTGGGACTAGGTTGATTTGTGTAAGATTGTCCTGTAATATTTATTTATTTATTATATACCTAAAACTGCATTACAGCTTCGTTTTATACATGGGATGACACATTACATCCCAGGGTTTCCAGAGCAGAAGTACATTTTCACTAGAATTCAAGTAAAAATGTGAGTTTGTGTACTAATAAACCTTATCTATACGTGCCTTCTAATAGTTATTAAGGATAACATAAAATATATTGAATAACACACTAGACTAGATAGATTTGTATGTTTATTCAATACATAAAACGCAAAAAAGATAAATTACATCAAAAAAACCTGCTAGGTCTACTTAACAATAACAGTATATGGGTGAATATATGTATATTCTGAAAATGCTATAACTATTACAGATTTTCAAATATGTTGTTCATTTCATTAATAAATATTTTTCTTGTGGGCATAGCCAGAGGGGGTGGTTTTGGGAGTTCAAGCCCATTCCAAAATAACAAGGGAGTAAGTTCAGCATAGCATGTTAGAGTTGCCGTACCCGCTTGCGGTGTGACTGTTGTTTTATTTCCTTGAACTCCTCCTGATACTAAAATTTTATGGCAATGCACTACATTTTCCATTCTAAGTACCAGAGCCATATTCACCAACACTAACTTGGTCACTAACAATGTATATGTGCATGTAAGTGAAAGGCCGTTTAACCATTGCTTGTATAACCTGTGCTATCTATTAGTCATCAATTTTATTGTAGCGTCAACTAAGTTGGCATGAGCAGAAAGGTTAATCGTTATATTACATATTATGTACATATAATTTTTAAGTAGGTAGCCACAGCCAGCCAGACATCGGCGGCCATTGGATAGAAATTAACATAAACCTACATAAAAAATAGAATTCATCATGTTCGAAGGATAATCACTGAATTACAATTCAGTGGGCGAGTTTTCTTTGAGCGTCAGTGAAATCGTAATTTCTCAACCAACAAAAAACTTGAGTACGTAGAAATAACAGTAAATCAATACGTACATGTAAATGGTCGGTCATCAAGGGACCGCCGCCGCCGCCTCCTCCTCTGACGGGCATTTTGTTGTTATTACGCCTCATATTTCCCGAAAAACTCATTTCTATATCTTAATAAACCCTTCGATCAATACTATTTGCACTTATTCACGTTTATTACAAGTTAAATTAATAGAACGCCATTTAAAAATTCTGTACCGCAATGACACGTATATTCTCTTTGGACACGATGACGAATGAAATTGAATGAAATATAAACTTATAAAGTGAAACATGAATGAATGGAATGATTAATGAATGATGAATTGAACCATAGACAAAATGCTTTTTCTTTTTATGAGTAAAGCGCTTTAGGATGCGTTCAGTACTGAGGAACATTTTGTTATGTTGGCATAACTGTCAAGCGAGTGGAGTCCCTTGAAAGAGGCGGCCTTGATGCGGCAGATTGAAAAGCCTTATAAATGTTATCACTAATAGAACGCTGAATACACGTGTTGTAAACTTGCATTTTAAAAGATAATTTGTAAATCTATGAAACACATATATTCGGCAAATGCTCTTTAAATGTGTGACAGTCGCGGAAACCGAGAAAATATTATGTAGATACCTGACAGAATTTTAATTTTGCCACCTTTATCAAGGGACACGACTCGCTTGACTGACGGTAGACTCAGACTATTTATTTATACTATTCATTCGTTCTTTTACTAACGCGTACTGCTACTGCAGTTATATTTCATACAATTTCATGCAAAGAATGTTTAGTTCGCTGTGCTGAGTTCTTTATGAGTATTTTACTCATATCATTTCACCTGAGTAATTAGTTATTATCAAACCTAAGCCCTTACTTTGCCCATTCTTTCGCCACAGGTAGCTCCAAAAACTATCTATGAATTAGCCGATGCAATGGTAGCAGAACTAAAGAAATTGGAAGACGCCGCTCCAAAGAAGAGGCGCGCTAGCGATTTACTTCGGGCTACTGGAGTATAATTTGATTACATGGTTACTAAACTCATACTTTTCCTCTTCGAAATATTATATTTTTATCCTGTTTATATATACCTAGTTAATGTATTGAAATGAGTTGTATATAGCGAAATAGCATCTGTATAGATCCAGATCCAGTATAAATAAAACCGGCCATTTGTGAGTCGGACCGAGGGTTCTGTACAAACGCTTCCCATCTTAACTGCCCGAGTTATGTTTGCACCTGGTAATGTATGGTGCCGCATACAAACGAGGTGCAAAGTTAACGCAACCGATCACGTTTGCTGTATATGGGAGCCCCACTTAAATATTTTTTTATTCTGTTTTTAGTATTTGTTGTTACAGCGGCAACAAAAATACAGCATCTGTGAAAATATCAACTATGTAGCTATCACGGTTCATGAGATACAGCCCGGTGAAAAACGGACAGACAGACGGTTTTTTAGTAATAGGTCCCGTTTTTTACCCTTTGAGCACGGAACCAAGGTAGCAAGGTAGGTAACAAGGTAGCACAAAAGACGAAGTAGCACCTGCACCTCTAGCACAACTGTCACACGCGACTATTTCTCGCGCGAGATGATTACCTGTCTTTCTGTGCAGTAATGTGAAAGAGTGACGGCCTGATGGGTAGCGCTGTCTCGCGAAAGCGTAGTTATGCTACACGGGCTGTAGGTATAGATCACTGACTCGTGCTCACCAAGCATTTGTTCAGGTTTTTTTTTCTTCATATCAGTGGAGGTGATCTGTGGTATAGACCCAGTTTAACGAATCTACGTACACAAGTACTGTAAGGGGAAAGAATATTTTTACTAGATTTAAAACTTCATGTCATGAGGTTCCTTTTTCTGCGGTTCTTACCACCGGTAGTTTGAGCCAATGGCGTAGCTTGGTAAATGGCACGGGGTAAAAAAAGATTGGGGCCACAGTGAGAGCCCAGTCAGATCGAGGTTTGCCCCAGAGACCCTAGGACAGGGACCCTGCTAGGATCTTAGGAGCCCTGGGCACTGGACAGACAGCTACACCACTTGCTTGAGCTCTACCCTGATAGCAGAGGCATTCTGTCGAAGGTGTTTCTATATCCTATTTTAAATTAATTTAAATAAACCGAAATAAGTTGTATAAATAAACCTAAGGCTTAAAATAGATACTATTTAATAAATTAGTTGACTAAAACGTAAAGCTCTTTCTTTATTTATTAATAGAACATTGTCTACATTTATTATATATATTATTCTTTTTGCAGGTGGAAGAAGAAATTCCTGATACAACATAAATATCAAAATAATTTGTTAATACTCGTTGTAAACAAGAATACTCATTATACTCAAATAATAAATTTGCAGTGAAAACACGTATTTTATTATATGACTAGCTTTTGCCCGCGACTACGTGCGCGTGGAATTTGGAAGTATGGAAGCAACCTCGTACAACTACAACACGATAGATATCCACCTAATCACCTTAATTAATAAAAGGGATTATTAAAAGCGCCTAAGAAAATGTAAGAGCAATTGTCCTTTTGGTCTAATCGTCACATTTTCTACAGGGTTCAAAATCGATTCAGCGGTTTAAGCGTGAAGAGGAAGAACAGACAGACAGACAGACAGACACACTTTCGCATTTATAATATTAGTATGGATAAAATATACGCATATAACAAAAAATATATACCAATCTTAATTACTTTTTAATTGTGAGAAACACCAGAAATCTTTCAGTTTAAGATATAATATCACTTTTCTTTCCATAATCAGATCCACTACATTCCTTGCACTTTTGCTTCAGCCACATTTGCTTGGAAGATAGTGAGCATGGTCAGACTCTATTGAAATTTAAATTGAAATTCTTTATTCTCAGGCAACTGCCGCCCATAGACAGCATTATATCTTACACCAGAACACCTTTAACCACATTACACCTTAAAAACTAACATACATAATAAATACCAATAGAACTATACGATTAGATCATATATTTTTCTGCGATTTGTTACACAACTCCATGCTTAGCCAACCACGGAAAAGCCGGAATAAAACACCTTTCAGTTAAAATTATTTCATGAAGGTCGCCAGCTTGTCAGTCGGAATCGGAACCCTCAACACATAATATAGGTAAGTAATTTTACAATTCATTTTGTGGCGAGACTCCAACGTAGCGTGCCTCCACCACCTGACAGGATATGAACACAACCCTACTCCTGCCTCAGAACTTGAACAAGAGCTGTTCTTCGCTAAGGCTGTCATCCAAATATGCTTATCCCTCGCTGCCGTGTAAAGGCGATGTTTCGACGCGTTTTCGAATAGCCCTGGCTGTGATCGTAAGTCGCTGTGTTGTGGTGGTAGGCTAGCGCTAGCCGCAGCATAAACCTCGGCACCACGTGTATGTGTGGGCTGTCGCGCGCGGGCGCTCGGAACAGCGGATGAGTACCTAGCTGAAGCAACTGGTCTCTTGTCCTGTCAGTTTGTACAATTTTATCTAGCTGGGCTTTACATTTTGAGCTGTGCCTGTCTATGTGAAGCTCACACTACTCGCGAAGTTAGCCAAAGTTGGGCGAACATGATTACATGATATGATAGTGTGGAAGGGCACTTCGCTGCGGAATTCAGATTAGATCACAGAGTACTTTATTGATTAGATACTAAGAACTATACCGATGGAGTATGGTGGCTATTGTTTGCCATGTAAAGTCCATACAAAAGTTTTTTTGTTCCTAGTTGCGTTAGACTGGTGTGGAGGGACCATGGACTTAGTGGGAGGGACACAGTTGTGCGTGAACTGCTGCGTAAATTCACGCCGTGAATTCACGGGGCGAATTCGCGCCGCGAGTGTAGAGCGGGCTTTAGATGTATCTCTTTAATGGTGCAGAGATGGGTAAATCCTGAGTTGAAGATTTAAATGATTCGAATCCGCAAGGGGATCCGAGTCCCTTATCGATTCTTCACAAATCTTGTCGAATCCAAGGAGTTATTAAACTCCGACTAACTCAATCCAGTGCTGCCACCTTAGTTTTAGTAATGGGGGCAGTTACCATAATCAAACAACTGGCATCTACCCTGCATCTACCAAAAAAATGTAAACCAATATCTATGACCACGACAGATCTCAAATATTAATTTAGGCTTCGAATAACGGTACTGAAGCTTAATAGCAGTGTTTTACCAAACAATAAACAATTATTAAGCGAAATACCTTATCCGAAGCCTAATACTTTTAAGTCTGCCAGTGCCAGGTGGGTAGATTTAAAATCAAATGAAATGTACCACCTACACACTCTTTGCGTTATTTTAAAGGTGTTTTTAGGTTTGTAAATGAATGTATACCATTTTATTCATTCACATAAGTTTCACTTTTATTTTTTTGTAAAAACAATGTCGTGGTTACATTGCATTTTTTGGTGTATATTGATTAATATTTAGAGGTATCCATTTGAGATCCAATGAGGATAGGGCGCGCACGGGCTCCCGCCGTAGCGGCGCCACCTGGTGGCAGGAATGTTAAGCCAGTGGAGGGGTGAAAGAAGTGGGCGTAATAACCAATCAGCAAACGTCACAGCAAGGTCACAGCAAACGAGTGTTGTCACTCTCAAATATTAATTTAGGCTTCGAATAAGGTATTTCGCTTAATAAGTGTTTTATTGTTTGGTAAACCCTTGGTAAACCACTCCTATTAGTCTGTGTGAGCTACCCGCTAAGCCACTCTAAACTAAATTTAATTTAAAATAAGGAACATAAAACTAAAGGCAATGGTAAGAAGAAAGAAAAATGCGGGAAAGAACTTTCTGTCGAGGAAAATTACAAATCCAATTCGTCGAGAAAATCCCGGAGCCGAAAGATAAATACAATTTCAGAGCGTACTGATATAGGAGTCATCAGAAAAAAGATCTATCAGTACTATGTAGACGAAAATGAATCTCCAACGATCAGCACGTTACTGGAAATTTTAAATGAAGAAGATGGTTTCATTTTTTCTCGGCAATACTTCAAAGAACTGTTAAAGAAAATGGGTTTTTGCTACATACGATGCCAATCGCCATCGCGGAGGCATTTTCTTACAGAAAAGCATGATCTTGGATATAAGCAACTCAAGTATATAGAACAAATCAGGGAATATAGAACTCAGAAACGGAATGTATATTTCATGCACGAAACTTACATGGAAGCCAATGATGTTCAAAATGCAGATCGGTATCTTCGAGCTGAAATACCCGCCAAGATTGATAAAAAGGAACGCTTGGTGATAGTTCATTTTGGGGGCCCAAGTGGCTTAATGAAAGGTACATTCACAACAATTAAATCTGACTCCGAATCAGGGGACCACTTTGCTGAAGTGAATCAGCCTAAATTTGTAAAGTGGGTGAATGAATACTTAAAGGGTAAGTTACTACCAAATTCTGTGATTGTTGTGAGCAGTGCACCATACCACAGCATTCAAAAAGATATGATGCCAAGAGATATGTTTGCACTTAAAAGTGATGTACAGGGTTGGTTGAGGCGTCATAATCTGGAATTTGATGAGGATTTGGGAAAAGCATCTCTCCTGGAACTTGCCAGAAAAGCACGATTAAAACCTGTTTATGTATTTGATGAAGTTTTGAAAGGACTCGGACACACTGCTCTGCGGGTACCTCCTCAGCATCCTGAACTTAATGCGCTTGAGTTTGTCTGGGCTGATATTAAGAAAAAGATCACAAAAGAAGCACAAAACCATGCAAATGCTTCACCTAATGAAAAGAGGCAAATATGGGAGAAACTATATTTGAAATACCCAGCTGCTGAATGGAAGAAATGGGATGATCAAGTCAAAAATAGAGAGAATGAATATTTTGACTACAAATACAAACTAGATGATATTATTCATGATATGAAAGGACGGTACGAAAAGGATCCTAACTCAGATTCAGATACATGCGAGAGTGACGAGAGTGATGCTAACGAGTCTGACTCTATGTCTGAATAACTTTTGTTGGATTTGTTTTTAACAGTTGAAAGAAATGCATAAAAAGCAAATACGGAGGTATCCCACTGGTCCAGTTCAATTATTAGTATCCAATTTATCAATTAATTCTGGTCATTCCTAATATCATTTTCTGTTCAAAATCTCAATAGGTCTTTTCTTTAACTACATTTTTGTATTATCTCACTGTAAGGATAAGAATTAAGTTAGATGATACGAAAATTTAGTTAAAGAAAAGACCTATTGAGATTTTAAACAGAAAATAATATTAGGAATGACCAGAACACTTTCGACACCAACAACCCGGAGGCCGGGCGCTCGTAAACTTTGTTCAGATGCCGGCCAACCCGGTAGCCGGGGTTGATCCTATAAGAGTCGGCTCGGCCGATTTCTGGGATATGACTTACTTTTTTGTCTGGTTGCAAAAGTGTTGATAAAGAGTTCAAAATCTCAATAGGTATTTTCTTTAACTACATTTTTGTATTATCTCACTGTAAGGATAAGAATTAAGTTTGATTTTGTAATTTTGTATTATCTCACTGTAAGGATAAGAATTAAGTTTGATTTTGTAATTATTGGAAAAGATTAAGCATTCATTGAATTAGTTAATAATTTAAAGTATAACAAAAATTAACACTGAAATTTAAAAAATGTTTATTTATAACCAACCATAGTCCTCTTCCGTCCTCTTGCCCTGACCTCTTCAAACTTACTCAAAATCTCCTTAACATTATTCTTGCTATAATTTTTATATGCTTCAAGTATTCTATTGAAAATATCTGGATAGTCATTATGGGTGCTTATCAGGGCTCTCTCTAGTACATAGAGGTCAACTCCCTTGTCTTTTGAGCTTGAATCGAAGGATGATAAGCCAAAATCAATTATGACCAATTCTAAATTACCAACATCTAGCCATTTTGAATCATTATTACCTGAATTTCTGTCTTTCTCAACTAGTAAACATTTGATGTAGTCAAATCTCCATGAATAATATTATTTTCGTGCAATTGTCGCACAGTTTCTTCTATTAACAGCGCAATTTTATCAAGACTGTTGGGTCCATCGCCTGAGCCATTTTGGGCATGTTTTGTAAAAATATCAATAATAAGGTCCTTGACTGTAATACTGCACTCAAAATGCGCCTACGTTCGAAATCTACTAGATAAAGTGCTGGAGTTTTGACATCGGCTGTTTTACAGCGCACTATGGCCCTCGCTTCATTTTAATTCGCTCTTTGGTTATGGCGGTGTGTCGAGTATTTCTTCTCGAATCGCTCCTTGATGAGCGTCTGCTTGCCGAGGTAGTTGCAGATGTAAAGTTTCGCTTCAGCGCCTTGCTTCAAGACCTTCAAATCAACACTCATGTTTTGATATTATATTATAAACCAAATCACACTTAGCCTAAAAATAACTGGAAAGTTCAGTTAAGAAATCTTCCAGTATTCCGACGCTAATGAACTGTTTGAATCTCTTTAAAGTGTTCGTCTATTTTTTTTTTTATTTTTTTTTATTAGAAACAAACAGTCTTACATGGTTGTAGGTGATACAGTAAACTTTTCATTTTGAAGACTTACAGTTTCCTGAACGAATATAAATCTTATAAACTAGAATAATCTACCCAATTGACACAGTTAAAAAGTTATTTGTACAAATTACAATGCAAAACAAAATAAAATAGGTACAATACAATAATATAACCTATTCGCATTCTGCGATGCACTGTGAAGTTTGCCTTCTGAAACTATACAGACTTTGTCCAAGAATATCCAAATGTATAAATTTGTCGTTATACAACCTGCAGGCCCTTCTAACAAAACTATTTCTCGCGTAAGATGTCCGGCTACGGGAAATACAAAACAAGGGTTTCTTACGACAAGCACGCTCACAACGTCTCGGTACTCTAAGCGAGACAGATTCTAGTAGAGTAGGTACATTAATAATGTTATTAATAATTTTATAAAGAATTAATACATCAGAACGCTCACGCCGAAGACTCAGGGAAGTAATATTATGCTTTTTCATGGCAGTGTCATAATCTGAATATGTATCTTTAAATTAGCAAGGAAAAACGTGTGATTCGTTCACGACAATATATATTAGTGTAAAGATTATAAAAACAACAGTTGCTAGGAAACCAATAGCAGAGTATAAAAAGAAGTATAGCATAGACAATGAGTCCATGCTCACGTTATCAACCTTCTTCTTAACATCCCGTCTCCTCTGAAGCGACTGTTAGTTTTATGAGACTCCTGCTACTTTCAGTAAGTCCTCTAGCCAAGGTTTAAATAAAGGCTTGGTAAGGAAGTCGGCCAGCTGATCCTTAGTGGAGATCTTATTAACTGTTAAGTCCTTTTCTAGGACACACTGCCTTACAAAGAAGTGCCTCAGCTTTATGTGCTTTGTTCGCTGGTGTGTTTCGTAAGGTGGATCATGAGCCAATCTTATAGCCGATTCACTGTCCACGTATAATGGGGTGATCGTTTTCTGTAAATCACTCTTCATAAAATTAATGATCCGAGTGAGCCATATGATTTCTCTGGCAGCCTCGCTAGCAGCAATAATTTCTGCTTCCGTAGAGGATATAGCAACAGAACACTGTCGCTTACTCTGCCATGCTATTGCGCCATTCGCGTAAATGCATATCATGCCGCTTGTGGAGCGTCCAGTAGGACCGTCACCTCCATGATCTGCGTCACTGTAGCACCTCAGACCTTTAAGTGCAGTGGAAGTCTTAAACGTTATTCCGTACGTCAGTGTACCCTTGACATACCGCAAGATTCTTTTCACCCTCGCTACGTCTTCAGGTGTTGGACTGTCGAGTTTACGTGATACAACTCCAACAGCGTACGAAATGTCAGGTCTGGTGCCAACCATTAAGTAAGATAGTGCACCAACAGCTTGACGATATGGAAAGTTCTGGGTTTGAGCATCCTTCGTGGAAAGCATGGTATCCTTTACTATCGGTGTCACAGCTGCTTTACAATCCTGCATTCCGAATCGTTCAAGTAACCGTTTTGCATATGCTTTTTGGCAAATTTTGATACTCCCATCAGCTTTCCGTTCTATTTCAACGCCGAGAAAGTAGGAACCGCATTTCGTTGTTATTTTGAAACGTTGCCGCATTTCATTAAAGAACTTTTCAGTTTCGGCGGAGCTTGCAGAAGCAATAAGTCCGTCGTCGACGTATAAAGCTATTAACAGCTTATGGTTCCCCTCTCCTCTTTTGAACAAGCAGGGATCGCTGTCACTCTGTTCAAAACCTAGTTCTTTGATGTACTCTGTTATCGTAGAGTTCCAGCAGCGCGGAGCTTGTTTAAGGCCGTAAAGGCTTCGTTTCAGCTTGCAAACTTTTCCGTCACTATTCGAGTATCCCTCTGGCGGTTTCATATAAATTTCTTCTTTCAGTGTTCCATACAGGAAAGCCGTCGATACGTCAAACTGACAGAGCGAAAGTTTTTCTTGTGCAGCAATACTTAATAAAGCTCGTATCGTGCTTGTCTTCGCAACTGGACTAAACGTTAGGTCGTAGTCTAGTCCCTTCTTCTGCGAAAATCCTCGTATCACAAGACGGGCCTTGTATTTATCAACAGAACCATCTGGGTTCGTCTTAATTTTAAATAGCCACTTACTGGAGATAGCTTTTCTTCCTTTGGGTAAGTGTACCATTTCCCACGTCTCATTTTCTTTGAGAGAATTGATCTCATTGTCCATCGCTTTTCGCCATTCATCAGAATCCTTGCATGCCGTTGCTTCTTGGAACGTGCTTGGTTCTGTCCGAGGTTCATCACCAATCGAGTTGACGTTGAAGCAAACGTTGCAGATGTAGTCCTTGTATCTGGCTGGTGGCTTAAGGTTTGAGCGCCCTCGTAGCGTCATCCTGCCTTCCTCCTCGATCTCGGATGCTGTCAGTGATGAAGAATTTCGACTTTCTGTCTCTGTTTCATTAGCATCATCGACTTCATAATCTGCTTCGATCATGTCATTGACCTCTTCTTCAGGCTCTTCAATGGATTGTTCTGCTTCGAAATATGAATCAGCCTCAGGCATTTGTACTTCAATCACTGGCTCATGAACTATACATGATGGCCCAGCTACTTCATCTTGACCATCTTGTTGGCGTGGTGAAGCATTAGCTCTATCTCCATCATGACTAATCATTGGCTGCTGATTGTCGCTATTGTCGTGCAGGCTTCCATATTCGGGAACAACGAAGTCAAATAGGCTATTAGGCTTAGCATCGCGTTTGCTCTGTTGGGTATCAGCTTCTTTACTCTCTTCAAGATGACCCAGCAAGGGATTTTCATCAAAGGTTACGTCTCTAGACCGTATCAAATTGAATGACTCGCTATCCCATATGCGGTAGCCATCATCACAGTCATAGCCGACAAGTATTCCCTTTTGTGCCTTTTTATCTAATTTTCTTCTTCGTTGCTTAGGAACATGTGGATAACATTGAGATCCAATTATTCTCAGGTGACTCAGTCGGGGTTTCTTATGATGCCATAGCTCATACGGTGATTTTCCATCGATGCAGGTAGGGCCTGTTCTATTCAGGATGTACACCGCAGCTAGTACCATTTCAGCCCACAGTCCCGTAGGAATCTTGGCGTGTGCATACATGAGACTTCGTGCCATTTCCACAACAGTCCTGTTGTCTCTCTCTGTTGGGTTCTGTTGAGGAGTATAGGGCATTGTCAATCTCTGTTTTATGCCTTCTTTGTTGAGAGTAGCTTCTACTTTAGTATTGACGAATTCGCCGCCATTATCGCTTAGCAATTCTTTTATGACAACTCCAGCAGCTTTCACCTCAGCCAGCATGAGTAATAGCTTCGCGTGTACTTCAGCTTTTTCTCTCATGAAGTATACAAATCTGTATCTCGTATAATCATCTTTGAAGAGGACAAAATATCTTCGCTTCGAAATTGAGTAAGGAAAGGGTCCACAGACATCAGCGTATACCAGTTCACCAGGTCGTGTAGCTTTCTGTCTTGTCCCGAACTTCATCCTGTGTGATTTCCCATAGATACATCCTTCACAGAGTTCCTTGGTGGCTTCTGCTTTAATGTCAAACTCTCTTTCAATCAATTTCTTCACATGGCTTTTATTTTGATGTCCAAATCTTTCATGATACAGCTGTAACAGATTTGATGTTGTGGACAGCTGGTTGACTCGTACAGTTGGCTTGAGACATCTGAGCTTTAATTTGAATAGTCCGCCGAACTTGCTGCGAGTACCAATGACTTTGATCTGTCCATCCATTTTTAGAGTACATTTTAGAGTAGTGGACTCAAAAACACTATTATCCGATTTGTCATGGGTAGCAAGTACTGAGAATAAATTCCTGCTGATACTGGGCACATACCAGACATCTTTCAGCAGTATCGGCTCTTGTTTGCCGTTTACATCAGCCTCTGCTAGAATATTTCCAATGCCCAGGGCTTCAATACATTGGCCATTCGCGCCGGTCACTGTGTGCTGGCTTTTGAAGTAAGTAAAGCTTTGAAACAGATCTCCTCTATTGGTGACATGACTGGTTGCTCCATTGTCCACGTACCAATTTTCTCCATCTTTTGTTTCTCCAAATACTTTTTCCGAATGTACTGTCACCACTGTCAGATTCATGTCAACAATTTTGGATTCCTTAGGCGGTCTTCCGTCATGGATCCACTTCTTGCAACTTCTAACTCTGTGGCCCTTTTCTTTGCAATAGTTGCATATAAGCTCCTTGGAAAATGTTTTCTTCTTACCCTTACTCGTTCTTGCAATCAAAGCTTCTGCAGCAGTCTCGTCTTCTGTGACTTGAGTGTCATTCTGACGTAAAACCCTTTCGTGTGCGCATAACTGACTTGTCAGATTTTCGACTGAGCGTTCCTTTTTCGAAATTAACAGCCAACTAGACTTGAATCCTAAATATTCTGAAGGTAGGGTGTCTAGGATTTTGCACATGAGGAGAACTTCTGGTAATTTCGCCTCACTCTGCAACTCGGTACACAAATCGCTCCAGATATTCTTTAAAATTGACACATGTGTAATGATGTCATGATCCTTGTCTTTTTTGTAACTGAAGAATTTCAGGCAATAGTCGTATGTTTTATCCACACAGGTGCCTCCATAGATGCGCTCTAGCTCGTCCCACATGTCTTTAGCACAATCAAATCGAACGACTTTTTGCAAGACGTCATCGGACATGTTTGTCGTGAACAAAATTAAAATTGCACTGTTCGTAGTTACAAAGCTTTGAAGATCCTTTTCAAACTTAGCCTTTTCTTCGGCAGTTGCAGTTGGCGCCAAGGCTGGTTTTGTCTTCCTTCCCTCAAGGATATCCAAACTGCCCGGCATTGCCTTCAGCACTAATTGAATTTTGTACCTCCATGTTTTGTAATTTTTGGGATCTAAATTCCCAATTTGAACTTTGCACGCATTTATCACGCATAAATCCATTATATCTCTGCTACCACTTTAAATTAGCAAGGAAAAACGTGTGATTCGTTCACGACAATATATATTAGTGTAAAGATTATAAAAACAACAGTTGCTAGGAAACCAATAGCAGAGTATAAAAAGAAGTATAGCATAGACAATGAGTCCATGCTCACGTTATCAACCTTCTTCTTAACATGTATTGTCAATACGAAACTCAATCGCTCTAACAAACTTTTTCTGCACTTTTTCAATCCTATCACTGTGGATATTAAAAAGAGGGTTCCAAACAGCACTAGCAAATTCAAGTCTACTACGCACGTAACAATTAAATAGCACCTTTTAAGTTAAGATTCTCTGAAATGGTTTACCTACACGCAATATAAATCACAACTGCTTATATAATTTATTTAATATATCGTCAATGTGTGGGAAAAAGGTCAGTTTTGAGTCCATAATTACACCGAGATCCCGAATATGTTCAACGCGAGAAAGTTCTTTATTACATAATTTATAATTGAAATTTTTATTAGTCTTTTTTCTACTAAAGGTGATAAAGGAACATTTATCTGCATTTAACCCTTTGACCGCCAAAGACGGCAAATCACGTCATCGGGAATTCGTGCCACTGACGCCAACGACGCCTATTGACGTCAAAAATTTCAGTGGTCAAAAACATGCTAATTCAAACCACTATCTGTGTTTTTCAACCTCTGTTGATTTTGGAGCACTTTTTTTTATTTTTGGTTTGGCGTCAATGGCACGGTGAATTGCTTTGCCGCTCGGCGCTCAAAGGGTTAAGAATAAATTATTTGATGCGCAAAAGTCCTCAAGATCATTCAGGTCTTTTTGCAGAGATTCACAATCATCTGTACTCCGAATAACTTTAAAGATCTTTGCATCGTCGGCGTATAAAAGCAAGTGCGAATTTTTTATGCATTCTGTAATATCGTTAATGTATAGAATAAATAACACAGGCCCTAAATGCGAGCCCTGGGGAACACCAGAAGTAATACACCTGTACTGTGAAATATATCCTCCGACCGCCACAGCCTGTGAACGGTTTTCAACGTAAGACTTTATCCAACGAAAGAGGTCGCCATGTATACCGAAAAGCCAAAGCTTTCTAAGTAAGCGATAGTGGCAAAAGTCTAAGCGGAATGTTTAATAAATAAAATATACGCAATGTATTTGTTTACAATTCATAGAACCATTGCCCCACTAGCTGAAAATTGAAGCCTTTTTGCATTCAATATACTCTATGCCTTTTCCTTTTTGATTTGTTTGACACTGACACTCATCACACTCAATCGATCGGATCGATGCTCAATCGGTACCGCGAGCCGTTCATAATGAACGAAACGAAGTGAAGTGAGCACCGAGCCGAGTCGAGTCGGCCGAATTTTTATTTAGAAAAATCGCTATCGGCACTTAGAGCATAGACAAACGGAGATGTCATAATGCGGAAACCCATACTTAGGCCAACTTCGCCTCGGGTAACTTCGGTCAACTTCGCGAGTAGTGTGGAGCTAGGGTGTCTACTACAGACTATATTACTGTAATTACTGTCAAACATGTGTCTGTGTCATAGATAAGGTGTCAAATTCAATAAATAAAATACAAATGGCGGTATTGGCTGGCTTGTGGTAGTTGTGGTATTGGCGATAGTGATACGTGTACGTTGTTGATGTCGCTGATTTTATAATTTTAATTGAGTAATTTCTTTAAAAATACGTTACGATATCAAAGTAGTTAAGTTTAATAATCGCGCTTATAGACACAATTAACTAACAAGATGTTGTTAACTATACATAACCTACCGGCTTCTGTAAGTATTATAATAGTGTCTTATACATCTTTGTCTTATTGTGTTTTGCTTGTACAATTTCTAGATAATGTGTTTAAACGGTGTTTGTTGAAAGGTATAATCTCGCACTCCCATTAAATATGCAAGAGCGAATTCATTGTACGAATTTGCTGGGTGCCTTGACTTTCATTTCATGCCACTCATGCCAGGATCTAGAATGGACTTTGTTATATTAATCATTACTTTTTCTTCGCAGTATCGGTACGCGGACATAAAAAACATTCTTGCTGAAAAATGTGGTTTGACTGAAATCATCCTTGATAACCTGGTTTCCGAGGGAAAGGGCAAGAAAGTGACGGTGGGGCTAGCCAACGACGACGATGGAGCACTGGTAGTGCGGAAAATCAATGGACTAATCCTCAATGGCAATCAACTTTATATTGAGGACAGGAGGAGAAAAACGGTACAGTATTTCGTTGTTCAGTTTATTATTTAGTTCAGTGACTCCATTTTTAAATGTCCCAGATCTGCTTACCATTATTATTTTTTTTAAAAAGACAGGTCCTACTTGGATTTGTGGCACATAACTTCATTTAGAGTGATAACAGTAATATATTTGTCTGATTAACAGGGTGAGCGCGATCAACCATACCGTGCATCAGCCAGTCTCGTTCAAGAAGCCCGAAGCAGTGAACCAACTCCTGCCAATAATCCAATGGGTGGCATGCCAATAGCTGCTAATGTTCCCATGATGTGGAATTACAACATGGCCGTACCCACACCATACATGGTTCAAGTGCCAGTTGAGCAAGTAAGTCTATTTTTTTATGTTGAACACAGCAATTGCAAGTGCTCCATGGAATTTAATGCAATTCACACTTAAAAGCATGGTGATGGAATCGTCAAATAGGTATTCGGACAATTATTGCTGTTGTTTTGCACTCAAACCGCTAAACTGCAGGTGCTTAGAGACAACTGCTGCTTAGGCCGATTTTACCTACAAGTATTTTATCAGATCAACTTCACATATTCCCATGATTTCTGCTCCAATACTGACCAGATTCAAATATTTGTGGTATGAAAATTTAAAGAAAGATCTGACTATTATTATTTGAACTTGGACCTGGTAAGTGTCTACTCAAAGTCAGCTACCGTTTTGTAAAACAAAATTGTTTGATCTAATCTAAACCCATTTTTCTGCAACTAGACTACATTTGTTTGGGAAAATTCAGCCCAGCTACATTCTTAATACTTATATTGCTTTTGAAGGGAGAATTAGTCTAATCTTCTTCAGCATAACTAGGGCTGCTTTTTGATGCCTCACAAGCTCCCATCTGTCTTAAAGTGTTGACTTTAATGAAAATACAACTTTACGGTAAATTAAAACATGCAAATGAACATGTCTGTCTGTTGGAACTTGGTGAAGCGGTTACTTATGCGTTTATTCATTTCGTGAATACAACGTCGCAATGTCTTGGTCTAAACTAGTATTCGTTTTCGCATTGTAAAGAAAAAAATTGTTTGCTGTTCTGAGCGGACATCGATGGGCAGAATACCTAACATTCGCTCGAAACAAAACGTTGACTCAACGTGGAAACGAAGCATTAGTACTCATTCAGGTGCCGGCGATGCAACTAGCAATTACAAACATTTTATGGCGAGTCGATGATTCAAGCACCTTGGTGCGTGCGATAGCGACGTGGTGTGTGCGATACCGCCGTGGCGCGGGCGAGCGTGGTGGTGGAGACATGCAGCGGCACGGACACAAACGCAACCTTTCAGATCTTTCACGTAGACTCACCAACATATGATCTCGTTTACCCATACGTATACATCGTTTTCTACGGCGTTCGCGGCGAGGAATGCAGTAACAACTGCGTACAAGGCTTCTCAAGAAACGCTATCATATCGCTGTCGCCCGTCCCTGAAAGAGTCCTAAGATTTAATATAGCTGCCATGGGATCTCGATCCTGTTTTAGCATTCAATCGAAACTACTAGGAGTAGCCATCTAGGGCAGGTTTGTCCCACCTACGTGATTGCCATCGTCCTGGAGAAAATACGATTTCACCAGATGGCAGTACCGTAACTTGCCTTTTTCCAGGTGCGGTCTCACTGCACCTTTTAAAACACCTGGTCTGGCCAATTCAGCACCTCCAATGTGGGCCATTGTGGCTGAGGTCAAAATGATGTACCGTGTTCTAAATGGCTTTCCTAACAATTTACATATATTCTTTTGGCGTAGCCCGTTTACTCGTCCAGTAGAGTTATCTACAACTACAACTCTATAGAGTTGCCTAGGCTACAGTCTGTTTTGTCTACAGTGTCAACTATTAGAAGTGAAATCTGATGGTGCGGATGGGCTGGCTAAATGCCAGTAACCTCGCACTGGAAAAGAACCACAATTTTAGTGTAAATTACTTCATTATTGCAACTAACTGGGATCAATGTTCCATTAAAAATGGAACCATAATTTGCATACTGTTGATTATTTTATTAAGAGTGTGTAATGGAGACTACTGTTACATGAATTAACGCTGTTATTCGGATAATGAGCAGGTTGTCAAATTAACTACTTACGTTTGCCATGAAATCACAGACAATAATAGTGTTGCATACATTTGTCCCTCTAATTTGGGGCAACTTGAATTCCACCTCATCCGATGCACCTGCTATTGATTGAAACTACTCTGAAACCTGAACAAAACAGGTTCATGAAAATCCCTTTTTTTCGCAAAGAAAACTTACGAAACACCTATTTCTATTCAGAAACACGGAAACCGCCTTTGTACTTCTATGTTCGGAATATTCCCGAATCTCAATATAAACGCCTCAACCTCGCGCCTAGCCTGTACCGGAGTCGCCCGAGATGATCTATTTACGTCACTACCTGCCAGTTTCTCTTTTGAGGTGGAACTATGGGTCACATTTATCTAAGAGTCACGAAACCTGTGGCTTTAAATAACCTCTTAAGTTTGGGATCTATCAAATTTCTTGGTTCCGACTGGTTACGCTCGGCTTTCGGTAAAATTAAGCGAGTCAGAGAGTTCTGCAATTGTTCATGCATAAATATTAGTGTACGAGTACACATAATATTTATTATGTGATTGGGAGTCTTCCAAAAATACTCTACAAAGGATTGCCAGTTCTAATAGTAATTCCATTGCCCATTTTATTCACAAATCTGTAGTGAAAACCTTTTGGGAATAAACTACCTAACTCTAACTTAGATGTTGTGGAGTATGAGGAGAGCAAGACAACTAGGACTTCCAATGTGGGTTCTGAGTTGACTCTCTTTCGATATTAAATTTCGTCTGTGGTTTTAAACAGGACACTCGAGAGGCAACGGCGCAAAACCAATTCTCAGGTATTGCATATCACATACACGTTTTTAAGAAAAAACTTGTGTAAACATGAACGGATGTGTCCATTTCCGACATTGAATGCGTCAATCCTATAGCCGTAGCGATTATCACTAAAGCGCTGTCGAATTTGTTCTGATTCGGAACACATTCTTACATTTCTGCCATGTACGGTAAAAAACCTTATCTTACTTTTAAACCCATACAAAGATATCGCTTTTCACCTTAGCACGGCAGAATTAAACCCTCAATAGAGAGAAGACCAATTTAAGAACACTGTAACAAATCCAAGTAAGTGTAGAATATCTAAAGAACTATGAATTTAATTTATTTAGATTATAGTTCTAAGAATTCCCCCATACACGTTAATTTCTGTGTTCTTATAATCTTCCCGAAGGAAATCTTTCTCGCTTATATCGACAAATTCTTATTTGCATGTAACACTATAAAACCTAATGGGTTGACATGCCTATATTCCAAAATGATGAATGGTAAACTAACCATTCGAGGATAGATCTGCCACTGTGTACCAGCGATACTCCATTACACACTCCAAATAAACGAAGAAGAATTTTCTTCATTATATTAGGCCAGTGAATAAACATGGCCACATATTTATTCCTATTTCTAACAACTTTGTCCACAGAATTTAGCTTATGGGGGCTATGGCGGCGCTCCACAGGCGGCGCATTACATGGAACCCGTGGTTCCTGCTGAAACTGAACGCGGTTACTCCGGGTTTCAAGGCGAAAGTTACCCACCAGGCAATGTGCCTAGAGAACAGGAGCCAGTCGCTTGGGACAGGTCCGGGAGAGACCAAGGCTCCGATAACTACCGACACCCAGACAGGAAACGCCATCATTCTCCTGAGAGACCAGCTGTACCCAAGAAACGAGGATCCAGATGGAACGAGAAAGAAGCAGCAATGCGTAGGGAGCCATCGCCACCTCGCCAACAATGGCCCCAGGACATGAATCAAGGCCCTCGCCCTCCGTTCCGTCAACCCGAGCAGTTCACTCGGGACCAAAACCAATACCAACCCCGAGAGCCTAAACCTGATTATCGAGCACCGGAACCGGAATGGGATAACCGCTGGGACGATCCGAGACCACGCGTCGAGCGCGACCGCGAGTGGGACAACGCCAACAATCAGAATTGGGAACCTGTAACCGATAAGGTGTGGGAGACTCAACCTAAACAAAATTGGCGTGATCAACCCATGCAGGGGAGCAACGAACCTGTGTCTCGGTGGGAGGGGGGATACTCGCACGCTCCCGAGAGAGACGGCCCAGAATGGTTCGACCGCCAACCAGAGAAACAAATGGATCAATTTTACGAACGTGGTCCCATTGTACATGAGTCTAGACCTAGACAGCGAGATGCCGATTGGAATGATCGTCGTCCTCAAGACGTTAGAGATGGTCCCAGACGACCGCACAATGATAGTGACGCTCCCAGACGTCCTCAAAATGATAGGGACGTTCCCAGACGCCCTCAAAATGACAGGGACGCTCCTAGGCGTCCTCATGAAAGGGACGTCCCCAGGCGTCCTCAAGATAATAGGGAGAGGGAACCTCCCAGACGCCCTCGTGACGACAGAGACGCTCCCAGGCGTCCTCAGAATGACATGGACAGCGCCCAAAAATGGAACAGAGAGCCTGCCGGCCCGGATGCGGGTCGTCCCGTTGGTTCTTCAAACAGAAATTCGAGACGTGACGAACCTCCAAGGCGGGATCGTTCTAGATCTAACAACGCGCCTCAAGGGAGAGATTATCGCGATGACAGACGGAACCCCCCTCAAGATCTACCAGGCGACGCTCGCGAAAAACCTGACTACTGGAGACAGATTGCTAACGACTACCCTGAGCCCAAAAAACCAGAATACAGACGCGAACAAAATCAAGGCTACATGCCGGATGTGCAAAAGAAACCTGCGATGAGAGACGAAAGGAAATATCCATATCCACCCAAAGAGGACCGCCGGTTCCCGCCCCAAAAATCTGTCGGACCACCAGTTGATCTAGCAAAGAAGCCACAAACGCTCACTACTATGATAAACAGGGATTCCTGCATCCGCGGCCAAGCTACGGCGATGATCGCCAAAAAGATGCTTGGATTAAAAGGGAAAGCTCAATTCAGTTCGATGCTTAATGCCTTTATTTTTAAACAATTGAAAATGTGCATCAAAGCCCGTATTGACGTTTTGCTGGGGGAGGAACTGAGCTCGGATATGGATGAGGTTATCAAGAGGTACAGGGTAAAGTTTCCTGTGAGTGGTGATAAGGTGTTGCTCCAGCAGATTCGAGAGAAGAGTACGAAAGAATATGACGTTATGCATGAACAGCGGAAGTTGAACGAGTCAAATCCAGGTGAGTGATCTTTAATTCGTATTTCTTCTTAACTCTGGCATTTTAGCCATTGGTGGCCATTACAAGCAAGAATAACACAGTGCAGAAGTCGTTTATAAACGTTACACGTGTCATATAGGCGCTAGTTGAAACGTGGGGTCTAGTTTCACCTACTTAATATATGTTAACTACATGTGGAAATTCGGTTTCCCGTTAAAACTAAGGAAAACACTCTATTCATGACTAAACAGGTGATAATATTCATTTTACGATTTCTTCACAATAAATGCTGTCTGTATTGTGCTTCTGCAGTTAGGTCACAAGTATATAAATGGCCGGACATCAGGACGCACGTTTACCATGTGGCTAGACGGGCCTGGTGCGGTATGGCAACAAGTCCCTAGGTCACTTACGTTACGTATTAGAGAAATAATACCGCAAAATGTCACGTTTTCATTGTCACCTAGACTATCTATATATTCTGTAGGATTTCGCATCTTAAAAAATACCAAAACCTGTAGAGCAACGGTATTTCCAGTCCAGTTGACAATGTCAGTGAGTTGTGATGTGATCTCCTTGTTATGCCTTGTCCCGTACCAACTTTAATTATTTAAGGTTATAAAAGAATCTGTAACTTTAATCAACTTTAATCTAGGCATAAGTTATTTCTACTTATGAAATTTTTCGACCGTCCTTTCTTCCTACCTGTACGTCTAGCATAACTTTGAAACGCGACTCTTTGTCGCGCGACAAATACTACCTGTCACTTTCCGTTCAATACCGTACGAGCAAGATAAGTGATGCTGACTCGCGCGACAAACGAAGTCGCGGCAAGACATGCTAGCCCTGCTGTTGCCATAGCACCTTCACTGTTGTGTGTTTAATATGTTTTATCTGTCCTAATCTCGAGACCCGATCGCTGATACAGACATCATTGGACCTGTCGGGATTTCTTTCCTCATGTAGAACGCTGGTTCCCATGATCCAAGGTTCAAACAGTACACAAGGGTTTGAATCGATGCCATCGATGGTTCCATTCTCGCCTAGTTGAGAAGACTGGCTGAAAATCAGCTATCAATAACCCAACAGGAGTTATATGATACCTCGCAAAATACGTGCAGTGTGTTGTTAGGTTTTCTCATCGAAGGGAGTACAGATGACGCTAATCGTGATGGTCAATAGTGTCGTTCAATAAAAAAGCTAGACGGGATCACTAAGCGAGCCGCGCTACGCGCTACCTGCACATCACAGAGCACCAGGTAGAGATGTGATGTGTTTGAGAACGTTTCATGCTTTGTATGGGAGAAGAACGCTCTGGAAAGCATTTCCCATACAAACCAGGAAACGACGAAACTAGGTCTCCTGGATTTACCTTCCACCTTTGTCTTGGCAAATGCCGTTCGTAGCCACTCAAAAACGTGCAAATCGTGGCTGGTCCGACGGGATCAACGCGCGTCGGGGGCTTGTGTTGCCACGACCCGCAGGCTATTTGCACAAGTTACCAATAAAATCGTTTTGAGGCGAGGCTTAGGTTGAATTTTATCCTGTTTCCGCAAGTTTTTATATAAACATAAACGGCAACGACTGCAACCTTCCTAACTAGTTGGTTCTTATTATATAGAGCCCCGAAGAAGCTTCTAGACAACCTCTCAGTGAGATGATCTGATCAAAGATGATGCTTATCTTATACGGCGGGGTATCTAACGAACCGACTTTAAAGTTTAATCTTTCATTAACCGCAAACCGTTCTATACAAGTAAACGGCGATTAAGTTCTAGAGACATTTTGGACTGCAGTAATCAAAATTTGCAATCGCTATACGTCGCCAAAAGTTGCTGTGGAAGTAAGAGTACAAGAAAAATCGAGAGACCCTTGATAATTCTCAATTCAAGCACCAATGAGTGCACGTGAACCATTAATCTCAAACTCGAACAAGTCAAGCCAATCTTATAAATTAAGATAATTAATATTAACCCGCTGCGCTTGAAAGACGGTTGCTAATGTCGATGAAACTATACCCTCTGGGATATAGACCAAGGCGTTATTTTACGGTTATTTGTGGTGTACAGTGGGGGTACATGCATTTCGCTTGGTGCTTAGCGTCTGAATGCGAAAATTGAAAGAGCCTTCAAAAGAGTAGTAACAGAGCTAAACTAGGTCACATTTTATGCTCAGTTACGCGCGTTTGAGATTTCAGGTAGCTGACCGCAGAAATTATGAACCATGCCAAATTCGTTATCTCAGCATGAAGGAATGAATACTCATGACGCGTTATGAGACTCTCAACTTCACGACCCTCGGAATGATTCCGGACATCGCTTACTCTACGATATTTTCAGCTTTCGTAGAGTAATGTAGCTGGGACACATCCGGGGCGCACCAGACATTTTGGTAAAGTCGATGCAGTACTGCATTGGTTTTCGCATCGGGACTCTCTTGGAGCTCGCCTAGGCTGGTAGGCAGATGCACCCCTAAGCACGTTGAGGGGTCTACTTCCTCACACGTGACGTGCAGGATTGCTCTAGTGGAGCAGGCGGGCGCTCAGGGCCTGGTCGGCAGTTCGCCACTCACCCAGTACCTACCCGGTACAATTATTGGAAGACCGTTAAATATTTTTGTTTGTCGCCGTGCCTTGCCACCTCTAATATTGTCCTGCTCCTGGAATCTTGATTTACCTGCACGACAGTTCTCGTCCACTTTATAAAGGCATAGTTGTTGACTGTGACATGACTTTCACTGACTAGTGACAGTAACTACCGTATTGTATATAGTGAGATTACTGAGTAGTACGGTATGCGATTACGGCCGTTCGGCGTAGTTAATGCTCTGCGTGAAGGAGTGAGATTGTCAGCATTGGCGATCTTTTAGAAAAGGGCTGAAGTCACATTCCTTCGTACTTAAAAGATTAAAATTGGGACTCTTATTTCTCTACCAGTGAGTCAAACTCTGTGTTGGAGTACAAGCCCACTAACGGGAATGTCTCCGCGTCACAGGAGTGATGAGGGATGCAAATGCGCAAGCGTATTCTGTGTATCGAGATGGGTTGAACTGGGCAAACCTAATTTAGGGTATGCGAGAGAAAGATTCGGATTAAGAGAGAAAACGCGACCTATGTAAGCGGTAAACCCTGCCGGCGAGGTTTACGCGGACGAGTCTTCAAATGAGTTCCTCGGATGATTTCCGTGATGTCATCGTCTGAATCAGATAACACATTCTTGGGACTCGGAGTGATCCGACCTCTACAAGAAATAAATATAGCCTCGTTAGTCCCGGCTAAGAGATTTGAACACTCGTCAATGTAAATTAAACTCCAAACTTAATAATGCGAATTATAAGATCCACAGCGGGATCTTATTTTTTAACCAGGTGGCGCGGTAGAGTGAAAGCTTAAGAAAAACAGCCGAACTAGATTGGAATAGCGTTCATTGAGCGATTGTCCAGCAGTGAACCATTGTATTCTTCATTTGGAAAAGGGTTCTTTATTATTCGGATTTTACGATTCTTTTCCTCCATATCCGTATAAAACGAATAATAAAGGAGATCACGTGAGATTAAGAGATTGGAACTGGTCACAAATACTCACTTGCCTCATTATCGTCAATGTTGTTCAACTTGGTACTCGGTATTACACCATATGAATTGGTTTAGAATATAATGGAGGTGTTGAGCTGAATTAATGACAAGTACGCAATCCAGTGCTACTCGCGCAAAAGAAAGGGGACCACGGTACAGTACTCTACTCATATTACAGGAGGAAAAGAAAATCAGTCTTAGAATCAATCACCAGAAAACGGAATGTCTTCTGATGATAGGCAACAAAGAAATCAGAGCAAAAATTGATGGTTTCACATTACAACACCTAAAAACGCGTAGACTAAGTGAAGTGCCTGGGTTTCATATTATGCAACCCAGGTCCAATGCATCCTACTACTTACACCAACCACAGGGTGAAGGAGATTGACAGATACTCTACGATGTTCTGCAAGCACTAGAGTTTTAGTGTCCCAAGTTGATCAGCAGGCAGATCTGCCAAAACTCGTGTCTAAAAATGAGCCAATCCAGATGTATGGGTAGGAATTTTCGACACCGATTCCAAAGGAAAAGCTCTGCTCTTAGTGGCAAAAAGGAAAATCAGGGAAATTATTCTATATGATGAGGATGGCAGTTGGATCAAGTGAGAATAAAAATTAGAAGAGCTGGTGGCCATACCCAACATAATTGGGAGATCAAAGCTACGCGACTTCCCTGTCTAGGTCAACCGAAGAGTATGAGAGACGATCATACTGTAAACAGAGAGTCTTCTGTTGACAACTTAAACTCACTAATTATCAAATACCTACTGGAAACAAAGCTCGTGTCTCAGTATCAAATTTACTAACGAGATACGAGGTTTTAAAGAGCAGTTACAGAAATTTTAGTGACCTTTGGTTTTCACCAGGCGGTACGATGTGTCGCTACAAGAAACGTAACTGAACCCTTAGTAAAACTCTGTGGTAGACTGGTCCGGATTCCGGGACCAGTCTACCACAGAGTTTTACTAACGATTTTAAAGCATTGCACATGCGATAGACCACCTGGCAATCCTATGCTGGAGTGGCTTCTCCGAAAGTCTATTCATCTGGCTGGTGCTGGCCAGTTAAACACATATAAAACAGTCTGTCACACACCGAAAAGCAACAATGTAGCGCGTTAGAATCGCTGAATTTATAATTATGTATACTAATGAATATGCTAATTTAAAGATTGTCTAGATCCGGATACAATATTTGACTGAATTTTCGGATATCAATGAAATCCCGTTAATGGGGTGTAAGGCAGGTTCTCCACTTTTGATTTGTGGAGTCAACCAGCCTAGAGGGGGTTGACAGAGATCGGGGCAGACTCGTGATTTCTCAGATATTTGCACTGGGACAATACGGGTTCTTAAAAAGGCCGCGCGTCCTACATCTTCCGTGTCTTCCTCTCCGTCGTCTGCCTTTCTAACAAATTCAACGAACTCCTCTCTCCGAGGCACCACAAAGCACAGTGTGTTACAGAGTGGATTGCACTATTGCAATTTTGGTAACAACTGGAAGGATAGGGACAGGGTGGAGGACTTTAGAAGTGTAACTTGTGGAAAGTTGCCCAAAAAGGTGAGAAAGATTCCGGGAATCACAAGAATCTAAAGAAAGATACTACTTAGCAAATTCCCGTAGTAACTTTTGTGAAGTTACAAAAATCCCATGTGGAAAGTTTTGCCATTTTCAAGAGACTTTCCATTCGCAGATTAGTAAGAGACGATGGAGGAACTCAACAATGTTCCTATCTTTACGCCAATCCTATCATGGCGACAAGTTTCATAGGACCTGAACCGTGTGTGGAACTGTCTGACAATACAGATTGTAGAATGTGTGGCGAGAAGGCAGAGACAATGAAGCACATACTGTGTGGATGTCATGCCCTCGCCAGACTTAGAATGAAGGAATTCGGTATTGGTTACCCAGAACCGAAGGAATTTCAGGCACTACCAACTGTTTCCATCATCCGATATATGGAGGTGGTGGAACAATCCCTTGAGTAGGTGCAACAAGGGGTAACTACACAAAAGATCCCATTGGGTCGAAGTGTATCCGTAAGGACCCCCATAATAAGATAAGATAAGAAGAGACGATGAGTACCTACTAAAAAAATAAATAAAGACGCTTGGATAAGGTTACCTCAACCTACGTTTTACCCCACGCACGCTATTATTTGGAATAACTTAAGGTTAATCATAACAAAAGTTAATCTTACTAAAAAACGAAGATTATTGTATTTTTGCGGTATTTGATTAACTTTGGAACCGTATTTTCATCGGTCTAACAACTTTGTCCCCAGATCATGGCTCGGAACAGCGCCGGCGACGTTCTCCAATCCGCAGATCCCGCTAAATCCACGAATAATACTGGAAAATTTAGGGTACAAAACATAAAAAGTGAAGTGTTTAATTTAGTTAGTTCAACAGGTGTGTCACATATAGATTTAGTTAGATTAGGAAATACCAATGAGAATATAAAACGAGATCCAGATATGACTGACTCGAGACCAGCTCCTAAAGACGATTGTCAGTTTAAAAAATCAATAACAGAATTTGTCATGACAGATGAGTTAGTGCCAGGCGATATGAAATCTACAAGGCAGAAACATTATATGAAGAGACAAACATGGCGAATCAAAGATGCATCAAACAAGGCCATATCCTTTTATATCTGTTGAAAGTACATGTCAAAACCCGTATCATCAAACGAATCTCCGTTTGAGAAATAGAGACCGGAATGAACGCAGATTTGCTACATCTTCTCATAAAAGAAGTCGTGGAACTTGAACAGGTTCTTGAACAGGTTAGGCCTTATTGTCACTTAAAATAAAATAAGGCGCGATCGATGTCAAATACTTGATTATCTGGAATGAAAATAAAACGGTCCTACTTCCAGATGTAAGCAACAAACAGACTTTTAAAATCGACCATGTCGAGGTGTCGGTGTCGACGGGATCCCGGCCTCGAAAAGTTTATTTTCAAGCAAATTAATAGAATCGTCTTGAAGCATTTTAATGATTTACTCGGGAAATAATTGCAA
Organism: Apotomis capreana; assembly: GCA_947623375.1. Lineage (NCBI taxonomy): Eukaryota > Metazoa > Arthropoda > Insecta > Lepidoptera > Tortricidae > Apotomis > Apotomis capreana. Next base: position 8,171,693 of record OX392520.1, read on the forward strand.
AAGGATCGCAAAGCTATCGTACACAGAGAGATTTCCTATCAATGAGGACTACACGTGGATATAGGAAGCTAAAGAAAAAGGCTCTAAAGAAAAGAGAACAGTTTGCTGACACTATCTTGTTATCATAAGACTTGCAATTTCAACTTCAGCAAAACCCGCAGTACAACACAGTAGTCCTTAGCCTTGCGAATTTTGTGTTTGAAGAAACACACGTCGTGCTGTGATGTGATACGATGTAGTCGTTATAGTTACTTTATCTACGGAAGCACGAGGTGGGCATGCAAAGCCCCAAACATCACCAAACCCATAATAAGGATATGCTGAATTGTGTTAAAAAACTTTTGGAAATATTGAATTTTATCATTATCAACATCTCGTGTTAAAAATTTAGTAAAAAATTGCTGATATATCATTGTTATCCAAACGAGTAAAGATATTTTTTCTCTACACAAAATTTTAATCAGCCGTGATCTGATCAGTTATTGTGGTATGTACTCATGAAATGTCACTAAATAATAAGGGGAACAGTTGTAAAATAAAGATTGTAATTTAAAGTTTTGCTTCATTTGCTTACTTTGTATCATCGTTAATTTGATTGTCTTCCCGGTTCAGATCTTACAGATCTTGTAATATTGTGAATTGTGATGATGAAATAGAAAATCTGTATGTATCTTTCCCGAATTATTAGAAGGGCTTTGTCGCTTAGCGACCACATCGCCCTGTAAAATCAATTTACTAACAGTATACAAAAATGTAACTAATAATTCACTACTAGGGAGCAACTAACGCTTAATCGGCTAGATTGTACAGAATTTCAGCTTCATTCGCTATAGGCGAAGCCATAATGCTCTTCACAAGGCCAACTTCAAATGAAACATTATTAAAACTTATTTCTCTCAAAAATAGTCGGGAATGTGGACTTTATTGATAAAAACTCGACAATAAGGTTATATCAAATTCCTTTATTTGTCGAGGTACAAAAAAAAATAAAACGGCCATATAAAAAATAACAGCAAAAACGGAAGATCAGTAGCTACGACTTGTCGCGACTGTTTAGTTGGCTCAAATAGTTTATGGCGTTTTCGGAAAAAAAAGAACATTTCTAATTTCTTATTTAAATAAAAGGCGGCAATGTAATAATTTAGTTTTGACATATTATAGTGACTAATAAAACTTATCTGTACTTATTTTGTTTTCTTGCACCACTTTTGAGAAAAACACTATGTTATGCCTTAGGCGGAAGGGCAATTGCTAGCTTCGTATTAAACGGACTCCCCAAGGTCGTCTACTCAGCCAGCAATTGATTACTTCCTTCGCGTCGACAATAATGACTAGTTCTCACCGAATCGTTCCGAACACATTCCATCAATATAATGTAGAACCACTCCACAATCATCGCACAGTGGCGAAGGATCTTTTTTCATCAAAAATGAAAACGATTTAGATGAAATGGGATCACATCGCAACCTGAGAGCAGTTTTAAGATATTTCTACTAAACAAGATATGGTCTATCCAAGGACAATGATTCACTTGTGGCTGAAGACATCGGAGATCGGAACGAAATGCTTTAAATCAATATACTCGATGTGCCCCATGACGGCAAAAAAAAAACAATACCGGAATAGTTACAATGTTTGGTTCAGGTAAGTATCATAATCATTCTACAAACAGCTTTTAACCACGCAATCGTACTCAACGGTACGTGTATTTTCGTTCCGCTTCGAATTTGGAAGCCGCCAGGAAGGAAAAAAGTAAATTCAAGAATTCGTCCGTCAAAACGTCAAGGATTATTAAAATCTTATCGTGGAAAGTCAGAGCCAGAGTCAACATCCTACAAAAATATCTCTTCAACGACAATTCAGATGCTCTGCAGAAGGGCTTTGTCGAGCAACAAATCAGCAACATGTTCCATAGCGTGGTACACTCCAAAGTTACTTTAGTCGTGGGAATTGTACCATTATACACTGAGACAGCTCATCCCAGCATCGCAAAAGACACCGCAATGCCGGAGAAAAGCCAACAGACTAGAGTAAATTCTACAGATTGGCCAACGTGCCGGCTTCACCCTTGAGTCAACTGCGTCCAGCCAAACGAACGCAAGACTTTGATGGCGGTCAAATAGATAACATCCGTTATAGCATATGGAGCCAACCAAAAAGGCGTAGCTGAAATAGCTACCCCGCGCCTCTAGCAAGGAAAGTCTACGATTGGGTGACAAGAAACTTCTGAGGCGAGTTGCAGAATTACTAGCATCCAGGATCCGGAACTACAAAACTCGTGTTGACGATTATACTCATTCGTATGTTGTATTTACTCACTTGTGGTGAAGAAGACTATGAAAATATACACAAGTGAGCACAACTTCCTAGCGGAATAGCAACTCTCATCCAGTGGTTTAATAAGAATTCCGCAAAAGTCTAACGAATGCATAACCAACATAAGGAATGCATAACTACAAACATGTACGTTAATGGTAAACGAGGGCTTGCTAAGGGTGTTCTACTGCCATTCTAATTTTGATTAAACGAATTTCTGGGATGAAACAAGATTCAGAAGAGTGGGTACAAAGATGTACTGATTCAAGTCCATCATCAGCCAAGAGACGTCCACTGCTGGGCATAGGCTTTGCCCAAAAAACGCCAGCATGACCGGTCCTGCGCCTTTCGCATCTACCGGGCTACAGCTACTTTCATCAGGTTATCAGTATACTTTATGGGACTCCACGCTGTAGTTTCTGGTGCGAGGACGTTATGCTTACTCGTTGACCCCCGCGGCCGTCAGTTGCAGTGTGACCTGCTCAACGCCATAAGTTGTTCCATTCTTCGAGCTATGTCAGTTATTCTGATTCATTTACGGTCCATTAAATATGGAATAAAATGCGAGAATGGATGTTAAGTCAGCCTCCTGAGCAGCAGTTCCAGTTTTATCTTCCTCTAAGGTAAGTCGAGGTATCTTATCAGTATGGTGGATAAGCCTGAACCAGATTATTAATTGAAGCAATGTATGTAACTTAAAGGTGGCACTGTTCAGTCGACCTATAAACCGAGGAGGGGGTTCTCAAGAATTGCTTTTTCACTGTAAGTCTATACGCAGTACCATTTTTAACCTTTTCAACACCAAGCGGTGAAGTAGCAAGTACACTACCTCTGGCGCTACAGCAAAAAAAGTAAAGAACTGTTCCTAAACGTTAAAGTACCCTTTTTTGATAGCTGTTTGAATGGTATTTGATCATTTTGACGTCGTTAAGTGATGTTGGTGTCAGTGACACAATTTTCCGATGTGATGGCTCATATGACGACTGTGGTGGTAAAAAGTTTAATGAAATAAAACTATACAAAGCACGCCCTCTATGGGTGCTAAGAATATCTGCGCCGTCAAGCGCTTCAGTTTGCTGTACAGGGCGTGTTTTTTTTTTATACAAGTCAAAATCGCCTAACAAGTGTTGTTCCTTTTTTCTGTTCCAGTGATAAAACAAGAAGGAACTGCGACGGAAAATAATACTCAAGATGCAGCCGCAGCAGATGAAGCCAAACCAGAAGTTAAACCAATGGATGCTGAGATTAATGCAGTAGGGGTTGTAGCCGCACCTAAAGTAATTAACAAAGCTACAGTGGCTGTACCGGCGCCCAATGTAATCCCGCCCGTGCCAAAACTGCCGAAAGCGAAAAAGAATAAACCTCTTACAGGTGAGTAACATTTTATCAATATTCTTTTTTTTATTCCGTACCCAAGGGACGATGGACCCTATTACCTCCGCTGTCGGTCTATCTGTTACAGGATTGTATATTAGGAACCGTAATAGCTACACACATACTGATAATAAAAAATATTGTTGAACCTCGTTCAAAAAGCGGTATTTTTATCGCTTTTGACTCAATTTAGCTACAAGTTTTCTGGTATTTTATAAATTCATATTAATTAAGGAGGATAAGTGAGGGGATGGTTTCATTTTCGGTAAAAAAGGAAACTGATCCACATTCAAATTACCATGTTTAAATTAGGAGAAAATATTAATGCAACATTGTTTTTTGCAGACAAACAAGTCATCAAACGTAAGTATAACTTTTTTATACCTAATATTTGGAGTGATTTTATATAAAATTGTCTCGAGTCCCACTATCAATATTGGTTATCCTACTTATAAAGCCGTATGCTCATAATTTAGGATACTGTGTCCTTTTTAACTGAATTCATGAGAATGAAATGATCTTTCAATGCCAAAAAAGGAATAGTTACATAACTGTTTGCCTTAATTAATTCTAATTCGCATCATTAAGTCGTAATACGGTATTTGATGACAGCTCTAATCACTAGCAACTCTTTATGAAGTGTCAAAAACGATATGTTAGTATGAATTTTCTATGAAGATAAAAATTAGTAGTCAAAACACGTGTTCTTTTTAGTTTCTGTTCAATTAATAATATTATAATATCCAAAAATGTGTGGTGGTTCATTTCATTTGCGTGTATTGAATGCGTTTTTAGTGGTTTACGACAAAATATTTTTTTAAGTGCTATAAGTAGTCAAATGCCGTATTCTCTTAGCACATTGTCTACCAGTCAAAGATGTCGAAAGGGATTAGATTTTTTATTATTCACGACTTACAGTCCCACCTGGTTCCTATTATTTCAAAACAAACCGCCAGTCCGATTATTATATAAAAAAACCTATTGCCGGCGACCCTATGTGGGCTCCATCATCCATTTCAAGTGTGACTCATGACTAGATGAGATGGCAGCCCTACTCATGACGTCTGTGATGTGTTGCATCTTACTCTAACGTATGGGATGTTATACAGATATGAAACTGCAACGCAAATGGGAATACGACCAGGATGACCTCTACAGCTTGGACGCGGTATCCAAAAAGGCTTTGGATGACGAGATAAACGTATTGGATCAGTTTGTAAGTTGTTTTATTAGTATTTTTTTAGAGTAACATTTGTCAATAACAAATAGCTTTATGGTAAACTGGGATACACCCGCCATCCTGACAGTCAGAATGGCGGGTGCACCTTCACATTGTTACTTATAACTTTATGTACGGAGCGATACAATTTTTTACTAAAGTCAAAGGATATCTGAGAAAACACAATGTTTGTGCAAACTACCCATTTTATAAATAAACATATCCCTTTAGGGTGCTGCCTCACTGCGAGTCTGCCAGTAATGTAACATTAAATCCCATATAACAAACTGTTATATTACAGGCGAATATTAGCCGCGAATATTGGGCAGCAATCATTGGTCTTCTAGTGCTGCACGTCTAGCATATACATGACATATACTACCTGTCATTTTCATCTCAATACAGTGAGAGCAAGACAGGTGACGCTCAGTCGCGCGACAAGTGAAGTCAATTTGCTAGCCCCGCTGTTTATGTCAGTTAGTTGTGTTGTGATCAGCCAGCAATCAAACTAAACATAACAAAATCCACCGTTCCGCGAACTCCAACTAACAAAATCCATCCATCAAGTCCACGGGCAACCGACAATATAAGAATAACAGCATTTTCCTAATTATTGTATTAATCGGTTTACACTCAAGTGAAGTTGTCAGGAACGGCCCGACATGTTTCGAACTCGTATGGAGCTCTTCATCAGGGACGGCTGCCCGTACACCGCCGCGGCAACCTCGTAAAACCCGCTTAATACAATAATGAAATATGTCTCACGAAAGTTTTAATAAGATTATTTTCCTAATTGTTTCAGTTCAACGAAGAATGCGCAAATCCAGCCGATCCGCAGGAAGAATTGATCTGCAAGCGTATTATGAGCGACAGTCTTAATGATTTCAACAAGGTTTGTACATATGAACCATCCTAGTAGAGTTGCTAAGCCGCGAAATTGTGCGCATCGGGTTACAAGCATGAAATTTCTACCACACATAGAGCGTTCCACGGTGATTATTTTCAGATGTGGAGGGAAGTCAGATTCGTCCCCTGTGTGGTGGGAGAGCGGGGTGAAGAGGAGCTTTTTCTTTTTTTTATTACTGATCAGTTAAGGCTATTAGGGCTTGTGCGACATCGTTTTCGTGTAAAATAGATATCAGCTATTAATTTTTCATGTTATTTAAGAATAGTTTTATATAACAATTTGGGTTTATTGCCGAAAAGGTAAAAATTACAACAAGTTTTTTTTATTCAGAACGATAAATTAGTTATCTATTCTGAATATTTACAATTTAAAAAAATATAACTAAACAGCAAATTTAATGTTGTTTTTAAAAATGTATACATATTGGGCACATCTGATACAAAAAGTACCTTGAAAAAAATGTTGATGTTAAGCCTAGCCTGCGTGTTCTAGTACATTTTGCTAAGTCGCGAAATTGTGTACATCGGGATACAACCACCAAATTTCTACCACAGATAGAGTATTCTGCGGTGATTATTTTCAGATGTAGAAGGAAGTCAGATTCGTCTCCTGTGCGGCGGGAAAGCGGGGTGAATAGGACAAAGGAGTCCTCTTTTTCTTTTTATATTACTGATCAGGTAACGCTAGTAGGACTTGTGTCGTATCGTTTTCGTGTAAAACAGATATCAAGAATTCATTTTTCATGTTATTTATTCATAACATCATATAAAAATATGGTTGTATATCCGAAATTGTAAAAATCACAACAAGTTTTTTTTATTCAGGGAGATAAATTAGTTATATTTCCTGAATATTTACAACTAAAAAAAATATTGCAAAATAGCAAATTTAATCTTGTTTCTAAAAATATATAAATATTGGGCACTCTTCATACAAACAGTAACTTAAATTGTTGATGTTGAGATTAGCCCGCGTGCTCGTGATACATTAGCAAAAAAAAAATGGTTTTAATTACATTAATTTGTTTTTCTAGGACGTATATAGTAAATATTATATGTAAAAGCATGTTAATAATCATTATTTAATGTATTTAATGAAGCGAAATAGGATGCGTTCGGAGATTTACGTTGGTCACGCCGACGTAAAGATATATTTTCAGCTACTGTTTGTATGAGAAGTGCCCAACATTAATATATTTTTAGAAACCAGATTAAATGAACTTTTTGAAATAATAATAATAATTTGAAAATGTTCACGAAATTTAACTAATTTACCTCACTGAATAAAAAAACTTGTTGTGATTTTTACCTTTTCGGCCATTACACCCATATTTTTATATAGAACTATACGAAAATAACATAAAAAATGAATTTCTGATATTTGTTTTACACGGAAACGATACCAAACACGTCCTGGTAGACTTAACTGACCAGCAATAAAGAAAGAAAAGAGGGATACTTGGCCGTATTCACTCCGCTCTCCCGCCTCACAGGGGACGAATCTGACTTCCCTCCACATCTGAAAATAATCACCGTGGAACACTCTATCTGTGGTAGAAATTTCATGCTTGTAACCCGATGCGCACAATTATGTTAGAAAACAGCGGCTTAGCAACTCTACTATCCATGTTTTGAATTATAAATCGAGATTCATAACAAAAATAAACGTTCGGATTACAAAATTCGGAATTCTTAGCTTCAATACTGGCCAAGATCCCGTTACTAGTTCCAATTACATGTCTTTGAAGTCTGTTAATTAATAATGTTTTTTTTTTTTTCAGACGGTTGGTCTCTACATAACGAAACGTTTCCTCAACATTCAAACCGGGCTGGCGATTCGCTTATTCGCCATGGGCAAGCTGCCGAAGAAAGAAGCCATCAAGCAGTACCTGAAGAGGTACAGGGTCGAAGCGCTCAAGAAGAGCGTGAAGGGGAATATGTATATGATCAACCTGAGCCGGTTCCAAGACTTTGATACCTTGTGTCGGTTAGAGCATGCTGTCATCGGTGAGTGTCTTAACCATGGTATACACGATGATTTTTAATCGGTGATCAGGTACCAACTTTTCTAACTCAGTAAATGATGGCGGTCACGTTGAAGTCGTAATTAAATGAAAACAAACTTTTTAATTTTCTATGATAATTTTTATTTTGAAACCAATTTTGTCTTAAATTCCTTGTCACCCAATTAATCTGTATCTGTAAGCTTACAACCTTTTTAATAATTTAATGGCAATGACGTATTTATGAGTAGTAACTTGTCATTGTCATTACCTATACAAAGTCGTAAACTCTGATTTTTAATTCCGTGGAATTCGGACATCTGTCATAATTTGACGTTTCAGAGGTAAGAAACATTTTTTATACAAGCTATATTTTAAAATGCGCTGTTTTAATAATTTTGTATTATGGATTGCCTTGACATTTGTATCAGGGAATTAAATATTCTAGGATAGGTATCTAAAGCTACAAAATAAGTAATAAGTAAAGCTTTACGTTGAGTGATATATGTAAGTAAATCCACAAACTATATCGTCCATAATGAAATAACAAGTAGGAGGGCTATAATTTTCTTATGAAATAAAAATCTGAAAGGTGAAAAGGTACATTGCTAAGTATTTGAAAAAATAATTTTACAGTTAGTAAATTGGAGTGGATTTCTCCTATGGGTAATAAAGTAAAACAAGACTTATAAAAATACTATATTCATCTGTGTCATCAGAGCTACTGTTGTCACTCTCTGCCAATATAAAAAAAAAATACTAATAATCAAGAATATATAAACTTATAATTTTGAACCAATGGTTTGTGATACATGAAACTCATCAGAGTGATACCAGCAACATTTTTTTTTTCCCCCAGAAAAGAACATTGTAATTTATTGTGTCCATACTATGCAATTTAAAATTTTGCTTTCTATGTTGTAATAGATGATATATTAAAGGTATTGTAATTTAACATATATAAAATACAGAAGCCAAGTTCTGCTTTTTATTTAATTTGAAATTCTTACCACAGGCACAAGGAGTTTATTTTTGTCTGGTAATACCATGAAGCGTCAGATTTCCACGGAATTAAAACTGAGAGTTTAGAAAATTTCGTAAAAATTCCCGCCAAAGCGATGACACTTGACGTAGGTGTATCGTACTTAAATAATTTATGTAGAATGACCATGTATCTAGTGGTTATTAGTTTTAATTATGTTTCAACTTTTAATTGATTAAACATTGAGGTAATTGCGTGAGACCTCGCCTATTAAGATTAATTTTAGCTGGATATTAATAATTTTCTACTCCTGATCACCGATTAAAAATCATCGTGTATATATATAGTCCTCCTCGCCGTGTCCGGCGACAGCGACTCCGTCAATTATTCGTGTCCGGGTTATGAAAGGCTCTGATGTGACTCGCAAAACCAAACTTCGTCTTGAAGATGCGATTACAAGGTACGCAATGAAGTTGTCCAGCAAGGTCGTAAGTGTAGGAGGGCTTCGGTTGAGTCTTGCGGATATGTCTCTTGGCATCCTGGTCTTCCAGCCGTTGGCGTTCAAATTGCTCCAACCATGGTATAAGCTTAACCAGGGTATAAGAAAATAAGGTATGGCGCTCCGGAATGACAGGCGAGACTCGCGCTATGATTGGTTGGTCGGTTCTGTCGATCTGTTTCTGTGTTGCCAGTGGTTTATCGTAATGCTTCCCGATTCCCTTGTTACCTGTATGAATCTCATAAAATCGTGTTTTAAATCATTTATTACGATAAAATAAAATTTAGTGAAAGAACTGTAATGCATCAACGCATACATTTTTTTTAAAGACTGCATTGCGGCGAACTTTTTTTCCTTATAATTATTTTGTTACCATATAGCGGCAACTAATCAGTGACGTAGAAAGGCTCACTAGCTGGAGTGCCATACTTTATTTTCTTATTCCATGTTATTAACCTATTGACCGCCAAGCGGTCTAGCAATTTACCGTGCCACTGACGCCAGAGTAAAAAAAAAAAGATGTGCCCAAAAATCAACAGGGATTGAAAAATACTTGTAGCGGTTAGAATTACAAAGTTTTTGATCATTGAAATTTGGACGGCTGTGGCCGACGTGGCGTCAGGGGCACGATTTTTTGTTGACGGCCACAGCCGACTGTGGCGGTAAAAAGGTTAACCACGGATCGAATACCGGTATTCGGCTCCATACAAAATACCGGTATTCGATTTCGGTATTTCGATTATTATTTATTACACATTTACAATTTTTACGTGAGTTTATACCGTTTTTATAATTAGTAAAGATGTCTCACGATAGTTTTAATAACATTATTACACATTTCTTTATTTTAGTGAGCTAATTTCAAAGTTCTTTATTAATACCTACCTAAATTCTATTTAATAGCATATGAAATAAAACCCGAAATTAGATAGATATTTCAATTTTAATGAATAATACCGATAACGATCCCTGTTAGTAACTACTAGAGGTTCCTGCAACTTCGCCCGCGTAAGACTTATTTTTTACCTTAGTCGGGTAAAAAGTATAATAAATAATTAATTAATATTAAGGGACAATCTTCCTAGTAGACAAGTATCCTATTGTAGTATGCGTATAAACAACACATACACTATTCATGTAGATGCTATAATTCATCCATCTCTCCAATCCATCTTTGGACGTCCAGCTAACTTTGTACCAAAATTGGTTAAAATCCGCCCAACCGTTTCGGCGTGATGCGAGGACAAAGGAAATTATGAAAACAGATAGCGCCAGGCCGGCATGGCACCGGGCGCCCATACAAAACAAATGAATATGCTGCATCACGTTATTAAGATTTTTCCTGAAATAATGACCCCTTTGCATATAAAACTGGTTTTCAATACAAATCAAGAATTTTATCTTAAAGGCCGTTTCCGATTAAGGGAAGAAAATATGCCCTTTCGTGATAAAGGACAGATTTTTTTTCTACAGTCAGTTACGTCTAGTAGAGTAACTGTGTCAAGTTTGGTAGAAAATTTCTATGTGGTTCCGCAGAAAAAAAATAAAAACGGAAATAATGAAATATGGTTTTCCTCCAAAACTATTTAACTTTAATGTACTATTATTTTTTCATTCTGTAAAGCTTAGTCAAGTTCATGTTTTAATGTGAAAATGGTATCTCTATATCTAACGATTATGTAAAAAAATAGGTAAGTCAAAATTTTAATATACATATTTTTTTACTTTTGTGAGAGATACCACTCTAATTGACATTTCTAAATAAGCCTTAGTTAACGTCCTGTAACATATATTAATTTGATGGATAAAATCGGAAAGCAACTCAACTGTGTCAAAATGAAATGAATAACTGGGCTGGAATTCATTACTATTTAATTAGTAAACTACTCTAAGGGCGATTGTGCACTACAATGAATTTTACTGTCCGGCAGTCCGATTTTTTACGGTCCGATATGGCACGCCATTAAATGTATATAGTCGTTTGTGCACTATACGTTATTTTACCATCCGACATTTTACTTTTCCCCATTCCGGACCGTTTTTTTCCGGTCCGAGATGACAGCTATGAAAAACATATTTATGCTTGTGCACTGCGTCTGCGATCAGTATTATTCATGACTTGGCCGGGCGTCGGGGCAACGGGGGATGTCTGTGTCGCACGCAGGGACTGATAAGGTACCTTTAGAAACGGTTTTTACCGGTCTTTTTAAAGGTACCCGACCAATAAAGTAGCATTTCAGTACCGATATCAAACCATACCAGTAAAAACTCAAAACTGCGCAGCACCTGCGTGTAAAAAGACGGACAAGTGCACAAGCTAAAACCGTTTTTTTCATGCCATATCGACCATGAAAAATCGGACTGCCGGACAGTAAAATTCATTGTAGTGCACAATCGCCCTAACACTGCTAAATAACCAAAACATAATATCCTCTTTACAAATAAACAAGATTTGACAGTTACAGTGACATTTGCTAGAAAATGTCACCTTTTTAGTTACGTAATGAAAAAAAATACACTTATTCTAATCCTCATCGCTATCTTCATTGACAGTAACGTGAATTCCGTGATTCAAAAAAAGTCCACTTAAAGTTTCAGCAGGCCGAACGATTTTGGACAAATATCTTTCGTGCGATAAATAATAAACAATAGCAACAATGTGTGAACAACACCCTACTGTTCGCATTCCGTTGGCACATCCACAATAATGCCGCCTTATGGATCCAACACCAATGCTGTTTGGGACATATTCGATAAAGCATCGTTAAATATTTTTTTAAATATGGCGAGATTGGACTTTCAGTTTCAGTATATTAGAATTTTCCTTCACATATTCCAAATTCAACGAACCATCTTCATTAAGTATTTCTGATAGATACGAAATCGCTACTTATATCATTGCGAGGTGATATAATGATGTAGGTTACTTTCTTAATATTTTTTTGATTGCATTCGCTTTAGAATTCATTTTGTAAGGACGAGTTATCTTTCTAATGTCCCTGAAATGTCACGTTACATTTAAAAAACAATTCATGTTTATTACTGTCAAAATATGTATTTATTTTAATTTCGGTAGTAAGAGGATTATTGCGTGGCGAAAAAAGAATAGTTTGTAATTACAATTTCAAGATAATGAAGTCATACCCGAAAAGTCTTTCAATTTCCATTTTACAGTTAGTGTCCGATTAAAACCTTTAAATTGATAATCTGGTGTATAATGTTAAGTAAAGCTTATATAATAAATAGCAAAAATTATTAATATATGCATAGTTTTTATGTTATTAGAAAAATAATGACATTTTCAATAACAATAAAAGGCAAATGTCACTAACTGTCAAATCTTGTTCATTTGTAAAGAGGATGTAGGTATGCTTTAGTTATTTGGAAGTGTTAGAATAGCTTACTAATAAAATGTAATAAAATCCAACCCAGTTATTTATTTCATTTTGACACAGTTGCTTTCCGATTTTATCCATCAAATTAATATGTGTTACAGGACGTTAACTAAGGCTTATTTAGAAATAATTTTATTAAAACTTTCGTGAGACATATTTAGAAATGTCAATTAGAGTGGACGAAGCTTGTTGCTGATAAAAAATTATGTGTCATTTTGACGATGGTTGCTACGGATGCTCATTTTGTATTTATGACGAAACCTGCGCTGTGGATATAATATTTGGATGCATGCAATAATAATTGTGTAAATAAAGTATATACATCATTAGAGTGGTATCTCTCACAAAATTAAAAAAATATATATATTAAAATTTTGAATTACCTATTTTTTAAAAAATCGTTAGATATAGAGATACCATTTTCACTTAAAACATGAACTTGACTAAGCTTTACAGAATGAAAAAATAATAGTACATTAAAGTTAAATAGTTTTGGAGAAAAAACATATTTCATTATTTCCGTTTTTATTTTATTTCTGCGGAACCGCAAAGAATTTTTCAACCAAACTTGACACAGTTACTCTACTAGACGTAACTGACTGTAGAAAAAAAAACCAAGTCATAATATTAAAGGGCATTTTTGCTTCCCTTAATCGGAAACGGCCTTTCAAATGTTACTCGTTCTCAAGCGGTCAACGTTCTGTTCTAAGAACCCATAATACAATAATGTTCATAGTGAGAACATCTTCTTTGGGGTCATAGCCTTTGTACCTGGTATTACTAAAATAAATTCTAAACTTTAAACGATATGCATATTTTCCTTATTGTTGCAGACGGCACTCCAGTAACATTCAAGGCCATGAATCTGACCGCTCCACCGCTCAAGATATCCAGGAACCAGGTCCTGAAGATGCGGCAGCAGCAGATACAAGGCCAGATCGAAGATTTCAACATGGACGACTTTGAAGATACCACGGATTACACTGAGGATGTTGCTGGGAATACTGGAGAGACCAATACTGAGGCTCATCCAGATGTCAATACTGATGATTTTACAGAAGACGTAATTACTGGAGACTTTGCTGAAGACGTAACTGGAGATTTTACTGAAGATGCCACTGGAAATTGCACAGAAAACGTCAATACTGAAGACTTTACAGAACAAGTCACTGGAACTTATACAGACGATGTCAATAATGGAGATTTTACAGATGACGTCGATGAAAGTAATTTGTTAGACGGCAATAATGGGAATAATGCCGAAGACGGCGATGAATGCGATGATACTGAAATAGCTAACTTTGACGTTATAGATGACGTGAATATTGATAACATTGATGAAGATGATTTGGAGGACTTTTGACTATAATTAACTAAAAACTGTATGATACGTATCCAATGCGCCACATATAAACGTAATGTGACGGCAAAATGGAAATAAGTTTTTCATATTTATGAACTTATTCATACATCGATTAAGCGAAAGGGCAGGAGGGCTACACTTCAAGGGAAAACTGTCCTTAGTAATGATTTGGGCTTTTTACGTTTTTATTGTTAGTAGGTGTATTGAAGATTAGATAAGAAATGTCCGTAAGTGATAGCCATAGTAATAAAATGAATCTACGATAAAGGTAGCTAATGCGTAAGTTAATAAAAAAACCAATTCAATCACAATCAATATTTTATTTCATTAACATTTAGCTTACCCACATACTTGTCTTAACTAATCATTTTTATTTATTTATAGATTTGCTATAAAAATTAAATTTCACTTTTGTGCCCTCACTGTTCCTCCACCAAATCTGAAACTAATATAAAAAACGTTAATCCATTGCAAGATAACCACCAAAGCAAAAATAATGTTCGATAGTGGAACTCTCATCACAGCAATTTCTTGTTAAAGATTTAGGCTTTATAAATAGACATTCTATTATTCACAATAAAACAAGTACGGATCGTTAGTTAGGCCACAACAATGCGATGTTAATAGAACATATTTCGCCACTACCGTAAGCCGTGAGACTTTCTTATTTACTTACTCCGGAAAGTACTCGTAAGTCTTTATCTCCTATAACCCGTAATAAACGTTTGAAGTACTGGTAGGGTATTGGAGAATTAACGTATTTTCTGTATTCCAATGATCTTGGTCATAATTCATCATGAAGACGTTTTATGGGGTCAGAATTCTGAAAATCTACTTTTTGAAATCTAGGTTTCTAAAACGTCAATATGGTGTGGCCATATAGGTACTTTTAGCTTTGCGTTTTCTGTTCTATTAAAATAATACAGTAAAAAAAATATATTTTCTTACCAGCCTCGCCTTGCGTTTGCACATCTGCCACCTTATTTTCTACCGTCCCATCAACTGTGTTATTCATCATTGAATGATTCGTTTTTATTTCAAGAACATCCGCGTCTACATCAGCAGAAACATTTCCCGACTGTTGAGACACGTCAGGATCAGGATTTGACTTCACGTTGATATCATCATCTGCAGCGGTATCTGTTAGGAAAGAAACAATATTAGGTCCCTTTATAATTTATCGACGAACAACACGGTACTATCGTCATGAAGCAGAGGATCAAAATCTTTGAAATTATATGCAGCTTTTGTATTTTCGTCGGCGATATCTAGCTTAATACCAGTAAAAATGTTTAGTGTTCATGGATTTCAAATTCATAAATTTATGTATGATCCTGAAATAGCCAGTTATTTTTTTATGAACGCATTCACTGCCAGCAACGCATATATGCGTTCACCTTCATATAAGTTTGTTCCTAGGCCACACCCCCTGGCAGTGAACGCATTAAGCTAACCGGTAATAATTTTTTCTCGTTCTTCGTCTTATGGAGGTACACCTAAATTAGTAGAGTAATTGTTCACCAATATTTATATGTAAAACACTTCCTCTTTCAATTTAAACAATTCATTGTCCAATTACTTTTAGGGAAGTCCTTTACATTTGGTCTTTTACTTGTGCCACTTATCTGTATGGATTTTAAATTAAATTCCCCGATTTTTACTGCAATAAATGCAGCCGCTTGTCCATTAGTACCTGTTCCGTTTTCTTCATTTGCTGGTATTTCTTGTGCTACATCTTTAGCCACCTCCTCACCTTCCGCTACCTTCTCATCAATAGTGTCACTTTTTTCTTTCCCTTTAGCGGCACTTTCTTCCTTCCCTTTATCTTTAGCGTCACTTTCTTCATTTTCTTGTTTTACATTTACCGCATCAACCTCATCTTTCTCAACTTTGGGTTCAACCAAAAAACTAGCTCTTATGTTGGATAATATTTTACCAACAAATGCTTCATCTTCCTCTTTTGGATGCTTCTCTCTGTACAAATTCAATATATCCCTCGTCGGCATATAATCCTTACCCTCCAGAGCTATAGCCAGTTTTTTTCTTAAAGCAGCTCTGACGAGCTTCAAAAGTATTTCGGCTTCCTCTTTAGTGGTGTCTTTATCAATGTATTGTTTCATATCAGAGATGAGAGTTTTGCAAGGCTGGAAGAAGCCCGGTAAGCCTCTGGGGCGGGGTTTGACAGGTTTCTGCGTTGGTGGAGGAGTATGGCGACGTTTTTTTGCTTGCACAGGTTCGGGATGGCGCCTTTTGCGAGGTGGTTCATAAGATTCATTATCATTAGACCCGAAATCTTCGAAATCTGAAAAATCTCGCGTAGCGCTCGGCCCGTATTCCTGTGAAAATTCAAGATAGTTGTAAGGGTAAGGTTACTTTGTGATACATATGAACATGTCTACGCTTGACTCCCATTACAGTGCTGGAGCAAGTATAGGAGTATACTCAGTTATACCCGGGTTCGAATCCCGCCCAGGGCAAATATTTGTGTGATGAATTTGTGCTTGGGTCATGGTTGTTCTATGTATTTAAGTATGGATACCAAATCTTGAAAATAAAACAGGAAAGCAAGAAAGGACTAGAAATAATATAATTAAAACCGCAACAGATTTCTATAGGAATCTCTATACAGCAGAAGATCCGGCACCCCAACCCCTAGTATAAATCTAGTAGACGACGAGACCGAGTTTATACCACCATTCCTTCAGTCAGAAGTTGAAAAAGCAGTTAACTCTCAAAAAAACGATAAATCACCAGGACCGGACCTGATAACAAATGAGATAATCAAACTTTCTATAACTATTCTGCCTTACTTAAGGACATATTCAGAAACCTTCATTCAATGGGATACACTTGGCATAAATATTAACGGCTGGATGCTTGATCACTTGAGGTTTACTGACGATTTAGTCCTGGTAGCTGACAACGTTCAGACGCTACAATACATGCTACAACAGCTGACAGAGGCAAGCAGAATAGTCGGTCTTACCATAAATAAATCAAAAACTAACCTAATGACTAACAGAGAAGAAAATACCATAGTAGTAGATAATGAAAATATAGAATATGTACAGAACTATACTTACCTAGGACAAATTATAGCATTCAAAGACCAGACGACTTTAGAAGTAGAGAGAAGAGTATCAAGTGCTTGGAAAAGATTCTGGTCACTTAAGGAGATACTTAAGAGTAAGCACTTTCCAATGTCAGCCAAGAAAAAAGTTTTTAACTTGTGTATCCTCCCATGTATAACCTATGGTTGCCAAACTTGGGCACTGACTCAGAAACATCTCCAAAAGCTTAGAACCTACCGAAGAGGAATAGAAAGAAGTATGATGAACATCACATTAAAAGATCGTAAAAGAGCAGAAGAAATAAGAACAAAAACAAAAGTAGAAGATATAATTAAGAAAGTAAGAAAGTTAAAATGGCAATGGACAGGACATATGACACGAAATAGTAAGGAAAAATGGACTAAAATAATTACAGACTGGCAACCACGAGACGGTCACAGAAAAAGAGGTAGACCAGTTAAAGGTGGATGGACGACATCAAGCAGGTGGGGGGTGCCACCTGGACCAGGAAGGCCATTGATAGGGATGAATGGAAGCAGCTGGGAGAGGCCTATGTGTCGAAAGACACGCCGAACACTGATCCGATTTGTTAGTTTTTAAGTAGATTATGTATTTTAGTTTCGGCAATAAAGGCTATAATAATAATAATGTATATCATCATCTAGTACCCATAACACAAGCCTTCTTGAGCTTAATTTGGGACTAGATCGATTTGTGTGAGGTTGTCTGATATATATTTATTTATATTTTGGCCCCAAGGAGCAATCAACACAAAACCTAAATGCTGGTGGCAGTAAATGATTGTAAGCTCAAACCCTGATCATCTCCAGTTTCTTTTGCTCGAGAAGCAATCTTCTTTCTTCTTCTATCACCTGCCTCTGCTTCCTCAGTAACTCAATCTCCATCTGAAAGCAAATTGACTATTGACTATTCACTTTAAATATATGTGCATAATGAGCATAAATTGACAACTACAGAAAAATAAACAAATAAATTGGTACCTTTTGCAATCTATTCATAGTTACTACTACTACTAGCTGTGCCCCAGCTACCTTTATGATATAAAATTTATCAAAATAGGTCCAGCTGTCACAGTGTGAAGAAGTAACAAACATACAAACACAATCACAAACTTTCACCTTTTTAAAACTAGTGTGATTAATGATTAACAAAAAGCATGTTGTTTATATTACTATAAAATAATAACATGGTGGAAATAAGTTGAATACTTAAGATTAAGATTAATCGGCATAACACTTTTGCAACCAGATAAAAACTTGAACACTACCAGAAATCGACAGAGCCCATTAGGCCTGAGCTGACTTTACTTCATAATTACTGACACTTTAGCAGACTGGGCTGACAATCTCTAGTTTATAATGACCAGACTATGGTGGTTCTACTGTACAGCGCATAATGAATTTCTATCGGAAACCCTGGGGTGGGCAACGTCCACCTGGCCACCACCTAAATACGCCTATGGTTGTATACTTACATCAAGTTTAGAAGCCTCCCGACTGTACCCCGGGCTTTGAGACCTCTGCCTTTCCCGTTTCCTGGCTTTCCGGTTTCTGCCCCGCTGCTCGCTTCTTCCAACCATCTCATCCGTCTCATACTGCATTGAATCCTGAGCCATCTCTGCCTGCAGATGATATTCCATCTTGCCATAAATAAACGGCAAGTTATTCAAGAAATTCCTCGCCTTCCTCGCCTCTGTATTGCTCGTGAATTCCACAGTCATCTGTTTATAGTTTGCGCCGAACACCGCAGATAGTTCGCGTATCCAGAAATTGGTTATATTAATCTTTCTGAATAGCCCCTTGAACGCGAATACGAGCTTCGTAAATACTGCCTGTAAGATGTAGAAATATTTATCGAGCTATTCAAAACGCAATTAGATTTTTTGAGAGAAAAGTACTTACGTCGGTCGGTAGACCCAATACAATTACGTTTTTCGTCATTTCGGTTAGCTGGCAAAGAATGTTAACTTCAATTCAATACTGCTAATTTCAATAATTTTACTAGATTCCAACTACTACTATTACTATTTTATCCAAGATTCACGGCACGGCTTCTCGGTCTCGGCTTTCTTTCTTCTACAATACAAACCATAAACAAATACCATTGTCAAACCAACCACAGATTAGTGTCAAACATGTGTGAACTCATTCATGGCTTCAAGGTAAGTTTCGATATCACCCTACGATATCACCATACTAATGAAACACGATGCAGATTCATGCCAAATTTATGAAATATTAGGAATATTCAAGTAGTATCTTATCTCACCAATGTTTGCTTCCTTTTAATTAGTTTAATTGAGTGATTATAATGTCTGTTTCGCTTCTTTGTTTGAATTAGTTATAATAAAAAATTGTAACGAAATGTTACTTCCGACATCATGGTCTGAACGCTCCTCAGAATTATCTTGCGGCCTGACACTACTCGCGAAGTTGACCGAAAATGATAAAGTCAAACCACGCTGCAGAAACCCATACTTCATTTCATTCATTTATTCATTGATTGCATCCATGGTACAAAGATATTATCACATATGAATACAGTTTCTCATGGGCCCTGATAGGGCGTAGCAATTATACATTATACCTATAGTGTAAGATAATACAATTTATAACACATTACATTTTCAAATATTCAATTATTGTAATAATAGACAATTTTTAACATATTAAATTTTCAAAAAAAAAAAACAAATTCGTGTAATTCAATTTGATTATCTATCGTTTTTATTTACTTACTACTTACTTGCTATTTACTTCGACCAACTTCGCCCTGGCCAAACTTGGTCAACTTCGAGAGTAGTCAAATTGGCTAAGAATGGGTGGTAGGGATAGTGTGTGACGTCATCAACCCCACATTTATATTTTAATTCTTTTATCTGAGAGTTGAGTCCTCTACCGTACCCTCCAAGATTGGATTAGTTGTTATTTTTTGCAGCTAATAATAAAAATCAGGTTAGCGCATAAAGGACTAAGCCAATCGGCGGAGAGACAGTTGTTTGATACCAGTTTCGAATACAGATGTGCCGATTCCGAAAGTTTCCGGGTACTTTCCTCATTTCCCATACAATATTTTGAAAGATTCCGGAAAATTTCGGAAAAGGCACATCTCTAGTTTCGAATATAATACACAATTACAACTTGCTACTTACAATATACTACTTGGTTCTCTTCCCTTACTAGTAGTAATCACAGCTAGTTCTTTTTTTAGGGTTCCGTAGTCAACTGGTACCCTTATAGTTTCGCCATGTCCGTCTGTCTGTGTGTCTGTCCGTCCGCGGCATAGCTCCGTGATCATTAGTACTACAAACCTGAAATTTAGTATGAGTATGTGTATGTATGACGCCGACAAAACGGTAAAAAAAAACAAAAAAAAGAAAAACTTTTTTTCGGGTACCTCTCTAACACCTAAAGTGGGGATGAGTTATTTTTTCGTTTCAACACTAGTCTGTGGAGTGTCGTTGAATCTATAGTTCTTTTAAAAATAATAGGGGTCTTGAAACATTATTTTTTGATAGTCAGCAGTTATGTAAATATTCGCTCCGAAAATTACACTCGGGCTTGAAACCGCTGTTTTAACCTCGTCTATTGTGAAGGATGGGCAACTACGGAACCCTTCACTGAGCGTGGCCCGACATGCTCTTGGCCGGTTTTATTCTAGATAGCCAAGCATTTGACCTCGATCGCGTCTGATGTTAAGTGACAATACGGTCTAAGATGGAGCATGATCGCCTAGAAGATGCCTATTCACTCTCGACTGGAAGAGATACAAGTAAAATTTTTCAGAGAAAACGGTTTGCAGGAAGAGTTCCACTCTTTTGCTGTTCTGATAAGAAAAGTTGACGCAAATCAAAAAATAAGGGTGGAACCCAAGGCAGCGCAGAGTGCTCCGATTGTTAATTTAAACGTAATACTAACGTATTCGCTGTTAAATAGTGTCCATGTAGATTCAGTATACAAATAATACCAAGCCGTTTTCTTGTCGGCATTTTATTATAGTATAGTCATCGTGTCTCTACGCACAAGAAATAATAGGGTCATATAGCGTTATAACCCACAATAGACAAAGAAGACTTGCAGAATACTTTACTCCTGGATACAGTGCGCACCCTCTTATGAGTTATGACTTATGCAATTACTACTATGACTCGTTAATATTTTTGACTAAAAGTTAAAGTCGTAAATAACCCATTTGTCCATATTAAGTAAATATTATTTTCTCTTAGCACACAGAAGAAATTCCTGATACAACACAAATACAAAAATAATTTGTCAATACTCACTGTAAACAATAAATAAATGGAGAAATAAATGTTCAGTACAAGCACATATTTTATTGCATATATACATTGAGGTATTATTTATAATAGAGCCACAGACCCGAACAAATTTGACGAAAAAAGTGGCACTGCTGTCATGTTCAAGTAGATGCCAATAACGCTTATTTATAATTTACAACAACATAATTACTTCGTACAAAATAACTCTTTACTCAAACGTTTAAGTGTCAAATTGGCTTACGTACTTATTACCACAAATATTTTTCGTGTAAATTAACTTTTTTAGCGTATTCTGACTCATGTCTCTTGTCAAACTTGGAACATGGCACGAATGGAGCAATTTTAATAGTTTTACATACTAAAAATATTTTCATTATTATTTTATTTAGGTATTAAAATATATTTGTTGTTTGAACTAAATAATCTCGTAAATTGTTAATAACAAATTAAGTTACGTTTTTATTTAACAACTGCATAAAAGGGTCCCGAAACTGCATAGAAGGGATCAGTAATAATGACATTATGATTTCTCAACTCATCTTGTTCTAGTATGTGAAATGAGAGTAAAGGCAAGTGCAAAATATTAACATTTTTAACCCTTTAAAGTTTAATGGCGTGGCGTGAAAGTCAGTGGCGTAGTATGCACGGCAGCACACATTGTCTTTAGGTGTTCTTGGCGTTCAAAGGTTTAAACTGACAGTGTCTAGACTCTGTGACAAAATAAAACAATGACAACAGAGCAATTTTTTTATTAATTTATTAATGTAACCTGTAGGATCTGCCTGTAAAAGGCATATGTTCATAACACTGGCTCACTCGCCGCCGCACACATAGCAATGTCATGCGTCCACTCTCGCCCTAAACTCGCATGTAACTATACGCAGCATCCTATGTGACGTGCGCCTGAGACAGTGTATATCTATTTATGTATAGATAGATACCTACTACCACAAACACTACATAACCATTTTACGCTTCTTTTGTATACATTGACATTTTTTTACGTTTTTATTGAGATATTAAAGCTGCGTTGAGTGAAAGACTTTTAGGCTTCTTTTGATTAAACATAAAAATATATAATATATGATTATGCCGAACGAACACACGAGAGACGAATTATTTGGCTGAAATTATTCTTGACGTCTGTCTCTTACTAAACGTGACCTCAATTTTTCACGTTGCTTAAGATCGCGGGAATCTTAATAAAAAAAATAGGAATTATTTATTGCACTCCTTTATTAATTAATAAAATATATAACTATAGCGACTCCTTAGATTTTTGTTCTGTGATGAGGTGCATTTTGTAGGGACAAAGTTAATAATTCTAATCTAAAATATGCTATGATTTTACATAGGATTCGTTAATTAATCAATAGAATCTGCGTAAAAAAGAATATTCCGACCTTTATAGCTGTTATTCCTGCAATTTTTCACTGAAAAGTAAGTCATTTTTGAGACCCGTCACGTGTCATGGTCTAAACGAGACTGATCGCCCAACTAATGCGATTTGTGATTTTGCATTAGTTGGGAGGGTGCCATTTTTTCCGTTGGATTGTGTGTCCATGTAATTAATACGTCAATGCATATATAACATAATATACACATATGTTTACCAAAAAATTATCCCCATCTTTATTTATTCTAACTGTGACAAACAAAATCCTTATAACAGTACAAGATACATTTCACTTTTCATCATCGGATCCACTACATTCATCTAGAACAATACCACCTGACATCAACGCTAGGATGTCTTGATCAGTCATTTCTTCATCATCTTCTTCCCCCATTTCATCAACTACCATCATATCGTCAATATCATCATTTATTTGCTTACTAATCTTATTACTCTTATCATTTACAACGTCTTTTTTATCCACTTCGGGTTTTTTAGGTGTTACTTTTTTAGGTTCAACTGGAACTTCTTTGGTAGCTTCTAGTTTATCTGGTACAGTTTCTTTAACTACAACTGTATTTGACGCTGTCTTTGCAGCAGTAATTTGTGTTTCACTTGCTTTAGTTTCAGTATTTGTAACAGAAGTTGCAGTTTTATTAGTTAGTGTTTTATTTTCACTTTTTGCTGTCACTACATTCACTATTTTTTCTACTACTTTAGCGTCCTTAGCTTTAACTTGTACACTCTTGGCACTTTTTTCCGTTTTATTACTAATCGCTTGTTTTTGTGGACTAGAATTGAAGGCAGCTGATCTTGCAGCTTTTTTAGTTTTATCAGTGTCCGCGTAGATAGTCTTCACAGAGGGGGGACACGAGAGGTATTTGTAGCATGGGGTGATTGTTACTGTGGCGCTACCTGCAAGAAAAAAAAACGTTCATTAATAATAACGAATAGATCTTGATGATGCTCGTCAAAGCAAACGTACGAATGAACTTGCACACTTGCAGGTAAGAATCACGTCAGTCCTGACTAGGATCTACATTTATAATTTTTCGACTAAGCAATGCAATGCCCCTGGCTTGACAACTCAGATATGTAACCATTTCTTTCTTCTGACTGGCTGGATGACTGCGCCATTACCTAATTATTTAAGTAATGAAACGAATGAAATACTAGAATATGGGTCGCCTAATTTCTTCTTGAAGTTGCAACTGCTCTAAGTACAGTAAAGCTGTACTTCCACGACGATCATACGAAGTGTGCTACGTCGTCCCATACGGACATTGTTACCCTGGACTTAGTCTAGGTACAGGTAGACCTGATACCTATGATACAATACGAACGCGGTCACTTATGTTGACCCTCCTTTGATTGGCTGTACCTGTCCTACCGACTGCGCCAGTACTTCTCATAGGTTATACAGTGTATCAACTCACCACACTTGCGATCGCTAGTGAGATTCACTTGTTGACCCTCCCCGAATTGGCTGTATCCATCCTAGCGACTGCGCCAGTACTTCTCATAGGTTATACAGTGTATCAACTCACCACACTTGCGATCGCTAGTGAGATTCACTTGTTGACCCTCCCCGAATTGGCTGTATCCATCCTAGCGACTGCGCCAGTACTTCTCATAGGTTATACAGTGTATCAACTCACCACACTTGCGATCGCTAGTGAGATTCACTTGTTGACCCTCCCCGAATTGGCTGTATCCATCCTAGCGACTGCGCCAGTACTTCTCATAGGTTATACAGTGTATCAACTCACCACACTTGCGATCGCTAGTGAGATTCACTTGTTGACCCTCCCCGAATTGGCTGTATCCATCCTAGCGACTGCGCCAGTACTTCTCATAGGTTATACAGTGTATCAACTCACCACACTTGCGATCGCTAGTGAGATTCACTTGTTGACCCTCCCCGAATTGGCTGTATCCATCCTAGCGACTGCGCCAGTACTTCTCATAGGTTATACAGTGTATCAACTCACCACACTTGCGATCGCTAGTGAGATTCACTTGTTGACCCTCCCCGAATTGGCTGTATCCATCCTAGCGACTGCGCCAGTACTTCTCATAGGTTATACAGTGTATCAACTCACCACACTTGAGCTCGCTAGTGAGATTCACTTGTTGACCCTCCCCTGATTGACTGTATCCGTCCTAGCGACTGCGCCAGTACTTCTCATAGGTTATATCGGTTGGTGACAACCAAAACTCACTAAAATTTGTCACTACTTTTCAAAACCTCTTATCTAGTTTGTAGATTGATACTGAGATAAGAGCTTTGTTTTAAGTAGGTATTTGTTACTTAGTGAGTTTTGGTTGTCAACAGACGATATAGTGTATGAACTCACCACACTTGAGCTGGCTATTGGCAACGAGTCTATCGTAGTCGGCGACTTCCTCGAACTTCGCGGCGAACAGGTCTCGGTGGGGGTCTGAGATGCGCTTGAAGGCTGTGATGTTGTATTTGCGGATGAATGATTGTAGGCAGCCGGATTCAGGTTTGCCAGAGAATAGTAGCTGTGGACGAAAGTGTCAGAATACTGGATTTGTTTATAAAATAAAAATAAATAAAAAAATATATAAATAAATATCGGACAACCTCACACAAATCGATCTAGTCCCAAATTAAACTCAAGAAGGCTTGTGTTATGGATACTAGACGACGATATACGTACTTATATAGATAAATATATACTTAAATACATAGAAAAACCATGACCCAAGCACAAATATTCGAGTTCATCACACAAATATTTGCCCTGGCCGGGATTCGAACCCGGGACCGCCGGCTCAGTAGGCAGGTGTCTACAAACCGAGCCAAACGCGTCGTCATATTTGGTATTGTATATTTTTGAAGACAGGCTCGTCAATACCCTATCAATCCTTAGTATTATCGAGATAATGACGACCTGCCGGCCCATGCATCCGGAACGATAGGCCAGAATAATACACCGAATGGACATTGCAAAGCAACCGAAGCAAAGGCAGGCCGAAAAGAAGATAGCGGGATAACTTGGATGCATTCGATCATTAACGAGTGGAGGAAGCATGTAGTCAATAGAGACAAGTGGCGCAAGAGAGAAGAGGCCTTTGTCTAGCAGTGGCACACGACTATAGGCTAGGCCAATAATTAGGATATTAAATTTTTCTTTCTAACTCGTGCGATGCGAAAAATTGCAAACGCTATGTCAATGTCAAATGAGTATTCAGCGTTTGTAAGGCATTTTTTTCGTCATTCCCATTTCTGCAGATATGGTTTAAATAGATGATTGTTGGAAGTCGATTTTTTATGTATCCCGAAGCCACTCTCGCGCGCGATCCTATTAAAACGACAGGCTCTTCAGTTGTGGTAATAATCGTGAAAAAGGAATGACGCTAAAACCGAGCGGTTAGAAAGCTCGGAGAATCACCCAAGTGCAGACTTACCTTGACGTATAGAGGATTGTGCACATTTAGTATCCGCGTTGTGACGCTCAAACCTAGCGCCTGTAACAAATAAATATCGCATAAAGTAACTTGTATTTTATTATTGTAGCGGATTAGCAAAAGAACCATCATCCCATCTAGAAAAATAGATTTAAAATAGATAGTCCTTGCTGTAAGATCTACAAAAAGCAGATCATAATTTTTTCTTGCCATGGTTTTTCGAAACCCATTTCAAAAAAAAATCGTAATGGTCGGCACTTGTCAATGTCAAATAGTTGAAATAGTTGAAGTTGACAGATGTTGGCCGAAGTATGGGTTTCCGTAGCGAAGTGCCCCACACACTATCATACAATACAATACAAAATGCTTTATTGCACACACAAAAAAAAAAAACAATTACAAATTAAACACAGAAACAATAATTTTAGCAACGGTAGACAACAGGCGCCCAACCTCAGCCAACTTCGCGAGTAGTGTGGGCAAGAGTAAAAACATTCAAATGTGTCATACCGTTGCAAAATTTGACATTGACAAGTGTCAACCATCGACTAGTTTTTTTTTAACTTTGTGGTAGATAGATACATACATTTTGCAGGTCGTCGCCTGCTTCGTTTCTGAACCGATTGGCGACCAGATCCTCAGCGTGTGTCGGCGGCGAATCAGGCAACTCTTGCCACACCTGAAAAAAAAAAGCATGGCTTTGAAAGTGTTTTTCGTTTTACAGGAATGTTTGTTTTTTATGTATGTTCTTCCAATACTCGAAACGAATGGACTATATTTTTTTTAACTTAATACCTCTTTGACCCTTATTGTCATTGTGCCAAGAGCGAAAGAGGTACGTGTTTCCAAATCCTTGACTGTACATTCTAGTTGGACCTATTGTAAGTGGTTAAGTCAGGATCTGATGATGGGATCTTGGAGAAATTTTTGGAAACTTTAAATACTATACACATACTTAGTGATGTGCGGACGGTTAGTTCCCAAAATCGAGAAACTTTCCACATGGAAGTTTCTTGGAAATTTCTCATAATCATAACATCTTATAGGAAATGTCCCTATTGAAATATTCTTGCGAAACTTTCCAGAAGTACTCACAGCTTTTTGTCAACTTTCGGCAACCTACCCATCCATAGGCATACCTATCTTAGTCAGTTAGTGTAATTTTTTTTGTCACTCGTTTAGTTGCTCTAGGACAGCATCATAGATGGTGACATGGAACTGACGGTGAATACCACAAAGTCGTTGTAATCGGCTTTTGAAAGTGTTTGTTATTATGATTGTGGACTGTGCGCCGCGAAGCTGATCCCATCAATGTCCTTGAATGTCACGTAGGTACAGTAGAGTTCATAAATTATGAGCAAAAATGTGATCAAAAATAACTGAACACGCTTTAATGTCGTTAATAATAGAGGCGAGTTCCCATATTTATATTCTCGACAAATAAAACCCTAAATAACATGATTTTTGTATGGGGACGGCCTTTATTTATTTTTTATTTGTTGTTATAGCGGCAATAATATGCATTTCAAGACGGCCATGTGCTTGACGGACCTTAGTAATAGGGTCCCGTTAGTAGCTTTTGGGTACGGAACCCGAAAACACATCCCTACTAACTGACAACCTCCACAAAGAGAGCACCTACCTTGATCATAATCTGCTGTAGTTCGTCGTTCAGCACACTCGACGTGAGTTCGTCTAGCTCGTACTGTCCCTGTGAGTTTGGCTTTGCGGTTGGTTTCTTCGCCTCAGGTTCTGTAAACATTTGCCAGTAAGTACAGTTGAGTTCCCGGTCTCAGATTGCGCTTCGGGTGTGGGACAAAACTGAGAGATTATTATCTGGACTGCGAAAGAGCGACCGAGATAGGTATAAAACCCGAATCGTTTTTTGACAGCTCACATTCTACATATTTTTAATAGAAGGAGTAGTACCTTTATACATCCAAAGGTATCTGAAAGGGGTTAAATTTGTGGCAGAATGAAGTTACACATTTTTAATTAAAGTAACCGAGAACTAAATTACGCGTTTTTTCCTGCAATGTGCTTAAAG
The DNA here is from genome assembly GCA_947623375.1 of Apotomis capreana. NCBI lineage: Eukaryota > Metazoa > Arthropoda > Insecta > Lepidoptera > Tortricidae > Apotomis > Apotomis capreana. The sequence continues at coordinate 8,199,999 of OX392520.1, forward strand.
GAACTAAGTAGGAATTACTCTGGTCACCAAAAATGTTTAAATTTTCAACTACTCAGCTCACTCCGCCTACAACTTGGTTTTTTTCATACAATCTTGTTACTTTAGCGCTATTACGGCATTGGAATAATTATTTACTACTTACCGATGGATAAAATTATATCTATAATATAAGATACTGTATTCCATCCTCCATAATGTTAAAACTAATTTTTGAAAGATGGCAAATGACATTAATAGTGATTAGGCGTCAGGCGGCGCATTTTGATTATAGAATCGATTAGCACTGCTATTGGCAAATTTATAACACGTAATGTTACATAAATTTGAAAATAGCAATAGGAGTGCACATGAATTCAGTCTGTTCATGTCATCATAAGAAAGGAAACGGGGAAGGGTGGGGAGGGGAGGTCAACGAATACTATGAACATTATCAATGTGAAATACTCTTCAGTCAAGTCATCTTACCTTTTTGACCATCCTTGTCAGATGCGGTCTGATTAGCTGGAGTGACTTTAACAGCTGCCGCGACTTCTTTTACCGCTGGGGCGACTTCTTTCACCGTTGGCGTAACCTCCTTCACCGGTACCGTGGCTTCTTTCACTAACGGTGTGTCTTTCACTGTTGGGGCGACCTTTTTAACGGCTGGTGGTACTTCTTTCACTGCTGGAGCGACCTTTTTAACCGCTGGTGGTACTTCTTTCACTGCTGGAGCGACTTTTCTAACCGCTGGTGGTACTTCTTTCACTGTTGGGGCGACCTTTTTGACCGCTGGTGGTACTTCTTTCACTGCTGGAGCAACTTTTTTAACGGCTGGTGGTACTTCTTTCACTGCTGGAGCGACCTTTTTAACGGCTGTTGGTACTTCTTTCACTGCTGGAGCGACCTTTTTAACGGCTGGTGGTACTTCTTTCACTGCTGGAGCGACCTTTTTAAGGGCTGGTGGTACTTCTTTCACTGCTGGAGCGACCTTTTTAACCCCTGGTGGTACTTCTTTAGCGAGATTTTTGGCCGGTGGTTTCACTTGTACCGGTTTCTGAACCGGCTTGGCTGCTGTATCAATGGGTGATTTCTTAGGTTCTTGTTTTTGAGGAGCAACTTGTCGTCTTTGTTGAAAGTCTCTTTGAGGGAGTGCTTGCCAGTCTGGAAAATATAATAGTGAAATAAAAAGTGCACCTCCATAAAAAAAAAAACAACCAGGATTAAATAGTTGATTGTACGACAAGGGGCTAAAATAAGCCATTATGATTATTACATAATTATTTAGACGAGCGAACGAAGTGGGTCAGGATAAATATATCTGAGTGTCATAATGGCTTTTGGCCACGTATTAACCTTTTGACCGCCACAGTCGGCTGTGGCCGTCAACAAAAAATCGTGCCCCTGACGCCACAGCCGTCCAAATTTCAATGATTAAAAACTTTGTAATTCTAACCGCTACAAGTATTTTTCAATCCCTGTTGATTTTGGGGCACATCTTTTTTTTTACTCTGGCGTCAGTGGCACGGTAAATTGCTAGACCGCTTGGCGGTCAATAGGTTAAACACTCAGCTTTTCACTTCGACTACGAGAAAATACAAAATATTTTATAATTGTGAACTGGACCTGATCAGATCGGCTAGATATTTTGACCTAATTATTCGTATAGTATGATGTTGACCACAACTCTTTTTTATTTTCACAGAAATTATTACAAAAAATACTTTCCACTTTTAATAATTTGCAGAAGCTTAGACAACAAATCATTAAGAGATTATCAATTTGTGAGGACCTAAATTAATTCTTACCATGACAGGTTCACGTGTGCCGTTCTCGTATTGGCTTGCATAGCCATGAAAAACATTGTTTTCTTAACCTTTTGAGCGCCAAAGACGGCACATCACGTCGACGGAAAGCTGTGCCCCAGACGCCACGACGTCATTTGCCGCTATATAATGTCATGCTATCTCCTGTCAGCTTGGCGTTAGGGACACAGTTTTCCGTTGACGAGCTGAGCGGTAGAAAGGTTAAATGACACTATTTGTCTGTAAAAGACTAAAAGGCCTTTGAATGATTAATTTAATAGGTTGTAATTCTCTTTTTTTGACAATGGCGTATGCGTCTTGTCGTTGCCCTTTTCTTTTTACGTACCGTCTTTTGTTGGTTTAAAGCCTGCTTTTAGCGCCGGTTTCTTCTCGATGATCGCTGGATTCATAGGTTTCGTTTCTAGAGGAAAGGAAGCAAATGATTTTTTTTGTAGAAACTGTAGTCAATAGGGGAACATTTGCCCACACTAACACACAATTTTAGTGGGCAATTTGGTATAATTTCATATGGTATAGTGATCATTTGATGTCAATAAGTTTAAATAATAAATAAATAAAATAATAATAAATATCGGACAACCTCACACAAATCGATCTAGTCCCAAATTAAGCTCAAGAAGGCTTGTGTTATGGGTACTAGACGACGATATACGTACTTATATAGATAAATATATACTTAAATACATAGAACAACCATGACCCAAGCACAAATATTCGAAGAATATTAAAAAGAATATTTAAACGCTCAATATACATTCCAACTGCAAAAACAAAAAAGTTAAACTAAGAGTCACGGTTAGGTACGACGACGAGCGAAGCGAAAACGTGTTAGGCTATTTTGCGAATATAAACGTAATATCAGATGTCTTTTATACTAAAATAAATTATAACCAATGAAATTATGCTTCTTGTTGTTAAGTATATCAAATGAACATTATATCAAGTGTTGTTATATCTAGTAAAATCCAATTATATGAAACGTTGTTATACCCATCATTACAAAACCGAAACACCTAATTGTAAACTAATGAAAACTCATACCTGGTCTGTAAACAGGTTTCGAATGTCTTCTTTCTTCTTGATACAGCTCCGCTCTTGGTTTCTTTGGAGGACTCGGTAGATATTCTGTAAATGGGAAGTCATATATTGTATCTGCAATAGGTATATCGCCTGGTGACAACCAAAACTCAGTAAAATTTCTGACACTGCTCTTCGAAACCTCGTATCTAGTTTGTAGATTGACACTTAGATACGAGCTTTGTTTTAAGAAGGTATTTGTTACTTAGTGAGTTTTCGTTGTCAACGGACGATACCCAGCAGATGACAAAGTATTTCTCTCGTTTTATTACTAGTTGCTCTGGAAATGGTTGAAATTTGTATTTTTTTATGTATTCAACCCCTGTATCTCAGGTATTTTGAAAGAAATAGAAAAACTGAACCGACTGAAACAATCTTAATAAGTAGCGAACCTACTCTCTAAATTTTATGACAATCCGTTGAGAAATGCGACCTCTAGGCGAGATCATCCGGAAATCCGGATAATATATTAATAATACTAATAAAATATACAGCAACGCAGTCAATCGCTCGACGACCACATTTTTTTAGCATTTTTAAAATTTGTTAGATTATTATTTATTTCCATCTCTATAATATATTTTACCTCTCATAACAACCACGTCCCTCACGTGATGAGGCCGCATACCCGGAGTGAAGCCCTTCCTCCCTGCAACAAGACAACTCAATCGTTAATATAACCCGGTATTAGATGCTTTGGTCTAATCGGCTATATATTTAATAATATAGGATACAAAGAATAAATATTTAATCATATTTTTTAATGAACCATAGATACGACATACAAAGAAAAAAATAAATGCGTAACCTGGCGGGAAAGACCGGGAATTGGACCAGGTATCTCTGGATTACCAGTTCAACGTGTCAACCACTCCACCACCTCGACGCTAGGAGACCTTTCGAATATTTCCTTAATGGTTTTTGTATTGTTTATTTGAAAGACTTTACAATTCCCACAACGTAATAACGCAATTCAATTTTTCTTTGTGTTGGTTGATTCAATAAAAAAATGTGTTGATTACACAAAACATTACACAAAAAATTCATATAATTTACTCGTTGTGAAAGAAAAAACAAGCATCAACAATATGGCCTTCCTGAAAAATGTGCGTTAGTTAACGGAAAAAGTGAAAATACTTAGATCGCATTAATTATAGAACCATATAACCTACCAGTTATACTCAAGGCCCTGCAAATCATTAAGTTATTTGGTTGTTTTGTAGGAAAGAAAACTATTTTTCACCCTGGCTTCACTCTGCGTTTAAAATCTCACTGCAGGGGATATCAAAGCTGCTTATATTGAGCCGAAAATTATATTAACTGATTACCCTGGATATCATACTTACTTCAAATATTGTGGCTGATAATGAGATGAGTCCTTTAGCTGAGCTTTTTACTGCAATATATCTACATCTATAACTTACCAGGTAGTTTGTAACAAACAATATTAGCTCCAGTGCTATTACATGAAATAAAAAAGAAAAGACGAAGATGAAAAGGTGCTACTAAGAATTTGTTGTATAATCCGTTCAATTGGTATACCTACCGCGGAACCTTTCCATCCAAGAACATAAAATTAAGGAAGACTAATGTTAACAATATCTACCTATAAGTTTGAGACAAGTTCGATTTGACTAAGATGTCACATGACATTTATTTGACCATGCAGCATGGGAGGGCTCTAGAATGGGGGGAATATCATAGTCTGCCATGGATTCCATGGCGTTCATTCTACACCAGAAGAGCTGCCTATCCGATAACACTTTATATAAGGACTCACAGCGTAACTGAAAACCCCGAAACCAGAACAAGAATGGAAGAAGCCAACCAGCAGATTTTACACGAGACTGTATGTCATTTATAGAGTAAAGATGAGCGTCTTGGGGTGCACCTGCGTAATTTTCTCAGGGGCTGAACAATAGGTATATCAGCGGAAAAAATACAATTTCATCATGAGCATTCATTAGAATTATAATGCGCGACACACATTAACACGGTGAGCTCTCCTGGAGTTATTGATCCAATTAAAACAACGATTTTCGGCGGTTATATTAACAAAACTTTGTAACAGAAACAGTTATAACCCCTCCTAAGCCATCCTCAAAATGATGGCCCGCAGACCAGGCGCGCCGCCCCGATTCCGCACTCAAGGGCCCAGACAGTGCCTTCCAGCCTTCGGCGAAGCAAAGACGACTAGCTGATGGGGCTTGAGAATGCGAGATCGCGAGATAAAACCCATTGTTAGGCAGAATATCTCCTGACCTGAGTAATATGAACACTATGAAATTTAATCATTGTCCCTTGGGTCAGAATAAGAATAAGAAAAAGTTGACTTAACTTGTGCTGGGAATTTAAAAAGTTAGTGCATTCCTGGTATAGACAGTGTCGGATCCAAAATCAGCAACTGTGCAGGATCTGTCCAAAAATTGATGAGACGGACATGCGAGGACAAGATGATATTATGACGGCGACTAGAACGGCTGTGGTAAGATCTGCATAAATAATACGCGACCACGGTAGGTCAACCGAATTCAGCTTTTAAAGCTATATTTGAGCATCCATCAAAGATCTTTGAACGAGCCAGGTTCGCCATGTGGGATACATAAAACATGTTGAAAACCTTTACAAACAGATAATGTTTTAAAGGAACATGTTTGAGGGACAAACAAATCTATGAAAAGAACCTTTCCGTTTGTGATCACAGCATGCAGCCTTTCTGAAAATTTTGTAGATTTTGCATCAGTTGCAGAGGCAAAAGATGATGCGGTTTTTCAGCAAGACTAAAAATCGCGAACGTTTCAAGACTGCGTCTTTTATATTCAGCAAAAGAGAATATAGCCGAAGACTTCCATATAAGTGTTCTTATGATTTTGGTGTTATTTAGTTAGTTGTCACTAAATTTATTTTCTCTTTGGGTGCTGCTAAGAGGACCTTCTATCTAATTAATCCGTAGGAATACTCGTCACAGGACCCTTTCTCAAACCTCTTCATAGAATCTTACTTTTGGACAACCTAATACCACGAGTAAGAAATAGAGCCTGAACTTACTAATAAACTAATAGTTTCCACGTTTTTACTAATAGACTTACTGCTAACTGTTGGTACTCCGGGACAAGGTTGCAACTCACGTGCCAGGTTTTGCTGCATCTATAAAAATCTTATAACATACTAAAAAACGGTTATGTGTACCGTCTGTAAGTTACGTACATTAAAATGTCGATGTCCCGCCTCCTCTTGAAGTCTTCGCCATTTGTAAATTTCACCGGTTTGCTAAACATCATTGATACACGTAGATACTCCGAAATCTCTAGAAACATCAATACATATTAACCTGTGAACAATGTTAAATCCTGAAATAGTTTACCTGAACATCGCTGTGTATCGCATCTTCAGTCTTGTTAGATGCCGGACAGACGGAATGACCTCATACAGCAACAGGACTGGCCGTTTTCTGATGGTCCATCTCTGAACCAGATCCGAAACGGTAGCTCTGATGCCCTCTTCACCTTAAATATCTTAACAAAATCACATAGCTTCGAGTAATAAGCAATTATTACTATAAAACTTTAATAAATTCAATTCGAAAACACAATTAATAGAATGATCGCAGTTTCAACTTACCGAACCATATGTCTTGTTTTATTTGTAAAGTTAGTAGTTATTTCTGTAAGTATAATTACTTATAACTATAACGTTCAAATATTTTCTGTTAGTTCCTCGTTATCTACCGCATACTGGACAGCCCTTGAGAAACACTGAAAACTTTTCTAACTAGAAGCTGCAATTGATATTATTCAAGATGTTATACGATTTATTTCGTAATATTAACATTAACATACCATGGATCCTTATACAGTAGAGCTTTAGCGTAGCAAAAATAGTTTTAAGTTATAGGATTACACAAAAACATAAGATAAGAATAAGTGTTAATTAATATTGTAGCACCTTTGATCTATTTTAACGAATACGGCGTATGTAAAAAGATCACTAATGTTTCTAAGCGATATAAGACAGCGTTGCTGTCTTTGCTGTTAGTTTGTGTTTCGGATACTGACGATCCTTTTCACATTATTGATTTATTTATTTAATCTTTATTGCACTAAAGAAAAAATCTTATCGCTTAGAATATTAGCTTACTTAGCGTCAGTGGCGGATTAAGGATCGAGAGCGCCCTAGGCAAAAACGCCATCGGCGTCTCTTTGCGCTCCATTGCGGCCCTTTGCGCCCCTTTGCGGCCTTGCGCCCCTAGGCACGTGCCTACTTTGCCTTAGGGATAATCCTAATAGCTCTCCATGGCTCTCTGGCCCTGGCAAATTATTGACTTTTTCCGTTATAGAGACAGGTTAGGCCTCTCAAGGCGCGCGGAATGCTGGCAGTGCGTAACATGCCCCAATATCGGATAAGTTTTGTTTGTGCGCATTATGTCAGATATATATAAAATATACCAAACAAATCCGAGTAGGTAATAAAAAGTTCCTGAAATTATTATTTAAAAATAACAAAAATATAATCAAGCCGACTTTATTGTTAAACCAAAAACGGGATTCTTCCCAAACAAACATACTTACTTATTAATTAATATCAATATACGAAATATAGCAAAGAAAGATAACTATACCCGACACCTGAACCGACAAGCGACAAGTGATACCAAGTTGACGATTCATTACTTCTGATTAACAAACTGACTTTTGTTGCTTTTAGCCATAGTCGATCGCACTGCGTCAAAGGCTTTTTTGAAATTGGTCGAGTATAATTGCAATCCACGCATAATTGTGAAATAACCATTATAAGTACTCTAGGCATTTAGTCTAGACAAACTACGTCATCGTCGGAACCCAGATCCATGTCAGCATCATCGTACGTGTCATGCACTTCTGATTTAAACATTTTAATGATATCGAACAAATGCTTCTCAGATTTTTCATAAATCACTTCGACAACTTGATCTGGGTTCTTATCATCCACATAATCTAACTTATAATCCATTTTTATTATCGTTTCCACCGATTCTAGATCGACACCTACCTCTAGTTTATGGTGTTTGTATAATTTCGTCAGTTGACCGAGTTTCCATTTGTTGAAATTTATTCCTTTAACACCTCGATTACTGTGCTTAAGTCTCTCCATGATCATAGCTGTATTCGGCCTGTACTCTTCCTCTGGTATATCTATGGACATAATTATGTATCGAGTGTTAGATTCATCGGCCCCTTCGACCAGCCACTTAGAGTCTTTCTTTCTCCAGTTTTCAGCGTTCATCAACCACCTTTTGGATTCTGGATTCTCTGGCACAATGCCAAAGTAGCATGAATTAACTATACCGTGTTTAAGGAAATTGGTGCAGCCTTCGCCTCCACTCTGGTGATATTTGAATATGCTGTAAATCAACATCTCCCTGATCGTCCGACCATGCGTGACGTTCAATGGTTTGTTGCCAGGCCGACATATTTTGACCATCTTGGGGTCATCCGGGAGACACGGCATTGGTGTGTTGGCTACTGCGAGTCTTAATTCGGCTTCGCTTAACGTTGACTTGTCCTTCAGACCTAAATCGAACGCGTCCTTATCGATGGCGACGGCTTTTAGGAAAACGCTGACTTTCTGCAATTCGTAGCTGAGGGTCATCTTGCATTTTTCAAGAGCGCGCGCCGCAGAAGGCGGCATGTCGACGTAGAGGCGGGTGCCCTTCGGTGTCATGATTTTCTTTACTAACTTCCACTTACTTACGTGAGCGCCATCCAGGTACTTATTCTGCAGCTTGAGCTTATCCAGCGGCTGAATGTTGCGAACCTTGGAATGACCCGGGAGCCAAATAGCAGCCCTTTCGTACCACAACTCTTCACTGGTGTAGACTAAGAGGTTGAACGCGAACGCGCTGGAGCTGAAATCGTAATTTCTAAGCCATTGCCTGGAGGTGTCGTCTCGAGAATGGACCTCGTAGCGATAGAAACCCTGTAAGCCTTTGAAAGTGAAATCGGGAGCCCATCCGTTAGAAGATTCCGACTCCTTTACGATTTGTTGTATAAGATACGCCCTGAGCGCGTATGATTCGTCTTCTGTGAAGGGTTCGAAATCGTCTTTGCAGAGATACAAGTTGTAATCCTCATCTGCCTGAGACTGCGGGGCTGGCTGAGGTTCCTGGAAGACTGGATACATCGGCGGGACTGCTGGGACCATGACAGGCGGCCCCATCATCGGAGGTACCATATGACCGTACATATCATAAGTATTTAAGGTAGGGGGCGGCCGGCTCATGTCCCACTCTGGAACTGTTCAAAAAACTTACGATAGTGATATCAAACTAGCACAGGACACAAAATAATGATAATTTCATAATTCTAGTATCAAAAACTAATCTTTTGTACTTACCGCGAGTTGGGTTTTGTCCTGAAAATAACGAATTATATATGACTTAATAGATTCATTACATTTTCTTCCTTATTCACAACATTTTAAACAACTAATATCTTTATTATCACAAATGTTACACTAAAATATGTGATCCGAAAAAGCAAACGTGTTTAGCTAAATATTAGGAAACTTCTTTATATACCTTGTTTCAAGTCTGACTCAGGAGAGCGCCTAGAGCTCTTCGCAGGCACTTCGGAATAGTCTGAAAAATAATAGGTTATTTGAATAAGGTCTTATTTAATTCTCGAAATCTTCTTTGACTGTACAATATTTTTAACAATTCAGAAAAAATAATTGTTATACAGTAGAAAAAATTATAAAATATAAAAAATATTAAGTTGGAAATGTGTTGGGTCAGTTTCTTACCTGGTGCGGACCGCTTCGGTCTGAATTGACCGGGGAAGCTAGCCAAAACGTCATTTAGGAGCTTGTCTTCGCCAGCTCCACTATACTTAGCATTAAACTTGATAATGAGCTCAATAAATGACACGTCGCTATCCCCGAACATGTCACTGAAGACCTTGCTCACGGAAAACTTGAGCTCCTGGCATATCCGCTTGTTCTGCTCAGCTTCCGAGTCTATGTTGTGTTTATCGAGAATTTTCTGGGTTAATTCTTCGACTGCTTTGTCTTTTCTGGCTTTGATGGCCTTTTTCTTGAGGTATTCTTCCGTGTTCCAATCTTCTTTTCTATCCTCGTAGCGGAATTCGCGGCGATCGTCATCACGATGTTTCGGTCTGTCTCCGTACGGCTTGAGTTCTGTTTCCCTGCGGTCATACTCGCTTCTGCGATCGTCGCGACGAAACTCTTCAGCCCTCTTATGGAATTCCTGAGCTCTCTTGTGAACGTCTTCGAAGTCTTTATCGAGTTCTTCCGACATCTTCCGAAATACGTCTCTGTGTAATTCCATGCGTGCTACATCGGGTCTTTTGACCGGAATATCTCTTCTATAGTCGTCTCTTTCAATAGGTTTCGATGGCCCATCCCAGGGTTTTCTTTCCTCTATATCATGTCTTCGGAAGTCATCGCGGCGGTCGTCGAAATCGTCTCTTCTAGGACTGTATTTTGGTCTGTCGAAGTCGCGAGCGTATTTTGGGTCCTTTCTCATCATGTCTTCTCGGCTAAATTTGGGATCATCGTAATCATCTCTAGGGCTGAACTTGGGTTTATGGGGAGAGAACACTTCATCTCGCGGCGCAAACGTCGGTCTTTTATCATCGAACGGCGCGAACTTTGGTCTCTTGTCTTCGAAATCGTCTCTGGGACTGAATTTCGGTTTCTTGTCGAAATCATCTCGCGGACTGAACTTAGGTACGGGTTTGTCAAAATCTTGTCTGGGACTAAACTTGGGGCCGTCTCGACCAAATCTATCATCGCGTTTGAAGTCGAGGTCATCGCGGCGCTCTGGTCGCAGTCCTAAATCTGTACGAACTCGTATAGTATCTTGCGGGGTGAATCGTCTTTCGTCACCAGGTCTATCGTCGAGAACCTTCTTGTTATACTCCCACACGGGTCCGGCTGGTCTTTTAGCATGTTCGGTGTTGAAGTCTGGTCTCTTTTCCTCCATAGCGGTTTGTCCTGGCCACAGAGGCGGCGGCGGGGCCTCGCGATCTTCGGTGCTGCGTCTTTTCTCTAAAGCCCAGGATCGGCGCGGTGAGCGCGGGGAAGGCGAGTGCCTCTTGAAGCTATCTCTACTGGGGGATTTATCTCTGCGAACGGGTGAACGCGACTTTCTTGATGAGGATCTCTTAGGGTCCATCTCCATGCGAAGTCCTGGTCTGTCAAACGGCAATCGCGGTGGAATTCTCTCTTCTTCTCGCTTCTTTAGGGGGTCAGTTAGAATAGTTGCGTCTCTGTCCTGCTGCCACGGAGACGCGCGGGGTTCGAGGGGCCTCTTTCCCGGTACCGGATACGGACCCTTTTCATTGACGGGTGGACGATATCCACCTGAGTACATGGCTTGATTTGGAGCCTGTAAATTGAAAGTTTATTTGCAAAATGGACACGGGTTAAGAAACAAACAGAGCTCCACTTATTTCATATAAGAAAAAGAGCACTTATCAATTAGAATAAATGTAGTACTTTTCCTTACAACAATAAAAATAAAACCAACTGCTAACAGATAATTTTAGTCATAAGTTCTAATCTCAGATTATAAACACGAATAAAATTGTTTTTAGGAAATGATTAGTCTGCCGCCAAACATTCAATATTAAATTATCAAATCTGTTGAGAATAATCTTTGTCTTCGTTCTTGATTAATATGTGATCTTGACTATTTTAATTCAGTTGAAGCTTTCCGTATGTGTTTTTAAAGACACCAATGTCAAACTCACTCATCGGGCGATTCTCCAAATGACAGTTCTTCTACACAATATCTTCGTAAGTATTAGACTTCCAAAGTATTTAAAAATAGTCTTTCTTTGGTTCATATTGTTCTTGCGAAAATATCCGTGATTCTTGATCAATGTATCATGATTATGTGATCTCGGTTGTTGCATAATTTATTTTCACAATAATTCCTGACCTATTATCATTCCTCATGGTTAAGGATGGTCGATTATTATATTCTGACCACTGGCGAGAGATTGCGCAGTATCGGGTAAAGTAGCAAGCTCTTGTGTCGGAGGCCTAGACTCATTTTGGGTCGCTGAGCCAGCGCAGTTAGTTACTTTTCTTTTCGTTCAGTTAGTTAGTTACTTCTGACGACGCGTTTGGCTCGGTTGGTAGACACCTGCCTACTGAGTCGGCGGTCCTGGGTTCGAATCCCGGCTGGGGCAAATATTTGTGCAAAATATTTGTTCTTGGGTCATGGATGTTATCTATATATGTATTTATATATTATGTATATCGTCGTCTAGTACCCATAGTACAAGCTTTGCTTAGTTTGGGACTAGGTCGATTTGTGTAAGATTGTCCCTTAATATTTATTTATTTATTATTATTTATTTTGACGACGCGTTTGGCTCGGTTGGTAGACACCTGCCTACTGAGTCGGCGGTCCTGGGTTCGAATCCCGGCCGGGGCCAATATTTGTGCAAAATATTTGTTCTTGGGTCATGGATGTTATCTATATATGTATTTATATATTATGTATATCGTCGTCTAGTACCCATAGTACAAGCTTTGCTTAGTTTGGGACTAGGTCGATTTGTGTATGATTGTCCCTTAATATTTATTTATTTATTTATTTTTATTTTATCGGGCCTCACATCTCGAGCCTGGAGTAGGTAGTTGCCTAAACTTCGTGGGAGGCCGTAATAATTAAGAGTGGTTATATTCACCAAAAATAACATCTTCTTTTAATCCAAATCGGTTATTCCCTGTCTTGCTTTAATACTTCGTAGACAATGTACACATAAATCCTCTATGGGGTATAATTATTCGATAACACCATGTTAATAGTTATAGCAACTCTTAATTACGCACTTGGCAAAGTTTAGGTAAGCAAAATTCGAAGGAACATAATGTTACAGATTGGTCCTTTTCCTGCGAAGATATAGGTATTTAACCCCCGACCAAAAAGGGGTGTTATAAGTTAAACATGTGTATGTGTGCCTATCTGTGGCATTATGGTTCTCTGACGGATAGTCCGATTTAAGTGCGGAATTTTATTCAAAACTCTCTGGTGAGATGTTTCTTTTCTATGCTTGATGTTAATAAAAGCAGCCATCTTTCTTAGAGTCGAATTAGATCTCCGTTGTCCTTTGCCACACCTGTTCCTAGTTACTCGTGGTAAAACTATGTACGTCAGGAGATTAAAGTTCTTCGAGTGTTCAATGGCATTACCTCTGAGGTTTTTATAGTTCACTGGTAAATAAATAAATTTTCATTCACTCGTGGTCACTTGGAGCTGCTTTAAATCACATTCCAGTCCTAATGCAAAATTTAAATAGTATCTTGTTATAGATTTCAAGAACTCTTCATAGACTAATCTAGTCTGGTAAATATCACTTGCTGATAATCTTCCGGTATTTTAATAACGAACTGGATTTTAAGAACTTTTTCGACAGCCCTTAACACTAAATCCCTTCCATCTGTATTTACAAATTCTGCAATGCAAGTTGATATTTATTTGGATCGTCCTGGGATAAATTTAGTCTCACGACAAGGTACGTTTACAAAAATAATTTCGGTCAATATCACTAACTTCTTCTTCATCATCATTATCATCATCATCATCATCAGTCCACTGCTGGACATAAGCCTCTCCCATGGCACGCTACTGAGCTCGATTTTCAGCTCTCCCTCCAGTTACCCGCTGTCCAATGAATGTCGTCGCTCCACCTTGTTACAGGGCGCCCTACACTACGTTTACCGATTCGTGGCCTCCACTCCAGAACTCGTTTGCCCCAGTGGTCATCGACTCTACGACATATACGACCAGCTCACTGCCCTTCAGCATGGTTATTCCTATTGAAAGGGGATTTGAAATCTGGTAGAGATGGGTAGAAACAGGCCAGGAACGCTTCTTCTGTATGGTCTTCCCAGTTGAAGTCTCCAATTCGTTATTTCCAATGTCAAATCTATCATACACATTTCAAAGGAGACTGACGGAAGAATGATGTTCTGCTTCGGTACAAAATATTACCTATCCGGAATATATATTCCAAGGGATGTGAAGAACCAAAAATTATGGAGCTGTCTCTAATTCAATTTCAACTATTTTATCCTGGAGCTAGATTAGACGTTTCTTACGATATGTGTCCGGGGTCCCGCCACAGTCTTTAATCTTACAAGGTCCATTCTTTTGTTTTCTTGATAGGCGTAAATCCAAGACGGAAAGTCATCGCATATAAGATCGCAAGGCATCGTTTATGTGCAAATTACAGGCACGCGTAATATTTATCATACCTCCTTTAAGATGGTAATTTAATAGTGACATTACTACATCATCATCATCATCAGCCAAAAGACGTCCACTGCTGGACATGCATGGACATTACTACATCGAATAGCAAAATCAATATCCGTATCAGTATCAGTTTTATCACCGTATTAAAGCCAAGATTTTGCTATATTGAATTCTGCACGGAAAGCGCACATTCTAAGCGACTAAAGGCTTTATTTAAACGTATCAATGGGTTTTTAGTGACGTACAGTGCGTGAAAGTATTATTTTTTCTAAGTGTAATCATTTTATTTACTTTATTAAAAACATATCTATACGCTTTGGTCTTATGTGAATAGACATCTGCATTGCCAAGAACTTGGCAATAACCTTTTCTTGGCGTTAGCTTCATCATCATTCTAGTCTAAGGTTGCACTATTCCGTTACCCTTTTTATACTGATGACAAAATATCCAGCTTTTCTAACAAGACACATCTCGAAAAGATAATTCTGTACTGTATGCGCACGCTTCTATTAAATTCAGGTTGCTTTCCGTCGATATGTGAAAAAAATAATTTTATTTAACAGCTCAATTCGGTGCACGGTAGAGCGTAGGCTTTTAAGAAACATTATATATCTACTATGTACTTGTAAGTGGCAACCGACGTTGTTTCAAGATATTAGATACCCACGATACAATGTCACACAACCCAAATTATGTTAATCTCCTCTTCTAGTACACTGGTGTGTTTGTTGTTAGTTCTTCATCTCGTATTATAATATAATCATTACTTAGGATCACATCACAATTTTAAGTGATACATATGTTTTCTCTTAGATCGGTTGGTTAAATTTTTGACCCCTTGGGATTGGTCGTTCCATGCTTTATATTATTTTGTTTTATATATTATGTAACTTTAGAAGTGTGGAAAAATAACGTTCTGTTCCTCTATGTTATAGCAGCTATTGGTGCCAATTTTAACGGTACTCGGTCCGAGAAATTTCTCGATGTAACCCATCATTAGGGCTGGTGGTTTCAAATCTTTCAGAGCTTAATATGTCGTGCAAACCTCTTAGATTATGATAAATCGGAGGATTCTTTATTGGATGACAGCTTCTAGTGGTAATTTTGAACTTAAGTGATCCATAAAATGGAGGCAATTTTTGCAATAAAATGCATCACGTATCACGTTTAAACTCTGTAGGTAATAATACTCTGCAATACAGTCTAAGCTTCTTCTATAGGATGACAGCTCTCAAAACAATTTTTTACTTTCAGTCCGTTAAAAATTATTGTCGATTAACCGTAATCAATTGAAGATACAGGCTACTGTTTATTACAATAGCCACAATATAAAAACCAAATACGCCTCAAAATAATCATTGATATAGCCCGCTTCGATAGCCTAATTGCTCCCGCTGAAAACACACATAATATTTCAATTCTTCTTGAGTTGTCTCTCCGTGATTACGCTTCGGCAAAGATCAGTTGCAATAGGGTGATTTCCTTAGGTCAATAAAGTCGACCACTTCATTGTTTTTTAAAGCGGTTTATGGCCCTCCTAAAGCAATTGGCAGTAAATCCTTTTTAGACTTCTTGAATAAATTGAGAAAACGTGAACACTAGCGCCTACTATGTAAATTTCATACATGTAATTAGGCATACACATTAAACATTTTATAAAAGTCCCTAATCTTATCTGTCAGGAAACTAACCTATTGCTAACCGGTGGTTACTCTATTGATGCTTTCTTGTCTTTGGCTTTCGCTACGCCACAGTAACTGTCCATCAAAACAGTGAGCCTTCTACTATTACAAAGTATTATCTGTTCCGCATAATTGTAACACACGACTCTGCCGCGCGACGAATTATTGTCGTCCCTTTCCTTTCCACCC
Source organism: Apotomis capreana (assembly GCA_947623375.1). NCBI lineage: Eukaryota > Metazoa > Arthropoda > Insecta > Lepidoptera > Tortricidae > Apotomis > Apotomis capreana. The sequence continues at coordinate 8,216,018 of OX392520.1, forward strand.
TGCAAGTCTGGCATAACTCTGACAAGCGTTTGTCACGCGACAAATACTACCTGTCACTTTCTTATCAATACCGTGCGAGCAAGACAGATGACGCTGAGTCGTGCGACAAGCGATGTCACCGCAAGATATACTAGCCCCGCTCGTTGTGGTTTAACATTTTGAACGCCAAGTGGTTAATCAATTCACATTGCCCCATAATCAACAGGAATTCAAAAATACTAGCAGTTTCTATTACAAAGATATCCACCATTGACATTTTGAAGGCTCTGGCCGACGTTGGCGTCAGTGGAGTAATTCTCCTTTGTCGGCCACAGACCACTGTAGCGTTCAAAATGTTAATAATAACATTTAAAGATACACCTAAAAAGTATGCAGTTGTAGAAACTTACTTGTGGTGGCTCGTAGGCGGGACGAACCGTTTTCGGACGGTCTATGTAGTCATCATTTGTGTCCATATGACGAGTAGGAGAGTATCTGGAAAAAATCATATATGTTAATCCTTCTATTTACAAAACAACATTTGAGGCATTACTTCACTGCCCACTTTTTTCTTAACGGTGTCAAGAATAATTAGCATAGATGCGCCATTTTTTCTAAAGTTGTACACCCCTTTTTTTCAATTTTCGATATCTTGGGTATTTTCTACTCAGTAGCACGATCTCTTTCGATCTAATTAGAAGAAAAAAGTGTCCCAATGTTTTTCGTTCCATTCCGTTACCATTTCCATTTTCCATATAACCTACTACAGCGGTAACGGAGTGGAAAAACAAGATGTATGAATATTTTGGGACAGTTTTTTTCTCCTAATTATACCCAAAATATCGAAAATATAAAAAAAGGGGGGTCTACAACTTAGAAAAAACCGGTCAAGTGAGAGTCGGACTCGCGCACCGAGGGCAGTGCCCCCCATCTGTACCGTGGGAACCCAGAACGATACCTACACGTCGCCTGTCGTGGCCGACACGCTCAGCCAGTCGGTTGCCACACGCGCTCACGGCCGGACGCCGCCTGTCGCGCTATAAAATCACCAAAAAAATGGCTTCGTCGCGAATGAGACCAACGCGCTGCAGTGTTGCGGGGTGTAAAAACATAAAAGCAACAGACATTTATCCTTTTTTTCTTTGCTGACAGACGATGAAATGTTACTAAAAATTCTTAGAACTTAATAAGCACCTACCTAGAAACGCATTGCATACACTGTTATAATAGATACATGTAATGTTGAATAAATAAACCTACCTACTTAATATACTTAAATTCATAGAAAACATCCACTACCTATACAAACAAGTGACAATAATTTACTCACTAAGATTTACCAAATCAGTTTAGTGTGGCGGGAGAGAGCATTGCACGGCCTAAAAAGGGCGTAAACGTCGGCGTTGTTCTTGACACTTAAGACCTTTTGCAAGGAATGCATTCGCAAAGATGAAACGCGTGATCAGATTATTATAAAACAACTTGTACCTAGTGACTGTTTCGAAGCTTGTACTTAATGCTAGTATTATACAATATGTAACACATTATATATAGGCACCTACCAAACTTTATTTAGTAAGTACCTACTGTCATCGGGATATATTTAGGTTACTTAGGTACCTACACAGAGAGTTGTTTTTGTTTCAGGTTTCTGGTATGTTCAGATAGAATAGGTAGGTAAGATTCCGATATACCTACTCGGAAATTAAAACGATTTTGATGGTGTGCCGCAGCGCATGTGAATACCTATTTCTAGTAGGTACCTAATGATAATTAAATTTGACTAATAAATTTCAATTAATCGATCGTATTTTCATTTATCTTTACTTGGTATAAAATCGTTTCTAAGCGGTGTCAACCCTAGCCTCGTTTTGCCGGCACGTGCGGCCAACGACCCGCGCGTTCAAGGTCGCTCCATTGTTAAATTGAGTAGGCATGAAAAGCAGTAGGTATTTGCCTTTTTATTCAGACATGGGTATCTGTTCGAAGAACTATTATATTAATCTGTGCCGAGGGTTCCGTACAAACACTTTCCCTCCTTAAGTGGTTAAGTTAAGTTTGCGCGCTATACATACAGCGCTCCATACAAATGAAGTGCAAAGTTAACGCAACCAATCCCGTTTGTTGTATGGGAGCCCCCCTTAAATATTTATTTTATTTTCAGTATTTGTTGTTATAGCGGCAATAGAAATACATCATCTGTGAAAATTTCAACTGTGTAGCTATCACCGTTCTTGAGATACAGCCTGGTGACAGACGGACGGACGGACGGACAGCGAAGTCTCAGTAATAGGGTCCCTTTGGGTACGGAACCCTAAAAATGTCCCAGATATTATTATAGATAGAGTGTACCTCCCGCCCCCCGGCTCTCGCCGCTCGGGCGAGCGCTTGGCCGGCGACACGCGCCGCGCCGACCACTGCGGCCGAGGCCCGCTGTCCACTGTGCCAGAGATAAACAACTGTTTATTAACACTTTCGACACCAACAACCCGGAGGCCGGGCGCTCGTAATCTTTGTTCAGATGCCGGCCAACCCGGTAGCCGGGGTCGATGCTATAAAAGTCGGCTCGGCCGGTTTCTGGGATATGTCTTACTTTTTTGTCTGGTTGCAAAAGTGTTAAATAACTAGCGACCCGCCCCGGCTTCGCACGGGTGTAATGCTGATAAATGATGCATGTATTATACATATAAACCTTCCTCTTGAATCACTCCTATTAAAAAAAACCGCAACAAAATCCGTTGCGTAGTTTTAAAGATTTAAGCATACAAAGGGACATAGAGACAGAGAAAGCGACTTTGTTTTATACTATGTAGTGATAGTGAAGTGATCACTTTAAAACCCGTAACAGACGATCGAACAATCCGGCGGACCGATAGGGACGCTGCTATCTATTAGAATGAGATAGTAATATCTAATATACATCGTCTGTTACGGGTTTAACAACAAACTAAAGTAGTCGTTCTGTAGTCTTTAGACTTCGCGTAGTCTTCGAGTACAGTTGAGCACTTTAAATAGATGAATCACTTTGTAACTTGTTAAGTTCTTGTGTTGCATGTTTCGAAATAGCTGAAATATTAGATTTTACGTTCGAAAATTTTCAAGATACACTTGTTGAACTTGACAACATCCCTCTCGATATTATTTAATATTACTTACTTGCTGACCCGACCCGTCCCGGCGATCTCCGCTCGTCTCCCCTGATGTCTCTTCGACCGGGAGACATCCGTTTGCCAGGGGACATCCGTCTACCAGGGGACACCCGTCTACTAGGAGACGCACGTCTTCCTGGGGAAACCCGTCTACCAGGAGACACGCGTCTTCCCGGAGATGCAAGTCTACCAGGAGACACTCGTCTACCAGGGGACACCCGTCTACCAGGAGACACATGTCTTCCGGGGGACACCCGTCTACTAGCAGACACGCGCCTTCCCGGGGATACACGTATACCAGGAGACATTCTTCTATCAGGAGACATACGCCTACCAGGCGACATACGTCTACCAGGGGACACGCCCCTACTAGAGGATATGCGTCTCCCAGGCGAATGCCTGAAAATAAAAAATATATTTTTAGACAACTTGCAGCAGCAGTATGTCAGTTGTTTTAACATTTTGAGGGTAGTAATCCAAAGATAGTAGATGCTTGATAATTTTCTCAAAGCAACAAGTGAATGGTGAAAAATTAATCGAGCGAAGATTTCAGGATATAAAGAGAGTATGTACCTACTAGCAAAAAACAATGGTAGTTACGTGCCCGTATGTACAGTTTGACGTCTCATTTTAGAAAATTGACATATACATGTTCGATATAAATCCATACTACATACAAAATGGAGGGGACCTCAAGCGACCAGGGGACTTCCGTAGAGGACTCTTCCTTCCTCGGGGAGCCTCTGTAGTAATCCTTATCACATAGGTTTTTTAGTCGTGTACAGTTTAATACATACCTTCTAGGAGACATCCGGCCAGGGGACCTCAAGCGACCAGGGGACTTCCGTAGAGGACTCTTCCTCGAGTCGCTCCTCGGGGAGCCTCTGTAGTAATCCTTATCACAGGTTTTTTAGTCGTGTGCAGTTTTATACGTACCTTCTAGGGGACATTCGACCAGGGGACCTCAAGCGACCAGGGGACTTCCGTAGAGGACTCTTCCTCGAGTCGCTCCTCGGGGAGCCTCTGTAGTAACCCTTATCACAGGTTTTTTAGTTGTGTGCAGTTTTATACGTACCCCACAGTACCTTCTAGGGGAAATTCGACCAGGGGACCTCAAGCGACCAGGGGACTTCCGTAGAGGACTCTTCCTTGTGTCCCTCCTCGGGGAGCCTCTGTAGTAATCCTTATCAGAGGTTTTTTAGTCGTGTGCAGTTTTATACGTACCTTCTAGGGGACATTCGACCAGGGGACCTCAAGCGGCCAGGGGACTTCCGTAGAGGACTCTTCCTCGAGTCGCTCCTCGGGGAGCCTCTGTAGTAATCCTTATCACAAGTTTTTTAGTCGTGTGCAGTTTTATACGTACCCCACAGTACCTTCTAGGGGAAATTCGACCAGGGGACCTCAAGCGACCAGGGGACTTCCGTAGAGGACTCTTCCTTGTGTCCCTCCTCGGGGAGCCTCTGTAGTAATCCTTATCACAGGTTTTTTAGTCGTGTGCAGTTTTATACGTACCTTCTAGGGGACATTCGACCAGGGGACCTCAAGCGACCAGGGGACTTCCGTAGAGGACTCTTCCTCGAGTCGCTCCTCGGGGAGCCTCTGTAGTAATCCTTATCACAGGTTTTTTAGTCGTGTGCAGTTTTATACGTACCTTCTAGGGGACATTCGACCAGGGGACCTCAAGCGACCAGGGGACTTCCGTAGAGGACTCTTCCTCGAGTCGCTCCTCGGGGAGCCTCTGTAGTAATCCTTATCACAGGTTTTTTAGTCGTGTGCAGTTTTATACGTACCTTCTAGGGGACATTCGACCAGGGGACCTCAAGCGACCAGGGGACTTCCGTAGAGAACTCTTCCTCGAGTCGCTCCTCGGGGAGCCTCTGTAGTAATCCTTATCACAGGTTTTTTAGTCGTGTGCAGTTTTATACGTACCTTCTAGGGGACATTCGACCAGGGGACCTCAAGCGACCAGGGGACTTCCGTAGAGGACTCTTCCTCGGGGAGCCCCTGTCGTAATCCTTATCATACGGCTTATAGCCTGAGTCTTGCGGCTTGGGTCTGTCAAATGGTTTGTCATCAAAAGGCTTGTCATATCCTTGGGGCTTGTTGAATCCTGGTTTCTGCGGCTGTTGGAGTAAAAGAAAGTGTTAGCAGAGAGCGTGGAGTTGCGCTGTATTTCTTTTGCTTTTTCATAAGAGATTACGTGGGGCGTTTTTGAAGATAGGGTATTAAATTTAGATTGAATTGATAAATAAATAATTATCAGTTATTCAAAATAGCGCAGCGTAGCGAAAGCTCTGCATGTGGTATGAGCTCCCTGCCGAGGTTTTTCCCGGGGGCTACAGCATGCGGTTCTTCAAGAGGGGAGTAAATAGGTTTGCCACTACATTACATTGCAGTGGATCACGTCACATTTTTCTTTCATAATTTGCCTTTGTGTCAATATTTATAAAGGTTTGCCACTGTTATAGGTATAAAATAATAATGCAACGATAATGAGCTATAACTTGTGACCCCTGAATTGTAGTAATGGGTAATATTTCTGCTCTGGGGCCCAGATTTCGATAATAGAATCCATTTTAATTTTCCAGATGGCAGACGTCTCAATTTTTTAAAGTAGTCATGGGTGCAGTTTTCTAGGTTTTCAGGGGTACCGGTAACAAGTGGCATCCATTTTGGATTTCAAGATCACGGCAATCGCTTTTTGAATACACAGAAGTTTAATCATCCCATAATTGGTCTGTCTAGACAGCTCCGAGGAACTAGGATGACTATCTATGGTTATAATCGTCACATTCAACTTAAACCACTTTTTATGGAGACAATACGGATATACTGTAATACCCCGGCCACAGTCTGTATTCAGATTCGGTTTCCGAACGGAATGAAGTCAGAAAGTGTCTCTGTCTGTGTCTGTGGCGATGTCTCGCTTGCTGACGTTATTCCAGTCTGAAACCGTGTGTGGCTGGGGTTAGGCTGCGTTCCCACCAGAGATGTGTTGCGAGGGATGTGTTTTTGTTAACCAATAGAATCAGCTGCGCTAAGCGAGGATGAGCAAATTAAGTTATTCCATTGGTTAACAAAAACGTCCATCGCTACAGATCTCTATCTGGTGGAAACGCAGCCTTAGACTTAAGCGATTTTTAGGTTAGGATTTAAGCTATTGTCATACCTGTTGCACCCACGGGCCGGTGTTTAGTGGCTGGGCGGGCCCCGGGCCACTCGGGACTGCGTTGAACTGGTTAGGGCCTTGGAAATTATCCTTAATTGGCATCTGCAACAATTTGAACACAGATTTTTTTTTATCACTAGCAGAGACGTTACTCCAAAGTTCGAAAAACGAAGTGAACGTGCTACTCTCCCTCTCGTATTAAATGAATGCAAATGGCATCATGAAATCCGAATTTCAAACTTCAGAAAACCTTCAGGATTTTTGGCGCCGGTCCGGCCCAGGGATAGTGGCGCTACAAACAGCTTTCATATGTCAATAATGAGCATACGTCATATATTTGCATTATTAAACGTCAGTCATGGATTCGTCATTAACAAAATTCAGAGCATTGTTTACCAGAATGCTGCTCAATCCTTCGTTCTTCTCGCGAAATAAATACTAAATCCTATTGAAAAACCTGACTTTCATCACTGTGGATAATTTTAGCTTTATTATGCAAAAATTACTTGAAATTTGCGGAATATTTAGTCCTGTTTCCTCTTTGTTTACATCAGTGACATTCACCGACTTTCAACGTCAGTTACCAAAAACGTAGTACCACTAAAATCCGCAATATGGCGTGGGTTGTGAGGCCCTCTGTTGGGCTGTACATACCGGTTTGTCCTGCGGATACGCCTGGCCAGGGAACCTGTTGGTCTGAACCGGAGGCCTGTTCACTGGCGTATCTATGATTTCCACAGAGCGGAGCGCGTGAGAGCGGGCAGGCTGCAAAAATAAAAAGACTTAGCAAGTGGGGGTGTAGCCTATGATGGAATATTGATGTTGAAAAAATGTTTTAACAAAATCTCCATATTCTATTTTTTAACCGATGTGAAAAAAAGAAACGGACTTATGGATCCTTTTTTTTGCATGTACCCCGATTACTCGATACAAGGGGACCAATTTGTTTTTTTTTTGTTTGAAAGGATTACTGAGATTTGTACTTAGTCCCATTGTCATCAGGTCAGCTGATGATGGGATGCTGAAGAAAAATCACGAGAACATTTCGAAAATTATAAGCAGTTCGTACAGTCATTCTCGGGAACCATCATTTTGTTTAATTGACGTCGGTAATTTAATGTCTAAAAGAGATAATTCCTTGTTTTTCATAAATGTTGATAATGTTAGCCATCTTTTCTCAGTTTTGGTGGTCAATATGAAAGACAGTCATGTAACTGTTTGCGCAATATTGAAAATGGGTTCTACTGAAACCTAAATGGGCATATTTACGAAAAAAAAATCTACCATAAATATGACATCTGGAAATGGGGAACATTACAAGAGATGTTACTTCTTTTTATTTCTATCTAGTGGTATGGCTTATCTGAATATGTACTTAAACTTACCGTTGGCTCCGGCATGTTGTTCCTAGGTGGTCCCCCATAACTCTGGTTTTGTGGTCCTTTAAACTGGTCATGCTGCATTTGTAAACCCTGAGGTCCATGAGACCCAGGACCATGTGGCCCAGAACCATGTGGCCCAGGACCATGAGGCCCACGACCATGGGGCCCAGGACCATGTGGTCCTTGAGGCCCAGGGCCATGTGGTCCTTGAGGCCCAGGACCATGTGGTCCTTGAGGCCCAGGGCCATGTGGTCCTTGAGGCCCAGGGCCATGTGGTCCTTGAGGCCCAGAACCATGTGGACCTTGAGGCCCAGGACCATGTGGACCTTGAGGCCCAGGACCATGGAGACCTTGAGGCCCAGGACCATGGGGCCCAGGGCCATGTAGACCCTGGGGTCCATGAGGGCCTGAGTGACCATGGGGACCTTGATTGTGTGGGCCCGAGTTCTGTGGGCCACCAAAAGCTCCAGGTCCTGGTTGATTGTAGTTCTGGTTGAGAAATTGGTTTTGATGCTGTAAAATAAAAGATAACTTATAAATTAAGACAGAATAAAAAAAAATGTATGATAAATTAATCACATGACAAAAAACTGAATACAGATTTGTATATATTCTTAACAAAATAAGCATTCAAACATTCATTCAGCAAGCATCATTGATGACACAGTTGGCCCAGTTTGTAATGCACCTGCCCATTGAACCGGAGGTCCTGGGTTTGAATCCCAGCCAGGGCAAATAAAAGTGTGATGAACTAGAATATATGGGAATAAGTAGATTTGTGTAAGATTAGTCCCCTTTAGCCTTGCTCCAACTCTTGCTTTTAATGGTGGAACACCAAGAGTATACTGGATGTTCATGGCTACATCTTCACTCCTGTGGCTTCCACTCAAAAGCAATGCCCGCATTGTTCATTCCTTTTCTACGGATGCATTTTCCGGATAAGAAAAAAAAAAATACCTGCTGTGGTGGCACATACTGGCTATTCTGCATAGGACCTTGTTGTTGGAACCCAAATGAGTTGTTTTGACCTGGTCCAATCGGGTTTGGTGTCCACTGGGGAGTCATCTGATTCTGTGGCATGTTAGGTTGCCCCCACGGCGACGGGCGATCATTGTACTCATTCTGCTGGTAATTGTTTTGGGGCTGGTTGAAATTCCCTCTCTGATCAAAGTTTTGTTGTGGTCCTTGCTGCAATGTTTATAAAGGTGATAAAAAGCTTCCTTTTTAGGGTTCCGTACCTCAAAAGGAAAAAACGGAACCCTTATAGGATCACTTTGTTGTCCGTCTGTCCGTCCGTCCGTCCGTCTGTCAAGACCCTTTTTCTCAGGAACGCGTGGAGGTATGAAGCTGAAATTTATATCAATTACTCAGGTCTACTGTCCCTTGAAGCTGTGAAAAAATCAAACTTCTAAGCCAACGCAATCAAAAGATACAGCCGTTTATGCCGCAAATTTTCGACACTTGCAAGGGAATCAAAACCTACAGGGTGCTTCCCGTGAACTCAGAATCTTGAAATTTGGTACGAAGCAACGTCTTATAGCATAGATAAAGGAAAAATTACGAAAACCATAATTTTTTTTTTAATACCTAACTTTGCACCTAATTTATATGGGGCGCTATACATACCAGGTGCAAACTTAACTTAACCACTTAGGGATGGAAAGTGTTTGTACGGAACCCTCGGTGCGCGAGTCCGACTCGCACTTGGCCGGTTTTTTTTTATCAAAAGACTTGTCTGTCAAGATATGTTTGATGGAAATAGGACCAGTAGTTTCCAAGATATTCAGCTTTAATTGGAACAAGAGACAAGATCTCAGCGAATATTGTAGCTAAGAATTGCAAAATTTGTAGTTGTGTTCAGTTTTAGTAGCATTTTCTATATCACTCATTGAATAAGGGTCTCATGATGACCAGCTACTTACATGAGTCAGGGTTTAAATTTAGGTTATTAAATCAAACTGCAATGTAATGTTTGATTGTCAATTCTGCCATGCTAAGGTAAAAAGGCGACCTATTGATGTGGAGCTCCATAAAAAAGGTCGTCTTTTAGCTCAGCACAGCAGAATGTATGACTAAAAAGAAATAATAATACTGAAGGATTAAAATAATGTTAATTACCGATTTTGAGACCGGAATAACACTTAACGTGCATCCAGCCATCCGATATCCATCCAAACATTTTATAAGATGACTGCCTTCGTTCATATCTGCCAAACCAATCCGGACTTTCTTCAGCCCATTATTGTCGCCCACCAAATCGTCCAAAATGAAATCATTCAGATTACATCGTGTTTTAATTAACACTTTTAGATCTTTGTACTTAGTCTGAAAAAATCACGTTTTATTACTGTATGTATAAAGTGGGAAACAACCTTGAGTGTGATAACTCGCGTTAGTCTCACTTACCGTCGCCGGCAGCCCAAGAATAGTTAACATCATCTTGGAAAGAGTTAAAAGAACTGCTTATCATAAAAATATACCTAATATGAACCTATTTAGTCATTATAATAACAATATTTAGCGTTTCTTCAGCAAAATATATAATCGACGACTAGCGATGTTACATTGTAGTCTTTGGACTAGCGTCGTAGCGTCAGATCAGATTGTCAGTTGTCTGAAAAAAAAACGGAGTTGAGTTCGGTTTCGGTCTATGGAAAACATAGATATTCAATCATGCATTTAATTAACTCGGCTGCACGCTCGTCGAGACGCATGCCATCTTTTTCGTACCTGTGACGTGTAAAGAGTATAGCATGCATGTTTAGCCGGTTTTAATGAGTATGTACAGCCCGTCTTTTAAGCCCGTTCCAAACCTTCCGATCCGATCCGATTTATCGGAAGCAATAGGATATAATGTGTAGTGCAATTGTTAGATTCCTATCTATCATTTCTTCCGATAAATCGGATCGGATCGGAACGTCTGGAACGGGTTGTAAACCGATTTATCGGAAGCAACGGACAATGTGTAGTTAGGACATTTCTTCCGATAAATCGGATCGGATCGGAAGGTCTGGAGCGGGTTTTAGCAATATTCATAGTAGTTTTCTGATCCATCAACGGCATCAACTCAACTGTCAAAAGTATCAAAATTAAGAACACATTGTAGTCTTTGATTAAGAAATGGATGGCGGATGGCGGTTGGCGTATCGGAGTGTATCGGAGTAGGACAGTAGGACACTACTATGCGATTTGCCGTTTTTTTTTGCAGACGTCGGTGATTTTGTTTATTTGAAAGCACGTTACGATATTCAGAGTAGTATAATTTCATATTTATTCAGGATATAGAGACTGTCAACTAACAAAATGTTGTTAACGATACATAATTTACCGCCTTCTGTAAGTATTACTCCTTTATGACTGTTTTTGTGTGCGAATTGCTTGTCCAATTTCTAGATAATGTTTTTAATACTGTCCAAATCTAAAAGTGCCCAATTCTCACCTCAAATGTGCAACTTGTGCAAGCCATTGAAACGAAAATGTACGATACGAAATTGGCGCTTTCTTTTCTTCGCTGGATGCCTGACTTTTACTTCTTACAAGAACTAGAATGAAGTTGGACTTTGTTATATCTTTTCTTTACCTTTTCAGTGTCGATACTCGGATATAAAAAACATACTTAACGAGAAATGTGGTTTGTCTGAGATAGCCCTTGATAACCTGGTTTCCGAGGGAAAGGGCAAGAAAGTGACGGTGGGGCTAGCCAACGACGACGATGGAGCACTGTTAGTGCGGAAAATCAATGGACTAATCCTCAATGGCAATCAACTTTATATTGAGGACAGGAGGAGAAAAACGGTACAGTATTTTGTTTGTTTGTGTGTTTATGTTAGTGATTTATTTTTCCTGGAAATCTTAGATGTTTTTTCACTACGTGACTTCCCGACCCACAAGTAATATTTATGTGACAAATCACACACTATTTACAAAGGTTCACTTTATAACTGTGGAGCACAGATCTCTTACTGATATGAGAGTTCAAAAATCAATTTAATTTTGTAAAATTTGAGTACATGTGGACTTAGGATAATACATAACTCCCAACTGTAACAAGTATTTGGCTTCTCAACAGGGTGAGCGAGATCAACCTTACCTCGCCTCTACCAGTCACATACAGGAAGCCCGAAGCATTGACCCGACTCAAAGTACTTTGGGCGGGATGCAGATGGCTGCAAATGTTCCCATGATGTGGAACTACAACATGGCCGTACCATACATTGTTCAGATGCCAGTAGACCAAGTAAGTAATTAAGTATTTTTATTATGAACACAGCTATTGCAGGAACTCCATGGAGTCTAATTGTAGTGCGATAGACACAAAGCAAGGTTGGTCTACTACAGAATCGTTGAATAGATTGACTTAATATCTGTACATTTTATTAGGTTATTGGAAATGTTTTTTTTTTTTTAAATTAAATAAATAATAAATAAATAAATAAATATCAGATAACCTCACACAAATCAACCTAGTCTCAAATTAAGCTCAAGAAGGCTTGTGTTATGGGTACTAGGCGACGATATACATACTTATATAGATAAATAAATACTTAAATACATAGAACATCCATGACCCAGGCACAAATATTCGTGTTCATCACACAAATATTTGCCCTTGCCGGGATTCGAACCCGGGACCGTCGGCTCAGTAGGCAGTTGCTTAACCACTGCGCCAACCGCGTCGTCAAATAAGTAAATGACGTGCCCATTTTTAAGCCAAGGTTATATAAAACAAAAACGCTTGGCTTAAACTAATTCAGCTGGCTATGATGACTTTTTGCAGTGTGGCTGTTGTATTGATACAAACGCGCTGATGATTCCATCTCTACTCACGTTTGTAGTGATCTCTGGATAGGTTTCATACTATGCAACCCAGCTACAATAAATGATTATCTCCCTTACTGGCTGGTGTGCACCTAGGAGATTCACATACAAGTCCAGATTCAGAATGTCCCAAGATGCTCTAAAGTGCTCTATAGAGTAGAGTTCTAGTGGCCAAGGTGGTCAGCCGATCTACCAAGATTAATGTCAAAAAAATAGACTTATCTTGATGTTGCTAAGAGTAGAAAGCCTGATCAGTGACTCAAAAGGACAAGAATAAGGTTTTAGTGGCACAAAGGAAAATCTGGCGAAAGATTCTGGGACCAATAAGGGCTGGGGAAGGCAGTTGGAGGCTGAGGAATAACAAGGAGTTAGAACTTCTAACTCTTCGAACTTAGAAGAGCTAATGGCCATACTCAACACGATTGGCGAGACAGACCCACACAACTCTGCTGGACACCAGAGGAGCAGAGACGTATTTTGAAATTTGGCGCCCCGGGCTTATAAGTTTCGCCGCCCCAGAATTCAAAGAAATATTTAACGTTTTTTTTATATAATGGTAGTTGTGTCTATCAAGCACTTAGATATAGCAAGTGTAAGGGTTGGGTCATAGGAAAAAAAACATTACTGAGCATAGAGCATGAGATGAAAGCGCGAGCGCAGCGAGCGCCAAATTTTTCGGCGAGAGGTGCGTAGTAAACACAATCAGATGAAAACACGAGCGCAGCGAGCTCGAAATTTTTCGGCGCGGGGGTGCGTACGTACGTAGTATAGTATATATTGTAACAGAAATAGATATGCGCTCGCGCCGAAATTTTTCGGCGCGGGTGTACGTAGTAACGAAATCAGATAAAAACGCGAGCGTAGCGAGCGCCAAATTTTTCGGCTCCGCGCCGGACGTAGTAACACAATCAGAAAATTACGTACGTAGACTACGTAGTAATAGTATATATTGTAACAGAAATAGATATTAACGCGAGCGCAGCGAGCCCGAAATTTTGCGGCGCGGGGGTACGTAACTAACAAAATCAGAAAAAAACGTACGTAGACTACGTAGTATAGTATATGTATATTGTAACAGAAATAGATATTAACCCGAGCGAAGCGAGCCCGAAATTTATGGCCCGGGGGTGCGTAGTAACACGATCAGATGAAAACGCGAGCGCAGCGAGAGCGAAGTTTTTCGGCGCCCCCGTACGTAGTAACAAAATTGACCGCTATAGTGTAAAAAGATCCGATCTGGCAACGCTGATATATGGTATGGCCTATTGCCCCCCGCCCCACTTGCCGCCCCGCGACCTTGCTCGGCGCCCGCGCCCTACATTTGAAGCATGTTCTTACTTACAGACGCGCCCCGAAGATATTGACAAACTTACAAGCATGTTTTCGACCAAGACTAACTAGTTCTTGTTATTTTTCATGTTCATTTTAAATTGTGGATTGACAAAAAAAAGGTGAGAAGTAATAGTTGGTTGAAAGGAGCCAATACCAAAACAAAATGCAATCGGCTAGGGGCGCCTACGCCGCCCCTGTCGGTTTGGCGCCCCGGGCTATAGCCCGGATCGCCCTAGGGTAAATACGTCCCTGCAGAGGAGTCACATGTGCGTTGCCGTAATTTCATGTGGAAGTACGCTCTTTTCTTGAAGGTGAATGCATAATATATTAAAGGTCGTATCGGTCCAGGAATACCACACGCGACAGTTCATTCCACTATGCAGTTTAGCGAGGCAGGAAATGCTTGTACTATATATACTAGACGACGATATGCATAATATATAAATACATATATGTGTAGATAATGTCCATGACCCAGGAACAAATATTAGAGTTCATCACACAAATATTTGCTCTTGCCGAGTTTCAAACCCAGGACCGTCGGCTCAACAGGCAGCGGCACTACGAACTGCGCCAACTGCGTCGTCAATTTGACCATTTGGATATCCGGATTGCAAACCCTATTAAGGAGTCTCCTCCTCGCGCCTTATCCTCCTCAAACACTCGCCCAGTGTCAGTTTACTCTATGAATTTAGTGACAATATCTGTGGCTTTGAATGTCTTCTAAGACTTGGACCTATCCATGCATTTAGAAGTCTAAGATAGATACTTGTCATTGTCAGACACCCTTGGTGACTTATACAGTGTCTAAACAATATTCCAATATTGTAATTACTAGAACTGGCTAGTCCTTTCTTCCATTTTTTTGTGAGAGCTCAACTCCGAAAACGGGGTTGTTTCGCGCTACAGGAGTGACCCTTCTGTGGCAGCCTGACTCACTGCCGTGTTAAACCGCGCAATCGATGACCGCGCAGCAACAAGTACCGGTAGCGACGCATCGCGTCGGTGCGCGCATCGTGTGTAATTCACGACCGTTCACTTTTTGAGTGCCGTTGCGTTTTACGGTACAATCAAAACCGAGAGACTTGTATATTTGGCTTTACTTTGGGATTTTAGGGACCCGTGTCGTCTCGCAACTTTCTTCTTATGACAATAAAATAAATAAAGACGTGTTCTGTTCTGGAATGCTTACTTTTCATAGAGGTAATACCAGTTTAAGTACACTGTAACAAAGCCACTGGGCTTCGTGCTTGCTTAGCTAAGTGTGGAATGTCTAAGGAACTATAACTTTAATGTAATGTAATAACTTAAATTAATTATATTCACCGTTCCAAGGATTCCTCCATATGTGCATTGCATGCATCCCATATATGTACTGGGACTAACGCACCTAATGCACTAAAATATAAATAGTAAAACACAAACAATTCAGGCATAGATCTTCCTAAGAGTCAGTAATACGAGGAACTCTGTTGTTCGTTATATTAGGCCAGTGAATAAACATGGCCACATATTTATTCCTATTTCTAACAACTTTGTCCACAGAATTTTGCTTATGCGGGCTATGGCGGCGCTCCCCAGGCGGCGCATTATATGGAACCGCCAACCGTGGTTCCTGCTGAAAATGAACGTGTGTATTCCGGGTTTCAGGGCAAAAGTTACCCCCCAGGCAATGGGCCTAGAGAACAGGAGCCAGGCAGTCAGAGCCGGGGCAGTTCTGGGGGGAAACGAGGCCCTGAGGCCTACCGACACCAAGATAGAAAACGCCATCATTCTCCTGAAAGACCGGTGCCCCAGAAAAGAGGATCCAGGTGGAACGAGAAAGACGCACCAAAGCCTCGGGAGCCATCGTCGCCTCGCCAACAATGGTCCCAGGACATGAATCGAGGCCCACGCCCTCCTTTGTGTCAACCTGAGCAGTACTCTCGGGACAAAGACCAATATCAACCCAGGGAGCCTAAACCTGACTACCGAACACCGGAACCGCAATGGGAGAACCGTTGGGATGCTCCAAATCCTCGCGTCGAGCGCGAGCGGGAGTGGGGCAATGGCAACAATCGAAATTGGGAACCTGAACCCGATAAGATGTATGAGAATCAACCCAACCAAAATTGGCGTGATCAACCCACGGAGGGAAATAAAAATTCTGTCCCTGAGCGGGAGAGGAAATATTCTCACATTTCCGCGAGAGATGGCCCAGAATGGTTCGACCGTCAACCAGAGAAACAAATGGATCAATATGGTGGCGATCAATTTTACCAACCTGGTGCCATTGAACATGAGTCCAGACCTAGACAGCGAAGTCCTGATTGGAACGACCGCCGTCCTCAAAATGACAGAGATGTTCTCAGACGTCCACAATATGAAAGAGACGCTGCCAGACGTCCTCAAGATGACAGAGATTCTCCCAGACGTCCACAAAATGATAGACACGCTCCCAGACGTCCTCAAAATGACAGAGATTCTCCCAGACGTCTTCAAAATGACAGAGATGCTCTTAGACGTCCTCAAAATGAAAGGGACGTTCCCAGACGCCCTGCAAATGACAGGGATGCTCCCAGGCGTCCTGAAAATGACAGGGACGTTCCCAGGCGTCCTCTGAATGATAGGGACGCTCCCAGGCGCCCTGTAAATGACCGGGATGCTCCCAGGCGTCCTGCAAATGACAGGGACGTTCTCAGGCGTCCTATGAATGACAGGGACGCTCCCAGGCATCCTAAAACTGACATTGAGGTCCCCAGACGCTCGCAAAACGACAGAGACGCTCCCAGGCGGTCTCGTGATGACAGGGATGCTCCCAGGCGTCCACAAATTGACAGCGTCAGAAAATGGAGTACAGAGCCTGGCGGCCCAAGTGCGGGTCGTTCCGTTAGTTCTTCAAACAGATATTCGAGACGTGACGAACTTCCAAGGCGGGATCATTCTAGATCTAACAACGTGCCTGAAGGGAGAGATTATCACCACCAAGATATGCGAAATCCTCCGATTCCTTCGAAAGATCTCCCGGGTGGCACTCGTGAAAACCTTGACTACTCCAGACTGATTGCTAACGACCACCCTGAACCCAAAAAACCAGAATACAGACGTGAAGATTTTAACGTACCAAGACAAGACTACATGCCAGATATGAAAAAGAAACCTGCGATGAGAGAAGAAAGAACCCATCCACCTTCTAAGAAGAAACCACAAACGCTCACTACTATGATAAATAGGGACTCCTACAACCGGGGCGAAGCTTCGGCAACGATCGCCAAACTTATGCTTCGAATACAAAGCAAAACTCAATTAACTTCGCATCTGGATTCTTTTATTTTTAAACAATTGAAATTGTGCATCAAAGCCCGTATTGACGTGTTGATGGGCGAGGAACTGAGCTCGGATACAGATGAGGTTATCAAGAGGTACAGGATAAAGTTTCCTGTGAGTGGCGATAAGGTGTTACTCCTGCAGATTCGAGAGAAGAGTACGAAGGAATATGAATTTATGCAGGAACAGCGGAGATTGAACAAGTCAGATTCAGGTGAGTGTTTTTAAATTCGTATTTCTTCCATCAGTAGAGTTACTAAGCCGCGAATTTGCGCATCGAGTTACAAGCATGAAATTTCTACCGCAGATAACTCTATCTGATCACTTGGTCCTATTCACCCCGCTCACCGGGCGCACAGGGGACGAATCTGACTACCCTCCACATCTGAAAATAATCACCACAGAACACTATCTATGGTTGACATTTCATGCTTGTAACCCGATCCGCACAATTAATAAATAATTTTAGAAAACAGCAGATTAGCAAGTCAAACATTTTTAGCCATTTTATTTATTTATTTGATCTTTATTGCACAAAAGAAAACTTATCGTACAAAACGCAGGCTTAATGCCATGATTCTCTACCACACCTTAGGGCAAAGCAACCATAATAATTTAAGCGGCCATTGGTGGCCATTAAGAGCAAAAAGATATTTAACAATAAATCAAAAAAAAAAAAAAAACAAAATCATTTATTTTACAAAAACACTGAAGTCATTTATTATACGCGTGTCAAATTGGTACTAGTTGAAACTTGTTCTCCACTTTCATCTACTGATCAAAATTAAACAACATGTTACAAATAGTTACAATCCAGTTTCCGTTTTGGCACTTAATTCTAAATGTATGAAGACTAATGAGACTGCTTACTTAGTTTCATGACAAGAGGGGTCATAATTCTTAACCCATTCATTGCCGAGGACGCGAATTCGCGTCCCATGTATGTGCAATCGTAATGCCGAGGACGCGATTTCGAGTCCTCGAGTTATTTGCTTTTTTTTTGCTAGAAAACAAGTGTACTTTAATGCTGATACCAAAATGTTACTTTATTTATGAAGGATAATATTATACTGTTGCTGGTTTTTGGATTCCGTGCATTTGTAATTTTCATAATTCTTATCTCGGATGCCGAAGACGCGAATTCGCGTCCCATGTATGTGTAATCGTAATGCTGAAAACGCGAAATTGCGTCCTTGACAACGTAGTGCCGCGGACGCGAATTCGCGTCCTTGACAACGTAATGCCGCGGACGCGAATTCGCGTCCTTGAAATGGGTTAATCTAATGCCGCGGACGCGAATTCGCGTCGTCGCTTGGAAGGCGGCACTGCGTGATGAGTAAAAATATGAGGCGTCGGCAATGAATGGGTTAACTATTTGTTTCTTATATTAAAAAAATGGCCTTAGGATACAGTTCCTATGTATTAAAGCCATAAAACTTCATCAAAAGTCTATTCAGATAATAAGTTTTCATTTTAACATTTATTTGGGCCAAGCTGGCCGAGTACCCTCCCTATTTGACCATTATCTGTTACCTAACTGATTTCATCGCTCAATATAAACCATTCGGAGGTCAGCTTTTAACCCTTAAAAAAATTTGAAAATAAAGAAAATAAGAAAACCAACACGCCCCTGTAGCGGAACTTGTTTGGACAATTTTGCAGTCAACGTACCCAGGTCAAAAGCCTGTACTATTGATCTAGGCCTTTCGGATCACAATGCCATAATTATAAATTGCCCCGTCAAAAGAGAAAATTGCTCCCATACATTTTGGTATATAAAAAGGCGGGACTATTCAGCTGAAAATCTTGAGAAATTTAGGAAATATCTACTTAGCCTGAGTTTCACGGATGTTTATAAAAGCACGGACCCAAATGAAGCATACAACATATTCGATGAATGGTTCAGCCTATTGTACAAACTTTGCTTTCCCTTTAAAATAATTAGACTCTCATATAGAAAAAAACCACGATGGGTGACCAAAGGTATCAAAACATGCTGTAAAAAAAAGCGAGAATTATTGTGGCGTTACAGATCAAAACCTAGTACATCCAATAAAGCAGAATTAAGAACATATTCTTACAGGCTCAAAAAAATAATTAGACTCACCCAACAAACACAAAATAGACATTACATGAAAAATTCAAACAATAAAAATAAGGCTGCATGGCAAATAATAAATAACAATAATGAAAATAAACCCGTAGACTCCATTACAACTATCATTAACGAAAAAGACGACACTATAAGTGACCCAGTCAATATTGCTAATGCTTTTAATGACTTTTGTATAGATAACACTCAAAATAATTCTAACTCTTGCCTGAAAACTAATGAAAACTTACCTGCAAACGTTCCGGAATCAATTTTTCTATATCCTGTAACTTCTTACGACATAGTTAAATATATAAAAACGCTAAAAAATACCAGAAGCGCAGGAACCGATGAAATCATAACTGATGTGATCAAATACTGCGCTGAAGTAATATCTTTCCCATTAGCATTTATTTTTAACTTAATGCTTGAAAAAGGTATCTTCCCAGAGAAATTAAAAACTGCTGTAGTCAAGCCTTTATTCAAGAAAAACGATAAACAAAAATTAGATAACTATAGACCTATAGCTCTTTTACCAATATTCTCAAAAATTGCTGAACGGATTATATACGATCAGTTTTATGATTTTATAGAAAGTAAACATATACTTGTAGAGGAACAAAACGGATTTCGTAAAAACAAATCTACGTCTACAGCCATTTATGATCTAATTAAAACTGTTATTCTTAGTATGGATAAGAGAGTCCCGATTTGCGCTATATATATGGATCTATCGAAAGCTTTCGACTTCGTTGACCATAACCGCTTATTGGCGAAGTTGGAACGCTATGGCATTCGAGGGAACGCGTTAGACCTAATTAAATCATATTTGAGTAACAGATTACAATGTACTGAAATTAGAAGAATATGTACTAAAACTAAAGAAGAAACCGCTTACTATTCAAAGTTTAGACCCTTGATGCGCGGTGTTCCACAAGGAAGCATTTTAGGACCTCTATTCTTTCTAATATATATAAATGACATGCCTAAACACGTTCGACATCCCATGATCTTATTTGCTGATGATAGCACCGTTGTAGTAAAATCCGATAACTTGACTACATATTCGACTGAAATAATGGCTACAATCACTACTATCATTAATTGGATACAATCAAATGGATTAAAAATTAATATTGACAAAACCCAAATTATGCAATTCTATCAATCAAAATCAAAGTATACTAAACTTGACATAAAATATAATGATGAATATTTAAAACAGACCAATGTAGCCAAATTTTTAGGAATTGACATAGATCATAACATGAAGTGGAAAACACATACTGAAAGACTATGTAAAAGAATTAATAGTTTCGTATTTGCACTTAGGCGAATTTCGAAATTATCTGATATCAAAACAGCATTATTGGCATACCATGGATATATTGGATCTATTCTTCGCTATGGTGTTATTTTTTGGGGTAACTCCACAAATAAAAATCTTGTTTTTGGTGCACAAAAGAAGTGTATTCGTGCCATCTGTAGCCTTAAAGAAACGGATAGCTGTAAGCCTCACTTCAAGGAACTAAAGATTTTGACACTGACTAGTCTTTACATCTACGAAGTAGCAGTCTTCGTTAAATCAAACTCTAATATGTTTCCACTAAAGTCGATAGACTCTAAAATGATGCGTCACAAATACAATATTAAAACCATATCTGGTAAAACAGCATTACTGCGAAACAGTTTAGTAGGTACCACCTCTAAAATATATAATTATTTGCCTGACGATTTAAAACAGTTAGACTTAAACATGTTCAAAGTAAAATTAAAACAGGAACTTATTAACAGGGCGTATTACTCTCTTGGCGACTTTTTTAAAGAAAAAATAAAATTAAACTAAATAAACTTATGATAACATTATTATTATTATGCATGTATTAAGACTAGTAAAATATAGACTGTAATAAGTGTACATACTAATCTAATCAAATTGTTCCATTAAATTTAAATGACATGAATATAAATAATCAGTAAGAATGCTACCTAGAGAATAAGTTTTGTAAATTTTCACATGCCATAACGGCCGAATATATAAGGATCAAATGTTTTATATTATACCATCTTATGTACCATATATTCTGTGAATAAATGATCATTATGATTATGATTATTAAATTATTATCGAGTTAGATTTATTTCACACGTAGGTAGTGACTTGAATACACCAAAAATATGTATACTCCTATACTGTTATACAATTCTAAAACTGTATTAAAATGTAGTTTTCTATGGAGAGCGGTCATTATTTCAAATGTTTATAGGATAGGTATTTTTACCCGACTGTGGTAAAGAAAAAAAAAATCTCGGACGAAGTTGCGGGCACCTTCAAGTAATCGTATAATTTAATAGGCATTGGCACCAAATTAAGTCGAAGAGTGTCGTGCAGAGCTTGTCTATCACGCAAGTTGTTTTTCGGGAGATTTTTTATTTTGTCCGGAGTCGGGAGGACTTACAAAAATTCGGGAGAATCCAGCCAAATCCCGACCATCTGGCAACCCTAAGCGTGTCGCTGCAATACTGCTCATAAACAACATGGACACAAGCACGGCACCCTGAAAACTTTACCCAAATAGTCTTAAGTCTGTTCTGTGCAAATCTGATTGGACAAAATGTTCCAAATCAGGAATTCAACAGCTTGCCATCGGTATCACCAGTATTTCTCAGTAAGTATGGAAAGGAAAGGGACGCAGATGGACAGTATTGTCGACAGTGCAGGAGCTGGCGTTATGTAATGCATATCGATGTCGTACACATCAGACACAGTCGCACGCGCCGGTCGGTCGGTCAGTCGTGTCGCCATTGCATTGCATTTCAACAAACAGGTGGGTTTTTTTAATATGATCTGTGCGTTCAAGTCTTCTCAACTCAATCACTAATGCTCTACGTGAAGGAGTGAGATTGTCAGCGTCGGTGATTTTGGAACAGGGAACCGTTGATAAGTCCACGTTATAGCAATAAATGGCGAAGGCCTGAGATTCAGAAGATAGACCGAATATGGTTGTTTCTTCTAAAAGTGTCATCTTACTACCAGCTATACTATTATCGTCTTGCGAAAATCCGTACAATAAAGTTGTAATAGAGGTAACGCAGGTGGCTATCCACAGAGATCCATTTGAGAAGTGGTTTAGAGAATGAGGGTTTGATCTTAACACATTCGTTAGGGACTTCGGTGCACTCATGAATGATCGCGAGAATAATCTCAATCATAATCTCGAGATGATTGCCAGCAGTTGATGCAACTTCAAAATTATTTCGTTCTGACGCCGCAAAATATTAAAGTGGACTGCCATAATTATAATAATGCCTTATAATATAAGGCACACAAAGGCTGTTCAAATGTTTGAGTCATTTATTGTTTGTAGATCAGAAGATGAAAATAGGACTTCCATCATTTCTTGACATGGTGACTTGGTAAATAAACCACTTGAGTCGATCAATGCATAAAGGAGTCGAGCTAGATTGAGAATAGCGTTAATTCAACCAGTTGTGAACTAACGTATTCTTAAAATCAAATAGGATATAATGGTTACTCTGATATCAGGCAGGTTCTCGTCTCCTGACGACCCGAGAGTCAATCAGCCTGCAGTTTTGCTGCAAGAACGCCAAGTGGTTTAGTTCAGACTCGTCATGATTGCCCAGATATTTGCTCTGAGAAGTCTGAAACGATACCGAAAATCGGGCAAGAATGTATTTAAGCATTTGGTTGAAATTACTAGTTCCCAAAAGGGCCGTGCGTCCAAAACCTTTCATGTCTTCCCTCGTCGTCTGCCGTTCTAACATAGTCAATGAACTCCTGTCTGAGGCACCACACAGCACAGTGTCTTAGAAAGTGGACTGTGCTATTATTACAGTAATACCTAATTGTAGTGACAACTGGAAGGGCAACGAAAGGGTAGAGGAAGAACTATAGGTGTGCAACTTGTAAATAGTTGCCAAAAAGATGACAAAGAATCCGGGAATTTCTGGAAACTATCATAAGAACTTTAAGGAATTACTTAGCAAATTCCCTATAGTAATATTTGGGAAGTTACAAGATTCCCATGTGGAAAGTTTCAAATTTTTGAGACTTTCGATCGGCTGATTAGTAAGAGCATGTTGTTGAGTACCTATAGCTACAAAAAAATACACATTAATAATATTCCATCCATACTTAATAATAATCATCAATCAATTAGCTTTGCCGCATTTTCATCGGTATAACAACTTTGTCCCCAGATCATGGCTCCGGACATCGCCGACGACGATCTCAAACCAGCAGCCCCCGATAAATTCACGAATGGCGATGGAAACCTTAGTTTAGAAAATATAAAAACTGAAGAGAATCACTTGGTTACACACGCGACACCCGTAGGTCTACGAAGATTAGAAAATAGTAACTACGTGAATATAAAACGAGATCCAGATATGGCTGACTCGAGTCAAATTACTAAAGACGATTGTCAGTTAAAAAAAACCGGCCAAGTGCGAGTCGGACTCGCGCACCGAGGGTTCCGTACAAACACTTTCCATCCCTAAGTGGTTAAGTTAAGTTTGCACCTGGTATGTATAGCGCCCCATATAAATTAGGTGCAAAGTTAGGTATTAAAAAAAAAAATATGGTTTTCGTAATTATTCCTTTATCTATGCTATAAGACGTTGCTTCGTACCAAATTTCAAGATTCTGAGTTCACGGGAAGCACCCTGTAGGTTTTGATTCCCTTGCAAGTGTCGAAAATTTGCAAATTAGGTGCAAAGTTAGGTATTAAAAAAAAAAATTATGGTTTTCGTAATTATTCCTTTATCTATGCTATAAGACGTTGCTTCGTACCAAATTTCAAGATTCTGAGTTCACGGGAAGCACCCTGTAGGTTTTGATTCCCTTGCAAGTGTCGAAAATTTGCGGCATAAACGGCTGTATCTTTTGATTGCGTTGGCTTAGAAGTTTGATTTTTTCACAGCTTCAAGGGACAGTAGACCTGAGTAATTGATATAAATTTCAGCTTCATACGTCCACGCGTTCCTGAGAAAAAGGGTCTTGACAGACGGACAGACGGACAACAAAGTGATCCTATAAGGGTTCCGTTTTTTCCTTTTGAGGTACGGAACCCTAAAAACAATTACAGAGTTCATCATGAGCGACGAGTTAGCGCCAGACGATATAAAATCTACAAAACAGAAATATTATTTAATGAGACAAAAACGGCGAGAAAAAGAGCAAAAATGGCGGATCAAAGAAGAAACATGTTCAATAGACCAAACAAAGCCACCTGCCTTAATAGCTGTTGAAAATGCGTCTCAAAACCCTCGTCAAACGAATCTCCGTTCGATAAATAGAGACTGGAATGAACGCAGATTTGCAACACACCTTCTTGCAAAAGAAATCATGGGACTTGAACAGGTTCTAATTCCAGATACAACAAAAGAACAGGCCTATACAATTGACCGTGTCGACGCGAGTCCTGGTCTTGAAAAGTTTATTTTCAGGCAAATAAAAAAAAAATCGTCTTGGAGCGTATTAATGACTTACTCGGAGAATCTTTTTACAAGGATCGCAAAGCTATCATGAAAAGGTACAGAGAGAGTTTTCCTATCAGTGAGGACTCTTCACTTCACGCGCATATGCGGAGAAAAAGTGAAATAGTTTATGAACCTCCCAAGCCTTCAAATAAAAAGGAAAAGGTCAAGAAAAAGGTTCTAAAGAGAAGAGAACAACTAGCTAACAGTATTCCATTGCCAAAAGACTGGGAATTTCAGCTTCAGCAAAACCCGCAGTACTTAAGTAGCCTTGCTAATTCTGTGATTAAAGGAGTACACGTCGTGATGTGATATACGCTTGAAAAACCACGTGTACCGCAAGGATACGTCAATATTCGAAAGTTGTTTACATGTTCATACCAATAGTAATCTCTCAATGCGTCCTTAATGGTAAGCGACAAAGAAGATCCTAGATCCTTTTAATTGAAAATTGAAAAAACTTTTGGAATTGTCGAAGAACTGTGACGTGTCGAAAACTCGAGATTTACGAAAAAAGTTCCTTTGATTAAGAATTAAAAAATAATAAGTAATTTTTAATGTGAGTTCACTTCACTGATAGATTTTTCTTACCCAATCCAGTAAAGTTAATGTACTTGTCACCAAAAATATTTTTTTTATCAGCTGTTGTGATCTGACCAGTTCTTTCAGTGCGGTACCTACAGTACCTCATGAAAATGTTACTCAATAATAAGGGCACAATTTTAAAGTAAGAATTGCAGTTCAAAGTTTTTCGTCATTATCTTGGCGACTTCCCGGTGCAGATCTGACAATGTATAATCTATTTTTATTCATTCTTAGTCGATCTTGATTTTCAGCACTTATTTATTTGATTTGAGACTAAGTTAATCCATCGTATAAAATGTAATAATGTTGTTTTTTTTTATTTTATAGGGGTACGTATTAGGCATAGCTTTTTTGCAAGTTTAAAGCGAATTATGTAAATATAATATTCAGACGCTTGTTATATTGTGATGAAATCGAAAGTAATTTTATGGTTGGTATATTTTTTTGTAAAAATCATACAATGTCAATAGCTGAAGAATAAATTAGTTGCATGAACCTGGAAGGAGATGAATGTTTTATTACTTATTTTGTTAACAGATAGGTATTAGATTAAACTAAGAACATAGCGAAAGCTAAAACGTGTATGAAATGTAAAATTCTTTCTATCTTGTAAAATTGTGATAGGTAACTTTTAAAATAAACATAAGTTTACAAACAGTTAAGTTTTTTTTTGGCGCCAGTTATATATGTAAAAAAAGTACTCTCGTAAAAATACTAAATTGTTTGAGAGTAAGAGACTAGTGAGACTAAGCAAGCTCAATCTTCATGCCTGAGTGAATATACGTGAGTGAAAATCATTTTTTCTTATAAATAAGTCCCTAGGTGCCCGCAACTTCGTCCGCGCCACTTTTCTTTACCGTAGACGAGTAAAAAGTGTCCTAATAAATAGTACATTATATCAGAGGCCGGGAAAATGAGGATTTCCGGCCAAGTAGGTATATACCGGATAGTGATACGAGGCCGGGAATCCGTTTTCACGACGAGGCATGTATAGTGCTTTTCTCAAACATACAATGAAATAAAAAAATATACTTCAAAGAACAACATTTTATTAATTGACAAATAGGACATTTTAGTCTAACAACCAACCTTTAAAAACAAAACCTGCTTTTTGTCAAACCAGCTAGCTGTGTGAATGACCTTGTTGTTGAAACCAAAAAAAAGTTACTTTGCAGGCCTAGGCCTGAAAAGCAGTATGAAATCCCTTTACAGTCCTCTCGAGTTGTTGCGCCCAAAAAGCGATACTTCCGAGCCTATTATAAGGAACGTAAAGACAATATTTCATTGGATGTTTGAGAAAAACACCTTTATGTCCAGTACCCTTACCATGAGTCAACGTGACCGTATGCGTTAGCGACTGCGTAAGCGATTTGTATGGAGAATAGTAAAGTGCTCCCAGCGATTACTTTGTAGAACTACAATTCTCGCAATAGTCGCAAACGAGTATGGTTACTGTAAACTCATGGTAAGCACGCTCTCTCTACTGACACGCTCGCACGGTATTGAAAGGAAAGTGACGGGTAGTGTTTGACGCGCGACAAAGAGTCGCGTGTCATAGTTATGCTAGATAGATGTGCTGTAACACAATTGATTAAAATCCGTCCATCACTCAGCGTGATGAGTGGATAAAGAAATGCCGACCAACAGTTCGCGCTGTAGGTACTGCTCGCCGTTAAGTTTTTAAATAATGATGCCTCTCCATGGAAAACTGATTTTCAGTACCATTTTAGAATAAATAAATAATAAATAAATATAATAAATCGCTGATGTCGCTGGTTAAATATTATAGAGTTGTATGTTTCACTTTTGACGAATAAAATTTGAATAAGTAGTCAGTAAGTAACATGAAGTCTAATTTTACCGTAAAAACAGACGCATGCAATGTGCGTGAGCTCTGATTGCGAAGGAACTGGAAAGAAACTGAAAGGTTCTTTAGGTAGAAAAATGTATTATGAATATATGTCCCAATCTAACTGTTCCTAATTCCTTATAATGGTTACTAAATTAACATAGGTCGAAAAAATTGGTATACTTATCACAACTTTTAATAATTTTCAGTGAATAGAGAATTGGAAAATGCAACTGTAATGCAAAGTAATATTCTAAATGCAGATGAAGCCAAGCAACCTGATGCTACGGATGTTGCCAAAAACAATGCAATGGCGGTTGTAGCGACGCCTAAGAAAGTAATCAACAAAGATACAGTGGTTATACCGGAGCCTAAAGTGATCGCGCCTGATGGTCCCCAACTGACGAAGACTAAAAGGAATAAGCTTACAGGTGCGTAACATTTGTGGTGTAAACTTAGTCTTAGTCTTCTTATTTTTTACTGTAGTTCCTATACATAAAACATGAGATGGGAGTGTGAATTACCATTCTGCCACGCAAATTATGAGTTAACTATTCCAAATATAATTGTAATACCAAATAATTTATCACAAAATTATGCAAATTAGGTAACCGTGTAATAGGGGATTTGCATTATTAGGTACTTTTTTTAGTCTTATCCTAATGATTTACGAATTACGTAAAGGTATCAAAAAGTAAGAAGTTATATATTCACCCTGTACCTAAGTACTTATATTTTTTGCGAATCAAGCAGTCAGACAGTCAGTTCATAACATAATCCCTTTTTAATAAAAATGCCGTTTTCAAAAGTAGGTAATTATGCCACTTATAGTTTTATCTTGATATTTACTCTAACATATGAGACGTTTACAGATATGAAGCTGCAACGCAATTGGGAATCCGACCAGGATGACCTCTACAGCTTGGATGTCTCCGAAAAGACTTCGGCTAAACTGGGTGCTGCCGCGGGCCGCAATACTGCCTCTAGTAGAAATGCGGGAGCCGGTCCTAGTAACGTGGGTGGAAGTGGAGGTGGATGCCATGTTACCCCTGTCCACTTCAAAGCTGCCGCCCGACCTTTTCCCCAAGCGGTGAAAAGAGAACATGCTCAGACGGGAACCGCAAGGGGACCGAATGCAGCAGGCGCCAGAGAAGTGGGTGGCGATGGCATACCGAAGCTGACAACCGTACCGTCTTGTGGAAACCTTCCTAATCCCGCTGAGAATGCATCGGCCAATGTAAGTGCGCCTAAACCCCTCGGCAAGGGCGCACAAACAGATACCGGGTACATTCTAACCAAGAGACAGAGGCGACGTCAAAACGCTCGGGAGAGAGCTCGTTTGGCTGTCCAGGCAGGCGCAGGGGCGGCGACGGGCGCATCTACTATCGAGGCCGATGTATGCCACAGTAAAATGCCACTGGGATCGAGTGCCGATTCGTCTCTGCTTACTAGCGCCCCACAAAGGACGAGGGCAGGATCGCATGTGGAGGAGGAGTTGGCGGAACGGATGGCCATTGTCCCAGTGGGCTATCCTGCAGAGAGGATCCTGGCGGAGCATATCTCCGCCATCCAGGGCGCAGTACTAGCACTTGTGGATTGTAAGCCTCCACCTCTGCCGAAGATCATACTCGGCAACATCGCGGGGGGCGCCCTCCACGTCAGTTGCCAAGGGAGGGGCGCCTCCACATGGTTCAGCTCGGTAATAGGGAGGGAGGAGATAGCCGGGCTGCGCCTCAAAGTAGTGAACGCCAAGGATCTGCCGAAGCCAGTCAAAATGGCTTGGAAGACGCGGATCGTTGGCGTGCAGGACTTAAAACTAATGCTCCGTGTGCTGCAAAGGTATTACCCTTTGCTGCAGACGGAGCATTGGAAGATAGTCGACACCATGATGGGTGAGACGAGCACCCGGCGCATCGTTTTGATGGACCGGCAATCGGCGGATGTCATCAAGGGTGAAGGCTACCAACTTTTCTCGGGGGTCGACCTAAACTCTTTCAAGCTCCTTGAGGACGTGGAGGATAGGTTGCCTGCGAGGGCAGAGGCCGAGCCTCGAGCAGGGGTGTGCCAGAGGGGAGTGGCGTCGAAGGGCGACGCGTACCGCGCGGGTGCGGGTGACGTCTGCCCGGAGACCACAGCTGGTGACGCCGAGGACATCAGAGCCGATGACGCACAGCCAACAGACGATGCGGACGCCGAGGCAGCCGCCGACATCCAGCCGGGCGCCACTATGGAGGAGCAGGATTGGACAGATTGGCCGGAGTCACGCGTGGACTGGGAGTCGTGGCCGATTTCAGCGGTGGGGTCGGAAGGCTCATATCTGGGAGGCACCGCCTCCCCCATGGTGTGCGAAGAGGCTCACCAAGAAGAGGCTGCTGACAGCACCCCCAAGCAGCCCTAAGAAAACGGCGGCGGGCATGAGGTATGGATTAATCTACTACAAAACTGCTACTAACTTAACTGTTGGTAAATTCAATATAGCTCTAGTACAAGAACCGTTTATAAAGGGTAAATTTGAGGTTTTGGAGGAACTGGTGGTACCATTAATTGACCATTGTTCTGATGATAACGTGCATTTACGTCAGAAACTGCATCGATGCAATACCCTTACATGTTTTCTGTTCCAGGGATCCTACCTATGTTAAGATCCAGAGTAATGGGGGGGAAGGCTCTTATGATCTCGTCAGCCCACCTCCTCTACGAGGCAATGGACCCGATCACACAACAGCGGGATCTGGATGCAGAGGTCGGCAAGGCGAACGCCGACCTGATTATCGGCTGCGATGCAAATGCACATCTGGGCCAGCTAGGATGTCAACAAGAGAGAGGAGAATTTACTGGATTTTTTGGTGAGTTCTTCCTTACAAATTTTAAATTAAGCGCGAGATAATTGTCCGTCCCTTTCCGTGGAGTAATGTGAGAGAGTGATGGGTAGCGCTATGTCGTGCGACAAGAGTCGCGGAGCATAGTTTTGCTGGACCTGCTGATCCGGTTTCAAGACTTTTGGTCTTTGATGCCTTGTGTGGAATGGAGCATGCTGTCATTGGCGAGTATCTTATTGTTGTTTGACTCACGAAACAATAGGTATTATTTATTAGATGTATAAGTTCGAAACTGAAAAAAAAAACATACTAAAAAAAGTACCTAATGAGTTCCATGAGAAAGTTGTTGAAACACTTTATTAATGCTGTGCTGGGTCCAATAAATGATCAGAAAGTTCTCGCAACTTCTTATTTTTTTTCCAGCCAGCTAATGTGCGGAACCCTGTAGGAGTATTCCCTAATTTTTGATCACACAAAAAAGGCTCAAGATCCCACGTTTTCGTGATTAGATTACCTAGTTTGGAGCATTCGGTGATCAATCTTGAGCAGTCGCGGCGCCGCGTTTTACACAAACATCCAGTAAAATATAGTACAGGCAAAGTATATCTAGCTTTTGTTGAAACTACAAATTTACGATGTCTGATTATATCGTAGTTCCTTTATTATTACCTTGCAGACGGCACTCCATTCAAAGCCATGGACCTGATCGCTCCACCGCTCAAGATATCCAGGAACCAGGTCTTGAAGATACGGCAGCAGCAGATACGAGGCCAGATCGAAGATTTCAACATGGTCGACTTTGAAGTGACCACAGATTACACTGAAGATGTTAGTAGGAATACTGGGGAAAAAGCCTCTACTGAGAGTTATACAAAAGATGACAATATGTTTTGCCTTCATATTTTGCCGGAAAAGTTAGTTTTAGCATTCTTTCTCTATTTATCTCAGCGAAAAAGTTGAGATACAAATATAAACACGATTTGACGACGCGGTTGGCGCAGTTTGTAAGATTTTTCCCTTAATTTTTATTAAAAAACGAGGTTTGCCGACCAAATACGATTCAGCTGCACACATATGAAATTGATTAAAACAATAAGTGAATGGATATTATTAATAAATGTCCTAACTTACGATTATGACACGTAAAATGTTGTAAGTAATAGCGGCTAGCTACATTGCTTTCGGTGGGTTAGATAATGTACTATTCACATTGACCGGGTCGGGCGGGTTCGGCTGCCGCCACGTTCCAGCGGACGCTAGAGCGCCCGGCGGTAGCCGACTGCGTCCGTCCGAGCGATTAAATTCTAGGGCGACGGACGAGCGAACGAAGCCGATGGCGCGCGGCGGTAACCGAACGGAGCCGATGGCACGCGGCGGTAACCGAACGGAGCCGATGGCGCGCGGCGGTAACCGAACGGAGCCGATGGCGCGCGGCGGTAACCGAACGGAGCCGATGGCGCGCGGCGGTAACCGAACGGAGCCGATGGCGCGCGGCGGTAGCCGAACGGAGCCGATGGCGCGCGGCGATAACCGAACGGAGCCGATGGCGCGCGGCGATAACCGAACGGAGCCGATGGCACGCGGCCGTCCGCGTCCGCAAGCGCCCGATCGGCTGGCAGCGGCGCCAATAACATTCGAATATGGGATCTGACTGTTGTATAGAAGCTCTACATTCCCTTGGCAACTACTTAGAGGCGCTTGCCGAGCGAGCTGAGCGCGCGCCGACTCCGCCCGGTCAGTGGGAATCGTACATAAGAAATGTCCCTAAGTTATAATAATAAATTAAACCTATGATAAATGATGCTAAAGTTTAAATCAATAAACACCAATGGAATCATAATCAACATTTAATTTCTTTGACATTACGCTTATACATAAGTACCTATATCTAAACATATTTTCTTTACTTTTTAAATTTACCTACTTTTTAGCCCTCACTGTTCCTCAACCCAATCTGAAAATAATATAAAAAAGTTATTCAATGCATGATGGCATTGATGACCACCAAAGTAAAAATATTGTCAAAAAGTTAGAATGAAGTGAAAAGTTGGAAGGAACTCACTTGAGACTCGTCCATATTTTGGACATATCATCATCATATATTTAAGAGCTAAGCTCTTGTCGGTGGAGTAATTTCCAGCTTATTCTACATTCCATTTCTTCTCTTTTACATCTTTATACAATGAATCATTAATTTTTTCCTTTATTTGGACATAAAAAAATTACAAATTTCAGCGATTTCGAAACATATTCGTGAGGCACTCACAGAGCCACTGAGTGTCTTTATACAAGAGTTTGAAACTATGAAAATATATTTTTTTGTCATAGGGGGCAAACGAGCAAAGTTCCCCATAGACACCTGCAGCACCAGAGGAGTCACAAGTGCGTTGCCGGCCTTTCAGGTGGAAGTTCGCTCTTTTTTTGAAGGTTGAGGTCGTATCGAGCCGGAAATACCGCAAGCGACAATTCGTTCCACAATACAGTCATGTGAGGCAGGACATTTCTAGAAAAACAAAAGAAATATATTTGCTCACCAGCATCGCCCCGAGTTTGCGCATCTTCCACCGTATTTTCTGTCTCCGTCTCATCAACCGTGTTATTTATCATTGAATAATTCGTTTTTATATCAAGAACATCCGCATTAACATCTGCGGAAATATTCCCGGCAGAAATATTTTCTTGAGACACGTCAGGTTCTGACTTCACGTTGATACCATCATTTGGGGCAGCGGTATCTGCTAAGAAAATAATATTAGGTAAGTAATGGAGTTAATAGTAACGTAATCAGCGAACACGCTAATGTCGTCACGAAGCTGAGGATCGAAATATTTGAAATTATAAATTATTTTCGTCGACAATATCTACTTTATGATAGTAAACATATTTAGACTGTACTTATGTATTTTACATTCATAACATAAGGCATAATAAATGGGCATATTTTTATTTTGTTGTCGATTTCTTTTTTTCCCAGATTTCAATAAAATTTGGTGTTGGTAAAGTTGCTTCTTCTGACCATGGTAAGCCCAATTTCACAATATGTCCCACAAATTTTTTGAGTGACACAAAATGTATTACAGCAATTTGGGGCAATTTTTATATTGTTGTTGAATTATATATTTTTCATTTCGAGCTGCTCATTTTGTACTAAATTTTAGTACAAAATACGAACTTTAGTTAAAAAAAATCCGTACATATTTTGTAACTCAATGGAAAAATTTGTAGGACATATCGTAAAATTGGGCTTACCTTGTTCAGAATAAGCAACTTTACCAACTCACCAAATTTTATTGAAATCTGAGAAAAAAACAAAATCGACAACAAAATAAAAGTTTGCCCAAATATGATCCTGAGGAATAACCAGTGTTATTTTTGTTAAGGTAACCTGTAATGATTTTTTATCAATAAGGAAGTCTGATTTACTAGCATATTTATCAAGAAATTGTTCACCACTATTTATGTAAAAACTTCCTCCTTCAATTTGAACAATTCATAGTCCAAATATAGGGAGTCCTTCACATTTGGCCGTTTACTTTTGCCACTTATCTAATGGCTTTTTAAATCGGCTTCCCCGATTTTCTCTGCATTAAATGCAGCTGCTTGTCAATTAGTACCTGTTCCATTTTCTTCATTTGCTGGTATTTCTTGTGCTACATCTTTAGCCACCTCCTCACCTTCTGCTACCTTCTCTTTATCAATAGTGTTACCTTTTTCCTTCCCTTCATCTTTAGCATCACTTTTTTCTTTTTCAGGGCCATTTTCTTGTTTTACCTTTACTGCATCAACCTCATCTTCTTCAACTTTTGGTTCAACCAAAAAGCTAGCTCTTATATTAGACAATATATTAGTAATAAAAGCTTCATCTTCCTCTTTTGGATGCTTCTGTCTGTACAAATTCAATATATCCCTTGTCGGCATAAAATCCTTGCCGTCCAGAGCTATAGCCAGTCTTTTTCTTATAGCAGCTCTGACGAGCTTCACAAGTATTTCGGCTTCCTCCTTAGTGGTGTCTTTATCAATGTATTGTTTCATATCGGAGATGAGAGCTTTGCAAGGTTGGTAGAAGCCCGGTAAGCCTCTGGGGCGGGGTTTGGCAGGTTTCTGCGTTGGTGGAGGAGTATGGCGACGTTTTTTTGCTTGCACAGGTTCGGGATAGCGCCTTTTGCGAGGTGGTTCATAAGATTCACAATCATTAGACTCGTAATCTTCGAAATCGGAAAAGTCTCGCGAAGCGCTCGGCCCGTATTCCTGTGAAAATTCAAGACAGTTGTAAGGTTACTTCGTGACAACAGTTTTGATGAACATGTCTGCTCCCATTATAGTGCTGGGACAAGTATAGGAGCATGTTCAGTTTCCTTTTTGTTTACTAATCGCTATGCATAGCAAATAGCTGTTATATATTAGTTTCAAATAATCTGTAAAACTCGGAAAATTAAACCTTATCAACGAATTATTATTATTAAATGTAACTTATTAAAGTAAGTTATGCTAAGAATTAAAGTCTGACTTGAATATTATTAGGGAGACAAAAGCAGCAAGACTGGTTGCTCAGGCATCTAGAGAGAATTAAGGACGATAGAGTGGTATAAAGAGCGTAAATTGGACAGCCTGTAGGTCGGATGCACAGACAACCCCCACTAGACGGAGCATGTAAGGCGACCCGCGCGCATCAACGGTATGGTACTGCGATCATATAAAAGTATCAACACGGGCGCCACCGTTTAGTTGCGTCCATGTTTACGACCCGTGCGTACGTCAACGAAAAAAAAAATTAAATAAATAACATGCTAAAACATGGTAAATTGTAGTGTTAAGTGGTGTGGAAAGACCTCTAGGACTTCAAGTTATTAAAAAGATTGTATAACATTCCATAGATGAGTCTATTTCATTGTATAAAACGAAGATTTTGTTCCTAACCAGTGTAACCACGTTCTCTTTACACTGGTCACTTGGAACTAGTGAACGCCACGTCAATATGTCTGTCCCTTTTGATCAAATGAAGAAAGCAATTAAGCTTTCCCTTTTTTACCGATTCTTACGAAAGCACGTGATCATTAGTGATGTCCTACAGACAGTACCAAATCGACTTTTAGCTTTCCCGAATTTTATTAATAGCGTATTAATATTTATTTTTATTGTTGTATTAAATAGTAATTTTGATTAGTAATTTGGTAGTTTTATAAATTTTCAGATGTTTTTAGTTTGAGTAAATATTATGATTTGATTTGTTTATTAAAATGTGAAATTAAATCGGTAAACGCACGTATTTCGTTTTTTTTTTGTTTAGTTTTCGTTAGAACCAGGGTCACAAGATGGACCTGATAATGGATTTGGAGGAATTGCGACGGATCTCGGGGTTAGTTTGCCATTGAGTTATGCTGTTTGGGTTTTTT
Organism: Apotomis capreana; assembly: GCA_947623375.1. Classification (NCBI taxonomy): domain Eukaryota; kingdom Metazoa; phylum Arthropoda; class Insecta; order Lepidoptera; family Tortricidae; genus Apotomis; species Apotomis capreana. Next base: position 8,251,390 of record OX392520.1, read on the forward strand.
ATTCCTCTTAGCGAGCAGTTAGAGGCAGTGTCACAATATGGACCTGATGAAGGACTCTGAGGAAGTGCGACGGATCTCGTAGTTGATTTGACATTGAGTTTTTTTGTGGGGATTTTTCGATTCCTCTTAGCGAGCAGTTAGAGCCAGTGTCATAAGATGGACCTGATAATGGACTTGGAGGAAGTGCGACGGATCTCGGGGTTAGTTTGACATTGAGTTATGCTGTTTGGGTTTTTTGTTCCTCTTAGCGAGCAGTTAGAACCGGCGTCACAAGATGTACCTGATGATGGACTTGGAGGAAGTGCGACGGATCTCGGGGTTGGTTTGACATTGAGTTATGCTGTTTGGGTTTTTTGATTCCTCTTAGCGAGCAGTTAGAGGCAGTGTCACAATATGGACCTGATGAAGGACTCGGACGAAGTGCGACGGATCTCGGAGCTGGTCTGACATAGAGTTATGCTGTTTTGGTTTTTCGATTCCTCTTGGCAAACAATTAGAACTAGTGTCACAAGATGGATCTTATGATGGACTTGGAGTACGTTCAACGGATTTCGGAGTTGGATTTTGCTTTGAAAAACCTTTCGAAAACTTTTTCTTTTAACCTTCCATGCCACCGCGCCTTTTGAATACTCATCCCTTAGGTTTCCTAAAAATTGTATGAAAAATTTGGAGTTTTTAACCAAAGAGTTTGAAATCGGTTTTGTATGCCTTAGGTCCTACCACTGAGCCACAGATGTTGTGGTACTTATATGATGAATTTATCAAAAAATCTCTTTGGCCTACACGGACAGCAACAGTGATCACATCGCAACAGCATAATAAGAACATTTTAACATTTTCTTCTTTAAATATGACAAGTAGTCTTACTTTAATCCAATTTTATCAAATTTTATCAGGAATGACATCTATCTAGGTGTCTACCTAGATAGATGTCATTCCTGATAAAATAGGATTAAATTAATTTTAAGTCTTTGAAATAAAACAATTTAAATGGTTTATATCGTGTTGATTCAAATTCATTATTTGAGCTTCCCTGACGTTTCGGCAACTTTCCAGCTACAAGTCAAAGGTTGACTGACAAAACTCAGTTTTTCTCTGTCAAAGTTACGTCTTTACAAAATAGCAAGTTTCGTTCCGTTCCGTCCGTCCGTCTATCCGTTTAAATTAAATTATTTGAATGTGTGACAGTCGCGGAAACCGAAATATTAATTTTATGTCATTTCAATTATTCAAGTCTGTAATGATAATGTTTTGTACGTTAGTACACAATTGTAAAACAAAAACCTTTTTTATTAAGTAACCCTCAGAAATATTATCTATGAAAAATGAAAAAGAACCCCGTATTATCTAGAAGAATATCAACTTTATATCATATTGAATTAATTAATGCATTTTTAATTATCTTACTCAGAATTACTTAGCTTTAGTTACATATGCGTAGCCTGTTATAACTTTGTTCGTTTACTTTACTTTTAATAATAATTAATATTTCATTTATTTGCACAATTTATTACAACTGTGTACCAGCAATAATATTCTGTACTGGTTTAGACGCTTCTTCCGAACGTGTCCCATCACTATGATTACGCGCGGTTCAGGAATCGGCCACTCTAGACGCCGGTACCGCCTACCCGATCCCCACCTCTCGAGCCGCCGCGCGGTGAACTGTATCGCGTACGAAACTATCAACATTAGCTATCTAGTGGAGGTGATCTGTGGTCGGATGTGTTGGATGAAGTTGTGAAGGACCTACGCGCTCTACAAGCAGGAAACTGGGAGCAGATTGTTCAAGTCAAGACAGTGCGTGATCGTCATTTCGTATCAGAGGCCAAGATCCACATTGGGTCGCTGCGCCAGCTGAGTAAGTACATAAGTATAGTACATTTTTTTTAAACTAAGCTGATCCACTTACCTGCATTCACAATGGCATTGTGTCTAATACAATCCTATCTGCTTTTGTTCTCCTAACCGCCAACCAGTTACTTACAAAAAAAGGTTAGAACTACATTGCGTGTATATTGAATTTTCAACCTTATTCCTTGTTGAATAGGTTTAAAATGGTTGATGATGAGAGTTCATAGTCCTTTTTCTGGAGAAACGTACTTATTGAGAGTCAGGAGGTTGTAAAATTCCAAAAAAGTTATGATCATCATTATTCTGTTAGTGTATTTGTAGTCTAATGTCCAAGGAAATAGAGTCAATAATCTATATTAACCTTCCAAGGTGGTTACAATTTGCTTTTACTACGAGCTTGCTATCTTAATTTGTGGTTAACCACTCAATGGTATTCAGTTCTTTCTTAAGTGGATGAGCTTAGTTAAAAAAAAATGTACTATTATAAGTAAAAATTGAAGTTAACTTAATAATGTTAATCACCATGGTGATTGCCTTCATATTGTATTTTCACAAGATAACTGATAATTTTCCACTAAAATTTGGAAGATAATCAGAGCAGAAAGAAAGCAACAATAAAGAAAATAAAGAAAAAAGAATCCTGACCTTATATGACCTTAAAAAAAAATGTAGTTCAAAGCAAAATCAATAAATCATTGTAAGCTCAAACCCTGATCATATCCAGTTTCTTTTGCTCCAGAAGTAATCTTCTTTCTTCTTCTATCACCTGCCTCTGCTTCCTGAGCAGTTCAATTTCCATCTGAAAACAATTTGATATTCATTTCAAAATTGTGCATGGTGGGAATGGGTTCCCTCTATGTCGCATACTTTTGTTTGTCCGAAACTGTTTTAGCATAACAGACTTGGCATATTAAGTTTTCGACGAATGGTAATGTGGCAGAAACCCTATTTGGCATAAGTTCTAACTTACCGAAAATGTGTTTGTCCGAAATTGTATTGGCATACTATTGTTTAGCCCGATTATATTTACGAATAATTTGGTTTAGCATAATGGTATTTGGCATATTATCTATTGTCCGAATCTATCTTGGTATACTTAAATTGCTACAAGGAAAGCGGGTTAGGTTAGGTTAGAACTGCATCCCTCACAAAGAGGAACTGCTGGCAGAAAAGTAGGTTAGGTTAGGTTAGAACTGTGTCCCTCAAAAAACGAACTGCTAGCAGAAAAGTAGGTTAGGTTAGGTGAGAACTGCGGCCCTTAAAAAAACGAACTGCTATCAGAATAGTAGGTTAGGTTAGGTTAGACTGCGTCCCTCGCAAAAACTAACTGCTAGCAGAAAAGTAGGTTATGTTAGGTTAGAACTGCGTCCCTCGCAAAAACTAAATGCTAGCAGAAAAGTAGGTTAGGTTAGAACTGCGTCCCTCGCAAAAACGAAATGCTAGCAGAAAAGAAGGTTAGGTTAGGTGAGAACTGAGTCCCTTAAAAAAACGAACTGCTATCAGAATAGTAGGTTAGGTTAAATTAGACTGCGTCCCTCGCAAAAACTAAATGCTAGCAGAAAAGTAGGTTATGTTAGGTTAGAACTGCGTCCCTCGCAAAAACTAAATGCTAGCAGAAAAGTAGGTTAGGTTAGAACTGCGTCCCTTAAAAAAACGAACTGCTAGCAAAAAAGTAGGTTACGTTAGGTTAGAACTGCGTCCCTCGAAAAACGAAATGCGAGCACACCCACACTCATCCCTACAAATACTTAGGTAGGTTCGTTCGTTACCTTTTTTCCCTTAGAGCAGAAATAGAAGCCCCGTGAAGTGGGGCTTCGTCTACTGGTTCTCGGAACGTTAGTAAATAAAATTTTCGGAGTGATGAAAATATGCCTATTTATTTTATGCGTAGACATGATTCGGACAAACAAAAATATACGCAAATAAATTATGACAAATGAAAATATGCCTATTTATTTTATTATGCCTACATAGATTATGCCATGCAAAATTATGACTAAAAACATTATGCCAAAACAGGGAGAACCGGTGGGAATAAGTTGATAAGTGCAGAAAAAAACTAATGAATTGATTGTTTTTTTACAATCTGTGTGGTTAATATTTTTTGTATCTTGTCTTGCTATCAACTTATTTCTGAAATGCATGGATATACTTTTTTTTTTATGATCATGGTCTTAAAAATTGCCTCACTTAGTACAAATTCTTTATCAACAGCTGTCAAAGCTAGGCTTTTCTACCGCTAATAGGTATATTTCTTTTAAAAAAAGTCATCAATACTTTGTTGGTTGATCTAATCATGAATGTACTACATATATTACCCGGTGACAACCAAAACTCACTAAAAATCTGTCACTGCTCTTCAAACCCTTGTATCTAGTAGTAGTAGTTCAAGGTAGGTATTTGTTACTTAGTGAGTTTTGGCTATCAACAGACGATATGTATCTAAACTCTTTATTATAAACAAAAAAAATACAATTCAAAAGAATAAGCATGTACAGAGGCGAACTTATTCCTTTATAGGATCTCTGTCAACTTCAGCAGCAAAAATCTGAATTATCAAATTTTATTAAGGATGTGATGACATGTTGTATACTTACATCAAGTTTAGAAGCCTTCCGGCTGTACCCCGGGCTCCGAGACCTCGGCCTCTCCCGTTTCCCAGGCCTGCGTCCTCTGCCCCATCGTTCGTCTCTTTCAACCCTGTCATCCATCTCATACTGCATTGAATCCTGAGCCATCTCTGCCTGCAGATGATATTCCATCTTGCCGTAAATAAACGGCAAGTTATTCAAGAAATTCCTCGCCTTTCTTGCCTCTGTATTGCTCGTGAATTCAACAGTCATCTGTTTATAATTTGCCCCGAACACCGCAGATAATTCGCGTATCCAGAACTTATTTATATTTATCTTTCTGAATAACCCTTTGAACGAGAATATGAGCTTTGTGAATACTGCCTGTACGACGTAGAAAACATAATGTAATTATCGAACGCTGTAAAACGTAGCTATTTAGAATGTTTGAGACTTAACAGGTACTTACGTCGGCCGGCAGGCCCAATACAATTACGTTCTTAGACATTGCGGTTAGTTCCCAAAAACAAATTACTTCGACACAGTAAACTAATCGATATTTTCTTTTTTGTAATGCCTTGATCTATTTTTTTTATTAATTTTATTGAATTCCAACTAGGTACAATCTATTTTGACGGTTTTCGTTCGGCTTCCACCCCACTCCACCAGTTTTTTTACAAATGTCAAAACTTACTTATGGCACGTTTAGATATCACATCACATCACTAAACCAAGGAATATAATACTCACAAGAGAGCATAGATATAGTATAGTAGTTACAAGAGAGAGATAAATGAAGCATGCATCTGCCGTTTCATTCCAAATTTTAGAGAACATTAAGAATATAAATTTGTGAAACATGTATAAAACAAAATGCAAAACAAACATGCAAAATTAAAATTAGGAAGCACATTTTTTATTGAACTATTGAAACAAAGATCAAATCAGAAAGATATGTCTGTTTTATTAATGTGTAACCTGGCGGAAATAACCAACAATGGAAACCCTGTGCCGCATGGATTAGCGGACTACCACCAGGTTACGCATGTAAATTTTTCTGTATATCGATATAAAAAATATTTTTGTTTTGATTTTATATCAATGGTTCAATTAAGAATATAAATTAAATGGTATCTTAGTCTCTTCCATGTTTGCCTCCTTTTATTTAATGTATTGTGTAATTATAATGATGATGTCTATTACTCTTCCGCGGTCCGCTACTGCATGAATTTTTATTATAATGAAAAATTGTAACGAAATGTAAGAAACGTTTCAAGCAGCGACTTCGAACGATACAAGATATAGACAATAACCATGAGAAACTTGGCTTTATTCAGCTAAAGCTAAGCTTAAAAAATATAGGTACAATTTATCGGCATATTTGACACGATAGAACAATCGCTCCATGGCAACGAGCCATAGAGGTATACATCATTCACCCCGTCTTAGAGATGATCAGATGTCTGGTAATCCTCCAGGTAGGCAGGTGGTCGCCTGGTGCGCGTAGACCTTCTAACATTCAGTTGAGGGGTGCCTAACAGCCTAGGTTCCTCTGCAGCTTCCTCATTCGCTAGTGCAGTTGACCTTTCTTCTATAACCTCAGGCATATCCTCATTTTCATCAGAAGAAATGGACAAGTATTCATCATCTGAGGGGATAGGTGCCAAATGTCTGTTTGATATTGTGCCTTCCCTTCCATCGGGATATCTTATGTAAGAATAATTCGGGTTACTTTGAAGGAGATGACCTTCCTCTACGATTGGATCAAATTTTGAATGACGTACATTCTTTTTGATTAGAACAGGGCCTGGAGTAGAGAGCCAAGCAGGGCAGGATACTCCGTTTGGACTTCTCCGTGGATGGTTAAACATTCTCTCATGTGGCGTGGCGTTCGTAGTTGTACAAAGGAGCGATCGAATTGAGTGCAAAGCCACAGATAAAACTTTTTCCCAATCCTGTATATCTAATCCTTTAGATTTCAGTCTTAATTGAATCGTACGCCACAAAGTACCGTTTAGGCGTTCCACTTGGCCGTTGCCTTGCGGATTACATGGAGTTGTCCGACTGCACGCTATTCCAAGGGCGACAAGGTATTGTGTAACTTCTTGGGACATAAATGAAGAGCCTCTGTCTGAATGAATATACATCGGAGTTCCGAAGATATAGAATATTTTATTTAAGCAATCAATCACTGTGCTTGACGTCATGTCTTTACAGGCAAAAGCAAAGGGAAAACGGCTATACTCGTCAATGACAGTTAATATATATTTATTACGTGATTTAGATGGTAGAGGGCCCTTAAAATCAATATTGAGCCGCTCTAACGGGGCAGTCGCCTTGATCAGCTGTCCGTTAAATTTCGCATATCGAGGTTTGATTTCAGCGCATACTTTACAATTGGCCGTCATTTGTCGGATATCATGGATCGAATACGGAAGATTTTTAGATCGTGCCCAATGACTCATGCGAACGATTCCCGGGTGACAAAGATTGTCATGCAGGGTTTTTAGATTATTGACGTCCATATGCGCACATACGCGAGTCAGTGCATCAGCGACTTCATTTTGTTTACCCGGGCGATAAATTATGTCATACTTAAAACAGGACAACTCTAATCTCCAGCGTTCAATCTTCTCATTCTTTATTTTGCTTGAATGGGTTTGATTAAACATAAATGCAACCGACTGTTGATCTGTTATTAGCACGAAGTGCCTACCGATTAAATAGTGACGCCATTTTCGCAATGCTTCAACTATAGCAGCGGCTTATTTTTCTATGGAAGACTGTCGTTTTTCCGAGTCAGTTAAAGTTCTTGAGAAGAACGCTACGGGCTGCCCATGCTGAGAGAGACTTGCAGCAAGAGCGTTTTCTGAAGCGTCAGTTTCCACGGTAAGCGTTGCGTTTTCGTCGATAGCAGATAAGGAAGCTCTGGCAATATTTGCTTTTATTTCATTGAATATAATAATTCCATTGTCGGAAAGTGGAAATGTTTTAATTGAAAGCAGTGGCTTAATCTTCTCCGAGAAATTTTGTATCCATCTGGAATAATGAGCGAAAAGCCCTAATGCTCGTTTTAGCGCAGCAGAATTTTCGGGTGCAGGCAGATCTAGAAGTGGCTTAAGTCGGTTTTCGTCTGGTCGTATAGTATTATTTTTAATAGTATAACCAAGGAGGTTAATTGATTCTTGATTGAATACGCATTTGTTTTCATTTAATGTTAGATTGTATTTAGCGGCAGCTTCCTTGAACTTAGACAGATTGACGTCATGTTCATATTTCGTTTTTCCGCATACTGTGACATCGTCGAGATAAGCAAATACGCCCTTTAAGTCCTCTTTTTCTATGATATAGCTCAAGGCGCGTTGAAATGCCGCAACGCCGTTGGTGACGCCGAACGGAATCCGGGTGAATTGATAGAGTTTACCATTAGCTTCAAAGGCGGTATAGATGCGCTCCTTCTGAAGAATAGGTATTTGATGGTACGCACTTTTTAAGTCGATTTGACTGAAATAATTATATTGGGCAGCTTTCGACACTATTGATTCTATTTTAGGCAGTGGAAAAGCATCTAGTTCGGTGTATCTGTTAATAGTTTGAGAGTAATCTATCACCATCCGCTTCTTGTGCAAACCTCCACCGGCGATAAGAACTTGTGCACGCCAGGGTGACACACTAGGCTCGATGATCCCATCTTCTAGCAGCTTGAAGACTTCCGTGCTTATAAAACGTTCGTCGTCGGCGCTATGCTGTCGTGAGCGGACAGCAATCGGCTTCAAGTGAGGTGCTAAATTTGTAAACAGCGACGCAGCCGGTACTGGTGCTTCCATGACATTACAGATCTTTAGTGGTTCATCGGTTCCTCCAAACTCCAGTTCCAATGAAGAGTGATTTTTAAGAATATCGTGACCGATAATGGCATCGGCGCAAAGATTGTTGACAATAAGAAGAGGTTGATGCTTGTATTGATGCTTTTCTAGTTGAATGTTTACGTAACAGATCCCTTGAACGAATGAAACATGGTTTAACGAAGCCAGTGTGATAGTTTGACGGCTAGGTTTTACCTTTAATTTAAGTATTTCAGCCAGGCTTTTATCTATAAAGCTAACTGAACTACCAGTATCAATCAGCGCTTCTGCCTTAGATCCGTTAATAGTGATTTGTGTGGTAGCCTTCTTTAAGCTGCTTGGAGAGGCAGCAGATATTGCAGACAGTGCGGCATCAGGTCGGGAGTTGTCATTTGTTACAGCGCTGACTCTTAGGGGTTGTCTAGATCGGCAGACGTTAGCGAAATGCCCCTTTTTCGTACAAAGTTGACAGGTCTCATTAGCTGCAGGACATTTTATGCGTTGGTGCACGCTTCCCCCACAAAAGAAGCATCGTCTTCTTGGATTCGAATGAAAGGAGGGCGTTGAAGCTGCTACGTTATTTTCAGATTCAGGTAGAGCGTTGAGATTCAGGGATGAGCTTGCATCGTTGAATACCTTCGTATTTATCCCGGCATCTTCGAGAGAAATTGCTAAATTGACAGCTTCGTCCAATGTAAGATTCAGTTTCTCTAATAGTCGCTCCCTGATCTTCGGGGAAGAAATACCAGCGCAACGCCCCACGCATAGACTGGTTCTGATGTTCTTCTGCAGTAACATTCGTAAAGTGACATTCAAGGGCAAGAAGTTTTAAAGCTTGAATATACTCTTTCACAGTCTCGTCCGCTCTTTGCTTACGAGTAGCCAATAAATGTCTGGCAAGTATTTCGTTTTTAGGCTTAACATAAACCTTCTCTAAAATATTTACTGCATCGTCGTAAGATTTACTTGCTCGTATATACGAAAATATTGTAGGAGAAAGATGATTTACCAGAAGTTTTAGCTTCATTGAATCCGTGGTACTCGAAGTGCATTCTTCGGTTAAAAAATTTTGAAAGGTTGAATACCAATGAGTCCATTTTAAATCGGCCGCGGGTGCACTTGGTTCTTCATCGAATCGCTCAGGGCGAAGGTAGCGTGACATATTCGTGTTGCTCACTTTTTGTGTTATATTTTCATTTGACATTATATTTTATTTTATTTATTTTATTTTATTTATTCGGCAAGGTTACAAAATGTAAATTGTCATTAACATAATAGGATGTGTAGTTATAGTTAGACTGTACTAAATTTACATTTCTATGACTACCATGCACAACTTTCATTTAATGGGTACATACTAAATTTAAATGTTAAACTTATCTAAGAGGAATGTATAATACTAAGATTAAAATTTATAATAAAGAAATAACAAAAAAACATGTGTATTTTTACACTTATCTAACTTAAATTGTAATTGAGATCTTCGTTTTGACTGAACTTATGAGATAGTTTATTAATAGAAAATTTGAACTGATTGAGACTTAAATGAAATATATCAAGTTCACTACAAATCTTGTTATAAGAATTACACATACGTGTTATAGGACTATTTTGTGACACATTATTATTGGCTATCGGGACTAGAAACTGAGCTGGCTTGCGGCAAGGCTTTGAATATATTCGGAAGTTAATGTTACTAATGAGCTCAGAGTCTATTTCGTTATTAATAATTTTATATAGTGTTATTAGTTCATACACATTTCTCCTGCTTTCTAAAGTATCAATTTTGAAGTAGCTCAGTCTTTCCTCGTATGTGGGTAGCTTTCGTTTAAGTCCCAATTTGTAGACTAAAAACCGGAAAAACTTCTTTTGAACAGCTTCTATATGGTCTATGTGTACACTATAATAAGGTGACCAGATGGTGGAGCAATATTCTAGACAGCTTCTAATTAATGCACAATATATTATTAACATACTATTCGGGTCTTTAAATGGTTTCATTGTTCTATAGATAAATCCTGATAATTTATTTGTTTTTCCTACAATATGGTTGTAATGCGCTGTAAATGAGAGCTTTGTATCAAACCATACTCCAAGATCTCTAATAACTGATACTCTCTGAAGGGATATTCCATTTATGTTGTAATATTTAGCTGAATAAATTGATACAAGATATAGACAATAACCATGGGAAACTTGGCTTTATTCAGCTAAAAAATATAATATAGGTACAATTTATCGGCATATTTGACACGATAGAACAATCGCTCCATGGCAACGAGCCATAGAGGTATACATCAAGAGAGATAAATGAAGCATGCATCTGCCGTTCCATTCCAAATTTTAGAGAACATTAAGAATATAAATTTGTGAAACATGTATAAAACAAAATGCAAAACAAACATGCAAAATTAAAATTTGGAAACACATTTTTTATTGAACTATTGAAACAAAGATCAAATCAGAAAGATATGTCTGTTTTATTAATGTGTAACCTGGCGGAAATAACCAACAATGGAAACCCTGTGCCGCATGGATTAGCGGACTACCACCAGGTTACGCATGTAAATTTTTCTGTATATCGATATAAAAAATATTTTTGTTTTGATTTTATATCAATGGTTCAATTAAGAATATAAATTAAATGGTATCTTAGTCTCTTCCATGTTTGCCTCCTTTTATTTAATGTATTGTGTAATTATAATGATGATGTCTATTACTCTTCCGCGGTCCGCTACTGCATGAATTTTTATTATAATGAAAAATTGTAACGAAATGTAAGAAACGTTTCAAGCAGCGACTTCGAACGCGCCTAGTGCGATATATGGATGGTCCGGGGAGAGCTTATGCCCTAAAGAGGGAGTCTTCTTCTATCCTCCATAGTTTAGCGTAGGTAGGTGATCTGATCGCTGATTTTGTTTTTGGGTCCCTGAACCTGAGGCCTAGAGTTGGCTATTTGCAAATACTTGGCCCATCCTCTTTAAGCTCTATTTAAATAGGAGAGTAACGCCATCAGTTGGTGACTAAAATATCGATGGAATTATGAATAGCAATGCGATTTGGGCGAATATGGGTCGATTGCAAAAAAGTTGTACACAGTTAAGGGCTTTAATTAAAACAAAATTAATTGATTCCTTTGTGTGTCGAAAGTTACCCATACATTTTGTACGACTAATAAAATTTAACTAATAACTTGACTAATATAACTTTTGTCACACAAAGGAAGCGATCGTATTTTATGTTAACTAAGCATTTAACTATGTACAAATTATTTGCAATCCACCCATATAGTGAAAATACAGATTCGACACCAACATATTTTAATTCTGAAATTGTTCACAAATATCGTACTTACAACTAAAAATACATAGGTAAGTAGCCTAATAAATAGGGCAGACGAAATCAAAATTAAGTATCCTTGTACACAATGAACCTTTTGGAACCCAAGGGGTAATTTGGTGTTTTTTTTTTTATCATTAGAATATTATTAGGAACATATAGTCCGACAAGAAAGTGTAGAGATTAAAAAGTGGCAATGCTGTAGCGTCGTCGTCCCGTTTTTCTTAGATTGATTAGAAAGGGACGGCACTACAGTATTGCCACTTTAATTTCTACTCTTTTATGTCGTACTGTTACATCATACATGTTTTCAAGTATAAATATTTTTTCCAATTATTGAGATAGGGATATATATTACCTGTTATTATGGTCCCTTATAAGCTTATAACATAACCCTATCACTACATATATCCGTAAGTATTTAAATAAATAAGTAAGTATCTTAAATTGGCATACTTATCATATTTTTATTAACCGACTTCAAAAAAAGGAGGGGGTTCTCAGTTCGGTTGTATGTTTTTTTTTTTTTTTTTTTTAATGTTTGTTACCTCATAACTCCGTCATTTATGAGTCGATTTGGAAAATTCTTTTTAGGTTCATGAATAGACATCTCAAGGTTGGTCCCATAAAATTTTGGTGAAGATCGGATGACGAGATCCATGAGGAATCGAAGGAATTCCTGAAATTTTATAGGCAGTCATAATATTTTTCATATATTTTCTAAAACTATTTAAGTATTTGCATATGGTAGTCATCATCTTCCAATGCTGAACTGATGATGGAAGGTACAACTCCTTAACGGTTAGGAGTTAGGAGATAATTAAAACGAGATGCATGCCTTCAAGACCTCCCTGATCACCCCGCCATAAGTATTTTATATGAATCACTAAAAAGCGAAAAAAAATCTTTTTTAACAAAATAAAGAACCGACTTCAGTAAAACTAAAAATCCAAAAATAACCCGTTCACGTACAGATTACATTTGACTCACCCTTTGAAGTCGGTGCCAAACCTCACGTAAACTTTAATATATAAATATAATAACAGTGGTTTGGGATCGACTTCAAAGGGTGAGTCAAATGTAATCTGTACGTGAACGGGTTATTTTTGGATTTTTAGTTTTACTGAAGTCGGTTCTTTATTTTGTTAAAAAAGATTTTTATCAACTATGGCGATGGAAAAAATATCCATAATAAATGATACTAGCCCGAAGTACGTCGTACATAACCGTCAGAGGAATAGCAATTTTTGCGAATCATAATCGCGTTTGGGAGTTTGGGGCTATCAAAATGGTACCTAAACGAAAGTAAACTTAAAATACTTACTTACATTACTTAAACTTAAAATAGTCCGCATTATTTTAATCACAAGATGAGTTAATTTTTAATATTTATTCATATTATCTAACTCACAACCGTTATTATAATAGTTGACTGCCTAACATAAACTAAGTAACTAAACAGGATAAATAATGTTTGACGGAAAGTTTCAAAAACCTGAGAAATCCCATCCATAAGGGTGAACCACCTACTAAAATATAAACTAAATAACAAACTTTTGCACTGCAATCGCATAGCACCAGGCTAAGCTTTAAATATAATCGTATACAGTCTGACCAAAAAGAGTAGAAATTAAAAAGTGGCAATACTGTAGTACCATCCCTTTCTAATCAATCTAAGATAACGGGGACAACACTACAGTATTGCCACGTTTTAATTTCTACTCTTTTTGGTCGCACTGTAGATGACGACTGCTTAAACAATTTGAGTACAGTCCGTAAGTAAAACTAAAACAATCATCTTTACACGCTTGACTAGTAGATAAAATACGTAAATATTTGCAACTTTACCCATGTTTTCTGGAGTAAATTGGATTCTATATTGATCGAATATCCGGAATATCCATTTATAACTAGAATTATTCATAATTTTAGTCATTTAATGCTTGGGAATGTTAACCATAATAACCACAAAGGCAGTTTGGAATGAAATAGATGAATGAGTATGAGTATGAATTGTATTTTAATGTTAATAACGGCTCCATAGCTCTCCATTAGTCCTACCGTGCGAAAGAAAGTCCGACCCCTGATTATCATAGCACGGTAGCGTGACGTGAGACAGCTATAGAGCCGACATTCATATTAAAATGTAATCCAAAAGTCCGAAGCCTACTTATACTCACATCACACATCTTACACTACAGTGAAACCTCGCAAACTCTTCCAAACAAATCAACTGTCAAGCCATACAAAGTGGGTCAGTTTACATGTATGGTTTGAGAGTTCATTTGCTTCGAAGAGTTAGTGTGGTTTGACTCTACATCAAGATACATGATTTAACACTCCAGTGTCGGTACTTGTAATTACATGTAACACGTTATATCAATATGGAAAAATATCAACAAATAATAAACACATCTTTACGACAGATTTACTGAGTCGTCGTCTGATTTAAGAGAGATTGCACGTATTTACATATAGATTCAATTGTTTCATCCTCATCATCCAATGTAGTTTCTTTTTGAGATCTTTTTGCTTTTCGATAAGTGCTGGATTCTGTATAATTACTATTTTCCTGTACGACCCGTCGAATCCCTTGATCACAAATGCTGTTGACTTGATGATTATTTGCTCCTTCTTTATTCTTTGGTGCAGAATCAATTTGTTCTGTATCCGGAGTTTCAAATTGTAATTCTTCTTTAATATCTTCACTTGGTACTAGAATTTTTGACCTATCAGTCGTCTTATCCGCAATTGCAGTGAGTTCGGTCAGTGACGTCATAATTGTAATCGCTGTAACCTTTAAATTATTGCTACTATTTTCCCCATTTCTCGCTATTGCTTTACCCGGGTAATCTTGAGCATTTTGTGCATTGTCCATTTCAGTCAAGGTACTGACATGTCCGACCTTTAAATACGGATCGCTTTGTTCCGAGTTTTCAAATGTAATTTCTTCTTTAATATCTTCGAGATCAGTTAGCTCTTTATCTGAATTTTCCGATGGCATTTCTTCTTTAACATTTTCGATAGGCAGTTCCATTGGTCCAATAGTCCTATCCGTTATTGCAGTAAGTTCATTCAACGATGTCATAATAGTGATAGCTGTAACTTTTAAACTGTTGCTATTGTTTTCAACGTTTCTTTCTGTGCCATCTGAGTGATTAACGTTTTCTGTATCGTTCATTACAGTTTTTGTGTCTTTTTCAGTAGCCTTACCTAAAAATACGATAACATAGTTTATGACATAATATACAATGATAAGAATGTCGAAAATCGCGAAAACCCAAGTATATGTTTATTTGATACGGAAAATGCAACTTGTATCTGTCGGTGTGCAGTCAGCGTGCAGTGCGAGTATAAATTGTAGCTGGCATCAGCCCTTAACTTATATGATTTTCGCATCATAGTAAAAACGGAATATAACATAGTAAAAACGGAACGGAAAAATATTAAATTGCTTGTATCAGTGTAAGTGTAACTCAGATTATTATTGTATAAAATAAAAAGTATTTACGTTTTGAATGTGGCATACATCCGTCGGCGTTCGCAATGATGCCGGTATTTGCTGCATTTGCCTTTTTTGTGGTCTGAAAATAATAGATGATTATTTATGACTGATCCTTTTCAATTTGATGACATGAGAAACTTATGCACTTGATAGAAACAAAGGTATATTCATTAGAGGAACAATATTTTTGGGACTGAAGCGAGTTTGATATGTACAGTTAAAATTTACATTTCTATGTATCGAAGTTAAAAATTTCGGTGGCGGGAAATAAACAGGTGCGTTTCTATCGGCTAGGTGAGACGAGGCAATACGGAAAATGAAATATTGTCAAACCCATTTTTACCAAAAACTGGCATTAATTTAACATTAATAATTATCCCAATGAACTAACTCGCGTTTGCTATACAAATTCAATTCTAGTTCCGCCCGCCTTATCGGTGGAAAGCACCTCAAACCTCTTTTAGTACGGTACATACCTACATACGATACAAAGTACTCAATAACCATTCTTGGATGTCCTAAATTCCTAATACCTCTTGTTCAAATCTTTTCAGCCGTTATGGCGTGATATGAACACGAATATCCCGACATACATTTTTAAAACAGACAGCTGGGATTCACAATGCTAAAGATAATAGTTACCTGCGCCACTGTCTTCACTGTGCCAGTAGGAAGACCAGGATTGACTAGTTGAATCTTGGAAGTAGCGAGAGCTGGGTTGGGCCCTAACTCGAATGGACCAGCGTAGACCGGTCGAAGATTAGAAGTATCGGGCGCAGCTGGACTGCGAAGACTAGTTGAAACCAGTTTGGAAGTGCGAGGAGCTGGTCTAACCGTGGGCGTACTAAGATTGGTAGAGCCAGGAGTAACTATCCCAACTTTGGAAGTGTCAGGAGCTGGTCTAACAGCGATTGAATCAAGATTGGTCGAGCCAGGATTAACCCGAAGTTTGGAAGTATCTTGAATAGCTGTTACAAGCTTGGATGTACCAGAAGCGGGTCTAACCGCGGTGGTACCAAGATTGGCAGAGCCAGGATTAACTACCCGAAGTTTGGAAGTATCTGGAGCAGCTGTAACAGGCTTGGAAGTACCAGAAGCGGTTCTAATCACGGTTGAACCAAAATTGGCAGACCAAGGATTATCTACCCGTAGTTTGGATGTGTCCGGAGCAGCTGTTACAAGCTTGGAAGTACCAGAAGTCGGTCTAACCGCGGTGGTACCAAGATTGGCAGAGCCAGGATTAACTACCCGAAGTTTGGAAGTATCTGGAGCAGCTGTAACAGGCTTGGAAGTACCAGAAGCGGTTCTAACCACGGTTGAACCAAGATTGGCAGACCCAGGATTAACTACTCGAAGTTGGAAAGTGTCTGGATTAGCTGATATAGGCTTGGAAATACCAGAAGCGGGTCTAACCGCGGTTGAAACACGTTTGGCAGAGCCAGGATTAACTACCTGTCTTTTGGATGTGTCTGGAGCAGATGTTACAAGCTTGGAAGTACCAGAAGCGGGTCTAAACGCGGTGAAAACATGATTGGCAAAGCCGGGATTAACTACCCGTAGTTTAGATGTGTCGGAAGCAGCTGCTACAAGCTTAGAAGTACGAGAACCTGGTCTGACTGCGATGGAACCAAGATTGGCAGAGTCAGAATTAGCTACCCGAAGGTTGGAAGTATCGCGAGCAGCTGTTAAAAGCTTAGAAGTACCAGAGGCAGGTCTAACCGCGGTGGAGGTGGTTCCAAGATTGTTGGAGCCAGGATTAACTACCCGTATCTTACCTCTACCTTTAGATGTGTATGGAGCAGCCGTTACACGTTTAGAAGTACCAGAAGCCTGTCTAACCGTGGGGGAACCAAGATTGGCAGAGCCAGCATTAACTAAGCGTCGTTTAGATGTGTCTGTAACAGCCGTTACAAGCTTTGAAGTACCAGCAGCGGGTCTCACTGCGGTAGAACCAAGATTGGCAGAGCCAGGCTTAACTACCCGTATTTTAGGTGTGTCTGGAGCAGCTGTTACAAGCTTAGAAATACCAGCAGCGGGTCTCACTGCGGTAGAACCAAGATTGGCAGAGCCATGATTAACTACCCGAAGTTTGGAAGTATCTGGAGCAGCTGAAACAGGCTTGGAAGTACTAGAAGCGGGTCTAACCGCGGTGGAACCATGATTGGCAGAGCCAGGATTAACTACCCAAAGGTTGGAAGTGTGTGGATCAGCTGTTACAAGCTGGGAAGTATCAGGGGCTGGTCTAAATAATGTTGACCAAGGTAGGACTGATTCTGGTGTAGGATTATGGACTAGCTCATTTGAACCAAGGTTGAGTGAACCAGGATTAACTAAATCCCATCTAGACCTATATGGACTGGGATTGGTTGGGACTTTAGTTGCACCAAGATTGGATAGACCAGCGTTCATTTGTGCAGGATTGCGTAGGGAAGGATTAGGTCTTGACTCAATTGGAGCAAGGCTGATTGAACCAGATACAGGCACATTTTTGGAAGAACCTGGGTTAGATGGTTTGCGTCTTGTTGGATTATCATTGGCAAGTCCATGTTTTTTTGGACCGGTTCTGCTTGTTACAGGATAAGCTGATCCAGTTACTTTTGAACCGGAATTGACAAGGTAAGGCTTTTTTGGTATTGTCGCCGTGGCTGTGTGTTCACCGGAGGTAATCAATGACAAAGTTTGGTTTGCATCATCGTCTGAAAAAGAAAGAAAAATAACTTCAAACCATATCCAAATGGATGAAGCTGAAATTCCAGAAAACAAGGATTTCTACAAGCGTTCCAACCATTGTGATTGATTAGGCATCGGACTTATCATAGCACGGTAGGATTTTAGAAAGCTATGGAGCGGATACTGGCATTACAATTTTTTTTTACAATGTAATTCATACTAGTTAAATATACTTTAGCATAACAATGTAATTCATACTAGTTAAATATAAGTACTCATGGGATGATAATAATTTAATACATTTATTATGGGTCAAAAATAAAACATATAAAATAACAAATTTATGGGATTAAAACTAAAAACTAAGCTAAACTAAGGATTAGCAAATATTTATAAAACTAAGACCTCTAGGTAGGGTGTCCATGACGCAGGCAGCATTCCCACGCTGTACCTATGCCTATGGAAAGCCTTTGCGCGAGAAAACTGCCCGCGCGTGGGTCCCCTGTTGCCTCCCTCAGGCGCTTGCTGAGCTCCCCGTGGAGTCCACGCACACCCTGGCCCCACGGACCAAGTGTCTCGACGCCAAAAGCGATGAAGTCGTATTGGGCGCCGAGACAGCTGTATTTATTTATTTTGATACGCTCCCGCGCGTCCGCCGCCGCGCCCTTGCGCCTACTCGTGGCCGGGAGATAGGATGCCGCTACCAGCGTTGCCAGATGGTTACATTTGTTACATTTTTCGTAACTTTTGACCCTCTCATAACATGTAAGTAACTTTTGATTTCTGAGCACATATCGTAACTTTACAATAGTTTTTGTTAAAAATTTTGAAGTGAGAACATTAGAGTGTACAAAGATATTTCTGTTATATATTTTTTCCTGAGAGTATATATATGCTATTTGGACCCAAAATCTGCGTGTAGTTTATTTTTACGTCATATACTTTTCAAGATATAATTATTTTTAAACCTCAATGTGTAGTCCGAAGGCATACAACATTATTTTGGTCTATATATTAGTAAGGCAAATTTTTAACACTACGCACAGCTTCACGTCACTCCGCGTGCCGGAACACGCAGCATGGAAAGCCAACCTGGCGGATCGACCTGGTTAGGTTTGCGGGAGCAATTGGATGAGGGCGGCGCATGGCCAATCGTTGTGGAGAAATTTTTGGAGGCCTTTGTCCAGCAGTGGACGGCTGATATGATGAATATGACATTATTCGTCATTGGCCATTTTTTTAAGAAGTGACGGCTTTTTTCTTGGTGTTACAAACTTATTTAGGATCACATTTGCTCGTAAAAGTTGTTATTACATGCAGGTGTACTGAAGGACAAAGGCCTTTATAGTTCCTGCGGGAGTTATGGATTGCTATAACTCCCCATTTGATTCATTATCATTACATTATTTCAGACTAACAAGGTTTCAATCCAGCCAAGGTTTTTGTATTCAGTATTTTATGCTTTCATAGTTGGTACCTTTGGAACCCTCGGTACGCGAATCAGACTCGCGCCGGTTTTTTTTTATTAAAATCAAAATAAACGCAACTTATGACACAATGGCTCTGGCAACACTGTCTTTTATTTTTCATTAATATGGCGGCGAGTTGTCTCGATTATAGTTGTAAACCAGCGGCTTGTAAGCCGGTAGTAACCGAAAGCAGCGGCTAGAAACGAATAACCAGCCGCTTGATACCCGACTGACTGTAGATACCCGACTTGAGCATCAAATAAAGAAATTATTATTTTTTTTTTTGTTAAACTCTTAATTTTGTTATACAGTAGCACTTATTATGTTCTTTTTTAAAAAAAATAGACCCCGAAGACACCATTTGTACCTACTAATTTACTTAATTCAGATACGAAAAGTAAACTATGAAACAACGTTTGTGTTCAGGTGGCGGTGTATGAAAATTATAAGAATAAAGGTAGCTAAATCAGTTTATTTTGGATCTAATCATCATTGTAAACCAAACGCGGGAATCTCGCGCGGCAGGATAAATGCGTGTGGGGGGCTGAGGGGTGCGCGGGGCATGCGGGGATGAGTGCGCGAGGCTCGTTGCGTTGGTGCATTATAGAAATACAACTAAATGCTTACTATTACTAGGTAACTGATAAATACCTATTTCCAATTCATCTCTCACAAATAAATTATTAAAATAGTCCTATTCCACTGCTCTTTCACATTTTGTAAGAGAATTTTGAGTTTTTAACACTTAATACAGATGCAAATGTCATTGTTTATGTCTATTTATGTTAAATAGATCCTATAGTAAATAAATGAAAAGAAAAATAACAAAAACAAACATTGAATCATGCGAATATGTCAATGAAATGTAAGCAGCCGTTTCCAGCCGCTTGTTATCGCTAGAAATGATAATAAGCCAAATAAGCCGTTTCTAGCCGCTGGGCTAGAAATGTTAGCAACCAGCTTCGCATCTATAGTCTCGATTGAGTCTGCTTTAAGTGCAAATTTGCCTATAACTGTCGTATAACAACTCAATGAAGAGTAATTTAAAAACATGGCGAATGTTCGTAATATTTTTTTAAATATTATGTCAACAATATTTATGATATGTGATGCTTTTCAAGGGGCATTGTGAAATTAAACAATTTTGGTAGACATTTACAATAAAAATGACTTCCCCGGCGAGTACACAAACAATATTTTATAATAAAACCAATATACGATTTTCGTTTACGAAATAGTGTTAAGTACATTAAAATGAATTAGGAATACTTAAGTGTAGACATTTTTTTATCACAATAAAACAAAACACACCAACCGGCCGATACAACGAAGAGATATTTTTTTATAAAAAGTACTTATAACCAATAACTAAGAACATTAGTAGTGCGTTATAAACAATATTACTCTAGTAATATACTTATGTCAGATACTAATAAGATTATTTGTGTTTAAAAATGTGTAGTCTCAGAACATTATAGAAGCAATTGCGCGTCTGCAAGTGTATTATAGGGCTTTCTGACATTCTGTGAGTTGATTATAAGAGCATTATAAGCAAATAATGCTCCTATAACTGCGCCCAAATCCCAGGCTTGTAGCAAACTACAAGTATCTTATAAAGTAGTCTTGAAGAATACAATAAGTACTGATTTTGCTAGTTGGCTAGTGTGTCTGCGCACGTCGCGTCCCACACCAGCGCGCGCCCCATCCTCCATGGTATTAAAGACATCCCGCCAGGGCGCTTGCCGTCATCCCGAACGATCTGTGGCTCGAGAGCAGCTGGAACGTTGACACTGACGAGTGCCCTTCTTAGGATGTCGTTGAGAGCGGCATGGCGAGAGTAGGTACTCATAGGTATGTTTAATTCGCAATTTTCAATTTATAGTCAAGGACAAAGTCAAAAGAACATACAAAGACTTAATTTGTGCAGGCATTGTTTTTTCTTCATAATAAAATACGTCAATAATTGCGCCTTTTTTCATGTTTTGTTTATATAAATGGAATATCCAGAAAATGAAATCGACAATTCACATAGTTGATTAAATCTATGAGTTTGTAAGATTTTTTTTATTTTTTTTTATTTATAATTTTAGCAATTTAATACTTAGGAATTTTAACCACAATAACCGTAAAGGCACTAGAATGAAACAGTTTAAAGTCAATATCGGATTCATTGCTCTTTAACATCTTACCGTACTATGTAAAATCCGATGCCTAATTGTTACCAATATCTTGCAAGTATACTTATTGCATGCTTTCTACTATGTATCCTATCATCAAAGAATAAATTTTAATCCGAATTTAATTGGTATAAAACATCCGAAGGCCAATCCAATCTTACAAACATATTGTAACTGAATTGGAAACCCTACATTTATTGCTACAATACTTTTTTATCCACAAACTTGACTTCTATAATTGACAACATTTCATATTTTTAAGACTATCATTTTATTACTTTTCTGAATTCTGCTTAAAAAGATGAAGTAATCTCTGTTTTTATTTATTTTCTGAGATGATTATTTATTTTATTATTAATTTATAAAAACATACTTATTTTAAAATGTGGCAACACCAAAACCAGAACTTAATGGAACGGTTACTTTAGTCGGTTTTCTTATTAAAAAAAAACTTAATAAAACTCGGTATGCATCTGTCATCTGGCAACGTCAAATAAAAAAAAATATTTTTTCGCTCTTTGGTTTAGACAACAACCCTATTCAGCCCGTATTGTCTTAGATTGCAGTTATTTGATGTATTTTCTTATATTTCTTTAAATACAGAAGAATAAATTCAAAGTTTTTTTTAAGGTACACGACATAAAGCCCTGTCGATCTCTATATTAATTTCCACCTGTTAGAAATATGAAATGTTGTCAATTATCACATAGTTTAGAGACTTGTTAAACCTACTGTAGATATTCAGAACACGGAACGTATTATTATTTATTATTACTTTAACCTTTTTGGCGCCAAAATTGGCAAATCATGTCGACGGAAAAGTGTGCCACGGACGCCAGTTTCCTGTAAACCGTCCGCCACTAGGAGTAATAAGTTACATTTATAACTAAATTCCTAACGTCTATTTCTAGGAATCGAAATCTAATTACAGAAAATTAACCATTTTTTTTTAAATCATTATTGCGAGTAATGATGTAGGTGGATGTAGACAATCCAATCTCTGTTTAAACTTACCATCGCTATCTTCTACGGTAATGACGTCGTATTTCGGCTCTATAAGGATGACATCATCTTCACAGTCATCTAAAGAAAAGGTACATGTAAATGTATATCGTCCACAATGGTGTTTTGTAATCTATAAGACGGTACGTTATACACTAATATGACAGCTGCAATATTTAATTCCTAAATCACAAAACACCCAAATCGTCATAGATGTACCAATAAAATTTGAGGACTTCCTTCGATTCCTCATGATGATCGTCATCAGATCTTCACAATTTTTTTATGGGACCGTACAAAAAAAAATCCAAATCGGGCAACAATAAATGATGTAGTTGAGTCGTTTGTGTAGTCGGTTGAAAATTGGTCCTGCCCCAATAGTAAAAGCATGATAATATAATATCCATCAATATTTACCTGTAGTAGGAGGGCCAGTCAATTTGAAATACTTCCCATCATTGATATCTTTAATGACATTTTTTAAAAATTGATTATCTTTTTCCTTTGGATGCAACGCTCTGAATTTACTTTCTATGTCTTTGTTCGACATATATCCTGAAAGATAGACATAATACACCAACAAGAAAAAAAAAGCACTCGAAACCTTTAATTTAACAATGATAGGCAATAGGCGGTCTTATCGCGAAAGAGCGGTATATTTCAGAGAACCTTAAGGCTTCCAGACAACATAATTCAAAGGATTTATTTCAAACTAGGAATATTTATAATGTTCTTGGGTTGAGAGTGATTTCATAAAGGATTTTAATGTATTTTGATAATTCTTCTTCATATTTTGACGGGTGTATTAAAAAAATTGGGCAAGTGGGAGTCCGACTCTCGCATGAAGGGTTCCGTACCATAATCTATAACAAGTTTGTTGTATGGGAGCCCCCCTTAAATATTTATTTTATTTTATTTTTAGTATTTGTTGTTATAGCGGCAATAGAAATACATCATCTGTGAAAAATTCAACTGTCTAGCTATCACCGTTCTTGAGATACAGCCTGGTGACAGACGGACGGACGGACGTACGGACGGACGGACAGCGAAGTCTCAGTAATAGGGTCCCGTTTTTACCCTTTGGGTACGGAAACTAAGAAAAGAGAAACTTGTTTTTTAAAAAAAAGACGCTAATTTCAAAATTCACAACCATCTTTTTTACGTCCTCGCAATTCTCGCAAACTGTAGTTTTACATTAATATCGACTCCATATCTTTCTAACGTCCTACCGTCCTCTGGGAGAAGTCCGATAACTATAAACAATATGTCTTACCGATGACTATAAACAATACATGATTTTATATCTACACGCCCCGGCTTCGCACGGGTACAATGCCGATAAATTATACATACAACCCTCCTATTAAAACACTCTATCTTTAAAAAAAAACCGCATCAAAATCCGTTGCGTAGTTTTAAAGGATCTAAGCATACATAGGGACAGTCAGACAGCAGGAAACGACTTTGTTTTATACTATGTAGTGAAGTGATAAAATTGAAGAATGCTCTTACCTTGCCCTTTCACTAAATCCATCAACGTGTGTCTTAAAATACATTCCAATACTGAAATTTGTATCGAATGGTTATTCTTAACGATTACTCTTTTCATATCTCTAACAAGTCGTTTGATCACTAAGTAAAACTTAGGATTTTTCGGCACGGCTTTTTGTGAACTATCAACATCTATTATTATAGGTTCATTCGGTTCTATTATCATTACATCTGCAATTTCCTCTACATCTTTCTTATTCTCACGCGTTTTAAATTTATCTTCATTTTTATCATTGTTGTTGGTATGGTTTTTCGGAGTGTCTGCATTCGAGTCTTTGGCATTATCGGAGGTTCCTTCTCCTTCTTTGCTAATTAAATTTGATCCTGAACTGGTTTTTTCCTGTAATTCATCATCTTTCTTTTCGCCAATAATGTTTGCATGATTGATAATCTGAAAAGTTGCCAAGAACACCTTAACAAATAATTATAAAATCTAGATAAAATAATGCAAAAATATATAATACATATATAAATAAATATCAGACCAAATCCCAAGTTAAGCTCTTTTAGGTTTGTGTTATGGGCACTAGACAACGATATACCTAGTTATTTCGAGTTCATCACACAAATATTTGTCCTTGCTGGGATTCGAACCTAGGATCACAGACTCAGTATAGTAAGGCACGTTCACTAACACCACCAACCGCGTCAATATTTAAAATGATAAAATTATTATTAATAATATAATTATTTAAGCAATCTGAGTAGTCTATTACTAAATAATTTTGATTTTCTAATTATTTATAGAGCATAAATAGAGGACTATAGACACTCTAGCACAACTGTGATACACGACTCTTTTTCGCGCGAGATATATCTATCTATTTCTTTCTGTGCAGTACTGTGAGAGAGTGACAGGTGACGCTATGTCGCGCGACAAGAGATGAGCTGGAATACTTTAGTAAAACAGTTTTAAGTGTGTAACGTGTGTGTCCACTTAAGCGGAAACGTGCAGTATCGACCATTCACAAAAGTGAAGAGGGGCTGAGATGAGATACAGATTTCAACTCCGGTGATTGGTCCATTCCGCACGTCACTCCGCTCCGTTTCAATGGAGACGCGAGCGACGTCCAATATGATCACCTGACTGAATCACCCAGATAATTGAATTGGCCGAATATGTCCAGTGAGATCACCCAGGTGATCCTATTGGATGCCATGTCCAGCACGATCATCTGGGTGATTTTAGTATATTATAGGGTATAGATATGCTTATAAGCACATTTTATAAAACTGTTACCAGTGTGTATATTATGATCCTATAAACATTTAGTAAAATGTTCACTTCTATTACCGTCTTAATTCTTTCTTCTATAGGATGTTTAATCCTATAACTATTATAGAAAAAGTTACTATAGGAAAACAAATTTATAGGACTGATTTAATCCAGTCGCTGCTTTTAAAAGATTATTGGCACTAAACTAGCATATTATAGGATTGCTACAAGTAAGTTTTACTTATAAGCGTCTTGCACTTGCTGTTAATAGTGAGTACGGAGTGCGGGTCAGAATCATCTAATGAATGACAGTGATACGGGTGAAATCTGTGATGGTTCCGTACTAAAAAATGCCTGTGAAGATGATAATTTAACAATGAAGATAATTTTAAAATGTATGGTGCTAATTTTACCTTTGACCTAAATTCAAGAAAGTCACTACCTATTTAAGGAAAATGTTTATTTTAAAATAAACACACAATATGTTAAGGATATATAATTTAATTTCCGTGCAAATCACCATTGCTACCATACAATTAGCTGGCCAGAATATACTTGTTGGTGCTACGGTTGACATTTTGTAACCTACCTATTAACGTATATTTATTTGTACGTTTATACAACGCACATCTTTAGTACCAGTTATTTAAAAAAATACAACCAGATAGAGAACCTCCTCTTTTTTTAAGTCCCTTGAAATATTACCCTGAATATTCAATAGCGTATAATTATGATTGATCTCCTATCAATGTTATCTCGGTATTCTCGGTTCACTTTAGTCAAAAAGAACCCTAAAGATAAAAATAGCGATGTTAATTATTTTCTATAATAGCATCACATAGAACAAATGGTTTTATAATGGTTCTGACGCGTGCAATTAAATTGCATCCGATCTGCCATAAGCGCAATGGCTACTTTGTTAATATAATTACCGAAAAAATAATCAATTTTATAATATGTAATATTAAAATATTCACGAGGGGCATGAAAATCAGCTTTCTAGCGTAATGTAAATTATCAATAAAATTAATTCTGCCAGCTAAGTATCTGGGCATACTTCGCTAAATAACGTTGTTAATTTAACACTTAATCACATTTTGGAAACTGGATATATTATGGTTAATACTTACACTTCCATGTTTTACTTAATTTTTATTATGACACATCACTCGGCACGAAGTAAAAACAAACGTTTTGTCCTATAGCGCTATTCCCGCTGGCCACAAAAGGATCATTACTCCAGTAACATGCGCCAGATCGTTATAGGACTAATTATGCTTATTAAGTGCGTTTACCGGATACTTATTGGACCATTTTGTCTTGTAAGTGCACATAACAAGATGTTTTTAAAATTGAATCGCACTCTACTACTCTTATAAAACTACTATAAGACGTAATAGCACTATAAACTGCGCCAAAACACGGTCTTGTAGTAGTTTATTGGAGCTCTATAGGACTAATAAATACATGGTCCTAGAACGTTTACACAACTGAATTTTGCTACTTGGGATGTCCACTAAAATCACCCAGATGACCGTGCTGGACATGGCATCTAATAGGATCACCTGGGTGATCTCACTGGACATATTCGGCCAATTCAATTATCAGGGTGATTCAGTCAGGTGATCTTATTGGACGTCGCGGAGACGCACCCTTACAGGCGTGATGGTAAGCGTGATATTTACACGGGCGTTGGCAATCGCGAAGGGTGTGTGGAAGGTTTGAAGGTGTGTAGGTAACAGGGTAGTAAAAAAGTGTGTAACATGAAATGTGTATTTATTGTGGTCGTTTGGCGATATCAAGGTACATACATTTTGTTCTTCCATAGATTGGTCTGCCACATCTGAACTTGTCTTATCTGCTGCATTTATGGGATTTGTAGAAGCTACAAAAAACACAAAGCCAAAAAAATTATAGTCGCTCGATTTGTTGATCTTTTCATGTCAATTTGTTTTCTTTCTTCTTAAAAACGGTTATCATTAAAAGAAATTGTCCGATTTTCGCTTCCACAAAAATATCGTTGCTTTTTTGCGTTTGTCCGAAAACTAATTTCTATTTTTTCGGACAAACGACTACTTTTACTAAATATGAAACGGTAAAAAGAAAAATTAACGATACCTGTCAGCGGCTTTTCGGAACTTTCTTTTCCTTCTTTGCTGGTTAAATTTGATCCTGAACTTGTTTTTTCCCGTGTTTCATCATCTTTGTTTAAGTCAGTAATGTTTTCATGTTCGATGCACTGCAAAATAGGCTAGTTGCTTATGTTGTATGTAAAAACTAATATTTATTTCGTATAGTATTTGACATAGGAAACCTAAATACTTATATATATTTTTCAGTTCATAAAAGTAGAAGATGGCTACACAAATTGAAATTGAAAATATGATTTTTATTCTGTATTTTGAAATGCTTAAAGCGCTGTCCGCAATTTTCATCCCTGATAGAGACGTCACCAATCCAGTAAAACAAAAACTAACAACGTCATTCGCATCATAAATAAGAGTGTATAGCTGGTCTTTATTTACGGTAACGCCTGCGTCACGCCACAGATAAGCTGAAGACAAAAATGGCGGAGGTCGTTTTTGTCTGTTAATGAAATTTCCATTTGAAATAAATAAAATCTAGCTTTCTAGCTCAATAAAAAACACAACACATTTTTAGTGCTAGTAAGATAATTATTAACCATATCAAATATATTTAAAAAATGGGTCAAGTAGCCTATTGACAAGTATACCTTAATGTATAAAAGCATTCAACATATTAAAATTACATCATCATTATCATCAACATCATCTAGTGAATGTGAATAAAATAAGATAAAAATAATTAATTTGAACGATTATTTGAGTTCATCACAAATATTTGCCCTTGCCGGGATTCGAAACCAGAACCAGTAGGCACTACCACTGCGCCAACCGCGTACATAAATAATAAGATTAATAATAATAATTTAAGCAGGCTATAGAACTATAGGTACATACATGTTCTTCCATAGATTGTTCTGCCACATTTGAACTTGTGTAATCTGCTGCATTTATGGGATTTGTAGAAGCTACAAAAAATAAAACATATAAAGCCAAAAAATGTATAGACACCCGATTTGTTGATTTTTTATGTCAATTTATTTTCTTATCTCTCAAAAACGGTTACCTATCTGAAACACTAAAATGTTAGTCCGATTTGCAATTCGACTAAAACTATTCGACGAAATATCGTAACGTTTTCGTTTGTCCGTATATTAATTTCTCATTCCTACGTGTAGGAAAATATGTAGGTAAATTATTGTTTTGTACTGAATTTGTAAACTTTTTTGGTGTGCAAATTGTGCAATAAAGCATTTTGTATTGTATTTGTAGGCATTAGTTGTTTGGGTTGTTTAACCATTCGACTACTTTTCGGACAAACGATACTTTAACTAATCGTGAAATAGTAAAAACATAAATATAGGATACCTGTCATCGGATTTTCGAAACTTTCTTTTCCTTCCTTGCTCGTTAAATTTGATCCTGAACTTGCCTTTTCCTGTAATTCATCATCTTTGTTTAGGCAAATAATGTGTTAATGTTCGATGCACTTAAAAATGGGCAAGAATACCTTAATACATATTTTATAAATAATTATACTTATTCAATATATTTATACATAGATAACTAGAGAACATCCATGACCCAGGAGCAAATATTCGAGTTCATCACACAAATCTTTGCCCTTGACGGGAATCGAAGCTAGGACCGCCGCACAGTACGCAGATTCACTACCATTGCGTCAATAAATAGTATGATTTATTAAATAATATGGACTACAGGTACATACATTTTGTTCTTCTGTAGATTGGCCTGCCACATCTGAACTTGTCTTATCTGCCGCCTTTGCGGGATTTGTAGAAGAAACTACAAGAAACACACAATGTCAAAACCAATTATAAACACTCGTATAGTTGAGTTTATTAAATAGACGTTTAACAACATAAGTACGTTTCGGTATAACGGTTTTGACAAAAACTAATCGACAAACATAGTTGTATTATTTTTTCGCTTCTCCGAAAATTCATTCTAAATTATGTCACAACGTTATTCGGACAAACGACACTTTCAATAAACATCAAGTGGTAACAAGAAAAATTAACGAAACCTGTCATTGCATTTTCAAAACTTTCTTTTCGTTCTTTGCTAGTTAAATTTGATCCTAAACTTGTTTTCTCCCGTAATCCATCATCTTTATTTTTATTTTCATGCTCGATGCACTGCAAATTTGACAAGAATACCTTAAATAAATTATAAATATTTTTAAAAGCAATATATTAAAATTAAATAATCTTCACTGAATCTAAATAAAATGATATAAAAATAATAATAATTAATGTCCGATATGTGTGTATATATATATATATATATTTATACACACATATCGGACACCTCACACAAATCAACCTAGTCCCAAATTAAGCTACAGTACAATAGGTTTGTGTTTTTGGCACTAGACGACGGTATGCACATTACACACTCGTATAGATAAATAAATATATACTTAAATACTAAGAAAACTCAAGAACGCCGGCTCAGTAGGCAGCTTCAGTGCCAATGCGCGAACCATATCGATGTACAATAAAGATTAATAGTACCTAATAATGTAAGCAGTCTATAGAACTATAGGTACATACATTTTGTTCTTCCTTAGATTGGTCTGCCACATCTGAACTTGCTTTATCTGCTGCATTTATGGGATTTGTAGAAGAAACTATAAAAAAACACACACAAGATTTAAAAAATATATAGACACTCAATTTGATGATATTTTTATTAACTTATTTTCTTATCTCTTAAAGCGGTAAACTATCTGAAACACTAAAAATACTAATACGATTTTTGTTTCCACAAAAGCTTTTCAACAATTATCGTTGTTTCTTTTTCCGTTTGTGCGAAAATTATTTTTTAATTCTTACGAGTAGGCATTAATTGTTTCGGACAAATGATACGTTTACCATTAAACGGTAAAATACAAATTAGGAAATCTATCATCGGACGAACGATTGTAATTATAATAGTTTCGGACAAATAAAATTCGGTCAACGATTTTTAGTGTTTAAGACAGGTTACCTTTAATTTAAAAATCCTTTCGATCTATAAAACTTAATTCAATTTTAAAAATTACCTGCAGGAGTTTCATTCAGCTTTGAAATGAACTCTAATATTTCTCTAATCAACAATACTTCATTTTCTTTGGGATATTGTAATTTATATTTACGCATGACCTCACCAATATCACCTTCATTTCTTACCCTCACTAGGGGCTCCACTCTTTCTCTAACTAACTCTTCTAACGTCTTTTCCAATAATAACTTGTTTGATTCAGATATTGTAATACTATCTTCAAGAATCATTTCATGCAGTGTCGCAAGAACTAGTAACTTAACATTTTGTGTGACGGATTCTATTTTTAATTGCAGCAGTTCTTCTTTTCTTATTTCACTGTTAGCAAATATATTTTTTTCTTGGTTTTCTTTTTGGTTTTCAGTTTTGTCCACTGTTTCATTTCCACCGTCATTGATTCTGTTGAAATCTTTAGAATTCTCATTTGGAACACTCGCTGCTTGTTTGTTTTTAACAGTAGGACTAACCATATTTATTTTGTTACCATCTTTATTTCTAAATATTGTGACATTAATCCTTGGTGATTCATTAGCTCCATCCTGTGACCTAAAATGTATAAAGAGTTAGTAAGGAGAACAAAACTTTCCTGAAAATTATCTGGGATTATTAAAACACTGAAACATTTTATAAAATAACGAAAAGTGAATCTCAAAACTTAGCAATGCTTATACTATGGGTAATTGGGTACTAGACGAAGATATACCTACAAAAAACCGGCCAAGTGCGAGTCGGACTCGCGCACCGAGGGTTCCGTACAAACACTTTCCATCCCTAAGTGGTTAAGTTAAGTTTGCACCTGGTATGTATAGCGCCCCATATAAATTAGGTGCAAAGTTAGGTATTATTATTATTATTATTTTTTTAATAGACAACCTCACACAAATCGATCTCGTCCCAAATTAAGCTCAAGAAGGCTTGTGTTATGGGTACTAGACGACGATATATTTACTTATATAGATAAATATATACTTAAATACATAGGAACAACCATGACCCAAGCACAAATATTCGAGTTAAAAGTTAGGTATTAAAATATTAAAAAAAACTACTTACTAGATCTCGTTCAAAACAATTTTCGTTGGTAGTTTTTATAGTAATGTACATCATATGTTTTTTTTAGATTTTTCATTTTCTTATTTTAGAAGTTAGAGGGGGGGAACCAACTTTTTTCCACTTTGGAAGCGTCTGTCACGCAAACTATTCGGTTTAGAAAAAAAATATTTTAGAAACCTCCATATCATTTTTGAAGACCTATCCATAGATACCCCACACGTATGTGTTTGATGAAAAAAAAAAATTTGAGTTTCAGTTCTAAGTATGGGGAGCCCCCAATATTTATTATTATTTTTTTATTTTTGCATCAAAATCTTAATGCGGTTCACAGAATACATCTACCTACCAAGTTTCAACAGTATAGCTCTTATAGTTTCGGAAAAAAATGGCTGTGACATACGGACGGACAGACAGACATGAACATGACGAATCTATAAGGGTTCCGTTTTTTGCCATTTGGCTACGGAACCCTAAAAATATACCGTCTGTTGACAACCAAAACTCACTAAGTAACAAATACCTACTTAAAACAAAGCTCGTATCTCAGTATCAATGTACTAACTAGATACGAGGTTTTGAAGAGTAGTGATAGAAATTTTAGTGACTTTTGATTGCCACCAGGCGATACATAAATATATAGATAATAACATCCATGATCACACGAATATTGGCCCTCGCCGGGATTTGAACCCAGGACTGCCCGCTCAGTAGGCAACACAAATTGCGCCAACCTCGTCAAAGCTCATTACCATTCTCTAGCCGCGTGGGATCCTACAGGATTAGGCATAATAGCAAGCGGGTCACGTCTATCTGGGGTCCTTGATCTCTGGACCCTAGAGTCCCAGTGTGGCAGAACTGGGGAGTCATCGACACGCATGCGATTACTTGATTCAGAACGGCGGTTATGTGCTCTCTCTATTTGAACTGCGCGCTCTGTAGACCTTCGCTCTATATAACGGGACCGTGACGTCGATCTACGGTCTCTAGAAACTCTCTCCCGAGAAAGTGTGTGGTATCCATAGTCTCTTTCTTTGGACATTGATCTTCTTTCTCTACAGACAAACGAAACGTTATGTTATCTATACTATTATAAAATCTTAGATTTGTATTGAAAATCAGCTTTCTATGGGGGTCATGATTTCAAGAAAAATCTTAATAGTGTGATGCAGGATCGTTATTTTGTTTTATATGAGCATCGCGGCGCCGTGCCAACCTAGCTCCATCTGTTTTCCTAATTTCCTTTGTCATCGCATCACGCTGAAACGGCTGGACAAATTTTAACCAATTTTGGTACAGGGATAGCTGGACATCAAAAGATGGTTACCTAATTACCTATAGGATACTTTTTATTCAATATTTGCAGGTCTATTTTTTAGACAAACAAACATACGTAGATACATAATCCTGATCTGGATCCACAGAAGATCAGCGTCGTGGTGCTTGTTGAGTGGACTCCATTTTTCAAGCAGGTCACCGTTTAGATCATAGAATTAGTATAGTTTAAGTTGAATTTCATAAAAAAATGTAAGTCACTTATTTAAATGTAAAATGTAAAGCCTGACCAGAAATATGTGAGGATGCGCCATATTGCGGAATTTCACTGAAACTAATTTCTTACACTGGCAATGATATTATGATGGTTTGTCAACAACGTCAATGTCAATCGTGGTGGTTACTTTAAAAGACAAATATTTAAAATTATCCAAAGGAAATTCCGAAACCCATTCATAGCCGTGAACGTAAGATTATAAATAAAGTGCACACGTGTTTACTACACGAATAACAGTCAGGAAAACAGTGAATTCCATTAAAATGATATTACGAGGTTAACAAAGCAGAACTGACAGGTACTTAAACTAATGTCATTATAGTGGGTTGAGATCAGTTGGAAAATTGTTGCCATATAAATCTTATAAATAGCGCCCTCTTGACAATCCTCATATATTTCTGGTCAGGCTTTAATTGGTTTGCAAAATAAATGTATCTTCTTCTTCTAAAATACAACATGAACACTGACCTGCCTCGCTCCCGTGACAAACGCCTTTGATGTCCGTAAATTCTTTCTTGCGACACTGTCCTTCGGTCTCTACGCCTTTCATTTGATTGAGACCTTCCTCTATCATGACCCTCGCGTGAAGATTCCGGGTCTTTACAAGGTCTCCTAAGATAAATCCTTTCATTTGAATCTGATCTATCCCGCGATTGACTTCGGGCTGTCTTACCACGATCAAGCGACCTTAGGTCTCTAGAATCTCGCGACCTTGAGCGAGAATCTCTGACACGCATATCGTGCGATAGAGATCGGCGTTCTTTTGAGCGAGACCTTAAATGCCTGGTTCTATGCTCATTCTTCACGAGAGGGTCTCTAGAACGTTTACGGTCCTTCGTGTCCACGTGTGCTCGTGATCTTGAACGTCGGTGTCTGGAGCCCGACCGACATCCCCTGGATCTTGGACGGCGGCGTTTCGATTTCGACGTTGTCGCTTCGTGTTCCGAGTCGCGGCCCTCCTTTAATAATAGTACATTACTGGAGACGCCGGGAAGGGCTTGCCGGGTGAGTCCCGTAGAGTCCGAGTAGCCCTTTTCACGGCTAGGCATGTATGGTGCTTTTCTCAAACATAAGCAATGAAATAAAAAATACACCACTCAAAAAAACCATAATTCAGCTGTTCAGCCAGTTCATGAACACAGACGCCATGTTTAAAAAATATCCTTCCCGGCTTAGGCCTTCAATATTGTATAAATTTGTTTACAGTTCTCTCGAGTTGTTCCGACCGAAACGTGACACTTCGAAGCCTGTTTTTACGCACGTTATGACGATATTTCATTGCATGTTTGAGAAAATTAACATTAATCAATCAGAATGTTTGACGTTAGAAAAAAAAACCGGCCAAGAGCATGTCGGGCCACGCTCAGTGTAGGGTTCCGCAGTTGCTCATCCTTCACAATAAACTGCTGTTTTAAGCCCGAGTTATAAGTTAAGAAAGATTATAAGCTCTATAAAAAGGTCGTAAACGCCCTAGAAACTGTAATCACTTATTACCTTCTGGAAGTCAACTTACGTCCTTTAAAAGAAAAAATATGAAATTTGGCGATAACTCAAAAACGGCTCGACCGATTTTGTTCAATGTTCAATATAGTTTTCATTGAAAGTTTATAAGGCCTCATTTACATGAATTTTTCCGTTTTTTTTTGACCCGTGGTTGAAAAGTTAGAGGGGGAAACACTATTGTTTTTGTTTTCGGAGCGAATATTTACAAAACTGCTTACTTTATCAAAAAATAATGTTAGGAGACCCCTATTATTTTTACAAGACCTATTCAACGACACCCCACACACTAGTGTTGAAAAGAAAAAAAATCACTCCCACTTTAGGTGTTCGAGAGGTAACTACCCGAAAAAATTTTTTTTTTTCATTTTTATTTTACCGTTCTGTCGGCGTTATACATACACATACTCATACCAAATTTCAGCTTTCTAGTACGAATGATCACGGAGCTAAGCCGCGGACGGACGGACGGACGGACAGACTGACATGGCGAAACTATAAGGGTTCCTAGTTGACTACGGAACCCTAAAAATGACGTCACAGCGATTTGGGTTTACGTTCTAATCGCCGGCTTATATATTTTTGTGTGTGTTTGGTTGATAACTGTTTCTTGTTGTTATTCTGTTCCGTGACCCAGAGGACAAAAATAATGATAAAATGTCTTAGAAAAATATTGATGATTTATATTACAGGTATTGTCCGGACAGGAATGTTGCAATTACGGAGTTTTTGATAAATATAACCGCCTAAAATCGTAGTTTTAAGGAGTGACCCAGGGGACATCACCGTGGCAACGAGAAAAAAAAAGGTAATTAACTCAATTGTGAAATTATCAAACGTGCATAAACGTATGTCGTACATTTAATGTTCGCAAGCAAATTTTTTATTGTTATTATACATTTCGATAATTAATCAATTTTCGCCAGATCGAATCCATACTTCCAATTTCCATACTAATATTATAAATGCGAAAGTGTGTCTGTCTGTCTGTTACCTCTTCACGCTTAAACAGCTGAATCGATTTTGATGAAATTTGGCATAGAGATAGTTTAAGATACGAGGAAGGACATATGATAGTTTTCATCCTGGAAATTATACCTAAAACATTGAAAAGTGAGTGAACATTTCTGTTGGGGTGCGGTGACCCCTGTATGAAATGTAATTATTAGACCAAAAGCACAATTGCTCTTACATTTGCTTAGGCGCTTTTAATAGTTTTAGTTTAGTTTATTTATTAACAATAATGTAACATGGTCATTACATGGTAAGTCAGCATTTCACAATATTATACTTATTAATCCCTTTCATCAAGTAAGTTTTAATAATCCCTTTTATCAAGTTCCACGCGTACGTAGTCGCGGGCAAACTAGTATTTTATAAGTTTACCTCAAAATAGCTGGTACCATGATAAAGATGACATCCCTGGACATACAGACAACAAACAACTAACCATGCATCCATATTCCCGTTTCAGCCTCTTTTTCTCTCTCAGTATCTCCCTCTCTGTCTCCAAAATTAGCTTCTGTTTCTTGAGCAATTCTAGATGAGCCTAAAACCAAAGACGGCATTTTAATTAATTTATCTGCAAAATATTGAAAATATTTTTTTACGGGTCCAGTCACCCCATCACCATTAAAAGTTGATGACATTTTTACTACACTGGCTTATGTCATATTAGGATATACCAATTTTTTACAACCCATTATAATTCAATAACTATTTCTGGGAATAGAGTAGCTCTTATACCGTAAAAGAAATTCTGTGGTCCTAGTGAAAAGGGCTCAGATTAAACCACAGACCACCCCCACTACCACACTGACCACACACACACTGTGGATTAAACCTAGGAGCAAAGGAGCCATTTTGTTACTGGTAAACATGTGACTTATCCCCTTTTTCACTAGACCCACAGAATTATAATTTAAATTCAAAACTTCATTCTGCAAGTAGGCTACAACTACAAGTGCTTTAAAATCCTCCGAAATTAAAAAAAAATACCTTTTACAATAATAATAACATCATAGTAGTTAGTAGTAATATTAATGCAACAGACAAATCATTGGGCACATTTTACAATTCAGCTCTGGCATTATTAGAGCTGTTGGCGTTACTTGATTATCATTTTGTACCTACTGGCTAGGAAGATAGAGTTGATTGTTGAATGAACAACTTGTTTGGAAACATTTTTACGTTTATGTAGACTTAAAAGAAGCTGAACACAATACCATAATTATTATAATATCACTACATAGTATAAAACAAAGTCACTTCCTGCTATCTGTCTGTCCCTATGTATGCTTATATCTTTAAGACATGAAATATGCAGTTTCGGAAAATGTATGTTTTCATGTTGCCTATACTATACTATGGAGAGCAGTTCCGAAAAAATCTTAAGTATACAATCCGGGAGTGTGGCACCAGCCTTACAGCGGCATCTATTGGTAAAGTTTTCTTTGTCCTCTCTTGACACTGAAATGGTATAGCTTGACATCTAGATATTGTTACAGGATACTTTTTACCGGACTACTGGAAATTAAAAATAAAAATGTGGACAAAGTTACAGGCAACTTCTAGTATGTATATTGTTTCTAGTCAATTACTTCTATACATATAATATGGAAAACTATAGGAGACAACATAATTATATCCACTCTTTTTAAATCATAATTTGATTGTTTTTAACTCTTTGAGGAAGAGATGTATTTGATCATTGAAATTTGGACAGTGTTAGACGATATTGACATCAGCCGCACACATGTTTGTTGTTGTGCTTTGTGCTATGATGACTGGTGAAAAGTTTAATACCTATAAACTACAGCATTCCAAAGCCGGCATTGATATGGAATAACCACAACCATTCTGACAAGTGTGTATGACTAGGAAGAAGAGAATATAAACAAATATACACAGATAACATTGGGAGAAAAGTTTCAGACTTATATTATAAAGGCGAAAGTTTGTGAGTGCGTTTATGTGTATGTTTGTGACTTCATCACACTAAAACGGTTGGACCAATTTTGATAAATTTTGGTATGAAGACAGCTGACACCCTGGATTAACACATATGCTACTTTTTATCCCGAAAAAATGTAGTGTTCCCGTAGGATGAGCAGGTAACACCGCGCGGTGCACTACCTGCACCCTCACTAAACATATTAAAGTTAATTAATAGGAACAAGTTTGTACTTACGTCAAGTTTAGCGTGAGCTCTATACATATTGCCATAAGACACATCTGGTATAGTTTCCGAAGCTGGCCACTCCAAATTCCCAACTTCTACATTTCGCTCGGGACTACACGACTGACGTGCATACTCTTTAATTTTGTTTATTTTCGCAATCAATGAATACATTCTTCCCTCATATTCGCACGGATTACAACTGTCCAGTTTTTCTTGGGCTGCTACAGCATCAAAACCTGAACGGAAGTCTAAAGCGACTTGCCGCTTATTCGTGCGAGGATTGTTCGGCAAGTTTCGTAACGTAAATGTACCTATTTCATCTGTATCAAATAGGTGATCCAAGTACTGACTTAGATCTTCTAAAGGTGCCTGAAAGAGATTAGGTTAGATTTTTAGTAGTATTTTAAAGATTTGATGGTATTTTAAGTTAAAAATTTCGATAATGCTGATCTTTTAATAGTGTAGGTAGTTTGAATAAAATAAAGGCAAATGCTTACATGTCGTGGAAAACCTGCGAGCAGCAGAGTCACACAAGGCATTTTTAGTTCAATGCTGAAACAGCAGCCTTTTAAGTCAAGTGCAAAGAGAATATCATTCATAAATTGCAACTACATCATTTTGTCATATTCATACATCAACAATTTT
This sequence comes from Apotomis capreana, assembly GCA_947623375.1. Taxonomy (NCBI): domain Eukaryota; kingdom Metazoa; phylum Arthropoda; class Insecta; order Lepidoptera; family Tortricidae; genus Apotomis; species Apotomis capreana. The sequence goes on from OX392520.1 coordinate 8,289,666, forward strand.
AAAAGTTACACACACATAGATTACTGAGTGACAGGTTCAGAATAAAACATACAATTTTACCAATTTTAAATTCATATCACATTCAGTTTACTTAATTATTCAAAATGAGTAAATAAAGTAATCATAAATATATTTCAACCTTATTTTCCGATAAGTATTTAAAAACGTGAATTCGGTTCTGTGGCAAAATATGAAATATAAAATTATGATGCCAGAATAAATACCGACTTCCGAACGAGCTTTTGTCTAGTATATATACAAACTTATTTATCCATTGTGTCTATATACCTACAATCTGTCATATATAATTCTTATTGCCATATTTTCCTTTTACACGATTCTTAATTCTTATAATAAAGGATAGGTAAAAGTTATAAACGTATAAATCGATAATAATGACGGTCGCTGTTCAAGGTATCCCACGAAAGGTAGAAAAACTTTACGATTTTAGGTTGTTTTCTCTTTCCAATTCCAAACCGAAAATGACAGATGTCAGTTCATTCATAAAATTCACACACAGAGTAAATTCACAATTGTCATTTTCTGATTTTATTGGAGGACGCGTATGTTGTAGATTGGAAGGAAAACATTCGTTATAAACATAAGACAATAATATAATCTATCCGACTATACTTTAAGCTTAAGTTCTATTAGTTACAGTCAGTTGTGTAATAGAAGAAGAGAGTTAGTTTTCCTACTTTTCGTGTATCACCCGATTGTAGTCTGTTAATCGTTATTGTGTTTCGTTTTTTAAGTGGAGCTTAAAGCTGGTACGAAGCTGCTTTGATCCAGATTTTCCTGATCAATTCAAGCCTGTATATTTTGAATTTGATAGCGGTAAATTTAAGAAAACTGTGTATATTCAACTATTGTCTGACCAAGAACCAGTAGACGTTGTGACTGCGATCAACACCATGCCGAGATATAAAAAAAATAAGCTTAAGGCCTTTGTGCCTAAATACGTATCCAAAGTAAGTAAAATTATCTTCTTTTATTTATTTATTTATTTAATGCACAGGCAGCTTATAGCTGATGCGTGCATATCACTGTTCACTTGTGTTCTGTGTTTGTAAATGTTTGTCAAGTCTATTTTTGAAAGAGTTCACTGAGGGTGCACTAATCACGGATTCAGGTAAACTGTTCCACACTTTGACCACGCGATTGGCTAGAAAGTGACGCCTAGGGTTGCTAGTACTGGCCGTTAATACCAATTTCAAAGAGTGTCCTCTCAGTCGCTCGTTCGTATTTCTTGTGTAGATGTCGCTCATCGCAGGAACATTGTACACTCCTGTGAGTATTTTATATGTTTCAATCAGGATTCATATGGTTTGTTGCGCAGAAATGGTACCATTTTTGTAGCTCTTCTTTGAACTCTCTCTATCATGATGATGTCCAAATGATGGGTTCCAAATTTGGAAAGCATATTCCAATAATGGTCTCACATATCTTTTGTATAGCTTAATGAAGAGGTTCTTATCCATATAAGAGAAGGCCTTCCGGATCATGTATAGAAGAGAGTTTGCTTTCTTTGTAATTTTGAGTATGTGCTCCTCCCATTTCAAATTTTCACTAACGACAACACCAAGATCCTTCTGTGAAGTAACACTTTGTAGGGCTTGAGGTCCGATTTTGTATGTGTATCTGGAGTTCTTATTCCCCATATGGAGTACCGTGCACTTATCTGTATTAAGAGTCATGAGCCAGTCTTTGGTCCATTGTAAAATGCGATCAAGATCCTGTTGTATGGTGTTGTGGCTTGTAAGTGGATTTCCCATTATTTTCGTATCATCAGCGAATAAATACAGTTCTGAGTTAATAATTTGTTTGATATCCTTTAAGAAAATCCCAAAAAGCATCGGTCCCAGCACCGATCCTTGCGGTACTCCACTATGAACATCATGGGGTTCAGAAAGATATTCACCAACTCTAACACGGAATTTTCTACCACTTAAGAAGTCCTTAATCCAATTAAGTAAATTACCACGAATTCCAAAGTGTTCTAACTTAACGAGGAGTCTTATTATCAGGACACGATCGAAGGCCTTTTCGTAATCCAGATAGATGACATCAGTCGGGAGCTTCTCATTCCAGTTACGTGTCCATCTATCGAGACAACATAGAAGGTTGGTCACAGTTGATCTCCGTTCAGCAAAACCGTGCTGTTCCTCCATGATAACATGTTCCCTGGTGATAAATTTCCGTAATTCTGTGGCCACTATCCTTTCCATTACTTTACATGCTATACAAGTAAGACTTATGGGTCGATAATTTCCTGCTGTTAGCTTGTTTCCTTTTTTATAGATCGGGGTGACATTTGCATTTTTCCAGTCTGGGGGTAGTTTTTGTTGGCTCATTGATAGTGACATAATGTGGGCTAAGCGAGGAGCAAGAATCTTCACACATCTCTTGAGTAGGATTGCAGGTATTCCATCAGGTCCCATTGCAGAGTTATCATCAAAGCTCAAAATTGCCTCTGTGACTGATTCCGATGTAAAGTTGACATTTTCTATTGAGTTGATGATCCTGGTTGCATTGATATCGGGTATTGGTTCATATAAGGGCTTCTTGAAGTGTAATTTGTTTGTTTTTGGTCAAGATGCGGAAATACTCAATAATGTCTTGATATTTTCTTTTATTTATACTGCTACTCACAGACAACCCCCACTAGACGGAGCATGTAAGGCGACCCGCGCGCACCAACGATATGGTACGGCAGAACATTAAAGTATGAACACGGCGGCCACCGTTTAGTTGCGTCCATGTTTATGATCCATGCGTACGTCAACGAAAAAAGAAATTAAATAAATAACATGGTAAATTGTAGTGTTAAGTGGTGTAGAGAGACCTTATAAACATGGACGCAACTAAACGGTGGCCGCCGTGTTGATACTTTAATGTTCTGCCGTACCATATCGTTGGTGCGCGCGGGTCGCTTTACATGTGCCTTACATGCTCCGTCTAGTGGGGGTGGTCTGTGACTGCTACTAGACTGGCTTTTATAACTGCCCATGCAACATAATAAAGTCAATTTATTATATTCCTTTAAACATTACAGTGTATATTTTTTCAAGACTTATTGTATAAAGTTTGTACTGTGCCATACCTGTCCATCTTGTTTCGAACAAGATTTGAATGAGCAGGACGGTATGATACAAATGTCGATTTTTTTACATTGGAGTAACCTTTATGTGGCCTACCTATAAACTTACTTACCTAAGGTCAGGCGGCCCATTTGCATTCATGGGTCTCAATTTAACTCAAAACTATTGCCGCAACATTATGAAAACCAATAAATGCATTCCTCTTCTTTAGATTTTAATGTGTCATACTAATATAAGTTTTAAGTTTACTAACTAACATTTTATGGATGTTTATCCAAAATAAAGATTTATTTAATTTAATTTAAGGCTCACTTGGGTGCAGCAAAGAAGAATAAAGGCAAGGCTGTGCCGAAGAATAAACGTGCTAGGGGTATAATAACAAACCCAGATGAGGTAAGATATTGATTTAAACTTCTTTTCTAATGTTATGAGAACTTAATTGCATAAACTGGCTAAATCCATTTTTTTTTAAATGTGTTTTTTTAGTCTACGGCTACATAATTACCTGGTTCATCATATGACTATCAAATTTTTTTTATGTACACCATTCAGCCACACATAACAAATACAACACTAAGTGTCTTTTACAATATAATTTTTCAAATCCTTATTAACTCCTAACTTGGCCCTTCTTCCTCTTAGCCCTTCATATTAATTGGATGAATATTTCAATAATAACTATTAGGTACAGTCCCTTATTCAGGGTGATATATTTCCAGTTTAATGAAATTCATTGGAGTTTAATAGTGTATTCACAAGAAGTAGAAATAATAAAAAATTACATAATACGCAGTCAAGGAGAATTGCAAACATAAACAAAATTACGATCGCTTCTTTTGTGTTACGAAAGATACTCATACAAAAGATATAGGTAACAATAATTTACACTAAGGAATCAATTAAGTTTTGTTTTAATTAAAGCCCTTAACTATTCATAAGTATATTGAGAATGACTAATTTGATAGCAAGCTGAGAAAACCCCGTTTCACGGAGCTCCTATGTTTCGCACTTCGCACTTCAGTGGACACGCACCCTAAAGCTTAATGTTTCTCAGATGATGGTAGTGACACACAAGGAGATAATGACGGAGCTGCAGGCGAAATACACGCGGCTGTTCAACCTCAGCCGGAAAACTGGACATGCCTTATTGGAGAGTATTGCCAGGGTAAGATTATTTGGAAATTTTTGAAACATGTAATGTCCCTTTGTGTCTATCTGTGTATCCATATAAAAATATGGATACACACAGCATTTTTTATATAAAACCATTGATACAACGATCAAAGTTTAAAGAAAAATTGAAATAGCCTAGTGGAAGACATCAAAATATTTAACTGTTTACCTGACGACCTTAAAAAACTGCCGCTCAATAGATTTAAAAACAAGCTGTATGCTTTTCTTGTAGAAAAGTGTTACTACAATCTAAATGAATTTTTAAATGGTAATTAATTAACTTGACTTTTTAATATAATTTTAAAATTTATAATTGTAATCAATTTCGTAATCGCCAGTAATCATAATTTGTAATTTAAGTGACTATCTTATAATAATTTGCATGGCTTTTTAAAGTCTAAATGTGTAGATCTGTAATCTATTGTGTAACACCACTTTTGTACCACATTTATGGCAAATAAATATATTTCTATTTCTAAGAGATCGGGAGTCCAGCTTCCCGGGTTCGATTCCCGGTCTCTTCCACCAGGTTACTCATACTCATACTCATTTATTAATAAAATGTCAACATTTTACAAGTCGATACATTATAAAGATTCTATTAAATTTCAAAATACAAAATGATTATAAAAACGGTTACGCATTCCAATTTTGCTTTGAGCTTTGATCTTTGTATCAATGATTTAAGATTATTTGGGTCAATCAACCTATTTCTGTTGCTCGTTACTGAAAACTACGATAGTATTACAATTTCGGCGGTTATATTTACCAATAACTTTGTAATTGTAACAGTTTCAAGACCATTTCCGTAGTATCGTCTGACAATAGCAGTAATATAAATTATCGACACTTTTCGAAGAAGTTTAATCGCTATTGTCCCCTCGACCTCAGGACAGAATAACAACAAGAAAAAAAAGTTGATGGACCGATTTAACGGTAGATATAGCTTAGACAGTTGCTAAACTTAAGTGACAGGTGGCGGGGCACGTTACTTGTAGAATGGATGAAATAGAATACATTTATTTTTCTCAAATATGCAATGAAGTGTCGTCATAACGTGCGTTATAACATCTTCGGCTTCGAAGTATCACGTTTCGGGCGGAACAACTCGAGAGAATTGTAAAGAATTTCATACATAATTCAAGGCTGGGAAGTATTTTTTTTTAAAACATGTCTTCTGTGTTTATGAACAGGCTAAACAGCTAAATAATATTTTTTTCGTGTGGTGATTGCCTAGCCGTGAAAAGGGCTTGCCGGATTCGTATCACTATATTGCAAGTGTTTACCTACTATTCCAACAAGCCCTCCTATCCTGACTTCTACATTAATGTACTATTATTGTCATAATTATGTGAGCTAGTTATAAAAGTTTTATGTCAAAATACAAGTTACATTACTTCATATTGGGCAGAATTGATAGTTGAAGTTTCCAAGGTTGAGAAAGTTTTCCATTTTTGAATTCTTAAAAACTATCTTCAACAGACCGTATTTGAGCGTCTGAACTACATAATGGAGAGCAACGAAGAAGCTTCGTCTACCTGCTTCAAGCTCAGCAGCTACTACCGGAAGATGCACCCACACTTCGGAGACTTCCAGATGATTCTGTCCACGTTGCACAAGATACAAGATGACCAGGGGACACCACGGACCCAGCTAATTGAGGCTGAGATGACCAATGTATGCACTCAGTTAAATGGTGAGTAAATTTATGAAACATAATGTCTCATTTTTTTAAATGTTGGTACACCACAATGTTTATATTAAACCATTGATAAAAATAACAAAGTTTAATGAAAAATTTAAATGAGTTTGGTGGAAGAGATTACCAATGGTTTAAATGGTGAGTGTTTTCGCTGAACATTTATTCATTTAAATTAAAGTGTATCACTCAAAATAAAGTTAAATAACAAGGCAAAGGCGAAGGCAAAGATCCCCTCAGGTAACGTTATTGAGAACTGTCAAATAGGGGATGCGACTGATGTTGAATTATACTAGGTTAGTCCTCTGTAGGAATGTTGAACTTTGACGATCGTTTCTGACTTTTAGAGCAGTCTTAGTGTAGGTAGTCCCTCATTGACATTTGACCCCAATAAAAAATAGAATCCATTGACATCCTCAAAAAAAATATGTCCGCACGCCTATTGTCATTTAAAAAACTTTTCGGAAAAACTATGGTAAAGAAAAATTAATGACCTGCTTGTAGATACTTACAGAAAGGACTATCGATAAAAATAATTTTGAACCTTATAAAGTTATATTATCTTAACGATTTTGATACAAAAATGGGGTAATTTTTTCTGATATTTCTAGTTCTTGATCAAACAATTGATTGTTTAAATGATCAATTTTATTGTTCTCTTTAGTACTTACCTATTGAATTTTATTAGTTGATATTTTTTTATTTGTTGGTCGTATTGATGACCTATTTAATGAATAATCAATTAATTAAATATATTAGTGTTACGCCGGTAGGTTAGGTCAAAAACTTTGCACGTCAATTTCAGTGCTTTAGAGGCGTTTTCAGCAGGCTAAAAAGTCATTTCAGGCCGTTTCAGAAGTTGCTCTATCACATATCTAAAGATCGAAATTTCACCCAAGTTGCCGTCGTTTTCAGGCGCCTGAAACATGTTTTCAGTCCGTTTCAGGGCACCCTCTATCAGATGACGCCATAACCTGAAAACCCGTTTTCAGGCGTTTTCAGGACCCCTTATGGGCCTCTGAAGCACAAATCATTATATGGCGAAATTTCCAGTAGGAGTGACAGAGATAGCACTAGTAGAAAGAGATAGCTATACTCGGAACATTCGAGAAGTGTGTAACAAGGATGGGACTACTAGAAAGAAATAGCTATACTCGGAACATTCGAGAAGGGTGTGACAGAGAGTGCACCATTAGAGAGAGACATATATGGCCTCGAATGTTCTCGGCCCTCACGCTGGACTTTACTAGAATATTCGCGATATGTGTGGACAATGCGTCGAGAAAGCGGGCCCCGCGGGATATAAAAGGCGCAAGCAGCCGGCGCGAGTTAGTTACATTTTAACTGCGATACAGTGCGAGTAAAGGATAATCGGAGAGAAAGACTCAAGTGATTAGTGCGCTTTAAGTACAGTTCGTGTGCGTAATTTGTGTAATAGTGTGTTTGTGTTAATTAGTGGATTTTAAGTACAGTTCGTGTGAATTGTAAGTGCGATATTTTGGTAATAAAGTGTGTGTTTTTATTTGTGGATTAATTTGTGCTTTTCTATCAAATACGAACCCCAGGCTCGTAACATTATTAAGGGACAATCTTACACAAATCGACCTAGTCCTAATTGAATGCCCTATGTAACTGTTCTCATGCATCATTCGTGTTTTGTTACAGCGATCGACAACATTCCGTTCGACAAAATAAAGGCCGCGACGGACAAATACTCGCTGAGGATCACTAAAAGGGTAAATCCGCAATTAATTTTATTATAAATGAAAAATGTATTTAACACCCTCGACATAAGTAGCTGTTCATTCAGTGATTAATATAGAAAATGCTACTAAAACTAAATACAACTTTTTGTTATAATTTTTAGCTTCAATATTAGCTGAGATTTTGTCACTTGTTCCGTTTAAAACTGAATATCTGGAAACTGCTGGTCCTATTTCCACCGAACATGGCTAAAACCATGATAGTTTATTTGTTTCCGCGTATTTTTTAATGACTGTGTGTTTAGTGGTTTCAATGCCACAATTTATATTCACTATAATCAAACACCGTATTGCGATCTACCATATCTACATCTACGACCCCGTAGCACAGATTATATACAAGTTACCCCGTAGTCACTGGTATCAATCGCTGGTCAGTTTATTAATAAAAAATTGGGCAAGTGCGAGTCGGACTCGCGCACCGAGGGTTCCGTACAAACACTTTTCATCCTTAAGTGGTTAAGTTAAGTTTGCACCTGGTATGTATAGCGCCCCATACAAATGAGGTGCAAAGTTAACGCAACCAAACCGTTTGTTGTATGGGACCCCCCCTTAAATATTTATTTTATTTTATTTTTAGTATTTGTTGTTATAGCGGCAATAGAAATACATCATCTGTGAAAATTTCATTTGTCTAGCTATCACCGTTCTTGAGATACAGCCTGGTGACAGACGGACGGACGGACAGCGAAGTCTCAGTAATAGGGTCCCGTTTTTACCCTTTGGGTACGGAACCCTAAAAAAATAAGTTTGTGGCTTTACAGATTGGGCCCACATAGTGACCACATTAATACTTGTATCATTTTTTATTCGGCAGCTTAATAAAATGTAATTTTGACACAGAATAAATGTATTTTTCTTAGTACAGCATCCGGAACGTAGGTAACACATTTTGCGCAAATTTTGTAATAAACCTTAGCTCACTTTGTTTGGATTCCCCTTGACGAACCATTGACATTTGCGTTAAATGTACAGTCGGCAATAAAAGCTTTCTTCAAAAAAAAAAATTAAACTTTTTATGTTAGCACTCACAACCAGAGATAAAAAATGACGGTTGGCCGACAGAGCCCGCTAGGGGAGTTTGTTCAGAGCTACAGCCCGCTTAGTGGGCCATGCTAAAGATACGAGCGCCCGCCAGGCGAGTAGTTGGCTATGGGCTTGTGCACAATTCACGTGAGGTTAGATAGGGGGGAGGGAAGTCACGAAAAAATCACGACAGATTACGTGAGGGGTATAAGGTGACCTCACGTGTATTTTTCTACAGCGAACAAAAAAAAACTACAACATCAGTAGATACTTTTTGTCGGTTTCGTTAAAAATAAATTTTCACTTGATTTGACCTCACGTGTATTTTTCTACAGTGAACGAAAAAAAAAATCTACTACTTACATCAGTAGATACTTCTTCTCGGTTTCGTTAAAAATAAATTTTCGCTTCATTTTAAATACCTACTTACCTTAAAATAGCAAGCCTATTTTACGAAATTCTGTTGTAAGTGGTACGAAGTTGTGAGGGGGAGGGAGGGGTAACAAAGAACCTCACCAAATATCACCAGGACGGGGTCAAAAAGCAGCCGAAAAAACCACACGTGATTTGTGCACAGCCTGCAGCCCTATGATCATGAAAGAGTTAAGAGGAAATACCACGGTAAATTTTTCCATACAAATCAAAGTTTCGTTCTCGTTTGTTTCCTCCTCTATCATTACGAAATCTTCCTAATTGCTATTACTTTTTCCGTAAAGTTAATATCATTAACCTTTAGAGCGCCAAGCAGCAAAGCAATTCACCGTGCCACTGACGCCAAACCAAAAAAAAAATGCTCCAAAATCAACAGAGATAGAAAAACACAGATAGTGGCTTGAATTAGCATGTTTTTGACCATTGTAATTTTCGACGTCAATAGGCGTCGTTGGCGTCAGTGGCACGAATTCCCGATGACGTGATTTGCCGTCTTTGGCGGTCGAATGTGCTCTAAATTATCGATATATCGTCTCCATCGGCTATCGTTCCAGGTGTTGGAGCACATCAGGAAGCTGGACTCGGAGCCGCATCAGATGGACACGGCGGAAGACGCCGCCCGCAAGAAAGTTCGCACGGAATTGAAGAACATGTCACTGCACTTGCCCACGGTAACTATTTAATATTATTATCTACTAGCTTTTGCCCGCGACTACGTTCGCGTGGAACTTGGAAGTATGGAAGCAACCTCGTACAACACGATAGATATCCACCTAATCACCTTAATTAATAAAAGGGATTATTTAAAGCGCCTAAGCAAATGTAAGAGCAATTGTGCTATTGGTCTAATCATTACATTTCCTACAGGGTCAACAATGTCATCATGAATTACTTACTTTTCAATCTTTTGCTTGGCAACCCCTATGACATTTGGTCGAGCACCCCCCCCCCCTAGCTATTATGGTTTAGCCGGGCCGTTGATCAAAATTGTCACCTTCCTAGGTAGACCAAAAGTCGGATTTTTCCCAGAGGTTTGACGCCGAGCTCTATACGACGACACCAAAACCACCCCCCCACCCCCCCTCCTACCCCGAGATCAATTCACTTAGAAATGAGTGGTAATGCAGCTTTATATAGTATTAACTAGTATTTTCTCGGTGCGCTTCTTAATTTCCAGGATGAAAACTATCCTATGTCCTTCCTTGGATCTTAAACTATCTCCATGCCAAATTTCATCAAAATCGATTCAGCGGTTTAAGCGTGAAGAGGTAACAGACAGACAGACACACTTTCGCATTTATAATATTAAGCATGGATTAGTATTAGTATGGATATTTTTAAAAGAAAAAAACGTATTGACCCAGAGATATATCGTCAGGTGTCAACCAAAACTCACTAAAACTTCTGTACTTATTCTTTAAAACCTCGTATCTAGTAAGTAGATTGACACTGAGATACGAGCTTTGTTTTATTAGGGTTCCGTTCCCAAAGGGTAAAAACGGGACCCTATTACTGAGACTTCGCTGTCCGTCCGTCTGTCACCAGGCTGTATCTCAAGACGGGTCAAATTTTCACAGATTATGTATTTCTATTGCCGCTATAACAACAAATACTAAAAATAAAATAAAATAAATATTTATGGGGGGCTCCCATAAAACTAACTTGTTATTGATTATGGTACGGAACCCTTCATGCGCGAGTCGGACTCGCACTTGCCCAATTTTTTAAGTAGATATTTGTTAGTTAGTGAGTTTTGGTTGTGAACAGACGATATATTTGGGTTAATAATTTAATGTTGTTTCTGTTGCCCCTGTCCATGGTGTAATGTTATATCATATATTCTTATTTGCACCATGGTAAAAAAAAAGTTGTTAAAAATATACATAATATAAAGTGTCACATAGTGCCCAGTAGTATTGCAATTTGTTGTCTAATGCACAAATTCACATTTTAATTGTGCCAATGTGTGCCATAGCTGGGTTGATAATGCACGCTGTTGTATGGGAACCTTGCACTTTGTGACTATGCGCTAAAACTTGCCACAGTTGATCCTTAGGTGGTCTTGAGTGAATTCAGACCGGTAGACATCGACAGCCACCGCGCGTTTAGTGGGGGGGAGGGGGGGAATTTCGACGCTGCCGCGCTTTAATTAATGCAACAGTTCTCTAAAACTATACATAATATGGCATGTGATATATCATTTTCGGATAAATTAAGGATGAGGAATCTATTTTTTGGACAAAACTAATGCACTTTCTAACAAAAAAAAATAAAAAAGTAGAAAAAACTGAAAAACGTAATTTGTGTTTTTTATATAATTGCCAATTATTTTAAAAGTATAACAGTAATCTCAAAACAAAAAATATAATCGTAAAGCTAAACTTATGTAGTTTTTAAAAATATATATTTTATTATATATATCTGTTGATCCATGGGACATAATAAATAATATCAAGCGTAAGTCAGGGCGATCTAAATGCATGATCGTCCGTGAAGTAGGGTTTAGGTACTGTGTTAAGCAACATTTCTCTAAAACTATACATAATAGGGCACGTGATTTATAATTTTCGGTTAAATGAAGGACGAGGAATAAAAAATAAATTTTTTTTAACAAAAATAATGCACTTTTTTAACAAAAAAGATATTAAAAAGTGGGCTAAACTGAAAAATGACATTTGTGTTTTTTACATAATTTCCAATCATTTTAAAAGTATAACAGAAATCTCAAAACAAAAAATATAAACGTAAAGCTAAACTTATGTGGTTTCTAAAAATATATAGTTTATTATATATATCTGTTTATACATGGGAGATAATAAATAATATTGAGCGTAGGTCAGGGTGATCTCAATGCATGATCGTCCATGACGTAGGGTTTAGTTAATGTTTTAAACACACTAAAAGTGCATATATTTTATTGTATATGTCTCTTAGTATTTTAAATGAAACTACGCATTGTTAATTAATTTATTGTATATATTGTAGGATCCACTGCACTGACAGAGGTCTGAACATTTGAGCTGCCTTTTCTTGCATTTGCACCTAATAACCTTCAGACAATACATGCTTCTGCAGCAACAGGCAATTCCGTCTATGTAGGCTCCCAGTTATTGATGACCAACCCCAAGTAGATAGACAGGGTAGGTTTTGAGCCAGCGCTAACTGACCTCAAACGTGCACCCCTTGATATACAATAGCTCTTTAGAAATGCTGATATAAAGCGGCTTTGGTCGGTGGAAGGTGTTCTATCTGCTGGTCTTTTTTATTAAAAATATATGTAAGGCACTCATTCACTGAAGTACGCATAGCTGATCTGAAATAATAATTATGATATACAATATTCTGGTTTATTTACAATTTGGTTTTGAGATCCTATTATACTATTTTCAAAAGCAGAAAAGCTGACCTATCATATAATGTTACGACGTATTTTTTGATAACAGCTATTACCTCCGCAATACGGCCCTCGATTGCTGACTCGAAACCTACAGTTAGGTCAGGAATGTATGTATAAGATAGATAAGATTATTTTAATCGCAAAATTAACAACAAAAAAATTACATATTCATACTACATGAAGGAATCGCAACAAACACGAAGACACAAAAAACCAGCTCGTTTGGGCACTTGTATTCTCCATATTTCTGTACGCCGCAGAAACGTCGACCCTGCAGGAAGTTGAGGAGAAGAAGATAGACGCCCTAGAGGTGTTGGACGAGAATGCTTGGAGTATTATGGACTGCATTCCGTACCAACGATTCTATACTTCGAAAACTTGGCATCAAGCAGCGTTTATCGTCTTTAGTACAGTCTCGTACCTTCACCTTCTTTGGCCACGTATACCGCGGGGGAGTGGAGGCTATTGAGCGCTTCTGGTCCACGGAAAGGTTGAGGGCACCAGGCCACGAAGAAGATCACCTATGTTATGGACAAACTAAATAAAAGCTGCAATAAATGCATCATCGTTACTACACGAATGCACGAGGAAGGCGGCTATCAGGTAAGAATGGCGGCGTGTTGTGTAGCTTATCACCAATATCTGAAATGATGACCACGACCACTCTGCCGAGAGTGAAACCAACGAAGAAGAAAAGGTCATGGAGAAAAGGTTTCCCAAGCTTCAAAAGCACTTCTCAGGAAAGGCTTCCATGCTTGAAAAGCACTTCTCTTTCCTTTACCATTGAACCAAGATACCGTATCACATCCTGTGAATGCGTGAAAGAGGGGTAATACGGTATCTTTTCTTAAGTGCTTTTCAAGCATGGAAGCCTTTCCTGACCTACTGTAGGTTTCGAGTTAGCGATCAAGCGACGCATTGAGGAGGTAACGGCTTCCATCAAAAAATAGGTCTTAACATCATATGATAGTTCAGTTTTTCTGCTTTTGAAACTGATATAATAGAAATATAGGATCTCAAACTTAAAAAAGAATATTGTATATCATAATTATTATTTCAGATCAGCTTCATGTACTTCAGTGAATGAGCCCCATATATATATTTTTACCAAGATAGACCAGCAGATAGAACGCCTCCCACCGACCAAAGCCACTTTGTATCAGCATTTATCAAGAGGTGGGCGTTTGGGGGTCAGTTATCACGCACTTGGGGTAACTACTTGGGGTTAGACGAAGGTCAACAACAACTGGGAGCCTACATGGACAGACTTGCCTGTTGCTGCAGGAGCATGTAATGTCTGGAAATTGTTAGGTGCAAATTGGCTGGTGCAATTGCAAAAAAAGGCAGCTTAAATGTTCATACCGCTGTTAGTGCAGTGGATCCTGCAATATATACAATAAATTAATTTACATTGCGTAGTTTCATTTAAAATACTAAGATACATAAACAATACACGGACGATCATGCATTGAGATCACCCTGACCTACGCTCAATATTATTTATTATCTCCCATGTATCAACAGATATATAAAATAAACTATATATTTTTAGAATCCACATCAGTTTAACTTTATGTTTATATTTTTAGTTTTGAGATTTCTGTTATACTTTTAAAATGAGTGGAAATTATGTAAAAAACATAAATGTAATTTTTCAGTTTAGCCCACTTTTTAATATCTTTTTTGTTAAAAAAGTGCATTATTTTTGTTAAAAATTTTTTATTTTTTATTCCTCGTCCTTCATTTAACCGAAAATTATAAATCACATGCCCTATTATGTATAGTTTTAGAGAAATGTTGCTTAACACAGTACCTAAACCCTACTTCACGGACGATCATGCATTGAGATCGCCCTGACTTACGCTTGATATTATTTATTATCTCCCATGGATCAACAGATATATATAATAAACTATATATTTTTAGAAACTACATAAGTCTAACTTTACGACTTTATTTTTTGTTTTGAGATTACTGTTATACTTTTAAAATAATTGGCAATTATATAAAAAAACACAAATTACGTTTTTCAGTTTTTTCTACTTTTTCATTTTTTTTTTGTTAGAAAGTGCATTAGTTTTGTCCAAAAACTAGATTGCTCATCCTTAATTTATCCGAAAATGATATATGACATGCCATATTATGTATAGTTTTAGAGAAATGTTGCATTAATTAAAGCGTGGCAGCGTCGAACTTCCCCCCCTCCCCCCCACTAAACGCGCGGTGTCTATCGACGTCTACCGGTCTGAATTCACTCGAGACCACCTAAGGATCAACTGTGCCAAGTTTCAGCGCATAGTCACAAAGTGCAAGGTGTCGTGCACTAACACCCCAGCTACCACTAATGCCGGAATTTGTGCCACACCAGCCATTGATTTATAGGTATGCAAAGGTGATCAGGCGAGCCTAGTTCCCGGCCAGAACACCACATCATATCGAAATTCTAATCCTGCATAAATTCCTCCTTTTAATTGTGCCAACAATGCCGTCCTTTTCTTTCAGATAATCAGACAAGTGATCCAAAAGCATCTGACCCCAGAAAAAGCGCCGTTCAATAGAGTTCGTGTAAGTGGAAGTTTTTATATATCAATTTACTGTTCTGTTAATGTAGTTTATTAGATAACTCTGCAATCATATGTAAGAAATAATAGGTACGTACGAGTAGATAACTTACTATTATCGATAAAACCTAATTTTATTATAGAAACAACTGGTTTTAATATGACAAAATAATTATATGTATTACTTACAGTACTAGTAGGTTTTTTTCTTTACCGTAGACAAGTAAAAAGTATCCTATAACCATCTTTGGATGTCCAGCTATCCCTGTACCAAAATTGGTTAAAATTTGTCCAGCCGTTTCAGCGTGATGAGAAGACAAGAAATTATGGCCAACAGACAGCGCCCGACGCCCATACAAAACAAAAGACGATACTGCTTCGCGCTATTTAATTTCTTGAAATCATAACCCCTCCATAAAACTCCATAAGATTGGTATTGAAAATCAGTTTTCCATGGCCGCCTAAACGGCTGGACCATTTTCAAAATGTTGGTTCACGAATAGTTGAGCATCCTCAGATGGTGAATAGATACATGTTACCCGACTACGGATAAGCAAAACAGAAGGTACGAGTAGCGAGCACCTGGTATCCCAGCAGGTAGCAAGTACAGTAGTATAAGAGCTTATACAGCCATTATAACTCTAATTTAAGCTGTATTAAGTCTGTATAAGTGTTCTTGCTTTTATATAATTCCTCAGATCTACGGAGAGCCGTTCCTCCCTTCAAAGGACATGATGGCGCCGTTCACGCGCCGCTTCCACGCCGTGCACATCGAGCGCTCCGACCGCATGTACAACCTGCTGAGGATGAGCGTGCCGCCGGCGCAGTACAGCAGCCTTATATCTAAGGACGGCAGCTCCGTAGGTGAGTGCATCATCATCATCATCATCACGTGATGATGTCGCTTCCACGCCGTGCACATCGAGCGCTCCGACCGCATGTACAACCTGCTGAGGATGAGCGTGCCGCCGGCGCAGTACAGCAGCCTTATATCTAAGGACGGCAGCTCCGTAGGTGAGTGCATCATCATCATCATCATCACGTGATGATGTCGCTTCCACGCCGTGCACATCGAGCGCTCCGACCGCATGTACAACCTGCTGAGGATGAGCGTGCCGCCGGCGCAGTACAGCAGCCTTATATCTAAGGACGGCAGCTCCGTAGGTGAGTGCATCATCATCATCATCATCACGTGATGATGTCGCTTCCACGCCGTGCACATCGAGCGCTCCGACCGCATGTACAACCTGCTGAGGATGAGCGTGCCGCCGGCGCAGTACAGCAGCCTTATATCTAAGGACGGCAGCTCCGTAGGTGAGTGCATCATCATCATCATCACGTGATGATGTCGCTTCCACGCCGTGCACATCGAGCGCTCCGACCGCATGTACAACCTGCTGAGGATGAGCGTGCCGCCGGCGCAGTACAGCAGCCTTATATCTAAGGACGGCAGCTCCGTAGGTGAGTGCATCATCATCATCATCATCACGTGATGATGTCGCTTCCACGCCGTGCACATCGAGCGCTCCGACCGCATGTACAACCTGCTGAGGATGAGCGTGCCGCCGGCGCAGTACAGCAGCCTTATATCTAAGGACGGCAGCTCCGTAGGTGAGTGCATCATCATCATCATCACGTGATGATGTCGCTTCCACGCCGTGCACATCGAGCGCTCCGACCGCATGTACAACCTGCTGAGGATGAGCGTGCCGCCGGCGCAGTACAGCAGCCTTATATCTAAGGACGGCAGCTCCGTAGGTGAGTGCATCATCATCATCATCACGTGATGATGTCGCTTCCACGCCGTGCACATCGAGCGCTCCGACCGCATGTACAACCTGCTGAGGATGAGCGTGCCGCCGGCGCAGTACAGCAGCCTTATATCTAAGGACGGCAGCTCCGTAGGTGAGTGCATCATCATCATCATCATCACGTGATGATGTCGCTTCCACGCCGTGCACATCGAGCGCTCCGACCGCATGTACAACCTGCTGAGGATGAGCGTGCCGCCGGCGCAGTACAGCAGCCTTATATCTAAGGACGGCAGCTCCGTAGGTGAGTGCATCATCATCATCATCATCACGTGATGATGTCGCTTCCACGCCGTGCACATCGAGCGCTCCGACCGCATGTACAACCTGCTGAGGATGAGCGTGCCGCCGGCGCAGTACAGCAGCCTTATATCTAAGGACGGCAGCTCCGTAGGTGAGTGCATCATCATCATCATCACGTGATGATGTCGCTTCCACGCCGTGCACATCGAGCGCTCCGACCGCATGTACAACCTGCTGAGGATGAGCGTGCCGCCGGCGCAGTACAGCAGCCTTATATCTAAGGACGGCAGCTCCGTAGGTGAGTGCATCATCATCATCATCATCACGTGATGATGTCGCTTCCACGCCGTGCACATCGAGCGCTCCGACCGCATGTACAACCTGCTGAGGATGAGCGTGCCGCCGGCGCAGTACAGCAGCCTTATATCTAAGGACGGCAGCTCCGTAGGTGAGTGCATCATCATCATCATCATCACGTGATGATGTCGCTTCCACGCCGTGCACATCGAGCGCTCCGACCGCATGTACAACCTGCTGAGGATGAGCGTGCCGCCGGCGCAGTACAGCAGCCTTATATCTAAGGACGGCAGCTCCGTAGGTGAGTGCATCATCATCATCATCACGTGATGATGTCGCTTCCACGCCGTGCACATCGAGCGCTCCGACCGCATGTACAACCTGCTGAGGATGAGCGTGCCGCCGGCGCAGTACAGCAGCCTTATATCTAAGGACGGCAGCTCCGTAGGTGAGTGCATCATCATCATCATCATCATCACGTGATGATGTCGCTTCCACGCCGTGCACATCGAGCGCTCCGACCGCATGTACAACCTGCTGAGGATGAGCGTGCCGCCGGCGCAGTACAGCAGCCTTATATCTAAGGACGGCAGCTCCGTAGGTGAGTGCATCATCATCATCATCACGTGATGATGTCGCTTCCACGCCGTGCACATCGAGCGCTCCGACCGCATGTACAACCTGCTGAGGATGAGCGTGCCGCCGGCGCAGTACAGCAGCCTTATATCTAAGGACGGCAGCTCCGTAGGTGAGTGCATCATCATCATCATCACGTGATGATGTCGCTTCCACGCCGTGCACATCGAGCGCTCCGACCGCATGTACAACCTGCTGAGGATGAGCGTGCCGCCGGCGCAGTACAGCAGCCTTATATCTAAGGACGGCAGCTCCGTAGGTGAGTGCATCATCATCATCATCATCACGTGATGATGTCGCTTCCACGCCGTGCACATCGAGCGCTCCGACCGCATGTACAACCTGCTGAGGATGAGCGTGCCGCCGGCGCAGTACAGCAGCCTTATATCTAAGGACGGCAGCTCCGTAGGTGAGTGCATCATCATCATCATCATCACGTGATGATGTCGCTTCCACGCCGTGCACATCGAGCGCTCCGACCGCATGTACAACCTGCTGAGGATGAGCGTGCCGCCGGCGCAGTACAGCAGCCTTATATCTAAGGACGGCAGCTCCGTAGGTGAGTGCATCATCATCATCATCACGTGATGATGTCGCTTCCACGCCGTGCACATCGAGCGCTCCGACCGCATGTACAACCTGCTGAGGATGAGCGTGGCGCCGGCGCAGTACAGCAGCCTTATATCTAAGGACGGCAGCTCCGTAGGTGAGTGCATCATCATCATCATCATCACGTGATGATGTCGCTTCCACGCCGTGCACATCGAGCGCTCCGACCGCATGTACAACCTGCTGAGGATGAGCGTGCCGCCGGCGCAGTACAGCAGCCTTATATCTAAGGACGGCAGCTCCGTAGGTGAGTGCATCATCATCATCATCATCACGTGATGATGTCGCTTCCACGCCGTGCACATCGAGCGCTCCGACCGCATGTACAACCTGCTGAGGATGAGCGTGCCGCCGGCGCAGTACAGCAGCCTTATATCTAAGGACGGCAGCTCCGTAGGTGAGTGCATCATCATCATCATCATCACGTGATGATGTCGCTTCCACGCCGTGCACATCGAGCGCTCCGACCGCATGTACAACCTGCTGAGGATGAGCGTGCCGCCGGCGCAGTACAGCAGCCTTATATCTAAGGACGGCAGCTCCGTAGGTGAGTGCATCATCATCATCATCATCACGTGATGATGTCGCTTCCACGCCGTGCACATCGAGCGCTCCGACCGCATGTACAACCTGCTGAGGATGAGCGTGCCGCCGGCGCAGTACAGCAGCCTTATATCTAAGGACGGCAGCTCCGTAGGTGAGTGCATCATCATCATCATCATCACGTGATGATGTCGCTTCCACGCCGTGCACATCGAGCGCTCCGACCGCATGTACAACCTGCTGAGGATGAGCGTGCCGCCGGCGCAGTACAGCAGCCTTATATCTAAGGACGGCAGCTCCGTAGGTGAGTGCATCATCATCATCATCATCATCACAGGACGTCATGATGTCGCTTAAATCATTCGTGCACTGAAAACCCCGGGGTATGATCATCATCATCGGCATCGTCAATGACGATTTGTCATCAACATCACTACTAATCAGGCTCTCTCGAAATACATGATGGATAACCGATGCTATAAGACAGTTTGAGAACCGCATGTGAAAGTTTGAAAATCGATGCTTTATAACACTGTTGAGAACCGTTGGTCTAGGAAAGTTTGAGGACATAATCA
Organism: Apotomis capreana; assembly: GCA_947623375.1. Taxonomy (NCBI): domain Eukaryota; kingdom Metazoa; phylum Arthropoda; class Insecta; order Lepidoptera; family Tortricidae; genus Apotomis; species Apotomis capreana. The sequence goes on from OX392520.1 coordinate 8,309,532, forward strand.
GTCTAAACAGCTGAATCATATTTTTTTAATTCATTGCATAATGTTTGAGAAAAGCACTATAAATGCCTTAGCCGTGAAAAGGGCTTTCCGGCTTCGTATCACTATCTGTCTATACATACTCACCTGACAAGCGCTTATTTCCCGGCGTCTGCAGTAATGTACTATTATTTCCAGGAGGTGCAAAGCTGGTGATCCGATCGTCTGATATCCCCCTGTACAAGGTGGCAGACTCTCTTATAGCCGAGATGAAGGCGGCTTGCGGCGTCGGACAAATCGACCAAGGTCAGCCAGAATATGCATAGACGAGATAGTATTGTAAGGATATTGTGTGAATAAATATTTGAAAATACAGTTGACGATTATTTTTTCCAATTATCCACTCTAACCCTTTAAGTTGATAAAAAAAAACGAAGGTCGATAGTTCAAGTCTCATTACGGTTGGACAGAGCTAACAATTCTCATTCGAAAAAAGATATATAAATGATGGTGAAAGAGTTTGTACAGCCTGTACATTGCTAATTTAAGGGTTTTAATGCGGCTATTACAGTTTCCTAAATTAGTCACTGACGAGATCCCTCTCGTATGTCGATAATTCCATATTACTCCTTTGTATTGCTGCATCCAAAGGGATGAGGAAAGTGTAGTAACTGCATAAGCAGCAAATCTTGGAATCTGATATTGGGTCATAGTCTGACAATGACAAATTATGATCAATACTGAAATATGTATGTTGTCATGTAATTTGTCAAATCATGAAATTCCTCCATTCATGAAATTATGATGTAAAAGTATGGGTCGCGTCTATAGATGCGAAGCTGGTTGCTAACATTTCTAGCCCAGCGGCTAGAAACGGCTGCTTACATTTCATTGACATATTCGAATGATTCAATGTTTGTTTTTGTTATTTTTCTTTTCATTTATTTACTATAGGATCTATTTAACATAAATAGACATAAACAATGACATTTGCATCTGTATTAAGTGTTAAAAACTCAAAATTCTCTTACAAAATGTGAAAGAGCAGTGGAATAGGACTATTTTAATAATTTATTTGTGAGAGATGAATTGGAAATAGGTATTTATCAGTTACCTAGTAATAGTAAGCATTTAGTTGTATTTCTATAATGCACCAACGCAACGAGCCTCGCGCACTCATCCCCGCATGCCCCGCGCACCCCTCAGCCCCCCACACGCATTTATCCTGCCGCGCGAGATTCCCGCGTTTGGTTTACAATGATGATTAGATCCAAAATAAACTGATTTAGCTACCTTTATTCTTATAATTTTCATACACCGCCACCTGAACACAAACGTTGTTTCATAGTTTACTTTTCGTATCTGAATTAAGTAAATTAGTAGGTACAAATGGTGTCTTCGGGGTCTATTTTTTTAAAAAAGAACATAATAAGTGCTACTGTATAACAAAATTAAGTTTAACAAAAAAAAAAAATAATAAAAATAATTTCTTTATTTGATGCTCAAGTCGGGTATCTACCCGGTATCAAGCGACTGGTTATTCGTTTCTAGCCGCTGCTTTCGGTTACTACCGGCTTACAAGCCGCTGGTTTACAACTATAGTCGCGTCACATAAAAAGAGCGCTGGCGATCTTCCTACTCAGTACAAATGAGTCATGTCACGCGACCTATATCGGTATTAGCATGCAATTCCGAAGCAGTCGACAAAGCCCCCACTTCTCGAGGCTTCTATTTCCGTTCTTTAGGCAGCAAGGTACCCTTACCCTTACTTATGTATTGTCTTTATCTTTTTTTTTTGCAATAAAGAAAATAAAAATGTTATTCACCACAAGCATTTGCCAGTATTGTAACAATAAATATATGAAAATGTAATTTGTTTATTGTTAAATTATAGCGGTTGCAATGAGAGAACGCTAATATAATGGCTAATATATTTCTATTCGACATGCATTTATTTTCAAGGGGACGTAATGACACTGCACTGTCATCAAATAAAACAAAATGTAGCGAATAAAAAACATACTTTATTCAGATCTGAAGTTTTACATTCAAAAAATAAATGACAAAAATAAAAAAAATATACGAACAATAAAAATGCATTGAAAATGTCATAATGGTGCAACAATTATAAATATTTAAATGAAAATAATCATGACGCGTTTGATAGCTGATCGCACAGCTTTTGATGAAAAATATACCTAGTTCTCTGGAATGGACATCGGTGGATAGAAAAATACTGATTGTTTATCCTTTTTTTCTCATTATTAGCTATGGAAATCTCATTTATACCTACTCATAAGTAGTGACGGATTACGTTGTGTTATATCACATTGTCAAAATTACAAAAAAAAAGTGTTATATTAACGAAAATTACTATTTTACCCGTATTTAGGGGCAATCCCTGATTTTAGTCAAATATTAAGAGTTTAGTAATTTTTTTAAGACACAATATTGGATATATTAATGTGAAGAAATACAATGAAATACACAGAAATACATCGAGATTAAAAGTTATTTGTGACTAAAGATCACCGATTAAAACTAGTATCTAGTTCGTTTTAGAAGTATTGTAGGTTGATTCAATGGCACTTTAGCATCACTAGATAAAATAGGTTTTTTTATGATGCTTATGGTTTATGTTAACCTACTTAAGGTTATTTTTATTTTAGTATATTACGTGGTTCAGTTTTGTACAATAATGTAAGGCATTTTTATTAATATTCAAGCAGTTATTCGTTATTGTGATGCTAAAGCGAATGATTCTGATTCAACATACTTTAATAACATATTGAGGTATTGGAAGAATTTCTGTACATATAACAAAGTATATATATCTCAAAGAGTACACTTTAATAAATTAATCCCTCTTTAAAGACTCAGGGCTATTTAAATGTTTTTTTTATGTGACTTTATTAAACTGTCAAACTGTACTCTTTAAGGTTGGTTCCCGTATAGGCCCTTAAGTTGTAGCATACTTTATTAAGGCATATTTCTTTATGAATATACTGTGCGATTCAGCCAATCGTCGAGTGAGAAGGTGGCGTAATCTCCGCCAGATGATCTTCCTTGGAAGGTCTCTGGAAATTAAAAAAAAATGCTTTATGGTTTGTAGAGGCGGGGGGTTGACATTTAGTAAGCGTTAGTGTGAAAGGACTCAACAGGAAAATACTAAATAGAACCAAGAAAGAAAAACTTAATGAATTATAAAAAAATAAAAACGATATTTGCCTGTTTTTGTCCCAAAATTGTGCTTATAAAGTTTGCAAACAGTTTATTGTTCAAGTAAAAATATTATTAAAATTAAAAAAAATAAAAGTTTTTCTTATGATACTGTTGCAAACGATATTTCGGTTCACAAAGCTGTAAGGAATTTATATATAATTGTTGTTTTATTATTTATTTTAGTATTGCGACCGGCGTTGTAAAATTATTGTAATGTTAACTTTTACAATTTCGTTGAACTGAATATTAAATAAATCAGAAGACATTTTGCAACAAACGACGCAATTTATTCGTATTGATAAAAATGTTGGAGATGGTGTTATGCAGTATGCCTTTCGGATTTTTTTTCATTTACCAGTCTTTAACTTGATCATCATGAAATGACACAATATAGCCTTTTACGGTCATAGTGCCTTGCATTGAATCTGGCGTGCGAAAATTTCGATTAACAGCCTACGTGTTGCATAAAACCATTCAAATTATTCCTTGCAACTTTGATGTAGTGTATTAGGATCGCGAACCAACAAATCAGCGAATGCCTTTTTTTAAGAAACATTTTCATTGTAACAATTGCAACTGCAACAAAATAAAACTGACGACTCTTTCCATAAGGTGTAGGTATTTCACTAAATTTTACCGTAGTAAAAAAAAAAACTTTTTTCGAAATGGTCGGAAAAATATTATTTGGAATAATAAAAAAGGCATCGGCAGATATTTTGTTCCACGATTAATATACATGTTTACAAATATACTTCTGTGTCCTCGTGCAGGAATCCTCTTCTTTCCATCACGGGTTCCATTGCAATTCTCGCTCAAGGTTCTCAAGCGGTTCGTTGTTCGCTGTATTTTGATTATAATATAAATACAATACAATGCTAGAGAGACTTCTACATACGTCTGTTGACAACCAAAACTCACTAAGTAACAAATACGTACTTGAAACAAAACTCGTATCTCAGTATCAATTTACTAACTATTTACGAGGTTTTGAAGATCAGTTACAGATTTTTTTGTGACTTGGTTGTCACCAGGCGATACACTATTACCTACAGTGGTTTAAAGATGAGTTATCATTATTATTTGCTACTATAGATAGAAAGAGCATAAGTTCAAATATGCAATTATTAGCGATCTGCTACATACATAACACAATACGTACAAAGATATACGTATAGGTAGGATATGTATACTTTACTATTACAAATGTCTATGCATGTGCAATTTCAGCCGCATGTCACTTAAAAACGGGTGGACACTTATCAGTCATTTTTGGTGCGAAGATACATGTGAAAATGAAAAGCTACTAAGTTTTAAGTTTTTACCCGACGAAGAAAAAAGGAATGTCATTTTATTATTTCTCGCGCACGTTAACACACGGCAATTCGCTACTTTTATAATTTTCTATTGAAAGATAAGCGAGCATATTGAGAGTTTTACATATAGAACTATCTGTCATAATAATGCCTTCATACTCGTAACATTCAAACATGCTTTTCTAAAATCGCTATTCATAAAGTTTATGCAACTACATCTCAAGCCAATAACTTGTAGCGAATATACAACAAAATAGGAACATTCTATAATTTAATTGCAATAATACTTCCGAGTCTAAAACTGAACATGCCTCATATCTAAAATGGCTTACCGATCATGGTCTTGAGTCGCACGGAACACATTATGAAGTCGTCGAACTGTATGTAGCCGTCTTGGCCGCCGTATCTGTAATTAATTTAATGTTTCATTTATTTCTATTAATAAATACAGATATAGATAACACGGTGTCTGTCAAACCATACAAACTGACTCACATTGTATGGTCTGACAGTTCATTTGCTTGGAAGAGTTAAATGAAAATTTGGCGAAACGTTTCGGATGGGAAGCAATGTTTTAGAGTTGAGATAGAGTACCCAAAACCCAGGAACAAATATTAGAGTTATTGTTTGTCCTTTCCGGGATTCGTACCCAGGACCGCCGGCTCAGTAGGCAGCTGCACTGCAAACTGCGCCAACCGCGTCATCATATATAGCCCCACTATTTTCAATCCACGCCATATTGCGGATTTTAATGGTACTAATTAATTTTACTGGTAACGATAAATTTTTGGTAACTGACGTTGAAAGTCGCTGATGTACACAAAGAGGAAACAGGACTACTAAATATTCTGCAAATTTCAAGTATTTTTTTGCATAATAAAGTCAAAACTATCCACAGTGATGAAAGTCAAGTTTTTTCAAAAGGATTCAGTATTTATTTCGCAAGGAGAATGAGCAGCATTCCGGTAAACAATGTTTTGAGTTTAGTTCACGACAAATTGCTAATGACGTTTAATAACGCAAATATATGAGGTATGCTCATAATTGCCCCTACTGACGACCAGCATTCATAATTTGTCAATTTAATTTTAGCCGTATGACAAATAGTTGACATTTAACTATTAATTGTACTATGTGTAGGACACTGGAACTCAGGAGGTTAAAAAGCTGTTTTTAGCGCCACTATCCCTGGGCCGGACCGACGCTTGCTAGTTTATAGTAAAGGACATCACCTGTGTGCAAGAACGTTGAGGGTGTGAGCGTTGACGGTGTAGCCGGCGGAGTGGATCGCGTCGCGCAGATGGTAGGACGGGATGGCGCCGCGGCCTTCTGTGTCGTATAGACGGAACACCGCCTGATGACAACACGTAAGCTATTAACAGTGGTCGGATGTGCAATTTCCCGGCACTTCGTAAAGATGGGTCAATCAACTTTTTCCTGCTTGTTGCAATGGTGATGTCCCCTGGGTTACTCGTTAAAACTACGATTTTCGGCGGCAATATTCAACAAAAATGTTGGAATTGCAGCAGTTCTCTGGCTCAGTCTCTTGGAAATACCAATACTATGAATTATCAACACTTCTAAGAAGTTTAATCACCATTATCTCCTGGGTGACGGGACAGAGTAATAAGAAGAAAAAGTTGATCTACCCAGATATGACTTAATCCCGAGATTATAATCATAAAGATTAAAAAACCGGCCAAGAGCATGTCGGGCCACGCTCAGTGTAGGGTTCCGTAGTTTCTCATCCTTCACAATAGACTTAAGATACCAGAAAGATTTCAAGCTCTATAAAAAGGTCGTAAACGCCAAAGTAACTGTAGTTACTTATTACCTTCTGGAAGTCAACTCACGTCCTTTTAAGAAAATTATGAAATTTTGCGATAACTCGAAAACGGCTTGACCGGTTTTGTTCAATATAGTTTTCATTGAAAGTACTTATAAGGCCTCATTTTCATGAATTTTTCCATAATTTTTTGATTCGTGGTTGAAAAGTTAGAGGGGGGGACACTATTTTTTTTATTTTCGGAGCGAATATTTACTAAACTGCTGACCTTATCAAAAAATAATGTTTGGAGACCCCTATTATTTTTAAAAGACCTATTCAACGATACCCCACACACTAGTTTTTTTTTTAGTTTTTATTTTACCGTTTTGTCGGCGTGATACATACACACACTCATACCAAATTTCAGCTTTCTAGTACTAATGATCACGGAGCTAGGCCACGGACAGACGGACAGACGGACAGACGTACATGGCGAAACTATAAGGGTTCCTAGTTGACTACGGAACCCTAAAAAACATGTGTTTCGTTTCAGAATATTACTCACTTATAAAAAAGTAGATATTTATATTATTCAGGCATCAATAGTATTGTTTTCTACTCCTGAGTAGATAGTGATGTTATAGAATTAAATTGTGTTTCGTAAATGCGTTAAGCTTTAATATAAAAAATTGGGCAAGTGCGAGTCGGACTCGCGCACCGAGGGTTCCGTACAAACACTTTTCATCCTTAAGTGGTTAAGTTAAGTTTGCACCTGGTATGTATAGCGCCCCATACAAATGAGGTGCAAAGTTAACGCAACCAACCCGTTTGTTGTATGGGAGCCCCCCTTAAATATTTATTTTATTTAATTTTTAGTATTTGTTGTTATAGCGGCAATAGAAATACATCATCTGTGAAAATTTCAATTGTCTAGCTATCACCGTTCTTGAGATACAGCCTGGTGACAGACGGACGGACGGACGGACAGCGAAGTCTCAGTAATAGGGTCCCGTTTTTACCCTTTGGGTACGGAACCCTAATAAATTAACACATAATTTAACTTAATTTACATATCAGTTGCAAGAAATGGTCGTATAAGTCCGTGTTAAAGAGAGAAAAATAGTGTTAAAGAGAGAAAAATAAAACCTCACCCTCCAATTACGCAGATCGATCCAAAGAGACTTGAACTCCTCGAAGCCAAGTCCTCCAGAGTTGTCCTTATCCAACATGGCGATCATGCTTCTGCACACATCCTTGGAGAACCCTTGCCCTTTCAGTTCTGAAAATATATGCTTATATGACAATCTGGTAAGGCGCTAATAAGACCTTCCCAAGTATACAGCGCTTATATAACCCTTACGCAGCTGTAAAACGCTGAATAAGAGTTGTATAAGCTCTTAAGCAGATTGTGTGCTACGTGGGTTGGAGATCAGGCTGAAAATTCTATACTGCGAATTGGGACTTGTGATATTGGTACTAATCTTAGTACGGCATAATTTCATCATGCTCTAATTATCAACGTCTGATTGAGCGTAATCAGACATAACAATTAATAGAACATTGAATTACAGATAATAAATTTTATGTTAAAGTACGTGTGATTTAAGAACAAATTATGTCAAATATATGTGAACTGTGAAAAACTACCTTTTTCATAGAATGAGGTCACTTTTCACTTGTGTCAGTTTGATACAACAATTTGGTCAACTATAACAACGACCCACTTACCAAACCAAGTCCTAATCCACAATATATACCAAAGGTTTTTTTTTTTTCAAAATGTGATACTAAAAAATAACTCTAGTACTAATATCACATTTTCAAAATAATCTTACAGCTACGTTTTATGGAAATGGAGGTGATTTATATATAACTTAAACAATACACGTTTAAAATGCCCATTTTTCTATCGAAGTACTATATTAAGCTTTCAAATGTAGATATTTCCAATTGGATTGAAGATGTCTACATTGTTGTGTTAGTGGCAACATAAAGCAGAAATCATGTAAAATAATGCCTTATACACGACCCGATACTTCATTCATAGTAGAAGAAAAAAGTTAACTGAATGTTGCTAGAAAACTGTCTAGTAGAAAAGGCATTATTTTACACACAACGACATATTTTATAAATTGTAAAATACGCAAAAAATCTGAAGTATACCTGTAAAAGAACACAAAAATTGTATGTACAGAGTAAAAATAGACATTTTAAATAAAACTGTGCCTCCATTTCTATAAAATTGTGAAGTATTTGTATAGCATGCAGCCGGCTCGGCAACGTCCTGGAAAATAAACTGTAGTTATTAGAAAAACATAAAGAGAAACATTTGATAAAAAATAATTTACTTCGTCACCATGTGACGTATTTATTAGAATAGCATCAATAATGTTGTTCTTGTTCTTAATAATAAATTCCCATAATATGCATGTAATAAATAACCTCCTGATTCCCAATTAAAGTTCTGTCTATTTGACAATACTTAAATCAAACTGAAAAAAATATTGAATGCTTGTAGGCAGGAGGATAAATAATAAATCTTTTTCTCCTCCCAGATGGTATACAAATATATACCACTGGAAGTTAACAGCATATCGTACCGCGTGTAATAAGACTACGATACAATGTATGAAAAGCGAGTACGTTTCTCTCATATCACTACCTTGTCCGTTGACCTGGGGCTGCGTCAAATTCACCTGCTCTTGACCCGGCGGCTGCTGGATCTGCTGAAGATCGATTCCAACCTCCTTGCAGATGGGCGTGCAGAGCGCACACAGCAGCTGCTCGAGGCAGCTCTGCTCGGTGGGGGGGCTCCCCCCGCCAGGTGGGGCTCCCCCCCTCGCCCCCCCGCCGTCGTACGCGGCGCCCGGCCCCTTGCTCATGGCCAGCTCTGTATAAGTGAGATTCTAGTGTAGCCACGGAACTGAGAGGCCGTTATGAATTCAACGGAATGGCTTTTGGACTAGAAACTGCGCCGTGTTCTTTTCATGGACGTTTAATCAACTGATCGAGCTGAAGTTAGAACCTAGACATTTTACGAGCTATAATTTTGAAGATTTACGTAAAAGTAAATCCAAAACATCGTGTTAATTGGATTTAAATAGAAATAATATGAATTTCGAAATACATGCCTCTGAAGAGTAATTTGCACTCAAAATAGGTAAGATAAAACATGCATGTTTGAATATATACAGCAAATTATAAGAAAAAAATGCGAGGCTATAGAGAAATGTGTATATACGTGTAACATGTAAGCAAGAAAAAATCCAGACGAAACCGAAACCACTACAATTTACGATTATCAATTACGTGAGTGTCAATTTCAGGAGAGTTCTACAGTCTACATAAACAACATTTCTAAACAAAATTAAAAATAATTAACAGTGTAAAATAAAACCAAAAGGACATATGCCAAAATCAGAATTAGTCCATGTATCATTATTTACTTTATTCTAATATAATAATTATAGACGAATTCTAAGTTTTCATGTGTCAAATAACGGAGGTCTCAACTTAGTAAATATATAAAGACCTTATAAATAAATACTTACATAACGTTTACCACGGCAAGCAACAGAACGACAAGTAAGCAGCATTTAACTCGACACATAAGCATTGTTATTACAATGAAAGCTCAAAAATGGGCATTTTAAATAAAATCATTAATATAATTAATCAAAATAAAAACTTATACGATAATATTCGGATTCTTATACTTATAAATGCATATAGGCTTACTTGTAAGCTAGGATATGTATTAAGATTTAGGTTTTTATTAACACAATAAATGGTTCACACAGTCATATATGTGCATAGTTGTTTTTTAGTTAAGCACACATTTTTTTTTATATTAAGGTTTTTCGTAGTGAGGTAACAAACTTCACGTTGTAAGTCCAGTTCATCCAATTTTCACGGTATGTCAGTTAGGTTTACAATAAGAGAAGTTATTTTCAAGGGTTTAAGCGCTTATTACCTATGTACGAGTATGTAGTTATCTATCAAGATCCAATATTTATATATTAAGATGTAGGTATAGATGTAGTAAATAATAGTTTTCCATCGTATTTTGTCGGAAAGGTTCGTTTTAACATGTTTTCTCTGTCAACTTGGGTGAAAAAGTTGAGATGGAAATATTAATCCAAGCTTACCCGACAAAATACGATGGAAAACTATTGTTCACTACATCTGTATGTATAGTGATTGTGCTACCAGCTTTCCCTAAGTTGAGAAGAAGTAAATTTATAGTGATGGTGCCACCAGGTAAAATCCATTGGAAATAATTTTACAGTTATGTTACCAACATTCTTTTCTACAAGTTATAGAAAAAAGTCATTATCAATACCAACTCCAAAAAAATCAAGTATAAATGCAAAAGTAGAAATATAGATAGTGCATGTGCCACCAACCCTTAATAGTTGAAATTATTTTGCACCTGGCAAACCTCTCTATTTAAGTCCTATAGATAATGGTCATTACCAACCGAAGATAAAATTCAATTACCCTCAGTTACATTTTATTTTGCGGTTGGTAATCACGGGAACTCAAACAAAATCTATGGGATTTTACCATTACAAACCGCAAAAAGATTTTTTCTCATTGTATAAGAGCTAGAACGTACCTTCTCTCATGGCGTAGTCAAGGATTTCCTTGAGCTCCTCCCAGCTGACCTCTCCGTCGGAGCCGGCGAGCCGGTTGAAGAACTCCCGAATCGGGTCGGTGGGCTCAGGGTTGGGGGCTATATCCTTCACCTGGATATATCGTTTTGGTTAGAGCATTGAGAATAAAGTACCAGCGACCCGCCCCGGCTTCGCACGGGTGCAATGCTGATAAATTATGCATGTAAACCTTTCTCTTGATTCACTCTATGAATAAAAAAACCGCGACAGAAGCTACAGCCGTGGGAAAGGTTATGAAGGCTAGGCTTACAGAGGTGGTTTAAATCAATGCTGAATATACTGCTTTATAAGACGCCGAAGAACACGGCATGTGTTAAACAGACACTGACAGCAGGTAGTATGGCATTGTATAGCGACATGGGTGGATCAACTTTTTCTTATTGTTATTCTGTCTCGTCATCCAGGAGACAATGGTGATTAAAATTCTTAGAAAAATGTTGATAATTATTTAAATACTGGTATTTTCATGAGATAGTCTAAATAAGAATGGGCTTATAACTGCTGCAATTACAAAGTTTTTGTTGAATATTGCCGCCGAAAATCGTAGTTTTAAAGAGTAACCCAGGGGACATCACCATGGCAACGAGCAACAGAAAAAAGTTGATTGACCCAAAAATATGTATTTGTATTTTAAAGAATAATAAATGGTAGAACATACCCTGTCATCAACGTCGCCCATGCCAACATCTTCGTCATTTTCACTGAAAATGAAAGATAGGAATTAAATTAATTAAACATATGTCTAATTTTTTAATGTGGGTACACAGTACAATTTTTATCCCATTGATACAAAGATCGCAGAAAAAAATAAATGCGTAACCTGATGGAAGAGCCCGGGAATCGAACCCGGTACCTCTGGATTGCCGGTCCAGCGCGTTAACCTTTCCGCCACTTTAATGCCCAAGCAACCTTTCGAATTTTTCCTTATGCTTTGTGTGTCGATCTTTGCATTGTGTATTTGAAAGGCTTAGCGACCTTAATGTGAATACCCCATATATGAAACCCGGTGTCTTCCACCAGCACCTCTAGCATAACTGTGACACACGACTCTTTCTCGTGCGAGATATATTATCTATCTCTTTCTGAACAATGCTGTGAGAGAGCGATGGGTGACGTTTAGTCGAGTCGCGAAGCATAGTGCTAGTAGACGGGCAGGTTACGCATTTAAATTTTTCTTTGATGTTTGATCTTTGTACCAATGGTTTAAGATAGGAATTAATTACGAATAGTATATGTTTTTATTAAAAATGATATCAAAATGTTTTTTTTGTTGCAAAGTGTGTGGCAGAAGTGGCCGGGGCCGACTAGGTGTTTAGGCCGGCAACGCTGTGACTCCTCTGGTGTTGCAGGTATGTGTGTGTGTGTGTGTGTGTGCGTGCGCGTGTGCGCGCGCGTGTGTGTGTGTGCGTGTGTGCGTGCGTGTGTGTGTGTATGTGTAAGCGCGCGCGTCTATGTGGTTGTGTGTCTATGTGGTTGTGTGTCCATGTGTGTGTGCGTCTATGGGCTCACTCGTTCTCCATCCAGCGATCCCTTTGCTCGTTTGCCCCCTGTGACATAAAAAGGGTGTTAAACGAGTACTCACGCCATGTTGTTGCTCTTCTCGGAGAACACTCGCACCAGGAATTCTCCCTCCTCGTCCGGCTCGAAGGTGGACGGGACGATTACGTACGAGCCCGGCGGGAACTTGAACCTGTAACAAGTTACTTGTAAATTTTATGAAACACTAGGGGCGCCCGAGAAATCGCCCCTATTTTTATGATACCAATCGAAAAAATGGACAGATAATAATAATTTATTCATCCTGAGTAACATAGTATCTTAAAAGAAAGGAGCAACGTAAAATGTTTGAGTCAAATTACAAGACAATTGTTTATTGCCGACAACGAATAATTAAGCAAGTAATTCTTAGAAAATCTTTAAATGCAGAATTACTAACTTTTAAAAATAACATAAAGTCTTCTTTCAGCAAAATATCCTATCTACGATATTTAAGGTACTTTCCCTTGATGTCCCATAGTCTTGGGACACCCGGTATATATATTGATTGACGATGAATCATTCTCACCTAGCGCTGACTTCTCTCAAGTCAATGAACGCCTGCGATCGTCCGACAGACGTTGTACTTGAAGAAGTTGACGTCAAGAGGTTTGACAGTATTGATTGATGATGAATCATTCTCACCTAGCGCTGACTTCTCTCAAGTTGATGAACGCCTGCGATCGTGCGACAGACGTTATACTTGAAGAAGTTGACGCCAAGAGGTTTGACAGTATTGATTGATGATGAATCATTCTCACCTAGCGCTGACTTCTCTCAAGTTGATGAACGCCTGCCATCGTTCGACAGACGTTGTACTTGAAGAAGTTGACGTCAAGAGGTTTGACAGTATTGATTGATGATGAATCATTCTCACCTAGCGCTGACTTATCTCAAGTCAATGAACGCCTGCGATCGTCCGACAGACGTTGTACTTGAAGAAGTTGACGTCAAGAGGTTTGACAGTATTGATTGATGATGAATCATTCTCACCTAGCGCTGACTTATCTCAAGTCAATGAACGCCTGCGATCGTCCGACAGACGTTGTACTTGAAGAAGTTGACGTCAAGAGGTTTGACAGTATTGATTGATGATGAATCATTCTCACCTAACGCTGACTTCTCTCAAGTTGATGAACGCCTGCGATCGTCCGACAGACGTTGTACTTGAAGAAGTTGACGTCAAGAGGTTTGACAGTATTGATTGATGATGAATCATTCTCACCTAGCGCTGACTTCTCTCAAGTTGATGAACGCCTGCGATCGTCCGACAGACGTTGTACTTGAAGAAGTTGACGTCAAGAGGTTTGACAGTATTGATTGATGATGAATCATTCTCACCTAGCGCTGACTTCTCTCAAGTTGATGAACGCCTGCGATCTTCCGACAGACGCGTTGTACTTGAAGAAGTTGACGTCAAGAGGTTTGGGCACGTGACCATAGTCGGGCAGCCGGTACACGGCGAAGCCGATGGTCAGACATTCTAAGCCCTGGTGACGCTGAGAGCGGCGATTCTTTTGCATGAGTGCTACGATGATCTGAAAAAGAAAAAAAAAACAATAGAATGGATATACAATACAGCGTGAAAAAGAAATCTAAATTAGGGGGGTGGAAAGGTGGATATAGAATACAGCGCGAAAAAGAAATCTAAATTAGGGGGGTGGAAAGGTGAATATACAATACAGCGCGAAAAATAAATCTAAATCAGGGGGGGTGGAAAGGTAGAGACAATACAGCGCGAAAAAGAAATCTAAATCAGGGGGGTGGAAAGGTGGATATACAAATACAGCGCGAAAAAGTAATCTAAATCAGGGGGGTGGAAAGGTGGATATACAAATACAGCGCGAAAAAGTAATCTAAATCAGGGGGGTGGAAAGGTGGATATAGCGCGAAAAAGAAATCTAAATCAGGGGGCTGGAAAGGTGGATATACAATACAGCACGAAAAAGAAATCTAAATCAAGGGGGTGGAAAGGTGGATATACAATACAGAGCGAAAAAGAAATCTAAATCAGGGGGGTGGAAAGGTTAACACGTTGACCCGTAAACCAGCGGTCCCGGGTTCGATTCCCGGCTCCTCCGCCAGGTTACGCATTTCTGATTTCTATGTGCTTTGATTTTTGTACCAACCCAAATAGCAAACAAGCTGCAGAAGCGCTAGCACAGCCTTTATCCAGCTTCAATTAGCAGTATAAATAAATAAATAAATAAAATAAATAAATATGAGACAACCTCACTCAAGAAGGCTTGTGTTATGGGTACTAGACGACGATATACATACTCATATAGATAAATGTATACTTAAATACATACAACAACCATGACCCAAGCACAAATATTCGAGTTCATCACACAAATATTTGCCCTAGCCGGGATCCAAACCCGGGACCGCCGGCTCAGTAGGCAGATGCTTACAAACTGAGCCAACCGCGTCGTCAAAAGGATTATAAGGGCTGTATAAGCGCTTCAGCAGCTTGTTTTGCTAATTGGGAATTTTTACAAAGATCAAATCTTAGAATTTTTTTAATGAGTTACCTGGTGGAAGGGACCGGGAATCGAACCCGGTACCTCTGGATTGCCGGTCCAGCGCGTTAACCTTTCCGCCACCCTAACACCCAAGCAACCTCTCGAATTTTTACTTATGCTTTGTGTCGATCTTTGCATTGTTTATTAATAAAAAGGCTTTACACCTCTTTGTATCAATGGTTTAATATAAAAAAATTGTAGTGTGTACCTATATAAAAAAATTTGACATTACATGTTGCATAAAATTTATGAGACATCACATGTTTCATGAATTTATAAAATTAATGTTCTCAATCCATACTAATATTATAAATGCGAAAGTGTGTCTGTCTGTCTGTTACCTCTTCACGCTTAAACCGCTAAACCGACTTAGATGAAAATTGGTATGGAGATAGTTTAAGATCCGAGGAAGGACATAGGATAGTTTTCATCCTGGAAATTATCCCTAAAAAGATTGAAAAGTGAGTAAGTAATTTATGATGACATTGATGACCCTGTAGGAAATATAATGATTAGACCAAAAGCACAATTGCTCTTACATTTTCTTAGGCGTTTTTAATAATCCCTTTTATTAATTAAGGTGATTAGGTGGATATCTATCGTGTTGTACGAGGTTGCTTCCATACTTCCAAGTTCCGCGCGGACGTAGTCGCGGGCAAAAGCTAGTATTATAAATGCGAAAGTGTGTCTGTCTGTCTGTTACCTCTTCACGCTTAAACCGCTGAACCGACTTAGATGAAATTTGGTATGGAGATAGTTTGAGACCCGGGAAAGGACATAGTATACTTTTCATCCCGAATAAATTTAGTGTTCCCGTGGGATGAGCGGGTAACACCGCGGGGCACAGCTAGTAATAACAAAAAAAAGAACCGACTTCAGAAAAACTAAAAAGCCAAAAAAAATAACCCGTTCAAGTACAGATTACATTTGACTCACCCTTCGAAGTCGATCCCAAACCACTCAGTTCTTATATTTATATATTATAGTTTACGCGAGGTTTGGCACCGACTTCGAAGGGTGAGTCAAATGTAATCTGTACTTGAACGGGTTATTTTTTTTGGATTTTTAGTTTTTCTGAAGTCGGTTCTTTTTTTTGTTAAATTTTTTTTTATGCTTTTTAGTGATTCATATAAAAGGTCTAGTGGCCACCTGTGGTGTTCATCATCAGTTTCCTTACACCAAATCCTATTTACTGAATGTAAATTCTTGACTTTATCAATAAATTACCGAAAGCGCCGTACATGTCCCTATAACATTTGAAGAGTTCCCTCGATTTCTCCAAGATTCCATCATCAGATCCCGACTAAGTGCCAACGGGACCAACTCGGAGTTATACCCTTTCCATAAAAATAAAAAATTGAAAATCGGTTCACGGTTCCCGGAGATATCGAGTAAAATACATACAAAAAAAAATTTAGCTCGAATTGAGAACCTCCTCCTTTTTTGAAGTCGGTTAAAAAATAAAGAAACGGTATACTTACGGTACACTTGTTTTCCTCGTCGTCTTCGTCCACGTCCGTCAACGTGATTGTGTACTGCGGGTTCCGCCAGAAGGACTCCAGGTAGTTGCGGCAGCCGCCCGCCGTCACGCCTGGAAGTCAAGGGTCATTCAAATCCAAGTTAGTAGGCCACAAGAGCTTTACATATTAAATAAGTTTCTGACAAAAAAAAACATTTTAGTGACAATTTATAGCCGACTGTACTTTGGATATCCATCAAATGCTCACTGAGACGATTCTAAAAAACCCAAGCTCGGTAGGATTGCTTTTTCTATTATAGAGTTCCTATGGCCACCTTCCGGCTCCATCATCAGATCAGCCCCATGGTACCATATTATTGTATTGTCATCAAAGTTCAGCAAAATTTCAGCTCAATCGGTTGACGATATCTGCTTCAAAATTGAATTGCAAGATTTCACCCAAACAAACATACTTAGATACATACATTGCAAGTTAAATAAAAGCTTTTAAAAAAGTATTACAATTTACTATAATAATATCATAGTAAAGCCTGACCAGAAATATATGAGGATGCGCCATATTGCGGAATTTCACTGGCAATCATTGGTTTATCAACAATGTCAATGTCATTCGTGGGGGTTTCTTTAAAGGACAAATATTTCAAAATATCCAAAGAAAATGCCGAAAATCATTCACAGTCGTGAACGTAATATTATAAATAAAGTGTGCACGTGTTTCTAGACGAAAAACAGTCAGGGAAATAGTGCATTCCATTAATATAACTACGAGGCTACCATAGGAACTGACAGGTATTTAAACTAATGTCATTATAGTGGGTTGCGATTGGTTGCAAAATTGTTGCCACATAAACCTTATAAATAGCGCCCTCTTGACAATCCTCATATATTTCTGGTCAGGCTTTAGTAATGCAACAGACAAATCACTAGGCATATTTAACAGCAAGATGTATATTCTCTCCGGGTCTAATATGATATGATGTATAGTTACACGTTACTGAAATGAAAGTCAAAATTTGAATATTGTCAATAAAGACTTTGTCAAGATTCTCCCGAAAGCTCAAACTGACGTGGATTGCATACGTCACTTCAGAAATAAAATTAGTGTAATTGTTTGCATTTAAGGGTTAAATTACCATAATTTTAGTTAGATGCCAATACCTCATGGGTTTTTCAAAAAATGTCGAGACAACTGCCGTGCTATGCGTAACAGCAGTAACTCACATTGAATGTTACAGTAAAAAAGTTTTTCTCAAACATGCAATGAAATATCGCCATAACGTGCGTTATTTATAACAGGCTTCGAAGTATCACGTTTCGGGCGGAGCAACACGAGAGAACTGTAAAGGAATTCCATACAAAATTGAAGGCCTAGGCCGGGAGATTTGTTTTTATAAACTTGGCGTCTGCGTTCATGAACAGGCTAAACATCTAAATTATATTTTTTTGAGTGGTGTATTTTTTTAATTCATCGCATATGTTTTAGAAGAGCACTATACATGCCTAGCTGGCTTCGTATCACTGTCCGGCCTCTCTACGGTCAGCCGTCTATACCTACTCACCCGGCAAGCCCTTCGCTTAAGGCGTCTGCAGTAATGTACTACAGTAATGTATCATCAGACGACGCAACGGAGCCACGCTGTTACGTCGCCTAAATCAAACTAGATTTAAGTACTGTTTTATTTAAACCATGAATACAAAGATCAAAGCTTAAAGAAAAATTGAAAAAGGAGCTACCTGGTGGAAGGGACCGGGAATCGAACCCGGTACCTCTGGATTGCCGGTCCAGCGCGTCAGCCACTTCGCTACCCTCGCTCCACGTAGACCTGACGAATTTTTCCTTATGCTTTGTGTGTCGATCTTTGCATTGTTTATTTGAAAGGATTTTACACCTTAGCTTACGGTTTTATGTTTATGTTTTTCATTCGGTTGCTCTATGATAATATTGTACTAATACTATACCAGTTATTTCAAATCTAGCAGAAAACTACTAAATTAATTGAAAATGTCATTGTTTTCTATTTACTCTTTCCGTTTAATTGCCCACGAATTATTATAATCACATTTTGAATCTTGTGATTTTAGTTTAGTTTAATAATATTAATTAATGTTATAGGTTAGTGTGCCCAAGTCAATTTGAATGCTGATGCACACCTGTCATTGGTTCATAAACAAGGTTTTTGTGTCTGTGTATTTAATACTATTTACTTGGTATTATATAAGTACTGTTGGTGTGTCTTATAAATAAATAAAAAATAAAAATAAAATAATAATGTAAGTTTCATGGCGGATTAGTTAAGAAACTGTAATGTCATGTAAACTTGTTTAAATAAATAAAATAAAATAAATAAAATCATGATATCAATATCCTTACCCCTGACCCACTCGCCCTCGAACACGGACATCTCCCACTTTTTGGTGCAGCCCTCGGGACACTCTTCAGGATCCATAGAATCAGGATTTAAATTGCAGATCTCCACTCTAAAATATAACAAAATACTGTATTGTATCAGAATGAAAGTCAAAGTCATACGATTTATTTGTAAACATAGGTTTGTGGAACCAAACTATCCACTGAGATGAGAGAATGGATACCTCACAGGATGGATACTGGTACATCACTATGTTTCGCACTATGATTAAGCATGCATTTTACAAATATAAAATTGATCACATAATTTAAAAATAAATTGAAATTAAAATTAAAATAATTAAATCAAAATTTTAAAAATTTAAATTCAAAATATAAATTCACATTGCGTGTGTTCATTAAATATTCGAATAACGAGTAGTATGCTTTTTGCACTAAAAAAATAAACAAAGATCATCGACATAGCGCAAATAACGACGGGTCAAAAGTACTATCGCGTAAGCCCGAGTTTAAGGGTGCCTCCACTAATAAATACATAAATAAATATTATGGGACAATCATACACAAATCGACCTAGTCCCAAAGTAAGCAAAGCTTGTCATGGGTACTAGACGACGATATAAATAATATATCATCACACAAATATTTGCCTCGGCCGGGATTCGAACCCGGGACCGCCGGCTCAGTAGGCAGGTCTCTACAAACCAAGCCAACCGCATCGTCAATCAATTTTAAATTAACGATTGTATGTATCTCAGCTCCGCTTTCCTTTTTTGATTGGTCGATTCCGCACCTCTCTCCGTTTCAGTGGAGCACCCTTACGCTTTCTTCAAGGGCTATAAATACACTAGATCAATTTGAATGTTTAGCAGGTTAACATAATTCTGAACTAATCGTGTAATTTTATTTATTTAATTTAAAGGCTTGGAAATTAGTTACATTTAACAGTAGACCTTTAAGATATCCATTTTTCTTTAGCTGTTTTTTTAAATCAAAATTAGTGACAAAGTTCGTGATGAAGAGCTCCATACGAGTTCGAAACATGTCGGGCCGTTCCTGACAACTTCACGTGAGTGTCAACCACTTAATACAATAATTTAGTATTTTTTTAATAGTATTTTATGCAACCGTTGTATAAGAGGGGCCAAAAAACGCGAGTGGCATGGGTTACGATGTGAGCGTAGCGAACATCGTAAGAAAGATGCCACGAGCGTTTTTTGACCTACTTATACAACGTTGCATACAATACTTTTTTTCTACTCCAGTACTTTTTTCTGTCATTTATATAGTTACTAACTCTAATATAAAGACATCAATTATGAAAGTCTGTAAAAGTCTATACTCTACTGCCCAAAAACACACTGCTAATCGATGTTATAATGTCGCCAAAAAAGCATCACTTAGTACCACAGATTACAAGATGAACAGCTGCATTCACACAATTTGCAAATTTAAAAAAAAAACTTATTGTACTAAGGCATTGCTGCCAACTTAAAAAAAAAGTTTTATCTTCAGTGCATGGATGTTTAGTATAGTGAACGTAACCTTTATGTATAAGTTGAATTTTTTTGACAGATGTTTAGTATGGTGATCGTATACCTTTATGTATAAGTTAATATTTTTTTGACAGATGGATGTCAATAAAAAAAAGTTTATCAGAGACAATTTTTCTTTTTAATTTTGTTGATTCCGAGCGGGAACATGTAATTATTTTCTTTGTTGTTTATTTGCATTTTATTCATGAAATGTCGAGTCGTAGAAAATAATAAATAGCATTGTCTTAGCATTTACCTCGAGAAATGCGTGCAGAAGTCCTTGAAGGACATCCAGAATTCACCGTCATCGTCGAAGGTGAGACCCAACTCTTGTTTTTCCGATTCTGGGATATACCGCCATTCGGGAGACCTGAGAATAAACAAGTCAATTATTAGAAGACAATAAGACCCCAATACACTGCGACAGACTGCGAGTAATTCACCCGTCAATATTTGACGGGTGAATTACTTCAATCCAGAGATGGGCAAAATGTAATCGTAATCGATTAACGATTAAGATTAACCTAAATAATCGCGATTAATGATTGAAAATGACGTTAATTAATCTTAATCTTACGAGTTCCAACTAATGTAATAGCCATTAAATTAATCGTAGATAAATTGTAATCGATTAATAAATGTTCTCTCCACGAATATTAGGAACAAATAAGATGTTTTCCTGTCAGTCTAAGTCTCGAGTTATGTTGATATTTAAATTTTAATAATTAATTAGATTTTTTTTTCTTGATTTATAATAAGAAGAAATAATATATTTTTCTATAAGTTGTAAGTTTCGCCTTTACCTAGGAGACCATACTGTACTATAAAAACCACGTTGTATTACTAGAACAAGTTTACTTCACACCGCACACTAGAATGATTTTTCAAGTGTACACATGATGACAAATTGCATATTAAGCGTGTTCTAACTTTTAATCGAGAATTAATCGTTAAATTTAATCAATTAAAGTGACGATTAATTAATCGTTAATCCAATACCGAATAATATAATCGCGATTAATCTTGTGACGATGAATTTTTTAATGAATTAATTAAACAATTAATCGTCAAAACATTAATAAGATTAATTGTTTAATCAATAAAATACAACAATACTTTATTGTACACCAATAAAAGTTTACAAAAGGAAACAAGACAAATACAATTTATAAATAACGGTAGACAACAGGCGGTATTATAGCTAAAAAGCGATCTCTTCCAGACAACCTTTGGGTAGTGAAATTGATGAAAATTCTAACTTAATACAGAGATAATAATAATAATTTAATTGATAAAAAAGAAATCGATGAATGCCCTTCTCTGATCTATTAAGGCCCCCATACATGGGAAGGCAAAACTGATCAGGCCGATGTGATTGAATCGCTTCAGTCCATCCGGTCGCCGTAAAGCGTGGTGACCTTAAGGCCGTTTAATTCATACGCGGTACGGATTTAAGTCCGATCAGATGGAACTGACGGTAAACCTGGTCATGTATGGGGGCCTTAGAGGTATTTACTTGTCGCTCCAGGGCCCGTTCCACTCGGCCTCGTTGCCCCACGGGTTCCGCATGCGCAGCAGCGGGATCTTGCCCTGGCGACCCGGCGTCTCGATGTCCACGTACTTGACGCGCGTGATCGAGTACGCGTGCCCGCGGATCAGGCCCTGAGGCGTCTCGGCCTCCAGGATGTGCGGGTCCGGCTGGGAAAGGCGATTTTAAACTTCAGGAGAATAGGGTTTACTGTAAATTTATGAAACATGTAATGTCTCATTTTTTTTTTAATGTGGGTAGGTACACCACAACTTTTATTTAAGTATTTAATACAAAGATCAAAGCTTAAAGAAAAATTGAAAAAGGAGCTACCTGGGAGAAGAGACCGGGAATCGAACCCGAATCAAATAAAACAATGCAAAGATCGACACATAAAGCATAAGGAAAAATTCGTCAGATCTTCCTGGAGCTAGGGTGGCGAAATGGTTAACGCGCTGGACCGGCAATCCAGAGGTACCGGGTTCGATTCCCGGTCCCTTCCACCAGGTAGCTCCTTTTTCAATTTTTCTTTAAGCTTTGATCTTTGTATTAAATACTTAGGGTTTACTGTAGTTAATATGAAGGCTGAATATTAATAAATCAATTTATTGGTAAGAGAACACAAGTAGACTACGCAAGGGGGCAAAGCGGACCGGCGGGCCCGCGCTCCGCAACCCATACATACGTGGCCTGGGTGATTATTTGAGCGTTTTAACCGTCTCATTAATCTGCCCGCAATATTGGCTAACTCGTAAAAGCTATCAACATCATTTTGATAGGAATTGTAGAAATCTGCGACTTCTACAAGACAACCGAAAATGACGCCTCGGATCATACGGAGTTTGTCAATATTGCAGACAGATTAATGAGGCGGTTAAAACGCTCAAATAATCGCCCGCCTACGTCAGCGTTTGCATGATCATCAGATTGTGTGCCTACAAAATCATTACTAAAATATACACTAATTATTAGGGATCGGAAATTCAGGTGGATATTTACCTAAAGTTGACAAAATCCTGTTGCTATCTCACTCATACCTCAAACAAAGCCGCCTACACTTACAACTGAACAACAAAGCCGCCGCCAAAGTTTAGGTATAATTATCGATACCTTAGAACACAATCGTACTAAAATACAATAAAATACTTTTCGGAAAAAATAGTTGCAATTAGGACGTTAGTGCACAACTCTATGTTATACGCGCAAAATAATTGTAATTAGCACGAGTGTGAACAAAGCTATCGTTATTATGTGCTAATCCGAAACAATATGGGTTCTGTCTAGTTTTGCACTGTTGAACTCTGTTCTGAAATATATGAATGACGAAATAACCAAGTACAATGTTAATTGCAAATTTAAGTAAAGCGTTTGATTGTGTGGATTGAACAAAATTAAAATTATTCCGCCGACTTGCTATACCTATATATAGTATTTATTACTTGTGTAAAACAATAACATAAATAATTACAAATTAGATAAAGCAACGAATACTATCTGAAATTTCAACTCTGACATTAAACGGATATTTCAAGGAGTACCCCAGGGAAGTGTTTTTGGACCACATCATTACCTAATGTACGTCACCAAGATTTAGCAACGAATACCATTAGACATTTTAGCTCAGTTATTAAACACATATTTCAAGGGATACCTCAGGGAAGCATTTTGGGACCTCTTCTTTTCCTA
The DNA here is from genome assembly GCA_947623375.1 of Apotomis capreana. NCBI lineage: Eukaryota > Metazoa > Arthropoda > Insecta > Lepidoptera > Tortricidae > Apotomis > Apotomis capreana. The sequence goes on from OX392520.1 coordinate 8,333,145, forward strand.
CTATAAGTTAATGACCTGTCATAAATTGAATATTTCAAGGGATACCTCAGGGAAGCATTTTGGGACCTCTTCTTTTCCTACTATAAGTTAATGACCTGTCATAAATTGAATATTTCAAGGGATACCTCAGGGAAGCATTTTGGGACCTCTTCTTCTCCTACTATAAGTTAATGACCTGTCATAAATTGAATATTTCAAGGGATACCTCAGGGAAGCATTTTGGGACCTCTTCTTTTCCTACTATAAGTTAATGACCTGTCATAAATTGAATATTTCAAGGGATACCTCAGGGAAGCATTTTGGGACCTCTTCTTTTCCTACTATAAGTTAATGACCTGTCATAAATTGAATATTTCAAGGGATACCTCAGGGAAGCATTTTGGGACCTCTTCTTTTCCTACTATAAGTTAATGACCTGTCATAAATTGAATATTTCAAGGGATACCTCAGGGAAGCATTTTGGGACCTCTTCTTTTCCTACTATAAGTTAATGACCTGTCATAAATTGAAACTGCATTGAATAAAGAGCCTCACCTCAATACTGCAGCCCATGAGCGAATTCCTCTCGTAGGCCTTAGTCAGGATGGTGTAGAAATTAGGCGGAAGCTCGGTCATGTCATACATTTCTGTTACTCCGCCGGTGAAGTCTTCCATGGCCTCGCATGTTGAACCGCCCTTCAACGCTTCGTATGAACCATGCAATCTGAAATTTAATACAAATCATTAAGTTTTTTTTTTTTTATGTGAAACTAGCAACTAAAATTAACGTAACTACAGTACACAAATTAAATCACCTTGTGGCAACCAAAACTCACAATTTTTTTGTCACTGCTCTTCAAAACCTCGTATCTAATAAGTACATTGACACTGAGATACGAGCTTTGTATAAATAAGTATTTGTTACTAAGTGAGTGTTGGTTGTCAACAGACGATATACAGTGAATTAATAAATATTAAAGGTGTTTTTCTAGTCCTAGACTCCGACAATTACTGAAAATGTATCTGATTATGAAGATATAAGAAAAAAAAACCGAAAGTGTTGCTAGTTTTGCATTACCATACGCCTGTTTTCGAACCCGATTTAAGGCAAGACGGGCACACAGCACACCGCGATAATAACCTACGCACCAGTGTGCCTGGCTCCACCTTCCATTTTCATACAGGCACTTTGGCCAGGCATCAAAAACCTCTGGTCAATAGCCAATGAGCCATTTTTGCGAGTCATCTGTCCATATTTTAAAAGCTACGATGAACTCACTTGGAAGGCTTTAGGCCTATGCCTTCTTCAGCAAGGCGCTCCAGCAATGCAGCTATGTTGGTAGACGGCCGTAGATCGATCTACGTGATTGGTGATCACCAATTCCACCAAGTTTACTTAAGTAATATGACGCTGATGATTAAAGACTCACTTGGCATAAGCCTTCTCCAGCAAGGCGCTCCAGAACTCGTTGGTCTCCGAGGAATGAAGGAACACCAGCTTCCCCGGTATGTTGGCAGACGGTCTTCGATCACCAATCCCACCAAGTTTACTTAAGTAATATGACCCGGATAAATGAAGACTCACTTGGCATAAGCCTTCTCCAGCAAGGCGCTCCAGAACTCGTTGGTCTCCGAGGAATGAAGGAACACCAGCTTCCCCGGTATGTTGGCAGACGGTCGCAGATCACCAATCCCACCAAGTTTACTTAAGTATATGACGCTGATAATTGAAGACTCACTTGGCATAAGCCTTCTCCAGCAAGGCGCTCCAGAACTCGTTGGTCTCCGAGGAATGAAGGAACACCAGCTTCCCCCGGTATGTTGGCAGACGGTCGTCGATTACAACGTCCACCCAGCGGCCATACTGCCAGAATCTGAAGAGAATTCATTTTTTTTTCCTTTATTAGAAGACCAACAGCTTTGTAACATACAAAAATAATCTACAGATAAGATACATTTAGTGTAGCCAATAACATATTCATTGTTAGGTTCAGTTCAGGTCGGGTAGGTGTCAGGGATAGGTTACTTTGACCATGCTCACATGTATAGATAAGTTGCCTTCTTAATCCGTAAGTTTTGTGTCTTAATGATAAGTCATACCACCAATAAGACTAGCAATAAGCAATAGGAGTGTAGCCTAATGTTGAATTATTCATTATACTATAATTATATAAATTCTTTGGGTCACTGAACCATCGGAGTAGTAGTAGTATAATTATATAAAAAGAAAAAGCTATGTCATGACATAAAGTGAAAATATTTAAGAGAAATTTCTGACACCTAGAGCACTGTCTATGCATTTAGTTCCTCATGTATTTAGTTCTTCAGGACTGTCTTGTAAAACACTTACTTCTGAGGCCTTATTCTTTTTAAAATGCTGATTGCTTTAGACATTTTTGTCCATGATCAGACATGTTTCTTAACATATTATTGATGTTTCTACCTAGAACAGGGCAATTGGGATTTATTGATATATATTTGAAACCTACAGTTTGAATTTGTCATTGATAATTTCCGTTTCGAAAACTACTCAAAATTGACAAAATTCACGAGGAAAATTAGTTTTTTCAACTTATTTTCGACTGCACGCAATAAAAGCATGAAATAGCTATGTTACGACATAGAACTCGGGGAAAAGTATTATTCACTTCAAAAAGTTGGTTGAAATTATCAATATATTTGTGATAATATGAAAAAACAAATTTTAAAAGGAATAAGGCCTCTTAAGTGACTCGTTTTCGATTTGTAAGTAACTAGATTAACATTATCCTTGCCATAGTCAACTATTGAATAAGATTCTGGTCTAAATTTTACCATATTGGCCCTCTTAAACTTGACAGATGTGAAGTAGAAAAGAGTAAAATTCTATAGAAGAGTATTCGTTATCCGACACATTATTTGAAATGCTCTTTTAAAAGATCGTGCAAATTCAAGGAAGTTGGAACCGTAATGTAAGTTACTAACCGGAAATGGAAGACACCAGCATACTCTTCGTCGAAGCTCTGATCGTCGGGTACCACTTGGAAGAACAATCTGGAAAGATAAACACATTACTTTTAATCAAATCCTTGTGTCCATAATCAAATTATTACACTAAGATCCAAGTTTTTTTTATCGTCGTTTAGGGCAGTAGCATAGTTACAGCGACGTTTGTAAATTTGCGATTCAGTCGTGCGATTCGTGAACAAATGTGGCCGTATTTGCAACGCGCGGCCGAAGTGATACAAACGCGCGAAAGAGCTGTTCTGATTCGACTGTACTGTATTGATTCAGCATGGATTTTGTAGGTTAGGTTAGGTTACATATACGTCAAAATCATGTCAAACGATATACGTAATATGGATAATGACTACAAAAACTGTCGAGCCTAACTTTAAAGATGTCTGATAAGGGCATCCCAAGTAACCCACCCTTTACGCAGCTGTAATAAGCTGAATAAGGATTATATAAACTTCTATGCAGCATTTGTGCTACGTGGGATACCAATTCAATAAATATTCATCCCGTCCTGGGCTCTGGGTTCGATTCCCGGCAAGGGCAAATATTTGTGTGATGAACTCGAATATTTGTGCCTGGGTGTTAAATACTCGAGTTCATCACACAAATATTTGCCCTGGCCGGGATTCGAACCCAGGACCGCCGGCTAAGTAGGCAAGTGCTTACTAACTGAGCCAACCGCGTCGTTAAATTTATCTATATAAGTATGTTTATCATCGTCTAGTGCCCATACCACAAGCCTACTAGAGTTTACTATGGGACTAGATTGATTTGCGTGAGGTTGTCCGATATGGGTACGTATTCGATTGATTCGTACAAAACGCTTTGCGTCTACCTTTCTTATCAGGACAGCAAAGGAGTGAAACTCTCTTCCTGCGCACCTTTACCCTGAAAAGTATAACTTAGATCTCTTCAAGTCGAGAGTGAATAGGCATCTTCTAGACAAGCATGCTTCATCTTAGGCTTCATCGTTATCCTCACTTAACGTCAGGTACGTTCGAGGTCAAATGTTTGTCTATCGCACATAAAAAAATAAGTATTTATTTATTATTCGTGAGGAAGTGCTTACTTTCTGTGGAGAGTGAGATTGGCCACGGCGGCGAGCAGCCAGCAGTCTCCAAGCTCGCCCTGCTGAACATCGAATCGGCTGTAACCCTCGACGAACAGTTGAGGATCGTCGCATATTTCCTGTAGAAAAAACCATTGATACAGAGATCAAAGCACAAGAAAAAGTTGAATGCGTAACCTGGCGGAGGAGCCTGTTTTATCGAACCTAGAGGTACCGGATTACCGGTTCAAAGTGTCAACCACTCCACCAGACTGCCAGGAGACCTCTCGTAATGTTTTTAATTATTTGTGTGTTGGTATTTGCATTGTTTATTTGAAAGGTAGTGTTAAAAAAAAATGAAACATTACATGCTTCACAAAGCAAACAAATTATCTGGCATAATATATAAATTTTAAGTTATTTATATTACAGTTCCCCGAAATAAAAGCTTGTTACTCCAATTCATTTCAGTAATTTAGCTGCAATTTTCCGTAAATGCATGTTATCACCATGCGCTAATAATACCTATGTTAAGAACGGCAAACCACAAAATATTTCCGTTTTGGTTAATGATGCCTACAGTTAACATGTAAGGATGTAGGTACTGTAGATAGGTATACAGTACGTCCGCTCTCAGAATGTGACTCGAGTTTTATACTTATACGATCGAGCTAACCTTTCCGATTTCACCGAAACCCGAATCCCAATCTGAGCTCACGGACTGTATATGGTTTACTGTAAGACTTTCAACCCCGGGATATTTCTTACTAGCTTTTGCCCGCGACTACGTCCGCGTGGAACTTGGAAGTATGGAAGCAACCTCGTACAGTCGAGTTCATTTACATCTACACACTTACGAGAATAAATGAACTCGACTGTACAACACGATAGATATCCACCTAATCATAATACGGTGAATAGAGACTAAAGTACTATGTGTGACCTTACAAACGGTCCGGTAGTTTTGAATTTTTGATATGTTGTCTAGGATGGTTAGTCAGTGTTTAAAATGCAAAATGCACCATTCCCCCCCCCTCCGCGCCCGCCGCCATAAAGAAAAAACCGGCACTTTCTTCATACTTTTGCTCATATCTTCCTTTAGGAGCATTTTAGCTAGAAGAAAGCTTCGACAATGTTATAGAGAGTTAAATTTACTACATTTTCTAATTTATATTTTTTTTTCTAGGACAGATAGTTACGGAAATATTCACATTTAAAAAAACGTAATAAATCGCAATTTCTTACTGAAAAACAAACTTCTGGATTATATCTTCGTTTAGGAGCATTTTAGCTACAACAAAGCTTGGGCAATGTTGTAGAGAATTAAATTTACTATAATTTACACCTCAAATTTTGTTTCAAGGACGGTTAGTTACGGAGATATGCACATTTAAAAAACAGGAAAATTCGAATTTTCCGAAAATTTCTCAAAATTCTTGGTTTAGAACGCTGTCATTCAGTTAGGGACTAGTCTAGGACAAATTAAAACATGTAGGAAATATAATTGCTTATAAAACTCATGTCCATTTTTACATACATTTTCGGAAAATGTGACTTTATTTTTTTACATATCTCCGTAATTATCTGTCCTAGCAACAAAATTTGAAATGTCAATTATAGTAAATTTAATTCTCTACAAAATTGCCCAAGCACTGTTCTAGCTAAAATGCTCCTAAACGAAGATATAATCCAGAAGTTTGTTTTTGAGTTGAAAATTGCAATTTCTTAAGTTTTTTTTAAATGTGCATATCTCCGTAACTATCTATCTTAGAAACAAAATATAAAATGAAAAATGTAGTAAATTTAACTCTCTATAACATTGTCGAAGCTTTCTTCTAGCTAAAATGCTCCTAAAGGAAGATATGAGCAAAAATATGAAGAGAGGGCCAGTTTTTTCAATATGGCGGCGGGCGCGGAGGGGGGGGGGAATTGTGCATTTTGCATTTTAAACACTGACTAACCATCCTAGACAACATATCAAAAATTCTAAACTACCGGACCGTTTGTAAGGTCAAAATCCTTTATTCACTGAATCACCTTAATTAATAAAAGGGATTATTAAAAGCGTCTAAGCAAATGTAAGAGCAATTGTGCTTTTGGTCTAATAATTACATTTCCTACAGGGTCATCAATGTCATCATGAACTACTTACTCACTTTTCAATATTTTTAGGGATAATTTCCAGGATGAAAACTATCCTATGTCCTTCCTCGGATCTTAAACTATCTCCATGCCAAATTTCATCAAAATCGATTCAGCGGTTTAAACGTGAAGAGGTAACAGACAGACACACTTTCGCATATATAATATTAGTATGGATTAGTATGGATGGTGAATCCCGAGATCCCGAGATTGCCATTGGGAACGATTGGTTTCCTAAACTGCTTCATTTCCCAGCTGTTCCATTTCTCCCACTAAGATCTTCTCTGAAACCGTAAACCTTTGACCTACGTCGCTAGTGCAGATTATATGAGTGAATTTTCTAGTATTTCTACGTAATTATACTAGTGCTAGGTCTCAGCCAAGTAATAGATACAAGCGTTACTTGTAGTTTTTTTATGTTTTTATTAGCCCGTTAGTGTCCCACTGCTGGGCAAAGGCCTCTCGATTAGATCTCCCCAAGTCCCTGTTAGCCGTTGCTTCCGGCCAGTCGACCAGGAATGCATCCAGATCGTCCCTCCATCTCTGTCTCGGTTTGCCTTGACGTCGCCGCCCATCTTGCGGCATCCACTTTGTGTCTATATAAGGCCACCGGTCCGGGTGCATGCGACTTGTAGTTTAGTTCATAAATTAATAAGCAAAATTTTTATCAAAAATATGTGAACTCGCCTATATTGTCAACGGCACAGACGCCGTGTTCAGATATTTTGTTCACATTTTTGCTCATAAATGTATGAACTCGACTGTACAAGCTTCGATCGGTGGCTGGAAACTTCAGACTTCAGAGTGATAGTCACTAGTCTAAAATATGATAGACATTTCTAGAGCTTCCACTTACACTGGGTCTCAGCCAAGTAATAGGACGGTCCAAGCGTTCCTTGTAGTACAAGCTTCGATCGGTAGCTGGGAACTCTGGGTCTTCGAACAGTCTGCCTTCAGACACGCACCGGGAGCGAATGTCCTTGAAATCCTGGTATGTTGCTGGGCCGAAGGAGGATGGGCGGGTCTCACCGAGCTGAAATAGAAAGGGTTATGTTAAGATGACAGATATTACACTTAGGCTGCGTTCCACCCGAGATGTGCGAGGATGCGTAGCGAGGGATGCAAATAAAAATACATCCCACGCTCTCGCTTAGAGATGTGTAGCTCGCGAGTGGGTGATTCAAAAGAGTTTAGTTTGGTTTAGCTCACTAGCTCTTTCGCTCACTGAAGATTCAAGTAACTCAGTATCTCATCTATCATCTCAGTATTACTCGCTCGCTCTCGCGTTTTTCTCGTTGTTTCGTCTTTTAAATCTAGATTGTCTCTAGTTCTCTATTCACTCGTGAACGATATAGTCTAAAGATCTACTGAGCTAAATGAGCTAAATGAGTGATACACCATCTCGGTGAACTTAAGACACATATCACTCTTTTCACTTTAGTGACACATTCTGCGCATCTCTACTCTCGCTGCGCGTCCTCGCTCTGGTAGAAACGCAGCTTTAGACATTCTTAACGGATATCATAACGAAATGGAAATTAACTTGTGTAGTTAATTGCTTCGACGGTTGGGACTTTGCTTTTGGCGCGTCCCCTTGCAATGATACGTGACTAAAGGTTATCGGGTCGTCGTATGTTAAAATAAAAGGTTCAAAGTCAAAATCGATGTGTATAATGTTACACATTTAACATGTGTATATAAAAAACACGCTAAATACTCATAGTAAACAAATCAGTGATTTTAACCGTCGTTATACTAAAGTGTCAATTTATTATCAAATGTTTCTTAATTTTAAGTTACGAAAAACTTGTCAGTACGAGTGGGTCTGTCAACACAAGTGTCAAAGAGGACGCATAATTAGATAAATTAAAATTTCATAATTATATTAATAAAGTTAATATTAAGGGATATTCTTACAGAAATCGACCTAGTCCCAAACTAAGCAAAGCTTGTTCTATGGGTATTAGACGACGATATACATATATCATATATATAAAACATATATAGATAACATCCATGACATGACTCAGGAACAAATATTCGAGTTCATCACACAAATATTTGCCCTAGCCGGGATTCGAACCCAGGACCGCCGACTCAGTAGGCAGGTGCACTACAAAGATGCTTATGTCCGGACGAAAACCAGCTAGTCGGCTCATGTCGCCTGATGAGCGATGAAAAGATCGATCTTTAAAGCATTTTGCAAAAGACACTCTTCACTTCAGTTATCACTCTTACGAACAATTAAAACTTAACTCTGGATCTTCCTAACCCCACCTTAATAACATTGAAGTTGAAAATATTAATATTAAAAAAATATATATATATAAAAAGCTGTTTGTTGTACATTATTTTGGGTACTGAATTGTATAAATTAACTGTTGTCATACAGTAGCGTATCAACTGTGTCAAGCCAAGAAAAAGGAACTGCCGACGTAGCAGCCGTGTGATTAACACGAACAATTAAAGTCAACTTTGACGCCTAAATAACACCAACGATGAAATTAGGTTTAATAATTTAGGCTTAATAAAGCCTCTGAATGGAATCCCAAATTTCATATATTTATTTATTATTTATTTATTTATACATTCAGTAACTTAAATCTATAATTACAGGTCATTACCTAATGCGATAGACTAGTGAATATTAGTACCTATAGGTACTACAATTATACAATTTATTATACGCTTCAAGCGGTAATTTGATACATTGACGTCTAAATTTCATTATTTTATCGCAGTCTGACACATCAAAAACTTAACCATCTCCGAGCTGTCCTTAGTTTAGAACTTGACTCCCATTTTGAAATTCATGTTTTTCTGGGATAGGTACATTACTTGTTGTAGAAGTAACAATTCTTTGTGTGTACATAATAATCCCTAGACTAATTTTAAAATGGTTTAGGAAAAAGGCTGGGTGCTGGTGATTTCAGCTTTCCGGAGAAGGAGGAACGGACGATATTTTTGTTATCTTTTGCGAATTGTGCTAACATGACTCAATCGGTATGTTTGACAAGTAGTGTCATGCATTTTTCGATAGCCCTAGATTCCAAAGATTAAGAGATATCTTTATGTATTGCAATAGTAGGCGGTTTGATCTTAATTGGTTTATCATGAGGTAATGACCCAAAATTCTCAAAAAAGTTTGTACAAAATTAGGACGTCAATTAAAGTTCAATATATTTTTTCTTATTTTGTTACCAATTATCTTTGTGATTTCCAATACATTGATTTCAGATTATATATAATTAAAAAAGTATTAGCATAACAGAACCTAAATTCTCAAAAACAGCCATAACATTGATATAAAATTACTAAAATAATTGGTAACGACATAGGAAAATTATATTGAACTTTATTTTAAGTCTCAATTTGCAAACTTTTTGAGAGCATTTCTCATCTCTTTTAATCTTAGGTCTCCTCCACATCGATGGGGGACCTCACAGGGCAAATTGCGCAAAACGTATCTAAGCAAAGTACTCTCTTTTAAGATGACCACACGCATAGACGTTATGAAATCGAAACGGGTGATAGTAATAATGGGAAATGAAATATTTTCAAGAGGGCTAAACGCATGGATTTCTTCAAGAGAGTAGACAGGTTCTTTAACAGGGCTTGAAAGCCTTAACCTTTATCAATACTAATTAACCGGCTAGAGATTTCGGTTACTCTATTGACATCGTTTTTTAGCTTTAACACTTTTATTTCGTATTCGTATATCTGGATCATTAAATACGGGACACAACGGCAAGGTCTGTATTTCAGGAACTATTTCAAAAATAAGATTAGCCGATAAGGGTCGGCGTTCCAAACGTTTTGATACTCTACGGTAACGGTTTGCTATCTATAAGGCAAGCCGCATGTTTATTTGTCACCAATGTCACCATTAAAGAATAAAAAAAGTTACAAACCCAAAACAACTGTTCTCCAGTGGGCATACGCATCTTGCTTCCTTTGTAAAAAGGAGGCAATCGGAGATGGGCATCATTGCTGGGTTCTACCGTAGACCACTTCTTCTCAATAACCCTTTTCTCAGGTTCTTTGCTAAGGACAACTTTAGGAGAACCTAGAGTTGCCTTCTCAAAGACCATTGCTTTATTCCTCATGACGTTACTATGTTCGACTACAGTGGATGTAGTTTTGCTTAAGTCTTCTTCAACTTCTTTCTTTTGATTAGGTTGGACAACTTTAGTTGCCCAAAAGGGCCTATAATTTGTTTGTTCCCTCACGCTAGATTGCCGATACGTAAAATCCGACACTTTAACTTTTTTAAAGTCGTCGAAAATTCTAGAGAAAAATCCCTTTTCAGAGCCACGGCCTTTTTCAGACTTGTCTTTTTTGGATTTTCTTCCAAATATTCTTCCAGATTTTGGCGATTTGATGGACACAGATTTTTGCTTCCATATCCCGGCTGCGTTAGAAACAGTAGCACTAGCGTAAAAAGCTTTGAGATTACCAACATCTCTCTTATCAAGTTTCACAAAATCAGATTCTTCTATTGCACTCATTTTGACGTCGGAATCGTTATAAATCTTGGAAACAACTGGCTTTGTTAATGTATACGGAATATCATTAGACGAAATCCTTTATTCTGCTCAAGGACTGATGATTAAGACAAATACATTAACGCATGTATTCTTTAACGATTGATAATGTTTTTTTGGTTTTTACGTTTTTTTAAAACACTTTAAATTAAAAAGGAGGTTAAAATGTTTAAAAAGCTTGTTATCACTAATCCCTAACATGTATACTAATAGTGTCTGCCCTTGACACGAGCAAATCACAATATCGATTTTCTTTCTATATTTATAGAATCCAAGTTAAATTATTAAACTTTCACGTAAGTAGCAATGTAAATTCACTTCAAAAAGTTCTAAAAACTAGTCAAATATCACCAGACACGATATATAAAAAAAAATAAGGCATGTATGTCACAGCTGACCATTCAGTGGTAACTGAAGTTATTGACTGTCTGTAAAGTTGATAAGTCTGTTATTAAATGTAGTGGTATGGTGTACATACATACACATTTGTATGTGTTGCGGAAACCCATAGGGGGTAATGCGATAAAGGTGGTCAAGTAGAGGAAGCTTGCGCATATTATTCAATGTTTATTATGAGTATTACTTTGCACTATTAAATCATCACTTCGCTCTATTGTTTATTTATTTGTTTAACAATCATTTCATTTTATTGTTTCACAATATGAACTTAAAACCTGTCATAATGAAGCTAGTGGATTTAAAACGGCAGTTTTTAAGAAATGTTACTTTTCCAGCAGTTATCTCTCTCATTTTTCTGTCTGTTTTGCATCGCGGCGCTTCTATAATCTATCTATCTATACTTTTAGTATGAAAATTAATTGATAGAGTGCCGCGACCTAGTCCTACATCTTTTCTGCGTGGTTTGCGCCTTATAATTTCTAAAGCAAGCCACTTTTTTCATCGTTTATCAACAGTGGACATGAGCCAACTAGCGGGTTTTCGTCGGGACATATGCATCGTAACAGCCTTTATATAATTGTGTCAAATCCTCTAGGACGTAAAATACCAAAATGACGAGACAAGCTCATTTACTTTTACGGGCTTTGATTGGCGACTACTCTCTGTTTAGTAAAATACCATATCTTAAAAAGTCACTCCTTGGCTGTCCCATACAATATAAAAGCTAATACTTTCATGTCATAGCTTTTACTGGAAGGCTCTATGGGTATTCTGAGGCGCAGCGGGGCTGATAAAGTCCCCTTGACACATCGATATTGTAATTAAAGCCCGCTGCGCTAACACGAGCTTTTAAGCTAATTTGACGAGAGCTTTATGCTCCTAGTTATTTTTACTAGACTGCGGTGGAGTATTGTGGTGTGTGTAAGCGTGATACAAAATAATTATCCTTTATTGAAATTTATTTGACTCCAATACTGAGTGTTTTAGTCCCAGTCTCTCTCTCTTTCTCTTTATTTTCTCGGCATATTTATTATCTTATCCTCATCGATGACACATCGAGTTTTTGGACATATATCTAATCTATCAGCCACCCACTGATGAATTAGAGGCAAGGTTCAATTAAATTAAAAATATTTATTGACACACAGAAATAAGACAATGTCTCGCACACAGCATCACTCGCGTAAATCTGATACGTAATACCGTAGTCGGGTAAAAAGTATCCTATAAATATCCAATATACCAAATCTTGTTGCAATCCGTCCAGCCGTTTCGGCGTAATGAGGGGTCAGAGAAAATTGTACCAACTGACGTAACTGTACGACTGACGCCGCGCGCCCATACGAATCCTGCTTCCAGCTGATATATTTTTTCCGGAAAGAAGGATCCCTTATTAAGTCCGCCTTTTTGTACGATAAGTTTTCTTTTGTGCAATAAAGATTAAATAAATAAATAAATCCCCCCTCTATAGAAAAGTAAACTTCAATTCAATTTGACTTTCATAATAGTATAGATTTATAATATTATCAAGCGGTAAAATAAAAAAAATTCATCGAGGAAAATATTTTCTTTCGAAATAGGTGTTTTTTTCTTTTCTTTACCGTAGTTCGGTGAAAAGTATCATATAACCATTTTTGGATGTCCAGCTAATCCCGTATTAAAATTGGTTCAAATTCGTCCGGCCGTTTGAGACGATAAAGAAATAATGACCAACCGTACCGCACCGCGCAACAAAGACGCCTGCATCGCGATATTAAACCCTTGAAGTCGCAAAATAAAAAAGACACCCCGGTTCAAATCAAACCTCGGCGCAAGTAAAACGGTTTAAATAAAAAAAAACAAAAAGATGGTAAAAAAAGCCACAATGTAATGGTTTACATTGTGAAATTAAAGGTTAAAAATTTCCCGAAATCGTGACCCCTCTCCATAGAAAACCGACTTTCGATATAAATCTAGAATTTTATAATAGTAGGTACAGATAATGGTATATTTACAAAACCCTAGTTACAAAATGCGCTCCGTGTAATGTTCTATTTACATTGATAACTTATCGATATGCCAATACGAATTCGCACTAGCCATCGATAAGTTTATGTATATTACGTACGATTAGGTCATATTTATATTACATGTATTTTCAAGGCTGTACCGATACAATTCACCTATTCTGAATAGGGCTTCCGGCAGTTCTTACCTACAGACAAAATTTCTCAACCGATTCTCATGAAATTTCGTGACTAGGTTCGACGAGTATAGTATAAAAAAAGTGGTCAGTAAAATATACCTACAAAAGTGGAAGGTGCGATTGTTTTTAAATCGGCCCAATACACCATTAAATATCCAAGTGTACTCAGGTGCTATTTAACATCTTTGTTTTCCCTATTTTGGAAGCTGAGGTCAATTCCCGTCTCGCGTCTAGACACAGGGGGTACTTATAATATTGTCTAGACGTATGTCGGGGGAAGGAGAGGTGTGCCGTGCTTGATTTCAATAAGTTCTGTTCGCATTAAATTTTATTACACACGCTTTGCTTATTAAAATTTTCAATGTGCCCGCAACTTCACCCGCGCATTTTCTTTCACGTAGTCGGGTTAAAAGTATCCTATAACCATCTTTGGATGACCAGCTATCCCTGTACCAAAATTGGTTAAAATTCATCCAGCCGTTTCGGCTTGACAAAGAAATTATGATTATGACCGACAGTGGTGGCAGACTGGCAAAGCGCCGTGCGCCCATACAAAACAAAAGACGATGCTGCATCGCGCTATTAAGATTTTTCCTGATATCATGACCCCTCACCACCGAAAACTGATATTCAATTAAATACAAACTTTATGATATAAAATTGATGTACTAGTTATTTTCCCAGGGTGTTCGCGGTTCGCGCCATATTTAGCTATTCCTGAGATCCATGAATATTTTTCTATCTAGCCTGTGTGTGTGTGTGTGTGTGTGTGTGTGTGTGTGTCCCACTGCTGGGCAAAGGTTTTCTCTCTTTCTCGCCAGTCGTCTCGCTGAAGAGCAAGTTCCTCCCAAATGTGTCATGAATATTACACGGTTTCAAATTGGTTAACATGTCGCTTTTTGAACCATAATATATTGCGAAGTAAATATTATGTACAGTCAACCAAAAATGTGGTCTACCACTTTTCGACTCTATTTTACATGTAATAGAGTCCAAAAGTGGTAGACCACTTTCTTTGCTGACCGTACGTCAATCTATTGCGGGGCAATATTAATATCAGGAGTACACAAACTAAAGAACAGACGTGTGTACAAGAATAAGTATTTATTCTCTTATATTTTCATTTTTTTTTCTTATACATCTTCCACAAATATATAAGTATCTAAAAAGTCCCAATGAAAAAGTACATTGCATTATTTCATCGAAAGGACTAAAATAAATCTGAAATGCATAATAAATACGTGCTAAATTATCAACATGTGGATCCAACGTGGCTATCCAACGAGATACGGGACATTAATGTCGGTCGCAAATGTTATTGTGTCAGTGCCAAGTAACAGATCTGATAGTAAGTCACGATGCATCTGCTAGCATATTTTGTCGCGCGCCTCAGCATCTTCTGTCATGCTCACACGGTATTGAAAGGAAAGTGACAGGCAGTATATGTCGCGCGACAAAGAGTCGCGTGTCACAGTTATAAATATATAGTTTGTGAAATGAAGCTTTCCCGCTGAACAACTGGATTTAACTAGACTCCATTATTTATTGTGCATCTGGTTTTCGACAGACTTATAAAGCTGGTCTCACTGTCTCACTTAGTGTGGTACATAACATGGTATATCCCTTACCTCTGTTGTCGATTATACAATATTAGTTATTTCCTGTTTTCGAAGCTGATCGTACTAAAACTGAATTCTAAGAATCGTATCATTGTATGCAAACGGACGGCGCACTAAAACACGAATTAATGTTGGCAAGCGTAATCAAAGGCCAGATGTGCTTTTTGAATGCGATTTGATGACGTTTGGATTAGCGAATGCGGCAAAGGCTCTTTGTAATGTCAAAGTTGACTCAAATACATTTTAGAGTAGTTTATGCAACTGCTACATAATGAGAGGCGTTAAAACACGAGTGTGGTTTTATGAAACGAGCGTCAGCGAGTTTCATAATAGGATCACACGAGTGTTTTAAGGCCTAATTATGTACAGTTGTATACACTACTTTATCTACACACATATCATAAGTACTCTAAGATGGGTTCAGAAGCCAGAAGGAAATGACCGGCACCACTAAGTGCTACCTGTAAAATATCTAAAAACGACATATACTAATGCAGTAAGAAATAAATCTGAACAAATACATAAACACATTATTTATTGTAATAGTTGTAATTTACATTTACATTGAAACCATATTTTCAACTAAAATGTGAATTACAATAAACTTTTCACAATTCTACTTTCGTAACAGCAAAGAACCAACAAACAAATGACAACAATAATGGCGGCATTTAAAACCTCCGTCAAGACGAATGTTTTTTTTTTTTTTATCATATATATCCATATTCTCATGTCACTCGAGATCAAATGTCGTCCGGTTTTTATAAAAAAACATACTGAATTGACGTTTCGTATCGATAACAATATTAATATCTATGGATACTAGAATAGAGACCAACTTGTGTTTTGACAGCTGTTCCTAATTTAAACTCGTAACCTTACAAAAATCGGTACTGTAATAACATTACAGTACAGATTTTACCTACTACCACAGACAAAAAAAATCTCATAGTAAAATTGGTTGTAATAATGCTGGTCATTTCCTACGATTTCTGAACGCATTTTAGAGCACTAATGATATGTGCGTAGATAAACGTATTTTTTATACTCGCGTACTCTAATCTTTCAATTAAAATTTCACAGACAAAATCACAATAACGCAGTTTTTAATCCTGTACCAAAATTCTATACTCTCTGGTACCCGCTACTGAACTTTAATATTCATAAGACATCTCTCTACTCAACTCTAATAATTTCAAAAAAAGAACATCAGCATATTTGATTTGACGCACGCTCGGCAAGCCTCGTGATCTAAACGCGGTACTCGATTTTAAGAACCTTCATTGCGCAACAATTGCATAAAATACTATTAATTTAAATATTACAACGACGACGGCTCTACGACAGATATGGGCTGGTTATGACCGGTGACCACTAGGGCAAACAAGTTCTGGAGTGGAGACCGCGAATCGGTAAACATAGTGTAAGGAGCCCTGTAACGAGGTGGCACGACGACATTCGTAGGAAAGCGGGTAGTAACTGGAGGAGAGCTGAAAATCGAGCTCAGTGGCGTGCCATGGGAGAGGTCTATGTCCATCACTGGACTGATACCGGTTGATGATTATTACAACAAAACAAACTTCGATCGGAGCCCGACACAGTTGAATTCCTTTTCTTCTAAGTTAGCTGCATAGTTGTAAGATGACGATCTGGACTTTTACGATATTTTGATGGTAGGTGCGCTTATCCCGTCTGGCCAAATGACCTTAATCCTTAGCACGACACTGAATTGTAAAAGACGTAAAAACTAGGTTTAGATTGTTTAGTTCAAGAAAATGAATACAATGGATTGGTGTTTGTCGTATTGTCAAGGTTTTTGTTTTAGGTCAACTGTGCGAATATTTTGCAATTGCTAAGTTAATCAACTATATAAGTGAAGCATAATACGAGACAAATGCTAGAGGTGAAAATATATAAATATATAATAGAAGGAACGTGGAAGGAACGTTTGAAAATTTGCAAACGAGAATGTCCTTAACGGTCAAAATACTCCCTTTATTAAGCCTATGTATATGCCAATCAGGGCGAACCCCTCTGCCGAATTACATTAGTCAATTTGGTCAAGAGGCATTATATGTGATTTTTAGTAGTAGTTATCCTATCCGTTTTTGGCAACAGCAGACTGTGTCTGTGAGATTGTGTGCATTCAATTTTTTTCAGTTGTTTCTTATATCTTCTAATTCAGATAAATTTTCTACAATTGCAACAGTCTAACAACTGGTAAATACACAATTTGTCGTTCTGTAGTTGACCCCAAAAAAATCTCAAAAAGTCAGTGGCCGCTTTTAATGTTAACAAGTTTTGTGGGTTTTCTAATTATGAAGACCACGGTGTTTAACTTCCATGACCGTCATATATTTTAAAGTGGATTTATCCACTAATGTTACAGATACGACACACAGGTCAAACACAATGAAAAATGTGCCACCTTACCGGACTTGAACCGATATTTCTTACCAGGCCGGGAGAAGTGCTCTCCCAATAGAGCCAAAGTCGATGTATTGATTTTTATTTTAGCACCACCGATCCTAGTATGTTTTGTTTTAAACAGCCATGTCAACTGTCAGCTAGGGAATACAAATTCGGCTATTTTACCATACAAATAACCGGTTATAACCGGGTTTACTATGAAAAAATAACCGAGTTTACATTTCCTACCGTCAGAGCATCTAGTGAGGAACTTATAAAGTTTTGTGGGATAAGCAAAACAGTACACAAATTGACAACATTTCATATTTCTAACAGGTGGATATTAATATAGAGATCGAGAGAGTTGTGTCGTGTACACCCAAAAAATGTTGCAGCCTTCGACCTATCCGCGAAAAAAAAATAAGCTGTCAATAATGTCACGCTTAACGTCATTCGTTGCATAGGTATGTTGCGCCAGTTTCGCACTCCCCGAGTGGAGCTTATAGCGAAAACTGAATAAAAATTCGCACGATTGTTTGTACAGTTACAACAAGAATTTTCTTATTTACGAGTCAAAATCATAACTAAAGTTAACACTTTTAAACAAGAATTACCTACCTACACCTGAATCCTCTATAATCTCCAAATTACCTAGAGAAGTTGGCATCGTGACAAAATCTATTTAAGATTCCACTAATGAGTGTCAGTTTTAAGAACTAGTTAAATTAAACCAGTTTAACAAGCGACAAAGATAAAAGTATCTTTATAAATTTACATTTTACTCCCGATTCTCCCGAAGAGGTGTTATTAATTTAACGTGTATCTGTAAATAGTACCCTTACCAGGACTTTACAGTGACCGTACTCGCTGCGACTGCGTAAACGATGCGAATCTGACTTTATCTATCCCACCGCATAAATCTCACGTTTAGGGGAGGTAGGGGAGCATTGGGCACTTTTTTACTTAAGTCTTAATAAAAATGCAATTTTTTAACAAAATCAACTTTTTACTCCTTATATTAGTAGCACATATATTTGGCTTCAATTATTACGAAGAACACTTATACAATAATAATCGGTCTCCAAATTGCAAGAGATTTTCTGAACACTGTCAAAAGTGCCCAAACCTCCCAATGGTCGGGTGGTTTGGGCACCTCAATGGGAGGTTTGGGCACTGTATTAAATACGCCTCTTAATGGTAAATTACTTGAATATTAAATAATATAATCATAAAAACTTTCAATAAAATCAACAAACGATCAACTGTTTTAAACTATAAATACTCAAAAAAATCTAAATAAAGATATAGTTCTCAATACTCAGGATTCTTACTTCAGTAAGTAATAAATTTTATCTAAGATTTGCAGGCGATTAAATTTTTGCTCCCTTTTTAGGGTTCCGTAGTCAACTAGTTTCGCAATGTCTGTCTGTCCGTCCGCGGCTTAGCTACGTTTCATTACAGTACTAGTG
The DNA here is from genome assembly GCA_947623375.1 of Apotomis capreana. NCBI lineage: Eukaryota > Metazoa > Arthropoda > Insecta > Lepidoptera > Tortricidae > Apotomis > Apotomis capreana. Next base: position 8,351,936 of record OX392520.1, read on the forward strand.
TATGGGGTGTCGTTGAATAGGTCTTTTAAAAATAATACGGGGTCTCCAAACATTTATTTTTTTATAAAAATCGCTCCAGAAATCCAAAAAATAGCGTCCCCGCCTCTAACTTTTCAACCGCGGGCGAAAAAATTATGGAAAAATTCATAAAGATTAGGCCTTATAAGTACTTTCAATGAAAACTATATTGGATAAAATCGATGGAGCCGTTTTTGAGTTATTGGACCGAAAACCGCAGTTTTAAGCGCGTCTATTGTGCCCTACGGAACCCTACCCTGAGCGTGGCTCGACAAGTCGACATACTCTTGGCCGGTTTTAATTTCTTCTATGGCACTCTTTTCTCTCTTTAGGGATTTCGCGTCGCTTATTTTTCTTTTTAAATTCAAACAGCATTTTTAGAATAAATAATATAATAATTAGTAACACAAATAGTAGTGACACATCAAAAGTATTTAGTATTCAAATTCAATATTTACACGCAATTTAAACACGTCGAAATAATTTTCTCGTAACAGAACCTACTTTTTACACCGATTGCCGAAACAAACAATAGTGGCGGGAGCATTGGGCATGCCCAAACCTCCCTTTAGAATTAGTGCTCAATGCTCCCCACCCCCTCATTTCACAAATAAATTCAAATAAGTTTTTTGTAGCCTAATGTTTTACCTTAATTTATACGTTAATATTAGCTTTCCTAAATACATAACTAGATGACAATACAGAAAGTTACGACTTTACACAGATCACGTTGTTATTTACTTCGAAATTACATCAAAATATTCACTTTCACACGCACGAAACGGTCGACGGCATGTGACACCGACAACTGTTCAAAATAGCAGATAACATTAGCCTGAGCGGTGTTGCCAGTTACTAAGCTAAACTACCACAGTATACAAAATTAAGTAGCTTCCATACGACCCGACTTACAAGGTGGTGCCCGAACCTCCCGACTGCCCAATGCTCCCCTATCTCCCCTACGATATGTCTTTTGCTGTGCGCGCCGTGAAATTATGGAATAAATTGTCTCCCGCCCTAAGGCAGACGCAGTCCGTAGCATCGCTCAAGGGGAAGTTAAAGGAATTGTGGCTGTCGAACGAATGATTAGGTTGCTGTTTTTGTTATAATAATAATTTTATTTATGTTGAATATTATGTATATGTATTTATATAGATATTATGTAATATGTATTATATTGACTGTTACCTATCTCTCTCTCTGTTGGTTTTTGCATTTTCATGTGTATTATTGTATAGTTATAGTTATTCCTTTGTATTGTACATGTTGCTTGGTTTGTCTACCATTTACATTTGTATAGCACTCATTTGCTCAATGGTTAACTGGAAGAGATCCCTTAAAGGGATAAGTTCGCCTTTGTACATGCTTTTTTTTTTTTTGTAATGTGTTTTTCTTGTTCTTATGTACAATAAAGTGTTTACATACATACATACGATTTGTATGCAGAATAGTACGGCCCCCTTAACGGTTGCTTTGTAGAACTACAATTCTGCATACAAATCGTGTAGGTCACGTTAACTCATGGTAAGGGTGCTGATGATCTGTGGGTTATAATGGTAGGGTTTGTCTTTGTCATGCAATAAAAAAAATAAAAAAAAAAATGAACTGTCACTCTCTGACGAGCATGTGAGTGCCTCAGTGTGTGAGGATGAACACCCTGCCGATGGCGAGCAGTGCGATGGTAGAAAGTAGCCGTGGGCAACATGTCAAACAATTCCTTAGAACACATATCATACTGCTAGGTACTGTAAAATAGTAAGGTCAACCGGGGTAATTGCGTCCATCGAGGCAAATGCGTCTTTTGATGATATCATGAAAACGAAACACTATAAACTTCCATAAATAAATTTTTTTTATTCATTTTGTTGTGCCAAACTTTAGGCAAGAAGGGTATGGTCTTAAAATGTTCCGCTTCTATTATATCACCAAAAGACGCATTTGCCTCGATGGACGCAATTATCCCGGTTGACCTTACACAGTTCCGGTTACTGTAACATTAAATGTTATATAGTGCCTTGGTAGGTGTCGCTTGGGTCCCTCGTCGCGTCATATGATCTCGAAACGTCCTTCCGTTCAATTGCATCTATTTGATGCTAAGCGCTTAGCAACAGGCATTACCTCCCCAATAAACGCATGCTATTTAGCTACGAACGAATGCAAATGGACGACAGATTGCGACGTGGTTAGCTGAGATAGAATTATGACTAGGTTTTAGATTACGTGCCTATGCCATACACTGACTTTGTTATTTGCTTTTATGAACAATTTATAAAGTGTTTATAATACATACATACTAAGTAAGGCGTTTTATCTAAATAAAGAAATAACACTTGACGAAGTATAGAGCATTAATTTATTGATACAAATGAGAACGATACACATTGATTTGTATTGTGTGTAATGTAATCCACAAACGTTCACTATAAGAGCGCCGTATATCGCAAAGGTAGCATAAATTGTTGTCTCTAGTTTCCTCTTTGGGCCCTTGTCGCGTCATCCTATGATCTCAAAAATGTAGGTACTTCTATTCAATTAGGGTTGCCACGTCGCCAAACCGAATAGCCGGACAGACCAGTCAGTTTAGCCGGGCATTTGAGTAAAAAGGCCGGACACCCTACATTATTGAGGATTTTGAGTCTCAGTATTAATAAGTACGACAAAAAATTGTATATAAAATCACGCCACTCTCGGTGCTCGCTCGTTTGTGAAATGTAAAAGGCCGGACATCATTTATTTTGGCCGGACACGGAATAAAAAACCGACCAAGTGCGAGTCGGACTCGCGGGTTCCGGACAAACACTTCCCATCTTAACTGGCCGGGTTAAGTTAAGTTTGCACCTTGTGTGTATGGTATGGTGCTGGTCCCGCATATGAGGTGCAAAGATAACGCAACAGATTACGTTTGTTGTGTGGGATCCCCACTTAAATATATTTATTTTATTCTGTTCTAGTATTTGTTGTTATAGCGGCAACAGAAATACAGCCTGGTGGCAGACTGACAGAGAAACAGACAGACAGACAGACAGACGGATGGACGAACAGTGGAGTCTTCGTAATAGGGTACTGTTTTTACCCTTTCGGTACGGAACCCTAAATAGCCTAACTATATCCGGCTTTATCCGGACGCCTGGCAACGCCACGTTCAATTGCATCTATTTGGAGCTAAGTGCCTAACAACAGAAAAAACCGCCAATGCCATGTGTGACAAATGCCATTTAGCTACAAACGAATGCAATTAGCCTGAAGATCATGTCGAGGTCAGGTCAGTTAGGTTTATGACTAGGTTCCAGTTACCTAGTGTCTATAAAACTAGATCCAACGGCTTGAGTAAGGCTTATTTTAAGACATGACTTGAACTGTATCAGGGCTGGTTAGCCCTTACTACCAGTAGTCGGACTTTGTGGCAGTATAACCCGCTAATGGGATTATTTCCGCGCCACAGGAGTAATTTGGGGAGGTAGACGCGGGCACAATGCCATGCGCATGGACTGCGTCCTGAATAGACTGAACCGCGTCAGTCTGACTTAGGGCGGGAGGAGAGAGGAAGAGAGTCGGGCTATGACAGAGAAAAAACGTGAACTAAGTAGTACCCCGCCGGCGGAGGCGCCGCGCCGTTCGAAGAGTTCGCGGCGACCATACTTTGGATGGTTTCCGTCATCTCATTGTTCGGGTCAGATAGTACATTCTTCGGACGTGGGATAAACCGACCTCTTTGCGCTAACAATCTGAGAGGTGGATCCATAGAGGGATATCGGGAGCTCGAGGAAGGTAGTCGGCTGCCTTCCTTATAAGGGGGTTCCCGTGGTTGGGAGCTATATCGAAGAAGGGGGGACACGCTGAGGCGCTCGAACAGTTCGCAGCGACCATCGTTTGGATGGTTTCCGTGAGTTCTTGAGTAAGGTGTTATATCTATCATGTCACACCTTATCTCAATGAGAAAGGAATCCTCAAAATGGCTTTGCGTAGAGAATTGCACATGGCCTCGTTTGTACATAAAATAGTGTATAAAAAAAGGCCAGAATATCTTTTTGAAAAGATTAATTGGGTAAGAGACCAACATAGTTTTAATACCCGCAGTAAAATATTAAATAAAGCCGTCATTCCTAAACATAAAACTAAAGGGAGCAAAGGAGGGTTTAAAGTTAGAGCGGCTAAAGTTTGGAATGATCATCCTCCACCACTTCGTCTAAATATGTCCCAACCATTGTTTAAGTCTAAACTGAAAACCATGTTGTTACACAGGCAAACTGACAGCGTTTTTTAAAGGACTGGCACCCATATTCACTGTTCATAAATAAAAAAAAAACTACATATCCGAATTAACTAATATTGCAGTAGACTGATAATTTCTTTTTTATACAGCTTTCTCTTTTTCGTGTTTCGTTAAATATGTTAAAAAATAGTAGTGTATTAGTCGCCAAAAAGTCACTCACTGGGCAAGCTGAAAATCAGCGCTGGAACTGCGCCGCACCGCAGCAGCTAGGTTTCCAGCACATTGCTGAGCTTGTCCTTTTGCCAATGTTCAATTATTTGATATTTTTTCTTGGTGTTTCTTTTTTTGTATTTTTTTGATGTACATAAAACTGTGTTCTGTTATTTTGGCAATAAATGTATTTTCTTTCTTTCTTTCTTTCTTTCTATACAGGAAGGAAACATGACGAGGCGAACATGCAATGATAGTAAAAAAAATGGACAGCCTCACACAAATCGATCTAGTCCCAAATTAAGCTCAAGAAGCCTTGTGTTATGGGTACTAGACGACGATATACGTACTTATATAGATAAATATATACTTAAATACATACAACAACCAAGCACAAATATTCGAGTTCATCACACAAACATTTTCCCTGGCCGGGATTCGAACCCGGGACCGCCGGCTCAGTATAGGCAGGTTTCTACAAACTGCGCCAAACGCGTCGTCAAAATCTGATGATGATGTTGTTGACTCGTTTTGTTCGTAATGTAGACCGCCACAATGGTTGCAATATTTGCTCACTCTCTCTCGCTCACACACTGTTGGTCCCTCGTTTGCACTAGAAGTCATTGTGCTCGCAGCTAACACTTATTTAATTGTCATATGAATAGATTAATGAATCGGTTCATATAATTACTGTCATTAGCTATGCTAATTCACTACGTTCTCAATGTTGGCTGCAGTCCAAGTGAGAGTAGAATCGACGACCTCTGTTAAACCGGAATATTGCTCAGCCAATAGGATCAATATTGATTCTGTTCAATATTACTAAGTCTTCCTAAATCAGTCGTCAATGACGGATACAACGGCCGATGATCTGGATGCTGTAGAAATCTTCGAGAGGCCTTTGTTTAACAGTGGACGTATCTCTGCTCATATGATGACGACATTGATGATGACTGTCGCATGGGTCAAAATCTATGTCCTGCGTTGGAAACCTAACACGTTCACTGTCTCAGTTTGACATGGGAACCTTATGTCTCACATATGGGACACGGACAGTGAACGTGTTAAAAAGGTTCTACATTGTCTACATGATTGCGATTGAAGAAAGCGCAGATTTTATTGTAGTTCACATTTATATTACTAGCCGTCGGGAGATGTTTCTTACACTCTTACACAAATGTTCGCACATTCTTCAAACTTAGTTTCACACGCACACAATTTATATCAACACACTGAGAAAGTCTAAATGTAACTGGAATATACGAACACCACATATTAACTCGATACATATCAATAAATAAATCGGTGAACAAGACCAATACTGACAATGAAACAATTGGGAGACGAATCAATTAGATCTAAGAGAGGCGTACCAAGGAACAAAATGACAAGGGCACAAACATGGTACGATCATCAAATACGAAATCCTATAAACCGTTATGTTGTGTTTGATGTTCGTTAGCAGTACGAACGTGCGAACAAAATGTTCGGTGGATGTCTTTGTTCGTTCTACCGTACCGTACGTATACTTATAGGCTTATGGGGGGGAAAAGTGACGTTAAGATGATATGAATGGGTCATACACAGATTTAGGAAAGTTAAGGATTTCAGGACCTAATTTTCTGGGTATTTAGTATGGGTATTCTAGTCCTAGCTGAGATACAAAATTTTCACTTTTTTAGGACGCTGCGATTTTCTTGTCGCAATCTCCAAAAAAGACCTTTCCATCTCTATAAGCATCAGTTTTGGAACAAATTTATAGGACCAGAACAGAACCAGAGGTGCCCATTCTGTCATATTAAATGAACGGAAAAACCGCTTGAAACCGGAAAATCATGTAAGAAAATAAACAACCTTGAGTCATATGGTGTTGCTCTGTTCTTGTTAATAAATTGCCTAAGCAGTTAGGCCAGTGGTTTCAAAGACCCTATGTGACGTTGATTTCGTATGTTTATATGACGTTTTAATATCTGAATTGTTCTACCGAAGAGCGTGGGATGCTACTGTAGTAACAGTGACGTCATGACAGATCTAATTTAGAAGCTCGATTGGTACTTTACTGTGGAAAAAATAACAATACTCTCATACTCAGTCTCATACTCGTATCAGACGTAGGAAGCTATGCTTGCGAAGCCTTCGTATCAATCATAAACTTTGTTGCAACTTAGTTGCTTATCGCCGAAATGATTTAACTAATTGTTTTTGACAAGCGTTTGACAGTTAAATTGATAGTTTTAGTTCTTGTCTCTGTTCAGATTTCCGGATATCGTACGATTCGCACGGATCTCACTGTGACCAACTAAACTCATTGATATACATCTTTACTGTTGTTGTTGAGTTTTTGTTGAACTCGAAAGTCCGGATTCGAAGATGGGTTTCGGTTGCCATCTTGCAGATAGGCTACTCATCCACCAGCCATCCAACTGAGATGAAGGTAGGAGTGAAAGGTTCCGTAGGGGACTATTTTCAGATATGCACTTGTTTTATTAAATGTGTGAAAGTCGCATGCGATGGTTTGGGCACGTGATGAGGCGGGATGAGGAGTACGTTGTGAGGAAAGCCTTGGCTGTGCCAGAGAAGAGGGTCGGAGGGCGACCACAGGCCACGTGGTGGACAACCGTTAGGTACCAAGGACATGGAAAGAAATCCAAGAAAAGACAATCCAAGATAATATAACTTGGCACCTTAAAACGAGGAGAGCCGACCCCAAATAATAAAAGAGATAAGGCACAGAAGAAGAAGAATCACTCGCTTGTTTTATTATCTAAAAAAACTTCGATCCGCTGCATGTGCCTTCAAAGCTATGTTGAAGAAAAGCTGCTTGCCGCTGCTTGTGCATTCAAAGCTTGTGCATTCAAAAAAGTATTCCTATTGGTAGGCTTTTTCATAGCACACCGCTTAGCTCCTCGCACATTCAAGCCATATTTTAAGGATGTCAAAGAAGCGGAGCGGAGCCAATAAACCAATCAGGCTGCGTCTTTGTGAAGCCCAAAAGAAGTGCATTTAAATCTCAGGAATATGATTGGTCCATTTTATACATTTGCGCTCCGCTTTTGTACAGGCATTATAGCCAAATTGAATGCATTACTGCAAACAACTTGGGCATGTCTAAGGCATTTATAACCACAGTTTTCAGTAGCTTGATTTTTACTTGGTCTCCCTATTGTACTACTTTTGTGAATACAACAGACGACCGAAAAATCTTATTATTGTATGGCGTAACTAGTTCCTCATTTTACACATACCTTCTGCGACTTCGCATGTCGCGTGACACGTTCAGTATCCCTCGCACAGTACTAAATGGAAAGAGACAGGTAACAAACCTATTGAAACTGTACAGGGTGACGTAAAATTAGTGTCATTGTCATTAAACAACAGTTTGGCGCCGTCATTAACATTCGTTTCCACCTGAGTCACAGTGCACACTGCCGTGATGTAAAAGGCCGTGTCTTACTATGAAATCCATACAAAAACTCGGCTATTTAAATTTGTCAGGCTACATGATACTCTACGAATAAAGGTCGCGTGTTCCGTTATCAGTCTTCTAAGGACACGATCTAGTACTACGTGCCATGAGTACTTGATTGCTACATTGGATACTATACACTGAACAAACCATAATATAGGATCTTGACCTCTTAAATGTTTTATCTTCAGTAGTATTCCCATCTGATAATAGGGTTTTGAAGACAAATACAATACGGGTTTCCTATCTTTTTTTGGTTTGGTTCTTTCAGTTCTCTCAGTCTAATGCCATCGCACCAGCAAAAAGCACAACTGTGACACGCGACTCTTTCTCTGCTGTATTCCCTATCCCTTTCTGTACAGTACTGAGAGAGAGTGACGGGTGACGATAAGTATATTGTGTTAGACGGACAGGAATCAGTATCTTCACCCAGGGTATCCACTGTGAACCAATGCCCTGGTACACCCTGACACGTTTCTGTCTTCTCTTCTCCAGAATTTCCAGATACAATTCGGTATTATTGTACCAAATTTCGGTTTAGGGTACCGAATTTCGGTTTAGGGTACCGAATTACAAGGCTTAAACTTAATTGCATCGTGAGTTGAATAGTTTCTGAGAAAGTCGTCGGACTTTGCGCGACACTCTCGCTCACTCGTATTGCTGTCGCTCAAGCGCTCATCGCGCCGCTGGTCGCCCAAAGTCATGGCATCTCTGTTTGGGAACCAGGACAGTAAGCATTAAAAGCAGTTTTAGCAGGCATTTTGATATAAGTTAGGTTAGTAGCAAAAGCGTCAGCTAGTTTTGACACTAACCGTACGCAGCATGTCTAACATACTTGCCGCGACTTGGTTTGTCGTGCGACTGTGCATCACCTGTCTTGATCACACGGTATGGAACGGAAAGTGACAGATAGTATTTGTCGCGCGTCAGAGTAACGTGTCACAGTTATGACAGACTAGCTAGGATCGATCTGTCCATCTCATCTTGATTTCGTGTTTTGGTAACAGGTTCTGTCAAACGAGCACTGCAGTCAAGTAGTAGGTATGTTTTAAAAGTTGTATGAGCACATTAATGGCTGTTAACGACGCAACGGGTACATAGAATTCGCTTGTAATGTCTACATTCCAAGCAATCTGTCCATCTGTACATTACATAAGGCATGTATAGCTGTGTAACTGTAGCAAGGTTAGGTTTGTCATGATCTGAATGTGTCTATCTAGTACTTATGAGAGGAAAACTAACAGGAAATAATTATTCATTATATCCTCCTTTTTTGAAGGCGACTAAAAACAACATTAAGAATCCTTACAATAATTTTCATAGTATCAGCCTTAAAAGTATTGGATACAACATGTAGTATAAACAATACACATTAGGCCAGAAAACTGTGAAAATTATAACTGAAATGAAATGAAATATGAAAATACGTAAAAGGCCGTCGTGAGATAGAAAACTCTGTTTTAATTTTGGATCTTGTTATTTATGGATTTCCACAATACAACGTTGCATCGTGGCCAATGCAATGTCGTGTCTTGCATCTTGTAATTTATGTTTTGGCCTTTACTTTTTCTACTATTATATAATGTTTATTGAATATACTCAAGTTTAATTCATATCAGACTCTACCTATTGCTCTTCTTAGATCTTAGGTTGAGGCCCTTTTTAAATGTAATATCAAATATGTTTTTTTTTTAGATATTGAGTATCGCCATAAATGGTAGCTAAAATTATTTATGCATTAAAAATTATAACATGAATCATTAATCATTATTCAGTATCCTGTTGAGAACTCAGACTAAAAGAAAAGAGTCAATAACCTGAGTGGGAGCCCAAAACTAAGGTCGAAGACATTAGGAGCCTTCTTATTGATCATGTTTGATTACATAATTAGGTATCTACCCACATAGAATGCATGTATTAGACTTGAGTACATATTTCCACTATACATACATTTACATAGTACAGTTCTTAAAGCAAGAATGTGATCAAAAGTATGTGAACTTGCCGCATAGAAGTGTAACCCAAATATGGTAACTAATAATGCCATTATATATCTTGACATCCTAACCCTTACCATTAAGTTTGAAAAAATCATTGTGTAAAATCATAAAGTGCAAAACAAATTATAGTAACTTTAATAAATATTAAAGTAACTTTCTTGTTGGTAACACATTTCTATAAACATCATTTATGTTGAAAATCTATCTCACTTTTTAACTTAAAACCATACAAAATTACATACCACTTTATAATTCTTGATGCTCGGCAGAAACCGCTTCTGCTCAACCTCTTTCTTCTGGAAGACTTCATTGATGATGTTCCCAATAGCTTGAGCCCCGTACTGGAGCAACGCCTGTCCTCCCTGATTCAAGAGCTGTTTCCCCGCGCCTTGTAAAAGCGCGCCAAAATTGCCGCCATTTTGACCCGCCATGGCGAGGTCTTTTTATGTGCACACTTCACTTTTTTGCGTTTAGTTTTCGCTACGACATTTTTGCTGCGGACTAAAGTTAATTTAATATTTATTTCCAGTCAAAACTTTCCTATTGTGCTTGTTTTATAACACTAAACATAATATTGTAGTTAGTTAACGTAACACACAGTTAGCGTGTATAAATGTAAGAATACAACTGAGAAGCTGTGGCTGTGGCCATGATGTATGATTACACAGGTATTATGACATCATGAATCAGAGATGTTAATTGTCTACCTGCAAATTTGTTAAGCGTTTTGTGCTTTGTAAATAGTTTTAAATTGTTTGCTTACTTCCGTGTTGAAAATATTTGGGTATTCATACATATTAATACAATTTCTATTAGATCAAATCATTGGAACCATAATAGAAACCTTATATTGTGGATAACTTACGTTCCTTAGAATTTAACATGAAATTATGCAATTTTACTAAGCCTGTTCAGTGTAAGTACTGAAAGTTATGAGATGTCTTACGACATTCCTCCAGATAATTTTATGTTACACATTAGTATGATATTAAGTATAGTCATATCTCCAAACACATAACACTAGATAAGATAAAAATGCATAACATGACTCAGCTTAGCTAGTCATTACTGTCTATCAAGTGTCCATCATAAATTTCTTATCTTGAAACTTGGTTTAAAAGGCCTTAAACAGTATTACGATAAATAATAAATACAAAAAAGGTATGGAACTCCTCGGAGCCTGTTAGAATAAGATACCGCATTCCTCACATTTTTATAGTCTCACTAAATGTACAGTCAAGGAAATTTAAACATGTACCTTTTACGCTCTTGTCACGGTGACAATAAGGGTCAAAAAGGTATGCATTTCAGTTTCCTTGACTGTACATGTACCTACGTACATGTACAGTCAAGGAGTACGTATAAATGGAGAGCATCTAAGTTATCTTCGCTTTGCAGATGACATAGTCATCCTAAGCGAAAACCACACGGATCTGGAAATAATGTTGGGAAGTCTAGATGAAGAAAGCAGAAAATGTGGTCTAGAAATGAACGCAACCAAAACCTGTGTCATGACGAATGGAGAACAAAAACAAATCAGAGTCAATCAGTGCGATTTAACATATGTAAACAGTTATGTTTACTTAGGCCAGAGCATATCCTTCCAAGATCAAACGACTGCGGAAGTAAAACGCCGAATTAAAAAGGCTTGGAGTAGATATTGGTCTCTCAAACACATATTTGTCTAGATTTCCACTAAAACTAAAAAAGAAAGTATTTGATAGTACAATACTGCCAGTAGTTTTATATGGATGCCAGAACTGGGCATTCACTAAAGAGGTAGCCCACAAACTACAAGTATTTCAAAGATCCATGGAACGAAGCATGCTAGGTCTGAGGTTAAGGGATAAAGTGAGATGCAGTGAAATTAGAAGTAAAACTGAATTTAAATGCATACTCGAAGAAGCCTGTAAAACAAAATGGAGATGGGCAGGTCATGTGTCACGGACACACGACGGCCGCTGGAGCGAACGGGTACTTCACTGGTGGCCACGAGAGGACAAACGCCCCCGTGGCCGCCCGTGACGCAGGTGGAGCGACAATATCGTGCAATTTGCTGGAGCAACCTGGCCTAGGCTGGCTGCCGACAGAACGCAATGGCACAAAATGGAGGAGGCCTTTGCCTTTGCTCGAAAATGGGCAACCTTATAGATTAGTTAAGTTAACATATAAATTTATTGTAACAATTTTAAGGAATAAAAGGCTTATTATTATTATTATTATACATGTACCTACATAATAACTAGTTTAATTAAAAAACACACAAAAAAAATATTGCTGTATTACTTCATGTGTTCATTACTATTCAAGTAAAAACGTTAATTAATTACTTTATGGTTCAACAGCATTAATAATAGTTGGGTGGGGCTTTCAGTAAATGAGTGCCCTAATTTTTAAAGCTAGCATGACAAAGAGTCATCTATTTGGTGGACTGTTATTAAATATAATAAGATATTGATGACATTAAAAACCAATTAGAATATATGTGCTAATGAGAATTTGAAATTGACCACTATAACTTAGAAAATATCATATTCATAAAAAAATATTAGACTATTGACTAAATCTTATAAAAAAAAAGGTATTTATTACAGCAGTTTTGGTTTAGCAAACCAGAACATGAATTTCTTTCGAGGTGAATCATAGATTAACTAATAACAGTTCGTAAATAGATTAACAGCATTGGGGCATGCTTGGGTGGAGCGAACGAGATGAAAACCATGAATATCCACTCAATTGCTTCGAATTTTGAGTTGGACTCTATTTATATAATAAAATAAGAGCGGTGACAGGTAGCCGTAGTTACCAAAAGCAATCTAGTGGATATTAACCCATACGTTAAATTAGGTCAATAGTACATCATACCGTTTTATACACTCAATTGAAGACTCGAATTACAGCCTTGATACTCGGCATCTAGATAACGATTTCACATCACTTCTATGCTAAGATTAAATCAAGTGAGGTCATCAATGTGAAAAATATAAGTAGCAAACAAAATTCGTGGAGGAATGTTATAAACACTCACTTTTATAATACGGAACACGCGCAAAACATAACTCAAGCACAATAGGAAAGTTTTGTGTTTTTAAGTGCACATTTAAAGCTAAACAATTTTGTATACGCAGAAATACCGCAGTTTTGTTTAAAACTACACAATCACAGCACGCACCAAAAATTCTCCGTAGGAAATGACAGCAGATTAACCGGTTATGTTTGGTAGCTCAGTAAAGTTGACTTGGCAGAACTGTTTTATGACCAATTCAATTTGGTAGGGTTTCAGAGTAAATTCTTGCCAGTACCAAGAATGACGTAACCTACCGGGTCGGTCAGTTAGCGGTGCCATTAAACATGTTTATTTTAAGTTTTATTTAGACTGCTGGTATTGATTAAATTAAACTAGTCTCTCAAAATTATGGCCATGAAAAATAAGTAAGTATATAGCCAGCATATTAAAATTACTTATCATGTAACATTGATTTTGGATATGTTATGTTCCTTGGCCATGACCATGACAGGCACGACATTGAAGGAGTGAAGGCATTTTTTTTCAAATAGCCTTGAAATTTGGCGGCAATTACGATGAGAAAATGAGAACTGAGCATCCGCATATTTCCAGTACCTACTATGTCTAAACTAAAACAAGATTGTGCAGTATACAACGTGTCCCGAAATTCAACGATAAGCGGGCACCAGAGGATGGATCTGGTCATGATACTTCGAGAAAAAAAAAGATAAAAATATATACGTATATCTAGGTATTATGACCAGATCCATCCTCTTGTGCCCGCTTATCGTTGAATTCTGGGACACGTTGTATAATTTCTTTATTTTGAGTTGTGATTAATTTGGCTTCTATAATCATGTAAATTTACTTATACCCCGTATACAGTATCATGCCAAGGATGGCTATTTTAAGATCGCGGCAAATCGAATTCAAATATTAAATTAACTAAAGGTTCAGTATTTATCGTTGCACCCCAACGTAATAAATTGCACGACTTTGTTGATTTGTGGCTGCTGATTTCTATTTGAGGAGTTATGAAATGGAGGTCGGGGGGAGCAGAAAATATTGGGGAACCCTACGATAGAACTAGGACACCTCTGGATCCTTAGGTTTTTAAAAAGGCCTAGACATACTGATGCCTCAACATTACCACCTGCATCCGAAACAATAAACAGCATTTACCATCGCTATTTGGCAAGTCTGTAAGACATAGAAAGATAGATTATTTACGACAGCGTTAAATTCGGAACTGATGCTGGAATAAAAGTTTCGAAATTTACTTCATTCTATTATTAAAACGGTTGTCTCCCACAAATTCACAAAGGAAAGTACTATAAATATCTTCCCTTCCACGCACACCACACATTCCTAGGCCGTGATGTCAATTTCCCTTTGCTTAGATCACATTCGATTTATAATAACAACATAAGAATAACGTCCAGATCTTTGATGTGTGTCACCACTAATAGCTGTATAATGTCAGGTTAATGGGTTTTTCATAAGATCGTTTGATTTTTATTAGACTGTTACTTTCTGTGTCTCAAGTTGCTCACGATTGCGTTATCCAGAAATATGCTTGAAAAACTAATTAGCCAGTTGTGCAAATATCATACGAGAATTAAGATTAAATGTCTCAAGGTGGAATATAGCCAGATCAGAAATGTCTAGACGATATAACAACAATGACCTTTTTATTTTCCAGTTTCGAGAATTTGAATTACCTACTTAATATTGCTCACGTACTGGTCATTTTACTAAGTTTTCTAGAAGATACAGACTGATTATGTCTCACACTCACGAGAGAGAGAAATGTGTATAAGTAGATCACTTGTTTTGTTTAGCCGGAAAAATTGTCTAAGTAATGCGTTTCCTCAAGAAATGAGGGTTTTAGAAACCCATTTCCACTACGTCAGAAGATGACTCAGATAATGTTGGATTGAAGTTCCTGAATCATCAAAATCAGTGAGTAACAATGATCATTGTGAGCTTTTCTTTATATTTTGTGCAAGTTGTGTAAAATACGAGAAGTAATATTTGATTTATTAGTTTTTAAAAAGAATTTTAGCTCAGTAAAGTAATGATTCCAATATTGGTTTTGCTTCTCATGTAAATTTTTCTCTTTCTCTGATTAAGTATACTTGGTTTCTCCTTCTACTCTTTCCGATTAGAAAATTCAGGAGTATCCGTAACCCGATATTCAATAAGACTAATTTAAATAAAGGGAAGCTTTGAACTGCCTACAAAATAATATACCTACCTATAACATCAAGGAGTAACAGCTATTTACATTTGGATCGTATCACAATTGCGGATACCGATTCATAACAAAAAACCGTATTACGAAAATTAGAATCTAACGAGTTAATGATTTGTTTTGATATCTAAGTTGATTAAGTTATTTTTAACGATGTAGGTAATTTAATCACTTGATGAAAAGTAATATCTTTAGTCTCGTTTATATTTCAGATAGGTCAGTTTTGGCGCCAAATATTCTGCAATATATTGCAATTTGCAATGTTATTGCACGTATGAACTAGTATTGTATACGACCATAGGATTAATAAGTTTTCAGTTGTGTGCTGGTCAATTTTGTATATAAACATAGTAAATTTTGAATTACTTTGAACAGAGAGATTCATATATTGATTCTATTTTTTTTTGTGGAATTACCACATTTTTTATTATCTTACCACTGAGTGAGGACTCCTAACTTAAGGCTGCAGTGAATTGCATTAAATTTACAATTAAATTTTGTATCTATACGTATATAAAATTAATTGCGTATAATAATGGTTTGGCTCGTCTGGTCTAGAAAGTCAACGACCGATCTTCCAAACGGCCTTCATAGCATGAGATGATTTGCTAGCGTTGCCGTTGTGTGAGGATATCCTCGTTAAAAAATATTATATAATAAAGTTATAAACCTACAGCAATATAAATAAATAAATAAATAAATAAATAAATAAATAAATAAATAAATAAATAAATAAATAAATAAATAAATAAATAAATAAATAAATAAATAAATATTAAGGGACAATCATACACAAATCGACCTAGTCCCAAACTAAGCAAAGCTTGTACTATGGGTACTAGACGACGATATACATAATATATAAATACATATATAGATAACATCCATGACCCAAGAACAAATATTTTGCACAAATATTTGCCCCGGTCGGGATTCGAACCCGGGACCGCCGACTCAGTAGGCAGGTGACTACCAACCGAGCCAAACGCGTCGTCAAATATCCTAATTCTAAGTATAAATATAACCCCATTTCTATTTTCGTAAATAAGTACATCAATAAAAGTAACTCTGATATCGTTACATTATCAGTTAGCCGAACGAGTCTATATCTTAATCATAATAATTTTATGATAGTTTATTTAGTGAAATATTTACATTTGCATTGGCAAATGCTTTTCTGTTTGGCCCCAGGGAATGCCATATGACGTTAAGTTCGCCATTAAATTTGTACCTACTATTTTGTACATCGTTATAAAGTTTAACCCCGACTCCATATGGCTCGCGAAGTTGTCCGAGGTTGGTCCGAATAGGTAACAAATTCATACTTCAGCTAATTTAGAATTCAACTATTTATATTCGATTTCATGTTCGTATATATGTATAAATGTAAAATTCATGTACAATCCATACATAAAATATAAATTAAATTTACACTTCTTCACAGACATTAAATTGACGTGATTCTGCGGTTTTGTTTGTCAGTGCGAACATCTGGACATCCCACCGGCGGCGTTCATCATGAATGTCATATGTCCGAAAATGTTTATCTCGCCTTGCTTCATATTTACAATACTTATTCTGTTTTCTTAATAACCTACCCCATAAATAGTATAGAGGCATGGTCGGCTAATTATGAACTATAAACACGAGCATCAAAGCCGCGTCGCTACTTATGCACTAATTATAGCCACTTACCACCAAATCCACGTTAACAGACGCACAGGCCTCTTCCACTACTTCTGCCACCGCTCCGCTCTCGTACTCTTCAGCCGGAAGGCTGGGGTACAGCTTCGACCCTCCAAGATTGTACAGCGTCTCATCCTCAACCGGCAATTTGGGGTACAAACTTCCATTCCCAATCAGAGGTTCAGTACTCCCTTCTCCAGGTGAACCACCCCTTTCTCCTTTAAGAAAACCTCTCACAGCCGACGCAGCACTGGATCCCCTATGCCAACCCCATCCGTTGGCCCGCAAATTCTTCGGATAGTAGTTGATTAACGACATGTTCACTACACTTGCGTCAATAACAGTTCCACACACGTTTTCAGTTAATGTTCCTCTTAAAATAACCCACACGGTAAGACGCGCGGCTGCCGAATGGAGTCGATGGCGTCTGTTTATTTATGATAGCGTTCTGCAAACAAAGAGATTAATATTATTAAAGGAAAAAGTGAATCATAATTCGGGAGTAATCCTAAAAACAGCTCATCAATCGCTTAACGCAATATATACAAACTCATGTCTTACAAGAATCATATAATTGAATTTTGTCATTTTTATCATGTATCTACTATCGACCAAGAAAATGATCCTCTGAAAATATTTGCAACCTTCTCTTTACACCAGTCCAAATTTAGTAAAAGTGATTTAAAGTCAAGGTAATCGAACTGAACCGTGCTGTATCATTACTCATTCCTTTGTCAACAAATAATTAGGGATTAAGTAACGGTAAAGCACTGGCCTTCTTATATTTACACCATATTTGGTGTATTGTTTCACGATAAACTTAGACATCCGAGAATTTGCTAATAAAATCGAGGAATATAGTAAACATGTTACATTTTTGCATGTGGATACAAATGTTTGCCCTGAATTATCTCTGATAGCGATTTGTCACACACGATGACGTGTTAACGATAATATTACTTACAATGCAAGTGAGTAATATTGTAATTAGGTGTGCACCGAGTATTTATTTATGCAGGCATTACTTGAATTCCATTACTATGCTGGAGCGACTGAGGATATCGTGCGTATTGGACCTTGACTTCTATAATATAGACATAGACTGCACATAGCTATCTCTTTTGAACCATCACTTTAAGATACGTCATACATAGTAGCATATGTATTTTGTGTGGCTTATAGGATCAACCTCTTACTCAACAAGTCAATGGAGGAGCTACATTGTATGCTGAAGAAATTTTATTTTTAGAAAGCAAAGCTAAGCTTAAGACGTCGCCATTCCACATGATTGAATGGAAATAAAAGATGGGAATGATGTTAGATTAAAAACTTATCGTAGGATTGTCTCTTGAAAACTGAATATCTTGCCTTAGTTTATGCCCTGCTACACTGTAAGAGCAATTTATTTCTATTTGATTGCGTTGAAAAAGTGTAGTAATGTCAGATTTAATGCCATAAGCAATTTCCTACCAGTTAACTTTTTGTCTGATGAAAATGACCCTTCACAAATGTTCTTATCCTCCTTTATTTGAATTTGCATAGTGCCTTTCATAGCTCAATTACTAGGCCGTTTTACGACGTAAGTACGCAATTTGGCACTCCCCAGGGTGTGTGCAGTGTCGTCACACGACCTCGACTGACTCGGGGCTTAATTAAGTTTAGTTGTTAACTGGGAGTGTCCAGTTACAGGAACCACATGGTGATTAGTTATCAGTCTGTAGGGAGAACAAGTGCATTCATATCGTGCGCTTATCCCACGGGAACACCGAAAATTTCGAGATAAAACGTAGTCTATGTGTTAATCCAGAGTGTCAGCTACCTTCATACCAAATTTTATTAAAATCGGTCCAGAAACATAAACACACTCACAAACTTTCGCCTTTATAATATTATTGTGATAAAGATGTGGTACCTACCTATTATTAGTTATTTGTATGGCTTGTTTACTCAACTGAAAGCATATGTAATCAAATCGTGTTTATGTTATTATGACATTTTAGTTATTTATTAATTCTTATTAACAAGATAACGTTCTACTGAACATGTTGAGAAGTTATCTTTTTTGGCTTAATTTCCTGTTAACAATTTTACTTTAACTTTATTCTGCTAAAGCTCCATAGCAAAATGTCGCCTTTTACCTTAGCAAGGCAGTATTGCAGATTTGCAAAAAAACAAAAGTCAGTACAAATGTGGACTTAATGCCAAATGCCATTCTCTACCAAACAAAGATGAATTTGGTGCAAATTAGAAATCTAATTGTAGAGAACAGAGGTAGCTAGCTTACTTTTACAAGTAAATACTTTAAAATAAAAATAATTACTGTATTTATAAAGATACATACACATATTTACACACTATAAATATATATAAATAATTAATACAAATATATATAGCATGGGACGATGGACGGAGTAATAGGGCTCTTGTTCCAGTAGATGCATGAGCAGCTGCAGCAGCAGATCATGCAGATACACTTGAACTACCTTGCTTGTACTTTTTTTGCAGAATAAAAAATATATTCCGTCTCATAATGTATGTTGATATCATATAAAATATTAATTACCCCACCAAAACAGATAGATACTGTAAATTTACGTGGCGCCTGAGAAACAGTTTTCCGTCGTCGTGATTTGCTGTTTGCCGCCCATATGCCGTTTAATGAGTTTGAAAATACTATTTCTGATATTATACAAGATACAAATACTACAAACCTGGGTAGCGGTATCGTGTATATAATTTGTACCTACTCTTATCTTGAGCGCAATAAATTTTTACTGAGGAAAATATTTTTTCAGATTCCAATAATGTCGTAGGAGGTATTGAGAGGCGGACTGCCCAAGTAATAAAATATTACCGGATAAACTTCGATAAACCTAATAAAATATGCTAATTTCGGTTTCTGTGATCATTTACTGAGTCACAGTTCAAATGAGTTGAAATTGCCGACAGTCATTAACGTGACGTCATTAAAGTGGCTCATGGTCGTTAAGATGTTTACGTCACCCTAGGCCGTAAGTGGGATTTTCTGCCCGCTACGCGGTAATGTAATGTACTAATAGATATTGAAGTTTAGTACTAAACGCTATGAAACAAGGATTTTTAAAATAGTACTCCTAGTAAGTTCTATAAAATAATAAAATTTGCTAAATGTGTATGTATATTGGTTCCACACACGTAGTTTGCTTAGTTAGTTTGCAGAGATTACCAAGAGTGTTTCTTTTTGTTTACTATTTGCGAATGAAATGAAGATGAGAAAATTTATTGTACATGACAGTGAACAAGAAACAAACGATTATGACTAATTCGTCTCATTTTAGATATTTTTGTTAGTATACTAGTTACATTTATAAATAATAAATAAACAATATGTATACTCAGAATAGTCCGAGACATTTATTATTTATTTAACAGCATTGCCAAATGATAACCAACTAGGGCGCGCGTTTACGAGTTGCAAGCCGGTCACACGACCTTCCTCTTAATAAAAGCCAAACATGCCTTAAACAGAGGCTATAATAAATAATTATGCCCGCAGTCAAGTTGAGGTCATTGAGCATGTTGTGTTCAAAAATACGAAGGTACTGTTCACTTGAACAAAATTAAGATCTTATAAGTATATATATACTTTTTATTACCGCGACCAAGGCAACTTCTAGATGGATTTAATTAACGTTATTTATTTACTAAGTAGCTCCTAATTCTACCGATACCGGAACCATAAAGGCTAATTTATTATTGTTATTTTTAGCATTGAACAAGATAAGAAGCAAACACATATACAATGAAAGCAGCTGTGCTAAACTCGTCGTTAACTGATAAAAATATCATTTTCTTATTAGAAAATTAAAACCAGCACTTGAAACAATGAATCATGAATAAGCATTTAAAGGATACTATTTCTTTTTCAGTAATAACCGGTTAGGTACCGAAACAAACTATTGGTCACGTGGTAGAGGTTCATTTGTTTATTACACTATCAACAACTCACAACAGAACAGATGTGAATTTGACATCAATAAAATTGCATTGGCAAACATATTCCGCGAACAAACGCCATGTCTACATTAAGTTTGAGTCATAGAGCTAAGTTTATGTTACGAATAGAAACGAATAGGTAAAAGAATAGCGGAAATGTCGAAAATACAACTTACCACTTTCTATCTCTGCAGCTGATTATCCAGAGGGTGAATGGGAGTGATTTGATTTTGTTTCTCATCGGCTATCTCATTCACTCACTTCATTGATGCGAAGTTCTCGCGAATTATATTACGTTCGGAAATGATCGGAGGTTTTGAAAAAGAGGGTGTCAGTGAGGACTATTTACATTTACAGAATTGGAATTTTACTGATGAAATTATTAATAAAACTAAGCAAAAGTTCAAAAGATACTTTTATATGATTCGCTGTTCATTTGGGTATTTTTTTTTATGTTTGTTCAATTGTAATAGCAACACCTAATAATATTTTTTCTTATCAGTTTCAGAACGAAACTGTAACGTCATCGTCAATGTCAAAGATTTTGACATTTGAATTGAATTTGACGTTTCAGTTTCACTTTCACTCAGCGGCGTAACCCGTGCACGTGTTGTATTTTAATAGTGTTTATTATTGAATTAAAACTACAAAATGAAGGTTCTATCCGAAGAAAGAATCCGGATTTTATTCGAAAAGCTTACAAAATAGTAAGTTTTTGTTGCGTTTAGATAATATTCTTTACTTTATTCAACCTTCATAAACATTTGAAAACGGTAATTCTTTATCACCAAATTGTAGTAATATAACATGTGATCTTCTTTATTTCTAGTATCGGTGTGAATGTAAAGCTGCTTATAGACCGACCAGACGGCACCTACTGCTTCAGAGAGAAGAGAGACAGAGTATATTACATTTCAGAGAAGTTACTTCAGCTCGCCCAAACAGTGAAACCTGACAACCTCGTATCAGCCGGCACGTGTTTCGGCAAGTTCACGAAGACGAATAAATTCAGATTGCATGTAACTGCATTGACCTATATTGCTCCTTATGCCCCGTTCAAGATTTGGGTGAAGCCATCTGCGGAACAACAGTTTTTGTATGGACATCATGTTATTAAGAGTGGTAAGTGTGAAACATTATCACCAATTAAATGCTTCTGAGGATAATCTGGATAGGACATATTCTGTTGTGATAACTTGATAAAACTTGGCTTGTGAGAACAAATGGTAATATGTTATTAACACTTTCACAACCAGGCAAAAAAAATTAATACTACCCCAGAAACAAACAGAGACCGCTTGGTGGGTGTAACCCCACCCTGGACACCAAAAGAATCTTCCAGGGGGGCGCTTTTATATTGCCTCTGGCGAGGTGGGCAGGTAGCTGAGTAAAAGTTAAGAGCACCTACCAGGCAGATTGTTGGTTGTGAAAGTATTAAAGTAGTAACATCTGTTAGCGTAAAGTAAAAGTTTACATTTAATCGAATATATGTTTACGATTCCACCCTAAGGAATCCAATACGTGAAGCTGATTGAGAAATTCAATGGCCGAATTATAACTAAACCAAACTATTACCAACCAAGGGACAACGCGTTTGGTGCACTTTTTAGAGCACCTGTTTATTGAACCGGTGCTTTATAAGCCAAGGCAAATGATTGATATTTATATTTTATATCATCTAGTACCCATAACACAAGCCTTCTTGAGCTTAATTTGGGACTAGGTTGATGTGTGTGAGGTTGTCTGATATTTATTTACTATTTCAGGTCTCGGCCGCATAACAGAAAACACACCAAAGCACCAAGGCGTAGTAATCTATTCCATGTCCGACACACCCCTCGGCTTTGGAGTAGCAGCCCGCACGACGACTGAGTGCAGAAACGCTGACCCATTGGCCACCATTGCATTCCACCAGGCTGATATTGGAGAATATATACGCTCGGAAGACACTTTGACGTAGTATTAAATTTATAACAATAATTCAATTTGCCATTTTATTTCTGTAGTCCTTTCTAAGTTTTGTTCATATTTCGGTCCTCAGAAAAAACGTAATTCATTATGACGCTCTGGATTCTGTAATTTCATTTTATTTGGTTTTAGATACAAGATTTTTCAAAGTTTGTAACATTCATTATCAAAAGATGACAACATAAAAATGGGATATTATTAAATGCACATCTGTATAATTTTTCAGCACACTAGGTAACTCCACTAATTAACTGAATGCATACCAGAAAAACTAATGCTGTGCAAAAAAAACAATTGATTAACTGAACATGTCCTACAAAAAAAACTTAAACATCATACAAAACGAGATGATCTTATTAACCGAATTCACACCAAAAATATGGTTCGTACATCGGATATATTTGAAAGTTTCACCAAAAATACTGACTTGCACGCTAATTATCCTCGCACTGCACACTAAGATCCGACTCGGCCGGGTTAGGTTAGGTTAGTTTTTTTTTTATATCCAGTAAAACAGTTTTGCAAATACCTTTAAATAGTATATTTAATTCGCATTATTTAGTGTGCATAATTACTAATTAGTGTGCAAGTCAGTATTTTTGGTGAAACTTTCAAATATTTTGATCGAAAAAAGGGAATATACAGATATCGATTTAAATACATGCCCTTAAAAATAGTGTTTGAAATAAATTGTACATAGGTAAGTAAAAGATGTATACAAATAAAATGTACATTTTAGATAACTATATTTTATTATGGCTTTGTTAGTTGACTTCAAAAAAAGGTGGAGGTCCTTAATTTGACTGTATTTATGGCGTAAATTCAAAGTCGAATTCCTTTTATTTTATCAATTACTTTATTTATTATTATTGAAAATGGCGCCATCTACTGGAAAGCAACCAATCCAGCATGTGTTAACAGAACGCTACGTTCCGAACAGACAGTATGAGTAGGTACCTAAGTGTGAGATTAAAATATTTCAGTTTGTGGTTGTACGAATAGATGGCGCTTACAAAAGTAATACTGGTCACACATGTTTACGATATTTAGTTAAAGCAATGACTGTGGCTTCCTTTATGCAACCGCCCTGAGCAATTCGAATTGGATATCGCTGGGTATTTTGTCTTGCGAACATGGCATTATGTTAATCAATTTAGAGCATAACCCAATACTAATCGAACATAAGCGTGGTACAAGGTCGGTGTCCGCGGGCAAACTTGAGGTACCAAGGGTCAGAAAATGATTCGTTTACCCGAGAATATCCGACACGAGTCGAGTAAGTCTTTAAAAAGCATCTATTGCACACACTTGAGTGATAAAGTAGTCTATTCAAAGTTTAGCAGTAACCATTGTTTTAATTATTGTATAGAGACTCGCACCTGCAGACGAACTATAAAAACACTTTGCACAGTTAGTACTTTAATCAATAAATATAAAAGATGGACTTCTACAGAAGGTTATAGAATACCTTTTATCTACACCCATCTTGTTAAATTACTATAACAAGTTCAGATATTGTAGGTATAAAGGTAAGGACCTACATTATTAGGTAGCGACCAAAATAAAAGATGTAATTTCATAACAGTACCAGCCACCGCGTAGTCACCATATCAAATGTGTAGATAAGGTAGTGTGTTCAACTGTACATAAGTAGGTCTTAAAACACTCGTGTGATCCTATTATGGAACTCGCCTTCGGCTCGTTTCATAAAACCACACTCGTATTTTAAGACCTCTCATTATGTAGCAGTTGCATAAACTACTATTACCCACACGACTGAAACGATAAGTAATGAATAATGAAATTACGTCACCTTTGCGTCACGCTGTCGGGTAAACAGGAGGGTTTTACGGACTAAATTGCGGGCACCTTTTCTAGTTAATAAAAGCGGCATTATTTTTTTCATAACGGTGACAAATAACCCCCCTGGCTAGAGAACCGTGATACATTTCTCACTCGTCCCAGTAGCGTCGTTTGCGTCGCACCGAAAAGTTATGACAACCTCCTGCTTATAGAGATTTATTCGTTTTTGAAGCACTTTTCCTCGTCTTCAAGGAAATAGATAAATGGGATAACTTTGCGTTGATAAATAATAAGAATCCTCCTTTTTTTACCGGGTTCAGAAATGGAGAATCTCGATTCAACTGTGACACTGTGTGTATAATGATAAAGTTCGTAATATTTTCTTCGGTTTCCACGACTGTCACACATTTAAATAAACCAATTTAACGTATTATATCGTGTAGGTATATTCATTATTTGTACCTCCTGGACGTTTAAGCAACTTTCCAGTTACCGTAGACTCAGGGAGGCTCAAATAAGCCAGCAAAATATCACGAATGATCACGATGGGGGAGGGGGGTGTCCGAGAAGACATCACGTGTAATTTTATTACACAGTCGGATAGTCAAAACATACCGAAATTACTTAATAAAAAAAAAAGTTGTTGCTGTTTTTTTAATTAACTAACTTAATTCATACTAAGTACGAAAAATACACGTGCCAAATGGCAAAATCTAGGCCAAATATGATCACATGATTTGACGAGCCCTTACGAGTCGGAGTCTACGGTCTAAGTCCAAAATTGAAAGACCTTTCATGGAGGTATCATTATCAAACGCTTGCAAGGTCAAAACAAGTAATTGACCGACCGAGCGAAGTGGCTCCGTTTCAGCTTCAAATATTCTTTCGTATGTCCAGATGCTTGGATGTCCAGTTGCTTTCCGGCTGTTCTCGCCTAGAGGCCGCACCTCCCTATTGATTCTCATGACATTTTGTGGTTAGATTCGATAAGTAAGTATATATTTTAGGGTTCCTTAGTCAACTAGGAACCCTTATAGTTTCGCCATGACTGTCTGTCCGTCTGTCCGTCCGTCCGCGGCTTAGCTCCGTGATCATTAGTACTAGAAAACTGAAATTTGGTATGAGTATGTGTATGTATCACGCCGACAGAATGGTAAAATAAAAATCTTTTTTTCGGGTACCTCCCGAACACCTAAAGTGGGGGTGAATTTTTTTTCGTTCCGACACTAGTGTGTGGGCTGTCATTAAATAGGTCTTTTAAAGATAATAGGGGTCTTTGAACATTATTTTTTGATAAAGTCAGCAGTTTTGTAAATATTCGCTCCGAAAATAAAAAAATAGTGTCCCCCCCTCTAACTTTTCAACCAAGGGTCAAAAAATTATGCAAAAATTAATGAAAATGAGGCCTTATAAGTACTTTCAATGAAAACTATATTGAATAAATTCGGTCAAGCCGTTTTTAAATTATCGCAAAACTTCATAATTTTCTTAAAAATGACGTAAGTGCCGTAAGTACACGATGATTTTTAATCGGTGATCAGGAGTAGAAAAATATTAATATTTAGCTAAAATTAAACTTAATACGCAAGGTCCCGCGCAATTACCTCACTGTTAAATTAATTAAAAGTTAAAACATAATTAAAACTAATAACCACTAGATACATGGTCATCCTACATAAATTATTGAAGTACGATGTTACCTACGTCAAGTGTCATCGCTTTGGCGGGAAATTTTACGAAATTTTCTACGACTTTGTTTATGTAATGACAATGACAATGACAAGTTATTACTCATAAATTGTCAGTCCCATTAAATTATTAAAGAGGTTGTAAGCACACCGATACAGATTAGTTCGGTGACAAGGAATTTAAGACAAAATTGGTTTCAAAATAAAAATTATCATAGAAAAATAAAAGTTTTGTTTTCATGCAATTAGGACTTCAACGTGACCGCCATCAATTACTGAGTTAGAAAAGTTGGTACCTGATCACCGATTAAAAATCATCGTGTATTTTGGCGCTTACGACCTTATTTATAGAGCTTGAAATCTTTCTCGTAATTTAAACCTCGGACTTAAAAGCGCGATTTTAAACCCGTCTATTGTGAAGGATGGGCAACTACGGAACCCTACACTGAGCGTGGCCCGACATGCTCTTGGCCGGTTTTTACTTTGTCGATTCAGTTTTTCCAATTTTTTCAATATTAAAGCAATGCTAGCGTAAACTAAATGTTTATATAGAACCGAACAACTAAAAAAAAATTTTTCTTTTTTTCTTTTGGGCAATAGAGTTGTGAGTGCTTGGAACAAACTCCCCGAGGATGTAATTTCAGCACCTAACGTCAATAATTTCAAGAATAAATTAGACAAGCATACCACTGAGCAACGATCTCAAGACACAGATTGCTGGATATAGGCACTATCAGTTGTTAAACTGCCTGCCTCATTATAAATAATAATAATAATAATAATTTATTTTGAGTGAAGGGACGTCTGAACCCAAAAAGGGTGTTCGCTGTTCATCTTCGCCATGATTCGTTCGTTCATTCACCGGTGTTAAAATGAAACGTATTAATTTAAAAACACCTAAAATTGACTTCAACATATTGAACCAATCCATGTCTCCAAAAATTATTCGCGAAAGAAATATTCTCGAATAAATGACGTAATTTGTAGATTTTGTTCAAACACGGCACAATTTTCCCTCCGAGATGATTAGGCTCACAGACAATCAAGCCTTGAATAACAAGACTTTTAAAAACAGAAATGCGACAAGCTTAATGTTGTAAGTTATACATTTTTTTATAACGGCACAAGATAGTGGCTCCACTTCGCCTGATGGTAAGCAAAAAGGGGAGCCCAAGTCGCAATGGCAACTGACGAGAAACCAAGGGTCCCAAGTTAATAAGAAGGAGGAAACACATGAGCCGGCAAGGAGTGCCATACTTTAACAGTTGAAGGCGGCTGATGAAGGAATTGCCAAACTTCTTGGTACGTGTGGGAATATTCTCCACGGTGAGGCGATGACATCGCAAGCTGGCACGTGTGGTTCTATGACGGAAAGGAGAGGGTGGGATAAGAGAAAATAATTCTTCAGAACACTCGCCATGGTATAGGCGATAGAAAACGCTCAGCGACCCAATGTCCCTACGTAATTGAAGGGGTTCGAGGAATCTGGTACTTTTCTCGTCACCTATGATGCGGACCGCCCGACGCTGCAATCTGTCAAGAGCATTGAGTAGATATTGGGCGGAGCCATCCCAAAGATGCGAGCAGTAGGTACTCAACGCACGACCGAACTTGAAATATAAAAATATCGAATATTAAATATCTGTACATTCAAGATATTTTGATAAAAAATATTGATAGGCTATTGTTTTTAAATATGTAGATATTTGTATGCCTGTGTGTACTGTGTATGCCTGTTTGTATCTGTATTTAGCTTAGAATAGATACGAACGATAGTCTTCATCTCATACAGGAATGATGAAGCCGGTTTTGGTTTTATGCGTGCGTGTACTGTGTATGCCTGTTTGTATTTGTATTTAGCTTAGAATAGATACGGACCGTCCGTATCTATTCTAAGCTAAATACAAATACAACGTCCGTAACGGACGATAGTCTTAATCTCATACAGGAATGATGAAGCCGGTTTTGGTTTTATGCGTGCGTGTCTACGAATCAATGAAAGACGTTTTGCTTGTGATATTTACGTTGTGAAGAGACGCAAACGGACGAAACCAAGCTCGTGAGTCGTGACAGGCCGCACTCTCTCAAACTGGCTTCACTTTCAAGCGGTGACTAGGTTTCTAGGTGTATTTATTCTGAGGTATTTAGCCATTAACATCAAAATGGCTGCACATTGTATAGTGACGTCATTTGTCGGTCTACTTAGCATCATCCTTTTTGCTCCTAAAGACTGAAGAAATTACTGTAAAGAAAGAGACAGGCAAGGTTTGTCGCGCAACAGTCGTCCCATGTTGCAGTACTGCTAGAATTGCTGGGTGAATTTTCTCCAATTTGGTAGGTATTAGGATAATTGGCCACTGGTCTCGCAATTAGTACCTGTTATTATAATTTATAACATAGCTTTTAACCAATCATGATAAATAATATAGGGTTATGATTTCATTATTCTTGAAGTTTTGGGATTAGATTTTGCTTCAGATATAAATTCATTATATAATGTCAATGAATTTGGTCTGTGAGCCAGTTTCTTTTTGGACAGCTGCTGTACAGTGATGTATTTTTAGAGTACCTAGTCCCTAATTTAAAAAGAGTAGACTTTTTCCAGTAGCACTGTATAGAAGAGCAGTCTTCCTGAGCAAAAAAACATGCAAATCGTAATCTTTATTTTTGTATCGTAAATTCTCTTTTGTACCGTATTCACAGGTTTTTAAGGAAAACGTACGGAATTGGGGTAAAAAGTTGAGTTCGTTACTTATAACAAAGTTAACGATGCCTGGCGACTACGCCCTCAGAGTAATTCGATTCTGGGAAAACGTGTTTTACGTTTAAAATATTCTTGACACCTTACATTTTTAAAATTACCCAACTTCCTTTTACGCCCGAGGAAAACAGACGACAGCAGTTATTTTTTTATTTATTCGTATGGCAGGGTTGTAGGTCGAATACAGCTTAACTTATATATTAAGTTTGAGACTCATTAGCCATTTGATGGCATCGTCTTTGAGGTTGATCAGGTCTTCGGCGGAGCCTCCAGTGTAGCGAGTTAGAGGACACTCTTCGATAATGTGCTGGATGGATTGCACTTCGGCACCGCAGTCGCAGGCGGGAGAGGCAGCCCAACCACAGCGATGCCTGTATTGGGCACAGCGGCCGTGGCCAGTCCGGAGTCTGTTAAGTGTGCACCAATCACGTCTTGGGAGTTCGACTCCGTAAATTTTGTCACCGGGGACTATCGCTGAGCCCAGCTTGCCTGTCATCAAGGAACTCCAAGACTGCAACCATTCCTGCCTGACGTTGAAATCGCCTTCGGGCCAACTTTTAACAATACTGTAGGGTGCGTTTCTAGATTTTAGGCGGTGTTTGGCTGGATTCAAAAAAACGGCAGCAGTTAAACCTGGGCTTCACACTACTCGCGAACTTCTGTAAAATTGTCTTATACTTCATACCGCGCGAGGCACTCACACATTCACACACTCACCTGGCGCCGCGCCGTCAGTCATGCTTCTAAATATCGTACTCGCTGGGTTTCAAACTAGTTCTCTGTATTTATTTGTAATGTTTATGGAACTCATACTTTTATTGTTGCCCGTGTTTGCATTTATAGGTATGTAGTCCGGACCTTCTTACTCACCTCATTTGAACTGGTACATTGTACCATTTGTACCACCTTATTTTTTGAAATGAGGTGCTCATACAAACTCATTTAAATGTCATGTCCCAACCAACACGAATAGAATGGAATGGGATGGGATGGGATGGGATGGGATGGGATGGGATGGGATGGGATGGGATGGGATGGGATGGGATGGGATGGGATGGGATGGAATGGAATGGAATGGAATAGAAATATGAGTTTCCGCAGCTAAGTATCCCGCCACACTATCGTATTCGCCCAACTTCGGTCAACTTTGCGAGTAGTGTGGAGTCGCAAAAACAATAGACGCGTGACATTCGCGTCACGTCTTTGTCATACATTAATTTGACGTGTGTTAGCGTATTTTTCGCAGCGCAGCGGTGTGGAGAGATTGCGGTAAAGACGGTATATAAAAATAGTAAACAGACCTTCGGTCGTTGTGTACGGTCTCATTAAGGCGACTCCGTACGTGGAATGGTGATTTTTAAAGTCCTAAGGCTCGTAATCTAGCCAACGGAAAAATCAAAAAAAAATATGTTATTTTTGACTATTTCTTCTAAAAAAATATAGTTGGATTTTTTTTTAAAGCAATGATTAGTATGGAAAAAATAATGTTGAAATAGGGTCGTTTTCAATTTTCAATTCCCTAAGGCTTCTAAACTACAAGTGATATTTACACGGCTCTTTCGCAAGAACATTGACAATTCATTGATCTTTAATCGTATTGTTTAAAAGTTAGTAAAATGGAAATTCGGTCTAATAAAGCATCAAAAAAACTGAATTTCCGCGAGCGCGGCCGTGCCCGGGCTGCGAGCTCAGTGTAAATCTAACCGTCAAAGGGGAAGGCTGTGTCACTTGCTCTCGCGATCCATCTAGTAACGGAAAATTGTTATAGTACCGGATCCCGCGGAGGTTCGATCTGTTTTCGTGCGTTTGAAGTGTATTTTAACCTCCTAAGACCCAACGGCCTATTTTAAAGACCAGAGATTGTACTAATTGCGGCCCAATGACATGTATGAATTAATCAAATATCCACCCAAGGTTAATATATAATTATGACACAGACTAAAATCCTAAAATTAGGTCACTGGGTAGCTATTATAAATGTCCTAAAAATAGATTGGGTCTTAGGAGGTTAAGAGAGTGTAGTTACATAACAAGTTACATAACAAAAAGCACTCATTTTCATATAGAATTAAATTCAACTGTTTTTTTTTCGTATTTAGGTATCTATTAATTTTAAGTACTTATAAAAAAAATGGCATTGCTTAGCATTCCCGGACACATTTGGATACTTAGATATTCTCAGTCATGAGCCCACACCAGACAGGATTCCCAGAAAAGTAACACTTTTGGTGTGGGTTTTAGGGCCCTTCTCTGTGTAAAAAAAAATCTGATAATACAGATATTTGTCGTTGTTGTAGTATGATAACGTCTCATGATCTTTATTAATTCAACCCTAAGAGATATGAATATCGTAATGCAGAACAAATATTGTTCGTTTGAATACCATTGTAATATTCGGTAAAACTCTAATTTACGAAAACGAATATTTATTGCAAGTATTCACATTCGTTGCGTCACTAGTACAGTACATGATATATGATATAAAAATACATTGTCAAAAATTACAATAATTTTCTAGTCCAAGAAGGCAAGTGACAATTTTGGCATGAGGGCTTATTTATGTAAATATAGTCAGAATACATATTTGCATCAATAAATTTCCCACTTCATATTTAAATCTAAATGAGCGTTAGTAATTATTGACATATATGTCATATATGTCAATAATTACTAACGCTCATTCAACACATCAATCAATAATTACTAACGCTCATTCAACACATATATGTCATATATGTCAATAATTACTAACGCTCATTTAGATTTAAATATGAAGTGGGAAATTTATTGATGCAAATATGTATTCTGACTATATTTACATAAATAAGCCCTCATGCCAAAATTGTCACTTGCCTCCGCCGGGCCTAGCTAATAGACATACCTAGCCTGGCCATAAGTTCTGTTCCAATTGTTTACCGTTTATAAAATAAAAACCTGATTTTTATTACATATCGTTTAAAAGCCATATATTAATGATCGGATTACAGTTGAATTAATGAAAAAATATATCTTTATTTAGACTCATCGTAATGCCCGGACTTGATTTTTGACTAATAAAATAAATAAATAAAATAAAAATAAAAAGCATTTATTCCAGACAAATTAATCCATATATTTTTAGTACCTATTACAAAAAATAACTTAAATAACTATGTTAGTGCCTAAACTAATGTGTTGAGAGGTCCAGTGCCTGATTAGGGCACTGTCCCATCTCTCCGCCACGACAGTCAGGAGACTGTGGCGGCTGTCGCGCACTCTGCGGAGCGTCGCGGCGCAGCGCTTGCGCAGCGTCGCGTGGAAACCATCCACATGCGCGTCTGCGAACATGCCCGACGCACTGTAGTACTTCGACAGCCGCAACAGCACCTGGAACGCGTCGTTGTACTGTACACGCATAGTGTTCATGGCACGCTGCGTGTACCTCGTCCATAGACTACAGGTGTACAGAGAAGTACAATACGCACGGAATAATGTTATTTTAACCTGCGCTGTACACCTGCCGAACCTGCGAGCAATCATATTGGCCCTAATGGCCAACGCCCTGCGTTCCCGCTCGATGTCAGAATCGTCTCTCAAGTCATAATGCTCAGAATTTTTCTCTCTAAGTTTGCCAGAGGGCAATGAAACGATCTTGGATCAAATTAATCGATCGCGGAAGGAACGCGAAAACCCAAATAGCTTACGTAACTCAGACAACCGCTAAACTAAAGTAGGGCTGACACGTTTGCCGCATGTCAACCGATCTGCAGATCAAGAAATCTACACCCACCCAATAAAATTCGGAACTTCTAAGTTAACGTAAAAAAAAGATACGGCTCTTTATGCCGGAAAAAAACGCATCTACGCTGGAAAGGAAAATTATCCAAGAGATACGGAGCTAACTTTACAGATCTAAAAAACTGCGAACCTTTTCAAAAAAATAAAAAGTTATTAAATATTCTGTGGACCTACTTTTTAAATGAAGCATTTTATAATTATAAACAACATCATGTTCTCTACATGTCGCTTTTGTTATTTTGTCTATTAATGGAATAATTTAAAATTTAGCATCGCTTACGCAAAATGGCTGTCAAAATAGAATTAGGTAAAATTATCTAAACGACACGTTTCCCGAGATATTAGTCAGGTAAAATAGTATAATCTACATTTTACACAACAATCAACACAGTAAACAATATCTATGTGCATACGATGCTCATTTTATATAAACAATATCATGTTTTTTACATGTTGCTTTTGTTATTTTGTCTATTAATGGAATATTTTAGGATTTAGCGTCGCTTACGCAAAATGGCCGTCAAAATAGAATTAGGTAAAATTATCTAAACGACACGTTTCCCGAGAAATTAGTCAGGTAAAATAGTATAATCTATTACACAACAATCAACACAGTTAACAATACGAGGGTTGTTTGATAAATACACGTTTAAAAAGTTATTCTTGTTACTGGCTAAAATTATGTATACGAACTTTTTAGGCATCCTTTATGGACTAGAAAATTAAAAAAAAATACAGCGTTCTTTTGTTTTTTTTTTCTTTTAACAGCTTTTTACGACGGAGTTCGCGTTGTTATTGCAATAATGAAGAAAGAGCAGTATCGTTCTGTAATTCGTTTTCTGTTTTTGGAAGGAAATTCTTGTGATGAAATAAAAGTACGCATGCAAGCTGTTTACAATGATCATACTCCTTCTATGACAACCATTAGATATTGGTACAATGAATTTAAACAAGGCAGAACGTCCATCTTTGATGAAGATCGCCCAGAACGTCCTGTTGAGGTGACCACAGGTGATATGGTAAAAAAAATTGAGAATATTGTATTAAGCGATCGCCGAATAAAACTTAGAGAAATTGTCGACATTGTAAATGTTTCGATTGAACGCGTGCAGCACATTTTAGAACACAAATTAGGCATGAAGAAGGTTTCGGCGAGGTGGCTGCCGCGTTTGCTCACCGAGGAACAAAAGCTCACCCGGAAGCAAATTTCAAGGCTCTGTTTAGATAAGTACGAAAGTAGTCCGGGTGAGTTCCTTCGGCGTTTTGTGACTGTTGATGAAACGTGGATACACCACTATACCCCAGAAAGTAAAGAACAGTCTAAACAATGGATTTTGCCGGGGGAATCAGCTCCAAAGAAGGCGAAGACCGTTCCATCGGCCGGAAAGGTCATGGCGACTGTTTTTTGGGACTCGCAGGCAATCATCCATACTGATTATTTACAAAAAGGAAGAACGATAACCGGGCAATATTACGCTAATTTATTGCAAGAATTTGATACCATTTTGAAAAAAAAAGAGACCACATCTAAATAAGAAAAAGTTTTCTTTCATCATGATAATGCACCAGCTCACTCCTCAAGAATCGCAGACTCCAAATTAAAGCAATTACATTATGAACTGCTGCCTCATCCGCCCTATTCCCCAGACCTGGCTCCCTGTGACTTCTTCCTATTCCCAAATTTAAAAAAATGGCTCGGTGGAAAGAAATTTTCGTCCAATGAAGAGGTCATTGCCGCCACGGAGGCCTATTTTCACGACTTTCCGAAATCTTATTTTTTAGACGGCTTATTAAAGCTAGAACACCGTTGGAACAAGTGTATAGAGTTGGAAGGTGACTATGTAGAAAAATAAATATACACGTATACAAACCTTTGTTGTTTTTTTCTAAACACGGGTATTTATCAAACAACCCTCGTATATATGTGCATGCTCATTTTATAGTCAGGTAAATATATAAATGTGCATAAATCAGCATGAAATAAATCAAGAAAAATTATCTAATCGCCTTTGTAGGAAATATTTCAGACATGAAAAGCTATTTATCGTACAATAAAACCTCACGATTAATGTTTTAATTAGAGAAAAATATTTATTTTCAAACATTTAAATTAATGAAGTGACATTTAAAGTTCTCTAAGACAAAAACTTATGGTGCAACTACGCAAATACAAAAAAAACTGCTTTAGAAATGTTAAAGATTTATTCATCAGATATCACGTGAAATTTCAATTTTATCAATTTTTATGTCTGATCTGCTGAAAGATTTCCAGTAGTTCTAGACCAATGTATGGTAGCAAACGATAGCTATGACTAATGAGAACAGCACAAGAGTTCTTAAGACTGCAGTCACTCGGTACTCATTAAGGAATTTTAAATCACGAACTATGTGAAATTTCAAGTTTTACAATTGCAATGAGATAATATATTGCAAGAATAATAAAACTACCTACAACTCTGTGTGGTATAAGTGACGTCTCGTAAGACACTGTTTGAGTGAGATGGCGTTTGGGTCCATCAAGCGAGTCCAAAGTAATGCCTTAGCGCCACAGACACAGATTTACACCGCAGATGGGCCTAACGGCCTTTATAATTATATTGAATTACTACTAAATGTGTGATATTTTATAAAACAGAACCGGTAAAGTTGTCTAACTACCAATTTAACGAAAATATTTATTTTTTAGTACATTCTATGCGACAAATACGACTCAATTGTCATTCAAGCAATTCAAGATAAGCGACAGTAGTCGATCAAAGTCATAGGAGAGGGCGCTCCAGTAGCGAAGAATTATGGAATCAAAGATTTGGTGTGATTGACGTAACGATATGATAGCTCAGTTGGTAGAGCACTAAGCCGGAAACTTAGGGTCGCAGGTTCGAGTCCTGCTTACATTGCAGTGGATCACATTCAATTTTTCTTTCATAATTTACCTTTATGTTAATTTTATCATAAAGACATAGGTAAAATGCCTCAAACGACATTAAAATATATTTTACGATCAGGTAAAAACAGTTAACCAACAAGTGCAAGGTTAGTTGCAATAAAGAAAAATTATCCAAGTTGTTTGATCTGTTTTGACAAATAAGTAACTTAAGGCTCTTGATTTATTTTATATGCAATCTCCATTGAACAATTAGAGTAGGCCATTTTCAACTTTTTATACGCTGTCATGTTTCCGCTTAATTAGTTAATTCAGTCGCCAAAACAATAACTCGATGCTAGTTTATATTGAAACAAAGCCGAAAATTGATTACTTAGCTGCTACTTTTTAGGGTTCCGTAGCCAAATGGCAAAAAACGGAACCCTTATAGATTCGTCATGTCTGTCCGTCTGTCCGTCTGTCCGTCCGTATGTCACAGCCATTTTTTTCCGAAACTATAAGAGCTTTAGTGTTGAAACTTGGTAGGTAGATGTATTCTGTGAACCGCATTAAGATTTTGATGCAAAAATAAATAATAATAATAAATATTGGGGGCTCCCCATACTTAGAACTGAAACTCAAAAATTTTTTTTTCATCAAACACATACGTGTGGGGTATCTATGGATAGGTAAAAATCTAAAAAAAACATATGATGTACATTACTATAAAAACTACCAACGAAAATTGTTTTGAACGAGATCTAGTAAGTAGTTTTTTTTTAATACCTAACTTTGCACCTAATTTATATGGGGCGCTATACATACCAGGTGCAAACTTAACTTAACCACTTAGGGATGGAAAGTGTTTGTACGGAACCCTCGGTGCGCGAGTCCGACTCGCACTTGGCCGGTTTTACTTTATACTAGTCTCTGCAATTAGTCGCCAACTTATTATTTTTGCTACCCCCTTTAATTTTTTATAAATCCCTAAATCAGATTAATTTGTCGCCGCGTTAAATACATGCCTTATTTATAGTTTATCTTTTCATTAGAGCAGCATGACCCGGGGGATAAAGCTGTGCCTCCACTACATCCGCTGGGTCACGATATGATTTATTTATTAAAAAACGATATTTTTTATTTCTGCATGATTTTACACGTTTAATTAAGAATCTTGTCGGCATTTTAACTATTTTTGGTAGGTACCTACACATACAAAAGAAACTAAAAGTATTTTTCGATGCGAGACTTCCAAATGGCCAATTTCACTCATTTTTTTGCAAAATAGCTTTAACGCATTTTATTTTTAATATTCTACTGTAGTGGGTAAATAGATATTTAGTAATCCGCAATAATTATATCATTGTTTAAATTATTTATTTTACTTCGAGATTTTTCAATGCCTTTAAATATTATAAGGTTTGTTGATCTTCAACTCTCGCTCGGACTATGCGAGTGTATGAAGCTGCTTGGACGCCACTCAACGAGATTATGAACGAAGTAATGTTCCGGGGGCGCACGGTCGGCGGGGGGAATAACGTTAGGCTCCGCCCAGATCCTCAAGGACGTTGGGATTAGGAGTCGCCTTAAAGAAAACAGTACTGTTGTGTGGTTTTGTACCTCATTATCGTTCGTCATAAAAGAGAAGACTACTTCATAGATAAGGTGTCGTTTAGGTGGATTAGCAACTCTAAGGCCGTTGCCAAGAATTAAAATTGCTTAAATTCAGTAGTAATCGCGTTAACTTGACTACCTGAGGTTCTCTTCTTCCTCTATTACGAGCCTTGCTTAGTTTGGGACTAGTTCGATTTGTGTAAAGGCTCCTCTACACAATGGGCCATCATGGCCATGATAAGGGACGCAGCTATACTACAGGACAAGACAGCAATATCGCTTGTCTCCTCTAACGTATAGCTGCGTCCCTTATCATGGCCCATGATGGCCCATAGTGTAGAGGAACCTTAAGATTGCTCCTCAATATTTATTTATTTGATTTAATTTTATGGTCGCTCGGAGTTCGATTTTATCGAGCAAAAATCTTGTACATTATGGCACGTTTTTCAATGAATAGGCTGAGCCTGATTTATTTCATATTGTTACTGACCTTTACGTAGCTGGTCAAACGAACAATACACATAATATCTATAAGAAAGTATTTTTTAGGACACCATTAATAAACGTCAAATTCAGGGCAAATCTAATATTTATGGTTGTCCACAAATCGGCCGAAAGTCCCACAAAGCT
Organism: Apotomis capreana; assembly: GCA_947623375.1. NCBI lineage: Eukaryota > Metazoa > Arthropoda > Insecta > Lepidoptera > Tortricidae > Apotomis > Apotomis capreana. Next base: position 8,389,869 of record OX392520.1, read on the forward strand.
TAGGTATTTCACGGATAGACGACGATAAATTATTTTACTGCACAAAGGGAGAAAAATGAACATTACTGACGTTCATTTTGTGTCAGTTTTATCCTCATGTGGAGCTGTGGTGACGGGTCCAAGACGTATGTTTTAGATAGGTAATGTTTTGCTTCGCTTAACACTTAAATTATCTTTTTTGGGTAATAGACCGAATCGAATCGGTAGGTACCTATGGTCATATAGCCCGACTAATTCCAAAACTTACACCCCAGGCCGAAATTATGGAATCAGTTTTTCTTTTAATATTTAAAGTTTAAAATAATTATTCATTGTAGGTATAAATGTTAGTATTATTAAAAACTTGCATTTCGCCTTTTTTATTGCCTTCCTACAAAATTTTTAACTGGCTATTTTCATAAGCAGAATTTAGGTTATTGACTTTTCAAATACTTATTATTATTCTTATTGTGTAATTTGGTAATTTAATGCAAAAGGAAATCACAGCTTTGTATTGTAATATAAGCTTGTTTCCATACTTTTGGCCTGGGGGTACGTGGCAATGGGCAGGACAGTTTGCTCATAGTACGAAGACCGCTTGGACGGGTGAGTCCTTGATTGTTTTCATCTTCATCATCATCATTTCAGCCATAGGACGTCCACTGCTGGACACAGGCCTCCTCAATAGACTTCCACATGGGCCGGATAGCATCGACCCACATCCAGCGAGTCCCCGCAACTCTAACCACGTCGTCCTACACTGCGCTTGCCGGTACGTGGTCTCCATTCGAGAACCGTTCTGCCCCAACGGCCATCGGTCCTTCGAACTACGTGCCCCACCCATTGCCACTTCAGCTTGCTTACCCGGTTTGCTATGTCGATGAGCTTGGTTCGTCTACGAATCTCCTCATTTCTGATTCGATCTCGTAGACAAATTCCGAGCATAGCTCTTTGCATAGCTCGCTGAGTGACTGAGCTTCCTTGAATGGCCCATAGTTAGAGGCCAAGTCTCGGCTCCGTAGGTCATCACCGGTAATACAGTGCGTATTAGTTGAGTGGTTTACCCTTCTTTATAGAGAAACGTTTCATCGAATTTTCATTTCATAGAAATTTCATTTTGTCGAAAGCGTTTTTTTTTACCATAAAATATTTTGGAATGTTATAACACAAACCTAACCTAACCGAATTGATACGTTGACATTTTTAAGATTTCTGAAAAATTTATGACTTCAGAGGAAAAAATTGCTATGAAATGAAAATTCTATCAACTGAAGCATCGGTGAAGTGTTTATCTATAAAAGAAGTGGACACCTTCCTTGAGTAACATCCGAGCACTGACAGACGCAGTCAGTTGGTTCCCACAAGGTGGAACGATGGCCTGGTGAAAATCGCTGAATCTCACCGTGTCCGGACGGCATAGAAACGGCCATGGTGGCGTTTTTTGGGGGAGACATATGTCCAGCAGTAGACATGTTGCTTGATGACGGTGATGATAAATTTATACATATCAGTATTTTTAAAACAATAAAAATAAGACTATATTTTGGGTTAAGAAAGTATTTAATAAGAAATAATAAATAAAGTAATACAGGGAATAACAAAAACTTAGTATACGCATACATTGTTGAGGTATAACATTGCTTTATCATTATTACCATACCCCGGGATTTTCGGTGCAAGAATGTTTTGACTAGGCATCGGAAAATCGGATGCTTTTATAACTAAACTTGTTGTTGTTCAGTTGTAGGTATAGGCGGCTTTGTTTGAGGTATGAGTGAGATAGCAATAGGATTTTGTCAACTGTAGGTAAATATCCACCTGAATTTCCGATCCCTAGTTTTGACGCCTACTGTCTGCTTAGAAAATCTCGGGAACTGTTTATCACAGAACTACTCCAAGGCGTATAGAGATGTTTGTTGTTGTAATTGGTAATTAAACATCTAAGCACCATTTATCCTGTTGTTCTTCGAGTCCCTGACAGCTAAATACGGCTAATTGCGGCGACGGTGAACTTCCCCAAACGAAGCAACGTCATATGCCGTCGTACAGTGCATTACCTATCTGATTTAGAGTTGTCTGACAACCAGATGGGCGTTAAAAACCCATTTCCGCAGCTAATTACCAAATTCACTCTCATGGATCACTCTATATGATGTATCGCCTGTACACTAGCTTTGCTGTTTGGATATAAGATATAAATATTATACAGATTCAGGCCACCTGTCTTCCCGTACCATCGTAAGCAACCACGCGTTCGTCAGTATAAAACCCAATCGTAATCTTCTCCTTTGCCCTGAAACTGGTAGGTTTCCCAGCAGCACTCAGAACAGCATTCACATCATACGCCCAGAAATGATGGCCCTCGTGAGGAGACCCGTAGTTACAGGCCACTTTTCCACTTAGAGTGGCCTCATATTCTACTTCAACGTCCATCGTTCCTTGAGCTGCTGTCAACATAGCATTGACAGATTGTTTCGGCTGCAGAGTCAAAGTTAACGAAGAACCTGAACTGACGACATTAGTTCGAGTCTTAGTGGTAGACTCACCCCATTTATGAGTGAAAGAGAACGTATCTCTTCCAGAAAAGAATCCAACATTATACTTCACTTCCTGTCCTACAGTAATATCCCTGTCTGTACTAGTAGATGTTGAGACTGTAGTCCAAACTTGCTGAGAGATCTGACCGCTGTATTTGGCTGGATAAGGACTGTTGTTTTCAAAGTGCTTCTTTCCAATAATGGTAGGTTTTGTACGGATGCCAATTATTCTGGTACTGATTGGTCGCAGCTTGGTTCTCACTTGGTCCCAGTTGTATTTTTTATACAAATCGTCCCAAGGTGTAGGGCTGTGTAAGAAAGCGTCATCGGGTCTCCGTTTTGCATATTTTCCCACAGCATCTTTGAGGTCCCCGTCATTCATTCCGAATGAGCTCTGCTCTCGAGTACTGATGATGTCGATTCTTTCGCCAAATGCGTTGGCGGCTGCATTTTGAAGTTCCTTACCCACTTTGATGTCGACCTGGATGTCTGCGCGGGCCAGGAGTGGGAGGAGAGCGAAGATGATTCTAGCAGTCATTTCTGTAAAGAAGAAATAATTTCAGAATTCAGTTCAAAGAAGGAAATATACAATTGTAGCAACGGCAGTGCAGACAACACTTTCTAACAAATATGAGCTAGACAAAGTATGTACGTATTATTACCTACTCAGTATAAGGTACCTAACTGAGATATGGTCAGGGTTAGTATGTGAGTCATTTTCATAATACATGAACGTAGTTAAGGGCTTTAATTAAAACAAAACTTTATTGATTCCATTGTGTTACGATAGTTACCCACATATTTGGTACGAGTAACTTTCGTCACACAAAAGAAGCGATCGTAATTTTGTTTTTATTAAGCCTTTGACTATGTACACGTATTTTGAAAATAACTCAAGTATATTTATAACTAGAAGGTGCTGCAACTTCGCCCTCCTATTTTAGCTTTACCGTAGACAGGTACAAAGTATCATATAATCATTGGATGTCCAGCTATCCCTGTACCTGTATTGGTTAAAATTTGTCCAGCCGTTTCGGCGTGACGAGAGGACGATGGAAATTATGACCGACAGATGGCGCCGGGCTGAAAAGACGATCCTGAATCACGCTATTAAGATTTTTACTGAAATCATGACCCCTGTCCATGGAAAACTGATTTACAATACAAATCCAGAATTTTATAATAGTATAGAAGATTCACAAAGAAACATACCGACTTATATGTGTTTATGCCAACTGGGATTCTCACTGAATAGTATCCTTTAAATTCCTACCCTGTTTATATATTACTTGAAGCCTCATCAAACACGTCAGGAATGTATTTATATGAATAGTAAATCGTACATAACAGATGTGTTTTCCTGTCAAATTGCGTCCTTTTGCATGAGATTGGATTTATCCTTGTTGTTTATTATAGGATATTCCTAAGTGAGACGTACTTCCGACGGTTTGTGATTTCCCATGTAGAGATTGACTTGGGTTTTGCGAGTCCCCTGTGGAAAGCCTCCTCGGGGCCACTTTTTGGGGGTCCCTATCTGAACTGGCCGGGTTAAGTTTGCACCTGGCATGTATCGCGCCAGATACGAATGAGGTGCAAAGTTAACTCGACCGATCACGTTTGTTGTATGGGAGCCCGATTTAAATATGGATTTATTCTGTTTTTAGTATTTGTTGTTACAGCGGCAACGGAAATACATCATCTGTGAAAATTTCAACTGTCTAGCTATCACCGTTCTTGAGATACAGCCTGGTGACAGACGGACGGACGGGCGGACGGACGGACGGACGGACAGCCAAGTCTCAGTAATAGGGTCCCGTTTTTACCCTTTGGGTACGGAACCCTAGTTATTCCACAACGATCTCAATTACCATTCCTATAGTAGTAAAAATGTTAACTAAAGCCCACTTACTTTTAAATGGTTTGAATACCTTAATATTCGATTAAACATTGTTTTTCATAGCTTAGAAGACAACCTTTTGTAAAAAAAAAATGTGATCACCTCCTCCTATTGGATGTCACGCTGAATTCGGAAGCACCTTGTACTTCGGAACCCGTGTACCGTCCTCATTTTACTATTACCATTATTACAATAAAATTGTTTCAGCTAAGACTACAGCGTGCTCAAAGAGTAGCAATTAAGGGTACCAGCAGGGCATTCAAAGTGCAGGAAAAGACGAGCAGAGCTCACAGACTATCAAGAGTAGAGGTATCACACAATTGTTTTGTGAAAATCTTTAGAAAAAAAAATCAGGCACATAACGAGAGCCCTTTGTATTGCAATTACAAAAGAATCTATTGATGTTATAAGAACAATGCATAATTAGAACGTTTAAAAACATAACAAAACTATGCCCTGTGAAACACTGACTAGCGATTGTTTTGAATGGAGGCCCAGTGGTAGGATTTAAATCCTCGGCCGCTGCAAGACACCATCGCAAGTGCTGGCTTCTGGCCGAAGGGTATTGCGTTCCTACATCAGATCTGACGACGCAACTAATTTTTATTTTATATCTGTAACGTTTCGCCAAATTTTCATTTGTCCGAAAAGCCTTTCTTTTTCAACTTATAATTTTTCAGAATAATTATATAGCAAACCTAACCTAACCTAATGGGTTCTTTATCACGATGTTTTTAAAATGAAAATTTGGCGAAACGATACAGATGGGAAACAATTTTTCGGAGTTGAGATAGGATACCATTTTTGTAGTTCACAGTGCCTTGGTTTTAATACTGTAACTTATTTGAATAATAAATAAATGTACTATAATTCTTTCTCTTTCGTGTCGAGGTATACTGTAACTTATTTGAATAATAAATAAATGTAGTACTTCTTTCTCTTTCGTGTTGAGGTTCCTCAAATGTTCTACTACATAGGTGTGTACCAAAAAACACCAGCTGACTATAGACTGATGCATAGATGGGTGGATCAACTTTTTCTTGCTGTTATTCTGTCCCGTGACCCAGGGGAAAATATTGATTACACTTCTAAGAAATTTTTTGATAATTTGTATTACCGGTATTGTCAGGAGATAGTCTACATAAGAAGGGGCTTGAGCTTTTGCTAAATATAACCACGGAAAATCGTAGTTTTAAAAAGTGTCCCAGCTGACATCACCATGGCAACCAGTGGCAGAAAATATTGATTGATCCAGATAGATCTTCAAATTGTAAGTAGTACTGAAGGAGGTGTAGTACTACCAGACTTATCAGGTTAGCGTGAATAAGCATTTTCACTGTTGCACCTAGAGTTGTTATCTGTGGCAGCTGCAGTCGGAACATCCGCCATTTGCTCACGTCGAAGCGGAGTGTGTCAAGCGTGAAGCGACAAACGCGGCGTATGGAGGTAAAATGTACAATACAATACAAAATGCTTTATTGCACTTGTGACTCCTCTGGTGTTGCAGGTGTTTATGGGCGACGGTAATCGCTTTCCATCAGGCGATACGTTTGCTCATTTGCCCCCTTTGACATAAAAAAAAAAAGTTACAAATGAAACACAGGTACAATAATTTTAATATCGGTTGACAACAGGCAAATATACAATACAATTCAAGAATTCTTTATTGCAAGATTGCAAGTACACTAACAAGGAAAATATTTCAAAGGAAATCTTAAATTAAATAAAGGCAACCAATACCTAAACAAAACTTTATTGGTATTTTGTATAGGCGCTTTAGCTAAAATCGAAATAAATAGTGCAGTTTAATTTCAAGTGTAGTCGAGAAAACAGTAAATTATAAAAAGCGAAAAATTTAAAAATTTAATGGTTCAGACAGGATTCGAACCTGCGTTTCCAACGGCTTTCCGGGCCAACACGGGCGTCCTACCAACTGGACCACCGAACCAGATGTCAGAGCCATTGAATCTTTCAACCAGTTGCTTCAACATGCCTTAGGGTGGCATCGTAGCGCCATCTACCGTAAAGATTTAGACTTTATCGTCGGCACCATCGTCTCAAATTTGTTGAGAATCGATAGTAACGATGTGCTACACCCGAATAAAATAAAATTAATATAGATACAGTGTAAATTATATTTATGAAAGAAATTTAACCATTGATACAAAAAGTGAAAATGCGTGACCTAGCGAAAGAGACCGGGAATCGAACCCGGTTCCTCTAGATTACTGATCCATGAGTTAATTTTTAGGGTTCCGTACCCAAAGGGTAAAAACGGGACCCTATTACTGAGACTTCGCTGTCCGTCCGTCCGTCACCAGGCTGTATCTCAAGAACGGTGATAGCTAGACAGTTGAAATTTTCACAGATGATGTATTTCTGTTGCCACTATAGCAACAAATACTATTCATGATAAAACAATAAAAATTAAGGGGGGCTTCCATACAAAAATAGTGCTTTTTGAATGATATTTCGTTAAACGGGCATTTTCTCATGAACCCTTATAGGTAGACAGTTGAAATTTTCACAGAATGTATTCTTTGTTTATGCATTGATCTTTGAATCAATGTATCAATAAAACATTGTGGGCACATTAAAATAGTGAAACATTACATTATGTTACATCAGTAAATAAAAAATAAATTAATAAAGTATTTTTGTTTGTCTCCCTATATTTAATTCCCACAGGAATTACTAGCCTGAGCTAATATTTTAACTCAAAGAAGCCATAAACCCCCAGATTATTTAGTAAGGGTTGATTTGGCCGCTCCCCACTCATTACTATTTAATACGCGACTAACCCTTAACTTGAGTTAAGTGCCTGATTTATGTAAGTTTGTTGGAGATTTATTTGTGGCGACTCGAGGTCGACTATAATGTACTAGATTCTAGTACAGCCCGACCGAAAAGAGTAGAAATTAAATATTGCCATCACTGTAGTGTCGTCCCCGTTTTCTTAGATTGATTAGAAAGGGACGACACTACAGTATTGCCACTTTTTAATTGCTACTCTTTTTGGTCAGACTGTAGTAGCAATGCTTCTTTAGTACCTCGCAAAGTAAACGTAATAGATGATTAAATGGCCGGGTGCAGAGGTCGTGTAGGGAAAGCGAAATCGATCGCAGCGCTTGATGTGGCCAAAAGCGGCAACTTTGGCCGCTCTGTTTCTGTCAAACGTCATACTTTTCAGTTATAATCTTACGTTTTCTGCTTTAAAATAATAAACTGAAATAAAATGGGTCACGACAGGTCTTGTGTGGTAAACTGCAATAATACAGGACGAAACAGCAATTGCAAATTTTATCACTTTCCTACTTACACCGAGTTGGAAACAAGATCAGAAAATGAAATGGATCGCTGCTGTTAGAAGAATAAAGTAAGTGTATTAAACTGAACATATTTTTATCTATTTAGTGCAATAATAATATTATGATAGAATGATTATAATGTTTCCAAAATATAAAATGTAGAATTACTTCTAATTTGTAAATATTTATCGTTTGTTTATTGATGTGCCAAAACTAACAGTTTCCCTTTACTCTCGGTTTGAGTTTTGTGTTGGTGCTATGTATTACATAAGGCGTAGGTACAGTCTGACCAAAAAGGTTAGAAATTAAAAAGTGGCAACACTGTAGTGTCGCCCCTTTCTCAACAATTTAAGAAAACGGGGACGGTTTTCTTAATTTCTAACCATTTTGGTCAGACTGTACCTACGCCTTATGTAATACATATTATATATGGCCTTATTATTGTACATAGCACCAACACAATACTAGCACAATATGTAACACAATTACGTAAGGAAGCAAAGTTGCTAATTAAACTACGTTTAAACCGAAACTAGATTCCTAATTCGGTTACTCGAAGGCTTAGATTTTAGCGACATTATACGGGATACGAGATAAGAATACTCTTTGACGTCAAAGTTTCTGGATTTTGCCATGTGGAATAGCAAGGAATATTGGGCTCTTATGTCTATAGGCTTGCCCTAGATTTTTACGGTAGTATAAAATGAGATACCTACTTATTATACCTATTCTGTAAAATGGTTTACTTACCCGGGTGATTCTCCGAGGGTTCTAACCGCGCGGTTGTAGCGTCATTCCTTTTTCACGATTATTACTGCAACGGAAGAGCCAGTTGTTTTAATATTGACTTTACTACGATCACACTCAGGAGTGACTACAAAAAAAAAAAGGCAAGTGCGAGTCCGACTCGCGCATGAAGGGTTCCGTACCATAATCTATAACAAGTTTGTTGTATGTGAGCCCCCCTTAAATATTTATTTTATTTTATTTTTAGTATTTGTTGTTATAGCGGCAATAGAAATACATCATCTGTGAAAATTTCAACTGTCTAGCTATCACCGTTCTTGAGATACAGCCTGGTGACAGACGGGCGGACGGACAGCGAAGTCTCAGTAATGGTTTACCCTTGAAATGTCGACAAACTTTTCATCGCATTTTCATTTCATCGAAAGCATTTTTTTTCTGAAACCATAAAATATTTTTGAATGTTATAACACAAACCTATCCTAATTTAAAGGTTATAATTTACAAAATGTCTGATAAATTTATGACTTACGAGTAAAACTTTGTCGACGAAATGAAAATTCGACGAAATGAAAATTCGACGAAATGAAGCATTCGGTGAAACGTTTGTCGACATTTCAAGGGTATCCGCTCAGTAATAGGGTCCCGTTTTTACCCTTTGGGTACGGAACCCTAAAAACGACTTCCAACAATCATGTATTTCAAGAAGAAAAATATATTTTTTCATATTTGGCAAATACCTATCTATACCTATTAATAATTTCAAACCACTTTTATTTTTCCCTGAGTTCTAGGTAGTAACATAGCTATTTCATGCTTTCATTGCGTGCAGTTGAAATAAGTTGTAAATAGTTATTTGTTATGCAAGGCTGCAAATTTGTTATTTGGCGCGAGTGTTGAAATTGAAAGCTGAGCGAGCGAAGGAATCTAGATTGCTGAGCGTAGCGAGGCTTTCAAGACACGAGAAGCTAAATAATTTTGCAGCCATGCGGAACACACAACTTTTCACCTCACTACAGCGAGGAAAGTGCAAGATTCAAGAAAAACAATTAAAACATAAAAATAATCATATTTAATTTTGCCTTCTATTTAACGCATCAAATTTAAAACATAACACACTCAAATCCAAACCAAATAAATACGAGAGAAGCACACATAGTAAAAACTAAAAGTAATATGGCCGTAATTTGTATTATCGTCGTGTATATTTTTATCGTTGAGTTTTTCTTAAGCACTGTTATATATTATATTTGTATTTGAAACTACACACTCGTTGAGAATGTGGGAGAATGGCATTCTGGGAAGGATTAGTTGGCCACTCGGTAGTATTTTGCATAACACTTGCTTTGGAAGTTATTGGACGATGAGATCCGAACAAGATTATTTCGGCTCTTCTTTAAAAACGCCAATAAGTAGTTTCGCTAAATTACTTATCGTCTCCAAATATTTATAACAAATCCTTTTTCGTTTTAATGCAGGCTTTTAGCATTGAATAAATACTCCAAATTGGGTTTAACTTTCTTGTTTTTAAAGTAAGACAACGGTATGTATTCTCCACAGAACCAATTTACGTTGTTTACGTGAATTGTGAAAACTTCCAACTTTTTAATTATTTATTTTTGTCCATGGACCTAGTAAATACTATAGTATACCTGGACTGCTCATTGCTTCGTTCGAACGAGCCAAGTAAGAAAGCCGCCAAGGGGGCAGTTTGTCCCACTCTGCTGGGGTAACCAAATATTTAGCAATAAAGAGGGACTCATCCTTACTCCATTTTATTACAAGTTTGGCTCGGTTTGTGTGAATATTATTACTGAAGCCATACAGTCAGCCAATCTTCAGTAATGTAAAATTTTGCTAAATGTGACTTACCCAGTTCTTCCCCTTGGCCCTTCACTTACTACGAACAAAATTTAATTTGTGTATAACTCGCAAGTTACACATCCGATTGCTAATATTTTAACTGTATGTTAGAGTACAATTGTGGTACATTTTTTTTTAGTAATAACATTTCTCAATAATCAAGGGCTTCATGGTAAACTGCGATACACCCGCCATCCTGACAGTCAGAATGGCGGGTGTACCTAAACATTGTAATAACTTTTTGTACGGAGAGGTACAATTTTTTTAAGGTAGGTACAAAATAGTACATTTTGAGTACATTTTTTTGGTATAATTGTTTTGCGAATCCGTGATGGTACACCCGCCATTCTGACTCTCACACTTTTGGCTCCTGTTATTTTAACAGAACGCAGCAATCCCGTAACTGTTAATTTGATTTGATAAATGACAAACTTCGTTTAGTCATACTTAAAAACAAAACAAACAAAAAACATATTCTGATGTACGTGGACATGAACTCATTTATGAGGATATAAAAAAGTGGTTATTTGTAGGGTACCATAAATTAATTAGGGAGGTAAAACTGTAAGTATACCGTTATTTTATGAACTACCTGTATAACTCTGTTTTACCAATGCAAGACTACGCAATACTTTTTATTACTGTACTAACGGTTACTAAGTATATGGCGAAATAAAAAGCAAAAAAAAAACCAACTTCAAAAAAAACTAAAAAGCTAAAAATAACCCATTTAAGTACAGATTACGTTTGAATCACGTTTTGAAGACGATGCCAAACTACTCATTTATTATATTTTTATATTATATAAGTATATTTTTTTGTTTTTAGTGATTCATATAAAATACTTATGGCGGGGTGATCTGGGAGGTCTTAAAGGCATACATCTCGTTTGAGTTATCTCCTAACTTCGGTTCTACGATTGCTACTACTACTACGATTACTTAGGCGGGTAGCAATGTTCTAGGTGGGCTCGCCCTGCGGGCCCTTGGGCTCGCGCGCTACGCCGTCTCTGGGACGCTCCGCACCTTTGGTGCTACACGGAGCTCGGCCTGCGGCCTCGTGGGGGGACGTTCGCCCTTAAGCCTGCGGCCCTCGGTCGAACTAAAATATTAAAGTTTGTTGTCCGATATTTTCTGAATTTGACCGAATTTTTTAAATTCGATTTCAGATTCCGACTCGGGGGGCCCAAAAACTGCCTGATACCGAATTTCAGCCCTCTCGGACCAATATGAAATTTTCTCCATACAAATCTTGTTTTTCCGATATTTTCCGAATTTGACCGAATTTTCGGACACCAATTCCAGATTCATATTTGTGAGCCCCAAATGCCCCCCGATATCGAGTTTCAGCCCCCTAGCACCAACTTGAAATTTAGAAAAAAAAGTCGCCATTTTGATTTTTTTTTTCACGACTGTACTCGGGTGGAGGCCCCCTATGACATTTGGTCGAGCACCTCCCACCTGAGCCAACCGTTTACGAGATACGGGCATCTTAAAAAAAATCCCATACATTTTTTTTTATGATAGAAAAAAAAACTTTTTTGGAATCAGGGGGCCCAAAGCCCCCTACATACCAAATTTCAGCTCGCTACGACCATTTTGAAATTTCGACGCCTATTAACCACCCTTAGATAGCGAAGGATTATCGTAGTATAGTTAAAACGACATTACTGCAATAGTGCAATGCTCAGATTTTTTTTTTTAGTATTTTCGAAGTAAAATGGATCGGAATTATCCGGTAATTTTGTAAATTCATTGTCACTCTTTTAGTACTTTATCAAAGTTTGACATGCTTTCATATTAATATATGATACCATATATTACCTGAAAAAATATACTACAGCCACCAAAAAATTTCCTTTTGCAACCTTTAATTCCAGTTACCATGATGCAATTATAAGTATGTAATTTTTTAAATAATCAGAAAAGATACCATTAAGCACTGTCAAAAATGCTGACAGTTTTCAATTATATTAATAAGATTTCAAATTTAAAGGTTTTATCCTGCCCTAACATAAAATTATTTTTATATACTAACGGATTGTATAACTTTCATAATTTTTTCCGTTAGTTTCTTTGGTGACGCGTAAGAAAGCTTAGCGAATAAAATACTTATTTAATTATTTGAAGTGAATAGTGTTAATTTAAAGAAAAGTATAAACTACTAATAACTACCATTTTATTTGAAAACTACTAATTATTACTATTTTTTGTGACTGGCAATATTAGAAAGAAACACACTACCTATCTGCGAGCTGTCTCTGTCTTCCCGTGACCCCTTCACCCGTAAAATATACTTTATGTGTTTATACTAAGATTTAATTTTGTGTGAACACTTATTCTGAGTTCGCACTCCTGTTGTCTTAAATATAAGCTCCTTGTTTTTTTCACAGGTGCGTTCAGAAATTACACTCTTATGTTCCAACTTTTATCAATTTTCTTCTTCTTTATTCAATTTTAGTCAAAATATGTAAATGAAACTGAAATACTTACTATTAATATATATTATTATAAACATATTCAACATAAAATAAAGTGTAGAAACAATAAAAACTTAAAAATCTGTAACCACAAACCAGGTTTCTGGACGTGATATTGTAGGTGTATTTTTTTAAAAGGGTATTCAAACGTACTAACATATGATTTTAGCCGGCCTGACCAGATCGCCCTTTATTAGCGTGCGTTGATTGGTTATTCGAAGATTTATCGACTGATGAAATCAGTCACTCGTTGAAGGAGTCTTAAATATAAAAAAATTACATGCACCACAGAGAATCAAAATCGTCGTGTTCGAAATTCAAATGACTTTTGCACGCTAGCGGATAAAACAGACTTTTGCACGCAGATTTCGCCCTATAAACGGAGGTTTTCCGAGCGAGTGAGGTGAAAAAACATTTTTCACCTCACCAGCTCAAACATGGCGATTTTGCTGTCAGATAACAGTGAACAAAATGCGATTTTGTTTCGAGCGTGAGTAGAAAGTAGGTTTTTAATTTTTTCAATATCTGACCACGAATTGTCATTCTTCAGCCATAGGTTAGTTATAAAATTCTAATCTTTTGAATCTCGATGCACTCTGTTTCTTTCATATGTATATAAAAGAGAGGGATAGAAACTTATCAATTTGAAATACGATTTTCGAATCCGACCTCGATCAAGAACAGTTCGGATACGCGTTAAACTATACCAAAAAAATCATTAAAAATACCCGAAAAAGTTTTTATTGCAACGTATTTTTTTTCTTTATTATATTTTTATTTAACGACCGAATATTAAAATTATTGTGCCGTTTATATAAAACAATAGATCATTGCTCAAATAAAATAAGATTTTTCAACTTATTACTTATTGTAAATATAATAATAGTTTTTTTTTATTTTTTTTATTTTTTTTATAATTTCGCCATTTATCAAAGATGCATATTCGAAACATATCTTAAAAAATATCGAGTTCATATTGTAATTGTTATTTTCTTTTTAATTTATTTTGTTTGGTGTTTTACGAGTAAAAATATTAATCAATTAATAAACAAAATCTCGTAATATAATATGTATTTATAAATAAACACCTATCTGCTAAATCTTCCAATTTGATCAAAATAATGACAATAACCGTGTTGGTTGGTTGATTATAATTTCAATTAAATTATATTGTTATTCAAATTAAAATAATTAAACGGGTTTACTAGCATCGTGTTCGGTTGGCCGCCGCCGCGACTGATCGTCTCTCCTGATGATGAATCGCGTACCGATTCAAAACATGTCGAGCGTTATTCGACTTCTACGACGTGAGTAAACCCGTTTAAGTATTTTAATATGTCTGAGACTCACGATAGTTTTCTATGTAAAATATATTGTTATTCCTTTTTAAGCAGCACTTATCTATTTTCTGATTAATAATATTATTGAAATCAGCAACAAGGACTATAAAAATACGTTGGAAGAAAAATCACAAAATTTCGAATATGTTCTCGCTGATGAGGTGAAAAGTTGTGTGTGCTACACGTGAGCAAAGTTTTTTGCATCTCGTGCTATTGAGTCCCTCGCTACACTCAGTATTCTAACATAGAATCACTCGCTACGCTCGTGATTTAAACGTAGAATCCTTCGCTTGCTCGGGACTCAAAATCAGCACTCGTAACAAAAAACAACTTTGCTCTCTTGTTGCACAAATAACTATTTCTGCGTGAATTGACTACCCAAAGGTTGTCTGGAAGAGATCGCTCTTTAGCGATAAGACCGCCTGTTGTCTACCGTTTTTAATTTGTTTATTTGTAATTTCTTGTGTAAATATTTTTTGGTGTGCAATAAAGCGTACTTGTATTGTATTGTATTGTATTGTATTGTATTGTGTCAATTTCGAGTAGTTATTGAAACAAAAATTATCAAAGAGAAATTCAAACTGTAGGTTTCAAATATATACAAATAAATCGCAACAGCCCTGTTCTAAGTAGTAACATTGATAATAAGTTAAGAAACACGAAACAGAGAAAAATATCTAAAATAATCAGTTTTTTGAAATCAGTGTGATTTTGTTCTCATGGCAACTCTTGGAAAAGGCTTTAGAGTTGATGATAATCCACCAAAACGATACCCTCTATCTATGAAATACGCTCCTATTTTAAGACGTTCGATAATGAGATACAAAATCACACTATAGTACTGTTTTCTTTAATGAGATCGTACACAACGGCAACTGAAGAACTATTTCGGACTTTAACTGAGGTAGAAAGAGCTTAAAAAAATTTGGTCAAGTGCGAGTCAGACTCGCGCACCGAGGGTTCCGTACAAACACTTTTCATCCTTAAGTGGTTAAGTTAAGTTTGCACCTGGTATGTATAGCGCCCCATACAAATGAGGTGCAAAGTTAACGCAACCAACTCGTTTGTTGTATAGGAGCCCCCCTTAAATATTTATTTTATTTTATTTTTAGTATTTGTTGTTATAGCGGCAATAGAAATACATCATCTATGAAAATTTCATTTGTCTAGCTATCACCGTTCTTGAGGTACAGCCTGGTGACAGACGGACGGACGGACGGACAGCGAAGTCTCAGTAATAGGGTCCCGTTTTTACCCTTTGGGTACGGAACCCTAAAAATGTAACAGTTGATAAGGGAATAAGTAAGTCAGCCAGCGCTGAAAAAATAAAACATTGTTTTATCTCGGTACTAAATTGAGTCTATTTGTCCGTCTTGCTATCTCCACCTTGGGGTAAAAATTTAACAATAGACTGTATTATTTGGTAACTAAATGGAGCCTGCAACTTCGTCCTCCGGTTCTTAGGAGGAAAAAGTCAAACGACTGTTTTAATTGACCGTATTAGTTGGCTGAATTAAAATAATAACGTACAGATTTCACACTGCGCGTGCGCGCATCAAAGGCATAGAAATGTAATTAAAAATAATGAAATAAAGTATATGATAAAATTAGACAAATTTGTTTTCTGACCTACCGCCTACTACATTTTTTGTCCGCCCGCCTCCTAAATGCCAAAACACAATTACACGAGACGACATCGTATCGTGGTACGACGCGGCATCATGCCACAATGCGACGTCCTGAGATTGTAAAATGAATTTTAATTATGCATTCAGTCACATGAAGATCATTTTGGATTTATGCATTTCCATAACACGACGTCGCATCGTGGCACGATATGTCGCGTCATACGACGATGCGATGACGTGTCTTGTAATTGTGTTTTGGCCCTTAGATGGCTCAATCAAACTGTAGCTTAATTCAATCCCGAGGTGTTTTTTTTCCGTTTCTATAAGCAAGAAACGAGCGAGCGAGCACAGAAAAAAGTTATTGGAAAATACTGTATCCAAGTCAGCAATTTTTTGGAGTTTACTCCTTAAGAATCGATTTTCATATATAAGCCCGGGGTATGAAAAATATGGGGTGTAAAATCGAACGTATCTGCCGTGCTAATTTAAAAAGTCGTATCTCAGTATACGATCGGGGTAAAAATACGACTTCGTAATTTAGCAGGTTATGCGTTAAGCGTTATAGACTAAGATCCCGATATAAAATAACCTTCACCGAGATGTTTATTTGATGAAATGTATTTTATATTTAATTGGAGCGGAGCGAGCGAAGCGAGCGAAGCTCCCATGGATCGACTCGAATGGACTTTGTAACAATGCGCAGATCTCTGCAGCGAGTTCTCAACCGATTTTAGAAATTTTTGTTTTAAAATGCACAAATTAAATTTCGCTAGGTCGTGACGAAGGGAAAATTTCGAAAAAAAAAAAAACTTCGCTCCAATCTATGGTGCAAGCTTAGCCGGTGGCTGACTCTGCTTCGACCTAGTTTAATATGTCAATAATTATATTGCATATGGGTTGCCTAACAAATTTTAGTCCAGGGTATGTTTAATTAATAATAAAAAAAAATTGTTTTAAACATTTCACCGGCTTGATTAATATTAGATAAATTCTATACCAATCGAAAGTATGAAGCCCATAGAATATGCAAAGGTTAGGTTGCCTATTCTTTTCCCGTCACAACTATTGGGTAGCCAGGTATAAACAGGTAAATCTATACCTACTAGTATTTTGCAAAGGTCTGATTGTTGAAATTAAATAAAATTAAAGATTATTTAATTATGAATTTATCTAATAATCAAATCGCTGAAATGTAAATTTTTTTTTTTTAAGTTTAAACTAAACATACCCTGGACTAAAATTTGTTAGGCAACCCATATGCAATATATTTATTGACATTTTAAACTAAATATAAAATACATTTCATCAAATAAACATCTCTGTGAAGGTCATTTTATATCGGGAGCTTAGTCTATAACGCTTAACGCATAACCTGCTAAATTAAGAAGTCGTATTTTTACCCCGATCGTATACTGAGATACGACTTTTTAAATTAGCACGGCAGATACGTTCCAAAAATATAAGTATTGCGAGGATTGACGTTTGGTTGTCAAAATTTTATTTTATTTATAAGTTAATTCAGTTTTAGAGTCCTTTTCGCTGTTTTTGCGATGAGTGAGTCAAGTCGACGTGTCGTGAGTGATACGTCACTTTTAGAATGTGGGCAGCGGGCAGCTCCGTCGTGGCTATCTGAAGTGGAGTTTGATAATAAGGCAGGGCCGAGTCAATCGGATATTGTATCGGACGCTGAGTCCATGTCGGATGTGCGGCATATAGCGGTGAAGCGTGCTTGTGGTCAGAGCGACGAAAGCTGTGGTTGTAGTGATAGTTTATCACAATAGGCAGGAAACCTAAACGCTTGCGGGTTTTAGCAACCGCCAAAACGCAGCTGGAGCCGGACGGTGTGCCTGACAAGCTATTTGAAGTTTATATAGTGTCAAAAGAAGATTTACCGAAACAGATTGGTTTGGCAAAATTGCTGCAATTTAAGGGTATAAAAGGAATTTTATCCGTCAAGTTTATGGGTCCACGTAAAGTTCGCATAATTTTAACTCTAAGGGTCAGCTCACACCGAGACGCGACGCGACGCGACGCTGCGCGCACATTTCAATAGAGTGACTCAAATTTATACTTTATTTACTACATTAAGGGTCAGCTCACACCGAGACGCGACGCGACGCGACGCTGCGCGCACATTTCAATAGAGTGACTCAAATTTATACTTTATTTACTACATTAAAAGGGACACATTTCATCGTGAGAATTCAAAATACGTTGCGCCACGCAGCGGTGCATCGCCGGCACGCGCGGCGTGTGAGAGCGGCGCTGCGCCTCGCGAAGCCGCGCGACGCAGCGCGACGCCGCGAGGCGCAGCCTGAGGCCGCCGTTCTCATGCGCTTGCAATAGGTAGACTGCGGGGCGGTTGGACGCGGCACCGCGCGGCGTCTCGCTGCGCAGCGAGGCGTCGTGCTGCCAACGATTTTACGATGCGCCTCGCTACGCCGCGATGCGTCTCGCGGCGCCGCGCGGCGCAGCGCGAAATCACCGGCCTCTTCCAGTATCGTCGCGTCGCGTCGCGTCGCGTCGCGTCTCGGTGTGAGCTGACCCTAAAAGGGACACATTTCATCGTGAGAATTCAAAATACGTTGCGCCACGCAGCGCTGCGCCTCGCGGCGCCGCGCGGCTTCGCGAGACGCAGCGCTGCATCGCCGGTGCGCGCGGCATGTGAGAGCGGCGCTGCGCCGCGCGACGCAGCGCGACGCCGCGAGGCGCAGCCTGAGGCCGCCGTTCTCATGCGCTTGCAATAGGTAGACTGCGGGACGGTTGGACGCGGCACCGCGCGGCGTCTCGCTGCGCAGCGAGGCGTCGTGCTGCCAACGATCTTAGGGTCAGCTCACACCGAGACGCGACGCGACGCGACGCGACGCGACGATACTGGAAGAGGCCGGTGATTTCGTGCTGCGCCGCGCGGCGCCGCGAGACGCATCGCGGCGTAGCGAGGCGCATCGTAAAATCGTTGGCAGCACGACGCCTCGCTGCGCAGCGAGACGCCGCGCGGTGCCGCGTCCAACCGCCCCGCAGTCTACCTATTGCAAGCGCATGAGAACGGCGGCCTCAGGCTGCGCCTCGCGGCGTCGCGCTGCGTGGCGCGGCGCAGCGCCGCTCTCACATGCCGCGCGCACCGGCGATGCAGCGCTGCGTCTCGCGAAGCCGCGCGGCGCAGCGCGGCGCCGCGAGGCGCAGCGCTGCGTGGCGCAACGTATTTTGAATTCTCACGATGAAATGTGTCCCTTTTAATGTAGTAAATAAAGTATAAATTTGAGTCACTCTATTGAAATGTGCGCGCAGCGTCGCGTCGCGTCGCGTCTCGGTGTGAGCTGACCCTTACGATGCGCCTCGCTACGCCGCGATGCGTCTCGCGGCGCCGCGCGGCGCAGCGCGAAATCACCGGCCTCTTCCAGTATCGTCGCGTCGCGTCGCGTCGCGTCGCGTCTCGGTGTGAGCTGACCCTTAATGTAGTAAATAAAGTATAAATTTGAGTCACTCTATTGAAATGTGCGCGCAGCGTCGCGTCGCGTCGCGTCTCGGTGTGAGCTGACCCTAAGAATGATGCGGAGAAGCTTCTGGCTTCTCAGGAGTTTAACAATGAGACGAGACGTTCTTATTGGTCTAATATGGCACGCTGCACTTATGGAATTATAAGGCGGTGGTCTGCAACAAACGCCGTAGGTCGCGTCCGGCGTGACGCTGTACGCGACGTACGAATGCTTACTATGGAAATACACTATAGTGGTCTCTCTCAGATGCCAGACGCGGCGCACGAACGCCGTGCGCCGCGTCCGTAGGTCGAACGCCGCCTACGCAGTCATTTCGGAGCATTCAGGCGGAACGGACGTCGCGTTTTTGCGATTGAAAAATCGAAGATGGTGAAATTTACAAAAGAACAAGATGAATTACTGATTGAAGCAGTCAAATTTAACAGAATATTATTTGATGCCAGCGATAAAGATTACAAAAACAATGTATTGAATCACAAACGTTGGGAAGAAATGAGCTTGGTTATTGGTCTACCAGGTTAGAATCCGTTTTATACCTTGCCTAGGTACCGAGGGGTATTCTGTCTGTGCGTCTGTCTGTCTGTCTGTCTGTCTGTATGTCTGTTTGTCCGTCTGTTAGTCTGTAATTGTGAAATCGTAGCTCTTTGGACCGATTTGAAATCGAATGCTATTTTAATCGAGATAGCTACCTATTATGCATAAAAATCGGGTGCCGTGGCTTTGCGGCTTGCGTAGGTACAATGTGATAAATAAATATGCTCACTTTGGTAAGTACAGCGATTCGGTCTCAGTTACTTTTTATATGACATCAGTGCTGTGGACACGATGGTACTACAATGTGTATCGGTGTATTAAAGTATTTTTTCATTGTTTGTAATTTATAATTAAGTACATAAAAGCATCCTCCTCCTCTTCAAGAAGAACTCTTAAAATTGTCTGTTCGTCCATATTTTCACTTCACGTCCATTCGCGTTGAGTGCGTGCGAAAAACTGATATGTTTGCGCTGGAAGCCGCGTCTCAGAGCGACCATGGCAGTTTGCGCTGGAAGCCGCGTCCAGCGCAGCGTCCGCGACGCGGCTTCCAGCAGACGCCGGACGCGACCTACGGCGTTTGTTGCAGACCACCGCCTAAGGCAGGTTGAGTTGGAGGTTGAGGAAGACGAATTTTTACAGAATATTGAAGGGTCTGAAGACATTTTGTCAATATGTAGACTGAACCGTTTGGATCATGATGGGCGTTGGGTTAAGGCTGAAGCTATTCGTCTGTGTTTTAAGGGAACTTCTTTACCGCCATAATTATGTTTATGCCTACGGTTGCCGATTTAAGGTAAATCAGTACACTTTCCCGGTTACCCAATGTTCAATATGTTGGAAGTTCGGTCATCTGAGCAGGTTTTGTCCTACTACTAAAGTTACTTGTCCGAAATGCGGCGGGGAGCATGCCAATTGCGAAACGACTATTTTTAGATGCATTAATTGTAAAGGCAGCCATATGGCCTTAGATAAGTCGTGCCCGGTTTTTGTGAAGGAGTAAGAAATTCGCAGGATTATGTCTGCTGAGGGATGTACTCGTATATATAAACGGGATTTTTGGTTGTATATGCAAAATAAGGAAAAAATGGATACGGATGTTTGTAGTCAGGATGCGCCATCTGTTTTTGAGAATGACTTAAGTTTTGGAAAGTCATATAGAGATGCTGTTTTGTCGAAGCCGTTACAATCTAAAGAGTCTGAAGATTCTGTCTGTCAGGCTGAGGGCCAGCGATCAGTAAGTCAGTACAGATTAGAGAGCGAGCCACAACAAGAGGTTCGTAAGCCGCGGAAGTCAAAAAGAGTAACAGATGTGAAGAGGTCCGAGTATCTATTGGTCAATCAGCCTACTATTGAGCGGGCTGATATGGAAGATCAAAGACAAAATAAGGACAAGAAGAAGAGACGTATTACTTTTGAAAGGCTGGTTGAGAAGACGAAGGATATTTTGTTTTCTACCGAAAGTTGGGAGGAGAAGTTCAAAACGCTGTTTGGAGTTGTTGTTAAGGAGATTTTGGATTTATTTGAGGATTTTTTTAAGGAAGTTGATTTTGTACGTTTGTTTTTGTCTAATGTAAATGGCTAGGTCTAATACCAGATCTTTCTTGAATGTAATGTTCAATTCAATATTGGCGGAACCCTTATCGGAATGGGCTAAATTTGTATACAGTTTTTTTTATGTAAATAGTGTATACAAATTTAGTTGTTTTCGTGTACATGTTATTTTTAAGTTTATACGGTTTATGTTTTTATTTATCTATGTCTTTTAGATGAATGATGTTGTGTATTAGGCCTGCTGGAGCTGGCATGTTCATAAAAATGATCAAAGCTCCTTAATTAATAGATTAAAAAAAAAAAGTATTGCGATACTACGGTAGAAAGGTCGTATCTTTGTATGAATTTCATAGTAAGATACGGTTTTTTTTCCGTAGCACTGCAGACTGTAGTAACTAAACTAGCCGCTCGCTTTACATCACGCTTCCTTATTTAGTTACTACTCATGATCTCTCCAATTTGTTGAAAATGAATCGGAAGTAAATTTTCCTTGTAAAATATTGTAATTTTGCTGTATATTATACTCGCATATTAATATTATGTAAGTGCCTACCTTCTCGTTCTTGTTTGCAGCACCCAACAGGGTACATAATGTGATACTTAAACTATTTACTAATCATTATGTGCACTAAACGTATTGAGTATTGAGTATATATTTTATAATCGTTCTTAAGGCCAGGCGCGCACAACGATTTTAGTCTCGCGATAATTTTGTCGCATAAATGCAAGATATGGGTTTATATGAGAGTGCGCGCACCACGATTTTCATAAACCCAGAAGTACGCTTATTTCTGCGACAAAATTATCGCGCGACTAAAAAAAAATTGTGGTGCGCGCCTGGCCTGAAGAGTAAACTCCAGTCGTGCGTCGGAGCTGACACACACACTTTTTTTTTTAATTTTAGCAAGTTTTAGAAAATCACAATTTTTTTGATACATTTGGATACGAAGGTATCTGACACCCTGGATTAACACATAGGCTACTTTTTCTTCGTCGCAGCCAGTATAATATATTTCAGTTTCATTTCACTAGTTTATTCTCCTGAAAATCCTGTAATCAAATTTCACCCTTTTTTAACGGTCGTTGTGACCTGCAAAACAATTTAATGATCCATTTATCACTCATCTCTCCAGCCAGCTTTGATCTAGTCCTACAATACCCAAATCTGACTAAGCACTAAGATAAATTTGGAGATAAGGAATAAAGGTGTCTACCCACTGCACCATATCCTTATACCATCACCGTTCCGTGAAGGTATCAGGCATCTCTCATACTCTTCAATACGAAGTTTTTCTTGCCATACCATGGTCCTATTAGGGTCATTGTCAGATTTAGTTGCGCACCTTTTCGGTGGACACGTAAAAAGTTAAGGACTTTTAGGCCTAATTTTCCGATCAAAATTATATACGTATACGTTTCCCTTTACAAATACAAATACTCTTTATTGCACACCTCCAACATCAAGGAATATACAACACAACATGAAATACATTAAAATAACAGGCAGAGGTAAACAACAGGCGGTCTTCCCTTTCTATGGGCTTGTGTGTTAAAAATATAACTTCAATGCACATACGCTGTTAACTATTGGCCACTGATCAATGTTTTTTGAACTGACAATGACCCATTACAGCCTAACAAGAGTCGGTCCGGCCCAGGGATAGTGGCGCTACAAACAGCTTTCATATGGCAATAATACGTCATATTTGCATTATTAAACGTCAGTAGCAATTTGTCAAGGATTTATCATTAGCCAAATTCGAAACATTGTTCACTGGAATGCTGCTCAGCTCAATCCTTCGTTATTCTTGCGAAATAAATAGTGAAACCTATTGAAAAAAGCTTGACTCATCACTGTGGACAGTTTTGGCTTTGTTATGCAACAATTTGCGGAATATTTAGTCATGTTTCCTCTTTTTTTTTCTTCACTGACATTCACTGACTTTCAACGTCAGTTACCGACAGTTTGTCGTTTCCAGTAAGGTAAATTAGTACCACTAAAATCCGCAATATGGCGTGGGCTGATAAAACCTTGTTTGGCTAAACAGGGATCGGATACCGTTATTCGGCTCGATACAAAATACTGTTCAATATCGGTTTTTCGCTTATTATTACCTATTTTTATATTATAGTGGGCTAATTTCAAAGATCTATTATTGACCGTTAGACATAAACTAAGTTTGACTATAACGAAGTTCTTTTTAATTACACTTGAAAAAAGGCGAAATTAGAAAGATATTTTATTTTTAATGAATACAGGTATCGATTCCTGGGTCTAATACCGTCATTATATGATATAGTTCAGTGGACGGACACCTTAAGCTTTAAGTCGCCGGTCACCCGTGGCTTCCTTTTTTGCTGGATGACTGATGGCCGAACGTGCCGTGGTCGCGTTGCTTTGTCATCTCAGAGCCCTATTCAGCATGCACAAAACTAATTTATTTATTTATTTAGGAGAACCAACAACTTTAACAATTCTGAGTAAACTTAAATATAATAAAAAGCAGGGAAGCTAATTACAGGATCTCACGGATATAAATAGTAATACGATTACTTTATTGAGCGATCGAGCGAAGCGAGCGCGACGTCTCCGTTTCAGCTAAGCCCAAATTTCTTTCGTATGCCCGGATGTTTGGATGTTCAGCTGTTCTCACCTGCCCACATAATTGACTTGACTTATTGTATCCACGACATTGTCTGAACGCGCGATGATTTAAGTCAAGTGGGTAGTAGTGAAAATACAGTGACAGCCAGTCCAGTAGTGACAGTGCAAGAGCCCTTCCCTCCTCCCGCCGCGGTATCTGCGCGGGCGCTGAGGGCGGCGAGGAGAGCGATAACCAGTGCAGTGGGCCGCGAGTCGCGTAGCACGGATAGCCGCCCCTGATGAAGAGCTCCATTTGCGTTGGAAACATGTCGGGTCGTTCCTGATAGTTTTTACGTGAGTTTAAACCGTTTTTATTCTAAAGATGTCTCACGATAGTTTTAATAGTATTATAATTATTGAGTAATAAATAAATAATAAATCCAAGACAGGAAGGAAAAAGGAGACATTCTCCACGTATATCTCACAATCGTAATTTAAAACCTGAATACATTACTTCATTACATTCTCAACTACATCCACGCTTCTTCTAGTATTATAATTATTGAGTAATAATAAATAAATAATAGATCCAAGACAGGAAGGAAAAAGGAGACTTTCTCCACGTATATCTTACAATCCTAATTTAAAACCTGAATACATAAAAAAAAAACACATTATTTCATTACATTCTCAACTACATCCACGCTTCCCGCAAAACCTCTCCCGAAAATAGTAAGCCTCGACATAACAAACCAAAGACGATACTAACTATGCAAAAATACCTCTATACCGTCGCGTTACGATCTTCGCTACACGTTTATTTACTATGTTATGATGAAGGAACTTGTGAAACTTGGATAAGGGAAAGTAAGTTTTATCGCTTCAACATGAGGTATTGGAGTGATGCAAGGTAGTATTGGCACACGGTAACAAAATTGTCGCGAGGAGTATCGGGTATCTCATGGGAGCTAGCGATCGGGTGATGTTATGTTTGGGAAATGAGGGACAAATCTCACTAATTTTGTAATACCTAACTAATAAATAAGTTTTTTCTCTGCATTCATGTTCAGCGGCAACACGGGCTCATGGGCCGGTAACTGTAGGTACTTATTTATTTATTTATTTATTTTATTTTATTACAATAATTAGCACTAACAGTTAAACCTTACATGCTAATCATAGTACGATTACTTATAACCTCCATAAAAACAGTTTCGCGTTTAGTCGAGCAAAATCGGTGCGCGTTTGTCAACAGTCATTGCAGAGTATACACTGTTGGTCGTGTTGACGCGTCAGAACTGATTACGTCCCATTTAATACTACAAACAACCAATGAAATGTATCTAGTTCTCAGTTAGCTTTTGAGCGAAAATCAAAAGAGAAAACCATGTGTTTTTTACGTCACCCCTGGCCGTAAGTGGGATCGTCTGACAGCGGCAACCGGACTGCACAGTTTGCAGTTTTCATGCAGTTGGTGTGACTGCATCAGAACTGCCCTGGCACTGCCACTTTTCAGCTGGGTTGCAGTTGAAATGCTGTCCGTCTGTATCGGCCCTTTCTTTAACAGTGGTTGAAATTATCGATAGGTACCAGCTTTAGTCACAACCAAATGAATAACTAAAAGTTTCTAAGAAGGCCCCTTCATTTTCCAAATCGTTGTTACCCTGTAGATTATCTCCTCAATGAGGCAGGAGCTGCGTGTCGGCTTTAAATCTTCGATATATAATATTAATATATAATGTCTTTTTGTATGTATGTATGTTTATATACTTATATAGATACTTATTTGTGTAAGTGTATGACCTATCTGTCTTTAATATTTTGAATGTATAAATTACTTAAAGTTCTTATCTCACCACCTACTATTTTCTGTTTAATTTTGTTTTTTCCGCTACCCAAAAGTTGTCTGGAAGAGATCGCACTTAAGCGATAAGACCGCCTATTGTCTACCATTGTTTAATTTAAGTTTTCTCATGCAATAAAGTATTGTTGTATTGTATTATACAAGTAGACATGAGTAATGTCGTTTGTTATCGTCGATAACTTATCGATATACTAACTTAACAGTAGGTAAACTATCTAAATAGTTACTTTAACATTTCGTCTGTTGACAACGAAAACTCACTAAGTAACAAATACCTACTTAGAACAAAGCTCGTATCTCAGTGTCAATGTACTTACTAGATATGAGGTTTTGAAGATTAGTGACAGAAATTTTAGTGAGTTTTATTTTTCGTCTGTGTTTGCTTGTCACTGTCAAAGAGTGAAATAGGGCGCTAATTTGAGTGTACATTGATTTACCGCCAAATAAGCGCTATCTCAGGTATGTCCCCTTTAACTGTCATTAAAACGTGATGTTCGCGATTCGAGCCGAAAACAGTGACATTTCACGTTACTACCCGGTCAAGTATTTTTTTTTACATATAAATGAGGCGCAAATTTAACACGACTGGGCGAAATGGCGATACTAGATACTTAGGCATAATCGCCACTTCAGAGATCTGTCCGAGAAATCAAAAATAGATGGAATTAGGGCCCTGAATTTGACTAACCAATCCAAGTTTTTCGATATGTTCGATTTAGCAATATCTCTGCTTTATTATGGTCGAATAAAGGTTACTATTCAATTACAAAAACTGTCATTACGGCTATTTTGAGTAGCGCGTCACTATAGGTAAATAGTGATGATATTTCGATCGGATATCATCTAAAATCTGTATCTGATTAGGATATCTCATCTGTATTTAATCTATACATATAACGGAAAAGTCCTGAGTGACTGACTGACTGACTGACTGACTGACTGACTGACTGACTGACTGACTGACTCACTCATCAACGTAGAGCCGAAACTACTGAACCTAGGAACTTCAAATTTGTAAAATAGATCAAATATACAATGGAGGCAAGGAATAAGAAGGGATATTTCAAAATTCACCCCCTAAGGGGGTCAAATTGGGGTTGAAAGTTTCTATGGAAATCGTGTAATTTTTGAGTAAGAGATACAAAAGTTCGTGTACAGATTCTTCATCAACAAACAAGAAATCTAATTTCAGGATTTTGGGAAAGTCATCCTTTCAGGGGGTTAAATGGGAGGTGAAAGATTGTATGAAGAACCTTGGATACTTTGAGTAAGAAAGATAATAATTCGTTTTTAGGTTCTTCATTATGAAATATTTAAACAACTTTCAGCATTTTTGGAAATTCATCCCCAAAAGGGGTTAAATGGAAAATGGAAGTTTGTGTGAGAAACGTAGTATTTTTGATTAAGAGGTGCATCATCTTACGTGTAGACCCAAAACCTGAGATTGTAGATCAAAAACTGAGAATATGAAACGTGGCAGCTGATATTTGTATTAAATGGAAAGTAAATCTTTATATGAGAAACGTGGCCTTTTTGAGTAAGGGGTGCAAGGGCTCTTCGTCTAAAACTGAGAATATTGATTTCAGCGGTTTTGAAAATTCAACCCCTAATGGGGTAAAGTGAAAGGTGAAAGTTTGTATAACGAGTTTGGGATTCCTTAAGTAACAATGGTAATATTTCGTGCATAGATTTTTCAAGTTTCACCATTTTTGGTAATACACCCTTAAAAGGGATTAAATGGAAAGTGTAACTTTGTATAAGAAGCGTGGCCTTTTTTGAGTAAGGGTTGCAGCGTGGGGCTCCTTGTGAAAACCGAATATTGATTTCAGCGTTTTTTTTTAATTCAACCCTTAATGGAGTAAAGTGGAAAGTAACAGTTTGTATGACGAGTTTGGGATTCCTTGAGTAAGAATGGTAATATTTCGTTTACATGTGCTTCTATACACAATAACAAAACAACTGCATTCAGCATTTTTGGAAATTCATCCCCCAAAGGAGTTAAATGGAAAGATGAATTTTGTATGATAAACGTGGCCTTTTATAAGTAAGGGGTGCATTATTTTTCGTGTAGACACTTCATCTAAAACCGGGAAACCAGAAATCAGTGTTTTTGAAAACTCAACGCCTAATAGGATAAAGTGGAAAGTGACAGTTTGTATGACGAGTTTGGGATTCCTTGAGTAAGAATGTTAATATTCCGTGTATAGGTTTTTCAATACAAAGTCAGGAAAAAACTTTCACCATTTTTGGAACTTGTAAGGCATTAAATGGAAAGCGAAACTTTGTATAAGAAACGTGGCCTTTTTGGGGGTGCAGCGCCGGCACTTCATCAAAAACTGAGAATATTGATATCAGCGTTTTTGAAAATTCAACCTCTCATGGGGTAAAGTGGGAGGTCAAAGTTTGTATGAACAGCTTGGGATTCTTTGAACTTGAATGGTAATATTTCGTATATAGGTTATTCTATACAAAGTAAGAAAAAAAAATAGTACATTACGGCAGAGATCAGTAAGTAAGCCATACTGGCCGAGTAGGAATTAGACGGACCGAGCCGTAGGCGAGGTCCGGATATAATACGAGGCCAGGATGGCTCTTACGGTCGAAGCAAGTATAGTGCTTTTCTCAAAAATTAAACAAGAAAATTAGATTCAAATTATATTTTGTAGGTGACATTCATATTCGGCCATTTTCCAATGAATATTTTTGTTATATCCCATTTTTATTATTACACATTGTGATATTCGTCGTCGCAGGCACCATTAACTCCCATGATAACAACCTATAACAAAAATAATTATGAGTTTATACTTGGATAAAAGATATAGTTAAATCGTTATCAAATAGTGGCAGCATTTATTATACCTTCATCGCCAAAATGGTTATCATCTAGAGCTTGATTTAAGAACTTTTTTATATTTTGCTGCTGAATATTTGTGATTTCTTTCCTTTGTAGCCATCCGATTGTCTCAGAAAGATTGTTGAAATATTCTGACCTTGTCACACATTATCTGACCAATTTATAAACTTGATTTTCTTCCTTCCATTTAATGAATCTCTTGTATTTTTTTTATCTCCTTGGATTTAGTCGGAAGTAAATTATTTTAGCTAACTCTGCCTCCGATTTTAAGTATGGAGGAGTGCCGTCTATTCGGAATCAGACTTGTCTGAACTCATTTTTGCTGAATTATTGTAATAGATCACACAAACAAATTTGAAATTTTTGTCTTTTAATTTAAATCCCGCCTTAATTTCTTTTTTTATAAATACTGCGTTTAATTATTTGCACTGTCTTACAAATCTAAGTCTTAAAGATAAAATTTAATTATTGTTATACATTGTTGTATTTTCTAACTAATTTTCATATCATAAAGCTTACCTTCAATTTTAACTCCGAGGTTTTTTCTAAACGACACAAAAAAGGAAGGAATTACGAAATATTATTGTCACAGCACAATTATGAACTAAACGCTGCATACAAACTTCCTCACTAAACCTTGTCGCTACTTTTTTTTTTTAAATATGCATCTTGAGTTACGTTTATACTGCCAATAGTACTAACCTCTTTTTATTTTACATTTGCTCTTATTGTAAATTGCAAGTGTATACTGCAATGTCGTCTCTTTTTATTTAATCTATGAAAAAGGGACGCCACTTTTTAATTTCTACAATTTGCCGTCGCACTGTACTTATAATTAAAACAATTTGTGGAATGCATCCTTTTTACATTTATATACGACCTCATCGCCTTCACATCCTTAGTTTTTTTATAGGTCGGTGACGATGTAAATCGTGTTTCGATATTCAAATATCTTGATACGTAATAGGAATTACATACTTACTTACTGGACATATATTGATTCCAAATTTAAAATCTCGCTGTTTACTGGACACTTCTAAAAAGTCTTCGGTATGTTCCACTTACTGTAGTCTATCTAGCGATGGTAAGGCAA
This sequence comes from Apotomis capreana, assembly GCA_947623375.1. Classification (NCBI taxonomy): domain Eukaryota; kingdom Metazoa; phylum Arthropoda; class Insecta; order Lepidoptera; family Tortricidae; genus Apotomis; species Apotomis capreana. The sequence goes on from OX392520.1 coordinate 8,419,624, forward strand.
CATTACATGCAATTTTTGAGAAAACATTTTTTAATATTCATCCCCTAAGCAGGTTAAATTGAAGGTGAGGAGAACATTTAGCATGAATTTATGAATGAGGTATACTATACAATACTCTTTGGAAATTCATTTCCAAAATTGGTTTAATGGGAGGCGAAAGTTAAGACAAGAAAAATGGGATTATTTGCATAAGACTGTTCATATTCCGCATAGAGCCGCAAAAATACTTCTTTCAACACTTTTGTCTAGGGGGGCAAGTTGAAAGTTTATGTGAGGAATATTTTAAGCTCGGCATTCATTTTAGGAAATTAATTTCCTAAAAAGGTTAAATGCAAGGTAATTAGATGGTAAAACATTGAATGAAAAACGTGGGATCCTCTGACAAAAATTCGTGTATTGGGCCTGCATTAATATGTAAAAAAAAGCATTTTTATTAACTGAGAATACTGATTTAAACGATCTCCGAAATTCCTATCCTTAAGGGGATTAAACGGAAAGCCAAGGTTTGTATGGGAAATGTGTAAAAGCGCAATATATTTTTTGAGTAACAGCGCAAATGAATACTAAGAGAATAGGAGTGTTGGGTATCTTGCGACCACAACGCACCTAGATTAGTTCCAAAATATTAGAGTCTCCGTTAGGTATTACAATTGTCAATAAAGTAGGACGATTTAAAGTTTTCTTTAGGTACGACGAAGACAGAAAAATTAACAACATTAAATTAATAACCGATGCATTCTTTTTCTTTGCTTTTATTGATGGCCCTTAGAGAGCTGGACTAAACTTCTGCTTCTGTTAGGCAACATAACTTTTGTCTACGATTTCGTTCGGTTCACCGGAAAGTAAATTGTCCGATGTGTATGCTACGGCGTGATCTAAATATAAATACCTACAGAAATCGACCATGATAATTAGGTAGTTGAATTCTTTTAACAAACAATAAGACGGTAGAAAGTTACACAGACACGTTTCCAGACCTGTGCGAGCGAAGCCGCGGGCAAAAGCTAGTCTATATACAGGGTGGAACGAAACGACGTTATTTCCTTTAACTGTGGCATTATACAGGCTTAGAATATTATTTTCTCCAAATAAACTTTATTAATATCTCTCACCGTTTTCCAGTTATAGCATGTTAAACTTTCATACGAAAAAGTGTGTGTGTACAACCCTATTTTAGAGTGCAATGACCTCTTCATAACACAGTTAACTTTTGTAAACAAACTTTTTACAAATTGCCTAGCCATTTCTTATCGGTTTAAAAACCTTTGAAAATACCCTTAAGATTGTTTTTAGACTTTTTAGTTGACATGATTGATAGACGTTACATTGACTTTTTGTATCGTATGCTGTGTGCAAAAATGCCGGAATTAAACGCTAGAGGCTATTTGAATTTGCTTCTTTTGTACGCGGAGTGCGATTACAATACTGGAGAGACTTTGCGCCAATACCGGAACAGGTATCCTCCTCCTCACCCAACACACTCTAGTACGATATTACGCGCTCTTGACCGTGTTGGTAACAATCGTCCTATTGTGCCACGAACGGGTCAGGATGACCGGCGCGGAGGACGCGTTATTCAACATGATGTCAGATTGGAAGAGAGAGTGCTGCAGTACTTCGAAGATTATCCGAGGTCAAGTTCAAGACAAGCGGGCCGACATTTTCGTATGACTCATACGAAAATACTCAGAATACTAAAACGTGAGGGCCGTCACCCTTACAAAATACAAAGAGTCCAGGCATTACTACCAAGAGATTGCCCCGTTCGCGAAGCCTATTGCCGGTGGCTATACTGCAAAAGGTGTTAGAAGACCGAGACTTCATCAAACACGTAATATGGAGTGATGAAAGCTTGTTCACACGGAACGGTATGTGGAACAGGCATAACGAACACGTGTATGCCGAAGAAAATCCGTTTGCCTACCGTTATACGGGACACCAGTATCGTTGGTCTGTTAATGTTTGGGCGGCGATACACGGGGATACAATAATAGGCCCTGTATTTCTGCCTCAGACTTTAAACAGACACGGATACATGGCTCTGTTGAGGATAGAGCTCGACGACTATCTGGATGAGTTGACGCTGGCAGAAAGAAGACGCACTTGGTTCCAACAAGATGGAGCACCAGCTCATTCAGTAGTCGAAGTACGTGAAACACTGAATAATGTGTTTGAGGATCGCTGGATCGGCCGATATGGGCCGCACCGTTGGCCTCCTAGGTCTCCAGATCTCACACCCTTGGATTTTTTTCTGTGGGGCACCGTAAAGGACATCGTTTACAAGACTGAGTGTGAGACGGCTGAAGAGATGAGGGAAAGGCTAAGGGTGGCCTTTGAAAGTCTTCGCAGAAGAAATAACCGACACAACATCTTGTCGAGGGTGCATCGCCACACGCGGGCACGAGCAGCGGCGTGTATCGTACGCCACGGCGGTACTTTCGAACACCGGATGTAAATGTAGGTAATTGTAAATACTCCCAAACGTCAAATAATAGTTTAAAAAAACTAGGGTTGTACATACATTAAAAAATACAATTTTAATCGATTTTCGTTTTTTTATTATTAAAAGAATTTAACTATTGCAGGTCGATTCTACATGAAATACATAGCATTATAGTTTCAGGAATGAACATCGCTTCGTTCCACCCGGTATATAAAAGAAGAAGTCCTTAATGACTCATCAACGCACAGCCAAAACTACTAATGTAAGAGAGTTGATTTTTGCACAGTAGGTTACTTTTATAACGTGGGCTAGAGATAAGAAGCGATTTTGAAAAATTCAATCCCTAAGGGTGTTAAAAAGGGGTGCAAAGTTTGTATGGGGGAAACTTTTTTTTTTGAGCTAGAGACTTGAAACTTTGTAAAAAGATTACTTATTAAAAAACACAAAAAGTGATTTCAGCGTTTTTAAAAATTTCACCCCTAAGGGGGTTAAATAGGGGTGCAATGTTTATATGGGAGAAACTTTATTTTTCGAACTAGAAACTTGAAACTTTGTAGAAAGCTTACTTAATCCAATACAAAAAAAATAATTTCAGCGTTTTGGAAAATTTTACCTTTAAGGGGGTTAAAAAGGGGTGCAAAGTTTGTATAGGGAACAGCACCGCTAATGTTGTTTATAAAGAAGATTTACGCTAACGTTATCAGTTTATATATTTTTTATTTCCTGTCTACTACCCAGTGACTACGTCCTTTTTTTAAAACGAACTTGCACCCCCTTTTCTATGGTTGAATGTCAACAATATTTTCTTAGTGCTGTCTCTTATTTATTGTGTTCCAAACTTTATGTGTTCCTATATTTAGTGAGTTGTCTTTCAGCACATGAATAATTTATAATTTATATACCTATTCTTACTTTATTTAGCTTCTTGAGAGATATAGAGAACTATAGCACCAGAATATATTGAATCACTCTTCAAACAATACTACTAGCCTGTAGACCAAAATAGTAATCGCATCATTAAATTCGCATGTGCATTTAGTTTTTAATGGTCACATTTGAGCATTATCTTTAAACACTAGCCTTTTTAATAACTGGGGTACCTGCTAGACCATTTAGAAACATTTTGGCACCCCTCGGGAACTCCGCCACACCACTCTTTTCGTTTAATAGCCAGGCCGGCGTGTACAAATACCAGTGCTGCCTTCTTATGAACAGAGGTCATTATTTAATACTGTTTTGAAATAAAGTTTATTATTTATTATTATTAAAAGAGATACTCTTCATTAAACTGCCTCCATCTCTCGATTTCCAGTGTTGAGTTTAAGATTGTTTTAACAGCCTTATGATATTTAACATTTTTTTTAAATCTCACTCATACTAACTAAGATCCCCATTCTCTAACTCCAAATCCATGCGTCGCTCTATATCTTGCAGTCATTTTTGCCAAAGATTAAAAGCATCAGGTAACTGACGGAATAAATATTAAGCATCCTGCAAACAATTCCCGTAATCTAATTGGAAAATCTTCAAAAAATCCTTAACAATTGCATAGTCTAGATCATTTTAACTAAGAATAAAATTCATTTACCTATTTTAATATCTTTGTCATCATCAAAAATCTACGCGGACGAAGTCGCGGGCGGCCGCTAGTAATATATATGTGTATATATATGAATATATGTATTTATCAAAGTATTTATTTATTAAAACTTGCTTGAGTTAGTTGCACCGCCCACAATTTATCTGCTTTGCTCAAAGGTTGACTGGTAGAGAATGCCTCGTGGCATTAGAACCACCTTTTGTACGATAAGTTTCTTTTGTGCAATATAGATTAAATAAATAAATAAAACGGCGAATTTCACCCCAAAACGGTATTATATTGGAAATACAGTTTCAGTCTTAATAGCTCAATCCCAAAAAAAAAAAACCCAAACGACTAGCATAAACTTTTATCCCTGACACAGATACTGAATCGTTGGTATAGCAAACAAGTGTTGTAAAAACAACAATCGTTAGGGCGTAGCGAACAAGAAACAGTAATTTTATTCTGCGCCTAATGTCCAGTACGGTACCCGATTACAAGAAATTTACAGAGTATCGGAACTTTTACATAAAAACAGTAGGTAGGAATACAACCCAAATCCACCAAAAGGTTGTCTGGAAGAGGTCGCTCTTTAGCGAAAATACCGTCTGTTGTTTAGCTCTAATTGTAATTCCTTGCGTTGTATTTCTTCTGTATGTTTTATGAGGTGTGCATTGATGAGTACTTGTATTGTATTTATACAGGAATATCTCAAGTGAATAGGCTAGTTGACCCATATATTTTAAATGTTTAATATTGATGTTACTAGTTCAAAGCAAAGAAATATTGTTTGTGAGAGCTACAAAGCTAAATTTTATTAATTTAATAGAAATTTCATGAACAGACCAAAATTCCGACCGCCATCTTTGCCTTTAAGCTGCTTTAGCTACCTTTAGCTTTAGCTAAACTTTAGCTCTAGCTCAGCTAGCTTTGGCATGACGTAATATACCGAGTAAATAAACAGAAGGACTACTCCGATGTTCGAAATTCGACCGTCGTATAGTGTCGTCCCGCTCACTGAAATATACTTTGACAAGAGATCGAGAGGAACGGCACTGTTCGACGGTTGAATGTCGAGCATCGGAGTAGCCCTTTCAGTTTTCTTTACGGGACCGGTGACGTCACTATCATGGGCGAAAATGGCGGACAGCGTTATAAAGATTTCAAAATACAGAATAAAAACCATATTTCTAAATAATATATTTTTAATCATTTTCTACTTTTATGGACTGAAAAATATGTAATTAAGTATTTGTAAGTATTTTAATTATTATTGCCATGTAAAAAGTTTTGAATAAATCTAGTATTTAGGTTTCCTATGCTATACGAAATAAACTTTAGCTTAATACAATTTAACCAATAAGCCTGGACCTGTCAACTAGCCTATTGTGACTTTTATACCTACTGCGGAACAGGGTCAATCAATTTTTCTCTGTTGCTTGTTGCCCATAACCATGGCTCCCCTGGGTCACTCTTTAGAACTACGATTTTCGGCGGCAATATTGAACAAAAACTTTGTAATTGCCGCAATTATAAGTCCATTCTTATTTAGACTATCTCTTGAAAATATGCATTTTATAAATTATCAACACTTTTCTAAGAAGTTTAATCACCATTGTCTCCTGGGTGACGGGACAGAATAAGTTGATCTACCGAACAATGTGTTTCACCGAAAAGGTAGGGCATAACGGTATCATCATGTTTGGGTGTAGCACATCGTGAACTATAGATTCTCAACATAATTTGAGAAATGGTAATAATTTAAATTTAATCGCAAAAAACTGGTCGACACTACGGGGGACCAAAGAGCTGGCAGCTTCCTCGCTCAGCTATTCAGCGAGGAAATGCTGCCAGCGTCTTCGGGACCATACCAAAGTAACCATTATTTTTAAGTCTTTTTAATATGTAGTTTATTGTTCTAGCACATATTTTATTTAGATAAGTTTTTAGTTTATAGTTGCCTACTTAGATTATACACGGTGATTTTTAATCGGTGATCAGGAGTAGAAAAATATTATTTAGCTAAAATTAAACTTAATACGCGAGGTCTAGCGCAATTACCTCACTGTTAAATTAATTAAAAGTTAAAACATAATTAAAACTAATAACCGCTAGATACATGGTCATCATACATAAATTATTGAAGTACGATAACTACGTCAAGTGTCATCGCTATGTCGGGAAATTTTACGAAATTCTCTACGAAGTTGTTTATGTAATGACAATGACAATGACAAGTTATTACTCATAAGTTGTCATTCCCATTAAATTATTAAAGAGTTTGTAAGCACACCGATACAGATTACTTCGGTGACAAGGAATTTAAGACAAAATTAGTTTCAAAATAAAAATTATCATAGAAAAATAAAAAAATGTTTTCATGTAATTACGACTTCAACGTGACCGCCATCAATTACTGAATTAGAAAAGTTGGTACCTGATCACCGATTAAAAATCATCGTGTTTTAATTATTTTTTTATACTCGCAGACTTTAATCTGTCAATTATAATTTCACAGACAAAATCACAATAACGCACATTTTAATCCTGTAACAAAATTCTATACTCTATGGTACCCGCTACAGAACTTTAATATTCATAAGACATCTCTCTACACAACTCTAATAATTTCAAAAAGAGAACACAAGATTATTTGATGCTCACTGATTGGTTGAAATTACTTGTCAAAAAAATTCACCAATCACGAGGCACCCGCCATGGCCATCGCGATCATGTTTTTTTTTAAAAGGTCAGTTTTAGTTGAACGAAAAAGGTTACATCAAAAATAGGAAATCATATTGGAGAATGACGATTAAAGTAAAAAATGTTTTTCTGAGTTTTGCTCGTATAAAAAGTATTGTATGCAATAGTTACACAATTAGGTCTTAAAGTCTCGTACCTTACATAGGCCACTCGGCAAGCCTCGTGACCTAAACGCGGTACTCGACTTTAAGAACCTCCATTGTGCAACGATTGCATAAAATACTATTTTAGAGTCGAGAGAGTAGATTGTGTAGTCTTATTACCTATTACTATATTACGTACATTTGAGACGATGGTGAACAGAGCGAAAACCAAAGTTATGATAGTGGATCGAGCTAGAAAGCTGACTAGTGTCACCTGCAACATTCCGGGCATTAGCATCGTCGATCGTTATATCTACCTAGGCTCCCAAATCTGCAATGACGGCAGCTGTGTCACCGAGATAAAAAGGCGTATCGGGATGGCAAAGGATGCTATGACCCGATTGAACAACGTCTGGAAGAACAGAGGAATTGGTATCAAAACCAAGATCCGATTGATACGTGCTCTGGTATTCCCTATCTTCCTGTACGGAGTGGAAACGTGGACAATCCTGGCCCGAGAAAGGCAAAGGATTGATGCATTCGATATGTGGTGCTGGAGACGTATCGCTTGTCCACCACGTGCCAACAACGCATTCTTTCCTATTTCAACCACACAATGCGCAGAGACGACGGAAATCTCGAAAAAATGATCGTGGTTGGGAACACTGAAGGCAAAAGATCGCGCGGTCGTTCACCAACAAGATGGATCAAGTAAAAGACTCATCGACCTCTAAATTCTACTCGGTTGTAAGAGACGCGCTGGACAGAAACCGGTGGAGGCAGATCATCCGCGCCAGATGCAACCCTGAAGCTGACCACGATCCTCAGACATGAGGGACCGACTCCAGAGAGAGAGAGAGAGAGAGAGAGAGAGAGAGAGAGAGAGAGAGAGAGAGAGAGAGAGAGAAAGACGACGGTGTCGAACATAAAGTATGAATCTTTACGGTAGATGGCGCGACGATGCCACCCAAAGGCATATGGAAATGGCTTCATTTCATCAGTTAACTGATTGAAAAATTAAATGCCTCATGGACTCGGTAACTTCGTGGACAAAGCACCCCCGGGTTGGCCCGGAAAGCTGTTGGAGGCAAGGGTTCAAACCCCGCCAAATTTTTTTAAATTTTCTCACTGTAAATGTCTGGTTTATGGTGTACTGCCGTTTGGCAAATTATTTTTCCAAATATGACTTCCCAAATAACTTATCGCAATAGTTTAATTTCCTAAGCGAATCTTTAGCAAAGTTACATTTCGCATTTTATTCATTTGGTCAAAATATCATTTGGCAAAGTTTCACTTCGTCAAGATTTTATTAAGCAAACGTTTATCAAGCAAATGTTTTATTTTGTCATAAGTTATATTCCAAAAAAAAAAGCCAAATTTGTCACTTCGCATGCTCCATTGATCACCTTGCAAAGCAGATCCAACTCGGCCGGGTTAGGTCAGGTTAGTTTTTTTTATATCCCTAAAAAAACGCTCATTTTGAGTTGTAGTGAGCTAACGATACATTTGCCAAACAAATTTGGGAAAATAAACATGACCAAGTCATTATTTGCTAATCAATCACATGCCAAAAAAGGTTTGCTAACTGTAAAATTGCGGTAAGTAGTTTTGACATACATATGCAAATAAATATTTTTTGATTTGATTTTATTTAGCATAATAAATTTTTGCGAAACAAAAATTTGGGAAAACAAGTTTGCGATGTGACACTTTGGGGAACATTTTTTGCCAAACATAAGTAAACATTAGTAGCCGACGTTACCTTATTGGTTATTAATAACGGATCCTAAAAATGGGAAGAGGGAAGAGGGAAGAGGGAAGAGGGAAGAGGGAAGAGGGAAGAGGGAAGAGGGAAGAGGGAAGAGGGAAGAGGGAAGAGGGAAGAGGGAAGAGGGAAGAGGGAAGAGGGAAGAGGGAAGAGGGAAGAGGGAAGAGGGAAGAGGGAAGAGGGAAGAGGGAAGAGGGAAGAGGGAAGAGGGAAGAGGGAAGAGGGAAGAGGGAAGAGGGAAGAGGGAAGAGGGAAGAGGGAAGAGGGAAGAGGGAAGAGGGAAGAGGGAAGAGGGAAGAGGGAAGAGGGAAGAGGGAAGAGGGAAGAGGGAAGAGGGAAGAGGGAAGAGGGAAGAGGGAAGAGGGAAGAGGGAAGAGGGAAGAGGGAAGAGGGAAGAGGGAAGAGGGAAGAGGGAAGAGGGAAGAGGGAAGAGGGAAGAGGGAAGAGGGAAGAGGGAAGAGGGAAGAGGGAAGAGGGAAGAGGGAAGAGGGAAGAGGGAAGAGGGAAGAGGGAAGAGGGAAGAGGGAAGAGGGAAGAGGGAAGAGGGAAGAGGGAAGAGGGAAGAGGGAAGAGGGAAGAGGGAAGAGGGAAGAGGGAAGAGGGAAGAGGGAAGAGGGAAGAGGGAAGAGGGAAGAGGGAAGAGGGAAGAGGGAAGAGGGAAGAGGGAAGAGGGAAGAGGGAAGAGGGAAGAGGGAAGAGGGAAGAGGGAAGAGGGAAGAGGGTAGAGGGAAGAGGGAAGAGGGAAGAGGGAAGAGGGAAGAGGGAAGAGGGAAGAGGGAAGAGGGAAAAGGGAAGAGGGAAGAGGGAAGAGGGAAGAGGGAAGAGGGAAGAGGGAAGAGGGAAGAGGGAAGAGGGAAGAGGGAAGAGGGAAGAGGGAAGAGGGAAGAGGGAAGAGGGAAGAGGGAAGAGGGAAGAGGGAAGAGGGAAGAGGGAAGAGGGAAGAGGGAAGAGGGAAGAGGGAAGAGGGAAGAGGGAAGAGGGAAGAGGGAAGAGGGAAGAGGGAAGAGGGAAGAGGGAAGAGGGAAGAGGGAAGAGGGAAGAGGGAAGAGGGAAGAGGGAAGAGGGAAGAGGGAAGAGGGAAGAGGGAAGAGGGAAGAGGAACAAAATATATTTCTATAGTTACAATTTGTGCAATTCTTATTTTCATTCATTGTTCCTATTGTGCAATTTAATAATATTCATATCAATAAATATTCTACCGAGAATAAGACGTTGTCACGTAAATCTGAGTTAGGTACTTATGTAGCGGCAGTCCATAGAAGTAAAAATAAAAGTCTATTTACATTTGAGCATCAAACATTCATCCACAGCGAGGGTTTTGGGATTTCTTCGAGGATCGTATCTTATATACGTCTGAATCTAGATTTGTCAAAGGTCGCCCAGGGATTGAAACATGCCGGGAAACCGAGAAAAGGCGGGGTTAGGGAATTCTTGTATTAAAACACTACACTTCGTCCGCTTTTTCTTTACTGCAGTCGGGTAAAAAGTATCCTATAACCATCTTTGTACCAACTTTAGCTCAGAGGATTGCACGGTTGAAGTGGCAATGGGCAGGCCATGTAGCCCGGGTGTCCACTTTTTTTCAGTTCATAGAAAATCCATTTCATAGATATTTTTTTACTGGGAAGTCATAAATTTTTCAGAAATCTTGAAAATGTCAACCTATAGATTAGGTTAGGTTCCTAAATTTGATTTCAGAAAAAAAAGGCTTTCGATGAAATTACATTTCAATGAAATGAAAGTTGGATAAAACGTTTGTGTATAAAAGAAAGGTAAACCAGCCCGGAGAGTGGGCAGCAAAATCGTAAAGTGGCGACCACGTATAGGAAAGCGCGTGTGGGTCGGCCCCTGACTAGATGGATGGATTACCTCGTGAGGGTAACGGGGAATCAATGGATGGGCAAATTTTTATTTTGTTGTCGATTTTTTTTCCTCAGATTTCAATAAAATTTGGTGAGTTGGTAAAGTTGCTTCTACTGACCATGGTAAGCCCAATTTCACAATATGTCCTACAAATTTCTTTCCATTGAGTTACACAAAATGTACTACAGAAATTGGCCCATGGGCCAATTTTTATTATGTTGTCGAATTATTTATTTTTCATTTCGAGCTACTCATTTTGTACTAAATTTTAGTACAAAATATGAAATTTTGTTAAAAATCATCCATACATTTTTTTGTAACTCAATGGAAAATTTTGTAGGACATATCGTGAAATTGGGCTGACCTTGTTCAGAATAAGCAACTTTATGAACTCACCAAATTTTATTGAAATCTGAGAAAAAAACAAAATCGTCAACAAAATAAAAATTTGCCCGGATGCGGTCTGCACGGAATCGCACTTTGTGGCGAGTCATGGGGAGGCCTATGTTCAGCAATGGACGTCTGTGGCTGATAGATAAAACCATCTTTGAATATCTGGGGGCACGGTAGTGCCCCCGCCAAGACTAACAAAAAAGAGGCGAGGCACTACCTACCTTTTCTCGAACCGTTTCGTTTCATTTTCAAACCCTCATAGTTTCGTCCCAGTAAACACCAGAGCGCCCAAATTCACAGGTTAAAATGCAGTTAAGGAACATATGAAATGTACAACATTTCATTGATCAAGCTTTTATACTTTAGGTTTTATTGGTACCTAAAATACGCCGATTTTGCCACTCACTTATACACTGACGTATCAAAACCTCTGGGGTACTTCCCGATGACCTAGAAAGCTGAAAGTTGGTATGTAAGCTAGTATTACTACACAAACAACAAAATAATTCTAAAAATTTAAACTTTTACCCCCCAACCCCTTAAACTAGGGGATGGAAGTTTGTATGAGACTTCTGCAAATTTTGATACTAGAGGTCTGAAAATTGATATGGGGACTCCTTGTTATAAATAAAACACATAATATTCTAGGATTTTTAGAAAATCCCCCCCCCCCCCACCCTTTAAATAAGGGGATGGAAGTTTGTGTGGAGTTCCCATAATAGGGGATAAAAGTGTATAATTATTATATATGGGGCTAAACGTAAGTATTTCTTAAATACACAATTAGTACTACTTCTAGTACTTCTGTATATCTACACTTTGACTTCGTATTTTAAATATTTCTTTATAGACCTACCAAAATGCAATAATAAATGCAGTGCAATTAACACGCGGAATTTAATATTATTGATTGTTGAATCAATGATTTTTATATCCATCTTAAGCAGATTTAAGCGTAAGATGAATGCGTAAGAGGAAATTATATCAACAAGAAAAATAGGCAAAGATAGAGCTCGGAAGACTGATGCTGAAGAAACGCTACAGCCCAAAAAAAATAAAAAAACTAGGGCACCTTACAAAAAGAAATGAGATCCCACCAAAACATTTCATGTAAAATTGGCGGCCAAGACTCACATGCTCATAACGCTTTTGCTCTAAAAAGTTATCAGATCCCAGGAAAAGCCAAGCCCCTAAGCCCTGACTTTACTAACACTGCACCTTGGTTTCAAAAGTATGGCTTGGACGTTTCATAGTACCGTAAATAGGTCCAACGGACCGTCTGGCCCATTACGGTTTATATTTACGGTAACCAATGAAACAGCTATTCCCATACCTGGTTAAAAAATTCTTCCAGCCGTTTCAGCGTAATGAGTGAGGACAATGGTTTACTTTCATTTAACATCATTGATTGATTGACATTGATTGTTTTTTGTTTATAATGGACGCGCGAGGCCATGCCAGCCTGGCGCCATCTGTTGGTCATAATTTCCATTGTCATCGCATCACGCCGAAACGGCTGGACAAATTTTAACCAATTTCGGTACAGGGATAGCTGGACATCCAAAGAATCTTTTTACCCTACTACGCTATAAAAAAAATATGCGTACGAAGCTGCGCTGTGAGCTCATTCTAGTTAAGTAAGTATAACATTTTTTAGTGAACGAAACAGCGGATTTTTATTTGAAAGAATATTTAACTGTACTAAAGCACTAGCTACGCCGCGCGGTGTTACCCACTCATCCAAGGGGAACACTAAATTTTTTCGGGATAAAAAGTAGCCTATGTGTTAATCCAGGGTATTAGCTACGTTCATATCAAAATCCATCAAAATTGGTCCAGCCGTTTGAGCGTGAAAAAGTAACAAACAGACATAAACACTCACAAACTTTCGCCTTTATAGAATACTAGCTTTTGCCCGCAACTACGTCCGCGTGGAACTTGGAAGTATGGAAGCAACCTTGTACATCACGATAGATATCCACCTAATCACCTTAATTAATAAAAGGGATTATTAAAAGCGCCTAAGCAAATGTAAGAGCAATTGTGCTTTTGGTCTAATAATTACATTTCCGACAGGGTCATCAATGTCATCATGAATTACTTACTCACTTTTCAATCTTTTTAGGGATAATTTCCAGGATGAAAACTATCCTATTCCTATGTCCTTCCTCGGATCTTAAACTATCTCCATGCCAAATTTCATTAAAATCGATTCAGCGGTTTAAGCGTGAAGAGGTAACAGACAGACAGACACACTTTCGCATTTATAATATTAGTATGGATTAGTGTGATATTTTATTGTTATTAGGGCTCCAAAAGTGAAGCCTAAGGTAAAAGAAGTAGTTAAATGTATATATATGTCTAAATAAATATTAAACAACTTTCGGTATTTTCATATTATTAAGTAGTAAAGATTAAAGGCAGGCGTCGAAACCAAACCTCTGATCTTTTTCAATTTGATCGAAACACAAAAGAACACGACCATTATGTTTACCATTGGAAAATTACTTTTGTTCTGAGAAAAACGCTTTGTGCTTTATTAAAAGCCGTACAAAATTAATTTCTCCACTTTTAATGTTATTTGCCTAAATATCTAGGTACTTATAAGCATTCTTGAGGCGTATGATCTTTTGTTTTTTGGTTAGCGACTTTTTCTTTTGTCCTTGATTTTGTTTTTCCGTTGTTGGGCAAAAATATTTCTCGTTATATAAAAATTACGTAGGCATTTAGAAGCACGAGAGTTATTGAGATTAAAATTCGCCTGATGACGATAACAATCAAAACTCACTCTTCAAAAGTACTCTCGTATCTACATAGAATAGGAAACATGTAATAGGTTTCTGATATTATGTAGTGATAAAACCAATACATTGGTGTTTTTTTTGTGATATATTTGAGCTTTCCTGATGTTTCAGCAGCTATTCAAGTCTATCTTTGACAACGGTAACTGTCAAAGATTGACTGAAAAATCTCAATTTTTGTCTGCCTAAGTTACGCTTCATTGTATTTTATGAAAAATATTTGGATTCACGAGAGGATTGATGGATACTTTGTGTAGGTAGGGTTGCTTCTCATTCGGCTAACCAGTTAGGGCTGTCAAAGCCTTAAAAATAAATCTAATTAGTCCCCGTACCTATGGAACCGGCACAGATTCAAGCCAGAAGGGTTTCAGGGAAGGGTATATCACGATCCAGTGTTTTTTACTTTTCTCCTAAATGAACGGGACTTTGTGAAATATTCAGAATTAAAAAGTTGTTTGACATACGAGCACGTTGATACATTAGGGCCTACGCAACGCACACCAATATATAGGTTAGGCTTAATTTCCATCTGATAGTATCTGTACATACATAGTATAGCTCCCACATAGCTCCGCATTAAGTGGTATACTTATATAATCATAAACTTATACATATTGTAGCTATTATTAAACTAAATCTAAAACTAGACAATGTCCAAAGTTGGGCTCCGTAACATTGTCTTTGGTACTGGGTTTGGGCTGGCTGCATCTTCGCTCAGTGTCGTAGTATAGGATATAGCGCCAGCCCTTTGGTCACCAGTGGCAACGACGAGCCGTTTAGAAAGCTCCCTTAACTAGCGGTTAGACTTAGACCCCACGGGCCCAGGGTTTCGACACCGAATGCGGTGGAGTGGTGTTGAGAGCCAAGACCCTGGTATTTGAGATTTTTGCGGTTTTCGGTCGCCGGTAGGGTTGCCAGATGGTCTGGATTTGGCGGGATTCTCCCGAATATTTGTATGCTCCCGACAAAGTAAACAATCTCCTAAAAAACTTTATTTTATATAACTATAATTTTAAAAGGAAGTACAACTGCTAATTTTTCCATAAGTACTATAAACAAATTATCTTATTACATTTTTGTAGATTATAGATAAAATTATAATAATGAGAAGGCCGTTATTAGGTTTTTTTTGTTAGTATTTATTTATGTCGACAACATTTCTATCGGCGGCGAACGACGTTGTTTTTAAAATATATACCTACTTAAGTGTGATTCATTTTTTTTCTCCCGATCAAGGTCAGGAAATCCCGAAAAAAATGTTGTTTCTCCCGATAATAGTGGCACTCGATCTGGCAACCCTAGTCGCCGGCCCGCCGGCCTGGACCGAGGTCCGTGGGAGATGTCACGGTGCTAGGGTATCGACGCATGTTGCGTCCCACACTCACGCCACCCATTAAGTTATTAGGTAAGTAGTTTAGTTTTTCTAGTAGTTAGGCAGATGTCACAGCCACAAAGCTAACTATTATACTTAGCAGTACGCATCAAAAAGTTGCTAAAGTGGCTAGACATGTTCTTTCCGTGTACCTTTCACGTGGAATTAATTGTATTTAGCCCAATTTTTATGTTACCTCTTACTTTCAATATTAAATGAAGGAGGACCACGAATATTTGACAAATACCTATTTACGATGAAGTGTATAGGACAATAGCCAATTTTGGAAACAGAAGGGTGTCGGTGACCCATATACCCTGGAATATACCCCGATATTGTTAAGACACACAATGAAATTTTCAATTAGACTGACATGGCGTTATCTAAACGTCTATCGAGGGTTCCATATGGGATTACCGGCCATAGTAGGAAATGTTGCCAGTAATCTAGTAGGCCATTTGAAGGCCGTTTATAACGTTCATAGCAAGACAAAAAAATACAACATCCCAGTAACCGACACAGCCTGCCAGGCAAAGAATATACGAGTATATACTAACGTAAAAAGAAACGACAGCGACACTTGTGTGCAGTAACAAAACTCGCGGCTATGTGTGCGTGTCGAGGGGCGAGCGCGGGCGAGTGCGGGACGCGCGCGGGGGTGAAGGGCATTCACGTGAATGCCTCGTCGAAGGATTCGGCATTACAAGGTCACCGACGCCCGAGTTACACCGATAGGCCGCTGTCGCGCCTGTGTGCTAGACGAGTTTTTTCATAGCTTTAGTTCGTTCATAGTTTCATTATTGGTTATGGTTAAGATCCTGTCACTTGATACAATGATAGCTGAATATCTATCGAATATGTTTATCGTCGTCTAGTGTCCATAATAAGATTGATTTGCGGGAGGTTGTCCGATATTTATTACATCCTGGGGACAACTGCTCTTATTTCCACCCAATATAGTAAAGAACCATCTCGGTAGACAAGATTTTCGATAAAAAAACAAACTCAAATTGGTTTATCCATCAGGTAGCCATTATATGCCACAGATTGTCGTCGGGTGTACTAATAAGTGAAATGGGCTATTGCAGGAGAAAAATAAATACTGTCGTGACGACAAACAGAAGGCCAAAGTAGAAAGGCATAGAAGTTGTTTCACTGACAAAAGAACGGTTCCATATTGGGTTGCATAAATTTTAAAGCCATAATGTCGGTGCGCATAACCACTTTTGTCATAATAGGTAGTCCTTGCGCATAAGGTGTATAGTCATTAATTGATCCGCATAAATTTTATGACCATAATGTTTTTACGCATAAGTAAGGAAAGTCATATAATTTTGGAGCATATAAACCTGAATCATAATCATTAATCGTCATAAATGTTCTTATGCATATCGTGCATTAGCGCATAAAACTGAAGAACATAAATATCAAGCTCCTAATTTTTAGGGTTCCGTAGCCAAATGGCAAAAAACGGAACCCTTATAGATTCGTCATGTCTGTCTGTCTGTCCGTCTGTCCGTCTGTCCGTCCGTATGTCACAGCCATTTTTTTCCGAAACTATAAGAGCTATACTGTTGAAACTTGGTAGGTAGATGTATTCTGTGAACCGCATTAAGATTTTGATGCAAAAATAAAAAAATAATAATAAATATTGGGGGCTCCCCATACTTAGAACTGAAACTCAAAAAATTTTTTTTCATCAAACACATACGTGTGGGGTATCTATGGATAGGTCTTCAAAAATGATATCGAGGTTTTGAAAATATTTTTTTTCTAAACCGAATAGTTTGCGTGACAGACGCTTCCAAAGTGGAAAAAAGTTGGTCCCCCCCCCTCTAACTTCTAAAATAAGAAAATGAAAAATCTAAAAAAAACATATGATGTACATTACTATAAAAACTACCAACGAAAATTGTTTTGAACGAGATCTAGTAAGTAGTTTTTTTTTAATACCTAACTTTGCAAGTTTGCACCTAATTTATATGGGGCGCTATACATACCAGGTGCAAACTTAACTTAAACACTTAGGGATGGAAAATGTTTATACGGAACCCTCGGTGCGCGAGTCCGACTCGCACTTGGCCGGTTTTTTATTTCAACATCAGCCTGGTTTTCTGGCAGCAGTTCATTTCTGAGGGGGTCGGAGTTCTTTCAAACCTAACCTAATCTACTTTTCTGACTGATGTTCGTATTTGCAGGTTCACAATTCTAACCTAACCTAACCTACAACAATTTAACATTCAGTGAGTATAAATAATCCTTATAACTTAAGCATATTCAATTAGTTATTACAATAATAAACAAAAAAACAATAGAAGTCCAATAAAAAATAAATCAATTAGCTGTCAAGTATATAAAATAATTAGTGTAGCGGGGGTGCGTACGGGAGAGCAGAGAAACTTCGACTTCGACTTAAGGTCACTTGAGCAACGTATATTAAGAAAACGTAACTACGTACAGGCTAATAAGTAGCGACGTGTTCCCCAGCCAGTTTTTGAACGAGAACGGAACTGGAGCGGAAGCACGTTTGCCGGCATCTACTAAATATAAGCGCGTAGTTCCACAAGGGAAGCAGGGGGCTATACGTAGTAAAGGTCGATTCCTAAGATTGTACACAAACATTTTTTACTAGACGGACCACATGAAATCGGGAAAAATCTTGCCTGCGCGAAGTAGAAATGGTCGTTGCACGGAACAGCGACATCTACCAGGATCTTCAAGTATTATTCTTCTTCCGCCTCCCGTCACTAGAGGGCGCGAGTAGTCCCGCTGTCGTGCTAAATGGGTTTAGGCGTGCAGTTCTTCTACTCCACGCGAGATGGCTGTAGTGGTACCCCGTTTTCTGGTTTTGGTTCGCTTCAGACTCCCCCTCGATTCCTGAAGACGACCCGGCGAAGAGAACCGCGTCTAGTTCACCACCACCGCTGCCGCCGTAGCTGAGGCGGTAGCCGGTGTGGCGAATTGCCATATATCTCGTAGTCGCTCTGCAGCTACCGCATCCTCCAGGAGCTTGTAGGTTGTGAATGTTGTTCTTGGCACCTTCTCTTGGATGTACGGGGTGAGAAGACCGTTTGTAGGTGCTGACAGCCGCCAGGAACGCTTCCACGACATCAGTTTCTGTTGTCCCGTTGTCATAGAAGTACGTACAGCTTGTCAGGGAAACACTCTTCGGAGACAGGGCCGCCATCATTCGCCGGTTGCCTTGTCTTCCGTGTTTCGGAAGTTTTGTTACAATCTTGGGACCTGAGACTCGGCGTTTCGGCGAGATAGTCGAATGGCTGGCTGGCGGTGCGGGCACATCCGAATCCGTTTCGCTCTTCATAGGTCACGTACGGCACCTCCCTGTTTGCGTGGGTTAGTACGCCCCACGTTGGGCTCCAATTGTAGCGGGGGTGCGTACGGGAGAGCAGAGAAACTTCGACTTCGACTTAAGGTCACTTGAGCAACGTATATTAAGAAAACGTAACTACGTACAGCCTATAAGTAGCGACGTGTTCCCCAGCCAGTTTTTGAAAGAGAACGGAACTGGAGCGGAAGCACGTTTGCCGGCATCTACTAAATATAAGCGCGTAGTTCCACAAGGGAAGCAGGGGGCTATACGTAGTAAAGGTCGATTCCTAAGATTGTACACAAACATTTTTTACTAGACGGACCACATGAAATCGGGAAAAATCTTGCCTGCGCGAAGTAGAAATGGTCGTTGCACGGAACAGCGACATCTACCAGGATCTTCAAGTATTATTCTCCTTCCGCCTCCCGTCACTAGAGGGCGCGAGTAGTCCCGCTGTCGTGCTAAATGGGTTTAGGCGTGCAGTTCTTCTACTCCACGCGAGATGGCTGTAGTGGTACCCCGTTTTCTGGTTTTGGTTCGCTTCATTAGTTGAATTTCAATCAAGGCATTGTTTTTTTTTTTTTAACATGATTCCTTGGTCATTATGAACTCATCGTAACTGTAGAACGGGCGCTCAATAAGCCAACATTTTAGGCGATGCTTAAAGCTGTTAATACTAGGTGCCTCCGTTATATTATTAGGTATAGGTGGTTATAAACCGTGGGGCCCATCACATGAGTCAGTTTCGAGGACTTGGCGAGCCTGCGGCTGATAGGAGCGAGCTTGCCTGCATTTCTCGTATTGCGCTCATGTACCATACCATTCGTTTTAAACTGCGACATGTTTTCTCGCACATGAATAGCTGTTTGCATGATTACAATAGCAGGTAACGTAAGGATACCTAACTTTACAAACAGCTGTTTTGCCGGCGTGTCTAGTGGTACACGTGCGAGCGTTCTAATAGCACGTTTTTGAAGGCGAAAAACCCTTTCCCACTCGGCACAGCGACCCCAGAGTTCAGCCCCATATTCTATTAGACAGTGGACGGTGGCAAAGTAGCACGTACGAGCAACCTCCGGGGTCACTGTTCTGGTGACACGGCTTAGAGCGAAGCAGGCACTAGCTGTTCTGCCGCACAACTTGTCGACGTGCCGATCCCACTTTAAACCCGAGTCCATTTCAAACCCTAGAAAGGTTGTGGCAGAGGATTGGTTGAGCGATATTCCATCGATATGGACAGGTAATGATGTCATAGGGCGGCCCGCTAGATTAAAGTGAATGTAGTGCGTCTTCTTAAGGTTTAAAGCGAGGCCATTGGTTTTGAACCACTGAGCGAGCTGGGCTGCTGTCTCGTTCAATGCCCGACAAACCCATCCATGGTTGCAGCTGTAACAATAGCAGCGACATCGTCAGCATACATAAGTATTTCACCAGTATTTATAGCGTTCGGCAAGTCATTTAGAAGCAGAGAGAAGAGGAGGTTAGATACCGACGATCCCTGCGCAACGCCCATCTGTGCTCCCGATGGATCTGATCTCGCTTTCCCGCAATCGCCAACAACGACTTGCGATCTATTTTGTAGGAGGCACTTAAATAGGGATAGGGCTGTGCCGTGGATACCATAATGCCGCAGCTTACTCTCAAGTACAGCGTGGTCGGCCACATCAAACGCCTTTGAGAGGTCGCAGCACAGGACGGCTACCTGCAACTGATGTTCTCTGGCGGCCATGATGCATCGAACCAGTTCGCGGGTGAGAGAGGTTGTGGATCGGCCCGCGCGGTACGCATATTGCCTGTCTGATAGACTGTTGGTGGAGATTAAGGAGCTAGTGAGACGAGTACTTAGGCCATTTTCAAAAACTTTCGCTATCGCTGGTATGATCGAGACCGGTCTGTATGCATCCATATCACTTCTACTACCCTTTCCTTTAAAGATAGGAGCGACCTTGCTTATCTTTAATGGTTCTGGGTAAGTGCCTTCATTTATACAGCGGTTAAAAAGCTCTGCCATAGCAAATGATAGAGGAATCGGGGCTAGTCTCAATAGTGTCATACTTATACCATATACGTCCTTTGAGGGTTTTGGTGGAATGTGGGAAGTTACCAAGCGATATACCTCATCCGCTGTAAATGGGCGGAGAGTGAGTAAGAAATCCGAAGCTGGCCGGGCATCACACAGCGCGCGCAGGGCGCCGGCGACGTCGGCGCGCGGCGCTCCGCACGCCGCTGCGGCGCTTAGAAACCTAGAGTTCATCGCGTCAACAACTTGTTTTTTACAGTCAAACTTTGACCCATCATCTTTCCGAATTACATCTGTAATATCTAATACTGGACTGTTATTTTTTCCACGTTCTTTATTAATTACACCCCACATAGCTTTTGATGTGTTGGTGCTAGATTTAATTATGTTATTTAAGGATTTCTTAATGCGGGGGGCTTTGCCCCCCGAGCCCCCCCGTCCCCCCTTTTTTTTGTGCTCATGTATTTTTTGTATCATTATTTCAAATGTTATAAAGTATTATGATTGGTACATGTGATATAACTTATGCTATATAATTTCTTTTGCCATTAATTATGAAAACCATAATTTATGCGTTGCTCTTCTTCATACTATCAATTATTATGACATTCAATAATATTACTTGAAATTTTTTGCCATATTAAATTATGCTTATAAAAAGCCTGCCAAACAACAATTATGACATATAAAATGTTATGCAAATAATAATTTATGACAAATAACATGTATGGGGAAAGCCATTATGCGAAATGAGTTATGACAATCAAATTTATGGTTTATCATCAAATTGTCGACACTCACTTCGCCGAATTTCATTTCAAAGTCAACGTTTCATATATTTTCATTTCGTCGACAATTCAGTTCGTGGAATGATCATTACAAGTAATTTTAAATCGTGTATTTTTACTTGTCGGATGATTCATTACATAGTTGTATTATGTCATGGAAAACGTTTTGTGGTTTATTGTTTCAAGTATTTTTAATTAACATATAAATTATTACAAGGATTATTATTTAAATTTAAGATAGTTGGCATACAAAAGTTATCTATGGCATTATGGTGAGAACGGAACGCAATGCTAGCGGATCCACGCGCTGAATGTGGGTACCATATATCTTTTCATCATCATCATCATCTCAGCCATAGGACGTCCACTGCTGAACATAGGCCTCCCCTGTGGACTTCCATGTATACCGGTTGGAAGCGACCTGCATCCAGCGCCTTCCGGCGACCTTTATAAGGTCATATATCTTTTATTATTTTGTAATGTTGTAATAAATAGATTGATGTATTGTTTGGCAAAGTTTTATTACCCACTCGATAAAGACCTCCGCGGCGGTGGCGGCGGTTAGTATAAACAAGTTGTATGAATAGTGATCAGTATGAATACAAGCAAAACTTTTTCGGTACGCAAAAAAAAAATAACCTCGAAGGCCAGGCGGGAGCTCGCTACGCTTCGCTCCCGCCTGACCTTCTAACCTAACCCGGCCACGTCGGTTCTGATCTGAAAGGTTTTGCTCGCTCGCTTCGCTCGCTCGCTTGTTCAAATTTTGTAATTTATGAATTCGGATGATTATGAATTCTCAAGATTATGAGTTAGATTTGTAGTGTAAGAAAATATATGAAAACAAATATTAGTATTAACAAGTCGTATGAATAGTGATCAGTATGAATACAAGCAAAACTTTTTTCGGTACGCAAAAAAAAAATAACCTCGAAGGCCAGGCGGGAGCTCGCTACGCTTCGCTCCCGCCTGACCTTCTAACCTACCCGGCCACGTCGGATCTGCTCTGAAAGGTTTTGCTCGCTCGCTTCGCTCGCTCGCTCGTTCCAATTTTGTAATTTATGAATTCTGATGCTCTCGCTTCGCTCGTCGTCCGTACCTAACCTAAGCCAAGTCGGACCGGCCTTAAGGCGAAATAGGAAATGTTAGGATTTCTCGACCACTCGATATAGAAATATTTTGTAATGTAATAAAATTTGGAACCAATGAAATTCGTTGTTTTGTTATTCTGCCATTTAAAATTCAGACAAAATGAATCATAAACCAAATAATATTCCCTGAACAGTTATTCTATAAAATAATAAAAATTGGAATGATCTGGTCATGAAATAAAATTCCACCAAACAATAATTCGTGAATTAAATGTTACTTGAAACGTTTTCGATGAAATGAAATTCGATGAAAAGTTTGTCGACAAAACAAGGGACACCCCAAATTTATGACAAGAATTTTTATTCCACTAGAGGTGATCCCCAAAAGAACACCCCCGACACAAGTAGCTGGTCATCATGAGACCCTCATTCAATGAGTGATGTAGAAAATGCTACTAAAACGCTTCAATACTGACTGAGATCTTGTCACTTGATCCAATTAAAACTGTATATCTTGGAAACGACTGGTCCTGTCTACACCAAACATTCCTAGGAACCATTGCGACGGACAAGTCTTTCGATTTATAAAAACGCACTCAAATTGGTCCACCCGTTTGGGAGCTATGATGCCACAGACACACACACAAATTACACAGATATACATAATTATTAAACTTATTACACCCCTCTGTTTTCGTCGGGGTTTAAAAACAACGTTTTCGCGGCTATGTAAGCCAATACGAGAACGGCACACGATACCACAGGCCTGCGCTCTGTGAAAGTGGCAACACTGAAAAAAATAGCTCAACTATTTTAACTACTTGAGAAATAGCCAAATTGTGCTTAGTAGTAATCAAAATTATGCAATTTGTACAAAAATCATTTTGGTTACTAGTAGCCCTCAGTAAGTCCTCCGATTTATGTAACTAGCAGTTAGCTTGAGCTACTGTTAATATCTTTTTTTTTCAGTGAAGCTGATGTCTTTTGGCACGTTTGGTTGTGAGTCTCCTGATCCAACCACCGATAAGAGATTAAATTTATGAAGATGATCTTTATTTAACAACTGTCGTCTCGGGGACTGTGCGCGATCCTCTAAGTCGTCGGTCCACCATGTTGGGGGCGTTCCCACGATGCGTCTTCCGGAGCGAGGTCCCCACGTAAGAACCTTTCTGTCCCTGCCCATTGCCTCTAAGTTTGGCAAGTTTGGCTGTGAGTGTTCTGAACCATGTCTCGTCTGGAGTTGCTCCGATAAGAGATTAGATTTATGAAGATAATCTTTAACAGCTGTCGCCTCTAGGGGACTGTGCAATTAATAGTCACGATCGCATTGTTGGGATCAATGGGAACAGAACAATAGAGTGCAGAAGCAGCGAGCGTGCTCCAAGTGACAGGCGCCGTGCGTCTCATCATCATCATATCAGCCGATAGAAGTCCACTGCCGGACAAAGGCCACCATCCTCCTCCTTGAATGAGAACTTTGGGTCTTCACAACAATCGGTTTTGCTCCACCATCATGCAATGTCAGCCCGCGATCCTCTATGTCGACGCGGTCCACCATTTCTGCACCTTTCGACGCTACGTCTTCCGGTGCGAGGTCCCCAGTCAAGAACCATACTGCCCCAACGGCCATTGGTTCTACGAGCAATGTGCCCTGCCCATTGCCCTTAAGTTTGGCAAGCTAATGTCTTTTGGCACGTTTGGTTGTAAGTGTTCTGAACCATCTTTCATCTGGGAGTAGATCCACCGATAAAAGATTAAATTTATGATCTTTAACAACTGTCGCCTCTCGGGGACTGTGCGCGATTAATATTCATGAACGCATTTGTTATATTCAGCTTTGATTTAATGGATTGGAACAAGTGACAGGATCTCAGCCAAAATTCGAGTTAAGAATTCCAAACTTTGTTAAGTAGCATTTTTATCCCACTCATTAAGGCTGCGTTTCCACCAGAGATAGGATGCGTATCGATCGAGGGATGTGTTTGTTAAGTAAAAACCAATGGAATAGCTTCATTTGCTTACCCTCGCTCAGCGCAGCTGATTCTATTGGCTAACAAAAACACATCCCTCGCTACACATCCTCTCACATCTCTGGTGAAAACGCAGCCTTAATGAGGGCCTTATGATAAAATACAAATACAAATACATTTATTGAAAAATCATAATGTACAGAGAGGTAACGGTTAAATTCTATACTTAAAATAGAAATAAATTCACAATTTACATAGCCTGAACTAGGGTTCCCCCTGTGTTTCAGGCAATAGGAAAGCCTTTACATTATTTAATTTAAATTACGTACGTCATAGTTTGTAGTGACTCACGAAGCGTTTTCTTACATTGAGCGAAGCTAAGTGGATATAGGTCTAATTACGCATTTAATCTATTGTAAAGAAATGGTCCCAGAAATATCAAAAATCTTGTAGAAAATGCGTGTTTTGCTTGCATGTTATAGGAGCAAACAATATCTTTACGCCTCTTTTTATATTCGGTGCTGTAAGGAGTTGTGCAGATGCATGATGACTAGCTATTTGTATCAAGGGTTTTTTACATTTTTAATTTAGATTATTCGCCATTTGTCCCTATCCATTACTTATCTAATCACTGTAAAGTCGACGTAGTCTCTTGTATCTTGGGCCGCAGTAGGCTTTTGTAGTAAACATAGAATTAATCTGCTAGATTGCGTGGATTTCAATTTAGCGTTGAACGTCAACTTATTGGAGGAGCGAAGCGATATTCATCGCTGTCGCGTTAACAACCTTAGCTGTCGTTGCTGTGGGCGGTTTTAAATATAAAACCTAACATTTAACCAATATTTGGACTTCTTGGCTTGTTCGTCACATTTTTATATGAATTCTTTTTTTATTCCGTGACGTACTGGAACTTTTTCCAGGTTTGATGTAGAAACGATTCTGATTAAAATAAGCCTGTAGAGTCTATATTCAGGTAAAAAAAATATGAAAACGCTAAAATGTGATTTTGGTGTGTCGGTCTATTTTATTGTAGCACCTACACAAATGAAATTATTTTGTTATAAGAAGACCTGTCTATTCCACCAGGTTACGCATTTCAATTTTTCTTTGAGCTTTCTTGGTTTGATCTTTGTTGGTTTAATATAAGAAGACTCGGTCAAGTAGGTATTTAGGGGAATTTGTTCAGCTGTTAGAAGACCTTTTTATGTTTATAAATGTTAATATCACTTTACCGTGAATGTTGGGGTTTCTTGATTTTCGTCGTCATCGTTCGTCTTATCTACTTTGGAAGATCCTTCGACTGCGTTAATAAGCAATAACCATCAATACTGTTTGCCCTCCTTGACAATTCCGTACACTTACCCAACTAATCGGATGAGAAGGAACACGAAATCATCTACCCAATCAGAAAACGATCCAACTTACATACAATTACCATAAAACATAAGCCTTTTTGATCGTGAAGCAGTGAATTGGCTGGCTCAGCCTGCTTACCTATGAACTCTGACTTTATAGGTTAATTGACTCTCCTCATCATACGATGCTGTCTTTGTATCGGGTCAAGTTTTCAAATTGATTGATAAGACGCAATGGATAGTGATGTTATGTGACTTGATTGGCAAGTTACAGTGGTTGATAGAAGGGATGAAATAGATCCATTTATTGTTCTTTCTGAACGTGAGATGATTATCCCATAATCTGTTTATCTTAAGATGGATTGTTTTGGTAATTCTTAATTGATACTTCCCTTATAAATCATAATATTATTATGAATAACGTATCTCTTCCGATATGAGTGCTATTTTGCTATTCTAGTATATTATGAAAATTATTTTCGTTTAAGTCGCATACAGATAAGTGTTAGCAATACTGCGCCATCTGTAAGAAAAAGTTTATTTGTCCTCTCATCACGACGGCGGAACGATTTTGAGTTTTTGACAATATTGTTTTTAGGGTTCCGTACCCAAAAGGTAAAAACGGGACCCTATTACTGAGACTTCGCTGTCCGTCCGTCCGTCCGTCCGTCACTAGGCTGTATCTCAAGAACGGTTATAGCTAGACAGTTGAAATTTTCACATATGATGTATTTCTATTGCCGCTATAACAAGAAATATTAAAAATAAAATAAAATAAATATTTAAGGGGGGCTCCCATACAACAAACTTGTTTTAGATTATGGTACGGAACCCTTCATGCGCGAGTCGGACTCGCACTTGCCCAACTATTATGTTTAATAAATTTATTTATACATAGGTTATCTTATTATAAAATCTAAGAACCTTTAAATAAACTTTTATACAAAACAATTACAGTTCCCAATATAGATAAAGCGAAAACTATTTCGGTAAAATTCGCTGAGGTTATTTTAAAGCCGCAAGATGGTCACTGCTGAGCCGGGGGATTAGGGCAGACTTACACTGTACGATACGATCAAGAACTGTATCCTGATAACAGTCAGATACGTTTTTGGTGTGATACGATTTTCTTCTTCTTTGTCATCACTCTTGGCAGAGTGGTCGTGGTCGTCACATCAGGGTTGGTAGCAAACTTTACAATCCGTCGCCATTCCTCCCGTACTGTATGTAGCTCTTCTTGTGCATTCGTGGAGTAGACCATTGAGTGTATTCTTGACTTGGTCGGTCCATCGCATTGGTGACCTACCGCGCGCTCTAGTGCCTTCGAATTTCCCCTGCACCACAAGTCGTTCCACAGAAGTGTCTTCTCGACGTGTGATATATCCGAAGAAAGTGAGAATACGACATTGGACGATGGAAGCGATTTTGCGAATGGAAAGTATCTATTAGAGGGACCGCGAATGAAACCATTGAAGAGCTTTTAATAAGTTTTTGTCAAAAATTTAATTTTTGTGACAAGTTTTTATAGCTGACTGTACTTCTCCTTGAACATCCATCAATTGCTTACTGATACGATTCTAAAAGCCCCAAACTCGGTAGATTTGCACTATTACAGGCTTCCGTTCCTAGGGCCAACTTCCGGCTCCACCATCAGACCCAGGACCCTATCTGAAGACAAAGTACTCATCAAGACGAATCATACGAGCCCAAAGTCGATGGGGTTATGTGGTTTTATTACGGAGTTCCTATGGCCACCTTCCAGCTCCATCATCAGATCAGCTCCACGTCTTCATAATATTGCATTGTCACGCGATTTGCATATTCGTGCAAAATTTGAGCTCAAACTTGCAAAATTACATTACAGACAACGGGACAAGTAAAATTAAATAAAAACTTGTAAAAAAAAAATGTTTTAAGCTCTGGACGAATCTGAACGAATATATTTAGCAGTGGCGTGGTAAACAAAAACTCAGGGCAAGCCGAGGTTGATCTCGCTTACTTTGTCTTCAGTAAAAAGTGAATGGTGCTCATTGCTCAATCGTACTGAATTGGGCAAGCCGGTGGGAATCGGCGTCTATTGACGCTATGTTAATGCCATAGTTTAACAGTGTACTTTTTGTAGTTCGTAAGATAAGACGTGATTGATATCAATAGTAGTAATAAAAAAATAATGGTGGAGGGCAATACGTTTTTCTGCCAACAAACTGCAGATTTTCAATATAAAGTATACTATTGTTTTCAGATTAAAAAAAAACTAAATACAATAACTTGTAAAATAATGTTTTTTCAAAGCAGCAATGTACCTACTGCGAAATATATGACCTTGACAAGCAGACAATATCAATGTTGGTTGCCGTGCCTACATTGAAAATACTAGTTAATTTATTTTTAATGAACATCTTATAATTTTGTTATATTTTTTTTAATTTAAAAAAAAATGTAGTGTGCTAAAATCTATTTTTTAATTTATTACACCTGTTTCAGGTAGCATCCGGTATTATTTATAGCCGAATGGAATTCGCAATTCGATTGACCATCCGATAGTGTAAAACTCCTAATGTAGTTACATCGCTGGCAAAGAGCCAAGGTATTAGAAATTTAACTGGATGAAGGCATAGTGGGTGAAATGAACTAAAAGCTATAGGGAACGTGCAGCACTTCAAATGCCATTGTCTAGTATTTATAAGGGAATAGATTCGGATTTCCGGCTCTAGTTGGCAGCATTTTCTTTGAGCACTTTCCCTTGCAGGAACTAAAAACAGAAATGTCAATGTCAAACATTTGTGACACATAATAATGTGTTCAAATCGTGTAACTTTAAATCAATATAATCTGAAGCTTATTTAGTAGAAATCAATACAAGTATTTACTCTTTATTCCACACCTCATAAAACATACAGGAGAAATACACGAAATTTAAAAATATTTTGAATTGTTTTGAATTATTTTTTATTAGAAAACGTTAGTATTTTTAGTTTAATTCACAGGATCTCTCAAAATGCATAAGATATGATCTTGATCATGTAATCGAATCGAAAAAATTGACCAGGCATAGTGAAGGCATTTTTGTTAAAAGCCTTCGACATTCACCGAGACCATAGACTTACGAATTCACGCAAATCTTCAGTTGGCTCAGTCTGACGTCACACATTATCTTATCATACAGATTCAATTAGCTTCCCTTTTGGATTTTCGCGGTTCCAAAAATGTGCATTATAATTGTGCATTCAAAAACCTTTGTGTGAGAATATTTGCAATAAGAGTAACATAAAATAAGCCATTTACGAAAAGAGAGCCTTTAATCTAAGAATGGCGTAAAAATGCACGGAGTATTTTCATAATTTTGAAATAATGTATGAAAAATAAATCCTTTGCTTTGGATATTCTTAACTAAATGTTAAAACAGATTCAATATATGTTTTGAACTAAATAGTACATTGCTTCACAAGGGACTAAAATAAGCCAATATCAATAGGAAGAAGTTATTATTTGGATGAGTGTCAAAATGGTTTTTGATCGCGTGTTTGGTGGTTTTCACTTCTACTAAGAGATAATAAAAAATATTTAAAAATTAAGAGCTAAACTTGATCAAATCGGCCAGAAAATGTAAGCCTAGTTCTAGTAGGTATTGGCCCCTCTAACAAGTTTTATTTTTTATTTCCATAGAAAATATTATATGCTCTCCATTTAAACCCTAGGGACTAAAACGACCACTTATGCCCGCGAATTTTATGTGTAAGTTCGATAATTAGGAATCTTTTTCAGATTCATTCAGTTTTTCGATTTTTTTTTGAATGGAATAGGCGTTAGAAGCTTAAGAAATGACATATTTCAGACATTAAAAAATAAACGCAAGGACTTCCCACTGAGCCACTAGTGTATGTAATAAATGACAATAAGGCTATGCAGTACAGGTTAACTCTAGTGTGGCGACAGTACAGGTAAGTCCTGGCACTGTGATGGTAAAATTTCCCGGTATCAATACCGGTATTCAAACACTACAAATTTCATTACAATTGCCATCGCGTGCTCGCTAGTTTTAGTGGTTACACCAATTCTGAATGTCTGTCACAGTTCGCCAATTTTCGCTGAATTGTACAATTCGAGAATTGATGCTTGGATGGCGTTATGCAGAAAAGAACCAATAAAGAATTGCTGAAAGAACATATCGCTCCGGCATGGCAAAACGTAACAGTTCAAACCTGGTCAGGTTCTAAAAAAAATCCGCTGTTCCTATTTGTCATGTACAATAGTGATTAAAGTCACTAAAAAAAATGCGGGAATTATGGTAACATGTTTTTCGTAAAACAACCAATAGGTTAAATAAAACAATTTAAACGGATTATATCGCGTATATTAATTATTTGAGCCTCCCTGACGTTTCGGTAGCTTTACAGTCACCAAAAGTCAGTCAGTTGTCAAAGGTTGAGTCTGTAATATACGTGATATAATCGGTTTTAATTGTTTTATTTAACTTATTGGTTGTTGTAAGCAAAGCTTTTAGTATGGGTACTAGACGACGACAGACAAAATGTGTGACAGTCGCGGAAACCGAAGAAAATATTAATCAATAAGTTAGTCTTTTTTAATTTTCTGGTTGCCCGGTTAAACATATCTATAATATAAAAACAATGTAAACATGAAATCATTGTCCTTGTATCACGCGTAACAGACTTCAACATTTTCTGGTATACGAGTGGCTGCGTGTCCCCGTTATAGGATATTTTTCACTCGACACTACGGATCAGCAAAAAGAGGATGATGAGGAGGATTCTACTCTTCAAATTGAACAACATTTGTTCAGCACCTTTAAAAAAAACTTTCGGAATATTATTATTTCAAACAAATTAAATAGTATTTTCGATGTACGTCGTCCAACATTGACATTCCCTGAGCATTGACATAGCTGTCACTCTACTAATATCGGACATTTCGCAGTACATTGCTTCTTTGTCTAAACATTATTCTACAAAATATCATTTAATACACGTTATTTTCAGAAGTTGCTTAACAAATGTTGTCCAGTTTCAAGCGAAGAATCCATGTTTTAATTTATCGCTCCTATTACAGGAAACACCCGGTATATTGCAAATTGCAACGCCATTCATATTATTATGGGTCGATTGCAAAAAAAATGCACATAGTTAAGAGCTTTAATTAAAACAAAACTTAATTCATTCCTTTGTGTGACGAAAGCTACCCATACATTTTGTATGACTAACTTTCGTCACACAAAGGAAGCGATCGTGATTTTTTGAACATCGTGACATCCGCACATACGAAACAATTTTTGACCAAGCTAAGAGCTCGCGCAGATAGACAGCGATCGGGAGTTCTGAGTTCCGAGTTCGGAGTTCTGCGTTCTTTGGAATGAATGAGTCTATACGACAACGCACACAGCGGGCAGTTAGACCGCGGCGGTCAAAGCGGAACGTCGCGTTCCAAGAGTTAGTTCCCACAGACCACACCACAGAGACAGAGAACGCGAGAACGCCGTAATGTCTGAGGTTGCAAATACGGAAAAGTTAATTGAATTAGTTAGGGAAAGGAGTTTGTTATACGATTTAAGTGATGTAGACTATAAAAACCGTGACAAAAAGCAGAAGCTTGGCTTCAAGTTGCCACAGCAGTGGGATTTTGAGACAGCAAGAGAAATCTCCTTTTAGAAGCTACTAAACTTCACAAGAGCAATAATTCTTCATCGGAAGATGAACTTTCTATTGACATGTTGCATGTACAAACACGCACACGAAACTAGAACGCGAGAATTTGAACGCCACTTGTGTGCGTCGGAACTCTTGAGCGGTCAACGGTCACTAGAACGCGGAACTCTGACCATTCTCTGTCTGTGCGGAGATCACTCGCCCGGTCAGTTACTATGTTCCCTCGATCCAGGTATAGGTTACATAATATATTTCCAATTTAGAATTCTTAGTGGAAGTCACGCGTGGCGAGCCACCCGAAGTTCCCTTTGTGAGCCACCCGAGACTGCTCCGACCACATGGACCGCGTTATGCAAGAAGGAAGCTAGAAATATTATACGCAATTCATATATATTTGCACCGGAATGTGTGAAGTTTCCTTTGTGAGCCACCCGAGACTTCTCCGACGTTACGTTATGCAAGAAGGAAACTAGAAATACTCTACAAAATTAATATATTTTGGCACTAGAACTTCATCCGCGTGGAAGAAAATGTCATAATCCTCTTTTTGCTGATCCGTAGTGTCGAGTGAAAAATATCCTATAACGGGGACACGCAGCCACTCGTATACCAGAAAATGTTGAAGTCTGTTACGCGTGATGCAAGGACAATAATTTCATGTTTACATTTTTTTTATATTATAGATATGTTTAACCGGGCAACCAGAAAATTAAAAAAAGACTAACTTATTGATTAATATTTTCTTCGGTTTCCGCGACTGTCACACATTTTGTCTGTCGTCGTCTAGTACCCATAGTAAAAGCTTTGCTTACAACAACCAATAGGTTAAATAAAACAATTTAAACGGATTATATCGCGTATATTAATTATTTGAGCCTCCCTGACGTTTCGGTAGCTTTACAGACACCGTTGTCAAAGGTTGAGTCTGTAATATACGTGATATAATCGGTTTTAATTGTTTTATTTAACTTATTGGTTGTTGTAAGCAAAGCTTTTAGTATGGGTACTAGACGACGACAGACAAAATGTGTG
The DNA here is from genome assembly GCA_947623375.1 of Apotomis capreana. Lineage (NCBI taxonomy): Eukaryota > Metazoa > Arthropoda > Insecta > Lepidoptera > Tortricidae > Apotomis > Apotomis capreana. The sequence continues at coordinate 8,451,939 of OX392520.1, forward strand.
ACAGTCGCGGAAACCCATTGAGGTATTATTTATAATAGAGCCACAGACCCGAACAAAATTGTCGAAAAAAGTGGCACTGCTGTCATGTTCAAGTAGATGCCAATAATTCTTATTTATAGTTTACAACAACATAATTACTTCGTACAAAATAACTCTTTACTCAAATATTTAAGTGTCAAATTGGCTTACGTACTTATTACCACAAATATTTTTCGTGTAATTTAACTTTTTTAGCGTATTCTGACTCATGTCTCTTGTCAAACTTGGAACATGGCACGAATGGAGCAGATTTTAATAGTTTTACATACTAAAAATATTTTCATTATTATTTTATTTAGGTATTAAAATATATTTGTTGTTTGAACTAAATAAACTCGTAAATTGTTAATAACAAATTAAGTTACCTTTTTATTTAACAACTGCATAAAAGGGTCCCGACACTGCATAGAAGGGATCAGTAATATGACATTATGATTTCTCAACTCATCTTGTTCTAGTATGTGAAATGAGAGTAAGGCAAGTGCAAAATATTAACATTTTTAACCCTTTAAAGTTTGATGGCGTGGCGTGAAAGTCGGTGGCGTAGTTTGCACGGCAGCACACATTGTTTTTAGGTGTTCTTGGCGTTCAAAGGTTTAAACGGACAGTGTCTACACTCTGAGACAAAATAAAACAATGACAACAGAGCAATTTTTTTATTAATTTATTAACGTAACCTGTAGGATCTGCCTGTAAAAGGCTTATGTTCATAACACTGGCTCACTCGCCGCCGCACACATAGCAATGTCATGCGTCCACTCTCGCCCTCGGCTCGCGTGTAACTAAACGCAGCATCCTATGTGACGTGCGCCTGAGACAGTGTATATCTATTTATGTATAGATACCTACTACCACAAACACTACATAACCATTTTACGCTTCTTTTGTATACATTGTCATTATTTACGTTTTTATTGAGATATTAAAGCTGTGTTGAGTGAAAGACTTTTACGCTTCTTTTGATTAAACTTAAAAAAATATATACATGATTATGCCGAACGAACACACGAGAGACGAATTATTTGGCTGAAATTATTCTTGACGTCTGTCTCTTACTAAACGTGACCTCAATTTTTCACGTTGTTTAAGATCGCGTGGGAATCTTAATAAAAAAAATAGGATAATTATTTATTGCACTCCTTTATTAATTAATAAAATATAAAACTATAGCGGCTCCTTAGATTTTTGTTCTGTCATGAGGTGCATTTTGTAGGGACAAAGTTAATAATTCTAATCTAAAATATGCTATGATTTTACATAGGATTCGTTAATTAATCAATAGAATCTGCGTAAAAAAGAATATTCCGACCTTTTTCTTTATTTTATAGCTGTTATTTCTGCAATTATTCACTGAAAATTAAGTCATTTTTGAGACCCGTCACGTGTCATGGTCTAAACGAGACTGATCGCCCAACTAATGCGATTTGTGATTTTGCATTAGTTGGGAGGGTGCCATTTTTTTCCGTCGGATTGTGTGTCCATGTAATTAATACGTCAATGCGGAAACCGAAGAAAATATTAATCAATAAGTTAGTCTTTTTTAATTTTCTGGTTGCCCGGTTAAACATATCTATAATATAAAAAAAATGTAAACATGAAATCATTGTCCTTGCATCACGCGTAACAGACTTCAACATTTTCTGGTATACGAGTGGCTGCGTGTCCCCGTTAAGTATAGGATATTTTTCACTCGACACTACGGATCAGCAAAAAGAGGATTATGACATTTTCTTCCACGCGGATGAAGTTCTAGTGCCAAAATATATTAATTTTGTAGAGTATTTCTAGTTTCCTTCTTGCATAACGTAACGTCGGAGAAGTCTCGGGTGGCTCACAAAGGAAACTTCACACATTCCGGTGCAAATATATATGAATTGCGTATAATATTTCTAGCTTCCTTCTTGCATAACGCGGTCCATGTGGTCGGAGCAGTCTCGGGTGGCTCACAAAGGGAACTTCGGGTGGCTCGCCACGCGTGACTTCCACTAAGAATTCTAAATTGGAAATATATTATGTAACCTATACCTGGATCGCGGGAACATAGTAACTGACCGGGCGAGTGATCTCCGCACAGACAGAGAATGGTCAGAGTTCCGCGTTCTAGTGACCGTTGACCGCTCAAGAGTTCCGACGCACACAAGTGGCGTTCAAATTCTCGCGTTCTAGTTTCGTGTGCGTGTTTGTACATGCAACATGTCAATAGAAAGTTCATCTTCCGATGAAGAATTATTGCTCTTGTGAAGTTTAGTAGCTTCTAAAAAGAGATTTCTCTTGCTGTCTCAAAATCCCACTGCTGTGGCAACTTGAAGCCAAGCTTCTGCTTTTTGTCACGGTTTTTATAGTCTACATCACTTAAATCGTATAACAAACTCCTTTCCCTAACTAATTCAATTAACTTTTCCGTATTTGCAACCTCAGACATTACGGCGTTCTCGCGTTCTCTGTCTCGGTGGGAACTAACTCTTGGAACGCGACGTTCCGCTTTGACCGCCGCGGTCTAACTGCCCGCTGTGTGCGTTTTCGTATAGACTCATTCATTCCAAAGAACGCAGAACTCCGAACTCGGAACTCAGAACTCCCGATCGCTGTCTATCTGCGCGAGCTCTTAGCTTGGTCAAAAATTGTTTCGTATGTGCGGATGTCACGATGTTCAAAAAATCACGATCGCTTCCTTTGTGTGACGAAAGTTAGTCATACAAAATGTATGGGTAGCTTTCGTCACACAAAGGAATGAATTAAGTTTTGTTTTAATTAAAGCTCTTAACTATGTGCATTTTTTTTGCAATCGACCCATAATAATACTAGGTCGATGCAGAGTCAGCCACCGGCTATAGCTGGGTTGATAATGCACGCTGTTGTATGGGAACCTTGCACTTTGTGACTATGCGCTGAAACTTGGCACAGTTGATCCTTAGGTGGTCTTGAGTGAATTCAGACCGGTAGACGTCGAGAACCACCGCGCATTTAGTGGGGGGGAGGGGGGGAAGGTCGACGCTGCCGCGCTTTAATTAATGCAACATTTCTCTAAAACTATACATAATATGGCATGTGATATATCATTTTCGGATAAATTAAAGATGAGAAATCTATTTTTTGGACAAAAATAATGCACTTTTTAACTAAAAAAATTAAAAAAGTAGAAAAAACTGAAAAACGTTATGTGTGTTTTTTTATATAGTTGCCAATTATTTCAAAACTATAACAGTAATCTCAAAACAAAAAATATAGTCGTAAAGTTAATCTTATGTAGTTTTTAAAAATATATAGTTTATTATATATATCTGTTGATACATGGGAGATAATAAATAATATCAAGCGTAAGTCAGGGCGATCTCAATGCATGATCGTCCGTGAAGTAGGGTTTAGGTACTGTGTTAAGCAACATTTCTCTAAAACTATACATAATTTATGGCATGTGATTTATAATTTTCGGTTAAATGAAGGATGAGAAATCTATTTATTTAACAAAAATAATGCACTATTTTAACAAAAAAGGTATTAAAAAGTGGGCTAAACTGAAAAATGACATTTGTGTTTTTTACATACTTTCCAATTATTTTAAAAGTATAACAGAAATCTCAAAACAAATAATATAAACATAAAGTTAAACTAATTTAGTTTCTAAAAATATACAGTTTATTATATATATCTGTTGATACATGGGAGATAATAAATAATATCAAGCGTAAGTCAGGGCGATCTCAATGCATGATCGTCCGTGAAGTAGGGTTTAGGTACTGTGTTAAGCAACATTTCTCTAAAACTATACATAATACGGCATGTAATATATCATTTCCGGATAAATTAAGGATGAGGAATCTATTTTTTTAACAAAAAATGCACTTTCTAACTAAAAAAAATGAAAAAGTAGAAAAAACTGAAAAACGTTATATGTGTTTTTTTATATAGTTTTCAATTATTTTAAAACTATAACAGTAATCTCAAAACAAAAAATATAGTCGTAAAGTTAAACTTATCTAGTTTTTAAAAATATATATTTTATTATATATATCTGGTGATACATGGGAGATAATAAATAATATCAAGCGTAAGTCAGGGCGATCTCAATGCATGATCGTCCGTGAAGTAGGGTTTAGGTACTGTGTTAAGCAACATTTCTCTAAAACTATACATACATAATATGGCATGTGATTTATAATTTTCGGTTAAATGAAGGATGAGAAATCTATTTTTTTAACAAAAATAATGCACTTTTTTAACAAAAAAGGTATTAAAAAATGGGCTAAACTAAAAAATGACATTTGTGTTTTTTACATACTTTCCAATTATTTTAAAAGTATAACACTCGACACTACGGATCAGCAAAAAGAGGATTATGACATTTTCTTCCACGCGGATGAAGTTCTAGTGCCAAAATATATTAATTTTGTAGAGTATTTCTAGTTTCCTTCTTGCATAACGTAACGTCGGAGAAGTCTCGGGTGGCTCACAAAGGAAACTTCACACATTCCGGTGCAAATATATATGAATTGCGTATAATATTTCTAGCTTCCTTCTTGCATAACGCGGTCCATGTGGTCGGAGCAGTCTCGGGTGGCTCACAAAGGGAACTTCGGGTGGCTCGCCACGCGTGACTTCCACTAAGAATTCTAAATTGGAAATATATTATGTAACCTATACCTGGATCGCGGGAACATAGTAACTGACCGGGCGAGTGATCTCCGCACAGACAGAGAATGGTCAGAGTTCCGCGTTCTAGTGACCGTTGACCGCTCAAGAGTTCCGACGCACACAAGTGGCGTTCAAATTCTCGCGTTCTAGTTTCGTGTGCGTGTTTGTACATGCAACATGTCAATAGAAAGTTCATCTTCCGATGAAGAATTATTGCTCTTGTGAAGTTTAGTAGCTTCTAAAAAGAGATTTCTCTTGCTGTCTCAAAATCCCACTGCTGTGGCAACTTGAAGCCAAGCTTCTGCTTTTTGTCACGGTTTTTATAGTCTACATCACTTAAATCGTATAACAAACTCCTTTCCCTAACTAATTCAATTAACTTTTCCGTATTTGCAACCTCAGACATTACGGCGTTCTCGCGTTCTCTGTCTCGGTGGGAACTAACTCTTGGAACGCGACGTTCCGCTTTGACCGCCGCGGTCTAACTGCCCGCTGTGTGCGTTTTCGTATAGACTCATTCATTCCAAAGAACGCAGAACTCCGAACTCGGAACTCAGAACTCCCGATCGCTGTCTATCTGCGCGAGCTCTTAGCTTGGTCAAAAATTGTTTCGTATGTGCGGATGTCACGATGTTCAAAAAATCACGATCGCTTCCTTTGTGTGACGAAAGTTAGTCATACAAAATGTATGGGTAGCTTTCGTCACACAAAGGAATGAATTAAGTTTTGTTTTAATTAAAGCTCTTAACTATGTGCATTTTTTTTGCAATCGACCCATAATAATACTAGGTCGATGCAGAGTCAGCCACCGGCTATAGCTGGGTTGATAATGCACGCTGTTGTATGGGAACCTTGCACTTTGTGACTATGCGCTGAAACTTGGCACAGTTGATCCTTAGGTGGTCTTGAGTGAATTCAGACCGGTAGACGTCGAGAACCACCGCGCATTTAGTGGGGGGGAGGGGGGGAAGGTCGACGCTGCCGCGCTTTAATTAATGCAACATTTCTCTAAAACTATACATAATATGGCATGTGATATATCATTTTCGGATAAATTAAAGATGAGAAATCTATTTTTTGGACAAAAATAATGCACTTTTTAACTAAAAAAATTAAAAAAGTAGAAAAAACTGAAAAACGTTATGTGTGTTTTTTTATATAGTTGCCAATTATTTCAAAACTATAACAGTAATCTCAAAACAAAAAATATAGTCGTAAAGTTAATCTTATGTAGTTTTTAAAAATATATAGTTTATCATATATATCTGTTGATACATGGGAGATAATAAATAATATCAAGCGTAAGTCAGGGCGATCTCAATGCATGATCGTCCGTGAAGTAGGGTTTAGGTACTGTGTTAAGCAACATTTCTCTAAAACTATACATAATTTATGGCATGTGATTTATAATTTTCGGTTAAATGAAGGATGAGAAATCTATTTATTTAACAAAAATAATGCACTATTTTAACAAAAAAGGTATTAAAAAGTGGGCTAAACTGAAAAATGACATTTGTGTTTTTTACATACTTTCCAATTATTTTAAAAGTATAACAGAAATCTCAAAACAAATAATATAAACATAAAGTTAAACTAATTTAGTTTCTAAAAATATACAGTTTATTATATATATCTGTTGATACATGGGAGATAATAAATAATATCAAGCGTAAGTCAGGGCGATCTCAATGCATGATCGTCCGTGAAGTAGGGTTTAGGTACTGTGTTAAGCAACATTTCTCTAAAACTATACATAATAGGGCGTGTGATTTATAATTTTCGGTTAAATGAAGAATGAGGAATCTATTTTTTTAACAAAAAATGCACTTTTTAACAAAAAATATATTAAAAAGTGGGCTAAACTGAAAAATGACATTTGTGTTTTTTACATACTTTCCAATTATTTTAAAAGTATAACAGAAGTCTCAAAACAAATAATATAAACATAAAGTTAAACTTATTTAGTTTCTAAAAATATATAATAAATAATATTGAGCGTAGGTCAGGGTGATCTCAATGCATGATCGTCCGTGAAGTAGGGTTTAGGTACTGTGTTAAGCAACATTTCTCTAAAACTATACATAATTTATGGCATGTGATTTATAATTTTCGGTTAAATGAAGGATGAGAAATCTATTTATTTAACAAAAATAATGCACTATTTTAACAAAAAAGGTATTAAAAAGTGGGCTAAACTGAAAAATGACATTTGTGTTTTTTACATACTTTCCAATTATTTTAAAAGTATAACAGAAATCTCAAAACAAATAATATAAACATAAAGTTAAACTAATTTAGTTTCTAAAAATATACAGTTTATTATATATATCTGTTGATACATGGGAGATAATAAATAATATCAAGCGTAAGTCAGGGCGATCTCAATGCATGATCGTCCGTGAAGTAGGGTTTAGGTACTGTGTTAAGCAACATTTCTCTAAAACTGTACATAATTTATGGCATGTGATTTATAATTTTCGGTTAAATGAAGGATGAGAAATCTATTTATTTAACAAAAATAATGCACTATTTTAACAAAAAAGGTATTAAAAAGTGGGCTAAACTGAAAAATGACATTTGTGTTTTTTACATACTTTCCAATTATTTTAAAAGTATAACAGAAATCTCAAAACAAATAATATAAACATAAAGTTAAACTAATTTAGTTTCTAAAAATATACAGTTTATTATATATATCTGTTGATACATGGGAGATAATAAATAATATCAAGCGTAAGTCAGGGCGATCTCAATGCATGATCGTCCGTGAAGTAGGGTTTAGGTACTGTGTTAAGCAACATTTCTCTAAAACTATACATAATAGGGCGTGTGATTTATAATTTTCGGTTAAATGAAGAATGAGGAATCTATTTTTTTAACAAAAAATGCACTTTTTAACAAAAAATATATTAAAAAGTGGGCTAAACTGAAAAATGACATTTGTGTTTTTTACATACTTTCCAATTATTTTAAAAGTATAACAGAAGTCTCAAAACAAATAATATAAACATAAAGTTAAACTTATTTAGTTTCTAAAAATATATAATAAATAATATTGAGCGTAGGTCAGGGTGATCTCAATGCATGATCGTCCGTGACGTAGGATTTAGTTAATGTTTTAGACACACAAAAAGTGCATATATTGTATTGTTTATGTGTCTTAGTATTTTAAATGAAACTACGCAATTGAAATTAATTTATTGCAAGTCTGTCCATGTAGGCTCCCAGTTGTTGTTGACCTTCGTCCAACACCAAGTAGTTACCCCAAGTGCGTGATAACTGACACCCAAACGCCCACCTCTTGATAAATGCTGATACAAAGTGGCTTTGGTCGGTGGGAGGTGTTCTATATGCTGGTCTATCTTGGTAAAAATATATAGGTATATGGGGCTCATTCACTGAAGTACATGAAGCTGATCTGAAATAATAAGTATGATATACAATATTCTTTTTTAAGTTTTGGGATCCTATTATTCTATTATATCAGTTTTAAAAGCAGAAAAACTGACCTATCATATGATGTTAAGACCTATTTTTCGATGGAAGCCATTACCTCCTCAATGCATTGCTTGATCAATAACTCGAAACCTACAGTAGGTCAGGAAAGGCTTCCATGCTTGAAAAGCACTTCTCTTTCGAAATCTCTTTAGTAAATTAAGAAAATACAGGTGTTTTATACAGATTTGTTTATTTACAGGGCCACAGAGAGCAAGAGTATTAAGATACCCTCTTTCACGCATTCACAGGATGTGATACGGTATCTTGGTTCAATGGTAAAGGTAAGAGAAGTGCTTTTGAAGCTTGGGAAACCTTTCCTCCATGACCTCTTTCTTCTTCGTTGGTTTCACTCTTGGTAGAGTGGTCGTGGTCATCATTTCAGATATTGGTGATAGGCTTCACGACACGCCGCCATTCTTACCTGATAGCCGCCTTCTTCGTGCATTCGTGTAGCAACGATGATGCATTTATTGCAGCTTTTATTTAGTTTGTCCATAACATAGGTGATCTTCTTCGTGGCCTGGTACCCTCAACCTTTCCGTGGACCAGAAGCGCTCAATAGCCTCCGCCCCCCGGCGGCATACGTGGCCAAAGAAGGTGGTACGATACTGCACTAAAGACGATAAACGCTGCTTGATGCCAAGTTTTCGAAGTATAGAATCGTTGGTACGGAATTCAGTCCATAATACTCCAAGCATTCTCGTCCAACACCACATCTTTAGGGCGTCTATCTTCTTCTCCTCAACTTCCTGCAGGGTCGACGTTTCTGCGGCGTACAGGAATATGGGAAATACAAGTGCCCGAACGAGCTGGTTTTTAGTGTCTTCGTGTTTGTTGCGATTCCTTCATATAGTATAAATATGTAATTTGTTTATTGTTAATTGTGCAATAAAAAAAATCTTATCTATCTTATACATATATTCCAGACCTAACTGTAGGTTTCGAGTCAGCAATCGAGGGCCGTATTGCGGAGGTAATAGCTGTTATCAAAAAATATGTCGTAACATATTATTATATGATAGGTCAGTTTTTCTGCTTTTGAAAATATTTAGGATCTCAAAACTTAAACCAGAATATTGTATATCATAATTATTATTTCAGATCAGCTTCGCGTACGTCAGTGAATGAGTGCCGTATAGCCCACTTTTAATATCTTTTTTGTTAAAAAAGTGCATTATTTTTGTTAAAAAATAGATTCATCATCCTTCATTTAACCGAAAATTATAAATTTCATCCCTATTATGTATAGTTTTAGAGAAATGTTGCTTAACACAGTACCTAAACCCTACTTCACGGACGATCATGCATTGAGATCGCCCTGACTTACGCTTGATATTATTTATTATCTCCCATGTATCAACAGATATATATAATAAACTGTATATTTTTAGAAACTAAATTAGTTTAACTTTATGTTTATATTATTTGTTTTGAGATTTCTGTTATACTTTTAAAATAATTGGAAAGTATGTAAAAAACACAAATGTCATTTTTTAGTTTAGCCCATTTTTTAATACCTTTTTTGTTAAAAAAGTGCATTATTTTTGTTAAAAAAATAGATTTCTCATCCTTCATTTAACCGAAAATTATAAATCACATGCCATATTATGTATGTATAGTTTTAGAGAAATGTTGCTTAACACAGTACCTAAACCCTACTTCACGGACGATCATGCATTGAGATCGCCCTGACTTACGCTTGATATTATTTATTATCTCCCATGTATCACCAGATATATATAATAAAATATATATTTTTAAAAACTAGATAAGTTTAACTTTACGACTATATTTTTTGTTTTGAGATTACTGTTATAGTTTTAAAATAATTGAAAACTATATAAAAAAACACATATAACGTTTTTCAGTTTTTTCTACTTTTTCATTTTTTTTAGTTAGAAAGTGCATTATTTTTGTCCAAAAAATAGATTCCTCATCCTTAATTTATCCGGAAATGATATATTACATGCCGTATTATGTATAGTTTTAGAGAAATGTTGCATTAATTAAAGCGCGGCAGCGTCGAACTTCCCCCCCTCCCCCCACTAAACGCGCGGTGTCTATCGACGTCTACCGGTCTGAATTCACTCAAGACCACCTAAGGATCAACTGTGCCAATTTTCAGCGCATAGTCACAAAGTGCAAGGTGTCGTGCACTAACACCCCAGCTACTAAGCTTGCACCATAGATTGGAGCGGAGTTGTGCTATCTTCGATTTGTATAACGCAGTAACTACAAAATAAACTACAACAGAAAGTTGAAAGAAATAATAATTTAGGTATTTAGAAAAGTTTATGGAAAATATTAATATAGAAATAAATTTTTGATGATGATTTAAATTGACTGGCGTTCAGATAGCTCTACCAAACGATTCAGGGGCCCAATTCGAGAATGCCGTTGGAGATATCTCCAAACGTCAAATCTCCATTAGATAACAGTTATATCGCCATTGAACTGTCATTTAAATGCGATGAGCTTAAAAGTGACATATCTCATCTCAATTTTGGAAATACGAAGGCGATAATGATTGTCAAAAATGTTATTCATGTATATAAATTTCTGTTTTGAACGAAACGTAACGGACCAATTTCACGTACTATGCGGTCAATTTAAAGTATGCGCCTGTTATTTATGCCGTCACATACAAAGGAAACGAAAATTTTGCGCGTCCGAATTGACGAAGTTGCGATATCGCCACTTGTCAAGTAGGCACACGTCAAAAGTGACGAATGGCGATGAAAATTAGAGATCTCCATTATATCTCTAAAATTGGTCGAATACCCCCCCAGCTCTGTGCGATTTTCAGCCAATTTCTTCTTTTCGTTGATTTTTTTGACTCGTGCGAAAGGAAATCCAGGCTCGAAGAATAAACCATTGATGTTTCGGACTCTGGAAAGCGCAACATAAGACATGCCTAATGCAAATTCAGTGTCTCCAATGTTTACAACTGCTTGATCTAGAGTTAAGCCTTGAGAACGGTGAATGCTTATTGCATATGCAATCTGTATGGGAAATTGCTTCTTTGAGAACGTTGTTGAGCCTTTCCTGAATGAAACTGTCACTGGTGGTATTGGATATGTTGCAGTTCTGGAGTTGCGGACCTGAATATGATGCAAATTCCACCATAATGCAAATTGGAAAATCGTCACTGAAACGGTTGTCTTCGCGGTGATTGTACACAATGTCTACAACTTTACCAATTGTTCCATTGCACAAACCCGCAGCAGTGAATAAATTTTGCCTTAGTATGACTTGGGCCCCTTCACACAAATACAGCTCAGATGCTAATCCTCTAGCGTCATCAGAAGATGCTGTTGCAGCCCTTGGGTCGTTGTGGATGGCGTTGATTCGAACAACAGGGTGGCCGACGTTCCTCAACTTATCAAGATTGAACGACTCGATTTCTTTGTTTGTTGAAATCAATCGAATTACATCTCGTGTTGAGGATACTGAAGCTTGATGCTTTGAGATGAATCTGGTTTCGATCAACTTGTAGTCAGCAACTGTGACCTCACCTACCGCCAATCTCTGCAAACAATCCCTGAATTGCTTCTGATCTTCACCCACTTGCCTCATGATTTGTTTCAACACAAAAACTTTTTTGATGTTACGATAAGCAATTTGGCCTTGTACTGCGACTGTGTTTGAGCTCCGAGGAGTGCCATATAGGGGAACGTCACCGACAGGTTGAATAGAATAGAATGGAATAGAATATTCTTTATTGCACACCTCAACAGGAAATAAATACAAACAAAATCAGATTAGAATAACATTCAATAGAGGTAAACAACAGGCGGCCTTATCGCTAAAGAGCGATCTCTTCCAGACAACCTTTGGGTAGCGAAATTAAATAAAAACGTCAGAAATGAGTAGGCGATGCAAAAGTAATCATGGATTCTGTGGAAAAAAAACTACTAAAATAATACATAAATAAACGTACATAAAATACCAAAAAAAAAAAATATATATGCACAAATAAACCTACTTAAACATACATAACATAGGCATATACATATAAAATAATATTAGTAACGAACCACACTTCATGTCGGTCACAATACCAAAAAATTAAAGAAGGGACAAATAATGTTCTTTAAGGAGTGTTTTAAAATTGGCAACGGATTGGCTACGTTTTAAGTCTACAGGCAGAGAGTTATACAACAAAGTAGCCTGGAAAGTAAAAGAGCTGTTGTAGAATTCAGAGGAGGAAGAGGGGACAGCCAGAAGCAAATTTTGAAGTTGATTGAAATCGCCAAAGAAAACAACAATGTATCCACCCATGGTCTTGCTTGCCGCAGCCGATAAAATATATTTGCCTTTGTACTCGTTTGCCGGCTTTTGGCTTTAAGTTAACTTAATTCTCTTTTCGTCAGTGTGTAGTCTAGTGGTCTAGGTATGTTAATTCATGAGGAAAATAAGAATCAGTCAAATACATACGTAAATATTCGCTTTCGGAATAGTCAAAACTTACATGTTACACTAATTGTCACCTTTGATATTGAAGCTTGTCTATGAAAAAGTTGCGCGCGCTTTTCACTTACAAAGTCCATTCGAGTCGATCCATGGGAGCTTTTTGTTTTTTATCATAACTTTTTAAATAAGAACAATTTCAAAATTTTCTCTTCGTCACGACCTAGCGAAATTTAATTTGTGCATTTTAAAACAAAAATTTTTAAAATCGGTTGAGAACTCGCTGAGATCTGCGCATTGTTACAAAGTCCATTCGAGTCGATCCATGGGAGCTTTTTGTTTTTTTATCATAACTTTTTAATTAAGAACAATTTCAAAATTTTCTCTTCGTCACGACCTAGCGAAATTTAATTTGTGCATTTTAAAACAAAAATTTCCAAAATCGGTTGAGAACTCGCTGAGATCTGCGCATTGTTACAAAGTCCATTCGAGTCGATCCATGGGAGCTTCGCTCGCTTCGCTCGCTCCGCTCCAATGAATGGCGTTGCAATTTGCAATATACCGGGTGTTTCCTGTAATAGGAGCGATAAATTAAAACATGGATTCTTCGCTTGAAACTGGACAACATTTGTTAAGCAACTTCTGAAAATAACGTGTATTAAATGATATTTTGTAGAATAATGTTTTGACAAAGAAGCAATGTACTGCGAAATGTCCGATATTAGTAGAGTGACAGCTATGTCAATGCTCAGGGAATGTCAATGTTGGACGACGTACATCGAAAATACTATTTAATTTGTTTGAAATAATAATATTCCGAAAGTTTTTTTAAAGGTGCTGAACAAATGTTGTTCAATTTGAAGAGTAGAATCTATATTTTAATTTATTGCTCCTATTACAGGATACACCTGGTATAGATAAAATGTCCACCTATGTTCTTTAATTACATATTATTTAGTTACTATTAAAATAAAATTTAATAAGTATTTCGGACGCCGGACGACTTGTGGGCCAAAAAAACCACAGAGTGAAACTCGACTCGGAGACGCGGCATACCTCGTAGGCGATGGCCGGATGACTTGGTCTCATTTTTGAAGGACTGGCCCGATACAGCTCAAAACCGCGACCGATGGTAAAAGAGGGGGAAGCATTTGCCAAGCAGTGGGACATAATAGGCTCATAATATAAGTATTTTACTTTGACTCCTAGAGACCTTAAACATCTCTAAGAATATTGTTCGTTTAATTTTGACTGCATCTCTATTGAATCGCTGCAAAAAGTCGTATGCTACCTCCGTACCTCCCTACAGTGCGACCAAAAAAAGTAAAAATTAAAAAGTGGCAATACTGTAGTGTCGTTCCCGTTTTCTTATATTGATTAGAAAGGGAGGACACTACAGTATTGCCACTTTTTAATTTTTACTCTTTTTGGTCGGACTGTAAAGTGTGAGATAGCCTCCCTCGATCGCAGCTTGTTCCGCGATGCTTTCGTGGACTGGGCGCCTTTTTGTTGAAACACACGTTTTTAATTGGATTTCGGAATATTTCCTAAAAGTCCGGTACTTACTCTGCCTGAGCTCGAAATGTTACAAATATCAAAGGTATCTTTAACAAAATGTATCCACGAGAGTGATACAGTTGGAATACTTTATAAATTACCCAGGAGTGCCAGCGATATTGCCATAAAACAGATATTGCATTCGACTTTAGTTACGAAAATGAACTCTGCATTATATGAACTTACAAAAATTAATAGGCATAGTACGATATAAAAGAGTAGAAATTTAAAAGTGGCAATACTGTAGTGTCGTCCCTTTTTAATCAATTTAAGAAAACGCGAGGACACTACAGAGGCAACTTTTAAATTTCTCCACTTCCTTATCGGGCTGTACACTAAGCAAATAAATATTTATGATTTTATTTTAATCAAAGTATCAAATGGGTGAAAGTTTCACCCCATATGTCCTTGATATGGTTCAAGTGTTTTAAAAAAAATCTAATCCCTGTTTATTCCAGAACTTGACGTTTTTGAGTTCATCCTACTCAGAATCGATAGCATTTTAAATGCGAATAAAAAAAATGTCGTAAAATTTGTATGGGAATTTTCATTTCCACTACGTAACGCTAAAAAAAGTTAATACTCAAACGTGATGTAATAGAACGGTCTTTAGGACACTTTTATTTATTCTTTGCGTTGAAAATACTAATGATACTGACGTAAGATAAACCCGAAAACGTCAAATTCTGGGAGAAGCAGGAATTCGGGTTTTATTTGGAAAACACTCTCAAACCACTACCAATGTCATTCCAATCAAATTCGGTCCCTGTTTTCGGTGTACAGTATAGTTAGAAAGGCAGATGCGGGATCGAAGTGCGAGAAAGCAAACAAACAGAGAGTGCTGCCGTAAATATGCAGATTGAATTTGCTTCTACGAAACCACAGAATAAAGATACTATAGAAGCTATTGACCCGACGGGACGTGTCACAAATTGTGACACGAAAGGATCATGGGCAAATTTGTATATACGCTGGACCAAGACCCAACAGAGAAGAGTAAGTTATTGATTCTATGAAGATACTGGTAAGTACAGTCCGACCAAAAAGTGTAGAAATTAAAAAGTGGCAATACTGTAGTGTCATCCCTGTTTTCTTAGATTGATTAGAAAGGGAGTACAGTACTGCCACTTTTTAATTTCTACTCTCTTTCTCTTTTCATGTGACGTCATAAAAATCAGTGCTCACAACAGTTTCTTTTAGTTTTTTTACAATTTAAAATAGTATAATGTCCAGAAGTTAGTCGTAGTTTATTTCGTTCCATGTGTGTTTAGTGGTGTGAATGAGACAATTTAGTTTCGCATATGAGTTTAGCATATGGGAAGTTGCGCCATATTTTTCAGTCATCATCACTGCCCCAGAGTCCAAAGATTTCGACCAATGCGTCCTTCCGGTCCTTATTTATGGGGCCGAGACGTGGACACTAACAAAAGGCCTCGTCCACAAATTCCAAGTTGCTCAGCGAGCTATGGAGAGGGCTCGGAGTTTCTCTGAAGGACAAAATCCGGAACCAAGAGATCCGACGGAGGACCAAAGTGACCGACATAGTCCTAAAGATATGCAAGTTGAAGTGGCAGTGGGCGGGGCATATTTGTCGTAGAGCCGATGGTCGATGGGGCAGACGAGTTCTCGAGTGGAGACCACGAACGACACGCCCTGTAGGACGGCCTCCCGCCAGGTGGACCGACGACCTGAAAAGAGTGGCGGGAAGCAGTTGAATGCGGAAAGCTGAGGATCGGGTATGGTGGCGTGAACTGGGGAAGGCCTATGTTCAGCAGTAGACGACTCCGGGCTGATGATGATGATGATGATAGGTGGTTATAGTCAAATACCGTATTATTGATCTATAGTGTGGATACTACGGATAGATATGCTTACAAACGTCAAATTCCTGTTTCTGGATAAACTTATCCATTGAATTGAAAGTGATCGTTCGTGTTTGAGTCGTATTTGTACCTATTATTGGACGCATGTGCGAACAGATAGCCCGTCAATCAGACTTTTCCGTTGTTTATATCAATCATAAGCCTGGGATTTTGCCGTTGTTTACTGTACCAGTCATTTTTGTAGTGAGTTGGTCTGGTAGTACGATTCGTTCAAGAACAGCAAGAGGCCAATTTCGAAGCTCAAATAGTTAATACAGTTCGTCGGCTCTCAGAGAAGAAAACCGTGATTTTCTTCTCAGTCTACCATGAGTTAACATGACCGTACTCACTAGCGACAGCGTGAACGATTTGTATGGAGAATAGTACAACGCCCTCTAGCGGTTACTTTGTAGAACTACAATACAATTCTCCGTACAAACCGTACGTACTCCGTTTACACAGTCGCTAGCGAATAGAGTCACTGTATCTCACATTGCTCACGGCGTACAGTATCGTTGTATATTGGATATACCTGTAACAACCCTCCCGAAGACCTGTTCTCCCTCAGTGACGAAGCCATTAAGTGGCTAACTAATCTTAATGTTGATTTGTAATTTTAAGCACTCGAGTTGTCTGATGCCACTGTATATGCCATACGATTAAATAAATAAACCTGTAACAAAATTGGTTTAAAATCCGTTCAGTCGTTTCGGCGTCATGAGAGGACAAGGAAAATTGTACGAACAGATGGCACTGTCCGGCTGGCGCCCTTCGCGCCCAAAGGAGCCCTGATAACCCCTCCATGGAAAACTTATTTTCGTTACAATTTAAATAAGTTATAATAATATCAGAGATGTACAACAACATCTGTAATAATCTTATTAAATCGTGCGACATATTTAATTACTATTAGCGCGCTGTCTTCTCGTCCAAGATACCTCAGTGCTTGAAGACAAAAGTCTTCAACCAGTGCGTATTACCGGTGATGACCTACGGAGCCGAGACGTGGTCTCTAACTATGGGCCTCTTAAGGAAGCTCAGAGTCACTCAGCGAGCTATGGAAAGGGCTATGCTCGGGATCTCTCTACGTGATCGAATCAGAAATGATGAGATTCGTAGACGAACTAATGTCACCGACATAGTAGCAAACAGGGTTAGCAAACTGAAGTGGCAATGGGCAGGGCACATAGCTCGAAGAACCGATGGCCGTTGGGGCAGAAAGGTTCTCGAGTGGAGACCACGTACCGGCAAGCGCAGCGTAGGACGGCCACCCGCAAGGTGGTCGGACGACCTGGTCAGGGCTGCGGGGACTCGCTGGATGCGGGTCGCTTCTATCCGGCCCATGTGGAAGTCAATTGAGGAGGCCTGTGTCCAGCAGTGGACGTCCTATGGCTGAAATGATGATGATGATGATGATTAGTGCGCTATTAGATTGGAGCGTCGATCGAAGAATCAGTGACGAAGTTACCGCGCCACTGTACGGGTAGCGGTCCCTGAAGAGCTCCATACGTGTTCGAAACATGTCGGGCCGTTAAACATCTGTAAATTCTGTAATGTACAACTTATTGTGACAAGGCAATAGTAAAGGAAGCATACAGTAAATGAACACCTGTATATAAACAAAGCATTGACGTAGATAGCGAGAGAGAGATTATAGCATGAAATAACAGAAGTATAATTACAGCAATACAAACTTTTACGCTTCCCCAACTTCCCTTTTCCCTGAATCCCCATTCAACTAGAATTCTCTTCAGAAGTTACAAGTTAAAACCATTAACAAAACTTTCCGAAGTCGGTCCATTCTTAACCGGGGCCGAATTATTCAGAGAGAGGTGTTAGAGTTTCAATCATTTCTTGAATAATCGCCCTTACCCTTTATTTGAATAACCTATTTACGATAATATTTGTTAAGCGGAAGATTCCATTAATATAAAAAAAAAACAATCGTTAATTTAAAATTGATTGACGATGCGGTTGGCTCGGTTTGTAGAGACCTGCCTACTGAGCCGGCGGTCCCGGGTTCGAATCCCGGCCAGGGCAAATATTTGAGTGATGAACTCGAATATTTGTGCTTGGGTCATGGTTGTTCTATGTACATATAAGTATATATTAGTATGTATATCGTCGTCTAGTACCCATAACACAAGCCTTCTTGAGCTTAATTTAGGACAAGATCGATTTGTGTTAGGTTGTCTGACAACATTGAGGAAACACGTTCAGAATGGGCAAGTCCAATACTACTTGTTCCGAAACACGCTGATTCAAGCGGAGAAAAGAAATGGAGATTAGTGATAGACTATAGAAAATTAAATGAAAAAATCGAAAACGATAAATTTCCATTACCAAATATAACGGAAGTATTAGATTCATTATCTGGAGCCATGTACTTCAGCACTTTAGACTTAAATCAAGGTTACTATCAAATAAAATTAGATCCGGAAAGTAGGAAGTACACAGCGTTTATCGCAGATAAACATTACCAAATGAAACGATTGCCAATGGGATTAAAAACAAGCCCAAATGCTTTTAGTAGGGCAATGACTATAGCTATGTCTGGACTAAACTATATGCAATGTATAGTTTATTTGGATGACATAATAGTCATGGGTAGAAACTTGCAGCAACACAATAAAAATTTAATAGACGTCTTTACAAGATTACGAAAAGTAAACTTTAAGTTAAATCCATTAAAATGTAACTTTTTACAAAAAGAAATTCTTTATTTAGGTCATGTGGTCACCCCACAAGGCATAAAACCCGATCCGAAAAAGATTTCGGTAGTACAAAAATATCCAATACCAAAAAATGCTGACGAGGTCAGACGTTTCGTAGCCTTCATAAACTATTATAGAAAATTTATCCCACATTTTTCCGAAATCGCGTACCCATTAAATAATTTATTAAAAAAAGATGTAGAATTTAATTGGACAAAAGAGTGTAGTCAGGCGTTTGACACATTAAAAACTGCGATAAGCAGTCCGCCTATATTACAATACCCAGACTTCTCAAGTGACAATGAGTTCACACTACACACAGACGCCTCGGGCATAGCCATAGGAAGTATATTATCAAATAAGAACGGATTACCAGTAGCGTACGCAAGTAGACCCTTGAATAAAGCAGAGAAAAAATACCCAACTATACAGAAAGAATTATTGGCAATAGTATGGGGAGTAAAATATTTCCGTCCGTACCTTTATGGGCGCAAATTTAGGGTAAAGAGTGATCATCGTCAATGATGTCCAAGGGTATGTGACGTTACTATCCCGTCACACACCACAATTTATTTGTATGGAAGCCCCCTTAAATATTTATTTTATTCTATTTATTAGTATTTGTTTTTAAAGCGGCAACAGAAATACATCATCTGTGAAAATTTCAACTGTCTAGCTATCACGATTCATGAGATACATCCTGATGACAGACGGACAGCCAGACAGACAGACGTACAGCGGAGTCTTAGTGATAGGGGCCCGTTTTATACCCTTTGGGTATGGAACCGTAAAAATAACGTTCTAAACTACTAAAGAAGGGCTTCGGTATCGATTCTCAACGTAATTTGAAACGATGGTGCCGATTATAAAGTCAGAATCTTTACGGCAGATGGCGCTACGATGCCACCCTAAGGCATATAAGGAAAGAAGCAACTGTTTCAAAAATTCTCTCGGCGCCTCGTCCGGAAGGATGAGGCGCGCCAGCGCCAAGACAAGCAAAGGGTCCCCATGGGCCCGCAGTCAATAATTAAAAAAAAAAAAAAATCAAAAATTCAATGCCTCGGGCATAGTTTGGTCTTAGTGGACAAAGCGCTCGTTTTGCACCTGAAAGCCGATGGGGTCGCAGGTTCGAATCCCGCCTGAGGTATTTTCTATTCAGCATCATGAGCTGTTTCGATCTAGGTAATTAGGAGCAAAAAAGTGTCCCAATATTTTTACTTTTAATTTCTATACAACCTACTATAGAGGTAATGGAATGGAAAAGAAAAATATATATGAACTTATTAGGACACCTTTTCTCCTAATTGGATTGAAAGAGTGAGGCGTACAGCAAAAAAGAAAAAAAATGGCCCGCCTACAGCGGTCAAATACCCTTAACTTAATATTTGTTTGAATACTCTGTTTCTTAAGGGAAAAGTCGGAAGTAAGCCTAACTTGATCCTGCCTCTTAATTTATTATTGAAAGGCAATCTGTGGGTTATTTTGATATTAACTTTAGTTAGCGGTTTGACTTGCCGAAAGTTTTAAGAGGCCATGTTCCTTTTGTTTATTTTTTTGTTATATATTTAGACAAATACATTGCAAATTTCAACCAGCTTATTAAAGTGCTTAATACAGTTCTAGAAGTAGGTAACATAGCTATTTCATGCTTTCATTGCGTGCAGACGAAAATAAGTTGACAAAAACCTGCTCTGCGAGAATTTCGACAATTTCCAGTAGTATTTGAAACAAACAAATCAATGAAAAGTTCAAACTGTAGGTTTCAAATATATACCAATAAATCGCAATGGCCCTGTTCTAAGTAGTAATATTGATAAAATGTTAAGAAAAATGTCTAAAATAATCAGCGGTTTGGATAACGGATAAAGAGCTTTAAATTACCCAAACAATAGGTACTCTACATTATGAGGAAAAATTTGTGATTGAAAAATTCATTTGATAAGTTCCTCATTATAAAAGAGCCTAATTAGTCACAGCGCAGAAAATCATCAGAACCTATGGCCGTTGGGGCAGACAGGTACTTGAGTGGCGACCGCGAACCGGAAGACGCAGCGTGGAATCCCAACAAGGCCCCGGCCCGACCTGGTTAGGATCGCTGGCAGAGTTAGGATGAGGGCGGCGCAAGACCGATCGTTGTGGAGAACTTTGGGGGAGGCCTTTGTCAAGCAGTGAACGTCTATCGGCTGATATGATGATATGATGAAGGCATTACTTTTTTTGAAACATGTCGAACTGTATCAGGGCTGGTTAGCCCTCACTACCAGTAGTCGGACTTTGTGTGGGAGTATAACCGGCTAATGGGATTATCTCCGCGCCACAGGAGTGCTATTGAAGGCATTACACGTTTGCTGTCCATTACTGGGTACTGTGCTTAGGGCTGCCATCTCCTAATTCGCCGAACCCGGACAAAGACTTAAAGAAACCCGGACATTTAGCGTAAATCGCGTTTTTTCCCCGGACGTGTCTGAAAATAATATTATTAAAAGAACAATCGCTATATTTTTCATTCTCATAAAAGTGTCCGGGTTTTCCCCGGACGCATTTAAAGAAACCCTCCCGGACGACCTCCAAACTAGGACAAATCCGGGGAAACCCGGACGGATGGCAGCCCTAGTCTGTGCTTAGCATGTCCATGACTGGTGCCGTCACCCCATACGGTATGACCATTTATTTTTTGACTCAAAACGGGACATTTATTTATTCAGGTTATCATCATCATCATCATCATCATCTCAGCCATAGGACGTCCACTGCTGAACATAGGCTTCCCCTTATTCAGGTCAATGAAAATAAAATCAGTTTTTTAATTTTTTTTTATTCACAAAAAAGTAAGTGTTTATACAGTTTGTTAGCTTAGTTATATTTATCAGAAGAACAAATTTGCTTTAGTATAGCTGGTGACGATTTCAAATAAGAATGAAATTCTTGGCACGTTTTTTTTTATATTCACTTTAGTTATCAACATCGCCTTTAGAACTGAAATTTGTAACTGGGTTTTCTCAGATGTCCACAATTTGTTCATCATAGAAAATACTCTTTCTACTGGAGCATTTGTAGCAGGCAAACATAAAAATATATTCAATTAATATAGAAACGTTTTCATGCTGAATATTGTTAGCGTGAAAGTGTTTGAATACTTCCACCCAACGAGTTTCCGCGGAAACATTTACATTATTCCATTCGGATACTTTTTGCAACGTAATATATTTAGACATCAATGAAAATTCATCAAAAACCTCTGTATCCTTATTACAGTCAATATATTCCTTTTCAATTAATATATCGAGAGATTTTTGAACGTCTTCCCATGCAGGGACCTTTTTTAAATCTGCCCAATAAAATATCTCCATTTCTTTGGTAAGAAAGCAAGTCCACTGCTCCAGGTATTCACAGCTTGTTTTATAAAATTCTGTAGCTGTCCTTAACACAAACTCTTCATCTATATCAGTACCATTTTTTTTCAATTTCACCGTTAATTGACGGACCGTAAATGGAATAAATTGATTGGTCTGTTTCTGAGTCAAATTGTCTTTTAGTTGATTGACTTCTTTTGCAGCTTCAATTGCCGATACAGTCTGACCTTCAAGTTTCAATACAGCTTGATGAAAACTTGCTGACTGAGCGTGTAAAAAATAAAGCCACAATTCGGCTGTGGGATCCTCAAAAAAGCTTTTTAGCATCAGGGGACATTTTTCAATACTCAAAAAGTAGTTTTTTAATGGATGATACATTTTTAAAACCCTTTCCAAGGCAGACATAAGAGCAAGCCATCTGGTTTTGCTATAGCCGAGCATTTGTTGATATTCCGTTTCAGTTTCGGCGCAAAACTCCTTTAGACCTTCAACTCGAACCGTGTAAATATAAAAAAATGAATATATTTTCACAATAATACTTTCATAATCTAAGGGTAGCCCGTCTGCAGCAGATTTTATTGCATTGTGACTTACATGGGCACCACATCCAATGCCTATTAATGGCTTTTTTAAAAATGATTGTAATTTCGTTAACACATTGTTAGTTCCTCGTCTAGCCGCGCCGCCAAAATTGACATTGGCATTGTCCCCACAAAATGCACGACTTTTGCTGTCAAATTCTTATCTGTCAACACTTGGCTTAAATAATTGACAATGATATCAGAAGTCTCACCTGGTTGGTCTTGGAGATCTAAAATTTTTACTTGCACACCTACGTAAGGTTGAAAAAAACGCACTACAATAGGGTATATTTTCTTGTTACCGTGGTTTGAAGCGTCGTTTAGTATTGTAATACAATTGGACTTATCAAGATCGTCTTTTAATTCTCTCATCGCTGCAGGCGCCAAAACATTTACTATAATAGCTTCTGATTTCGTACGCGCGCATGTAAATTTGGGATCAAAACATGATTGAATTAATTTCGATGCACAATCATTAGAGCGAAAACTGTGGTTTTCTTGTATCGTGTGATAAGCCCAGACGCCTTCTGCCGCGGCGATATCTAAATCCTGTGAAGTTGATGCGTTCGATTTCTTGAAATAGTTTAACATCGAAGAACTCGAAGCGGCGGCTCGATCGGCATTTTTATGTTTTTCAGACTTTAAATGCTGTTCAATATCACCGGCACCACTGTGGGAAACACTAAATTCTGTACGACACTTTTCACATCTGACATCTGACGGAGTATTTATTTGCTTGATAAACGGATATTTTGCTTGTAAGCTAATATTGAACAAACACTTGCGTTTCGGCATTTTAACTTATGCTTGAATCCAAAACAAAAGAAGTTTAAGTCGTTTACTCTACACGAGTATCTACTCGTGTCTCATGTAAGAGTACAACTACTAACAACAAACGAATAACAATAAAATAACGAGAAGTGGGTATGCGTATGCGAGAGTAAAATCTGTCAAACACGTCAACAAAATGCGCGCGATGACGTCTTGGCCAATCACGGCTTAGGTCGCATTGACGCGCGGTCTCGCTCTCGCACACCGCTCGCTATCGCTCGCGTCCGAAAACGGGACAATTTTGCGTCCCAGAGTTCATTACGGGGACACCGGGACTCGTAATTATAAAAAGGGACAGTCCCGTTCAAAACGGGACGTCTGGTCACGTTACCCATACCCTAATTTTATGAAATCCGTCAGAAGCACGCTTCGAAGTTCAAACCTGACCTACGTTTCACGAGTGATTAATCACACGCTTAAGGAAAAACCTTAAATAAACTCAAAGCGGGAAAAAAAACGCAAGTCAGCAATCTGAGCCATCTGAGCCAGTAATGACGGCTTAGCGAGCTGATTATACAGCGTGTATATTTGATATACCCGCAAACGTTACGGGGTCTTAGTATAGGGCCTTTACTTTAGGGAATTTACGGATCAATATCTTAATAAGTGCCTATACTATAGGCACTTATTAAGATATTGATCCGTAAATTATTTAAAAAAATCTAACTTTTTTTCCACATATTTTCCATTTCAACGCGCAATGTATTTGTTTGTGGTTGTTTGTTGACACTTAACATAGTGATGTTACAACTGTCACTAGTAATAACTACGGCATACATTGGTGCTCAGAAAATTGACAAAAATGATTACGCTATTGTAGTTAACGCTAAATTAATTATTGTTATAAATATCAGATTATAGCACTAAAATCTCCGTCTGGCTACAATTTGCGATAATATCAAATATACACGCTGTATACTATTGACCGAGCGAGCGAAGTGACTCTGTTTCAACTTGGGCCAAAATTATTTTATATATTCAAGACTTTTTTTTTTTTTTTTTTTTTTTTTTTCCACGATGTTTAGTTTTTCCATGAGGTGTGCAATAATAGTACATTACGAGACGCCGGGTAAGGAGGGCTTGCCTAGGTATAGACGTAGGTACGGTAGTACGAATAGTGACAGGAAGCTGGCAAGCCATTTTCACGGCTAAGACATGCATAGAGCTTTTCTCAAGCATATGCAATGAAAAAAAAAAACACCACTAAAAAAAAATACAATTCCGTGTTTAGCTTGTTTATGAACACAGTACTTCCCCGCCTAGGCCCTGTAAAAGTAAAATTTATGGAAACTACCCGTTCATTTATTTATTTATTTATACGTAAATATAAACTAAAGAATAAAGGTGTACAGTATACTTGCCAGATGGGTCTAATTTTCAAATTGTTTTATTTGAATAATATTAATAAATAAATAAATATCATGGGACAATCATACACAAATCGACCTAGTCCCAAACTAAGCAAAGCTTGTGCTATGGGTACTAGACGACGATATACATAATATATAAATACATAGATAACATCTATGACCCAGGAACAAATATTCGAGTTCATCACACAAATATTTGCCCCGGCCGGGATTCGAACCCGGGACCTCCGGCTCAGTAGGCAGGTGTCTGCAAACTGCGCCAACCGCGTCAATGTGTGACAGTCGCGGAAACCGGAGAAAATAACAACCTCTGGGCTTCGCTGTAGTCGTATAAAAATTAGTATAAAGTTTCTAGTACAAACAAGGCATAATACAACGGCAAGCCATAATCCTGACTATCATTTAGGCTATTTTATTACCCTGGAATCAACCTACCACAGGTTTTCGTGGTTTCAAGATTAACATAACGATTTTCTCGTGTATTTGGGTCATAGTCAGATTTAGGATCGAGTCTTTCCTGTCGACATAAGCGAAATTAAGGATTCCAGGGCCTTATTTTCTGATAAAACTCGTATTAAAACAACTAAAGAACATTCCCTCTTCTGTAGTCCGATGTAATAGCAATATAACCTGGATTTATACAAGCTCTTAACTTTTGACCATCGGAGGGGCGACTAATGGGCGACTATATTGTTTTTTGAACTGACTATGACCCATTTAGACAAAGTATGTTGATTGAAATCATACAGTCTAAGTAATAACCTAAATGATAATCAGCCTTGAAACCACAAAAACCTAGCACAGGTTTTAGCAAGGTTACCAGATTACCTAGGAAGTTCCGAGAAAACACCGCTCATTCCAATGAAATTTTCCCAACAAGCGAGAGGGGCGCGGGGTATCAACTGTTTCAGCAATGATAGCAGACTCTGTCTCCTCGTCGACGTACATATATCTGATATAAGGCCGTGATATAGCTGATATATTGCTAGATTGGGGACATAGCAATGATTCGTCGAATCGCAACAGAAAAAAAGAAAAGCGCAAAGAAAAACTCAAAAAAAAAACAAGAATAATACCACAGACCATAATAATACAATGTAAAGCGCTAAAAAGGACTAGGAACCTAGAGACTCAGAAAAATCAAAAATAAATACATAAACTACAATTATAGAGGTGCTGGTAACCTTGAAACCACAAAAACCTACCACACCTAGGAAATACCGAGAAAAATCCGCCCGTTGCACTGAAATTTTCCCAACAAGCGGAAGGGGCGTAAGTACAACCACAAAGACCTACCACAGGTTTATGTGGTTTCAAGGTTACCAGATTACCTAGATAATTCCGAGAAAATGCCGCCCGTTGCACTGAAATTTTCCCAACAAGCGAGAGGGGCGCGGGGTATCAACTGTTTCAGCAATGATAGCAGTCTCTGTCCCTACGTCGACGGGGCCGGTCGTGCTCTCGCGGTCCTCTCAGAAAACACTCGTATTAATTTAACATAAACAAATTTGCTTTCCGATCAGATATGTGATTAGTGCTTGTGGTTTTTCTGTTGAAGTGTTTTTGTTGTGTTTGGTGTGAGGTGAATTCCGGGTGAGTCTGGAATATTTATTAAATTGTTTGGACGTTTAATACAAAAATACTTTATTGCACACTAACAAGACAATAGGGGCTTTAATCGCTAAAGAGCGAAAACAGAATTAAACAGGAAAGAGAAGGTGGTGAGATAAGACTTTAAATCATATGGAAAATAACAAATTAATGTTATAAAAACATTAAAGGTTAGTTATAAAATTTAGTTGGATTTATAGCTTTATGATATAAATATGTTTACACTGATGTCACTTTGTTACTCGTAGAGTGATAATAAGCTCATCGCTCATATGACGAATTCTTAACGTGCATACCGAAAAGGTGGTTATTAAACTTTTGTTAGATGTTTGATAAAATATTCAGCTTGAGATACGGTTATATTTCAATTTAATGAGTTTTTATGGAAATATATGGAAGCTCATATTCGAAGGGTCAGAGTATATCCTAAAAAAACTCTTTTGGATGCATCTATCCAACTGAAAACTTATTTTTTTACCAAGTTTATTGATATTTTTAAACATTCGAAAATATCCCAATTTGTGATTGAAAGATTCATTTGAAAAGTGCCTCATTCTGAAAGAGCGTAAGCGTCCTGTAATTGGTCACAGGCGTCACAGCGCAGAAAATCATAGTCAGACTATTACTAAGGCGGATTTAGTATGGAAATTGTACCCCTGTTCTTTTTATGTGTTGCGACTGTCAATTTTTCCACAAGGTGATGTCATGTAGAGGGGCGATTCTTAGATGACGTTACTTTCACATTTGTTTAATATTTTAGAAACTAGTCGGTGTAGGTTTAGAACAGCGATAGTTTATAACCTAACTATTAAGTTACGCTACATCATTTTTTGGGGATAAAAAGTGACCTATTTATTAACATAGGGTACTTTTTATCCCGAAAATATGTATGTTTGGCGTAGGATAGTGATTTATAACGAGCGAATCCGCAGGCAAAAGCTTGTGTATAGGTATATAATATATATGTCATTTACGTGGGTTCAAAATAAAGCTATACTTAGGAAAATTTACTTAAATTGAACTTAGTGTTTCTTGTATGCATTCTTTAATGCACACAAGAAAGAAATACAAACAGAGATAACACGCAAGATTACAGTAGACGTAAACGAAGGTCTTATCGTGAAAGAGCGATCTTTTCCAGACACCCGTTGGGTAGCGGAAATTTCGAGTAGGCATTACGAGTTTCGGGTTCATTTGGAGGAAATACCATACTGACTCACGGCTGTCGAGAAAATTGGGAGCACTTTACTTTCCCGAATTTCATTTGTCATAAATGTATCATTTACCATACTTTTCATTTGCCATAAACTTTTTATTTCATAAATCATAAACTCTTCGGGATTTCTTTAATACTTTTCATGGAGAAATCATTACATTAGCTTAGGTTTGTTTTGCGAAAATCCCGAAAAGTTTCATCTTACAGAGAGAAATAGATTTATGGCAAATGAATATCATAAAAACTTATGTTATGACTTATGAAATTCGGGCAAACGATAGAGAACCTAGAAAATTATGTATACCGGGTGATCAATCCAAATGGGTCAGTAGGGAGAATTCAGAAACTATAAGAGATAGGGAAATCTGTTCTTAGGAACCATGGCGTCGATTTTAGATTTAATAAAAACTAAATTTTCTTTTACAATCTCATAATAATTTCATACATAATTCGGCCAAACCGCGGTAAAGAATGTTACAATACGACATGCTATTACTTACAGAATTTTTTTACAGGTTCAATTCCCGGTTATGCATGAGATTTATAAAAAAAAATGAATTCAGTTTCTATTAAATCTAAAATCGACCCCATGATTCCTAAGAACAGATTTCCCTACCTCTTATAGTTTTCCTTATAGCTCAAGTTTTCCATGGTGACCCATTTTACTATATACATACATGTATACATATAGATGTATGCCCGATATCTTCGGTAAACGTGGGTTAAGCAACGTAGTTTTTTCCCCTGGGAATCAGGAATTTGTTTCATTCAAATCACATGTTTTATTCGAAGGTTTCTGGTTTTCTTTTGATTGGAAGATGTTCAATAGAACCAATACAAAATATTTTTCACCTCACCAGCTCAAACATGGCGATTTTGCTGTCAGATAACAGTGAACAAAATGCGATTTTGTTTCGAGCGTGAGTAGAAAGTAGCTTTTTAATTTTTTCAATATCTGACTACGAATTGTCATTCTTCAGCCAAAGGTTAATTATAAAATTCTAATCATTTGAATCTTGATGCACTCTGTTTCTTTCATATGTATATAAAAGAGACAATTTGAAATTCGATTTTCGAATCCGTCCTCGATTGAGAACAGTTCGGATACGCGTTATACCAAAAATTTCATTAAAAACACCCGAAAAAGTTTTAATTGCAACTTATTTTTTTTTCTTTATTATATTTTTATTTAACGACCGAATATTAAAATTATTGTGCCTTTTATATAAAACAATAGATCATTGCTCAAATAAAATAAGATTTTTCAACTTATTACTTATTGTAAATATAATAATAATTTATAATTTCACCATTTATCATAGATGCATATTCGAAACGTACATTAAAAAATATCGAGTTCATATTATAATTGTTATTTTCTTTTGCATTTATTTTGTTTGGTGTTTTATGAGTAAAAATATTAATCAATTTATAAACAAAATCTCGTAATATAATATGTAAATATTTATAAATAAACACGTCATGTATCTGCTAAATCTTCCAATTTGATCAAATAATGACAATAACCGTGTTGGTTGGTTGATTATAATTTCAATTAAATTATATTGTTATTCCTTTTTAAGCAGCACATCTATTTTCTGATTAATAATATTATTGAAATCAGCAACAAAGACTATAAACATACCTACGTTGGAAGAAAAAGCACAAAATGTCGAATATGTTCTCGCTGATGAGGTGAAAAGTTGTGTGTGCTACACGAGAGCAAAGTTTTTTGCATCTCGTGCTGTTGAGTCCCTCGCTACACTCAGGATTCTAACATAGAATCACTCGCTACGCTCGTGATTCAAATGTAGAATCCTTCGCTTGCTCGGGACTCAAAATCAGCACTCGTAACAAAAAACAACTTTGCTCTCTTGTTGCACAAATAACTATATGGAATCAGGTTGATAACAGGTCAATAAGAGAATAGTTATGGAAGCAGGTTAATTTATTGAGTTATAACTGACTGTTGAGTTTCTTTCGGCGTTTCTTTTCAACAGTCTCCTCTTGTGAAATTCCTGTAGACTCAGACTTGTAAATGTGGCTTTTTTCCTACAAAATGCCAGGTTTCCGCATTTTCATTATTTCATTATTACATTTTTCATTATTTAATTATTCATTATTTCATTATTTTTGGGAGGCGTGCACAGGATCAACGTATAGATGCTTTTTGACACTGATGAAATATAAGGGGTATATTGCGTTTCCGAATTTAACCTATGTACAGTACTACGCAGCAGATGGCCGATGGGGCCAAAAAGTGCTCGAGTGGAGACCTCGGACCAGCAAGCGCAGCGTAGGACGTCCGCCTACAAGATGGACAGATGACCTTATAAAGGTCGCCGGAAGGCGCTGGATGCAGGTCGCTTCCAACTGGTATATATGGAAGTCCAAAGGGGAGGCCCATGTTCAGCAGTGAACGTCCTATGGCTGAGATGATGATGACAGTACTACGTGAACTATCAGAATGCGATTAGCGTTTTATACCCGTCTCACTCACCCTTACGCGATCCAGATAAGAACATCTCAGTTTTCACCCAAAGACGAATCGCAAACTGAGAGCTTACGGACTATTTACGGTAAATTTCGAATTTCTAGCTTCAATATTGGCTAAGATCTTGTCACTTGTTTCAACTGGAGCTGAATATCTTGGAAACTACTGGTTGTATTTCCACCAAACATAGCTAAGAACCATCTCGACGGACATTTCTTTCGATTAAAAACTGCACTCAAATTGGTCTATCCGTTTGGGAGCTAAATACAATGCCACAGACAGATACACGTGTTATACTTATAACCCCTCTTTTTTCGTCGAGGGTTAAAAATCAATTCAAATCGTCTCAATTTTCGAGTTTATCACATTCGCGGCAAACTTCAGCAAAAACTTGTTGTAGAACATTGTTGTAGGAGCTATTATTATAGCTATTCGTATACCCCTATCCCTTTACCCGACCAATGCCAATCAATTTTAACGGCAGAGATCTGGGACAACACCTAAACGATAACATGTAGCTATTAGGTATATGTTCATTTGTAGGCTTATAACAGTTATCAGTATTTTACGGTGACGGGTGACTTTTTTATAACGGCACAACGTGGTGGCTCCACTTCGCCTGATGGTAAGCAAAAAGAGCAGCCCAAGTCGCAATGGAAACTGACAAGAAACCAACGGTGTCATGTGACTTTGTCATGTTGTTATTGGTTGTTGGCCCAATTGTCATGAGGTCAGGTTGTGATGATGAAATCCTGGAGAAATCCAGAGAATTCTTCAAAAAATATAGACACATTTACCGTGATTTAGATATTTTTTTAACTCGAACAGATGTTTTCTAAAAGCATCATTACAAGCTTTTATTTAGCTTGCATGGTATGTTTAAAGTATGTTTGTTCGGGTGAAATCTTGCAATTCAATTTTGAAGCAGATATCGTCAACCGATTGAGCTGAATTTTTGCATACTTACTTAACTTTGATGACAATACAATAATATGGTACCATGGGGCTGATCTGATGATGGAGCCGGAAGGTGGCCATAGGAACTCTATAATAGAAAAAGCAATCCTACCGAGCTTGGGCTCTTTAGAATCGTCTCAGTGAGCATTTGATGGATATCCAAAGAAAAGTACAGTCGGCTATAAAAGCTTGCCACTAAAATGTCATTTTTGACAGAAACTTATTTTAATGACATGCCGACGGTCTTGGAAATTTCCAAAAACTTCCTATAGGAAATTTTCCAATTGAAATACAATTGTATTCTTTAAAAATTTTGTGTTTTCAGAAATGTCCGTAATCATTTCTTTATAGACGTTGTTATCAAGTTCATATAAAGTTCAGCAAAAACTTGTTATATTGAACATTGTTGTAGCAGCCATTGTTATAGCTATCCCTTTACCCGACCAATCAATTTTAACGGCAGAGATCTGGGGCAACGCCTCGTGAAGGATGAGATGTAGCTATCTAGGTATATGTTCATTTGTAGGCTTATAAAACGTATCAGCCTCCTACGGCGACGAACGACCTAATTCAATAGACTTATTTGTATCAAGTGATGGTAGAAGGACTAATTCAACATGGCATTACGATATGACCAATTTAGCAATATTGCCTGTTTATCACGGCTACAAAAAACAATTTCCAAGAAATCTTAAGTGGGAGGTAGCTAAATCGAAGTAATGGTACTGATTGTCGAATTTCTTTCGGCTTACTTCTGAGCGACTACTTTTGAGAAATGACGGTAAACACACACTTGTAAAAGTATCCTTGTGGCTTCTTTACAGAATAAAGTTCATTATTTCATAATTACTCAGATAATAATACCTAATATAGGTACAGTCTACGTAGGCAAGAGTTTTTCTGATAACTATAGCAACACTATAAAAAAGGTTTAGGTTTATGTTTTTATTATGTAAATATTTGTCCGTTATCATGATACCTTCGGTGTTCGCGTAAGCTAGTGCCAGTAGTGCCGACTGTATCCCACCAGAAGCCTTAAAATGGTTTCAAATTATACACACAGTGAAACTACGTTACGAGTAGGTCTGTGCACATAACTCTAGTTAGCTGGGGAGCTTTACGAGCTGTATTGTGAGTTAAATAGT
Source organism: Apotomis capreana (assembly GCA_947623375.1). Taxonomy (NCBI): domain Eukaryota; kingdom Metazoa; phylum Arthropoda; class Insecta; order Lepidoptera; family Tortricidae; genus Apotomis; species Apotomis capreana. The sequence goes on from OX392520.1 coordinate 8,484,209, forward strand.
GTATTAAATCAAATTACATTGCCCTTCTAGCGCCAGCTAATTAACGGGCTAGAACCCTAGAAATTACACCACCGTTCCACGGGAGTAAAGAAACGGAATAGAGGCTAACCTTCTAAGGAGTGTGCGAAATTCTTACCTATTTTAGTAGGGTTGGCAAAGGAGCATAAAATAAAATAAATAAAATGTTTTTAAATATCCGCTGATTTTCTATCACAGCTCTTATTATACGCTATAAATATGTCATTTGTTAATTCATTGGGAGGGTGTTCATTCACTGGAGACATTACCCTATTTACTTATTTACTATTGGATTCCTTGGGGTGTGAGCGAGATCGCCTCCTAGTGTGGGTAGCTGGGGATAACCCTCGAGGACCTAAAAACCCGAAAGGGTTAAAACCAGCTACCACGGAGCACCCTGGGCGACATCGCTAGTAATATGCCGGTTCTGCCTACATTTTGCTAGCCATGTTGGCAAAGATCTTCTGGCTCTGCCGAGGGCTGTAGGCGACCTCGGTGGACTACATCCGCCTACCTGCGTTTGTCCTGCGCAGTTGAGCGCCGTACGCAGGGATGAAGGAGTCCTGGGGGGTTGAGTCGAGCTTAGCCGGGGTTCGATGCTATTGCGAGACAACACGCCCCCTTTGGTCTGGATTTCAGGCTAAACGGTGGCCCTGCAGCTAGCCACTGCAGGGAAACGGACACGTGTACCGTATGGATGAGGAGGATACGGTCCGCAGGCGAGACGCGGGGGGGTCCTCCGGGAGGACATTGGGGCTCGGCCATGCTGACGGAGCGAGGGCATGTGGAGCACCTGGGGGAACTTGGATCGTTTTCCCCAGCCACACTGTCTGCAGCTGCTGATGTCGCGCATGAGACCCAACCAACCGCGTCTATATCTCTCGGGTAGTCCTGGTGTTCTAGGAACATCCCCAAAGGTGCGGGCTCCACGGCGGGTGGGAAGCTCGAGAGATGAAGTAAAACACACAAGATCATGGATACACCCAGATCCCAAACCCCACTGGTGCCGGAGGGGAAACCCAAAGGCGCCCACACATCAGGTGCCGGTGCGGCTGACGCTGTGCCAGGCACCTCGACCCAATCACACCGGGTGGACGGTGCTGTTTCCGCAGTGCTGCCCACTACTACACGTGCCTTCAGGGACGCAACAGCGGCCCAGACGGGCAACACAACATCACACGGCGGCGCTGGTCACACAGTGCCCCCCCACACTACGCACCCTGGCGGTGCCGCCTCTGCGGTGCCTCCACACACATCACACCGTGGCGGTGCTGCCTCCGCAATGCCTCCACACTCCACACACCGTGGCGGTGCTGCCTCCGCAGCGCACGCACACACCACAACACACCGTGGCGGTGCTGCCTCTGCAGTGCCCCTACACTCCACACACCGTGGCGGTGCTGTTCCCACAGTGCCCCCACACAAGACACGCCGTGGCGGTGCTGTTTCCACAGTGCTGTCATGGAAGAAGCAGTCCGCGCAGGGTGGAAAGGCCGCTGGGAAACCGACGGCTTTGAAACCAGGCGCGTTGACAAAACCGACAGGCTCGGCGCAGGCGCAAGGCCGTACCCAGCCCAAAAAACAAGAGAATGACACCAAGGGGGCCGTTTCGGCAACGGAGAAATCCGTAGCTCCGGAGCAGGCACCAGTGGTTGAACTCCCCACAGACGCGACAACCGCGCAGCTCGACGCTGGCTGGACGCTGCAAGTGAGTGCCAAGAGGGGAAGGGCGAAACCCGCCCAGCGGAAAGAACCCGAACCCGAGGGCGGCCTCACGGGCAAAGCCCACAAAAAAAATAAAAAACAGCGTCGCAGGTCCAGGCAGAGGAAGGCTGCGCTGGAGAACCCGACAGCCCCAGTGCCACGGCAACAGCCAGGCGCTCCCAAACAGGGTACGGCGCAGCAGGTCGCTGGTGCCCCAGTAGCCGCTGGTGCCCACCCTAAAGGGAAAGGGGCCAAAAATAAAACAGACGGGGGTGGAAATCCGGGGACTCGAGCCTCAGCCAAGAGGGCGCGCCTAGATGAGACCATATCTCCTCGAGGCGAGCCCAAAAGGCAGAGGATCCAGGCCTCGGACGAAGCCCCAAGGATGGCGTATGCGGAGGCCCTAAAGGCTGACCTGCTGGTAGCTGTAACTACAGCGACCTCAGGACACCTTAGCCCGCAGCTATCCGAGGAGGTCCAACAGCAGCTGCAGGCTCTGCTGATGGAAGAAGCCTGCCAGCCCGGCAACAGCCAGTCTTCGGGTCCACTGTTCCGAGGGAAGCCGATTACAGCTAACGGCGTCCTGAGGCTGTGGTGCGAGGACCAGGCCACGTTGGCATGGCTCAAGCGCAGTGTAGCTACCATCACTCTCTCCACAGGGGAGAAGGTAGTTGTGCAGCGCCAGAGCGAGGTGCCACGCAGAGTACGCTGCGGGATTCTGTTCCCCGGTATCTGGGAAGATTTTCGCGCTATAGCGCGAACTCTTCGGTACCAGAACGGGTGGGCAGAGATCGACCGCTGGCTACTCCATAAAGTCGACAGACAGGAGACGGAGACGTTTGCTGTCGTCAGCGTGCCAGAGACGGTGGTACAGCCCCTCGTGGATCGCGGACGCCGACTCGGCTTCATGCTGGGTTCGGTGTACGTGAAGTTTCAGGGACCACGAGGTAGGTTTGTGGAACGTCCACCAACTGGCGACACCGTCGTCTCTCAAGACGACAAGGAGGCGACAGAATCCGAGCCCATGGACACTGCCGTGGGGACCGAGGCATCCGCTGACGTAGGCGCAGGGAAGCCCGGGTCCCTTACCCCAGAGCAGACCGTCCCCGTCTCCGAGAAGGACGAAGAAGAACTTCTTCGTGACCACTCGGAAAGCGGGGAGGAATGCACGGAGGGGTTAGGCAAGTTAGCCATCGGCGAGGAGGGAGAATGTGGAATGTCGGCGGAGGAGGATGACTCCAATGGCGGTATCCCATTCTCTCAACTGTAGCATCCTACAGGCCAACCTCCACCACAGTGAAACCGCGACGGCTCAGATCCGGAAATGGTTGGAGGTCAATGAAACGGCTATAGTACTGATCCAGGAGCCGTGGGTCAGGAAGGGCACTGTCTGCGGACTCCGCAATCAAGGAGGTAAGCTAACCGTATATACGGGACCGGACAACCCCCGGGCCTGCATTTACATTACTAGAAATATACAAGCGCAACCTTTAACAAGTTTCTGTTCTAGAGACCTGTGTGCTATTAAGGCGCACGGGGCGCAAGACTCCAGCCTGCAGGAGGTAGTCATAGCCTCGGTTTACATGCCAGAGGCGGATGACCCGCCACCACACGATATGACAAGGCTGGTCAACTACTGCGAAGACGCGGGGCTCGAACTCATCGTGGCCACCGACTCGAACGCACATCACGCCCTCTGGGGCATGCAGACAGGTAACGAGAGAGGTAAGAAACTTGTCGAGTACCTATTTACAACAGATCTTAATATACTTAACAAAGGATCGGAACCAACATTCGTAACTAGGCGAAGCAAAACAATCATTGACTTGACATTAGCAACTGATATAGCATCGGAAAACATCTCAAACTGGCAGGTCTCTAAGGAGCTATCCTGCTCGGACCACAGATGGATTCGATTCGATATTCAGGTAAAAACACTTGAAGCCATCCCTAGGCGGAACCCACGCAGAACGCATCGCACCGAGTATGCGACCCGACTAGGCTCAGCCTTGTCGATGATAGAGGTTCCCAACAAACTAGAGGGGGCTGAACAGATAGAAAAACAGGTAGGAGTCCTTACAGATACCATCATGGATTGCTACCACCATGCATGTCCCCTATCCACCCCCTCAGGCAGCGGCGGGAACGAAGCTAACTGGTGGGGGCCTGAGATGGAGAGGCTCAGGAAAAAGATGAGGAAACAACTAAACAGAGCAATGAATACGGGTACAGACCAAGACTGGGACAACTACAAGAACACCAAGTCCAGGTACAAACAACGGCTCCGGTACAGAAAGTCGTGCTCATGGCGGAACTTTTGTACCAGCATTGAGACATGTACGCAGGCAAACAGGGTAAGAAAGGTACTCTCCAACCAGGCAACTGCAACCTTAGGATCCCTACGTAAGCCAGACAACACACTCACCAGCTCACCGGAGGAGGCGGAACGTACCTTAGTACAGACGCATTTTCCGGGCTGCGAAATAACGCCGCTAGTGAACTGGACGAATGAGGAGACTACTCCGACGGAGGAGGAGTGGCAACAAGCATGTGAGGTAATCAGCCCACAAAAAGTACAGTGGGCTATAAACAGCTGACTTATACAAATCACCAGGGGTGGATGGAGTCTTCCCAGCCCTGCTGAGATGGGGAGGAGAGGAACTCACCCAGATACTGACCATCGTTCTGGCCGCCTGTCTGGCTCACAGGTACGTACCGAGACGATGGAGAGAAGTGAAAGTCATCTTCATACCCAAACCAGGTAAAAGTGACTACTCGGATCCCAAGTCATTCAGACCAATCAGCTTAACCTCTTTTCTGCTTAAAACACTAGAGAGGTTATGTGACAGGGAGCTGAGGGAGAAGGCATTAACTAGTGTACCCCTACACCCTAACCAACATGCCTACAGCCAGGGCAAATCTACAGAATCAGCTCTTCATGCTGTAGTTTTCAAAATAGAAGAGGCCTTTATGAACAAGTCTATGTGCCTAGGCACCTTCATAGATATTGAGGGAGCCTTCGACAAGACCAATTTCACCAGCATAACAGCAGCATTGGTAAGGCACGGTGTTAATGATGTTATGGTACAATGGATAAACAACATGCTGAGCAAGAGGGTCATCCGACTCGGAACCGGCGAGACACAACAGGCACTGGTGGCAAAAGGGTGCCCCCAGGGAGGCGTACTCTCACCACTCCTTTGGAACATGGTGGTGAACGACCTCATCGCCACACTAAATGACAATCACTATTACACAGTAGGATATGCTGACGACATAGTGATACTGACGAGCGGCAATCACACAGGTACGGTATGTGACGTCACCCGCTCTGCACTGGCCATCGTGGAACGCTGGTGCAACCACAACGAATTGACAGTCAATCCAAAAAAGACTGAACTGGTAATGTTCACCAACAAACGTAATCTAGGCACCTACCGACTGCCTAGACTGTTCAATACAGAGCTCCAATTGTCGACTGAGGTAAAGTATCTAGGGGTAATACTTGATAGCAAGTTGAATTGGAGCAACCATCTCAACAACAAAATTGACAAAGCTACAGTCGCGTTCTGGCAGTGCCGTAGAATGGTAGGTAGAACTTGGGGTCTTAATCCTAAGATCACACTATGGCTATACCAGGCAGTCATCAGACCAATATTAAGCTACGGTGCAGTAGTATGGTGGCCACGAACCAAGCTAACCACCGTCGAAGCTAAACTACAACGACTTCAGAGGTTAGTTTGTATGGCGGCCACGGGATGCATGAGGACTACACCCACTGCAGCCCTGGAAGCTATACTGGGGCTGCCGCCGCTGCATCTCTTCGTTAAACAAGAGGCGGCAGCTACGGCGATACGTCTTAGGAAACTGAACCTCTGGAGATCAGCTAGGGTGCCGCACACCGAAATCTTCTACGAGGCAGTAGGTAAGGAACCGCTGATAGAAGCGGTCACTGACAGGATACCCAAGCAATTCGTCTTCGACAAAAAGTATAAGATACAACTGCATGAGGAACCTGGCGAAGGTCTTAACCCAAGGGAGTTAAGAATCTTCACCGACGGGTCCAAAACAAGGTCAGGCACTGGCTCTGGGGTATTCTCAGAGGACCTAAACATACACATTTCTACACCACTAGGAACCCATAACACAGTCTTCCAGGCAGAATGTATGGGTATCATAATGGCAGCCCATGCAATCATCGCGAGGAAGGTAAAGGACTACCCCATCCGCATACTCTCCGATAGCAGATCAGTTTTACAAGCCCTGCAGAGCTACACAGTAACCTCAGGACTCATACATGAATGTCACCGAGCATTGTCAGAGGTATGTAATAATAATAGCATAACTCTACAGTGGATCAAAGGACACAGCAACTCGCGTGGGAACGACGCAGCTGACGAACTGGCGAGAGGAGGTTCGGAGATGGAAGCAGAGGGACCCGAACCAATCATACCTCTGCCATTCGCCTGGCTGCGCAACACAGTGCGTAAAAACACGAAGATAGAACAGCAACTATACTGGTCTAACTTAGGTACCTGCAGGCAGAGCAGAGAGGCCCTTCCGACAATCCACCCCGGGTTGTCACGCAAGCTGAGGCAGCTGAAGAGGCCGCAGCTCCGGCTCATAACTGGAGCGATAACTGGACATGCCCTACTAAACAAGCACTTATTCACTCTAGGTGTTACCGACAGTCCTCTTTGCAGAGCCTGCATGGAGGCCGAAGAGACAGCCGCCCACGTCATTCTCGAATGTCCTGGTGTGGCCAAATACCGGGCACAACACCTCGGGTCTCCGAGGTCACTCCCAGAAGTCGTCGGCAACATCAAGGGACTGCTAGGCTTTCTGGTAGAGTTGGGTTGGCAAGAGTAGTGCCAGCAACCCTTCACGCAAAATAGGCGCATTGTAAGACGTCGAGTTGCGGAAAACTAGCCCGCTATAACCTATAACCTATATATTGGATTCCTTAGGATAGTTGAAATATCGTTCTTTTCTCTGGTATTGTTCATGCAAACTGCACATTATGATTTGTGGTTTAAGAATTTATTTCTCTAAAAGAATTCAATTCACTTAACTAGAGAAATACAGATACATCATTAACTAAGTACTTACTACTACGTATGTAACTATTTTACATCCGAATCTAACTATTAACACTTTATTCCATTAAGAACAGTTTAAACAGGAGCGCGAAACAAATATGACAACCGTTGGACAGCCCTCAGCTTGTGTACTGGCCGAGCGCGCGTATAGTCGCGCGCGCGCGTGTAGAAATGTCTGCATAGATAGGTACTAAAAAAACATTTCATTTCATAAAATTATAGTTTTATAAAATGAAGTTGTTTTTCGGGAGATTTTTCACTTTGTCGGGAGTCAGGAGAACATGCAAAAATTCGGGAGAATCCCGCCGAATTCCGACCATCTGGTAACTCTAGCCCGAAAACTCAAGGGTATGCTTATAAGGCTATGATGATATCATATTCCTATTAATGGAAAAATCTGTTCTAAAATATATGAAAATTAAGGAAGTACTTAAAACATTTGCGCTTCTAATTCTTGAGAACGCTGAAGAAGATACCTCTGCACCTTAATATTTCTTTGAGTAATAATGATATACATCTAAATTTAATTTAAGAACCGTATATAAACCCTCTAAGGCCGCTGTACTGCATTTATGAGACGTTATAGAATTACCCGAAAAGCTTTTTAAGCCATTTTTATTATTTTACAGAGATAAAAAAAATATGTTCAGAGCGTTTACCCTAAACAGTAAGGATGAGCACTCAAAACCCGTCAATTAACGTCAACATATTTTTGCAGATTAAAAGCTTTCTTAATTTCTACTCGAGCACAAATTTGACGTTTCCGTGCAAATAAAATTATCCTGCGAGGGGAAAAAGTCACAAAAAAATGGCCTATTAACACGTTTTGCGTAGAAAGGTGTATAAAAAGCGGAGTTAATAAAGTTTTGACCCTTTTCACAAAAAAATCTACAAAATATTGTAGGATTATTTAAATCCAACCGATTGAGCCCTGTAGTATTAAATATATGTATATATATATATTTGTGTCCTAGGGGGCAAATGAGCAAACGGATCGCCTGATGGAAAGCGATTACCGTCGCCAATAGACACCTGCAATACCAGAGGTGTCACAAGTGCGTTGCCGGCCTTGCAAGTGGGAGTACGCTCTTTTCTTGAAGGTTTGAAGGTCGTATCCGGAAATACCGCAAGCGAAAATTCATTCCACAATGCAGTCGTGCTAGGCAGGAAATTTCTAGAAAAACGCAGAGCACATTATTACATTGGACTTTAATACTATTCATAATTTTATTTATCACAACGAGATCTTTATAGACATAGGTATTGCTATTTTGCTGACTCTGGCAAGAGAGGGCCATTTTTCACAGAGCGCAAAACAAAATAAGGGCCGTTTGAATTTAACACACTTTACGAAGCAATTTTCATAAACAATATTGTAAATAAATAAAAAAATAAAAAAAATATCGGACAACCTCACACAAATCGATCTAGTCCCAAATTAAGCTCAAGAAGGCATGTGTTATGTATACTAGACGACGATATACGTACTTATATAGATAAATATATACTTAAATACATAGAACAACCATAACCCAAGCACAAATATTCGAGTTCATCACACAAATAATTGCCACGGCCGGGATTCGAACCCGGGACCGCCGGCTCAGCAGGCAGGTATCTACAAACCGAGCCAAACGCGTCGTCTAGAAACTAAATAACAGTGAATACATTACAATAGTGGGTTACCTGGGTCTCCTTCGCAATCCATAATATCGTATGTCCTAAAGTCAAATGCCATACCACTTTTACTCTAAACACTTTTGACATATCAATCATTTGTCATAATGATTATTTGCTATAATGATCTTACGTCCTAATGATCATAAACCATAATATTTTATTACCTAATGATCTAAATACCTAATATGTTTTGTACTATCTATTAACACATAAAACTTTCGAGTCATAATATACAAAACCATAAATCAAATGTTCTAAAGTCAAATGCCATGATGATTACTTGCCATAATGATCATAAGCTATAATTACATTACCTAATATCCTAAAGTCGAATACCATATTTATAGTAGGCGTTAAATTTATTAATGTAAAGTAAGAATCATTACCTATTCTACCTTAACGCAGGTCAGACTTGGGTTAAGTTAGGTACGACGACGAGCGAAGCGAGAAGTGTTAGGTTGAACTGCGACCCTAACGAGCAAGCCTCAGGGCTCTATATCGAGGGCCGAAAAATCATAACATTACCTATTTCACATTAAGGCATGTCCGACTTGGGTTAGGTTAGGTACGACGACGAGCGAAGCGAGGAGGAGTGTTAGGTTGAACTGCGGCCCTAACGAGCAAGCCTCAGGGGTCTATATCGAGGGCTGAAACATCATAACATTACCTATTTCATGGGTTAGGTTAGGTACGACGACGAGCGAAGCGAGGAGGAGTGTTAGGTTGAACTGTGGCCCTAACGGGCAAGCCTCAGGAGTCTATATCGAGGGCTGAAAAATCATAACATTACCTATTTCACATTAAGGCACGTCCGACTTGGGTTAGGTTAGGTACGACGACGAGCGAAGCGAGGAGGAGTGTTAGGTTGAACTACGACCCTAACGAGCGAGCAAAGCGAGTGAGCCGCGGAGGCCTATATTGAGTTTTTTAAGATGGAGGGGTAAAAGTGAAAGGCCGCAACTATAATTGACTTAATTTTTACTTTGTATCAAAAAATAAACAATTATGTTTTTTTATGACATATGATGATAATGGCAACCAGTATTAGGATATGTAATTGATAGGACACTTGATCATTAGTACTTAAGAAAATAGTGCAAATAATGATTAGGATATTCAATATTAGGATAATCAATATTATGGCATTTAGATTAGGATAAACGTTATTATGGCAAAAGATCATTATGACCACAGTTATTATGGAATTTACAAATAGGACAAAGGATATTATGGATTTCAATATAGACCCGGGTTACCTACATCATTTCAAATTCCAAATTAATCTTTTTAACTTTCCTAACGTCATGCTGCTTCAAAAATCCAAATGGCTTTCGGACAAATGAAAATTTGGCGAAACGTTACACATGGGAAATAAAAATTCGAGCTTACGATAGGTAACCTTACAGGGTTTCCTATCACAACTCCTTAACATTTAATGAATGAATGAATGAATAAGCTTTATTTACTCAAATAATATGGTATACGTAGGTACATAAACGGTCTTAAATATAGAAAAAAAGTTGCGCATATTTGGCCGCTGACGCGACGTGTACATTTTATGTGTCCTTATATAAGTACTAGAAAATATGACTAGGTGCAAAAAATAATGAAGTAGAATAAAATGTAGGTACGTAAAAAAAACACAAGAATGTCAACTAGATTAAATTATAATTACAGCACCAAGTATATATTAAAACAATGTAATAAAAACACAAATTAACTTACAGCATAAAAACCAATTGTTACCCATCTGTAACGTTTTGCCAATTTTCATTTGTTCAAAAGTATTTTTTTCTTAAACCCATAATAATGTTTTAAGAGAAGAGTCCATTAGGTTAGGTAAGGTTTGTTTTGTAATTATTCTGAAATATGAACAGTTACAAAAAATGGCTTTCGGACAAATGAAAATTTAGCAAAACGTTACAAATGGGTAACAACGGCTTACGATAGGTAACCATTTTATTAGTGGGTATTACGTATGGTACTGCGAACTGATAGTCCTGGATTCAATTCCGAGCAACGTGTCCTGTTTCTCGCAAATTTACTTGGTATTCATGTATTAAATTAAACTAAACATGTATGTATATAGTGATCTAGTACCCGTAACACAGGTTACCGTAAGTCCGAATTTTTGCATCCCATATGTAACGTTTCGCCAAGTTTTCATTTGTCCGAAAACCATTTTCCACTCGGAAAATCGGTATCAAAAATTACGCAGCTGCAATTATATTTTTTGAGGAAATACAGTACGTTTTGCTACAATTATAAAGTAGAGGCAATCTCGTTCAGGCGGTAAAAAATCTTGGGAGAACTCAAGTCTTAAAAAATTGGGTCATATTTGCTTAATAATTATATGAACGAAACACACTCGTGTATGTACGAAGGAAATAGATCAAAAGGTTTCCAAATATTTGAGAGCAATTCAAGAACTGGGAATATTAAATATTCCATTTAATTAAACAACATTTATGTTTATCAAAGGGAATATCCTACACGGTTCATTAATAATAAGTAATGATAATATCCATACTTACAAACTTACATTTATATTTCATATATTTCAATTGTTGTCCGTAAAGTTGTATCTTAGAAGTTACTAGTCGTAATCTTTTGAAATGTGGTCCCCTGTTTGGGTAAAGGCCTCTTCTAACATAGTTCATTACTTCATTATATTTCTTGATTATCTTGGTATGAAAAAAGAAGTACATAGAAAAAATAAATTTGCTGAAAATTATAGAGAATAGGAGAGAAAATGTTAGGCCGCCTTATATGACATGATGCTTTTACAAATAACATCATAGAAGGAAAGGTTGAGGGGAAGCGAGGAAGAGGAAGGCCAAGAATCACCATCATCATCATCATTTCAGCCATAGGACGTCCACTGCTGGACACAGGCCTCCTCAATAGACTTCCACATGGGCCGGATAGCAGCGATCCGCATCCAGCGAGTTCCCGCAACTCTAACCAGGTCGTCCGACCACCTTGCGGGTGGTCGTCCTACACTGCGCTTGCCAGTCCGTGGTCTCCACTCGAGAACCTTTTTGCCCCAACGGCCATCGGTCCTTCGAGCTACGTGCCTCGCCCCTTGCCACTTCAGCTTGCTTACCCGGTTTGCTATGTCGATGACCTTGGTTCATCTACGAATCTTCTCATTTCTGATTCGATCTCGTAGACAAATCCCGAGCATAGCTCTTTCCATAAATAGCTCGCTGAGTGACTCTGAGCTTCCTTAAAAGGCCCATAGTTAGAGACCACGTCTCGCACTCCGGGCAGGTGCGGCCGGCTAGCCCCGCCCCCTGCTAGTTTTAGACACTCGGATGCAGCCACATATTAGGCTTCCGGCTTCCCAAAGTTATCGAAAAAAAAAAATGACCACGTCTCGGCTCCGTAGGTCATCACCGGTAATACGCACTGGTTAAAGACTCGTCTTCAAGCACTGAGGTATGTTGGACGAGAAGACACTTCGCAGTTTCCCGAATGCTGCCCATCCCAGGCCAAGAATAAGTTACAGTTAACAAATTATAGAGAGGATAGACGTCATGTCTTATAGGGAAACCAAGGAAGTGGCTATGGATTGAGTTACTTAGATGGAGAAAACTACATATTTCATCAGACCGACAAGATTTTGACTCTTAAATTGATGATGATGATTTTGGTTTGGACTAACTTTTACTCACGAATTCGCCCTTTGTATAATTACATTTTACATAAATAATGACACAAAGGTAAATTAAGAAAGAAAAATTGAATGTGATCCACTACAATCGAAGCGGGATACGAACCTGCGACCTCTGCGTTTCCGGCGCATTGCTCATCCAACTGAGCTACCCGATCGCTACGTCAATCACACCAAACCTTTCATCCCTTAATTATTAACGCTACTGGAGCGCCCTTGCGTCATATATGTTTTTGAAATACTTATGCGCATTAGCCATACCCTAGGATGTGCGTTTTACACGCACGATCCCCAATCCCCATTGCTTTACAGCAAGTGTGAAGACTGCGAGAGAGATGGCGCTGGTATATAAATTTTTGTATAGAATCTTTTTATCGATTCATATTTTTTATGTGGTAATACCACATTTTTGTTTTTATAAATAATGACACAAAGGTAAATTAAGAAAGAAAAATTGAATGCGATCCACTACAATCGAAGCGGGATCCCGCGGGATAAAAAGATTCTATACATAAATTTACATTTTACATATAGAATTTCTAGTTTTAGTACAGTGTTTCGAGGTTTAGTTAAGTAGTTAGTTTAGTACAGAACATCCAAAGATGGTAATACCTTTTACCCGACTAGTTTAAAAACTTTTTTAAGGCGGAGGGAGTGGTAAATAACCAAAATAAATTCTTCACTAACATGTTAATTGAAGTTCTTAAGAAACTTGAACTTCAGGCGAGTAATAGGTACGGCATTTGATGACAGCTCAAATCAGCTACTCTTTATGAAATGACAAAAATTGGGCAAGTGCGAGTCCGACTCGCGCATGAAGGGTTCCGTACCATAATCTATAACAAGTTTGTTGTATGGGAGGCCCCCTTAAATATTTATTTTATTTTTTGTACCTATTTGTTGTTATAGCGGCAATAGAAATACATCATCTGTGAAAATTTCAACTGTCTAGCTATCACCGTTCTTGAGATACAGCCTGGTGACAGACGGACAGACGGACAGCGAAGTCTCAGTAATAGCTAGGGTCCCGTTTTCACCCTTTGGGTACGGAACCCTAAAAACGATTTGTTAGTATGAAGTTTCTGTGGAGATATTGGCTTGTGACGTCATAAAAATTGGTAGTCAAAATACGTCTTCTTAGTTCTTGTCCAATTAAAAATAGTTTAATGTACAAAGGTAGTGGTAGTTTATTTGGTTCTATCTTTGAATGCGTGTTCAGTGGTTTCATCATACAATTTATTTTCACAATAGTCAAATACCATATTGGAGGCGATAGCTTGTATACCTAGTTATTTCATACATAAAATACTAAGACTCACTTGAGAAACAACCTTTCTGGCGCAGTCGGGTAAAAGAATATCTAAAGTCTACGTTGCCTGAGGTAATGTAAGAAAACATGATTTCCGTTGTGGTCCCAGCGGAAAAGGTTTTCTCTCGATAAAAGGCAATCCATTTATGTTTATTAATTATAAATAAAGCTTCAGTAAAATAATACCCGTGAAATTATTTAAGTAAGTAAAAACATTATTATTTTTTAAGCAAAGTATAATAGGATTTAATTTTTTTATTGGGATCATTATGGGGAAATGTCTAGGGACTAACTACACTTAGACTGACCGCCAAAGTTCAACTTTCCTACGGAGCGCTAAAAACGCTCCATACAAATGAAATGGCCACTTAACGGCACTATGTTATGGGTACCAATTTGTATGGAGACAATTGATTTGCCATTTTGAATCTTCAAGCCATACAGGGATCTAAGTTTCATCTAAATGAGTCCAGCCGTTTAGGAGCACCTAGGTGACATACACACGTACAGAAGAATTATAGATATATATGTATTTATCTTGTTGTGAGGGCCAATATTGCTTTTACAGTAACTTACCTCAAGGATTTGTACATTTGAATATGTACTAGATATCCTTGTAGACATTAATTAATTAATCCCGTTTATAATCAAACTCAAACAAAATCGGTAATTAAATCAAAATTACGAATTTCCAAGTAAATATGTTGTTCTACATTCCTCAACCCGCATATCCTGAGCTCTTAGATATCCGTTTTCCAAAGAAATATACAGTAGCTTCGTATATTTGAACAGGGATTCAAGGTCTGTGTGTAGTGGTCTCGAAAAAAAGGCCAGTTCCGGTGACATTAGGTTTTTGATATAACCTGGGAATGATTGAATGATTTGTTTTTGCTTAATGTCACGCATATTCCCTTATTAATTGATGTCCGTTTAATATGTTACTTTCTCAATTTCAGATCGGCTTTGTGTCTAAACTGTGACTGACAGACACACGGATGACTGATGATAAACTCTACAGCATACTGTATAGTTACGTAAATAAAATTAGCTAAATATGTCATAAAATGTGTAATTTCAAAGGTAGGTACGCCACTTTTATATTTTTTTTAAATCAAAAAGAAATTTCGAAATTGTTTTCTGAATCCTCATAATTTAACAAAACAATAATTGTATGACAACCACGAACTTAAACGTACTTACTTATTCACGATGAAAATGGCAAATTACTTAATTGTCTTCATACAAATATTGGTACCCATAACGTATATAGGTAATATCCATTGCCGATTGCCCTCTGGCAAATTTCGAGGAAATACTTTTGAGCATTAGTCAAGGAATAGTACATTACTGCAGACGCCGGAAGAGAAGAGCTTGCCGGGTGAGCAGGTATAGACAACCGACCGTTGGGAGGCCAGATACTGATGCCCTTTTCACGGCTAAACATGTATAGTGCTTTTCTCAAACATATGCAATGAAATAAATAAACCACCAAAAAAAAATATAATTTAGCTGTTTAGCCTGTTCATGAACAGAGACGCCATGTTTTAAAAAAATTACTTCCCGGCTTAGGCCTTCAATTTTGTATGAAATTCCTTTACAGTTCTCTCGAGTTGTTCCGCCCGAAACGTGATACTTCGAAGCCTGTTATAAGTCCAGAGTTGGGCATTCAAGAATAAAATCGTAATTTGAATAAGAATTCGTAAGAATAAAATCATGTCGATTTTAATCCCGTCAAGATTATTCAAATAAATTCGTCGGGAATAATTCGTTGCTGAGAAAATTGAATGAAGATAACTTATTCTTAATCAAATAATTTTAATCATGATTTTTTAATTCAAATAATATTCCACGAATACGAATGTAAGGGTTGGGGTACCTGGATTGTTAATATGACTTATTAGGTATAGGTAGAGATAGTAGTATTGTGTCTTATCAAGCCCACACTCGAGGGGTATACTAGTACCCATTGAAGTTCGGCTGTTCAGTTTCTAGCTTCATCATCAGATCATCATCAACATTTCGAAGATACCAAAAATACCTATTGTCATAAAACCTATTTAATTTCACATAAATCCAAACATTAAAGCTTAGTAAAGATCAACTTACAAAATAAAACCGATTGTATAACATCCATACTACAAATTAACGTTATTCAATTAACATTTTAATCAAATAAAATGGTATTTAAATTATGCCATTTCTAAAATAATTATTTAGTTTTTTATTCTTCATTTAAAATAAAAATTACATGATTTATTCACATTAATTTTATTTGAATTACGAGTACAAGAATTTATTCTTATTCAAATCGATTTGAATAAGAATACAATTTCTGTTTTTATTCTTATTCTTATTCAATTAATTTTTGCCCAACTCTGGATAACGCACGTTATGACGATATTTCATTGCATGTTTAAGAAAATTACTATTTAAAAACGAATTAAGCTCCAACACTTTCTACATTGGCAAAAATAGTTTGTCTAAGCATCCATTACGTAGAGTAAGGTCGGAGCCATATGCCAGTCGTCGCACAGTATTGGAGACAGGGCGGAATACGAATCACTCATTACGGTCGAACGACCCATACATATCCCGGTAAAAGGCTGTGGATATACTGGAGATATTTAAATAGGTTACAGAATAAGGTCACCCGAACACTTGAAGGGTTAGTTGGTATCGGTATACAGGGTGAATTGGACGTATGTCTTAGTTGGCTAATAAAGTATCATCATCATTAGGGTCAATTGCAAAAAAATTGTACATAGTTAAGGGCTTTAATTAAAACAATGTTAATTGATTCCTTTGTGTGACGAAAGTTACCCATACATTTTGTATGACTAACTTTCGTCACACAAAGGAAGCGATCGTATTTAATGTTAACTAAGCCTTTAACTATGTACAATTTTTTTGCAATCGACCCATTAGCCTTTTACATATATAACAGACTAGCTTTTGCCCATGACTATTACGTCCGCGGGGATCTTGGAAGTATCAAAGCAACCTCGTACAACACGATAGATATCCGCCTAATCACCTTAATCAATAAAAGGGATTATTAAAAGCGCCTAAGCAAATGTAAGAGCAATTGTGCGTTTGGTCTAATTATTACATTTCCTTCATGATCACCGCACACCAACAGAAATGTTCAATCACTTTTCAATCTTTTAGGTATAATTTCCAGGATTAAAACTATCCTTTGTCCTTCCTCGGATCTTAAACTATCTCTATGCCAAATTCCATCAAAATCGATTCAGCGGTTTAAGCGTGAAGAGGTAACAGACAGACAGACACACTTTCGCATTTATAATATGTATTAGTATGGATAGTATGGATGAGTTAAGCAGCGTCTAATTTATTTAGACATATATAGTTTTTTTATGTATTACAAAGATGGCTGATGGATAGCCCGATACGAGAGCGACAGCCGACAGCCACGGCCGCATAATTGACCAAAAAAATGTTGCGCCTATCAATGAACGGGGAAGAGCTGCACGCTGGTGTCTCAGGTTGCGCTTGTGGGAAAGAGAATCAAACCATGCCTCATCATGTGCAACCACACCATCGCACAAAGTCTTTCTCATAGGTCCGATCTTCAGACATATCCTCCCAGTGTTGGGTGTCAATTCTGAAGGAAATTATGTCACGCTCTACGCTGTCATGGCTATACAGCCAACACATTACCCAACTTATATCTTTGTGATACGTCCCAATTTCGTCCACGTAATTGCGGGTCCACACTACTCGCGAAGTTGGCTGAGGTTGGGTGAGAGTGTGGAGGGGCATTTCGCTTGCATAACTAGAAATGAGAGAAGCTTATTCGCGACTCATAGCAGCTTAACTTAGGCGACCGAATTTTCTGGAAGCAGCTTAAAGTTTTAAAGTACTTGTAACTTAATACAGTCCAATGTCTTTCGACCTACTTCTGCCAGATCAAAGCGAAAAACTTGCTATCGGCCATTATGAGATAACGTATATCTATCTATCTTAGTATAATAATAATATGGTGTAGGGTTGTCCACGACGAAATGAGGGCAAGCTCTATTTGTACAGGGTGACTACAGCAACGGGGTTTTAAATATACGGTTCGATCCTATTCGCCAAACCGAGTTACTTAAAAGCAACTTAAAGATAGACAATTTTTAAGTACCTGTAACTTAATACAATCTAGCGTCTTTCAACCTACTTCTGCCAGATTAAAGCGAAAACTTGCTATCGGCCATTATGAGATAAAGTATTATCTATCTATCTTAATCATAATTTGGTGTAGGGTTGTCCACGACGAAATAAGGGCAAGCTCTATTTGTACAGGGTGACTACAGCAACGGGGCTTTAAATAGTTTAAATATACGGTTCGATCCTAATCGCCAAACCGAGTTACTTAAAAGCAACTTAAAGATAGACAATTTTTAAGTACCTGTAACTTAATACAATCCAGCGTCTTTTAACCTACTTCTGCCAGATCAAAGCGAAAAACTTGCTATCGGCCATTATAGATAAAGTATTATTTATCTATCTTAAGCATAATTTGGTGTAGGTTTTCCACGACAAAATAAGGGCAAGCTCTATTTGTACAGGGTGACTACAGCAATGGGGCTTTAAATATAAGGTTTGACCCTATTCGCCAAACTGATTTACTTTTTTTTTGATAATCGGAAAGCTTTACATGACTTGAATAATTAATTTATCTTTTATTCTGTGTGCTAGTGTTTATTTAGTTTACAATTATTTTTTTGTTGTTTTACATAGTTATAATAGTTACAGTGGATCACATTATATTATGAACACATCACATTATAAAATGAAACTGTGATGTTGCCATATTAAAAACAGAATCGATAAAGAGATTTTATAGTTATATTCGATTGACTTTTATGTACTTATTAAATAAATTTTAAGTTAACAGAAACGTATAGTTGGTGTTTTTCCATGTTTAATAATCTTTATTTAAATTGACCTAAATTTCAATTGATCGGTACTAGGCCAAATAAGGCATGTTAAAGCCCCTAATGATCCTTTATAAGATGAACATTTTCTCGTGTCAATTCGAATACTAGATTGCGTATATCTAAAATTCTATGATTAAATTTGGCTGAAGTTACAAACGACCTTGTAAAATTATGGTAATTTATCAATTGTACCAGGTTGACTTACTTTCGAGTAGACTAAACATTAAAAATTACATTTAGTAGGTATGAAAAAAAAGATTAGGTGTATTAAAAAAATATTCAAAGTAAAAAAAGATGGAAGAAATAACGACGCATTGATTTCAAGCACCATTGTTATAGTCGCTCTGTATTAATATATTGGTTTGTTTCTTGGAACTTGCTTCATGAAAAATGTTGTACGGCATTTTCATTTCGTTGAAATAACTTTTTACCTAGAAAACGTAAATTATTTAAGATCTTTGGGATTACAGAGGTTATTACGATTGGCTTGTTTTCTTTTAACAAAGTAAACGGCTTATAATAATCAATTCATGAAATACTAGAAGGTAGCGCAATTTATTCCGCGTCAAAAATATTATGTACCGTAGTCGGGTAAAAAGTATCCTATAACTATATTTGGATGGCCAGTAAAGTAAATTCCCTGGAAAGTGGGTTAGCATTCACTTTCAAGATTTGATTACAGACAGACACAGAGATAAGTAAAACTAAATAAAAACTTGTAAAAAAGGAACCTTCCTCCGTGTGACGTAATTAAAAGACACCCTGTATGCCTCGTACTTGTATTATCCATTAATTTACGAGTAAGAGGCGATATTGACGCCGCACCGCAACTCATCGCGCCTCTATTTTAAACCCCTCAAATCGCTTTAGTGCTGGGAGTGGCAACCCTAGTGGAAAACTCCCGCTGTTTTTATGCTTGGATTGGATTGTCCATCTTATTATAGTACAGTCAGCAGCAGAAATAGGAACAAATACAAATCCTTTAGCATTGTTAGACGCTGGCAGCATTACCTCGCTGTATTACTGTACTCAGACGCTGAGTGAGGAAGCTGCCAGCTCTGCGATCACCAGTGGTGTCGACGAGCCGTTTAGAAAGCTCCTTAAAAAGAATTTTAGCACTTGGACTCCACGGGCCCAACCACGGGTCCGGGTCTCGACACCATATGCGGTGAAGTGGTGGTAATTAGTTTTAAGTTAACAGAAATTTCAACTATAAATTTCTGTGTCTTTTTAACCTCTATTAATCTTTATTTAATAAATATTTCTCTTCATATTTAAATTCACTGGTACTTAAAAAAAAAAGGCATGTTAAAAAGCCCCTAATGTTTTTTTCCATATCGTGTTGATAATATCTATAAAGTTGCTCTCCGAAAGTTGCCAAGTTGCAAACAAAAAAAAAATTTGCAAGTCTCACATAAATATGAGACACCCTGTATTCCACCCGTAAATGCAACTATACAATCATCGCGTCGACCGTTTTACACCCGTCAATTCGCAGTTAGCAAATTGGTCCGCTTTAGTGCTGGGAGTGGCAACCCTAGTGGAAAACGCCCGCTGTTTTTATGCTTGGGCTGCGTTGTCGGTCTTATTATTATTAAAGTAGTAAACAAGGTTTCTCGCCTGCGTTGTAAGAGTATTTTGCTATCCTTTCTCAAATACTAATCTCCAATAATAAAACACTACACGTTTTTTTTCGTAGCAAAAGCCGTCTGAAAATGGCCTGCACTGTTTTTATTGGTTGTTTGCGTATATCGTGACATTATTGGTGGTGGGGGGTGGCGATGAGTCCGACCGATGCGTGTGCGATGATGATGCTACGATTGCGTGCTAAATAGCCCGAATAAGCGGAAGGCACAATGGTGCACCTTAAAACAAACGCTTGTGAACAACAACAATTTGTAGTTAGCCTCACTTGTGTGATTTATATTTTTTTTATTTTTTTATTTATAAATATATTTACACAGCATTACAGACTTAAATCTAATACACTGTGAAACTAGATGTACACTTATCAAAGAGGAACACTAGTAGTCCTGTCATCCATCAACTCACAGTGCCTCAAACACGCAGTACACACAGCCGTCCATCGTGATACCTTTACCATCCTCTTTATCAAACAATCGTAAATGAATGAGGCGATATCGACGCTATTTTACACCGGTCGATTCACAGTTAGCAAATTGGTCCGCTTTAGTGCTGAGAGTGGCAACCCTAGTGGAATACTCCCGCTGTTTTTATACTCGCACGTCGTCGGCCATATTATTATTGTACGAGCACGGGATAACACTCTACAGAAAGTTCACTCGCGTTTTTATTTTCTTTTTTATTGGTTTTAGGGCCGATTGTTCAATCACCAGATAAATTTATCTGACAGTTAAAATTATTGCTATCCTTTTCTCCCGTCATATAAGAGAAAAGTGACAGTCAACATTTATCTGACAGATATGTTTTATCTGGTGATGGAACAATTAGCCCTTAATAAATAATAAATATCGGACAACCTCACACTAATCAATCTAGTCACAGTAAGCTCTAGCAGGCTTGTGTTATAGATACTAAATGACGATAAACATACTTATATAGATAAATACATATTTAAAAACAAATAACCTCCATGACCCAGGCACAAATATTCGAGTTCATCACACAAATATTTGCCCTTGCCGGGATTCGAACCCAGGAGCGGCGGCTCAGTAGGCCGTTGCCACTGCGTCAACTCGTCGGTTTTAGTTACCGCAAGGTCGGAGGAGAGGCAGACCGAAAAGAAAGTGGCGCGATGACAGTGGTGCTAGAGAGGGGAGGCCTATGCCCACCAGCGAGACAAAATAATAGGCTAGGCAAAAAAATGGGGTTGGATTAGTTTTGAAGATATTCTGAGTACCTAATGTGAACATAGAAATGAACTCATTGGGAGACTCCCGCTGTTATTAAGCTCAGACGTTTACGAGTACGTTGTTAAATGAGAATGATAAACCGGTTATTTTGTGATTAGCTAAACCGGTTATTTCTAAGGTAAAAGTATTATTTGACTTCAACTCCTTTTTAGCATTCAAACTTGCTGTAAACCTTTGGTGAAAATAGAGTTCATTGTGACGTCATCGTGACGTTGAGACGATATGTGGCGTTGCTTCACCGTGACGTGACAATATAGGTATGTTGTGCAAAATAAAAATTCACGATTCATCACGACCACGTGACGTAGAGCGTTGTGTAAACGTCAAGTTAAAAACAGTGTCTTAATTTGAATGATTGATCTTTGTAGACAAACAAGTAAAGCGGTAGTGTGAACATTATTTACCATAAAGTAAGTTTTATACATAACACCACCACAAAATGTTGTTTAAATTGTGTGACAGGCGAACAAATGTCGCGCGACAAATACTACCAGTCACTTTCCTTTCAATACGGTGCGAGCAAGACAGGTGATGCTGAGTTTAGCGACAAACGAAGTAACGGCAAGATCTGGCCCTGCTGGTACAAAATATCTAATTTTGGAAAGAAAGAAAAGAGAAAGAAATACAATCATTCGTGACGTGGCCATACAGCATAATTACATGAAGGGTGTGACAGAAGTGATAAAAAAACTTAAACAATAGGCAACTATAATATTTATTATGGCTGTGCCATGAAAAGGTCCCACCTCATGATGCTAGCTCGTTTTGGGGTATCACATGAAAAATAACTAAATTCCAAATCAATAAATTAATTCACTCTTACTATGCGCGTGACAACCCTACTAGAAAATTCCTGCCGTTTTTATGCGCGTACAGTTTTTCATTCATGACCGCCACATTCTTATATTACACGAAAATCGATATGTTAGGTCCTACTTCAGCATGATGCTAGCTCGTTTTGGGGTATCACATGAGAAATAAAAAAGAAAGAAAGGAAGAAAGAAACAAATACATTTATTCGTGACGAGACACAAAACAACTCAATTCCAAATCAATAAATTGACTCGCTCTTACTATGAGAGTGACAACCCTACTAGAAAATTCCCGCCGTTTTTATGTTCGGACAGTTTTTCATTCATGACCGCAACAGTCTTATATTACAGAATCGATACGTTAGGTCCTCAGCATGATGCTAGCTCGTTTTGGGTATCACATGAAAAATAACTCAATTCCAAATCAATACAATACAATACAACAATACTTTATTGCACACCAACAAGAAAAATATTACATGAGAAATCTTAATTGGAGCGAAGCTCCCATGGATCGACTCGAATGGACTTTGTAACAATGCGCAGATCTCAGCGAGTTCTCAACCGATTTTAGAAATTTTTGTTTTAAAATGCACAAATTAAATTTCGCTAGGTCGTGACGAAGAGAAAATTTCGAAAAAAAAAAAAAAAAACTCCGCTCCAATCTATGGTGCAAGCTTAGCCGGTGGCTGACTCTGCATCGACCTAGTTTAAACAATGGCAGACAATAGGCAAAAATAAATGAAGTCATTCGCTCTTACGATGCGAGTGACAACCCTACTAGAAAATTCCCGTCGTTTTTATGTGCGGACAGTTTTTCATCCATGACCGCAACATTCTTATATTACATCAGAATCGATACCTACGTTAGGGACGGTCCAAAATGGCCTGTATTAGCGGTTTATTGGAGAGCAATACGGTTGGGTACGGAGCTTTATTCGATTGAGATAATTTGAGCACATATTATGGCGAAATGTCTATGATGTGCTCCATATTTTTGCCATGATATATGTAGAGACATCAATGTTTACATACACACACTTACGCACCGCTCATACTTTTATTCATCGTCATCAGAAATTTAAGAGCTACGCTCTCGTTGGTGGAGCAATTTCCATGCATCTCGTTCTTGCACCTTCTACTTGACAGCCTGGTACGACACGACGTTCACCTTCTCCTTCATTTGGTCCATGTCAGCTCTCCTTGGTCGTCCTCTCTTTCTCCTCCCTTCAATCTTTCCTTCTATTATAGTCTTTTTACATATATTCGTCGTGTCGCAGCAGGTTAATTAAGCATAATTTTATAATATATATTTTTTTATTAGCTGCAAATGATGTAGACTACGTTTAGAACTCGAACCGAGTTCAATATTTACCGACCCTTACGGTTAAAGGCTTGTACGAAATGGCTGAAATAGTTTCCTTTCCCTTTTCAAAAATAAAAAAATAATGAAAAACTGAATAGCCAATATATCTATTATGACGTGAAATATTTGTATGCCGGCTAGACATGGTGATACTTCTTTATTAATGTAAGACCTGTTATATTTATGTATCTATGTTTTTGGAGTAGTAGGGCCTCGTGCAGGGTCCGTCCGGATAGTTACTACCGTCTTGCCTGCTAACCCACCGCCAAACAGCAATGTTCGCATTGTTGTGTTCCGGTGTGGGGGTAAGATAGCCGGTGAAATTACTAGCATAGAGGCATTCTATCTTCGTCCTCCGGGTAGGCAAGCACTTGTGACTCCTCTGGTGTTGCAGGTGTTTATGGGCGACGGTAATTGCTTTCCATCAGGCGATACGTTTGCTCGTATGCCCCCATGACATAAAAAAAAAAAAAACAAATAAATAAATGTCTGATTCTGATTCTATAATCTATCGAGAAATGCGACCTGTAGGTGAGAACCACCGGATATCCGGAATTCGGACTTATGAAAGAATTTTTGACCATGCTGAAGCGGAGATGGCTCGCTCGCTTCGCTCGCTCGTTTTTGTGAATAAAAGTTGATGGACTTTGAAGGTCAGTTTATACGAGATCCTAGAATTGGTTTATTTTGTATAGATATATTTTATTTTGGCTTCTTAGACTTAGGAAGAGGTGATGATGATGATGATGATGCTGATGATGATGATGATGATGGTGGTGATGATGGTGATGATGATGATGATGATCTTAGGAACAGAAGTACAGACGCTTCGCTCGCTCAGTCAAATATAGTTTCAAGTTGAAGAAATTCTGCGCGTCATTTTATAAGTGCTCAAGAATAAATTAAGAGAATTAAAAATTTTAAGAACCACTGAAATACTATCCCTGTAAATTTGATGAAAAGTACAGTCTGAAACTCAGCAAAAACGATCGTTATCGTCTGGAAGAAATTTTAGATTAAGTGCTTAAACTTCCTGACTTTGCGAAATCTTCAAGACCTGTTAAAATTTGTCGCTCGTCAATCTTTAATGTCGTTTTTAATGTTTATATGAGTTTTATGTCGTTGTAAAATAATGATTTATCGAGTTCTAATTTTGTTTACCGGTCACGCAAAGCATAATTATGGTTAATAAATTTATGAAACATGTAATGCCTCATTATTTTTAATGTGGGTAGACACCACAATTTTTATATTAAATTACTGATACAAAGATCAAAGCGCCGAAAAATTTAAATGCGTAACCTGTCGGAAGAGACCGGGAATCGCACCCGGTACCTCTGGATTACCGGTTAACCATTTCGCCACCCTAACTCCCAAGCAACCGGTCAAATTTTTCCTTATGGTTTGTGGGTCGATCTTTGCATTGTTTATTTGAAAGGCTTTGTGTAAGCACAAAGAAAAATTGAAATGCGTAACCTGAGAGAATAGACCCGGAATCGAACCCGGTACCTCTGGATTACCGGTCCAGCGTGTTGACCTGTCCTCCACCATATCGCCAGATAACCTTTCGAATTTTTCCTTATGCTTTTGTGTTGATATTTGCATTATTTATTTTGAAGGGTCTGCACCTTAGAGACCTCTATGTGAATACGTTAATATTCAAATCTTACCGCACTATTTTACAGCAGTGAACGAGTAAGCGAGAGAGTGCGTTGTTATTTATAAATTTATAAAACATATAGGTTTTTAATAATTTTGGTAGAAAATACATATCTATATCAGAGATGTGTAGGTACTTTATCGATGCGCTGTATTAGTTTTTGTAGAATAACCTTTATAGTACTTAAAACAAGAAACAAGTGTAGGTTCACATTTGTATACTTACCGTACTGCATTACACATGTGACGTTTTTGACAACGTTTACCGATTTGTACAGGGAATTTCCCATACAAATCCGGAATTTTTTTAGCGAACTGCTTCCTTTTGGATACTTTGGTTTCTATCACTTCTCCTTAAGACGCTGTCAACACCAAAATGCCCTTGGGGATTCGGGATTTCGGCCCCGCCTACTTGCTCCCAGCGCTATTCACAAGTGAGCGGCGAGAAACTTAACTACTTGCATTCGGCTATAGCGATCGCGATCAGAGTTCACAACGCCAGCCGGTAGATGGCGTTAAACTCCTGTAGGCTTCTTAAAGAGCGCAGAATAAAATAGGCAGGACATCGTTAAAAAAGATAGTTGGTTTTCAATCTGTATCCAATTCATTCTCAATTCAAGTGGCTCGCCTCTGGAGCGGTCTTCCTCTCTCAATTAAACAGGCACCGAGTAAGTTAGCGTTTAAAAAGACCGTGTGCAGCTTCTTTGCTGGCAGAAATGAAGTCTCGTAGTATTATATATAAGTATTATAATTATGTTTTTTTTTGTTACTTATGTGTAAGTTAGTTGCACCGCCTACAATTTTTCCGCTTTGCCCTAAGGTTGACTGGTACAGAATGCCTCATGGCATTAAGTCCGCCTTTTGTAAGATAAGTTTTCTTTTGTGCAATAAAGATAAATAAATAAATAAATATATCTTCTTCAACTATTGCTATGACACAGTTTTGACAATTTCAGATGCAGACTCAAAAGCTTTTACATTTAGCTGTCCGCTTTTGTATTTATTTGTATTGTATTTTAGCGGGCATCATGAATCTCTTTGTTATTGTTATTGTAAGATAATTGAATGCTTTTAACAGAGGCTGCTTACATATTGGGTCTGACATATGTTTACGGTATATACAATCTAGACACGATCGCGCCCATATCGCCGTGCCGAAAATATATATTTTATTTATTTATTTATTTTATTTCCACATAAAACACAGCACAACAGTTAATACCAAATCACTGTGCATTACAGATACAATTTTTAAATAAGGTAGGTACAAACTAATAGACAATACTAGACTTACTACTATCCATCGCCTCACAATACCGTAGACATTCACGACACACCGTTCGCCAATCACTTGCAAAAACATCCAAATCTGGTGCTGATGCGAGAAGCTCATTAAGCCTGTGCGAAGCTCGAACAAGGGGAGACTGCTTCCGCAAAACGGTGCGTGCTTCAGGAGCAGCAAACAATAGCCGGCTGCGCGGGCGAAGAGTGATATATATAAGCTTTTATTTATCCGGCGCCATACATACTAGGTGCAAACTTAACCCAGCCTGAACCCTCGGTGCGCGAGTTTGACTCGCACTTGGCTGGTTTTTTCTGATAGACCTTGCTATAAGGATCTACAAACTGCAGCTCTTAAAATTTTTCTCACCATGGTTTCCTCAACTCCTTTTTTTTGGCTGAAGAGCCTTTGAAACTCAATTTAAAAAAAATTTGGTACTTGTCAATGTCAAACGGTTTAAATTTCGAAATTGACAAGTCAACCATCGATTACTTTTTTTTTAATCGGCTTTTGAAGGCATAGAGCCCTTCAGACATAAAGACCCGTAGCAAAAACGATAACGGGTCATTAGCGTTAAGCAATATTTTTGCAACTGTATTACACGACAGTTGAACTTTAAAGTTTAACAAAGTAACGGGCCTCAACTCCTAAGTATGCCTTTACCCGAGACCCTCTGAGGATTAGATACTTAGCCGAAACTTTTGAATGCCTTTAAACTTAACTTCGCGGATACGTTTTGTAAAGGGGCAACTACTTAGTTACAGTTACTTTAAGATCTAGTATTGACTAACTTTCCTGACAAAGACCCTGAGCTGAAACATCCAGAAAAATACCTTCACAATGGCTTTGTAATACTAGAGGTTTACTCCAACGGACAGACAGACTGACGGACGGACAGCCGAGTCTTAGAAACAGGGTGCCGTTTTACCCTTTGGGTACTCTACTCTGCTACTTAGGAACCCTATAAATTGCTCTCTGAATATAAATTGGCGCAGGTGTTATCATTTATCCGAACTAAGACTTATTAAACTTGTCTGGACAGGTTACTGCAGCGCAGTATTGTTTTGACTGGCAACATTAATCCACACCTAGCAGGGTACTAATTCGAGAAGGCATTGCGGTATCCCCAATTTAGCTATAATTTTTGCAGTGATATTAGAACGCGTAAGTACATGTTCTTAAACACTGCAACTAGAGTGAAAAAGGTTCAGTACCCTTCCTATGAGTTAAAGTGACCGTACTCGCAAGTGACGGCGTAAACGATTTGTATGAAGAATAGTTCGGTCGGTTACTTTGTAGAACTACAATTCTCCCTACAAATCGCTAGCGAGTACCTAGAAATTATGATGGTGTTGAATTCTACAGCATATTGTAATAATTAATAAAAATAGCTCAATATGTAAGCATGTCATGAAAAAAATAAAAAAAATATATAAAGGGACTGAAATATGAGACTTCAAAGGTAGCTTTTACACGCAAATTTGAAATTGTTTTCAGAATCCTGATAATACAACAAATCAAAAAAGTTCTGTAGTTATCATCATGTCTATTTATATTATTACTCTATTTGTACATAAGTAGCAAATGTTTATGTAAACATGTGAGATAAGTTTTGCTTACTTCTAGTGAATTAGAAATCCTCGTCGAACTTGGCCCGTGGTCGATGCATTGTCCAGTATTTTATCGACGCTCTACCCTAATCCCAAGTGACCGAACGTCGATATTGTTGCCCGCACCCACATCAACGTGGCATATCTACGGGGTGTTTTATACCTCATATCGATCCAATACCGACGTACGAAATAAACTTCACTTTAACTTAGTTTAATGGATCTGTACGTCTTGCTTAACTTTGACGCGCGATTCTGACGCGCGACAACAACCTGTCACTTTCCTTACCGTGC
Source organism: Apotomis capreana (assembly GCA_947623375.1). NCBI lineage: Eukaryota > Metazoa > Arthropoda > Insecta > Lepidoptera > Tortricidae > Apotomis > Apotomis capreana. The sequence continues at coordinate 8,512,558 of OX392520.1, forward strand.
GAGCAAGACGGGTGATACCGAGTCGCGACGAGATATGCTATACCTGCTAGAGCTACCATATCTTGCGCAGGCGACTCTTTGTCGTGCAACAAAAGCTGCCAGACACTGTCCTTACAATACGGTGTGAGCAAGAAAGAAAGAAAGAAAATACATTTATTCAACGCAAAAAAAAGTTACATGAAAGAAAACTAACATAAACAATCATCGTTAAATTGGACCCCACTCAGCATGATGTCACGGCGAGCCGGGGCGCTGGTTTTCAGTGGGGATCTGCTTACAACTACTTAGATGCTAAAAATACAAAAAAAATAAAATAAATAAAAATGTCAAAAAAGTAATAACAAAAAAACATACATAATCCAATAGTAACAAAAATAAACACAAAGCCAAACCGACAACAAGAAATGTGATGTCCATCCAGAGTCCTCACCTCCACCTTTCATTGGGTTGGGGGTGTAAAAACCCTTCTTCCAACACCAGTATTGTAAAGTATTATGATTTTGTGAAGAAGCTTCTTTGATTTAAAGGATCCGATTGTTTTTGACGCTCGAATTGGTGGAGAAAGGTTGTTCCAGCATTTCGTGGTAGCGTAGCGAAAGCTGGCACGAAATGCTGCTGACTGGTGCTGGGGATAAACAGGTTGCAGATAGGTGATGCTGAGCCGCGCGACAAGTGAAGTCGGGATATGATAATATGCTAGCTCTGTTGGTAAGGGTAAACCGTTTTGACAAAGAATACGGTATCATGAAAATGAAAATGAAAAATTTATTGATAACATTCGTTACAGGTATTTATCTTATTACATTTGTTTAATATGTGTGTGTTTTATATCACAAGTCCAATCAAGTTTCAAGTGTCACAAACTTTTTAAATGTGAAAGACGATCCGTTAGTATGAAATGTCTAAGAATACCAATGATAAAAAAAAAAATGTAGTCAAAATATGTCGTCGTTTAGTACCTATTTGTGTACGGCGACTTTATCTTTGTAAGCCGTCACTCTGTCTTCAGCTGAAAATTTGCAAATAGTTTTTTGTAAAGGCAAATGCCTTTGCCGTTTTTGCCTGTGGAGTATTATCTTCGCAAACCTGTCACTGTCTCCAGCCGAACATTTCAAATAATTTTTTTATAATGGCAAATGCCTTCTGCCGTTTTGGCTAGAACTTATTGTATGATTTTTGTCCGTGCTGGATCACGACTGGATCATTTATGTGGATTTGTATTGTACGCCAATCTGGCACTACTTACCTATGTTTAAACAAATAAATGATCTCTCTCTCTCTGTCTCTCTCTCTCTCTCTCTCTCTCTCTCTATCATGCAATTCTCAAAATGGTCCTCTGTCCGTTAATGGGTTAAAAATAGTATTATGTCCATAAATTAATAAAACTAATTATTTCGAGCAACTTGGACCAATAGTGTAGATTATAAATTAGTTATAATTAGTGGTGTAAATCAGTTAGTTTCTTTCAACTTTGAATGTGTGCATTGTGAGCACTGACACCGTCACCTGAGCACGTGTACGATAATCTATTTTGACCAATCAAATGCCGTATTTCATTTTGACAAAGAAAATCGTGGATTGTCGTTATCTCCATCGGATTATCATGTTTTAAGTGGTGGTGACGGGGCGAAAATATTGTGTGATTTGGTCGTTAGAAGTGGATTTACTTAACTTTTATATTTGAATGAGAATAATGAGATTTGAAAAACCAGCTTGATTTTCGTAGGGACTCAAACACGCAAATCTGGGAATTAAAGACTGTTGGACGGAGAGGGTTTAAATTTATATTTTTCATATTATTTGTATATACCGGGTGGGCCCTGTAACAGGAGCAATAAATTAAAATATAGATTCTACCCCTCAAACTGAACAACATTTATTAAACAACTTTTAAAAATAGGTAACTCATTTATAATGAAAACCTGTAAAATAAAGTTTATTCAAAGAAGCAATGTATTGCGAAACATTTGATATTTAGTAAAGTGACAGCTATGTCAATGCTAAGGCGCTGTCAATGTTAGACGGCGGCGTACATTGAAAATGTTATTTACTTTGTTTTAAATAATGAACATATAAAAACATTATTTTAAAAAACAGTTTCTGACTAGATATTGTTCAGTTTGACAAGTAAAATTTATGTTTTAATTTTTTGCTCCTTTTACAGGACCCACATGGTGGCGTCTAATAAGACGCAACACTGAAATATTGCAAATAATGCTATATAAATGTTTCCACTAAGTTTATTAATAAACGTTTTTCTTTTTACAGGTAAGCAAAGATTCAGAATATTCCCAGCCAGACGTGCAATTTGATTAGGATTTAAGGTAACTCGAGTAAGTGATTTTTTCACAGATGATGAATTCCTGTTGCCGCTATAACAACAATTACTAATAACAGAATAAAATTTAATATTTACGTGAGGCTCAACAACAACTGTGATCGGTTGCGTTAACTTTCCACGAGAATAGCGCGGCACATGAGACTCCCCTGAGCTTAACCGAAGGCTATTAAGTAGGTATGTAACCGATATTCGTTAATTGCTCATCAAGACCTATTAAATGAGCCCAATCACAATGGGTTTCTCTCGCGCTGTTTAGGAGTTCCTACGGTCAATCTCCATCGTTATATCAGCTCCAAGATACCAATCCAAATAAGCAAGCAATACATTGTATATAAGGCTTTTAGTCCTATTAAAAATGTACTCGAAAAAGTTTTTGTAAAGAATAATGTCTTGACACAAACCTTTACTGTACGTACGTTTTAACCCCCAAAGAAAAAAGAGGCAGGACCAATTAGTTTTTATATCGAAAGACTTGTCCGTTGTGCTTTCGAAATTTAAATATATAGGTTAAAGTTTACCTCCAAGATTTGATTACATTGTTACAGACTAACAAAAAACTTAGATCCAAATTCAATTCAAGCTAATAAAAGCGGTTTTAATAAAGTTACAATAAAAAAAGTGGAGGGAATACTTGAAAGGGACGAAGGCCGAATTGTCGCGTTAGATAAAATATCCCTCGTTCCTGGGCGCAAAAAATAAATTGTCGACTTTTCCCCAAATAAATCTAGTGAAACTGAGCAATGGCTCTGGAAATTATAAAACGATCTACGCTTTCAAGATGGATTTATTGCGATGGGTGTTGCGAAAAAATGGTCAAGCACGAATCAACGTCGTTTGCTGAGGATTCTGTAACATTCGATTATGTACCTAAACTCATATCACGTTATCAATTTTTTTTATTTATTTGCACAGAAACAGTATAAGTACCTAATTATGTTACAGTATCCTGTCATGCTTGCATGCAAGCGTGCGAATATAGCAGTTAATTACAATTAAAATTTAAAATGACAAAACAATTAACATGATAGGCATAATAAATAATATGATAAATTCATATAGCTATTAATCACTAGTCTAATATTATACACTCGAGTGTCGGTGTTCGAGATACGCTTTTACACTGTAAAACAATGCTCCAAAAACCAGTTGGTTGGTTAATAAAACACACTTTTAATTCAATGCTGACAACGGAAGCGGAAGAAGTAATTTATTTTTACATAACCTCGGAACCCACTGATTTACTTGATAGACAGGCCATGAAGTAATAAGTTCCGTATAATACGATTACCGTACGGAACCCTAAAAGTTGCTCACGTCGGTTAATGATTGCTCAATTTCGCGCTGTGTCGGTAACAATGGGACGCTTCGTCTTCCGTGATTATGGGGAATATGAAAAAATATGAAAAATACGAATGACTTATAGGATTCGAGTTCTTTGAATGTATAAAGCCTGTGAGGATTTGCTCGCGTACTTAATAGTATTTTATGCAACAGTTGTATAATAGGGGCAAAAAACGCGAGTGGCATGGGTTGATTGGTGTTGGTTGGTTGGTTGATTGGTGGTAGAAGATGCCATGAGCATTTTTTGACTTAGGTACTTATACGACGTTGCATACAATATTTTTTCTACGAATTTGTAGTATAAAATAAAATGCAAGTAAACAACGAAGAAAATATTTACATGTTCATGCCCAGAACCATTTAAATGAAATAAAAAAAATCTAGTCTGTGATGTCGTCCATCTTCCAATGAAATATGAACTTAAACCTAAAGGTTTACGTTTCATTAATTTCATTAATACTAGACATACATGCACAGAAGATAATTATAATTTTATTTATTAAGTTGGCAGCAATGCGTTAAGTCCAATATATTTTTTTTTACTGAGAGCAGTGTCTATGCATTTGTTTGTTAAGTTGGTAACACGAAGTATTCAATTTAACGTTCGTTTGGAACACATTAAATAGAGACTACTAAACTTAAGGTTTGTAATCTGTGGTCGGTACTAAGGGATGATTTTTCGGCGACATTATAACACCGTTTAGCAGTGATTTTTTGGGCAGTAGACTATAGATTTATCCAGATTTAAGTAATTTATGTCCTTATGTTAGAGTTGGTAATATCTAAGATAAAAGTACTGGAGTAGAAAATAGTATTTTATGCAATCGTTGCACATTGAAGGCTCTTAAAGTAGAGTACCGCGTATAAGCCACGAGGCCAGCCAAGTAGCATGTCAAGGTACGAGATTTTAAGACCTAATTGTGCAACTATTTTGGATCTTTCTTATAGTTACACAATAATCGTCAGCTTACACTTAACGTCGTGCCGGGTATACATTACACCCTGTATATACTGCAGTGGATCCAATATGCGCATAGCACATGCAACTAACAGCACATAAAGTTCAATAACGCCGGTACATATGCACAATGCAGTATGCTCTAGGGCTGTTCTCAAATTCTATTGTTCAAAATATTTGTATAGAATCTTTTTATCGATTCTATATTTTTTATGTGGTAATACCACATTTTTATTTTTATAAATAATGACACGGGTAAATTAAGAAAGAAAAATTGAATGCGATCTACTACAATCGAAGCGGGGTTTGAACCCGCGACCTCTGCGTTACCGGCGCATTGCTCTCCCAACTGAGCTATTCGACCGCTACGTCCGTCACACCAAATCTTTCATCCCTTAATCCTTTACGCTACTGGAGCGCCCTCTGCGTCATATATATGTTTTTTGAAATGCTTATTGCGCATTAGCCATTGCCATCTATTGTTCAAGTTACATAAATACTGAATGACTTCTATTGTTACATTCGATTTGAAATTGGACTAAGTCCACCCTTACCATGAGTTTACAGTAACCTGTAACTAGCGACTGCGTCAACGGTTTGTATGGAGAACTGTAGTTGTACAAAGTAAACACTAGGCGCGCTGTGCTATGTTCCATACGAATCGTTTGTGTCGCTAGTGTGTACAGTCATTTTAACTCTGTACTGATACAGAGAAGTCGAAGGCCTGCAGAGGCTAGACTACGCGTTTTCTTCTGATCTTTTTTTTTTTTTTTTTTTTTTTTTTTTATGTGATAGGGGGCAAACGAGCAAACGTATCGCCTGATGGAAAGCGATTACCGTCGCCCATAAACACCTGCAACACCAGAGGAGTCACAAGTGCTTGCCTACCCGGAGGACGAAGATAGAATGCCTCTACTCGTATGCTAGTAATTTCACCGGCTATCTTACCCCCACACCGGAACACAACAATGCGAACATTGCTGTTTGGCGGTGGGTTAGCAGGCAAGACGGTAGTAACAATCCGGACAGACCCTGCACGAGGCCCTACTACTCCAAAAACTATCAAATACTATCTGACATATATGTTGGAAATATTCCAACAGATGTTAAGGATATTATCCTACTAGAAGATGCCTGCAACTTCGTCCGTGTTTAAGGCTCAATTCACACGTACCACAACCACACCACGTCACAGCGTTAAAATGTGGTATGGTTGTGGTTACGTGTGAATTGTACTATTCATTAACCATACAAAATATGCGGCCGACCACGTCGCAACCACGTCGTGTGGTTGTGGTGTGGTTGTGGTTACGTGTGAATTGAACTATTCATTAACCATACAAAATATGCGCCCGACCACGTCGTGTGGTTGTGGTGTGGTTGTGGTTGTCGTGTGGTTGTGGTACGTGTGAAACAACCCTTAGGGTTCCGGATCTCAAAAGGAAAAATCGGATCCCTTATAGGATCACTTTGTCGTCCGTCTGTCTGTCTGTCAAGACCCTTTGTGTCGGGAACGCTTGGTGTGTGGATATGCTCAGGTCTACAGTTCTTTGAAGCTGTGATTTTTTTACATCTAAGTTAAATAAATATACGGCGGAAATGAAAATTTATGGGATTTTTTTCCGTTGATCCAGAACTACAAGTATAGGAGAATATGTAAAAAATATATACACTTGTAATTAATGTTTTATTTAAATTACGTAGAATAGTTTTCAAACGGTAAAGTTAAGTTTGTCGCTCAATACAGTTTATTATTTCGTTTGAGCAATATAAATAAAGAATTAAATAAATATTAAGGGACAATCTTACACAAATCGAACTAGTCCCAAACTAAGCAAAGCTTGTACTATGGGTACCTACTATACGAGTAGACGACGGTATGAAATGAAATGAAATAATTTATTCAGTAAGTAGGCCTCAAGGGCACTTTTACAAGTCAGATCGTGCATTTACCGGTATACATAATATATAAATACATATATATCGGGGATGGTCCGATATAGGTGTTAAAAGGTTACCTCGTCGAATAGAAAAACAGTCTACTTAGTGACCTCGTTTTATTTTACCACACGTAATTTACATTTACTTTAAAACAACAGTAATCTCCATAAGTAACTAATAATTAAACGACAATACTACTCAATGGTTTGGACAACAAGTGCACACGACCAGGGCGCAAGCAAGAATGATCCCCACCAACCCTGGTAGGGCAATTTATTGACAGAGGTCGTGACGTCACAGTGGCCTGATCGGTCTGGCCAGGTGCAGCTGCTGTTTACACCTGTTTCCCGGGTAAGGTAATTTATTAAAAATACGAGCACGACGACGCCGCCGTCACGGCCATGCTGACATGCGCACGTCCTCGTGCGCGCTGTTTTACAAGAGGAAGGCAAAACAATGGTCAGTTCGTTCATCCTGATTAAATGCCAAATTTAGTCTGGACCGGCCCGCCAGCTTATTGGGCCCTAGAGATCTAACGACCCTTCAGTAGAGTTTTCTTCGGTTTCCGCGACTGTCACAATTTAAACGGATTATATCGCGTATATTAATTATTTGAGCCTCCCTGACGTTTCAGTACCTTTACAGATACCGTTGTCAAAGGTTGACTGAGAAAAACACAATTTTTCTCTGTCAAAGTTACATTTGTGCAAACTACCCATTTTATAAATATTAATTTAAAATAAAGGTGTTCAATTGTTCATACATGCCAGATGGGCCTAATGTGTAAACTATTTTATTTAAAATATCTACCAGCGGTTCACTATAAGGCTTACTGAGGAGAAAGAACCGCCAAAGAAAACTCCCAGATTGCCCTTTTTATTACTATGAAATACTTTTAAACAAAAACTCTACATATTACTACTTTTAACACTAATTTGTTTTACACCGTTCGAGGCCCAAGGTATCCAGTCTTGTGTCTTGCTTGATCCTTGATAAGATGTACAACATGATCTCAAGCCGGTGGTAATGAGAAACCATCTTCTCTATTGAAATTCAGCTAGACCGGACCTTCTCTTTTGTCCCTATAGTTTCGTTTGCTAGGCCGGACCTTCTTTTTTGTCCCTATAACATCGTCATCTAGACCGGACCTTCTTCTTTGTCCCTATAACATCGTCACCTAGACCGGACCTTCTTTTTTTGTCCCTATAACATCGTCATTTAGACCGGACCTTCTTTTTTGTCCCTATAACATCGTCAGCTAGACCGGACTTTCTTTTTTGTCCCTATAGCTATAGCTTCGTCAGCTAGACCGGACTTTCTTTTTTGTCCCTATAGCTGTTAGATTGGTCCAGCCAAAAGCCCTTCAATCATGTCAATAACAACTCCGCATTGCTTACTTACACCCACATCAAAAACTTATTAAATAATAGTGCATCAATGGTGACTCAAACTCAAGTGTGGGCGTTCGCCAAGAGAACCGAAAATACTGTCTTCCGCGCCAAAACTGGTTCAAGGAGGCGCTACTGTCGCCTTCCAATGGCGCGCCGTTTTCGTTGATCATGACCGTCGCCGTCACGGCCATTCTGCGATGACACGCGTCATCGTGTGTTACTCTGAAACAATCAACAACCAAAACAGTATCTTCTCGGTCACTCCTGACAAAACACGTCAAAATAATAAGACTAAAGAATTTTCTTTCTTATCAAATAGACCAAAACTAGACTATCACAAAAATAATTTTGACAACAAAGTTAGTTTTTGTTAACCGTAAGTTAAGTTGTTTAATAACCGCAATCCGCGGACTACGGCAACGATGAAGTGACTGGTACGGTCGACCAGCCGAACTGAGAACCTGCCTATCAGTTTCACTATCTTGTTTGTCTACTGAAAATGGTACAGGTACAGGGCTACCGGGTATTTCCCTCAACCTATCGTGCAAGTACGCGCGTGTAACAATACTGTATGTCAACATTTCTAATAGGTTCGCTTCAGTAACTCCATTTACTGCTCAGTACTAACAATTTTAGCTAGACTGGTACACGGCATACTGACTGAATGATACAACCGTCTGCCATAGAACTTATTGGAAATAAACTCTTCTGTAAGCGATCACTCGGCAACCAAATCACAATAAAATGAGAACTCCTCACCGGATTGTCTCATATGGTGTGGTGACGTCACACGCCAACCCTCTTCCCGGTAGATGAAGGCGCCCTGTTGCTCGCCTTTGAGCACTTCTTTGCGTAATGTCTTGTACCGCGGCAGCTGAAGCAGACGACTCATGGCTTCGCTGTTAGCTGCTGAGGTCACGTATCTTTTCCTGAAACAAAAACTCCAAGCACAGAATCACAAAGCTCGGTCATTCTAACCTTAAATCCACCAAAAAAAAAGGAAATTCAAATCAATCTAACAAAGTTACACTTAAATTATGATTCGTTAATGAGAACATCTAATCCACGACGTAGATACAAGAAAATGTTTTCATTAAAACATTATTTGCACTTAAATAACAATCTTTACTTTGTATGATATTTTTTGGACAACAGAGGCTTTACAGATTATGAAACATTAATGATAAAAATCAAACTTCAATTTCAAATTCTTGTGTCCTAATATTCTCCTAATCCTATTAGTGTCTCCAGAAAACATTTTAGGTTAAAGCGATCACCACAATTAAAAGTAACATAAGGATCGGTTAAACGAATCTCAAGCTCAGTTCTTGCGGAATTTATAGGCACTAAACTTAGGTACACCAGCTAAAAGAAACGTACACCGAGTAAGAAACTATTCAAAAACAAAGTAAATTCTACAGAGCGATTGGAAAATCATGAACAGAGGGTAGATTATTACCGCAGCCGCCTCTATACTACAACTAAATACTGTGTATGATTGATGCACCCTCATGTCCCTCATAGCGCAATTTTTACATCCTAGACTTTAATAATGGTAAACTGTACATTGATCATATTAATCAACACTTAATTTCTGTAGCAAAATTCGCGTCCGGTCATAACATCACTATAAAAACAATCGTTACAAAAACGTGCAATTAACTTTCTTTCAAATGATTACTAATTTCTATCACGCAATATTCAACTTTTACTTGGAGGGTAGGTACTGGTAATACTTCATTTTGACAAATACCCACTAAACTGAATAAGTGTAACTCAAGTCTACCCCAGCATCTAGCTACACTTATTAGTGAACACTATATCGGAATCGTGGTGAAAAGTTAACGACTGACCTGTGATTTTAAAATCTGTCGGTGAGGCCATGGTGCCTACGCTATGTCCACGCGTCGCTCGTAGTTGACTGTCGCTTCTGGGTCACTTCCACTGGTGCTACGACTGACGATGTGTCCCGCTGTTCTTGAAGCAAACAATGAACTTCAATGTATTTTGTCGTTGACTGCTGGCTTTTGTCGCTGAGGTGGTAAGTTGCAGCCCCGATGATTTTTCTTTTATACGAAGTAAACTATCGGATTGTTCATGTTCGTAGTAAACATCATTTGTTTTCATACGGTTTCGTATCTGTGACGGTGTTAGCTTTGAGTTTTAATGAGGCAAACGCTTGTAGTTCCTGTTCCTTGATTTAGTGCCGTCAGGTTCGTTGTATTTCGAAGAGTAGCCACAAATTTTGGCTGTTCCCCTTTCTTCGCTTTGTGTTCCATCTTTTCGCTCATTGGCCGTAGGAACTATCCCAACTTCTGATATCGGGGATGGTCCGATATAGGTGTTAGAAGGTTACCTCGTCGAATAGAAAAACAGTCTACTTAGTGACCTCGTTTTATTTTACCACACGTAATTTACATTTACTTTAAAACAACAGTAATCTCCATAAGTAACTAATAATTAAACGACAATACTACTCAATGGTTTGGACAACAAGTGCACACGACCAGGGCGCAAGCAAGAATGATCCCCACCAACCCTGGTAGGGCAATTTATTGACAGAGGTCGTGACGTCACAGTGGCCTGATCGGTCTGGCCAGGTGCAGCTGCTGTTTACACCTGTTTCCCGGGTAAGGTAATTTATTAAAAATACGAGCACGACGACGCCGCCGTCATATACATATAGATGTAACATACAAGACCCGGGAACAAATACTCGAGTTCCAAGATAAGATACAACGCCAGTAAAAGCGTGTCTCAGTCTTTTTTTACAAAAGCTTATTTTATAAATGAATATAAACCATTAAATAAAACTCTTCCGCAATTCCGTGCATAACCTCCACTCTTCTGTTTGTGTTTTATCAGGTCGACCTCCTCCTCGTAAACGCGTGCAGCCCTCGTAAACGGAATTTACGACCCGCTTATGGTTCTACACAGTGCATACGGCAGGCACAATATCGACCCATTCATGAGGCCTTATTCCTTTATTAATTTTTTCATATTATGACAAATATATATTGATAATTTCAATCAACTTCTTAAAATGAATAATACTTTTATCTGAGTTCTAGAAAGTAACATAGCCATTTCATGCTTTCATTGCGTGCAGTCGAAAATAAGTTGAAAAAACTTATTTTCCGCGTGAATTTTGTCAATTTCGTGTAGTTTAAAACAAAAATTATCAATGAAAAATTCAAATCGTAGGTTTCAAATATATATCAAGGTCAGTCCATGGTATGGGTGATCTGGTCTACCACGTGGTCTCGTAACCAACATGGACTAGGGTTTATTCTTTGAATTTGATGTAGTTTCTATGTAATTTTGTCACTTAATCTCTGAGTAAGCCAGCTATAGATAGTTTGCGGGTTCGATGATCACCGCAAGACCGTCTTCACGCAAATGCGACCAGTTGAAGGCTTTATTCCACCTAGTGTCATCATATACCATAGGCTTGGTACTTACAATTTTTTTTTCGAAGACCATTAAATTATGTTTGTTTTTCGATAGTACTTGTTATCTATACTTCCATCCATACTAATCCATACTATACTATATACTATATACTATATATACTATTATACTATACTATATACTATCCATACTATCCATACTAATATTATAAATGCGAAAGTGTGTCTGTCTGTCTGTCTGTCTGTCTGTCTGCCTGTTACCTCTTCACGCTTAAACCGCTGAACCGATTTAGATGAAATTTGGTATATAGATAGTTTCAGTCCTGGGGAAGGACATAGGATACTTTTCATCCCGAATAAATTTAGTGTTCCCGTGGGATGAGCGGGTAACAGCGCGGGGCACAGCTAGTATTATAAATGCGAAAATGTGTCTGTCTGTCTGTCTGTCTGTTACCTCTTCACGCTTAAACCGCTGAATCGATTTTAATGAAATTTGGCATGGAAATAGTTTAAGATCCGAGGAAGGACATAGGATAGTTTTCATCCTGGAAATTATCCCTAAAATGATTGAAAATTGAGTAAGTAATTCATGATGAAATTGATGACCCTGTCCGAAATGTAATGATTAGACCAAAAGCACAATTGCTCTTACATTTGCTTAGCCGGTTTAAATAATCCCTTTTATTAATTAAGGTGATTAGGTGGATATCTATCGTGTTGTACGAGGTTGCTTCCATAATTCCAAGTTCCACGCGGACGTAGTCGCGGGCAAAAGCTAGTAACTTATAAGGATCTACAAGCTGCGAGTCATAAATTTTTCAATATCATTCTTTTTCCAAAATGTTTTTTTTTTTTTTTTTTATTGAATATTTCGTAATAGTGTTGACTGAAGGGTCCTTTGCCTTCAAAACCCAATAAAAAAAACTAGTCAATGTTAAAGTTTCAACCGTTGTCACTGACATGTGTCAGAATTTAAATGGTCTGAGTGCCAAACATCGACAAGTTTATTTTTTTTAATTGGGCTTCGTCTCTTCAGCCAACGCTATTGCGAACTGTCCAATTGTTAATTTAAGAAAACATTTTGGAAAAAAAACATGGTAACTTGAAATGTCGCAGGATGGATAGATTACGTCTCTGTCAAACAACGAATTGACGCCCACCTACCTCCTGCGGATCGATTCACGAAAAATGGCTGCTATTGCGATTTTCCTCACTCCTTGTTACCGGGATTCCAGAAAATTCTGCGAATTCCCGGAATGTCCGGAGAACAATGGTGAGTTTTTGCTATATTCAGAGGTAATTCCTACCTATGGTAACTTTAGGAAAGGTAAATCCATTTCAGCAATTTTCAGGACGTTTTTTAATTGCTGAACATATTTGGAAAGTTTGGGATTCACTCGTGTTGTTAAAGTTAGAAAACACAGTGAAACATAGAACGACTAATATTTTTAGGGTTCTGTAATGAAAGGATGCTAATGGGACCCTGTTGCTAAGACTCCGCCGTCTGGCTGTCCGTCGGTTTGTCACAGGAATGTAGCTTTCCAATCGTAATCGGTAAATATTTAAAATTATAGGTAAAAAATAATTAGTAAGTTTAAAATAATTAATTAAATCCGAAATGGTCTCCACTCAGCAATGCTGTGGGCTTTGCTAGGTATAGCAATGCCCACGGCATACATTATCTCCGCCATAATATCATTATAACTTTCGTGAGATATTTAACTATAAGTCGGCCTAAATCGCATACCTCGTAACTCCATTTTTTTTGAAAATCATGTTTTGACACTTTAAGATACTACTATTCTGAACGCATCTAACGGCAAAACTCTTAAATACCAAAAATAAACCGTTTACTTTTAAAAAGCAAAATAGAAAACCTCGCAACTCCCGACCGCCATTTTGTAAAAGGAATACCTCGTATCTCCCCCCCCACCACTCCCTTCAGTACAGTTTGCGATGGTGTTGTGACTGCACGTCAGTTTTGCGTAAATATTTAGGAAGAAAACGGGTGCTGAATAACTAATATAATATAAGGTTCTACGATTTTACTGATTGTGTATTCTTGATAGATATTTACCATATTTAAACACATTAGACTAATGAAAACGTCGTTTGGTTGCGTGCCGTGGACATACGAGGTTTGCTTCGCGTGGATCTTTACGCATGAAGATTAGTTACGTGGTCTTCTACGCAAATTATTTAATCTTTCTGTGACTTTGGTCGAGACTTTATCTCGTTTTTAAATAATTAATTTATAAATCCCGACGTTTCTAATACGAAGATATGTCCGTAATGTAAGCCGGATATAGGATGAGAACGTTAATACGCATTATCCAATAAATTCAAAGTAATAAAAATAATATTTAAGAAAAACATCAAAAACCTTTGGACTTGGACCACGCCGGATAAACAACACAAAAATCAGATTGACTATGTACTGAGCAACTGCTCACAGCTCTTCACAAACATAGAAATTTTGAATAACAGAATATTCCCCAGCGACCATAGATTAGTGAGAGGCACCGTTCAACTACAAAAAACTAGAAGAAGTCGAGCGACATTCAGCGAACATAGTCGATCTATCGAGCGACAAAAATCAACAAGAATATCTCAGGACATTAAAGGAAAAAATAGAAAAGATGCAGTGGGAAAATAGCGACGACATACAGACCTTCTATTTTAAGTTAGAGACAGCCGTGAAACAAAGTCTTAAGGCTGCCACCTCGAAAAAAAGTAATAAAGAAATACTAACTGACGAAACTAAACAACAACTTAAAAGGAGGACTCTACTACAGTCGAAACCATCAAAAACTAAAGAAGAGAAAAAAGAACTAGCGAATCTCTATAAACTACTAACAAATGTTAAAAAGGGACTATGGAAACTACAGAATGGAAGTGATCGAAAAAAACCTCGTCAACACCGGAAGCCAAAAGAAAGCGTGTAAACAACTAAATACAGAGAAAACATGGATACCCCCATTGAAAGCGCAAAAAGAAACAGGCAAGATACAAACACGAAAATAGCTAATAAGCATTGCAACAGACTTCTACCGGAATCTTTACCACGATGAACACAAAAAGAAAATGTATAACGAAACCACGAAACACAGCTTACCTAATACACCTAGTATACATTTTGACTCTGAGAAATCATAGAAAAAATTAAAAAAATTGAAGAAGGATAAAAGCCCGGGCCATGACAATATTCCAAACGAAGCTCTGAGAATTGGGCAGAAAATACTAATAGGTCCAATAATAACTCTATTTAATAAAATTTTATATTTTGGATATGCAGAAAACTCCAAGGAGCTGGGGAGTCTCAAATCATTTTATTGTACAAAAAGGGAGATCCTTCCGATATAAACAACTATCGACCTGTCAGTCTGCTGCCAACCTTATACAAACTGTTCTCTAGAAATTAAAAAGTATATAAACACATTATAAAAAAACCTAACCTAGGGTGCCGCCGGAGGGGCCCAGGCTACCGGTGGTTAGGGCTGCAGAGAGAGGAACCTCCTGACCTGACCATGCGCGCCGTGTCCAGTGAGGAGTACCGCCTTCTGTATCTGGCCCTTGATCCAGCCATCTAGCGAGAGTCTCTTAAGATGTTTGTCGAGACTCATCGCTACAAGACCGTTCGCCGAAACGACTATCGGGACGATGATCGTCGAGTCAAGATCCCACATGGCGGTCACCTCGTGAGCATGATTATTATAGAAGCGTTGTTTTGTTGTTTGAGAAAAGTTGTAGTTTATAATATTTTTAGCCCTATTTAGAGTTGAAAAAAAAATGTATAATTATAATTTTGCTACCCACATTTTTGAAGCCAGAAGAGGCTTTTCTGTTTAAAGTTTAATAAATATTATTTAATTTGCAAGTTTTTTATTTTTTTTTATCCACAATTACCTTGCTCAGATCAAAAGACTATCCTCTATTTTTACGGATTTTTATAGCAAAGCTCTTAACTCCCGATTAGCTTTGTAAAATTTTCAGGAAAAACTCGTAACTCCAAATTTTCCAGGTTCAGGTGATTACAAAAAAATAGGTTTTAGCAATTTGACGGCTAAATTTAACTTAACATTATGTAAAAAAAATACTAAGTAAGTCTTCATGCAAAATTTTTGGTAATCAAGTTTTTTGTGCCTCCTGTAAAATTTGGTCAGATTGAGTTACGAGGTTTGCGATTTAGGCCGACGTATTGTATTAAGCGGTTTACACTCACGTGCAATTGTCACAACACATTACTAGTTCAAAATATGTCAGGCCATTCCTGACAATTTCAAGTGAGTTATAATAATATTTCCGTCAGAAAAAAAACTTAATAACAATATAAATCATAATTAAGGGTGTAGCCAGACGAACCTGCTTACAAAATCTCACAAAAATTCATTAAGAGCGATCTGTAAGCGAAAACAGCCGGACTACCATCCGAACATCCGAATCTTTGGCTAAGCTGAAACGCCTCCAATTCACTCGCAAGTTCAAAGAAAATTTGAAATTAGTTACTTGGTAGAAGAGACCGGGACTCGAACCCAGTATCTTTGGATTTCCGGTGCAGATCCAGGGATATATACCTAGGTAACTCTTCTATGAGCTTTGATCTTTGTATCAAATTGTGGTGTGTACCCACATAAAAAAAACCGGCCAAGAGCATGTCGGGCCACGCTCAGTGTAGGGTTCCGTAGTTGCTCATCCTTCACAATAAACTGCTGTTTTAAGCCCAAGGTTTAAGTTAAGAAAGATTTAAAGCTCTATAAAAAGGTCGTAAACGCCCTAGAAACTGTAATCACTTATTACCTTCTGGAAGTCAACTTACGTCCTTTTAAAGAAAAAATATGAAATTTGGCGATAACTCAAAAACGGCTCAACTGATTTTGTTCAATATAGTTTTACATCACGTGACACAATTATTTTGTTATTTCTGGGCCCATAACCTGTTAAATCCCTAATTTACCTTCCGCGTAGCTGGAAGTCTCCATATTCCTAAGTTTATTATACAAACAATATTTGCGTCCGTACAATTCTTTATTTCTTCATAAAGTAAAAACTAACATGACAAGCAACATCAAATAACATCAAAGACAAAGTAGTCGACAGCATAAAACCTCAACATCCCCCCGCAATTCTAATTCACCCCGGAATAAGAATTGTCGCAATCATAAAGTTAGAAACAAACTAATAACTATATCTATAACTAAAGTTAAACATTGAAAAATAATAAAACAAACAAGACAAAATACTAACCGCTCAGTATAAGAAGTGATAGTGGTCTTCACTCTAACTCCTTCCCCCCTCAATGTTAAACTTTTGTTTTAGATGACAATAAAACGTAAATGAACATTAAACCTCATAATTTTTGGCATACAAATAAACTATTCAATTAAACCTAGTTTCTCTACAAAATAGTTATGTTTCTGTTTTCCTAAAGCTTTTGTTAAAATGTCTGCAACATTTTCATTCGTGTTCACATACTTAACAATTACTAATCGTTTGCTAATCAAATCTTTAATAAAATGATATTTAATATCAATATGCTTTGACCTCTTACTGTTTTCATTTGACTCCATCAGTTTGATAGCGCTTTGATTATCTACAAGTAACGTTGAGTTTGAAAGACAGTTAAAATCTTGTAACAACCCCTTTAAACTAACTAACTCTGCACACGCTAGAGCCGCAGCTATATATTCAGCTTCGGCTGTTGATAAGGCGACAACGTTTTGTTTTTTACAGAACCAGGCTAACAAATTATTGCCATAGAAGACTACAGAACCACTCATACTTTTTCTGTCTGTTGTGTCGCCTGCCCAGTCAGCATCGGTATAGGCAATCAAGGGACAACTGCTATCCTGTTTGTATACCAAACATTTTGATTTGGTGTGTTTTAGATATCGCAAAACACGTTTCGCTGCTTGCCACAGTGACATAGTTGGCTTATCCAAAAATCTACTCAAAAAAGATACTGCGAAGCAAATATCTGGCCTACTTGAAGTAGCTAAGTATAAAAGGCAACCTATGAGCTCACGATATGGTATATCCAAGGTGATACATTCATTGACATCAGTAGTGAAATTTACCTCCATTGGTGTCTCCGCCCCTTTACAATCTGCCATGTTAAATTTATCAAGCAATCTATTTATTGCTGATTCTTGAGAAATAGAGATTGATTCTGAGGTTCTCACAATATCCAACCCTAAGTACGCACTCACCTCTCCAAGGTCCTTCACATTAAATTCCAATTTTAAATATTCATGTGCTTTATTTAGGTTTGTTGCACTTTTAGACATTAAAATGATATCATCAACATACACTAATAAAAATACATCTTCCAAAATATATAAACAAAAATCATGTTTTGATTGTAAAAATCCTTTATCAACTAAAAAGCCATGAAGTCTTTCGTTCCAGCATTTAGGTGCTTGTTTTAACCCATACAGAGATCTTTTTAGTTTTAAATGTATGCCTTTTCCAACTTTAACTCCTAACGGTGGTTTTATATAAACGTCTTCCTTTAAGAACCCGTTTAAAAAGGCCGTTGGAACGTCTAATTGTTTCATGTACATGTCATTCTGTATAGCTTGACTGAGCATCATACGAATTGTAGGCATACGAGCTACTGGTGAATACACATTAAATAATGTTTCTTCTTGAAACCCTTTCGCCACTAATCGGGCCTTTTTTGTACCATCCTTTTTAGTAGTGAATACCCATTTGGTATCTATAGCCTTTTTATCTTTCGGCAATTCTGATTCTTCCCATGTTTCCAATGATTTCAGCGAATTCAATTCTTTGTCTATTGCGTCTTGCCACTCTTGACCTCTTTCAACGGCTTCTTTGTAAGAACCTGGATCACCCGTACACAAACAGTAGGCGACATGTGTTTCATAATCTTCCAATATTTTCGGAGGTTTAATAATTCTGCCACTTCTTGTTCTTGTCACATGCTCATTTCTAACATCTTGTCCCTCATGTATGTTCTCTTCAGCACAATCTTCAAACATTTCTTCTGGTTCTATAATCTCCTCATCAACATTCTTATTATCAATGATGACCTCTTCTCTATTTCCATTATCTTGTTCAGGCTCAGTAATCCCATCAGTATTTATGGGATTTGTTTCTGAAATACTTACTCTTAGCCAATCTCGTTCGTTATCAGTCTGCTCACTTTCTTTGTAAACAATATCATTTTCATCGAATCTCACATCACGTGACACAATTATTTTGTTATTTCTAGGATCCCATAAACTATATCCTGTTCTGCTATATCCTACCATCCTACACTCACGTGCTCTCTCCGAAAGTTTATCATGTTTAGGTAAGATATATGCCCACGCCTTTGCACCAAATGCACGAAGTTTGTTTAAGTCTCTTGTCCCATACATAATTTCACAAGGAGTCTTGAAATTAATAGCCATAGACGAACAACGGTTCAACTGATAAGCTGCACATTTTACTGCTTCACCCCACAAAGTCTTTGGCAGCATAGTTTCAATAAGCATAGTCCTTGCTTTGTTATACAAACTTCGATTCATTCTCTCTGCAACGCCATTACTAGCTGGTGAATATGGTAAACTATATTCCAAAACTATTCCTTTCTGATCACAAAATTGACGGAGTTTATTACAAGTGTATTCACCTCCATTATCACACCTGATCCTCTTAACATTTTTCTCAAATTCGTTTTCGTATCGATGGATATAGGTAATAATATTTTGAGCTGCCTCTGATTTCCTTTTTAGCAAGAAAACTACACAAAAGTGTGAAAAATCATCTATTATGGTTTGAAAATAGACTTCACCCTCAATTGTTGGAATGTTGGATGGGCCCGCTATATCACTGTGTAACAGTTCTAAGACCTGACGTGACCTTGGTTGCTCTAACCTTTTGAATGGTAACCGTGTTGCCTTACCTTTCATACACGCGTTACATACGTTGTTGTTTAGTGGTAGCTGTAGCCTCTGTAAGGTTTTAGAGCTGGTGTGTCCTAAACGTCTGTGCCACAACATGCCATCTGCTGAATGTATAGCCGCGACTACTTCCTCCGTTATAATTTTACCCTGCAAAATATAAAGTTTGCCATTATTATATGCCCATATAATGGACCCATTAAAAAATACAATTTTTGCGTATTCATTCCTAAAAATGATTTCATTTGGTTTTTCTAGCAGTTTCCGTACAGATAGAAGATTATATGCTAACTTTGCTACAATAAGTCCTTCGACAGTAAACTTAACATTACCGCATTTAATCGGTAAACTGCCACTTTTATATGCAATCAATTTTTCACCATTAGCTGTGTTAATTTGTACAGGATGCGCTAAGGTTTTTAAATTTTTCAAAAATGGTGTATAAATATCAGATATAAAATTTTGTGATGCACCAGAATCCACTACAAAATAAATTGATTGATTAAATGATGCCTTACAAGTCAAGTTGAATTCTTCATCAATCATACAGCCCACTTCCTCTATATTCTCTTCATGAGCTATAATTGCATCGTCCCTTGATGTGTGTGTTCTATTCACACCTCGAGCGCGTCCATGCATTCTGCCACGACCCCTTCTATATAATTCACCACCTCGGAGAGGAGCACCACGTTGGAAAGTGTAATACTGCCTATTATGACTTTTGTGGCAAAATATTGCTTTGTGCCCCTTTTCATTACAATTCCAGCATTCTATGTTAAATGCGTTGTCTTGAGTCTTACTTACATCATCCAGTCGGATTTCCGCGTCAAGTAAAGCCCTTTTTGTCTTTTCTAAAGTTAAATTTTCATTCATCGTTTCTAAAGCTGTTGTCACATTGTTATATTTTCCCGGTAATGCGAGTAGTAAATGTACCACTTTATCTGACTCGTCCATTTTAGACATGACATCGATATCGCTTATTAGCTTGTCAAATTTCAGAAAGAAATCTTGCAATTTCTCACTATCCTCGCATCTCAATTCGATTAATTTCTTTTTTAAATTGTATTTGTTCATAACACTTCTTCGATTGAAAATATTTTCTAAAGCGTTCATCATTTGTTTGGCACTTTTGCATCCTTTCACAATTTCTAGAAAATTATCGCCTATGCACTGTACAATTAGTGATCTCGCTTCTGCATCCTTCTTCTTTTCTTCCGCCTTTACATCCTCACAGGCCAATATATCGCTAAGGCCTTTCTCCTCCAACAACAACTCTAAACGAAATTTCCAATTGTGAAAATTATTTCCATCTTCTAGACGATATATCACGTTCTGTATTTTTACTTGTGCCATATTTTGGTTTTGGAAGCTTTCTGCTTCAACAATAAACTGTTGTTGTTTTTGTAGGCTCCCGTGAATTTTTAATATTTTTTACATTTTTGGAATTGTTTATTGCGGATTTTGAGTTGTTTACAATGAAAACCTATTAAACACCATGGAAAACCATAAGGGAAGTGAAAAATGTGTAGTTTTCAATAGAAATCGTCCGCGATACAAGTTGACAACTATGTGTCAAGCAAAATAAACAAGACTTCCAAGAAAAAATACTGATGATCACAAGGAGCCAGGCAAGAAGAAACACAGCCGCGCACACACAGAACGCACGTCCAACACCCCCGCCCGTCTCGTCGTCCTCCTCGCCATCGTCGTCGGGTGATGAGTTCGCCACAGCGCCCGACACCAGCGAGTCGAGCGACGACGTGCGCGGGCCGCCGCCCCCGCCGCCGCGACCACCTGCGCGACGTGGACGGCCACCGCTGCCGGCATGCTTGGGGCCTACGGGGCAACCTGCTCCGACCACGGCTCCCGCTACCGGTGGTGTAGTGCGTCGCATGCGATGGACGCAAGTAATGAACGAAAACTGCATGCGCGCCTACTACGGGGCTGCAGAGGGGGGAATCAACCTGTCCGCGTACCGAGACAGGATGCTGCCTCTGTTTCTTGCATTTGATCTGACCATCGCCGTATCTGCGCAGCGGCTATCCGATCAAGTGCGTTTCATCCAGCGGCGCAAGCTGCTGGACGACGCGACACTTGATCGATTGCGCCTGGAAGTACTGGCCACTCGCGCGGCTTCCACGCTGGCTCGGGATACGTCTGCTACGTCACCGGTTCCGGCGCCAGCGCCCAACCTGGTGCCGGGGGTGCCGCTGACGGATCCCGAAGCCGATGGGGAAGACGGTGCGAGCAGCGTAAGTACCCAGGCCAATGCGCAGCTGAGGAGGGCTTTGGAGGAGGCGATTGTGCGATATCGATCCACACCTGAGTCTAGGCCGCGATTACCACGCTTGCCAATGCACAAACGTAACCTAGCGCTGATGGGAACCCTGGACGCTTTGCTAGACCCGTACCTTCGGGCTAGCGAAGATTTAGCTGATACCCACTCGATCATGTACTGTGGGGCCATCGCGGCGTGCCGCGTTGCTCGTGTCTGATTCCCGGACACTGACCGAGCACCGCGGACCGCCGGGGGTGTTCCTGCCTGGCAAGTACGGATCGAGCGGCGTATCAGCTCGTTTAGGACTCTCATTGCCAAGCTAATCTGTTTTAGGGGGGGCAACAACCGCCCCCGTGTGATGCGCTACGTGACACAAGCCTTCGCGGGGACTGGCACCAGGCCCTGCGATTACATGGCATGTGTCACGGAGCGCATCGACTACCTAAAGCAGAAAGTTTATGCATGGGCAAGCCGTATTCGTCGCTACAGAGAGCGTGTGGATCGATTCCAGCAAAATCGCCTCTTCCAAAGTGACCAAAGGAAGGTATACCGAAAGTGGGAGGGAACCGATCAATGTGTGACCGACGGGCAACTGCCGGATCCTACTGCCATGATTAATTTCTGGCGTAGTATCTGGTCGGTTCCAGTCGAGCACACCGAGGGCGAATGGATGAATGTTGTCAGACGTGAGTGTGAGCCGATCGAAGACATGGGGGCTGAGTTGTGCGGTCCGTACGGCCCAGAACTGGAAAAGTCCCGGGCCGGACGGATTGCACAACTTTTGGATCAAGTGGTTTTGATCCTCACACGCACGCCTGGCAACACAATTTCAAGACGCCCTCGAGCTTGGTTCCCTGCCATCTTTCATGACTACTGGTGCTACCTTCCTGCTCTATAAGTCCGGTAGTACCACGGAAGCGAAAAACTATAGACCCATCACGTGCTTGCCCACTTTATACAAGCTCCTTACGTCCATTCTGAGAACAAAAATTAACACGCACATTGTTGCGAATAACGTTTTGGCCTTTTCTCAGAATGGATGTAGGGTTGGGTCCCGTGGTACTAAGGAGCTCCTCCTCATTGACACGACCATTTGCCAACAAGTCCGGCGGAACAGGGGGTCTCTCTCAGCCGCCTGGATTGACTATAAGAAGGCCTATGATTCGGTGCCTCATTCATGGCTGGAGAGGATCTTAGAGCTGTATAAAATCGATACAGCTCTAAGATCCCTCTTAAGCGCGTGTATGAGGCAGTGGACCACAGTCCTTCGTCAACCAGGTGGCGGAGATGGCCCCCCTGGCCCGCAGGACTTGATAAGGATTGAGAGAGGTATTTTCCAGGGTGACAGTTTGAGTCCTCTGTGGTTCTGCCTAGCTCTGAATGCGCTCAGCACGCTGCTGAAGGATTCAGGACTAGGTTGTCGGCTTCGAAGAGGAGGTGAGGTCATTTCTCATCTGCTGTACATGGATGATCTTAAGCTTTATGCACCAAAACGCCAGGATCTGGTGGAACTACTGGAAGTAACAGAAACCTTCAGTAGTGCCATCAAAATGGAGTTTGGTGTAGACAAGTGTGCGGTCATGCATGTACAGCGGGGGAAAGTCGTAAATTCTGCGAACTTACAGCTTTCTGAGACAATGTCCCTCAGGTCTATCTCCGAAGTTGAAACCTACAAGTACCTTGGTATGTCACAGTCATTGGGTATTGCGGACGGAGACATTAGACAGGCGTTGAAGGAGCGTTTCTTTTGTCGTTTGACAAAAGCACTTAACAGTCTTTTGTCCGGTGGCAATAAGGCGCGCGCCTTCAACGCTTGGGTGATGCCTCTACTCACTTACTCCTTTGGCATACTAAGGTGGACTCAGACTGAGCTGGACGCCCTGGATACGAGGGTCCGTCAGCTGCTCACTACACATCGCATGAGGCACCCACGCTCGTCAGTTATGAGAATGTACATCCCGCGTAAGTGTGGGAGCCGTGGCTTTTTAAACGCCAAGGACCTCCATAACCGCGAGGTGTGCAGTCTTAGGGAGTATTTCCTAAACAACGAGTGTGGGATTCATCGCGATGTAGTAGCAGTTGACAAAGGCCTCACCTCTCTCTCCTTAGCGAACGAGAACTGGCGCAGACCAAAGGTGCTTAGCACCGATGACCGCAGGGCTGTATGGAAGAGCAAGGAGCTACACGGGCGGTTCTACAAGGCCCTTACGGGGCCCGATGTAGATCTGCTCGCGTCGGTGAACTGGCTACGCTTCGGGGATCTCTTCGGGGAAACCGAAGGTTTTGTCTGTGCAATTGCGGACGAAGTAATGATGACGAACAATTACCGGAGATATATCCTGAAGGACGGTACGGTCGACATTTGTCGGGCATGCCGCCGTCCCGGTGAGTCACTCAGGCATATAATCTCCGGTTGTTCTCATCTTGCTAACGGCGAGTACTTGCACAGACATAACCAAGTAGCCAGGATCATTCACCAGCAACTTGCTCTTCGATACGGTCTTGTGGGGTCTGAGGTGCCGTACTATAAGTACGCACCGATGCCAGTTCTCGAAAATGGTCGTGCCACGCTCTATTGGGATCGATTTATCATCACGGACAGGACTATTGTAGCCAATAAGCCTGATATCGTGTTGGTAGATCGATCTAAGCGCCAGGCAGTGCTCGTCGACATCACCATCCCGCATGACGAGAACCTCGTGAAGGCCGAGAAGGACAAACTCAGCAAGTACCTTGACTTGGCTCACGAGGTGACCGTCATGTGGGATGTTGACTCGACGATCATTGTCCCGATAGTCGTTTCGGCGAACGGTCTTATAGCGAAGAGTCTCGACAAACATCTTAAGAGACTCTCGCTAGATGGCTGGATCAAGGGCCAGATACAGAAGGCGGTACTCCTGGACACGGCGCGCATTGTCAGGAGGTTCCTCTCTCTGCAGCCCTAACCACCGGTAGCCTGGGCCCTGCCCCGCTGCCGGCGGCACCCTAGGTTAGGTTTTTTATTATGTGTTTATATATTTTGTAATTTCTTTATTGTATTTTACTTTTGATATAACTTTATTGTAAAAAACCTAACTTAAGATTTTAAATGAATAAAGGAGATAATAATAATAATAATAAAAGCCATTTAATTCCCAAAAAAAAAATACAAGAGTACAAAGTAAAAAGATAAAAGCAAGTTATTTAAAAAAAGAGAGATATAAGCAAAGAAAAATATAACTATATATATGTTAAGATTTTGGGTTTGTCCATTTTTGGACATAGGCCTCCTCCATTTCACCCCACAGTTGTCTGTCGGCAGCTAGTCTAGTCCAGACCATGCCTGCCTCTTCGGTGATGTCGTCTCGCCAGCGGCGGCGCGGCCGACCTCGCGGTCGTTCCGCGTCCCGCGGATACCAGTGCATCACTCTTTCACTCCATCTGCCGTCTTTCGTCCTTGCTGTATGTCCGGCCCAGCGCCATTTAAGGCGGCAAGCCATTTCAGCGGCATCTATTATTTTTGTAGTTTTACGAATGTCCGAGTTTTTTTTTTTTTTGTCCTTCAATTTTATACCTAGAAGACTTCTCTCGATGGCTCTTTGAAATTTCTGTATCCTGTCTATCATTTCTTTGGTTATTGTTATACCAATATATATATATATATATATATATATAGGTACGGAACCCTTCATGCGCGAGTCGGACTCGCACTTGCCCAATTTTTATTTTGTTTTTGGAGCGAATATTTACAAAACTGCTGACTTTACCAAAAAATAATGTTAAAAGACCCCCATTATTTTTACAAGACCTATCCAACGACACCCAACACACCAGTGTTGAAAAGAAAAAAAAAATTCACCCCCACTTTAGGTGTTCGAGAGGTACCCGAAAAACATAAAATTTTTGAATTGTTATTTTACCGTTCTGTCGGCGTTATACATACACATACTTATACCAAATTTCAGCTTTCTAGTACTAATGATCACGGAGCTAAGCCGCGGACGGACAGACGGACAGACGGACAGACGGACATGGCAAAACTATAAGGGTATACGGAACCCAAAAAATGAGACATTACACGTTTCATAAATGTATATATCAATTAATCCACAATATCGCGCCTCAAAGGTCTCTAGAGGTCTCTAGAGGATAAGCGGTTGAAAGGAAAACACTTTCGAGCGCTTAACCTTTGCTGAGAGTTAAGCCCCATTTCCTTTGATCCGTAGTCGGTTATTGCTTTACTGGGTGCACTTTATGATAAAAACAAGTTCAAAAGGCATGCTCAAGACAGGCTACGCGCCGCGAGCCGCGCTACATACCGTGTTCGGCTCTGCATGTCTGCCGCTTTTGACAGTTTTACGCGGGTGCCCTCTAGTAGAAAAATATATATTTATGCCCAAGGAACAAAAATTTGAGTTCATCATAAAAAAAATTGCCCATGCCGGGATTAGAACTCAGTAGGTAGCTGCATCATCCGGTCGAAGCGTAATTAGCACGTTGTGCTGTTTTTTAAAATTTAAAGAAATATGAAAATAGTTTGTACGTATTCGCCAACTTATTGCATGCAAGAACTTCGACCCACTTTTGCAATTCATACCAATTAAATACCCAACAAACGTTCTGTATCCATAATTTTGTACCAGTTAACTCCAAGACGTATACCTTTCATATAGGTACATTAGGTACATAACGAAAATAAGGACTTTATTCCCTGAGAATACATTCCTAAGTCTAATGAAAGTTGTTGTCAAGATACGAGAATTTTAGTTTAAGAATGATCGTGACTGAAGGTTGTAAATACTTCAATGAGCGTCATAAAAGAATGAGGTTGACATGAAAGTTCAAAGCATGGGTAATGTGCTGTTTCTGAGGTTAGTTTTGATCTGTCACTTTTGCAAAACTTTCTTCTTCTTCTTCTAAATCACTGCTGAGGACCGTGACTCCACCGCGATTAATATTTTTCTCAAACATGCAATGGAATGTCGTCATAACGTGCGTTATATCAGGCTTCGAAGAATTACATTCGGGGGTTTAACTCGAGAGAACTGTAAAGGAATTTCCTACTATTTTTGAGTGGTGTATTTTTTTATTTCTTTATTTTATTTTATTTTATTTATTTATTAGACACACCAACAAAACACAGGCTTATACAATCAAAAAATAAAATTATAAAACACAGGTAGCACGTCTAGCTTGTGCCTCAATTACAGGCGTGCAACAGCATTCTCAAGTAGACGGCTAGTTTACTGAATTACGTACGAGTATATACAGTGGTGTCAATTTTAAAAATAAATTTTATATTACAAAATTTAAAACAGAATAATAATAATTGTAGGGGCAGTAATTTGAGAGGCTCACTTACGTCGAATCCAGAGGCAATCCACGTGGTAGGTTTCGCTGGAGTTTTGGACGATCATCAGCGCTCAAACTGACACCCACATTTCACCATAGGCACAGGTTTAGGACTGTTTCACCAGTCGTGTTTTGAGTAAGTTTGTCGCGACGGATAATAGCAATATGTAATTATTTCAGCACCAAGCACGGCGGCGTTGCGTGCAGTTCCATCTCAACGGTACGAGAGAGTCATCTCGACTAGGTGGCGCTGCGAGCGCGTAGGAAGTGCTTTGAGATCCGGTACAAGCTTGCCATCTCAAAAATACTGATACAAGGAAAATGTATTCTTTACAAATTGTGTTGTCTTGTATGTAAGAAAAATACCCATTAAAAATAATATGAAAATTAAGAAAGTAAAATTAACTAATCTGTTCCGCGACGGAACATGCCGCTCACCTTAAAAGCACATAGTGTCTTTTAACAGAACATGCGAAAGCTTACCAACTATATTGAAATTAAGCCTAACCTACACTAAGAGTCGTAACGATTTTTTTATGAATTATTCTAGAGGTAAGGGACAGACCTTAACTACCGGTCGTTTGTACAATGTGTCCCCACTTTTTAAAGTTACGACGCGAATGACTTGATCGGCGCCCGGGTGGACAGCGTGAATACGCGCGAGTTTCCACTGTAACGGCGGTAAGTGGTCATCGTAGACCACAACGACAGTGCCTTCACGGATTTCGGGACCGCGATCTTGAAGCCATTTTGTACTTTGCTGTAGATGATGAAGATATTCGCGACTCCATCTATTCCAGAAATGCTGGACAGCTTGCTGTATCCAGCGCCAGCGAGTAAGACGGTTAGGATTTTCGTCTGTCAAGGAAACATCTGGTAGGGCCGTTAGAGGCTCTCCGATCAAAAAATGGGCCGGTGTAAGAGGAAGTGGATCAGAAGAATCCGAGCTTAGTACGCAGAGTGGACGGGAATTCAAAACCGCTTCAATTTGACACGTGATCGTGTGCATCTCATCATAGGTTTGCGTCCGAGTACCTACTACGCGATATAAATGTGTTTTGAAACTTTTGACGGCCGCTTCAAAGAGTCCACCAAAATGACTAGCATAAGGGAATCATTGCGTAAGAACGCGTACAACTCTTTAAGATAATTATTGCAACCAACAAAGTTACGTCCACAATCCGTGTATATGTCCGTACAGTATCCACGGCGGGACGTGAAACGTCGCAACGCAGCTAAAAATCCTTCAGTCGAAAGTTCGGAAACTACTTCAAGATGTACGGCTTTAACGCTCATACATACAAAAACCGCAACATAACATTTTATTATTTTTGCATTGCGCACCTTGTTTGCGCGAACGTAGAATGGCCCACAGAAATCGCATGAGGTTTTGATAAAAACGCGCGCTGGTCGCAAGCGAACCGCGGGCAGCATTCCCATCCTCGGTTGCACGCGCGTGGGGCGCGCACGAAAACACGGGATGCAGCGATGTATACGTAGACGTACTATATCACGGCCCGATATAATCCAATACCGCTGTAACAGTGCGTTTTGCACACACTGCGGGCCGGCATGCAATTCTTTTATGTGAGCATCGTCTATAATAAGATAAGTAAGCGGATGTCGTTTAGGTAAAATCAATTGATGTTTTGACTCATACGGTAAAAATGATTTATGAATGCGTCCTCCGACGCGTAACAAACCGTCATTATCTACAATTGGCGAGAGACGCCGTAAGCGTAAGGAAGGTAATTTATTAGACGAAATCTGTTTAATGTCTTCCTCGAAAACCTTTCGTTGTGTAATCAATATGAGTCGATTTAATGCAAAGCGATATTCGGGTACAGTGACGTAATCTGGAAACGTTTGTTTATGTTTTCTACATTTGTTGTAGAAACGAAATATTAATGCCGTGACGCGAACTAATTTGCCTAGCGACGAAAATCGCGTAATAAGACGGTCGTCGTCCGGGGTAGGAGGCGATGTGGACACACATGCGCAACTTTTGTTTACAGATTCGGTTTTATTGCGTTTTTCCTCCAGTGTGTTTACTACCGGGTTTTGTGTAGGCCAGGAGTCTCGACCTTGTTGGAGCCATGGGGGACCATGGAACCACAAGTCGCTTTGTACCAGTGCAGAGGGCAGGAGACTGCGTGACGCCGGGTCGGCGCTGTTATCAGCCGACGGGACGTGACGCCAGCAGCTCGCCGGGACACGGGACAATATCTCACTGGTGCGGTTAGAGACGAATGTTTTCCACTCGACGTGCGGGGGTGACTTGAGCCACGCTAGCACGATGGAACTGTCCGACCACGCGTATACCTGATCGGGGCGAATACGATCACCGTAAATGTGCATTACTCGTTCTATCAATTTTGATAGTATTACACATCCCATTAACTCTAATTTTGGGATCGTTAGACACACACGTAGAGGGGCTACGCGTGTCTTTCCCATAACCAGGTAGGTTTGGACCTTACCGGTTTTGTCCGTAAGACGTATGTAAACACATCCTGCATATGCAATTTGGCTAGCGTCTGAAAATCCGTGAATTTCGATTGACTCGTAATCATTGGTGTTAAAAATATGACGCGGAAACGATATCTGTGATAAGAGCGGTAGCTCGTTAACGAAATTTGTCCATGAGTTAACTATGTCGATAGGGGGTTCTGAGTCCCACGGAACCTTAGCTAACCACAGTAATTGAATCAAATGTTTAGCGTATAAAGAGACGGGCGAGATGACCCCGATTGGATCGTATATTTTCGCAATTTCCGATAATATAGCCCGTTTCGTACAGACCTTAGAAGTACTTCGTACTTTGAAACTGAATGCATCGGATCCTGGATTCCATTGAAGTCCAAGGACCTTGACCCCTTGGTCACTATCCATTTCGGCGAAGTGAATATTTTCACGCCGCTCACCATGAACATCTGGCGATAGTAGCCTCAATCGGAATAACTGGCTGTTGTTTGCCCTTAGGCGTAATTGAGCACAAAAATGTACCCCTTGGTTCAAGCGGTAAGTCGCTGATACCTACTAATGGCTCACTATAGCGACATCGCGGCAAATTCAATCGTTGCATACACTCTTCCGTTATAAGTGTCGCTTGTGACCCGCTGTCAAACATACAGCGAACCCGCTGTCAAACATACAGTAGCCCTCTTACTTTCTTCGAAATAAATATCAATTAAGGCTGTTGACAATAAAACCGTGCGCGCGCGAATACCTAACATTTTTTCGTTCCGGACTCCGTTAACCGCGGAAGGGTTATGAACTATCCCGCTCGGACCGCACTGCTCCGTAGGAGCGAGCGAAACGGCCGCTACTTCCGAAACTTCGCTAATGACGGGTAACGAATTATTTGTTTCTAAATGAATCAATGTATGGTGTTTCTTATTACACTTTCGACATTTAAAATTCGATTTACAAGTCCTCAAGTCGTGTCCAGGACACAGACAATTATAACACACATTATTTGATTTCACAAATGTAAATCGATCTTGCGCGGATAAATCTAAAAACTGTAAACAACGAGCAAGACTATGTCCGCCTTTACACATTACGCAAGATCGGACCTTATTCGTATCCTCGTAAGATCGACTTTGGGCTGGAGCCGTAGTCGCAGCAAAAACCCGCTTGGGCGTGAATTGACCTATATTTGTATTTGTATGAGATTTACTATTTAAGGAATTGTTTTTAATGGATTGTGTATTGGAAATCGTAATTATCTGTTCCGCCGAAAGTTCGCGTTCTAAAAACGTAATTAATGTATTTACTTTAGGTATTTCGCCGGGGTTGGTTAAAGACCGTTCATATTCTTTTCTCGTATTAACGGGAATTTTACGTAATAATAAATTCAACAACATGAAGTCCCATTCTTTAACCGGAAAGTTCATAACGTCTAGTGCCATGATGTTTTCGTGATAAACATTCAATAGATTTCGCATGGAAACAGCTGATCGATTAGAACAAGTTTCAATGTCAAACAATTTGTCCAGATGTTGTGATGCAATTATGCGTTTATTATCGTATCTAGATTTGAGAATATCGAGCGCAACTGAATAGTTGTCCTCCGTTATGGGAATTGATTTAATCAAATTGTGTGGCTCGTTTTTTACCGAAAGAAGTAAGTATCTAAATTTCTCCGCGTCCGTGTAGGCATTGTTGCTGTGAACTAACGATTGAAATAAATCGAAAAATGCAGGCCAACCAGTGGGTTCGCCGTGGTATTCCGGGAGCGATAATTTTGGTAAATTACGACGATCATTGATAATCGTGTCATGGAGGGTAGGAACGCGACTCGCGCGCCGATTTTCAACATCTGACTGCTTTAAATTATTTAAATGCGTAATTATCGCGTAATACAAATCATTGAAATCGTTACGAATCTTAATGTTTGCTTCTTTATTGAAGTTTTGCGACTTAATTAACCCTTTTTCGATCTTGGTTTGAATCTTAGTAAATTTTCGCTGATGTACCGTTAAATCGATTGTTCGGGAACGGAATTGTTCGATATTTGTCGCGGCGAATTGCAATGTTCTTTTTAATTCGTCGAGAATTAGATCGCGTTCAAAGATGTCTTGTGTAATACACGACGTATCAATCTCGGGATTGCCGTCACTTGGATTAGGTACCATTTTGCGTAACAAAGATGGCCGAAATGACAATGCGAAATTGAATTACGAATGTAACTAAAATGGGTACGAAATACCGCAAATAACAAGACAACACAACAAAGTGAAGAAAGACCCGGTTCGAACGGATCAAAAAATTATGTAGGGGCAGTAATTTGAGAGGCTCACTTACGTCGAATCCAGAGGCAATCCACGTGGTAGGTTTCGCTGGAGTTTTGGACGATCATCAGCGCTCAAACTGACACCCACATTTCACCATAGGCACAGGTTTAGGACTGTTTCACCAGTCGTGTTTTGAGTAAGTTTGTCGCGACGGATAATAGCAATATGTAATTATTTCAGCACCAAGCACGGCGGCGTTGCGTGCAGTTCCATCTCAACGGTACGAGAGAGTCATCTCGACTAGGTGGCGCTGCGAGCGCGTAGGAAGTGCTTTGAGATCCGGTACAAGCTTGCCATCTCAAAAATACTGATACAAGGAAAATGTATTCTTTACAAATTGTGTTGTCTTGTATGTAAGAAAAATACCCATTAAAAATAATATGAAAATTAAGAAAGTAAAATTAACTAATCTGTTCCGCGACGGAACAATAATAAAAACATAAAAGTTAAACTGTGGATTGTTTCAGCATAAGAAATAAGAGAACTAAACTTTTTATTTATTTATGACTACTTTGCTAGATGACAGCAACCTACGCCTCCAACTGGCATTACATATGTTTGAGAAATGCACTATACATGCTTGCCGGCTTCGCATCTCTATCCGTATCGTCTATACCTACTCACCCGGCAAGCCCATCTTTCCCGGCGTCTGGAGTAATGTACTATTCTGTATGAGTATGCATGAGCATGGATTACATTTTAATGTTAATACCGGCTCCATAGCTCTACTTCCTACCGTGCTATGAGAAGTACGATTCCTATATAACCGGATGCATAACAGCATAATGCATGTATATCACGAAGTGCCACCAAAACACGGAGTAATTAGCTGGGATCTGTCCGCGCGTTATTAAAATAGATTAGTGCGATAAACGCGGCTGGTACAGTCAGGTGCATTTTGCTAAAAACACAGCAGGCTTTGTAATGTATTCAATGCTCAGATGTAGTTACATTTTTATTATTACGAATAAAAGTAATACTAATAAACGATTATTTTCATAATTATCTCCTATATTTATATTCTACCTATTTCCTCGCATTATTTGAGAAAAGCATTATACAAGCCTCGGCCAAAACAGGGGTTGCTGGACTCGTTTTAGACGGTCTATATCAAACTCGTCCAGCAATCCCTTAGTGCAGTAATGTAGTATTTCAAAACTTTTAATCCAGATCGTAAAAATAACAACATAGTTAAATCGGGAGCTGTAAAACTTACTAAAGCTAAGCCGATTTTGATGTGCCATTACTGTATTTTATTTGATGTACCCTTTAAGAATATTTATTCGAAAATACATCTTAAGTGTTAGAAATACTGTTTAAATAACGGGCTTAACTTTAGCGGTTATCCGAAATCTATGTTGTAAGATTATATTATCGTTTTGCTGTGGTTAGGATTTTATGACTAGGATTACTGTCTATTAAAGGGAAATGAAATAATTTTATTGTATGACTTCCTTTAGCTTTAGAGGCCTATGTCCTGTCCAGCAGTGGACAAGAATAGGCTGATGATGATGATGATGATGATGACTTCCTTTAGCAGCATAAATCGTATTCTTTATAGTCGGATCGTTTTACAGTGATAGCTTTGAATTGAATATAAATATATAGAAGAAGAGGAAGACTAATGAAAAAGGGCTCGTGATGCGAAGAGAGGAAAGCCACGTAATCAGAAAAGCGTTAAGCGTGACTGTGGACGGATATAGAGTAGGAAGACCAAAGAAAAGATGGATGGATTGCGTGAAAGATGATATTAATAAGAAGGAAGTAAACGACGACATGGTGAAGAAATTAATAGGGAAGAATGGAAGAAGAAATCATGCTGGGCCAGCCCCAAATAAATGGAATAAGGGCAAGGAAATGATGATGACCTTTGAATTGAATAATTTCTACAGATCAAAGTAAATGTCCGCAATAATAATCGCCGACTTTTTAGGGTTCCGTACCTCAATCGGAAAAAACGGAACCCTTATAGGATCACTTTGTTGTCCGTCCGTCTGTCTGGTCTACGGTCCCTTGAAGCTGTGAAAAGATCAAACTTCTACGTTAACGTGAAAAAAGATACGGCTGTTTATGTCGCAAAAAACGTACATTTTGACACTCAAGGGAATCAAAATGATAGGGTACTACCCGATGACCTAGAACTATGAAATTTGGCAATTAATATCGTCACATACTACAAATACTTATAAAAATCTGAAAACGTACATTTGCGTACGGTTGCGTTAGGTTTGCACCTCGTTTGTATGCGGCGCCATACGTTTCAGGTGCAAACTTAACTCAACCAGGCCAATTAAGATGAAATAAGGATAAGTGAAAGTTTGTAAGGAACGCTCGGTGCGCGAGTCAGACTCGCAGTTGGCCGTTTTTTTTTAACATGGTTTGATCTCAGTAAGTCGGATTTTGTATGGGAGTCTCACAAAATCTAACGGGCATATCTTCGCGCCGCAGGAGCGATAAAATAAGCGAAGAAAAAGAGGGATGTTATAACTTTCAATTGTGTGTCTCTTTATCTGTGTGTCTGTCTGTAGCATCGTAGCGCCCAAGCGCTCAGGTTTGAGTGCGTGTTTTAATTAAATTTATTGTCTGTGAAGATGGTTCTTACGTACGTGGAAATACAAGTAGGTATGTGTAATCACCAAGAACTGGAAGACCTAGTGTCTGAGCCAAATATTATTGGGGAGATAAAAGCAGCAAGACTCCGGTGGCTCGGGCATCTAGAGATAATGCCGGACGATAGGGCGGTAAAGGTATGTGTAGGTTTTCTATTTTATTTTGGTTTTTGGTAATGGAATCATATTGCTCTTTAGTGGCGAACACGATTAGAAAGACGTAGACTGAGATCATACGGACCGACAGCACAAGACTGCTCGTTAAGGAAATCCTTGGGGAAACCCATACCCAAAAGCTCTTTACTTATCTAAGATAACCAAGCATTTGGCCTCGTTGCACCTGATGTTATAAGTGTCAATAAGGCCTTAAGATGGAGCATTTTCGTATTTTGTCAAGTAGAATCCAATGTTAGTCTTTACTGTAAAATAAGTTAATATTCAATAAATATCTTATCGTATATTATCTTATCTTAATCTTGTTTACAAATTACATTTTTCAGGGACTGTGCACAGGAAGAGAGTTCCACTCTTACGTTGTCCCAATTAGAAAGGAGGACGCGAAGTTCTACGGTATACTTTATACATGACAGCTACACTCCGTGAACTAACTCATCTCCTATATTACAGTTCTAATTCATCAAGACAAAAAATAAACGCTGAATATTTTCTTGCAAATGTATTATAAAACACGGTATTACAGATCTAACTTTACATTGATCCAGAGATGTCTAGACATTCTTTTATGTACCAAACGAAGCTACTTCACCCACGCACAAAGCTTTGAATCTTTCTACTTTTCCATATAACTAACTCAAAATACTTATTTCACTCGCGCAAGCGAAAAATTCTCAGCAAAAAGCCTTTGTACTCGCTTACCATCATTTATCCGTCTGACTGTACACGTCTGTTGCCCTAGAGATGACGTTATCGCAATTCTAAACGCTTTCAGAATGAGCGTAACTGGTAACAGCCCTCGCTACGCTTACGCTCTTTTTCGTAGCCTAACTGTTATCAGTTCACCGGATTCTATCGTGCAACTTTCAACAGACAGTGGTTCAAAGGAATATGTATTCTATTTCAGTGGAATTCGATGTTATGAAAATGTTTTTTATGTGGTTTCGATGTAGGCTATAGGTTTTGCAATTAGTGGCTTGTTTTGGTACAAGCGTTTCGACCGAATTTAACACTGTAATTACGGTAAAATGGCGTTAAAATGAGCTTGTTGACATTCGTAAAGTTGGGTATGAAATTGGTGTTATTAGTCGAACGTTGTGACTTTTTTGGCATAATGCTTGGTTGCAGTTGCTATTTTTGGTATCATTTATTTTATAATGAATATAAGTGAATATAATTTCACATTTAATACAAATATTCTAAAAAGTTATTATTATGATTATGACGTCTGTACATATAAATGACGGCTATTGGCCTGTATATATAGATACGGCACACAATCATCATCATCATATATTTAAGAGCTACGCTCTTGTCAGTGTCATACATACATACATTCAGCCAAAAAATAATAACAGGACCAGCTGAATAAACTACGAAATATGGAAGGGATAGATAATGCTATTTCAGGTGAGCTTTGAAAGAAACAAGAGATTTAACGCACCTTAAGCTCACAGGCAAGGAGTTCCACAAACAGACAGCTTTAAAAGTAAACGAATTATTATAAAATTTTGAGACTGAAGAAGGGACGGCGAGGAGCAAATTTTGGGCAGATCGAGCAGATGTGAGATAAGGGAAACGCTCCTACGTATTTACCTATCAATCAAACTAAATGCATCGTCAAAGTCACGAGTATAAAAGATTCTAGTCATCATATAGAAAATTCCATACGACTATCGCTTCCATATGTATGAAATCTACTAGAATTCCATTCGTTATTCATACACGATGACAAGGCCAACGAACTCAAGAAAAATATACACTATCCAACTTGAATAAGTTATGTGTATGAATATTTGTATCTTGAGAGATGCTTGCCTTCCCGTCTTTACAAAAATATTGTTGTATTGTTATATCTTTTTTTTTATAATTGTACTTTCAGCCAGGGATTCATATACAGGATGAAATACTTCTAAAAACTGGGCTGACAGGATAGTGTCATCTGATTGATCTACAATCGACCTGTTATAATTGTAAAGCTGGATTTAAATGTAAAAAAAGTCGTGAAAATATAATATTTTAACATCAGTGACAACCCTACTAAATTAAAGATTTTATTCACATTTTGAATGACACCTGTCTTTAACTTAAGCTATGTTCAAGAGATACTAGTGTTGATATGTGAAGATTTTTACACTAATGTTTAACAAACTGTATCTCAAAAATTGATGGAAATATTTAAGATAGTTCATTGGTGAAAAATGAAGTAGGAACTCAGTCAGAACAATTACCTGTTTGCTTAAAAGTCGCTCGATCTGTTCCACCCTGTATAAACTTTAAATATCTACCTATTACGGTCCCAATGATTAAGCCCCGTGACAGACGGACGGACGGACAGGCAGCGTAGGCTTAATAATAATCCTGTTAGCACCCTTTAGTTATGGAACCCTAAAATACCGACGCGGCGAATTGAAAACTTATTTTTTAAGACTATTGAAAATAGATCGAACTATTTTCCCATTATTTTATTTCACAATAGTTTAGGGTAGGTACATACTCGTAACTATACCGGTTGTTGCTTGTAATAGAAGCAATAAATCAAAACATAGACGGGTCATTGTCAGATTTGGGTTAGCGTTTTTCGGTGGACACGTACAAAGTTAAGGATTTTAGGCGTAGTTTTCCGATCAAAATTATATTAGCATAAACGACGTTTCCCTTTCTATAGGCTTGCATGTTAAAAACATAACGTCTATGCACATACGCTGTTAACTATTGGCCACCGAAGAGACAACTTTTGTTTTTTGAACTGACAATGACTTACACTACTCTTCAACATAAACAACATTTGTTAAGCAACTTCTGAAAATAACGTGTATTAAATGATAATTTGTAAAATAATGTTTCAACAAAAATAGCAATGTATTGCGAAATGTGCGATATTAGTACAGTGACAGCTATGACAGTGCAAAAGAAATGCCAATGTTGGGCGACGTACATTGAAATTACTATTTAATTTGTTTGAAATAACGAAATTCTGAAAAATGACTTTATTTTAAAGTTGCTGAATAAATGTTGTTCAGTTTGAAGAGTAGAATCTATGTTTTTATTTATTCCTCCTATTACAGGCAACGCCATGTATAAGTATGTTAACACTGTTATCGTCATCATACATGTTAGAGCTAAACTCTTGGCGATGTAGTCGATGAAGTTTGCAGTTTCTCCATCTAACTAGCCACTTACTTGACTTCCCTATACGACATGACGTTTACCATCTCTTTTATTTGCTTAATGTAGCTTATTCTTGGCCTTCCTGTTGCTCGCTTCCCGTCAACTTTCTATGATGTTACTTATAAAAGTAACATTTTCCCTCTCCAATTCTCTATAATTTTCAGCAAATTAATTTATAATAACGTCTTATAAACCCATGAACGCCGGCTGCACGCACGAAAAAGCATGACTCATTGTCATATTCCGCCTGAGCCGAGCGTGCAAGCGAGAGCGCGGAAAAAGCGATAGAGAGGCACGATCGGCCTGAGCGTTCGGCTTGTGACGCATCTATCTCTCTTTCACTCCATCGGCCGGCATTCAATTCATAAAATAATGCAATTTTTCATCAATGTTTTCTTATGACGTTATCAAGTAAAATTATCGTCCGTAAACAGACAACCATTTTTTTTCTTACACTATTATAAGTACCTACTTTTTCATTTCCATCTAACTGATCTTGTCCATCGGTCGTCTGCACCACATTTCAAATGCCTCCAACACTCACACACAACTGTATTGTACCTAAAAGTAATTCAACAACGATGACAAGGTACTTCTTCAGTTTTGTTTTAGTCTTCTATGATACCTACCTCCCATCTTCCGGGCTTTCTTATACCAAAATAACAACATCGACAATTTGCTGAATCGTTCCGACATATTACAAATTCCTATTATTTTTATATCTTACAAGGAACAAGTAAACCTGATATTTATTTCTATTAGCCTAAGAGATTATAATATCAATCCCATAATTTTTACGCTAAGCTTGCGTAAGATATGACACAATCTATAAATTTTCAGTGTGCGAAGAATTACTGACACAGCTCACAAAAAATTGTAGAGAGTGCACTTTGTTGATGCCTCGCGTTTAGTATACCGGGTCAATCTAAATGGGTCAGTAGGGAGACGTCTGAAACTATAAGAGATAGGCAAATAATTATGTTCTTCGGAACCATGGCATCAATTTTAAATGTAATAGAAACTGCACAAAATATTCAATACAATAAAATAAAATAAAATAAATTCGTACATATAAGATTGAAATGAAAAACTAGAAGGTGGCTGCAATTTCGTGAAAGATTTTTTTTTACCGTAGTTGGGTAAAAAGTATTCTGTAACCTTTCTTGATGTCTATCTCTGCAACAAAATTGAAATCTGTTCAGCCGTTTCAGCGTGATACAATACAATACGATACAAGTACTCTTTATTGGACACCTCATACAGGAGAAATACAATGCAAGAAATTACAATCAGAGGTAAGACGCACAACAGGCAGTATTATCGCTAAAGAGTGATCTCTTCCAGAAAACCTGTGGGTAATGGAGAACTTGAAACATTATTTTGATCGT
Source organism: Apotomis capreana (assembly GCA_947623375.1). Classification (NCBI taxonomy): domain Eukaryota; kingdom Metazoa; phylum Arthropoda; class Insecta; order Lepidoptera; family Tortricidae; genus Apotomis; species Apotomis capreana. The sequence goes on from OX392520.1 coordinate 8,551,594, forward strand.
GATGAGCGGACAAAGACATGTCACAAACAGATGGCACTGTATAACTGGCGGCGCAAGCACATACAAAACCCCTGCAACGCGATTATTACTATTTTGATCGGTCTCCAAAGTATAGACGACAATTCATGTTCACACCAGGGGGGGTATTCGACCAATTTTAGAAATATAATGGAGATCTCTCCTATTCATCCCCATCCGTCACTTTTGACGTGTGCCTACTTGACAAGTGGCGATATCCCCAGAACATCGCAACTTCGTCAATTCGGACGCGGAAAATTTTCGTTTCCTTTGTATGTAACGGCATAAATAACAGGCGCATACTCTAAATTGACCGCGTAGTACGTGAAATTAGTCCGTTACGTTTCGTTCAAAACAGAAATTTATATACATGAATAACATTTTTGACAATCATTATCACCTTCGTGTTTCCAAAATTGAGATGAGATGTGTCACTTTTAAGCTCATCGCATTTAAATGACAGTTCAATGGCGATATAACTGTTATCTAATGGAGATTTGACGTTTGGCGATATCTCAAACGGCATTCTCGAATTGGGCCCCTGGGGGGGTATTCGACCAATTTTAGAGATATAATGGAGATCTCTCCTTTTCATCGCCATCCGTCACTTTTGACGTGTGCCTACTTGACAAGTGGCGATATCCCTAGAACATCGCTACTTCGTCAATTCTGACGCGCAAATTTTCGTTTCCTTTGTATATGACGGCATAAATAACAGGTGCATACTTTAAATTGACCGCGTAGTACGTGAAATTAGTCCGTTACGTTTCGTTCAAAACAGAAATTTATATACATGAATAACATTTTTGACAATCATTATCGCCTTCGTATTTCCAAAATTGAGATGAGATATGTCACTTTTAAGCTCATCGCGTTTTAATGACAGTTCAAAGGCGAGATCACGGAGAGATGACTGTTATCTAACGGTGATCTGACGTTTGGCGATCGACACTCGAATTAGGCCCCTGATTTAAATTTCAATTCGTGAATTGTCAATCAATGCTGGAATAGTATAACCTGATATATTTGCGATATAATGTCGCAGTAAAGCAGAGATAAATAAAGGATAATATAGCAAAGCTCCACTTAGGCATGATTTTCCGTTGAAATACGTCAGAATATATTTAGGCCTTAGCTTACTGAGATAAAACGGCCACCCTGAATATTTCACAGACGGCTAATGTGTAAGAGTACCTACGCTAAGTGGCGAGGGTGTTGTAAGCTGCGCCGACGCTGCGAATACAATATTAATGCTGACGCTTCGGGGGATAAATTTCAGCAAGCACGCTCCTTGGCACAGTCTCTGTGTTAAAAACAGTATGACAATTAATTTTTGTTAAAGCAATAACGTCTGAATAAAAAATGCTTTAAGAGGGGTTTGATCCCGCGATTCGACGGCCATGCCATCCTAAGGCAAATAAAAAAATTAAGCAGCTGGAAAATTTGATGCTTTAGCTAGTGGCTTTGATAAAACAATTGGTCAACTTTTCGTTTCAATATAAACCTTAAGTATGACAATTTAATACTCGGAAATCTACCTATCTACCAGCTACAGATATTCTTTGCGTGATAGAATCAGAAATGAGGATATCCGCAGAAGAACCAAGGTAACCGACATAGCTCATAGGATTGCACGTTTGAAGTGGTACAGGGCAGGCCATGTAGCCCGGAGAATCGATGACCGTTGGGGCTGCAAAGTCCTAGAGTGGCGACCACGTATAGGAAAGCGAAGCGTGGGATTGATTAGATGGACGGATCACCTCGTGGGGGTAGCGGGGAGTCGATGGGTGTATCTCGAAACGGTTTTCAGCGCATTAAATAGATTTTAAGTGATAAAAAAGGAAAACATTATTATGGTGCAAGTCCTGCTTCTGGGACTTTCTGGAGCCCCTAGACTGGCTAGGTCACTAGGCTCGGGCCTTGAGGGCCTAGGGGTAAATACGGCACTGCCTGTAGTCATACTGTTACAAAACATGTACTGTGCCGTATGAATGCCGACGAAAACTCATAAAAAGTAAACGATATTACGAACACACGCGCGTTTGTATGGTACAGCTGTTTCCGCCGGGATAACGCGACTCCAACCGAAAATATCCCACGGGACAGATCGGGAAAAGGGATCGTGGTGTGGAACTCTGGTATTTTTATTATTTACACTTTGACGCATTGATTTTTATTTAAAAAGACAGTCTCAGGTGTAAGCTATGTCATGATTAAGTACTTATGTAGAAGGTACTAGAAATACCAGCATTATTCCCATGGGAAGAAAAAATAAAGAGTTGTATTTTGTAGATTCTAATAGCAAGGACTATAGGAAAAAACTTAATTATATTGTCATTAAAAAGACTTTACATACCCTATTATCCAATTAACGCGACCCGAGTGCTAATTCGAGTGTGCTTTAAGATATCGCCAAATAAGCCATGCCTCAGGTATACCTTCAACTGTTATTAAACCGCGATGGTTGCGTGTGGTGTGATATTTCACGTTAATACTCAGTTCAGTTTGCGCTTGATATCTTTAGCGTCGGGTATAAATGAGGCTCAAACTTAATGCGACCGGGTTGGCGAAGAGGCGATATACTATGTAGTTATATTAAAGAAAAAATATATCCATGGATGAAGTCGCGGGCAAATTCTAGTCTTTTTTAAATATCAACTTGTCAGTGTTATTCAATGCGGTTAAAATAGGAAAATCTATACATGTCTGTTGTACTTAATGTCGAGATAATACCGAAATATTGCTGAATGGGGGATATTGTAACATTTGTAACGCCTCAACGAATTCGGGTACAAACTTAGCTGGACCTAAGCTTATCAATGTGTTCGTTCATTGCTCTTGTTGAACCCGATTTGCGTTCATTGCGCAAGCCGTTGACTGTGAATAGATAGCTTTATTAAACGGTGTTTTGTGTGTTCGAAGTATATTTTTGACCGTTGACGAAAAAAGAGAGGTGGTATTAATCGGTGGAAGTTAAACATGTGTATCTGATGTGTGTCTGGGTCTGTGTATCTCTTCTGTGGCATCTTAGCTCCCAAACGGATAGACCCCTTGAAGTCTTGTTTGTCAAGATGTTTCTTAGCTATGTTTGGTAAAACTAACTGCAGCCGTTTCCTATATATTCAGCTTTGGTTGGAACAAGTGACAGTATCTCAGCCAATATTGAAGCTAAGAATTCCATATTTTGTTGCTAAGTTCAAGTTTAGTAGCATTTTTATACCACTTATTAAATGAGGGCCTAATGATAACCAGCTACTTGTGTCGGTTTTTCTTAAATTTTAAATATGAATAGTTTATAGTATGGTAGTTACAAGTTTACACGAAACGGGAACTGTCTCCTCGATAGTATAGCCATACGTATTAATATTGTCTAAAACTAAATGAGATACAAACGCAATCAAGACCCGTTTTCTTGTGTAAATTAAATTTAAATCGATACACGTGTTTGGTTTGCGTGTGACGTCACAAAGTATAACGCCTTTGGGGCAAATGATGGAATGAAATGTTTATGATAATATGTTTGGGTTGACCCATGTATTTTAAAGTTAAATAGCTGTATACAACAAGCTGAGAACATCATTTCTTCTTGCGCTCATTAATAGATATCTAAATGAAATTTTCATTTCGATGAATTAGGTGCTTTGATAGACGTGAAATTCAAAGTGAGTCGTATCGCCAAACAAATGAAAGGAGCCAGAACATGACCCTATTTTCTTTGAAATGTTATCTCAACTGCCAACGCAGTCTTTAAGCATATCAGGGCCTAGGGCACTTTATTATTAGGAGCTCCCCTCCCCTCCTTGGGTCGGTTGCCTCATTGCTGAGGATCGTGGTCATTTTCTCGAAACAGTCTCTCTTGGATAATACACCGCCATCTGTTCCTATCAGTAGCCGTGTACTGCAGTGCCAAGGGTTGTGCGAAACTGGTCTGTCTAACGTGTCGGGCTCCTGCCACTTGATCATTTGCCTTCGTCTTTTCCAGAGACCATCAGTTTTTCTAGGTTATCACTGTCTTTTCCAGCAGTGGTTAAAGTATCCTAGAACCCTGTTGTATGTTGTGGACAGTCTAGTTGGGATCTTGAGTTAGGCTGCGATCAATGCGTTGGTGCGGCGTTCTATCCATGGTATACGCAGAGTTTTTCTCCAGGACCACATTTCGATAGCATTCACGATCAAGTAGGAGCTCCATTCGACGGTAAAACAAAGTCATCACTGTTTTTTCGGGATTTGTATGGAAGATAGGGGGCCCATCGTGGACAAGGCCCTGGGCAAGTGAGAAAAGAGGACTGAATACAGCCCGAAGGTAAACATAAATATAATATTTAACGACGTGGTTCGCTCGGTTTGTAGTGCAGCTGCCTACTGAGCCGGCGGTCCTGGGTTCGAATCCCGGCCAGGGCAAAAGTTTGTGTGATGAACTCGAATATTTGTTTCTGGGTCATGGATATTATCTATATATGCATTTATATATTATGTATATCGTCTTCTAGTACCCATAGTACAAGCTTTGCTTAGTTTGGGACTAGGTCAATTTGTGTAAGAGTGTCCCTTGATATTTATTTATTTATTTGTTTTAGTTATAATGCCGTTACAAATCCAGGATACTGGTTTTATTGAACATATCGAAAAGTCGTCAAATAAGTAGCTAAATTTGCTTACGTATCACATCGTGCATCGTTTCCATATCAGATTTAAGATTTCCTCGTATTAAACTTGTATGCCTGTCATATGGCATTAAACATACAAAGTACTTTACCAGGTTTGCGCTTCCAAGTTAGAGGCATAATAATAAAATCTCAACGACTTATGCAAATATATAACATCAACATTAAAACCCCGTGTTAAAATGATAATTTTATGCTTGCCGGTGCATTCTGGTTTACATTATAAAAGCTCCACTCGGAAGTAAAACCGAGTTAAGAAAATAGATTTCACTCGTTTCGCTGCAATCTTTAGCAAACACTGGGAAAACTTAGTATTTGCGGTTTTAGGAAGCTTCTAATAATTGAAGAGAAATTTATAACAGAAATAGCCACCACAATTATCTTTGAACCCAAGCTTAGGTTTTAATTTAACAATCTTTTTTTGAAGATTTCGTCACACAAAAACCAAACAAAAACAGCCAAAATAAGGAAAAATGGCGTATATTTAACACTGTCGAGGCAAAGCCACGCTTCCCGTTAATTTCCGGTTCGAACCGGATATGCTCTTTTTAGTTATTCCCTTCGATACCTTATCCAACCCAGAAGGGCTACCCCGAATAACGAAATTCGAAATTTGTATCGTGCTATCCCTCTTGATCTTACGTCAAACAATGTTTGAATGAGCGAGACGGTTTGATACAAAGTTTGAATTTCGAACATCGGAGTAACCCTTCAATTTAACTCAATTGACCCCATTCATGAAAGTGCTATTTTAAAAAGGGTATCTTTGTCCCAACTATTGCCAATTTGGGCCGAACCAATTGCTGGAAATGGGGTTCTAGCACCGCATGGGTCATTAAATGTCAAAATATGTTGTCTGTAAAAGTGAACCTCTTTTTTAACCGACTTCAAAAAACGAGGTTAACTCGTAAATACCAAATAGTAATCATTAAAGGCTTCATGCGTGGCAACTGTAGTGGTTAGGCACCGACTTCAAAAGGTGATACAAATGTAATCTGTAGGTACACTAACGGGTTATTTTTGGCTTTTCAGTTTTTTACTGATTCATTTTCACCGCAATTTTATACTTGCGGTTCTGTAACATAACATACATAAAAAGATATTAGATTTATCTAAAATCAACGACAGGTACAATAAAGTCAAACTAAAACTAAATATAAAAATGGCCCCTGTCCCTGTGGCACAGTGCCGAAGTTACTGGCGGCGTTTCTTTCGCCAGACTGACTTTGAGCGAGGAAACCGCCAGCTACATATATAAATGGTTTCATTTACTCAAAATATTGACTAAAGTAAAAGTAGGTATATAGCCACTTCGGAGATCTCTCCGAGATATCAGACAACTAAATATAGAATTAGAGCCCTGGATTATAATGTTATACTTACGAAATTGCATAAGTTTAAGTAGATAACTATCAGAATGAACTAAACAACTCAAGAAGTACACTGACTTCTACTCCAAGCGAAAACAAGAGTTATAATAACTTGCTACTTTATCACGATTTCGAAGTCACATGTGATGTGACATTTAATTAAAATCACTGTTTGAAGTTTTAATAACATTGTTTCGAAGTTTGGTGTGTCTATTTTACCATCGAAAGTTTATATCATCTCGTCTGTAAAGTTTACGTTTTAAATTATTTTATAAGTCCCCAAAAGGTGGCAACTTTGTCCGAGTAAAACATTATTGTTTTCTACCGTAGTCGTGTAAAAAATTTCTTATTAAAATGTATAAAATTTCATATATTTGTACCAAAATTAGTAAAAATCCATCCAGCCGTTTCGGCGTGATGTGATTTTTTTTATTGGAATATAACATTTATTTAACATCGTAATAAAAAGAACGGCCAAGTGTGAATCTGACTCGCGCACCGAGGGTTCCGTACAAATACTTATCCCATCTTAACTGGCTGGGTTAAGTTAAGTTTGGAAGGATGCAAATGAGGTGCAAAGTTACCACACCGATCACGTTTGTTGTATGGGAGCCCCTCCAATTTTTATTTTATTCTGTTTTTTAGAATTTGTTGTTATAGCGGCAACAGAAATACATCATCTGTGAATATTTGAACTGTCTTACTATCACGGTTCATGAAATACAGCCTGGTGACAGACGGACAGGCAGACAGACGGACAGCGGAGTCTTAGGGTCCCGTTTTTTACCCTTTGGGTACGGAATGATAAAAAGCAACAAGCCTAGTCCTTAAAACAAACCCTAAAGTAAAAATTAAAATTAACTATAAATAGAAACATTCTCCCCAATCGCCGTGTTTGTTGGCTATTGTGCTATTTTTATTCATATAACTATAGTATGTTCTTTTGCAACATTTAAAACCCTCGTCAAAAACACTATTTGTCTCTCCCTTCTTAGTACACTGCAATAATAATCGCTCCTTTAACTTTGTGGCTCATACTGTTTTTGTTTTATTTATTACTTTACAACATAATTATTTATTATGTCTAAGTATTTATGTAAGTATATCTGTATATTTTTATTTATGTATATTTATTACTTTTGTATTTTATGGTAGTCGTTCATTTAGTCCTATTATTATTATGCACCACCTAGTAATTTCAAACATTAATTTTCAACTAAGTACTCCGCTTCCTAAAGGTTGTCTGGAAGAGATCGCAATTTAGCGATAAGACCGCCTGTTGTTTACCTCTGCCTGTTATTTGAATGTATCTCATGTTGTGTTGTATATTTCTTGATGTTGGAGGTGTGCAATAAAGAGTATTTGTATTTGTATATAAAAATTTATAATAATGTACCAAGCGTTCTTAAAGATTGTCCGCCAACTCAATTTAAAAAAACAATTAACAAAATGGTTACTTAGTGAATGTTTTTATTCAATTATAATGATTTTTTTAGGAAGTAAATGTAAATGAATTATGTTTACATATTATGTAATTGCATAAGGATTTATTCAAATAACTGTAATGTAATAATTGTAATGTATTGTAATGTAATGAGTTGTATGTGTACTAGTAATTATTGATTAATGAAAATTTTTGCATGTAACTATACTGGCAAATTGTGTTGTTCTATTATATGTAATTTCGATCTCAACTGTGTACCGCAATTTATGCAAATAAACGATTTGATTTGATTTGATTGTATTTGTGTTGTTTGTATGTTGTAGAATTTAGCAACAGCCATGTATGTATTTGGTACTTAATTGTACACAAAAACTGGTTATAAATGCATTCATAACAAAACATGCACAAAGGCGAAATTATCCCTACTAGGGTCTTCCAGTTAACCTTTTTGAGGGAATACCTATTCGACGAAAACGGTGAGTAGGTACATAAACTAAGAAATAATACGCATAAATTCATACAATTCAGTCATCATCCTTACTTAATAAATAAATAAATATTAAGGGACAATCATACACAAATAGACCTAGTCCCAAACTAAGCAAAGCTTGTACTATGGGTACTAGACGACGATTATTATTTACAAAAAAATAGCTTTTCATCTTTAAGAACGTAAAAACTAAAGATTACTTAAACACAAGACGTTCTAGAACCATCTAAAAGTATTCGACCCTACTTGTCTTCCTAAACCCAATTCCTCCCAACAATTTTCGGAAAAGACGCAACTCAAGACCTCGTTAGCTACTGTTAGACATAATTAACAACATTTCGGCTTACAGTGTCGTTAAATCATTACCAACTCGCTAAACAGTGGGTAATTACTTTTTGATTACTTTTTATATGCTTTCAAAATCACTTTGGAGCGCGGCATAGGAGTATTTTCATGTGAAATTAATTTCCTTATCTAACTTTTTCAATTTAATTCCGCATTTTGGTTGTGGAATGAGTTATTGCAAAAATAATAATTTAAAACGTAGTTTATTGAGGGCAGGGTTTTGTAATGAAATGAATAGTTCATAATTGTTAGACCGTTCCTCACAATTTTGTTCGAGCGAATGAATAATCATTAGCATTTTTAGGGTTCTGTACCCAAAGGGTAAAAAGTGGGCTCCTTTTACTTAGAATCTGCTGTTCGTCTGTCTGTCTGTCACCAGGCTGTATCTCATGAACCGTGATAGTTAGACAGTTGAAACTTTCACAGATGATGTATTTCTCTTGCTACTGTAACAAAAAATACTAAAAACAGAATAAAATAAATATTTAAGTGGGGCTCTTTTGCACCTCATTTGTATCTGGTGCCATACATATCAGATGCAAACCCTTGACTTAATCTAACCCCTAACTTAACCCGGCGAGTTAAGATGGCGCGTGTCCTCAATCTGAGAACTCCTTGGCGCGAGTCCGACTCGCCCTTGGCCGGTTTTTGTGTTCATCGTGGTCGGGTTGAGTGTGGTTATAACTGTTATAAACAGGCTTATGTAACTCTAATACGGCTTATTTTAGCTGTGTAAGGGATGTAAAGTAAATGCATGTGTTTTACTTGGAAAAATTCTACCCTCCCTTAGAATTTCCATAACTGTTAAATCTGTATATTTTATTCATAATATGCCTTTATATTGCCGTAAGAATGTAAAATTATCGACGAAAAACCCGCCAAGTGCGACTCGCGTTCGCGCACTGAGGGTTCCGTACAAACGATGTTGTGAATATTGAATATACATATAGTACTGATTATTGCTCTAACAAAATAAGAAACTAGCTACTAAGAAGCTAGGTTACAAACGTAATTTTGTCGTTGCAAAACTGTTCGTCGTGTCGTATATTACTATACTACGTGAGTAAGCCCGTATCATAATTGATGTGTTTTAATAACAAAGTGATCTTATAGGATTTAGTTTTTGGCGATTGTACGGAATCCTAACATGATTTTCCTTACACACAACACCCTGTGCAAATAAGAACGATTTAAACATGATATTTACGGTAGCACTTTCACATTTCAGATTCCAGAAAATTCGCGGAGTTTCCAGGTATGTAAATCGAATAACAGATGCCAAAGCCGCGTGTGAACAGGCTTACATTGGCAAACGACGTAAAATAGATAAGGATATTGTACAATACTATAAAGATGTGAAGTGGGAACTTCAGGATTTGTATGTATGTATGTAAACCCTTTATTGTACACACAAAAGAAATACATTTCAAAATAATAAGCATGTACAAAGGCGAACCCCCATTAAGGGACCTCTTCCAGTTAACCTTTGAGTAAATGAGAGCTAAACACAAATGTAAATGGTAGACAAACCAAGCGACATGTACATATACAAAGGAGGATAACTTTACAATCATACACATGAAAATACAAAAACCAAAAGAGAGAGAGATAGGCAAACAGTTATTAACAAAACTACTACTAAACCATTGATACAAAGACTAAAACTCAAAGAAAAATTGAAATGCGTAAACTGATGGAAGAGACTGGGAATCGAACCCGGTACCTCTGGATAACCGGTCCAGCGTGTTAAATTTTCCATTACCCTAACGCCCAGATAACCATTCGATTTTTCCCTTATGCTTTGTGTCGATCTTTGCCATTTTTATTTGAAAGGCTTTACTCCTTAGCGACCTCTATGTGAATACGTTAATATTCACATCTTACCGCAGGTCCGGTAAGGAAAAATTTGGCCTCTTGTTGTTATCACCAGATTTATAATTTTTATGAAACTTCGCTCTAATTTTATATATCTCTCTGATATCTCGAAGGGGCGAAACCTAGTATATTGCTACTTCGCCAACCCGGTCGCCTTATTAGGCTACTTGAATCGCAAATTTTTTGATTAAATTGAATCGCTGTCTAATGAGTTAACGGCGATATGCCTGAGATATACCCGAGACATCCCTTATTTGGTGATATCTCAAAGTACACTTGAATTAGCGCCCTGGAACTTTCTTTTGGAAATATCTCGTTAAGAGTGATACAATCTAAATGTCCGCGGAAGGAAACCCCGGGATGAATAGTGCGTGACCATTGTGTTCTCAAATTGAGGACACGCTCCTTGCCGAGTGGGAAAGTAATCGGCAAAAAGCAGAATCATAGTAAGCGCCAATTAATTCCTTTGTCGGTTACAGCGTTTTTGCTTCTAAGGTTACGGTTAAGGTATTTAGAGATGGAGAGAGCGTGAACGTAAACAAAAATCATCCTCAAGAATGCTACTTGTTTCCCAAACGATTATAGAACTTAAAAAAAACAGATGCACTTACATCATTGTAGACTTGTATTAGAGGATTATGATTATGAGTCATAAGTTATGACTCCTCTCGCACGAGAACGAATTGTAAAAGGTTCTATATTTGAAGTACGAAAGTATGCTTATATACATATTAGTAATACATTTTATATGGATATTATCTTTCTCTCAACTTTTTGCCCGTGGCAGTTTCGGAAAAGAATATCTGTTAGTAAACTTCTCAGACATTGCAAATTTATCGAAAAACTTGCGCGATTTGTCCATAAAAAATGTACTTGAAAGGGACATTGCCTTTTCGGAGTAGACTTGTGGCACTTAGGTAAGTATGAACAAAGAATGAATTCGACAAAACTTAAATGTTTGATTAAAAATCTAAATTTGAGAATGACTATTTTGTTCCGGAAGCTTAATTAAATTTACATCGTCATAATAATATTAAAGACATTTGTGCGATATATGGATATTATTCAGCAATAACGCGTATAGCGCGACCAACTTATTGTATGATCTAAGTAAGATCTCACTTGGCTTCCGGGTACATGAAAAAATCGACTTCCAACGATTATCAATTTTATCAATATTTGCAGAAATAAGAATGAAACCCCGTAGAATCAAATATGCGAACAATATTATAAATGTCTTAGTGTATTTGTGCGTGTGTGTTGGTTTGCGTGCGTGCGTGTGGTGGGTGTTAGTTATTGTATTGTTTGTGTAGGTATGTTTATAAGTTTTCTATGTCATGGTAACTTCTGTTAGCCAAGTTCTCTATGTGTAGACTCAGGATTTTGCCACCCAGGCCAACCACTCCGGGCTACACGACAATGCAACTTCTAACTATGTAACCATTTGGGACCGTTTTCGAAACTCGGCATGGAAACTTTTAGGAAAGTTTGAAACTTTTTATTTCTTTAATGACAAAAACCCAGAGGCTTAGTCTATTTTATTCAGGTTATCCAAACGTTAGTGGCCAATTGAAAAGTTTGGGGATTTCACTTAGATACCGTAATGGATAAAAGTTCTTTAAGTGGCCAGTGTAACACTTAAGATACCTACGCCTAAGGCTATGTCTTGAGTGTTATGAGGTCTTGTGTTATAGCTCCTTATTCGTTTAAAAATGGTGATTATTTTAGACATTTTTCTCCATGATTAAACGTGTTTCTTAACATATTATCAACTAGCGACCCGCCCTGGCTTCGCACGGGTGCAATGCTGATAAATTATGCATGTATTATACATATAAACCTTCCTCTTGAATCACTCTATCTATTTAAAAAAAACCGCATCAAAATCCGTTGCGTAGTTTTAAAGATTTAAGCATACAAAGGGACATAGGGACAGAGAAAGCGACTTTGTTTTATACTATGTGGTGATAGTGATGTAACTACCTACTTAAAACAGGGCTACTGAGATTTATTGGTATATATATGAAACCTACAGTTTGAATTTTTCATTGATAATTTTTGTTTCCACTACTCGAAATTAACAAAATTAGAAAACTGTTTTTTTTAGCTAAGTTACTTTCTCAAACTCAGGAAAAAGTATTATTCACTTTAAACATTTGGTTGAAAATACTAATATGTTTGACATAATATATATTTTTTAAAGGAGTCTTGTCGACTTAAGGCCTCTTGAGTGAGGCTAAAGTCGACGAGGCTTTGTTATTTCGAACTGAGGAAAATATTGGTAGGTTACTAGTATCTAAATACTATTTTATTTTATTTTTATTTTATTTATTTGTTCCATAAAATTAACACATTACAGTCAAGCTACACGTGTTAACAGGAGAGACATAATAGCGATTAATTTGTAACATTAAACACAAGATTAATATCGTTACAATTGTAAAACAATGGATTGGTACAGTAGCCCTATGTTACATGATGGAGCTCGGTGTGGAAATAGACTCAAGGTACCGACTGGCAACTGAAAGAAATCTAGGTTCAGAACTGTAAAAAATATCTAGTTCGCTGTCACTGTCTAGTATCTTGTTGAGAAGTGTTAGTGCTCTGTATAGAGGTGTATGGGTAAGCGCCTGGTTGCGCGCCGCTGGGACAACGAAGAGTGCAGGCCGGCGCCGGAGCTGGACGGACGTGAGAGACTGTGCCCGCAGTGGAATGAGTGCGAGCAACGATGGGTTACTGATTTGTCCCCGTATTAAACGGAAGAAGTACTTTACGAGAGATACCTATGTTTCTTCTACTCTCGAGAGTATACTGAGACTATCTTAAAGAAGATATGATATAACTATTTATACTATTATAAAGTTATAGATTTGTATTAAATCAGTTTTATGGAGATACTTAATTCATGATTTTAGGAAACATCTTAATAGCGCAAGGCAGGATCGTCTATTGCTTCTATGGGCGCGCGACGTCATGCCAGTCTGGCGCCATCTGATTGGTCACAATTTCTTCGCCCTTTCTTCTCGCCGAAACGGCTGGACAAATTTTAACCAATTTTGGTACAGGGATAGCTGGACATCCAAAGATGGTTATAGGATACTTTTTACCCGACTACGGTTAGGAAAGAGGTTTTGCGGGACCTCCAAGTACATAAAAAGACTTTTAAACAACAAAATCTAATCGCATTTCACGTGCAATTTAACCAAAAATTATCCAAATACAATGCGGAATAAAAATCTTACTTTACCGTCGTTAAATCCACGGCTCATATCACATATCTCCATGTTTTTAGTTCTCAAGTTTAATCCCTATCTCATGGAACTTAAAGTCGATTGTAGAATGAGGACGAATGCGACATACGTCGGTAAAAGCGAATTGTGGATGTTAACTCCTTGATACGTGGTGTAATTGGTTAGCAAACATTCGCGATTTACTTTGAGAACTTGTGGGTAACGAAAATACGAATTATTTGGATTGTAATTAGCGTATATTTGAATTCCGTATGTTTATGAGAATAATAAAATTATGCAAATGGGTCAAACAAAGATATATTTGGGTTCGCGTTTCAGGGCCTAACTTTTACGGTTCCGTACCCGAAGGGCAAAAAACGGGACCTTGTTACTAAGACTCCGCTGTCCGTCTGACTGTCTGTCCGTCTGTCACCAGGCTGTATCTCATGAACCGCGATAGCTAGACAGTTAAAATTTTCACAGATGATGTTTTTCTGTTGCCGCTATAACAAAAAATACTAAAAAGAGAATAAAGTAACAGAATAAGTACCCCATACAACAAATGTGATCGGTTGCGTTAACCTTTGATGGGAAGTGTTTGTACGTAAGCCTCGGTGCGGTGAGGCGAGTTCGACTCGCACTTGGCCGGTTTTTAGATTACGCTGCCTGTAACAGTCCACTAGACCGGAGAAGTGTAAAATGGAGCAAGCACATTTCTCAGATTTAAACGCACTTTTTTTGGGCTTCACAAAGACGCAGCCTGATTGGTTAATCTCTCCGCCCCGCTTCTGTGGACACCTCTTCTATCTCTGTTCATCACATAGGATTGTGATGAGAAACCGAACTTTAATGCATACAAGACCTTTAAGTTTCGGATAGGAGAAGACACGAATGTGACGACCCTCAAATGGGTCATTGTCAGATTTAGGTTCGAGTCTTTCCGGTGGACATTTGCGAAATTAAGGATTCCAGGGCCTAATTTTCTGATAAAATGCCTGTGAGAATAAAGAACGTTCCCTCTTCTATAATCCGATGTATTAGCAACATAACCTAGATTCATACAAGCTCTTAACTTTTGACCACCGGAGGGACAAATTTTGAACTGACAATGAACCAATTACACCCTAAAAACGCTCGTGTACAGTTTCAATGGTTCACCCGGTAAAATATAGGTTAGTAATGTTCACTTTGCACAGCGTGACACGCAAAACAATAGGTGTGAAGATTCCTAGAACATGATAACGTGACAGTCGGGTCAAGGCGGTCGCCGAAATGATCCAGTCACGAACTGCCACGTGACATGAGTCATTTATACCGAATTGGCAGGTTTTAGAAATTATTTTCTGCAAAGATATATCCGATATCAACCTCGTAGAGACGTAGACGTATCCATGCTCCACTGCCTTCACGAGCGTCTGTCATGTGCACAAATGGGGCTTGCGAATCTAAATTTGGTTTTGAAGGTTCTATTGCAGGGCCCCTAGTGAAATTCGCCTATAGAGGCCTTCAATCTTGTATGAAATTCCTTTACAATTCTGTTGAGTTGTTCTGCCCGAAACGTGATACTTCGAAGCTTGTCACGACGCACGTTACGATTACGACAATATTTCATTGCATGTTTCGAATAATATAAACAGTATAGAGGTTATTTTTATACATGATTTCATTTCAAAAGATTGGCCATTTACATTCAATAACCATCTAATAAAATATTACATCTTACAGACAGCTGTAATGCAAGAATCACAAATCAATCTTATGATTATCGAAAAGGATACCAAATTGAGTGGCAGTAGCTCAAGGCAAGAACCAATATAAATGAGTTTTTGAAATCGTAAAACTTTTATCAAATACTATAATCCATTGAGTTTGGGTGGGCGTACATAAAATGTTAAATCGTTTGAGATAAAATATTCCATGAAAATTTGTAGATTTATTATTTTCTCTATTTAATTTTGCTGTGAAGATTTTCGTCTAAGTATAAACCAACAGGGTGTTTTGAGCCCACACCATTTTGTGGATTTTTAGTGGTCCTAATTTATTTTACTGATAACAAAAGGCCGGCAACGCACTTGTGACTCCTCTGGTGTTGCAGGTGTCTATGGGCGACGGTAATCGCGCACCATCAGGCGATTCGTTTGCTCGTTTGCCCCCTATCATCCTCCTAGCCTTTGTCCCATTTTTTGAGAATAAATTCTCAATCGGGGTCGGCTACCTAATCCCAAGATGTGGCGTAGGCACTAGTTCGAGTTAGGGGGCTCGTTTGCCCCCTATGATATAAAAAAACGACAATTTTTTTGGTAGCTGACGTTGAAAGTCGGTGAATGTTTCTGATGTAAACAAAGAGGAAACAGGACTAAGTTATATGCAAAAATCAAGTAATTTTTGCATTATGATGCCAAAATTATCCACAGCCATGAAAGTAAAGTTTTTTTTTCAATAGGATGCAGTATTTATTTCGAAAGAAGAACGAAGGACTGAGCAGCATTCCGGTAAAAATGTGTTGAGCTTGGATAATGACAAATCCTTGACAAATCGCTATTGACGTTTAATAATGCAAATATATGTCGTATGCTCATTATTGCCATATGAAAGCTGTTTGTAGCGCCACTATCCCTGGACCATCCGTTACATAATATGAAAAGAAATCTTACGTTAGGTCACAGAATAAAGACACTAATAGCCGACATCCTAACACAATTCCTACTAAGATTTAAATATTGAATGAATATTGTAATGTTTTATTTCATATTGAGCTACTTTTCACATTACTTTATTTATTTATTTTTTTATTTATTTATTTTAGGAGAACCAACAGCTAATACACTAGACATAGAAACTTAAATAGAAATACAGAGCCAATTACAGGAACTCACAAATAGTTGCTGTACATAAAACATAAACTTAAGTAAACAGCGCACATCGATGTACCGACGCACACTTGCAGCAAATATATGTAAAAACTATGAACATTCGTTAATCTACAAACTTAAACTTATAAACCTTAACTTTTAGAGCCTTGATGGGCTGACAACCTAAGTACCTACCTAATACACAATAACAATACTGCACAAGCATGTTATAGAAATCGCTCAATCAAAAAACACATTAGCTAAATTTCGCCTCACGGAAGGAATTACACAATTAAATATATCAATATCATGCTCTTTCGTCGTATTATTCATTCTTACATTATATTGCTTATTCTACCCAATTTAATTCAAACTTCACCATCCTTCTCCCGCCACGGCGCGCGTCACCCATTTAGTCACGGGTGCCACGTGACCGGGGTTGTGGTGTGTTTGAAAGGACCCGAAGCCCCAATTAGGCTTATAGATGATGTTTTATTTTTAATGATATTAATAGATATACGTATTATAAAAGTGAGCGCAGCAATCGCCAATAAACGTATGTTTGGCGAAAATAAGATAAATGTACCAAATGTAAGCTATGTACGAGATAAAAAAATAACGGCGAAAGTTTGTGAGTATGTTTATGTTTTTACTTCTTCACGCTCAAACGGCTGGACCAATTTTGATATATTTTGGTATGAAGGTAGCTGACATGGATTAACATACATGGGCTACTTTTATCCCGAAAAAAATAAGTGTTCCCGTAGGATGAGCGAGAAAAATGCACGGCACAGCTAGTTTATTATAACATCGACTCGGTTTGCCTTGGGTTCAATATGTCATGAAAAAACGAAAATAAAAAGCATTAAATACGTACCTTTTTAAGGTCACATAATATTTCAAAGCACATAAATTTTTCGTTATATTTTTTTCTTTTTTTCATGATACTTTTCATCATACTTTTATACACAAAACTAGATTATAATGTTTATTCAACTCAAATTAATTCAAACCTCACCATCCTTCAGCCGTGGTCACGGCGCGCATCACCCAATTAGTCACGGGTGACCACGACCTCTGAAAGGACCCGAAGCCGTAAATTAGACTTATGAGCGTTTTTCAAAAAAAGTGTACATGGCAAAATTTGAATGTCCCACACGTTCAACGTGTTTTTTTTTTACTTTACCTTTAGTATTTGGGTATATGAGTGGTATCATTTGATTCTGTAGATCTGGGGCATTCATTTTATATTTATAAAACGATTATATTATATTTATTACTAGATTTATTGCAAAATAAAGATATGAAAAGTGCTAAAATGGGTATGTCCCACGTCGACTCAGTCATGTTCAGAGGCTTGCAGAAACTCGAAATAAATTTGTATGAATATTGAATGTGGTCACACAGATAAAGTAATGAGTCTAGATTTTAGTCGTGTGCTTTATTTATAAACAAATACGGTTTATAATGCCGAAAAACTACTTTTTCCACTGTCCAAAGAAATCGACAGACCGGAACTTCCGGTTATAGTCACAAGCGATTTTAACATACTTGTGCAATCGATATTCCCCAAAAAGCGTTAATTTTTCAATCCTGGCAACATTTTAATGCTATAGGCATCGGATTTCATTGCAAATATAACGTCAGTTCCGTGAAAACGGTGACGAAAGGTGGACGCTGTGTCAGTGCGCTAAAAATAGGATTTCGAGTTAGTAACAGTTTTTTCGGTAAGTAGATTATAATTAACTTTTTAAACACAATTAGACATAGAAGAAACTATCGTAGTAATCCGAAACTAAACCAAAAACACATTGAACTGGTTCAGAACACGTTGAAATTTTGATTTTAAATTGTCGAGGTAGAATTCGTCACGTCCGATTCGTGACGTGATATACTACCGGAACGATTTTGTGACGAATTGGAACTATAAAGCTTAGTACACAATCGAAATGTGACCGATGTTTTAACCGACTTCTAAAAAAGGAGTTACTTAGTTTGACCCATATGTTTGTTATACATGCATGTTTATCCGCCATTATCTCGCATTTGTCAGAACCGATTTTGATGCGGTTTTCAGAAAAGTATTTGTTATCTCCGGAAAAAATGACTAAAAAGCAAAATAACAATTAAAACATTTATAAAAACCGGCTAAGAGCATGTCGGGCCACGCTTACAGTCGAGTTTTTAATTAGGCGCACTAACTTGACAGCTGCAAGTGTTGTCAGAAATGAAGAAAAAAAATTGTGATTGGTTTATATCGATATAACCTTAAGTATACACCCATAAACCTTAACATATTGCAATAAGGTTTATATTTGTTTATAACTGTCAAGAAAACAAAAGGCATACAGCATACAGCGTTCTAAGCGATGTCCTAAAATAAAGTTCGTTCGATGTAAGTATTTTAATTACAACCGTTTTTAGGGTTCCGTACCCAAAGGGTAAAAACGGGACCCTATTACTGAGACTTCGCTGTCCGTCCGTCCGTCTGTCACCAGGCTGTATCTCAAGAACGGTGATAGCTAGGCAGCTGAAATTTTTACAGATGATGTATTTCTATTGCCGCTAGAACAACCAATACTAAAAATAAAATAAAATAAATATTTAAGGGGGGCTCCCATACAACAAACTTGTTATAGATTATGGTACGGAACCCTTCATGCGCGAGTCGGACTCGCACTTGCCCAATTTTTTATTAATGAGAATTAAGACTGTTATTCTATATTTTGAAATGTTCATGTTGCTATTACTTGCTAAAGGTAATCGTAACATTGTATGTTTTATTTTAAACATTATTATTAATAATCTATAAAAATAGATAAATAACACTAATAAAACTTTCAATATTAAGATTGTCATTTACTCATGAAAGATTTTTATGTAATACATAATAATATACATGGTAAATATTTATTATTACTAGTTTAATACATGTTTTATTATTACATATATAAACTAGTAATAATATATATTATACCATTTTGATTCCGTTGCAATAAATACGATTCATGACATAATATTTTTGTGATTTTATTTCAATATATTCAATCTATGTACACTATTCCTTACATTTTCCAGTTAGTCACATGAGATTCCGTTTAGTTACTGTCCCAAGATTTGGGATGTTGAAAATAATTATTTCTGGCTGCTGCAGTGCAACAATTCACATATTTAAGCGTTACCATTACTAAATGAATATTCCTTAATGTAATAAAAAATATTATTCGTTGATTTGTCGCATTTTAATGCAAAAAAATACATGTTTTAGCAGTCATTTGGTGGCGATTGTGACGAACTGGACCTTTATTTTATCCTCAAAGCTTGCTCGTTCCATTAATTCTATAAATTAAACCCGTTTTAAATAGTTTATTGTCTGTATTTTAAATGTGTAAACTAAAACTGGTCCAAAAAATACTTCAATCAATTTATACTGAATTTTATATTAGTGACTATCCGGAACTAGTTTCACCACAATCTGAGTTTAAAATGTCGATATTTTCTATATTTTTTAATATTTTAATGCAATTTACTCAAATAATACACTATAACTTGTGGGGAATTAAATAAGCCAAGAAAATTTAAAATCGGTGTTATAAAAAAAACCGTTTTCCGGTTCGTCACGTGTACACTTTTTTTGAAAAACGCTCTTATATGATGTTTTGTATTTATACTTGAATTACTTGTGCAATTTATTATAACATCGACTCGGATTAGCCTGGGTTCAATATGTCATGAAAAAACGAAAAAAAAACATAAAATAAGTAGGTATTACCTTTGAAGCCATATATTTCAAAGTACTTTAAGTAAGTAAGTTCAAAGTATTTTTCCTTTTTCATGACAAATTGAGCTTCGTTTATGCACATAACTACATTATATTGTTTACTAGCGCCCCGCCCCAGCTTCGCACGGGTATAATGCTATATTATCCATGTATTATACATATAAACTTTCCTCTTGACTTATCTTTAAAACAAACGCAATAAAATCTATTCTTTTATTTTTTCATGACATATTGAGCTACTTTTATGCACACAACAATATTATATACTTAGTTTATTCTACACAATTTAATTCAAACCTCCCTATCCTTCACCCGCCACGGCGCGCGTCACCCATTAGTCACGGGTGCCACGTGACCGCGACCCCTGAAAGGACCCGAAACCGTAAATTAGGCTTATAGATGATGTTTTATTTTTAATACTTGAATTACTTGTGTAACATGTTATGACATGGCTTTGTTTGGCTTGGGTCGGAGAACCTTTGCCCCTTACAAGTTCATTATCCTAAGAATACTACCTAATTGTTTCAAATGAAATGAAATAATTAATTCAGTAAGTTGGGATCAAGGGCACTTTTACAAGTCAGATTGTGAATCTACCGGCATTTCACAAGAGGAGACCGCTGTTGAGAAGAAAGCCGAAAGAAACTGAGCAGTAAGTAATTTTTTCATGAATGGGCAAATTTTTATTTTGTTGTCGATTTTTTTTTCTGAGATTTTAATCAAATTTGGCGCGTTGGTAAAGTTGTTTATTCTGAACAAGGCAAGCCCAATTTCACGGTATGTCTTACCAAATTTTCCATTGCTTTAACAAAAAATGAATGGAATTTTTGTAACTTAATTTCGTATTGTGTGTACTAAAATTTAATACAAAATAAGGAGCTCGAAATGAAAAATAAATAAATCGACAAGGAAATAAAATTTGCGAATTTCTTTAATACATTTTGTGTAACTCAATGGAGAAAATATTGTAGGACATATCGTGAAATTGGGCCTAGTATGGTCAGAATAAACAAAGCAACTTTACTAACTCACCAAATTTTACAAGACAACAAAATAAAAATTGACCCAAATAATACTTGTTATCTGGAGCTAGGCTAGCGAAGTGGTTAACGCGCTGGGCCGGTAATCGGGTTCGATTCCCGCTCTTCCACCAGGTAGCTCCTTTTTCAATTTTTCTTTAAGCTTTGATCTTTGTATTAATGGTTTATGGTATCTGTGTTTAATTTGTAAACTTGTTTTGGTGTGTAATAAAGTATTGTGTATTGTAATGTATTGTATCGTCATCTGTATTCGGAATTATCATAGCACAATAAGACGATAGAGAGCAATGGATTCGTCTAACATTACCTAGTCAAGGACAAAGAAGAATATTTTCAAGATGTTTACCTATAGAAGCGAATAATTTAAAAAGTTATTCTTTGACCTTGATTTGAACCCACGCCTACACGGCTTTCCAGGCCAGACGGGTAGGGGCAAGTGCTGTACCTGTGGACACTAGTCATACAAAGAAAACCTTAAGAAAACGAATAACCATAGACAAATACCAATCACTTATTTGAAAAGCATTTTTTTCATATGGCAATACTTTCTAGTCGCCAACTTTACGGATGACAGAAACTGCGTGTTTTGTGGCTGCCGAAAGTTTTTGTGGCTGCCGAAAGTTTTTGTGACAAAAAGTAAGTTTTTTCCTTCTTTTTAAGCATGTTTTATGCAAAATCTACAAATTTTTCGGGTGTCTTTGCAGTCGCATATTAATTTATATGGAGTAAACATTATTTCTACAAGATTTCGTTAGTCGTAGGGAGCATTAATAGTGACCGGTATGAATTCAAAACAAAAACCGCCAAAACTGCACCTGCACCACCGTAAATGTACCTGTGGACTGTCCATAGGTACAATTATACTGAATGTACCTCCTATTTTGTAATTTTCTGATTCTGATTCTGAAAAAATATGGTATACATACATACCTCTGAAACACTTAATGTTCCCAATTGTAATGCTTGACCAATAATGGGTCCGATTATCTGAATCCGACATGTTTCTTTGATCTGATAAGCGCCGGTACAGTTGACGACGAAATAATAGCGTTTTCCGGCCGGCGGCTTTGTGCGAACAACTTTTAGTTTGATGACAGATGTTATCAGATTCAGTACAAAAGCGGTTATTTTGGTACCGAAATCACAGAATAAAGACACTACAGAAACCGCACTCTTTTGTTATTTGCCGCTTTTGCTAAGGAATTAGCCTACTAGTATAATAATTATGATTGGTAATTTTGAATGACGTGCAACGTCGTTGGTTGTAGCTCGTTTTGGGGCGTGTCTCCTCCTAGGGTTGCCTACACCAACAAAACGGAAACTACGTCTCGGTAATTCTACTTTTTAACACGCTATTTTTTATTAAATATTCAATAGGTATGTCCTACATAAGACAAACGTGACCCGATCTTTAAGATGATAGACCCTGGAAAGGATTGGTTCAACGTAGACATGTGTGGTTTTCGTTTTTCTACTCACCTCAATGAACATCTAGAGTCAGTATCATTAAATTGACCTGATGATGGACGCTGGAAATGTCCACTGGATCTCAGGATTCATTCAACGCAGACATGTGTGGTTTGAAAAACCATGATCAGTTCAATGTTATAATTCGGGGTCTTTTGAATAAATAAAAACTGAACAAACAAACACTGACTCTTCCTCTTTGAAGTTGGTTAAAAATAAATAATAGATACTCATAAAAGTATATAAATTATAAAAATATAATCGATGCGTTGGTTCCGCTTCGAACGTGCCGACCCTAACCGAATAAAGGCGGAGCAATGGGCCGGCCGGATCACAATTGTGATCCGAAATTTGTAGGTATATTTTGTGACACGCGACGTGGAGTGAATCCCCCGTGCTCAAATTAAAAGGAAAGCTAACGATGAACTTTAAATCTTATCTCTTAAAAGGAACTCCTTTTTAACTGACTTTCAAAAAAGGAGAAGTTATGTATGTAAGCACTGTACTGCACATAAAAACAATATTAAATAAACCATAAAATGCAAACTTATCTCTATAAGGTATTTCTTCCAGTTAACCTTTGAGCAAACCGGAGAGAAAAGTAGACAAATGAATTAGTTGGTATGGTAAGGTGGGATTAAACTAACATAGTTAATTGTCTAATGGGGTTAGTTATTTACCGTTTTAGATAGAAAACTCCATACCATAAAATGTTTCTGTTTAGCCTAATGGTTGACTGGTAGAGAATGCCTTATGGCATTAAGTCCGCCATTTGTACACTTTTTGTTTTGTGCAATAAAGTTTAAATAAATAAATAAATAAATAAAACACACATTAACCCCCAGATACACATATTTTTTTACCAACTTTCTGTATTTATTATTGAAACAGACTGTATAAGACTATTAACGATTGAACCTGGGTTTTTTATTTTGCGACAATTATGATTAATAGATACGAAATATTCTAATATATAAGACTGTTTTACATCCTTTAATGTCATTCTCTTCGAAATCCTTGCACAGAGATATACAACAAAGAATAAAGGGTAATGGAAAAGACGTGTCCCAATCGCAGCCAATTAGAATCACGTGGCGCTAAACGTATTAGGCAAAAAGGTTCGATGCTGCAGCGTAATGAAGTTTCGGAGGAGAATGAAAACAGGTGTGATGAATGAATGAATGAATGAATGAATGAACGAATAATCAACCAATTAGAATCACGAGGTGCTAAACGTATTAAGGCGACGGGTAATGCGAAACTAGCGGCACTTTCGATTTTTTTCTTATACCTTCATAATCTGATATTTTTTTAGAAATAGCTGAAGTCTAGGAGCTAGCAAAACACCTTTAATATTTATTAAATCACTATATACAATTTGTTCACTGTAGTTTACCTTACAAAGCTCGTTCACGTCAAAAGCGGCCACAATAGTTTTGGGCACGTTTTTAGAAACAACTAAAGAACAAGAAATTGTGTATAATGATTTAATAAACACTAAAGGTGTTTTTCCAGCTTCTAATATCTTGCAATTACTGAAAATTGATCTGTTTTGGAAGATATAATAAAAATTCGTAAGTGGCGCTAGTTTCGCATTACCCGTCCCCTTAAGCAAAAAGGCTCGATGCTGCAGCGTAATGAAGTTTCGGAGGAGAATGAAGACAGGTGTGATGAATGAAGGAATGAATGGTTGAATGAATGGATGAATGAATGGATGAATGAATGGATGAATGAATGGATGAATGAATGGATGAATGAATGAATGAATGAATGAATGAATGAATGAATGAATGAATGAATGAATGAATGGATGAATGAATGAATGAATGAATGAATGAATGATTCAATGAATGAATGAATGAATGAATGAATGCATAAATGATTAAATGAATGCATGAGTGAATGTTTGACTGAATGGATGAATTAATGAATGCATGAATAATCGAATGAATCAATATAGTCAATCAATTAGAATCACGGCGCTAAATGTATTAAGCAAAAAGGTTCGATGCTGCAGAGTAATGACATTAGTCGCCTAAAGGCTTTGTCTTGAGTATATAAAAAAAATTGCACATATTTGGCCGCTGACGCCACGTGTAAATAGGTATATAATATATTATGAATGCTTACATACTAGAGAATACGACTAGGTACTGTGGGGTGGTGGCTCAGGGAAACACTTTACCTGTTAATTTAGAATATATTTTAGACCGAAATACAATATATAATATGGTTTAAATAAAACAATTTAAACGGATTATATCGCGTATATTTATTATTTGAGGCTCCTTTACGTTTCAGTATCTTTACAGATACTGTTGTCAAAGGTTGACTGAGAAAAACACAATTTTACTCTGTCAAAGTTACATTTGTGCAAACTACCCATTTTATAAACATTAATTTAAAATAAAGGTGTTCATACATGCCAGATGAGCCTAATGTGTAAAGACAGTTACACATGTGCCAGAAGGGAATTTATTATTTTATTTAAAATATCTACCAGCGGTTCACTAAAGGCTTACTGAGGAGAAAGAACCACCAAAGAAACCTCCCAGATTGCCTTATTTATTACTATGAAATAGGTACTTTTAAACAAAAACTCTACATATACTACTTTTAAAACTCATTTGTTTTACACCGTTCGAGGCCCAAGGTTTCCAGTCTTGTGTCTTGCTTGATCCTTGATAAGATGTACAACAGGATCCCAAGCCGGTGGTAATGACCAACCATCTTCTCTATTGAAATTGGGATATTTTTTGATTTCAATATAGCCTCGCGGACCATTCTGGGAAAATATCGTTTCTCTCTGGCAAGGATTGAAGTGTTATCAAACTTAATTGAATGGTTTGGTTTGCACATGACATGCTCGCAGACTGCAGACCTGTTGCAACGACGATAAATTGTTTTATTTAAATGTGCGACAGTCGCGGAAACCGGAAACTGGAAAATATTAATTAATATGGTTGTTTGGTGGCGTCTCGTAGAGGAATCATCTAATATATTTAATATGTCGTTCACTTGACAGTGACGGAATCTTTATTTAAACCAAATACTTCTTTATTACCGGCCTACATCCCTACAGTACACCAAATAATAAAAATCCCACCAAAAACATTTCATGTAAAATTGGCGGCCAAGACTCATAACGCTTTCGCTGTACAAAAGTTATCAGATCCCAGGAAAAGCCAAGCCCCTAAGCCCTGACTTTACTAACCCCACCACCTTGGTTTATAAAGTATGGCAT
Organism: Apotomis capreana; assembly: GCA_947623375.1. Taxonomy (NCBI): domain Eukaryota; kingdom Metazoa; phylum Arthropoda; class Insecta; order Lepidoptera; family Tortricidae; genus Apotomis; species Apotomis capreana. Next base: position 8,577,414 of record OX392520.1, read on the forward strand.
TAACTGGCTTCAAGCTCCTAAGCCCGGAGTTTACTAACCCTACACCTTGTTTTCAAAAGTATGGTTTGACCGTCTGGCCCATATGGTATCAAGAAATTAAGTTTATGTCTTCATGATAATATATGTAAACTTAATTCCTTACCACGATCATGTAAACAAAACTGCAAGTCTACTTTGACGACTTCGAATAGTGCCGATGCCGTCCCTCTCGATCTCCTGTCAAAGTATATTGGAGTGAGCGGAATGGCACTATACGACGGTCGAATTTCGAATATTTACAGGGAATTCTACGTCACGCCACAGATTAGCAAAAGGCAAAAATGGCGGACGGCGTTTTTGACTGTTCAATGAATTTGTAATTTTCAATAGCTAAAGTTTAGCTTTCTAGCTTTCACAAAAATACAAGAATTTTTTTTTAGAGCTAAGTTCATTATTAACCATTTGAAATATATTTCAAAACTGGGTCTACTAGCCTATTATTACAGCACGATTCCATTCCATATCAACCCGTCTAGCTCATATGATTCGCAACTCTTGTCACGCGACGTAGCGTCAACCATCACTCTCTCACGGTACTGCATAGAAAGAGATCGGCACTATGTCTCGTGCGACAAAGAATCGCGTTTCACAGATGTGTTAGAGGTGCAAAAGTTAAAAAGGGATCAATGGCATTCACAAAATGTCACATGCGCTTTAACCATCAGAATAAACACATTTTCACCCCTATAAAGATATCATTCCTATGCAGAAACTTACCAGGATTATAGAACAAAAGCCGGTCAAGTGAGAGTCGGACTCGCGCACCGGGGGTTCCGTACGAATAATGTGAGCACTGCATATTGCTGTAACGAAAAGATAAACTGTAGAGAGACAAACTTAAGTTGGACTTACTAATTACGTAATAATAAAGACAATATTTTTTATGATTTAATTACAAATGTAGGTTTCAGATTTTTCCCTTTTCTTGTGGTAGTAATACAGTATTATACATAATACTGTATTACTTGACAAATTTCATAGTTCTAGGTCAACGGGTAACGGAAAATACCCTATTAATTTTGATTTCGTCGAAATATACGTTTGTTGCCGTATCTTTTTTTAAGTTAAAGCAGAAATTTAAGATAAGATACGACAAGGGGTGACTGACAGACGGACGAACGGACAGATAACTAAGTGATCCTATAAGGGTTCCGTTTTCTCTCTTTGAGGTACGGAACCCTAAACACAAAAAGAAAATCCCAGCCATTTGTACTTATGACGTCATAAACGTGGGAATGGGCATTCATTTGGCTCCCCCTGTATAATTTAAAAAGGTTTTGTATACAAATGTTTTCTGGTTTATCATTATTGCGCCCTAAGGTAACTTATGCGGTTATATTTACATTTACGCCGTTTTCCCTTTCCTTAATTGCAGTTTGTCTTTAACCTGGATGTTTATCATTAACCTGGTTTACAGATACAGATAGAACCCTTATTCCTTTTTTTTTTTTTCATATTATGATAAATATATTGATAATTTTAACCAAGTTTTTGATGGACATAATAGTTTTTCCTGAGTTCTAGACAGTAACATAGCTATTTTTTACTTTTATTGCGTGCAGTCGAAAGTTTGTTGAAAAGAAAAACAGTTTTCCGCGTGGATTTTGTTGATTTTGAGACGTTTTTGAAATATATACCAATAAATCACTAGTTCAAAGTAGTAACATTAATAATATGTTAAGAAACATGTTTGATTATAGAGAAAAATTAAAAACAATCAGCATTTTTGAACGGATAAGGAGCCTTAATGGAGTATTTATTCAGTTCTGCTCCTACTTTATCCGTTACCCCTTTGACATATGGCAGAAATACTGAGAGGTCAGTAGACAGCCAGCATTCACGAGTAGTGTAGTGCTGGGGTAGAGTTTCCTTGTTACTATTGAACCCTAAATTAATTTACTGTCGAGAATGACCTAAGAGAGTGAATTTATAAATTAAAGGTTGAACGTAGTTGAAGCTCGGAATCTCACATCTAGCCGGGGTTTGAGGCTTGACATGAGAAATAATAAAACTGTCTAGACGTCCTTAATGATTGAAGCTGGATAACATTTAGTATATTAGCTTGAAGAAGGTTAAAGGCTCCTTATCCGTTCAAAAATTCTGATTGTTTTAGATAATAAATAGTGCATTTTGCGTTTTAAACACTCTCTAACCATCTTAGACAACATCAAAAATTCAAAACTACCGGACCGTTTGTATGGGATTAGAACCCGGGACCGTCGGCTCAGTAGGCAGTTGCTTAACCAATGCGCCAACCGCGTCGTCAAGTCAAATGTATTATTGCGGTATTTGCGATATTAAGTGCCCGTTTCTTCATAAATGGCTTCTGAATTTATCATACGTAAAAAAATATCTCTTTACTAAATTTAGAATATCGGGCACACGCCTCAAGCCGCAAACAAAAAAGGTGTGGCCGCCAACACAGTAAACATCGTAAGGCAGCATGTTTGAGTTTTCATTTCGCTCAATTATTAACCATATACACCCACGGTCAAATAATACGGGTCAGAAATGTAGATATGCTCCATAAAGCTGTTTCTGTTAAGCCCAATTGGTCGACTGATATAGAATGCCTTATGGCATTAAGTTCGCCACATATTTACCGTACTATTGCAATTTTAGAGGCTGAGGATACCGCTAATAAGAATAATGCGCCAATTCGAATAACATCTTTTACTGAAAAACCAGCAGACATAATGAAAGTAAACATTATTACTCATAAGTTTCATGTCTCGCGTGGCACGTGTCACGCTCGCGTGGCAACGTAGACTTTACTTTAAAAGGACTTTACAGGTGTTCTGATTTCTTCTCTTATATGAGGTATTCAGAAAGGTTTCCCTCTATGTCACATACTTTTGTTTGTCCGAAACTGTTTTAGCATAACAGACTTGGCATATTAAGTTTTCGACGAATGGTAATGCTGCAGAAACCTTATTAGACATAAGTTCTAAACTTACCGAAAATGTGTTTGTCCGAAATTGTACATGCATACGATTGTTTAGGCCGATTGTATTTACGAATAATTTGGTTTAGCATAATGGTTTTAGCATATATTATCTATTGTTCGAATCTATCTTATCATAAAAGCGGGTTAGGTTAGGTTAGAACTGCATCCCTCGCAAAGAGAAACTGCTAGCAGAAGAGTAGGCTAGGTTAGGTTAGAACTGCGTCCCTCCAAAAAACCATGCAAAATTATGCCATGCAATGCAAAATGATGACTAAAAACATTATGCCAAAACAGGGTGAACCATTCAGAAGTTCTATTACTAATCGAAATTATTATAAAATTGTATTGATTGATAATCAGTTTTGTTGGTAAAAATGTCTTTGTCCGCTCATCATGCCATAACGGGTAGAAGGAATTAACCAATTTTGGTACTTACTATATAGCTGGATATCCAACGGTGGTTATTATGATACTTTATTACCCGACTACGTTAAAAAAATATCGGCCAAATGCGACTGAGACTCGCGCACGAAGGGTTCCGTACCATTATCTGTAAGTTTGTTGTATAGGAGCCCCCCATAAATATTTATTTTATTTTTAGTATTAATTGTTGTTATAGCGGCAATAGAAATACATCATCTGTGAAAATATCAACTGTCTAGCTATCACCGTTCTTGACATACAGCCTGGTGACAGACGGACGGTGAGACAGCGAAGTCTCAGTAATAGGGTCCCGTTTTTACCCTTTGGGTACGGCACCCTAAAAAGGGAAGGTCATGCGGAAGAGGCAGTCTTATATTTACTATTTAAAAAACTAAACTTATTAGAAGTGTCCGTGACTTCTTCAGGATCCCACCATCTAATTTTGTAACTAAATCATTTTTGTAGCCGTTTCAATAAAAAAAAACCAAATCGCTTACAGTGCCCCGTATTATTTGACCGCGAGTGTACCCAACGTGTTTACTGTCGCAGGTACTAACAAGTTTTCGGTACACGATCAAATTTTTGCGTACCGCCAATGAGTTTGGTACACTCGGCGTGCTGTGCTAAGTGATGAGCGAGATTCGAGTGACATATATAAGTATAGTACAGTCCGCTACACAGTTTTATAGTTTTACTAGAAGGTGCAAGCAAGTTCATTTATTTATTTAAACTTTATTGCACAAAACAAAAAGTGTACAAATGGCGGACTTAATGCCATAAGGCATTCTCTACCAGTCAACCTAGTTCGTCCGCGGACAACTTTTGTCTTTACCTTAGTCGAGTAAAAAGTATCATATATTTTTGGATGTTCAGTTATCTGTACCAAAATTGGTTGGAATCCGTTCAGCCATTTTGGCTTTATCAGATTTTTCTAAAAGAAAACTGATATTCAATACAATTTTGGAATTGTATAGTTCGAATCACATTTGCTAAGCGAATCCCATTAGCTTTGTACCCGATGAACAATACCATTATCTGTATTGTTAGCTGCGGCCACAACTGCCACTTAAAAATGTAAGGCTTTATAAGTGCAAATTACTTTTACACTAAATTAGTCTTTAAGTCAAACGAAATAAGGTTTACTCTTAAACAAAGAGAACACAGATGTTGGTCACTTCGTAAGTGAAAGAGCAGTGAAGCTCGTTTTGATGCTTATAATGACAATGAACTAGGCCTTATTGGGCTTAGGTGGTTTCCTCACGATGTTTTTCCTTCACCGAAAAGCGAGTGGTAAATATCAAATGACATTCCGTACATAAGTTCCGAAAAACTCATTGATACGGGCCGGGTTCGAACCCGCGACCTCCGAATTGAAAGTCGCATGCCCTAACCACTAGGCTACCACCGCTTCCGCACCGCTTTTGACATAACGGTAAGTATTTGCTTTAAAATAAAATCTCTGAGTTACTTGTATAAATTGATCTATGCTCTTAAAAATAAAGTTTAAAATACATTTGGAGTCTATCAGAAATACTGGCTGCAAAAGAAATAGGTCGAATTTTCAAGCGACGATTTTAGACGTCTGTCATACCGGTTTCGAATTAAAACTGTTCGATTCGATTCCGAATTTAAATATTGAATATTCGTCGTCTGTTCCAATGTTGGGCATCAAATGTCAAAGAGGAGATGGAATTTTGATAGGATTTGTAAGACATTTTTTTTAATAATGTGTTTGAGCATAATAAGTTAACGCGTATTGTATATTACTTGAAATCGTTGTTTCTAACTAAGGACATGCATTTTTGAAATCAGTCGCCTGGATTCTGATGTTGGAAAGAATTTAAGGCTACACATTAATAATTTATCGTTTAATTCCTACTAAAGGGCTACTTATTAAAATACACACGAAATGTGTTTACTTACTCATGTTGTAGAAGTCAAATGTCGCTCAACATTTTTCTAATCAGTACGCGAGTCATCATTTACTTTATTTATATATTTAATTCCTTATATTTCACAGCATAACAGTAAAACCAAACCACTGTGAATTTTTTTTAATACTACGACGGTGGCAAACTAGCATGCGGCTCGCCTGATGTTAAGCCGACTAAACACATACAGATTTTATTGACAACATTTCATATTTTTGAGACTATCATTTTATTACTTTTCTGAATTCTGCTTAAAAAGATGAAGTAATCTCTGTTTTTATTTATTTTCTGAGATGATTATTTATTTTATTATTAATTTATAAAAACATACTCATCAACACCAAAACCAGAACTTAATGGAACGGTTACTTTAGTCGGTTCTCTTATTAAAAAAAAAACTTAATAAAACTCGGTATGCATCTGTCATCTGTCAACGTCAAATAAAAAAAAAATATATGTTTTCGCTCTTTGGTTTAGATAACAACCCTATTCAGCCCGTATTGTATAAGATTGCAGTTATTTGATGTATTTTCTTATATTTCTTTAAATACAGAAGAATAAATTCAAAGATTTATTTTTAAGGTACACGACATAAAGCCCTGTCGATCTCTATATTAATTTCCACCTGTTATAAATATGAAATGTTGTCAATTAGACATAAACAGGCGAAGGCCGTTTATCCATAAAATCAATCAACCATCAGGAGCTACCAAAAACGATTCTACTTTAGCGATATGATATTCCCGCAACTATCTACCCGGTTTTTTTTTTAAATCCGGACTAAATTCGACGTTTAAAAATACATACATTCGAAATATCAGGTCTAGTAAATATAATAGAATGCACCCCAAGATCGCTTGATGCCATAGAGTATAGACCAATCAGGAAGGAGGTACATCGGTCTAACAGCTCCGCATAATAGTGCAACTAGGTCAGCTGACCGCGTGTCGCGATATTGCTTCCGGACTAACTAAGGCGCGCTGGACTTTAGTCCAGGCAAATACTGGTTTTCTTAAGAAATTTATCTAAATTGAGTTTCCTTTATAATCTGAAAAACCTGGACTAAATTGGGTATCGTGCAACAAAACGAGCATATTTACGGCGACCAATCAGTGGGAGAGATGGTCGAGGAGGATCTGCGTAAGCTTCAAGCCGAAAACTGGCAAGAAACTACTCAGGATAGAAACAAGTGGCGTGCTCTCGTTTCGGAGGCTAAGATCCTTTTTGGGTCACTCAGCCAAACAGTTGGTTAAATTGGACATACTCAAAGATATATCATTTTAAAATATTACTACTTTAGAGATGTCATATTCCCGCAACCATCATTATACCCAGTGTTGTCATAAAATCCGTACTAATTACATCTTTTAAAAATACGTAATTGTCCGAAATATCAGCATACCCGTAACCCTTTGCCACAGCTTCGGTCTTACATAGAAGCGGCAGCGGTGAGGGATAGCCATAAGACACGCATGCGCAAGCGTGTCAGTCCCAAATCATGCAGAGGGCCCCCAAGGACCCGCAGATCCAAACAACACCAAAAAAAAAAAGATAGCCATAAGAGTAAGCGAGACATCGCGCTCGGGCCTTTCATTCCAACTTCTGGCCACCGCTCACCGCTTCGCTGGTCGCGTGAATTCATGGCCAAGGGGGTAGTCGTAGCCGGGAATCTACATTGACTGGACTATGCATCACAAACCTATAAGGCATATTGAAGGTGTGTCAACTTCACTAAACGACTATCGGTTTAATAGTCGTTAGCGACCAACCCTCTAAAGATTATTAATAATACCTCCTTACCTTACCTTACGCAACCGTAGTGGAACATACATACAAATATACATACATACATAGCCTGCTAAACGTATAATCCTCCCTTTTGGCTTTGCTGTAGTCGGGTAAAAAAATGGGCAAGTGCGAGTCCGACTCGCGCGTGAAGGGTTCCGTACCATAATCTATAACAAGTTTGTTGTATGAGAGCCCCCCTTAAATATTTATTTTATTTTATTTTTAGTATTTGTTATTATAGCGGCAATAGAGATACATCATCTGTGAAAATTTCATCTGTCTAGCTATCACCGTTCTTGAGATACAGCTTGGTGACAGACGGACGGACGGACGGACGGACAGCGAAGTCTCAGTAATAGGGTCCCGTTTTTACCCTTTGGGTACGGAACCCTAAAAAGGGACATTCTGACACTTCATACTCTCGCGGTTGGTACACATAATTAACACAAATTATAAATTATGAAGGTAAATAAGTAATATCGCGATAGACCCGTTATAATTTGTGTTAATTAAAAGGCAATGCCCCTTTTTATTTAAATTGAAACCTTTTTTTCAAAGAAAGTTCGAAACTCTCTTTTGATTGTTTACTAAGTTTAGAACACGCAGACTTTTGTGGTTTCATTAGTACTTTATTTATTTATTTTTGACTCAACATCACAAGATTAGGGGGCTGTCATAAAAATTTGTAGATGGTAGTTTAAGTACGAATATTTAAGTACAATACAATACAATACAAAATGCTTTATTGCACACTAAATGAAGTTTACAAATAGGTAACTACTAATAATTTCTTTTCGTCCCTAATATAATAGTAATTCCTGTAATGCCCTCCGTGCGTACGAAGTCCTAACCTTTTTTTGTTCTCCTGTAAATGGCTAAAAGTGTCTTTTATATCCACCTGCAACTAGCTGTGTAGTCAAAATAGTTGAAATCCGTCCAGCCATTTCATTGAAGATGTTTTAGAACGTGAAAAAAAGACTAGGCATTTGGTGGTCATTGAATAAAAAATCTTAATTTCTATGGACTCGTGTCTCGCTTGAGACACAACGCTTCGTTGTTCAAAGGAGACGTTGTTCAAGGGAGAGTGGAAGGTGTCAGAGTAAGAGGAAGATCGCCGATGGGATGGACCGACCAGATCGAAGCTAGTGTGTCGGCGACCGTCAATGAATGCTCATGGAAAGCGGCTCTACGAGACGAGTGGCAACTTGTCGTTAACGTATAATCTCGGTCATTATTCGTGTTCGAGCGTTTCAACCGCCTCACTTTCGTGGACATATTTTGGAAGAATTGGGCGTAGAGTTTGATGCCATTTTCGGATATTTGTTAAATGTCCGGTAAACTTAGATACCTAACCAGAAACGAAATCGAAATCTACAGCCACTTCTATAAAAATGTGACCACGAAAGTGATTTGGAACAAACGCTCGAATAATGACCCATCTCCACAAATACATGGCCACGACCACTCTTCAAAAAGTGTACAGAAGAAGATGATGAATAAAAAATATTTATTTTGTGTTTGACTCCCCGCCATTTAGACGGCCATCTTAAGATTTAAACCATTTTCACAATTTGGTCCACCCAGCCGCAAATTAAAAAATCCTTCATCCGTGCCTGTCCAAGTAACACATATTGCTCTATTCACATTTGGACTTGTTTAGAGCCCTCGTAGACTTGAAGCTGCATAATAGCATTCAGTACTTTTTAATCAATTTAAGTCTGATTAACAGCTGCATTATGTCCAAAAAATTATCATTATAAAATAAAAAAAATAAAAAAAAAAATAATAAATATTAAGGGACAATCATACACAAATCGACCTAGTCCCAAACTAAGCAAAGCTTGTACTATGGGTACTAGACGACGATATACATAATATATAAATACATATATAGATAACATCCATGACCCAAGAACAAATATTTTGCACAAATATTTGCCCCGGCCGGGATTCGAACCCGGGACCGCCGACTCAGTAGGCAGGTGTCTACCAACCGAGCCAAACGCGTCGTCGTTATATCGCTTCTATTCAGCTTTAACCGTATGTCTGCTATCACCTGAAGAATCACACGCGCAGTGTGAACTGAACCTTACCTTTGTCTCTTATTTCAGGCAAAATTAGGTTAGCGGAGAAGCCATTTTGTCAAACGAATATAGCGACAACTTAAATACTACACACAGGTTACACCAAAAGAGACCTTATATCAAACCTTGTAAGATTTTTCCCTGCATCCTTACGCCCTCGATTATATTTCACGCGGATAAGGTTGGCCGTGTAATCTTTTACTGGAGATTTTACTTTATTTCATACAAATTAGGGTTATTTATGTAATTGTTGATATGGTACGGGTTTTAGGAAGTGTTTTTAAACGTAGCGGTCTTGACTAAATTCACTGGGTTTAATTTGAAACGACTTTTTCATTAGCTGTTGCGGTTTTTAAACCTTTTTCTTTGCATAATTATTTGAAATGGAAAGGTTGTTTTGGATATTCAGCTAGTAAATGTCTGAAGTTTCTGAGTTAATAAAAAAAATGTCTATGATACACTCAGAGCAGTTGTTTTTCAAGATGGCTGACCAATTAAAAGCAAGCTTAAATAAAATAGATGTATGAGTTTCTTTCAGCATTTCTTCTTAACAGTGGTCTCCTCTTGTGAACTGCCAGTAGACTCAGACGTGTATTTGCACGCACGCTCGCACGCACACGCACACACGCTCGCACGCGCACACGCACACACACGCATACACACATACACATACGTGCCAGGTGCCAAGCTGCTAGACAAAAAATCTAAAAACATATTGCTTTTAACATTTTTGTCAACCCTAATTACGCTTATTCGACAAAGGTAGTTATTTGCAGGAAGGTCCATTGTTCTGTCCCACCCTGTATACTTACAATTTAAAAGATAAGGGGTAAAATTTAATTTTCGATAAATTATTACTACTTACTTTATCAGTGGAGGTTTAACCATTCTAATTATAAACTCTTGGTTTGACATCTTCTGAGTGAATAATTAGAAAACTAAGCTCGGTTTGGGGGTTAAGCTTTTAAAGCTTCAATTATTCAAGTTGACAGCACCAATCTATAACTAAGACTTCAGAAATAGACGAATTTATAATTCAGATGTGGCGAAATGGTGTCGATTTCGAGTTTAATTATTTATGTTTGGCCAATTTAGGCTGATGTGTCCAATGTAGTGATGTCACTGCATAGTGTAAAACAAAGTTGGTTCCTGCTGTCTGACTGTCCCTATGTATGCTAAGATCTTTAAAACTACGCAACGGATTTTGATGCGGTTTTTTTAATAGATAAAGTGATTCAAGAGGAAGGGTATATTTATAATACATGCATAATTTTATCAGCATTGCACCTGTGCGAAGCCGGGGCGGGTCGCTAGTTAGTAGTTTAAAAACAAAAGTTTGTGTGTGTTTGTTACATCTTCATGCTGGAACGGCTGAACAGATTTCCGTGCTATTTAAGACAAAGATAGTTTATACCTTAATTTACTACATACAATACTTTTTATTAAAAAAAACACGGTTCCCGTAGGATGATGTAAATATAATTAATTGAATCAGGCGTTGTGGGCGTTACTTTGCGAAAATCCATATCCATGTTATTAGATCGCAAATTAGCAAAGCAATATTTTTGTTTTAATTTTGATGTAAATGTCTTGATGCGAGCGAAGCGATATTTGACAATGTTTATTTGCGAATAAACTGATTGCAATTTTTTTGATGACGCGGTTAAAAATATTTTATGGTTTAAAAAAAAAATGCTTTCGATAAAATGAAAATTCAATAAAATGAAAATTCGATGAAACATTTCTCTATAAAATAAGAGTAAACCCTAAATTATACTCCCAAATAAAGTGACCCAGGTCCATGAAGTCATGACTGTATTTGTCTTTCCTATTTGCAGATTATTTCCTTACTCGAGAGATAAAACCCAAAAACATTTTGCGTGCATCTATTCCTAATAACACTGAAATAATGTTTCATATTGCGTGATTCGCGAGTCATATTTTCATGGTTACCAACAACTAACTACTAATAGAAAAAGGGGTTAAGTCCTTGTTGAAATCCTGATCATAGTGCGTTTTTATTTTGAGTAGTTTGGTGACAGGATCGTGAGACGAATAGTAAGTTCGAATCTGCAAGTAAAATGGAATATGTCGGGTGAATGTAAGGTATCCTACTTTATTCGGGATAGGTGATGTTCACACGGGATTTCCGTGGCTCAGCTTAGTGTCGGGAATTTTATTATAAAGTAAGGCGCGGACATAGACGTAAAGCCTGACCGGAAATATATTTTTAAAAATTTGTCTTTTATAGAAACCATCACGAATGGCATTGACTTGTTATCAAACCATCATAAATATATATGGGGATATATTTATCGACGCCAAAAAGCGGAAACGCTGTACTTAAACCCAAAAACCCAAACTTTAGGCACAATACAGTAAAAAAACCGATGAGAGTTTGGAAAAAATCATAACACTTTTGTTTGCCGAACTTACGTAATTTTTGGAAAACATTACTATTTTATAGTCCTCTATATAGCCATATACATAAAATTCCACAGAAAAGATTTTTTTCCGTTATAGTGGCGCCTACAGCAAATGCACAAAATTTTAATTAGCATTTCACCGTGTCAAAAAATAAATATATTATATTTATTTTTTGACACGGTGAAATGCTATTAATAAAAGTGTCTTTTGTATGGACAAACCAAAAGTAGTACGACGATAAGCATAAATGTTGTAAATACTACGGTATTTGTTTAGCGTGTATTTTCATTTCAGAGTCTTATGACCAAGTTTGTCAAATTATAATTTGATATGTTTTACTGTCGCAAAATTACATTTCTAGACACAAAAAAGCCAAAAAATAAATTACAGGTGCCATCTATTGATAATATTTCCGTAATTCGGTGACTAGAATCACCTTAAGACAAGCTACTTCAATTGAAACGACGTAAGTATAAAATAACTTTTATTTAAAGTCGTTTTAAAAACGTAATGAGAATTTAGTGAACTTAACGATATAGAACAATCTTTATAATAATAAACTTATTTTGGTAACATGCAGTTAGAAACATCGAATAGGTAAGGTTTAAGAGAGCTCGATCCCTTTTTTGTGTGTTTACCCCTTTGTATTGGGCATTGAGCAAATAGGGAGAACAAACTTTTTTGCGTTTTGGTCCTATTGAACTTCGGTAAATAACGTGCCGATAATTTTTTAACGTATGGCCAGAAAGAGTAAGACTTACTTTTTCATGTCATTCATCGAATGGCATTAAGTATCATTTTGGTTTAACGTAAGTTTCAGTTCCAAAAATTGTAATTGTTGTCTATTTTTCGTGAAAACTTATTTGTATAAGTAAGTCTAGCTGTAGAAATTTCAATAGACCTCGAGAAAATATGATTCAGTACAAGTGATAAGTTTTTATTCATAGGTAACAGCCGTAACTTTTTGATCAGGTTAGCAAACGGCGGGTCACACAATTTCCAAGTAAACCCGGAGAAAATATAATTTAGTCTTCCGGAAATATTCGTACTTTTTATATCGTTTGTAAACATCGTGATGGATATATGGGACATTCTTAGTCCAGTTCGAGCGTTTTAAAAGTTCCTCGTGTTTTAGTTTGCGTCTCCAACAATCTAATTTAAAAAATTCCATTTTAATAGTAAGTTTATGTGACTGTACTTAATTTTAAGGGTATAAAACACGAGTGCGCATATGCATTGAGGAGCCGCAGATTATAACAAATTTTACGAGGTAATGGCGGTAATTAAGTTTTCTGGCAGCTGTCAGAGTTTTTTTTTAAATTCAGAGACAAACTAGACTCGGCCCCAACTATCATATTGTTCGATATCTTACTTAAGTGCGACATTTGTCAAATTTGATTGCAAATTGACAATTCATTTCGAACTAAATGTCACCTCGACTGATATTAGAATAGAGGTCAAATCACATTTTATTTTTCAGAGATGTGTGATTCGAATGAAATAATATTATCGAAATCGATGTTATTATTTAGCAATAATAACATTTTTACAAATAAGAATTTTGTTCTAACTAAACAGTCTATTTTTATTGTAGTCATAATGTGCGGTTCTTGAACGCATCATGGAGGGTTAATAATATTTGGATAAACAAATGAAATAGAATCTTCAATGTACATCGTCCAACATTGACATCATTGACTTTCCCTGGGCATTGACATAGCTGTCACTCTACTAATATTACACATTTCTTATTATTGTTTTTTTGTCTAAACATTATTCTATAAATTATCATTTAATACACGTTATTTTCAGAAGTTGCTTAACAAATGTTGTTTAGTTTGAAGAGTAGAATCTATGTTTTAATTTATTGCTTCTCTTACAGGCAACACTCGGTATATGAAAATACATTATCATTTAACACGTTAGAAACATATATTGTAGTGAAGTAGCGTTAAAAAGTACTTTACTTGTAAAGTTTCCAAGAATTTATAACCGTTTTATTACTTCACCGCGATGGTGCGCGTGTTATGGCCCTCTGAGGGATTGTATCATGAATTCCATTCAAGGTTTAACGCGAAACGTTATATAAGAATTGGATACGAATGTCGCATCGTTAACTATATCGCTTTGGTGTTGCCAACTGAATTATTGTCTTTTTGCATACCAGGGCCCTAATGCCATGTATATCTCTCTGATATCTCGGAGAGATCTCCGAAGCAGCGATATACCTAGTATGTCGCCACTTTCTCAACGCGGTCGAGTTAAGTTTGCGCCTTATTAAATGCGACACCATAGATATCAGATGCAAACTTGACTGCGTAGTAACGTGAAATGTTACTTTATGCTAATCAGATTGCAAACATTGCGTTTTAATGTCAGTTAAAGCGATGTATCTGGGATATCTCAAAGTACACTGGAATTAGCGCCCGGACTTGAACTGAAAGTCTTGTATTGAATGTATGAACATGAAAATACATTATCATTTATCACGTGAGAAACATGCATTGTAGTGAAGTAGTGTTAAAAAGTACTTTACTTGTAAAGTTTCCATCAATTTATAACCGTTTTAAATGACTTCGCCGCGATGGTTCGCGTGTTATGGCCCTCTGAGGGATTGTATCATGAATTCCATTCAAGGTTTAATACGAAACGTAATATAAGAATTGGATACGAATGTGGCATCGCTAAATATATCGCTTTGGTGTTGCCAACTGAATAATTTTCGTCTTTTTTGCATACGAGAGTCCTAATTCCATGTATATCTGATATCTCGGAGAGATCTTATATACCTAGTATATCGCCACTTCGGCAACCCAGTCGTAGTCGCCAGGGATCGTTTTTTATACTAGTTTATTGTGAGAGTATTCTGTAATCATTATAATAGCCATGAATATAACAATAGAAATTGGAATATCTACACATCTCCTTTACGTGTACCAATGTAACTTAGTTAAAACATAAATGTAATTGGTTGTTATAAGTATTATTTACGAAAAAAATATTTACCGTTGAGTTTCTTTTGGCTTTCTTCTCAACAGCGGTTTCTTCTCGGGAAATGCCGGTAAATTCACAATTTTGACGTGTAAAAGTGCCCTTGTGGCCTACTTACTGAATAAATTATTCCATTTCATTTCAATAAACACCCGCTTAATTTCCCTTAACTAGGCCCAAAAAGATACTTTACCTCGACATTTATTTTTAAAGTTAGTCATGAACCTTTTTATTGAGAAAAATGTCCTTAAAACGAGTTTCCCTGGAATACTAGGTCGATGCAGAGCCAGCCACCGGCCTTGCACCATAGATTGGAGCGGAGTTTTTTTTTTGTTTTCGAAATTTTCTCTTCGTCACGACCTAGCGAAATTTAATTTGTGCATTTTAAAACAAAAAATTCTAAAATCGGTTGAGAACTCGCTGAGATCTGCGCATTGTTACAAAGTCCATTCGAGTCGATCCATGGGAGCTTTTTGTTTTTTTATCAGAACTTTTTAATTAAGAACAATTTCGAAATTTGCTCTTCGTCACGACCTAGCGAAATTTAATTTGTGCAATTTAAAACAAAAATTTCCAAAATCGGTTGAGAACTCGATGAGATCTGCGCATTGTTACAAAGTCCATTCGAGTCGATCCATGGGAGCTTTTTGTTTTTTTAACAGAACTTTTTAATTAAGAACAATTTCGAAATTTGCTCTTCGTCACGACCTAGCGAAATTTGATTTGTGCATTTTAAAACAAAAAATTCCAAAATCGGTTGAGACCTCGCTGAGATCTGCGCATTGTTACAAAGTCCATTCGAGTCGATCCATGGGAGCTTCGCTCGCTTCGCTCGCTCCGCTCCAAAAAGGCTGCTCCCAACACATATAAAAGAGGACCTATATTAGCACGAAAACCCAGGTACTTATGGCATTCCTATCCATAGGCATAAGGTTTATAGACCCTTAGGTCTTCCATTGTCATTGTAATAACTGAATATAAGTTAGAATTCTGGAATTGTATGTTGAATGTATAAGTAATATACTTTAAGTTAATTTATGCTTGGCATATTCTGATAAATGCACATTTTTAAACCGAACCGAAATATAATTCTTGATTATTGTGTCATATTCGACGATAAAATTTAGTTTTAAATATAAATTTCCAGGAGGACACATTATAAATTAAATATCGGACAACCTCACACAAATTAATCTAGTCCCACAGTAAGCTCAAGTAGGCTTGTGTTATGGACATAAGACGACGA
This sequence comes from Apotomis capreana, assembly GCA_947623375.1. Classification (NCBI taxonomy): domain Eukaryota; kingdom Metazoa; phylum Arthropoda; class Insecta; order Lepidoptera; family Tortricidae; genus Apotomis; species Apotomis capreana. Next base: position 8,593,290 of record OX392520.1, read on the forward strand.
TAAACATACTTATAATATACTTAAATCCAAATAACACCCATGACACAGGCACAAATATTCGAGTTCATCACACAAATATTTGCCCTTGGATTCAAACCCGGGACCGTCGGCTCAGGAGGCATTTGCTTAACTACTGCGCCAACCGCGTCGTCAACACAAGTTACATTATTCGTTGAAGAAAAAAAGCCAGCCAAGTGCGAGTCGGACTCGCACAATGAGGGTTCCGTACACACTGTTGTCCCCATACATTGACAATAAAATACAATGTAACTACAAGTTCGTGTACAGTGTTACATATTATGTATGAATTCTGAACTCGCACGTAAAATGCTCCATTATATCCCGTGGACAATAAATAGTGTTTCCACAAAACTGCCCCAAACGGGCGACAAATGGGGCAGAAAATCCAGTTTCCATGCGCCATTGCGTGCGCAGTTATGGGACTTGTCGGAGTTGTAATAAGCGACACTTGCTACTTCACAAACTATGCCGTTTGCTTGTTTGTCACAATTGTATCATAAAATAAGCGTCTGTCAAAAATGACATTTTTGTGACAAGCTTTATAGCCTTTATATATTAATTGTACTTTTCTTTGAATATCCATCAATTGCTCACAAAGACGATTCTATAGAGCCCAAACTCGTATGATTGCTTTATTCATTACAGAGTTCCTAGGGCCACCTTCCGGCTCCATCATCAGACCAGCTCAATGGTACCATAACATTGCATTGTCACGCGATTTGCATATTCGTGCAAAATTTCAGCTCTATCGGAAACCGGAAAGTGGGTCAAATTTAACTTGCAAAATTCCAATACAACGGGACAGGTAAATAAAAGCTTGTAAAAAAAAGATAGCGATATCTTAGTTCACACTCGCACTAATTACGATTATTCTTTTTGCCAATGAAATTCAAACGTCCACGAAACACTAACGTCCTTATTGCAACCACTATTTCCAAAAAGTTAGAATGATTGTGCTCTAAGGTATCGATAGATCCCATCAAAAACATAAATGTAAAATGAGAGCCAAGTTCAATATCGCGTGCACTTCGCCGACAAAAGAATTGAGATCTGCAAGGGTGCCAAGTTCTTTGCTCTAAAATTTTTAGATACAAGGACATGCGACATACTCAATGCATTTATTTTACTTGGGGAGTAATTCAATATCAAGATTTGACTTGGCTAGTTTTCATAAACTAACTAAATTTTATAAAAGTAACATATTCATAGTCATAGTTCATTATCAAGCTAACAGTATAAGTAACAAGACGTACACTAACTTGCGTACTTACCTTTACGAAAATAGGTTAATGATTTGATTGATTTTGATTTATAATATAAATTTATATTTTAAAACTAGCCAAGTCACGTCTTGATATTGAATTACACCCCAAGTAAAATAAATGCATTGAGTATGTCGCATGTCCTTGTATCTAAAAATTTTAGAGCAAAGAACTTGGCACCCTTGCAGATCTCAATTCTTTTGTCGGCGAAGTGCACGCGATATTGAACTTGGCTCTCATTTTACATTTATGTTTTTGATGGGATATCATTACTTTTTGTACAGAATTTATTATGATGTGTAAATTACTTAATTATTATTTGTTAATTAGTTCTGTGTGCTATTCTAGTACATCTTTTGAAAGTTTTGAACAAACAAAGAATTTTCCAAAACGGTTAGTACGTATTGGATTTTTATGTGCATGTATGTGTAAGTGTGTGCGTGTGAGTGTAAGTATATGCTATTCTAGTATATCTTTCAAACAAAAAAAGAATTTTCGAAATCGGTTTATAAATGACAGAGTTCTGAGGCAACAACCATCAATAATAATAATAATAATAAAAAACATAAAAAAATCACTGTTTTAGATTTTTATATGTATACACACACAATTACTAAGCTGGATGCCAAATTTCACCTTTCTAGGTCACCTGGAAGTGGGTTAGGTTTTTGATTACTAGTCAGTCAGTCAGTCAGTCAGTCAGTCAGTCAGTCAGTCAGTGATAAAAATACCGTTTTTTGGACTTTAATATCTCAATAACTATTTAACCTATATTAATGAAATTTGGGGTTCTACTTGTTCTAAAGGATCTTAATACATAAGCCAAATTTCATTTTTTTATGTTAAATAGATTTGGAGTTATTGGGGGGTCAAAAGTGGCTCCAAACGGTTCGTGTAATATAACACACGGCTGCTGCTCGCCAGTTCCTGCGGTGAACTTGGCTGGACACGCTGCCGCGTGTCTAGATAGGTACTTACTAACTAATATCGTGGTCTAGAGTCGGGTAGTTAAACGTAAACGGTAGAGGGTAACACATGTTACTATTATATTGCGTCAATATAGAGATAAATTAACACTTCAACTCGACTAAATCTTGAATAAAATAGTCATTAGTCATTTTACAGAGGTGGTTCTGCATCTTATCTTCTAGGCATCTTGTAGAAGTGCCTATACCGTTACGCTCTCAAAATATTTCTAAGAAGTTCAGAATCTCTACAAGGTCCAATAAAATCTACATACTCCCAAGATAAATATGTTTACGACAGTATAACGAAACTAAACTTACGGAAATAGTAGCTACTACAATAGAGTATTAACTTATATTACCAATTTTTATAATTAATTTTTGTTACAGATTCCCATCGCTTCGCTTTGATTAAGGTAAGTTTACTATGATCCATCCAAGATTGAAAAAATCAGAAGTGCCACCAAGTTAGGAATGGATACATCTATTGGTTGGAACAGATGGTCAATGCATTTGGCGATCCAATTGCAAGCAATCTGCTAGAATGAGCCACAGTACTCGTAATACTAGATCAGTAAATCAAGACATGTATTTAATTGGGCATCTAAAAAAGTCTAACCTAACCTAACGTACCTTACCCACTAATATAATAACTTTGCAGCTAAATGAACCCTTAATTTATTTTTGAAATGCCGACTACCAACTGTGTAACTTTAGAAGCGTTAATCAGAATCAGAATCAGAATGGCATTTGTAATTTATTTTTGTTGCTTTTCATTTTGTTTAATGAACTGACTTAAGTACATGTGAAGGAATACATTCAGTTTTAAAATAAATAGCTATTCCAATTTTGATTAGTCCCTTATATTATACACATGAGTACCCCGAGTGCGAGTGTGGGTACCCGAACCAGACGATCAAGCACATCGTATTCGACTGTCCTATCACTGAATTCGCAGGAGGAATAGAAGACATCAAAAACCTCACTGAAATTGCCAGAGATTACTTAGAAGGCTACTACAACCTTTAAATTTAATTTAATTAATTGTACCTATATCCAGTGACTGAAATGCCATACAATAAATAAATAATAAATTATACACATACAACAATTTTAAAGTACTTTCTGTCACTACTAGTTATAGTTGTTAAGTTTTAACTCTGTACGCATTTGAACATGTGTAACATTCCTTGATACCCTACTGGTTCCTGTAACCCTAGAAATCCTAGCTTTTAATGTGGGTACAAACCACAATTTTTATATTAAACCATTGATACAAAGATTAAAGTTCCAAGAAAAATTTAAAGGCGTAACCTGGTGGTAGAGACCGGGAATCGAACCCGGTATTGCCGGTCCAGTCTAAATTTTTGAGCTTTGATCTTTGTATTAACTAACTTCTATACTATATCTATGGTATTAACATTAGAGTCTGGCTAATGAAATATTACTCGAAGTTTTGGCGGGAAATTTTAAAATTTTTACGGCTGGTCACTGTATCCGCCGAAAGCTGCCTAGTATTTGTGTGGAGAAATAACACCACTATTTTTACTTCTTTTTTTTAATTAGAATAATAACTATTTACAATTAGCAATAATTTGTATAATAAATCAAAATGGCGTGCTTAGCGCGCACGGTCGATATCGTCTCTGGCGCCGCGGAGGTCCGGCGCGGTGAGGCGGTAGCGGGCGGCGGGGTCGCGGCAGCGGCCAGTGACCACGCACCTCTTCTCCCGCGAGTTTGTATATGTATTGGCGATAAAGACGACGTATTGGCGTTAACAGTCACACTTTGTGTAGTAGGAATTATAACTTTGATACTAGAAATTATTTTTGATTTTCTATCCCTAAGGAAATAAGTTAAATATATGTTGAAGTGCACTCATAGTCAGCTCACATAAATTCTACCAATTTAGTAGTACAGTACAGTCAACGACAAACACATATGTTTACACACTTTATAACCATATACAAGGCGAAAAATTAAATATATTGTAAATAATACCTAGCTAGATAATACCATAATATTAATCCATCACCAAAAAAATTACATACGTACCATGCCAAATTTCAACTCAATCGGAATGTTAGAACTAGTACCTACATAAAGTATCAAAATTTTTATAGAGGACCCATCTACCAAATTGTTTAAATCATAGACAATTTATGATACCACAAGGAAACATGTGTCAATATTATTTGGCTAGCCAGACTATATACAATATATTGTGCTGTTTAGTTAAATAAACTTTTTGATATTCATTTTTTTTTTCAAAGTTTCATTAAAGATGAAGATCGTGTGAAGATTATCTGGGTACTGTGACACCGTGGTCGCCCAATTCGTGTAATTATCCAACTCGGCACGACTCGCTCTTTCAGTTTAATTTCATAGTCCAGCTTATTGGCTTTGTCGTGCTCCTCTTTGTGTGCTATTTCTTCAATATTAAAGCCTGACCAGAAATATATGAGGATGCGCCATATTGCGGAATTTCACTGGGACTAATTTCTTACACTGGCAATAATTTTATGATAGTTTGTCAACAATTTCAATGTCATTCGTGGTGATTTATTTAAAAGAAAAATATTTAAAATTACCCAAAGAAAATGCCGAAAACCATTCAAAGTCGTTACGTTTACGTTATAAATAATGTGAACATGTGTTTACTATACCAAAAACAGACAGTAGGTAAAACAGTGCATTCCATTAAATGATATTATGAGGTTGACATAGTGGAACTGACAGGTATTTAAAACTAATGTCATGTTAAAATACTTAAACGGGTTTACTCACGTCGTAGAAGTCGAATAACGCTCGACATGTTTCGAATCGGTACGCGATTCATCATCAGGAGAGACGATCAGCCGCGGCGGCGGCCAAACGAACACTGCGGGCACGCGCCCTGTCCGCGCGGCCGCTCGACGCGGGTGTCACCGGCGATGGCGCAAAACTACCCTCATCATCACGCACAATGTCAATTGTCGGGTTGCACACAACACTCACTACGTCATTTACTAAGGTCTCGTCCACACTAACCACCGATGTAGTATCCAAAACCGTCCTCCAACAAGGGGGCACTGACCATCCACAATCTCGATTAAAATTCGGATGACGACTAATTTCGATAGCCTCCCGTACTTTCCGCGGAATGCAAAACTTTTCTCTCGCCAGCACAGTTACCTTATCGAACCGAATATAGTGAGACGTATCCGAATTCAGTGAATGTTCCGTCACCGCAGAACCCCGGGTATCTTGATTTTTCATACTACGTATGTGTTCAGTCACTCTTGTAGAAATGTTCCGGCCAGTCTCTCCTATATAATTCTTCCCACAGGAGCACGGAATCATATAAACTCCAGGATTACTTAGAGGTTCCTTATCTTTGGGGGAACGCATCAACTGCCTGAGCTGTATATGAGGGCGGAAAATCGTCTTGATGCAATACCTACGGCGTAACAAGTATCCGATTTTATCCGTCACGCCCTTAAGATAAGGCAAGTATAAAGGCAGCCTCTCTACTGCAGTTGGGCGGGGACGAGCCGATGCGTTCGCAACCCGATTACTCTGCCTCCAGTTGTAGCCGTTGCGCTCCAAAACATGTTTCACGTGACTTAGTTCACCATCCACAAACTGAGGATCACACAGACATAAGGCTCGATTGATCAACGTCCTAGGCACAGAAGACAAATGACTCGGCTGATGATGTGAATCCGCCCTAAGGTACCGGTCAGTATGAGCGTTGCGCGAGCTGAGGAACAACAAGGACGTGCTGGTCTTGCCGGCGGACAAAGGCAACGCAACAGTAATTGTCGACACTTTAGCGTATGAGAACAAGATCGCCACCTTGCTGAGTGATGTAACTACATATAAGAAGGTCAATTACAACCCTACGTCTAGAGTGTCGACCAAGGTCAATAAGTTGTTAGCGGAATTGCCTGACAAACAGTTGGCGAAGCGCCTGCGACCACAGAATCCAACGTCCCCAAAAATCTATGGCTTACCCAAAATCCATAAGTCTGGTTGGCCGTTAAGACCTATAGTCAGCCAAATTGACTCGCCGACTTATAAGCTTGCCCGGCATGTGTCGTCAATTCTACAGGAGTTCACGGGCAAGTCTGCGAGTTATGTAAAGGATTCTAGGCATTTCATCGGCTTGCTGCAGGATATCCAACTGAACGAAAATGAAGTTATGGTGAGTTTTGACGTCACCTCCTTGTTTACTAATGTACCGGTAGAAGAAACTTTGAACATTATTTCTGATCTTATTAGTGCTACTGATTTACCTACCGTCTACATGAAAGCCATTGAGGTGTGTCTGAAAAGTGGATACTTGTTGTGGCATGGCGATTATTACCTCCAAGTTGATGGAGTGGCCATGGGTTCGCCAATAGCACCCGTCACGGCCAATATTTTCATGGAGTGGTTGGAAGAACGTGCTTTAAATAGCGGGCCTATCACACCTAGATATTGGTGGCGGTATGTGGATGACGTATTTGCTGTTGTCTCGGAGACCGGCCTACTGGAATTTACGGGGTACCTTAATACATTACATCATAAGGTCAAGTTCACGGTGGAGAAGGAAAGTGAAGGACGGTTGCCGTTTTTGGATGTTTTGGTGATGCGTAGACCTTGTGGGCGGCTGATGACTACAGTGTATCGTAAACCAACTCATACTGACCGGTACCTTAGGGCGGATTCACATCATCAGCCGAGTCATTTGTCTTCTGTGCCTAGGACGTTGATCAATCGAGCCTTATGTCTGTGTGATCCTCAGTTTGTGGATGGTGAACTAAGTCACGTGAAACATGTTTTGGAGCGCAACGGCTACAACTGGAGGCAGAGTAATCGGGTTGCGAACGCATCGGCTCGTCCCCGCCCAACTGCAGTAGAGAGGCTGCCTTTATACTTGCCTTATCTTAAGGGCGTGACGGATAAAATCGGATACTTGTTACGCCGTAGGTATTGCATCAAGACGATTTTCCGCCCTCATATACAGCTCAGGCAGTTGATGCGTTCCCCCAAAGATAAGGAACCTCTAAGTAATCCTGGAGTTTATATGATTCCGTGCTCCTGTGGGAAGAATTATATAGGAGAGACTGGCCGGAACATTTCTACAAGAGTGACTGAACACATACGTAGTATGAAAAATCAAGATACCCGGGGTTCTGCGGTGACGGAACATTCACTGAATTCGGATACGTCTCACTATATTCGGTTCGATAAGGTAACTGTGCTGGCGAGAGAAAAGTTTTGCATTCCGCGGAAAGTACGGGAGGCTATCGAAATTAGTCGTCATCCGAATTTTAATCGAGATTGTGGATGGTCAGTGCCCCCTTGTTGGAGGACGGTTTTGGATACTACATCGGTGGTTAGTGTGGACGAGACCTTAGTAAATGACGTAGTGAGTGTTGTGTGCAACCCGACAATTGACATTGTGCGTGATGATGAGGGTAGTTTTGCGCCATCGCCGGTGACACCCGCGTCGAGCGGCCGCGCGGACAGGGCGCGTGCCCGCAGTGTTCGTTTGGCCGCCGCCGCGGCTGATCGTCTCTCCTGATGATGAATCGCGTACCGATTCGAAACATGTCGAGCGTTATTCGACTTCTACGACGTGAGTAAACCCGTTTAAGTATTTTAATATGTCTGAGACTCACGATAGTTTTCTATACTAATGTCATGATAGCGGGTTGCGATTGGTTGCAAAATTGTTGCCATATGAATCTTATAAACAGCGCCCTTAGTGACAAAGTCGTTACGTTCGCGTTATAAATAATGTGAACATGTGTTTACTATACGAAAAACAGATAGTAAAACAGTGCATTCCATTAAATGATATTATGAGGTTGACATAGTGGAACTGACAGGTATTTAAAACTAATGTCATGATAGCGGATTGCGATTGGTTGCAAAATTGATGCCATATAAATCTTATAAATAGCGCCCTTCGCGACAATCCTCATATATTTCTGGTCAGGCTTTAATTTCTAAGCTCATATTTTATAAGAAGTGGCTTTGTCAATAAATATTAACTAGGTTGCAGCACCTCTAGTACAACTGTGACAAAGTGACTATTTCTCGCGCGAGATAATTGCCTGTCTCTTTCTGTGCAGTAATGTAGGAGATTGACAGGTAGCGCTGTCACGCGACAAGAGTCGCGAAGCATAGTTGTGCTAGGCGGGCTGCTCAAATACAGTAGGTGTATAGGTCACCTCAGGGAATAGACGACCCCCCCCCCCCCCCCCCCCATTATTAAGGACAAATCAAACCCCACTTTTTCAAGATACGACAAAATCAAATATACAAGATGAGCAAAGCACGTTCTGACAGACCCGGACGCGATCACTGTAACCATCAAAAGATGGAACTCGGTGATCCCGTCGCCCTTTGACGACTCGACTTTAGACTCTGACCCGACGCTTCTGAAGGTCGTATTACGGCCTCCAAGCCAACGACTTAACACTTCGCACTACCACTACACAACAAGGTTTCGTAAGGTTCACCCACACATATTTTTACATGATTTGCGGGTTGGCTCTTCACGTCAACCACGTCACGTCGTAAACTGTCAACACATTCATTTGTTTGAGTGCAGTGAACAATGTTCTCTCTCTTTCCCTTCTACTCTGGCATAATATGAAAAGTTAAAACATTGATGCTTTGCTAATCCACAATGTATGTAGTATTTTATGTTACTTACTAGCTGTGCCCGCGGCTCCGCATGCGTGGAAATCGGTCTGTGTCCGAGGATTTTCTCGACAGATTACTGAAGTTTTCATCAAAATGCGTTCAGCCGTTTTTACGTGACGCGCGGTCAAATAAACAGACACACAGATAAACGGACAACCAGATAAACAGATAAACAGACAAAAATTCTAAAAACTATCTAAATATCCCCTGCTTTTTTTTTTTCGAATATCTTCCATGTCAGACTTTAGACCCTCTTCATCTTTATTATATGTATAGATTACGGATTAGCAACGCAAATTCACGAATTCACCCAAAAAGTAAAGTAATATATATGAAGAATGCACCGCCCTAGTTTTGTAATGTACTATTATCCCTTAATTTGACGAAAAAAAACGAAGGTCGCTAGTTCAAGCCTCGTTAAGGTTGAACAGCAAACAATTCTCGTTCGAAAAAAAATAAAAAAAGATGGTCAAAGAGTGTGTTCATCCTGGCGAACATTGTCGTCAAATAGGCACTATCGCAAAAAAGTGTTTCAGACATTATTGAACCGTTGTAGTGCCAATAGCTGTTAAGCATGAAACGCGCAAGTTACCTGGCTAACTTTGTGTATTAGCTGCAGGTTGGTGCCAACTGGGATCGAAACTTGGCACTTCGGCGTCGAGGACATTCATTAACTACACTCGAACATAACCGAAATTAAAAACTTAAAATACCCCCGACATAAGTTTTACAGTACAACATACACACAAGTTTTAAAGTACAACAAGACACTTTTTTACAGTAGGTATATAAACTAAATTAAAGATTGAAAATTTAATTTAATTTGAGACTTTCATTTATAAAGTGATATAAAAAATGCTACTGAAACTGATAATAACTACAAAATTTGAAATTGTTAACTTCAATTTTAGCTGAGATATTGTCGCATGTTCCGCCAAACATAGCTAAGAATCATCTCGATGGCCAAGTCTTTCGATTTGAAAAACCGCACTCAAATTTAGTCCATCCGTTTGAAAGCTACGATGCCACAGACAGACACAGATAGTTACATAAAACACCTACTGATTGGCACTAAAAATTACCAGTCCAAACAAAATGTACAATATCGTAAATAGCGAAGCCACGGGGAAAACCTTGTATTTAGCTTGTAAGTGACAATATCTGTTTGGCACGGAACGTCGCTGAAGTTACCTGACTCGAAACTTTGTGAATAACTTATCTGCAGATTGGTGCCAAGAGCGATCAAAACTTAGTGAAATTTGCACCTCACCAGCGTTCCGGTCGTTGTTTATACTGCACTTGAACAAATCAACCAATTATTCAGTTACTTTGACGTTTCAAACGTGGTCTCCAAAGGACCCACTTTCTTCTTCCCTTCTTGAGTCCCTACGAGAATTAGAAAATCGTGTAGTTTAAAATCAATTTAAATGAATATCGGTAATTTATAATCATATCGCCAGCGCCAGGTGACAATCAAAACTCACAAAAAAATCCGTCACAACTCTTCAAAACTTTGTATATCTATCGTATATCTTCGTATTCTAGTAGATTGATGATGTTGTATTATTGTTGAGACACGAGATTTGTTTTAAATTAGTATATTTGTTACTTAGTGAGTTATGGTTGTCAACAGACGAATATAGGTATGTATATCTTATCACTCAGTTCAATAATGTCTAACGCGTTTATTTTGCAATGGTGCCTATATAACATACTAGCTGCGCCGCTCAACCCACGGGAACACTATTTTTTTCGGGATAAAAAGTAGTCTATGTATCTGATAATCCACGGTATCAGCTACCTCCATACCCTAAATTTATTAAAATCCGTCCAGCCGTTTGAGCATGAAGAAGCAACAAAATACACATAAACACACTCACAAACTTTCACCTGTATAATATTAGTGTGATAAAACGTAAACGAGTCCAGGCGCATTACTAGTGAATCTATGTAATATGTTAGTACACTTAGTACCTTGGTACCTGATGTGCCGTCGGCAAAGTCACCTAGCTAACTTGGCGAATGAGCTTCAGGTTCGTGCCAAGCCATCAAAACTTGGCTATGGTATACCTCAGGAGTGTTTGAGACATTGTTTACACTTCACTTCGAATGAACCGGTGTGTGCACGCTTAGCGATATGGTTGGGTTGTGGCGAAATAGATTCAAGATGAAGGAATAATGAAGGTAGTGAATATCACTTCATAGTACTAGTTACTATAGATACAATAAAGGAAGGGGAAGGTTTAGGTATAATTTCATATTTTATTAACAGATGGACGTCAATAAAAATAAATGTTTATCAGAGACTATTTCTTTTTTTATTTCGTTGGTTTCGAGCGGGAACATGTATTTTTTTCTTTTGTTTATTTCAATTTTATTTATTAAATATCGAGTCGTACAATGTATGTATAAGTACCTAAGTCAAAAAATGCTCGCTGCATCTTACGATGTGAGCGTAGCGATAGCGACCCATGCCATTCGCGTTTTTTGACCCCTCATATACAACTGTTGCATAAAATACTATTATTGGAAGAGTTGCTGTACTCAGTAAAATAATATATTGACAATCCATACTATCCATACTAATATTATAAATGCGAAAGTGTGTCTGTCTGTCTGTCTGCTTCCTCTTCACGCTTAAACCGCTGAACCGACTTTGATGAAATTTGGTATGGAGATAGTTTGAGACCCGGGAAAGAATATAGGATACTTTTCATCCCGAATAAATTTAGTGTTCCCGTGGTAACACCGCGGGGCACAGCTAGTATAATATTATAAACGCGAAAGTGTGTATGTTTGTCTGTCTGTCTGCTTCCTCTTCACGCTTAAACCGCTGAACCGACTGAGATGAAATTTGGTATGGAGATAGTTTGAGACCCGGGAAAGGACATAGGATACTTTTAATAATAATATAATAATATAAGGATTAGGATGAGCGGGTAACACCGCGGGGCACAGCTAGTGTCATATAAACTTTATTTTAATAGATATTAAGTTCATATTTATCGTTATTTTATTCAATTTCTATTTCAAATTCAAATTCAAATATCTATTGCATATCACATTTTACATTAAAGATGGAACAGCAGGTATAGGAACATGTGACACCCTGCAAGGGCACAGCAATTAGAGAGGGCTATTATTTTAACATTTCAAAATTACTATTAATTGGTGGATAATAATAAAGGCTCCGAAAAATAAATGAACCTCCAGCGATCTGTGGGCGATTGTAATACTAACTATGCTGCGTTAAAATAATTTACCGAAAAAGAAATACAAAATATACCGAAAAAGAAAAGATTTTGTTACACATAATAATTCAAGGTTAATTATTGTTCACATTAAATGTTTACTTTTTTTTTTCATTTTGTAATGTGTAATACACTATAATTCTCCATAGTTAAGAAGATACAATATGTTTTTAGAACGCCATTTGGCATTCAGTTCGCCAATTGTACTTTTTGTTTTTTGTTCTTGTTTTGTGCAATAAAGTGTTAGTAAATCTCATACCTCATATCCAACCTACTAAGGAATATTCTTGGTATCACTCTTCGGTAATGAAATCGGAAGCCCCGAAACTACGAACCCCGACCATCATTTCCTGACACCTACGGGTTCCGTAGATACGATTTATATGAGACGACATGAGGTGATTCGACGAAAAAAGGCGCACGATAAATAATATTCCATTTAACTTGATCGCTATCACAAAGGTTGATCGTGTAACAAGTGAGAGATGAATGAATAATAAAAAAACCCTTCATATTTGCTGCATGTACAGTAGTGGAAAAAAACTATCATATTGGTGTATTTTGTACCAAAGTTGCTTACTTTTACAATTGCAAATAGTGATATAATATAACAAAGTACTGACCTGAGATTTCTTTTTTAACCAGTAAAACATCTATTTTTCTATACAAATTGTTATTTAAAAAACGTTGTCGACATTCTGCGTCTTATAAAACACTATTCAACTCTATTCAATTCCCTAATACTTAAGAGGCCTTATTCCTTTTAAAATGCTGATTGTTTTAGACATTTTTCTTTATGATCAAACATGTTTCTTAACATATTATTGATGTGGGATTGGGGCAGGGAAAACGCACAAGATCTTCTTCAACGTCGTTTATTTACATATTTACAACTATAATATAAATCTTCGTCTTCCTTCTACAAAATCATTCTATCGTCTGATACTCTCCGTCATACGTCAAATCTAACACATTCCTTATTTCATTCTATTCAAACTAGTATTAATCGTCTATCAGCTAGCTCCTTATATTCTACTAGCATCAATCCCACATTGATGTTACTACCTAGAACAGGGCTATTGAGATTTTTTGGCACCGTGACATTTAGTCATATGAAACTGACTGTAATACGAGTATGTTATGCAAAAATTATTGGCGTCAAAAAATGCGAGTGGCATTACGATGTGCGTTAACCTAGTTATACAACATTGTATACAATACTCTATTGTATATAAAATACAAAAGAAAGTAGCATAAATCAGCTAACAGCGTTAACGATGTAATAATGGCGCAAAAAAAGCACGACGCGGTTTGGCGCAGCTTGAAGTGCACCGCCTGCTTACGGAGCTGGCGGTCACGGGTTCGAATCCCGGGCAGGGCAAATACTTGTGTGATGAACTCGAATATTTGTGCTTGGGTAATGGTTGTTTTTATGTATTGAAGTATATATTTATCTATATATGTATCACAAGACTTTTTGAGCTTCATTTGGGACTAGATCGATCTGTGTGAGTTTGTCTGATATTGATTTTATTGTAGTTATTTCTATTTTATTCAGTCCTTTTTTGGGCAGTACACTATAGATTTTTACAATGCCTACGCAATGTGCGTCTTTATATAAGAGTTTGTAACTTAATAAGTCATATAAAAAGAAACTGCATTAGATAAAACATTTACCTATAAGCCGTGATGCTATCGTGTCGTACAGTATACATTCTATCCGACTATTTATCTATTAGATAAAGGGTTTATTTGAGTCGGTTACCCTTTTCAGGTGAACCCTTTGTTTGTAAAACTCTATTCTCTGAAAGTGGTCGTTAGCGATAAAATACACAAAAGAGGGCTCTTTTACTTAAGAGTAAATCTTGAGACGCCTGCAGGAGGTACGATTGGTACAAAAACAGATTAATCTAATTAATACAGACATTGACTATAATTAGACGATAAGGAGTGACAATTTTTTTTTTGAGATTGTAAATTAGGGTCCATATTGGCTCTCATAAAAATTTTATTCCTATTTTTTATTTTACTACCGGTTTTTCTTCCTAACAATCACTCGTCATAATTTTTTTCCTCATACTTTTTTTCTTCATACTTTTATTTTACTACCATCGGAACTCATAACAGTCAGTTATCATACTTTTTTTCTTAATAATATCATTACTAAGAAATGTTAAAACTCATAATTTTTTTTTTCATAACTGTTTTACTTCATTACAGACAATTATCATAATTTTCCTATTCATAATGGCATTCATTAGAAAATATTTGAACTCAAAATATTGTTTTTCATAATGGTAACATTATGGAAAGCATATTTTTTTAAGGTAGTTTTGGACCAAAAATAAAAATATATAAAAAAAAGTTTATTTTTGTACCTTTATTATGAAACTGACCTAATCTAATCTATTACTTTCCTGGAAGTGGTTGGGTGGATTGTTCTTGTTTGTAAACAGTATGAATACAAGCAAGTCTTTTTTTCGGGACGCAAAAAAAAAATAACCTCGAAGGCTTGGCCTTCTAACCTAACCCGGCCACGTCGGATCTGCTCTAAAAGGTTTTGCTCGCTCGCTTCGCTCGCTCGCTCGTTCAAATTTAGTAATCCAATCTATTTTCCTAGTAGTGGTTCGGTGGGTTGTTCTTGTATGTAAACAGTATGAATATAAGCAAGCCTTTTTTTCGGGACGCAAAAAAAAATAACCTTGAAGGCCAGGCGCTCGCTACTCGCTACGCTTCGCTCCCGCCTGACCTTCTAACCTAACCCGGCCACGTCGGATCTGCTCTGAAAGGTTTTGCTCGCTCGCTTCGCTCGCTCGCTTATTCAAATTTTGTAATCCAATCTATTTTCCTGGTTCGGTGGGCTGTTCTTGTATGTAAACAGTATGAATATAAGCAAGCCTTTTTTTCGGGACGCAAAAAAAAAATAACCTCGAAGGCCAGGCGGGAGCTCGCTACGCTTCGCTGCCGCCTGACCTTCTAACCTAACCCGGCCACGTTGGATCTGCTCTGAAAGGTTTTGCTCGCTCGCTCGTTCAAATTTTGTAATCCAATCTATTTTCCTGGTAGTGGTTCAAATATTAGTATGAACAAGGTGTATGAGTGTTGATTGTATGAGTTTTGATGATTATGAATTCGGATGATTATGAATTCGGATGATTTATGAATTCTGATGATTATGAGTTAGATTAGTAGTGTAAGAAAATATATGAAAAAAAATATTAGTATAAACAAGTTGTATGATTAGTGATCTTATGAGTTTTGATGATTATGAGTTCCGATCGTTAGTATTAAAAAAAATTATGAAGAGTGACCATTATGATATAAAATAGTATGAGAAATATTTTCGGACTTCAGATAATAGGACTTAAAAAGTTATGTGAGAAAATACGCATTTTTTAGTACGATCAATTGTCTATATGGGACTAACTACACTTAGACTGCTCTAAAAGTCAGAAAAGACCATCAAAGTTCAACATTCCTACGGAGCGCTAAAAAGTGCCATACAAAACGGCCACATAATCGTGACGTTTTATATGTAATGGATACCAATATTTGTCTGGAGACAGTAAGTAATTCGCCATTTTCACCGTGAAAATGTGAAAATAGCAAAATACTTTAAAATAGTTAAATAACGAGGATTCTGAAAACAATATCAAAATTTATTTCCGAAAAATCGTTGTAAAATTTGTGTACTTACTTACCTTTGAAATATTAAAAGTTTTTTACTTTTTTTCTTTGTTTCGTGACTGACATTGGTTTGGTGTAATTTTATTCATATAACTACAATACACTGTAGAATTTAACATCCCTATTTGCGATATTCCTGAATTCGCAATATAGGTAACGGACATAGTAGGTATATCGATTTTTGCTGTAGTTAATGATATTGATAAGGAGACATTAAAATGACAATTAATAATATATGTAATTATCATTAATATGCGATCAACTTAATATGTCTAATTGGGATATACTACTACTACTACTTCGCTGGCTCAGTGACCCGAAGTGGATCTTGGCCTCCGACACCAAGCTACGCCATCCTACTCTATCTTGTGCTGCTTGTCGCCAATCGAAATCGGCCCCTTGAAGCTGGCACAAGTCTTTCTGGACTTCGTCGATCCAGCGATACCTCGGTCGCCCGACCGGACGCCGTCCACTAGGACGTCCCAGGTAGACTCTTTTGGCTGCACGATCCTCCTCCATTCTTTCTACGTGACCAAGCCAGCGAAGTCGCGCAGATTTGCTTTCGCCGATTACATTGGGCTCAGACACTAGCTCTTCAATTTCCGCGATCTTTCGGACTCTCCAATTTCCGTCATCTGTCTTTGCGGGTCTTAAAATCTTCCTAAGAGTCTTCCTCTCTGCCACTAAGAGTCTATTCTCCTCTTTCAGGGTCAACGCCCAAGCCTCGCATCCATAAACCAAAATCGGTCTAATAACTGTCTTGTAGACTCTGATCTTGGTTTTTCTGCTGATAAGCTTGGACGTTAGTATTTTATGAAGGGCTGCTGAACATCTTAGGGCGTTCTGGATCCGGATATCCATTTCCTCTTGCCTCTGGTTGGTATCTGTCACTGTGCATCCAAGGTACTTAAACTTTGACACCCCTTTATAGGTTGTCCCATCTACAGTTAAGTCCTTTCTGCTGGACGCCGAACCCCTGTATCTTCGCATATGGAAATATTCCGTCTTATCAAGGCTGATTCGAAGACCCACCTTCTTTCCTTCTTCATCCAGAGTTCTTGCCATCGCTCGCACATCATAATCACACTGTCCCAGGAGAGCTAGATCGTCCGCATATCCTACGATTTTATGCCAGCCATTTAACTCCACTCCTCTGCCAATCACCAATACTTTTTGGATGACGTATTCGAGCACCAAGTTAAAGAGCATTGGCGACAATGCGTCTCCCTGTTTAAGTCCTGTGGCTACTACGAACTCTTCGCTAAGAGCCCCACCAACTCTGACCGTTAACTTACTTACTTAATTGGGATATAATTGAACAAAATTCAAAATGATTTATTTGTGACTAAAATTATTATAGGAAATATTATATCAAATCCGCCTTTTAAGTTTGACACTTGTATTAGAAGGTATTCGCTCTATCGTACAAGGTTGAGTTAAAGTTAAACAATAAATAAACAAAAAATCTTTTTAAACTTGGTTATATCTTATATTAATTATCTAATCGTCTAAAAAATAACTATATTGTTGACTTCTTGATATTGAGAAATTAGTGTAAAATAGGTAAATCTGAAGCGCCACAATTTATCTCGCCAATCGCAGGTAGCCGACCTCTGTCTGAGGATATTTGACGGGACCCTTCTCCCAACGTGCCACGAATTTTCCGCCATCTTGCCACATCACTCAATTGTCCGTCACTCGGTGACGTCACGATCGGCGAGCTGGTGACGTCATAGATCAACAAGGCCGAGTTACGAGGCTGCTTTAATTGGTGTTTACGTAAGGGAGATAAATGGACGTAACACTAAATTAACTTTTTTTTTCTCGCTTGCATCCATTTTGAATCCCCGACGAAAAAAAGGGTGTTAGTGTGATGTGTATCTGTATATTTGTGTAAGTATCTGTGTGTCTGTCTGTGGCATCGTAGGTCCCAAGCGGATGGACCAATTTGAGTGTGTTTTTTTTAATCGAAATACTTATCCGTTTAAAGCGTTCTTAGCTATGTTTTGTGGAAATAGGTCCAGTAGTTTTCAAGATATTTAGCTTTAATTGGAACAAGTGACAAAGATCTCAGCCAATATTGAAGTTAAGAATTCTAAATTATGTTTTAGTAGCATTTTCTACTAGATCACTCATTAAATGAGGATCTCACGGTTATTTATACTTTGACCTAAATTCACCACGACATTATTCGATTATTCATTTATTGGATTATTCGTTCAAGCGTGACATTTGCAAATCAACAGTCGCCAAACTTAAGTGGCAGTGGGCGGGGCACATTGCTCGTAGAACCGATGACCGCTGGGACAGAAAGGTTCGTAAAAGGAAATTCCACTGCTTATTTTTTTATGCAAATAGTATTTATTAAGCAAAAAAGCTCTTGAGATAGGTCAGCATTGCTGTGTCTATCGCTTATGACCTTACAACGGAACACGTTTGATTGCTTTTGCAGTTTAATTCAATCGCGTTTATTGGACGAAGGTCATTGTGAACGTGCTCATCGGAGGGTCAGTTAATATATCCGTTCATTTGCTCTATATGCAAGTTGAACTAATGGATTTTACGCTAGTTAAATAATGAATCAGAATGGAAAAACCGCCTCGTCCACCTAAGCGTATAAACAGATTTCAATTATTTTTGATACAGCGGTAGTAATATATCTTCAGATGATTATAGGATACTTTTAGATTTTAGCTGACTACAGAGAAACGAAAAAGGCTTATGATAAAGATTTCAACCTAAACACGTCTGATTGTTTGTTCAGTTTAATTCAATTGTGTTTATTGGACGAAGGTCAATATGAACGTGCTCGTCGGAGGGCCACTTAAAATATCAGTTCATTTGCTCCATATGCAATCACAAAAAGTAAATAAAC
The DNA here is from genome assembly GCA_947623375.1 of Apotomis capreana. NCBI lineage: Eukaryota > Metazoa > Arthropoda > Insecta > Lepidoptera > Tortricidae > Apotomis > Apotomis capreana. Next base: position 8,612,032 of record OX392520.1, read on the forward strand.
AAAGAGAATTGCTACTGAATTAACAGTAATGAAATAATAAATTCACTTACTTTATTACAAGCTTCTTTTAAGCTAGTTTCAGATATCCCACCGTTTTCATGTAAGTCTAAGGGTCTGTTTGTCTGTATTCAAATTTTTCAAGGTAAAACTCACTTATTTGTTCCTAGTTGAGATACAATTTTGCATACCTACATATTACGTATGTAAATGAGATGATAATGTAATATTTATTATGGTCTGGAGCTGATCTGATGATGGAAGAAGTTGGTCATGGGAACTCTGATAAACCGACTCAATCCCGTCGTGTCTGGGCTCTTTGGTTTAATACAAATATTTGTTTAGGGCTTGTTTTTGTTTCTTCTTCTTAAATTTAAGAGCTGCGCTCTTGTCGGTGTAGCAATCGCCAGCCGTTTCTTTCTTGGGCTTTCTCCTTCACTTCTTGGTAAGCCATGACTTTAACCATTTCTTTTATTTGTTTAAAGTAATTTCGTCTTGGCCTTCCTCTACCTCGCTTTTCCTCGAGGAGGATGTCTTAGCAGATGCTTTATCATATTGTTTTTGTTTAAGTGTAGAATAATTAAAATTGTGTAATTTTATAATAAAAACTCCCGTGAATCTCAGACATATTAAAATACATAAAAAAGGGGGTTTCTCACGTCGTAAAATCTGTATAATGAATAAAATAATAAAATAGTTCATAAATCCCCACTGCCCATGACCTTACAATAGAACACGTCTGATTGTTTGTTCAGTTTAATTCAATCGTGTTTATTGAACGAAGGTCAGCGTGGACGTGCCCATCGGAGGGTCAGTTAATATATTTATTCATTAGCGCTATATGCAAGCAGGACAATGGAAATGGAAATGGGGGCATTTGCGGTAGTTAAATAATGAATTTACAATTATTATTTGTTTCATCATTAAGGCACTTTTGTACCGGAAAGGCAGATGGGCGAGTTTTAAGGGGAAATACTACTAGTCATCTTTTCTTGCCGTACTCCTTTTTCATTTTTTCTTTAAGCTTTGATCTTTGTATCAATTGTTGAAATAGAAATTGTGTGCCTACCCTGCACCACACACATAAAAAAATGAGACATTACATGTTCATAAATTTATAAAATAAAGCGCCCTCTCTCGCTTACTCGTTCACTGCTGTAAAGTGGTGCGGTAAGATGTGGATATTAACGTATTCACATAGAGGTCCCTTATGTGTAAAACCTTTGAAATAAACAATGCAAAGATCGATACACAAAGCATAAGGAACAATTCGATAAGTTGCTTGGGAGTAAGGGTAGCGAAGTGGTTAACGCGCTGGACCGGCAATCCAGAGCTACCAGGTTCGATACCTGGTCTCTTCCACCAGGTAAATAATTTTGAGATTTATCTTTAAGCTTTGATCTTTGTATCAATGGTTTAAATAAAAATTGTGGCGTGTTAAAAAAAAACATGACATAAAATGTTTCATAAATTTATAAAACATTTATTCGTGAAATAGGCTTGGTAAAATTTTTGGAAGATCATACAATTATATTTTATTTCTATAGTTCTTACGAGCTGCACTTCATTAATTTTTCTGTACCATGGTCTATCCGAAATGTGTTTTTTTTTATTGATAATTTGACAGTTCTCAATAACAGTGACTAAAGGGATCTTTGCCTTCTACGAGCTGCGTGATCAAAGTGGCATTTAAATACTTACTTTGGCCTTGATAATACCTAAATTATAATTTTCCGGAAATAAACACGATATTCTTTTTTGTTAAGTTGTAATATTTTATGAGATAGTTTCTTCCTGTAATCAACATTCAGAAACACTCCATACACGATGCCAATAAAACTTGAACGCAACCCAACACAAATTACATTCATAACCGTACGGAACCCAACTTTGCATAAACAAAGTTTTCGCTTGGCCTGATTTCACCCGAAATTAGTTCCATAACTGAATAGCTCGGTGCCTTAACTATATTACAAGCTTTTATTTAACTTGCAATGTATGTATGCAACTATGTTATGTCTATTCGGGTGTAATCTAAATTTTAAAGCAGATAATATCTTTCAGCAGATAAGATATTATCTTCAACGATTATTATCAACGATATTATTCGACGAAAAGTACAGTCGGCTATAAAAGCTTGTCACTAAAATGTTTTTTTTGACAGAAACTTATTATGTATAATACATGCATAGTATAGGTAGTATAGTAGAGTGAGTGTCAGCATTGCACCCGTGCGAAGCCGGGACGGGTCGCCACTTTGTATATATATTGCGATATAGATTTTATTATTATGAGATTTCGTATTTTTGGCGTTACGCAAAATCTTTTCTTTCAGTAATTTGCGCTCTCAATAACTAATATTGAATAGTGAACAGAATCAATGTTGATCCAATTTTTTATGTAGTGATACCACGTTTCTTATTTATATATAAACTAGCGACCCGCCCCGGCTTCGCACGGGTGAAATGCTAACAAATTATGCATGTATTATACATATAAACCTTCCTCTTGAATCACTCTATCTATTAAAAAAAACCGCATCAAAATCCGTTGCGTAGTTTTAAAGATTTAAGCATACAAAGGGACATAGGGACAGAGATATATGTAGTGATGATGATAGTGATACAAGAGATAAGTAAGAAGCCATAATTTTAGGCAATCCAATACAAAGGGCGCTTAATAAAAGCAGTGAGAAGAAATATTTCACGCTATTCGTATAGCGGTCCTATAGCTCAGTGGTGAGAGCACTGCTCCGGTCAAGCAGAGGTCGTGGGTTTGACTCGCACTTGCACTTCAGTAATTTTGCCATCCTATTTATCCTTTGTATTTATATATAAAAATATCGGCCAAGTGCGAGTGGGACTCGCGCACGAAGGGTTCCGTACCATTATCTGTAAGTTTGTTGTATGGGAGCCCCCCTTAAACATTTATTTTATTTTATTTTTAGAATTTGTAGAAATACATCATCTGTGAAAATTTCAACTGTCTAGCTATCACCGTTCTTGAGATACAGCCTGGTGACAGACGGACGGACGGACAGCGAAGTCTCAGTAATAGGGTCCCGTTTTTACCCTTTGGGTACGGAACCCTAAAAAAACATTGAATAGCTTTATCAGCTCCCGGAAGTGTTAGTGGCGCCCTCTGGCGGGAAACGACGCACCTAATCTAACGCAAGAAGGTCGCGGCTTAATAAAGAAAGCAGATGGCACCGCCGCCCGAGTTTGCGTTGTAAAAATATCTACAAAGTAAACTGGTACATTTAAGGGCACGTTAGACCATGAGCGGAGCGGGAAGCGAATAGAGATCCGGGTTGCTTTGTTGCAAAGTAAACTGGTAATTTTAAGGACACGTTAGACCATGAGCGGAGCGGGAAGCGAATAGAGAACCGGGTTGCTTTTCATGGAATGAAAGTCTACACAAGATTCTCTCTTTCGATGTTTGCTAATGATGTTTTATTTGTGAGTCTCAAACAAATTAAAATACGCCTACACGGGTTTACCTACTCACGTCGTAGAAGTCGAATAACGCTCGACATGTTTCGAATCGGTACACGATTCATCTTCAAGAGAGTCCATCAGCAGTGTAATCATTACTCGAATATTCTGTACTGTCCGCTCCGCTCACACTGAAACCGCAACCTTACTGGTAATGTACGAAGGAATTATAACGAAACGCCTGCTGATGTCATTACCTACTCGAATATTCCGTACTGTCCGCTCCGCTACATTTCACACTGAAACCGCAACCTTATTTGAACATGAACCAAGGAATTATTACGAAACGCCTGCTGATGTTATTACCTACTGTCCGCTCCGCTACATCTTACACACAAACCGCCGCCTTATCTGGAAATGGACGAAGGAATTATTATAACGAAACGCCTGCCGATTTCATTACTCGGATATTTCGTGTTTGTCGAATCCTACTTTTCATTTCCTTAAGTGTTAAATTACTTTATTCGATGGGTTGAGAAATTAATTTCGTAAAATGCTATTTTTGACAATAAGATTGCCAAATCCACGAAGTTATATTTTTGTGTATTTATCAGAATGTTGCTTGGGTAAATTTGCTTTAACATAAATGAGTGGATTGGATTTCGAAGGACCGATGGCCGTTGGGGCAGAACGGTTCTCGAGTGGAGACCACGTACCGGCAAGCGTAGTGTAGGACGGCCACCCGCAAGGTGGTCGGACGACCTGGTTAGTGTTGCGGGGACTCGCTGGATGCGGGTCGCTGCTATCCGGCCCATGTTGAAGTCTATTGAGGAGGCCTGTGTCCAGCAGTGGACGTTCTATGGCTGAAATGATGATGAAAATGATGGATTTTGTTTATTTTGTGTTACAGAGCTGCTGGGCATGTATGGATTGTTGAAAGATATTTATTTCCTGAATACTTTCATTAAAGAAACAAGCTCTTTTATAAATAAATAGGCATAAGTGGTAGGTACAGAAATCTCACTGCGCGACTCTGATACGGACTTAGCAGATTTTTAATGTTTTTATTTATAACTAGCTGCGCCGCGCGGTGTGACCCGCTCATCCCACGGGAACACTAAATTTTTCGGGATAAAAAGTAGCCCATGTGTTAATCCAGGGTGTCTGCTACCTTCATACCAAAATTTAACAAAATTGTTCCAGCCGTTTGAGCGTGAAGAAGTAACAAACATACACATAAATACACTTACAAACTTTCGCTTTTATATTATTAGTATGATTATTAGCAGAATAACAGCGTTGCAGTTTGCTTTGTTTGCGAATCGCAGCACCATGCTGCGTCTGAGCCTTTTCTTCAACGCACACATTGCTGGACTTATTGGAAACATCTTTAATCCGCATACGATAATTAATATAACACTGTTATGCCAGTAATGTCCTGTCTGCGTGTGCTTTTAAGGAATAAACATTAGTTCTTTTCTTTCTTCCTATTCTTTAAGTAAGTCATTATAGCACTATTATTTTGTTTCTTTTCCGTTGACGAGTAAAACGTATCCACTAACCATCTTTGGATGTTCAGCTATCGCTTTACCAAATTGGTTACAATTTGTCCAGCCGTTTCGGAGTGATGAGAAGTCAAAGAAATTATGACCAACACATGGCCCCATACAAAACAAAAGACGATCCTGCATCGCGCTATTAAGATTTTTCCTGTTATCGTCACCCCTCTCAAACGAGCCCTATGATCGCCGGATAAGCAAGTAGCTGAGGATAACTTTGTCACGCGACAAATTATATCTACCGAGCTGTCACTTTCCAGTCAATACCGTGCGAGCAAGACAGGTAACAAAGTGAACAAAGAACGACACCAAATATCACTAGGGGGTCAAAAAGTAGCCGAAAAAACCTCGCGTGATTTCTGCAAGCCCCAACCCTAATTAAATAATCATTTCGTTGCGAATTAATAATAATAATAATAATAAATCATTTATTTCTCGACCAACATGGATCAGTTTTGTTAGTAATGAAATTAAATAATTACTTATAAACTACTGTTAGTAACATATTTAATTAATGATGATTGATCAATCAAAGCTCTCCATCAATCCAACTGGATCCAAGTTGATCGTAATTCAACACTGAGCTCACACTATAATGGATGTTAATGGTGCTTGAACTCCGGAGTTTCGAAGTTTCAGACGTTCGCACTTTTAAATTTATTATGGTGGTAAACAAAAGTTTGGTACTGTAAGGAACTCATTGGTAGTTGACAGCAGAGCTGGCAGATAGATTATATTATAAATATATTTAAATATTCGAATTATAGCCGTCTCTGTCACACACCAAGGGAGCCGGGCATTCGCGATTGAACCCTGTATCTGATCACAAGTCTAAATACTTTATAAATACAAATCCTATTCTTTATTTTGCACATCCACTGAGTTATACCCCCGTTATAGTACCGTATCTGTTTGGAAAAGCCACACAAGGTAACTTAAACAGTTTTATTTATAGACCGACAGGTAAGTGTAGATATAAAAAAGAGGCTAGTGTCGTCCCCTTTTCTTAGATTGATTAGAAAATGACGGCATTACAGTATTGCCTCTTTCTAATTTCTACTCTTTTATGTCATACTGTAGATAAGAATGGATAATTTTATTTCACGATATAAATTACATTACTGCTTAATGTCAAAATTATACGAATTAATATCATGATAGTCAAAAATAAATAATAAGGTAACGCGCTTGTGATGCTCTGGCGTCGCAAACATCCATAGGCGGCTGTAACTACTTAAGAGGCCTTATTCCTTTTAATTTTTTTTTTCATATTATGACAAATATATTGATAATTTCAACCAACTTTTTGAAGTGAATAATACTTTTCCGCGAGTTCTAGGTAGTAACATAGCTCTTTCATGCTTTAATTGCGTGCAGTCGGAAATAAGTTGAAAAAACTAATTTTCCGCATTAGTTTTGTCAATCTCGAGTAGTTTTTGAAACAAAATTTATCAATGAAAAATTCAAACTGTAGATTTTCAATATATACCATTAAAACCCAATAGCCCTGTTCTAGGTAGTAACATCAATAATATTTAATAATAACTTTGACAGAGAAAAATTGTGTGAACAGTCTTGTCGTCTGTCTGTCGAGAACTGGTGGTATTTTGTCTTGTCGCTGTCATATCTAACTTTGAATTCGAATGTCCGTTCCAAATATCTTTTTCAATCGGCCAGTCAGTCTGTTGGTCTAGGTCAGGTCGTCAAGGAGGTGGGAAGCCACGACATTGTGTTTTTCTCAGTCAACCTTTGACAACGGTATCTGTAAATGTACTGAAACGTCAGGGAGGCTCAAATAATTAATATACGCGATATAATCCGTTTAAATTGTTTTATTTAAAAAATGTGTGACAGTCGCGGGAACCGAAGAAAATATCAATAATATGTTAAAAAACATGTTTGATCATAGATACAAATGTCTAAAACGATCAGCATTTTAAAAGGAATAAGGCCTCTTAACATCGGGCGGGCCACATACTAGTCTGCCACGCCACCGTTGTAGTATATATAAAAAAAGGATTTGAAACTATTTTCGGCAAAGCTGGAACTGAGACGTTTCTCTCACTTCGCTGGCTTAATAAACAAGTTCACATATTCACAATCCAGTATATATAATACATGTAGTGAATCCTATTTAGCCTAGCCTCGCTTCCGTTTGAGGCAGTGCCTAACTCAATCCGTCTGCGACGAAGTTGGTAAGTGAATCGAGTCGTTCAACTTTGCTATTTTGACAACGCGTTTGGCGCAGTGGTAAACCAGCTGCCTACTGAGCCGGCAGTCCTGGGTTTGAATCCCGGCGAGGGCAAATATACAATACAATACAATACAACAATACTTTATTGCACACCAAAAAAAGTTTACAAAAGGAAACAAGATAAATACAATTTATAAATAACGGTAGACAACAGGCGGTCTTATCGCTAAAGAGCGATCTTTTCCAGACAACCTTTGGGCAGTGAAATTGATGCAAAAATTTTAACTTAATACAGAGTAGGTGCAGCGAAAGGCGAAGGGAGCACATAACTAGATACTAACAGAAAACAAGTACGCATATGGGTAAATATACACATACATAAATAGATATACATAAACTTACACATACATACATATATATATACAATAATATAAATAGACACTAGACATATATAAGAATCTTATATAACACAACGCAATACAATCAATTTTATTGTTCGAGAGATAGGTAATATTCTTTAATCTTATTCTTAAATATAGACAGGGAATTAGCACTTCGCAATTCAACTGGGAGCGAGTTCCATAGCAGAACGGCTTGGACAGTAAAATAATTGGAATAAAATTTAGAATGTGCGGGGGGAACAGTTAAAAGGAAATTTTTAGCGCACCTTGCAGACGAGAAATAACTAAAACGCTCTTTAAGCAAAAGTTTGCAAATATTTGTGTGATGAACCCGAATATTTTCCCCTGTGGCTGTTTCTATGTATTTAAGTATTTATTTATCTATATAAGTATGTATATCGTCGCGTAGAACCCATAACACAAGCTTTCTTGAGATTAATTTGGAACTAGGTTGATTTGTGTGAGGTTGTCGGTTACTATTTATTATTAAATTATTCATGGACTCAAACCAGCAGTGAAGAACGGTAAAAGAAAACTATTAAAGGAACATTTGAATTAAATCGATCTAGTCCCAAACTAAGCAAATCTTGTACTATGGGTACTAGACGACGATATAGAGATATGGGTACCAGATAACATCCATGACGCAGCTACAAATATTCGAGTCCATCACACAAATATTTGTTCTGGCCGGGTTTAGAACCCAGGTCCGCCGGCTCAGTAGGTAGGTGCACTGCAAACTGCGCCAGCCGCGTCGTCAAAGGTGTTGGTGGCACTAGTGTTGCAAGAGAGCTAGGCTAGTTTCTTGTTCCTGACACAACAATTCAGGTAATTTTTATACAAATCAAAACGCTGGAATAGTTAGCATGACATTCCCTATTTTTCTTCTATTTTAAACATTTAAGAAGTGTCCCGAATACTGTTAGAGACGCGGGTTCGAAGACCGCCTGAAAAAAAAAAAAAAAATCACTTTATTGTAAAAATTTGGCTTACGCTAGCAGACGTTACTAGTAAAAATGATAACGTTGAAATAAAAAGGAGGATTAATGACTTATCTTCTACTCAGAAACGACAGTTCACCTTCTAGTGTTCCATATTTGTAAATGCAATTTGCATCATCACCACCATCATCATCATCAGCCAAAAGACGTCCACTGCTGGACATAGGCCTCCCCCAGAGAACGCCACCATGACCGGTCCTGCACCTCCCGCATCCAGCGGACCCCAGTGACCTAATTTGCATCAACACCCGCTATTTTTATTCCTAGCAAGTCGCAAAAATAGCTAGTTAAAATGTTCTGTTCTGTCCTTTAGATACTTTGGACGCAATGTTTTCCATCCTCCTATCTCACCAAAAACTTATTGCGAAAAACGACCTTGTTTCTACGACTATCAATGTTATTTCCAGCGAGCAACGGTCACCAATATGAGCTTTTGGAAGACTTAAACTTTAAACTGCCGCCAATTTAAGAGGCTCAAGTTTTTTTTCATGTTTTCAATACTCTAAATTTTTATGCACATTTGTCTCTATTCCTTGGAAGAATATTAGGGACAATTTCACTCCCAGAAACTTATTTCGTCGAATGTCTCAATTCGCCGAAAAATCAATTCGCAGAATTTTTATTCCTCTGCAATCAGACATTTTTCACAATTCATGCAAATATCAGACTACTAGCTGTGCCCCGCGGTGTTACCCGCTCATCCCACGGGAACACTAAATTTATTTGGGATGAAAAGTGTCCTATGTCCCTTCCCCGGTCTCAAACTATCTCCATACCAAATTTCCTCTAAGTCGGTTCAGCGGTTTAAGCGTGAAGAGGTAACAGACAGACATACACACTTTCGCATTTATAATATTACTAGCTTTTTCCCGCGACTACGTACGCGTTGAACTTGATAAAAGGGATTATTAAAAGTGCCTAAGCAAATGTAAGAGCAATTGTGCTTTTGGTCTAATAATTGCTTTTCTTACAGGGTCACCGCATCCCAACAGAAATGTTCACTCACTTTTCAATCTTTTTAGGGATAATTTCCAGGATAAAAACTATCCTATGTCCTTCCTCGGATGTTAAACTATCTCCATGCCAAATTTCATCAAAATCGATTCAGCGGTTTAAGCGTGAAGAGGTAACAGACAGACAGACAGACAGACAGACATGGATGGATGGATGGATTGATTAGGTTAGGTTAGGTTTTTTTATACAACAATCTCAAATATTTAAGAAAAATGCTTTCTACTAAATGATTTTTCGCCGAAGTGAAATATTCGACAAAAAATAATTCTATGAGTCAATATACACAAAATTCATGGAATTGTCGCATCGTAAAACACTTTTTCTCTGAATTTTCGAATAATATTTCGTAGGCAAGATTTGCTTCATAACAGTTCGAAAAGTCATGTTTTTTAGGGTTCCGTACCTCAAAAGGAAAAAACGGAACCCTTATAGGATCACTTTGTTGTCCGTCTGTCCGTCCGTCCGTCCGTCTGTCAAGACCCTTTTTCTCAGGAACGCGTGGACGTATGAAGCTGAAATTTATATCAATTACTCAGGTCTACTGTCCCTTGAAGCTGTGAAAAAATCAAACTTCTAAGCCAACGCAATCAAAAGATACAGCCGTTTATGCCGCAAATTTTCGACACTTGCAAGGGAATCAAAACCTACAGGGTGCTTCCCGTGAACTCAGAATCTTGAAATTTGGTACGAAGCAACGTCTTATAGCATAGATAAAGGAATAATTACGAAAACCATAATTTTTTTTTTTAATACCTAACTTTGCACCTAATTTATATGGGGCGCTATACATACCAGGTGCAAACTTAACTTAACCACTTAGGGATGGAAAGTGTTTGTACGGAACCCTCGGTGCGCGAGTCCGACTCGCACTTGTCCGGTTTTTTTATATACTACGACGGTGGCAAACAAGCATGCGGCCCGCCTGATTTTAAGCAGTTACCGCCGCCTATGAACGCTTGCAACGCCAGGAGTATCACACGCGCGTTGCCGACCCTTTAAGAACCTATTTACTCCCCTCTTGAAGAACCGCATACTGTAGCCCCCGGGGAAGACCTCAGCAGGGAGCATAGTCATAGTATTTTATTCATAAACAATACAGGTATTGTGTTTGAAATACAGTTTTAAATAAAAATTAAAATTAACATGATAAAGCAATATTTTAGGTGACAAAATTAAAATATAAAAATACTCAGCCCATCTAACACATTTACACGTTTACTTATCGTCTATATATATTTCATCAACACTGTAAAAGCAACCTCTCAACAAAAATGTTTTCAATTCCCTATGAAACAGCCTTCTTCAAAGTATGTATAAGTTGTTTACAAATATTATGCTCTCAAGACTAAGAAAACAACTAGAATACCAACAACCCAGAGAACAGGCCGGATTCAGACAGAACTACTCTACTTTGGACCACATCTTTACTATCAGGCAAATTGTCGAAAAATACAAAGAGTACCAAAAAACGCTCTACCTTTGTTTTATCGACTACTCGAAGGCGTTCGACTCTATATCGCACGCGGAGCTCTGGACTGCCCTAAAGGAACAAGGAATTAACACTAAATACATAAACATCCTGAAAGTAATATATCAGAACAGCAAATCATTGGTCAAACTCGACAAGAAAGGAGACCAATTCGAAATACAACGAGGAGTAAGACAGGGGGATCCCATCTCGCCAAACCTTTTTAATTCACTCCTAGAACACATCTTTAGAAAAATGGAGTGGCCCAGAATGGGCATAAATATAAACGGGGAATATTTAACTCATTTGCGCTTCGCCGATGATATTGTTTTACTTTCTGAAAACCATAAAGATCTTCAGTATATGATAGAGACGCTTAATTTTCACAGTCAGAAATGTGGCCTGGAGATGAACTTAGAGAAAACTTCTTTAATGACAAATGGAGAAGAAAAGTGCATAAACATAGGAAATACCAACTTAGAATATGTAATCGAATATAAATATCTAGGCCAAATCATCTCGATGAATGGACGCTACATAGAAGAGGTAGAAAGAAGAATTAAAAAAGCCTGGAACGCATACTGGTCACACAAAGACATCTTTAAATCAAAACTGGACATTAGACTGAAAACGACAGCTATAGACACTGTAGTAACACCGACTCTACTTTACGGATGTCAAACATGGGCAATAACCAAAGAAATAATAGACAGGATACAGAAATTTCAAAGAGCCATCGAGAGAAGTCTTCTAGGTATAAAATTAAAGGACAAAAAAAATAACTCGGACATTCGTAAAACTACAAAAATAATAGATGCCGCTGAAATGGCTTGCCGCCTTAAATGGCGTTGGGCCGGACATACAGCAAGGACGAAAGACAACAGATGGAGTGAAAGAGTGATGCATTGGTATCCGCGGGGCGCGGAACGACCGCGAGGTCGGCCGCGCCGCCGCTGGCGAGACGACATCACCGAAGAGGCAGGCATGGTCTGGACTAGACTAGCTGCCGACAGACAAATGTGGGGTGAAATGGAGGAGGCCTATGTCCAAAAATGGACAAACCCAAAATCTTAATCTTACTTTATTTTATTTGTATATACATATTTCTCTTTTTTTAATAACTTGTTTTATCTTTTTACTTTGTACTCTTGCATGTTTTTTTTGGGAAATAAATGGCTTTTATTATTATGAAACAGCGAGTCGTTCGTAATGATTTTTAGTTCCATAGGCAGTCTGTTAAAAAGTATTACGGTTTGGTGACTAGCAGAATTTGTTACGACCTTGAGTCTAGGACAAAGAGGAAATCTCCTGTTTTTAGTACGCGTTAGTAAGCGTTCACATTGCTCTTCACTAGTCTCATTTTTGAGGAATTTTGTGAGAGCTCATTCCACATGGCTTCGCATGGTTCGTGGTTTGAAATTAGAAAGTTTTCGACGAAATAAAACATTCCATTTAATGTCTCTAGACAAAACAAGAATTAGTCGATAAGTAAACTAAAATAACGAGCAATTTTCAACGTCTGTGTCCTCTTAAATCTACTTAGTATTCTACGAGGTATTTTCGTATCTTTATTTCATTAACTCGTATACTTTATCGAGTTACAAGGGTCGCGTATAATGTTGTAAAATTTAAAGAAGCGTAAAAATTTACTTTTTAAGTTAAATTTGTAGCTTTACGTGACTGTATGCCTTAGAAATTTAAAACTAGTGATACTCGGAATACTTTTAAAATGCTACAATTTCACAAGCTTTTATTTACTTTATTCTTATAGATATTTTCTAAATCAAATAAATTTGCAGTAATTGCCTGAGTATAGGTACAGTCGAGTTCATTTACATCTACACACTTACGAAAGCAAAAATATCTGAACACGACCCTATTGTCAGGATCATAAAGTCGTGTTCAGATATTTTTGTTCTCGTAAGTGTGTAGATGTAAATGAACTCGACTGTACTAGGAAAATACCTTTGACATTTATGAAATTAGTGTATACAATTTATGTAAGTACTTTAGTTTTTTCAAGATCTTTTAAACGTCAAAAGCACCACATTATTTTTGGGCAAGTTTTTGGGGAAAAACTACAGAACGGCAAATGGTGGCCCATGACCAGCAGTGGACTTCTTATGGCTGAATGACTCTTTGTCATACTATAGCGTTGTCTCTTTCTTTGCAATACTGTGCGAGCGAAATGAGTGTGCTGTCATATTATTATTATTAAAATTACCGTGAGACATCTTTCGCGGCGACTCGCGGCCCACTTGTAGTCGCGTAGCAGCACGGATAGCTGCCCCTGATGAGGAGCTCCATGAGTTCGAAACATGCCGGGCCGTTCCTCACAATTTTTACGTGAGTATAAACCGTTTTTAGGGTTCCGTAGTCAACTAGGAACCCTTATAGTTTCGCCATGTCCGTCTGTCCGTCCGTCCGTCCGTCCGTCCGTCCGCGGCTTAGCTCCGTGATCATTAGTACTAGAAAGCTGAAATTTGGTATGAGTATGTATATGTATAACGCCGACAGAACGGTAAAATAAAATTAAAAAAATTTTTTTTTTTCGGGTACTTCTCGAACACCTAAAGTGGGGGTGATTTTTTTTTTCTTTTCAACACTGGTGTGTGGGGTGTCGTTGAATAGGTCTTGTAAAAATAATAGGGGTCTTTTAACATAATTTTTTGATAAAGTCAGCAGTTTTGTAAATATTCGCTCCAAAAACAAAAAAAAATAGTGTCCCCCCCTCTAACTATTCAACCACGGGTCAAAAAAAAATCGGAAAAATTCATGCTAATGAGGCCCTATAAGTACTTTCAATGAAAACTATATTGAACAAAATTGGTCTAGCCGTTTTTGAGTTATCGCCAAATTTCATATTTTTTCTTTAAAAGGTCGTAAGTTGACTTCCAGAAGGTATAGTTTCTAGGGCGTTTACGACCTTTTTATAGAGCTTAAAATCTTTCTTAACGTAAACCTCAGGCTTAAAACAGCAGTTTATTGTGAAGGATGAGCAACTACGGAACCCTACACTGAGCGTGGCCCGACATGCTCTTGGCCGGTTTTATGATTATGAGTGTGCTGGATCACGAGCTGTGCTAGCCCTGTTGGTGAAGCTGTATGCTCGATGAGCCTCGACTCCCAGTGTCGATGCGAGGAATCAATAACACCCCATTAAATTCAGATGCTTTGGTATACTTCGGTGTCGGTGCCAAAGTTGCTGGAGCTGTCTGGACGGACTCGAATTAATTTAATGAATCCTCGGATTTCTACGTTAACTAATTAGGCTAACATTCAAACACTACTATATTAGTTAAAAAATTGACTAATTGAAGGTGTTTTAAAGGGATAGATCTACTAAATGGTATTTAATTAACGTGCCATTAATACAACTGTTATTTTTTTTTATCCTTAATATAAATTAAAATGATAACCAATTAGCCAATCTGTTAAATCAGATACTTCAAAAAGATACAGTAACAGGGTCATTGTCAGATTTAGGTGCGCGTCTTTTCGGTGAACACGTACAAAGTTAAGGACTTTTAGATCTAATTTTCCGATCAAAATTATATTAGCATAAACGACGTTTCCCTTTCTATGGGCTTGCGTGTTAAAAACATAACTTCTATGCACATACGCTGTTAACGATTGGCCACTGAAGAGACAACTTTTGTTTTTTGAACTGACAATGACCCAACACTAAAATTAATGGATAAGTACAATCATAAAATTAAATAAATAGGGTCTGTCTCCAATCATACAACTCAACATCAACGCCGACGGCGAAGTTAGGTAAAAAAGCATCTGAATTTCCGATGCCGACCCATTAGGCTTAGGCTATCTGCAAATGACCTGTAATTTATGAAGGCAGGCAGGTGCCAGCAAAGCCAAGCAGGAACAATCGCATTGTCTATCAATATGGTTATACATATACAGCTTAGCCGTGAGATGTAAGGGCAGTGCACAAAATACACCCGTGCAAATAAGGGAAGGCAAATAGTGATATCGGTATAAGCGAGATTAAAGCGGTTTACGCTTGTTTTCATTTCATACAAAGCGTTTTTTTTCAGAAACCATAAAATATTTTGGAATGTTATAATACAAACCTAACCTAACCTAACTTAAACTATAGGATGACATTTTACAAGATTTGTGATAAATGTATGACTTCCAAGGAAAAATTTGTCTATGAAATGAAAATTCTATGAACTGAAACATTCGGTGGTGTTTTTCTATAAAAGAAGTGGACACTGATTAAAGCACAACGAAACATAATATACAATCTTTTTTAATATTTGTGTGGCATTTATTTGATACTTCTCATATTATTTAAATTCTTATCTCACCTACCTATTTTCTGTTTAATTTTGTTTTCTCCGATGCCCAAAGGCCGTCTGAAGTAGATCGCTCTTTAACAATAAGACCGCCTATTGGCTATCATTGTTTATTTTAAGATTTGTCATGCTTTTCTTGTTGGTGTGCAATAAAGTATTGTTGTATTGTATTGTTGTATATACAAAAATACAGTGAAACCTGGATAACCGAGACCTGAAGGGACCAGCTTTGTCTCACTTAAAAAGCCATTACCAACCAACCAACCATTTACCCACTTACCCAGTGTCCCATAATATATGTATAGATTAATATATGTTTCATTTACAGAGGCTTCCATTAATAGAGGTCAAGATACAGGATATTTCAGTTATAGAGGTGCGATTAATAATAATATAGGTTTCACCTAAGTAATGCATTTTGTAATAATTAAAATGGTAAGTACCAAATAAACAAAATGATTAAAACTTTTTTTTTATAAACAGTACAAAAATGTATACAGAATGCGTCAATTATGTATATCTAATAGTATACATAATTGACGCATTCTGTATAACGTGTCAGCTATTAAGATATTATTTTTGTAACTTAATTTGATCATGTATTTTTTTTCACTGATTTTACGTATAATGTTTATTATGCATGGATCGGGAATCGGCAAGTGACACAACACCTTATCCAATGCATCAACATCCTATAGCTTATAATGACTAGTAACTGCAAATAAACGATCTTGATTTTCTTTTTTTTTGCACAGACTTAATTTTTTAAGTTTATTGACTGGTGCCAATCGTCCCAGTTCCAGCTTCATTCATCTCAATATATCCCCGAGGTGAATAGCCTGTAAATCCATCGTCATTAATCTCGCGTCTCTCAATAAAACTTGTCGTTTTCCACAAGTCGGACATAAAACACGGAATGCCTTTGTCACTTCAAAAACTTGGAATAGGGTCTTGATATTGATAGCCTTTGTAATTTCATCTGCTTGCCTGACCTTAGGCAAACAAATAAAATTAATCTTATTCAAACTATCGCGAGACACCTTTATAATTACATCTTACGTATATTATAATCGTAAAAGTTTGTAAGACAAAGTTTTCGTGTTTTAACCTAGGGCTGATTATAATTTAATTTGTTATCATAAAATAAATAAATCTGAAATCTTTTCTACACTTCATACTTCGTAGCGAGTCTTTTGACATATATTTGTGTCTTGACAAAACTGAGCCGTGATTGAAAATATTTGAGCCGCTGAAGTACATGACTTCTTTGTCATTAAGCTAATTCAATTAAATTTATTTATTTGAGGCATACCTTACCATGTAACATACATCATCATTGGCCTTTTACATTTGTAACAGATGAGTTAAGCAGCGTCTAATAAAGTGTGGCATTTACGAAGATGGCTGGATAGCCCGATACGAGAGCGACAGGCACGGCCGCATAATTGACAAACAAATGTTGCGCTTATCGATGAAGAGGGAAGAGCTGCACGCTGGTGTCTCCGGTTGCACTTGTGGGAATAATAGACGTTTGTTGTTAACTACGAGTAGGTCACATTACTGTGATGTGTATGTGTCGTAAACGCTGTTCGTGGTGACAGCCCGCTCGCGAAAGCGCTGGAATATCTTTCCACACAGCGTCAAGAACATCTTTCTTTCGGCTTAAACTTTTCTTTGGTGAAGTTCGCTACCTCGTCAGTTGGAACTGTCACTCACCAATATTATAAGTTTTTCTCCTTATACTTTTACACTCCACAGTCTTGACAAGCCGAGCCGTGACTGAAAATATTTGAGCCACTGAGGTATTTAATTCCCAACTTAATAAGCGCTGCTTATAAATCACTAGAACAATGTAATGTAAGCACAGAAATGCAAATAAGGAGCGGCTAGTTTGCATCTGAAGTGCCGTCGCGATTTCATAAAATCTGCCGTGTAATATGCTGAGGCATGTTTGGGCTGGAAATATCCTAGCTAACTGAATGCATGATTTAGGTATAAAAACCTAAAATGAAAAAATGGAGTGAAATGGAGTATAGGAAATCATTAGAAGTTAAAAAAAAAGTATGAAAGATTAAGCTTATAATTAATCGGAAACTTAAACAACTAAATATTGACGACGCATTTGGTCCAGTTTGTATAGCACCTGCCTACTGAGCCGGCGGTCCCGGGTTCGAATCAAGGCAAATATTTGTGTGATGAACTCGAATATTTGTGCTTAGGTCATGGTTTTCTATGTATTTAAGTATATATTTTTGTAAATAAGTATGTAAATCGTCGTCTAGTACCCATAACACAAGCCTTGTTGAGCTTAATTTGGGACTAGATCGATTTGTGTGAGGTTGTATATATATATATATATAGTTTTTTTATTAACAGCGCGGCGATAAATAAGACGTTATTAAATGTTTGCATTGAAAAGAAAATTTCATGGTTCAAACGGGGTTGGAACCCGCCTTACCATCAGCTTTTTGGGCCAACGCGGGCGTTCTACCTATTTGACCCTGAACCAAACCCCGTCAGAACCATTCAATTTTATTTTTTTTCTTCAATGTAAACATTTTGTAAATATTGACGCTACTGATTTAATAACATTAAAGAAGTTATTGATACAAACAATGTATAGAAATGGCTAGTAATTTCACTCTTCAGAAGTTTAGTTTATGAACCAATTGTGTAGGAACTTGTGGAATACAGACAAATAAGGTGATTACCCGTCTGACCTTAGTTAGGTAAACCAAACAGTGAAGAAAGACCTTGTAGTCTGCCGTGTTACGGTAAAAAGTCGTATCTTACTATGACATCCGTATAAAGATACGACCTTTAGTCTGCCTTGTCCTTGGAAGGAATGACGTATTTAGCTGTGAG
Organism: Apotomis capreana; assembly: GCA_947623375.1. Classification (NCBI taxonomy): domain Eukaryota; kingdom Metazoa; phylum Arthropoda; class Insecta; order Lepidoptera; family Tortricidae; genus Apotomis; species Apotomis capreana. The sequence goes on from OX392520.1 coordinate 8,630,284, forward strand.
GAAAGGATAGGCTGCTAAGGTATCTTGAATTATTATTACACTAGAAGGTGCCCGCAATTTCGTCCGCTTTTTTTATTTACTATAATGGGGAAATATATTTTTTTATTCTTCTATAACCATCTTTGGACATTCAACTGTTCTTGTATAAAAATTCCAGCGTCCAGGAACCGTTCCGACTTAATGAGCAGATAAAGAAAATTTTACCAAAATATAGTGCTTTATGAATGGTGCCGCGCGGTCATACAAAACGCATCACGCTGTTTCGTTTTTAAGTCCCGACGAAAAAAGAGGGGTAATATTAAGTTTAACATGAGTAATATGTGTATCTGTGTGTCTGTCTGTGGCATCATAGCGTTTTTTTTTAAATCAAAGTCTGATTTATAGAGATAGTTCTAAGCTTTGTTTGATGAAAATAGGATCTCTTGGCTCCAAGATATTCAGCTTTTAGTGGAACAAGTGACTGGATCTCAGTCAATATTGAAGCTATTCCCAATTTCATTGTTATGTTCAGTTTTAGTAGCATTTGATACATTATGACTCATTAAAAGTGTCATGATGACCAGCTACCTACTTGTGACGGGGGTGTTTTAAATTTTTAATTTAGGTTATTCCTGAAATAATGTCCACTCTCCATAGAAAACTGATACTTAACACTGACACAGGTGTATAACACCTACTAGGAGTCCTCAACCCTTGTATTCATTATTTGTATTCTTTTGAACCAATAAAAACTATTTTTTTTTTATAGGTAATACAATTTTTAAATGTTATAATATTATAGATAGATAAAGTCTCAGGATGTTTAAAGCTATTATGAAAGGAAATTTAAGGTAGAACGTTTCCTTATAGAGCTGCCCAATAAAAAAGAACAAGTCTTTAAGAAGCATTTGCTGGGATTGTGTTATCAAGCTGCAGATGTGTTGGCCGTCGTAAAACGCCATATTAAGACTCGAGGCTTAAGATGAAGCGTGAGCGGTTACATAAGCGGAAGCGTTGAAATGTAAATTAGGAAATTTAGAGGTTTTCGTAAGGCTCACGCTGGGGAGTAAATAAACGCAGACCAATAATTCAAGAAGTGCAATAATTCAGAGATGATGATGGTATATATTAGACACAAGAGCATTTTGATAAGTGCAAGCTGTGGCACTGACAAATATCATTAAAAAAATTCTAGCCTAAAATGGCACAAGACATTTGCCTTCATACAAAACTATGGGAAATTTCCGTCTGTAAGCGGATTGCCGGATTTGGGAAATAGACAGTGGCCGTCCACAGATGTCGTGCCTTGTCAAGAATAACGAGGATCCTAATAACAATAGACTAAACATCGGTTTCATTTGCAAAATTGAAGCTTGTGTTCAGGGAAAAGATAATCGTCCCTTATGCAATCATTTTGAATAAAGTTATTTTTTAGGATTTTTCTATTACTTCTATTAGTAATCGAATAGCATTCGATGGCTGAAAAGCGTTCTTTTAAAAAAATAGACGTATCGGTGGTGTAATTATTATAATCTTAAGTTATTTACGACCACTGACATTAAGAGAATTCTTCGACTTAACAATTTGGTGATATTTATCTGTAATTTTCAACCATTTTTGACTTTTTTAATAGCCATTTTTACAATGTCGTATATCATTTGGTAATATTGTGATAATTTGAATTATGAGATATTGCAATAATAATTTGCTTTTTGGCTCTCATGTAGACATCACATTTACTATACTTAAAACGAAGTCAATTTTACTAACACAACACAAGAATAATTGTTTGAATTTCTAACATCGAATCAATCGCTATATGTTCTGCCCTGGACCACGCGTTAAGGCTTAAAGGTTTTATTGGTCCGATGTAGAAGCCTCACTGGGAACTTAGCGGTGTTACAGCCAGACATGTACACCTACTTGTACGTGTTGAAACACTTTATCGGCTTAATAAAGATTCGACCGATCGCCGATCAGTTCGAATGTGAGCAATTGAGCATCGAGACTGTTTGATGAAGCTTTGTGGATTCAAGTGCGGTTCTAGTACGGTTTTAGTGTTAGATATATCTACACTATTTTTTACCGAATTAAAAAAAGAGGAGTCGATAGGATTTTATATGCAAAAAAAAGGTCAAATTTCTGCCATTTCGAACAAAAAACGAATACATAATGGTAGTCCGAATGGCTGCTAAATCCCGCGAAAATTGATAATTGCAGATATTACAATAGAAATATAATTATACGAAACCGGTTTATCCACGTCGTAGAAGTCGAATATTACTCGACATGTGCCGAATCAATTCGCGATTCATCATTTCGTATGTATTTTAATATTTCTGAGACTCACGGTTGTTATATATGTAAAACATTACAATTGGGTACCTACTGTTGTTTACAAAAGGCTTTGTTGCCAGACTGCAGCAAACAGTGGAACAATGAGTGAATGGGATGAGTGAATGAATGGAAACTCATCGCGGAAAGAGCCAATACGACATGCAGTGTTCAATTAATATGAAAGTATTTTTACATTGTGATTTTATATTGTTTCTTATAAAACTCATGAGCGTCAGAGGCTAAGTGGTCCCATTATTGGCTTTTATCTTATTGCGTCATTTTTTGAATGCATTTTTGTTTTTTGTAGACTGATATTTAATTATACAACATACTGTAGTTAAATGAATGAAATTAGCCCAATATGTCATAAAACAAACTTTTGGATTAAAAATTATTATAAAATATGCAGGGTAGGTACCTTTGAAGTCACATATAATAAAAATATGTGACTTCAAAGATACCACCTACCCTGCAAATATTATAATATTTTTTTAATTAAAAGTAGTTATAAATGTTTTCAGAATCCTCATAATTTAATAAAACAATAATTTTATGACAACCATGAACTTAAATGCACTTTTTCACGGCGCAAATGGCAAATTACTTATTGTCGCCATAGAAATATTAGTACCCAACCTACAAATGACGTGAGCACACAATGGCGTGACGTGACTACACTCAAATGTAGGTGAGCATTTGTATGGAGCATTTTTAGCGCTCCGTAGGAATGACAATTTTGGCGTTAATTTCTGACTTTTAGAGCAATCTAAGTGTAGTTAGTCCCATATAAACATTTGATTCCAATAAAGAATAGAATCGATTAACATCCTCAACATTTGTAAACGTTTAAATATGGGGTGGTTAAAACTAGTTGGTCCTAGTTGCGTCTAAAACTTGAAATTTTTTCATACTTTGCTTGCTACTCAAGCACTATTATTTTCTTAGTCATGCAATGAACTGTCGCCATAGCGTGAGTTATAACAGTCTTCGAAGTATCACGTTTCGGGTGGAAACAACTCGAGAGAACTGTAAAGGAATTTCATCCAAAATTAAAGGCCTAGGTAGGGATGTAATGTTTTTAAACATGGCGTCTGTGTTAAGAGGCCTTATTCCTTTAAAAAAATTTTTTTTTCATATTATGACAAATATATTGATAATTTCAACCAACTTTTTGAAGTGAATAATAATTTTTCCCGAGTTCTAGGTCTTCATATAGCTATTTCATGCTTTAATTGCGTGCAGTCGGAAATAAGTTAAAATAAAATAATTTTCCGCGTGAATTTTGTCAATTTCGAGTAGTTTGTGAAACAAAATTTATCAATGAAAAATTCAAACTGTAGGTTTCCAATATATACCAATAAATCCCAATAGCCCCGTTAAAGGTAGTAACATCAATAATATGTTAAGAAACGTGTTTGATCATAGAGAAAAATGTCTAAAACGATCAGCATTTTAAAAGGAATTGCTGCTGAAGCTGAATTATAAATTTTTTGAGTTGTGTATTTTTTATTTCATTGCATATGTTTGAGAGAATCACTATACATGCCTAGCAGTGAAAAGGGCTTGCTTACTCATCTGACAAGCCCTTCTTTCCCGGCGTCTGCAATAATGTACTCTAACAGCTAACCCGCTGCGCTGAACATTTTACAAATATTCTCCTTTGAAAGATTTCGCTCCTCCACTTCTACACTTCACATTAGCAACGCTGACCGTACCTTTCCGTCATATACTTACATAATATGTATACCTGAGTATCAAGAAAATTTGTAGAAATTCGTCTCTTTTGGCACGGGCGTATCCCACGACACCCTGAAGACGATACGCAGCGACAATGCCATCATTTCGCATGTGGAATGAGCTCCCTGCCGAGGTTTTCCTCGTGGGCTACAGTATGTGGTTCTTCAACAGGGGAGTAAAGGGTCTTAAAGGGTCGGCAACGCGCGTGTGATGCTCCTGGTGGCGTCCATAGGCGGCGGTAACTGCTAAACATCAGTATATAGGTACTTCACTTGGAATGTTGTCAGGAAACTCCCGTGTTTCAGCTCGCTTTAAGTCACGAGAAACTTTTGACGATCCATTTTTGCAAAACGGAAACTATGCAGAACGGCAAGTCGTCATTCCTGCCTTTCATCTTTGAGCTTTATTTTAAGTTGTGTTGAAATAGAGGAACATAATGTTGACAGAAAAACGTTCGTGAAATACGATCCAGAACGACGAAAAGACTATTAGGCAACAAATTTTCAACACTTTTATGTAGAATACGCATATTGTACAGGCACACACTGGCTTAGGGACCCCTGGTGGGGTAACTATACAAATTTGGTATATTTGTATAGGGTTAGGTAGGTAAGTAAGGTAAGTTTGGTAATGTTATGTAATTGGTAAGTAAGTTAATTATCCAGCGTATGTCTGCACAGACTGCGTACAGCTAAGGGTTGACTATGACTAGGGAGCCTACTGCCCTAAGTCCCTAACTTAACACCTTAACCTATACGACTTGTAGCGGGAAATCTGTTACCAGGAGGCCTAAGGTAACAGATGGACTCCTACGGGGAGGAACGGGGTGTCGGGGAGTGGTGGTTTTCTTACTGCCAGTCAACCAGGCTCAGTTGACCGATTAAGGGCTTGAGGGTGTCTTCGCCACAGTAAGAGGAGCTTAGTCTAAGGGGTTGGACGGGACCATACGCTCAGAGAGTAGCCCTGAACACGCATGGGGTCGGGTAAGAGAGGTAGTGAAACACCAACGGACAATTGGTATCTAATTTATTTTACTTCTTAACGCTATATATACAAATCTCACGTACAGCACACTACTATACATTTTCTTTGTATACTGTACGTGTAAACTGCAAGCTGAGCTTGCTCTCAATTATTGATTTGAGTAAATGCATCGAGGTTGCTGATGCATGAATTCTGTTCTCTGAACATATTGGCGTTTCTCAGGGCAGCGGCTGTATTTGACGTAGCTCAGTCATCTCCAGGCTGCATCCGGGTTGCTCTGCGTCCTGTTGGCGGGGCCTGGCTCGCTGACGCTCGGGCTTCGGAGGAGCCCGTCTGGCGGGGCCGGGACGGGCGGGAGCTGGGGCGGGTCGGCTGCTGACCCTGGCTCGTACCCACATGATGACCTGAGGACCATAAAAAATAATTAATATCATGCCTATAAACATTATTAATGAGGAGGCGATGCTAGTTAGAAGCGAATGCTGCTGAATTTGTTTCCAAATCGTGTTGTCTAACTCCGTTTGTAAAGTCATACATTTATATCATGTAGGTATAGCAACACCAGAATTTTGGATATGTTAACTGACTTTATTCTATATATATATATAATTTGTATGGCAACTCTTCTCTGTTGCCTCCAATGACGAAGTCTATACTATTATAAAATTCCAGATTAGTATTAAAAATCAGTTTTCTATGGGAGGGGTTATCATTTCAGGAAAAGTCTGCGCGATGCAGGATCGTCTTTTGTTTCATACGCGGCGCCTTGCCAGTCTGGCGCCATCTGTTAGTCATAATTTCCCTTGTCCTCACGCCGAAACGGCTGGTCGGATTTTAACCGATTTTGATACAGGGATAGCTGAACATCCGAAGATGGTTATACTCGTAGGATACTTTTTACCCTACTACGGTATAAAAAAATGCGCGCACGAAGTTACGAGCGCCTTAAAACTCTTAAAAGTGTCGATCGCATTATTAATTAAATACAAAAATTCTAGAGATGCACCGAATATTCGGTTACTATTCGGTATCCGGCCTATCCGGCCCTAATTTTAATATCCGGCCGGATACCGGATGGCACCGTGCTGTCCGGCCGGATACCGGATAGTAAACTTGCTTGATTTTGGGGTAAAACTGGAATGTACTGCACTACTACTACAATTTGCACGTGTACTATTGAACGAAGTTACTTCGTAATGACATAATAAAACTCGTTTCGAACCTAGAAATGTGTCCGCGCGAACGTTCACTACCAAACAGGACAAAACCTGCGCGACGCGCACCTGTAAAACTCAAAATGTAGATATAGTTCCGCTGGACGAACATCCGGCGGCCGGTGGTTAGGCCGAATATCCGGTATCCGGTATCCGGCCAAACAACTATCCGTTGCGTCTCTAAAAAAATCTCATTTCTCACCTCAGTGCCAATAATAGAAGAAATTCAAGCAGTCTGCTCTTCATAATATATCGAAATTAGGTTTGTCTGAATAATATATTTTTATTGATTCTGTTTTCTATGTGGAAATACAAAACTTTGTGTTAAGGAACCTTTCAGTAGGTATAATAACTAAATTTCAATACTACTTAATCAAAAATGTAAATGTAATTTTATCCCTTTTATGAATGGAATCGTGTTACGTTTAATAAATATCTTCTATGAAAAACCCATAGGTATCATAAATCGTAATAATGCCGATCTCAATCATATTCTCAGCGATACAAATCATGACATGACTTAATCATATAGGTTTCTAAATCATATTGTTTTTTATCCGTGCCTTGTTGAATGGCATCGTGTGTTATTTTTTCTTATTTATGTAGCTATAGTATAGCTCAGACAAAATTTTCAGCGCAAAATTACATAGAATAGAACAATAATGTTGATTTGTTCAAAGTGCGCAACACAATTGCAATTAATTTAGCTTAAGTAACAAAACAGAGAGCAATTTAATATGGCCAAATTGAAGCAAGGGGTCTAATTTAATTTAGACACACCTCTTTACTCAATTTGATACTTTAACGCTCAAATGAAGCCAATGGATTCTGAAATTCAAGGGTGCAAATAACGAAGCAAAATCAAGAAATTCATTTAACATTTCGACGATCTGATAATTGAATTAATTTCGTTTGAACGCTTCTTTCTCTTACACATGAAGATGATTAAGTTGTGAGAGTTATAATATTAAGAAATTATAATTAACTAGGGTGCCTGTTATTTAAGTATGCGTGGAAGAAAAAAACAGAACTCTCTTTTTTACTTCTCAGAAGTACTTAGAAACTGCTTCAGTCTTGCATTGAAAATTTTACTATAACATACTATAAGGTAGGTACTTGCACCAAAGATAGCCGGTTAGTACCATAGATTTAACTTATGTCTATGGTACTAACCGAACATGGGCGCGAAATTTGAATTCGTTGGAACGGTTATAACTATAAAATTTTGAAAGTGGGCTATCTTAGGAACAGGGCCATTGGCGCAAGTACCTTATGTTATGATTTATTCTCCTGAGTTCCAAGTGAAGCCAGTTTTGATTAGCCACGGGCTTTCGTCCGTGGGCGCATCTGTCACAACTTCAAGCTCACAAGCAACACGTCTCTATGATTGGTTCGTAGACACGCACACATACAAACAAAAGCGGCGGCATCTTTCTCAAATCGGCACATCTAGCATAACTGTGACACGCGACTCTTTGCCGCGCGACAAATGCTACCTGTCACTTTCTATTCCATACTGTGTGAGCAAGACAGGTGATACTAAGTCGCGCGACAAGCGAAACCGCGGTAAGGCTCCTTATCCGTTGAAATTTTTTGATTGTTTAGACATTTTTGTCTATGATCAAACATGTTGGCTCAGGTCTAAAATGTCTGTTTTCCTAAAATGTACCATTATCAAAACGTCTGCGTTCTCACAATGCCATTCTTCCTACATTGTGAGCTTTTTCAAAATGTTTTCTGTTCAGAATGAGTGCAATATCAGAAGGTCTTCTGTTCATAATGTTCGTTTTTCTATATAGGCCATTGTCTTATAATGTTTGTTTTTCCATAATGTCTGCTTTATTTCAGATGTTTTGTAATTAAGCCTAATTAATTGCACTCAAGATAGAATTAATGACGTTAGTGACTGACAGACGTGTATGGTCAAATGGGTAAGGTTGTGGAAAGTGCAGATTCATAATACTTAGTAAATATCCTTGATTGATTATTTAACAAATAAAATAAAAGCTTTTAAAATGGCTCCGTTTTTGTAAGATGGCGGGCATTTTGATATTGCAGACATTTTGGGAATAGGAACATTCTGAAAAGCGAACATTATACGAACACTGGCATTCTTATAGGCAGACATTATAATAAGTTGACATTTTGAAAAGCTGACATTAAGGGAAAGTCGTGCTGACATTATGAAAAGCAGACATTTTGGCAAAAATACCTTATAGGAAAACGGGCATTTCATAATCATAACATAATTATTATCAATGTTACTACTTAGAACAGGGCCATTGCGATTTATTGGTATATATTTGAAACCTACTGTTTGAAATTTTCGTTGATAATTTTTGTTTCAAAAACTACTCGAACTTGATAAAAATCAAAAAAACTTGTTCTTTCAACTTATTTTCGACTACACACAATGAAAGCATGAAATAGCTATGTTACTATCTAGAACTTAGAGAAAAGTATTATTCAATTCAAAAAAGTTGCTTGAAATTATCAATATACCTAATATGAAAAAATAATAATTTTAAAAGGAATAAGAGCTTTGGTAAGATGTGTTAGCCTGGATGTTGTATAAAGACTCTCGTTCTAGGCGTATTTCTAAGCCCGAAATATGATAGTATTCGATGCATCACTTCCCTGGCACTATTAACTAATAATTAACTAAAATTATGTTCCAACTCACGTCATGCTCTCTGGAAATAGAGCGATTGTTGGCGTTATGTTTTGTTTATGCATTTCTAATTTTAGCTCTCATTGAGCTTAGTAACTCGGTCGGCGTTTAACCTACTTCGGCGGAGTGAGTTATGTGATTGAGGATCGGAATTCTTGTAGCTAACATTAGAATAAGATTAGATAACTTAACACGCGTAAGTGTAGTGTGGGACGCCCTCAGACTAGGTGGAGCGATGATCTTTACAGGGTGGCTGGCAAGAGCTGGATGAGAGTAGCCGAGGATCATTCATAATGGCGTGCAGTTAGAGAGGCATATGTCCAGCAGTCACAAATAGGCACAGATCACCTCCACTAGATAGCTAATGTTGATAGTATTATTCGCGACTCAGTTCACCGCGCGACGAGGCACGACGGGGAGAGCGGGTGGGCGTTACCCGCGTCATGATTGGCCGATTCCTAAAGCGCACGTGATCATAGTGATGCGACACATTCATTAGAAGTGTCTAAACCGGTATCAAATATTACTGCTCGTACACAGTTGTACTAAATAGGTATTAATTATAAAAAATATTTAAGGTAAGCAAACAAAGTTATAGCAGGTTACGGATATGTAACTAAAGGCATTAAATGATTTCATATAATATAAAGTTGATAATATTCAAATACAAATACTCTTATTGCACACCTCAAGGAATACCTATACAACACAACATGAGATACATTAAAATAACAGGCAGAGGTAAACGACAGGTGGCCTTATCGCTAAATAGCGATCTCTTCCAGACCACCTTTAGGTAGCGGAGTAGTTGAAAATATACTTCTAGAAATTACCTGGTAATTTATTATTATAATTATTTTGAGGGTTAATAATTAATAAAAATGCTTTTCGACCGACTTCAACAAAAAGGAGGACCTGTAAGTACTGCCGTGCCCCCCGATGTATGTCTGTCCGCGATGATCTGGCGTTTGGCTAAACCGATTTTCAGAAGAGTAATTATTACACTTAGGAGAAGGTTTTGGAATTTAAACCGACTTAATAAAAGAGAGGTCCTTATACGTATGTTTTTCCGAGACTGTAAAATTATTATAATTATATAAATTATTATAATTATATAAAAATTGGGCAAGTGCGAGTCGGACTCGCACACCGAGGGTTCTGTAAAAACACTTTTCATCCTTAAGTGGTTAAGTTAAGTTTGCACCTGGTATGTATAGCGCCCCATACAAATGAGGTGCAAAGTTAACGCAACCAACCCGTTTGTTGTATGGGAGCCCCCCTTAAATATTTATTTTATTTTATTTTTAGTATTTGTTGTTATAGCGGCAATAGAAATACATCATCTGTGAAAATTTCAACTGTCTAGCTATCACCGTTCTTGAGATGCAGCCTGGTGACAGACGGACGGACGGACAGCGAAGTCTCAGTAATAGGGTCCCGTTTTTACGCTTTGGGTACGGAACCCTAAAAAAGTAAAAAAAAGCAAAATACTTAACACATTATCTGCTGTTAACGCACTTCACATTACTACAATTTCATTTCTACGGTTTACAAACGAGTTGACACGGTGGCTATATAGAAAATCCTGTGATGCTGGCTCGTCTGCACAATCGGTTCAGTTCAGGAAATAATCTGATGCAAAAAATAAACGGACAATATAATATATTATCGCGGTATGGTTTACGATCCCAATATCTTAATCCATCTTATGAGTCTTATGACTGGCCCAAAATAGTCACCAAAAGTATTTTAAAAGCAAAAACTAATTCTGAGATCCATCGCATTTCATCCAACTCCATCATCAGGTCCATCTTGTGACACTGGTTCTAATTGCTCGCTAAGAGGAATCGAAAAACCGAAGCAGCAAAAGTCTATGTCAAACCAACTCCGAGATCCGTCGCACTTCCTCCAAGTCCATCATCAGGTCCATCTTGTGTCACCGGTTCTAACGTCTTGCTATTAAAAGGACTTAAAAACTCCAAACAACATGGTAACTCTACAAAAACAAAGTAATATGTATGTGCATTTACCGATTTAATTACAAATTTACAGAAATAAATCAAATCATAATGACAGTATTTACTCAAACTAAAAACATCTACAAACTAAATAAAACTACCGAATTACTACTCTAAATTACTATAATACAAAAATAAAAATAAATATTAATACTTTATTAATAAAATACGCTACAGCCAAAAGTAGATTTGGTATTGTCTGCAGTACATCACTAACGATACACGTGCTTTCGTAAGAACCGGTAGAAAAGGATAGCTCAATTGCATTTTTTACTTGATCAAAAGGGACAGATATGCTTCACTACTTCCGAGCGACGTTCGTTAGTTCCAACTGACCAGTATAAAGAGAGCTCCGGTCTCCGTGGCTAGGAAACATAATTTTTGTTTTATACAGTAAAATTTACTCACCTATGGAATGTTATACCATCTTTATCATAGCTTGAAGTCCTAGAAGTCTTCCCACACCACTTAACGCTACAATTTACCATTTTTCGTTGATATTTGATATTATTTTTCGTTGCCGTACGCACGGGTCGTAAACCTGGACGCAACTAAACGGTGGCGCCCGTGTTGATACTTTTATAAGATCACAGTACCATACCGTTGGTGCGCGCGGGTCGCCTTACATGCTCCGTCTAGTGGGGGTTGTCTGTGCAAATAGGTCATACAGAAATCAATCTACATACAAGCGCGCTCGAGCAAACGCATACATAAATATTGCTCACGGACACGTCAAGTGGACGGCACTCGCGCCCGCACTGGTCTGAAGTGGCCCGAGATATCGTATCCGTGACCAATGTTATGTGTGTTTCCTCGAGCGCGCTTCTATGTAGATTGATTTCTGTACCTATCTGTTTTGTGCAACAGTGGACAAGAATAGGCTGATGATGATGATGAGATAACCTAACAAGGTCGGATATCGCTCGACATATTTCGAATCGGTTCACGATTCATCATCAGCTCGTTTGTGGTGCCGCAGCCGCTGCAGGAGACCATCGCAAGTGCAGACTTCTGGCCGAAGGATGTCATGTTTCCGCGGTTTCGGGGCAATCTGCCGTATTCTACACCAGCCCGTATAACACAACTATACTTCGCGACTCTTGTCGCGCTACATAGCGCTGTCCATCACCCTCTCACATTACTGTACAGAAAGAGATAGGCAATTATCTCGCGCGAGAAATAGTCGCTTCTGACACTTGTGCTAGAGGTGCAGATCAGACCTACTCGCCTAAATGAAACTAGTTGGAGCGGAGCGAGCGAAGCGAGCGAAGCTCCCATGGATCGACTCGAATGGACTTTGTAACAATGCGCAGATCTCAGCGAGTTCTCAACCGATTTTAGAAATTTTTGTTTTAAAATGCACAAATTAAATTTCGCTAGGTCGTGACGAAGAGAAAATTTCGAAAAAAAAAAAAAAAAACTCCGCTCCAATCTATGGTGCATGCTTAGCCGGTGGCTGACTGCATCGACCTAGTTGGAGCGGAGCGAGCGAAGCGAGCGAAGCTCCCATGGATCGACTCGAATGGACTTTGTAACAATGCGCAGATCTCAGCGAGTTCTCAACCGATTTAAGAAATTTTTGTTTTAAAATGGACAAATTAAATTTCGCTAGGTCGTGACGAAGAGAAAATTTCGAAAAAAAAAAAACAAAAAAACCGCTCCAATCTATGGTGCAAGCTTAGCCGGTGGCTGACTCTGCACCGACCTAGTTTTAAGTTTATTGGAGCGGAGCGAGCGAAGCTCCCATGGATCGACTCGAATGGACTTTGTAACAATGCGCAGATCTCAGCGAGTTCTCAACCGATTTTAGAAATTTTTGTTTTAAAATGCACAAATTAAATTTCGCTAGGTCGTAACGAAGAGAAAATTTCGAAAAAAAAAAAAAAACTCCGCTCCAATCTATGGTGCAAGCTTAGCCGGTGGCTGACTCTGCATCGACCTAGTTTATATGTAGTTTTTAGTTCATAGAGCCTTCGTTTGATTATTGTAAGGCTGCGTTTCCACCTGAAATGTGTAGCGAGGAATGTGTTTTTAACCGAATTCAAAAAGGAAGGGTTCTCAATTCAGTTGTTTTTTTTGTTAACCAATAGAAATAGTTGCGCTGAGCGAGGATGAGGAAATAAAATTATTCCATTGGTTAACAAAAACACATCCCTCGTTACACATCTCTGCTGGAAACGCAGCCTAATCCTGTGTAAATAACTTCAATAATAAATAAACCAGGAGCGCCGATCACTCGCGAAGCGATTTCATAATGTATTTTTTATACTCGCGTACTTTATTCTGTCAATTATTATTTCACAGACAAAATCACTATAACGCACTTTTTAATCCTCCAAAATTCTATACTCTATGGTACCCGCTACAGAACTTTAATCTGATTGGTTGAAATTACTTGTCAAAAATTGTAACCAATCACGAGGCACCCGCCATGACCATTGCGATCTTAGAGTAAGGAATATTGCGATAGAGACCGCATTTCTCAAACGATCATGAAATTTTATGAATAAATTCTCAATAAGTATATAGATATTTTTGACAATTTTATTTTACGAAATTTTAAAAAATGGGTTGATTTTGAATAAAACGTGCGAGGACTACAGCTCACGGAGCCAACTCGTATTTAAAATAAATAAATAAATATCGGACAACCTCACACAAATCGACCTAGTCCCAAATTAAGCTCAAGAAGGCTTGAGTTACGGGTACTAGACGACGATATACATAATTTTATTAAAACTTTCGTGAGACATATTTAATTATTGTATTAAGCGGTTTACACTCACGTGAAATTGTCAGGAACGGCCCGACATGTTCGAAACATGTCGGGCCGTTCCTGACAATTTGACGATATACATAGTTATATAGATAAATATATACTTAAATACATAGAACAACCATGACCCAAGCACAAATATTATATTATTAAAAGGGTTAACTTAAAGAACATTCTTAACAAAGACATAACAAGAACAAGTCCATAATGTAAATAAACAAATAATTATTATTAGGGAAAATCATTTTAAATACGATCAATCCCCAAACAGGAAACAGTGATTCCCGTTCATTAAAAAGGAAATAAAAACTGTTTACCATTTATATGAAAGCGGACCATGAATAGCCGGTGATGTAGACAAGCGAAACATATGAACTCACAATTAAATAATTAAGTGTTTAACTGGAATTGTCCTCGGGTCGCCTACGTCATAGGTGCTAATTAAACAATAAGAGGGTTGTAAGCTAAAAATATAATTACTTGAAAGCCTATGTACCCAAATTCTCCAGGAAACAAACGATACCGCGATGCAGAATTGTCATCAAAGTAACACCGCCAACTACCATAAAATTCGACCAACTTAGTATATACACTTACTTAGTGTTTATACTTACTTAGTGTATATACTTACTTATATATATATATATACTTAGATACTTATATTGTGTATACTTAGTAGGACACGAGTGCATGTAAATGTAAATTAATATTTTTACAGTACAGTCACGTTGAGAACATTCATAGAAACAACCATTCAGACAAAAATGTGACGCCCGCAAATGAGGTGTTTTTCCTAAAATTTGAACTTTATGCATCTTGTGTCAAACAATATGTAGGGACAAGTTAGCAACGTCAGCTGATATCCCGGTGCGAGTGCACTGCGGTATGAGCTGACTAAGCAAAGCCCACGACCACGGTAGGTACGGGCCCCGCTAACGCCCGCCCCTTTTAATTTATCGTTAAATTTTCATTTTTTCATGTTCCTAATTAACATTGATTTGGAGTATCTATGCATCTCTTTTACGTGTACCAGTGTAATTAGTTATAACACAAATGTATTATGTAATTGTTTTAAGAATTATTTACGAAAAAATGACTTACTGTTGAGTTTCTTTCGGCTTTCTTCTCAACAGCGGTCTCCTCTTGCGAAATGCCGGTAGATTCACAATCTGACTTGTAAAAGTGCCCCTGTGGCCTACTTACTGAATAAATTATTTCATTTCATTTCATTTCCCACCCTGAACTTAGAACGTGTAACGTCATTGTGAAATATAAATAAGTCGTGTAATATAGTGATTCAGTCAGATTAGCCTTGACTATTATTCAATAGCCTTGACCACGCGCTACCCGCACCTATTATATAGGGTACCAATAGAATAGACCCTAAAATATCAAAAAATTTTGGACATCGGAGTAATCCTCCAAGTCTCTTATCTCTATTATAGCTTAAAATAATGAACAGTAAAATCAAATCCTAAGAACTTATTATCCGTAGGTAAGGTACATTACCTACATACGTGGAGCGGTGAATGTGTGAATGGTTGACTGGTGGAGATTGGCTATGGCATTAAATCCGCCATTTTTACGATAATATGTTCTTTCTTTTGTGCAATAAAGATTAAATAAATAAATACATGTCATGGAGTGCAGGTTTTTGTGGCCTGAACCGAAGGTGAGGGTCATAAGTATGCGAGCTGGGGCTTTACGAATTGAAAACTAATTCGTCTAAAGTTTTACGCCTTCCCTTGACCAGAAAGTGAGTTTTTCTCCCAGAAAAAAGGACAGAAAATCTCACTTACGGCCTAGGGTGCTCTAAATAATAATATCGAATACCTAGTCCATATGTTTGATATCACTCGTCGAAGCAGGCACGTGTCAGAAGTAAATAAGTTTTTAATAAAACTTTCCTCAAGATGGCAGCGGAGTATTAATTAAGAAAGTCTTATAAAGTTTCTTATTAGTTTTCTAACTGGTTTGTAAGATGCGCATCTAGTATTATTTCCCAAGGCACGTTTGTGTATAAATATTTATGAACATTTCAAGAAAAAGTTTTTTAATTGACTGCGAAAAAGGCAAAATAGAATGCTGCGTAATTAAAACCTTGTGTATTTTGTGTTAAATGAAAATCCTAAAAGGAAAATTACTTACGTAAATAATCCTCCAAGTGTGAATCCAGTCTTGCGCACCAAGTTAGTCACAGCTCCTATTAGGTACTTTCCTAAATTAGTCGTTGACGAGAGGGATGCAGCAATACGAAGGAGTGAGATAGTGACTAATTTATGACAGTGTAATAGCCGCATAAGACGTATGTGTCATGGAACTGGGCGCTAATTCGAGTCTACTTTGAGATATCACCAAATGGTAAGTGATAGATATCTCAGGTATCGCCTTTAGCTGTCCCTAACGCGATGTGTGTGATCCGGCTGCATAAAGTGACACATTTTTTTTTATAAAAATAAAAATAAAAAAATAAAAATATTTTTATTACCAAAAACCAAAATTGATACAAACATGATAATATCCATCAGACTCCAAACTAGGCTAAGCCTGTAACTTGGACGTCTGCGGGTGCGAATTAACACATTTAAAGCACTATCCTGGTGTTATTTAAAAGCTACCAAATTTTCTGTTTCGTCATAAGATAGAGTGAGCAACCATTTCTGTACAGCGTTTCAGGCTTTAGATACCGGAAGACACTTTATGTCACACATTTTACAAACACTGTTGTAGGTACACGGGTGGGAGTAAGCTGGCGATTTCCTAGCCATAGCAGACCCAATTGGGGGTAATGGGGCTCTGTAGATCCGTTTTGTCAGCATAACCTCGTGCAGCGCAGAGTTTAGAATACTACTGTGAGTCCGAAACACTGCTTTAAGAATGAAAAGCTGACGCACCCTCAGAACTTTTGCAAGCTGGTATAATAAATCAGTAGAAAATCGACGGGGTTTTTTGCACATAACCTTTAGGACAGCTCTCTGTGACCGTTCGACACGCAACATAAAAGTCTTGCAGGCGCTGCCCCAGACCTTATATAAATAAATATCAGAGAACCTCACACAAATCAACCTAGTCCCAAATTAAGCTCAAGAAGGCTTGTGCTATGGGTACTATTAGGCGACGATATACATACTTATATAGATAAGTAAATACTTAAATACATAGAACATCCATGACCCAGACACAAACAAATATTTTATTTCAAAGGTTCATCACACAAATATTTGCCCTTACCGGGATTCGAACCCGGGACCGTCGGCCCAGTAGGCGGTTGCTTAACCACTGCGCTAACCGCGTCGTCGAATATTATCAGTTCAAGCTAAGTTTGTGCCTGATAAGTTTAATTTAAAATTTCAAAGATCATTTATATAATGTGGCGAGGGTGCAGCTCAGAGGAAGTGACATCGATGATAATTATGCTAAGAAACATGTTTGATCATAGAAAATGTCTAAAACAATCAGCATTTTTGAACGGATAAGGAGCATTAATGAGCATTTCTCAAAAGTTTGTACACTATTAAGAATATAATTTTCCTATTTTGTTACCTTTTTTATTGTGATTTCCAATACATTGATATCAGATTATGTATAATTAAAAAAGTATAAGCATAACACAACCTTAATTACCGAACATAACCATAACATTGATATAAAATTACTAAAATAATTCGCAACAAAATAGGAAAATTATATTGGACTTTAATTTTCTGTCTTAATTGTGTACAAACTTTTTGAGAAATGCTCTAATACGAATCAGTCTCCCTTGGTATGCTTTAGGTACTTAAACCCCGCAGAATATGATATTTTATATGATACTAATTATGAGCGCCATTCCAAGTTTAATTAAGGAATAAACAGGTTTTATAAAAGTTGGAAAGCAGGCGGGACTAGTTAATGAAAGTTTCATGAAGTCTCGCGCTAGTTAGGTAGTTTTATGTTTTCTGATCTAAAAATACGCTGCTTTGCTGTTCGCCACGTGTAAGAGTGATGATTCGATGCATAAGCAGATTATATTTTTACGTCATCATAGGCCATAAGTGGGATTTTCTGCCCGAGGAGAAAAACTCATTTTTATTAAAAGTTAATATTGCCCTACATTTTTTTAACTCGTGACCTTAGCATTCTCTTTCATCGGCTCGAAGTATATTTTATTTTATTCTTTTAGAATTACCTGAAATAGTCTTCGTCATACATTCCAATAAATGAGACAACTTTGATTTTATGATTCTAACAAAATATTTGTTTGTTATTTACAGGTAATACTTCTATATACAAAACTAAGAGAGTCTGAGCTATTTAGGTAAGTTTTTACATTTTTACTTAGACAGCTAAAACTAATGCACGTTTTAAAAAAAAAGTATATAAAGTTTTTTCGTTTTTTTTTAAAATGCTATCTTAGAATTATTAGCACGTTCGAACTTCCCAAACTAAAAAAGTCCCAAAACTCATAAAAACGTTTATAGTAATTAAGAAAAAGATTCATACGAAAACGTGACACTGGGATGGAAATTTTGGGATACTTTTGTTGTATGAGACTGACCCATTATTTTTATTTGTTTCCGAAAAAATTATGTTTTTCTTTCAGAAAAGAAATTTTGAAGCTTATCATACTCAGAATAGTTTTTAGGTTCGAACCTCATACAAGAAAAAAAGTGTCCAAATAGGTTGTAAAAAGCATTCATAGAAAAAAATATATATACAAAAAACACAACAAAAACAAAAACGTGGCGCTCGGGAATGAAAACTTTGAGGCACATTTTTCGTGTCATTAGGTACGAATAATTTTGAAGATGAGCCGAAATAAACGTGATTTTAAAATACTTCACAATGATATAAAATAAAGTACGACGTTTACCAAATGTCTTGCCAATATTATATCTAATAGCGTATGTATAATGCACAAATGGCTACTTAGGTATCTTAAATTTAGCATACTCTAGCATAGTTTTGTTAAAGGCAACGATGACTACCTTTTCTATTATCCAGGCAATTCCAAATAATATTAGTCATTGTAATCGCAATTTAAAATAGCATAATCTGAAACAACATAAAGTTAAAATTACCCTGGTGATGTCTATTTTTACATTCCATCTTGGAGACAGAACTTAATAACAATCAGTGCAAGCGTCGACTCTATTTCCTTTAAATTGGCTCAGCTGAGCGAAATTATAAAAACTTCTGGAAATAGGAACCCTAATAAAAAAGCTAATAAAATCTCGTATCCTTGTAAGTGAAGAAATATAGTCGACGGCTGGGGCTGGCACAGAGTACGGCGGAAGATTGTTCACTAAGCCAGGACAGTAATTCGGGTGTTATTTGAGATATTGCCACATAAACGCTGTCTCCGGTATATCGCCTTTTGCTGGGGTGCGTTACGATCGCTATAACAACTTATGATATAATATTGGTCAATATAACGATCAAGAGATATAAAAAACTAATCATATAATAACATTTGTTAGAATTTCATATGGCATAATATCATATAGCATCATGATCATTTACACTCAAAAGGCTCAAACAAAAAAGCAAAAACAAAGCTCAAGTAATAGAGCCATGCTTAGGTACGACGACAAGCGCAGTGAGGAGGAGTGTTAGGTTATCTTGCAAATATAAACGTTATATAATTATATCAAATGTCTTTTATACTAATTTAAAATATACCCAATGAAATTATGCTTATCGTTGTTATATCAAATGAAATATTATATCAAATGCTGTTATATGTAGAGAAATTATATGAAACGTTGTTATATCCATCATTACACACCCCTTTTACTGTAATTAACTGTTGTTCGTGCTGAGAGTTCCGACGGGCCAATTAGCGACTTTCACAAAGGAAGAGTATAGGCCGAAGGGTATTATGTTCCGGCGTTTCCGTGGACGGCTACCTGATACCTCGAACACGCGTAACATCTAATAACGCTGTTGAAAAATGTGACCTAGTTTAGTTACTTACAATTTTAATACTATGTTAGTTTTAAGGCATGTATCTATGGGCTACGGTTGCCTGAAATAAATGTTTTCATTTCATTTTATTCATTAAAACGCGATGTTTGCGATCGAGCTGCGTATTTCACGTTACTGCCCGCTCAAGTTAAATTTGCGCCTTATTAGTGCTTTAACCCTTGTGCTACCGTGATGTTACACACATTGCGTGAAATAAAGCATTATATTTATTCCGCCAAATCGCCATCTGTATCACTTTTTTTACGCTACGGTCTTTTGATTTTTAGGGTTCCGTACCCAAAAGGGTAAAATCGGGACCCTATTACTAAGACTCCGGTGTCCGTCCGTCTGTATTCAGTAGCCCGTATTTCTGTTGTCGCGATTACATAACATACTAAAAACAGAATTAATTAGATATTTTAGTGGAGCTCCCATACAAAAAACGTGAAGGCCGTTTTTTGGTCTATACTGTCACCAGGCTCTAATTTCATGATAGACAGTTAGGCAGTTGAAATGTTCACAGAATAGATGTATGTAAGTATGTCACAGAAAACAAAAATAGTTAAAAATTATTTACTTGTACGGAACCCTCGGTGCGCGAGTCTGACTTGCACTTGGCCGGGTTTATTTAGGCTACATGTACGGTACGTCAGCTAAAAGTGACTCCTTTGTTTTTCGCTATACCCGCCTGTATGAAGGGTTCCTTACAAATTACACTTCACTTACTTTATGGTCCGCAATTTGTCTTGTCTCCGAGATACAGACTAACAGATTTAAGTACAGATTAAGCTTAAGCCAGTTAAGGTGGAAAGCTAGGAATTTAATTTGGATCCAATCACAGGAGACGGTTTTTATTAAGGTTTATCACGAATTCGTGGAAAAAGGTCGTTGATCGCGTAAAAGGTATTTTAGGTTCAGTTTCAGATGTTTATTTTTTTTAATTAGAAAAGTAATAATGTTATATTAATAGCATTGACAAAATGTGATGTATTTTATGTTACAAATTGAAAATAGCTTTTCTATCTTGTAGAAGATTGTTACAGAATAATAATAGGCTAAGCTCCGTGCACGCCTCCCAAAAGTCTGGGACACCATTGTCCCGTGAAAGGGTGCGACATACAAATAATAATAAGACATTTATTCATTCTGTACCTATGTATAGTTTTGGTTTTGGCTTAAGAAGCCTTATTCGTTTTAAAATTTATATTTTTCTTATTATTACAAGTATATTCATAATTTAAACCAACTTTTTGAAATGAGTACTACTTTCCCTGTTCTATATAGTGACATATCTATTTCATGCTTTCATTTCGTGCAGTCGAAAATAATTAAAAAAACCTGTTATCGCGTGAACTTAAAAATAAATAAAAAATGTATAGGTTTCTAATATATACCAATAAATTGCAATAGCCCTGTTCTAAGAAGTACAATTGAAATTATGTTAAGAAACATCTTTGATCATAGAGAAAAATTACTAAAACCATCAGCATTTTTGAACGGAGCCTTAAGCATGTATAATAAATAGCTCAGTTGTATAGTATACAAAACGATGTAAAGGTTGACGGTTCAGGTGATGCCAGTCTATTTACAGATTTTACAGTAGAGTGGGTACAAAATTTGGAAGACCATTAATTACATTATACCATGTGGGCCCTGTAACAGGAGCAAAAAATTAAAACATAGATTTTATTCGTCAAACTGAACAACATCTGTTCAGCAATTTTTATTTAAATACTGTTTTCATATGTTAATTTTTTCAAACAAAGTAAATAGCATTTTCAATGTATGTACGCCGTCCAACATTGGCATCGCCTTAGCATAGCTGTCACTTTACTAAATATCTAATATTTTGCAATACATTGCTTCTTTGAATAAACTTTATTTTACAGTTTTACAATATAAATGAGTTATTTTTTAAAGTTGATTAATAAATGTTGTTCAGTTTTAGGGGGCCCACCTGGTATATATTTTTTCGATAATCCTCGCTGTACAGATCTACAAACGGCAGGTCATTAATTTTTCTTTACCATGGTTTTTAGAAAATGTTTTTGTTTTTTTTTTTATGTTTTATTATTGCATCGCGCCGGTCGATAACGCTCAGTGCAATTATGTTAACTTGCTCGTATCTAAAATGTGCTTAAGAAATTAGTTTATATTTATTATTATTGCGGAATGTAGCATCGAGACAAACGAACGGTTTGACGATGCCATTAAATAAAATGTAATTTTGTTTGTACTTAATTGGGAAATAAATAAATAAAAAAATATATTTTTACAGTTCGCAATAAAATTGGCTATTATCTTGATTATTGAGCCATCTCTTTCAATACTTTGTTGATCTTAAACTTAAAGTAAAATTTTATTAGATATGTCACGCCCGTTATACGGCCGAGATAAAGCCGAAATATTCCTAAATTAGGGATAAGATAACGCTATGCTTTATCGAATTACGACCTTGAATCCTGTAACTCCTTCCAAATTGACTTGACAACTGAAAGCCATCGACCTGTCACAATAGATTTGCAGAACTTTTTAACCGAAACATCATTATATTTCCGTATTCAATGAATGCGGAATTTCACCGGAGAATTGTTATCGATTACAATAAGACATGTTTGGGACTTTTGACAGACGTAAACCTTGATTTATTTTCCCGTTATATTTCACAGTACTTCGAAAAACACTCAAGTGTAGAACGTTTTAAAAATATAGAGTCATGATAAAATGCAAAACATCTTTTATTTTTATACATTAAGACAAGAATTCCCAAAAAATATACAGATAAAAAATTAACAACATAACATGTCAAGTACGTGTTGATATTGCGCACCGAGGGCTCCATAAAACTATGAAAGTACTGAATATCGATCCAGGGAAAAGATTTTACCCCATACGAGTACATCGAGATATGTCGCGATTGGTTAGCCAACTGCAAATACGTTAATAAGCATTTGTAATGTACGCACAGAAAAATGTGTTATGTAACTAATGAAAGAATAAAAAGATAATCTGTACTGAGGGACAAACTTAATTTTGCCGTTTGAAAACTCTTATCCCGATACAACATAAATAGGAGCATAAACGGACTTATCTTCACTGCTCCAAAGAGTTGCAGACCTAAGTATTTGATATTACCTTCACGTGTTGCTGAGAAAAGT
Organism: Apotomis capreana; assembly: GCA_947623375.1. Taxonomy (NCBI): domain Eukaryota; kingdom Metazoa; phylum Arthropoda; class Insecta; order Lepidoptera; family Tortricidae; genus Apotomis; species Apotomis capreana. Next base: position 8,653,104 of record OX392520.1, read on the forward strand.
CTTGACAGACTGACTACATCCTGACCGACGGACAACAAAGGGATCCTATACATATTTTCCTATACATATTCCGATTTTCCCAATGAAAATTAAGTGGCTATAGAGTGTGAAAACGGCCTTACTTGTCCTTTGTTAGTAATTAGGCCTTTACACGTGGTGCATCGTCTTTGAACTTCAATTTGGTGCCGTTACCAGGATTAATAGATCAAATTTAAGCCCTTTGATATACCAAGACCACGTCAAACACTAGTTATCATTGACTATCGGGAGAGGATTGGCAGTTCACGGTCTATTGCGGTGAGCGTTAATCAATATGTTTGCTAAGGAGATTAATGCTTGTTATACCGTATGTGGCCTGTACCAATAGATTAAAACAAAAGTTCAGACTTTTAAAGTGAGGAAAATTAGTTTCGCAACTTTTAAAATGTACCTTTTTTAGGGTTCCGTAGTCAACTAGGAACCCTTATAGTTTCGCCGTGTCCGTCTGTCTGTCTGTCTGTCCGTCCGCGGCTTAGCTCCGTGATCATTAGTACTAGAAAGCTGAAATTTTGTATGAGTATGTGCATGTATCACGCCAACAAAACGGTAAAATAAAAGCTAAAAAAAACTTTTTTTCGGGCACCTCCCGTACACCTACGGGAACCTAAAATGGGGGTGGTTTTTTTTTCGTTCCGTCTTTGAACATAATTTTTTGATAAAGTCAGCAGTTTTGTAAATATTCGCTCCAGAAATCCAAAAAAAATAGCCCCCCCACCCCTCTAACTTTTCAACCACGGGTCAAAAAAATTATGGAAAAATTCATAAAAATGAGACCTTATAAGCACTTTCAAAGAAAACTATATATTGAATAAAATAGGTCGAGCCGTTTTTGAGTTATCGCAAAAATTCATAATTTTCTTTAAAATGACGTAAGTGCCGCGCGGTGACCTTATATTTCGAACGTTACACATATTAGTTAAGTGCCAAACTGTATTAAAACATTTCGCTCAATTTGGCGCGTAAAATCGATAACTTCCAGAAGTTACTTAATAAAGTAATTAGGTATAGCTACTCTGGCGTTCACGACCTTTTTATAGAGCTTGAAATCTTTCTCGTAATTTAAACCCCGGGCTTAAAATAAAACCGCTGTTTTAAGACCGTCTATTGTGAAGGATGGGCAACTACGGAACACTACACTGAGTGTGGCATGACATACTCTTGGCCGGTTTTTATGTTTCCGTACCTCAAAAGGATGAGTAGTACCCGTTGAAAACGAAATTTCACTTTGTTGTCCGTGCGACTGATTGTCAAGTTCCTTCATCTCGGGAATGCGTAGAGGTATCGAATCGAAATTAAAGCCAAATACCGAAGTCTACAGTTCCTTGAAAATAAAGTAGAAAAGAAAAAGATACGGCGACAAAACATTTATATATTTTAGACTCGACACTCTCAAGTGGAACACAATTTATAGAGTATTTTCCGTTGACCTAGAACTATAAAATTGGTCAAGAAATATCGATTTACACTACAAGATATAGGGAAAAATCTGAAAACTATACATTTGTAATTAAATCATAAAAAATATAGTCTTTCTTTAAAATACGTAATATATACGTCAATCATCGAAGTAAAGCAACGGTATACATTTGGTACGGAACCTTATGTACGGATTTTCCAAATTTCATGTGAATCCATCCAGCCGTTTCGGCTTGGAGAAGTAATATAAACATACACACATTTTTTTTTATACGACGGTGGCAAATAAGCATTCGGCCTATGAACGCTTGCGATGCCAGGGGCACCACACAGGACCCTTTAAGAAAGGGGCGTAAATATAAAATTAGTATATATTGAAGTGAAGAAAATAAATAATTACTCGGACTCCGAGTGGGTCCCACTAAACAGCATCCGGCGTCGTGGTAGACCTCGTAGGAGATGGCGAGACGAACTTGACGCCTTTCACCGAGACTGGTGGGAGATTGCTCGGGACAGGGACGCGTGGAAGAATGAGAGGGAGGCCTTTGCCCAGCACTGCAGTGGGACAATATAGGCTCATAAATAATAATAATACTCGGACTCCATAGCTTAGTGAACAAAGCGCCTGTGTGACGCGAGTTCGAATCTTGCTTGTAACATGTGGCAAAACACTCTGACGAACAAATCAATTAAGTCTAGCCACCGTCGAGGTATTCTTAGAAAAATACAAAGCCTTACAAGCCTTGTCATAAATTCAGATATCTTGTACAATAAAATACCAGACGGGATTCTGATATGTGTTCCTTTGTACGGCTGGAGCCGGCAAAAGGGTCAGCTTTTTCAGGGCATCTTTCTAGAGCGTTCTATACAACTGGCGTAGGGTTGTCAAATAACATTGTATTATTTTGAAGATTTACAATTTTGTCATTAGTTCGGCGTGGTTTTCTAGAATGTGACTAAGTCCATTGGAGCATATTCATAATACTAGGGAGTGACACTTAATTTGGTGACGTGAAATTTTAATTTCGGTGAAATTTCGCAATTTTGTTGGCTATATGTTATACTAGCGACCCGCCCCGGCTTCGCACGGGTGCAATGCTGATAAATTATGCATGTATTATACATATAAACCTTCCTCTTGAATCACTCTATCCATTAAAAAAAAACCGCATCAAAATCCGTTGCGTAGTTTTAAAGATTTAAGCATACAAAGGGACATAGGGACAGAGAAAGTAGTGATAGTGATAAAGCAAAGTATTTCAAAAAAGTTTGATGATAAACCGTTTTACCCTATTTTAATTATGACTATTAAAGTGCTAAAACGTTGTCGCAGTTGGCTAATAATATAATTACACAAAAAAGTCCACGAAAGTTGGCACACATTTAGACTTGTTGAATTTCACCCATATGGTCCAAAAAATGTCATATAAGCTTAAAAACTACTTAGTTAATAGTTATAGAGAAGAATAGAAATGGAGAAAAGTAGCAAATGATGAAAATAATAGGTAAGCAAAAACTGCTCCAGAAGAAAAAATACGGTTTGGTCTTAAAAACAACCTATTATATACATAAGATACTTATTTATTTTATTTATATAAGTGTCTCGGCGCCCAGTACGAGTTTATCCCTTTTGGCGTCGAGACACTAGGTCCGTGGGGTAGGGCTGCGCGTGGGCTCCACAAGGCGCTAAGCAAACGCCTAAGGGAGGCAACCGGTGACCCTCGCGCAGGCAGCTTTCTCGCGCAAAGAATTGCCATCGCAATACAACGCGGGAATGCTGCCTGTGTGATGGGCACGCTGCCAAAAGGCCCATATTTTTTTATAATTCTTTATAATAGTTTTAGCCACCTTTTAGTATAAGTTTATTTGTTTTTTTTTTATGTTTTCTTGTAAATAAATTTTTCTTATTTAATAATATAATAAAATGTACGAGTGCATGTGTCAGCCCTTTAAGCAGCCGTTTACACCAAGACGATATGTGTCGAGACGAGCTTGCTTTAAGCATTTAGTCCAAATATATTGGCAATAAATATATACTAAAATAAAATCGTAGAAAAATCCTAATGTAGTGCCAACCCTAGGAGCAGGTGTTTACACAGCAACGATACATTTCGAGACGAGCTTGTCTTAACAAGTTCGCGGGCAGCCTTTGTGTATTTTGTGTTCCGCCACAGGAAACTGAATAAGCTCACTTAGTAGCCTAATCAGATCTGACTTCCACATTCGTAGTCAATCCATGAGACATAAACTCCTATGTTAATAGCGTCTCCACGCCTTACGATCAATCATATCGCATTTTACACACACGACTTATAAAATACAGTTCTCATGCGGGTATTGTGAAGATCAAAAGAGAGAATCTTTTCATACCTCGGATTCAAGAAGCATTCTTTGAAACGCGTTAAAATAGTAGTATAAAGCATTTAGTCCGTTAAATATATTGGCAATAAAGATATCGTCGGGGATAGTGCAATACCACGTAAGTAACAAGTGTAGATACGAATAAATATTCAAACAAATGCTAAGCATTTTATTGAAATGAGAACTTTATCGACAGCTGTTATTTACGCGGTATTGCACTATCCCCGACGATATACTAAAATAAATAAACTCGTGGAAAAATCCTAATGTAGTGCCAACCCTAGCAGCAGATCTTTACACGGCAACGATACGTTTCGAGACGAGCTTGTCTTAACAAGTTCGCGGGGAACCTTTGTGGCTTTAGTGTTCCGCAACACCAGGAAACTGAAACGCACGCGTCGGATCTATATTTTATCTAGATCTATTTTTATTTTTCCTAATATCTTTTGTCATAATGATATGCTAACTTTATATGACAGTAGCTGCGCCGTAAATGCTCATCCCACGGGAACACTAATTTTTTTCAGAAAAATTAGCTTATAAGTATAATAGTAGAGTTGCTAAGCCGCGAAATTGTGCGCATCGGGTTACAATCATGAAACTTCTACCACCCATAGAGCGCTCCACGGTGATTATTTTCAGATGTGGAGGGAAGTCAGATTCGTCCCCTGTGTGGTGGGAGAGCGGGGTGAAGAGGACCAAGTACTGTTCTTTTTCTTTTTTTTATTACTGATCAGTTAAGGCTATCAGGGCTTGCGCGACATCGTTTTCGTATAAAATAGATATTAATTTTTTATGATATTTAAGAATAGTTTCATATAAAAATTTGGGTTTATTGCCGAAAAGGTAAAAATCACAACAAGTTTTTTTTATTCAGAACGATAAATTAGTTATCTTTCCTGAATATTTACAATTTAAAAAATATTACTAAACAGCAAATTTAATCTTGTTTTTAAAAATGTATACATATTGGGCACATCTGATACAAAAAGTACCTTGAAAAAAATGTTGATGTTAAGCTTAGCCTGCGTGTTCTAGTACATTTTGCTAAGTCGCGAAATTGTGTACATCGGGATACAACCACGAAATTTCTACCACAGATAGAGTATTCTGCGGTGATTATTTTCAGATGTGGAAGGTAGTCAAATTCGTCCCCTGTGCGGCGGGAAAGTGGGATGAATAGGACAAAAGAGTCCTCTTTTTCTTTTTATATTACTGATCAGGTAACGCTAGTAGGACTTGTGTCGTGTCGTTTTCGTGTAAAACAGATATTAGAAATTTATTTTTTATGTTATTTATTCATAGTACCATATAAAAATATGGTTGTATTTCCGAAATTGTAAAAATCACAACAAGTTTTTTTTATTCAAGGAGATAAATTAGTTATATTTCCTAAATATTTACAACAAAGAAAAATATTGCAAAATAGCAAATTTAATCTAGTTTCTAAAAATATATAAATATTGGGCACTTTTTATACAAACAGTAACTTAAATAAATTGTTGATGTTGAGATTAGCCCGTGTGCTCGTGATACATTATCAAAAAAATATTTTGTTTTAATTACATTAATTTGTTTTTCTAGGACGTATATAGTAAATATTATATGTAAAAGCATGTTAATAATCATTATTTAATGTATTTAATAAAGCGAAATAGGATGCGTTCGGAAATTTACGTTGGTTACGCCGACGTAAAGATATATTTTAAGCTACTGTTTGTATGAGAAGTGCCCAACATGCAAATATAAAAAAAAAAGCAGATTAAATGAACTTTTTGAAATAATAATAATAATTAGAAAATGTTCACGAAATTGAACTAATTTACCTCACTGAATAAAAAAACTTGCTGAGATTTTTACCTTTTCGGCCATTTCACCCATATTTTTTTATGAAACTATACAAAAATAACATAAAAATGAAATTCTGATATTTGTTTTACACGGAAACGATACCAAACACGTCCTGGTAGACTTAACTGACCAGCAATAAAGAAAGAAAAGAGAAAATCTTGGCCGTATTCACTCCGCTCTCCCGCCTGACAGGGGAAGAATCTGACTTCCCTCCACATCTGAAAATAATCACCGTGGAACACCTTATCTGTGGTAGAAATTTCATGGTTGTAACCCGATGCGCACAATTATGTTAGAAAACAGCGGACTAACAACTCTACTATAATAAGTATTTATATAAAAGTAGCCTATGTGTTAATCAAGGGTGTCAGCTACCTTCATACCAAAATTTATCCAAATTGGTCCAGCTGTCTGAGTCTGAAGAAGTAACAAACATACACATAAACAGACTCACAAACTTTCGCCTTTATTAGTGTAAAAATAAAAATGATTGTGTACAAATCAATATAAAAGTTATTTTTGACTTGCGATCTTCTCAGATTGATAAATATTTTGTAACAAAGGCATGGATTCTAAAAAAAAATGCACTTAGCAGTTGCCGATTGACAGAAATTAATAATTATGTCCATATTTTTTTTTTATTGTATTTTCATATGATCAAATATATGATTCGGACCCGAAATTTTATTCCCATTCTTAAAGAAAAATTGTGGTGGTTTGATCTTCAGGACACTGATCTTATATTCAAACTGTAGATTGGTGATTATTTCCTCGCATATTTGGAGAAAAGCACTATACGTGCCTCGGCGGCATGTCCGTTCGTGGATTCGTATTAATTGAAGAATTCAGCTACGCCTCGTCCTTCAAAATCATACTCAACCACGAACCGACTTTTCCCGACCTCTGCAGTGATATACTATTAAAACCCACCCTTTTCACATTAATGTACAGTGATAAAGTCCTAAAACTTTGATACAGGTGCCCCCAACTGCTTCAACCCACACTTAACTTCCAAATTGATTCCGAAAAGGTCCGGACAGGTACGTTTGTTTTTCCTCCCTTATTCTATTAAAACTACCCTTGTTCCAACTAAATCACTACTCACCAACTGACTTTCATCTTGACAGGGAAGCGCTCGTAATAGTTGTTGATTCTTTTGGATTATTTGGTTAGTTACGGCCGTAGAAAGGTGGATTAATTTACAAGTTTGTTTGGTTCTTTTATGTATTAGATTGGTTTCAGTTTAACCTTTTAACGTTACAATCTTTCAAGCCCTAATTCGATAGCTTTTATAATTAGAACTTTTTAAAGTGAATAATACTTTTCCCTGGGTTCTAGATAGTGACATACGAGCTATTTCACGCTTTTAATTGCGTGCAGTGCAGCGAAAATAAGTTGAAAAACCCAGTTTTCTGAGTGAATTTCGTAAATTTCGAGTAGTTTTTCAAACAAAAATTATCAATGAAAAATTCAAACTGTAGGTTTCAAATAGATACTCGTACCAATAAATTGCAATAGCCCTGTTCTAAGTAGTTTGATAATATGTTAAGAAACATGTTTGATTATGATAATAGACAAAATTTTATAAAACAATCAGCATTTTTTAATGGCTAAGGAACATTAAAACTCGAAACTACCAGCAGACAATAGAAGAGACGGTGTTCTATTTCTTTCGTCGGATGTTTCATATAGCCGAATTTTCTCTTCGCAGAATAGACATGTTGACTAATTTTTTTTGAGGATGTCAATCGATTCTATTTTTTATTGCGATCAAATGTCTATATGAGACTGACTACACTTAAACTGCTCTAAAAGTCAGAAATGACCGTCAAAGTTCAACATTCCTACGTAGCGCTCCATACGAATGGCGACCAGGCTAGTGACGTCACAGGCCGGTATAATAAAAGGCCAATAATTGTATGGAGAAATTAAGAAATTACAAAGTGCGTTTAAGTTCATGGTTGTCATACAATTATTGTTTTGTAAAATTATGAGGATTCTGAAAACATTTTCAAAATTTCTTTTTGATTAAAAAAAATATCATTAAATTTGCGTTCCTTTGAAGTCACATATTTCCAAAAAGATAGATTTTTCTGGATTTATTTTCTTTGTTTCGTGATATATTAGCAAATTGTATTCATATAACTACAGTACGCTGTAGAATTCAACATCAGTCAACATGTCTATTTTTCTTTCATTGTAGTCATACCTACATTTACCATAATTGTTGCAAATATCATCCTCTCCTCCTATCCTATAGATTAGGTTAGGTTTGTTTTATAAAAACCCCAAATAGTTTATGGTTTCCCCAAGTAGCACAACTGGGTCTAAATAGCTCGTATATCATATCTAATTAGATGCTTAAGTGAAATTTACCACCATGACTAAGTGCTATATAGGTGGCAAGAACCCTTATGCCACCAGTATAGATGTATGTGTTTGATTTTGTGAACCACTCGAAACTCATTCGTAAGCTTGAACGTCATGGTGTAAGAGGAAAAGCGCTTGATTGGATCAAGAGTTATTTAGAAGACAGGATACAATGCACAGAGATTAGCAGGTTTTCTGAGTCCAAGCATTCTATTTTAAAGTCAACTTATAGATCACAGTATAAAGTTAACCAGACAGGGGTTCCACAAGGCAGCATCTTGGGACCACTCTTATTCTTACTCTACATTAACGATTTACCAAATGCAACATCTCAGAAATGTATCATGTTTGCAGATGATACAACACTAGTTATTAAATGTAATAGTAAATTGACATTCGAACAGGACATAAATAATTCTTTAAATGACATTATTAATTGGTTAAATATGAACGATTTGAAAATAAATATTAATAAAACTAAATGTATGCAATTTACTTCTTATAATTCTAATTCTGCACCAATCTCAATCAAATATAATAATGATAATGTAAATGAAGTGGCTTCCTATGATTTTCTTGGTATTTTAATTGACAGACACCTGAATTGGAAAGACCATATAGAAAAGGTTTGCGGTAAGTTAAATCGTTTTGTGTTTGCTCTCAGAAGACTGAGAAATACTGTGTCAATGGAAGCGTCAAAAACAGCCTACCATGGCTATGTGTCATCTGTTCTTCACTACGGTCTAATTCTGTGGGGTAACTCTGTGGATGTGGATAGAGTATTTAAAATCCAGAAAAAATGTGTCAGGGCGATTTGTAATGTGCGGGACGATAGCTGTGTGCCCTTATTTAAAACACTGCGCATACTCCCCCTACCTTGCCTTTATATTAGGGAAGTATGCGTTTTTGTTAGCACTCACCAATCATATTTTAGGAAGAGAGGTGAAGTTATACACAGGGAAACCAGGAAAAAAGTTATAAGTTGGTATACAAACCACGAGCAACCAAAGCTGTGTACCGCAAGAATGCTTTTAACATGTGCATAACTTTATACAATAGCCTTCCTGAGGAGATCAAGCTACTTGAAGGAAATAGTTTTAAAAATAAACTCACCGCTTGGCTTCTAGAGCAATGCTTTTATAGTGCAAATAGCTATTTAAACCGTACCTGACTTTTAAAATTTAATTCTATTGTTATTTTGGCTTATTTATTATTATTTCCTTTATTAATTTGAATTATTATTATTTTCTGACATTGTATTTAATTTAATTTCATTTAATTTTTACTTTTTGTTATAATTATTATTTAATTTAATTTCAATTAATGGAGCGCGCTCAAATGTTTGCACGCCTGCTTGCAGGCAGAATACATGGCCGAGGAACGTTTATACGTACCTAATATTAAGATCTGTTATGTGAAAACTGTATTCATGCAAATAAACAATTTTGAATTTGAATTTGAATTTGAATTAGAACCAAAAGGAGAAAAATTGCAGCCTATTTTTGGTGCTAAATAGAATCCATAAGAGATCTCACAATTACCTTAAGTGGTAATTAGAACTATGGGTGAAAGTTATGCGCAGTGAACGAATGAAAACATTTCAGTTCGGTCAATGAGTGATAAATGAGTCGCCAAAATTATCTTTGAGTGGCGAGGCAACTGTCAAATTGTGTTTTATTAAAAGTAATACGTGATCTGCCATATTCATTTTGGATTTATATGTCTGCTTGATTGTGATTAAAACTTTACGTTATACAAGCATTGAAATAAGCACGAATTCTACTATGTTTTCTTTGTAAATTTCGACGCGCCCTTCATTTGATCAGGAATATTAAAAAAGAGAGTGCTAAATTAAATAAGGAATAGATACTGATAAGAAATAAAACTGTTAAAAACCTGACCTAATGATTGTAGGTTACGAACATTTTTACAGATTCCAACAAATTAAAATCTAGTTCTTTCATAAGCGCGAAATAACATCCACCAACATTGAAACTTTCTAAACTAAACCCATCTTTTTAGCTACATTTTAAAGTCTGCTTTCCTTTGGTTTGTACTGTAGCATACTTTACGACCTCCACTATGTGTTTGATGTATGTTTTTGGGACGGTTAATAGACTAACCGGTTTAATTTTAGAATCTATTTATTTTTTCTCAAGCCACGTGTTCTTTTCGTCGTTATTTACTGCTTCGAAATATGTTCGGTTACTGGGAATTGGTTTTTAAATGTTTCCTCGATGACGTATTCTCCTGTGGCGTCACTCATCTTGCCTTTTGGTCGTGTTCAAATAAGTTTCCGTCATAAAGTTTTTTTGAGACATGCTTATTGCCGACTAACTGTATTTCCTTACAAAAGCGTTTATTAGTCATTAAATAGCAATCGAACCAGTAATTTATTCCATTTTGTCACATTTCACCTGAATTTCACACAAATTCAAATGACTGACTGTTGAGTTTCTTTCGGTGTTTCTTGACAACAACAGTGGTAGATATCCTCTTGTGAATTTTCTTTCTTTTTTTTTAATTAAAAAGTTAATTATTTTGTTATGACATTATTTCATTTCACAACTTTTAGGCAACCATTATTTTAAGTACTTGTGTGTAATCATTCACCTCCACTATCGTGGAGATACCTATATCTAAAGCTTGGAGAAAAATGTTACGTAGACAAAGAACAGTGGCGACGTCGTGTGCTGTCGGTGAAATGAAGAGAATGCCTTATTTCTTTGTTACGCCCTAGTTATTTCTGCTGGTGCAATTCACAAGCTTCCGGCTGTAAAAAAATAAAGTAAAGCCAACATAACATGAAAAGGTGCACTTATTACACACAAGTGACGGCTCTGCTTTTAGTATTTGATCGGATAAATAAGTTGCGCGATCGTAACCACGTGATCGTGACTGTTACCATTCCGCTACAGGGGCGCTTTTGTGAGAATCAAAAGAAATCTCCTGTAATCTTTGAACTAAAACTAAATTAAATCTTCTAGTAGTTGACTCAATCGCAAGTTCAATAGTCTCTTTGGAGGTTGAAGTTTAAGACTTAGAATTCATGCTAACGAAGAGAAACAGCACTACACTTCATCTGATAATGGTAGCAACTGGGTTTAATAAGACTTACACTCCATGCTAGTGAAGATAGACAATATACCAGCACTACACCTGCTAATGATGGAAAATGCGGGCCTATGATGGTTGCTTTTATCACGTGATAAATAAGTGACAAAGCATCCGTTACGTTTTGACAAAACGCGAGTGTGAGTGACAGATGCTTTGTCGCTTATTTATCATGTAATGATTGCAACCATCATAGGCCACCTGGCAACCAGCCTACAGGGTCACAATTGTGAGAGCAATATTCCCTTTCAAGGTTGAAGTTTAAGACTTGGACTCCAAGCTAGCGAAGTAGACACAACACACCCGCACTGCATTTGATAATAGTGGCAAGCGGCAATGAGCAGCCTGTAGGGGTCACAATATCCCCTATGAAGATTGAAGTTTTAGTAAGACTTATACTCCATGCTAGTGAAAAAAGACAAGACACCAGCACTACACCTGATAATGGTGTGTGGAGTAGTATGTAAGTGCTTATATATAAACCAAGTGAGACAAAATTAAATCAATATTCGATCAATGAAGACGTTTTATTGTTTTATTACATCCTCCGCGCCCGTCCCTACATGGCGATCCTGCCAGCTCGGGAAGTGGTGTCGCGGACTTGTGATTGTTCAACAAGTGAAAGATAGACTCTAAAAATGGTTGCAATTCATAGTCAGGTCTTGCTGAGACTCGAAGAGGACCTCTGGGATTGCGTTTATTTTGGCCGTGTTGCTGATATTTGTCGTGATTGTAAGGTGGGAACTGGCAACCAGCCACTAGAGACACAGCCGCAATAACAATATTCTCTTTGAAAGTTGCAGTTTAAGACTTAGACTCTATGCCGGCGAAGAGACACTACACACTCGCACTACATCTGATAATGGCAAGTGGCAAGTGGTGACGCTGCCTGTAGGGTCACAATATTCCCTTTGAAGAGTAAAGTTTAAGTAATACTTACACTCCATGCTAGTGAAGATAGACAACTCACCCGTACTACATCTGATAACGAAATGAAATGAATTAATGCGGTTCGCTCACCTAGGTCCAATTCCCAAAATGTTCAGTTTCGGGAAGTCTATTGTCTGAATGGCCATTCCTCAAATATCTATGTAATTGCTCGAATTTATAATGTATTCAGTAAAGGCGCTTAAAGCCAAAAGTTATATTGTGATACCGGCATTTCCAAAGAGGAGACCGCTGTTTAAAAGAAAGCCGCATTAAACTCGACAGTAAGCCGTTTTTTCGTAAATCATACTTAAAACAATTACATTTATGTTATAACTAATTACATTGGGACACATAAAGGAGAGATGATAATGGTAGCATCTGGCAAAGAGCCTGCAGGGTCATAATCGTGAGAGCAATATTCCCTTTCAAGGTTAAAGTTTACAACTTGGACTAATAATGGGGAACAGTGAACCAGCCTCTAGGGACACAACCGAAAGAATAATATTCCCTTTCGAGGTTGCACATTAAGACCTAGACTACATGCTAGCAAAGATAGACAACTCACCAGCACTACACCTGATACTGGTGATAATAGTGGGAACAGGCAACCAGCCGGCAGGGTCACAGTTGTGTGAGCAATAGTCCCTTTCAAGCTTTAAGTTTAAGACTTGGAGTCCATGCCAGCGAAGAGAGACAACACACCCGCATTACATGTGATAATGGTGGCAACTGGCATCCAGACTCTAGGGCTGTCACATTCTAGAAATATAAGAAAAACACTCGCAAATAAGCTGGTACGCAATTGACAGATCGATTTCATTTTATTACAATAGTTGTACTTTTTTTACCTGTGAATGAAGTTTATAAAGTACGTAGTACGTATTTAACATATTTCGACTCGTTAACGTATTTTTTCATTATTTTAACAATTGATCAGTGTGTCAAATATCTCTTTTTTTTCGTAAACTAGGAAGTGCTTCTCACCAGCTACATACTAAAGTTTACTGTAGCTCTATCCACAGCCTGTTTGGAAGAGATGTCAATTTTATGATGGGGCCGCCTTAAATATGGAAGAAATCCCATAAAGGGATAAGTTTGCCTTTGTACATATTTTGTTTTATTGTAAAATATATTTAATTTTTTGTGTACATTAATGTGTTTTCATACATACATATAATTGTTTATAATTGTTTGTGACCGGTATTCCAACACTGGCTACAGTCAGACAAACTACAGTTGAATGGCAGAACATGCTTTTAAACATCTTTCCTGCCTCATGCAATCCTTTTTCAATAAATAAAACGCCCTTACCTTTCAGACCTGTCACAAAGCTAACAATTGCAAATGCATTTTCATAGAACGAGCAACCTCCGAGAGATTCCCTTGAAAGCAATATCGCGCAGGTGCCACCCCTGACGGTTCGCGGGAAAGTGTCCAGACTTGCAGGAGTAAAATTCAGAGCCCGTGCTTTAAATGCGCTGAAAAATGCAACCTTTGTGCACAAGGGGCATATATTTATAATATGACCTATGTCTCCATAAAGACGAAACATAAATTTGAAATTGACAAATTCATGCAGTAAACTGTTATTTCTCAACTTATTTTAGACTTCACGCAATTAAAGCATGAAATAGCTATGTTACTATCTAGAACTCAGGGAAAAGTATTATTCACTTTCAGAAGTAGTTTGAAATGAAATTATCAACATAGGTATTTGTCATTATATGAAAAATATATATTTTGAAATGTATATTATATATATATATGCCTACCACCCTCTTTTTTTGTCGGCTCGGGGCGCATACTGACACGTCCTGTTTTCAACTCGGCCAAAGATTCAAAAATAATTAGTGTCCGTGTCATGTGTCCAAAGAAATATAAAACTTGTAATAAAACGTCAAATATAAGACTTTTCCGACGCTAAGTGACACTTTGGAGATCGCGTAAAACGTTATAGTATATCCTTGAAAGCAATAAGGTGCAGGTGCTGCTTTGATATAAGAAATTGGCAAATACTTTCAAGATACCTATTCTTGAAAGTGTTTGCCAATTGGTGTCGAGTCATTGAGTTTTATTTATACAAACTTTATTGCGCAAATTAGAAAAGTAAAAGTACAAATGGCGGACTTAATGCCACAAGGCATTCTGTACCAGTCAACCATAAGGCCAAACGGAAACTAGCAATCATTAAAAAGTCCTTGCTAAAAACATAAAATGAGACAAAAGTCAAAAGTTAGATACAATACAAATATTTACAGAAATACAAAAATGTATGTACCTTTGTAAAACGTTGAAAACTTATTGGAGAAATGTAAAAGCTGAATTTTAAAACGTATTGCAGTTAAATGTTTAGATGAAGATCATGAAGCAAAAAATAGATCAATAGTACATTACATACCTACCTAGGGCGGTGAATTTGATGTCTTCGGTTGCAGAGTTTTGTCTATACCTACTCACCCGGCAAGCTCTTCTTTCCCGGCGTCTGCAGTAATGTACTATTACTATAGTTAGCGCCAACAAGGGCCTAGAAGCCCCACTATTGACTTACAAAAACTCACAGAACGTGTGTCCGCTATGACGGGTATCAATGTTGTATTTAATATTAAATTGTTACGTATTTAATAGTCCACCTAAAAAAAAGCGGTGGTAGCCTAGTGGTTAGGGCATGCGACTTTCAATCCGGACGTCGTGGGTTCGAACCCGGCCCGTACCAATGAGTTTTTCGGAACTTATGTACGGAATGTCATTTGATATTTACCACTCGCTTTTCGCTGAAGGAAAACATCGTACGGAAACTACCTAAGCCCAATAAGGCCTATTTTCCCCTCTGGGTTGGAAGGTCTGATGGCAGTCGCTTGCGTAAAAACTAGTGCCTAAGCCACATCTTGGGATTTAGGTAGCCGACCCCGATTGAGAATTCACTCTCTACAAAGATATGGGACAAAGGCTAGGAGGATGGGGAGGATGATGGTATTTAATAGTCCACCTAAGTAATTCGTTTCCGACACAAAATTGGTAACTAAATTCAAATATATATACCTATTAATTAACATAAATATGCAGGCCATTCATTATCTTAAAATAACTGACAAAGAGTTGTCAGCATACCAAAACTCATTCAATAGCACTGGGACGCCCTCAAATCTTATGACTCTTCTCTTTTCGCTCAGACTACTTTGGAACATTTTTGAACGCGACTGTATGCTTAGATCTTTAAAATTACGCAACGGATTTTGATGCGGTTTTTTAATAGAGAGATTGATTCAAGAGGAAGGTTTATACATATTATACATATAGGTAATACATGTATAATTTATCAGGATTGTACCCGTGCGAAGCCGGGGCGGGTCGCTAGTACAAAGGTACATAAAGATTTAACGACTCATACCTTCTAGAAAGTTACGATCGATAGAAACTTCGGTTCAATCTGCCAAATTATTGCTGAATAGGTCAAATTGTGATTGATTTTCAAGATTTGTTATTGAAAGTTTACGATGTGCGAATTTGGGATGATTATTGTTTTCATATTGATTTCCTAATTCCTAAACTTCATTTCCATTACAACAACTATCCTAAGCCTTAATCTAGATGATATATTTATAAGCTAGATTTTTATAAATCTATCCCTAAAGTCGCCGTCAATAGAACTTGCTAACTATGTAAACAAACCGCCATATTGAAATTGTCTCTGAATGAGGAATTTACTAGTGATGAGCAAGACTCTTACTTACTCCTTTACTTATGTCAAACTATATCGAATAATAAAATACCGAAATCAAAATCAAAATAAAATTGATGTATTCTTTCCTCCTTATAGCTGTCAATGTAAAATTAACAAATTTGCTAAGTTTAGCAAATTTGTTTTTATTAAAATGTTGGGTGACTTTTATTCCTTAAAACAGTCCAAAACTACCATATTAAATGTTCCAAAGTTTAAATAATAAAAAAAAAATGGTGCGAAAGAATGGAAAAGTTTATATGATAATAAGGGAATTAAAAAATATATTATATTAATTGTTTACGTACTTATTGAAAAAATTGTCAAATTACCGCGTAGTGTATATACACCGCATTGGCCGTTACAGAGAGTGAGTTGGATAGTGTGTACTGGCTTTAATATATCGCCAATTTTAGTCACAACACTGCCCACCATAGCCAATTGTAGAATTTAAAAGAAACAAAAACGTCATTCCCTCAGGTCCTAATAACCTAACTTATAAAACCATTTTAAACTTTTAATGAAATATCCAAGATACAGTTATATATTTTAAGGTTTTGTATTTTACGTCAATGACCGTTTCAATAGTGTATGGTTTCAATGATTTTTGATGAGGTGGTGTGAAAACTCAAGGAGAAACAGTGAAAAAACAAAGTTACGTCCTTTGTTTACATAGTTAGCAAGTTCTATTGACGGCGACTGTAGATTAGATTTAATAAGGAAACAGCTTTTCAACGGCAAAAAAAAACTGAAAAGTCGTACCCCGTAGACTGAACAAATTCGAAAAATCTTTGTTTAAATGGAATATTTTCTTACAATACAAGAGCTAGTTAATATTTCTGCTATTTTACAAGGCAGGGATCATTCCCTCCTAGGGTGGGAATTAGCTTTCTCTCTCGAAGTATGTCGAACAACAAATTCCACTCCAAGCTACGCGACTGGCTTGTAAATAACTCTTGATTAAACCTTTTTATATTTCAACCCTAGTAACAATAACACCCGTTTGTCTGAAAGACGTGTTGACTGAAAAAATCAGGTTATTTAGAGAAATACTTATAGCTAGAGAGTTCAGTGAAACCCACTCCGGACGACCGGTTTGATTTTCCTGCCAATATCTGCCATCAAGGTTGCTTGGGGCCGGTTGATTCTATGAATTCGCCTCTTTTATTTTTATCGATTCAATCACAAAAAAGGGGTTTCTGTTGGCACCAGATTTTTTAGAGTTAGTTGCACCATTTGCACTTGCTAATTGAACCGCCCGGAAAGGGGTAAATAAAAATATATTAAATTAATAAACAGTAAAAAAATTAAACCATCAATTAGAATTGTTATAAAACAAGCCTAACCGAACCAAACCCAATCAATAGGATGATATTTCATTTACTCTATACTTTATTGCACATAATGGTTTTACAAAACAGGTGGTAGAGTTACAAATTTGCAGCAATTTGTGAGATACTATTTATGGGTATACAATTTGACATAAAAATAGGAATAATAAAAAACTTATTCTAGGGACGTGGTATACAAATTAATAAAATGCGATATGAAAATGTATGTACAATTATTATCAGTATACATATATTATATATTTTTAATTTATAGATATTATGTTGGTTGCGCATACTTTAAAACAATTTACAATATAAATCGAATAAGTACAGTGCATGTTAAATTTTATTCACAAATATTCATAATATAAAATCTTGCATTAATTCGATATGAGCATAATTATCATTATCATTCAAGTTTCTGTCCGTGTATATGTGCATGTCTGTCTATTTGTATTGTTATGTTGTGTTAGTTCTAATTAGGTGTTCGTTTTAATTTTATAACGTCACAAATTATCGTTTAAGTATTCCTGTAGTGTGTAATATGATGTTTTTTGTTAGCAATTGCTTTAATTTGTTTATAAAGATCGAATCTTTCGTTTCATCTTTTATATTATTAGGTAGTTTATTGTAGATTTTAACGGACATTGCAAGAGGTCCGGATGAGTGAAGCTTGATTCGCGATGATGGTAGCATTAATTTGTTTTTAAAGCGTAACGTTTCTACTCGATTGATGAATTCGGTTAACAATTATGATATTATTTAATGAATGATGGTAATTATTTTTTTATGATTTGTTTTAATTAATTATTAATTTGAAATTTAATTTATTATTGATATCGGAAATGATTATATTACACTTATATATCTAATTTGCGAAATTATTTGTATTTTTACTTTTGTGATATACCTATTTTGTGACATAGGTAATGTTTGATTTAATACTCTTCTTTGTGATGTAGTTTGATTTTCATGTACAGTGCCAAATTATTAATTTATTGTTGTATTGTTAAGATGTAAATTAATTTTAATACCACTATTTCAAACACAATTTATATTGTTTATTGAATAAATGACTATTGACTATATTGACATACATCCCCTCTTTTGGTGTAGAATTCGGGAAATTTTGCGGACAAACTTACATATCTCTAAAATTATGCTATCTCTAAATTATATATTTGCAAGAATTTATGACTACAGAGGAATAAAAATTGGAAGGAATGAACCATTCGACCAAAAATTCTTCTGCGAAAAGGCATTACCTAAGGCAGTACCGGTTGTTTGGAAGAGATCGCTCTTTAGCGATAAGACCGCCTGTTGTCTACCGTTATTAAAATTATTGTTCTGTATTGAATTTGTATTTTTTTTGGTGTGCAATAAAGCATTTTGTATTGAACCTATACCATATTTATTACTTACTTATTTTAATTGCATTGCATTCCACAGAATCCCACGTGACAATGGTAATATTTCAATTATTTCGGCCTTCACCACCCCATATATTGATATCCGTAATATGTCCGTTATTTCCAGTCGGAATAATGCAGTGGAATGGAATCGGGTTTTATTGACGAATTCCACGAATTTTACTCTTCATAAAGGTTTTTTGTGGAAACGAGAATATTTTCGCCACATTTTTTTTATTTCACTTTCTGATCTTTTTTGTATTCTTGTACGCATATAACTCATGTCTGTCATGTCATGTCTGAAATAAATGATTTTTATTTTTATTTTTTTTTTATTTTTTTATAACGTTGACCTGGACCAACTATTACCTACCAACATTTTTTTTTATTACTCATATTATACCCCGGGATTTTCGATGCACAAATGATTTGATGCCTACTGTCGAACTAGGTATCCTATCACAACTCCGAAAGATTGTTTCCCATCTGTTACGTTTCACCAAATTTTCATTTGTTCGAAAGTATTTTTTTCCTGAAACTCGTAATATTTCATTTATTTATTTATTTAAACTTTATTGCACGAAACAAAAGTCAGTACAAATGGCGAACTTAATGCCAAATGGCATTCTCTACCAGTCAACCATAGGGCCAAACAGAGATACTAGATGTGGGTGCAAATTAGAAATCTGATGATACAGAGAGGATCTAGAGTGCAAGTAAATACAAAATATTATATTACTGTTTATACAAAAATACGTATACCTACATTTACACACTATAATATTTTCTATATATATTTTCAGGGTTTTTATAAACATCGCCCCCCCGGGATACTATAACTATTAGAATACATTTGTATTTATTTAGCAATGACGCATCTTACCTAAGCGGATGATATTCGGATATAATGATATTATAGATTAGATGCTGGTACATATAAAAAAGGTAACTGTACTTCATCAATTGAAATTGCTTTACAGGATATATTTTTTTTTGAGCCCATTATATTTTTTGTGATTCTGTCTTTTTCCTAAAGGATAGAATACGAACTGTTAAATAGGCTACAATTTAAAAGCCAGCTTAAACATATATGGCAAAGTAAAGGACCTTTCCAAAGTCGAGTAAAAAGGAAAACCTATAAATATCGGATAGCGGTACGATTGAGACAAAAACCCCTTATCACAATGTTATGCTATATTGCCTATCTAGTCTTGTAAAAAGCGGCTTTATAGCTATCATAAAACAGTAGCTATTGGGCCGAAACCGTAAAACGATCGAAATTTGATAACTTATCACGGGTCAGACTTTACTGTCCTTTTTATGCATGTATAAAATTGGTCACGGGGAAATGATTGTGTTTAAATGTATTCACAAAATGTAGATAACTATACTTCAGCGAATGATGGTCCAAGGGCGACTTTATACACCGGGAACCCGCTCGTAGCGAGTTTTCGCTACATACTCATTTCCCCATGTTATCGGCTACGCGCGTAGCGCTACGAAATCCTAGGTCGCCAAAGTGTTAAGTAGGATTTTCACTTCCGACGAAGGTAAGACGCAAAACTTTAGGCAAGCCAAAAACTGTAGTAAAGCCCCAAGTCGCATTTTATGGAGATAATCTCGCTATACCTAGCCAAGGGAAGCAAGACATGTAAAAAAAAAATCTACATGTTAGAAAAGCGGGCGGTAAATCGTAAATTTCGCCCAAGGGCGGTAAGTAATTTTGGTATTGACTATTATTTATTACTTTTGTTTTATTTCCTCCAAAGTGTAATGAAAACGTCGTACGTGACTCTGGTGGTAAAGGAATTCCAAACTCGTGTCATTAAAGCCCTCGCCTTCGCCTTCGGGCTTCTAATAGACCCTCGTTTGTAATTTCGCGTTTACCACCCTTGTTACGTAATGTGCTAAGACAAACCACGGGCGGTAATTAGTAAAGCCTCAGATTGCATATTTTCAAACACCAACCAATTTGGGACATTTACTAATTCACTGCCCTAGGTAATTTACTATAACGATTGGATTCGATCAATATAGAACCCAAATTAACTCCAGAAACCATGAAATATGGCACATTTATTTTCCTATTTTATGCAAAAAAACAAATGCTGCGGGCCTATGATGGTTGCGTTTATCACGTGATAAATAAAGTATAAGTTATATTTTAATGTTAATGTCGGCTCCATAGCTTTCTAATCCTATCGCGCTATGTAAAGTCTGACGCAAAACGGTATTCAATTAATATTTCATTACCGCTCTTTTCTGACTGACACGCAAAAACAATTTCATGAAAAATATTCATCTACAAACATTGTTTTCCAATCCAATATTTACCTATAGTAAAAATGTACTGCAATCCAATCTTCATAGCGTACAACTATTTTTTCTAATCAAAAAACTATTATTTACGAGTTTTGTTAGGGTTGTCCAAACAGCGTTTATACAACAAAGAAATTTAATCAACCCTGCGCTCCAAGTTGAAGAAAGAGTGTTTTACTATACTTTGTGTGTGAAATAGGGTTGTCAATCTGGAGTTTTATTTTTATATTGTTTTAAACTTATACGATGTTGAAGTCCTGTTTTGTTATAAAGTATTCTTTTCACTTAATAAATTATAATATCATTTTATTCGTAGTAAAAGGTTTTAGCTAGTATTATTAATTTTATTATGAAGGCATTTCATTTAATATGTTCTCTAAAATTAAATAAAAAATTACATAGTATACGAAAAAATACTAAATATCAGTAGGTACAGTCGAGTCATTTTTAATGTTACATTTCCTTCAATAACATCTCCTTTAAATCATAATAATTATATGTTAATTTACAAAGATTCGTGCAGTTTAGGAGTGAGATACCCGTGACAGAACAATAAAAGTTTAGTTATAATATTTTATATTGATATTCTTCGAGAACAGAACCCTCGAAATCACAAAAAAGACTTGAGAATCCTTTCACTGACTCGGTTGTAAACGAAATCACTGAAGTATTCAATCAATAAATTATATTAATAAGGCTTTGAAGAGCTTACGCTAGTAGGGTTGTCAATGAAAAGTTGTGCTTATGGTCCATTTATGTCTGTATACTTCGAGGGTCACACTAATAAGGGTGACTTTCAATAAATTATTACTTTTTTATATAAAAAACCTACTGTGAGTCTCTGACATTTTAAAATACTTACAAAACCAGTTTACTCATGTCGTAGAAGTCGCACTGCTGTGTTCTATTTATATGATATACGCTCTTATTACATTTACAATGCATTCGAACTCAGGACCGCCGGTTCAGTAGACAACTGCACTACTGTAACAACCACGCAGTCAAAATAAATGGACAAATTGACTAAATGAATATGGAGACGAGATGGAAATGTGGACGGAGTGAGAATGGGGACGGGACTAAGTAAACCTGTACGGATTTTCATTTAAAGCAATGAATATGTCAGTTAAATAGAGATGTGTAGCTCGCGAGTGAGTGATTCAAACGAGCTATATCATTTGGTTTAGCTCACTCGCTCACTGAAGTTTCAAGTAGCTCAGTATCTCATTACATAGAAAACCCCACCCTTCCTCCTGCTGCCCCTACTCAAGCTGCAAATGCCTCAAGCACTTATTGAAAATCAGTTGGCAACCCTAAAACTTTCTTTGTTTCCAATAAGATTTGCCAAGAAAACTTTTCAATCTCCCAGCTAGCTGGCGACATTAATTTTGTTATAACTCAATAAAGTATGCCCTCACTCGAATGGAGATGACAGGCTTTCTTCAGTCACGTCAGTTTTGTCTGTCTTTCAAGTCAAACGAACCGCGGGGTCCAATAAATCTGACAATTGGGATGCTTGAAACGTTTTCATTAATTTTCGAAACCTCGCATTACAAGAGTATGGATTTGTTTATGAGGCCGTCACTGATTTTGAGGAGCGTCGTTTGCAAGACCTCGACGCTAAACGCCTAAACAGAAATACCCGTGCAAAGCCTTCCTATACCTACACGTATAATGATAAAGGTGAGTTGCATTGTACGCCTTGTAATAGAACCTTCAAAACCAAATTCGGTTTTGCAAGCCACATTCGTGCAAATGACCGACGCTAGGGAGCTAGGTTTCGCCATTGATACAGCATATTACAAAACTGTGAAAATATAAGGAAAATAAATGACTAGGTAATCTTAAGATCCCTGAAAGGAAACAAGTACCGTGTATTTGTATTTGTATTGTTGAAATAAAGACAATATTAAATCACTACATAGTATAAAACAAAGTCGCTTTCTCTGTCCCTATGTCCCTTTGTATGCTTAAATCTTTAAAACTACGCAACGGATTTTGATGCGGTTTTTTTAATAGATAGTCATTCAAGAGGAAGGTTTATATGTGCCTAATTTATCAGCATTGCACCCGTGCGAAGCCGGGGCGGGTCGCTAGTAAAAAATAAAACTATGACAACAGTCATATATGATCTCGCGCGAGAAACATCTCGCGCGAGAAATATTACCTATATCTTTCTTCGCTGTATGTACTGCGAAAGAGTGACGGGCGATGCTATGTCACGCGACAAACGAAGCTAGAGTTCGTTTGTCCCGCTCCCGCACCGCTGTCGTCTTCTGTTGCGACCCGGGCGAAGGCCGAAACTTTGTAATGAACAATGTTTTAGTCATGTCAGAAATAATTTAGAGCTCTGAATCCAATTACTGTGTTTTATCATTTAAACACAGAACAGAGGCGTTATTAAATTATTGGAGAAAATATGAATGCCACCGTGGATGGATAATAGGACATAATTATAATGATACAAAAATTATGCGCACGAATACCTTCTAGTATCATTATAATTATGTACCTACGGTAAAGAACATAAATTATGCGCACGAATACCTCGATTTTATTTACCGTAGTTGCGTAAAACGTATCCTCCCCAAACATATAGGTAACACATGCCTACTAAAGCTTACTGTGGGTTTAGATCAATTTGAGGTTGTCGGTTGTTTATTTGGTATCCACAGACCATTACTTATAGGAATCTTTTTACCCAGCAAAATGGAGGACATTGTTTTCATCTGAGGATAAAACTGTAGGCATGTCCTAGTACTTAAAATATGAGAAAAAAAATGCAGGTTTAATTTAGGCGTACGCTACTGCCACTTGAAAGTACAAAGGACATACTTTTCGTTCCTTTATTTCCATACAACTTTATCGTATGACCCGCAAGATAAATTAAATCAGACAAATATTAAATACTCATTCCTGTCGTGTTCCGACAAGGGCCAAAGTCGGATGAAACAAGACAGGCGAAATTGAATGTGGTACAATATCTCCAGATGAAAGAAACAAAAAGTTTACCATCACAATAGGACGGCAGAAAAAGATTATTAATCAGTGGTCTCGGAGAATAATTACCTTTGGACAAAAACAAAAGGCGAGTTTTGGTGTAATGAGGCGAAGGCTAGATTCGATGTTACTAATTACGTTCGTCCGAGATTTATTAGCAAATGCGCAAGCGGTACAAGCGCACCTATCGAAATATCGAAAAGTAGGTTTATACCCCTAAAAATATGTCCACACTGTAACCTTTTCACGTTCAACTTGCGCTTTCGTCTATTGCGATCTCGCTCGCATCGTACAAAAATGAGCAAGGTAGCAATAGACGAAAGCGCAAGTTGAACGTGAAAAGGGCACAGTGTGGACATAGCTTAACGCTATTTTTCTTTTGCCTATAGTAAGATGGCGTTAGTATAGGCATGACCAGGGATGGGCAAATTTTATTCGAATGATGAATAACGAATAAGGATAACCAAATTATTAGCGAATGACGAATGAAAACCACGAATGATTATTCGTCATTCGAATAAATTATTCGACGAATAATTGATCGCGAATAATTTATTCGTTGAACGAATTGTCACGAATAATTCTGTGGCCCTAGTAAAAAGGAGTTTACCTTAGTCAGATTTAACCTAGCTTATGGAGCTTAAGTTTCAAAATAGGATATGATGATATGCCTTTTTCCTGCCGGGCCCAGCCATTTGGTAACTTTATGCGTCCACCTTTTATCTTTATAATATAATAAATACTCATATATAAATAAATGTTTAATTTTGTTTCAGGTAAATTTGATGGAATAAGGCTAAATGCTGCTGACTACATTATCTTTGTACTCGTAAGTATTATTATTTTTGAGATAAATAAGGTTTTATAAGTACTGAACAAAGCATAAAAAAAAATTAAAATGCGTAACCTGGCGAAGAGACCGGGAATCGAACCCGGTAGCAATGGGTTATCATTCAAATCAAAACACAAAGTCAGAAATATTCAAGTCTCTTGGCGTTGGGGTGGTGGAGTGATTGACCGGTAATCCAGTGGTACCGGGTTCAATTCACGGTGTCATCCAGCAGGTGACGCATTTAAACTTTTTTCGTACTTTGGTTAATCATACCTATTATAAAGGCGAAAGTTTGTGAGTGTGTTTGTGTGTTTGTTATTACTTCTTCACGCTGCAACGCGGCTTGACCAATTTTGATAAATTTTGGTATGAAGGTAGCTGACACCCTTGATTAAAATATAGGCTACTTTTTATCCCGAAAATGTAGTGTTCCCTTTGGATGAGCGGGTAACACCGCGCGCGCGGCACAGCTTTATATTTCAATAAAATTGCGCCCTTCGACATCAAAAAATAACAATTTGATGTGTCAGTTAATTAAATAATAGAGGTAAATTGCTCTTGCATTGTCGCGCGTTTCATTTAACCTAAGCCAGCCTAAATAACCGACAAATAACAATAATATACAAAGTCTACAAAGTCTCCCGTTGTCGTCCTCCATTCTGTCAACATCCATCTATTATTATAGTTTATAACAAAACGAGAATCGCGTTCAAAAAGTTTTTATTTAATTACCCCGATGATGTCTCGAAGGCACCCGTAAGTCCCGTTTTAATATAATTTATTTATTAATTACAACACTATGGTCCCGAAATTTGGCCGTAAGTTCCGTACAACAAGGTGGACCAACGACCTGGTTAAGATCGCGGGTAGAAATTGGATGAGGGCGGCGCAAGATCGATCGTTGTGGAGAACTTTGGGGGAGGCCTTTGTTCAGCAGTGGACGTCTATCGGCTGTTATGATGATGATGATGATGATGAAGATCCGTATTAGTATAATTATTTATTTATTACAAATTATCACAAACAGTTAAACCTTACGTGCTAATTGTTACACAATTACCTACACTATTTATGTCAACATTGTATTAATTTATGTCACAATGTGTGCAATTCTAGGTTTAAATCAATATACTTTCTATCTAGTTAGGTTAGGAGCCGCAAAGCAATCAACAGCGTGCGTCAAAGTCTTTGTCACAAAGGCCCTGTAATGGCCGTCTTTACGGCCGCTTGCACTTCAATCACTTTTACTCTTTATTAATTAGAGTCCAGCTGAAAATGTACACAAAATATTCAACACACACTTTATACATACAGTAAAGCGTACTGAAAGTCTACAATATGTTGCTGAATCGTAGAATGCAAAAGAGGTATTTAATTTTTTGTTGTATTGTTTTTAGATTTTGTTGTTTTAGGGATTTTCTACACAGAATTTCGAACTCTCTCGATCTGATTAGAAGAAAAAAATGTTCCAAATTCCCAAAATGTTTATTTATTTTTTGTTTTTCCATTTCATTATCGCTATAGTAGCTTATATGGAAATGATAACCGAATGCAATGAAAACATTGGTATTTTTAGGGTTCCGTAGCCAAATGGCAAAAAACGGAACCCTTATAGATTCGTCATGTCTGTCCGTCTGTCCGTCCGTATGTCACAGCCATTTTTTTCCGAAACTATAAGAGCTATACTGTTGAAACTTGTTAGGTAGATGTATTCTGTGAACCGCATTAAGGTTTTGATGCAAAAATAAAAAAATAATAATAAATATTGGGGGCTCCCCATACTTAGAACTGAAACTCAAAAATTTTTTTTTCATCAAACACATACGTGTGGGGTATCTATGGATAGGTCTTCAAAAATGATATCGAGGTTTCTAAAATATTTTTTTTCTAAACCGAATAGTTTGCGTGACAGACGCTTCCAAAGTGGAAAAAAGTTGGTCCCCCCCCCTCTAACTTCTAAAATAAGAAAATGAAAAATCTAAAAAAAACATATGATGTACATTACTATAAAAACTACCAACGAAAATTGTTTTGAACGAGATCTAGTAAGTAGTTTTTTTTTTAATATTTTAATACCTAACTTTGCACCTAATTTATATGGGGCGCTATACATACCAGGTGCAAACTTAACTTAACCACTTAGGGATGGAAAGTGTGTGTACGGAACCCTCGGTGCGCGAGTCCGACTCGCACTTGGCCGGTTTTATTCACCAAGTTAGATCGAAAGAGTGCGTGTTTTTAATTAGAAAATACCTAAAATATCCAAAATCTAAAAACACGTAGAAAGTACAGAAAAAAAAAAAATTATATAACAGCGCACAAGATCGGGACAAATTCAGTACATTACTGCAGAAGCTACAAAATTGTGGATTATTATACTGGAACCAGAATGTAGAAAAGATAAAACAAAAACAAAAAAGGAAAATAACTTTATATAACTAATTTGTCGGACTAATTCAAGCCCATGCTGCGGGGGCACAGTTTTCATATCTTTTTTAATTTATTTTTTGTATGTAAATATTTGATTTATAACTTTGTATAAGCTTTTTTTATCGTGGTGTAGGTACATATGTTGTAAGTCCCTTTTGAATAAATACATTTGCTTAAGATGGAGCCTACCACGTCATCAAATTAATGATGCAAATATTTATTGCGATAAACCATTTAAAGAAAAAAAAATCTCTAAGCTTTGATCTTTGTATCAATGGTTTAAATAAAAAATGTGGTTAAAAAAGTAGCTAAGTCAGTCTGAAAAGTTCTAAGCCTAAGGTATTTCGAGGTTATATATGCGTTTATGATACTGGCCACTAGAAAGGCCATTTAAAAACAAATTATTAAAAAATAACATGTCACGTTTTTATTATTCTGTTTCGAGATATTCAACGGAAAAGTACATCATGTGTGAATTACCAACGAATATTACGAAAATTGAGCAACGTGCTGTAATTAAATTCCTTACAAAAAGTGACAAATCACCGCAGTGTATTTTTGAGGAAATGGCTATTATTTACGGTGATTCTGGGCCTTCTTATGCCACAGTCAAAAAGTGGAGTCGCTTATTTAAACTCGGACGGGAATCGATCGAAGACGACCCCCGCTCAGGGCGGCCAATATCGGTAGTGACCGAAGAAAACGTAGCAAAAGTCAAAAAGCTGGTATTAGAAGATAGAAGAATTAAGGTTTGGCAAATAGCTGAGGTCTTAGGTATTAGTAAAGAAAGAGTCGGAGAAATTTTACATGAACATTTGTACATGAGTAAAGTCAGTGCTCGTTGGGTACCGAAAATGCTAACGGCCTTCGATAAAGTACGTCGTGTGGAAACTTCTCGGGCGTTTTTAGAATTGTGCGAAGATGATTTAGATGAAGTTTGTTCCCGAATAGTAACTGTTGATGAAACATGGATCAGATAGTATGATCCGGAGTGTAAGTCTGAGTCGATGCAGTGGATTGAAAAGGGTGAAAGGCCGCCGAAGAAAAAAAAGTGCAAAAGTCGGCCTCTAAGTTAATGGCTACGGTATTTTGGGATTGTGATGGCATTCTTTTAATCGATTATTTAGAAAAAGGCTCTACGATAAACGGAACTTATTATGCAAATCTAATAAGACAGGTGCGACAAGCCATAGTTGAGAAAAGGCGGGGTAAACTAAGGAAAGGCATTTTGTTTTTGCAAGACAACGCACCCGTTCACACCGCTAATGTTGCGAGGCGTGCTCTGAAGGAAGTTGGTTTTGACGAAATTGACCACCCACCCTACAGCCCAGATCTAGCCCCAAGCGATTATTTTCTATTCAATAATTTGAAGAAAGAGTTGAGGGGAAAGCGATTTAGAAGTGACGAAGAGATGAAGGCGGCTGTACAGGAGCATTTTGAAGGGCAAAATGAAGATTATTTTTTTAATGGCCTAAAAGCACTGTATAAAAAATGTAAAAAATGCATTGATTTAGGAGGAGACTATATTGAAAAATAAACACGAGTTCATTTGTGTAAATTGTTTTTTTCTATCTTAGGCTTAGAACTTTTCAGACGCCCCTTAGATGTCATCTTACCACTAAAGTAATTTCCAACGAAAACTAGATAAAATAAAGAAGAGTAAAATACAAAACGTCCACTTGTTTTAATTAAACCTTACAAACCGAGAACAGCAATTTGTAAAAACCGTCGCTGAATATAAGTTTCAAGAGCCATTATGCGGAGTTGACGCGAATCGTCTCAAAGAGAAAAAACTGTAACTCGCTATCTTCTTTTTCATATACTTATTTATTATTTAATCTTTGAAGTGCATTTTCTGCAGTATCGGTGACCTAGACACGGTTATTATAATTAATAAATAAATTAATGAGTATTAGTAAGAGTTGTGAATATTTTGTTTTTCAGGGGTATACTTATTATATTTTTTCTGCATAGTATACGGTATTTGGATTCAGAATTAGCGATTAGTTTTTTTACGTCGGATTTTTTTTTCAGATATAATTTTATTAAAAGCTCGATGTAAGGCATATAAAGTTTTTCCTCAGTCGACAAAGAATCAGTAAGGAAAATAAAAAAGTATTTTTTTACAGTTTTTTTCCTAACTTATTATATTCCAAACGTTTTTTTGTTGTTTTTGTGTAAATTTCTAGCATGAATTATTTTCACCCGATAGCACTCATGAAAAAAGTGTTTCTTTTTACCTCGAAAGACGAATGAAGATATCAACAATAAAGCGCTTTGAATAAAATGGCCTGACATTTCCAGACCAATTTCTCACCTAATAGCCTGCACTGTAAAAAGCCCAGCCAAGTTCTAGCTAAATTGATTCTGACTGACGAAAAGTCTGCACGTGACGTGAAAACGAACGAGTGTAATAAGAAATATTATTATCGTGGCTAGAATAGAATAGACTGGCCAGTTTAATGACTTGGCTATCTTTGTTTAGTACATAGCTTTTATGATTGGGATCAGTGAGCTGATGGTTTTTAATTACTAAGTTGTTCTGTAATTTCGCGATATTTTTCGAAATAGCTGATATAATTACCTTTTTAGAGTTCCGTACCCAAAGGGTAAAAACGGGACCCTATTACTAAGACTTCGCTGTCCGTCCGTGTCTGTCACCAGGGTGTATCTCAAGAACGGTGATAGCTAGACAGTTGAAATTTTCATAGATGATGTATTTCTATTGCCGCTATAATAAAAAATACTAAAAATAAAATAAATTAAATATTTAAGGGGGGCTCCCATACAACAAACTTGTTATAGATTATGGTACGGAACCCTTCATGCGTGAGTCGGACTCGCACTTGCCCAATTTTTACGTTTTCACTCATATTCAAACAATTGAGAAGATTTCATATTTTTAAGACTACTTATACCTAATTTTATTAATTTTCTGTAATCCGCTTAGAAAAAGGACCTAATCACTGTTTCATATTTTTAAATTAGTTTACTATTTATTTAAATATCAAAATATACTCATACTAAAATGCAATATCTCCTAAACTATGACACAATGGAAAGATTACTTAAGTCTGGTGTCATTTAAAAATAAAAGATTGTCATTTAGCTTGCCTTGCTTGCTTGAGACAGCTTTTTTTTTCGGGCATAGGTCGAAGACTAGAACTCTATGCACATACGACAAACTGTCGCTTCGGTTATTTTAATTTTTTTCTTTTATTTCTTTCCGTATAAGTACCTACAGAAAAATAATTTCAATTACATTTTTAGGGTGTACACCAATCTAAGCTTCTTCGATCTCTATATTATAGGTTATAGGTTAACGCGGGCTAGTTTTCCGCAACTCGTCTTACAATGCGCCTATTTTGCGTGAAATCTCTATATTAATTTCCATCTGTTAAAAATATGAAATGTTGACAATTACTAGTCAAGCACATTATTTTCGGTTTTAATAATTGCTCGCGTGCAGATAACACTCTGTATTTTAAGCCACGTGTTCCTCCGCATCACTAAACCCACGTAGCACACATGCTGCATAGAAGCTTGTACAGCCCTTATTCAGCTTATTACTCATACTCATTTATTAATAAAATGTCAACATTTTATAAGTCAATGAATACATAATAAAAATTCATTTATATTAATATTACATTTTAAAATACAAATTACAGATGTGTGATGTCAATCGATTCTATTTTTTATTGGGATCAAATATCAATATGTGACTAACTTACACTTAGACTGCTCTAAAATTCAGAAATGACCGTCAAAGTTCAACATTCCTAAAAACGCTCCATACAAATGTTACCTACATTATGACGTCATTGTGTGGGTTGTGTTCCAATAGTCGTATGGAGACAATAAGTAATTTGCCATTTTCACGGTGAAAAAGTGCGTTAAGTTCATGGCTGTCATACAATTATTTTGTTAAATTATGAAAAATTCTGAAAAGAAACAAAATTTCTTTCGGATTTAAAAAAGACAGAAAATATACTTACAACACCTAAGTAAAATATTTTTTTTTGGTGTTTTTTAAGGAGCTTATACAGTCTTTATTGAGCTTATAACAGCTGTGTGAGGGCTGTAAAAGCGCTTATACAGCCTTTAATTGGACGAAAAAAAAATTTGCGCAAATCTAATCCAATCTATCTTTTCAGGATATAAAGTCGAAAGCTTTTTACATCATGAAAATTCTTACCAATCTCTTAACATAAAAGCCTAAACGTAAATAAAAATATATGAATAATAAAAGAAATAAGGGATGCCACTTTTACCCCTTTAATACTAGGTATTCTTTGGATTCGAGTTATGTGAAAGGTAATTTTGTAAATGGTAGGTTGTCGTGAAAACCGACTCGGCGGCGAAACTGTATTACCTATTTAAGTTTTCGTAACAACTTTTATAAAATTTGTATCTCTAGAAACAACAGAAAAACGCATGTACCTACTAGATCCATAATAATAAAAGATATTTATTGAATAATAACTTATTTTACAGTAATAATAAAATAGACTAAAACATTCTACTTGACAAAAATATGACTCACGCCTGATCTAGCATTCCCCATGTTTCAGGCATAAAGAGGACTAACTTATTAACAACTAGCTTTTGCCCGCGACTACGTACGCGTGGAAGTTGATAAAGGTATTATTAAAAGCGCATAAGCAAATGTAAGAGCAATCGTGCTTTTGGTCTAATAATTACATTTCCTACAGGGTCACCGCACCCGAACAGAAATGTTCACTCACTTTTCAATCTTTTAAGGAATTATTTCCAGGATGAATAGGTACTATCCTATGTCCTTCCTCGGATCTTATACTATCTCTATGCCAAATTTCATCAAAATCGATTCAGCGGTTTAAGCGTGAAGAGGTAACAAACAGACAGACACACTTTCGCATTTATAATATTAGTATGGATTGATTAAATAAAATAATCATAGACACGTTATGAAATAATTTAGTTCTTATTAAATAATTTGATAAATTATATAATATATATCGAATACAATAATATTAAATTCGAATGGATACATAAAAACCGACTTAAGACAATCAGTAATATACACTTACTGTGATTTTGCATGAAAGCAAGAGGGTTTAGAAACCTTATTTCCTTCACCAATCAAATGAAGTTGCTGCAATAAAGGTGTACAACAGAATGTCTATACTTTTATGCTTATTATTATAAAAATCTAAAATAGTATAGAAATCCAGTTTTGCTTGGACAGGGGTAATTTTAAGCATTAACAGCGCGGTACAGGACTAGTTCTGTGCGCGCTAGTACGTCAGTGCCAATTGTTGGTACAATTTTCTTCTTCCTTTCATCACGCTGAAACGGCTGGATTTCAACCTATTTTGGGCGTCAAAGATGGTTATAGGAAAGCTTTTTCTCGACTACGGCGGATAAGGGGTTATACGAAAGAAGCTGCGGGGATTTTGATACTTAATCCCACTAATATTATGAAAGAGAAAGTTAGTGTCTCTATATCGGTTACTTCTTTCCGCAGAAACGGCCGGACGGATTTGCATGAAATTTGCAGACTCAGTTCATATCCTAACTCAACACTTAGGCAACTTTTTATCCCGAGCACATAGTTCTAATGGGATAGTGTACCCCGACTTCAACGTGAACGAAGCCGTGGGCAAAAGCTAGTTATCAACATGGTTGATGTAAAGCCACACTTTACAGTATGAAATAGAG
This sequence comes from Apotomis capreana, assembly GCA_947623375.1. Lineage (NCBI taxonomy): Eukaryota > Metazoa > Arthropoda > Insecta > Lepidoptera > Tortricidae > Apotomis > Apotomis capreana. Next base: position 8,685,927 of record OX392520.1, read on the forward strand.
CTAAAAAATCGTAACTAAGTTTTATTTTCAACAATAGCAGTTACGTAACTAGGTTCGTTAAAACTTTACTTTTCTAGTTATTTTAACACTGCCGTCAACAGACTAAATACGATACTTACGTAATGAAATTCTGAGCATATTGGGGGTTCAACTTTTTCTTGTTGCTTTTCTGCCCCAGGGGACAATAGTTATTTCAACGACACCGCTAGAAAAGTAATCATAGATGACCTAAATCGAATACGCAAAACTGCTCATAGTTGCGTATTTGAAAACTGTACTTCTGAATGAGTCTCACAAACACTACAACACAACAATGTAGCACGGGCGGTAACAGGACGTATCTAAACATGAATTTCGTAGCAAAATACGACTTTTTGGTGTATATTTCAGAATAATTTTCTTGGCGTGCTTTACAATAAAACCAATGTGAAGTAATCGTCTGCTGTCGATTTAAATTAACAAATGAGAAAGCGTCATTCGTCAATAGGGTAAAAAGTCAAATCTAGAATATTAGAATCAAAAATTCAAATTTAGAATTTTAAAAGGCTTATTATTTTCGCGGCGACAGAAAAATTAAATAGCAGCAAACTATTTGCAACTAAAATAATAACTTGTCAGTGATTAAATATTTTGGCAATCATTTATATTAAATGAGCTTTAAACTAAGGATATTTTAAAATTCAAATAATGGCAGCTACTTTAAGGTAGCAGAAATAATAAACAAGATTACTGAAATCATAGGCGAGGTACTATAAATAATGACTTGGCGACTAATATTAGCAGAAGATCCGACTCGGCCGGGTTAGGTTAGGTTGGTTTTTTTTATATCCCTAAAAAGCGCTCCTTTTATTTTTTTTATGACCTTGATTTATTTTATATGCAATCTCCATTGAACAATTAGAGTAGGCCATTTTCAACTTTATATCCGCTGTCATGTTTCCGCTTAATTAGTTAATTCAGTCGCTAAAACAATAACTCGATGCTAGTTTATATTGAAACAAAGCCGAAAATTGATTACTTAGCTGCTACTTTTTACTTTATACTATATAGTCTCCGCAATTAGTCGCCAACTTATTATTTTTGCTACCCCCTTTAATTTTTTATAAATCCCTAAATCAGATTAATTTGTCGCCGCGTTAAATACATGCCATTTTAAAATAGTATAGATTATCTCCATTCGATTCGTGCGAACACTCCATAGACCGAGCGAAATGTGAAAAAATAGGCAGTTGCCGTTAAGTAGATAACGTCAACACTAGTTGTGTAATCCATTTCTAAACTATATACGTGTATTTAGCATTTCGAAGAATGTGTTAACAACTTCTCCGTGAAAAAAATATAAGATTATTAATATTTTACCCTAATAGTAAAGTTGGACGAAAATTGTAAAATCGTAAGCAGGCGTTAAGTGTTTTTTTTAAAGCTTTTATTTAACTTGCATGGTATGTTTAAAGTATGTTTGTTCGGGTGAAATCTTGCAACTCAATTTTGAAGCAGATATCGTGAACCGATTGAGCTGAAATTTTGCATACTTACTTAACTTTGATGACAATACAATAATATGGTACCATGCGGCTGATCTGATGATGGAGCCGGAAGGTGGCCATAGGAACTCTATAATAGAAAAAGCAATCCTACCGAGCTTGGGCTCTTTAGGATCGTCTCAGTGAGCATTTGATGGATATTTAAAGAAAAGTACAGTCGGCTATAAAAGCTTGCCACTAAAATGTCATTTTTGATAGAAACTTATTATACTTTAACAATGGAAATCTATTCTAATATTCAGTTAAAAAAAAGATGAATGTTTACATTACAATTAGTCCGCATCAAATATTTCAGTTATTGTTTGGTATTAAAGGTCCAGATTTATCAAAAAGTGCTTTTAATTCTCCATACATTTTTACTATGGCGGCCGCGCGCCGATCTAAATACGCGTTCCCCGCGCTCTATGGTTCAGTCGCTAACGTTCGGCGCCCTCTTAATTCTTACCTGGCGATGTATTGATTACACTGTATCATAATATATGTTGAAACATATCGGCACTTACGATCAAGCTTTCAGTACAACCATTAATTCCGAATGTTCCGAAACACGATAAATAAATTAATACACGTTACCTATTGTTTTGTTGATGGAAATACGTTTTACATAAAGTGCGTGATTTTTTGATACGAATTAATTTCAGTTATTAAAAGGTTTTACCACCTTTGAAACCTAGCCGGTTCGGTTTGCTCGATAATAATGTTGTATGAAATGCTTTTATTTGTCGAGGTACAAACTTTAAAAAAAGTTTGTCAGTTTAACATGCCATATAAAAAAGGCATAGGTTCTAAACAGCCAAAACGGAATATCAGTAGATCTATGCACTGTCGCGTCTTTTTAGTTGCCTCAAATATCTTGATGGCGTTTTCGAAAAAAAAAACTTCTTCTTTTGATAAAAAAAGGGCGGCTATGCCAGTGCATAATGAAACTTATCTGTACTTATTTTGTGTTCTTGCACCATTTTGAGAAAAGCTTATTGTATGTATAACCTGTTATTGCACTATATTCAGCCGGAAGGGCAATTGCTTGCTTCGTAGCAAATTGATCGGACTCCCAAGGCGCACCACCTTTAAGATGAATACTCAACCAGCAATGGCCTATTTCCCTCCCTTCGACAATAATATGCTATTTATTTCATTCCAGCCAATCGGGGTAACTTTACACAGTGACAGCCCACGCCTATACACTGCCAGTTATAGTTGCCGGCAAACTTTTTGAACAAAAATGGCGGATCTGCGCATGTACATTTGTACGTAAATCGGCTACTGCGCAGTCAAGGTTTATGCTCAAAAAGTTTGTCGGCAGCTGTATAATTGTTTTACTGTCACAGCGCATTGATAATGTATTTCGAATTCTAAAAACAAATATTTTATGGCTATCTATCTAAATTTGTGTACCTACCTACCTACTTGGCAGACGCCGAAGTTGAGTACTTAACGCAAACTTTGTAGTAGGAAACTTTTCGTTCCCAAACAGTTTTCAAAATATACGTTTTTTTTAAGTTTTGCAAGAGAAACAGTCGAGCACGAAACCTCAATTTGTATGAAAAAATTAGCAGTGATATTTTCCCTTCACAAATTACAATTACCATAGTAACGTCTAATTGTTAATAACGATATGAAATAATATATCAAAGATATGGTATTAACATAATTAAATAGTTTGACGCTATTTTATTAAGTGGTAATCAATTAATATCGTCATTGATTACCAGTTAATAAACTGAAACTAATAAAGCCACTATCAAATGGCTTTACTAGTTTCAGTTCCGTTTATTATTCTTCTTTTTAATCACGGACCTAAAAAAGATATTTATAATATTTCGGTTTCCACGACTGTCACACATTGAAATAAAACAATTTAAGCGGATTATATCGCGTATATTATTGACTTGAGCCCCCCTGACGTTTCGCTAGCTTTCAAGTTACCGTTGTCAAAGGTTGACTAAGAAAAACTCATTTTTTCTCTGTCAAAGTATACATTTGCTAAGTACCCATTTTATAAATATGACTTAATAAACATTTACTTGTGCAAAGTTAATATGAATATATTATACTTACCTACTAACAACCTTAATGAAGACTTAATGAAAATACCAGGATAAAGGCACCTTTTAATGAGCTCGCTCGATCTAACCTAGCTAAGTAAGTAGCTACTTGACAGAGATTGAGAATATACAGGGTGGAACAGATCGAAGGACTTTTAAGCAAACAAAGAATTGTTCAGGCTGAGTACTTCATTTTTCACCAATGAACTATGTAAATATTTCTATCCATTTTTGATATACAGTTTGTTAAAAATTTGTGTAAAAATCTGTGCATATAAACCAACTATCGGCCTATCTCGCTTGCGATGACCGCAGCTAAGGTACTCGACAGTGTGCTTGACTCGCTTCTTGAAAGGCACCTTAACATCCACGACGCTCAGTTCGGCTTTAGGCGTGAGTTGTCTACGGAAAGTGCTATACTAAGTCTGAAGCACACTGTCGGGTACTACACCTCAAGGAACACGCCTGTGTATGCCTGTTTCCTCGATTTATCAAAAGCCTTTGATCGCGTCGATTACAGCTTACTATGGCAGAAGTTGGGGAAAACGGGCATGCCGAGCGAGTGTGTTGGTCTGCTGAAATATTGGTATGCAAATCAGCTCAATCAGGTGAGATGGGCCGATACACTGTCGAGTGAGTATAGGCTAGAGTGTGGGGTGAGGCATGGCGGATTAACGTCTCCCAAATTGTTCAACATGTATGTCGACGAGTTGATAGTGGGCCTCAGCAGCGTCCATGCTGGATGTTATATAGATGGCGTAGCTGCAAATAACATCAGTTACGCCGACGACATGGTGTTGCTGGCGCCTGCTGGCAGCGCGCTGACAAGGTTGTTGGGCATTTGTGAGTCGTACGCCAAGTCCCATGGCCTCGAATATAACACCAAGAAAAGTGAGGTTATGGTTTTCAAGGCGCAAAAAATCAAGCTTTCCCGCACTCAGCCTGTCGTGCTTAATGGTGTCACTTTGGCATGCGTGGACAGGTTTAAATATCTTGGTCATATTATAACCAGTGACCTCAAGGATGACCAGGATATTGAACGAGAGCGCAGGGCGTTCGCCGTTCGTGGAAATATGTTAGCCCGCAGGTTTGCTCGATGCTCAAATGAAGTCAAGATAACGCTCTTTAGAGCTTACTGCCAATCTTTTTACTCGAGCAGCCTGTGGGTGAGATATACGAAGCGAGCCTACAACGCATTAAGAGTGCAATACAACAACGCATTTAGACTTCTGTTGGGATTACCTAGTAGGTGTAGTGCCTCTGGTATGTTTTGCGAAGCTAGGATAGATGGTTTCCCAGCAATCATACGTAAGAAAATCGCATCACTACTGAGTCGAGTTCGAAAAAGTCCCAACCGAATTCTAAATGTGATTGCTGACAGATATGACAGCCCAATTCTGAAGCACTGGATAGAGCAAACGAAACGGGTTGCAACTTTTTGTCTATATTAATAATTTCTATAATTTTAACCTAGTTTTTAAGTTCTTTTTAATATTTATTTTGTTTTTGTTTTGTCTGTGTTACTAACCACTATGGAGTTGTAATATGCTTCGAAATAAAGAATTTATTATTATTATTATTCCCTTTATTCATTTTTGTACTTAGGCTAGGTTTTTTTTACAATAAATTTATATAAAAAGTAAAATATAAAAAATACATTACAAATATAAACACATTCTAAAAAAAACCTAACCTAGGGTGCCGCCGGCAGCGGGGCGGGGCCCAGGCTACCGGTGGTTAGGGCTACAGAGAGAGGAACCTCCTGACTATGCGCGCCGTGTCCAGGAGTACCGCCTTCTGAATCTGACCCTTGATCCAGCCATCTAGCGAGAGTCTCTTAAGATGTTTGTCGAGACTCTTCGCTATAAGACCGTTCGCCGAAACGACTATCGGGACAATGATCGTCGAGTCAACATCCCACATGGCGGTCACCTCGTGAGCCAAGTCAAGGTACTTGCTGAGTTTGTCCTTCTCGGCCTTCACGAGGTTCTCGTCATGGGGGATGGTGATGTCGACGAGCACTGCCTGGCGCTTGGATCGATCTACCAAAACGATGTCAGGCTTATTGGCTACAATAGTCCTGTCCGTGATGATAGATCGATCCCAATAGAGCGTGGCACGACCATTCTCAAGAACTGGCATCGGTGCGTACTTATAGTACGGCACCTCAGACCCCACAAGACCGTATTGAAGAGCAAGTTGCTGGTGAATGATCCTGGCTACTTGGTTATGTCTGTGCAAGTACTCACCGTTAGCAAGATGAGAACAACCGGAGATTATATGCCTGAGTGACTCACCGGGACGGCGGCATGCCCGACAAATGTCGACCGTACCGTCCTTCAGGATATATCTCCGGTAATTGTTCGTCATCATTACTTCGTCCGCAATTGCACAGACAAAACCTTCAGTTTCCCCGAAGAGATCCCCGAAGCGTAGCCAGTTCACCGACGCGAGCAGATCTACATCGGGCCCCGTAAGGGCCTTGTAGAACCGCCCGTGTAGCTCCTTGCTCTTCCATACAGCCCTGCGGTCATCGGTGCTAAGCACCTTTGGTCTGCGCCACTTCTCGTTTGCTAAGGAGAGAGAGGTGAGGCCTTTGTCAACTGCTACTACATCGCGATGAATCCCACACTCGTTGTTTAGGAAATACTCCCTAAGACTGCACACCTCGCCGTTATGGAGGTCCTTGGCGTTTAAAAAGCCACGGCCCCCACACTTACGCGGGATGTACATTCTCATAACTGACGAGCGTGGGTGCCTCATGCGATTTGTAGTAAGCAGCTGACGGACCCTCGTATCCAGGGCGTCCAGCTCAGTCTGAGTCCACCTTAGTATGCCAAAGAAGTAAGTGAGCAGAGGCATCACCCAAGCGTTGAAGGCGCGCGCCTTATTGCCACCGGACAAAAGACTGTTAAGTACTTTTGTCAAACGACAAAAGAAACGCTCCTTCAACGCCTGTCTAATGTCTCCGTCCGCAATACCCAATGACTGTGACATACCAAGGTACTTGTAGGTTTCGACTTCGGAGATAGACCTGAGGGACATTGTCTCAGAAAGTTGTAAGTTCGCGGAATTTACGACTTCCCCCCGCTGTACATGCATGACCGCACACTTGTCTACACCAAACTCCATTTTGATGGCGCTACTGAAGGTTTCTGTTACTTCCAGTAGTTCCACCAAATCCTGGCGTTTTGGTGCATACAGCTTAAGATCATCCATGTATAGCAGATGAGAAATGACCTCACCTCCTCTTCGAAGTCGGCAACCTAGTCCTGAATCCTTCAGCAAAGTGCTGAGCGGATTCAGGGCTAGGCAGAACCACAGAGGACTCAAACTGTCACCCTGGAAAATACCTCTCTCAATCCTTATCAAGTCCTGTGGGCCAGGGGGGCCATCTCCGCCACCTGGTTGACGAAGGACTGTGGTCCACTGCCTCATACATGCGCCTAAGAGGGATCTTAGAGCTGTATCGATTTTATACAGCTCTAAGATCCTCTCCAGCCATGAATGAGGCACCGAATCATAGGCCTTCTTATAGTCAATCCAGGCGGCCGAGAGAGACCCCCTGTTCCGCCGAACTTGTTGGCAAATGGTCGTGTCAATGAGGAGGAGCTCCTTAGTACCACGGGACCCAACCCTACATCCATTCTGAGAAAAGGCCAAAACGTTATTCGCAACAATGTGCGTGTTAATTTTTGTTCTTAGAATGGACGTAAGGAGCTTGTATAAAGTGGGCAAGCACGTGATGGGTCTATAGTTTTTCGCTTCCGTGGTACTACCGGACTTATAGAGCAGGAAGGTAGCACCAGTAGTCATGAAAGATGGCAGGGAACCAAGGTCGAGGGCGTCTTGAAATTGTGTTGCCAGGCGTTCATGTGAGGATCGAAACCACTTGATCCAAAAGTTGTGCAATCCGTCCGGCCCAGGACTTTTCCAGTTCTGGGTCGTACGGACAGCACAACCCACATCATCGGGGCTGATGGTCACAGCCCCCATGGCTTCGATCGGCTCACACTCACGCCTGACAACATTCATCCATTCGCCCTCGGTGTGCTCGACTGGAACCGACCAGATACTACGCCAGAAATTAATCATGGCAGTAGGATCCGGCAGTTGCCCGTCGGTCACACATTGATCGGTTCCCTCCCATCTTCGGTATACCTTCCTTTGGTCACTTTGGAAGAGGCGATTTTGCTGGTATCGATCTACACGCTCTCTGTACCGACGAATACGGCTTGCCCATGCATAAACTTTCTGCTTTAGGTAGTCGATGCGCTCTGTGACACATGCCATGTAATCGCGGGGCCTGGTGCCAGTCCCCGCGAAGGCTTGTGTTACATAGCGCATCACACGGGGGCGATTGTTGCCCCCCCTAAAACAGATTAGCTTGGCAATGAGAGTCCTAAACGAGCTGATACGCCGCTCGATCCGTACTTGCCAGGCAGGAACACCCCCGGCGGTCCGCGGTGCTCGGTCAGTGTCCGGGAATCTGACACGAGCAACGCGGCACGCCGCGATGGCCCCACAGTACATGATCGAGTGGGTATCAGCTAAGTCTTCGCTAGCCCGAAGGTACGGGTCTAGCAAAGCGTCCAGGGCTCCCATTAACGCTATGTTACGCTTATGCATCGGTAAGCGTGGTAATCGCGGCCTAGAGTCAGGTGCAGATCGATAGCGCCTAATCGCCTCCTCCAAAGCCCTCCTCAGTTGCTCATTGGTGTGGGTACTTACGCTACTCGCGCATTCTTCCTCGTCGGCATCGCGATTCGTCCGCGGTACCTCCGGCACCAGGTTGGGCGCTGGCGCCGGATCCGGTGACGTAGCAGGCGGATCCCGAGCCAGCGTGGAAGACATGCGAGCGGCCAGTACCTCCAGGCGCAGTCGATCAAGTGTCGCGTCGTCCAGCAGCTTGCGCCGCTGGATGAAGCGCACTTGATCGGATAGCCGTTGCGCAGATACGGTGATGGTCGAATCAAAAGTCAGAAACAGAGGCAGCATCCTGTCCCGGTACGCGGACAGGTTGGTTCCTCCCACTGTAGCCCCATAGTAGGCGCGCATGACGTTCTCATTCATGGATTGAGACCATCTTTTGAACATTTAAGTTAAAGACAGGTGTCAATTTAAAATGTAAATTAAACCTTTGAATTAGTAGGGTTGTCACTGATGTTAAAATATTTTATTTTGATATTTTTTTTACTTTTAAATCCAGCTTTACAATTCTAATAAGTCGATTGTAGATTGTAGATCACTCAGATGACACTATCCTGTCAGCTCAGTCTTTACAAATGTTCCACCCCGCATAAAATCTAGCCTTCTCCACGAAAAATGTAGACATATTTATAAAAATTACGCCATTTTTATAACAAATTGACGACAGAGTGGTCGCACTAAGATTTATGAGGACACCCTAGCGGCTACTTTTCCAGTAGAAGGCCGATCTTGAGGGAATGTATGTTAATTACGCTGTATGATATAATAATAAAACGGTAAATTATTCTCTTGAGAAAAATACTCCATTTTTGGGCTGTATGGTGAGAATTAAACAATAAATGTCTATGAAAATAACTTTGTTAAGTATAGGTTTTAAACGATAAGCATGTATTAAAACAACTCTAATTTATCTTAACCTATCCTAAGCGAATTGAACGAAAACCGATGTCGCCCTGCGGTTTCATTCCCCCGCTGAATACCTAGATTTATAATTTAACATTATTCATGTCATGTCATGTAGCATAGTTGTTCACGAAAATAAATAAAAATGAGCCAATAATTAAATTATGAATCAAATTGGTTCATGCTAGGATCGTTTTACTGAATCTTAAGATATTAATCTTAACAGCGGCAGAACGCAAAAAAGTAAGTATATTGTGTTTCACACTGGCTATTTAGAACTTTCAGTATATAACTAAGTCTTTCAAAGATAAGTTTAGATATTCGGTTTCGAATATGGAGCGACACCTATAGCTGTGATTTATGAAATCAATATTATTATTTTTATTCAAGTAGTTTTTTTTTCGGCAAAAATATGAACTTAATATTAAATTACATAATAATAAAGAAATAAATAAAAATTACGCTTTATTAAAACAAGTTTAAAAAGTCCAAGAAAAATTAATGAATTTGTTAAAATGCTGTAATTTTTTTATCTAAGTACGTAATGCTCTGTTTAAGCCAGTTCCATAGTCACCCCTGCAAAAATATCAAAGAATTTGTAAAAATGCCACCATTTCTATAATAAATTGGCAAAGGGCTGACCTCCCCAAGATTTACGATTCAACCCTCGCTAACTTCATATATGCGTACTTACACTTTGAAGTATCCGTTCATTTTTACCCCGAAAAATGGGTGCTCAAATTAAATGCGAGTTTTTGAATATCCATTTCTAAGGTCTGTCTACTAAGGCGGACCGGCGAGAATTATAACCAATCAGGTTCCATCTTTGTGAAGCCCAAAATAAATGCATTCAAATCTGAGGACTGCACGGTTGAAGTAGCAATGGGCAGGCCATGTAGCCCGGAGAGAGTTGGGGCAGCAAAATCCTAGAGTGGCGACCACGTATAGGAAAGCGCAGCGTGGGTCGACCCCGGCTAGATGGATGGTAACCTCGTGAGGATAGCGGGGAATCAATGGATGCGGTCTGCACGGGAACTTTGTGGCGAGAAGTAGGCCTATGTTCAGCAGTGGACGTCTGTGGCTGGTAGATAGAAATCTGAGGAATGTGATTTGTCCATAGTTCCTGTGAACAGACAGCCTAAGTCTGGCATCATAGCTTCTAAATGGATGCTCAATTTTTTTTTATAATTTGAAAGTTGATACGGCACTATATTTATCGTATGGTAATTTATGGCACACTGGTTTCTGGTTTACAAAAATTTCTGTTTACAATATACTATTTAGATACGGCACTGGCAGTAAATGAATGGATGAGTTTAAGCCGACTTAAAAAAAATAAAGGTTTTTGAGTTGGTTAATGTCTTTTTCTCTTTACGTTCTGACATTAGCATATTTTATCACCTTGTCTGCAATTACGAAAAGGAAACATCAGTACCTACCTGAAAGATAAAACTAAAAAACTAAAACTTTAGGTACGTTCTTGCCTCAGAACTCTGTCATAATCATAATAAATGACGCTGCAGCGAATTTAAATATATAAATAATAAATAAATATTAAGGGACAATCATACACAAATCAACCTAGTCCCAAACTAAGCAAAGCTTGTACTATGGGTACTAAGTAGACGACGATATACATAAAATATAAATACATATATATATATAGATTAACATCCATGACCCAAGAACAAATATTTTGCACAAATATTTGCCCCGGCCGGGATTCGAACCCAGGACCGCCGACTCATATGTATATTTACTATTTTATTTTTATAGTAAGTTGATACAGTTAATCATCCCATTCTTGTCAGACTTGACTGTGACGTTGCAGTCTATTAAAGAATAAGTGAAAGTTTTTAATTGTTGACCACAAATAAGTAGGTATAAGTACATATAATTTTTGAGGTATTTCATGTTTCCAGGACGTTTCTTTATTTTGGTTTTTAAGAAGTTTGTTGTTTTGTTTAAATGTAATTAGGTAAGTATCAATTTTTCTCGAAGTTAATAATGTAAAATAATAATAGGACGTACGTAAGATCATAAAAAAAATACCATCATGCTAGGTATTCCAATTTCATAAAGTTAATGTTTTTTCTTTAATCAGATAGTATCAAGGCTTTCGTAACGACCTATTTAAAAATTTGATCAAAGCCATTCCTCATTTAAATTGTTAACAAAGCCACAAAAACAAACGAAAAAAGCCATAAATTTTCAATATGGCGGACGACAGCGGACGTATAGCAACAGTTTCGGTGTAAACTCATAAATCTGTTGCTTTTAACTAATGCATGTTTGAAACATGCCTTCTATTTACTATACATACGTTGTGCAACTGCCGCTCTTTTTACAATAATATATGGTTCAGTTTTGTAAAAACTAACGTGAATGGGAGAGTACTCACTATTTTATGTGTTTTGTGTGGCTTTAGGACGCCTAACTTTTTAAATGGCTGTAGGTGTTTTACAGTAACTATCTGATTGACACTGCGATAGAGCAACAAAATACCTACTTAATTAAACAAGCGTTTGGTAATAACAGTTTATGCAACTGTTACATAATGTTTATTTTATTTTATTTAACAGTCATGTCTCCAACGCCTTTCAGGGCCAACATAGGCATCCTACTTGGACCACTAAAGCCACAAAGCGAGAGCCATTCAATTTTTAAATCAGTTGCTTCTTGTTCGAACCCTGCCTGACCCATTACATCTTTAACTGAATAATTAACCTATTTTAGGCTAGGCTATTCTTTGACATAGGTATGAGCCAGCCCTCTGTTCACCCGTCACATCGATAAGTCTCTTCGCCAGTTCCTTGAATATTTTATATGTATATTTATTATGTATTAGTATTACAATTATATTAAAACTATTATGTACTAATCTTAATAAAACTTTCGTCAGACATATTTCATTATTTTGTATTAAGCGGTTTACACTCACGTGAAATTGTCAGGAACGGCCCGACATGTTTCGAACTCGTAAGGAGCTCTTCATCAGGGACGGCTACCCGTACACCGGCACAGCAACTTTGTCACTGATTCTTTGATCAACGCTCTAATTCTATTTACTGTTGAGTTTCTTTCGGCTTTCTTCTCAACAGAGGTCTCCTCTTGTGAAATGCCGGTAGATTCAGATTTCATGTAAAAGTGCTCTTGAGGCCTATACTTACAGAATGAACATTTTGATATTGATTTTTCAATATTTCACTTCATTATTTCTTAATTGTTCATTGTTTTTGCGGTTTACGCTCGCAGAAGTTGCTTCTTTAATAAAAATAATAACATGCTTACATTCAAGCTCAATCTTTTTATTACTAAGCCCAATCTCATAAGACCGTGTCTCTGCCGGTCTTAAATTTCAAATAGGTATGTGACACAGGTGGCTTACTCAGGAATATTAAAATATATCGTCTAGCTCATTAGGTAGGGCCTTTTAGAGATATTTTAAGGTCACTGCTGGGATTTGTGCGGGGATTTAGATACAAGTATTAATGCAGGATTAGATGTTTAAATTACTCGAGAAATGTCTAAAGGTTTATAACTCCTACTATTACAGTAATATAAAATTAAAAAAAAATAGTGAATTGATGGCCGGTCTTCCCTTAAGGCGCTACCCGGTAAATTTCAATATTTTCGTAAATGACGTAACTTTTTTGTATAGTGCCAAAGGAAAACTCCCGATCAGCGGGCCTATGATAGTTGTTTTCATCACGCGATAAATAAGTGACATAGCATCCGTCACGTTTTGACAAAAACCGAGTGTAAAATAAATATCGGACAACCTCACACAAATCGATCTAGTCCCAAATTAAGGTCAAGAAGGCTTGTGTTATGGGTACTAGACGACGATATACGTACTTATATAGATAAACATATACTTAAATACATATAACAACCATGACCCAAGCACAAATATTCGAGTTCATCACACAAATATTTGCTCTGGCCGGGATTCGAACCCGGGACCACCGCTCAGTAGGCAGGTGTCTACAAACCGAGCCAAACGCGTCGTCAGTGTAAGTGACGGGTGCCCTTCGCTTGGTCTAAAATTTTATGTTCTAAAATTGTTTCGCCGAAAATGTTTGGTCTAATATTTAATGGTATACTTATTCTTTAGCATAAAGATTTTTTTGCATACATATTTTTTGTCCTAAAACATGTTTGTCCTAAAATTGTTTAGTATATTTTTTTTATGACTAAAAGGCTAAAAGTATTGTTAGGTATAATTATTCTTTAGCCTAACACAAAACCTCCTAAAAACCCATATGCTGAAGCGAGCAAGCGAAAGTATAAGTCGCTCCCAGAACAATAGTTTAGGTTAGGTTAGAACTGCGTCCCCACCAAAAATAAGGCGCTCCCAGAACAGTAGGTTAGGTAAGGTTAGAACTGCGTCCCTGACAAAAATAAGGCGCTCCCAGAACAGTAGGTTAGGTAAGGTTAGAACTGCGTCCCTGACAAAAATAAGGCGCTCCCAGAACAGTAGGTTAGGTTAGAACTGCGTCCTTAACAAAAATAAGGCGCTCCCAGAACAGTAGGTTAGGTTAGGTTAGAACTGCGTCCCTGACAAAAATAAGGCGCTCCCAGAACAGTAGGTTAGGTTAGAACTGCGTCCCTAACAAAAATAAGGCGCTCCCAGAACAGTAGGTTAGGTTAGGTTAGAACTGCATCCCTGACAAAAATAAGGCGCTCCCAGAACAGTAGGTTAGGTTAGGTTAGAACTGCATCCCTGACAAAAATAAGGCGCTCCCAGAACAGTAGGTTAGGTTAGGTTAGAACTGCGATCCCGATAAACATAAGTCGCTCCCAGAGCAGTAGGTTAGGTTAGGTTAGAACTGTGTTCCTTACAAACATAAGTCGCTCCCGGAACACTAGGTTAGGTTAGGTTAGAACTGCGTCCCAAAAAATAAGGCGCTCCCAGAACAGTAGGTTAGGTTAGGTTAGAACTGCGTCCCCAACAAAATCTAAGTAATATTAATTTGACAAATGCGACAGTTTGGATGCGATTATTATTGACACCATTCGGAATACCAATTTTATGCCTAAAATACATTCGACCAAACAATGTTATTCCATACAAATGTTAGACTAAACAATTTTCGGCCAAAAAAATATATGCAAAACAATTTCGGCCAAACAATTTTCGACGTAAAAAACAATCGACCAAAGATTATTAGGCCAAAAAATATGTGCCGAAAAAAATATCGGCCAAAAAATTTTAGACAAACAGATATAGACCCGTAAGTGACAGATGCTTTGTCACTTATTTATCACGTTATAAACGCAACCATCACAGGCCCCCAGAAAAACGTTCTCGTCAAACTTAAACATTCAAAATTACACGAAAACTTTTTGTTGCACGTCAAATATTTCGAGGCTCGAAACTGCGGACTGAAAATTGTTAGTTTGCGCCCGGGGCGTAAACAAAGTGAAAATATATTAAAAACTAGGACGCAATATTTGTACTCGTGGTGTGAGGGAAAAATGATTGAAATTGCCTGCGTATATCGACGATTTTTTTAATAGCCGCTATTAATGGGCCTGCAAAATCGGGAAATTTAAGTATCGTGGTGCCGGGACTTCTCGGTACCAACATACAAAAAAATCCCGATTCTGCAGGCCCTAGCTATTAATCATTCATACAATAGCCTTCCTGAGGAGATCAAGCTACTTCAAGGAAATAGTTTTAAAAACAAACTCAACGCTTGGCTTCTAGAGAAATGCTTTTATAATATGAATATCTATTTAAACCGTACCTGACTCTTTATTTTCTGACATTGTGTTTTTATTTTGTTAATTTGTTTTAATTTAATTTAACTTTTGTTTATAATTATTATTTTATTTAATTTTGAAGTAATGGAGCGCGCTCAAATGTTTGCACTTTACTAACAATCTATGGATCATTGATCTGAAATAAATAATTTGAATTGAATTGAGCTGAATTGAAAACCTTCTATTCTACGAAAAACCTATTTTGGTCCAGCGTACTTCACCCGTGAACCGTATTGGACGTATATATCCGGTGACAGAATTTAATTTCGCCGCTGCGCTTGCAAAATCCGATACATCCCGGGAAGTCTTTAAAGCACAATTGAATGCATCAAAATCCAATTTAAAGGACGGTTCCGGAACGGACATCTGCTACAGCGTTTGTGGTTTTATGGGTGTGTCTTTTAGGTTTACTTACGTTATGTTTAAGTGTGTATATCTGTACTATTATAAAATAAATATTTGTATAAAAATATTTTTTCTATGGAGAGGGGTCATGATATAAGGAAAAATCTTAATAGTGTGATGCAGGATCGTCATTTGTTTAGTAAGGGCACACGGCGCCGTGCCAACCTGGCGTCATCTGTTTTCATAATTTCCTTTGTCCTCGCATCACGCCGAAACGGCTGGACAAATTTTAACTAATTTTGGTAGAGGGGTAGCAGGACATCCAAAGATGGTAACATAAAACTTTTTATTCGTCTACAGTAAAGAAAAAAAACGAAAAAAGTTGCGGGCACCTAGTGTATGTATATAGAGGAAGTAACAAGCGAGTTTTTTGGAACCGGGTGTGTAATGATGGATATAACAACGTTTCATGTAATTTCTCTAGATATGACAACAATGTGATTCTTTAATATATTTTTTTAATAAATACCCGACAACCTTGCACAAATCGATCTAATCCCAAATTAAGCTCAAGAAGGCTTGCCTTATGGGTACTAGACGTCGATAATACATACTTATATAGATAAATATATACTTAAATACATAGAACAACCATGACCCAAACACAAATATTCGAGTTCATCACGCAAATAATTTCCCTGTCCCTGGCCGGGATTCGAACCCGGATCCGCCGGCAGTAGGCAGCTCTCTACAAACTGCCCCAACAGCGTCGTCATTATTAATTTGTTTTAATATAGAAACAATAAGCATAATTTAATTAGGTATAATTTCAATGAATATGAAAGAATTTTAATGTAACGTTTATATTTGCAATATAGACTCCTTTTTTGCTACGCTCGTCGTCGTACCTAACCATGACTCTATGACATTTTTTTTGTTTAAACAGTTTGCGTGTATTCTTACCTTTTAAACGTATTGTATCAAATGAACATTTTTATTTAGTCCCTGGTTATTTAAATAGAAGAACAACTATATTCTTTAATATAATCCTAGATAAAGCGCATTTAAAATGCAAAGATCAGTAAATACTAAAACTGGGTTAAAGACATGCATAAAACCATATTAAAATCCAGTTCGCGCATAAATTTATTCCCGGTTATGATTTCAGTGAATACCAAATTATTTTCGGAGATCCACCGTTTCTCTGGATTACAGGATTTCAGATAAGACACTGGTTTGAATTTATGTATGAATTTGCATGATTATTATGTAAACTAGTTGTTTACTAGCTCTATAGATGGTTTCACAAGTTGAATTGACAATAAGGTAGCAACAGATAGGAAGACTCAAGGGAACAGTAACTGTGTGTTAATCTATTAAAGCTCACAACTAAATTGCGGGTTGTATTTGTCGCTTTGTTTGTCAGATTAGGGATTCATTGAATTCTGACTCGTGTGAAACACGGCTCAATAATTTGGTAACAAATAAGGGGTAGTCTATTTTCATACACACATAGTTACCTACATTGAAAATAAAATCATCTGAAGCGAAACGTGAAATAAAAAAATCGTAGAAGAAATGAATCTAGACTGATAATCAACGTAATTTTGTTTTTTTTTAGGGTTCCGTACCCAAAGGGTAAAATCGGGATATTACTAAGACTCCGCTGTCCGTCGGTATGTCTGTCTGTCTACCCGTGTTGCCGTGGATCACATTTTTTCTTTCATAATTTACCTTTGAGTCAATATTTATAATTATACTTCAAATCAATCAAAAAAATATGCTGTTCAATAATATTCATGCGCCCCGTGGTATTACCCGCTCATTCCACGGGAACACTAAATTTTTCGGGATAAAAAGTAGCTTATGTGTTAATCCAGGGTGCCAACTACCTTCATACCAAAATTTATCATAATTGGTCCAACCTTTTGAGCGTGAAGAAGTAACAAACATACACATAAACGTAATCACAAACTTTCACTTTTATAATATTAGTGTAATATGGATTTGACTGTACCATTGTGTAATACAAAAACTTGCGTCACGAAAATGCCCTTCACACAAACGTGGTACCATAAAGTGTACATAATTCACGAGATATTTACAACGCTTCATAGTTTCACACGCATACACGTTTGTATGAAACATTTCAAGAGACAGGGCACCTGGGACTCATGATATACGTAGCTATAGTATAAGAATTAAGACCAGTATTTTGCCTACGTAGTTTCATTAAAAATGCATGGCACGCGCTTTAAGGGATCTAGGGGTTCAGTTCAGGCGATGTCTTAGCTTCAAAGTAACTGTTGAAGGTATGTTACTGATATAGTTCGTAGCCTTAACCAGGTAGGTGATTATTCTAGCGTTTCAACCGCCTTATTACCGTGACCGTATTTTGACAAACCCCGTATGATCAAAGCCGCCGTTTTATGTTGTCTTGTAGAAGACGCAGATTTTTTTAAATACTTATCAGAATTATGTTGACTTCTTTTACAAGTTGGTCAATATTGCGGTTACTTTAATGAGGCGGTTAAAACGCTCTTAATAATCACCTGGCCTAGCTGCCTAGGTTACAAAAAATTTTAACAAAAAATAGAACCGACTTCAGTAAAACTAAAAAGCCAAAAATAACCCGTTCAAGTACAGATTACATTTGACTCACCCTTTGAAGTCGATCCCAAACCACTCAGTTATTATATTTATATATTATAGTTTACGTGAGGTTTGGCCCCGACTTCAAAGGGTGAGTCAAATGTAATCTGTACTTGAACGGGTTATTTTTGGCTTTTTAGTTTTACTGAAGTCGGTTCTATTTTTTGTTAAAATTTTTTTTTTTTTGCTTTTTAGTGATTCATATAAAATACTTATGGCAGGTTGATCAGGGAGGTCTTGAAGGCATGCATCTCGTTTGAATTATCTCCTAACTCCTAACCGTTGAGGAGTTGTTACCTTCCATCATCAGCTCAGCATTGGAAGATGATGACTACCATATGCAAATACTTAAATAGTTTTATAAAATATATGAAAAATATTATAAGTGCCTATAAAATTTCAGGAATTCCTTCGATTTCTCATGGATCTCGTCATCTGATCTTCACCAAAATTTTATGGGACCAACCTTGAGATGTCTATTCATAAACCTAAAAAGAATTTTCCAAATCGACTCATAAATGACGGAGTTCTGAGGTAACAAACATTAAAAAAAAAAAAAAAAAAAACATACAACCGAACTGAGAACCCCCTCCTTTTTTTGAAGTCGGTTAAAAATGATAGAGTCAAGTTCGAGTTTCGTTCACCTTTTGACGACGCGGTTGGCGCAGTGGTTAAGCAACCGCCTACTGAGCCGACGGTCCCGGGTTCGAATCCCGGCAAGGGCAAATATTTGTGCGATGAACACGAATATTTGTGCCTGGGTCATGGATGTTCTATGTATTTAAGTATTTATTTATCTATATAAGTATGTATATCGTCGCCTGGTACCCATAACACAAGCCTTCTTGAGCTTAATTTGGGATTAGGTTGATTTGTGTGAGGTTGTCTGATATTTATTTATTTATTATTTATTTATTATTATTATTTATTTCGACACGTACGAGTACATAATCCATACTTAATATTATAAATGCGAATGTGTGTCTGTCTGTCTGTTACCTCTTCACATTTTGATGAAATTTAGCATGGAGACAGTTTAAGATCCGAGGAAGGACATAGGATAGTTTTCATCCTGGAAATTATCCCTAAAAAGATTGAAAAGTGAGTAAGTAGTTCATGGTGACATTGATGACCCTGTAGGTAATGTAATGATTAGACCAAAAGCACAATTGCTCTTACATTTGCTTAGGCGCTTTTAATAGTTCCTTTTATTAATTAAGGTGATTAGGTGGATATCTATCGTGTGTTTACGGGGTTGCTTCGATACTTCTAAGTTCCACGCGGACGCAGTCGCGGGCAAAAGCTTGTAACGTATGATTAATATGTGAACATGTCGAAAAGTAAGAAGCCGATATGTTTTCTTTTTCTGTATATAACAACGACGACGTTTTGACGACGCAACTGGCGCAGATTGTAGAGACCTGCCTACTGAGCCAGCGGACCTGGGTTCGGATCCCGGCCAGGGCAAATATGAACTCGAATATTTTGCCCTTGGGTCAGGGTTGTTCTATGTATTTAAGTATATATGTATCTATATAAGTATGTATATCGTCGTCTAGTGCCCATAACATGAGCCTTCTTGAGCTTCATTTGAGACTAGATCGATTTGTGTGAGGTTGTCTGATATTTATTTATTATTTATTGATAATAAGGGCTGTTTGAACAGATATCTTCTGGACACGGGGAGATTCCAAGATTCCCGATTCTTAGCAAGCACAACTAATTGAAGATAGTAATTTCTTTTGCAGGCTGCAATACAAATGTAGGTAGGACACTATGTAAAACTCCCAACGCAAACAGAGCACTCATAAAATGTGCATAATTCATAAGATATCTAAAATACTTTATATTTTCACACGGAGTACACACTTCAAGAGAGAAGCACAAACAAGAGCACCTGAGACTTTACGATATGCGTCTTAGGCACAGTATAAATCTATTAACCAGTATTTTGTGTTTAAGGTTTCGTACGCATTATACCAACTTAAATACTCATATCGATATAGGTATGTACAAAGATGCGTCATAGAGTTACCAAATTTCGGAAAATCGAATGGTAGGTAGTAACCTAAACTTTGGCGGCGGCTTTGGATGCTTCTATACATACTTTGGCGACGGCTTTGTTGTTCAGTTGTAGGTATAGGCGGCTTTGTTTGAGGTATAAATGAGATAGCAATAGGATTTTGTCAACTTTAGATAAATATCCACCTGAATTTCCGATCCGCATATATTATATTGGTTTGATTTTGTTTTTACCGCCGTTGCCGCTGTGACGCCACTTCATTTGACCAATTTGCTTAATTTATGACGATTCCTCGAATATATTCACGAATGCTATGTAGATTGATTTGAAATTTTATCAATAAATCAATTTGAGTATGAGTATCAGTCTGATGATGTTAGGCCAGCATGGTGCGCTGTAAGATACAACATCGTACTTCCAAAAAAACTACTCGTTTGATTTAAATTAAACAAATGAAATTAATTTATTCAGTAAGTAGACCACAAGGGCACTTTTACAAAGTCAGATTGTGAATCTACCGGCATTTTGCAAGAGAGACCGCTGTTGAGAAGAAAGCCGAAAGAAACTCAACAGTAAGTCTTTTTTTCGTAAATAATACTTAAAACAATAACATTACATTTGTGTTATAACTAATTACATGGGTACACGTAAAGGAGATGTATAGATACTCCAAATCAATGTTAAGTATAGGCCATCTTAGGCCTTATTGTCACTTAACATCAGGTGCAATCGATGTTAAATGCATGGCTATTTTGAATTAAAAAAAATAGGAACAACTTTCTAAGCGTAGGCTAGGCCCATCACGCCGAGTCAACTAATTTTCGTATAGAGATAGCTGGACAGCCATATACATGGTTATAGGATACTTTTTACCCCACTACGTTAGCTAAAAAGTTGTATACAGACTAAGTTGCAAGGTACCTTCTAGTAGGTAAATAAATATTCGTACGTACAGCACCGTAAATTTGTAGTAACCCACGCTGGAAACCCAATCTCTCTTGTTACTTGATACGGGAAAACACTAGAAATTGAAGGCTAACATTTGCTGTTTGGACACAGGAGGGGAAAGGGCTGCTTCACTTTGAAGTAATCTATTATGTAGTAAAAGATTTCCGCAACTTGATTTTTTTACCGTAGGCAGATAACACGTTCGCTGACGGTCATGTTATAGCATTCGAATGATGACTCCAAATATGTGAGGCACGCAGTACGATTATTGTAACGCAATTATTTTACACTATAGGTATAATTTATATTGTTATCAGGGCCCATGAGAAACTGTATTCATATCATATTAGAGTCGATAATTAATAATAATTAATTTGGGTGTAGCACATCGTTACTATCGAATCTCAACATAATTTGTGCCGATGGTGCCGATTATAAAGTCTGAATCTTTACGGTAGATGGCGCTACGATGCCACCCTAAGGCATGTATAAGCAACTAGTTGAAAATTAAATGGCTCTGGCATCAGGTTCGGTGGTCCAGTTGGTAGGACGCCCGTGTTGGCCCGGAAAGCTGTTGGAGACGTAGGTTCGAATCCTGCCTGAACCGTTAAATTTTTCAACCTTTCGCTTTATTGTAAACATTTAGCTTAAATTAGAGTTATAATGGCTACATAAACTCTTATAAAGCCTTTTTACTACCTAGGAACCTAACAAGTTCACATTGTTGTCACCTGTCGTCGGCCATTGTAAGTTTTCTATGAAATCTCATCACGTCGAAACGGCTAGACGGATTTTATCCAATTTCAGCACAGGGATAGGTGGCCATCCAAAGAAGGTTATAGGATACTTGTTACCCGAGTGAAAGTAGCCTTCTAATAGACAATACAATTCTAAAGTTAAAATTGATGTAGCTGTCCATCGGCTGCCGAGAACCATCACGTTGGATCATATTAATTATAGACCACCACATTTGGGCTTCGCGCAGCGCCCGTTGTGCTCCGCTGACTATTTACTACATAACTTCGTATGTACGAAACATGGCATAAATACATTGATCTACACCCATATTGCACCATTGATACAAAGATCAAAGAAAAATTGAAATGTCTCTGGATTACCGGTCCAACGTGTTAACCTCTCCACCACTTAAGCGCCCAGATAACCTTTAGATTTTTTTTATTTTTTCAGGTTTACTCCGAAAATGATTTTGATGCGGTGTCTAGTTTTTTTATCTCTTATTAATACATAACAATCGCCTGGCCACTCAACGATTACACTCGTATACACCTTAATGACCTCCTCGAGGATATTTTTACGGCGATGTTTCACTTGTCCAATGTAGCGGGTCTGACAAAATTAATTAAAAGCACCGTTATTTATTGTAACTAGTGATGTAGCGAACTATTCGGTATTTGGGATATTCGACAAGTTTACCGAAAACTCGTTGCCAGCCGAAGTTAGGAAATTCTTTCCTTTGAACATTCAATACTGAATGCATATTTTAAACAAGCTTTTGCGTTGTGTTTTGCTTCCGAAAAAAGGATAAAAATGTGGACATAAAACATCCAACTGTTACCACTTATGAATCGAATCCTTATAAATTGTTGCTGATGTCTGATGTCCTATTAATTTGGTACGGAGCGAAAATCCAAAATTTATACATTATATAATAAAGTTAACTTGTTAATACATATCTCTTAATGCAAGTCGAATGGTAAAAGAGCGTTTTTCAAAAAATATACATCTCTTTTTTTTTATTAATTTTTAGGCTCATCTAACTAAGAATGGTACATTCGAACCTGATACAAAACAAATGTGTCCAAAAATATTGTATGAAAAAATATTGTTCAAGTAAGGGTTATATATTTGTTAATATCAATCGTATAAGTACAACAGAATAAAATATAACAATAAATTAAATTAAACAATAAAACTAATAACTAAACCTAAATATTGTCTAATCAAAAAGCCCGCCCCGAATCGTTCCCGGTGCAAAAGTGCCCAACACGCTCGCCGCGTTACCGCGCTGGACCGCGATGGACAGCCTCTGCACCAAGAACGACTCGGAACGGGTGTCATGGCCTCTCTCTCGTAACCGACGCCCCACTTCCCTCAGGAACTTTAGTGCGTCGGAGCTCCAAACACCGGTAGTTTCCACCGCGAGTGGGACAAACAGGTAATTTGTGAGAGCGGAGTATTTCTCACGCTTCCTATTTGCCGCCACTGTTCAAGTGCGTTATATATACGTTCACAGGAAAAAAAAAACATAAGAAAACGTTGCGATCTGGAATAGATATTTTGGGGCACTTTTTTTGTATGAATTACTAATGTACTGACGATTCCGAGTAACTTCTAGGATTTTTTTTTATCTTATACAACTTGGTTTGAAAAGCGCTTAAAAATCATATCGGATATATCACAGTGATATCCGTCATCGAATATAACCCACAAATTTTACTGAAACTCCACCAGCTGGGCAAATATCCCCGAATATTCGACATATGTACACAATATATCCCATCTCTAATTCTGACCGATAAATAAC
The DNA here is from genome assembly GCA_947623375.1 of Apotomis capreana. Lineage (NCBI taxonomy): Eukaryota > Metazoa > Arthropoda > Insecta > Lepidoptera > Tortricidae > Apotomis > Apotomis capreana. The sequence continues at coordinate 8,709,411 of OX392520.1, forward strand.
GATAGGTTATTAAGCCCTGAAGGTGTCAGGTGACCCTTATATCCAACAATACGCTTTCCGGCAAACATGTAAGGTTGAGAATATATCGTCGGTGATTCTTTATTAAGGTGTAAGAGTGGATATCTGGTGTTAATAGGGCATATTAGAGCTATTTTTCATGTCATATGTTTTGTGTAGCGTAGTGTGTAGACATCTTTATATAATAACTAGACGGTGCCCGCATCTTCGTCCGCGTATTTTTTTCTTTACCGTAGACGGATAAAAAGTATTTTATAACCATATTTGGTTGTCCAGCTATCCCTGTACCAAAATTGGTTGAAATTTGTCTAGCCGTTTCGGCGTGATGCGAGGACAAAGGAAATTATGACCAACAGATAGCGCCACACTCGCATGACACCGCGCGCCCATACAAAACAAATATGACAATCCTTCCTACCTATTCCCGCCCTGAAACGCTGGACGTCACAGAACGTAAAAATAGAGATTAAATGTTATTTATATATTAATTCAGGGAGCGAGGTTTATAGAAACTACAGTAAACGGCGATAAAGAATGCACATCGGCAATCATCGCATTTCCGAATACAAACGAATGCTAATTTCCATGTACATCAATTATTAGATTAATCGTTCATCAGGATTTGAATTTAGAACTAAGTACTTTATTGTTGTTTTGTTTTGATTTCACGTGGAATATATAGAGCTGTAAAACTCGATGTAATAATATACACTGACGAGGTTGAATCAAACACTGCAACGCGAAGCGGTTCGCTCGTGCTACTTCGCAAGCGTTCAAGCGCTGGTTCAATACGGGTTAGAACTGTGGGGCCGTGCCGCCGATTGGCAGCGCGTGTTTCGTCTCCAAAAACGCGCCGTGCGCATCCTGGCTGGTGCCAGTTTCGACGACAGCGCCAAACCACACTTCATAGCCAATAGGATCCTTACACTCCCTGCACTACTCATACTACAGGTTGCTATATATGTACGAGAGAATCTCGCGCTATATCGTAGACGAGGTGAAGGCTCCACCCGGAGCTCTCGAAATGGGGACAAGCTCGCGATAATTCCACACAAATTGGCCAAAACTGGAAAAACAATCCATGTGATGGGTCCCATAGTATACAATAGGTTACCCAAACCAATAATTGAAGCCTGCAGCTTATCCAGCTTTAAATATAAATTGAAGATGTGGCTCATTGAGCAGTGTTTTTACACATTTAAAGAATTCACAGATATTAAATTAACATAAATATTGGAATGTAAAATACACAAAATTAAATAATGTTTCATAATTAAATATATGTATATAATAATAATCTAATATACTTATAGCGAATAAGTGACTTGTAATTAACCTACTCAATTACCAATAAATGATGTCTATGTCTGTCTATGTCTATGTCTATGTCTATATAGTTACTAGGATACTTAAATGTGGGCTTAAAGATCGACAAAAAGTGTAATTACTTACATTAACATTCTCATGTTTTTTTTTTAAATTGGTCGGCTTCAGTTACAAAATATTTATAAACATTGTAGATAATTTCGCGTGACTGGCAAAGTAACGGCTTACCTTTTTTCCCTATAGATGCCATAGTACAAATTTAATTTTGTGTAGGTTTTAGCAACTCTATATATATATTGACTTGGATTGCGACTGCACACTCTCGCCACCACGACTGACAAAACAAACGTCATGGTGTGTGCGACACGGATATCGCTATACGAAGTCGAAATTAGCCGATTGCCTCTTTCCAAAGATCGATGCGCAAACTTTATCGCCGTTTACTGTAAATACCTAAATACTTTCGGTTTCCAAACTAAGTATGTTCATCAAAAAAAAAAATTAAACTGATTATATGACGTATGAAAAAATTCATATAATTTATCTGGGCGCAGTGCCCTCGCTAAGACAAACAAAAAAGAAGCGAGGCACTATACCTACCTTTTCTCGAACCGTTTTAGTCTCATTTTTAAACCGTGATGCTTCGTCCCAGTTAACATCAAAAGTCGTTTCATAGATAGGAATTAAGGTTAGTAATATTATCACAATATTGAAGAATATTGATCAATGAAACAGCCAAGCCATACTTTTGAAACCAAGGTGTAGGGTTAGTAAAGTCTGGACTTAGCAACTTACCTATATCCAGTGACTGAAATGCCATACGATAAATAAATAGGGACTTGAAGCCAGTTGAAGCCATACTTTTGATACCAAGGTGTAGATTGATTGATTGATTTGATTTATTTATTCAATAACAATGTACATTATGTTTGAAATTATACTTATACCTAACTTAATCTACACATTAAAATACACACTGATATCATAAATTAATAAAGTTAAAAATAATCCGAATAATATTAAAATTACAGAAGATGTCAAAAAGTAAAAGCAAAAGCAGATGTCAGAACATAATTAACAAGTTTAGAAGTAAAAAAAAAAAAAACAGGGTTGTAGGGTTAGTAAAGTCAGGCCTTATAGGTGCTTGAAGCCAGTTGAAGCCATACTTTTGAAACCAAGGTGTAGGGTTAGTCAAGTCAGGGCTTAGGGGCTTGGCTTTTCCTGGAATCTGATAACTTTTTTACAGCGAAAGCGTTATGAGCATGTGAGTCTTGGCCGCCAATTTTACATAAAATGTTTTTGTTGGGATTTGAGTTCTTGATACACTTTAGCTTCAGTGATGTTTACGGGAACCCTGCAGATTTACTCGTATATTTTTTCTATGTCATCATTATGTGTTGACTTGCTCCATAAATAAGTTTCTGTCAAAAATTTCATTTTAGTGACAAGCTTTTTATAGCCAACTGTATTTTTCTTTGGATATCCATCAAATTCTCACTGACACGATTCTAAAGAGCCCAAACTCGGTAGGATTGCTTTTTCTATTATAGAGTTCCTATGGCCACCTTCCGGCTCCATTATCAGATCAGCCCCATGGTACCATATTATTGTATTGTCATCAAAGCTAAGTAAGTGTGCAAAATTACAGCTCAATCGGTTGACGATATCTGCTTCAAAATTGAGTTGCAAGATTCCACCCAAACAAACATACTTAGATACGTTAGTTACGGCAGTTCTAGAGCCACCGGGCATCGCCAGGGATGATGGCAAGAGACCGGACGGAATGTCACTGATTCCGTGGAGGTTAGGCCGGGTGCTGGTGTGGGACGCCACTTGCGTAGACACACTGGCCCCGTCTCACCTTCACGGAACATCAAACAGAGCAGGGGCGGCAGCAGAGGCGGCCGAAAAATTAAAACATAATAAGTATAGAGGTCTCGGCCCCGAATATAATTTTATTCCTTTCGGGGTCGAGACTTTAGGTCCGTGGGGTCCCAGCGCCCACAAACTCTATAAAGACCTCGCTAAAAGATTGATTGAAACTACTGGGGACCGAAGATCTGGCAGTTTCCTCGCACAACGCATTAGCATTGCTATTCAGCGAGGAAATGCTGCCAGCGTCTTCGGGACCATGCCGCGGGGGCACAGTTTTTTACACCTTTTTTTTGTTTATTTTAGTCACGTAATTATTTTATTTATAACTAATTCCTTGATTAAGTTTTTAATATGAATTGTAATTTTATAAATAAAGATATTTATGTTGTTTACGTGAAAAAAAAAAAACTTAGATACATACATTACAAGTTAAATAAAAGCTTTTAATAAAGATGACATACATTAGGCGGCTTATAGTCACGCGACGTAAAATGGAAAGAGCCAAGTTTGGAGATTCTGTGTGATAGAATCAGAAATGAGGATCTCCGCAGAAGAACCAAAGTAACTTAGCTCACAGGATTGCATGGCTGAAGAGGCAATGGGCCATGTAGCCCGGAGAATAAATGGAGCTTGGGGCAGCAAGACCCGAACAGAAAATAGCTCTGTAAGAAAACTTCCATAGTACTTTATTATTGAATTAAGGATTTTAGGTAAACTATTTTTAACAAGATGAAACTTGTCAAATGTCATCTTTCCCAAGCTCGTGTTTAAGACAAATCCTCTTTAGTACTTAGTACTCATCCTGTGCTAACTTTGTAACTCTGATCCTAAAATATTAAATTATCCCCAAATGAAGACCCGTCAGAAACCCCACTTTTTGAAACTGTTAACCCTTTTTGAACAGCCTTTATAATTCATGGGTCATTATACAAAGGTACCGGTAACCTCAAAATCGGTCCGTTATGAAATTTATGTAAATTCAACGAAACATTCATACAATTTACATAAATTGTTGCTTATCGTATCGCGCCCTAAATAAATATGTCAAGCTTTGAAGTTCATCGGGAAACCTGATTATTCATTTTTTTATATGAATAAATTTTCATCATCAAAGCTTTTATCGTTTTGAACTCTGTCACATTTTTAATAAGTCACAAAATTGTGTGCGTGCTTGTAAATGTTTGCTCCAATATTGGACACTTTTAAAGCAGTAACTGCTGCGTTAGCATTTTTGGTAGATTAAATATAATAGAATTGCGGGCGTTCGTCAAAATACTGAAATTCAATTTTAGTGATGTGGAGCCAGTCATTTATAGGGTTCTGTTTCTACAGTTTTTGAACCCTCCTCTGTCTGTAACAGGGTTCGACTTTACTCTGAAATTGTGATAGATAGAAGAAGAATAATTCTTTTTACGCAACCAGTTGTCAAGAAGGAAAATCTTAAAAAGCCAGAAAGTCATAGTTGCTATAGAAGAGTTTATTTCTCTGGTAACAACCATAGTACATATTTTTAAGTTTTGTATACTACCTACTATTTAATTTGCTGAAATGCCGGTTCGAGATAGAAGAGAGGGCTCAAATGCTGTCCCTAGAGGCCCTGGCTCTCTAAGTCGAGGCCTGATGAAGATATGGGCACCAAATAGTATAAATTAAAATTTACGCTGTGGCGATATTGTCAAATTGCACAACTAATCTAGAATAGAAATAGAACTTTAGCTATATAACGATATTAGCTATATATCTATGTAACGATATTGATCGTATTGAACTACCAATTGGTAGCGTCTTGCTATTGCGAGTGAATGCCCCCAAATTGGAACGTTATTAGGACATTCTGTGCGCGTTGCAATACTGGTATAGAAATATTTCATCAAGACTTACAGGGGTGACCATGGTTTTGGATTTCGTGTGATATTTTTATAATGTTTTGTCAATATTTATTGTGTCCCAAACTACGGCGTTATAATGACATTTTGGGACAACCTGTGCGCGTTGCGGAATGATTGGAAATAGTCCTTGGTTTTACTTTGAAATATAAAAATTCAGGGCTTGAAGTTTTAACCACTCTTATTTTGATATTCTCATTGAATTATTCAAACTTCTCTCTTTTGTAGTAAGTAGTTTGATTGAATAATTCAAATCCAATAGTCATATAGTCACGCGACGTAAAATGGAAAGAGCCAAGTTTGGAGATTCTGTGTGATATAACTTTTGCGATGAACGTTAAATTCTTATCGTGGGCATATCCAGACATAAAGCTATTAAAATGAGCTTACTTTGGTATGAATAAAGTAATAAATAATTGAAAGAGGTATTTCAAAATGTCTGTATTGATTTATAAGAGAAGAGGAAAGATAAGATGGGTTCACTATGCGCTCACTAAATACCCACGTACCAGCGCGCACGCTCCGCCTTCTGTTTCCGCGTAATGTGCGTACGTGCGCGTCAGAAAAAAATATATCTAATTGTTATAACGTATTCACTACCAGAATTTGGTCCAAACACATTGTAGGCGGCAATTTTGGAGGTGATATTTCAATAAATGGGTCATTGTCAGATTTAGGTTCACGTCTTTTCGGTGGACACGTACAAATTTAAGGAAATTTAGGCCAACTTTTCCAATCAAAATTATATTAGCATTAACGACGTTTCCCTTTCTATGGGCTTGCGTGTTAAAAACATAACTTCTATGCACATACGCTGTTAACTATTGGCCACCGAAGAGACAACTTTTGTTTTTTGAACTGACAATGACCCAAATAAGACATTGATACAAAGTCCGTAATACTCTACCAACTGGACTAGGTATCAAGATATTGTTAGGTTGATTGCATGAAATTACCCACCGCAATACGCTACTACTAGCGCCATCTGTATCTTTTTGTTTAAAATGCTAACTTGGACTGCATTAACCATATTGACCATAGGACATGCATGTATATTATTCGGATTATGGTTTGCAGTCCCTACAATTTTTGGTATGAAGAGTCCCAGCCCGTCTAGCACGACATAGCATCACCCGTCACTCTGTCACGATACTGTACAGAAAGGGATAGGTAGGATATCTCGCGCGAGAAAGTCACATGTCAAAGTTGTGCTAGAGGTACAGGACTTTATAATTCCCGGGTGTAGTGGTATGACCATGTAAAACTGATATATTTTAAGTATAAGTGTACTAGGTGATCCGAGTTAGTAATAAACGGAACTTCGAGTAATAAGGTTGTTTCAATAAGAAACCCCCCGCCCCCGCAGGGGCTGCAAATGTTAATTGGAACTGTCCTGCAATATCCAATAGTGTGGCTACCACACTAACGAGGCGAGCTTGATTGGCCGAAGCCAAACGAGTGGCGCCGCCACAGTTTATTAGTTGAGTACTCGTTATAATTAAGATTAGGGCTGATTTATGAATAAAAACTGAGATTTCTACTTATTTTGTTTTATTTAAATAAACAATGGTTGCACAGTAAGAATACTCGTAATGTACGGCAAGTGCTGCCACCTAACCTAAAAGCATGGAAATTAGTGGGCAATGGAATAGTGGCTTTTTAGCTAAGATCAAAATTTTAATTTAACACTCCCACTAAAATTTTACTTCCTAACAACAAAGAAATACAGTAAACTTAAATATTACAGCATATGCATTATTTGCTCTCTTAAAAACACAAAAGATTGAGTGGGCAATGGCTTTGTTAATATATCCGCAAACTGATTCTTACTTGGGACATAGGAATTATTTATGAATCCATTTTCCACTTTTTCTCGAATAAAATTATATTTGACATCGATATGTTTTGTCCTTTTGTGAAAGACTGGGTTATTGATTAATTTTATGGCACTCTGGTTATCAACAAATAGCTTCACACAATCATATCTTTCACCTAAGTCCATTAATAATTGCTGTAACCATAGTATTTCCTTGGCAGACTCACAGGCAGCAACAAATTCTGCTTCGGTGGTAGAGAGAGCAATGGTCTTTTGCTTTTGGCTCAACCATGTTACCGGCCCGCCATTCATCAAGAATATACATCCGGTGGTGGATTTTCGAGTATCCACATCCCCTGCAAAGTCCGCATCTGAATACCCAATAAGATCATTGCTTTCTCCATACCTTATACAAACATCTTTTGTATTAATTAAATATCTAATCACACGTTTCACTGCGATAACATGTTGTTGATTAGGATTATTAACATAACGGCTCAACATGTTCACCGCATATGAGATATCAGGTCTGGACACTGAGCATAGAAACAACAGTGAGCCAATAGCTTCCCTATAAGGGAAAGTCACTGTGCTTTCTTCAAGATTTTTACATATAACAACATTAGGATCAGCAGGAGTTGATGCAGGATTGCATTCACTCATATTAAAAGTTTTAACAATTTGTTCTATGTACTCTCTCTGATGTAAACATATACAGTTTTCAGACTTTAATACTTCTATGCCCACAAAATATGACAAATTCAATTCCTTAATTTTAAAAGCCGGTTTCAAAAAACTAATTATGTCATTAATTATCTTTTTACTTGATGATATTATGAGAGCATCGTCAACATATATTATCAATATAACTTTGATATTTTCAACATCTCTGACATATACACAATAGTCAGCTTGTGACTGAACAAAACCATATGATTTTAAAAACTCAGTAAACTTTTTGTTCCAACACCTTGATGCCTGTTTCAGCCCATAGAGTGATCTATTTAATTTTAATACATTATTTTTGTCAACAAACACACCATCAGGAATTTCTAAATAAATTTCTTCTTCAAGGTCCCCGTTCAAAAAGGCTGTCTTGACATCAAATTGTTGGATTTCTAAGTTATACTTTGCTGCAATGCTAAAAATTATTCTAATTGAATCATACCTGGTGGTAGGAGAAAATATTTGCTGGTAATCAATACCAGGGACTTGATTGAACCCACGAGCACATAATCGAGCCTTGTACCGGTTTATTTTTCCATCAACATCGCTCTTAATGGAAAATACCCACTTGGTGGTGAGTGTTCTCTGTCCATCTCGCTTCACTGGGGTCCAGGTCTGATTTTCATCATGAGCATCGAGTTCTTCTTTAATGGCTTGCAACCATTCATCCTTCTGTGAACTCTTCATTGCCTCATAATACGATGATGGTAGTACAAATTCCACTAAATTAGCTTCTAAATTCAAATTTCGCCTTGGTCTCAAAATTATAGGTTCACGTAGAGCTTCATCAAGGACCTGTGATGGTTCATAATCAGGATCCTCATTGTTGCAACTATGCATACTTTCCTCATTTTCATTTAGTGAGTTATCATTTAAAGAATTTTCACTTAATACAGGTTCATCTTCAAGTATGACTTCAGAGTTATCCTCCTGTACAGTCTCATCACTTTCTTCTACACATATTTTTGCTATATTCTGTCTTTTTTCAGGAAACTTATCTTCATCGAAAACAACATTTCTTGATATTTTAATTTGTTTTGTTTTCATGTTGTACATTCTGTAATTTGTATTATCGTATCCAACCAATATCATCTTTTCACTCTTTTTATCTAGTTTGGTTCTCAACTGATCAGGTATATGTACATACCCCTCGCTACCAAATACTCTTACATGCTCCAAAATAGGTTTGACTCCATTCCACAACTCTAATGGCGTTTTATCTGATGTTTGGCTCGATGAGGTTCTATTAAGCAAATAGACTGCACAATTTATGGCTTCTGCCCACAAATCCAGAGAAACATCACGTGCATACAGCATGGATCGAGCACTTTCAACAATTGTTCTGATTTCTCTTTCTGCCCGCCCATTTTGTTCTGGGGTATATGGGGCAGTGCACTCATGAACAATACCTTCTTTATTTAAGTAATCTCTAAATGCATTGTTAATATATTCTCCTCCATTATCTGTATGTAGAGTTTTCACACTGTGCATGTATTTGTTTTTTATTATAGCATTATACCTCTTGAAATACTCAAGGGTATCACTCTTATTCCTCATGAAGTACACATGTCTGTAGCTGCTTGCCGCATCCTTGAATAATAAAAAATATCTCATGCCTTGAACCGAAGTATGACTCATTGGACCACAGACATCACTATATACTAAGTCACCAGGTTGTAGTTCTGGACGACTTGATTTATGGAATGGAAACCGTGACTGCTTTCCATAAGCACATGCTTCACACACTAAGTCTTTTTCATCACTATTTTCAATTTTTAATCCTTCAACTATATTGTTCGCACTCATTTTTCGAATTTCTTTAAAGCTCAAATGTCCTAATCTCTCGTGCCACTTTTTAATATCACTTTTATTTTTCTGCACTAAGTTGCATGTATCAGGTATAACGGTTTCAATGTCCAGTTCATATAAATTGTTTATCTTCATTTTTGCACACATCACAACATCCTCACCTTTGTAAATTAGAGCACTATTGTCCTTCTTCACAATGGAATAACCTTTTCTGGTTATCATACCTTCAGAAAACAAATTTCTTCTCAAGCTTGGCACATGTAGTACTCCATGCAACATGCTTCGCTCCCACTGTCCGTTGACACATTTTTTAATTAAAACTTTTCCAATTCCACATACTTCTATGGACTCTTTGTTTCCCAGTGTCAATGACTTCTGAGAACAAGCTGTATATTCTTCAAAAAATTCTTTTCTATATGTCATGTGGGCTGAAGCACCACTATCCAAGATCCAGGTCTCTTCTTCTGACCCACTGCATATGTTTGACTCATCAGCAAGATTAAAAGCTAGCATGGTGTTCTTGTCTTGAGCTGGTTTCTTATGAACTCTCTTCGGAGCACGACATTCTCTCGCAAAGTGTCCCCTTTTTCCGCAGTTGTAACATTCAAAACGATGCTTCGCAGGTTTTTCTTTACTACTTGGTACTTGTACCAGGTTCATTTTTGGTAAACTCTTCCTTCAGTTTAGTATTAGCAACCAACAAAGCCATTTCTTCTTCTTCTTCACAAGTAATATTTGCCTCTTCATCCAGAAGTCTCGCTGTCAAGTTATTCAAGCTTTGTTTTCCAGGATCTAGCGACATCCATGCTTGTCGAAGTGATCTATATTTAGCAGGCAAAGTTCCCAATATTTTCGTGATAATGGCAGTGTCACTAATAGTTTCACCACTCTCCTTGAGTTGTTTAGCGAGATTCTCAACCTTTGCAATATGTTGTGCCACACTGTCACTTGGTGACATTTTGTACTGATAAAACCTTTCATGAATTAACATTTTGTTTAATTCACTTTTTTGTTCATATATGGATTCTAACTTAGACATTATTTCCAACGCGGTTTCACAGTTTTCTATTAGGGTTATTTGATTTAAATCCATCGACGACGTGATTATGTACATAGCCAATCCGTCAGTTTTTAGCCACGCAGTGGGATTTGCTTCCGGTTTCGGTACCGTAATATCGATTCCTTTCGCTTTCAGGGCACACTTTATCTGGAATTTCCATTGCCTGAAGTTTTTTCCGTTGAATTTATCCACACTCATTGTCGTTTCCATTTTGAGGTTATATTTTCGACAATGTAAAAATGTGACTCCTTCTTTACTGTTTTCTTTCGTTCTTCAGTTTTCAGAGCTTCCTGGGCCCATAACCAATTAAGATTAGGGCTGATTTATGAATAAAAACTGAGATTTCTACTTATTTTGTTTTATTTAAATAAACAATGGTTGCACAGTAAGAATACTCGTAATGTACGGCAAGTGCTGCCACCTAACCTAAAAGCATGGAAATTAGTGGGCAATGGAATAGTGGCTTTTTAGCCAAGATCAAAATTTTAATTTAACAGTTATGTTATGAAATGAAACTTACATGACATCCCAATACTTATATGGAAATTGGACGTTTACTAAAAACAGTGTACATCAAGTTTTCTTATAAGTTTTTTTTTCTTTATTAAGTAAATTGGAAACTTGGGATCCCATCTCTACTGGCCGGGTTAAGTTAAGTTTGCACCTGGTATATATGGCGCCGGATACAAATGAGGTGGAAAGCTAACGCAACCGATCACGTTCGTTGTATGGGGCCCTACTTATGTACATCTACTACACTAGCTATCACGTGAGATACAGCCTGGGAACTAATTCGAGAATGCCGTTTTAGAGATCGCAAAACGTCAAAACTCTATTAGACCAAACAGTGATATCGCCTTTGAACTGTCGTTAAAATGCGATGAGCTTGAAGTAACATATCTCATCTCAATTTTGAAAATACGAAGGCGATAATGATTGTCAAAAATGCTATTCATGCACATGAATTTCTGTTTTTACGAAATGTAACTGACTAATTTCACGCACTATACGGTCAAGTTAAAGTATGCGCCTGTTATTTATGCCGTCACATACAAAGGAAACGCAAATTAAGCGCGACCGGATTGACGAAGTCGCGATGTTCTAGGGATATCGCCACTTGTCAAGTAGGGACACGTCAAAAGTGACGGATGGCGATGAAATAGTGAGATCTCCATCATCTCTCTAAAATTGGCCGAATTACCCCCCTGGTGACAGTATCAAGCAAAAAATAGAGCGTTTGTTGTAATTGTTGTTAATGCAGCAACAGAAATATATCAACTGTGAAAATTGCAACTGTCTAGCTATAGCCAAGCTGTACTCGTATCTCATGAACTGTTTGGCGACAGACAGACGGACTGACAGCGGAGGCTTAATAATAGGATACCTTTTTTACCCTTTGAGTACGGAACCCTAAAAAATGAAAGTGTAAAAACTATACAAAATTCCTTGCTTCTAAACTGATTGATTCAGAGTGTACCTCAATATTGGCAGTTAGACAGTTTTCAGAATTGATTAAACTGCAACCATATTTTTTCTATTTTCCAGGTAAAACCAGCAAACAAGATTTCTCCTCCCGACGGTGAGCTGAAAGAATTTCCAGATTTTCCATCCCGATCCAACACAAACTCGCGCCTCCAAAATAGAATTCTCTCTATTGCCCAATACTACCTGCAAAAACTAGTGTCCGACCGAAACGTGTTTTTTTTGCCGATACCGAAACCGAAACTTTCATAAAATGTCAGTATAACAAAATGGGACTTAATCACTTTCATAAAGGTAGGTATTGAATCGATTCGAGGTTTGGGACGTGATGTTATGTCCATATTCTCGAAGGGGCCCGATAATTAATACTGTGATAATAATGTGTGATATCGTGTAAGTGTAAATTATAATATTTAATAAATGTGTTAAAAACCAAAATAATTTTCCGACAAAAAAATTGTTTTTGTGACAAGCTTTTATAGCTTACTGTACTTTTCCTTAAGGGGCTCCCCGCTCTCAATGACCTTCGATCTGTTGCGATAGATTTTCCCATATTATAAATAGCTAATCATAATAACATAGTTTTTCCACAACAAAATACCGTATCAAGTACCTTTCACATGTCACTGACTTTGAGATACAGGCCGTCAAAGTTTACGATTTTTTCGGGGAAAAGTTGTGGAAACGGTTTTTGCGTTTTTCTCGAAAAGTATTGAGAAAAATAGAAAAAGCTTCACAACAAATTTTGTGGAATATGGTTTAGAACAATAAAATGTAAGATATTTTCTACATATAAACCGGGGATAAAAGTAGAAACGAGATTAGTGTATTTTTGGTCCTTCACCGAATATTTTTTTATAAAATACACAGTCGTTAAATCAAAATTCGGGTCACTACAAAGTGTTAAACATAAACCATACTACAAACAATATATATTAAATAGGACTCACATAATCCACAAACTAGATACGATGTAAAAATCATCAAATTGGCTGATTTCTGTAGGGAGCCCCTTAAACTGGTTTTGATTCCCTTGCAAGATGATGTTTTTAGGGTTCCGTACCCAAAGGGTAAAAACGGGACCCTATTACTGAGACTTCGCTGTCCGTCCGTCCGTCCGTCTGTCACCAGGCTGTATCTCAAGAACGGTTATAGCTAGACAGTTGAAATTTTCACAGATGATGTATTTCTATTGCTGCTATAACAACAAATACTAAAAATAAAATAAAATAAAATAAATATTTAAGGGAGGCTCCCATACAACAAACTTGTTATAGATTATGGTACGGAACCCTTCATGCGCGAGTCGGACTCGCACTTGCCCAATTTTTTAAATAGTAAAAAAGGGTATTGACGCCTAGAATTATTTTTCGCCGAATGTTTTATTTCGCCGAAAGATCATTTCGCAGAAAGTATTTTTATTTGCAACCGTAAAATATTTGAGATTGTTTTAAAACAAACCTAACCTAACCTAATCAATAGGATAATATTGGCAAGAATCATGAAAAATTTATGACTAATACAGATTCATAAAAACTCTGGCAAATGATTTTTCGGCGAAGTGAAACATTCGACGAAATAAGTTTCTATTAAACAAAGGCCTCCAAAGTATTCTGCGTTTTTATACTACTTACAACTTATGATCATAAATTATCATCCTTCTTTACCTCCAGCCGAACGATTTACGAAAGTACGGATAAGTTTCGGCGCAACCGAAAGGTTTGACGATTCCAACCTTTGGACGAAACAGGTTTTAAGCCGAAGCCGAAATTTTGGTTTTAAAAGGTTTTAAGCCGAAACCGAACTTTTGGTCAAAACAGGTTTGAAGCCGAAACCGGAAATTTGGTCGGACCCTAGCAAACCGAAAGTTATGTGAGCATAAAACTGCCGCAGAAAGGTAAACAATTGAGAACATAAAATTCTTACGATTTATTCCAAGATTGCGGCATAAATAAAATGTTCGAAATACCGGTAGAATATTTCTGGAGAACTAGCTTTCGGAATCGTACCGTCTGGTTTTCCTTTTAAAAGCTTTATTTGAATGTATTTTCCGACGTTGAAAGGAGTTTTAAAGACTCACTTTTCAGAGCGATGCGTTATTTATGTGACTTTGAAACCTTTGTTTCTTCTTACTTGACGACGCGGTTGGCACAGTGGTGCAGCTGCCTGCTGAGCTAACGGTCCTGGGTTCGGATCCCGGGGCATTTATTTGCGTGATGGACTCAAATATTTGTTTCTGGGAATATTTGAACCGTATAGTAAACTTAACTTAGGTGTTAGTAGGTACGAGTACATGTGATGTATACATGCAACTAATAATTATGTGTTTTATAATGTATTGACCAAAAATGTGGCCTGGGAAATTAAGGGATTATTAAATAATCATATTGTTATGTTGTATATAATGTCCGCTACCCAAAGGGTGTCTGGAAGAGATCGCTATTTAGCGATAAGACAGGCCTCTACCTCTATTGCATTTTTGTTATGTTTTCTGTGTTCGTATTTCTTTCGTGTCGAGATGTGCAATAAATCGTATTCTATCTATGTTTACCAACTATTTAGGGATCGGAAATTCAGGTGGATATTTAGGTATATAAAGTTGTCAGCGCTATTGTCTACGTTCAGGTTAACGCATCCTAGATGCGATCAGCGCTCGTGCGTGCAGCTCTCCGTGGCGCCACCTATGGTCCCACCGGAAGATCAGCGCTAGCTCTCGAGCTAGCATCTTGCTGAGATGGGACCTTTTCGTGGCACGGCCAAAATGTTTTTGTTTTTTATTGTTATCTACTGTGTTAATTATGTATTATGGTCACGCCATGAATACATGTATTTCTTTCTTTCTTTCTTTCTTTAAAATCCTATTGCTATCTCACTCATACCTCAAATAAAGCCTATACCTACAACTGAACAACAAAGCCACCGCCAAAGTTTAGGTATAATAGCATCCGATTATTCGACGCCTGTTACCAATATACAGGGTGACTTTTTAGTAGTGAATGGGAGTGCTCGGAAGTGATGAGAAGGGTCACGGCAACTTTTCATATGGGGTCATTTACGAAATGAAAAAAAAAACAACTATTTAAGACCATTGATACAAAGATCAAAGCTTAAAGAAAAATTGAAAAAGGAGCCACCTGGTGGAAGAGACCGGGAATCGAACCCGGTACCTCTGGATTGCCGGTCCAGCGCGTTAACCACTTCGCTACCCTAGCTCCAAGAAGCCTGATGAATTTTTTCTTATGCTTTGTGGATCGATCTTTGCATTGTTAATTTGAAACACCTTAGCGATGTTTCAATTTTTCTTTAAGCTTTGATCTTTGTATCAATGGTTTAAAAAAGAATTGTGGTGTACCCAAATTAAAAAAAAAGGAGACATTACGTGTTTCATAAATTTATAAAACTATTTAAGAGTTTATTGATAGCTTATGAGCTAACCCGAAATATATGGAACAACAGATTTTTCTTTCCGATTTCATGGTTGGCCCCATAGTATAAGTGGTTCAGTGTGGCACTATCACCTTCTGGCACTTCATTCATGACTAATAGTCACCCTATATAGTCTAGTCTACCTTGTTATAGTCTATTTGATCGTTGAGCCTGGTAATTATTGCACCAACCATGTTGATCCAATTTACCCTTAATTAATCAATTGAGCACTTAACTCGCTGCTTCGTGAAGATATTGATCGTATCTTATTAAACGTAGCAATAGCTTTGCTGTTAATATCTATCGGCTTGTGCATAAATCACGTGAGGTTCAATAGGAGGGGGTCACGAAAAAAACACGATATATCACGTTGGGGGAGGGAGGGGTATAACTCCTTATAGAGGTCTGAGGTCTCCACCTCATGTGTATTTTTCTACAGGAACGAACTAAGAAAAAACCTATATTTCTTCTCGGTTTCGTTTAAAATAAATCTTCACTTGTTAAATACTTCAAAATAGCGAATTTTACGAAATTTTGGCGGAAAGAAATACACGTGAGGTAGTGAGGGGAAGGGGTGGTTAGCAAAGAACCTCACCAAATATCACCAGGGGGGAGGGGTGGGTCAAAAAGTAACTGAAAAACCTCACGTGATTTGTGCACAAGCCCTTTCAAACGTCCTAGATAAAGAGGATCCTTGTCTATGTTGTGGTTTTGGAATATTGGGGTGTAATTCAGAAATTCTGTGTCTACTTACAACATTTACACAATATACTACAATTTACAACATTTAATATTTCTATCAAATGGAAATTGATCGGGAGATCGAGACAGCTTTGCGTCGTGTATAAAAAACCGGCCAAGTGCGATACGGACTCGCGCACCGAGGGTTCCGTACAAATTAATAATTTAAAGCTATTTCTGTTTTCTGTATTTGTTGTTATAGTAGCACTAACATGTATAAAATTATCTTGTTATAATAGTTTTAAGTATAATTTACGAAACAACTACTTACCTACTGTTGAGTTTATTTTGGCTTTCTTCTCAACAGAGCGGTCTCCGGTAAAATGCCTGTAGATTCAGATCCAGACATGTGAAAGTGTCATTGTGGCCTAAGTACTTACAGAATAATCGTTTTGATTTTGATGTTGTTTTAGATAAAATTCTAATTGGTCCCACAGTTAATTTTCACCCACTTCTAGTATCTCTGTTTGGCCCTATGGTTGACTGATAAAGAATGCCATTTGGCATTAAGTCCGCCATTTGTACTGACTTTTGTTTTGTGCAATAAAGTTTAAACAAATAATTAATAGTGGGCCAAAATTATACGGAAAACTAAAGTTACCCCGATTTAAAATTTTATTTTTATTTTAACTTTTGGCAAGTTTTGTGAATACGATAGTTGAGCGTTAGATAACGAGGGATGGTTCGATCTACATGTGGTTTCTATGAACTGGTTCCAACCGGAACAAATTGCTTCTTCTGCACAACTTTGAATTAGAATTCTCATTTAGATTACAAATTTAATGTGAACTAGAAAGATCAACTTTAGCGCGAGGATGAAAAAGGCCATAACCTCCCTTTAATCAGGTCAAACGTATCTATGTTATTATTACCATTCGTGGATACCAAGATGTTAAATAAAACTGTTACATAATGAGCGGCGTAACGACGTTCAAGGAGTGTGGTTTTATATAAAAAAAAAAACATTTATTTCGAGCAACATAGACTCATATACAGTAAAGATTACCCATTTTTTTTATTAAAGCCGTAACGTGTGCTAACGTAAACCAACTGTTTACAATGAAGCGAAAAATTCAATGGTTCGGACAGGATTCGAACCTGCGTTTCCAACGGCTTTCCGGGCCAACACGGGCGTCCTACCAACTGGACCACGAACCAGATGTCAGAGCCATTGAATCTTTCAACCAGTTGCTTCAACATGCCTTAGGGTGGCATCGTAGCGCCATCTACCGTAAAGATTTAGACTTTATCGTCGGCACCATCGTCTCAAATTTGTTGAGAATCGATAGTAACGATGTGCTACACCCGATTTTTTTTTATTAAAGCAGTAATGTCTGCTACTGCTAACGTAAACCAAATGTTTACAATGAAGCGAAAAATTGAAAAATTTAATGGTTTGGACAGGATTCGAACCTGCGTTTCCAACGTCTTTCCGGGCCAACACAGGCGTTCTACCAACGCAGGTTCGAATCCTGTCCGAACCATTAAATTTTTCAATTTTTCGCTTCATTGTAAACATAAAGATTACCTATCTATAATAATTGTTTTGAACGAGCCGAAGCCAAGTTCTATAATAAGATCACATAAACTTATTTTTCATCATACATTTTGTTTTATGTAATTGTGTTCAGTACTACCAGCAACTTATCCTGCGGACGGATAAAGCATTCGCGCGGCGGCGATGAAAGGCAAAACAGTTTCAACCACTACACGAAAACATAAAAACCCGTAAGAAATCCATATTTATATATGCTAAAGTCTGAACAGTGCCCTAATTATATGTATATCTCTCTGATATCTCGGAGAGATCTCCAAAGTGGCGATACATCTAGTTAGTAGTAGTTAGTTTGCGCCTCATTTATGTGCGACAGCATGATTATATCAGGCCTAAACTTAAGTTGACCGGGTGTAATGTAAAGATTTTTTAACCAAGCCGAAAAACTGCACGCTATGAAAGCATGAAATATCTATATTACTATCTGAAACTCAAGGAAAATAATTATTCACTTTCAAAATTTAGTTGAAATTGTCAATACACAAAATGACAATAGAAAAAAGTGCATTTTTAAATGTATAAAGCCTCTTACCAGCTGAAAGAAGGCGACAAGGCATCGTGACAACTGGAGAAAGATTGTGGAGGAGGCCAAGACCCACAAAGGGTTGTAGCGCCAGCGGAAGAAGAAGAAGAAAGCCTCATAATGACAGTTAAAGGCGTATATTGGTATCGGTTATGTGGCGATATTTCAGAACACACTCAAATCAGGGCCCAGGCCCCTATAAGTAGCATATTGTATTTCCGTGACATGGGTCGGACATGTATGATCTCGATACCGGGCGCCATATTGGTATAGTACTTAATGGGTTAATTGGCTCAAGGAAAGGACTCCAGGGCACTAAGGGCCCTTGCACACCGCGTATTTGGGCCACCGCGGGTCCCACGCCTCTCTGCTAAGCAACTGCGGCCGCGTCGCCGTGTCCTCTTCGCTGTCCCACCATCTAGGACCCGCGCACTAGCCGCATCCCCCCTGCATCAAGCTCTTACGCTGCTAAATGATATACTGGACAGTGACAGTCATCTGGACATATTCTTTAGCCCAGAATCAAAGTTTTTGACCGCTTCGTATCGATACGTGGAAAATATTGTTACGACTAGCTCCATAACAGTCTAAGCTTAGTGTTAGCTCCATAAGCATCTAAGTGTTCTGTGATTGTTATTTTCTTTTTGTGCCGACATCTCTATTATAATTATTGATATTATTAAATTTTGACTAAGTTCTATGTTACCTGCAATAATTTTGTAATAGTTTGACATACCAATAATAATTTTTAGCTATTAATATTATCCAATGTATACATTAATTCATCGCACGTTACGATTAATTTGCCAGTTAGCATGTAAGGTATAGCTGTTAGTGCTAACATTAATGGTATTAAATAAAAAAAAAAAAAAAAAAAAAAATTGAAACGCACCGACGACGCGCGATTTACATTCCACGGAGCAGTTTGATTGCGGTTGTCACAAATGCCACAAACAAACTGCTCCATGGAATGTAAAACGCGTGCAAAGGCTCTAAGGGTGTTTTTACACTTGCGATTTTCGAGCGAATTTTGTATGAAGGCGATCACCCAGCGAGTTCGCCGCGACGCTTATTTTTTATAGAAAACTCGCTGGCAAATCGCAAGTGTGATAAAGGACCTAATTCGAGTGCCTTTATATACGTATATTATCAAATAGCCTTGTACTTCAAAAAATCGGGTTACATAACTATTTTGTTCAGAAAATTGTTTTTTTTTTTGGCTCGTATTAGTGAGAATCATTGGTACATTCGAACTTTATCCCAGAAAAACTGTAGGTACCAATATTTTGTATGAAAAGACATTTTTTTTACAGTGCGACGCATTTATATTTATTCATCTAAAAACGTGATGATCTGGAATGGACATTTAGGGATTTTTTTTCTTCAAAGAAGGCCGGCAGCGTTGCCTCTTTAGATGGCGAGGCTCAGTCGCCGTCCAAGTAGCTGCCAGCCCTCTGGTCACCCGAAGCTTCAACCAGCCGTCGCGTTTTGTTTTTTTAGTGTTACACATTTTCAACATGTGTTGTCCATTCGAACAGGTCACAACTACATATACGAGTATGGTTAGAGTATATATTTCAAAACTTACTACAATACTACGTAGATACCCGATATACCTAAGGGATTGTACATAAGTTATCCGTTACTGCCCAAGATAGCTGATAATGCGAAAAGCGATAGGTATTAATTGGGGAAAGATCGTATCTCTGGGTTAAGTGCTACTAAGTGGCGTTAGTAAGGGGTAGATGCGAAGATACATTGAGTAATTATATGATAATAGCTCGAGATATCCCTATACGGCCAGCACGGGTCTATATTGACTCCTAGGATTATTTTTCGTTAAATGTTTAATTTTTCCGAAAAATCATTTCGTAGAATCACTACGTAGAATCACGTAGAACCACACATGTCTATTGTCTGTGGTACATCCACTCAATTGCTACGAATTTTGAGTTGGACTTTATTTATATTATAAAATAAGAGTGATGATGACAGGTAGCCGTAGTTACCATAAGCAATTCAGTGGCTAGTCGACATTTGTAGGGTTCATCATCAGTTCAATTTTATGATAATGGCTCTGGCTATAGATGTACATTGAGATGAGTAGAAACACGGACACCAAACAAATGTCTACGTTGAACCAATCCTGAGATCCAGTGGACATTTCCAGGGTTCCCCATACGATTAAAAAATGTATGATACTGGCTCCAACTGCTCATCAAAGTGAATCGGAATATGAAAACTGCACATATGTACATTGAACGAATCTTTAGATCCAGTAGGCACTTTCAAAGTGCATCATCATAAAGTTCGAGTCAGGTTCGTTTTATTTAGGACGTATTGAATATTTAATAAAAGTAGCATGTAAAACAAGTATAATTACCGAGTCGTAAATTTCGTTTTGTTTGTATAGGCAACCCTAGGAGTATGACACGCCCACAACGTACTACAACCAACGACGTTGCACGTCATTCAAAATTACCAATCAGATACTAGTAGGCTAATTCCTTTGCAGAAGCGGGAAATAACAAAAGAGTGCGGCTTCTCTAGTGTCTGTATTCCGTGGTATTGTACATTACATAGAAACAAATTAAAATTAAAACAATGCCGTATTTCAAATTAAAAACAGCTTATTTCAATTTCATAAAACAAACAGTAAACACAATAGAAATTACAAAACAAATTATCCACATTTCACATCAAAGTTTGGATTAAAAGCTAATATTGTAAAACGTAATAAAACGTATGTAATGAGCTGCCTAAATTAACTTCCCAACAACGAGTATGATGTTACAGGAGCTGGGAACTCATTACAGTACTGAATTATATTATGAAATATCATAGCAGAAGTATACAACAGTATGATTCATGCCAGAGGTAGAAATTATACGGTCGGCTCTGATATGACTGGCTAGGCCGAAATCACTTTTAAATAGTGACCTGCACGGTATCTTATCATTTCAGCAAAACAGCATCTAGCAAAGTTGTCATTCACAAATTAGTAATTTTTTTTAAACTAAAATCATTGAGCGTTTTGTCAGTGCACTTTGATCCTACAAGAATACCACCCACAAAGAAAAATCTTTTTATTAGTAAATTTTAAAAACTACACCAAGCACTTAAACAAACTTAGAAAAATGGTTTTATATGGATAGACAGTCACCTAATGGTGCCATTAAAATTATCGTACCTATGTTGAAAAGCAGCTAGTAATTAATATTTTCTCCGGTTTCCTCCGGTATAAATAAATAAATAATAAAAAAAAAACGGCCAAGTTCGAGTCGGACGTCGGACTCGCGCACCGAGGGTTCCGTACAAACACTTTCCATCCCTAAGTGGTTAAGTTAAGTTTGCACCTGGTATGTATAGCGCCCCATATAAATTAGGTGCAAAGTTAGGTATTAAAAAAAAAACTACTTACTAGATCTCGTTCAAAACAATTTTCGTTGGTAGTTGTTATAGTAATATATATCATATGTTTTTTTTGATTTTTCATTTTCTTATTTTAGAAGTTAGAGGGGGGGGGGGGGCACCTTTTTTCCACATCGGAAGCGTCTGTCACGCAAACTATTCGGTTTAGAAAAAAAATATTTTAAAAACCTAGATATCATTTTTGAAGACCTATCCATAGATACCCCACACGTATGTGTTTGATGAAAAAAAAAATTTTGAGTTTCAGTTCTAAGTATGGGGAGCCCCCAATATTTATTATTATTTTTTTATTTTTGCATCAAAATCTTAATGCGGTTCACAGAGTACATCTACCTACCAAGTTTCAACAGTATAGATCTTATAGTTTCGGAAAAAAATGGCTGTGACATACGGACGGACAGACGGACAGACAGACAGACATGACGAATCTATAAGGGTTACGGAACCCTAAAAATCCACTCATATAAGACCGTTAGTTGCCTTGTGTTCCTTAAAGCAAAAGTAGAAATACACTAATTTTCGTTTTCATGTTGTTTTGAGTGAATTTCGATTGCAGCCTCTTACTTAGGCTCATAAAAAGTAGCTGTATTCACCTAACCTATCCACAGCCACCCGACGATCTTTTACTTGATTTAAATAGCTTATTTTTGGTATTTTCCTTCCTCGCTTTTCCTCAACCTACTGCTTAACTTAGGCTACTGTGTTAAAAGTAATTGTACTTTATTGTTCAGGGTTATGAGAGAAGTTGAAATACCTAGTGATTCGACGTTGGTTTATTGCAGTTGTAGCTTTCTGTTATGACCTAGGCTGAATATTAAACCTAGGTATTACGTACGCACGGTGATCACTTGTGTAAAATGTTATTTATAAAAGCGTCATGTCGCTTACCTTAGTCTACTGCTTTAAAAGTACTACATAATATATACTGTTTTGTTTTTTATCATGTGATATCAGGACTCTGCCGTATAAATCGATATTAATAGCTCTTTTTTAATGTTTCCCTAATTCCAAAATCAGATCTCATTTCGGCCAGCCACCCCTCCGATATATATTTTTTATTTTCTCGCAGTCGAAGTGAAAATCAGAGTTTTTAACACGTGGCGAAAAGCCATTATGACACTCAAATATATTTGTTCTCGCTCACTTCATTCAAACGTCCAAATACTCACTTCGTGTCATAACGGCTTATTTTAGCTCCTTGTCAAACAATCTACTATTAAAGAATACTTACTATTAGATACTTAACGGGTGTATAAAAGTAGGCCCATTATAAGTCAACAAAATACGAAATGCCATTTTGTCCTTATTTATTTCACAAAATAGCTTTGTTCCGTAAGTCGCAACAAAATATATAATGTATAGCCTTTCGCGCAATATTTTTTATACGGGTATGCCGATATTTCTCCGAAAACCACCCTATTTCTTTTAAAAACAAATATATCCGTCACAGGAAAGCCATAACAATAAAACCCCTATTTTCCTTCAAGTCCAGACTGTTATTTTTTGGGAGATTTTATTTAGTATGCGATTACATATCGAGGATGTATTTACTGGTGTTGTTTTTACAAGCTTTTGTAAATGTTAATATGTTCGGGTCGGGTAGAAAACAGGCTGTAGCTATAGGTATAAGAGTGTATGCAGCCATTAAAACTCTAATTTAAGCTTTATAAGGTCTGTATATGCGCTTTTGCAGCCTGTATGTTACTTGTTTATCTTGGAGACTAATTCAAACACTTCCTGACATTCAATTAGATTTTTATTTTATTTTATTTAAAAAATATAATATAATTTACTTTCACCTGTCCCGTTGTAATGGAATTTTGCAAGTTAAATTTGACCCACTTTCCGGTTTCCGATTGAGCTGAAATTTTGGACGAATAGAATATGCAAATCGCGTGACAATGTAATATTATGATGACGTGGAGCTGAACTGATGATGGAGCTGGAAGGTGGCCATAGGAACTCCGTAATAAAACCACATAACACCATCGAGTTTGGGCTCGTTTGATTCGTCTTGATGAGTACTTTGTCTTCAGATAGATTCCAGGGTCTGATGATGGAGGAGGTAGCCCTAGAAACGCAAGCCTGAAATAGTAAATCTACCGAGTTTGGGCCTTTTAGAATCGTATCAGTAAGCAATTGATGAATGTTCAAGGAAAAGTACAGTCAGCTATAAAAGCTTGTGAAATGAAATTTTTGACAAAAACGTATCTTAAAATTACTGAAACATGACATAGACCTGGTGATCCAAATATACCGGGTTCAAGTCCTGGTGTGGACCACACCACGAATGAGCGCAATTTAAATGTTGTTTGCATGTATCTATATGGCAATAACATAGGTACACAATCAGTTAGATTCGAGCTCCTATTTTGTAAATCGGTAGACAAATGGAAATAATGTTTATTTCCAAAACTCATACATAACTTACTCAAAAATCTATCTTATTTACAAGAACCTGGACGTGCTAGTTTAAAATAACGCGAAAAATATGAAGTAAGTTGGAATATCAAATAAATGTGCAATTCTGTTGAATCGCGAAGTGGATTTACATATTTTGACGTTTGCATAGCTGGAGGGGAAAATGCTGCATGTAATAGTTTTCTGTGAAAGTGTGAATAAAATACGAATGCAGTCAGTCAGAAGTCAGTATCCTTACCATGAGTCAACGTGACTGTACTCGCTCGCGATTGCGTAAAGGTTGTATTATAGAAAATAGTACAGTACCTCTAACCACATAACAGATAGGTACAGACATCAATCTACATACAAGCGCGCTCGAGCAAACGCACACATAGACATTGCTCACGGACACGATATCTCGGACCAGTTCAGACCAGTGCGAGCGCGAGTGCCATCCGCTTTACGTGTCCGTGAGCAATGTCTATGTGTGCGTTTGCTCAAGCGCGCTTATATGTAGATTGATTTCTGTACCTATCTGTTTTGTGCTCTAGCGGTTACTTTGTATAACTAAAAAAAATCATATAAATCCTTTACGCAGTCGCTACGCACCACGAGTTGACAGTGACTGTACTCGCTACTCACTGTCTACTCGTGGTAATGGTAAGGGTATGGATGCGTGGAAAATAATAAAACTGGCCAAGTGCGAGTTGGACTCACGCACCGAGGGTTCCGTACAAACACGTATCCCATTTTAACTGGCATAAGTTAAGTTTACACCTGGTATGTACGACGCGGGATACAAATACGGTGCAAAGTTATAATATTTTTTTGAAATGGACTATTTTTTACTTTAACAGTTATTTTATTCTGTTTTTAGTACTTGTTGTTATATCAGCAACATACATCTGAAAATTTTTAACTGTGTAACACGGTTCATGGTAGGTATACAGCCTGGACCATTATCGAACAAAAAACGGCTGAAAAATCACGTTTTTTGTGTGGGAGCCCCCTTAAATATTTATTTTATGTTTTTTAGTATATGTTGTTATAGCGGCAATAGAAATATATCATCTGTGAAAATTTCGACTGTCTATCTATCGCGGTTCATGAGATACAGCTTGGTGACAGACGGATAGACAGACAGGCAGACGGACGGACAGCGAAGTCCTAGTAATAGGCTCTCGTTTTTTACCCTTTGGATACGGAACCCTAAAAACGGGCCTTTCAGGTCTTTTCAAATGTTTACTCGGAAACTTACACTTGAGGCTCATGTGACGGAGAAGCTCTAAAAGGCTACGGCACGATATTTCAAGGCTCCGCCTTCTTTTTGCTCAAGCGTCGGTACTCGCATATTAGTCGCATCGCATTTAGCACAAACGACCAATAAAACACAGTTTTCATACTGAACTTGCGATCAAATAGGCTAGTAGACCCAGTTTTGAAATATATTTCAAATGGTTAACCTTTTGAGCGCCGCAGTCGGCTGTGGCCGTCAACAAAAAATCGTGCCCCTGACGCCACGTCGGCCACAGCCGTCCAAATTTCAATGATCAAAAACTTTGTAATTCTAACCGCTATAATCCCTGTTGATTTTGGGGCACATCTTTTTTTTTTACTCTGGCGTCAGTGGCACGGTAAATTGCTAGACCGCTTGGCGGTCAATAGGTTAATAATTATCTTACTAGCTCTAAAAAAAATGTCTTGTATTCTTGTGAAAGCTAGAAAGCTAAATTTTATCAATTGAAAATGAACGGTCAAAAACGCCGCCGAACCATATTTTCAAATCAATTTTTTTCAGCCATCTTTCACTTTTATGAATTGAAAAATATATATTTAGGTTTCCTTTGCTAAATACTATACGGAATAAACATTAGTTTATTACAATTTGACATGAGTCAACTAGCCTATTCGATAACTTTCTATAGCATATTATTTTAATATAAGGCCATACACTTTTAGATATTTTTATATTTTCAATACGTCTTCTAACATACTCGAATTTGACTTATTAACTAACTTGACCGAGCGAGCGAAGCGTTTTCATTTTAGCTTGGCCTAAAATTCTTTCGTTAGTCCGGTTTATATATTTGGATGCCCAGATGGTTTCCGGATGTTCTCGCCAAAAGGTCGCATTTCTTAACCGATTCTCATGAAATTTTGTGAGTAGATTCAATAAGTACGTAATTTTTTTTGTGGATTCAGTTTTTCGTTTTTTTTAATGGCGTAGATATGGGGTTTAAAACGAAAAAAAAAGAGATTTCAGCAATTTCACTAATCGGTATAAGTCAGAAATAGCCGTAAATTGAAACTGGCCGTAATCGCGATTACTGTAATCTGATTACAAAGCGAGCGTGCGGCTCGTAACGTAATTACGTCCGGCGGCGAAAAGCCATTCGGGACTTTTCAAATGTTCAGCCTATTACGGCGATAAAGAAATATGGCGGCTATTTTCTTGCGGCAGCAGGTAATAGGAGTGTAGACTGCTTTGAATTATACAACAAACTGTACAATACAATATATTATATAAATATTAAATAAATATTAAGGGACAATCATACACAAATCGACCTAGTCCCAAACTAAGCAAAGCTTGTACTATGGGTACTAGACGACGATATACATAATATATAAATACATATATAGATAACATCCATGACCCAAGAACAAATATTTTGCACAAATATTTGCCCCGGCCGGGATTCGAACCCGGGACCGCCGACTCAGTAGGCAGGTGTCTACCAACCGAGCCAAACGCGTCGTCAAAATACAATAAAACAATACTTTTTTGCACACCAACAAGAAAAATATGAGATGAAAAATCTTAAATTAAACAATGGTAGACAATAGGCGATCTTATCGCTAAAGAGTGATCTCTTCCAGACAACCTTTGGTTAGCGGAGAAAACAAAATTAAACAAAATTAACTGTAGTTTTATATGATTAACATTAGTTCAATATATCACTGCCACTTAAGTTTGGCGACAGTCTGAGCTAGTTTATAGCTAAATACAACCTTGGTTTTCTTGCGTATCTCATCATAGCTCGCTTCATTACCCTTTGAGCGATTTTAAGCCTTCTTATGAGGCTAATTGTGAGCGACCACGTTTCGGCGTAATTTCTTTTAAAAAAATTTTTTTTTCATAGGTAGTGTATTGAAAATTTCAACCAATTTTTTAAAGTGAATAATACTTTTCCCTGAACTAGAAAGTAACATAGCTATTTCATGCTTTCATTGCGTGCAGTCGAAAATAAGTTAAAAAAAAAAAAATCTGCGTGAATTTTGTCAATTTGGAGTAGTTTTTGAAACAAAAATTATCAATGAAAAGTTCAAGCTCTAGGTTTCAATTTCAAATAGCTTTAAGATACCTACTGCGGTATTTGGGACTAGAAGGTGCAGTAGTAGCTACTCGTAAATTCTACCTTAGCAACGGTACAAGAATTTAAGCGAAGAACTACCAAGAAACTAAAACACAATCTCATTTCCACACAATTTCACAACCGTGTCGTAATAACTTACCTCGCTTAGCCTAGTACATTTAATTTATCAAAGACTTAGCACTTCTCGCAAATTATAACCATGTCGCTTTAAGTTATCTAAGGCGTTCCTTGCACCACACGTAGTTTATCACAGTGACAGAGTCCTTGGAACTTGCGGTGGGTGTTTTTGTCCCCCATAGACCCTTTTAATGAATAGCTGTATGATAAGAATTGATTTAGGATTGTGGCTTTCTGTGATTAATCGTTACGGTTGAAGTGATATGGGGTCATGAGGAAAAATGTTACGGATACACATATATACTGGGTGGCCAGTGATAAGAGGAAAAAATTAAAACATAGATTCTATACTCTTCAAGCTGAATAACATTTTATTACTCTAATAAAACAAGATTTAATCGCGGCACTTAATCGTTAACAACTTTAAGATAATTATAGTTTTCAGATGTTCATTATTTTAAACAAATGAAAAAGTATTTATTATTATTAATCCGCTTATGGCGCCTCTAAGCTTGTGCCAGTATCAGTTTTTTTGGTTTATAACCAATGCATGTCTTCCTGTTAAATAAGACTTATCAAAAAAATAAAAAATAAAACATCGAAAAATTATTTTCGATGTACGCCGTTCTACATTGACATCGCCCTAGCATTGACATGGCTGTCACTACTAAATTAAATAGCAAACATTTCGCAATACATTGCTTCTTTGAATAAACTTTATTGTACATGTTATTATTTCATACTAGTTATTTTCAAAAGTTGCTGAACAAAATGTTTGAATATAGAACAGAATCTATAACCAACACAAATTATAACGGGTCTTTCGCAATATTATTTGCCTTCATAATCTAACGTTTCGGCGGGGTTGCACCTGCCATGGTCTCAAATGTACTGGTGAATCAGTGAGTTATTATACTGAAGCTGTCGGCCAAATGTAGCACTACCCGACAAAATTGTCTAATAAAACGTTACGAAACGTTAGATTATGAAGGAAATAAGGAATACCGCGTTATAATTTGTGTTAATTATTTATGTGTAGAAACCGCAATAGTATAGGTAAAGTGTCGAATATAATCTATGTTTCAATTTATTGCTCCTATAACAGGCCACACCCGGTAGGTATACCTATTTTTGTTAATACGGTACTTACTTTATTTATGTGCTAACAACAAAATAGCACACCTATAAAACCGTGTGGCCACGTTTGTTTTGGATTTTCTGTGTTTTGAAAATCTAATAAATTTCCTGACCAAGGCGTAAAACTTTAAACAAACCACGGGCGGTAATTCGTAAAGCCCTAGATCGCATATTTATGTCTGATGTCAAAAACACCTGCAATCTGTGTATCAGTGTATGTGTGTCTGTCTGTGGCATCATATCTCTCAAACGGATGGTCCGATTTCAACGCAGTTTTCTTTTAATCTAAAGCCTTTTCTCTTGAGATGAACTAGCTAATTAGCTATTATTAGGCCAAGGTTATT
This sequence comes from Apotomis capreana, assembly GCA_947623375.1. Taxonomy (NCBI): domain Eukaryota; kingdom Metazoa; phylum Arthropoda; class Insecta; order Lepidoptera; family Tortricidae; genus Apotomis; species Apotomis capreana. Next base: position 8,738,464 of record OX392520.1, read on the forward strand.
TTTGAATTTTGAATTTGGGTTATATTTTCTAAATATTTCATAAGCCAAAATGAACTCGCGCCAAATGTAAAGGACATAAAACCCAGTATCTGTACAGATGCCAACGCAACTGGCACCGCTAGAATAGCCAATAAATTGTCATTTTGTTTGCGTTGCAATATTTTTGCTGTATCACTACAAAAGTTTTATGCGACATAGGCATGCTAATCCATTGAATAAAGGGGTTTTACCTTACAAACGGTCCGGTAGTTTGAATTTTTGATATGTTGTTTAGGACGGTTAGTGAACTATGCTTCCAACAGTGAAGAAAGGAAAGTCACGTAATCAGAAAAGCGTTAAGCATAAATGTAGACGGATAAAGAAGAAGGGAAGACCAAAACAAATATGGTCGGATCGTGTGAAAGATGAATAGAATAGAATCGAATACTCTTTAAAGCACACCTTAAGAAGAAAGAAATACAAATACATATAACACTTATCATTACAATAGTGGCTAAACAAAAGGCGAACTTATCGCTAAAACGCGATCTCTTCCGGACAACCTTTGGGTAGCAGATTAATATGAATGAGATGAGATGAGTAGGCGATGCAAAAAGTAATCGAGAAAACTATGATATTAATAAGAAGGAAGTAAACGACGAGATGACGAGTATAACGGAAGAATGCAGGAAGAAAACATGCTGCGCCGACCCCAAATAAGTGGGTTAAGGGTAAGGGAATGATAGGCATGCTTTCGAGCGATCGATGTGTTTCAGTTTCAGCTTGGCCCGAAATGGTCGGATATTTGGATGTCCAGCTGCTTTCCGGCTGTACTCGCGTAGTGGTTGCATTTTTAAACTAATTCTTATGAAACTTGGTAACTAGGTTCTATGAGTATATAATTTTTTTTTTCATTTTCATCCAAACGGGTTAAAATAACTGTTACAAAGAAATACTTTTAAGTTTTAGAAAAAACACAGAGTGGAAGCCCCACAACTCGAAACGGAGACGTGGCAGACCCCGTAGGCGATGGCGGGATGACTTGGACTCATTTTCGAAGGACTGGCCAGATACAGCTCAAAAACTCGACAGATGGAAAAAGAGGGGGAGGCCTTTGCCCAGCAGTGGGACATAATAGGCTTATAATAAATAAATAAATAATCATAGCATTTTTTTAGGCAACATCTTCGCGATATATTATTTAGCATATTAAATTTCATTTAAAACAGTTCCATCCATTAAACAGAAGAGTGAAGCTCATTTACTATATTCAGCTATAATTCGTTTACTATATTTTTAGTCGTAACAACTAAGTATACGACTTTAATCTGATTAAAACTTTCGTGAGACATATTTAATTAAGAGGTTTACACTCACGTAAAATTGACAAGAACGGCCCGATGATAAAAAAATCAGTGACAACGTTACCGCGCGGCTGTACGGCTAGCAGTCCCTGATGAAGAACTCCATACGAGTTCGAAACATGTCGGGCCGTTCCGGATAATTTCACGTTCGTTCCCTTAATACAATAATTATATGCGGACTTTGGTGTCACTTAAATGCATACATATTACTACCGTAAAGTTTATAATACACATAAAACCACTTTAATAAGCTTGTTATGGATCAACAAGTGTCCAAATTATATTGTTCTTGGCAAACAACACAATTTGTACCCGACCCCAATTTGGCCGGCGCCCAACTCGATCCTGATAAAATTTTACAAGCAAAAACTGTCGTTTGATAATTTAAAAGTAGATTTCGGAACGTTTCGGCTGCCTTTAGGTAGATTTCGGGTGAGTTTACCTATTATGGAAATGTGTTTGCGAACTGTCTTTATTGTAACGGCCATTGATTTAACTTTTGCAATTTGTTATTATGATATTTGTGCCTTAGACGGTGTTCGTTTTAGCTTTATTTGTTCTCTCTAACTTGTTTTTTTTGTTAGTGTTTTTCCTCGACTTTTAACATGTTTTGTGTAGTTACTGGCGATAACTTATATAGTATGTATATCGTTATTTAGTACCCTAGTACTTTATCTGAACATGACTTTATGCTCCTGACAATAGGGTCGTGTTCAGATATTTTTGTTCTCGTAAGTGTGTAAGTGTGTAGATGTAAATGAACTCGACTGTACCAGCATTGCTTAGTAACCATGTGGATGTGTGTATGTCCCTTAATATTAATTTTTTTTTTACTCCCTTTTATCTTCAAACGCCACTTGAGAATTGTATTTAACTGATTGTTGTGTAAAATGCGACGCAATGTGACGCAAATGTGTATTATTTAATCCTTTTAAAAATACAATTTCAAATCCTGGTTGCCATCGCTAGTTTTTAAATTTGGAGCTCCAACGCCCGCCGGCTGCGGTGTTGCCATAAATGTAGTAAATTAACAGGCGGCGTGAACCATGAACTGCCAGTTAAGCCGAGCTCACACTTGCGGTCTAGTGGAATTTTGAAGACACGATTTAGTCAAAATACGATGTTACCATACAACGTAGTTTATTAAAAGTCTCTTTTCATATCCAGCGGAATTTATACACCGTGTTTTTTTATTTATTTGGGTGAACTTGGGGGAGGGTGGGCGGCATTCTTCTGATCTAATTAAGGACATCATTGCTCCAAGAAACTAATGTCCTAACTCATAACCTTTTTAAAATATTCAAGATCTTAAGTACAGTGAACTGCAGAATTGCATGACCCATATAGGGATGAATACATTCATAAATGGGCCTTTGTAATATTAGTGTGACGAATAGTGTCTCTGGTAGCTGTAGACCGGTCAATTTTCGAAATGGCTGAAATATGCCGTTTTTTTACATTTTCAACCCGTATAGGTACCTATCTTATCATTTTGAATAATTTCGAGAAACTGAATCGCCTAAAGACGGTAAATTTAAAGTATCGGACTTGCTTTTTTTGTCTAAGCTGTAACAGAGATCGCTCGGTCGATTAATAAATTATTAAATATTTAAATATGATTTACGGCCATGAGCACATAATACTCATGAAAATGTCAAAGTATGAGAGAGAGAGAGAATGTCTTCGTACGTCTAAAGCTTCTTTCTGTACCGCAGTCGGGTAAATGTATCCTATAATATTTTTTTACGTCCATTTATCCCTATACCAATATTGGTTAAAATAAAACCAACAGAATATACTGCTGGCGCCGCGCGTACATACAGATTCTGCATTGTTAAAATTATTCCTGAACTTTACCTTCATTACTTTCATTCCTCACGTCTGCTTCCGTAACTCGATTTATTTCAGTAGGAACTAAAGGTTTGAGCTCACGTTCCCGCAGTTCCACGTCCCACGTTCCTGCGGGCACGTGGTGGCGCTAGTTTATCTTACGGTTTATTGACTTTACGATGCAGCTTGTTTTATAAAGATGTAGGTTTCTCTTGCGGTTTTATTTGAGGCGTTTGGCATTAACATATGTATTTGAGCGATATATCGACCATGCTGTGATCATGATGCCATAATATGGCTAATATATACAAATGTATCGTTTAGCACTGACAAGTCTTTTAATGGTAAGTAAACATATAGCTAAATTAGATTACTAAATGTCCAATTAAGCCCATAATGTTGCTATACTTGCTTTCCCATGGAATGACAGATAAATAAACTAATTTTATTTATGATCTGACGCTTATACATATTGAACTCAATTTCCTGCTAAAGGTGGAACTCACGTTCCCGAAGTTCCACGTCCCGCGTTCCTGCGGGCACGTGCCAGCGCTAGTTTATCTGACGGCTTATTGACTTTACGGTGCAGTTTGTTTACTCTCTTATGGAAATACGGCTTTGTTCCGTTTAACCTTTGAAGTTTTAAAACGCCTATAGATGGAGGCTGGATAAAGATACTAAATTGAAATATAAGAAAAATAAATTGAAATATATTATTCATAGACTACGTGACAAAATTACGTAAAAATATGACCGATTTGATTTTAATAAGACATGCCACTGCCGTGACATGCTGCGGCGACCACAAATCAATGGGATATGGGCAAGGGAATGATTATGATGATGATGATGACAGTGGCGTGACGTCCACACAACCCGATTCTCACCGGCCCAGTTCAAGACGAGTGAGTACCATTCTCTTTTTCTACAAAAGAGTAAGAGAAATCTTCGCCGGCTTGCCTGGCTTTGATCGACGCCACGCGACTAATATATAATGACATATTACGGTAGGGAGACAATGCACAACGTCCCCGTGAGAACTAGGCGGATTTTTAGTTTTGAATTTCGAATCTTCTTGATGAGGCAGTTCAAAGTACATGGGGACTTAGTACAATTAATTGTACATCTCCCAGTAAAGTGTGCTCAATATTTTATTTATTTTATTTATTTAAACTTTATTGCACAAAACAAGTCAGTACAAATGGCGGACTTAATGCCAAATGGCATTCTCTACCAGTCAACCATAGGGCCAAACAGAGATACTAGAAGTGGGTGCAAATTAGAAATCTGATGGTACAGAGAGGATCTAGAGTACAAGTAAATACAAAATATTATATTGCTGTTTATACAAAAATAGATATACCTACACACTTTAATATAATATATATACAGATATATACATAATATAATATATACAAATATATACGAAAGTCTACAACATGGGATGATGGATGAACTATATGAGCTCTTGTTCCAGTAGATGCTTACGCAGCATACACTTGAAAGCTACCTTGCTTGGGGCTTGTCTGATAGAGAGTGGGAGTGAATTCCAGAGACGGCATGCCTGAACGGCGAAAGAATTAGACATAAAACCAGTATGGTGCGAAGGAATGAAAAGTTTGAGCGTTCGAGAGGAACGAAGTTCACAGCCTGGACGGGGAGTTTGAAAAATGAATTTACTTTTGAGATATCCTGGTGTAGAAGGCTCGAACAGGATAGAAAACAGACAGCAAAGTATCCTGAGGGATCTGCGACTACGAATAGGAAGCCAGTTAAGCTGACGGCGAAATAATGAAACATGATCGTATTTTCGAAGTCCGAAAATGAACCGTATACCATTATTAAGGAGACGATCAAGTTTGTTGAGGGACTCTTGTGTGATGTTCGTGAGGCACACATCAGCATAATCAATAAGAGGTAACACCAACGCCTGCACAAGTAACTTTTTGGTACTTACTGGAAGAAAGTTTTTAAATTTATAAAGGTTGCGCAACGTACCAGTGACCTGCCGACTTACCTGAAAGTTGACCATTCCATGCCAGGTTAGAGTCTAAAACTAAACCGAGATTCTTGACCTGGTTAGAGACGGGAATGTGCTCACCATCGAAGAGGATCGGAGCAACAGAGATGGCAGGGAGCTTAGAAAGTTGCCGCTGACTGCCCAAAATTATAGCCTGGCATTTAGTGGGATTAACACAAATGCCAAATCTACTGGACCAGTCAGCGATGTGGTTCAGATCATCATTAATCAGCGAGATAGCAGAGTTAATGTCACTGACGTCTGCTTGGGAATAAATTTGTAAGTCGTCAGCATACAAATGGTAAGAACTGAGAAGATTAGTGGTTATAAGATTGATGAAGACAGAAAACAGAAGGGGAGAGAGAATACCACCTTAGGGCACTCCAGTATTTAGATCGCACCAATCAGATAATGACCGTTTGCCTTTTACAGCCTGGGTACGGTCCGAGAGATAGGTCGAAAACCACTCAGTTGCGCTAGAGGAAACCCGCAAGTGCCTAAGAGTCGCAAGGAGTAGATCATGGTCAACCGCGTTAAAAGCGTTTGAAAAATCGATGAGCACCAACACTGTAACCTTGGTTGATTCCATGCCATGTCGAACGTCTTCGATGACATTAAGGAGAGCAGTAGTGGTGCTATGTCCAGGGCGGAAACCAGATTGAAAAGGAGATAGTAGCACGTTACGATTAATAAAACTAGATAATTGTCTGTGGGCAACTGCCTCGAGAATTTTGGAGAGAAATGGAAGAATTGAAATGGGACGAAAGTGATTGAGAGCACTGGGGCTTGTAACTTTAGGAAGAGGGATTACAAAGGCCTTACGCCAACAGGATGGAAATACCCCAGAGAGCAATGAAAAATTGACAATGTGAGACACAATAGGCAAAATGCAGTCTAGAATGAGAATGACCATGATTCTACTCACATTATCATGTCCGACAGCCTTGGACTTGATTGACATGACGACTTTGCGGATATCCTCCTCATTAACCGGGGTGAAAGCAAATGGCACGATATCGGAATAAGGAAGCGAAGCAATAAAAGATAGAGTTTTTAATTTAGTAACGGGATTGAGAGTAGAAGATTTAGAAAAGTGTGTATTTAGTTCGTTGAGAGAAAAAGTGAATGTATCAACTTCAATATTCTGTGTTGCATTTATAATACTGTTCGTCTACTGTTACATGTATTGTATCGTTTATAATTCCCTTGAGACAAAAGTGCCCTTGAGACCTCCTTGCAATATAAAGTTTTTAATTTGAATATCTGTCTACAGTAAATTGGACAAATGATAAGACATGTTTCCAACAAACAGTCGCATGATATTAAATGGGCTCAAGTATTATCGGACTTTGCAGTGAATTGGGGAAATACTTAAATCAGTCCATTCTGTAGGCATTAGATAACAATGCCTTGTCGCTGTGCAAGTTCGCTTCAGCATTCCATCTGATAACTCCTTTGTTTCTCGTATACGGGCGGAATTTAATTATAAACTCGTTTTGCCAGTCAAAGGACAGTGAAGTTAGATTGGTGTCAATAAATTTAATGCGTTTTTAAACTGAAATAGACATAGACATTTGTGTGAGGTAGTCCGATATTTAATTATTTTATTTTATTCCTGTCATTCCTGTCACAAATATAAAAAGTCGCGTTTAACCAGCTTTGGCTTAGGCTGACGTATTGATTTTTCTTCTTTTTCGTATGCAAACTTTTTTCCAAATTTTTTTTCCATCGGTTGCTACTTCGATCCCTCTTAAATTATTCGTCCTTTCATATTAACATTTTTGCATCAGAGATCTAAGTATTAATGTTCCCTCTGTAACTCTGAATCAAACCGCAAAAGACCCAAACGCAGTCACCTGTTAGTAAAATACTCTTTATAATAAACTATTTGCTTTGATCTAGATACCTAAGCCTTTTCAATGTTTAATCTCGACCCTAAAACGGGATGTGCTAATTTAAAAGGGTATCAAATGTTTATTTAAATGTTGAAACATTCAAAAGCAGATAAAATATAATTCGGACAAAGAGTCAAAAAGATCTGGGTATACTTTATACGACTATAGGGACATGCACGAACTATTTATGCAGCTGGCAGCATTATCAACGTCAATATCAACTTAAAAGATTCGGATAGGTGGCACCAGTTAGCAGCACATTTGTTCCCTACAACGTTCCCTATAAAGAATATATTATAGGTGGCAGCACTATCACGTCAATTCAGCTTAATGGAGGAAACGAATCACCACCGTCACCATTTTTGAGCAGCGATTGATCGCTCCTAATATCGACAAGCTTTTTCTAACTTCAAAGCTTTAACGGCACATAGACCAGTATTTTCATAAGCGAGAAAACAAACTGAACCGTAAAGTCAATAAGCCGTCGGATATACTAGCGCCGGCACGTGCCCACAGGAACGTGGAACGTGGAACTGTAGGAACGTGAGCTCCCACCTTTTGTTCCTAGTAAAATAAATCGAGTTACGGAAGTAGACGTTGTGCTTCGTGAAATTCACACGACGCGCATCAAACAAATGAGAAATTATATATACAAATAAAAAAAACAAATAGAGATTATTCACCATTTTCATTATTTTTATCCGAAATGTCACCTAGATATGTATACGTTTACTTAGCAGTAATTAGTCGTAATCTGCATATATCTGCCATATCACGGCAATATGTCCGCAGCATAGTAGATATATCACTCAAATAGCTATATGTTAATGTCAATAGACACGGGTAAAACTGCAAGAGAATCCTAGTGTTTTTTATAAAACAAACTGCACCGTTAAGTCAGTATTTATTTGTGTATGCATAGGTGTGTGTCATATAAGTTGTTTACATAATTTTCCGTGTTACATACTAAGCTAAGGTTGCCTAGAATAGAAGGAACTCTTTTTAGAGATATGACCTGTTATTCAATGTTTATATTATCTCCTTTGTGTTTATCTCTTTTATTCTTTAGTCATTCTTTGATTACTTGCATGAAACATTTTTATTATAAGTCACATAAGCTAGTGCCGCCACGTGCCTGCTGGAACGTGGGACGTGGAACTACGGGAACGTGAGCCTTTAGTAGGAAATTGAGTTTCAAAAGCAGACGTCTTGCTTTGAGAAATGAACATTTTCATTGCGATGTTATTTATTTTAGCGTTGGGGTGACACGCTGTACCGGTAATCCAGAGGTAACGGGTTCGATTCTGACTTTCGCGTGATAACGCAACTCGATGTTTCTCCGTGCCTTGATCTTTATATAAATGTTTCAGTAGAGGTAGACAGTCATGTTGACTGATGTTGAATTCTACAGCTTACTGTAGTTATATGAATAAAATTAGCTAAATTTATCACGAAACAAAGAATAAAATCCAGAAAAATAAATCTTTTTTGAAAATATGTGACTGCAAAGGTACGCAAATTTTATGATATTTTTTTATCCAAAAGAAGTTTTGAAAATGTTTTCAGAATCCTCATAATTATACAAAACTTGTGAACTTAAACGCACTTTTTCACGGTGCAAATGGCAAATTTCTTAATTTCTCCATACAATTATTGGTACCTATACCGGCCTGTGACGTCACTAGCCTGGACGCCTTTTGTATGGAGCGTTTCAGCGCTACTAGGAATGTTGAAGTTTGACGGTCATTTCTGACTTAGAGCAGTTTAAGTGTAGTCAGTCCCATATAGACATTTGATCAAAATAAAAAATTTAATCTTACTCTATACGTGACTCGATAGCTCGATTCGAGAGCGACAGCCTCGGCCGCATATTTGACCTAAAAATATTAGGGTGTTGGAGTAGTTAACATGAGGTACCGGCATACCGGGTTCGATACCCGGTCTCTTTCGCCAGGTCACGCATTTCAATTTTTATTTGTGCTTTCATCTTTGTATCAATGGTACGATATAAAAAACATAAAAAATTAAGAGGCATTACGTGTTTCATACATTTATAAAAATATTGCGCCAGTCGGTGATAGTTAAAAGTTGGGTGAGAAAGAGAAGCAAACCAACTTCATGCATTATCGCTAGATACCGATAAATTTAATATCACAAGCTATTAATACTTACTATAAATAAACACCAAGGAAGACCGAGACGGCAATGGCGGGACGATTTAGATACATTCCTAGGCAACTGGCTGGAAGCAGCAGCCAATAGGGAGATTAGGGAGTTGTGGAGATCTAACAGAGAGGCCTTTGCCCAGCAGTGGGACACTCCAACAGGCTAACTAAAAAAAAATATTAAAGAACAATCTTACACTAATCGATCTAGTCCCAAACTAAGGAATGATTGTACTATGGGTACTAGACGACGGTATACATAGTATATAAATACATAATATACACGATTATTTTTAATCGGTGATCAGGAGCAGAAAAATATTAATATCCAGCTAAAATTAAACTTAATAGGCGAGGTCTCACGAAATTACCTCACTGTTTTATTAATTAAAATTTTAAACTTAATTATAACTAATAACTATTAGATATTCAATATGTGACATGTAAAATTGAAAAACATTTTATAAATAAATGAGTATGAGTATGAGTATGATACATGGTCATCCTACATAGATTATTGTTGAAGTACGATACCTACGTCAAGTGCCATCGCTTTGGCGGGAAATTGTACGAAATTTTCTACGAATTTGTTTATGTACTGACAATGACAATGACAAGTAATAGGTATTCATAAATTGTCATTGCCATTAAATTATTAAAGAGGTTGTAAGCTCACAGATAGAGATTGGTAGGGTGACAAGGAATTTAAGACAAAATTGGTTTCAAAATAAAAATAATCATAGAAAAGTAAAAGTTTGTTTTCATGTAATTACGACTTCAACGTGACCGCCATCAATTATTGAGTTAGAAAAGTTGGTACCTGATTACCGATTAAAAATCATCGTGTATAGATAACATCTATGACACGTAAAAGTGTCGTTAAAGGCTACTTGCAGACTAAAGATTTTAATTTTGAATTTTGATCCAGGAACAAATATTCGAGTTTTACAAATATTTGTCCTTGCCGGGATTCGAACCCAAGACCATCGGCTCAGTAGGCAGTTGCACTACAAACTGCACCAACCGTGCCAAGCAACCTTCTTACTCAACAAACTCTCCATATACGAGTACTAGTGTAGTATGTAGCTAATGTCTACATTTTAGTATTCAACAGTGACACAATAGTTTACTGTAACATAATGCATATTGCTTGGATAAGCGTTAACCTAATTGTAAAAGTGTATATAAACTGATGTTTATATAAAATAAAGGTTCACTACTATCTAGAGCTCGGCGTATACTTTATCACCATCAACGTCCCTTCTCTACCACATCATTTCATATATTACACTAGCATTTGGCACCGTTGCTCGATATAATGTTATTTTGAAGCAAAAAGAGTCTATCGGTGTTCATAAAAAATACTAATTTTCCAATTCTCTTTGGTAACGCCACTAGAGTTAGGAACAAAATGTCACAGCGACAGGTAACATTTGTCACTGTGACTTTTTAAGTAGTAATAACTAGGCTTCAGAATTTGGGTGCATGCCCTGGTTCTAGAATCCATGGAGTCGTCTATGTTAAAATAAAATTTTCGAGCAAAGCGTCTTCGCAAAGTTACACATCGCAAATGATTTTTCCTACATTTTCATTTAGGCTAATAATCATATGGCATAATGTCATATCTCCTTTTTTTCGGTTTGCGCTCGCTCGGCTCGCGCGCTGTTGTGGTCGCAGTTCTAACTTAACCTAACCCAGCGGTTCGTTTCTGGTTGGATATTTTTTATGCGGGGGCTTTTTATTGTCTTTTTTTTCTCGACGACGTACAGATCTAATCTAACAAGAGGTACCAAGTTTCCTTGTGACAGCAATTTTTAATAGAAAAGCTGATTTCACTAAACTAATCATAATTTAACTTATTGTCAACAAAAATTCGTACAATTATTATCATGATCTCTGATTTACAAAAAAAAATCAATAAATTTTACTTCCCAACGTAAGAATATTTGCCATGTATTAATTAGAGCAAATATTTTTATGCATTTATATATTAGTCAAAATTACCCGTTTGCCTAAAACAATTTTTATAAAAAAATCATTCCCAAGTAGAGTATTACTCAACAAGAATTTCACTAAATGAAAAAAATGCGAAGAGTAAGTATGCTAATGGTTCGTTTGCCAAATAAAATTCTGCAATAAGTTAGTTGGGAAGTGACATTTGGCGAAATAATTTTAGGCGAAAACGCAGAACCCCGTCCAGTTGTCTATATTTCTGACTGTTCTCCCCTACCGGTCCGATTTCTAAACCGATTCTCACGAAATTTTGTGAGTAGGTTCGATAAGTATATCGTCGCTGATATGGATCTCGTTATGAGCATTTTTCGTTATACTCTTTTTTTTCAAACATGCAACAAACAGCTAGAAATTTTAATTCTGCGTTTAATGCAAAAACCAGTGTACCCTTACTCTCTATATAATTGTTTTTTTCGCGATATAGCTATTCTAAATTTCAACATCTAGGATTAATCATCTAGGATTGGAAACATTACAAATTACGAATTTCTGCCATTTCAAAATAAACTCGTAAGGTGATGGTATATATTTAATAGTGATTTTGATGTAACTTACCCCAAAAGTCACGTAACAGGGATTGAAATAAACGCTCTTTCCCATCTCTAAACGGAACGGTTTAATGCATCGCTGATAGCATTTGTTTTTTCAGTGTTCAGCGTTTTTCGGCTTCGCTTCTGATCTTTTTTCGTTTAAGGTTATTGTAACGGCTATATTTCATGAAAATCCATCGGATTATATCAAAAACTGTAGTAGCAGTAGACTTGGTGATATTATCTACGGAACTCAAAATAAAGCACCTAGGTACCTATAGGTACGGAAGGTATTTCTTATGATCTTTGCAGAAGCCGCCAGACAACTGTTTTATTGGTTGTTTTTTTAAATTTGCTACACAATCAGAAGTGGGGCTTGTCGATGACAACTGACGCGTGTGTGTCGCTACTACTTTTTATGGACACTGATTTTTTCCGAACAAAACTGGAGGGGGACTCCCGCGTCACTTTTAATTCTTTTATGTTTACATTACTGTTATAACCCTCATGTTTTGTATCTCTGTGTAATTCAGGTGTGGAATAAAGCGGACTTGTATTGTATGGTATTGTTTCCCATAAGATAACCAAACCTAAACGCATCAAAAGTCGCGGTATATTTTATATCAATAGACAATAGACATACTAAAATAAATAATAAATTAAATCTGCCAGTAAATTTATATTTCTATTTACTACAAACATGTTTCCAAATTGAAATTAATCCGCCCCGGGCCCATAACCTTCGTAACGGATTGTCTGTCACTTAGCTAATTGTTCGAAAGCTAAACTATTAACTAATTTCGTGATAGTTTTAGGTACCTTTAAACTCGCTTGGGACTTTGTGAAAATGTCACGAACTGAAATAAAAAGTATTAACATAATAAATACGAGTAGGTACATTATGAATTTTTACAAATCGATCTAGTTCTAACCTAAAGGGTAGTAGGTCAAATTATGCAAATAGTAACGTATGAAAACGTTTAGGATGCTAATTAAGTATGTATGTTCCTATTTGAATACTATGTGAGAAGGAACATCGAACGATAGTTGTGGATAACGAATCCAACTCAACCCTTGTCAAGTGTCAGTGACGGTTGAATGGGTGCTTTCATTGCAAACCACGTGAACTCAGGGATATGGCTGAATAAGGATATGTATATCGATTTTATTATTTACCTATAAACGTAACAAAGACAATTTCAAGGAATGAATAAAAACTATAGTATACGGCGAGCGATACAGAGCTGGCAGCTTCCTCGCTCAGCGCCTTAGTACAGCAATACAGCGAGGTAATGCTACCAGCGACAGCGTCTTTGTTACAATGCCACGGGGCCCATTTTTAGGGTTGCGTACCTACCTAAAGGTAAAAACGGGACCCTATTACTAAGACTCTACTGTCTGTCTGTCTATCACCAGACTGTATCTCATAATTCACGATAGCTATACGGTTGAAATTTTCACAGACGATGTATTTCTGTTGCTGCTAATAGCATCAAATACTAAAAACAGAATAAAATAAATATTTAAGTGGGGCTTCCATACAGTATACGTGATTTTGTTGCCGTTTTATTAAGTTAGTGCAATGTTCGATTTAATAATGCAATATTAAGTAAACAGTTAATTTTCAGGTGGCTTGTGTTACAAGTTACAAAGAAAACGTTTTATTCTGAGGTTATAAGGGCCTCACCACACTTACGAGTTGCTAGCAAATGTTGTATGAAGGCGATCACACAGCGAGTTTGCCGCGACTAATATTGTGTACAGAACACATTCGTTACAAGAGTTAAAATGCAGATAAATCCTAAGAACAAAGCCATTAATTACATTTCACACTTGTAGCGGAAATAAAATGCTTGTTATGCAGTTAAATGCGTTCCGCAACACGTTTCAATAACTTAAGCTCTACAATTAAAATGACAATTCGGTTCCTATGTTGTACCGAAGTAACAATCAAAGTAACCGAAATAGCTCTAAGAATGAATAATGTTATATATTTATTTAAGCATCATTCAAATTATGGAAAACAACAACAACTTCTCAAACGTGTTTAGGAGAAACATGTTAGGGTCAAATGATTTTAGGACAAAGCTTGACCACATTTGTCCAAAAAGAATTTACCCTAACATGTGTCTCCTTAACACGGTTTGATGGAGACCCCTTTTCCACCACGCTCCGCGTCACTGGGCATGCACCTTAAACTAACACATAGAACTATATCATTTTTTGAAGTCGGTTAAAACAAAGCTATAATTCCTCAACGATGCTTGTGCCGCTTTTCCACTACGATGGTAGTGGAAATAAATGCAATTTAAGCCGTTGAAGATGTTCCCCAGCACGTCTCAATCACAAGAGTGCGGTGGGGCTACCCAATTTGGCATAGTGCCAATTCGATTCCTTGTATTCTATATATTTTATTTTGCAAAATCAAAGTCATATCGACAAAGATCACATCATAAGTATGAAATAACTAATGTATTTTATTTAAAATATAATATAAAGAGAACCTCTATGTAAGTGTAATTTCTAACCCACAACAAAATATAGGGGTATTTTATTTATTTAAACTTCACTGCACAGATCAAACTAGTAGTTGGTGTTATAAGTATCATCATCATCATCATGTGTAAGTATATACGTGTATCGGCATATCTGTCTGTGTTATCGTAATTCCCGGACGCAACGGAAACGAACGGACAGAAACGGAAACGTATAGTTCGATTTGAATGTGATTTTTAGAATGTGGTTAGCTTGACTTTCGATTTATCTCACCAGGCAATGCGACAGAAAGGTTTATTGAGATGATTCTTATATATATATATAATATGTTCTAGGAATGACCGACAGCCCTCTGTATAGGGGATGCCTGTCGGCCGAAGAAACACGTGAGCCTGGAATGCGTTGCCGTAGCTAAACAACGGGCTGGAATCCTCAAAGCACCGAGGTCACTTCGTGAAGCCTGTGGAGACACCAGGAGAATCCTGCGCTTCTGGACGAAGTTAGGCTGGCAAACCTGTACGCACAACGGCACGAATAATGAATATACACGGACTAAGTGCGGAAAACGGGCTCCGTTTTATGACCATAAACTTAACCACCTATGTTTAGTTAGGTCGGGGGTATTTTAAATTACGAATTTATCTATGCCCGTTTTTTTTATTTGTACTTACGTCTCTAGCGGTTTTCCGGCCAACACTGGCAGTTCATCAATTAGACTATTGAGCTTGAAATGGTATAACATTAGTATAACATTTTGAACTATTTACAAGGCGCATTAAGTATTATATGTCATATATATGTCATGTATGTGTAAAAAACTAATCGCTAATTTGAAGATAAGGATATATCCGAAAATATATTTAAGAATTATTCCGATCATTTGGTAAACAAAGTGTAACTTTAGGAATAACGATATCTAGGGAGACAACCCGAATTTCAAAGAAAACATCATGCTTTGATTTCAATTGTCGCTGTACATTATTAATGAGCAAAACGCAAATCTCACATTTAACAAAACGTCACATTTGCTCTTCGCTCCGTTTTATTATTCAGCCGTCGCCTGCGAATCGCGACATTGCCTAATGGGGATGAGTCTCATTCTCAGTGTAACGTGTAACAGAAAAAGTCATTTCAGTAATGCCGTACTTGTGTGGAGATGTCTTTAGAGTGGAAAATGTACTAACCGCAACATATCTTTCTCGTTTTTCTTTGTGCGCCTTTATTTTCGGTTTGTGGTTTATTTCGTGCAGGGTTAAATGTTGGAAGTCTAAATTATGTTGAAACGGTGGGTTGAAAACGTGTTCTACTTTGATGTTTTAATGCATGTGGCTGGTTTCAAATGTGTTTCATTTGGATAAAAGCGGTTTTACATAACAGAAACTATATATTAAAGTGATGTTGAAATATTATTTGGGAAAATGTTGAAAGCCTATTGTGACGTCCAGGGTTTTAGGGCGGGAATAGATTCAATGAAACAACGTAAACGGGTTTACTGTGGACCTCGACCTGCCCGCTCCCGTTGACGTCTTCATAGTAATGGCGGCGGGCAGGTGGCGGGGACACTTTATTATATAAAGAGGTCCATACACTACACCTATAAAGAAAATAAGGGCGCGTGTACACGGTGCCGCCTCGGCGCCGACACTGCACCGCCGCCGCACCGACACCGCACCGCCGCCGCTTTTAAACTTTTCCGCTTATCTTTATATATTTCCAAATGTTTGTCCCATAGCACTTCTCTTTCCTCTACTAGACATATAAACAATTCGTAATAAAAAAAAATCATGATAGTTTACTTAGTTAGCACGTGCACGTTCTTAAGCGACCGGTAATGAAATAAATAACAAAATGGCATCGGGAGGCGCGGCGGCGGCGCGGCGGCGGCGTGGCGGCGACGGGGGGCTCGCGTCTTGTATACATAGCGCGGCGTTGCGGCGGCGGCGCGGCGGCGGGCTTTACGCGTCTCGTGTACATAGCGCGGAGGTGCGTCGGCGGTGCGGTGTCGGCGCGGAGGCGGCACCGTGTACTCGCGCCCTAACGCACATACTTTACCTACGTGCAGCTCAGTGCTGGCAAAGAATATAATGGTTAAATAATGGACGGGACTTTTTATTAATTTTATATTTGGACTGAATTGTTAACAGTAGTAGATATAACAAATATATAAAAAGCAAATACGTATGTTTAACTTATTTTGTTATTGTGTTGTTACAGATACAAGTCTCTCGAATCTTCTGAAGAATTTAAATTGGTAAGTCAATGTTAAATTATAATAAATAAATAAGTATGTCACTAAATATTACTACATTATTTGGCTATGGTTATAAGACATAGAAAAAAACAACCTTTTTACGCCCACTTTCACATATTGCTACTTCGAAAACATACCGCATTGAACAAAAAAATTGCCTATTAAGAACCCAAAAATAGCAATGCATTGCCAATTAAGATTCCAAGGATCGATTGTTGGCATTGCAATCCATGTAAAAAAGAATAAAAATACTGCTGTCTTGAAAAAATCCTCAATTTTCGAAGTCGGTTAAATATTATCCTAGTCCTAGAAAGACTTTCAAATTTCACCCGAAAAACTCCAAATAATTCAGCCATGGACCTTCAAAGACCAATAGTCGTTGCCTGAATATTTGATCCTGCTCAACCTTTAATGTAGTGAGGTAAGATGATTGCTGGAGATAGGGTTCTTCATGAAAAGTCCATTATTTCAGGTAGTATGATGTATTGTTGTGTCAAAGATTGTAAAGTAAAGAACCTTAAAATTAGTGTTACATGGGTTTTTATTATTAAGATTTGCCCACTCAAGCAATATATGTTTATGTTGTTGTAAACAACTAAGTTACTGTAAAACTGTAACTGAGGCATACACTACACCTCCTTCCTAAGTATCCTTCACCCCCCCGGTAACAAAGAGGAAAGGAGAGAAAAAAGAAAATAAGAAATAATAACACATATTACTTGAGGGTTCACATTTTAAAAACAGTTAAGTTTTTAACATTTGAAAATATTACTATAATAAATTTATGTGTTAAATAATCTAGTATTATTCTTATGGGTTACATATTCTTTGTTATCTTTTAAAATCCTCACATTAGGTGAATTATCCTCTACAACTTCATATGGTCCTTTAAAAATATTGTCTAACTTATTTCCAACTTGATTTTTTAACAAGACTAAGTCTCCTGGTTTGTATTTAATTGGATTAACATATTTATTATAATAAAATTTCTGTCTATTTTTACATTCTAGCAAATTATTTCTAGCGTCATTAATCGCTTTTTGAAATCTATATTTTAATTCTAGAGGATAGCTTTCATGATTATATAATGGTTCCGTATTCTTATTCAAATTACTCGGTAAATTACATTGTTTCGCAAAAACTAATTCGTATGGACTATATTTTGTCTCAGTGTGTACTGTGTTATTGAATGAGAAACACCAAAATGGTAGCCAAGAACTCCAGTCGGTTGTGTTATTTTCACACTGAATACGGAGATAGGCTCCTAAGCTCTTATGCGTGTTTTCAATTCCTCCTAAAGTTTCATGATGATAGGCAGTTGAATTTAGCTTCTCGATACCTAATAAGGTGCATATTTCTGTCATAATTGATGACATGAATTCTTTACCTTGGTCAGTAATAATTTCTTTCGGAATGCCATAACGTAAAATAAAATTATTAACTAACAACCTAGCAACTAATTCGCTTTCCTTTTTATCGATAGGGTAAGCTTCTACGTACTTTGTTAAATTACACTGAATAGTTAAAATATACTTATTATTAAAGTTATCTACGTCTAAAGGGCCCATTATATCTAAGCTTATTCGTTCAAAAGAAGTACTTGGTGTTGTGGTTATAACCATTGGTTGTCGAACATGTCTGTTTGCATGTTTCTGTATTTGACAACTTTTACACCTTTTAACATAATTATTGACGTCATTACTCATTCCTGGCCAGAAGTAGTACCTTTTGATATTGTTCAACATTCTGTTTACCCCCGCGTGACCACTGGTGGGTAACAAATGGAAGTCATTTAAAATAACTGTCTTTGTATCTTGATCAGTTACTCTAGTTACATCTTTGGTAACAAGAAACCGTGGAATTGTCCCAGATATTTTTTTAACTTCTTTTAATAATTTTTCTATAAACTGTTGGATATCCATTCTTTTAATAATTACGAGCTCGTTGATATCCAATTTGTGGCATAAACTTTGTAATTCTCTCGCTAACACACTTACGGTAGATAACGATCGAGACGTTACAACTACAGCACACTTGTCAGGTACAAATGTACACTGACCATTATAACTGGGAAACTTTTGTAATTTTTCTATATTTTTCAAGTAACTTTCCGTTGGGAATATTACTAATTCTATACAGTCTTTGGGTCGTTTGAGAATTTCCACCACTCTAGGTTGATCAGACCTGGAAGTTGTGGGAATATTTCTCTGTGTCAAGTCCGTTATGTTGTCATCTAATTGATTACGTAATCTTCGACTTTGAGCTCTGGTAATGACTGATACAACGTTTTCTCTCATTTCTTTCAAACTCTGTGACGTAACAGGTATACGACTCAATGCGTCTGCAGCTGCATTGTTTCGTCCTGGTGCATAATCAATTTCAAAATCGTATTCTTCTAAATATAGTCTAAATTTCGTAAGTCTACTCGATGGATCAGTCATTCCAAACAGATATTTCAAAGGGCGGTGGTCACTCAATATTTTGAACTTTTTGCCATACAGATAGGGTCTAAAATGTCTTACAGCCCAAACAATTGATAACAATTCAAGTTCAATGACGGGGTATCGAGTTTCAGCGGGTTTTAAGTTACGACTAGCGTACGCTACTACTTTACCATTGCTGTTAGATAATGTTGCTCCTAATCCTGTTTTTGAAGCGTCTGTATGCAAAATAAATACGTTGTTTTCAGAGAAATCTGGATAATCTAATACAGGTGGGCTGATAAGAGTTTGTTTAAGTCGTTGAAATGCCGATTCGCACTCTGACGTCCAGGCAAAAGTTACGTTTTTCTTACATAGTGCATTTAATGGATAAGCTATCTCGGCGAACTTATTTATAAAACGTCTATAGTAATTGGCGAACGCGACGAATCTTTTGACTTCGTCGACATTGGTGGGCCTGGGGTAATTCTGTAAACTTTCTATTTTAGACGAGTCGGGAAATATTCCCTCTGATGTTATTTTGTGGCCTAGATATATGATTTCCTTCCGCAGAAATTCGCATTTGTTGGGGTTAAGTTTCAAATTCACTTCACGTAATCTTTGCATTATACTAACTAAGTTTTTGTTGTGGGTTTCTAAACAATTTCCTACAACTATGCAGTCATCAAGGTAGGTATTTTTGGTAATTTAATCCTGACATAGCAATCGTCATAAGTCTGCTAAATGAACTTGGGGACGTTTTTAAACCCATTGGACATCTCTTCATCTGATACATTTTATCAGTAGTGAAACTTGTATATTTCCTGGAGGATTTATCTAAACTCATTTGATAATATGATTGTGACAAGTCTAATTTTGAAAAATAAATATTTCCAGATAGCGAGTCTAAAATTTCTGAAATGTTGGGCAAAGGAAATTTATCGTCCTGTATTTTGTTATTTAATTGACGATAATCAATTACAAGTCTCCATTTCTTAGTTCCTGATTTGTCTGATTTTTTGGGTACTAGTAATACTGGGCTGGACCATTCGGAAGTACATTCTTCAATAATGTCGTTATCTAACATATCCTGAACTTGTTTTTGAACTTCCCCTTTTAATGAGTTTGGTATCCTATAAGGTTTAACGTATACTGGGTTTATATCTTGTTTCAATTTAATGGAATGTTTCAACAAATTTGTTGTAGTTAGTTTGTCACTCGGCATGTGGAAAATATCTGCATATTTTGCACAAATATTTTCTATACTAATTTGTTCCTCTAGGTTTAGGTAAGAATGCAAATCAAGTAATTGAAAAAGTTTTTTGATTCTTTCGGGAGAAATTTTTTGTTCATCAAATGTACAAACTTCAAAATTATTCAAACTTAATATCTCTAATTCGGAAAAAATTACGCTTATCGTAGTGTCTGTTGTATTTAATATTCTTACTGGTATCTGACCGTTTTTTGGTGTTGAAATAACACCTGCGACATAAACACCTTTTTTAATTTCACTTGCTAAAATTACGCAATCCTCATTATGTGCCGTTGGGATATTTTTGACGACTTCGCATCGTGGCTGAATGTCATACGAGTAATTGTTAGGTTCATTGACTCTAACTTGTATTCTCCGATTATTATTTTCTAGGGTAAGGGTTCCGTGTTTGTAATCAAGTATAGCACTATAACGTTTAAAAAAATTCTGACCGATAATACCTTCGGCAGCACAGCATAGGTTCTTAAAGACATAAAACTTCTCGTTAAATACTACATTATTAATCGTTAGATTTATGTAAATATACCCTTCCGATTCTAAATTACCGCTTATACCCTTAATCACTAATCTATCTTCGATTAACTGAGAAAGCAAATTTGGATTACTTTGTAAATATTCGTATTTTATAACGCATATGCTAGCGCCACTGTCAACGAGTAATTCTAGTTGTCTGTTTCCCTCGATAAAGCATTCTATTATGCAAAAATTGTTATAACTGAATATCGAGTTATTAATTACTTTGGGGACGAAAAAACTGGGTTTCCGTATCATTACTACGCATCCCTAATTCGCTTGTTGTTTGTTCAGTACTAGTGGCGTGCTGAATGTGCTGATTCGGCGCGTGCGGCGTGTGCGCCCGCGTGGTGCGGTCGATGACCGTGAATAGGTTTTACGATTCTTTGAATACGCATTTTTGTGACCTGAATTTACAAAGGAAGTGCTCGGATTCCGATTGTAATTATTAGGAAATTGGTTTTGAAATGAACCATTATTTTTATACTGTCTGTGAGAATTTCGTTTATGGTAATTATTTTGCCTATAAGAGGGTCTATAATGCATAACATCGTCACTGCTGGACATAGTATGCTCGTCGACTGCAGCTCTAATAGCTTCGGGCAGTGATGAGAATTGGCGTGATGCTATAATGGTGCTGAGACGCTGGTCCATCAATCCGTTAGCAAAGCGTTTGATCGCCGTTTTCTCGTTGAGAGGACGTAAAACTTCAAACTTTTGGCTATCGTTATCGGACTGTGCTATAGTCAAATTTACAAAAAGTTCCTCCAATTCGGTTCCAAAAGATTCTATGGATCTATGTCCCTGTTTAGCTCTAAACAATTGCGATTGAATTGCATCTGCCGATTTTTTCGGTAACAGATACTTCTGTATATCATTAACTAAGTCTTGAGCTGAGCTATAAGTGGATTTTAACCTTAATTTGGCATTGGCTGAAAGTCTCGTTTTCAGGACAAATTCAATTAACTGAGGCTTGGTATCATCAGATATCATAGAATTGTATAACACGATTCCGTCTATTAGCTGCTTAGTAACTTGTTCTTGCCCTGTCATGACAGGCAATAAGGCTATGGCGGTCCTAATATCAAAGGCGGCCATCTTTTTAGAATTATTATTTTCTAGACTGGTTTGGCAACTACTATCTACGTAAGTAACTAAGGCTTGAATTTTCTTAAATACGCACTCTATATCCTTAATTATTTTTTGTAATGAATCTACCGTTTTACTATCTAATTTAAGTGTATCTATCTCATTATTGACTTGAGGCACAATATAGTCCAATTGCTTATATAACAAATTCGCTTCTTCTAATTTCTTAGATGCGATTTCCTTTTGACGCCTCTGAGGTCCAAGTTTAACTAAATATTCTCTTATATATTCCAATTTAGTATATAAATCTTGCAAATCAGTAGACATAATAAAATTAAATCGTGCGTAAATGTAAAATAATTATAACCGAAAACATAAGTTATACAATAAAATATTCACTTACTTATAATTCAACGCTTACGTAGGAGTAATGCCTAACGATATTGAGGTCATCACGTGTCGTCACGTTGCGCGATGCATGGCGGGACGTTGATGCGCTGGCGGCTGGCAGGCACGTGGCGCTCGATGCCGTTGCTGATGCGCGATGCGATGACGGGCCGGGCTAACCCTGGACACCCTCGAGCATGGGCCGGGATTTCCCTGGACACCTCTTGAGATGGGCCGGGATAACCCTGGACACCTCTTGATTTGCGAGCCGGGATAACCCTGGACAACGCTCTTCTTTTCTTGAGACTTGTTTCTTCTTATGGGCTTCTTTCATAATTGTCTTCTTTTTTTTTCAAGTTACTTCATATCTTCATTGTTGATTTATATTTGATTTGTCTTGTTATGTATATAAATTTTATTCTTCTTTCTTGACAAAAAAAAAATTCAATCTTCTTTCTTGATCATCTTCATTATTATTCTTATCTTCTTTTCCGCTCTAGCTCCATAAATTCGTAGTTTTGGTATGCAGGTTCTTGAAAAGGCAGGATCGCCATGAGGTAAGATGATTGCTGGAGATAGGGTTCTTCATGAAAAGTCCATTATTTCAGGTAGTATGATGTATTGTTGTGTCAAAGATTGTAAAGTAAAGAACCTTAAAATTAGTGTTACATGGGTTTTTATTATTAAGATTTGCCCACTCAAGCAATATATGTTTATGTTGTTGTAAACAACTAAGTTACTGTAAAACTGTAACTGAGGCATACACTACAGTAGCCTAGGGGATACCCTTTAAGTGGGATTCATAAAACCACGTGATAAATAATCTAAGTGAACTTTAGGTAACGGGTAAGGGTTTGGGTAATCTTGCCTAGGGTCCTACAGGAAGATTGCTGGCTCTCGAGAGCTAGCATCATGCTGAGGTGGGACCTTTATGTGACACAACCATAATTAGTTATAGTTGGCCATTTAATCGTTTCATTATACTTTTTGTCACACCGTTTATACAATACAATACAGAAATTAGTGACACCATTTTACAATTTAAACACAGATACAATAATTTTCATAACTTTAGCGATAAGACCACCTGATAGACAACAATCTCTTCCAGTCAAGCTTGTGGTGCAGTTGATATGTGTAGGTATGTTTGTTACTTCTTCACACTTAAACGGTTCGACCAAGTGACTATCTCAAATCACGTTCCTGTCGTGTCAAGATTTGTGACAGCCTAACTGAAGAGACTCAGGTACAGGCACGTAATGAAAGCATGAAATGGCTATGTTACTAATACCTAGAACTCGGGGAAAAGTATTATTCACTTGAAAAAGTTGGTAGAAATTATCAATATATTCGTCATGATATGAAAAAAAAAAACTATAAGGAATAAGGCCTCTTAAGTAACCTATGAAGATGCATTTATAAACTATCAGAAATAATATTGTTGAAATGACACAAGTCGAAATCATCACACAATTAGGACTCATCTACCCAAACTAAGTTACAAAGACTCAAATGACATTGACTTGACTTCTTTTTAAGTGGTTTCAGAAATAAAACGTAAACTCAAGGCTTTTTACAATATAATCACATAAGTTACAACATAAGGAGTTTTCTACGGGTAAGTTATAATTAAATTTGTAAGGAAACCTTGCACACATAAATCTCCTTGACTGCAATATTGTTAGAACGTCAAATAAGAAAACTTTTGTGGTAATATTTTTTTCCTTAAAGAAACATTTCACATCAAATATAAACTTTTATATCTTACTATTTTTGTCTGATGACGCGGTTGGCCCAGTTTGTGGTGCAGCTGCCTACTGAGCCGGCGGTCCTGGGTTCGAATCTCGGCATGGCCTAATATTTGTGTGATGAACTCTAATATTATGTGTTCAAGATGGTAACCTAGCTAGATGCAGCCCAAAATAGAGATTAGGATATACCATTTATTTATGATCATAAATTCTGAAACCATTTCGAGAAATAGGGTTCTTACGCCGCAATAAACAAAAAACGAAAATTCTGTGATAAGTTTGTTAGTTATTCACATTTTATTTTTCGACTTTCAGCGTCAATTCGTGTCGAGTAGGTATAACAATAAAGACATCTAATCGGGACACTCATGACATTAGCTTTTTAGTAGTAACAAGGGTGGTAAACGAGGAATTACAAACGAGTGTCTATTAGAAGATACCCTGGATTAACATATAGGCTACTTTTTATCCCGAATTTTTTTTTGTTCCCAAGAGATGAGCGGGTAACACCGGCGCAGCTAGTTTACAATAAATGTTTGAATATCCATGGAGCTGTCACAAAAATTTACCATACAATAAGAAATAACAATAAATCTTTCGCCAAAGTTGATACAGTAGAACACCGCCGTATATTAACGAAACACGTGCAAACTGAAAACCTGATATCTTACTACACGGGCTCCCTAAAGCGTAAGTGAGTTAGAAAAATTGCTCTTCAACTTGATACCTCGTCTCGTCACACTTGAATCTGAACTGTATAGGAGGTCCCTTCAGGTGCTGATAATAAAGATACTAGATATGTCATCCGATACGAAGAGAGGAATGCCACGTTACCAGAAAAGCGTTAAGCATGAATGTGGACGGATATAAAAGATAAGATTGATGGATTGTGTGAAAGATGATATGAATAAGAAGGAAGTAAACGACAAGATGACGAGTAATAGGAAATAATGGAGGAAGAAAACATGCTGCGCCGACCCCAAATAAATAGGGTAAGGGTAAGAGAATGATGATATGTCATCTGTACGTTGTGATAGTAATTTATTATGCAAGTTTTACGTAAGGAGAGGTCTCAGTTTGCTGTTCATAATACGATCACGTGAGTGTTTTAAGGCCTAAATATGTACTGACCGTAAAAACTGAAATCTTTTTTACCCTTATTGTCATTATGACAAGAGCGAAAAAGTTGTATACTTCTTATTTATCTAGACCCATCATCATCATAAATAACAGTTATTATTTTATAAAGGTATGAAGTACTCAGTACTACCAGTAGCTCCCGCGTAATTGGACAAAGTTGGAGGCTTGTAGTTCAAAATACAAATATATATGTACAGTTGATATTAGCGCTCAAAAGACCACGTGGGCGATCACCTACCCGCTGGTCCGACCAGATAAAAACTATAACTGGACTTACGTACTATTACCACTGCCCTGAGAAAAGCCGAGGATAGAGTAGGATGGAGGCAACTCGTCAACGATGCCGTCAAAGCGTTTCAGGACGGACACGACCTTCAGCAATGAAGTCCACGAACAAGAAGAAGAAGATATTAGCGCTAGTGTCGCGAGAAATCAAACAAAATGTTTGTAAAAATGTTGGTTCTAATTTCGGACACTGGTTTCATAACTTTGTCCTGTATTGTGCAGGTAGGTACTTATTTTTTATGGTTATTCGATCCCGTATGGCTTAGGGAAATATTGTCTTCGGTACGTTTGATCGTAACAGTAATTGATATTTTTATAGATGTAATATTGTTTGTGTAATATAAGCAATATATAGGTTATAAGGCTGATATAAAATTACTTCATTTCTGTGAGATATTACCCATATTGCGGCTGTTGTGGTGTACCTAAGGGGATAACTTGAGGACCGCTACTTTATATGCATAGGCAAATTTTTATAGACTTGTTTTAAATAAAGGATAGTAATTATAGACATGCATACAGTTGACTGCTACCAAATACATACACGCAAGCTCGTTTACGAAATCTGTTTCCCAAACGCCGAGATGACAGCAGGATTTATTGCGCCTAATGTACAGATGGGCAAGTTGCGGGAATATTCCCAAAAACTGGAAATATTCGTTCGTAGCCAGTCATAGCGGTCTTGTCATGAATTTTACGCAATTAACCAATATAATTCAGCTAGGTGCTCAGCGCCTTCCGCCGCTATTGAGGGAAATGTAACACGCGTTCGAAGCCAGTCGTAGCGGCGAACATGCGCTCATTTATAAAGATAAGAGAGGACCTTCTGAAGTCTTTTACTCTGAATTTAAAGACACATCCAGGCATGGATGTATATCCATGTTCGGCACTTGAGCTATGGCTGCGATCATTTTTCTCCGCACCGAAGGTTCGAGAGCTAGTTGAAGTCGACGAGTGCCTTCATTCTGTACCCAGGTAGGTACTTAAGCTTTTATTTTTAGAGTAATTGGTCGCCAAAGATGTCCTTGGAAAAAATGTCTACATTATACTTATTTCACCAATCTTCGTTATTTTCTAAAAAAAACGAAAAAAAGTTGTCTAAATATGCTAACATTAGCCATAATCTAGGAGCGCTTTTATTGCCGGCTGTACATTCTTACACCACCGTTTATTGTTCATTAAGACCAATCAGATAAATGGACCCAAACACTATGGAAACGTCATTCAAGGATTTGCCATTAACCAAATTCAATACATTATTTACCGGAATGCTACTCAATCCTGCATTCTTCTTGCGAAATAAATACTGAAATAGAATCCTATTGAAACAACTTGCCTTTCATCACTGCGGATAGTTTTGGGTTTATTATGCAAAAATTACTTGAGTTTTGCGGAATATTTGACATTCACCGACTTTCAACGTCAAAATTCAAATTTCAATTATTATTACACTTGACAATTACAATTAACAAATTGAAAACATTGTTTGTTACAAACTACCAAACGTATACTTAGTTACAACTTACAAGTGAAGGTAACAAGAGCATGTTAAAAACAAATCATTTAGATGGCGCGCTATAAGCATAGCTAGAATTATGTTATCAAGGATGTGATGTGATAGCTCAGTTGAAAGAGCCCTATGCCGGAAAATTAGGGGCGCTAAGTCTAATCTTGCTTATATTGCAATAATAAACAAATCACATTACATTTTTCTATAATATTTAATGTTTGTATTAAATAATAATGACATTTAATACGCCTTACGGATTCTAGACCTTACTATTTATATTATAAAATAATATCAATGTCATCCTCATGCCGTAAAAGATAACACCTTTAATTACTGCTATTAATTATATCTTAGAATAAATCTAATCGCAGGAACTAAGGTAATCGGGATTTTTATAAAGCGGTTGGAAATTTCACAGTGACGCAATCTTGATAATTCATTCAAAAAGATGATACCAGATATACTTTAGTTAATTCTGATATCAGATCTTCTTCTGTATACGATATAATCGGGATTTTTATAAAGCATATTGGAAATTCCACCGTGACGCAATCTTAATAATTAATTCAAAATTATGATATCAGAAATATGAAGTTTATTCTGATAAGATCTTCTGTATACAATATAAAACATTTTCGTGGTTGTTTCATGTCTGGTGTAATGATTAACGGGAAATACACATCAAAAACCAAAAATCTTTCTACACAATGTTAAATACCTGCATCACAAATCATGTACCCCTCAAAAAACAGGCTGGTGTTACTAGTGAGCGGTTTGTTTATCCATCCTGGTTTACTGCTGAGATAATATCAAACATCAAATTAAAATATTACCATTTGAAAAAATAAAAAACTTTGGGACTAGAATCGTGAATTGTATAGGTATTATAGAGGACACGTAAAATGTCTGATAGGGTCCTCTGCCTTTTCCTTGTTATAAAACAAACCTAACCTAACCTAACCTAATCTAAAGGATGATATTTACAACAATCTGAAATAGTTTACAGTTTCAGTGAAAAATGCTTTTGGAGAAATGAAACTTTTGCGAAATGAAACGTTTGCGAAAAATAATTCGGCGAAAAGGAAGTACACCGTCTGATAGACGATGTTTACCGACAACATATTACAAAAATGGAACTGGACATTACTGAAGACCCGACAACATTTTGGAAATACGTTAAAAGTAATAGAAAGGACCGAAAACGGACTAAGTACTTTACCTACGGTGACCAAATAGTGTCAGGGCAAGCTGCTGCGGATGCATTCGCGGAATATTTCAGCTCTGTCTTCCACAGTACAGAACATCGGCTCGACACGGCAGAGGCGGTACAAGCGGTACAGGGAACAGCTGCAAACGCACCACTCATCGCTTTAGACAGCGTCGACGCCGCGGATCTTCGTAGAGCGGCCAAAAAGCTTAAATCGCGTTCTGCAGCCGGCCTTGACGCTGTACCGCCCTACCTGGTAAAGGACTGTATTTCTGCTCTAGAGGACCATCTTCTGCACATCGCCTTACAAACTTGCCTTACAAAGTTGATGCCGCATCGCATGCTTCGATTTCAGGAAGGCGTTCGATCTCGTCGATAATGACATCCTGCTAGAGAAATTTGCTGCTGTGGGTTTTGCGCCAAAATTACTAAGATTTTTCGCAAACTATTAAAAAAATCGTAGTCAGGTAGTTAGGATCGCGGGATACGAGTCCAAACCATACTACATTCGCTCCGGCGTGAGCCAAGGGAGTAATCTTGGTCCTACGCAATTTATTATAATGATAAACAACTTGCCGAGGTCTGTTAGGATTGCCAGAAGCCTATTGTTTGCTGACGACCTAAAACTGTTCTTGGGAGTGGGGGATAGAGTGGACTGCGAGTCACTTTAGCAAGATATAAATGCTGTAATAGAGTGGAGCAACCGAAACAAACTGAATTTCAACACCTCCAAGTGTATACAGTTATTACATTTTCGAGAGTTCGAACGCCGATATCGGCCAACTACTATGTAGGAGAGGTTCTGCTAGAGCGTGTTACGGAAATCCGAGACCTTGGCCGTCAGGTGTCAACTTGACAGACAACTGGACTTCAGACAGCACGTGACGATCACCTGTGAGAATGCGTACAAAATGCTAGGTTACATTTTCAGGGTAATAGTATACTAATTCACAGGTGTCAAAGTTGCGGTTCTACTATATAATGCTTTTGTCCGCAGTAGATTAGAATATGGCGCTATAGTTTGGGATCCACATGAATCAAAATATGTAATAATGGCGGAAAAAATCCAGCGTAAATTCGCAAGATTCGTGTATAGGTGCCAGTATGGATACTATCCGCATCTTTATCCGTCATTATTCGTGTCTGGCATGGTAGGGCTAGATACACTAGAGCTCAGGAGGAAAATGTTAACTTAAGTGCATTACTACCAGCTAATCAACAACAGAGTGAGCAATCCGTCGGTATTGGAGGTAATAGGACTGGCCGTGCCGGCGGTGAGCGGCGAAGGACGCTCGGTGAGCGTGGTGCCGCCCGCCGCTGTTTGCGCGGTGTGCGGCGCGCACTCGCCGCGGCGACAACGCGCCAACACGCTTTTTTTTTATAACTTACTTTGCTTGCGGGCCCGACGGGCCCTTTGCACTGCTGTACACTGTCGTGGCTCGTCCTTTAGGTCGAGCCACCTGCGCCAACACGCCGAGCGTGCGCTCTACTTAATGACATGCTAGCGCGCCTCCCCAATGCCGACGTGTTCGCTGATGGAATGGGAATGTTTGTCAGATTGGTCGCATTGTATCTCAACAACTGCACAAAGTAACCGACTCGACAATAATTTCACAATTTATGATTTTATTTTAATTTACTCGTTATTATGGTACCCGTTTCTGTTTTATTTTGCAATGTATTATTATTGTTATTTTGTCTTATTATTTTAAATTATGTTCTGTAATTTTGTAATTTAAACGATCTTGACTATTATTATTATTGTTTTTTGATCCTATGACATTGTACTAATTTTTCTTTTTTTTTTATTTACTTTCTCAATTTTCAATTTTTAGTCTGGTTTTATTGTTAGTAATTTTATTTAATAATGACGAATTAATTAATGTTATTATTGTGTGTATATTCTAATGTGTAAGTGTTTTGGTTTTGCACTGTAAACTTGCACATTGTTTTGATTAAATAAATAAAGCCAAGCCACAAAATGTTAACTAAATACACTGACAGGGCTCTTGTACGTAGCTTTACTATATATTTGGTTGCAATAAAAGATGATAATGATGATTGATAATGGATAAGAAAATCTGAAACTTATCGCCCAAGAAATTATGGATGATACTCAAAAGACAAATACATATTTCCATTAACACTAATAAGAAAGTCACTATCAAACTGATACCAATATACAGCAGGCTGAAATACACTGTACCTCAAAAACGTATTTGATAACATCCAGTGATTGTATTCTATTAAATAAATACAATGATTTAAATTGATTTTTATAAAAAATGTGAATAAAATTATTTAGGATTATGATTAACCCAATTAACTAAGATAATAGCTATAGACTGGCAAATTAGCATGAAAATGAAAGTTTCAAGACAAGGCGGTGAACATTTAATGAATATAAAGGCACCCGGCCATGGCACAGTCAAATGCATCAAATAACATTACGCTGGCAGAAAAGTAGTAAAGAAGACCATTAAAATATGGACGTATAGTGAATAAAGATATTTAGAGATTAACCTGTAAAATAACTATAGACTAGCAAATTGACATGAAAATGAAAGTTTCAAGACAAGACGGTAAACATTTAATGAAAATGAGAATAGAACAGCACCTGTGGCACAGGGACATGCATTGGGTAGCGTTACGTTGGCAGAAGAGGTAGACTAATAAAAGATGGGCGTATAGTGATATTTATATTACTTCAATAAATATTCAGTGCTGTGGAAACCTCGACTCATACAAAGCAAGGCTCTGATTTACTACGATTTCACGCATTAGCTTGAATCCAAGTAGTAAACCTTGAAACCCTAGCGTTAACACCAGGATACCTCGGATGCGCACATTCCTCTCCCCATGAGCACACTCCCACCACCACTCCATTGTGGAGGAGAGGACCACCAGAATCGCCAGAGCACTGATCCCGACCTCCTACATCCAAGACACCAGAGCAAAGCATGTTTTCAGTGACCGTCCAACTGAGCTCCGCATAACGGGTTCTGCAGATTTCCTGGTTGATTGTCCAAATTTGAACGTGACGGAGTTGCTCAGATGAAGAGCCAGCCCACTGAAAACGAGAAACCAGCATGAAAAAAAGGACTCGCCAAATTATATCTAAGTTACATCAAATTGTATTTGGCGTCTCGTACGAAAGAAATAAAAACATAGTAACTGACGAATACAAATTAGTTTAGTGAAGTTGACGTACTTGCAAAATTGTCTTCGTATTTAAGTTTTAATTGTGTTAGACAACTATGATTCTTAATAATGTTTTTATTCTTTTAGATAAATAGAAAATACCTTTACGTTTTGATGAATGACCTTGCACATTAAATATTGAAATAGCACATAGGTATATTGTAATTATTTTTGGAGTTTTCGGATTAGAGTGCAACGGTGCAACTAATCTCAACTTCACCATTTAATTCTAAGAAATGGATCTGATAAAAAGGACTAACATTGGTTGGTAAAAACAAATCAACCATTTCTGAGTGAAGACTTATTCGATGCCTGTTTTTCATCTATCTGGATATTCCAAAGAATAAACAAAACATCTGATGATTATGATGATGATGATGATGATGTCTATTTGTCTTATTCTAAGGTGAGTAAAAAGAAACATACCGACGTATGACCCCATCCTGTAGCCCAGACTGGCTGATTGTCAGCGAGATTATAGTTAGTGCCAGCGATCGCCGCAGGCTGGACGAGGTTGTTGAAGCTGATCAAGGTAGAGGAACGAACAATGGCGACGTCATTGTCGGTGCTCCCGTCGTAGCTAGGGTGGAGGATGACCTGAGAAGAGCTGTGGACGGTGCCACCAGAGTTGGCGAAGCTGGAGCCCACTCGGATACGATAATTTGCAGTGTTGAGTGACCAACTGTAAATAATGCAAAAAAAAAAAACAATTGAGATGAACAATATTTTGATAATAAGAGCTACTCTTGTAAGGTTAAATGGTGGTACGATCTCAATCCCATGTTGAATTTTTGGTGGTTATTGAAACAGTTCACGCGCGTTTAAGGGTAATCTTTACTTTGCTGTTTGTTATTGACTAAGCTTATCAATCACACTAAATATACAGCCAAAAGTATATTAAAATTTGGTACGGAGGACACCTTGAATTAACACATAGGCTACGTTTTATCCTGATAAAAATGTTATGTTTCCGTAAGATGCTCGGGTACTAAAACGCGCAGAGTTTGAGTGTCTGACTTGAGAAGCAAAACAATGAAACTTCAACAATCCTCTCTCAAAAATAATGAAAGTCTATCGAAAAATCTTGCGTTTCTTACCGGAAACAATGAGCGGCCGTTAAAGCAGACCTAGTGTTCAAAATGGAAGCCCCACAGGACTGCGAATAAAAGAGGTAGCCAAATAGAAGTGCTGCCTGGAACGGGTAACGATCAATGGTGGTCAGCTCTCCCCCTACTATTCTTTCGCTGCCCAAGTCATTGGGTATCGCTGAAAAATTACCGTAATTTAGCGAAATGCGCATTGGTTGACTAACCTAACAATCACACTAATACTTTAAAGGTAAAAGTGTGTGACTGTGTTTGTGCGTAAGCTTGTTACTTCCTTGCGCTGGGCTAATTTTGATAAAATTTGGTATGGTGGTAGCTGTCACTTTGAATTAACACATAGGTTACTTTTCATCCCGAAGAATTAAGTGTTTCCGTCGGATGAGCGGGTAACACCGCGAGGCGCAGCTAGTAATGGAATATAACTAACGCAGAATGTTTTTGGTGTACAGTCATCATTTAATAAAAAATATAATAATAAAAAAAAAAATGTGAAGTTATCAAACGTATTTTCACTTAAGAATGTGATGTAATTTATATAAAAACGACTTGATACGTACCCACAACATAGCTTGACACCGCACAAAGCACTAGTAACCAGAACATTGTGGCAGCAGTGACTAACAATTGTAGTATCAAATCTTATATTTATATCTATTTCATTATCGTTAAATATTTATCTGTTATCAATCTTCAGAATCATTACTATTTATCTATACTAGGGGTGTAATGAATGTTGATTTTTGGACATTCGATTCGCGAATGCAACTATTGCCTATTTTGTCAGTAAAAAAAAATCAAACGGAACAAAGAGCAAAGAAACTAGCTTGAAAAATGTTAGTTTCTTGGAAAATTCATTTAATTTCATTAAAACTTATATTCCTGTTCTAAAAACGTAAACAGATTGTCTGATGAACCCACTTTTAGTAATACATTAACAACAAAAAATTAAAAAAGATAAAACTATACATTCCTGGACAGAAATAGTTACATACATTATGAATATCACTTCTAAATGAAATAGGACTGGGCCGTATAAATCTGGTGCATGTCAGAGGATTTGGGACTTAAAGTGCCTACTGACTACCACTTGGGTTCCACCAAATAGAGTGCGGCGTCCCGGCGGAGCTCGACGGAGATGGCGAGAGGTCCCGAATGTCTTCCATGAGAACTAGCCCAAGACCGGGACACGTGTAAAGATTAGAGAGAGGCCTTTGTCCAACATCAGCAGCGGAACACCGTACCCTATTAAATAAAATGGATAACGTATCCAGTAAAATTCAAATTATTGAAAATTCAAATGATTGAAAAATTCAATTATTGAAAATTCTAATTACTTACCTACATTAGAAAGAAGGTAGTATATTTGGGCATATTTAAACCCATACAAATATGACTCACGTTTAGCAGTTTTTGTCTTTTGTTTATTCAGTTTTGAGGCCGAAAATGTATGAAAAAAAAATCGCATAATATTCGCAGATATTCTTGCGAATACGAATGCGAATGCGAATATTTGTTACACCCCTAATCTATATAATACAATACAAGTACTTAATCTTTATTGCACACCTTATACTCGTAAAATATACAGAATAAATACAACGCAAGAAATTACAATTAGAAGTAAACAACAGGTATCTACAATATACATATTAAACAATTCGGGTATAATTACTCCTATTTAACAATTAGGGTATAATTACTATTATATATTAATTCGGGTATAGTCAATAATTAACAAATTATAGTCGGGAAATTTGTGCCATTGGCAAATATAATAATTATGTTTTTTTTTGAGAGCCGCAACCGAAAGTTTGTCGAAACGTTAGAGGATCCCGTCCGTTAAAATTGTTTTATTAAAAAAAAAAAATCAAAGAGTTCATTGGGGTTTTTTTACACGTTATAACAACATAAAAGGTTGGGACATTCCAGTAAGCATAGTAAGCTTGTAGCTTATTTAAATGTGCGAATCGCGGAAACCAAAGAAAATTATTGTTTTGCATTATTATTGGATTAATAGGCTAGGCGTGTTAACAATTTTTTTGAGGATGTCAATTGATTCAATTTTTTTGCCATAAACGCTTTATACATTGTGACGTCATTCTGTGGGTTGGACCAATATTTGTATGGAGACAATAAGTAATTTGCCATTTTCACCGTGAAAAAGTGCGATTAAGTTCATGGCTGTCATACAATTATTATTTTGTTAAATTATGAGGATTCTTAAAACAATTTTAAAATTTCTTTTGGATTAAAAGAAAACATAAAATTTTCGTAGGTACCTTTGAAGTCACATACTCCTAATTTTTTATTTAGTTTTTCTTTGTTTCATGAGTGACATATCGTCGGGGATAGTGCAATACCGCGTAGGTAACAAGTGTAGATACGAATCAATATTCAAACAAATGCTAAGTTTATTCCATTATCGTAGTAGAGTTGTTACTCCGCTGTTTTCTAACGTAATTGTGCGCATCGGGTTAAAAGCATGAAATTTCTACCACAGATAGAGTGTTTTTTGGTGATTATTTTCAGATGTGTAGGGAAGTCAGATTCGTCCCCTGTGAGGCGTGAGAGCGGAGTGAATAGGACCAAGTATACCTCTTTTCTTTCTTTATTGCTGGTCAGTTAAGTCTACTTGGACTTGTCTGGTATTGTTTCCATGTAAAACGAATATTATAAATTCATTTTTTATGTTATTTTTCTATAGTTCTATATAAAAATATGAGTGTATGGCCGAAAAAGTAAAAATCACAAGTTTTTTTTTTTCAGTGAGGTAAATTAGTTCAATTTCGTTTACATTTTCAAATTATTATTATTATTTTAAAAAGATTATTTAATCTAGTTTCTAAAAATATATGCATATTGGGCACTTGTCTTAAAAACAGTAGCTTAAAATATATTTTTAAGTGGGCGTAACCAACGTAAATCTCCGAACGCATCATATTTCGCTTCATTAAATACATTAAATAATGATTATTAACAAGCTTTTACATACAATATTTACCAAATAAGTCCTAGAGAAACAACTTATTTAACATCAACAATATATTTAAGTTACTGTTTGTATGAAGAGTGCCCAACATGTATATAGGTTTAGAAACTAGATTAAATTTTCTGTTTTGCAATATTTTTGTTAGTTGTAAATATTAAGGAAATATAACTTATTTATCTCCCTGAATAAAAAAAACTTGTGGTGATTTTTACCATTTCGGAAATACACCCATATTTTTATATGGTACCTTGAATAAATAACGTAAACAATAAATTTCTGAAATCTGTTTTATACGAAAACTATACCACATAAGCCCTAGTAGCGTTAACTGATCAGTAATAAAAAAAAAAAAGGACTCCTTTGTCCTATTCACCCTGCTTTCCCGCCGCACAGGGGACGAATCTGACTTCCCTCCACATCTGAAAGTAATCACCGCAGAATATTCTATCTGTGGTATAAATTTCGTGGTTATATCCCGATGCACAAAATTTCTTGACTTAGAAAAATGTACTAGAGCACGCACGCTAACCTTAACATCAATATTTTTTTCAAGGTACTTTTTGTATGAGATGTGCCCAATATGTGTACATTTTAAAAACTTAATCAAGGAATTAGTTATAAATAAAATAATTACGTAACTAAAATAAACTAAAAAAGGTGTTAAATTTGCTATTTAGTAATATTTTTTTTAATTGTTAATATTCAGGATATATAACTAACTTATCGTTTTGAATAAAAAAAAAGTTGTGGTGATTTTTACCTTTTCGGTTTGAATAAAAAAAAACTTGTGGTTATTTTTATTTTTACCCAAATTTTTAATGCCAAAATATTCTTAAATAACATAAAAAAATAATTATTGATATGTGTTTTACACGAAAATGATGCCACACAAGCCCTAATAGCCTTAACTGATCGGTAATCAAAAAAAGAAAAGGAGCAGTACTTGGTCCTATTCACCCCGCTCTCCCGCCACGCAGGGGACGAATCTGACTTCCCTCCACATCTGAAAATAATCACCGCGGAACGCTCTACATGTGGTAGAAATTTCATGCTTGTAACCCGATGCGCACAATTTCGCGGCCTAGCAACTCTACTATCGGATTATTTTTCTGTAGATAATTTCTGTAAAAACCATATTTATCAAATCAAGCATGATATCCAAATCTCAATTGTAATTAATAATTATAGATTACTGGTGACCCGCCCCGGCTTCGCACGGGTGCAATAGTGCTATTTATAAGCACGCGCCGCCCCCCCGCCGGTACCGCCGCAACCGCTATTGTCCCTGCATTTTAAATCTGTAATATCTTCGAAAATATTCATTTAAATAACGATCAGCATTGCCATTCAACGCGGCAATGCTGCCAGCCTTCTGGGCACGCTGCCAATAGACGGCGATTTGGGACAATTTTTTTATTTATAGTTTATTTTTAAGTCTAGTTTTTAATTTTTATTTAAGATTTTATGTTCATTATTATTTACTATCAGTATTCTTATTGCCTAATAAATTTAAGCATTAGCGATCTGATTTTGCATAGGGGTAGTTTGTAAAGACGGACTTTGGCTCATTTATAAAGAAAACCTGAGGATTAAGCAGAGTTGAAACCGTAGTCTCTAATGAAGTATATTTATTAACAAGTTACCATTGCCATTCTACGGAGACTTTTAAATTACATGCTGTAAAGGGCCGGATGCGGATTAATGCTGTATGGCTTAAAATCGCTTCGTAAATAAGACATTGTTTCTCGTACAAAGTAAAGGATAAAAAATGGTTATTGTGGGTTATCCCGAAGAGATAGACATATACCATCGCGGGCTATTTTGTAGACCTTTTTAAGGTGTATAATACTGCAGTACATTATTTTGATGTATCTCGTAGGGTTCAGCCAGCGTTTGTTAATGTAAGCGCAAAAAAAGTGTTTGTTTACGACATCACATTACAAACCTCTAAAATTATCAGTGTTTCTCTACTATATTATACATGTATCTATTATCACTATGCTATGGGCTATGCTCGGGATCTCTCTACGTGATCGAATCAGAAATGATGAGCTTCGTAGACGAACTAACGTCACCGACATAGCAAACAGGGTTAGCAAACTGAAGTGACAATCAGGCACCATTATGGGCAGGGCACATAGCTCGAAGAACCGATGGCCGTTGGGGCAGAAAGATTCTCGAGTGGAGACCACGTACCGGCAAGCGCAGCGTAGGACGGCCACCCGCAAGGTGGTCGGACGACCTGGTCAGGGTTGCGGGGACTCGCTGGATGCGGGTCGCTTCTATCCGGCCCATGTGGAAGTCAATTGAGGAGGCCTGTGTCCAGCAGTGGACGTCCTATGGCTGAAATGATGATGATGATGATCTATTATACATATAAACCTTCCTTTTGAATCACTCTATCTATAAAAAAAACGCATCAAAATCCGTTGCGTAGTTTTAAAGATATAAGCATACGACTTTGTTTTATACCATGTAGTGATATTGGTGATAATGTCGACGAATTGATTGTAGATATAATTATATTAATAGATAAGATTAGCAAGGGACTGTGAATTTCGTCCATGCGGTAAAAGAAGTGGGTTATGACTTTTTAAGATTCTCCGTGGAGTATGAAATATACCTACTATTAAAACGTACCAAGAATTCTTGAAATCTGTAAGAAACATACTTAATACGACATTATATCTAGGTAGGTAGTAGTATAAAATTCGTAGTATAAATTTGTAATTTGTATACGTTTTGATTTTTTTTTATCGAAATGGCTGGACAAATTTTAACTAATTTTGGTACAGGGATAGCTGGACATTAAAAGGTGTCAAATACTTTTTATCTGACTACGGTAAAAAAATACCTACCTACGCGTACGACGTTGCGGGTATCTGCTAGTTTAATAAATGTTCTTATTTGTAAAAAACCGGGCAAGAGCATGTCGGGCCACGCTCAGTGTAGGGTTCCGTAGTTGCTCATCCTTCACAATAGACTTCAGTTATTAGAAAGATTTCAAGCTCTATAAAAAGGTCGTAAACGCCGAAGTAAATGTAGTTACTTATTACCTGCTGGAAGTCAACTTACGTCCTTTTAAGAAAATTATGAAATTTTGTGATAACTCAAAAACGGCTCGACCGATTTTGTTCAATATATTTTTCATTGAAAGTCCTTATAAGGCCTCATTTTCATGACTTTTTTC
This sequence comes from Apotomis capreana, assembly GCA_947623375.1. Classification (NCBI taxonomy): domain Eukaryota; kingdom Metazoa; phylum Arthropoda; class Insecta; order Lepidoptera; family Tortricidae; genus Apotomis; species Apotomis capreana. The sequence continues at coordinate 8,777,068 of OX392520.1, forward strand.
ATAATTTTTTGACCCGTGGTTGAAAAGTTAGAGGGGGGCACGCAATTTTTTTTATTTTCGGAGCGAATATTTACAAAACTGCTGACTTTATCAAAAAATAATGTTTGGAGACCCCTATTATTTTTAAAAGACTTATTTAACGACAAAATTTGAATCCAGCTTTAATGAGGTCGTTCGTGATTTTATACACTTTAAGCTATTTTTGGATTAGACAATAAATTTCATCAAAGGGTCACTCACCACTTTTTGACTGGATATCTGGAGCAGGGATCGTAAATTGCAATTAAAATCGATGGAAATTACGTATGACAACCCGCGATGATCACTTCCATGAATTTTGCTCGCATTTTACGAAGCCTGATAATGAGTATATACATCAAGAAGAATGATAATGAGTATATACATCATCGCAAAAGCAGACCTTCTGACCGAATGGCTAGATATCATCATCATCATATTAGCCGATGGACGTTCACTGCTAGACAAATGCCTCCCCCAAAGTTCTCCACAACGATTGGGTACTGGATAGAGGCGTAGAAGTATAAAAAAAGCCTTATAGGAAACCAGTTACGTAGAGGTATAAAAAAAGGCGTTTAGGAAACTAGTTTCCTAACTTCGGTTTCCTTAATGGCCGAAGGATTCAGAGCACTATGGAAGGCAAATTAAAGAAGAGAAAGTAAGAAGAAGATCAACATCAACTCATTCGAATCAAATCAATGTAGTTTAGAAGAAGGCAGTGCGTGATATCCGGAGATTTATTAAAAATCAAGAAACGAATAAAAACATTATTTTACTTGAAATATGCAACATTATATATTTTTCATTATAGTAAAGATTAATTAGGCGTTAGCTTGAATCCAAGTAGTAAAATTTGAAACCCTGGTATTGACTCCAGGGTAGTAAGAATTGCCGCATCTATTTTGCCACGAACACACTCCAACCACTACGCCATTGTGGATGAGGGGACCACCGGTATCTTGCGTGCATTGTCCTTTGTCACCAATGTCCAGAACGCCGGCACACAACATGGTATCAGTAAGAGAAACACCGTAGCGGCTCCTGCAAACGTCTTGGTTAACTGTCCAGATTTGTACGTGACGGAGTTGCTCAGAAGGAGACCCAGGAAACTGAAAACAAAAAGTAGCATGTCTTAAAATTGCCTTGGTTAAAGCATCTTTAAGAGGTTCTTAAATCATTCCTTAAGAAGGCAGGTAAGAATCCTTTACACTTATGACGTGTGAATAGAATTACTATTTTCTTGGCAATGACATTTCGATTTGTACTGCTTTAGATGCCAATAGGTATAGCCTAACAGGTTCTTTTTCACGCCATATTGCGGATTTTTAGTGGTACTAATTTATTTAACTGGCAACGAAACATTTTTGATAACTGCATGACGTTGAAAGTCGGTGAATGTCACTATTGTCAGTGATATAAACAAAGAGGAAAGAGGACTAAATATTCCGCAAATTTCAAGTGATGTTTGCATAATAAAGCCATATAAATCCACAGTGATCAAAGTCAAGTTATTTACCAAGAAGAACGGAGGATTGAGCAGAATTCCGGTAAACAGTGTTTTGAATTTAATTAATGACAAATCCTTGACAAATCTGCTGGACCGATATGGTATAGGGTATAGTAAACCTCATTTTTGCTGTCTTTCATGGACCAGAATGAAAACATTATGAACAAATTAAAACACAGTTCTTCAAACAACTAACTGAGGTAAGACCCCATCCTACTGCCCAAACTCCCTGGTTATCCGGGAGATTGTAGTTAGTACCAGCAATCGCCGCAGGCATTACAAAGTTGCTGAACGTGATGACCCCATCGGAGCGGATGATGGCCAGGTCAGAGTCCTGAGTCCTTGAGTCATAATTGGGATGCTCGATGATTTGGGTAGTAGTGTAAACGACGCCTCCGGCGTTGGCGAAGGTGGAGCCTAGCCGGATGCGATACTGTTGAGGGTTTGTGTCAAACCTGCAACGTAAAGGTTATGAGGTTTTAAGGCATACCAACACCATAATGATAATAATGTTTTTCATCTAATCGGGACTACTAGAATTGACGACATATTTTTTTTGACCAAGGCTTTCCGATATATTCAAATAAAGGATTACATTTTCGAATACATGCTATTTAATGATTATAAAATCCATCTGAAAGTAAGGATTTAGTATTGAAATTGTACCACTGAACTTTTTGTAGGTTGACACTGTCAATTTTCCACAAGGTGACGTCATCTAGTGCTGATTCTTAGACGACGCCGCTTTCACGTTTTCAAAACTAGTCCGTATAATCGAATACAAATAATTTATATGGATTTTGTGATAATAAAGTTAGTTAACACTATTTGAAAGCTTGAAATGTTGTATCAGAATACCTACCTACAACGATTTTATTTTATTTCTAATATTTGTTGTCCACTTTGTGTATGTTAACGAATACATTTTTATTCTATTCTATGTATGAAATTTTTACGAACGACTAAAGGAAATATTACGTTAATATTAAATTTTTTAGTAGTTTTTCGCATAATATCTCGTCTTTCCCGTGTTTAACTTACATTTGTACTACATAGAATATGGGCAATTATATGTTTAAAGCTCTTGCTGAAATCATGATGACAACTTTCATGAATTCGATTTCTATTCATTCGATCAAGAAACTATATCCCTTACCAGAAGCAACGGGCAGCCGTCAAAATGGATCTAGAGTTCAGAATGCTGGAACCGCAAGTTTGACTGTAAGTGCTGGTGCCATAGAGAAGTGCTGCCAGGTAAGAGTAGCGATCAATGGTGGTTACTTCACCTCCTATTATTCTTTGCCCTCTCAGGGAAGTAGGTGTGGCTGAAAATTTATACAAAATGAAGACATTTTCTATAAAGTAGTGGATGGAACTGTACATAAATAAGGCCTTAAAACACTCGTGTGAAACTATCATGAATTCGACACGTTTAAAAATATACACCTGTGTTTTAAGACCTTTTAACATGTAACGGTTGCATTGACTACGACAACGTGTATTTTTGATACAATCCCAAACTTTACAAGTTCTTAGCGTAGGCCCTAATAAAAATGTACTATTTTATTAAAATGTACGATATTTGTTTCCTCATAAAATAATTCAGCACGCAATCGTTTTTAATTTCACTTAGCCATCTACTGTCAATAAAAGTCAAGGTGCTTAAATAAGTGTACGCAATACCTACATTGTTGGTCGAAAAAAAATTAAAAATTAATTACTGTGAGGTAGTTAACACTAAATTAACAATTTGTCTAAATATCGGTTCATAGCTATAACATCTAAATACATAATATTATAACACATAGTAAAAGTTTACATACCTACGGTATAACTAAACACAGAAAAAATCACCATGAACCAAAACATTGTGTTTATTGGAGTAACTGACAATTTAAGTATGAATGCCTGTATTTTATAGCCATCATTATCAATGATAGCTGCAGTGGCGACTGTAAAACTTAAAGACAGCTGTTATCAATTCGTACCTAATAGGGTAAATACCGAGTAGGGAAAGTCCTCGAACACCGGATGACAACCAGTGGCGTACACTCGTATTATAACATTATTTCCTGCCAAATGTGATGAAAAGCATTGTGTGTATGACGGACAGTAAGGGGATTGCAAATTCCTTCGGCGTCGGGCTTCTAATATATCTTTGTTAATAAACTCCTTCTTACCACCCTTATGGCACAATGTACTATACTAATCAACCGAAACGGATGGTTGGACTCTACCCCCAGCATGGAAGCCTGTGATTCCAGCGTTAAAAACGTCGCGCATTCGGACAATGTCGTAGATACAATAAATCAAGTGTGCGTAGAATCAGTAGTAGTGAAAATGCAATGACAGACTGTCCAGTAGTGACGGTGCAAGAGCCCTTCCCTCCTCCCGCCGTTATATCTGCGCGGGCGCTGAGAGCGACGAGGAGAGCTAAAATCACTGCAGTGGGCCGGGAGTCGCGTAGCTGCACGGATAGCTGTCCCTGATGAAGAGCACCATATGAGTTCGTAAGTTGTCGGGCCGTTACCGAAAATCTTTGGTATACCTTCACTTGCCAGAATTTCATATGCCCGAATTTCGTCTGCCATAATATTCAATTGTCTGAATCTTGTTTCTTATAATTATGTTTTCCATAATCATTGTTTACCATATTAATCCTTTGCCAGAATCTTTGTTTCCCATAACATTAATTCCAAGAATCACATTTTCCATAATGATTGTAATCCATAATTATCACATGCTATAGTGTCATATGCCATCCAAATGGAACATAGGTCGAAAACCAAAATCTGTAGGTTAGGTTAGGTTTGTTTTATGACCCCGTATAGCGGAGTCGGCGAAGCGAGCGGAGCGTCAAAATACAGACCCAATCTTACCTAGTTTTAGAAAAAGTGCGACCAAATAGAACATGGATCCAAAACCGAAAACTATAGGTTAGGTAAGGTTTGTGTTTTGACCCCGAATAGCGGAGCGAACGAAAAGCGAGCGGAGCTTCAAAATAGATACAATCTAACCTACAGTTTTAGATGAACTGCGACCAAATAGAACAAGGGTCCAAAACCGAAAACTATAGGTTAGGTTAGGTTTGTGTTGTGACCCGAATAGCGTCACCGTATACCTACCGTCAGAATGCTTGCTTCAAAATACAAATCTTAACCTAATTTACAGTTTTAGAAGAACTTCGATAAAAGGGAACATACCTACAGAAAATAAGAAGCAAATGCATAGCTAGGATGGATTCGCAAAGAAACAATTATTTAGTATGGCGTTTAAATATTCTATCAAACAATATTATGGCACTTAATACTATGGAAAACAATACTTATGGCAATCGTGTTATTATAGCATATAATATTCGGGAATACAAGAGTATGTCAAATGACTTTTCTAGTAAACGAAACATTCGGGCAAATGTTAGCGGTACCGACCTGGGGCCGGCGGCGCGTGCCTATTAATGCAATACTATTCTGTAGTATATTTAGTATCAACATTGCACCCGTGCGAAGTCGGAGCGGGTCGCTAATTCATGAATAAATAAAACTAGTTGGTTTTAGGTTTGTATTTCGATAGTATTGTTACAAAACTGGCATTCTATAGTTATTCATTGATCCGAGTATTGTTTCGTTGTTATGCTACGGTGATTAACTGATTACGCATTAGCTTGAATCCAATTGGTGAATCTTGAAACCCTAACATTGATTCCAGGGTATCTGGGATGGCCACAATCGCTTCCAAAGGAGCACACTCCCACCTGTACACCATTGTGAATAAGAGGTCCACCAGAATCGCCAGTGCACTGGTCCTTTCCGCCAACATCTAAGACACCGGAACACATCATGTTGTCAGTAACAGAAAAGCCAAGCTCCGCGTAGCGACTTCTGCAGATTTCCTGGTTGATTGTCCAGATTTGGACGTGACGGAGTTGCTCAGAGGGAGAGCCAGGGAACTGAAAACAAAAAACGATATTGTATATGAAAGGAAGCGCTCAATTTTGTATTGGCGTAAAAGATAATAAAAACAAAGCGGAAGAATAGGAGATTGAAATATTTTTTGTGAGTTGTACTTTTTGTTTAACCCTTAATTCGACAACAATAGGTCTGTAATTCAAGCCTCGTAAAAGTTGACTAAAAGTCAAATTAAGGGTTTTATGTTGTACAAATGTGCTTCTGTATAAATGTTATAACTTTTGTCGATCAACGGGAAATAATAGGCAAATTTTCATTGATGACATCGCATGTGTTGAAATGGTTTGCGAAATATTCAGATTGAATTGACTTTTTTTTACCAGTGTAATTATACAACTACTACTAATCTAAAAACAGACAGACAGCAAAATCATTTGATGAAAGGATGTTTTCCCTTTATCCACTACCACGCTGCCACTGCCACAGAATACTTAGTACTTTATACCACTGCTATAAAACATAACATCAACAAGCTTCATGTATTGTCATGTAATCTTTCCCGATTCCTGCCATTTCTGATTCTGTGGGTCTATTCTTCAAAGGATTCTGCAAAGAAGCAAAGCTCTAGTCTTACAATAGAATTATGCCCTTTTATTCCTGGTTTATATTTGTGACTTATACCCCGTTTTACTCAGTGACCCACATAATTGAAGCGCCTACTCTTTAAGGCAAAAATTAACAAAAAAGTATGTAAAACCATTCAACAAAGATCAAAGGAACCCGGTGCCTCTGGATTACCGTCCAGCGTGTTGGAAGCATTTACATTTTTCTTTGTGCTTTGATCTGTGTAGGTATCTGGTATCAGTGGTTTAATAATTTAAAAATATGTGGTGTGTAGGTACCCACATTAAATCTATAAAAAAATATGCAGTCGTGATTCATCATAGTCGTTGTCATAACATTTCGTAAATTAGGACCATAAGAACTCTTACCGAGGTAATGCCCCATCCTGTGGCCCAAACAGCCTGGTTGTCTGCCACATTATAGTTAGCGCCAGCAATCGCCGCAGGTTGAACCAGGTTGTTAAAGGTGATGACAGTAGCGGAGCGGACGATAGCAATGTCACTGTCATACGTCGCAGTAAAGTAGTTGGGATGAATGATGATCTGAGAGATGGCGTGGACGGTGCCACCGGAGTTGCCGAAGGTGGAGCCCACTCGGATGCGGTAGTTCTGAGGGTTTTCTGACGACCTGTAATGAAAGTTAAATTAACTGTTACAAAGATGCTACAAATCTTGACTGGAAGCGTGAGGTTACCGAGGTAAGGATAGCTTAGAAATCTATAACGAGAGCCCTATATGGTGATAATGTAAAACAGTACCAAAGTCAGTGTTTTATTTTGTAAAACATAGATGAATACAGGCCAATAAATTTTCTTCCAAGAAGAAGTAAGATAAATGCGAGCGTTTCGATCTACTCTGAGTCAGTTATGGCGCTGATAAATGTATATTGCCAGACTAAAGGAAGAAAGGAAAGGACATAAGTAAATATTTTTAACCATAGATGGCTTCATTTAATTATATTTATCTTCATCTAGTCTTCAACCCATATATTAAGTGTATAATTATTTACAGAGCAATTAGATATCTGGTAAATCAAATTACTTGGACATGTTAACACTTGTGTTCAGTTGTTCTCAAAAAAACAGAGAACGTTTCTGACTATTACTGAGAGCGACATAACATAACTTTAAAATAATTTATAATTTGATACCGATCATGAAGTAATGACAGGTATTTAACCGGCCATATAAAATAAACGATCTAACCTAACATATCCTTACCTACAAAAATAATAACTTGTTATGCCATTTTATTATTTAAGCTGCCAGGAAAGTAATAATTAGACTACACAACAATCAAAATCATCTATTACTTACCCGAAGTTGTGAGCAGCAGTCAAAATAGACCTAGAGTTCAGGATACTGGCTCCACCGGATTGAGAGAAAGTCGTGACGCCATAAAGGAGAGCTGCCTGGAACGGGTAGCGGTCGATGGTGGTCAAATCACCGCCAACTATCCTTTGGCTGAATGGATCAGGTGTAGCTGGAAAAAGAGATTTACCAAACATCTATACAAAACATCAATGCAATTCTCTAATTACTCCTGTGGCGCGGAGATAATCCCATTAGCGGGTTATACTCCCACACAAAGTCCGACTCACTAGTAGTGAGGGCTAACCAGTCCCGAAACAGTTCAAGTCTTGTTTAAAAAAAAAAAAACAATTCTTAAATGTGTTGCAAGTCAGTTTTCTGTGGAGAGGAGTTTTCAAGAAACGGAACGTTTTCTTTGTCCTGTCATCACCATTATTAGGGGTTTTCGGTGCACGCGTGATTATCAGAGATCGAACGGATGGGCGTCTTATACAGGGTGTCCTGTATTTAATGGACAATCTCCTAGCGTCGTACGAGGCACCTTATAATGGCCCAGAAAATAGGTTATAGTAGTTAGAGTCGCAAAATTGTGCGCATCGGGTTACAAGCATGAAATTTCTACCACAGATAGAGGGTTTTACGGTGATTATTTTCAGATGTCGAAGGAAGTCAGATTCGTCTCCTGTGAGGCGGGAGAGCGGAATGAATTGGACAAAGTATCCCTCTTTTCTTTCTTTATTGCTGGTCAGCTAAGTTTACTAGGACTTGTTTGATATCGTTTCCGTGTAAAACAAATATCAGAAATATTTTTTTTATTTTATTTTTGTATAGTTCTATATCAAAATATGGTTCATGGTTCTATACACAGATGAAGACATTTCTTGTTCTCTTTTTTTATTTTTTAATAGTAATGCTAACTTGCATGTATTAAAACTTTACGGTAAAAATGTGTTAATTAATGAAATTCGTTTTTTCCAAAATTATTTTATAACGAGAACGAGTTTAATCCAGAGAAACCAGAAGAAACAGAGTGGTCAACTTTTTTGAAAATAGTTTCGGTTGGTTAGAAAGTTGTCCATTAAATACAGGACACCGTGTATTATAAACTAGGCTGACAGTAGGCGTCTTACCATTCGTGACTCGTGCACGGAAAACCCCGCGGTATGGCCATTACGTCGAAAGGGCTGAGGGGATTTAAAAAAAACATCATTTGGATATCCAAAGATGATTATAGCTTTTTACCCGACTATAGTAAAGAACAAAATACACGCACAAAATTCTGGAACCTTTTAGTATCAGCCAAAGGGGTTTGTGAGTGTAGTTATGCGTATGTTTGTCACTTTTTCACGCTTAAACGGCTGGACCAATTTTGATAAAATTTTGGTATGAAGGTAGCTGACACCCTGGATTAACATACAGGCTATTTTTTATCCCGAAAACATGTTGTGTTCCTGTGGGCTGGTCGGGTAGCATAAAATACAAAAACTGTATTGATAATCACTTAATCAGTTTTCTGCGGCCCCCTCCCCGCAGAAAATGGACATTATTTTAAGAAATTAGTGCGATGCAAGATTTGTACGCCAGCATACAGCACCATCCCTGTTGGTATTTTTTTTATCTTCGCATCAAGCCCAATGGCTGGACGAATTTTAACCAATTTTAGTACAGGGATAGCTGGACATCCAAGGGTGGTTATAGAATATTTTTTACTTGATTACGTTAAAGAAAAAGATTACTAATTCCACCGTCTCCGTTCAGACAATTCAACACTCGGCGCGGACTTGGATTCCACCCTTATGTTGTCGATATACCACTGGCACGTACGAAACGCTTTGCGTCTACTTTCCTTATGAGGACAGCTAAAGAATGCAACTCTCTTCCTGCGCACCTGTTCCCCGATAAATATAACTTGGATCTCTTCAAGTCGAGAGTGAATAGGCATCTTCTAGCCAAGCATGCTCCATCTTAGGCCTTATTGTCACTTAACATCAGATGCAATCAAAGTTAAATGCATGGCTATTTAGAATAAAAAAAAAAGTGCACCAAGTTGCCGGCATCTCTTAGTTATATAAAAATGATAATGTATGTTTAGAATGAAGCGATTTTTTTTAAATTTAATGATTTAGGCAGGTTTGGAACCCGCGTCCGGCTCACCGGGCCAACATACACATCCTACCTATTGGACCACAAAATCTGCTGCGAGAGTCATTAAATTTTCCAATCTTTCGCTTCATTCTAAACATTTTTGGTTTATGTTAGCAGACGTTACTGATTTAATAAAATATATATATGTATTATGATGAATAATTAATCCAAAAATATCTCAATACGAACCCACAACATGGCTTATCACAACAAGCAAACTTAGAAACACAAACATTCTGCCACTACTGTGAAATATATTCTGAAATCACGTTTTTATAGTTAATACTATTATCGGATTATTTTTCTGTAAAAACCATATTTATCTAATCATGCATGATAACCAAATCTCAATTGTAATTATAAATTATATCAGTGATAATCTCGACGGATTGATTGTAGATATATTTATATTAATAGATAAGATTAGAAGGGGACCGTGAACTTCTTCCATGAGGAAGAAGTGAGTTATGACTTTTGAGGCTCTTTATTTTATTTTATTCTATTTAATCTTTATTGCACTAAGAGAGAGAGAGAGAGATAAGAGAGAATGACATGAGGCATTATCTACCAGTCAACCTTAGAGCAAAGGGGAAAAATTGTAGGCGGTGCAACTAACTTACAAAGTATAAGTAACAAACATAATTATAATACTTATACATAATTTTTGCTATTCATGTAAATATATACATACATCTAATATAATATATATATATAAAATATAAATAAATATATACCTACCTAAATATATACAGCGATTTATTTATTTATCGTATGGCGTAAAATTTACACTGCGTGCTTACTTAGTTATAATTTAAATTAGCGATGAAACAGCTCTTAGTGGTTATAAATATACTATATAAAAATGTACCTAGAATTCTTGACATCGGTTCTAGAAACATTCTGTACCTTAATTCGACATTATATCTAGGTAGGTATACTATTATACAATTCTAGATCTGAATTGAAAATATTTTTCTTATGGGTTATGAGTATGAGTATGATTTCAGGAAAAAATTTAATAGCGTGATGGAGGATTGTCATTTGTTTACATGGGCGCCATATGTTTTCATAATTTCCTTTGTCCTCGCATCAACCCGAAACGGCTGGACAAATTTTAACCAATTTTGGTACAGGGATAGCTGGACATTCAAAGGTGGTTATCAAATACTGTTTACCCGACTACGGTAAAAAAATACCTACCTTCGCGTACGACGTTGCGGGCATCTGCTAGTTTAATAAATGTTCTTATTTGTAAATAAAAACGCACAGGAACTCAATCCAAGTATCTCCCATTATAAAACCGTTTGATGTCACTAATTCAATATTAATTCAATAAATACAGTTTTAATTTACAAATCCGAGTTTCTATAATACAAACATTTGAATCCAACTTTAATGAGGTCGTTTGAAATTTTATACACTTAGCTATTTTTGGATTAGACAATAAATTTCATCAAAGGGTCTCATCACTTTTCGACTGGATGTAAGTATCTGTCTGTACACCATCTATATAATGAGCAGGGATCGTAAAATGCAAGTAAAATCGATGGAAATTACGTATGACAACCCGCGACGACCACTTCAATGAATTTTGCTCGCATTTTACGAGTCCTGATAATGAGTATAAACATCATCATATCAGTGCCCGCAAAGATCTCCACGACGATCGGTCATGCGCTGCTAATCAATTTCCCACGATCCTAATCTGGTCGTCGATCCAGATCCTTGGGAGTCTTCTCACGCTGCGTCGCCACTCAAGAACAACGGCCATCGGTTCTGTAAGCAATGTGCCCCGCGACTGTCTGAGCTATATCTACAACCTTGGTTCTCTTGCGTCTCATCATTTCGAATTCGATCACGCAAGGAAACTTCGAGCATAGTTCGCTCCATTTCCATTTCAGTAACTTTCAGTTTACGTAAGAAGCCCATTTATATGTACCTACGAGTACATCCACCCGTTATCCACTTTGTACCGTGTGGCCAGTGTGTAGTGTAAAAACCGCATAAGCTGTCAAAACAAACGTTAAAAAATATAATAGTTCAGGTGGGATGCAACCCACATCTCCAATGGCTTTCCGACCCAACACGGTCGTCCTACCTATTGGACCACTTAACCTGACGCGAGAGCCATTGAATTTTTCAACCAGTTGCTTCTTGCATGCCTTAGGCTGACATCGTAGCGCCATCTACCGTGAAGATACATAGACAATAGGTATTGCGCCCGTGTTGGCCCGGAAGCCTTTGGAGACGCGGATCCAAACCCCGCCTGAACCATTAAATTTTTTTTTTCTGTAATAAGTCAGAAACAAACAATTTATAGCATTTTAAGATAAGCCCTAGGTAACTTCCTTTCGCTCCACTTGATGTGCGAATATTTTTAAAAGCAGCTCATCTTCTTAGCTGCTATAACGTTGTCTAGACACCGTAATGTTTTTATCAGACCCCTTCACTCGTGAGTACTCGTAGTTTTGAGTGGAATTAGGTTCAAACTGGAATGGGAGGGATTATGCTACGTTGTTTATTAAGACGAAATGCAATTTTTTCTGTACAAATCAACGTTCCGTGCTCGTCTGGTTCTTCGTTTTAGGAACTGAATAGGGTGGAAAAGTTTTGTGTCGGACCATTTCGACTTTTGCGCTTATTATTGTAAAAAATGTGTACAGGGGGGTAATTAGACCAATTTTAGGGAGATGATGGAGATCTCCATTTCATCGCCATCCGTCACTTTTGACGTGTCCCTATTTGACAAGTGGCGATATCCCTAGAACATCGCAACTTAATAACTACTACTACTAATAACTACTATACTATAAGACTATTTTTCAATATTGTAGGGAATCCGCCATAAATAAACTTATGCGTTGCTCTGTAAACAAAAGTTTTTTATTTAATCAAAAGTTTACATTAAAACTAAACTCGTATAACTTTACACACACTAAAACATACCTGTAAACAAATGAAACGACATTTAAAGTCTATTAACTGGCATGTCGATTCCCACTTTTCACTTTTTATATTTAATTTGCTTTGCTGTATGTTAATCTCCCGTACCATAACTCATGACAGAACATTCGCCATCTTTCTTTACAATAATGTCTTTACCGACAGACAAGCTATGGAGGTGACAGCGCCATCTGTTATCCTACTAAGGAAACTTCTGCTTTACCGACAGAACCGTGCGCTGTAGAATATTTAAAGAAACTTTATTTCTTTATATCTCCCCTCCCCAGAAAGAAAATTTTCACAGCATTGAAAATTTTTAGACATCACACGATCACTATTTTCATCTTCATACTTCATAGTTGTGTAGGAACTGGAATGAGCTTTGTGATGTGGAACAGATTTGATTCCAACTTCTTGTGTCCTGTATTGATTCTATAAATTGAATTTGAAATTTTTTGTTTTATTTCAAATGGTCCAATCTTCAATTCGTCTAGTTTTTTTCTGTTTAACTTGTGTCCGTTTTCCACATATACCATGTCCCCTGTATTGAACTTATGATGTGTTCTAGTCTTGTCATTTTTTATTTTATTATAGTTATGAGACTTAATTGAATTTTCAAATGCAAGTTTTTTGTCTTTAATCCATTCATCTATTTCTTTATCTGGTTTTAATTCGTTTGGTAACACTGAATCATCTGAACCATTCAATAGGTATCCTGGTGTGAAACCTGTGACTGTGTGTTCGGTATTGTTATATTTGTTTACACAGTCGTGAGCAACTGTTGTCCAAGCAGTCACATTTCCTTTTTCGTTCATTTTACATCTTATTTTGTTCACCAAAGTTTGATTAAGTCTCTCGTTCAGACCATTAGAAAAAGGTGCATTTACTGCTGTAAAAATCAGGTGTATTGAGTTTGCATTTAAAAAATCTTTGAATTCTCTGGAGTTTGTCCCCGGATACTGGTCAGATAGGATCATGTCAATTTTATAATCTTTTATTACATTATTTACCAGTTTTATGAAATCCTTTGCACTCTGCGTCTTTGAGGGCACTATATACGCGTATCGTGTAAAATGATCCACTAAAAGATGAAGGTATCTTTTTGTCGAGCGCGATCCACCAAATCCTCCAATTGTATCTATCGAAACGATTTCGAATGGCTTAGTGGCGGGACCTAGATGCGACATCAAGCCATATTTAACTTGTCCCCTCGTTTTATTCTTGATACACACCTCACAGGTTTTACATATGTTTATGATATTTCTTGTCATATTTTTTGATGTATATTGTTTTCCGATTTTCATCTGTAATTGTTTTACACCTATGTGACACATATTTTCATGAACTTTCTGTATTAGTTTTATGCTGAAGTCTTCTGAAAATACTATTTTTTCTCTATTTTTTATTTTCTTATAATATATCTTTTGTCTCTGTATCAAGTTGTCTTTATATTTCTGAATGTCCTGATTTTTTTCTTGGTCTGTGAGTACTTCCTGTACATTTATTAAATTTACTATTTTTAATTGATCTTCTAACTCTTCATTTGCTTCAAGTACTGGGTTCCTGCTTAAGCAATCTGCCTCTAAGTTTTCTTTACCTGGTGCATATTCAATAGTAAAATTGTATTGAGACAAATAGTAAGTTAATTCTCCCAAATCTTCATCAGGCCTAGATTTTATATTTAAATTTTCTAATGGCTTGTGGTCAGAATATACTATGAACTGTTTATCTATTAGCCAGTATTGCCAATACTGTATGGCTTCTTTGATGGCCAAGCATTCTATATATATAGCTTTTTTCTTTTTTTGTGCTTCATTTAGTTTTTTAGAGAAGTAAGCTATCGGTTTTTCTTCTCCGTTCGGTTGTGTCTGTTTCAAAACTGCCCCAATTCCTTCTAATGATCCATCAGTGTATATTCTTATTGGCAAGTCTTTATCAAAAATTTCCAAGATCGGTTTTGAACACATTAATTTCTTTATTTCTTCAAATGAATTTTGACAGTCTGCTGACCAAATAAACTTCTGGTTTTTTCTGAGTAGCTTATGCAATGGTTCTAAAATAATGGAACTGTTTGGTATGTATTCTCGATAAAAATTAATTTTGCCTAAAAATTGTCGAACATTTTTTTGGGTCTTTGGTATTGGAAACTCCCTTATCGAAATTAAGTTATCTGCCACTGGTCGCACTGTGTTATCCTGTATCACATGACCAAGGTATTTTACTGAACTCGAAGCAAAAGTACACTTTGTAAACTTAAGCCGGAAACCTTCTTTTCTTATTGCCTCTAATAATTGTGTCAGGTGGTTGATATGTTCAGTATATGACTTTGAAAAAACTAAGATGTCATCGATATAATTAACGGTGAATTCAGTTAGCCCATGTTTTCTCAGTATGTTTCCTAATATTCTTTGAAATATCGCCGACGAAGTTTTTAATCCATATGGTAAGCAAGTCCACTGATAGTGGCCTTCTTGTGTGACAAAACCCGTCTTCTTTCTGTCTTCAATGCGTAGAGGGATGGACCAGAAAGCCGAGCTTATATCCAAGGTGGAAAAAAATTTGCAATTTCTTGTTTTTACTACCAAGTCCTTAATTAACGGAAATGGTTGTGCTTGTGGAATAACGATTTTATTTAATTCTCTGAAATCGATGCATAACCTTGATCTTCTATTTTCTTCTTTTTTAAACACTAAGGTTACTGGTGCAGCAAACGGACTGTATGATTCCTCTATGAGATTATGCTGAAGTAATTTTCCAACCTGTTCTTCAATCTCTTTCTTATCTTGGATAGAGCATTTGTAAGGACGTTTGCTACAATATTTATCCACAAGTAAGTCTATTCGGGCTTCATAGCCTCTCACTGTTCCGATGTCATATTTATCTTTTGCAAAGCTTGATTTATACATTTCAATAAGTTTATTAATTTCATGTTTTTGTTTTTCATTTAAATGACTCATATCTGTGTGAAATTCTTCCTTTATGTGTTCATTAAAATTCACCGACAGTGAATTTATTGTGTTATTGACTACTGCAGAAGCAGTATTTTGTTTTACATTTAACAGTCTTTCTGGTTTTTGACTGATTACCAGGTTTTCATCTTGAATTAGCTTAAATTCCTTTATTATGTCTAGTCCTATTAGAAAGTCGTACTTAAATTCTTTTCCATCCACTATGTACACATCCATATGTTTTTCTATTTCCATTATTTTTATTTTCAAATTTGTCAAACCTTTTGCTCTTGTTACACCATTAATTGTTACTAATTTTGTATTTTTATTGTATTCTTTTTTTATTGATTTCTTGAGTCTCAATAACTTTGAACTTACTAGAGACACGTTAGAGCCTGCGTCATATATACCCAATACTTCTAATTTATCATTTAGTATTAGTTTGACTTTAATCAATGGTGTAATTAGGCGTTTTTTTTATCATCGTCACTTAATTCGACATCTAGCCTGATATTGTTCACACTTTTATAATTTTTCTTGTTCTCCTGATCTCCTGCCGACTTAAACCAACATTTGTCCTCGGGATGAAAGCGGACACCTTTGTTTAATTTTTCACATGTTTTGCATGGTTTGATCGTATCAGTTCCTATTTTCGTTTCAAAAGTGTTTCTATTTGTTTTATATTTATTATCATATTTATAGTAAGTCTTTTTATTCATTGTATGCTCATATTTTCCAAGTTCATTGTAAAGACTTGTGGTGGAAGTTATGTTCCCCTTATCAATCTTGTCCATTATGAAATCTGGCAAACCCATTACGATGAGATGAATCATTGTCTGCGAATCAGTCTGTTTATTTACCTCTAGAAGTAGCCTTTCTTTCTTTGTGGCATATTCTATTAGCGAACCCGCTTGGTATTTAAATGTGAATGCATATTTTATCTGCGACCAGCCTTTATTTCCGTATGTTTCACATAGATTATTTTTCCAAATTGACCAGTCGGAATCTATGGTAAATTTTATTACCATGCTGTTGTACCAATCCAAGCATTGTTTATCCAATAGATGTTTTAACATTTCATTTTTTTTTGTATCCTGCACCAATTCAAATCTTTTACATTCATTCTCAAATTCCTTGATCCACTGCTCCACATTTGTTGTTTTTCCAGAAAATTTTTCGAGTAAAAACCGTTCCGCTATTTTTCCCAAGTTTTTACTTACAGATTCTGTATTATTATTGTTGTTACTTGAGGGTTTTATTTCACATACGATCTCGTCCAAATATTTATCACCAAATTGTACATTTTCACCTTCGTCCAAGTAGATTTTTTTCAACTCTGGAGTTAATGGGATCCATAATTTTCTTGTTTCATGTCTTTTTTTTAATGAGTTTTTTACTTTCGCGAATACATCGGTGCTCGTAATACCAGTGTGTCTACTAGCAGGTTTCAGGTCGTCAGGAACTTCAAAAATGCGACCATCAGGTACCTCGATTGAGGTTATGCATATTGTATTTGTTTTTCCTTCTGGGCCCGTCGCTAACACTGTAAACGTAAATCTCAACTTTTCCATGTTTTTTCTTTAACCAAAAATGTCGTTTTATAAGACTATTTTTCAATATTGTAGGGAATCCGCCATAAATAAACTTATGCGTTGCTCTGTAAACAAAAGTTTTTTATTTAATCAAAAGTTTACATTAAAACTAAACTCGTATAACTTTACACACACTAAAACATACCTGTAAACAAAAGAAACGACATTTAAAGTCTATTAACTGGCATGTCGATTCCCACTTTTCACTTTTTATATTTAATTTGCTTTGCTGTATGTTAATCTCCCGTACCATACCTCATGACAGAACATTCGCCATCTTTCTTTACAATAATGTCTTTACCGACAGACAAGCTATGGAGGTGACAGCGCCATCTGTTATCCTACTAAGGAAACTTCTGCTTTACCGACAGAACCGTGCGCTGTGGAATATTTAAAGAAACTTTATTTCTTTATATATATACATACATCTAATATAATATATACATATAAAATATAAATAAATATATACCTACCTAAATATATACAGTGATTTATTTATTTATCGTATGGCGTAAAATTTACACTGCGTGCTTACTTAGTTATAATTTAAATTAGCGATGAAACAGCTCTTAGTGGTTATAAATATACTATATAAAAATGTACCTAGAATTCTTGACATCGGTTCTAGAAACATTCTGTACCTTAATTCGACATTATATCTAGGTAGGTATACTATTATACAATTCTAGATCTGTATTGAAAATATTTTTCTTATGGGTTATGAGTATGAGTATGATTTCAGGAAAAAATTTAATAGCGTGATGGAGGATTGTCATTTGTTTACATGGGCGCCATATGTTTTCATAATTTCCTTTGTCCTCGCATCAACCCGAAACGGCTGGACAAATTTTAACCAATTTTGGTACAGGGATAGCTGGACATTCAAAGGTGGTTATCAAATACTGTTTACCCGACTACGGTAAAAAAATACCTACCTTCGCGTACGACGTTGCGGGCATCTGCTAGTTTAATAAATGTTCTTATTTGTAAATAAAAACGCACAGGAACTCAATCCAAGTATCTCCCATTATAAAACCGTTTGATGTCACTAATTCAATATTAATTCAATAAATACAGTTTTAATTTACAAATCCGAGTTTCTATAATACAAACATTTGAATCCAACTTTAATGAGGTCGTTTGAAATTTTATACACTTAGCTATTTTTGGATTAGACAATAAATTTCATCAAAGGGTCTCATCACTTTTCGACTGGATGTAAGTATCTGTCTGTACACCATCTATATAATGAGCAGGGATCGTAAAATGCAAGTAAAATCGATGGAAATTACGTATGACAACCCGCGACGACCACTTCAATGAATTTTGCTCGCATTTTACGAGTCCTGATAATGAGTATAAACATCATCATATCAGTGCCCGCAAAGTTCTCCACGACGATCGGTCATGCGCTGCTAATCAATTTCCCACGATCCTAATCTGGTCGTCGATCCAGATCCTTGGGAGTCTTCTCACGCTGCGTCGCCACTCAAGAACAACGGCCATCGGTTCTGTAAGCAATGTGCCCCGCGACTGTCTGAGCTATATCTACAACCTTGGTTCTCTTGCGTCTCATCATTTCGAATTCGATCACGCAAGGAAACTTCGAGCATAGTTCGCTCCATTTCCATTTCAGTAACTTTCAGTTTACGTAAGAAGCCCATTTATATGTACCTACGAGTACATCCACCCGTTATCCACTTTGTACCGTGTGGCCAGTGTGTAGTGTAAAAACCGCATAAGCTGTCAAAACAAACGTTAAAAAATATAATAGTTCAGGTGGGATGCAACCCACATCTCCAATGGCTTTCCGACCCAACACGGTCGTCCTACCTATTGGACCACTTAACCTGACGCGAGAGCCATTGAATTTTTCAACCAGTTGCTTCTTGCATGCCTTAGGCTGACATCGTAGCGCCATCTACCGTGAAGATACATAGACAATAGGTATTGCGCCCGTGTTGGCCCGGAAGCCTTTGGAGACGCGGATCCAAACCCCGCCTGAACCATTAAATTTTTTTTTTCTGTAATAAGTCAGAAACAAACAATTTATAGCATTTTAAGATAAGCCCTAGGTAACTTCCTTTCGCTCCACTTGATGTGCGAATATTTTTAAAAGCAGCTCATCTTCTTAGCTGCTATAACGTTGTCTAGACACCGTAATGTTTTTATCAGACCCCTTCACTCGTGAGTACTCGTAGTTTTGAGTGGAATTAGGTTCAAACTGGAATGGGAGGGATTATGCTACGTTGTTTATTAAGACGAAATGCAATTTTTTTTGTACAAATCAACGTTCCGTGCTCGTCTGGTTCTTCGTTTTAGGAACTGAATAGGGTGGAAAAGTTTTGTGTCGGACCATTTCGACTTTTGCGCTTATTATTGTAAAAAATGTGTACAGGGGGGTAATTAGACCAATTTTAGGGAGATGATGGAGATCTCTCCATTTCATCGCCATCCGTCACTTTTGACGTGTCCCTATTTGACAAGTGGCGATATCCCTAGAACATCGCAACTTCGTCAATCCGGTCGCGCTTAATTTGCGTTCCCTTTGTACGTGACGGCATAAGTAACAGGCGCATACTTTAACTTGACCGTGTAGTGCGTGAAATTAATAAGTTACGTTTCGTTCAAAACAGAAATTCATATGCATGAATAGCATTTTTGACAATCATTATCGCCTTCGTATTTCCAAAATTGAGATGAGATATGTCACTTGAAGCTCATCGCATTTGAATGACAGTTCAAAGGCGATATGACTATTATCTAATAGAGTTTTGACGTTTTGCGATCTCTCAAAGGGCATTATCTAATTAGGTCCCTGTCTGTGGACTTTCAGATTGCGTTTCGGGTTTGGTTAAAAACGGAAAGGTTCTTATCTGGATTGCGTAAGATGTTGACTTGACAATCATTAGGTAATGAAGACGCATTTATTATGGGGCCATATTTTACTGAAATTTGTGGCCGGCAACTATGGCCGTCCCTCCCTGACGCCCTACCCAAAATGAAAATTTGGCGAAACATTACAGATGGGAAACATAAATTAGTGTTTGAGATAGGTAACCATCCCTTCCCCATTCGGCTGAGACGAAAATCCGATATAAACGGCACGCAACTTGAAGTGAACACCAACAATGTCATCAGATCATGGAAGAAATTAATTCTATAATTTATTTAACTATTGTATTGATAAGCTTGCCTGCTAATAAAAAAAAATAAGCGGTTTACTAACTAACTAAACTAACTATTTTGGCTCAGTGACCCTAAGAGGATCTTGGCCTCCGAAACGGTTTACACTCACGTGAAATTGTCAGGAACGGTCCGACATGTTTCAAACTCGTATAGAGCTCTTCATCAGGGACGGCTGCCGTACACCGCCGCGGCAACCTCGTCACTATATACTATTCTGTATCTATACACAGTGAGTTTTGTATTGTTACTAACAACAAGACCACGAACAAAGTGAATGTATAATACATATAATACTCGTACAGTGAGTTTTCCCGAGCTAATGGAAACTCGAAAAACGTCGAAAAAGTTAGTGAAATTAAGTGAATCCTTGTTTATTAAATAACGGAACTAACTTTCCGCGCTACTAGCAGACAACTTTGAGAATTATTTTGGTAGCTGAATCTCTTACTACTTGTTTAGAATCATCACTACATAGTATAAAACAAAGTCGCTTCCTGCTGTCTGTCTGTCTGTCTGTCTGTCCCTATGAATGCTTAGATTTTACCGCGCACAACAGAGAGGAGTATGTCGCTGCTCTGTTCATGAGGCTGTCACTGACTTCGAGGAGCGTCGCTTTCAAGACCGCGACGCAAAACGCCTAAACAGAAATACCCGTCCAAAAGCCTTCCTATACCTACACGTATAATGATAATGGTGGGTTGCATTGTGCGCCGTGTAACAGAACCTTCAAAACCAAATTCGGTTTTGCAAGCCACATTCATGCACATGACCGACGCTCGTGAAGGTCATGGAGCCAGGTTTCGCCATTGACGGATACGTTAAGGAGGACGATATTAGATCTTTAAAACTACGAAACGGATTTTGGTGCGGTTTTCTTTCATAGATAGAGTGATTCAAGAGGAAGATTTATATGTATACATGCACAATTTATCAACATTGCACCCGTGCGAAGCCGTGGTGGGTTGCTAGTCCACACTATTATACAATTCTAAAAGTGTATCACAAACCAGTTTTCTACAGATATAATTCATTATATCAGGAAAGATCAAGGACGGGCGTGCGATGCCAGCCGTATCACCGCCGCGCCGTGTGTTGATAAAAATTTCCTTGTGCTCTCACCACGCCAAAATGGCAGGATGGATTTTAACCACTTTTGTTATAAGGATAGCTGGACGTTTGATGTTTATGGGTTACTTTTTACCCCACTACGCGGACAAAGATCTTAGACCTAATTTGCGAATAAGGATATTGAAACAGCTTAGGAAATTCCATGACATACCGCGGCAACCGAGATTTTATTTTATTTTAAATCGTTGCCGCGTCAATAGTAGTGGTCACAGCCTTAACAAGGGGTTTATTAAAAAAGTTACGACCGAAGTGGACCAAAAAAGGCTTAATTAGAGAATTGACCCCCTCTGTCGCCGCGAGCGTTGCTCGACTTTTGCAACCTTGTTTTTATTTTATTATACTATTTCCTGAGTTTGTTCTTTTTACTAGCTCCAGTTTGTCTTCGTGGTATATTTGGGGCAAATATTAGAGGATTTTATCTGCTTCTAGTGAAACCTTGAAATTTAAAATTAATATTAGAAGATGTCCTCGAATTTCATCTGCGCACGTCGCGGGACAATGTCGCAATTTTTTTTTGGAAAACATACCCGTCATACATGTATAAAATAATATACCGGCCAAGTGTGAGTCGGACTCGCGCACCGAGGGTTCACACACATAGGGATACATTATCAATTACACATAGTCAATTGAAACGAATCTATAAGGTGATCATCAACATAATAAACAAAATAAATGAATTCAGCAAGTCATAATCCAACAGATAATTATGAAAAAGAAAATATAGTTTTAATTTAAAAATATTATACCCATCAGACGTTTTGAATGGCATGTCTCATGTTGCCTCTATTATGTTTACTTACTCTAAAGTATTCGTTATGTCAGTTTTGCTATTTAGGAGTAAAATGAATGACGTGTGACATCGTTAATTTTATTGACTGCTTACAATTATATCACATTTTAAATAAAGGAACTATTTATTTATAATTTCTCTTTGTATCAATAACATCATTAAAAAGTTATCAAAACCGATACTTAACTTTTCTGCATTTTTTCTCCTTTTAAACACCCCCGGGCGCAAAGTTAATCCTTACATAATTAGTTTAGAAAACTAATTAAAAAGTTGCCCTCGTTTATTTTTCAAACGGATGAGCTGAGCAAAGAAGTAGGTATTCTTAGCCTTTTTAAGGTCTCATTAATGTCAATCATGCGACTTGGCGGATTTTTTTCCATCTACACTATTTTAAAATTCTAGATTTGTATTGAGACTTAGTTTTTTATGGAGAGGGTGATTTCCGGAAACAGCTTTATAGCGCAATACAGATCTTCTTTTGTTTTGTATGGGTGCGCGGCTATAATTCCAGCCTGGAGCCATTTTGGTCATAAGTTATTTGTCTTTTCATTGCGCTAAAACGGCTGGACGGATTTGAACCCATATTGGTACAGAACACTGTTAAGAAGAAACACCGAAAGAAACTCAAATGAAACTTCCGTCTTTTTCTAATTTCCCTTTAGTATTTTCAAAATTACCATTACTCTTCGCCCACCTTTGCAGGCAATCGTAATGACATTGTCTTTCTCATTTGGATACAGATAGTCACAGCATTCAAAATGGCGACTGCTTTCGCTAAAAGCAAACAACAGGCACACACAGCATAATTATCTAATTCTGCATATTTTTGCCCGACTATCAACTTGTCAATGTAGTTTCCCGAATACCGTTACGATGCCCGCACGAGGCAGGAAAAAAACATTTTCAAAATATTTTTTTTGAGCTAAAGAAAAAAAATTCAACGTTTTTTCCAGGAATGAAGGGGATTATTTCGACCTAAAAACGTAAATTCAAGATTTTTTTATATGTATTTCATCCATTCCCCGGAGTAACGACTTCTTCTTAAACAATTATTAATAAATCATTACGAGAGATTTATCCATTATAAGGACGCGGTACATCTAAATTTGGAATATAATTATAACAATTAAGGACGAGATCGGTAATGAGACTCTACCCTATTTGTGTCATCTCACCCGATGTAGGATAGCAAAATGTACCAAACCGCCTCACATTCAAGACAATCATCGTCACAGAGAAAAGCTTAAGCGTTCCAATTAGAATCGTGTTACTCTCCTATTCAGCTTACTCTGTTAACCTACAGGGTTATACATAGATACAATATACATATATATACTGTATTAGGGTTGACACATCGGTGGTGAAATATTCTTCGAAAAAAAAATTAGCTTAAGGGTGAAGCCAGGCGAGCGTAAATTGAGTCGTGTAATGTCGGTCGCGCCATACTTAGTGTGACGTGGTCACGTGACATGATTTATGGCGTGACCGAAATTACGCGACTCAAATTACGCTGGCTTCACCCTAACACTTAGCTTCTTCGATAGTAATAAATAAGAAGCAATATACACAAACTGTTGTATAACCTGACAACATCTGAAACACTAAAAATCCTTGACAGCATTTCGTTTGTCCGAAAACTGAATTCTTGACAAAAGTTTTCACGGTGCGGTTGGCGCAGTGGTAGTGCCTACGGAGTCGATGGTCCTGGGTTCGAATCAAGCAAAGGCCAATTGATATTTGAGCGGTGAACTCGTATATTTGCTCCTGGATCATGGATGTTTTCTGTGTGTGTTTTTTTTTGTTGTTTTATTTTTATTATTATTATTTTAAAGGGTAGGTATAAAAACTTAGACATAAGAATGTTCCTACAAAACTATATTCACACTTTGAATGTAGGTTATGTATTTTTTCTATGTAATTAAGTATTTATTTATCTATATAAATATGTAGGGTATTATCGTCTAGTGCCCATACCATAATACTACTAACAAGAGCTTACTGTGGGACTAGATCGATTTGTATAAGGTTATCCGATATATAATTAATTATTTAGTTAGACGTACAGACAAATAAGTAAACAAGTAGATAGACAGATAGACACAGCTAGACACTTAGTTTAACAGGTAGCATAGATCATTGATACAAAGGACCGGTAATCCAGAGGTACCGGCTTCGAATCCCGGTCTTTCGGCCAGGTTACATATTTAAATTTTTCTTCGGCCTTTCTTCTTTGTATCAATGGTTCAATAAAAAATCGCGGTTGTAAAAAATCGTGTTTCACAAATTTATAGGTAGCACAGTTATTTAAGGGCCCCTTGTTTCTATCGACTAGCCGAATAGTAGATACCAGGGAAGTTAAATATTAAATCCAATTCGTTGCATTTTCTTAACGTATTACCGTCTGACAACCCTACACAAGGGACTTATATCCTTGGCTACAGCCCTCATTAGAAAGCGTCAAAGACTGAAGGATTGAGCGCGTAAACGTCTTTGGTGAGTTACGCGAGAGCAGTTGATGTGTTTAAAGAGAATTTTAAATCTTCAAGTTGTTTGTTGTTTAGCATATTTTATAGAGGGATTCTCGATTTCCACGTCTTTCTTTAAAGCCATTTGGTTGGAAATATGCCCTGCCCGTCTAGCACAACTATACTCGCGACTCTTGTCGCGCGGCATAGCGTCACCTGTCACTCTCTCACAGTACTGCACAGAAAGAGATAGATAAATATCTCGCGCGAAGAAGACTCGCGTATCACAGTTGTGGAAGAGGTGCTGGTATCACCATATAGCCGGGATCGAGCCTCTAAGTCTGAGGAGAAACTTTGCCTCCTTGTACCGTTTGTATAATGGGATGTGTTCTGAGGAAATGTTTGACATTATGTCCACAGCTACTTTCTACCATCGCACTGCTCGCCATCGGCAGGGTGTTTATCCTCACACACTGAAGCCTAAATAGTCGAAAACTGTCCGGTTCCAGAGGAATATCCTACCCCGAACGCTCCGCATGTGGAATGAGCTCCCTGCCGAGGTTTTCCCCGGGGGCTACCTACAGTATGCGGTTCTTCAAGAGGGGAGTAAATAGGTTCTTAAAGGGTCGGCACGGCGCGCGTGTGATGCTCCTGGCGTCGCAAGCGTCCATAGGCGGCGGTAACTGCTTAACATCAGGCAGGCCGCATGCGGGCCGAAACATTTCTATTGCTGGACAAATATCTACCTAAGTGTCTCCACAACAATCATTCTTACGCCGTTCTCTTCCGCAGCTTCCTTCGGTTCAGATATTTGATTAGCCTTGTTGGGTGCTCCTATACTGCGTTTTTCGGTACGCGGTCGTCACTCAAGAACCTGACTGCCTCAATCCATCCATACTAATCCATACTAATAATATTATAAATGCGAAAGTGTGTCTGTCTGTCTGTTACCTCTTCACGCTTAAACCGCTGAATAACTTTTGATGAAATTTGGCATAGGGATAGTTTAAGATACGAAAAAGGACATAGGATAGTTTTCATCCTGGAAATTATACCTAAAAAGATTGAAAAGTGAGTGAACATTTCTGTTGGGATGCGGTGACCCTGTAGGAAATGTAATTATTAGACCAAAAGCACAATTGCTCTCACATTTGCTTAGGCGCTTTTAATAATCCCTTTTATCAAGTTCCACGCGTACGTAGTCGCGGGCAAAAGCTAGTAGCCAATATAGCCATCGGCGTCGGTTTTACGAGTAATGTGTCCTACATATCCATTCCCAGTTAGGGTGCATTGAAGCGAGGCAGAATGGAGACGTGCGAAATAGACCAATCATCTGAGTTGAAATCAGGGGGAATGCGACCAATTTTAGAGAGATGATGGAGATCTCTCCATTTCATCGCCATCCGTCACTTTTGACGTGTCCCTACTTGACAAGTGGCAATATCCCTAGAACATCGCAAATTCGTCAATCCGTTTCCTTTGTATGTGACTGCATAAATAACAGGTGCATACTTTGACTTGACCGCGTAGTGCGTGAAATTAGTCAGTTACGTTTTCGTTCAAAACAGAAATATATATCCATACGCATGAATAGTATTTTTGACAATCAATATCGCATTCGTTATTCAAAATTCAGATGCTATGTCACTTGAAGCTCATCGCATTTTAATGACAGTTCGAAGGCGATATGACTGTTATCTAATAGAGTTTTGACGTTTTGCGATCTCTCAAACGGCATTCTCGAATTAGGTCCCTGTTTCGTAAATAGCTCCGTTTCACTTTTGTGATTAGTCGATTCCACGCGTCTCCACTCAGCTCCAGTTCAGTGGAGACGCACCCTAAATGTCCTATTCACTAATCCTTTTCCCATACTATAAATTTTCGTTAAATTTGCACCTAGTAACGAGGCCGTTGGATACAAATGAGGTCCAAACTTAAAGAAACCGAGTTTTTATTCTTGTCTGCTTCCTCCTCTACAATCTTTGCATTTCAGGAACTGAATGGTAAAGATACAGTTTTAATTTTGCGGAGTTTATTGATTATGGCCAAAAACAGACGCTTACTATTGAAATTGTAAAATAAGTAATAAGCGTAAAAATTGAGACGTTTCGTAAAGATTGGTTAAGATGTGTATAGAAAAATGAGGCGT
The DNA here is from genome assembly GCA_947623375.1 of Apotomis capreana. NCBI lineage: Eukaryota > Metazoa > Arthropoda > Insecta > Lepidoptera > Tortricidae > Apotomis > Apotomis capreana. The sequence goes on from OX392520.1 coordinate 8,803,786, forward strand.
GATATTGCCTCTTAAGTTTTTGTTTTAGCACACCTAGCTATTCTTCTCTTCATTCCTGATCTAATTTAGAGTGCCTATATTTTAAATCATCTGCGGTCTGTTGGACAGTATATAATCTATTTCGTTTTTATATTGTCGATTTGGAGACCTCCGAGAAAAACTCCGAGCACAGTTCTCTCCATGGCAATGGGTGATTTTGACCTTAAGGATTTAAAGCTAAGTGAAAAATAATTATCTCTAGTGCAGAAAGTATCCCGTTACGTCCGACCCCCGGATCTATCACAATTAATGCTCAGGTTAATTAAATTTAAACTTTCCGGGTCTATTAAGAGTTCTGTTGGGGCACGAAGTTCGTGAGATAACATAAAGTAATAACAAGAGTGGATAAAGGAAGTTTCAATTAATTAATTTGGTTTTGTGTCAAAGCAATTGCAATTTCATCTTATTAAGTTAATGCTCATTTGTCATTTTGGATCTTTAAAGTATTGTCTATTTTGGATTACGAGCTGATTCGATCTAATTAAGAGAAAAACGTGTCTCAGAATGTTCATAAAATATATTTTTTGTTTTTCTATTCCGTTACCGTTATAGTAGGTATACGGAAATGGTAACGGAATGTAAAATATAGGGACATTGTATTCTCATACAATAAGATGGAAAGAGCTCGTGATTCTGAGTAGAAAATACTTAAAATATCCATAATCTAAAAACAATGAGGTGTACAATAAAAAAATTGGCCCAGATCATTGTGTCAGTGTTGAGTATAAGACCTACGTGATTTATGAAAAAAAAATGCAGTTTTTATTAAATATAAAATCGACGTCTTGGTTTCTAAGAACTGATTTCCCTATCTCTTATAGTCTGTAACTTCTCCCTTCTAACCCATTTGGATTGATCACGCCTACTTTAAAAAGTTTAAAATTAAATTGATTATGCATCTATTCTAGCATACAAATTTTCAACTAATTAATAACACAATAATCGACGATCGTCGAATAAAAACTTATCGAAAACCGAACAAGACCGTTTCCTTTACCAATTATAAAAGCAATATCGGAAAACGATACGCAAACATTGCAATGAATTTTAATTGCGATCTCAGGGACCACACAAACTTAATTCATCAATTGAATAACGAAACACAAACTCAATTTCCACCTTTATTCATATTGTTCCAAGGACTGAATAATACTTCAGGGGCAAACGATAAACTTGTTTTCAAACCAAGTTACGGGTATGTTTTTGCTGTTGGTTATTTGATTGTTATTAAAATGTTGACTTTATTTCGTTGTGGTTGGGACCAGGGTAGGGTTTGGGAGGTTTGAGGTACAATTTAAAAGTAACAGAGAAATGGAAGTCATAAACAAATGTAATGGAAATTCATTGGTGTCGCTTGGGTAGTGATGGGAATGTTGCAAGTATTATAAAACAAAATGATAAATTACTGCATGGTGTACTGCAGTCACCTCTAGACAGGAGCCTCCAATACCAGCCTGGCCCTTTTGACTCGGTACAGACACGCTGTGCGCATAGTTGACAATCCTAAACACAGACGGAATCGAGCCTCTAAGTCTGAGGAGAGACTTTGCCTCCTTGTGTATGTTCTACCGTTCTGAGTGTTGACCCGTGCCAATAAGGGCGAAATTATCGGCCATATACTTATTAACACTTTCGCAACCAAGGATTTCGTAGCACTACGCGCGTAGCCGAAAAATGGGGAAATGCTTCAGTATGTAGCGAAAACTTGCTACGAGCACAGCACGTTTCTGGTGTTGAAAGTGATAAATGTCAAAAACAATAATTAACTAACCTAAGAGAATTCACTTAAAACCTACGATCACAGGAAATATTTCATATCGTTATTTATTATTTTGATCTGGATTGAGGGTGGGGATCTGAATTTATTAGGTCTTATTTCCTAAATGACCTAGTTACGAAAAATCATTTAAACATTTCATAATTAGCCCAGCACTACGAAGAGCACTTGTGTGTTTGTGCTCTTGCAAAACGAGACTGTTGACAACAGCGGTCACAAGTGTTAATTTTATCGGTTCCATTAAAGTCGGGTCAGCACTTGGCCGTATTTTTTCATTTATTAAGAGGCCTTATTCCTTTTAAATTTTTCTTTCACTTATGACAATTATACTTACTGATAATTTCGAACCAACTTTTTATAGTGCATAATACTTTTCGCTGGCTCTGTTGAAAAAAAAAACAGTTTTCTGCATGAATTTTGTCAATTTCGAGTAGTTTTGAAACAGAAATTATCAATGAAAAATTAAAACTCTATGTTCGAAATAAACTCCTGTTTGAAATCGGTTGAAACAAAAGATGCTGCACGTCTAGCATGACTGTGATACGCGACTCTGTCGCGCGACAAATACTATCTGTCACTTTTCTTTCGGTACCGTGCGAACAGGACAGGTGATACTCAGTCGCGCAATAAAAGAAGCCAAGGAAATATATTCTAACCCTGCTGGAAAAACAGCTCACTTATACCTAAATATTCTCGAAACCTCATAAAATAAGTATTTTAGATAATATCGTCTGTTCACAATCAAAAGTAAGTAACAAAATACCTACTTAAAATTAAAACAAAGCTCGTATCTCAGTGTCAATGTACTTACTAGATACGAGGTTTTGAAAAACAGAGACAGACATTTTAGTAAGTTTTTTTGCCACCAGGCAGTATGTTTGTGTATTAAATGATAATCTTTAGGCGACCCGAAGTTCCAAGTTTCTTCCAAGTAAAATAAAGTGACAAAGTTTGAACATAGGCCCTTGTATATAACTCATAATTTCGGTAAGATCCCTAAAACTTCCTGCGAAATTGCCATACCTATTTCTCTACCAATTTCGTTAATTATGTCAATAATTCAAAAAGTTGACTAATTTCATTGAGTCGTCAAAATAACGAATATCTTTCGGCCTTTGACACCCTGTTAACTTGCAAAATTATTCGAACGTTATTAAATTAATTATTCATATTGACACTGAATAATGATTCATTTGGGAGGAGTTTTAGAATGATGGATCGCAGGGATCACGTTATTAATTGACTTTTGTTTGTGTAGAGTTTGTTATTAGATAAATATGTTAAATAATGAAGGGTGTGCTTCGGTGTTCATGAATGAATTAAGAGGAAATTATTATAAAATTTGTGTACGGGAATTATTATAAAACGTCTAACCGTTTGCGGCGGAAATTTGGCCAAAAACAGACGCCTACAAATTGTATAATATAATAATAAACGCGAAAATTGAAATGAAAACAGAACATACACCGGGTGATCAATCCAAATGGGTCAGAAAATATAAGAGATAGCGAAAACTGTTCTTAGGAATCATGGCATCGATTTTAGATTTAATAAAAACTGCATTTTTAGGGTTCCGTGCCCAGAGGGTAAAAACGGGACCCTATTACTGAGACTTCGCTGTCCGTCCGTCCGTCCGTCTGTCACCAGGCTGTATCTGAAAAACGGTGATAGCTAGACAGTTGAAATTATCACAGATGATGTATTTCTATTGCCGCTATAACAACAAATGCTAAAAATAAAATAAATATTTAAGGGGGGCTCCCACACAACAAACTTGTTATAGATTATGGTACGGAACCCTTCATGCGCGAGTCTGGTACGGAACCCTTCATGCGCGAGTCGGACTCGCACTTGCCCAGTTTTTTTTTATAACTCTAATACATAATTTCATACATAACCCGGTCAAAACCTCTGTAAGGAATGTTACAATACGCCATGCGAGTACTTACAGAATTTTAACAAGGTTCATTACCCGGTTATACAAGGTTTGTAAAAAAAATGTAGTTTGTATTAAAACTAAAATCGACGCCATGGTTCCTAAGAACAGATTTCCTTTTTTACTGTTTTAATTTTCTCACTAATGACCCATTTGGATTGATCACCCTGTATATACTTATATATTTTTCCCATTTGAGTCCTAAAATTCCGTCTAGATTGATTAAATCTTGGAAGAGGAAACAAACAGCAACGAAACCTGGATTTGTATGGAGAAATAAGTAGTAGTATTTCCTCTTAAGCAGCGGTTACAAGAGTAAAATTAAAACTGGAACTTTGGCAATTTTAAAATCTTTGTATTTTTGCGTGTAGGGAAATGATGCCGTTCGAAAATTATTATGAAAATTTTAGAAAATTTATGCCTATGCATTCGGTACAATTTCATATTTTGCTGTACTTTTGAATTTATTTAACGAAAAAGTAATCGAAAAGTTTGAAACGGTATAACAACTTGGTAACAACTACAATTCAATATATTATTTAGCTATTTGGAAAAACTGTTGTGTAAATACGAAAAGAGTCAATGTATGGGTAAATTAATAAATACTAAGGGTTAATTGTACACAAATCGACCTAGTCCCAAACTAAGCAATGTTTTTACTATGGGTACTGGATGACGATATAAATAAAATAAATAATTAATTCCATACAAAAAAAAACAAAGGTTGTCCATTTAATAATAATTAACTAGGGTGCAATAAAATCGGACCACCTCAGCATAATGAACGTTTTTTCAATTTCTGTAAAAGCTATTGCGCGGATTGTAAAAATTTAAATGCTATATGAAAGATAGCTTTTCCATCTTTAAAATGATGTAATTTTCAGTGATTAGCATGATGCAGTGATGTCGTTACAGTTCAGTTTTTCAGGGCTTAGAATATTATTATTGATAAAAATAATAAAACAGTCAGTAGAAGTCCCTGACTTCTGAGCTAGATGAAAACCTAAATTTAGTAACATTTGGTCGTATTAAATAGTCGTACTTCTTAAACATGTTAGTCATAATTACGACATTATGTATTTTTTTAACGAAGTCTAAATAAAAGCCTTGTTCACCGCAAATAAGTCGTTGTTTACCCTATTTCACAAAACAAGTATGTTACGAGTTAATTTCCATACCCCGGCTATTTAAGCTACTTGTTTGAAAAATACGAATCGTATAAAGCCACAGTAACGAATTAGACCCAAACATGCCTCGAGGAAGGGTCAAAAGAATCACAATGGCTACTCGAAAAAAGGATATTGAGATTTTTTTTCAGCTTTTCGATGCAAAATGTGAAGTCATGCGTAAAAAAGGGTTCCTTTAATACCTACATTAAGCAATGTATGTTATAATGGACTAACTTTGAACTAGCCCGAAGAATTTCAGAACTTAAGTGACTGCCACTTAAGTTCTAGTAAATTCTAATAACTTGGGCGGACACATCGTTTATAATATATGTAGGTTAAGCTCCTGCAAATATCTACTTATATAAAAATTAACTTAGTCCGCGTATTTTTTTCTTTTTTATTTTGACGACGCGGCTGGCGCAGTTGGTTGCGCAGCTGCCTACTGAGCCGGCGGCCCTGGGTTCAAACCCCGGCCAGGGCAAATATTTGGGTGATGAACGCGAATATTTGTGACTAGATTATGGATGTTATCAATATATGCCTAGCGTCTTATTATGTATAGCGTTGTCTAGTGGGTACCCATAGTACAAGCATTGCTTAGTTTGGTACTAGGTCGATATGTGTAAGATTGTCCCTTAAGATTTATTTATTATTTATTATGAGAAGAGGCGTGGCCAGAAATTTTTGCTCAAAAATTTAAGAACTCGACTGTACTGTATATTTATTTTAATAAACATAGTAATTTATCAACAAAAATATTGAAAGCATAACAGCATCTTGCGGTACCCTATAAAATATCTCATAATTAAAAAAGGTTTTCCTCGTTCCCTCTTAATTAGTATCTATTGTCTAGTTAATTGTGTTAAATGGTGTTTTTATCATACAATTTAGTTAGGATCTCATAATTCAGAGTTAAGTTGGTTTTAACTTTCGAAGCCGCAAAAATGGCCGGCACATTATCAATCTCTTTCGTATTGTTCAATCAAAGTCAAAGTAGTTTATTCTTCAATTTAGGCATAATTACAACGCACTTATGAATGTCAGCTGTTTTGAAAAACAGTAAGTACCTATATTTTATACATAAAATTACCTACATTGTTTTTACAGTTGGAGTGCTACGTATATTTTGTGTTAATAGAGTTTGTGTTATGAGTGTTGTATGTTGGAATCAAGTTAAAAGTAATTTGGAATTTAAGGCTCCTTATCCGTTCATAAATGCTGATTTTTTTACTTTTTTCTCTATGATAAAACATGTTTCTTAACTTATTGTCAACTAGTGACCCGGCTACTCACGGGTACAATGCTGATCACTACATAGTATGAAACAAAGTCTGTCTGTCCCTATGTATGCTTAGATCTTTAAAACTACGCAACGGATTTGGATGTGTTTTTTTTTATAAATAGAGGGATTCAAGGGCAAGGTTTATAAATTCCTCTTGAATCAATCTATTAAAAAAAACACATCAAAATCCGTTGCGTAGTTTTAAAGATCTAAGCATAGGGACAGACAGACAGCAAGAAGCGACTTTGTTTATACTATGTAGAGATGTGTCATTGATAATTTTTGTTTCAAAAAGTACTCGAAATTGACAATATTCGCGCAGAAAATTGATTTTTTCTACTTATTTTCGACTCCACGCAATAAAAGCATGAAATCGCTTTGTTAATCTAATAGGAAAAGTATAATATAATGCACTTTAAAACGTTGGTTGAAATTTGGTACTGGCTATATAAATTCAGGATATTCATTCAGAATATTGGAACACACTCATAGGACGTACCAGTATATGGGCTGATACAGACGGACATCATTTAGCAGTAAATAGCAGCATTTATTAACAATGTACCAGCTTGATAGCAGTTCTGGTACTTCACGTAACTGCATACAAACTGAATCAGATCTGCAATTTTGCAGCTGAGTCAAATGCTGTTCGTCTGTCTGTTAAAAGTACGTTTAAGTGCATGGTTACACAGAAATCGTGTTTAAATAAAAACAAAAATTATTATTTTTTTGTCAAATTATGAAGATTCTGAAAACAATTTTGAATAACAAATCATTTTTTTGTGCTTTGATCTTTGTTTCAATAAAATGTGGTGTACCCGTAATAAAAATAATGAGATATTCCACGTTTCATAAATTTATTATTTTCAATTTGCTTTTCGCCTTAAAAAATATCAATGTTGCGTATGTTTAAATTTTTATCTCATATTTCAACGTCCCATTACTTTATTGAATTTTTTTGTCATCTCACGATATATGGAGCTATTTTTACTCAAAGGTAGGTTTATTACAGTCAAGTCAAGTCAAAGTCAATATAACTTTTTTCAGACTGATATTACAGTCAAGTCAAGTCAAAGTCAATATAACTTTTTTCAGCCTGTGGTCCATAAATATTATGTTAACTAGTTGCTAAAAATAAGTTATTGATTCAGATCAAGGAACGAAATAAAATCAAATAAAATTAACAGTATCCATCATGTAGAATTTAATATCAGTCACCCCTATTGCTGTTGGAAAGCATCATATCATTTCATAAATAGTTTAAGTCTGATTTTTCATTGAAAAGTGATTATGTAAAGTAAAACGAACCACTGAATTTCGTCAAAGCCGAATTTCGGCAGCATTTCCGTATTTTTCCAATATTACTCAGCGCAATATTTGCGGCGGCTGAAAACACCGTGCCTTCGATCAAATGGAATACGTAATAGGGTTTTTCCATTCCACGTGGTGTTAGCCGCTTCATATTGAACGAAGCCAGAGTGAGAGGGTTAAGGTGTTTGCTTACATGAGGCAGGGATAGAAGCTATATACCAGAGGGCGCAGAGAGCCATTGATGGTTACTTTTTGATGTGATAGAAAGCGATTACCCCGTCACCTATAGACACCTGCAACATAGAGGAGTCACAAATGCGTTGCCGGCTTTTCAGGTGGGAGTACGCTCTTTTTTTTTTTTTTCTCAGAGCGGCAAACGCGCGTGCTGGCTTGTGGTGTGCTTTATATATCGCTATGAACATGGTATAGCTATGAATTTGTTTCTATTGCTTGCTGCTGCCCCTGGTCGCGCGTTGTCGTGGCCCAGCCGTTAGGAACTCGGCTCCTATTTCTCCATTTTTAGACTATGTTAGTCGTAGCATTACAAACGCATTGGTGTGATTCGTTGCGTATCACATCTTACACGAGAAACCAATAAAGTATAGTTCTCCTGTGGCTTTTACGAAACTCAAAAGAAAACCTTCTGTATTAGACTTTCATTCTATGATCTTGCTGTTATTTACAAAATAAAAGACTTTTAAAAGCCAATGAAAATGAATCGTTTATTTACTCGTACATGATTAAAACGTTAATTAACTGACATAACACAAACATTTAGATTTTCCTTTTATTTGCTTTTCAGTGTCGGTTTTATATGTAAAACAATTAAGTTGGCTTAAAACCCCTCCGGTTTATTAATTTAATTAAAACTACCGGACAACGGCAATCACGTACATTTATGCAATTATAATTCATAATTTAAGATTTATAATGAGACACAGAGGACGCACAGTCGATTGTTGTGAAATGTATTCTGAATGGAAAATACATCTTAAAGCAAGATGTCAAATTTTAGTGTAGTGTAAGTGAAATGTCACTTTAAACATTTTATCTACCCTGTTTGTGTGTGTCTCACTGCTGGGCAAAGGCCTCCCCTCTTTCTCACCAGTCGTCTCGCTGAAGAGCAAGTTCCTCCCAAACGGTCAACATATGAAACTTTAAATATATGAAATTTTAATTGAATTGGTCTTTAGATCAGGTTGTTCATACGTCGCTTTGGCAGCTCACTTTAGTATGGTATTTGACAGCAATTTTTGGTATTTTAATATTGGCAACTCGAATACGACCTGCGAGAAACGTCAAATGACGTCACATTTAGAGAGAACAATACAATTCAAATCGGACGCCGATTCTAACAAATCATATTAAAATGCCTTCACTATGATCTTTTAAGGCGACTCCGTACGTGGAATGGTGATTTTTAAAATCCTAAGGCTCGTAATCTAGCCAACGGAAAAATCTGAAAAAAATATATGTTATTTTAGGCTATTTCTTCAAAAAAATTATAGTTGGATTTTTTTTTAAAGCAATAATTACTATGGAAAAAATAATGTTGAAATAGGGTCGTTTTCAATTTTAAAATTCCCTAAGGCTTCTAAACTACAAGTGATATTTACACGGCTCTTTCGCAAGAACATTGACAATTCATTGATCTTTAATCGTATTGTTTAAAAGTTAGTAAAATGAAAATTCGGTCTAATAAAGCATCAAAAAAACTGAATTTCCGCGAGCGCGGCCGTGCCCGGGCTGCGAGCTCAGTGTAAATCTAACCGTCGAAGGGGAAGGCTGTGTCACTTGCTCTCGCGATCCATCTAGTTACGGAAAATTGTTATAGTACCGGATCCCGCGGAGGTTCGATCTGTCTTCGTGCGTTTGAAGTGTATTTTAAGAGAGCGTAGTTCGTTTTTTCACACGACTACGCTATGCGCCATAACAAAAAGCACTCATTTTTATATAGAATTAAATTCAACTTTTTTTTTTCGTATTTAGGTATCTATTAATTTTAAGTACTTATAAAAAAAATGGCATTGCTTAGCATTCCCGAACACATTTAGATACTTAGATATTCTCAGTCATGGGCCCACACCAGACAGGATTCCCGTGTGGGTTTTAGGGCCCTTCTCTGTGTAATATTAGAGTACCTTAGGTATTTCGGTTAGTAAAAAAAATCTGATAATACAGATATTTAAGTATGATAACGTCTAATGATCTTTATGAATTCAACCCTAAGAGATATGAATATCGTAATGCAGAACAAGTATTGTTCGTTTGAATACCATTGTAATATTCGGTAAAACGCTAATTTACGAATACGAATATTTATTGTAAGTATTCACATTCGTTGCGTCACTAGTACGGTACATGGCATATGATATAAAAATACGTTATAAAAAATTACAATAATTTTCTAGTCCAAGAAGGCAAGTGACAATTTTGGCATGAGGGCTTATTTATGTAAATATAGGCAGAATACATATTTGCATCAATAAATTTCCCACTTCATATTTAAATCTAAATGAGCGTTAGTAATTATTGACATATCCGCCGGGCCTAGCTAGACAAATACCTAGCCTGGCCATAAGTTCTGTTCCAATTGTTTACCGTTTATAAAATAAAAACCTGTTTTTTATTACATATCTTTTAAAAGCCATATATTAATGATCAGATTACAGTTGAATTAATGAAAAAATATATAACTTTATTTAGACTCATCGTAATGCCCGGACTTGATTTTTGACTAATGCTCAGAATTTTTCTCTCTAAGTTTGCCAGAGGGCAATGAAACGATCTTGGATCAAATTAATCGATCGCGGAAGGAACGCCAAAACCCAAATAGCTTACGTAACCCAGACAACCGCTAAACTAAAGTAGAGCTGACACGTTTGCCGCATGTCAACCGATCTGCAGATATATATAATATTCTGTGGACCTACTTTTTAAATGAAGCATTTTATAATTATAAACAACATCATGTTCTCTACATGTCGCTTTTGTTATTTTGTCTATTAATGGAATAATTTAAAATTTAGCATCGCTTACGCAAAATGAATGTCAAAATAGAATTTGGTAAAATTATCTAAACGACACGTTTCCCGAGAAATTAGTCTGGTAAAATAGTATAATCTACTTTTACACAACTATCAACACAGTAAACAATATCTATGTGCATACGATGCTCATTTTATATAAACAATATCATGACGACGCGTTTGGCTCGGTTGGTAGACACCTGCCTACTGAGTCGGCGGTCCCGGGTTCGAATCCCGGCCGGGGCAAATATTTGTGCAAATATTTGTTCTTGGGTCATGGATGTTATCTATATATGTATTTATATATTATGTATATCGTCGTCTAGTACCCATAGTACAAGCTTTGCTTAGTTTGGGACTAGGTCGATTTGTGTATGATTGTCCCTTAATATTTATTTATTTATTTATGTTTTTTACATGTTGCTTTTGTTATTTTGTCTATTAAGGGAATATTTTAGGATTTAGCGTCGCTTACGCAAAATGGTCGTCAAAATAGAATTAGGTAAAATTATCTAAACGACACGTTTCCCGAGAAATAAGTCAGGTAAAATAGTATGATCTATTACACAACAATCAACACAGTAAACAATATATATGTGCATGCTCATTTTATAGTCAGGTAAATATATAAATGTGCATAAATCAGCATGAAATAAATCAAGAAAAATCATCTAATCGCCTTTGTAGGACATATTATTTAGACATGAAAAGCTATTTATCGTACAATAAAACCTCACGTGACATTTAAAGTTCTCTAAGACAAAAACTTATGGTCCAACTACGCAAATACAAAAAAAACTGCTTTAGAAATGTTAAAGATTTATTCATCAGATATCACGTGAAATTTCAATTTTATCAATTTTTATGTGTGATCTGCTGAAAGATTTCCAGTAGTTCTAGACCAATGTATGGTAGCAAACGATAACTATGACTCTAATGAGAACAGCCCAAGAGTTCTCAAGACTGCAGTCACTCGGTACTCATTAACGAATTTTAAATCACGAACTACGTGAAATTTCAAGTTTTACAATTGCAATGAGATAATATCCTATCCTAACAAGAATAACAAAACTACCTACAACTCTGTGTGGTATAAGTGACGTCTCGTAAGACACTGTTTGAGTGAGATGGCGTCTGGGTCCATCAAGCGAGTCCAAAGTAATGCCTTAGCGCCACAGACACAGCCTTAACGGCCTTTATAAATATATTGAATTACTACCAAATGTGTGATATTTTATAAAACAGAACCGGTAAAGTTGTCTAACTACCAATTTAACGAAAATATTTGTTTTTTTAGTACATTATATGCAACAAATACGACTCAATTGTCATTCAAGCAATTCAAGATAAGCGACAGTAGTCGATCAAAGTCATATCAGGTAAAAAAAGGATAAGCGCCAATGGTTTCATAGTATCAAAGCAGGTAAATTTCGGGTTTAAGAATCTTTATTTCTCAAAAGAAGATATTAACAACTTCACTTTGTCATGCCCCGGTTCTCTATCGATCGATTAACTACTTAGTAACGCCATCTATCGTCACGCGATCGTACTCAGGCCTTCGCCGAGACGTTATAATCTGGTCATACTTTTAATAAAAATATTGAGGGTGGCGCGAAAATATGTGACAGAGCGCGGTGAAAAGATTGAGACAAAGGGATCGCAGCGGGCAGAGTCACCGCTAGTGAATGTTATTCACAAATTACTAGCTCTCATACGGACATTTCGAGCTATTTATTATTACGGACCTTATGTGCCATTGAACGTGTTTGTTAGTGCAATTAGGAAGTAACGGGGTAAGTGTTTTCGTTGTTTTCCTAGATAGTGATCAAGTGCCCCTTCGCAAAAATCTATATAAGCTCGTAACACGCGGCATTTTGTTCACAGCCTATGGAAACGCCCCTGTTTTCCGTGGGAAATCGAGCACTTCCTTAAGGAAATCAAAGTCATATGCAGTTGAGCACTGGATGATAGACTAGTCGCAATTCGCCACAGTTGATCAAGTACCCCGTGGCTTCGAGGTTTCGATAGTCGGCTACTGAGCGGGAGGTCCGACGATCGAATCCTAGACCGACCATCGCAGGATATTTTTGCTTTTTTTATTTGTGCTTTGTTTACTTTTTGTTTTAGTTTTTTTTCCTTTGTTACGTTTCGATTTTTAGTTTTTTAATTTATCTTGTTTCTTTTGTTTTATTTTTTGATTTTCTTTAATTTCATTTGTGTTTGCTTTTGTTTTATTCTTTTAATTTCTTTTGCTCCCTTTATGTTATTTTCTTTTACCTTTTGTCACCTTTTGTTTTTGTTACTTTTGTTTTTCTTTATTTTTTTTTAATGTATATTTTAGAATATTGTGACGCCGCACCTTGTTACAGACTGTTTGATAGTCTGCCTTTTGTAAGTTGCTTAGTCTCACTTCACATTAAATTCTCTGTGGTGACCTTTTATGAGAGTTTACTTACAGTATAACCCAGTAACGAACCCTGATCATTACACTGGCGCCCAACGTGGGGCCCGATATACCATTGGTTGCTGCCAGTCATTCGAATCTGAATTACTTATAGTCTCGGAGTCTGACTGGCAGCAATGGTTAAATATCGTTTCAAATTATTTTTCAACGGGCGAAATATGCAATATTCACCGCAGTGAGGGAGATAAACGTTTGTACGCTGACATAAATATTTTAAATCGTAATTTTAGGGGCATGCTGGACTCAGGGGCGACAATTTCGGTGATTTCGCAAGAGTTCCACATGAAAATTTCAGATCTGGGCTTAACGGGGCACAAAGTAGAAGCAAAAAACGTGACTACAGCGGACGGTACATGTCACTCTATCGACACAATACTTCACTTGCCGATACAATTTAAGGGCATGTATAAGGTAGTTCCCTTCTATGTCATGAACACTTTAAAACATGATGTCATTTTGGGGATGAATTTTTTAGATCTTTTTGGTCTGACAATCGGAGAGGAAAAAACAACTTATGACATCTCAGAAGTCAGCGTCGGTCATCCGGTAATTTCACGTGACGAAATGACTTATGATCAAAAAGAAAAGCTAGACAAGCTAATAGAGGTTATGGGTAGTGAGATAGCTAAAGGGTTAGGAAGAACATCCCTGATTGAACACAGGATCGATACGGGTGATAATCTGCCTACAAGCCAAAGACAATATCCTTTCGCACCACCCATAATGAGAGAGTTGGAAAAGGAGATACAGGAAATGCTTGACAACGACATAATTGAGCCATCATTTAGTTCGTGGCGCTCCCCAGTCTTGTTGGTGAAGAAACCTACTGGGAAAAACCGTTTATGTCTCGATAGCCGTCAGTTAAACAAGGTGACAGTGAAAGACTCGTATCCATTACCGAGAGTAACAACTATATTGGATAGCCTTAAAAATGCTCAATTTCTGTCGACAATTGATCTACGATCAGCCTTCTGGCAAATACCACTAGAAGAATCAAGCAAGGAGAAAACAGCATTTGGGTTAGCGGGGAAGGGATTATTCCAATTTAAAGTTATGCCATTCGGGCTCAATAATGCTTCTCAGACACAGCAGCGTCTTATGGATCGCTTGTTTCCACCAGAGTATGAAGGAAAAGTGTTTACTTACTTAGATGATATAGTGATTTGCAATGACAATTTCGAAGATCACCTGGTGGCATTAACTTTTGTAAAGGATCAACTTAAAGAAGCGGGTCTTACTATAAATCTGGACAAATGTGTATTTGCAAGACCATCTTTAAAATACCTAGGTTACATCATAGACAAAGAAGGATTGAGAACTGACCCAGATAAGGTCAAGGCCATTATTAACTATCCGCGACCTACCACCTACACCGAATTGAAACGCTTCATAGGCTTGGCTAGTTGGTATCGACGTTTTGTCCCAAACTTCGCCATTGTAGCAGCCCCGCTACATGACCTGACAAAGGGCGGAAAAAAAGGCCGTCGGATTTCGTGGAATGCAGAAGCACAACAAGCTTTCTTTGACTTGAAATCTGCTCTTACGTCCACTCCGGTTATGAAAGTCCCGGACTTCAGCAAAACCTTCACGGTACAATGTGACGCGTCAAATAGAGGTACAGGAGGAGTCTTAATTCAGGAAATTGATGGTCTGGAAGCTCCAATTGCGTACACTAGTCGAAAACTATCTGAGAGGGAATGTAAGTACTCTGCATCAGAACGCGAATTATTAAGCGTACTGCATGCAGTCGAACAGTTTCGGCCATACATTGAGGGAAGCCATTTCAAGGTAATCACAGACCATAGCGCTCTACAATGGTTGCACCATAATAAAGACCCTCATGGACGCTTAGCGCGATGGGCTATGCGACTTCAGCAATTCGATTACGAGATAGTCCATCGTAAGGGGAAATATAATACTGTACCAGATGCGCTATCACGGGCCATTGGTGACGAGATTAATTTGCTGGAAATAAATCACGAAGACAAGGATGAATGGTACAAAACAGAGGAAAACAAGGTAGCTGAAGGAAGAAATGAACCTGACTGGGAACTCAGTCAAGGTCACCTTTGGAAGTACCTAAATCTGAAACAGTTCCCAAATGATAACGACAGTTGGAAGTTAGTTATACCGGAAAAACTTCGTGGGCAAATTTTACGAGAGTGCCATGATGACCCAACCGCAGGTCATTTCGGGGTAAAAAAATCGGTAAATCGAGTTAGGCAACACTATTTCTGGCCAACACTAATAAAAGACGTGAAGAACTATGTAAGAAATTGTGAAGTATGTGCGAAATACAAACACTCGCAGACAAAACCATCAGGTTTGATGGGGAGACAGCGGGAGGTGACAGAACCGTTCCAAATTATCTCCATGGACCTCATGGGACCCTTTCCGAAATCTAAGCATGGTAACACCATGTTGCTGGTAATTTCGTGCTGGTTTAGCAAGTTCTGTTTTCTCTTTCCTTTGAGAAACGGGAAGGCTCTGCCTATTACACGCATTCTGGAGAAAGACATTTTTTTAAGATACGGCGCTCCAGATGCAGTAGTTTGTGACAATGGTAAACAATTTGTATCCAGCCAGTTTAAAGATCTAGTCACAAGTTTTGGAACGAAATTGTGGTATACCCCTTATTACCACCCGCAGGCTAACCCTACTGAGCGCGTAAACAAAGTAATAGGGGCGGCGATCGCCTCATATGTTCATGACGATCACAGAGAATGGGATTTATATATTCCGCATATCGAACATGCAATTAATACATCTGTGCATGAGGTCACAGGTAAAACTCCGTCATTCCTATTTTTTGGTCGGGAAATAGCTGTCGGTAGCAAGAAGGCATACAGCTTTGAACCAAGTGATTCACTGGGTTTCAATAAAGATAACTTTGAGAAGAACATTGCCCATCGACGGAGGGTATACGATGAAGTCTGCAATAGAATGCGACTGTCGCACGAAACGAACAGCAAACGATATAATCTACGACGGCGTAGGTGTAACTACGAAGAAGGTGACCTGGTGTGGAAACGTACGAAACATCTATCTAACTCTGATAAGAGGTTCATGTCTAAGTTGGCACCTAAATTTGAAAAGGCAGTAATTACGAAAAAGATCTCTGAAGACGTTTACCAGTTACAAAGCCTAAGAGGGAAAGATTTAGGAACCTGGCATTCGAGCGATTTAAAACGTATGAGTTGAATCCGGTTGGATTCTCTGGAGGAGAGGGGATATGTCATGCCCCGGTTCTCTATCGATCGATTAACTACTTAGTAACGCCATCTATCGTCACGCGATCGTACTCAGGCCTTCGCCGAGACGTTATAATCTGGTCATACTTTTAATAAAAATATTGAGGGTGGCGCGAAAATATGTGACAGAGCGCGGTGAAAAGATTGAGACAAAGGGATCGCAGCGGGCAGAGTCACCGCTAGTGAATGTTATTCACAAATTACTAGCTCTCATACGGACATTTCGAGCTATTTATTATTACGGACCTTATGTGCCATTGAACGTGTTTGTTAGTGCAATTAGGAAGTAACGGGGTAAGTGTTTTCGTTGTTTTCCTAGATAGTGATCAAGTGCCCCTTCGCAAAAATCTATATAAGCTCGTAACACGCGGCATTTTGTTCACAGCCTATGGAAACGCCCCTGTTTTCCGTGGGAAATCGAGCACTTCCTTAAGGAAATCAAAGTCATATGCAGTTGAGCACTGGATGATAGACTAGTCGCAATTCGCCACAGTTGATCAAGTACCCCGTGGCTTCGAGGTTTCGATAGTCGGCTACTGAGCGGGAGGTCCGACGATCGAATCCTAGACCGACCATCGCAGGATATTTTTGCTTTTTTTATTTGTGCTTTGTTTACTTTTTGTTTTAGTTTTTTTTCCTTTGTTACGTTTCGATTTTTAGTTTTTTAATTTATCTTGTTTCTTTTGTTTTATTTTTTGATTTTCTTTAATTTCATTTGTGTTTGCTTTTGTTTTATTCTTTTAATTTCTGTTGCTCCCTTTATGTTATTTTCTTTTACCTTTTGTCACCTTTTGTTTTTGTTACTTTTGTTTTTCTTTATTTTTTTTTAATGTATATTTTAGAATATTGTGACGCCGCACCTTGTTACAGACTGTTTGATAGTCTGCCTTTTGTAAGTTGCTTAGTCTCACTTCACATTAAATTCTCTGTGGTGACCTTTTATGAGAGTTTACTTACAGTATAACCCAGTAACGAACCCTGATCATTACAACTTAAATGAGAAATTATTACTAAATATATATAAACTAGTAAACCACTAAATGCTCGCCACTCTGCCGCTGTAATGCAACGCTAATTTTGGAACTATGTATATATTTTATACGATAGCAAAATGTTATCGTTAAGTTAACTATACGTAATCAGTATTAGAGATCACAGCACAATTTTTTAGTGCGCGGTGGTGCGTGGCGTAGGGTAGATTCCACTTAATTCTACAACACGGCAGCCGGCAAGCACCCGGTAGTGAGCGATTATGATTTAATTAAGTATATTACTTATGTTACGTGTTAGCCTAGTACATTTTTGTGTAAATTTTCTTGACATACAATATTATGTAACTTTTATATGTAGGTACCTAGTACAGTACACATTTTAGATAATTGTCTTAATACTCGAATTTGGAAGTTTAAACAAAGATACACAAACATAAATTTGGATAAACGCCAGTAGTTAAGATACGACAATCAGGTAATTTAATCTACGTTATTTTTTTTTATAGAATCTTATATCGGTTCTGTTTAATAATGTGGAAATACCACATTTTTAATCATATGGAATCAAAGATTTAGTGTGATTGACGTAACGATATGATAGCTCAGTTGGTAGAGCACTACGCTGGAAATTTAGGGTCGCAGTTTTGAGTCCTGCTTACATTGCAGTGGATCACATTCAATTTTTCTTTCATAATTTACCTTTATGTTAATTTTATCATAAAGACAGGTAAAATGCCTCAAATGACATTAAAATATATTTTACGATCAGGTAAAAACAGTTAACCAACAAGTGCAAGGTTAGTTGCAATAAAGAAAAATTATCCAAGTTGTTTGATCTGTTTTGACAAATAAGTAAAAAAGCTCTAAGGTTCATTATTATGCAAAAAACTTTTTATGTAATCTCCATTTTGCTAAAAAATACCTCAAAAATCAAGTCGTTTGGTAGAAAAAAAATGTAGAGATTCTCTAAATCACCAACGGGATAAGCGACACAAGAGTCGCCAGACAGATATATACGAGACCCAACCCATTCGATGCAGAAAAATCTGCCGATCCCAACAGTGTGTAAACTCGATATCCCCAAAAATGTCGCTTAGATAATTTCTCCTTTCCAGCGTCGGTATATTTTGACACTCAAGTATAAATGAACATTTATAGGGTATCCATTGACCTTGAACATTGAAATTTGGTAAAAAATATCGTCTAGTAAAATATCGTCAATATCAACAAGTATAGGGAAAAACCTGAGAACATTACTAATTTAGTCAAAAAAAACTATCACTGTTTATAAGTTAAGGACGTAAATCCGTTTTCCAACACTAAAGTTGAGTTTGTCGCTCTATTATTTATAGTTTATCTTTTCATTAGAGCAACATGACCCAGGGGATAAAGCTGTGCCTCCACTACTATGTTAAAATATCGGTTCATCCGCTGGGTCACGATATGATTTATTTATTAAAAAACGGTATTTTTTATTTCTGCATGATTTTACACGTATAATCAAGAATCTAGTCGGCATTTTAACTATTTTTGGTAGGTACATACAAAAGAAACTAAAAAGTATTTTTCGATTCGAGACTTCCAAATGGCTAATTTCACTTATTTTTTTAGAAAATAGCTTTAACGCATTTTATTTTTAATATTTACTGTAGTGGGTAAATAGATATTTAGTAATCCGTAATAATTATATCATTGTTTAAATGATTTATTTTACTTCGAGATTTTTCAATGCCTTTAAATAAAAGGTGTAAGGTTGGTTGATCTTCAACTCACGCTCGGACTATGCGAGTGTATGAAGCTGCTTGGACGCCACTCAACGAGATTATGAACGAAGTAATGTTCCGGGGGCGCACGGTCGGCGGGGGGAATAACGTTAGGCTCCACCCAGATCCTCAAGGACGTTGGGATTAGGAGTCGCATCGCTACGCTCTTTTTTTACCGTAGTCGGAAAAAAAGTATTATACAGGTTGGAACAGATCGAGGGACTTTAAAGCAAACAGGGAATTGTTTAGACTGAGTACTTAATTTTTCACTAATGAACTATGTAAAATATTTCTATCCATTTTTGACATACAGTTTGTTAAACATTAGTGTAAAAATTCTGCACATATCAATCCAAGCATCTTTTGAAAATGGCTTAAGCGTTTTGTGATCGTCACTAGTTGGTTTATCGCAATGAGCACAAAGGAATTAAAATTCACGTCATAGCGAGACCAAATTCACGACTCGGGATGATACCGGACTTCACACACTTCGTATTGTGTAGTTAAAATCTTAAACTATCGATACAAAGATCAAAGCTTAAAGAAAATTTGAAATAAACACACACATTAAAAAATAGACATTACATGTTTCATAAATTTATAAAATAACACCGCCCTCTCACGCTTGCTCGTTCACTGCTGAAAAGTGGTGTGGTAAGATGTGAATATTAACGTATTTACATAGAGGTCGCTAAGGTGTAAAGCCTTTCAAATAAACAATGCAAAGATTGACACACAAAGCATAAGTAAAAGTAAAATTTCCATAGGCTGCTTGTGAGTTAGGGTGGTGAAATGGTTAAAGCGCCGGACCGGCAATCCAAAGGTACCGGGTTCGATTCCCGGTCTCTTCTACCAGGTAACTCATTTTCAATTTTTCTTTAAGCTCTGATCTTTTTATTAATGGTTTAATATAAAAATTGTGCTATGTACCTATAAAAAAAATGAGACATTACATGTTTCATAAATTTATAGTTAAAATCTGTCAAGCCTTTTTGGAGTGACGATGCCGCAAATACATACCGACCGATAATCAATGACCATTTGAAACAAAAGAAAACGTGCATGGCGCTATTAAGAATTTTCCCACAGCCTTGCATGACCTACATGGAAAATTGGTTACACTTCCGGACATTTTAATTAAGTTATTTTCTGGGCGGGACTTAAACTGAAAATTGAATCAAAACATAAAGTGAAGCCGTCAAATTGTTTCCATCCCGTAATTATGTTCTTACGGCCCAGATTGCCCTCGGCATTCGTTCTGGCCGAACGAACGTCATAGCTGACACAGTACCGTATAACATCAGTAAGCCACCGTTTCAACCCTAAAGGGTTTCTAAGTCTACACTCATACGATCATTTCCCTGTGTAAAGTGATAAAAAATAAAATTGTTTTATTTGATTTTCTTTCGGAGTTGCATCCTGCGGTTGGTTGGCGATCGTTAGTGCAATGCGGTTACTCTTAACTTTTAATTGCAATCTTGCTAAGCTGACGCTGCCTCATAAAGGGAGAAACATATAATATTAATTTACATTAATATTATATAAATTTATGAAACATGTAATGTCTCATTTTTTTTAATGTGGGTACACCACAATTTTTATTTAAACCATGAATACAAAGATCAAAGCTTAAAGAAAAATTGAAAAAGGAGCTACCTGGTGGAAGGGACCGGGAATCGAACCCGGTACCTCTGGATTACCGGTCCAGCGCGTTAGCCACTTCGCTACCCTCGCTCCACGTAGACCTGACGAATTGTTCCTTATGCTTTGTGTGTCGATCTTTGCATTGTTTATTTGAAAGGTTTTTACACCTTAGCGACCTCTAATGTGAATAGGTAGCTCCTTTTTCAATTTTTCTTTAAGCTTTGATCTTTGTATTCATGGATTAATATTATGTTTTTTTTTTATAATTTCAGATAATTTTGATAATAATGACTCGTTTTGCGCTTCTCCGTAGTACACTTACCACTGGCGTGATGTAAATACAACCCGATTCCCACCGGCTTGCCCACTTCAGGATTATTGAGCACCATTCTCCATTAATACTGAAAAAAATGTAAGCGAAGTCTACCCTGGCTTGCCCTAAATAAATAAATATTAAGGGACAATCTTACACAAATCGACCTAGTCTCAAACTGAGTAAAACTTGTACTATGGATACTAGACGCCGATATACATAGATAGGTACATAATGTATAAATACATATATAAATAACATCCACCCGGACAACATGACCCAGGAACAAATTATTAGTTCATCACACAAATATTTGCCCTGGCCGGGATTCGAACCCAGGACCAACGGCTCAGTAGGCAGCTGCACTACAAACTGAGCCAACCGCGTCGTCCTTATGTTTTGTCGCCATACCGCAGATACCTGCTGTTTTTAAGTGGCCTACTGTGTATCGTCGAGGGTCGCTGACGAGAAACGGATTGCCACTAAACCATTTACGCCCACAAATTTCTACCAAAATTTCTAATTTGAATTCATAATAAATTTTTGAACATCAATTTCTTTACAATTTAAGCATTTTTCACGTGAATTAAGTTTTGAGTGTTATCTGATTTGTGCTCGAAACTATTCAGCCATCTTTGTAAAATACTTTATTTTGATACTCGAAGTGCTTTTAAGTGGAATATAAAGAGTGATTATTACTTTGAATTACAGTTATTAATTACCTGAAGTTTTTTTTTTTGGGTTTTTAGAGTCTTTATGAAATAATTACTTTTAAGAAATATTATAGTTCAGTACAGTTTCAAGGAGCACTCAGTTTTTAAGTCTAGTTGAGTTACCGTAGTTTTAGAAAGATTAACTTTGTTTACGTTTTTTTTAATAATCTAACTGCATAAAAAAAACCATCCAAGTGCGTGTCTGACTCGCTGACGAAGTGTTCCATACCATCAAATATATATATATATAAGTTTTTTTTCTATTTCTGATATTTGTTGTCATTCGTGTCTGTTAGAAAAAAAAAACAGATTTCCCTAAATCTACGTTTTTCATCATATGGGGATGGGACGCCCTTTGATATATTTTTTTTAAATTTCAGTATTGGTTGTTTTTTGCGATTATTTGCGTTATAAAGAGTCCTGTAAATGATGGACAAATAGCCAGACAGCGGCGGCTGAGTATTAGGGTCACGCCCACCTTAGCAGCCTTTGTAGACTGAACCCTAAATAAATATGCTTAGCTAGGTGTGTCGCTCGCATGATATAGAATATTTATCTCATTGTCTGTTACTACTAAATCCGTCATGTATACAGGATGTCTCTGACCATGGGGCTTCAAATGCAAGGTTTAATTTTGCCCTCCAAACTGAGCATCTCTCGTTCAGCAACTTTTTAAAAATGTCTCCAGTTTAATTTGACACTTTTCATTTTGACACTTTTCAGTTAAATGTTATTTTGAATGTTTTGAGACATATATTAATGTTTATTCCACATCATGTTAGCCAACATAACGATATCACGACTGTAATTTTATTAAATAAAAAAACACAAAATAAAAAGTAGATTTATAATTAAACTTTCAGGAGCTAATTAAACCTAACAAACTATTGGGGCCTAAACTATATGTAACATACATATATCCCCTAGGTCACTAACATTGAGTAGGGTGCCTTTAGGCTGGCCGCGTTACCTCGCTGGATGGCAATGTTGCGTTAATTGGGCGAGGAACGTTGTACGCAATCCAATGCTAAATTGACAGCAGACAGATATTAAATGTTTATCTGTTAAGGACGTCTGAATTTACTATACACTGATGACTGACTTAATGAATAATCTTTGAAGTCTAATAAATTATGTAAATTTAAAATGTTTTTAAAGTCACAAAACAAAATTAGGTCTATTATACCCCTCGCGGCGAACGATGAGTCCTATGACACCTGTCATCTCAGTACGTTTTATAACCTATAATCGGATAAATGTACTGAAATGACAGGTGTCATAGGACTCATCGTTCGCCGCGAGGGGTATAAGTTAATAAAATCGCCACAGGAAAAAAAAGTGAATAAAATCGAACTTTACGTTTAAAGCCCCATAGTCAGAGGCAGGCTGTATACTTTTTTCATCACGTCAACCTTTTTTAGCCCTTTAGGGCATCATAGTACAAACATACAAAATACAAATCTATTTCTCGAGTCAATTCTGCCTCAGAATAGCCAGTTACACAATTTTTTGGCATAAAACCAAGCCAACCAATTAATCGGATGTTTTATTTAATTAAAACCAGTAAATATTCTGTAAAACAATCAAAGAATTTTTAATCCCTTCTTTCAATTCTAAATTAAAAACAAAGCCATTCATTACGCCATTAATTAAAATAAAAAATATAAAGCGACGAATTCTAATACTACCTTTAATAATAAATTATTGGAATATTAAGTAAAGAAAAGTACATTTTCAATTAGTACTTAATTACTTAAATATTTTACTAAGAGCTTCTGAAATTTATTCATTTTTCTCAGTAAATAATAACAGGTGAATTAGTTTTGAATAGTTAGGTTTTTAATTAAAGGGAAGTCTCTAATCTTAATTATTATCTTTGTAACTTTTAATGTGTTTTAAGTAGACAAAATCATTATTAGAGTGTTTGTTAGTATGTTTGTAACATCTTCACGCTCGTTTGAGCGTACCATGAACCTATGGCTGAACCATTTTTTATAAAATTTGGTATGAATGTAACTGACACCTTGGTTTAATACGTAAGCTACATTGCATCCCGAAATATATTGTATTCCCGTGGGGTGGTGTGTTCCAGACGGACACTGGATTAGTGAAACTATACAAAAGCTTGTAAATAAAATATACTATTTCAGCGTAATCTACCCTCGCTAAACGTTACCCACACCTTGGCTTAAGTATCCCTTATCAAGCCTACTTACCCCTGTCCACCCTCCCTTACCTAATTTGAACTCTAATTTATTCCTGTGAGATTAGAAAAAATAATTCATTTAAGTTTTATTTTTTGAGCATTTAAAGGGATTTTGTTACAGTATTTCTATTGTAGCGGACGATAATTTAAGGAACGAAACATAGGTCAAATGTGTATTTAACATGAGCATTCAGACATAAACATAACTACACCTAACATAATTCGATAAAGTATCACTAACATAACCGTGCTTATACCTTACTTTACCGTGTATATATTGTGCTTTTGGTATTTTTTCTATCTAAGTCCGATTTATTTATTTTATTCCTTTACCTATATATATATATATATATATATATATTTATGTGTATGTATGTATGTTTATTTCTAAATGTTTTTATTTAAGTATGTGTATGACTTGTATGTCATTTATGTTGCTGTTTTTTTTTATCTCACCACCTACTCTTTTATTTATTTATTTGTCATTCCTCTACCCAAAGGTTGTCTGAAAGAAATCACTCCTCAGCGATAAGACCGCCTTTTCAGTACCATTTTTAAATTAAGGATTCAATTGTGGACGAAGTATGCTCTAGGACAAAGTTAAGGAAGTTCGCCCAAAATCTGTCGTTGTTCCACAAAATATTGAAACTGCGAAAACTTATAATGCATGATCGACATGTTACGTTTTGCGAGATTCAAGCGACTCTGGGTATTTGTATGACAAGTATGTATTAATAAAATATTACAGGAACATTTTGCTGTAAAAAAAAATTGCCCGCGTCAGATACCGCACAACTGAACTAAGGATCAAAAAGAGGCGCGCATCGAATGGTGCATGAAAATGCTGAAAAATATGACCGTGGTGACTCAAAAGCTGTTCATAATATCTACACAGGTGACGAATCCTGGATCTATGCGTATGATCCCAAAACTAAACAACAATCAACAGTGTGGATGTTTCAAAATAAGCCGAACCCTACGAAAGTACCTAACTCGTGTAAAAAGCACGGTGAAGCAAATGGTGGCTTGCTTTTTTTGTATTTTCATTATTCACCATGACAATGCCAGCTGCCATACATCAGGCTAAACAACTCGATTTTTGAATGGTCAAATAGAAATTAACGGGTCATCCACCATAGCCCTGATTTGGCATCCAATCATTTTTATTTATTCCCAATTGTAAAGAATAAATTACGTGGTCAACGATTTTTGACCCGCGAAGATGCCGTCAACGTGTTCAAAGAACACGTTTTGGAGACACCTCAGTCAGAGTGGAAAAAGTGCTTTAAAAATTGGTTTCTACGTATGCAAAAGTGCATCGATCATCAAGGAGAATATTTTGAAAATAATAAAACCAAATTTATCCCTAACCATTTGTTTATTTTTTCTATTCCGAATACATAAGTTACTCCTCGTATCAATAGTCACGTAACATTATTTTTTAGGAACCTTAAATAAGGTTTTCCATAACCTGAAGCACCTACAGAAATTTGATTTCTGCCTTACAAATTAATTGCCTCAAGCTTCCTTAACTGCGGTAAAAAGTACATTTGATGCTCGTTATTGAATTCTTTCTTCATTTCAATTTATCTTACTTTGCCTTTTATTTAAATTACAAGAGATCGTTTATCATATTGCTAACGAGGCAGATGGTATTTATAATGATGTCACTCGATCCCTATCTTTGAGGTATCACCGTTTGAAGTAGTTTCTTATACTTCGTTTACTTCAGAGGATTTTCTTTTTTCAGTTAAAGATGGTACTCTGATCTTGTCTGCGATCCACAGTTTTCCTCTTACGTAACTTAACCATTTCTATCTCATAATGTATGCCGGGTTTTCAGGAGTTCATTTTAAACAAATCAAATAGTATTTTGAATATGCGCCGTCTAACATTGATATCTCCTTAGCATTGACACAGTGGTCACTTTACTAATATCAAATATTTTGCAATACAAAGAAGAAGAAGAGAGGTAATGTATTGCGAAATATATTAAAAAATATATATTTAAACGGATTATATCACGTTTATTCATTATTTAAATTGTTTTATTTAAATGTGAGACAGTCTCGGAAACTGTTGAAAATATTATGAACATTATTTTACAAATTGTCTTTTAATACAAGCTAATTTTAATAGAGAAGATAATAGAGAAAAACATTGACGAAAGAAGTGCAATATGAAGGCCGAGGATTAATTATTTGGACCAGATAAAGAACATACACAAAACGGGGAAAAATGTAGACATCGCGTCATATCGAGAAATAGGTAAAAGAACTGGCGTTAAGTAGAACGGACTGGAGAACTTAACCGACGAGAGTGAACCTCCTAAATAATAATTATGTATCTAAGAGCTGCTAAACAAATATTCAAATCGGAGTAGAATCTATATTTAAACTTATTGCTCCTAATACAGACCAAACCCGGTATACATAGCGACCCACATACCATACTGACAAGGTTAAACAAGTTGAGACCTTCGTACGGTTGTAAAAATTCTTGGCGAACTCGTTATACATAAACAAAAGAAACCCTTATAAAATCATACTATAATACAATAAGAAATTAGTCGCTGTGTCTTATAATGTAAGAGAAATCTGAAGTAATTAGTTAATGAAAGGCTTCGTCTGTGGAGAGACATTTCCCACTGAAATATACATTTTCACATCCATCTAAAGCAAAAGAGTATATAATACTAGAAACTACAAGGCTGTTAAGACATTTTGTACATTAAAGAAATGGCGAGACGTTCTTTTCATAATTTTTATGTAATTACGTTAATGAACCAAAGACTGGTAATTGTTATAAAATAACCAACCATCACCAACTTTAAGAACAACGAAAGATTTTGACTGCGTATGCCTGAGCTCAATAGAAATTTATAATGTTAACCATATCAATTTATGTGAAAACCGGCAAATAAAAATAAAATTCACTCTGACATTTTGCATTTTTATTTGTAAAAAAACAATAAAAGTAGCTCATATTTAATAATTAAGGCCTTTAAACGTAAAGCTAAAGATTTCTCTTCGAGTGTTTGTTGTGTGATTTTAGTTGGGAATAGCTGTCAAAAACTTTCTGATTCTACTCCATCCACCATGTATGTATGTATATGCAAAAATTGCCCGATTTTATTGGGACAACGTATAAATCGTATAAGTTTAAATAAGAAATAAGAACTATGTCATTGTCGTCTCTTCTCTCAGAATATTAATTATTTTCTTTTTTCTTTTCAGGTACGTCAGCTCTTCTAAGAAAAGTTGGTATTTATTATTTTCACAAAGATTCTTCATTGACTACGCGGTTGGCGTAGTGGTAGTCGAGCTGCCTACTTATATATACCAGGTGGGCCCTGTAATTAATAAATAGCCTAGAAACCTAGTCAGCGCTTGAACGTGCTGTCAACTTTGGTTTCCCACTGGCTAAGTTTCGTCCGTGTCTGTCACAACATTAAGCTCACAAGCAAAACGTCGCTATGATTGGTTCGTAGACACGCACACATAAAACCAAAAGCAGCTTCATCTTTCGCAAATCTATTGTGTGATGACTCTCGGTTCTAGGCGTATCTATTCAAAGAATTTTCAATTCAAATCAAGTATTTTTAGGGTTCGGTACCTCAATCGGAAAAAACGGAACCCTTATAATCCTATACATACACTTTGTTGTCCGTCCGTCTCGTCTGTCTGTCTGTCTGTCAAGACCCTTTATCTCAAGCACGCGTGGAGTCTACGGTCCCTTGAAGCTGTGAAAAAATCAAACATTTACGTTAACGTGAAAACAAGATATGGCCGTTTATGTCGCAAAAAACGTACATTTCGACACTCTCAAGGGTATCAAAATGATAGGGTACTTCCCGATGACCTAGAACTATGAAATTAGGCAGGTAATATTGTCACATACTACAAATACTTATATAAATCTGAAAACTATACATTTGTAATAAAATCATAAAAAATATACTCCTTTTCAATCATCATATTTGGAGAACTCGGTTGCGTTAAGTTTGCATCTCGTTTGTATGCGGCGCGATAAATTTCAGGTACAAACTTAACTCAACCAGGCCAATTAAGATGGGATAAGTGAAAGTTTGTACGGAACAGGCCAGGGCAAATATTTGTGTGATGAACTTGAATATTTGTGCTTGGGTCATGGATGTTATCTATGTATGTATTTATATATTATGTATATCGTCGTCTTAGTACCCATAGTAAAAGCTTTGCTTAGTTTGGGACTAGGTCGATTTGTGTAAGATTGACCCTTAATATTGATTTATTTATTTAATATAAAATACAACATACATACCTGTCATAGCGCATACATGTTGATCAAGTAGATAGTGGGGCTTTTAGCCGCATTTTGCCGCTGACGAAATCGAATAATAATAAACTAAATTTCACTTGGGAACTATGTGTGGTTTTCCCCGTTTCGACATTATTTTATACATACACTTTTCTGTTTTTGTATCTAAAATACCACTAAAATACGCAATGTAAGGAAAATGACATATGAACGACAGAAGTTTGTTTACTATTTATAAGGTGTCTAAGGTTTGATTGCTATGTAAAATTCATAGTGTTAGTCCCCGTTTCTGCTACGTCTCTTCTCTTTCTGCGCAGACGCTAGACTAAAAATTACTATCTGACCCGGATGATGAGATCACGGACAAGCGATGGCCGCCGCGGGCTCCCGAACGGTGCCTCAGCGTAACCTCCGCCGGCGGGGTCCTTAGTTCGCGTTTTTCTCTGCATCCTAACCCGTCTCTCTTTCTCCTCTCCTCCCGCCTTAACCTCTCGTATGCCTAAACACGGATCCGCGTAGGACATTTCAACTTTACGTTAAAATATCAGTTGCTATCAAGTTGATGAGCAAATTTTTGACATGGCATACGAGGGGCTAAGTCAGACTGACATGTTTCAGTCTATTCACGACGCAGTCCATTCGCACAGTGCCCGCGCCCCTGGGTCTTCATTATCATCACCATCTCAACCGAATGAGTTCCACTGATGGATGGAGACCTCAAGGATCTCCATGTAGAATGATAAATAAATAAATATCGGGCAACCTCACACAAATTGATCTAGTCGCAAATTAAGCTCAAGAAGGCTTGTGTTATGGGTACTAGACGACGATATTACGTACTTATTAGATAAATATATACTTAAATATAGCACAACCATGACCCAAGCACCAATATTCGAGTTCATCACACAAATATTTGCCCCGGCCGGGATTCGAACCTGGGACCGCCGGCTCAGTAGGCAGGTGTCTACAAACCGAGCCAAACGCGTCGTCGTCTTGTGGTGCGGAGATAATTCCATTAGTGGGTTATACTCCCACACAAAGTACGACTCACTGGTATTGAGGGCTAAACAGCCCTGATACAGTTCAAGTCATGTCTAAAAAAAAAAGAAACTTGGTCCAACAGATAAAACATCGTCTCTAACTTGGCAACTGCGAAGGCGATTATAGGCCGCTCCTGACCTGAAACGATCACCTTTGATCTTAATTAAAAGCCCAATAACAGGCTCAATTACTTTCAATTCGAGTTTGCTTGTTTTGTGAAGATATCGAAATTGATTTTGAAGTTACTTCTGTAACTTAAAATTCAACAAAGCTTGTTTAAATATTTTCGCATCTATACTATTTCTAATTTTCTGTTGACTTTTCTGTTGTTTTTTATGGAGCCTTTGAACAGACGCTACAATAAAACTATTCGACCACTCAAAAAACATTCTTTTGTTTTCGAATTCTAGATTCGAAAAGCCATATTTTTTTTTAAATTGCGGGAGGTTTGCAATTGACGCGACTTAAAGGCAGCCTTCGTATTTCAGGAAAAATCTTAACAGCACGATGCATGATTTAAATCGCCATCGGTCGGTAAAAAGATATGTGTCCTATCATCACGACAAAACGGCTAGACAGATTTTTATCAATTTTGGTACAGGGTTAGCTGGACATCCAAAGATACACACTGGCGACAGGGCGTGTCTTAACAATCATTGTTCAAATGTGTGAGTTTTAGTCACTACTTTATATAAATGTACTAGCTGTTGCCCGCGACTTCGTCCGCGTGGAACCTTATCTTGAAAATTTTACATGTTTATTATTTTCAGACCTAAGCAATGTTGAAATTACTAAACGTGTTTTATTTTTATTTTTTACGAAATAGTAACGAACCCTCCGACTCGATCTTGGCCTTTTTTTAGTTTTTTTTGGGCTAATTTGCTCTAATTACGCTGTACCATTATGAAATCAGGTAATCTACGAACGAATAGCTTTACGAAACTCGTTGAGTTTAAGAACGACGTTTATAAATTCTTTGATTCGAATAATAATGCCGTTATACAAAGTTTCTAGTACCGCACTCAAAAAAATGTTTGATCTTCATACACATTTTCAACCCCTTTTTCACCACCTTCAGGGCTGAATTTTCAAAAACCCTGAAATTACTTTTCTTGCATTCTAATAATATGCCTTTACACAAAGTTTCAAGTACCGCACTCAAAAAAATGTTTGATCTTCATACACATTTTCAACCCCTTTTTCACCACCTTCAGGGCTGAATTTTCAAAAACGCTGTAATTACTTTTCTTGTATTCTATTGATATGCCTTTATACAAAGTTTCAAGTACCGCACTCAAAAAAATGTTTGATCTTCATACAAACTTTCAACCCCTTTTTCACCACCTTTAGGGTGAATTTTCAAAAACCCTGAAATTACTTTTCTTGCATTCTAATAATATGCCTTTACACAAAGTTTCAAGTACCGCACTCAAAACAATGTTTGATCTTCATACACATTTTCAACCCCTTTTTCACCACCTTCAGGGCTGAATTTCCAAAAACGCTGTAATTACTTTTCTTGTATTCTATTGATATGCCTTTATTTAAAGTTTCAAGTCCCGAACTCAAGAAAATGTTTGATCTTTATAAAAACTTTCAACCCCTTTTTCACCACCTTAAGGGCTGAATTTTCAAAAACCCTGAAATTGTTTTTCTTGCATTCTAATAATATGCCTTTATACAAAGTTGCAAGTACCGCGCTCAATAAAATGTTTGATCTTCATACAAACTTTCAACCCCTATTTCACCACCTTCAGGCCTGAATTTTTAAAAACGCTGTAATTACTTTTCTTGTATTCTTTTGATATGTCTTTGTTTAAAGTTTCAAGTCCCGAACTCAAGAAAATGTTTGATCTTTATAAAAACTTTCAACCCCTTTTTCACCACCTTAAGGGCTGAATTTTCAAAAACCCTGAAATCGCTATTCTTGCATTCTAATAATATGCCTTTATACAAAGTTTCAAGTACCGCACTCAAAAAAATGTTTGATCTTTATACAAACTTTCAACCCCTTTTTCACCACCTTTAGGGTGAATTTTCAAAAACCCTGATTTTTTTTTCTTGCATTCTAATAATATGCCTTTATATAAAGTTTCAAGTACCGCACTCAATAAAATGTTTGATCTTCATACAAACTTTCAACCCCTTTTTCACCACCTTTAGGGTGAATTTTCAAAAACCCTGAAATAACTTTTCTTGCATTCTAATAATTTTGAAATATGTAATATGTCTTTGTACAAAGTTTCAAGTGCCGCACTCAAAAAATGTTTGATCTTCATACACATTTTCAACCCCTTTTTCACCACCTTCAGGGCTGAATTTTCAAAAACGCTGTAATTACTTTTCTTGTATTCTATTGATATGCCTTTATTTAAAGTTTCAAGTCCCGAACTCAAGAAAATGTTTGATCTTTATAAAAACTTTCAACCCCTTTTTCACCACCTTAAGGGCTGAATTTTCAAAAACCCTGAAATTGTTTTTCTTGCATTCTAATAATATGCCTTTATACAAAGTTGCAAGTACCGTGCTCAATAAAATGTTTGATCTTCACCAACTTTATACCCCTTTTTCACCACCTTCAGGCCTGAATTTTCAAAAAAGCCGTAATCACCTTTCTTGTTTGCTAATAATATGCTCATATACAAACTTTCAAGTCCTGTGCTCAGAATTTTTTTTGACCTCGATACAAATTTTCAACCCTTTTTTGACCACCTTCAGGGCTGAAATTTCAAGAACGCTGTAATGACTTTTCTTGTATTCTAATTCTATACCTTTATACAAAGTTTTAAGTCCCGCGCTCAGAAAAAGGTTTGATCGCCAATTCGCAATATAAACTTTCAACCCCTTTTTAACCCTTGTAGAGGACGAATTTTTGAAAACGCTGAAATTACTTTTCTTGTTTTATAATTATATGCCTTTATACAAAGTTTAAAGTTCCACGCTCAAGAAAAGGTTTTATCTCCATACAAACTGTCAACCCCTTTTTAACCACCTTAGGGGATGAATTTTCAAAAACGCAGAAACTCCTTTCCTCCTATTTTATTTGCATAACTTTTAACGAAGTTTGAAGTTTGTAGCTTAAAATTAAATTTGAACCCCAAGACGAACTTTCATCCCCCTTTTAACCCCCTTAGGGGTTGAATTTTATAAAACCGTTAAATTAATGTTATTTTGTTATTATTATATATGCCTTAATAAGAAGTTTCAAGGAATTTGTAATGGACTCAAACTTTCAACCCCTTTTTAACCCTTTTAGGGAACGAATTTTTAAAAACGCTGAAATTACTTTTCTTGTATTCTAATAGTATGCCTTTAAACAAAGATTCAAGTCCCGCGCTCAAAAAAATACTTGATCTCCATACAAACTTTCAACCCCTTTTTTACCACCTTACGGGATGACTTTTTAAAAACGGTGAAATTAGTTTTCTCTTATTTTATTTTAATATCTTTTTTACAAAGTTTCAAGTTCCTAGCTTTAAAAAAAACTTGTACCCCATACAACCTTTCATCCCCTTTTTAACCCTCTTAGGGGTTGAATTTTTCAAAATCGCTTCTTATCCCTAGCCCACGTTATAAAAGTAACCTACTGTGAAAAAATCAACTCTCTAACATTAGTAGTTTCGGCTGTGCGTTGATGAGTCAGTCAGGACTTCTTCATTTATATATATAGATTACAATCAGTTTGTTCACTCTATTTTTGGTTCAATGGGAATATGAGTGTATCGTGCAGTCCTGTTTCGCTCAACTTGTGGTTCCACATAATACCAGCCGTCAAGTCACCCCCGTGGTTTGGCAATGTGCTGAGTGGACTCCTTTTTCGCACACTACTTATAATTTTTATGTTATATATAATATGTAATACTAATTGCGGCGAAATAAATTTTCTTTCTTTCTTTCTTTCTTTCTTTCTTTCTTTCTTTCATTGTTGCTGCCTCGCTATCGGATTTCGATACTGATAAATTGACGTAGTTTTAACTCACCTCTGTTTCACAACTCCTCGCTCCTATTCTATTCGTAGCGTCGAACACAGAGTATTGGAATGCCTCGTCCTTTGTTTAGGGCGCCATGCCAGTCTGGCGCTATCTGTCGGTCATAATTTCTTCTTCTGGACGAATTTTAACCCATTTTAGTACACGGATAGCTACACATCCAGAGAAGGTTAGGATACTTTTTATCCGACTACAATAAAAAAGAGTGGAACTGTAAAAAATATTCGACAGTAATTGAAATCGAAGAGGAAGATTTTTTTTGTACTTTAATCTACTCACTCACATACTTTTGAAACCAAGCCGTAGAGTTAGCCAAGGCTAAGGGGCTTGGGCTTTTCCTGGGATCTGACTAACTTTTTTTACAGCGACATTGTTATGAGCATTTGTGAGTCTTGGCCGCCAATTTATATGAAATGTTTTTTTACACACACACAATAGTACATAAAATAATTTCAGACGTGTGAGACCAACCACGTTAACCACGAATTACATTACATAAGTAGATTTACATTACATAACTTTTTTTATTAATTAAATTTACGTCGATTTGATCTGGATTACTAACTTGATTGTTTTTATGCTAGTTTTAATTTTGTATTATCAAGTTTTTATTTTTTATTTTTATTAGATTACTAGCTGTGCCCCGCGGTGTTACCCGCTCATCCCACGGGAACACTACATTTATACGGGATGAAAAGTATCCTATGTCCTTCCCCGGGACTGAAACTATCTATATACCAAATTTCATCTAAATCGGTTCAGCGGTTAAAGCGTGAAGAGGTAACAGACAGACAGACAGACAGACAGACACACTTTCGCATTTATAATATTAGTATGGATATTGACATTGCATATTTTTAATAATGGTATCACCTGTTATGATATAAATAATTTTGCTAATGAACCTCGAAATTTATTATGTTAATTATGTAATAATTTTTATTCGTTTTTTTAATATAATAAGTACCTATCTATATTATTCTCTCTTTTCTTTTCGTGTTTGAAATTTTTAATTGATATTTTGTGTTAATGCCTATTTAGCTTATCTATCGCATTGGAGCTGCCTGTAATCATAGATTTAAGTTATTGAATATAGGAATAAATAATTAAATAGAGCGCAAGTAACAATGCAATGGGTAAAATGTTTTTGGTGCTATTTATACCAATAAATGACAGAATACATTATTGCTCATGATATGCATGCCACACACAATGTGTATGCCTTTCGGCGCCTCATAGTGAGACACATGTAAAAATTGTAACACCTTTTGACCTATTTTGGACAAATAAAATATATTCTTATTCTTATTCTCTGTATGTCGCACCTGCTCACGGGACAATAGTGTCCCGGACCTTTGGGAGGCGTGCACGGAGCCGAAGCCAACATGTAGAGGCCCTTTCGACAATTTAATGGAATGTACGGTGTACGGTGTACATCGAGCGGATGCTGTCCCTATCCGTGTCATAGGACGCACACAGAGACAGCGCCCGCTACGTGCAAGAACTATTGATGGATATATGGAATCTAAATACAAATTGGGCTATGGGAATGAAATGGAGCACTTGTTAATGGGCTATGGATTGAGACTATCGGGCGTCTACCAGGAAAAAAGTCTCACGTGTAATGGCACTAGTAGACGATGACTCGCCTCCCGCTAGATGGGCCCCCACAAAATAGCGACACATAGAGTGGCCGAAGGGCAACACCGGTGCGAAAGGCTAAGGGCGGAGAGGTGTAATACTGGGCTTTAAACCGGAGCCAACTAACCCCTTACGTTTCCACATCCACCCCCGAGCCGCAACTCTCGCGACTCCACTCTGTCCGACCGGTTAAGGCAAGACAGAGGCGGAGGCCCCGACCCGTCACCCCCCGTCAGGATCCCCTAGGAGCACTCAGGTACGTGGGGTCGCTACCCCCCAACAGCTCGCCATAAGCTGCCCTGCGTGACTGATTGCGCTGGTAATACCAGCGGGCGATGGGGTCGTCACATCCCTACGCCTTACTCTTATTATTAAAGGTTAAGCTACTTATAGACGTCATCCTCAATTAATTCTTCTTACTCAAGTTAATTAAGCCGGGAAGCTCTGAAACACGGCAGAGAATTACTAATAATAATTAATTAACGCGAGACCGTCATTAATCATAATGATGTCATTAATTGCGGGTCGTTACTTGAATTAACGGCTGTTAAGATGAAATAACTACTTAGGGTTGCTTACAGTTAATAATTAAAATAAACAGTGATACAGAAAGCGCAGAATATAAATATAAATCTCAAACATGCAATGAAATATCGTCATAACGTGCGTTATAACAGGCTTCGAAGTGTCACGTTTCGGGTCGGGCGGAACAACTCGAGAGAACTGTAAAGGAATTTCATACAAAATTGAAGGCTAAGCCGCGATGTGTTTTTAGGGTTCCGTACCCAAAGGGTAAAAACGGGACCCTATTACTGAGACTTTGCTGTCCGTCCGTCCGTCCGTCCGTCCGTCTGTCACCAGGCTGTATCTCAAGAACGGTGATAGATGAAATTTTCACAGATGATGTATTTCTATTGCCGCTATAACAACAAATACTAAAAATAAAATAAAATAAATATTTAAGGGGGGCTCCCATACAACAAACTTGTTATAGATTATATATGATTATTTATATAATCTATAACAAGTTTGTTGTTATATATGATTATTTATATAATCTATAACAAGTTTGTTGTATGGGAGCCCCCCTTAAATATTTATTTTATTTTATTTTTAGTATTTGAACCCTTCATGCGCGAGTCGGACTCGCACTTGCCCAATTTTTAAACATGGCGTTTGTGTTCATGAACAGGCTAAACAGCTGTTTTTTAGTGGTGTATTATTTTTATTTCATTGCACATGTTTGAGTAAAGCACTATACATGTCTTAGGCGTCAAAGGCTTGGTGACTTCGTATCACTATCCACTAAATCGTAGTCTATACTATACCTACTCACCCGGCAAGGACTTCATTCTCAGTGTCTGCAGTAATGGTACTATTATGCTGTTTTCTTGAATGAAGTGGGTTTTATTATAACAATAATTACAGCATTTCATCATTATGACGTCACTAATCTGCAAGCGGCCAACTAACGACCCTAATTAGCCCCTAATCGAGGCGAAACGACAATTTCCGTCCAATATTTTACACCTGATGTCGACTAATGGGCCATTTTCTTTTTTTCCTCTTATCGGGAGAGATTTCTTTTTAATTATGGTTCCGAAATATCACGCGGTGGCGGCCAACCGAGTATTGTCAGTGCTCGGTTGGCGCCGCCACGACTGATCGGCTCTCCTGATAATGAATCGCGCGCCGATTCAAAATATGTCAAGCGATATTCGACTTCTACGACGTGAGTAAACCGGTTTTGTAGGTATTTTAATATGACTCACGGTAGTTTTATATGTAAACTTTAATTTCTTTATTAGTTACTTAATCAAAAACTAGTTTTCGTTCCGTTATTTTTTTTTTACCGTTTTCGGTAATTCTTTGCATGTCCAGCTATCTTTGTAGCGAAAGTTTCGGTACTTTCAGGAAACTATAGGTCTTTTTTCTGTTCTTGTAATCCTATACTAATTGTTTGTGTATGACTGTTTGTTTCTTAATAAAAAAAAAAAAAGAAAGTTTGTGAGTGTGTTTTTGTGTGTTCCTATGTATGTTTGTTAAGTAGGTACTTCTTTACGCTTAAACGGGATCAATTTTGATTATGACATGTACAGTCAACCAATTTGATTTCTAGGCCCCTATAGAACCTTGTCACATTGCCAATGATTGAGATTTCAAGCGGCGCTCATATTGACGTTCACTGTGACAAGGTACGAAATGCCCTAGGAATCAAATTTGTTGACTGTCCATGTTCAAAGCCTAATACCGATACAGGAACAGCTGTTACCACAAAATTGACTGCAAAATCATTTTAAACGTGCAATTTCCTGTAATTATTGACGTCCTTACATTCAGTATGGAGATTCCCTGAAAACTCCGTTAGACGACGCAAAAAACTCAAAGGGTTGCTAATCGAATCTAACCGTCAAAGTGCAGGGGGGTAACTCTATTACACGCCGATACAGGTCCTAAAGGATACTGAAAATAATCTAGAATCGACTGGGTTTAGCGCATCCTTTCAGATTGAGCGAGCGAGTCTTCATTTCAGCTTGGCCTTTTTTTTTATTAATGTTGATTTACGGCTGTTCTCGTTTAGATTTTGTTTTGTCATGAAAATTTGTAAATAGGTTCGATAAGTAGGTTTACCTATAGATGTTTTTTTTTTCGATTCCGATTTTCGAAATTCTTTTTTCGGAGTTGAGAACGTTAAAAATTACACAGAGCCGTTTCGACACAAACCATAATCCATTTTTTTTTGTACAACTGGCGGCAAACCTTCTTTTCTTATAATTATCGTGTTACCATAAACCGGCAAATAATCACAATCAGTGACGTAGGAAGCCTCACTAGCCGTGACATACTTTGTATTCTATACTTCCCATCGCCCTTTAGAAACCCTATATGTTAATTGTAATATGATTTTCTGTCTCATGTTATTCACCTTTCACCTTTTAGCGGGTGACAAATATCAGCACTCATGCGCGACATAATTCAGATAAGGGAGACGCACAGAATGCCATTATAGGCGACATCAATCATCTCAGGACGCGCAGACGGGCGGTTTACTAGCGGTTTTTAAACGCCCCTATATTTACGAAGGCCGTTTCATACGTTTTTTAAAAAACTTTGTATAAGACCTTTTGACGTGACAACGTCTTAAATTAGGTTGCGGCTCGGAGTCACTCATGAAAAAGTGTAACGCCCGCTCATGTCTGATGAGGGCTGGTTGTCCCGCTAAAACTCGAGAACGGCTGAACCGATTTGGCTAA
The DNA here is from genome assembly GCA_947623375.1 of Apotomis capreana. NCBI lineage: Eukaryota > Metazoa > Arthropoda > Insecta > Lepidoptera > Tortricidae > Apotomis > Apotomis capreana. The sequence continues at coordinate 8,841,902 of OX392520.1, forward strand.
TTTTAGTATTGAAATATTCGTGGAAGTCAAGGGAAGGTTTAAACGGTGAGAAAATATTGAATAAATGAGTGGAAAATAATAAAAAAGATAATTTTATATTCCCATACAAATACAAACTGTTCGTACTTACCTGTCAAACATATGATGTTTGTTCCGTCGGTTCGGTATTTTTAGAATAATTACATGTAGATCTAGACTAAATAAGGGTTTGGGATCGACAACATACATGCATAATAGTCTGATTATCGCATATTTAGATTTAAAACATGTAAAATAATGACACTATAATGACATTAATGACACATGTGATGGGTGCGTTCAGAAAGTAGGTAACACTTAAAATGTTGTTAGGGAAATTGTGAATGGATATGATCCAAATAAATATTCTACCGAGAAAAAGACGTTGTCACGTAAAATCTTCCTTCGCCCGTAAAACCGACTTTACAGGCAACCATTTTTTTTTTGATAAATGGCATTGACACTGGCTGGGACAATCGTTCAAACGAAAAATGTCCAAGATTTAGCAAAAAAAAGCAACAAATTGTCATTTTAACCATTGCTTAACTGTGATTAAATTATACGTTTTTGACTACTATGGCAAAATTTAAATTTCATGCCGTTATTATTATTAAATACTTTTTGGAAACTCGCTGGAAAAAATGTTTGTCCCTCCGAGGAGCTTATGTTGAGGAATAGATGTAATTTGTATACAAAAAGTATGTATGTTACTTTACAAAACTTATCATCGTATGTAGAAAATCATGATATGCCCGAGATTATCGTCATTATAAGACTGTATAAAATCCGTCCAGCTGTTTCGGCGTGATGGGGGTTTTTTATCAACAGAGGGCGCTGGATAGATGGTGCCACGCTGTTACATCGCGCTAAGGCGCATTAAGGGCGCGTTAAGGGGCTCCCAGCAAAAAAATACGATTTTTCCTGGTTTTTGCTGTGTATCTATTCCTTGGAATCGAGAAAATAAGTTCCAAACCATGTACAATTATATAGTTCAGTTTCTATTTAACACTTTTTCGTATTCAGAAATTTGAATATATTATTATGTATTTAATTATGAATTTTTACACACAGGTCTATAAAAATAAATATTAGGTACGTATCTAGATGTATCAATAAAGCTTTAATAATCGACTCAAAACCTATGCCTGATTGTTCATTATAAAAACGCCCACGCTACGTAAGCCTTTTCTTTAAGTTAAGTTATAATTTTCATATTTTACCTACCTGCAATAATGATTTCTGTCCATAGAAAACGGACTTTCAATACAGGGTGAATTCTATGTCGTAAACAGAAATATGTGTTCCTTACTGTTTAACCTTAGTTTAAAAATGTGGACGTGACAACACGCGAAAACATGTAAACGTTTAACGTTAAAAAAAATGTTTTAAATTTACTGAGTGTCATGGTCACCCTAATTGGTAGGTTAAACTGTCATAGACCGTACCGACCAAGTCTGTCGAATAGGGTGACCATAAGGTTGATGTTAATGCTATTTAAAATTATTATCAATAAAATTTAATTGTTTGCTTCTAGAATAGGCTAGTTGACTCATGTCAAATTGTAATATACTAATGTTTATTCCGTATAGTATTTAGCAAAGGATTCCATATTTTTCAATTCATAAAAGTGAAAGATGGCTGAAAAAATTGAATTTGAAAATATGTTTTTAATCTGTATTTTGAAATGCTTAAAATGCTGTCCGCCATTTTCGCTTATGATAGTGACGTGATAGGTCCTGTAAAGATAACTGAAAGTCTACTTTGACGACTTCGAATAGTGCCGTCCCTCTCGATCTCCTGTCAAAGTAAATTGGAGTGAGCGGAATGGCACTACTTATACGACAATTGAATTTCGAATATTTACACGTAATTCCACGTCACGCCACAGATTAGGAACAGGCAAAAATGGCGGACAGCGTTTTTGACTGTTCATGAAATTTCTAATTTTCAATTGATAAAATTTAGCTTTCTAGCTTTCACAAAAAAGAATTTTTTTTCAGAGCTAGTAAGATCATTATTAACCATTTTAAATATATTTCAAAACTGGGTCTACTAGCCTATTAATGCAATGAATTTGCCTAAAAAATGGACTTAGGTTTCACCCTGTATATTAGGCGTTTCATAGCAAAATTCGTACCTAGCCTAGCTGAGATCGCAAACAACTCAGTAGTAAATATTTGGAAGGCAATTTTGTTGGCATTCTTCCAATGTGATTGAACTGAATGGAAGACAGATATCTCCATAGCTATAAGTTAATCATTGTATCAGATATTCGCTGCTTTCTGTATCACTTTGTATCAATTTTGTATCATTTGTTGATAGGTTACAAAGTGATCAAAGGGAATGGTAAAATTAATATAGCGTTATATTGTAACAATATTGTGAAGCTACGTATTACTGATGGCGAAACAGTTGCTCGTTTGCTTGCTTTATTGTTATGACGAGCGAGCGAAACGAGCGAGGCTTCTCCATTTCAGCTTAGCCAAAACTTCTTTCGTATCTTAAAATTCCGGATGTTTGGATGTTTGGCTGTTCTCGCCTGCATTACATAACTGATTCTCGTGGAATTTTGTCAGCAGTTCCATAATTCCATTTTATTTATGGACATAATTTTTCGATTATTTTTCATAATGAGCGATACGGTTGGAAACAATCATTTTTAAAAGTCACGAGGTCTATAGCTCGTATATCGGTGTAACTCGGGCGTCGGTGACCTTGTAATGCCGAATCCTTCGACGAGGCATTCACGTGAATGGCTTTCACCCCCGCGCGCGTCCCGCACTCGACCGCGCTCGCCCCTCGACACGCACATATAGCCGCGAGTTTTGTTACTGCACACAAGTGTCGCTGTCGTTTCTTTTTACGTTAGTATATATATTATTTGGTTACGGGCCGACCGCGACTTCGCTCTTAGCGGCCAGTGGCAGCGGTGCGCGGCACGTGTGTCTCGCTCACTCGTGTGACCGCCTCTCGGATCTCTCGCTCAATCGCTCGCCGCGCCGCTTGCTGTCGACTTCACCGTAATCGAGCAAAAAGATACGATGAACTTTTTTGGCTTCAAACGAGCACCGAATTTGCACGCACTAAAGCGTAAAGTGGAGCTGTTTGGTACACGCTGTTTAAGGAGTCAGTCTTGGCAATAAATATCAATCACTTATTAAAAAAACACATATTTAAGATTTAAATAAAACTATTTAAACGGAGTATATCGCGTATATTATTTACGAGTATTTGAGCCAATGACATTTCGGTAACTTTAAATAATTAATACACGTGATATCATCCATTTAAATCGTTTTATTTAAATGTGTGACAGTCGCGGAAACCGTAGAAAATATTACATATTTAAGATTAAACCATTAATTTAAAAAAAATTGGGCAAGTGCGAGTCCGAGTCGCGCATGAAGGGTTCCGTACCTATACATATATATATATATATATATATATATATAATCTATAACAAGTTTGTTGTATGGGAGCCCCCCTTAAATATTTATTTTATTTTATTTTTAGTATTTGTTGTTATAGCGACAATAGAAATACAAATCATCTGTGAAAATTTCAACTGTCTAGCTATCACCGTTCTTGAGATACAGCCTGGTGACAGACGGACGGACGGACGGACGGACAGCGAAGTCTCAGTAATAGGGTTCCGTTTTTATCCTTTGGGTACGGAACCCTAAAAATGCGTAACCTGGTTGAAGAGACCGGGAATCGAACCCGGTACCTCTGGATCACCGGTACAGCGCGGGTAATCAAGAGGTGCCGGGTTCGACTCCCAGTCGACTCGCCGACTCCCTCTTCCACCAAGTAACGCATTTCAATTTATCTTTGAGCTTTGATCTTTGTATCAATGGTTTAATATAAAAAATGTGGTGTGTACCCACATAAAAAAATGAGACATTTCAAGTTTCATAAATTTACATTTAAGATTGTAAAACATACTCCTAATATTGAGAAAAAAACCAACTCATGTTCTTAAGCTCCCCTTTTACTCCCGTCACGGCTGATCGATAACGATACACCTGCCTAGTCTTATAATATTAAAGGGGCTATCAATCATGATACGTTATTACGAGTTTTACTCCCTTGTGCGAAAAAATCGTCTCTTTATGAGGTCTATTGGGTCTCATGATATTGTCAACTGGTAGAGAATGCATCATGGTGGTAAGTCCGCCATTTGAACTTTTTTGTAACGTCCAATAAAGTTTAAATAAATAGTTATATCTTGTATGGAAACCGTTGGCTAAAAGCGATAAAATATCTAATAATAGTCAGTATTTGACCAATTTATCAAACTTTTTAATATAATATACCTCTTTGGATCGGAATGTCAGACACAGTTAAAAATTAAAAACAAATTGAAAAGTAAAAAGCACTAGCGTGGAAAATTAGTACTTTACGCGCATTTTGAATGCTTAGAAAACGCTCTTTTCGAGCACATGCAATGTAAAGAGTATTTGTAGTACAAGATTAATGAAATTAGTTTTAGTTTAACTATTTTTTTCCCATGGTAATAATTGAGGTGTGCTAAAAGTCAAATTAATGGTAACCTAACTGAACTTTTATATTCTTGGGAATATTATAATACAATACAAAATGCTATATTGCACACCAAAAAAGTTTACAAATGAAACACGGATACAAATACAATAATTTTAATAACGGCAGACAACAGGCGGTCAATAATATTAAATAAATAAACACGTATCGGACAATCTCACAGAAATCAATCTAGTCCCACTATAAGCTCTAACTTAGGCTTGTGTTATGGACACTAGACGATGATAAACATACTTATATAGATAAATACACACTTAAATACAAATAACATCCATGACGCAGGCACAAATATTCGAGTTCATCACACAAATATTTGCCCTTGCCGGGATTTGAACGCAAGACCGCGGGCTCAATAGGCAGCTGCTTTACCACTGCACCAACTGTATCGTGAAATAATAAATAAGAATATTCTGTAGTCATTAACGATTTAAGCCCCTATCACGTTTTTGCACTGACAAGTCATAAGCCTGGTTTAAACATCTCAAAGTTATTCCGCATGATAAAATTTGCGAGAAGTTATGGGTTTCATAAAAATACTCGACTTAACCGTAGTTTCGCTTTTCCTAGACTTATTCATGAATAGAAAGTGAGGAAGAATCAGCAAAAAAGTAGTTCAAGTACGGTCAACACCAAATGTGGGTCACGAATGTGTTCCATAATTTTATTTTCATTTACGTAATGCATTACATTTCTTTGCAATTTTTTGTTAGGATTGCAACAGTCAATCGCTATCTTTGACTCCTGAAGCTGAAAACAGGGTATTATAATTTAGTTTATCGTGTGTGTTTGTATATATGTGCATCTGTCTGTTGTAGTTCCCAAACGAATGTACTTTTTGCTAGTCTGTTACTGTGTAATAGGGTGTTGCTTAAAAATTAACTTTCAAAAAGTCATTGTCTCACCCCGCCATTATGTTCTAGTACAGTAAACGGCGATAAAGTTTGCACATCGATCTTTGGAAAGAGGCAATCGGCTAATTTCGACTTCGTATAGCGATATCTGTGTCGCACATACCATGACGTTTGTTTTGTCAGTCGTGGTTCAAATGCGAGAGAGTGCAGTCGCATATCCAAGTCAATATATATATAGAGTTGCTAAAACTTACACAAAATTTAATTTGTACTATGGCATCTATAGGGAAAAAAGATAAGCCGTTACTTGTTTATAAATATTTTGTAACTGAAGCCGACCAATTTAAAAAACATAAGAATGTTAATGTAAGTAATTACACTTTTCGTCGATCTTTAAACCCACATTTAAGTATCCTAGTAGTATAACATCAGTTGCTAATGCTCAGTCAACCCCTTTTAAAAATGTGGGCCTGAATATATATGTGTACATATTATTTTTACCCAACAAGAACATTATAGCAATAACTATATACAATTACATCGAGTTTTACACCTCTATAAATACCACGTGAAATCAAAACAAAACAACAATAAAGTACTTAGTTCTAAATTCAAATTCTGATGAACGACTAATCTAATAATTGATGTACATGGAAATTAGCATTCGTTTGTATTCGGAAATGCGATGATTGCCGATGTGCATTCTTTATCGCCGTTTACTGTACCCTGATTAACGGATGCTAGTTTTTTTTTTTTCTTATATCAATTTTAGAGGTCGCTACCGCTTGATAAAGTTTTCGAAAAAACATAATTCAGGTTTCAATATGACAAGCTTGGCAGTCACTATTTTATATTTATTTTACTTCTATAACGTTTGTCGATTGCTTGGGAATCCCCCTTGATCGATACATACCCCTCGCCCCCCGGCAGGCCGCGTTAAGATAAGCAATCGGTCGAGTTTAGAGTGCACTGCACCCTAATGCGAAAAAATCTACTTTAGTGTCATAAAAATTGAAATTTTAATTTTCTTTTATTAATTATCATAATTTTAATTAATTTTAATAAGAATGTATGTAAATTATATTTGTTTATTTGTACATGTTTAATTTTATTGATTTTCGAAAATTTTGACAGCTGGTAGCGACCCCTAAAATTGGTTTAAAAAAAAAGCAAAAAAACTAGCATCCGTTAATAGGGGTCGTAGAACAAAATGGGGGGGTGAGACTTTAAGATTTCAGTTTTTTTCCTTTTTTCGCCATATAAGCAACACCCTACTGTGTAAACATTCTTTTACCCACCCCAATGCCTGAAGTCCCGAAATCCTGCATATGCTACTGCTCAAGGCCTCGCCAGTTTCAATGTGACCGAGTCCTGGATAACAGAATGGACCGCTGCTACTGCTGGTTCTCACGTGGCAACCATAGATCCGTGGTGTCGCTTAGGAGGCCTTATTCCTTTTAAAATGCTGATTGTTTTAGTCATTTTTCTCTATGATCAAACATGTTTCTTAACCTATTATTGATGTTACTACCTAGAACAGGGCTATGGAGATTTTTGGATAAATATTTGAAACCTACAGTTTGAATTTTTCAATGATAATTTTTGTTTCAAAAACTACTTGAAGTTGACAAAATTCACGCGTAAAATTCGTTTTTTCAACTTATGTTCTACTGCACGCAATGAGAGCATGAAATAGCTATGTTACTACCTAGAACTCGGGGAAAAGTATCATTTACTTCAAAACGTTGGTTGATTTTATCGATATATTTATCAAAATATGAAAAAAAAAATTAAAAGGAATAATGTCTCTTAAATTGACTTAGTATGGGTCACGGCCGCTGCAATTACTTTATACATAAATGGGGGTGGAAAGACTGCGAGTGTGGCGAAGAAGACTAGGGAGCATATATAATTCAGCGATTCTGCATTCACACTCGGGACCTCAAAAGACCCGACGCAATTGCGTGGCTCAACACACTGAATGTTAACATCTATCTTCAGAAATTTATGAAACATGTAATGTCTCGTTTTTTTATGTGGGTATACGCCACAATTTTTAGGGTTCCGTAGTCAACTAGGAACCCTTATAGTTTCGCCATGTCCGTCTGTCTGTCTGTCTGTCCGTCCGCGGCTTAGCTCCGTGATCATTAGTACTAGAAAGCTGAAATTTGGTATGAGTATGTGTATGTATCACGCCGACAAAACGGTAGAATAAAAACTAAAAAAAAAAATGTTTCGGGTACCTCCCGTACACCTGAAGTGGGGGTGTTTTTTTTTTAGTTCCAACACTAGTGTGTGGGGTGTCTTTGAATAGGTCTTTTAAAAATAATAGGGGTCTCCGAACATTATTTTTTGAAAAAGTCAGCAGTTTTGTAAATATTCGCTTCGAAAATAAAAAAAATAGTGTTCCCCCCCTCTAACTTTTTAACCATGGGTCAAAAAATTATGCAAAAATTCATGAAGATGGGGCCTTATAAGTACTTTCAATGAAAACTATATTGAATAAAATCGTTCGAGCCGTTTTTGAGTAATCGCAAAAATTCATAATTTTCTTTAAAATATATGATGTAAGTGCCGCGCGATGTCCTTACATTTCGAACGTTATACATATTGGTTAAGTGCCATACTGTATCAAAACATTTCGCTCAATCTGGTGCGTATATTCGATAACTTCCAGATGGCAATAAGTAGTTACTGTTACTTTGGCGTTTACGACCTTTTATAGAGCTTGAAATCTTTCTCGTACTTTAAATGTTTCTCGTAATTTTCGTCTATTGTGAAGGATGGGCAACTACGGAACCCTACACTGAGCGTGGCCCGACATGCTCTTGGCCGGTTTTTATATTAAACCATTGATACAAAGATCAAAGTTCAAAGAAAAAATAAACGGAAAACGGAGTGCGGAAAGGTTAACGCACTGTACCGGCAATCCAGAGGTACCGGGTTCGATTCCCGGTCACTAACACCAGGTAACTCATTTAAATTTTTCTTTGAGCTTTAATCTTTGTATCAACGGCTTACCTAACTTTAGTTTAATTCTGTGACATTGCAATTTTAACTAATTGCCTATATTTTATTTTAGTAAACGCCGTACGATAAATTAAACTGTGTAAACGAACTTTTCCTTTTGAGGTAGGTACGGAATCCAAAAAAAAAACGAAAGTTTCTTGAGAACTTTTTAAAAGTCAGTTGACATTAAGAGGGTAGTTCTCTATGTCAATTGTTCAATGGATTATAGATATATAGTTTCTAAAGGCAGGTTTGTTACAATCTGACATATGAAACGGGCAAACCAACTTACATGTTTATTGTGACATTTAGAAAATACTAGAAGGTGCTCGCGAACTTAATCCGCGCAGAAATAAATGGGTTATGATTTTTGCTTTTGTTTACATAACTAGGGCGGTGAATTCGTGAATGTCCCAGATCGCAGGTATTTGCGTGCCATAATTATGCGATCTGGGGCTTTACAAATTACCGCCCGTGATTTGGTTAAAGTTTTATGTCTCGCCTTGGCTAGGAAGTGAGATTTTCTGGCCAATATAATTCACTATCGGCCTAGGCGAGACGTAAAAAGATTCTTACCGTGATATCAGAGAGATACATAATGGAAATAGGATCCTAACCTAGAACACGCACCACTAGGTATGCTAGGTACGCACGTGACTACCTATCAGAAAATAAATATGTCTAAGCGAAGTACGAGATGTTGTAAAAATATTCATTCTCACATTTACTCATTTTTTTTATTTTCATAGGCAACTGGCAACGTTCTGTAAATCATACATAATAACTATACTCGTATTTTTACCCTTTTGTTATTACCTACATCTACCCTTTTACCAACTTCACAGCGTAACTCAAACTCCCTGATAATTTAAAGCCGCCCATCACTCTCTCTATCAAAAGGTTTTCCTTTTTGACGTGTCAAATTTTCAACTCAGAATCATTAAGACACATGTATTGAAAAGATTTATGGGATATACGCCCAAACGCTTCTGAGACACAGCGTTGCTGCGCAAAGTTAAAATCGCTTAAGTTCGAAAGAAATCATTGAGGCATTATATATTTTCTTACTAAGAAGGTAGAGTATTAAATTGACAGCACGAAAGCTTTTCTAATACCCTACATAATATCATTTATAGAGGATGATGTATGGTACCTGGATCCTGAATTTGTGATTGATCAGTATACATTATGGTGTAATAATGAAAGAATGAACTTTATTTTGTAAGTAGGCACAAGGGCACTTACATGTTTGAGCGCGTCGAAAAAATTTGCACCTGGGTTAGGTTTCCTAGGATACCGTTGCGATACCCATACAAGGCGAAAAAAAAAACATATTCATATTTTAATTTTTTTAAGCTACAGAAAAATCCGTATATTTTTTCTAGGAATGAAAAAAGATTATTCCTACATATAAACAAAAATTCAAGTGTTTATTTTTGTTTTTAATTTTCTTCATCCCCCATTCCTTCCCCAAATAAATAATATGTTCAATGTCCGTTGGACCGAACCCTAGGCCGCGTTATGAGCTGCACATGTGCAGTGCACAATGGTCGGCTGTCGCTGACTCGCGGATAAAAAGCGGGCTTTGTCCGCGCGGTCAATGGAGTGAGAGGGCAGTTAAAATGTCTCCCTTCTTGAAATTGATACTTAAAAAATACAATACAATATAAAAAAAATTGCCAGAAAAAATGCTTAAAAATTAACATTTTTAGAGTTTGTGCGTACTTTGACGGCTTAACGAAGTGGTCGTCATATTGCTTTAGTCATGACGTCATTCGGCTATGTAGACAAATGCGCCGATACGGTGACGTGTGCTTGTCTGTGGCATCGTACCTCCCAAACGGATAAAATTTAATGTTTTTTTATCATCGAAATAATAACATGTTGAATGTCCGTTGGACCGAACCCTGGTCCGCGTTATGAGCTGGAGAGTGTGTACGACACAATGGTCGGCTGTCGCTGACTCGCGGATAAAAAACGGGCTTTGTCCGCGCGGTCAATGGAGTGAGAGGGCACTTAAAATGTCTCCCTTCTTGAAATAGCTACTTAAAAAATACACTTTAATGCGTATTACACCCATTTTTGAGAAGTGTCTCAAGTAACACATTTTTTGAACCATTGATACAAAAATCAAAGCACTGGCGGAAAAGACCGAGAATCGAACCCGGTAGCTCTGGATTACCGGTCCAGCGTGTTGTGTTCTGCCAGGTTACGCATTTTAATTTTTATTTGTGCTGATCTTTGTATTAATTGTTTAATAAAAATTGTAATCCGTTTAAATTTGTCCGTTGAAACCGAAGAAAATATTAGATAGAGTGATTTAAGAGAAAGGTTTATATATATATGTATAATACGTGCGAAACCGGGGCGGGTTGCTAGTATTATTTAGATAAATATCTGAATATTGTTTAATTAAATAATATTCACAGTACCTATTGTACGTCGAGCATTCCCCAGAACGATACAAAGCTCACGGCAACATTTTAGCGGCCATCTTAACTGCGGGGCTCGGATTACTCGAACCGTAAAATTTCCTACCCACTTTTTTCCGAGAAATTTCTCGTCTCACCTATTTATGATACTTGTTGTGATTTCATTTAGAAACGAAATCGAGATTAGGGGCTCATACAAAAAAGGAGTTTAATAAGAGGCCTTATTCCTTTTAAAATGCTGATTGTTTTAGACATTTTTCTCTATGATCAAACATGTTTCTAAACATATTATTGATGTTACTACCTAGAACAGGGCTATTGGGATTTATTGGTATATATTTGAAACCTACAAATTGAACTTTCATTGATAATTTTTGTTTCAAAAACTACTCGAAATTGACAAAATTCACGCAGATAACTGGTTTTTTCAACTTATTTTCGACTGCACGCAATGAAAGCATGAAATAGCTATGTTACCTAGAACTCGGGGAAAAGTATTATGTTCACTTCAAAAAGTTGGTTGGAATCATCAATATTTTTGACAAAATATGAAAAAAATAAATTTTAAATGAAATAAGGCCTCTTAATAGCAGTGGTCGGGACGCTAATTCGACCGTTCATTGCGGTATCGCTAAACGAGAAATCTCCCGGTTATACAGGATGATCGATCCCAATGAGTCAGTAGGGAGAAAACGAAAACTATAAGACATAGGTAATCTGTTCTTAGGAACCATGGCGTCGATTATACATAATTTCATAAATAAATAAATAAATATTAAGGGACAATCTTACACGAATCGACCTAGTCCAAAACTAAGCAAAGCTTGTACTATGGGTACTAGACGACGATATATATAATATATAAATATAATATATAGATAACATCCCAAGATAACAAACCCAAGCACAAATATTCGAGTTCATCACACAAATATTTGCCCTGGCCGGAATTCGAACCCAGGACCGCCGGCTCAGTAGGCAAGTGCTTACAAACTGAGCCAACCGCGTCGTCAAATTAAATTTGAAGAAGAAGAAGAAGAAGAAGATACATTTATTTTGCAAACCAATTACATTTAAATTTTATATCTAAATAATTGAACTACATTTTTATATTAAATTTAACTTAAAATCTATACTTCTATAGAAATTCTATGAGAAACGGTGTTCTGGTTGCAAAAATGGAGTCCACTCAGCATATGTCATAGCACTCTTGAGCACCACGACGCTGATCTTCCGTGGATCCAGATCAGGAAATGTGTTGAACAGCGTGCCGTGTAGTGTATCTGTGTTGGTTTGTGTAAAAAGATAGATATGCAGATAATGGGTTGTGATGTTTTAGAGTCACTAGTCGACATTTAACAACTTGTATACTTAGTGTGCATAATCAAGTCAATGATATACTTACTACCACTCCAGACAAGCCTAACTGAGACGCGCAATCATATGTCAAAGTTCGTCCTTCTCTTTCTGAAAGCTCGACAAAACCCTCAAGCTAACCGCCCGAACATAATTGTTGTTGTGTCAATAAATACTCCTTTAAACGTTTTTTAAAAACAAACAAAGAAGGTGCTTTTCTAATTGGAGGAGGAAGATTGTTCCAGCATTTCGTAGCAGCATACCGAAAGCTACCACGAAACGCCGCCGTACCATGTCGCGGGCATACGAGCCGGAGGGCCTGTCTTTCATGCGCTCGTGAAAATATAAGCTTGGAGTAGAGATATGGAGGCTGTTTTTCTCTTATCACTTCAAACAGGAGCGAGGCCAAGTGATATGCTCGGCGAGCCTCCATCTTTAGTAGACCACCCTTGTTTAGGAATGGAGTAACGTGAGCACGAGGAGGAACTGGGTAGCAAAACCTTACACAGGCGTTTTGGACGCGTTGAATAAGTTTCTTTGTTCGTGATAATAAACACTGCCCTAAAACTGTATCCGCATAATTAAGTTTTGAGAGAATTAAACAGTCACATAATTTGATGCGCATATCAATGTTTAGATAGTTTCTGACTTGGTACAAGACTTTTAGGCGGAAAAAACAATTACGGACGGTTTCGGCAATGTGTTTTTCAAAGTGCAGCATACCATCCATGCAGACGCCTAGATTACGAGCCTCTGGTACATACTCTAACTTGTCGCCATCAATAACTAGATTTGGCTCCTGGGAAAGAATCTTTGAGATTTGATTTTTCGAACCCAAAACTAAGAATTTTGATTTAGATGCGTTGAGAATGAGACCATTCTGTACGCACCAGTGAGTGATTTGATCTAGGTCCTGATTTAGCTTATCAATGGCTTGCTGCATGTCATTGGGCTTGAAAGAAATATATACCTGTAAATCATCGGCGTACATGTGATAGCTACAGTTACTTATACATTTTATAATATCTGCACAATATAAAATAAAAAGGATTGGGCCTAATATTGATCCCTGGGGAACGCCTCTATTCACAGGTGCCGCGTCTGACACCATAATTTAATAAAAATTTAACACAAACTTAACGTGACTGGGTGGGCGAAATGGCGATATACTAGGCAAAAGTATACCGCCACTTCAGATATATTTCCGAGATACCATTTAGATAATTTATGGAATTAGGGCCTGGAAATATTTCTCGCTCTTGTCATTTGTACTTTAATACTATAACTCTCGATTTTACGTAGTATTATAGTTATTATAAAGAATAAATACGCCCAGAAACCTAGTTAGCGCTTGAAAGTGAAGCCAGTTTTGGTTAGCCACGGGCTAAGTTTCGCCCGTGTGCGCATCTGTCACAACGTCAATGTGACAAGCAAACGTCTCTGTGATTGGTTCGTAAACACGCACACATAAAACCAAAAGCGGCTTCATTTTTCGCCAATCTGTTGTATGAAGACTCTCGTTCTAGGCGTACTGCGTTATTCTAAGTTTTCACCAAAGTTTCATAAGTGCAAAAGTACATATTTTTTGAGTAAATATTAGAAGCGTTCATAAACAGTTTTTGGTCTAGTTAGTATTTCAGAAGCATCAGTGAACGCCGCAATATCCAGGATACCGTCTTTTATTGCCAAAATTTGCATTTATACTGCAAACTTAATCCCCGTAGACGGAAATTCTCATTGTCATTCCGCACACTTTACAATGACCTACAAATCATCATTAATTCCTGCGACGAAGTAAAAGTTGCTATTGTGTTAAGGTTGTTATATTGAACTATACAGGAATTTTATATCATTGATCGCCGATCAATCCAAATGGATTCTCCATAATCTACCTCCACTCGCTAGCGGCAGGATGGAGTCGGGATAATCGTCTACGCTGTTGCTAGCTAGTACGGTCACCTTAACTCATGGTAATGGTACCGGAAGTCTGTACAGAAACCTAATAATTTATTAACACAACTTAGTATGCAAAACCTCTGAAGTTTTTCAAAACTGGCAACAGAATTAACCCACTTGTTACTGAGCATACCAGATACTTCCGATTCAAATGAATTTTACGTGATGTACCTTAAAAAAATAACACTACACGGGAAAAATATTATAAAAAATGTATTTCTCATGGAAAACTGGAAAATAGGTGTTCTTCTAAAAGGACGATAGTAACATGTACAACCATGACTGTATAGGATCCCTTTCAATAACAAACGTTGATCCAAATAATAACAAAGCAATATTATGTAACACGTTTTATTTAAATATATGAACATTTTCAAAACAAAACTTAACTGCATTTTGGGCACATTAATGTTGTTTTTTCATTCAATACACAGGCTGAGTATTTCTATACTCTTGTGGTGACACATGCTGTGTATAGCTAACATATAGCGATACCCGATATGTTAGCCATACGACAGAGCTCGCCAGTAGTCCCTAACCGGTAGGCCAATGTAAACGTGTGTATTAATAAACATTATTATTTGGGATCCTTTGGTTTGCCCTCAACCTCCAAGTAGAATCCCACACTGGTGACCCCTGTGAACTGTTATAGGAAAGTGACAATTTTTTATTTTTTTTTTGTTTCGGTTAAGGGGCTACTCCTCTCAGTGACGTGTCTCTCCGAGAGAATTTCAAGGTCAAGTGACGTGTTAGCAACTGCGGAATCATGTACGGACAGCCGCCAGAAGGGGCTAAGCCAGCTGCGGCCGGGCAGTCCCAGCAGCACCAGCAGCCCCAGCAACAAATTATTACGGCTTGTAGCGGCGCGGGGGAGTTAGCGGCGGTTTCGTTAGTTACGAGGATCCCGGATTTCTGGACCGATGAGCCTACGCTATGGTTCGCGCAAATAGAGGCCATCCTCGAGCCACAGCACCTGGGAGACCTGCAAAAATTTAATATGGTAGTCACAAAGCTTGGTAAATCGACGATACGGGCGGCCAGTGATATATTACTCGCGCCGCCAGAGTCCGGGAAATACGAGACGTTGAAAGAGCGCCTTTTGACAGTTTTCCAGGAATCAGAAGAGAAAAGACACAAGAGGCTACTCCAGGAAATGGAGCTGGGCGACCAGAAGCCATCCCAGCTCATGCGTCAGATGCTGGCTCTAAGTGCTGGAAAGTTTCCAGACTCTACTATCCGGATGTTGTGGGTAGGTCTGATGCCGCAAGCGGTGAAGGCTGTCGTGGCGGGAAGCGACTTGGCAGACCTTAAGAAGCTGGCAGACTTGGCGGACAGGGTTTTCGAGGCCACGAACTCCGCGGGCAATATAGCGGAGGTTTCTTCGATGCAGCAGCCGACAACAGAAGAGAAGCTGCTGGCCGAAATCGCCAAGATCACTACCCGCCTCGGGCGGCTAGAACAGGGCGGGACAGCAGGAGGATCTGGGAGTAGTGCTACGCGTCGTGCTCAGCCGCGTAGGCAAGAACAGCCACGAAGGAGCCGCCAAGATCCCGGCTGGCTCTGCTTCTATCACTTCCGGTTTGGCGAACGCGCAACTAAGTGCATTAAGCCCTGTGGCTGGAAGGCGGAAAACTAGCTTCGGTACAGTCAGCGGCGGATTACTGTATCGGTTCCACCAATCACCGCCTTGGTGTTACAGACATTAACTCGGGATTACGGTTTTTAGTGGACACTGGGGCAAATATTTCAGTGTTACCGCGGTACAAACATGTAAGTAATAGTAGTAATGTAGAATTAGATTATAAATTGTACGCGGCAAATGGAACGCCGATAAAAACTTATGGCACTAAAACTTTGTCACTGGATTTTAAGTTAAAACGTGTATTTAGATGGACTTTTGTGATTGCCGACGTAAGCCAGCCTATTTTGGGGGCAGATTTTCTAAGTTACTATGGTATTAGTGTCAACCTGAAAAATAGAAAGCTAGTCGACGGGATCACGGGAGGCGGCGTTATCGCGATGGTAGTTAGCTGCAGAAATGATTCTGTAAATACAGTTAGTGAGAACCATCCTTTTTATGACCTTCTTAAGCGGTATCCGGATTTAACGAAGCCGATTAGCTTTAAGAAGGCGCCCAAGCATACGGTGTGTCATCACATCGAGACCTCGGGCCCGCCGGTGTATGCGCGCGCAAGGCCGCTGCCACCAGATAGGTATAAAAAGGTGAAGGACGAGTTTGAGTTCATGCAGCAATTAGGGATCTGTAGGCCCTCGAAGAGCGCGTGGGCAAGCCCGCTTCACATCGTGCCAAAAAAAGACGGAAGTTTGCGACCTTGCGGCGATTATAGGCAACTTAACGCGCGCACCAAGCCAGATCGATATCCGATTCCGCGCCTACAGGATTTCACATATTTGTTAGCGGGAAAAAAGATATTTAGTAGAGTAGATGTAAATCGTGCTTATCACTATATCCCGGTCGCGGAAGAGGATATCGAAAAAACGGCCATTATCACGCCATTCGGGCTTTGGGAGTTCCCCAAAATGACATTCGGACTGAGAAATGCGGCTCAGTCATTCCAGAGATTCATGAATCATACGGTGGTAGACGGCCTAGATTTCGTTTTCTGCTATCTAGATGACATAATTATAGCGAGCAGCAATGCTAAACAGCACCGCGAGCATCTAGATAGGTTGTTCAGTAGATTGGATAAATACGGTCTAACAATAAACATCAATAAGAGCTGTTTCGGACGTTCTAGAGTAGAATTTTTAGGGTACGAGGTTACAAGGGATGGTATTAGACCGTTGCCCGATAAAGTTAAAGCTATAGTCGAATTCCCGAAGCCCCAAACGGTTGAACAGCTAAGGCGGTTTTTAGGTATGTTGAATTTCTATAGGGCACATCTAAAACACGCAATAGCTTATCAATCGGTATTAAATAGGTACTTAGAGAATTCCACGAAGAAAGACAAAAGTATTATTCTATGGACAAAAGAGGCTGACGACGCTTTTGTACAATGTAAAACGAAGCTTCAGAACGCAACAATGTTAGCATACCCGGTCGAAGGCGCGAAAATGGCCCTTATGGTAGATGCTTCGGATACATTTGCAGGTGGCGTATTACAACAGCAAATTAAAGGCATGTGGCAACCATTAGGGTTCTTTTCGACGCGTTTCACCGACGCACAATGTAAATACAGCGCATACGACCGAGAGCTAACAGCTATTTATCTAGGTATATTGCATTTTAGGAACATGTTTGAAGGTCGTCCCCTAACTATATTCACGGATCACAAAGCATTGACGTTCGCGTTTACTAAACTAAGTAGCGACAAAGAGACCCCAAGGCGAACTCGACAATTGTTGTTTATCAGTGAATTCACCACGGATATACAACACGTGTCGGGCAGTCAGAACGTGGTTGCTGACGCATTGTCTCGGGTAGAAACAATATCCACGTCCACCGGCATAGATTTCCGCGAAGTAGCTCGAGCGCAGGCCGCTGACGCAGAGTTAGCACAGGCATTGCGAGACCCAATCAGCGTATCGCGGCTCAGGAGTATTAAGTTACCCAATTCAAATGACGAAGTTTATTGCGACGTGTCGACAGGCAGACAGAGACCATACTTACCATTAAGGTTGCGAAAAATAGCGTTTGATGCCATACATGATTTAGGTCACCCGGGTATCCGCGCTTCGCGTATGATGGTAAAGAGAAGTTTCTATTGGCCTTTTATGAATCGTGATGTCGGTTTGTGGGCAAAGACATGCGTGCGATGTCAGCGTGCAAAAGTGCAAAGGCATAATCACTCGGGTTTGGGAACGTTCCCAAGTGTCGGGAGATTCGAACATTTGCACGCGGACATCGTTGGCCCGATGACTTTATCATCAGACGGACATAGGTATTTAGTCACGCTAATAGACAGGGTTACGGGTTGGCCGGAAGCATTTCCAGTCAGCGACATATCAGCCGAAACAGTTGCGAGAGTTATTTACGAAGGCTGGATTTCGCGTCATGGATGTCCTTCAAAGTTTACCAGCGATCAGGGCAGGCAGTTTGAAAGCGGGGTTCTCAAAGAATTATTAAAATGCGTAGGCGTTACAAAAATTAGAACGACGGCCTACCACCCGCAGAGTAACGGCATCATAGAACGCTGGCACCGTAGTTTGAAGGCAGCTCTGAAGGCCAGACTTAACAATTCGTCATGGGTACAGGACCTACCATCGGTTATGTTGGGGTTAAGAGCGGTGCCGCGCAGCGACACCGGGGTTAGCGCAGCAGAAATGACGTACGGCAGAACGTTGCGTTTGCCGGGAGATTTTTATGACGCGGAAGCCAGCCCTAGTTCCGACGCGAGTAGCTACGTTAAAGATCTGAGGAACGCTATAAACAATTTGAGACCTAAGCCAGTAGCGCAGCGCGACTCGCGAACTGTTTTTGTCCACCCAGATCTTAAATCGTGTGAAAAGGTTTTTGTACGAGTAGACGCAGTGAAGAAACCACTTCAGCCCCCTTACGATGGCCCGTTTAAGGTCATTGAAAGAGGTGAAAAGGTTTTCACGGTACAGCTTCCCGACAGGCAATCACACATTTCCATCGACAGGCTGAAACCAGCATACATATTGTGTGAAGAAACACCCCTTGTAGTTGAGCCCGTTGTTAGTAATAGTAATAGGTTAAAAACTGTAAATAAGAGCATCATTGTTGAGGCGCCGCGATCTAATAATAGCTCGGAACGGAATGTGCTTGCACCACAACTAACAAGCCCGGCGCGCGTCACTTGGACCACGCGCCGAGGCCGCGTGATTAAGCGCCCAGTGCGATATCAGCAATGACGCAATTTTTAAATATAAAATGATTAGTATAAAATTAATTATTAAGTATGCATTGACAATTAAATATAGATGACTAGTTTTGCATTTAAATTAGCAGTAATTTCATGTTATAGTCGAATGACCTAGTTTTACGGTAGTTAAGTCGAAGTAAGTGAAATTTTTGCTCATTCGATTTTCGCCTTCGCCACGATTAAATATGGGTTTTGAACAAAGTAAAATCAAGAATAAAGAAGACGAGTTCGCGGCTAGTATTAGCGCGAAGCACATAGAATTCGAAAACCGTATGAGCAATTTCAACATAATTTTAATAGCCATTGTATCGCTCGTAGCATGTATAGTGCTGTATGCATTGTGGCGGCTGTGTAACAGGAAGATGAAAGCCTGGGTTAAGGACCAGGCAGCGGGGCAGCCCAACCCCGCGGTGCGCGCGATGGCCGCGCAGCAGGCCCATGCGGCCGCGGCGGGGTACGCGTGAGTGCGTCATTGTCAGTGCAGTGTTATAAAAGTGTAGTTTAACAAAGTGTAGTTTAACGGGTTCGAAAAATTTTTTTTTTGTAAGGGGGGGGCTACTGTGGTGACACATGCTGTGTATAGCTAACATATAGCGATACCCGATATGTTAGCCATACGACAGAGCTCGCCAGTAGTCCCTAACCGGTAGGCCAATGTAAACGTGTGTATTAATAAACATTATTATTTGGGATCCTTTGGTTTGCCCTCAACCTCCAAGTAGAATCCCACACTCTATTATGTGATTTTTCCCATCGAAGCGTGAACAATGACGGCACATTTGGCAAGTACGTGTATCTTTATGTAATTTTTTTTTATAGGTTTCAAGAAAAACTGTTTCACATACTTATTTGCGAAAATGCAGAAAGTCGTTTTCACCCCCATCATTTTTGTGTAGTTGCCACGCATTATGTCTAGTGCGTGACACATCAAGGAGAAGTACCATTTTTTAACCCTAGTCGTTATTTTGTACAACCCTATATTTTGATGGAGGCCTCAGCTTGGTTGATCTACTTGTATGTACTTTTTTGTCGCTGTGAAAATCTCTTATAACTTTAGCAACAGGTTCTTTCTTCAGATGCAACCTGTAACAACGCTGTTATCATGCCACTTGCATACTACTATTTGTTCCTTTCGGGTGGACTGATATTTGAATGTTCCCTAAGGGGACTTCTGTAGTGCCTTGTTTGTAGGCAAGGGGCATTTTGCCACACGATTTTCACGCACAGTTCCAGTGGCTTGAATTGCTCGGACTCGTAGTTCATCAATGAGATAAATGGATGTAAAAAAAATACAATAAATGAATGAAACAGCGCTATTGCCGTTTTCGAGAGGCAAAATAACAACAGAATCTGCTATTTCAACTGAGTCATCTTCTTCAAGCTTTTCTATTATTTCATTTAACGTTAAATGTCGGAACCAAGTTTTCTTCCGCGCCCTTAAATGCAAAGCAAGTGATAGTAGCATATAACCCTATTGGTTGTTTAAAAGTACGGTTCATAAAATCGGTATAAAATACCACTTCTAATTATATTTTCAATGTAAAATACTTATAACTCGAAAGTAAACACTTGTTTTTGCTATATTCTTATTTTTATAAAAATACTGCTTAAAATGTTGTTTAGAAATACATACCTCGAACTTTCTATCGGTAATCAGCGTAATTAAATACGTTAAATAAAATATGAAACGGTTTATAACACGCACAATCAACTAGGTGTCCACTTCCAATACTTGAAACGTTTCTAATGTGTATAAACAAAAGCTTGATAAGTACCCCCATTGTTTGTGAGAATTTTAAATTGTTGACGTCCTTTTAAAAGAACGATAGTAACAAGTGGGTTAATTTACGAAAATTCCGTCACACAATTTCACGGTACAAACTTTCAATACTTTTCCAAGTCTATCCAATTACAGAACAAAGGGGTTTTGGTTTACATTATCAGGAAGGGTTCAGGGTGTTTACGACGCCCTTTGTCATTTTAAAAGGGGTTATTTTTCGGCTATGAGCCCCTGAAAGGGCGTAAAATGTTTTGTTGCGTTTTTAATATTTCCTGCCCGAGTTACTTAATATAAACTGTTTGTTTACTTTTTCTCAGACACATGTAAAAAGGGAAAGGAAATTCATATTAATACAGAGGTTAAAATATAAATACGAAATTTTACGCGATCTACTACATTATTGCACGTGGGAACCCACGACCTTTGCTCAGCCGGAGCAGTGCTCTGACACCTGAGCTACCGCGACATTGCGCACATCGCGTGAAATTAAGCATTGTATTCCGACAAAATTATATAATATGGTTGCTGGGGAAAAAAATAATTTTCTTTGTAAATCGAAGGAACACAAAGGCACAATCAAGAATCAACACAAAGGCACACTCAAATGGTAACATTTTGCAGTTATTTAGAAGAATATATTTTTTTAAAGTTTTAATTTGATAATAAAGAGCGATATTACCTGAATCTTGAAAATTAATAGGATACCTAGTGAGCTGTAAACCTCGAAAACATTTTCCCCAAAATATCCGCCATTTTGAAATTTTTCGAAAAAGTGTATCGACAAAAAGTTATATGTAATTATTAAACCTGCTCACAAAATTTCACGAGAACCGGTTGAGAAATTAGCCCTATAGGCGAGAATAGGCGGACATAGAGCGTTCGGAATTTTTGACCAAGTTGAAACGGTGACTCTTCGCTCGCTCGCTCAAACCTCCGAATGTAATATTATAAAGTATTGGATTGTAATGATAATACGAATATATTGCGTCCACTGCTGGACATATGCCTCTTGCATGAATTTCCAAGCTGATCTTGATGCGGCGATCCTATTCCAGGTCGACCCTGCCGTCTTTTTAATATCGTCCGACCATCTGGCTTGCGGTTTCCAATTCCAACGCTTCTGCCACCCGTTCGCGGTCTCCAGTGTAGCGCTTGCTGACTCCATCTGTTATCGTCTCTGCGACATATATGACCAGCCCATTGCCACTTCAATTGCGCAACTCTTTTGCCGATATGTAGTTTACTTTCGTGCGTTGGCGAATGTCTTCGTTCCGCATTCTATCTCGTAGAAAGATTCCGAGCATTGAGCGCTCCATAGCTCGCCTACATTATCAAGACACAATAAAAAAACACACAGAAACTTTGGTGATACGACATTTGAAAAAATATATATATGACTGGATTTGGAAACAGCTACACTGGAAACTAAAATACCTAAGAAAATACCAAATACAATTTCAATTTAAATGAAAGGAAGACAAAACCTATTTATTACGATAATGAAGCTTGATTTATTACAGCAATTTTACCGTTAAAAGGCTATGAAATTTAATTAATACGGCACTGTCGCTAATTACAATGAATTAGATCTTTATCGGCACTGAAACTTGAGAAACGAAACAGTATCCTATTTCAAAATTACTTAACACTTCTTCTATTTTAAATGTATACACGAAAAGTATGAAAAAAAGTAATTAAATGTGATAAATACAAGCGGGACTGGAACCTGCGACCCTAGGTTTTCGGCGCAGTGCTCTCCCAACTGACCTATCACATCATCGTAACTTCAATCACATTAATCCTTTAATTCCATAGTTCTATGCTACTAGAGCTTCCGCGACAACGAAATGCACACCATGGTTCCTAAGAACAAATCTCGCTATCTCTCATAGTTTCTGACGGCCCTTACTATGACTTTACAGTGCTTTACAGTGACCATGCTCACTAGCGACTCCGTAAACGATTTGTATGGAGAATTGTAGTTCTACAAAGTAACCGCTAGAGGCACCATTGCAAATAATATATATACTAACATAAAAAGAAACGACAGCGACACCTTGTGTGCAGTAACAAAACTCGCGACTATGTGTGCGTGTTGAAGGGCGAGCGGGGGATGCGCGAGGTAGGGAAAGGCATTCACGTGAATGCCTTGTCGAAGGATTCAGCATTACAAGGTCACCGACGCTCGAGTTACAACGATAGACCGCTGTCGCGCCTGTGACTATTGTTCAGACAAATAGTTTACGTAGATGCTATCGAGTAGGTACGGTCCATTGTAAACTCATGGATTAAGCTCAGAATGACGCGCTCTAAAATAACTAAATCTTATTTGAAATCGTTGAAATGAGAATAACATCTGGCTGGGTTATTCTTATTCAAAGCTAGCGACCCGCCCCGGCTTCGCCCGGGTGCAATGCTGATAAATTATGCATGTATTATACATATAAACCTTCCTCTTGAATCACTCTATCTATTAAAAATTGGGCAAGTGCGAGTCGGACTCGCGCACCGAGGGTTCCGTACAAACACTTTTCATCCTTAAGTGGTTAAGTTAAGTTTGCACCTGGTATGTATAGCGCCCCATACAAATGAGGTACAAAGTTAACGCAACCAACCCGTTTGTTGTATGGGAGCCCCCCTTAAATATTTATTTTATTTTATTTTTAGTATTTGTTGTTATAGCGGCAATAGAAATACATCATCTGTGAAAATTTCAACTGTCTAGCTATCACCGTTCTTGAGATACAGCCTGGTGACAGACGGACGGACGGACGGACGGACGGACGGACGGACGGACGGACGGACGGACAGCGAAGTCTTAGTAATAGGGTCCCGTTTTTACCCTTTGGGTACGGAACCCTAAAAACCGCATCAAAATCCGTTGCGTAGTTTTAAAGATTTAAGCATACAAAGGGACATAGGGACAGAGAAAGCGATTTGAAGTTTAGTGCAATATACCATTTTTCTTTAAATAATCATCAAAAGTTTTATTGACATATTCCTTCCCATTATCACTTCGAAATACTTTTATCTTTTTATCCAGTTCATTTTCTACTCGACTTTTAAATTCCATAAATTTATTAAATACCTCCGCTTTGCTTTTCATAAAATACACAAAGACTTTACGTGAATAGTCATCAATAAAAACTGTGGAATACCTTGAACCTCCAATTGATGTGGTTTGTAGCGGACCACATACATCACTGTGTATGACCTCTAGCAATTCTTTTGCCCGGGAGCCATTACTTGGAAAAGGTTTCCTGGTATGTTTTCCTTCTGAACATGTAACACATACACAACTTTCTGATTGCGGTGACAATTTCACGCCGGTAGTACAGTTTGGCATTTTATCAACATCATTAAAATTTAAATGTGCCATTTTTTGACGCCACAAGTAGGTATCAGTCTCTGTAGAAGCTGCCATCGCTCGGTTCTCATTATTATAAGCTTTAAGTCTGTAGGTATCATTTATCAGTGTAGCATTTACTACCATTTGCCCATTTTGATTTTTTATCTGACAGCCATCAACATGAAATTCTACTTTACAGCCTGCTTTAATTATCTTACTCACAGACAGCAAATTTGTGGATAATTCTGGTATAAATAGAACATTTCTCACCTGGTTTGCTTCACTGCCAGTCTTATTGGGTACTTGTATTATAAATTATAACATCACCACAGCTTTCGACATGTAGCACCTTGTTGTCAGCTATTCTTATGTGGTTAACAGGTGGAGCTTTCTCATTCACCAACCATTCCCGGTGCATCGTCATGTGGGTTGATGCGCCAGAACCCACGTAGCAGTTCATTGTATCATTTACCTGCATGGCTGAAAAGGCTGCTATAAAACCATTATTATCTTTCTTATTTCTAACCTCAGACTTATTTTTCCTATGCCAACAATTCTTACTTAAGTGCCCATACTTATTACTCTGAAAGCTTCGGCGGCCTTTTGATTTTGACTGGGATGAATAACCTGGCTTGACATTTTTGGAGTTTGTTTAATAAGCGGTAGTGTCTGTTTTCGTTACCTCTTGCAAGAGCTTAGTTTTGATTAAATCGGCCCTAATTTTTATACCCGAAACTCTCTATGCCCATTATCATTGGCTTGTAAACATCTGGCAAGCCTGCCAACATCAGTGTCCCGAGCCACTCATCATCCACTTGAAATGATATATTTCGCAACTTATGAGCTGATGACATTAATTTATTTACGTAATCTTTCACGCTTGTACTTGTTTCTAATGTAGTATTTAATAAGTCTTTCAATAAACCGACTTTACGGAGTAAACCTGAGTCTTGAAATGCATGTAATAAATTGTTGATGTTTTTGCCTCTTGTATGTGAACATATAGCATAGGGTCCACTAAGAGTATAAGCTTTGATTTCGTTTTAAGATCCTTCTTTGAGTCTGTTGTTTCATTTTCCACACATTCCCACAAGTCCTCATGTTGTAGGTAAGCTTTGACGGCAAAACTCCAGCTTGTCCAGTTGTCACGGCCAGTGAGCTTTTCAATTGTCATCATATGATTGCTTGATCCCATTATTTATACTTTATTATACGCAAGCTGAAAAAAAATCCGGCGACCCAACTAACTTTGAGGTTAAGTTAACAAATTATTTTCGTTACTATTTTAAAACTGCACAACAAATAGACTTAATAACTTTTACAGGTAGGGCTGGGCCCATAACCTGATAAATTAAACAAAATAAATTAACTTTCTTCAAATATAATTATTAAAACAAAAGAAACCTTACAGAGCACACAATGACATGCCAAGATTATATTATAGCGCAGAGACAGTCCTTATGGAATGTCATAACGTCAGGTGAGGGCGTGATTATTGTTGCTATTAAATAAGAGCAGGGGTTATTCATACATTTCCATCATATAAGTACATCGCACGGGTGCAATGCTGATAAATTATGCATGTATTATACATGTAAACCTTCCTCTTGAATCACTCTATCTAATAAAAAAACCGCATCAAAATCCATTGCGTAGTTTTAAAGATTTAAACATACAAAGGGACATAGGGACAGAGAAAGCGACTTTGTTTTATACTATGTAGTGATAATCTACTACAAATGTATGTTGTCACTGGTAATTTTTATTGCAACTACGCTGAATGTTGGAAAATAAAATGTGAAATAAGAATATAGCTTACAAACCGCTAGTGTAAAATATTATGTGGAACAAATTCGTTAACGTTCCACTTCCAAAGAGATATGGTTGTTCCATTGTGCTCAATGCAAACACAAAATACACAAAGCAGTAAAGAAGATAACACTTACAAACTTCTGCGTTAGTTCCAAGTTAAAACGTGAGAATAGTTTGTTTATTCACAAGTTAGATAAGCGAAGAGATAGCCAGATATTTCCAAAACAAAAGGACATAAACGCCGTTCAATTGCTATGAAAATATGTCGTTATGGAACTATGCAGGTCTAGTACTAACGCAAAAGCGAAATGGTGTAAGTGACTCGCTATTAATATTCAAATAAGTCATTATGGACACTATCGGCCTTATGGCTTGTGTTAGAGGTATAAAGAGAATAACTTCGAAGCAAAGGCGTATAAGATCTTTTACAAATAAGGAAGTGTAGCGGTTTTCAACTTTATTATAGTTCCAGCTTGTTTAAATTTGATGAAATTTGCTTAGTGGTGTTTGCTTTGAATCTATTTTCGCTTATAAAGTCCTTGAGTTTGAGTTTTATGGAAGATATTTTTTAACAGACTTGAAAGAATTTGTTTTATAGTATACTTAGATACAATAGGGTCCCCAAAGTGAAAATTGAGAGTAGAGAATAATACCAACTACGATTGTTGCTTGTACAGGGTGGAAACGAGTAACTTGACTGATTTTAACAGCGAATTCTAAGGGTTCATTAGAAATTAGAACTTACCAATATGTGAGAAAAGTTTCGAATTTTGGTTTGTAAAAAGCTGTGTGGTTTATCTAAATAAATAAGAATTCAAACATGAGATTTTTTGAGTGCAGCCCAATAAAATTGAGTGGCATTTGTTATCTTGGGATCCCCGAGAACAAAGTGGCAATACCATACAATGCAACACAACACAACACAACCCAACCCCACCCAACCCAACCCAACGCAACGCTACGCAACGCAACGCAATGCACCACAACACAAGACAACACAGCTCAACATAACACAACGCAACACAACACAACGCAACACAATACAACAATACTTTATTGCACACCAACAAGAAAATTATAACATGAGAAATCATATAATTATTTAGATTGAAAACGTTAATTTCTCGAAAACTAAGCCGAATCCAGCTATCTTTATACGTAATTTTAACTTTATAAATATGGTCAGGAATACGCTGTTAAAATCTTTTCGTCTCTTCGTGTATTAGGTAGGTAGTGCGTTCAATCAGTACCCAAATATTCATCCAAAATCTCTAAAAACGTACATTCGCTCGTAGAATAACCAAGCTACATCTCAAACAGACGCAGCTCGCAGTCTAATAACGAAATTGTGATGGTCTTGTTACGGACGAGTATACGTAGTGATGTGCTGTTTCCTTATTTATACACTCAGCGGCACGGAATTTGACCCAATTAGTTTTTTATGTTTACTATTATTAAATATCGAGTGATTAAAAAGAGTTAACATAAGCAGACATAACAAAAGGCCAGAGCCAATACGTATTATTACATATTTCTTCTCCTTCTTTGGCGGTACTCTCTTGCCAGAGTGGTCGTGGCCGTCACGTCGTTGATTTTGTGGTCTGCTTTACAATGCGACGCCATTCTTCTCGTACTGCTGCCCTACAGGTACATTACATATTTAGTCTATTGAAATCAGTGTTCTTATTCTACATTCGGTAGGTTATGTAGGTACGGAATCAATAAGTCTACAGTGGCACAAATAGTTGAGATGAATATAGGAAATAATAGGGAAATATAACATTCCTTATAATACACTTCGTTTTTCCGAGAAAGACTGACCGAGCTAAGTGCTATAAAAAAGGAAACTAACATCCTCACCATGGCTTTTCAAGTACCTACATTCTTGAGAATATTAATGCCTATGTTGCCCTTTTACAGAATAAACATTTTGATTTTGTTTTGATTTGATTGGGTCTATTAATGACGGAATTCTGAGGATATAAACATAAAAACTGTCCGTCTGTCCGTTTGTCTGTTACCAGGCTGTATCTCATGAACCGTGATAGCTAGACGGTTGAAATTATCACAGCTGATGTATTTCTGTTATAACAAAAAATACTAAAAACAGAATAAGTACTCCATACAACAAACGTATACGGTTGCGTTAAGGCGATACTGTCCGACCGTGGTCGCGCGTGGTTGCGTGGACGCAGGTCCGTTCTTCAAGCGCTGACGCGCGACGAGTTTTAGTAGGTTTTTAGTTCTAGTGATTAAATAAACAATTTGATCAAGACAATTCTAGCGAATTTACCTAGATAATGTTAGTATCCATACATTTACGCAAAAAACGGGTAAAAAGTTCGTATTTTAGCCTTACCACTGAAAAAATATTATACAAATAGAGGTAACTTTAGGATTCTTTTCTATCGAGCAAAATTCATCCAATCATGTTGCTGAAAACGATTTTATAATCGCAAGATCCTTAAGTATGAGATATATGTTTTTCATAATCTTCAAACACTGCTTAATATGTTTACGACTCATTCCAAAATGAGTGACTTCGGCGTCTACTGGGAGAAGAGCGCCTTAATATACCAGGCGCCATACATACCAGGTGCATACTTAACTTATCCCGGCCAGTTAAGATTGGATAAGTGTTTGTACGGAGCCCTCAGTTTTTTTTCATATATCATCTGTGTTTCCTACAGGAGGTTTGAAAAGTGAATATGTCTAAGAGGACATGAATTTTGAATATTTTCATAGTCATAGACCACTGAGGAACGGGGATAAATCAAATACAGACATTTTCTCTTGGCACATCACTACGTACGGGCACCTAATTATGCCTCAAAGAACCACGAAAATACCAATCATATTAGGACCGAATGTATATTCCCATTGGTTGATAAAAGACTTTCTTTGTCCACACTGGTTGCTGGCGGCTACACGACACGTGTACTTTCCTTTTACCTTTTTTTTTTAGGAAAAGTACTAGTACCTACATTTTGGACGAAATGTATTAAAAGGGACGTAATTTCATCTCATCTAACTAGACAAACATATCTATACTATTATTTATATAATAGGAACTTTTGGGGGTGATACAGGGAACTAAGAAGAGTTTTTTGAACAATAGGTATATATGTCATACTCCAATCTGTTATAGTTTTTTGAAATCAAATTATATTATTTTTAATCGTACAAAAAAAAATGACAAGCGAAATTGAGAACAAACTAATTAATCAATTATTTTGTTGTCAAAATAATTTCGCAATTAATTGATTAACCATGCAATAAAAAAAGTCAAATTGAAATGCGTAACCTCGTGGAAGAGACCGGGAATCGAACCCAGTACCTCTGGATTGCCGGTCCAGCGCGTTAACCTTTCCGCCACCCTAACGCCCAGGCAACCTTTTGAATTTTTCCTTATGCTTTGTGTGTCGATCTTTGCTTTGTTTATTTGAAAGGCTTTACACCTTAGCGACCTCTATGTTAACTTTGCACCTGATTTGTATGCGGCGCCATACATACCAAACTTAACTTAACCCAGCCAGTTAAGATGGGAAGTGTTTGTACGGAACCCTCGTCGCGCGAGTACTTAAAAGCTTTATTCAACTGTAACTGTCGTAACTTACTATCTAAAGAGAACTGTATTAAAATTTCATAGAGTATTTAGATTAGCGCAAACAATTTTCAACTACCCTCGTAAACTGAGATATTTACCGAACTGAGGGGAGATACCGAACCATTTAGTTTGTACAAACTTTTGCATGTTAAACTACACGAAGCTATTCATAATAACTAGGTTTCAGTGCTTACCAACATCTAAATAGTTAATTTAACTCCCCTAGAACCACTTAAAGTAGAGGTAAATAGCAGTAGAAATAATAGCAATATATAAAGTAGCGGCAAAAACATATCAAATCTGGGTGCGTAACGATGGCTATACCTAACAACTTTTGATATAATTTCAGTCGCTTTAACGCTCATTTGATATAATTTTGGAATGATATAACAACACTTAATATATCAACATTTGATATAATTATTGTTTCATATACTGATCATTTTATAGCATAACACCAAAAGTTCAATTAGAAACGTAGGTTAGGTTAGGTTAGAAAAAAAAAAGAGAAAATAAAAAAGCTTTGGGTTAGGTAAATAAAATGCAATTCGCACACACAAATTAATACATTTTTCATTAAGCATAAGTATACCTAATGTTGTTATATCAAATGTATTTTATACTAATTTAAATTATACCATATGAAATTATACCAAATGTTGTTAAACCAAATGAACATTATACCATATTAAATTATACCAAATGTTGTTATACTAAATGAACATTATACCATATGATGGTTATAGGAAATAAGTGTTCTACCAAATGATAAATATACGAAATAAAAAAAAAGATTTTAAAATTATACCAAACGTTTATTATATCAAATGTTGTTATATCCAACATACTTATACCATTTATTTTTATATCGATCATTACACACCCATCAAATCTGTGTATTTTGTATGCACGATGCCACATTTTTATCATCGATAAAGACAGACGGACGGACAGACAGCAAAAGTGATCCTATAAGAGTTCCATTTTTTCCAATTGAGGTAAGGATCCCTAAAAATAGGAAAATGAAACATTATCTAAGTATTTCATTAAGTATAAGTCACTTCGTATATTTCTGAGAAACAACACTGAACGAGCTAAGTGCTATAAAAAAGGAAACTATAATCCTCACCATAGCTATTCAATTATATTCTTGAGAATATTAATGCTTTTGTGTTCGCCACGGGCTTACTTTAGTCAGTGTGCTGTTTCACATCGCCAAGCTCACAAGCAAAACATCTCATGATTGGTTCGTAGATAAATTGATTTTTTTTATTTAAGACGATGGTGCCGATTATGAAGTCTAAATCTTTACGGTAGATGGCGCTACGATGCCACACTAAGGCATGTAGGAAGCAACTGGTTGAAAAATTCAACGGCTCTGGCGTCAGGTTCGGTGGTCCAGTTGGTACCGTCCGCCCGTGTTGACCCGGAAAGCCGTTGGAGACGCCGGTTCGAATCCTGCCTGAACCGTTTATTTTTTAAATTGTTCGCTTCATTGTAAACATAATAATATAAGACATTGTAAAAATACTTTCTTGTAGTTTCCATTTTATTCTTACATTTTTCCTTAAAAAAAGAGGGGTGTTATAAGTTTAACATGTGTATTTGTGTATCTGTGTGTCTGTCTGTGGCATCGTAGCGCCCAAGCGGATGGACCAATTTAAGTGCGGTTTTTTTTAATCGAAAGACTTTTCCGTCGAGATGGTTCTTAGCTATGTTTGGTGGAAATAGGACCAGTAGTTTCCAAGATATTCAGCTTTAATTGGAACAAGTGACGAGATCTCAGCCAATAATGAAGTCAATAATTCGAAATATTGGCTAAACGTTAAGTTTTATTAGCATTATCTATATGACTCACTAATTGAGGGTCTCATGATGACCAGGTAGTTGTTAATGGATCTCAGCCAATATTGAAGCTAAGGATTCCAAATTTTGGTTAAATGTTAAGTTGTATTAGCATTTTCTATATCACTCAATAAATGAAGGTCTCATGATGACCAGCTAGTTGTTAATGGATCTCAGCCAATATTGAAGCCAAGAATTCCAAATTTTGGATAATGATAAGTTTTATTAGCATTTTCTATATCACTCAATAAATTAAGGTCTCATGATGACTAGCTAGTTGTTAATGGAGTTCAGCTAATATTGAAGCCAAGGATTCTAAATTTTGGTTAAATGTTAAGTATTATTAGCATTTTCTATATGACTTACTAAATGAAGGTCTCATGATGACCAGGTAGTTGTTAATGGATCTCAGCCCATATTGAAACTAAGGATTCCAAATTTTGGTTAAATGTTAAGTATTATTAACATTTTCTATATCACTCAATAAATGAAGGTCTCATGATGACCAGCTAGTTGTTAATGGATTTCAGCCAATATTGAAGCCAAGGATTCCAAAGTTTTGGTGATATTTTAAGTATTATTAGCATTTTCTATATCACTCAATAAATGAAGGTCTCATGATGACCAGCTAGTTGTGAAAGGATCTAAGCCAAGAATTTCTAATGTTGGTTAAATGTTAAGTTTTATTAGCGTAATCAACAGATTAATACATTTTTGACAGTACAATCATTTGGTACCTTGGAGCTGAAGATGGCCGTAGGATCTCCTAAACAGCACAAGATAAACCCATGGTGTTTGGGCTCGTCGGATTGTTCTTGATGAGCAATTAACAATTGTGTAAGAAAGTACAGTCAATAATAAAACCGAGTCTCAAAAAAACTTTTTTGACAAAAAAATCTCATTATTATTTCTATCACAGTACTGGGTCACTATTTTTAAGTTTTGGAAGTCTGCTAAAGCTGAATTGTTATTAGGACTATTAAACAGGTTCCTTTGATTGAGGTCACAAATAGCAACACCCTGCAAGATTGTAACGCGACTAAATGACACGTAAGCTTTAGCAAAAGTACTCTTGACTAAGTGAATAACAGCTTTTTAGGATTTTGTGGTTTGTGTCAGTCTGTCCACAGCTTAGCTCAGACATTGTGGTTGAATACATTTTTAAAAACATTTTTTGTGTACATTCCCTGCACGTAACAAAAGTGGGGATGTTCTCAAACTCAAACTCAAACTTTTTATTGCACACATATTACAATTTACATCATAATATGCACCCTGCAAGGGCACGGCAATCAACTTAATTAACTTAATTCTAATACATTATTTTCTATTTCTATTTTAGCCTAACTGCTTTCTTTTACTTATTGTATATTAATTTCATTGAACATCATCTAAACATTCTTGTAGTGAATAGTAACTTTTGTCTAATAGGAATTTTTCTAGTGCTTGTTTAAATAATTTACATTTTTCTATGCTTTTTATTTCAAATGGTATCTTGTTATATATTTTAACACACATCATGTATGGTCCTGTATTAAATATTTGCAAGTTAGAGCATTTTGTAGTAGGTAGAGCTAAATTGTGTTTCCGACTCAGATTCAACCGTTTTGAGTGGTGATCTGCTAGTGGGAAATAATTATCATGCGTCCTGACGAAATTACAGACCTCGTAAATATACATGGATGTTAGCGTTAAAATTCCCAGTTTTTTAAAATAAGGTCTACAACTTTGCATACTTCTAATGTTAGCCAGAATTCTGATGGCTTTCTTTTGTATAATGAACAAATCATTGGCATCGGTACTATTGCCCCATAGCAATATACCATATCTTAATAAAGAGTGTGCGTATGCATAATATGCAGGTTTAGCAGTTCTTAGGTCTGTTGTTTTTTTAAGTTCATATAGGGCATATAGGAATCTGGATAATTTACTTGTGACTTTATGGATATGTTCCTTCCAATTTATATGAGTGTCGATGTTTAGGCCCAGTAGCGAAAAGGTGTCTACAATATCTAGTTTATTGTTCTCAAATGAAAAGTTAATATTTAAAGGTTGTTTTTGATGTGGCCGGAAAATCATCAATTTAGTTTTTAAAAAATTTAACTCTAGATTGTGGTCCGTAAGCCATGATATTAATTTTTGTAGGATGTTGTCCAGATTGGGCTTAAGATGATTTTCGTTGGGGCATGGAAAAACAACGGATATGTCATCGGCAAATAGGATACTGGTGGTGTCTATTACTTTTGGCAAGTCATTTACATAAATTAAAAACAATAAGCATCCCAGCACACTCCCCTGAGGGATTGATCGAGTAACATGTTGTGGCGTTGATCTTACTTGAGATATTATTCCGGACTGTTTATTGTGGTATTGTATTTCCACGTATTGCACTCGGTTTTTGAGATATGACTCAAACCATTTGTGTACAGTTTCCTCTTACTCCTATACCGTTTAATTTCGTCAATAGAATTTCATAAGAGACTCTATCATATGCTTTACTCATGTCGAGTAATATGCCTACAGCATAGTGCCTATTGTTTATTATTTCCAGTACTTGATTGATATATTTGTAGACTGCTAGGGTTGTGGAGTGTTTTTTCCGGAAACCATTTTGACTTTCGTTAAAAATTGAGTATTTTTCACAAAATGCATAGAGACGTTTTGACATGGCTGATTCTATTATTTTTGAAAAGGTTGGTAGAAGTGCTATAGGCCGATAATTGTTGCAGTCAGTTTTTTTACCCTTTTTATAAATAGGTTTTATTATAGATAATTTAAGAGAATCGGGTACTACGCCCTCAGAGAAAGATTGGTTTATTAGAGTCGTTAAAGGTTGAGCCAACTCATCAGCGCATTTTTTTATAAGAACGGGCGGTAGTTCATCATATCCAAAACTGTATTTATTTTTTAAGTTGCGAATTATGTAGTGAGTTTCTTTTTCCTGAACCGGCTGTAAGTAGAGCGAGTTTTTGGTCGAAGATAGAACGGAGTGGTTGGATGGACTCTTGTCACTCGCGGCTTTTCCATTCTCGGCACTTACTGATATAAAAAAATCGTTGAATGTGTTCGCTATAACGTACGGGTCGTTGGTAACAGCATTTTTAATCTTTAATTCCACATTTTCCCTTTTCTTTTTTGGCAATTTACTTGTTCGTTCTTTAACTATGTGCCACATTGTTTTGGTGATATTATCTGTGGCTTTGATTTTCCTAATATATTGTAATTTTTTTGATTTAGCTACAGTATTTTTAAGCAATTTTTCGTAACTTTTGTAATAATTGTTTAAAATTGAATTATTACTTTTAGATATAAGTAATTTTAACTGTCTTTTAATCTTACATGACGTTTTTATGCCAGTGGTCAGCCAAGTCTTTTTGGTATTATGGTTTTTGGTTTTTACTTGGGTTTTGGGAATACATATATGTCCAATGCTCTGTGTATAGCAGTGATAAACGAGTTGTAGTTTTCATTAATATTTTTCTTCTCATCTAAAATTAAATTCCAATTTATCGTAGACAAGTAATATTTAAAAATGTGCATATTGCCATCCGAAAATTTTCGTTTTTAGCTATACCAGGTTTTCCGCTCATGTGGTATAGCATTACTATTTGGTACTTCATACACGATACCTTTGTGGTCAGAAAACCCAAAATCTTTAACAGAGACTATATTGGTTTTATTGTGGAAATTTGTGAACAGCAGGTCTATACATGTCGAGTTTTGTTCTGTGACTCGTGTGGGCTCATTGACAATTTGCTTAAAATTAAACCGTTTGAAACCATGGAAAAATATCCGTAACTGTCTTCAGTTCTTCAGGATATAACTGGTATCTTGGTGGTGAAATGAACGTGGACTGTAAAACTTAAACTGGTATATTCGAAGTCAAAAAAGAACAAAGAGAGCAAGTCCGTTACAAGAGTCGTGAGTCAGTGAATTTTGAAAGCTCTGTTACACAGGTAAGACTGAACGAACAATTTTGGATACAATGTTACCATATGAGAAACATGTTTATCCCATGGTGTGGGGTATCGATGATTAGGTCTCTCAAAACTAAGTCAAGTTACCTAGCTCCAACTGCAATTTTTATGGAGCTAAGTAAGCCACCCGATACCTACTATTTGGATCCTGTAGAATAGAAACCTGGTTCTGTTTTAGGCCACAAGTAGCAGGTTCTTGCGACTCATGCAGTGCATTTAAAGTATATATTTTGATTTTCTTAGCTAATAACTTCGCCATTTTGCCATTATAAGCATTAACTAGTCTGACTTTAACGATTTTTTCCCAGAATGTTGCTTAAGGCAATTGAAATCAAAATATATCCTAACTTCAATCTTAGAGAAGACGGCATTCATTACCACTGGCTTGGGATCCTGTTGTACCTACATATACATAGTCAAGGATCGAGCTCGACGAAAGATTGGAAACCCTGAACCTTAAACAAAAATAGTGTCAAAGAAGATAATTCCGGGACGAAACTTCTGTTTGTTTAAAAAATATGAAATAAAAATAAAATTAAAAAATTTAAGAAACCCCCGACATGACGACCAATAAAAAGAAATAAATAAAATCTACGAAATGTGCCTATGTTACAATGAACAGTAGAAAATGAATCCTAGCTTCGATGCGGCGGGGACCGCTAAGTAAATGAAATGCAATGTACTGAAAATCGTAAAGTGGGAATAAATTTTTTAATTTTATTTTTTTATATCTTAAAATGCACTAAATATTTTTTCTTCGAGGACTACGTTTACGTTTAGCTAGATACGCCTAAATTCTTATAAAGGTTAAGTTAAGTTAAGTTCATATTACTGTAATAGTTAAAAGTATAAATCCTTTCTGAAAAAATAACTAACTGTTGAGTTTCTTTCAGCGTTTCTTCGCAACAGTGGTCTCCTCTTGTGAAATGCCGGTAGACTCAGACATGTAAAAGTGCCCTTGTAGCCTTCTTTCAGAATAAAGTTCATTATTTTATTAATAACTACATAACAACTGACAAGGTATAACATGAATTCAAACTCCATTTAAATGGTATTGCAACACGAAGTTAATCATAAATGATCTTTGAATTAAACTTCAAAGCGGGTCCATATTGGCTCACATAAAATCGATCCTCCGAATTTTTCTTCTACTACCGATTTGTAGTCAGAATCATCACTCTTCCGAATTTTTTACTTCATACTTTTGTCCGTCATAAATTTGTACTACTACTAACCGAGTTCATAACATACAGTTTTCAGAACATTGTAATTCATAATGTCGTCACCCAGATTATGTGTGTAGTCATAATTCTGATTTTCATATTTATTTTATTCAGAACTATAAATTACAATAAACTTGTCAATCATAACATTTAAATATCGATACAGTTTTTCTTCATAACGTTTTTATTCATAATGCTTGTTTTCATATTTCTTTCAATAATAACCATAAAAATTCATAAAAATTGTAAATCATAACATTAAACAGAACTCTGGAGTCTACTCATATTAAAATTGTTGATGTCGAAACATTTTGATTACATTTGTATTGTTGCTATAATTCATCATTGAGGGTATCTATCGTTTTGCATAACTCGGCCGGCTGCATTGAGTAGGGGTTTTATACAGCCACGCTTTGTACAGCCATATTTTCCGAGTCCATTATGACTCAAAAAGCATGCAAGCATACGCTATACGTGGTTACAATACAAACCTAACCTAACCTACAGTTTTCGGTTTTGGACACATGTTCTATTTTGGCGCAGTTCTTCCTAACGGCATGTATTAGTATATGATTACTTACTAAATACTGTGTCTTTTTGAATCAATCCTGGCTATGCATTTGCTTATTGAATTTTGATGTAATAGTAGATTATTTACGATTAAATATACAAGCAAGCATGCAAGCATTTTGACGCTCCGCTCGCTTCGCTCGCTCCGCTATACGTGGTCACAATACAAACCTAACCTAACCTACAGTTTACGGTTTTGGACACATGTTCCATTTTGGCGCAGTTCCTCCTAACGGTATTAGCATACTCTTACTTACTAAATACATACTGTTTCTTTTTTAATCCATCCTGGCTATGCATTTGCTTTTTAATTTTGATGTAATAGGTAGTAGATTATTTACGAGTATACATACAAGCAAGCATGCAAGCATTTTGACGCTCCGCTCGCTTCGCTCGCTCCGCTATACGTGGTCACAATACAAACCTAACCTAACCTACAGTTTTCGGTTTCGGACACATGTTCCATTTTGGCGCAGTTCTTCCTAACGGCATTAGCATACTCTTACTTACTAAATACTGTTTCTTTTTTAATCCATCCTGGCTATGCATTTGCTTATTGAATTTTGATGTAATAGTAGATTATTTACGAGTATACATACAAGCAAGCATGCAAACATTTTGACGCTCCGCTCGCTTCGCTCGCTCCGCTATACGTGGTCACAATACAAACCTAACCTAACCTACAGTTTTCGGTTTCGGACACGTTCCATTTTGGCGCAGTTCTTCCTAACGGCATTAGTATACTCTTACTTACTAAATACTGTTTCTTTTTTATTGATTATTGATTAAAAATAGTTACCGAAGAATTGCATTTTTATTATTTATTATTTTATAATATGCCAGCAACGAACTTACCTACTCCGCGTATAGTCTATCCGGTATTATAAGATAAAATTCTGTCAAACTGGCACAAGTGAAAAGCGACCAAAGTGACTTCATTTATCCTTAGAGATCGGACAAGCTATACCTAAGCAAAATTAACCTACTTTATTACGATCAAAAATTAAGGGTAAAATTGATTTGTACATGAAATTATTCTTCTTTGTTTTAAACATCTATCGTTGTTTATGTTATTTGTACGTTTTTTGTAATAACATTTAACAGATGGCCATTCATTTACTTCGCCTATGGACGGCGGGGTCATCGGGATGCCGCGGTAGGTAATTTTATCCGCATTGACAGTGTCAAATAAGTCACATTATTTATAAAAAAAAAAAATAATGATGTCGTAGTTTATAAGTCAACACAAGTCAGTGTACAAACTATATGATAGTGAAGTTTATGAGTACAAATAAGTCTACTTATAAAATATTATGATAGTGAAGTTTATGAGTAGAAACCAGTCTGCTTAAAAAAATTATGACAGTGAAAAATAGGATCAAAAACAGTTATGATGAATAAATGTATGAAAACAAAAAGTAGTATTAGAGATATTTATGATAAATTACATTATGATTTCAAATGGTTCGGAGTTATGATCGGTAGTAAGAGTGACTAAGTATGAGTAATGACTATTATGATGAAAATTTTTATGAGAAACATTTTCGGAGTTCCAATAATCGGAGTTGAAAAATTATGTGAACTTTGGCGCACCCCTTCAAAGCATCAATCAAAGTTATAATTCGACCAATCCAAACTGCCCGCAACAAGAGTTGAGTTTGACGTGAAATCCAATTGAGTAACTAACTAATGATTGCATGGACCCGACTGGACGCTGGACAACTTAATATAAACTGTAATAGAGTAGTATACAGTAGGAGAGTCATGAAATATACAATATCTATCTATCTATCAGCGTCAGTCGTCCACTGCTGAACATAGGTCGAGCTCATGACATAATTTAAAACTTATTGTGTAATAAACATTAATAAATGGAGGGTAGTCGAACTTTTATCTTCCTACCCATCCGTTTTATTACACATTTCGTCGGGAAGTGATACATTTGGCCGACATCTCCAGTACCAATTCGCTGTTTCATCAGTACGCCTGGGACCAAGGCACGTGAAACCGTGTTGAAACGTCAGGCAATGAAGGTAAATCAAAATATCGCGATAGACCCGGTTCAATAAGTTTTAATTATGTGTTCAAACCGCGAGAGTATAAAGTGTTAGACCCTATGACACACCACAAAGTGCGGTCGCGTGCAGAGCGTGACTTTACATAAGTAGTCAGAGAAGCGAGAAGCGTCTTTATTTCAGTTTGGTCCAAAATTCTTTCAATCGATATCAATTATTTTATCTATCTATCAGCCACAGACATCCACTGCTGAACATAGGCCGCATTCATTAATTCTCCGCTACAGCGCGAGGTCATCCTTCCTAGATGGAAGGGGCCGGGCCGATCTTCGCTGCGCTTTCCTATACGTGTTCGCCACTCTAGGACTTTGTTGCCCCAACGACCGTCCATTCTCCGGGCTACATTGCCTGCCCATTGGCGCTCCGACCGTGCAATCCTGTGAGCTATGTCAGTTACCTCGGTTCTACTGCGGGTATCCTCATTTCCGATTCTATCGCGCAAAGAAACTCGGAGCATAGCCCTTTCCACTGCACGTTGCGTGACTCTTAGCCGCCTTATAAGTCCCTGAAGTATACAGTATAAATAGGTATGAAAAAAACCGGACAAGTGCGAGTCTGACTCGCGCATGAAGGGTTCTATTTGTACTATGTATGGCGCCGGATACATATGAGGTGGAAAGTTAACGCAACCGATCACGTCTGCTGTACGGAAGCGCCACTTAAATGTTTATTTTATTCTGTTTTAAGTATTTGCTGTTATAGCCGCAACAGAAGTACATCACTGTGAAAATGTCAACTGTCTAGCTATCACGGTTCATGAGATAGAGGCTGGTGACAAACAGACAGTCGGACGGACGGACGGACAGTAGAGTTTTAGTAATAGGGCCCCGATTTTCCGTTAGGGCACGGAACCCTAAAAACTTGGAGACAACAGATTTATGGTCTATAGTTACCGTTGGTTTCTTGTCAGTTGCCATTGCAACTTGGGCTCCACTTTTTGCTTACCATCAGGCGAAGTGGAGACACTATGTTGTGTCAATATAAAAATGGACTGCTGTATTGTCTCCTCTGTGACCAACCAGTGCAAACTACCCGTAAGTAATGAATTACAGAGTTAAGATGGCCGCCATTAATTAGAGCGATTTAGCTAACTAGCGGCTTGCGGCGCTAACGAAGAGAGGAAGGATAGCTAATTTAATCAGACCAGTAGCAGGGTGTACATTGAATAAGCCAATATAATAAGCAATCAGTATGTAACAAAAATCTGCAGATCTCATACTACGCGCAACTATCAAAGTATCAATTTAAAAATAAAGCACATGATGAAACCTAAATTCCACATTATAAAAGTGACAGTTTGTGTGTGCGTACGTGCGTGCTTGCGTGCGTGCGTGTGCGTGCGCGTGTGTATGTGTGTGTGTGTCTGTTTGTGTGCGGCTTGACGGATATGCATGAAATTTGGAACAGACATAGTATACCCCAACGTAACATGCTACTTCACATCCTGAACAAATTGGAAGTGTCATATCTGCATATCTCAAATTTTCAGTGAGAACTGTAACTGTGATACAATTAGTTATTCTATTTTTGTATAGATATATATTCATACACAGGGTGATTCATGAGCAGGAGTTATAGAGGTGATGGGGTGGATTACACTGAGTTACTTTCACTATGGGGCCAATTACCATTAAATCAATTCAAAACATATCGGGCGATATTTGACTTATACTTACCTACGACGTGAGTAAACCCGTTTCATGCATTTTAATATGAAACCTCTACTACCTCTATGAAACTCAGGTACGCATAACTTTTGCCTATGTTTCCATTACGCACATATGTTCGGGTAATTCCGCCAACTTCCTACAGGATTACTCGTAAGCTTCCCAGATTAAATCTCAGCCTACTATTAACTGTGACAAATTATTCAGAGAAACTACCCTTTACGCACCATCATTTGCCTTCAAAAGGACTTATTACACAAAATCGTGCGGTTGCAATTTAGACTTCAATCCATGGGATTTGAACCTAAATTTCAGGTAGACTTTAAGTATGTTTGGACAGTAGATAGAATCTTGGTCTGACATGTGTAGTTATTAACATGTTGAATAATTTATATGATAACTCGGAGGCCGTTTAAGTTTGAGTCTTTCCGGAAATGACAAATAAGTTGTCATTTCGTGAGTGGGTTTTCGTCATTATGTTCCCGTAGTATTTCACTAGTGCAAAATACATTGAGGGAAACGTTTTTTATCTATTTTATATCGCCTTAAAAGTAGAAGTTTCTCAAACAACTTGAAAGATTTTGAATAGTGGTTTATTGTTTGTGAAATGCCTCTTGTGAAATGCCGGTAGACTCAGACATGTAAAAGTGCCCTTGTGGCATACTTGCAGAATAAAGTTCATTATTTCATTATTTGAAAACGTATACGTTTTGGTTGGACCCATTGTCATTATATCACGATTTTATGATGGAATTCTGGGGAAGTCGAGGGAAATCCTCAAATATTTATAGATGCATCTTATGTTCTTTGGAATTTTTTGTAGTAATTCGTTAGGTAGATCTCATAAATGCGATTTTTGTTATAATCAGTCAGACGAGGAAGAGCTAATAACGCAAGCATCGCTTTCGAGTGGAAGCCGCCGGACGGAAGATGGCCGCGGACGTCCTGTACACTCATGGCGGCGCACCGTTGAGAGCGAGCTGCAAGCCGTCGCACTGAGCTGTAGCGAGGCCAGAAAACTTGCTGAGGATATAAAGGCGTGGCGCAAACTGATGAAGGCCCTCTGAACCTTGGGGGTACCTTCGACAACTACATAAGTTAGATACGTTTTGTTAGAACGTGATTATGAAAGGCCAAGACATTATGAAATTGAAGCGTGTATTGCTTTACCATCAAAAAGTGAAAAACGGAATGTAGAAAAAGCTGGAAATAACTCCACAAAGAACTAGGTTCTTCTTTGTGGAGTTATTTCCAGCTTTTTAAATATGTGGTGGTCATACCTCGGGATTTTCGGTGCAAGAATGATTTGACGCCTAATGTACGCATAATGTCAGATCATCCGTGCAAAATCCCAGGGCATGATAATGAGGAACGGGCCACGTTTTCAAGAGCACTTAATTCCCATTCACAAAAGTTAGACAGCCAAGTTAATTATCTAAACAGAGCAAGCAGACCGGTTTTATTTAACTTTGTACAGAATTTAATTTGTTAGCAAACTGATTGTTGACTGCCGGCTTTCGTGAGGAAACGGGAGACATGATACAGAAATAGCTGCTTTATAATAACTTAGTAAACAATATAAGACTTGAAGGCTTCAACTACGTCCGCATTTTCTTGTCTTTTTTATTTAACCGACAAAAACAAGCAAAACTACTTTTGACCAACACGCTCAGTCAAAAGCAGTTTTGCCTGTTTTTGTCTGTTAAAAGTCCTTTTGACCAGTTCACACTTTTGACTGCAACATATATATTCTTTGATTAAGAGTCACAATCGCTATAGCCTTAGCCATCTTTGGATGTCAAAGCTATCCTTGTACTAAAATTACGGTCAGCCGTTTAGGCACAATGCGCGCTCAAGCAAATTTCTACAAACAGATGACGCCTGTACGGCAATAAAAAAGAATTTAACCTGCATTGCGCTATTGAGATTTGTCCTGAAAGCATA
The DNA here is from genome assembly GCA_947623375.1 of Apotomis capreana. Lineage (NCBI taxonomy): Eukaryota > Metazoa > Arthropoda > Insecta > Lepidoptera > Tortricidae > Apotomis > Apotomis capreana. The sequence continues at coordinate 8,884,783 of OX392520.1, forward strand.
ACCCATCCGTAAACAAAACGGTTTTTTTATGGTTCCATACCCAAAGGGTAAAAAATAGGACCCTATTACTAAGACTCCGGTGTCCGTCTGCTGTCTCTCAGTCTGTCACCATTAGTATTATAAGGCTTCCTAGCTTTGTAAATTTTATACACTACCGCAAAGCCACGGTTTCCCGTCCACTAAAAACAACAAACATATCGCTACTGGCTCGAGGAAAACCCAATTTTCCATGGTCTTTGTTATAATTAACATCCAGTTCCCTGCCGTTAATTATTTAACGAATATATTATTACATTTCCTTCTTGTTTGTCTTTTCTGTGGTATTCTTCAAATAACAGACCTTTACGAAGTGCCTTCAAATGCAAATATTTACTTATTTCTGAGAGAGTTTACACTGTGAATGCCATCTTGAATTGAATTTTAATGAAACGGCTCTTCACTTTTATGTTATAGTGTAATTTCTTTCTTTTATTCTTAGCAATATATTGCTTATACATGTAAATAGTTTCATAACCCAATGTCTTATTACGACAAATTTCAACTACTATAGTTTCCAATACAATGAAATGAAGAAAGAAAATGTATGCTTTTCGAGAGTTCATTTTCATAGTCTTTTTATTTTAAATCAAACTTCCGTAAAATATGAATGTACCTATCTCAGTTGACTGTTATTAAATCAATAGTCATAATGTGACGTTTGTCATTATTTTCGATCTGGTCCTTATTTAAGTCATAACTAAATTAGGACCATTCTAGTCATCATTTAATTTTTCTCACAAACAGCTAACTTTTTAGGAACGTAATAAAACAAACCTAACCAAAACTAATGAATCTGGATCTGGGCATGTCCATGAATTGAGAAAATCCTATAAAGTTAATGATTTCTGAATTACGCCCAATGATTTCATGACAAACATAACGATATTCAATAAAATTATGCATAACAGGGTCCATCAGAGGGTCCGAAAGACCTATAAATGTAAATTTTTAACCGACTTCAAAAAAAGGGGGGTTCTCATTCTCAGTTTGGTTGTATGTTTTTTTTTTTTATATTTGTTACCTCAGAACTCCGTCATTTATAAGTCGATTTGGAAAATTATTTTTAGGTTCATGAAAAGATATCTCAAGGTTGGTCCCATAAAATTTCGGTGAAGATCGGATGACGAGATTCATGAGGAATTGAAGGAATTCCTGAAGTTTTATAGGCACTCATAATATTTTTCATATATTTTCTAAAACTATTTAAGTATTTGCATATGGTAGTCATCATCTTCCAATGCTGAGCTGATGATGGAAGGTACAACTCCTTAACGGTTAGGAGTTAGGAGATAATTCAAACGAGATGCATGCCTTCAAGACCTCCCTGATCACCCCGCCATAAGTATTTTATATGAACCACTTTTTAGTTAGTTTTAGCAAAAAAAAAAATTTAACAAAAAAGAACCGACTTCAGTAAAACAAAAAAGCCAAATAACCCATTCAAGTACAGATTACATTTGACTCACCCTTTGAAGTAAATTTTATTCACTTTTTTTCTCCTTTGTCCACAGATAAAATGACGTAACACAATGCCAGCATAACAACCAAAATGGAGCCCCCTAATGAATGGCCGGAAATCTATCCCAACAGCTCGAAGAACTTTAAGTCAGGAGTTTTTGACGAGACCTACGGAGCTAATGACGTCATAGATGTGTCGCCCAAGATTAACTATAGCTACTATGATAATTTCACGGCTCCGGACTATAGCAATTTCACGACTGACAACTTCTGCGCGTCGAATTATACACACGTGTACTTGAATGTCACGTGTGAGTTTCCTATCGACTATGCCGAGCCTATGTATGGGTAAGTGATCTATTTTTATGTGAAAACTATAGAATCTCATACGTAAAATTCATGATTATTTTACCCACTCACCTTCTCATTTGAGGCATTAACATCCACTTAGATTATGAAGAAGATTGCTTGTCCATAAATTTGGCAGGTACGAGAGTAGTTGGATAGAGAATGTCAGCATTACATACTTTGTCACAGAATAAGCTACAGAAGATGGCGAATATCGCATGTCCCTATCGAAATATTATTGTGTTACTGTATCATGCGGGAAGCTGCGCCGCCCGAGTCCCTCGTTCTTCTTTTTCATCCCCCTTGGATAGCCTTAAAGAATCTGTACAACCAGTTATCTATTATACTTTTTAATGCGCGGGGCGAGCCCCTCGAGCCCCCTGTTTTTTTCCCGATCATTCCCCTTAGATAGCCTTAAGGTAACTGTACAATCAGCTGCTCAGTTATTGTGTTAGCTCGTTGATGCGGAGGCACCGCCCCCCTGAGCCTCGCATTTTTATTTTCATTCCCCTGGAATAGACTTAATGTAAATGCCTAGCTGTTTATTACAGTTTTAAAGGACACAATTGACTCGTTAATGCATTACTATTTGATGCACTATCCCACTGAGCTATGCCCCGAGCTATATCCCCTGGAAAAGCCTTAAAGTAACTGTACAATCAGCCGTATATTACAGGTTTTAAAAACATAATCGACTTATCATTGTGTTACTAATTGATTGGGGGGCTTCTCCCCTAGTCAGTCTTTTTTTCTTTTTCATCCCCCTGGTAGTAAAGTAACTGTACAAACGGTACATTTTTTACACTAGGGGCTTGGTCCCCCGATCGTGAATTTTTTCATAAGGTATTTGTTAAGTCGTTTAGCTCCATAAATATCATCATCATGTCCTTCCAGATACATCGCACCTTTCCTGCTAGCGACTACCATCGTGGCCAACACGCTGATCGTGGTGGTCCTGTCCCGCCGTCACATGCGCACGCCCACGAACGTGGTGCTCATGGCCATGGCCCTGTGCGACATGTTCACCATGCTGTTCCCTGCGCCATGGCTGTTCTACATGTACACGTTTGGAAACCACTACAAGCCGCTCAGTCCTGTTACTGCCTGTCAAGCTTGGAACTACATGAATGACGTAAGTAGATTTTTTTAGAGTACACACCACATTTTTATATTAAACCATTGATACAAAGATCAAAGCTTAAAGAAAATGTTTAATGTGGATCACATCTTCTTCAACTGCGCCAAATTTTCATACTCTTTCTTCTCTTCACAAAAATCAAAATTTTCTACCGATCAATCTCCTCTCGTGTGACTTGTCCAAACGTCGTCATTGGCATAATACCTCTTGCTAAGAGCAAGACGTGAAACGGTGGAAGAGGCTGGGAATCGAACCCGGCACCTCTAGATTACCGGTCCAGCGCGTTAACCTTTCCGCCACCGTAACGCCCAGATAACCTTTCGATTGTTTTCCTTACGCTTTGTGTGTTCTTTGCATTGTTTATTTGAGGAGATTTACAACTTAACGACCTCTATGTGAATAACATCTTCCACCAGGTTACGCATTTTAATTTTTGTTTGAGCTTTTGTATCAATGGTTTAAACTACTTATAATTCATGTCTTTCTTGCATTATAATGGAACAAATAAACTAATATGTCACCAGAGGCCTATCTTAAAACTCAAATCTAGTAACAACAAATTTTTCCACCTAGCACACCTTCCAGAAATGGGCCCCAAAAGACAAATTACTCTTACTTTGCCGTAACTTTAGGGAATAGACTGATACATAAAATAACGGGACGAAGTTAAACTTTCCTTTTAGAGAGAATAAAGGCTAATGTGTCAAACTGTCTCCCGAAACATTAAGAGGTGGTATTTTAATCACAAGCTTACCTTCATTATTGACAATATTTATTTATTTATTTATTTATTTAAACTTTATTGCACAAAATACATAAGTAAAAGTACAAATGGCGGACTTAATGCCATGAGGCATTCTCTACCAGTCAACCACAAGGTCAAACAGAGACATTATACGTGCGGAAAGGGTGTACAACAATACGTGTATACACACGATGCAAATATCGAAACAAAAAAAAAAAAAAACACTAGTTAATATTCCATATTTTTAAGGCTTTTTTTCCTATGATTAAACATGTTTCTTAACATGTTATCAACGTTTATATTGCGACTTATTGGTATATATTAGAAACCTACAGTTTGGATTTTTCATTGATAATTTTTGATTCAAAAGCTACTCAAAATTGACAAAATTCACGTAGAAAACTTGTTTGGTTCTTTTTTTCAACTTATTTTCGACTGCTCGCAATAAAAGCATAGTTATGTTACACGATGAAAAAAACATAGTTATGTTACTTTCCAGATCACAGGGAAAAGTATTATTCACTTAAAAAATTTGGTTGGTATTATCAATATATTTGTCATAATATGTAAAAAAAATAATTCAAAAGGAATAAGAGCCTCTTAAGACTACAATTCTATTACTTTTCTGTATTCCGCTAACGAACTTCGAGCCTTGCGTATCTACGCAAGAGAACCAAGGTTGTATAGTATAGCTCAGACAGTCGCCAAACTTAAGTGGCATTGGGCGTTGCAAATTGCTCGTAGAATCGAAGGCCGTTGGGGCAGAAAGGTTCTTGAGCGGCGACCGCGGACCGGAAGTTGCAGCGTAGGAAAGCCCCAACAAGGTGCACCGACGGCCTAGCTAGGATCAGAGCGGCAGCAGTTGTGGAGAACTCTGGGGGAGGCCTTTTTTCCAGCAATAGACGTCTATCGGCTGATATGATGAGTAACATCACTGTTCCAATGCGGCGTGAGGTACATGCAGTAGGGTAAACACCCATTATAGCTCTTTACACTGTCGATAGGGTAAACGGGCTCATTACTGGCACAACGGCGGTATCTCGGCCAATTTGCGTTAGTTTATCCAATAACACACTGCAACCTGCCACACTGCTGTAACCTGCTTCGAATACTTGGTATAAATACTTGCTAGTATAAATACTCGGAGGTAAAAATACGTGGAAGTATAAAATACAGGGTGTCTTTGCCTTTGACAAGGATTTATCGAGGGAAACGTTATTTGAACGTAAAATGATTCAACGAAGCATGAAAGATACTAAGAACCGTAACTTCGCCTGGGATACCTTACATCGCCTATTTTTATAAAAGTTTAAATTCCCGTCTAGTTTTTAGACTACTACAAACTAAAACTATTAAATAGAAAGTGCTTTTTATGCATGGCGATATTCTCCTCTTCCACTGTATGTTTTCTTTGAATAATGTCTTCGGTTTCCGCGACATTTTACCTGGAAACCGAGATCGCAGCACTAAAAATGATGCGCAAATTCGAGTAACATATTTTGCTTAAAAAGTATAAAACGTATTGAAAAAACAGCAGACATGATTAAAGTTAACATCATTACTCACTTATTGGTATAAGTTTCATGTCTAACATGGGGATTGCATGAAGAAGAACCACTTGAAAACACTGAAAATAATGAAATTCACCGGGTCCCTTAAACAGCTATATTAGGTACTAAAAAAAATTACTGTCACGTTTATACGATTTACCAGAAGATACCCGCTTACTATTATGAATATTTCGACCAATAAATCAATAGAACGTTATCAAATGAATATGCAAAATACGGATAAACACGTCGCGCCATATCAGAATGTCGTGATATTTAGGTTTCACATATCGAATGTAAACATGAATAATGTGAAAATTAGGTCACAATTTGCGTATGAATGATTTAAGTCAAAACAAGCCTAAGAACTGGCTGAACATGAACCGTGATAGACAGTTGACAGTTGAAATTTTCACAGATGATGTATTTCTGATGCCTGTATAAGAGCAAATACTAAAAACTGAATAAAATAAATATTATTAAAATGGGGCTCGCATACAACAAACGTGATCGGTTGCGTTAACATCATTTTTATCCGGCGCCATACATACCAGTAGGTACGTTTAGCATAACTATGACACGCGAATGTATTTCGCGCGATAAATACTATCTGTCACTTTCCTGTCAATACTGTGCGAGCAAGACAGGTGACGCTAAGTCGCGCGACAAGCGAATTTGCATCAAGATATGCTAATAGCCCCGCAGCGCAAGTGCAAACTTAACTTAGCCCGGCCAGTTAAGATGGGATAAGTGTTTGTACCCTCGGTGCGCGAGTCAGCCTCGCACTTGGCTGGGTTTTCTATTAATTAAAATGCCACTTTCAATACAGGAAGGCAGATCTGAAGAGATCTTTGACACATTTCATAAGACGCATTTAACAACACTAAAAAATAACGCACCTAGTTTAACTACTTGAGATATAGCCAAATTGTTCTTGAAGTAGAAGGTAACCCACTGTGAGGTAACCAAAATGTATTAATTGTACACAACTTATTTTGCTTATTAGTAGTTTGTCAGTCTTCCGATTAATTAACTAGCAGCCAGAGGAGCGTAATTTGAGTCGCGTAATTCCGGTCGCGCCATACTTAGTGTGACGTGATCACGTGGCGCGACCGAAATTATGACACGATGTATGGCGCGACTGAAATTACGACACGATGTATGGCGCGACCGAAATTACGACACGGTGTATGGCGCGACTGAAATTACGACACGATGTATGGCGCGACTGAAATTACGACACGATGTATGGCGCGACCGAAATTACGACACGATGTATGGCGTGACTGAAATTACGCGACTCAAATTACGCTCGTCTGGCATCAACCTAACATTTGGGCTACTGTTAACAAATCTTTTATTTTCAGTGCAATATACTCACAAAACAAATGTATTATTCCGACTTGAATATCGATTTTTGCTTACAATAAGAATACTCAGAACATTAATGTATTCCATGATCTTGCACAAAACCATCATTCAATGGCCCTTAATATACACATTACGCTCATACATCAAAATCACAAAGCGTGCTTTTATAAATATTCTCTCATTTTGCTACACAAATCAAGAAAGACATATGTTCATGACTATATGCATGTACAATTTGACATTTTGAATAATAAGCAGCGTATTTTTTCGCTTTCAGAAAGTCTTAAGTCCATGATAATTTCGATGTACGTATGACCTTTTAAATATGTAAAGTAACATTCTTTCGTTTTCCTCGATCCGTGGCTACACTGGATATAATCAGGAAATGGATTGTGGTTTAATCCCGCGGGATATATCATAAAGGAAGTTGCCATGCAAATGTCAGAAGAAATATGTTTATGTTGAATTTTGAGATTCAGATTGACTTAGCTTTTAAGTTGATTGTTAAAAACATAGCGCAATACAAAATAAAAAACGGTCGGTCTTAAATTGTCACAATTGAATATAATTTCAAGCCGATTCAATAAATTGTTGTCGTACACTTCGACTTAAAATTCCGACAAAATATTTTTACACCTCGAGATTTTTACTCGTACTAAGTAGTTCAAAGTTGCCTAATGTAATTTTTTTTCTGTTTCGGGAATCAATACAGGGTACCTAATCTTAAGCAGTTTTCCTCCGCAAACGAAATTGATTTCTCACCAATTCAAGCGCTATATACACGATGATTCTTAGGTAATCGGTGATCAGTAGTAGAAAAAAAAAACAGCCAAATTAAACTTAATAGGCGATGTCTCACGCCTTACCCCACTGTTTAACTAATTAAATAAATAAATATTAAGGGACAATCTTACACAAATCGAACTAGTCCCAAACTAAGCAAAGCTTGTACTATGGGTAGGTACCTAGGCGAAATACTACTCATAAATTGTAATTGCCATTACATTATTAAAGAGGTTGTAAGCTCACAGATATAGATTAGTAGGGTGACAAGGAATTTAAGACAAAATTGGCTTCAAAATCAAAATTATCGTAGAAAAATGAGTTTGTTTTCATGTAATTACGACTTCAACGTGGCCGAAATCAATTACTAAGTTAGAAAAGTTGGCACCTGATCACCGATTAAAAATCATCGTGTATGTATAGTATAGGTATTACATACATAGGGCGGTGACTTCTTGAATGTCCCAAATCGGAGGTGTATGTGGCTAGAGCCAAAGGTGTGGGCCATAAATGTGATATCTGGGGCTTTACGAATTACCGCCCGTGGTTTGTCTAAAGTTTTACGTCCTGCCTTGGCTGAGAAGTGAGATTTTCTTCCCGGGCAGAAAATCCCACTTACGGCATAGGGTCATATAAAACATATTTCATTTTGCATATTATTTATTTAAGGAAAGACTAATTAAGATTAATAATTAATTACCTCTCGGTTTTGTTTTCATTTCGCTCGTGTACTTCCGTTTTCGTGTTTTCTGATACCTATTGTTTTCACGGGTATATTGTATTTTGTAATGTGAATAATAAAGAAATACGATTCCTGATCAAATTTAAACTACATACTCTGTGCTAATGAAAATTTCTCTGTTCAATTTTCGACAGCCGTCAAAGTGAAATGGGAATACAATTATATTTTTATTTCTCCTGTTCAAAAAGTATGTCATTTTAGCCAGCCCCCAGGGCCTTAATGGAAACCATATTAATAATAATTTCTATTAAATACTTTTCTTAGCATACTAGATACGGATAATGAAAACCAAACCAACCTGATCAGATCGACCGAAATTTATTTTTCACCTCACTAGCTCGGAAAGGCCAGTTTGTTTGTTTGATATCTATTGAGAAAATCGCTTTTTATCCACATGTGGAGAAAGAGTTTTGACGTTTGAACGCAGCTAAAGTAAAATTTGACATGAGCTTATTTTCTGAAAAAATCCGTTTAAAATACCTACATGAAAGCTAATTAGACCTTAGTTTTAATAAATGGCAAATTGGTTGATTATTGCAGATATTTTTCAAAGATATAGTACAAACCCTTATTCTTTTTTCCTCGCTGTAGTGAGGTGAAAAGTTTTGTGTTATACACGGGCGAAAAGTTATTTTACGTCTCGTGTATTGAAACACTCGCTACGCTCAGGATTCTATTTTGAACCACTCGCTTCGCTCGTGGTCAATCATAGGATCCTTTCGCTAGCTCGTGTTTCAAATAAACACTCGCGGGTAAAATACAACTTTCCCCCCTTGTATAACAAATAACTATTGTACAGTTTTTGTTGGTAGTGCTCTACGCCGGCAACGTAGGGTCGCGGGTTCGAGTCCTGTTTACATTGCAGTTACATTATCTCTCAAATAATTAACCTTTTTGTCAATATTTAAAGCCTTTATAAAATGGGAGGATGTTGTCACTCAGCGACAAAGCCCTTTATATAAATACATTAAAAAATGGGCAAGTGCGAGTCCGACTCGCGCATGAAGGGTTCCGTACCATAAACCAAGTTTGTTGTATGGGCCCCCCTTAAATAATTATTTTAATTTATTTTTAGTATTTGTTGTTATAGCGGCAATAGAAGTACGGATGTACGGACGTACGGACGGACAGCGAAGTCTCAGTAGTAGGGTCCCGTTTTTACCCTTTGGGTACGGAACCTAAAAAACTTAGAGGGGGGGACGCTATTATTTGGATTTCTGGAGCGAATATTTACAAAACTGCTGACTATATCAAAAAATTATGTTTGAAACCTATTCAACGACACTAGTGTAGGAACGAAAAAGAAAATCACCCCCACTTTAGGTGTACGGGAGGTACCCACCCGAAAAAAAGTTTTGTTATACCTAGTTTTTTTTTTGTCCGTTTTGTCGGCGTGATACATACACATACTCATACCCAAATTTCAGTTTTCTAATACTAGTTAATAATCACGGAGTTAAGCCGCGGACGGACAGACAGACAGACAGACAGACGGACAGACGGACATGGCGAAACTATAAGGGTTCCTAGTTGACTACGAAACCCTAAAATCTGTATAAAATGGTTCTTAAGATAAATTTCGAGTTACTGAACCAAATCTTAGATCGAATCTTTTTGGTATAATCGAAAAAAGACAGAAATTTTCCAGCTGTGAACTGAATGCCAAGCTAATTTTATTTATTTTATTTTATTTTCTTTATTTGGGCCATCAACAGCAATACAATTTGTAATAATTAACAACAAAAGCCAATAAAAGATGTCCACAAAAATACAGTAAGTAGAACTACGAGTAGGTACTCGTAGTTACAAGAAAAATCAAACAAACATTATGGTATGCTCGATCAGGTTAGTGCGCATGTGTGTGAGTGTGTAATTTTATCTTTTATTTTGGAATAATAGACATGTTGACTATTTTTTTGTAGGATGTCAATCGATTCTATTTTTTATTGTGATCAAATGTCTATATGGGACTGACTACACTTAAACTGCTCTAAAAGGCAGAAATGACCGTCAAAGTTCAACATTCCTACGTAGCGCTAAAAACGCTCCATACAAAAGGCGTCCAGGCTAGTGACGTCACAGGCCGGTATACGGTATCGTAGGTACCAATAATTGCATGGAGAAATTAAGAAATTTGCCGTTTTCACCGTGAAAAAGTGCGTTTAAGTTTATGGTTGCCATACAATTATTGTTTTGTAAAATTATGAGGATTCTGAAAATATTTTCAAAATTTCTTTTGGATTAAAAAAAAAACAAAATTTATGTACCTTTGATTTCACCTTAAGTCACGTATTTCCAAAAAAGATTAATTTTTCTGATTTTTTTTCTTTGTTTCGTAATATATTTAGCTAATTTTATTCATATAACTAATTGTTTTGGTCTCATGAGCAACAACCGTTGTCTCACAATCATTATTATGTTTTTTCAATAAATGTATTTGTATTTGTATTATCTATTTATCACGCTAATATTATAAAGGCGAAGGTTTTTGAGTGCGTTTGTATGTTTGTTACTTCTTCACACTCAAACGGCTGAACCAATGTTGATGAAACTCTGTATGGAAGTAGCTGACACCCTAGATTAACACAGGTTGTAAAAAAGCGGGTAACACAGCGGAACGCAGCTCGTTTACGATATAATAAGGAAAAGTACAAATTTGATGAAAAAAAGGTGTTCTTTGAAATATATTAATAAATATCGGAAAACCTCACACAAATCAATCTAGTCCCACAGTAGGTAAGCTCTAGTAGGCTTGTGTTATGGACACTAGACGACGATAAACATACGTATATACATAAATACATACTTAAATACAAATAACATCCATGACCCAGGCACAAATTTTCGAGTTCATCACACAAATATTTGCCCTTGCCGGGATTCGAACCCAAGACCGTCGGCTCAGTCAGTAGGCAGTTGCTTAACCACTGCGCCAACCGCGTCGTCGAATATCCGCAAACTCGTGAAGCCTTGAATGAAGGCGTCAATAACAAGTACATGGTTGTGTTAGTAGGTACCTAACTACAAGCAAACCTACCTAGCAAAGCTGCTAGCTGGGTGATTCTTATTCTCATGCATTTTTTTGTGATTTGTAAGAATCACATGTTTATTTTGTTTAAATCAAAAATCTATTTATGCCTTTGTTGAGCAAATACGAGTATCCTCTACTTATCTTTTATAAACACATTTACCTTAAAATATTCAGAAATATATATAAAAAAAAGAATGTTTGCCCAAAATGTCACGTCCATGCCGTGTGATATCTCCCGATTTTCTAATAAAATATTTTTTTCTGCTACAATATCAAGTAATTTTGACTAATGTTATACAAATGACGCAAAGCTAATAAATGTCTGATAACATTATTAAAAAGTTGTAAAAGTATAATGTAACAGTTTCTGATTCAGGACATCATAAAGTTTGTGATCAATTTTTTTGTCACAGCCATATAAATGTTACCTCAGAAATAACAGAATAAGGTGATTGTTTAAAATTGGCGAGACAAAGCAAATTGTTCCATTATGTCGCACATGTTCAAAATTTGTCACGACCATAGATAGATCTAAATGTCACGACCACGGAATTTTTCAAACCTCGGTTGTGACATGTAATGCTTGGTTGTGACATTCTTGTAGTATATTTGAATAATTTGATGATTTTGTTTGCTAAGTTGGGTTATCAATTTGTTGTATTTTTTCCGCAGATGTCACCAAAGAAAAATAAATTAAATCAGCCATCTAGCGAGAGTCTCTTAAGATGTTTGTCGTGACTCTTCGCTATAAGACCGTTAGCCGAAACTACTATCGGGACAATGATCGTCGAGTCAACATCCCACATGGCGGTCACCTCGTGAGCCAAGTCAAGGTACTCGTACTTGCTGAGTTTGTCCTTCTCGGCTTTCACGAGGTTCTCGTCATGGGGGATGGTGATGTCGACGAGCACTGCCTGGCGCTTGGATCGATCTACCAAAACGATATCAGGCTTATTGGCTACAATAGTCCTGTCCGTGATGATAGCTCGATCACAATAGAGCGTGGCACGACCATTCTCAAGAACTGGCATCGGTGCGTACTTATAGTACGACACCTCAGACCCCACAAGACCGTATCGAAGAGCAAGTTGCTGGTGAATGATCCTGGCTACTTGGTTACTTGTTATTTGACACAATTACTTGATTTTCGATGAAATTGTCACACCCATGTTATACAGTCTCACAACTATGCTTAGGGATGTCACAGCCGTGTACACATGCATTACTTTAATCACTTGCAGAGGGTATTAAGCTTGTCCATCTGCACCAAAAATTAGCCTTTGGTATGTACTCTTAATATACACCGCAATATATCACAGAAAAAAAAATAAAAAAAATGTTAATATTTTAAAACTATATGAGAATCACCCAGCTACCTATAGGCAAACAACCTAGTTTGCCTTCAAGCTAAGCCATGGACGGATAGTTGCACAATACTTTACCCGACTAAAGCAAAAAAGAGGGTGCCCGTTTAGCCTAGCTAACGAAGAGCCTTGTAGTAGTAAATATTTATGTTGCTTTTATCTTCTTTCAAAACTGTGAATTTAAATAAAGCAACAGAAAAGCGTTTTCTCGTGTTCAGGACAAAGGCCCATGTCGGTACAATAGAACTACTTTTGCAGTGAAACAAAACTGAAATGATACCACAGAACAAATAATAGTATCAGAGACACGGCCATAATAATATAATACTATAGATGGTTCGCTGCTATGATATTTGCAGAAGGCATATTAGAACTGTATTCTATTGGTAGTTTGTGTAATCGTGATATATATTATTTATGCGTGTGTGTGTGTGTGTGTGTGTGTGTGTGTGTGTGTGTGTCTGTGTATAGGTACCTAGTAGTACGACTCAAGGTGGGTAAGCGAGTCCGTCTCGTTTTATTTCATATCATTCTTATAAGAATACTTATCGTACGCCCTTGCGGACTTGACTGTCATGATCATGAGACATTCTCTATCAGTCAACCTTAGGTCAAAGCTGAAAAACTTGAGGCGGTGCAAGTAACATACAACATAAGTAACAACTAAAAAATAATTACTAAAAATACTAATATTATTTGTATTTTTAAAATATTGAATAATTTATTGCAAGAAAGATTTAGCTTATAACAAAGAAATAGTAATTAAAATTAAAATTATGAGGGTAGTTATAAGATAGTTTTAACCCGACTACGGCAAACTAAAAAGTATTGCTGTTTTTATCTTTTTATAAGCCTTGGATTTAAATAAGGCAACAGAAGCGGGCTTTCTCGTGTTCCGAACAAAGGCCCCATAGGCACAATAGAACTACTTTTGCAGTGAAAATAAAACTGAAATGATACAATACGATTAAAATCAGTTAACGATTTGGATTGTATATCTATCTTGCTCGTACTTATGCGATTTTAATAAAAGCGTGCGAGAGAGGGGTAAAAGTCGAATCGTTAACTGATTTTAATCGTACTGTACCACATAATTAATAATAAGAACAGACAGAATAAAATACTAGAAGCCTTTACAGGCTTTTAGGCTTACGGCTTTATATTTAGGGGTTGTTAAATTCGACATTATTGGGATTGGGATACTTGTACATAAAATATAAAGACCGTAAAAAAAATGTATGAGTGACGGAAGAAATTATTTTCCTTATATTTATTCACGTCACCCGAGGCCGTTAGTTGGAGAGCTCCCATACAACAAACGTGATCGGTAGCGTTAACTTTGAACCTCATTTGTATACGGCGCCATACATACCAGTAGCGAACTTAACCGGCCAGTTAAGTGTTTGTCCGACTCCCACTTGGCCACTTTTTTTTTATATAAACCTACACACTTGAGGCACAACGCGGAATATTATCAGAGGTTAAAAACACTAGGTAAAACCCACATACATTATTGCATTCTCAAAGTGCACACATATTAAGTAATACGCATCCTGCGGTGGTCCATATATCCCCGAGCTCCCCGCTTCCGCGAGGAAATTGCTGTCTTAGCTATTACATTTTACCTCGGTCTCCCCTTTTAAAACACCACTTTATTTACTTACATTTAGAGTTGAAATCTTCGTACTAAAAAGTTTCACGGGTAAAATGTTAAAATGTGGACTTTTAAGCTGTAGTTTTAGAGTCGGTTCTAATGGAATCGAAGGTCGATCTTCAATTTCCGTTACTAAATGGTGCACGGTTAACGTGTTCAGTTTCTTTCTAGAAAGTTCTAGATATAAGGTTTCTTGGAAATTTTAAGTGGTACATATTAAGAGACCTTATTCCTTTTAAAATGCTGATTGTTTTAGACATTTTTCTATACGATAGTTCTTGTTTATTAACATATTGTCAACAGTTTCTTTCTATAAAGTTCAAGATGTAAAGTTTCTTGAAAATTTTAAGAGTGATAAGGCTCCTTGTCCGTTCAAAAATGCTGAATGTTTTAGATATTTTTCTCTATGATCAAACATGTTTCTTAACATATTATCAATGTTGCTACTTAGAACAGGGCTATTAAGATTTATTGGTTTACGAACGAAGGATTGAGCAGTATTTCGGTAAACAATGTCAAAACATTCAAAAATTGATTACAAATCGCTACAGACGTTTAATAATGCATATATATGACGAATGCAGATTATTGCATGATATGAAAGCGACAAGCAGGACCAACACTTGTTAGGCTTACAAGGTTTGCAAGTTAAATAAAAGCTTGTAAAAAATATTACAACATAATAAAATCTTTTTCTAAAACACATGGGCAAGCACACGGTATTATTAGCTGGAGTATTTGTTGTGGAAGCGTTTGATCGCTATTACATTTCTCGCTGCCAATAAACGACACAATAAAATACCTATTTTGCTGTAGAATTCTCCGAATCAGACCTTTACATGTAGGTATAAATATACCGGGAAATACCGTGGGCGGGGCACACTACTCGGAGAACCGATGGCCGTTGAGGCAGAAAGGTTGAGTGGTGACCGCGGACCGGGAGACGCAGCGTGGGAAGGCCCCAAACAAGGTGGATCGATGATCTGCTGTATGTAGTTCTTTGTATTGGGCTTATCACTTTCACGGACAGTTCATCAAGAGACTTAAATTAGGACGATCGTAGTGAAAGCTTTGGGTAAGTTTTAGTAGAAAAACACCGAACATCTCATTAACTTTATATTTTAAAGGAATCCAATAACAAACTCGTGTAAACCAACAAACATCAAATTCAATAATGGCCGTCTTACCTTTTTATTACCTTCTTCTTCTTCCTCGCTTCCTCATGACTGAGGGTCGTGACCATTTGAGGCCGTTATCTGTTGCACCAAAGCTCTCCACTCCACACGGTTTTCCGCCTTCCGGATTGACGCCTGTAGAGTTTCCTGACAGGCTTCTTTCACGGCATCGGTCCATCGGGTCGGTGATCTCCCACGGGCCCTTTTCCCTTCCACGTGGCCAACTACAATGAGCTTTTCCAAACTATCTGGCTCGCGTCTAGCCACGTGACCGAAATACTGCAGGATCCGCTGGAGGCAAATGGTCGATAAGCGGCACTGGATCTTCAGTTCGGCCAGGATCGACGCATTTGTGCGACGTGCCTCCCAAGAGATTCCTAGCATTTTTCGCCAGCACCACATTTCGAATGCGTCAATCTTGTTCCGAATGCGTGATTTAAAGGTCCAGGTTTCTGAAGCGTATAGAAATATAGAGAAGATCAGGGTTCTCATCAGCGTTGTTTTCGTTTTCCTGCTGATACCTCTTTAAAACTTAAAAATTAAAATTCATTTATTTCAGGTAACATTTCGACTCATAGTTATACAATTATTTACTTAAATAAAAATAATAATACTAATAATTATAAAATAACATTAACTTATTCTAATATGCCTCATACAGCAATGCTGAATGTACGGGCAGTCCAGCCTCTCGGCTATCATCGCCAGGACGGTGTTGGGGCTGGCCCCGACCCTGCGCACTAGGGACGCAGCGCGCAGGCGTATGGTCGCGTGGAAGCACGCCGTACGCGCCTCCGCGAACATACCCGACGCGCTGCAGTAGCGGGGCAACCCCATCACCGCCCTGAACGCATTGTTGAACTGGACGCGGAGGGCGTTGTACGCTCGCTGCGTGTAGTTCGCCCACAGGCTGCACGTGTATAGTGACGTACAGTACGCTCATTGAACACCGTGCAAACCTACGAGCTATCATATTAGCTCGCACGCACATAGCCCTCCGCTCCCTTTCCAAGTCCGCATCGTCCTTGAGGTCGACCGTTAAGATATGACCCAGATATTTAAACTGTGTCACTCTTTCTAGAGGAGTACCGTTTAACCTAATAGGTGGAACACTAAACGGTCGTTTCCCACCAGCCTCAAAAACCATGTATTGACTTTTGGTCACGTTATACCTCAAGCCAAGCCATGATCCAGAGCATACTCTTCACATATACTAATCAACCTCCTGAGCCCACATACCGATGCACTCAGCAGCACCATGTCATCTGCGTAACTCATGTTGTTGACGCACACTCCGTCCACATGACATCAGACATGCTGGCTGCTGAGCGCGACGATGAGTGCATTTACGTAGAGGTTGAAGAGCGCGGGAGAAGTCAGCCCCCCCTGTCTCAATCCGCACTCCAGCCGGTATGGCTCCGACGTTGCCCCCGCCCATCTGACAATGTTAACCTGATGTCCATACCAGTATTTAAAAATGTTAATGACTTCTGTCGGCAACTTAATACCCTCGAGCTTTTCCCATAACACTTCGTAAGACACCAGGTCAAAGGCCTTGGACAAATCGAGGGAGCATGCGTAAACTGGAGTATCACGATCGGTGTAATATCTGACGGCATGCTTAAGACACAATATAGCACTTTCTGTGGACAGTCCAGGCCGAAACCCAAACTGATTATCGTGCAAATTCATGTATTTACCTAATTGTGTATTAAGCATGGCGTCAAACACTTTAGCAATAATCGTAGCGAGGGAAATAGGTCGATAATTACTCGTGTCGCTAACAGTTCCAGTCTTGTTTTTTATCACCGGCACTACAATAGTTCGCATTAGATCGTTGGGCATATATGAGTGGCTCATACACAGAGAAAATAGCATTGCCAGAACTCTCGATATATGCGGCCCCGCGTGCTGGAGATGCTCGATGCTGAGACCTTCGTGACCAGGGGATTTACCTCTTGACATAGCCTTAATAGCTTTTGCCACATCCTTGGCAACAAATTTCGTTACCCCTGTGCCATTTTCAGTCCCAGCACCCAGCACCGCCCTCTGTGGCTCCACAGTAGTGGATTTGACATGAAAGTGCTCCCTAAATATGTCCGCAATGGCCTTTGGCTCACTCACACCCGCGACACTCACTGGGATACCAGGTCTAACGTTCACTCTGTTGGTCCCCTGCCAAAAACCACGAAAATTTCCGCTAGCATGCTGTTCGGCCAGGGCATCCATTCTTATCTGGTCCTGGTGGTCTTGGCACCATTTTAGTCGTCTCTGTTCCTCCAGATCTTCTCTAGTCGCTTCACCGCTACCTTTGCTATCCGGGCTCTTCTCACAGTCACCATCTGCGGCAACCAAAGATCGCATAGCTCTGCCGTTCGTTGTAGCGTGCCCGCCCGATCCACAAACATGAGTTTTGTCTTAGCCCGATTAATATGTAGACCTTACTCCACACTCACTTTTTGGACCCTTTGCAGAAGCTCAGCTAGTTCTGTTTCGTTAGAGCCTATAATGGTAGTGTCATCTGCAAAGCGTAAATTATTAATGAGGTGTCCTCCGATCCGTACGCCTCCATACCAGTTCTCCAGAACTCTTCTCATGATGTGTTCGCCTACGAGATTGAACAGCTGTGGTGATAAATTACACCCTTGTCTAACTCCAAGGTTGGTCTGAAAGGGTTCTGATTCGGTATCTTCTACTCTGATCCTAGACTTGCCGTCGAGGTACATATTCTGCACAAGGAAAATTAGGTGATCTGGTATACCCATCTCTCTCATGACTGTGAACATCTTCTTCCATCTAATGCAGTCAAAGGCCTTCGCATAGTCAATGAAGCATAGGGCCATCGGCACGTTGAACTCCCTAGCCTTCTCGATGAGCTGCCTGATGTTCAATATCTGTTCGCGTGTCTGTCACCTCTATTTTATTACCTACAAAAGTACTATTTAATTTCACATGCCAGTTATACATTGCAAAATTATAATGTATCACTGGAATAGCACTTTAATATCCTAAGTACATTTTCAAACAATAATAAAGTCATTAAATTATTAGTATTAAACAAAACTTACTTAGTAAGTAACTTATTTGTAGGTGCAGTATTTCCTAACGGTGTAAAAGGTGTTACCGTGTAAGAGTAGGATAACAAATATCTAACAGTAGTAAGCAATCATGTCTGCGGACGGCGACTTGGATCATCGCAAATTTTCACTCCGTCTATAGCTGAACATATCTCAAAGTATTTACATGAAGGCAAATGTCTTGTGTTGTTTTTGGCTCAAACTTTTTTGTATGAGTTCCGTCTTTGCCGAAGCATGCAATTTTCAAAATGGTCGTGTTAATAAATGATTGACAGTCAACTGAGACGCAATAGTAGATTATTTGACAACGGGGCTAAAATAAGCCATCATGACATGACACGACGTGTTGTTGGACGAGCGAACGTATTGAGCGGGGAACAAGATATCTGAGTGTCATGTTTGGCTTTTAGTTTTTATTTTTTCATAAGCATTTTGACGTATATGGTTTCTATTTCAATTCTCGGGACTAAAAGTACCATTTTAAACTTTGCGAAGCTAAAATGGCGTGTTTTTTAATCAGAAGTGAAAAAAATATATAGAACTATTATGATAATTCATCGCCCAAACCAACCAGTTATCTCATTTATAGCGAAGTTATTTTATAATATTTCTTAAAAACATAAGGCGTTATTCTTCGATATTGGATTGTCAGAAGTCAATTCGACGGATAAAATGGAAAAATTAATTCAGTTTTGTTTCAATTTGTTCTCAAATTTCATTATTAAATGGGGCGATAGAATGTAAAAAAAATGAGATTTCGTTTAACGTGTATCTTTAATCCTCACCGGACCGGACGACGCAGCGTGGGTAGCCCCCCCACAATGTGGACTGATGACCTGGTGAAGGTCGCTGGAGTCCGCTGGATGCGGGAGGCGCAGGACCGGTCATGGTGGCGTTCTCTGGGGAGGCCTATGTCCAGCAGTGGACGTCTTTTGGCTGATAATGATGATGATGATGATGATGATGTATCTTTAATCACACTAATAATATTATAATGGCGAATGTTTCTGAGTGTGTTTGTTTGTTACTACACGGTCAAACGGCTGGACGAATTTTGATAAATTTTGTTATGAAGGTAGCTGACACCCTGGATTAACACATAGGCTACTTTTTATTCCGAAAAAAAATTGTGTTCCTGTGGTTTGAGCGGGTAACACCGCGCGGCTAGTGATTTATTATATTTAATTAAATCCTAGGAGATGAAGTTCGTTGGCGTACCTACAACTATTTATTTTCCGTAGTCAGGTAAAAAGTATCCTTTAAACATCTTTGAATGTCCAGTTATACCTTAAAAAATGTATAAAATCTGTCCAGCTGTTTTGGTGTGATAAGCGGACAAAGATATTTCCACCAACAGATGGTTGTCATCCCATCACGCCGAAACGCCTGGAGGAATTATAACCAATTTTGGTACAGCGATAACTGGCCATCCAAGAAGAGTTAAAGGATACTTTTTACTTAAGTATGGTAAAGAAATATGCGGCCAATGTTGTGGGCATCTCCTAGTATCCATACTAATATTATAAATGCGAAAGTATGTCTGTCTGTCTGTTACCTCTTCACGCTTAAAACGCTAAATCGATTTTGATGAAATTTGGCATGGAGATAGTTTAAGATCCGAGGAAGGACAGGATAGTTTTCGTCCTGGAATTTATCCCTAAAAAGATTGAAAAGTGAGTAAGTAATTCATGATGACATTGATGACCCTGTATGAAATGTAATTATTATACCAAAAGCACAATTGCTCTTACATTTGCTTAGGCACTTTTAATAATCCATTTTAATAATTAAGGTGATTAGGTGGATATCTATCGTGTTGTACGAGGTTGCTCCCATACTTCCAAGTTCCACGCGGACGTAGTCGCGGGCAAAAGCTAGTCCTTATATAAAGTTATTCATAATAAAAGTCTATATACTTGAAACTTCAGCTTTACACGTGAACTTCAAAGCGCTCCAGTGACTGCTATAAACGCTTCCTTTGAACTTTAACCTTGGCCTGGTGTATACAGGGTGTAAACGGCGCCGGAGTGAATAATTTGGCTGAACATGGTTATTTAACTATGAATAACATTGGTAATACTAACTCTTGTTAATCTACTCCGCTACCTAAAGGTTGTCTGGAAGAGATCGCTATTTAGCGATAAGACCGCCTGTTGTTAACCTCTGTCAATTTTTTTACTGTATATCTCTCATGTTTTGTATCCCTGTGTATTTGAGGTGTGCAATAAAGTGGATTTGTTGTTGTTGTTGTTGTTGTTGTTGTTGTAATTTCCATAGTCATAATGCTGATATATTTAAATTGTTTCTTTTCGCTAACATGATATCTACGATACAAAGATTAGACACTACGCAAAAGATTCCTTGCCGGACTTTAACTGACATCTTCTTCGCTAAAAAATTTCGCAATAAACTTATAAGTCCTAGAAACTTTAATTTCACAGCGTTTTAATGACTCAAACTCTAATTAGACCAATATTTCGATTTTTTTATTATAAAGAAAAGTGGTGTTTTACTTTCGTAATCGTCTCCTAATATGTATAGATATATGTTTATTGCCTTTAATGTAATAGGGGAAAAAATAGGAAGAAAACATGATGTGCACCGAAACGGGATAAATAGAATTAGGGCAAGGGAATGGTGATATTGCCTTTTATGTAAAAGATGCAATACAAATATAAAATTATATTGCCAAATGTATCTTATTACGCAAAATTAGAAGGTAAGGAAGATTTAACGCTAGAAGTAGATAGAGTTTTGTGAGATATAATATTCAGAAGATAAAAAGTAGCAAATTTAATGTAGCAATGTCATTATGTAGCTCATAATTACATTGGGTACTTGTTACATTACGTATTAATTTTTTTATTTGTGTTATGATCTTAGTGTCAATGCAATGTTTCAATAAAAATTGTGGTTTATCCACCCTAAAATAATTATTAGATTAGATTAGATTTTTTTATTTCATAACACAAAATGTCTGTATAAATTACGCTAGGACAATTTACATGCATTTATACTATGAGTGTCGTAAAAATAAAAATTAGATATAATAACAGAAAAAAAAACAACAAATAATAGTGAAACATTACGTTTCACAGATTTATCAAAAAATATTAGTAATCTCTCATTCGAAAAACCTTTTGCCTTAAAATTCTAAACTTCAGATTTACACATCTCATTTTTAAAGCATGTCCCAGTGATGGCATACAACACTTCTTATGGATTCGGTGCGCGGTATGTGTGTCACGCTCACTCGTATGGCCGTCACGCTCGGATCTCTCGCTCAACCGCTTGTCGCCCGTAACGTTCGGGTCACGCTGCTAATTATAATAGTACATGACCGGGTGAATATCATAGTGCAAATATAAAGGAAGGGTTTGACAAAGTGACTCATGTAAATGGCTCTGGTTATCTTTGTTTCTTTATCTCAAACGGCTCTAGCTCAGCGTGAGAAATATATGATTTGAATCTAAATGGTACAACTGCTAAAACTGCTTATACTTTTTAGTTTTTCAACTGAGCTGATCCACTAAACTAATGGCTGTGTAAGCAGTAAACCTATATATTTTTGAAAATATCAGAAATATGTATTTTTTTACTTATATTATATTTAAAACTTATACTATTTTTTTTTATTCACAATCTGACCAGCGATTGTCATGCCAAACCCTGTCGAATTCCTTGGAGATATATTTTGAAAGCAGAAAATTGTGTGGATGTAATTGCTTTGATGCATAGAATAACCACTTCAAGTGGTCACGATCCTCGGTTACGAGGAAGCGAGAAAAAGGATTTGATCGAAAGTATTTAATTTTGACAAATTATTTACCCGTATTTCATTTACACTCTGTAGTAGTTGGAAAGTCACTAGTATAGTACCTACGCTGAGCTCCTAAATGTCGAGTACGTAGAAGTTACGTAGTTCGGGTTACAGTGAGTGCCACCAATTTATTTATACAACCGGAAAAATTTAAAACGTTATATGAATCATACATTAGTTTAACGATACCGTTCACATCGACTGAACGATTATAATTCATAGATCGTGGCGCAAGACACTTAAGAATAAGGGATATATTTATTGATACCTAAAAATATAAATAAATAAATAAATATTAAGGGACAATCTTACACAAATCGACCTAGTCCCAATTTAAGCAAAGCTTGTACTATGGGTACTAGACGACGACCTAAAAATATATATATTATAAATTTATGAAACATGTACTTAATGTCGCATTTTCGACGAAAAGGAAGATCGGCACACGAAGCATAAGGAAAAATTCGAAAGGTTGGTTGGAGTTCGGGTAGCGAAGTGGTCAACGCACTGGACCGGCAATCCAAAGGTACCCGGTTCGATTCCCGGTCTCGTCCTCCAGGTAACTCATTTCAAGTTTTCTTTGAACTTTGATATCTTTGTAAAAATAGTTTAATATATAGGTACATTACTAGGCTTGCAACTTTGTCTCCGCTTTTTTAGGGTTCCGTAGCCAAATGGCAAAAAACGGAACTCTTATAGATTCGTCTTGTCTGTCTGTCCGTCCGTCTGTCCGTCCGTATGTCACAGCTATTTTTTTCCGAAACTATAAGAGCTATACTGTTGAAACTTGGTACGTGTATTCTGTAAACCGCATTAAGATTTTGATGCAAAAATAAAAAAAAATAAAAAAATATTGGGGGCTCCCTATACTTAAAACTGAAACTCAAATTTTTTTTTTCATCAAACACATACGTGTGGGGTATCTATGGATAGGTCTTCAAAAATGATATCGTGGTTTCTAAAATATTTTTTTTCTAAACCGAATAGTTTGCGTGACAGATGCTTCCAAAGTGGAAAAAAGTTGGTCCCCCCCCCTCTAACTTCTAAAATAAGAAAACGAAAAATCAAAAAAAAAACATATGATGTACATTACTATAAAAACTACCAACGAAAATTGTTTTGAACGAGATCTAGTAAGTAGTTTTTTTTTAAATATTTTAATACCTAACTTTCCACCTAATTTATATGGGGCGCTATACATACCAGGTGCAAACTTAACTTAACCACTTAGGGATGGAAAGTGTTTGTACGGAACCCTCAGTGCGCGAGTCCGACTCGCACTTGGCCGGTTTTTTTCCTACTACTATAGTCGGGTAAAAAGCATCGCATAACATTCTTTAGGATGTTTATATCACTACTTTATTCTATTTATTCTGCTACTTTTACACATTAATAAAATATAAATAAAAAATAATAAATATAGTTTCGCCATTAAGTAATAGTCGCGTCCTGGGCGTGTCCCCCTAACCTAACCTACCTCCGAAATCAAACAAAATAATCAAATACTATAACTGTTTTACAATTCAGTGATCTCGAAATCATCTAATTAACTTTATATAATATGTGACACTTTAAAACGGAATTCTACACTCTTTGAACCAAACTGGGGCGTACCGAATCAAAATCACTTACTAAGCACTAAAACTTCAATCTTTATCGTACATCGGAGCAAAACTATCTTTATGTTCCCCAACTTGAAGCTTGTAATACCTTGAACCATTTCTACTTTTCTCGATACCACGCGCGGAATTATTTGCGGTTGGTAAGGTGGAAATTTTGTACAGATTACTCTGAACTGTGTATTATGAGGTGCAGGGATAAGTTTGTGAAAGTTTTCAATGACAGAATGTCAATGGCTCTTGATCTGGAAGGAATTTAGTTAAGTTTCTTTAAAACCTTGGGCGCTATTGGAAATAATGGCCCTCTCTACTTTTGCTAGTAAGATAAGCGAGACTGAGTCCTTCGACATATTGTTCTCTTTTCTGTTTATTTTGTGAAACGAAAATAAAACTAAGTAAGTAATTTAAAATTCATTTGTTCTTACAGACAGAGAACTCCGGTTCTTAGCTACCGCAATGCGATTTACATAGTTATATGTATATGTAAATGATAGTAGGCGTAAGTAAGTTACATTTTTCCAGAGGCAGCAATGACAATTTCGAAAATTTAAAAGCCGATACAAACAGACAGTATTTGAGCTGCAACCCAGCTGCAAAATGGCTGTTCAGATGCAGTTAATGTCACTGCAAACCAACTGGCATACTCAAATAGCTGGACAATGCGATAAATAGTGAAATGAGAGAGCTAATGACTATTTACATAAATTTATCATAATTATCGGTTCGGAGTGAGCGATGAATTAGGCTGGTATAGGTTTACGTGCGGATTGGTTGAACGCAGATATGTACGGTTTTCACATTTCCATTCACCTCAATGAACATTTATCTAGACCCATAAAACAGTAGTCTCCATGATATTTAATTTCTTTTATTTCCAAACACTAATGTTTTTGAAAGGTATTTATTTAACCTTAGGCTATTTGTTGTAAAGTAGTGCTGTGTAAGTCGTAAGAAAAATAATTATTTCTTTGTTATTAAAGGATTTACTGCGATTAAATATAAATCCTCCGGATTTAAGAAAAGTGTATTAAAGCATCGAAAACAATCAATTTCAGATGCTATCGCTAAATCCACAGAATCCAGTTTAGTTTGTACTTATCTCACCCTCTTCAACGGATATTGGCAGTTGACAGCTTGAGTCTTGTCCAAAATTGGAATCGTGAAATAATTTAAGAGATGTTTCACATTTTTAAATGTAACGTACACAACGAAGGTGTGACTGGGGGCCCATGCTGGTTGTTTTTATCACGCGATAAATAAGTGACAAAGCATTCGTCGCGCTTTGATAAGATGTGAGTGTGAGTGGCAGATGCTTTGTCACTTATCACAGACCCCCTGGTTAAACTAGTGTCACCAATCCGAATCTTATAAGTTGTAATTCATTTATTTAAACATTCATGCATAAAACAAAAATCAGTACAAACGGGGAACTTAATGACTCTACCAGTTAACCATGTACAAACAGAGAAAATTGAAGTGACATTAACGTTGATAGTGCTGCCACCTATACCTATATCGTGTGACAAACGAAACTGTCCTGGACACAGCTCAGCTACGCAGTATCACAGCCATGACCAGGTAGCGGCTGTGGTAGCTGGGGCACGTGCACTGCAAGGAGCACACTCGTTTGCCCACGCCCAGCCAGACAGATTCTACTCAGAGAGGTCGCGCTTCAAAGACTGTGCCATGACTGCCATGCGTGACATGATTGCTTTTAGCATACCTAGCAACCAATGGGAGCTAGCCGAAGATTGGGATAAGTGGCAACATCTTGCTGATGAGTAGGGCTAGTCAAAGCAAGACGAAACCTGGTTTGAGTTGGTGAGGGAGAAACGCACGAGGCGTCACGAGTGATGCCGCCAACCCCCGTCCACCAGCAATCATGATGATTGATTTTATCACGTGATAAATAAGTGACAAAGCGTCTCATTTTGACAAAATGCGAGTGTGAGTGACAGCCCTGTGGGTGCACCTTACTTGTCGCGAATGCGGCCGAGGGATTCAGTTCCGAATGGAATTAGGTCACGAGCACAAGTGTTGTCGCGATGCTGTATCATCTGTGATAGATGACAAGGAAAGATAGATATTATTTACGGTTAAAACGATAGTCTTCATACAACAGACAGAGGGATGATGCCGGTTTTGGTTTTATGTGTGCGTGTCTAACCAATCATAGAGACGTTTTGCTTGTGATATTGACGTTGTGACAGATACGTACACGGACAAAACTGAGCCTGTGACAGGCCAGGCCATGGTTTACTAAAACTGGCTTCACTGTCTAGAGCTAACTAGGTTTTAGGTGAATTCATTCTAAGTGCGAAAATGACTTGAAATTTGCGGAATATTTGAATCATGTTTCCCTGTTTGTTTACTTGAGTGACATTCACAAACTTTCAACGTCAGTTACCAAAAAATTTTCGCTGCCCGTAAATTAAATTGGTACCACTAAAATTTCACCAACTCATTGCGCTGTACTTTCAGAAAGGAAACGCATTCGCATTTTCCTAGAAATACAAAGCAGGTTCAATATCGTAACACAAAGGAAGCGTGCGAGGCAACAATTACGCCCGCCGTGATTAAAGACCCGGAGGCAAATGTGTGCTCGATAATTACCGGCTCGATCCTAATAACTTTGTGTAGTTACCATGCACTAGCTACATTTCTATGGCTTTGCCTTTGACTTTTACAAATCAGTCCTAGTGTTTTATATCGCGGGCCTGTTTAGAAATTACGTAATTGCAAATTAGGGGGGTTTGTACATTGGATGATGGTAGCATGACGCAGGATTGGCGGGGACATCATCTCCCGCATCTTTAAAAAGCGCTTCAAAGAAAAAAGTAATGAAATTCGTGGTACTATAAAGATAATTTTAATTTATTGACAAAAATTAGAAGTGTTACAGAAGGCTGATATAAAGAAGGATCAATATCGTAACACAAAGGAAGCATGCAAGGCAACAATTATATACCCGCCGTGATTAAAGACCCGGAGGCAAATGTGTGCTCGATAATTACCGGCTCGATCCTAATAACTTTATGTAGTTACCACGCACTAGATGTTCCTTCTATGGCTTTGCCTTTGGCCTTTACAAATCAATCTTAGTATTTTTTTCATATCCTAGGATAAAAATAAAAGTAAGCAATTAAAACTAAGAACACAATTAATATAGTTGCACGGCGCGGTCTTACCCGCTAATCCCACGGGAACATTAAATTTTTACGGGATAAAAATTAACCTATGTGTTAATCCAGGGTGTCAGCTACCTTCATACCAAAATGTATCAAAATTGGTTCAGCCGTTTAGGCAAATGTGTGCTCGATAATTACCGACTACTCGATCCTAATAACTTTTTGTAGTTACCATGCACTACAATAAAAGTAAGCAATTAAAACTAAGAACATAATATAGTTGCATGGCGCGGTGATACCCGCTAATCAAATTATTTATTTTTCGGGTTAAAAAGTAGCCTATGTATTAATCCAGGGTGTCCTTCATACCAAAATTGGTCCTGCCTTTGAGCGTGAAAAAGTAACAAACATAAACATGAACACTCTCACAAACTTCGCCTTTATAAGTATATTTCGCCTTTAGTATGATCAATATGCAATAGCTATACATATATCAATTTTTTTTTTAACACCACAGACTTGGTCAAATCCTATTTATATTCAGGTAATGAACTAGCAGAAAAACCAATATGAGTGAACTAACACAATAACACACACATCTTAACCTCTGATTACAACACAGCTATACTCGTAGCCCAAATAATAAATAACTTTTAATATCTACGGCATAAAATTCAATTTCAAATAATTAAAGTCAACATCATTAAATTAAATGGCAGTAATTCAAACACTTTTTTAGCTTGAATTTCCTCATTACTTTCAGGTAATGAGCATAAAAGTTATTTGAAATGGGAACTTTTATAATTCTGAAATAAATCCTTATTACACCATCATCTGTTGAAACTGGAGGTAAATGACAAACTTCCTAAAGAACTTATATTCATTTTGATGGCTCTTTCGAAACGAGATCGTTAATGAAAACTTAAGCTCGTTTCAGGAGTGGGATTGTAAAAGAAATGTCTTTTTAAAATAGTTGTTTATACATTTATTTTATGACGGTCTAAATAAAATTTAAATAAAAACTGTGGCGTAGTTTGGAACTAAATTAATTTTTATAAGATTAATTTATTATTCATTCTTCTTCATCTTATTTATTATAAGTCTAAGAAATAATTATAAAAACGGTTTAAACTCACGTACCTAAAATTTGGCAGGAACGGCACGACATGTTTCGATCTGCTATGAACATTTTAAAATCTTGTTTATTATTATCACTGAAAATGAAATGAAAATGAAACCAAGAAAGTGGGTTTGTCAATGAACACTACGAAAACAAAAATTATGTCAAACGGAGCAAAGAAGACAATATATGTGGACGAAGAGGAAATTAAGTATGTAAATGAATACATATATTTAGGCCAACTCATCACCTTCGTAGGGCAAATTGAAAACGAAATAAACCGCAGAATCGCACTGTCATGGAAAAAATACTGGAGTCTACGGGAAATAATGAAAAACAAAGACATTAAAATTAACATCAAAATGAAATTATACGAAATTGCAATATTGCCATGCCTAACTTACGGGTGCCAGACATGGTCTCTAAGAAAAAAGGACGAAATTAAATTAGCTGTTCATCAGAGGAAAATGGAACGTAGTATGCTAGGCATAAAAGTAGCGGCTAGAGTAAAAAACGAAGTCATTAGGAAAAAGACAAGAATAACAGATATATAATTGAGAGAATAAGAAGTCTGAAATGGAAGTGGGCTGGACATACTTGTAGACTACAGGATAATAGATGGACAAGGAAAGTCATAGAATGGATACCACGAAATAGAGTAAGAAAAAGAGGCAGGCCAAAGAAACGGTGGGAAGACATATTTAGGCAGCGTTGTGGGGCCATATGGACGAGACTAGCAAGAGATAGAGACAAATGGAGACGATTGGGGGAGGCCTACGCCAATGAGGCGACTACCATAATTAATTAAGATACTTACTAGGATTATAATATACTTACAGAAATGTTTCATAATTATTGCTAAGGGTTTTTATTTATATACTTATAATTGTTGTTAATTTGCAGAATTTAATTTTTAAGGTATTTATTGAATATTACTTTTTTAAAGAAGCACTTGTCTATTGTATTTTAGTGTTTATTAATAATGTATTTCGTTGGCTGTGATAAAGAAAAAGAAAATATAATATATTAAAAGACACAATTATGTATAAATTCAATGCAATATAATGTTTTTAATATACAACTAATTTATAAGTAAAAAAAAATCCCAATTGTGCATGTTTAAAGATGTTTAATGTAAACTATGGTAGAATAAAGGCTTTTTTATTTTATTTTATTTTATTTTATTATCATCACATAGTTATAGTTTTATGTTTTTATATAATTATTTATGATAAACATGAATTAATTCCATTACGGAAAATCATGGATTTTAAAATTTTTAAATGAGTTTAAACCGTTTTGAATTATTAAAGATGTCTCACGATAGTTTTTATAAGTATTTTTTTTTACTAAAGTCGTAACGCTACGATGCCGCCCTAAAGGCATGTAGAAACGAAGCAACTGGTTGAAACTGGCTGACTGGTTTGGCTAGTGGCTTTGATGGCATAATTGGTATCCCGTCTGGCCCAGAAACCCGTGGGGACGTTGGTTCAATAATATTTATCAACTTTTCGCTTCTATATAAACTAACGTAATTTTTTATCTTATTTTTGTAATGCTAACGATATAATCGTTCTTTTTTATTTCTTTTTCTTTCTTTTTTTTACAAAAAAAAATAGGTTTTTAAAAGTCTAACTAAAGCAAATATTGTTCGCAGGTAATCCCAGCAATGTTTCACACAGCGAGCATCTGGTTGACGCTGGCGCTTGCTGTGCAGCGGTACATCTACGTGTGTCACGCACCCGTCGCACGGACCTGGTAAATATAACCAACTCATTGTCATCATTAAAATATATATATGATTCATTTTCAAAAAAACATGTAGGTACATAGTTAAATGCTTAATAAAAACAAAATTACGATCGCGTCTTTTGTGTTACGAACGTTACTCACACAAAAGATATGGGTAACTATCGTTACACAAAGGAATCGATTAAGTTTTACTTTAATTAAAGCCCTTAACGATGTACATGTTTTTTGAAAATTATTCATATTGCATTTAGAACCGATACCCTCAACTCATTGAGCCACTGAAGTTCCGTGTGTCTGCTTCCTCCTTCAGACAAACAGACAAACGAGAATGAAACTTCGACGAAAAACTAGCAGTGGTATTTCTTCATAAAATGTTAACCAATCTAACAGACTGCAAAATGTAATTCAAAACAAATCGTAAGTATAATAAAATCAGAATTAAAATAGTAGCTGACTTTTATTATTATTAAGGCTGACAAAGTAACTTGTTTAAATGTCACGGTACATTTTCGCGATTGTGATTTGATATTTCACAAAACCAATCAAACGAAAACGTGGCATTTCTAAATATCAGACTTTATTTTCATTCTTAAAATAGATTGTTTCGCTTGTCGCGATTTCAACTGACGGGCAGTAATTTACTTCTTGTTGAGGAAATTTCTGCCAGCTACGTTTAAAAGTCGTATCTTACTATGGAATTGATATAGAAATACGACCTTTTACCGAAGCACGGCAGTATTATTAGGCATCGCTTCTGATAGCAGAGTAGGACTTTAGAGAGGCATGGAGCCGATAACATTAAAATACAATTCATACCCATACTCCTTAGTGTATTTAATTCGCAATTTTAATTTTATAGTCAAGGACAAAGTCAGAAGGATATAATATAATGACCTCTTCATAAAATACGTAACCATTTGGGACTTTTTCCACGTTTTCTGGAGTAAATTAGGTTCAGTAATGACTAGACGCGTAATATTGTCAATTAATAATAGTTAAATGTAGGAATTTCTACACATTTTATTTTATTTGTAATTTGAATTAGTAATTTAATGCTTGGGAATCTTAAACAGAATAACCATAAAACAGTTTGGAATGAAATAGATGAATGAGTATGGGTATGAATAGTTTTTTAATGTTAATATTGGCTCCATAGCTCTCTAATTATTAAAATTTGTCGGATGTTAGCGATATTTTGAACTTATCTATATCTCTATACTTTATTATTTTCTATCGGAAATATCTAAATTATTTAAAAATTCGATCTATATTGAGTGAAACTAATAATTCTAATACCTATAATAATTCTATACGTAGGGAGAAAAAATTACACAATCACTTTATGCAAGAACAATATAAAAATTTTATTAAAATTTTGCAATATCGTGACAGAAAAGTGCTCAATATTTCAAGCTCTGCAATATTTTAACTTATTCCATGAGTCGCAATTTCACATAGAAAACTACCCTCGGGTCTCAGACATATGAACATCTACCATCGCACTGTTCGCCATCGGCGTTAATTCTCACATCCTCCACACAGCCGAGACACAGACGGCTCCAGAGGAATTTCCTACCGCGGACGCCCCGCATATGGAATTAGCTCCATGCCGAGGTTTTCCCCGGGGGCTACCTACAGCATGCAGTTCTTCAAGAGGGGAGTAAATAGGTTCTTAAAGGGTCGGCAACGCGCGTGTGATGCTCCTGGCGTTGCAAGCATCCATAGGCGGCGGTAACTGCTTAACATCACGCGGGCCGCATGCTTGTTTGCCACCGTAGTAACAAAAACGATTCTAAACGCGTCGAGCGATATTCGAATTTTACAACGTGAGTTAAACCGTTTCGTATTTAAATAATTATTCCATGAGTGTCGCAAACATTCAGAAAAACGTTTTCTCAATGTTCTAACTTCTTTTGAAAGCCATAAAAAGTATACGACAGACACTCAAAGGCTTTACAGTCTTATCCAAAGCGTCTGGAATATTAAAAACAAATCAAACTCTGCGGTTGCCAGATTCGTGAAATGTTTAATGCGTGAGGTTTAGCATAGTAAATGGTTTATCTTCGAAATTCATTTGTAACACAAACTTTATTGAATATAAAATATATTTATAAAGACAACTTTGGCCAAAATTGTAAATAAATAAAATGCAATATCGGACAACCTCACACAAATCGATCTAGTCCCAAAATCAACTTATTTAACAAAAGTTTTTTTTTATATGATCAAGGTATAAGTATAAGACGCCAATTTTTATTCGAAATATAATAATGCCTTTTCATTCCAATTTTTTTCAGCGCTCTATGTATTTTAAGTTTTTAACGCATTAACGTATGTGTGTCGCAGTCATCTGGTTGAATCTGCTATTTGATTGAATGACTAGCGCGTTCATTGAATGACAACATTAAATTGAATGACTAAAGGACAACTCGTCAAGTTGTTTAATATAACGTTCAACGTCTTGACTGAACGTCATTTAGCATTTCAATCACCTGACTGATTTTACGTCTGCTCTGTTCAAAGGGCTATGTTACAATCCGCTAACTAGTTGGACGTTGAGTGACGCTTGTTCAATCAACGTTCGGCCTAGTCATTCAATTGAATGTTGTCATTCACTGAACGCGCTAGTCATTCAATCAAATAGCAGATTCAACCAGATGACTGCGACACACATACGTTAATGCGTTAAAAACTTAAAATACATAGAGCGCTGAAAAAAATTGGAATGAGAAGGCATTATTATATTTCGAATAAAAATTGGCGTGTTATACTTATACCTTGATCATATAAAAAAAACTTTTGTTAAATAATTTACCACTTAAAACAATTTAAATAATATAATGAGAATACCTATTTCATATTAATTTCTAACGTTAAGAATACCTACCTAACCCGGTAAGCCTTTCATTCCCGGCGTCTACAGTAATGTATTAATCTCAGTCAAATTTATTTGTGATACTTAAGTGATTCAAATCTATGAATGTTTGAGGATTGTTTCCATTGCTAGGCTTCAGTGAACAGACGCTACTGTTTCCTGAAGTTACTAAAGAGACTGTCTGGACGTCGTGTCAGAATTCAAATTGGACGCCGCCGGCAGCGTCTAGAATTACAATTAGGCTGTTGGGGAATCATCAGATTGTTCCGGCTTTGTAAACACGTCGAATAACCTAGATTATGTTGCTTTAATATACAATTTAGAATAAGTGCTGTATTAAGCTATGCAGCATGTAAGTGGGCATTTTTTTTTTATTTTGAATATATTTTTAAACGTTTTAATATTATAAACGTTTTGTGTTTTATTCTCCGCTCGTATAAAAATATAATACGGCATAAAATAAGACTGCCCAGCGTTTCGGCCGTGAAATCTCAGTAATTGGTGACGTCATAGATCTCACCGGTTTCCTCGCTAGCCGTAAAAATGCAGTAAGTAAACAGGATGTAAAGCTGATATTTTATTTTCCCACATTTTTATTGCCGCCGTAAAGGAGTTCTGGCATGCAATGCCGCTGTGAAGTTTGGACTTCTAACGTGACATTGTGAATGACAGCATTCTAAGGCATCGCATCACATTGTATTAATGGTGTATTGTTAGCTTTATACAGCCTGTGTGCTTCTTGGGTGGAAGTTATAATGACAATAAATTAATTTCATACTAAATTTAAAAAAATAACAATGGTTTCAATTTAAAATAGAAATTTTTAAAAAATAATTTAAAATAGCCTGGCCAGCATTTTTTTAGCAAACCCATTTTTAATATATTTTCTAATATACTAAATTCATTATAAAATATGTTTCATTCTATTATCGATGTAGGTTCGGATCTCCTACTAAGGTTACCATGACAAAATGAGTAAAAGTTGCCATCTACGTTTTATACCGCTAGCGAGGTCGTACGTATTGCTTGTACATTTTTGATCGTAGAGAAAAATGTAAAACAATCAGCATTTTTGAACGGATAAGAAGTTTTAATCTTTGATAATAATCATTTACCATATTCATATGTGAACTCTGCCATTTCTGCTTAAACACAATTACAGATGGGCGAGATTACCGGAATAGCGACATTAACGCTCGCATGCCGGCTGGAATTCCTTAAATATGTCACATTATACGCGAGCTTGCATACTCTGCATAGCTTTACCATTACACACCTAAGCTATAAATATCATTTATAAATTTACTAGCAACGGCTTCGCACGGGTGCAATGCTGATAAATTATGTAGGTATTATACATAAATATAAACCTTCCTCGTGAATCACTTAATCTATTTAAAAAAACCGCATCAAAATCCGTTGCGTAGTTTTAAAGATGCATACATAGTAACAGACAGACAGCGAAGCGACTTTGTTTCAATACTATTGAGTGATGATGAAACATGTAATGTCTCATTTTTTATGGATTTAATGTACTTATACTTTTTATGGCTTTCAAAAGACGTTAGAACATTGTAAAAAAGTTCTTTTGAATGTTGTGACACTCATGGAATAAATTAATGAAACATGTAATGTCTCATTATTTTTAAATGTAGGTACACACCTTAATTTTTATATTAAACCATTGATACAAAGATCAAAGCTATTGAAATGTGTAACCTGATGGAAGAGACCGGGAATCGAACCCGGTACCTCTGGATTATTGGTCCAGCGCGTTAATCTTTTATAGCATTTACATTTTTCTTTTACAGATTAATAAACCAATTTTATTTGAAAAAAATAAATAAATGCAAAATTATATGCGATCTACTTCAATACAAACGGGATACGAACCTACGTACTCGCTCTACCGTATAACCCTCGATACGTTTTTCGCCTGTCTCTAAGGCATGAATACTTCTTCAAATACGTCTTCAAATTTACTTTCATACCGTCAAGCAATTCAGAAAGCTGATGATAAAGAAATTGGAGGATACGATTTGGAGTTAGATACTTACGGTACCTAATATCGTCTACATCTAAAATGTAATTACATTATTCCATAGACGCAGAAGCAAAATAACGTCTTGAGTTTATTCAAGGTTTATTAAGGAATATCTCCCACCGCGGGGGAAGTGTTGTCATTTTGAGGTCGTTTCGCTGCGTCTCATAATTTCCTTTTCATATAAATTTTGACGCCGTTTAGCTGTAATGCTCGTTTCTTCGTTCATCAGAAGCTTGGGCGGGTCTTTTGGCACGCTATCGTCGATGCTACAAACAGATATCCCGTATCAAACCTCCTTAGAGATTCATCAAATTTATGAATTAAAATAGTTGCAGTGTAACGTTGATTCACTTCAGAAAACATTATCCAATGTTTTAATAAAATACAGGGCCACCCATCGATCCTACAGAAAGTATCGTTCCATCCCGTGCTATCATAAAATATCAATACTGTATCTTTCGTGACGTCGAAAAATATAGAAAAAAATTGTTTACAAGAAAACATTAAAAAAACAAATAAACTTATGCTAAAAGGTGGCTAAAACTATTATAAAGTATTATAAAAACTTGGCCCTTTTGGCAGCGTGCCCATCACACAGGCAGCATTCCCGCGTTGTATTGCGATGGCAATTCTTTGCGCGAGAAAGCTGCCTGCGCGTGGGTCACCCGTTGCCTCCCTTAGGCGTTTGCTTAGCGCCTTGCGGAGCCCACGCGCAGCCCTACCCCACGGACCTAGTGTCTCGACGCCAAAAGGGATAAACTCGTATTGGGCGCCGAGACACTTATATTTATTTATTCACAAAATATAGACTTTCTTATACCCCGTTAGTCTACACGACCCTTGAGGTCTGCTCCCGTGAGGACTGTAATTTAAATGTTTAGAATGAAGACAAAAATCTAAAAATTAATGGTTCCGGCAGGGTTCGACCCTGCGTCTCCAATGGCTTTTCGGGCCAACACGGGCGTCCTACCTATTGAACCACTGAACCTGTTGCGAAAGCTATTGAATTTTTCAACCTTACTTCTGTATGCCTTAGGGTGGCATCGTTGCGCCATCTAACGTAAAGATTCAGACTTTATGATCAGAGGTTAGAGCCCTGCCTGAACCATTGAAGTTTTAAATTTCTCGTTTCATTTACAATTTTTCTTCTGTCTTACAAGTTCTTCTTGTTTTGGCTTACAATTTTTCTTCTGTCTATCCAGGTGCACGATGCCGCGCGTGACCAAATACCTGATCTACATCGGCATAGCGGCCTTCCTGCATCAACTGCCGCGGTTCTTCGATTCGCAGTTCATCCCGCATCACACCGTCTGGCGCGGACACTACGAAGGCGTTTGCCGGGTATGTATTTTTTTTTTCATTAGCCTATTTGATTGTCCTACTGCTGGGCAAAGGCATCTGATTTCCACGACTCCCGATCAGATGCCTCCTCCGGCCAGCCGTTGAGGAACGTGTCCAAGTCGTCCCGCCATCTCCGCCTAGGCCTGCCCCGCCTGCGCTGCCCATCTTGTGGCACCCACTCAGTGGCCAAGCTAGCCCACCATTCCGGGTGCATGCGGCAGACGTGGCCGGCCCAGTCCCACTTCAGCCTGGCGGTAGTTTCTCCAACGTCGGAGATTCGTGTTATAGAATAGAACGCAGCGTGGTGTTCCGGACGTGGTCGGTCCTTTTAAAACCTAGAATGCTGCGTTCTATGGCTCGTTGGCAAACCTTCAATTTGGACTTCTGGCTCTCAGTAAGTGACCATGTTTGGGCACCGCCATGCCATACAGTTCCTGCACCTCTAGCATAACTCTGACACGCGAGACATATTACTTATCTTATTTTAAATAATTATTTATCTGCTCAAGCTCAGTTGTAAGAGCAATGTTCCGGTTATACAGAGGTCGTAAGTTCTAGTCCCACTTGCACAGTCTGGATCGCATAACATTTTAACATCGTATTTCTCCTAAACTATGTACGTAATAAGAAATGTGGTATCACTTGTCAAAACGTGTCGGATGCTTTGTCTATGAATCACGTGATAAAAGCAACGATCATTAGGCCCAAAGGTTACCTACCTTCCAAAATTGGAATAAGGACCCACAGAACCCAAGGGCAGTAACGTCTGCTAACGTAAACCAAATGTTTACAATGAAGCGAAAAAGAGAGTTGAAAAATGAGTTGAAGCAACTGGTTGAAAGATTCAATAGCTATGACATCTGGTTCGGTGGTCCAGTTGGTAGGACGCCCGTGTTGGCCCGTAAAGCCGTTGGAAACGCAGGTTTGAATCCTGTCTGAACCATTAAATTTTAAAAAATTTCGCTTCATTGTAAACATTTAACCCAAGGGCAGGTGCAAGTTACCCTAGACGATTGTTTTCCTACCTTGTTTGTAACATATTGACAGTCATTCATCAGGTAGAAGGTTTTCCACGTTTTTTTTTCCCCTTCCATTTAACTAATGCTATTTAATTAGTACAGATACTCATCTCTTCTTTTTTTTTACAGAGACAAATAGCTCCCTGGGTGCAGTCGCTCTCAATGGATGCCTACTTCATCTCTTACTTCGGGTTCCGCGTGCTCTTCGTTCATCTCATACCGTGCACGTCCCTCGTGGTTCTCAACGTTCTCCTCTTCAGGGCCATGAGGGCAGCTCAGCTCAACCGTCAGAAACTCTTCAAGGAGAACAGAAAATCCGAGTGCAAGCGGCTGAGAGACTCCAACTGCACAACTTTAATGTTAATAGTCGTCGTTACAGTATTCCTTTTGGTAGAAATACCGGTGGCGGTCGTTACTATTTTGCATATTATCTCGAGCAGTATCGTGGAGATTTTAGACTACCATATTGCCAATATCCTCATCTTGATCACCAATTTCTTCATCATAGTTTCGTATCCCATCAACTTTGCCATTTACTGCGGAATGTCCAGACAATTTAGGGAAACTTTCAAGGAATTATTCATTAGAGGAGCTGTTACTAGTAGGAAAAATGGCGGCTCTAGTAGGTATTCTCTAGTAAATGGTCCTAGGACGTGCACTAATGAAACTGTGCTTTAGAAATCTTAATGAAATTTTGTAAATAAATTGTGCTATTTTCAGTGCTAGATAGTAGATTACTTTTGTCTATTTTATATAGTATTATAGACATATCAATGAAATATAAAACGTAGGTTTTTTGGCGATTAATTTCAACGGCCTTTGAGTTTTAAATAAATTATATGGTTGTAGTGCGTAAAATTCTATTGAATGTTGTAGTTTTGTACATTTTCGGGTACTTTTTCGAGACTTTGACGATTACCTGATCATGGAAAGTATCTATACTACTTTTTCTTTTTTTTCTGATCAGCTGACGTCATAGCCCGCGAATGGTGAGCCCCCATTTAGAAAAAGTTCCCGAATGAGATATATTGTAAATTATTGATATGAAAACTGTTTTTATTTATTTCTGTAAATATACAACTACATTATAGATCTACATAGCCATTTTGTATGTATCTAAAACGTGTAACCATGTAAAAAGAATACGTAGATGTCTTGTTTGTGTAAAATATTATGAGCTGTTGTGTTATACATATTGCTTATTAAAATTATGCGTTGTCTAAATTTGAATGAATTTTGTAATGAATTAAGGACCATGGCGAATTAAATCATCATTTAGGTTCACTATAACTGAATAAATATTATAATTATTATTGTTTTGTTTGTTTTGATCCCTGTCCATGAATAAATAATATTCGTCGTTCGTGGGTTCAACTCCCACTAGCAATGTCCATTGCGTGAGCTGTAAGAATGCCATTCGCGTTTTATACCTGTCCCGCTCACTCTTGTGCGAGCCAGATAAGAACCTCTCAGTTTTCACTCAAACCTGAATCGCGATCTGAACGCTAACGGCCTGTAAAATTGCGTAAAATTGTGTATTTATACATTTGCCCCTGTATCTGTGACAATACCACAAAAGCTAATCTGAATTAAAAATTAAAAACAGTCCCGACACAAGTAGCTGGTCATCATGAGATCCTCATTCAATGAGTGATATAGAAAATGCTACTAAAATTGAACATAACTACAAAATTTGGAATTCTTAGCTTCAATATTGGGCGACATCTTATCACTTGTTCCAGTTAAAGGTAAATATTTTGGAAACCACTGGTCCTATTTCCATCAAACATAGGTGAGAACTATCTCGACGGACAAGTCTTTCGATTAAAAAAAACTACACACAAATCGGTCGATCCGTTTGGGAGCGATGAGGTCACAGACAGACACACAGATACACAATGTTAAACTTATAACCTCTCTACTCTAATACAAGCAGTGTCATGTAGGAAAACAACACTTCATGGCTATGCGAGCTTAGCACATGCAGGTAAGTATTGTGAGTCACAATTTGTGACCGGCGCGTGGTGAGCAAGAACCGGGCATCTGTGGTAATTCCACTAAAGAAAACAGAATTAGCAAAGGGTATAGCAGGATAACCTAAGAAAAAGTGCCCCCAGCGTTTTTGGGTCGAAACTATAATCAAACGATGCCTTTTAAGTAGGTTATACCCTGCACAAAGTTTCATCCCTCTGTTACCCCCTGGGGGTGAAAAACACCCGATTAACCCCAAAACTGTTTTATTTATTTTTTCCTAAACTATGAAAGTGACGAATTTCAAATTTTGTACAAATAATAATGAGACTAAAAGCTATATGTCAAAAAAATATGACCGCCCTAACCATTTTATTTCTTGTAAAAAAAAATGAAAATAAAAATTGAATCATTCTGTATAACAAGTTCGGCTCTTGGTACACACACTATTTTTTTTCCAAAGATGAACCAATTTATATTCTACATCATAGAAAAGTTTCATCGACCTAGTCCAAAAGGAACATTACGAAATTAATATAAATTGGCTCTTTGGTGCCTACTATTCATTTAACTCCTACTAAGAGCCTTGCATTATTAATAAACAATGGCCTGCGATCGGACCGCTGTTTGTGTCCGATTTAAAAAAAGGTGGGGATAAAGAAGAATAAATCAAACTTATTTGTAATTAATAAAAACATTTTTTTCTTTACTAGTAGGTATTAACATAATATATTTTTTACTGTGTATTCATACATTACGAGTAAGTAAGTAAGTTAAAAACAATTATTATTCAAACAATCGTCATCACTGTCTTCGTTAATAATTGTCAAATTGTCTAAGTAATTATCAAATATATGTTAGTCAGAATTTCGGCTGGTTTTATATTTTTTGGTTTATATCTCGCATTGGATAAATAATATATACCGGTTGATCAATCCAAATGGGTCAGTAGGGAGAAGTCAGAGACTATGAGATAGGGAAATTTGTTCTTAGGAACCATGGCGTCGGTTTCAGATTTAATAAAAACTGCATTATTATTTTTTTACAAGCCTCATACATAACCCGGTCAAAACCGCTGTAAAGAATGTTACAATACGACATGCGATTAATCACAGAATTTTAACCAGGTCAATTCCCGGTTAAATATGAGATTTATAAAGAAAAATGAAGGCAGTTTCTATTAAATCTAAAATAGACGGTTCCTAAGAACAGATTTCCCTATCTCTAAGAGTTTTCGTTTTCTCCCTACTGACCCATTTGGATTGGTCACCCTGTATATGTTTAGAGATGGTTTTCTTCTTTAAATATCCATCCATTTACAATTGCATTAACTAACTGTGTCATGTTATTGACTGTTATTTCAGAGTTAGTCTTTAAACGTGTTACAATTGCATCAGCATTACTTGTACCTATCACTAATCAATCTCTTTCCATATTTGTTATTTAAAATATTTTTTGCAGACATTCTGGCTTCACATTAGAAAAGCGTAACCCTGTGCGGGTTAAGCTTTTCGCTAGGGTTTGCGGCCATTAATTTTTTTTAAAAATTCGAACTCGGGCGACAACGCGGTTGCGGGCAGTGTTTTTTCTTAATTATTTTGGTTGCAGGCGGTCCTGGCTGTACTTTGCGTATTAAGCATAATATAATGAGTAGTGCCTACTAAATAGTACATTCATTTTAATTTCGCAATGTTCCTTCTGGGCTAGGTCGATGAAACTTTTGTATGATGTAGAATATAAATTGGTTCATCTTTGGAAAAAAAATAGTGTGTGTACCAAGAGCCGAACTTGTTATACAGAATGATTCAATTTTTATTTTCATTTTTTTTACAAGAAATAAATTGGTTAGGATGGTCATATTTTTTTAACATATAGATTTTAGTATTTTTATTATTTGTACAAAATTTGAAATTCGTCACTTTCATACTTTAGGAAAAAATAAATAAAACAGTTTTGGGGTTAATCGGGTGTTTTTCACCCCCAGGGGGTAACAAAGGGATGAAACTTTGTGCAGGGTATAACCTACTTAAAAGGCATCGTTTGATTATAGTTTCGACCCAAAAACGCTGGGGGCACTTTTTCTTAGGCTATCCTGCTATACCCTTTATCAAACATTGACAAGAGAGCCATCTCTGGCTGGGCTAACACTTGCTGGAGAAAAGACAGGGTTAATGGATCGTTACGATGCGGTTGGCGCAGTGGTTAAGCAACTGCCTACTGAGCCGACGGTCCTGGGTTCGAGTCCCGGCAAGGGAAAATATTTGTGTGACGAACGCGAATATTTGTGCCTGGGTCATGGATGTTATTTGTATTTACTAGTACTAAAAGGCCTTATACATCTCGAAAGATGAATTAAGCAGCGTCAGTTTGCGAGAGGCAATGCCTCTCGTGACTATTTAGTCCTATCCGGGAGCAACATACACGTCCACATTTTCTACATGTCCATGAAGACCCCACCGCGAAGGAGACAGTGTCGCGATTGTGCCATTTATTTAAGTATGTATTTATTTATATGAGTATGTTTGTCGTCGTCTAGTGTCCATAACACAAGCCTACTAGAGCTTACTGTGGGACTAGATTGATTTGTGTGAGGTTGTCCGATATTTATTTATTTATTACCGTCATTAGTGGGTATTGGACTTCTGAAAGCACGGTAAAACTTTAAATAGCTATGGAGCCGATATTAAGAGGGCTTATTCCTTTTAAAATGCTGATTGTTTCAGACATTTTTCTCTATGATCAAACATGTTTGTTTCTTAACATATTATTGATGTCACTACCTAGAACAGGGTAGTATGTGGCCTACCACATACACTACCTATAGTACACTATTGGCATTTATTGGTATATATTTTGAAACCTAAAGTTTGAATTTTTGCATTGATAATTTTTGTTTAAAAAACTACTCGAAATTGCCTTAATTCAAGCGTTTTTTTTTCGACTGCACGAAATGAAAGTATGAAATAGCTATGTTACTACCTAGAACTCCGGGAAAAGTATTATTCACTTCAAAAAGTTCTAAGCACTACCTAATTCCGATCACTTTATGACATCAAAAGAATGTGTTTCGTAATAAAATCCAACTGAAATTCTCTAGCGTTACACAAAAATTTACTAAAAAAAGTGTAAAATTACCCCACAAATTCTTTAAATAAGGCTTAACCGAGTCCCCTTCATTATTTAATTAATGAACGTCTAATAGGATTACTTTGACGATCAAAGCGCTCCCAGTGGAACTTTTAATATAACTATACCCTTAATTTTAGTTGTGACAGAATGCTAGCGGAGCAGAGAGTTCACTGAAAAGTGAAAATGAACAGATTATAATAAAATTACCAGATTTTTACCTACCACATCAAATATAAACTCACAA
Source organism: Apotomis capreana (assembly GCA_947623375.1). Classification (NCBI taxonomy): domain Eukaryota; kingdom Metazoa; phylum Arthropoda; class Insecta; order Lepidoptera; family Tortricidae; genus Apotomis; species Apotomis capreana. The sequence goes on from OX392520.1 coordinate 8,927,320, forward strand.
GAGAATATTACAATCCTTAAAAAAGGTTCCTCCTGATGGCCGATAAGTCTTGAGTCTCGTCACAATGTGAATATCAGTTAATTTGTGGTCAGAACTGGGCCATATTTTTGTTGTACACCTCTCTTTTTTTTGATTTGGGATATTTGAGGTATTTTAGAAAATAAAAAAAATAAAAATGTTTGAAAATTAAAAATTAAAAAAGTGTACAATATTTTTATGTTCCATTCCGTTACCTTTTCGAATGGAAAATCATAAAGTATATATTATGAACCTTTTGAGACACTTTTTTTCTCCTAATTAGATCGAAAAAACTCGTGATTCTGAGTAGAAAATATCATAAATATCCAAAATAAAAAAAAAAGTGGGGTGTACAACAAAAAAATGGCCCAATTCAACCTGCCCATTTAGTCAGCCTTAATGAAGGAGCTCAGACCGAAGGGTGTCTAAGTCCGGCGTTTAGAGGTCGGTTAGTTGACACGCGAAGTTACGTCACACATCTCCTATATAACGAGCTATTAGTGTATTTTGTTCATTTTATTGAATGTGTGTCATCGAAAATTCCCCAGTGCCTGAAGATGAAATCTTCGAACAGTGCGTGTGTAATTGATAACTAACGGAACTGAGACGTGGTCGTTCACAAGGGGACTCATAAGGCGGCTAAGAGTCACGCAACGTGCAATAGAAATGGCTATGCTGCAGTCTCTTTGCGTGATAGAGTCAGAAATGAGGATATCAGCAAAAGAACTAAGGTAACCGACATAGCTCACAGGATCGCACGGTTGAAGTGGCAATAGGCAGGCAACGTAGCCCGGAGAATGTATGGGGCAGTAAGGTCCTAGAGTGGCGACCACGTATAGGAAAGCGCAGCGTCGAACGTCCCTCGACTAGATTGACTGATGACCTCGTGCGGGAAGCGGGGAGTCAATTGATATGGTCTGCATCGACTTTGTGGCGAGCGATGGGGAGGCCTGTGTTCAGCAGTGGATGTCTGTGGCTGATAGATTTAATGTGTAGGTACTTATGTTAGTTTTATGGTATTTGGTTATGGGCCACGGTTGCCTGAAATAAATGGTTTGATTTGATTTTGATTTAAGTATATACATAGTAATAGCAATAACTACAGCCACGGTTGGGAATGACTGGTTGAAAAATTAGAAGAGTGCTAAACAGTTATACGTGCCCGGTTTAAAAAAAAAACTGAATATTCTTCATCAATGCACTAGCTGCGCCGCGCAATGTTACCCGCTCATCCCACGGGAACACTACGTTTTTCCGTGATACAAAGTAGCCTATGTGTTAATCCAGGGTGTCAGCTACCTTTATACCAAAATTTATCAATATTGGTCCAACCGTTTAAGCGTGAAGAAGTAACAAACATACACAAACAACAACAAACACACTCACAAAATTCGTCTTTGTAATAATATAAGAGTGTTAATAAATAAGAGGAATATGTATACTTACTTGCCCAGTTGGTTTAAAAAAAATACTGAATATTCTTTATCAATATATGTTATACCGTGCCCTGTTTATCAAAACTTACTTAAAGCCTTTTAATTCAATTAAATCTAGACTCCGACAAAATAGTGCATTTTATTTTTAATAAGATGATAAATTTGTCGTGAATCCCAGTGGTAGTGGGACTCAACTGAGTTCTGATTTCAAATACAATTGTAAGTAATTAAGGACTGAATAAAGCGCTTACATAAATCAACAATTTGTTAAATTAAGCTTTGACAATGTGCTTTTAAGTTTCCGTATCTCAAATCGGCAAAAATGTAACTTAAATTTATACACTTATAGGATCACTTTGTTGCTGTTGTATAAACATGTCTGTTTTTGTTCGAGTATGTCGTTTCTATCAAGATACTGGTTTGTGACGTCACAAAAATCAGTAGTCAGTTCTTTTTAGTTTTTGTCCAATTAAAAATAGAATAATGTTTAAAAGTTAGCGATAGATTTTGATTGCGTGTAACATCACGCAAAAAGAAAAATTGCGTAAAGAGACCGAGATTCGAACCCGGTGCCTCTGGATTACCCTGGACCGGTAATCCAGAGTTAGAGTTGTTAGTTAAGGTCACCGGCACCCTAACGCCAGATAACCTTTTGAATTTTTCCTTATGCTTTATGTGTCGATCTTTGCATAGTTTATTTGAAAAAAAAGGAAGAAAAAAGAAAGAAAAATGTTTATTCCATAAAAGCACACACAGACATGACATAAATTTCTGGTATTTGAAAGGCTTTACACCTTAGGTTATCTGGGGTGGAGAGGTTAACACGCTGGACCGGTAATCCAGAGGTACCAGGTTCGATTCCGGTCTCTCCCGCCAGGTTAACCATTTCAATTGACTTTTTTTTTCTTTAAATACATCTTTGTTTCAATAGTTTAATATAAAAATTGTCGAGTGTGTGTGTGTGTGTGTAGTGTGTTTAAAAAAAATAACAAGACATTACGTGTTTCATACATTCCGTAAGGTCGGGTTACTTTAACCCTGGGGGTAACATTGTCCACCCATTTCAATCTATTTCAATTACTATGAAAACTTTAAAAACAGCACCAGCGATCACTCAAAAGTGGATGTGTCATAAGATACGAGTATAGTTATCCAGAATTTACTTATTGAATAAAGTTGGTTTTAATGGGAGGGCAATGCTACCCCCAGGGCTAAAGTAACCCGACCTTCCGGTTTATATACAATTTATTTTCACTACAGTTAAATACCGTATTGTAGGAACACACTTTTCAATGTGTAATCCTATTGAGAATATTTTATGTTTCGCTTTACTTCCAAGGGCACAGGGTCAAAATACACGTGTCCAATAAAGTTTGCCAATACGTCATCAGAGGAGCTCAGAAGTGTGAGATAAATAATAACGAAACTTGCAAATGTTATTAGTGATCAGTTTGACGGGTCGAGTGATGAGTATTTCTGGTAATTGCCAGAATATGTGGAAGGAAATACTTTTACATAGGCATATAACAAGGCAGGGTGAACAACCCTCTATTTAGGTTTCTATTAAGAGGCTTAATTCCTTTAATAAAAATACGAAAATACCCAACCCAACCTAATGGGTTCTTTAGAACAATGTTAATTGATTTTTCAATAGGATTTTTTATTTTGAACACTTACTAACTATCATAGACAAAATATTCAATATTCAAAACTACCGGACCGTAATGTCACCCCCATTAGTCTCTATTCACCGAACTACTAGGCAAACACTCTAAGCAGGTACATCTCTAATTGACAACCAGGATTAAGGCATCGCAAGAATAATTATTAAGTACGATAAAATACTTACGGCTATTATTAAAATTACAACAAATAAACGCCTAGTATCATTCAGTAGTTGTGAATGCGCTGTAGTCGCGTGGGCCCACGGTTGGGTGTGGGGTGCGGGCGGTTGATCGTGGGCCAGGAGCATTCACACATCACTCGGATTTTTGCACATATTTTCATATCTCTGTTACCAAAACTGTTGGCAAACATTTAATTATTGTATTAAGCGGTTTACTCCGACCAGGGGCCCAATTCGAGAATGCCGTTGGAGATATCGCCAAACGTCAAATCTCCATTAGATAACAGTTATATCGCCATTGAACTGTCATTTAAATGCGATGAGCTTAAAAGTGACATATCTCATCTCAATTTTGGAAATACGAAGGCGATAATGATTGCCAAAAATGTTATTCATGTATATAAATTTCTGTTTTGAACGAAACGTAACGGACTAATTTTACGTACTACGCGGTCAATTTAAAGTATGCGCCTGTTATTTATGCCGTCACATACAAAGGAAACGAAAATTTTGCGCCTCCGAATTGACGAAGTTGCGATATCGCCACTTGTCAATTAGGCACACGTCAAAAGTGACGGATGGCGATGAAAATGAGAGATCTCCATTATATCTCTAAAATTGGTCGAATACCCCCCCTGAAATTGTCAGGAATGGCCCGACAATTTCGGCGGCGCCGGTGTACGGGTAGGCCCTGATGAAGAACTGCATATGAGTTCGAAACGTGTCGAGCCGTTCCTAAATAGGTAAGTAGCAATCACGTGCTTGACAAAGTAGACATTCTAGTGAAACTTAATTTAGAGACAAGGAAGATAGCAAGAAGTTCATGAAACTAAGACATTTCGGTTTGTTGTATTAACCTAGTTAGATAACAATCTAATTGTGCCCTTCCCTTGTCACTAAAACTGCCTTCCAAAATATGGTTACCTATCTGGAACACTAATTTTTGTTCCCATCTGTAACGTTTCGCCAAATTTTCATTTGTCTGAAAGCTATTTTTTTCCAGAACTATTAATTTGTCAGAATAATTATGAAACAAACCTAACCTAACCCAATGGTTTCTTTAAAACGATGTTTATAAAATCCTGAATATATTACGGGTTTTAGGAAAAAAATACAAATCGGACAAATGAAAATTCGGCGGAACGCTACAGATGGGAAAGAACATTTCGGAGTTGAGAAAGGGTACCTACCCCAAAATATAAACACTAGAACATTATTACATTCAAACTCAACAAGCCCTTTATGAAGTTTCTATGTATCTTGCCTAGCCGAGTTAATCACAGCCTGATATTACAATTTAGTACAACATAGTTACTTACCGTTATGAGACTCAAGAATTCCTCTCTCGACATAATTATATAACAAAGTGAGTATCTATGAAATATTAATAGAATTCTCTTAGTTATTTTATGCAAGAATGTCATTAGAGTAGGTACGCCTTTGATAAGCAGAGAGATATAACATAGTTTAACATAGTTTAATATTTTGTATTTACTTGTACTCTAGATCCTCTCTGTACCATCAGATTTCTAATTTGCACCCACTTCTAGTATCTCTGTTTGGCCCTATGGTTGACTGGTAGAGAATGCCATTTGGCATTAAGTCCGCCATTTGTACTGACTTGTTTTGTGCAATAAAGTTTAAATAAATAAAATAAATAGTTACGTATAGCCCAGTAAGTTGATCTTCAGTCTACGCCATATTGCGGATTTTAAGTGGTACTAATTCATTTTACCGGCAACGACAAGTTTTTGGTAACTGACTGTTATATTCCGGGATAGTTCAGGATAACGGGAAGCACTACGGGAGGGCACACAGAAACACGGCGTATATGTTCGGTTGTTTATTCCAGACTGTCAAAGCACCCACCCAATGACAAGTATAAACTTAGGTCTACCTACATTTACATACATTACACTCCTCCTCACTTAGTTAATACCAGCTTAGTCTACTCTTAACTATTTATTCTAACATTACATCTCCACGGATGGCACCTACCTATTTCTTAATCTAAGTTGCTTTATCCTATATAATACACAATTCATCGTAACACCTATTATTGTACATTAACATCTATAAACGGGTTTATTCTGGGTTCTACATTGACGTAGTGGACGAGACCGTTTGGGTGCACGGGCGGTTGGCGACGACTGCGCAGAATCCGTCACCTCGGGTACTTCTTTTGCTGGTGTCGAAAATAGTTCCTCATCCACCTCTTCCTCCCCCACACCGCGCACCGGCGGCGTCACCCCCCGCAGTGGCGGGGAGGCCGCCATCGACTGCTCTGAAGCACCATTTCCTCGGTCCAAACTAGGTGGACGAGAGACCGTCTCCGTATTGCTCGCGGACCCTGGCTTAGCACCCATTAAACAACCGATGGAATTCCTAGTCCTACGTCTTAATTGGTCGATATGTCTATGAATTTCGTTACCCGCCCCGTCTGTTACCTTATAGTCTGTATTTCCTAACGATTTAATGATCTGTCCTGGAAGCCATTTTTCACCCCTTAAAAATTGCCGGTACCAAACGTCTTCTCCTACCCCTAACCTTCTAACAGCCCCCCCGGCTGCCTTAGCTTGACGTTGTTGACTTTTTAACACTTTAGACCCTCTGTCTGGTTTTACTAGATCTAACCGCGTTCGCAACCGACGGCCCATAAGCAACATTGCCGGACTTTCTCCTGTTGAACAGTGCTCGGTATTTCTGTAGTATAATAAAAAAGTATTTATTGCACCTAGAATATCTTTCTTTTCAAAAACTGCTTTTTTAATGACGTTTTTGATAATTTTGACCGAATTTTCAGCCGCGCCATTCGACGAGGGGTGGTATGGAGCCGAAAACAAGTGTTCAACCCCATCGGTTGCTAGGAAACGCTCGAATTCCTGGCTCGTAAATGGCGGGCCGTTGTCACTGACAACCTGTTTAGGTACTCCCCACCTAGCCCATAACTCGCGTAATTTATCAATAGTGGAACTAGCGGCTGTGCTCGGTACCTGGAACGTTTCTACCCATTTCGACATAGCATCAACAACTACTAAATATATTTTCCCGTAGATTGGGCCCAGGAAATCTACATGTACGCGGGTCCATGGACGCCCAGGCCAGGGCCACGCGCGCGGCGTGTGCTGCGCGGGCGCCTCGGCCAGCGCGTTGCACACCCCACACGCGCGGCACTCACCCTCCACCGCTTCATCGATCCCGGGCCACCACACATAACTCCGCGCCAAACTTTTCGTTTTTACTATTCCCATGTGTGGTTCGTGTAAAATCTTTAAAATTTTATAACGGCAACTCTCCGGTACCACTACCCTATGCCCCCACATCACACAACCCAGTTCCTCATATAATTCTGATTTCCTGTTGAAATAGGGTTTTAAATTGTCAATATCACATTTACCCGGCCAACCGTCACGAATATAATTCAATACCCTAGCTAACATGGGGTCTGCCATAGTTTGTCTTTTTATCTGATTATAATCTAATAGTAGGGCATCTTGTGCAAAATGTAAATATGTTTGCTCAGGTATAACTTCATATGACTCGTTTGCTGCCTCAATACTATTCGGTAACCTAGATAGACTATCCGCGCAGTTATTGTTTGTACTCACATATTCAATGTCATAGTCATACGCCGCCAAAATAACGGCCCATCGTTGCATACGACTAGCTGTCATGGTAGGTATGCCTGTGCTGGGTCCGAAAATAGAAACCAAGGGCTTGTGGTCAGTGCGTATCGTAAATTTACGGCCATATAAATATTGGTGAAACTTCTTTACGCAAAAAATTATTGCCAACGCCTCGCGATGAATTTGGGAGTAATTAGCTTCCGCGCTATTTAAGGTACGAGATGCGTACGCGACCGGCCGCTCTCCCCCCGGTCCCACCTGCGTCAGCACCACCCCCACCCCCCGCGGACTAGCATCGCATGTCGCTATGAGTCGCTTAGCCGGGTCGTAGTGTGCTAACACCTGCGCACTCGAGAGTAATCGCTTGACTTCATCAAATGCTCGGTCCGACTCTGAGTTCCAAAACCATTCGACCCCTTTTCGTAACAAGCTATGCAAGGGAGACAATACTGTACTTAAATTTTTAATGAATCTACCAAAAAAATTTACAGTACCCAAAAACGATCTTAATTCGGATATGTTTTGAGGCTGACCCATTTTTAATATTGCATTTATTTTCGACATATCCGGTTTAATTCCGTCCCTAGATACCACATAGCCAAGATAAGTGACCTCATGTGCTAAGAACACACACTTACTCTTCTTTAACTTGAGTCCGTTGGCCACTAAGCGTTGAAACACCATTTCTAGGGCTTGCAGATGTTCCTGTTTTGTTTTTCCGCCAATTATAACATCGTCTAAAAACACCTCAACATTCGGTATGTTTCCTACTAGATTAATCATTATCCGCTGGAATATACCTACGCTAGAGGATAAACCATATACCAGCCTGTTGTACATAAATAATCCCCGATGTGTGTTTACCACTGTATACTTTTTAGATTCGTCCAGTTCTATCTGATTATAAGCCTGTGAAAGGTCTATTTTGCTAAAATACCTACTGCCGTTCAGATTTACTAAAACATCTTCTATCTTAGGAAGTGGGTAACGATCGACCAATAAAGACGGGTTTAAAGTACCTTTATAATCCGCACAGATTCGAAGTGAGCCATCGGGTTTGTTAATGGGTACCAACGGAGACGCCCAGTCAGAGCAGTCGACGGGCTCGATGACGCCGGAGCGCAGCATGGCATCCAGCTCGGCGTCGACGCGCTCGCGCAGCGCATACGGCAGCGGTCGCGCGCGGTGGAACACGGGCACGGCGCCCTCGCGCACGCGCAGCGTCGCCTTACCGCCCGTGAACCGACCCAGTCCGCCGCCAAACAACTCCTTATGCCTGTCGATTAGAACACCCAGTGCATCATTTAATTGTTTGTTTTCCTCGTTTAACACGAAATTACAATTAAATTTGGGCACCTCTATTTTTAATTCCGTAAGCCACTGTCTTCCCAGTAGGGAAGTCGTACCTCCGTCGATTATAAACAATTCCAGTTGTCTACTACGACCGTTATAAGTGACCATCGGTTTTATTATGCCTAAGGGTTTGACCTTTGACCCGTCGTAGAATTTTAAAACAGTGTTATGTTTTTCAATAGGTAATTGTTCAAAGTACTTATCGTAAGTAGCCTTACTAATACATGAAATGGCAGTACCCGTATCGATTTCCATTTTAATGCTACTATTTTCTACTTGTACACATAAACTTACAGGTTGGTAATCATTTAAACATAGATGATGCAGCTCCTCCTCGATGTCCCCGCCGTACTCCTCGCTTTGTCCGCGATCGGCCTCACCGAAGTAAAGGGCGGCACGCGCCGGACCCGCCGCCGCCGGTCGCGCGCGCCCGCGCCGCGCTGGTGCCGGCGCCCGGCAACCGCTGCCCCCTGCCCCCCAGTCTGGACAAACGCGCCGCAAGTGGCCCGTCTGCTGGCACCGACTACACACATAGTCTCGGAAACGACAGGTTGCACTATTATGGTTTCGCGCTCCACAAGCGTCGCACGACATGTCGTTTCCCCCGTTCGCCGCGCGGAACTGCCCCCGTGGTTGACCTTCGAGCGATCGCCCGCGCCCGTTTATTCCCGGTCGCCCGCGACTCGCTGGCCTGATGGCGTGTACTGCTCCTGAACTGGTTCCACTCGAACTCGACTCCGATTTCTGTTCTACCGTTGCGGCATCCCTTTCTGCCGCCTCTAAGGATGTTGCGAGCCTAATGGCCTGCGTGAAGGTCACGGTGTCCTCTTCCGCAAACAAACGTTGCCGTATCACATCACTGTATATACCACAAATAAATTGATCTCGGAGATCTTCACTAAGGTGGTCACCGAACTTGCAATTTTTAGAAAGTCGTTTCAACTCCGCTACGTACGTTGCTATGTTCTCGCCGACGTTCTGCCGCCTTTGTCTAAAACGATATCTTTCCGCCAATGCGGACGGTGCCGGTTGGAGATGTTGACGCATTAATTCGTCCACCCGCGTTATTGTGAGCTCCGCCGGTTTAGTTGGGCTTGCTAAGTTCTCCAATAACTCGTATGCCTCATCTCCCATCGTAGCTATCAGTATAGGTAGCTCCATTTCTAGTTCAACCTCGTTAACTTTGAAATACATATTTAAACGGTCATAATACGACGACCACACCCCGCTCTTTACATTAAATTCTTGCAGCGTTCCAATCGGCATTGTTACGAATTCCTTAAACCGCACGGCGTACACACGTAGGAACACTATCTCGTCGCCACTGTTATATTCCGGGATAGTTCAGGATAACGGGAAGCACTACGGGAGGGCACACAGAAACACGGCGTATATGTTCGGTTGTTTATTCCAGACTGTCAAAGCACCCACCCAATGACAAGTATAAACTTAGGTCTACCTACATTTACATACATTACACTGACGTTAAAAGTTAGCGAATGGACTGACATAAACAAGGGGGAAACAGGACTAAATAATTCCGCAAAATTTAAGTCATATTGCATAATAAAGCCAAAACTATCCACAGTGATGAAAGTCAAGTTTTTTTCAATAGGATAGGTACCACTATGGTCTGTGATAGGTACAGTATTTATTTCGCAAGAAAGACACTGATGAAAGTCAAGTTTTTTTCTGTTGAAGAAAACTTAAGGAGGATTCAGTATTTATTTATTTGGTCCTGTTCTAAGTAGTAACATTGATAATATATTAAGAAACATGTTTGATCGTAGAGAAAAATGTCTAAGACAATCAGCATTTTTAAACGGATAAGCAGGCTTGACATGAATCCCGTTATAATCACTAGAACATATTTCGCAGTCTCAATATTACCGGGTTCAATTTCAAAATGTAACATAGAACCCCGTAATATTAGGCCAGCAATTTAGCTGCGCTGTAAATAGCCACCCCGTATGACGGCATTCATTCCATTACGCCACTAATACACTTTGTATTATCTTGTATGTGCCAATAAAGTGTATTGTTATTGGTTTATGAGCGCGAGCCCCGTGGCGTTATGGTGGAACTTAGTGTTGGAGTACTTATTTATTAGTTGTGCCATGTAGTAAGGTTCAGAATGTGTTCGTTATATCAAAACTGTAGCATTTTGTAAAATAATAGATATTACGCAATACGCTGTTGGCGCAGTTTGGAAGTACCTGGCAGGCAGGCAGTTCCTACTGAGCCGGCTGTTTACATAGATGCATACATAATTTCGCAATTTTTAGAGGCGTTATTCTTAAAGTAAGTACGTAATATTTTTCCCCGAGTTCTAGAAAGTAACATAGCCATTTCATGCTTTTATTGCGAGCAGTCAAAAATAAGTTGAAAAAATCAGTTTTCTGCGTAAATTTTGGCAATTTCAACTACTTTTTGAAACAAAATAAATGTTATCTATGAAAAATTCAAACTGTAGTACCTACCTATTTAAATAAAAATAAAATAAAATAAGCCTTTATTGCTGTTTTACAATTTACAGTACAATATATTTACGACGATCGGTTTTAAACAACAGCTTGTCCTTCGACAAAGGCCTCCTCCAAAGATTTCCACCTTTCTCTGTCTCTTGCAATTCTCGTCCATTCTAGGCCGGCTACTTTTTTGAGTTCATCTTCCCAATGTTTCAATGAAAGTGTTTAAATATATACCAATAAATCTCAATAGCCCTTTAGTCCTGTTCTAAGAAGTAACATTGATAATAATATATTACGAAACATAGAGAAAAATGTCTAAAACAATCAGCAATTTTGAACGAATAAGGAGCCTTTAGATAGTATTTATACTCGTACAAATCGTGATAGCGGTGATCCTAAATTTAGGATTCGTTGAGAGTAAACACGTCCATTATCCGAGACCGGAGACCTGGCTAAACTTGTATTCGTATTTCGAATATTCCGATTATGTTTTCAATATATTTTCCGATAGCCAATCCTTTTTTATATTGGGAACGGGAAGGGCGGACTCAAATTTAACGGGCCCGAAATAAAGTTAAGTTAATAAAGTTTTGGAAGATGGTTCACTGATTTAAATTTTTAATTCGTTAAGTAGATTCATTCTGAAGGCTCCTTATCCGTTCAAAAATGCTGATTGTTTTAGACATTTTTGTCTATGTACATATTATTAATGTTACTGCTTAGAACAGAGTTATTGCGATTTATTGGTATATATTTGGAACCTACAGTTTTTATAAATTATTTCAAATGTCCGGATGTACAGTTGTCCAGATTTCCGTATGTTATCGCCTACAGGTCGCATTTTTTATACTTATCGTTTTAATTTCAGTCAATTCAGTATTTATTTTTCAAAATGACGGACATATGGGGGTTGACAACGTATTTTATTTTTGTTTCAGCCATTTCGAAAAACGCTTGCGATGTAGAGTTCACGGAGCCACTAGAATTTAATGTGCCTCCTACTAAATGAGTAGTACTTTATTTTACCATAACATAATAAAATCTTTAGTATATCAGTAAAACTTATATATTTTGTTAACTATGATGATCATGGTCATGATCTTCATTTATTGCTTAAAGTGGAATTTAATATTCTTCGCGCAAATAGATTAAATACAACACAAAAGTCCGATTATGCTGACTGCACTTAAAATTCAATTGGTTAAACCCGTCTACGTAATGTTTTAAATATAACTAGGTCGATGCAGAGTCAGCCACCGGCTAAGCTTGCACCATAGATTGGAGCGGAGTTTTTTTTTTTCGAAATTTTGTCTTCGTCACGACCTAGCAAAATTTAATTTGTGCATTTTAAAACAAAAATTTCTAAAATCGGTTGAGAACTCGCTGAGATCTGCGCATTGTTACGAAGTCCATTCGAGTCGATCCATGGGAGCTTCGCTCCAACTAGGTCGATGCAGAGTCAGCCACCGGCTAAGCTTGCACCATAGATTGGAGCGGTTTTTTTTTTCGAAATTTTCTCTTCGTCACGACCTAGCGAAATTTAATTTATGCATTTTAAAACAAAAATTTCTAAAATAAGTTGAGAACTCGCTGAGATCTGCGCATTGTTACAAAGTCCATTCGAGTCGATCCATGGGAGCTTCGCTCGCTTCGCTCGCTCCGCTCCAATTAACTCTTTCTTTTCGTGGCTACTTATATTATGGTACCTACAATAAAGTGAACTCTCTGATTATATATCGTCGTTCCAATGCTGAACTAACATAACTGCAAAAAACTAATTTTACAGGGGAGCGATTTTAAGTTGGTAAAAATTTTGTAAAAATATTTTCTCGGTTGTTTTTGTAGTTATAATAGAACTGTCTTCGCACAATGTTTTTAAAATGCATGTTTTATATTATCAATGTGTCATATATGTATTAATTACTGGAGTTTAGAAATTAAGGCACATTCGCAATTCTGCAGCTCCATAGAAAAGAACAGAAAGATAAGATTATTCACCATAGTAAATTTACGAAAGTGCCACTTTCGCAAGTTTGAAATGTATTTTTTATTGTTAAGCCAAAGTAAAGTTACGAAAATGCCACTTTCGTAGTTTTCGTATGGTGAATGTACATGCTATTCCCTTCATTTGCTATCAAAATGGGGTTGCGAATCTGTACTTATTTTTGTTTACAATAACATAATACTAATGTACATTGTATAAAATGTATCGCATTCGACCTAGAAATAATGTTCGAATTTTAAAATGTGAAGGTTTCGAGCAAAAGGTACCATTTTATCACTTACCATAAGGGCGCGTTGACAGGTTGGTTTAAACTTGCAAACAAATTTCGCGCTCATGGTAAGCGACACAGTGGACAATTTTAAATCAAATGTCACAAATGTCTTTTCTCCAGCAATTATAGTATAAACATCACTGAAGATAGGGCACTAATTAGTCTTGACACTTGTGTTAATTCCTAATCTTTAAAGTAGGTACTATCGGATTATAGCAAATTTTATATAAATAAAAAAACAACTTGCTAAATTGTTTTTTGATCAGTGTTGTATTTACAAAAATATTTACAAAAGATTTATAAAAGATGAGAGAGAGAGAGAGAGAGAGAGGATTTATTGCGTTGTATTAAGTGAGTATACCTACATGCTGTAAATCAAAACAGTACCTTCTGCGTTTATTGACATTGTTACTCTAAGGGCTCTATAAGGGGATTCAAACGAGATAAAAGTTGTGTAAGTAAATTTGAAATAAAAATATGGAAGTACTTAGATTGATGGTTACTCTTGTTAATATTGCCATACTTTAGTTTTTATGTGTTTGACAGTTCTGTTCCTTTGCTTAGAAGAGTTACATATTGTGGTCCAACTCTAAGTACACTTTCTAATCGGGGATACTTTCGAAATTTATATTTATAGATTTAAAATTTATACATTTGACTTAATGTGTAATTATTTTTTAGAATTAATTTGATAATGACGATTTTACGATAAATGCAGTATTCAAATTAATCAATTTTGACTATTTGATTCATGTGAATATGATGATGTCAACATATTGCTTTTAAAGCATTATTAAAATTATTATTTTTAAGATCAAATTGAATAATGTTCATATTGCGTCAAATGCAAACACACTTAGTATTAAGTTTGATTTGCTAAGAGAATTTCCATTGACTTAAATATCATGACCTAATTTGTAACGTGTTTTGGTAAATAAATATATTTATTTTTATTTCCCAGTGTCATCGGTGACAGATAAGAATAAATGCATCTCTATTTTTGTTCGAAATATCGAGTTCAAATTGTTTAGCAAACTTTCAAAGCCAACTTTACTCCATTAAGGGTCTTTTTTTAATGAGAATGTACACGCAAAATAATGCACCCGTTACTTAAAGAAGGCCACGTTTCTCATAAAATTTCGCTTACCAATTAATTCCTTATGGTCTAAAAATGTTGAAACCGTTTTCTTAGTTTTTGACGAAAAACCTTTACTCGAAATGTTTTTTATTTACTCAAAAATCTCACGTTCTTTATACAAACTTAAACCTCTCATTTAACCCCTTTAATGGATGAATTTTGTCACACTATTAGGTTTTGTCATCGGCCTTGCTGCAACGTCTTTATAACTTAGGGATTTATATGCGTTCCCTCTGATAAGTTTATCCCTTTGTTCATACGCATATCGCATGAACTTTATTTTTTATAATAAATTGGCAATACTTAATTTGCCAAACTGCCTGATTCGCATATTTACTTCAAGTTTCACCCTCTACAAAAGCATTAGTCACGATGACCAACTAACGAAATTGCTAAATTCGTAAATGTTTGTAGGCTACCGATGTTGGTATGTTATAATTGCCACTATAGTAAATTACCGAATCTGGCAGATTCGCAAGTTTGCAAAGGCTACTTATGTGAGCAAATCGTAATAGCCACCATAGTAAACTAACCAATCTGGCAGATTCGCACATTTGCTATAGGATTGTTATATGAGCAGATCATAATAGCCACCGTAGAAATCTAACGAATCTGGCAGATTCGCAAATTTGCTATTGGTTATCTGACCGGTAAGTGATAATTATCACCATAAAAAGTTAACGAAAATGACAAATTCGTTAGTTGACCTACATTTTGTAAGTTTACCATGGGGGCAAAAAAATAAAAGTTCAGATTCACAATATTGTAACTCTGTAACCTTAAAAGATAGAGCTCTATAAATTTGTGACATTATGCGGGAAATTATTTGCTACCGCTTTACATCAAAAACTCAATTTTGACAAAATGGCAGTTATGTTAGTTTAGCATTGGAACGACGATATGTTCTAGTTTAACCCAAATAAAAGGATTCCCGAGTACCTTTTTAACGGAATTAGCTCCTTTCAATTCCTACTTATTACCAGGATTGTATATATTTACTATTTATAATATAGGTACGATACAATTTTAATAATTAATCCTAAAAATACAATACAAACTTTCCTATCCACAACACAGGTTTCGTCAACAGTTCCACACATAGAAATATATTTACTTGCCATTGCTGTGGGTAAACTGGGGGTAGTAACATTTTCACGTACTTATTTCGGGTACATTTATTATTCTCAAAAGAAAAAAAGGACCATGCGCCAAATTGGACCAAGAACCACCCACCATCCCTGGGCAATACCGACACTAGTTAGGCTATAAAATAAACATATATTATTCTAAAACCTAAGTCCTCCCGAAATTGTCTAGTTTGATCAAAGCGGCAACTTACTCTTCTGTTCTAGGAATTAATGACTACAAACCTACCAGTCTTAATGCTCGAATTCATGCCACAGTCCACGGTTCTCAAGAGCAAAGCAAATTATATTTCTGAGCGAGCGAAACCGTCGGAAAATCATAATAGAGTGCCAACTTTTTTTAAAGTATGATTTACGAAAAATTACTTACTGTTGAGTTTCTTTCGGCTTTCTTCTCAACAGCGGTCTCCTCTTGGGAAATGCCGGTAGATTCACAATCTTACTTGTAAAAGTGCCCTTGTGGCCTACTTACTAAATATATTATTTAATTTCAGTTCAACCAAAAACTAACCAGTAAATAAAACGAATTTATTAACGAAATCATAAATACGAATTGGTGTAAAAAGATTTTCTGAAGCCAACGCTTAATACACTTTAAATTTTATCGCTCAAAGAATTCATAAACCGGCTAGTCGGATGCCATAAAATCGGGGATGTATTGCGCAGCGCAAATTTTACGAGGATTGTGGCGTAAAATTAAGGAGTGGCGTCCTCACCACTAACCGAAATGTGGTGCCGAAAATATTGCTGCTAGTAGCTGTTTGAAACGTTATCTACATATATAAAAGAAGAAGTCCTGACTGACTCATCAACGCACAGCCGAAACTACTAATGTTAGAGAGTTGGTTTTTGCACAGTAGGTTACTTTTATAACGTGGGCTAGGGATAAGAAGGGATTTTTGGAAATACCTCCCCTAAGAGGGTTAAATAGGGGTGCAAAGTTTGTATGGGGTAAACTTTTTTTTTGGAGTTAGAGACTTGAAACTTTGTAGAATGATTACTTATTCAAAAACACAAAAAGTACTTTCAGCGTTTTAGAAAATTTTATCCCTAATGGGGTTAAAAAGGGGTACAATGTTTATATGGGAGTAACTTTATTTTTTTAACTAGAGACTTGAAACTTTGTAGATAGCTTACTTAATCAAATACAAAAAAAGTAATTTCAGCGTTTTGGAAAATTTCACTTCTAAGGGGGTTAAAAAGGGGTGCAAAATTTGTATGGGGAACACCGCTAATGTTGTTTATAAAGAAGTGTTACGCTAAGGTTATCAGTTTATATATTTTTTATTTACTGTCTACTACCCAGTGACTACGTCCTTTTTTTAAAACGAACTTGCACCCCCTTTTCTATGGTTGACTGTCAACAATATTTTCTTAGTGCTGTCTCTTATTTATTGTGTTCCAAACTTTACGTGTTCCTATATTTAGTAGTAAAGTTGTCTATCAGCACATGAATATATATACTTTATCTACGCACATATCATTAGTGCTCTAAAATGCGTTCAGAAACCGTAGGAAATGACCAGCATTACTACAACCAATTTTACTATGAGAACTTTCTTATCTGTGGCAGTAGGTAAAATTTGTACTGTAATGTTATAACGCTATCAATTTTTGTAAGGTTATGAGTTTAAATTTGGAACAGCTGTCAAAACTAAAGTAGGTCTCTATTCTAGTATCCATAGATATTAATATTGTTATCGATACGAAACGTCAATTCAGTATGTTTTTTTATAAAAACCGCACGACATTTGATCTCGAGTGACATGAGAATATGGATACATTCGTTTGTAGGTATATGATTTAGAAAAAAAAACATTCGTCTTGACGGAGGTCCGAATTGCCGCCATTATTGTTGTCATTTGTTTGTTGGTTCTTTGCTGTGATAAGTTTATTGTAATTCACATTTTAGTTGAAAATATTGTTTCAATGTAAATGTAAATTACAACTATTACAATAAATAATCTGTTTATGTATTTGTTCAGATTTATTTCTTACTGCATTAGTATATGTCGTTTTTAGATATTTTACAGGTAGCACTAGTGGTGCTGGTCATTTCCTTATGGCTTCTGAACCCATCTTAGAGTACTTATGATATGTGTGTAGATAAAGTAGTGTATACAACTGTACATAATTAGGCCTTAAAACACTCGTGTGATCCTATTATGAAACTCGCTGACGCTCGTTTCATAAAACCACACTCGTGTTTTAATGCCTCTCATTATGTATCAGTTGCATAAACTACTATTATATACCTATTCTTACTTTATTTAGCTTCTTGAGAAATATAGAGAACTAGCACCAGAATATATTGAATCACTCTTCAAACAATACTACTAGCCTGTAGACCAAAATAGTAATCGCATCATTAAAATCGCTTATGCGCATTTAGTTTTTAATGGTCGCATTTCAGCATTTTCTTTAAACACTAGCCTTTTTAATAACTGGGGTACCTGCTAGACCATTTAGAAACATTTTGGCCAGCCTCGGGAACTCCGCCACACCACTCTTTTCGTTTAATAGCCAGGCCGGCGTGTACAAATACCAGTGCTGCCTTCTTATGAAAAGAGGTCATTATTTATTATTGTTATGAAATAACGTTTATTATTATTGAAAGAGATACCCTTCATTAAACTGCCTCCATCTCTCGATTTCCAGTGCTGAGTTTAAGATTGTTTTAACAACCTTACGATATTTAACATTTTTTTTAAATCTCGCTTATAATAACTAAGATCCCCATTTTCTAACTCCAAATCCATGCGTCGCTCTATATTTTGCAGTCATTTTTGCCAAAGATTAAAAGCATCAGGTAACTGATGGAATAAATATTAAGCATCCTGCAAACAATTCCCGTAATCTAATTGGAAAATCTTCAAAAAAATTTAACAATTGCATATCAGTGTCTGCCACTGTTTGAAATGTAATATGTCTAGACCATTTTAACTAAGAATAAAATTCACTTACCTATTTTAATATCTTTATCATCATCAAAAATCTACGCGGACGAAGTCGCGGGCGGCCGCTAGTTTTAAATATAGGTATGTTTCATTAGAATCGAGTTATACTTTTTATATAATTTTAAGCCTTATTTCTATCTAGAAGGTGCATATAATTTTGTTTACTGTAGTCGGAAAAGTTCTATATAACCATTTTTGAATGCCCAGCTATCGCTGTACCAATATTTTTTTAATACGCCCAGCCGATTCTGCATGGAGAGATGCGTGTCCATACAAGTAGGTATTGCAACGCGCTGTTTTAGGATTTTTTCTAAAATAATAACCGCTGCCCTCTACTGAAGATAAATTTTCAATGTAATTGTATTTTATAACGGTACCTAATAAACCCGTTAATTTCAAGCCATTCGATCTGCTAGATTTGAATCAAATCTAGCAGAAAATCGAAGCTACAAAAATTGGCAGTAGAAGAGTTCGCTTCATAATAATATGGTTTTATTAATTTATAACGACCTGACTTATCCTTGCAAAGTTGCCAAAAACTAACATATTCAAAACAATATTTACTAGACACAAAGTCTTTTACCTAAAAAATTTGGCACGGGAAAACCATATTCAGCCACGAATTTACTTTCATAATTTCTCTGAACGTAAACATAAGTGTGCTCGAACACTCCCTCAAGTCACTCAAGTGACACCATTTCATTATGGAGGACATAAAATGGCGGACCAAATGTATTTATTACCCAATCCCCTTTATAGCAACGGTGATTGAATTTCCTATAATCTAAGATTAGCGTGGCTTGTAAATATCTTCGTGGATTTTAGGGAAGAAGAGAATTTGGGTTGTTTACCTTGTTTGTGTCATTCTAATAGAAGGCAATGTACTGAAGTGACAAAAATAACTGAAGTAAATAATAGTATTTTAAAGAAAACCTACAGATCTGACTTTCGTTTAAATAATTCAGGGGTACCACAGGGTAGTAATTTAGGACCATTATTATTCCTGCTTTATATTAATGACCTTCCGCACACAACAGCAGAAAAATGCATTTATTTGCTGCTGACACGACTCTCATAGTAAAAGGGGATACTAAAACCCATTACGAGAGAACTATTAATAATGCTCTGAATACACATGGACAAATAATAATAATCTTAATATTAATCTAGCTAAAACCAAATTTACTCAATATTTATTCAATAATATATTTATTTAATATCGTTCACACAAATCTGAACGCCATTTGGCATTAAGTCCGCCATTTGTACTGACTTGTTTTGTGCAATAAAGTTTAAATAAATAAATAAATAAAAATCTGTTCCTAAACAATTAAGTATTAAATATAATAATCAAAACATAGAAGAAACAGACACCATAAATTTTAGGCTTAGTTATTGATAGTCAGTTAACCCTTAACCACCAACCTCCCGTCTCACAGACTCATTCAAACCTAAAATTGTTAACATACCTATGTGCGAGCATCCTACAAACGTTTGTGTCCTTGTACCTTATGCCCTCCTATCTCAGTGCCGCGTCGTCGCTCGACAAGGTCGGTCGTGCACGCATTTAATGTTGGTGAGCATATTTCTGTCTCCGACCGTCTTTGGGACGGGTGGTAGGTGGATACGTATTTTTTCTTAAGGGTCTCGGAGACGGGTGGTAGGTGGTTACGTGACTATGGATACTTTTTTTCTTTTAACCAAACTTATTGATTTAGCCTTGTTAATTATTGAATAATTAGAAATAATTACTTTAATCTTTATATAAAGTCAAGATTTTTGTTGATCTCACTTTCCAAAGGATCAATAGTTCCTAAAGTAGAATTAAGGACTGTTGCCATATGTTTACAGTAAAAAAATGTTTTTTTCATGTTTCCAGAATGATTATTAGTTTAATAAATATTTTAATATGTCTATATCGCCATTATTACTTTATATTTCCCATCCGATCTATAAATTTCAATATACATATAAGGCCGACATTATGTATCCGTCCTGGGGACGGGAGGTAGGTGTTTGTGTGACTAAAGAAGCAGGTAGGTAGTTAAGGGTTAAATTGGAAAGAGCACGTTGATTTTATATGCTCTAAATTAGATAGATTTGTTTTGAAAAACTTAGCAGAACCGTTTCTACTGAAGCAGCTATAACAGCATACTTTGGCTACGTGTTGTCAACACTCAACTATGGTCTTTTATTGTAGGGAAATTCGGTCAATGTTGAAAATGTATTTAAACTGCAAAAAAGTGCTTGCGTGCAATTGCTAATTGTTGAATAACCGATAGTTGTAAACCCATATTAAGAAATACAATATATTACCTTTGGCGTGTATGTACATAAAAAAGTTATGTTTATTTGTCAAATCTCATGCAAATTATTTTAAATCACGTTCCGATGTCTTTTCTGGAAATCATAGAGCACAGTACAGGAGCCTCCTGTACCAGCCACGTTGTCGTGCTGATGTCTATAAACGAAATGCCTACAATACCTGTATTTTAGTATATAATTCCCTACCTGACAATTTAAAGTTGTTGAAAAATCCAGAATTTAAGACACAATTGACAAAATGGCTACATGAACGTTGTTTTTACTCAGTTAAGGAATATTTAGACATGAAGAATATGCAGTAGAATTTAAATTATCATTATGTTCAGATTATTGTTATTGGCCTCAATAATTTTACAATGACAAACACACAATTGGCATGCCGTTTCGGCTGAATACTGTTAACCTGCTATATACGCCTTCTATGTACGTATTCTAGCAAATAAACATTTCTTTCTTTCTTTCTATGTGTTTCAAAAGTTAGATTCGAATATTTATTATGAGGTACCCAACAAGTGGGTTCTTAGACAACGCCTTATTGCTATTAATTTATTTTACGGACAACGACAAAATTTTGGTAAGTGACGTTGAAAGTCAGTGAATTTCAACACAATGTGAGCAAAAAGGAAACAGGACTAAACATTTCGCAAATTTCAGTTATTTTCGCATAAATACAAATACAAATACAAAATCATTTATTAACATAAAACAGCTTTATACATTTTAAGAATATCCATCAGTGACCAAACTAGGCTGAGCCTGTGTCTTGGCCAACTGCGAGTGCGGTTAACAAGAGAGAATTATAAAACAAAGAAATTATAAATTACAAAAGTTTGACGTTCGATATTGAATAAAAGTTTAAAATTCGCGGCTTTTACTTATTCTAAAATATTATTATATTGAAAAGTACAATACAATGCACGGAAACAAACGAATGCGTTGTGTGTGTGTGTGTGTGTGTGTGTGTGTGTGTGTGTGTGTGTGTGTGTGTGTGTGTGTGTGTGTGTGTGTGTGCGTGTGTGTGTGTGTGTGTGTGTGTGTGTGTGTGTGTGTGTGTGTGTGTAAATGTGAGTAATATGTGGATATGTGTGTATAGGATACCACTGGTTTTAATAAAACCCTGGTGGACGTAACATGGTTTACTTAATTCTTGTGCAATTCAAGATCTCTTCGGTAGCACTGTAAGTCAACGTAAATAACCAATGTTTTACTATCATTTTGGCTCTCGGGACTGAAAGAAGTTTAATATCGCAGTAGTTGCAGATATAGTTATATATGCAGCGATGCATATATAACTATAATAAAGCCAAAACTATCCACAGTGATGAAAACTAAGTTTTTTTTCAATTGGGCTCGGTATTTATTTTGGAAGAAGAACGGAGAATTGAGGAGCATTCCAGTAAATAATTTTTTAAATTTGTGTAATGACCAATCCTTTACAAATCGCTACTGACGTTGTAATGCAAATATTATTCCACGACGTGGTTGGCGCAGTTTGTAAGCACCTGCCTACTGACCCGGCGGTCCCAGGTTCGAATCCCAGCCAGTGCAAATATTTGTGTGATGAACTCAAATATTTGTGCTTGGGTCATGGTTGTTCTATGTATTTATGTATATTATGTATTTTTCAATAGGAACTAGATCGATTTGTGTTAGGTTGTCTGATATTTATTTATGAAATATATAACTTATGCCCATTATTTCCAGTAGTGCCATTATCCTAGGACAAAACCTCAACTTGTTTGGCAAGTTCGTTTAGTTTAAACTATGCCTAGTTTTATCTTATTTTTATTTTGGGAACCATTCCTCTAGTGTTCCTAAATTTACTTGAAACGCAAAAACGTCATGAACGCTTTTTGAATAATTTTATCTTCTGTACCTAATTTCAAGACTTTTCTTGCTTTGTCTGAGGTTCAAGTTGTAGAGAACGTGTTAATGGAATTTTAAGTGTAATTATTGAAGAACCACATCCACGAATTCGTCGTTCTATCTCTCATGTCTTCGATTTTCACGAGAACAAATGTCGGAACTTATTATAAAAATATGTTTCCTTTTTTAAATATCAACCAATTCGGAATAATTTACATCATAAAAGCATCCAAAAAAATATACTCGTCGTCCAAAAGCAACACAACGTATTCAAAAAATATTCCTAATTTAACTTTGGAAAACAAACTTTCGTTTTGCCATATCCTTGTACGTACAAGGAAATTGATAAGGTGCTAAATAAACCGAATTCGTACCAAAGTTTGGAACAGAAATTGATACCGCTATTAAAACTTTAGCAGGTGGAAAATGAGTGCCGGAAAATGAAATGTAGCTGGTAATAGGAAAAATGTTGAGCACATTTTTTACAGTTGAATTGATAAATATGTCCTTGTCGAACAAGGAAATACACCAAGAAAATTATTTATGTGTCCGCTATAAAAAAATACATTCATTCATGACATATATCCCATAACATGCTATAAACTAATAAATTATATTATGTTATGTAACCTAATTAAATTAACTGAAACTCAAAATGAAAATTCACAAACATTATATTAACTCCAACTATAATTCTTGTCCATTTACATAGAGGTACAATTTATAACACAAAATTTTGAAGTTTACTGGGGGTAACAAGAAATTTTATAAAAATATTGTTGATATTTTAATTTTGAATATGCCATTCTCACATTTTTTTGTTTCTCTTTAATTATCTCTCTCAATTCTTTATCCTTATGGATGTTGATTAACAATTACTTAAGTCCTTTTGGTAATTCAACCCTTTTTCGTGTGCCATAAATAATCAGGTCAAACAAACACCAAGTACCTAGTCTCGTTAACAAAGTTTTAGCGGAAAGTAATATAGCATACGGGGAAGTTATATAAGAGCTTGCAATAAAGCATCCTGTCGGGAAACTTTACACTTGGCTGGGCTAAAGTTTAAGCTGCTATCTAAAAAACTACCTGAAATGCAGCTTGAATACATTATAGCACCAGTGTTTGAAAGATTGCTGGAGCGTTGGTTAGACCGAATGTGGAAAGGTGAATTTAAAGAGACCGGTAAGCTACTCGTATATAAACAGTTTTTAGAATATTTAGTGTTTAAGAAGACATCTTTTTGCGACGCTTCGTTTCATAAGGTGCCATTTACGAAACGCCAGTAGAACAGAGACATGATCTCAAAATATCTATCCTGTTTGTTGTGTATAAATGTATCGTGGAAAAAACTACTGATATAAATCACATTAAAGATTTTTAAAAATAACTGTACTATGGAGGAAAAATATAATACCTCTGGGAAAATTAATATTTAAGCTATAAATTGTAAGTACACGCGTAGAAAATAAACTTGAGAAACTTTTTTTAAGATGCTTATTAGACCTATGCTACATAGCTATGCGGCGTGTAATAAAAAAAACACCAATATGGTCTCATAGCATTATTCGCTACCATTCCATACCAGTGAACTTCCCTAACACGTTGATCAGGCTGCAAAAGCTAAGCTCAAAATCTAACAGATATTAAATTCCATGTATTTTAAAAACGCTTTTTGCCCACACATTCTCTAACAAAGGAAATCCTAGATAGGTATTCCATTCACGCTAGATATTCCATTGTTACAGATCGTACCCAATCCGTAGACATTGCTACGAGCAATTCGCTACGCCGTAGACCCTCTACGTTTAATCGACGTAGCACACTTTACACACAGAAGGCTTCCAGTAAGCGTGAGATTTATATTGGAGATTCCGTAGTGACTTTGACATTTATATTGTCTTACGATTAAAATTATTCGGGAAAAAACTATAATGTAAGAACTATGAGATTCATCGCCCTGTAAATTCTACTCTGTTGTAAGAGATGCGCCAGAAACCGGTGAAGACAGATCACCCGCGCCTGATGCAATCCTGAAGCTGCCATGATCCTCAGACATGAGGGATAGACTCCAGGGAGAGAAAGAGTCTAGTACTAGTAAAGAGTATTATGTAATCGTATTTGGATATCCGTACCAAAATATAAGCTCCAAGGGCTGTGAAGCCATTTTGGTGTGTGAAACTGCAAAGAATTTTGTTAAGAGTTACTATCATTGTACGATTTTTTTTTCATCACCATTTTCATAATAGACTAGTCCTTTTAAGAATAAATAGACGTAGTAGCGAGACCTCAGGCTGATGCAGGCTGCAGGAACTCGTCTCCAGATATTAGTGTCGCAATAAATGCCATACTACATTAACTTAAACACAATACTCGCACTAATAACTCCAGTATGAGAAACAAGTGCTTAACAAAACTTGTTACACACTCATATCATCTTTTGATAATTTTTATTAGTTTCCTACTACTAGCGCCATCTAGTCTCTGGTATTCCTACAGGAACACTTGCGAGCGTAGCTCCGGCCTAGATTTCGTACTGCTGACGCCATCTAGTGGCGCCATTGTTCAAACACATTAGCAGATCGTTGCAGCTGGCAACACTGAATCGACTCGATTCGATGTCTTCTTAATCATTTAAGGATTAATATTCATAAATATTAAATAAAGGAGTGTTTTATGTTGTATCTAATCGTATGAAATAATTATTTCATATGAATCTCAATCAAATTGACTAGTAGCTTCATTTGTCTTTGGAATCGGAAAGATTCGTGATTGCGTATGGGCATCTCTAGTGTTCCGATGGTTAGAGCTGTGGCACAGCGCTCGAGCAGTGCGTCCCCAAAGCTCACGACGTGAGGACGTACTCGCCTTCTCCCGAGAGGCAGCCATTTTCTCTTCAAAATGTGAACACTCATATCTGGAGGCATCCTAGACACAAAACCTACGATGACACAATAAACCATTCGGTGAGTGAGCCTACGTTGTCCAGGAGTGGTTAACGATGTTATTTCTCGATTTCGTATGATTATTTTCTAACGTGTTTTGTTCTCAAATTGTTACAGACATCTTTCTTTTCTTTCTTGTGGAAACACACACAGCAGCCGATGTGACGGACGAATTTGTCTAACCCTGATTCTCGCCGGGTAAGAGAAATCACTTTTATTACGTAGTTATTTCGATTAGCAATAGTACATTGGTTAGGAAGTGTCTGAGTGAATTTGTCGTGTACTTGTCTTGCAGGGTTTTGTCGTATGTCGATTGTTTGTTAAGACAAAGTATTATTTTCAGTGATAGCACTGGCTACCTACCTACGCTACGCGTAAATGCTGGCCGTAGTAGCCAGATTGCAGAAGTGATTGAGCTGGGTGCGTCGTCGGGCCCTGGCCGTGCTGATTCCGTGTTGCGGACTGGTGACTTTGACACTGGGTGTCGAAACTGTCACGAGCTGTACCTTTCACGAGGTCCAGAGTGGAGACATCTGTGGTCGAAGCGCACGTCGGCAGCGTGGACTTACCACGCCTTCTAAGCCAAGGTGAAAACGTTCCGTATTTAACTCCAAGTCGCATTCCTGTTGTTTAAATCACGAAGTAAAGTTCTATAGCCTCACACACAAAACCAAGTTCTCATGTAACTTCATTAAATTAGTTAAACTTCTATGCGTATACGCCTCTTAAAGAGCTCTGTATTCTTTTGGGAATAGCCCAAACTGTCTGATAGTTTAAGTAATTAATAGTAGAATAAGTGTTACTCTTGTGTAATTTATAATTTGCCACTTAGCAATTATACATATGTGGTTCATAATTTCAAGTTTTGTTTAACTCTCTCTCCTTAGCTTAATCCCTTTTAACCTCTTGACCTTTGGAGGAAATAAATAAAAGTGTCTGGCGCCCTCTCTTTACTATTCTTTCTTAATAAATATAACACTAAGCTGAAAACTCATCCATATTCGTTGAAGACGTCTTACCCACTAAGATACCCTAGATCTCTCTCGCTGTCTAGTTCGGAGCATTACATCAAGTGTGGACGGGGACTCACTCCTGTCAGAGACCATCGCACATAGGTGAGCGTGGAACTGCCTCAGTTCACCCAAAGCGCAGTTGCATGTTACATTTCTGGCGGCCCAACATTTGGGGCTTCGGTAGTTTCAGACATTTCTAGCACGTCAACGTGAACCCTGGAATTTCAAATTTATCTGGTACGTCGGGGAACGTTTGTGGATGTGTTTATCGTTTCTGTCAGTATAAATCTGTCAAATAAGCTTGAATTTTGAACTATACTAGTTGCATTGGTGTGTGAGGCTAACTTAGTTATAAAACAAAAACTACTAATCTAATCTGTGTCATATTTACTGTTTATTGTGTCAAAATATTTTATTTCTATTGTGTGTCTAGGTTGTCAATTGGACATTCACTCTTTTCTTTGCTCGTGTGAGTAAAGTCTACTACTTGAGTTATAACTAAACTCAATACCTACTTTACAACTATATTGTAACTAAACTGAATACCTACTTTACAGCTATAAAACTGTAAACCTTAAATTTAGAATTAGTTGTCAACTAATATTTTATTTTGACATTTGTGTAGAATAATAAGCTTTATTTTATAGGTAAAACCTATCTTACATCTCTCAAATAGAAAAGATAAGTGCAAATAATTGTAGTGCTTGTTTTTACTTATCTATTTTATTAATTGCTAAGTATCGCACTGGCAAACTACTCACTTTTATCAGTGATAAAACTGTTATCCCTGTTTTAAATTTCTCTGAGGTCGACCTTTACTTAATTGAATATTGTGTAAAATCAAAAACTTAACTTAATAGGTATAAAACCTATCTTTTGTATCTTAAATAGAGGAGATAAGTACGAATAATTCTAGTAGCTGTTTTTACTTATCTGTTGTATTAAATATTAAGTGTTGAATACTGATATACTTGTCAAACATGGCGTTACAAATTGAAGTTGATAATCTTACTAAGGACGAACTTGTGTTTGAATTACAAGCAAGAGGCTTAGATGTAGACACTAGCTATACTGTGGAGGAGCTTAAATCCCAATTCAAATCTGCCAAGGGCACATCTTTAGACAACACGAAAGCGAATACTTTTATCTCAAGTTTGTCTGTTGACGACGAATTTCAGGTCTGCGAGGGAAAACTGGATGCGGTTCTGCAGGCAGATCACTCGTCCTCGTCGTGTCGGAGAAGGTGTTTGTCGAAGTTGTCTCATGTCATACTCAGGTTAGAAAAACTGCTTTTAATTAATTCTGAACAGAGACTGAAAAAGATAGCATTGGTGGCTAAGGCGTTCAATGCCATAGAAAATTTAAAATGTAATCAGAAGCCTGGCTCATCTTCTCAGGACTCTGCGATGAACTTGGTTGAGTCTGTTCCTCCGGTTTTCTGTCAAAATCGTACATCTCAAGTGCTTAAATGGGGTATCGTATATGATGGCAGAGGTTCCGTCCAGGATTTTATCTTTAGATTGCAAGAGCTTAAATACTCTTCGGAGGTTTCGGATAAGGAATTGTTGAGAAACGCGGTTCATCTTTTCTCTGGGGAATGGTACCCTTCAGGACCTCCTAGCGGAAATGATTTGCAATTCACTAATAGGGATTTATATTCTTCAATGTTGTCACATTTAAAACCTATCTTTGAAAAGGTCAATGACCGTTTACAGAAGTCTTATCAGCGAGGCCGAGTATATTACAATCGGGGTAGGAGACGCTTAGAATATGACGTGGGTCAAGTAGTTTGGAAAAGAGAATTTCCTCTCTCCGACGCAAGTAAATTCTTTGCTCAAAAATTAGCTCCCAAATTTAAAAAATGTGTCGTACTTAGAAAAATATCACCGGTAACGTACGAACTCCGCGATTCTAATACTCAGAAGTCTCTAGGCATTTGGCATGTAAAAGACATCATAAAATCTCAGCCGATTTAAAACGGTTATGTAGTGCTGTGTTATAAGGCCGGTTTATCGCAACCGTTAAACGTCGGTTAACGTTAGACTTGTAGCCAAAGTTGATCTTAGTGTTTTGTTTCCATTGTAAACAATAATAATATACAGTTTCAAATAATTTTACTTTCTCTTGACGATATGTACGACAAAATGTTCACAACTTAGTTTTTTTTTAACATATGAAATTTAAACTAAATTAGGCCATTTTAGATACTAAAAAGTAATTTTCTGTACTTCCAGTTTAAGATATTTTATATATCAACCATATTAAATAAATTACATGGCATGTTGGTGACATTTGCTCAAAATTAGAAGCCATTTTCTTATAACAACCTGACCGATGGTTAACCGTAGGTTAAACTTTAGTGCTACCGCGCGCGATGAGAAGGAGCGGAAGCAGCATTGCAAAATTACGTATCTTTTGTCATGAAGCGAAATATGAAGGTAACAAAGTAGAATAATTAATAGTACGGGTTGATATTTTGTGCTGATGTTCCTCTTTTGTTCTGTCAATAACTAAAACAAAGATTAATTCCTATTGACACTTTAAATAAATGAAGTTTTTTTTTTAGAGTAAATTCTGTTTTGTGAAGGTTTAACTAGGTGTTTAAACTTTAACAAGATTGAGATTAATGATGATGTTGTGGCGTTTAAAAGGTTGAACCTTGTAAACATTTAGTTTCATGAATATATTCCATATATTCAATGCAAATTCAAATACTTAAATAAATCCTAGGTTAACTATAAACTACAAAGCCCTTATGGCGTTAAAAAGGTTAATTTTGTAAACATTTATTTTAACTAAATTCTCCCTATTCAAGTCATAATGCAATCAATGAAAACTCATTTCATAGCTAAAACTACATAAGACTTTGGCGTTCAAAAGGTTAAGCTTAATTCTTTTATTCATTCTATCGGTGTAATAGAATTCACTTTAATGTTCTGACTGGAAGTTTTAACTGAATAATTATCATTTTTTTTAATTCTCAGAATGCAGTATTTGAATATATTAACGTAATTAGGTCATTGCACTCTTTGCTTGACTATTCTCGCTATGCGAGATATCTTAACATAGTGACTAATACTACTCAAATGTAGGTAGTTAGCGTATAGGTTGATGTGCGCAGATAATGAGTCGCAATTGGGTTAGGGAAACTTAACTTTGCCTTCTAGGTAGACTTGTGTTCAAAGATTGAGATTTTAAGTAACTGATGACGTAATGTTTATCTGATTTCTTTTCCTCAAGCGTATTTTGCTGACTACTGATTAAATAGAATATGGATTCCGTCTAGGTAATTCTAGGTAATGAACGAACCGTATATATGCACATTGCACTTAGTGATGTGTTGCCTGACGTAGAATTTCACATAATTGAGAAACCGTTATTCTTTGAGTGAGACGTAGGGACGTAGCTTCTCTTAGGTAAAATACCGATAGGTTTTTACTTGGCACTCAAATGAAAATAATCTGGAATGGACAGTCGACCTCATTATTAGGATACACATCGATTGGTACCATCGTTTGTGTTAGTTAATTTCGTAGTATAAAGAATAATTTGTTAAGTGCATGCTTAGTTGTCAAGGTATAGTTCGTTAGGAAGATAGATAGGAAAATAGATAGGTAGATATAGAGTGGGGACGCCTACGCGTAAGAAATAGATTAGGATTTTTTTAGGATAGCCATGGTTCTCACATGTTCTCACATGTTCTCACATGTTCTCACATGTTCATATATTTAAGCTTTTACTGTCGACATTAGGTTAAGCTGTTGGAACAAATATGTCCACTTCTACTTTCTTCTAATGCTGAAAGAAAAATTCAGTTCTTATCTTAAAGACAAAATAAGTCTTCTATTTCTACTGTTGTCGGAATGACACATCTTAAATTTAAGTCTACTGCTTGGAGATTCCTGTGTGGAAAAGGGGGTGTTTTCTTTGAACTGCTGTTGAGATTTCTGTTGGTGCAATCATGTGACCATCGATCACAGGTGTATGTCTAATCAACATATGCAGGCGCTGATGTTACTCATATACAGTATGTCTTCTTTTATTTCTAAGACTGGTGTTGTTTTGTCGTGTTAATTGGAATTGCTCAAGATTAGCTATTTTCAGGACAGTTTGTCAACGTATGAAGCTTCACGTACAGTCGATAGAATTTTCTTTTCTCATCTAAAACTTTTGAAACTTAGTTAAGCTTATACTGAGATGGTGTGACAACTGTCACGTCTGCTCAACTATTTATCTTTTGTTATTGTCTAACTCTAAGGTGATACTCGTATGTGGGTCAAGGGTCGTTGACCTCTACATAGGGTTGTCGTAGTGATAAGGTGTAGGTTAAGTCGATAGGTTAGAAGGCAGTTGGGCTCTCTCTTGACATACTTCTGGATGGAGTTTTCCTTTCCTTTATGGACATACTCTCTTGCAAATTTTTTTGAAAAAAAAAAAAAAAAAAATTTTTTTTTGGAAAAAAAAAAATTTTTTTTCTCTAACTGGAGCGGTAATGTTACACACTCATATCATCTTTTGATAATTTTTATTAGTTTCCTACTACTAGCGCCATCTAGTCTCTGGTATTCCTACAGGAACACTTGCGAGCGTAGCTCCGGCCTAGATTTCGTACTGCTGACGCCATCTAGTGGCGCCATTGTTCAAACACATTAGCAGATCGTTGCAGCTGGCAACACTGAATCGACTCGATTCGATGTCTTCTTAATCATTTAAGGATTAATATTCATAAATATTAAATAAAGGAGTGTTTTATGTTGTATCTAATCGTATGAAATAATTATTTCATATGAATCTCAATCAAATTGACTAGTAGCTTCATTTGTCTTTGGAATCGGAAAGATTCGTGATTGCGTATGGGCATCTCTAGTGTTCCGATGGTTAGAGCTGTGGCACAGCGCTCGAGCAGTGCGTCCCCAAAGCTCACGACGTGAGGACGTACTCGCCTTCTCCCGAGAGGCAGCCATTTTCTCTTCAAAATGTGAACACTCATATCTGGAGGCATCCTAGACACAAAACCTACGATGACACAATAAACCATTCGGTGAGTGAGCCTACGTTGTCCAGGAGTGGTTAACGATGTTATTTCTCGATTTCGTATGATTATTTTCTAACGTGTTTTGTTCTCAAATTGTTACAGACATCTTTCTTTTCTTTCTTGTGGAAACACACACAGCAGCCGATGTGACGGACGAATTTGTCTAACCCTGATTCTCGCCGGGTAAGAGAAATCACTTTTATTACGTAGTTATTTCGATTAGCAATAGTACATTGGTTAGGAAGTGTCTGAGTGAATTTGTCGTGTACTTGTCTTGCAGGGTTTTGTCGTATGTCGATTGTTTGTTAAGACAAAGTATTATTTTCAGTGATAGCACTGGCTACCTACCTACGCTACGCGTAAATGCTGGCCGTAGTAGCCAGATTGCAGAAGTGATTGAGCTGGGTGCGTCGTCGGGCCCTGGCCGTGCTGATTCCGTGTTGCGGACTGGTGACTTTGACACTGGGTGTCGAAACTGTCACGAGCTGTACCTTTCACGAGGTCCAGAGTGGAGACATCTGTGGTCGAAGCGCACGTCGGCAGCGTGGACTTACCACGCCTTCTAAGCCAAGGTGAAAACGTTCCGTATTTAACTCCAAGTCGCATTCCTGTTGTTTAAATCACGAAGTAAAGTTCTATAGCCTCACACACAAAACCAAGTTCTCATGTAACTTCATTAAATTAGTTAAACTTCTATGCGTATACGCCTCTTAAAGAGCTCTGTATTCTTTTGGGAATAGCCCAAACTGTCTGATAGTTTAAGTAATTAATAGTAGAATAAGTGTTACTCTTGTGTAATTTATAATTTGCCACTTAGCAATTATACATATGTGGTTCATAATTTCAAGTTTTGTTTAACTCTCTCTCCTTAGCTTAATCCCTTTTAACCTCTTGACCTTTGGAGGAAATAAATAAAAGTGTCTGGCGCCCTCTCTTTACTATTCTTTCTTAATAAATATAACACTAAGCTGAAAACTCATCCATATTCGTTGAAGACGTCTTACCCACTAAGATACCCTAGATCTCTCTCGCTGTCTAGTTCGGAGCATTACATCAAGTGTGGACGGGGACTCACTCCTGTCAGAGACCATCGCACATAGGTGAGCGTGGAACTGCCTCAGTTCACCCAAAGCGCAGTTGCATGTTACAAACTCATTTATATTTCTCTCGGCTTCCGTTTTCATTTTAGTTTAAAGCCTCGGATTAAAGTCAGCTGGGTTAGTTACACGTCTGAGACGGACCGAGCATGATAAACAGACTGGATCGTTGTGTGCACCGAGTAAAAATACTCGGGGATATAAATACTAGCGAGTGTAAGTACTAGATAGTATACATAATATGTCTAATAAGTATTAGGTAATATAAATACTAGTGTAGGGACAAGTTAGCAACGTCAGCTCATATCCCGGTGCGAGTGCACTGCGATATGAGCTGACTAAGCGAAGCCACGACCACGTTAGGTACGGGCCCCGCTAACGCCAGTCTCACCCGGTATTTAGAACGCATAACATAACTGTGAAATTTTAATTGTGTCTTATACAATACATCTAGTTGAGTCAGATTAACTTTGTCTATTATTCAACATCCTTGATCACGCTACCCGCACCTAAGTGTATAAGGGACATAAATACTAGACCCTAAAGTGGTGACCCGCGGTTGGACAATAATAGTAGCGTTGGTCAAGTAGATTTGTGTTAAAAATTACATCGAAATAGTGCTTCAGTGAAATGACGGACGGAACAGAAAATACGGGTGTTACTCAGAAGTTGCAGTTACAGGACATAACAGTGCCGCAAAGCTCCGAGGTCATGGCAATCTCGGTATCGAACAGAATTCCGGACTTCTGGGTTGACCAGCCACGAGTCTGGTTTATCCGGACGGAGGCCGTGCTAACTCCACAGCGGATCGGAGACGACGCAAAATTTGACATGGTGGTTTCCAAGCTACCGAAGGAAGTAATTCTTCGGCTGACAGACTTCCTCACAAAAACGGCCCGCCACGAATAAATATCAGGAGCTAAAGAACAAGCTGTTGACGATGTTAGAAGATTCTAAGAACCGCCAAATTGAAAAACTACTCGGGGAAATGGATTTAGGAGATCAAAAGCCTTCACAACTCTTAGCCAAGATGCGTAACTTGGCTAAAGACAGTTTTCCCGACGGTACGTTAAGGATAATGTGGCAAAATCACTTACCTACAGCGACACGCGCAGTGTTAGTAGCATCTCGTGAGACCGACCTTGACACATTGGCCAGCATAGCCGATGATGTGTCGGAAGCCACAAGAGTGCCCCAGGTGTCGGCAGTGGTAGCAACACCTGGACCATCACACCAAATTTCGCCGAGTGGTCCCAGCAGCGACGCCGCGTTGATTATCGCAGAGATCGCGAAGTTGAGTGTACGGCTGTCGGAGATGGAGCGTTCAAGGCCAAGGCAACGAGACTACGGATGGAACCAGCGCAGAGGCCGTTCAGCATCGAGGGGCAGGAGCACATCACGTCACCAGCGCGGCCAGGCAACGAAAAATCCCGACTGGTTGTGCTACTATCACTACAGATTCGGGGACAGGTCTACCAAGTGTCGCGAACCGTGTGCGTGGAACAATAAGAAAGCGGAAAACTAGTAGAAATAGTACAGGGTCCGGCGGAAACCTGTGCTATTATTACGCCATACCGTCGATTATGTGTAACGGACATGAACTCTGGTTTACGTTTTCTTGTGGATACTGGTGCGAACGTCTCGGGGCTACCGGCAAGTAAGAAACAACGT
This sequence comes from Apotomis capreana, assembly GCA_947623375.1. Taxonomy (NCBI): domain Eukaryota; kingdom Metazoa; phylum Arthropoda; class Insecta; order Lepidoptera; family Tortricidae; genus Apotomis; species Apotomis capreana. Next base: position 8,961,535 of record OX392520.1, read on the forward strand.
TCTGGTGAGTGTTTTGATTGTAAACTTTTTGCAGCTAATGGCACCGAGATCAAAACATATGGGGTTAAATCAATGTTATTAGATTTTAAATTACGCAGACCGTTCAGGTGGAGTTTTGTGTTAGCCGATGTCAAGCAGCCAATATTGGGAGCCGATTTTTTAAGTTATCACAAGTTATTGGTCGATTTAAGTCAGCAAAGATTAATCGACAGTATAACAAATATAAATATTATAACTTCCATCGTGAGTACTGACCAGGCAACCATCAACACCATTGACAATAACCATCCATATAGTAGTTTATTATCGCAGTATCCGAGCATCACAAAACCGGCTACTTTTAGGGAAGTGCCGGCGCATAATGTGGTACATCACATAGAGACCACAGGGCCGCCGGTGTATGCTCGAGCGCGACCATTACCACCCGACAGGTACGCTAAGGTCAAGGAGGAATTTCGCCGAATGCAAGAGATGGGCATTTGCAGGCCGTCTAAAAGCGCCTGGGCCAGCCCATTGCACGTAGTGACAAAAAAGAATGGCGAAATTCGTCCTTGCGGAGATTATCGGACATTAAATGCAATAACGGTACCCGACAGATATCCCATACCTAGATTACATGATTTCACGTACATTTTGGCAGGAAAACAATTTTTTTCAAAATTGGATATTAACAGGGCCTATCACTGCATAAATGTAACGGAAAGAGACATAGAGAAAACGGCCATAATCACACCGTTTGGACTATTCGAATTTCCAAAATTAAATTTCGGGCTACGCAATGCTGCTCAAACCTTCCAGAGATTTATGAATAACACAGTTCTGGAAGGTCTCGATTTTTTATTTTGCTATTTAGACGACGTCCTCATAGTGAGCGATAATGAAGAGCAGCATAGGCGACATCTAGGGCAAGTTTTCCAACGTTTTGATCAGTTTGGCATTACAATCAACTTGAGCAAATGCAGTTTCGGGCAATCGAAATTAGAATTTCTGGGTCATGAAGTAAGCACAGCAGGCATAAGACCTCTAGAGGAAAAGGTTCAGGCTATAGTGAACTACCCGAAACCGGCGACCGTCGATCAGTTGAGGAGATTTTTAGGCATGCTGAATTTTTATCGCCCTCACATACCGAGGGCGGCAAAAATTCAGTCAGAATTAGAACGATACCTTGTCAACGTTAGGAAAAACGATAAAACACCCATTGCATGGACTAATGAGGCCGAAGAGGCGTTTGAGCAGTGTAAAATAGGCCTTAAGGATGCCGTTACATTGTCTCATCCCCGCATCGACGCGCAATTGGCGCTTATGACAGATGCGTCAAATAGTTCTGTAGGTGGGGTTTTACAGCAATTAGTTAACAATAAGTGGGAGCCATTAGGTTTTTTTTCAAAAAAGTTAAGCGATGCTCAGAAAAAATACTCGACGTATGACCGCGAGTTGTTAGGGGCATATCTTTCAATAAAGCATTTCAGGAAATCATTCGAGGGCCGCCCACTGACATTGTATACAGACCATAGACCATTATGCCACGCATTCGATAAGTTAGCCGATAATAATAACGAGACGCCACGGCGAGCGAGGCAACTCTTGTTCATCAGCGAATTCACTACAGATATCAGGCACATAGGTGGGAAAGAGAACGTCGTCGCGGATACGTTGTCTCGCATCGAGACCATAGTTTGTCCCACAGTGCTAGATTACGAGGAACTCGCTGATGACCAAGCAAAAGACGAATGGTTGAAAAACATGACGCAATCGGGTCAACCGGACGAAACCAGTAATATTCAGTTGAAATTAATAACAATACCGACTTGTAATAAAGCCGTTTATTGCGAAATTTCATTAGAGGAGGTGCGACCGTACTTAACAGAAAAGTTTAGGCAGATAGCGTTCAAGAGTGTTCACGATATAAGTCACCCCGGAACGCGGACTACTCGTAGATTAGTTTCAAGTAAATTTTTCTGGCCTAGCATGAACAAAGATGTCGGAAAATGGGCAAAGGCATGTATACAATGTCAAAAGTCGAAGATTAGTCGACATACGATTGCAAAGTTAGGTACGTTTGAGGACGCCGATCGCATGGAACAGATCCACGTGGATTTAGTTGGCCCAATGCCGACATCTCCGCGTGGAAATCGCTATTTAGTAACTATAATAGATAGGCGCACGAGTTGGCCTGAAGCTTTTCCCATAGAGGAAATGTCAGCTGAAACTGTAGCTAAAATAATATATAATGAATGGATTGTGCGTTATGGTTGTCCGACCAGACTCACGACGGACCAGGGACGTCAGTTTGAGAGCAATCTTTTCAGAGAGCTTATGAAGTTATTAGGTATAAATAGAATTAGGACTACACCATTTCATCCACAAAGCAATGCGAAGGTCGAAAGGTTTCACCGCAGCCTTAAGGCTGCACTCATGGCTAGAATAAAAGATGGGTCGTGGGAGGAGGAACTGCCCACCGTTATGCTTGGCTTACGCGCTGCCGGGCGCAGCGATAACGGCATAAGCGCCGCCGAGATGTTGTTTGGACGGACACTACGTCTGCCCGGAGATTTTTTTGCCACTCAGACTACAGAAGCTAGTGAAAGTGATCCTTCAAGCTTAGTAGATAAAATTCGCAAAAAAATAGAACAATACAAACCACAATCAGTAGGTTCGCGAAATAATCAAGCGTTATTTGTTCATAAAGATTTACGATCTTGCGAATACGTTTTTATTAGGGATGACACGGTCCGAAAATCGTTACAGCCACCCTATATGGGACCCTACAAGGTGTTGGAAAGAGACGATAAAGTGTTTTTACGGTCATTCTCCAGACGTACATTTTTGCTTGTCTTCGCTGTTTAAAAATATAAAATTATTGATTTAATTATATCTTATATTTTTTGATCGTAGCAGGTATTCGTATTGAGCTGTACATGAATTTTCAAGAGCATATTTCAAACCCTTCGGGTAGAAAAAAAAACTTTTAGTCCTATTCTCCTAATTGACACGTCGCGTCCCACTACCCAAATTACTTACATACCAATTTCTCCTGGTGATATACAAGGAGAAAAAACAATGTAAGAAAGATTATTAAACAAAAGAATACATGTTTTAATCGTACAAAAAAAACCTAGTCAATACAAATAATATATCACAAAGATATCAATTATAGTAACTTTGTCTCGAAACGTATAATAATTGACGCGTCGCGGTCGGTTGTGATTACACAACTTCTGTGAAAGAAGATACGGATCTCACTAACGCATTTCGGTGAAGCGGTCAGTCGTGCCCAGAGCCCCGTGTGGGATGGTTGTGTCAGCTGTGTACGGGTTGCGGACTATGACTGTAAGTATCTAATTCACGCGTTTTGGCTCACGAAATTTCTAATTCACACGTTCACGTTTTAAAAATCAACCAGTAACTCTATCGCGCAGAGAATTTTAGTGTACATTAAAGGCCGCATTATTTAATAGATACTAGATTCTGTAGATTATTACATGTACCTATAAAAAGTTATTTTGTATTTTTCAAGAATCCCTAATTCACAAGTCTAATTCACGCATCAAAAATGAACGCGTTAATTAGAATTTAACCATCCATGTGGTTCTAATCATCAGTTTGGTTTTTTTTCTAGAAGATTTGTATATACAATAGTAATAGTACCTATAATATATAGCCACATCTTCATGGGGTCATTTTAAAACCTCATCAGGTAGCAAGCTGTATTTCTCAGCGCTGGAAAATTCTAGCCGAAGCGGTTTTGCCATATATTAGCACCATCAGGCATGAACAATATTTCGTACTTGGATATAACCCTGTGTCTGATAGAATAATAACAATGAAGCTGATCACCAATTTATGTCTTCTCAAGATCGTGCAAGTTTACAACACAGTCCACGGAAGAGGATATTAACTAGAGGAAACTCTAGACGGCATACCAAGCCGGCAAATCGCAATGGTATTGGGAGAACGGAATGCTAAAACAGGAAGCTCAGAAATAGTCCATGAAATCCTAGACACCATTGGAAAATATGGTCTAGACTAGGAACGAAAGAGGTCAGAGGCTTGCAGAGTTCTGTGTGTTGTGTCTGACCATTACTTTAACACTCTTTCACCATCACAAAAGATGACTCAACACTTGGAAGTCTCCTGGAACCTGGGTCGTTTTAGGAATCAGATAGAATACATACTGGTAGACAAGCGCTGGAAGTCATCTGTCAAAAATGTGAAAACCTTCCCTTGAGCTGAATGCGGTTACTGGTTACCTCCTTCACCATTCGTCTCAAAGCCGTTTACCGTAACGCGCGACCTAAACCCAGAACTTAGAATCCAATAGAGCGATCCCATTTCCAGAATCTGACGGAAGCGACGCTCATGAATTTAGATCCACCGCGGACAGGTGATGCTGAGTCCAGGTAATAAATTAATATTTTGAGGATATCGTATCTAAGAGAGGAAGGGACTGTGGAAGGTCCACATGGATCACTGAGGAAACGTAGAACCTAATTCAGCGCCGGAAAGAAATTAAAATTAATGCCCGTCAAGACTCCAAGGTGAAAAGGGAATACTCGAAACTATGTACCTAAAGCAATTCAAAGGGAACGCCGCAGAGACAAGAACGAGCATATGCCAAGAAGTCGAGTCGCATCCACTTAAATTACAACCCCGGATCTGTTCAAGAAAGTTCGCCTGCTGAGACGAAAGTTCAAATCCAAGTTCTGGGTCATTGAAAATCATGATGAGGAACCGCTGCATGGGTTTGACAAAATTGCAGAACGCTTGCGTGGCTACGATTAGCAGCTGTACAAAAGACCCTGTACATCCACCGATACTCGGCTGCACTGGGGACTTCTGAACCTGAAGCCCAACATCTTCAAATCAGAGATAATAGCAGCAATCGATCGCCTTAAAATTAAAACAGCTCCAGGACCAGACGACATTAATTCCGAGGTTTTCAAAGCTCTGGGTGATAAAAGCAACCATATCTTGCACAAGATCTGCCACCACTTATGGCAAAACGGCAGATGGCCAAAAGTCTGGACCCAATCCGTCATCATCCCGTTACACAAGAAAGGTTCATCGAAAAAATGCGACAACTACCGTACACTTGCTCTGACTCAGTTTTGCTCCACATGATAAACAACAGACTTCGTCACTATCTAGACTGGCAGATCGCGCAAAAACAAGCGGGTTTTGAGAAGGGAAAAGGCACGAACGAGAAAATACTGAACGTGAGGCAAATCGTACAGAAGTGATACGAGTTCAATACACCTTCATCATGTGCTTTGTCGACTATATCAAGGCTTTTGACTGTCGACTGGGACTGTCTATGGGATATTTTGACCGATTTGGGTGTTCCTTTCCTCCTCACTGCACTACTACACTACAACTACTTTACTACAACAGCCAAGGACCCGTGAGAATAGATAAGACGTCATACAATCCCTTCAGTTTCCAAAAGGGTGTAAGACAAGGTTGCATTCTTTCACCTATCCTGTTCAATATATACGGCGAATACATCATAAGAAGGACGGCTATGATGGTAGCATTACTGTTGGGGGACGTAAAGTCTTGCGATACGCCGATGACACGACCCTCCTAGCAGCTAGCGAATATAAGATGGGCAGTTTATGGAACAGGATGGCGCGCTTTAGTGAAGAATTCGGACTCTCAATCAACAGATCCAAGACCAAACTCATGATTATTGATCGTACAGGCAAGGTAGAACTCAGTGAAACACTTAACTTCGAAATCACGGAGAACCTGGGTTCTAACATTAGCAATAATGGTTCATGTAAGACGGAAGTTCGCAGAATTCGCGCTGGGATGGCCAAGGGCGCAATGTCGCAGTTTAATAATGTACGGAAGGACAGGAACATCTCCGCCAACACTAAGACTACCTTAGTCCGAACTATGGTGTTCTCCCTATTTTCATACGGCTCAGAAACATGGACACTGAAGAAAATGGACCGTGATCGAATTGATGCTTTCTGCTGGAGAAGAATGCTGCGCATGACATGGACAGCACGCCACGCCAACGCACCGATCTAGCCCAACTCAAGATCCGAACTAAACTGTCGACGACCTATCTTCGCAGGGTTCTGGAGTACTTTGATCGCATTGCCAGGAAAGACAGTGATAACCTGGAAAAACGACAATCACTGGAAAAGATGAAGGCAAGCGACCAAGAGGCAGGAGCACGACACGCTGGACAGACCAGATTCTCACAACCCTTGGGACTACAGTACACGATGCTCTACACACGGCTACTGACAGCAACAGATGGCGCCGCATCATCCGGGAATGACCACGACCCTCAGCAATGAGGCAACCGACGCAAGGCGAAGGAAGAGATAATGTTGTAAGCGTAGCGAGGGCGGGTACATGTATAAATTATTTATTATAACTTATCATAATAATTCAATTTACATACGTAATTGCATACCTAACCTACCTAGTAACTAACGGCCGATGTGCTTGTTTCTTGAGTACTTAGGTACTTTCATATTATTTAAAACATGGCTTATATCATATAACTGTCACCGTATCAGTCATATATTATTATTTAAAACGTTTTTATTTTAATTTAAAAAAATATAACTGAATTTGTATAATTAACGCGTCGCTTTTCTAATTAACGCGTCATACAAAAAGTCAAAAATTCTAATTAACACGGCGTTTTTCTAATTCACGCGTCATATAAATTTTAATTTGCTTATAAGTAATGAACCTTTAATAATTATAAAGTGCCCTATCCACATTTAAGTTTCAATGATCGATATGTTACTATATTTCAGATAAAAATTATTGAAAAGTAAGTAGAAAAAAAGCGACGCGTTAATTAGAATTAGAACACAAATCTGGAGAATGACCGTTTAATTCAATATCCAAACAGGCAAGCTCGTATTTCAATAAACCGATTGAAGCCAGCTTACTTGTTGAATGATAACATCGGGTCTAGCGCGAGCTCAGGAGTTAAGGTAGGCGATTCCACTACCGTGCGCAGCGAAAGCGAGACTAGCACGACGCCGCGTACTACCGGATTAAAGCAAATCGAAAGAAAAGCTAACGATGAACCACGTATCACCAAACGTGGCCGAGCAATAAAAAAACCTGTAAGGTTTATCGACGATTATTATTAGGATATTTACAGACAGGATTTACATTTTTTTATTACACTATTTTTTTTAGATATACAATGCTTAGGTAGGTACTAACTGTATTTTTCTTATTAATTATGTTTTAAAATAAAGCGTATATTTCTTGTCAAAAACAGCAGGTTAATGACGCTATATTAAATAGTATAGCATCGCAATAAGATAATCGCAACAGTACTGGCTGGTTGACATTAGGTATTAAGTAGGTCGCAGCTAAGTAACGATAGGAATTGCTGAGATGAAAATGTAAGACGAACTTTGGACATTAGTAAATCAGAATTGTTACAGATGTAAATTGTCACGTAATACGCTGACACAGATATAGAATAAATAAAAGTGTAATTAGTTGTATAATGTCAATATTAAAAACTTAAGCATCGTGTACAGTCAACGCGCAGAGCGTACCATATACATTTTATTTTATTTTTGTTACTGTTGTAACTGTGAACTATAACTAAAATGGGCTACGGACAAAGCAAGGAGGACAATTCACACAACAACATCGCGATAGCAGAGGTCCATAGTGTCACTGGACAGGTTGACGCGAAGCTCAACTATTTTGGAATTATTCTCCTGGTTATCTCCGTGGTATTAGTATTGTTTTTACTGCATTTTATATATACCAAGTGTCGACAATGTATTCGAAGTTGGCTACAGAAAGCAGTGGCTAAAGTGCAACCAACAGCCGTTGTTGTGCAACGGGAACAGGTCCAAACCCAACCTAAACAGCAACCTGTAATATATTAAGTGAGTAAAGTGAAGTGAAGTGTACTAAAATAAAACAAACTTACTTTATTGTTTAAATTGTTTTTATTGTTCAAATTTAATGTCGTAAATCAAAGTAAATCATAAATAGATGAACAATCTTTGTATTAAATTGTAGTCAAACATAAAGCATCTCATGCTTGTTTATCACTCTGTTCTTTTAAAGTATAAATTATCAGTACATAGAACGTGTAGGCAAATATCAGGCAGTCGCGCGTCTTGCGACGTCAGCGGAAAGCGCACCTGCATGATATTTGAGCGCTCATGATGATTTTGTTTGGGTTAGTGCGAGTATAAGGCTAGCGCCACACTGGCAATGTTTATTAAGTTTGATCCCGTAAGAGAGATCACTGTAATAGTTAAGTTTTAGATTATTATTATTTTTTTTTGTTGAAGGGGGAAATGATGTAGGGACAAGTTAGCAACGTCAGCTCATATCCCGGTGCGAGTGCACTGCGATATGAGCTGACTAAGCGAAGCCACGACCACGTTAGGTACGGGCCCCGCTAACGCCAGTCTCACCCGGTATTTAGAACGCATAACATAACTGTGAAATTTTAATTGTGTCTTATACAATACATCTAGTTGAGTCAGATTAACTTTGTCTATTATTCAACATCCTTGATCACGCTACCCGCACCTAAGTGTATAAGGGACATAAATACTAGACCCTAAACTAGATATTACAAAAACTGCAGATTGATCCTTATAATAATAAGACATTTGAATGTTAAATACTCACATACATGGAACGGTCTTCCTCTCTCAATTAAACTTCTTCTGCTTCTTTGCTGGCAGAAATGAAGTCTCGTAGTATATAGGTATGCTTAGTATTATTTATCGCTGATACTGATATATTTATTTATGTTATATTAGATGTATATATAATTTTACATGAATAGAATATATTATGTATAAGTTTTATAATTATATTTGTTACTTATGTGTAATTTCATTGCACCGCCTACAATTGTTCTGCTTTGCCCTAAGGTTGACTGGTAGAGAATGCCTCATGGTATTAAGTCCGCCTTTCGTACGATTGTCTTCTTTGCAATAATAATAATAATAAATAAAATAATAAAATCTTTATTCATGAAATCATAGTAATAACAAATGGCATAAAGAATAAATAAATAAAGATTAAATAAATAAATACATACAATGATGTAATTTTACTTGAAACAAATACCATTTAATCCCTGTTACACGGAAACTAGAGCTGTTAAGAACGATTTATCAGACCAACAGTGTCATTGTATGAGACAAAACATATTTATGTCAATACCACAATGGATGTATTTTAAAATTACTTACAAAAGTCTCTCAAAATACTATCAAGTATTTTTTTCACTTAAAATACTGTCAAGTCTCATTCAAAATACACTCAAAATACTAGCTAGGTTCGTGACTGCCCTAAAGAAAATGGGTGTTGTCGAACAATGCCGTAATAAAAACATTGGCAATAAGCAAAACGGCTCTGACCCAGATATGCGAGATCATAATACCAGTTTATTGTACACGTTTCTAGCTTAGTTAGTTGTACTAATTGCTATAAGAGTGGGACTTACTTTACTAGTATAAAATTATATTTATAGTGTTACAATACAAAGTGTGCTCTTTTAACTTTGCAAACAAATATTCAGGGACAATCGACCTAGTCCCAAACTAAGCAAAGCTTGTACTATGGGTAATAGACCACGATGTATAGTATAGATCCAAATGTTCGAAATAAAAATAAATGAAATAGTTATAGTTCCTAGTTTAATGCTTTTATATCATTGTTTATAATGAAATAAACATTTATATTGAAGATATAAAAATAAGAAAAAATAAAATAAAACAATAATACAAATACATCGATAAATGTTTGTATGTTTGTTACTTCTAGACGCTCAAACGGCTAAATCTAATTTGGTAAAATTCGGTAAGTAAGTATCTGACCCTAGTTTAACACATAGGCTACTTTTTATCCGATGAACCGCGGATAACACCGCGAGGCGCTACTAGTAAACGATGAAACATGCTTATTACAGTGTCAGATTTTTTGTAATTTATCGGTAACTTAACAAACGCGACCAATGCGACCATCATACTCTCAGTGAAAACAAATGTTATAAAAAAATCGTTTCACTAAGGGCCGATTGTTCAATCACCAGATAAATTTATCTGCCAGCTAAAATTATTGCTATCCTTTTCTCCCGTCATATAAAAGAAAAGTGACAGCCAACATTTATCTGACAGATATGTTTTATCTGGTGATTGAAAAATCGGCCCTAAAAGAAATTAAAATCACTAGTAAAAAATAACTCTTATATTATATTGATGAAGGAATACCAGGATCACTTTGTTTTTTTAGGATAAAATTCAATTAAAATAAGACAACATTTTTGTTATAATGGCGAACAATGTTTTGATATTTTTACTACGAAATTTATTATTAAAAACCATGCAAAATTGGAAAGGTTCGCAGGGTTCCGTAATTAGATTTAGGGGTAGCGTTTATCGTGAGATATACCGGGTGTGATCTGTAAATTAAAACATAGATTCTACCGTTAAACTGAACGCAACATTTGTTTAGCAACTTGTAAAAATTGATTGAATTATGTAAAAATATTGCTACCTACTTATATAGAAAAGTAATTTCGAAAAACAATTGTGTTTCATTTTTCCTTGTGCTTTGTTTGTCAATCGTTGCCTTGTTTATTTGAAAGGTGTAAAGCCTTTCAAACAATGGAAAAAATCGAAAGGTTATCTGGGGTGGAGAGGTTAACACGCTGGACCGGCAATCCAGAGGTACCGGGTTCGATTCCCGGTCCCTTCCGCCAGGTTACACATTTAATTTTTTCTTTGTGCTTTGATCTATGTATGGTTTAGTATTAAAATTTGTTTTTTTGGGTAATTTTGGGTACTACACCACAATTTTTTATTTAGTCTTTGTATTAAAGGCTTACTATTATTTTAATTGCTTAGAAATAATTTATTATGACAAATAATTCATGAAACTATTAATTGGTAAAACAAATATTAATTGGTGAAACAAATATTATTGTTTGAAGGGTCTAATTAACGTAGACGTTTTAATTCGTTGCTTCTGTTACTGGACAGGCCACACCCAGTATAAGCGATAAAGCATGCGTTATTTTATTTTTTTTACTTTAACTGACTTTTTCTTATATATCTTTTTATTAATTGGGATCTCCATGGATTTTAGTACCATGTTACCACCAAAAGTCCCAACCCTAGTGTTATATTTTTTAATATCATCAAATTATCTATTAATATTACTGTATGTGACGATCATAGTATAAGTGCATGTAAATTGACTTTGTGTAAGTTATACTGACATTTTATATTATTAAATAAATTCATCTAATCTAATCTATTATCACAACCGGCGGTGCGTAAAAAGGCTCTTGGCTACACGTAATTTTTTATACCTAATCCGTTTTACAAATTCTCAATGCCTTCCCTATTCGTCCCCAAAATACAAAGCGCCTTTTTAACAGGTTCCGTGAGTCGAATGGCAACGAAATTGGGGTTGCCATATGGAAAACTTAAGTATCCTGATAAAAATCCGGACATCACTCCAAAAGCCCTGACATTTCTGTTTAAATGTCATAAAAAATATGATTTTATAATTCTATTTAAATAATTATGACATTAATGAGGCAAAAAATATCATTTGAATGCTTGTCTTTGTTGAGTATTTAATTCACTTACATATATCTATCACTTCATTCTTCAAAAGTGTGTTTAATTATGGTGCATCTCGTAAAAAGTTTACAAACTTTTTTATAAATGAATCATATATTTTTTATTTTTTATTAAATGAATTTCAAACAAATCCCGACGTATGGCAACCCTAAACGAAATCATCCATTTGTGGCTAGTTAATTCGAATTTATCCCGTTCGGACGGTAAGTGGACCATCTATACACGATTCGTAAGAATATAAGTGGATGAAGATGCTTTATATTCATAAGCCCTTTTGGTTTTAGGGGTTGTTACGAGGAAAATCGTCATTTTGGAGTCGGAGTACATTCGACAGTTATATTTAAATGGGTTTCATAATTATTGTATCTATTAAGGCTCCTTCTCCGTTCAAAAATGCTGATACTTAGTTTTAGACATTTTTCTCTATGATCCAACATGTTTCTTAACATATTATCAATGTAAGAACAGGGCTATTGCGATTTATTGGTATATATTTGAAACTACAGTTTGAAGTTTTCATTGATAATTTTTGTTTCAAAAACCACTCGAATTTGACAAAATTTACGCAGATAACGTGTTTTTTAACTTATTTTCAACTGCACGCTATGAAAGCATGAAATAGCTATGTTACTATCTGGAACTCAGGTAAAAGTATTATTCACTTCAAAAAGTTGGTTGAAATTATCATTGATATATTTGTCATAATATGAAAAAAAAAAAAAAAGTGATAAGGCCTCTGTGAAAATGTCAGGAATGGTCCGACATGTTTTGAACTCGTATGGAGCTAAACAAAAAAAAATGTGTCCATGAAGTGGCTTTGAAATAGCCTCTGACTTAGCGATGTGTCCCTTCGAGACCACAAACATAACATGATCGTAACGTCGGGGTGAGTAAATAAACACTTGTACCTCAAAAGAAAAGACGAAAAGAGAAGAAAATATTCAAACGCTTGCAAAATGCGACACGCCACCTTCACCCCACTAGTAACGTCAGTTGATGGCGTCTTTGCCCCACAAATGTCTTCTTTCATGAAACACGTGGCAGAAGCCATATCAGACCGCTGGCACCACACTTTTAAGTACCGTGCTGGGCTGGTTTAGAGCACGGGTATCGGGTAAGCGTTGCCATCATACGTGCAACTAGCATGTGCATTCGTGGCACCCGGTTCAAAACACTAGCGAAATGGCTGGGATTCGACGACGGTGCTACCCTCCCACGTATCGACTGAATGTTATTTTTAACATCAATTTATTGTATTGTGCCCACTTTATTGAATAAATAGTTTGAGTATTTTGTACGAGCGGTTATTTTGTAGAACTAAAATTCTCCATACAAATCCTTTACGTAATCGCTAGCGAGTACGATCACTGTAAACTCATGTTAAGGATATTTTTAAACGCTTTTACGTCCCCTTTTATTATACCGGGTTTTGCCTGTAATAGGAGCAAAAAATTCAAACATAGATTCTGCCCTTCAAGCTGAATAACATTTGTTTAGCAACTTCTGAAAATAACGTGTATTAAATGATAGTTTTTATAATAATGTTTAGACAAAGAAGCAATGTATTGCGAAATGTGCGATATTAGTAGTGACAGCTATGTCATTGCTCAGGGAATGTCAATGTTAGACGACGTACATTGAGAATACGTTATAATTTTTGGTTTAAATAATTAAATTCTGAAAACTGTAATTTTTTTAAAGTTCCTGAATTAATGTTGTTCAGTTTGAAGTAGATGTATATTTTAATTTATTACTCCTATTACTGGCAATACCCTGTATGATAATTTGTATACTTTATTGTAATACTTTATTAGTTACATAATCGACGGTTACGGTGCAAAGCTTACGATGCAACTTTTATACTGTAACAAGAATTCAAAAAAAATGCCTCAATTAGGGCAGCTGGTAAGTATACCTACTTACATATTATTAAAAGCAAAAGTACAAGAGTGCACGCAAGTTAAAGGTAAATTATATTTCATTTTAGAATTGATGAAGAAAATTGTTTTGAAAATATATTTTCTTCTCAAGCTCTTGGCGAGGGTTTTAATTATGCTGTGAGTGGCGACCGCGGAAAACAATTTTCCTCTAAAGAAAAACCAATAATTGGCATTATGTACAATCGGGGGGGGGAAATTATTTTCATTTCAATTGTGGGTTTCTTTTGTTTACATAAAGAACAAAAGTTATAAAAATGGTTATTGGCTTTCAATTAGCCCACTACGAAAAAACAGGGCTGTTATAAGTTTAACATGTGTTGATACAAAGAGAAATTGAAATGCGTAACCTAGTGGAAGAGACCGGGAAAAGAACCCGGTACCTCTGGATTACCGGTCCAACGTGCTAACCTTTCCACCACTAACGCCAAATAACCTGTCGAAGTATTCCTTATATTTTGTGTGTCGATCTTTGTATCTAAGTCTTTATAGTCTGTCCGATCTCTAATGTCAAATGAAGTCACTTTGGCACAAGGTACAAACAACCGTAGGTATACATCGTTTTTCTCTTATGCCAGTTTGACATAATTTGATCTTAGAATTCCGGATAGACTATTATACACCTTACATAAAAAATGGAAATATCGACACCCCGCGCCCCTCGGGGCCTCGTAATAAGGTCCTTCTTTATGTATTTACTCGTTGCAGCGCAAATGAGGCTACGCGATATCGAGGCTTTCCACAGCTGAGGAGGAAAGGAGTTCCGTCAATTTTTAACACTTTTGCAACCAAGGATTTCGTAACGCTACGCGCTTAGCCGTTAACAAGGGGAAATGCGTATGTAGCAAAAACTTGCTACGAGCCGCCCACGGAGCGGGTTCCCGGTGTTGAAAGTGTTAAGAGGAATACTGACGCTCGTTTTTCCATAAACACCGAAATTTCGTTCTCGTTTGTATCCTCTTCCGAAAGTTAACAAATCGCTACTTTTTTATTTTTTTACTTTATGAGCTTAATAGGCAGGAAATGTTCTATCTTGAATCGTTTCGATTTTTTCCCTTATTATTATAACATTTGTGTACTTAGGTCTTTTTTAAGCCGAAATTCCACCGCAAACGAACGCCTAATATATGTATGTATGTATGTAAACACTTTATTGCACATAAAACAATATTGACAAAAACTCAAAAACAATACATGTGTACAAGGGCGAACTTATCCCTGTAAGGGATTTCTTCCAGTTAACCTTTGAGCAAATGAGACAGAAAACTAGACATTGAAGTGATAGACAAACGAACAAACTAAAACGCATAAATATACACATTTCATACGGTGTACTTAATTAGTAGGCATTGGATAATCGGATGCTATTATACCTAAACTTTGGCGGCGGCTTTGTTGTTCAGTTTGTATAGGCTTTGTTTGAGGTATGAGTGAGATAGCAATTTTGTCAACTTTAGGTAAATATCCACCCGAATTTCCTATCCCTATTAATTACTCAAAGCGAATCGCCCCAGCATGACAAGATATCAGTTCAAATCTGGTCAGGGTCTTTTTCACTATTTCTATCTTTCTATTTGTAATATGCGAAAAATACCCTAGTGTTTTAAAATACGTTCCATGTATCCACTTCACAGATTCTTCATACCGAGAATGTTCCCTCGTTTGCTGCAGGCATGTAAAGTTTAGGATAGCACTCAGGGCTTTGAGGGCATCCCTATAAGGCAGGGATCACAAACAAGTACCGAGACTTAGTCGCACTTACACAATCCGAGACACAGCGCACTTTTACAGAGGAGGCAGGGCAAACGCTTTGCACAATTTGTAGAATTACACTGGTAAAGTTGACGCAGTGGTACTAAGTCAGTGGTCCTGGATTCGAACTCCGGCGAGGGCAAATATTTGTGTGATGAATTC
Organism: Apotomis capreana; assembly: GCA_947623375.1. Classification (NCBI taxonomy): domain Eukaryota; kingdom Metazoa; phylum Arthropoda; class Insecta; order Lepidoptera; family Tortricidae; genus Apotomis; species Apotomis capreana. The sequence goes on from OX392520.1 coordinate 8,977,007, forward strand.
AAATGTTTGTTTGAGGGTCATGAATCTTCTATGTATGTAACTCGTCTAGTACCCATAACACAAGCCTGCTAGAAGTGCTAGAGCTCAACCACACAAAAATTTGTGTCTGGTTTTTCGATATTTATACAAAACAAAAGGTGTTGGAAAAGGAAGGCCTAGACGAACATTTCTTGATCAGATTGGAGACGTCCTGAAAAAAGGGCGAGTCAAGAGTACTATTAACCGACGAGCATGCATAAGGAGATTAATATATATTGATGAAGCGAAAGATGTATGTCAGGACCGTACCAGGTGGAAAGATGTGGTCTCTGCCTACCCCGTTGGGAAAAAGGCGTGATTATATGTATGTATGTATGTATGTACAAAAGCTTTAAACGGCCTGGAGGTAGCACCTCTCTTTCGGCGACGAGCTCTGAAAATTGAAAACAAAGGCAAAAAGGCGATTAAGAAAAAGTTCTTTTTGTTCCACGGGGGTGGCGAACAAGCGTACGGCCCGCCTGATGGTAAGCGGTTACCGCAGCCTGTGGACACTAGTATAATAATAAGCCCCTTTATTCTGAATTGGAAATTGATGGTTGTTTGATGATTGGTAAATCAGTACAATTCAGCGTGCCTTTTGGCAAGAGCCTCCTCCAGCTTCTATGCTAGAGGGTGATGGTCATTTTCTCCCTCGGTGACGATAGTCGTGGTGGGAGAGGTTTTATTAATTTATTTCATTCTTTGCGTTAGTATCGGCATAATTGCCTATGTATGTATGTTTTTCTTCTTCTCTTTTTATTTATTTTATGTTATAGTATGTCTCTCAGTTCTTTATGTCGTCTGGCAAAGGCTTCCTCCAGTTGTTTCCATTGTATTCTATCACGAGCAACTCTTCTCCAGTTGGGTCCCGCTGTTAGTTTTAATTCGTCTTTCTGGACACTAGTAACTCCAGGTGATTCGCATGCGTGTTGCCCTTTATAATTATTTATGACACACCAAAATGACAAAGCGTGATTAAAAACTTTCATAGAAACGCCAAATTGATAAACGTTCTATATTCCGACGTTTATTTACAATCTGACTTATTTGTCTTAAGCTATAGCGCAGCTAAATCCCTGAGAAGTTTGAGCTCTTAGCAGTTTCCCTGCTTGCAAACTGAAGCGAGTTACTGGATCATGGGACTCAACTAATCGGTACACGTGTACGCAATAGTTAAAGCTTCAATACTCTGGTGGTATACGCTAACCGTATGATATCGATCAGTTTGTAAATGAAGGTCATGAAAGGTATACATAATAAATAAATAACGGCCAGCCACAAATACATCTACCCCAAAGTAAGCTCTAGTAGTAGTAGTAGTGTTATGGGTAGACAAGACTATCCCAAGACGACAATATACAAATATGTATAGATACAATATAGTGTATCTTGTCAAGTTTGCGGTCGGATATGCCGATCGCGTATCGGTCTTTTAACACTTTCGACACCAGCAACCCGCTAGCCGGGCGCTCTGCTCGTAGTAAGTTTTCGCTACATACGGTTTTCCCCATGTTATCGGCTACGAGCGTAGCCTGTAGCGCTACGCGGTAGTGAATGCGTAGCCATCAAAGACGGTGCTTCGCAGACTGAAGACCACAAATCGTTTGTAATAGACTGAAGGACCTATGATACAATATAAAAATATGTATATTGTCGTCTTGTGGTGGGCTTGTGTACCCTGTGTACTGTATGTGTGTGTATATATAGGTAAATACATACAAGGATGGACAAATTTATATAGGACTAGCTGTGCCCCGCGGTACCGGCAAGTCGGCAGTAAACAAACAAGCAACGGCAGTCGGCAAACAAGTGTGGTGAATTCGGATTTTCCTGGTCGTGGATGTTTCTATGTATTTAATTATGAATTTCCCTCCTTCTTAATCGGTCCCTCAATGCTAAGGACTACATCTTAGGAGGTTGATTGAAAACCTGGATTAACATACAAGCTACTTTTTATCCCGAAAAAATGTAGTGTTCCCGTAGGGTAGCACCGCGGGGCGCAGTTAATAATTAATATACGCGATATAATCCGTTTAAATTGTTATATTTCATTTTTATAGATGTAGATGGTTGAGAAAGATGATTTTTCGGGGATACAGCCCCGAAATCCCGCATAAAGAGACCTATTAATATTGACCAGTCCATCTCTCACTTGACTCCAAACCCAATGCATCATCTTCAGCATCAGTTCTGAGTGAAGGGTTCTGAGGAACCTGCTGCCAGCTGGCGCCGCCTGCTTTAACGTCACCATTCGTGGAGTAGGCACAGGAGTTACTGTAGCACTGAAACAAAAAGTTGAGAATTAAGATAGCATTTGGATTTTGACGAACGCGACCAATGATGCATGTAATGATAGGCGTGTAGACAATTTGTTTTGAGGATCCTTTTATTGGGATCAAATGGAAAACAATCAAGCTAAAACATAGAATCACTTTCAACAGAAACTCGTGGACGTGCATAGAGCGAAAGAAGTGAGCGGCCAAATGGGGAAATCAGTATTCCATTGGAGAAATCAGTATTTAAGTGATCTAGAATGCCCAATATTATACTACTAATGTCTAACTACACTTAAACTGCCCCAAAAGTCAGAAACGACCGTATTGACAGTCAAAGTTCCACATTCCTACGGAGCGCTAAAACGCTCCATACAATGGACATCATATTGCTTTTGGTACCGATTTTTGTATGGAGGCAATAAGTAATTTGCCATTTTCACCGTGAAAAAGTGCGTTTAAGTTCATGGTTGTCATACAATTATTGTTTTGTCAAATTATGAGGATTCAGAAAACAAACACATTTTTTGGATTAAAGAACAATTACGAATAAAGAAATATTATTATTATTTATTTTTTTCATACTCACGAATGATTCACATTGTTTGCCAATGCACTGAGGAAAAACAAAACATTTCACATAAGTATCAATAATATATATATTTTTTTTCAATTAAAACGTATTTTTCTTCAACTGACCCTTTGTCTTTAACAAAATATTGATCCAAAAATATTACAAAATAGGTATATGTAGCTATTTTATCCGTAATATGAAATTACGTACCCGTGCCTCACATCCGTTGCCTTTGCACTGAAAAATTAAACGTATAAAATAAGTTTTTATCAAAAATCGGTTCCTGACTAATATTTGAGCTGATAGACCACGCGAGTTTGTATTCCGAAATGGTTGAAATTTGTAATTTTTTACATTTAAAACACCAATATGTCACTTTGAAAAATATAGAAAAACTAATCATACTAATATTGTAAAGGCGAACGACCGCTAGGCGAGAACAGCCGGCAATCGTCTGGCGTCATCCGGTGGATAAGATCCAGGCAGACGAAATCATTTTAGGCAAAGCTGAAACGGAGACATTTCGCTCACTCGGTCAATAATAATAAAGCTTCATTTATCTCTTACAAAATGCATCAATATTTTGTTTACGTACAGAATTTTTGGAGTTTACTCCTTAAGAATCGATTTTCATATATAAGCCCGGGATATGAAAAATATGGGGTGTAAAATCGAACGTATCTGCCGTGCTAATTTAAAAAGTCGTATCTCAGTATACGATCGGGGTAAAAATACGACTTCGTAATTTAGCAGGTTATGCGTTAAGCGTTATAGACTAAGGTCCCGATATAAAATAACCTTCACCGAGATGTTTATTTGATGAAATGTATTTTATATTTAATTTAATATGTCAATAACTATATTGCATATGGGTTGCCTAACAAATTTACGTCCAGGGTATGTTTAATTAATAATAAAAAAAAATTGTTTTAAACATTTCACCGGTTTGATTAATATTAGATAAATTCTATACCAATCGAAAGTATGAAAGAAGCCCATAGAATATGCAAACGTTAGGTTGCCTATTCTTTTCCCGTCACAACTATTGGGTAGCCAGGTATAAACAGGTAAATCTATACCTACTAGCATTTTGCAAAGGTCTGACTGTTGAATTGAAATTAAATAAAATTAAAGATTATTTAATTATGAATTTATCTAATAATCAAATCGGTGAAATGTAAAAAATTTTTTTTTTTAATTTTAAACTAAACATACCCTGGACTAAAATTTGTTAGGCAACCCATATGCAATATATTTATTGACATTTTAAACTAAATATAAAATACATTTCATCAAATAAACATCTCTGTGAAGGTCATTTTATATCGGGAGCTTAGTCTATAACGCTTAACGCATAATCTGCTAAATCAAGAAGTCGTATTTTTACCCCGATCGTATACTGAGATACGACTTTTTAAATTAGCACGGCAGATACGTTCCAAAAATATAAGTATTGCGAGGATTGACGTTTGGTTGTCAAAGGCGACGGTTGAAAATTTTATCAAATTTTATTTTATTTATGTATAAGTTAATTCAGTTTTAGAGTCCTTTTCGCTGTTTTTGCGATGAGTGAGTCAAGTCGAGGTGTCGTGAGTGATACGTCACTTTTAGAATGTGGGCAGCGGGCAGCTCCGTCGTGGCTATCTGAAGTGGAGTTTGATAATAAGGCAGGGCCGAGTCAATCGGATATTGTATCGGACGCTGAGTCCATGTCGGATGTGCGGCATATAGCGGTGAAGCGTGCTTGTGGTCTGAGCGACGAAAGCTGTGGTTGTAGTGATAGTTTTATCACAATAGGCAGGAAACCTAAACGCTTGCGGGTTTTAGCAACCGCCAAAACGCAGCTGGAGCCGGACGGTGTGCCTGACAAGCTATTTGAAGTTTATATAGTGTCAAAAGAAGATTTACCGAAACAGATTGGTTTGGCAAAGTTGCTGCAATTTAAGGGTATAAAAGGAATTTTATCCGTCAAGTTTATGGGTCCACGTAAAGTTCGCATACAGTTTAACTCTAAGGATGATGCGGAGAAGCTTCTGGCTTCTCAGGAGTTTAACAATGAGACGAGACGTTCTTATTGGTCTAATATGGCATGCTGCACTTATGGAATTATAAGGCAGGTTGAGTTGGAGGTTGAGGAAGACGAATTTTTAAAGAATATTGAAGGGTCTGAAGACATTTTGTCAATATGTAGACTGAACCGTTTGGATCATGATGGGCGTTGGGTTAAGGCTGAAGCTATTCGTCTGTGTTTTAAGGGAACTTCTTTACCGCCATAATTATGTTTATGCCTACGGTTGCCGATTTAAGGTACACTTTCCCGGTTACCCAATGTTCAATATGTTGGAGGTTCGGTCATCTGAGCAGGTTTTGTCCTACTACTAAAGTTACTTGTCCGAAATGCGGCGGGGAGCATGCCAATTGCGAAACGACTATTTTTAGATGCATTAATTGTAAAGGCAGCCATATGGCCTTAGATAAGTCGTGCCCGGTTTTTGTGAAGGAGTAAGAAATTCGCAGGATTATGTCTGCTGAGAGATGTATATATAAACGGGCTTTTTGGTTGTATATGCAAAATAAGAAAAAAAAGGATACGGATGTTTGTAGTCAGGATGCGCCATCTGTTTTTGAGAATGACTTAAGTTTTGGAAAGTCATATAGAGATGCTAATTTGTCGAAGCCGTTACAATCTAAAGAGTCTGAAGATTCTGTCTGTCAGGCTGAGGGCCAGCGATCAGTAAGTTAGTACAGATTAGAGAGCGAGCCACAACAAGAGGTTCGTAAGCCGCGGAAGTCAAAAAGAGTAACAGATGTGAAGAGGTCCGAGTGCCTATTGGTCAATCAGCCTACTATTGAGCGGGCTGATATGGAAGATCAAAGACAAAATAAGGACAAGAAGAAGAGATGTATTACTTTTGAAAGGCTGGTTGAGAAGACGAAGGATATTTTGTTTTCTACCGAAAGTTGGGAGGAGAAGTTCAAAACGCTGTTTGGAGTTGTTGTTAAGGAGATTTTGGATTTATTTAAGGATTTTTTTAAGGAAGGTGATTTTGTACGTTTGTTTTTGTCTAATGTAAATGGCTAGGTCTAATACCAGATCTTTCTTGAATGTAATGTTCAATTCAATATTGGCGGAACCCTTATCGGAATCGGCTAAATTTGTATACAGTTTTTTTTATGTAAATAGTGTATACAAATTTAGTTGTTTTCGTGTACATGTTATTTTTAAGTTTATACGGTTTATGTTTTTATTTATCTATGTCTTTTAGATGAATGATGTTGTGTATTAGGCCTGCTGGAGCTGGCATGTTCATAAAAATTATCGAAGCTCCTTAATTAATAAGGTCGTATCTTTGTATGGATTTCATAGTAAGATACGGTTTTTTTTTCGTAAATTTAGTAACTAAACTAGCCGCTCGAGGGCGCTTTACATCACGCTTCCTTATTTAGTTACTACTCATGATCTCTCCAATTTGTTAAAAATGAATTGGAAGTAAATTTTCCTTGTAAAATATTGTAATTTTGCTGTACTTATATTATACTCGTATATTAATATTATGTCAGTGCCTACCTCCTCGTCCTTGTTTGCAGCACCCGACAGGGTACATAATGTGATACTTAAACTATTTACTAATCATTATGTGCAATAAACGTATTGAGTATTGAGTATATATTTTATAATCGTTCTTAAGGCCAGGCGCGCACCACGATTTTAGTCGCGCGATAATTTTGTCGCATAAATGCAAGATATGGGTTTATAATGAGAGTGCGCGCACCACGATTTTCATAAACCCAGAAGTACGCTTATTTCTGCGACAAAATTATCGCGCGACTAAAAAAAAATCGTGAAGAGTAAACTCCAGTCGTGCGTCGGAGCTGACACACACACTTTTTTTGTCAATAGTTTTAGTTTTTTCTCATAGTAAATATGTTAGTCTTTTAATTTTATTGTATTTAGTAAGAGCCGCCTTTGCGGTAAAAGCCTCCGCCAACTTATGCCAATTTTCTCTGTCGCAATTTTTTTTTATTTTTTTTCGCTACTTGTGCGATGTTATCACTCCACCTAAAAATAGTGGTCTACCCCGTCTTCTGGTTTTGTAAATGGGACATCAGTTTGTTACAGTTTTTTGCCGTCTACTGTCTGTAACTCTTTGGATATGGCCTGCCCATTTCCAGTTAAGTGTCAGTACTTGTTTGACTGCATCTTTTATTTTTGTCCTTTTCCTAATATATCCGCTTTTAATCGCTCACTCGGTCAATACAGTTTGTAAAATTGTAGATGCTTTTGTTAGTTGCAGACCCAATTAAATTATCAGAACTTTGAGTAAGTAAATTTTCTTTAAAAAAAAAAACAATAATTGTCTTATTACCTGTACAGCGCAACCATCCCCGATGCACTACGAAACATAAAACACTTTTAAATTTAGAAAAATAATGTTTTTGTGTGTATAAATGTTACATGTAACATACAATTATGAGTATTAAATATTGAAATAATGAAGAACCGCTAACAAAAAGATTTTTATTAAATAGAGATGTATTTAATACATTCAAAAAGGTTTCTTATTCATTATTTTTCATACTTTTTATAAAGTGATAAGAGTACTTACCATAGCTAAACACCCTGGACCATCACACTACGATAAAAATAATAAGAGCTATAAACGTACGTAGTTATAGTTAATACATAAAGGATTTTTTACAAAAAGTATAATTGATTTTTTTTTACTTGTTTTACCGTGCTGCTTTACCATAATTATTTGTGTTCCATAATCTGTGAGAGACATTTATTGTAAAAGATTAACATTATTTAATTTCACTTACCATCGCTGAACATGATTTTCCAATACACTGGAAAAATACGGTTAATTTATCGCTTCAAAATCTTCAAATTCAAAAAAACATTTTTCAAATATATATTTTTTGTAGTCTGCTGATTATACGGGTGACCAAAAATTATTGCAGAGCTATTGGGAGTAGTCATTCACTTACGTCTACTTGTACTAAGGTTTCTCACGTCATACTCAAATTTTCTAGCAGTTTAGCTCGCTGAGCGCATATTTTTTTGCTATCTTGTGTAATAACTAAAACAAAAATAGCTACTTACTCCGCTTGAGCATGTATCTCCGCGGCACTGGAAGATAAACATAAATCGATATCATAAATTAATAATTTATTATTAATATTATTATATAGAAGTCACAGCTTTATAATAAATTAAATGCAGATTATTATAACATGTCTATTAAAGATGTAATAACGTTAAGAGGCGAGGTTATTCCTTTTAAAATTTATTTTTTTCGTATTATGACTAATATAAGTATAGATAATTTCAACCAACTTTTTGAAGTGAATCATACAGAGTTCTAGGTAGTAACATAGCTATTTCATGGTTTCATTGCATGCAGTTGAAAATTAGTTGAAAAAACTAATTTTCGGCGTGAATTTTGTCAATTTCGAGTCGTTTTTGAAACAAAAATTATCAATGAAAAATTCAAACTGTAGGTTTCAAATATATATCAATCAATCCCAATAGCCCTGTTCTAGGTAGTAACATCGATAATAAGCTAAGAAACGTGTTTGACCATAGAGAAAACAGTCAGCATTTTAAAAGGAATAAGGCCTCGTAACATTTAATTTTTAAACTTTGACTTCGAAAAATATATTTTATCATATGACAACTCCATGGATTCTAGAACCACGGTGTGTCCTCAAAAGCCCCACGCCAGTAAGTATTATTTCGGACACAATCGCTTATTTTGACAATACTTTTATGTGTTTTTTTTTTATGTTTTCATTTTGGCGTATAATAACTAAGTATAAATCTTTTTATTTTGACAATAGTTTACCTATAAGAAAAGGATTCTGAAATACATACTGAAGAAAAATACGACGATTACAGAAGTTTGAACTCCAGTAATTTCAGAATCCTTTTATCTCTGAATATGTTAAGTATTCACGTTTTAAGCTACCGACGTACGTGCAGCTATTTGCTAATAAAATAATTTGACCCTTTTTATTTTCTTTATGCTTTAATGCCAATGGGGACTTTTCCCTTGCTATATAGAAATTGGACGGTTTCACGGAACAGAATTAAGTTATTATTTTGTTTCATTACACTTTCAATATTATTCTATTTTTACAAACAAAACTTGGAGCAACTTTGGATTATAGCGGTAAATCATCGACAAGCGAATTTATCGATATGGAAATCCCTGCCTGTCACTATCAACATTCCAGTGTCTAGTGATGTGTAAAGCTATTTTACTTGTTGTACAAGTAAATTGCACATGCGTCATAATGTTCATTTGCACCATCAGCATTTAGTTTGTATAAAGTTTTGTAATTAGTCAATAAAATGCTTATTCATTCACGGTCATAATTCATGTTCGCTATTCTATAAGTGTGCACACCTATCAAGTTAAGGGTCGATTGCAAAAAAATTGTACATAGTTAAAGGCTTAGTTAACGTTAAATACGATCGCTTCCTTTGTGTGACGAAAGTTAGTCATACAAAATGTATGGGTAACTTTCGTCACACAAAGGAATCAATTAACATTGTTTTAATTAAAGCCCTTAACTATGTACAATGTTTTTGCAATTGACCCTTAAATAAATCAAATTTATCTCAAGAAATCGTCTTTCGTGTTCCAAACTATTATCAAGATATTTATCAAGTAAATGTCAGAGTAAGCAAGTACTCTTACACTTGTAATAAAGTTTCTTCTAATTTTTATTTTCTACTCGACTAACTACTTGAATAAAACACGAGGAAAAGTTCTCTCTTTGAATTTATCGCTACGACGATTACCTCGAGGTGTATTAAAAATGATGATTCGTCCCTAAAGTGTTCAGTAGAGCCATCTAGTAGTAGATATCTCAAATTAGACTCGAATTGTCGCCTAAATATAACTATCCCGCTACGTGGGGAGAAAATCTCACATCCTTGTCCAGGAAAGAAGTAAACCTTTAAAAAAAAAAAGCCACGGACGGTTATGAATTCGTAAAGCTCCAGAACCAGATTGAATATTTATCGCAGGCGACAAAACCTGCATTCAAGGACGTTCAAGAATTTACCGCCCTTACGTATGTAATGTACCTTACTTTACTTCATAGACTAATATCACAACTTATTCCTAATATGTGGTTAAAAATCTACCACCGGGTCTCACGTAAATGATTGTAAATGACCATCGTTTTTCTTAAAGTCGCGAAGTGCTTGCACGCCATTTTTCTTTACTATCTAATGGGGTGATATTTCATGTTTAAGCGCGGATTTTGAATAACTTAAGGGTGAAGGTCGATCTGTAGCGCACTTACCCCCGCTGGACATTTCTCTTTGTGACACTGAAAACGATCATTATTTTAAATAATATTACATAAAAATAATAGGTAGTGCCCCGCTTCATGTCTGTTCGCGCCCCCGCCAGGGGGCACTACCCTGCCCCCAGATAAAGCACGACATATTACGCTTTGACCCTGGAACAGTGGCGCTATAATCAGCTTTCATATAGCAATAATGTGCATAGCATACGTCATGTAGAAGTAGATACATTATAAAATGTCGGTAGCGATATGTCAACAAATGATTTGAAAACATTGTTTAGCGGAGTGCAGTTTAATTAGGTATTCGTTCTTCTTCTGAAATACATGTTTACGTCACCCTATAGGCCGTGAGTGGGAGTTTCTGCCCGCGGGAAGAAAATCTCACTTCCTGGCCAAGGCAAGACGTGAAACTTTAAATAAACCACGGGCGGTAATTTGCAAAGCCCCAGATTGCATATTTATGGCCCGGACCGAAGGTCGCACTCGCGATCTGGCACTTTCACGTATCACTTTTTTTCTATTTTATTGTATTGAAATTGGGTAAGGCCACACAAAATTTTACATGTAACTCTCGAGACAGTAAAACAGTAACATTTGTGACGAGTGGTAACGCTCAAGAGTAATTACCGAGACAATAATAATATAATGAAGTAAATAAAAGCTATTCCATTCAGCTCAAGCTGTTGTTTTAAATATAATCTTTCACTTAAAAGTCTCGAAGTAAGTTTTGGACACGTATTTTTAGTACGAAGAAAAAATATATAGTCTTTTAAAAATATATAATTAATTAATATAGGCACGAATCGTCGAATTAAACAAATTTAATAATACGAGTAGAATGTACTTCTTGTAACATAATAATACTACACTAACCTATTTTAGTAAACTATTTATTAAGTTATTAGCATACACTTTTATGGGACATGTAAAAAGTATAAAGAGTACAATTTTGGACGGCCTTACCCAATTACATTTTTGGCATCGCTATGGATAGTTTATGCTTTGTGTGAAAAATTACTTGTAAATTTCGGAATATGTCGCTCTGTTTCTCTCTTTGTCTACATCAGTGACATTCGATGACTATCAACGTCGTTACCAAAATGACTCATTGCCAGTACAAAAAAATAATGCCACTAAAAATCCGCACTATAGCGAGGACCGAAAAGCCACTTGTCAACTTTTGACAATATGCTTAGATCTTTAAAACTAAGCAACCAATTTCGATGCAGTTTTTTTTAATGGATTGAGTGATTCAAGAGGAAGGTTTATATGTAGAATACATGCATGTTTAGTATCAACATTGCACCCGTGCGAAGCCGGGGCGGGTCGCCAGTTTCAAAATAAAATAATTGGTTTGACTCTAAACTAGGCCTCAGGGTGCCGTGGGGCACTCTTTGCCCAAGTAGCCCTATTGTATAAGGGCTTATACAACTCTTACACAGCTGGAATAAGCCGAGCAAGGGCTGTGTATGCTCTTTATGTAACCTATGTGCTATGTGGGTGAATACCCCAGTTCTCGTAAGCGTTTTGTTTATCTAATTACCCTTGCTTGACATCCGTTCTCCTCGCACTGAAATATTAAAATAACTACGGTTATCATTGTGGTGTATATAAATAAATAAATAATAAATAAATATTAAGGGACAATCATACACAAATCGACCTAGTCCCAAACTAAACAAAGCTTGTACTATGGGTACTAGACGACGATATACATAATATATAAATACATATATAGATAACATCCATGACCCAAGAACAAATATTTTGCACAAATATTTGCCCCGGCCGGGATTCGAACCCGGGACCGCCGACTCAGTATAACCTAACACTTACAAAATATGTAAATATAGTCGCTCACGATAAAAGCTATTCCGACGCTAACCTAGCCCCACTAAAGTGCTGCACGGGTTAAATTAAATGATTTATTATAATACAAACTACTCACAGAGGCAAGTATTGTGTAGGCACAATATGCATATTCTGAACTATCTCTACCCGCTGACAAACACTATGTGTGCTGTGAAAACCCCGGTATATAATAATGTGCTACCATACAAACCAAACAAATGTTAGAGACCTTATGGCATTAAGTCCGCCATTTGTACTTTTACTTGTGTATTTTGTGCAATAAAGTTTAAATAAATAAATAAATTAATTAATGTGTAAATACTAAAACGGCGCGTTTGGCGTTTGTAGGCCCTACTGAGCCGGTGATCCTAGATTCGAATCCTGGGCAGGGAATATATTTTTGTGATGAACTCGAATATTTGTTCTTGAGCTATGTATATCGTCGTCTAGTACAGTTGCCGGCAAACTTTTAGAGCATAACCTTGACTGCGCAGTAGCCGATTTACGTACAAATGTACATGCGCTGATCCGCCATTTTTATTCTAAAAGTTTACCGGCAACTATACCCATAGTACAAGCTTTGCTTAGTTTGGGACTACGTAAATTTGTGTAAGATTGACAATTATTTTTGACTAGCTGTGCCCCGCGATGTTACCCGCTCATCCCACGGGAACACTAAATTTATTCGGGATGAAAAGTATCCTATGTCCTTTCCCGGGTCTCAAACTATCTCCATACCAAATTTCATCTAAGTCGGTTCAGCGGTTTAAGCGTGAAGAGGTAACAGACAGACAGACACACGTTCGCATTTATAATATTAGTATGGATATGGATTTAATGGTTCCCCTCCGTTAGCCCGAAAAACTTTCATCCTAATTTCATTGGCCCTAATTTTGGTAACCCTAAAATCACTAACCCGAATTTTCATTCATCCTAATTAATGAATAGCCCTAATTTCAGGATTTCGAATTTTCATAATACCTAATTACTTCATACCGAATTCTCACTAGCCCTAATTTGCACCTAGCCGATTTTTTTAGACTACTAATATTATAATACCTAATAATGCTAAAACCTAAATTTTTTTAAACCTATTTATCTATAAACCTAAGGCGAGGGCTGCTGGCAAGACCACGTGGAGTCGGAATTGCCATAGACTCAGGATGTACATGGGAATCTTTTGACGCTCCGCTCGCTTCGCTCGCTCCGCTATACATTGTCACAATAGAAACCTAACCTAACCTACAGTTTTCGGGGTTCAGCCAATTCGATATTTGTCCAAATCCGTATTTTCTGTTTTAACGTAAAAATAGGTTTAAGTATCTTTAGTACTCTTGACATTTAGTGTCAGTAATGATTACGTCTAATAATCATTCGGTGTGGTAATTATTAGGTTATTTCATATTAGTATTGTTGACAATTAGTACAAATCATTATTAGAGTATTGGATTATTAGGTCTAACAACTAATTAGGGTATAAAAATTAGGTGAAATGACATTAGGGCTAATGAAAATTAGAGCTAACGTTGATAGGTGTAATAATATTAGCACTTGCGTTATTAGGTCAAGTAGGGGAGTACCGGATTTAATATGTTACATACTATATCAGGAGCTGGTTTCTTGTTCCAAGTCACGTCGAAAGCCAGCCAGTCCTGCGGCACCAGGTTCCGAGGAGTCACGAACTGAAGAAGAGCCTCCATGATTGCATCTGGCGTTGTAGTGGGGGGCGGAGTGGTAGTTGTAGTTGTTGTCTGAAAACATTTGACGACGCGTTGGCACAGTGGTTTAGATGCCTTTATTCATTTTATTTTTCATATTATGACAAATATATTGGTAATTTCAACCAAATTTTTAAAGTGAATAAATCTTTTCCCTGAGTTCTAGGTAGTAACATCTATTTCATGCTTCCATTGCGTGCAGTCGAAAATAAGTAGAAAACTAATTATCCGCGTGAATTTTGTCAATTTCGAAAATAAGTAGAAAACTAATTATCCGCGTGAATTTTGTCAATTTCGAGTAGTATTTGAAACAAAAATTATCAATGATAAATTGGAACTGTAGGTTTCTTTATACCAATAAACCCCAATAGCCCTGTTCTAGGTAGTAACATCAATAATATGTTAAGAAACATGTTTGATCATAGAGAAAAATGTCTAAAACAATCGAAAGAAACTGAACACGTTAACCGTGCACCACTACTGGACCGTCGGTCCTGGGTTCGAATCCCGACATGGCAAAGATTCTGACGGACTAAGAATTTCTTCCTTTTATTTTACCCCGACGAAAACGTTTAACATGTGTATCTGTGGCATCGTAACTCCCAAACGGATAAATCAGTTAGAGTGCAGTTTTTAGGGTTCCGTACCCAAAGGGTAAAAACGGGACCCTATTACTGAGACTTCGCTGTCCGTCCGTCCGTCCGTCCGTCCGTCTGTCACCAGGCTGTATCTCAATAACGGTGATAGCTAGACAGTTGAAATTTTCACAGATGATGTATTTTTATTGCCGCTTTAACAACAAATACTTAAAATAAAATAAAATAAATATTTAAGGGGGGCTCCCATACAACAAACTTACAGATAATGGTATGGAACTCTTCGTGCGCGAGTCCCACTCGCACTTGGTGTATTATTTTAAAACGAAAGAATTGTCCGTTGAGATGGTTCTTAGCTATGTTTGGTGGAAATAGGACCAGTGGTTTCCAAGATATTCAGCTTTCATTGGAACAAGTGACAAGATCTCAGCCAATATTGAAGCTAGGAATTCCAAATTTTGTAGTTATGTTCAGTTTTAGTAGCATTTTCTATATCACTCATTGAATGAGGACCTCATGATGACCATCTACTTGTGTCGGGACTGTTTAAATTTTTTAGTCTAGGTTTTTAATTAATTAAATATTGTATATACTTTTAAATTTGTACCGTTGTTGTACGATGGTAGACTACAGGAACGTACAAAGTGCCCTGAAAAAAATTTACAATTATTTCAACTAATGAATACTTTTTGCTACTTGCATCTTGCATTTATAGGAAATATAAATTCAACACATTTTTATTGAAGTTGTTTTTTTAGATCGGGTTTAAGAAAAAACTTAGGAAATATATGTGCCAATTATATATAACGTTTTAAATGAGACAATGAGCAAGTTATGTTCCTCTGTAATATAAAAGTAGGTAATATAATTAGGTCTACATTCTATTCCAACAAAACATATATTTCCTCAAAGAACAGTGTAGTTTCGTTGTAGCCTGGAGGTCTACGTGTCGAACTTCAAAAACAAAAAGTAATAAGCCAAATCCTAAACCATTCCATTTTAACTCATAATAGTATTGAAATTAAGTTTATTATGGCAATATATACCTTATAACATAGTCTTGTTTAACTTGTTTAAGACGAAAACGATATCCGAAAAAGTAAGAGAATACGAAAAACAACTTACATTTATTATAACTTGATAATTTCTCCCAGTTTTCATATCCTGTTTAACGTGTTCATATTATTTAAGCATTCGCTACTTAGTAACTAAATGATGTAAGGTTCATTGTTAATTATAATAATCTAAACAATATTAAGGCTGAATATCAAAGCTCAAAGATTTTTTTTAATGCGTAAACTAGTGGAAGAGACTGGTAATCGAACCCGGTACCTCTAGATAGCCAGCCCAGCGCGTTAACCTTTCCACCACCCTAACGCCCAAACAACCTTTCGGATTTCCTTATGCTTTGTTTGTTGCTTTGACGACGCGTTTGGCTCGGTTTGTAGACACCTGCCTACGGGGCCAGCGGTCCCGGGTTCTAATTCCGGCCAGGGCAAATATTTGTGTGATGAACTCGAATATTTGTGCTTGGGTCACGGTTGTTCTATGTATTTAAGTATATATTTAGGTATTCCCTTGATTTGTCTATTTTTTTTGTCTAATTTCAGTTTGTCTAACAACTTTTACCATAATGAACATTTTATCTGAAGTCAATACGTATAATATCATTTCTCATAATTTTATTTTGTCGAAATTCGTTTTGGCTAAATGATCATTTTCATAACTCTTGGTTTGTCGAATATTATTTTTTCTAAAACTCACTTTGTCGATTCTTATTTTGAAAATTGTAGGTTAGGTTAGGTTTGATTTATGACCATGGATAGCGGAGCGAACGAAGCGAGCGGAGCGTCAGAATGGTTGCTAAATAAATAAATTAGGCAAAAACATTTTAGGCAAAATATGTTTATACGAATTAAAAATTAGGCCAAATAAAATTAGACGAAATAAGATTATTTGAAATGAGTATTATACACACCGACTTTCACTCAAATGAAAATTAGGCAAAGTGAAAGTTAGTTATGCTAAATAATATTAGTTTACTTATTTTTTATTAAAGCAGTAACGTCTGCTAACGTAAACTAAATGTTTACAAATGAAGCCAAAAATTGAAAAATTTAATGATTCGGACAGGATTCGAACCTGCGTTTCCAACGGCTTTCCGGGCCAACACTGGCGTCCTCCCAATTGGACCACCGAATCAGATGTCAGTCATTGAATTTTTCAACCAGTTGCTTCGACATGCCTTAGGGTGGCATCGTAGCGTACCGTAAAGATTTAGACTTTATCGTCGGCACCATCGTCTCAAATTTGTTGAGAATCGATAGTAACGATGTGCTACACCCAAATTACTTATTTTTTATTAAAGCAGTAACGTCTGCTAACGTAAACTAAATGTTTACAAATGAAGCGAAAATTGAAAAATTTAATGATTCGGACAGGATTCGAACCTGCGTTTCCAACGGCTTTCCGGGCCAACACTAAATAAGTAATTTGGGTGTAGCACATCGTTACTATCGATTCTCAACAAATTTGAGACGATGGTGCCGACGATCGTCTAGTTCCCATAACACAAGCCTTCTTGAGCTTAATTTGGGACTAGATCGATTTGTGTGACGTTGTCCGATATTTATTAATATTATTTATTTATTTGTGTATAGATCTTTACATTGTTTATTTGAAAGGTTTTACGCCTTAGCGACCTCTATGTGAATACGTAAATATTCACATCTTACAGCACTACTTTACAGCAGTCTATGTCAAGTAGCACACATACTGTATAAGAGGTTATACAGCCCTTAAATAGCTGAAATAAGTCGTATAAGGGATGTATAAGGTCTTATGCAATATATGTACGTGAGAGCTTGGGGCCTAATGGTTGAAGCTTTCCGAAGTCTGGAATACAAACGAAACTTACCGTGACTCTAGCCAAGCCGTCTTCTGTATTCGTCTGTGGCAATAATGAAACTCCGTTACAAAAGAGCGATAACGGGAGAGTAGGTACTTTGAGATATCGCCCAATAAATTATTTTTATTATGTAACTAGCTGTGCCCTGCGGTGTTACTCGCTGATCCCACGGGAACACTAAATGTATTAAGATAAAAAGTTCGTCATGTTCTTTCCTGGGTCTCCTATCTTCATACCAATATGTAAATTGGTTCAGCGGTTTAAGCGTGAAGAGGTAACAGACAAGACAGACACACTTTCACATCTATACTATTATAAAATTCTAGATTTGGTGGTCATGATTTCAGGAAAAGTCTTAATAGCGTGTTAGTTTTTTGTTTTGTATGGGCACGCGGCGTCATGCGATCCTGGCGCCATCTGTTGGGCGTAATTTTCCTTTATCCTCTCATCACGCCAAAACGGCTGGTCGGTATTTAACAAATTTTGGTACAGGGATGGCTGGCAAAGATGGTAATAGGATACATTTTACCCGACTACGGCAAAAAAATACGTGTACGCGTAGTTTATAAGGGGTTGTACACAAATCACGCGACGTTCGATAGGGGGGAGGGGGTATCACGAAAAAATTACGACAGATCACGTTGGGGGAGGGAGGGGTATAAGGAGACCTCACGTGTATTTTTCTAAGAAAAAAATCTACCACATGAGTAGATACTTTTTCTCGGTTACGTTAAAAATAAATCCTACCTGTTAAATACTTCAAAATAGCGAGCTTATTTTACGAAATTCTGGCGAAACAAAAATACACGTGAGGTTGTGAGACGGAGGGTAACAAAAAACCTCACCAAATATCACCAGGGGGAAGAGGTGGTCAAAAGTAGCCGAAAAAACCTAGCGTGATTTGTGCACAAGCCCTAATGGATTATTAGGGCCAAGAGGCTACCAATTTATACCCGCACGATTTGCGACTTGTTTTGACATTTTTAAACTTATACTACTCGTACGTAACTACAGTTAAAGTTTAAATTTGTTCAGTTATGAATGATGAAATGAAAATATCTTATATAAGTATAGGTACTTACCGCAGTCATGGCAACCCATCGAATTGGTATTCCGAAGTCATCCTAGTAACGAAATTATTCTACTTCATTACACAACAAAATAACAATAGTAATATGAGGCTGTTTTTCTCTGCTAAGAATGTATAAGATAAACGTATAAATTGATCCTTCACTCGTAGCTCACAGGTCGCATAAGAGTTTATACAGAACATTATATGACTTATTTCAGCTGGGTAACTCCATGTAACTAAGGAATTTTCATAAAAAAAATAACTATTAGTATTCACATAAGTAATACATTTATTTTATCTATAAAGAGTTCAGTTATCAAGTTCTCGAACCATTATGTCTATTATGAATATTTAAAAATTATTATTTAATTGCCTTGATTAGGACGCATTCTGGATAGGGACAAATTTCATAAACATTTCATTTCAATATTATAAGATTAAATAATATGAACAATATTTACTTCCTATTTTCGAAGATACAATTATTTCTGTTGTCATAATTGAGTCAAAACGTGACCATGGAATTATCCAGCTGTGTAAGGGCTGTATTAAACTCTTATACCTACAGCATTTGGAGCACTCGGGAAGGATCGTTTCACTTCCATAGCCCATAACCCGTAGCTAATGCGGCTATTACAGTTTCTTAAATTAGTCATTGAGAGGGATGCAGCAATAAATGAGGCACGTATGAAGATGATTCCTTCTCACTCCTTCGTATTGCTGCATCCCTCTCGGTGCATAAAGATACTGACCGGGGCAAATACCACGCAACTAGTTAGTTGCCAAAGATAAGATAACGTTACAAAAGAACATAATATAACTTAAATAAAAAAAAACACCTCCGACACAAGTAGGTCATCATGAGACCCTCATTCAATGAGAGATATAGAAAATGCTACTAAAACTGAACATAACTACAACATTTGGAATTCTGAAATTCAATATTGGCTAAAGTTGAATATTTTGAAAACTACAGGTCCTATTTCCACCAAACATAGCTAAGAACCATTTCGACAAACGATTCTATCGATAAAAAAATTCACAAATTGGTCACTTCGTTTGGGAGCTACGATGCCATAGACAGACACACAGATACACAAATACATAGAAACACACGTTAAAACACCCCTCTTTTTTCTGTTAATAAAATTAACTAGAGGTTTGTCGTTCGCGCGTGAGTGATTCAAATGAAGTATATATCGATACCTTTAGACTCAATTGGCGTAAACGCCAAAAGGCTACTTTTCAGGAGAAGCAAAAAAAGAAAAACGTTTTGCAAAAAAAATCATAACTTTTGTGTTTTTATAGTTATAAACTTAATTTTTGGCCAATAATCTTAGATTTTTGAAACGTTTATAACAGTTTTATTGTTTTTAAGATAAAACAAAAAATAAAGAAAATAGATGGCTTATACGTCCTAAAAAAACAAAAAAAAATGTCGTTTACGACCCTGAAAATCGTAATAATTTACAAATGCATTGGGTGTAACTGTTGTTTCAAGCATTCTTTTTCCAAAAATGGGGTGTATAAGACAGTCTCCGCGAAAGTTATTTACTAATAACTAGCAATATCTATTAAATTTTAATTTGTTATAAGTTATAAACATCGTGTCCTAGATGGCAGAGTTGATCTTTATTAATGTTGCATATTTTTATTTAGACTTTTTTTTAATTTTGGGTCTAAATCAGAAATATATTTAGGAATACCCGTTTTACACAAGTAACTGAAAAAAAAATTAAAGCTTTGCTGTTGAGTTTTGTAATCCTAATTAGTAAAAATAATAGATAAATAAAAAACAGATAGTTTTCAACAGTTTTAATTATAATAAGGGAATTTTTTTCACTAAACACACAATTATACTTTATAAATATAGGCAACCGTTGGTATTTCCAGCAGGAATAAAACATAACTCAATTGACCTTCCATTTCGGTGTGAACAAAACATGTAAGAACTAATACTTACCATTTAATGAACGAGTATACCTCTATTTTGGTACCTCTATTTTAACTGAACCAAATGAAAATAGAGGTACCAAAACACTTTAAAGTTTCGTAAGACCGTTTATTAACAATTGAATGAGTGATTTGAAGTTTAATCGAACAAATGTATTTATGAGCTAATCGTTGTATTATACGTAGAAACTCTTGGAACATTAACGAGCGTTAAATCATTACCGAAATACAATCAGTATTGTCAGTTTCACAAACTTATACATAAACTTATCATTGTCATTAAATATAAGAGTAACATCACAACATAAGGTGCTAAGATTCTTGTAATGACATCGATCGTATCATAGTAATTGAAATAGCTAGTCATAGTAGCGTCATTTGAACATATTTTTTTGGAAATAATCATTATCATTGAACATAAGAGTAGCTTCACAAAATAGAACCATGTTAAGCAAAACATAAGAGATAAAAATTTTGAAACATTAACAAGCATTTAATCATAATCAAAAAGAAACTTACCTTTAAACATACGAGTACTATCACATCACAGAATCACGATAAGAATAATAGAGGTAACTCTTGGAACGTAAACAAAATAATTAAAGTATCCTTATGTCAGTGCGTATTAACGCATACCCGTTCGAAAACTAATAGTACTTTTACAAAATAAAATTGCTTTAGTTTAAAACAAGGTAGCTAAAACCCTTGAGGTATAACCATGAGTTTACAAGCAAGAACTCTCAACAAACAAAAGTATTAGGTAAGGCACTAATCAGTCTTGTCGTCTTCTTCATTTTGATCGTCGTCGGTATAAGGAAAGTAGTCCATGACATTATCTTCATTCGGTATCTGACGATACTCGTTGTGGTATGCCTTCGGAATAGTTCCGTTTTTACAAAGCCGCATAAGGTCTTTGTATTTTGCTGACGATATTGGCAGTCTAGCACTGTAGGCAGGCTTAATTTCAGGATCTTTTTTTACTTGTTTCGTTATCAACTCTGTGTTTGCTTTTGACTTGCCCTTTCCTTTACCTTTACTCTTGCCTTTCCGCTGTCCTTTATATGTTTTTGTGTTTTTTTCTTCCTCTCCCAACATTATACAAATCTCCTCTGCTGCATCACCCATAGAATATTTTACCCTTATTTGATCAGGGTACTTCTTTTTAAGCGTTGCCGTTCTTAACTTGGAGATTCGCAATCTCTTCATGGTCGGAGCTGTGAAAATGGTTTCCGCCAACTCTTCATAATTAAAAAAGTCAGAATGATCTAGCACTTCGACTTTGTATGGGCGTCGATTTTTCCTGGCTGACTGAAAGTAGGTCGGTGTAAAGTATAAATTCGTAAAATGAGACATATATTTACATCGAATCTCGAAAGGATACGTCACACATTTTATAGTTTAGTTAAAGTCGTTACTTACCTTATAGTATTCAAGCGTCGATTGTGATTTTCTACATCAGTGTCATCTATCACGTCGTAACTATGGCTGTCATTTGATAAAATATTATCGTTTACTTTGTTTTCGTGTTGTTTCGGTGTAGCCGATGAGCTAAAATAATAAAAATAATTACTCAAGTGGGTCATTGAAAGCTACTAATAAATTTGTTCCCTACATAATAAACAAAATAATTACGTGTATATATTGTGCGTAAACGACACCGACCTAAACTTTTTAGGGGCGTATAAGCCAGTCAACCCACCAGTGTTTGTTTTTAGGGGCGTATAAGCCAACTACCAGCTTCTGTTACAAGGGGTGTATAACCCACATTCTTAACATATTTTTCTTTAATCTACTCGTCAAGAACAAAACAGTAAAACGATTCTAGTAAATATTATGATTATTGACACTATGTAGAGTGGGAAGATTTTGTATTAGCTTAACTGGAAGAAACTTCTATGTAAGTAAGGTTTTCATTTGGATTTCTACGTAGAACGCAGCTTATCCTCCGGAGGCCTCACTTTCATGTTGAACATTAATCAAGAGGTTATTTTAAACTTTGATTAAATTATGTAAAGTATAAATTCGTAAAATGAGACATATATTTACATCGAATCTCGAAAGGTTACGTCACACATTTTATAGTTTAGTTAAAGTCGTTACTTACCTTATAGTATTCAAGCGTCGATTGTGATTTTCTACATCACTGTCATCTATCACGTCGGAGCTATGGCTGTCATTTGATAAAATATTATCGTTTACTTTGTTTTCGTGTTGTTTCGGTGTAGCCGATGAGCTAAAATAATAAAAATAATTACTCAAGTTGGTCATTGAAAGCTACTTATAAATTTGTTCCCTACATACATAATAAACAAAATAATTACGTGTATATATTGTGCGTAAACGACACCGAACTAAACTTTTTAGGGGCGTATAAGCCAGTCAACCCACCAGTGTTTGTTTTTAGGGGCGTATAAGCCAACTACCAGCTTCTGTTACAAAGGGTGTATAACCCACATTCTTCACATCTTTTACTGCGTATCCACCGAACGAATTACTGATTTTCAAACCAGTATGATTTGGTGCAATCATTGCTTACAAATAAAGTAATAAAATAATTATGGGTCCAGCTACAAATGGTGAACTGATTAACATTAAAATAAAATATACAAATGACCATAAATATGAAAAAGTATAAAGTCCGTATTTATAATTACAGATGGTTTGGTAAAACCGGCACTAAAATTAGTAGTAGCTGAACCGAAAGAAACATCTACGTCAGATTTAATACCCTCGGATTCCTACAACATTTTGTACATCATTCAAAAGCTTAAATTATCTAAGCTTTCAAATTCATAAAAGAATCCAAAAATAAGTTGGGTCTCAAAAGTTTAACACTAATTCATGGTTTATTTAAAAACAATTACTTACCTTAAAAAGCGACGACGGACAGCCAACGAAGATAGAAATTCACGACGCCTTCTCAGAGCGTCAAGTTTATTTTTATCCTTATCCATTGTCACATTATTTAACTGGGATAGTTTTATAATATTATTTTACGTATGGTCAAAACACAGAAAAATGTCCAACAAACTCACACGCGTTGCTTCTTCGTTTGTTTACAAACAACTAAAAGCCGGGCGCGGCCGATAGCCCTGCGCATACCCCAACTCTCGTCGCCTTATGCGCTGTTCTGCTCACACAGAGAGCTGTTACTCGCGGGTGAAAAAGAGACAACTATCTGACACAAGTTTCGAATTGCTTGCCAGTGCTCATCGGCGCTAGATCAGATTTCGTATTATCTTGTAGGATTTAAATGAAGTCGGTTAAAAACAAAAATGAGCTACCTATAATAAAAGTTTTTTCAGTGTATAGGACAAGATTGGTTTTTTACAAGATTCATTGTCAGGTTGTATAAGTCAATTTCATATATGTACAGGTATAGTAGGGATGTATGAGTCAATTGGTCTCGGGAACTGACAATACGTCAAAAGTTTTGTGAGAATTGCAATATGGCGTACAAGTCAGCTTATTTTATTACTAAAATAATAAGGGCGCACATGCAATTTTAGTAAATATGACCGTTATTTATCTTTATGCATGGTGTTTATTACCGGGATATCACTGTTAATCAAAATAACCCTCTAGTTATGACCAAACTTTAAATGAAATTTTGCAAAACACGTGGGTCATATTTGCCATTTTTTTACGAATTTCGCAATTTCAATAATACAGATCGAAAGAGAAAAAAAAAATACATAGAACTGCATTCAAAAGTCATTTTGGCTAAAATGGCGTTTACGCCAATTGAGTCTAAAGGTATCGATATTATCTTCTCATTTATTTCAGTAACTCGCTCACTGAAGGATAAACCAACTCACTACATCAGTATATATTTCGTTCGCAACCACTCACCACTAAATACGAACTGAACTGATAGGTGCCATTTGACATTATGAAGTGATACTTATAAAAGGAATTAACGACGTAAAATAATTTAATTCAACATTTTGTTTAATAACAACGTCATACTTCTTACGACGCATCATTCAAATGAATTACTGAACGGAATAAAAGACATGAACGAAATGAGTATGATGTTATGATGGAGCCTGCAATAGAAGCCATAAATTTAAACATATTCTGAAACTGATGACAGATTCTGAGACCCTTGAAACTGAACATTTGTTAAGCAACTTCTTAAAATAACATTTATTAAATGATATTTTGTAGGATAATATTTAGACAAAGAAGCAATGTATTGCGAAATGTCCGATATTAGTGGAGTAACAGCTATGTCATTGCTTAGGGAATGTCAATGTTAGACGACGTACATTGAAAATACTATTTAATTTGTTTGTAATAATAAAATGAATCGTTCTCCTACACTTAAGTGACATGATTTGCGCATCTCTAAAATTAACTACAAGTTAACCTGCAATACGCCGTAATTATAATTCAAAGCCACAAAATATGCGTGCGTTAAAAAATAAAAGCCTTAAAATTACTTACCATTTTCGGCAGATTACTAAATGGATTAAGTCGTTTCATTTTCTGAAAAAATTCAATTGAGGGACTTATCTCATACTGTATAAATAAATGAATAAGTATCGAACGAATGCACACACACAAATCGACCTAGTCCCAATGG
This sequence comes from Apotomis capreana, assembly GCA_947623375.1. Taxonomy (NCBI): domain Eukaryota; kingdom Metazoa; phylum Arthropoda; class Insecta; order Lepidoptera; family Tortricidae; genus Apotomis; species Apotomis capreana. The sequence continues at coordinate 9,001,881 of OX392520.1, forward strand.
AAGCTCTGATAGGCTTATGTTAAGGGTATGAGATATATATACATATAACATACTTACATAGACTATTTACTATAGAAAATGGTACTATAACTAAACAAAACTACAAAATGTTGGATTCTTAGCTTCTTGTCACTTGTTTCAGTGAAAGCTGAATATCTTGGAAACTACTGGTCATATTTCCACTAAACTTAGCTAAAAACTATCTCGACGGACAAGTCTCTTGATAAAAAGAAACCGCACTGAAATTGATCCATCCGTTTCGGAGCTACGATGCCTCAGATACACATGTTAAACTTATAACACCCCTCCTTTTCGACAAGTCTTTCGATTAAAAAGTACTGCACTCAAATAGATTCACCCGTTTGGGTGTTACGATGCCATAGATAGACACAGATACACAAATACAACATTGTTAAACTTATAATAGGTACCTACTAGGGTGGAGCGAATTATTATTTTATTTATTTTCACCACGGAATAGTTCTAAAATGCTGTGTTTAGTTCCCTTATTTACTATAAAAATAATAATAAAAAAATTCAGACCTACTTTTAGCCCTCTACCCCCCCTCAAAGATTGACAAAAAAGGTTAAATTAAGGTTAAGTTTGAAAATTCACTACTATAGACCTATTTGGTTTTTTTCATAAAAAAGTAAATGTTTGTAAACTACATAGACTATATATTTAATTAAAAAATAAACAAGTATTTTAAAAATAGCTATTACATTAGAAAAACAACATTGAAATTTGCAATTTTTCAGCAATACTCCGTCCTTATTAATACTCATATTGAACCTAAAATAACTTTAGATTGTGTAAACAATGCTTTATTTCTCGCGTAAATTTTAGTGTGGCAAAACTGTTTTATGTTTGTTTGATAAATTGTAGTTTTGGCGGGTTATTGGACATTTTTGTGACATCTAAAGTAAATTTTATACAGAGTTTTGTAGTCAGTCGCTCAGTATTCTTTGTTAAACTTAAAAATGTTTAAACGTACTACACGGCAAGATATAGACTGTCCTGTGCTTGGAACACCTTCTTTAATGAAAAAGAATGTGATGCCGACGACTGCCGACGTACTAAGACATGTGTTATTTGTGCGTTATTTAATGAAAAATGAAGTAATAAACACAGCAGGACGTGATCTTATCGAAATATGGACTACCGCTTCGTTACCTGTTGTCACCATTCAACGCGTTAAGCAGATGCTAGAGGATACCTATAAAAAGTATCTATATTTTATTCGATACCCAACTTCAAAACAAACTGAGAGCTTTAATGTAAAGTTACAGGAATGGAAATATAAATGCATAACAGAATTATTTGATATCTGTTCATGCAAATGTATTGATTTTGACTGCTGTACTTGTCCTCGACAGGTAAAAGTACCTGCCATGGAAAGAACTTTTCTTTGTGATCAAAGACAGAAAAGGAAAATGTCAATTGGAGGCGTAGATACAATAGTGACTAAAAATATGAAAAAAAAGCTCGCCAGGAAAGAAAAATCAGCCTACACACGTGACACATTGCCGAATCTTCCTACTACATTTAGCGAAATACTTCCTTTGAAAGCTGTCAACACTCATGAGGTGGCTGAACCCCAAATCTCCACCTACCGGACCCCAGAACCTGTTAAAACACAGAATACAATAGAAATTTCAAATCTGGCCGAAGTTTGTGATCGTTACGGAATATCAGATCGATCAGCGGCAGCGGTCGCCAGTGCAGTGTTGCAAGACGTTGGTCTAATATCTAAGGATGATACCGTAAATATAATAGATCGAAGCAAAGTTCGTAGAGCAAGAAAACGAATTCGAGAGGACCTTCAGACAGAGAGCGACCAAGAAATCGACAGCATCTACTTTGACGGCAGAAAAGATAAGACGTTGGTGTATGAAAAACGAGGCGAGCAGTTGCATAAAAAAATTGTAACAAGAGAACACATCTCACTAATAACTGAGCCTGCTTCGTCTTATTTAGGACATATAACCACTTTATCCGGGACGGGAAAAGCTGTATCAGACGCAGTATACGCATTTTTTAAAACAAGGCGACTTAATTTTTGTAACTTGAAAGTTATTGGGTGCGACGGTACCGCAACAAATACCGGCTGGAAAAATGGAGTAATCCATTGCTTGGAAATGAAATTAGGAAGACCACTTCAATGGTTTATATGTCAACTACATGCAAACGAGCTACCTCTGCGGCATTTATTTGTAAAGTTAGATGGAGCAACGATTGGACCTCAACTTTACTCCGGGCCGATTGGAAAAGCATTGGAAACCTGTAGCGATTTGCCTGTTGTTCCGTTTTCGGCTATCCCATCAAACATGCCTATTTTGCTAAAGGAGACCGAAGATGATATTAGTACGGATCAAAAATACCTGTACCAAATTTGCCATGCTGTAAGTAACGGATGTGTTTCAGAAGAATTGTCCCATAAACATCCTGGGAAAATGGCTCATTCGCGTTGGTTGACTACAGCTAACAGAATTTTAAGACTATACGTAGCCACACCGAATCCGTCTTGTAATCTGATCAAGCTAGCTGAATATATCGTAAAAGTTTACGCACCTGTGTGGTTCTGCATAAAACAAAAAAACTCATTCAAGCAAGGCCCGGTTCACGTCTTGAAATTGATTTCGTTTTCTAGATGTTTATCTAGCGATGTCAAAAACATAATAGACCCCGTAATTCAACGGAACGCATTTTTTGCACATCCGGAAAATCTATTGCTGGCTATGTTATTTGACGATCGCCCACATATAAATGAATTAAGTGTCAGACGTATAATTGCGGCTAGGCAACGGCAGAAGCCGGGAGTACGGATATTCAAAGTTCCAAAGCTAAACTTCGACGCCACGGACTATACTGATATAATTATATGGGGCGAATCGCAAGTAACACCCCCTCCAATGCTCTACGATACCACCAACGAAGAATTGGAAGATCTTGTGTATTCACAGCTACAAGACATAACACAGTTTCCACGCTATCCTTGTCACACTCAAGCTGTTGAACGATGTGTGAAAATGGTTACTGAAGCGTCCATGACTGTCGCTGGAGAAAAGGCAAGAGACGGACTTATTCGTACCAAAATTAATTCACGGTTAATAATGCCGCACTTTAACACAAAAAAACAGTACAAGATGCAATAGAATGGTCATTAAATAGTACTATAACTAATTTAGTTCAGATTTTGTATATAATTAATACCTATATGTCAGTCTTGTTTTATAAATACGTATTGAGCAGGATACACCTTACACGTTACTTTGACTCAGATTTTGTACCAATTTTCAAATAAGATTTTTTATAAAAAATATGTGTAAATAGTTAAATAAATACATTTATATGCAAGAAAGTCTTACTTTTTTTGGAGTTTACTCCTTAAGAATCGATTTTCATATATAAGCCCGGGGTATGAAAAATATGGGGTGTAAAATCGAACGTATCTGCCGTGCTAATTTAAAAAGTCGTATCTCAGTATACGATCGGGGTAAAAATACGACTTCGTAATTTAGCAGGTTATGCGTTACGCGTTATAGACTAAGATCCCGATATAAAATAACCTTCACCGAGATGCTTATTTGATGAAATGTATTTTATATTTAATTTAATATGTCAATAATTATATTGCATATGGGTTGCCTAACAAATTTTAGTCCAGGGTATGTTTAATTAATAATAAAAAAAAATTGTTTTAAACATTTCACCGGTTTGATTAATATTAGATAAATTCTATACCAATCGAAAGTATGAAGCCCATATTAGAATATGCAAACGTTAGGTTGCCTATTCTTTTCCCGTCACAACTATTGGGTAGCCAGGTATAAACAGGTAAATCTATACCTACTAGCATTTTGCAAAGGTCTGATTGATGAATTGAAATTAAATAAAATTAAAGATTATTTAATTATGAATTTATCTAATAATCGAATCAGTGAAATGTAAAAAAAAATTTTTTTTAATTTTAAACTAAACATACCCTGGACTAAAATTTGTTAGGCAACCCATTTGCAATATATTTATTGACATTTTAAACTAAATATAAAATACATTTCATCAAATAAACATCTCTGTGAAGGTCATTTTATATCGGGAGCTTAGTCTATAACGCTTAACGCATAACCTGCTAAATTAAGAAGTCGTATTTTTACCCCGATCGTATACTGAGATACGACTTTTTAAATTAGCACGGCAGATACGTTCCAAAAATATAAGTATTGCGAGGATTGACGTTTGGTTGTCAAAGGCGACGGTTGAAAATTTTATCAAATTTCATTTTATTTATAAGTTAATTCAGTTTTAGAGTCCTTTTCGCTGTTTTTGCGATGAGTGAGTCAAGTCGAGGTGTCGTGAGTGATACGTCACTTTTAGAATGTGGGCAGCGGGCAGCTCCGTCGTGTCTATCTGAAGTGGAGTTTGATAATAAGGCAGGGCCGAGTCAATCGGATATTGTATCGGACGCTGAGTCCATGTCGGATGTGCGGCATATAGCGGTGATGAGTGCTTGTGGTCTGAGCGACGAAATCTGTGGTTGTAGTGATAGTTTTATCACAATAGGCAGGAAACCTAAACGCTTGCGGGTTTTAGCAACCGCCAAAACGCAGCTGGAGCTGGACGGTGTGCCTGACAAGCTATTTGAAGTTTATATAGTGTCAAAAGAAGATTTACCGAAACAGATTGGTTTGGCAAAGTTGCTGCAATTTAAGGGTATAAAAGGAATTTTATCCGTCAAGTTTATGGGTCCACGTAAAGTTCGCATACAGTTTAACTCTAAGGATGATGCGGAGAAGCTTCTGGCTTCTTAGGAGTTTAACAATGAGACGAGACGTTCTTATTGGTCTAATATGGCATGCTGCACTTATGGAATTATAAGGCAGGTTGAGTTGGAGGTTGAGGAAGACGAATTTTTAAAGAATATTGAAGGGTCTGAAGACATTTTGTCAATATGTAGACTGAACCGTTTGGATCATGATGGGCGTTGGGTTAAGGCTGAAGCTATTCGTCTGTGTTTTAAGGGAACTTCTTTACCGCCATATGTTTATGCCTACGGTTGCCGATTTAAGGTAAATCAGTACACTTTCCCGGTTACCCAATGTTCAAGATGTTGGAAGTTCGGTCATCTGAGCAGGTTTTGTCCTACTACTAAAGTAACTTGTCCGAAATGCGGCGGGGAGCATGCCAATTGCGAAACGACTATTTTAAGATGCATTAATTGTAAAGGCAGCCATATGGCCTTAGATAAGTCGTGCCCGGTTTTTGTGAAGGAGTAAGAAATTCGCAGGATTATGTCTGCTGAGGGATGTATATATAAACGGGCTTTTTGGTTGTATATGCAAAATAAGGAAAAAAGGGATACGGATGTTTGTAGTCAGGATGCGCCATCTGTTTTTGAGAATGACTTAAGTTTTGGAAAGTCATATAGAGATGCTGTTTTGTCGAAGCCGTTACAATCTAAAGAGTCTGAAGATTCCGTCCGTCAGGCTGAGGGCCAGCGATCAGTAAGTCAGTACAGATTAGAGAGCAAGCCACAACAAGAGGTTCGTAAGCCGCGGAAGTCGAAAAAAGTAACAGATGTGAAGAAGTCCGAGTGTCTATTGGTCAATCAGCCTACTATTGAGCGGGCTGATATGGAAGATCAAAGACAAAATAAGGACAAGAAGAAGAGACGTATTACTTTTGAAAGGCTGGTTGAGAAGACGAAGGATATTTTGTTTTCTACCGAAAGTTGGGAGGAGAAGTTCAAAACGCTGTTTGGAGTTGTTGTTAAGGAGATTTTGGATTTATTTAAGGATTTTTTTTAAGGAAGGTGATTTTGTACGTTTGTTTTTGTCTAATGTAAATGGCTAGGTCTAAGACCAGATCTTTCTTGAATGTAATGTTCAATTCAATATTGGCGGAACCCTTATCGGAATCGGCTAAATTTGTATACAGTTTTTTTTATGTAAGTAGTGTATACAAATTTAGTTGTTTTCGTGTACATGTTATTTTTAAGTTTATACGGTTTATGTTTTTATTTATCTATGTCTTTTAGATGAATGATGTTGTGTATTAGGCCTGCTGGAGCTGGCATGTTCATAAAAATGATCAAAGTTCCTTAATTAATAGATAAAAAAAAAAGTATTGCGATACTACGGTAGAAAGGTCGTATCTTTGTATGGATTTCATAGTAAGATACGGTTTTTTTTCCGTAGCACTGCAGACTGTAGTAACTAAACTAGCCGCTCGAGGGCGCTTTACATCACGCTTCCTTATTTAGTTACTACTTAGGGCTCCTGATATCCGTGTTACACGCCGCAACGTAGCCCCGTATCCTTAACACCGGCGGTACTAAGATCACGAATAACACGGACACGCCGAGATACGTATAATTAACTATACGTATAGTATTAAAGCCGTGTCTGCGTTCGAGTCCGTATACACGTAGCTTCGGTTCCGTTCGGGTATTGAATACTCGTCGGAGCGATCCGCTCCGGCCGGTTAGAGTTAAAACGAATAAGGACTATTATTGAGTATGGGACGAACGGGGTTTATTTATTGTTATTTGGATCAAACTTGAGTTATTTACATATTTTTGCATTGATTTGAGTAATAATGGTTCTATTTAACTAATAAATGACATTATTCTTTTTAATACATATATAACCAGCGATTGTGGTTTTAGACAAAATTAGCGACCCGGCCGTGCATTGCACGAATAGAAATATAAATACTTAAATATAATCTAGGTATTATGAGAGTAAAAACTACCGACCGATAGATCGACGTCACCGGGTGTTTTAGTTTTAATTATTTTGATGCAATTTTATTATACTTACATATTGATAAAAATATAATTCAATTTTTCTTTTTTCAAGTTTTGTTAAGCGAAAAAGACAATTGAGTCATTCATTATTATTTTATTACCTACCTACCATGGTGACCCTTTTGTGGGTAAGAAGTAGTTGCACGTGCAGATAAAGATAATAATGGATTGGCGGTGACGTTCTAATATAACCGTGGTAATTTTACTGATAATTTTATAAATACTTTGGGCTTTACGTCGTATACCTCTTGTTCATAAAGTTCAATGAAGTGGTCGGGCTGTTTTGTTTTAATACAAATAATTTAGAGGGGGCGATTTAGAATTTTAAACTCAAACTCATTAGTCACTAATACGATCTCAGTCGGTCAACACTGCAAATCTTACTGTAGCTGTTAATTTAAAGATATTATCTAATACTTTTTACTTTGTTATTTGTTGCTGTTAATGTGTGGTTAGTTGTATGTTTTAAAATTGTTAATAATGAAGAGAAGTTGGGTGTGGACATTTGCCACCAGAGTCGGTGATACAGGTTTTTGTACCTTGTGCAATGATCGGGTGAACAATGAGTTTTCGTGTCGTGGTGGTACTACAGGATCTATAGGAAATCATTTGAAAGTAGTTTACTTGAAATTTCCTGGCCAGACCCCGACATCGAACGAGTAAGTACTTTTTCACATTATAATAAACTAGGTCGATGCAGAGTCAGCCACCGGCTAAGCTTGCACCATAAATAGGAGCGGAGTTTTTTTTTTCGAAATTTTCTCTTCGTCACGACCTAGCGAAATTTAACTATTGCATTTTAAAACAAAAATTTCTAAAATCGGTTGAGAACTCGCTGAGATCTGCGCATTGTTACAAAGTCCATTCGAGTCGATCCATGGGAGCTTCGCTCGCTCCGCTCCAATAATGCGCTGTTTAAATAAATTGCAGTGCCAATTATCTTGTACATATTTTATTAAATACGCTAGTTTTGATAGAGTCTAATTAGTAGAATACGCTTTGAAACGTCTGAACGATTAGTAACTATGAAATTAGTACTTAATATTTTCTTCGGTTACCGCCCCGTCTAAATAAATTATAGCTAATATTACCTATTGTAACATAATGTTTGGTATAAAAATAAAATGAAAATTTAAAACTGTTCATTTCAATAAGGATCACAGCTTAATTATTTAATTGCTACATTTTGTTAGTATTTACGACTCACAAGACAAATTAAGAAGCACGAGTCTCACTCACTATACATTTCCATTCGTAGCTCTTAGAGACATCGCAACGAATCTTTACTAAACGTAGGGGCGGATCGGATCCACGTCTAATTATCTTACGTGTACCCGTGTTACACGGATACACGTATCTTAATTACACGTAGCCTAATTATACGTGCCGAACGGAGCAGAAAACCGTTGCCGTGTAATACGAACACGGAGATCCGGCTACGGGTACACGAAACACGGACACGACCGCGAGCCCTAAGTCTACTCATGATCTCTCCAATTTGTTAAAAATGAATCGGAAGTAAATTTTCCTTGTAAAATATTGTAATTTTGCTGTATATTATACTCGTATATTAATATTATGTAAGTGCCTACCTTCTCGTTCTTGTTTGCAGCACCCAACAGGGTACATAATGTGATACTTAAACTATTTACTAATCATTATGTGCAATAAACGTATTGAGTATTGAGTATATATTTTATAATCGGTCTTAAGGCCAGGCGCGCACCACGATTTTAGTCGCGCGATAATTTTGTCGCATAAATGCAAGATATGGGTTTATATGAGAGTGCGCGCACCACGATTTTCATAAACCCAGAAGTACGCTTATTTCTGCGACAAAATTATCGCGCGACTAAAAAAAAATCGTGGTGCGCGCCTGGCCTGAAGAGTAAACTCCAGTCGTGCGTCGGAGCTGACACACACACTTTTTTTTTTCATTTAATCAATTTAATATAAACATAAACAGGCATTTCAGTACAGTAATCCAATTTTGTAATTCATGCAAAAAATTTATAAAATTTAAAACTTCAAGCCAAGGTAGAGGGCTAAAACATATGTCAAAAAAAAATTAAAAAAATATATTTACTTACTATTCAACCATACACAGCATTTTAAAGGTATTCTATATCGATCAGATAATATTAATTTTTCCTCCATACATTGGCGCTCCACCCTAGTACCTACCTACCCCTCTTTTTCATCGGGGGTTAAAAATGTAGAAATTCTTAGTTCGTCCCAATCTTTGTTGTAGTCCGTTGTTGCAAAAAATTGCTTTCTACAAAATTTAAATAAAAAAAATGCACTCATATTAGTCCATCGGTTTGGGAGCTACGGTGCCACAGACAGACACACAGCTACAGAAGTTAAACTTAAAACACCCCTCTTTTTTCGTCTGGGGTTAAACACAGTGTAGAATTCAACATCAGTCATCTTGCATATTACTTCAAGTGACCATAAACAATGTTTTATCTTTTTTTATATAACCAGCGCGATCTCACCATCATAGAAGCTCTGAAATTCGTTTTTTTATTCCAATCGATTGGTTGATTCCGCGATGTATCCCAGTTCTAAAACATAAATAAGCTAAGTCAGCGAAAAAATTTAAAGTTTGACGAATTTTAGAGAATCTCAAAAAATTACCGACCGATTTTGGGGATTCAAATTGCACTTTGAAGCCCTTTGTCGGCCCATCCGCGCATCTGTCTTATCCGCGAAGCTACGAAATTTACGAATAGCTAGAAATATAATGAGGATGCGCCATATTGCGGAATTTCACTGGAACTAATTTCTTACACTGGCAATGACTTTAGGATGGTTTGTGAACGATGTCAATGTCATTTGTGGTGGTTTCTTTAAAAGACAAATATTTAAAAATATCCAAAGAAAATGCCGAAAACCAATCATAGTCGTGAAAGTTATATTATAAATAAAGTCTACACATGTTTACTACACGAAAAACAGCCAGGAAAAGAGTTCATTACCTTAAATGATATTACGAGGTTACCATACAAACTGACAGGATTAAACTAATGTCATTATAGTACGGTTGCGATTGGTTGCAAAATTGCTGCCATATAAATCTTATAAATAGCGCCCTCTTGCCAATACTCATATGTTTCTGGTCAGGCTTTAAATGACAGAATTTCTTAAATGGGGGCACTGCTCGATCAGGAAAACATAACATTTAATGGAACTGGAAAATTAGTAATACACAATTACACGTATTGATAATTGTCTTTTTTTTTAGACATGACTTGAACTGTATCAGGGCTGGTTAGCCCTCACTACCAGTAGTCGGACTTTGTGTGGGAGTATAACCCGCTAATGGGATTATCTCCGCGCCATTGATAATTGTCTAAAACATACCCAAGTACGAGGAGGCGGGCCAGCCGAACCAATGTACCGCAGTTTATCCTGAAAATTATCGAATCAGTTATAATAATATCCACAAACCAGCAATTTTTCGGAACATACAAAAATTCCGATACTTCATATTTATAATTGACAACATCCAATTGTCAACCAGTGTTAAGTTTAAACTAATTTCATTACTTTATTATCACAGTACCCAAAGCTATTATTTTTAATTGGTTTTACGTGCTAGTTTTGAAAATATAAAAATGGGGAATGCTTTAACATGTTCACGGACTCAGCACTATTTTGAAAATTGCAAGCTACGGCACAACCAAAACATACAAAAAATCATTTGCCTTCATATAAAAACTATGAGAAAGGTTCGACTGTAGACGGAACGGCAGTTTTGCGCAGGTAATAGTTGCCGTCCACAGACGTACCGTATTCCGTTATTGCAGGCACTCGCCTTCGGCTCGTTTCAAAAAAGCGCACTCGTCTTTCGTGCATAAAATCAAATCGTGCATAAATTTTTGGTTGTTTATAATGGCCTGACAGGGTTCCCAGGTCTATATTAGCTTATACAGCCATTATAACTAATTTAAGCTGTATAAAGACTTTATAAGGGCTTTTACAGCCTATGTGCTACTTAGGTAGTGCGTAGCTTTAAGATTAAGTACAAAAAAAAAATTGCTTACAGCATGATTGTCACGTGTCATCTGTTGTTGTTCATATGGCGCAGCCGATGCACTGGGTACATAAGACCCAGGCTTTGCTCCTACCAGCAGATCATCATATTCATATCTAGGCGGTCCAAGCGGAGACCCAGGTGGACCAAATGGGGACTGAGGAGGTGGTGGTACTCCCCTTAAAAACTTGTTTTTAGGGTCTATTCCGGTTTCCCTCAAGGTTCCGGATGGTCCTGCATGCGGTGGAGGACCTTTAGGTACCAGGTATGCAGTTTCTGGATTCTGATCGAAATTTGGAGACATATCCAAAAGTTGGGGTTGCTCACTTTGTGGACCAAATTCAGAGTGACCCTGTGACATAAATTGTAAATGTAAAGGTGTTTCAGATCCGTACTGTCCAGATCGAGGTTCAGGAAGTTCATACCCAGGTGGACCCTGGAAGGCAGGAGGCATATTTTGAGCTGGTGCGTAATGCGAAGATAGAGTACGTGGAGATCCATATGCAGGTGGAGTATCTGATACTGATGGCATAATTTGGCCAGGTCCATATTGACCGGAAGCTCTACTTCCAGGTGGACCTTGTGCTTCAGGTGGTCGATTTTGACCAAGTGCGTATTGTTCAAAATATCCAGGTCCGAATTGACTAGGATCAGGAGCTCCGGAAGGTCCAAATGGCCCAATTGGCCCATTTTGACCAGGTCCGTGTGATTCAGGAGGTCCGGGAGGCTCAAATGACCAAGGTGACCCATTTTGACCAGGTCCGTGTGGGTCAGGAGCTCCGGAAGGTCCAAGTGGCCCAATTGGCCCATTTTGACCAGTTCCTTGTGATTCGGGAGGCCCGGGACGTTCAAATGACTGAGGTGACCCACTTTGACCTGGTCCGTGTTGTTCTGGAGCACCGGAAGGTCCAAATGGCCCAGGTGACCCATTTTGACCTGGTCCGTGTGGTTCAGGAGCTCCGGAAGGTCCAAATGACCCAGGTGACCCATTTTGACCAGGTCCGTGTTGTTCTGCAGGTCCGGAAGGCCCAGGTGGCCCATTTTGACCAGGTATCTGTTGTCCAGGGGATCCAGGGGACACACGTGGCACGTCAGGTTGCCCATTTTGACCAGGCCCGTGTGGTTCAGGAGCTCCGGAAGGTCCAAATGGCCCAGGCGACCCATTTTGACCTGGTCCGTGTGGTTCAGGAGCTCCGGAAGGTCCAAATGGCCCAGGCGACCCATTTTGACCAGGTCCGTGTTGTTCTGCAGGTCCGGAAGGCCCAGGTGGCCCATTTTGACCAGGTATCTGTTGTCCAGGGGATCCAGGGGACACACGTGGCACGTCAGGTTGCCCATTTTGACCAGGCCCGTGTGGTTCAGGAGCTCCGGAAGGTCCAAATGGCCCAGGCGACCCATTTTGACCTGGTCCGTGTGGTTCAGGAGCTCCGGAAGGTCCAAATGGCCCAGGCGACCCATTTTGACCAGGTCCGTGTTGTTCTGCAGGTCCGGAAGGCCCAGGTGGCCCATTTTGACCAGGCATCTGTTGTCCAGGGGATCCAGGGGATTGAGCAGGTCCAGATTCAGGCCAATTTGATTGAGATGCTGGCAGCTCCTTTTGATGAAATTCATATCTTGGTGTAAGCGGTTTATGTGGTGTAGGACGTTTTGGAGGCTCCCCCTGTTCACAAATTAAATTAATAAATATCAGACATGCGGGGATTCAAACCCAGGACAGCTAGCTTCACATGCTATTATACAATTCATTGGACAATTCTATCTGATTAAATACGTTACTTCTGCAATTATTATACGTGTTTTTTTTTATATATTACCGAAAAGTATCACACAAGCAGTATATTTAGATACCCCAATTATAATACACTTATATTATTACTTACACTTATATTATTTCATTTATTTAACTCACATTCATTATTTGATCATCTTGATTTTTATTTTCTGGTTGCGGCTGCTAAGAATGGAAACGTAAATTATAGTCTTACAAGTTGCGGTTTAGCCCTGGGATACTGGTGATACAATAATGTGCAAATATTAATTTAATATGCATTATTAATTGAGTAGCGTCCGTCAACAAACAACTTCAAAACATTATTTACCAGTATGCTGCTCAATCGTTCGATCTCCTTCTGAATCAAATATTGTATGTTTTCTATCTACCACCATACTTTACATATTTAAAACGTGTAAATATTAGTTCTAATAAAACTTGCGGTGGGATTGCGTTTCAGCGTCATGCGAGGACAAAGGAAATTATGAAAACAGATGGCGCCAGGTTGGCATGGTGTCGCGAGCCCATATAAACGATTGACGATCCTGCATCACGCTATTAAGATATTTCCTGAAATCATGACCCCTCTCCATGGAAAATTTATTCTCAATACAAATCCAGAATTATATAATAGTATTTATAGACTATATACGGCGTTGCAAGCGTTCATAGGCGGCGGTAACTGCTTAACATCAGGCGGGCTGCATGCTTGTTTGCCACCGTCGTAGTATAAAAAAAAAAAACGCCTCCGGTTGGTTTAATTCTCTAAGGATATTTAAGACATACACATACGCTATTAAAACAGTATTATTTTATTGATAAATAAACAGATTATGATATAAGAATATTAGACCAATCTCAATAGATTGGTCTAATGCCTAGATTGGTCTATTTGCCGTATTGTTATTAAATAAATACGTACATTTTCGAATTTCTCTTGTGGTGGTGGAAGCTATATAAGACAACAATAAACAATCAATTACACTGAATAACTATTGAATAAAAAAACATCAAAGAATGAAACTTACAAATATTTAGACCAATTATTTTTCAAAATTACTTAAAATGTGGGTAAATTAACACCACAAGGAAAATTTAAATACCTTTCAAAAAACCGGCCAAGTGCGAGTCGGACTCGCGCACCGAGGGTTCCGTACAAACACTTTCCATCCCTAAGTGGTTAAGTTAAGTTTGCACCTGGTATGTATAGCGCCCCATATAAATTAGGTGCAAAGTTAGGTATTAAAATATAAAAAAAAAAAACTACTTACTAGATCTCGTTCAAAACAATTTTCGTTGGTAGTTTTTATAGTAATGTTGGTATTTTTTTATTTTTGCATCAAAATCTTAATGCGGTTCACAGAATACATCTATTTACCAAGTTTCAACAATATAGCTCTTATAGTTTCGGAAAAAAATGGCTGTGACATACGGACGGACAGACAGACGGACAGACGGACAGACGGACAGACGGACAGACTGACATGACGAATCTATAAGGGTTCCGTTTTTTGCCATTTGGCTACGGAACCCTAAAAAGCAGAACGAAAGCGTACATACAGTGCATCACTGGTCGAAAGGTTAACGTTGGAAATTATGATTCTGATTCTGATTCTGATTCTGATTCTGATTCTGATTCTGGACCGGTAATCCAAAGATACCGGGTTTGAGGTTGTGGACCACGTATGACCGCAATTAAATTTTTCTTTACGTGTTGATCTTTTTATCTATATAGCAATTAAATTAAACTTACATTCAGATGCAAAATCTTAAAAGGAAGGCATATTTTTATAATTAGGTATACAGCTTAAATAGTTTTATTATATGTTCCTTACATCTACCCTACTAACCTTATACACAGTGAATGTAAAGTACTAACAGTTCGTCAGCTAGGTATTTATTCACGGCACAGTATTAAGACAGCATGCACAACTCCTTATAGCACCAAATATAAAAACAGGAGGCGTAAAGATGTTGTTTGCTCCTATAACATGCAAGCAAAACACGCATTTTCTACACGATTGTTCATATTTCTGGGACCATTTCTTTACAATAGATTAAATGCGATATTGGTCCTATATCCACTTAGCTTCGCTCAATGTAAGAAAACGCTTCGTGAGTCACTACAAACTATGAAGTACGAAGATACAGAGAACTTACTGGATGTCATTAAATAAATCATTGTTTAATTTAGTACTTCAGTGTAAATTTTAGTATATAAGCTACAATAAGATTATTGTAATATAGGTGAATATGTACTTAAATTAAATAATGTAAAGGTTTTCCTATTGCCTGAAACACAGGGGGAACCCTAGTTCAGGTTATGCAATTTGGGAATTTATTTGTTTTTTAAGTATAGAATTTGCCGTTACCTCCCTGTACATTATGTTTTTTCAATAAATGTATTTGTACTTTGTATTTGTACACCGCCATTGAAAATCAGGGTAACGTTTTAGCGTGGCAAAAAGCTCATTAAAGAAGGGGTCACCGCCCTTCCAAGCTATTTGCTGTATTTTTTTGTATATTTTTTTATAAACTTTCTTTCTTTTAAAATTGTATAATGTAATTTGCGGAACCTTGTTATTTAAACCTTTCTTTCATTATGATGCCAGATGTAAGGTGAACTGATAATGTAGTCTCAGTACATTTTAGTCGATTTATGTTATAAAATTTACTGAAATGACGGATGTCACAATTTAAGTCTGGAGAAGTTAAGAAATTGCCATAAATCAAATATCAGCTGTCACTCTGACTATTTTTGTAGTTGTGAAATGGGAAAAAAGCAATAATTATATATTATATCTCTCTGATATATCGTAGAAATTTCCGAGATGGCGATAAACCCAATTCGCAAACTCGGTGCCTCAATTGTATTCGGCTCCATAGATATCAAGCTCAAACTTGAGTAGTACGGTGAAAATGACAGTCTATGCAGCTCGAATCACAAGCGTTTTAATGACAGTTAAAGGCGATATATACCTGAGATATACTTCGTCATCGCTTATTTGGTAATATCTCAAAGTACTTTCGAATTAGCGCCCTGGATGTATGTAATTTGTAATAAATATCAAAACATACCTTTGAAGCAACTTCATGCCCACCTGACCAATAGGTATCCATCTAAAAAATATAGTAGGGTAAATACGCGAATTCATTCGTTCGTGAGTGAGTGAGATAGGTTACATTATAGGTATGATGAGATTTCTTTTTGACAATATCAATCGATCCTTATTTTTATGAGACTAACTCCACATTAGACTGCTCTAAAAGTTAAAGAGACGTTAATTTGTGTGTTGGTTGGTACTTATATTTTTGTGAAGAAAATGAGCAATTTGGCATTTTGGTCGTGAAAACTTTTTCACCCCGCTTAAGTAGATACATGTTGCTTTAGTAAATTATGGGGATTATGAAATCAATTTCGAGCTTGCTCTTTAATTCAGTCTTCAAATTCGAGTAGGTACCTTTAAAGAATTATATTTCAAAGTATGCAATTTTTTTTCGTTTATGACCTCGGTACTCCGTTATTTTATGAACCGTTTTCGAAAATGGTTCTTTTCAAAAATTGTTCAAATCCTTTAAAACACTTTTTTAGACCAAAACTGTGCTAATGCTAAACGAGACTAGAAACATGAGTAATCCTATCGATAAATATTGAAACAAAGTTAATTATGAAATTCTTTTTTATGTGATCCACTGAAAACTTAGAAGGACTCGAACCCGCGACCCTGCGTTTCCTGCGTAGTTTTCACAATTGAGTTATCATATCGTTACGTCAATCACACCAAATCTGATTCCATAAATCTACGCTACTAGAGCGCCCTATGCATCATATGTTTTTTGTTTATTGATCAAGCTCAATAGCCATACAGCCTGACAAAAAAGAGTAGAAATTAAAAAGTGACAATATTGTAGCGTCGTCCCCGTTTTTAGGGTTCCGTACCCAAAGGGTAAGAACGTGACCCTATTACTGAGACTTCGCTGTCCGTCCGTCCGTCCGTCTGTCACCAGGCTGTATCTCAAGAACGGTGACAGCTAGACAGTTGACATTTTCACAGATGATGTATTTCTATTGCCGCTATAACAACAAATACTAAAAATAAAATAAAATAAATATTTAAGGGGGGCTCCCATACAACAAGCGGGATTGGTTGCGTTAACTTTGCACCTCATTGGTATGGAGCGCTATACATACCAGGTGCAAACTTAACCACTTAAGGATGGAAAGTGTTTGTACGGAACCCTCGATACGCGAGTCCGACTCCCACTTGACCGGTTTTTTTTTCGATTGATTTGAAAAGGATGACACTTATGGTCTGTGGGATGACACTACAGTATTGCCACTTTTTTATTTCTACTCATTTTTCTCATTGTGATGACTGTGTCTAGGATGTGCGTTACACGACTCCTAATTCCAACACTTTTATACAACTGTGCAAGGACTGCGAGAGAGATGGCGCTATTCCTATCTGTGTTTTTTCTTTCTCGCACACCGCTAACCGTTGTGCAGCTTACGCTGCTATTACACCTTTCTAAATTACTCACTGTCGAGAGGGATGCAGCATTATGCGAGACACGTATGGAGATAGCTCCATATCACTCCTTCGTATTGCTGCGTCCCTCTCTTCAGTGACTAATTTAGGAAAGTGCAGCTGCATTATGCGATACAATAGTGGTTGAGACTTACTCCAAAATTTGGTGGTTTATATTCCTAGAAATTATAAAGGAAAATTTAAGGAAACTTACTTTACATAGAAAACTCTCGTGAGTGTCAGACACGTTCAAATACATATGAAACGGCATACATATTATCGCTCGACATATTTCGAATCGGTGCACGATTCACCATCAGGAGCACCGATCAGGCGGTTAGTCGAACACGATTTCAATTAGAATTTTGTACGACGTTGGTAAACCCGTTTTATGTGTATTTTAATAGTTACTATTAAAAATTGCCCACAATTTTTATCACATTCGCGTTAACAGAAAACAATCTTCTCTAAACTTAAATAGGTAAAAACTAACCTAAATAAACATTTTAAAATGCCCTTGACACACGTATAGCTGGTCATCATAAGACATGCGTTCAATGAGTGATAAAGAAAATACTCATAACCACTAACTTTGAAATTCTTAGCTTCTACATATTGGCTGAGATCTTGTCACTTGTTGAAGACTACGCTGGCTCGGTCACGTTCATCGCATGGACTCGGAGAGACTACCACGCCAAGTAATGCTGGGTCAGATAGCGGACGCAAAAAGACCTGTTGGGCGTCCAACTTTAAGATTCAAGGACTCCTGCAAGCGGGACATGAATAGTTTCGGTATTCGGACAGACGGGTGGGAAAAACGCGCTGAGATGAGACCTGAATGGCGTCATGACATTAAAGTCGGAACATCAAAGCATGACGATGACTGGCTGGAGAACCTTAAGCAGAAAAGTCTTCGTCGTGCTCTTCCACCTCCTGCGGACTCGCGTTTTGTGTGCGATCGATGTGGCAAGAAATGCCGCGCTGCTATAGGACTCTATAGTCATCAACGGCGATGTGGGAACCCGTAAACCCACAAGTGCTGCAACAAACATCTACAACAGATGCTGTGGCCAATGATGATGTCACTTGTTCCAACTAAACAAAACCGTCTTCACCATAAGGGCACACGGGGCCCGAGCCCAGGGCCCCCATTCTCAGAGCGCCCCGAATGACCGACAATTTCTCTCACACAATAAATGGTTAAACTTAGTAAAGAAATGTTATTATAATTCGCTTTTTTTACTTTCCAAAAGGGCCCCAAATTCTTGTGTGCCCAAGGGCCCCAGCCTAGTTTAAGACGGTCCTGCAACTAAAGCTGATCTTGAAACCACTAGTCCTATTTCCACCAAACATAGCTAAGAACCATCTCGACGGACAAGTCTTTCGATTAAAGCCTGACCAGAAATATATGAACATTGTCAAGAGGGCGCTATTTATAAGATTTATATGGCCACAATTTTGCAACCAATCGCAACCCACTATAATGACATTAGTTTAAGTACCTGTCAGTTCTAGTATATTAACCTCGTAATATCATTTAATGGAATGCACTCTTTTCCTGACTGTTTTTCGTGTAGTAAACACGTGTTAAGCTTTATTTATAATCTTACGTTCACGGCTATGAATGGTTTTCGGCATTTTCTTTGGATACTTTTAAATATTTGTCTTTGAAAGAAACCACCACGGATGACATTGACATTGTTGACAAACCATCATAAAATTATTGCCAGTGTAATAAATTAGTCCCAGTGAAATTCCGCAATATGGCGCATCCTCATATATATTTCTGGTCAGGCTTTAAAAAAAACACTCAAATTATATATTACCTACACAACCTACACAACACAAATAGATACACGTGTTAAACTTATATAAACTCTTTTTCGCCAGGGGTTAACAAATCATAGGGGTTCTAATTAGCCCGACAAGTGTCTGAACTTTTGTTTATTAACATTTATTAATTAAAAGGCCTTATTCCTTTTAAATTTTTTTTTTCATATTATGACAAATATATTGCTAATTTCAACCAACTTTTTGAAATGAATAATACGTTTCCCCGAGTTCTAGGTAGTAACATAGCTATTTCATGCTTTAATTGCGTGCAGTCGGAAATAAGTTGAAAAAACTAATTTTCCGCGCGAATTTTGTTAATTTCGAGAAGTTTTTGAAACAAAATTTATCAATGAAAAATTCAAACTGTAGGTTTCCAATATATACCAATAAATCCCAATAGCCCTGTTCTAGGTAGTAACATCAATAATATGTTTAATATGTTAAGAAACATGTTTGATTATAGAGAAAAATGTCTAAAACGATCAGCATTTTAAAAGGAATAAGGCCTCTTAACTTCTTTCAAATTTAAATTTATTTATTTCAAATTTATTTATTTTCAAGTAGTTTACAAAGTTGTCGAACCCTCCTTTTAAGTTAGAAACTTGTATTAGGAGGAATTCGCTCTTTCATCTAAGTTGTGCTTATGTTAAAAATAATATATCTAAACATAGTTATAGTACTTTATCCTTAGAGATAAATTGAAATTATTTAAATTAACAATTTAACAAGTAGGTAACAAACATGCTAAATTACATACGTGCATAAGAGGCTGCAATTTTAAATTTAAACATACATTTATCAAACAATATATTTATTACAATGGAAAATAAATTAAAAATATACATACTAAAACTTAAAATTAAAAAGAATCCCCAGTACTGAAGCCGTCTGAGGCATCTTCCCTAGCACGCTCGCCGCGTTTTATCAAACAACAAAATTTTGGGTTATGACATGAGCAACTCAATGTCATCATACTTTTTACTTTTAAGCCAGGTTGTTATTTGGTTTTTACACTCTATAGGTTGTTTCTTTGAAGGGTAGAATATGTGTTTTAAGGGGAAAATACCGCTGCTAATTTTTCCATACAATTTGTATAGGTAGTAGGCGTCCGTTTTTGTCCAAATCCTCTACAAACGCTTAGTACACAAATTCTTTAATCATTTGCACAAAAATTAAAACGCTTCGACAAAGAACATTTATATCCCATTCAGTTCCTAAATTTTGGTAAAGTTTAAGTTTTAGACGCGGAGACAGACGAGAAAGAATACTCGATTTTTATAACCCGGCTACGTTACGTTTGGACCTCATTTGTATCCGACGCCATGGTTACCAGGTGCAAACTTAACGTATACTGATAATATAGGAAAATGAGCAGTGATAATATCCTCTTCATTTATTGCTCTTGTCACAGACCACACCAGGTATATTGTGAAAGGTGACATGACATAAATAAAAAAAAATCACCTTTTTTTTCGGATACCATGATGCTCGGTGAACCTTAAAATATATGAAGTAAGTATTAGTAGTATTTTTTTCGTGCATCACATAAAAATATATAAGGTTTACTCGGGTAATTCCGAATGGCGGGCAACACCTCTTACTGTAGAGTATCTAAGGACACTTCCTTAGATACTCTACAGTAAGAAGTGTTGCTAGCGCAAAAAATGTTACCCCGTTTATTAGATATCAGTAATTTTCGGAATTACCCGCTATTCGGAATTACCCAAGTACACCTTACCTATTAAGTATTATTATAAGAATTTGGTTAGGATCTTGTACATAGATTGGACGAGGGCGGCGCAAGACCGATCGTTATGGAGAACTGTGGGAGAGGCCTTTGTCAAGCAGTGTACGTCTATCAGCTGACATGATGATGATTATGAATTTGTATTATTAAAAAAATATGGTATTATGATATTACTAAAATCGTTGCATTTCATTTCATTTCATCTCATTTAGTTTCATTTGATCTCATCTCATTTAGTTTCGTTTCCTTTCATTTCGTGTCATTTCATTTCACGATTTCATTTCACATCACTTCATTTCATTTTAGTTTACTTTATTTAATTTCATTTCACTCCATTTCAATTTAAATAATGTAACGTTTTCTAAAACGATAAAGTTCCTAAGCTAACCTAACATAATTTATTGTAATGTAACCTAACTCGTCGAACAATTTAGGAGTTCATTGATTTGAAAAGAAATAAAGGAATATAAAGAAACGTGTTATTATCAAAAGTTGCATTATTATACGTTAGGTCAAGAAACGTTATATCGTCGGGCATCATGTTAACCTGTTATATTAGGCGAAAAACGTCCAATGTGCAATAATAGTAGTTTTTATACTCGCGTACTTTAATCTGTCAATATAATTTCACAGACAATATCACAATACTCGTAACGCACTTTTTAATCCTGTACCAAAATTATAAACACTATGGTACCCTCTACAGAACTTTAATACTTGTATTCATAAGACATCGCTCTACTTTAATAATTTCAAAAATAGAACATCAGCATATTTGATTTAAGAAAAAAGCACGCTACTGTTCACTGATTGGTTGAAATGATATGTCAAAAAATTTAACCAATCACGATGCACCCGCCATGTCCATCGCGATCATGTTTTTTTTAATAGGTCACTTTTAGTTGAACAAAAAAGGTTGCATCAAAAATAAAAATTCATAGTGGGGAATGACGATTAAAGTAAAAAATGTTTTTCTGTGTTTTGCTCGTATAAAATGTATTGTATGCATTAGTTACACAATTAGGTCTTAAAATCTCGTACCGTACTTAGGCCACTCGGCAAGCCTCGTGACCTAAACGCGGTACTCGACTTTAAGAACCTTCATTGTGCAACGATTGCATAGAATACCATTATGCAATCGTTGCATAATGAATGTTCTTAAAATACGAGTGTTTTAAGACCTAATTATGCACAGTTGTATACACTACTTTATGACACATATTCATCATCATTATCATGGATTTTCTTTTATGAAGATATGAAACACAGTCCACCGTCAGTCAGTCCGTGGAGCAAATACATGAAGTGACCTCGCGCCGCGGGGCGGTCACCATAACAGTATCATATTTCAATGTTTTTTTAATAGAATCTTTGTATAGATTCTCTTTTCATGTGGAAATACTTCATTTTATTTTTATAAATATTGACACCAAGGTAAATTATGGAAGAAAAATGTAATGTGATCCACTGCAATGTAAGCAAGACTCGAACCTGCGACCCTGCGCTTTCGGCGTAGTGCTCTCCCAACTAGTAGGTTCATATTTGATAGTAAATTATTAATTTAATGTTAATGTGAGCGGGGGTTATGGGGCTGTTATGAAATAGCATCTCTGATTCTATAGTATCTGAACTATAGTAATTTAACGCTATGGATGTAGATAAACCTCTTAACAATTACTTAAAAATATTGAGTAAATTTAGTTCAAATGAAAAACTTACTTTTTCTTCATCGGGGCTGGATTTTCCAAACACCTAAATTAAAAATTTAAAACACTCCCAACATGAGTAGCTGGTTATCATGGGACCCTCATTCAATAAGTGATAAAGAAAATGCTACTAAAACTGAACATAACTACAAAATTTGGAATTCTTGGCTTCAATATTGGCTGAGATCTTGTCCCTTATTCCAATTAAAGCCAAATGTCTTGGAAACTCCTGGTGCTATTTCCACTAATGTAATAAAATATGAGGAGTATACCGAACGCATACTATCTCTCGCCTCGCGGCCACGTGACTCGGCCCTTCGGCCCTCGGTCAAACTAAAATACTAAATTTTGTTTGTCCGATATTTTCCGAAGTTGACCGAATTTTCGGACTCTGATTTAAGATTCATATTTGTGTCCCAAAAACCCCCCAATACCGAGTTTCAGGCCCCTAGCACCGATTTGAAATTTTCGAAAAAAGTCGCCATTTTGTTTTTTTTCCACGACTGTACTCAGGTGGGGGCCCCCTATGACATTTGGTCGAGCACCCGCTACCTGGCAGGCATTATTAAGGTTTTTTTTTTTATTTAAATGGGCTACGCAGTCGTCCTTGCACCACAAGCTGCACCTCTAGCACAACTGTGCGTGTTTCTAGCGCGAGAAATAATACCTATCTCTTTCTTCGCTATACTGTAAGAAAGTGACAGGCAATGCTTTGTGCACGACAAGAGTCGCAAAGCGGAGTTGTCCTAGACGGGCACAACTGTGACACGCGACTACCTGTCACTTTCCTTTCAATACCGTGCGAGCAAGATGGATGATGCTGAATCGCGCGATAAGCGAAGTTGCGGTAAGATATGCTAGCACAACTACGCTTCGCGATTCTTGTCGCGCGATATAGCATCGCCCGTCACTCTCTCACAGTACAGCGAAGAAAGAGATAGGTATTATTTCTCGCGCGAGAAAGATTCGAGTGGCAGTTATGCCGGAAGCACACTTGAGTTTCCATTTTTATGAATATGTCTTAATACATAGGTACTTATTTTTCAAAGACTAATTGGTCAAATTACTATTAAATGAATACATACACTTTTAAGGCTGCTAGGTGATGGTGGCAGCTATGAAATTAAAAAAATGGTTAATTAAACATAACTTTACATCAAGGCTTTTTAAAAATACTATATTCAACTAATTGATACAAAGATAAAAGCTTAAAGAAAAATTTAAATGAGTTACCTGGTGGAAAAGACCGAGAATCGAACCCGGTCCAGCGCGTTAACCTTATTGCCTACCCAACTCCCAAGAAACCTCGATTTTTTCCTTATGACTTTTGTGTCGATATTTGCATTGTTTATTTTAAAAGGCTTTACACCTACTTCATTTATCAATAAAAAAATAGTATATCTTAAAATCTAAAAACCGCGATCTTCACACTTAAAAAAAATAAACAAACAACCAGATTCTTATCATAAAGTGAAGTCAATTTTGGTTAGCTACTGGCTAAGTTTCGCCTGTGTACGCATCTGTCACAACGTCAACGGTCACAAGCGAAACGTCTCTACGATTGGTTCGTAGACACGCACACATAAAACCAAAACCAGCTTCCTCTTTTGCAAAGGTGTTGTAGCAAGACTGTCGTTCTAGGCGTACTAAAAATAAAGTGTAGAAAAAATAAAAACTTAAAAATCTGTAACCACAAACCAGGTTTCTGGACGTGATATTGTAGGTATATTTTTTTTTAAAGAAGTATTCAAACGTACATATGATTTTAGCCGGCCAGACCAGATCGCCCTTTATTAGCGTGCGTTGATTGGTTCAGAAATCAGAAATCAGAAATCATTTATTGCTTGATTGTGCGATACAAAGCAGCTGGAACAAAACAGTTGGAGAGTGTCACAATCTACCGTCTTACGGCATACAATATTTACATTAATTATATTATATTAACATTATATAGCTACATGTTTAGCACAAATTAAATAACACATAAATAAATCCATTCAATGTACCATCGCAGATTAAAACATATTACAATACAATTATAGTTACAATTAATTAAAATTTAATAATGAATAAGGAAATGTCAAAATCAAAATTAAAGATACAGAATAATAAGTACAAACGATTGAAATTATACACTTTAATTGAAACAAAACAAATATTTAGAATTAAATTACAATAAAACACTGTCATTACATGTCATTTTAAAGAAATAATCATTCAAGGAATAAAAGCATTCATAAAGCAAAAACTTTTTCAGCTTAGTCTATTTTTTATCGTGGGCCAGGCATCAAGAAGTGATTGACGCGCCTGCTGCCTTTTTAGACGAATTAACAATTGATTTTGATCAAGCAGAATAAAAAATTGGGTTTTAGAACTGGATTTTATTTTTGCTCCTCTTTATGGAAGAGGATCGCGCGGCAAAAAGAGCATACTTGGGGCAACCAACCGGTTGACGACCGGTTGGTCGTCCCAGGTACCGCTGGGGAGACGTGGTGAAGGTGGATCTGCGTAAGCTTCAAGCCGAAAACTGGCAAGAAACTGCGCAGGATCGGGACAAGTGGCGTACTAGTTCTCGTTTCAGAGGCTAAGATCCTGTTTAAGTCACTGAGCCAAAATAGTTAGTTATATAACACAATAAAACAACAGCAACGCAATATAACAGTAGCTATTCAAAGTACTTTTGAAATAATTACAATAGTTTTGACTTAATTCATTGCAAAAATGCTATAATGATAAGAAATGATTTTTATTTTTTTTCTTAATTCTCCCATGGTTTACAAGAATGCGACTCATACCACTGAGTAGCAGATACATTTACCTACATACCTAGCCCTATTTCGTTTGTGTACGCCGTGGGTCATATGTCCGAACAAAATGCCCAATGACCTTTGCAAACTTCTAAAATATATAAGCTTGGTACTGTCAGGATGTTATACTTTTTGAATAATGGCTTACATGTTTCTGATGGTTTTTTTCCCCCTAACGCCCTGATACACTTTTTCTGCGCGACAAATATCCGCTGTATACTAGTTGAATTTCCCCACAATATCAACCCATAGCGTAGAACAGAAGAAACATAACTATGATAAACTAGCAGCGCGGCTTCCTCAGAAGCGATGAATCTCAGTTTTTTGAGAGCATAGATAAATTTATTGATTTTTATTTATTTATTTATTTATTTATTTATTTATTTATTTATTTATTTATTTATTTCTTTATTATTTACATAGCTGTCCTTACAGGCTAACCTAATTCAACAGCATGGAATATTTAACAAAGATACACTAATCACAACAACACTACACATTATCCGTATTACACAAAACATACAGTGCGGCCCTTGTGAATTCGTTCAAAGAACAAAAGAAAAGGTCTACAACAGTAGCAACTCGATTGAGAGTGCGAAGAGCTCTGGTAAAGGGTGCCTGGCGCAGCAATTGCGTTCTGGCTTGCGGCTCGGCGAGCAGGCTGGGTCGCCGCCGTCGCCACACGTACCTCTGCGGGACGTACAAACCAACCTGCGCCAGGACTCCCGGATTAAACAATTTGCCCCGTAATAACTTAAAGATATACGAAGCCAATCCCAATTTCCTTCGGACTTCCAGTTTATTGTATCCCACCATACCCAACAAAAATAACGTGGGGTACATGAGCGGGTAGAACGGGTACACTCCATACATCTTTAAGTACAAAAATCTAATAAATTTATTCTGTATGCGCTCCACCATCAGTCTATATTTAGACTCACGCGGGCTCCAGATGACTGCGTTGCATTCTAGATGACTTCTTACTAACGCCTCGTATAAGGCTCGTATTGCATTAATATTATTAAAGCCTTGCGATTGGCGCATTACAAAACCTAGGTTTCTGAAAGCTTTCTTACAAACCTGAACAATATGGTCACGATACGTAAGATCAGCTTTCATCAGCACTCCTAGGTCTTTTACCTGATCAAGTCGCTGCATCAAAGTGCCCTCGAGCATGTATTGGTAGTAATGAGACTACATCTACTTGTTGCTTCCAATTTAAATTTTCGTCAATAACAATTCCTAAGAAATTTGTATGTGGCACTTGCTCAATTCGTTCTTCACCCAGAATTATATTTAATGTAATGTTTTTATTACTATTTTGTGCAACGAATTGAACCAGTTTAGTTTTTGACGCATTCATGTGTAAACCATTACTCTTAAGCCAGTTTGAAATGTCACTCAACGTTGTATAAATATTTTCTATTAGCTCATTCTCACTTTGACCTTTGATGACAACGGTTGTATCGTCCGCAAATAGCAGACAACGATGCTTAATGGACATGGAAAGGTCATTGACATACAGCAGAAATAAAAGAGGTCCTAAGATACTGCCTTGTGGCACCCCACTTTGGTTTATCCTTGGAGTAGAGTCAACAATTTGTGCAGTGTTATTTGATATAGATGTACTGCTAATTCTCGTTACTTGCTTGCGACCAGATAGATAGCTTACTAGCCAACTGTATGCCGGGCCTCTTATACCATATTTATCTAATTTTTTTAACAGTATAGAGTGATTTACAAAATCGAATGCCTTGCTTAGATCCAAAAACAAGCCTACTACCATATTTTTAGCATCTAATGCGTCAAGTATGTTTCTAACCAGATGAAAAGCAGCATGTGTAGTAGATTTTCCTTTACGAAAACCATTTTGTTCCGGGCATAGAATGTTATTCTTGTTTAAAAATTTTAGGATTCTCGAAAACATAGCTTTTTCGAAGACTTTAGATATGACAGGCAAAAGTGCTACAGGCCTGTAGTTGTTTTTGTTGAACCTATTACCTTTTTTGAATAATGGCTTAATAACTGATAACTTTAACACACTTGGGAAATGCCCCTGTTCTAGTGATAAGTTTATAACATGAGCTAATGGTGTGACTATATTTTTAGCAACAGATTTAAGTATCTTGCTATTTAAATTGTCAAACCCTGCTGAATTTGTGTTCCGGAGAGATTTTATAATTTTCTCAATTTCATATGGGTCTACAGGTTCAAGAAATATTGTTTTGTTTAGACTATCTAAGGAACTCACGTGGTTTTGACTATCCGCACCATTTTGGGTAATATCGATGAAAAAATCATTAAAGGCATTGGCGATTTCATGTGGTTCAGTCAACAACCTATTCTCATGTTCAATGGTATGGATATTTACTAAGTTTCTAGTTTTCCCTGTGTTAGTTTTAATAATGTCCCAAGTAGCTTTTCCTTTGTTGTCCGCGTTGCGCAAAATATTTCTGTAATGTATTTTTTTGGCAGTGATAAAACAGCTCCTTAAATGGATAGAATATATCCTAAATTGAATCTTGTATTTCCCAGATATGTTTTTATTCTTGTAATATCTGAACCTCAGCAAACGTTTTGTTTTACAACTATTCCTTAACCCTCGTAACCCATGGCATATTTATTTTATTTTTCGTTTTACGTATTTTTATAACTGGGAAACACAGATTAAAAAATAACAAAATTGTGTCATGTAACAACTGGAACGAATCTTCCGCATTTGATGATGCCAATACATCGCTGAAAGATAAGTTGCTAATACATTGTTGAAACTTTCTCATATTATCTTCACAATAGTCTCTCTTATAAAAAAAATCAGTAGTTTTATCCATGGATGGGACATCTTGTGTGATTTCTATGGTTTGCGCAGTATCGTGGTCAGACAAACCGAGACGATGCGTTTTCCCAGTGACCTCATTGATATTGCTTAAGATGTTGTCAATACATGTTTTTTGACGTGTGGGCTCAGTAATATGGTAGGTAAAATTATAATTAGCAAGAAGTTCTTCCAGTTGAGTCCTCTCTTTGCTCTTACTCAAAAAGTCTATGTTGAAGTCCCCTGCTACTACAATCTTTCCATTGTGACGGCTTACGATTAAAAATAGTTCGTCAAGAAGTTTAAAGAAGCTATGTATATCAGAGTTTGGAGTACGGTATAAGCACACCACTATGATATTTAAAGTCTTTATTTCAATACCACTTACCTCAAATACCCTTTCTTTTGTGAGGTGGGTAATTGAAGTCAATATGTCGAAATCTAAACTCTCCCTTATTAATATACAAGTACCGCCTCTTTTGTTTTCCCTAGAGTAAGAGGCTGCTAGTTTGAAGTCGTTTATAGACAAATAGATTTCATCACCTTTCTTGATAAACGTTTCGCTAAGACAAACAACATTCACATCCGTATAATTTTCACCTAGTTCCAGAATTGCGACTTCTAATTCCTCAGTTTTATTGAGTACACCAGCAATATTTTGATGAAGTATCACAAATGGTTTTTCCCCTTTATGGACGAAAAAAAAGTGGTTTTTAGTGTAATTTTGGAAAATAGTCAGTAATTGTTCTTTTTTCCCTCATCGGTTTTGGTTCATTTACTTTAACTTGTTTTTCCTGTTCTTGTATTTTCCTCTTAAAGTAGAATGGAATAGTTCCTCTAACCGGTATCTCGATAGACGAACCTTGGAGTTTGACGTTTTTTTGGTCTACAATTTTGAATTGCAAGAACTGAGTTGTGTACTGAATGTAGTCGATCGCTGAATTAATCTTAGAACGTATAAAACTTAAATATGCAGCTCTTGACTTAAAATAAGTAGGGGTATCGATGAATTTACAATGTTGAAAGTTTTGAGTAACCAATTTTATATTGTTATTCAACAGTTTCTCATTTAGATGAGGATTGAACAAGACAGGTATTCATAAACATTATTTACATTTGATAATTTGTCTAGTGCGATACCTAAATGTGTGTTTAATTTAACTGGGTTATTCGAAGATTTATCGACTGATGAAATCAGTCACGCGTTGAAGGAGTCTTAAATATAAAAAAGTTACATGCACCACAGAGAATCAAAATCGTCGTGTTCGAAATTCAAATGACTTTTGCACGCTAGCGGATAGAATAGACTTTTGCACGCAGATTTCGCCCTATAAACGGAGGTTTTCCGAGCGAGTGAGGTGAAAAGTGGATTTGTTGTTGTTGTTGTTTAGGTACTTTATTTTTACTGCATGACGGATGGACAAAATGGATGAACACTTTGGAACCATTTTCATTGTCTGTCATCCACTTTCAATCCGCGTTTGGCTCGGTTGGTAGACACCTGCCTACTGAGTCGGCGGTCCTGGGTTCGAATCCCGGCTGGGGCAAATGTTTGTGCAAAATATTTGTTCTTGGGTCATGGATGTTATCTATATATGTATTTATATATTATGTATATCGTCGTCTAGTACCCATAGTACAAGCTTTGCTTAGTTTGGGACTAGGTCGATTTGTGTATGATTGTCCTTTAATATTTATTTATTTATTTATTATTATTTTAATGATAAAACTCTTGATCGTTGAAATATTAGAAACTCTAGAACGGAGCATGCTTTATTTTTTTTAACTTCTTGTTCGCAAAACTGGAAATGTTATCACAGAATAAAAATACATCTTACGTACAAACTTATATCTTACACAAGGAAATGACGACCGACTATTCTCAAAACTAAACGAGATTTTCCCTTTTAATAACAATGAAAGTCGGATACAGAATATATATATGCCAATTATTTAATAGTATCGTAGCGATTTTTATGGGTAAAATTAAATATACATTTTAAAATAAGAAATTATTCGTAAAAAGTTGGCGTGGGATACTTAGAATCGTTACGTAACAGAACACGACGTTCCAACAGTTTTTAGAATGGCGTTCTAAGAACAGATTCGGTTATACGCCCACACTAAGTCCCACTTACTGGTAGTGAGGTCTAATCTAAACAGCCCAATACAGTTCAAGTCATGAATAAAAAAAAAAAAAATATCAAGAACCTTCCGATTGATTGCCGTGAATAGTGAATATATTTGATATATAATCCGTATACATTGTGTTGTTTTTAATGTTTAGAACAGAGTTTTAGATTACAATAGGCTACTTGACCCATTTTTGAAATATACCACTATACGGGTATTTGTATTTGATACGGTTAATATGTATTTTACTAGCACTAAAAAATAGTACATTACATCAGAGGCCGGGAAAATGAGGATTTCCGGCCAAGTAGGTATATATGGCCGAGCGAGCGTGCGAGCGAGGCCGGATAGTGATACGAGGCCGGGAATCCGTTTTCACGACGAGACATGTATAGTGCTTTTCTCAAACATACAATGAAATAAAAAAATATACTTCAAAGAACAACATTTTATTAATAGACAAATAGGACATTTTAGTCTAACAACCAACCTTTAAAAACAAAACCTGCTTTTTGTCAAACCAGCCAGCTGTGTGAATGACTTTGTTGTTGAAACCAAAAAAAAGGGGTGCGGTTCAATTTGCATAAAAACTTTTAGCATATTTTCAAAATGCATAATAAACACATTGCATAAAAACAAAATTTATAATTTTGTCAAGCATAATATTTAAACATCAGAACCATTAATAATCATAATAACATTCGTTATACGAGTAATGTTCATAAGTCATAATGTCACTTGGTATAACATTCATTCAGAATAATTATGAAAACTCATAAAAACACTTAAAATAATTATCAAGTTGCATAAATATCATACCTATCAAATAAGTCCTGAATAAAAAGTTGTTGTGAGCACTGAAATAGGTAGGTTATGGTTTTTTTTACCCTAAAAACGAAACTGCTCCCAGAGATAGGTAGGTTAGGGTTTTGTGCCCTGAAAACGAAACTGCTCCGAGAAATAGGTAGGTTAGGGTGTTTTTTTTTATGACCCTAAAAATGAAACTGCTCTAAGAGATAGGTAGGTTAGGGTTATTTTTTTTTATAACCCTAAAAACGAAACTGCTCCCAGAGATAAGTAGGTTTGGGATTTTTTTATGACCCTTAAAAGGTAACTGCTCCTAATTTGGCTCGGCAATGGGGAAGAATGTATAAGAAAAAAATATTATATTTTTTGGATGTATTTATTTAGGCAACATTTATGCTTTAAGTTATTATGAAAAAAGTATCCCACCAAAAACATTCTGTAAAAAATTAGCCAAGTCTCGATGGAGCTGCTTGTTTATCTCTAAAAAGTAATGAAATCTAGACAAAGTCGTACCAAGTCTAAGGTTCCTTACTGCGATTTCTTTATTATTATAGTTAATGTTGTGTGACTTGGCCGTTGAAGAGTACACAAGGGTACAACACCAGGTGCTCCATGACACCATTGCACCAATCTGTCCCCAGAACCGACCAACAACATTAACTATAATAATAAAGAAATCGCAGTAAGGAACCTTAGACTTGGTACGACTTTGTCTAGATTTCATTACTTTTTAGAGATAAACAAGCAGCTCCATCGAGACTTGGCTAATTTTTACAGAATGTTTTTGGTGGGATTTCACTTCTTTTTGTAGAAGCGTGGGCATATTGTTTTATAACAACCTGCTAATTCACTTTAGCAAACCTCACGAAATAATAAGCGAAATCAACGAAATGCAAATAATCCCTCCTAATCCCTAGCAAACGTTTCCGAGCGCAATAGAAGAATGTCGTAAACGACTGTAACGCGGCCGGTTGCCACTTCGCCATATAAGATTATCGGAAAAACAAACGTAGGCGCGTTTCAAAATACAGTTAGCGCCATCTAGCGACGTGTGCGGGTATCACCGCCACTCTTAGTCCAATGCATTATATTTTGACCAAATTTTGAGCGAAATTAATATTTTGGTGTAATTTGTTTATTTAATTTGTGTAATGTTCGAGTAGAATAAAGTTAATCGTTCGACTATTTGTTCTTGTAAACTTGTAAGGTAAGTATAAGTATAAAAGCCAGTCTAGTCTTATCCAGAGTTTTCCTTTAATTTTATTTATATGCGTATTAAAAGCAGAAGGGGAGGCATTCGCCCAGCGGGTACGTATTACAATACCGAAGTTCAAAATACCGAATTTCATAAGACCTATGGACGGAAGGCCGAAAATTAAAATTTCGAATGTTTATTTGACCGAAAGTTAAAATCCCGAAAGAACGTTTGATCGAAAGGATGAAATACCGAATATTATAATCCCGAAGACTGTAATCCCGAAGAATGAAATCCCGAAGACTGTAATCCCGAAGATTATAATCCCGAAGACTATGATCCTGCCTTAAGGTTGTAATCCGGAATATTATTTAAACTGTCGAGAATTATATTTCTGTAGTCTTACAGATTCTAATGTTTATTTTATACAAAGAATATTAACCTAAATTACGTAACCTACTTGCCTACTACTATACTTACTATTTATAAGTGAACTCTTCTGTGGAACCGATCTGCTCCGGCGCTGCGGGATGTGCAGCTCCTCCGCCCTAGTACGTTAGTACTCTTTATAATACTGTGGCCCAAGCGTTAGAAAGTGCGGGCATCAAGCGAGTCGCAGCAGCTGAGGCTGGTCGCCGAAGGTGACCAAAAAGCCGAAGCTGCGGAGGCGAGCGTTGACAGCTTCGGTTCCAGACAAGTTCGGTTCGGTTGGCGGTCCATGACAGAATATTTTATCATAATATCGAATATTTAGTGTCATAATTTCCCACTTTCCCGGACTCTTTCCTTTTCTTAATCGACTTGCCACAGAACCGAAGCTGTCAACCCCGATTCCACGTGGTCTTGTCTGCCCTACCCCTAGAGTGTATATAAAAGGCCGGAGGTGCGGAGGGAGGGCAGCCCCCGGCCGCCGTAAGAAGGCGAGCGTAGGTGCCGCATTTTCTTACGCTAGGGCGGAGGGGCTAAATATCCCGCAGCGCCGCCGGAGCAGATCGGTTCTACGGAAAAGTCAGATTAGTTTAGTGTCCTGACACTTTTAAAGTGCTCATTGACTATCGGGATTATAAAATTTCGAGATTTTAAACTTTCGATTTTCTGAAAATAGGTAATTTGAGCTTCGGTTTATCGAATATCGGCTTTTTGAACTTTCGGTATTTTGACCATCGGTATTTCAACTACTAGGTATTATGAACTTTCGGGATTGTAATACGTAACCCGCCCAGCTGTGGGACGCTATAGGCTAGATTAAATTAGAAGATGTGGGTACACATCTACTACGCTGGATTTTTTCAATGACAGTCGATTTTTTAATGTACCAATAGTAGAAGGGGGCATTACCATATCTCTAATACAGCTGAGACCAGCTGAGGGTTCTTCACCAAATAAATAATAAATAAATAAATATCAGACAACCTCACACAAATCGATCCAGTCCCAAATTAAGCTCTAGAAGGCTTGTGTTATGGGTACTAGACGACGATAGACATACTTATATAGATAAAGATATACTTAAATACATAGAACAACCATGACCCAAGCACAAATATTCGAGTTCATCACACAAATATTTGCGCTGGCCGGGACTCGAACCCGGGACCGCCGGCTCAGTAGGGAGGTGTCTACAAACCGAGCCAAACGCGTCGTCAAAATACTTCAGACCTTGGATTTTTGACATCAAATGAAGCGGCCCACTAAGTTGAATATTAAAATACTTAAACGGGTTTACTCACGTCGTAGAAGTCGAATAACGCTCGACATGTTTCGAATCGGTACGCGATCCATCATCAGGAGAGATGATCAGTCGCGACGGCAGCCAACCGAACACAACAACAAGTTGAATATTTTTTGTAAAGGCGGTATGTCGATCTCTAATAGTTTGGTTGGGCTCTTGTGTTTTCTAATCAGAGTACTCCAGATCTTCGATTATCCTAGTTTTTAGGGTTCCGTACCCAACGGGTAAAAACGAGACCCTATTACTTCGCTGTCCGTCCGTCCGTCCGTCCGACCGTCCGTCTGTCACCAGGCTGTATATCACGAACGGTGATAGCTAGACATTTGAAATTTTCACAGATGATCTATTTCTATTGCCGCTATAACAACAAATACTAAAAATAAAATAAAATAAATATTTAAGGGCTCCCATACAACAAACTTGTTTTATAGTACGGAACCCTTCATGCGCGAGTCGGACTCGCACTTGGCCAATTTTTATAGTTTTCGCTTTATGTGGCCATTAAACCCTAACTCTGTACCAAATTTCAGCTCTCTGAATTTATGGGAAGTACTAGTTCTTTACTGATGATCATGAGTGAGTGAGTGAATGAGTGAGTGTCGTAAATGCGAAACTTTGCTTTCGCGTAACTTCGGAACTAAATGACCTACAGACTTGAAATTTTGGATTTTAAGTATGTGATTATAGCTTACTGGATGACAAAAACTTCTGCGTTCTGGTCTTATCCAGAGGTGCTCAAATAGGGGCCTGAAAATGCGGCGAAATGGTTCCAGTAAAGGATGGTACGGCAGTGTTTGCTTCGCGCTCGACTTGGCGGGGGCACTGCCGTGCCCCCCGATGATATGACAATGGTATAGTATACAAAGTGACTATTATGCTATTAGTCTATTATGCAATTAAACTATTATAATTTTCGAAATTATGCAATTCGTTTGTATGCATTTTGTTTTTATGCTATATGATCACTTATGCAGGTTGAAATTATGCAATTCGTTTTATGCAAAATGAAAATTCGCAAATTGTTGTTATGCAAAACATTACACACCCAAAAAAAAGTTACTTTGCAGGCCTAGGCCTGAAAAGCAGTATGAAATCCCTTTACAGTCCTCTCGAGCTGTTGCACCCAAAAAGCGATACTTCCGAACCTATTATAAGGAACGTAAAGACAATATTTCATTGCATGTTTGAGAAAACGTATTTTTAATGAGCTAGAAAGCAAAATTTTATTAATTTTTAATAGAAATGTCATGAGCAGGCAAAAACGCCATCCACCATTATTGTCTTTAGCTTATTTGTGGCATGACGTAGGCGATCCCGTAAATGAAGACCAGGTATCTAGCACAACTGTGACGCGTGACTCTTTCTCACGCGAGACATATTACCTATCTCTTTCTTCGGAGTACTGTGAGAGAATGACGGGCGATCCTATGTCGCGCGACAAGAGTCGCGAAGCATAGTTCTGCTAGACAGGCTGTAATACACTGTCATCTAAGATGCAAATGACGTTCCTAGTTTTAACTAAAGTGTACTCGGATAATTTCGAATGTCGGGTAATTCCGAAAATTACTCTAGCACAACCGTGACGCGTGACTCTTTCTCACGCGAGACATATTACCTGTCTCTTTCTTCGGAGTACTGTGAGAGAATGACGGGCGATCCTATGTCGCGCGACAGAGTCGCGAAGCCTAGTGTGCTAGACGGGCTGTAATACACTGTTATCTATGATGCAAATGACGTTTCTAGTTTTAAGTAGTGTACTCGGGTAATTCCGAACATCGGATAATTCCGAAAATTACTAATATCTAATAAACGGGGTAACATTTTTTGCGCTAAGCAACACTTCCTCAGATACTCTTCTACAGTAAGAAGAAATGTTGCTAGCGTAAAAAATGTTATCCCGTTTATTAGATATCAGTAATTTTCGGAATTACCCGACATTCGGAATTACCCGAGTACACTTTATTTTATTTACTGGATTGGTGACGTCTCTATCAAGGGTGAAAATGTCGGACAGCGTTTAAGCATTTCAAAATACAGAATAAAAACATTTTAAATTACCTTTAGGTTTCCTATGTCAAATATTATCCATACTATATACTATATATACTTATACTATCCATACTAATAATATTATAAATGCGAAAGTGTGTCTGTCTGTCTGTTACCTCTTAACGCTTAAACCGCTGAACCGACTTAGATGAAATTTGGTATGGAGATAGTTTGAGACCTGGGAAAGGACATAGGATACTTTTCATCCCGAATAAATTTAGTGTTCCCGTGGGATGAGCGGGTAACACCGTGGGGCACAGCTAGTAAGAAATAAAGTCAACCAGCCTATAAGATGCCAGATGTTACAGGTACAAAGCTATCTGAGGGCTGTAGTAAGAATATATAGTTTACTCGGCTAATTCCGCATGGCGGGTAATTCCGAAAATTACTTATATCTAATAAACGGGGTAACATTTTTTTGCGATAGCAACACTTCTGACTGTAGAAGTGTATAGTATCTGAGGAAGTGTTGCTAGCGCAAAAAAATGTTACCCCGTTTATTAGATATCAGTAATTTTCGGAATTATCCGCCATGCGGAATTAGCCGATCTTATCTTATAAGATAAGAATGTACTTACTTTATGTATTTCCAGATCCTGATCAGAACAAAAAAAAATATCTTCTAAATTGTATAGGTAGTATAGTTTTCCGGGCCCAAAGATCTTAGGTCATACAATAAGATAATTTTTAGCCTACATTAAGCTCTGGGAAGTACGGAAGTCGTCATGGCGCCGCATACAAGTGAGGTGCAAAGATAACGCAACCGATCATGTTTGTTGTAACACTTTAGTAGTTTATGTGACTGTACATAATGAAGGGTATTAAACACGAGTGTGGGTTTATGAAACGCGCCGAAGGCAAGTTTCATAATAACATCACACAAGTGTTTTAATTCCTAATTATGTACAGTTACATACACTACTTTATCTAGCCACATATCATAGGCCTCCATAATGCATTCAGGAGTCGCACATTACGACAAATATTACCCGGTAATGGTGGTAATGAAGTTTTCTGGCAGCTGTCATATTTTTTTTTAAATCAGAGACAAACTAGAGTTGGCCCCAACTATCATATCGTTCGATATCTTACTTACGTGCGACATTTGTCAAATTTGATGCAAATTGACAATTCATTTCGAACTAAACGTCATCTCGACTGATATTAGAATAGAGGTCAAATCAAATTTCTTTGTTTTTCAAAGATGTTCGAGATTTGAATAAATAATACTATCGAAATCGATGTTATTATTTAGCAATAATAACATTTTCACAGATAAGAAATTGGTTCTAATAAAACAGTCTATTTTATGGTGGTTCTAATGTGCGGTTCTTGAACGCATCATGGAGGGTTTATGATATTTGGATAGATAAAAATATTTATTTTATTCTGTTTTCAGTATTAGTTGTTATAGCGGCAACAGAAATACATCATCTGTGAAGTGAAAATTCAAGTGAGTCAGTTTGTATGGTTTGACAGTAAATTTGCTTGGAAGCGTTAGCGTGGTTTGACTCTATCACGGTTCATGAGACACAGCCTGGTGACAGACGGACAGACAGACAGACGGACATCGGAATCTTAGTAATAGGGTTTTTAACCCTTAGGGTACGGAACCCTTTAAATTGACTTAGCTATTATTTTCCACCCCTTCACTTGTTATAAATATCAAAATATACCTCAGAATGAAGCCCTCGCGCAGCTGAATACGCTCCCATCTAACAAAAATAATAAGTATATTGATACAAAGGATAAATAAGAAGCTATAATTTTATGCGATCCAATGCTGTCCAAGTGAGATTCGAACCCTCGTTCTCTGTTTTTTTTTTTTTTTCGTCCCGCTTTCCAGCAAGTGTTAGAACAGCGTTACTTTCAATATGTTGATCTTAATTTGTGGTGATACCACATTTTTTATTTTTTATACAGATAAAAATTATAAGTATTAGGATAAGACGAGCTCGCAAAGCACAATGCAACATCTATCCTTTTCGCTCTTGTCAAAATGACAATAAGGGTTCAAAGGTACGAATTTCAGTTTCCATAAGCATTACATTACAGTAACGCAAAAAGAAACAAATTCAACCTCCTTCAAAAATAAACTGAAAAGCCAAAACTAATCCGTTCATATACCGCTTATATTATTATCACCTCTTGAAGTTCATGCCAAGTACCAAACACCCTCTTTCATACAAAAAAATAATATCGAAAATCTTTCTATAAATAGAGGGGAAAATCGGTGAACATACATACATTCGAACACTTTCTTTATTGAAGTCAGTTTGAAAAATGTCTCAGGCAATTTTTGAGCATAACAGAGAACCCTCGGTATTTTTAGGGTTTCGTACCCAAAGGGTAAAAAACGGCCCCGGCTCGCGAAGATGAGATCAGTATTTGTACGGAACCCTCGGTGCGAAATTCCGACTCGCAGGTTTTTTTTTATATTTTTTTAGTGGTACTTATAAGCGGTAAACTAGAGGTAGAGACGAGACTTACTCCCGGTCGGCTATACAGATGTCGCTGAAAAAAAAAATAGTTTAAGGATAATGGTGGCAAAAGACGCCTTATTCCTTATAAAATATATGACTAATATAATATAATTTCAACCAAATTTTTGAAGTGAATAATATTTTACTAAGAGTTCTAGAAAGTAACATACATAGCTATTTCATGCTATCATTGCGTGCAGTCGAAAATAAGTTCAAGAAACCAGTTTTCTGCGTGAATTTTGTCAAATTCGATTAGATTTTGAAACAAAAATTATAAATGAAAAATTCAAACTGTAGGTTTGAAATATGTACCAATAAATCGCAATGGCCTCGTTCTAAGTAGTGACATTGGTAATATGTTAAGAAACATGTTTGATCATAGATAAAAACATCTAAAACAATCAGCATTTTTGAGCGGATATGGAGCCTTAACAAACGGATCACCATATACCATATTTGAGTAAATAAAGCTTATTCATTCATTCATTCATTCATTCATTCATTCATTCATTCATTCATTCTTTCATTCACCAGATGAAAGGACTAACGTCCTTGGACACATGACATTAAGAGTTGTAATGCCGGCCTTTCAGGAGGGAGCTCTTTTCTTGATATAATGTGTAGGTAGGTATAACTGTTTTAATAGTACATTACTGAAGGCGCCGGTAAAGAACGGTGCTGCTCCAAGCGGAGTAGCATGTCTGGCACCAGCAGTGCAAAGGGTCCGTAGGACCCGCCAGCTTACCATGGGAAAAAAAAAGCCAGGAAAGAGGACTTGCCGGGTGATTAGGTATCGACCGGATAGTGATACGAAGCCGGCAAGCTCTATTCAGGGCTAGGCATGTATAGTGCTTTTCTCAAACATATGCAAAGAAATAAAAAAATATGCCGCTCAAAAAAATATAATTCAGCTAAAAAAATGAGAATTTAAATTTTTTTGAAATTTATAATTGAGCTGTTTACCCTGTTCATGAACACAGACGCCATGTTAAAAAAATCTTCCCGGCCTATGCCTATAATTTTGCATGAAATTCCTTTACAGTTAGTTCTCTTGAGTTGTTCCGCCGGAAACGTGATACTTCGAAGCCTGTTATAACGCACGTAATCATGACATTTCATTACATGTTTGAGAAAAGCCTATTAATGTCCAGAGAAAAGACGTTTTGAGTATGAGTTTCTTTTCGTCGTATATGCACACGTCTTAAAAATATTTTAACGTTAGAAAGGTTTTAAGAAATATATGATTAACATGACTCACCACTCCTACTACCGGGTTCCATCGTCGAGCCTAAAATGTAAAATAAATTGCTATATTTTTGTACCGTTTGTGGTAGACTCAAGGCCCATGGGGACCAGAGGCTCACAATTTGATTAATTCCCTTAAAAAAAACTCATTCGAACTACCTGAGATCCCAGAACTGGCGCGTTTCTCGGACAAAGGCTCAGTATTGCTGTGCAGCGGGGAAACGCCGCCAGCATCTTGGGATCATTTCCGCCAATGACCGACCTTAGGTAGGGTTAGGTCAGTTTAGGTTTTTAAGTTATTTTTAAAACAATGTAAATTTTTCATAAAGAAATAAAATAAAAAATAAATTGTAAAATTCTATCACAAAATATGATTTATCCATCATCAGTTGCTAGCGATGTCACTGTGGTGTCCTGAGGCACGGGACTTTAATTAAATAAATAAATAAATATTAAGGGATAATCTTACACAAATCGACCTAGTCCCAAACTAAGCAAAGCTTGTACTATGGGTACTAGACGACGATATACATATTATATAAATACATATGGATGACAATTGACATCCATGACCCAAGCACGAATATTCGAGTTCATCACACAACTTCTGTATTCGAGTTCATTACAAACTGAGCCAACCGCGTCGTCAATTAGTAGTTTTTCTTATTAGGGACTTTAATTCGCAGCGTTTCACCATCGTACAACGCGAGGGGAGCGATTTCAACCTTATGTTGTCAGTTTACCACATATTCGCACGAAGCGATTTGCTTCATCATTTCTAATGCGAACCTTTGAGGAATGGAACTCGCTGCCCTCATTATACAGGGTGGAACATTTCTAAAGACTGGGCTGACAGGATAGTGTCATCTGAGTGATCTACAATCTACCTATTATAATTTGTAAAAAAAGTCGTCAAAATAAAATATTTTAATATCAGTGACAACCCTACTAATTCAAAGATTTTATTTACATTTTAAATTGACACCTGCCTTTTTCTTTAACTTAATCGATGTTCAAAAGATGCTAGGGTTGATATGTGCAGATTTTTACACTAATGTTTAACAAAGTGTATCTCGAAAATGGATAGAAATATTTACATAGTTGGTGAAAAATGAAGTGCTCAGTCTGAACAATTCCCTGTTTGCTTAAAAGTCCCTCGATCTGTTCTACCATGTATATATCATATATATATAAATTGGTAAATGCTTCTATACACTATCGGACTATTTGACATGTGAATTTTAATTTTCAATTTATAATTACTGATTTCTTTTATATTTTTTTTAATTTTCCTATAGGTACAATGTTGACATTACATTTTTTCTTTTTTTTTGTATACAATTCGTTAATCCTAATAATGTTTCTTAATTTAAGTTCTTTTCCTTTTAGTTTGTATCGAAAGTATAATTTGTTATTAATTGCATGGTATAGTTAGCTGCTAAATGGATGTTTTTGTACGCCAACTGGCAAAACATAGTGTTACTGTTACGTTATATTTTTATTCCGCCTATATTCACCTATGTTTTACAAAATAAAACACTTTGACTTTGACTTTGATAGTATTTCCAGAAAATTATAATTTGGGTCTCTTCAAGGTTAAATTTAAAATACTTACTTGCGTGCGTCTTCCATATTTTTTACTACGTGATCGCCTGCGCGTGGTTCTGTATGCTTGTTTTCCAGCGTTTCTGGCCATTAGCATTAACTACAAAAAAACAATAGATAAAATATAAATTTATTATCAGGGACCCTCATTTTTAGGGTTCCGGTTTAGAGGTACGTCCGTCTGTCTGTCTGTTTGTCTGTTTGTCTGTCCGTCCGCGGTTTAGCTCCATGATCATGAGTACTAGAAAGCTGAAATTTGGTATGAGTATGTATAATAAGCCGCGTGGTGTCCTTATGCTTCGAACGTTACATGTATAAGTTAAGTGTCATACTGTACTAAAACATTTCACTCAATCTGGCGCGTATAATCGATAACTTCCAGAAGGTAAGTAATTAAGGTTACTTTGGCGTTTACGACCTTTTTATAGAGCTTGAAATCTTTCTCGTAATTTAAACCTCGGGCTTAAAACAAACCGTCTATTGTGAAGGATAGGCAACCCTACACTGAGCGCGACATGCTTTTGGTCGTTTTTTAGGGTTCCGTAGTCAACTAGGAACCCTTATAGTTTCGCCATGTCCGTCTGTCCGTCTGTCCGTCCGTCCGTCCGTCCGTCCGCGGCTTAGCTCCGTGATCATTAGTACTAGAAAGCTGAAATTTGGTATGAGTATGTGTATGTATAATGCCGACAGAACGGTAAAATAAAAATTAAAAAAAATTTTTTTTTTCGGGTACCTCTCGAACACCTAAAGTGAGGGTGAATTTTTTTTTTCTTTTCAACACTGGTGTGTGGGGTGTCGTTGAATAGGTCTTGGAAAAATAATAGGGGTCTTCTAACATTATTTTTTGATAAAGTCAGCAGTTTTGTAAATATTCGCTCCGAAAACAAAAAAAATAGTGTCCCCCCCCCCTCTAACTTTTCAACCACGGGTAAAAAAAAATCGGAAAAATTCATGTAAATGAGGCCTTGTAAGTACTTTCAATGAAAACTATATTGAACAAAATCGGTCGAGCCGTTTTTGATTTATCGCCAAATTTCAAATTTTTTCTTTAAAAACGTAAGTTGACTTCCAGAAGGTAATAAGTGATTACAGTTTCTAGGGCGTTTACGACCTTTTTATAGAGCTTAAAATCTTTCTTTACTTAAACCTCGGGCTTAAAACAGCAGTTTATTGTGAAGGATGAAAAAACTACGGAACCCTACACTGAGCGTGGCCCGACATGCTCTTGGCCGGTTTTATTTTTTATTTATAGCGACATTTGAAAATATTTGGGAAATAATGAATGACCTTATATAATATCATGAACTTGTCCATAATAATGTTTTGTGGACTCAGAATCAAGGAACAACTAGTTTTATGTTGTATAGGTTTTTTAGGTACCTAGCTTTTTCCTCGATGAGGCATTTCTGCCGTTTGAAAGCTAGTGTAGATATTTGTTTACGCCTGTACTACCGAAGACAATGATAATTGCACATTTGTAAACTAATATAAACTTTTTAGATCGTGTTAAGGACTATGGGTGTATAGTTAACTCTGTCTTCGTTTGTCCATTAAGCCAAGACATTGTCATTTTGTACCCT
Organism: Apotomis capreana; assembly: GCA_947623375.1. Classification (NCBI taxonomy): domain Eukaryota; kingdom Metazoa; phylum Arthropoda; class Insecta; order Lepidoptera; family Tortricidae; genus Apotomis; species Apotomis capreana. Next base: position 9,044,766 of record OX392520.1, read on the forward strand.
AACAAGCTAAATCATGAAATAAAGTCAAAAAGTTGTAGATTTCTTCGCACTACGAGTAAAATCATGGCTAGTTTTCTTGGTAAAAAAAAGATACTGTACCTCCAGCTTTTGTATCGCCGTTTCCATCATTTGGTCGCTAGGTCTCTAAAAATGTTATATAATAAAATAAATACCTATTAAAGATTAAGGGCATTTAATTCACAGGTAGATACTTATTGATTCATTTTTTGGCTCAGTTTCATTGGTCGATAGGGTCCGCATGCGGGGTGCGGTATAGATTTCCATAACGCATGCCATTATGAGTTTCACTGGTCGTTATACCGTCTGCGGGGAGTCCCGCATGCCGTATGTCGACCGAGTTATCGACCAATGAAACTGATCCATTAAGAAATAACTATAAATCAAGTAATTTTTTTCAATCAGTTTCTTTATTTCGTAAATGCCTTAGGCTGGGAAAATGAAATAATCAGGCTTCGTGTTTGTGAAGCCAAAAAGATATGCATTTAAATCTGAGAAATGTAATTGGCTCATTTTACACATCCCGCTTCTGTGGATATGCACCCTTATGGCTCAGTTTCATTGGTCGATAACTCGGTCGACATACGGCATGCCAGTGAAACTCATAATGGCATGCGTTATGGAAATCTACCGCACCCCGCATGCGGACTCTATCGACCAATGAAAACAATTCCCCGCATGCGGGCCTTATGGCATGCGTTCTAAAAAATCTACCGCACCCCGCATGCGGGCCCTATCGACCAATGAAACTGAGCCATTATGGTGAGTCTCCATTGAAGCGAGGCGGGAGACGTGCGAAATAGACCTGACCTGAGTTGAAATCTGTATCTCAGCTCGGCTTCACTTTTAGATTCAGATTCAGATTAAATTAGACAAGACGCACCCTTAGGGTGGCATCTTGGCTTACTGACCAATATGTACGTCATTCTCCCCATGCCCTACATACTTAAAAAAATTGTACATTTAACTAGCCATAGCTAACTCATTCAACGGTAAAAACTGTAGTACAATTTGTTTGGACCTCTTATTTCCTGAGAAAGTCGATATTTACGTGAATTTTCTTAAATAAAATTTTGGGGTTGTTGGGGAGATGCAATACAGCAACTCCGAATTTTCAGTTTATTGCACTCTCGATCTATTGAGGTAATTTTTTTTCAAGTATGTACTAATTCAGTACATATTGTGTACATAAGCATTACGTTTTAAATCACAAAACAGACCGTGAGGTTTCCAGGGAGAATGACGCCAATATTTCTGATGGTTTGTATTTCGTAGTACTAGAGATTTTTGATTTACAATCAGACATTGTAAAAATAAACAGCATACCATACGCTGTTGTGATAGTTGAAACTTTGGTGATGGTTGTGTTGTTGTTGACTGACGTTGAAGTTTTCTCTGCAAACCGATACTGTATTAAAGCCTTAATAATTAGGTAATTACAATATTTTGCGCAGTTTTGATGAATTATAAATATTATAATATATAAATAAAATAAAAAAGAACCCATGAACTACATTATTGTATTGTCATCTAATCTACTAAATGCAATAATAATAAGTTTCATTCCGATACAATTTGACATAAGTTACAATAATATATTAATTTTTATTCAGAAACAATACAGAGATAATAATTAACATAAAACCTTAAATAAAAATTAAAAACTAGACTTAAAAATAAACTATAGATAAAAAATTTGGCCCAAATCGCCGTCTATTGGCAGCGTGCCCAGAAGGCTGGCAGCATTGCCGCGTTGAATGGCAATGCTGATACGCTGTGCGAGATATGAACCAGCCCTCTGGTCACGCGTCAACTCGACTAACCTGCGGCTACACTCTTTAAAGACCCTGTGGGCGCTTTCACCCCAGGGCCCCAGAGTCTCGACCCCAAACGGCTCAAATATGCATCCACTATTAATGTTTGCATATTTGCGCCGCTTGAGGAGTTCGGCCGAATTGGCAGCCGAGCCAGCCTTTACAGCAGTGCCACGAAGATGGGACAGCGCCAGAGTATCAGCACAGGTCGCGTCCCAGACCAGCGGCTGTCCCATCTTCCATGGCACTAGGGTCATACCGTCGGGCCTCTTACCGTCATCGCGAGCGAGGCCGGTCGGTTCTAAAACAGCCGGCGCTCCCGCGCTGGCTAAGGCCCGACGGATGATGTCATTCAGGCTGGCATGGCGGGGGGCGCGCCCTGCGCTTCTGCTGCAGGATAGTCCATGATGACCCAGCGGGTCAACTTGGTCACCACAACGACAGCGATGTTGGGCCACACAGGCCACTCCCAGGCGGAGAGCGACGGACAGGCGGAACGTGGAGTTATCCAGAAGTGTTCCCGTCGATATGGAAGGCAGAGCTTGGAGCCACTGCCCGGATTCCCATTCGACAGCGGCAAGGAGGCGAGCGCGCTCCGGAAGGCTGGTTGCCGTTTGGTACAGTTTTTGCCGTACCAGCCTACAGAGCGGCTCGTCCCAAAGACCTTGTGAACTAGGGTGACCGGGTAGGTCAACGCTTGGGCAGTTATCGCTCCACGCATTTTTGGCCTCTGACATGAAAGGGATGGTAATTTGGTGAATTGGAGACTTGAGTATTTTTGAAGTTAACTCCAGAGAACTATGTGCTGAGGACAGAAATGCGGGGAGCGAAACGCTGGATACTTTTCTGATACCCAGGCCGCCATGCCTTATCGGCAAAGAGGCCTGGGTCCATGAGCGATCATCTAATTTAATGTTGATTACTGAGACTAAAAGATTTTGAATAATTTTGTCGATTTTTTCTAAAAGAGTGGGAAATTTCCAGAAATGGCTGCACCTTATGACGTATGTAAATTTGGGGACGAAAAGACAGTATCGGATAATGGTGTATGCTACATGAGCATTTATTTTGGACATGCGGTCCGAAACTTCGTTGAGTTTTTGAATTTTGCTGTCTAAATAGTCGGTAAAAGATTCGTTCAATACAGGTGCCCCTAGGAGGTGAAGTGAGTTTTTTTCTGTGACTTTAATATTTGGAGCAAGACGACGGAATTTGGATATAGCGAGTTCTTTGTTTGAACACGTATCGGAAAAGAAAAGTTCGCATTTAGAAGAGTTCAATTCTAGACCAATACCGCGGAATCCTTCGATTAAGATGCGAAGGTCCTCCAGAACTTCGCTTACCTCACCTCCCAGGGTGCCGTCATCTAAATACCATACATTAAATTTTGAATTTAATTTTACAATGATAGGATGAACTGCTAAACTGAAGAGCGCTGGCCCAAGCGGGTCGCCCTGTTGGCAGCCTACGGATGAGGAGAGGTGGTTTTGTTTATGAAATGTCTCATTATTTTTATATTAAACACACCACATTTTTTATATTAAACCATTGATACAAAGAACAAATCACAAAAAATAATTGAATTGCGTAACCTGGCGGAAGAGGGAATCGAACCCGGTACCTCTGGATTACCTTCTGGAACACGCTTGACCGGTAACGCAGAGGTACCAGGTTGGATCCCGGTCTCTTCCGCCAGCCCAAGTAGCAAACAAGCTGAAGAAGTGCTTATACAGCCCTTATACTGCTAATTTAAGCTGAATGAAGGTTGTATAAGGACTTCTGTAGCTTTTTTTTGCTACTTGGGAGGTTAACGCATTTCAATTTCTTTGTGCTTTGATCTTTGTAATGAATCGCAATTTCCAGAAATGTATCAAACTTCTGGCTTTGACATATTTGTAATCTACGATTTCACATTAATTTAAAGAAACAATATAAGAAAAAGCATGTATAAACTAACTACGAGTAAAATCATGGCTATTCTTCTTGGTAAAAAAAAGATACTGTACCTCCAGCTTTTGTATCACCGTTTCCATCATTTGATCGCTAGATCTCTAAAAATGTTATGAATATAATAAAATAAATATTAAAGATTAAGGGCATTTAATTCACAGGTAGATACTTATTGGTTCATTTTATGGCTCAGTTTCATTGGTCGATAGGGCCCGCATGCGGGGTGCGGAATATTTCTATAATGCATGCCATTATGAGTTTCACTGGTCGTTATACCGTCTGCGGGGAGTCCCGCATGCCGTATGTCGACCGAGTTATCGACCAATGAAACTGAGCCATAGGGGAGCATATCCGCTCCGCTTAAATGATTGAGTATTAAGCTTCAAGGGAGACGCAGCCTTAGCGTGGTATCTTGGCTTACTGGCCAATATTTCTGGTGGTTTGTACTAACTACTCTAAATAACCTATATACATATACAATAATAAAAAACCGGCCAAGAGCATGTCGGGCCACGCTCAGTGTAGGGTTCCGTAGTTGCTCATCCTTCACTAGAGACGGTCAAAGACGGAAAGATAGAAAAAGGTCGTAAACGCCAAAGTAACTGTAATTACTTATTACCTTCTGGAAGTCAACTTACGTCCTTTTAAAGAAAATTATGAAATTTTGCGATAATTCAAAAACGGATGGACCGATTTTGTTCAATATAGTTTTCATTGAAAGTACTTATAAGGCCTCATTTTCATGAATTTTCCCATATTTTTTTGACCTGTGGTTGAAAAGTTAGAGGGGGGGGACACTATTTTTTTTATTTTCGGAGCGAATATTTACAAAACTACTGACTTTATCAAAAAGTAATGTTTAGGGACCCTTATTATTTTTAACAGACCTATTTAACGACACCCCACACACTAGGGTTGGAAAGAAGAAAAAAATTCGGCCTCACTTTAGGTGTACGAGAGGTACCCGAAAAAATTTTTTTTTTTAGTTTTTATTTTACTGTTTTATCGGCGTAATACATACACATACTCATACCAAATTCATTTCAGCTTTCTAGTACTAATGATCACGGAGCTAAGCCGCGGACGGACGGACGGACAGACGGACATGGCGAAACTATAAGGGTAGTTGACTACGGAACCCCGAAAAAGGGGTCATAAAAGGAATACCCCATCCAAAAGGTCCGCCTGCGGCATGGTCCCCAGTATGCTGGCGGCGTTACCTCTTTGTATGGCCAGAGAGATTCTCTGGCAGAGGTAGGCGCCACCTCTGGGGTCTCCCGAAGCGTCGATCAGCCGTCTCGACAAAGCCTTCATGTCAGCTGACATGACAACTTTGTATAAACGGTTTAATTGTTTACCTTGTTTGTTAGTTACTGGTGGACGTAAGAAAGCGTATTAAAAAGCAAACATACCTACCTGATTTTTCTCAATTTGCCTCGGATCCCAATATGGTGAAAACTGTAATGTAACAATGAAAATTTAAATTTTAGAGAATGATTAGCTCACTCAGGTGAAGTATAAAGTTAAACAGCAATTATTTTTGTAAACACTGTCAGAATTATGCCATCGTCTACACAAACACGGTTCTTCCTATTCGTGATTATATAGATACAAAATAGGTTCCACACAACTGCAGTTTAACGCAATCGGGATTCTACATATTTGTGATTCTACACAATATGGATTCCATTTAGTGTAGAATCACGAATAGCAAGAATTGCGTTCGTGTAGACGATCGCATAATCCACTTTCATTATAATAGGTACTAACCCCTGGACTTAGCATTTCAGGCAACTGGTTGTGATTCTAAAAATAATAATATTTATTATTGAATACTTATCAATTACCAACATAGAAAATACTCACTTTTTTACCAAAATAAACAACTTTAAAGAAAATATAAAATAGTTGGTGGGCCATTTTTTCTAAAGTTGTACCTACACCCCACTTTTTTTTTATTTTTGATAATTTGGGTAGGTATTTTCTACTCAGAATCACGAGCTCTTTCGATCTAATTAGAAGAAAAAAGTTTCCCAATGTTTTTTCGTTCCATTCCGTTACCATTTCCATGTAACCTACTCAGCGGTAACGGAATGAAAAAACAAAAAACGTATGAATATTTTGGGACAGTTTTTTTTCTCCTAATTAGATCGCAAGAGCTCGTGATTCTGAGTAGAAAATACCCAAAATATCGAAAATTTTAAAAAAGTGGGGTGTACAACTTTAGAAAAAATGGCCCTGGTATGCAAAAGAGTTCCATCGAGTCTTTGTAACGGACCAGCCACGACTTGCGCGACCAGCGGCAGCGGCAAGTAGCGAAGTGAAAGGTCCGAGCGCGATGACCATATGAGTGAGCGAGACACTCGTATAGCCGTCGCTTGCCACCGAAGTCGTGGCATATCCGCGTAGGCGCAGACGACTCAAAGCAAATTATTTGTAATGTTAATGTTTTATCTGTTGTACTATACTAGTGTCTTGTTTTGTTTGTTATATATTATGAATTTCACAGTGCCTTAGTGTCAAACTGTAATACTGTGTGATTATTTTAATAATAAATAAATAAAAGCGAACTACACTAAGTACTACTTCTAGATTTTTTTCTTTGGTTCCGTACCCAAAGGGTAAAAAACGGGACCCTATTACTAAGACTCCGTCCGCCTGTCTGTCTGTCTCTCCGTCTGTCGCCAGGCTGTATCTCATGAACCGTATTAGCTAGCTATTCAATTACAGTTTAATTTTTCACAGATGATGTAGGTATTTCAGTTGCCGCTATAACAAGAAATACCTACTAAAAACAAAATAAAATAAATATTTAAGTGGCCCATACAGATCGGTTGCGTTATCTTAACACCTCATTTGTATGCTGCGCCACACAGACCAGGTGGAAACTTAACCCGGCCTGTTAAGATGGGATTTGTACGGAAGACTCGGAGCGCGAGTCCGACTCGCACTTGGCTGGTTTTTTTTTATTACTTTTAGTTCTTATTAGTACGCTTAGTTTTGTCTAAACTCAAAGTTCAATCGAAGCGAATCGTAGGGGAAAGTGGTCACCATTCGTACACGGGGCACATTCGTACAGTTGGTATAACAGACAAACTAAACGGCACACAAACACGCGTTTGCTTGTGTGCATAGACATACCGGCCGCCATGTTGCTAGCAGAGTGTCGCGCCAGTCGCACCACGGTGCATCGGCTGACAAGACGTAACGTGTTTTCGCGCGCGGTGAGTAAATTTTTTACGTAAATTTAATTCGCAATTGTAAGTAGAATTGTCATGTTTTTGACAAAATAGTGTTGAATAATATTAATGTTAACATTGATTATTTTGAGGTTTTATTGTTATATTTCTCAAACTAAATTAGAATTTGTATAAAGCTGTATTATAATTTTGTGCAAGGCATGGGGTGCATTCGGACAGCAACACAGGGGGCACATTCGTACGCGTACGAATGCACCCCTTTAGGTTTTATTAACCACCAGAAACATCACAATAACATTTTTTCTTTTTATGAAGTATTCTACTTCTAACAAAACGATATATTTTATAAAGAAAACCTTATAAATAATATTTTATTGCAGAATCATGGTACGAAAATATAAAAAAACCTTGAGAGGTGGATGAAAAGTCCATTAAATTAGCAATTGATGACGTAATCAAGGACGGTTGTCGTATAGAAAAGCTGCGTTGCAATATAACATCAAGACATCGACGTGGCAAAGCAGAGTCAAGAAATTCAAAAATGAACCGAGTGCTTATCTTCCCATAACACCAGAAGTCATAAGACCTTATCCTAAAGCTGTTAGAAACAAAAAAACCAATAAGGGAAGAAAACCGGGTAAACCCCGTATATACCAGGTGTTTTCTGTAATAGGAGCGATAAATTATTTGATTTGATTGGTCTAGTCTAAATTAAAACATAGACGAAGAGTCTACTACTAGTCTTGGAACTGGACAACATTTGTTAAGCAACTTCTGAAAATAACGTGTATTAAATTATATTTTGTAGAATAATGTTTAGACAAAGAAGCAATGTATTGCGAAATGTCCGATATTAGTAGAGTGACAGCTATGTCAATACTCAGGGAATGTCAACGTTGGACGACATACATTGAAAATACTATTTAATTTGTTTGAAATATTTCTTTTTTTTTAAACTGACTTTTTTTTAAAGTTGCTGGAGAAATGTTGTTCATTTTAACGAGTGAAATCTATGTTTTAATTTATTGCTCCTATTACAGGAAACACCTAGTATACAGATACACCTGAAAAAACTGAATTAGAAGAGAGACATAGACAGAAAGAATTGAAAAAAATAGAACAGGAAAGGAAAGCCAGAGCTAAAGCAGTGAAACGTAGTTTGAAAGAACTTAAATAAATAAAAAATAAATAAAATATAAAAATATTAAGTTAGTTCTTTAATAAATAAATATTTTTTATAATAATTAATAAAAATTTAACGACTTTAATAGGCTTTTTAATTACCCCGTATGAATCTACCCCATGGCGTATGAAAGTACCCCACCTACTGTACGAACGTACCCCGTACGTGGGGTACGTTCGTACAAATATTTTATCGTAGAAAAATTACTATAACTCTTTAACCTTTTGACTTAATAGTTTCGGATTTTTTTGTCACAAACTACAATATATTTGTTACGCTTAGGTATATAAACTAGATAAATTCAACCATCCATCATAAATTAAAAAAATAAAATATAAAAAGCGTACGAATGGTGACCACTTTCCCCTACTAACTGCACCCATACGCTAGCGTGCAGTGCACTTTAAAGTTGTTCCGACTGCACGCAAAACTGCAAAAATGGCACTAACTATAAAAAATTTGTTATTTTTTTTGTTTATGCAAATTGTACCTACATTTGTGTATTATTTACTGTACTGAAATACTTGTGTTCATTTTGGTAATAAACATTTTTTTTATGCTCTTTGCATGTGTGCTGCTTGGGCATGGTCTCGAAGCGAATGAACGTAACATCACGTTCGAAAGGTCGAGGTAATTAAATAAACACTTTTTGAATGCGATTAAGTCCCGTTTTATTATAATAATATGAGAAAATCGTAAGTTCAAATCAACATATGACTAACCCCTCCTTGCCGGTACCATCGTCGAACCTAAATTGGAGAATAAATTGTTAAATTTTATTAAAATTTTCTACTCCTTAAGCTAGTTTTTTACGTGACAAGGCTTATTTAAAATACTTACTTGTGTACGTCTTCTAGATTTTTTTCCACGTGATCGCCTGTGCGTGGTTCCATTTGCAGGTTTTTGGGCGTTTTTCTCCATTAGTATTAGCTACAAAAAAAAAAAACAGTAAATAGCACAATTGGCAACAAAATAAAATGTTACTTAGGTAATAATCAGGGAACCCATTTTATAAATTAAAGCGGCCTTTGTGAATTTCAAAAGCCGTTATTAATTAAAATGGTGTTTATTAGAATTTCTCTATAATATGTCCTGTGGACCCAGAATCAAGGAATAACAAATTTTATGTCGTATTGTTTCTATTTTTTTTTTAATTCTCTATGAGACATTTTTACCATCCGAAGGAGAATGTAGGTAAGTACATTTTTACGATTGTACAGTAAGACAAAACAAAAATTGATATTTTGTTTTTGTACCCTAATAAGCTTTAGCATATGAAAGAGAGTCGTTTTTGTGGCACTGAGTAAAATCATGTCTACTATAACTCTACCTCCATCTTTCGTATCGCCATTTCCCTCATTTTGTCGCCAGGAATCTACAAAAAATTTAACACAATAATAAATAACAAAAATTAAGGGCATTGAGTTCACTAGTTATTTACCAATCCATCTTAAGAAATGATTACAACTTAAGTTAAATATTCCTGATTCTCTAGAAGCGAGCTCTAGCTATATACTTATACTATATTAAACAACAACGACATTAGTTAAACGATTGATATATACAAAAGCGAACTTATCCCTGTAAGGGATTTCTTCCAGTTAACCTTTGAGCAAATGAGAGAGAACAGAAAATATCCAAGAAGATAGGCAAAACTATTAAAATGCACAGAGACACTCAAGGCTAATTCTAATTACGCATAAAACCAAAATCTTAAATATACATATATAAAATACACATTATGATTATAATATTAAACAAACTACTTAATAAATATATTATAATAATAAGTATCCAATTTTGTCGATAAAAACATCACTCGACGAAATTAGGAGACTAGAAGCCATAATTTTTTTACTTTGCCTTAAATAAAAATAGAATTAGAATTTATCAAAGTTTGAATGATATGAAGTCGTGAGTCGCGGCTTCCAACGCGTAAGAAGAATTTAAAGGTAAATCTTTGCCCCAAGCGAAAAGTTGGTGAGCATTACTCAGATACCGAACAGTCAAGCATTTTAAGTTGCCAACAGAAATGAAAATCCGTACGAACCATCGAGTCTTTAATATGAAACTCAGGTCTGTTGAGAGGGTGTTTTGATAGTATGAATGAAATGTTTAATGATTTATAGATATAGCAATTAGAATTAACCAACTGTACCACTGTTTTTGTAATAGACTTAAGTTTTACTTTTATTGCAAACAAAATCCTTGTAAGTATTATACATTTCTGAAACATGTTGTGTCTCATTTATTTTAATTTATGTGGGTACATTAATTAATGTGGGTACACCACAATTTTTTTTAAGCCTTTAATACAAATGTCCTTTTTCAATTTTTCGTTAAGCTTTGATGTTTGTATTAAAGGCTTAAAAAATCCTTGTTTTGTTATTGAATAAATGCTTTGGCCAACTTTGTGTGGAAGGGTGATGGGTACTTTTCGCCGGGAATCATACGGGGCGGGTTGTTTGACTAGAGTACCTTATAAAGGTAGTTTTATACTTATAAATAAATAAATAATAAATAAAATTTCAGTCATGAAATAAAGATAAAAAATAAAAACCTAAAAGAATATTTTTTGAAATATGTGAATTCAAAGGTACGCAAATTTTATGATATTGTTTTTAAACTAAAATAAATTTTTAAATTGTTTTCCGAATCCTTATAATTTAACAAAACAATACTTGTTTGTATGGCAACCATGATCTTAAATGAACTTCGCGGTTAAAATGGCAAATTACTTGTCTCCATACGAACATTGGTTTGCATAAAATATAATGACGTCTCAATTAGGTGGCCTTTTGTATGGAGCGTTTTAAGACCTGCGTCATTTCTGGCTTTTAGTGCAGTTCAGACTTGCGAAGAAAGAAAAGAAACGAAGCGTGTAGTCAGTCCCATATAGACATTTGATCCCAATAAAATAAAAAAAAAATAAAAAAAAAATAGAATCGACTGACATCCTCGAAAAAAAATCTACACTCCTATTGTACAAATAAATAGCATACCATACGCAGCTGTGATAGTTCAAACTTTGATGGTGGTTGCGTTGTTGGTGTTAACTGTTGTTGAATTATTCTCTGCTTCTCCTGCAAGTTGAAGTATTCACATTATTAGCAATAGTTATTATCAACGTCGCGGTTGGCGCAGTGGAAATGCTGCCTCCTGAGCCGGCGGTCCTGGGTTCGAATCCCGGCCAGGGCAAATATTTGTGTGATGAACTCGAATATTTGCTCCTGGGTCATGGATGTTATCTATATATTATATATATCGTGGTCTAGTACCCATAGTACAAGCTTTACTTAGTTTGGGACTGAGTCGATTTGTGTAAGATTGTCCCTTAGGGCGGTCGCCCACGGCTACTTTTTATAGCGATGCAGTAGCGATGCTGTCGCGCATTCGCATAAATACAGTCGCAATGCGGTCGCTAGCTGTGTGCCCTCGCCCACATAACACGATTCAGTCGCGATGCAAACGCGATTCAGTTCTCCACTACCGCGCTACCCTCCCTCCGTTCCCTCCCCGATGTCGTCCGACACGGTCGCGCGTTTGCATCGTTACAGTCGCGATGCTGTAGCGCGTTGCAAATGGGACTAACGCGTGTTAATAGCGATGCTGTCGCGCGTTTCGTAAACGCGCGACAGCATCGCTACAAAAAGTAGCCGTGGGCGACCGCCCTTAATATTTATTTTTATTTATTATTGCATTGTTATCTAATCTACACATTATGCAATACATTTTCATTGTTATACGACAATTTGACGTAGATTACAATATTTTTTTACATTGTTTCTTAGTTACTGCGGTGGACCTAAAAAGGCGTATTAAAAGCAAACATACTAACTTCATATTCCTGCTTAACCCAGTTGTTGCCTTAAGGCGTTAATTCCGCCATTTATACTATTATGTTTTTTGTATTGTGCAATGAAGTTTATACCTGATTATCCTTCACCACTTTCGGGTTCCAATATGGTGAAAACTGTAAAATAATATTAAATATTATAGATGAAATTTGAGCGAATGATAGCTCATTCCGTTGATAAGTTGGTAAGTCGGTAGGTAGGTTGTTAAGTGGCAATTATTTTAACATTGCAAATGTTTATGTTTTCCTGCGGGTCTAAGATGGTTGCTTTTATGAAGTGATAAATAAGTGACAAAGCATCCGTCACGTTTTGACAAGATACAAGTGTGAGTTACGGATGCTTTGTCACTTATTTATCACGTGATAAGCGCAAGCATCATAGGCCCCTCGAGTTTTAATCATATGAAGTTTGAATCATATGAAGAGCAAGAGTGCCCCGCCCGATTCACGAAATTGTGACATTTGCCTGTAGTTATGTGAGGTATGCAGATGAGCTATACGTCAAAATATGCGTCCGCCGAAGGGCTTTCAAGTGCAATTTGAATTCCCAAAATTGGTTTATAACTTTCTAAGATTTTATAAAATTTGACAGTTTTTTTTTTCTGTTCTAGAATTTCCCAATTTTTTTGAGATTCAAGAAACAGAAAAATCCAATCTCAATTCGAATTAAGCTACATTTTTAGTCATCTTAGGAGGCGGGCCGACATAAAATGCAGCGTGAAGTCAGAAAACAAATTTGACTTTTACCAAGTGCTCTTTTTTAATGACATTTCTTTGAATGAGCGCAGTCTGTAGGTTTTTTTAAACACTGTCAAAATAATAGGTACTAACCCCTGGACTTGGCATTTCAGGCATTCGGGCGCGATTCTAAAAATAAAATAATAGTTTTGTACTAAAGAAAACTACTTTAAGGAAAAGAATTGGTGGACAATAGTTTAATAGTTCCATCGAGTCTCTATAACGGAGGAACACCTCTAGCATAACTATGACACGCGACTCTCTCTTTCTTCGCTGTACTCTGTAGAGAAAATTAACATAAACTTACTTACAATTACTATAATCATGAATCAAATAGGTACATAATTTATTTTCCAACTCTAAAATACAACAGACACGTGCGAGTGCTTGTTTTTGAAATCGGTATGTACGTATAATCATTGAATAAGCTATTTGTAGTATACTTATAATTTTTATAATATTTCTATTTCTACTACAAAAAAGAGCAATTTGATTGTGAATTCGCTCAAAGAACAAAAGTTCTGGCTTGAGGCTCCGCGAGCAGGCTGGGCCGCCGCCGTCGCCACACGTATTGCTGCAGCACGTAACAAACCGACCTCCGCTAGGACTCCTGGGTTGAATACCTTGCCCTGCAATAACTTAAAAATATATAATGCTAATCCCTATTCCCTTCGGACTTCTAGACGATTGTATCTAACCATTCCTAGTAAAAATAACGTAGGCTACATTATAGGTAGCGGGCAAAAAATACGTTACGGAGTTACTGCATCCAAACGCTGGCGTACAGTGATTGCACTCTGAAGTAGGTTCGACTGCACGACAGCTGCAAGTCGACTGCACGGTTGTTTTGCAGTTTGGTTGCAGTCGAACCAACTAACATGGCAGCTGCAAGCGAACTGCACATTCGATTTATAGTTTGGATGCAATTACACCAACTGCATAAGAACTGCTCGCTGCAATTTTGCAGTTGGGTTTTAATTCAAAAAGCGTTTGTTCCGACCTTAAGTCCGCCTTCCGCAATTTTCTGGGAGAAGTACTAAGCTAAGATTTACATAAAACTAACCTCTTCGTCTTTTCGCTGATGCAGCGTCCGTAATGCATTGTTTTTTAGATCCTTGGCCCATTCCTAAAATAAAAAGTTATATACAAATTACAATTTAAAGCACATAGTTAAAACAGTCAATTTTCTGGTTCTACATAACACCATTACAGTGGGCTATGATGGACACTTTTCACACTATATTTTATAACCTAAAAAAACGTGGCAATCATAGACCTACTGGACGATTAAACAGAGCTTCCAGACAAAGAAGCGGCATGAGGAATGCTCATGAAGAATTGGTAAACCAAGTAAGCAAAACTCACATTTAACTCATTTTTCATTAGTTGTTTCTGAAAAAGTAAATGATTGAGGTAATACAGATATACAAGTACCTAAGTCGGTAGAAGCGCCAGCGGGGCAAGCCCGCCAACCATATCGAAATATTGTAAAGTACAAACACTATGTGACTTCAAAGGTAGTCACACAAATTAAGTTTATTTTTTTATAATCCTAAAGACATTTTGTAATTGTTTTCAAAATCGTCATAATTTAACAAAACGATAATTTTATTTGACAACCATGCACTTAAAAGCACTTTTGACAGTGAAAATGGCAAATTATTTATTGTCTCCATACAAATATTGGTACCCATAACATAATGACGTCACGATTAGGCGGCCATTTGTATGAGCGTTTTAGCGCTGCGAAGGAATGTTGAACTTTGACGGTAATTTCTGACTTTTAGAGCAGTCTTAGTTAACTAGGTACTCTGAGACTGCTTGACTGTCCCATCATTTAATCCCAATAAAAAATAGAATCGATTGAATTATCAATAATTAATAATTTCTTCTATTTTTCATTAGAAAAATAGAACCCTCAAAATTATTTTTTCTCCATGCCTTTTGCGTGGTTACAAGATGATCTGTACTTTTCGATATGGTAGGTGGGCTTGCCCCGCCGACGGAATTATCCCGACTGATTTACTTTGAATTGCAATATACAAATTATACGTACATTTTTTTCGTCTTTCGGTCTGTAATAATATTTTTGCTGTAAATAAGTTTATAGTTAATTTTCTCGTCTTAAATTTTAAACTAACGAAAGAGGAAATACCAAATAATAAAAACATAAGTTTCTTTATAGTTATTGACGCAAAATAAGTATCCGCACTTGGCCTGATGGTAAGCAAAAAGTAGAGCCCGAGTCGCAATACCTACTGATCAGAAACCAACGGTGCTTTGTC
Organism: Apotomis capreana; assembly: GCA_947623375.1. Taxonomy (NCBI): domain Eukaryota; kingdom Metazoa; phylum Arthropoda; class Insecta; order Lepidoptera; family Tortricidae; genus Apotomis; species Apotomis capreana. The sequence continues at coordinate 9,059,810 of OX392520.1, forward strand.
AGTTGATTCTGACATGCTGGCATTGCTGGCCCGAGTAAAGCTTCTTCACGCTTCGTTTGAAGGGTAAAGGAGGAAAGACATGTGCCGGCAAAGAGTTTAAATTTTTAATAGTTCGGCAGATTAACGAATTGCGAAACTTCTTGGTACGCGTGAGAATATTTTCCACGGTGAAGCGTTGACATCGCAAACCGGAACATATGGTTCTATTACAGAAAGGGGAGGGTGGGATAAGAGAAAATAGCTCTTCAGAGCACTCGCCATGACTATAGAAAACGCTTAGCGAACCAATATCCTTCCGTGATTGTAGGGGTTCAAAAAGTTACTAAACTACATAGGTCACCTTTTTCAACAGCGATGTGTTATTTCCGGTGGTGCTGATGACCTACGGAGCCGAGAAGGCTTCTCTAACTATGGGCCTAAATCGCGCTCGGGATCTCTGCGAGATCAAACAATTCCTCAGAACACATCCCATTATACAGGTAGATCACACAAGGAGGCAGTCTTTCTTCGGACTCAGAGGCTCGATTCCGTCTGAGTTTGGGATTGTCAACTATGCGCTCAGCGTCTCTTTGTACCGAGTCAAAAGGGCCAAGCTGGTATTTGGGGGGTCCTGCCCTGAGGTGACTGCAGTACTCCATGTGGGGTCGGACTTGCGTTTTATACAGCAGCAGCCTTTGCCCAGGAGAGAACCGCTTCGCTCTATGCCAGAACATAAAGCTATTTAGATGCTGCTTTGCCTTATCCTCTAAATGACTTCGGAACTGAACGTCACTGGAGATGTCAACCCCAAGGATCCCAATACTTTGAGATGTTATTCGTTGTTCTTACCTGTAGATATGCTCTTTTTTTCTTGAACTCGCCCCACTGACAATACACATAATAAGAATACAACATCTATATAATTTATTAATAACAATTAAATAACATTAACAATTATGTACACAGATATTAAAATACTAACTACAAACTAAGAAGTTAAATAACTAAAATATATGCTAAAAAGGAATGAATTTAATATTAAAAAAGACTTAAAAAATCGGACCCTTTTGGCATGGTCCTGAAGACTCTGGCAGCATTTCCTCGCTGAATAGCAACGCTAATACGTTGAGCGAGGAAGCTGCCAGCTCTTCGGTCCCCCGTGATGTTGACCAGTACGTAAGTAATAATTAGGTACATTTATCGAGAATTGGGATGTAAATTTTTTATAGGTATAATTAGTGGTGCCATCCGTCCGGGTTTCCCCGGATATGTCCTAGTTGGGCATACTTATTATGTAAATGAAAAATAAAGCGATTGTTTTTTTAATTATATTATTTTGAACACGTCCGGAGAAAAAATGCAATTTATGCCAAATGTCCGGGTTTTTTCTTATCTCTGTCCGGGCTCTGTGATTTTAGAGATGGAAGCCCTAGGTATAATTAAAATAGGTGATAAAATATAGTAAAAGAATTCTTCAATCTACTTTCTTTAAATACCAGACGGGACATTTTTGGACAACTTTTTTATTCTTCACAAACATTTAAAATGCTATCGATTCTGAGTAGAATGAATCCAAAAACGTCATGTTATGGAAGAAGCAGGGATTTGGGATTTTATCGGAAAACGCTCAGCAGGCATTTAGTTTTTACAGCATTACGTATAAATAATCAAGAAAGTAGCCAGACTATAGAAATTCAAATTCTTAAAATGCAACATTTAGAAACTTCTTTAAATAGTCTTACCTCTTCTCTTATACTGCCTTAATTACTTATTTATTACCTGATTTAGATACTTACCTTGTTTAATTTAGTAGGTACTTACCTTGTTGAATTCGGATAAATAAGAATCCTGTGATAATAATATAAGTAGTTATTTTTAGTAGACAACATTTTTATTCCTATTTTGAGTCAACTTAAAAAAGAGGGCTTTTTAATCCTAAAAATTAAATATGTATAAGTTGTATGTCACTTCACCAGCTAAAACTTGCCGCTTTGCTGCGCATTAACAGTGATCACAATGCGATTTTGATTCGAGAGCGAGTCAAAGTAACTTATTTTTTCTATCTAGAGTGCCACGGATAGTCATTTCTCAGCCATATAAGTTTTTTAGGAGTTAATCATTCGTGTGCAGATTTAAGGCTTCTTATTCGTTCAAAAATGCTGATAGTTTTAGACATTTTCTCTATGATAAAACATGGTTCTTAACAAATTATTATCAATGTGACTACTTAGAACAGGACCATTGCGATTTATTGGTATTTTTGTTTCAAAAACTACTCGAAAATCACAAAATTCTCGCAGAAAACTGGCTTTTTCAACTTAATTTCGACTGCACGCAATGAAAGCATGAAATAGCTGTGTTACTATCTAGAACTCAGGGAAAAGTATTATTCACTTCACAAAGTTGCTTGAAATTATCAATATATTTGTCTTAATATGAAGAATAAATTGTAAAAGAAATAAAGCCTCTTGAAAGTGACAAAACGAGTTTTATCCAAAAGCTTACTCACTAAATCGTGCAAATGATCATTCGGATCCCATGGCGGTGTGGTGCTTTCCTGTAAAAAAATGAAATTCTATATTATTATTTATAAATAAATAAAATTATTACATTAGTTGGCGTAATGGTAGTACTGCTGCCTACTGAGCCAACGGTCCTGGGTTCAAATCCCGGCAAGGGCAAATATTTGTGTGATGAACTCGAATATTTGTTCCGGGATCATGTATGTTTGGAAAATATCAGTAGAAACGCACTGTTTCACAGTTTGGCGCACTTTAAACACATTGTAAAGTATGTGCTAATATTAATGAATAAAAAAAAAAAAAAAAAATAAAAAAAATAAAAAAAAAAAAAAAGTTTGGAAAGACAATGATAAAACACTTGCATTTGAATTTTCCCACTTATATCTTTTGTATTTTTTTTTACGTCAACATAGTGGCTCCACTTCGCCTGATGGTAAGCAAAAAGGGGAGCCAAAGTCGCAATGGCAACTGACGAGACCAACGGTTGTCATGTCAGTTGACACTGCCATGCTGGCCGAGAGACGCTTCTTCACGCTTCATCTGAAAGTAACTATAGTACAGTACCACGAGCGCGGGTGAGCCATGTTTGTGTGAGTAGTGTACATGCATATTGTACTCACTACTCACACAAACATGGCTCACCCGCGCTCGTGAGATAAAAGTACTGTACCGATGTCATACAAATTCATACCAGTATTCATACCACGAAATAATCTGTCACTTTGAATCCTCGGTGGGTACCTATGATTGGATGGAAATTGTATTTGTCAAGTTTTCCCATTTCGAAGGGTTTGATAAGCAAAGATCGATGTATGGGGAATTGTTGTTTGATAACTCATTCTATTTTTGGAATGTGTGTTTTGTTTACTATAGGTAGTTGAATCAGGTGTATGTGTGTGTTCAACTTAAATAATAAATAAATATCAGACAATCTCATACCAATATATCTAGTCCCAAATTAAGCTCAAAAAGGCTTGTGTTATGTATACTAGACGACGATATACATACTTATAGTATAGACAAATATATACTTAAATACATAGAACAACCATGACCTGAGCACAAATAATCGAGTTCATCACACAAATATTTGCCCTGGCCGGGATTCGAACCCGGGACCGCCGGCTCAGTAGGCAGGTGCTTACAAACTGCGCTAACCGCGTCGCAACTTGCTTAATATGAATGAAAATAGTTAGATCAAAAAATAAAATGTATAGTAGGGAAAGACGATTAAAGTAAAAAAAACTGCATTTTGCTCGTATAAAAAGTATTGTATGCAATAGTTACACAATTAAGTCTTAAAATCTCGTACCTTACTTAGGGTAAACGCGGTAGGTACTCGACTTTAAGAACCTTCATTGTGCAACGTAGGCATAAAATACTAATAACATCCCATTTATGAGTAGCATCAACCGCCAACAATGACAGAAGAGCCTGCAAATGATATTTTCCTGCCATCATCATCAATTATTAGGAATACATCAGACCTTTCGCCCCGAAAATGTAGCAAGTTCCCCTCCAAGTTTGGAGTTATGCGTCATACTCGACGAAGACGGATGGATTCTCGTAAGTACGCCCACCGTATTTCTAACCGACGTCAAAAAGGAAGGTTTAGGTTTATCGCCAAGTCGTCGTACGCCCAAGGGCAATTCAGCACTTTACAAAGTTTATTTTAACGACATTTATAAAATTGTAAAATTGTATTGAAAATCATTCTGTGAAAAAGCATAATTCCTTCAGGAAAAGTCTTAAAAGCGCTTTCATCACGCCGAAACGGCTGGACGGGAATCGGTTGAGAAATGCGACCTGCAGGCGAGAACAGCCGGACATCCGGAAATCGGAATTCGTACATTCTTACGAAAGAACGATTGTCCAAGCTGAAACGGAGTCGGTAAACTCGCTCGGTCAAAAATATCACAACCATCGAAGCAAATAATAATAATAATAAATTATTTATATCGGACAATGAACATTCATTGTTGGATTAGTAAGGTACAATTAAGTTAGTAGACTAAACAAACACTAGGGTCACCCAAAACACCACGTTCTTCATAATTAAAAAGTACTAACGAAAGGATTAACTTACTGTATCATCGAATGCTCTATTTTCTTCATCACTATCACGAAACGGTGGCAATCTCTGAAAATAATATGAATATTAAGTTGAGTTTCTCACTTCATCACCATATCCCGGGTTTTCGGTGCATTAATGATTTGACACCTTCTATTTATTTATATTATTATCCCAGGTGGAACATTTCTAGACTGGGCTGACAAGATAGTGTCGTCTGAGTGATCTATAATCGACCTATTATAATTCTAAAGCTGGATTTAAAAGTTGAAAAAAATCAGTATAGTAAAATATTTTAATATCAGTGGCAACCCTACTAATTCAAAGGTTTTATTTACATTTTAAATGAACACCTGTCTTGTTAAAGTTACTTAAGCGATGTTCAAAAGATGCTAGGGTTGATATGTGCAGATTTTTACACTAATGTTTAACAAACCGTATCTCAAAAATTAATAAAAATATTTACCTAGATAGTTCATTGGTGAAAAATTAAGTACTCTGTTTGAACAATTCCCTGTTTGCTTAAAAGTCCCTCGAATATGTATTATATTATATTAGATGTAAAAAATATTTATATGTATTATAATTATGTTTTGTTACTTATGTGTAAGTTGGTTGCACCGCCTACAATTTTTCCGCTTTGCCCTAAGGTTGACTGCTAGAGAATGCCTCAAGGCATTAAGTCCGCCTTTTGTACGATAAGTTTTCTTTTGTGCAATAAAGATTAAATAAATAAATATCCGCCTAGTGTTGAATAGTTTGTGCACCGAAAACTCTGGGCTTTAGATTATATGTAATCTTTGTTGTAAAATTAATAAAGAAATAAATAAATAAATAATAATCAAGATCTTAGCTAGAAGACGTCCACTTCCGGGAATCTCTACGGGAATTCCAGGTCCTCGTCATTACGCATCGGACTTCTGATAAATAAATAAATAAATAAATAAATAAATAAATAAATAAATAAATAAATAAATAAATAAATAAATAAATAAATAATTAAATAAATAAATAAATAAATAAATAAATAAATAAATAAATAAATAAATAAATAAATAAATAAATATTAAGGGACAATCATACAAAAATCGACCTAGTCCCAAACTAAGCAAAGCTTGTACTATGGGTACTAGACGACGATATACATAATATATAAATACATATATAGATAACATCCATGACCCAAGAACAAATATTTGCACAAATATTTACCCCGGCCGGGATTCGAACCCGGGACAGCCGACTCAGTAGGCAAAACAAACCGAGCCAAACGCGTCGTCGATAAGACTTCTTTAAGACTTGAAAGAGCTATGGAGCCGATATTAACATTAAAATACAATTCATACTCATACTCATACCCATTGGCGTATCTAAGAATGGGTAACCCAAAATCCTGGGGTGGGCACGAGACCATATTGAGGTGGGCACGGCCCACCCGGCCACCCCCCTAAATACGCCTATGCTCATACTCATTCATCTATTTCATTCCAAACTGCCTTTATGGTTATTATGGTTAACATTCTCATTGCATTAAATGACTTAAATTATAATATGTTTTCTACAATATTACAAACTGTATTTAACTTTAATAATTGTCAATTGCATACATACTCTAGTCATAACTGTAAATTCGATTAATATCTTAGAACCCAGTTTAATCCAGAAAACATTGAAAAAGTCGCAAATATTTACATATTACATGATGACGAAAAAAAAAACCTATACAAATCAGGTCTTTGTATATTTTTCTGACCTTTTCCCTGACCGTAAAATCAAAATTGCGAATTAAATTCATTATTGATTATGAGTATGAGTATTTTAATGTTAATATCGGCTCCATAGTTCTCCAAAGTCTTACCGCGCTATCAGAAAACCGATGCCTATACTTACGAGTCAAAGTAGTTTTCTAGGATATTGATTTTGACAATATATACTATCTATCTATATCTATATATAAGAAAGATTTATAAAAGAAAGTCGTGTTAGTTACACTATTTATAACTCAAGAACGGCTGAACTGATTTGGCTGAAAATTGGTGTGGAGGTAGCTTGTTTCGAATCGGTTCGCGATTCATCACCAGGAGAGCCGATCAATCGCGGCCTACCAAGCACTGCGGGAAAACGCCCCATCCTGTGTTAAGTTAATTTTCTATGTAAAACATCTATACTATTATACAATTCCATAAGTGTATTAACAATGAGCTTTCTATGGAGAGCTGTCATATTTTAGCAATATTTTATTTACTGCAGACGCCGGGAAATAAGGGCCTGCCGGGTGAGTAGGTATATACAATGAAATAAAAAAATACACCACTCAAAAAAATATAATTCAACTGTTTCATTCAACTGTTATAATTCAACTTTTGACGACGCGTTTGGCTCGGTTGGTAGACACCTGCCTACTGAGTCGGCGGTCCCGGGTTCGAATCCTGGCCGGGGCAAATATTTGTGCAAAATATTTGTTCTTGGGTCATGGATGTTACCTATATATGTATTTATATATTATGTATATCGTCGTCTAGTACCCATAGTACAAGCTTTGCTTAGTTTGGGACTAGGTCGATTTGTGTATGATTGTCCCTTAATATTTATTTATTTATTTATTTATTTATTGTTTAGCCTCTCAATGAACTCATGTTACGCCATGTTTAAAAAAGTTCTTCCCGGCCTTCAATTTTGTCCTCTCGAGTTGTTCCGCCCGAAACGTGATAGGTACTTCGAAGCCTGTTATAACGCACGTTACATTGTCATTTTTTGCATGTTTGAGAAAAAGTCTTAACAGCGCGATGCAGCAACGTGGCGCCAGCTATACAGCACCCACTCTTTCCTTTATCCTCTCATCACGCGGAAACGACTGGACGGATTTTAACCAATTTTGGTGCAGTGATAGCTGGACATCCACAGATGGTTATAAATGGGATACTTTTTACTAACTATCTACGGTCTCTGGCCTCAGACCTAGCGGTCGGTAAGTTTGGCCTGGTGTGTCAGTTACCTTACGTTCCTAAAAGCTAAAATAGTCGAATACCTCTCAGAAATGCAAGCCAGATACTATATGAAAGACTAAGGCTAAATACCTAGGCAATCAGTTAAATGCCGGCAGTTAATTAACAGCCTAGCCATTTTGACTAATTTAACAAATTTGTTGCGACAAAAAGTACCTTTTTACATACTTAGAAAACTCCTTCGAGTCTTAGGGCCGCCAATGGAACAAATCGAATTATGCTTGATTAGGCGCTCCTGAGTATAAATCGCGAACCAATTCGAAATATAGTGCGCTATTCGATTTAAATACACTTAGTACCTTATTGAGTTTCAGCATGGTTTCACATTATAACAGTAACTTGAGCGGTTAACGTATCCGGGACCGAAATCTCGGACCCTTAGTTTAATGAGGGTCAAAGTTACAATGTTTGTTTTAGCAGTTAAGGTAACTTGTGAATTTGTAACGGGGTGATAAAAATTGTAGAGCAAATCACAAGGGGTTTAAACGGTAAACCTAATGCTTCCAAAATTAACTAAATTTTGTGTGTAACTTTCTGATTGTTTTCGCGACTGTCACTAATTTAAAATAGATACATCATCGGGTGTATTTTCGGAAAATTATAATTTGGGTCTTTTTAAGATAAGGTGTAGGCCCTATTACTAAACCGGCCTCGACCCCGTAATTACAGTATCAGGTGATACTGAGGTCAATCGCCGGTCATTTTGTGAATAAAAAAGAAAAAAAACATCAAAATGATCTTAGTGTATCGCGTATTTTAATGACCTATTTTAAGTTCAAAGCTTCCGTTCTCACGGGGTGGGTCGTTGTCAGATTTAGGTTCGAATCTTTCCGGTGGACATATGCGAAATTAAGGTTTCCAAGGCCTAATTTTCTGATAAAACTCGTATGAAAAGAAAGAACCAATGTTCCGTCTTCTATAATCCGATGTAATTGCAACTTAACCGGGATTCATACAAGCTCTTAACTTTTGAGCACCCGAAGGACGACTTTTGTTTTTTAACGGACTTTCAAAAAAGGAGGAGGGTCTATGTTTTACTGTACGTCTAAGTATTTTTTGGAACTGACAATGACCCGGGCAGACCGAGAAAGATACATTTCTTCTGTCTTTTTCTTAGGGCCACCTGGCATCTACAAAGGGGATGGATGAAAGATTGAACTTTTATTTATTAGGAATAACCCTCCTCAAGTCAGTCAAGATATGGATCTTCACACAGAATATCTTCCAAACAATATATTTCGAACATTAAGATTGTGATCTAAAGCTACCGAACTATAGTCCGCTTCACACAACTAAGGTCCAAATTCACTTGAAAAATACGAGGACATGCTGCCAGCGTCTTCGGCACTATGCCAAAGGGGTCCAATTTTTTAAGCCTTTTTTAATATTAAATTTAATCTGTTTTAGCCTTTTATTTTAGTTAGTTAAGTACTTGAAAATTACATGTGAATATATAGGGCGTATGTTATTCGCCAAAAATTCCGCCGCAAACGCGCCCAGTACACAAATATCTGCTTAATAATTTTCGCAAAAAGCAAAACGATCCGACACAGAACCTTCGTATTCAGTTCCTAAATTTTCGTAAAGATTGCTTATGTTTTGGATAAGGAAACAGATAAAAAACACCTCGATTTGTATAACCCGGTTACGTTAAGTTTGGACCTCATTTGTATCCGACACCATAGTTACCAGGTGCAAAGTTAACGAAAAAGGAAAGGAAAAGGAGCAGGGCTATATCCTCTTATAGTTTGAAATATCTCGTTTGCAAGATATTCTGTGATTTGCGTTTGAGTATAGATTTACGTCATAGGCAATTGATTAAAATAATTGTTCAATTGAACGCCTAGGCCGATGGTTGAATGAGTTAACACTCAAGGATCAATTACTTGCCTGATTGTATCCTCAGAAACAGCCGCCAAATAATGAAATTCTAAACTTATTTGTAGTTCAAGCCGCGATTATTATTTTTTAGTGTTATAAATTGCAAGAATCTGACCCCTAATTGACTGGTCTACATACCCTAATTAATTAATCCTCACGTGACGCTAGCTTCGGTAAACTTCGGTCATGAAATATTGAACGACCCACCCACGTGTTGTAATGTTTTACATACTAATAAACTTCAAGTTTCACACCATCTCGTTTACAAATATTCTCTGAACGTTCAGTTGAAAAGGCCCGGCCACAACCAGGGGCGCCAACTTAGGGGTTTTACCCCTAAATTTAGGGGGAAATACGGAGAATGGGGAATTTTAGGGGTAAATATTTTTAGGGGTATACTTAGGGATTTTTGCCATACCATATTTGTGTGGTAATTATTTCATTATTACTGGAAATGGAATGTTCTCGATCTCTCTGTTGTTCGAACTCATAAGTGCGACTGAGAAGGGAATACTGTGTATTGGTACGTGTTTTCCCTTTCAGAAATTGCAGAAGTTAAAACATATAACTTGTTTTATGTTATGTTAAAGGGATTTTCCAAAAAAAAAAACCTTTAGGGCGTTTCACTTTAAGGTTAAAAAAAAATGGAGTTGGCAACCCTGGCCGACGACTACACGCCATTGACGCCATGAATAAATAAAAAAAAAAAACTACACGCCACCAGTCCAGCGGAGCGGCGGGCGGCCATACTTATGTGCGAGCGGAAGGTCCGAGCGTGGTGTCCCGCTCACTATCACTACTATGGCCGCCGAAACACGGACTATACAGCTCTAGCACAACTGGGACACGTGACTCTTTGCGCGTAGAATATTACCTATCTCTTTCATCGCTGTACTGTGAGAGAGTGACGGGCGATACTATGTCGCGCGACAAAAGTCGCGAGCGTAGTTATATGCTACACGGGTAGAAGTTACGTATACCGCCACTAATACCCGACTGTATCACGAGTGAGTGCTTAAAATGCAAAATGCACAAATGTAACTTATTTATTTATTAAAACTTTATTGCACAAAACAAAAATCAGTACAAATGGCGAACTTAATGCCTAATGGCATTCTCTACCAGTCAACCATAGGGCCAAACAGAGAAGCTTCAAGTGGGTGCAGAGTAGAAAATTAACCGTAACTTATAGTAAATTTAATTCTCTACGACATTGCCTAAGCTTTTTTCTAGCTAAAATGCTCCTAAACGAAGATATAAACCAGAAGTTTGTTTTTAAATTGGCAGGTAATTGCGTTTTTTTATTTCTTTTAAATGTGCATATCTCCGTAACTATCTGTCTTTGAAACAAAACTTAAGTGAAAATATAGTAAATTTCATTGTCTACAACATTGTCTAAGCTCTTTTCTAGCTAAAATGCTCCTAAGCGAAGGTATAAGCCAAAATCTGCAGAGATCGCTGGTTTTTAGGGTTCCGTACCTAAAGGGTAAAAATGGGACCCTATTACAGAGACTTCGCTGTCCGTCCGTCCGTCCGTCTGTCACCAGGCTGTATCTCAAGAACGGTGATAGCTAGACAGTTGAAAGTTTCACAGATGATGTTTATTGCCGCTATAACAACAATACTAAAAATAAAATAAAATAAAAATTTAAGGGGGCTCCCATACAACAAACTTACAGATAATGGTACGGAACCCTTCGTGCGCGAGTCCCACTCGCACTTGGTCGATATTTTTTTCAATATAGCTGCGGGCGCGAAGGGGGGGATTGTGCATTTTGCATTTTAAACACTCACTAACCATCCTTGACAACATATCAAAAATTCAAAACTACCGAACCATTTGTAAGGTCAAACCCCTTTATTCACTTGATTATAAGCAGTTACCTATGAACACTTGCGCTTGCGACGCCAGGAGCGTCACGCGCGCGTTAAGGTGTGTCTCCACTGACGCAGAGCGGAGTGGATTATTATTATTATCGTATGGCATTTATTCCTGAAAATGTTATTTGCAAATTTATAATTTAATATCTAAATTAAGTAGCCACTCCCTAGCGCCTGGTGAAAGTGTGAGAAGGCCTCCCATGCCCCCGGCAAAACGTCTTCTAGGGCATTCCTCGACGATGTGACGGATGGTTTGATCTGACGCTCCGCAGTCACAAGACGCTGTTGCTGAGATTCCCCATTTGTGCAGATTGTGGTTGCACCGGCCCACGTCTGTGCGAATGCGGTTTAGAATAACCCAGATCTTGCGGTGTTCCTTCAGTCCAGCTGGCATTTTGGTAGGATCGGTAGTTGGGGCGCCGCCTTGTTCATGCCACTGTCCCGTCCACTCCTTGTGGATTATAAAACCTTCTTGGTACTGTAGCCGGTAGTCGGACCAGATAGGTCTGCGAGACTGCAATCGCGAGGGGGGCACATGATCCAAAGTTTTCCTGATGGGAAGCTGCTGCGTTGTCGCTTTTCCCCATTCTCGTGCTGCTGCACATGTCCTCCTGAGGTCTGGTGGGGCGATATGTGACAGAACAGGCAGCCACCTGGTGGGAGTAGGTTGCAGGCTGCCTGAGATTGTTCGCATGGCACGATTTAGCTGGACGTCGACCTTATCTGTGTGTACGCTTCTGTACCACACTGGTGCACAGTATTCTGCTGGAGCGTAAACAAGGGCTAGAGAAGAAATGCGCAGAACATCAGCTCGGGCTCCCCACGAGGTACCGGCCAATTTATTTAACAGGTTTACTCTGGTTTTTACCTTTTGGGCCAGACTATGTAGGTGGGCCTTGTAGGTCAGTGATCGGTCCAAAGTAATACCCAGATATTTAGGGTTGGAATTGTGGTGGAGTCTTTGGCCGCAGAAGCTGACGTTAACCTCTCTGTTTGCTAGGCTGTTTGACAGGTGGAACGCTGTAACCTCGGTTTTGGAAGGGTTCGGACAGAGTCTCCATTTAGCGTAGTATTGGTTTAAGGTGTCAAGATCTCGCGTGAGCACAGCCTCACCTGTCTCGAACTGCTTCGCTTGGGTCGTGAGCGCGATGTCGTCAGCATAGAGGAACTTCTGGCATTCAGTAATAGGCATGTCACTCGTATATATGTTAAAAAGTAAAGGTGCCAAAACTGAGCCTTGAGGGAGGCCATTTTTCAGGAGCCTGTATTTACTATGTTTGTCGTCCAGAAAGACAGTTATGTGCCGGGGCCCCAACATTTTTTCCAACAGCCGGAGGATTTTTGCAGATGGTATGATCTTTCCCACTTTGTGCAGCACGCCACTAATCCAAACCGTGTCATACGCCACCCTCAAATCCACAAACGCAGCTACTGTTTTTAGCCCTCTCTGAAAACCAGCTTCTATATGACTAGTCAGTGCTAAGACCTGGTCACTGCAACTTCGACCCGCACGGAAACCCGCCTGCTCAACGGGGATACTCCTGTCGGCTATGCCTTTGATGCGGTTATATATTAAACGTTCCAGAAGTTTAAATGTGACACTTAGCAGGCTTATGGGTCTGAAATTTGGTGGATCGTCGGGGGTTTTACCAGGCTTGAGGGTAGCTATCACTTTCGATTTCATAAACACGGTGGGAGACATGTGGAATCGACCAATCAGAAAAAAGAAGCAGAGCTAAGGTACAGATTCCAACTCAGGTGATTGGTCTATTCCGCAACCTAGCTTCAGGAAGACCTGAAGAATTTTTCCTTATGCTTTGTGTGTCGTGTGCGCTGGACCGGCAATCCAGAGGTACCGGGTTCGATACCCGGTCTCTTCCACCAGGTAGCTCCTTTTTAAATTTTTCTTTAAGCTTTGATCTTTGTATTAAAGGCTTAAATAAAAGAATTTTGGTGTACCCACATTAAAAATAAATGAGACATTACATTTTTCATAAATTTATAATACTGAAATGTAAAAAAAAACTCATTCAAAGCAGGCCAGGGGTGCCGTGTGCTATTTAATTTAAGATAATTATAAAGATTATTAGGAAATAAGATATTTAATCCACAGAAGAACCAAGGTAACCGACATAGCTGGCATTAGTGGCAATGGGCAGGCCATGTAGCCCGGAGAATGGACGCCTGTTGGAGCAGCAAAGAGCTAGAGTGGCGACCACGTATAGGAAAGCGCAGCGTGGAACGGCTCCTGACTAGATGGACGGATGACCTCGTGAGGGTAGCTGGGATTCAATGGATGCGGTCTTCACGGGATCGCACTTTGTGGCAAATCATGGGGAAGGCCTATGTTCTGTGGCTGATAGTTAGATAGAAAATATTTAAGAAAGCGTGTGTTTTTGGTAAATAAATTAATTTTGCATAAAACATAACTCTCTTACGTCGAGGGCTATAAATAAATACCTTATAATTTGCCAAATTCTCCGGTGGCGAAAGCATATTTCCGAATCTAGCATTTTTATCGTTTATTAGTTGAAAATACCCACGACATGTTCCCAAAGCCAATAAAAACACAACCACCCTTGATAAACACATGAAGACACATTGGACCATACAGTAAGCGAAACTAATTCGTATCACAATAGGACTTTATCGAAATAACTTGACTTATCTATCAGGCTTACTTCCAAGTAGTGACGATGATTTGTCACTGCGACAAGGTTGTTCGGAAGATGAATTGTGTTCGGTACGTAACCAAGTTATCTACGGATAATTGCTTATTTACGAATAGATAAGGCTGTAATGAAATGATTGGATTTTGCTATGACATTAGTTTCAGCATACGAGGGGATTAGGGGGTTATCACAATGTCGATCCTAACTCGATTCTATTTGCAAACAATAGGGGATGTTACTGATGTTGAATTATATAACATATAACATAATGTAGTTATATCAATAGAATTAGCTCAATATGACTACTATTACTACTTCTAATATTAATTTTTACCCATTAAAACCAAGATCCTGCCAGTTCAGACGTTGATTTCACCTATGATTGACTACGGTGGTGTGTGTTATCCGGACCTAACCGAGAAGCTTCAGAACAAACTAGAAAGACTTCTCAACAACTGCATTCGTTTCATTTTCTGTCTCCGTAAGTGTGACCACGTGTCTTCTTACCGCACTCAGCTCGGCTGGCTTCCTATCCGTCAACGACGTGAAATGCGAATGCTTTGCACTCTCTTCTCAATTCTCAAGACTCGAATTCACCCAAATACCTCAAAGACTTCTCTTAACCGTCAATTTCGCTCTTCTAGCAATCTATCTCTTTCGATCGCTCCTCACCGTACAGGTTTAATGCGCAACCCTTTTACCGTCCAAGTGGCCCGCCTCTGGAACCGCCTTCCCCTCAAGATCAAGCAAGCCCTTGAACAAGCTAAATTTTAAAAAATCCTTGCATGACCTCTTTATTGGCAGGTACGAAAATTATTTTTTTTTTAAACCCAAAAGAAATTTTGAAATTGTTTTTAGAATCCTCATAATTTAACAAAATAATAATAAATAGTACGACAACCATGAACTTAAACGCCCTTTTTAACGGTGAAAATGGCAAATTACTTAATGTCTCCATAAAAATATTCGTACTGGTATAACCCATAACATATATGATGACGTGACGATTAGGTGGCCATTTGTTTGAATAGTTTTAGCGCTCCGTAGGAAATTTGAATTAGTTTACCAAAGCTTCCATGGATGTCATTATATCTATACAAGAAACTACGAGGTCAAAGGTCACACTTTATCACCCGCCTCATCATTATCTCTTTACGACTTTGACAGTCCAGAACACAAAAGACATAAAAGCCAATAAGTTTCAAGTGTTTTACTACCTTGTTCTGTTGAAGAAAGTATTGCAGTGTCACATTTTCCGATACATAAAGTGACCACGTTTATGGGAAGTTTACGATCAAAGTGAAACTGAGGGGTTACTACGAACTTTACAATTCGAGTTAGCGTTGCTCCGTCCTAGTCATTCAGATACAGTTTAACACGTGGAGGAGAGGGATGACACGATATGAAATGAATTGCCTATGTTAATAGGGTCAATTTCAACAAGACGCATTTTTTGTATCATTTCGGTGTGATTCTTTATTTTTGATTATTTTTTAGTTTTTTAAATGTGAAGAGATACTTTAGACTATATTATTAAACATATGTAAAAGGGACCCTGAAATCTGAAATAGTTTTCGAGATATTCGAGATCGAATATGAAACACACAACGGAATGATAAATGTACACCAGGATGATAAAATAAGTGCACCGCAATGAAATTTCATACACCAGAATGAAAGAAAAGTAGCATATTATGAAAGTAATTTTACTTTTTATATTCGTAATATATATTATATTGGCATTACATAATAATATAAACATATATCTTAGTATGGTATTAAAAACAAAATAAAAAAAAATTATTATTTCAACAATATTTATGAAAAGTGAAGCTACTTTTGATGTCATTCCGGTGCTTTCCTCATTTTGGTGGGGTTTAAAGTCATTTTACTACACCGGAAACACCGGAATGAGAATGGTGGAATGAGAAACACGACATATTTTTATTTCTTAAAAAAAAAGTAAGCCCTATATTCTAAAACTAATTCAACTCTTGTAATGGCGAGTGTACTTTACCTGATATATATAAATTTCAAACCACGCAGTTAAAAAATAAAGAAACTATAACAAACTCCGGAATGACATTTTTTTTGTCCCCTGTCCACCGCGATGAAATATTCACGTTTGTACAAGCCAACGTATTGCCACTATACACAACCGGCCTCGTCGAGCGCCGCAGCTTGACTAATTCTTTGAAGTGCGCGGGAGATGGGGGGCGTACTTGATCAAATTTGGGAAATAAATCGGTTCGAAACATTGTCGGCGGTAATGAGAAGTTTTCTCGGGACAAACGTATATGCACTTATTCAAGGGTATACAAAGGAGATATATAAGGGGTAATGTGTTTTTTTCGATACCTATTTATATGGTAATAAAATAATGGTAACAGATTTTGTTTGTCATGCATAGTATTTGACTTACCCGACATTTTACAAACAAAACCGGCTTGGGGACAACCCACCTTGATGAGAAATTTGGTCTAAATATATATTTTTAAATTATTATATATATTAATATTTAAATTTTAGCTGTTGCCCGAGGTAGACAATGGCGGGCTGTTTCCGAAAAAAAATGGTAGTTTATTATTCAACCTTTCTGCACCTGCGTTTTCAGTCTTGCCATCAAAAAATACTGCTTGGGAAATTGACCCAATAACCCCTCTGGGTGATACGACGTAAAAGTCTTAGAAACTGCGGTTACGTGACTTTGTCGTGACGCTACGGAAGTACGAGTACACAGTAGGTTAGGTTAAGAGGCCTTATTCCTTGTAAAACAAAAACTTCATATTATGACAAATATATTGATAATTTCAACCAACTTTTTGATGTGAATAATACTTTTCCCCGAGTCCTAGGTAGTAACATGGCTAAAATAATATTCCGCGTGAATTTTTACAATTTCGAGTAGTTTTTGAAACAAAAATTATCAATGAAAAATTCAAAACGTAGGTTTCAAATATATACCAATAAATTCCAATAGCCTTGTTATAGGTATATAGTATTATCAATAATAAGTTTGATCATAGAGAAAAAAATCTAAAACAATCAGCATTTAAAAAGGAATAAGGCCTCTTAAGCTAAACATTTGTACATAAACTGTGTTCGAGATCGCGTCGTCTTAATATATAATTTTAGCTGGACGTAATATTATATTCTCTTTCCCATTGAGATTAACATATTATATATTGTCGCTCTCGACACGACCTAATTTAGGTACATCTCTACGTACCTAAATTAGGATCCTCGTGATACGGCACCACGCCTGTTATCCACCCACAGTCAAACAACCCAGCTACTGAATTTGTTGTTATAGCGGCAACAGAAATACATCATCTCTAAAAAACCTGTCTAACTATCACGGTTCATGAGATACAGCCCGGTGACCGACAGTGGAGACTAATAGGGGCCCGTGTTTAGCCTAATAAGAGCTCCGTTTTTTATCAATTGCGGTACGGAACCTTAAAAATCTTCCTCGTACGGACTTCGTCACAAAAGACGATACTGAATGTTTCATTAGTAGTAAATTTGTCTTCAGGATGAGATGATTTCTGTGCCCAATATCTGTTTGCCTTAGCAATGTAGATGTAATCTAAATTTAGCTCAGTTAGTTTAATCAAGCGCGCAAACAGTTACCAAACGGAATAAGTTATCTTACCTCTATTGTTTTACTGCGGCTTTGGCTGTATAATTATTTAATTAGTTCCTTTTTTACGCTTTCTACGAGATAAATGAACTAGCAACTTCCAGCTTGCTTAAAATATTTGTACTTATATTTCATTTCCAAACACAATTATTATGCGTTTAATTGCTATATAATAAGTTTGTTGAAACGTTAGGAAGACTTAAATGAATATACACGATATAAACCATTGAAAAAGGATGAATAATTATTAGATCTTACTTTAATGCAAGAGCGGCTGTGTGTGTGTGTGTGTGTGTGTGTGTGTGTGTGTGTGCGTGCGTGCGTGCGTGCGTGCGTGCGTGCGTGCGTGCGTGCGTGCGTGCGTGCGTGCGTGCGTGCGTGCGTGCGTGCGTGCGTGCGTGCGTGCGTGCGTGCGTGCGTGCGTGCGTGCGTGCGTGCGTGCGTGCGTGTGTGTGTGTGTGTGTGTGATTTTCATATTTGTGTTGGTGCATAATGCGAGTATGTCTCGCTTTGACAGTCTTTGACTCAATATGTATGATGGACAAGCCATAAAAATTTAGAACAACAGAATAAATTTAAAAATCCTTATCTTTTGATGGTTCTGTCTTTTGTTGAAATTTAATGCAAAAAGGTACTAAAGTGCTCAACTTTGTTGTAACAACACAAATGTACATATCTAAGTACAATTTACTTTTATGAAATTATAGAGGTAGTAGGTTTTATTTTATGTCAATTTCTATCTTAATTTAATAATAATTAAAATGGCGTTATATTTCATGAGCAGTTAGTGAGTAATAAAAACTTTATGGTTAGGTACTATCATAAGGAAAAATCTAATTATGTAATGTCTTACGTCATAATTTTATGTTTTTCTTTTATTAACGTGTTAGTTTTGATGGCTTCTCTATGGTAAAAGCCTGTCCTTTAAGGTTAGTGTAGGCATGGAAACCCGTTGGAAACGTGGGTCGCGTGAACCATTTTTTATTTCAACTGTTAATGTCAAACGATTGGCTTTCGCTAGCAGACGTTATAGCTTTAATAATAAATAATTGGTGAATTTATCTTGAAAATTGTATGTCACAAAAGCCAGTTAAAGATCATCTGCGAGCCTATGATGGTTGCTTTTATCGCGCGATAAATAAGTGACAAAGCATCCGTCTCGTTTTGACAAGATGCGACTGTGAGTGACGGATGCTTCATCACTTATTTATCACGTGATAAACGCAACCATCATAGGCCGCTACATCATTACTGTAACATAAAGCATTTCAAAAGTTTTCCATTTTTTCAGCTTAACTGTATTTCGTGTACCTACTTTTTTAATAGTATTTTATGCAATCGTTGCACAGTGAAGGTTCTTAAAATCGAGTACCGCGTATAGGTCACGAGGCTCGCCGAGTGGCCTAAGTAAGGTACGAGATTTTAAGACCTAATTGTGTAACTATTGCATACAATACTTTTTATAGGAGCAAAACACAGAAAAACATTTTTTACTTTAATCCTCATTCCCAACTATGAATTTTTATTTTTGATGCAACCTTTTTCGTTCGACTAAAACTGACCTATAAAAAAAAACATGATCGCGATGGTCATAGCGGGTGCCTCGTGATTGGTTAAATTTTTTGACAGGTAATTTCAACCAATCAGTGAACAGTAGCGTGTTTTTTTTTAAATCAAATATGCTGACATTCTCTTTTTGAAATTATTAGAGTTGAGTAGAGAGATGTCTTATGAATATTAAAGTTCTGTAGCGGGTACCGAGTATAGAATTTTGGTACAGGATTAAAAAGTGCGTTATTGTGATTTTGTCTGTGAAATTATAATTGACAGATTAATTTACGCGAGTATAAAAAGATCATTTTCTGCTTTTGCACCGCCTACTAACACTAGAATTTTTCAAGTTCTCCACTGCACAAAGGTTTCTGTAAGAGATCGCTTTTTAGCAATAAGACTGCTAGTCAGACCATGCTATCTCTTCCAAGCAAATGAACTGTCAAAATATACAAACTGACTCACTTTGTATGGTTTGACAATTCATTTGCTCAAATTGTGATTTCTTGAATTCAACAGTAAATAATGCATAAAACAAAAGTCAAATCCGCAACGCAAGCATTGTCAGAAAGAATACAAAATCTAATCAGCGACATGCTTCGTCAAACAACACACCAATAACGTAGTCCGGAACAGGCTTCGTCGAAGTTATGGATCGATAACATCTTGATCTTGGAAGGTGGAAAAGGACTTAAAAAGGCTCACCCCGAGTCGCACCTGGCCCAAACGTTCCCATCACACTGGCAGCGTTCCCACGTTGTATGGCCAACGAAATCTGTTGAACCAGACCAGATACGACCCAGAGCGAGGATCAGGCCCTCTGTCTCTGAGCCTGCGACCCACCTCCCTAATAAAGTCCCTGGTCTCAGTACCCCACGGTCCCGCAGTCTCCACTGCCACTGGCACAAAATCATACATTGGTTCCAGGGCAGAGTACTTGGTGTGTTTGAGTATTGCAGCACATTCCGCGGCGGCCCCGGCAAAATTTCTTGAATTGAAAGTATTGTAACTTTCGTGTTTGTTTTGTGAGGTGTGCAATAAAATACTGTATAGTATCGTAACGTATCGTATAGTATTGTAACTGAAAACTACAAACAGACAAATCGTATTTCTTCACTATTCAGGTATCGTGGTACTCACTGAGTGGATGCAATGAATACCTAATCATATGTAAACGAGCACATTAACATTTTGAGATATGCAGTCTGGATAAAATATAGTTTTCCTTTGTGTTTGCGACAATGTTCAGCTATTGTTCATTGTAACTAATTTCATTACTTTTAGGGTTCCGTAGTCAACTAAGAACCCTTACAGTTTCGTCATGTCCGTCTGTCCGTCTGTCCGTCCGCGGCTTAGCTCCGTGACCATTAGTACTAGAAAGCTGAAATTTGGTATGAGTATATGTAAATATTTATTACAAAGACAAAACGGCAAATAAAACAAAAAAAAAATTACGTACACCTAAAGTGGGGGTGATTTTTTTTTTCGTTCCAACACTAGTGTGTGGGGTGTCGTTAAACAGGTCTTTTAAAAATAATAGGAGTCTCCAAAGGAAATCCAAAAAATAGCCCCCTTCCCCCCTCCCCCCGCTCTAACTTTTCAACATGAAAATGAGGCCTTATAAGAACTTTCAATGAAAACTATATTGAATAAAATCGGTAGAGCCGTTTTTGAGTTATCGCAAAATTTCATAATTTTCTTTAAAGTGCCGCGCGATGTCCTTATACTGCGAATGTTACACATACTAGTTAAGTGCCATACTGCAATAAAACATTCCGCTCAATCTGGCTCGTATAGTCGATAACTTCCAGAAGGTAATAAGTAATTACAGCCACTTTGGCGTTTACGACCTTCTTATAGACCTTGAAATCTTCCTCGTAATTTAAACCTCGGGCTTATAGCCGCTGTTTTAAGCCCGTCTATTGTGAAGGATGGGCAACTACGGAACCCTACACTGAGCGTGGCCCGACATGCTCTTGGCCGGTTTTTTATCACAGAACCTAAAACTATTATTTTTATATGTAAATACGGACTTTGATAATATTAAAAAAGGTGGAAGCACGTCTTCTAAGAATCTGCACTCAAATGACGTCACTGCTTGATGTTGTTTCGAGACTGATCGGCGCACCTGATAAATAATCGCGAACCGATTCGACGTGACTGAACCCGTTATGTTTTTTATTATGATCACATTTGCCAAATGTTGTGTATGTACGATAACTAAACCTATTAATTTCGCGACCGTTATGACGTCACCGCATACGTCACTAATCTAATGCAAAGAGCTAATGGTTTGCTTCATTGCCCCTATAACGACTAACGATCGGCCTAATGGACCGTTTTCATTATAAGTGTACAGTGATTCGTATAATTGTGTTTTCTGCAATATTTGACATTCATATTATAGACTAGCTTTTGACCGCGACTACGTACGCGTGGAACTTGATAAAAGGGATTATTAAAAGCGCCTAAGCAATGTAAGAGTAATTGTGCTTTTGGTCTAATAATTACATTTCCTACAGGGTCACCGCACCCCAACAGAAATGTTAACTCACTTTTCAATCTTTTTAGGTATAATTTCCAGAATGAAAACTATCCTATGTCCTTCCTCGGATCTTAAACTATCTCTATGCCAAATTTCATCAAAATCGATTCAGCGGTTTAAGCGTGAAGTGGTAACAGACAGACAGACACACTTTCGCATTTATAATATTACTATGGATTACTAGCTGCCCCGCGCGGTGTTACCCGCTCTTCCCACGGGAACACTACATTTTACAGCATAAAAAGTAGCCTATATGTTAATCCACGGTGTCAGCTACCTTCATACCAAAGTTTATCGAGTTTGATCCAGATCATGTGTGAAAATTTCAACTGTCTATCTATCTCGGCTCAAGAGTTACAGCCTGGTGACAGATGGACAGACAGACAGACGGACGGACAGCCGAGGCTTAGTAGTAGGGTCCCGTTTGTACCCTTTGGGTACGGAACCTTAAAAAGCATCTATTGCAGACACTTGAGTGATACATTTGGTCATTCAATGTGTCACTCAATTGTTTAGCAATATCCTTTGTTTTAATTATTAGAGACTCGCACCTGCAGACAAACTGTACAAACAGTTTTACAGGGAACTGTATATAAGTTGTAACATACTTTAATAAATAAATAAATAATAAAATACACCTTAAATAAATCTACAAAACTGTCTTCGCGGCATTGTCCCGAAGACGCTGGCTTTCCTCGCTGAATCGCAATGCTGATGCGTGTTGTGCGAGGAAGCTGTCTGCTTTTCGGTCACCAGTAGAGTCAATATGCCTTTGGCTTATGTCTTTAAAATGTGTTCTTTTGGGCACTGGAGCCCCACGGACCTAAAACGTTCTCTTCTAAGTATATATAGAAGAATATAAATCATATATCATGTGGGTCCTGTAACAGGAGCAAAAAATTAAAACATAGATTTTACTCGTCAAACTGAACAACATCTGTACAGAAACTTTAAAAAATATACTGTTTTCATATGTTCATTATTTCAAACAAAGTCAATAACATTTTCAATGTACGCCGTCCAACATTGACATCGCCTTAGCATTGACATAGCTGTCACTTTACTAAATAATAAATATCAAATGTTTATCAATACATTGTTTCTTTGAATAAACTTTATTTTACAGGTTTATATTACAAATGAGTTATTTTTAAAAGTTTAATAAATGTTGTTCACTTTGAGGGGTAGAATCTATGTTTTAATTTATTGCTCCTGCTACAGGGCCCACCTGGTATAAATCAATTGTTGTTCGTTTGTCTCGCTAAAACTCGAGAACGGCTGGGCAGATTTAGCTCATTTTGGTTTTGGGAAGGTTTAAACGGTGAGGAACAACATTTATTCAGAAACAATACAGAGATAATAATTAACATAAAACCTTCAATAAAAATTAAAAACTAGACTTAAAAATAAACTATAGATAAAAAATTTGGCCCAAATCGCCGTCTATTGGCAGCGTGCCCAGAAGGCTGGCAGCATTGCCGCGTTGAATGTCAATGCTGATACGCTGTGCGAGATATGAACCAGCCCTCTGGTCACGCGTCAACTCGACTAACCTGCGGCTACACTCTTTAAAGACCCTGTGGGCGCTTTCACCCCAGGGCCCCAGAGTCTCGACCCCAAACGGCTCAAATATGCATCCACTATTAATGTTTGCATATCTGCGCCGCTTGAGGAGTTCGGCCGAATTGGCAGCCGAGCCAGCCTTTACAGCAGTGCCACGAAGATGGGACAGCGCCAGAGTATCAGCACAGGTCGCGTCCCAGACCAGCGGCTGTCCCATCTTCCATGGCACGAGGGTCATACCGTCGGGCCTCTTACCGTCATCGCGAGTGAGGCCGGTCGGTTCTAAAACAGCCGGCGCTCCCGCGCTGGCTAAGGCCCGACGGATGATGTCATTCAGGCTGGCATGGCGGGGGGCGCGCCCTGCGCTTCTGCCGCAGGATAGTCCATGATGACCCAGCGGGTCAACTTGGTCACCACAACGACAGCGATGTTGGGCCACACAGGCCACTCCCAGGCGGAGAGCGACGGACAGGCGGAACGTGGAGTTATCCAGAAGTGTTCCCGTCGATATGGAAGGCAGAGCTTGGAGCCACTGCCAGGATTCCCATTCGACAGCGGCAAGGAGGCGAGCGCGCTCCGGAAGGCTGAGGTGTTTGCAGCTTACTGACACAGACCGAATTCCACGTGGGCGGAGCCACGGGCACAGCTAGTATAAAATAAAAACGGACATAAAATTATACCTGCGAGTCACCTTGATCAGCCAACCGCAAGTGAAATAAAAGAAATGGCGAACAACCAAATCTATATGTATAGTAACCTAAAAATAACCTAGTTTTTCTTATCCAAAAAATCACATCTAGATCTGTGTCGGCGATTATTTTATTTCACCTTTACTGTTATTGGCCTATTAAGGATGTCGTTCAGGACATAAACCTATATAAGAGAAGGCTGTAAACCTTAATAGCTTTATAGCTATGATGTTCAGTCTAGGTAATAAAATGATGAATAAGAAAAAGTGTAGCTTAGATATCTTGTGATGTCTATAAGTTTTAACCCGAATTCATAATTTATAAACTTGACGCAAGTAGCAGGTCATGTCATCAGGACACCCTCGTTTAATGAGTGGCGTAAAATTCTACTAAACCTGAACATAACCACAAAGTTGGTAGTCACTTTCAGTGGCTTCAATACTATTTGGATCTCTTGAAGCAAAAGTGAATAGGCTATTGCTGAACCAGTGAGCTACATCCTCGACCATATCTCATGCCGTGTGTATCTGTGTATTTGTTTATCTGTGTATCTGTCGGTCTGTCGGTGGCATCGTAGCTCCCAAATGGATTGACCAATTTAAGCACCTACGGTTTTTTAAATCGAAATATTTGTTCGTCGAGATGGTTTTTAGCTATAATTGTTGGAAATAGGACCAGTTGTTTCCAAGATATTCAGCATTAATTGGAACAAGTGACAAGATCTCCGCCAATATCGAAACTAATGAAAAAAAATGAAAAGGTATTTATTTAAACGATAAGCAATTACAATGACTAACAAATATGTACTTAACCCACAGACTACCCCCACTTAGACGGAGCATGTAAGGCGACCCGCGCGCACCAACGATATGGTACGGCAGAACATTAAAGTATCAACACGGCGGCCACCGTTTAGTTGCGTCCTTGTTTATGATCCATGCGTACGTCAACGAAAAAAGAAATTAAATAAATAACATGGTAAATTGTAGTGTTAAGTGGTGTAGAGACCTCATAAACATGGACGCAACTAAATGGTGGCCGCCGTGTTGATACTTTAATGTTCTGCCGTACCATATCGTTGGTGCGCGCGGTTCGCGTTACATGTGCCTTACATGCTCCGTCTAGTGGGGGTTGTCTGTGACTTAACCTAACTTAACTATGCTAGTTTAATACAATTTCCTATATCTAGCATGCAGTTAACATAATGCAGGTTAGTACCAGCATTGCATTACCTTCGAGCCTCGCACTAGGCGAAGCTGCATCGCGGGAAATCACAATATCTGCACATTTTGTAGTTATGTTCAGTTTTAGTCGCATTTTCCATATCACTCATCGAATGAGGGGTCTCAGAGGCTCTCATAATGACCAACCGGGGGGTGTTGTACATTTTTAATTTAGGTTATTACTAGTCACACCAATATTATAAAACCGAAAGTTTGTGAGTGTGTTTATGTGTATGTTTGTTACTTCTTCACGCTCAAGCATATGAACCAATTTTCATAAATTTCGGTATCAAAGTAGTTGACACCCTGGATACAAATAAAATACATACATAGGCTCCTTTTTATATACATGCATACATAAAATCACGCCTTCTTCCCAACGGGGTAGGCAGAGACCATCCCAATCTTTCCACCTGCTACGGTCCTGACATACATCTTTCGCTTTATTCTACTTACATTCATTAATCTCCTCATGCATGATCGTCGGTTTAAAGTACCTACTCTTGATTTGCCCTTTTTTCAGAACGTCTCCAATCTGATCAAGAAATCATCTAGGCCTTCCTTTTCACATACCTACTTACTAGATTCACATTCGACTTTTTATCCCAAAAAATGTAGTGTTCCCGTGGAATGAGCGGGTAACACCGCGCGGTAAGCTAGTGCTTTAATAAAATTACTATTAACTCTACATACTCGTACGATGGCTAAAGTTCGCGGAATAGACGTGTGTTGTGGCTAAAATAATAAAGCGACTAAAGCCGCGTAATCTACAAGAGTAACGCCGTCATTAAAGTTAGCTGATCGATGCGGAGTCGGATAGTATCGACGTGTGATAAGGAAACTTATCCACTTGCCATCTATACTTAGATCCGGGTTGTATACATGGGGAAAACTTATACTTACACCTATGGATACCCGCAACTTCCGTACCCAAAGGGTAAAAACGGGACCCTATTACTGAGACTTCGCTGTCCGTCCGTCCGTCTGTCACCAGGCTGTATCTCAAGAACGGTGATAGCTAGACAGTTTAAATTTTCACAGATGATGTATTTCTATTGCCGCTATAACAACAAATACAAAAAAAAAATATTTAAGGGGGGCTCGCATACAACAAACTTGTTATAGACCGTCCGTCCGTCTGTCACCAGGCTGTATCTCAAGAACGGTGATAGCTAGACAGTTGATATTTTCACGGATGATGTATTTCTATTGCCGCTATAACAACAAATACTAAAAATAAAATAAAATAAATATTTAAGGGGGGCTCCCATACAACAAATGGGATTGGTTGCGTTAACTTTGCACCTCATTTGTATGGGGCGCTATATATGTACATACCAGGTAAACTTAACTTAACCACTTAAGGATGGAAAGCGTTTGTACGGAACCCTCGGTGCGCGAGTCCGACTCGCACTTGACCTTTTTTTTATGTAAACGAGTTACCTAATCAGAAAACTACCGTGAAATACGCCAACTTTGCCTCCACAGGGAACTTTGCCCAAAACGCTACTTAAAAAAAGAAACGTTACTGTAGACAATTTCAAGATGATTATGGCAACACTACTATTTTTAGTGGAAAATAGATTATATCTGTGGTATCACTGGGAGTCACATTTGCGCGCAACTTCATTCCGTAACGTGTTGGGACCAGTCGAATAAGGCGTGTGATTTGGCGGGCCAATTTCTAGGTGAAGTTCTGGTGTATTTTTTACAGAATGGGGAAGCCTCAGGTGAATGTATCTTATTGCTTGTTATAAAATAAGAACTGTAGATCATTTTTATTGTAGTTTGAACTAAAAATTGACACACATATTATTTGGAAGCCACACATCCAAAAAATTAAAAATAAGCTTTCAAAATTCCTATACGCGTTAAGGGAATTAAAAAAGTCTACAAACTTTCGATGCGCCTTAAACGCATATTACGCTTACGCTTACTCATGGCTAAAATATGGTATTATCCTTTGGGGCAATAGCACAGATATCAACGAACTATTTATTCTCCAGAAAAAGTGCATACGGATATTGGCGAACATAAAAAATATGGATAGCTGTAAACCGTATTTCGTCGAATACGAAATTCTGACACTGACTTCGATCTATATTCTAGAAATCTGTAAATTTGTTAGAAATTATCCACAATTTTTTTCGAAATTGAAAGATCGACCACGGCGTTTTGAAACTAGGTATAAAAACAATTTGGCATCAACCACGAGATCCAGACTTAAACTACACAAAACCAGCCCAAACGCGATGGCAATAAAAATTTATAATAAAATAAGCGAGGATATAAAAGAACAAACAACGGAACAGCAGTTCAATAGACGGTTGAAGGACTTTCTTATAGAAAAATGTTATTACACCCTGCAAGATTTTTTTGATGACGCAAGCCCATAAAATATTTAATTTTTATTTCTATTTAATTAATTAATGTATATGTTATAATTATAAATAAAATCGATAGATAATCAAATTGAATTACACGAATAACTATGTCATAATTGAATTAATTGTATGTGTTAAAAATTGTCTATGTAATAATTGAATATTTGAAAATGTAATGTGTTATAAATTGTATTATCTTACACTATAGGTATAATGTATAATTGCTACGCCCTATCAGGGCCCATGAGAAACTGTATTCATATGTGATAATATCTTTGTACCACGGATGCAATCAATGAATAAATGAATAAATGAAAAATACTTATTAAAACCGGAGTTATGATGGTGGGCAATGTTATCTAGTAACTTGCTAACCTATGAATGCCAACATTGCCCAGACTAAAAAAAGGGTTAGGGTTGTCACCTTGTCGTAATTTTACCTGACTGCGTAAATAAAGGAGGGTTATGTATTTAAGGTAAGGTAAATTATATTTCAATTAAGCCGTTGTACTTTTAGCATTAGCTGCATGTCATGTCATGTCCATAAAACAAAAAAAACATAGAATATTCAATTATGTCAATTTTTATTTAAATTATTCTAACGTGAAGTAAAAAAATAACCGCCAAACTATAAGTATCGAATATTAAGCATATATTTTTCATTTTGATAATGGTATTGATAAAAATGGTTTACTCAACCAAAAGTGACAACCCTGACAATTTGAAACTGCTTGATGCGGCTTGTATGGAGAAAAACAAAATACCTATGTAACATTGCCCACCCATATTGCACACGTGTTTGTAGAGTTAAGACCAAGATATTAAGTAGAACGCCATTATTACCCCAGATTTTATACTGACCCTTATCTTAACGTTGTAGGGGCTATAGTTACGAAAATAATCGATTTGGGCAATGTTTGAAAAAGTTTAGATAACTTTACCCGAGGTGAAAATTGATAAAAAAAATGATTAAATGTAGATTTAAAAATTGTTTCTCGTAATAAACGCATGCATATGAATACGATGGATGCGTTAGACAAAAAAAACTTTATCCCGTCATAGAAAAAACTTGAGAAATTCGGGTTTTTACGAAAAAAGCGGGCAAAGTTGGCATGTTTCACGGTACGGCTATCTTTCAATAATGACGCGGTTGGCTCGGTTTGTAGTGCAGCAGCCTACTGAGCCGGCGGTCCTGGGTTCGAATCCCGGCCAGGGCAAATATTTGCGTGATGAACTCGAATATTTGTTCCTGGGTCATTGATGTTATCTATATATGTATTTTCTCCTCTGTTACTTTGCTTTGCCTTTTTCTTGTCTCTGAATAAAATATTTATATATATTTATATATTTAAGTATATCGTCGTCTAGTACCCATAGTTCAAGCTTTGCTTAGTTTGGGACTAGGTCGATTTGTATAAGCTACAATCTTATACAAATCGACCGTCCCATACTAAGCCAAGCTTGTACTATGGGTATTTAACGCCGATATAGATGTAGTATATAAATACATTTATAAATAACATCCATAACCTAGGAACAAATATTCGAGTTCATCACACAAATATTTGCCCTGGCCGGGAATCGAACCCAGGACCGGCTCAGTAGGCAGCCGCTTTACCACTGCGCCCACCGTGTCTCCACTATGATTACAGTAGGTACTAGTAAGAATATACTATTAATGTACAAGACTAACACCGTCATTAAAGTTACCTAATCCATGCGGAATTGGATATTATGGACGAGTGATGAGGAAACTTGTCCACTTGCCAACACTATTTGGATCCCGACTTGTTGCCCGGTTATACAGGGGTTGCCTGTAATAGGAGCAATAAATTAAAACATAGATTCTACTTATTGTATTAAGCGATTTACACTCACGTGAAATTGTCAGGAACGGCTTAATACAATAATTAAATATGTCTCACGAAAGTTTTAATAAGATTATAGATTCTACTCTTCAAACTGAACAACATTTGTTCAGCAACTTAAAACAAGTCATATTGCAGAATTTCATTATTTCAAACAAATTAAATAGTATTTTCAATGTACGCCGACCAACATTGACATTCCCTGAGCATTGACATAGCTGTCACTCTACTAATATCGCACATTTCACAATACATTGTTTTTTTGTCTAAACAAACAAAATTATCATTTAAGAGGATTTATTTTTTTCACATTATGACAAATATATTGATAATTTCAACCAACTTTTTGAAGTGAATAATACTTTTCATCGAGTTCTAGGTAGTAACGTAGCTATTTCATGCTTTTATTGCGTGCAGTCGAAAATAATTAGAAAAATCTAATTATCCGCGTGAATTTTGTCAATTTCGAGTAGTTTTTGAAAAAAAAATTATCAATGAAAAATTCAAACTGTAGGTTTCTAGTATATACCAAAAAATTCCAATAGCCCTGTTCTAGGTAGTAACATAAATATTATGTTAAGAAACATGTTTGATCATAGAGAAAAATGTCTAAAACAATCAGCCTTTTAAAAGGAATAAGGCCTCTTACACGTTATTTTCAGAAGTTGCTTCATAAATGTTTTTTAGTTTGAAAGGTAGAGTGTATGTTTTCATTTATATGTCTAGGGTGAAAACTTATGCTTTCACTAGAACGTGCCCTTAACTTTGCCCGCTTCTTTTCTCTACCGTAGCCGAGCAAAAATTATTATATAACCATCTTAGTATGTGTAATGTCGTATGTCCAGCTATTTGGAGTAGTAGGGCCTCGTGCAGGGTCCGTCCGGATTGTTACTACCGTCTTGCCTGCTAACCCACCGCCAAACAGCAATGTTCGCATTGTTGTGTTCCGGTGTGGGGGTAAGATAGCCGGTGAAATTACTAGCATAGAGGCATTCTATCTTCGTCCTCCGGGTAGGCAAGCACTTGTAACTCCTCTGGTGTTGCAGGTGTTTAAGGGCGACGGTTATCGCTTTCCATCAAGCGATACGTTTGCTCGTTTATAAAAAAAAAAAACCCTTCACTAAAATTTGTTAACACTCGTCCAGCTGTTTTTAATTTTATTTGTTGCTATTCAGAATAGCTTTCAGCTTCATGCAACATCTAAAGATTTACCTATTCTACAATACGAGTACTGCGTTGCAACCGCCTACGTCTCCTGAAGGGCTACTCCGATGTCCGAAATTCAACCGTCGTATATTCCCGTCCCTCTCGATCTCCTGTCGAACTGTATTTGGATAAGCGGGATGGCACTATACGACAATCTAATTTCGAACATCGGAGTAGCCCTTCTGAACATTTCTATTTGCGCCATCTTTATTGTGTCTTTTGCATGCGCCTCTCGTTTTATTGTGTCGTTAAATGGCTTCGCGCCTCGTGACGTCATCGCCGCCATTAGGGGAGCTAAGTGGGTGGGCATGTACTTAATGGGTAAATAAATTCTAAGGTAGGGAGTACCTGAGCATTTCTCAAAAAGTTTATACAAAATGACGTCAATTGAGAGGACTTATTCCTTTAAAAATTGGGCAAGTGCGAGTCCGACTCGCGCATGAAGGGTTCCGTACCATAAAACAAGTTTGTTGTAATAGCGGCAATAGAAATACATCATCTGTGAAAATTTCAAATGTCTAGCTATCACCGATCTTGAGATACAGCCTGGTGACAGACGGACAGACGGACGGACGGATAGTGAAGTCTCAGTAATAGGGTCCCGTTTTTACCTTTTGGGTACGGAACCCTAAAAACAAATCATAAGGAATAAAATCGATAGGTTGCTTGGGAGTTCGGGTAGAAAAGTGGTTAACGCGCTGGACCGGCAATCCGCAGGTACCGGGTTCGATTCCCGGTCTCTACCACCAAGTAACTCACTTTCAATTTTTCTTTAAGCTTTGATCTTTCTATCAATGGTTTTAATTTCAATGGATATATATATATTTTGGTTATTGTTGATTTTCAAAAAAGCACAATTCAATTTCGATAAAATTCAAATATCTGAGATTTGATTTATCAAACAAAAAACCGGCCAAGTGCGAGTCGGACTCGCGCACCGAGGGTTCCGTACAAACACTTTCCATCCCTAAGTGGTTAAGTTAAGTTTGCACCTGGTATGTATAGCGCCCCATATAAATTAGGTGCAAAGTTAGGTATTAAAAAAAAACTACTTACTAGATCTCGTTCAAAACAATTTTCGTTGGTAGTTTTTATAGTAATGTACATCATATGTTTTTTTTTTGTTTTTTCATTTTCTTTAGAAGTTAAAGGGGGGGGGGACCAGCTTTTTTCCACTTTGGAAGCGAAATATTTTTTTTTGAGTTTCAGTTCTAAGTATGGGGAGCCCCCAATATTTTTTATTTTTGCATCAAAATCTTAATGCGGTTCACAGAATACATCTACTTACCAAGTTTCAACAGTATAGCTCTTATAGTTGCGGAAAAAAAGGGCTGTGACATACGGACGGACAGACAGACGGACAGACAGACATGACGAATCTATAAGGGTTCCGTTTTTTGCCATTTGGCTACGGAACCCTAAAAAGAATAATCAAAATCGATTCATAATTGGCGGAATGAGCCCATAAACATACAGTCGAATTGCGAACCTCCTCCTCCTTTGAAGTTGATTGACAATTTAAGCTAAACATAGGTATTTGAAAGACTGCCGTTTTTCTGCAATTCATATATGTAGAGGTTGCAAGGAGTATGTTTAACTTTGACTGCAAATCCAATATCAGTGTGTAAGCTTTCATTCATACCCCATTCCATTAGAAAAACCACATCTCCACTGGAGCGGAAACGTGCGGAATCGACCAATCACAAAAGTTAAGTGGAGCTGAGATATAGTACACATTTCTTAAACTAAGTTCATCCACTTACCTGCATTCACAATGGCATTGGGTCTAATACAATCCTATCTGCGTTTGTTCTCGTAAGCGCCAACCAGTTACTTACAAAAAAAGGTTAGAACTAAATTGCGTGGATATTGAATTTTCAACCTTATTCCT
Source organism: Apotomis capreana (assembly GCA_947623375.1). Lineage (NCBI taxonomy): Eukaryota > Metazoa > Arthropoda > Insecta > Lepidoptera > Tortricidae > Apotomis > Apotomis capreana. The sequence goes on from OX392520.1 coordinate 9,092,384, forward strand.
TGTTGAATAGGTTTAAAATGGTTGATGATGAGAGTTCATAGTCCTTTTTCAAGAGAATACGTTCTTGTGGAGAGTCGGGTGGTTGTAAAATTCCAAAAAAGTTATGATCACCATTATTCTGTTAGTGTATTTTGTAGTCTAATGTCCAAGGAAATAGAGTCGATAATCTATATTAACCTTCCAAGGTGGTTACAATCTGCTTTTACTACGAGCTCGCTATCTTAATTTGTGGTTAACCACTCAATGGTAGGTATTCAGTTCTTAAGTGGATGAGCTTAGCTTAGAAAATTTGTACTATACAGATTTCAACTCAGGTGATTTGTCTATTCTACAAGTCTCCGCCCCGCTCCGGTCCGTTTCAGTGGAGACTCACCCTTAAACCCAATAAACCGCCTTGTGGTTTGGCAGAGGATGAACATTAGTGATAAGGTTTTGCATCGAATAAACGTTATTATTATTATTATGTTTGTGGATTTTTTTCCCATCTCGACTTTACGTCGGGTTTTTTATAGGGCCAGATACGGGTTTAACCAAGTAATCTGGTTCTTGTGTATAGGTGTGGTGTGCTTACGGTGTTGATTTTATATATTTTGTGTCTGGTGTATATCTGCCTGTGTTCTGTGGGATGTTTGTAATGTGGTTTGTGTATGTGGGGTAGGGGGGATAGTCGTAGTTTCCGGAACACTAAGCAGTGTGAGTGAAGTTGGGTTTAGGAACCGGCGTACTATCGAACAAGTGTCCAGTACTATTGATTTTTGTAGTGGAATATACGTTTTTGGGTGAAGATCTATTATTTTCAGGGCAGTGTGTAGGGTTTTAGGTATGATACCGGTTGAGGATATAATTATGGGTACTATCTTAACGGTTTCTTGGTGCCACATCTGTTTGATTTCGTCGGCTAATGGTATGTATTTTTGGATTTTTTCAACGTGTTTCTGTTTTAGGTTGTTTGTGTTGGGGACGGCGATATCTATCAGGTAAGTGGTTTTTGTGGATTTAAAGGTAAGTGTGATATCAGGTCTATTGCTGAGGATAGTGCGGTCAGTGATGATGTCTCGGTCCCAGTACAGTTTTACTTTGTTATTTTCTAAAACAGGTTTCGGTTTGTATTTGTAGTAGGGTGTGTGTGTTTCTGTCAGGTCGTGTTTGAGTGCGAGCTGTTGGTGGATGTATTTGGCTACATTGTCGTGTCTGTGTGTGTAATCCTTGCTGGCTAGTGCGTTGCAGCCTCCGGTTATATGGTCTATGGATTCAGTGTATTGGTGGCATAATCTGCATCTATCTGTTTCTATCGGTTCTTTCAGAATGTATTTGGAGTAGTTACGTGTTTTTATCACTTGGTCCTGTATTGCTATGAAAAACCCTTCTGTTTCACTAAATAGGTTTCCTTTTGTAAGCCAGGTGGTTGAAGCGGTTTGGTCTACGTAGTCTTGTTCCAGTTGGTGGGGGTATTTGCCATGTAATGCTTTGTTCTTCCAGTTTTCCAGTTTATGCTCGTCTTTCAGGATTTTAGAGGTCGGATCATATTGGTTATTGTTTAGATGCAGTGGTGTTCCAGATTGTGGTAGAGTTACTATTGCTTTATGTAGTGGACTTTGATCAGCTTTTCGGATGAAATATGTGCGCAGGTTATTTATTTGGGAATAATGCAGGTTTTTAATGTCTATAAATCCACGACCCCCTTATTATTATTATTATTATTAACCAAAATGTGGGCTTTCACGGCCCGGCCGCAGCGGGTAACGAGATAAACTGCGCCCCGTGCCTTTGCCTGCTTTAACCAGATTACTTACAGGTGGCACAGCTTACTGATAACAAAATCTCTCATTTTATTTATTACTAAAAGGTGCACCTTCGTACGTGTATGTTGCATGGTATGTTTAAAGTATGTTTGTTCGGGTAAAATCTTGCAACTCAATTTTGAAGCAGATATCGTCAACCGATTGAGCTGACATTTTGCATACTTACTTAACTTTGATGACAATACAATAATATGGTACCATGGGGCTGATCTGATGATGGAGCCGGAAGGTGGCCATAGGAACTCTATAATAGAAATGCAATCCTACCGAGCTTGGGCTCTTTAGAATCGTCTCAGTGAGCATTTGATGGATATCCAAAGAAAAGTACAGTCGGCTATAAATCTTGCCACTAAAATGTCATTTTTGACGGAAACTTATGTATACCGTAGTCGGGTAAAACGTATCCCATTACCGTCTCTATGGCAGCACCACAGCAGACCATTTCGGGATAAAAAGCAGCCTAAATATGTGTTAATCCAAGGTGTCATCTAGGTACTTGTGACTCTTCTGGTGTTGCAGGTGTTTATGGGCGACGGTAATCGCTTTCCATCAGGCGATACGTTTGCTCGTTTGCCCCCTATGACATAAAAAAAAGGTATGTTCATACCAAAATTCATCAAAAATTAGTCCAGCCGTTTGAGCGTGAAGAAGTAACAAACATACACATAACACACTATCACCTTTATAATATTAATAGTGTGGTGATCATATTAAAAATAAAGAGTCACGCTTTTATTACCGACTGCATCATTTTACGTAAACGTTACCAATGAAATGAGTCCAAACACTGCGGATTTATCTTGATTGTTTTGGAGTTCTATGTCCCTTTTTATATAATAATTGAGTGATGAACTCAAATATTTGTATCTGGGTCATGGATGTTTTCTGCGCTGATCTAAGTACACAGAAAACATATATAATATACATATTATATCTCTATGATAAGCATTGTATATTGTCGTCATTGTCCATAACACAAGCCTACTAGAGCTTACTGTGGGGGTGTTCTGCCTTTTCGCAGAACAATTTTTGGCCGAATTTCATTTGCCAACCAACGTTTCGCCGGCGTTTCACTTTGACAACTAACGATTACCAAATTTTTGTATGACAACTTTTCACTTGGAATAAGAATGAAGAATTATTATTATGCCTCTAAATTTTTGGGAGTTAGTCTCCCAAAAATTTATACTTACATATTTTTTGGTTGGCCGAAACTCTGGCAAGTAAGAGTAACTGCGACAAAATGGAACAAGGGTCAAAAACCAAAAACTGTAGGTTAGGTTAGGTTCATTTATGACCATGGATAGTGGAGCGTCAGATTGCTTGAAGGTAATATTAAAATGCTTGCAAGTATTACAAAAAAAATATTAAACATATATTTCTAATTTACCTTTGGTATAGTTTTTAATTTGAGTTTTAAATATTAGTTAGTAATTAGTAAATTTACTACATACATACCATACCTACATATTTTTGTTACTTATTTCTCTGAAAAAACACAACTTCTGCGAATAATATTAAATTATTATTTAATAATAAAACGGAGTTGCTAAACGAAACGCTACTCAATATAACATTTGGTAAAAAATAAATAACTAAGTGTATATTATGCCAACTAAAACATTCTGCTACATGAAAGGTGGCATTTTAAAAATTTACGTAATAAAACACAGACCAAATGTTAAGTTGGTAACGGTGAGTTTGGCAAAAAAAACAAATACAATTGATAAGTTGGGAAATGAACGGTCGGCGAAATAAAATTCCGCGAAACGGGAGTTGGGAAGTGATAATCGGCCTAACAATTTTCTTCGAAAAATAAGAGAACCTACTGTGGGACTAGTTAGATCGATTTGTGTGAAGTGTAACGTATTAAAACGTTAATAACTTTTGTATATCTTTAATTTAAAGCTAATGCTTTACCTTAACTATACAACCTATAACTAACTTATTATAAACTTAACCTAATTAAATAAAGAAACATATTTTAATTACATCTTACTCGTAAATCAACTCGAATTTTAATAACAAATACTACTTGACAAAATAAATCGTAATACTAACTAGTTAACCCACGCGCGCTGACTCACCGCTCAGCGAGATACGAAGTGCAGCCGAAGTTATACGAACGCGCCCCGCTAGATCGCGGCGCCCGAGTATGTGGTGCACTCGCCGCGTCATACACTCTGCCGCCGGCTCTTGCTTGTGAGCCCGCGTCACCTTGCCTCAGAATCAGTTCTCGTACGCTCGCTACGGAGCGAATATAAACTTAATTATTTTCTTGATTTTAAATTCTGTGAGTTTGTTATCCCAAATTGGGTAAGTGTTGCAATTATCTATTAAAATAAGTAGTTGTAGTGTTCATTTAGAATAGTTAATCAGTAGAACCAAGAATGTACAGTTAACTTGGTACCGTTAGCGGTCACCTTGCCGTAACCTTGCTTTGTCTCGTCGAATGTTCTCGGTTAAACTGCGCTTCTTATTACTGATCATGCATTACCTAATTGTAATCTTTCATATCTTCTTTCAATCTGTATCTTACGTAGATATTCACGCTTTTCATATTCTGTAGATACCATTAAAAAGGTGATTCTTCTCATTATTGCAAACCATGGTTCTTCGAAGATGATTTTGCCCGTTTAAAACTTGTAATTAAATCTTTCTTATAGATGAATATTACAATATAATTGTATTTAATAGGTTATTTAAAATAAGTTTTAATGCTTAATAACTATAATAGGAAAATTTAATAGTACTATAACGATAAATGAAATTAAATAGAAATATAAATTAAATAGAAATATAAATGCTGAATATAATAAGTAGTTTTTGTAATATTTATATATAGGATATGACTAAATATTCGTAACGCCGTAAATATTTATAAGCCTACTGCTGATTTTACGCTACGCTGTTTTCATTGTAATGAAGTGAGAATCTCATGTTATTGCGAAATAAATAATACATTCCGCCTTTGGCATTGCTTGTGCTTTTCGCTCGTACCCTTTTAATATAAATTGTGCTTGACAATTGATTCTCGCATCACCGCTTTGCCTTTCATGTACCTGGACTGCCCATCATACACTTTAGACTGCTTCATTGTAAATACCCACTCCTTAGTGCGCACGTGTATGATGTTCGACAGTCGAGGGCAGAATAATTGCACCGCCCTAATTGTTACGATTGGATGCGTTCCAGGAACACCCTACGGGATTGATTACCTATCCAGCTGCGTGGCCGCAGCAGGCCGCCCTTCACCTGGCCCATCACCTATGATGGAGAGCCACACGTCCCGCCTAACGACCTGGCGATAGAACCGGTCGCGTCGAAGACCTGACGCTCGAACTGCTTTTCGCCCTCTGGACGCGCCGTCGCCGTTTCGTCCACATTCGCGCTCCAGGGACGTGGGGTATTCCGGAAGCTGCTCGGCGACATTCTTGTACACTGACCTTTTAGCTAGGCCGAACTCATTTGCCTGAGATCGTTAGGACTATTTATCTACGTTAAATACTAAACTAAATTTTAAACTAAATTCTATAGAATCTTAAAACTAAACTTAAATTAACTTAACTAAATATTATTTAATAAGAATCTTAAAGGTAAACTTAAATTAACTTAACTAAATACTAAATAATATAATTAATTGGACTCAACTTATCTTAATCATTAGATCTAAATCCTGCCTTGCTTATAGTTTTAATAAAGTCGAAAATAGTGAGTAGAATAATATTTATGTAAGAAAATATTTAGTTTAAATAAAATTGTAATTGTTATTTTTTAAAATCTTGTTTTTTTTGTTCCGTATTAGGTCCTTAAGCTAAAGAGACTCTTATTTACGTGACAGTTTGGCGCCCATACGTGTTTTTTTTTAATAGCTCTTGGGTCTCTAATGTGTACAGGAGTGTCGGTGAGTTGTCTTCATTTTTTTTTAAGCTTTCTTGGTGTTGGTGTGTGCACGTCCCAGACTAAGCTAATCATTAAATCTGTAGTGCTAAACCTAGTTTAAGTTGTGTATCACTTTGGAAAATTACATTATTGTGTCTTTGATTTTGTTACCATCCTTGCAACACTTACCTGGTTTAATTATAACTCATTAAATTACGTTCTATTCAATATGTCTCGCCCGATTAAGTTTTTGCAACTTACGAAATCTGAGTTGACTTACGAAGTTAAAATACGCGCGGAGGAGCCTAAGGATAGGGTTGAGGATTTAAGACAACAGATATCCAAGCTCGCAATCTCGTTCCCATCTGAAGATATTTTAGATTCATGTTACGAGTTCAATGAGGATATTGCAGGTATTAAGCACACCTTGGCTAAAGTTGCTATTAATATAGCTTGTCTTCAACAAGATCCTCATCAAAGGAACCTGCAGGAACGTACAAATACTTATTTGAACCATATCTTTCATAGATTGTCTAGGATCGCAACACCCAAAGAATCCTCGGATTTGGGTTTGTTACATGAAACTCGGGAGTTTTATGAGGAACAATGGTCTAAGTTCCAGCAAATCCTTGTCACCCTCGGCGTATCTGATATACAGCTTGCGCGTGCTACAGCTCCGCAGGCAGATTTGCTTTCAAACCCTACTGCTGCTGGTGAAAGGGATGTGGCTGCAACTATTGCTGATTTAAAGTCTCAAAATGCTGCACTTCAGAATATTAAAGTAACTTGTGAACGCGGCCGCCTCACGTCTGAAGTAGCAAAAATTAAATTTGACGGAAAATCTTGCGTTCGGTCGTTCATATCGCGGATAGAAGAATTTCGCTTGGCCAGGGATGTCTCCGATTCGAGTATGCTCTCATACGCTACTGAAATTCTAACCGGAGATGCCTTACATTGGTATCGTAGCGTTAGAGACGGTATAACCTCTTGGGGAGACCTCCTTGCTCTGTTAAAAGAAGATTTTGATATCGTAGACTATGATTATCGGATGTTAAACGAAATTAGGAACCGTAGTCAAGGGCCGTCTGAAACTATCACTATCTACTTAGCTATCATGCATGGTATGTTCACTAGGCTTTCAAGGAAGTTGAGCGAGCAGGAGCAATTAGAAATAATATTACACAACATTAGGCCATGCTACTCTAATGTTCTTACAACTTGCCCTGATCTTAATACTATTGCTGACCTCAGGAAACTATGTAAAAACTACGAGCAAATTAAGGCACGTTCTGGGGACTTCAAAGAGCCTCCTTCGGCTACGGGTAATACTCTGGCTCCTGACTACGCGTATACTAGGAAGGATACTTTTAGGAATAGCTTCAAGCCTACTTACACCCAAGCACACGCTGGCCCTAGCCAAAGCAACCCATCTTACCCCAAGTCTAGTCCCAATCGACCATCGTATGTTGCGGCAGTGCGAAAAGAAGACTTTTGCTACCGCTGCCGAGTAAATACCCACACTATGAGACAGTGTCCTGCAGATCGCACGATATTTTGTTTCCGATGCGGTCTTAAAGACTATCGGCTACCTGACTGCCCCAAATGTAACCCTCGCAATGCCACAACCGATGATCCGGTTGAAACAGCACAGCCAAAAAACTAAATTGTGAAAGTTGTCGCGAGCCTAAGTTCGATGTAACTGACTGGAACAGTTGGCTGACAACAATAAAGCACTTCTTTAACACTTACAAAGTCGCGACAATTTTCAATACAAAGCCTTCAAGTGATCCTCGTCCATGTATCAACGTCGCTATAGATAACATTCCAGATTTTAACATTTACGGTCTCCTTGATTCTGGCTCTGTTGTTACAATCCTTGGCAACAATTCTCATTTACATTTTCTTAAACTTGGCTACAATTTATTTACAAATGAGAATCTTTCTGTTGTAGCAGCAGGTGGTCAGAAAATACAATCTCTTGGTTACATATTACTACCCTTGATATTCGAAAATGTTAAAAAAGTAATAAAAGCGTACGTTATACCTGAAATTGAATCTAACCTCATCCTCGGAATCGACTTTTGGAAAGATTTTAAAATTTGTCCTAAATTCCTAGACAACATTAACTATATATCCTTGTCAGAGCCTTGTTTATCTCATATCAATATTGATACATCTAATGTACACATACGCTCTTATAGCAACCTTGATGACTCAGAGAGACTCATCGCAGATAATTTAATTGACCAATTTAAAGAGATCTCGTTCGAAAGTAAAGGCTTAGGCCGGACCTCGCTAATTACACACCGTATTGACACCGGAAACGCCGAGCCCATTAAACAACGGTATTATCGTCTGTCGCCTGAGAAAAAACGCATTATCACGGAACAAGTTGACGAGATGCTGTCGTTAGGCGTCATCTCTCCATGCGAAAGTCCATGGTCTTCACCGGTGTTGGTAGTAAAAAAAAAAGACGGAAAACCGCGTTTCTGTCTTGACAGCAGAAAACTTAATTCCGTTACCAAAAAGGATGCCTACAGCCTTCCATATGTATCTGAAATACTGGATAATCTTAAAAATGCTAAGTACCTTACTAGTCTGGACCTCTCAAAAGCATTTTGGCAGATTCCTATTCACGAGGAAGATAAGGAGAAGACTGCATTTTATGTACCAGGTCGCGGAACCATGATGTTCAATGTAACAGCCTTTGGTCTGACAAATGCTCCTGCGACACAACAACGCCTCGTAGACTCGTTGTTTATGCCTGACCTAGAGCTCAAAGCCTTTTGTTACCTCGATGACGTCATCATTGTTAGTGATACCTTTGAAGAACACGTTGCTATTCTTCTGAGAGTGCTCGACAAGCTTAAGAAAGCAAACTTAACTATTAATTTTGATAAGTGTCGTTTCTTCAGGGAGTCGCTAACATATTTAGGCTACGTTGTGGACTGTCACGGACTTCGAACGGACCCCGATAAGGTGCAGGCCATCTTTAACTATCCTGTTCCAACCAGCCGTAAGGAAGTGAAGCGTTTCCTGGGCACAGCTTCCTGGTACAGGCGTTTTATTCCGAACTTCAGCACCATCGCGGGCCCGCTGAATAAGCTTACCTCGACTAAAATTAAATCTGCACCATTCGAGTGGACGGCTGAGGCTGACAGGGCTTTCGTAGATCTTAAATCTCGTCTCGTACAGGCACCGATCTTGGCCTGCCCAAACTATGAATTGCCATTTGATGTCCACACAGACGCTAGTAATTACGGAGTGGGTGCTATGCTTTCACAGACAGTAGACGGTGTGGAACATCCGGTGGCATTCATGAGTAAGAGTCTGACCGGTCCTGAACGGAATTACAGTGTGACAGAGAGGGAGGCCCTCGCAGTTTTAACAGCCCTAGAGCATTGGAGGTGCTACCTAGAAAACGGCCGTCCTTTTACAGTCTATACTGACCACTCAGCCTTGAAATGGTTTTTATCCTTGACTAACCCAACCGGCCGCTTGGCAAGGTGGGGTGTGAGATTGTCCGCATTCGATTTCTCTATTAAACATCGTAAAGGGAAGGACAATGTCATACCCGACAGTCTTTCTAGGTGTGTGCCGGTAACTGAGTTATCTCACAGTAGCCCTCCTACTACATCTGACCCGTGGTATCTCAATATATTTAACGGTTGCCTGAATTCGCCAACCAGCTTTCCTAACTACTTAGTTAAAAACAATAAATTATATAGACGCATGGCTAACAAGAATGTTTTAACCTCGGAATTTGCTTGGAAAGAAGTAGTGTGTGCTGAAAACCGTCCTCAAATACTATCCAAATGTCATAGTGAACCTACTGCGGGACATTTCGGTGTGTTCAAAACCTACAAGCGACTGTCTCTTAGTTTTTATTGGCCCAAAATGTACAGCGATGTTGTAAAATACATTTCTACCTGTGAAACATGTTTATCTTATAAACATGTTACACACGGCACTTTAGGTAAGATGGGAAGGCCAAAAGATTGCTGTAGACCTTGGCAGGTTATCTCCATGGATCTCGTGGGTCCCTTGCCTAACACACGGAAACAGCATAGCTACATATTTGTAGTCACCTGTTGCTTTTTTAAATACTGTCTGATATTTCCCTTGAGACGTGCTACTGCTGACGCCGTGTGTAAAATCATCGAGGACAACGTATTTTTAGTGCATGGTATTCCGCAAACAGTCATCCTAGATAACGGGAGCCAGTTCAATTGCCACGAGACTATAGACTTATTTAAAAAATATAAAGTCCCTAATGTCCACTTTACACCTAAGTATACACCGCAGATAAATAACGTTGAACGCTATAATAAAACGATCGTGACGGCTATAGCAACTTTCGTAGACGACGATCACAGGACTTGGGACCTAAATTTATCTAAAATCCAATTTGCTATCAATAACTCTGTGAACGAAGTGACCGGGTATACACCATCGTTCCTAGTCCATGGTCGCGAGCTAGTTACGTGCGGGTCTCATTATACTGAGAATGATACCCCAAACAAACTAGTTTTCATACCTCGACACAGTTACGCGGAAAACCTAGGTTGTTTGTCAGGCGTCTTTGACAACGTCCAAGCGGCTCTCTGGCAAAGTCATAAGAAAAACTCTGAGCGATATAACACCAGAAGGAAGGAGATTGACTTTAACGTCGGAGACATTGTCTGGAAACGCTGTTATTTCCAAAGCGACAAGGGTGCCTATTTTAGTAAGAAACTAGCACCCAAATTCCAGAAATGTCGAATTAAAGTTAAGCGCTCACCTCTAGTTTATGTCGTTGAAGACATGGCTGGCCGTGACTTGGGAGCTTGGCATGTCAAAGATTTCAAAATTTGTAATGCAGCTAATACCTCATAACGTAAAGTCATGATGTTATAGAATTACCATCCCCGTGTAGGGACGGGTGCAAGAATACGTTTCCCTACCGCCGCCAGATAGCGTGACGTAAAAGGCGTCTAACTGAGCAGCTGTTTCCTAAAGTTATATTGTATGGATCAGCTGTAGTTTAACGATTTGTTCTGTCCCTTGTAACTTGCAAGTTCTTATTTCTGGTCTTAAAGCCTGCACCTGAGCTTTCCCATATTCCTTGTAAGAAAGCTCAATCTGAAGCAGGTGGTGACTTCACATATTATATCTTAAATTCTTATACAGTCTAAGAAAGTCTCAAAGCTGCTACTCGAGCATCGCATTAGGGTATGTTGCGATTCTCATTTTAATAGAAGTTTCCTTACATCAATAACAAAGTAAGAAAACAATTTGATTGATATGATTGCGTGAAAGGTGAAATATGAAAGTGTTGAGTAGTCGTGTATTGCGAGTTTTTTTATATGGCTTCTCCCTAGCCTAATTACTGTGCCTTGAACTTGTGTTTCATAGTGGTACCCTGAGTTTTATAAATAAAAACTGAGTAGGTTTCACAAATGATACTCTGATCTATGTGAAACGCCTTGACCGGAGGCAATCTTTCCCTTGAAGGAGTGTCTCAAACAGAAGCGGGTGATGAGTTCACATTTTCTGATTGGTGTTTATGCTAATTTTGTAACACAACTTTCTGAGTTAAAGGGCGGATTTTTATTCACCTAGGAAAAATCCTTCTTCTAGGAGACGGGGTACTGTAACGTATTAAAACGTTAATAACTTTTGTATATCTTTAATTTAAAGCTAATGCTTTACCTTAACTATACAACCTATAACTAACTTATTATAAACTTAACCTAATTAAATAAAGAAACATATTTTAATTACATCTTACTCGTAAATCAACTCGAATTTTAATAACAAATACTACTTGACAAAATAAATCGTAATACTAACTAGTTAACCCACGCGCGCTGACTCACCGCTCAGCGAGATACGAAGTGCAGCCGAAGTTATACGAACGCGCCCCGCTAGATCGCGGCGCCCGAGTATGTGGTGCACTCGCCGCGTCATACACTCTGCCGCCGGCTCTTGCTTGTGAGCCCGCGTCACCTTGCCTCAGAATCAGTTCTCGTACGCTCGCTACGGAGCGAATATAAACTTAATTATTTTCTTGATTTTAAATTCTGTGAGTTTGTTATCCCAAATTGGGTAAGTGTTGCAATTATCTATTAAAATAAGTAGTTGTAGTGTTCATTTAGAATAGTTAATCAGTAGAACCAAGAATGTACAGTTAACTTGGTACCGTTAGCGGTCACCTTGCCGTAACCTTGCTTTGTCTCGTCGAATGTTCTCGGTTAAACTGCGCTTCTTATTACTGATCATGCATTACCTAATTGTAATCTTTCATATCTTCTTTCAATCTGTATCTTACGTAGATATTCACGCTTTTCATATTCTGTAGATACCATTAAAAAGGTGATTCTTCTCATTATTGCAAACCATGGTTCTTCGAAGATGATTTTGCCCGTTTAAAACTTGTAATTAAATCTTTCTTATAGATGAATATTACAATATAATTGTATTTAATAGGTTATTTAAAATAAGTTTTAATGCTTAATAACTATAATAGGAAAATTTAATAGTACTATAACGATAAATGAAATTAAATAGAAATATAAATTAAATAGAAATATAAATGCTGAATATAATAAGTAGTTTTTGTAATATTTATATATAGGATATGACTAAATATTCGTAACGCCGTAAATATTTATAAGCCTACTGCTGATTTTACGCTACGCTGTTTTCATTGTAATGAAGTGAGAATCTCATGTTATTGCGAAATAAATAATACATTCCGCCTTTGGCATTGCTTGTGCTTTTCGCTCGTACCCTTTTAATATAAATTGTGCTTGACAATTGATTCTCGCATCACCGCTTTGCCTTTCATGTACCTGGACTGCCCATCATACACTTTAGACTGCTTCATTGTAAATACCCACTCCTTAGTGCGCACGTGTATGATGTTCGACAGTCGAGGGCAGAATAATTGCACCGCCCTAATTGTTACGATTGGATGCGTTCCAGGAACACCCTACGGGATTGATTACCTATCCAGCTGCGTGGCCGCAGCAGGCCGCCCTTCACCTGGCCCATCACCTATGATGGAGAGCCACACGTCCCGCCTAACGACCTGGCGATAGAACCGGTCGCGTCGAAGACCTGACGCTCGAACTGCTTTTCGCCCTCTGGACGCGCCGTCGCCGTTTCGTCCACATTCGCGCTCCAGGGACGTGGGGTATTCCGGAAGCTGCTCGGCGACATTCTTGTACACTGACCTTTTAGCTAGGCCGAACTCATTTGCCTGAGATCGTTAGGACTATTTATCTACGTTAAATACTAAACTAAATTTTAAACTAAATTCTATAGAATCTTAAAACTAAACTTAAATTAACTTAACTAAATATTATTTAATAAGAATCTTAAAGGTAAACTTAAATTAACTTAACTAAATACTAAATAATATAATTAATTGGACTCAACTTATCTTAATCATTAGATCTAAATCCTGCCTTGCTTATAGTTTTAATAAAGTCGAAAATAGTGAGTAGAATAATATTTATGTAAGAAAATATTTAGTTTAAATAAAATTGTAATTGTTATTTTTTAAAATCTTGTTTTTTTTGTTCCGTATTAGGTCCTTAAGCTAAAGAGACTCTTATTTACGTGACAGAAGCTGTCCGATATTAGTAAATATATTAGTAAAAAGTGAACTCGTTGTTACATTGAACGCTGTGCTAGCCTGATAGTGCAGCAACTTTATGGCATATTTTAATTCCATGAATAATGCATAAGACTTAAATTTGAGGATGACGAAAGGAACATAATTTTCGAATAAGTCACACTGTGAGAAGGTTGCCTTATTAAAGGGTCACATCATGAATTTAAGAGCTACGCTCTTGTCAGTGGAGCAGTTTCCATGCATTTCTTGCGCCTTCTCCTTAACAACCTGGTACGACACTATAGGTGAACCTATTTTTCTTTTATTTCCTCTCTTTCTCCTCCCTTCAAGAGGAAAAATGATTGCACACCTGCCCGTCTAGCACAACTATGCTTCGCGACACTTGTCGAGCGAGATAGCGCTACCCGTCACACTCTCACATTACTGCACAAAAAGAGACGGGGAGCTATCTCGCGCGAGAAAAAGTCGCGTATGACGGTTATGCTTGAGTCGCTGCTGCGACACGACGAAAATGTATTACATAAATTGAATTATTGCATTATTTTATTTTATGAATAAATAACTAATATCAAAATGGGCGTACTGCGCGCTGAGATACGTCAATTAATGTTCAAATATATTTTTCCTATTTTGTTACCAATTTTCTTTGCGATTTCCAATACATTAATTTCAGATTATTAAAAAAAGTATAACCATAACGGAACCTTAATTATCAAATATAGCCGTGACATTGACAAAATTACTAAAATAATTGGTAACAACTTTAATTGAAGTCATAATTTAGTAAACAAACTTTTTGAGAAATGCTCAATTAATAACCTATAACACTAGCTCCGCATTCCGCTTTTTTTTCAGTGTGCTTACTAAGCTAGCCATAGGCCATAGCATAATTCATATCAGCATAAGGCTTAGCGTAATTTATATTGACATTTTATATTATGAAATAAAGAAATCTAAATCACATTTAACATAATATCGCATTATGCAAAGTGTATAGAAAATCTCTTCCCGCTCGCGGTATAGACTTCATAAAAGTTGTCCCATAATTATTGCGGAAGAGGTGTAAACGCGAGCAACGAGACACTTCGAACAACTTTGTCGCTTTGAGCACATGCCACCAACACGGGAACACATTTTAAGGGCCATTCTGTATAAATAGGTTCAATTTATACTTTGCCCTTCTACGTTAAGGATTACTGCATATTACTAACTAGAAATAGGGGTGTGGAACTGTGGACTGATGTTGGATTATACAATATATTGTAGTTAAGTATATGAATAAAATTAGCTCAATAAGTATATCATGAAACAAAGAAAAACAGACAAAAATATTTTTGTAATAGGTATGCAAATTTTGTCTTTTTTTAATCCAAAAGGAATTTTGAAATTGTTTTTGGAATCCTCATAATTTAATAAAATAATAATTGTATGACAGCCATGAGCTTAAACGCACTTTTCACGGTGAAAATGGCAAAAGCCAAAAATGACGTCAAATGTAGGTGCATTTTTAGCGTTCCGTAGGAATATTGAACATTGACGGTCATTTCTGACTTTTAGAGCAGTCTCAGTGTAGAGTCCCATATAAACATTTGCTCCTAACAAAAAATAGAATCGATTGAAATCCTTAAAAAAAATGTCTACACGCCAATAACATCTTGAAGACTCTGAAGTACTGATAATTTCTGAAAACTGTATTAAATTTAGAATATTAGTTTACAAGGATAAAATGAGTACGCTTCGGATTCATAGTTTATGAAGTAAAACCAGGGTGTAAATTCAAGTGTAAATAAATAAATATTAAGGGACAATCATACACAAATCGACCTAGTCCCAAACTAAGCAAAGCTTGTACTATGGGTACTAGACGACGATATACATAATATATAAATACATATATAGATAACATCCACTTTGTACTTTGAGATATAACCAACTAAGCGATTTTTCAGGTATATCGTAGTCTACTAGCGTTATTCGCTGCACGTAGTGAACCTATTTTGTCACGCTGTGTGGGTCATACGCGAAAGTATTTACTTGAGACTTGAGATTCTCCTCTTTATTTAAACTCAGTTAAAATCCGAGCAGATTTCGTGTAAATTGCCGCGTGCCTGTATGAGACATTACGCAGTCTTTAAGGAAGCGAAATGTCTCGTATATTATGCAAAGAGCATCTATTAACTCGAGTTAGCTACAGGGGGAGTGGTCCAAAACATAATAATAAATACAAAACATAACCGACATAACCGTCTTAGTATAGCAATACAAATACAGCGAGGTAATGCTGCTAGCGTTTTTGGTACAATACCACGGGTCCCATTTTTAGACATAGTTTAGTTTAATAATTGGAATAAGAAGTGCGAGTCTGACTCGCGCAACGAGGGTTCCGTACAAACTTTCACTTATATCCCATCTTAATTGGCCTGGTTGAGTTAAGTTTGCACCTGAAATGTATGGCACCGCATACAAACGAGGTGCAAACTTAACGCAACCGAGTTCTCCAAATATGATGTTTGAAAAGAATTTATTTTTTATGATTTTATTAAAATTGTATAGTTTTCAGATTTTTATAAGTATTTTTAGTATGTGATAATATTACTTGCCAAATTTCATAGTTCTAGGTCATAGGGAAGTATACGTTACCCTATCATTTTGATTCCCTTGAGTGTCGAAATGTACCTTTTTTGCGACATAACCGGCCGTATATTTTTTTGTCGTTAACGTAGAAGTTTGATTTTTTCACAGCTTCAAGGGACCGTAGACCTGAGTATATGGTGTTAACTCGATACCTCCACGCGTTCTCGAGATAAAGGGTCTTGACAGACAGACACACAGACAGACAGACAGACAGACAGACAGACAGACGGACGGACGGACAACAAAGTGTTTTCCGTTTTATTCGATTGAACGGAACCCTAAAAATGACGATTAATTAAATCTTAATCGTACGAGTTCCGATTAACTCAATCCCGATTAAATTAATAGTAAATTAATATCCAGCGATATTTTTTTTAATCGATTAATTATTTTGATTAATTTTCTCCTGATTAATATTTGGAAGAAATAAGATATTTTTGTAACTTTAAGTCTCGCCCTTACCTAGAAGACCCTAAAGTAAGTACTGCACTATAAAAAGCACCTTGTATTAGAACAAGTTTATTTCACACATCGCACTAGAATGATTTTTCAAGTGTTTGTATACAGACAAATGAGCATGTAACAACTTTTCAATAATTAATCGATTAAAATGACGATTAATTAATCCTTAGTCGAAAACTGACGACAAATATAATCGAGATTAAATTACACCTGATTAAATTTGCGACGATTCATATTAAAATTTAAACGATTAATGTCCATCTCTGGGCTAGAGACACCTCTGATAAAAGGGTCGCAAGAAACGCCCCCTCCCGTGACTTGGCACTCCCCACACGACATTATGGGTATACTTTTATGATCTTGAGTATACACCTGTGTAGCTTCACGCCGCCTGAATTACTTTAGTAACTTTATTATGATAGTCTGTTTCATCGCGTTATCTTTCATAATATGATTTCGGGTAAATGTCATAATCATAAAAATGATTAAATCTAGAAGTAAACCTTTAGTAGCATTGGAAAACAAAATAAAAATATCCGTACGCCCGTCTTATACTCGTACTACATGTATTGGGAAAAATCTGAAAACTATACATTTGTAATTAAATTATAAAACATACCTTTATAGTAGAGTTGCTAAGCCGCGAAATTGTGCGCATCGGGTTACAAGCATGAAATCTCTACCACACATAGAACGTTCCACGGTAATTATTTTCAGATGTGGAGGGAAGTCAGATTCGTCCCCTGTGTGGTGGGAGAGCGGGGTGAAGAGGAGCTTTTTCTTTTTTTATTACTGATCAGTTAAGGCTATTAGGGCTTGTGCGACATCGTTTTCGTGTAAAATAGATATCAGCTATTAATTTTTCATGTTATAGAATAGTTTCATATAAAAATTTGGGTTTATTGCCGAAAAGGTAAAAATCACAACAAGTTTTTTTTATTCAGAACGATAAATTAGTTATCTATTCTGAATATTTACAATTTAAAAAAATATAACTAAACAGAAAATTTAATGTTGTTTTTAAAAATGTATACATATTGGGCACATCCGATACAAAAAGTACCTTGAAAAAAATGTTGATGTTAAGCCTAGCCTGCGTGTTAGTTGCTAAGTCGCGAAATTGTGTGTTGTGAGAATAAAATTGAACTATATGTTACCGATTCATGACAACTCTATTTATGAAGTACAGCACTAGAACCATAAACCTACTTTGTTCTACTTATCTGTTGTCTGTGGAATTCTCTCAAATTAAACTACGTTATCATAAGTGATTTTCGGTTTCATTTCATAAAATACATCAGGTTATGGACCCAGGCCACCTGATTTTCAAAAATAGACATTTGAAAACGATCTACTGTAAAAATCCAGTGCTAAAAGTGCATACTTTGATAGTTGTTCAGTATAACCTCAAAACTCGGCGCGCGGCTCCCGCGTAACGGTCTTCATCAGCACAAAAATGTCTTCAAATAATACGATGGCACTGATTGAAAAGCTGACGGGAAGAGATAATTATCCTACATGGAGATTCGCTGTCCAAACTTATCTTCAGCATGAGGAATTATGGAGTTGTGTCACTTCAACAACAGACGATAGCAAAACTGACACGAAAGCAAAATCTAAAATAATTTTGTTGGTTCATCCCATCAATTATGTACATATACAGGAAGCTGAAACAGCCAAAGAAGTATGGGATAATCTCGCCAAAGCTTTTGACGACAAAGGATTGACACGTCGAGTTGGTTTGTTGAGAGATCTGATAACCACAACATTAGACAGTTGTCAGGACATTGAAGATTATGACAACAAAATAATGTCTACAGCTCACAAGTTAAGAAACATAGGTTTTACAGTGAATGATGAATGATGAATGGTTGGGAACCTTGTTGCTGGCTGGTTTACCCGAGGTCTATAAACCAATGATTATGGCCCTCGAGAGCTCCGGAGTGACAATCACAGCTGATTCTGTGAAGACTAAGCTCCTTCAGGATGTGAGGAACTCTGAGTCTACTGCGCTGTATGTTAATAGAGGAAAAGGAAAACAGTCGCACTATGTCAAGCAAGCTCAAGAAAAATTTCAAAAACCTAGCAAAGGCCCAAGATGCTTTGTATGCAATAAATACGGGCATATCAGCAAAAACTGTCGGAATAAAAAGAAGGAACAAAAGTCAAATGAGAACTCTGGTTATGTCGCTGTATTTTCCGCCACCACAAAGAATGACAGCGGCTGGTATGTCGACTCGGGAGCATCAATGCATATGACAATGCACCGTGACTGGCTCTATGACGAGACTACACCTCCGATCTCCACCATAAAAGTAGCTGACGACAAGAAATTGTTTGTGAAAGCCTGCGGAAAGGTGAACTTAAATGTTATTAATGCGGATAGAAAAATGGAAACAATCAAGGTACAAAATGTTCTCTATGTTCCTGAGTTGGCTACCAATCTTCTCTCTGTTAGCCAGATAATAAATAATGGTTGCCAAGTGCAATTTGACAAGCAAGGATGTAAGATATTCAATAGAAGTAATGAACAGGTTGCTGCTGCCAAATTGATTAATAATATGTACCGGCTAAATACACACAGTATTCCAGCATACATATCCATGTCCAAGGAGAATGATTGTTATCTATGGCACCAAAGAATGGCTCATTTGAACTTCGCAGATTTGAACAAACTAACAGAAGCTGCAGGAATTGAACTAGCAAATAAAGAAAATGTGATTTGTATATCATGTCTAGAAGAAACACCTGTGGGGAGAGGCGCTGTCAGCTGCAGCATACATCACTAATCGATGCCCGACAAGAGCTTTATCATTCTCTACACCTGAAGAAATGTGGAGTGGGAAAAGGACAGATATTACCCACATGAAGATCTTTGGTTGTGAAGCTATGGTCCATGTTCCAAAAGAAAAAGCCAAGAAATGGGACCCAAAGGCAAGTAAGATGATATTTGTTGGCTATAGTGAACACACCAAAGGATATAGGCTGTTTGATCCAAAAACAAGAAAAGTATTAATTAGTAGAGATGTGATATTTCTTGAAAGTTCAGTTAAAAGAGAATATGCTATGGTATCATTGTCAAAGTCAAATACAGAACCCATTGCAAGTGGTTCTATCAGTAAAGATATTACTTTAGAAAATCTGCCGGATGAAAGTGAAGGAACCAAAATAGATTCAAGTGAAGATTCCTTTCACTCTGATGAAGACTCTCTATATGAGCCAGATGAAACGGTAGATTTAACAGATTTAAATCGGAATATAACAACAAGATCGAAGGAAAGAATATCTAGAATGCAAGCTAATACATACATATGTGCTAATGAAATTACAGAACAACAGGATATCCCACAAACATACAATGAAGCAGTTTCGTCAGACAATGTGTATGCAGCTGAGTGGAGAAAGTCCATACAGGAAGAGCTGAAAGCACATGCAGAAAATGAGACATGGCATTTAATTGAAAAGCCACAAGGAGTGCGGTAATTGGCTGCAAATGGGTCTTTAGAATAAAAGATGAGCCATCCGGTCCGCTGTTTAAGTCAAGACTATGTGCTAAAGGCTGTGGTCAAAAACAAGGGGTTGACTACACTGAAATATATGCCCCCACCGTGAGATATGACTCTGTTCGAGTTTTACTTTCAGAAGCCGCTCAACATAATCTAGAAATTGTCCAGTTTGCTGTGAAGACAGCATTTTTATATGGCGATGTCAAAGAAAATATTTACATGACACCACCCGAAGGTTTGGATGCTGCATCAAATATGGTATGTAAACTTAACCGTTCACTTTATGGTTTAAAACAAGCACCCAGGTGCTGGAATCAAAAATTTGATTGTTTACTTAAAAAGTATGGTTTTCAAAATAGCCATGCGGATAGATGTTTGTATGTTGGAAATGTAAACGATAACAAAGTATACTTGCTTCTGTATGTTGATGATGGGCTCCTCATTTCAAACTCAAAAGAATCACTAAACAGTGTAATGTGTGAATTAAAGAAAAACTTTGAAATTAAACAATGTGATCCTAGGAACTTTGTAGGATTACAAATTGAAAGGTCATAGAGCGGTTGTTATGCAAGTTTAATATGCAAGATGCTAACTGTAACAATATTCCAGTCGACCCTCATACTACAATGGAGAAGAGCGCTGCGACTCCTGACAAGAACGTCCCATACAGAGAGGCTGTTGGGTCGCTCATGCACCTGGCGGTGGTAAGCAGGCCTGACATTATGCATGGAGTGAGCCTGGTGAGTAGATATCTCAATTGTTATGATCACACACATTGGAATGTTGTCAAGAAAATAATGAAATACTTGAAAGAAACCAAGGACTATGGTTTGTGTTATACATCATCACAGATAAACAAGCTTGAAGCTTATAGTGATGCAGATTATGCTAAAGACACATGCACACGCAGGTCTCTGACTGGGTATGTGTTTATAAAGAATGGAGCTGCCATAACGTGGGCTACACAACGTCAACAAAGTGTTGCGTTGTCCACCACCGAGGCCGAGTTCATGGCCGCTTGTTGTGCGACAAAAGAAGCTATGTGGTTGAAAAGAATGTTAATAGACATTGGTGAATTTAATCAGAACTCTATTTGCTTGAATATAGACAATCAAAGTGCAATCTGTTTAATTAAAAATGTGGACTATCATAAACGGTGTAAACATATAGATGTGAAATATAATTTTATTAAGGATAAATATGTAGAGAAACAAATAGACTTAAATTATGTATGTACTAAAGAGCAATATGCTGATCTATTTACTAAAGCTCTACCTAGAGACAAGTTTCAATATCTCAGAACTAAAATTGGTATTAGTAAATTAAAATAGTTTATTTAGTTTGTGTGTTAAAAACTTGTCTATAAAACATCTTAATTTTAATGTTAACATTTATAGTTGTGCTCTTTTGGTGAGAGTTTGTCATAGAACTTTAATATGAAATCAAAATGTATAAGCTCTTACTAGTCTTTAATACAATTTTTATTTGTTGTATAAAGTTCAAATTTGGTGAGAGTGTTGTGAGAATAAAATTGAACTATATGTTACCGATTCATGACAACTCTATTTATGAAGTACAGCACTAGAACCATAAACCTACTTTGTTCTACTTATCTGTTGTCTGTGGAATTCTCTCAAATTAAACTACGTTATCATAAGTGATTTTCGGTTTCATTTCATAAAATACATCAATCGGGATACAGCCACCAAATATCTACCAGAGATAGAGTATTCTGCGGTGATTATTTTCAGATGTAGAAGGAAGTCAGATTCATTCCCTGTGCGGCGGGAAAGCGGGGTGAATAGGACAAAGGAGTCCTCTTTTTCTTTTTATATTACTGATCAGGTGACGCTAGTAGGACTTGTGTCGTATCGTTTTCGTGTAAAACAGATATCAAGAATTCATTTTTCATGTTATTTATTCATAGTACCATATAAAATTATGGTTGTATTTCCGAAATTGTAAAAATCTTCACAAGTTTTTTTTAATCAGGGTGATAAATTAGTTATATTTCCTGAATATTTACAACTAAAAAAAATATTGCAAAATAGCAAATTTAATCTTGTTTCTAAAAATATATAAATATTGGGCACTCTTCATACAAACAGTAACTTAAATAAATTGTTGATGTTGAGATTAGCCCGCGTGCTCGTGATACATTTGCTAAAAAAAAATTGTCTTAATTACATTAATTTGTTTTTCTAGGACGTATATAGTAAATATTATATGTAAAAGCATGTTAATAATCATTATTTAATGTATTTAATGAAGCGAAATAGGATGCGTTCGGAGATTTACGTTGGTTACGCCGACGTAAAGATATATTTTCAGCTACTGTTTGTATGAGAAGTGCCCAACATTAATATATTTTTAGAAACAATATTAAATGATCTTTTTGAAATAATAATAATAATTTGAAAATGTTCACGAAATTGAACTAATTTACCTCACTGAATAAAAAAACTTGTTGTGATTTTTACCTTTTCGGCCATTACACCCATATTTTTATACAGAACTATACGAAAATAACATAAAAAATGAATTTATGATATTTGTTTTACACGGAAACGATACCAAACACGTCCTGGTAGACTTAACTGACCAGCAATAAAGAAAGAAAAGAGGGATACTTGGCCGTATTCACTCCGCTCTCCCGCCTCACAGGGGACGAATCTGACTTCCCTCCACATCTGAAAATAATCACCGTGGAACACTCTATCTGTGGTAGTAATTTCATGCTTGTAACCCGATGCGCACAATTATGTTAGAAAACAGCGGACTAACAACTCTACTATTATTAAAAAGTACGTAAAACTGATTTTCAACGGTAAAGTTAAGTTTGTCACTCAGTAAATTTTATATTTTCGTTAGAGTAATAATTATGCAGTGCTATTTTAGTTTGTACGGAACCTTCGGTGCGCGAGTCCCAGTCGTACTTGACCAGCTTTTTTGGTTTAAAATCCCCATTATCACCGCCATTTTTAAAAACAGTTCAAAAAACGGAATCTACAACAAAGTTATTTATAGTTATTGAACGGTACTATATATATTAAAACGAACGTTTCACACGGCAATCTCGCCCTCTCTATCCCTCTTCACCGCACTGGTTTCATGTCCAATTCATTCTCTATTCAAGTGGCTCGCCTCTGGAACGGTCTTCCTCTGACAATTAAACAAGCACCGAGTAAGTTAGTGTTCAAAAAATCCGTGTGCAGCTTTTTTGCTGGCTGAAATGAAATCTCCTAGTCTATCTGTCTATCTCGTAGAATGTTTCATCGCTGTAAGTATATATTTATATATTTATATGAATAGGAAGTTATGTATAAGTATTATAATTATGTTTGGTTACTTTTATGTGTAAGTTAGTTGCACCGCCTACAATTTTGCTGCTTTGCCCTAAGGTTGACTGGTAGAGAATGCCTCATGGTTATGGCATTAAGTCCTATTGCACATTTTTTTTTGTACAATAAAGATTAAATAAATAATTAAAATCTTTTAAATATGAAAGTGCCTTCCTCAACAACGCAAAACAATATGCGTCGCCAATGTCGAGCCGCACGTCCGTTTTCAATGCATTTAAATGACTACTTCTCGACTCATTCATGTATATTCAATAGCACCAGCACCAGTGTGGACAAGGAGGGTTTCACAACGGTGTCAAGAAAGCGTAAGACACGCAAGAGTCAGTGTGGTACTGCAGAACCGGTTGGTTGTGGTCTGCGGGTCTCCACACCGAGCAAGGCGCTATACGTGTCGCGCCTGCATCACACTGCCACCGCTGAAGAAGTGACGCAGTATGTTCGCCAGAAAACAGGCTACTCGCTGAGGGACCTGAGGGTGTTCCAGTTGCATTCGCGCCACTACGTGCACTTCAGCTCGTTTGTGGTGCGCGTGCCGCGGCCGCTCCAGAAGACCATCGCGTGTGCTGATTTCTGGCCGAAAGGTGTCGTGTTTCGTCGGTTCCGGGGCAACCTACCAAATCCAACACCCGAGATGTCGGAACAACGGGGCCACGCCGTTTCGCCGTCAAAATAAACATTGTTCGGTTCATGACGCATTGGTGTAAACTGTAATGTTATGTAACCTGTTTTTCAATAAATAAATAAATAGGTTCTGACGATTATAGAGCGAAGATTATTATAGTACATATGGCAATGCCTATCGTACAGGGAGATTCAGAAGTCATGAGCAAGAATTATAGGGGTGACCGGGAGGGCCACACTGAGCAACTTTGACTATGGAATCAGTCACGAAATCCCAATTGCGTAGGATTTTACACATCCTTTGCACGTTGGCTTGGGCACGTGCAAAGGATGGAACCATCTCGTTTGCCACGTATAGCTCTCTTGAGTGAAATTACTGATGCTAAGCGGCCCATTGGACAACCTATGTTACACTTTAAGGACAGCGTAAAGCGTAACAAATGTTATCCTTCAAAATTGACACCTAACACTGGGAGGTTATGTCTGAAGGTCGTGACCTTTGGAGGAAGACTTTGTGTGATGGTGTGGTTGCGCATGATGAAGTATGGTTTGCTTCTCTTTCTCACAAGCGCGACCTGAGACACCAGCATGCACCTCTTCACCCTTCCATTTATTTATCAATTATGAGGCCGCGGCTGTCGCTCTCGTACCGGGCTATTCAGCGATTTTCGAAAGTGCCGCTGTTTATTAGACGCTGCTTAACTCACCTGTTATAGAAGGCTAATGATGATGATGATGATGATGATGATGATGAGAATTTTACAGAAACAACCGAAAAATAATAATTTCAGGCGTATTTATAGAACATCAATTGTGTAATGTTTTATTATGTAGTTACAGGCACCTTTTAGTAGGTATAATCAAAACAGTTATGTCGAAGAGATCGCTATGTAGCGATAAGGCTGCGAATTATTTACCTGTAATTGTAATTTCAGACTTTGAATATTTCTTTGTTATGTCAGATGTGCAATAAAGAGTAAGTAACTACCTACTGTTATTTCATTGTATTGTATAATTTAGTGCTCAAAACAATATACGTATTTTTTTATGCCGATTAAAACTCCTTACCTTAAATAAGGAAAAATAAATAACTTTGGTATCGGAAATTACGTGGCAATAAAGCAGTAATAGTACATTACGTAACATGGGTGGTAAACGAGGAATTACAAACGAGTGTCTATTACAATTTTACCACCAGAGTTACGTACGACGTTTAAACAAAACAAAACAAAACAAAAAAAAAAAAAAAAAAAAACTGATGTTATTTACCAATAAGAGAAAAATAGAGAAAATGAAGCCTATCAGCATTCAAGGCAAAGAACTGGAGGTAGTCAAGGAGCTCAAATATCTGGGAGTGACGTTAGACAGTACTCTCAGATTCAAGACACACATAAGAGAACAATCGGCAAAGGCCATAAGAACGCTCTACCAGTGTAAGAGGGCGGTCGGAAGAAAATGGGGCCTGAAACCAGCTATGATACACTGGATTTACAAGGCGGTGATACTACCGAGAGTGCTATACGGTGCCATAGTATGGTGGCATAAGGCCAACATCAAAGAATACCATAAAGAACTATCAAAAGTACAAAGACTGGCATGTCTTATGATCACGGGGGCAATGAGAACAACGCCCACGCAGGCGATGGAGATCATGCTCGGTCTCAAGTCACTTAAAATAGAAGCGGAAAAGAAGGCCATGGAACAATGGTACAGAATGAAAGCATGCAAGGAATGGAGAGGAAGCTTGGTGGACAAGGGACACGCACTTATTCAGAGGGAAGCAGGCTCGAAGATGGGGATGCTTACCCAAAACAACGACCTCATAAAGAGACAGGAGATGTTCGATAAGAAATATAGGATACACATAGGAGAAAGGGACAACTGGAAAATAGAGGTGGAACACCCCGTGACTATCTGCTTTACGGATGGTTCTCGGCGGGAATCCACGAAACTAGCAGGAGCCGGCATAGTGATACCAAAGCTGGATAAGAAGGTACACATACCTCTGGGGAGGTACGCTAGCGTATTTCAGGCAGAGGTATGCGGCATAATGAGATGTGCACAAATAATAGATGAATGTTCACAGGAAGTGGGATCTGTCGTTATATACACAGACAGCCAGGCGGCACTAAAAGCGTTAGACAAACAGATGGTAAGCTCGTCCTTGGTAAAGGAATGCAGAGTAGCCCTGAACAAACTTGGAGAACACACAAGGACTACGGTAGCATGGGTACCGGGACATCAGGGTGTGACAGGAAATGAAAGGGCAGATGAGATGGCAAGGCTAGGAGCAGAAAGGGAACTCATAGGACCCGAACCTGCCCTGCCAATATCGGCAGAAGTCACGAAAGGAGTTATAGCTAGGCTAATGGAGGAAGAGGCCAACAGACAATGGCAAGAGACGACGGACTGTCGACAATCAAAGATGATCCTAGGAGGAATCAACAGAAAAAGGACCAGGTATCTACTGGAACTAGGTAAGAAAACTCCCAGATTATTAACAGGCATAATCACGGGACACAACAGCCTTAACAGGCACCTACACATTATGGGAGTAGTAAGTGATCCATACTGCGTGCACTGTGGCCAGGAGGAGACGAGTAAGCATGTTATAGCAGAGTGTGGCATGTATGCGATAGTACGACGCTATAGCATCTTCAGAAAAGATAAACTAGAAGAGGAAGAGCTGAGGGACATTAACCTTAAAGATGTCCTTTCCTTCTGCAGGAGAACAAGAAGATTCGAGGAAGAAGGCTGTATGGGAGCGCCGCCGGGACAGCGCCCTAGGTATTTAATGTAAGTACTATTACTTCACGTTTCTTGCTCGCATTTGGCCGCTTACCAGTTTTGCTATGCTTCTCACGGCTTACCTACAACTTTGATGGATGCAGTTTTTATCACGGCACTATATAAGAAGATAACTTGAGGGAGAGCGGTGTTCTCTTAGCACAAGTATCTTGTATACTTAAAAAGAGGCACCAGTGCAGAATTGTAACCCTACATTATGATACCAATAAACATTTTTTTTTAGTAGATAAGTAAACAGCTTTTTGTACACAAAAACATTTAAAAATACATCAATTACAAATAAAAAAATAAATATCAGACAACCTCACACAAATCGATCTAGTCCCAAATTAAGCTCAAGAAGGCTTATGTTATGGGTACTAGACGACGATATACACGCTTATATAGACAAATATATAGAACAACCATGACACAAGCACAAATATTCGAGTTCATCACACAAAAATTTGCCCTGGCCAGGATTCGAACCCGGGACCGCCGGCTCAGTAGGCAAGTGCTTACAAACTGAGCCAACCGCGTCGTCAAAGAAACAACATAGGTACAAAGGCGAACTCCCTATAAGGGATAAGTTACGGCAACGTACACTCGCGGTCTATTAGGTTTGCCTTAGCTTATTAAACTTTGATTTCCCTATTGGTTTACAGTATTACAATCGGCCATTAATACGGTGAATAGAGACTAAAGAACTATGAGTGACCTTACAAACGGTCCGGTAGTTTTGAATTTTTGATATGTTGTCTAGGATGGTTAGTCAGTGTTTAAAATGCAAAATGCACAATTCCCCCCCCTCCGCGCCCGCCGCCATATTGAAAAAACCGGCGCTTTCTTCAAATTTTTGCTCATATCTTCCTTTAGGAGCATTTTAGCTAGAAGAAAGCTTCGACAATGTTATAGAGAGTTAAATTTACTACATTTTCCATTTTATATTTTCTAGGACAGATAGTTACGGAGATATCCACATTTAAAAAACCGTAAAAAATCGCAATTTCCTACTGAAAAACAAACTTCTGGATTATATCTTCGTTTAGGAGCATTTTAGCTAAAACAAAGCTTGGGCAATGTTGTAGAGAATTAAATGTACTATAATTTACACTTCAAATTTTGTTTCAAGGATGGTTAGTTACGGAGATATGCACATTTAAAAAACAGGAAAAGTCGAATTTTCCGAAAATTTCTCAAAATCCTTGGTTTAGAACGCTGTCATTCAGTTACGGACTAGTCTAGGACAAATTAAAACATGTTGGAAATATAATTGCTTATAAAAGTCATGTCCATTTTTACATACATTTTCGGAAAATGTGACTTTATTTTTTACACATCTCCGTAATTATCTGTCCTAGAAACAAAATTTGAAATGTAAATTATAGTAAATTTAATTCTCTACAAAATTGCCCAGGCACTGTTCTAGCTAAAATGCTCCTAAACGAAGATATAATCCAGAAGTTTGTTTTTGAGTTGGAAATTGCAATTTCTTAAGTTTTTTTAAATGTGCATATCTCCGTAACTATCTGTCCTAGAAACAAAATATAAAATGGAAAATGTAGTAAATTTAACTCTCTATAACATTGTCGAAGCTTTCTTTTAGCTAAAATGCTCCTAAAGGAAGATATGAGCAAAAATATGAAGAGAGTGCTGGTTTTTTCAATATGGCGGCGGGCGCGGAGGGGGAGGGAATTGTGCATTTTGCATTTTAAACACTGACTAACCATCCTAGACAACATATCAAAAATTCAAAACTACCGGACCGTTTGTAAGGTCAAAATCCTTTATTCACTGAATTACATCGGGACCTCGTTCAAATTAACTCAAAGCGTGATTGTGACTGTACATAGGTATAAGTAAGGCATATGTTCTGGGTACCATAAAGTTCTAATACACGCAAGTTAGTATCAATATTATGAAAGAAAAAAAATAAAAAAAAACAAGAAAATATTCATCTTTGTCCTAGACGGTCATTACAAAATATAATATAGATAGTAATCTTTATAACAATGGGATTTTTAATAACGCTAAAAAAGAGGCCTATTTTCTGGACCATTCTCAGGTGCGTACAGGACACGTTAGAAAGTTGTCCATTAAATACAGGACACCGTGTATAATGACGCACATTTGTCCGATCCCTGGTTATATTACAATACAAATGTGATTTCCTTACGGAATAAATTACAAAATCACGATATATCAATGATTATAAACATTTTAAAAGTCAATAACGTAAATTCTCCTCACAATCAGCATTCCTGTATAACATAATAAACAGTAAAATTAGTATATACGAGCTACAATATTACAAGAGTAAGAAAGTCATTACTGACTGGTTATAATTATTGAGTTACTAGCATTAACCCGCGGCTTCGCCCGCGTTCCTATACAATAAACATTATCCTACGGGAACGATGCTCTTTTTTTCAGGATAAAAAGTGGGCTATTTGTTAAAGTTAGGGTATAATCTGCTTATCCCTCATGCATATCCGTCTAGCCGTTTTATTGTGGAAAAGTTTGAATGCATTTATTACGGCTGCAGGAGGTTTCCCGATGACTACTCCAGTCTCGCCGCGCCACCCGCACGGCCTTGACGACAATCGAAATGGCACCAAATACAAATTTAAACATCTATTAGGATAACGAGACTCATTCCATACCTCAAAAGCAAAAATAAATCCCTTATAGGATCACTTGTAGCTGTCTGTGAGTCCGTCTGTTACAACCGATTTGCTGCAAAACTACTGCACCGATTGAATTGCAATTAGGCACAAATGCTTTCAAGAATTTTCATGTCCACAAATGTCAAAAAAAACATGAAAATGACACCCATATTCATATCACCCACAATCATAACGTCATCGCACCGCCACAGGGGAATGGTATTTCACGTCCGCTACGTTGAGTTTTAAAATAATTGTTGTACCCGTAATCAGTGACCTGATAAATAATAAAAATAATACCCATGTTGATTTTCAGACTTTGTCAACACATTTCCCCCTTTTAGGGCTTCAATTCTTGAAAGGCCTGAAAAGCGTGTTTACTCATATTCTTAGAAATACTCCTGTGAAGTTTCGAATAAAATAGTCTAATCTTGTTTCCCCATACAAACTTTGGATCTCTATTTCACCCCCTTTAGAAAAATCGTTTATAAGTGCGCCCCTATACCCTATAAGGAACCTACGTTCTAAATTTAGACTCTTTAGAATCAGCGGTTTGGGCTGTGCGCTTAAAAACGACACCCATATGTTTAGACATATTTAGACATTTCTACCCCATCGCACCCTAACATGAGAGATGGTATTACACGTCCGCCATGTTAAATTTTAAAATCCTTCTTTTTTTAGTAATCAGCGACCCGATAATCCATAGAAACCAACTCTTCCCTCTTCCCCTTCCAGGATACAGGGTACCAAGTTATCTAATTGAATTGGTTGGGTAATTGATTGGGGGTGAATTTAAAAAAAACCTTTCTTAGTGCACCCCTACACCTTATAAGCAACCTACGTGCCAAATTTGGACTCTCTAGAACCAGCGGTTTAGTATTTAGACATTTCAACCCCATTTCACCCCAACGGGGGAGATGGTAATTCATGTCCGCCACGTTGGATTTTAACATCGTTGTGGTTTTGGTAATCAGCGACCCGATAAACCATAAAAACAATACCCATGTTGATTTTCAGACTTTGTCACCACATTTCTCCCTTTATGGGGTTGAATTTTCAAAAATTCAGAAACACGTGTTTACTCATTTATCGTTATAAATACTCCTGTGAAGTTACAAATAAAATAGTCTAACTAATCTTATTTCCCCATACAAACTTTGGAACCCCATTTCTCCCCTTTAAGGGGTGAATTTTGAAAAATTCTTTCTTAGTGCACCCCTACACCTTATAAGGAACCTACGTGCCAAATTTGGACTCTCTAGAACCAGCGGTTTATTATTTAGACATTTCAACCCCATTTCACCCCAACAGGGGAGATGGTAATTCACGTCCGCCACGTTGGATTTTAAAATCGTTGCGGTTTTCGTAATCAGCGACCCGATAAACCATAAAAACAATACCCATATTGCTTTGTCACCACATTTCTCCCTTTTAGGGGTTGAATTTTCAAAAAATCTGAAACACGTGTTTACTCATTTATCGTAAGAAATACCCCTGTGAAGTTTCAAATAAAATAATAATAACCAATCTTATTTCCCCATACAAACTTTGGAACCCCATTTCACCCCTTTAGGGGGTGAGTTTTGAAAAATCCTTTCTTAGCGGATGCCTACGTCATAACATCTACCTGCATGCCAAATTTCAGCCCGATCCGTCAAGTGGTTCGGGCTGTGCGTTGATAGATCACTATGTCAGTCAGTCAGTCAGTCACCTTTGAGTTTTATATATATAGATGACTAGCGGCCGCCCGCGACTTCGTCCGCGTAGATTTTTGATGATGACAAAGATATTAAAATAGGTAAATGAATTTTATTCTTAGTTAAAATGGTCTAGACAATGCAATCGTTAAAGATTTTTTGAAAATTTTCCAATTAGATTACGGGAATTGTTTGCAGGGTGCTTAATATTTATTCCGTCAGTTACCTGATGCTTTTAATCTTTGGCAAAAATGACTGCAAAATATAGAGCGACACATGGATTTGGAGTTAGAGAATGGGGATCTGTTATTATGAGCGAAATTTAAAAAACACTGGAAATCGAGAGATGGAGGCAGTTTAATGAAGAGTATCTCTTTTAATAATAATAAATAATAAACTTTATTTCAAAACAATAATAAATAATGACATCTTTTCATAAGAAGGCAGCACTGGTATTTGTACACGCCGGCCTGGCTATTAAACGAAAAGAGTGGTGTGGCTGCGTTCCCGAGGCTGGCCAAAATGTTTCTAAATGGCCTAGCAGGTACCCCAGTTATTAAAAAGGCTAGTGTTTAAAGAAAATGCTGAAATGTGACCATTAAAAAACTAAATGCACAAAAGCGAATTTAATGATGCGATTAGGTACTATTTTGGTCTACAGGCTAGTAGTATTGTTTGAAGAGTGATTCAATATACATATTCTGGTGCTACAGTTCTCTATATTTCTCAAGAAACTAAATAAAGTAAGAATAGGTATATAAATTATAGATTATTCATGTGCTGATAGACAACTCACTAAATATGGGAACACATAAAGTTTGGAACACAATTAATAAGAGACAGCACTAAGAAAATATTGTTGACAGTCAACAATAGAAAAGGGGGTGCAAGTTTGTTTTAAAAAAAACGTACAACGTACGTGGTCACTGGGTAGAAGACAGGAAATAAAAAAAATATAAACTGATAACCTTAGCGTAACACTTCTTTATAAACAACATTAGCGGTGTTCCCGATACAAACTTTGCACCCCTTTTTAACCCCATTACAGGTGAAATTTTCCAAAACGCTGAAATTACTTTTTTTGTTTTTGAATAAGTAATCTTTCTACCAAGTTTCAAGTCTAGCTCCAAAAAAAAGTTTCCCCCATACAAACTTTGCACCCCTATTTAACCCTCTTAGGGCAAGTTTTTCCAAAAATCCCTTCTTATCCCTAGCCCACGTTATAAAAGTAACCTACTGTGCAAAAATCATTTCTCTAACATTAGTACTTTCGGCTGTGCGTTGATGAGTCAGTCAGGACTTCTTCTTTTATATATATAGATAGAAGATAGATAAGAAGATAGATTCGCGTAACAATTCTTTATAAACAACATTAGCGGTGTTCCCCATACAAACTTTGCACCCCTGTTTAACCTCCTTAGAGGTGAAATTTTCCAAAACGCTGAAATCACTCTTTTTGTATTTGATTAATTAAGCTATCTACAAAGTTCCAAGTCTCTAGTTCAAAAAATAAAGTTTCTCCCATATAAATATTGCACCCCTTTTTAACCCCCTTAGGGGTGAAATTTTCTAAAACGCTGAAAGTACTTTTTATGTTTTTGAATAAGTAATCATTCTACAAAGTTTCAAGTCTCTAACTCCAAAAAAAAAGTTTACCCCATACAAACTTTGCACCCCTATTTAACCCTCTTAGGGGAGGTATTTCCAAAAATCCCTTCTTATCTCTAGCCCACGTTATAAAAGTAACCTACTGTGCAAAAATCAACTCTCTAACATTAGTAGTTTCGGCTGTGCGATGATGAGTCAGTCAGGACTTCTTCTTTTATATATATAGACTAGCGGCCGCCCGCGACTTCGTCCGCGTAGATTTTTGATGATGACAAAGATATTAAAATAGGTAAATGAATTTTATTCTTAGTTAAAATGGTCTAGACAATGCAATTGTTAAAGAATTTTAGAAGATTTTCCAATTAGATTACGGGAATTGTTTGCAGGATGCTTAATATTTATTCCGTCAGTTACCTGATGCTTTTAATCTTTGGCAACAATGACTGCAAGATATAGAGCGACGCATGGATTTGGAGTTAGAGAATGGGGATCTTAGTTATTATGAGTGAGATTTAAAAAAAATGTTAAATATCATAAGGCTGTTAAAACAATATTAAACTCAGCACTGGAAATCGAGAGATGGAGGCAGTTTAATGACGAGTATCTCTTTTAATAATAATAAATAATAAACTTTATTTCAAAACAATAATAAATAATGACCTCTGTTCATAAGAAGGCAGCACTGGTATTTGTACACGCCGGCCTGGCTATTAAACGAAAAGAGTGGTGTGGCGGAGTTCCCGAGGGGGGCCAAAATGTTACTAAATGGTCTAGCAGGTACCCCAGTTATTAAAAAGGCTAGTGTTTAAAGATAATGCTGAAATGTGACCATTAAAAACTAAATGCACATAAGCGAATTTAATGATGCGATTACTATTTTGGTCTACAGGCTAGTAGTATTGCTTGAAGAGTGATTCAATATATTCTGGTGCTATAGTTCTCTATATCTCTCGAGAAGCTAAATAAAGTAAGAATAGGTATATAAAGTATAAATTATTCATGTGCTGATAGACAACTCACTAAATATACACATGAAGGAACACATAAAGTTTAGAACACAATAAATAAGAGACAGAACTAAGAAAATATTGTTGACATTCAACCATAGAAAAGGGGGTGCAAGTTCGTTTTAAAAAAAGGACTTAGTCACTGGGTAGTAGACAGGAAATAAAAAATATATAAACTGATAACGTTAGCGTAACACTTCTTTATAAACAACATTAGCGGTGTTCCCCATACAAACTTTGCACCCCTTTTTAACCCCCTTAGAGGTGAAATTTTCCAAAACGCTGAAATTACTTTTTTGTATTTGATTAAGTAAGCTATCTACAAAGTTTCAAGTCTCTAGTTCAAAAAATAAAGTTTCTCCCATATAAACATTGCACCCCTTTTTAACCCCCTTAGGGGTGAAATTTTCTAAAACGCTGAAAGTACTTTTTATGTTTTTGAATAAGTAATCATTCTACAAAGTTTCAAGTCTCTAACTCCAAAAAAAAAGTTTACCCCATACAAACTTTGCACCCCTATTTAACCCTCTTAGGGGAGGTATTTCCAAAAATCCCTTCTTATCTCTAGCCCACGTTATAAAAGTAACCTACTGTGCAAAAATCAACTCTCTAACATTAGTAGTTTCGGCTGTGCGTTGATGAGTCAGTCAGGACTTCTTCTTTTATATATATAGATGAAACTGAATCTTTCCTGTATACAGCTTCACGTTAGCAATAAACTGCTTAATGTAACATTATTTACTTAAGGTAAAATAACTTCTTGTCACAGTGTATAGAACCGAATCTGAAATCAATTTAGCACTAAGAATATTATTACTAAGAACTAAGACACACACACACACACACGCACACGCACACCACACACACGCACACACACGAATACATGCTTATGCACACTATTTAACTACATTTTCCAAATATTTTACTTTGGAATTAATAAATATAAATTTGCTTATATTTTCTTTTATATAACTACTTCAGTATAGAGGAGCGGGACTCCCTGGCACAGGTATCTACATACTTACTTAATAGGAAGTCCCAACCTTGATGCTTATTTTGTGTAAACTTTTTTAAAGAAATAAATATTTTTCATTTTCAATTTTCATTTTCATTTCATTTTCAATTCTGCTTATGAAAATTGCCAGTGCAACATTTTGTAGAAAGGCAATAAAAAACGACATGCACTTTGTCCCGGAGTTAGGTAAGTATATAATATTATATATTTTTACAATATGCAGATGATTTAATAGTGGATGTTCTATTTTTATTATCACTCGGGGGTGGCTTAATGGATACTAACATTTACACAAACTTTAAACATACTGTACTGTTAGTTATAACATTCTATTGAATATCAGCTTTCTTTGGAGAGGAATCATGATTTCAGGAAAAATCTTAATAGCGTGATGCAGGATCGTCATTTAATTGTTTTGTAATGGACGCACCGTGCTATTTTCATAATGTTCTATGTCCTCACATCACACCGAAACGGCTGGACAAATGTTAACTAATTTTTTATACTCGCAGACTTTAATCTGTCAATTATAATTTCACAGACAAAATCACAATAACGCACTTTTTAATCCTGTAACAAAATTCTATACTCTATGGTACCCGCTACAGAATTTTAATATTCATAAGACATCTCTCTACACAACTCTAATAATTTCAAAAAGAGAACATAAGCTTATTTGATGCTCACTGATTGGTTGAAATTACTTGTCAATAAAATTCACCAATCACGAGGCACCCGCCATGGCCATCGCGATCATGTTTTTTTAATAGGTCAGTTTTAGTTGAACGAAAAAGGTTACATCAAAAATAAATAATCATATTGGAGAAACCGATTAAAGAAAAAAATGTTTTTCTGAGTGTTGCTCGTATAAAAAGTATTGTATGCAATAGTTACACAATTAGGTCTTAAAGTCTCGTACCTTACATAGGCCACTCGGCAAGCCTCGTGACCTAAACGCGGTACTCGACTTTAAGAACCTCCATTGTGCAACGATTGCATAAAATACTATTGGTACAGGGATAGCTGGACGTCCAAAGATGGTTATAGGATACTTTTTACCCGACTACGCTCACGAAGTTACGGGCATCTTCTAGTATTAAAATGAAACATAATATAAAATAAACTTAAACACGACGACGTGCGACGTAACATCTGGGTGTCGGGTAACCGCGAAATCGCCGGAACGCGACACCTTTGTGAGTGTCAGGATGGCGGGTGTACATAAACAAATGGAGCTGTGGTATACGTCAGGTGTTAATGCTAGCAATGTGCTAAATGTGCGCCAAAATTGGAGCGATGTGCTCTTTAAACTCCAGAGATATTTAAGAAATAAAAGTGTCTATGAGTTTGGCGCTGAATACTTTATATAAGATTTAGTATAATTTAAGTAATTGTTATTATAACGGCCTAAGTAAGTTCAAGGTGTGTAGCGAATTCAATTCACAGCTTTATAAGTACTTCGCATCAGAGCGAATATGACAGCCCACTCACAAATGTGTAGGTAACCTAAATTTCAAATGTAAGCATGTAAACATGTTACTACTTAACGTACCGACATTATGGCTTTAAAATTTCATCATCATCATCATCATATCAGCCGATAGACGTCCACTGCTGGACAAAGGCCTCCCCCAAAGATCTCCACAACGATCGGTCTTGCGCCGTCCTTATCCAACTTCTGTCCGCGATCCTAACCAGGTCGTTGGAGGTCCACCTTGTTGGAGGACTTCCCACGGTCCACGGTCTTCCGGTTCGCGGTCGCCAAAATTTATCCAGCCCAATATAGAACCCGCACAGGTACCAGTAGCGTGGCGTCAAACGGAAACTCAGGGCAAGTCATATTTGCGAGAAAAATCTTAACAGCGCATAGAATGCGCATGAAATGTTTTAGAAGTACATAATAATAATTTAACAAAAGATAAGGTGCATCGAAAAAATCTTAACAGCGCGATGCACCTTATCTTTTGTTTCTCGTCAGCGTGGATTAAAATGCCATCTATCGGCACGAATATCTAATACGTCTTTGTTTTTTATCTCTAGACGCGAAAACGGCCATACGAATTATAACCAATTCTCTTACGGGGACAGCTTGGCATCAAAAGATGGTTTTAGGATATTCTTTATCCGACTACGGTATTATAAAAGGATGAAATTCCTAAAGAATATTAAGAAACATTTTAGTAACATTTTTAGGGTTCCGTACCCAAAGGGACCCGGTATTACGTAAACTCCGCTGTCCGTCTGTCGGTCTGTCCGTCTGTCACCAAGCTGTATCTCGTGCACCGTGATAGCTAGACAGTTGAAATTCTCACAGATAATGTATTTCTGGTGCCGCTATAACAACAAATACTATATCCCATATTTATTTATTCATAATAATTAATTATTACATGTCAATAAAATGTTTTAGAAGTAATAATAATTTATAAACTGTATAGAATGTAGATATGTTGTTAAAATAAATAATAAAATAAATTAGCCAGTATTACACTGACGAGCATTAGTATTACTAAAAACAGAATAAAATAAATGTTCAAGAGGGGCTCCCATACAACAAACGTGATCGGTTGCACCTCATTTGTATGCGGCGCCATACCTACATACCAGGTGCAAACTTAACTTGACCCGGCCAGTTAAGACGTTATAAGTATTTGTACGGAGCCCTCGGTGCGCGAGTCAGACTCGCACTTGGCCGATTTTTTTCTTTTAATGTGGTATAAACTAAACACGCACGTTTTAAACCAATAGCATAGGTTCTCCACTCTGTTCGTTCTCTATCCAATATGTTACAAGTACTCGCCGTCGTAATTTTACAGCTTTGAACAATTAATTCCCTCGCAGAAGATAATTAATGGCTGAGGTTCATTTTCAAACGATTTCGAATCGAGCCGAGCTTCGCTAGTATACAGGGTGTAATCTGAAATAAGATTTACTGATAGAATTACTTATACAAGTTGGGGACACTATACGCGCCGCGACCCACGATAATGGCCTAGGGGCCCAGCCAGTCTAGGGGCCCCATCCAGAAGCAGGACTTACACCATAATATTGTTCTCCTTATAAGTAGGGGAGGGGGCCCCAAATGCCAAGTGCCTAGGGGCCCTGGCCCTCTAAGTCCAGCCCTGGGCGGTAAATGTACGAGCACACTGTGGGCATATTAGCCCCCTCCCAACAACAAAGTTATAAAATAACGCAGCTTCCGAACGGGCTTTAATTTCGTCGCGTCTGCTATCATTATGGTTATGGTTATGGACTCCGTTTTCCGCACTAAGCCCGTGTATTTTCGGGCCGTTGTGTGTACAGATTTGCCAGCTAAGGGTCTAGCCAGCCTAACTCGGTCAAGAAGCGCAGGATTCTCCAGGTGTCTCCGCAGGCTTCTCGAAGTGACCGGTGCTTTGAGGATCTCAGCCCATTGTTTGGCTACGGCAACGCATTCCAGGATCACTTGGGTAGTGGGTAGTCTTCGTGTGTGTGCAAAGTGGCAATACTGTAGTGTCTTACGTGTAGTGTGTCGACAGCACTACAGTACCTATTGCCACTTTTTAATTTCTAATCTTTTTGGTCAGACTGTAACCTAGTGGACATTATTAAAATAAACGTTGACTTTGTTAGAAAAAGTAAAGTAATACTTGATAAAAAATAATAAGGCGGTACTCCTGAACACGGCGCGCATCGTCAGGAGTACCGCCTTATTATGATTTTTATCAAGTATTTATTGTATGAAAAAATTAAAAAAAAACATAAATTGGCCTAGATTCATATAAGATTTATTACTCCTTAGGACCTCAGAAATGCGTGGTTAAAATCTTTCGCAATGCTCATGGGCACCTTGTATAATATACATATATGGATTTACGGATTTAAGTGGTAATGAATGAATACCTATAAGTAGAAACATGCTTAGGTATTTATTTATTTATTTATTCAATTATAATTACACAGTATACCCTAAGCATGTTTCTACGAAGTAGGTACCTAATAGTTTGGGCCTCCCGACACAGGCAATACGCTTAATGAGAGGCTCCATCCCTTGTACTATAGTGTTTTTATTAAATAAAGTTTTTTTTTTTTATTGAATTTGAATAGTCTTTTGCTGTCGCTTCCAACCGGTATATATGGAAGTCCAAAGGGGAGGCCTATGTTCAGCAGTGGACGTCCTATGGCTGAGATGATGATGATGATGAGTCTTTTTCTGACAATCTGCAAGTATCATGCAGCTCAATGCCCATTCAAATCTCTCACCCTGTATATTGTAGCCATTGTAGGTACTTCACGGCAACAAAGGGTTTTTATCAATCACCCTCAAAAAGGGAGAGGAGAGATAATCTCTAACTAGAAGTTGATTTCTTTTTGTACATGTGTTAGGACGCCTTTTCCTTTTAAAAAGATATTTTTCATATGGTGACAAATATATTGATAATCTCAACCAACTGTTTGAAGTGAATAATACTTTTCCCTGAGTTCTTGAAAGGGTCAGATGGTACCAAAGGGGACTTAGAAAGGGGACTTTGTTGTGTTCCGGTGTGGGGGTAAGATAGCCGGTGAAATTACTAGCATAGAGGCATTCTATCTTCGTCCTCCGGGTAGGCAAGCACTTGTGGCTCCTCTGGTGTTGCAGGTGTTTATAGGCGACGGTAATCGCTTTCCATCAGGCGATACGTTTGCTGGTTTGCCCCCTATGACATAAAAAAAAAAAAAGAAAAAAAACCTCCGAGTTTTCAAAAACTCTATCGGCGCAGTGCACGAGTCCTTGCCAGCGAGAGCCCTAGATTCG
Organism: Apotomis capreana; assembly: GCA_947623375.1. Lineage (NCBI taxonomy): Eukaryota > Metazoa > Arthropoda > Insecta > Lepidoptera > Tortricidae > Apotomis > Apotomis capreana. Next base: position 9,131,831 of record OX392520.1, read on the forward strand.
GACTTTCGCAGCCTAATATCGTACCTACACATAATATTTGATCATTGAAATTTTTACATTTTACAATCCGTTTATCCTGGTAATTATTCAGTTTAGAGAAAAGTTGCCCATACAAAACATGCCTATTTTAGCGTCCTCTATACGATAGCAGCATAACCAATAGTTGTAATAATGACACCACCCCCATCAAAGTCCCGCGCCTCTAGTGTCCATTTAGAAGCCAATATCTCGGTAATTATTCAGTTTAGAGACAAGTTAGCATACGCCTCTGAGTTAACAATATTTAATTTTGAGGAATCCATACTAATTATAAATGCGAAAGTGTCTCTGCCTGTCTTACCTCTTCAGGCTTAAACCGTTGAATCGATTTTGATGAAATTTGGCATGGAGATAGTTTAAGATCCGAGGAAGGACATAGGATAGTTTTCATCCTGGAAATTATCCCTAAAAAGATTGAAAAGTGAGTGAACATTTCTGTTGGGGTGCGGTAATTCATGATGACATTGATGACCCTGTAGGAAGTGTAATTATTAGACCAAAAGCACAATTGCTCTTACACTTGCTTAGGCGCTTTTAATAATCCCTTTATTAATTAAGGTGATTAGGTGGATATCTATCATGTTGTAAGAGGTTGTTGATATTAATAAATACGGAAGTAATAACTATCTCTCTGTCTGCCTGTCTTTCTGTTACCTTTTCACGCCTAAACTTCTGACCCAGTATAGATGAAATTTGATGTGGAGGTAGTTATACACCCCGAGAAGGACAAAGAATGTTACTGCAGTTTTATAGGTGAGAAATTTACATGTTTTGTTTCTGTTACATATTTTAAATAGGTACCTATGTCATATTTATTCAAACTGGTTACTACTAGGGGTTTTACTTATGTTTCTTTAAACCTACCTATCTCGCAGTTACCAATAATTCATTGACCTGATTACTTAAATTCTGGTCTTACACATCCATCCATACATCCATACTTCCAGTTCCACGCGGACGTAGTCGCGGGCTAAAGCTAGTAATTTATGAGTGGCTTGCTTCCACAAATTTTTGCATTGCGTAAGTACGAACTTTAAGAAACAACACACAAATTCGGTAACTAGTATAGCCTCCGATATAAACTTATAACTAGATATTTAGCAAGTCCCAGTACACATTAACCATACGGTCGAACAGCCAAAGGATATCAGCCACCGCCTCCAAATTTGACCTTTGATTGCCTCTTTTATCATTGAATTTTAGACTATAAAGTAAACCATTTAAGTTATGTTCTTACTTGTAACGTTTGCGGTACCCGGGTCTAAGTTTAAAGGTTTCAGTCAGTAGGTAACGATCCTAACCTAACAAATAGCCAAAGTTAAACATTGTACGTTAATTGAGTGAGTTACTCGCTTGGACATTCTTTGAGGTGAAGTTTTAGTTGTTAAGGCTCGTTATCCATAGCTTTGGGGTGTATCAAATTGACTAATAAGGCGTTTTCAAATCGTATAATTTAATGTTTTGTTTTTGCATTTCGATAAGAGTCACAGATAATCCGTGATTTTAAGGTTTGAACGGAGACCTCGATGTGCGAGTCGAACTTGCTCAATTCTTTCACCCTCACCACTTAGATAGTTCACAACTGTGCATTTTTCTAGTTTCCTGCCTCGCACGACTGCATTGTGGAATGAATTGTCGCTTGCGGTATTTCCGGACCGATGCGACCTTCAAACCTTCAAGAAAAGAGCGTAAGTACCTACTCCCACCTGTGTGGCCGGCAACGCACTTGTGACTCCTCTGGTGTTGCAGGTATCTATGGGCGACGGTAATCGCTTTCCATCAGGCGATCCGTTTGCTCGTTTGCCCCCTATGACACAAAAAAAAACCCTTAACTGGCAGTTTAGTTGATGTTAACGAGATTCTATGTTTTTTTTATCCTTGGCAAGGTTTTTCTTAGTGAAAGGATACAAGAAGCCAATCATGTTGAAGTACGGTTTAAAAAAGGGTACCTATTAATCTAATACTTTTTCAAGTTGATTCCAAATTCTTCAATTTCCATACGATATCTGAAAGTGACATGGGTAGCGATGGGGAATAAAGGTCTACGTATTACAAACTTAATTTTGCCGGTGGATATAACTAGAACTAAAACACGCTTAGTAAGTAGATAAGGTCGGAGCAGAAGTGGCGACATAGCGATTGAAAAGTTAAGTATGTAATAGTATATCGTATTTCTTTGATGTTTGACTACCGTACCGTCAAATGAAATTCACACTTAATTCACTTCCAGTTATTGGCAGTTTAAAGATGTGGGGCCTTATTGGATTGTCATTGATCTTATCAATGATATATGGCCGTGATATTGGCGATATATTTAGAGGTTTGCATTTCAAGCTGGGTAAGTAGGTACCTACATCAAGTGACATTTACAAATTGACACGGTTTTTTTGGTCGTATCTGGTCTATATTTAAAATTATTAATATTTAATAGTAAAAGCTTCAATTTGGTGGTAATTGTACATAAAAGCCCGAGTAACGAAAAGTGAATTTTACGCCATCTGTGATCAAACGTTGGTATCACTTGCATCTATTAGTGCGAGTAGCTTACAGGATAGTCTGTGTCTAACTCGTCAACTAAAAAGTTCCCAGATATCTTACTAGATGGCGCTATTGTAAACTGCCTTATAATGGTGATTCACGAAGATTATTATTACAAGCTTTTTTTTAACTTGCATTGTATGTATGTATGTATGTATGTATGTATGTGTGTATGTATCTAAGTATGTTTGTTCGGGTGAAATCATGCAACTCAATTTTGAAGCAGTTATCGTCAACCGATTGAGCTGAAATTTTGCATACTTACTTAACTTTGATGACAATACAATAATATGGTACCATGGGGCTGATCTGATGATGGAGCCGGAAGGTGGCCATAGGAACTCTATAATAGAAAAAGCAATCCTACCGAGCTTGGGCTCTTTAGAATCGTCTCAGTGAGCATTTGATGGATATCAAAAGAAAAGTACAGTCGGCTATAAAAGCTTGTCACTAAAATGTCGTTTTTGACAGAAACTTATTTATAAAATATACAATTAAAAATATTGGCATTGACTACTGAATGATTGTTCTATTATCTATTTTCACAGTTATGTAAAATTAAAATAAAACGAGACATTTTTATTAGGTACTTTCTGTTACTTTATTAACACATTACTAAATACTAAGCCTCTTAAATTGTAGTCAAAGCTAAATAAGTTTTAATATGATATATTAGACGTCATAGACGTATAATCAAAGGCATTTCTGAACCGTTACTGTCCTAATAACGAACTACCCACATTTTCATAGCATTTCCAATCTCAAAATGAATTCCTTAGAATTATTTAGATAATATTAATCTTCAAATTCTCATTATTGCTGAATTCAATTTCACATATTATAAGTTATATTCCCACCAACTTATCTATTTACACATTACAGATGTCTAAATTGTTCTCCTTGGCGTATTTCGGCGGTATGATTGATACGTCGTCAATTCACATTACTATAGTGAACAGATAAATTGATGGTCTTCTACATTCATATGATTACCATTCCAGACTAATGTCGATTCATCTACACTATCGATTCATCTAGAAGCTTTCACTACGTGCTGTAGATGACGCTACTGGCGTTAAGCAAAGATCTAAACATTTGAACGCCAAGTGGTGAAGCAATTTCTGCTTGCCAATTGTCGCCATAGTAAAAAAAAATATAAGTACTTGGAAGCGTTTGATTTGAAGAGCTCCAAATGAGTTCGAAACATGTCGGGCCGTTCCTGACAATTTTTACGTGAGTTTATACCGTTTTTATAATTAGCTTTTGATCATTAAGATTTTGTCATTTTGGCAATGTTAGCGTCATAATTTTCCGATGTTGTTATATGATGAAAATGGCGTACAAAAGGCTAACAGCCTTTTGCACTTTAATCAGTTTTCGTAGGTTTCATAAACTAAATTGACTCCAGGTAAGAACTGGATTATTCATTTTGTAAACTTCTGTCTCATTTAGAATGGCAATCATATGAGCACATTGTTCAACACTAGAAAGTCAAATTTTAAAGTATGGAAGCACTCTATAACAAAACCATGTAACAACCAAATTATATTGTTACAGTCCATTTATGTTACAGATTATTGAATAAATTTAATGCACCCATGTTTTCCAATTAATATAAATCAATATAATAATAATGATAACTGTACAACAATATAACAAAATAATAGCCAAATTTAATTTAAAATGTACATGGAATACATACTAATATCACAGGAAATTGAGGTACTATTGATGATCAATTTTATCTTCGCTAAATTGAGACGAAATCCAAGTTAGCGCCCATTTCAAATTCGTCAACATATATTTTAAGGCTTTCGTCCAATGTTCCTCAGAGTTAAACTGAATTTTGATCGAATAGGCATGAGGAGGGGATGCGGTGTCTTCAATCTTCCCTTTATCAATTCTGTACGGTAGACAGAAACCCGTATTTCCCTTTTCAACTTGCTCCTTAAACTGTTGCAGGCAATCGAGGAACGCAACCATTGCTGCATCAAACTTTGTATCCCAGAGAAATCTGAAGCCACCTGAACCATATAACGGTAAGACTTTTTGATCCTCCAATACTTCTATGTACGAATGGTTCCCGTATGGTACAAGGCGGTAACGTTGAAAGCAGAAATTTATTTTTTTGGCCAATGATGAAAGGAGTAACACTGTTTGGCCCCATGCTGCATTGATCTCCGACCAATCCACTGGTGCCGTCGGTAATCTTCCGAGTCTGAAGTTGTTTATGATACCAAATTGCCCTGAATCCGAAATATGGAATGTAGCCTTGAAAATATTAGTCTTCTTAAGCTTCTCCAACTGTGTCTGAGTGTAAGCTAGCTGACACTCGTAAAATTTCATCTGATCTTCCGTAATAATCAAATCCTTTCGATATCTCGTATATTCCCTCCAATAAACATCCTGCTCCTTTTCTAATCTCTCTTTCTCCTTCTCTTGTATCTCAATCTCATCTTTCATAGCTTTTTCCTCCTTCTGCAGGGATGATAATTCTTTTAAAAGTCTATCCTGCTCCTGCTTCCAATCTTCTAGTTCCTTCTCCAGTCCTTCCAAGTTTAAATCTTCTTTGTCATCCTCTAGCTTCTTTAAATAGTCGCTGTAGTCCTTCCATTCAGCTTCAGTTAATCTTAACTGGTTATCCATAAGTTCCAAAAGGGTATCAGTACATTCGTCACACAACGGATGGTCAACATCTGAATTGTTCGATAAACAGTCAAATAAAGTGGCTTTTACGTGTAATTGATGGCCCACTGAGGTAGTTTCCCATCCGTCAGATATAACCATAAACCCGTTGGCTCCGTTACCAGATTCTGACATACGAAACGGGGGCACATAGTGCTCTAAGCTAGATGATTGCATGTCCAGGTCAGTTTCATTGTTACGACGAATCTGGAGAGTCAAATCAGCTATAGTGTGCTCCCCCAAGTTATTCAACGATTCATCCAACTTCAAAGGTTGAAGACATCGCTGACAGGAAAAGTTCACGAAAGATTTCGAATCACTCATCTTCGACTCACTTCCGCGATTGCGTCATTTAGCTATAATATCCACTAGAGTTAAACTAAACTGCTTGCACTTGTGTTATTTTCTTTTAAAGCGTCGTATGTGTGTTTATTTTGATTTAGCTGAATTGATTTTTCAAACAAAGAAAATTAGCACAGCAATCAGAAATTTATTATGACATTTCGGGATCACAGTGGTTTCAGTTAGAACAAAACAGCGGTTTCTATGGGGGAGAGTATTATGCTACCACTTAACAATAGATGGCTCTTAAATCAAAATGATGACCCAAATGTATATTGCTATGGTATCACTACAGTATTTTTTCTTATAGTAACTCTGGGATCATTCAATTGTTTCGTTTCAAATTACGCAAAATAAGTTAAATAACTAATCAGTCCTGGTATTTCAAAGTAAGTTTAAATAAAAAGAAAATATTCCTAAAAGTGTTTAACTGTAGGTAATTCGTATTTATATAGTAATAAAATAAAAAAATAAAAATTGTATTCTTACGGCCATACATTTTTTGGAAATTTTAAAGAAACATTAGTTACCGAAAACGAAACGCTAATTTGTTATTGTACCTGCAATTCTCAAATTTCCGTTTATTTCCGTGAACGTAAAAGTGCTTTCTGTGTTTATTTTCTATTTTTTACGAGGACTTGGCTGCACTTGGACTCCTGATGATTTCGGCTTGTTACGTTGACCACTTTTTTGTTTTTGGACTCTGATTTTCCCCTGGATTGGATAACTTTCCGCCATGACGTCGACAAATGTGTGCCGCGTTGTGAAAAAACTTGTAAGTATTCCTTTGCCTTCTAAATAAGTAAGTTAACACAACAATCACAACAATGTCAATAAAATGAAGGTCCTAACAGTTCGTTAAAGTTCTCCTTATAGGTTAAACAGAAATATAAAATGTTCGTGTTTTTATTTCTCTTTTAAAATGACTTTTATATAATTATTATGAGCTTAAACTACGTTATTTTATATCTTTAATATCTTTACAGGTCCGAATAACGTCATAACCCATTTTTTCCCTGAACCAAGACACGCAAGCAGACAGATTTTATACTACCTATATACCAGATTATTATGCAAGTGAAAGCACGTAATTACTATGTAAAAAGGAATAAATCTACTGCATAAATCTAAAATTGTGTTTTAATTGAATTTTCTCTCGTATTTTGTAAATTATTATAACGCCATATTACTATTCTTTTACATGAAAAGAATTCAATATGGCGTTATAAAAATAGAAGGTAAACAAGGAGAAATGCTATTTGTAGCTATAGCTACAGTCGCGCGTCGTGTACCTATAGTTTTGGCCACTTAACGCCGTAGGCGCTGCAATCGAAATCGTTGACTGATGACTCTATTATAAAACATTCAATATACTCTATGTTCGGGATTGACGCAACGCAAGTGACATTTGAAGTTGACGCAAGAGTTTGTTTGAGATAAAAGTAAAACGGCTGAAATAGCTAAAATTTTAAGAGTTTAACAATTCAATCGCCAATCGCTTGGCATTTTGTCACACTAATTATTAAAAAAAATTGTTTAATACTATTTAATATTATTTATTAAGCATATTCCATATATTTCTGGTACTTAATAAAAGCAGAAATCTTTTTCACTAGCAACATTAAGAATCTGGCGCCATATTTTGAAAATTTCACGCGGCAACTGAGTGACGCTCAACTTTGTATTTTTTCGTGTAAGAGAAATGTTTAGAATAACAACTGTAATAATTATTCCCGTTAAATTATTAAAAATTAAATACTTAGTTATTTTCTCTTCGTTCAGTTAAAAGTTTAAGGTAAAAAAAAACGAATGATAAAATCTTTAAGAATTTTATTTCACTTGTAGACTAGAATACATGTAATCATTTTGAAACATAGACAGCACCATTCACACATATTAAAAGTTTAAGATACATGTAGTACCTAGCCTTTACGATTTCACTTTTGTGGCAAGTTAGAATTTACAGAAATATTTGGCACAAGATATAAAAACAAAATATGATTATATTTGTTTCATACATTAGTAGGTATCAGCTTTATTTAGACGGTACTTAAAAGTCTTAAAACTACTTAAGCATAGACATTAAAATAGCTTGTCTATTGCGACATTCACTTGTTTTTTTTTTTTAGTTGGTGCCCAGGTCGCAAATATGCTGTATAAGAGCTTATACAGCCATTATAACTCTAATCTAAGCTGTATAAAGGCTGTATAAGTTATGAAGCCTGTGTGCTACTTGGATAGGTATTGCATCTGCAATTTAAATGAAAATGTACGCAATTAAGTTTAATAAGAATAATAGGAATAATAAAGCTCTAAGGGTCAAACATGATGGGGTAGGTATAGTCAGAAAACAAATTGGTGTACCACTTTTCAACTCTACAGGAATATTAAGGTCCAAAAGTGGTAGACCACTTTCTTGACTGACTGCACATAAAGTTTTAAAGTAAAGGAAAGTTCTCCCAATTACATAACGTGCCACGACACTTTATCGTGCCGTGAATTTCCACGTCACGACATCGACATGAAGTGGATTAGTGTTATGGCCCTAACGCTTCTAAGAATGATATGGCAGGGAAAATAAATCCTTACAAATTAAACAATGAAGGTACAAAATGAGGTAAAATATGAAAATAGTAAGGATATACACTCTAATAATAAAATCAGTTCCATAACTAAATCAGTTAACAAAATAAAACTCTTTACTTATAACTAGTCTAAAATATTTACAACAACGCATTTAGCGCTTTTTACAGAAATTTTAAGTATAAGATACAGACAAGATAATATTTTGAGTTATGATTATGACAACGTATGTAGCTCGAATAACAAAAAAATAATATCGCTGTAATATTTATAGCCGAGCAAAAGCTATTCGAGCTGCATAAAATTGGCATTTATTAATTAACCGTAAAGTAGGTAGTGTTATCATGGATATATGTAATTTCAATGTCGATTATGTCCTGATGGTCTAGGGTAATCAACCATATTATATAACATAAAAAAATTGAGCACCGTGATATGGCCGTTATACAGAGTGTGGCCTGTAATAGGAGCAATAAATCGAAACATACCTTTAAGCCTTTGTACCTATATAGATATAATATAGATGTATTTTTTAACTGTTTTTATGTACAATAAAGTGTTTATACTTACTTACTTACATACCTATATTTTTCTTATCAAATTGATCAAAAATAGTTTCAACAACTTAACAAAAGTAACAGTTTTCAGGTGTTCATTATTTCTTACAAATTAAATAGTATTTTCAATTTACGCCATGCAACATTGACATCGCACTGTCTGACGCTGGCTGTCACGCTACTAAATTATCAAATACTAGCTTTTGCCCGCGACTACGTCCGCGTGGAACTTGGAAGTATGGAAGCAACCTCGTACAACACGGTAGATATCCATATCCACCTAATCACCTTAATTAATAGAAGGGATTATTAAAAGCGCCTAAGCAAATGCAAGAGCAATTGTGGTCTAATAATTACATTTCCTATAGGGCCATCAATGTCATCATGAATTACTTACCCACTCTTCAATATATTTAGGAATAATTTCCAGGATGAAAACTCCTATGTCCTTCCTCTGATCTTAAACTATCTCCATGCCAAATTTCATCAAAATCAATTCAGCGGTTTAAGCGAGAAGAGGTAACAGACAGACAGACACACTTTCGCATTTATAATATTAGTATGGATTTCGCAATACATTGCTTCTTTGAAAAAATAATATTTTACAAGTTATAAATAATACAAGCTATTTTTAAAACATGATTAACAAAACCGTTGTTTAGTCAGAGTAGAACCTATGGTTTCATTAATTGCTCATGTTACAGGTCACACCAGGTAAACCTATATGGATTTTTGCTACTCAATATAATGCTGTATAATGGTCATATAGTCAAGTCTTAATTTAAAAGATAATTGGATCAGCTACATCCAAGCGATATGCCCGTAATAAGACCTAGGTTTAAATCGCTCAAATGAGACCGATTCCATCGGCCCACTGATCGAGCAACATTGAATTTATGTTTAGGCATTAGTTACCTAAGCTAAATATCACTAATCACTAGTACAGTAGCGTCAAAAAATCTATCATTATCTGTGTATTCTGTATGAAAAACACACGTTTACACTCGCATAAAGGTCGTATTAGAATCAAATAATATACCTACTGCCATTTTACTTTTAACAAATAAAACATCTATTTTTGTATACTAATAGTTACTTAAAACAACGTCGAGGCCAATATGGGTGCTTTTAAAAATACGCGTGTTTTATAAATTTACGTCACCTTCGGCCGTTAGTGGGTTTTACTGCCCGCTACGGAGAGAGAAGTCTTGCTTCCTGGCCATCAAGGCAAGACACAAACCACGGGCGGTAATTAGTAAAGCCCCAGATCGCATAATTATATAACAAACACCTTAGATCTGGGACATTCACGAATTCATCGCCCTAGGCATGTAATACTATTTGCAAATTCTAAGCTAAACGTATAGTACTAAACTAAACAAAAATACTTTATTTTATATACTTAAACTATTGGCAATTTGCATTTGGATCATATCCTTGAATCCTAATCTTAAAAATTAAATGTTTGAAAGTGATAGATTTTTTGCTCCTACTGTATGACTTTATGTGGAGACAACCAACTTTAATAATCAACCTACGGTCCGTTGCTTAGGTAGTGGGTAGGTTCCTGTAACTGGTGGTAGTAGGCGTTGGGTAGAAGAGTGGGGGTCAAGCCTCCTTGGGGACCGGCGTATTGTGCTGGCACGAGCATCTCTCTGGAATAAGGATAATAACAAATTCAATGATACATAGATGTTGCCCTCCTCAACCTCTTGAAAGTCCTTATTTATTTATTTAAACTTTCTTACACAATAGGCCAAAAATGCGAGGTCTACAACTCGCAGTCGCAGTAGTTTATTGACTTTAAAGATATCCTACAAAAGCAGTTGAATTTAAAATCACACTTCTTGTAATTTCTGTTGAAATTTATAATTTTAGTGACCCATTTGTTAAATTTTATGATTTAAGTTAGTCATTTCCTGAAACCAACAGTCTACCAAGAGGTAGGTCGCGACCTTAAAACTCCAAACAAATAAAAATGCTGCACGAAACGGCACGTTCCGAACATAAAAAACCGGTAGGTATAACCAAATCTTAAACAATGCCCGAAAAGAAAAACATTCCAGATTCAAAAGTCGCGATTTCATTGGTGATTAGTTTTTTTTTATTAACCAGCCAGTCTAGAGGACTATTAAGTTCAAAATTCAAATTTCTTGGCGTCCCTTTTGCTCTCATATTATTTAATATTTGAGTGAACAGTACCGCTCTATAATTTTAGCTAAGTGCCTCAGTGAGCAGAAGACCTCGTCAGTTTATTTCGAAGTTCCTAAAATTCCTAAAATTTTACACGTTTTTAACGTTAAAAAAAAAAAGAAATACTGGACTGGGAAAAAAACGATATACTTATTTACTTATCGAATATATTTCATGAGAGTCGGTTGAGAATTGCGACCTCTAGGCGAGAACGGCCGGAAAGCATCTGTACAAGCATCCAAACATCCGAAACGAAAACACTTCGCTCGCTTGGTCAATGACATATTTAAATAATGAAATCCAAAATTCGGGGCTCTCATTTTAATGATATTAAATTTATTTCTGAACAAACGGTATCAAAATTAAAAATTATCGTGTATCTATAACTGTGCAAGTAGGTAGTTTAAAATAAGAATGGCATTAAGACCAACCTCGGTTCAAACTTTTTAAATTAAAAAAAACAGGGCCAAACTGCCACCGGTCATTTCAAACGAAAATCACATGTGGTCATTGTCGCCAAATCGTAAAGTGTCTCTTTGATTAATGAGTGTTTAAAACAATAGGACGTAAAAAATGGCCAAGCTCTGGGGGGCGGGACAATAATTTGTTTGTGATTCAGTTCGTTTTAACATGTGTTCGCTAATGATGAGACTAATGGTCAGTTAATATTTTTTCTGAGAATAAATGGAATATTTACTATTGTATTCGGAAATATGTCGGTGCATATTCGTCACTTTTAAATTCAACCTAAAATAACTTTTTCCTACACTACCACTTCACATTTGCATTCTGCTAAGGGATGCATTTTGGATAAATTGCAAGTTCCTAATCATATTGGGTCAAAAGGTGTCTACTTTAGCGAAGTACTTCATCTACCTTTCAATGTTAACTTAATGCAGCTCGAATACTACAAGTAGGTATCACAGCGATATGTCCCCGAAATCTTAGCTACATCGCTCCAATAGCAATATTATTAAGTATATCGAAGTAGGCCCGAAAATAAATATCTTTATCGATATCTCGAATAATAATCAAGACAAAATATCGCACGCCCAAACAATCCACTGTCAATTAAACTATGTACTCTAATCCAACGAAATAAACTCTAAATGGGTTTACATCGAATTCGCTGAAGTATTTTATAAACAACGTCTTTTGAAAACAAGAGGCCCGAGCACTATTCCTTACCTAGAATAAATTCACTGTACTGGTTTTTAAGATTGAATTTGGAACGTTCTTTTTTTAAAGTAGCAGTTTTTTTTTTAATTTAAGTGACCTCTGCACGGACCGACAAAGGATAACAATGGAGCTTTCAGACGAAGCAATAAATTTGACTTTATTTGTTTTGTGTTATTGAAGTTGAGGTTTCAGAGCTGACTACAGAGAAATTGTTGGTGTGTAGGCCTATCTATAGTATAACAAAGGTGTTTGCGGCCTTTGTCAAATTAACTTTTAGACTTGGGATAAGTATATGTACGATACGACGATATTTACTACAAACAAACGAATACAAAATGACAAAGAAAAAATATAAGTGAGTTGTAATAAACTTGATATTTTATAGGATACTTTTTGAGACCTTGAGTAAAAACCTTCAGTTATGATTTTTATGTTTTAAGAATCAGGTTGGAATTGCGAGCATTGAGTGCTGAATCTTAGACGACGCTGCTTTACCCTTTTGTATATTTTCAAAACTAATCCGTCATAATCAAATAAAAAGAATATGTTTGGGTTCTGTGTTTGAATTAATGAAATTAGTTTCACTTAACACTGTTGGAACATTTGAAATGTTGTCATTTCCTCCGCGCCGTCGCCGTAGAACTTGGTAGTACTAAATAATTCATATCTTCATAAAATAAAAAATGTGATAATTATGATTGATGATGAATATGTGACGATAAAGTAATGTAAGTACATAATTAGACCTGAAAACACACACAAGTGTTTCTCTTAATCCTATTACGAAACTCGCCTTCTGCTCGTTTTACAAAACCACGCTCGTGTTGTAAGACCTTTCATTATGTAACAGTGGCATAAATTTCTGTTAAGTATCTAATGTAGTGAACTCACGGTCTGTTAATCTGTTGGGGGGTGCGGTCCCTCTGTCGGCGGTTTTTGAACCAGTTGGAAACCTGAGTCAGAGTCAGGTTAGTCTTTCGTGCCAGGGCGCGCTTCTCGTCTGGTGTAGGATACCTGTGAACGAAATATTGCTTTACTCTATGGAAAGTGATTAACTAATAGATCAGTACCCTCACCATGAGTGTACAGTAGGGTGGAGCGAATTATTTTTTTTTGAAAATTCAACTCAGAACGTCTCTAAAACGTTGCATTAGGCTGCCAGGTGTACGAGAAAAATAATAATAAAAATATTCAATACTACTTTTAGCCCTCTACTGTCATTTTGAGTATTATGATCAAGCCCATATTGAAAAAAAAATTTTTTTTGTCAAAATCTTGTTTTTTTTTTAAATGAAAGTCAAGTGATTTTTTTCTAAGCACAATACTCGAAATAAAAGATATTTATTGCATAAAAATATAACAATATTAAAGATATTTTTTTTTTTTAAATACTGAATTTTAATTTGGGTCACAGGTTCACGTAGTAGTTGCCGTAAGTATGAAATAAGCTCAAAACATTTAAAGTTGAAACCCTTCTTTATAAATCTGATACTAATTACGTAAAAAAAAAAAGTTTTTTTTTACCAATTATGAGTAAAAAAAATTTTTTCTAGCTCAAGTAGAGGGCTGAAACATATTTAAAATCAATGACATATATATATATTCACTAATATCTTATCTAAAGGCAACATATTACAAATGTTCCAGGTCGATCAGACCACTTTTTTTTTTCTCCATACATCTACGCTCCACCCTAGTGTACAGTGACTGTACACGCTAGTCTCTGCGTGAACGATTTGTATGGAGAATTGTAGTTCTACAAAGTATCCGCTAGGGGGCACTGTACTATTCTCCGTACTAATAATTTACGCTATCGCTAGTGAGTACGGTCACGTTAATTCATGGTAGGGCTACAGGAAATGATGAAATACACAAGAGAACCAAAGTTGTAGATATAGCTCAGATCAGACAGTCGCTAAACTTAGTCAAGTGGCAGTGGGTGGTATTGTTCGTAGAACCGATGGCCGTTAGGGCAGAAAGCTTCTTGCGTGGCGACCGCGGACTGGAAGACGCAGCGTAGGAAGACCCCCGACAAGGTGGACCGACGACCTGGTTAGGATCGCGGCGCAAGACCGATCGTTGTGGAAAACTTTGTAGTCTATCGTCTATCGGCTGATGATGATGATGAGATCAGGGAACTAAATAAAATATTAGAAACTATCATCCGGTCAGCGGCCAATCATCGGCTCACTGCCGATTAAAGACGACTTTTTCGTGCTATCTGACATACGGGTCCGATTTTTAGGCTTCCGTACAAAATTCGCCAAATCCTGACTGTTTGACCGTCGACCACGGCCCCGGTCATGGAACTACCTGCTTTCCATTTGAAATTAATTAAAATCTTCGTGGACTTTGGTAATGTATAGAAATATAAGGCGTATCAAAAAGTTATCCCCTATATTCAATAATTTAAAAAATGCACCTATATGGATTTAATATTTGTTTGGCGGTTTCTAAGAAACATGTAGTCAAGAAACACTCCGACAAGAAAGTGTACAAATTTAAAAGTAGCAATAGTGTCGTCCCGTTTTCTTAGATTGATTAAAAAAGGGCGACACTACAGTATTGCCACTCTTTAATTTCTACTTTTTAAGACGTACTGCACTATTTTTTTTTAATCATATACCTATTTCTATAATAGCACTCCTTCAAGGCATTTCTGCTCTTCTCCTTGAAGCAATACACTGTTTCTTCTCCATCCCAGATAGTTTTCGGCAGTGGGTACTTCTTCCTCAGTCTGTATTTGTCTACCGCTCCTGAACAATTAAAAAAAATATATAATTAATAGCGTAGGCTTCCAAGATTTTGGATTATATTTTACCTGATATATAGCAGTTATACAACCCTCGCTATATTGCGATTTTTAGCGGTACTAATTTATTTTACTGGCAACGACGCATTTTTGGTAACTGACGTTGAAAGCCGGTGAATGTCACTGATGTAAACAATGTGGAAGCATGACTAAATATTCCGTAAATTTCAAGTAATATTTGCATAATAAAGTCAAAACTATCCACAGTGATCAGTCATTTTTTTTTTCAATAGGATTCAGTATTTATTTCACAAAACGAAGGATTGAGCAGCATTCCGGAAAACAATGTTTTGAATTTGGTTAATGACAAATCCTTGACAATTCGCTATTGACGCTTAATATCAAAGTCAAAGTAGTTTATTCTTCAATTTAGGCATAATTACAATGCACTTATGAATGTCAGCTGTTTTGCAAAACAGTAAGTATATTTTATACATAAAATTACATTATTTTTTACAGTTAGCTACGTATATTTTGTGTTTTCTGGATGCGATAGATTACTCGTGAAGGATGTTATCACTGCCATATATGACGTATGCACATTATTGCCATATGAAAGCTGTTTGTAGCGCCACTATCCCTGGACCGAACCGACACTTGTAAAAAATGCGATTAACAAAAACAAAAGCATAGATAATAATCCACTTACCCAATTTCCTTCCCCGAACCTTCTCGGCCTCCTTATAGTGCGCCTTGAACCATAGAGTCTGTAGAGCATTGTGGTGTTTTGGCGGGAACGCGTGCGCTTCCAAAATGGCGTACAACTCTTGAAACATGCCTTTGTGGTACGCCACTAAAGCCCTTGCCCTGGAATTAAATTATACTTTAGACTAAGTGACATCTAAATAATACTTAATCTAAATTATAAATTGTAACCGAACATAACTACAAAATTTGGAATTCTTAACTTTGCTTCAATATTGGCTGAGATCTTGTCACTTGTTGTAATTAAAGCTGAATATCTTGGAAACTACGTGTCCTATTTCCACCAAACTTAACAAAGAACCTGAGGGACAAGTCTTTCAATAAAAAAAAACTCTCACTCTAATTGGTCTATCTGTTTGGAAGCTACGATGCCACAGACCAACAAGCAGATACATAACACCCCTCTTTTTTCGTCGAGGGTTGAAAGGAAATAATTATAAACTACTTACTAAACTTAAAGTACTAGATCACCTTGACTTGACCACTTAATAATCACAGTTAGACGGTTTTTTATTTATTAAAGACACTATCATACTTAAGAACTGATTCCCACATTCTTTAACCTGACTACGTACATAGCTTCCAACAAGACATGCCCATATAATTCTACTAAGAAAACGGCATCATATTCCACTTCGCATGAACTCCCCATTAAACATGAAAACACCGTGAAACCCGAACATCCTTCGATTCATCAAGGAAACAATGATATACCTGAGAACCGTTTCACTTCCACGAAACAGCTCACTCGTCGGCAAACTCCAAAGGAACTCAGCCAACTTTTCTATATCACCTTTCTGCTGCAGCGCTTCGCAGACACACTGAACTTGCTCAAAATTGAAGTTCAGACACCGTCTAGGGTTATCATTCTCAGCGAAATAAGACTGAGGTACTCTCTCCCTTTCGCTCCCTACTGGTACGTTCTCGAAGCTTTGCTCTGTCATACGCAGCAATGTCAGATTGGGATTCATTTCATTTGGTACGAAATTCATGTTTTCTTCATTGAAATTTTGACGCATGCGATCGTCGAATGTTTCTTCTTCTGGATTGTTCTTGAAGCGTTCGACTAGTTCTTTGAATTCGCGTACGTATGGTAGCTTAGTTTCGTAGCAATCGCGGAATTTCTTGCGTTGCGGTGTTAGGTAGTTGTCGAATGCCATTTTGTTAGATTCTAGAACAAGAACATTATAAATTTACGAAACATGTAGTATACATTTTTTTACGTGGGTACTAGGGGTGTAACTAATGTTGATTTTTGGACATTCGCGAATGCGAATGCGAATAATTGACTCTGACCCAATGAGAATATTGCCTATTTTGTCGCTAAAAAATTCAAACGCAACAAAAAGCGAAGAAACTAGCTTGAAAAATGTTAGTTTCTTGCATAATTCATGTAATTTGCTTGACCGAATGAGAATATTGCCTATTTTGTCGCTAAAAAATTCAAACGCAACAAAAAGCGAAGAAACTAGCTTGAAAAATGTTAGTTTCTTGCATAATTCATGTAATTTGCTTAAAACTTATATTCCTGATCTAAAAACGCAAACACATTGTCGTAGATGAGCCCACTTTCAATTACATTAAATTAAAAATAAAACCATAAATTCCTGAACAAATTTTTATATTAAAGTTTAATAATTAAACCATTGATACAAAGATCAAAGCTCAAAGAAAATTTAAATGCGTAACGCGCTGGACCGGTAATTTAGAGATGCTGGGTTCGATTCCCGGTCTCTTCAACCAAGTACATTATGTTACTTATTACGAGACATCATAAGCCATATATATTTATAGTGTTTCAGTACCTATAGTGCGAAAATGAGGATGATATTCGTTGAAATATTTTTTGAAATTAATATCCCACCAAAACCTTTTTCATGTAAAATGATGCCAAGACGAGACCAAATGACTAGCCAAGTCGCAAGGCCAAGTCGTTATTAAAAAAAATCGGACAGCGTTTGAGAGAGAGAGGTTGTGATGTGACCCCCGGTCTGGCTCGTACCTGGTTCAGCAAATATCGCTGGCAATACAGCGGGGCAATGCTGCTAGCATATTTGGAACATTTCCGCCAGGTACTCGTCAGACCGGAGTTTGATTTTTGATGGGTTATTGACAAAGCGTGTTGCGGATTCGACCAATTTTAGAGATATAATGGAGATCTCTCCTTTTCATCGCCATCCGTCACTTTTGACGTGTGCCTACTTGACAAGTGGCGATATCCCTAGAACATCGCAACTTCGTCAATTCGGACGCGCAAATGTTCGTTTCCTTTGTATATGACGGCATAAATAACAGGTGCATACTTTAAATTTACCGCGTAGTACGTGAAATTAGTCCGTTACGTTTCGTTCAAAACAGACATTTATATACATGAATAACATTTTTGACAATCATTATCGCCTTCGTATTTCCAAAATTGAGATGAGATATGTCACTTTTAAGCTCATCGCGTTTTAATGACAGTTCAAAGGCGAGATCACGGAGAGATGACTGTTATCTAACGGTGATCTGACGTTTGGCGATCGACACTCGAATTAGGCCCCTTGTCGCTGATAAAAAATTATGTGTAATTTTGACGATGGTTGCTACGGATGCTCATTTTGTATTTATGACGAAACCTGCGCTGTGGATATAATATTTGGATGCATGCATGAAAGTTTTATTAAATAAAAAATATTATCTATTAATGACTAGCACTGTCAAAAAGTTATGAATTCTCATGTAGAGCGAAGCTTCTGACTCTACACGCTCTGACTCTACAAACTTAACTTCACAAACTCTACACAGTAAAAATACGGGTAAGGTGAAAAATGTATTCAGTATTCATTACTTTTCTGTTATACAAAAGTTCTTCTAGTAACACTACCGCTCTACTAAAACTTATGCGTAATTTCGCGGTACATATTTTAGTAGAGCGCGACGATTATAGCTCATTTTATTCATTAATTTTGCAGACCAGTCAGTCTCACTAGCTGGGGTGTCACACCTTATTATCCTATACCATGGATAGTAGTATAGATTTAACAGTGCCGTATTTACCCCTAGGCCCACAAGGCCCAGGCCTAGGGGCCCAGCCAGCCTAGGGACCCCAGTCCCAGAAGCAGAACTTGGCGACGAGGTTGGCACGCTTTGTAGAGACCTGCCTACTGAGCCGGCGGTCCCGGGTTCGAATCCCGGCCAGGGCAAATATTTGTGTGATGAACTCGAATATTTGTGCTTGGGTCATGGTTGTTCTATGTATTTAAGTATATATTTATCTATACAAGTATGTATATCGTCGTCTAGTACCCACAACATACTAAGCCTGCTTGAGTTTAATTTGGGATCGATTTGTGTGAGGTTGTCTGATATTTTTTTTTATTTTTTTTATTTAGAACCTGCACCATAAAAATGTTCTCCTGATAGGGGAGGGGGCCCCAAATGCCAGCCTAGGGGCCCTGGTTCTCTGTCCGGACCTGGATTCTAGACTGACCTTTCTGATTGTCAAACGGGAACAGCGGCAGAGAGGTCTCGGACTCGTCTGTGTCACTCGAAGGGCTGAGGCAGTTTGCACACGGGTCCATAGCCCTGGATTTCATCACCGTTGCTCAAGTATCTTGAGGACTGGAACAAAAATAAGCGTTACAACTAGGGCTTGCAATTGCGGGATTTCTTGTATGGGCATTAAAAAAAAGATTTATTTAAATGCGTGTGGGAAATCGGGCAGCATTTGCAGTCACAATTGCTTAATACATAGAATCACGAAACCCTACCTTTTCAGGCGTACATATATTTCTAAATAACTTATATTAATATAATATATAGATCTGCTATTATTATACACCCATATTAATCACAAATAATATAAAAATTGCAACTATAATAAAAAAAACGATTGAATTTATTAATCCCGTGTTTCCGGGATTATACATACAAAAAAAACGGGATTGGGAGTCCTAGTTACAACTAGTGAATCTGGTAGCTGTAGACCTCGTGAGATCATATCGAAATGGTTGAAATTTGTAATTTAATTATGTACGTATCAACCCCCATAACTTCACCATTTTGAAAAACTGAATCGGCAGAAAAATATTTATACTTATGGAACCTATTTACAAAATTTCGTGAGAATCGGCTGAGAAATGCGACCACTAGGCGAGGTCAGCCGGAAAGTCCTAAGTCGGTTCAGCGGTTTAAGCGTGAAGAGGTAACAGACAGACAGACACACTTTCGCATTTATAATATTAGTATAGAAAATATGCTCGCAACCTGCAAGTGTGAAAGGCCCTAACACCAACTGATACAGAATGGAGATGTCAAGTAAGTACTATGATGGTTCAAACATTTTAATTTTCACAAGGGAAGTTAACATAAAAGGATAAAATACAAAAAAGCTAATTAATTCGCGCGGGGTAAGCCTCAAAACCGATTCACCGTATTTGTTTTACCGTACAGGCTGTTATTTTGACAAAATAGCTTGATTGCTCCACACTACTCGCGAAGTAGTCCTTAGCGAGGTGATTATGATATATAGTGTGGAGAAGCACTTTACTGCGGAAAAGCACATCGACCAAGTTAGGTCAACTTCGCGAGTGTAAGTATGCCAAGACAGGACCAATTGATACAAATGCTTGAACAACATTTTTTTTCCAACCAGAATTGTTCTATCAATTCGCGAGGCTTGAACTATCGACCTTTCGTTTATTCTGCCAAATTAAGGGTGCAGTGCAGAAAGTATCCTTTTATAAGAACCTAAATTAGGTCACATTAAAATTATAGGATTTTTTCCAACACTGGGCGTGAAACGTGGATACTATAAATACAAAATTTAATTGAGAAAATGCTTTATTAACTCACTTGCTTAATTATCACTGCATAGTATAAAACAAATCCCTTCTGTCTGTCTGACCCTATGTATGCTTAGATCTTTAAAACTACGCAACGGATTTTGATGCGGTTTTTAATAGATAGAGTGCTTCAAGAGGAAGTTTTAAATGTGTAAAACTTGCATAATTGATCAACATTGCAGGCGGGTCGCTAGTTGAACAATAAACTATGTTAGACTTATCCCCCTTACCTTACGCTATCCTTTTTTCAGTTGAATGAATTTAGTTACAGAAATAGACCAAATACTTACTTCATTTTAAGGCAAAATATTTGCTGTATTATGTATCTATGGAAATTATCTAATTGCATACTAGGATTCACACAATAATAACCAATCCGTGCCTCTTCCTTAGCACAACTGTGGACACGCGGCCAATTCATAATATTATGTACTAAAAATTCGGTCGCTACGTAAAAACAGTGTTTTCAAAACATCCTCATAGGATGTCTATACTTTCATATTCATAAACGATGAATGTCAAGTAATATGAGGAGCTTGAGGATATTGCAATTAATTAAACAAATGCAATGAAACTGTTTTTGTGGTTCCGTAAAACTACCCAACTAGTCAAATTCACACAACTACATATGGTCAAAATTTACTCGAAAATTACACTATAATTTTTTTTTTTTTTACTAATTTACACAATATAAAAACTAAATTTTAAGAAAGTCTCCTACAAAACTGTTTTCAGATTGACTATAGGTATTCGTCTTTGCTTATGATATACTAGCTGCGCCGCGTGGCTACCGCTTATCCCACAGGAACACTACATTTTATCGGGATAAAAAGTAGCTTATGTGTTAATCCAGGGTCTCAGGTACCTTCATACCAAAATGTATCAAAATTGGACCAGCCGTTTGAGCGGGAAGAAGTCACAAACCTACACATAAACACACACACACTCACAAACTTTTGCCTGTATAAATGTTAGTGTAAGTACACACTGTA
Organism: Apotomis capreana; assembly: GCA_947623375.1. NCBI lineage: Eukaryota > Metazoa > Arthropoda > Insecta > Lepidoptera > Tortricidae > Apotomis > Apotomis capreana. The sequence continues at coordinate 9,153,282 of OX392520.1, forward strand.
TAAAATTAGGATAGTGCGAGGTTAACATTTTATGACAAGTACTTGCCAATACACAATGCCAATTATTACGGATGAACTCTAAGATGAACAACATAATTTAAACTAGTTTAAATAAATAAATATCAGTCAACCTCACACAAATCGATCTATTCCCAAATTAAGCTCAAGCAGGCTTGTGTTATGGGTACTAGACGACGATATACATACTTATATAGATAAATATATACTTAAATACATAGAACAACCATGACTCAAGCACAAATATTGGAGTTCATCACACAAATATTTGCCCTGGCCGGGATTCGAACCCGGGACCGCCAGCTCAGTAGGCAGGTGTCTACAAACCGAGCCAACCGGGTCGTCAGGTGTTTTAGTTTTAGACCATAGATGGGTGATGGAACTACTAGTATAGTTGGTTAGTTTTACGGAATATCTGTTTTCCGTCGATCTGGCTGTTACAGAACTATGAAGGAATGGCTCTGTGAGTTTTTTGTTTATGTCATAGGGGGCATACGAGCAAACGGATCGCCTGGAAAGCGATTCCCGTCGGCCATAGACACCTGCAACACCAGAGGAGTCACAAGTACGTTGCCGGCCTTTCCGGTGGGAGTGCGCTCTTTTCTTGAAGAATTTATTGCAAAAATTATATTTCTAAAATATAACTTTGACAACGCTTATCATCCGGCACGCCATGGTTTTAGTTAATGTGCCTTGCAATTTGGAGCCTAAACCTAAGCCTTACGGACGGTAAGAGACAGGATGGCCCTACCCTTATACCTTGGCGCAGGGGTCGCAAAATTCTCGGCATGTTGGCTCCGCGGAGTTAAAGTATACCAAGTACTCCGCCCTAGAGGCAGCATACGAGCTTGTGCCAGTCGCTGTCGAAGCAGCAGGACCATGAAGTCTTGAAGCTCTCAATCTGGTTAGGGAACTAGGACGACGCCTAAGGGACAAGTGCTGCGATCTGGCTCCTATCTGGTTCAGCAGGTCTCCATAGCCATTCAGTGGGACAACGCTGCTGGTATTATGGGGACCTTTGAGCCATGCCAGGGTCGTTTAGGTTAGATTAGTTAAAGTTAGGTTGGTCTTTATAAGAATTGTATATATTTTTAGAATATAATTTTTAGTCATATTTTTTTTTGATATTTTTTATTAAAGCAGTAACGTCTGCATCAAATCAAATGTTTACAATAAAGCGAAAATTGAAAAATTAAGGGTCCTAATCCGTTCAAAAATGCTGATTGTTTTAGACCTCTTTCTCTATGATCAAACATGTTTAACTTAACATATTATCAACGTTACTACTTAGAACATGGCTGTTGCAATGTATTGGTATATATATTTGAAACATACAGTTAGAATTTTTCAATGATAATCTTTGTTTTAAAAACTACCCAAAATTGGCAAAGTTCACGTAGAAAATTGGTCTTATCAACTTATTTTCGACTGCACGCAATGAAAGCATGAAAATATAGGTTTTTTACTTTCTAGAACTCGAGGAAAAGTATTATTCAGTTCAAAAAGTTGGTTGAAATTATCAATGTATTTGTAATAATTTAAAAACAATTTAAAAGAAATAAGGCCTATTAATATTAAAAGCTTTCGAGCTTCCGTGCTCACGGGGTAGTCGGAAAACTAGTTCTAGTTTTCAAGGGTTTCTAGGCTTCAAAATAATACAAATAAAATATACCGCATACGATCGAAAAAATACGTTGATATCAGTGAGTAGACAGTATTTTGCCGTGCAGAACCTAAAGTACGGTAGGTAAGTGAATATGGTTTTTCATTGAACTTACGTAATACTTTAGGTTTTGCACAACTACTGCCGTACTAATAAGATTTTGGTCATACTAGTAAGATTCTTCAAGAATATGTAAGTACTCTTTTTAACGCTTAGTAAACTAAGTATATAATTTACTTTGGTACATTGTTTTATTATTTTTCAGCAATGTTTAATATATATGATGTGTACAATCGATAGGAAATGCAAAAGATTCTAGCGCCTATACAGAAACGTAATTTTAGTTATCGCTTTAGGTAGGTAATAAGTCAAAAATATCACAGAAAAATAATATATCCTTTTAAAATAGAGTTTAAATTAAAACGCGTCGTGTTTACCTACTCCAAAAAATTATAAATATAAAACAATTTAAATTTTGTGTCAATCGCGCAAATGACAAAAACATAATGAAAACATTTTAAATATAGACACCTATTATCGAAAAATAATTAAAAACAAACAGGTTTTTTTTTATTAAGTTAAAGTATACTAATAATATATAAAACCTGACATCACGATATTAAATCAATAAAAATAAAAATCTCACCTCAAACACTACACAAAAATTCACAAACACTTTACAGCACAAATAAATTGTCATTCGCACACCCTCACAGTCTGAACGCCAGGGGTCAAATGACATGGTGTAGGCTTTCAAAGTGTGCGAGCGAGAGCGCGGGGCGGGGCTTGCCGGCTGAATGCTGGACGTGTTGAAAAATAAATATTTTTTTTTTTAACTGACCTCTATGGTACCGCCTCGCGCGTTTTGGGTTTTGTGTTTTGGCCGTATTATAGTTTTTTGCGGAATACCTACAGTGTTTTTAAAATGTCGGTTTTATTTTAATAGTGTAAGGCAAAGAGCTTTTCTTCAAGAAAATGTTAGTAAGTATATAAATACGAAAACGTATCAGATTTTCACTTCTATACGATAAATGCAAAAATAAGATTGTAGAAAAAAGAAATTTTAAACGAAATCCCCTATTTTTTATACTATAACTTTTATTTATGAAACGATATTGAAACTCTGACATTTAGGATACTATTCATCTATATATATAAAAGAAGAAGTCCTGACTGACTCATCAACGCACAGCCGAAACTACTAATGTTAGAGAGTTGATTTTTGCACAGTAGGTTACTTTTATAACGTGGGCTAGAGATAAGAAGCGATTTTGAAAAATTCAATCTTTAAGGGTGTTAAAAAGGGGTGCAAAGTTTGTATGGGATACAAGTTTTTTTTAAAGCTAGGAACTTGAAACTTTGTTAGAAGATATTAAAATAAAATAAAAGAAAACTAATTTCAGCGTTTTTGAAAATTCATCCCCTAAGGTGGTAAAAAAGGGGTTGAAAGTTTGTATGGAGATCAAGTATTTTTTTGAGCGCGGGACTTGAATCTTTGTGTAAAAGCATACAATTAGAATACAGGAAAAGTTATTTTAGCGTTTTCAAAAATTCGACCCCTAAAAGGGTAAAAAATGGGTTTAAAGTTTGTATGGAGATCAAGTATTTTTTTGAGCGCGGGACTTGAATCTTTGTGTAAAGGCATACTATTAGAATACAAGAAAAGTTATTTCAGCGTTTTCAAAAATTCGTCCGCTAAAAGGGTTAAAAAGGGGTTGAAAGTGTGAATCCATTACAAATTCCTTTTGAAACTTCTTATTAAGGCATATAATATAATAACAATAATAACAAAATAACATTAATTTAACGTCATCAAAGATTCAACCTCTAAGGGGGTTAAAAGGGGGACGAAAGTTCGTCTTGGGGTTCAAATTTAATTTCAAGCTAGGAACTTTAAACTTCGTAAAAAGTTATGCAAATAAAATAGAACAAAAGTGATTTCAGCGTTTTTGAAAATTCATCCCCTTAGGTGGTAAAAAGGGGGTTGAAAGTTTGTATGGAGATCAAACCTTTTCTTGAGCGTGGGATTTTAAACTTTGTATAAAGGCATATAATTAAAATACAAGGAAAGTCATTTCAGCGTTTTCAATAATTGGTCCCCTAATATGGTTAAAAGGGTTGAAAGTTTGATTCTATTACAAATTCTTTTACTAAGGCGTATATAATAATAACAAAATAACATTAATTTAACGTCATTATAAATTCAACCTCTAAGAGGGTTAAAAGGGGGATGAAAGTTTGTCTCGGGGTTCAATTTTAATTTTAAGCTAGGAACTTGAAACTTTGTAAATAGGTATTAAAATAAAATAAAAGAAAACTGATTTAAGTGTTTTTGAAAATTCATCCCTGAAACTGGGTAAATAAGGGGTTGAATCTTTGAATGGAGATCAAACCTTTTTCTGAGCGCGGGACTTTAATCTTTGTATTAGTGCATATAATTAGAATACAAGAAAAGAAATTTCAGCATTTTTGAAAATTCAGCCCTGAAGGTGGTGAAAAGGGGTTGAAAGTTTGTATGAAGATTAAAAATTTTTTTGAGTGTGGGACTTGAAACTTTAAATAGAGGCGTATTATTAGAATACAAAAAAAGTTATTCAGCGTTTTTGAAAATATATGTAGCCCTGAAGATGGTGAAAAATTGGGCAAGTGCGAGTCCGACTCGCGCATGAAAGGTTCCGTACCTATATATATATCTATAACAAGTTTGTTGTATGGGAGCCCCCCTTAAATAATTATTTTATTTTATTTTTAGTATTTGTTGTTATAGCGGCAATAGAAATACATCATCTGTGAAAATTTCAACTGTCTAGATATCACCGTTTTTGAGATACAGCCTGGTGACAGACGGACGGACGGACGGACGGACAGCGAAGTCTCAGTAATAGGGTCCCGTTTTTACCCTTTGGGTACGGAACCCTAAAAAGGGGTTGAATGTTTGGAATGGAATGGAGATCAAATCTTTTTTGAGCGCCGGACTTGAAACTTTGTATAAAGGCATATAATTAGAAATCAAAAAAAGTAACTTCAGCGTTTTTGAAAATTCAACCCCTGAGGCGGTAAAAAGGAGGTTGATAGTTTGTATTGAGATCAAACATTTTTTTGAGCACAGGACTTGAAACTTTGTATTAAGGGCATATTTTCAGAATACAAGAAAAGTGAATTCGTTTTTGAAAATTCAGCCCAGAAGGTGGTGAAAAAGGGGTTGAAAATTTGTTTGAAGATCAAATATTTATTTTGAGTGCGGGACTTGAAACCTGAGTTCATAATGATTCCGCGTAATTAGAGCAATTTAGCCGAAAAAAAAACTAAAAAGAGGCCAAGAGCGAGTCGAACTCGCGTACGAAGTTCGGTACCATTACGTATAAAATGGCAAAAAAAACACGTTTATTGTAGGTATGGGAGCAGCACTTCAATATTTATTATTATTTATTTTTTGTTGAATTACAGTAACCAACATCAAAATCATCAACTTGCAAAAAAAGAAAAGTAATTTCAACATTGTTTAGATCTGAAAATAATATAATAAAGATGTAAACTGTTCAAGATAAGATTCCACGCGGACGAAGTCGCGGGCAACAGCTAGTACACTATATGTGTTCAACTAAGTAGGTATTAGCAAATTAATGAAATGTATTAATGACTCAAAATTACAAAAAAAATATTCACAAGTAATTTAAATATTTGCCGAAACGAAAAAAATTACAATTTGATTGTATGTATTTGAACAAATGTAATTATTCGGGGCGGGCTATAAATTTTTAATCATTCCTATGCTAACCAGCCAGTTACAACCCTTTTGATCGAAATATTCAACTGCTGTTAAAATCTGCTGTTTTTAGGGTTCCGTACCCAAAGGGTAAAAACGGGACCCTATTACTGAGACTTCGCTGTCCGTCCGTCCGTCCGTCAGTCACCAGGCTGTATCTCAAGAACGGTGATAGCTAGACAGTTGAAATTTTCACAAATGATGTTTTTCTGTTGCCGCTATAACAACAAATACTAAAAATAAAATAAAATAAATATTTAAGGGAGCCCCCATTCCTTCAATTGCTCAAAAGTTAACTGGAAGAGATCCCTAATAGGGGTAAGTTCGCCTTTGTACATATTTCATTTGTTATCAATGTATTTATAACCAGTTGTTGTGTACAATAAAGTGTTTACATACATACATACATACAAACTTGTTTTATGGTACGGAACCCTTTATGCGCGAATCGGACTCGCACTTGCCCAACTTTTTATGGTACAAGCATGATCGGCTTTACATGACTAATAGGCAATTTTTTACCCCATTAGTTGATAAGCCCTTAATTTGACAAAAAAAACAAAGTTCAAGGTTGAATAGAGCAAACAATTCTCGTTCGAAAAATATAGAAAAAAATGGTGAAAGACTTTGTTCATCCTGGCGAACATTGTCAAATTAAGAGTTAATCAGCAGAATCCATAATCGGGGCCCATCTCTGATAACCGAAAGTGCCGTCGGCAGCAAGGCAGGACCCAAGCTACCGGTGATTAGGTATGATGATTGATGACTGAAAGAAAGGATCCTCCTGACCCTTGAGTCTTCCTGAGTCATCAAACTTGAGTATTTTTAACTGAGCGAGCGAAGCGTCACTCCTTCAGCTTGGCCCAATTTTTTTTGTATGTTCCGATATTTGGATGTTTGGATTTCTAGTTGTTCTCCGAATTTCTCAATCGATTCTAATGAAATTTTGTGAGTAGGTACTTTTATAATAGTAGATTTCTCATGTACTACACTACTAGTGTAGTGGTCTACAACTCACAGAATCACTAGTCCTAGCTACAACTAGCTGTAGGGACCTCGTGAATTTGTTTCGATATTGCTGAATTTGTATTTTTTTAGGTTTTCAGCCCCCATAACTCAGGCATTTTGAAATAATTCGTAAAAATTACTCGATTAAAAATCTGAATACTTATCGAACCTACTCATAAAACTTCATGAGGATCGGTTTAGAAATGTGACCTGTAGGCGAGGACAGTCGGAAATCTGAACATGAGAACATGTCTATATGAAATAAATTTTGGCGAAACTGATGAGACTATTACGAGATAGAGATAGACACTTCACTCGGTCGACAAGTACCTAAAAGCGTGTTAAAAGGTGATTTTACGCATTTAGCAGAATAACTTAGTTTCATATTCGTATATCACGTTTCTCAAGTCGTTCCCAGGCGCTTCCAAGTAACGTAAGTTTCGTAAACTCGACACCGGAATGCAGCAAACAGTTCCCAGAGAATGTGTTGGAAATTACGAGCTGAAAAACCTTGATTCTCTTCTGATATAACAGCTAAGGTACTTGCGCCAAAGATGGCCCGGTTCCTAGACTAGAATTAACTTATGTCTATGTTACTAACTGAGCGCAAAACTTGAATTTGTTCGAACGGTTATAACTATACAACTTTGAAGTGGGCTATCTTTTGGTGCTTGGTGCCCCTTAGCACAGGTAGTTAATACTTAAAAAGGGGCATCAAACACTGTTATGTCGATGTAATCGTGTTAATGAATAAATACATTTTTATTCCAGTGTAATGGGGACCATGCCACAGGCAGAGCTGCTGGAGGGGGTGTTCTTTTTATAATCCTATTATTTTTAATTTAGTATTAGTGGTTTATTTAGTATTTATCAACTCTTTTACCACTTATCATTTGTATATTGTAAATATGTTTGTTTTTTTTAAATAAACTGTTACCCCCCATTTTTATTTATTATTTTATTATTTATCTTAGGAACTGGGCCATCTTTGGCGCAAGTACCTTATGGGTCGTTCTCAAAATATTTGCACCGCCACCTGTCACCAGGTTTGTCTTAGAAGAAGTTTTTTACACCGCATTATTTTAAATATTCAATTATCATCACATATCTAAAGACACTTTTTACATAGAGGCCAAATGCTTTAAATTAAAAGTAAAGTATATTAACAGACAAAAAAACGATTTAAAACTAGGTTTTGTCGGTCACTTGCCGTGTCCCAACGCGAGGTACTCATGTTTCGTTGTAATAAAAACATGTACATTACCGACTTAGCTTAAGTTCAGTACTCCATTTTATTTTCATATATGATGAAGATTGAATACTACCATATCGAATAATAATACTATGCTTATTTTGCGAATTATTTGCAATTTAAGTTTGTCCACGCCATTTTTTGTCGTTCACTTGTCATGAGACAAACATTGCAATTGTGTGACTACTATTTCGTTTGCCCTGCCTAACCCCGCATAAATCGAGACCTTCAGTCGCCACCTAACACTGTTCCGAGTGACACGTCGTCAGTGTGCTGCACTAAAAAAATATGATACATTTCATTTATTCATAACATATCTATAACTTACAGCTAAAGCCAACGCGTTACAGATTTTAGCCTAAAATAATTAAATCTAAGGGTAAAGAACACCCATTTAACATAAACATAACTGAAACTTATTCTAAACACTACAAATAGGTATATATATAATATATAAAACTAGATATAAGGTAAAATACATTTTAAGATCGTTCTAAGAACTTTCTGCATTCATTCATCACGCTTGCAAACCTGGTAGCGAACACATCGCAGTGTGGAGCTACGCTGAGCATAGAGTTGAGGATGGAGAGCGCGCTCGGAATGGGCGCGTGCCGCAGCGCAGCACATACTCTTACGCGAGCGGGAGTTTGTAATGGGTATGTAGTCTATATTCTGCCTTCCATATTTTGGTTGACGTGTGTACTATCGCATTCATTTTAATTTATAACGCGTAAAGTATGGTCTACTTTTATGTGTATAAATATGCAGTTCATCAACGAAATACTTTATTTGTTTTGATGACATAACTGTCATTTTGTCCATCACCTGTATGTCGTTCACTTGTCTATATAAAAACAGGTGAACGACACATACGGCAGGTGAACGACAATTATTTAAACACTTATACAAAATTATTTAAAAACCAGGTTTTATCGGTCACTCGCCGTGTCTCAACCTCAACTCATGTTTCGTTGTTTATAAACATATAAATTTCATATTAAACATATAAAGTTTAAGTATTCCATTTTACTTTCAAGCTGTCTTAGGAATCCTTAGCAGGCGGCGCCCGCACCAGATTTTGAAGCATCAATGCTCTGCCTGTCAGTGGCTTTGAGCGTCCAGGTCTCTGCCCCATAAAGAGATATGGAGAAGACAAGGGCACAGACGAGGTGCATATTAGTTTGGTTAGGGATGTATCTATCTTTCCATATTTTGCCGCGTTGGGTAATCTCTGTTTTGGCCATTCCGATTCGCCTGTGAATCTGTGGTTTCCATGTGCCTCTATTTGTGGTAATGGAGCCAAGGTACTGGAACTGATCAACAGTTTCAAACTCTTGAAGCAGGTTAGTACTTTGTCGACTAGTAATGGTCGACTATCATCAGCTCTGTCTTATATTTATTAATATCGAGACCCATTTTGAGGCTGGTTGTTTTGAGTCATTCCAAAAGTTGGGCCGCTTCTGCTTCGGGTGATGCAAAATAGGCGATGTCTACCACGTACCTTCAAGGGCTCCATATCTGTTAAATCTGTGTCTGTGTAATGGCAGCTTCAGACAATACCTCCCATAACTTATCCCACCCAACGCAGCCGAAGGCTTTCTGGTTATCAGATGTGAAGGAATTCCTCGAAGATGACGAAAACAGCAGTAAGTTACTCAGCGGGTAGGAAAGAATATTTCAAAAGAGGCAGCATCAGGATGCAGAAACGTTATTTAAACGATTCGCTGTTGAACCTTCGTGGGTATGCTTGAGTTTTGCATCTTTTTGCCGGTTATGACCTTTCTGGATAGTACAGGCTTCAAAACACCTCCTGAGAAATGTCCTATGATATGAGAATTAAATGCTTGTTTTTTTATGCAAATTACTAACATAAGGAAAAAAGAAAAACAAAAACAATCAAAAAAGCACTATTTGGCAGTTCAACGTAGATTTTATTTAAAATGTCATTTACCTGCAACCGTCGTCGTTAACCTGCTAACAAATTCAGTGAAGTTGGAACATATTTGTCGCAAACCTGCACCCATTGTCGATAACCTGACATCGATGTCTTTCACCTGTCGACCTAAAATTTCAAACATCCATATCTTCTAAGATATTCAATTTAACTACTTCCCTCGACGTGATATCAATTGTCTGAATATATTTCTAGCGATCCTATGAAAAATAAAAGAAGAAATCGCAACTTTAAAAAAAAATGCAAAATTAACGCAGCGGTGCAAATTTTTTGAGAACGACCCTTATAACCATAATTTCATCATACTAAATATTATAAAGGTGAAAGTTTGTGAGCATGTTTGTTTATTACTGTTTAACGTTTGTTACGTATTCACGCACAAACGGCTGGACCTATTTTGATAAATTTTGGCATGAAGGTAGCTGACACCCTGACTACTAGCTGACCGTTAACACATAGGCTACTTTTAATCTCGAAAAATTTAGTGTTCCCGTGGGATGAGCGGGTAACACCGCGCGGTGCAGCCAGCAGGGTATAATTTCAATTAGTATAGCTATAAAAGACTTGATATAAGTAAGTAAAGTAGTGATATAAGTAAGTTAACTGAAAGAGATCCCTAATAGGGATAAGTTCGCCTTTGTACATGTTTCATTTGTAATGAATGTATTTATAACCAGTTGTTGTGTACAATAAACTGTTTACATACATACGTAAGGTTTACATTTGCAAGATAACCTAACACTAGCCCTCGCTTCGCTCGTCGTCGTAAACCATATCTTTATTATGACAGTTTTACTGAGCACTGAACCTGATGCGAGAGCCATTGAATTTTTCAACTAGTTGCTTATTGCATGCCTGAGGGTGGCATTGTAGCGCCATCTCCCGTAATGAAGTTTGCAAAGCTGAGGTGGGACCGGGCTGGACATGTCTGCCGCATGCATCCGGAACGATGCATGGGCCAGATCAATCATCGAATGGACACCGCAAGACTACCGGAGCAAAAGAACATGGCGGGATGACTTTGGACATGGAGTAGCATACAGCCAATAGAAACGAGTGGTCAGCAGTAGGACACGACTACAGGCTGGACCAAAAAAAAGGAAAAATTGTTGAATGAAACGATTGGCTATAAAATAACGAATTCCGGATTAATAGGCTTAGATTCAAGTCTTGAAATTTTCCACCTCTATAAATCTAGGTCACGACAATGTAAACAAGTTCAGTTCATTCACTACCTACATCGGCAACAACAAACACTTTCATTGATAAATAACAAAACCAACGTAAACTTGACGTAAATTATTGCGAAATGGCAAAAATGCTTACTTGGTTGTTGTCAGTTGGTACATATGTGGGACGGATGGTCTGTTCTAGATATGGTTACAGTATTTTGAACCCAGTTTTCTGGTTTTTTCTACTCTTTGCCGATTTCCAGCAGAATTAAAACGATCTCAATTCTGTGATCCGACCACAGGAAAACATTTCATCATTAAAATTCTACTTACTCTTAACTTCAAATCGACGGACGCAAAAGACGAAAAGGTTCTCTATGATGAACACAAATTGGACATCATGTATTGTAGAACATACATCTGTATTGTAGAGCAGTCGCAAGATGGACTGCGGACCTAGTTATGGTTACGGGGTGAGGATTGATGAAGATGAAGAAGTCATCAGAAGATCATCATCATAAATTTAAGAGTCAAACTCAGTCGATGTAGCTGATGTATGTAGCTGTCTCCATCTATCCCTATCCATAGCCAACTTCTTGATTTCCCTATACGATATGACGTTTACCTTCTCTTTTATTTGTTTTATGTAGCTTATTCTTGGTCTTCCCCTGCCTCGCTTTGCTTCAACTTTTCCTTCGATGATGTTGCTTATAAAAGCGTCATGTCCTGGTTACCAAATATCTTCCCTCTCCTCTTCTCTATGGTGTTACTACGATTAGAAATAATGAACTTCTGATGGACACTTTTTTCTCCAAATTAGATCGAAAGACCTCGTTCTTCTAAAATATCCATTATCCAAAAAAAATGTGGTGTACAAAAAGGAAATGGCCCTCTTACTTACGTAAGTAGTTAAATGCCTACAATATAAATATGTGCAATACTTTTAATAAATAAACATAATCATTTCTTTTCTGTAGTTGCTTATGTAATACAGCTGCGTTTATATTTACAAGTAGGTATTTCCGTTCAAATATCAAAGAACGCGCGACTGTCATTTGATACTTTGCAGGTATGCACTTTGTAATACCTATATTTTGTTAGAAATAGTTACCTACAGTTTAGTTGGATTCCATTTCTATATTTATACTATTATAAAATTCTAGATTTGTATTGAAAATCAGTTTTCTATGGATGCAAGATGCAGGATCGTCTTTTGTTTTGTATGAGCGCGCGGCGTCATGCCAGTCTGGCGCCATCTGTTTGGCATAATTTCCTTTGTCCTCGCATCACGCCAAAGCGGGTGGACCAATTTCGGTACAAGAATAGCTGGACATCCACAGATAAGACACTTTTTACTCGATTGCGGTATAAAATAAGTTGAAAAAAAAAAACAGTTTTCTGCGTGAATTGAGTAGTTTTTTAAACAAAAATTATCAATGAAAAATTCAAACTGTAGGTTTTAAATGTATACCAATAAATCGCAATAGCCCTGTTCTAAGTAGTAACATTGATAATACTCGCATATTTATTTATTTTATTTATTTAAACTTTATTGCACAAAACAAGTCAGTACAAATGGCGGACTTAATGCCAAATGGCATTCTCTACCAGTCAACCATAGGGCCAAACAGAGATACTAGAAGTGGGTGCAAATTAGAAATCTGATGGTACAGAGAGGATCTAGGGTACAAGTAAATACAAAATATTATATTGCTGTTTATACAAAAATACATATACCTACACACTTTAATACTATATATATATGTATATATATATATATACAGATTAAGAAACATGTTTGATTATAGAGAAAAATGGATAAGGAGCCTAATTACCTATGAGAAAATTCCTAATTGAAATAAGTATTATTTTAAATTCGTGTGAAAGCTTTCAGAAATCAAATCACCGATTTTTTTTTTTTGGGAACATTCCTTAAATTGCTCAACTGTACCTACGCCGTAAAATTAAGTCATGTCATGTCATGGTCCCTGTAATTGTAATCATTGAAGTGTTGTAAATAATATTTTAATTATGTAATGATAATCCTAATTGGGAGATAATATTTTATTGTTATTTCTATGTTGTGACATTAAGAATATTTTTTTTTATGATTTTTGACTTGAGTTCGTATAATTTTGTCATTAATCAAAATTTTAATGTAATTTTTATCGTGTGAAATAAAATATCTCATCTTATCTCATTGCAATTTAAAACATTTCTGCCGCCCTATTTGCAATGCATTATTAAAATAATTTATTAACAAACACCTAATGTTCCTGGAACCAGCGGCGCCTGACCAAATTAGCTATAGACCTCCCGTGGCGTCGCCTATTAGGGTATAGAAGCCCCGCGGGCCGTGTTATGTCAACAAGTGTTTATAAACACTGATTAATAAGGGAATCGTTTGAGATCAATGTATTGTTGATATGAGTTGATCGACTTGGTTTAACCGACTTATCCGAAAAAGGTTGTCAACGAGTGTATAAGGGTATCATTTGATATTATACAAAAAGGAAGGTGTATGTCCTATAGTAATTAACGTATCAGAAAAGGTGGCACGTTCCACCTAATATCATATTAAAAGAGATAATAAGACAACTATTGGAATTCTGATACTTGGCATTTCCCATATTTTTATATACCGCAACGACTTGGACTCTAAAAGATATAGAAAACGCAAGATAGATGCGCTTGAAATTTGGTGCTGGAGAAGAATGCTTGGCATATCATGGACAGAATTTCGCACCAACCAGTCCATTCTTCAAGAGCTGAACATAGAACAGCGTCTCTCCTCAATAATGAAGTCCCGAATCCTCACATTTTAAGGACACGTGTCAAGATATGGAGCTTTATCCATTGAACGTCAGTTACTAACTGTTCAGGGCAAAGTAGACGGTACTAGTTCACGCGGTAGGTCACCCATGAGGCGAACTGACCAAATCAAATCAGCCATAAACTTCTGCACGAGGGCACCAGACGCGCTGCGAGAGGAGAATGGCGCCGTGTGGTTAGGCTTGCCACACAGGGAACGACAGCCACGACCACTCTGCCAAGAGTGTATAACGACAAAGAAAAAGCTTGGAATTCGAGCGTAAAAACATATAACAATATCCTTAACCGGCAACCGGACTGGCAATCCAGAGGTACCGGGTTCGGTTCCCGGTCTCGTCCCCCAGGTAAGTCATTTCAATGTTTCTTTGAGCTTTGATATCTTTGTATCAATAGTTTAATATAAAAACTGTGGTGTGTACCCACATAAAAAAAGAGATATTACATGTTTCATAAAATAAAAATAACAGCGCCCTCTCTCGCTTGCTCGTTCACTGCTGTAAAGTAGTGCGGTAAGATGTGAATATTAACGTATTCACAAAGAGGTCGCTAAGGTGTAAAAACCTTTCAAATAAACAATGCAAAGATCGACACACGAAGCATAAGGAAAAATTCGAAAGGTTGGTTGGAGTTCGGGTAGCGAAGTGGTTAACGCACTGGACCGGCATTCCCGAGGTACCGGGTTCGATTCCCGGTCTCGTCCCACAGGTAAGTCATTTCAATTTTTCTTTGAGCTTTGATATCTTTGTATCAATAATTTAATATCCTTAAACAATAACAATTAGACCTTGCGAGTTTGTTTCCAAATTTTTAACCCAAGTTTAACATGTGTAATCTGTGTGTCCGTCTGTGGCATCGTAGCTCCCAAACAGATAGAACAACTTGAGTGTATTTTTTTTAATTGAAAGTATCGACTTTCGCTCGCTCGCTTATTATTTTACATTATTTTACAAAATGGTTTAGAATCTTTAAATGACTATGTTATGTACCTATCAAATTAACTATAGACCCCCCGCGGCGTCCCCTATTCGAGCACAGAAGTCCCGCCGGCCATGTTATGTCAACAAGTGCTTATAAAAGGACAGCGCTTGATAATCATTATCATACCTATATTAATTATCTTTATCTGCTTTGCCCAATAACTGGTACAGAATATGCCCAATGGCATTATGTCCGCCTTCTGTGCGATCTGTTTTTCATTTGTGCAATAATTATTAAATAAATAAATCATTATCGTAATAATAATGACACAATTAACCGACTTAACAGTAAAATTTGAAACGTTTTACGAAATAGGACGCAGATAAGGATAGCGCAAGTAATTTTATTAAAACTTTTGCGGGACATCTCTTAAACGGTTTAAAACTCACGTGAAAATTGTCAGAAGCTGTTCATCAGGGACGGCTAACCGTACAGCTTCGCGGACAGCCAATCAGACCTGCTTTTCGGCTGTTCTCACCTGGGGGTCGCATTTCTTTTTCGGTTTTTGAGTAGGTTTAATAAGTTTATAGATATTTATTTTGTCGAATAGTTTTACGTTTCTTTTTTATGGCGGAGATGGACCCCCATTTTATAACATAATAAGCTGCGGACAGACGGACGGGCATGGCGAAACTAAAAGTTCCTTATTGCCTACGGAACCCTAAAAAATACAAATTTCGAAACAAACTCTCGTTCATTTTATTAGTTTCGTTTTGCTCTCGACGAAAACTAATTAAAACACTCAAACCAAAATTGTTTCAACCCTTGTTAACGCAACACCCCTACAAAATCCCTAAATCACTCCAATCTCGCTTAATAAACCTGTAATTCGAGGCGACCCACCCCCGTCTGCCGTCGACCAATCAGAGCACAGCTCTCTCACCCTCGCGAGATTTCCACCAATCAGAGAGCAGGAACTGTCAGGTGTGTTTTAATAGGTGTTAAGTTACAAGGATGCTTAAAAAACCGTTTTTCGTGCGATCAAAGGTGCGAGTTCTTTACCGCTGAATAGTCTGCAGTAGCTCTTGCAATAAGTTTTTTATTCAAAGACTTTGAGTGACAAATCGTATAATGAGTTTTACTTAAAATCTATATTTTTGTCACATAAATGCAGGGTACACGAAAAGCCGATAGCCGTTGGGGCAGAAAGTTTCTTGAGTGACCGCGGACTGGAAGACGCAGCGTGTGGAAGCCCCCAACAAGGTGGACCGACGACCTGGTTAGGCCGGATGAGGCCGGCGCAAGATCGATAGTTGTGGAGAACTTTGGGGGAGACCTTTGTCCAGCAGTGGACGTCTATCGTGATAATGATGATGATGACACGGAAAGAACATGTCTAGTCACTTTTTTGAAAACGAGATTTTAACCTCAAAATAGATATAAAATATAATATTTTTCACTTCTCCTGCTCAAAAATTACGTCGTTGTAAGTTCGCAAAGCGGGGCTAAAATAGTACATTTAACCCCTAGGGTTTAAAAGGAAACCATATAATCCCATACAAATTTCTATGACACTGAAAAAAAAAATCTTGTTACCGGCCGGCTACATTCTATTTGCAAATAAAATAAACCAACCTGCAACCTGATCAGATCGACCCAATCAAAAAAATTAACCAAAATGTTTTTATTTACAATGTATTGGAATATTAACTGATATTTTATTTTAGCACGTTTTATAATCAACGAAAAGAAATTTAATCTTAATAAACATTTTATCTTGGCTAAGAATATTAAATGATAAAATAAATAGTAAGTACTACTTATAATTTTTCCTAAAATAAATTATTTTAATTTTTAAGTTTTTAATTTTTTTCTGTCGAAGTGAAAAGCAGAGTGTTTAACACGGGGCTACAAGCCATTGTGCCACTCGTGTCATAATGGCTTGTTTTGTTAATTGTTTACCGGAATTCTGCTCAATCCTTCGTTCTTCTTGCGAAATAAATACTGAATCCTATTGAAAAAAACTTGACTTTCATCACTGTGAATAGTTTTGGCTTTATTATGCAAAAAATACTTGAATATTTAGTCCTGTTTCCTCTTTGATTAAGTACATCAATTACACTCGCCGACTTTCAACGTCAGTTACTAAAAATTTGTCGTTGCCAGTAAAATAAATCCCATCAAAAACATAAATGTAAAATGAGAGCCAAGTTCAATATCGCGTGCACTTCGCCGACAAAAGAATTGAGATCTGCAAGGGCGCCAAGTTCTTTGCCCTAAAATTTTTAGATACAAGGACATGCGACATACTCAATGCATTTATTTTACTTGGGGTGTAATTCAATATCAAGATTTGACTTGGCTAGTTTTCATAAACTAACTAAATTTTATAAAAGTAACATAGTCATATTTCATTATCAAGCTAACAGTATAAGTAACAAGACGTACACTAACTTGCGTACTTACCTTTACGAAAAGAGGTTAATGATTTGATTGATTTTGATTTATAATATAAGTTAATTTTTTAAAACTAGCCAAGTCAAGTCTTGATATTGAATTACACCCCAAGTAAAATAAATGCATTGAGTATGTCGCATGTCCTTGTATCTAAAAATTTTAGGGCAAAGAACTTGGCGCCCTTGCAGATCTCAATTCTTTTGTCGGCGAAGTGCACGCGATATTGAACTTGGCTCTCATTTTACATTTATGTTTTTGATGGGATATCATTACTTTTTGTACAGAAATTATTATGATGTGTAAATTACTTAATTATTATTTGTTAATTAGTTCTGTGTGCTATTCTAGTACATCTTTTGAAAGTTCTGAACAAACAAAGAATTTTCCAAAACGGTTAGTACGTATTGGATTTTTATGTGCATGTATGTGTAAGTGTGTGCGTGTGAGTGTATATGCTATTCTAGTATATCTTTCAAACAAAAAAAGAATTTTCCAAATCGGTTTATAAATGACAGAGTTCTGAGGCAACAACCATCAATAATAATAATAATAAAAAAACATAAAAAATCACTGTTTTCGATTTTTATATGTATACACACACAATTACTAAGCTGGATGCCAAATTTCACCTTTCTAGGTCACCTGGAAGTGGGTTAGGTTTTTGATTACTAGTCAGTCAGTCAGTCAGTCAGTCAGTCAGTCAGTCAGTGATAAAAATACCGTTTTTTGGACTTTAATATCTCAATAACTATTTAACCTATATTAATGAAATTTGGGGTTCTACTTGTTCTAAAGGATCTTAATACATAAGCCAAATTTCATTTTAATATGTTAAATAGTTTTGGAGTTATTGGGGGGTCAAAAGTGGCTCCAAACGGTTCGTGTAATATAACACACGGCTGCTGCTCGCCAGTTCCTGCGGTGAACTTGGCTGGACACGCTGCCGCGTGTCTAGATTAGTAGGTACCACTAAAAATTCGGAATATGGCGTGCATTGGCGTATCTAAGATTATTTTTCAGGTGGGGCCTAGGTGAGGCCTGGCCATGGTCTATGAGATGAAGCCCTGAATTTCTATGGTTTACCCAAAATCCTGGGGTGGGCACTAGACCATCCTGGGGTGGGTACGGCCCACCTGGCCACCCCCCTAAATACGCCAATGATGGCGTGGGTTAGTAGCAGACGATTAAAGTGATAGCTAATATTATATAAATTTTCAGCAGTATTGGTGCAGGACCCAATTATTTTTAAAAGGTCCTTGATGGAGGAGTTATCTCCCACGTGTTTTTAAATCCAAATCCTCAGTAGTCACTTCCTTTTCCTATCATCAAATCATCCGTGAGAACAAGCATTCTCAATATAGATGGAGAAGATAAAGGTGAGGACAGACATACAATAACCCGCGAATTTCTGGCTTTGTTGTGCGAATGTGTTTATCTTTTAGAGTATTAGAAGATTGTATCTGTTTTGGGTGTTGTTTTTGTCACAACTATAATTTTAATAAAATTTAAAAAATGAAATCTTTGTATTCTACGCCTAAACGGTTGGACCGATTTCAAAAATGTTCGGTATAATACGGATCCATCCGTCGCCAAATAGTTATAGTATACTTTTTATCCTACTACAGAGAAGCACAAGAGGGTCGAGGGTTAAAAAAATACATATTTTAGCCATTTCGAAAAATAAAACTTAGAGCCACTACGTTTATTCTAACGTAGGCATACGATTTATCAAAAAAATATGAGTCCAGAAATATCGTAATAGTCAAAAAGGGAATGTAAGTTTGTAGTAGGTAAGGTGTCTTTCTTGGAGAGAGAGTAAGAAGCATTAGGTAATATATCGTCTGTTGATTGTTGACAACCAAAACTATTAAGTATCAAATACCTACATAAATAAAGCTCGTATCACAGTATCAATCTACTTACTAGATACGAGGTTTTGAAGAGTAGTGATCGAATAGAAGCTTTAGTGAGTTTTGTTTGCGGATCTACATCGGACTCCCTAAAACTATTCGTCCTATTTATATTTTCCCTTATCTTTTGTCCTAAATTAACATTATTTTCCCTAATAAATGTGCCCTAATTTGTATTTTTTTTTATTTAAATGTCCTAATTCTTTTTGCCCTAATATTTTATGTACTAACGATTACGTATCCTAATTTACATGACATAAGTATCAAATGTCCAATATTTTATGCACTACGATTGAAGTAGGTATATTCTTTTAACGCGAGTAATAAAAAAAACTCGGTTCTGGCGCTTCGCCGGCCGCTCCCGCGGCACGCTCGCTTCGCTCGCTCGGCTTGTGTGCATAATGTCGCAGTTCTTTCTAATTCTTCGGTCGTCGGTGTACCTAACAAACACCTAAGTCACGTATTTCGTATCTAGGAATTATAAGTTGTATGTCAAATAAGCATTTAGGTCTTCCAGTATTAGGATAAAACAGATAAGGGCATAAGAGTTAGGTTATTTGATATTATGAATTTTGACTTTTAGGACAAAAGAGCGTTTAGGGCACCGTGCATTATGGTCATGTAAATGACCATTAGGTCAATAGTCTTTAGGGCAAAGATTTTAGGGAAAATAATTTTAGGACAAACGTTGTTGGGGATTCTGAGGGAGACCCGAGTTTTGCTTGTCGCCAGGCGAATTATCGTGTACATAAATGTATATATACAGTCAACCAATTTGATTCCTAGGCCATTTCGTACCTTGTCACATTGAACTTCAATATGAAAGCCGCTTGAAATCTCATATCATTGTCATTGTGACAAGGTTCTATAGTGGTCTAGAAATCAAATTGGTTGACTGTACAGATTCTCCAAAGCACTTAGATACGGAATTCACATTGTGTAACCCAACTCCCTCGATAAGACAGCTTCACATGGCGTCATTTCGCCAACCATGTGAACCGAAACCTGAACTATATGACATATCACACATGAACTTTAATAGGGATTATTACGGGTCACATTGCTGTATTGGAATAAGATGGTAAATAAAAATGGTGTGAAGTTGGTGGTCTTTAACGCTGATGATGAGTTTTGTTTGAGTTGCCGCTTTGCTTATTGTATGGGAAACTTTAGATATTAAAAATTGCCATACCTTCAACAAAGGGATAGCTAGGCATTTGCTTGAGTTATTTCGGTATAACGATTTTGTCCACTAAGCAGAAAGAAGAGTAATTTGTTATCATTTAAGAAAGATACCTATAGCTATAAAGTTTGATATCTGTATCGTTTCATCCTTCTTACTCTAAAACAGTTTAATAGCAGTGGGAGTGAAACGGCTTAGAGTTTTGAATTGGGGATACACTTAAACATTTTTCCTAAAGCGTAAATTTAATGGGATGGGATGGGTAATTTTATTTGGACTTGAAATCAATCACTTAGATTTCGTATCGCTGTAAATTTGATGGAACTACATATACTTACTTACTCCGATGGCTCAATGACCCAAAGTCAGTCTTGGCCTCCGATAAGAAATTTTGCCACTCCTGAGGATTTAGTTTAGTGCCGTCTCTAGCCAGTTATCGGAATTCAACTATACAAAAATAATTTCCTATACCTAACGCACGTATATGAACGAATTAACGTTTAGGTCACGCAAAGTATAAGGCACCGACAATCTTACGTAATAATACCCGTGCTAAATTCCATACTTCTAAAAATTTTATCTAAACGACGCGTTCATTCTAAATCAGAATGTATTCAGTAGCAAGACAAATCAATACATTAACTGACCCGAAAATTGAATAGAATTTTTTGAACAATTTAATCCACTAAGAATCCAGTGATCTCTATCGAATATTCCGAAAGATAGCGCAAATGTGCTCTAATCTCTGCAAACATTGTAAATATTCGATTGTTATACTCTAAAATCTATCGATTCAATACTACTTATAAAAATACACTGTTTTGAACTGTATAAAGTTTCAAATGCAGTGACAACTTATTTTACCAGTACCAACCTGACCAAACTAAAATTGCCGCGTTTAAAACAACCACGACTCCCAATTTCCTACCCTGTAAACATCAAATTCCAAATTCAAATCGATACACGTTCGAAGGATTTGAATTGGGATTGTTTTTTTTTTAAGATTAGGGGCAAACGCGCGACGGTGTTAATCCTCAGTTACGAGTATCGGACAAAGGGACAATAGTTCGGGTGAAATGAACAGCTCTTTGTAAAGTTGAATGAATACGCAATAGTAGTTTGGAACACTTGGGCTGCTGAGTGGTAAACTGATGTAGCTTGTTTAGTAAGTACTTGTCGGAAGTGTTTTGTTATTTGTAACGTAATACATCTAAACGAGTATACATGATTTCTGTATTCAAATTTATTGAAATTTACCATCTAAACGTTGTCTGAAAAATACAGTATCCTTTCTAAACTGTAGATATAACAAAATTTCTTGCTTATTTTGTGTTAGTTGAATAAAACGTACCTATATGTATTCTAATAGTTAAATTAGAGTCAAAATGTAATGTCCTATGAACTAAAATCATAATTCATAATGCCATTAACTTTACGGGATTCTTGGAAAGTTCATTCAGTAGAAAATAATAGCTTAAGTTTGTATTACAACAATACAAAAAAAAATCCTAGAGTCAACTACGCTAACTCTTTCAAGCAAATGAGCTGTCAAACCATAAAAAGCGAGTCAGTTTGTACGGTTTGACAGTTCATTTGCTTTAAAGAGTTAGCATGGTTTGACTCTAAGATAACTTCTTTTTCTAAGAAAAAGCTAAATTAAATGGAGAGGAAATTATAACAAATATCAATGGACTATTAATATGGCAGTCAAAAGAGACTCAAAGTTGCAACATTATTCCGCGCAGCCAATATGGCGTACAATTTGTCAATCCACAGACAACATTGCGCATTTCACCCCCGTTGTGGTGGCAACAATGGGAGCTGACAACGCGTTTGTGCGTCAACACGCCCTAATGTGGCCCTTGACGTGTAAAGATTAACTCGTCTAGTTTATTGAGTGGAGATTTCATTAGGTTGTACAAGTTTGTTTCCCTTGGGTGCAATATTATTAGCACTAACATAAGTTGAGTTTGTTTTTGGTTACCGAGCTTCAAGACGACTACAGTATTATCTTTGACGAAAAAAAGCCTTCCAGAAAATTTTGGTTTATTTTTGGTCCAAACTTCAAGACGACTATATCTTTAACGAAAAGAAAATCCTTTTGAGAAAGGTTCTTGACTGGCGACCTTGGACCGGGATCCGCAACGTGGAAAGACCCCCAACAAGGTGGACCGACGACCTGGTTAGGATCGCGGGGAGAAATTGGACGGCGCAAGACCGATCGTTGTGGAGAACTTTGGAGAGGCCTTTGTCCAGCAGTGGGCGTCTATCGGTTGATATGATGATGATGATAATCTTTGACGACTTGACGACGCGGTTGGCGCATGCTATTGCAGCCGTGTTCTCAAATGTACAGTCAACCAATTTGATTTATAGATAGGCCTCTATAGAACCTTGTCACAATGACAATGATATGAGATTTCAAGCGGCTATCATATTGAAGTTCACTGTGACAAGGTACGAAATGGCCTAGGAATCAAATTTGTTGACTGTACATCTGTGTGTGCGGCGTGTGCAACCCCGCCGAAACGTTAGATTATGAAGGTAAATAAGGAATATCGCGATAGACCCGTTATAACTTGTGTTAATTACGTGTACAAACCGCGAGAGTAATATAAAGTGTCATATCAGTTAGGTACTACTTACGAGACGCATTTTTCAATATTCTCCTATGAAAGATGTTACTCCTGCCCTTTCCTCCATAGACTGTAGTTTAGGCATTAGATCATTTAGATCCCAACAAAATAGGTATATGCCAAGACTCAAATCTCGACCTATTTCATACTATTAGTCACAAGATGTCCAATACAATAATAGATCAACCGGCGCACGCTCGACTGGCTACCGACGGTCCGCGAAATGCAACTGTCTTACACGTCAAAATGACTTTGAATTTGACACTTGGTATTAATGAAATTTTAAAATAAAGCGTCTAAAAACAGAAAACTGGCGAATGGTTAATCATCTGTACTTTGTAACTTGACTTGAAGATATTTTACTCATACCGAATATGAAAATTTTGTCATTTCTCGTCTGAAATTTGGTCATTGATATCAATAGCGGGTTGAAAGTGACTCATCGCGACCCTAGACTTGAAAAGTAATTTGATAAATTTGCATTAAAAAAAAACATCAACCATAGCACATTTAAAACCAACAGTTTTCGAATCTTTCATTGTAAATTTTTGTTTCAAAAACTACTCGATACTGACAAAATTCACGCAGAAAACTGTAGGTACTGCACGCAATGAAAGCATGAACTAGCTATGTTACTATCTAGAACTCAAGGAAAGTATTATTTTCACTTCAAAATGTTGGTTGAAATTATCAATATGTTTTTTTCATAAAATGAAGAAAAAAAAAACTTTTTAAAATGCATAAGGCCTCTTAAGTTAGCTAAATGATAATTAACTCCAAATACCAATATGGCCGAAATGAGGTGTGAGGAACACAAACTCAAAATCTTTGCAAAAACTATTGACAAATTGCCAAAAAACTAACATGTTGCTTTGCATTCTCTACATAACTAAGGGCTGTTTTGGGAATTTGTATAAAAAGTTACCCTTTTTGTAGAAATTGTTTTTTTTGTGGTATTTTTATATTTTATTGACACTTGACACCGACACCTCATTATAGCTACTGGGTTTTTAAAAATGGGATGTAAAGAATATGGAAGATATACACTTATTATCTTAGCTCAGAACTAACACAAAATGAATTATTGTAATAGATGTATTTTTTAACTGTTTTTGTGTACAATAAAGCTTTTACTTACTTACTTACTTACTTAAATTATAAATGAAGTGACTTATATATATGATACTTTTTACTCAATACATACATACTTTAGAATATAATCAGTTTATGTCAAGATTGTTTTATGAAATAAAAGATTATTCCTGTTACTCGACTACGCTGAAGCAAATAGTACGATTATGGTATGATGTTTGTGTTTTTTCTTTTCTATGAACGGATTTCCAACTTTTGTTTAATCTTCATTCTCGTGCGGATGAAAATAGCCAAAGTTCATAACCCTAAAAAAAATTATAATCTTACTTAATTTTATCGAATAGAAAGTAAAAAATATAGATATGTACTTGACAAAGCATTATTTCACTGTTTTTTTTATCAAATTCAATAGATTATATAAACACGATGATTTTTAATCGGTGTTCAGGATTAGGAAAATATTAATATTTAGCTAAAATTAAACTTAATACGCGAGGTCCCGCGCAATTACCTCACTGTTAAATTAATTAAAAGTTAAAACATAATTAAAACTAATAACCACTAGATACATGGTCATCCTACATAAATTATTGAAGTACGATACCTACGTCAAGTGTCATCGCTTTGACGGGAAATTTTACGTAATTTTCTACGACTTTGTTTATGTAAATGACAATGACAATGACAAGTTATTACTCATAAATTGTCATTCCCGTTAAATTATTAAGAGGTTGTAAGCACACCGATACAGATTAGTTCGGTGACAAGGAATTTGAGACAAAATTAGTTTCAAAATAAAAATTATCTTAGTAAAATATAAGTTTGTTTTCATGTAATTACGACTTCAACGTGACCGCCATCAATTACTGAGTTAGAAAAGTTGGTACCTGATCACCGATTAAAAATCATCGTGTATATACCTACATACATTATATAGGTGCTGTCATGTGTCAAAATATGTGTTATAAAAAATGCAACTGTAGATTGGCCCATCCATACTACTCCACCATGTGAAAGTGCGGGTAGTTTTTGTGGCTATAAATCTCACGCATGCGCCCGCGCACTAATTAAAGGTTAAACTGCTATTTTTGACACACATCCGGACGGGTTTTAAAATATCAAAAGTAGATATTTTAAGCAAATAGTTTTTAAATATTACACAACTGAGTGGGCCTGTTTTGTGAAATGATAGAGCACTGATAGCCATGGTGAAGAAAGGTCTTGAGTGGCGACCGCGGGGCGGAAGACGTAGCGCGGGAAGGCACCCAGGAAGGTGGATCGGCAACCTGGTTAGGATCGGTGGCAGAAAGTGGTTGGGGGCGGTGCAAGACCGACCGTTGTAGAGAACTTTGGCTGGTTGGTTGATGATGATGATTAAATATTAAATACTTAAATAAATTAGAGACACCAGATCAGAGAGAAAGGCGTCTGGCAACTAGACGAAAGGATTTACCACAATCTCTTGACACTAGGCTCCAGGTTGTCAAACATTCGGCAGCCTATCAGGGCATTATGCTCTTTAACAGATTGCCAACTGAGCTGAAGTCGATCAACAATAGATTATTTTTAAAAATAAATTGAGAGTTTTCTTGCAGGAAAAGTGCTATTATTCAGTTGAGGAATATTGCGAGCAAGCCTGAAATGTTCAAATTTAT
Source organism: Apotomis capreana (assembly GCA_947623375.1). Lineage (NCBI taxonomy): Eukaryota > Metazoa > Arthropoda > Insecta > Lepidoptera > Tortricidae > Apotomis > Apotomis capreana. Next base: position 9,178,798 of record OX392520.1, read on the forward strand.
ATAAATAATAATAATGATTATGATTATGATTGTGACTTTTGATAATGTTACATTGTGATTCGATATTTATATTTCTTATTTTTTATTTTATTTTGATGATTTTTAAATATGTTTTAGAATAATTGATATTATTTAACCTTATTTTTAAATGACTAGATTATGACTATGTTTTTTACTTCACGTTTTTGATTAATTTTTTATTGTATTTTTGGACATTTTTTTGCTAAATGTTTTTGACCTTATATTTTTAATTTATATATACAATTATTGTTTTTTTTTTTTAAATATGATAATTAATGTTTGTCTTTTTTGAATGTTTATGCTATTTTCGGTTAGTCGACTCATGTTTTTGATTTGAATAATTTGATAATTTAGGTTTTAATTTTGTATGTTGTTAAATGAATTTCAAACACAACTCACGTTGTTATTGAATAAAGAATAAAGAATAAAGATGACGATGAAGACACTGAAAGACTCACTTATTTGAAAACAAGATTTTAATCTTGAAATATAGAGCATCAATCAACTGATTGATGCTACTACTCAAACTAACTAGTTTTATTATCAGGATTTCGACCATGCAAGAAGGCCAGTTTAAAATACATCTCGGCTTGCTATATCGATTTCTGCTATTCAAGTTTTTTTTAAGTGGCATTCATAATTTTATTTCAATAATCAGCTTTCTATAGATAATAGCGTGATGCAGGATCGAAAATGTATCCCATGTGTTAATCCAGGGTACTATTTTTTTTTTTTAAATGGTCCAGGCGTTTGAGGTTTGAGGCATGTAAACACACTCAAAAACTTTCGATTTAACAATATTATAACTAAGTAAAAGATGCGCGACTTCGTACGTGTAATATTTTATAGCGTCGGCTAAAAAGTGTTTTATAACCATCTTTGGATGTTAGCTATCCCTGTGCCAAAATTGGTCAAAATCTGTCCAGCCGTTTCGGCGTGTCGAGAGGACAAAGGAAATTATGTCCAACAGATGGCGCCAGGTTGGCGCGGCGCCGCGCGCCCATATGACGCGTTTGGCGCAGTTTGTAGACACCTGCCTACTGAGCCGGCGGTCCTGGGTTCGAATCCCGGTCGGGGCAAATATTTGTGTGATGAACTCGAATATTTGTTCCTGGGTCATGGATGTTGTCTATACCTATGTATTTATATATTGCGTATTATATCGTCGTCTTGTACCCATAGTGCAAGCTTTGCTTAGTTTGGGACTAGGTCGATTTGTGTATGATTGTCCCTTAGTATTTATTATTATTTATACAAAACAAAGGACGTTCCTACATCACGCTATTAAGATTTTTCCTGAAATCATGACCCCTCTCCAAAGAAACATGATTTTCAATACAAATACAGAATTTTATAACAGTATCTAACAGTATAGATAGAAGAAAATATAATCCAAAATAGTTTATGGTTTTAAAGAAAAACACTTCTACGAAAAAAAACAAAAAAACGACGAAAAGGATAAAACTCGTAGGGGTCATCGATGGCCAGTAAAAAGCACCTCAAACTGAACAGATAAGTGCACTTGTCATCAAAGCGCTAATTAAATTAATGATCTGCAATTTTACGCCCAATTTCACGCCAAACACCACCCCATGCAGTGTTCCTCAAACATTATAATACGAGGGTTGGGGGTGAAAAGAGGGAAAAAATAATTGATCTCTCAATCATTATCTTCTAAACTATCAATCTTCTTCTAAATTACAATACAACTTTATTATTGTATTAAAAAACCGCTTTCTGTATGGAGATGGGGAGGGATCATGATTTCTGGAAAACTTATAACAGGGCGATACACGATTGAAAGAAAAATGATTCTTCATCAAACTTGCTCGTAAACAAGGATATATACGCTAGAAAAGCGGGCGGTAAGTCGTGAATTATGCCCTAGGGTGGTAAGTCATCTATTACGCCCTAGGGCGGTAAGTAATATTGGTATTGACTACTACTACTTTTGTTTTATTTCCTCCAAAGTGTGATGAAAAACATCGTACGTGACTCTGGTGGTAAAGGAATTCCAAACTCATGTCATTAAAGCCCTCGACTTCGCCTTCGGGCTTCTAATAGACACTCGTTTGTAATTCCTCGTTTACCACCCTTGTTACGTAATGTACTATTATATCAACGCGAATCAACATCTATACGACGTTTTTTTTTTACTTTCGTCCATACCAAAGTATACATCATCATCATTATCATCATCATCACCATATCAGCCGACAGTCGTCCACTGCTAGGTGAAGGTCTCCCCCAAAGATCTCCACAACGATCGGTCATGCTGCGCCGCCCTCACTTAATACTATACCTCACAGACTACCCCCACTAGACGGAGCATGTAAGGCACATGTAAGGCCCCCCGCGCGCACCAACGATATGGTACGGCAAAACATTAAAGTATCAACACGGCGGCCACCGTTTAGTTGCGTCCATGTTTATGAGATCTCTCTACACCACTTAACATTACAAATTACCATGTTATTTATTTAATTTCTTTTTTCGTTGACGTACGCATGGATCACAAACAAGGACGAAACTAAACGGTGGCCGCCGTGTTGATACTTTAATGTTCTGCCGTACCATATCGTTGGTGCGCGCGGGTCGCCTTACATGCTCCGTCTAGTGGGGGTTGTCTGTGCTATACCTATAGTAGTAGTATTTCTACAGTCCTAATCAACATTTAAAATGTTTAGCCAGACTTTTTTTATCGATGTCATCAAGTAGAGGATAAAAAATGAAAAATTAGGGCAAATTTTTATTTTGTTGTCGATTTAGTTTTTTTCTCAGATTTCAATAAAATTTGGTGAGTTGGCAAAGTTGCTTATTCTGAACAAGGTTTCAATTCAATTTCACGATATGTCCTACAAATTTTTCCATTGAGTTCCAAAAAAATGTAAGGATTTTTTAAAAACTAAATTTCGTATTTTGTACTAAAATTTAGTAGGTACGAAATGAGGAGCTCAAAATGAAAAATAGAAAAAATATTTCGACAGCAAAATAATTAATAATTAATTAATTAATTTTATTTTTTTTTTAATTTGGCCCTGGCCCAATTTTTGTAATACATTTTGTGTAACTCAATGGAGAAAAATTTCTAGGACATCGTGAAATTGGGCTTACCATGGTCAGAGGAAGCAACTTTACCAACTCACCAAATTTTATTGAAATCTGAGAAAAAAAAGAAATCGACAACAAAATAAAAAAATGCCCATTAACACGTTTTCACATTTTCGAAAATATCCCAATTTGTGATTGAAAAAATCATTTGATAAGTTCTTCATTCTGAAAGAGCGTAGGTAGGCGATAAGTAATTGGTCACAGCTCAGAAAATCTTACAGTCAGACTATTTCTAAAGCGGATTTAGAATGGAAATTGTAACACTGTCTTTTTGTGTTCTGTTACTGTCAAATTTTCCCAGACGGGACGTCATGTAGAGGGCTGACTGATGCTTAGATGAAACTGCTTTCACATTTTTGAAACTGGTCGGCATTAAACACATATAATAAATTAATTCAATTAAATAGTTTAAACTGAACACTTTTTGAAAATTTGAAACGATGTCAATTATCAATAACAATAATAGTTATTTGTTATAATGAGACAAAATGAGAAAGCGCGCCAAATCTCACTAACAAACAAGCAATTATGTGAAATTTTCCGCTTAATTTCCAATTGTGTCCCTTCTTATTACAACATATGTCTGCAACCGGCTTGGTAATAAGGGATGAGCCCCTTTATAATATTAGCCCAGAGCGCAGAGGTTGTCAAACTGTGCCTCTGTATCATACGTGTAGTTTTCACTAGGATTTCCTATACGGATACTTGAATTTATTTATCATATGGCTTACGTTATAGTTCTCTACTTACATTTTTGAAGGGTTAGATTTGAGGTATGCAACCGCATCCGTCGAGAGTTTCTTGAGATCCGCCATTGTTCCGCTAAACTTGGTGATATGGTGATTGGGGCATTCAAAGATAATGTTGTGTACTGTCTGGTCTGTGCAACCACACTGGCATCGCTGACTCACACCAATCCCATTTGCACTTCAATAGTAGTACATTACTGCATACGCCGGGGAAGAAGAGCTTGCCGGGTGAGTAGGTAGGTATAGACGGATACGAAGGATCACGGATAGTGATAAGAAGCCGGTAAGCCCTTTTCACGGCCAAGGCATGTATAGTGCTTTTCTTAAACATATGCAATGAAATAAAAAAATCCAGCGCTAAAAAAAAACTGCCGTTTAGCCTATTCATGAACACAGACGCCATGTTGAAAACAATACTTTCCGGCCTAGGCCTTCAATTTTGTATGAAATTCGTTTACAGTTCTCTCGAGTTGTTTCGCCCGAAACGTGACACTTTGAAGCCTATAGCGCACGTTGTGACGACATTTTATTGCATGTTTGAGAAGAACACATTAATCGGGCTTTCTGTAAACCCACGGTACATCCGTTACTGGTGACGTTTGTCAATGTAATTGTCAATTTAATGAAAGCATGAAATAGCTATGTTATTTTCTAGAACTCGGGGAAAAGTATTTATCATTCACTTTAAAAAATTGGTTGATATCAGCATATTTGTCATTATATGATAAAAATAAAATTTAAAAGGAATATCTTGAGAGGCCACAATTATTATTCTGTTAAAATACATGTTATTAACATAATATGACAAAACGGGACGTAATTGCATAATGAAATATGATGTTTATTTGAAGTAATGAGATAAATACACATTTTAATAGACGTATTCAAGGCGACGGTAGACGCTAGTACGGAACTCTCAGTACGCAGGTACTTACTAACCCTTCGTTAGTAACCATGACGATACTAGTTGGTCGGAATGGTCGGGCGGTAAAAAACTCACTGTCTCCCGGGAGCCAATTATAATTAGAGAAGCTGACGCAGTAAATCATGGAGTAGGGTTACAGACGGGTTGTTATTGTTTACTGTACCATGTTTAGGCGGGACAAATGCCAAATAATACCTACTCTTTATTACACATTCCAGAAAAATATTCAGTTTTAGTACATTATTGCAGACGCCGGGAACTTAGAACTTGCCGGCTGAGTAGGTATAGACGGATAGTGATACGAAGCCGGCAAGCCCTTTTCACGGCTAAGGCATGTATAGTGCTTTTCTCAAACATATGCAATGAAATAAAAAAATACAACACTCAAAAAAATATAATTCAGCTGTTTAACCTGCTCATGAACACAGACGCCATTTTTAAAAAATATTTACTTCCCGGCCTAGGCCTTCAATTTAGTATGAATTCCTTTACAGTTCTCTCGAGTTGTTCCGCCCGAAACGTGATACTTCGAAGCCTGTTATAACGCATGTTATGACGATATTTCATTGGACGTTTGAGAAATAGTACATTACCTACATCAGAGGCCGGGAAAATGAGGATTTCCGGCCAAGTAGGTATATACGGCCGAGCGAGCGTCCGAGCGAGGCCGGATAGTGATACGAGGCCGGGAATCCGTTTTCACGACGATGCATGTATAGTGCTTTTCTCAAACATACAATGAAATAAAAAAATATACTTCAAAGAACAACATTTTATTAATTGACAAATAGGACATTTTAGTCTAACAACCAACCTTTAAAAACAAAACCTGCTTTTTGTCAAACCATCCAGCTGTGTGAATGACCTTGTTGTTGAAACCAAAAAAAAAGTTACTTTGCAGGCCTAGGCCTGAAAAGCAGTATGAAATCCCTTTAGGTACAGTCCTCTCGAGTTGTTGCGCCCAAAAAGCGATACTTCTGAGCCTATTATAAGGAGCGAGCGAAGCATCTCTGTTTCAGCTTGGCCTTTGTCGTATGCCCGTAGAACTGAAGCTACAAAAAATTCTACACAATTTTACTAGAACTGGTTGAGAAATGCGGTCTGTAGGCAAGAACAGCGAGAAATCCGGACAAACGGACATCCAAACATCCGGTCATACGAAATAATTTCAAGCAAATTTGATAATTTTAGGCCAAAACAGGCAGACAGACTGTCTGTCGTTAAAAGTAGTCCAAAAATCAGTTTGAATAAAAAATACTAAAAAGATGGTCAAAAATATGTACATATATCTGGTTATACGAGGGTTGTTTGATAAATACCCGTGTTTAGAAAAAAACAACAAAGGTTTGTATACGTGTATATTTATTTTTCTACATAGTCACCTTCCAACTCTATACACTTGTTCCAACGGTGTTCTAGCTTTAATAAGCCGTCTAAAAAATAAGATTTCGGAAAGTCGTGAAAATAGGCCTCCGTGGCGGCAATGACCTCTTCATTGGACAAAAATTTCTTTCCACGGAGCCATTTTTTTAAATTTGGGAATAGGAAGAAGTCACAGGGAGCCAGGTCTGGGGAATAGGGCGGATGAGGCAGCAATTCATAATGTAATTGCTTTAATTTGGAGTCTGCGATTCTTGAGGAGTGAGCTGGTGCATTATCATGATGAAAGAGAACTTTTTTCTTATTCAGATGTGGTCTCTTTTTTTTCAAAATGTTCAAATTCTTGCAATAAATTAGCGTAATATGGCCCGGTTATCGTTCTTCCTTTTTGTAAATAATCAGTATTGATGATTCCCTGCGAGTCCCAAAAAACAATCGCCATGACCTTTCCGGCCGATGGAACGGTCTTCGCCTTCTTTGGAGCTGATTCCCCCGGCAAAATCCACTGTTTAGACTGTTCTTTACTTTCTGGGGTATAGTGGTGTATCCACGTTTCATCAACAGTCACAAAACGCCGAAGGAACTCACCCGGACTACTTTCGTACTTATCTAAACAGTGCCTTGAAATTTGCTTCCGGGTGAGCTTTTGTTCCTCGGTGAGCAAACGCGGCACCCACCTCGCCGAAACCTTCTTCATGCCTAATTTTTGTTCTAAAATGTGCTGCACGCGTTCAATCAAAACATTTACAATGTCGACAATTTCTCTAAGTTTTATTCGGCGATCGCTTAATACAATATTCTCGATTTTTTTCACCATATCACCTGTGGTCACCTCAACAGGACGTCCTGGGCGATCTTCATCAAAGATGGACGTTCTGCCTCGTTTAAATTCATTGTACCAATATCTAATGGTTGTCATAGAAGGAGTATGATCATTGTAAACAGCTTGCATGCGTACTTTTATTTCATCACAAGAATTTCCTTCCAAAAACAGAAAACGAATTACAGAACGATACTGCTCTTTCTCCATTATTGCAATAACAACGCGAACTCCGTCGTAAAAAGCCGTTAAAAGAAAAAAAACAAAAGAACGCTGTATTTTTTTTTTAATTTTCTAGTCCATAAAGGATGCCTAAAAAGTTCGTATACATAATTTCAGCCAGTAACAAGAATAACTTTTTAAAACGTGTATTTATCAAACAACCCTCGTACATGAGGTAGGTATTTCGTTTAAAGTTTTTATATCGATACCGTAGTTAACACTCGTACTAATAAAAATAATTTTGCCAATGAAATTTAAATCACATAGAGTTGTGCACTAACATCCTAATTGCAACTACTTTTTCCGAAACTTGGGACTTCTAAACGGGATATTTTACTGCAATTTGTGGCCGGCAAATATGGCCGTCCTACTCTGACACCCTACGCTAGAGCAAGATGCAAATAATGGCCGGCCACAAATTGCAGCAAAACATGGCCCGTTTAGAAGCCCCTTAAGTATAATAGTTTAATAGGGCATTAAGGTATCATAATTAAAAATTGTATGCTTTGAGTGGGATTTGAACCCACGCCCCATATTTCCAGGCCAAACGGGTGCACTACCAATTACGCTATCAAAGCCACTAGCCAAAGCATCGAATTTTTCAACAATTTCAACGAATTGCTTCATTCCTACATGCTTTAGGGCGGCATCGTAGCGCCATCTACCGTAAGGGTTGTGTCTTTATTTTCGGTACCATCGTCTAAATTATGTTGAGAAATCGATATTAACAATGTGCTGCACTCAAACTAATCATTTTTTATTATTAAAGCAGTAAAATCTGCTAGCTAGTTAAAATGATTCGTTTAAAGTGTTTAATTGATATTCACTGTAATTTGTATGGGAACAATTAATAACACCATAAGTCATTTCGACGTCATTTATTCATAAAGACAATTCAATAAATGAACGCACTAAATTACAATAATTTGAGATATGTCACTTAGATATTATTTAGTGGTGAATGTTATGAGTTTACCAAAATATCTGTTAATATATTGGTGTTCTGCGTGTATTACACTCCTTATAATTTAGACACGACTAAAGTCAATGTCTTCGCGGGGCTCCTATCTTAGCAATATGCCATAACACCACCACCTTTTAATGACCGTAATTATGTATATGTATAATAATAAGCTACGTTACGCTATTGTTTAAGATCAATGTTACTGGAAGACAAATCGTATGGCATAATTATAATATTTTTAGTACATTATTTTTTAAATACAAATGCACCGATACGTTCGTAACGCTATCAAACTATAGAGTGCGATTGTTTCACGACAAACGCCTAACGCATGCGACAAACGCACGCATCACGCGGTTGCGATTGTCGTTGCGTTTACTGCACAACGTAGAAATCAATGCGTAGTAATTTCTAATAAAATAATGCATTGCGTTTACCGCTGCGATTGTCGCATGAAAAAATCGCACGCCTTTTGAGGAAACAAACTACAGGAGTCCCATACAAAACCATTAGGAAAATAGAATATCTTTCTACTAGAAAATGCATCAGAAATATTCAGAGATCTTAAAATGATACAATTTATTCGAATTACAAACCATAGTGCGATTCAAATTGAATAATTCGAAAAGTGGCTTACGAGACAATAAATATTTACATTAGACGAAAAAAGCTTGCCTGTATTTATAAATATATCGAAAAATCCAAGTAGATTAAATATAAAAGTGGAATCTTGTCACTCGGCGAAACGAAAGCTCTCTCTATATACAGCAAGCAGGACTGTGGGACTATATCATCTAAACTTAAGCTAAATGCAACCCTAGATGCATACAAACGAGATACAAACTTACACCACAGTGATCACATAACGCATGTTACATTAACTTAGTATTAAACGATATGTATAATAGTAATTGATGAGTATTAGGTTACAATAAACAAATATAGCGTTTAGGGTGCATTTTGACTGACCTAGAGATGGGCAGAGAGGGCAGTATTTGACCAATCAAATGGTTATAAAATGTACTCTTTTTTTACATGATTTGAACTGTATCGGGCCTATCAGTGAATCAGACTTTGTATGTGAGTCAAACCCACTAACGGGAATTTCGCGCCACAGTAATGATAAAATGTACTCGAAATCACGCATTTACCAATAAAGTCGATTATACCGCTTCATCATGATATATTTAAGAGCTAGATTCTTGTCGGTAGAATTACCAGCTTATTATTTCGTTTATTTCCTCCATATGTATACATGCTGTAGAATATGTAATTCTTGGTCTTTTCTCTTTTAAATCTTGCCTTTTATTATAGTCTTAATATAATTATCGTGACGTTCGAGATGAGTAGGTAGATGATCTAACATTTTCCCTCTCCTGTTTTCAATTATTTTCAACAAAGTTTTTTTTTACTAGATTTAAACCTTTCTTGTTCCTTTTTTGCTCTGTCCGATAATGCTGCAGCCGTTTTATGAAATAAAAAAAGCTTGACACATTTAAGTTACTATTTCTTTGATTCATCAAATCTTTTGAAGTATTGATTAACCGGTCATATTATTCCTTTTTTTTGTTGTAGTACCTGAACAAATAATCGGTTTTGACAGTTGGTCAGTTATTTACATTCACTACGCGTGCGCACCAGTGGAACCAGTGTGATTGGTCAACTTGTGTTTCGTTCTTTTCAGCTCCGCGTCAGTGAAAACGCACCCTTATTCAATTCAAGCTTTACACGTAGCGCTTAATTATCAAAACTTGGCTACTAGTGTCTTAATTACTAGCTATTTCTTTATAAATATATCTGAGTATATAATTACAAATAAGATTATATAACGTAGAAGTGTTAGAGCCTGTATACCTTATGTTAAACAGAGTACATACGAAATATTTCTATTGGTTTGTAGAGGTATAGGTTGGAAGCATAGGGTTAGATATGATGTTATGTAATTAAACGCGTTTAATGTTAGATTAACATTGTTGATTTAAGGGTTAACCCCATTAACTAAACAAAATGGATTTGTATTAAACAATATGATATCAACCGATCTTAAAGGTATTCGGTTCGTAGCGACCGCGACAAATGAAGGCGACCAGCGACCGCGACCCACTGTTTTGTATGGATTATATCGCGTGATACGGTCAGCGTTGCCAGTCGTACGATAATTATCCTACATGTACGATAATTTTGTCTTCAGTACGATATACCGAATGCTAAACAGAGCCTCCTAAACGGGCCATGTTTTGCTGCAATTTGTGGCCCGGCCATTATTTGCATCTTGCTCTAGCGTAGGGTGTTACTCTTAGAGAAGGACGGCCATAGTTGCCGGCCACAAATTGCAGCAAAACATGGCCCGTTTAAAAGCCCCTTAAGTATACTAACATAGATCCAGGGATATAAAGAGACACATCAATATCAGGTATGCCAAAGACAAACGGAGTTATGTTAAAGGAAGAACTTATCATAGAAGCAGTCGGTTAAATATAATTATCACTATTATCAAACTAAATGACTGAACTGCTGTTGCAACAGCCAACTTTAAGTATATAAAGTCACTGCGCGTATACACTGCGCACTTTATCATTTAGTTTTCAATAGCTATGCTACAAGGCTCTTTATAAACGTATTTAGTATGAAAAAAAACGGTTTAAAATCACATTATCAGGAACGGCCCAACATGTTTTGAACTCATATGGAGCTCTTTATCAGGGGCAGCTATCCGCGCTGCTACGCGACTCGCGGCCCACTCAGCAGCACGGATAGCTGCCCCTGATAATAAGAGCTCCACATGAGTTCAAAACATGTCGGGCCGTTCCTGACAATTTTTACGTGAGCTTAAACAGTATTTATAATTATTAAAAATGTCTCACGATAGTTTTAACATTAGTATTTAGTGTGAGCTAAATTCCTCTTAAAAATATGATCTTGACACATTGCTTGATATTATTACATTTCTAGCAATCATAGTGGTTTTAGAGTACATTGTTCAAAACCTTTCCTAACCTGGATATAGATATGGTATTAGTGAGGAAATTTCATCGATTTTCACGCGACTGAAGGAAAGAGACGATTTGCGATTGAGGATCAAATTATATTTAAATAAATAGCCATCTTTTATGTAAACATCATTTTTGATAATGACTTATACTTTTATCGACAATTTCTTAAGTAATAGAGTTTGTACAACCCTATTAGGTTAAGTCCACAGACTAAAAAATACAGTACAGACGTTGTTAGAAACGTTTACTTAGAACCTTGCTGCACATAGCCTTAATTCTACAATACGATATGCGACACTAGTAATGTCCAAGTTTTGCGCACAATACAACATCGAATTCAGCCATAGTCTAACGACGGGCATTAATAGAAACGTACTTATTGCTTGTACACGTACTTCATATAGTGTCCGCTACCGCAAACAATCTCAAATAATCATTTATACTCCATATAATTACAATGAATGCTAAATTATATAATTATTATCATGTGATATGTACCTATAATGATTAGGATGATCTAATTATAGTCCTCGATTAAATTGACTCTAAAATAATCTCAATATTCGAAATGAGTGTAAGCCAATTTTCTTAACTTATTAAATAAAAGGTTCAAACTTTAACCTAAGGGCCCTTTGGGATTATACAGGATGGGGGATTAAATATTTTTTTACATTATAATAATCAACCGTCAACAACATTTTTAAACAACTATTACTAACTTTCTTTCAGGCTTGTTGCCTTTTAGTTTCGTCCATTCATAATTAGGTGAAAACTTTTTCATCAATATTTCAATATTCGCTTCTAATAAAAAGTAGGATTAAAATGATTTCATAATATCGATACTAAATTCCACACATTTCACATCACTAGTAAACTGTAGTTGCATTTCATAACGTAAATAAATTGCATGTATGAAATGGACATTTTAATTCTTATATAAATTACAGGCCTACCAACTTTAACGCATTATTAATTTTGATATGGCAACGATGAATTCGCTCTTAGCGTTGGTAGCCGTGCGAACCATAGATTATCTCACTAGACAACTTGTCAAACGTCAAATTGACAATAGTTTGGTCTACCGCTCTAAGAAATTTATCGACATTGGCATAATTTGTTTTTGAGATCTCACTAGCTTAGCTTAAATATGATGCGTTCTGAACTTGCATCACCAAAATATTTTAATAATATATAAAACAAACGTTAATGACAGACAATAAAAAGCAATAGTAAGATATCATTCGTAAACCTCCTCCTTATTATCTGCCCTTAAACTCATCTACAAACTTACAAACACCATTAGAACCGTTTCCAAAACTTACCCAAAAATTCCGTCTTACAATTCAACACAGCATCTAAACCAATACGTAGCCAATTGCTTAAACAAAAAAATATTTCGATAACTATTATGAAACCAATATAAATAACAAATATCATACCGTAATACAAGAAATATCGATCGATCTTTGTTCCATCTAAACCAAGGGCGAGTTGGTCTGTCTGTACCTAATTATAATTAGGTACTTTCATTAAAAACGGTTAGTATGAAAAATATGTGTATTCTAGAAAGACGGCTGTCAGAACCATTTTTGATTAATTATTGGGCGTGTTTGGGCCTGTTCAATTTTAGACGCCCTTTATTCTAATACAGTTAATTACTGAGATCCGAAATCTTCGTCCAACTCGCCCGAAAATAAATTCACAAAGAAACATCATAAATACATAAACAATTTAAAAAATCCCAACCGCCCAGAACGCAATTAACTTCGCCTTCACTCCATCGTGTCATATTGGACCTTCTTGACCTTCAAATAGCGCCAGATCGCGTAACATACCAGGGTCCCAGCGGTAGCTATCGCCAGAGCAGCCCCAACAGCTACCGGAGCGGTCTCAGACCTGGCGCGGGCGGAGTCCGAGCAGTGCCAGGGAGGACCGAATTCACCGTCGCGTTTGAACATGAACGCTTGGAGGCGCATTTGACGAAGGTACAGCTTCGCACGGTGGCCGGTGTTTGGACTGGAAAGAAAATAAATTGGATTTCAGAAGAGACTTGAACTAATGTCGGAAATGGTAATTTTCCCTAGGGCTGTCTTAAAATATTTTATTTATTATTAAATTTAAGTATGGCTATCGGCTATTAAGTATTGTTGTTACTGGCCATGGCCCATGGCATGGCAACTAAATTTCTACCGAAATTTCGTACGTCCGAAGGATATTTTGTCTTTGATCTGTACTACTCGTAGATAGTATATTTTTCTATCTGGTTACGTCCTTTACGTGATTTATTTTTATAACGATCTATTCAGGATAAAAAAAATATTTTCCGACAGGTGTGAGGCACGCACGTCAGGGAACAAAAATCAGTCATTAATACCACGGGTGTCCCGCTGCATACTCACAGATCGGCTTTTAGATTTGTGTCCTCGGGACAAGTTTCATCCTTCATTATATGTCTATCCTGTGATCCTGTCCTGTCTCCTCTTGGCAGAAGAAGGATTTACCGACAAAAAGATATGGACATGCAATTAAATCCTCATCACCTGGTTTCATCCTCCATGAGATCTATGACGGTCTCCTCGGGGCAGAAGAAGGATTTTCCGACGGGCGTAGGGAACATCAGTGATCGAGAATCGGTGGACAAGACTACACGTCTTCCTTGCTTCGCTGCATGCTCAAGGATCCTCGCGCTGGAGTTGTAGGTTAGTTTAATGCTGCCGGAGTACCAGCGCTCGCCTCCTGGGGTCTGAAAGTGGTATAAAGGAAGTTTTATGCTTTGAAGACTTGAGTTTTAAAGTGTTTAAGGGTGTATCAAGTGTTAATGAAATTCCTACATGCTGAACTAACTATGTATCTGCGTTCTCGACCCTAAGAGGTCCCTCCTACTTACTTAGAGACGGATGCTAATGAACTTTAATAATTTGCCTGGTAGCCTGGTGCTTTAAAATACGTGGTCTACCATGAAAATAATCATTTCAATAAATGTATCGCATGCGGGCTGACTTTTTGTGTAGCTGATTTGCAACCAAGCAACCTATCATGTCAAAAGACACCACCTTGGCAGTCACACTACGATGAGTGTAGTTGCATATGCCGTTTTATTTCTCATTGACTGATTAATAAGTAAGTACCTTAGCGAAGGAGAACTCGAGGGCGAACTCCTTGAAGGAGATGACGAGTTGCTCAGCATCACCCTCCTTGCAAACCCCTGCGACGTTTGCATTGTTCGGCACAAATGTGTTCGCGTCCTGTCGGCAAAACCATATCGTGAAATCATCATCTTGCAAATATTGCTAGTGCTTTTTTCTTCAAGATGCCTGTCTGTTTTCGTAGGTGGGCAGGCGGTTACCAAAACGTTTTACCAAATCTATACAGAGCGACACTATCAAACAATGGAAGATCCATCATCATTATCATCATTATCAGCCAAAAGACGTCCACTGCTGGACATAGGCCTCCCCCAGAGAACGCCACCATGACCGGTCCTGCGCCTCCCGCATCCAGCGGACTCCAGCGACCTTCACCAGGTCATCAGTCCACCTTGTGGGGGGCCTACCCACGCTGCGTCGTCCGGTGCGTGGTCGCCACTCAAGAACTCGATGGCCCCAGCGGCCGTCAGTTTTACGAGCGATGTGCCCTGCCCATTGCCACTTAAGTTTTGCTATCCTTTGGGCTATGTCGGTTACCCTGGTTCTTCTACGGATCTCTTCATTTCTGATTCGATCTCGCAAAGAAACTCCGAGCATAGCCCTTTCCATTGCTCTCTGAGTGACTTTGAGCCTTCTTATAAGGCTCATCGTAATGGAAGATTATGTTCAATAAATTGGACATAAGATTGAGAGATCAATTTATCAGATATAAGCTTTGATCGACATCGCCACTCAAATATGATTACGATATTTTCTTTAGGCGTTTCTAAAGTATCATCATAAACACAATCCGTGAGCTTTCCTCGGATTCAGATGAAATCTGAAAGACAGCGAGTCAAACGGGTATAAACCCAAAGGCTTCTTTGACAGCTTGTGATGTGGTGTCTTACCGCTCGCTCGTTCAGCTTGGTTATGTAGGAGATGTCTATCAACGCGTCCACTGTCAGTAGGATGCATGTCTCGCCGCCACCGCCCTGCAGGCGGTACGTTGCCGTTAGCAGGCTGCGTTCTGATACTAGCTCCTGAAAATTCAAATACAATAATTTAAAAAAACCTACTGGAAGAGAGAAGCCCATGATCGAATTCAGTGGAGTGATAAAAGCAACTTACAAAAGACTAGTAATTGACTAAAACGAGTTGATGAAAAATTGGATGACGTCCAAAGAAGGACTGAGCGTTATTGGTCTGCGTTGTAAAATGGAAGTTTAAATAATTTCAATGTTCTAAGTCAAAGGGCTTGAGTTGAAAGATGAGGTTTGCATAGTTTATAGTCCATAGTAATGATTGGTAAACATTTAGAAAACACTTTAAATTAAAGCCTTTGATGGCTTCTCTATGTAGATTTTCACCTTGACATTATGTATAATGAATACATTAACATAAATTAAACTTGAATATACCTTATAAGAACTCTTGAACAACTTTCGGGCTGTTCAAGAAGAAGGAAGGTGTTCAAGAGTTCTCATCCCCGGTTTGCACTCGATATCAATTCAGAAAATGAAACATTCAGAAAATACTCACCGTCGTGCCTCCCGGAGCGACGGTAGTTTTGCTATACTTGGTGACCCTCGGTTTCCTCGTGGAGGCCTGGCTGTCCAGCTGAAGGCCCTGCACCATGCACACCAGCAACGCTGCCGACACAAACCACATTAACACTCGCACATGACTAACTGGTGTTCTTAAAAGTCAGGCACACGCACAACAGGAGAAAAGGTTTCTCTAAAGTCACTCGTGTTCAAAAGCGTTCAAGATATTTAAATGTTAGTCGCTGTTTCACAATATCTTAATCTTCTTCGTTGTTGTCTAAATACGTAGGTAAATGGATGAAACGATGATGATTCCTCACGGAATATTAACTCCAAAGTTTGTTCGGTCACTGATCTAATGATAAATGATTCTTTCTTCCAACTTTCTGATTCTGACCAATAGTCGTCGACTTATATTTGTGATTAGAGGAATGCTCTCTTTTGTTTTTGTGAACTTTTCCAGTATAAAAGTTTCTTGAAAATCCGTTACTGTTTTCAGAATTCTTTTTTTTTTTTGGTTCTAGAAACGTCCTTTGGAATTATTGTTTTGTTGACAATCCCGTCCCTTTATGACTTCATTAATTGGGGAAAGTTTCAACAACACTATCACTGCTGAAGCAGTAGACCGTATTTTGAGATGGAGCACTCTCTCGAATGGCGTTACTGAAATACTTCAGCGCTTTATATATGGAAAAATCTGTGTCAATCTTGCCATTAAGTCATGTGATTCCCACTGAGTCATTCTGCGCTTTGATTCTATTGAATATAAACGGTCTTTATCGCAAGCGTTAAACTGAAAATAAGTTTTCCTAACATTTTAGCAAAGAATTGTAAGGAATGGTGAAAATAGAACTTTGTCAAGCCACGCGACAAATTAACATTGATGTACGGATTATATCACATATAAGACTGGTAGATTAACGTAAAATAAAGTTCTTGTTAGGTTATGCAGCTAAGAAGCTGTTTTGAATGTAGGTATGTTATGAACAGACTGGCAGTGTTTGGTTGAGCAAGACTGACAAAGCGACTGCACAATTTAGTTGATTAGTTTAGTGACGGGATGTACATCGATTGAATCTACCATTTGGGTCAAGCGTTTTAGTGGTCGAATGAAGTATATTCATGAGAACAACTTTTTTAATGTGATTTCATTTATATGTCGTCTTTGTGTTCTGCAGAAAAAATATAGGTGCAGCGACAAAATTATTATTTTCTTCCTGAAACAGAGCGTCTTTTTTATGTAAGCAACGAGATATTAAAACAGCTTCTATTATACTAATACATCATCTTGACAACCCCAGCAGATTTTTTTTATGTATTTATCAACAAAAACATACATAAAATACAAATTTAAGTAATTTTTCGCCAAACTGTAACGTTTATTGGCGAGACGCGCAATTTTAACAAAACAACTTAGCGTATCTTATCAACAGAATAAGCAATGAAGAGTTATTTCCTTCTCGACAACAACTTCCACAGGTGTCCGATTGTATTAAGTATAGGCCGGAATGAGTACTTTCAACCTGCTGACAGATTTCTGTCAGCAGCTATTTCTGATTGAGAAGGAAATTCCTAAGCTTTGATTTTAACAGTGTTTTTCTTAATTTTGGTTATCGTCTTATCAAGTATATTTTATTAAATATTTTTGATATAATAAACCGAATATGTCAACCCCAACCCACAATGTTTCCACAACGGCGCTATTATATATTATTTATATATTACCTATTAAAATCAATCCGACATGCATATTTCTTTTTGTAAATATTTTATTAGATTGACTTATTTAGACGATGTTTTAGAACCACAAGTACAAGTATATCGCGACAATAAAAGCTATCGATATCGATATAACATTCGCTCCACACTACGGCTGCTTCACCAATGGAAAATTATGACTGCGGATATTCAACTGTTGTTGTTAGCATTCTAGAATCACACATTTGACGCGGTTGGCTCAGTGGTAGTGTATGAGTAGCAGGCCCTGGGTTCAAATCCCGGCAAAGGCAATTTATGTGATAAACACGAATATTTGTTCCTGGGCATGAATGTTTGCTATCTGTACGTATGTCTTTATTTATTATGGATGTACCTAGTGCTCATATATATATATAACGCAAGCCTGCTAGAGCTTATAATAAGCGAGATGGCACTATTCTAAATGTCTGATAAAATATCATAATAACATTATATTTTTCTTTCATAATTAACCTTTGTGTCAATATATTCTGCCCTTCTATAAAATAAATGCTTCGACCTCAATCAATTCCATTCGTATTCACAAAAAAGCGAATAGCAAAACTCCATTAGTGTTCTGATTGACTCTAACTGAATCCCGCCAGGCGTTAATTGAATCAACTGAGATCCCTCGTTAACGGAGCTCCATTAGAATGCAGTTCGTTAGTGTTTTGTTATTATAAATACTAGACTTTGCCCGCAACTTTATCCGTGAGATAGATGGTAATTTAAATTCACGAGGACCGTTCATCACGAAATCCAAAATATGGTGTTCTTTAAATAATCTTTATCAATAATGATTACAATGGAAAATAAACTATACATACTAAAACTTAATTAAAAAGAATCCCCCAGGCCTTAGGCCGTCTGAGGCATCGTCCCCAGCACGCTCGCCGCGTTTCCCCTTTGAATGGCGAGGCTCAGTCTTTGAGCGAAAAAGGAGCCCGCTCTGATATTACCAGATTACCTATTAGTTTTTGCGAAATTTCTTTTAAAACTTTTTTTGCATCTGACGACCACGGGCCAAATGTTTCAAACGCCAGTGCCGCTAATTCATATTTTACAAGCTTTTATTTAGCTTGCATGGTATGTTTAAAGTATGTTTGTTCGGGTGAAATCTTGCAACTCAATTTTGAAGCAAATATCGTCAACCGATTGAGCTGAAATTTTGCATACTTACTTAACTTTGATGACAATACAATAATATTGGTACCATGGGGCTGATCTGATGATGGAGCCGGAAGGTGGCCATAGGAACTCTATTATAGAAAAAGCAATCCTACCGAGCTTGGGCTCTTTAGAATCGTCTCAGTGAGCATTTGATGGATATCCAAAGAAAATTACAGTCGGCTATAAAAGCTTGCCACTAAAATGTCATTTTTGACAGAAACTTTTTTATTTAAGAAGGCGTATTTATATGGTGTTCTTTACAATATAATAAATAGTACATTACTGCAGACGCGGGAAAGCAGGGCTTGCTTGGCCAAAGTACAGAACTCCCGGCGCTCAAAAAAATATCTGGCGGATTAGTTTGGACCTTTGAGTCAAGTGTGTAAGAAATGTTTACACAGATTTGCCGATAGATTCGTAGCAAGGAAAAACGCTATCCAGCACTCTCTGTGGGGACCAAGTTTGGAACATGCACAAAGCCTTAAGAGGAGCTCTATGGACCGTTTCTCTTAGTTACTATAACTATAACTACATTTGTATATAGCTACCAAGGAAAACAATAGTTGTCGGCAAAGTTAGGGCGCTATACGACAACAGAGCGACCTTGTTTCAACTTCCCCTGGCATCGGACGAAATTAAAGTTTGGTCAGTGTTTGGTAGGAAAATATGTAGGTACTAGGTGCTATGGGCTGCACAATTGCAAGGCGTATTTATGAACGAATTCATTCATAAATAGGCCATGCAGTTTTGCAGCTCGTAGTACGATGGGTGTAACTTTTACCTGGTTACAAAAAATATAGGGTAAATTACACTCATTGATACAAAGAAAAATTTAAATGCGTTGGAAAAGACCGGTGATCAAAACTCCTGTCCGTCTAGCACAACTACGCTTCGCAACTCTTGTCGCGCGACAACATCACCCGTCACTCTCTCACAGTACAGCGAAGAAAGAGATAGGTAACATTTCTCATGCAAGAAAGAGTCGCGTGTACAGTACTACTGTGACACGCGACTACAAGTCACTCTCTCACAGTACAGCGAAGAAAGAGATAGGTTAACATTTCTCATGCAAGAAAGAGTCGCGTGTACAGTACTACTGTGACACGCGACTACAAAACAAAAAAAATACTAAGTAATTGGCTTTTGAAGGCACAGATCCCTTCAGCCAGCAAACTGTCATGACCAACATTTAAAAAAATATTTTGGAAAAACAATGTTGAAAAAATTAAAATGCAGTTTTTACTCGTAAGCAAGGGCTATCGGAAATAAATATAATTAATTATCTTTCAAAAACTGTATCGAGCCGTGTACGTACTCCAAAGTATTACACGATGGTGCCGACGATAAAGTCTAAATCTTTACGGTAGATGTCGCTACGATGCCACCCTAAGGCATGTCGAAGCAACTGGTTGAAAAATTCAATGACTCTGACATCTGATTCGGTGGTCCAATTGGGAGGACGCCAGTGTTGGCCCGGAAAGCCGTTGGAAACGCAGGTTCGAATCCTGTCCGAATCATTAAATTTTTCAATTTTCGCTTCATTTGTAAAAATTTTGAGTTCTTTTTGAAACAAAAAATATAAATGAAAATTTCAAACTTATATTGTACAACATATAGGTTTCAAATATATACCAATAAATCTCAATGGTTCTGTTTAGTAACACTGATAATATGTTAAGAAACATGTTTGATCATAGAGAAAAATATCTAAAACAATCAGAATTTTTGAACGGATAAAGCCTTTAAGTCTTAGATTTTATTCAATGGCAATATTGAAAGGCCCAGTTGTTATTAAGACCAGAAAACCCAGCTGTTCGGAACAAAGCACACTTTCATTTGTTTGCAACAACTGTCTGATATTGGTTTTCTATCCGATATTGAGAGCGGAAAAAAGTGCTGCGTGGAAAAACGAAGCTTTGCATAAATACTTATACCTATAAAAAAATATATTTATTTAATATTTTTTTCGGTTTCCGCGACTGTCACATATTTAAATAAGAGAATTTAAACAAATTATATCGCGAATATTAATTATTTGAGACTCCCTGACGATGCGGTAGTTTTTCAGTTACCGTTGTCAAAGGTTGACATAATTTGTGTAGGTATTTATTTTATTTATCTACATATATTTATTTATTTATTATTTATTTAAAATATCGGATAACCACTAACAACCTGTGCCCTGCACAGGGCGTCAGGGCAGACACTTTGAGAATCCTTCAACTAACCTATTATTGAACGATTTCGGGTTATTCTGGCCTACAGGACGCAATTCTTGACCGATTCTAATGAAATTCTAATAGTAACTAATGTAATAGTAATTAATATATACAATACAATACAACAACACTTTATTGCACACCAACAAGAAAAATATTAAGTACATGAGAAATCTTAAATTAAGCAATATATAATTTGTCTGGCGGAAATATTGGGATTGGAACATGTGAAAAAAACCCGGAAAAGTGCGAGTCCGACTCGCCCACCAGGGTTCCGTACATTATACCGATGTTTAACCTCGATGATTGACTGTGTAAGTACATAATATAAAGACAATATTTTCCAAGATTTAATTATACAAATGTATAGTTTTCAGATTTTTCCTTATACTTGACTTATTATGTATGAGACGGTATTAATTGCGAAATATCATAGTTTCAGGACAACGGAAAATAACCTAATTTTTTTTATTCCCTTGACAGTGTCAAAATAGGCATTTATTGCGGCATTAAACGGCCATATCTTATTTTCACGTTTAACTTAGAAGTTTGATTTTTTCAGAGCTGCAAGAAACTGTAGATTTGAGCATATAGTTTTAATTTCAACTCGATAACTCCACGCGTTCCCGAGACAATGTGTCTTGAAAGACAGACAGACGGACGGATGGACATCAAAGTGATCCTAAGGGTTCCGTCCAAGTAGCACACAGGCCATATTAGCACTTATGCAGCCTTTAAACAGCTTAAATTAGAGTTGTAATGGCTGCAGCCTTTTTGCTACCTCGGTGCATTTTCCGTTTGAGGTACAGAACCCATAAAAATACATATTTCAGCCATTTCAAAACAGGCTTGCGAAGTCTTTTGCTCACAGGCGTACCTATAGGTACCTTATCATTCCTTTGCCCTTATCCCATTTA
The DNA here is from genome assembly GCA_947623375.1 of Apotomis capreana. Classification (NCBI taxonomy): domain Eukaryota; kingdom Metazoa; phylum Arthropoda; class Insecta; order Lepidoptera; family Tortricidae; genus Apotomis; species Apotomis capreana. The sequence continues at coordinate 9,200,698 of OX392520.1, forward strand.
TTTGGGGTCGGCGCAGCATGTATTCTTCCTCCATTCCTCCCTATTACTCGTCGTCTCGTCGTTTACTTCACCTTCATGGCATCTTTCACACAATCCATCTATCTGTTCTTGGCCTTCCACATTCATGCATAACGCGTACCTATAGGTACCTAACTAAATAAAACTTTATCCAACAAACTCAAACGTCGTTACAACCGGAATGCCTAACTTATACAATAACGTTGAACATTTCACTTCTGTAAATCCCTAGAAAAAACCTCAAATGGGAAAAGTTAGTAAGTTATTCACTTAACTTAGCTATTGAGGCGTTGCGAATCCCTCACGATTTGAGGCCAGATAAGTTAAGTTTTGTATGAAACATTCATAGGCTACTTAACGAAGGGTAAATCTTTACAATGTCTGTTCTCTAGTACCTGTGCTAACTCAGGGCACTGATACTAAAGTAATTTAGCAAAATATTTACTCGACAAATAAATATATCGACGTTACTGTCAACATCTAAATGTTAATCAACATAAATATATTTTTTTCTCTTCATTAAAACAAATTAAAAAGTGTATTTATTTGTTTATTTTAAATAATTTTCATAGTAAGTATATACCTACAATCAATATTCTTTCCATATTCGTCGGTATTATTGATTGCCGTCTAGACGAAAATAACCACTTCATCAGACATGATATCGCACCGTTTTATAGTAATCGAGAACTTTCAATGAAACCTGTATTAATATACATCGACATCTTTTTTATCGATATCAAATCCCTAGAGCGTGCCCCGAGTTAGCACAGTGGCTGATGTGTTACTAAGTTACGGTGTCATAGTGACTTTATGTATTTATCTAAAACAATTTAAATTGATTATATATCGCGTATATTCTTTACTAGTTGCCCCGCGCGGTATTACCCGCTCATCCTACGGGAACACTACATTTTCAGCCTATGTGTTAATCCAGGATGTCAGCGACCTTTATACCAAAATTTGTCGAGCAGTTTGAGCGTGAAGAACTTACAAACATACACACAAACACACTCACAAACTTTCGCCTTTATAATATCTGTCTGATTTGAGCCTCACTGACGTTTCGGAAAATTTACAGTTACCGTTGTCAAAGGTTGACTGAGAAAAAAACATTTTTTGTCTGTCAAAGTAACGTTCGTATAAAATATTGATAAAACAACATTTTATAAATATGACTGTATTGTGTATCACTTACACATAACCACAACCACCGAAACGGTTCGACACAGAAAATTTCCTTATCAGGGTGAAGACCAAAACGTATGCTGCCTAAACTCATTTAATTAAAATTTGTATCAATTTTCCATTGTACGACGACAAATTAACCATCGAATAATGTACCTTAAGGTACTGTTTTGAGGTGCATTATTGTGTCGTGAATTTTTGTCGCACTTCGGAATTTTTCCAATCGCTTTTTTCTAAGGCTAACTAAAAAGTTACGTTGGGCGACAAAAATTAACGACACAATAATGAACCTCTAAACAGTTCCTAGGTACATTATTCGATGATTAATTTGTCGTCGTACAATGGAAAAATTCCAATTGCAATTGCAGCAAACTTTTTGGTCTTCACCCATCATTCAGTTTCGAAAATTTCGTTACGATAGTTTACGTTTTGGGGGAAGAAACAGTCGAGTACGAAACCTCGTTTTCTATAACCCGGTTACGTTACGATTGGACCTCATTTGTATGCGACGCCATATTTATCAGGTTGCAAACTGAACGTAAATGGACAGTACCTATTGAAAAATTAGCAGTGTTACTTCCTCTTAAGAGGTTGGCAAATTTTGTAATATGATTGATGCATCAGATATACATATACATATAAATCAATTGATGTTCGTTTGTCTCGCTAAAACTCGAGAACGGCTGGGCAGATTTAGCTGATTTTGGTTTTGAAATGTTTGTCGTAGTCCAGGGGAGGTTTAAAGTTTAATGTAAACGGTGAGGTATTAGCAGCTTACTGACACAGACCGAATTCCACGCGGGAGGAGCCGCGGGCACAGCTAGTTTCAAATATTTATCGCAACAGGCAACTGGGTATCAAATAGCAAACTTTTACCCAACTATGCTAAATCAAAAAAAATATGTTATGGCTTTTCATTCCCTTGCAAACGAAGCCGCGGGAGCCTTCTAGTGTTCAATAAGCGAAACCCTTAGTCATCCAATTGAATAAAAAATTACGTCTTTTTCATCCCCTAAATTTGTATGACCGTTAAATTGTATTAGTCTCGTCTGCGTCGTAAAATCCCTCGCTTTCTTCCAGACGAGGCTAAACTGGTATAATTTCGTAATATTACTTTAATAAGCTACTTTTAAGGCTCAATGCCTTCACCCTGAGCTTATGACGTCAAGACACGCAAATTGGAGACCAAAATAAATTTGAGGTTAAGTCGGGTCAAGTGGAAATCGATGGTTCATTCAGTGTACACTGATATCGATTTCCACCTGTTTTTAGGGGATCAGAAGCCATTTTGTCAGCGCGGAGGAAAAACGCATCACTTATCTGCTTATCCGTAGTTGGGTTAAAAATATACAGGGTGTAACCGACAGCGTACCGAAAACGAAAACTGTAGTTTTAGACCATAATCACGAACTGAAAACGAGTGTTCATTTTCTCGAAAAACTCAAGGATAAGATTTTCCAAAATAAATTATAAAACTCGACGCGCAATGTATTGCGTCCAATTCTCTCGGGTGCAGACGCGTGGGAAGGGGAGCACGCGGCAAGCATCGACCGGTCCGGGCGCTCCCCATTCCACTCACGCGTCAGCGCAAAACATACCGTTACGCCAATGCTCATCGAATGACATGAATAAATGCAACCACAAAAACAACGCAACCACAGATCACAACTAGTGTACTACCTAACACCAATAACAACTGACCGATAAATTAAAACAGTCTAACAAGATTATTTTCATTCAAGCAAGTATAACAACTAAAATGTGCGGGTAGGTAAACATTAATGCGGGTAGGTAATTAAAACAGTGCGAGCGCACTGGCCTGGCGGATCAATGACCGGCCAGTACCGTTATCTTTCCCACTCCATGCTCCTGTGTTGTACCGTAAAGCTTACATAATACTGTTTGTGATACATTGCGTGTTTTGCGGAAAATGCTATTTTCATGCGATTTTTCATGAAAAATTGTTACCGGTAGAGTTCGATTAACGGAAAAATAAAGAAAAAATGAAAACTCGCGAGGAAAATTTGTGAATTTTCTCAAAGAAATTTCCACGATTTTCCAGCCTAGAATAATGGTCTGAAGCCATGGTTTCAGTTTTCGGTACACCGTCGGTTACACCCGGTATTAAGTACTACTAATCTTCTAATGTCTGGGTGTCTATTATAGACAGGGTATCAGAAATGGCTGAAATTTGTCCCGCCGTTTAGGCGTGATGATATGGGTTTCCACGCAGGTTGGCTTTTAATGGGGGATCAGAAGAAGCCTGCAATTTTGTCCGCGCAGAGGTAAAAAAAATTATTCTCTCCTTTCTGTTTATCCATAGTCGGGTAAAAAGTTATACTCCCAAATTGCACCATTCAGTGGTGTTGGGGTGACAAAGTTAATGATAAATTACCTGTATTTTTTCTTTATTGGCACGCTAAACAGATATAACATTTAATACAACAATTAATGATACAAACATCGCCGAGAAAATGCCAGTTTGTCAGTTTTCTATCGGATATATTTTGTAGAGTGTACGATTTAATTCCGCTATCCCCGTTTCACCATCGGACAACCAGCCGAGGGGAGCAAATTCACCCGTATGTTGTCACTTTACCACCTATTCGCACGAAGCGATTTGCTTCATCATTTCTTATGCGAAACGATAAGGCTACAGCTAATAAAAACTACAGGCTTTTTAGAGAAATGCTATCCCAAATAAGCATGAATTCTATATTCTTGATGATGATTTTACATAGTTACAGTGTTCGGTTGGCCGCCGCCGGAACTGATCGGCTCTCCATGATGATGAATAGCGTACCGATTCGAAACATGTCGAGCGATATTCGACTTTTAATAGGCCGTGAGTAAGCCCGTTTATGCATTTTAATATAACTGATGATGATAATACTCCAGCCTATATAATTAGCAAAGAGTAAGCTATCAGTGACCTATTAATGGACGCAGCAAGAGTCACTTTTAACCTAGCGGGGGCGTTTCAGCGAACCTATTAGCTCTGAATGTCGGACGCAGCTAAAATAGCTGAATTTATTAAGTAATGGATGTGATGTGGGCCGACGAAATAAAATAGCTTGATTGAGATGTTATTTTGAGACTGCTAAAACGAATCACACATTAAGCTGAACCTGGCCAAAAATGATTTAGACTTTTAAAATTATTGTTCTGTGGTGATGGCACATCTTGCTGCGACTTCTGACTTCTCTTGTCGCGCGACTCAGCGTCATTTATCACCATCATGCTCGCACGGTATTGAAAGGAAAGTGACAGATAGTAATAGTCGCACCAGAAAGAGTCACGTGTCACAGTTATGCTAGATGTGCTGGTAGATATAGTGACTGATAAAGGGGAATTCCGCCATAATTTTGGGCATGCGACGCTATTCTTTTCATACTTACAAAGATGTTAGATAATATGTAACATACCCATTACCCAAAATTTCAAGCGTTTTCATCGTTCCGTAGGAAATTCGAACTTTAACGGTCATTTCTAGAAGTCGAAATGTAATTGTATTAAGCGGTTTACACTCACGTGAAAGTGCTTCCGGCGGCGAAACATATTGTGCGTTTAGACAATCCCGTGCACACCATTAGTCAAGTGTGCGTAATGTTTATTGATGACAAAAGTGACGTTGGAGTGCTGGACGGACAAGTTGCGGGCTTGCAAGCACCCCCCGCCCCCGCGCCATCGGCGCGCGCGCTCAGAGCGGAACGTCGATCAAAGTATCAGCAGTGACGAGGTTGCCGCGGAGGTGTGGGCAGCCGTCCCTGATGAAGAGCTCCATACGAGTTCGAAACATGTCGGGCCGTTCCTGACAATTTCACGTGAGTGTAAACCGCTTAATACAATAATTAAATATGTCTCACGAAAGTTTTAATAAAATTATTAGTCTAAATGTAGTCCCATGTAGACATTTATTTCCGATAAAAAATAGGATATATTACATCATGTCTCTTGGCGAAATCTTCACTATATTTTTTTCGCCGCGAAACTGTACGAAGAGCTGTCCCTAGAAATGAACTTCATACGATTTTGGAACATTGCGGGAAGTTTCGGACAAATAACCGTGTGTGTAACCTCAAATTTCCGAAATGATAAAATGTTCCCAATATAAACAAGGAAAAAACACTTAGGTATGTTCTTCTTCTGGGCATAAAATCAAACTATAAGGTCACTCGTGTCCCGACACGACAGTAGCCATGTAGACAGACTAATGGTCCATTACGTAACCACTCGAATTATCTGTGCAATTATCCACCCTTTAAAGGCAATGAGTTTTTCAGCTATTATGACACTAATACATTCAATTCACACATTAGATGTGTATATTATATTTATCAGTTATAACTTATTTTACATAGAAAACTATCGTGAGTCTCAGACATTAATTATTTTGTTTGAGAAATATGAAAATATGAGGATTTTTTATTTCAAGTATTGCGTCATATTATGCTACGGCGCCATAAAAAAGCTAGTATAGGGAATGAATTGGGCATCACCTGATAACGACTCAAAGGTCCAAACTAATCAGACAGTTTTTTTTTCTGAGCGCCGAGCCCGTGACCTCACCTGTCGCAGAGTTCAAACTGGCTACCGGGTGTTATTGGCTCAGGTGGACATGTATAATACCCATACCTCAAAATGTATACCTCTCCATCTCCATACAAGCATTCCCAATAGAAAACGGACCACTTGAACTAAAACGTTTGTAGTACGAAGCAAGATTCCAAAAAAATTACCGCCTGCATTCCTTTAAGTGTTTTTGCGTGATGAAGTTGCAATGCAAAGACACAGTTCTAGTTTATTGACAGAGCCAGCGAAGCGTCTCCGTGTCAGCTTGGCCCAAGCTGCTTTTGAATGTCCGAATCTCGGATGTTCCGATGTCCAGTTCACCAGATTTCCGGCTGTGTTCGACTACATTCCGACACACAGACATACATACTTAGGGCTGACAGTTCTCAACTGAATCTAAAATGATTCTGAAAATTTTGTGAACAGGTTCGATATTTATTTATGTCGATTCAGTATTTTTTTTTTCAAAATGGCGGAAATGTGGGGGATTAAAACGGAAAGAAATATTCAGCCATTTGGAAACAGGCTTGCGATGTACATACAGCACACAGACACAGGCGCGACAGCGGCCTATCGAAGTAATTCGGGCATCGGTGACCTTGTAATGCCGAATCCTTCGACGAGGCATTCACGTGAATGCCCTTCACCCCCGCGCGCGTCCCGCGCTCGCCCTTCGACACGCACACATAGCCGCGAGTTTTGTTACTGCGCACAAGTGTCGCTGTCGTTTCTTTTTACGTTAGTATACATATTCTTCGACACAGAGCAACCGGCCAACAGCTATCAAATCCTTGGTTCCTACAAATAGATATAGTAAAAAAAAAAGGTTTGTTAACAGTAGCCCAAATGTTAGCCGTTAGTTACATGCTTAAATCGGACTGACAAACTGAGGGCTACTATAATTTTGGTTACAACTATTATAAGCACAATTTGGCTATTTCTCCAGTAGTTAAACTAGTTGAGCTATTTTTTTTATCCATCGAGCTATCATGTGCAATTTGTTTTTGATGTCAGGGGCAAACGAGCAAACGGATCGCCCGCTGGTGTGCGATTACCGTCGCCCATAGACACCTGCAACACCAGAGGAGTCACAAGTGCGTTGCCGGCCGCACAGGTGGGAGTACGCTCTTTTCTTGAAGGTTACGTTACGAGTACCTCTAGATTTATTCCAAACTTTTTATTAATCCGGTAAAATACGAAGTAACTCCCACGGGAGGTTTTGATAGGTGTGGTGCGTGGGCATTGAAAAGTTCTTGAAAAGGTTACGAAGTGGTTATCCTAATAGAATATATATTAACTTCCATTTTCACGGATTCTTACGGCATGAAAACTAATATTTCCTTCGGTTTCCGAGACTATCACACATTTCAATAAAACAATTTAAACATATCGCGTCATATTAATTATTTGAGTCTCCCTGACGTTTCGGTACCTTTACAGATACCGTTGTTAAAGGTTGAGTCAAATTAATATACGCGATGTAATCCGTTTAATTTGTTTTATTTAAAGGCTGAAAACTAATACGGATTTATTTATTTAATCAAAAAGTTAACAATAAAACAAATAACTAGGTAAAGCTTATTAAGAGGCCTTATTCCTTTTAAAATGCTGATTGTTTTAGACATTTTCTCTATGATCAAACATGTTTCTTAACATATTCTTGATGTTACTTCCTAGAACAGGGCTATTGGGATTTATTGGTATATATTTAAAACTTGCAGTTAAAATTTTTCATTGATAACTTTTGTTTCAAAAACTACTCGAAATTGACAAAATTCACGCGGGAAATTAGTTTTTTCAACTTATTTTCGACTGCACGCAATGAAAGCATGAAATAGCTATGTTACTACCTAGAACTCGGGGAAAAGTATTATTTACTTCAAAAAGTTGGTTGAAATTATCAATATATTTGTCATAATATGAATAATTAATAAATTTTAAAAGGAATAAGGCCTCTACCGGGGTTATCTAATCAAAAAGTCCACCCGAGTCATTTCCGGTGCAAAAGTACCCAACACGAGCGCTGAAGAGGTCTGCCTCTTCTTCTTCGGCCGTGTGTTGTGTGGTTGTGTCTATCGTGGTAACGCGGACTTTGCTGCAGGCAGAACAACAACAGTGCAGGAACAAGAACAGTGCAGAAAAGGGCTGCAGAACCGGTGTGAACCCGTTCACAAGGATCTGCCGAAACCGGCTCCTCGGGAGTCAAAATGTGACAAGGATGGCTTCATCAAGGTGGAAAGGAGGAAGAAGCCGGCTTGCCGAAATCAGTGCGGTACCGCACCGACTGGGCCCAAACACCTGCTGCGTCCCGCCCTGCCGACGACGCAATTGTATGTGTCCCGTCTACATTACTCTACGAAGGCCGAGGAGATCGTAGAGTATGTACGTGTGAAGACCGGAATTATCCTGAGGGTCGTGAAGTTGGAGTCTCGCCACAAAGTGAATTTTAATTCTTATGTGTTGGGGGTTCCAGCTGACCAACTAACGACCTTCATGAAGGAAGAATTTTGGCCGAAAGGTGTTTTATTCCGGCGTTTCCGTGGTCGGCTATCCAACACCATGGACTCAACTCAACACATCGTGACCTAGTTATTTTAATATTTAATATGTATGTTAGATTGTAAGGTATTTATCTATGGGCCTTTAATGCCTGAAATAAACGTATTATTATTATTATTATTTGGACCAAAAATTACTCAAAACAAATATAAAAAAAAAACATAATAGCGCGATGCAGTATCGTCTCTTGTTTTGTATGGGCGCGCAGCGCCATGCTGCGGCTTCCATCATCGCGCCGAGATGGCTACACTTTTAACCAATTTCGGTACAGGGATACCTGGACATCCAAAGATGGTTATAGGATACCTTTGCCCGACTAATGTTTCTATGGAGAGGGGTCATGATTTCAGGACAGATCTTAATAGCGTAATGTAGGATCGTCACTTGTTTTGTATGGGCGCGCGGCGCCACGACAGTTAAGAGCCATCTGTTGGGCATTATTTCCTTTGTCCTCGCATCACGCCGTAGCGGCTCGACAAATGTTAACCAATCTCGGTACAGGGATAGCTGGACATCCAACTATGGTTATAGGATACTTTTTACCTTAAATAATAAAGTTTTATACGGATTAGGACACCTTCTAGTATAATAAAGAGGAAGGTTTCGGTATACACCGTAGCAAGGAAGGCAATGCATTTTTAATGTAATAGGGCTTCGCAAAACAACTGTTGCTATTTCCGTCGACGAATCCCAGTGGAACACCCATGGAAATAGAACCCCTTGGTATATCTCGAGGCCAACGCTAATAAGTGGGTATCGGAAGGCAATAGCTTTCCTGAATTACTGATGCATCGATCTTTACTAAAGCAGTAACGGTTGCTAGCGTAAACCAAATGTGATAGTTAAATTTTAATGCTTTTGCATGGTTTCGGTGGTCTAATAGGTAAAGACTCCCGTGGTGGCTCGGAACCTATTGGAAACACCCGAGGCATTAAATTGCGGGGCAGATTTTAACATGTATAATCCTCCACAAACATAAATAAAATAACATAATAGGTACCTAAGTACCTACGTATGTTGTCTTTTAGTTGCCTGATGATAAACATGTGGCCAACCCACAAACGAAAGTAAATAAGACAAAATTAAAGTTATGATTTTTTTCTGGAATCAAATATGGAAAATGTTCAAGGCTGCATGTCAACTGCAACGGAGCGGAGCGGAGATGTGAAATTGGACCAATCACATTTCGCAGATTCAAATCCTTTTACGCTTCACAAACACGCAGCCTGATTGGTTCATTTTCTTCGCTCCGTTTCGCTTTATATTAAGTTACGACTCTGTAAGGCCACCAAATTATGTATCTTTAATGCCACCAAGCTGTCAGCAAATGCGAGGGTTCATTCAAAACATCCCCGCCAGTAAAGAGGTTAATAGCCGTGTTAAAGTTAACTGCCGCGTATGAAGGCTTTGCGCGTTTGCTACTTTGTCAGGGTTTATTTTGTCCTTGTATCTGAAATGGGGATACATAAAAGTATCTATATAGGTATATGTTTAGTGTATACGACATATGAAATACATTTGTGTAGAAAAAGGACATACAATTTTAAGCCTAATCTTCCATTTAACACTTTCACGGACTTTGTCGAGATACGCAAATTATTATCCTCGCCATGCGGCACCACGTCTGTGGACGGCGATGGCGGTATGTTGTTACTTGTGTACGTATGTACGTACGTTCCACGTATGTTGTTACTTATTATAATGTTAGAACGATTTTTTGCGTGTTTTCTAAGCAGATCGTTTCATTACCATAATCCTAAGAATTAAGCAATCATTCACTGTCAGATTTTAAACGGGATACATCGGATATTCGACAGATATTAGACCGCGTCTTGTATATTCGATACACCAAATAAGATTACTGTAATTCACAGGCAAGATCATTAATTTTCAACTGTAAAAAAGTTTGTTTCTGAACGCTTTAACATTTTACTGTCGAGTTGACCTCAATAACAATAAAACGGTTTAAAAATCAATAATCAATGTATGTATGTAGCGTATGAAAGTAACTCCAGGCTACTTATAATAATAACCACTCAAGCCACTTAATGAAAACAACAAGCCACCTCTTCGTTTTTGGTGGCAAAACATAACTATACGTAACTTGCCACCAAAACCATTCGGTCACTCAGTCACCTGTGGATCGACAATGAAAAACTGTGATGTCCTATAAATATAAAATAAAATATAAATATCGGACAACCGCACACAAATCGATCTACCTAGTCCCAAATTAAGTTCAAGAAGGCTTGTGTTATGGGTACTAGACGACGATATACGTACTTATATAGATAAATATATACTTAAATACATAGAACAACCATGACCCAAGCACAAATATTCGAGTTCATCACACAAATATTTGCCCCGGCCGGGATTCGAACCCGGGACCGCCGGCTCAGTAGGCAGGTGTCTACAAACCGAGCCAAACGTGTCGTCAAATGTCCTATATGAGTATGACCACTACTACCTACGGCTTGCCGACACGAATATTTTGAAGTTGGTTAGAGTACGTTGTACGCTACGCAGAGGGTATGCTTGCGATACTCTTTTTAGGGTTCCGTATCCAAAGGGAAAAAACGAGACCCTATTACTAAGCCTCCGCTGTCCGTCTGTACGTCTGTCACCAGGCTGTATCTCATGAACCGATGATAGCTGGACAGCTGAAATTTTCACAGATGATGTATTTCTGTTGCCGTTATAACTACAAATACAAAAAAAAAACAGAATAAAATAAATATTTAAGGGGGATACAACAAACGTGATCGGTTTCGTTAACTTTGCACCTCATTTGTATCCGGCGCCATACATACCAAGTGCAATCTTAACTTAAACCATTAAGATGGGATAAGTATTTGTACGGAACCCTCGGTGCGCTAGTCAGACTCGCATTTGGCCGGTTTTTTCTATATAAATCCAGTACCGGAACCGGGAATTCCTGATTCTCGCCATACAAAATCAGAATGAACATTCCCTAGCTGGGTCAATTGTTAGATTTTAGTGCGTGTCTTTCCGGTGGAAATGTGCGAAATTAAGGATTTCCAGAGCCTAATTTTCTGATTAAATGCCTGTGAAAATAAAGAACGTTCCCTCTTCTATAATCCGATGTATGCAATAGCAACATAACTTAAATTCATACAAGCTCTTAACTTTTGACCACCGAAGGGACGAATTTTGGTTTTTGAACTGACAATGACCCAGCTACGCTTCCCGAGTCGTGTCGGCCATCTTCAGTGTCGTGGCGTGCCTGACAGTTTGACAGGCATGAGTGACGGGACGTCATGGTCTTGACGAGTGAGTTTAGGAACTTCCATTCCTCAGAAAGAGGTGGGCTATAAGGTTTTTCTAGAACCCACGAGGAACGAGGGAGGAAAACTTAGAGAGATTATTTTTTTGTTTTCTTTTTACACAACTTAATCAGTTTTCCAGAAATCAAAATTATCTGTTATTATAAGTATACCGGGTCAATGTCGAGCCAAGTCCTATGTGGTTTTTTTTTGTCAAACACGCGTATTGCGTTTTCGGGTCATACACAGTTCAAAAAACAAAAGTCGTCCCTCCGGTGGTCAAAAGTTAAGAGCTCGTTTGACGAGGGAACGTTCTTTATTCTCATATGAGTTTAATCAGAAAATAAGGCCCTGGAATCCTTAAATTCGCTTATGTCCACAGGAAAGACTTGAACCTAAATCTGAGTATGACCCTTTCCGCAACTTATAAAGCTAATCGTCGTCGGAATATAAATCCATACTAATATTATAAATGCGAAAATGTGTCTGTCTGTCTGTCTGTTACCTCTTCACGCTTAAACCCCTGAACTGATTTAGATGAAATTTGGTATATCCATACTAATCCATACTAATATTATAAATGCGAAAGTGTGTCTGTCTATCTGTTACCTCTTCACGCTTAAACCGCTGAACCGATTTAGATGAAATTTGGTATATAGATAGTTTCAGTCCCGGGGAAGGACATAGGATATTTTCATCCCGAATAAATTTAGTGTTCCCGTGGGATGAGCGGGTAACACCGCGGGGCTTAGCTTGTAACTAATATACGCGACGCGAAGTATCTGTTCAGTTAAAGGTAAGTCGCAGGACCCGACTAAAAAAACGTTTCTTTTTCTATAGTAAGTACCTACCTACCTTATATTTTTTTGCAAATATCATCATCAAATAAATATAGGCAAGCAAGCGATCAAGTAAAACCAGGCTTGCACTAAAGATCGATCAGACCAAAAGGTCTACCAGATAATTTTCAGAAACGTACATAACCTTTCCATCACGGTATGGGTATCGATTTGTTTTTGCAAGGCTGCGGGGCACATCCCAAGCAAATAAGGTCAAAATGTAGGCAAGATGGAAGGTCCCAACCTTGACATGGCGCAGTGTACTTGAGGCTCTTACATTCACTTTAAAATTGCTGTGGGATACTTCTATGAAATATATGTGAAAATAAATTAAATAAATATCGGACAACTTTACACAAATCGATCAAGTTCCACAGTAAGCTCTAGAAAAGGCTATAAAAAAATTACCAATAAAATGGGTTGTACCCACTACACTCAATTGAGTTTGCACCTGAATCTTCTGGTAGAGAATGCCTAAAGGCATTAAGTCCGCCATTTGTACCTTTTTTTGTATTGTGCAATAAAGTTAAATATAAATAAATCTTATGGCGCTAGTTAGGAACGACGCCCCCCATACATGGGAAGGCAAAACTGATCAGGCCGATGTGATTGAATCGCTTCAGTTCAGTCCATCCGGCCGCCGTAAAGCGTGGTGACCTTAAGGCCGTTTCATTCATACACGGTACGGATTTAAGTCCGATCAGATGGAACTGACGGTAAACCTGGTCATGTATGGGGGCTTTTGTCCACGCGTGAGGAGCCGCGGGCACAGCTTATATTAATACTTATACGCGATATAATCAGTTTAAATTGTTTTATTTAAATGTAGGTAGCTGATTGCAACTTAAGATTTAATAACCTGCAGTAATTCAGGACAAAACGACGACAAAAATTACATCCCTGAGTTTTTTTCTTTATTTAAAGAGCTTTGTCACTAACGATGCAGCTCTTCACTTGTTATTTTCCTATCGTAATCACAGTCTAATAATTATAAAGGCGAAAGTTTGTAAGTGTGTTTTACGAGTATGTTTGTTACTTCTTCACGCTGAAACGGCTGGACTAATATTGATGAAAATTGGCATGGATGAAGCTGATATCCTGAATTAACACATAGGCTACTTTTTATTTGACAAACCGCGGGCAGCATCGCATAGTAGTATCATAATAATAAGCTCTAGATTCAAATAACTCTAAATTTTCTTGTGTAACGCATAATTAAATATTTATTTTACCATAATTAAAAACTCGAAAGTGAATAACAGATAGTAATATGTTAGCCTAGAAGTAAAATAACATATTGATATTAGGTACGTAAATCATATTAAGCAAAAGCTTAGAATAAAAAAACTAGTAGGAAAAGAATATCCAAATACGCCTAGCAAATGAAAACACGAAGTAAAAATTGAAACTTACGGGAAACAATTCATAGTTTTCTTAAACACAACGTATGTATATTTTATTTTACTAAGTAATTTACAAAATTATACTTTAATATTGAGTTAAATTATTTAATACGGAATCCTTTTTTGAGTGATTGTAAAATTTCATGACGCATTTTCTTATACGCAATGATAAGATGGTGTAAAATGGTTGATAAGGAAAATCAAAACTCATCATTTTCACACAATAGGTATGATAACTAGGATATGAAACTTAAACAAAAAACGTTATTAATAAAAATGTCTACTTACATAAATACATTAATTTCAGAAAAACAGCACACGTAGAGTCGAACATTTTGAAAAACTTAAGTACAACAGGATAAGCCATTCTGGTATCCTTAACTACGGATCACTAGACACAATTCTTGTACCATTTAATCGGCTGAGACCACACGCGGTCCCTCGCAGTTCTGGCTGAATCAGCCTGTTCGACAAGACCTTTGCCTTAATTTTTAGTTTTTATACTGAGCTGCCGCGGCCTCCATTTTGTGACGTCAGAATAAAATCGATTCTTGTACGCATGCTCCATCCCTCTCCTTGGCCCCGTTGCGCTGGCATTGGAAACCATTTTATAGCTAGTTTGGGTGAGTTTAGGACCGCCATATTTTTCATGAATGAATTTCATTCATTTGTTATTTTTAGGGGGTTATTCCCGCCTGTTACCACCAATTTGTTACCACTGGTAACTGTTGGGATTTTTTTTCCCACCTTTTACCAGGGGGTAACTACTGGGAATAAAATTCCCACATGTTACCACCAATTTGTTACCACTGGTAACAGCTGGGATTTTTTTTTCCCACCTTTTACCAGTGGGAACTACTGGGAATACAAATTCTCAGCTGTTACCACTAAAATTAATTGGTGGTAACTACTGGGATTTTTTTTCCCAGTTGTTACCCCCTAGTAAAAGATGGGAAAAGAATCCCATTAGTTACCACCAAATTATTTATAATTTTAATTTTGGGAATAAAATGTTTTCAAAATAGTGAAATTAGCAAAAATACGTATCTAATATTACTGCAATACGACACGATACTGTGGGACAAAATAGACTTTCATAAACATAAACGTCTAAGTAATCTGTTTTTATTTGGTATTCGATTCGGTCTGGTGGGAGAAGTAACTTACACATTGTATTTCACGTGGTGTTTTAACTGAATCGCAATCCCTTTTTAGTTATTCTAACTTAAATTTATTTGAAAATATTACAAATGTGCCTATCATAAGTGTTAATCTTCAATTACACGTATATTAAACTTTATAAATACGATGAATTTGAAATAAAGATGAGTTTAGTAACCTAAGCCGTAAACCATATTGAAAAGTACGCACTGTCGAAATCGGATCGAAAATCGGTTTTTGTAGATATAACTTCAAGATTTCTGTTTTTGCTTGAAATGGATTTGACTTTCTGGAAAGATTCTGTTAAGAAACTACTAAGTTATAACTTTTTACGTGAAATATGTATGAAACTGAAGTAAATAATCGGGATACATATTTATAATACCACAAGGTTAACCGCTTAGGAGTCAAAGATGGTTGTAGTACTAATTATTAATAGTTCTTTACAACACATTTCTGCGGTTTTATATCGTTAAATGGTTACTCTAAGTTTTTAACTCGTGTCTATTATAAATAATAGGTAAAATATCAGACAACCTTTTTAGTAAACGCCTGTAATACTTACGTAATAAATCAAAAAACTACAAATAATTGGGACTTTAAACTTAGTGTTGTAAAATCAATAAAAGGTACTGCGAGTATTTAACGCCTAACTTTGCGGAGATATTCTGAAAAAAAAAACATATCAGCTAAGACCAGAACTGCTTGCGGCGGGTAGGTTGAGTGATATCATTGATAGATGTATCGCCACCAATGGCACTGCTGAATGGACTGCTTTACTAACTTTTGCATATACGGCACTCAGGGCACCAGAAACGACAGCGGAGGGTAACCTTACTGCCAAGGTAAAGCGAAATGTCGATTCAGCGGGGGTCGACGGTCTCTTGAGTTTTGGTGGATCAGGAAAGGTGGCCCCAAGGGCACCCTCGGTAGTTAGGACAATACAGTCTAAAGTGTTTGAGGGGGACCTGAGAGGGGCCGTCCGGGTGCTTATGTCGGAAGATGGAGTGGCGCCACAAAGTCCGGAGACACTTGCCAATCTACAATCAAAGCATCCGGCCCCATCTCGGCCTTTGCAGCTTCCACTGGAGCCGGACCGATCCATCCCTTCATATAGTGCGGAGGCTGAACATGTTGCGGGGGCTATTGCGTCCTTTAACAGTAGTTCTGCGGCTGGGTTAGATGGCATTCGGCCTGTACATTTAAAAGAGCTGACGTCTGGGTCGGCTGGTGATAGCTGATCTCGCTTACTTGGTTCCCTGACTAAACTCTGCAATTTCTTACTTAGTGGTCAGGTAAATCCTGAAGTATGCCCATATATTTACGGAGCCTCGTTGTGTGCGTTATCTAAAAAAGATGGGGGTTTAAGACCTATAGCAGTTGGCAGCGTGTTTCGTCGGTTGACCGCTAAATTGGGGTGTCAGGCTGTGAGGGAGGAGATGGCTGCCTACTTGCGACCGTGTCAGTTGGGGTTTGGGACGAAGCTGGGATGTGAGGCTGCCATTCACGCCACACGGGCCTTTTCTTTAAATTCTGACAACGCAGATGGTGTCATCATAAATTGGACATTAAAAATGCGTTTAACTCCATCGAACGCGATGTCTTGCTTTGTGAAGTCAGAGAGAGGGTGCCTTCCCTTTATCCATTCCTCTTCCAGGTATACTCGTCACCTTCTAATCTTTTCTGCAACGAGTCACTAATACTCTCCCAGGTTAGGGCGCAGCAGGGGGACCCACTTGGTCCACTGGCCTTTAGCCTGGCCATCCAGAAGATCATATCGGAGCTGCAGGCTCCTTTGAATGTCTGGTACCTGGATGACGGCACCCTTGGTGGAAAGCCAGAGGTGGTATTGCGAGATCTTAATACCATCCTTCCTCGATTCAAGGAGCTGGGTCTGGAGGTTAACAGTGCCAAGTGCGAATTCTTCCCTTGCAGTGCCGCATCCTGTGGGTCCTTCGCTTCTTTTAACTCTCTGTTTCCTGGCCTCAGGATGTTATCGACGCAAACGTTTAACCTCCTGGGGTCGCCTATTTTCCCTGAAGCTATTTCTGACGCTTTCTCGTTGAGGAGGCGGATTCTTCGGACAAGGCTTAAAGATCTCTCGGCTCACGTTGCTCTCACTTTGTTACGATCTTGTTTCGCAGTTCCCAAGCTCATGTACTTTCTGCGCACTGTGCCGGCTTGGTTGCATCACGGGGATGTTGACTCCTTTGACCCTGTGTTGAGGGAGACATTAGAGTCAATCTTGAATGTTTCCTTCAATTCAGATCAATGGGATCTTGCGTCTCTCCCTATTCGGAGTGGTGGCTTGGGGATCTGGCATGCGCGGGACATCAGTTCCGGCTTTCTTGGCATCGGCGTGTGGTGTTGTGGACCTTGTGACTGATATATTGGCCGTGGAAGGTGACAAGGCAACCATACCGTATGCGTCTGATGCCCGGGATGCTTGGATGGCTCTCAACCCGAATAGTAGTGCGGCTGAAAGGCCGGACCGCCAGCGCTTGTGGGACGACGCAGGGGTGGCGCGGATACTGTGCTCTCTTGTCGATGGCGCGGAGGGGGTGGATAGGGCAAGGTTGAGAGCCGTGTCGAAGCCGGAGTCTGGGGCGTGGCTCTCCGCCTGGGCTGCGATGTTTGTGAACCACATTTATGCATCTGCGGTACCAGGGTGGAGAGAAACGGGCACCATGCGTTGAGTTGCTGTCGTTGCGCGGGGAGATTCTCGCGCCATCACGCTCTGAACGACATCGTGTGGAGGGCGCTAGTGTCAGCCAACATACCATGTGTTCTGGAGCCTTCAGGGTTGAGTAGGTCGAATGGGAAAAGGCCGGATGGTTTGACCTTGGTGCCGTGGCAGAAGGGCAAGTGCCTGCTGTGGGACGCAACATGCGTCAGCACTTTCGCTGCCTCGCACCTGGGTCGTACCATCTGTGCGGCCGGAGCGGCGGCCGAGACGGCTGCCCTTAGAAAGCGGGGCAAGTACTCCGCCCTAACAATTTACTTATTTGTCCCTCTCGCGGGGGAGACAACTGGCTGCTGGTGCTCAGAAGCCAGAACGTTCTTGGCGGAAGTCGGGCGCCGTCTGCGGGAGAGAGGTCATGACCCCCGCGCCGGTTCATTCCTGTTGCAAAGGCAGTCGATTGCGATTCAACGCGGTAATGCAGCGAGCGTGATGGGCACCTTTGCTCCCGGAATGACTCAGGGCGGGTTATTTGATTAATACCTACTTATTAGGGTTGTGTTAGGTTAAGTGACTATACCTATTGACATTTTGTGTTATTTTTGAATAAAGAATTTGAGTTTGGTAATGGTGGTCACTACTGGGATTATTTTCCCATCTTTTTCCAGCGGGAACTACTGGGAATACGAATTCTCAGCTGTTACCACTAAAATTAATTGGTGGTAACTACTGGGATTTTTTTTCCCAATTGTTACCACTGGGAACAGGTGGGAAAAAAAATCCCAGTAGTTACCACCAATTAATTTTAGTGGTAACAGCTGAGAATTCGTATTCCCAGCAGTTCCCAGTGGTAAAAGGTGGGAAAAATAATCCCAGCTGTTACCAGTGGTAACAAATTGGTGGTAACAGGTGGGAATAACCCTTTTTAGGTTATCGTCCATCTATAATTAGGCGTTTCGCTGATATGTATGTTAAGTTGAAATGGGTAAAGTAACGGTCGTTTAGGTGTCGTGGCGATACTTTTGGACCATTAATTCTGGTCGCCTGTTGCTTTCTATTGTACAATGCGTTTGATTCTATTGTGGCTGCTTTTCAATCTATTATACGCTATACAATGAAGCAGTTTTACGCTTTATTAGTACGATATTGTACTCATAACAGTCATAATCATAATTGTACTAAAGGATATCGCTTATCATTTATCAAAAACAAAAAATAATGATAATTTCCTTATAGATAATCGCACCACACGATTACGTCCATTAGTGGTATGATTTTGTCGAGTATGTATAAAATTAGGGCTGCCATACGTTCGGGCTTCCCCGGGAAAATCCGGACACTTTTTATGTGGAGGAAGTAAAGTGATTGTTTTTTTTAATAAATAATTTTCAGACACTTCCGGGGAAAAATGCTATTTAAGCCAAGTGTCCGGGTTTTTTTAAGTCTGTCCGGGTTCCGCGAACCTACACATTTTATCGTATTCAACACACATATGAGCTTCCTGAAGCTTCAACCGTGCCAGTTTGTTATCTTACGGGCCAGCCACGACTTTACGCGGCAGCGGTGAGCGGTACGTGTACGTGTGTCTCGCTCACTCGTATGGCCGCGGTCGGATCTCTCGCTCGACCGCCCGCCGCGCCGCTTGCCGCCGAATTCGTGGCATCTCCGTTAGAGTGGCGACTAGTATAAAGTAGTAACCACAGAACACACAACTATACTTATATTTTTTATTTGATTATACAGACTAGTTTTAAAAATATTAAAAAAAAGGTAAAAGCAACGTCGTATCAGCATCAGCACTCAAAGGACGTCACCTTGTAGAAAAATTTACAATCGCAACCTACCCAAAGAGATTTTTTTAAATCGCAACCTACAAAAAGAACATTGGTACAATTTCCATACTAAATCTGCCTTGTAGTAGTCCAACTGTTATGATATGATTTTCTGCGCTGTGACCTCCTTGTCGCCTACGCTCTTGAAACCACTCAATTATTAGGTACTATGAAAATTTAACAGATGCCACGCTTGAAGCCTTTAATGATTACTGTTTGTCATTTACGAGTATTTGTTGATAAAGTAGTTTACGTGAGGTTTGGCACCGACTTCAAAAGGTGATTCAAATATTATCTGTACATGAACTGGTTATTTTTGGCGTTTCAGTTTCGTTTGAAGCCGGTCCTTTTTTTGTTAAAAACATTTTATATTTATTTTTTAATGATTCAAATAAAATACATTAGCGGAGTGATTGAGGAGGTCTTGTTTGCATGCATCTCGTTTGAATTATCCCCTAACTCCTAACCGCTAAGGAGTTATACCTTCCATCATCAGCTCAGCATAGGAAGACGATGACTATCAGACGCAAATTAAAAAGTTGTTCATGCAAGATTATACATACCTACATACGGGTCAAACTTAGAACCTCCCTTTTTTGAAGTCGGTTAAAATACAAAACCCTTCTCCTAATAAGTGTCACAAACACTTTGGGCGTGTGCACAAATCACGTGAGGTTTTTTCGGCTACTTTTTGACCCCCCCTCCCCCCTGGTGATATTTGGTGAGGTTCTTTGCTAACCCCCCCTCCCCCTTACTACCTCACGTGTATTTTTTTCCGCCAAAATTTCGTAAAAGAGACTCGCTATTTTGAGGTACCTATTTAACAAGTCAAGACTTATTTTTAACATAACCGAGAAAAAAATATCGACTTTTTCTTAGTTCGTTCACTGTAGAAAAAATACACGTGAGGTCTCCTTTACCCCCCCTCCCCCAACGTGATATTTCGTGATTATTTCGTGACCCCCCTCCCCCCTATGGAACCTCACGTGATTTGTGCACAAGCCCTTTTCTGAAAACCGCATCAAAATCGGTTCAGCCAAACGGGAGATAATCGCGGACAAACCTACAGGTCAAACTGAGAACCTCCTTTTTAATTTGAACTCGGTTAAAATGAAATGTTGTCGATTCTTCCAAGCATGACTGCTTATAAATTTCCTTCACCTATACGGGGTGATCAATCCAAATGGGTCAGTGGGGAGAAGTTAGAAACTATAAGAGATAGGGAAATCTGTTCTTACGTCGATTTAATAAAATTAATTAATTAAATGAAATAAAATTATATAAATTAAATTGCCTATTTCGTCAATTCCATTGATATATTAGAACTAGAGTATAAGGCCTACAATTTCTCTGCTTTGCCTGGTTGACTGGTAGAGAATGCCTCATGGCATTAAGTCCGCCTTTTGTACGTTAAGTTTTTCTTTTGTGCAATAAAGTTTAAATAAATAAATATATTTAATAAAAACTGCATTCTTTTTTTTTATAAATCTCATACATAACTGGGAATCAACCTGGTTAAAATTCTGTAAGTAATCGCATGTCGCATTGTAAAGTTCTTTATATTATATGACATTTATAATAAAATAATAATGCAGTTTTTATTCAATCTAAAATCGAAGCCATGGTTCCTAAGAACAGATTTCCCTATCTCTTATAGTTTCTAACTTCTCCCCACTGACCCATTTGGATTGATCTCCCTGTATATACAAGTTATCCACCTCCTAATCCCACTAATGGATTTACACAATAAAAAACAAATGAGGGTCTGCTGTATCTCCCTCAGCAGAAATTAAGGGATGAAGATAAAATATTTATGTGCGTATCTGTTTTTTATATGTTTGCGCTTAATTTTTTATTATAAAAGTGCTTTTGGAATTTACTACTTACCAGTTTGATATTACTTATTTACCTTATGTAGGTACTCGTACAACTGAGACCACGGCGTGTGCAATTCCGCCGAAACGTTCGATTATGAAGGTAAATAAGTTACTTATTCGCGATAGACCCGTTCGCGTTATAATGTGTATTGTTAATTATTACAAACCGCGAGAGTACATAAAGTGTCATATTATCCTACAGAAAATGTTAGCAACAATTTAGTACTCGTAGTAGGTACTCACCCTTTATAAGTACCTAATTCTTACCTACTTAACTAACTCACTTTACTTGAACTTAACTCAAATTGCGATTGTATTCTTTGTCTTTTTTATATGCCTATTACTTAGAAATATTATTTGGAAAAATAAAAAAATTATAAATTCTGAGTTCATGGTCAGATGCATCAGGGTAACAAAATACAGGTAAAACACAAATAACGCCAATATTAATTATTAATATGACAATGGCGAAAGTTTGTATGTTTGTTACTTCTTCATGCTCAAATGGCTGAACCAATTTCGATAAGGATATTAGGCTACTTTTTACTCCGATTTTTTTTATTTACCATGGTAACACCGCGAGGCTTAGCTAGTTATAAATACTGGAACTTTTTGTTGGCACCTTTTATCCATTAATAAATAAATAAATATTAAGGAACAATCATAATTATACAAATCGACTTTAGTAACAAACTAAGCAAAACTTGTACTATGGGTACTAGACGACGATATACGAGTACATAATTAATATATATAAATACATATATAGATAACATTCGGAGCTACTGAGCCGACGGTCCTGGGTTCGAATCCCGGCAAGTGCAAATATGTGTGTGATGAACTCGAGAATGTGTTTAGGTCATGGATGTTTTCTATGTATTCAAGTATATATTCATCTATATACGTATCAAATACGTATGTATATAGTCGTTTAGTACTCATAACACAAACTTACTACCTACGACTTACTTTTGAGACTAAGGTCGATTTGTGTGAGGTTATCCATATTTATTATTTACTAGCCGCGCTACGTGGTGTTACCCCTCATCCCATGGGAACATTTTTTTTATTCGGGATAAAAAGTTGCCTATGTGTTAATCCAGGGTGTCAGCTACTTCCATACCAAAATTTATCAAAATTCGTCCAGCTGTTTGATTGTGAAGAAGTAACAAACAAACACACAAACACAAATTTATATTATTAGTGTGATTTATTTACTGTCTAAAGCTAGAGACAGAAGCCGATACTTTTGGATTGCGTGTAAATGCATCCAAGACTGAGTACCTTGCAAGCTTGCAACAGCCAAGCAGCCTGGACGGCCACAAAACGATCACAGAATAGATCAGACAAGGGCTTATGCACACATCACGTGAGGTTTTTTCGGCTACTTTTTGATCCCCCCTCCCCCCTGGTGATATTTGGTGAGGTTCTTTGCTAACCCCCCCTCCCCCTCACTACCTCACGTGTATTTTATTTCCGCCAAAATTTCGTAAAATAGACTCGCTATTTTGAAGTATTTAACAAATGAAGACTTATTTTTAACAAAACTGAGAAAAAAATATCGACTTTTTCTTAGTTTGTTCACTGTGGAAAAATACACGTGAGGTCTCCATATACCCCCCCTCTCCCCCAACGTGATATAATCATGATTTTTTTTTCGTGCACAAGCCCCAACATAAAATAGGTCACGGATATATGCCATAAATGTTACTAGGTATGTGCAAATCTTTTAGATTCTAAGCTGCTTAGCGTGAAATCAAAGCTCACCATCAATCACACCATCATCAGACCTCTTGTGACTTACGCGTGCGAAACGTGTAACATAACTAGGGCTGCCATCCGTTCGGGTTTCCCCGGATTAGTCCTTAGTTTGGAGGCCGTCCGGGGGGTTTTCAAAGTGTCAAGTGGTCAAAAATAAAGCGATTTTTTTTAATAATATTATTGTCGGACACGTCCGACAAAAAATGCGATTTACGTAAAATGTATGGGTTTTTTTTTTTCTCGAGTTCGGCGAATTTAGAGATGGCAGCCCTAACCATAACCCAGAGAGACGAATATAACTTGAATGTTTGAAAGGAAAGTGCTGAAAAAAATCTATCTTCCCGTGAAAAAGAGAGTGGCGTGAGCGTGGCGTTACTTATCGTCAACGCATGAACCATGATCTAGACGCACTCATTGGGCACGACAATATGGTAAGGTTCTGTAAGTCGCAGCGACCGAGGTGGGCGCCGCCGGTCACACACAAGACACATGAGAGCCGCAAAGATAATGACAAGGTGAGAGGCAGCCCTAAAAAATGTTTCACTGACTGTGTGGAGGATGATTGGGAAGTTTATCAGCTGGAAGAATGCCAGGCATCGTGACAAAGTGATGGAAGATTGTGGAGGAAGCCAAGACTACAGAGGTTTGTAGCGCTCGCAGAGCAAGAAAAAAGATGATTTTGTATGAGCACATTAAAAAAAACTTTAATTATGAGATTGGAACATAAATGCATTCTCATAATTTTTTTAACCGTCTGCATAAAAGAAAAAGTTGTAAGTAAATGCGGCCGGGATTTCGGGAATCGTTTTATTGTCCATGTTTTTTTTTCATGACCACATTCGGATATCATGATCAGCTTCATGTGATAATGATAATAATATTATATGTTTGTTTTATAATGATGCGATTGATTTATGATTTATTTAAGTATTATTTTCTTTTACTAATATTTGCTTTTTTTTGGCATAGCAACAATAGTACAAGTTGTCAATTTGACATTTTTGGTTGAACTTCCTATATATATTTGAAATAAAATACCTTAAAAATCACTATAATACATTTAAAACATGTTTAAAACGAATTAACTAGTGTCTCAACTTTTAAGTGCGACAACACGCTAATCACGAAACGTCACCTCTGAGCAACATCAAAACGCTAATAACAACAAGTGCACGTGTGTCAATCACACAAGTTTGTTCATAATTTCTTGTAAATTTAACATAATTTGACTGAAATCAAGTAATGTTTCGTGTAACGTACCCTGAACCATTATTAAAATGTCACTAAATCCTTTGAACGGTAAGTTTTTCTTAAAGAACACTACATTCTAAAAACGCAACATGGGACCGCATTAACCCCGAAAATAAACACGTTTTTAAGGCATTATTGCGTTATTTAATTTATTGCCATTAATTACTTTATAATTTCAAGTAGAATCTTAAATTGTACTTTGAAGCAATGACCTTTTTGTTGCTTTTATGAGGGTTGTTATCATGTTTCTACGAATATTCTAGAGGGAAGGGAACTGAAATAAAATCAGGAACAGACTCTACCATAACTAGGCAAACATTAGTCTAAGCATAACCAAATAAAATAAACAATACTTCAAAGTACAATTACCTTTGAAAGTGTTTTTAATGTAAATTAATAAAAATAAAAACATTTTTCAGAACTTAAACGTCGTTTGAAAGACAATTCGATTGTCTTACCAAAACGCCTCTGCCTAGCCAGAAATGTGGTTCATTCCCACCACTTCCCCGCTGCCCCTAAGGAACGAGTGGTCGCGGAATGGCTGGACGGGCTGACAAAGCAAAACAGACTCTCCAGTGGAGAGCTGAAGAATGTCCTTGGATGGATCGGTGCTGGAGATGATTTAAGCAGCGAGTTGAAAACTAAACTGATACAGGTATGATACAGCTCATCATTTATAATTTATAAAGCAAAATGTGTAGTTTTACATCAAAAAATTAAAAACACATACCAGGATGTAATGAAATTCCAATGTCAAGTCTGCAAGACATGGCTCTTCAAAAGTTTCACAAACCGGTCAAATCAATCCAATGTCATGGCTCGTCAAAAGTATCATAAACCAGTCAGTTACTTGTGTTATAATGTGTGTTATAACAGGCTTTGAAATATCTACTCACCCGGCAAACCCTTCTTTCTGGGCATCTGCAGTAATGTATTATTACTACACAATCAATATCAGTATTTACTAATCACAAATCACAAATCTTGAATGCTAGACTGGTAAATGACAGACCAAAAGCCCTTAGGACTTTGTTAGTCTATCTGTTCTATTAGACTATAAAATCATATTTGGACCACAAACTGCTACATAAAAGAATGATGAAAAAGAAGAATAGTTTTCTTATTTGTATTGTCAGTGGGTATCCAGTGATTATTTCCTAAAGTTCCTCAAAAAATAAATTATATATTTGTTTTGCAGATTGTATCAGATTTTGTTAAAACTGACACACTAACATTTGAGGAAATCCAACCAATCCTCAATTTTATGGAAAATGAAAAGATGGCTAAATATGTCACGGAAAATATTGAAGAAAACCTGCTGATATCTGTTACACTACTACAGTCATTGAGAAACTGTACTGAGAACAAAGACACAGTGAACATTCTCATCAAAAGAATATTGAGCCACCTTATTAAAGATTACAAAGACTCTAAGAAAAAACTGGAATTTATCATAAAACTATTAGATGGAGAAAACTTAGAAACATTATTTGATATGCTCAACACAGACAACCGCAATTCTGTGATTGAATTATGTCAAATCATCCTATTTCCATTTAATAAGAAAACATTTTTTGTGAGCTTCTTACAAACTTTAGTAAGGAAAGATAATATAGACGAATTAATCGCCGAAAAAGGAGATAACATACAGTCAGTACTGAAAATCATGAACACATTTTTTGAATTTCCAAAAGGACGGACTTCAAAAGAATATAATTTCTTATGCAATTTTGTGGACGTTTTTGTAACATGCTTCAAGGGCGAACATCAACTAATATTTGCATTATACATAATGGTCACTTCATCACTAAACATGTCCCAAAAATACTTGAATCCAAACATGTCTATGCCGTCAATTGTGTTTGAAGAGAATGATGACAAAATCAAAAGAAGTATCTTTCTGAAATTCCTGGAGATATTACTACAAAATGAAGTTGATATCAGCGTCAGACTAACAGATACTTTTGGTGAGAAAATATCCAAAGTTGAGATCAAGAAAAACTTTACCGGCTTTCTGCAAGGAGTCATGATGGGTCTTTTGAAATTAGAAGGAAAACCTGATAGGACTACCATGAATATGATAACTGTAGCCTTGAAGTTGGATCCAGTATTAATAGAACAGAAATTGGATCAAATCCTACCGCCCATAATGGCAGCGAAGAAAAATAACTCAAGTACAATGGAAACTTATACATCTATGTTAAAATGCCTTCTTCAAACCCTATTTAAATTAAGTAGAGGTATATTATTCATAACCCAAATCCTACCAAACATAAAACTGATTTTGGAAGCTTGCAACCCTGAGCAATTTGAGTTGATACGAAAATTAAAAGAGGAAGCCTCTGATAAGATTAGAAGTAAGATAATTACAAGTAGTGACGTCATACCGCAGGAATGTGTAGACATGTATGGGAGATGGACAGCAGAATTGATGTTCAGGCAAAACAGCGAACTTCTAGTGTTGTTACAGAAAGATTTTCAATTACACTGTCTGATGATGTTGGAAGAAGGTTATGTCAGTAAGTATTGAAACCATTGATACAATGATCAAAGATCAAACAATAAAAAATTTAAATGCATAACCTGGAAGACGCCATGGGTCAGACCAGACCTCTGGATTTCCGGTGCAAGTGGCAACCACTCCACGACCCAAACACCATCCTATTCGAATTTTTCTTTATGCTTTGTGTGTTGATGTTTGCTTTGTTTATTTGAAAGGCTTTACACTTACACATTGTTATTCACGTGTTTCACAAATGATTATAAAGTATTGAAGCCTCTTTTTCAGCAGCAATATTTTATTAATATTTAACTTTTTAGTGAAACCACTTTATTAATGCGGCCACCTATTGGTTAATCAGCCTTATTTCTCTTAATTAGTAAATAACATTGTATCCTCAAAGTACTACTTTTTCTTTATAACCAAAACTAGACACTAGCGTGAACAATTTCAGCAGCTCAGCCTTCCAATTTGGTTCACCGCGCGTTCCTAGCTAGTCATAGTGTCGTGTCCGTCGATCGTGTCGCTACGCCCACCGCAATTTACACAAACAACCTATAAAATACAGTTCTCATACGGCTTTTGCGAAAACCAATAGAATGAACCATCTGCAAAGTTATATTTTATGATGAAAGTTGCATTTTACGTTAAAATGTGTTTACTCAATCAAGATGGATAAAAAGCCTTTAACCTCATAACCGCCCAGCCTTTTGACGGGAAACTGTGTCCCCGACGCCATGCTGGCAGCCAATATAGCATTGTATAGCGGCAAATGACGTCGTGGCGTCTGGGGCACAGCTTTCCTTCAACGTGATTTGCCGTCTTTGGCGATCAGAAGGTTTTTAAAGGAGTTTAATTATAAAAACATAAAACCACTTTATCAATTTCCAGGCCCATCAATCATAACTTTGTCAGAAGTGTTGGCGTCCATTTTGTCCAGTTTCTTCGAGAACAGCAAGATGGCGGACCATACAGTCCCCCGCCACGTCGCGGAGGAATTCTGGTCTTCATTCGGCAAGTTCGAAAGTGAATGTTTGAGGAAATTGGGAGAGTGCGTGCTGAAACTTAATTATGTGAGTGATATGTCTGTATTTTAGAAGGTTTTTTTAGATTCACTATGTTTTCAAAAAGCCGAAGTTAGCATACCATTTGTTACGTAAAGTGATTGGTCCATTTTGCTTCGGTAAAAGGACGTATCTTACTGTGACATCCGTATAAAGATACGACCTTTTACCGTAACACGGCAGCATTTTACACAGATCCGCTCCGGTAGACAGGCATCCTAAAACCACGCAACGCCGTCGCGTTTGGACTCGCATTTGAATGTAGGCGTGCAGACAATTTTTTTAGAGGATATCAATGCAATCGATTAAATCTTTTTTGGGATCAAATGTCTATATGGGACTAACTAGTAACTACATACACTTAGAGCCAAAACACATTTGGGCCTTTTTTCTAAAGTTGTACACCCCACTTTTTTTTTAATTTTCGATATTTTGGGTACTTTCTACTCAGAATCACGAGCTCTATCGATAGGGAGAAAAAAAAGTGTCCCAATGTTTTTTCGTTCCATTCCGTTACCATTTCCATATAACCTACTACAGCGGTAACGGAATGGAAAAACAAAAAACGTATGAATATTTTGGGACAGTTTTCTAAGGACTGCTCTAAAAATTTTTTTTTTTTTTTTTAATTTATTTATTTCAAAAAAGCATGGTACACATTTTATAACAAATTTCGCCAAACACGAAGTTTATTGGCGAGTACTGCACTCACTTTTTTAACATTAGTACCATTAAACTTAACTAGGACGCCTTTTAACGAAAACGATCCAATCCACACAAAAAAGATGATGTGAGCTTTACACTCAGGGTTCAAATTTTAAATTTCGTTTTGTGCGGTTTGGATCCTTATCCCTAAAATACGTTCACTTAAAGGAATGTGGGATGTGAAAGAGAAGAAGGACTTTGACTTGGGACAGGATAAAGGTTTAGGATGCTATTGCTCAGGAGAACAGGGGTAGAGACAATAGCAGCTCGGGAAGCCGGGGACGCGTACCCGAATACCTTACAACGCTCACCGGAAAGGTGATGAACGCCTACGGTACCCCTGACCTAATTCCTCCTTCCTCCTTCCTCCTTCCTTTAATTTGGCGAGATGAGCGTCTTAGGCATTGGTTTGCCACTCATCTAGGAGACGGATAACTCCGAAATTAAACCCGGTATCGGTAACTCCGTTAGGCGCGAGTAGGATACAATCCGAACAGCGGCAGTTATCTGCAACCTACCTGGTGGCTCTGCACGTATTGGCACGCCTTTCCTGCAGGTCAAGCTGGGGTGGTCGAGTGGGTGATGCAGGTCCTGGGCAACCCTGTGTCACCTAATAGCGTCCCAGGCGACGCAGCGTCTGTGGAGAGGACACTTCACCCACACCGTTTTGCGGTGTGGAGAACAACACGGGAAGCAACAGTTACCGGTTATAAGCCTGCGCATATGGGCGTAAGCGCAGGCGCCAGGGGTTACTTCCGACAGTGGGAGGATCCATCGTAGGTCCACTGACCAGTTACCGCCCGCTTTAAACTGGGCAGCCCCCAGTCAGTAAGGTACTGGTCCGCCCCGGCACCGCCTGTTCCTCTAGGGTGTTGGGAGCACAGGGTTTTGCCCGGAAAGCGATGCTGAGCTGTTTTACACCCGCGACCAAAAAGCAAACTATTAAAAAATCTAAAGCTTACGCTTCCATGCGCTTTGGTTCTTGGAATGTCCGAACATTGAGGACAGGTCTCTTGGATAACTTGGAGACTACAGAATACGCGAATGAACTGCGTAAAACAGCTATCGTTGACCTGGAACTGTCACGTCTGAATGTGTCCATCGCTGCGCTGCAGGAAACTAGGCTCCCCGATGAAGGCTCTTTGCGCGAACAAAATTACACCTTTTTTTGGAAAGGTAAGGGTTCAGACGAACATCGTGAACACGGCGTGGGCTTTGCAGTTTGTAACACTCTTTTGAGTGCCATTGAAACACCTCGAGGCATTTCGGAGCGTATTATGGTCTTACGTCTAAGTACAAAAAGCGGTTTTATCACTCTCATTTCCGCCTATGCTCCAACGCTTACCTCGACAGCAGAGTCAAAGGACGACTTTTACGATAAGCTGTGCACTGCTGTCAATAATGTACCATGTGGGGATCGGCTGCTTATTCTGGGAGACTTTAACGCTCGTGTAGGACAGGACAACACCTCATGGCCCGATTGTTTAGGTAATCACGGTATAGGGAAACAAAACGAAAATGGTCAACGCCTGCTAGAATTTTGTTCTAAGTACCTGCTGTGCGTTACCAATACATACTTCAAAGGCAAAACGATGCGTAAGGTTTCGTGGAAACATCCCCGATCGGGTCACTGGCACCAATTAGACCTTATCTTGACCAGAAGAATGTGCTTAAAAGAAGTCATCCACACAAGATCCTTCCACAGTGCACAATGCGACACCGACCACTCCCTAGTAGCGTGTAAGGTCAATCTGTCCGCTAAAAGAATTCACTCCTCTAAAACTCCCGGGAAGAAGAAATTGGATCTCACTAAAACCAAAGATCCTGAGTTAGTGGATTATTTTAGCTCCTTGGTGCAACAGAAAGTAACAACTTGGGACGTGGATGCGCCTATTGAATCGGAATGGAACTCCATTAAAGACCTTCTCACCAACTCAGCTAGTGAGATATTTGGGCTCGCCAAAAATAAGGCATCGGATTGGTTCTCTGATAATTTGCAACAGCTAAAGCCATTAATCGACTCTAAACGACAATACGCTTTGAACTTCCGTCTCAATCCTAGTGAAGCCACTCGCGCTGAGTTCTGCAGTGCCAAGGCGTTGCTTCAGCGTACATGTCGTGAGCTTGCAAACTCTTACTGGATAGAGTTGTGCAGAAGCATCCAAGACTGTGCTGCGAAAGGTAACTTTCGTGGTGTTTATGCTGGGATTAAGACAGCTCTTGGCCCTGTCCAAAACAAGACAGCCCCTCTGAAAGAGATTGATGGCACGATTATCACTGATAGTAGTCGTCAGCTTGGTCGGTGGGTGGAGCATTACACCGAGCTCTATTCTCGACCAGCCGAAATCAATCTGGTAGCCATGGACTTAATTCCGAACCTTCCCATCATGGCTGAACTTGACACCTTGCCCACAGTTAGAGACCTTCATGCCGCCGTGCTTAAGCTTAAGTGTGGCAAGAGTCCCGGGGAAGATGGTATCGTAACCGAAATCCTTAAACTTAAGTGCACATTACCTTTGCTCCATAATCTTTTAGGGAAGTGCTGGGAGCAGGAGATCTTGCCTCAGGAGATGCGCGATGCTAATATCACGACCTTATACAAAGGGAAAGGGGACCGCGGCGATTGTAACTGCTACCGTGGTATATCCCTTTTAAGCATCGTCGGCAAACTGTTTGCCAGAGTCATACTGACAAAACTGCAAAGTCTTGCCGAACGCGTGTATCCAGAGGCGCAGTGTGGCTTTCGATCCCAGCGCTCCACTATTGATATGATTTTCACTCTCCGGCAACTTCAGGAAAAGTGTCGTGAGCAAAACACACCCTTGGTGATCGCGTTTGTGGACCTTAATAAGGCCTTCGACACGGTCAGCAGGGAGGGGCTTTACGTGGCACTTGAGAAGATAGGATGTCCTCCGAAGCTACTGAAGCTTATAAAATCTTTTCACGATGGCATGAGGGGCTCCGTCGTCTTTAACGGTCAGACGTCCGACGCATTCGAGATGCGGAGAGGTGTTCGCCAAGGCTGCGTTTTGGCACCCACGCTATTCGGCATATTCTTCTCTCTGTTGCTGAAAGTCGCTTTTGGTGACACGCAACAGGGAGTTCACCTACACACAAGAGCAGACGGTAAATTGTTTAATATCAACCTCCTAAAGTCCCGTCGCCATCGTGTGGATCTCTTTATCGACAGCCTGCTCTTTGCCGACGACGCAGCCTTTGTTGCGAGATCTCCCCAGGAACTTCAGGTTCTTCTGGACAAATTCGCCTACGCTTGTGACTTGTTCTCCATGTCGATAAATACTAAGAAGACCGTAGTTTTAGCGCAGGGCTACTCGATCCAGCCGTCCATCTTGCTGGAGAGTGAGCCCTTAGAAGTCGTTGATAGGTTCTGTTATCTGGGGTCGTCTGTGTCGAGCAACCTATCCCTTGATGGGGAGGTCAATATTCGCATCGGCAAGGCGGCTACAACGTTCGGCAGGCTACGTACAAGGGTGTGGGATAATAACCATCTTACTATTAAGACCAAAATGTTTGTATACCAGACTTGTGTCTTAAGTACACTCTTGTACGGGGCTGAAACCTGGACGTCGTACGCTAACCATGAACGAAGACTCAACGTTTTTCACATGCGCTGTCTTCGAAGTATCCTCAACATCACATGGAAGGATAAGGTTACAAACGAGAGAGTGTTGGAGATTGCACAGCTTCCAAGCATCACCGCGCTACTCAAGCAGAGACGCTTGCGGTGGCTTGGGCATGTGCAACGCATGAGCAGCACGCGTTTGCCCAGGCGGACCATGTTGAGCCAAGTCGCATTCGAAAAGCGCAACGTAGGACGACCCATGCTACGATTTAAAGACTGTGTAAAGCGTGACATGGTCGCATTCGGCATCGACTGTAAGTCGTGGGAGGAACTAGCGTCGAACCGCGATGATTGGCGAATTGTTGTCGCGAAAGGTCGAGAAACCCACGATAACATGTGGTTTCAAGACTTGGCCAGAAAGCGTGCAAAAAGGCACAATTGCGACACTGCCTCCTCCGCGGCGGGGTCTTCATGGACATGTAGAAAATGTGGACGTGTGTGTTGCTCCCGGATAGGACTAAATAGTCACGAGAGGCGTTGTCTCTCGCAAACTGAAGCTGCTTAAATCATCTGTCAAGATGTATAAGGCCTTTAGTAGTAGTAGTACGTTCACTTAACCTTAAAAGTAGGTAGGTAACTATTTGCCAGACACTTTAGATTCTTTAGAATCAAACTAAGTAGGTAGGTAGTAACCATTACAGTAAGTGTTACACTAAGACAGGGCATCTAATAGTATCTTTTTTAATCTATTCTTAAAAATACCTTTAGTGGCGCATTCATCTTCCGGAAAGATAGAATTAAATATTCTGGGTATTAAATATTCTCTTTTCCTTTTACCATAATAATTATTTGCTTTTGGTTCCGTGTAGGTATGGCGTGACGTTACTCGTAGATTTCGAGTGTACACTCGGACAGTTTTATATTCAGTTCTTTTGAATTGTTCCGTTGCTAATATATATTTAATTTTTTCGTGGATTGGAAGAATATTTAGTTTTTTATATAAGTCCATGTAGTTATTACCCGCACAGCTGTTTTTGGTCTTTTTATCAACTATATTTTTTAGTTATAGTATTCAGAAATTACCGTCAAAGTTCAACAACAGAGCGCTAAAATCGCTCCATACATGTGACCTACAGTGACGTCATACGTCATTCTGTGGGTTGGGTACCAATATTTTGTATGGAGACAATAAGTAATTTGCCATTTTCACCGTGAAAAAGTGCGTGCGTTCATGGCTGTCATAGAATTATTGCTTTGTTAAATTATGAGAAATCTAAAAATAATTTCAAAATCTCTTGGATTTAAACAAAAAAATAAAATTACCGTAACTATTTTCAGAAAATATATATTTATTTTTTATTTTTTCCTTTGTTTGGAGCAAATTTTATTCATATAACTACAGTATGTTGTATAATTCAACACTAGTCAACACTCCTATTATCATTTTTCAGAACCCCACTCTGGCAAATTCCTTCTTGAAACTCTGCGTGAGTTCCTCCCGGCTGAAACTTCTTAATTTAAAGTATGGCAACATTAAAGTGGATATGGGAGCTGGCAACACCACTGCGGTGTTCGACTTCAGCCTAGTGTTGCCATGTTTGAGTGGGAAGCAGTGGGAAACGCTGGCTGGTAAGGTTGAGGAAGATGATTTGAAAATTCATTTGGTAAGTTTTTTTTTTATCTTTTACCTATTACTGGTCTTTTCTTGGCGTAATTTTATCCGACTGCGCAAAGGAGGGTATCAACCACCGCTTGTATGTATGTTTGTGTGTAAACAAAATTTAATATGGCGATATAAACACACTCCTCACTTCTCATTTTCCATTTCAAATTACCATTCAATATTGATTTAAGTACGTTATTAAGAAATTAAGTCATTTGTAAGAAAGAAAGTCGTTTGTCAGAAAAAAAAACGAAAATACTGACTTCAAAGAGATCTAGAGAGAGAGAGAGAAGAGAGAGAGAGAGTAGGAGATAATTAGACAATAAAATGCTGTCTGACTGTCTTGTATGTCTTAAACTTCTTTTTCCGCGGATGTTACTTTTAACCCCGAAAGAAAAGAGGGGTGTTATAAGTTTAACATGTGTATCTGTGTACTTCAGTATCTGTGTGTCTGTGGCATCATAGCTCCCAAACGGATGGACCAATCATCATCCTCCTAGCCTTTGTCCCATTTTTGAGAATGAATTCTCAATCGGGGTCGGCTACCTAAATCCCAAGATGTGGCGTAGGCACTAGTTTTTACGCAAGCGACTGCCATCTGACCTTCCAACCCAAAGGGGGAACTAGGCCTTATTGGGCTTAGGTGGTTTCCTCACGATGTTTTCCTTCACCGAAAAGCGAGTGGTAAATATCAAATGACATTCCGTACATAAGTTCCGAAAAACTCATTGGTACGGGCCGGGTTCGAACCCGCGACCTCCGGACTGAAAGTCGCATGCCCTAACCACTAGGCTACCACCGCTTCCGCCTCCGCTTCACCAGTAGTTTCCAAGATATTCAGCTTTAATTGTAACAAATGACAAGATCTCAGCCAATATTGACAGAACAAGAATTCCAAGTTTTATAGTTATGTTCAGTTTTAGTAGCATTTTCTATATCACTCATTGAATGAGTCTCGTGATGACCTTGTGCGTACTTGTGTCGGGGGCATTTTAATTAACGGTAAATTATGTGCGAATATTTTACTTTTCAGGATCACTTAGTGGCAAATAATATACTAGCATCAAAGTTACAACATCCAGACAACACAGAATCTATAACAGAAGACAAATCGTACTTAACAAAACAGTTGACCAGTTCAGAATCAATTGACATTGAGAGCTATTTGAACAAAGTTGTAATGTCAAACTTAGAGAAAGGCCACGCGAAACAGTTAGCTAAATACTTAGTGAAATTAACTTTGAATGGTGAAGTTATTCTTCAGCATAACTCGGTGATTAACAACAGACCTTTGCTGAATGCTTTGGTATTGGAGACTTTGAAAAATATCACCAAAAACATAGAAAACGCAGAGACTTTGACGAAAGCTTTGACCAAATCGGATTTCGATATAACAACGTTTTTAAAAGATATTAATGCGAGAGAATATTTTGAAAATCTGTCATTAAATACTGCTGAAAATGATGTAGCTAAATTGATAGATATATTGAAAGATTTGCAAATTTACTATTTGGAAGAGAAATATCAATTGAGTGCTATTTTTGTGATGTTGGTGGTTAAGAAAAGTGCCAGTAAGAAGCTGAAACGCATTATAGATCATGTGTTGCAAAGTGTTTATGAGATTAGTCCGAAATATCCGGACTTATACAAAATATTCCCGGTGGATTTCATATTCTCATTCGAAGACAAAACAATCATGGATCTGTTGACACTTAAAATAAAAACCTCGAATAATTTGCTTCTAATCTATTTAACTTTAGAAACAGGAGTGAAAAAAGTGAAAACGGACAGTGAAATTGTTAAAAGTATCGTTGAAATACTTCTAAAGAAAAAAAGTAAAAAATCTTCGAGTATCGAGTATTTTTCCGACCCAGTATTTCAAATGAGCTGTATTATATTACCGATTATAGCTAAAGAGAAACGAAATATAACAACAAGCGCCTTTAGATCTATATTAGCGGATTTACAAGAGAAAATACACAAAACTATGCTGGATGCATTTAAAAATATAGATTTTGCTAAAAATAGTAGAATATTTACTCAAGAAACTGGCAACCCAGATGATTCTACGGTAATTTCTGACGATAAAATGGCAACACTGAACGCTATGGAGGCATACTCGCTGACTTTGGCGAAGTATTGTGAAACCAATGATGCTGCTGAGAGCAAGAATTTGGATTATCTCTGGTCGGGATTGAAATTCTTTATGGAAAATGCTGTAAGTATTACTATAACCATCCTCATCATCATCTTAGCCTTTCAGTCTCACACAAGTGCCGACCATCGACAGTTTTTTTTTATTGGGTGAGAGCCCTTCAGCCAAAAAGAAAGCAATCTAGTGACGAAAATTAAAAAAAACAAATGGAAATACCATGGTGAGAAAAAGTTAAAGAGATCCCTATAGCAAGACAAGGTCATCGAAAAAAATATATAGTTTAATTCCGAAAACGGTACCTACCTACCATTTCTGCTCTGCACCAATTCTAGTATTTCATTTCTGCCCTATGGTTGACTGGCAGAAAATGCCATTTGGGCTCAAGTCCGGCAATTGTAATTAGTTTTTATATTGTGCAATAAAATTAAATTAATATATTTTATTTATTTATTTCAGATACAAACGGTCCAAAACCCTGAATCTAAAGCACCCCACATAGAATCATCCGTCCACCTTCTAAACGTGTCTTTACGATACATCAAAAAACTAGAAACGCACGAGATTTTCAAAGACAAGGATAAATTGTTTTTAAAAATATGGCGCAGTATTAAGGACAGATTGCTTATGGTCCACGACCAGAGATTAAAGAAGCGTGCAAGTGAAAATTGTTTGGAGAATATGAGTATAGCGTTGAAGTTTATACTGGAATTGTCGTCTATTGAATGCTTTGCTAATAATTTTGTTGGTGATTTGGGTAATTTGGCAGTTTTGAAGGTAATTTTAATTTGTTTACTAGTTTTAAACCTAAATGCCAAAGGCACATTTTTCAACAAATTATTATATTGATAATAACCATGTGTAAATAAAACAATTTGCACGTATTACAAGCTATAGAAAAAAAATAGTTTCGGAAGCTATAATCTATCAATGATATGATACTATTATAAAATTGTATTGAATATTTGTTTTTCTCGGAGAACGGTCATAATTCGAAATAGAAGAAGCTATTATTTTCTCATGTATAAACGTGTATTATAACAGGCTTCGAATTATCACGTTTCGGGCGGCACAGCTCCAGCGAACTGTAAATGAATTTCATACAAAATTAAAGGCCTAAGCCGGAAAGTATTTTTTTGAAACATGGCGTCTGTGTTCATTAACAGGCTACACAGCTGAATTACATATTTTTTGAGTGGTGTATTTTTTATTTCATTGCATATGCTTGAGAAAAGCATTAGCCGTGAAAGGGGCTTGCCGGCTTTGTATGGCTATGCGGCCTATACCTACTCACCCGGCAAGCCTTTCTTTGCCGGCGTCTGCCTTAATGTACTATAACTATGCCTCTAAACATTCCAGGACCTAAAATCACTAAAAGACGAAGAATCCTCGAACAGAATACTAACCTCCCACAAAGTATCAAAGTACCTCACAACACAATGCCTGAAAGCCAACATAATGGGATCAAAATGTGCCACGTTATCAAAACAAATGTACAAAATATGCAAAAACCTGCGCTCTTGGATTCAAGATAATTTCGAGTATCGTATGGAAATTAAAGGAGAGAAGATTGTTCTAGAAGAAAAAGAAGTAATTGTAGAAGATTCTGTGTGTGAAGTCTTAAGGAGTGATTTGGAGATGTTGGCTGAAATTGTTTTGGCTGCAAGAAAGGTTGGTGATATCATCTATGCTATAATTAAATTCTGAAATTGTTGCAATACAGGAAACGTTTGAGAGCCGGCTAGACAGCGCCTTCTTTTGATGCGAAAGGCTTCGAAGTATCACGTTTCGGGCCGAACAACTGGAGAGAATTGTAAATGACTTTCATACAAATTGAAGGCCTAAGCCGGGAAGTAATTTTTTTACGTACTCACCCGGCTAGTCCTTTCTCGGCGTCTGCAGTAATGTACTATTTAGGGGTCCCTACCGGGCTTGGCCAGTTTTTTATTTATGACTTTAAAACTGAGTTTAGAGGAATCCTTAATTTTATTAAATCTTTCGTGAGCATATTTAATTATTGTATTAAGCGGTTTACACTCGTGAAACTGTCGGGAACGGCCCGACATGTTTCGAACTCGTATGGAGCTCTTCATTCGGTGTACGGGTAGCAGTCCCGGCAACTTTGTCACTGATTCTTTGATCGACGCTCCGCTCTAATAGCGGAGGGTGCTTGCACGCCTTACAACTTGTCCGTCCGACACTCCAACGTCACTTTTGTCATCCATAGACATTACGCACACTTGACATGGTCTGTAACAATAAGGCCGTCCCTGACAAATTCACGTGAGTATAATCCGCTTAATACAATAATTGAATCCGTAATAAATTATACATAAATTTCACAGTGGACGCTGGGGATATTGACGTATTCTCCGATAGTCCCGGGTTTTTTTATCGGAAGGTTCTGGCCTTCCTTACTTCATGTACATCTTGATATGTTTTAAATGTGTACCTACTGCTAGTTGTGAAATGATTGTTTGTAATTTTTCATGTAAATGTTTTGGTGTACCTATACTGTGAATTTACGTGTAAATAAATATAATGACACCTTTTTCCCAACGGGGTAGGCAGAGCCCACATCTTTCCACCTGCTACGGTCCTGACATACATCTTTCGCTTCATCAACATTCATTAATCTCCTCATGCATGCTCGTCGGTCTAAAGTACTCTTGACTTGCCCTTTTTTCGGAACTTCTCCAATCTGATCTAGAAACGTTCGTCTAGACTTTCCTTTTCCAACATTTCCATTCACATTCGCCTTGTAGATTTGTTTCGTGAATCTTCTTTCATGCATCCTCTCTACATGCCCAAACCAACTAAGCATCCTGTAGTGAACTCTTTAGTGAACTAACTTTATGGTGTTGTTTTAAATATACTTTTACAATACTTCAAGATTGACTAATGTCACTTATATTCTTCTACTAAATAAAATGCACGTTTGTTATTGAAAAGCTACTTTATTTGGTTGGGGTATAGCAAAGGGGGCCCTATTTTTAGGACAGAAAATTTACGATCAAAAATTTTTTTCGTTTGTTTGGGCTTAAATTAGATTGAATCTTGTATATTACGCTAAAATTAGCATATTTTATTCTTTAAACTTTTTCTCTCAGATCGATATTTACCGAGATATTGGGGTTCAAAGGGGCGCGGGACTTTTTTGATTTGGTATGTCATTATACCACTTATTTTTATGATGCTATCGTATAGATGACGCTAAAATAAGCATGTTTTGTATGGGCAACTTTTCTCTAAACTTAATAATTACCGAGATATTGAGGTTTTAAGGTAAAACTGCTTGCTGAAAATGGGCCTTGCCAAATACTGACTTGCACACTAATTATCCTCGCACTGCACACTAAGATCCGACTCGGCCGGGTTAGGTTAGGTTAGTTTTTTTTTTTTATATCCCGTAAAACAGTTTTGCAAATACATATTCGAACGACCTTAAAATCTAATTTAAGCCTGAAAATGCGAAAAATTTTAAGTTTTTTTTATAACCCCTTTATCTCGGTAAATATTACTCTGAGTGAAAAAGTTTGAAGAACAAAATATGTTTTTTTTAGCGTAATGTACAAGATTCAATCTAATTTAAGCCCAAAAACAGCAAAAAAAAAAACAATTAAAATTTTTCAGCCCTAAAAATAGGGCCCCCTTTGCTATACTCTGACCCTTTATTTTATTGGCGACGAAATGGACGCCGAATAATTTGCGCTTAACAGCGCTTAGCGTTCAACAGGCGCAACAGGAACAAATTTTAAAACTCCTTACCGTGGCACTCGCGCCCACCACAACACATGCGGCAGCGAGCCCCACGTCGACAGGCGGCAGCGTGACGAGCACTGCCAACTCACAGGAACAACCACGTAACAAAATGGCAACATTAAAATCATTTAATATGGATCGGTACAACCCGGACAACTTTCGGGTAAGCGATTACATAGACTTCTTCGAAGCCAAGTGCACAATACACGACGTGAATAAAGACGACGAGATAAAGAAAGACTTACTTCTTAATTGCATTACACCTGACGTCTTTAGGGAACTAAAAACAGCCCTTATTCCCAATTTCGAAACAAGTACATACACAGACATACGTACGAAACTTCTTGATTTATACCGCGTAAAGAAGACTAGATACCGCGCACTTACGGAGTTTTGGAGCTGCGTAAGAGAAGACACAGAATCTATGGAGCATTATGCTAACAGATTAAAGGGCTTAAGCATAGATTGCGGGTATGCCGACGCACTTCTGGAACGGCAGCTTCGTGATCGGTTTGCGACTGGGTTGAATCACGCGGAGCTGGAAACAGATTTAAAACAAAAGTGGCCTGATCTAACCGAAACACATGATAAACAGACCACTGAAGTATCTTTTGCTCAATTGTTTGCAGCCGCACAGTCACGTGAGCAAGCAGAGCACGACACCAACACTGCAACAACAAGTATCAAACGGATTACAAAAAAGTACAAAGCCAACAATAATCGCCGACCAGAAACTTATACTAGCCCACGGAAAATACGGTCTAGCCAATGTCTTCGCTGCGGCAAGCATGAAAAACATAACGTGGCTAATTGTCCAGCGCCAGAACCATAAATGTGAAGAATGCCACACACAAGGGCATTATGAAAGTTGCTGTATTAAAACTGGTCGAGCGTACCTGATGAAACACAGAGCCAAGACATCGACACCTCGACACAAACTACAACGTGTAACAAACACCGCAGACAAAACATCTTCAGACTCAAACTTTTCTTCGGATGCTGACGACAGTGACAACGAGCTGGTATGCAATATAGTTCCGGCACAAAACAGAGACTGCAAGAGAATAGACACCATCATCAACGGCAGACGCTGTACAATGGACTGGGACCCTGGATCGGCGTATTCTATTATCAGTACAACATTTTGGCGGCAAATAGGGTCCCCAGCACTCACTAAAGCACCTAAGCTAAAGGCATACTGCAACTACAAACTGAAGTCAAAGGGCCTCACGGACGTTACTGTGGAAGTCGAAGGGAAGCAGAAAATAGTACCAGTAGTAGTCATGAAGCACGCAGACCCAATGCTCTTTGGATTGCAATGGAGTGAAACATTTGGGATGACGTTTCCTAAACCTGTCTACTTAATTAAAAGCGCGACACCAAAAACATTACAACAAGTCCTTGACAAATACAAGCAACTGTTTGACGGCAAACTCGGAAAAGTCGTAAACTATCAAGTCAATATTCACGTAAAACCAGGAGCAGAACCTGTACACCTACCAGCACGGCCTATCAAATTCGGAATGAAGAGGAATATAGAAAAATAAATTGCACGTCTTGTGGATGAGAATATTATTTACCAAGTAGACCCCAACCTTACACCAGTAGAGTGGGCCACACCCACCGTCAATGTCGTCAAACCAAATGGTGACATTAGAATATGTGGAGACTACAGAAGTACATTAAATCCTGTTTTGGTAAAACATTTACACCCAGTTTCACTATTTGATCAATTACGACAGAAACTGGCACGCGGACAACTATTTTCTAAAATTGATTTAAAAGATGCCTACCTACAATTTGAAATAGCACCAGAATCAAAAAAATACCTTACGCTTGCAACTCACAAAGGCTATTTTCGATATAATCGGATGCCGTTTGGAATTTCCATAGCGCCATCTGTGTTTTAACATTATTTAGACGAACTACTCAGCGATTTACCTAACACAGCTGTATATTTTGACGACATTGCGGTAGCCGGAATTAACATGGAAGAACATCTACGTACACTATGCCTAATTTTCGACAGTCTACAGAAAGCGGGACTAAAGGTTAATTTAAAGAAGTGTTCTTTCCTAGAAAAGGAGATAGAGTACCTGGGACACACGATAGACAAAAATGGTATACGCCCTACAAAGAAAAAACTTGAAGCCATTTCCAAAGCCGCCGTACCCACCTGTTCGAAAGAATTGAGATCATTTCTTGGGCTTGTCAATTTCTACGAACGCTTTATTCCACATTTACACGGACTATGTGCAGACCTCCATGAATTAACAAGCGGGAGACAACCGTGGCGCTGGACAAGCCATGAAACGATGGTTTTTGAAGCTACAAAGGAATTTATAGCTTCATCAAGACCGCTAGCTGCATTTGATGAGGATCGACCTATCTTTCTTGCCTGCGACGCCTCTGAAAAAGGCGTAGGGGCCGTATTATATCATAAAAATGGGAATACTGAACACCCCATAGCTTTCGCTTCGAGAAAGTTACGCTCGGCGGAATCCAAATATTCCGTTATTGACCGAGAAGCTCTCGCCATCTTATTCGGTATAAAGAAATTTGATCAATATTTACGCGGAACTAAATTCACATTAGTGACTGATCACAAACCATTGATACACATATTAGGATCACAACGAAACCTCCCAAAGATGGCTAACAACAGACTTGTGCGGTGGGCCCTAATAATTGGAAGTTACAATTACGAAATCTTGTACCAAAAGGGTGAAAACAATATACTGGCAGACTGTTTATCCAGATTACCCAACAATGACACACAGCCATCGGAATGTGAGCGTACAGTGCACAGGATAGAGTCACGCATTCTCGAGAACAGAATGTCGGACTTACATCTCTCTGAGGACATTTTGAGAGAGGGAACTAGACAAGATGCCACACTGCTAGAAGTATTAAAATGTATTAAAACTGGTTGGAGAGAGTTACAGTATACAAACGATATTAAGCATTTTTTCAAGAAGCGGAATGAGCTCTCTATAGAAAATAAAATAATGATGTGGCAAGGCAGAATGATAATTCCAACGACCCTGCGACGGAAAGTACTGACACCTTCATAGAGGTCATCCAGGTGTTTCAGCTATGAAGGCTATGGCTCGTTTTTATGTTTGGTGGCCATCCATTGATGAAGACATAGATGATTATGTTAAGAGATGCATTCGATGCCAGCAAAATAGACCTCATAACCCAGAACTTCCGGTATACTCTTGGTCTATTCCAGAACGGGTGTGGGAGAGAATACATATCGATTTTGCAGGACCTTTCGAAGGCACTTATTGGTTGGTTCTAAGTGACGCCTTGTCCAAGTGGATAGAGATCAAACCCATGAAAAATATAACCACACCAAACTTGTGTAACGTGCTAGATGACATCTTTTGCACATTTGGTCTTCCGGAAATGATAGTTTCTGACAACGGCCCTCAGTTTACTTCATCGGAATTCAAGGAGTACTGTAAACGTCAAGGTATTTTACACATAAGATCATCACCTTATCATCCCCGAACCAATGGTCTAGCGAAACGGTTAGTCAGGACTTTTAAATCGAGATTTGCCTCAGCGGCCGAGCCTCAACAACAACGGCTACGTGAATTCCTATTCACCTACAGAATCACTCCTCATAACGCCACGGGTAAATCGCCGGCTGAGATGATGATTGGGCGAACGTTGAATACCCTACTATCCAATATACGACCCAATAAAAGGAGAATGATGCAATATAAGATGTGACCAAAGATGGGGAGGGAACGAATGTAGTGAACTCTTTAGTGAACTAACTTTATGGTGTTGTTTTAAATATACTTTTACAATACTTCAAGATTGACTAATGTCACTTATATTCTTCTACTAAATAAAATGCACGTTTGTTATTGAAAAGCTACTTTATTTTACATCCCTTTCTCGATTCTAGTGACTACATCGTCTTTCACACCACTATTTCTTATCCTGTCGCACAGCTTTAATAAATTGTTTTTTTTACAAAATTACTTGTCTAAATTCCAGATAAACCTAGACTACAAATTCGTCGACTCTATCTTCGAGCTGTTGCACCTGGCGCACAGCATACTCGGCTGTAACGCAAAGCGAGCACGGTGCACGGTGGCGTGGCCGGCGTTCTTCCGGCTTTACGACGGCTCGCTGCGTGTGCTGAACAGCTGGCTGCTGTCC
Source organism: Apotomis capreana (assembly GCA_947623375.1). Lineage (NCBI taxonomy): Eukaryota > Metazoa > Arthropoda > Insecta > Lepidoptera > Tortricidae > Apotomis > Apotomis capreana. The sequence continues at coordinate 9,244,734 of OX392520.1, forward strand.
AGGGAGGAGGTCTTGGAGGACAGGTGGGCTCCGATATCCTCTCTGTATAGTGACACTCTGTATAGTGACACCCTGTATAGTGACACCCTGTATAGTGACACCTGTATAGTGACACCCTGTATAGAGACATTCTGTATAGTGACACCCTGTATAGAGACACTGTATAGTGACACCCTGTATAGAGACAACCTGTATAGAGACACCCTGTATAGAGACAACCTGTATAGAGACGCTCTGTATAGAGACGCTCTGTATAGAGACATCCTGTATAGAGACATTCTGTATAGTGAGACCCTGTATAGAGACATCCTGTATAGTGACACCCTGTATAGTGACACTCTGTATAGTGACACCCTGTATAGTGACACCCTGTATAGAGACACCCTGTATAGTGACACCCTGTATAGTGACACTCTGTATAGTGACATTCTGTATAGTGACACCCTGTATAGAGACATCCTGTATAGTGACACCCTGTGTAGTGACACCCTGTATAGAGACACTGTATAGAGACACTCTGTATAGTGACACCCTGTATAGAGACACCCTGTATAGAGACACTGTATAGAGACACTCTGTATAGTGACACCCTGTATAGAGACACCCTGTATAGAGACACTCTGTATAGAGACATTCTGTATAGTGACACCCTGTATAGAGACACTCTGTATAGAGACATTCTGTATAGTGACACCCTGTATAGTGACACCCTGTATAGAGACATTCTGTATAGTGACACCCTGTATAGAGACAACCTGTATAGAGACACCCTGTATAGAGACACCCTGTATAGAGACATTCTGTATAGTGACACCCTGTATAGTGACACTCTGTATAGTGACATTCTGTATAGTGACACCCTGTATAGAGACATCCTGTATAGTGACACCCTGTGTAGTGACACCCTGTATAGAGACACCCTGTATAGTGACACCCTGTATAGTGACACCCTGTATAGAGACACTGTATAGAGACACTCTGTATAGTGACACCCTGTATAGAGACACCCTGTATAGAGACACTGTATAGAGACACTCTGTATAGTGACACCCTGTATAGAGACACCCTGTATAGAGACACTCTGTATAGAGACATTCTGTATAGTGACACCCTGTATAGTGACACCCTGTATAGAGACATTCTGTATAGTGACACCCTGTATAGAGACAACCTGTATAGAGACACCCTGTATAGAGACATTCTGTATAGTGACACCCTGTATAGTGACACTCTGTATAGTGACATTCTGTATAGTGACACCCTGTATAGAGACATCCTGTATAGTGACACCCTGTGTAGTGACACCCTGTATAGAGACACTCTGTATAGTGACACTCTGTATAGAGACACCCTGTATACCACAAACCCCCACTACAAGTCCCTCGACTCGCTCGAGCTGGCACCTGGCGCACAGCATACTCGGCTGCCACGCCAAGCGAGCACGGTGCACGGTGGCGTGGCCGGCGTTCTTCCGGCTTTACGACGGCTCGCTGCGTGTGCTGAACAGCTGGCTGCTGTCCAGGGAGGAGGGCTTGGAGGACAGGTGGGCTCCGATATCCTCTCTGTATAGTGACACCCTGTATAGTGACACCCTGTATAGTGACACCCTGTATAGACACTCTGTATAGTGACACCCTGTATAGAGACATTCTGTATAGTGACACCCTGTATAGAGACAACCTGTATAGAGACACCCTGTATAGAGACATTCTGTATAGTGACACCCTGTATAGTGACACTCTGTATAGAGACACCCTGTATAGAGACATTCTGTATAGTGACACCCTGTATAGTGACACTCTGTATAGAGACACCCTGTATAGAGACACCCTGTATAGAGACATTCTGTATAGTGACACCCTGTATAGTGACACTCTGTATAGTGACACCCCGTATATAGACACTCTGTATAGTGACACCCTGTATAGAGACACCCTGTATACCACAAACCCCCACTACAAGTCCCTCAACTCGCTCGAGCTGGCACCTGGCGCACAGCATACTCGGCTGCCACGCCAAGCGAGCACGGTGCACGGTGGCGTGGCCGGCGTTCTTCCGGCTTTACGACGGCTCGCTGCGTGTGCTGAACAGCTGGCTGCTGTCCAGGGAGGAGGGCTTGGAGGACAGGTGAGCTCCGATGTCCTGTCTGTATGGTGACACTCTGTATACTGACACCCTGTATAGAGACACCTTGTATAGAGACACCCTGTATAGAGACGCCCTGTATAGAGACATCCTGTATAGAGACACCCTGTATAGAGACACACTACATAGACACCCTGTATCGTGATAGCCTGTGTAATAACACTGTACAGTGGCACCCTGTATGGTGACACTCTGTAGAGACGCATCCTGTATAGGTACACTGTATAGTGACAACCTGCACCTCTAGCACAACTGTGACGTGCGAGTCTTTCTCGCGCGAGATACATAACCTATCCCTTTCTATGATATACTGTGCGAGAGTGACGGGTTACGCTTTGTCGCGCATTAGAATCGAGAAGCGAAGTTGTGCTAGAAGGGCTGTACCTAGATAGCGCCAACGATGCCACCCGAAGGTATGTAGAAATGAAGCAACTGATTGAAAAACTCGATGCTTTGGCTATTAGTCGCTGATAGCACAATTGGTATTGCACCCGTCAAATCCCTCAAAAGCGTATTATTTAAAAAAAAAATCGTTTCGAAAGAAATAAGCTATTTGCAGAACTGAATCTAACAACATATTGTTTGTATTTATCCCGGTCTGGACCTTCATAACGCCCAAACGAGTGGCTAGACGATTTTTGGAACACAAGTATAATAAGTACAGTAGTTATATGAGCATCCAGCGTAAGGTTGCCTGCCCACTGAAACGAAGCGGACAAAATTAACCAACCATCAACCGGAAAGAGCATATAAATCTGAGGAATGTGATTGTTCCATTTCTTTTTTTTTTATGTCATAGGGGGCAAACGAGCAAACGTATCGCCCATTTCTCTCTTCACAATTCACATCTCTGCTTCTGTGGACTTACTTTGGAGTACTTTTTGACTGTAACTGTTTTCAGGTGGCCGTGTTTCATGCAGTGCTATCGGGCATTAGTATTCTGCCTGTGCGAGCGATCATCTTCACAAGTTCAACTGGACAAGATGACAGAGGACCGATTGGCTGAAGCAGCTCATTCTATTGAAAAGTAAATGTTTTTTAATCGGTGGTAATATTACTTTTCGGTTATATCATTCAGACAATGCTACATCAACAAACCATCCAAATATAGATATAGTACATTACTGCAACACCGGGAAAGAAGGGCAAGCCCGGTTAGGTTTAAATAAAAATTGTGGTGTGTACGCACATAAAAAAATGAGACATTACATTGATTACATGTTTCATAAATGACGACGCGGTTGGCGCAGTGGTTAAGCAACTGCCTACTGAGCCGACGGTCCCGTGTTCGAATCCCGGCAAGGGCAAATATTTGTGTGATGAACACGAATATTTGTGCCTGGGTCATGGATGTTCTATGTATTTAAGTATTTATTTATCTATAATAAGTATTATACGAGTCTCGTCGCCTAGTAACCAAAACACAAGCCTTCTTGAGCTTAATTTGGGACTAGGTTGATTTGTGTGAGGTTGTCTGATATTTATTATTATTATAAATTTATAAAATAACAGCGACCTCTCTCGCTTGCTCGTTTACTGCTGTAAAGTGGTGCGGTAAGATATGGATATTAACGTATTCACATAGAGGTCGCTAAGGTGTAGAATCTTTCAAAAAAACGATGCAAAGATCGACACACAAAGCATAAGGAAAAATTCGACAGGTTGCTTGGAGTTAGGGTAGCGTAGTGGTTAATGCCCTGACCGGTACCGGATTCGATTCCTTGTCTCTTTCTCCAGGTAACAAATTTTTCTTTAAGCTTTGATCTTTGTATCAATATGTTTAAATAAAAATTGTGGTGTGTGTACCCACTTTAAAAAGTTAGACATTACTTACGTTTCATAAATTTATAGAACCTGTTAGACTTATTTTTATATTTTGTATGCCAGAAGCTGGTGAAGTGTGTGAGACGTGTTTTTTCAGGTTAGGGTCGTAAGGACTAGTTTGAAGAATGACTATGTCCGCGAAACGTCTTAATTGTATAATACCTTAGTAAACACAATGAGTTTTTTTAACAATGACTAGGTAACCAGTATGTCTTGCTTGCACGATTGTCATAATATCGAAAAGCCATTGTTGTAAAATGACTAGGTAGGTTTTGGGCCATATTGCATTATGCCTTGGTCGTAAAATGACACATTATGTATTTTGTCTAGATAAGTCGATTTGCTATTAGCACATTTCGCTTATTTGGCCGTTTTGTAAACAAAAACCTTGTACAACTAAGTCCAATTTTATACCCAGTCATTATAATATTACGGTATTTTATGTGCTTGGACATTATACCACCGTGACCTAACACATATTAGACCTTCTTCTTACATAGTCATTCTTCAAACTAGTTCCTTCCTAATCCGCGATATATCGCAAAAGCAATATTTTTTTTTAATGTATATGAATTTCCGCAAAGTAACGCCTGATTCAATTAATTTTACTACAAGAAACTATTATTTTTTATTACAGGTTAACCCAATCAATATGCAAACGAAAAACCCATATTTCGCGCCTAGCAACCTATACAGTAGCCGACATCTGTTCCTGGGTGGAACGGACCGCCCCTTGCAAAATGGTCCGACAACACTTGGAGAATTCCGTGGTACTCTTCATACAAGTTTCAGACTCGACTCATGCCATGGCATTCCTGAGAAGAGGTTTAGCGGGCTCGCCTGGACAGATGACTATGACTAACTTGTATACTATGTATAAAAGATATCATAAATATGTGGGCAATGCTTAGTCCTTAATAAAAGTGTATTAGAAAATATGTCTGTTTAAAGAAACTTAAATCCATTTTAAAATTCATTTTTCCCACCTACCACCCTACACAGTAGCCGACGACTGTTCCTGGGTGGAACGGACAGCCCCTTGCAAAATGGTCCGACAACTCTTGGAGAATGCCGTCGTACTCTTCATACAAGTGTCTGACTCGACTCATGCCATGGCATTCCTGAGAAGAGGTTTAGCGGGCTCGCCTGGACAGATGACTATGACTAACTTGTATACTATGTATAAGAGATATCATAAATACGTAGGCAATGCTTAGTCCTTAATAAAATGTATTGGAAAATATGTCTGTTTAAAGAAACATAAATCTGTTTTAAAATTCATTTTTCCCAACTACCAACCTACACAGTAGCCGACATCTGTTCCTGGGTGGAACGAACAACAGCCCCTTGCAAAATGGTCCGACAACACTTGGAGAATTCCGTCGTACTCTTCATACAAGTTTCTGACTCGACTCATGCCATGGCATTCCTGAGAAGAGGTTTAGCGGGCTCGCCTGGTCAAATGACTATGACTAACTTGTATACTATGTATAAGAGATATTATAGATACGTAGGCAATGCTTAGTCCTTAATAAAAGTCTATTAGAAAATATGTCTGTTTAAAGCAATTTGTCCATTTTAAAATTCATTTTTCCCACCTACCAACCTACACAGTAAACGACATCTGTTCCTGGGTGGAACGGACAGCCCCTTGCAAAATGGTCCGACAACACTTGGAGAATTCCGTGGTACTCTTCATACAAGTTTCTGACTCGACTCATGCCATGGCATTCCTGAGAAGAGGTTTAGCGGGCTCGCATGGACAGATGACTATGACTAACTTGTATACTATGTATAAGAGATATATCATAAGTATGTAGGCAATGCTTAAATTAAATACTCCCAAAAATTTCATCATAATACGGTATTTAACTATAGTAAAAATTAATAATATAATTCAAACCACTAAACACGCATTCAAAAATACACGGAACCAAATAATCTACCGCTAACTTTTGGACATTATACTATTTTTAATTGGACAAAAACTGTAAAGAAGACTTGTTTTGACTACTGAATTTTATGTGGTCACAAGCCAGTATCTTCATAGAAACTTCATACTTACAGAACGTTTTTGACATTTCATAAAGAGTAGCTGATTTGAGCTGCCTCTGAAAAGAGATCTAGTGACATTTCCTGGTCAAATGAATGACTAACGTGTATAATGCATCCGTGGAGTGGTGTCCATACAACTCTATTCACACGGGCCACTTCAAGAAGATAGAGCTACTGAAGTAAAAGTAAGCGAAATCTACCCTGTTTTCCCTTAAGTTTTCTGTTGACATGCCACTGTAGTGCATACTATGTTATGTATTTGATACATCGCTCAAGTTACTCATGCTACGGCCTTTCTAAGGAGAGGTTAACTAGGACCGCCTGGATAAATAACTATGACTAACTTGTGTAATATACTGTGCATAGAGATACCATAACCATAAGTGTAATACATAGGCAATGATTAGTAAATTCCACCAAAATTCATATGGTCAGATTCACTATGGCTCACATTCAATGCTCCATTCCATATCGGACTGTAAAAATACTTACCATAAGGAATTTTATAGAAGGGGCCATCAAACTTTTCATTGAGTATAATTGGTTGAACCACGAAATGTACATAAATATTATAACTTTACTATGTATATAGAAATCTTCCTGTAAATTCGGTTACATATTGAAGAATAAAAATGCTTTTTTTTATGATTGGTATGTTTTATTTGTTTCCTTACTCTGTTGCTAAAGATTTTGTCTAATGTTTCCTACAACTACAACTAAACACTACGTAAAAAATTCAAAAGTGAACTTGCAAAATTGGTTTTGCCGATACAAAAATGAACTTGCAAAATTGGTGTTGCCGACACGAAAATTTCGGCATGATGAGAGAAAAATTCACCTACCTAACTACAGATGGCACCGCTCGTCCCATGGCGCCGTTAAGATTTTCCAATAATTGTTTATACAATTTCAAAATTGTATACACTATCTGCAATGGAGAAACCGAATAAAACATCGGTTATCTCAAGGTAAAAAAACAAGTTATGGCATTCCGGATTTTCCGGAACTGACAGGCCAGACGTGACGTCATCACGCTATGATTGGTTGGTTCGTTCTGTCAATCCGTTTCTGTGTTGCCAGTAGTATATCATAATACTCCCCGATTCCCTTGGTACCTGTATGAATGCCTTAAAGTCGTGTTTAAAATTAATTAAGTATTACGACAAAAAACATTTATTCAAAGAATATCACAATTGTAATGCAAATATATGTATATATTTTTTTTTTGTACTCTCTCTACTCTACTCTTCTCTTTAATTGCATGATACTAGCTCTATCTATCGCAAGTACAGTAAAATAAACTGGAAAGATTTGTCGTTCTGATGTTAATAGGTGAAAAAAGCTGAAATACAGTGTATTATTTATTTTGAGTACTCAATTAATATTATACGATATCGAATTGGGCAGGAATAATTTTAATCGATCCAGGTGACATAATGGCGCCAAATTTTCAAAATGTAAAGTGGCGACTTCAAAATGTAGTTATTTCCGTCTGCCCATATATGGGCATTTGTTGAATACTGGAATGTGATTGGTTAAAATTTAATCGTAATCAGTGACTCACTTGTCTTGTTGTAAGAAATTTAGTTTTATCACAGGCTATGAGTGTGAAGTATTTTCTTATCTCATCCTGCTGATGTGTTCATTTATCGAGATATTATATTTACATTCGAGTATACTTTGTCACGACAGCATCGACGTTGTTAGTACGGTTTCAAAGTTGGCACCTTTAACTGTGTCAGTAATTTCACAACAAATAATTAAAAAAGAACTTTAAACATTCAAAATAATTAAAGAAATATTTAAAATAGATTCACATTGAACTCTGCACAACATCACAGTTGTAAATTTATTTTTATCTAATTAGAAAGTGTGTTGACTAAACTGCTCATTTTGACACATGCGCCCATTGGCTCTTTGGCTGTCGCAAAATAACGGATAGCCAACCGTACGGATCAGTGTCGTTCCGGTCGCTCGCTGTTGTCGCGGAGTCGGTGAAGTTAGTGGTGAAATTTTTACGTGAATAACATCAAAAAATGGTAAGTGAAGAGAATAAATTGCAGTGTTTCATAGTCGTGCTGTGTAAAAAATTCGCGGGTGTGTTGAAATACGTATCAAAATGCCGAAATTGCAACGGAATTAATTCTCGTGAGACCGGTGCCGCCATATTTCGCACGAACCACCGCAGAGTTCGCACGCCTTTCGTATAAATAATTGTCACCGTTCAGTGATTTTATGCCACGTGTTGTGTTTTTGGCGTTATTAAATTGGAACTGGTCACGGGCTGGCCCTTCCGGAGTGGATGTCGGATGTCGAGGTTGGAATAGCGGTGTTGGATTTCACGTATGTTTGAAAGGTTACCGAGACTGCAACGCCTATTTTGACGGGCTGTGGAATTTTGGGCGTTACTGGATTGCTGAATCATGAAAGAAATCGTGTTTTACAGTTTGTGAAGGTTATATATCGTTGTCGAAGCCGGTGGCGTGGAGAGGGCATCGAACTAAGTAGGGTTTGCATCACCGCGCAATCGCATTCAGTTTTACCATATATGGTATAGCGGTCCGCGGCGCTTGTCACATACATTTCTCGTCTATTTCGGGTGAATAGAGTCTGCGAAGTTGGGCGTCGGTGCAGACTGCCCGAGGGTAATGCTCCCGTTTAGCGCAGTGTCAAGGTCACTCACTGTCTAATCCATGCAAGATGTGCCTTATACATTTACAATAGCCTATATCATAATGAACTTTATTCAACAGTTTCTAACGTATCTATTATGCAAATGCACGAAACTCCAAAATGAAAGAATCAGTGATCGATTTACTTTAGGGGGTCTTATGACTCCTTCTTATCAGAATACCTGAGTCATGCCTTCATTTATACCCTGTGGTTGAAGCAATGTAATATTTCCTTATTTGTCTGTATTGGAGCTTATGTATCAACTGCTGAATCATGTTTTAAATATCCTATTGAACTATAAAACTACTAATAGGTATCACCATAATTAGACAGACGACAGAATTTATTGTAGTAACAAAATAAGAATCAATAACTTCTGTAGCATAAGAGATTAATAAAAAAAAGATGTGAAAGTGTTGTATCAGGGTTTTTCTTATTTACATAGTTTTGCCATAGGTTAATAATTCCATATAATTTCTCAGTTATTAATGAAAAACTAGTGTTTTCTGCTGTCAAACTGACCACTATGTCATAAATAATGTAACTTTGGAAAAAGTGGAAGCAGGGTAGACTTTTGAAATGATGGGATGACAACCTTCCAAAAAATGTGAGTAAAATATCCAAAAATAAGGCCTATGTCGAAGGACACCCTGAATGACAGTCAAGGGAAATGGCTATAATAAATTAATCTAACTTGAACCAATCCCAGTAATATTTCTTATCAGAGTGTCCTATTCAACCGGACCCTACAGCACCCTGTTGAATAACACAAATCAAGAGATGACAGGATCGCAGGAAGCCATTGATGGGGGGCAGCTGCATTCCACTAGAACATCTACTTTGTCGGGCATGTGACAGCTCAGACAGCAACTTTAAAAACACACAGATACTTAAATCAGAGTACTGTTTGGGTTTCAAAGTAACCTAGGTACAACTTAGAGCACAATCGTACTAACTTTTCGGAAATAAGTAGGTGCAATTAGGGTGTTAGTGCACAACTGTGTGGTTTTAAATTCATTGGCAAAATAATTATAATTCGTACAAGTGTGAACTAAGGTATCGAATGATAATATAGAGATCAATTGCAGTTTATATGAAAACATTCAATGTCAAATGTATGATTGTAGTTAATCCTTTACCGCATATAGAAAAAAAATAGTTGTTTGAATTTGAACCTTGTCCTGTGCCAATAAGGTCCAATTTCATATCTGCCATATATGGCTTCGTATGCGCTAAAGGTTTAAGTGCAATATTTTAGAATAGTGATGAGTAATGAATCATAATAACAATTAATTGCCTTGCTTGCAGAATGCGGACAGGAAGTGTGTAAACACAATAACTTTTCCTTGTGATATTCTAAGTAAATAATCACTATTTAAATAGCCAACTTTTTCAACTTATTTGAGTGACGATCTTCAAATTGTTTTGATTCTTGTTTGGGGACGCCTAGCCGGAGACAGACCTGGTTGCATTCATTCAACCCTGTTCCCCGTTGGGGCCAATGGTAACTGTTCCGGCAACACTGCCTTCCTCCTCTAATATTCTTGTTCTCCTGCAGAAAGATAGATAGATAGATATCATTTATTCATATAACAATACAAGGATTGTGTTTGAAATAAAACTTAAGTCTAGAACAAAAAGCAGTCATACAAACAAATAAATAAATTCACTTAAATCTAATTATAATGTCTATAAATCACGAAAAATTTCATCTAAACTATAGAAACACCCTCTCAACAGAAATGACCTTAGTTGCACATTAAAGATTCGATGGTTCGTAAGGATTTTTAGTTCCGTTGGCAACTTATTAAAAAGCCTGACCGCTTGATACCTGGAGCAATGCTCAGCAATCTTTCGCTTGGGACAAAAATTTACCTTTAAATTCTTGGTACGCGTTTGAAGCCGAGACTCTTGTTCTTCATAAGATTCCAGCTTTGATAAGTTCTTAATAAGCTCCGTGAGTAGTACAAGAACGTATAAGCAAGGAACCGTAAGAACACCCAACGATACAAAATGTTCCCTGCAAGAGATCCACGGAGGAATTCTCACAATAGTTCTTATTGCCCGTTTCTGAGCAGCTAGGGCTCTATTTATGTTATATTGGAAACTATTTCCCCAGAACATGATGCTGTAGCGCAAGAATTTTTTTTTATGTCATAAAAAACATCTTTTAGGGTGATGTCCTTCAGATCTGCTCTCCTAGTACATCTTTTTTCAGAGGTGCTATATTGTGCTGCTGCATACTTAGAGCACTCTGCCATAACATGCTTTAAGAGAACCTTAGTAAAACCGATGTCCCCCAGATCCCGGCAGGGGTACCCATGATGAAGGCTACATCCCCCCCCATCTCCAGCTCAGTGTGAGCAGGATGGAGTCCTTACTATCCCCATAATGTTGCGGTGAGTGTTAAGGCTGGTCCAAATTGTGACTCTGAAAGACTCCTACATGTGAGATTACAAAAGTGAAGTGCAAGCCTTTTCCCAATATAATATAACTAGGATCTTCAAGTTCAATGTGGATAGGCATTTTCTAGACATGCCTCATCTTTAATACTTGCCTTAATATTTGTTGTTGGCGTCTATGTGACCAATAATAATACAAAAATGCACACAAAAGAGAGAAATACAATTATTTTAATAACAGTAGACAACGGGTGGTATTATTGCTGAAAAGCCATTGATTCCAGACAAACTTTCGGTAGTAAAGTTGATAAAAAATAAACCACTATAAGTAGATGATGCAAAAGGCGATAGGAACACAAAATAAATACCAACAGATAAACAAGTAAGCATAAGGGTGACCAATAAATAAATAAATATTAAGGGACAATGTTACACAAATCGACCTAGTCCCAAAATAAGCAAAGCTTGTACTATGAGTACTAGACGACGATATACATAAATACATAATATATATATAAATCCATATATAGATCACATCCATGACCCAGGAACAAATATTCGAGTTCATCACACAAATAGTTACCTTGGCCGGGATTCGAACCACCGGCTCAGCAGGTGCACTTCAAATTGCGCCAACCGCGTCGTCCAATGTCATATCTATGAACTTGTTTAATAAATTAAAAACCAAACCTCACTTTCTAATAAAAACAAATACCAAACAAATGCCTGGAAAAAACCCATAGGCCCCTCCCATATATAACTAACATGCGAATCATGAATTAATCATAAGGAGATACAGTTAGCAATTAACATTTTAATCTTTATCACTTGGGATTAATATGTTGTTAACCATATTTTTGTTCTCTCAGTTTGGATTTGTCAAACACTGTTTGACTTAATGTTGTTGCATTATAATTCTAATGTCAGGGTACTTCACATTTTTATTTGGCTTATCAGTTATCATATCACATTGTTACACAAGAAATAACCTACTTCAACGAGAAGAATTAGTAGTTCCGAGACTAACTGAATGAGTTACTTTAAATATAAACACCGTAATGTCAAGTGTCTCGATTCCTCATGGATCCTTTCATCAGATATTCGCTTCGCCAAAATTTTATGGGACCAACTTTAAGATGCCTACTCTGGAACAAAAAAATATCGAAATCGGCTCATATATGACAGAGTTAAGAGGTAAAGAATATATAAAAAAAAATACAACCCAATTCAGAACCCTTTTCGAAGTCGGTTGTAAATCGCACTTTTTTTTACCATGGTTATTCTGTCTTTTAAGATTTCCTTCTTGTATTATGAATTTATGACCATAGCCTTGGTAATTTTCTCCTGATATAGACACCCCACCCAGGTAACATTCTCATTCATAAGAATGCACAAAATATACCCTACACTACACAACCTATATATATACGAGTATACCTATGCTAATATCTAGTACAGTCAGAAGCAGAAGTTGCTACGTAGGCCTACGCCAGGTGCTCAAAATGAAATACACACGAACTCTATCGTCTAGAGAATACGGGTTGTAGTAGATCACTGTGTGTTGTTATTTAGCTACGTTTGCTGCTGACTGTATGTAAGGCACGTTACGTTTATAAGATTAGAGTGGACTGTTATCGTTGCTTTATCTTATCTACTCATATTCTCAGAAATACCTATCAACGTGTCAATTAAAATCGTAAATCCTTTAACCTCGCCCTTGCCACCTAATAAATACTGTTGAGCAAATTGGTATTGAATCATAATACTCATCATTATTTTAAAGCCTATTGTAGGTACCTATTTATTTTGTATGGTGTAGTAAACGCCAAATTATCTTTTGAAAAGGTTTAATTAAACTATCTATTTTATTTCAAGACAAATTTTACAATATATTTATTGCACAGCAACATGAAAAATAATACAATAAAAACCTTAAATTAAACAATGGTGGATAATAGGCGGTCTTATCGCTAAAGATCGATCTCTTCTAGACAACCTTTGGTAGCGGACATAACAAAAAGTAAAGAAAGATGACTAGGTAGGTGAGATAACAATTAAAATATATTGAGTGTTTCATTTGTATTTTGCAGAATGCTTTATTATAACAAAACCAAGTCCCTAGTTGGGTTGCCAGGTCCAAAAACACAACAGCTGGACTCTGCGCTTATTTTAGCCGGACATTTTAAAGTTAGATACATATATGTTTATTCTGGGGCTTCTAAACGGGCCATATTTTACAGCAATTAGTGGCCTGCAACTATCGCCGTCCCTCCCACACCCCACGCTAGATCAAGATGCAAATAATGGCCGGTCACAAATTTCAGCAAAACATGGCCCGTTTTGAAACCCCTTTCGGGACAGACGCGGCTTTTTCGACACGCGCGGCAGCCAAGACAAAATCCGAACGATCAGCCGAGAAAGCATTTTGCCGAACACGTCCGTAAAAAACCAAACAAGCCGGACACCAGTACCCTAACCATGAATTAACGTGACCGTGAAGGGTACTGTACCCTTATTTACCATGAGTTACGTGACCGTACTCGATAATAGTCCAGTGCCCCTAGCGGCGGTTACATTGTAGAACTACAATTCTCCAACAACCCTATTCTCACTCAAGGTCTATGACGACGACACTTGAGTCAACCGTGACGCCAACAACACCAATCCGGGTCCATTACGCGCCGCAAACCGCGCTAGTATCCTACGCACCAGCGCACACCTGGGTGCACAGCTCCGCCTCGCATTCATTCAAATAAGCACGTCTAGCCACTATCATAACTGTGACACGCGACTCCGCGATAAATACTACCCGTCACTTTCCTTTCAATACCGTACGAGAAAGACAGGTGACTTGACAAGCGAAGTCGCGGCAAGATATGCTAGCCCTGCAGGCTGCAGCGCGCATCGATCTTAACTATACTATTCTTAAATTGCATTTTAGGCACAGACAACCCCCACTAGACGGAGCATGTAAGGCGACCCGCGCGCACCAACGATATGGTACGGCAGAACATTAAAGTATCGACACGGCGGCCACCGTTTAGTTGCGTCCTTGTTTATGATCCATGCTTACGTCAACGAAAAAAAGAAATTAAATAAATAACATGGTAAATCGTAGTGTTAAGTGGTGTAGAGAGACCTCATAAACATGGACGCAACTAAACGGTGGCCGCCGTGTTGATACTTTAATGTTCTGCCGTACCATATCGTTGGTGCGCGCGCGCCTCCTTATTCTTCTCCGCGGTCGCCTTACATGCTCCGTCTAGTGGGGGTTGTCTGTGATTTTAGGTAATTATTTTAGGAAGAATCTTAATAGCCGATGCAGGATTTGTTAGAGCCCTGCTAGCCGTACAGCGTCATCTTTTGGTAAAATGTCTTTGTCTGCTCATCCTGGCGAAACGGCTGTACCTACGAGTTTTAACCAATTTCGTTACAGGCAAAGCTGGACATCCAAAAATGGCTATAGAATACTCCTTATCCAAATATGGTAAAGAGGAAAGTTACGTTAACGAAGTTCATGTGATTTTTTCGAAGATCAAAAGAAAAAAGATTTTTTTTTGTGATAGGAACTAGATAAAATGGAGAACGCTCTGACCGAAGACTCAAGATGGAAGGAAGTTCGTTTCAGAATCTCGCCGCGAAACGCGTTAAAGAGACTGAGGGAATGCCAACCTGGTTATTTTACTAGTTTAGTAGTATGGAGCCGCAATGAAGTTACTTGAGCCCTTATTCAAGAATGCAGTGTCCTTGCCCTCTCAAGGCCCGCGACACCTGAGTCAGCCGTAGTCGTGACGCATCGCTGAGGTCACTGCCCGGACTAAAACTTAACTCCGTAACGATCTAACTTTTAACGTGTTATATGAATCACAGTTGCACTACATTATTGCAAAATTTTCTTGAAAAACGTAAATCTTCCAAATTTATGTTCAGTCGAAAGTGTATTAGCCGGCAAACTGCAGTTATTGGAATTAAACTGACACCTATTATTATTATTATTTAAGAGTTTCACTCTTGTCGGTGCAGTTCTCTCCAGTCCGTTCTACTTAACGCCAGTTCTTCGACTTCCCGATACGACCCCCGAAGTACCTCCCTTAAAATCACCCTACATTAAACAGATTTTTTTCGTTTGGTGAATTATTCCGAAAACCCTTTTGTTACGAGATTTCGTTATAATTATAGGTTCCATAGTAATACGAAAATTATGTTAGTCGGCACAATTAAAAAGCCACCTTACCCTTTCAATGATCGTTTCCTTTTGTTCATTAATTATTTTGTTCTTTTGGACCATCTACATATACTTACCAAACCTATATGACATTTTTGATACACTTCTCATTTGTTTTATCTCCATAACTGTGACGTGGTCGAACTGTTAACACATTCACTGCCAGCAACGCATATAATAATGCGTTCACCTTCATAAAAGTTTGTTCCTAGGCCACGCCCCCTGCAGTTAGTTCGGTAAAAAATCGATTCACACGTTTCATAGCAGTCACAGAGTTGTTGACTAAAAATATTTATAATTGAAATTTTAAGAAATATTTTCCCATTAGGTTAATTTTCCTATAGAACAAATGGGGCACGTTTTGTTTCTATGGAACAATAACCTTGCTTCTTTACGTCACGACTTCACTTCCTAATGAATCGGTTGATGACATGTAACACAGACGGTCTTGGCACACGTTGGTAGTTACGGTGACAGTCCAAGATTGTGCCCAGAACAATTAACCGAATTACCTAACCATTGCTGTGACTTCCCTATACGTGTAAATTTTGGAAGGCGAGTACTTTTCTATAAAGCTAACCTATAGTACTTTAGACAACAAGTAGGAATGGCTTGATCAATTCTGCTGATGGACTATTTCATATTATAGCCCAACTAAAACTTAAATAGCAAATTTCTCGGGGATTTGTTTCCGAATAAACGTGATCAGTGATCATCCCGGCAATATGAATGTGAATAATAGAATGCAGTTTCGAAAAAAATAATTGTGTTGTAATTTAAACCGTATACTAATCTAATCCCGACAGCCTGAAGTGTATAGAGCAGTATTTATTATAATATCTAAAGCATCTCCTGACATAACAGCACAATTTCTGGCTTTTGGGTACGCGCCAGCGGCGTTTTACACTTGCGACATCCCTCATTCATCTATGTTACGTATTTATAACTATTTTCGCCGTCCATTGTGGTTTTCAGGCCAGATATATACTTTGGCAAACCCTGTTCTAGTTTTGTTGAAATTGGTGACGATGTATCTATTTTTGGGAGGGAACTCCCTCTAGAGAAGCAGTTAGGATTCTTGGCACTTCGAAAACTAAATACCGTTACGATCAATTATCCACGAATACTTCATATACTTCACCTCTCACGTTGAATAAGTTGCACTATATGGGATTCTTCAATTCATGTGTAAATCTCAGCATTTGGGACATTCAATTCAAACGTCAGTGTTGTCTCGTCGCAATGACGGTGACGGTAACACAACTGATCATGATCTGATTAATGTAATTACTGACGACATGCGATAAGAAAATAGGTTAGACCCAGCCTCGAATCTGTCTTACAGTGTCATAAAAACTGAATTCTGGACATCGTCAGGTTAGACAATACTTGGTGAAGAAATAACTAAATAAAAGCTGTCCATTTCCATTCGTCCAACAGCAGTTATTGATAACTACTAAATGTTTAATCTGTTTTCATTTGATTTATTAGTCTGTCTCTAGCAGTTCTTTCTTGATCATTATTTCCCTTTTACTGCTGATGCACATGCCACTACTCTACACGATATAAAACTCGTTGCATTTTGTATGTGTTCATTCAATATGCAGTTGCGTCACTCCGCAATTTGCTCTGCACATTTCATCTCTTTCGTCCTTCAGACATTCATTACTTCAGTCTACATCTATGCAATTTGTGTGCGGTCCATAAAATCCGTAATTGAAAGCTATTTTACTTCAATCTTGTTGCGCAGGTGTTCTGACCACGTTTTGCAATAAAGTGTATCACTGAAGCTCCGAAATACCCTAAAGTTCTCATACCTAAGCACGTCTGCTGATTCTGTCTTGGTAAACGTTGCCAATTTATAAAAACTCAAAAATAGGAATGAGCAATGCAATTGTTGAAGTCACTCTTAACTGAGATCATCCAAAACACTAAGTGCTGATTTTTAATGCGTCATGCTTCGAGTCGATATATTCTAATTCAGAGCAACGTTATTAAAAAAATACAAAAACCTAAGGTGTATTTCCCTAGATACAGATAATAAGAGTTCTTTCTGTAATTTTTCATCCGCTTTAGTCAACGAATACGATGTTATTAATTCGAGCTCAAGTCTCTCGTAATATGCCCTTACGATTCCTGATCAGAAATAAGTTGGTACTAACGATCAGCACCCTTGGAACAGGGCTGAAACATCTCCATTGCCGATTGGGATTTAGTACCACCAAAGATACCTCATTTTATTCAGCAACATTTCACACTACTAAAAAACGAAAGTCTCATTACGTAAAATGTAACGCAACAAAGATTATATCGTTCATCTTAATATCATCAAGGTCCTTTCTCTACAGTTTCAGAATCGCGTAGGCGAGGTATTCAGCGTCGGTCGAGATCGTAAATTATGTAGCTTGGCAAACTTAATACCGATGCCCAAGAAGCATTCGCTACTAAAGATTTACAGACTCGATTTAATAGGTGACTTTTATTGACCCAGAAGTTGGAAGTTGAGCAAACGTGTTACTTCTGCGTGCGTCCAAGACTGCCACGAAATGTTTAGTTATTTCCTATTTATTTATCGTATGGCTGATAGTCAAATGCACTGTCAAACCAAACAAACTTACTCACTTTCTATGGTTTGACAGTTAATTTGCGTGGAAGAGTTAGCGTGGTCTGACTCTATTATCGTATTCTACCTAATTTTTAGTTGTCCCGCTAATTTGGTGATTGGGTATTCGAAGATAATGTGGTATACTATCTGATCTGGGCAACCATCATTCGTCATTTTCGTTCTATGAAGAATCAGTCATGTGCGATGGTACTTTTGTCTTTGAATACGGTTACGTAGACGTATGATGAACCTAACGTAATGCTGTTCATTCCTAAAACGCACCCTTCCGAAACGTACTCGACTACTCATTCTTAGTTACTCAATCGGGGCCTCTTTATCGTTTCTAAATGACCTTCTAATAATTTGTGCTCTACCGATATATTTAACAGTATACGTGTAAATTCTCAAAATGTTTCTTCTCTTTACCGATCATGTCTTGGATTGGATGTAACCATGGTTGGAAAACAACGTTTCTAGAAAGCAAAAGTTACCGGGATATAATTTTCCGATAAATGGATGTAGGTAGTGGGAAAATAAAACTTAAAAATAAGCCTACAGATGTGAAGCTCGTGTCTTGGGTCATTGGTATAATTAGCGAACGCTACTTGATGGCTAAATAAAATGAAACCTGTTTGGAAGTGAAAGAGTCGAGGTCGTCAGTGACTCAGCCAATCGTCAGCGTCATGGTTCTTGGAACGTACGGTAATGGAATAAATAAGCGCGTTACATATCCTTTTATGTTTTAAACTCCATGCTACTTCCGATTACGGTTTAAAGTCATCGGAGACCATAATATCATTAAAACGGTCGATGCGAAACCATATTGGCGTTATTGCCTTATTATGAGGTTAAATATAAATACGAATTTTACGCGATCCACTACATTGCGGGTGGGGATCGAGCCTACTTATCCGGAGTAGTGCGTCGCAGTAACTCAGGATCAGTCCTGAGCTACCGTGCGTTAATATCGCGTGAAATTAAGCATTACGGTCCGCCAAAGAGCCTGATGTAGGGACCAATTTTTTGTTAATGCATTGCCTTAGTCATTAGTTTAAACCTGTGTGGATGGACTAATTTAGTTTTTGTTTCCGTTATATTGAAATTTGGTAAATTATAGGGACAGTCAAAATGCCTGATAATAATCTGAGGAAGGTCCCTGAACGTCTGATTTAACGATTAATAATAGCAAAGGACTTGCTGTACAGAAATCCTACTAGATTGGTGTAAAAAGGGGAGAATAAGAGTCACTTAGCAGATATTTTTAATGAAAATTAGACGACTAATTGGATACTTGTTTTTCCGTTTCGACACACTTTCTCCTTATCTATCACAACTCGCTACAAATTCGTGATGATTGGAAAGAGTGAAATGCTGTTTTATTCAACGCTAAGAAAGTATCACTGAATTCAATTTAAATGGAGAAAATGAAGCATTAGCAGGACACCAATCATCGTTGTATTGCGACGACAATCCACGCTACTTATTTTCAATTAGTGAAGATGTAGATTATCTTGATAATACAGATTATGCTCCGAAACGAATACTTACTGCCTCATGTCAGAACTAGGTATATGTGATAGTGCTTAGCAAAATGTCCCATTGTCCGGGTTTCCATAACGACGCGGTGACAGTACTCGTTTTTATATCGGAGATGCCACCACTTTCTGCGACAGCGGTAGTGGTACGTGTCTCGCTCACTCGTATAACCGCCGCGCAGTTGTATCATCTTCGAATGCATCGTCTATGGAAAATCAAACACAAACAAAACCTTTTACTAAACACTGTCCTTTATAATGCTATCATAATTAGTAATCGATGCGTATTCCACTAAAATTCATTTTTTGAGTGCCGCAAATGCCGCAATAGTTGCTGACTCGGTCGAGCGCGGATACACGTAGTTTTCGCTATACCCCGCGCGGCGAACGATGTATGTAATTTTTTCGAATATAGGTTATAAAATGTACTGAGATGACAGGTGTCATAGGAATCATCGTTCGCCGCGCGGGGTATAAGTTCAAAAAAGATACTTAACTGCACTTGTACTGTTATAGTTTTCGGTGGTATAGTTACTTCGTAGACGGAAGCCCTCTTAGGGTTCAATAATGAATAGCGCACGTGTGCATGAGAGCTCTAATAATAGCGCTACGGCCAATGTCTCTACAGTATCTATTTCCATACCGCCACGTAGGAGGGCGATTCAACGTGAACTCATATTCCAGAATATAATCTAATATCTTCGAGCTTACAAATGTTACAAGTGCATCACCACTACTTTTATTTATAAATGCAAAAAATATTGGAAAAGAAGAATCGTACAGTTAAGGATAGTATTGTTTAATACTAATATTTAATAAAAGTAAAATGTATTACAAAACCGTGTACAGCTAAATTCATCACATTGATCATATATATAAAGTGCAATTTTATAGTACCACAACTGATTCCCTTTTATAGCTCACCTACTACTGTTAAAAGTTTTAGTACCTATTGAAATTATGAAAATTTGATAGTTTTAAGTTAAAACTATCAAATTTTCATAATTTCAATAGGTACTAAAGAAGTTATTGACAACCTCTCTCACACCTCTGATCTTGGGTTAGCCTCTGAACTTAAACGCGAACTCCAGTTAAAGCGTTTAAAGTTTAGTAGGTTAGACAGATGGCAAATTCGTATAAGCGGGGTCAATCAGAACGAGGGGAGATGCTAAACGAGTTTACTCTCGTTCGTGCGGTTAGCTGTTGCTAAGGCGGAATCATTTTATTGCAATATATTTACAGAAGTTATTCCTTAACTAGCGACCCGCCCCGGCTTCGCACGGGTGCAATGCTTATAAATTATGCATATGTATTATAAACCTTCCTTTTTAATCACTCTATCTATTTAAAAACATCGCATCAAATCTAAGGTCTAAGCATACATAGGGATAGACAGCAGGTAGCGACTTTATTTTATACTACATATGTAGTGATTCTAAGCAATGCAACCCAACAAGTTTAACATTCTCAGTGTATTCGTCTTTACTTGTTCAATTTAGTAAGCAAGATTCTACCCTCAAAGTACTTGTAAAGTAAGTGGTATTGTTATGGTGAAACTGTAATTTTCCAGTAAATGCCTTCGTCAGTATTTCGGACACCACGTTGCCAATTTTAAAAAAGATATTTATTTACTTGCGAGAGAACAGGGAGTTTTGGTATTAAATTACAATTGTGAGGTTAATCTTGTTTACTAAATTGGACGAGTACCTGTTCGTAGACCCATTACGATTTTTACAAGGGACTACATACATTTAGTATATGGTCTTCTGTGGAAAGGTGCCCATGCCGTTTTAGCATTAACGCATTCACTGTCAGGGGGCGTGGACTAAGAACAAATTTGAATGACGGTGAACGCATTTATGCGTTGCTGGCAGTGAATGCGTTAATATGCATGTTTATTAGTTATAACCGATGAAACTCGCTCGTTTCTCTTATAACTCTCTGTCTCAGTACCAGCTATGTACCAGCTGTAGTTTTATTTTGCATGAATGAGCACAACGCTCTGCACCTGTTCAAACATAACTTATTCTGCGTCTCAAAGAAAAACAATGAGTATTTATTTACATATACGTTTCCGATATCCCGCCGAGACGAGATAACCGAACTTGTGAGTCATAGGTTAATCATTCAGACACATGATATTTATAGACGGTTAAGTTGTGGTCGAATGACGGAGATTAATGTCATGGAAAGACGATATCGAGAGAGCATTATTCTATGTTCCAAGATCATTACATAGGTACATCTAGTAGTAATAGTAATACTTGATCGATGGCGCAAAGTAAACAGTAAAAAGTCCTCTACTGAGACAAGAATTGCGATCCTTTGTTGTACTAGATTAACAATACTTTAGATTAGAAACAAAAATATACATAAATTATAACTGAGAAAATGCGCAAAATAGGCGCATTGTAAGACGAGATAATAACCGAGAACTAACAAATATAATAACTGAGAACTGTGTGACTACCTATGACCATATATGGTCACAGGTAAACCATTCACACTGTACTTACAACGCGTCTAGTCAAATCTCGACAATTTTTGCATTGTCATTATTGAATGGGGACAACCGACAAAGGAAGGCAAAATACGTATTGTCTGTCCCGGCAGTATAAACTTTATACTGCCGGGACAGAAAATACGTACGTTTATACTATAAAGATCTTTATCTACACTAATATTGTTAAATTACTATTAAAAGTTCAGATACTATAGGCAATAGACTTTAGAATAAATACGCCTAGAACGAGAGTGTTCATACAACAGATTTGCGAAAGATGAAGTCGCTTTTGGTTTTATGTGTGCACTGTGCGTGTCTACGAACCAATCATAGAGACGTTTTGCTTGTGACATCGACGTTGGGACAGCGCACACAGACGAAATTAAGCCCGTGGCTAACCAAAACTGGCTTTACTTTCAAGCGTTAACTAGGTTTTAGGCGTATTTATTCTAAGGTACCTGTTTTACTTGATATACAAAATCAGAGATTATTTCATAACATTACGATATCTCGGGCGGGGTCGTCTTAACTTCATCGTGTATGATGATGTCTCATTCATTCCTCCGTTCTGATTCTGAGGGACTTACTAATAGTAATAGCCTGCACTACTACATACATATCTATATAAAAGAATGTCTATGATATGATGATGAGTATGCGTGTATTATATTTATATGCCACTGGTACAGTCAAGGAAATTGAAACCTTTTACCCTCATGTCACAATGACAATAAGGGTCATAAAGGTACACGTTTCAGTTTCCATTACTGTACATAATAAGGCCTTAAAACACTTGTGTTAATAGACTTCTCATTATGTAACAGTTGCATAAACCAAATCTAAATAACAGTTCCCTAATATGACTCCAACTCACAGTTAGCAAGACCATATATGGTCACGGTGGCAGGTAAATCATCAGCAACCCGCAAAATGACGCATCTAATCGCGAATCTTAACACAACCAGCGATACGTGAAGTTGTTGACTCGTTGACAAGCGTATTGTGAATCGACGCGGCCATGTTTTTTTTCATTATCTATTGATTACTCATGGAAGGCAATTTTATGGCTCCATATCTCGTTATTTGCACTCGCGTATCGGAAATTGAACTTACTTTGTATTAAAAACGTATGATTCAGGTTTGCTTGATAAATACAATATTCAAAGGGGACCTCCTGATATGAATAACGTATTTGAAATTAAGTTGCTGGAAGTTATAGAACACATAGGCTGTACCCCAGATTTTGTCTGTGTAGAATATTATACTTACCTATGCAAATTTCCGCTTTTATTTTGGGATAAATCAACTTTGTTATGGTATGGTACTCCCTTCTCCAGAACCCAAAACTGTTTCATCGAAATTGGTACGGCTTTAAGCGTGAAGAGGTAACAGGCAGACAGGCAGTTACTTTCGAATTTACAATATTAGTAGGAATATACATAGTACATAACATTATTCACTCAAAAACTTCGCGATTCGTTTTAACAGAGAAACTTGAATATTTCACTTGTTGACCCACAAATTGTGTTAAAACTGACGCTAAGATACTAGGTTCATTAAATTCACGTCGTTTAGACTGCGTATTTGCAAGCTTTCATAAAATTATGGGCACATCAATTTGTCAGTTGCAACACTTGCAACATGCAATTATATTTTTGCTCTCGAGTTCTGTAATTATAAAGACAGAATGTACGTGAAGATTATATGGCTTATTATAAATAGTGTTATATTTACGTACATATAGTATAGTACGGCCCTATTTATTTCTTACAATTTAGGTACCTAATATATATCTGCCTAACTGGCCCAGGAGACAAATACAGACATTTTATTAAATAATTTCAGACCAAAAAAATCACGTCTCATACTCATCGAATGTTTAGCAATACTTTATAGCACTTACCCAGACTGAGCTTATCTTATTTATTCGAACTAAGA
This sequence comes from Apotomis capreana, assembly GCA_947623375.1. Taxonomy (NCBI): domain Eukaryota; kingdom Metazoa; phylum Arthropoda; class Insecta; order Lepidoptera; family Tortricidae; genus Apotomis; species Apotomis capreana. The sequence continues at coordinate 9,268,639 of OX392520.1, forward strand.
ACGTAATCCTGCTCATTGTCTCTATGTATTCAGTTTGTTTGTTGGAAAACAGTCAAATAGCTTTGGACTATTTTCTCTTATTAAATCGGAGCGTACTACGTAATCGTAATCTATGAACAAGTCCGACCTTGGAAACGTATTCAATGCTCCGCGAGACTGCAGTCCTGGTCTAAATGCGTCTGCAGTAGGAGGTCGGACGGATTTAACCCGTCAAGTAAACATGGTCGGGGGATATATTGTTTGGCGGTAGACTTACTGTCTCCTTGTACTTGGTTGGATAAAAAAATCACTGTAAAATAATTATTTAAGTTGAACAAGCTTTTGCCAGCGAGTTCGTTCTTGTTGTCTGTTTCTGTAGAAAATCTACACTTATTCTTGGACTTAGCGCCTCATTGAATTTGGCTATATATCGTGGATGGAACGCGTTATCAATAGGACTATGATTACATATTTTTCTGGTGACGCGAACGTTGAAATAAAAGGTTATGTATGTCGCGGTCCCTTGGTTGTCAACATTAATAGCAATGGTAGACAAAACATCAACAACGAACACGGTTTTCTTAATCCACTATTACGTCTAACGCATATCTCTCGTATAGCTGGGAAAATGCAGAGAATTTAGGGCTACGTGGAGTTTTGAAATGTGGGTAAAAGGGTCGATTACTCTCGAAGCACTTTTCTATTTTAAGTATAGCCTTTTTGACGGCCGTATCTTTTGCTGTTAAAACTCTCACGCACCAAACCGTAAGGAATAGAACACAACACGTGGACATATTATTGTTCTCATCTGTTTAGTTGTTCGAAAGAAGTTAGCGATGGTTGGTACTTTGGTACACATTTGGTTTGATGATTGGTAGTTCGGTCGACCAAAATGATACGTACGTCCGTTTATGCTATGTTAATGACCTTTTGGACGCCTCAGTCGGCTCTGGTCATTAACTAAGTTTCTAGCCATTGAGACCACGTGCAATAGGTTAACGGTAGATTGCTTCTGTCAATATCACATATGGAGTATATTTAATTAATGTAACCATTTATTTTATTCCAGGCGTCTGGCGTAACAGTATCGGACTCGTGCAAGACGACCTACGAGGAGATAAAGAAAGACAAGAAGCACCGCTACGTGGTGTTCTACATCCGCGACGAGAAGCAGATCGACGTGGAGACCGTCGGCGGGCGCAACGCCGAGTACGACCAGTTCCTGGAGCACCTACAGCAGGGCGGCACCGGCGAGTGCAGGTAATCCAATTCAATCCGTTGAATGCAGCCGTCGAAGGTCCATACAACTAGATATACCTACATATCGTCGGGGATAGCGTAACTAGCACTAGTAAATACTGCATATCTACACAACACCAAACTTAGAACGTAACTGGGTCATTGTCAGATTTAGGTGCGTGTCTTTCCGGTGGACATTTGCGAAATTAAGGATTCCAGGGCCTAATTTTTTGATTAAATGCTTGTGAGAATAAAGAAAGTTACCTCTTCTATAATCCGAAGTAATAGCAACATAACCTAGATTCATACAAGCTCTTAACTTTTGACCACCGAAGGGACGAATTTTGTTTTTAAAACTGACAATGAACCAACTGTATTATTTTGAAGGCTTCTTTTTCCTTCCTTTCCCCAGTAAGAATTGATCTCGCTATTGGTTAATTGCAACGGCTGTTTGAACAAGTCGGTTCTTATCAGGATTTTAAGTTCGCTGGCTATCTTAATTTGGCAACAATTGTTAGTTACGCGGTAGTAACCCTCGGCGACGTGTGTGTGAAGCTTCTGGGTATTAATTGATCGACCACAAAAACGCCAGAAATCGATACCCTCTGGCCACAGCTCCTCCTTCATGAAAGTCCGCTCGACAGCTGTTAGATTGGCGACGAGGTAAACATTACGTTCCCGACTAACAAACCAATGTTGGCCGCAGCTCCGACTCGACCCTCTAACACTTTTGATAGGGCGGCACTGGCTTTTAAACTACTTTCCTTCATTCGTTTAATCCTAATACAGTCGCTTGTCTTTTCCAGATATGGCCTGTTCGACTTTGAATACACGCACCAGTGCCAAGGCACGTCGGAGGCGAGCAAGAAACAAAAGCTCTTCCTGATGTCGTGGTGCCCGGACACCGCCAAGGTCAAGAAGAAGATGTTGTACTCTAGGTAAGCAACTTATCCAATTCTAATTTAAAGTTACACCACTTTCTGCATGTACTCACAACAAAAACGGACCTTATCGACTTATATTATATCTATCTATCTATCAGCCACAAACGTCCACGTCCACTGCTGAACATAGGCCCCATAGCTCGCCACAAGGTGCGATCCTGTGCAGACAGCATACATCGACTCCCTGCGACCCTGACGAGGTCATATGTCCACCTAGTCGGGGCTGTCCCTCGCTGCGCTTTCCGTTACGTATAGGAAGGCGACTTCATATAAATATATTATCTAATTACCTTGCATTGGCAATTATCTGGCTTTCAACCGTCTTGTCAGTTGTTCCGAGACAGTGACGAGACCTGACTGAATAAAAAAAACCGGTCAAGTGCGAGTCGGACTCGCGCACCGAGGGTTCCGTACAAACACTTTCCATCCTTAAGTGGTTAAGTTTGCACCTGGTATGTATAGCGCTCCATACAAATGAGGTGCAAAGTTAACGCAACCAATCCCGTTTGTTGTATGGGAGCCCCCCTTAATTATTTATTTTATTTTATTTTTAGTATTTGTTGTTATAGCGGCAATAGAAATACATCATCTGTGAAAATTTCAACTGTCTAGCTATCACCGTTCTTGAGATACAGCCTGGTGACAGACGGAAGGATGGACGGCGAAGTCTCAGTAATAGGGGCCCGTTTTTACCCTTTGGGTACGGAACCCTAAAAAGTCAAAAGATATGAATCATTCTTCCCTCAAATATGAAGAATGAATGAATAGAAATCTGATCTTCAAGACAATTTTAGAATCTTATAATCATTGCACATAATTCATGAAGAAACAATTAAAATCCCTAAGTAGCAGATTTAAGATGTCAATATATGACGTCTAAGATAATTAAGAATGGACTCTTAATAATCTTTATTCCATAGGATAGTGAAGTGTTCTACTCAAAGGTTACCTTTACAAACAGTCTTATTTCGTAATCGTAGTAAACATCGAACAAATATCATATTTTTGATCACTATATTCAAACGAAATGGGATTCTTGACGAGCTAGGAAGTTGTCAAAATGGGAATGTGGACGGAGTAGAGATGTGTAGCTCGCGAGTGAGTGATTCAAACGAGCTATATCATTTGGTTTAGCTCACTAGCTCTTTCGCTCACTGAAGATTCAAGTAGCTCAGTATATCATCTATCATCTCAGTATTACTCGCTCCCTCTCGCTCATGGAATGAATGTTGCCATGCTGCCGTGAATCTAATTCATCGACATCTCTAGTTCCCTGCTCACTCGTGAACGATATAGTCTAAAGATCTACTGAGCTAAATGAGTGATACATATCTCGGTGAGCTAAAGACATATCACTCTTTTCACTTTAGTGACACATTCTGCGCATCTCTAGGACGGAGTGAAACTAGTCTTTCGATGCCTTTGAGCACAATCGTACTAACTTTTCGGAAAAAGGTGTTTCAATTAGGACATTATTGCACAACTGTGCACAACTCTGTGTTTTAAAATATATGTGAACTACGTTATCGATATTAGCGTCACCTTTCGTCCTCCTGGTATCAATTGTCAATAAATAACATAACGATATGGATGAGTGTAGATAAAACTAAGCGGGCATATCTACGTAATTGGTTAGATAAACTTTACACCTGGTTAAATTTGAGAACAACACTATGATCCCACTTTGTCTAGTAAAATGGCAAAGCAAGATCAGCCTACAACGATGTTACGAGTATGTATTTTGTATAATTATTTTTTGGACTACTTAGCGCCTGACACAAACATAAATACACTACAGATTTGGATTGCTCTGCTGATAATAATTATACGCGAAACTTTTTGATCTGTAACGCTGCAGAGTTGATTAAGCTAAATGTAGGTAGCAATTAGGTAGCAAATTTTGGTTAGTAAATAACATGAAAATTGTGCGTCCTTCGCAAAATATCAACTTTGTCCAAACATCCTGACGTCAGAATGGCTGGTCAAAAAAAAATGTGATATCTTTTATTATACTGAGGTAGCAATTGTTTGGTAAATGGTAGCAAATACTAGCAAATAGGTAGCAATTTTTATGTAAGCAATCAATGCTGAATTCAACAGTCAACCAATCATTCTGCCGCACACAAGTTGATACTACTAGCTTGTTTTGTCATTTCACTAAACCATTTTGGAGATTTGATTAAGAGGCCTTATTCCTTTTAAAAAAATTTTTTTTTTCATATAATGACTAATATATTGATAATTTCAACCATTTTTTTTAAGTGGATATTACTTCTATCCGAGTTCTAGGTAGTGACATAGCTATATCATGCTTTCATTGCGTGCAGTCGAAAATAAATTGAAAAAACTAATTTTCCGCGTGAATTTTGTAAATTTCGAGTAGTTTTTGAAACAAAAATTATCAATCAAAAATTCAAACTGTAGCTTTCAAATATATACAAATAAACCTCAATAGCCCTGTTCTAGGTAGTAACATCAATAATATGTTAAGAAACATGTTTGATCATAGAGAAAAATGTCTAAAACAATCGGCATTTTAGAAGGAATAAGGCCTCTTAAATTCCTGAAAATTTCCAGTGCAATGGCAATACAAATTTAATTACCAATCCGATTTCGTCATTTCACTAAACTAGTCTAGCTAGATTTGTTTAGTGAAATAAGAAAATTCTGTTGCTATTTTGTCATTTTTACCATTTCACTGCGACATACTATGTATATGGTTACCATAGCCATGGTTGCTCTCGTGTCACCAGACATCGATGAGTTGGAAAAGTTGCAATTTTTATTTAGATTAGAACCAATTGTTTTTTTGTTGTTATTGTGAGACATCCCATAATTTTAAGACACGTAGACCCCCTACCTTACGTCGGCAAAGTTCAGACACTGACCAATATTGAATTGGTTTTCTTTCCGTTTCAGCTCTTTCGATGCGCTGAAGAAGTCCCTAGTCGGCGTACAGAAATACATCCAAGCGACCGATCTCTCGGAGGCTTCCCAGGAAGCGGTGGAAGAAAAGCTTCGCGCCACTGACCGCCAGTAGAGTAGAGCATTTACCGCTACGACCGACGCACCGGATTCTGCGCTCGGCGCAGTACTACGCATGGGTTCTTTTTATAATATATCATTTCATCCTAAGCTTTCTCTGCAGTGTACAGAACCATGAACTGTATAAGCTGCGGACACGAGGATTTATCTAATTTAAGTTATACTAATTATATATATTTTTTCCTATAAAATAACTAAAGAGTAAGTTAAGCTCAAACTAAATAAAATTCAGTGACGCGAGCATTTTTGTTGATACCGTAAGACGCCGGTCGGCTTTTTGTACTATTTAGATTGTAATATATACTACGATGTGCGATCTAGTTTTCGTTTGAGATTCATCTTGCTGTTGCGGCCGCTTGCGCCCGGCCGACCGCCAGTGGTCGGCGGATGAGTATTTTGTAACCAATTTATCCAGAAATACACTCGATATAAGCGAATTGGTTGTTTTATTTGATTAACTTTTTGTGGTGTCAAGCAAATGTCATTGAAACTATTTAAAAAACCCTGACACTTTTAAGAGCTAAGGTGCCTATAAAGTCACCTTTGTCTTATTCAGTTCGATACTAGTGATTTCTCTGGCCAGTACATTTCGTATTCTACTTGGACTTTTTTTAACACACTAACGCCACTTTGAGAATGGTTCTATATAAACTAGTGGCTCTGTAAGGCTAGAAATGCTGAAATATACGTAATCAACCCTCCTAAATATATTTCCATTTTTTAAATTTCGAAAAACTACAAGAAAATTCTGGCTATTATCGAACCTGCTCACACAATTTCACGTAAATCGTTTGATAGCGACCCCCAGGCGAGAACAGCCGGCAAACGTCTGGACCAACGGACATACGAAATAATTTTAGGTTAAGCTAGAACAGGGCTACACTCGCTCGGTAAAGAGAAAAAAGCTTTAGTCAAAACATTTATTCGAATTATTCTTGTGGCAACAGTTCTATCACAAACAGAATTACTACGATCTAAGACAATGTACTTAGTAGTAGAATATTATCTAATAAGATTTTGTCGTAGAAAAGTGCTCCAAATTGCAGTACAGAAATCGTGTGGCTTATTTCATAGGCAAGGGCACCACAAATAACACTATTACAAAGCAACATTTAAAAGGTTTCCATAAAATTAAGTCTGTTAGGCCAGTCGGGACAAGCCCGCCACACGGGGTAAGCGTATGTACCTACCATATGAACAGGTATTGAAAAGTACACATGTTAAAAGTACTACATACTAAGTCATCTTCATCATCATTACTGGACAAAGGCCTTCCCAAAATTCTCCACATCGATCGGTATTGCACCGCTCTCATCCAATTTCTGCCCCCGATCCTAAGCAGGTCGTTGGTCCACCTTGTTTTTATGGTAGGTACGGTTACACCATTTGACGCGTTTGGCCCGACTCTGATCTTAGAAGAGATCACAATCGAATGTATGAATACCCACGTATTTTTCAGAAAGTTAGTCGTTCATACAATGTCATGTAGCTTTCGAAAATCCCTTGCAAAGGTCAAATACGATAATGAATTTAAGACAATTAAGCTGGTTTTAAAGAGTCCGTTGGTGTAAAATCATACGAGACTATTATAGTGCGACCAACTTTTCGGTGTCACCAGAATCTTCAGACGCAGAACTGGCGATCTTATGCCGTGACAGTCGTACCTAATCGTTCCTAATTTCGCCGTTTTGATCGCACTATAACTAAAACCCGCTCCAGACCTTCCGATCCGATCCGACTTATCGGAAAAAAATTCCTAACAACTGCATTACACATTATCCGATTTCTTCCGATAAATCGGGCAACTGCACACATTATCCGATTGCTTCCGATCGGTCGGATCGGATCGGAAGGTCTGGCGCGGGTTTTGGTGCTTTTCAAGCTGTGCGAGACGAGGTCGGACGAAATATGGACGAAAGTTGAAATTGCCAGCCTATTTGAACCAATAATTACCATTATAGTAGTTTTCACATGCGATTGTGCGTGCGGGACATCTGCCATCTAGTACATTTTTATTAAATTATGGTTATAAAATGTACTGAAATGACAGATGTTAGGATGTTACACGCACAAAACTATATAAAATAGACTATAAGTGGTTAAAGGATTTTGCTAATGGCGGAATTCTAAATATAGTGGTGGTCGTTTGTGCGATAGCAAATATTCGACAAAATCCAAACTAAATGAAGGTTAAGATCATTTGATTAAAATTATAAAGAGGTTTAGGAAACGTTATTTAGCAGAAACTTACTTGTAATAGAACTTTAGAACACATCGCATATTATAAAATGGATTGAACTCCTATTTAAATAGTCTATATTTAATACTAAACACGATTTCTGAAGCAGATATCAGTTCAGTCCATGAGATAAAATTGTTATCTTTGAGTTGAAACATTCAGTTTTGATAGAAAAGCGTATAGAAAATATAACGAAGCAACCCACTTCGCTGTTCCTTCGCGTTTTGGTGGGTTACAATATCTTACAAGTATCGGTAGGTATACATAAATATACAGAATCTACTTATTTATTTATAATGGATAATATTTTAAATGCCTTAGATCGAAATGTTTGGGAAAAATTAATTGAGACTTAAATAATTATTGTTATTTTACACAATGGCAACAGTTTTCGAGATATGCTTTGGTTGTAGGAAAATAGCGATACCGCCAGGAATTGAAAAAAGTTATCTGACCTGCTTTCGTATACAAGAAGATTTATGGGATAATAGTTTTGATAAGGACCCTGTTTGAGGCGCTTATTTTGGGATTCCATTGATGATCGTTGGGACCAAATGTCTACCCTCAAGAATTAGAATTGTATTTATTCTCTCTATGAGAAATCTATCATGGGTGAGACTTTGGATTTCGAATTAAGGGAAAAATCCTAATAGTGGTAGAGAATTTTCTTTGGACGGAAGTGCCTTCCATATCCCCGGGGTTTCATTAAGTAAGTAAAATGTAAATGTTTACCAATAAATACTAACAGTAATAATTTTTTTGATGAGTCAAGACCAAATCGCTATTTTCCCTTAGAAGTAAAAAAATATAACTATTAGTAATTACACAGGTAACGATTTTAAAATTGCTTTTAAACGAATTAGACACAACCCATCACTATAAATTAGGTGGACATACATTTTTTACTGGTTACACCAAAAACACTATCAAAATCTGTAAAGCTGATTTAAAATTCCTTAATTTAAGATTAACAATATTTATGGCCTTCTTAAGTTCTCAAAACGTTGGTACTGGGTAGGTATATCATGTTATAATTTATAAATATTATAATGCACTTATAGTCTAAATTGATAGCTTTATTTTTCTTAAAAACTAATATGAGATCAAACTTTTTCTCCCTCGCATTGCAATTCCATTTATGTGGTAAATTGACTAACTACACGTTAGGATCTTTCCACAATTCCTCGTTAAAATCCTCGGACTTGAATCCGAATGCGATTTAAAATCGTTCCAATCAACTCCAGTATCTTGAGATTTCCATTACATTATATGCTGATAGTACTTATAGTGTCAGCAGGCGCTGGAGTTACATTAGGCTGGTGCATCGCTGGATCCAATAAAGGAATGCTATCCGTTGTCCTGAAAATACAAATATTCTAATAATTGGCTGTATAAATATTATGCCTAAATTTGTTTTTTTTTTATGTCCATGGACCTAAAGTTGTTTCTAAATAATGATGCCAGGAAATAAAACAAACTACCAGTGTGGTAGATTTTTTATAAAAAAATCTAGTGGCTATATGAGCCATTAGTCCTCGCGAGTCGGCCTTTGCTTACAGTCCGACCAAAAAGAGTAGAAATTAAAAAGTGGCAATACTTTATACTACGATTTCTAATTCAAGACCAAAAAAACTACGACAGATACGTCACTGTCAAAATTGATAACATTTAAATGACGTCTGAGTTTGTTTCTTGGCTTGCGCCAAATGGACAATGTTACATGTACAATACCAGATTTTGTACCAAAAATCTCCGATGTTTAAGTTTTTATTATCTCCTCTCGTAATTATGTAATAATAAGAATTCCTAGTTATTTTGTTAAAACATAGAGTTAAAGTAACCAATAAATAAATTATCTTAGCGTGTTTAAAAAATAAAAATAAATTTACTATTGTAAAAATATTTTATTGTAGTGGCAACCTTGTGGTCGTTTTTTTGGTCTTGAATTAGAAATCGTAGTATAGTGTCCTCCCTTTCCAATCAATATAAGAAAACGGGGACGACACTACAGTTTTGCCACTTTTTAATTTCTACACTTTTTGGTCGGACTAAGTTAAAAATTAACAAATGTGGAAAAACTCATAATTCATTTGATAAACAGAAACGAAAAAGATTTATATCGTCATCGAATCTGCTCACAAAATTTCATGCCCAAGCCGATACGGAAACGCTTTGAGCTCGTGCGGTCAGTTATTTTCACAATCTATTTATTTATTTTACCTGCTTCTGGTCAGTGTAGATTCCGACACTACTTCCTCACAGCACAAGGTTGTCGTTTTGTTCCGAACGATGGGCAGCGTCGTACACAAGGTAGCCGAAAGGTAAACATACTACAAATAAATAATAAATCAAAATCAGAATCACAATCTTTGCAGTGATAAATATCAGGAGAATATGTTTAAAAATGTGAATCCCTTACCATAGCTACAACGAGTACCATGTAGATAGACGGAGTTGCCCAGTGACCGGCATTTTCAATTGCTACAACCCCCATAACCCAGTTTATGGCGAAAAATGGCTCCAATACCAAACACAAGTTCAAATAAGACTTAAGCTCGTTTTCGTTTCCTTCAACGTTCCAACTATTCTTCATCGAAAGATTGTCCAGGCTGATGATAACGTCCAGTAACCCTTTATCCTGTAAGGCTCTTACATAAGGGGGCTGTAAACAAATATTTATTTCATTAGAGTCGAGGCTAAAGATCATTTTAATGACAGATACAAACCTAAAAATATCTAAATCGTCATCCAATCATAACGTGAGGTAAAAAAAGGACAAATCTAGAACAATCTCATCAAGATATTTCTCAATGTTTCCATAATCAGACAACTAGATTTCCATCGAGAGAAGGAACCGAATAATCTTGCTTTCATCACAATTGTATACTTCACCTGACATAATTAAGGGTCACCTCCTTGAAGCATAAAATATTTAGGTCTAGAAAAATTACCTGAATTTCACCGTCACAATCTATATCAACGTTAGAATTTCCCAAATTATTGCACTGATCATCCTCGCTCATATTATAATCCTTTTCAGAAGTATCTGTGTTCTTCCGGCTGCTACTAGGGCTATAAATGTTATCCAGAGTATCAATGCTTCCAGTACTATTTCCATAATTCTCGTTCACGGTCCACTGCGCCAAGTGGTGACCTACTAATTCCGTAAGCTTGGCTTTGAACAATTCCGCTTGTTTTTTATTCACGCTTTGTAAGCCCATTATGACTATCCCAGTGTTGATTAAGATTAGGATCATAGCTGGCACCATGAAACCCATAACCATCCCCTTCTCTATAGACATCCAGCAATAGTGTTTTATCTCATAGTGCTCCATTGAGAGAGCGTAGTTGAACTGAAATGAAAAATGCTTTATAAATGCAAAATTTTATTATCTAAGTACTTAAATCGCCATTAATCTCAAGTACTTTTAAAAATACTGACTGAAAACCTTATTTTATCGGACTGTGATGACATTTTTTGTGTTAGTCGTAAGGTAGTGATGACACTACCCCAGTGGTGACATTTGTAGGTTTAGGGTAGGAGATATGTGATATAGGTTGAAGTTGGGAAGGAGATATATATGTCGGTATGGTAACAACCTAGGATAACAAGGATAATCTGGAATTCTGGATCATCGACCAACCCAAATGAAAAGGGGAGTTGGAAACCAAATAACTCCTTGTAAAACTAAAATAACATCCATAAGGATGATTAACTTTACAAAGTAAAAAAAGAGTTAGTAAATTACCAACGATTGAAGTTAAAAGTTTGTAAAAAAAATACTCAAACGTAACACACCATAACCACAATCGCCGGAACACCATACGCGAGCAAGTAGATATACTTGAGAGGTAGCAAAGAATCGCAGACGCAGTATTCTGCTACCGCTGCGGCGAGAGCCACGATCCACATAGCACAGGACACATGTGTGTAGTGCAGGAGGAGGGCAATGCGCTCACATTGAGACGGGGATGATACTCCCTAGAAATAAAATTTGCATTGAATTAAGTATACCGAATGCACCCTACACGGCAAGAAGTAAGGTACAAATAAATTAAGATTTTCACTGAGAGATGCAATTTTTATGTCTCCAAGAACCAAAGCCTAGTGTGCTGTAATTATGTTCAGTATCACTTGAGCTTTAATCTAACATTAAAATTTATCTTCAGTGAAATATTATCAGTAAGCTGAAAAGACTGATAGAACCTCAGCAGAGCCAAACCTATTTCTAGCTGTCTCAGAGGACTCGAAGTGACTAACTACTCACACGGTTTCTGTACAAAACTGAGACTTACCATGACAGCTTGCATGTAGATTAGGGTGCAGGCTGCCAGACAGCAACACAAGTTAATGTTGATGGGATACAACTTGCTACTTTTCCGGAATTCAGCTGCATAATCGCTCCATAAGAGCCACAACACTGTTGCTGCCAGTATCAAGACGGCAATGCCGCTTGTGATGAAAATCTGTTAAGAAATCAAATAGCAAATGAATATTTCATAATCTAGTCATTGTGGATGGTAGAGGCCCACGCCTTTGTGCAGCCGTAACCACCGAGTAAATCTGTGTAATTGACTTTTGGTAGAGCTCTTTACAGTAGGTCTGGTCTTGGGCTTGAAACAATCACAATCCCATGAAGAAGATTCGTGGTTGCTAGCAAGCACTTGTGCTGCGTTGTAATGAAAGGGAAAATAGTCTCGGAGTACGTACCTTTCTCTTTTAAAGTAGCAAATAATATTTACATACTTCATCACTCACCAATATTTTCCATTCGTTTCTCACGTTGTGACAGTTGTTGAAGCCATACAGGTATGTGACACTGTCTATGATATTATGCTCCTTCAAATCCGCATCGGCTAATGAATCATCAGGCAACTCTACTTCATTGTCAATTGGTCGAGTGTCCACCGTCTTGCTCACAGCTAGAAAAAATAAGATCCAGCCAATTACCTATGGTCCAATATTGAACAGAATCTAAATTATTACATGTCTCTTTTACTTCTACTGGTATGCTATATTTCTAAGAAACAGGCAACTTGTTGACTTTGTTTCATACGTGTTGTAAAAACCTGTTGCGTGTTTGAATTTTTAAAAAGGTATACCTTGATTACTTCTGGACAAGAACTCCGGGTTTGGATACAACGGGGGGTTGTCATCGTAAATGGAAGACGTAAAGTTGGATACCACGCCACCATATTCGGAGTCGTACGAAGTAATGTCATAATCCGTACGATCCTCCCTCGGATATGACTTTCGGTATTTTATTGAGACTGGTTGAAACGACCGATATGATGGTGTTTTCTGGTTCCTGAAGAAACTATCGTCCACACTCGATCTACGTACATGGTGGAAGGTCCTGTTTTGCTGTAGAGCTAAAAAACATAAAGTAAAGAAAAAAAACAAATTTATTAGATTATTCTATTTATTGTTTATAAAGAAGAGGATGCTTAATTCTACAACTTACCATTTGTATCACAAATAAAACATTGCTCTATAAGAGCTATTGTAAATATTAGCTTAAAAATATATAATGTCATTTTAATATAGTTTTCCCTGCAATTACTTTTATTAATCAGGATCACTTGTTAGCAAATTGTTTATCTTTCACTGTAGCCAGACATTTCTTAATTTAATTCAGTGCTTTATAACTTATGTTTATTTTTAATACAATCGATTAGGCCCTACATTTTCCGCGAAATTATGAAAATCAATACTATTTTAACGTTACGTTGAACGCATGACATGATACTACAAACGCACTATTGGATTCTACTTGTAACGTTGTGATATGTTATTCGTAATATGTTTATAACACTGATTATATGGATTACTAAAATTAACTTACATTATTAGAAATATTATAATCATACATTTTTGGTAGATATATGAATTTTACCCTTGTAACACTTTGTAACGATCTTAACGAAGCTCAGAGGCGTTTTGACGTGACAACGTCTAATAAATTGATGAACGCCGGCCGCGCATACGAAAAAAGATGACGTCATTGTAGCAATAATTTGTAACGCCGTGGACATGACGTCATTGTAGCAATACTTTGTAGCGCCGTGGAAGGGAAGGGGAACCACGTGACTGACACAAGCCTACGTCATCATGCTGTTCACAGATTCTCAAACTTAAAAAATGTGGGAAGAGGGAAGAGGGAAGAGGAAAGAGGGAAGAGGGAACGGTCGGATACAAAGGTATCCGAACCAAAAAAAAATCTAAAGGTACATTTTCCTATTGTGCAATTTAATAATATTCATATCAATAAATATTCTACCGAGAAAAAGACGTTGTCACGTAAAATCTTCCTTCGCCCGTAAAACCGACTTTACAGGCAACCATTTTTTTATTACTTTGAATACACATCATTTATTATGCAAACTGTAAATTGATAAAAAATGTTAAAATTTTGTTTATGCACTTGACCTTAAAAGTAGGTACGGCATACTTTTGGCTAATATGACGGTACATCTATATTTTTCTATCCTTAAGTAGTTTCTTGCATATTGCATATCTGACTGAATAGCGAAAAACACACCTGTAAAACTTCAAAATAATCCATCAAGTATCAACTGGACTGTCAATGTCATGTACACCTGTCATTTTCACAACAAATTCAAACGCAATTGTCTCTTGAAATGTACCTAAAATAGCACCAAAATGAGTTCCATATTAAAATTTATCCGTGATAACCACATATTGGCCATAATAGAATCAGCAGTTGTGAAAAAAAAGTCAAGACTGAGCCTCAATGCTTTCGATATCACTGAAATACCTAGCCTGCTTTACACCTGTTATGAAGTCGAGCACCTGTACCTGCATAGAAACAAAATAACAACTATATCAGTGGAATTAACGCAGTTATTGAATTTGACAACGCTAACCCTGGATTATAACAACATTACTTCGCTGCCGCCGGAGATAGGGAATTTGAAAAATCTCGTCAATTTGAATTTAAGTTACAACCCATTGCAAGTGTTAATACCAGAAATTGGTGAGCTCGAGAATCTTGAGGCGTTCTGGTGCAACAGGATAGGGCTTCGGGAGATCCCTAAGGAGATCGGGAACCTCAGCAAGTTGGATACTTTTGGAGCAAGAGGCAATAAACTTAAGACTATACCAGAGGAAATGACCAAACTGTCAAAATTGAGGTGAGTATTTTTAACGCGATATGAACTTGACAATGAACTTCCCTTGCAAACTAGTTGGCAGAGGTTTCTTTGTTTTTATCAATTATTATTACTATACTACTAATTACATTTAAGGCAACTTTAAAATGTTTTTATTGACACCCATGTTGTATCATCTCTATTCATGCTTGTTAATTAAAGTAACGATTGTGATTTCATGCTAATTACGTAGCAGTTGCATAAACAGATTGTGTCTAGCCTAGCCCAGATTATACGGAGGTATATTTAATTAAATAATAATTTATTTGCATTTAACCTTAGGTGGTAAGTACAAGTGTGGTAGAGTCATTCTCTTAGGTTTATTCAATCTGTATCAGGAGGCCTTGCTCTTTGAATTTTAGTATTACAACTCTAGTGTTCAAATGGATATCAGGTATTTATGTTGCTCTAAGCTCATTATTTTGGTTATGAATGAATGACACCTTTTATCTATATGAATGAATGAATGAATGAATGATTTATTGCGTATGAATGATAGGTTACATTTGCAGATGTACATGCTTAATATATAAGTCTCACCAAAATTCTACCTTTTCAGGTGTACACGCATGAAATGTGGGTACTTATTCTAACAATATTTACAATCATTAAAATTATACATTATCGAACTTATTACAAATAACAAATTACACTAATCAGTTAATATCAAATAAAAATATCCATCCAAAATTCTCATTACCTATCTATTATTATTATTATAGCCTTTATTGCCGAAACTAAAATACATATCTACTTAAAACTTAAAACTAACACATCGGATCAGTATTCGGCGTGTCTTCAGACACATAGGCCTCTCCCAGCTGCTTCCATTCATCCCTATCAATGGCCTTCCTGGTCCAGGTGGCACCCCCCACCTGCTTGATGTCGTCCATCCACCTTTTAACTGGTCTACCTCTTTTTCTGTGACCATCTCGTGGTTAAAATAAATAAAATAAAAAATAAAAAAGCCTTTATTTCCAAATTTCCCATTTTTTTTTACATTAGAAGTTTTTCGGTTAGTGAGTTTCTTATAGTTATTTGTTAGTGTTAAGTTTATGTTTGTTATGTACTATTTATTTATTTAATTTGGACCCCTCTTCGGGTGTAGGCCTCCTCCAAATCTCTCCATTTTTGCCTGTCTTCCGCTTTGTTTAGCCAGTCTTTTCCTGCAATTTCTTTAATATCATCTAGCCATCGTTTATATGGCTTTCCCACTTTCCTTTTGCCAATAGGGCCTCTCCATTTTGTTGCTAATATCGTCCATCTTTTATCTTTATATCGTGCGATATGTCCTGCCCATCGCCATTTTAATTTGAGGGCTTGAGTTAGTGCGTCTTGTAGGTCTGTTTTTTCTCTTATAGACATACTCTTTATTTTTTGTATCTTTTTTATGTTGAGCATGCTCCTTTCCATGGCTCTTTGGGTGGTTCTTATCTTTCTCTTTATCTTATCTGTAAAAGTCCATGTTTGGCACCCATAGAGCAGGCTCGGTAGAAGGCATGTATCCGCCACTATCTTTTTTAGGTTTAGGCTGTATTTGCCTTTTAGGATTTCCTGCAGTGACCAGAATTTCCTCCAGGTTATGTTAGCTCTTCTTTCTACCTCTTCTTCGTTGTTTGTTTTTGTGAATGACAGTTGCTTTCCTAGATATATATATTGGTCTACATAATCTATGTTGTTGCCGTTGACATTTATTTGTATTTGTTTGCTGTTTGTCATTATTTTAGTTTTATTTGAGTTCATTTGTAAGCCTACTTTGGTGCTTTCTTCGTCTAGTTGTTTTATAAGCTCTCTTAGTTCTGTTGCAGTTTCGGCTACTATGACTATGTCGTCTGCAAATCTCAAATGGTTTATGAACTGGCCCTCCAGGTTAATGCCTTTTGACTTCCATTTGAGATTCTGAAATATGATTTCCAGGACAGCAATAAAGATCTTGGGTGATAAAGGATCTCCTTGTCGGACCCCCCTCTCTATCCTTATTTGTTTTCCTCTTGTCTCCAGCTTGACTCGGCTAGTGCTTTTCGCATATATATTCTTTATAATATTGATGTATTTTTGGTCCACACTGAGCCGTTTCAATGCATTCCAGATTGCGCTGTGGTTGATGCAATCAAATGCCTTGCTGTAATCTATAAAGGCGACATATAGGTTTCTATTAAACTCTTTATACTTCTCTATTATCTGTTCTAGCGCTTGTATGTGGTCAGTGGTGCTGAAACCTGCCCTGAAGCCAGCCTGCTCTCTTGGTTGTGAGTCGTCAATTGTTTTGGATATTCGCCTTAACATTATTGAGGAGAAAAGTTTGTAGATGCTCGCCAGTAAGCTGATTGGCCTATAGTTACCGATGTCTAAGGAATTGCCTTTCTTGTACAGCAATATTATATCGGATGTACACCATTGCTCTGGTATGGTTTCGGAATTAAGTACCATATTGAATAGATGTGTTAGATGTTGAAGCAGAACTGGTGCACCATGTTTTAGAGCTTCGTTTGTTATTCCATCTGGACCTGGGCTTTTTTCTGTTTTCATCTGTTTTATGTGCTCATACACTTCTTTTTCTTCGATCTGCTTTACTGACAGGTTTACGTTATTCGCAATGGGTGTTTCCTTGTGTATGTGGTTGTAGTCTTTCATTCTGTAGAGTTCTTCATAAAAGTTTGTGGCATGATTTATTACGTCCTTCCTTGTTTTTGTTTCTTCTTTGCCTTGTCCAAGTTTTTGTATCCAAGATTTGTTTAGATTAAGTTCTTTTAAAGCTCTCTTTGTACTTCTGTGTTTCTTGAGGTTTCTTGTTATTACTTCCTTCCTGTGATTCCTGTAGTCTATTCTTATAGATTTCTTTGTTTCCTTGAACAGCCGGGTAAGTTCTTTCTTCATGTCACGGTCTTTGTCTTTCTTAAACATTAGTTCTGTGCGTTGTTTTATTAGTTGTTTTGTATTGTCGCTAAATATATTGTTTATTTTTGTGTGGTCAGTCTTAGTTTTCTGTGTTACGCTGTCTATTATTGACTTTTCTATCTTATTGTAGTAATCTTGAACACTTGTATCTTCTGTTTTGTTTCCTAGTTTTGTCTCTAAGCTTCTGATATAACTATGTATTTCCTCTTCTGTCTTTAGGCTTTTAAACGAAGACTGGAAGTTTTTTCGACTCTTTTTTGGAAGATTCAAGTTAAATGTTGCTCTCAGAAGTCGGTGGTCTGATGGAAATAGTACGTTATTCAGGACTTCGAAATTAGTGATATGTGCTGGTCGGTTTGTCATTATGAAATCTATTTCATTTCTGGTGTTTTGATCAGGAGATATCCAGGTCCATCTTCTGTTCGGTCTTTTGTTATAAAAGGTATTCATTATGGAGAGTTTATTTCCTAATGCATATTCTATGAGTCTTCCTCCTCGTTTGTTTCGGTCTCCGTAGCCATACTTGCCCATAATTAGATTTTCTTCCTTCTTGGGGTAGCCTATTTTTGCGTTAAAATCTCCCATGACGATTATTTTGTCGCCGGCTAGAGAGTGGGCTTTGTCTATGTCATTGTAGAAGTTTTGGATTTCATCGTCGCTTGATTTTTCTGTGGGCGCGTACACCTGAATTATCGAAAGTTCTACCCCTTCTATATTGAGTTGAAGCAGTGCTACTCTTTCTGAGAGTCCTGTGAAATTTGTGATTTGGTTTTTCAGATTCTTTTTTATTAGAAATCCCACTCCGTTCAATCCTTTGGTTTCTCCATAGTAGCAGAGGATATAGTTTTCGTACTCTTCTATACTGCTGCCCGTTCTTCTGACTTCACTTAATCCTACTATGTCATGGTTTATTTTACCGAGTGCGTTGTTTAACTCTATATATCTTTCTATTGATGCTAGAGATCGTACATTATAGGTGCAAATTTTCAATGTTGTCTCTGTTTTAATGTCATTTTGTGGTGTTTTTCTGCGTACAGGCTCTTCATTTGTTTTGAAATTGTTTCTTTGTTTAAGATTCTGTTGTGTAGTTTTTTGTTCTTTTGTTTCTCTGGGTTTACTGCTTAATGAATTTTGTTGCGCATGATTTATTTTATTTGTTTGTGGTTCCTTCGTTGGAGGGTTGCGGTCAGAATTCCCCACGATGACCGCTGTTCGTCTTGGGGAATGGTGGTTTATGTTGGTTGTTTCATCTACTGTGGTGTATTTCCGGGGGTCCGTCGTTCGTTGCTATTGTTCGCTCGTGCCGTGGTATGAATTTGCCCTTGGGCGGTTCATGAGATCGAAAGCATTTGTTTTATTTATTTTATTTGGTGCCTTTTGGGGCACTTCTTCGTGGGAGTCTTTTTTTGTTGGTGTTATCGATGGTGACCTTTTTCTTTTTTCTGTTGCGTTCGATTTTTCTTTGAATATGAGTCGGTCATAGCGAATCACGGCATTGTTGCCTTTTTTTATCTCTTCTTGCAGCTTTACTTTGAGTTCTTTTCTTGTGTTTAGGACGTCTTTTGGGAAGTCTTCTGTGACATAGGTGTCCTGGGGGAACTTTTTGTTGTTTTTTAGCAGTTCTGTTCTTCTCCATGCTAGGGTAAGTTTTACTAGTATGGGTCTATGTTTCTTTTCTTGTTTTCTGCCCAGTCTGTAGACGTCACTTAGTTCCCACTTATCGAACGGTTCTGATCCCGCAGCTGTGCATACCGTGCTGAATGCCTCAATGACCAGTTTTTGGAGCTCGTTATTATTTTGCTCTGTTTCATTGATTCCATGAAGAATAATGTTGTTCCTTCTTATTTCTTTTTCCAGGCTTCGGACTTTGTTGTTTAGAGTTGCTACTTTATCTTTCAATACCATATTTTCTTCTAGGAGTGGTTTCAGCTTATCATCGATTGTGGAAGCCAAATCGGTGGTGAGTTTTTCTGTTTGTTCCTTTATTTGGTCTTTGAAATCTTCCTTCATTTTATTTATATTTGTGTTCATGGTGTCCATTTTTTCTAGTAGTTGTGCCATCTGTTTTTCCATAGTTGTTGAAAATTCTACTAAATGGTAGGATTTTTTTTTATATCGTGCAACACTGGGCAGTCGTCTCGTGGCTGCCAATCTGTAATTATTTTAGTCCACTTTTCCTTACTATCTCGTGTCATATGTCCTGTCCATTGCCATTTTAACTTTCTTACTTTCTTAATTACATCTTCTACTTTTGTTTTTGTTCTTATTTCTTCGGCTCTTTTACGATCTTTTAATGTGATGTTCATCATACTTCTTTCTATACCTCTCTGGCAGGTTCTAAGCTTTTGGAGATGTTTCTGAGTCAGTGCCCAAGTTTGGCAACCATAGGTTATACATGGGAGGATACACAAGTTAAAAACTTTTTTCTTGGCTGACATTGGAAAGTGCTTACTCTTAAGTATCTCCTTAAGCGACCAGAATCTTTTCCAAGCACTTGATACTCTTCTCTCTACTTCTAAAGTCGTCTGGTCTTTGAATGCTATAATTTGTCCTAGGTAAGTATAGTTCTGTACATATTCTATATTTTCATTATCTACTACTATGGTCTTTTCTTCTCTGTTTGTCATTATGTTAGTTTTTGATTTATTTATGGTAAGACCGACTACTCTGCTTGCCTCTGTCAGCTGTTGTAGCATGTGTTGTAGCGTCTGAGCGTTGTCGGCTACCAGGACTAAATCGTCCGCAAACCTCAAGTGGTTTAGCATCCAGCCGTTAATATTTATGCCAAGCGTATCCCATTGAAGGTCTCTAAATATGTCCTCCAGTAAGGCAGAAAATAGTTTAGGTGACAATGGGTCTCCTTGTCTTACCCCCCTGGCTATTGGGAACTCTTCGCCAACTGTTTCTAATTTTATTTGTGCTGTGCTATTCGAATATATGTTTTTAATTAAGCGTATGTATTTTTTTGGCACTCCTTGCTGGATTAGAGCTTTCCAAAGTGAACCATGGTTGATCGAGTCAAATGCTTTGCTATAGTCTACGAATGCAATGTACAAAGCCTTTCTGTATTCTTGACATTTTTCTATAAGTTGCTTTATAACATGCATATGATCGACAGTTGAGAATCCCGCTCTAAAGCCAGCTTGTTCCATGGGTTGTTGTTCATCCAGTATACTTTCTATTCTTTTTAGCATCAATTTAGAGAACACTTTATAGATGTTGGGCTTATAGGCCTATAGTTTTCAATCGTGCTTCTGTCTCCTTTTTTATGTAGTAGTATAATGACGCTCTTGGTCCATTGAGATGGTATAAGTTCCGAACTTAAAACGGTGTTATATATCTCTGTGAGTTTTCTCAAGTTTTCCGGAATAGTCATAGAAAATTTGATCATCTCATTTGTTATCTGGTCTGGTCCTGGTGACTTATCGTTTTTTTGAGAGTTAACTGCTTTTTCTACTTCTGACTGAAGGAATGGTGGTATGAACTCGGTCTCGTCATCTACTAGATTTATACTCGGGGTCGGGGTGCTATCTTCTGCTGTATAGAGATTCTTATAGAAATCTGTTGCGGATTTAATTATATTATTTCTTGTCCTTTCTTGCTTTCCTGTTTTATTTTTAAGATTTGGTATCCATTGTTTTGTTTCTTTTAATTCTTTTAAGGCTTTTTTAACTCCTCCAGTCTTTTTAATATGGTGGTTTAGCACAGTTGTCCTTCTCTTCATTCGGTCCTTTTTAATGGAATTACAAATTTTTTTACTTAGTTCTGCAATGTTCTTAAGATTTTTTCTGTCTTTTCCAAATTTTAATATCTCCTTTCTTTGTTCAATTAATAGCCTGGTCTCTGTTCCAATTTTTTTCTATTTTGTTTTTTGTAGGTTTTTTGCATGATCCATAAATTTTATTTAACTGAGTGTACATTACCTATCTATAAAACAAATTAAATTAAATTCATTAAATAAGTTAAACATAATATTATTCTAAAAAGTCCTTAACATTATAAAAACATTTGTCCAATAACCATAGCTTTACATGCTTCTTAAAAGTATTCATGTCATCATTATTTTTTAAATCATCAGGCAATTTATTAAATATTTTAATACACATTATAAAAGCATTTTTGTTTGAGGTAGCCAGCTTTACTGATGGCTTATACAATTTGTGCATATATTGCGATCTAACCGTTCTAGTGCACAATTCCTGCCTCTCTTGGAAAAGATATTTGTATTTATGCACAAAAAGGCAAACCTCTAATATATATAGGCATGGAACAGTTAATAAAACGTGTTTTTTGAAGAACGGACGACATTCATGAGTCAGTTTGTTTAAGATTGAAAATGGCTCGGATACAAAGTTTTTGGGCCAAAAACACATTCTCGTTACAGCTACCGTTTCCCCAAATGACGATTCCGTATCTGATCAAAGATACTACGTAGCCATCATATGCCAATAAAGCTGCCTGCAGAGTAACTGTCTGACGTAACTTCCTGAGAGCAAATACAAATTGGTTGATTCTTGAAAATAAGCTGCTTATGTGTTCTTTCCAATTACAGTTATAATCAATAGTAATTCCTAAAAACTTTAACTGAGTCACTTCTTCAATTTTCTCACCTTTAAATGTACATGCAAATTTTGCGGAATAGCTAAAGTAGTTCTAAACTGCATGTATTTTGTTTTATTTATATTTACTCTCAGATTATTTCTTGTAAGCCAGTTTATTGTTTTATCCAGAGTCTTATTAATATATTCATGTTATTCATGTCAATCTGTTATTTTTTGCTAGTAGTGTGCGATGTTAATAGTGCGAAATATAGTATTAGACTATAGTGAACATCTATACTATTATAAAATCCTAAATTTGTATTGAAAATAAATTTTCTATGGGGGGAGGTCATGATTTCAGGAAAAATCTCGATAGCGTGATGCAGCCGGATAGTTGTTTTGTATGGACACGCTTCGCCGTGCCAACCTGGCGCCATCTGTTTTCAAAAAAACCGTTGTCCTCGCATCACGCCGAAACGGCTGGATAAAAAGTTACCAATTTTGGTACAGGAATAGCTGAACATCCAAAGATGGTTATAGGATACTTTTTATTATGATTAATATTTATCTCTGAAAACATAAATTCCATGAAATATTTTCCTTACAATGTGTAACCTTATAATGACAGCGTTTGTGATTTTGAATTTAGAACGACGCGACCCCCGCGTGGCTCTTACGTGTACAAAAACTAAAAAGTATGAATTCGACAAAATACCTCCTTGCGGCCCACCGGTATTAACAATAAGGTTAAGGTTGTTTGAGGCGTTGAGTTACGGAAACCGTCTTAGTTAGATAGAAAAGATGGCGCCAATTATCGACCAACACAGACGAAAATATGAGTGCAATGTTCGTTGTAAATTGGCTCATGCTAAAAAAAAACATACATTTCTTTAAAAACACAATTTGCGACAATAGGAACTAATTAATGCTCTTTTATTGAATATGCAATTATATTCTTCTGCAGTTTGTAAGTATTGACCATAAAAAAGCCCGGAGACGCATTAAAAAATGTTAATGAATAAAACAGATTTTTAATGCCATTTTATCGAGTGTAATTGAAATAAAAGTATTTCGAATCAATTTAAGTAAATTAAATACATTTTTAAATATGTTTTACCAACCAACATTTAGAACATTAGGCGCAAATTTTGGTATTGTTTGTGTTTGGCCTAACTTACTAATAAGGTAGCGAAATGTATAATAAACGATAAATATACGATATATTTAGCCACAATTTTGCATCTATGTAATTTTTTTAATATATCAAATTTATTCAAAGCATTAAATATCAGTAATTCTTTATTTTTAACGGTGTGTTGAGATTTTGTTCTCAATGACCAATTTTCCGCTAGATGGCGTTGTTACTTTGACAAAATCTCCATACTAGCGGCTGCATCGCGCTGTTAAGATTTTTCCTGAGTTAATAACACCAGCTCCATACATGTAAGGTTTTGGAGCCATTGATGGGTCTCCTCGACACCAAGGTCAAGATTCACGTACGTCGTTGCGTGCCCGTGACCACGATTCGGCACAAGCTAGGGTCCAGCTGTGATGGGTTAACCTGGACTTCGAGAGTTACTACCGAAGTTGTTGAATATTGATCGCATACCTAATAAGCAGCAGTGTATCAGGTATTGAGAGTTGCTGCTCGACAATGTATGCATTTTATATGAAAAACAACCATGATTCGAGACAAGACAAAATTATGAAATTTACAATGTAGAAAGGATTTCACCTAGCCGGGATTTGAACCCAGAACCTACTGAAATAATAACCGTGTTATCTCATGCATTTTCCTTTACTTCCTTATTCATTATACCACGGATAACAAAACAGTGAGGCCATCACGTATCCGTTCAGTGGTGCTGTCGCCATTATTGACGTACGCTCGATTGAGTTAAGTTGGCACCTGAATCTTATGGCGTTACTTAGGACATTATTATGACAGGTCATATTATTATTATATTAGTATTAGTACCATTGTAGACGAAAATAATTTATTGTCATCTTAATAGATGTCATTAATATATATGTTCAGGTAGGACTATGAGATAATTATTTTTAAAGGTGCTTTGAATAGTTATCTACAACAAACAATAAATATTCAAAACGATATTATAAACATAAGTCTAGCCTCAATTTAAACTAAACCAAGATGATGTTCACAATGGTAGCACCGAAGGTGCGGAGCGATCTAGAGTAGTCGCCCACCCACTAAATGAAGAAGTAACTTAATGCGAGGCCGTAGGCCGAGCTCTACGAAGCACCGAATGTGCAGAGCGTCCCAGGGATGCCGCTCACACATTTAAGCTTATATTAAGTGTGTGGGCGGCCTCGCATTAAGTTTTTTAAATCTACAATAGACAATAAATATTAAAAACAATCTTTTAAACATACCTAAATCTTGACCCATCTTAATTAAACCAAGATCATGTTCACAAGCGTAGCACCGAAGGTGCGGAGCGTTCTAGGGAAGTCGCCCACCCACTTATATAAGTAGTAACTTAATGCGAGGCCGTAGGCCGAGCTCCACGTAGCACCGAAGGTGCAGAGCGTCCCAGGGAAGCCGCTCACACACTTCAACTTATATTAAGTGGGTGGGCGGCCTCGCATTAAGTTATTTGAACATATTTTAAGTGGGTGGGCGTCTTCCCTGGGACGCTCCGCACCTTCGGTGCTAAGTTACTTTATAAACCCTTAGTAATTTAATGCGAGGCCGTAGGCCGAGTTCCACGAGCGTCACAGGGAAGCCGCCAACCCACTTAACATATGTTTAAGTAGCTTAATAGGCGGATTCCTTGGGACGCTCCGCACCTACGGTGCTACGCGGAGCTCGGCCTTCAGCCTCGCATTAAGTTACTTCAACTTATATTAAGTGGGTGGGCGGCTTCCTTGAGACGCTCCGCACCTTCGGTGCTATGCGGAGCTCGGCCTGCGGCCTCGCATTAAGTTACTTCAACTTATATTAAGTGGGTGGGCGAATTCCGTGAGACGCTCCGCACCTTCGGTGCTAAGCGGAGCTCGGCCTTCGGCCTCGCATTAAGTTACTTCCACTTACAATAAGTGGGTGGGCGGCTTTCTTAGGACGCTCCGCACCTACGGTGCTACGCGGAGCTCGGCCTTCGGCCTCGCATTAAGTTACTTCAACTTATATTAAGTGGGTGCGGCTTCCATGGGACGCTCCGCACCTTCGGTGCTACGCGGAGCTCGGCCTTCGGCCTCGCACTAGGTTACTTCACCTTATATTAAATGGGTGGGCGGATTCCTTGGGACGCTCCGCACCTGCGGTGCTACGCGGAGCTCGGCCTTCGGCCTCGCATTAAGTTACTTCCACTTATATTAAGTGGGTGGGCGGCTTCCTTGAGACGCTCCGCACCTACGGTGCTACGCGGAGCTCGGCCTTCGGCCTCGCATTGAGTTACTTCCACTTCTATTAAGTGGGTGGTCGGCTTCCTTAGGACGCTCCGCACCTTCGGTGCTACGCGGAGCTCGGCCTTCGGCCTCGCATTAAGTTACTTCCACTTATATTAAGTGGGTGGGCGGCTTCCTTGGGACGCTCCGCACCTACGGTGCTACGCGGAGCTCGGCCTTCGGCCTCGCATTAAGTTACTTCCACTTATATTAAGTGGGTGGGCGGCTTCCTTAGGACGCTCCGCACCTTCGGTGCTACGCGGAGCTCGGCCTTCGGCCTCGCATTAAGTTACTTCCACTTATATTAAGTGGGTGGGCGGCTTCCTTGGGACGCTCCGCACCTACGGTGCTACGCGGAGCTCGGCCTTCGGCCTCGCATTAAGTTACTTCCACTTATATTAAGTGGGTGGGCGGCTTCCTTGAGACGCTCCGCACCTGCGGTGCTACGCGGAGCTCGGCCTTCGGCCTCGCATTAAGTTACTTCCACTTATATTAAGTGTGTGGTCGGCTTCCTTAGGACGCTCCGCACCTTCGGTGCTACGCGGAGCTCGGCCTTCGGCCTCGCATTAAGTTACTTCCACTTATATTAAGTGGGTGGGCGGCTTCCTTGGGACGCTCCGCACCTACGGTGCTACGCGGAGCTCGGCCTTCGGCCTCGCATTAAGTTACTTCCACTTATATTATGTGGGTGGGCGGCTTCCTTGGGACGCTCCGCACCTACGGTGCTACGCGGAGCTCGGCCTTTGGCCTCGCATTAAGTTACTTCGACTTATATTAAGTGGGTGGGCGGCTTCCTTAGGACGCTCCGAACCTTCGGTGCTACGCGGAGCTCGGCCTTTGGCCTCGCAATAAGTGTAGTGAACGTATGATATTGTGTTTACGCGTGCGAAGCCGCGGGCAAAAGCTAGTAATTAAATAACATCATTGAGACCACTAAACATACATTCAATTCAATACATGGAACCAAATAAATTTAGAATTCTATGAGATGGATTATTTGGATACACTTAAAATAAGAAAAAATTTAAATTACATGTTTCATAAATTTATAGATCATTTGTTTAGCTTAGCAATAGGTAAACTTTTGTAGAAAACTGAAAATCTAATTACAAACTATAGGTAATTCCAATATGTTTTATATATTATTAAGCAAGCGAAGTTAGCATTCAACATTCATCTTCAAATAACACAGCAGTTCATCGTGACCGGTCACTGAGCAAGATAATGAGCTGAGCGAAAACAACGTATTTTTGTTTGGTATAATTATCCTATGTTTGTTTGAGAATAGCTAACTAGTTGAGATGGTTATAGTTCCACGACGCGGTCGGCGCAGTTTGTGGTGCACCTGCCTACTGAGCCGGCAGTCCTAGGTTCAAATCCCGGCCAGGGTAAATATTTGTCTGATGAACTCGAATATTTGTTCCTGGGTCATGGATATTATCTATATTTATGGATTTATATAATATTGATACCTACATTAGTTCACACGCATACTAATTAATATTTTAAAAGCTTTTATTTAACTTGGAATGTATGTATCTAAGTATGTTTGTTCGGGTGAAATCTTGCAACTCAATTTTGAAGCAGATATCATCAACCGATTGAGCTGAAATTTTGCATACTTACTTAACTTTGATGACAATACAATAATATGGTACCATGGGGCTGATCTGATGATGGAGCCGGAAGGTGGCCATAGGAACTCTATTAGATTCTAATTTAGATTTCTAATAATTAGAAAAAGCAATCCTACCGAGCTTGGGCTCCTTAGAATCGTCTCAGTGAGCATTTGATGGATATCCAAAGAAAAGTACAGTCGGCTATAAAAGCTTGCCACTAAAATGACATTTTTGACAGAAACTTATTTACCAACGAAATTTAAACCACTTAGAGTTGTGCACTAACGTCCTTATTGCAACAACTTTTTCCAAAAAGTTAGTACGATTGTGCTCTAGCTCTTAGATATCTATATGTCAGAGTACAAGGCAAATGTACATCAAATTCAAATGTGTAAAGAAAACTAATTTCCATCTAATGATTTTCGAGCTAACTTAAGTTAAACCACAGAATAGATAATGGTACAAGTCACACACTACTTTGATCGTTACAAAAGCCGCTTTTTTTAGCCGAAAAAATATGATTTATGTTATGGCTCTTCTAAAATCGTCGTCTCCAGCGCAAGCCAAACGGAAGGTTGAGGCTGTGTAATAACGGTGAAAATGAATCCCATCAAAAACATAAATGTTAAATTAGAGCCAAGTTCTCGCATGCAACGTTGTCGACTTCGCCGACAAAAGAATTGAGATCTATATGGGCGCCAAGTTCTTTGCCCTAAATTTTTTAGATACAAGGACATGCGACATACTCAATGCATTTATTTTACTTGGGGTGTAATTCAATATCAAGACTGGACTTGGCTAGTTTTTACATATAAATGTATATTACATTTGTCTAATCATTAACCTATTTTCGTAAAGGTATGTACGCAAGTTAGTGTACGTCCTGTTACTTATACTGTTAGCTTGATAATAATACTATGTTACTTTGATAAAATTAAGTCAGTTTGTGAAAACTAGCCAAGTCAAATCTTGATATTGAATTACACCCCAAGTAAAATAAATGCATTGAGTATGTCGCATGTCCTTGTATCTAAAAAATTTAGGGCAAAGAACTTGGCGCCCATATAGATCTCAATTCTTTTGTCGGCGAAGTCGACAACGTTGCATGCGAGAACTTGGCTCTAATTTAACATTTATGTTTTTGATGGGATATCATTACTTTTTGTACAGAAATTTGAATTGACGCCCCACCTGTCTTGACTAGAGTGACGCGGGGTAGAGGGAGGGGCCGGACCGCTCCTCGCCACGCCGCGCTCCCGCGCTTCGCTATCCTCGCCACGGCAATTTATTAACCTTCTCTGTCTGTGTGTGTGTGTGTGTGTGTGTGTGTGTGTGTGTGTGTGTGTGTGTGTGTGGTGTGTGTGTGAGAGAGAGAGAGTGCCATCTTACAAACAAAGAAAGAATTTTCCAAATCGGTTAGTAAATGACGGAGTTCTGAGGCAACAAGCATAAATAATAATAATAATAAAACTAAAAAATATCACTGTTTTTGATTTTTATATGTGTACACACACAATTACCAAGCTGAATGCCAAATTTCATCTTTCTAGGTCACCTGGAAGTGGGTTAGGTTTTTGATTACTAGTGAGTCAGTCAGTCAGTGATAAAAATGCCGTTTTTTGGACGTCAATATCTCAATAACTATTTCATCTACATTTATGAAATTTGTGGTTCTAGTTGTTCTCAGGGACCTAAATACATAAGCCAAATTTCATTTTTTTCTGTTGAATAGATTTGGAGTTATTGAGGGGTCAAAAGTGGCTCCAAACGGTTCGTGTAATATAACACACGGCTGCTGCTCGCCAGTTCCTGCGGTGAACTTGGCTGGACACGCTGCCGCGTGTCTAGATTGGCTCACTTGCCGCGTCACCGCTATCGCTAGCGAGGGTTTTCAACGATTAAATAAAATAATAATTTATTGTCCATTTATTTCTTGCATTCAATATTGAGAGCAATTTATATTATTTATGCATTATATATATTATTTCATTATTTATTTAACTATAAAATATGAATTTCAAAATTTATACACAAATTAAATTCGCCACCAGGCCACATTTTATTGGTGTTGCTGCGAACTACTGCAATACAAAATCTTGTTGTTTTATGTTTAAACTCTATAATAATACGTATAAAAAAGGATTAATGCAACGTAACAAATAGAAAAACAGCGATAGTACGGCGTGGGGGGCGATGGAGTAATAAAAAAAATACTGTTTTTATTTACAAAGAACGATAATGGTAAATAATAATTTATTAGTAACGAAAAAAAAGGATGATAATAAATTAATAACGCACAACAAAACTTTTTTGCCGTCTTTAAATTGGTGGTTGTTAAATTATTCGAATTCGAGCAAATTCCTGCATCCCGCTACGATTGAATATTTTTTAGATATCTTTTTATTCATTTAAACACTAGTATAAAAAGACAAATGCGGCACGTTCACTTGCGAGTTGCGACGTAAATCAGGTGAGCGTGAGCGCGCCAGCAGTGCGCGCATGCGTTCCAAGACAGAGCGCATTCAATATACTCTATGCACTGAATATGCCCCAGAACAGGGGCGACCGGCATGTACTTGTAGCGGAGAACGTAATTCGCGGAGTGCGCCGCGCCTGGTTAAACTAAACCAAAGTGTCTAATAGAAAAACAAAACAACAAAATGTCGACTAATCGGCTGACTAGAAATGATGCAGAATAGTCGGCCATCCCGACTAGTCGGCGCATCTCTACTGTCTAGCTAATAATAATAGTACGAGAGCCCACGACCAAAACCATGTCTCATAGCAATACGGCAAAAACCCTATAAAATCGTTAGATTGTATGATTCTGAACCCGACTAGGTGTGTAGTAACGGTCGAAAGTGTAGCAACTGCGAGGGAGGTCATTTCTGCTGTGTCAAAAAAAAAAGACAGTCGGTATTATAGCAATACGTCTGATAGTGAAAATGTACATAGATTTTATAATTGTATTACGAAAAAGTTTGTTTTCAGACATTTTGCGCGTAGCATATAGCCTGAGCGCATTTTTGAAAATGTCAACAAATTTAGCCGACCTGTATCATAGCAATACGGATAATTTTTTTTTTCAACTTTTCGTATTGCTGCCATGATTACCAAAAACCTGTTTTCAGACACTTTAAGTGTAGCATATACTCCCAAAAACGAAAATAACGTTTCGGAGTCGCCTGGCCGACGCCTCTGTTAAATGTTTTTTTAAATTTACAGCCTTCATAGATATTCAAGAATCTCCCTTGTCTATTATATGTACTTTGACAGATGACAGATATTGTCATTACTTATTTCTTTTGTAAAAGTTACTCAAGTGTGCTTTAAATAAAACCAAAACTATCAAATCAATCAGAATTCCGAATCCGACAGCGATTGAATACGAGAATATTTTGTAACTTTGAATAAATCGTTTTTTTTTCAACTTCATCCCAGTTTCCTTTTGTGCGATTTATTTCAGTCCTTCAACTTCAATGTTACGGTTTTCGAAAAGTTGTCTGATAGAGAAGGTGCTACACTTAATTTGTCTGATATAAATTTTTTGCACATGTGGACAACTTATTTTATCATGTCCAACAATTTTCAGACATATTGCTATGATACCGATCGGTAAAATTTGTTAACATTTTCAAAACGGTCTCAAAATTTAATGCGTTCACATTTCCGTCTGAAAATTGTTTTGTTCGCATCAAATAACCAAAATTTACTAATGAAAAAGATTTTCAGACGTATTGCTATGAGACATTTTTTTTGTCTCATTTTTAATTTTTTTAAGTGATTTTACGGGTTTGCGCTACACCACTAACGTCTGAAAAATATGTTTTCGGTATCTCAGAACTATCATTCAACTACAGTCTGCAAATCAGACATATTGCTATGATGCAGTTCGGTAAAATTCTTTGACAATTTTGAAAATTCGGTCAGATCAAACGCTACGCGGAAAATGTCTGATATTGGTATTTTCGAGTTCAGGATAATCGTATCTATCGATTTGATGCGGTTTTGGCCGTATTGCTATGAGACAAAAATTTTGGTCGTGGGCTCTCGTACTATAATAAACATCTAGGGCAAAACTTTCTTGTAAGAATTTGATACAAGAAACAAACTTAGTTATTAATATTACTATAATATGTAGGTGTATAGTTTATAGACTTTATAGTTCTAATATTTTTTATCATATTTTAATAAGTGATGTTATGCTATGTTTTGTATATTGTATATGTCAATGCCATTAAAAGAATAATAAATAAATGTAGAAATGTAAATGGCCGAAAACATTATTCAAGCACTTTTAACAATTTAGTTAAAGAACTTCTACACCGAACATAACCCTTCTCGCCATAGCAATCCCCAGTCCCTTCCCTCTCTCCCACACACCCTGTCTCGCTCGCACAGATTATGTAACAAGCTTTCTTCTTCTTTATTGCTTCCTCATGAGGGTCGCGACCGTTTGAGGTCGTTACCCTTGCGACAAAGCTCTCCACTCCACACCACTTTTCCGCCTTCCGGATTGACGCCTGTAGTTTCCTGACAGGATTCTTTCACGGCATCGGTACATCGGATCGGTGATCTCCGACGGGCCCTTGAGCAAGCTTTAATTGGCAATAAACTAGTTTGTTTATAAAGAAAGGTGCTTATGTAAAAGGGTGGATCAACTTTTTCTTGTTGTTATTCTGTCCCGTGATCCAGGGGACAATAGTACTTAAACTTATTAGAAAAGTGTTGATAATTTATATAACTGATATTGCCAGGAGATAGTCTGCATAAGAATGGGTTTATAATTGTTGTAATCACAAACGTTTTGGTAAATATAATCGCAAATAATCTTTATTTTAAAGAGTGACCCGGGGGACATCACCGTGGCAACGAGTAGCAGAAAAAAGTTGATTCACCCAAAAATAAAAATACAATGAATTGAAATATTCTACATACATGAGTATATCCCTGTTTCGTCAATATTTGGAACACTTCTAGGTGGCTCACGTTGGAGCACAACGAGATTGAATCGCTCCCGGACACGCTTGGAGGCCTAGAGGCCCTCGTGCACTGCAACCTTCGGCACAACTGTCTCCGGGAGTTCCCCATGTCCGTGCTGCAGTGTGGTGACATCATGTTTCTGCAGCTCAACAATAATCAGGTACTGACGGCATGGTATGGCTAGTGACTTTCTACTTCACCGATTAGTTGCCGGTTTATGGTAACAAAAGAAAAATAAAGAAAAAAAATTGGCCACCAGTCGTAAAAAAAATAATACTAATGCGTTTATGCATCACAATTGTCGGGTTCATTGACTACATTTTATTTTGTCGTAATAATTGATTTACAGTACTCGCGATTTTATGAGATTCATACAGGGGAATCGGGGAGTATTATGATACACCACTGGCAACACAGAAACGGATTGACAGAACCAACCGACCAATCATAGCGTGATGACGTCGAAAGTCCACCTGTCATTCCAGTGTGTTTTCTTATACCGGCCTACCCGGCCTATCATATTCGCCCAATTCCGGCCAACTTCGCGAGTAGTGTTGAGTTGAGCTAGGGTTATACTTTGAACTTCAGAGTAGCCCTTCTTCCATAAATCATTTATTCATTCATAATATCAACTGTGTTCGGTTTCGTACCAGTAGCGACATCTATGGACGGACAAATGCAGTTACCAATATCGCGTCATGCGTGGCGCAGCCAATAGCAACGCCACATATGTGTTCGTCATACTACGTCACCTAAACTGTACGTCATCCACCCCCATCCTCG
Source organism: Apotomis capreana (assembly GCA_947623375.1). Classification (NCBI taxonomy): domain Eukaryota; kingdom Metazoa; phylum Arthropoda; class Insecta; order Lepidoptera; family Tortricidae; genus Apotomis; species Apotomis capreana. The sequence continues at coordinate 9,301,493 of OX392520.1, forward strand.
AATCATGTACACAGACTGAAATTCGCAATAGAAAGTTAAGCACGTAATTTGCACATCTTTTTATTTCACCATTCCAAGAAGTTACCTCTCTAAAGAAATTCACGCACATCAACGCCGAGCGCAAACAAACTGTTTTTTTGTTGTAGATCTCAAGTCTCCCGGAGGAGTTCAATATCAACTCGCTCGAGATCCTCGTCGAGATCGACATGCGGGACAACCCCGTGTGTGAGCTCGCGGATCGCCCGGTAAGTTAACCTTTTATAGCCCTATTACAGGTGGTTTTTTACAACTGACGCCATATTGCGGATTTTTTGTTGTACTAATTTATTCTACTGGCAACGACACACTTTTGGTAACTTACGTTGAAAGTCGGTGAATGTCACTGATGTAAACAAAGTGGAAACCATGGACCTAGTAAATACTATAGTATACCTGGACTGCTCATTGCTTCGTTCGAACGAGCCAAGTAAGAAAGCCGCCAAGGGGGCAGTTTATCCCACTCTGCTGGGGTAACCAAATATTTAGCAATAAAGAGGGACTCATCCTTACTCCATTTTATTACAAGTTTGGCTCGGTTTGTAGACACCTGCCTACTGAGCCCACGGTCCCGGGTGCGACTCCCGGCCGGGGCAAATATTTGTATGATGAACTCGAATATTTGTGCTTGGGTGATGGTTGTTCTATGTATTTAAGTATATATTTATCTATATAAGTACGTATATCGTCGTCTAGTATAACACAAGCCTTCTTGAGCTTAATTTGGGACTAGATTGATTTGTGTGAGGTTGTCCGATATTTATAAAAAAAAATGAAAAAAATTAAAGTCTAAAAATGTATATTGGCTGGCACTGTAGCTAGAATTTATTTTGTATATAAGTACCTATGGAAACTCATAAATAAATATAGTGAATGTTAGCTACTATGCCAGCAATAACACACTTTTGGCTCCTGTTATTTTAACAGAACGCAGCAATCCCGTAACTGTTAATTTGATTTGATAAAAGTCATACTTAAAAACAAAACAAACAAAAAACATATTCTGATGTACGTGGACATGAACTCATTTATGAGGATATAAAAAAAGTGGTTATTTGTAGGGTACCATAAATTAATTAGGGAGGTAAAACTGTAAGTATACCGTTATTTTATAAACTACCTGTATAACTCTGTTTTACCAATGCAAGACTACGCAATACTTTTTATTACTGTACTAACGGTTACTAAGTATATGGCGAAATAAAAAGAAAAAAAAAACCGACTTCAAAAAAAACTAAAAAGCTAAAAATAACCCATTTAAGTACAGATTACGTTTGAATCACGTTTTGAAGACGATGCCAAACCACTAATTTATTATATTTTTATATTATTTAAGTATATTTTTTTGTTTTTAGTGATTCATATAAAATACTTATGGCGGGGTGATCTGGGAGGTCTTAAAGGCATACATCTCGTTTGAGTTATCTCCTAACTTCGGTTCTACGATTGCTACTACTACTACGATTACTTAGGCGGGTAGCAATGTTCTAGGTGGGCTCGCCCTGCGGGCCCTTGGGCTCGCGCGCTACGCCGTCAATGGGACGCTCCGCACCTTTGGTGCTACATGGAGCTCGGCCTGCGGCCTCGTGGGGGGACGTTCGCCCTTAAGCCTGCGGCCCTCGGTCGAACTAAAATATTAAAGTTTGTGGTCCGATATTTTCTGACTTTGACCGAATTTTTTAAATTCGATTTCAGATTCCGACTCGGGGGCCCCAAAAACTGCCTGATACCGAATTTCAGCCCCCTCGGACCAATATGAAATTTTCTCCATACAAATCTTGTTTTTCCGATATTCTCCGAATTTGACCGAATTTTCAGACACCGATTCCAGATTCATATTTGTGAGCCCCAAATACCCCCCGATATCGAGTTTCAGCCCCCTAGCACCAACTTGAAATTTAGAAAAAAAAGTCGCCATTTCGATTTTTTTTTTCACGACTGTACTCGGGTGAAGGCCCCCTATGACATTTGGTCGAGCACCTCCCACCTGAGCCAACCGTTTACGAGATACGGGTCTCTTAAAAAAAATCCCATACATTTTTTTTATGATAGAAAAAAAAACTTTTTTGGAATCAGGGGGCCCAAAGCCCCCTACATACCAAATTTCAGCTCGCTACGACCATTTTGAAATTTCGACGCCTATTAACCACCCTTAGATAGCGAAGGATTATCGTAGTATAGTTAAAACGACATTACTTCAATAGTGCAATGCTCAGATTGTTTTTAGTACGAATAATATTTTCGAAGTAAAACATAGATCGGAATTATCCGGTAATTTTGTAAATTCATTGTCACTCTTTTAGTACTTTATCAAAGTTTGACATGCTTTCATATTAATATATGATACCATATATTACCTGAAAAAATATACTATAGCCACCAAAAGATTTCCTTTTGCAACCTTTAATTCCAGTTACCATGATGCAATTATAAGTATGTAATTTTTTAAATAATCAGAAAAGATACTATTAAGCACTGTCAAAAATGCTGACAGTTTTCAATTATTAATTAATAAGACTTCAAATTTAAAGGTTTTATCCTGCCCTAACATAAAATTATTTTTATATACTAACGGATTGTATAACTTTCATAATTTTTTCCGTTAGTTTCTTTGGTGACGCGTAAGAAAGTTTAGCGAATAAAATATTTAATTATTTGAAGTGAATAGTGTTAATTTAAAGAAAAGTATAAACTACTATTAACTACCATTTTATATGAAAACTACTAATTATTACTATTTTTTATGACTGGCAATATTAGAAAGGGACACACTACCTATCTGCGAGCTCTCTGTCTTCCCGTGACCCCTTCACCCGTAAAATATACTTTATGTATCTATACTAAGATTTAAATTTGTGTGAACACTTATTCTGAGTTCGCACTCCTGTTGTCTTAAATATAAGCTCCTTGGTGGAAACAGAACTAAAGCAGTCGAAATGAAAAGTAGAGTGTTTAACTTGGGTGTAATTACCCATTTCACCCTCGAACTATTGGCGCTCTCACTTCGTTCGAGCGCCAGAAATATCTCGGGTGCAATGGGTCACTTTCTACCCTTGGTTAACAATCTACTATTGTAAAATAAGGCCAAAACTATCAACAGAGAAGAAAGTCAAGTTTTTTCTTTTCAATAGGATTCAGTATTTATTCAGTATTTTTCAATAGGATTCAGTAGAACGAAGGATTGAGCAGCATTCCGGTAAACAATGTATTGAATTTGGATGCAAAAATTTGACGTAACGTATGCACATTATTGCCATATGAAATCTGTTTATATTCCTGGGCCGGACCGACGTTTGCTAGGCTTATATGCCGAGGCCCAACCAATTCACCGTGGCCCTGACGCCACAACAAAAAAAGATAAATAAGTGCTTCAAAATCAACAGCAATTGACAACATTTCGTATTTCTTACAGGTGGAAAATAATTTAGCGATCGAGAGAACTTTGTGTCGTGTATACCCTCTCTCTCTCTCCTGAGCAATTATTATTCCCATCTGGTTGTGGGGTCTGCTTTCTTCGTCTTCTTCTTCCACTTCTCCCTATCCAACGAATCATCTGCCGATACGTCGCAAGAACTGAGGTCCAGCTTTATGAGATATGTCCATCGCCTCTTCGGTCTACCTCTGGTTCTGGACCCTGGGATGGACAAATTTAAAGCCTTTTGGCCGATGTAGTCTGCAGGCCTTCTTTGCACATGGCCATACCAACAGAGCCTACTTTCCTGTAGCTTGTCGGCGATGTCACGGATACCAAGACTGCCGCGCACGTACTCGTTACGGATTTTATCGAGCCTGGTAACTCCGCACATCCACCGCAACATCTTCATCTCGGCTACCTGTATGGTATGCACATGTCGCTGGGTCAGCGTCCACGTCTCACTTCCATACACCAGTACTGGCCTGATTATGGTCTTATAGACAAGGCTCTTTAGTTTGACAGGCATTTTTGGGTCACAGGTTACTCCAGTTACTTCCCGCCATTTTAGCCAGGCAGCTGCAATTCGGTGCTGAATATTGGCTTCTACTCCACCGTTGGAGTGTAACATCGAACCCAGGTATTTATATTCGTCACACTTCTTGACTTCCTGACCGTCAATTTGAAGCGGATCTTCACCTGAGTCCGTTTTGTTATACACCATGAACTGAGTTTTGGCCACACTCAACACAAGCCCTCCTGCTTGTAACTGTTGTTTCCACTCCCTTAATGCCTGTTCTAACTCATATCTGGTGTCGGTACAGATAGCCACGTCGTCTGCGTAGATAAAAGTCCACGGTGCAAGGCTTTGAGCGTTCTCAGTAAGGGCGTCCATCACCAAGCAAAAAAGATAAGGGCTGAGCACAGAACCTTGATGCACCCCTTCGGTAACTGATATAGGGTCTGTTTGTCCTACTGTTGTACGAATGTATGATTTCGCGTCCTTGTACATGTCGGTTACAATTTCGATATACCTTTCTGGGATATTATTCTTGCGAAGACTCCACCAGATAGTTGGACGAGGCACCCGATCAAAGGCCTTTTCCATGTCAAGGAACGCGACGTACAGGGGTTTTTTCTTTGCTCCATATTCCTGTGCAACCGTGTTTATGGCAAACATCGGATCAATCGTGGATAAGCCAGGTACAAAGCCGTACTGGGTGGTGGACAGAGCACATTCCGATCTCAACCGTGCGTCGATGACTCTTTCGTACAGCTTCATAGTGTGGCACATCAGCTTTATTCCACGATAGTTATTGCAGTCGTATTTACTGCCCTTACCTTTGTAAAGAGGTACTATGGTACTAAGCCTCCATGCGTCTGGTATCTGCGCCTGATCCATGATTTTCACAAAAAGATGTGTGAGGAGACTGACACCTTTCTGTCCAAGGGATTTCCATGCCTCAATCGGTATGCCATCTGGACCCGGCGCTTTTTTATTTGCCATCTTTTTCAGGGCATTTGCACTTCCTGAGGGTGTATTACTGATATAAGGCCTACATTTTTCCTCATCTCAGGAAGTACTACCGATTTAGATTTTTTATTTAGCAGCTCATCGTAGTAACTATGCCACGCCGAAAGGATGTCTTTATCCTTGTATACTAAGATTCCTTCCCGGCTTCTTACTACCCTTGATTTTATTGAATCTTGAGATGCTTTGTTACGAGCTTTAGCTAATTTATAGATCTCCTTTTGTCCCTCTTTACTTTCTAAGGCAGTGTACAATGAGCCCAGTGCGTTTTTTCTTTCAATGGCGACAACCTTCTTCGCTTTTCTTTTTAACTCCTTATAAGCCTCTCTATCGTTTTGAGAGTGAGTGGATTGCCAAGCCTTAAAAGCCTCTTTTTTTTCTTTTAGAGCTTTTTGAACCGCTTCATTCCACCACCACGTCTCCCTTGGTATTCTTTTTCCCGGTCTTGTACGGCCCAGTACTTTATTTGCCGCTTTCATGATGTGCGAATATAGTTGCCGCCATATGATATTAACCTCACCGTTCATGTCTATAGTCACATCTTCTAGTTCTTTATTAAACTCATCTATCTTATTACCTTTGAGTAACCACCACTTAGTGATTTCCGGCACCCTCTCAGGCTTGGCGATAGCTTTCTTACGGAAGATCATGTCCATGACTACTATGCGGTGTTGTGAGACTACACATTCCCCGGGAATCACTTTGCAATCCTTTACTCTACCGATATTTGTCCTGTTTGTTAATAAGTAGTCTATCTGCGTACTGTTTTGGCCACTTTTGTAAGTAATAAGATGCTCCGGCTTTTTACGAAAGAAGGTGTTTACAATGGCTAGATCATAAGCTAAAGCGTTCGATAGTATTGTTTTACCTGCGCTGTTTATGGTACCGTATCCATGGCCTCCATGAACTCTACCGAACGGAGAACACGAGCTTCCTACGTGGCCATTTAGATCTCCGCCTATTACTATAGTTTCACCATTCGGTATCGGCCGAACCAGTTCTTCAAATGATTCCCAGAACGCTTCTTTTTCTTGATCATTGCAACCTACTTGTGGTGCGTAAACAGATACGATGTTAACAATTTCACCTTCGATTAGAAGCTTGATAGCCATAATGCGGTCACTTATCCGCTGTACCTCCACAATGTCGTCCAGGTGTTTTTGATCGACAACAATTGCAACGCCATTTCGTCCATTTGTTGAGCCGCTATACATCATTTTGTAGCCTTCTCCTATGTTCCGTGCTTTTGACCCGCGCCATTTCGTTTCTTGCAGACACGCAAAATCTATATTCCGTCTTCTAAACAGTTCTGCGAGTTCGTGCGTTCTTCCTGTTAGTGAACCTACATTTAAAGTGGAGAAGCGGACTTTCAAGTTTCGTTCCGGGACTAACGTCTTTAACCAAGCCCGTCCTTGACTTGGTAGCCCTCGCATATTTGTCGCAGATGTAGGGCGATGTCTCTGCGCGTCGTTTTGCGGCGACGCCCTAGCAGATAATCGCACTCTCGAAACTTGACTTTCCATTTCATTTCTGAAGAGGTGGCTTTTTTTGGGTTTATTAGACCGGTGCCGATTGCCATCTGACGCACCAAAACCTCCATCTGACTGAAAGGGAAACCCTCGGATGTAAAAGGTGTTAAATCCGACACGGGAGTTTTGAACCCGTGTAAAAGTGTAGTCTGGATATACCGCCAGTATTTCGGTCGCCAGAGCCTCGTCCGTTTATCAGCAGGGAGCACCACGGCAGCCAATTTGCCACCGTTGCCCTTCGGCACGTGCAGGTGAGGTTGACTTTTGGATCGGTTAAGGTTTTGTATACCGTCCCTTAATCCCCGTGTCGTGTCGTGTATACCCTATAAAAATTAATTGAATCTATTTTTCTGTGTGTAAAGAAATATAAGAAAATATATAAAATAACCGAAATCTACGAAAACTATGTCTGTATAGAGCTGTAGTCTTCGACCTAACCGCGAAAAAAAAAGCTGTCAAGCTCAACGTCATTCGTTTTCTTTTTATTAGACACCAGACTTAACCTGCTTAATGCCATACTACATACACTATGGCACCGTTCCATTGTGCCATAGTTTTGGAGTTACGACATTTTAATATGAGTAAACTTTAATAAATTAATATTAAAAAATTATTTATCTTAGGAAAAATATAATAACAGTAATTACGTCCTCTTTTTAAAGCTCTGGTTTCCTAGGACCCTCTGGCCACGTGGTCCTACTGCCTTTGTCCTACCGACCGGACCACATGAACTTTTTTTTCCGGATGGTTCGATTAAGTGGACTACCAGGAATTGTAATTCCGCTCGGTCCTACCGATCGGACCACATGAACTTTTTTTTTCCAATTAGTCCGATTAATCTGACTACAAGGAATTGTAAATCCGCTTCGTCCTACCGATTGTCAAACTGACACTTTACGAGTATACACGTAGTTATTGCAACTCCTAACTATTAATTGAGAATAAATGTTTAAACAACTCAGTGGCTTGCAATAAGTGACAATTTACCTTGGTGCTGCACTGAAAACTATTATGAAGATCATGAATACACCCGGGTGAGCCACTTAAACACATTTTTCACCGAAAATAATAAGTGATTGCTACGTACATCACACACACATATAAACATTTTCAAAATAACAGTAAGATTTGGCTAATTAAAGCAGAAGATCCGCGGTATAATTACCAGCTGATTGATGTGACAATGACAACTGACAGTCAACACAAATAACAAAACATCACGTCAGGTTGGAAAACGTCAAATCGGGTGCGTTCAGAAATAATACAAACAGAGAGTTTAAGTAGACGGTTTTTAAGCCGCACTAAGTTGAAGATTTTTTTCGCCTCGCTTATGCACATTTCTGTTGGACGCTTTGCATTGCTGCTGATATAACAGCGTGCTGAACTTTGCTTTGCTTTACATTGCTGCATCAATATTATATACAGAAGTGTTTTTACGTGAGAAACATAATGGCATCAAAACCGATATGCGCACACTGCAAAAATATAATACAAGTAAAACACTTTCTTACCTGCGTGAATTGCAAAAAATCCTATGATCTATCATGTTCTAATACAGAAAAACTATTTAATTTAATGGATCGAGAGAGAAAGGCTTCCTGGACTTGCAAAAAATGTAAGCAAGATAAAATGCAAATAAAAAAGACTAGCACTCCAAACAGTACTACGATAAAAACAATCAAGACGTCCTTAATAGAAAATCCTGCGACGACGTCAAAGCAAATTGTCCCGAAGCAAGCATCAAAACCAATAGTGTCGTCTATAACGGGTTCAGTTGGAACAAGTTTATCTAAAACAAAATGTTCGTCTGCTCTAGAAGACTCTGTGGATAGGGTCACAGTCAGAAAGTACAATATACCCGTGCACAACTCGTTTTCTTCCTTGTCCGATGAAAGTACTATTGATAACTCAGTCTTATGTAAGGATAACACAATAAATAGGAGCTGCCCTGATTTAACTAGTACGCCTGAAATCGAGTTACTACTAAAGTTTAAAAAGAGCAATAGGCTGTCGGAAGAAAGGGGGAACCCACAAAATTCGAATGATTTAATTTCTAATGTTAGTGCTCACAGCTTGCCTAATCTTGACTCGCAATTAGATAATTTTGTTGTGGAGGAATTAAAAGACCAAGTCGAGAAACTAAAAGATAAACTCTTAGGTGCGGAAAACGAAATACAGAAGCTCCTAGGTGAAAATTTTGAACTACAGGATGCTTTATCCGAAGCACGTAGAAAAAATAATTTCTATAAGAATATTCTACAAACGTCAACCGCTGCATCACCATCCAGAACACCTGTATCTGGTTACAAGAAACAGAGGAACGAAAAGAAAACTACCTCGCAACTTTCTCCACCTGGATCATCTGTAAAGCAAACAACATGTGTTGAAGCGTCACTGAATACAAAACAGACTAAATCTACACCTACGCCTTCTAATGAAGACGAACGTATTGATAATACCCTGGAATTAAATAACTCCTCTAGTGACAGTGATCTCCGAAAAACTCACAAGGATAAGCTACTTTTAATAAGCAGCAATAATAAAAACAAAATAATAAAAAATATAAGAGATAACGACTTATTTGGAGGATTTAGTTACTGTCACTACATCACACCTGGTGTAGGTGCAAAAGAGCTTCTTAAAGGATTAGCAAGTCGACTACACAACATGACTAGTAAGGATTACTGTGTCATTATTATCGGGGAAGAAGATTTTCAAAATTTAATTGATTTAAACGATTTAGTGCATCATATCCGAGAAACAGTTAAATTCTTCTCTTTTACCAATATTATAATTGCTTGTCCGACATATATCTGTGGGAGAACACTGTATAATTCTAGAGTAGAAAGATTCAATCATTTGATTTTCAACGATTTATGTAACCACAATAAGCGTTTCTTTGTATATGATTGCAACTCAAACTTATCGTTAGATATGTTCTTAGAAAAAAGTGGAAGGATCAAGAACTCTGGCATGAAGAACATCCTACAAAATCTCAATTATAATATCAGTTGGATCTCAAAGACATTTTCTGTTGAATCTCCGGATGTACAAAGTACACCGTCAGAATTTTTTCGTGGCTAAAGTTAAAATACCCAAGGGAAAATTTACGATCCTTCACCAAAATATAGCTGGTGTTCTTAACAAGTTAGAAAATATAGAAATTGTACTCACCGATTTAAAAATAAAAAATAAATTAGACATAAATGTCATGTGCCTTACAGAAACATTTGTTCAAGCAGGTCACGAGGGAAATATACGATTGTCGAACTTTATAGTTGCTAACAACTTCTCTCGAGAAGCAAAAAGAGGTGGAGTCTGTATTTTAATAAGGCCTTGGGTTGAGTTTGAGACCATAGACTTAAATAAGTTTACTCAAGAAAATGAGTTCGAATGTTGCGGAATTGAAGTGAGTGCAATAAATTGTATAATTGTTTGTATGTACAGAGTCCCACAGGGTAATCAAATTGCATTCATAAATAAATTAGAAAATTTTCTTCATTTTATAACAAAAAAATACAAAAATAAAGATATTATTATCTGCGGGGACTTAAATATAGATACATTTAGACAGACCCCATCAACTAAATTGTATAATCAGCTACTAATCAGATACAAACTTACTAATATCATTTCAACCGCAACCCGTATCACTAGTACATCTCAAACTTCTATAGATCATGTATTGACAAATATTAGTGGAATTAAAAGTGTGGTTCATAATCTTGGTCTATCTGATCATACTGCTCAATCAATACATATCACAGGCAATAAAACTATGAATGCTAAACAGTATTATCACTATAGAAGAGATTACAATGAAGAAAATGTCTCAAAATTTGTTATTTATATGAAACAACTAAGTTATGCAGATGTCTTTAACAAGTCAAGCACTAATAGTGCATTTGATGAGTTTCATGACCTTTTCTCTTTATTGTATAAGATGTGTTTCCCTTTAGTAAGGGTAACTACATCTGATAGGCCAAATACAGTTAAATGGATTTCTAAGAGTCTAAGACTATGTTGTAAGCGTAAACGCAACCTATACTTAGAGTCCTGTAAAAATTCGAGTACAGAATTTAAAATAAAATACAAAATTTATTCAAAAGTGTTGCGACGTTGTATTAACAGGGCTCAGAAAAAGAATAATTATCGTTACATCTATACATCGAAAAATAAATGTCGTGCAACGTGGAATGTTATTAATAAAAAAGTAGGTCATAAAAGGCAACCATTTCAAATCAACAGTATTATTAATGACGGTCAAGCTATATGTAAACCTAAAGAGATTGCTGAAGTTATTAATAACTACTTCGTTGACGTATCAAACAAATATAGTCAAAACTATAGACCAACATTGAAAAATTTTAATCGAGTGCCTGATAGTATGTTTTGTAACCCCACTACTCCAGATGAAGTAACTAAAATTATTGCGAACCTGAAAAAATCCTCTTCAACTGGCTATGACGAAATTAACACTAAAATACTTAAAGCCTGTGGTACATCCATATCTGAACCTCTAGCCTATATTTTTAATATCTCTATAGAGGAGGGTGTATTTCCAGACAGACTTAAAAAATCTGTCATTAAACCACTGCATAAAAAGGGCCCAAAAACTAATGTAAACAACTATAGACCCATAGCTCTTATACCAGTTCTTGCAAAGATTTTTGAGAAGCTAATGCACTTAAGACTAGCCCAGTTTGCTGATAAATATAACCTTCTTTCAGGTAGACAACACGGGTTTAGGACAAACAGGTCAACTACAACCGCAACCTTTGTACTGTTAAAAGATGTTATACTTTGTGTTGATAAAGGTCAACCTGTTCTGGTCCTATTTCTCGACATGTCAAAGGCGTTTGACTTGGTAGCCCATGAAAGACTTTTAAACAAATTAGAGTATTGTGGAGTCCGAGGCAATATACACCGCTGGATGGAATCCTATCTAAGTCAAAGGACACAATGTACAGAGATTGTTAGAAGGGAGGGAAAATCCATAGTGAAATATAAATCAGACTACAGAATTAACAATTTCGGTGTCCCACAAGGCAGTGTCTTGGGACCATTACTTTTCACTTTCTATATTAATGATCTCCCTAACGCTTTGGATTTTCCTTCAATATTATTTGCAGATGACACTTCAATAGTTATTCCATGTACCAGTCAGCAGACGTTTGAAAACGATGTAAATAAGACTCTACAGAAATTAGTTGCTTGGCTGGAGGAAAATAACTTGTCAATAAATGTTAGCAAAACCCAATATGTACAGTTTAGAACACGCAAAAGACCAAACCTCCCATTAAATATAGTTTCTAAAGGGAATTGTGTTCACGAGGCGCGAAATACGAAATTTTTGGGAATAAACCTAGACGAATTTTTAAATTTTAATATGCACGTCGATAGCGTTTGCAATAAAGTAAATAGGTTCCTATTCCCACTAAGAAAACTAAGGCAAACTGTATCACAAGATGCGGCATTACTAGCATACCATAGCTATATTATGTCGACACTCAGATATGGCCTCGTCATATGGGGAAATTCCGTAGACGCAAAAAAGGCCTTCGTAATGCAAAAAAAATGCATCAGGGCCATCTTTTCGATGCAGCCAACGGACTCATGTAGACCAGTCATGAGAAGTCGGAAACTATTATCTCTTCCTTCTTTGTACATTTATGAAGTTGCTGTATTTGTACGTTTACATGAGAACTACTTTAAGAGAAATAGTGAGGTAATTACATACAATGACCGTCTTTCTAGACAACGGAACCTTCTCCACACGCCTAAAACCCGTCTTAAACAAACAGCTCGAAGTTCATTCTTCATGTGCGTTAAGGTATTTAACAAATTACCTCCAACTATCAAAGAACTCCCTTTAAAACAGTTTAAAAATGAATTATTTGTGTGGCTTTGTGACATGTGCTTTTACTCTATAAATGAATACTTAAATTATAATTCTGCACAATAAATACCCATGCACCTATTGACATTTTGTAATTCTAATTTAGTTGTTTTAATTTTAAGAACTTCATGACAATATAGTTCCAATTATTAATTATTGTATAACGATGTAAAATATGTATTGCTTTGACATTGCCCTAATTTGTTTTATTCCAATTTATTTGCAGTATGTAATGATAATGACGACGATAGATTTGCAATGTACCTATTTATATATGTTTAATTCGTGATTATGTGACATCATGATTCCCACATCTAATTTCTTGGCATGTTCTCGAAAGTGATGTGATATTTGCATGCTTAGTTAAGCAGGTTATGGTTGACCTATTTTTTGTATACCACCTATGTACTTATACCCATAATCAGCAAATAAATTCATTTCATTTACCGATCGCACCATATGAACTGATTTTTAATGGTACCTACTTACTCAATTTCTCACCTCTCAAAAGTTAATAATTTTATGAGAAATTTGTTGTGTAACTACCTCATAAACTGACAGAGCTGATTTCATTTTTATTGGATCTACGGAACCCTTAATATTAAACACGATACGTTGACCATAAATGACCTACGTGTATTAGTACCTAGGTCCCTCAACGATTTTCTGCTTTTTTGCTAAGTTTTGTTGCGGTAAAATTGGTGTCCGTTGTAGAGTAATACCAAGTCACCTTTGCGTTTTAAGTATAAATAATTCTGGTTAATTTTTATCTGGATCCGTTGTCAGACTGCAAGGTCCGATCAGACATTAACTCTACTAAAAAAAATATTTTAGAATTCTAGATTTGTATTGAATTTTTTTTTCTATGGAGTGGGGTCAGGAAAAATCTTAATAGCGTGATGCATGCCAACCTGGCGCCATCTGTTTTCATAATTTCCTTTGTCCTCGCATCACGCAATCGGCTAGGCAAATAACCAATTTTGTTACAGAGATATAGCTGGACATCCAAAAATGATTATAGAATATTTTTATTCGTCTGCGGTAAAGAAAAAAAATACGCTGACGAAGTTGTGGGCACCTCCTAGTATTGATAATCAATCTTTCAATCTCTCGCAAGAAACGCAGGAATAATGTCAGTGACGGATATCTATTGACATTAACATTTGACAGTGTCTTTATATTATTTCTTAAGAAAGCTACCTTATAAGCTACGCAGTATGCAGGTTCGCGTTACTCATGTAGAAAGGCGTGGTCCGATTGGTGGGACCACGTGGTCTAAGAAAACGACAGTTTCTATAGTCCGACTAGTTTATCGAACCAACAGGAAATTAAAAGTTCACGTGGTTCGATCGGCGGGACCACGTGGTCTAAAAAAATGATAGTTTAAATTGTCCGATTAGTTAATCGAACCATCCGGAAAAAAAAGTTCATGTGGTACGATCGGTAGGACAAAGGCAGTAGGACCACGTGGCCAGAGGGTCCTAGGATAGCGGTGCCGTCATGTAATGAGTATCTGGTTTCTGAATTCTGTGTTAGTTACATAATGAATTAATAAATGAAACGGCACCGCTATTCTAGGAAACCAGAGCTTAAACGGAAAAAGTGATAAAATTGTAGTTAAAAATATGAAATCTTGTAAATGACACCACAGAAGCACATGCTGATCCGCTACGTGGACGACAGCGGCTCGCTGAGCGAGCTGGCGTCCCAGTCGTCCGGGCGGCACGCCGCGGCGCTCGCCATCAACGCCACCGCGCTGCGGCTGCCCGCCGTGCCCGGCCCGCGGCTCGTGGACAACGCCGGCCTCATGGGTGAGCACTCCTCTTGTAGACAAACATCCGCAGCGGCACGTGCTGGTCCGCTACGTGGACGACAGCGGCTCGCTGAGCGAGCTGGCGTCCCAGTCGTCCGGGCGGCACGCCGCGGCGCTCGCCATCAACGCCACCGCGCTGCGGCTGCCCGCCGTGCCCGGCCCGCGGCTCGTGGACAACGCCGGCCTCATGGGTGAGCACTCCTCTTGTAGACAAACATCCGCAGCGGCACGTGCTGGTCCGCTACGTGGACGACAGCGGCTCGCTGAGCGAGCTGGCGTCCCAGTCGTCCGGGCGGCACGCCGCGGCGCTCGCCATCAACGCCACCGCGCTGCGGCTGCCCGCCGTGCCCGGCCCGCGGCTCGTGGACAACGCCGGCCTCATGGGTGAGCACTCCTCTTGTAGACAAACATCCGCAGCGGCACGTGCTGGTCCGCTACGTGGACGACAGCGGCTCGCTGAGCGAGCTGGCGTCCCAGTCGTCCGGGCGGCACGCCGCGGCGCTCGCCATCAACGCCACCGCGCTGCGGCTGCCCGCCGTGCCCGGCCCGCGGCTCGTGGACAACGCCGGCCTCATGGGTGAGCACTCCTCTTGTAGACAAACATCCGCAGCGGCACGTGCTGGTCCGCTACGTGGACGACAGCGGCTCGCTGAGCGAGCTGGCGTCCCAGTCGTCATGGACCGTTTTCTAAGTTTTCGGGCGTGCGATTATCAGAAATGTCATTCGTTTTGTATTTCGAGCCAAACTCGACGTGACATTGTGGTATCCCCATTGGCCGCAGCAATGCGATATCGCTACATCTGCACTGCTACTTGATACTTATAGTGCTATCGGGGCCAAATTCGACGTGATATTGCGAAATTCCCAAGTATAGTAACTATATGCTATTTATGAACGGGGCTAAATTGGGCGCGACATTCGACGCCATCATGCAATTGTTTGTTAATGTAATACAGAACCTCGGGCCGCGAGTCTCGCACTTGGTGGGTTTTATCGCAATAATCTTGTTGCAGCAGAGATGGACCTCGACGCATCATCAGTGGACTCCTCCGAGGACTGGGAGAACAGCGTCAACAGTTCTGAGCTGGACGTGCAGTACCAGAGTGATGACGAGCGCGCTGACAACGAGGTAAGTTCCATCATCAGGAGTCTACAGAACGTTTGCTGTTTGGGTAGTCTATAGAAAAAAAAAACAAGATATCCAAATCATAATAAAGAGCTCATCAGGGGATCCGAAACAGGTTTATTTGTCTTTGTTAGTAAAACCGGTTTTCAGCCCCGTAGTAAATAAACAAATATCAGACAATCTCACACATTAGTAAGTGTGAACTAAGGTATCGATAATTCGAATGTCCCCCTCGCCAAAATAAATGATTTCCAAAAAAATGCGTTTTTAGCTACTGATGCGCATCAAATAGTTACATGTTACAATGCAATGTCATCATCAGCTATTTATATGTATATTAGTTAAAATTTTATTTATTATTCATTCTAGTTTTCATTACTTTTTTACTCTTTGAAGCACTTTAAAGATGCGTGAGATGTCATCTCCGGACCCCCCGACCCTCCTACGTCATGCTATCATCCAATTCCAGCCCCCCACCCCCCGCACAAATTTTATTTTACGTAATTTCTGAGCAGGCCCGTATGATGCCACAGACGGATACACATAGGCACATATACACATATTAAACTTTAACACTCCTCTTTTTTTGTTGGGGGTTAAATATAGAAATTTGGCGTTTCCTCCTGTGAAGATTCCATTAAAATTCAAAACATCAAACATTTCATCCTCTAACTAACCTATCCATCCATCTAACCATACCCAAACCTTCGGACGGCGTTGTAAACAAGCTCACATAGATCGCTCAATTTTTCCAGGCCGTCGGCATGGTGTTGCCAGAGCTGTCCCGCTACGCCTCCACTGCCAGCTAAACTGGCAACCCCAAAGGTGCTGTTCCAAACTTTTTGAATCCTGGATGTTGTGGCAATCCATACTGCCAAATGTTTTAATCTATGTTTTACATACTCCGTATTTCCCTGAACTAAAGTGATTGTAAAAACTTGTCGCTTTATTTTGTCTCGCAAAGAAAACTCATTGTTACATCAATTGTAAAAAGTCGTATAAACTATAAACCAATGATATCGCTGACTCAATATTGCAGGGTTCTATTACACGATTAGGGTACTTTTGACGAGTTCTAATTTGAACATTGTCATAATAAAATTGAGTCTAATTTTAATTACCCTGAAAATGAAACATCAAACTCTGTTACATTGGGACAGCGATATATCTAATTTCATACCATTTTTTGGAGCCCAATACTAAATAAAAAATCGTGTTGCGAAAATCTTGATTCCCATTTCGTCGACCGGGAAAATTATTGAAAAAACTGAACACTTAAATTTCTATACCAGCGAGATTTTGAAAAAGAAATACTAAACCAAAGAGTAAAGTTACTATAATAAGTGAACCAGTGTTAAAGTTTGGAAACCTCGTTTTTAAATTCGACAGTTGTTTGCGATTTATATTTTACCACTCGACATAATTTCGGGTGATTGATACAACAATGAAGACTTAGAAACTCGTTCCTAAAATATTGTCATAATTTCTAGTGATGCTTTATTCTAGTGGTTCTTATGACCCTTTAAACCACTGTCATCCATACTTAATGATGTGCTGACGGAAATTCTCCAAAATTGCGGAACTTTCCATATAGAAATTTCCCCATTTTTTTTCCAATTCTAAGTTTCTAGAAATTTCCGGAAATATCTAAGATTTTTGGAAACTTTCCGTGACTCGCTCACCCGTGCCTATACTTGATAGCACGGTGTAATGCAACACATGTTTACGTTTGGAGAAGTGTCAGTGTTTGTTGTATGTTTGATTGTCACGCTAGATTTTTTTAAGAGGCCTTATTCCTTTTAAAATTTATTTTTTTCATATTATGACAAATATATTGATAATTTCAACCAACTTTTTGAAATGAATATTACTTTTCCCCGAGTTCTAGGTAGTAACATAGCTATTTCATGCTTTTTTGAAATAAGTTGAAAAAACTAATTTTCCGCGTGAATTTTGTCAATTTCGAGTAGTTTTTGGAACAAAATTTATGAATGAAAAATTCAAAGTGTAGGTTTCCCAAATAAACCAATAAATCCCAATAGCCCTGTTATAGGTAGTAACATCATTAACATGTTAAGAAACATGTTTGATCATAGAGAAAAATGTCTAAAACGATCAGCATTTTAAAAGGAATTAGGCCTCTTAAGATTATTTAAAAGCAACAAATCCATGTGAAAAAATAACATACGTAAAACTGTTATGCTTAATATAACTTTCTAGTTACGGTATGAACCCGTAACTAGAAAGTAAGTGTATTCAGTTCACTGCAGACGATGCCAGATTTATGTTACCTAAGTAGGTAAAATTATTGAAAGTTGTTGAGGCACTGTTACAAGATGATAACAACGTTATAAAAACTCTTCTTATATATAGTTCATTTAGGGTTCCGTACCCAAAGGGTAAAAAGGGGACCCTATTTCTAAGCCTCCGCTTTCCGTCCGTGTGTCGGTCTGTCATCATCATCCGTGACCGCTAGACAGTTGAAATTTTAAATTTTTCACAGATGATGTGTTTCTGTTGCCGCTATAACAACAAATACTAAAAACAGAGTAAAATAAATATTCAATAGGGGCTCCCATACAACAAACGTATTTTTTTTTCGCTATCATAATGCAAATAATTTAAAGTTGACATTTCTTCACCGTCTGTGATAAATCTTCTGGCATAATCTGTACTGCAGCACCATTATTATTACACAATACACAGTAAAAGTTATAACTCTAAATTAATTTGTAAATAGAATTATTTTCATAGGTTGACTAATTTTAAAGTTATAATTCTTTACTCTTAATTCATTTATTTTTGGGTTTATATTATTTTCGTGTGTAAAAGAAAGTGGTTTTCCATTTGGTATTATTATTGTACCAAAGTATAAAAGTTAGCAAAACAGCTAAAAGTGAAAAATAATAATAGGTGTTACATAATTACGTGGTATAATATAGATGTGTGCGTGCGATATTTGTTAAGTGTATATCTTTTTACATACTGCTTACAATCACAAATGTAAACCGATACGTACACAATACGCAAGAGGGCCATTCTCAAGATTTTTACACGTACTTGGGTGGGTGCCGTTCAATAGTCATAAAAACTTTTTGCATAATTTCATTTAACTAATTACAAATTTCATTTAAATAATTATTTTGCTTAAAAACAAAATGCATAATTTTAATGTACATAATAATTTACCAACAGAACGGTCAATACTCATAATAAAATTAGTTATAATGGTCATAGAGAATTATTTTACTTTGGTCATAATTATTAAAGTTCATAAAGGCATGTGAGAGAATAATCAGATGCCATAATAATAATTATATGATGTATCCGTGAGAGTAATAATTAAAAAAAAAAGAGATTCGTTCTTTGCAAAATGAAAACTCGCTAATTGTTTTTATGACAATCATTAGTCAATTACACCCTACTAGGGTAGCATAAAGTTGAAAGCTATATTATTTTATGGACTGACTACCATTCGTAATTTTCCTGTCAGTCAGTCGTCCTCTTCTGTCCACCCTTCTCTTCTAACCCTTTAACTGCCTCTGTCCACTATACGTGACATGGAGTTTAGTATTTTTTTTAATCATCAATTGGTGGACAGTTGAGTGTCACGCAATTGCACAAACATTATTAACGCTAATCGTCGGGGATAGTGCAATGCCGCGTAATTAACAAGCGTAGATACGAATCAATATTCAAACAAATGCGATGTATTTTATTGAAATGAGAACTTTATTGACAGCTGTTATTTACGCGGTATTGCACTATCCCCGACGTAATGTTTCATTAGACACACGGACGCTTTCATCTTAAATATTGTTTTATGCGGTTAGAAAACGTTTTGAAGTCATTTATAGATCGATATTGAAACGTTCGTACCTTTTTTCCAATATGTACTTAAGTAGGGAACGGTTTAAATGCTTGTATTTCCGCTGAAATCGAAAATAAAAGACAATTTAAAGGGGTCAATTTGTAGTTGGTTTGTCAACTGGTATGTGTATTATCGACAAAATTTACATGGGGCCTATTAAAAGATAAAAAGTGCTAGATTTAACGACTGATGAAGAAATATGTTATGTTACCGAATATAGCTATATTTATTAATTTATTTTTATTTATTTACATTTATAGCTACATTTTGCATAGGCCCTTTGATTGGGATAGAACAATAACATCTTAATATTTACCTCTCGAATAATGCCTAGTTGCAAAAACGTTCGTTACATTGAATTCCCTAAATACTCCTTTTTGAGTGACGATATATCGAAGTTTTAGATAGTCAACGTTTTCTAATAGGAAATTAGCACTAACGATCGTTTATACAACTGGGTATACTGAAACTGTATAACGAAGGAGTGAAACAACTTAAACACTCAATGTATAAGTGTTGATTTGTGTATCACCTTCGTAAATGAGTCATTCTTATTTACCTACAACTGATTATTGATTATAATTAATTAAATTTATACTCACAACTGTAATAATGTCTCGATTTAATAATTCGATTAAAAAAACGACACTGGATCATTTGAAACGATCAGTTTTCGGTAAAAAAGAATGAACCTAACAATGTATGTATGTACATACTCTGTTTTTAAACTATAAAGCACTACGTTAAGTTCTATGTCAGGAATAATCCGCATCCTAGTCGTGTCCACTTTCGAACAATTGTATACCATCAGAGTGCCATAGTCGCCTAAGTGACTAAGCTCTTTGAATAAAAATAAAAAAAGGCGTATTCGTGTTATTGGTATTAGTGTTAGTTAACTTATTTTGTAAACATTAGGTAGGTAATCATGAATGCTTACTTATTAATTATGTTGAACTACTTTATTTCGATTTTCGAATTTAATTATTTCAAATTAATTAACACTATTCCATTTACTCCCCAAACCACCCTATTGTCACGTGATCGAGACTAGAGTGTGGATTTCAGTAAGGAAACATGAAAATGTTGTGTTATCTGCTATGATAATAGTCTCTATAGTTTAAAAATTGAGTATTGAGTATAATATATTGTTGTATTTCGATATATGTTGTCTTTGATGTTCAATGGTATTATAACATGCCACATATGATAATCCGAATTTTGGATATAGTATTAATGATATAAAATCATATAAATTAACTATAATCCGAATTTTGGAAAATCTACAACTAAATGTAAGACGCTTAATGGAACATGTTGTGTATCGGTGTTCTGAATAATCGATGAATGTGATTCTAATCAATTGTTGAGCTTTATATCGGTGTAGCGTTGAATTTTAAAGTCAATGTTTGAAGTCTAAATTTCGGTTCATCTTATAAAAAATCTAATCTTCTCTATTAGTATAGAAAAAGAATATACTTACTACTATACCTACCTAATTAAAATTTAATTTGACTGTAAATTATTATTTTTTCAGCATTTCGTAATGACGAGCCACGTTTAACATAAATTGGGATATTTCTTTTTACTTATTATAGAAACCATTTCTGGGAATAGGGCTCTCATACCGCAATAAATAATTGGATAGTGACCTGTGAAAAGTTATTCATTTTAAATTTTACTTTTCCTTCCCCTTTTGCAATGCAAGTCAAGTCAATCCCTTTTGCAGTGCAAGTCAAGTCCATCCCTTTTGCAGTCCAAGTCAAGTCCATCCCTTTTGCAGTCCAAGTCAAGTCCATCCCTTTTGCAGTCCAAGTCAAGTCCATCCCTTTTGCAGTCCAAGTCAAGTCCATCGTGACGTCATCACAAAATACCTACTAAGGGGAAAAACATTTTAACGTCTCTAATTGGCAAACGGGTGAAAATATTATCTTAAATTTGGCCTATACATATTTTACAAATTTAATAAAAAAATGGGTTTTTATTTTTTTCGCAGAAGTATATCCCAATTTTACAAGTAACATAACAAAAAAAACGGGCTTATCGTGAATGAAGATTTAATATTTTTTATTTTCCGTATTGATTTTCCGGCGTTTCGAATGCCACGTCACGTTCATTGAACGTCGATCACCGTTTTTGATGTGATAATGTGCAAAAATCTTTTGAGTTTAATTTAAACGAACCATTTTGCAAGTAGCTCGAAATCTCTTATTTAGATTTATCGCCATACTCGTATTGATATTATTTAAAAATATAAAACATTATTATAAATGAAGGGCTAAGGGAAAACTGGCTAAGTTACATTTGCAAAATTTTGACAGTAGGTAAAGACAATTGTCAAAGGGAGCTTAAGGTGGTTGCAGAGGAAACAAAACTAGACATTTCACGCTAGATGGCGCTGGGAAGCAAGATTTGTGGTTTTTGTCTATTATTTCGTATGTTACTTTAGTTTGAAATAAAATTTGTATATTGGCGAGTCCGCGTATTTGTCTTTTATTCATGCAGTATTAGTATCACGTCATAAATGCTTTTATTCTCCCATGTGGTGGCAATTTGTGAAAAATCAGCAAGTACGCACACTAATAGACAATAATCGTGAGTGTGTGCGGGCGATTCATTCATTAAAGAGTCGCGTATCACCTGTCAGTTTGATAGTAAGCGCAAAATAAACAAACATGCATATTTGATTTTGATGATGAATTTGAAGATTTCCAACTGACGCGCGACTCATTCTCGCGCGAAAAATATTACCTATCTCTTTCTTTGCGGTACTGTAGGAGACTGACGGGCGATGCTATGTCGCGCGACAAGAACCGTGAAGCCTAGTTGTATTGTATTAGACGGGCTAGATTGTCAAAATAAATAATACGAAGAAATTACAAATCTTTAGCAGTTCTACATATAAGTATTTGTTAAGTATGTGGTGAAATTAAATAAGTATTTTTGTTGGGTTTCTGTTCTGATATATTGTGATTCTGATTTGTGATGTTATTGAGTTTGTCCTAAGTGTTTCTGAATGATAGATTGGGGTATAGCAAAAAGGGCCCAATTTTAGGACACAATATATTTTGTTGATAAATATTTTTCTCATTTTTGTTACTTTTTTGATTACAAAGAATACATTAAAATAAGTATCTATTATAAATTACAATTGTTTGATTAACTTGCCCGTTTAAGAACTAGAGCGGTCCTAAGTTGCCATATAATTACTACGTAGCCTGGGACTACTTGTACAATCATTTATTCTGTGCTGGGACTTAGAAATTTACGATGAAAAATATCACAAGTATAGCTCTGTTTTTTATTACTTAATGCCAAGATCGGGCCCTTTTTGCTATACTCTGACCTGATATACAAAAACCCGACATCAAGAATAGTAGGTACTGATTAGGGTTGGGATTTTCGTGGTTCTAGATCGTGGTTCCATGGAGTCTCTAATAGTAAAAATGTTCAGTCTAAAAATATATAACTACTAGAACTACTACTAACTGAGCGCAGCACCATATAAAAATATATAACAATATATTGTTATTATATATGGATTTTAGAACCACCAACCACTAAATTAAATAAAACAATTTTTGTTACGTGTGGGTTTTATTATAATACTAATGTTTGTATGAGTTGTAGACGTCGCTTTAATTCGAAATGGTGGATTATTTTTCTTTTTAACCCCCAGATCTTCGCCATTTTCAATTTTTTCGTTTAAACTAGGTGTGTTACTTAGGCTTCTTTCTGTTCAGTGCTGTTTAGTGGATAGTACGGCTACCTGAAAACGAAGGTTGATATTTACATATGTGGTTTGCAGGTATACGTTGTAATATTATTTTAGGCAACACGCATGTTTTGTAGAAAGTTATAAGTTTCTGCAGCTTTTCTTGGATGAAGCCTTCATCTGTATGAACTTTAATTGACATTATTGTTGTTGATAAATCAATGAAGGAAATCATCGTGCAGTTATCCCTTTTGATGAAGGTCTAAGCTGGCCTTGAATCTGTAAAGAAATTATTTATTACGTCACAAGAATGCCTGCAATGGAAACCGCTGTATGCAGCACCTATTATGTGATTATCTTATAGGGTGCTAGGGTAATTAGTGTTATTACAGTTAACCTGAAGGTTAACTCAGAAAGGAGGAAACTTAGTCACTGAACCGATAATTCCAAAACAATTTTGTTTTCCACACCTATTGATAAACATGGGTATATAGGTCTTGGTATCAATTCAGTCAGAGAGAATAAGACACTACCTATATGAACCTACTACCTACTAGAACAGCTTTGTTTTTTTTTCATCACCCAAAGCGAGCGATTGCGTTCAGTTTTTGTGGTTGGTTACACGGTTGTCATCACGCCATGCTTGTCTTCGCCTAAAAAGAAAATAGCACGAGACACCTCTTTCACGGCAGGACGCTTCGATTTGTAATGTTTACAAACACAATACTTTCCCCGCAATTTCTGACACATGATATCGCAATATCATTTAGGGATCACTAAGTCCTGAGTACACATGTTTATTATATGCACGTTTCATTATTCACACTTTACATAAAGTAAAAACTCACGAAATGAAAAAAATGCAAACCAAACATGATTCATTTTTATACGAATTTCCACAATTGACAGTACCTATTGACACAATTCATTACCTATTTCATTCACAAGATTTAGTGCGTTCGAAATCTATTCCACTTTATTGTTATGAGCAAATACACAAAATAGATAAGTATCTTTAAAAACCAAATGTTTCCAATTATTTGTTACATGGTTAATGAAAGCTGTAATCATTAAAAAAAATAAGCTGTTATGCATTCATATCGAAACATCAATTAAAATTTATTATCCTAAATCATAAGTTTAGTAGTATTATATTTCAGAACGCACTGTTCATGAATAGCTTTACGTGTGCTTACGTTTGTATGTTGTGTAAAAGCAACGCACACATACATATATGGACAATATTTCAACGGGTTTTACAGCTTTAATAACTTTGTAATTGTATGATTTATAGCAAAACTGATTTCATTGGCGAATATAAGATCGCTTAAAGATTTTTTTAAGAATGTTTAATAACCTAAAGCCATAACCGCCTAAGTGTGTAGTGATCAAACAATTTGTATGAAAGTGACATCTCTGCAACCACCTTAAGTAAAAAGATACCTATCAAAAAATTCTCGGGACCCAGCGAGTTTTACCCCCAATTAAACCTCTTTTTTTGGAAAGTCATATGATAAAGTGAGAATTTTGTAGCCATAGATTAAGAAACATCTATTTGAAAAAATTGGGACTAAGACAATTTTTCTCCTACCCCTTCAGACATTTACTATACTTAATTATTAGTTTTTAATTTAGTCGATACGTACTTCTTCAGAGGACTTACAAATCACAACTGAAAGTTGTATAAAAACAATATATCAAAATTTCTAATAAAAATATCAATACATCTTAACGTCCTAATAATAGATTAAACTTTATCTGTATATGTAATAAATGTACAAATGTAGAGGAATTGCGAAATACTTCCGAATTAGAAAAAAGTAACATATTTCATGACCAATCACGAAAACTCCGTTGAATCAATTCAATGGATTTAAATACTTTTTTGTTCTAACACGAAATTAAAAAGGGTATAAGTTCCTTAAAATACTAGTTTTTAATTTGGAAGTATACCGCTTAAAATGTACCAATCATAGCGAACTTTTACTAAATGTCTTTACCTTTTACATCGTCCTATAATCGATAGGTTTAGTGATATTAGTAGCTGCTTATATTTACAAGCGTATATATATTATAAAATTATATGATGAAGAATATACATTCTTGCTGTCTATTTATGTACCGAAAAGGTACAATATTGAAAAAAAGTTTCTTAACGGATTAGAGATTATCTGCGAAATGTTTGAAATAAAATTCTAAATTTGAAAATCAATTGTAATCACGACAGCCAAAAAAAAAAGTAAAATAATAATGTTCTCGTAATAGTAATATAACCGGTTTCTGAGTGAATCAACTATTGGCCGATACAAATCTGTCTACAACTTTTAAACTTCGTTGTAAAATGTCACCTTTAAAAACGATCTATGCTTCAATTTATGGTATACATACAAATTTAGCAACTGTTAAACTTAATAAAACATAATATGATACAAAGGTCAAAGCTTAAAGAAAAATTGGAAAATGAGTCACCGGTGGAAGAGACCGGGAACCCGGTACCTCTGGATTGCCGGTCCAGCACGTTAACCACTTCGCTACCTTAACTTCCAGCAACCTGTCGAATTTTTCCTTATGCTTTGTGTGTCGATCTTTGCATTGTTTATTTGAAAGGTTTTACCTACACCTCATTTTTCAATTTTTCTTTAAGCTTTGATCTTTGTATCAATGGTTTTAAAAAAAAATGTAGTGTGTACCTACCCACATTAAAAAAATGGGACATTACATGTTTCATACATTTATAAAACATAATAATTTAAAGTATATTACAGGCAAGATTTCTTGGTCCTCCAACTCCAAAGACATTTTTAGTAACGCCAGAGACAGTTAAAAGTGTCGGTCAAAAAGTTGTTATTAGCCCATATATCATTTGAGTCGACAACTATCTAACTTCAGGAGTTATAAGGAATGAAAGGATCAATTATACGAGAAATGCAATTATGTATAGAATAAAACACAGTTTTCATTGCCCGAAAATTTTCATAAAAATCTTCAGATCCATAAAATCAACTACGGCACGGTTATTAATTTTGAAATAAGGTAAAAAACTAGAAGCCTGCACATGGCACCACCGATAAAAGTTCCTGAAAATAGTTGTGTCCATCTAAAATGTAACCTATCCCAAATATTTACGTTATTATTATAAGAGTTCAAATTGTACCTTACCTGTCGCACAAAAAGTGGGAATTATAGTAGCTTCCTTAAGATGAAAACAAAAAGGAAAGATATGCAACGGCCAAAGTAATATGATCCACCTGTAAGTATGTCAAAACAATGAATTTGACGCATTATCCTTTTTGTTTTCCTCGGAGCGTATTTCTGTTATTAAAGTGATGAGCTGTCAGAATGCGATTCGCGTTTTAATTTTATAGCTGTTTCGCTCACTCTCACGCGGTCCAGATAAGAACTTCTCATTTTTCATTCTAACCCGAATCGCAATCTAAGAGCTCTCCCGGACTGTATTTATTTTGTAAGCTGTTATATGATGCAGGTATACGATATATACGATTAAAATCAGTTAACACTTCGGCCAAACTCGGTAATTGTCGTGAATCCCTCATCTCTCACATAGAGTTATCAATTTACAGATATGACCGATTTACAAAATTCTTTTCGTATTTGATAGGGTATACTTCCGAGATGGTCCCATGTAAATTTTATCAAAATCGGTCAAGCAGTTTATGAAATATCAACAAAAATCGGTTGAAATCGGTTTTTTAAATTTTCAATTTGGTGATTATTATCAATTATTAATCCGACGTAATATCGTACTGACAATAAAATATTGACTCATATATGTATTTTTCATATATTGTATACAAGTATAGCTTTAATAAATAATGAATGTTCAAATTCATGTCACTTCTGCATAATAAATTTCTTAGGTCTACCGGTTAGTAATGTCATCTTGGCAGGTGCTATACATTGCGTTTATGATACTTCAAATTGAATGCTACCTAAAAGAAATCGCGGTAATGTATTTCGTGTCATTTCCGTCTCCGGATTTAGGCGATGATACCCGAGAAAAGCCGAAGTGTTAACTGATTTTAATCGTACTGTAACCTATATTTCGATAAATGTCGACAACATTGAAGACTTAGCAACGGTTGTCACGAAATTGCTCACTGCGGATCAAATGTATAGCCAATAAATATAAACCATTTACAAAACATTTTCATGTTTTATTTTAACCCTTTCACTGCTGCCGTCTTCTATATATGTCTCTAAATAAACAAAATGTGCTGCATAAATAAAACTCGGATCCTATTTAAAGCTTTATTAAAAATATGGGTACGCACATAATAATGAAGGATCACAATATTATGTAAAAATAACAATCATATTCCAAACATGATACAATAAATATTAAATAATTTCATTGTGCAAATATAACAATTTTATAATACAAACAATCTTAATTGTAATAGTTTATACCATTTGAGCAAACGCATTGAAAACGAAGTGTAAAATATGTACAGTCAATCGAGGCAACTTTGTCCCTTCAGTATAACATTTGTCCACACTTGCATAGATAGATAGATAGAATAGAATACTCTTTATTGTATAATGAACCTCAACAAAAAAGGAATACAAATACAGATAACACTTAGCATTACTAACTGCCAGCAACTGCATTGCATACTGCCAGTTTTAATCCTTTTACTACTACAGCGCATAGATAATGAATTTTTTAGGGTATTTTCTTACAATTTGAAATAAATGATGTATGCGATGTAGCAGTAAAACAGTTAAAACTGTGAGTGTAAATGTGGGCCAAAGTTATCTCGATAGCCTGTATAAAATGTTTGTATTTTATCAAAAAAGTAAAACGAGAAAAAAAACAGTTATAACGAATCCGTAATGGTACTTGAATGTTACATGTATGTAATGGAAATCGTATCGTTAATTACTTATTTCACTATATACTATTAAATATGACGATTACTTTAGTTTACTGTGTATTATTTCGATATATAGGTGCGTATAGGTGTTATAGGAAAGGTACATGCTTTTTCATTCAGTAAAGAAGAAAAAACGAATACGTAAATCTACCCAACTATACTTCATTGCAGTCCACACAACTATAGAGTTTTGTTTTGAACCATGGTTGGGTTATTAGATAGTTGGGTTATTGTACTATAGTTGGGTTATTGGCAGAGATCGGCGTGGGTGAGCTATTTTTACGTCATTAATGTCATATAGTTGTGTCTTGTAGATATTAATATGGATAAGGTGCACCCATAAAAAAATTATATAAAAAGACAACACTGAAATGATTAAACTAAAATGAAAATACATTACAAAACGAATATTAAGCTCTTTATTTATTGTAAATTTTCTGTGCTATTGTAATAAATGACTATTAGTTTTTCTATATTTTAAATTTTTAACGAGTTTCGCATTGGGTTTTATATTCATTTATAAATAGAAAAAGATCTTTCTACATCCACTGAATGAAGTGAGTGGAGATAAATTAATTGCACATTAGAATGCTGTCCACGTCTGAAGCTTCCGAAAGTTTTTTTACAGACTCTCTAAAAAAATCTAAGTCTGGGTTTCGAGAGATGACGTCTTCTTAATTCTGCCTGACAGAAGCAGGTGAAGACCAGTTTATAACAGATTTATTGTCTATCTTAAGAGGTTTGATATTCACTTGATTAACTATCATATGGATAATATATTATCGAAGGAAGTTTGCTTTAATACTCGTTAAAACTGTTTTCCCACTTAAGCGGAAAGCTGTAAAAAATAGATTCATCACGTTCCGTAGGTTCTAATATATTTTTTTATTGCGACGTAAAGCTCAAAGCAGAATGGTAGCCTTAATAAAATCATTTCATTCGTTTATGGGGCACGTGGGGCAAGGGCATGACAAGGTATGTCCATGTTATGCAAACAGCTGAAAACAGCTCACCCACGCCGACCTCTGGTTATTGGATATAGGTAAGTTGGGTTTTTGGACTATAGTTGGGTTAGTCTAGTTAGGGCTTTCAATCCGGAGGTCGCGGGTTCGAACTCGGCCCGTACCAATGAGTTTTTCGGAACTTACCTATGTACGGAATGTCATTTGATATTTACCACTCGCTTTTCGGTGAAGGAAAACATCGTGAGGAAACCACCTAAGTAAGCCCAATAAGGCCTAGTTTCCCCTCTGGGTTGGAAGGTCAGATGGCAGTCGCTTGCGTAAAAACTAGTGCCTACGCCACATCTTGGGATTTTAGGTAGCCGACCCCGATTGAGAATTTATTCTCAAAAAATGGGACAAAGGCTAGGAGGATGATGAGTTGGGTTAGTCTAATTGGGTTATGGACTATAATTGGGTTATTGGACTATAGTTGGGCAGTTTTACAGTAAACAGTACAATTAAGTTTCTTTTCAAAAATATACACAAGTTTTTAATCCATTAATACATCTTCTGATAAAGCCGACAGCAAAAAATCATCAAGAATAAATAATAAAGCTTTAGCCGATCTTGTTATTATATTATCTACAGCTAAAGCTAAAGGACAGCAAATATTTAGGCAATATTGGGTAAGTACACTTTAGGGTGTTTCATATTTCAAAAAGTTTGATTTTCATGTGACTTCGCTCAAATCCTTGATCGCACTTACCCAAAAGGCCTCTGTGCCAAATTTCAGCTTAATTGAACATTATTTAGAGGTTGCGCAACATTGTGGAATTTGCAACAAATACGTAAATTCTTGAGCATTATTCAAATAAGAATTTCACCATTTTTGGGTTGTTAAATTAAAAAAAACTTATCTGGCATAAAAAAGCAGTAACGTACATCAAATTCAACTTTCAGTAAAGCTTCTTCTAATGAATTTCTATAAACATAGGCTCTTTCAAAGAAAAGTATAGTTTTAGTATACACTCATTATGACAAAAAAATTAATGAAAATAATATCATACAATTATATGTCAACATCTGCTAAGAACTTAAAGTAGAGAAGATGTGCACTATTTCTGTATAGAAAAAAAAACACAAAAGTACATTTTTCAGAATAATTTTTGAGTGCCAGGTACGATACGCGGTTTCCGCGTAATATAGAGCCATTATCACTTTGGCGACATGAAGAATGTTATTTTTGTATAGTATGCTATACTGATATGCATTAAATATTGATAAACAATAGCAATTTTAATTTTTTGTGTATAGGTTCAGAGCTCCAAAACTCTACGATTTTGCTTTTTGTATGTTATTTTATTCTATATTTTTGTAAAATATGATGTAAATTAACTCTCATCGTATTAAAAATACTAGACTTCTTCTATATTCTAAGTGATATCGAAAACGCTGATGTATCTGCTCTAGAAAGCGTTTGCTGTATTTTTTCCCTTTTTTATATAAATGGTAAAATTACACGTTTCTCTTGAAGGCTCTGACTTTATAGAAATTGAACAATAGTTTAATTACTTACATTTAAACTTCTCTACGGGTAATACTCTTTACTTCCAAACAGAGATATTTATGATTAGGTAACATCTTATAAAATATAAAATTAATCAGTACTTCAGAACTATTACAAATTTTAACATTTTTTGTAAAAGTGGTTAGTTGGCGCAACCTCTAAACGTCCTCAAATTTTCTTGAAATTTGGAACAAATATTTTATTTTATTATAGAGACTCGATCCCCAAGTGAAGTCTTAAAAAAATACACAATTTATTTTTTTCCATACAAAGATGAAACACCCTAGTACACTTGGTATTGATACTAATACTAGCTAAAACCAGATATATGAATATGAATAGAGTTAGCGATTTTTATTTAACTAGAACTTTTCTAGGAAGCATTTCAAAATGTTATCAAAATCAGCGGATTAAGTCGATTGCGTCAAGGCGGATAATTCATATTATAAATATTATTAGCAGTTAAGGTAAGTACACTTTAGATTACAGTACGTTAAAGCGAATTGGAATGGACAGACACTTGAATTACCTATTATTTAATGATATAATATAATAATGTTGTGATCAACACTGTATGTATAAATAAATAGTACTAGGTACAGTAGTATTATTACGAGTATATCAAATCAAATCAAATCAAATAATTTATTTGTAAACATAGGTTTGTGGATGTTACATTGCACTTAATATGTAGGTGTATCACTATGTTTCGCCATAAGGCATACAAATATTTTGAGTCAAGATGGAGCATGCATTTTCACGAAAATAAAATTAATCATGTAATTTAAAACTAAAATTAAATTAAACATTCAAAAATTAAAAAGTCTATAATGAAATTAAAATTGAAAATAGTCATAATGAAATAAAAAATAAAATTGAAATAATGAGATTAAAATTAAAAATATAATTGAAAATATAAGTTCAAATTATGGTAGTGTCCGCTAAATATTCGGATACTGAGTAGTATGCTTTTTGTACTAAAAATGTATACAGGCTTTTTTTAAATTCTATTATGTCTTGGATCATCAATATATGTTTGGGCAATTTATTATAAATTTTTGGAGCCATTCCAAAAATGCTTTTAGAAAGCAAAGCGGTTTTAAAAGGCCCTGAGTATATTTTGCCCCGCCTTCGAGCACTGTTAAAGACAGAAAATTGACATAAATTGGATTTTACATAAATTAATACTTCATGTATATAGATGCATGGCAGCGTTAGGATATTTAGTTTTATAAATTGAGGTCGACAGGATTCTGTTGGTGGAATTCCACATACAGAACGTACACACTTCTTCTGTCCTTTGAAAACAAATTCTCGGTCTGTAGAGTTGCCCCAAAATATGATACCGTATCTTAACGTCGAAGTTACATATGCATGATAGGCGGTTAGTACAGTAGGTTGATTAACAATTTTCCTAAGATTATATAATGCATATGAGAATTTATTAAGCTTTTTACATATAATGTCGATCTGATCTTTCCATGTCAACTTATTATCTAGACTTAATCCTAAAAATTTTGTTACGTCAGTTTCATCAATATTTTGTTCTTTATATGTCACATTAAGATTACGCGTTCGGTCAGATCTTTGTTTAAAACTCATAACTTTAGTTTTTGACAAATTTATACATAGGTGATTTTTGTTTAGCCAATCGATTATTGATTCCAACGATTGGTTTATATTAGTTTGCAGTGTGTGCGAGTCATTAGCTGTAAATATAACTGTACTGTCGTCAGCAAATAAAATCATGGGATAATCTATTGATTGAGGCATGTCATCTATATAAATAAGAAAAAGTAAGGGAGCCAAAACGCTACCTTGTGGTACACCATATTTAATTTCTTTGTAGTCAGATGAAACATTAATCTCAGATTTTGATTTTGTACATATTTTTTCAAGAGTAACATATTGTTTCCTTCCAATTAAAAACGATTTGATTAGATCATGAACGTTACCGCGTATTCCATAGTTATACAGTTTTTCTAATAGGACATTATGATCAACAAAGTCAAAAGCTTTGGTCATATCCATGTACAGTGCACATACCGGTTTTTTTTTGTCAATATCTGTCATTATTTTTTGAAGTAAGTCAAATATTGCCATGTTGATGGACTTATTTTTTCGAAAACCTTTTTGTTCCGGTGCAAATAGATTAAATGATTCTAAATATTGATTTAAAGAATTGTATATAACTTTTTCTATTATTTTAGAGAAAACCGGTAGAAGAGCTATTGGTCTATAGTTGTCGATGTTTTCTTTATCGCCCTTTTTGAAAAGAGGCCTTATCACAGCTGTCTTGAGGATTTCAGGGAAAATGCCTTTTTCAATGCATAGGTTTGTAATATAGCTAATTGGTAGTGATATTATGGGTGCTACTTTTTTTACTATTTTGCATGATATGCCATCGTAACCTGTACTATTCGTATTTTTTAGTGATTTTATAATTATTTGAATGTCTTGGGGGGTAGTAGGTCTCATAAAAATGGAATTGGAGATGACATTTATTCGTTTACCGTCATGTTTTATTTGTGTTATATTATCTTTTAGGTGGGTCGTTTTAGTTTTTTTTTATGATATTCCAAGTAGCTTTACATTTATTCACAAAGTTCTTAATGTAGTAATCATTTTGGGATTTTTGTGTTAAGAATAATATTTTTTTAAGTCTATCGGAATAATTTTTAAGGTACTTTTTTGCGTGTTCACTTGGTGACATTCTATATTTCCAAAGTAGATCTCGTTTTTTCCTACAACATCTCTTAATACCGTTTGTAATCCATTTTGGTTTTTTATAGATATATGTTTTGGATCTAATAAAAGGAAAACATAAATTGTAAAACAATTGGAAGTCATCATTAAAATATTTGAAAGCTTCATCAGGATCATTTGTTAGAAATACATCAGAAAAGCTAAGATTTTTCAAACAGTTTATAAACTTAGTGATATTTTCCGGACTATAGTCCCTTTTTTTTGGGTGCGCCAAAGTTCACATAATTTTTCAACCCCGATTATTGGAACTCCGAAAATGTTTCTCATAAAAATTTTCATCATAATAGTCACTACTCATACTTAGTCACTCTTACTACCGATCATAACTCCGAACCATTTAAAATCATAATGTAATTTATCATAAATATCTCTAATACTACTTTTTGTTTTCATACATTTATTCATCATAACTGTTTTTGATCCTATTTTTCACTGTCATAATTTTTTTAAGCAGACTGGTTTCTACTCATAAACTTCACTATCATAATATTTTATAAGTAGACTTATTTGTACTCATAAACTTCACTATCATATAGTTTGTACACTGACTTGTGTTGACTTATAAACTCCGACACCATTTTTTTTTTTATAAATAATGTGACTTATTTGACACTGTCATTGCGGATAAAATTACCTACCGCGGCATCCCGATGACCCCGCCGTCCATAGGCGAAGTAAATGACCATCTGTTAAATGTTATTACAAAAAACTGGCCAAGTGCGAGTCGGACTCGCGCACCAAGGGTTCCGTACAAACACTTTCCATCCCTAAGTGGTTAAGTTAAGTTTGCACCTGGTATGTATAGCGCCCCATATAAATTAGGTGCAAAGTTAGGTATTAAAAAAACTACTTACTAGATCTCGTTCAAAACAATTTTCGTTGGTAGTTTTTATAGTAATGTACATCATATGTTTTTTTTAGATTTTTCATTTTCTTATTTTAGAAGTTAGAGGGGGGGGGACCAACTTTTTTCCACTTTGGAAGCGTCTGTCACGCAAACTATTCGGTTTAGAAAAAAAATATTTTAGAAACCTCGATATCATTTTTGAAGACCTATCCATAGATACCCCACACGTATGTGTTTGATGAAAAAAAAATTTTTGAGTTTCAGTTCTAAGTATGGGGAGCCCCCAATATTTATTATATTTTTTTTATTTTTGCATCAAAATCTTAATGCGGTTCACAGAATACATCTACCTACCAAGTTTCAACAGTATAGCTCTTATAGTTTCGGAAAAAAATGGCTGTGACATACGGACGGACAGACAGACGGACAGACGGACAGACAGACATGACGAATCTATAAGGGTTCCGTTTTTTGCCATTTGGCTACGGAACCCTAAAAACGTACAAATAACATAAACAACGATAGATGTTTAAAACAAAGAAGAATAATTTCATGTACAAATCAATTTTAAACGAATTTTACCCTTAATTTTTGATCGTAATAAAGTAGGTTAATTTTGCTTAGGTATAGCCTGTCCGATCTCTAAGGATAAATGAAGTCACTTTGGGACAAAGTACAAACAACTGTATAGGTGTAAATTTAAGGTCGCTTTTCACTTGTGCCAGTTTGACAGAATTTGATCTTAAAATACCGGATAGACTATACGCGGGGTAGGTAAGTTCGTTGCTGGCATATTATAAAATAATAAATAATAAAAATGCAATTCTTCGGTACCTAACTATTTTTAATCAATAATCAATAAAAAAGAAACAGTATTTAGTAAGTAAGAGTATGCTAAAGCCGTTAGGAAGAACTGCGCCAAAATGGAACATGTTTCCGAAACCGAAAACTGTAGGTTAGGTTAGGTTTGTATTGTGACCACGTATAGCGGAGCGAGCGAAGCGAGCGGAGCGTCAAAATGTTTGCATGCTTGCTTGTATGTATACTCGTAAATAATCTACTATTACATCAAAACTCAATAAGCAAATGCATAGCCAGGATGGATTAAAAAAAAACAGTATTTAGTAAGTAAGAGTATGCTAATGCCGTTAGGAAGAACTGCGCCAAAATGGAACATGTGTCCGAAACCGAAAACTGTAGGTTAGGTTAGGTTTGTATTGTGACCACGTATAGCGGAGCGAGCGAAGCGAGCGGAGCGTCAAAATGCTTGCATGCTTGCTTGTAGGGGAGAGTAACCTATATTGAACCGGCGCTTAAATTGGACCACTAGAAGTATTTCTACCAAATAACACAATTTATTTACACTGACAACAAAAAATTAAGCGACGACAGCGCCATAATCAGTCCACCAATTTGGTGTAATAAATAAATTGTGTTATTTGGTAGAAATACAGGTGGTCCAATTTAAGCGCCGGTTCAATATAGGTTACTCTCCCCTATATTTAATCGTAAATAATCTACTATTACATCAAAATTCAACAAGCAAATGCATAGCCTGGATTGATTCAAAAAGACACAGTATTTAGTAAGTAATCATATAATAATACATACCGTTAGGAAGAACTGTGCCAAAATGGAACATGTGTCCAAAACCGAAAACTGTAGGTTAGGTTAGGTTTGTATTGTAACCACATACAGCGGAGCGAGCGAAGCGAGCGGAGCGTCAAAATGCTTGCATGCTTTTTGAGTCATAATGGACTCGGAAAATATGGCTGTACAAAGCGTGGCTTTACAAAACCCCTACTCTTGCAGCCGGCCGAGTTAAGACGTAGCGTCAGTGCAAAACGATAGATACCCTCAATGATGAATTTATAGCAACAATACAAATGTAATCAAAATGTTTCGACATCAACAAATTTTAATATGAGTAGACTCCAGAGTTCTGTTTAATGTTATGATTTACAATGTTTATGAATTTTTATGGTTATTATTGAAAGAAATATGAAAACAAGCATTATGAATAAAAACGTTATGAAGAAAAACTGTATCGATATTTAAATGTTATGATTGACAAGTTTATTGTAATTTATAGTTCTGAATAAAATAAATATGAAAATCAGAATTATGATTACACACATAATCTGGGTGACGACATTATGAATTACAATGTTCTGAAAACTGTATGTTATGAACTCGGTTAGTAGTAGTACAATTTATGACGGACAAAAGTATGAAGTAAAAAATTCGGAAGAGTGATGATTCTGACTACAAATCGGTAGTAGAAGAAAAATTCGGAGGATCGATTTTATGTGAGCCAATATGGACCCCTTTTTTTTACATACCGGAATGATAACGGACAGGTTCGTTTGACTGGACATTTCAATGTCTGTGCCGTGTGGTCTGATAAAGCAAGATCGATCACATGAGTTTTACCACCTTGAGTATTATGAAAAATGTTATCTATACATGTCTTACTTTCAGGTCGGGTTGGTTGTGTTACTCCTATCTTGAGATTATAGCTGAGTATCAAGTTTTTGAAATGTACGGTATGTCTCGTTCTTTTTAGTAAGTCGATATTGAAGTCACCACAAACAATTACTTTTTTTTTACTAAAACAATATTTCGTTAGTATTATATTTAGTTTCTTAAAGAATATCTCTATGTCATATTTTTCATATTTCGGAATTCGGTAAATACAGATAATAATAATTTTATGTTCTTTTAATTCTATCGCGGAACATTCAAATACATTCGAAATGGAAGTAGATAAGACATCGTGTAACACTTCGTATTTGTGGATGTTATTGACAAGAATACATGATCCACCATTTCTGTTTTCTCTTGAGTAACAAGTTGCTAGCTTATAGTTAGCGATGGACAGCTGTTCTTCGTCGCCAGCCTTCATGTTGTGTTCGGTGATGCAGAGTACGTCAATTTGGCTGCCTGAGCGTTTTAGTTCTTCTAGATGAACACTTAGAGCACCGGCTTTGTGTATTAAACCATTTATGTTTTGGTGTAATATAAATATGTTATTGTATACGAAAAAAATCAGATGAATTTTTGTTTGTGTGTTGCTGGTCTCTTCACTATTAAGCTGTTTGTTCTCGGAGTGGTGGGCTCTTGTTTCTGAGGGGGGGTTTGTTTTATGCGTTGTCGCTGACGGGATGTATTCTTTCCCTTCGATATATAATCTGTTGTTTCTAATAATAGCAAATTGTCCTTGTTTCCGTGCATTTAAGAGGTGTTCTCTAAGCTGCTTTCTTTTTTGTAGAGCTTCTCTGTCTAATAATTCTGAGATGGCATATCGAGTATTTTTAAAGCAGCTTTTATTTTGTAATACGTAATTGGTCATACGCTTGCTGATGAGTTCCACTTCCACTGGACGGCGGTAACCTTTTCTTCCAATCCGTTTGGCGGATTCTATAAATCCATTTATATTAATGTTTAAAAGCGACCTAAACATATTATCGATGCGTTGAATTAAGTTTACTTCACTTTCTCCTTGTAGTTCATCAAGCCCGTATAAGATAATTTTTTCTCGTTTTCTTTATAGTGTACATTTTGGTATAAAGGCCGTTTCCGATTAAGGGAAGAAAATATGCCCTTTCGTGATAATGGACAGATTTTTTTTTCTACAGTCAGTTACGTCTAGTAGAGTAACTGTGTCAAGTTTGGTTGAAAAATTCTTTGCGGTTCCGCAGAAAAAAAATAAAAACGGAAATAATGAAATATGGTTTTTCTCCAAAAATATTTAACTTTAATGTACTATTATTTTTTCATTCTGTAAAGCTTAGTCAAGTTCATGTTTTAAGTGAAAATGGTATCTCTATATCTAACGATTATGTAAAAAATAGATAAGTGAAAATTTTAATATATATATTTTTTTATTTTAGTGAGAGATACCACTCTAATTGATATTTCTAAATAAGCCTTAGTTAACGTCCTGTAACACATATTAATTTGATGGATAAAATCGGAAAGCAACTGTGTCAAAATGAAATAAATAACTGGGCTGGAATTCATTACTATTTAATAAGTAAACTACTCTAACACTGCTAAATAACCAAAACATAATATCCTCTTTACAAATAAACAAGATTTGAC
This sequence comes from Apotomis capreana, assembly GCA_947623375.1. Classification (NCBI taxonomy): domain Eukaryota; kingdom Metazoa; phylum Arthropoda; class Insecta; order Lepidoptera; family Tortricidae; genus Apotomis; species Apotomis capreana. The sequence continues at coordinate 9,339,545 of OX392520.1, forward strand.
AGTTACAGTGACATTTGCTAGAAAAGTCACCTTTTTAGTTACGTAATGAAAAAAAATACACTTTTTTTTTTAATGTCATAGGGGGCAAACGAGCAAACGTATCGCCTGATGGAAAGCGATTACCGTCGCCCATAAATACCTGCAACACCAGAGGAGTCACAAGTGCTTGCCTACCCGGAGGACGAAGATAGAATGCCTCTATGCTAGTAATTTCACCGGCTATCTTACCCCCACACCGGAACACAACAATGCGAACATTGCTGTTTGGCGGTACACTGGTACACTACTTTTTCTAATCCTCATCGCTATCTTCATTGACAGTAACGTGAATTCCGTGATTCACAAAAAGTCCGCTTAAAGTTTCCGCAGGCCGAACGATTTTGGACAAATATCTTGCGTGCGATAAATAATAAACAATAGCAACAATGTGTGAACAACACCCTACTGTTCGCATTCCGTTGGCACATCCACAATAATGCCGCCTTATGGATCCAACACCAATGCTGTTTGGGACATATTCGATAAAGCATCTGTAAATATTTTTTGAAATATGGCGAGATTGGACTTTCAGTTTCAGTATATTAGAATTTTCCTTCACATATTCCAAATTCAACGAACCATCTTCATTAAGTATTTCTGATGGATACGAAATCGCTACTTATATCATTGCGAGGTGATATAATGATGTAGGTTTCTTTCTTAATAATTTTTTGATTGCATTCGCTTTAGAATTCATTTTGTAAAGACGAGTTATTTTTCTAATGTCCCTGAAATGTCATGTTACATTTAAAAAAACAATCTTCAATCATCTTTATTACTGTCATAACATGTATTTATTTTAATTTCGGTAGAAAGAGGATTATCGCGTGGCGAAAAAAGAATAGTTTGTAATTACAATTTCAAGATAATGAAGTCATACCCGAAAAGTCTTTTATTTCCATTTTACAGCTAGTGTCCGATTAAAACCTTTAAATTGATAATCTGGTATAATGTTAAGTAAAGCTTATATACCAAATAGCAAAAATGATTAATATATGCATAGTTTATGTTATTAGAAAAATAATGACATTTTCAATAACAATAAAAGGCAAATGTCACTAACTGTCAAATCTTGTTCATTTGTAAAGAATACATCCTCTTTACAAATGAACAAGATTTGACATTTGGCGTTGGTTATTTGGAAGTATTAGAATAGCTTACTAATAAAATGTAATCCAACCCAGTTATTTATTTAATTTTGACACAGTTGCTTTCCGATTTTATCCATCAAATTAATATGTGTTACAGGACGTTAACTAAGGCTTATTTAGAAATATCAATTAGAGTGGTATCTCTCACTAAAATAAAAAAATATATATATTAAAATTTTCACTTATCTATTTTTTACATAATCGTTAGATATAGAGATACCATTTTCACTTAAAACATGAACTTGACTAAGCTTTACAGAATGAAAAAATAATAGTACATTAAAGTTAAATATTTTTGGAGAAAAACCATATTTCATTATTTCCGTTTTTATTTTTTTTCTGCGGAACCGCAAAGAATTTTTCAACCAAACTTGACACAGTTACTCTACTAGACGTAACTGACTGTAGAAAAAAAAACTAAGTCATAATATTAAAGGGCATTTTTGCTTCCCTTAATCGGAAACGGCCTTTTGGTTCTGAGTCTGACTGTGGTTATGTACCGAGTCTGAGGTGTTTTTGTTGGTGATACAGTTTTTTAAAAGCAGTAATTCCGATTTTATTTTCTGATTTTCGGTTTCCAGATCTTTTATTTTTGAGTTCGTATCGTCGATTTGATTTTTTAAGGCTTGCTGAGTTGATTTCAAACAGCTGTGCTTTTGAGTGAAGTCATCCCTTAATTTATCGATAGCCGTGTTTATTTCTGTCTGTAGGAGTTCTTTTATTTTGCAAATAATGGTCATATAATTTTTATCTAATTTGGAGTCTAGTAGTGTACTTATTTGTTCTAAGGTAATGTTTTGTTGTTGTCCTAAGTATTTTTGGGAGCCGACGGTGTCATCAAGTATACTTTTTTGAGTATCGTCGTGTATCAGGTGGTCGATTGACATATTGCTCTCTTCGAGGGCTGTGATGTCGAAATGTTTGCGGACTGGAGTGTAGTCGCTTTTTTTCCGAGATGTAACGTTCATGCAGGACGGACAGTGCCATAGGCGTTCGAGTTCCTTTAAATTGTCATTATAGTAGGTTGTGGTCATATTTAGACATTTATAATGGTATGTATATTTGCATCCTATGCATTTTATCATTTCATGACTAGTAGATATTCTAAGCTGGCATGCTGAGCAATCCATTTTAATAAATTTCAATCTAAACGAAATAGTTGCCGTAAATCTAGGCCTATTCTATTGTTCACTTTGCGCGGACAATGGGCGAGGGAGGAGCTAAACGCCTGTGTTCTAACACGGTTGGAGTTGTTTAATTATAGTTTTCTCGCTCACTCATATGTGCATCTATCTCAACTTGTGCTTGAACTTGACCTATATTTCACGTACGTCTTAGTGTTTCCGGAGGTTGATAGATGGCGTTTCAATCAATATTGATTGAATTGATTCCTAATTTTGATGAATTAAGCACTGTAAGTGACTTTAAACTGATAAAAAGTCTCAGAATATATAATCGTAAGTTGTATGCGACGTATGGGGCCTTGAAGTTTATCGAAAAAACTTGAGACTGTTCTTACGAATCACTAAAATTTTAAAACACTGAGTTCCAACGGCACCACAATATTTTCAGTTATTTAACACTTTAAACGGTACACAAATGTTTCCACTTCATTGTCATAGTTTATTTGCGGTTTCTTTTGGCCAATTTTGCAAACTTTAGGTTTACACTGTGATTAAAACTATTTTAATGATATTCCTTGCAAATCCGATGTTCACATAGACAGCAGCGCCATCTTAACTCTATAAGTATAGTAAAGTGCAAAAAGAAATATATTCAATAACAAAATACCCTCATAATAGAACCCCACAATATATAATCCTAAATCCTTTATAAACCTAACAAAAATTCAACCAGAGAGAGCGGTCACTTCAGTCTATATTATATGTCGATGAATTTTATCAACATTTCATTTTATATCCTTTTGAACATACCCTAACCCTTTAAACGCTACGCGTCAATTTGATTAATTTATTCGCACTGTCACATAGAAGACAGAGACGATTAAAGGGTTAACATCAATAACAATAAGTTAAACATTTGTAACGCAAAAAAAATATTAACACTATTCTTTCTTACATTCATATTAAGAAATGTATTTTCCTAATCATAGTCTGGTTAATTTGAACATATTTATCACTTGCAATGGCTTGTATGATGGTAACGAAAACATCCTTTGAATTATTTTAAACTTCAATTAAACTTACCAAAGTTCATAAAGTTATGCTTCTTACGAAAATGCATCTTTTATTATTTTATAATTTTATTTTTTTCCGCCCAAATCTCTTCGATTACAACAAAATATTTAGCTTGGCCGAATAATTGACTTAATTTAATAAAAAGCCGTACAAAAATAGAATAAGCTCGTTAGTTAGGAGCTGGAGGCCTAAGTCTTCTTTGGCTCTTCGATTTGTTTCAGTTCTTCTATAAGGCTCTCGTCATCGAAGAACATAGAAGAATCTGGAAAACAGGTTGTCATAATTTTTATTACCATGATAAAATAATGGGGCTGCCATCTCTAAATTCGCCTAACCCGGACAAAGACTTCAAAAAACCCGGACATTTGGCATAAATCGCATTTCTTCCCCGGACGTGTCGGAAAATAATATTATCAAAAAAACAGTCGCTTTACGCTGTTACGCTGAATGAAGCTAGTGCCTCAAATAAAAAGTGTCCCCGAAGTTATCTCCGGACACTTTTTGATGATGATCGACGAACTATAATATGTGTTAGGTTAGAAACTGTCATAATTTCATAAAAAAAAATATAACTATCAAATACATGAAAAAATATTGCCAGGAGCCCTAGTAAAGTAAAATTGTAATTTAAATAAATTTTACTTTACTAGGGCTCCTGGCAATATTTTTTCATGTATTTGATAGTTATATATTTTTTTTTTTAAAAACTAACAAATGTTACCTGTTCTCTCCAATTTCACTTTTCGAATTGATGTCTTATCGTCTTCATCAGAAGTTTCAGTCTTGATATCTCCAAACTTACTCTAAAATAACAAAATCATAAATGACACATATTTCATAAAAAAAAATCACTGTTTTCTATTTAGTAAACAAGAGCTCAAACTCAGTATGTTGGGGTAAAAAGGGTAAATAACGGGACCCTATTACAGCCCGACACAAAAGAGTAGAAAACGGATGAAAAAGGAACTAAAGTTTTTCATACAAAATTGTTACCATATTCAAGCACTTTACGTCAAAAATGTGACAGTTGCGAAGGAAGTGGCGCCCTCATTTATTTTCTACTCTTTTGTGTCGCACTGTACTAAGACTCCACTGTCCGTCTGTCTGTCTATCCGTCTGTCTGCCCGTCTGTGACCAGGCTGACCGTGATAGCGAGACAGTTTAATTTTTCACATATGAATATGATGTATTTCTGTTGCCGCTATAACAACAAATACTAAAAACAGAGCAAAATAAATACCTAAGTGGGGCTCCCATACCTACAACAAATGTGATCGGTTGCGTTAACTTTGCACCTCATTTGTATGCGGCGCAATACATACCAGGTGCAAACTTAACTTAACCCGGCCAGTTAAGATGGGGAGTGTTTGTAAGGAACCCTCGGTGCGCAAGTACCTGAATGAGTAGCTTTAAGGCAATATAGGTATACTTTATGGAATGTATTTGAACTCGGCTCACAAATCCCTTTTATTATTTTTTTTTTATTTTCAGAAGGAAACGGTGTACTGCCTTTTCGCCGAATTATGTTTCGTCAAATTTCATTTGGCAACCAACTTTTCGCCGAAGTTTTATTACGCAAACCAATCCTTGGCATAATTTTACTTCGTAATTTTTTTATTTCGCTACATTTTTATATTGCATAATTTTATTATGTCAAATTTTATGTGGTAAATAATTGTGTAGGAAATGATTTGCTAAGGCAAATAACATATCGTCAAATTTTATGTGGTAAATAATTGTGTAGCAAACGATTTATGCTTAGTCAAATAACGATTCATCAAAAGCCATTTGGGCAAATTACCTACAACCATTGCTTACAGTATGATGATAGTGCAAAATAAAACACAAATATAAACCGAAAAAAATATTTTTTAATCAAAATCAATTTGTTGTACTTGTGATACGTATGTATGTGAGCAGATCCGACTCGGCCGGGTTAGGTTAGGTTAGTTTTTTTTTATATCCCTAAAAAACGCTCCTTTTGTTGTACTTGTGATACGTATGTACGAGTATGTGAGCAGATCCGACTCGGCCGGGTTAGGTTAGGTTAGTTTTTTTTTTATATCCCTAAAAAAAGCTCCTTTTGTTGTACTTGTGATACGTATGTATGTGAACTGTAGGAATTCTAGCCGTCGGGATTACAGTCTTCGGGACGAAACTGCTCCCAGAGATAGGTAGGTTAGGGTTATTTTTTTTTATGCACACACGCACATTAACTATCAGCGATGATAACTCAAGAATGAAATGCTATTTTGAGCCACAAAGTATGTAAACAAAAGTACCCTCTAAATTTAGGTGCATGGTGCATCAACCTACCCGCTTAATGCAATAAAATTATACTGCGATTTGCATAATGCCATTCACTATGTTGCTAAATCAAGGTATGCCAATCAATACATTTGACGAAAACATAATTGACATCTTATAAAAATCCCAGATTATAATTGGTCTAACAATAGTTTATCAAATCACTAATTGGGAAAAGATATCAGTGCGAAACGTTGAGTTGGGAAATGAAAATTTGACCAAATAAAAATATGGGATACGTAGTTCGGCGAGTTAAGAATTTGCTAAATAATTTTCGTAGTATATTTTACCGGTGAAGGGCGTCACGGTCAGACAGAGACAGCTGGCACATAGGTAGTGTGTCCCTTTCTAATATTGCCAGTCACAAAAAATAGTAATAATTAGTAGTTTTCAAATAAAATGGTAGTTATTAGTAGTTTACATTTTTCTTTAAATTAATACTATTCGCTTCAAATAATTAAATATTTTATTCGCTAAACTTTCTTACGCGTCACCAAAGAAACTAACGGAAAAAATTATGAACGTTAATCCGTTAGTATATAAAAATAATTTTATGTTAGGGCAGGATTGTCGCGAAATGTCGCGATATTTGCGTGTTTCGGAACGCACCTAAAAAACTACAAATTGTCTATGGTAAGAATCAAGTTGTTACTTGCTCAAATTTTCTTTCACAAGGTAAGCACGTCAGTTCTCTACTTAGTCTGTGGTAAGCACGCTTTTATTTAGCTTGGGTTGTAACTATGTATGTATGTATGTAACGGAATCTTTGAGCATAATTTTCACCAATTTCCCGAAGTCTGATTAATTTGAAACTTTGCATACGTATCAAGGACCGATGACAATGCAATAATTTGATAACAGTTTCCCATTATCCTTATTGGGACCGCCAGGATTAATTTTCTATTTTACTTACTTCAGTTAGAAATTTTAAAATAAATATTGAACAAATACTATTAATTACAGAAATTTAAGCTCCATGTAATTCTTGTATCCACAACTATAAAATTTACAGCACAATTTTAACATATGTCGAGCGCGTAATTTGCACTCAATATCACCCAATCCAATATAAGGTGAGAAACGTGCCGAGGGATGAATGGCAGAGGGTGTTTAAAAATGTCATGTCGCTAGCGTCAAATTCAGGGCACCAGGATGAACCCTGTCGAATGTAAGCCTTACCCTTCTATAACGGACCTCTGGGAGGGTTGACTGTTTAATTGTCCGTTACTCGTGGGAACAAAAATGACACTTGAAACTACAACACAAAAAAGAGGAGATTGGCGAAGAAGAGACAAAAACTGAAAGAAAAACTTTCAGGACTGTTGAATGACGAAATGGACGAGAGAAAAAATAAAAGGCGACTATATATGAAACAATATAGAGCCTCACATGCGGCAACATAATGCTGAATATCGGGCTTCACAGTCAGAGGAAGACAGAGCAGCTCGATTACAGCATATGCGGCAACATAATACTGAATATCGGGCCTCACAGTCAGAGGAAGATAGAGCAGCTCGATTACAGCACACGCGGCAACATAGTGCTGAATATCGGGCCTCACAGTCAGAAGAAGACAGAGCAGCTCGATTACAGCACATGCGGCAACGTGATGCTGAATATCGAGCCTCACAGTCAGAAGGAGACAGAGTAATTCGCTTGCAGCAAATGCGGCAACGAAACGCAGAGTCGAGAAGACTAAGTAGAGCCAGTGTAACAGGCTTCATGCAGTCGATTAACACATTTTGTGACAAGATCTGTGAAGTTTGCACTAAACGGTGCTATAAAAATCAGATCTCTGAATGGATTGTAAATCCACAAGCAGCACCATATTTACCTAATGAATTAAGACAAAGAAATTGCTTGATCGTTTGTGCACGGTGCAAGACTCATTTAATATCAAAGAAAAATTTTGCACCGTCTAAATCTTATTGGAACACTTTGGACCCAGGATCCATTCCAAATGTAATTGCGGAATTGTCACAAGCCGAACAACGGCTAATATCACGCATTATTCCATTTGTAAAAATTATCAAATTAAGTGGCGTATTTGGGCAATATAGCTTTCGTGGCCAAGCGGTATTGTTCGCACAAGATGTTTTTGAAGTTACTGAAAACCTTGCGAACATGTTACCAAGAAGCGCAAATAATGCTGGGATTGTCGTCATTACTGAGCGTTTAGAGAATATTAACGTAACACGACAGTTTTCAATATCTAGGCAAAAAGTATACGATGCATTATATTGGCTAATTTCGAACAATCCACTTTACAAAGATATTACTATCGATCAGAACGTTGTTATTGGAGAAAATGATATTATAAGAGTAGAGGAAGCACCAGTCGAGATTGCTGTAGAGACCAATGAAGAACCTACTGAGAACACTAGTGACTACATGCAGATCAGTGACTTTTCGAGAATTGTACGTGCTTCATGGCATCAAGGCAACGATCTCATATTCACATCAGGATTCGCAGGAGTACAATGTTGTGCGATGGCATAAGCAAACATTCTCCGGGCCTGCATTCTTTCACCACAAAATTGGTCCACGAACATCCTCAGATGCTTGTTTTGGAGGCATAAACGTAATTCTCTTTGGTGATCTAATGCAGTTACCACCTGTTCGAGGACATCAAGTTTTTCAACAACCAGAACACATGAAGCCAGCTACACATTTGTGGCGACAGTTCCGTCTGGTTGAACTTAAACAAAATATGCGTCAACAAGGAGACACGACATTTATAGATGTGCTTAACGCCCTTAGAGTTGGAGAAATGACGTCTAGGCATCTTGAAATCCTACTTGAAAAAGTTTCAATTGATGCGACTAATGAATTCTCGATCGAGAATGCATTAAGAATCTACCCAACGAATGATCAGGTTGCTAGACACAACGAAAAAGTTCTCCAGAGTTTTAAGAATAAAGGGACAGTTATTTATACAGTAAAAGCACAATACCAACTCATTGATGCTACTCGAAATCTAGGTAACAAGGACTTAGATTCTGTGATACCCAGTGATATTAATAAAACCGGAGGTCTTCCGAATGTATTGAAAATATACGTAGGAGCTAAAGTGATGTTACGGACGAACATTGACGTGTCGAAAGGTTTAGTGAATGGCAATATGGGTTTTATCACAGAAATTATCTGGCCAAATTTTCGCAGAGGCCATCCCGTCAGTCCGTATCGATTTCGGATCAGATGGTGTGCACATGATTAAACCAATATCGATACAGTTCCCAGCGAAATACAGTTATGGAACTGCTGAGAGACGAATGTTGCCATTAATCCTGAGTTGGGCTTCGACCGTCCACAAGATGCAAGGTTGTACAGTCGATCATGCAGTCATTTATCTAGGCTCGCGACTGTTTGCTGCTGGACAAGCTTATGTAGCACTCAGTCGTGTAAAATTTTTAGACGGTATTCGGATTGAAGAACTCGATTGTTCTAAGTTAACAGGAAAAACCCCATGCAACAGTGAAGCTTTGAATGAAATGATGAGATTGCGAAATGATTTGTGAGAAATTTCAATACCACATGTCAACAAATAACTAATTGATAAATCGAACTAAAAAATGGAAAATAAATAATAGTTTAAAAAAACTAAAAAAACACGCTTTTACAGCTAACCAAACTAAAAAATAGAAAATAATTTTAATTTCGAAGAGTTTATATTACAGTAGTAGAAGATCGAACAATCAATCAGAATTTATCACCTCAAAATAAAATTATAATAAAGTTTAAGTTATTAACAAAAGACGTCATGCTCCCTGGAAACCCCACTGTCTGTTTTGTGATTTATTAAGACGTAATAATGATGTACACAATATGTACTGAATTAGTACTTACTTAAAAAAATGTACCTCAATAGATACGAGAGTACAATTAATTGAATTCGGGGTTGCTGTAGAGCATCTCCCCAGCAACCCCAATTTTTTTTTTAAGTAAATTCGCGTAAATTTCAAATTTTTCTGCAAATAAGAAGCCCAAAAAAATTGTACTACTGTTTTTACCGTTGAATGAGTTATCTATAGCTAGTTAATTACCTAATTGTCGCTAGGACGCGAGCGCCTCCAGGTCTCAAAGCGAGAGGTCTCAAACGTAGGAAACTTGGTATTTATAGGGTTCCGTAGACAAAGGGTAAAAAACGGGACCCTATTACTAAGACTCCGCTGTCCGTCTGTCTGGTCTGTCCATCTGTTACCAGGCTGTATCTCATGAACCGAGATAGCTAGAGTTGAAATTTTCACAGATGATGTATTTTTGTTGCCGCTATAACAACAAATAAAAATACGATAACGGTTTTTATGAGTTTTAAATCTTATAATGAATACCTAGGCATGAATATAATAATCCTTTTAGTTTTAACGTCATCAAGTATTAATAATAGTATGTAAAAAGACACGTAATACTAACAATAAGTAGGTGTACCTATTCATATACATACACCATCCGTAGCTGGTTGCCAAGAAAGCATTGTATGTACAGTCGAGTTCATTTACATCTACACACTTACGAGATGTAACCAATTTTATAAGATAACTAAAACGTGTGTAGTCCCATTGTATATAAAACCATGGGCCAAGTGCTAGTTGGACTAGCGCACCGAAGGTTCCGTACAAACATTTCCCATCCTAACTGGTCGGGTTAAGTGAAGTTTGCACCTGGTATACGGCGCCCCATACAAATAAGGGTCAAACTTAACGCTACCGCGCGCACGCTTGTTGTATGGGAGCCTCACTTAAATGTTTATTTAATTCTGTTTTTAGTATTTGTTGTTATAGCGGCAACAAAAATACATCATCTGTGAAAATTTCAACTCTAGCTATCTCGGTTCATGAGATACAGCCTGGTAACAGATGGACATACAGACACCCTACCAAGTTTCCTACGTTTGAGACCTCTCGCTTTGAGACCTGGAGGCGCTCGCGTCCTAGCGACATTTAGGTAATTAAATAGCTATAGATAACTCATTCAACGGTAAAAACAGTAGTACAATTTTTTTGGGCTTCTTATTTGCAGAAAAATTTTTGGGGTTGCTGGGGAGATGCTCTACAGCAACCCCGAATTCAATTAATTGTACTCTCGATCTATTGAGGTACATTTTTTTTCAAGTAAGTACTAATTCAGTACATATTGTGTACATAATTATTACGTCTTAATAAATCACAAAACAGACAGTGGGGTTTCCAGGGAGCATGACGTAACAAAAGAATTCAATTCAGAGTAAAAAGCGTGGGGTGCATTTTACTACTTTTCATAACTCTCCTCTCATAGATAGTTGCCAATAGAATGATTGTTACATTTACTTTATCATCAAGCACCCCACGCTTTTTACTCTGAATTGAATTATTTTGTTAATAACTTAAACTTTATTATAATTTTATTTTGAGGTGATAAATTCTGATTGATTGTTCGATCTTCTACTACTGTAATATAAACTCTTCGAAATTAAAATTATTTTCTATTTTTTAGTTTGGTTAGCTATAAAAGCGTGTTTTTTTAGTTTTTTTAATTCGTTGGTAAAACTTAAAGATGACTGCTGTCAGTGTCATCCAATCGGCAGTTTATTTACGTAGCAAGACACCGTTAGTTTTTGATGTTAACGGAAGGAATACGTATTGTTTTAGCCCAAATCGTGCATTTAAAAGTATAACGGTAATAATACGTTGTCTCACCGTGTTCCAGTTTAGTGTTATGTGGTGAATAAGTCCCCGCTTAAATGCTTTTTACCCAAAGTAAGGTTATTATCACATCTTGGTAATAGGTTATCACTGTTTAGGTTCGATTTTACAATTATTCTTTTACAAAATTTGAAGAGCTCAACTTATTGATGTTTACTTGGCTAATGTTGCCAGCTTTTCACACCACCCGCTTTGTACACCTCTTCCAAAATCTTCTTAGAATCTTCGCAAGCACTTAATTCGGCTCTTTATTACTTGAATTCATGGCTATCTGATCATGGCCTTTCTCTATCTGCAGAGAAAAGTAGTGTGGTAATTTTTTCACGCAAGAGACATGTCCCAGTCCTCCACATTCACATCGACAACGATCCCGTTATGGTTAAAGATCATGTCAAGTTCCTGGGGGTCTTTCTAGACTCCAAGCTATCAGGTGTCCATCATCTTAACTATATCTGTCAAAAAGCTGAAAAAAATATCAATATCCTCAGAGCTCTGTCAGGCGTAAGGTGGGGTCCCATCCATATTGCCAAAAGTTATTGTATAATGCCCTGATTAGGAGTCACTTCGACTATGGCAGCTTCATTTTGGAACCTTGTAGCAAGCTGGCCTTGGCAAAGCTAGATAGAATCCAAGCAAGGTGCCTTAGAATTATCACAGGAGCCATGAAGTCTTCCCCGACCAATGCTCTCCAAGTGGAGTGCTTGGACCCTCCGTATTCGATAAGGAGACAGTATCTAGCGGACAGATTCTTTTTTAAATCCGTTCAAATATCATCTCACCCTCTTCTCCCAATCTTAGAATCCCTTCATCAAGATGTCACTGATTCCCCATATTGGGCCCACAAAGTCCCTCCTCTTTTAGTAAATAGTTTTAAAAAGTTTTTAGATCTCCCTGCCCCAGTATTTCAAAATTTCGCTAACCCCCTTTTTGAATCGAACTATGAGTCCCTAATTTTCCACCATAGGGTTCTATTTAGTTTAGGAATTTCAAAAAATCAAATAGGCGCTGACAGTGCATTTAATAGGGTTATAGAAGAAAATTGGTCAGACTACCTGACCATATTTACGGATGCCTCCAAACTGTGCAATCAGGGACCGGTAGAAGCTGCAGTGTGGATCCCCAGGTACAAAATTGTTTTAAACTTTAAACTTCCTCCTGGCAATTCTGTGTTTTCTGGAGAAGCTATCGCTTTGTTGGAAGCTGTGTCTTACGTCCATTCTCATCAGCTTAACAAATCCCTTATTTTGACCGACTCATTGAGCTGCTTGCAAGATATAGTCAAACGCCCATTTCATGCCAGAGATAACTTCTCTGTGACTTTAAAGATTAAAGACATTCTGTACAAATGTCACGTAGAGAAAACCGAGGTTGTCCTAGCCTGGATTCCGGGCCACAGCGGGATACATGGAAACGAGACTGCGGACCTCTGCGCTAAAGATGCAATAACACTTGGCAGTTCCGTGTATGATCGCTGCTTCCCACGCGACATCAAAGCCCTTGCTCTTCTACAAATGCGAGATGCCTGGAATACTCGATGGCAATCTACCCGGTTATCTGTAGGCAAACATTACGGCAAATTACAACCAGATTTACCCACTAGGCCGTGGTTTTTTACCAAAAAATCTGTCCCCAAAAATACAACCTCCGCAATCATCCGTATGCGTCTTGGCCACATATGCACCCCAGTTTTTTTACATAAAATACGTGTTCGAGACCACTCTCTGTGCGAATGTGGTCTGGCAGAAGGCACTCTCGAACATATGTTTTTCGATTGTAACCGTATTATCACTCCCTTGTATGATATCCTCCGCTCTAACACCCCCCGTCCCATAAACATCCCGTATTTATTAACTCTAGTCAATTCACCTTTTGTGTATGTTCTTAGACAGTTTATTAAAATTAACAACTTGTTTCTGTAGTAGATAATTTAACAATAAATGTTTGTTTTGTCTTTTGTTGTAGATTCTCATCAAAGTGAACGTGTCATCTGAATATACCTTCCAAATTCTTAATAGTTAACACGTGTCTTCTTTAACTTTGACATTGGCGGAATCATCGACGATATCGCCATCGATATCGTCGATGATTCCGCCAATGTCAAAGTTGGCTCCATAGCCATAACCAACAAAAATTGAATAGTCTTTTGAAATGTACCTAAAATAGCACCAAAATGAGTTCCATATTAAAATTTATCCGTGATAACCACATATTGGCCATAATAGAATCAGCAGTTGTGAAAAAAAAGTCAAGACTGAGCCTCAATGCTTTCGATATCACTGAAATACCTAGCCTGCTGTACACCTGTTATGAAGTCGAGCACCTCTACCTGCATAGAAACAAAATAACTACTATATCAGTGGAATTAACGCAGTTATTGAATTTGACAACGCTAACACTGGCTTATAACAACATTACTTCGCTGCCGCCGGAGATAGGGAATTTGAAAAATCTCGTCAATCTGAATTTAAGTCACAACCCGTTACAAGTGTTGATACCAGAGATTGGTGAGCTGGAGAATCTCGATGCGTTCTGGTGCAACAGGATAGGGCTTCGGGAGATCCCTAAGGAGATCGGGAACCTCAGCAAGTTGGACACTTTCGGAGCAAGAGGCAATAAACTTAAGACTATACCAGAGGAAATGAACAAACTGTCAAAATTGAGGTGAGTATTTTTAACGCGATGTGAACTTGACAATGAACTTCCCTCGCAAACTAGTTGGCAGAGGTTTCTTTGTTTTTATCAATTAATGCTATACTACTAATTACATTTAAGGCAACTTTAAAATATTTTATTGACACCCATGTTGTATCATCTCTATTCATGCTTGTTAATTAATGCTAATTACGTAGCAGTTGCATAAACAGATTGTGTCTAGCCTAGCCCAGATTATCTATGGATGTATATTTAATTTAATAATAATAATTTATTTCCATTTAACCTTAGGTGGTAAGTACAAGTGTGGTGGAGTCCTTCTCTTAGGTTTATTCAATCTGTATCAGGACTCACTCTTCCAATTTTAGTGTTACAATTCTAGTGTTAAAATGGATATCAGGTATTTAGGTTGCTCTCCTGCTCCACGCTCCTTATTATTTTGGTTATAAGTAAATGAATGAAACCTTTTATTTCGGACATAATAAAATGCTATGCATATTAGTAAGGTCTTTATTCATGTTTTTCATGTCAATCCTTAATTTTAGGTAGTAGTGTGGGATGTTAGTAGTGCGAAATACAGTATTTGACTATAGTGAACATAACCACACATTCAAAACTACACGGAATTATAGATTACTAGCTTTTGCCCGCGACTACGTCCGCGTGGAACTTGGCAGTACGGAAGCAACCTCGTACAACACGATAGATATCCACCTTATCACCTTAATTAATAAAAGGGATTATTAAAAGCGCCTAAGCAAATGTAAGAGCAATTGTGCTTTTGGTCTAATCATTACATTTCCTACAGGTTCAATATTTTTAGGGAGAATTTCCAGGATGAAAGCTATCATATGTCCTTCCTCGGATCTTAAACTATCTCCATGCCAAATTTCATCAAAATCGATTCAGCGGTTTAAGCGTGAAGAGGTAACAGACAGACAGACACACTTTTGCATTTATAATATTAGTATGGATGGATATAGTAAGTATATTATGGATTTGCCCGCGACTACGTCCACGTGGAACTTAGAAGTATGGACGGATGTGTAAGACCAGAATTTAAGTGATAAGGTCAATAAATTATTGGTAACTGCGAGAAAGGTAGGCTTAAAGAAACATAAGTAAAACCCCTAGTAGTAACCAGTTTGAATAAATATTACATAGTATTTTCTTCGGTTTCCGCGACTGTCACACATTTAAATAAAACAATTCAAACGGATTATATCGCGTATATTATTTGAGCCTCCCTGACGGTTCAGTACCTTTACAGATACCGTTGTCAAAGGTTGACTGACTACTTTTAACATTAATTTGTTTTACACCGTTCGAGGCCCAAGGTTTCCAGTCTTGTGTCTTGCTTGATCCTTGATAAGATGTACAACAGGATCCCAAGCCGGTGGTAATGACAAACCATCTTCTCTATTGAAATTGGGATATTTTTTGATTTCAATAGCCTCGCGCAACATTCTGGGAAAACATCGTTTCTCTCTGCCAAGGATTGAAGTATTATCAAAATTAATTTAATGGTTTGGTTTGTCCATGACATGCTCGCAGACTGCAGACCTGTTGCAACGACGGTGCTTGACATCAGCTACATGCTCCTTAACCCGTGTAGCTATACTACGTTTCGTTTGGCCAATGTATGATAGACCACACTCGCAGTCCAGCTTGTAAACACCAGCACTCTGCAGAGGGATGCTGCACTTCACGGGCCTCAGGTATTGAGACATCAGGTATTGAAACGTCAGGGAGGCTCAAATAATTAATATACGCGATATAATCCGTTTAAATTGTTTTATTTAAATATTACATAGGTTTTTAAAATGTGTAACAGAAAGAAAACAAAGGCCTATTCGAACCGCCTCCATTTACATGTAAGTTTTTCACCTTAAAACTGCAGTAACATTATTTGTCCTTCTCGGGGTCTATAACACCACATCAAATTTTATCTTTACCGGGTCAGAAGTTTAGGCGTGAAAATGTAACAGAGAGACAGGCAGACAGAGAGTATTTCGTATTTGTTCCGTATTTATCAACAACCTCGTACAACACGATAGATATCCACCTAATCACCTTAATTAATAAAAGGGATTATTAAAAGTGCCTAAGCAAATTTAAGAGCAATTGTGCTCTTGGTCTAATAATGACATTACAAATTCTACAGGGTCATCAATGTCACTACTATACTGTTCACTCACTTTTCAATCTTTTTAGGGATAATTACCAGGATGAAAACTATCCTATGTCCTTCCTCGGATCTTAAACTATCTCCATGCCAAATTTCATCAAAATCGATTCAGCGGTTTAAGCGTGAAGAGGTAACAGACAGACAGACAGACAGACAGACAGACAGACACACTTTCGCATTTATAATATTAGTATGGATTTTATATATAAATATGTTTTATATATTATTAAGCAAGCGAAGTATGCATTCAACATTCATCTTCAAATAAACCAACAGTTCATCGTGACAGGTCACTGAGCAAGATAATGGGCTGAGCGAAAACAACGTATTTTTGTTTGGTTTAATTATCCATTGTTTGTATGAGAATCGCTAACTAGTTGGGATGGTTATAGTTCCACGACGCGGTCGGCGCAATTTGTAGTTCACCTGCCTACTGAGCCGGCAGTCCTAGGTTCAAATCCCGGCCGGGGTAAATATTTGTCTGATGAACAAGAATATTTGTTTCTGGGTCATGGATGTTATCTATATTTATAGATTTATATATGATTGATACCTTAGTTCACACTCATACTAATTAATATTTTAACCAATGAAATTTAAACCACATTGTGCACTAACATCCTTATTGCAACAACTTTTTCCAAAAAGTTAGTACAATTGTAGCTCTAAGATATCTATATGTCAGAGATTACGGTAAAATGTTTAAAACATATAATTCAAATGTGTAAAGAAAACTAAATAAAGGGTGTGTAATAATTCATAAACAACAAATGGTATAACGTTCATCACATCGAATAACATATTATAATATAATTTCAACACATAGAATCAATCAATTGAAAGAATTATCATTTCGTAGAAAATATCTTCATTTCTTATAACAACACTTGATATATTGCTTGTTTCGTATATAAACACTAAAAATAATGAACACTTAATATAATGAACATTTCATATTTATAATAAACATTTAATAGAATAAACAAAAAACATAATATATAGTTAATGTAATGAACATTTCATACAATAATCAAATAAGTGTATTTCATTCGCAATTTTAATTTTATAGTCAACGACAAAGTCAGAAGAATGATAATCAAATTGGGTGGATTGTTCTTGTATGAAAACAGTATGAATACAAGCAAAACCTTCTAACCTAAACCATTATGATATTAAATAGTATGAGAAATATTTTCGGACTTCTGATAATAGGAATTAAAAAATTATGTGACAAAATACGCACCCCTACTCCTCGCTTCGCTCGTCGTCGTCCCTAACCTGCCCTAAGTCTGTCCTGCCTTAAGTTAGAATACGTAATGATTCTTACTTTACGCTGATACATTTACAATAAGTTCGCAGTTCTATCTAAAACGAGGGGAATAAAAACACGGTTCTGGCGTTTCGCTCGCTCGCTTCGCTCGCTCGTTAGGATCACAGTTGAACCTAACATTCCTATTCGCTTCGCTCGTCGTCGTACCTAACCTAACCGAAGTCTGACCGCGTATTTACAAAGGCTATACTGGGGGTTCAGATGCGAACTGAAACAGATTAGCTTTTGTTTGGACAAAACTTAACAAAATCTGGTATAGTACAGAAATTTACTGAAATCGTATAGACTTTATTAGCTAAATTCATACGGATATTGCTGCTACAAATGCTAGTCTGTTGCGATCTAAAACTTGAATAATATTTTTGTAACAACCCTGATTTTGTAAATAAATAACCGTTCATGCAAATTATTTAACAATGCCTAAGCTTTGTTTTTACTTTTAGAATTATTGCAGTGGATAGGTACTTCTTATTATGCCATTATTAGTGTGAAATCGTGATAAAATAGTTGATTTCTATCAGGAGGCGCGCTGTTATGGTCGCAGTTCTAACCTAACCTACTTTACTGGTAGCAGATCGGTTCTGGCGCTTCGCCGACCGCTGCCGCGGTACACTCGCTTCGCTCGCTTGGCTCGCGCGCTGTTGTGGTCGGAGTTCTAACCTAACCTAACCCATTAATCTACTTTACTGATAGCAGTTTGGTTCTGACGCTTCGCCGTCCGCTACCGCGGCACGCTTGCTCGATATAGACGTTACCAAACTCGACTAGGTTTTGTCGTGAATAATACTTGAAAATAAGTAAGCACAAAGCTAATACATTTGAGTGACTACTTTTTACCGTAACGGTATAGATATTGTTAACTAATTTAATATTTTTACTTTAATAAAAATAAGTAATTCGGGTGTAGCACATCGTTACTATCGATTCTCAACAAATTTGAGACGATGGTGCCGACGATAAAGTCTAAATCTTTACGGTAGATGGCGCTACGATGCCCCACCCTAAAGGCATATCGAAGCAACTGGTTGAAAAATTCAATGGCTCTGACATCTGATTCGGTGGTCCAATTGGGAGGACGCCCGTGTTGGCCCGGAAAGCCGTTGGAAACGCAGGTTCTTCGAATCCTGTCCGAATCATGAAATTTTTCAATTTTCGCTTCGTTTGTAAACATTTAGTTTACGTTAGCAGACGTTACTGCTTTAATAAAAATAAGTTCTAATATGTTTTATATGTTCTAAGTGATATTATGCTATGTAAAGTAGATGGCCGAAAACATTATGCATTAAACTCTTTTAACAATTTACTCAAAGAACTTCCACACCGAACATAACCTATCTACGTGCCCGTGAGCAATCCCCAGTGCCTCCCCTCTCTCCCACACACCCCGTCTCGCTCGCACAGTTTACGTAGCAAGCTTTTTCTTCTTTCTCGCTTCCTCATGAGGGACCATTTGAGGACGTTATCCGTTGCACCAAAGCTCTCCACTCCACACGGTTTTCCGCCTTCCGGATTGACGCCTGTAGTTTCCTGACAGGCTTCTTTCACGGCATCGGTCCATCGGATCGGTGATCTCCCACGGGCTCTTAAGCAAGCTTTAATTGGCAATAAACTAGTTTGTTTATAAAGAAAGGTGCTTATGATCGTGTTGATGAAGCGAGACATCTGGGTATAATTCTGGACTCAAATCTGCGCTTTGAGAATCACGTGATAGAAATTACCCGTAATTGTCTTTATCGTTTAAAGGTTCTCTATAATGTCCGAAATTTCCTTAGTGTAGACCTTAGAGTAAGACTTTGCGAGAGCCTTATTTTGTCCAAACTCAATTATTGCATTACAGCTTATGGTCCCTGTCTTCTCGCGCGCTCTTGGCGTCTCATTCAGAGAGTCCAAAATGCGTGCGCTAGGTATTGTTTCAATATCCCACCACGCGCTCACGTCACACCCTTTTTGAATGACGCTAAAATGTTAAAAATGGCAGCCCGTCAAGAGCTTATGTTTGCTTGCTTACTCTTTGACACTATAAATACAAAAACGCCCTCCTATCTCTATAAGAAACTCACGTGGTTCTCAAGCGATAGCAGTAACCAACGAATTCGAGCATCACGCGCAATTGTATTGCAGTTCCCGCGACACCGTTCAGCCGCTTTTAAAGGGAGTTTCCGATACCGAGCAACGAAATGTTGGAACAATATACCTCGACCTATTCGTAAACTAAAAAACAAATGGAATTTTAAATTAAAATATCGCCAACATCTTTTAAATTTGCAGAAATTAAACACTTAAAATCCCTTATCAACTCATTTAACGAAATTGTTTTTATTATTTTACAAAAAAAAACTGTTCTGGTTTTGTTTTCGTCTTTAAAATTGGTTACAGTATCCTTGCTATTACTAATTTTTGTATAATAGGTACACGTAAATTCCAGCAATTTCAACTAACCACCACAATCAATCCACACTTATTTCACTCACACTCATACACACAAGCAGCACTCCCATCCGTAAGCGTTGCAACGGCGAAGTTTTGTTTTGTTTTGTAAGGTCCTGGCAGAATACCAGCGAAGTGGCTTGCTGCTTCATTATGCTGAGTCAGCGCCTTTTCTCTGCCACGACACATGGTTTTTAAAATGTGCTATACTTTATTGTTATATACTTGTACTAGTTTTAAGTAGCATGTTTCGACTGTTTTCTAATATTTACTGTGTTAAACCATATAAGTTGTGGATACGAATAAAGGATTTATCTATCTATCTTATGTAAAAGGGTGGATCAACTTTTTCTTGTTGTTATTCTGTCCCGTGACCCAGGGGACAATACTTAAACTTGTTAGAAAAGTGTTGATAATTTATATAACTGATATTGCCAGGAGATAGTCTGCATAAGAATGGGTTTATAATTGTTGTAATTACAAACGGTTTGGTAAATATAATCGCAAATAATCTTTATTTTAAGGTGACCTAGGGAACATCACCGTGGCAACGAGTAGCAGAAAAAAGTTGATTCACCCAAAAATAAAAATACAATGAATTGAAATATTCTACATACATAAGTATATCCCTGTTTCCTCAATATTTGGAACACTTCTAGCTGGCTCACGTTGGAGCACAACGAGATTGAATCGCTCCCGGACACGCTTGGAGGCCTAGAGGCCCTCGTGCACTGCAACCTTCGGCACAACTGTCTCCGGGAGTTCCCCATGTCCGTGCTGCAGTGTGGTGACATCATGTTTCTGCAGCTCAACAATAATCAGGTACTGACGGCATGGTATGAATAGTCAGAATTTCTACGTCACTGATCGTAACAAAAGAAAAATAAAGAAAAAATATTGGCCGCCAGTCGTAAAAAAATAATACTAATGCGTTTATGCATCAAAATTGTCATGTTTATCGACTAAATTTTATTTTGTATTTAATAATTGATATAAAACAAACGATTTTATGAGATTCATACAGGTATCAAGGGAATTGGGGAGTATTATGATACCCACTGGCAACACAGAAACGGAATGACAGAACCAACCAACCGATCATAGCGTCGACGTCATCACGTCGAAAGTCCACCTGTCATTCCAGTGTGTTTTCTTATACCGGCCTACCCGGCCTATCATATTCGCCCAATTCCGGCCAACTTCGCGAGTAGTGTTGAGTTGAGCTAGGGTTATACTTTGAACTTCAGAGTAGCCCTTCTTCCATAAATAATTTATTCATTCATAATATAAACTGTGTTCGGTTTCGTACCAGTAGCGACATCTATGGACGGACAAATGCAGTTACCAATATCGCGTCATGCGTGGCGCAGCCAATAGCAACGCCACATATGTGTTCGTCATACTACGTCACCTAAACTGTACGTCATCTACCCCCATCCTCGAATCATGTACACAGACTGAAATTCGCAATAGAAAGTTAAGCACGTAATTTGCACATCTTTTTATTTCACCATTCCAAGAAGTTACCTCTCTAAAGAAATTCACGCACATCAACGCCGGGCGCAAACAAACTGTTTTTTTGTTGTAGATCTCAAGTCTCCCGGAGGAGTTCAATATCAACTCGCTCGAGATCCTCGTCGAGATCGACATGCGGGACAACCCCGTGTGTGAGCTCGCGGATCGCCCGGTAAGTTAACCTTTTATAGCCCTACAGGTGTTTTTTTACAACTGACGCCATATTGCGGATTTTTTGTTGTACTAATTTATTCTACTGGCAACGACACACTTTTGGTAACTTACGTTGAAAGTCGGTGAATGTCACTGATGTAAACAAAGTGGAAACAGAACTAATAATTTCGCAAATTTCAAGAAATTATTTTTGTAAAATAAGGCCAAATCTATCAACAGAGAAGAAAGTCAAGTTTTTTTTTCAATAGGATTCAGTATTTATTCAGTATTTTTCAATAGGATTCAGTAGAACGAAGGATTGAGCAGCATTCCGGTAAACAATGTATTGAATTTGGATGCAAAAATTTGACGTAACGTATGCACATTATTGCCATATGAAATCTGTTTGTATTCCTGGGCCGGACCGACGCTTGCTAGGCTTATATGCCGAGGCCCAACCAATTCACCGTGGCCCTGACGCCACAACAAAAAAAGATAAAGAAGTGCTTCAAAATCAACAGCAATTGACAACATTTCGTATTTCTTACAGGTGGAAAATAATTTAGCGATCGAGAGAACTTTGTGTCGTGTACACCCTATAAAAATTAATTGAATCTATTTTTCTGTATGTAAAGAAATATAAGAAAATATATAAAATAACCGAAATCTACGAAAACTATGTCTGTATAGAGCTGTAGTCTTCGACCTAACCGCGAAAAAAAAAGCTGTCAAGCTCAACGTCATTCGTTTTCTTTTTATTAGACACCAGACTTAACCTGCTTAATGCCATACTACATACACTATGGCACCGTTCCATTGTGCCATAGTTTTGGAGTTACGACATTTTAATATGAGTAAACTTTAATAAATTAATATTAAAAAATTATTTATCTTAGGAAAAATATAATAACAGTAATTACGTCCTCTTTTTAAAGCTCTGGTTTCCTAGGACCCTCTGGCCACGTGGTCCTACTGCCTTTGTCCTACCGACCGGACCACATGAACTTTTTTTTCCGGATGGTTCGATTAAGTGGACTACCAGGAATTGTAATTCCGCTCGGTCCTACCGATCGGACCACATGAACTTTTTTTTTCCAATTAGTCCGATTAATCTGACTACAAGGAATTGTAAATCCGCTTCGTCCTACCGATCGCACCATATGAACTGATTTTTAATGGTACCTACTTACTCAATTTCTCACCTCTCAAAAGTTAATAATTTTATGAGAAATTTGTTGTGTAACTACCTCATAAACTGACAGAGCTGATTTCATTTTTATTGGATCTACGGAACCCTTAATATTAAACACGATACGTTGACCATAAATGACCTACGTGTATTAGTACCTAGGTCCCTCAACGATTTTCTGCTTTTTTGCTAAGTTTTGTTGCGGTAAAATTGGTGTCCGTTGTAGAGTAATACCAAGTCACCTTTGCGTATAAGTATAAATAATTCTGGTTAATTTTTATCTGGATCCGTTGTCAGACTGCTTGGTCCGATCAGACATTAAATTGTAATCTCTACTAAAAAAAATATTTTAAAATTCTAGATTTGTATTGAATTTTTTTTTCTATGGAGTGGGGTCAGGAAAAATCTTAATAGCGTGATGCATGCCAACCTGGCGCCATCTGTTTTCATAATTTCCTTTGTCCTCGCATCACGCAATCGGCTAGGCAAATAACCAATTTTGGTACAGAGATATAGCTGGACATCCAAAAATGATTATAGAATATTTTTATTCGTCTGCGGTAAAGAAAAAAAATACGCTGACGAAGTTGCGGGCACCTCCTAGTATTGATAATCAATCTTTCAATCTCTCGCAAGAAACGCAGGAATAATGTCAGTGACGGATATCTATTGACATTAACATTTGACAGTGTCTTTATATTATTTCTTAAGAAAGCTACCTTATACGCTACGCAGTATGCAGGTTCGCGTTACTCATGTAGAAAGGCGTGGTCCGATTGGTGGGACCACGTGGTCTAAGAAAACGACAGTTTCTATAGTCCGACTAGTTAATCGAACCAACAGGAAATTAAAAGTTCACGTGGTTCGATCGGCGGGACCACGTGGTCTAAAAAAATGATAGTTTAAATTGTCCGATTAGTTAATCGAACCATCCGGAAAAAAAAGTTCATGTGGTACGATCGGTAGGACAAAGGCAGTAGGACCACGTGGCCAGAGGGTCCTAGGATAGCGGTGCCGTCATGTAATGAGTATCTGGTTTCTGAATTCTGTGTTAGTTACATAATGAATTAATAAATGAAACGGCACCGCTATGAAATGAAATGAAATGAAATGAAATATGAAATGAAATGAAATAATTTATTCAGTAAGTAGGCCACAAGGGCACTTTTACAAGTCAGATTGTGAATCTACCGGCATTTCGCAAGAGGAGACCGCTGTTGAGAAGAAAGCCGAAAGAAACTCAACAGTAAGTCATTTTTTCGTAAACAATACTTAGAACAATTAATTACATTACATTAGTGTTACAACTATAACTAATTATTACATGCGTACACGTATAGGAGATATATAGATACTCCAAATCAATGTTAGGTAGGAATATTAAAATAAAATGTTAACGATCAATTTAAAATATTAAATATACCCAGAGATGTATAAAGTCTCTAGGTGTCACAACATGCAATAAAATATAATTACTTAATTAATTTAATTCCACAGAGATGTATAAGGTCTCTCGGCGTCAATGTGAATAATTTACAATAGACAATAATTATTAAACCTAAATTTCTTAGAGATGTATAAGGTCTCTAGGCGTCACAATATACAAAAAAGAAAAAATAAATAATGATAATAATAATATGCTTATAGTTAAATTTCATTCCTCAGAGATGTATAAGGTCTCTGAGCGTCATTATTCAGTTCAGTACACTAAGTTTATTAGAGATGTATACAGTCTCTAAATAAAAAAAAATAAAAAACATTGGGCAAGTGCGAGTCGGACTCGCGCACTGAGGGTTCCGTACAAACACTTTTCATCCTTAAGTGGTTAAGTTAAGTTTGCACCTGGTATGTATAGCGCCCAATACAAATGAGGTGCAAAGTTAACGCAACCAACCCGTTTGTTGTATGGGAGCCCCCCTTAAATATTTATTTTATTTTATTTGTAGTATTTGTTGTTATAGCGGCAATAGAAATACATCATCTGTGAAAATTTCAACTGTCTAGCTATCACCGTTCTTGAGATACAGCCTGGTGACAGACGGACGGACGGACGGACGGACGGACGGACGGACGGACAGCGAAGTCTCAGTAATAGGGTCCCGTTTTTACCCTTTGGGTACGGAACCCTAAAAAATAATAACTTCAATCGAGTACAGGATGAAGTCTCTCACGTCAATTCACTAAACGCTGGTAAGCAGTTACTACACAACTAATTTGGCCCTTGCTAGTGTGAACAGACCGGACCCCACAAACGGCACCCGTTCACGAGCATGACGCATATCTCAGCCATCGCCTCCCTCAACCATATTATAGGGAAGGTTGCGACCCGATCAACGACGCCACCGTAAGCAAAGACCTTTAAGCGAGCATGACATGCTCACACTGCCGGGCATTCATCACTAAAGCAAATGCCCGGTGAGAAACAACATAATGTGCTCTCATGTTACATTACAAATAAACTAATATTACCGATTAAAATATGCTTACTTTACATTCACATGACTAAACCACTGGCTTGAAGACATCCCTATCATCTAAAAAGTCATTTACAGTATAATACGCCTTGTTTATTAGGTGACGTTTTATGTGAGACTTGAATTTGCTGGAAGGTAAACTCACTACCTCGGTAGGTATTTTGTTATAGAAACGTACACAGTTCCCCACGAACGAAGAGCTAACTTTACGGAGACGATGAGCAGGCATAACAAGCTTATTCTTCCTTCTTGTATTATACTGGTGAATGTCACTGTTGAGCTTGAATGCATGTAGATTTTTCCGGACATACATTATATTCTCAAGGATATATTGAGACGCTACGGTGAGAATGTTGGCTTCCTTGAATTTTTCTCTTAGCGATGCACGGGCTCCTAGTTCATAAATAGATCGTACGGCTCGTTTTTGTAGCACGAAGATGGTTTGAATGTCCGCTGCTTTCCCCCACAACAGAATTCCATATGACATTACACTATGAAAATAACTGAAATACACAAGCCTTGCCGTCTCGACGTTTGTTAACTGTCTGATTCGCCTCACTGCATAGGCTGCGGAGCTAAGCTTACCTGCAAGAGTGGCTATATGCGCATTCCATTGCAGTTTTGAGTCCAAAGTAACACCCAGAAATACTGTTTTGTCTTCAAATTCTAGTACATCACCTTTCAATGTCACCTTGGCACAATCTACTTGTTTCACATTCGGTAATGTGAATTTAATGCACTTGGTTTTCTTGGCATTTAAAAGTAGGTTATTTGCAGTAAACCAATCCACTATAGTAGACAGCGCGTCGTTAATAATAACGAGGTTATTTTCTTGTCTTTTTACTTTGAAAAGGAGAGAAGTGTCGTCTGCAAATAAGACAATCTCATGTTTATCTTGGACAAGGTTTGGTAGATCATTAATATACACTAGAAATAGAAAGGGGCCTAGAATTGAGCCCTGAGGTACACCCATAGCAACAGCTGATCCAGTTGATTGCATTCCGTTGATGACTACGCGTTGCGTTCTGCCTGAAAGATATGATGTGACAAGGTCAAGTGCATCGTTCCTTACTCCGTAGTGTTTCAATTTACGTATTAAATTATTATGATCAACGCAATCAAATGCCTTAGATAGGTCGCAAAAAATGCCAACAACATCTTGAGCCTTTTCCCAGGCATCAAAGATGTGTTTAACCAACACCACCCCTGCATCAGTAGTGGAGCGACCTTTAGTGAATCCAAATTGACTGCTATGTAATAGGTTATGTCGATTAAAATGAGAAGTAAGTTGATTAAGAATGAGTTTCTCAAAGACTTTACTTAATGCGGGTCGGGTAGTATTGATATTGGTCTAAAATTTGTGGGGTCTGATTTAGTTCCCGATTTTAATAAAGGTATGATCTTGCTGTGCTTCATCAAATCAGGAAATACACCTTTATCAATACATTTGTTGAAAATATCGGCCAAATATGGTGCAATCGCCTCTACAATTGAATGTAACACTTTCACAGAAAGGCCCCACAAATCTTCGGTCTTCTTCAAATTTAAAGACCTGAAGGTTTTAATAACAGTGTTAGGGGTAACATGAGTAAATTTGAAGATGTCTGTACATTCTGTTACATTCGTTTTTAATATTGATTCAGCAACATCAGGCGATGAATTTAATGACTGCGTCGTCTCTACAGGTATATTAGAAAAGAACCGCTCAAAGTGATGCGCAACTTCACGATCAGAAGTTACTAATGTATCGTTAATTTGTGGGTTATAATGACGATCTTTGACTTTAGTTTTCCCAGTTTCGTCATTGATCATCTTCCAAACAGTTTTCACTTTATCACTAGAATTAATGATCTTCTTGGACAGGTAATCAGATTTAGCGGCTGCACACATTTGCTTGAAAGATTTAGAAAAATTCTTAACGTATTCCAGAAATTCCGGTCTCTTATCGATTGATCTTTGATCATAAAGATCGTAGAGACGAAGTCTTTTTTCGTGGATTTCTGGAGTAGCCCAGTCGCTAAATATAGTTTTAACTTTGCTTTGTACTTTTTTCAGACTGAGACAGGAATCAAATTCTTTTTTTATGCAATCAAACAAGACCTTACACATGTCGTCCGCATCCTCTTGAGGAAACGAAAGATAACACATTTTTTCCTGAATATTTCGATTGAACAAATCTAAGCGATGCTCAGTAATAGGTCTGCACATAGTGTTTTGTGGATCAATTTCAATTTTCCTACTGAAACTGAATGATGCTTGTTGTCCACAGTGGTCAGAGCTTAGTTTGTTTATGATAAATTTATCCAACGCATCCGTATTACTAAATATGTTATCAATACATGTAGAACTGGTGGCTGTGACACGGGTAGGCTCACAAAACAAATTCTTTAGGCCAGAAGATTTGAAAGTGCTCAGAAAACTCACACTCGTTGATGAAACTATTCTAGGAAACCAGAGCTTAAACGGAAAAAGTGATAAAATTGTAGTTAAAAATATGAAATCTTGTAAATGACACCACAGAAGCACATGCTGATCCGCTACGTGGACGACAGCGGCTCGCTGAGCGAGCTGGCGTCCCAGTCGTCCGGGCGGCACGCCGCGGCGCTCGCCATCAACGCCACCGCGCTGCGGCTGCCCGCCGTGCCCGGCCCGCGGCTCGTGGACAACGCCGGCCTCATGGGTGAGCACTCCTCTTGTAGACAAACATCCGCAGCGGCACGTGCTGGTCCGCTACGTGGACGACAGCGGCTCGCTGAGCGAGCTGGCGTCCCAGTCGTCCGGGCGGCACGCCGCGGCGCTCGCCATCAACGCCACCGCGCTGCGGCTGCCCGCCGTGCCCGGCCCGCGGCTCGTGGACAACGCCGGCCTCATGGGTGAGCACTCCTCTTGTAGACAAACATCCGCAGCGGCACGTGCTGGTCCGCTACGTGGACGACAGCGGCTCGCTGAGCGAGCTGGCGTCCCAGTCGTCCGGGCGGCACGCCGCGGCGCTCGCCATCAACGCCACCGCGCTGCGGCTGCCCGCCGTGCCCGGCCCGCGGCTCGTGGACAACGCCGGCCTCATGGGTGAGCACTCCTCTTGTAGACAAACATCCGCAGCGGCACGTGCTGGTCCGCTACGTGGACGACAGCGGCTCGCTGAGCGAGCTGGCGTCCCAGTCGTCCGGGCGGCACGCCGCGGCGCTCGCCATCAACGCCACCGCGCTGCGGCTGCCCGCCGTGCCCGGCCCGCGGCTCGTGGACAACGCCGGCCTCATGGGTGAGCACTCCTCTTGTAGACAAACATCCGCAGCGGCACGTGCTGGTCCGCTACGTGGACGACAGCGGCTCGCTGAGCGAGCTGGCGTCCCAGTCGTCATGGACCGTTTTCTAAGTTTTCGGGCGTGCGATTATCAGAAATGTCATTCGTTTTGTATTTCGAGCCAAACTCGACGTGACATTGTGGTATCCCCATTGGCCGCAGCAATGCGATATCGCTACATCTGCACTGCTACTTGATACTTATAGTGCTATCGGGGCCAAATTCGACGTGATATTGCGAAATTCCCAAGTATAGTAACTATATGCTATATATGATCGGGGCTAGATTCGGTGTGACATTCGACGCCATCATGCATGTTTGTTAATGTAACTGTACAGAACCTCGGGCCTCGAGTCTCGCACTTGGTAGGTTTTATCGCAATAATCTTGTTGCAGCAGAGATGGACCTCGACGCATCATCAGTGGACTCCTCCGAGGACTGGGAGAACAGCGTCAACAGTTCTGAGCTGGACGTGCAGTACCAGAGTGATGACGAGCGCGCTGACAACGAGGTAAGTTCCATCATCAGGAGTCTACAGAACGTTTGCTGTTTGGGTAGTCTATAGAAAAAAAAAACAAGATATCCAAATCATAATAAAGAGCTCATCAGGGGATCCGAAATAGGTTTATTTGTCTTGGTTAGTAAAACCGGTTTTCAGACCCGTAGTAAATAAACAAATATCAGACAATCTCACACATTAGTACGAGTGTGAACTAAGGTATCGATAATTCGAATGTCCCCCTCGCCAAAATAAATGATTTCCAAAAAAATGCGTTTTTAGCTACTGATGCGCATCAAATAGTTACATGTTACATGTCATCAGCTATTTATATATATTAGTTAAAATTTTATTTATTATTCATTCTAGTTTTCATTACTTTTTTACTCTTTGAAGCACTTTAAAGATGCGTGAGATGTCATCTCCGGACCCCCCGACCCTCCTACGTCATGCTATCATCCAATTCCAGCCCCCCACCCCCCGCACAAATTTTATTTTACGTAATTTCTGAGCAGGCCCGTATGATGCCACAGACGGATACACATAGGCACATATACACATATTAAACTTTAACACTCCTCTTTTTTTGTTGGGGGTTAAATATAGAAATTTGGCGTTTCCTCCTGTGAAGATTCCATTAAAATTCAAAACATCAAACATTTCATCCTCTAACTAACCTATCCATCCATCTAACCATACCCAAACCTTCGGACGGCGTTGTAAACAAGATCACAATATAGATCGCTCAATTTTTCCAGGCCGTCGGCATGGTGTTGCCAGAGCTGTCCCGCTACGCCTCCACTGCCAGCTAAACTGGCAACCCCAAAGGTGCTGTTCCAAACTTTTTGAATCCTGGATGTTGTGGCAATCCATACTGCCAAATGTTTTAATCTATGTTTTACATACTCCGTATTTCCCTGAACTAAAGTGATTGTAAAAACTTGTCGCTTTATTTTGTCTCGCATTGAAAAACTCATTGTTACATCAATTGTAAAAACTCGTATAAACTATAAACCAATGATATCGCTGACTCAATATTGCAGGGTTCTATTACACGATTAGGGTACTTTTGACGAGTTCTAATTTGAACATTGTCATAATAAAATTGAGTCTAATTTTAATTACCCTGAAAATGAAACATCAAACTCTGTTACATTGGGACAGCGATATATCTAATTTCATACCATTTTTTGGAGCCCAATACTAAATAAAAAATTGTGTTGCGAAAATCTTGATTCCCGTTTCGGCGACCGGGAAAATTATTTAAAAAACTGAACACTTAATTTTCTTAGATACCAGAGATTTTGAAACAGAAATACTAAACCAAAGAGTAAAGTTACTATAATAAGTGAAATACTGTTAACGTCTGGATACCTCGTTTTTAAATTCGACCGTTGTTTGCGATTTATATTTTACCACTCGACATCATTTCGGGTGATTGATACAACAATGAAGACTTAGAAACTCGTTCCTAAAATGTTGTCATAATTTTTAGTGATGCTTTATTAGTTCTTATGACCCTTTAGACCACTGTCATCCATACTTAATGATGTGCTGACGGAAATTTTCCAAAATTGCGGAACTTTCCATATAGAAATTTCCCCATTTCTTTTTTTTTCAATTCTTGTAAGTTTCTAGAAATTTCCGGAAATATCTAAGATTTTTGGAAACTTTCCGTGACTCGCTCACCCGTGCCTATACTTGATAGCACGGTGTAATGCAACACATGTTTACGTTTGGAGAAGTGTCAGTGTTTATTGTATGTTTGATTGTCACGGTACATTTTTTTAAGAGGCCTTATTCCTTTTAAAACATTTTTTTTTCATATTATGACAAATATATTGATAATTTCAACCAACTTTTTGAAGTGAATATTACTTTTCCCCGAGTTCTAGGTAGTAACATAGCTATTTCATGCTTTAATTGCGTGCAGTCGGAAATAAGTTGAAAAAACTAATTTTCCGCGTGAATTTTGTCAATTTCGAGTAGTTTTTGGAACAAAATTTATCAATGATAAATTTAAACTAGGTTTCCAATATATACCAATAAATCCCAATAGCCCCGTTATAGGTAGTAACATCAATAACATGTTAAGAAACATGTTTGATCATAGAGAAAAATGTCTAAAACGATCAGCATTTTAAAAGGAATTAGGCCTCTTAAGATTATTTAAAAGCAACAAATCCATGTGAAAAAATAACATACGTAAAACTGTTATGCTTAATATAACTTTCTAGTTACGGTATGAACCCGTAACTAGAAAGTAAGTGTATTCAGTTCACTGCAGACGATGCCAGATTTATGTTACCTAAGTAGGTAAAATTATTGAAAGTTGTTGAGGCACTGTTACAAGATGATAACAACGTTATAAAAACTCTTCGTATATATAGTTATTTTTAGGGTTCCGTACCCAAAGGGTTGGGACCCTATTACAGCCTCCGCTGTCCGTCCGTCTGTCGGTCTGTCATCAGGCTGTATCTCGTGAACCGTGACAGCTAGACAGTTGAAATTTTAAATTTTTCACAGATGATGTGTTTCTGTTGCCGCTATAACAACAAATACTAAAAACAGGGTAATATAAATATTCAATAGGGGCTCCCATACAACAAACGTATTTTTTTTTCGCTATTATAATTGGTTGGGTTGACGTCTCCTACACTTTTCAATATATACATGAATGCACTGATCGAGACGCTGAGTAGTCAGCGCGTTGGTTGCCATGTTGATGACATGGTGCTGCTCAGCGCCTCGGTCTGTGGACTTCGAAAACTGCTCAGTACGTGTGAGGCGTATGCGGCTAGTCACGGGCTGGTGTACAATGCCAAGAAAAGCCAGTTTATGGTCTTTGAGGTCAGGTCAAAGGATCCCGGCAACGTACCTCCTATAAAGCTGAATGGAGAAGAACTAGTGAGGGTGAATCAAGTTAAATATCTAGGTCATCTAATAACGTCTGATCTCAAGGACAACCTTGATATAGAAAGAGAACGGAGAGCCCTATCTATCCGAGCTAACATGATAGCACGACGATTCGCACGTTGCTCCCCACAGGCTAAGATAACGCTTTTCAGGGCATATTGCACAACATTTTATACCTGTAGTCTGTGGGAACGGTACACGCAGAAGGTATATGGGGCTCTCAGAGTGCAATACAACGACGCGTTCCGGGTGCTGATGGGGCTGCCCCGCCGTAGCAGCGCGTCCGGCATGTTTGCCGAGGCGCGAGTAGATTGTTTCCGCGCCACCATGCGCAAGCGTGCGGCTGCCGCCGTGGCTCGCGTGCGGGCCAGCTCCAACACCATCCTTAAAATGATAGCGGACAGACTCGACTGTCCCTATATAAATCACTGTTGCATGCTTCATGTAAAAACTAACACTTAGAATAAGATAAATTGTACTACTAACAAAATGAGTCAAAGTTACTTGAAATAAAAATTATTATTATTATTATAATGCAAATAATTTAAAGTTGATATTTCTTCACCGTCTGTGATAAATCTTCTGGCATAATCTGCACTGAAGCACCATTATTATTACACAGCAGTAGTTTAAACTCTAAATTAATTTTTAAATAGAATTATTTTCATAGGTTGACTAATTTTAAAGTTGTTAAATTTATTTATAATTCATTTATTTTTGTGTTTATATTATTTTTGTGTGTAAAAGAAAGTGGTTTTACAGTTGGTACTATTATTATTGTACCAAAGTATAAAAGTTAGCAAAACAGCTAAAAGTGAAAAAAAAATAGGTCTTACATAATTACGTGGGATAATATAGAAGTGTATATCTTTTTACATACTGCTTACAATCACAAATGTAAACCTATACGTACATAATTACGCAAGAGGGCCATTCTCAAGATTTTTACGTGTACTTGGGTGGGTGCCGTTCAATAGTCATAAAAACTTTTTGCATAGTTTCATTTAACTAATAACAAAATGCATAATTAATTTTTTCGCATAAAAACCAAATGCATAATTTTAATGTACATAATTATTTACCAACAGAACAGTCAATATAATGGTCGTAGAGAATTATTGTACTTTGGTCATAATTATTAAAGTTCATAAAGGCATTTGAGAGAATAATCAGATGCCATAATAGTATCGATGAGAGTATTAATTAAAAAAAGAGTTCTATTCGTTTTATGCAAAATGAACAATTAGTGAATACTAATTGTTTTATGACAATCATTACACCCTACTATACTACGATTTCTAATTCAAGACCAAAAAAACTACGACAGATACGTCACTGTCAAAATTGACAACATTAAAATGACATCTGAGTTTGTTTCTTGGCTTGCGCCAAATGGACAATGTTACAAGTACAATACCAGATTTTGTACCAAAAATCTCCGATGTTAAGTTTTATTATCTCCTCTCGTAATTATGTAATAATAAGTATTCCTAGTTATTTTGTTAAAACATAGAGTTAAAATTACCAATAAATATATTATCTTAGCGTGTTTAAAAAATAAAAATAAATTTATTATTGTAAAAATATTTTATTGTAGTGGCAACCTTGTGGTAGTTTTGTCGGTCTTGAATTAGAAATCGTAGTATAGGGTTGCATAAAGTTGAAAGCTATACTATTTTATGGACTGAACACCATTCGTACTTTTCCTATCAGTCAGTCGTCCTCTTCTGTCCACCCTTCTCTTCTAACCCTTTAACTGCATCTGTCTACTATACGTGACATGGAGTTTAGTATTTTTTTAAATCATCAATTGGTGGACAGTTGAGCGTCACGCAATTCCACAAACATTATTAACGCTAATCGTCGGGGATAGTGCAATGCCGCGTAATTAACAAGCGTAGATACGAATCAATATTCAAACAAATGCAAAGTATTTTATTGAAATGAGAACTTTATTGACAGCTGTTATTTACGCGGTATTGCACTATCCCCGACGTAATGTTTCATAAGACACACGGACGCTTTCATCTTAAATATTGTTTTATGCGGTTAGAAAACGTTTTTAAGTCATTTATAGATCGCTTTGAAACGTTCGTACCTTTTTTTCAAATATGTACGCAGGGAACGGTTTAAATGGTTGTATTTCCGCTGAAATCGAAAATAAAAGACAATTTAAAGGGGTCAATTTGTAGTTGGTTTGTCAACTGGTATGTGTATTATCGACAAAATTTACATGGGACCTATTAAAAGATAAAAAGTGCTAGATTTAACGACTGATGAAGAAATTTGTTATGTTATCGAATATAGCTACATTTTGCATAGGCCCTTTGATTGGGATAGAACAAAAATATCTTAATATTTACCTCTTGAATAATGCCTAGTTGCAAAAACGTTCGTTACATTGAATTCCCTAAATACTCCTTTTTGAGTGACGATATACCAAAGTTTTCTAATAGGAAATTAGCACTAACGATCGTTTATACAACTGGGTATACTGAAACTGTATAACGAAGGAGAGTGAAACAACTTAAAAACTTAAAGTATTAGTGTTGATTTGTGTATCACCTACGTAAATTAGTCATTCTTATTTACCTCTGATTAATGTAATAGATTATAATTAATTAAAGTCATACTCACTGTAATAATGTCTCGATTTAATAATTCGATAAAAAAAAACGACACTGGATCATTTGAAGCGATCAGTTTTCGGTAAAAAAGAATGAACCTAATAATGTATGTATGTACCTACATACTCTGTT
Source organism: Apotomis capreana (assembly GCA_947623375.1). Lineage (NCBI taxonomy): Eukaryota > Metazoa > Arthropoda > Insecta > Lepidoptera > Tortricidae > Apotomis > Apotomis capreana. The sequence goes on from OX392520.1 coordinate 9,374,324, forward strand.
TTTAAACTATAAAGCACTACGTCAAGTTCTGTCAGGAATAGCCCGCATCTTAGTCGTGACCACTTTCGAACAATTGTATACCAACAGAGTGTCATAGTCGCCTAAGTGACTAAGCTCTTTAAATAAAGATAAAAAAAGTGGCGTATTCGCGTTATAGGTATTAGTGTTAGTTAAGTTATTTTGTAAACATTAGGTAGGTAATCGTTAATGTTTACATATTAATTTTGTTATGTGTATATTTCGATTTTCCAATTTAAACATTTCACATTAATTAACACTATTCATTCCATTTACTCCCCAAACTACCCTATTGTCACTTGATCGAGACTAGAGTGTGGATTTTAGTAAGGAAACATGAAAATGTTGTGTTATCTGCTATGATAATAGTCTCTATAGTTTAAAAATTAAGTATAAAAAAATATGTATTGTTGTATTTCGATATATGTTGTCTTTGATGTTCAATGGTATTATAACATGCCACATATGATAATCCGAATTTTGGATATAGTTTTAATGATATAAAATCATATAAATTAACTATAATCCGAATTTTGGAAAATCTACAACTAAATGTAAGACGTTTATTGGAACATGTTGTGTATCGGTGTTCTGAATAATCGATGAATGTGATTCTAATCAATTGTTGAGCTTTATATCGGTGTAGCGTTGAATTTTAAAGTCAATGTTTGAAGTCCAAATTTCGGTCCATCTTATAAAAAATCTAATCTTCTCTATTAGTATAGAAAAAGAATATACCTACTATACCTACCTAATTAAAATTTAATTCGACTGTACATTATTATTTTTTCAGCATTTCGTAATGACGAGCCACGTTTAACATAAATTGGGATATTTCTTTTTACTTATTATATAAACCATTTCTGGGAATAGGGCTCTCATACCGCAATAAATAATTGGATTGTGACAATACGTCACCTGTGAAAAGTTATTCATATTAAAGGGTTTAGCAGGCTAAGGAAGGACGTGTGGCCCCTGTCAGGAATATTCGAATTGGTAAATGTCAATTGTTGGTGGCCTCATAACTAGTAATCACTCCAACTTTTAGCCCTCTATCTTGAACTGTCACAGAGATAATGTCAAAAATGTATTTTTATCCCATTTTTTTTCAAACTCATGTATCTTCTAATCCAAACCAACTAGAGCATTGATACAAAATCACAGCTATGTAAGTTAAGTGGGAGTATACCCTATAATTTTATTAATATTTTATACGTGAGCAATAAAAGAAATAAATGTCAATTTATTTTTTGACAGCTCTTATCAACAAGTTTTTTTGAAAGTACAACTACAAAAAAAAACATATGTATTGCTTCTAGTATTAACTACTAGCATACGCAAAATCAATTAATTATATTTGGTGGAACATACTCAAAAAAAATAACGAAGTAGTCAAGTCTTTTGAAAATTCGTTTTAAGATTAAAATTTAATTGATTTTGCGTATGCTAGTAGTTAATACTAGAAGCAATACATATGTTTTTTTTTTGTAGTTGTACTTTCAAAAAAACTTGTTGATAAGAGCTGTCAAAAAATAAATTGACATTTATTTCTTTTATTGCTCACGTATAAAATATTAATAAAATTATAGGGTATACTCCCACTAAACTTACATTGCTGTGATTTTGTATCAATGCTCTAGCTGGTTTGGATTAGAAGATACATGAGTTTGAAAAAAAATGGGATAAAAATACATTTTTGACATTATCTTTGTGACAGTTCAAGATAGAGGGCTAAAAGTTGGAGTGATTACAAGTTATGAGGCCACCAACAATTGACATTTACCAATTCGAATATTCCTGACAGGGGCCACACGTCCTTCCTTAGCCTGCTAAACCCTTTTACGACTTTCACTTGTCCTTGCCCTTTTCCAGTACAAGTCAAGTCGATCGTGACGTCATCACAAAATACTAAGGGGAAATCCGTATTTAATTGGCAAACGGGTGAAAATTTTATCTTAAATTTGGCCCATATTTTATAAATTTAATAAAAAATGGGGTTTTTGTTTTTTACGTACAAGTATATCCCAATTTTACAAATAACATAACAACAAAAACGGGCTAATCGTGAATGAAGATTTAATATTATTTATTTTCCGTATTGATTTTCCGGCGTTTCGAATGCCACATCGCGTTCATGGTGACGTCGATCACCGTTTTTGATGTGATAATGTGCAAAAAACTTTTGAGTTTAATTTAAACGAACCATTTTGCAAGTAGCTCGAAATCTCTTACATATATAGATTTATCGCCATACTCGTATTGATATTATTTAAAAATATAAAACATGGTTATAAATGAAGGGCTAAGGGAAAACTGGCTAAGTTACATTTGCATTTTTTTACAGTTCAGACAATTGTCAAAGGGATGTCGCCAAAGCCTTTTATAGCTGTATAGCTTAAGTAAAAATATAGCAAAAAAATAACCAGGACGCAGCGAGTTTTACCCCCAATTTACCCCTGTTTTAGAAAGTCATATGATACTGAGAATTTTGTGGCCATAGATTAAATAACATCAGTTTGAAAAATAGGAACAAAGCCAGATTTTCTCTACCCCTTCAAATGTTCACTATAATTATTATTCTTTAATTTAGTCGATACGTACTTCTTCAGAGGACTTCTTAACGAATCACAGCTAAAAGTTGTATAAAATCAATATATCAATTTTTCTAATAAAAATATCAATACATCTTAACGTCCTAATAATAGATTAAACTTTATCTGTATATGTAATAAATGTACCGATATAGAGGAATTGCGAAATACTTCCGAATTAGAAAAAAAAAACATATTTCATGACCAATCACGAAAACTCCGTTGAATCAACTCAATGGATTTAAATTTGCACATTACAAAAAGAGATTAACGTAACTAGACGAATATATTCTAAATTTATAACAAAATTATTGTAATTTAAAATGATGAAAATGTCATTTAACACTTTGAGTGCAGTTGTCATTTTTATTTCACAACAGGTATATTTTAAAAGTGCAGTATTATTATGTTATTAAACAATACTTTTTTGTTCTAACACGAAATTAAAAAGGGTTTAAATTCCATAAAATACTAGTTTATAATTTGGAAGTATACCGCTTTAAATGTACCTACCAATCGAAGCGAACTTTTACTAAATGTCTTTACCTTTTACATCGTCCTATAATCGATAGGTTTAGTGATATTAGTAGCTGCTTATATTTACAAGCGTATATATATATTATAAAATTATATGATAAAGAATATACATTCTTGCTGTCTATTTATGTACCGAAAAGGTACAATATTTAATGAAAATTTCTTAACGGACTAGAGATTATCTGCGAAATGTTCGAAATAAAATTCTAAATTTGAAAATCAATTGTAATCACGACAACAAAATAAAAGGAAAATAATAATGTTCTCGTAATAGTAATAGAATCGGGATGTTAGTTAATCAACTATTGACACAAATCTGTCTACAACTTTTAAACTTCGTTGTAAAATGTCACCTTTAAAAACGATCTATGCTTCAATTTATGGTATACTACATACAATTTACCTGTTACACTTACCTAACTGTAACTGTTAAACTTAATAAAACATAATAATCATTGATACAAAGATCAAAGCTTAAAGAAACATTAAAAAAATGAGTTGCATGGAAGAAACGGGGAATCGAACCCGGTCCTTCTGGATTGCCGGTCCAGCACGTTAACCACTTCGCTACCCTAACTCCCAGCAACCTGTCGAATTTTTCCTTATGCTTTGTGTTGCGATCTTTTTTGCATTGTTTATTTGTAAGGTTTTACCTACACCTAATTTTTCATTTTTTCTTTAAGCTTTGATCTTTGTATCAATGGTTTAAATAAAAATTGTAGTGTGTACCCATATTTAAAAAATGAGACATTACATGTTTCATACATTTATAAAACATAATAATTTAAAGTATATTACAGGCATGATTTATTGGTAAGTCCAGAGACATTTTTAGTAACGCCAGAGACAGCTAAACGTGTCGGTCAAAAAGTTGTTATTAGCCCATATATCATTTGAGTCGACAACTTTCTAACTTCAGGAGTTATAAGGAATTAAAGGATCAATTATACGAGAAATACAATTATGTATAGAATAAAACACAGTTTTCATTGCCCGAAAATTTTCTTAAAAATCTGCAGATCCATAAAATCAACTAACTACGGCACGGTTATTAATTTTGAAACAAGGTAAAAAAACTAAAAGCCTGCACATGGCACCACCGATAAAAGTTCCTGAAAATAGTTGTGTCCATCTAAAATGTAACCTATCCCAAATATTTAAGTTATTAAGAGTTCAAATTGTACCTTACCCGTCGCACAAAAATTATAGTAGCTTCCTTAAGATGAAAACAAAAAAGGAAAGATATGCAACGGCCAAAGTAATATGATCCACCTGTAAGTATGTCAAAACAATGAATTTGACGCATTATCCTTTTTGTTTTCATCGGAACGTATTTCTGTTATTACAGTGCGTGAGCTGTCAGAATGCGATTCGCGTTTTATAGCTGTTTCGCTCACTCTTACACCTCTCTAGATAAGAACTTCTCATTTTTCATTCCAACCCGAATCGCAATCTAAGAGCTCCCGGACTGTAGTTATTTTGTAAGCTGTTATACTGTAACCTATATTTCGATAAATGTCGACAACATTGAAGACAGCAACGGTTGTCACGAAATTGCTCACTGCGGATCAAATGTATAGCCAATAAATATAAACCATTTACAAAACATTTTCTTGTTTTATTTTAACCCTTTCACTGCTGCCGTCTTCTATATGTGACATATTGTGTAATGTACGATTCCCACTGACCGGGCGGAGTCGGCGCGCGCTCAAGCGCATCTAAATAGTTGCCAAAGGAATGTAGAGCTTCTGTACAACAGTCAGATCCTATATTCGAATGTTATTAGCGCCGCTGCCAGCCGATTGGGTGCTTACGGATGCGGACGGAGGAGCTCGGCTGCTGTCGCGCGTAAGCGGCTCCGTTCGGTTACCGCCGCGCGCCATCGGCTCCGTTCGCTCGTCCGTCGCCCTAGAATTTAATCGCTCGGACGGACGCAGTCGTCTGCCGCCGGGCGCTCTAGCGTCCGCCGGAACGTGGCGGCAGCTAAACCCGCCCGACCTAAACTCGGATTTGTAATTCAAGACCAAAAAAACTACGACAGATACGTCACTGTCAAAATTGACAACATTTAAATGACATCTGAGTTTGTTTCTTGGCTTGCACCAAATGGACAATGTTACAAGTACGATACCAGATTTTGTACCAAAAATCTCCGATGTTTAAGTTTTTATTATCTCCTCTCGTAATTATGTAATAATAAATATTTCTAGTTATTTTGTTTAAACATAGAGTTAAAGTTTCCAATAAATAAATTATCTTAGCGTGTTTAAAAATTAAAAATAAATTTACTATTGTACAAATATTTTATTGTAGTGGCAACCTTGGGGTAGTTTTTTTGGTCTTGAATTAGAAATTGTAGCATAGTCATTGAACGCGGTCGGCCGCTGCCGGCTGCCAGAGCGCCCGTTGCGACGCGGCGGCAGCCGATCCGACCCGGCCCGGTCCATGTGAATCGTACATACCTAATGCGTATCTACTGACACGAGAAAGGCGGAGCGCGGTCGTAGCGGACAATGTTTGATCAATTACTGGATTCCCAACTGACCAATGTGATTAAGACACTCAGAACTTAAAAATGGGAATGAAAATTATCAAAAAGAATGGTTTTGGAGTGTCGTAATGTGGGTATGTTGTGCTTTGATCTTGGTATCAATGGTTTATATTGTTAGTTCATTTAATGTGTATGACCTAGTATATATAAAAAATCTGTATGTCTCTAAATAGAAAAAATGAGCTGCATAAATAACACTCGGATCCTATTTAAAGCTTTATTAAAAATATGGGTACTTACGCACGTAATAATGAAGGATCACAATATTATGTAAAAATAACAATCATATTCCAAACATGATACAATAAATATTAAATAATTTGATTGTGCAAAAATAACAATTTTATAAGACAAACAATCTTAATTGTAATCGTTTATGCCATTTGAGCAAACGCATTGAAAACGAAGTGTAAAATATGTACAGTCGAGTTCATTTACATCTACACACTTACGAGAACTAAAATATCTGAACACGACCCTATTTTCAGGAGCATAAAGTCGTGTTCAGATATTTTTGTTCTCGTAAGTGTGTAGATGTAAATGAACTCGACTGTACAGTCAATCGAGGCAACTTTATCCCTTCAGTATAACATTTTTCCACACTTGCATAGATAGATAGAATATAATACTCTTTATTGTGCAATGAACCTCAACAAAAAAGAAATACAAATACAGATAACACTTAGCATTACCAACTGCCAGCAACTGCATTGCATACTGCCAGTTTAAAATCCTTTTACTACTACAGCGCATAGATAATGAATTTTTTAGGTTATTTTTTTACAATTTGAAATAAATTATGTATGCGATGTAGCAGTAAAACAGCTAAAACTGTGAGTGTAAATGTGGGCCAAAGTTGATTGCCTGTATAAAATGTTTGTATTTTATCAAAAAAGTAAAACGAGAAAAAAAAATCAGTTATAATGGTAACGAATCCGTAATGGTACTTGAATGATACATTTATGTAATGGAAATCGCATCGTTAATTACTTATTTCACTATATAATATTAAATATGACGACTACTTTAGTTTACTGTGTATTATTTCGATATATAGGTGCGTATAGGTGTTATAGGAAAGGTAAATGCTTTTTCGTTCAGTAATGAAGAAAAAACGAATACGTAAATCTACCCAACTATACTCCAGTCCACACAACTATAGAGTTTTGTTTTGGACCATGGTAGGGTTATTATCTACAGCTAAAGCTAAAGGACAGCAAATATTTAGGCAATATTGGGTAAGTACACTTGGTATTGATACTAATACTAGCTAAAACCAGATATATGAATAGAGTTAGCGATTTTTATTTAACTAGAACTTTTCTAGGAAGCATTTCAAAATGTTATCAAAATCAGCGGATTAAGTCGATTGCGTCAAGGCGGATAATTTATATTTATAAATATTATTAGCATTTAAGGTAAGTACACTTTAGATTACAGTACGTTAAAGCGAATTGGAATGGACAGACACTTGAATTATTATTTAATGATTTAATATAATAATGTTGTGATCAACACTGTATGTATAAATAAATAGTACTAGGTACAGTATTATTATTATAAGTATAATAAAGTGCAAAAAGAAATATATTCAATAACAAAATACCCTCATAATCGAACCCTACAATAACATACAACCAGGTTAACACCTATGCTTACACTACGTTACTTGAGTTAAAACATAAAATCCTTTAAAACCTAACAAAAAAGTCGACCAAAGAGAGCTGTCACTTCAGTCTATATATGTCGATGTATTTGATCAACATTTAATTTTATATCCTTTTGAACATACCCTAACCCTTGAAACGATACGCGTACATTTGATTAATTTATTCGCACTGTCACATATAAAAGACAGAGACGATTATAGGGTTAACTTTAATAACAATAAATATTTGTAACGCAAACAAATTATTAACATTATTTTTTCTTACATTCATATTAAGAAATGTATTTTCCTAATCATAGTTGATCATAGTCTGGTTAATTTGAACATATTTATCACTTGCAATGACTTTTATGGTAACTAAAACATCCTTTGAATTATTTTAAAGTCCAATTAAACTCACCAAAGTTCACAATTTTTAGATGCTTTTTACAAAAATGCATATCTTTTATTATTTTATTTTTTTCCGCTCAAATCTCTTTGATTACAACAAAATATTTAGCTTGGCCGAATAATTGACTTAATTTAATAAAAAGCCGTACAAAAATAGAATAAGCTCGTCAGTCAGGAGCTGGAGGCCTAAGTCTTCTTTGGCTCTTCGATTTGTTTCAGTTCTTCTATAAGGCTCTCGTCATCGAAGAACATAGAAGAATCTGGAAAACAGGTTGTCATAATTTTTATTACCATAATAAAATAATAGGGCTGCCATCTCTAAATTCGCCTAACCCGGACAAAGACTTGAAAAAACCCGCACATTTGGCATAGATCGCATTTTTTCCCCGGACGTGTCTGAAAATAATATTATCAAAAAAAAGCCGCTTTACGCTGTTACACTGAATGAAGCTAGTGCCTCACATAAAGGTGCGTACGCATTTGAGCGGCTCAGCCTGAGGCACGCTCACCCCGAGCGGCGAGCTGCTCGCGAGCAAAACTCTAGCACATTTTATGCTCGGGTGAGGCAACGCGCTCGCGGTGAGCCGACTTTGTGCGTCGCACAAAATGGCGTCGGACGCAATAACATCTGCTGCTGCGTTTATAGTAATTCATCGAATAAATGTCCTCAGTGGTGGATGAAACAGTTATATAAGGTATTAATTGTAAATTATAAGTAAATACCAGGAAACCTAGGCGCCGTACGCAATGACAATTAGCCGGGTCCTGACTGAGCGAGCAGCCTCGCGAGGCCGCCTCGGACGTTTGCCGCGCAACGTTTGCCGCGCGAGGCCGGCTCGTGTTGTAACGGTAATAAGTGCCGCGCGAGCCAGTTTTGCTCAAGAACGCCATGAGGCCGCACGTTCGGAAAGTTGTCGCCACCACTGCCTTTCTAATAATTCTACGGCTTGTAAAAAATTGGGCAAGTGCGAGTCCGACTCGCGCATGAAGGGTTCCGTACCATAATCTAAAACAAGTTTGTTGTATGGGAGCCCCTCTTAAATATTTATTTTATTTTTAGTATTTGTTGTCATAGCGGCAATAGAAATACATCATCTGTGAAAATTTCAACTGTCTAGCTATCACCGTTCTTGAGATACAGCCTGGTGACAGACAGACGGACGGACGGACGGACAGCGAAGTCTCAGTAACAGGGTCCCGTTTTTACCCTTTGTGTACGGAACCCTAAAAAAGAAAGCGGAGACCTAAACGTTTTTGGATGAAACTGTTATTTTAAACAGATAACATACTGGGAACAGATTGTTCGAAGAGTTGTGCTTCGATAACGCAGTTTTTTTTTTACTGGAATGAGTAAAATTGAATTTGAAAATCTGTACTCTCTTATAAACGCCAAAATAAGGAAGAAGAACACAAATCTTCGAGAAGCAATATCCGCGAGAGAAAGACACTGTTCTTTCGGCTCAATGACGCTAACACGCGCGCGACGATCAAGCGAGGCAAAACACAACCGTCTTGAGTGAGCCCGCATTACACGAGGCACGCACACTGAGGCGCCTTTGAGCACGGTCAAAAGACCGCCACCGGCCGGCTCCCGCTCGCCGCGAGCTGCTCGCTCGCTGCCCGCGCGCGGCGCGTGAGGCGCGTACGCATTTGAGCAAATGGGCGAGCCGTGCGTGCCTCAACCCGAGGCTGCCTCAAATGCGTACGCACCTTTATAAGTGTCCCCGAAGTTATCCCAAGTTATTTCCGGACACTTTTTGACGATGATCTACGAAGTATAATATGCGTTAGGTTAGGTTAGAAACTGTCATAATTTCAAATTATATTAGTCCATGAATAATTATTGCCAGGACCCCCTAGTAAAGTAAAATTGTAATTTAAATAAATATTAAGCCATTAAAAAAAACTTTTCATGTTGTAGGTATTTAGAACACAAATGGCATTACAAAACAGATAAAAAAACTAACAAATGTTACCTGTTCTCTCCAATTTCACTTTTCGAATTGATGTTTTATCGTCTTCATCAGAAGTTTCAGTCTTGATATCTCCAAACTTACTCTAAAATAACAAAATCATTAAAAAGTATAAATACATTTGACCGTTTTCTTTTTAGGTACAAAAGCTCAAACTTGGTATGTTTTGATTGTGTCTTACGCTTTTTTTTTAAATTGAGTATCTTTAAGGCAATATACATATTTGGACTCAGCTCAAAATCAATCAATCAAAGGCCTTTCAGTTTTTTACAGACTATACAAACAGTATCATGTAGGAAAACAACACTCAGCTCAAAGTCCTTTTATTTGATGTGAAGGAAACAGTACAAAATCGCATACTAAAATATTATGACGTCGGCCTGGCCTCCGTAGTGACTACCGCACTTTTCGTGTTTAGAAAAACATGCCGACCAAGTACATACCGGCAATCCATATTGGGGAGCGAAGTCCGTCAAAAAATGGGTACACTACTATGAGACTTTCATCAAATTATCAATTTAACACTTTCGCAACCAGATATAAAATTTAACCCTACCCCAGAAACCGAGAGGCCGCTAGGTGGGTAGCTCTTTAAGCAAAAATACGTGACCGGCATCTGAGCAATGATTACGAGTGCCTACCAGGCGGGTTCTTGGTAGCGAAAGTGCTAACGTATTTATTTATAGGTTAATATTTACCTTGACGAAGTCTGGCAGTCCGTCCTGCAGGTGATACCAGCTCAATATGAATATGAGCGATACGAAAAACAGGTTTGTGCCGATACCTGCAATCAGAAAAATATTTATAGAAATAAAAATAACACAGAAATTTTCATTATTCCTTCAATATTTTGTTTCATTAAACTTCAGAATGATATTTAGGCACCCTTTCTCATGTGACGTGTACAGCGGCTTATCTCCTGGCTGTAACCTGTCACTTAGGCGAATACAGATCTGAATTGGGCAAATCAACTTTTTGACAAATCTGTCTACGACGTTCGTTGTACAAAATGTCCATTTTAAATAACGGCTACTTCTTAAATTTAAATTTATTGCTAAAATATTCTATGTCCCAACTATTACACCTAATAAACAGAGAATATTATATTAGAAGCCTGATTTCTTGGTAACATCAGGGCAATTTTGAGTAACGCCGGAGACAGTCAAAAGTGTAGGTCAAAAAGTTAATTCTCTATATTTTAAGTTACCATATTATGATTAATAAGGTTATTTTCTGTCTACCTAACCAATAGTAGCCACCCACGTTCAGTAATACACCCAGTATTGCAGTTTCCAAGCGAAGCTAAAGGCCGAGCTTCCGCGTAGCGCTGAAGAATGGAACATCATAACGAGGCATCGGATATTCGGATCGATATTTACCTAAAGTTGACAAAATCATATTGCTATCTCACTATACGTCAAACAAAGCCGCCTATACCTACGACCGAATAACAAAGCCGCCGCCAAAGTTTAGGTAAATATCGATCCGAATATCCGATGCCTGGTCGACCCGAATGCCACTCCATAGACATCGGTACAATACAATACAAGTACTCTTTATTGCACACCTCATAAAACAAGATAAATACAATGCAAAAAAATTACAATTAAAATCGGTCACATCGGTGAAAAAAAAACATCGTCTTGGCGCACATAGCGAAAATTTGGCTTCTCAAGTTTACAGTACGGTGATTCATTCATTTTGACGAAAACGGATAATCAGTCCGGGAGTCCGGGAGGGGACGATCATTCTGACCAGACTGATGGTCCGAACCAGATTGAGCAAATAAACACACAAGCAATATCTGGAGGCACGGTAGTGTAGTAACTACGAGTAGATGTTCCAGGGTAAACGTATACTAACCGACATCCGAGATCCTCGGCCAGTGGTACATGCACTAGCCGCGTGTAAACTGTGTTGTCTATCTCTCCAGAGAGAGATAGCGTGATGACGTCGATAGTCCACCAGTCCTTCCGGAGTGCCATACTCTCAAGAGCTCGCCTTAGCCATACAGGCGTCCTGGGCGAGTTATTCATTATTTTGCGACGCGGCGTCCTAGTCCTGGTTAAAGAAAGGCCAGCGCCTCGGTCGACCTCCCCTAAAGCCGCCACTGCATACCCTGACAATGACGTATACTGACCGACAGCGGCGGATATCCTGGGCCAGTGGTACATGCAGTAGTGCAGCCCGGTGAAGTGTATCTCTATTTGCAGCTCCTTCAACCTTTGTGTTGTCACTGGCAATCATTTGCCATCATCAGATTCATCTCTCCAGAGAGATAGCATGATGACGCCAAAGTCCACCTGTCATTCCAAAGTGCCATACCCTGTTTCCTTATACTATGACTAGGGCTGCCATCTCTACATTCGCCGAACCCGGACAAAGACTTAAAAAACCCGGACATTTGGCGTAAATCGCATTGTTTCCCCGGACGTGTCCGAAAATAATTTTATTAAAAAAAAACAATTATTTTTTCATTCACATAAAAAGTGTCCCCGACACTGTTTGAAAACCCTTTCGGACGGCCCCCAGACGGTCTAGGACAAATCCAGGGAAACCCGGACGGATGGCAACCTTAACTACGACGTATACTGACCGACGGCGGCGGATATCCTGGGCCAGTGGTACATGCAGTAGCGCAGCCCGGTGAAGTGTATCTCTATCTGCACTAGTGTTCATCTCTCCAGAGAGATAGCATGATGACGCCAAAGTCCACCTGTCATTCCAAAGTGCCATACCCTGTTTCCTTATACTATGACTAGGGCTGCCATCTCTAAATTCGCCGAACCCGGACAAAGACTTAAAAAACCCCGACATTTGGAGTAAATCGAATTGTTTCCCCGGACGTGTCCGAAAATAATTTTATTAAAAAAAAACCAATTATTTTTCATTCACATAAAAAGTGTCCCCGACACTGTTTGAAAACCCTTTCGGACGGCCCCCAGACGGTCTAGGACAAATCCAGGGAAACCCGGACGGATGGCAACCTTAACTACGACGTATACTGACCGACGGCGGCGGATATCCTGGGCCAGTGGTACATGCAGTAGCGCAGCCCGGTGAAGTGTATCTCTATCTGCACTAGTGTTCATCTCTCCAGAGAGATAGCATGATGACGCCAAAGTCCACCTGTCATTCCAAAGTGCCATACCCTGTTTCCTTATACTATGACTAGGGCTGCCATCTCTAAATTCGCCGAACCCGGACAAAGACTTAAAAAACCCCGACATTTGGAGTAAATCGAATTGTTTCCCCGGACGTGTCCGAAAATAATTTTATTAAAAAAAAAACAATTATTTTTCATTCACATAAAAAGTGTCCCCGACACTGTTTGAAAACCCTTTCGGACGGCCCCCAGACGGTCTAGGACAAATCCAGGGAAACCCGGACGGATGGCAACCTTAACTACGACGTATACTGACCGACAGCGGCCGAGATCCTAGGCCAGTGGTACATGCAGTAGCGCAGCCCGGTGAAGTGCGCCTCTATCTGCAGCTCGCACGCGTACACTTGCGCGTGCCGCGACTGTAGCTCCACGTACGCGTCCGTCACGGGCAGGCTCTGGGCCAAGGAGACGCGCATGTTATTCCAATGGTTTTTTTTTTATGTCATAGGGGGCAAACGAGCAAACGTATCGCCTGATGGAAAGCGATTACCGTCGCCCATAAACACCTGCAACACCAGAGGAGTCACAAGTGCTTGCCTACCCGGAGGACGAAGATAGAATGCCTCTATGCTAGTAATTTCACCGGCTATCTTACCCCCACACCGGAACACAACAATGCGAACATTGCTGTTTGGCGGTGGGTTAGCAGGCAAGACGGTAGTAACTATCCGGACGGACCCTGCACGAGGCCCTACTACTCCAAAATATGGATGGTATACAATTCAGGAATATCGGAAACTAGGAAATAAGCTGGGAACACTTGTATTAGGGGTGTTGACGACACTACAGTATTGCCACTTTTTAATTTTACTCTTTTTGGTCAGACTGTAAAGCTCACGTATGTATATATTTTACGTGACATTGTGACTTCAAAGCTACGCAAATTTTGTCTTTTTTTTTATCCAAAAGAAATTTTGAAATTGTTTTTAGATTTCTCACAATTTAACAAAACAATAATTGTATGACAACCATGATAAGTTCATTTTTCACGGTGAAAATGGAAAATTACTTAGAGCCTCCATACAAATATTGGTACCAATCCCACGGAACGACTTCACAATGTAGGTGGAATTCGTATGGAGCGTTTTTAGCGCTACATAGGAATGTTGAACGTTGACGGTAATTTTTGGCTTTTAGAGTAGTCTGTGTTTTAATCCCATATAGTCATTTGATCCCAATAAAAAATTGAATCAATTGACGTCCTCAAAAAAAAAAAACTACGCGCCTATTGTTTGTTGGCCATCGAATCCAAAACTGACTTAACTGACAGTAAAAAAAATGTTAAGGGACCATCTTACACAAATCAACGTAATCACTAAAATTTTTACAAGCTTTTATTTAGCTTGCATTGTATGTTTAAAGTATGTTTGTTCGGGTGAAATCTTGCAACTCAATTTTGAAGCAGATATCGTCAACCGATTGAGCTGAAATTTTGCATACTTACTTAACTTTGATGACAATACAATAATATGGTACCATGGGGCTGATCTGATGATGGAGCCGGAAGGTGGCCATAGGAACTCTATAATAGAAAAAGCAATCCTACCGAGCTTGAGCTCTTTAGAATCGTCTCAGTGAGCATTTGATGGATATCCAAAGAAAAGTACAGTCGGCTATAAAAGCTTGCCACTAAAATGTCATTTTTGACAGAAACTTTTTCTCACTACTCTTCGAAACCTCGTATCTAGTTTGTATATTGATACAGAGAAACGAGCTTTGTTATGAGTAGGTAGGTCTGAAAAGTTCTAAGCCTAAGGTATTTCGAGGTTATATATGCGTTTATGATACTGGCCACTAGAAAGGCCATTTAAAAACAAATTATTAAAAAATAACATGTCACGTTTTTATTATTCTGTTTCGAGATATTCAACGGAAAAGTACATCATGTGTGAATTACCAACGAATATTACGAAAATTGAGCAACGTGCTGTAATTAAATTCCTTACAAAAAGTGACAAATCACCGCAGTGTATTTTTGAGGAAATGGCTATTATTTACGGTGATTCTGGGCCTTCTTATGCCACAGTCAAAAAGTGGAGTCGCTTATTTAAACTCGGACGGGAATCGATCGAAGACGACCCCCGCTCAGGGCGGCCAATATCGGTAGTGACCGAAGAAAACGTAGCAAAAGTCAAAAAGCTGGTATTAGAAGATAGAAGAATTAAGGTTTGGCAAATAGCTGAGGTCTTAGGTATTAGTAAAGAAAGAGTCGGAGAAATTTTACATGAACATTTGTACATGAGTAAAGTCAGTGCTCGTTGGGTACCGAAAATGCTAACGGCCTTCGATAAAGTACGTCGTGTGGAAACTTCTCGGGCGTTTTTAGAATTGTGCGAAGATGATTTAGATGAAGTTTGTTCCCGAATAGTAACTGTTGATGAAACATGGATCAGACAGTATGATCCGGAGTGTAAGTCTGAGTCGATGCAGTGGATTGAAAAGGGTGAAAGGCCGCCGAAGAAATTTAAAGTGCAAAAGTCGGCCTCTAAGTTAATGGCTACGGTATTTTGGGATTGTGATGGCATTCTTTTAATCGATTATTTAGAAAAAGGCTCTACGATAAACGGAACTTATTATGCAAATCTAATAAGACAGGTGCGACAAGCCATAGTTGAGAAAAGGCGGGGTAAACTAAGGAAAGGCATTTTGTTTTTGCAAGACAACGCACCCGTTCACACCGCTAATGTTGCGAGGCGTGCTCTGAAGGAAGTTGGTTTTGACGAAATTGACCACCCACCCTACAGCCCAGATCTAGCCCCAAGCGATTATTTTCTATTCAATAATTTGAAGAAAGAGTTGAGGGGAAAGCGATTTAGAAGTGACGAAGAGATGAAGGCGGCTGTACGAGTACAGGAGCATTTTGAAGGGCAAAATGAAGATTATTTTTTTAATGGCCTAAAAGCACTGTATAAAAAATGTAAAAAATGCATTGATTTAGGAGGAGACTATATTGAAAAATAAACACGAGTTCATTTGTGTAAATTGTTTTTTTCTATCTTAGGCTTAGAACTTTTCAGACGCCCCTCGTATGTATGGTAGGTGTTTGTCAACAGACGAAATGGGCCATGCATTTGTGCAGCCCATGGTACATAGGCGCTACAATACCTGGTCGTCCTCGAAGTCGCTGAACAGCTCCACGTGTAGCTGTTGTCGCTCCTCGTTGACGCCTGAAAGAAGGAGCGGCGCGAACACTACCGTGCGGATGAACTGGTGTACGATAGACCTGGTACAGACAACAGAAAACAAGATACAGTTCATCCTCCTAGCCTTTGTCCCATTTTTGAGAATGAATTCTCAATCGGGGTCGGCTACCTAAATCCCAAGATGTGGCGTAGGCACTAGTTTTTACGCAAGCGACTGCCATCTGACCTTCCAACCCAGAGGGGAAACTAGGCCTTATTGGGCTTAGGTGGTTTCCTCACGATGTTTTCCTTCACCGAAAAGCGAGTGGTAAATATCAAATGACATTCCGTACATAAGTTCCGAAAAACTCATTGGTACGGGCCGGGTTCGAACCCGCGACCTCCGGATTGAAAGTCGCATGCCCTAACCACTAGGCTACCACCGCTTTAAAAAACAAGATACAGTTATATTATTTAAATAATCACCGTATAGTCTATCCCAACTGGGGGTTATACAACTGACGCCATATTGCGGATTTTTTGTGGTACTAATTTATTTTACTGTCAACGACAAATTTTTGGTAACTGACGTTGAAAGTCGGTGAGTGTAACTGATGTAAACAAAGAGGAAACAAGACTAAATATTCCGCAAATTAACAGTGTTTTTTGTATAATAAAGCCAAAGCAATACACAGTAAATGAAAGTCAAGTTTTTTCAATCGGATTCAGTATTTATTTAGCAAGAAGAACGAAGGATTGAGCAGCGTTCCGGTAAATTCTACTAATTTTAAAATATGGCTTCCATCATAGTTAAGGATGATTTCGCCAATTTCAAGTTTGCTCGTAGAGCATGCCGTTGTTCGGTGAGGTTTTGCTTTTTGTAAAGTGATAGCGATTTACAAAAAACCACGCGGACTATCGGGCCTTGACCCAGGAAGGGCTATGAACGCTTCAAGTTGAATTCTTCATTAGCTATTCACTCATACGTTAGATCACTGCACAATACGCTATCAATACTACACATTGAACAACGAAAATGAATAAATAATGAACAAAGAAACCTAAACGCATGCGGCCATCTTAAGTCACGAACCGGAAGTTCCGGTAAACAATGTTTTTATTTTGCTTAGTGACAAATCCTTGACAAATCGCATTTGACGTTTAATAATGCAAATATATGACGTATGCACATTATTGCCATATGAAAGCTGTTTGTAGCGCCACTATCCCTGGGGAGGACTGTCGCTTGCTAGGCTATACGTGGGTCGATTGCAAAAAAATTGTACATAGCTAAGCTAAGGGCTTTAATTAAAACAAAATTAATTGATTCCTTTGTGTGACGAAAGTAACCCATACATTTTGTATGACTAACTTTCGTCACACAAAGGAAGCGATCGTATTTTATGTTAACTAAGCTTTTAACTATATACATTTTTTTTTGCAATCGACCCACGTATAGACCGTAGTCGTATACTTCGCGCGTTGTGACAACACAACACAGAAAACATTTATTAGCATTATACAGTCGAGTTCATTTACATCTACACACTTTACGAGGACAAATATATCTGAACACGATTTTATGCTCCTGACAATAGGGTATTCAGATATTTTTGTTCTTGTAAGTGTGTAGATGTAAATGAACTCGACTGTACAAGATGAAAAACGAGGGGTGTTATAAGTTTAACATGTGTATCTGTGGGTCTCTCTGTGGCATCGTAGCGCCCATGCGGGTGGGCTGATTTGAGTGTGTTTTTTTTAAATCGAAATCCTGGTTTGTCGAGACGTTTCTTAGCTTTGTTTGATGAAAATCGGAGCTCTAGTCTCCAAGATATTCAGCTTTTAGTGGAACAAGTGACCGGCTCTTAGTCAATATTGAAGCTAGGAATTCCAAATTTGTTTTTATGTTCAGTTTTAGTAGAATTTTCTATTCCCTCATTAAAACACGGTTTCATGATAATGGTTTCAATATTTGTGTGATGAACTCGAATATTTGTGCTTGGGTCATGGACTCATGGTTATTCTATGTATTTAAGTATTTATTTATCTATATAAGTATGTGTATATCGTCGTCTAGCCATAACACAAGCCTTCTTGAGCTTAATTTGGGACTAGATCAATTTGTGTGAGGTTGTCGGATATTTATTTATTTATTTATATTTATGATGACCAGCTCTTTATGTGGGAGGTGTTTAAATGTCTGATTTAGGTTATTATACTAAATCACATCTCGTACTTAGAATAAATACGCATAGAAACCTAGTTATGGTTAGCGCATGAAAGTGAAGCCAGTGTTGGTTAGCCTCGGGCTAAGTTTCGTCGGTGCGCGCATCTGTCACAGCGTCAATGTCACAAACAAAACGTAACTATGATTGGTTGGTAGACACGCACACATAAAACCAAAACCGGCTGCATCCTCCGCAAATCTGTTGTATGAATACTCTCGTTCTAGGCGTAGGTACTTATACTAAGATCGCATACTAACTGGCACGACCGTAGCGTGTTTTACCCAACTAAGTTAAGTACAATACAAGTACCTACTCTTTATTGCACACCTCATAATCATAAAACATACAGAAATTCAACGCAAGAAATTACAGGTACCTACACTCGGTCTTATCGCTAAAGAGCGGTCTCTTCCAGACAACTTTTGTGTAGTTGTGAACTTGATTTATTTTGCTATTAGGCAGTGCAAAAACAGAAATAATTATAATACACGATAAACAAATAAAAACATACCTAAATATAATAAAAAATACAAATAATAAGAAAAAGCTAAAAATAAGTTGTTTGTTTTAGCACCTCTTTTTTAGGGTTCCGTACCCAAAGGGTAAAAACGGGACCCTATTACTGAGACTTCGCTGTCCGTCCGTCCGTCCGTCCGTCTGTCACCAGGCTGTATCTCAAGAACGGTGATAGCTAGACGGTTGAAATTTTCACAGATGATGTATTTCTATTGCCGCTATAACAACAAATACTAAAAATAAAATAAAATAAATATTTAAGGGGGGCTCCCATACAATAAACTTGTTTTATGGTACGGAACCCTTCATGCGCGAGTCGGACTCGCACTTGCCCAATTTTTATATATATTATTAGAGGAAAGACAAAACGATAATCGGCATAAAAATATAAAGTACCTGTGTCTCAGCATAGCTGATCTGCATGAAGACGACACCAGCACTCCGCCCTTGGCTCTCATCTGGGCACACACCATGAACATGCCTGCAAGCAAATACGCATTATTTACCGAGCGAGCGTAGCGAGCAAGTCCGGATCCTTTCGTGTCTGGATGTTCGGTTGTTCTCGACCGATGAACTAGGTTGAATCTATTAGGTTCGATTATTTCATTTTTTTCTTTTTTCTGTTTCTCTAAATATTATCAAAATTCTGCCATTTCGAAAGTAAAGATAGAAAGCCTGTTTGTAAATTCAAGCACAGCATACAAACTGCTACACTAATCACATGTTGTGTGACATTGTTCTACATCAAAGGTGAAAGGTTTAGTAATTATTACTAGTTGTTTGTCGTATTTACATAGGTAGTTATACTCTATTAAATCGCCAAAAAAAATGTAAGGATTAGAAGAATGACTGGGCATGCGGGATGAGCGCAGTTTAAAATCAGGACACGCAGTTAAAATATCACTGCATGAAATTGGAAATAGAACAGATTTTAAATGTTCATATAAAAGCGAAAAATGGAAATATTTTATGCTTTGAGCAGGATTTGAACCCATGTCTTAGTAATAGCCCGACTGTATGATTTTCTGCGCTGTGACCGACTACTGGTCGCTTACGCTCTTTTAGAACGAGGAACTTTTTAAATAAATTTTCAATCACAAATTAGGAAATTTTCGAAAATGCAGAATGTGTATTTTTATCCTTTATTTGATAATATCGATAAAAAGCTTGGTAAAATAAATTAAATGTTGTCAGTTCATTTCCACGCCACGTTTGCTACTAAGACCAAATTGTGGGCGGGACCCTTAAAGGCCTTATTCCTTTAAAAAAAAAATTGACATATTATGGCAAATATATTGATAATTTCAATCAACTTTTAAAGTATAATACTTTTTCCTGAGTTCTAGATTACTATCTAGCATGCTATTTTATGCTACCGTGTATTTTGTCAATTACGAGTAGTTTTTGAAACAAAAATTATTAATGAAAAATTGAAACTGTAGATTTCAAATATACATATACCAATAAATCACAATAGCCCTGCTCTAAGTAGTAACATTGATACTATATTAAGAAACATATTTGATCATAGAGAAACATGTCTAAAACAATCAGCATTACTGAACGGATAAGGAGCCTGAACACTGCACATATTTACATACCGAGTTCTTTGTTGATGGGAGACTCGGGCATGTCAAGCACAAGTCTCACTCGATAGGGCTGTGCAGACATCATCATCTGACTATACTTGGTGAGCTGGACGTGGGCTGATGGGAAGGAACACAAACCCATCTGCTCGTCACATGATCTGAAAAAAAAATTAAGTGAAGCTAAATCTAAATTAACCTTTCGAGCGCCAATCGGCAAAGCAATTCACAGTGCCACTGACGCTAACCCAAAAAAAAAAACGTGCTCCAAAATCAACAGAGATTGAAAAACACAGATAGTGGTTTGCATTAGCATGTTTTTGAACATTGAAATTTTTGACGTCAATAGGCGTCGTTGGCGTCAGTGGCACGAATTCCCGATGACGTGTTTGTCGTCTTTGGCGGTCAAAGGGTTAATAACAGTTTCCTGTTTACTCTCATTGGATGGGTGATTCCAGTTTTCTTTGTTGTTATTCTGTTCTGATTGATAAAATTTCTAACAAAAGTGTTGATAATTGTCAGGAATGGCTCATGTTTCGAACTTGTATGGAGCTCTTCATCAGGGACAGCTATCTGTGCTGCAACCAACTGATATCTACGTAGCAGCAGTTTGAAACATGTCGCACCATTCCTGACAATTCTTACTTGAGTTTAAACCGTTTTTATAATAATTAAAGATGTCTCACGATAATTTTATTAATATTATGAAATAGTTTACTTTAATTTGATTGTGGGTATTTCGAAATAGAACCAAGAAGTATAATTTATATTTATAGAGAAAGAGAACGAGTTACAACCCGTTTAATATCAGTTTGGACCTCATTTGTATGCAACACCATTGATAGCACCTCCAAACGAATAGTAAACTAGTTGTAAGTACTAGAAATTTTATTACTGGCATGTGTCAAATTCATATTTAAATTGTTAGCTAATTTTGGTGCTGACTGTAAATATTTTTCACAAAGTATATAGAATAGTGGTATAATATTGTGACTTACTTGAATTGCAGATGTACGGGCCTCATATGTGTTACGTTCGGCATGTATGTGTAATAAAAAACAACGTACATAAATATAGACAACCAGAGAATTGCGGTCACAAAGACGGATATAACCCCTCCCCTGTACAGAAGTTCCTTTACGCTGTTTATCCCTTCTTCCGTTCTCTTCCTGTACCCGAAATATTGGTGGAGAAAAAACGTTTCAATAGGATTACGCACAAATTCACGAATTATACGAAAGGGGTTCATATATTTCAACATAGCCATTTTTCTATTAACTAATTGACTTTCTTATCTAAGCTCCGGTCAAGGAGACGGAACTAGAACAGTATTTAAGTCGAGTGACCGATTTATTGCCTCGGAGATAAAAGACGTGAGTCTATTGATAATTCTATTCTATTCTAATTTTAAAATATGGCTTCCATCAGGTTAATGATGATTTCGCCAATTTCGAGTTTGCTCGTAGAGCATGCCGTTGTTCGGTGAGGTTTTGCTTTTTGTAAATTGATAATTGATAAAAAAAGCAGAAAGAAAACAAAGCCACCGGCTGATTGAGCTGTCAAAAAGGTCGTTTGCGTCAGTTGGACAGATACGTTCCGTTGATTCAGATGCAGTGTTCACTGAATATAACAAATACAATAATATTTAAATGTTGGTTACCTACTATATCACATACCAAAAAAACAGAACTATTTTAATCAATTCTATACTTTTGTCCGTATTTTTATTTACCAAATGAAAAAGTATTAGACATTTAAAAACTAGTAATGTGTCTTGATGCGTAAAATGGATCGCTGTATAGCGCCAATACACGCAAAATTTGTTTAATAACAACTCTTCTTGTGTCAAGAATACTAAAATCGCGTACAACGGAACGCAATCATTCAAATGTCAAAAAATACAAATAAATCGAGTTCACGAGATCGAAAAATTTAAATATCAATGAGAATATCTAAGCTAAAATGTATTTACGCCATCGCTACTATAACAGCATTAAACCGTACTTATGTTTATGGAGTCGTGGTATTTCAAAAACTTCGCGTATTCTTCCAAAACCAAATGTATCAGCTGCTGCTTACCAACCAGAGTTTGTAGAGAAACATGTGTATAAAGAATGGGAGAGCCAGGGTCCCTTCACGCCGGAGAATCTCAGCGATAAGCCGTCATTCAGCATAGTGCTCCCGCCGCCCAATGTTACGGGAAAGTTGCATTTAGGTTAGTTCATCACTCATCAGCTGATTTCAGTAATTGCTATAAAAAGTACTATTTATATAATTTATAAAACAAGATATGCTTAGTCTATTGCCTTTTAGCTTAAAAAAAACTGGTGAGGCAATCTGCTGGAAAAGTTAACTAAATAAAGTATAAGATAATAATTAAACAAGTCACGTAGTTCGGTTCATGATCATTTTTTACAGGTCATGCCCTAGCTGGTACAGTCCAAGATGTCATAGTCCGAAGAAAAAGGGCAAAGGGCCATAATGTGCTGTGGCTGCCGGGCACAGACCATGCTGGGATTGCCACACAGGTAATGTATAAAGATACACTTACTATTCTTAATTATTTATTATGCAATAAAGTTCAGAACAGAGTGAAAATTTTCGTAAATTGACTCAATTTACTAATTATTTATTTTATCACACAGGGTTCTAGAACCCTCTATGACCCAGAGATCTCCATGCATTTCTTTTATCGCATTTCTTTTATTCAATTAAGTTAAATAGTATTCCTATAAATGTATCTCACCATACTAAGAAATAAAAGGCTGTTTTATTTTATTATTTATGAACACTTTCACGTCCAAAAACTCGTAACTTCTACTCAGCTGCCGGCCCAGCTCGCAGCGGATTGTACTATAAAAGTGCCACCTGGCAGGCTCTATCCGGGATGGAGTTGTGCCCACCTAGCGGATTCTGTCAGTTTCTTAGGTAGTTTTTTTACCTGGTTGTGAAAGTGTTAAAACACAATGACATGGAAGCATTGTCATGTTCTTGAATTTGATTTTTACAATTATTTAACAGATTGGGTTTTCATCAATATTGTATTGCAATTGAATCACTGTATTTATTGTGTCCAGCGTCTATATACAGCGTGACTATATGCTGTAAAAAATCTTTGAATTGTTTATAATGCATTTATTTAATTTTAGGGTGTTGTTGAGAAATACCTTAAAACCCGCCACAACCTGACTCGCCACAAGCTTGGGCGCGATAACTTCAACAAGGAGGTCTGGAAATGGAAGGAAGAGCATGGAAACACAATCTGCCAACAACTTCGAACCATGGGGTACTCACTCGATTGGAGCAGAGAGATATTCACCATGGATCCCAAACACGTTGCCGCTGTGAATGTAGCATTTATAAAATTGTTCCAAAAAGGCTTAATTTATCGGCAAAATGCTTTAATAAACTGGTGTAATGCTCTCCAATCAACAGTCTCAGATATAGAAGTAGATAATTTGGAAATAAACGGGCCGACTGAGTTGAGTGTACCAGGATATCAGAAGCCTGTGAAGTTCGGTCTACTGTATGACTTTGCCTATAGGCTGAGCGATTCCAATGAAGAGGTTGTTGTGTCGACGACGATGCCCGAGACGATGTTGGGGGATGTAGCTGTTGCAGTTCATCCAGAGGATCCTAGGTAATAAAAAGGATATTTTTTGACTAACTTGTAGATGAAACTGTTCTAATGCTGTAGAATGCATGACCAAACAGAGGTTCTCTATCAATTTGAATGTGCATTTTGTTTGAGCATTATTTATACCAGCAGGGCTAGCCGGACCGTCTTTTCGTGAATTCGTTTGTCGCAATTCAGCATCGCCCTTCTTGCTCGTACGGCATTGTAAACAAAGAGGCAGGCAATTTCTGTCGCGTGGCACAGTGTAACCAGGTAGCATGTGATGTCTTATTCTGAGTTTGAACCTTGAGATAGAGGACTATATGAAATAAATTTGTTTACTTTCTGATGCTTTTATCAAAGCGCCTAAATTATAATTTGTTGCAGATACCAGCATCTCAGGAACAAACGAGTCAACCACCCGTTCAACGGTAACGCAATACCGATTATCTTCGACGAATTCGTGGACATGAAATTCGGGACAGGAGCTGTCAAAATCACACCCGCCCATAGCAAAGTTGACTATCAGGTCGCTAAGCAGCATAGTCTGCCTTTACACCAAGTTATAGACGAACGAGGACAGATGATCAACTCTGATAGGTTCAATGATCTCAAACGATATGACTGTCGAAAGGAAATCATCATCAAATTAGACAATATAGGACTTCTGAAGAGAGTGGTCGAACATGCAATGACGCTTCCAATCTGCAGTAGAACCAATGATGTTACTGAATATCTACCGAAAGAACAGTGGTTTCTTAATTGCAGAGAACTGAATAGGAAAGCAATGGAGGTAGTAGAGAGAGGAGAGTTGACGATACAGCCAGAGAAGTTCGTGAAGAATTGGCTGAATTGGTGTAAAGATGATCGGGACTGGTGTATTTCAAGACAGTTGTGGTGGGGACAGGAGATTCCTGGGTATAAATGTAGCAATGGAAAAGAAATAGCTTGGGTAGCGGCGACTGGAGAAAATGAAGCCAAAAAGTTAGCAGCTTCGCTATTAAATACAAAATCGGATGATATTGACGCGGAGAAAGACACAGATGTCCTGGATACGTGGTTCTCTTCAGCTATCTATCCGTTCTCGTCTCTCGGTTGGCCAGAAGCCAGTATTGATTATAAACAATTTTATCCGTTGAATCTGATGGCTACAGGACATGATATACTAGGGTTATGGGTGCACAGAATGGTTATTCTTGGGTTAGAATTGACTGATACCCTTCCTTTCAAAAATGTCTTGCTCCATGGGATTATTTGTGACAATAAAGGATCGAAAATGTCCAAAAGCAAAGGCAACGTAATAGACCCAGTTGATGTCATTAACGGTATTTCTCTAGAGAAGCTTAAAGAAAAAACGCAGAAGATGCACGAAGATGGAATTTTAAGCAAAAGTGAATTGGCGAAGTCTTTGGAATATCATAAGAGCAATTTCTCTAATACTAAAGGGATACCGGAGTGTGGGGTCGATGCTTTGAGGTTCACATTACTGTCGCAGGACATTAAATCGCATTTCGTCAATTTCGACGTGAGCATGTGCCTTTCGAACAAATTATTCTGCAACAAAATTTGGCAGAGCATAAAATACACTCATCTGCAGTTTGGTAAACTGAAAGAACTAGAAGAAATTTCTGAACGTGATCTAACTTTCTTTGATGGCTGGATTTTAAGCAGACTAGCTAATATGATAGGTACTGTAAATACTGCGATGGATAATTACGATTTCCATCTAGCCACAAAATCTCTAAGAACATTCATCTATAATGAGTTTTGTGATGTGTACTTAGAAGCAACTAAGCCAGGATTCGAACTTGAAGACCCTAAAGTTGGTTACGCCCATGCTCATACTTTAAGCACTATACTCAACGCATCACTAAGATGTTTGAACCCCTTTATGATATACTTGACACACGATTTAATACCAAGGATTCCTCAATTCGAACAAAGCATAATATACGACTTCAATGATTATAACGAGAAATATTACAACTACCCACAATATGTAGACTTTAAAAAATGGCAAAATAGTAATTTGGAGAAGCAAGTAGACACATTCTTAAGCACAATATCCCTTATTAGACAATTGAAAGGATTCTACAACATGTCTAATAAACTAAGACCTACCGTTTGTATAAACACGACAAATAATACTTTAAAATCAGATATAGAAAAATACAGTATTATTGTGAAGAATCTGACAAAGTGTGGTGACATTAAGTTTAAAGAAGTTACGGATAAAAACTTTATAAGTGGAGTATTAGATACAAACACTAAAGTACATGTAGAATTAAAAGGCAAGGATATTGATAAAGTAATCGAAGAAGCAAAAGCTAAATTGATGAAAAAAGTGAACAAAATAGAGGAATCATTAGCTAAATTAGAGGAGAAAATGTCGAGACCTAGTTATGTGAACGTGTCTGAATTTACGCAAATGATAGACAGAGATAACGTGAAGAGTAAAAGACAAGAGTTGCAACAGTTGAAGAGGTTAGTTATTGAGGTGGCCCATGAGGGGGAAAGAGAGGAAGATAACAGGGTTCAGTTATCCAAATAAACAAATAAAAAATTTACCAACATCAAAAAAAGGAGGTTATTTTAACTAAAACTGCTATTTTGTCTCAAATAAAGCAAACATCGTCTTGAAGTTTAAATATGTTTACTATACAATAGATTATGTATTTCAGAATGTAAATATGATGTAATTAAACACATTTTACAACAAATGATAAAATTTATTTAAAATAATTGACTTATAATTTACAACAGTAATGGCCCCATGGAAAATAAAACCATTAATTTCAGATTTACAGCACATTCAAATTTCACAAAACCAAATTAAATATGTTACAATATTAATGTTAGTAAATATTCATAAAATTTACATAAAATAAAGGACGCAAACAAAATCAACATTATTATGACCTTAGTACACAGTCAGTATAATACAGTAACTGACAATATTAATATTGAAATTGACATATACATATGCCAGTAATAAAATCTGTCGTACTAAGGTAAAAGGCGACCTTTTTCTTTTCCTTTTTTAAACTGTATTGAATATTTAATTAATTGCTTTTGACTGTACATAACGATAGTAAATTTGACCTTAGCATAATAAATACGTACAGACCTACATTCAAGATACTATGTGTTGCAAGTGAAATATGATACAATTTTTTTTATCGTAATTTTTATTCTGTTAATATGTTTTATTTTGGTGTATAACAACGAATTATTACTTCAAACATATTTTACAGAAGATGCAATGTAAACACTTATTTTTTTTTTCAAATATACATAAGTACCTAATATTAAATACAGAACAATACTCAACAAATCATTTATTACGTACGGCCTACGCCTATCCCAGCTTAACCTTTTGTACGCAAGTCACCGTGAATAATTAAATGCTTCAAAATTTTACAGGGATTGAAAAATACTTGTTGCGGTTAAAATTACGTAGTTATTGATCATTGAAATTTGAACGTCATTTGACGACGCTGGCGTAAGCGTGGCAATTTTCCGATGTCGTGATATGACTATGACATTCAAAAGGTTAAAACTAATCAGGCCATCCTTCTCATTCAAATCTTGGATAATATGCGAGTGAGAGGGACATCTGAGCGATTGATCAGTTCCACTCAACGTTAAAAACGTTCACAACACCAAACAACTTTTAAACTAATCAAACACAAACATTTCGTAAACTAAAATAAACGAAAACAACACATTTTGGTTTAAACACATACGTGACACAAACAATATTCTATAGTCATATAAATTTACATACTTAACACACAAACATATCAAAATTCAAATTAACAACAATTAATATTAGGGTGATTGAACCCATTACTTATATTTGACAAATATGCATATATCTACTTATCTAAAATAATGTCTGATTTTAAATCCTAATATTATCGACTATATAAAGATTGAATAGTTTGTGAAACATGTGTCATATTTTTAGAAACACCTCAATGGCTAAGGTGTCTTTCAAATAAACAATTCAAAGATCAACACACATAGAATAAATTCGATAATTCTCCTGGCGTTGGGGTGGTGGAGTGGTTGACACGTCGGACCGACTCTTCCACCAGGTAACGCATTCTTGCATTGTGCTTTGATATTTGTATCAACGGTTAAGATTTAGGGTGCATCTCCACTGGCGCGGAGCTGAGATACAGATTTCAACAGAGGTCAGTTCTATTCCGCGCGTCCTCGCTTCAATGAAAAAGCACCCATGAAATGAAATTGGGGAGAAATTGAGGCGTTATTTTAGATAAGTAGCGATTTGTATGCATTTATTGAACATGATTAAATTGGAATAAAACTCTCTGGTTACAACAATATTCATAACTTCATAAGTATCCACATAATATTAATAATTAATTCCGGCGGTCTATATAGTATATTTTATTCAGTGTTTGT
This sequence comes from Apotomis capreana, assembly GCA_947623375.1. Lineage (NCBI taxonomy): Eukaryota > Metazoa > Arthropoda > Insecta > Lepidoptera > Tortricidae > Apotomis > Apotomis capreana. The sequence continues at coordinate 9,402,718 of OX392520.1, forward strand.
GACATCTGTCACCTTAGTACATTTTATAACCTAAATTCGACTAAAATGTACTGAGGTGACAGATGTCACCAAATGTCAAAAATTGACTACATTGGCCAACTAGAAAAAAGTCATATACAAAAATGTCAAAACGCGAATGATAAAAAATTGCAGTAAAATATATTATTCTTGTAAATTAATATGGGGACCCAATGGACAACACGTTAGCCTTTTATGAAGCCGGTTAAAAACCATTAGCTATGTAAAAAAATATAACAAAATCCATTTTACCATAATTAATTTGCTGTTACCTTCATATATGATTTCGACTACCTTCCCTTGCCCGAATTTCATTTACCATAAATGTATAACTTGCCATAATTTTCATTTTCAAATCAAATATCATACACTGAGGTATTCTGATGGAAGCTTCAGTTTCGTTTTATCGAACATAGATAACTTTTACATGATTACTTATCAGTATCACTCATTGAAAAAATACTCCACATCAACTTTACAAGCAAAAGTGAACGTTTCGGGCGCCCGGCGACATTGACAGTCTGAAGAAAACTTGCGCCCGCGTGACTGCGCTCGGACTGCACTAGTGTAGGTACTAAAGGGGTGCGCATTTTTTCACATAACAATTGATTGTCATAATCATAACGTACTGTCATAAAATCGTTAGCCATAACTCTGAGATTATTAACTTTACAAGAGTTTTAAGAGTAAAACCGATTAGGTTACGTTAGGTCGGTTTGTATTACCAATCCTGAAAGTTATTTGTTTCACAGGAAAATTGTGACTACAAAAATTATGACTAATGACAATTATGAATAAGTATTTTATGTGAACCAATATGGACCTGTACTAAAGCTATGACCTTTTTGTGTTTTTCTTTGCCTTCCCCCTTTGGACCATCTTCTTCTTGCCTGCGTCCAAGCAGATGTATTTCTTGCGGTTTGCTGAAAATAAAAGATAAAAGTTTGATAGTTTATTTACTTTACTGGTCGATTCAGTGGGTACCAGGTACTCGGTACCTACAGTAATCAGGCTAACTTTGGCCTTTCGGCATAACAAGGGCCACACTTACTGCAATTTGAATTGTTTTACTGCTATAGTGCATAGATAATGTCGTCTGTAGACAACCAAAACTTACTAAGTAACTAATACCTACTTAAAACAAAGCTCGTATCAAATTATCAATTTACAACCTAGATGCGAGATTTTGAAGAGTAGTGACACATTTTAGAGAGTTTTGATTGTCACCAGGCGATGTATCCTAAATAAGAACAAATTATATATTTTTTAAGATAACATCTTTATCGCTCTCATATAGTGTACAGATACATTCTAAAGATTATCTATCTATACCTAACATGACCCCTTCGGCCGCGTACGTAACCGGAGTTTCGCAACCAGTTGCGATAGAAAACTTTTTCGGTCTTGTTCGAAACCGGTTGCGAACTAAAACTATTTTATTCTTATACGAAACCGGTTACGAACGAACACTTTTTGTTTTTGTACGAAACCTTTCGACCATTCATAAAACCAGCAAAGACCTTCATACTATGAAAGTTTTCTATACTCTTCATATACTCGTTATACACTTCTATGGGCTGCACAAATTGACCATGCATTTGTGTAGCCCATGGAACATAGTTTTGACATTTTAACCATAAATGTAATTTTAACTTTGTTCCTTTCTCTCTCTAGGACCTTTTTGCTTGGAGATAAGGTCTCAAGCTCGTTCTAAAGTGGGGTAAATTCGACATATTTTTAGGCGAGTGTAGAGTATGTTAGGGTTTGGGCTCGTAAGTAAGAACCTAAGAAGTATTCCTTCCAAGTAATGAGATCTTTACGAAATTGGATATATTCATCAACACTTTGTGAAAACAGCGTTTCAATACGTTGCTTGAATTTGGAAACAAATTAGAATTAAAAAATATATATTTTGAATTCTATTTCTTAAGGAGTGGGTAATTTCGAAAGCAAGTGGGGTAATTTCGAAACTGGTTTTTATGCAATATGAGTTTAAGAATCATATTTCTTTTTAGTTCTAATTTACCCCCGCAAAGATCCAAAAATCGCACTGCTTTTATTTAATCGACTGCAACACAAGTGCCCTCACGACTAGCGATGCGAAGTGAACTGAAGCGGGGGAGGAGATAAACATGGCGTTTTGACAAGCGTAGCAAGCGTAGAATTTGTTCCCAGTTTAGTAGAAATGTGTGATTTTCGACTTATCCCCATTTTCGACTTTACCCCAAAGCACCTTATTGTTTTACCGGTAAAGAAAGGGTAATTTATTTATTATGTATGAAAATGAAAACATTAAAAAGCGAAAAATCATATTTCGACACAGGTTCATATAACATGTTTTACTCCTAACGACCTCAGGAATCCGCTGGTAAAATGATTTGGAATCCTCGTGAGAACCCTGTATAACGAGTATATGAAGAGTAGAGAAAACTTTTATAGTATGAAAGTCTTTGCTGGTTCTATGAATGGTCGAAAGGTTTCGTACAAAAACAAAAAGTGTTCGTTCGTAACTGGTTTCGTATAAGAACAAAATAGTTTTAGTTCGCAACCGGTTTCGAACAAGACCGAAAAAGTTTTCTATCGCAACTGGTTACGAAACTCCGGTTACGTACGCGGCCGAAGGGAACATGACACCCTGTATGGGCATTGCAATATTTTGGAGAAACAAAGTAAAATAAAACTGGCAGCGTGTAAGTGTTGTCTAATGTTATATGAAAGGGTCAAAGTTACCCCTATTGAGTAAAATAAAACTGGCAGTGTGTAAGTGTCGGCCAATGTTATACGGAAGGGTCAAAGTTACCCTATTGAGTAAAACAAAACTGGCAGTGTGTAAGTGTCGGCCAATGTTATACGGAAGGGTCAAAGTTACCCCTGAGTAAAATAAAACTGGCAGTGTGTAAGTGTCGGCCAATGTTATACGGAAGGGTCAAAGTTACCCCTATTGAGTAAAATAAAACTGGCATTGTGTAAGTGTTGGCCAATGTTATACGGAAGGGTCAAAGTTACCCCTATTGACTACTTTACCCACACCAATATTTGTGTTTAAAGTCCCTTTGTTCGGCTTCCATACGGACGCCTTAAAAGGTATAAAGCTTCAAATTCCGTCTCTATGAAAACCTGGAACCCGATTCGTTACCGGCTTGCCCAAATCAGGACATTTGAGCACCATTATGTATTGCCATTGAAGAAAAAGTAAGCGAAATCTACCCCGGCCTAAGCTGCCTGTGCCTGTCCACCAATCCCATTCCCCAGATATAAATCCACTTCTTTGGGCTTCACAAATACGCAGCCTAATTGGTTCATTAGTGCAGCAGATTGGTGCAGCCTTAGGGTGTATCTCCACTGGAGCGGAGACGTGCGGAATCGACCAATCACAAAAGTGAAGCGAGCTGAGATACAGATTTCAACTCATATGATTGGTCTATTCCGCACAACGCCGCTCCGCCTCGCTTTAATAGAGACGCACCGTTACCCTGTTTTTGTTTGGCACCACGCTTTTGCTAGACATTAGAGTGAGCGTCAATTGATTGATGTATAAAATAAAACAATCAAATGTTTACTATAATTTATTCATTAAAAAAGCTCATCAAAACTTCCAATCTTCCCCATAGCTTCTGCAATTCTGTAACAACACAAAGATAAACATAAATATATGAAGTTAAAAATTAAAATACAGCTTTTTAAATTTTAAGTCTCTGTAAAGTGAGAATAACCACTCAATTGCTTTTGGTAACTACGGCTACCTGTCACTCACCGCTTTTATTAGAGTCCAACTCAAAATTCGAAGCAATTGCTGTGGCTATTTGGAACCAGAGGTATTATTTTTTTAATATGATAATGGATTGAAAAAACGAACCTGCTGAACACTTCGACTTTCTTCTTTTTATGTTCTTTGTCCAGTTCTTGCCGCGCCCGCTTAACATTAATTAATTCCTTTTCGTAGACGGCTGGAAAAACATAATAAAGTATTCATAAACATAAGTATCATTTGACGACGCGGTTGGCACAGTTTGTAGTGCACCTTCCTACTGAGCCGGCGGTCCTGGGTTCGAATCCCGGCTTAGGCAATAGGTATTTGTGTGATAAACGCGAATATTTATTTCTGGGTCATGACATAACATACATATATTTATTTATATATCATTAGTAATTTATGAGATTATGACATTTGTGTTCAGTATATTTATTTAAATTTTTAGTTGAATTTGTAAAGATAATATAATGAATTAATGAGTTAGTATATTATTATCTTCTGGAACTATAACAAATAAAATATGATATAAAGTCAGTCGTATTACAAAAGATACTTAATTATTTTGATGTCCACTAGATAATAAATCATTCTTTATACTGAATAGTCAATCATATTCATTACATAATAAAAAATAAAGCAGAAAAACTATAGACCAACCAAAAATAATAGATTAGCTGACCATATTGTGGCATATTTTTTTTTTTTTTTATTAATTTTAGTAAACACTACAGCCACTTACTGAATCAGGCCGCTACATTTTGGTAGATCTATAAACATTAAAATATTCATGTAACTATAATTTTGAAATATATACTTACCACATTTTTATGCACCACAATATGGTCACTAAATTGAAGAAATAAATAAAATCACCAAGAAAATATGAATTAACAAATTCAAGTTAACTATGAAATGAAGTTTTAATTTATGTTTGGTCAACTGACACATTTTTTAAATGGATTTATTTAACATTTTTTATATGAATTATCTTCTATTAAATCTCGTCAATGAAAAAAATGTGCATTCTATACTCAGGATCATGTTTATTGAATAAGTTTTATTGAGGTTCATTTTAATATTTTGGGGATGTCTTTTTAGGGTTCCGTAGCCAAATGGCAAAAAACGGAACCCTTATAGATTCGTCATGTCTGTCTGTCTGTCTGTCTGTCCGTCTGTCCGTCTGTCCGTCTGTCCGTCCGTATGTCACAGCCATTTTTTTCCGAAACTATAAGAGCTATACTGTTGAAACTTGGTAGGTAGATGTATTCTGTGAACCGCATTAAGATTTTGATGCAAAAATAAAAAAATAATAATAAATATTGGGGGCTCCCCATACTTAGAACTGAAACTCAAAAAATTTTTTTTCATCAAACACATACGTGTGGGGTATCTATGGATAGGTCTTCAAAAATGATATCGAGGTTTCTAAAATATTTTTTTTCTAAACCGAATAGTTTGCGTGACAGACGCTTCCAAAGTGGAAAAAAGTTGGTCCCCCCCCTCTAACTTCTAAAATAAGAAAATGAAAAATCTAAAAAAAACATATGATGTACATTACTATAAAAACTACCAACGAAAATTGTTTTGAACGAGATCTAGTAAGTAGTTTTTTTTTAATACCTAACTTTGCAAGTTTGCACCTAATTTATATGGGGCGCTATACATACCAGGTGCAAACTTAACTTAAACACTTAGGGATGGAAAGTGTTTGTACGGAACCCTCGGTGCGCGAGTCCGACTCGCACTTGGCCGGTTTTTTTAAACGATTGGTAGTCCTGATATTTATTTATTATGTATATAGACTGGTAGTTCAAATCAAAATTTTCAAGTCTAACGGCATTTTGTGAGCCATTTTGGCAACATGACTTTTCCGTTGTAAAAAAGCCTGCTGAATTAGATTCTGAATGTTGCCAAGCCTAATTTTGCCCCCCTCCCCCCATTTCCCCCCTTTTTACCTCAAAATATGTCCCTGATCACGGTTTTTACGGTTTTATACAAAAAGTCTTACAGTTAGAAAAAAAGTGTCAAAGACAAGAATGATCTCTATAAAATTTCCTATAACATGGTGTATAAACTTTTTTAGTAGGCCTTATGGTTTGTGAGCAATATCTTCCCTAACTTCATAGACTGGTAGAAAATTCTAAATATCGGCTTCCTTTACCGTGCTAACGGCATTTTGGTATCCATTTTGGCAACATGACTTTTCCGATGTAAAAAAGCCTGCTGAATTCGGTTCTGAATGTTGCCAAGCCGAATTTCGCCCCCCTCCCCCCATTTCCCCCTTTTTGACCTCAAAATATGTCCCTGATCACGATTTTTACGGTTTTATACAAAATGTATTACAGCTAGAAGAAAAGTGTCAAAGACAAGAATGATCTCTATAAAATTTCCTATAACATGGTGTATAAGCTTTTTTAGTAGGCCTTATGGTTTGTGAGCAATATCTTCACGAACTTCATTATTTAAAAAAAAAATGATAAACTTGGTCGAGGCAGTGAAATACACTTGTTTTGGGAACCGCACAGGGTATCGCACAGGATCCAGCCGCTCTGCAGCGCTTGACGCTGACATCCAGTTGACGTGCTGCTTATATAAGCAGCACGTCAACAGTGAGTCTTGACAGATAATATATATTATCTGTCAAGACTCACGAGGCTTTCAGTCATAAGCAGTCGTCAGATTTACACGCAGAACCGTACCCAATTCGGGCTAAAAGGGACGTAGAAAATAAAAATGCTTTGCTTCTGTCCATGAAGTCCTTCGAAATGCTCAGTTCTGCGCCAGACTCTCCAGAAACGGGCCTTAGAAATGCAGTTACCCAGAATGTTGCAGCAGAAAAAAAAATAAAGTGTCACTTCTCACTGCCAAGCAGCTTGGCTCACTCCAAGTAACGAAGTTTGTTTCCGAAAGGTTCACCAACAGCAGGTCTACAATACAACGCAAAGTTCAAAATGAACAAAGGCCCGACCTTCGAGACCTGTACAAGGCAGGTCGGTACTTGAAGGTCGGGCCTTAGTTAATTTTGACCTTAGCGCAGTTACTGACCTGCTGTTGGTGAGCCTTTCGGAAGCAAACTTCGTTACTTGGAGTGAGCCAAGCTGCTTGGCAGTGAGAATTGACACTTTATTTTTTTCTGCTGCAAGATCCTGGGTAACTGGATTTCTGAGGCACATTTCTGGAGAATCTGGCGTAGAACTGAGCATTTCGAAGGACTTCATGGTCAGAAGCAAAGCATTTTTATTTTCTACGTCCCTTTTAGCCCGAATTGGGTACGGTTCTGCGTGTAAATCTGACGACAGCTTATGACTGAAAGCCTCGTGAGTCTTGACAGATAATAAGCAGCACGCCAACTGGATGTCAGCGTCAAGCGCTGCAGAGCGGCTGGATCCTGTGCGATACCAATTATCCCAAAATAAGTGTATTTCACTGCCTCGACCAAATTTATCAATTTTTAAAAAAAATAATGATGTTCGGGAAGATATTGCTCACAAACCATAAGGCCGACTAAAAAAGTTTATACACCATGTTATAGGAAATTTTATAGAGATCATTCTTGTTTTTGACACTTTTTTTCTAGCTGTAATACATTTTGTATAAAACCGTAAAAATCGTGATTAGGGACATATTCTGAGGTCAAAAAGGGGGGAAATGGGGGGAGGGGGGCGAAATTCGGCTTGGCAACATTCAGAACCGAATTCAGCAGGCTTTTTTACATCGGAAAAGTCATGTTGCCAAAATGGATCCCAAAATGCCGTTAGCACGGTAAAGGAAGCCGATATTTAGAATTTTCTACCAGTCTATGAAGTTCGGGAAGATATTGCTCACAAACCATAAGGCCTACTAAAAAAGTTTATACACCATGTTATAGGAAATTTTATAGAGATCATTCTTGTCTTTAACACTTTTTTTCTAACTGTAAGACTTTTTGTATAAAACCGTAAAAACCGTGATTAGGGACATATTTTGAGGTAAAAAGGGGGGGAAATGGGGGGAAGGGGGCAAAATTCGGCTTGGCAACATCCAGAATCGAATTCAGCAGGCTTTTTTACAACGGAAAAGTCATGTTGCCAAAATGGCTCACAAAATGCCGTTAGGACGGTAAAGGAAGCCGATATTTCGATTTTTCTACCAGTCTAATATCGTCGTCTAGTACCCATAGTACAGGCTTTGTTTATTTTGGGACTAGGTCGATTTGTGTAAGGTTGTTCCTCAATATTTATTTATTTTATCTTGAAGCCAAAGTACAATAAAATAGTCCACTTACTAAGTTTGGTCATATCTGGTCCCTTTTCCTTCTTTTTCTCATCCTCATGCCATTTCACGTGCTTCACCAGACAGAACAGGTACTTGAAGCTCTGCGAGCACTTCGCACAAGCATACATCATCTCTCCCTTATCCACTTTCTCGGGCTCGGGGAACGGGCCGTTGAGATCATCGTCGCACTTGTCCGCATGCTTGATCACGCCGCCGGGCAGGATTTCCAGGGTTGGCCAGCTGTCAGGGGGTTTTATGTCTGTGTGCTTTTGTTCTGGTACTATATCCTGGAATAAGAATGATTTTATTATTATCTGTTGTAGTAATTATTTTTGGGCTAAATTTAATGTTTTTGTAATTTTAATTTTTACTAAGATACATACATAGTCTATGTTACTAACAGACTTGTTGTAGATATGGATCAATGTCCGAAAAAAAAACATTTAATGTAATTGTTGTCTCTAAAATGTTAATGGATGTTAAAATAATATCCCATTAATTTATATCAGAATTAGACTTATGTATTACCAGCTATACTAAAAGTAGCCAGTCTTTGGCAGTGTTCGTGGTATTACCATTTGTACTTCAAAATAGCCACTCTAGCTATTTTTAGTATAGTGGTAAGTGGTGGTGGTGTTACCACCTATACTAAAATAGCCAAAGACTGTCGCTGAGAATAGGAAAGTGTGGTATGGTCAGTATCAGAAGTAGCTGATAATTTTACTCTTCCTTTACTTTTGATGCTGACTGTACAAACTTTTTAAAGGTTTTCTCTACCTCTGGGGTCTCTTAGAATTACTACAACATAAAAAAAACAGGATACAAGTGAAACTAAGCAGTCTGTTGTTTGAAAGTAAAGAGAAAACATTAAATGGTAGATATATATGTATAGACTAATGTGACAAAACTATGACAAAAAAAGTATATCAAGGTTGTTTAAATAAATTTGTATGATCATTTATTATAGAACTTGAATACATTAAATGGACTTTAATTGGATTAGCGAGAGAGTAGGTATATTTATCTTGAAATAATCCAAATATTTATCCAAATACATATATTTGTTGCTGCTAACCTGCTGTCAGGCTATTCATACTGTAAAAGATCAATGTGTATTTAACCCATGACGAATCCAGTGGGCCGTGTTCATCACTAGAAAATTTTGGTACTGGCCAACATTTTTGGAATGAGATGCGCAACAGAAGTCCATATTACACAATCATATTCTATTACCAATACCTTAGAGCACAATCATACAAACTTTTTGAAAAAAGTAGTTGCAATTAAGATGTTAGTGCACAACTCTTTGGTTTAAATTTCATTGGCAAAATAATTGCTATTAGTATGTGTGAACGAAGGTATCAAGATATGTATTTATGTTTATGGACATAATATCTATTATTAGAAATATATATAGAACATATTTTTAGATATGACTGTGACTAATTATAAATCAAATGCCAACAATTATGGACTACAAATTGTAAGCGTCAACAAAAAGCTGATTGACCTATTTTTATCTTAGGTAGTTATTGGAGCTTGTGTTTACCCCCGGATCAAACCAGTCATAATCATCGTAGTTAAGCTACGATTTGGCATAGGTATGTCGAACATTGTCGAAAACAACATCTTATTAGATCAATACTTACTATAGGAATTTCATCCAAAGGTTCCAGTACTTCAGGCACGATCATCTCGGCGCTGTCACTGTCGTCCCCAACCACCTCCTCCGACTGAATCGACACCATGCTCCCGATATTAGAGTCCTCATCGTCATTTACCACGCAATCATCATACTCTATATGATCAACAACACAAGTTTCTACCACTTCCACCTGGCAATTCCTGTCTCTCGATGGCTGAACATCCTCCATACGCACTAGAGGCACGTTTTCCAACTCTTCGCCGCTCTCTATAGCGCTGGTTGCGGACATTCTCAATAAAAAGTGGGATAAAATGTTGACTGTAAAGCCTTATTAAAACATAACGGTTTTAAGATGATATGTTGTATTCCTAAGGCGTTGACTGCGTTTAATGTTTAAAATAAGGTGTAAGCAGTCATTTGTAACTCAAATTTCTAGTAGAAGAAGAGGAGAGATCCATTAATTCAACAAAAATCTTTTAAGGCTGACCTAGGTACACATCAACTCCATTTTGACAATCACTTTTTAATGTTGCCAGTGGCAAGTAAATTCAAACAGTTTTTTATAACAAGTAAAAATACCTGCTCCAAAAAATACTACCAAGTATTTATATTTGCGTGAGCTGTCAGAATGCGATTCGCGTTTTATACCTGTCTCGCTCGCTCTTACGCGAACTCCATTTTATAAACCCTCACCCTTTGTAGGTATTCATCGCAGTCTTGCATTTTTTTTTAAAGAAAGAAAGCATTTTTTTAAAGATCACAGTCAGAATTTGGTATATATATTATGTAAAAATAATACAGCATTAGTATAGATAAATATTTTGCCCATGTTATAAACTTATAATACTACTATTATTATGGCATAGCTGTTCTAATAACCCTATATATAAGTAAAAAGGGATAATATAAACAAATACCAAGTTCTTAATAAAAAAACTTTTTCTTATTCTAGTTGGTTGAACCATATAAAAACCACGTATAGATACAGTAAAATGAAACGATTACAAATCGGTTAAAACATGCAATAAAAAACTTACCATACAACAAATTTCGGTCAAACAGATGTCGATATGAAAGCACAGCAAAAATATGAACAATCACTTTTCTTTTAGAGCTTTGTCACTGAGTGACTATGTCGTTTAAAAACCACTAATTATACTTTTATTTCCATCCGCAGCCTGTGGAAATGATTAAAACTAGAAAAATCGGTGTTGCCACTATATATATTACTTGTGGCTTTAAAATATTACATCCTGGAACTACCAGAATTAGTAATGTCCTGTTTCCGAAAATATCCGGAAACTGTCCTCATTTGCCACACAAAATGAGGAATATTTCTGGAAAATTTCGGACATCGCACATCTCTAGCCAGGATTGAGTTTAAATCCTTATTCAGTGATAGAAGCGCCGTCATTATACCTCCGTTCTTGCAACGGGAAATACATCTGCAGCAAAGTCTCGTAGATATCGACATCTATAGGCAGAAAAGTGCAGAATATGATTCTTTCCATATCTGGATTGTTTTCAAGGAATTTCCTTGCAGTCTTCAGAGCGATGTGGGCTGCCAAGCGGTTAGGGAACCCGTAGATACCGGTGGAGATGCAAGGGAAAGCGATGGACTTTAAGCTGTATTCCTGGTGGTATGCCAAGCATCTCTCGTAGCATGATTGGAGGTCTGAAGCTGATCCGTTCTGCGGGCCCACGGTGTGGATTATGTCTGAAAAATTAAATGATATATATTGTCTATGTCTATATATGTATGTATATTGTGTGAGTGTGGCAAGGCATACATAGGAGAGACGGGACGTAATGTTTCGACAAGATTGTCTGAACATATACGCAGTGTCAGAAAAATGGATACGAGAGACTCCGCTGTTGCGGAGCATGTTGTCGAGGCCGGTGCGTCCCATTTCGTACGTTTCGATAAGGCACGGTTGTTGGTTCGTGAGAAACGCTGTGTACAACGGAAGATACGTGAAGCTATCGAAATTGGACGGCGCCCGAATTTCAACCGAGACGGTGGTTGGGCTCTACCTCCAGCATGGAAACCTGTGATTCCGGCGTTAAAAAACATCTCGCGTTCAGACAATGTCGTTGATACAATAAGTCAAGTGTGCGTGGTATCAGTGGGTAATAGTGAAAATGCAATGACAGACAGTCCAGTGGTGACAGCGCAAGAGCCCTGCCCTCCCCGCGCCGCGCTATCTGCGCGTGCGCAGAGGGCGGCAAGAAGAGCGATTAAAAGTGCAGTGGGTCGCGAGTCGCGTAGCAGCACGGATAGCTACCCCTGATGAAGAGCTCCAAATGAGTTCGAAACATGTCGGGCCGTTCCTGACAATTTTTACGTGAGTTTATACCGTTTTTATAATTAGTAAATTGTCTATGTCATCTCGGATTTCATTTTATATCCATAATATTATAAAATTACTTGGAAACTCGTATGGAAAGTCAGTTTTCTATGGAGAGGGGTCATGGTTTCAGGAAAAATCTTAATCGCGTGATGCAGGAGCGTCATTTGTTTTTAAGGGCGCGCGGCGCCGCACCCCAGTCTGGCGCCATTTGTTGGTCTTAATTTCCTTTGTCCTCTCATCACGGCTGGACGCATTTTAACCAATTTTGGTCCAGGGACAGCTGGACATCCGAAGATGGTTTTATGATACTTTTTACCCGACTACGGTATAAAAAGAATTACGCGTACGAAGTTGCGGACACATTCTAGTCTAACTATTATAAAATTCTCATTGGGGATCATGAGGGGTCATTATTTCAGGCAAAATCATAACCGCGCGATAAACAATTTGTATGGGCGCTATTTGTTAATAAAAATTGCTTTGTCCGCTCATCATGCCAAAACGGCTGGATGGATTTTAACTAATTTTGGTACACGGACATCCAAAGACTACAGTAAGGAAAAAGTACCCTAAGGGTAAAAATGGGACCCTATTACTAAGCCTCCGCTCTCTGTCTGTCACCAGGCTGTATCTTATGAACCATGATAGCTAGACAGTTGAAATTATCACAGATGATGACAACAAATAGGATTCTGCCTACCCCGTTGTTAGCTAACGCACGTGTCCGGGTTTGAATTAAGATATTTAGTGGTTTTTCGTAGTGAAATTCACTGTGATTTGAATATTTGGATTGGTGGTGGTATAACTAATTGGTTAAGGTGAGTGTTTTGTTTGTGTTCGTCTGATAGTTACGAAGATGGATGATTCGGAGCCCCCTGACAGGGGCGGAGGTAAAACCAGCTCTAATGAGCCTAAACCGGGCGAAAAACGGCCTAGTGCTAATGATGGCAGTGGCCTACATGGCAAAAAATCAAGTCCCCCTAATGCATCGGTCCAGCACACTTTCGTACGAGAAGGATACGAAAATGGGACAAATGTTAAGTACTCCGATTCGGACATAGGACCATTTGTTGTTCATGTTTCTCGAAACGACTCTGTCCTACCAAACTCTCCCAGCCGCATGCGTGCCCTTAAAATGGCTCAAATAATTTATAATGGCAAAGTGGCAGGAATCAAAGAAATAAAGAGCATAGGCAAAAATAAAATGTCGGTATATTTCCACTCTGCATTAGAGGCTAATTCTTTTTTAGACAACCCCATTGTATCCTCTCATAACCTATTAGCGGCAATTCCGAGATTCCAGGTTTCTCGCATGGGTGTTGTAAGGCAGATTCCGCTTGATTGGACTCTGGAGGAGTTTTCGGACGGAATCCAGTGTCCACCAGGCTCAGGTCCCGTCATAAAGGCACGAAGGCTCAACACTAAAAAAACAATTGATGGTCAGAAAGTTTGGGAACCCACTGGTACTGTGGTCCTAACTTTCCTGGGGCAGAATCTCCCCGAAAAAGTTTTCTGCTTTAGCATGTCTATTCCAGTTGACATCTATAGGCTTCCAATTATACAGTGCCACAAATGCTGCAGATTTGGCCACATTAAAGATCAGTGTCGTTCTAACCCCCGATGTGCCCGTTGTGCCCAAAACCATGAATCCTCAAGCTGTACTGTCCCTGATTCAAAAGTTTCCTGTTTGTTTTGCTCTGGCCCACATGCCTCCACTGACACAAAATGTCCCGAATTCTCTCGCCAGCGATCAATAAAACTAGTCATGTCCGAAGAGAATATTGGCTATGTAGAAGCTGCTAGGAGGTTCCGCCCAGTGCGGACTTCATATGCAGATAAGACCAATCTAACTCAGAGCAGCCAAGTAAATAGATCTTCCCTGTCTCCACCACTATCACCACCACACTCTCAGGTTATTCAACAAAATCAATCATACCGTAAAACTGTATATGTGGAACGACGTCCCAGGCCCGAGCCTGGAAACTCCTACGATATTGAGGCTCACAGAGAGATAACATCTCCACCACGGTCTGCCCTGCCCAATGGATGTGCCCTGGGAGCAGGACCTCCTGTCACACCTAATGACAATTTGGGTGACCTTATCTCCCAAATGCTGATAAATTTGCTGGCTAAGTTTGCTGACATCATACCGTACACTGTTCTAGAAGCCCTGCAGGGTCACATTTGTACCGCTATTAATAAGTTAGTCCAAGACGGCCAACTACAACATTATACAATGGAACACTAGGAACATTAAAAATAAGAAACATGAAATTATAGAATTAATTAATAATCATAGTCCGGTTGTCCTTGCCATCTCTGAGACATGGTTGAGGCCGGGGACCCTTTTTAGGGTGCCTGGGTACTCCTGCCTCCGGGATGACAGGGATGATGGCTGGGCTGGTTGTGCACTTTTTGTGAAAAGAAGCGCAACCTTTTCTCAGTTAGCTCTTCCCGCCCATTCCCCTGATTTAAATGTTGTTGCAGTCCGCTGTCTTGACATCTCCTTCGTATCAGTCTATATCCCCCACCCTAATCCCAACATCATACAAGAACTGAGCACCATATTATTAACTCTGCCTAACCCCATCATTGCCCTAGGCGATTTTAACTGTCGACATATATTATGGGGCTCCCACTGCTGCGATGGAAACTCTCCATACCTTTTAGAATTGATAGATGATGTAAACTTATTTGTCCTAAACGATGGTACGCCTACTCGTAGAGTATCACCATCTCAGAACGCCAGTGTTCCCGATCTCACTTTGGTGTCCACAAATCTCGTTCAATCTTTGTCATGGGCGGTTCTCCCTAATTCTCTTGGCAGTGATCATCTTCCCATTATTACTTCTATATTAAATTCTCCTTTAACACTTCTCCCTGTATTGGCACCAATTCTTAAATACAGGCTCTGCCAAGCCGACTGGACTAAATTCAGATCAAACTTGTTACATTATATTTTAGACTTGCCCAGTGTAACGGACTCAAATTTTCTAGACACATACGCGCTGTTCACTGCAGCCCTTTTATCAGCCGCCGATGACTCCATACCATTGAAGAATTCCGCCCGTGACAAAATTACCTCTCCGGCTTGGTGGGATGCTGAATGCTCTGCCATTGTAAAGGAGCGCAACCAGGCTGAGTCTCTTTTTGCAGCAGATTTGTCTATCGATAATTTTTTAAATTTCCAACATATATCTGCACGCTGTAAAAGGATTCTCAAAAAAAAGAAGTCGCAAGGATGGCGTTCCTTCTGTGAATCTCTGTCACCCAGAACACCCTCTAATTTGGTATGGAATAAGATCAAGGCATTTCGTTGCTCCCAAGCCAATACCAATGTTAACTCTAACGTGTCATCCTGGCTTGATGAGTTTCTCTCAAAACTTGCTCCTCCTTTCGCTCCGTCTCCTGAAGGTCTTGGTGGATACAGTTCAGTCCATGCCCCTCCGGAACGAATGAACGAAGCCTTTAGCTATGATGAGCTTTGCTGTGCTCTGGACCATGTTCGAGACTCTACCCCCGGAATAGATGGAATCCCATACTCTTTTTTGACCCAAAGTTCGGAATCAACTAAATTAATACTTTTGGAAATCCTAAACAAAATCTTTTTATCAGGTATTGTCCCGGATAGCTGGAAATCCCAAATTGTTGTACCGATTTTAAAGCCAGGTAAGGACCCAGCTAGTCCTAACTCATATAGGCCCATTGCCTTATCATCTGTGCTGGCTAAAACTATGGAACATTTAATTAAAAACAGATTAGAATGGATTTTGGAGAATAAAAACGTAATTTCTAGGACTCAATTTGGCTTCAGAAAGGGTATGGGAACCATGGACAGCCTGAGCATTCTCACATCTGATATCCGGCTGGCTCTAAGTCGCGGTGAGCATGTGGTTGGTGCTTTCCTGGACATAACTGCAGCCTACGATAATGTTGATCTCCCAATACTCAGGCAGAAAATGCTTAATCTGAGTATTCCTGTGAGGATTACTAACATCGTCTGCAATATGTTTATGGGTCGCTCTATACTCATCCGTTCGAATGGAAACCTCATGCCCCCAAATCTTGTATGGAAGGGCCTTCCTCAAGGCTCCGTGCTCAGCCCCCTTCTCTACAGCCTGTACACATCTGACCTGGATACATCTGTCAATTGTTTTTGTAAAATTTTGCAGTACGCTGACGACATCGTTTTGTACACCTCTTCCAAAATCTTCTTAGAATCTTCGCAAGCACTTAATTCGGCTCTTTATTACTTGAATTCATGGCTATCTGATCATGGCCTTTCTCTATCTGCAGAGAAAAGTAGTGTGGTAATTTTTTCACGCAAGAGACATGTCCCAGACCTCCACATTCACATCGACAACAATCCCGTTATGGTTAAAGATCATGTCATGTTCCTGGGGGTCTTTCTAGACTCCAAGCTATCAGGTGTCCATCATCTTAACTATATCTGTCAAAAAGCTGAAAAAAATATCAATATCCTCAGAGCTCTGTCAGGCGTAAGGTGGGGCTCTCATCCATATTGCCAAAAGTTATTGTATAATGCCCTGATTAGGAGTCACTTCGACTATGGCAGCTTCATTTTGGAACCTTGTAGCAAGCTAGCCTTGGCTAAGCTAGATAGAATCCAAGCAAGGTGCCTTAGAATTATCACAGGAGCTATGAAGTCTTCCCCGACCAATGCTCTCCAAGTGGAGTGCTTGGACCCTCCGTATTCGTTAAGGAGACAGTATCTAGCGGACAGATTCTTTTTTAAATCCGTTCAAATATCATCTCACCCTCTTCTCCCAATCTTAGAATCCCTTCATCAAGATGTCACTGATTCCCCATATTGGGCCCACAAAGTCCCTCCTCTTTTAGTAAATAGTTTTAAAAAGTTTTTAGATCTCCCCGCCCCAGTATTTCAAAATTTCGCTAACCCCCTTTTTGAATCGAACTATGAGTCCCTAATTTTCCAGCCTAGGGTTCTATTTAGTTTAGGAATTTCAAAAAATCAAGTAGGCGCTGACAGTGCATTTAATAGGGTTATAGAAGAAAATTGGTCAGACTACCTGACCATATTTACGGATGCCTCCAAACTGTGCAATCAGAGACCGGTAGGAGCTGCAGTGTGGATCCCCAGGTACAAAATTGTTTTAAACTTTAAACTTCCTCCTGGAAATTCTGTGTTTTCTGGAGAAGCTATCGCTTTGTTGGAAGCTGTGTCTTACGTCCATTCTCATCAGCTTAACAAATCCCTTATTCTGACCGACTCATTGAGCTGCTTGCAAGATATAGTCAAACGCCCATTTCATGCCAGAGATAACTTCTCTGTGACTTTAAAGATTAAAGACATTCTGTACAAATGTCACGTAGAGAAAACCGAGGTTGTCCTAGCCTGGATTCCGGGCCACAGCGGGATAAATGGAAACGAGACTGCGGACCTCTGCGCTAAAGATGCAATCACACTTGGCAGTTCCGTGTATGACCGCTGCTTCCCACGCGACATCAAAGCCCTTGCTCTTCTACAAATGCGAGATGCCTGGAATACTCGATGGCAATCTACCCGGTTATCTGTAGGCAAACATTACGGCAAATTACAACCAGATTTACCCACTAGGCCGTGGTTCTTTACCAAAAAATCTGTCCCCAAAAATACAACCTCCGCAATCATCCGTATGCGTCTTGGCCACATATGCACCCCAGTTTTTTTACATAAAATACGTGTTCGAGACCACTCTCTGTGCGAATGTGGTCTGGCAGAAGGCACTCTCGAACATATGTTTTTCGATTGTAACCGTATTATCACTCCCTTGTATGATATCCTCCCCTCTAACACCCCCCGTCCCATAAACATCCCGTATTTATTAACTCTAGTCAATTCACCTTTTGTGTATGTTCTTAGCCGTTTTATTAAAATTAACAACTTGTTTCTGTAGTAGATAATTTAACAATAAATGTTTGTTTTGTCTTTTGTTGTAGATTCTCATCAAAGTGAACGTGTCATCTGAATATACCGGCCAAATTGTTAATATTTAACACGTGCCTTCTTTAACTTTGACATTGGCGGAATCATCGACGATATCGATGGAGCCATAACCAACAAAAATTGATTGATTGAATTGATTGACAACAAATACTAAAAACAGTTTTTTTTTTTAAGTGGGGCTCCCATACAACAAACGTGATGGTGGTGTAGCGTTAACTTTGCACCTCATTTGTATCCGGCGCCAAACATACCAGCTGCAAACTTTACTTAACACGATCAGTTAAGTTGGGATAAGTGTTTGTACGGAACCCCCGGTGCGCGAGTCTATCTCGCACTTGGCCGATTTTTGTTACATTAATAATAAATATCAGACAACCTCAAACAAATCGATCTAGTCCCAAATTAAGCTCAAGAAGGCTTGTGTTATGGGTACTAGACGACGATATACATACTTATATGGATAAGTATATAATTAAATACATGGAACCACCATGACCCAAGCACAAATATTCAAGTTCATCATACAAATATTTGCCCTAGCCGGGATCAAACCCGGGACCGCCATTACAATATAGGGAAATGCTCGCAGTGAGGCAGCTCCCTAAGATAATACTTACATTTGGCAGGTAAATTGTATCCTCCTGTGACTTTGGCCTGACCGGTCGGGCAGCCGCCCAAAGTGTTACATTCTTGCTGGAAATTTAAACAAATACAACATAAATTTATGAAACATGTAATTTTTTTTTTCATTTTCACAATTTCATTATTTTTAATATGGGTACAAAACATTTTTTTATACTGAACCATAGGTCAAATAAGCTAAGGAATAACCTTTCAAAAAAACAATGCAAAGATCAATACACAAAGCATAAGAAAAATTCGATGGGTTATCTGGCCTTTGGGTGGTGGAGAGGTTAACAGGTTGGACCGGTAATCCACAGGTACCGGGTTTGATTCCCGGTCTCCTCCACCAGGTTACGCGTTTAAATTTTTCTGTTCAATTACAACACAAGTACATAATAAGAAGGAGCACTTTAATTTGATATTTTTTTTTACTAAAATGTGTTTCTACATGTATTAAATATTGTACGGGTACTAGGTTTAGGTAGTTTTATTTTTATTTTATAAGCCATTTTTATACTTTTAATTTACGTATGAAATTTAATTTTTTACGAATTATGTTTTTGGTTTGAACTATAAAGGTACCAAATATCTTGTATTTAATAAAATAAATAAAATCATGCAATAAGGGTTAAGCCAGGGCTAAATAACAAAAATACCTATAAAATATACTTAACCCACTATGTCTACAATATGAAATGATAGACAAACAATGTCTCATTGCTTTTCATATCGTCGTGACTTTAGTATATCAGAAACATCACATAGTTTTAGTAATGTTTAACTAGCTCAGTATGCAGTAAGATACTGCTAGGACCAAGGTCACCTTCAAGATCATAGTTGTTTGTATGTTGTTTTTTAACCAGCATGAAAAAAGATGGGTGTTATAAATTTAACATGTGTATCTGTAAGTATGTCTGTGGCATCGTAGTTCCTAAACAGACGGATCATTGAGTGCACTTTTTTGTTGTTGAAAGAATTGTCCATTGAGATGGATCTAAGTTACATTTGGTTGAAATAGGACCAGCAATTTCTAATGTTATTTA
This sequence comes from Apotomis capreana, assembly GCA_947623375.1. NCBI lineage: Eukaryota > Metazoa > Arthropoda > Insecta > Lepidoptera > Tortricidae > Apotomis > Apotomis capreana. Next base: position 9,422,375 of record OX392520.1, read on the forward strand.
TTCCTGAAAACATAAGTCTAGGAGCGTTCAAAATGCTCCTGAGCCAAAGCCATAAAGTTTAAAGTACTATACAAATTCTATGAATGCAAGAAATGAAAGAGTAGTAAAATGTGTACTGATGCTACTGCATACATTAAAACCAATTATAACAGCTAATGCAATCCTATACATCTAAGTATTGAATGCATACATTTTTTCTTGTTGTAATTTTTGGCTGTTGGCGCAAAACACTGGCTTGTCAGAAAAAAAAAAATAACATTACCTGTAAGAGTGGTCCTGCAGCCCTGTGTATGGCGCCATCCACTCCACCGCCAGCTTTTAGCAAGGAATTTGCTGCATTCACTATAGCATCAACCTGCAATAATACATAATGCAAAAGACCAAAGATAATAATTAACCTGTTCAAGAAAACCTATATACTACTGTCGATATATCTTAATTAGGGCGGGTGTAGGTACTACATTACTTGTATAAGGTAACCTACCTCAAGTTTCGTAATATCCCCTTGAAAAATGGAAACCTTTTCAGCAAGTTCTATGTTCTGCTCATTGTCGATGGGGATACGCTTAAATAGATCTAAATCTTCTAACGTGTGCTTCTTAGATGCGAGATTATTGTGCTTTTTAATGTAATCGACCCAGGGGTCAACATCACTAAGAGGTACGTAGTCAGAGTCAGATTTATAAAGTTTTCTTTTTTCTTCTGTAGTCATGTTTAAAATCCTGTTTTTCTCGACTTTCCATTTCGCTGGTGATGTCATATTTTTAAAGGAAACGGAACGGAGTTGTTGGAATTTGAGAAATGGTAAAATTTTACGGGAGTCCGGAATGATAGAAAATAATGAGCGATATGCCGCCGGCGATAACATTTCTTACTAGAGTTACTTGACAGTTGGTCAAATCACGTTCAGAATTTATAATAATATATCGGATCGGTAATATTTTCACAACTTTGTTTTGATAATCATTCACTAGTTAGATAAATATTATGTATAAACAACGCGTTGTAAGCATAAATTACGGACTAAAGTGCTAAAAATCACAAGAATTATTATCGAAAACTTTCATTGCGGATATGCTAAAACTAAAACCTCCTAATCTGGTACTGAATGTGTGGCAGTATCTGAATTGACTGTACCCACTACGAGCCCCAAAGCCAATTTCCGACTACGTGACAGTGACAGTTTTATTTCCGTTTCTTAGTCTATTTATTACCAATTAATTTAAATAATTATATTTATAAATATAAAACGTTCTAAAAATAGTTGGTTAAATTATGATTTGTTTATTTACGTATCTTTAATCTGACTAAAATCTTTATTACAAAATCACAAAATTAAAAATTATTCCTTTGAGCTGCCAGTAGGAAAAATATGTCTGCCTACAAGGGTAATCCATATGAAAACATTATAACTAAAATTTACACTTTCTAAATTTTCACAATGATTTTTGTGTCCGTTATTTGATAAAAAATAAAATGTTTAATACATATTAACTTAGTTTTTTGTGTAAAAAATACCAATAACTGGGTAAATTTACCTTTCATTTGGGCAGCACTGCTCTTGTCAAACAACGAGTTTTCTCCACGTAACTCGAGCGTGCGGGGCGATCAAAAAAATATTAAAATTCTTAAATTACCGACGTACTTCCGGCAATGTGTGTGCACTGAAGAATTCGGGAGAGTACATCGCATATTCCGTTAGACAACGGTGTATAAATACGCCAGGTAAATCGGATAATATCATGTTTCAGTCCTTGAAGTTCGGTGTTGGTCGGTGACACCGGTCTTTGTGGGCCTCAATGATTTAACCACGTCAGTTTTTGTGGTGTTTATTTCAGAATGAAGACTCTGAGGTCTCTTCTGGTGTTCGCTCTCGCGTTTGCTGCCTGTTTGGCAGTGGATAGGAACAATTTCAAGACTTGCGAGCAGTCAGGGTTCTGCAAACGTCTACGATCTTTTAAGCCTGAGAAGACCCAGTATGTGTTGAACCTGGACACTGTTATTGTACACGGGAATGTGCTCACCGCGGAGGTCAACACCGTGGACACGGAAACAGAGAAGAGGATCATTCTGGTAATTGAATTTCATCTTTTATTCATGTATGGTTTAAATAATGTGGTGATTTTTGCCGGCGTTTACGGAGGTTTTTAGTTTGTAAATAACGCAATGGGCATGGTTGTTAAATTATGAAAATAGTTTTATTACCACTGCAAAAATATCCAATTATGGAAAGGTACCTAAATATAAATAAATTGGTTTTCTTTTTATTTCTAACTCACTGAAATATTAAACTAAGAATATGGTTATAAAATATAAATTCATAAATGCATGCTGTACAGTCGCCATCAGATATATTGCAGCATAAGGCATTCATAAATATCTGAACAGGACTCTTATTGATTGGGCGTTACAGTACATGTTTAGATATTTATGGACACCTTATATGCTGCGATATATTTGATGGCGACTGTACAGCAAGCATTTATGAATTTATATTTTATAACCATATTCTCAGTTTAATATTTCAGTGTGTTAGAAACAGAAAGAAAACCCATTTTTTTATATTTAGGTACCTACCACTACCACTTGATTTAAAAGTAGAAACATAGCCATTCAATATAAAAGGTAGGATATGCATTGTCAGTCCATAAATTTGCAAATATACAATGTTTATAAGTAAACAAGTAATTTAAATATAAAATCTCATGAGTCTATGTTTATAACGCCTCTTATTCTTTAAACAGGAACAGAACAATGCAATGCATTTCTGCTTTGAGACGCAAATAACATAAAGTTTCGGGTTAAGTTTTATTTGTTAAAAACTGTTCTTATACTTCAAAAGACTAAATGAAATGTGTGAAAGAAATATGAAATCTGTTTTTAAATCAAAAGTAAAAAAATTGGGCAAGTGTGAGTCCGCCTCGCGCATGAAGGGTTCCGTACCATAATCTATAACAAGTTTGTTGTATGGGAGCACCCCTTAAATATTTATTTTATTTTATTTCTAGTATTTGTTGTTATAGCGGCAATAGACATACATCATCTGTGAAAATTTCAACTGACTAGCTATCACCGTTCTTGAGATACAACCTGGTGACATACGGACGGACAGGGAAGTCTCAGTAATAGGGTCCCGTTTTTACCCTTTGGGTACGGAACCTTAAAAACTGAGATACTTGCAAACTTCCTTATGCAAGCTGCAAGCATCACTGTACTTGTTGGACGACAAGTTTTGCCTCCATGACCCACAAATTACATAAATTTATATTAAAGTAGAAGGTGCAACTTCGTACGCGTAATTTTCTTATTCCGTAGTCGGGTAAAAAGAGTCCTATAACCATCTTTGGATGTCCAACTACCCCTGTACCGAAATTGGTTAAAATTTGTCCAGCTGTTTCGGCGTGATGAGGGGACAATGGAAATTTTGAAAACAGATGGCGCCAGGCTGGCATGACGCCGCGCGCCCATACAAAATAAATGATGATCCTGTATCACACTACTAAGATTTTTCCTGAAATCATGACTTTTCTAGAATTTTAAAATAGTATAGATGTTCTGGAACTATTCTGGCTACAAGCCAACTGCTTTCCATATCTTGCATGCAAGTGATCTCGAAATAGCATTACATGATATTATGTAATCAATGTAAATGCATAATCCCTCATAATTATATTAATACATTGGTAATTTTTTTCTCGTCTGTATGTGTAGCATAACTATGGCAATCTATGTCGCACGACAAATACTACCTGTTGCTTTCATTTCAATACCGTGCGAGCAAGACGGGTGGTGCTGAGTCGTGGCAGAGGTGCTAGCCCCGCTAGGATTTGTACATGAAATCCCATATCTTATTCATGGCCTATAACAAAAAATTAAAAATAAACAGAGCACTTCTTTACTTCACAAGTTGGCATTTAAAAGGTTGACAATATCTGACCATTTTGAGTTTGAATACATCTAAATCACATTGTCATTTAATTATTTATTATTAAAAATACATTTGTAACTTACAGCTGCCATTAAATTACAAACGTAATACATTTTTACAGACTAATTATTTAAGTGTATGTTATTTAGTCAATGAAGTCTTCTCTCCTCCTTCATTCTCTTGCATTCATTTATCACCTTTTAACCTGTTGACCGCCCAGCGGTCTAGCAATTTACCGTGCCACTGACGCCAGAGTAAAAAAAAAAGATGTGCCCCAAAATCAACAGGGATTGAAAGATACTTGTAGCGGTTAGAATTACAAAGTTTTTGATCATTGAAATTTGGACGGCTGTGGCCGACGTGGCGTCAGGGGCACGATTTTTTGTTGACGGCCACAGCCGACTGTGGCGCTCAAAAGGTTAAATGTGATCAGCGCTCGTGCGTGCAGCTCTCCGTGGCGCCATCTATGGTCCCACCGGAAGATCAGCGCTGGCTCTCGAGCTAGCATCATGCTGAGGTGGGACCTTTTTGTGGCACAGCCATAATTATATTATTTATTTTCATCACTTTTTAGGGTTCCGTACCCAAAGGGTAAAAACGGGACCCTATTACTGAGACTTCGCTGTCCGTCCGTCCGTCCGTCTGTCACCAGGCTGTATCTCAAGAACGGTGATAGCTAGTCAGTTGAAATTTTCACAGATGATGTATTTCTATTGCCGCTATAACAACAAATACTAAAAATAAAATAAAATAAATATTTAAGGGGGGCTGCGATACAACAAACAGGTTGGTTGCGTTAACTTTGCACCTCATTTGTATGGGGCGCTATACATACCAGGTGCAAACGTAACCACTTAAGGATGAAAAGTGTTTGTACGGAACCCTCGGTGCGCGAGTCCGACTCGCACTTGCCCAATTTTTATAATAATGTTTTATGGTCACGAATAAATGTATTTCTTTATATTCTTTCTTACCTTTTGTATTGTATTTCTCTACAGTGGAATTATGCTCTAAAGCTGACCGCCTTGGTCGACGGAACCTTCCGAGTGGAGCTCGATGAGGCGGACCCTCTGTACCCCCGCTACAGAACCCAACTGGCTCTGGACGGTGAGCCTAAGGGAGAAAGGTGAGCGCATTTGTCCCATTTACACTTGTAACTTACTGCTGTGTCCGGCCACGACTACAGCGGCGGCGAACAGTAGAAACAAAATCATAGCGATATATGAAGCACGCCACGGGCCGCCGCGCGTGGTTGCCGCTCTATTTGATCCCACGCCGCGCCAATCTAATGTTTTGCAGTGAATTTTTTTTTCGAACGTAATGTTTAACACAATGCTTATTTCGCATAATCGTTTTTCTACTGATAACATATGTTTTTCTGAAAAGCTATAAAATAAACCTAATTTAACCTATCCTAATCTACCACGAAACAAAAAAACATTTACAAATATATTTCCCGTTTAAGCTGCAGGAAATCTCTGCGGAATGAGCATTATGCGAAACATTAGGTACTTTCGGCCAGATGAGGGTAACCCTGTTTGTATACTTGTCTGCCCATCTCTAGTTATTAATTATTGTCTCAATGTCTATTTTTATCCGTATAAGGCCATGTTCAGATGAGAAGCACTACATTCATTTTATTCAGGCCGTAGTACACATGCCAACGCGCGATGTATGGAGCTAAACAGCAATGTTCGCATTGTTGTGTTCCGGTGTGGGGGTAAGATAGCCGGTGAAATTACTAGCATAGAGGCATTCTATCTTCGTCCTCCGGGTAGGCAAGCACTTGTGACTCCTCTGGTGTTGCAGGTGTTTATGGGCGACGGTAATCGCTTTCCATCAGGCGATACGTTTGCTCGTTTGCCCCCTATGACATAAAAAAAAAAAACGCGCGTTGAGCGCTTGTCATCTGAACATGGCCGAAAATGTATTTTTAGCTTCTTTGTTTGTCCTTTTTTTCAAAAGGCAATGTTATTCAGCAATAAAATAATGGACAAGGTGTATAACTATGTATTTATAAATAGATTTAACAATTAAACTGTAAAATCGTATATGAGGAAACAAATTAACCTCATTTCGTAATATAATTGCCATATTCACACTTATGTCGTACGAGGTAAGCTTCTAATTCGAATAACAATATTTCACCAGGTTCTGATAAGAAATTATAACAACATTGGGTAGGTTGTTATCAGTTCTTTAATTATAGTGTTTGATTTATTAGTACTGTGTGAAATTGAATGCTTATCACCGATAGTGATTTAAGATTTTAGTTCGTTAGTGCCGATTTATAGTAGCATCTTTCTTTTCGGCTAAATCTTTAAAAAAATGTAGTTAATTGGTATTTGTAAGCGTGATTAGCTGAATTGGGTTTTTTATTCCTACACAATTGGTATTGACTAGGTTTCGTCACTGAAAACAATATTCATTTTTGCAAGCAACTTACTCAAATCGCAAAAACTTATTCTTAGGAATTAGGTATGATTATTCCTTGATTTAGATTTCTAGTCAACTGGCCGGAAGCAGCGGCTAAAAGGGAGTTTATTTATTTATTTAATCTTTATTGCACAAAAACTTATCGTACAAAAGGCGCTGTGGAGGACATCCGAGAGGCCTTGCCCCGCAGAGGAACACTGACTTGCTAACTAAAAGTATATTTATTTAACCAAACTTCATTTAAATTAGTTCAGTGGTTATTGATTCTCTATACATTCCATTCCCTTTTCATCCCTTTTAAGTTTATCTGCGATACATACTATCCTGTCCTTTTTCGCGGCTCAAACTATTTCCATAAAAAATTACATCCAAATCAGTTCAGCGGTTTAATTATGAAGAGGTTACAGACAGACAGACAGAGACACTTTCATATTTATAGTATCAGTATGGATATGGGGTAAAACCAGTTACTGCCGTGACCGCACTGGGCGTAACTACGCGGCGGAGCGATGCGACGCGGTTAAAAATTATTTGTATGAAATTGTATGAGATAGAACGCACTACGCAGCAGCGGAACTACGCGGCGCCACATGCAATTCTATACAAAAATATTTGGTCGTGTCGCGTTGTTACGTTTAGTGCGCGCCTTTACATGACAATTGCAATATTTAGTTCCCATTCACTCAGTCCTATCTGTCACTTTTCAGAGATCAACTAAAACGTTGACGTAGCAAACTACAATTTACTCTTATAAAGGGCTTCACTTTTGGATCGCTAGTAACCGGTAAAATGATTCAGATTCAGATTCATTTATTTAATGTGAAAATAACTGTATACATTTGCATTAAATATTCAAAAATATAAGTATTCACATCATGATCGTCAAAATAAAAATATAATAATAAAACTAACTATAACAATGTCAAGCACACGAAATGTTAACCATAATAATAATAATCAATATAATCTCCCAATAAGGATCGTCATCACAACTTTACGTCATTAAACTAAAACAAAGCAAACTATCTATATACACAGAAAATAATAATCAGTCACAATGTCATTGTTATTATGACTAACGAATGAAATAATTTTCAGCCTGAAGCTAGTGTCCAACCAAGGGGGTGTTGTAACCGTCACCAACGGGCAGGGTCACAAGGTCCTCATCACTGCGGAGCCCCTCAAATTCGAGTTCCTGGACCAGGTACTTATTTTACAATTTTTCTTTTTTGGTCGTTGATCTGATCACTTAGTACAAAAACTCCAGATATTTTCTTACAGAACCCTAAATTCGTCATCTGAATACGGTATTTGACTATGGTGAAAAATATTTTTTTTTTTATTGGAGAAAAACTAAAATGAAGACTTTTACTACTGCTTTTTATGACGTCACAAGCCAGTATCGTCATAGGAACTTCATACTAACAAATCGTTTTTGACATTTCATAAAGAGTATTGTTGTTTACAAAAAACAGCATAACTGTTACAATGGCTGTCAACAAGAATTTCCTAATAAAGAGTGGACAGATATGTTGTTGTTGTAAACATCCTTTAATTTGTTTTTACGAAGACTGCGCTAATTCTGTTTACAATGTTGCTTAACTTTTCAGCCTAGGTTCTCTGTAACCAAAATTTGTAATTTTTTAAAATGTATTTTATAATGATTTAATTTGGTAAAAGTAGGTTGATTACACATGGTGGTTGAGTATGTCATAAAATCCAATTAGTTTTATTTACAATTTATTTTTAATTTTAAGACTTTTAGAGCAGTCTAAGTGTAGTTAGTCCCATATAGACATTTGATCCCAATAAAAAATAGAATCGATAGACATCCTTAACCTATTTAGCGCCAAAGACGGCAAATAACGTCGACGGAAAATTGTGCCACTGACGCCAACGACGCCTATTGACGTCAAAATTTCAATGGTCTAAAACATACCGAATAACAAATCACTATCTGTGTTTTTCAATCTCTATTGATTTTGGAGCACTTTTTTTGTTTGGCGTCAGGGGCACGGTGAATTGCTTTATCGCTTGGCGTTCAAAAGGTAAAAAAATACTACACGCCTATTGCGGCGCGGGACGCGGTGGGAACAAATGTCGCCTAGGGAAGATGCCGCGACATCAGAGCGGCGCGAGCGGTGTACAGTCAACCAATTTGATTTCTAGGCCACTATAGAACCTTGTCACAATGACAATGATACGAGATTTCAAGCGGCTTTCATATTGACGTTCACTGTGACAAGGTACGGAATGGCCTAGGAATCAAATTGGTTGACTGTACGTGGCATGGTTGGCGCCCCGCGAAGACCGAAGTCGTGGTAACTCCGTTATAGGAGACCAAAGCCCAAGTATTTATTCTCAAACATGCAATGAACTGTCGTCATAACGTGCGGTATAACAGGCTTCGAAGTATCACGTTTCGGGCGGAACCACTCGAGAGAACTGTAAAGGAATGTCATACAAAAAGAAGCCCTAGGCCGGGATGTTATTATTTTAAACATAGCGTCTGTGTTCATGAGCAGGCAAACAACTTTAGGCTTTACCCGCCAACAAACTGTCCTCAGTTTGGCGGAATATAAATGTTTTACATACCACATAAGTTTTTTATGATTTTTTTTTTTTATTAGCCTATTTGAGTGTCCCACTGCTGGGCAAAGGCCTCTCCTCTTGATTTTCACGACTCCCGATCAGAAGCCTCCTCCGGCCAGCCGTTGAGGAACGTGTCCAAGTCGTCCCGCCATCTCCGCCTAGGCCTGCCCCGCCTGCGCTGCCCATCTTGTGGCACCCACTCAGTGGCCAAGCTAGCCCACCATTCCGGGTGCATGCGGCAGACGTGGCCGGCCCAGTCCCACTTCAGCCTGGCGGTAGCTACTCCAACATCGGAGATTCGCGTTATAGAACGCAGCGTGGTGTTCCGGACGTGGTCGGTCCTTTTAAAGCCTAGAATGCTGCGTTCCATAGCTCGCTGGCAAACCTTCAATTTGGACTTCTGGCTCTCAGTAAGTGACCATGTTTGGGCACCGTAGGTTAGGACGGGCAGGATACACATGTTGACGAGTTTCCGCTTAAGTGACAATGGAAGATTTCCCTTCATTAGCTCCTTCATGGACCAGTAGCTCTTCCAGGCATTTTCGACTCGCCGTTCGATTTCTTTGTCTTGCCTGTTGCCGAAAGACACTAACTGGCCCAAGTATATATACTCGTCAACATAGTGTATAGTCTGCCCATCTACCGCTACCCTACGTTTCGTGCTGTTAGTCATCACTTGAGTCTTGGTGCTGTTCATTCTAAGTCCAACTTGAAGGCTTGCCGAGCTGAGATCTTGGAGCATTAGTTGGAGTTCTGCCGCCGAGGAAGCGAAGAGAACAATATCGTCGGCAAAACGTAGGTTTGATAACCTTTTATTGCCCACGACTATTCCCCTCGCCCCCCACGCCGCCACCAAATTTAAAACAATTTTTTTTTATGATAAATAAAAAAAAAAAAAACTGAATTAATATTTAAGCATTAAATACAAAGATGAATTAATATTGTTTTTGAGTGGCGTATTTTTTATTTCATTGCATATGTTTGAGAAAAGCCTTAGCCGTGAAAAGGGCTTGCCGGCTTCGTATCACTATCCGTCTATAGGTACCTACTCACTCGGCAAGCGCTTCCTTCCCGGCGTCTCCAGTTATAATAAATAATAAATATTAAGGGACAATCATACACAAGTCGACCTAGTCCCAAACTAAGCAAAGCTTGTACTATGGGTACTAGACGACGATATACATAATATATAAATACATATATAGATAACATCCATGACCCAAGAACAAATATTTGCCCCGGCCGGGATTCGAACCCGGGACCGCCGACTCAGTAGGCAGGTGTCTACCAACCGAGCCAAACGCGTCGTCAAAAAACACAGCTTCTATAAAATCATAGAAAAGTCCAGTAATGTACTATTTTAATTTCAGGAGGGCGAAGTGGCTGTGGTTCTCAACGGCAACGCTCAGCTCCTGGTGGAACCTCTGAAGGTGAAAGAGGAGGGCGGTGACGTGAGTGTTTGTCATGTCTTATCGTTGGGTGGAATTTTTTGAGTACTCAACTGAAGTGGGGAACTGCGTGAGACCTGCGCTGTAACGGTGAATCGGACTTGTGTATATAAATAACTAGCTGCGGTGTTACCCGCTCATCCCACGGGAACACTAAATTTATTCGGGATGAAAAGTATCCTATGTGCTTCCCCGGGTCTCAAATTATCTCCATTCCAAATTTCATCTGAGTCGGTTCAGCGGTTTAAGCGTGAAGAGGTAACAGACAGACAGACACACTTTCGCATTTATAATACTAGCTGTGCCCCGCGGTGTTACCCGCTCATCCCAAGGGAACACTAAATTTAATGGGGATGAAAAGTATCCTATGACCTTCCCCGGGACTCAAACTATCTCTATACCAAATGTCATCTAAATGGGTTCACCGGTTTAAACGTGAAGAGGTAACAGACAGACAGACACACTTTCGCATTTATAATATGGATATTAGTATGGATAGTATGGATTAGTATGGATAGTATGGACTAGTCATCATGAAACTAAAACTTATACCGCCTCTAGCAGAGACTGCGACACGCGACTTTTTCTCGCGCGAGATATACTTATCTCTTTTTTTACAGTACTGTGAGAGAGTGACAGATGACGCTATGTCGTGTGGTAAACGGGCTTGTGCGCCTGTAAAAGGAATAATAAACATATATTTTACTCTTCAAACTGAGCCACTTGTTCATCCACTTAAAGTAAAAATACACACACACACAAGTAGCTGAATAAGATTCTTATAAAGTCAAAGTCAAAGTGTTTTACTTTGTAAAACATAGGTGAATATAGTCGGAACAAAAATATAACTTAACTTATGTTTTGCCAGTTGGCGTACAAAAACATCCATTTAGCAGCAAACTATACCATGCAATTAATAACAAATTAATAAGTGATATAGCAAATGGTACTAAAACTGAACATAACACATCGTCGGGGATAGTGCAATACCGCGTAAGTAACAAGTGTAGATACGAATCAATATTCAAACAAATGCTAAGCATTTTATTGAAATGGGAACTTTATCGACAGCTGTTATTTACGCGGTATTGCACTATCCCCGACGACATTTTGGAATTCCTAGCTTCAATATTGGCTAGATCAATTGTTCCACTAAAATCTGAATATATCGGAGACGTGAGCTCCGATTTTCATCACACAAAACTACAAACCATCTAGACAAAACAGGCTTTAGATTTAAAATAAAAGGAAACTTAAATGAGTTCACTCGTATGGGCGCTAAAACACACAGAAAAAGATACATATGTTAAAATTATAACAACCCTGTTTTTTCGTGGGGGTTTAAAAAGACAACGACAATAACAAAAAAGAAACAAGTTTAAAACACCCTGTAGAGTACTATTAATGGAATTAACTTATAATTTACTAACACTGAATTCCATCCAACGCTGCTTATTATGTCGTTATATTGTTATTGCAATGTTTGTCTATCGTTTGAGTGATTTTTATTTTATAATTATCATAGTACTAGGTGGCATCTGTTACTTAACCCTTTGACCGCCAAAGCCGGCAAATCACGTCATCGGGAATTCGTGCCACTGACGCCAACGACCCGCTATTGAAGTCAAAAATTTCAATGGTCAAAAACATGCTAATTCAAACCACTATCTGTGTTTTTCAATCTCTGTTGATTTTGGAGCACTTTTTTTTCTTTTTGGTTTGGCGTCAATGGCACGGTGAATTGCTTTGCCGCTTGGCGCTCGAAAGGTGCACTATTTTTTTTTTCTTAACCATAGTCGGGTAAAAAGTATCGTATAACCTCTTTGGATGTCCATCTATCCCTGTACCAAAATTGGTTAAAAAAAAATCTGCCGTTTGGGCGTGATGAGAGGATAAAGGAAATCATGACCAACAGATGGCGTATAAAAAACAATTGCCGATCCTGCATCACGCTATTGAGATTTTTCCTAAAATCATGACCCACAGAAAACTGATTTTCAATACAAACCTAGAATTGTATAATAGTATAGATAGATGTAGAATATAGTTTTTCAAGTGCTGCAAGTATGACAAAGTCACGTATAGATAACTCTTGGTTTTCTAGTCAAGTGTATCAAGGTCATTGACCTTTGTACACAATACATAGATGTAAATGTGTCTAAGCGCGTGTCTCTTATCTGCTCTTATTTTCAATAACAAAGGATTAGCCTCCAGTGATGTTGCGTTTATCTTTACAATTCAATACAAGTAATAGGGCTAGCATTCAATTTGCATGTTATTAGGGCTGCCATCCGTGTGGGTTTCCTCGGATTTATTCTAATTTGGAGGCCGTTTCGGGGCCGTTCGGGCGGTTTTGAAAAAGTGGACACTTTTTATGTGAATGAAAAATAAATCGATTGTTTTTTGAATAATATTATTTTCGGACACGTCCGGAAAACAAATGCGATTTACGCCAAATGTCCGGGTTTTTTAAACTCGGCGAATTTAGAGATAGTGGCCCTGTATGCTATACATCTTTTTATTCAGTTTTACCTAATTTGTATACATAGTAATAATTGCAAATTGGTTACTACAAAATATTTGCGCCTTGTGGCTTAAAGTTGTTTTTGCATCACCTATTCAATTCAAACGTGTGTTACTCCGCTACGTAAAGGTTGTCAGGAAGAGATCGCAATTTAGTGATAAATCTTCATACAACAGATTTGCGAAGGATGAAGCCGCTTTTGGTGCGTGTCTACTAGGGCTTCAGATATCCGTGTTAAGGTACAATTTAAATTTTCTAAGCTAAGCTGATCCACTAAGAACTGAATACCATTGAGTTTTAACCACAAATTAAGATAGCGAGCTCGTAGTAAAAGCAGATTGTAACCACCTTGGAAGGTTAATATAGATTATCGACTCTATTTCCTTGGACATTAGACAACAAAATACACTAACAGAATAATAATAATAATAATAATAATATCTTTATTTCGGAATAAGTATCCATAGATTGTTAGTAACAAGTAGCTTAGAAATAGGTTAGTAACACAATTATGTTTACACAATTTTACAATTTAACAATACAGTCGTTATATAACATATCGAGCGACACTTTTTATTTGTTTTACCCAAAACATTAATATGGGACAATCAAACCTAGCCGCGATGGCGTTCAGGATGCTGTTAGAGCTTTGCCTAACCCGAGTCAATAGAGAGACAATCTTTTTTCTTATTATGGCTTGAAAACTGTCGACTCTGGCCTCAGCAAACATACCAGACGCACTGCACCATCTGGGCAACCCCAACAGCATCCTAAATGCATTGTTATACTGTATACGAAGGGTGTTATAGGCTCGTTTCGTATACTTAACCCACAAGCTGCTCGAGTAGAAGGATTGGCTATACGCCTTGAACAAAGTCACCTTTACGTCGGTAGAGCATCGAGCAAACCTGCGGGCCAGCATATTACTCCGAACTGCCAACGCCCTTCGCTCTCTCTCTATATCCTGGTCATCTTTTAACGAGTCCGTTAATATGTGACCAAGATATTTCACTTTATCTGTAACATTCAAGGCTACGTTGTTTAACAGAATTGGAGGTACATAATAAGGCTTTATATTACCCGCCTTAAACACCACAACCTCACTCTTTTTTGCGTTGTATTGCAGACCATGAGACAAAGCGTACGACTCGCAGGTCGTAAGAAGCTGTTCAAGCGCACTGATTGAGGGACTGAGAAGGACCATATCATCAGCATAGCTGATGTTATTGACACAGGTAGCGCCCACATAACATCCAGCGTGCATCCCACTCAGTCTCTCAATCAGCTCGTTGACGTATAAATTAAACAACTTAGGAGAGGTAATTCCTCCCTGTCTTACGCCGCACTCCAGTTTGTACTCTTTAGACAAACCATTAGCCCATCTCACCTGGTTTATCCATAATGGTGATCATAACTTTTTTGGAATTTTACAACCGCCCGACTCTCCATAAGAACGTATTTACTTGAAAAAGGACTATGAACTCTCAGCATCAACCATTTTAAACCTGTTCAACAAGGAATATGGTTGAAAATTCAATATCCACGCAATGTAGTTCTAACCTTGTTTGTAAGTAACTGGTTGGCGCTTACGAGAACAATAGCAGATAGGATTGTATTAGAAACAATGCTATTGTGAAGGCAGGTAAGTGGATGAGCTTAGTTTAAAAAAATTGTACTATACACGCGGAACTGTAGCTCCGTGTTCTTAGCACCGGCGGTCCTAAGATCCCGAACTACACGGTCACGCCAACGATACGTAGCCGTGTCTGCGTTCGGCTCCGGATCGGCGGATCTCGGCTCCGGTCGGGTATTGAATGAAAGCTTGTTAAACTGACACTTATAATATTGTATGTTTGTAGTTTATTTCTATTTGAATCAAACTAAAGGTAAATTTATTTATTAAAAAAACATTCTAATTAAGTGGTAAAACAACTTAAAAACCTAAAACCTACACTAACCTAACTCTAGCCAAGGTCGGTCATTGGTGGAAATGATCCCAAGATGCTGGCGGCGTTTCCCCGCTGCACAGCAATACTGAGCCTTTCTCCGAGAAACGCGCCAGCTCTGGGATCACAGGTAGTTCGTATTAGTTTTTTTTAGGGAATCAAACAAGTTGTGAGCGGCTGGGCCCCATGGGCCTAGAGTATCTACCGCAAATGGCACGAAAATATAGTTGTCACTTAAACACATATATTTTCGGCGTTTAGCCGCCTCCGCGTTTGTGGCCGCCCCACCTGGATTTTGGCACGTTGTTGCAATGTGTGACGGTGCCAAAGGGTCCACACAGGAGTCCCACACTAAAACTTGAGTTATATTTTTGCAATGATTCCAGATTTTTCTATTTAAGTAATTATTGGCATTATTCTGTTTTCTATATAACCAGCCATTATGATTTTAGACAGCGTCAGACATAGATTGTTCACTAAACGTCACGGACGGGGACGAAACTCAGTGGCTAACCAAAACTGGCTTCTTCAAGCGCTGACTAGGTTTCTAGGCGTATTTATTTTAAATTTAAATCCAACTTGAGTGTTATCCAAATCCCTTATTTTTAGACTGGGAGGTGCCCGCAACCTCGTACGCGTATTTTTTTATACCGTAGTTTATTAAAAAATATCCTATAACCATCTTTAGATGTTCAGTTAGCTATCCCTGTACCGAAGTAGGTTAAAATTGTCCAGCCGTTATGACGTGATGCGAGGATAAAAGAAATGATGCACAACAGATCGCCCATAAAAAACAAAAGACGACCCTGCATCACGCTATTAAGATTTTTCCTGAAATCATGACCCCTCTACTAAATATGATCCGGATAAAGCGAGTCCGGCAATCCCTGTTCTGGCCGAGAATTGTATACATGGTGCTTTCCTCAAACGATGCGAGGAAATACTATCAGAAAACTGATTTCCAATACAAATCTAGGATTTAATAATAGTGTAGATGTTATCAAGTTCATCACTGGCCGCTTGGCACACTCTTCAGATAGTCATTGATCTTGCCCGTTATCTTTTTACGTGACTGGATAGCGTCTCACTATCGACCTCTTACGATTACACAGACATTTGTTTACGTTATTCTAAATATTTCCAACGTCAATGTTTTGGGATCTTTTGTAAAGTAAATATACCAGGTGATCAATCGAAATGGGTCATTAGGATGAAGTCACAGACAATAATAAATAGGGAAATTTGTTCTTAGGAACTATCGATTTTAGATTTAATAAAAACTGTATTATTATTTGCTTATAAATCTCATACATTCTTAATAACACGGTATAAATCACCGTAAATAATGTTACAATACGACATGCGGTTGCAGAATGTTAACCGTATATCAATTTAATGGTAATTATGTTGTGAAGTGCTCGAGTGGAGACCTCTGACCACCAAGCGCAGCGTGGGACGTCCACCTACAAGATGGACAGATGACCTTATAAAGGTCGCCGGAAGGCGCTGGATGCAGGTCGCTTCCAACCGGTATATATGACCATAGTTATGCAGAAAGCGACCAAAGATTTTTTTTCATAATGCAAAAAGCGACCAAACTCATTCATTGTTTAAGACTTAACCCAACAAACAAAATAACCTTATAAAATTAAATCTATAAGGACTAAAGTCTCATAGTTGTTTTAAAATGGCATTCATTACAACAATGTACCTTTTAACGGCTTTTTATAAGACAATTTGGCTAAAATTGCCTTTATTCTTATAATTTGGTTATGTTAACGTTAATAAAACCAATTAATATGCCTACAATAAGGGTTAATTTTTTTATATTCTTATAGAAGCTAGCTACATTGCGTTTTAGCTGTATAATATTGAAAGCCTTGTAATGGCGTTTTATATGGCCAATCATTCTTATAAAAGTAATGCACAAGGTACCTATAAAGCTTTTCGGCTTATAGGAGCTTTTTATAAGATGTTTACCCAACGAATGAATTATAGCATTTTATATAGTCTTAATAAGAATTAAAGCAATCCATATTCACTTATATAATACTAATAAGGGCTATGTTCTCTATAGTGTTATATTAAAAGGTTTTATATGGTTACGCCTAATACTTTTGTAAATCTACAAAATGACCAATCTGGTACCGAGGTAGCAGCCGGTGGTTCCGTAGAAGATTATTTTATGGAACATGAGAGTGAGCAGGAAAGCACTGAGGAATACATTTGTAGCGGCAGTGACAGTGATACAGACATATCGTCAAATGAGGAATTGAAAAAACTTCGAAATAAAGTAGTAATTAATAAAAAATGGCGGGGTTATTTGTAAACCGCGCTTGACATCTACTACTGCGCATGTGCAAAAGCATTTTTTTAATATTCGTCTAATGTCAAAATGGCACAAGCGCGTGTACATTCAGCCAAATGTATTTAATGAATAACGATTTTAAGTTCGTTTATTAATCAAATTTTATATCTAATGTAATTAATGACGTGTTAAATGAATGAATTAATGAAGTATTTGGTTTTATTGTACTTTTATATGTAATAATAATCGGTATTTGACTAATTCATCAAACTTTTTTAAATATTAAATACTTACTCGTCCGATTAATAATAAGTGTTACGGATTACAATATTCGCATTCATCTGCAATAAATCGGTCGTATATCAAATACGCTTTACAATTTTGACAGAAAATTAAAGTGAATTGTTGCAAAACTTCTATATATTCACGACATATGACAAAGTGTGATGGTAAATTTGGATGAGTCGGATATCTACTTACTTAGTTACTTACCTAGTAGATAAGGGACTTCACTTGTGAGAAAGGAACCCTAACGACATATAAAATGGCGAATCATAAGCAACACCTATTGCTAATGATAGATTTTTAATCTCATAGTGTATTTGTAGATGATGTGCAAATTTCTTTCGCTCTTATAAAGGCCTTTTATAAAACATGACTAAATAATTAACCACATTTTCAGTACAAAACCGCAATAATACAAAGGCGCGTTGATAAAACATCATGTTTTATACCATAATCTATCACAAATTTAAATTCCCACACAGTTTTCACTATAGATTCGGGTACCCTAACATAGAATAAAAAAATAACTTAGGTACCGTTTACAAGATGTTGACTAATTATTTTTCGTCAAACTATTACAAAAAAGAAAATAAACTTATTGCACAGTCATAAACATACAGTTATAAGAGCCAAATACCTTATTAGGGGCATTTGTTTTGCCGTTATGAATTTTACGCCCTTAAATCGGACTATAACAAAACGCGTATAAGGACGATCGCCCTTATAAACGCTTTAAATATAGTTCTTATAAGTATATTAACCTTTTTAGTGCATTTTCCATGCCATTATAAGTTTGACTACCTTGTTGCTTTTCACAATAAAGCACTTACAAGATAAATAAAGCAAATAATAAAGCAACTATAAGTTGAGTATAAGGTTATTGTATTTATAATTTGTGCCCAAATCCACCCTTATTAGCGATAATATGGCCTTTACAAGAATAATATTTTTGGCTATATAAGCCACTACAAGAGGATTTTTTGTTTGTTGGGAAGTCACTTTGACAAAAAAATCTACGCTGGTCGCTTTCTGCATAACTATGGTCATATGGAAGTCCAAAGGGGACGCCTATGTTCAGCAGTGAACGTCCTATGGCTGAGATGATGATGTTGTGAAACAAGATGAAATTTTCCAATTTGGCATATCTTTCGGTATGACTTGACATGAGATTAGTATCCTTACCATGAGTTTACAGTGACTGTACTAGTGACTGCGTAAACGGTTTGTATGGAGAATTGTAGTTCTACAAAGTAAACGCTAGGGGGCACTGTACTATTCTCCGTACAAATAATATACGCTATCGCTAGTGAGTACGGTCACTTTAAGTCATGGTAAGGGTATAGAGCTGTGTCGGGCTGGCGTGAAAATTGTATTGTTTTGGTTAGCATTGTAGACTAACAAGCTGCGGTTTTGCCACAGACAACCCCCACTAGACGGATCATGTAAGGCGACCCGCGCGCACCAACCATATGGTACGGCAGAACATTAAAGTATCAACACGGCGGCCACCGTTTAGTTGCGTCCTTGTTTGTGAGCCATGCGTACGTCAACGACAAAAGAAATTAAATAAATAACATGGTAAATTGTAGTGTTAAGTAGTGTAGAGAGACCTCGTAAACATGGACGCAACTAAACGGTGGCCGCCGTGTTGATACTTTAATGTTCTGCCGTACCATATCGTTGGTGCGCGCGGGTCGCCTTACATGCTCCGTCTAGTGGGGGTTGTCTGTGGGTTTTGCCCTACGATAGTGGCGCTATACAAATAACTTTCATATATATGTACCAATAATGTGCATACGTCATACGAGTATATTTGAAAGATGTTGTAAGATGTGAATATTAACGTGAGAGGTTGCTAAGGTGTAAAAGCTTTCAAATAAATTATGCAAAGATCGACACACAAAGCATAAGGAAAAAATCGAATTCGATCTAGCGTTAGGATGGTGGAGAGATTAACACGTTGGACCGGTAATCCACAGGTACCGGGTTCGATTCCCGGTATCTTCCGCCATGTTACGCATTTCAATTTTTCAAATCTTTGTATCAATGCTTCAATACCACATTCTTGTTACAATAATAATTAAATGCCATCCACAGCAGTCTACTCTAAGCCGACCACCAAAAGCCAGTTTCTAAGTATAAAAAAAATGTTATCATACTACTTCCATGGTTTCCGATATTGATAACATAGACGAAGCCGTGAGTAAAATCAAAGACTATATACCCCCTAGACCGATATTCTTCATACTACGCACCGTACTCCGTTTGTTACTATCGTTCTACATCGCTAGATGCCGCTAAGGGTATCAATTCATTCAAAAGTCGACATTTTTCAATTTCTACGGTACGGTACGCTTAAGCGTGAAGTAACACAGTCGTCAAGCGTTCAACGACATTCCAACTTCCAAGTGACAGTAAAAAGTGAATAGATGACGTTAGGTGCGATGTTTGTTTACTACGTTCCGTTTCGTCTCATTTCACTTTTCGTCTCATTTCACTATTTGTGTATGTTTTATTTAAACATAAAAATTACTTACATCCTAATCCTAATAATATTATAAACGTGAAAGTTTGGATGGATGTATGTATGTACGTTTCACTTAATCTCAAAAAACTACTGGACGTATTATGATGAAACTTTCGAGTTATGTACCTTACCTTACCTGCCTGAAGGTAGAATACGTAACGATTCTGACTTCACGCCTACCATAGTTTAGTTTAGGTGCTGTAATTTTAGCCAATTTGATAATAGGCAAAATAATTCTTAGGGCAATTCATGTTAGGAATATTATGCTTTAGGTAATTAGATTTTAGTTATCAATATTAGGACAAACTTGATTTAGGACTTTAAGAGAGTATGCGCAAAAATTATTAGGACAAACGAGTAGTCGAGTAGTATGCCATTCAACAGTATGCCAAACTTTCTCGGCCAAACATTTTTAGGACAAAAAACGTTATGCGATACGACAGGCACCCGAAATTTATCTATACAAAAACTAACAGAACTAACGACAGTGATAATTCAATAAAACCACAATTTTATAAACGTTTTTTTTATATTACTTTTAACAAAAACAAAACGAACGAATATATTTTCGCAGGCCGCCTGCATGTAGGCAATTTCTAATTGTTCTAGGGTAAATGTCAAACATTTCCGCAAATCGTCCCTTTGGCGTAAAGCCGTTTTGTCGTCGGCGTTGGTCTTGGGCCATGGCAAACGGACGATGCAATGGTTACTTTGCTTTGCAGTAGATCAATAAGGTTTCCTTCAACATTATATCGCCGTACCCAACGTCAAACTGTGTCCCTGCTAGCATTGAGCCGACGCGTGATCTCATAAATCCGTATTCCTTCCTGGTGTAACTCCACTCTTTGAGCTCTTCATTGTTTTCAGTCATTATCATTATCTCTTAATAGTTCACGGTTAGCGGCAAGCATTTTATTTTTCATATTAATAACGTTGCTGAAAATTATTTTACGATTTTCTCGATTGACACTGACATATGTTCCTAATTAGAAATTAAAAGCAAATGATAACCTTTCGCGAGGAGGTTTTTTGTAAAATGAAGTGACAAATAATAATATTGACATTTCAATACTATTATTGAAATATAATTTTCGACCTTAATGCATTGCGAATGTCTAACGACATTGTAACGAAATGGGTAGGAAATGAAATTCCTTGACTGTACAAAACTTATCTAACAAATATTACGTTACTGACTGTTTGTTAGTGGGAAATGTCGCATGACAATTCGGGCGTAACTTATTTTGTCCATTACATCAGTGCACCAACGCCATCTAGCTATTTTGTGTAGCAAAAATTGGCGAGCCCGCAAGCAACCTTGAGCTATCCAGAGGTAGTGCCATCTATTTTAATACGATCAAACCACGTTTTTGAAGAGTAAAAAATATAATCCTTAAAAATTGTGTATTTAAGTTATATTATCGTATTAAAATAAAGCAGTAATGCGTTTGATTTCCAAAAATCAAAAATCACTTAAAAATGTTGGTGAAAAATAACATTTTTGTCACTTCCAGGCTACGAAGCAGCGCCATCTAGTTTTTATACCGAATTTTGAGCTTTAACAGAGTTACGTTTTTTTGTATGAGAACATATGTCTAGGGGGTATATAGTCTTTGGTAAAATCTAGTAGTTAGAAGAGAGATAAAACAAATAGTTACTAGATTAATCATGTTTATAGGTTATTAATTGACGCGACCGGGCCAGGGGCCAAAAGGTGAATACGTGTGGAATCGTAAACTGTATTTGTGTTTGTGACCGTTTATGATATAATTTATAATTCTAGTTCATGATATATTTGGATAATAGTATATTACCGCAGAGGTCGCAAACTAAAGGGTTGGTGAACGAGATTGGGATAGACGATAGAACAAGTCTTGCAATCCCTGTTCCGGACGAGGATTGTATACATAGTGTTTTCCTCAAACGATGCGAGGAAATATTACAATAAAACAAATAGAAGATAATTATGAAAATAATATTTTATTATGAAAATTCCGTCCACCTTCGCTTTAGTTTTCTTAGTCTTGTTGTTACATTTTCAATGTTTTTTGATTGTTTTGTTCCTTATTCGGTCAACACGCTTCTTTCCATTGTTGTCTAACAGGTTTCCAGTTTCCTATTTTGTGATTTAGTGCTCAAGTTTGGCAGCCAACCAAAACTCACTAGGTAACAAATACGTACATAAAACAAAGCTCGCATCTCAGTATCAATCTACAAACAAGATACGAGGTATTGAAGAGTAGTGACAGGAATTTTAATGAGTTTCGGTTGTCACCAGGCGATATTTTAAAATTGGGAGTATGCAGGTGTTATTATTATTAATGAATTTACTTGTATACTATTATAAAATTCTGGATTTGTATTAAAAATCAGTTTTCTATGGAGAGTGGTCGTGATTTAAGGAAAAATCTTAATAGCGTGATGCAGGATCGTCATCTGTTTTCATAATTTCCTTTGTCCTCGCATCACGCCGATACGGCTGGGCAAATTTTAACCAATTTCGGTACAGGGGTAGCTGGACATCCAAAGATGGTTACAGGATAGTTTTTACCCGACTACGGTAAAAAAAATACGCGTAGGTAGTTGCGGGTACCTCCTAAAGCCGAGTTCATAGTTAGGCGTACTAATTTGACAGTTGCACACGAATGTTGCCACTGTTTCGCCAGTGATGTTAATATCGATATTTTTATACACACATTATTGTGTTTGAAATCAAACTAATCATATCATTACACAAAATAATAATAATTCAAAAAAACCGGTTGGTATTAAAAATACTTCCCTACCTTGAACGAACTTCATTGTGGGACATCACTAAGTATAAGCTGTTCGCCATTTTGTTTTGTTGAGAGTTCCATGTGTCAGTCCCATCCTTCCTATGTGTGATAGTGATAGTTATGGTGACGATTACTTGATAAAATACAAATTTATAGTAGGCACAAGGTTATATTGACATATACATATGTATCGACATGAACCAATCACATTTTTTTTTCTATGTTAGGCAACATTTTCAGCTGTCAAGTTAGTTCGCCTGAGCGTGAGTTTAGTAATGTAATATGATTCAGGATGACGAGAGCAACAGGGGCGAGAATTTCAAGTCCCACCACGACAGCAAGCCGCGCGGCAACGAGGCCGTGTCTCTCGACATCACCTTCCCTGACGCCGACCATGTCTACGGTAAGCGATTTAACTTTTGAGCATGTTATTTAACTATCGGCCGACATTAAATTCATTAAAGTATGCAAATTTTAATCAATGTTGTCTTATGACGTTATCACGTAAAATTTCCTCCGTAAACTGATTTTACAGACAACCATTTTTTTTTGTACCAGGTATCCCCGAGCACACGGATAAGTTTGCGCTCCGCACTACCAGTGGTGGCGAGCCCTACCGCCTGTTCAACCTGGACGTGTTCGAGTATGAACTGGACAGCCGTATGGCTATATATGGCGCCGTTCCCGTTATGTATGCGCACGGGTGAGTTAAAGAGTTCACATGTTTAAAAGGTCTTATTCCTTTTTTTTTTTTTTTTTTTTCGTATTATGACAAATATATTGATAATTTCAACCAACTTTTTGAAGTGAATAACACTTTTGCGTGAGTTTTAGAAAGTAACATAGCTATTTCATGCTTTCATTGCGTGCAGTCGAAAATAAGTTTACAAAACCAGTTTTCGGTGTGAATTTTGTCAATTTAGAGTACTTTTGAAACAAAAACTATCAATGAAAAATTCAAACTGTAAGTTTCAAATCGTAATGGCGCTGTTCTAAGTAGTAACATTGATAATTAAGTTACGAAACATGTTTGATCATTGTAAGAGACAAATGTCTAAATCAACAGCATTCTTGAACGGATAAGATCATCCATCCAATCCAATCCAATTAAAAATTCTTACATTACCCTCAATTTATAATATGGAAGCGGCACTTTTTGTTAGGACGCACTCTAATTTGTTTACCAAAAAAGTAGTGAAATCTGAAAGACGAAACAAAACAACTAAACTAGAACTACCAGTTACAAAATTAGAGATGTATAAAAAAGGCCCTTATTACCGATGCATACTAGTTGTAAACAAATTGCCAGCGATACTCAGAGATGAACCGAAAGACACTGTATTTAAAAGGGAATTAAAAAGCTATTAATTAATAAATGTTATTACTCCGTAGATGAATACCTAAACGACGAATCTTTGCCAAAGTAAAATTATACAGTTCATGTTAAATGTGATAAGATAATAAATATATTAATAATGTTAAATTATAATCTATGATAAACCTACAATTATGTAATAAATAATGTAATAATATAATGTAATAATGTGGAATGATATTTATGCGATATTATTGTAACAAAATTTTATTTATTTATTCTAATAATCTAAATCGAATTTGTACCTAATTATACACCCACCACTAAGTAAATTGCTGTGCCCTGACAGGGTTCATGTTATGGACTTAATCATATTAAATGTAACATCTTATTGTACAACATGATAATGCAATAAAGAATTATGAATTAAGGAGTCTTAAACAGAATCCTTATTGAACTAATCAGAAAGTTCACATATACAAGGTACCAAGGGTCAACAATTTCTAAATTCTAAGTGTTTATGAGACTATTCAAAGTCAAAATCTTTTCTACAAGATTTTGAATTCTTCATAATTTATATTTATATCCAGTTTTAGTAGCATTTTCTATATCACTAATTGAATGAAGATCTCATGATGACCTACTTGTGTCGGTGTACAATTTTTTTAATTTAGGATATCCGTTAGCCTTTAGTCTGGGCATTCAGAAGGTCATATCGGAGCTGCAGGCTCCTTTGAATATCTGGTACCTTGACGACGGAACTCTCGGAGGAAAGCCTGAGGTGGTCTTGCAAGACCTTAATATAATCCTTCCTCGTTTTAAGGAGCTGGGTCTGGAGGTAAACAGTGCCAAGTGCGAATTCTTCCCTTGCAGTACCGCATCTTGCGAGTCCTTCGCGTCATTTAATACTTTGTTTCCCGGCCTCAGGATGTTATCGGCGCAAACGTTTAACCTCTTAGGGTCTCCTATTTTCCCAGAAGCTATTTCTGATGCCTTTGCGTTAAGGAGGCGGCTTCTTCTGACAGCGGGGACGAGACTTAAAGATCTCTCGGCTCACGTAGCTCTCACATTGTTACGGTCGTGTTTTGCAGTTCCCAAGCTCACTTACTTTTTGCGCACTGTGCCGGCTTGGTTGCACCCCGGTGATGTCGACTCCTTTGACTCTGTGTTGAGGGAGACAACAGAGTCTATATTGAATGTTTCCCTCAATTCGGATCAATGGGATCTTGCGTCTCTCCCTATTCGCAGTGGTGGCTTAGGGATCCGGCGCGCACGGGACGTCAGCCTTCCGGCTTTCTTGGCATCGGCGTGTGGGGTTGTGGACCTTGTGACTGATATATTGTCCGTTGAAGGTGATAAGGCAACCATACCGTATGCGTCTGATGCCCAGGATGCTTGGATGGCTCTTAACCCAAATAGCAGTGCGCCTGAAAGACCAGACCGCCAGCGCTTGTGGGACGATGCAGGGGTGACGCGGGTACTGCGCTCTCTTGTCGATGGCGCAAAGGGAGCGGACAGGGCAAGATTGAAGGCCGTGTCGGAGTCGGAGTCTGGGGCTTGGTTACATGCGTTTCCCTCCCCCCACCTAGGCACTCTGCTCGACGACGACTCGTTGCGGGTGGCTGTGGCTCTCCGCCTGGGCTGCGATGTTTGTGAACCACATTTATGCATCTGCGGTACCATGGTGGAGAGCAACGGGCACCATGCGTTGAGTTGCTGTCGTTGTGCGGGGAGATTTTCGCGTCATCACGCTCTGAACGACATCGTCCGGAGGGCGCTGGTATCAGCCAACATACCATGTGTGCTGGAGCCTTCAGGGTTGAGCAGGACGGATGGGAAAAGGCCTGATGGTTTGACCTTGGTGCCGTGGCAGAAGGGCAAGTGTCTGTTGTGGGACGCAACATGTGTCAGCACTTTCGCTGCCTCGCACCTGGGTCGCACCATCAGAGCGGCCGGAGCTGCAGCCGAGACGGCTGCTCTCAGAAAGCGGGACAAATATTCCGCTTTGAAAAATTATTTATTTGTCCCGCTCGCGGTGGAGACGACTGGCTGCTGGTGTTCAGAAGCTAGAACGTTTTTGGCGGAAGTCGGGCGCCGTTTGCGAGAGAGAGGTCATGACCCCCGTGCCGGGTCGTTCCTGCTGCAAAGGTTGTCGATCGCGATTCAACGCGGTAATGCAGCGAGCGTGATGGGCACCTTTGCACCCGGAATGACTCGGGGCGGGTTATTTGACTAAACAGTGTTGTATTTGTGTATATTATGTTTAGTTAAGTGGTTATTATTTTGTAATTTGACATTTTTAATGATTTTTGAATAAATACTATTTTATTAATTTTGAATTAACTGGAATTTAGGATATTTATTTTTATTTATTGGACCTTCAACAATAAGTACACTTTTACACTTTTTTACACAATTAAAGATTTAAAACTAAGTATCTTATTACTTACAGAAGGACACCGCATGCACTAATAAGCAGTAATCATTATAACTAACTTATAATTAAGATAAATTGTTACTTGCTCTTTATTGTAACTTTAACTAAACTTATATTATAAAATACACTTAAATTAAAATTGTATAGACAATCTACTGTATTTTGCTTACATTATGTCATATGTCGACAGATCCAAACGCACGTCGGGCGTGTTCTGGCACAACTCTGCGGAGACGTGGGTGGACGTCGTCAACCACGCCGAGGGCACCGTGGTGGCGTCGCTCGTCAACCTGGTCACCGGCGGCCAGAAGCGGCAGGTGGACGCCAGGTAAACGCTGTTCTGCAGATATATGGATCTCGTAGTTCATCAATATTGTGGACAGAGTAATATTTATTTATTTAATCCACAGGCAGCTTCTGATGCGTGCATATCACTATTAACTTGTGTTTTGTGTTTGTAAATGTTTGTCTAGTCTATTTTTGAAAGAGTTCACTGAGGGTGCACTAATCACGGATTCGGGTAAACTGTTCCACACTAATACGTAGGGCTAGGGATAATAAGTAGGGCTTTTGATATACGTGTTACACGCGGAAACGTAGCTCCGTGTTCTTAGCACCTAAGATCCCGTTCTACACGGACACGTTAAAGATACGTAGTTTGCATTCGACTACGGATCGGCGGATCTCGGCTCCGCTCGGGTATTGAATGAAAGCTTGTCGAACCGACAACGTCAAGGACGAATCGGATCGGCGTGTAATTAAAAAACTTAAAATGCATTTCCGTGTAACACGGAGCTACGTATCTAATTACACGGAACCTAATTACGTGTTACCCGGCAATGGAGATCCGGCTACGGGTACTCGAGACACGAACACGACCGCGAGCCCTAGTAATCATCATCCTCCTAGCCTATGTCCCATTTTTAGGGTTCCGTAGCAAAATGGCAAAAAACGGAACCCTTATAGATTCATGTCTGTCCGTCTGTCCGTCCGTATGTCACAGCCATTTTTTTCCGAAACTATAAGAGCTATACTGTTGAAACTTGGTAGGTAGATGTATTCTGTGAACCGCATTAAGATTTTGATGCAAAAATAAAAAAATAATAATAAATATTGGGGGCTCCCCATACTTAGAACTGAAACTCAAAAATTTTTTTTTCATCAATCACATACGTGTGAGGTATCTATGGATAGGTCTTCAAAAATGATATCGAGGTTTCTAAAATATTTTGTTTCTAAACCGAATAGTTTGCGTGACAGACGCTTCCAAAGTGGAAAAAAGTTGGTCCCCCCCCTCTAACTTCTAAAATAAGAAAATGAAAAATCTAAAAAAAACGTATGATGTACATTACTATAAAAACTACCAACGAAAATTGTTTTGAACGAGATCTAGTAAGTAGTTTTTTTTAATATTTTAATACCTAACTTTGCACCTAATTTATATGGGGCGCTATACATACCAGGTGCAAACTTAACCACTTAGGGATGGAAAGTGTTTGTACGGAACCCTCGGTGCGCGAATCCGACTCGCACTTGGCCGGTTTTTTTGAGAATGAATTCTCAATCGGGGTCGGCTACCTAAATCCCAAGATGTGGCGGGCACTAGTTTTTACGCAAGCGACTGCCATCTGACCTTCCAACCCAGAGGGGAAACTAGGCCTTATTGGGCTTAGGTGGTTTCCTCACGATGTTTTCCTTCACTGAAAAGCGAGTGGTAAATATCAAATGACATTCCGTACATAAGTTCCGAAAAACTCATTGGTACGGGCCGGGTTCGAACCCGCGACCTCCGGATTGAAAGTCGCATGCCCTAACCACTAGGCTACCACCGCTTACTACCTACCGCGAGCCCTAGTAATATGACGATTAAAACGCTCAAAGAATGTCCAATCTTTTCTAGACCAGTCAGTGATCAAAAACATTTACTTATGAAGTATATAATTTTCAACAGACTCCAAGAAGCGAGCAGGTTCTTGATTCGTATGTTTTTTTGTATGTATGTTGTGCGATTATTCCACCAATTACCAAAACTTAACGGTTCTGACAGGATTCGAACCTACGTCCCCGACGGCTTTCCGGGCCAACACGGGCGTCCTACCGACTGATGCCAGAGCCATTGAATTTTTCAACCAGTTGCTTCTACATACCTTATGTTGGCATCGTAGCGCTTTAATTTTTCGCTTCATTGCAAACCTTTGGTTTACGTTAGCAGACGTTACTGATCATACTTAAAAAGTGGTCCCACATAAATTGTACCGAAATCGATAAAGCGATTTAATCAACAAAAAACGAAAATGTATACCCATTTCTCTCATTGAAGTTTATAAATAATGACACAAAGGTAAATTAAGAAAGAAAAATTGAATGCGATCTACTACAATCGAAGCGGGGTTTGAACCCGCGACCTCTGCGTTTCCGGCGCATTGCTCTCCCAACTGAGCTATCCGATCGCTACGTCAATCACACCAAATCTTTCATCCCTTAATCCTTTACGCTACTGGAGCACCCTCTGCGTCATATATGTTTTTGAAATGCTTATTGCGCATTAGCCATACCCTAGGATGTGCGTTTTACACGCACGATCCCCAATCCCCACCGCTTTACAGCAAGTGTGAAGACTGCGAGAGAGATGGCGCTGTTCTAAATATTTGTATAGAATCTTTGAAGTTTGTTATGGTATGTGATAAAAGTGATGATGTTTTGTCAGGTTTATAAGCGAGTCTGGCGTCGTGGACGTGTTCGTGCTGCTCGGCAACCGGCCCAAGGACGTGTTCCGGCAGTACACCCGCCTCACCGGCGTCGCGCCGCTGCCGCCCGTGAGTATCGTGACTAAATCAATCTATGTCTTAAATAATTTATATCTTTAAATACACTTCTAATATGTTTTCATCGAGAACTACTTATAGTTAAGTTCATATTACTGTAATTGTTAAGTACTTATCCTTTACTAGCGACCCGCCCCAGCTTCGCACGGGTGCAATGCTGATAAATTATGCATGTATTATACATATAAACATCAAAATCCGTTGCGTAGTTTAAAAGATTTAAGCATACAACGGGACATAGGGACAGAGAAAGCGACTTTGTTGAGTTTCTTTCGGCGTTTCTTCTCAACAGTGGTCTCCTCTTGTGAAATGCCGGTAGACTCAGACATGTAAAAGTGCCCTTGTGGCCTACTTGCAGAATAAAGTTCATTATTTAATTATGCAAATGAAAAATAAATACTAATTTACCCAAATTGTAGCGGGTCTATACCGATATTCCTTATTTACCTTCATAATCTTTAATCGAAAATGTAAATATACGTATCAGCGCATTTGTTTACACAGCCAACTGACGTCATCACGATAGAGCAATATGGCGTCCACTGCGTCCAGCGTTTTTGTCAAATTACGAACGGATTTTCAATATGATATTATATGCGTTTTTATGCCATTTATCTATTAAATAGAAATGCATCTTGCACCTGACACTTTTCAAAAATGTAAATGTATGTAATACAATGTAAAATGCTTGTCCAACAGAAATTCTCGATAGCGTACCACCAATGTCGCTGGAACTACGTGGACGAGAACGACGTGCGACAGGTCGACGACAATTTTGATGTTCACGACATCCCCATGGACGCTATCTGGCTCGACATTGAATACACCGACGGAAAGAAGTGAGTGCCACAACAATAGTCTCATCATCATCCTCCTAGCCTTTGTCCCATTTTTTGAGAATGAATTCTCAATCGGGGTCGGCTACCTAAATCCCAAGATGTGGCGTAGGCACTAGTTTTTACGCAAGCGACTGCCATCTGACCTTCCAACCCAGAGGGGAAACTAGGCCTTATTGGCCTTAGGTGGTTTCCTCACGATGTTTTCCTTCACCGAAAAGCGAGTGGTAAATATCAAATGACATTCCGTGCATAAGTTCCGAAAAACTCATTGGTACGGGCCGGGTTCGAACCCGCGACCTCCGGATTGAAAGTCGCATGCCCTAACCACTAGGCTACCACCGCTCCTTAGTGACACAACAATAGTATGTAGATTAAATGCAACAACATCTCTTGCTAGTGTAATCTTGTATATTTCTCTTTTTATGTATAATTTACGAAAAAATTACTTACTGTTGTGTTTCTTTCGGCTTTCTTCTCAACAGCGGTCTCCTCTTGTGAAAGGCCGGTAGATTCAGATTTCGACATGTGAATGTGAAAGGCCGGTAAATTCAGATTTTGACATGTGAATGTGAAAGGCCGGTAGATTCAGATTTCGACATGTGAATGTGAAAGGCCGGTAGATTCAGATTTCGACATGTGAATGTGAAAGGCCGGTAAATTCAGATTTTGACATGTGAATGTGAAAGGCCGGTAGATTCAGATTTCGACATGTGAATGTGAAAGGCCGGTAGATTCAGATTTCGACATGTGAATGTGAAAGGCCGGTAGATTCAGATTTAGACACGTGAAAGTGCGTGGACGTCCAGCTGTCCCTGTACCAAAATTGGTTAAAATTTGTCCAGCCGTTTCGGCGTGATGATGATGAGAGGACAAGGGAAATTATGACCAATAGATGGCGCTAGGCTGGCATGGCGCCGCGTGCCCATACAAAAGAAATAACGATCCTTCATCACGCTATTAACATTTTTCCTGAAATCATGACCCCTCTCCATAGAACTGATGTTCAATATAAATCTAAAATTTTATAATAGTATTTATCCATACTAATATTATAAATGCGAAAGTGTGTCTGTCTGTCTGTCTGTTACCTCTTCACGCTTAAACCGCTGAACCGATTTAGATGAAATTTGGTATGGAGATAGTTTGAGACCCGAGAAAGGACATAGGATACTTTTCATCCCGAATAAATTTAGTGTTCCCGTGGGATGAGCGGGTAACACCGCGGGGCACAGCTAGTTCTAAATAAGTTTCAGTCAAGGTAATAATTTAAGATTATCTTTGTTCTCGATCTTCGCAAGTTCTATCTTTTAATTTAACACATGTATGATTATATTTGTGTGATGAACTTGAATATTTGTGCTTGGGTTATGGTTGTTCTATGTATTTAAGTATATATTTATCTATATAAGTACGTATATCGTCCTCTAGTACCCATAACACAAGCCTTCTTGAGCTTAATTTGGGACTAGATCGATTTGTGTGAGGTTGTCCGATATTTATTTATTTATGATTGGTCAGGTACTTCACCTGGGACGCGACTAAGTTCCCGCAACCCTCGGAGATGGTGTCCAACCTGACGGCGAAGGGGCGCAAGCTGATCGCCATCATCGACCCGCACATCAAGCGCGAGGCCGGCTACTTCCTGCACGAGGACGCCACCGACAACGGATACTACGTCAAAGACAAGGACGGGAAGGATTATGACGGTACAGTTTAACATATTAATCCTAAACCATTGATACAAAAATAAAAAATAAAAATTGAAATGTAACTTGGTGAAAGAGGCCGGGAATCGAACCTGGTACCTCTGGATTGCCCGTCCAGATAAACAATGCAAAGATCGACACAAAAAGCATAAGGAAAAATTCGAAAGATCGCTTGGGCGTTAGGGTGGCTGAAAGGTTAACGCGCTGGACCGCCAATCAGTTACGCATGTAAATTTTTCCTTGAGCTTTGATCAATGGTTTAATATGAAAATTGTGGTGTGTACCCCGCATAAAAAAAATGAGACACACCCAAAGCTTTTACAAGAGATTTTGCTTTAATTGATATTTGTTTGCGATGAAATCCATAATACGGTCTAAGTTGACATTTCAATTTAATCGATTTTATCTATCGGCAAAGGCCCTAAAGTTTATAATCCGCTACATGGAATCTCTATGTACACAGGTAGCTTCTCTTTTATGATGGACGATAATGACCTACAAAACCAATACAATAGACAGAGTGACATTGTGTACTTTAAGAGGATCGTATAATTTTTAAACACAAGTAAAACCTACCAACTAAACCTTCTCTTCTATTTGTTTTATACAGGGTGGCCCATTTAGATCGGTATGTATGGGAAAGTCTGAAACTATAAGACATACGAAAATCTGTTCTTAGGGACCATGTCATCGATTTTGATGAAAATAAAAACTGCATTCATAAATTAAATAAATAAAAAGCTGTACTCAGCTCGGGAATCGAACCCGGACGAAGAGAAAAATTAAACTAACATTATTTCTACTTATATATCAACTGTGTAGGTCTTAAGTAATCAATTTTACTATGAAACATGATGTCTACAATGAATAAAATCCATTGTTTTCATAGTCTTTAATTTATTTTTCAAAACATCCGGGTTCGATTCCTGAGCTGAGTACAGGTTTTTATTTAAATGTATGAATGCAGTTTTTCTTTTTATTAAAATCGATGTCATGGTTCCTAAGAACAGATCTTCGTATGTCTTATAGTTTCAGACTTTCCCATACAGACCGATCTAAATGGACCACCATGTATAGCTTATTTTCGGTCTTCCTCTGCTTCGCTGCCCTATATCCAATTGAAGTTATTTTCTCCTCAGGTTGGTGCTGGCCCGGTTCCTCCAGTTACTTGGACTTCTTCAACCCGGCAGTGAGCAAGTATTACGCTGACCTCTACAAGTTTGAGAACTTCCCCGGGACAAGCAAGGACGTGCATATCTGGAACGACATGAACGAGCCTAGCGTGAGTTTTCCCATGTTAGCTATCTATAAATATAGGGACTATCACAAAATTATGTTTTTAATTCTCATGCCCATTGGGAGCGTGAAAGATCATAAAATGATTTTTTTTTAAACATGACTTGAATTATATTAGCGCTGTGTAGCACTCAATACCAGTGAGTCGGACTTTGTGTGGGAGTATAACCCGCTAATTGGATTATCTTCGCGCCACAGGAGTGTAAAGCCCATAAAATGTTGCCGTATCGCTTATAAAGGAGATTGACGGGGGCATTTTAATTATAACGGTTGTAAAGTGATGACTCTAACCGGGTCTTGTCTAATTTCTAAATTACGAGCCCGTTTTTGCCAAAAGCAATGCCGAGATTCCTAAGATCTTTCTGGACTCCATGAAATTGAGCGATATGCGTCCACTCATTTGTCCCAGATACATTACGATACGAATCTTTTTCATAGAAAATGAGAAAGAATCAAAGGAAACGAAAGAAAGAACCACGAGTCCAAGCAAGCGACGTCTAAAACTTTTACGGTTCGGCCACGACTTTGGTCTTAGGCTGTCTATACACAGAGGCGGAGATGTGTACAATGGACCAGTGACATTTCTCAGATTTAAATGCTCTTCTTTAGCCTGATTTGTTCATTTTCTGCGCACCACGTCATTGGACAGATGGACGTAGTTACGCAAAACCGTTCCCGACCCACAAGTCCCTGAAAATTAAATCTAGACTTAGTACCCGTATGTCAATAAATTCAAAATTCAATTTTAATTGACGTGTCGGTTAGATCGGACTACGTCCAAATAAGAGCGGCAACCGCGCGCGGCAGCTCGTGGCGTGCTTCATATTTCGCCCTGATTTTGTTTTTGCCGCTGGTCGCGCGTAGTCCCCCTTTAGATTCATGATCATCAGAAAAACTTATTAAAATTGCATGCATTAGGTATTCAACGGGCCTGAGGTGACCATGCCCAAGGATTGCCGCCACTACAAGGAGCCTCAAGATGGACACGACGGGCTTGCTTCCTTCTGGGAACACAGGTAATTGGGATGATTTCTTTTTTTTGTACAATTAAAAAAAGAAATCGGATGGAGGAATAAGATCATCATCACAGATCATCATTACAGTTTTTTCAATGGCAGGAAGACATTTGCCGACGAGATATGGGCGAATATACAAAACTTGGGTAACTTTTCGGGATATTTTGAATATGATAGTTTTTAAATCAAAATGATACAATTTCAGGTATATAAGTTAGGTAATGTAAAGAATATACTGCTCGTGATTGGGCCAGTCACTTTTTTAAGTAGAAGCTGAGAAATTTGGGTTTTTCTGAATTTGACTGCCAGGGGACTGACGAGGGTGACAAAGTACTGACAAAATACACACTTTCATAAGATATGTCTGATATTTCTTAAAATTTAGAAACAAATCTCTTAGAAACTAATAATAGCAGATATTTTCCGTCGTACTCTTAGTCTTTATTCACTTAAATAACAATCGAAAAAGCTGTTTAATGTAATACTGTGAGAAAGATCTCCACCTTTCAAACAGCTATGTAACTGGCTTTACTAATTTGAAGTAGTTTAACAGTATACATTTTCTAAGTAATCGTCCTTTTTTTAATAAGTCACTGTTATTTTTGGTATTCTCCACAATTTGTATTTGTTGTAGATTGAACTTTTTTTATCTCTTTATGTAGTTTTCTTCTTAAAAAGGCCGTCTTCACTGATTCCTTCGTTTCCTTTTAGTCATATTTTTAATAATTTCTCCAATTCTGGTTTATGGAGTTTCTTCCATAAATTTTACCACTTACTTTGACTTATTTTGAACTCTTCTATATTTTGGACGATGATTATTCAGTTTAGTTCTCAGTTTTGAACCCATTATTTGGTCCAATCTTTTTTATTTGCCTATTTCTGGACTTTTTGTCTTTCATTTCATTTACTCTTTGGTCATCGTTCCTAATAGGTCTCAATTTTTACCATCTATTGATTATGCTTCGTCGTCAGTAGTTGAAGGAGCATTCTTATATGAACAAAGATATAAGTAGTATGATTCAAAAGTTGTTTTTTTTGCTTGTACTCAGATGTCTTTTTTTTTTCTAGCTAATCGTTGCTCCCAAGTTTTAATTTTATTAAAAAATGTCTGCCCCTTTTACTTCTATTTTTTGAATATTGCGACCTTTGTTTCTCTTTGTATTCTGAAAATTGCATTGGGTCACTTTTGGCTTTTCTTTCCTTTTTAATATACCATCTGTATCCTTAGACTTATTTAGTTTATTTAGGAGGCAGCCCAATGCTTTAAGCTAAAAAGTAAAAAAAAAACAGCTTAAACACGCGACAAATGTCAGTACCCTGGAAACCCGTCAGTCCTTTGGCGCAATATAATACAAAGGACTGACGCCAACGGACTGATGAAAAAGACATGAATTTGAGGTTTTCTTTAGAATCAACATTTATTTTGATATTTTCGAATATCAACTAGCTACAATTTAACAAAACAAAGTTGACTATGTATAAATTCAAGTATAACACAGATTTACAAGAAAATACCGACTTACCATAGGACTGACTTTTTGACTGGATCGGCACGTGTTCACATGACAACCACGACTCTCGTGCAGCTAACTTTACTATCAACCTTGGAATTTAACGCGGATTTGAATTTGAGTCGCCGATATTTAGCGCGAAATTCCAATTCGAACGACAGACAGCGGACTGACGAGTAAAACTGAACACAAAGTTTTGTAGATTTTTTACAACAACAGTGAGAATATTATATTATGAAAGTTGTGATACATATTACTAAATACATCACAGATTATAGTGAAACAGTAAGTTTTCTTATATTAGAGGTAATATTTAATACACAACCATTTGATTGCCCACTTTTGAGGTTGTCACATGCCAAAGTACTGACGTTTTAAGGATAAGTTGTAGAGTTTCACAAATTTGTATTTAAAATTAATAGCTGAAATTGGGTGACCAAATAAACGGTTTTTAATAGTATTCAAATAAAATTAAAAATATGAACAAAATGTGACAAAACATAGTTTTATTGCCCTGTAGCATCAGCATCAAGTTACCCATTTTTTGTAGAATCACCCATATGCACTCTAAATCGTTTCCTCTTAAGGAAATAGTGTACTGTGTTTTTTTAGAGCGATTCAGTGCGATGCTGCCGCTGGTTATATACCCAGTCAATTAAACACGTTTCAGCATCGCTACTAACGCGTTTCAGGTTCGCTACAGTTGCAATACAGCACCGATACCGCCGCGATACAGTATCGATGCAGAATTCATTCAAACTCTAACCTCCGCTCAATCCTATTAGTATTATATATGAAAAAATACTTACTGTTGAGTTTCTTTCGGCTTTCTTCTCAACAGCGGTCTCCTCTTGGGAAATGCCGGTAGAGTCACAATCTGACTTGTAAAAGTGCCCTTTTGGCCTACTTACTGAATATATTATTTCATTTCATTTCCTAATCCCGATGTCGCGCAAAACAGCCGTGCGCTACTAGCAATCCTGCTGATCAGTCGCGCGTCTTCGTCGATACTGATTTACCGAGTGACTGATTCTGAGTTACCGTGATGTTATATTACATCGCGTAAAATTCATCATTATATTCAGCCAAAGTCACCTAGCGGTGCGCGTTAAGAAGAAGTATCGTATTTGTGTCGCTCTGTTTTATTAATTCCGTTTACCAATTAAAGTGACGTCTACCTGTAAACAAATAGACAATATCAAGACCCAAACTCTCTGCTTTCCGGTGCCGAAAACTGCTTGTTTCTAAGTGCCAACGTTGAAGAGATACAAGTGTATTAGTTTTTAAAAAACTACCAACCGCTGTGCAACGGTCTCACGGAGCGAACGCGCAAGTCACCGGGGTGAGTCATAGCCTCTTATCGCCCGCCGGCCGCTAACTGCTGCACGACCTTGTACCACTGTACTGCGGATTTGGCGATATCTAAACGATAGATTCGGCTACGGAAGAGTTTCGTGGTACTGAGGAATTGTAAAATCGCCAATAAATACAAAATGGAATGTAAATGTGTAGGGTGCCTAAATATTATTATAGAAGGTGAGAGTTTTATGCAGTGCTGTGTTTGTAAATCAAAATATGATCTACTTTGCGCTAATATCAGCGAGGAAGTGTTTGTGGCAACGCCGAGAGCTGACCTAGAAGCGTGGATGTGTTTCGAATGTCGCAACAAACTACCTCGGGGTGATAACACACACACCCCGGTGCGTCCAACAACAAAGAATTGCGAGAGTAGCCTGAATGATACAATGTTGTTACAAAAATCAGCTAATATCGCATTCGAAGGAGATGGCCATGAAAATG
The DNA here is from genome assembly GCA_947623375.1 of Apotomis capreana. Taxonomy (NCBI): domain Eukaryota; kingdom Metazoa; phylum Arthropoda; class Insecta; order Lepidoptera; family Tortricidae; genus Apotomis; species Apotomis capreana. Next base: position 9,459,891 of record OX392520.1, read on the forward strand.
TTACTGGGCGTAGTGAAGCTCGCCGTGGGCGGCTGGCGCACGCGGATAGCCAAACACAGAATGAAAGGAATGAAAATAGGGAAGGCACCCCCCTGCAGGATCATATCCGTTCAATTTTACGCGAGGAACTAAACCGTTGCTTACATGATACGTTGCTACCCGCGATTTCCAAATTACTGTCGGAGAGACATGCAACAACTACCAAGGATTGTAACAATAAGGTACTAAATGAAATGCGTAAATCGTTCGCAACGCTAAATGATAAAATATTACATCAAAATCAGGAGGAAAATGAATCAACAATTAGCAAAGCTAAAGCTACATTTAGGCCAATTGAATATACCTCCAAAGTGCAACCACAAAAGGAAGGCATAAAATCAGTACAGCCACCTAAAGTGTTACCGCAACAATCTTCAGCTGCAAAATCGCCGACAACAACTAACGTCAGAACTCCAACTGGAACAACAAGTACGCCTGCTGCTCCTTGTAAAATAAAGTCCCCCCAAATCAAGTCTCCTCAAGCAGCGCACGAAGCAAAGAAATCGAATATGCGCGGTAAGGTAGATACTGTAACGACTTTGGCCTCAAAACAAATCGCAAGAAGTGACGCATCGTGTAACCAGGACGAGTCTGCATCTACGATAAAGGCCCAGGCGCCACTGACGGTGAATCGTGATTTCAGTCAAGAATGTGTCTCTATAACAAATGTGAACTTGGACGAGACACGCTCAAAGACACGAAGTTCTCTCTCTAAGGTAACGCGTGGGACGGCGACAGTCGGCACACTGCAGGCGGCTGAACGAAGACATTACTTACACCTGTACTATGTAAAGGAAGGTACCACCGAAGAGCAGGTACGTCAACACCTAAATAAAATTTGTGGGAGTGATGCTTGTTCTGTAACTGCGTTAAAAGCGCGCGGTAACTATGCTTCATTTAAGTTGAGCGTACCGTCAAATTTAGTTGAGTGTGTAATGACAAGTGAACACTGGCCTAAGGACATATGTTTAAAACCGTGGTTGCAGAACTTTCGTGCAAAAAGTGAAACCTAAACAAGGTGATAAAGCGATTTCTATCTACTACCAAAATGTACGAGGGCTACGTTCAAAAACTGTTGAGTTCTACAATAATATCCTGGTTAGTTCCTGTGATCTTGTTACCCTAACTGAAACTTTTTTGACCAGCTCTGTAAGCGATGCGGAGCTCTTTCCATCTGGTTACGTAGTACTGCGAAAGGATCGTGCAGGTGATGCCGGGTGGGGAGGGGTACTGCTCGCGGCATCTAACTCTTATATATTGCATCCTGTTAGTGATATTGACGGGATCTCGGATGAGATGGAGCTTCTAGTTGCAATGGTGGAGCGAAAAAGTGTCAGATTTATTTGCTGTGTTGTTTATCTTCCGCCAAATTATAAGGATTACCAGTATTTAGCAGTTTTAGCTTGCCTCGAGAATGTTGTATGTAAATATCCTGAATTAGATGTACTAGTGTTAGGTGATTTTAATCTAAACTCTTGCAGTACTGCAGTTAAAAGTCATTTCCAAACTTTTATGGCACTCTGCCAATTCTGCCAATACAATTCTATACATAATAGTCATGATGGTCTGTTGGATTTGGCATTGAGTAGTTTGGGGCCCGAGCGAGTGACGGTGTCGGCGGATGTGGAAGCGCTAGTGCCGGCAGACGCATACCATCCACTGTTGGAGGTGACGCTTGTGATGCCGTGCGGCAGGTCCGAAACATGTACCAAGCCCTTGGGTGATTGTTCATCGGCAACCCAGTGGGACTTTCGCAAAGCGGATTTGGGATCGTTGTACACGACTTTGACATGCGTCGATTGGTGCAATGTGTTAGATACTCGAGATGTGGAGAAGGCCACAGAAGTATTTTATGCGAAGTTAAATGACTGTATTTCTTCATGTGTGCCAAAAAAGAAACAAAAACACACTTCGAACCGGCGCTATGTTTATCCAACGTGGTATACGCCCGAAATAATTAATAATATCCAAAATAAATACTTTCACCTTGTGTGGAATGGCCGCAAAAACATTGGGTTTTATAATGAGGATAGCGGCACAGTTTGAATCCACCAGAGTGGCAATTCTACTGTACAATGCCTACGTTAGAAGTAAGTTAGAGTTTGGAGCAATAGTGTGGGACCCGAGCGAAGATAAATATAAAGATATGGTGGAGAGGGTGCAGAAGAAATTTGCACGGTACCTCTATAAGAGGGAATACGGATACTATCCTTTTCTGTACCCTTCACTATTCGTGTGCGGTATGGTCGGCCTCGAGACGCTGCAGCTAAGGCGGAAACTGTTGTTGCTGATGCATTATTATGGGGTCATCAATAACACAGTTAGCAATCCGACGGTGTTAGAGAGGCTGGGCCTGCGAGTGCCGCCGCCGCGGCCGTGCCCCGCGGGGCTGAGCGCGCTGCCGCCGCGGCGGCCCCGCGGTCTGTTCGCGGTGGACGCGCCCCGCACGTTAGAGAGGCTGGGCCTGCGAGTGCCGCCGCGGCGGCCCCGCGGTCTGTTCGCGGTGGACGCGCCCCGCACGTTAGAGAGGCTGGGCCTGCGAGTGCCGCCGCGGCGGCCCCGCGGTCTGTTCGCGGTGGACGCGCCCCGCACGTTAGAGAGGCTGGGCCTGCGAGTGCCGCCGCGGCGGCCCCGCGGTCTGTTCGCGGTGGACGCGCCCCGCACGTTAGAGAGGCTGGGCCTGCGAGTGCCGCCGCGGCGGCCCCGCGGTCTGTTCGCGGTGGACGCGCCCCGCACGTTAGAGAGGCTGGGCCTGCGAGTGCCGCCGCGGCGGCCCCGCGGTCTGTTCGCGGTGGACGCGCCCCGCACGTTAGAGAGGCTGGGCCTGCGAGTGCCGCCGCGGCGGCCCCGCGGTCTGTTCGCGGTGGACGCGCCCCGCACGTTAGAGAGGCTGGGCCTGCGAGTGCCGCCGCGGCGGCCCCGCGGTCTGTTCGCGGTGGACGCGCCCCGCACGTTAGAGAGGCTGGGCCTGCGAGTGCCGCCGCGGCGGCCCCGCGGTCTGTTCGCGGTGGACGCGCCCCGCACGTTAGAGAGGCTGGGCCTGCGAGTGCCGCCGCGGCGGCCCCGCGGTCTGTTCGCGGTGGACGCGCCCCGCACGTTAGAGAGGCTGGGCCTGCGAGTGCCGCCGCGGCGGCCCCGCGGTCTGTTCGCGGTGGACGCGCCCCGCACGTTAGAGAGGCTGGGCCTGCGAGTGCCGCCGCGGCGGCCCCGCGGTCTGTTCGCGGTGGACGCGCCCCGCACGTTAGAGAGGCTGGGCCTGCGAGTGCCGCCGCGGCGGCCCCGCGGTCTGTTCGCGGTGGACGCGCCCCGCACGTTAGAGAGGCTGGGCCTGCGAGTGCCGCCGCGGCGGCCCCGCGGTCTGTTCGCGGTGGACGCGCCCCGCACGTTAGAGAGGCTGGGCCTGCGAGTGCCGCCGCGGCGGCCCCGCGGTCTGTTCGCGGTGGACGCGCCCCGCACGTTAGAGAGGCTGGGCCTGCGAGTGCCGCCGCGGCGGCCCCGCGGTCTGTTCGCGGTGGACGCGCCCCGCACGTTAGAGAGGCTGGGCCTGCGAGTGCCGCCGCGGCGGCCCCGCGGTCTGTTCGCGGTGGACGCGCCCCGCACGTTAGAGAGGCTGGGCCTGCGAGTGCCGCCGCGGCGGCCCCGCGGTCTGTTCGCGGTGGACGCGCCCCGCACGTTAGAGAGGCTGGGCCTGCGAGTGCCGCCGCGGCGGCCCCGCGGTCTGTTCGCGGTGGACGCGCCCCGCACGTTAGAGAGGCTGGGCCTGCGAGTGCCGCCGCGGCGGCCCCGCGGTCTGTTCGCGGTGGACGCGCCCCGCACGTTAGAGAGGCTGGGCCTGCGAGTGCCGCCGCGGCGGCCCCGCGGTCTGTTCGCGGTGGACGCGCCCCGCACGTTAGAGAGGCTGGGCCTGCGAGTGCCGCCGCGGCGGCCCCGCGGTCTGTTCGCGGTGGACGCGCCCCGCACGTTAGAGAGGCTGGGCCTGCGAGTGCCGCCGCGGCGGCCCCGCGGTCTGTTCGCGGTGGACGCGCCCCGCACGTTAGAGAGGCTGGGCCTGCGAGTGCCGCCGCGGCGGCCCCGCGGTCTGTTCGCGGTGGACGCGCCCCGCACGTTAGAGAGGCTGGGCCTGCGAGTGCCGCCGCGGCGGCCCCGCGGTCTGTTCGCGGTGGACGCGCCCCGCACGTTAGAGAGGCTGGGCCTGCGAGTGCCGCCGCGGCGGCCCCGCGGTCTGTTCGCGGTGGACGCGCCCCGCACGCGCCACGCCGGGAACGCTCCCACCGCTAGGGCACTCTGTCTTCTCAATGCCATGTCCTTGGACGCCCCCCAGGTAGACGTGTTCGCGGACAGTGTTGGCGTTTTTTATAAGAAGTTGCTATGTTACCTAAATTTCATGTCCTGAAGTAATTTTAGTAATGACATAATCAGTTTTATTTATGACAGTTTATTAATTATTTAATTTAATGTATGTTAATGTCTTCATTTATTGTGTAATATAATGTATAATACCTACTGTTTCGATTTAATTATGAATTTAAAGTTAGAAATTAAGTATGACGAAATTATGTAAAAATCTGCATTGAAATTATTTAGTTACTGAATTAGTATGTAAGTGCTTTGGTGTTTTATACTGTTATACTTACATATATTGGAATAAATAAAATATCAAAAATATCAAAGCGCCCTCTGTACCACTATTGGTTACCTATACGTGCCTATATAGAAATAATTATTTTAGTTGAGCGAATCCACTTAGCTTTGTACCCGATGAACAATACCATTATCTGTATTGTTAGCTGCGGCCGCAACTGCCACTTCAAAATGTAAGGCGTTATAAGTGCAAATTACTTTTACACTAAATTAGTCTTTAAGTCAAACGAAATAAGGTTTACTCTTAAACAAAGAGAACAGAGATGTTGGTTACTTCATTGTCATTAAAGCATCGAAACGAGCTTCACTGCTCTTTCACTTACGAAGTGACCAACATCTGTGTTATCTTTGTTTAATTCAATTCAATTCAATTCAAAGCATTTATTTCAGACCATGTCCATATTGTTAATTACATAAAACGTATACACTATATTAGTTATTTATATTAACTTAAACCTAAAAAACATCGTACACACAGCCTCTTGATTCCACATGGATAGTATTCCAGTGCTTCCATATAGCGCTAGCAGGAAACTCCGACACTAGGCGCAGGAGGGTGTTGGAGCTCTCACACACACGCCGCATCAGTGAGACAGTTCTCTTGCGTATTATGGCACTGAAGCAGTCAGTGCGCGCCTCAGCGAACATACCTGACGCGCTGCAAAAGCGTGGGAGCCCATTGTTGTATTGGACGCGCAGGGCCTTGAACGCCTTCTTAGTGTAATGAGCAAGGTCCGGAATTCTTCATAGCAAAAATCAAACATTGATAGGGTTCGACCAAAGTGTTTTATCGACTATCGATAAATAGTTTTCACTTAACGAAACATTGTTAAAGTAATGAAATCAGACTTTTGGATATATACAGTGGCGTTCAGCCAATTAGGGACATCATTATTTTATTTCATACAACTGCGTATAAAATATAACTTTTGATGAAAAATGTAAGATGCGGTTGACCATTTTTATTATTAATAACATGAAGTATGGGTGTTTAAACAAGGTTTACTATAGGGAAAATAAAGTTTCTATAAAACTTGTACTCTAGAAACTAGACATGTTCAAATTAACACTTTTTACAACTTACAACTCCATACTTTAATAAATTAGAAACGGAATACACATAATAATATGTCTATTTTCTAAAAAATATGTTTTACAGAAATTTCATTTGCACTATACTAAAACTTGTTTAAACACGTGTACACCATGTTATCTATACTATTATAAAATTCTAGATTTGTATTGAAATGATATTTTCTACGGAAAGGGGTCACGATTTAATTTTTCATTTTCGTGATGCACGGTCGTCATTTGTTTTGTATGGGCGCGCGGCGCCATGCCTGCCTGGCGCCATCTGTTGGTCATAATTTTCTTTGTCCTCGGATCACGCCGAAACGGCTGGACATTATTTTAACCAATTTTGGTACAGGGATGGCATCCAAAGATGGTTATAGAATACTTTTTATCCGTCTCAGTAGATAAAAAAATACGAGGACGAAGTTGCGGGCGTCTCTTAGTTAATAATAAAATTGGCAAACGTTGTTCATAGAATTTCTAAAGTCATATTTTATATGCAGTTGTATGGAATAAAATAATGATGTCGCTAATTAGCTGAACGCCAGTGTATATATCCAAAAGCCTGATTTCATTACTCATTACTTTAACGATGTTGTGAAAATTATGCATCGATAGTCGATAAAACACTTTGGTCGAACCCTATCAAAGTTTGACATTTGCTATGAAAAATTCCGGACCTTGGTAATGAGTCCACAGGCTGCACGTGTAAAGTAAGAGTAAACCTTATTTCGTTTGACTTAAAGACTAATTTAGTGTAAAAGTAATTTGCACTTATAACGCCTTGTACATTTTGAAGTGGCAGTTGTGGCCGCAGCTAACAATACAGATAATGGTATTGTTCATCGGGTACAAAGCTAATGAGATTCGCTTAGCAAATGTGATTCGAACTATACCTTATATTTCAGACACGTCCACAATGAATACGGGCTGTGGCACATCCGGGCCACCAGCCAGGGCATGAAGGACCGCGCCGCCGGCAAGCTCCGCCCCTTCATCCTCACGCGCTCCGCCTTCGCCGGCACTCAGAGGTGAGTGAGCGGTTATTGTATATGTATCAGACACGTCCACTATGAATACGGGCTGTGCCACATCCGGGCCACCAGCCAGGGCATGAAGGACCGCGCCGCCGGCAAGCTCCGCCCCTTCATCCTCACGCGCTCCGCCTTCGCCGGCACTCAGAGGTGAGTGAGCGGTTATTGTATATGTATCAGACACGTCCACTATGAATACGGGCTGTGCCACATCCGGGCCACCAGCCAGGGCATGAAGGACCGCGCCGCCGGCAAGCTCCGCCCCTTCATCCTCACGCGCTCCGCCTTCGCCGGCACTCAGAGGTGAGTGAGCGGTTATTGTATATGTATCAGACACGTCCACTATGAATACGGGCTGTGCCACATCCGGGCCACCAGCCAGGGCATGAAGGACCGCGCCGCCGGCAAGCTCCGCCCCTTCATCCTCACGCGCTCCGCCTTCGCCGGCACTCAGAGGTGAGTGAGCGGTTATTGTATATGTATCAGACACGTCCACTATGAATACGGGCTGTGGCACATCCGGGCCACCAGCCAGGGCATGAAGGACCGCGCCGCCGGCAAGCTCCGCCCCTTCATCCTCACGCGCTCCGCCTTCGCCGGCACTCAGAGGTGAGTGAGCGGTTATTGTATATGTATCAGACACGTCCACTATGAATACGGGCTGTGCCACATCCGGGCCACCAGCCAGGGCATGAAGGACCGCGCCGCCGGCAAGCTCCGCCCCTTCATCCTCACGCGCTCCGCCTTCGCCGGCACTCAGAGGTGAGTGAGCGGTTATTGTATATGTATCAGACACGTCCACTATGAATACGGGCTGTGCCACATCCGGGCCACCAGCCAGGGCATGAAGGACCGCGCCGCCGGCAAGCTCCGCCCCTTCATCCTCACGCGCTCCGCCTTCGCCGGCACTCAGAGGTGAGTGAGCGGTTATTGTATATGTATCAGACACGTCCACTATGAATACGGGCTGTGCCACATCCGGGCCACCAGCCAGGGCATGAAGGACCGCGCCGCCGGCAAGCTCCGCCCCTTCATCCTCACGCGCTCCGCCTTCGCCGGCACTCAGAGGTGAGTGAGCGGTTATTGTATATGTATCAGACACGTCCACTATGAATACGGGCTGTGCCACATCCGGGCCACCAGCCAGGGCATGAAGGACCGCGCCGCCGGCAAGCTCCGCCCCTTCATCCTCACGCGCTCCGCCTTCGCCGGCACTCAGAGGTGAGTGAGCGGTTATTGTATATGTATCAGACACGTCCACTATGAATACGGGCTGTGCCACATCCGGGCCACCAGCCAGGGCATGAAGGACCGCGCCGCCGGCAAGCTCCGCCCCTTCATCCTCACGCGCTCCGCCTTCGCCGGCACTCAGAGGTGAGTGAGCGGTTATTATTAGTGAGTGAGCGGTTATTATTAGCCATCGAAGTTCTCTAGCATAGCTCCATAGCTCTGTAACCACTCAATTGCATCGAATTTTGAGTTGCACTCTATTTATATAATAAAATAAGACCGGTGACAGGTAAGCTGTAGTTACCAAAAAGCAATCTAGTGGTTGAAGAAGTGTAACTTAAGAGGCCTTATTCGTTTTAAAATACTGATCGTTTTAGACATTCTCTCTATGATCAAACATGTTTCTTAACATATTATTGATGTTACTACCTAGAACAGGGCTCTTGAGATGTATTGGTATATATTTGGATCTTACAGTTCGAATTTTTCATTGATAATTTTCGTTTAAAAAACTACTCGAAATTGACAAAATTCACGCGGAAAATTAGTTTTCACTACTTATTTTCGACTGCACGCAATGGAAGCATCAAATAGCTATGTTACTACCTAGAGCTCGGGGAAAAGTATTATTCACATCAAAAAGTTGGTTGATTTTTTAATATATTTGTCATAATATGAAAAAAAAAATGTAAAAGGAATAAGGCCTCTTATTAACATTAAAATACAATTCAACACATTCATCTATTTCATGCCTTTATGGTTAGTATGAACATTTCCAAGCATTAAATAGCTAAACTTTTAAATATATATTTTTTACAATATTACCAACTCCTAGATTTTACTATATTAATTGTCGATTTCATGCATATAAAAATACATAGTTTATAGATATCTTTGCAACAATATCGCATTGGGTTTAGCCTGTTGATGATTGACAAAAAATTAATATTTTTAAAACTACAATTTTATTACTTTTCTGTATTCCAGTTACAAAGACGTAATCACTGTTTTTATATTTTTGTTAAGATTCCTAATTATATTAATATGAATTTATTAAAATTCACTCATTCTAAAATGTATTAACTCCAAAAGTTTGACACAGTGTATAGGTTACTTTAGTCTGGTTATTATAAAAAAAAACGAATCACGTTAAGCTTGACATAATTGACAGCTTTTTTTTTCGTGGATAGGTCGAAGAAAAAAACTATAATGCAGGCGTATTGATTTCGGTTATTTGATGTACATCTACGCACAGAAAAATAAATAATTTAGGGTGTACACGACACAAAAGCTTTCTCGATCTCTATATTGATGCCCACCTATGACAAATAAGAAATGTAGTCAATTGTATGTGTGGAATTTCTTATCATCGAAATGTCTTCACATTGTATAGATACGCGGCGGTATGGACTGGCGACAACATGGCGGAGTGGGGCTTCCTGGCCGCTTCCATCCCGATGTGCATATCCATGGCGTCTTCAGGGATCAGTTTCTGCGGCTCTGACGTCGGCGGCTTCTTCAAATACCCTGAGGCTGAACTCATGACGCGCTGGTACCAGGTCAGTCATAAGACACATTACTAACAAACATAGTACTTGATGAAAGCTCAATTCAGCTGTCAGGACTAGAGATGTTCCGTTTCTGTAATTTCCGGAAACTTTACTAATTTTGTGTGGGAAATGTGGAGAGATTCCGGAAATTTTCCGAAACGGCACATCACTAGTCAGGACAGACAGCTTTATAAAATGTCAAAAACGATTTGGTAGTATGAAGTTTCTATGAAGATGCTGGCTTGTGACGTCATACAAACCAGTAGTCGAAACGCGTCTCCTTTTCAGGTTCTGTCGTGTCTTCTTTTTTAGTTTTTGTCCATTTGGTTCCCTGTATGTTTGAATATATGTTTAATTGTTTAGTTAGTGGCTTCAATGACATAATTAACTTTCACTGTAGTAATGAAATAATAATGAAATAATGAACTTTATTCTGCAAGTAGGCCACAAGGGCACTTTTACATGTCTGAATCTACCGGCATTTCACAAGAGGAGACCACTGTTGAGAAGAAACGCCGAAAGAAACTCAACAGTCCGTCATTTTTTCAGAAAGCATAAGTACTTAACTATTACAATGATATGAACTTATTAACTATACGTAGTTCTACAAGAAAACATATTAAAAGTGTATTTTAAGACATAAGTGAGGAAAAGTGTAAGAATAAAATAGAAACTACAAGAAAGCCTGACGGTTTATCACAATTTATGTACGTTTGATATGCTTTCTTATTAGAACTGTGTCCCTTAAACTAGTTAGGTACAATCTAAGAAGGAGTCAGCTACGCTACGCGGTTTCTGGTTCAGGCCATGCATTTTTGTCTGTCAGATAGTCCTTTACTGTATAATATGCTTTTGACATTAGAGATTTTTTTAAATAATTTTTGAGAGATGGAAAGGCTAATTTTAAAACATGATCAGGTAACTTGTTATAAAAATGAATACATTGGCCTAAAAATGATTTACTTACTTTACGAACACGAAACTTTCTAATAGCAATTTTATTTTTATTTCTAGTGTTAAAACTGTGGACATCGGATTTTTTTGTAAATGATTCTAGGTTTCTAATAACATACATAATATTCTCATAAATATATTGGGACGCTACAGTTAAGATATTTATATCTTTGAAAATGTCTCTTAAGGAGTCACGAGAATTTAGGTTATATATAGAACGAATGGCTCTTTTTTGTAGCACAAATATAGTCTGAATGTCAGCTGCTTTGCCCCAAACCAGAATACCATATGACATGACACTATGAAAATAACTATGATAAACTAAGCGAGCTGTATCAACATTACTCAATTGTCTGATTTTCCTAACGGCGTACGCCGCTGAACTTAATTTACCTGCAAGCACTGCTATATGTGGACCCCATTGCAAATTACTGTCCAATGTTATACCTAAGAATAATGCCTTATTCACTATTTCTAAACATTCACCATTTAGTAATATAGTAGAATCTACCGCCGTAACATTCGGTAAAGCAAATCTAACACATTTAGTCTTCTTGGCATTTAATAGAAGATTATTAGTAGTAAGCCAGTTAAGTACTTTCTCTAGTGTGCCATTAATTTCCGCATAGTCGGTTGATTTCCGGTGAACCTTGAAAATTAATGATGTATCGTCAGCAAATAGTACTATATTACAAAGATTATCTACTATAGATGGTAAGTCATTTATATAAACCAAAAATAGAAATGGACCTAAAATAGAGCCCTGTGGCACTCCTAGCTTAACTATAGCTCCATTGAACTGTGTTCCATTTACATCCACTGTTTGCATTCTATCACCGAGATATGAAGACATAAGGCTTAAAGCATTTGAAGACAGACCATAATGTTCTAATTTCAAAATGAGTGTTCCAGGATGAACGCAGTCGAATGCCTTAGAAAGGTCGCAGAAGATCCCAATTGCATCACAAGATTCCTCCCAGCTGTCATAAATGTGTTTAATAAGTACAGATGCTGCATCAGTCGTGGAACGTCCCCTTGTGAAACCGAACTGTTTACTAGAGAGTAATTTATTTCTATTGAAGTGTCCTAGTAGATCTTTCAACATAAATTTTTCGAAAACTTTACTTAAAACAGGTAGTATAGATATCGGACGGAAATTAGTCAGATCACTCAAATCACCCGATTTAAAAAGAGGTATGACTTTACTAATTTTCATAAGATTTGGGAAAACTCCCTCTGCTATGCAACTATTGTAAATCAAAGCTAGGTAAGGCGCAATTGAATCTATGATATGATTAATTATTTTTACTGATGCTCCCCATAAATCCTCTGTTTTCTTTAAATTGAGTAATTTAAATGTTTTAATAACATCTACTGTATTTACTGGACTAAGTTGAAACTCAACATCACATTTCTTACAATTAGCACAAAGTAAGGTATGGGCTTCGGACGCAGATGATTTTAAACATTTTGTGGTATTAACTGCAATGTTGGAAAAATAATCCTCGAATGCCGAGGCAACATCATGATTTGACATAGTCTGCCCGTTTTCACTGACAATGTTGACTTGGCAATTGCGAGTTTTCGATTTACCAGCTTCTCTGTTAATAACATTCCAAATAGTTTTTACTTTGTTGTCCGACATTTTGACTTTAGAACTAATATAATTTGCTTTTGCGGCTATGCACACTTGCTTAAACAATTTTGAATAGTTCTTAACATAGTTTAAAAAATCTGCGTCCTTGTTCACTTCCTTCTCTGCATACAGTTCATAAAGCCTGGTTCTGCTTCTATGAATACCTACAGTAGCCCATTCACTAAACTTTGTTTTTGTAGTCGACCCAGAAATAGTTTTCTTTTTGAAATGTGTATTAAATTGATCCATTATTATGCCAAATAAATCTTTGTCTAATAAATACCGTATTATATTTTACTAGCTGTGCCGCGTGGTGTTGCCCGCTCTTCCCATGGGAACACTAAATTTTTTCAGGATAAAACGTAGCCTAAGTGTTAATCCAGGGTGTTAGCTACCTTCAAACCAAAATTTATTAAAATTGGTCCAGCCGTATGAGCGTGAAGATGTATCAAACGCACTCATAAACTATCGCCTTTTATATTAGTGTGATAGTCAGCAATCGGAAATTCTGACATTTACCTTAAGTTAAGACTGCACCGAGCAAAATGTGAAAAATAGGCAGTTGCCGTTAAGTAGACAACGTCAACACTAGTTGTTTAATCCATTTCTAAACTATATATTTAGCACTTCGAAGAATGTGTTAACAACTTCTCCGTGGAAAAATTATAAGATTATTAATATTTTACCCTAGAAAACTAAGTAAAGTTGGACGAAAACTGAAAAATCGTTAGCAGGCATTAAGTGTTTTTTTATACTTTAACAATGGAAATCTATTCTGATTTTCAGTTAAAAAAAAGATGAATGTTTACATTACAATTTGTCCGCATCAAATATTTCAATTATTGTTTGGTATTAAAGGTCCAGATTTATCAAAAAGTGCTTGTAATTCTCCATACATTATTACTATGGCGGCCGCGCGCCGATCTAAATACGCCTTCCCCGCGCTCTATGGTTATCGGCGCGTTAGCGGCTAACGCTCGGCGCAGTCTTAACAAAACGAAAACTCAATCATACCTCAAATAAACCTACTATTGAACAACAAAGCTACCGCCAAAGTTTAAGTATTACATCCGAATTTCTGAAATTATAGCAGACGTTCCTTCTACCTATCGCTACCCCGGATTTTGCGAAGGTCCGCTTTCATACTAACTTTCCTCCACTTTGCACGATCCTGGGCATCGTCTTTTGTTAGCCTGTTTTCACGCAAATCGGCCTTCATGGCGCAATCGTTCCTATGTAATCTACAATGTCTGACAAATACCTCTTGTCACTACCACTACCCAAAGGTTGTCTGGGAGAGATCGCCCTATAATTTTTTTTTTTTGTATGTATTTGATGTCTTTTGTAAGAGCCTACTCGCACCTGTGCGGCTGGCAACGTACTTGTGACTCCTTTGGTGTTGTTGGTGTCTATGGGCGACGGAAATCGCGCTCCATCACGCGATCCGTTTGCCCCCTATGACATAAAAAAAACCGTATTTGTATTGTTTTTTCTCGTTTGTAGGCGGGAGCGTTCCAACCGTTCTTCCGCGCTCACTCGCACATCGAGACCAAGCGCCGCGAGCCCTGGCTGTACGAGCCCGCCACCACCGCGCTCATCCGCGACGCCGTGCGCAGGAGATACGCGCTCATCGACTACTGGTCTGTAATACTACATTACATAACAAGGGTGGTAAACGAGGAATTACAAACGTGTGTCTATTAGAAGCCCGAAGCCGAGGGCTTTAATGACACGAGTTTGGAATTCCTTTACCACCAGAGTCACGTACGACGTTTTTCATCACACTTTGGAGGAAATAAAACAAAATTAGTAGTAGTCAATACCAAATTACTTGCCGCCCTATGGCGTAATATACGATTTACCGCCCTAGGGCGTAATATACGATTTACCGCCCGGTTTTCTAGCATGTAAACCCTTAAAATGTGATAAAAATTACTTATCGCCCTAGGGCGTAATTTACGACTTACCGCCCGCTTTTCTAGCATGTAAACCCTTGTTTACGAGCAAAGTGTGATGAAATAGTACATTACGTCATCCTAAGCCGTAAGTGGGATTTTCTGCCCGCTACGCGGCTACCGCTATCTCACTTCCTAGCTGAGTTAAACGACGTTCAACTTTAGATAAACCTCGGGCGGTGATTCGTAAAGCTTCACATCGCATATTTATGGGCCTCGCCTTCGGTTCGGGCCACACACACCTGCAATCTGGGACAGCCACGAATTCCTCGGTATGTAATGTGTACTACCTAAGGCGGTGAATTTCTGAGTGTCCTAGATTGCAGGTGCTTGTGCGATTTGCGGTTTTACTAATTACCGCCCGTAGTTTGTCTTGTCTTGGCCAGGAAGTGAGATATTCTCCCGGGCAGAAAATACCACTTACGGCCTCGGGTAATTTAAATATAATATTCTTCTGGTATAAAGGGCTATCATTTTCTTGTGAATTGGCATAGCCTATTTAGTTGCGGTTTAGCACTGGGATAGTGGCGCTTCAAACAGCTTTCAAATCAATTATAAAATATCGGTAGCGGCATGTCATCAACAAATTGAAAAATACAAAAAATGTTGACCGGAATGCTGATCAATCCTTCGTTCTTCTTCTGATATAAATATTGAATCGTATTGAAAAAAAAAAGAAACTTATCTTGTATCACTGTTGATTTAACTCTGTTTCCACTCTGTTGTAATCAGTGACATTCACTGACTTTCAACGTCAGTGACCAAATGTCGCGTTGCCCAAAGAGTATGTAATCACTACGTTTTAAGAGACGGGAGTGCCTTACAAAAAGCGGGAACTCGCATTAGTATGAAACGGGGGTGAAAACATACTGCCAATATGAAGCCGCAAACAACATCAGTGTCAGTGTCAATTCATGACATAATGCCAACATCACGAACAAAATAGGGATGTCACATGTTACACAAATTATCGAATTATCGATATCGGTATTTAAAAAAAATGGTTCAGGCGGGGTTCGCATTCGCACCCGCGTCTCCAACGGCTTTCCGGTAATTTAAATCATTAAATATTTCGCTTCAATGTTAACATTTGGTTTACTTTAGGTTACTGACTTCATAAAAAAAAAACAAAAGTGTGCAAATAATTTTATTTCGTTCAAACTTTGCTTGGCTTGCTGATAAACATAGACGAAAAAAGCCGTTTCATCACTCCAGTCTGTGCTCCAGGTTGGAAGTTCTGCAACACAAATAATACAGGCTAAACAGAAACTTACAGGGTAAAAATGTATCTGTTTGTCCAGATGAAACCGTACCATTCATAGTCCATTGAAGATTTTTTGTAAAATATTTCTGTGACCATAATCTAATTCAAACTGGCATAAAAAGTAGTGATAATAATGTCCTATCCTCTCATCTGAGACGGCTTTAACAGCTGTATTCAAGTGCATACATTTGTATAAGTACACATACCAATAGGCTTTTGCTTGAAGAAAGATTTTCCGTATTCTCCCAGGTATTTTTCACTTCAAATGAAAATTATCGATAAAACTTACATACAGCTACAGCACTATTGTTTACATACGTATAAGGGTATGTATTATTTTACCCGAAATACCAAGTTTTCAATGAAACTTACGATTAACATGGTTATAACACGCAGTAATTAATTATATTTTTTACTTACCGATCTTCGTCCGGTGGAAATCTTGCCATGAATAGTCTTTTTTGACCGTCCATTCGACACGTTTTCATTCTGCATATTTCGCACTTTTTTCTTTTCAATCCACTCATTTTTGCAATTGTGGTTGTCTTGTGTACCTTCTAGACGACCACTACACCCAAAGAATGCAAATTATTAGATTATTTGTGAAATTTGAATTATTTGAAAAGATCGCAGAACCTTGACAGATCCATCAGACTACACAACAAAAGAGAAACGTCAACTTACATGGCATGGCGGACAAAAATGGCGGGTGAAGTACAACCCGCCTAAATTCGAATGTCGCCAATTATCTAATGCTTTGTAGGTTTCAACGTTCTTTCAAACTTAGATAGGTAAAAAATTCACCTCCGTTTCATATAGCCGTTGTCGATCGTTTTTTACCTTGAGAGTTGCGCGAGGCTGGCGTTGCCAGTGAAATAAATTATTACAGGGTTTGTAAAGTGCGAGCAAAATTAATTGAAGTGCTAGGGCTGTCACTGGTTGTCATACATATCTAACTTCAATCGACCACTTACCACTAAAAACTGCAATATCTCGTGGGCTGAAAAGTAAATTGTAGGGCTATAAGATTCTTCATATTCGTAACTGTATAATCGGCAGGTACACGCTGTTCTACGAGCACTCCGTGGACGGGCTGCCCATCATGCGGCCCCTCTTCCAGGAGTACCCTGATGAGGAAGAAACCTTCAACATCGACGAACAGTATTTGCTTGGTGAGTTTAAGCTCAGACTACTAAATAGTTCTTACGAACAATATTTTGACGTTGTTTCTAATTTTGACTTGACTTTGCAATAACTTTTGCGTCTCAGTGATTTTTTACAGTGTAACCTTGAGTATTTTTACAATCCTTTAAAGATAAACTTTGATATTTACAACAGTATGCTATTCCGCGAAACCGTCCCTCTGGCATTGCTTTACCTAGCAAATTCAACAGCATTGCTGATTGAAGACCATTTCGGATGCAAATCTCTTATACATTGTCTTTAATATTTACGTAAATAGAAAATTGTAATGTGTTACCTTGAATAAAAGTTTGTCTATTCTATTTTAATCTTAAGAAGCCGTATTCCTTTTAAAAAGTATTTTTTCATATTATGTCAAATATATTGATAATTTCAACCAACTTTTTGAACTGGATAATACTTTTCCCCGAGTTCTAGGTAGTAACATAGATATTTCATGCTTTCATTGCTTGCAGTCGAAAATAAGTCGAAAAAACTAGTTTTCCGTGTGAATTTTCTCAATTTCGAGTAGTTTTAGAAACAAAAATTATCAATGAAAAATTCAAACTGTAGTCAAAATTCAAAATATATACCAATAAATCCCAACAGCCCTGTTCTAGGTAGTAACATCAATACTATGTTAAGAAACATGTTTGATCATAGAGAAAAGTGTCTAAAACAATCGGCATTTTAAAAGGAATAAGGCCTCTTAAGAAGCTTGATGTTTGCCGGGGTTAGGCGAATACGATAGTGCAAGAAGCACTTCGCTGCAGAAACTCGTACTTTGGCCAAGTTCGCGCTAGTGTGGAGCCGGGGGCGGGGTTACAATATCCATGTATATTCCCAGGTGACGAGTTCCTGGTGCGGCCCGTGGTGGAGCCAGGAGCGAGCAGCGTGAAGGTGTACCTGCCCGGCAAGGCGGCGCGCGCGCTGTGGTACGACGTGGACTCCTACCACGCGCACCAGGCCAACGGGTACTTCACGCAACAAGTCAACATCGCTAAGGTAACATCTTTAGTTCCTGGTCCGGCCGTGCTGGAGCCAGGAGCGAGCAGCGTGAAGGTGTACCTGCCCGGCAAGGCGGCGCGCGCGCTGTGGTACGACGTGGACTCCTACCACGCGCACCAGGCCAACGGGTACTTCACGCAACAAGTCAACATCGCTAAGGTAACATCTTTAGTTCCTGGTCCGGCCGTGCTGGAGCCAGGAGCGAGCAGCGTGAAGGTGTACCTGCCCGGCAAGGCGGCGCGCGCGCTGTGGTACGACGTGGACTCCTACCACGCGCACCAGGCCAACGGGTACTTCACGCAACAAGTCAACATCGCTAAGGTAACATCTTTAGTTCCTGGTCCGGCCGTGCTGGAGCCAGGAGCGAGCAGCGTGAAGGTGTACCTGCCCGGCAAGGCGGCGCGCGCGCTGTGGTACGACGTGGACTCCTACCACGCGCACCAGGCCAACGGGTACTTCACGCAACAAGTCAACATCGCTAAGGTAACATCTTTAGTTCCTGGTCCGGCCGTGCTGGAGCCAGGAGCGAGCAGCGTGAAGGTGTACCTGCCCGGCAAGGCGGCGCGCGCGCTGTGGTACGACGTGGACTCCTACCACGCGCACCAGGCCAACGGGTACTTCACGCAACAAGTCAACATCGCTAAGGTAACATCTTTAGTTCCTGGTCCGGCCGTGCTGGAGCCAGGAGCGAGCAGCGTGAAGGTGTACCTGCCCGGCAAGGCGGCGCGCGCGCTGTGGTACGACGTGGACTCCTACCACGCGCACCAGGCCAACGGGTACTTCACGCAACAAGTCAACATCGCTAAGGTAACATCTTTAGTCGATCCCTGACTAACACGGTCGCTAGTAGGCGGGTATTTCCCTCAAAGCCTGAAACCCCAATTTAGCGGTCAACCGACGAAACGCGCTTGGGTCTTAACGGTCTGTTTGATAAGGATCCTGACGAACCATTCCAACTTATTGTTTTACTTTCTAAAGTTGTAATTTGGTTGGAAAAGTTTGACAGCCACATACGAAAGGTTAAACCCTCATCTTTTTTCGATAACGCGCACAAAGAGGCTGTTAATATTCTTCAGGATTTACCTTGTTTAGTAAGGCAAGGCAAGGATCGTCATCACAAGGTATCATGTCCTTGGTCAGCTATCTCCATCGGGCTCGATCCATTGTTAAGCGTAAAGGAAGTGGCTATTCCAACCTGGTTTCTAACCTGGTCTCAGATTTCTTTAGAGTAGTAGATAGATGCTTTTCGAAAGCACTCATCGGATACATCATCTTTGGGGAGGACGGAGAAACGATTTCCGGTGATTTATTAGTTGGCTTCGTCTAGGTTACGCCTCAGGATTAACTAGTCGAAAACTGAACCTTCACATGAAACGCTACAAAAACACACGTGCGTCGTGATTGATAGTCTTCATGTTGGAGTCACCGTATATCCTGGAGTTGACAAGTTCCGGTACCTTGGTCGCATTATTACCGACACCAACACTAGGGAGGGAGAGATCCAAATACGCATCTAGAATTCTCTATGGTGTAGTGCAGCCCTCCATAAAGTCTTAGTGTCCAAGCTTCGCAGCAAGAATACAAAAATATGGATATATAAAACTGTCGTAAGACCCATCCTTGGACACTGACCTTTAAAGAGGAAATTCAGCTCCTGATAGCAGAGCGCAAAGTGTTTCGTAAGATCCTGGGACCTACTAGGAGGAATTATGGTACGTGGACGATCCGTACTAACGCCGAGATTAAGAAGCTATGGTGGCACATTATCGGAGAGACAAAGTCCCATAGCTTCGTTGGCTCGGTCATCTACAAAGAATGGAAGAGGATCGCGCGGCAAAAAGAGCATACTTGGGGCAACCAACCGGTCGCCCCAGGTACCGCTGAGGAGACGTGGTGGACGTGGATCTGCGTGAACTTCAACCCGAGAACTGGCGAGAAACTGCACAGGAACGGGACAAGTGGCGCGCTCTCGTTTCGAAGGCTAAGATCCTATTTGGGTCACTGAGCCAAAATAGTAAGTTGTCAGTTGGCTTCAAACTTCGACTTATCTTTGGGAAAAGCTGTGCGCTTTGGGATGGGATTGACCATTCTTCGGCTTCAGCTGGTCTCTTAGCGCTGGGGTTTCCAATGGACGATGACTTCGTTAGGAAATTGTCCATAATTTTTCGATAGTGCGGTGTCCCATCACTATACTAGATCGTACGTCATTAAACAGGTAGGGCTAACTAGACTTCCGTGCGTTCTAAGCGAAGGCCCAGCGCCTAATGACCATTTTTTAAATATAACCGTCTTTTTTGTAGCGCAGCCCTAAAAATGTATTTTCTCAAACATGCAATGAAATATTGTCTTTACGTTCCTTATAATAGGCTCGAAAGTATCGCTTTTTGGGCGCAACAACTCGAGAGGACTGTAAAGGGATTTCATACTGCTTTTCAGGCCTAGGCCTGCAAAGTAACTTTTTTTTGGTTTCAACAACAAGGTCATTCACACAGCTGGCTGGTTTGACAAAAAGCAGGTTTTGTTTTTAAAGGTTGGTTCAAAGTGCATATAATCACTACGTTTTAAGAGTCGGCACTTTCATACAAGCCGCTAATCGGAATTATGAAAGCCTTTTGTACCAACCTAACAACTTAAAACAGTAGTACCAACATAGTAAAATCCAATTCTACTATGAGTATGTTGGTACCAATGTTGTTAGGGCTTGACAAATACGAATCATACTTTTCTATCGATATCGATAAATATTCGATATGCGTAGTTGCGTAGGTTTGAAAGCAGAGTTTTTTTTTGTAATGCAAAAAACGACCAACATGATTAATTGATTAAAATACAAGTCACTTTGACAAATAAATACCTATGCTGGTTGCTTCCTGCAAAATAAGAAACTATTAACTAAAACTAAAAAATCACTTAAAGATAATAAGGGCTACGAGCATGTCTGGGTTAAATATTGTAAAATTCACGTCCGTAAGGACGATAACTCTAATGTTCATATTATAAACAGTGAGCGGGATTTAAACAAATTGCTCTAGTTCGTCGTATATTAATATTTTTGTGCATAATTGTAATATTTATGTTTTCACTACAAGAGCATGAAAGTTTGGGCAACGCTGTGCGGCCCACCTGGTCAGACCGCTTCTATTGTTTGTCGCTCGGGCTTATCGCTACTGCCAGTTACTATGCACCATTTGACTGCACTTTTAAATATATTTGTCTCATTTGTTCGCATTCGCTTCAAATTGTATTAATTATCTTGCTCTTTCGCTCTTATGTTAATGGTTTTTCGATCTGTTTTGGATGGTGTTTGCGCGCTCGTTTATTCTTTAAGTTATTATTTCGTTCGTGCCTATTTATTTTTACATATTTATCGGTTCGCGTGTTATTCAATAACTATCCAATTTCACTTGTAAGTCACTTCATTCGATAACGCGAGTACGGGTATAAATTATCCTACTATTTATTACCAAAATGTGCGGGGACTTCGTTCGAAAACGTTAACATTTTACCGTAATCTTGTTAAAGAGACCTATGACATAATTATTTTGACCGAGACTTGGTTAGTGGATGGAATACGGGATACAGAGTTATTTGATGACCGGTACGTTGTATGGCGGCGGGATCGTGATCTCGCTTTAACGGGTCAAACCCGCGGTGGTGGCGTGCTTATTGCTACTCGTAGGCAGTTGGCGGTGACGCCGCAGCCAACCTACCGGTCCTCGGCTGAGGACTTATGGCTCACTATTTCACTCAGTGACGCCAACAAGAATTCGGTTAAAGTCCATGTTTGCGTTTTATACCTCTGTAAGCAATCCCAAGGTAACTCTTTTTCGGAGCAGTTATCTAATTTCTTAATCCAGTTAGGGGAGATAGTTTTAAATAATTGTAATAATAAATTTTTATTAGTCGGTGACTTCAACATGAGCAATATTTTATGGACACCTCGGGGTTCTTCATTGGATCCGTCTAATTACGTAAGTAACGATGAATGTAGTTTAGTTGACGATATGCTCATGCATGGTTTCTTCCAGTATAATAGTGTCCTAAATAATTTTGACAAGTTGTTGGATCTCGTTTTTTCGAATGATGTAGTAAGTGTAAGGGATTGCTTGAACCCATTAGTACCAATAGATCCTTACCATAAAGCCTTAGTAATAGAAATTAAATACACAGTTATAGACATGTTGCAGCCAGACACTCGTTTGAAATATTTTTATAATAAGGGTGATTATACGTCCATTAATACTGAATTATTTTCCATTAACTGGGAAGAAGAGTTTTCTACGCGGTCGTTACTAAATTCCTTTGACTTCTTCTATGAGACCTATGAGAAATTAAGGCTTAAATTTATTCCTAGTAAAAAGATTACAGTTGATGGTACTCGCGCCCACTGAAATGCGCTATTAAAGAAAAATTTAAATACTTAAATAAATATAATAAATATAGGAATAAATCTGATTTTCTTTCTTTTACGGTATTACGTGACAGAGTCCGATGGCTGGAGCAACAATGTTTTGACTCATATATTAGTAGTGTTGAGAGCAATCTGTGTAAAAATCCCAAGCAATTTTGGTCATTCATAAAGTCGCGGTCTGGCTCCCACGGCATTCCTAGCAGTTTAAATTATGATGGTAAGTTGGTCAACACTGGGACGGACATCTGCAAGGCTTTTTCGGAATATTTTTTATCATCCATTTCAGTGTCAAGCAGTAATAACGTGGATCCTAGTACTAGTAACGCCGTTAACTCTACAGCCTTCTTGGCAAACATCGAAGTAAGCCCTGTTACAGTTAAAAGTCTTCTACTTAAACTTGACCCATCTAAGTCAGCTGCCCCGGATGACCTGCCTGCTCCTTTTATTATAAACTGTGCTGAAAGCTTGGCGATTCCCATATCGTAATTACTTAAAAGGTCATTCTCTGAGTGTTTTGTCCCGCCTTTATGGAAATCCGCCTTTATCACACCAGTCCATAAAAAAGGCCCAAAAACGGACATAAAAAACTATAGACCAATTTCTAAATTATGTATATTGTCGAAAGTTATGGAAAAAATAGTGTATAACCAAGTGTCCTGCGCTCTAAAGAATTCGATTAGCTCAAACCAACATGGTTTTTTGAAGGACCGTTCCACTGTATCTAATCTCGTTCTCCTTAATGAGTATGTCACTGATGCTATGGACAATGACACTCAGGTTGATGTAATCTACACTGATTATAGTAAGGCATTTGACCGAATTGACCATGGTATCTTACTTTCCAAGTTGTACGACATCGGAATCAGCGGCGATTTGCTGAGATGGTTTTCTTCCTACATTGACAATAGGTCTCAAGCTGTTGTAGTTAATAATTATATTTCGGGATGGGTTACTATCCCCAGTGGTGTTCCCCAAGGTTCTTTGCTCGGACCATTGCTTTTCAATATTTTTATTAACGACATTAGTAAATGCTTTATACATTCCAAACTACTTTGTTTTGCTGACGATATGAAGGTTTTTAGAAGGGTAAAGTCGACCAGTGACTCACTATTGATCCAGTCAGATCTCGAGCGACTTGATGATTATTGTCAGAAAAATAAGTTAGATTTGAATCCATTGAAATGCTTTTCTCTAACATTCTCAAGAAAGCAGAATTTAATACCGACTATTTATAAACTTAAAGGTCAACCTCTGAACAAAGTCCAATCTATGAGAGACTTGGGGGTGGTACATGATTCCAAACTTTTATTTGACACCCACATTGACACTATCGTTGGTTCTGCTTTAAAAACACTAGGTTTTATAATGCGTAGTTCTGTCCATTTTACTCAGGCCAAAACACTTAAGATTCTGTTTTGCTCCTTAGTTCGGAGTAAACTGGAGTATGCATCCCAAATTTGGAATCCCTGTTACGCTACTTATATAGACAGGATTGAACGTGTTCAGAAAAAAATTGTTAAGTACTTAAGTTACAAACTAAAATTCCCTTATAATTCATCCAATTACCTAAATATTTGTAAAAAACACCATCTGATCCCGTTATATAAGCGCCGTGAAATAGCCGATATTACCTTTTTGCTTAAAATCACAACTGGCGGCATTGACTGTCCCGAACTGCTCAAGGAATTATCGTTTGTGACTCCTTCTCGGTCCAAAAGGCACTTCCCCCCTATCTCACTGAGGCGTACATCATTCAATTACAGACGGAATAGTTTCCTTAACCGCGCTAGTCGCCATTTGAATAATACGACGAAAGAGCATGATATTGATATATTTAATTGTGTAATTCCTTCCGTGAGGCGAAATTTAGCTAATGTGTTTTTTGATTGAGCGATTTTTATAACATGCTTGTGCAGTATTGTTATTGTGTATTAGGTAGGTACTTAGGTTGTCAGCCCATCAAGGCTCTAAAAGTTAAGGTTTATAAGTTTAAGTTTGTAGATTAACGAATGTTCATAGTTTTTACATATATTTGCTGCAAGTGCGCGTCGGTACATCGATGTGCGCTGTTTACTTAAGTTTATGTTTTATGTGCAGCAACTATTTGTGAGTTCCTGTAATTGGCTCTGTATTTCTATTTAAGTTTCTATGTTTAGTGTATTAGCTGTTGGTTCTCCTAAAATAAATAAATAAATAACTTTGGAAAATTTTAGTGCTGGTTTTACGAAAATAAATATACGCCTTAACAATTGTTTATTTATTTTTGAGATAACCTATGTATATGAACAGACTATCATTGGTTTTTGTTTTCAAGCAACATATTAGTAAACATAAAGTCGGTTGACCTAGGACCTGTAAAAGAAACGCTTTATGAGATTTTCACATTTTCATTTAACTTTCTAATCTGTAAATACGCCAAATCCTCATTGCCTATTAACTTCACGCATAAACGGCACCTAAAAATAAAACAACAAATTTTATCGATAATTTGTTCACATCACTATTCACCATGTTATTGTTGCTTAAAGTATGATTTGATTTTTGAGAAAATACATTATTTTACGTATTATCTACTACAATCTGAGTAAAACAGCTACCAAATACGATATATATGTATATAAAGTAAATTGGCACTGAAATACACAAAGTTTTACCTGATCGGGTCAAGCGAAAATCTTACTAAAATATGCCGATTTTTTTTCTGACACTCCCAATGCCACAAACTTCACACTTTCTTGTATATTTCCCTGGCATTATTCTTATAAAACACTGACACACTACTATAACATAATAATAATTTTGTAACAACAAACCAAACAACAAGAAAATTTTATTCCGCCATAGATTTTTACAACTTGCGTCAAATTGAGGGTTGTATGACATTTGTTATTGCGTCTTAATCAAATAGATGTTATGAGACTTGTTACACGAAGGAATCGGTTGTCGTTTTAATTTAGTAGAATTATTTTTATATTTCAATGTTGGCACAAAAGGCTTTCATAATTCAGTTTTGTATGCGTGTCGCTGGACTGGGTTGGTTGTTAGACTAAAATGTCCTATTTGTCAATTAATAAAATGTTGTTATTTGAAGTATATTTTTTTATTTCATTGTATGTTTGAGAAAAGCACTATACATGCCTCGTCGTGAAAACGGATTCCCGGCCTCGTATCACTATCCACTATCGTATATACCTACTTGGCCGGAAATCCGCATTTTCCCGGCCTCTGATGTAGATAATAGTACATACTATTCTCTGAATACTTTTACTTTACACGTGATCAAATATGTTTGTGATTGTTATCAGGTGCCAGTGTACCAGCGCGGCGGCAGCATCGTGCCGCGCAAGGAGCGCGTGCGCCGCTCCTCCGTGCTGATGGCCAACGACCCCTACACCTTCGTCGTGGCGCTCGACGCTAACGTAAGTATTATAAAACTGTTTTTCTAGAAATTGTGGCATTGTGGAATGAATTGTCACTTGCGGTATTTATGGACCGATACGACCCTCAAACCTTTAAGTGAGAGCGTACTCCAACCTGTGCGGCCGGCAACGCACCGACTCCTCTGGTGTTGCAGGTGTGTGTGTGTGTGTGTGTGTGTGTGTGTGTGTGTGTGTGTGTGTGTGTGTGTGTGCGTGTGTGCGTGTGTGTGTGTGTGTGTGTGTGCGTGTGTGTGTGTGTGTGTGTGTGTGCGTGTGTGTGCGTGTGTGTGAGTGTGTGCGTGTGTGTGAGTGTGTGTGTGTGTGTGTGTGTGTGTGTGTGTGTGTGTGTGTGTGTGTGTATGGGCGACGGAAATCGCGCATCATCAGACGTTCCGCGTGCTCGTTTGCCCTCTATAACATTAAAGAAAAACTGTTACTTAAAACTTTACCCACATTAAGAATAATGAGAAATTACATGTTTCATAAACTTATAATGATGTTTGTTAACAGAACACCGCACACGGCACGCTGTACATCGACGACGGGGAGACGTACGAGCACAAGAACAATAAATACATCTACGCCCGCATCGACTACGAGCCCAGTGGCATTACTTACTCGTAAGTATTTATGGAGTCATCCCACGGGAACACTACATTTTTTCGGGGTAAAAAGTTAATCCAGGGTGTCAGCTACCTTCATATCAAAATGTATCCTACATAATTGGTTCAGCCGTTTGAACGATGAAGTAACAAACATTCACACACTCACTTACTTTCGCCTTGGAAATTGCATCTCTGATTTTGGTATGTGCCAAGTAATGTAGGTCCTATAATATCTGAACTTGTTATAGAAATTAGATAAGATGGCTGTAGATAACAGTACATTACGTAACAAGGGTGGTAAACGAGGAATTACAAACGAGTGTCTATTAGAAACCCGAAGCCGAAGGCGAGTTTGGAATTCCTTTACCACCAGTCACGTACGACGTATTTCATCACACTTTTGAGGAAATATAACAAAAGTAGTAGTAGTTAAAACAATAATTACTTACCGCCCTATGGCGTAATATGCAACTTACCGCCCTAGGGCGTAATATAAGATTTACCGCCCGGTCTTCTAGCATGTACACCCTGAAAGTGTGATAAAAATTACTTACCGCCCTAGGGCGTAATTTACGACTTACCGCCCGCTTTTCTAGCTCGTAAACCCTTGTTTACGAGCAAGTGTGATGAAAAGAATATTGTGTTCCAGCTTCATCGACTCGGCAGCCACGTACCCGACGCGTGCGTGGGTAGAGCGCATAGTAGTGGCGGGCATCAAGACGCCGCCGAAGACGGCGCGTCTCCAACAGGGCGAGTCGCAGGTAAAAAAAAAAAATTTAGCTGTTAATTTCACAGAAAATTCAAAAATACATAAAAAACTTAACTTCTAATCTTAAATATTAAAGATTTTTGGAGTTAAGGATCTTATAAATTGCACTTGATTAATATGACACAGTTTCAACTTTGTGGTAGGGTAACACTGTCCTGTTTTTTTTATATGTAAGTATTAATATGACACAATTTCAACATTGTGGGAGGGTAACACTGTCCTGTTTTTTTAATATATATCTCTTAACAATGCGCTTTGTTTGGTTACTAGTTTTATTTTCAATATCAGTTAATAACTCTGTTGAAAACCTATTAAATAGGTGGCGCTGCAGATGACGCTGCACAAGGGGAACGACGTGCTCGTCGTCAGGAAGCCTGGCGCCAACATGGCCCAGCCGTGGAAGATCGTCTTCGGGTATTAAGCCATTCAGGGCCAGTGACTCAGCGTATGGGTCATGCTCAAACAGTCGCGCAGGGCCAGTGACTCGCATGTGAGTCGTGACAAAATCCAAATTAAAAAAAAGGAATCTTATTATGACTTAATAGTATTAGTATAATAGCTACCTGGCTTCAGAAGCGGCGGTCTATTTGGCGTTCGCGCCGGGCTCGTGACCCATACGTTGAGTCACTTGTTTTAGCAAATGGTTGTATGGTGGCCTGGCGTATAGTGTACGGTCGATGGCGCTTGGCCGTGAATGGGTTAAGCTTTTGAGCGCCAGACGGCGACTCACGTTCACGGAATGCTGTGACCCAGACGCACAGACAACCCCCACTATACTCGACGCCACGTAGCTTGGCAATAGCGAGCAATGACTCCTCCTACCATGAAACTGAATTTCTAATGACGACACTTTTTTTTGTTCCCCGTAACGACCATTTTTACTTTTATTGCTACACCGTGGTAGCGGGTCCGCTCCCTCCACGCCCAGACACCCTCTATATATACATATATATATATATATATATTATATTATGTATATATCTGTATATTATATTGTATTAAAGTGTGTAGGTATATGTATTTTTGTATAAACAGCAATATAATATTTTGTATTTACTTGTACTCTAGATCCTCTCTGTACCATCAGATTTCTAATTTGCACCCACTTCTAGTATCTCTGTTTGGCCCTATGGTTGACTGGTAGAGAATGCCATTTGGCATTAAGTCCGCCATTTGTACTGACTTGTTTTGTGCAATAAAGTTTAAATAAAAAATTAATCACTATTTTCCCCTGGGTCACGGACAGAATAACAGCAAGAAAAAGTTGATTCACCCATATAATGCCATCTGGGACACAGTTTTCCGTCGACGACCTCTTGACGAGCGGTCAAGAGGTCAATTATTAATTTAGAAACGAAGAGATGACTTTATTTCATCTCATGCTCTCTGAAGGAACAATGAATTTGTGCCAAACCAAACGCGCCAGTGATCTACTCTTGTATTACGAGTCGTTCAGACTTAAATCCTTATTGGAAATTAGGCAATTTGAGGTATTAACCTTTCGACAAGGCTATCCAACTAGGGAATGCAAACCGGTAATTTACTCTATAGAAATTGCCGGCAATTTACTGGTAATCTTTATACAAAACATTACCGGTTTGCTTTCCCTATATCCAACTCACAGACTAAGTCAACTGGCAGTAAAGAATAAAAAATAAGATGGATTCTTTTGTGATTTTAAAATTTTATGTAATTAGATCAATGTCAATATATACTCTTTATAGTGAAATGTATGGTGTTCTACGTCGATTTTCCATAGTGTTTTTCATCACAATATCTAAATTCCAGTCTTAAATGTTTTCATAATCTTGTTGCATATTACTATCGCACGAATTCAAAAAGTAACGGGTACAAAACATCGACTGTACTTTAAAATGAGCATATAATAGCCACTATAACGCAATAGTGATGTGAAACAAGTTTATAAACGGATTCGACGTTTTTACCCAATAATGTAATAAATAAATAGTCCTATAACAATAATGTACTGTAGGAGGTGTAGCTTTGGTAGATGGGGTAAAACACAAGATTAAACTTGGATAGTAATTTATTAAGAGTTCAGCCACGATACATAGCTAAATCATGAATGCCCGGCCCTCTTGGTGAGTGACAGAGACGGCCATAATTCTAAATATTTAAATATATTTTTAAATAAAAACCTAGTGGCCAGTCCTGTTGTCATTCGTCAACGGACCTTACATATTCCGCCGTCTGGACGAGAATTATGGGCGTCTAACTACTTCCCTAACAAAACAAACACACTTACCTACCTAACAATAACCTATACGAACTAAGGCCCTGCCTATGCGGAGAAATTACACACAGACACATCCCTTACTAAGAGATAGCAATCTTTAGCTAGGCAACGGAACTTAACATTTATTACCTGTTCCGTACGCTTCACAAGAGATTGCTTCAGGTTGGCAAAACTCCGAACTAAAAGCGCAACCTATGTGTCTATGCCTCATCCGACATGGTCCATGTCTAAATACCTGACATTTTCAATGTCAGATGAAGCATTACCTTGCAAAAACATTACCACTAGCATAGACAAGTCTCCATACCCGACCTGTCAATGCCAGACCAAATACCTTCAAAAACCTTTACCTTGACATTGTCACATACTCTTTAAACCACTAGCATAGACAAGTCTCCATACCCGACCTGTCAATGCCAGAACTGTCAGATGAGCATGCGTCAACGTCATAATAAATTAACACCAAAAATCTTTATTATTGCTAACTACTAAAAAATACGCAAAATAAAATTTTATTAGTCAATAAGTCGATATGTCGATATTCCATCCGGCCCGCTTCATCAGGTTCGAGCTGGTGGACAGTCCTTGGCTGTTGCAGACAGCCCGGTGGTGTCAGCTGGCAGTCTCGCCCAGCAGACCTGAAGTTCCACCGAAGATCGAAGCTCAGGATATGAAATTAGAAACACAAAATGCAACAAGTTCTTGTGAAAGTGACAATAAAATGCAATCAATTCATGTTACATTAATTGTTCATTTGTACTGCTTGCAAAATTACCATATAATTATTTTATTGTGTTTTATTATCAATAAAATTTATATGAAAAATTCAAATAACCCGCTATGCGTTAAGTTATAGGAACCTCATATTACATTATTGACAATTGTACCGATTGTAGAATAACAATTTAATCATTTTAATGTGTTTTATTATCAGTAATATTTATATGTATTAATTCAAATAACTCGCTATGCGTTAAGTTATAGGAACAACATATTATATAACTGACACTGTTATCAATTAACATTTTTGCAAGTTATAAGTACTTTGCGAACAAACATGAAATATAACATTTTTGTTTGCACAGTTTTATCATTTCTGAAAATTCAAGTTAAAATTAACAATAACTAAACTTCGTTACCAATCCTAATAAATATACTACCATACTTTATTTACATATATAGTTCATATTTACAAATAAGACCTAACATTTTAATACTTTCCAAACCGTACCTTAAGTCCTGCCTTGTGTCCATAGAATCCTTAATTATTTTTTTAAAAGTAGCACTGATTTTACTTTAAAGATATATTTGTCATCATGAACAGATCTAGATCGCTATCACAACACATTTGTATTAACTTCACAACACTTTATATACACACATATCTGCATAATTATTGAATCATTTCACACAAACACAGTCACTTTTTAAGATAGCCCTTTAATCGTCATCGTCATCACGCCGCAGCTGCTGGGACACTTTTTTTCTTTCTTGTTTTGTAGTTATCAATCTTTGGTTGATTTATCATGGGATTTTCTGTTGTACTGCTCTTGCCGGAAATTGGAAAATTTATATTAATCTTTTTGACAGCTGGTAGCTTTCTTTCTGCTGCTGACTTGGTGCTGTCATGTGATGAAGAAGTCTTTGTGGATAGTGTTGACATATTACATAAATGTTCATTGACTCTTGGAATCTTTAGCGCATGTTGCACCATCTGCATATTGTTTTCTTTAACTGACGTGGACATTGCTGCTTGACATGATGGATTTTCATTTTCTTTACTTTCTGAGGTTTTGACGTTTTCAGTTGTGAGTTCAATTTTAATTGATTCTGTCATTCTCTTGACATTGACTTCTTGATTTTCAACTGAATCTTCTTCCTTTGCAATTCCGACCTCTTCGTTATTCTTTATTTCAATGTCAATTTCCACATTTCTCGCTGTCAATTCTCGTTCTTCAAATTCTTTCTTTATTTTTGAGACTTCTTCATACGTCAGAAAATGTGCCACAAAGCATTTTCTCAATATAACGCTGTTGAGAACAAAGTTTATTTCTACTTCATAGTCTACGAGGAAATCTCTACCTAACACGATCTGTTCATGATTATTATGAGTAATTTCTAATTCAACAGGACACACTGCATTATCGATTTTTAAATTCAAAATAATCGATCCTGATGACTGCCGAATCCCTAATCTATTTACTAAAGCAGCATCAATACTAGAAACTTCACTTCCTGATCTAACTAATGCTACATATATTTCATTTTTTATACCTATGGCTATACAATTGGAATAACTAGAATTTGCATAGTTATCTGACATTGCGGAGCATGTAGAATTCAACGGCGCGGCGCTCCGGTTCCACGGCGCTGGTTGTAGTTTGGGTTACTTTCTTCATTATAATAGTTTTGTGCGTGCTGTGGCCTGGCTCTGAAATTGTAAGCCGGCTGTATACGTTGCATAGGGGAAAAACCTAAGTCTGTGCCTACATCAACATTTCTATTATTAACTGTAGGCGTATTGCACGCAGAGAAAGGAGTGACGTGTGACGATTGCTGTCGTACGCGCGGTGGGAACTCTGCTCTAAGCTTTTCTTTGACATCTTCCCAAGATGTAAAAGACTTGAACTTGCTTATAAAGTAAATCAATGCCGGTCCATCTAGATATGCACCAATTGCACACTTCTTTTGCTCAACAGTGAAGTTATTGATCGTGGCTTCGATCTCAAAGTTGTCGAAGAACTGCTCGACATTGGATAATCCATTAAACTTTTGCATAACCATATTGTTAGCGCTACGCAAATACTAAATACTCTAATAACACTAATAATGAAAATTGATCACCGGATTCGTTCTAGAAGTAGCGCTATGATTTCCGGTGCTTTTTCCTCTTGTACAGTTTACACTCTTGCACTTTTTTTCAAATATGCACGGGGCTCGATTCCTTCGCACGCGTTTTTGTTCTGCAACACATAAATCAAAAAAAATTAAATACGCGTGACTCTCGTTCCTCCACCAAATGTAGGAGGTGTAGCTTTGGTAGATGGGGTAAAACACAAGATTAAACTTGGATAGTAATTTATTAAGAGTTCAGCCACGATACATAGCTAAATCATGAATGCCCGGCCCTCTTGGTGAGTGACAGAGACGGCCATAATTCTAAATATTTAAATATATTTTTAAATAAAAACCTAGTGGCCAGTCCTGTTGTCATTCGTCAACGGACCTTACAGTACCTACCTACCTTTTAATCCTAATAATTTGATTGTTCTAATTTATATGTGTATTATGAGAATCAGACAACGTAAAATTTGATTTGGGAGGCAACGGTAAACGTTGTGCGCTGACCGTTGCCTGCCAAATATGTTATTGTGCCCCGGCGTATTCGGTGCAAGGATGATTTGACACCCCGAATACCCCGGGGGTCATTAGTTTTAATCCTAAGTTACAGTTGTGGGGAGTCACTAATTTTGTGATCGGAGAGGTGTTTATCATGTTTTGTGATAATAAATAGGTTTTTAAATATGCAACCGTTTTATTTCTCCTCTTTATTGTTATTTAATAATAATATATACATTTGAACGTGGTTCGTGTACAAAGTTTGTAACGTTCATATATAAAAATTATAGCAAACTTTTTTTATATACATATGTACTACAGAGGTGGCAAACAAGCATACGGCCCGCCTGATGGTAAGCTGTTACAGTAGTCTATAGACGTTTGTAACTCCAGTGACTTAAATAAAAAATAACCCTGTAAATAAATGACACATGTTAACAAACATATTACATTCGTACGCAAAAACTGTGAGGATGTTACGAATATTTTAGGAAGGTAAATTTAGAAATCGTTAGGTACATAATAGAAAAAAAAGCGTATTAATCGTTCACTAATATTAATCCAAATATGTAAATAATATACACAGAGAGAACAGGATGTCTATGAAACTATAATATTTGCCTACGTATAGTCCATTTTATATAGCTTCGAGTATGGGACATCTGTCCTCTCAATACATTTTGAATTTGGGTTATATAATACCTATATTCGATTAAGATGTTGATTTGTAATATTTTAATTGTATTCGAGCTGTCTATTATCAGTATCACTGTGTATACACTAAATTCAATTATTTCCAATATAATAAAATAAATGTCGTCACAAACTTTGTATACAGGCTTCATATCGAAAAAGTCAAAGCCCAAATAACGAGTACTGTTACAAAAAGATGTTTTCGTAGCCTATTTGTAATACAAGGCAAAATATTTATTGCAAAATTTTCGACTTTTTCCAACCAACCGAAGTAAGTACTCAGGCACATATTGAAGACATCGTATGATAGATGGTAAAGAAAATAAGGTAAGGCACTCTGAAATGACAGGCGAGAATTTTGACGTCACCACGCTATGATTGGTTGGTTGGTTCAGTCCGTTTCTGTGTTGCCAGAGGTGTATCATAATACTCCCCGATTCCCTTGTTACATGTATGAATCTCATATAATCGTGTTTTAAATCAATTATTACGACATAATAAAACTTAGTCAAATAACATGATAATCGTAATGCATAATTATAATTTTTTGTACGACTGGCGGCAAACATTTTTTCCTTATGTGGGCAAATTTTTATTTTGTTGTAGTTTTTTTTTCTCAGATTTCAATAAAATTTGGTGAGTTGGTAAAGTTGCTTATTCTGAACAAGGTAAGCCCAATTTCATGATATGTCCTACAAAATTTTCACCAAATTTTATTGAAATCTGAAAAAAAAAACTACAAAAAATAAAAATTTGCCCATATTTCGTTAAGTGACCACCAAAAATGGGAAAAGCTTGCGGAGAAACGGACGGAGCGCAAACGCGTTGTGGAGGGTCGCAAGTTATTCGATGAGACCTGGTTCGCGGCACTCGCTGACAAGAGACAAAGACGTCGACAAGGTACAGTACCACCTGTCGCACACTTCCCTTGTCAGGCGTGCGGTAGAATGTGTCGATCTCGTATCGGTTTAGATAGCCACCAGAAACGGTCTCTCCCAATCCATACTAATATTATAAATGCGAAAGTGTGTCTGTCTGTCTGTTACCTCTTCACGCTTAAACCGCTGAATCGATTTTGATGAAATTTGGCATGGAGATACTTTAAGATCCGAGGAAGGACATAGGATAGTTTTCATCCTGGAAATTATCCCTAAAAAGATTGAAAAGTGAGTAAGTAATTCATGATGACATTGATGACCCTGTAGGAAATGTAATGATTAGACCAAAAGCAGAATTGCTCTTACATTTGCTTAGGCGGTTTTAATAATCCCTTTTATTAATTAAGGTGATTAGGTGGATATCTATCGTGTTGTACGAGGTTGCTTCCATACTTCCAAGTTCCACGCGGACGTAGTCGCGGGCAAAAGCTAGTTAGACCATAAATCGTCTGCAATAGACGCAAGGGCCTTTAACGTAGAAAGTCTCGCTAGTTGGAGTGTCTAACCTTATTTTCTTAAACATTTTCTTATGACTTGCGATTATGATTAGGACTAGCTTGATGCTTAACATAAAGGAAAAACGCTTATAACATAAAATTTACATGACTGCAACTTTGCAGTTTATATCAATGCATGTTTCTGCTCAGCAAAAACAATAGAATGGGCGTTTTCATTAATCGTTGTTCATTGACTTGTTTTTTGGATCATGGACCGGCCACGATTTGTTTCTGTTTCTCGCTCACTCGTATGGCCACCGCGCTCGGATCTCTCGCTCACTCAGAATCCTAAGCACTATTGATTCTAGTCGATGAAAAGTGTTCCAATATAGGTTTTAACTATTTTTCCATTACGTTACTTCCAAATGCGCTTTAAAAAAGAGCGTAAGTGGAACCAGCTAAACCGAGACACTTTTTTCTCCTACCAACAGTTAATCCATTGAATAAAGGGGATTCACCTTACAAACGGTCCGGTAGTTTTGAATTTTTAATATGTTGTCTAAGATGGTTAGTGAGTGTTTAAAATGCAAAAATCTTAGATAACATACGAAAAATTAAAAACTACCGGACCGTTTGTAAGGTCACTCCTAGTACTTTGTCTATTCACCGAACTAAGTGCTCAGGACGCTGAGTCGGAATCGGAATAATCTAAAACGTTTTCCAACTACAAACACAGAAAAAAAATAGACAACGATTTATGAATACGCCCAAGAATCTGGGGCGATATAATAAAGTAATGATGCCACATGACATGTTTAGGTTAGGAGCGTTTTTATTCCTGGTAGGAATTACATTTAATAAACCGTAGGGAATGCAAACCGATTATTTGGTCATAGTAAAACAGGTTTTAACCTGTTATTTTTATAGTAAAATAACCAACTTTGCATTCACAAGTAAATCGACTACGTGTGATTGAAAATGATATAAATCTTAAAATAAAGGTCTCCTTAACAATAAACTGTAAATTAAATTGGAAATCATAATTCGACGGGAAAAACGAACAACAATATACAAAATATTGCCATGATATTAAAAAAATACGCTAATTCTAAGTTTATAGCTAATTTATTCACTATAGTGTAGAAACAATTTACTATATCAAGTAACTTCACTAAAATTTGGTGGTTTACTAGGCGGAACTTTATGCTTTATGTTTTTTTTTTAATATCAACATTAACGGAAATTCCAATTTTCGGATAGTATCTAATGGCACAATAAAAACAACTAATAAATACTACTCGCTATAAAGCGGACTGTTATTTTTCGTAAGTTTCATTTTTTCTTGGCAACCAGCTGTCAAAACTTCCCGTCAATTTATGGATGTAGGATGCTAATTTAATCAGATGTGTAAAATAAATAAGAGCGACTACTAAGTATCCAAAAGTTTGATTTCTAGAAGTAGGTAAAACAATAGGGGTAACAAATTCAAAATAAATTCGAAACAAAAACTAGAGATGCAACAAATATCGGGCTACTATTCGGTATCTGGTATCGGTTGTCGGATAGTGATACCGAATAATTTTACTTACGGCTTTTTATAATTTTAACGCTAGATAATATTACGCATGTCTATCGTTGGTAATTCTGAACCTTACGAATGAACTGGACATTACAAAACTTGTTGCATCTCTACCCAAAACCCTAGACATCAAAAGTGCAACTAAGACAAAGAGCTAGGCCCTGGTGGAAGGTCACAAATTAAACATTTAAATACTATGGCTCTGTGCGTGTGCCGTCTATATTAATCTTAATATCCCTTTAAGTTAGCACTTCGTGTTCTTGTCTCTTCGTATCGCAACATCTTAGACACTAGGTACAAAATATAACCCAATTAAGAAGTCGTGACCTCTGCCACTATTCTGCCATGTCAAACCAAAATACTATATAGGTATTCAAGCCAAATACGTAGAGAATAAACAAATGTAAGGAAATTTTAAACCTCAACTATTTCCGAACTCTGTTGCCGTGTTTTGTATTATCATGCATGCCAATTATAAACAACACTTTATTAAGTTCAGTGTTAAGAATTAGAATTATACGCAATTGTACAAATATTGTACCTTCGATTCAAATGATAGTTCATACACAAGTCAATTAAATTCCGAAATAGTCATGATCTCCAACTTTTTCCAATGGCATGTGCTTATTTAACATATCTGTATGTCTACTCTATAAGGTTGAACTGGCAGTTACAATTATACTAGTACTAAAATAACAAGTTTCAGGCAAAAGTATCGGCTATTTGAAAAATATCCTGCTTGGCGTATCTTCATTGGGAAACTCTATAAAAGGATGTGTTTGCTTGTGCTCCAACATCTTCTCTTCACTAGGAAACGTCTCCCCACAGACTTCACAAGTAGTTTCGGTTTCTTTTGAACTCTCTTTCTGTTCTACTTCTTTTTTCTTTTTCTTAACACTTTTACTTTGAGTCGCCTTGATTTGCTCCTGTTGGGACGTCGAACCACTGTCTACTTTACCGGTTAACAAATACTCCTTCATATTAGAATGCTTTGCTGATAACTTGTGTTGTTTAAGTCTGTTTTCAGATGTACACTGATACTCACAAATAAAACACACATATTTCATATCACCCGTATGAATCTCTGCATGAGATTTTCTTTTTTCAGGTGTTGCAAAGCGAAAATCGCAAAATTTGCAAGGATACTTCCGTTCAGGAGAATGTAACCGCATATGTGATGTCAATGCGTTCATATCTTTGCACATTTTTCTACATTCTAAACACATTATACCCTGTTCCACTGTCTCGTTTACTTCTGGTTCTCCAGTACTGTGATGTACTCTTCTGTGAGACGTTAATCCTTTTTGTGTGATGAAGACTCTACGGCAATCTGTACATTGGAACTGTTGTTCGGGTTTAACTTCTCGACTGTGTTTTTCTATCTGATGCATAGCTAGTTTGTCGGCTTCGTGAAATTGTAGTTCGCATTCCTCGCATTTCCACGCTTGTACCAGTTTTGAAAACGCTTCCAGAACATCCAAGACCGACTGTCCTTCGACCTCAGGATGTGAAGTTTTCGTATGATTAGCGAAATCGATTATTTTAGGAAAAGTCTGTTGGCAGTGCTGGCAAATATAAGGCTCTTTATGATCGTCCATAACGTGGGATTTTAGGTCGGAAAGTTCCGTACAAGTCTTCGAACACATAAAACATCGCAACTTCTTTTTACCTTTAACAATTTCAGAAATAACTTTGTACTCCATCAGCTGAACTTTTTGGTGTATTTGTAAATGTTTGAACAGTTCCTTAGGTGTGTTGTAATCTGTGGGGCAAAATTTACAAGGGAATTTCTTTTTAGTGTGGAATCGTTTTCTATGTAGCGTTAGCTCTGTTTTGTCGTTGAAACTCTTTGCGCAAGTTGGACAAGGGTATGTTTTCACATCCGCAAACAAATTGTGAGATTTTAAACACGTCTCCATGCGGGATCTTCTTCTGAAGACCCTTCCGCAAGTGCATTCATAACCTTCCTTCTTCACAGTTTCAACCGGTTTCTTTTTCACAATTTTTTTCTCTTTTTTCTTTTTTGTTGTCATTCGATATTCCTTCTCAGCTTTCAATTGATTGAGCTTCCGAGTCTTCTTGCCCTTAAGAACTCCCATAGCGCGATTCTCTATTCCGGCATGCACCATCAAATGTCTTTGCAAAGCAGCGGGAGTTCTGTACATATTTACACATTTTGGACATTGGAGCGTCTTTGCTACGTCGATTTTCTTTTTCTTTGCCTTTAACAGTCCATAAGCCTCTTGTTCTAGTGTTAATTCATTTCCTGTGATAGAGTTAAGTAGAAAGTCCTCATATTCTACTTCATTAGTGGGTAAAATTTCTTCTGGATTGCCTATTTTGGACAAGGGGACGCTACCAGCGTGGGACATCGGATGGATCTCCATGACTAGTGTCTTAGTTGTTTGTGACTCAATCAACCCGTCCTGCGGGTTGGTGATCGTTGAAGTTGTGTTGATCACTTTATTTGATATTAGGTGCGTTTCTGTTACTGTCAAATCTGGTTCGTCTTTCACGTTTATATGAGGATCCTGGAAACAATTTTTCTGATTAGCATCTTGTTGGAATAAATATAAAAATTGGAATAGGATTAGTTACTTGAGTAATCTGAATGTTTAATAATTAAAACGTATAAAGTTTACATTCTACATATTGCGAACAAAAATTACGAAAATAAAAAATATAATTTCTTTGAATATAATTCAATTGTTTCTATTCGTGATTTGATTTTTATAACGACTAATCATAAAACATGCAACAATTGCAACAAATAGTGGTTATTGAGCTTAAGATTGACTAATCTAGACACATTTATTATTATTTCAATAGAATGTATTAAATTAATTAAGTTGTACCAATATGCATGCATATTGCTTACTGGTATCCACTCTGTTAAAAGTTGTAGAAGAAACCGAATATTGATATCAATTAGCGATTAGGTATTGTATCCTTAGCATTTAAATTGTGAAGTGGTAGAGTATGACATTGCTGTACTATGATTTAATAAAAAATATACAAATGAGCTTGCTCACACAAAAAAAAAACTCCTATACATTTTTCTGCGGCTTCACTAATTTATTATTTGACCTTTTTTGAACAACATAAATAGTACAAATGGGAGACTTAAAGCCTTTACGCATTCTCTACCAGTGAAGCCCTTAGGTTGCGTTTCCACTAACATGTCACATGTGAGGCATTAGACAATATATTAGTTTCATACATTATACCACCATCCTCAGTGGTTGCATTAGGTTGTGCAATTTCCCGGGACTTCCTAACGTAATTAATATGGATATAACTTAATCCCGGGTTTATAATTGTAAAGATTAAAAAAAGGTGCATTTTGTTTCAAGTTATTACTGTATATGATCATGGCCTTCTATTGTAGAAGAGGATTTAATACAACAAACATGATACTCACATCATATTCATCATTCTCATATTTAACATTATCCTCCTGAAGGCAAGTCTCTACATTCCCAAGTGCTGTGGCATCATTGCTGTCCATGCTCCCGGTTTCCATGCTCCTCGTCTCAACACTCCCTATGTCATCAAAGTTGGGGTAATCATATGATATCATAGCATCATCTTCCAGACGTTCCTGCTTCAAACTGGACTCTTGACTGGAATCTTCCTCATGATCCATAATAGGCAGTATAGAATCTACTTCGCTTTGTACTTTGAATTCTTCTAATATCTTATTCTCTATATATTTCCTGAAATTAACCGCTTCGGGCTCCTGCTTTACTTCTTGCTCAACATTCTGATAGTTATATTCTTTTTCCATTTTCAACTGTAATGCTACATTGTGTTCTTCTATAACTATATTATTGTCTAATTCCTCCTTTATTGTTACGCTATTTGTATACTCCTCGTTGGAGTCTGTTTGGAGGGTATTTTCTAAGGCCATTGTATCTGAAAATAAAAAATTAATAAGTAAAATACGGCTTGGCTTGGAGTTGGATTTCTAGTGTAAAAGTGGAATAAGGTCTTATTAGGAAATTTGCAATGTGATAAGAATTTTTAAATTCATAACAATGTAACAAAATAGATATTGTTGAAGAAAGCTACTGCATTTTTCTGATAAATATGCAAATTTTAATGAATGTTTAAACAATGCACACTGCAAGGTAATTCATATGCAAATTTAGACCGTCGCACTATTCGTTGTACCTATTATTTACAGTCGTAGCACTATATTTACAAACAGAATAGTAGAAGTAAGAATGCAATTCAATACAAGTTTAATTTAGGACTGAAAACTACAACACACTACAACGCTAAATATCCTCCATTTAAAATAATAACTTAATTGCGATCGAGATTGTAATTTAGCCAATTATATGTTGTTATTATTCGATAATTCATAATTACCTTCCATCGCGAAAATTGCTATAATCAGAGCATCTAAAATTTTGCATTCATAAGCAATATCGTGTGTCGGCTTGCTGGTGCTAAGTAGGAGACTTTTCGGTGGTTGTTTTCTTTTTTGCTTTGAGCACGGAAATTGAGTAGTAATTAGAAAAACGGTCCATTTGCAAGATCAACACCACTCCTTCAGCGAACAATAATTATTTTATTTTTGACAAGTTGCAACTCGGTATTGCCAGCGGTAATATTTAAACCGACCAAATTGGCAAATACTACACGAAATACTTGGTATTTGTAACAGGTATTTCTAGTTTCCAATTTTGATCTGGTAATAAACGCATCGGCCATTGATAAAATAATTTTCAACGATCGCTTCCAAGTCTCGTTCGGGCAAGGTAATTTTGTTTCTACTTTAGAACGCATCTATAAAAGTAGTAAATTCAGAATTTTGTAAACAGCATTTTTACGTTCTTTCAAACTAAGTTAAATATGTTAAAATGTGTTACAGCCAGATTTCCTTTGCCAGGAGGGTATGGCGAGTTCCGTGGACCTAAAAGTCGTTATCCAGCACATCGTGAACGGTACCTTGGCGGATAATTTATGCCTTATTTGCTTGAAGCCGTTGGATGAGTTAAGTGAACATATTTTGACGACAATATGCAAAGACGACCGGGAGTATTGCATTGCAGACGTATTCGAACAGATTTGCCAGATCAAGGTTAGTTTTCTAAAGCACTTTTGCACTATCTTTCTATTCTTCTCACATTATCAAAAACTAACTTTCGGTAAAACATACTTGTTTTCTCCAGTTTTCAGATGTAATTCAGCACAGGGTGTGTTCAGATTGCTTTATAACTGCATCAGCCGCCTACAAATTCTTTCTATCAGCCAAACGGAGCCAAGAAATCCTCAATTTCTACACAGAGGAACTGCGACAGAACATGGACTTCATTGATACAGACTTGCAAAACTCTGAGGACTCCATCTGTATATCTTTACCTATGTTTATTCCCAACACTGAGCCATATGACTATGATTTAGAAGGCCTAGCTTTACAGAACAGCCGTGAAAATGTTGAGGATGTATTAGATAATGAGAAAATCATTTTAAATTGTAAAAAGGAAAATGAAAAGGTAGTGAAGACTGAAGTGGAGGATGAAAGTGAAATTGTTGTAGTTATGGATGAGAATCAGAAACCCTCTTTTCTGAAGCAGGAAGACGGCAATCTAGTATTTGTAGATAAAAATGAAGAAATGAAGTATATGAAGATGTTTGGCTATTCTGGGAAGGTTGAGGTTGTGAAAAAGAAGCAGAGGCGGAAAAGGAAGCCAATGATGTATATGTTTTGTAGCCAGTGCCCTGTTAAGTATAGATTTGTGGCAAAATTGAAGGAGCACATGAGAGCTGAACATAATATTGATTTATTTGTTTGTCAGGTTTGTGATCTTACTAATTTATTTATTTATTTAAACTTTATTGCACAAAACCAAAATCAGTACAAATGGTGGACTTAATGCCAAATGGCATTCTCTACCAGTCGACCATAGGGCCAAACAGATACTAGAAGTGGGTGAATATCAGAAATCTGATGGTACAGAGAGCACCTAGGATACAATACAAAATATATATTACTGTTTATACAAAAATACATGCTTACATTTACACACTATAAATATATATATAAGAAAGTCTACAACGGGATGATGGATGGACTATTTGGGCTAATCTTATCCATGAATATGTTAAGGACCAAAATGTTGGATGAAATTTAGGTGTAGTTAGCCATGCAAAATAAGGAAAAAAAAGGCATTGCAGGTTTGTATCCTGCTTAGTCAGCTGAAACTCTCAATGCATATGGATTAAAATAAAGAGATTTAACTTTACAACCCTTAATATCTTGCAAGTTGCAACAATTGTATGGGGTTTAGCAATTTTTTTTTGAGAGAGTTTTATAGGAGTAATAGAACATCTAAGAATGGGTATCAGATAAGGGTACCCTTTCCCTAATTATGGTAGCAAGAATATTTTTGAAGTACCTTTTACCCTACATGCAGTGCCGGTACTAGCACTACCAGTGCCGCTTTTAGCACTACCAGTGCCCTGCGCGAGATTTCTACTGTGCCCCCTAAACATAACGAGTTTTTTGCAAAATTTTGGGAATGTACGGGTAAGAACCTACTGCTTACATGACTGGTGGATTAGTCCTCACTGAACTGTAACCTTTTAGGTCTGCAAAGCTACAATGGAAGACGCTCAGGAGTTCAGCAATCATCTGAAAACCCACACAAACACGCACATATGCGCCATTTGTAACATGGTGTTCAAGAAGCGGGACACCATCATCTCGCATCTCAGGAAACATGAGGCGATGCACCGGAAATCTATGAAGGGTATGAAAAAGTCTCCTAATTCAAGGGTTCTAATATGTTCTATTTTTGACAAATATGCATATATTAAGAGCATTGTCATAGTGATATTAATTTATTTAATGCTTTCATATATTGTTCATTATCACTTGCTGCTTTCACTTAAGTTTGCTGTAAGTGTACTATTATCTATCAATGTCCCAGGTTCAGATCCCAGTATAGGGCAAATGCATAAACCTCTTGGTATCACAGCATATGTTCAATTGTTTATGGCCAGAGAAATTAGCGTACGAAGTTGCGCGCTTGGTAAATAATAATTAAAATACGAGGGCGGGATGATAAGTAACTAGCCTTTGCTATTTAAAAAGTTTGAATTTAAATATAAACTGGCGTAATTTAAAATTCACGTATCTGTCTATCTGTGTTCGAAATTTGAATTTGATTGCTTAAATATTTTATTGATTTTCTGCCATTGTAAAATAAATTGTGACGATTATTTTCAAAATGGATAAAATTGAATAAAGACCGGTGATAGATTTTCTTTATATGAAGGGTATGAAGGGGATAGCTGTTTATGAAGAGTTACAGAATGTTTTGGGTGAATGTGCTTTTTCTTACGCCACAGTAAAAAACTTGGTGGCTGAATTTAAACGAGGCCGTACAGGCGTCCAAGATGAAGCCCGCTCCGGACGTCCAAAAAGCGTCACGACTCCGGAAATGGTCTCCAAAGTGCATGATATAGTTTTGGCAGATCGCCGATTGAAGTCATCAGAAATAGCTGACACTACAGGGATCTCGAAGCAACGGGTACATCATATTCTAAATGAAGAATAAAATATGAAAAAGTTATCCGCCCGTTGGCTGCCGCGATTGCTTACGCACGATCAACAAATAATCCACATACAAAATTCGAAGGAATGTTTGGATCGTTTTCAGAATAATAAAGCTGATTTTTTGCGTCTATTTGTAACACCAGATAAAACATGGGATCACCACTACACGCCAGAATCAAAAATTCAATCAAAACAGACTGAATCTGGATGTTCGGCTCCAAAAAAAGCTATGGCTGTAAAGTCGGCTGGAAAAGTTATGGGGTTCCGTCTTTTGGGATGCAAATGGAATTTTGATGATACACTGAGATTGATTGAGATTGAGATATTTATTGATAAAATTATAGAATTTTACATGTCAGTTCATTATTTAACATAAATAGTATATAAGTAAGTTCAAATACAAAATTCTATATTATACAATGATATTATTAATATTCATTTAAGTTATTGAAATTATTATTCATTTAAATTATTTACAAGTTTCATTTTTATATTAGTATTTTAATTATAATTCTTCATTTTAATAATTATACATTTAACATTTATCTGTTGTCCATATTATGTCCAAACATCCAAACCTCTCAAGCCAATGATGTAGGGTGTTAGTATATCTTCCCAAAGGTGAAACTATTAATGGGGAATACTATGCTAGTCTTTAAGATAAGCTTCGTCAATGCAATCAGCAAAAATGACCCGGTTTAGAAAAAAAAAATCATCTTCCATCAAGACAACGCAAGGGTTCACACATGTGTTAAAGCTATGGCAAAAATCGGTGAATTAAAGTATGATTTGCTGCCCCATCCACCTTATTGGCCTGATCTGGCACCACCCGACTTCCACCTGT
The DNA here is from genome assembly GCA_947623375.1 of Apotomis capreana. NCBI lineage: Eukaryota > Metazoa > Arthropoda > Insecta > Lepidoptera > Tortricidae > Apotomis > Apotomis capreana. The sequence goes on from OX392520.1 coordinate 9,504,319, forward strand.
TCCCGAAGCTTAAAACTTTTTGGGGTGGACAGAAATTTGCCACTAATGATGCCGTCATAGCCGCTGTAGAGGAGTATTTTGGAGGCCTCGAAAGGAATCATTTTATGGAGGGCATCGCAGCTTTAGAGCGAAGATAGAATAAGTGCATAGAGCTACTCGGAGACTAAGTCAAAAAATAAAATTAGTTTTAACACCGAAACTCAAGTATTTTCTACTTAGGCTAGTTACTTATCATCCCACCCTCGTAAATATCGGACAATCCCACAGAAAGCTCTAGTAGGCTTGTGTTAGACGACAATACGGCGTAATAATAAACATACTTATATAGATAAATACATACCTAAATACAAATAACATCCATGACCCAGGCACAAATATTGAAGTTCATCACACAAATATTTGCCCTTGCCGGGATTCGAACCCAGGACCGCCGGCTTAGTAGGCAACTGTACTACAAACCGAGCCAACCGCGTCGTCACATGCCTTAACCGTGAAAAGGGCTTGCCGGCTACATATCACTATACGCCACTGACCCGGGAAGCCTTCCCGGCGTCTGCAGTAATGTACTTTTTCTCAAACATGCAATGAAATATCGTCATAACGTGCGTTAAAACAGGCTTCGAAGTGTCACGTTTCGGGCGGAACAATTCGAGATCACTGTAAAGGAATTTCATACAAAATAGAAGGCCTAGGCTGGGAAGTAATTTTTTTTAAACATGGCGTGTTTGTTCATGAACGGGCTAAACAGCTGAATTATGTTTTTTTGAGTGGTGTATTTTTTATTTCGTAGCATATGTTTGAGAAAAGCACTATGAAATGAAATGAAAACATTTATTTCAGGCAACTGTGGCCCATACATACCTTAAAACGAACCTATCAAACACAAAATAATAAAAACATAAGTAACTAAACTAGGTCACATTTTTCAACAGCGACGTGTTACGCGTGTTCGAAGTGTCAGGTAGCCCACGGAAACGCCAGAACATGACAACCTTCGGCCAGACATGCCTTAGCCGTGAAAAGGGCTTGCCGGCTTCATATCACTATCCGTCTATACCTACTCAGCCGGCAAGCCCTTTCCCGGCGTCTGAAGTAATGTACTATTATAAATTTATGAAACATCTCATTTTTTTATTTTATTCATAGTTTTAATATACTATTATTCCCAGGCTCCCATATCTGCGAGCTGTGCGGCCAGGTGCTGGCGGGCGAGGAGCAGCTCCGGCAGCACTACGACAAGAAGCACGACAAGAAGTACACCTGCTACTACTGCGGCAAGATGTACAAGGGCGAGCTCAGCTTCGACAGCCACATAAAGAAGCATGAGATGCATCTGCAGAATAAACAAGGGTAAGTAATACATCTGCCTTGTTAGGGTGCTCGCGCTGCAGTCCCAACAGCATTCTTCGAATGATATAGTCTGGCTAATGAAATATTACTCGAAGTTTTGGCGGGAAATTTTATAAATCTGAGGCTGGTCACACTTTGTGTAGTAGGAATTATAATTTTGATACAAGAAAATATTTTAGATTTTCTATCCACATGTAAGGAGTAAGGAAATAAGTTAAATATATGTTGAGGTGCACTCATAGTACCCTGACATAATTTCTACCACTATGTACAGTACAGTCAACGACAAACACATATGTTTACACTTTCTAACCATATACAGGGCGAAAAATTAAACGTAGTGTAAATAAGACTTAGCTCGATAATACCATATATAAATCCATCACCAAAAAAATTACATAAGTACTATGCCAAATTTCAACTCAATCGGGATGTTAGAACTAGTACATAAAGTATCAAAATTATTTATAGAGAACCCACCTACTAAATTGTATAAATCATAGACGATTGGTGATACCACCAGGAAATATCTGCCAACATTATTTGACTAGCCAGACTCTAGCGGACAGGGTTGACTGTCCCTACATGCTGCACTGCGAGGGATTACACTCCCCGGTCAGTGTTGTTTTATTTTAATTGTAATTTGTTTTGTTTTAGTTGTAATGCCTTACTAACCCTAGTTTGTAAGGTCTACTAATAAAATATGTGTCCTGTTACATGAAATAAATATATTCATTCATTCATTCATTCATTGTACCCAAAGGGTAAAAATGGGACCTATTACTAAGCCTCTGCTGTCCGCACGTCTGTCTGAGCCCGTCTATTACCAGGCAGTATCTCATGAACCGTTATAGACAGCTGAAATTTTCGGTTGCCGCTATAACAACAAATACGAAAACCAGAATAAAATAAATATTTATGGAGGCTCCCGTACAACAAACTTGAACTGCGTTAACTTTGCACCTCATTTGTATCCGGCGCCTTACACACCAAGTGCAAATTTAACTTACCCGGCCAGTTCAAGTGTTTACGGAACCCTCGTTGCGCGAGTCCGACTCGCACTTGACCGGTTTTTTGATAGTGATATATATATATATATATATAGTATATATAGGAGTAGTAGGGCCTCGTGCAGGGTCCGTCCGGATTGTTACTACCGTCTTGCCTGCTAACCCACCGCCACACAGCAATGTTCGCATTGTTGTGTTCCGGTGTGGGGGTAAGATAGCCGGTGAAATTACTAGCATAGAGGCATTCTATCTTCGTCCTCCGGGTAGGCAAGCACTTGTGACTCCTCTGGTGTTGCAGGTGTTTATGGGCGACGGTAATCGCTTTCCATCAGGCAATACGTTTGCTCGATTGCCCCCTATGACATAAAAAAAAAAATAGTTTACTCCAACTGTATTTTTTCCATAGGAACGTATCAGCTAAGCCAGAAAGCAGGCCACCAGCCAAGAAGCGGGAGAAGAGGTTCCACTGCGACCTGTGCGGCGGCAGGTTCATGGACGAGCGCGCGCTCATGTGGCACACCCGGCTTCACACCAACGAGCGGCCGCATATCTGTGACGTGAGTGTTAGGGCCTTATAAGAAGGCTCAAAGCACAGACCACCCCCACTAGACGGAGCATGTAAGGCGACCCGCGCGCACCAACGATATGGTACGGCAGAACATTAAAGTACCAACACGGCGGCCACCGTTTAGTTGCGTCCATGTTTATGAGGTCTCTCTACACCACTTAACACTACAATTTACCATGTTATTTATTTAATTTCTTTCTTCGTTGATGTACGCATGGATCATAAACATGGACGCAACTAAACGGTGGCCGCCGTGTTGATAGTTTAATGTTCTGCCGTACCGTATCGTTGGTGCGCGCGGGCCGCCTTACATGCTCCGTCTAGTGGGGGTGGTCTGTGGCTCAAAGTCACTCAGAGAGCAATGGAGAGGGCTATGCTCGTTTCTTTGCGAGATCGAATCAGAAATGAAGAGATCCGTAGGAGAACCAGAGTAACCGACATAGCCCGAAGGATAGCAAAACTTAAGTGGCAATGGGCAGGGCACATCGCTCGTAAAACCGACGGCCGCTGGGGCCATCGAGTTCTTGAGTGGCGACCACGCACCGGACGACGCAGCGTGGGTAGGCCCCCACAAGGTGGACTGACGACCTGGTGAAGGTCGCTGGAGTCCGCTGGATGCGGGAGGCGCAGGACCGGTCATGGTGGCGTTCTCTGAGGGAGGCCTATGTCCAGCAGTGGACGTCTTTTGGCTGATGATGATGATTATGATGATGAAGTGTTAGGGTGCGTCTCCACTGGAACGGAGACCAATCACAAGAGTGAAGCTGAGATACAGATTTCAACTCGGGTGATTGGTTTATTCCGCACGTTTCTGCTCCGAGTCGCTTCAATGGAGCGCTCCCTTACTGTAAAATTCTAATAAGTTAATAACACTATCCAATTTATTGACATTTCCTCAAAATAATATTTTCTCAAACATGCAATGAAATATTGTCTTTACGTTCCTTATAATAGGCTCGGAAGTATCGCTTTTTGGGCGCAACAACTCGAGAGGACTGTAAAGGGATTTCATACTGCTTTTCAGGCCTAAGCCTGTAAAGTAACTTTTTTTTGGTTTCAACAACAAGGTCATTCACACAGCTGGCTGGTTTGACAAAAAGCAGGTTTTGTTTTTAAAGGTTGGTTGTTAGACTAAAATGTCCTATTTGTCAATTAATAAAATGTTGTTCTTTGAAGTATATATTTTTATTTCATTGTCTGTTTGAGAAAAGCACTATACATGCCTCGTCGTGAAAACGGATTCCCGGCCTCGTATCACTATCCGGCCGAGCGAGCTACTTGGCCGGAAATCCTCATTTTCCCGGCCTCTGATGTAATGTACTATTAATGGAACTAACTTAATCAATGTATCAAACAGCTGATTCGGTTAAAGCACGCTCACTTAAAGAATTCGTTCGTCATCTTACGCCTTACAGCCGGGATATTACTGTTGAAGATGTCGATATCCAGCTCTTTCACTACTTTATTAAGACTTTTACCAGCACGCAAAAGTTAACGTATTTAGCTCTTAATTTAAAACTTGTATTTTTTTAACCGCACTCGCAGTTGGCCAAGCTCAGCCTAGTTTGGTCAATGGTTCAGCCTAGTGTAATGTAAAAAAATGTTTTTTCTCAAACATCCAAGGAAATGTCGTTCTTATGATCGTGGTAATAGAACGCGAAATACGTCTTTGTATAGCAATTGTTAAAGATTCGTTCTAATTTCAAATTAGAGGTCAATAAAGGAATTTCATACAACATTATTGGCCGTGGCCAACAAAGAGATTGTCTTTTGTTTCAGTGGGGTTTATTTCTTTTATTGATAATCTATGGCATACTGCCAATAACAAAAAAACGTTGTTTGTGCATGCATATTTACGTTTTATTTCTTATATTTAACTAGATTATTCAATTAGATTAATACAGATATTCAATAAAATAAACAAGGAATCACGTTTATTTGTAAAATAATATAACAATATCTAATTAATAAGGTATTGTAATTTTTTAATAAATAGAATCATCTCCACATTTGGTGGCAAAAACATTAACCCGAACAGCTTAAACAATGAATTTTGAAAAAAGTAAAAAGTTGGCGGGAATCGTAAAAATATATGAATATATAAGTTGAACATTTGTATTATTTCCTTGGATTTATTTGAGTAAAGCACTATACAAGCCTCGGCGCGAACAGGGATTGTCGGCCTCGTATCTCTCGGCCATCTGTTACTACTCGGCCAACAATTCCCTATTTCGCGGCCTCTGCAGTAATTTATTTTATTTATTTATTTATACATGGAGAACCAACAGCTTAACTTACGCTAATAGTGACATAACTAGTAATACAGAGCCAATTATAGGATCTCACATATAGCAACATAATAATATTTAACATTAAGTTAAATAACACGCACAGTTTTACATAGACACATGCAATAATAACAGCAAATTAATACTAAAAAAAAAATACAGAAACTGAATTATGAAGTTGGAACGAAGTTGCACAATAAGTACCTAATTAATTACAGTGTGCTATTTATAATCTGCAGAGTTCAAAATCTAACAATTCATAAACATACTTTACGCTCGGGCATACCTACTACCTACAATATTTTTTATTTTTAAATTTTTGTTTTATTTTTTTTTTATCAAAGAAAAATGATGCCAATTTACGTCTCACGGAAGGAATGGAACAATTAAAAATGTCAATATCTTGGTCTCTTGTCATATTATTTAAGCAGCGACTGGCTCGAATCAGAAAACTATTTTGCCTATATTTGGATGAAACACATTTGACTGAAAGGGGGGGAAATGTCTCTTAGACCGAGTAGGCGCATTAAACGAGAGTTTATGAAGCAGTTCGGGGCAATCAAGATTACCACTTGTGATCTTGAGAATGTAGATAATGTCAGCTATCTCACGACGTTTATGTAACGGTAATAAGTGGTGTTTTTTGCACATACTATAGTAAATGGTCGAATCATAAGGACATTTTAGTTTAAAATTAAGAAATTTCAGGAACTTTTTTTGAACGCGTTCAATTCTATCAATGTAGGTTCTATAGCAAGGATTCCAAATTTGAGAGGCGTATTCCAGCTTACTCCTAACTAAAGAGCAATAGAGAACTTTCAGTGTCTTAGCTTGAGTGAAGTGGCCGGAGTTACGCATTATGAACCCCAATGATTTTAAAGCACTACTCACCATCTTCTCTATATGGATATCGAAGAGGAGTTTAGAGTCGTGTATTACACCCAAGTCTCTCATGTGACCGACCTTATTTAATACTTGATCTCTAAGTGTGTAAGTACTAGGGAACGGGTTACGCTGACGTGAAAAAGTTATTGAAAAACATTTGGATGGATTTAAGTCAAGCTTATTGGCTTTACAGTAATTGTCAAGGCGCAATAGATCCGACTGGACAAGTAAGGTATCATGACTCGACTTTATTTTGCTAAAAATTTTCATGTCATCCGCGAAGCATAGGAGTTTAGAGTGAATGAAACAGTCACTGATGTCGTTAACGAAAATATTGAACAGCAACGGTCCAAGTAACGACCCCTGAGGGACTCCACTCGGTACCGTTACCCATCCCGACACATAATTGTTAACGACAACAGCCTGCGATCTGTTATCTATATAAGACGAAAACCATCTCAGTAAGTCTCCATGAATGCCTATGTCACACAGCTTAGATAACAAAATGGAATGGTCAATTCTATCAAAACACTTGCTGTAATCAGTATAAATGACATCCACTTGGAAACCACCATCCATCGCGTCGGTAACATAATCATTTAAGAGAATTAGATTGGACACAGTGGATCTACGCTGAAGGAACCCATGCTGGTTAAGACTGCACCGAGCAAAATGTGAAAAAATAGGCAGTTGCCGTTAAGTAGATAACGTTAACACTAGTTGATTAATCTATTTCTAAACTATATATTTAGCACTTCGAAGAATGTGTCAACAACTTTTCCGTAAAAAAATTATAAGATTCTTAATATTTTTCCCTAGAGAACTAAGTAAAGTTGGACGAAAATTGTAAAATCGTAAGCAGGCGTTAAGTGTTTTTTTATACTTTAACAATGGAAATCTATTCTGATTTTCAGTTCAAAAAAAAGATGAATGTTTACATTACAATTTATCCGCATCAAATATTTCAATTATTGTTTGGTATTAAAGGTCCAGATTTATCAAAAAGTGCTTTTAATTCTCCATACATTTTTACTATGGCGGCCGCGCGCCGATCTAAATACGCATTCCCCGCGCTCTATGGGTCAGTCGCAAACGCTCGGCGCCCTCTTAATGCTAAAAGAGTTCTTCAGAGTATTATATACTTGATTATAAACGACTTTCTCTAAAACCTTGGATAATATGCATAATTTAGAAATAGGCCTATAATTTACTATGTCGGTTTTTGCACCCTTTTTGTGGACTGGCGTAATATAAGCGGACTTCCATAAGGAGGGAACAGTGCATTCTGAAAAGGAACGTTTAAAAAGTAATGTGATGGGAATAACAATAGTTTTAGCGCAGTTGATTAAAAACTGCGCTGGTAGGTCATCAGGGCCAGCAGACTTCGACGGGTCTAATTTTAGTAGAATATTAACGAGTTCATCAGGGTTAACTTCAATGTTAGACAAAGACGCTGATGAGGCAACTAAAGGGTCAGTCTTTGGAACGTGTTTCCTATTTGGTGCCGAAAACGTAGTTAAAAAATAGTTAGAGAATGCATTACATATGTCGGCACCAGTGTTAACTGTTTTGTGGTCATAATTTAAACTATTGGGGATACCGTGAGAACCAGAGCGCGATTTAATAAATGATTTAATGCTTTGGGTTCTTCGCAATGTTTTCCTCCACCCGGCTCATGTACGCATCAAAACATTCCTGCTCAAGTTTACGCACTCTGTCCCTCAAAACGTTAAAGGAAATCAGATCTGACTTATTATTATATATCTTGTATTTTTTTAAATATTTATACTTTTCTTTTATAGCCTTTTTTAGCGGATTTGAAAACCAAACAGGGTAAGACTCTGGGCGTATTTTTTTACTAGGAATAAATTTACTTCGCAATCTCTCGTAGGTTTTATAAAAAAAATCCAGACATTCAACAAAGTCTCGCTTGGCAAACTCCCATTCCCAATTAACAGATGCCAGTTCAATGTTTATAGAAGCGTAATCACCCTTATTATAATAATATTTTAAAAGTGGGGCAGGCGACAAGGATTCAATAACTGAATACTTAACGCATATAATTAAAGCTTTGTGATACGGGTCGATTGGTACCAGGGGATTGGAACACTCACATACGCTGACTAAATCGTTAGATAAAACCAGATCCAGCAACTTACTATACTGATTTAATATTCCGCTATATTGGCATAGATTATGCAAGTTAATGTCGTCTATAAAAGCACACTCATCCCCACTTGCATAACTAGATGGTACCATTGAAGTACCCTGCGCCGTCCAACAGATACTACTCATATTAAAGTCACCAATTAATAAAAACTTATCGTTAAGATTGTTTAAAACGGTATCATTTAGCTTATTTAAGAAATACTTCAATTGTTGCGAAAATGTATTACCCTGGTTTTGATTACATAAATATAAAACACATAAATGAACTGTGACCGACCTTTTGTTACTGTCCTTAAGTGATAAGAGTCGTTTTCAAAATATGTGTACGTCACGAAATTGTCAGTAAAATGTTTCGTTAGGAAATGTCAGGAAGTTGTAAAAGTAAGGCTGTATTCATAATTAGGTAATATTGTAGTAGTAACAGTGTTATATTTATGAGGAATTCTTATTGGTTCCTCTTTAGAAAGAACAAAAAATAACTATGATTGCATTATTACAATTGATTTTGTATTAAGGAAAGCTAGAAACAAAACAAAAATCGCTTATTGTTTATTTATTCTGATATTTATTTAACTATGAAAAGATTATAAAAAATGGTTTTAAGTATAAGAGCTAGACGACTTAACTAGACGATTTTTTTTCTTCATATTTTTAGGGTTTTGCTCTTTTACTTTTTCAATATATTTTTTTGCCGTTCGGCACCGGTTAGCGGCATTCTGAAACTTTTTTAGTTTGATTATATTCTGAATATAAAAATAAAACTAAAAATAAAAAGTATCGCTAGTGTGGGTAGCAAAGCGATCAACACTAAATGCAATAGGGTAAGCGTTAAAAAATATCCTTTTTCTAGACATAGCCCAGTATTTTCATACAAAGAAAATTTAGTATTTTCGAAAAGTTTGATAGGGAAGCTAAAATCAAAATTTAAAAAAACAATGGTTAGGTTAGTTTAGTTTCTAGGTTTTTTTTTGTTAGTTTTAATGTTATGTAAGTTTTATTTGATAATATCTTGTATAGTTTTTAAGGTAGTTTTTGTATAACTTACCTACTTATTGTATAACTTAATTTTTTCTATGTATATAGATACACATTGGTAACTTACGTATAACTAAATATATACATTTAAATAAATCAAAACAAATAGTACTTAATTAATAAATATACAGACTCTTTGTTTAGTATTAAATAATAAATATATATATATATATATATATATATATATATATTTATATATTTTTTTTATTTCATCTAATTATGCGCGCGGTAACCTATTGATAAACATATTCAGTTTTCTTTTTAATTATCTGGAGTACCTATGTATCTAGTTACATAAAAATAATCTGTAAACATTTATTGTTTCTCTCCTTTATTTTTATTCGTTACATTTTAACACGCATTTTAATATCTTATTTATTTTCATACTTTACACATGAGACCACAGCTTTACCGTCTACAATTTACTGACGTTAGTAAATGTCAGGAAATTGTTCGTCAGTAACATGTAAAACTTAACTTAAAAAATACTTTTACACAAAACATAATCACATTTACTAGTAGATTGAAAGCGTAATCTATTATTCTAGTCATAGTTTAAGTTTATTACAATTGCTATAGGTGAATCCTTGAAAATGTACTTACTTTTGTTGAGAATACTTCGTTAGGAAAAGGTAAATTTATTTTTTCACAATTGAACCACAGGACTTTTTCATGTCTCAACGACAAAAAAAATGGTGGCGCGTCCTTGTGATGTTTCTTTTCGTGACAAGACCAGTTTTGCCAGTGATTAAAGTTAGATTCCTACTCTTTGCGATACAAAAAGTTAGTTAATTATGTCAATAAATCAGTGTCATGAAATTGTAATGATTGATAAGGACATATTTTTAATATATCATTTTTAGTTTCTTTAAGGTAAATTTTAATAGTTTATCTATCAGACATAACACTTAAAACATTGCTTTTTAATTATGATACAAAAAACTAGGAAGTTTCTCTACAAAAATTCTGATAAAAATATTGTTTTCAATGTCGTCCAAATAGGGGGACAATAAAAAATGTATGGAGTTTATTTGTTACTTTTTTTTCACATTAAACTTATGTAAAGATTTGAATAGCAATTCATTGCTTTTTATCAGAAATAATATGCAGTATGCTTTATATTAGTCTGTAAAATTTAAAAACTGATTTATTTTAATCGTAACCATATTTTTTTCCAGGATTTTTTATGAGGACACACATTTTAGTAGTAATGTACACATTTTTTGAAAACGACTCATAATGTAACCCACAGATCCTCGGCTGAAGAGTGAAAAGATGGTTGTGGGGTTACCGCCAACTCCTTGCGAGTGGCGATAACTACACCGCCACCACGGGTTTGTCCCGTCAACGATAAATCCCGATCCCGACGCCAGACCACATAACGATCATCAAATAATTCCGCGTCACGTATCCCGTCCACGAGCCACGTTTCTGTCAAGACTACTATGTCATAAGCAGCTAAACTTAAACTGCGATAGAATGTCATCGTTTTAGAACGAAGTCCCCGCACATTCTGATAATAAATTGTGGGATAATTACTTGTACCACTAAGATTAGCCATGGATAACAGAAGTAATATTATAATCAGAATAGCTTTCACTTAAGATAATTATCACATTTGTAAATAAATTATACGCAAATGTGTCCAAGCAAATAGTAAGCAAAAACTCAATATTGCATAAAAACCAGCTTCGTAAAAATATTCCACAAAGAGCCATAAAATCAACATTCCGAGTGCAAATGAGTAAGAAGTTAAGCATATCAATCTGCAAAGGCGAAAAAAAGGGACAAGCATAGATAACTAAATAGTCATCGAGCGCGTAGCAACTAATGCAGGGAGCGATAAGCCCGAGCGATAAACAAAAGAGGCAAACTGACCAGGTGGGCCGGCCAGCGGTGTTCAAAGTTTTGTGTTCACGCTTATTGCGAATATTAGGAAATAATGACAAAAGCGAGAACACAGAATATACGGCAATTATATTGATTGTGTTACAAATTATAGTAATTTGTTTAAATCACGCTCACTATTAATAATATAAACACTTGAGTTGTCATCTTTGCGAACGTGAATTTTGCAGTATTTAACCCAAACATGTTGATAACCTTTTTGCTTGAGACTAGTTTTCGTGGTAGTCAAAAGTTTCTTGTTTTCGGGAGTTAAGTGATCATTTATGAATACACTTTGTTTATTGTCCTTAAAGCCAATTTCATCCGCAGAGATCTTTTTCTTTAATCTTGCTGAGGCTATGAAATCTTCCTTTACATAGCGATTCAGGAAGCCAATAATAATCAATTTCTCCTTAGACTTATGCATTGGGACTCTCGATATATAATTAACACAATTTTTGTCGACCTGGTATCCAACTGCAGTACCGATGTCCTCTAGAATTGAAAACAGGTTTTCATTTTTCTTTACCGGGATTCCTTTGATCTCAACATTGTTCAACCGCTGTTGTTGATCGTTCCGTGAAAATTCATTTTTTATGAACGACAACTCGTTGCTCAGTAGAAGAACTTTCTCCTGTAGTGCTTCCAGCTCAGAGACTTTCCGCTCAATCTCGACGAGGCGCGAAGAGTGTTCCTCTAGCTTGTCACTGGAGAAACTACACGCTTCCCTAACCTCCGACAGTTCAGTTTTCATGCCACCAATGTCTCGAACCAGGCCAGGAAGGCAGGACAGCTGTTTCTTCATTTCGCGCAGTTCCTGCATAACAGTCTCAAAATCTGCTGGTTTTGCAGGCGCCGGTGAGGCATCTCTTTTACACACGGGGCACCTCCAGGTTGTTCTGCGGTCTGCTCCGAGTTTTCTATAACCCTGTTCTGATATACCAGCACAGCAGAAACCAAGTTCCTTTTTGCATGCTGAGCACTGGGCACCGTCTCCGACTTGTGTTTCACAGGAAGAACACTTCATATTTATTTGTTAATAAAATTATTCTTCGATATAAAGTAAGAAACTTTGAGAATCACTGGGATGTACGGAGGATAAGATAGAAACAGTTTGCATGTGCGATCGTAACGAGTGCGCGACCGAGACTGTACTACTGTAATTGTACTATTGATAATAAATGCATTTTTAGTATTTGTATTCTCCCATTCACGTCCAGATCTGCGGGCGCGGCTTCGTGTCGGTAAACCGGCGCAACCAGCACGCCAAGTGCGCGCACTCCGCGCCCGCGCGCCGCTGCCCGCTGTGTCCCTCGCTGTTCCACCTGCGCTCCATGGTCAACACGCACATCAAGAAGGTAAGTGTCCGCAACCAGCACGCCAAGTGCGCGCACTCCGCGCCCGCGCGCCGCTGCCCGCTGTGTCCCTCGCTGTTCCACCTGCGCTCCATGGTCAACACGCACATCAAGAAGGTAAGTGTCCGCAACCAGCACGCCAAGTGCGCGCACTCCGCGCCCGCGCGCCGCTGCCCGCTGTGTCCCTCGCTGTTCCACCTGCGCTCCATGGTCAACACGCACATCAAGAAGGTAAGTGTCCGCAACCAGCACGCCAAGTGCGCGCACTCCGCGCCCGCGCGCCGCTGCCCGCTGTGTCCCTCGCTGTTCCACCTGCGCTCCATGGTCAACACGCACATCAAGAAGGTAAGTGTCCGCAACCAGCACGCCAAGTGCGCGCACTCCGCGCCCGCGCGCCGCTGCCCGCTGTGTCCCTCGCTGTTCCACCTGCGCTCCATGGTCAACACGCACATCAAGAAGGTAAGTGTCCGCAACCAGCACGCCAAGTGCGCGCACTCCGCGCCCGCGCGCCGCTGCCCGCTGTGTCCCTCGCTGTTCCACCTGCGCTCCATGGTCAACACGCACATCAAGAAGGTAAGTGGGTTGGGGTGGGGCGTGGGTGGTTTCACCCATTTGTACCCAAGTTGGTGAGTGTCACGATGGCGGGTGTACATCAACGAATGGAGCTGCGGTATACGCCAGGAGTTAGTGCTAGCAATGTACTAAATGCAACCTGACGTCAGTTTGGCGGGCGTCATTTATTTCAATACCTCTGGAGTTTAAAGAGCACGTTGCTCCGATTTTGGCGCACATTTAGCCTAAATAGGCCGCCTGTGCACTGAAACGGAGCGGAGAAAATAAACCAACCAGTTTTTTTTTTGTGAAGTACAAAAGTGCATTTGCATCTGAGGAATTCGATTGGTCCATTTTAGACAGCTGCGCTACAGTGAACAGACAGCCTTATCCGGGAAGATTGGGTTTGTTTATGTTAATTTGCTGTCACAGGTTAATCTTATAACATCCCTCTTTTTGCGTCGGAAGTAACATCGGAACGGTCGGAATAATAGACACACTCAGATATTCGGACACATCCTAGAAAACGTTTAGGTTCACTTCGTCCACATTCCCATTTCGTTCACATTCCTACTTCGTCCAAAATCCCACTTAGTCAACATTGCCATTTCGTTCATATTCCCACTTCGTCCTCTTCCCACTCCGTCCGCATTCCCACTTCGTCCTCTTCCCACTTTGTCCACATTCCCACTTCGTCAACATTCCCATTTTGTCCACATTCCCAGTTCGTCCGCATTCCCATTGTGTGGAAGTGGACGAATTGGGAATTGATTGCGGACGAAGTGGGATTTTGGACGAAGTAGGAATGTGAACGAAATGGGAATGTGGACGAAGTGAACCTAAACGCCAGAAAACTCACGTAGATGCAAAGCTAATTCTGACTTGTATCATTTCAGGTACATCTAAAAGCGCACAAACGACGCAACCGCACCTCCAAGTACCAGGAGGTGTACTGGAGAACGGAACCGGTGCCCATCCAGGAGCTGAGTGTCTCCATACAGAACGAGATCCTGGAGTTGAAGGCGGCGCAAGAGGCCAGTGAGGTTAAGGAGTTGGGTTCCTCATATAGCGTCCTCTAAAGAGTACTAGGTACTCACGACTGCATTGCGGAATGAATTGTCGCTCGCGGTATTTCCGAACTGATACGACCTTCAAGAAAAGATCGTTCCCAGGGTCTTTGACAAAACAGGACACAGACATTCATAGACAGAAACCGAAAGAGTCGTGCAATAACGACAACGCACGAACGATCTCTGTGGTCATCCTTTGCTAGAAATCCCCACTTAGATAATTGGCAGTCCACGTTTTTCTAGAAATTTCCTGCCTCAGACGACTGCATTGCGGAATGAATTGTCGCTCGCGGTATTTCCGGACCGATGCGACCTTCAAACCTTCAAGAAAAGAGCGTACCCTGTGCGGCCGGCAACGCACTTGTGACTCCTCTGGTGTTGCAGGTGTCTATGGCCGACGGTAATCGCGCTACATGAAGCGATCCGTTTGCTCGTATGACATAAAAAGGGTAGTATTTATGAGGCACGCACTCCCAGGAGCCCAAAAGCAGTTGTCTCAGTGCTAAACCTTCATTGATCAACGTTAGCACGGAACCTTGAAGCTGAATGCGGCATGAGAAGCCAATAAGCTGAATGAGTGGACCTCCCCTCCTGAACATTTATTCTGAATCCGCTCCTGATAGCTGGTTTGATCCTCTTTAGCATTTTTAGCGCCAAAAACGGCAAGTCACGTCGACGGAAAGCTATGCCCCAGGCGCCACGACGTCATTTGCCGCTATTCAATGTCATACTATCTGCTCTCAGCTTGGCGTTTGGGACATAGTTTTTCGTTAACGAGCAGGGCGGTCATGATTCATGAGGTTAAAGATTGAGATCAACTGGTAGAATTTCTTTTGTTCGATTAAAATGATCCGCTTACTTATTACGTTAATATATGGCTGCGGTTGTTTAACTTATACCTACTTCTATTGACTGTATTATATCATCAAGCGTAAAATCGTGTTCATCAAGCAATATTTATTTATTTAAGTATAAGAAGTTTATGAATGTGCTTGTGTTAAATAAATAAAGTCTATAAATATATCAAATATTCGTTTGATTTTGCATTTTGTATATCCTGCCCTATAGCACAATTGCAGTCCCTTTCTATCAAGTACTGTGTGAGACGGCAGTTGTGATGCGAAAAGTGTAGTGCCAGAGAACGGGTATGATAAAGTAAGACCAATCCAATCTGGTGTTGTAAAGGAATCAGATCTGGAGTCCTATTTTGTAGACTAGACTCAGTTAATGTTCGGTAAACCGGAAGAAGAGTTCCGAGTCGAGCGAGTTATTTGTGCAACGACTCTAGTCCTCTATGGCTAGTCTTCAAACTTTACTTTCGCCACCACTACTAGTTTTAAAATTAGAGTCTCGCCTAGGTTCGCAGTTAAAGACTCGAGTTAAGGGTAGTGGTTATGTTTTTACGAGTGTTGTTGGTCCAGTATTTCTTTATACAAAGTTGTCCATGGCTCTTCAACTTAAACCTTTGAGCGCCAAGGGGCAAAGCAATTCACCGTGCCACTGACGCCAAACCAAAAAAAAGTGCTCCAAAATCAACAGAGATTGAATAACACAGATAGATGTTTTTGACCATTGAAATTTTTGACGTCAATAGGCGTCGTTGGCACGAATTCCCGATGACGTGATTTGCCGTCTTTGGCGGTCAAAGGGTTAAAGTAATTGAAAAGGGCTCTTCGTTGAAGAAGAAGAATTCGTTGGGCTTTTAAGGGAACTACTGAGGGTTTGAAATAAACTACAATACAGTCCTTTCTTGTAGATATTTATTTTTTTTGTTTTAATTTTTTCTCAGATATATATTTTTTCATATATAATAATCAATTGGCTATCGTTATATACAACTTAAAATTACCAAGAAGGTCCTTAGCGGCAACTACATTTGAGTCTTACAGCTATGTGGAATAACTTTCGTAAATAAACTAAATTAACATTACAATGTAAGGAGAGTGCAACATTCAGTATACATATTTAATTATAGTGTATGTACATTTTGGGAATAAATTCGAGAAATAAATAATGTTGAAAACTAAAAACTTGAAGAGAAATTTCGTTCTTTGGAATATTAACGCTAGTTTTGTTCTTTCTTCTATAAAATACTATGTCATACTTGTTCTCTGAACGGAACATATGACTTTCATGCACTTATACTTTGTAGACAGAAAAAAACTATTAATGCAGTGAGGGAATTGGACGAACATACCTTTTATAAGAAATCAATACATTTTTTGATGGACGCGTAATATCGTTGTCAACTATTTAAATAAAGAATAATGAATATTGGATCGATTTACTGTGGTGTAAAACTATACTTAAAGGAATATTCAAGTCGGCGGCTTGGAAATTTTTGCAATGTTTTCAGTTACCTTTCTAGGTATTTTGAACATAAAAAAACCTCAATTACAAGGAATAAAATATATAGTTCCACACAAAATTTCAGAGAAAGTTACAATATGTTTCATCACTTTACGCCATTTGAAAGCAAATTGTACAGTCAGCGACAAATACTCTGTATAATACAAATAGCAAAATATATCGTATACGGAAATTAAAGGCTGTTGCGGAGAAATCTGACTCCTACCATACGTTGACATGACTGTGCTAGGGGCGTTATACAGTGTGGAAAAAATATGAGACCTGAAGGAAAAGTGCGTTAAATTAGCACATTTTACTTTCATGAAAAAATTTACTTTCATTATTTAAAAACGGAACCAAAACTGCCTTCGGAGATTTTTCTAAAATAATATGATAATGTTCTTTCATGTTTATCGCGTTTATGTATCCTTCGTAGTAAAATAGATGATAATTCTTTTATTTTTAAGACCAATTAGATATTATAATCCTATCGATTAATAGAATAATATAGCGAGTTTATACAAGCGAATTTTACACCTTTAAATGCCGTTTTGTTTATTTAAAAAAATAAAATGATGTTTACTTTAAGTAATATGAGCTAACTTTAGAATTAAAGGCCGTTTCCCGCCAGGGCCCATGTTTTTCCACTCTGTAGGTATATTGAGCACTTAGGATGCTAGATGTCTTTAGAAAGAGCTGAAAATCTGTCGCTGTATTAAAATGCATATGCATTTCAACATGTTTGAGACTCACACTAGTTTTCTATGTAAAATCTGTGGCTACTTTATGAATAACCCAATAAACGAAATATCTCTTCAGTCTGATAAATAAAGTGAACTTAGAAGTAGAAGAAACAAAAACAAAAAAGGTTACACCACCTAAACGGCCTTCCGTCCTACAATTGTAAAATATTGATGGAGAGAAAAACAAACGTCCCTTTTGGGTAGGGCTTAGGATAAACGGAGATGGCACTAAATCGGTCTTAGGGTGCTTGTGCTTCTTCATTGAACCGGAGACGTTCGGAATAGATCAACCTGTGAATGGTACACTGTTGTGATTGGTCTCCTTCGCTCGGCCCCGCTTTAGTGGAGGCGCACCCTTAGCGGCGAGTGGCGCGGCGCATGCTACGTGTCTCGCTCACTCGTATAGCCACCGCGCTCGGATCTCCCGCTCAACCGCTCGCCGCGCCGCTGGCAGCGCAAAGTCGTGGCATCTCCGTAAGAGCATTTTATCCGACGTTGCCGTGTGTTGACATTTTATGGATATAGGCGAAGTGCATGATGGGGGTACTGTAGTAGCAGTTTATGAAACTGTTACGTAATGAAATGAGAGGTCTTAACACTTTGGCGACCAAGGATTTCGTGGCGCTACGCGTGTAGCCGATAACATGGGGAAACGCGTATGTAGCGAAAACTCGCTACGAGCACAGTGCCCACGGAGCGGGTTCCCGGTGTTCGAAGTGTTAAAAGAGAGGTTTTGTAACTATCGTTTGTTGAAACTTGTAATGTCTCATCATTTTTAGTGTGGATACACCACAATTTGTTTTTTATATTGTACTATTGATACAAACATCACAGCACAAAAAGGTTCTGCTAAAAAATAGTTATATGTTCAATTTTATTATTCTCGATACATATTCATAACGGGCTTCAATAATGTTATATCGATCAAAATGTCACAACACACGGAAATTATAACTCAGTCAGATTTCAGACGCGCCATACTCAGTGTGACATGGCGCGACCGAAATTACGCGACTCAAATTACGCTCGCCTGGCTTCACCCAAATATTCTTGAGCCTTATACATTAGGATTACTAGCATTTATTAACTACTCGTTGCCTAACTACATTGTGGACGTTAAAGTCATTTAGTGCAGTATTACGGTAGGAAGTAGAGAAATATTAGGTTCATAATTAACCTACGTTACAAGATTTGATATGTCTTTATCACTATTAGTGGGTGTTCATACCACATGTAAAAAATTGCGAATTATAAGAAAATACTTCGCTTTTAAATCCGTGAGCTCTTAGGGAGCCTGTAATGTAAAAAAAAGAACAACCGTTTTTGAAGTCGGTTAGGAACAATAAATAATATAAAAATGACGTGACATTACAGGCGAATGCTCGCGGTGAGACTGGGTTCAAGTGAAATCAGATATTCAAATATCGACCATATAAGCGCGAGGTAGATAGGTATAGAGCCGAAGGCCATTTTAAGATTTAGGCGCATGACGGCAGATTGTCTCGTTGACTCTTTCGCAAAAGGTACCTTTTATGTCTCTTTCCCAGAACGGCCCTTCCCCAAATATCCCATTCCCAAAAGGTCCCTTCGTATTTATTCCTTCCCTTTCGCAAAACGGACCTTTCGTAAAATAAGCTGTTATTTGCTTTAGCTGTATTTGTAAAGACGTTTTGCGAATGTGACGTTATTTTGGTGGAGACGTTTCGCGAGTGGGACCTTATGAGCCAAAACCCATTAACAACTCACGGGCTGTAAATCTAAATAGGTACTTATACTCCTGTCTGGTATGTTTCTTTTTGAATTTACCATAACAAATTAAAACGAAATTAACCATATATAATATTGTACACTAAGTTAAAGAACAAAGGATTCCGAAAGCCGCTTAGATGGATTCTGAAAGATTTTTTACAAATAAATAAACCTGTATAATATTTCTTTTTCTTCCACTTTGTACTCTCTAACGTTCAACCATTTGCAAGAAGAAATCCTATCTATAGTAAGTACCTTTGTGTCACAACTCAAAGAAGTTCACAATCAAAAACATTTGAAACTACGTTTTACCCGCGCCGTGATCCCTTTTTTGGGATAAAATGTAACCTCAAAGAAGCCAGACCAGCGTAATTTGAGTCGCGTAATTTCGGTCGCGTGATTACGTCACACAAGTATGGCGCGACCGAAATTACGCGACTCAAATTACGCTCGCCTGGCTTCACTCTAAAGGTGGCATTCGGTTCTCAGCGACTGAGACTCAATAAAGCGACCCGCGCGACATAATGAATACAAAATAGTGGGTCGCGGTCGCCTGTCGTGGTCGCTAAGGTCACTGTTACGTTTTATCCCTATAAAGGGCCAACTAACAAACACACTTCTACATTAATATTGTTCTGGCATATTAGCTGCTTCCGATTAGCTTCAAGTGTAGCTCCGTGATGTTTATTACTCTCGACGTTTTATTTAATAAAAAACGCTTCAATATAAACAGAACGAAACATTGCAAATGTATCATTTCTGATATGGTAAGATATTTTTTTGTAAACAGACTATTTAGAATTCAAATATGTTATTTCTGTTACGAATTCCTGATAGACTTAGTTTCAGAAAAAAAGGGTTATAAAATTAGATAATTAATTTATAAATATGATATCAGTCTTAAACATCAACCTACAATATGAATTCAAAACTCAAAATTTAGGATTTCTACCAGTGGCGCGGTGTCATACATAGTATGGAAGCTTAGTATAGAAGGCGAAAGCAAGTAATTTCCAGTCATAAATATTATGATAAAGTATTATGGTTTGATTTCTGTTATCGAACCAAATTGCTCATTCAATTATCAACGCAAAACCCGAACGACATTTTGAGCTTCTGGGCATTGAAGAGAAGGAAAACGATCATAATTATAATTCGTTAACATGATTTATTTTAAAGTTTATTTCTTAGTGGGATTTTACTGACGCCGCGCCACCTTTTTCTTGCAAATGGTCTCACTATGCCTTTAAATTTTGCTGCGTCACTTACTCAGTTCCGATCGTCATCCGTCCCAACGACCTGAAAATAAATAAAACCCAAAAACAACAAATACTGGACCTTCGTCACATTACGAAATAAAATCTTCATATATCTAGACATTTTTTTTTTTCATTTTCTCGTTTCGATAAAAATTTACTCTAAATACATAATATTCAAACCTACTTATAATCCAGTGGCGGGCGCCTCGAGATAATGATTGCTTTAACAGTACACTTCGTTATAAAATGCCATTTTAGGGATAATGACGTCTATCCCAAGTAAATCATTTCTTCCGTCATAATCATCAAATAGAATTTCTACAACTGCTTGCACACATACTATAATAATTATTGTGTATACACTTGTATTCGGGAGACTCTTCCTCGAATAAAACTACTAGATCGTTGCCGCTTTTAAAAAATATATATCGGCAGTGCAACAAATCTGTGTAATGAAGCTGGAAAATCCACCAATGCAGGACATTTTTTTGCAATACTAGAGCAGTTTCATTAACATGTTCATCAACAATGACACTATATATGTGTTCAAAGAATTCTTACTCCTATGTTAGTGACACACCATATATGTCTACGGAATACGTACTTAAAACGAAATTGCTCTGGATATTGCGTATTTAGTCAAAGTTATTGAATGATCTGATCCTATTACTTTGTCAACCTTGTATCTGAGAGAATGTTTAGGTAGGAAACACAGATGTTCCAAGAAGGAATACTTTCCTATCAAACTATTTGAGGTTGAAAAGGCCTTAAGGTAATCTAAAACAATATCTACATAGATGAACTTTCCAACTTTGTTCAACGATCATTCAACGCAATCGAGTGGACATGTTAAGGTTTCCAAAATAACAACCTTTGAAATATTGCGACAAAGTTTACGTGACGTAGACGTTCCTTTAAAAAGTACGATTGTATTTTCACCAGTAGTAGTAGTAGTAGTAGAGATACGACTCACTGCCCAAAAAGTTTGGGAATTCCTGAACTCCACCGGACTCAGCAGTGACTTTTAATGAAGGCCTGTCACAATAGATTAACACGGCACAGAAAAAGCCCCCAGCAAACAATAATATTTTCATTAAACTCAGTCACTGATAATGCCTTTCCGATTGCGTTGTATGCCAATAATCTATCAAAATATGAGTACACGCTAAAATCGGTGCCAACTGCACTCAAATCCAAAATCCCCTCAGAGCAGGATGAAGCATTATAGCAGACATTTCTATTGAACTGCCGCTGTCAAAAAGTCCACTTACCATCAACGGTAGACGTCATCAAAATCAATGCACCAAAAACCTTATCACTATAATCACAAGTCACTCACGATCACTTCAACGCCTAGACTCTCACCGAGCCATTATACTCGGCCTCGCCCCGGCTCGAGCACGAATCGTACACAAAAGGCGCCGTCACAGAAAGCATGTAATCAAGTCACTATAGACATTTTAATTATCAGCGACTACGAGTCATGGGACACAAATCCAGTCGGCCGACGTCCAGTAGAGTTCAACAATGGTATAAGAAAACAAAGTATGGCATTCCAGCAAGGCAGCCTTGTGACGTAGACTAATTAGTTGCCGCTTTATGGTAACAAAATAATTATAAAGAAAAGATGTTTAACGCCAGTCGTACAAAAAAAATATTTTTGCATTACAATTGTCATATTCTGTGAATGTTTTTTGGCCGTAATAATTTTAGACATCCATACAGGTACCAAGGGAATCGGGGAGTATTATGATATACTGGCAACTCAGAAACGGATCGACAGAACCAACCAACCGATCATAGCATGATGTCGTCACAAGTCTGGCCTGTCATTCCGGAATGCTCCTTGCTTTTTTATACCATGAGTTCAGCCACGAAGCTCGAAGTTTGACTCTCCGTGGCCTTCGGATATCCAGTACAGAGTTCCATGTGTCCGACGTTCAGTATAGTTCAACCAAGCTCGAAGTTTGACTCTCCAGGGCCTGCGGATATCCAGTACAGAGTTCCATGTGTCCGACGTCCAGTAGAGTTCAACCAAGCTCGAAGTATGACTCTCCAGGGCCTTCGGATATCCAGTACAGAGTTCCATGTGTCCGACGTCCAGTAGAGTTCAACCAAGCTCGAAGTTTGACTCTCCAGGGCCTTCGGATATCCAGTACAGAGTTCCATGTGTCCGACGTCCAGTAGAGTTCAACCAAGCTCGAAGTTTGACTCTCCAGGGCCTTCGGATATCCAGTACATGTATCCGAAGTCCAGTAGAGTTCAACCAAGCTCGAAGCTTGATCCCCCGGGGCCTTCGCATATACAGTAGAGAGTTCCATGCTTGGTGACAAGCCGGGCGAGTGTGTAGGGGGCCGCTCGGACACAGTTCCATGGTCGGTGTTCTGCCGGGCGAGGGTGTGGTGTGGTGTGTGTGGCTCACAGGGGGCGGGGCCTCGCGCCGTAGATGAACCGGCGGCGCCACTCCTCGTACTGCTACGTGCAGGCGATGCTGGGCCCGGCCGCCTCGCCGGCGGGCGGCGGCGCGGCCGGCGTCGCGCCCGCCGCGTTCACCAGGTTCAGCTCGTACACGTTGGACGAGTTCGAGTCGTCGTTGTACGACAGGATGCTGACTTCGTCGGTCTGTGGCAAAAAAAAAGAAAGAATAACTACCTCAGTTTTTGGATAAGGATAAATAGAATTTTTTTAATGGTTCGTTAAGGGCCTGGTGGTCGGATAATCGTACTCCCCATTATCCGTGCCGGTGAGTTGGTAACACCATCCAATCCACTATCAAACAAAAAATAATTAATGGGATGGAAAACTCGTAAACCCTCTATAACCTATTGGGTCCTAACTCCTGAGTTCTAGCGCCTCTTCACTGCACTTTCTAATGCGTGGTCTCCACAATAATATACAGCTACGCTGCTTATTTGACGGACTGCGCGTTCAGCTTGTGCTAGGTGCCGGGCGCGGTGCGCTCACTAGAGGTATTGATGACTAGAGGTAATGGTTTTGATGATATCTCACGCGTGACACATCTCGCTCACTAAACATTGCCCGATAAAAGCCTATTGTTTGTAAAGCACCAGGGCGCTATATCCGGCTAGGGCTGCCACGCGTCAGTCCCAGGTAGTGGTCTCAGTAGTAGCAGTATACGTACGCTGCTCTCGCACCGTGGCACACCTCGCTCACTACGCACCACACGCAGCGATAGAAGCATATTGTTTGTAAAGCACCAGGGCGCGTATAATGCTAGGGCTGCCACGCGTCAGTCCCAGTTAGTGGTCTCAGTAGTAGCAGTATACGTACGCTGCTCTCGGAGAGGCGCTTGGTCTTCTTGGGCGCGGGCTTGGCGGGCGGCGCGTCCGGCTTGCGTGGTGCTCTCACTAGAGCTATTAATGCAGCTGATTGCCTATACCAGTGTAACTTTAGTAAACGGTTTATGATATCTGACACATATTTGTGGCCTCGCACCGTGACACACCTCGCTCACTACGCACCACACGTAGCGATAGAAGCCTATAGTTTGTAAAGCACCAGGGTGCGTATCCAGCTAGGGCTGCCACGCGTCAGTCCCAGTTAGTGGTCTCAGTAGTAGCAGTATACGTGCGCTGCTCTCGCACCGTGGCACACCTCGCTCACTCCGCACCTACTCCCGATAAAAGCTTATTGTTTGTAAAGCACCAGGGCGCGTATAATGCTAGGGCTGCCACACGTCAGTCCCTATCTGTTAGTGGTCTCATATACGTACGCTGCTCTCGGATAGGCGCTTAGTCTTCTTGGGCGCGGGCTTGGCGGGCGGCGCGTCCGGCTTGCGCTTGGCGCCGGACGCGGTGCGCTCGCGCTTCACCAGCAGCGACGCCGACAGGTACTGGTGCAGCTGCTTGCGCCGGACGTGACGGACCTGCAATATCGTATTAATACTGTGAACTCATGTGAAGAAATGAACACGTCAGAGGGAGCTTTAAAGTCAAAGCTATACCAGACAAACTTCAGGAGAGCCAGCCGCGGTGGTATGGGCACATGATGCGCCTTGAACAAGACCATCCGGTTAAAATCGCCCTAAACATTGACATAGGAAAACAAACCCGAGGACGCCCGAAACCTACTTGGTGGAGAAACCTTGAAAAAATATCAAATTTAATTACACTTGACATAAATGACAGAGCCAAATGGCGTAAACATATTCAGAGGGCCGACCCCAAATGAACTGGGAAGAGGCACGGAGAAAGAAGGAGGAGACTGTGAACTCATATCGAAAAAAATATAATTTCTCACACATTCAATGAAATGTCCTCATAACGTGCGTTATAACAGGCTTCGAAGTACAACGTTTCGGGCGGAACAACTCGAGAAGTGTAAATGAATTTCATACAAAATTGAAGGCCTATGCCGGGAAGTCTTTTTTTTACATGGCGTCTGTGTTTATGGACAGGCTAAATAGCTGAATTGTATTTTTTATTCATTACACATGTTTGAGAAAAGCACTCATGCCTCAGCCGTGAAAAGGACTATATTTTTTATTTATATATCTACAATATTGACGAACACCGTATGAACTAACGCGCCATTTCGGTTCTCTTGTAGGAGTCGCGGATTTTTACAATTCTTATCAAAATTATGTTGATTACTTTCATTGATTGACCAATATTGTGGGCACATAATGAGACGGTTAAAACGCTCAAACAATCGCCGAAGAGATCCAGGTTCAAGTTGATCTATTTCAAGAAGAATATACTTCGAGAACTTTGGTTTTTTGTATGTTCCAGATTACCAGCAAAGATTTCTGATGACGCAAATGTTCCAGAATAGTGAGTACTTATTAAAATACTTAAACGGGTTTACTCACGTCGTAGAAGTCGAATAACGCTCGACATGTTTCGAATCGGTACGCGATTCATCATCAGGAGAGACGATCAGTCGCGGCGGCGGCCAATCGAACAATTCAGTGTTCGATTCGAAACATGTCGAGCGTTATTCGACTTCACCCGTAAACCCGTTTAAGTATTTTAATATGTCTGAGACTTACGATAGTTTTCTATGTTAAATAGTGACTACTTACTTCAATAGCCATTCCTTCTCTTAGCATATTGGTATTCTCAGCCTGGTAGTGGACGCTCTTGGTAAACGAGGATATGTCATAGGTAAGGTCCACATTCAAGTTGGTCTTCTCGAACACGATCCCGATGAACCACATGGAGCAATGATTCGCCATTACTTCACCCTGTGCAATTAACATTTGGGAAGTAAGAATATGGGGTCGTTTAAGGCTCCTTATCCGTTCAAAAATGCTGATTGTTTTGACATTTTTCTCTATGATCAAACATGTTTTTTAACATATTATTATCAACGTTGCTACTTAGAACAGGGCCATTGCGATTTATTGGTATATATTTGAAACCTACAGTTTGAATTTTTCATTGATAATTTTTGTTTCAACTCGAAATTTACAAAATTCACGCAGAGAACTTTTTTTTACCTTTTGACCGCCACAGTCGGCTGTGGCCGTAAACAAAAAATCGTGCCCCTGACGCCACGTCGGCCACAGCCGTCCAAATTTCAATGATCAAAAACTTTGTAATTCTAACCGCTACAAGTATTTTTCAATCCCTGTTGATTTTGGGGCACATCTTTTTTATTTATTCTGGCGTCAGTGGCACGGTAAATTGCTAGACCGCTTGGCGGTCAATAGGTTAACATAGTTCGACTGCACGCATGAAACCATGAAATATCTGTTACTTGCTAGAACTCAGGGAAAAGTATTATTCACTTCAAAACATTGGTTGAAATTATCAATATACTTGTTATAATATGAAAATAAATATATATATATATATATATATATATATATTTTTTTTTAAAGGAATAAGGCCTCTTAAGCTACAAGATTTCATACCATGCCGACCCTTTTAGTAAAAGTGATGTTATAGTTATTATATTATTATTTGACCAAGCCAGATAACTGCAGTTTCAGCTTGCCTTGCTCAGCATGTCCTGATGTTTAGTAATCAACCAAATTTGCATGCTTCTTTAAGTAAAATGTAAGTACTTTATATGACATTATATTCCATCTGTATTTAGCACTACATTTTTGCAATCCATATTCTTATTCTTATGTTCAGGTGCCCTGATTTCCGGCCGTTCTCTCCTTGTGGTCACATTTATCAACCGATACTCATGATTTTTTTAGAGTAAGTTCGTGAATTATAATATAATCATTGTGTTGAATCAGCTTTTCGAATCAGGTTGAAAACGTAAAAAATATCAAATTTCAGCCATATCGAAACAAACTAGGGAGATGTACAGCTCACGAAGCCACCAGTAAATCCATACTAATATACTAATAATATTATAAATGCGAAAGTGTGTCTGTCTGTCTGTCTGTTACCTCTTTACGCTTAAACCGCTGAACCGACTTAGATGAAATTTGGTATGGAGATAGTTTGAGACCCGGGAAAGGCCATAGGATATTTTTCATCCCGAATAAATTTAGTGTTCCCGTGGGATGAGCGGGTAACACCGCGGGGCACAGCTAGTAAGGAAATAAAGCTTTTAGTAATCATACCCCGGGGTTTTGGGTGCACAAATGATTTGTGGTGCACCGAAAACCCCCGTGTATGTTAATAATTGACTTACATTTTCATTCTTTTTTACCTCAGTACCAGGATCTGGGATTGGTGCACCTGAAATATAATAAATGGCAATGAAGATTTTACTAGTGAACATTACAAGACAACACATAATGTATTGTCACAAGTTGCCCTTTGGAACGCTACTTCCTGATCAGGAATCATCTATTAGGTCACCTAACTGTAGTAAACTAGAATATTAATAGCTTGAACCTATATTTTACAATACATAACTTCTATTATAGGGGTTTATTTTCTTCAAATATCATACTTCCCCAAGTACTGGCAGACCCAGACTATCAGAAGGCACGTTGAAAGGCATTTTGTCCATAAGTTGCGGTAAAAGTTAACCATAAGGCAAGCGATGAGCTTTTTGGCCAACACAGTGGTATGAATAAAAATTAGTTGTCTGTAGAATCGGTTTACGGGCGATAATTTTACGTGATAACGTCATAAAAAAACATTGATGAAAAATTGCATACTTTTATGAATTGAATGCCGGCCGATGGAGTGGAAGAGAGATAGATGTGTCACAAGCCGAACTATTAGGCCGATCGTGCTTCTCTATCGCTTGTACCGCGCTCTCGCTTGCACGCTCGGCTCAGGCAGAACGTGTCGAGTCATAATTTTTCGTGCGTGCAGCTGGCGTTCATAGATTTATAAGACGTTATCACGTCAAAAACGTGTATAGTTCGAATCTCATTTGTTAAGCGAATCCCATTAGCTTTGTACCCGATGAACAATACTCATTATCTGTATTGTTAACGGTGGCCACAGCTGCCACTTCGAAATGTAAGGCGTTATAAGTGCAAATTACTTTTACACTAAATTAGTATTTAAATCAAACGAAATAAGGTTTACTCTTAAACAAAGAGAACACAGATGTTGGTCACTTCCTAAGTGAAAGAGCAGTGAAGCTCGTTTCGATGCTTATAATGACAATGAAGTTACTTATTTCGTTTGACTTAAAGAATCATTTAGTGTAAAAGTAATTTGCACTTATAACGCCTTACATTTTGAAGTGGCAGTTGTGGCCACAGCTAACAATACAGATAATGAGTATTGTTCATCGGGTACAAAGCTAAGTGAATTCGCTCAACCAAAAGAATGATTTCTATAGCTTATTTGCAGAATATTTTAAAGAAATCAGATTTACTCACCAGGCGGCAAGGCAAGGGGTTGGCCGTTGTTGATGTTGAGCGGCACAGAGTTGTAGCACTCTGGGTTAACGTGGGCAATCGTGATGTGCTGGTTTCTTTCTAGGGTCGCTGAAAATTTTAAATCGTATTATAACATTTATAACTGAATGTCCGTCCAGTCAGCATCTAAGTTAGTGACAATTTTAATATGCAATTCGTGAAGCCAGCAATATACTAATATCTAAAAGTGTAACTTGTCTTTTTAACATTAAATTGACACTTGACATAAGAACTTTATAACTATAAATGATCTAAATTAAAAAAAAAAAGTAGTCGCGTACTTTTGATGCTTTAGTTAGGTGAACTCTTGGAAACTGTTACAGGTATCTTTACCTAACGTAGCTACCATCTCGAAAAACAAGGTTTTCGATTTAAAAAAAAAAAACGATTTCGAATCGGTCCATCCGTTTGGGAGCTACAACGTCACGGACGTCACACAGATACAGGTATTTAACTTATAACACCCCTCTTTTTTGTCTGGGGTAAAAGAAATACAGATTCGCGTAATGTGTGAGGTTTCCGCGCAAGAATGACTACGTTTTAACCCTAAACGTCGCAAAATAAAAACGAAACCCAAGTTCAAACCTCGGTGCCGTTAATAGTCTTATAAATTCTGATTATATAATAAAATACAAAAAGTCGGTAAAAAAAAAAAAAATGTATATCTGGCAATACATGGTGAAATTAAGGGTTGTTAGGAATGTTTCAGAAGTACTTACTAATGAGATGCCTGATCCGGCTCTCGACCAAACCGCACCACTGTAGTTGGTCATCTTTGTTGGCAGCAGAAGCCAGCAGTACTATGAAATGCTTGTAGCGGGAGAAGAAATTGGGGGCCTCGAAGAGACGCTCCCATCCGCATTTTGAGAGCATTATCTCATCTGTTATAGCGAGACCTGCGAAAGAAGTCACGTGTTAGATTAACCTATTGACCGCCAAGCGGTCTAGCAATTTACCGTGCAACTGACGAAAGAGTAAAAAAAAAAAGATGTGCCCCAAAATCAACAGGGATTGAAAAATACTTGTAGCGGTTAGAATTACAAAGTTTTTGATCATTGAAATTTGGACGGCTGTGGCCGACGTGGCGCCAGGGGCACGATTTTTTGTTGACGGCCACAGCCGACTGTGGCGGTCAAAAGGTTAATAAATAAAAGAAAGACATTATTGGTCCATTCAAGGAAAGAGTTCATAGGCTATTAACTGAACCAGCGAGCTACATCCTCGACCCCGTAGTCACTTACCATAAGGTGATACTGAGGTCAAGCGCCGGTCAGTTTGAAAATAATAAAAAACCTCTACGGTATTCATTTTAGAACGAGTAATACGAACGACCTCACTACCGGTATCAAACTTAGGCAGCAACTTTTAGGCTATAATATTGTCATGGTAATTTCATCACTTAGCTAAAAAGTAATGGCGAACAGAGACACAAATCCAGCTAGTTATGTCGATTCAAATACGTTAAAACTTAACAAAGGCTAAAATAGATTTATTTATGGGTCGATTGCAAAAAAATTGTACATAGTTAAAGGCTTAGTTAACGTTAAATACGATCGCTTCCTTTGTGTGACGAAAGTTAGTCATACAAAATGTATGGGTAACTTTCGTCACACAAAGGAATCAATTAACATTGTTTTAATTAAAGCCCTTAACTATGTACAATGTTTTTGCAATTGACCCTTATTTATTTAAACTTTATTGCACAAAACAAAAGTCAGTACAAATGGCGAACTTAATTCCTAATGGCATTCTCTACCAGTCAACCATAGGGCCAAACAGAGATGCTTCAAGTGGGGCAGAGTAGAAAATTAATCGTTCGGAAAGCATCTAAGATACAAGTGAATAAATGTATATTATATAATAACTTTACCATAAATACAATGATACATATATTTACATACTATAAGATGTATATTATATATAATATAATAATAAATACGATGAAATGTCTACTGCATAGGATGATGGACACTATTCGAGCTCTTGTTCGAGCAGGTGCTTACGCAGCAACCGCTTGAAAACTACCTTGCTTGGGGCTTGTCTAATAGAGAGGGGAAGTGTATTCCAAAGACGACTTGCCCGAACGGCGAAAGAATTGGACATGAAACCAGAATGGTGCGAAGGAATCGAGAGTTTGAGAGTTCGGGAGGAACGAAGTTTACCGCCTGGACGGGGAGTTTGAAAAGTGAATTTACTTTTGAGGTATCCTGGAGCAGAAGGCTCAAACAGGATGGAGAACAGAGTACATAGGATCCTGAGGGATTTATCATCATTATCGTATGGCAATTATTCCTGGAATTATTAACCAAGTTATAATTTAACGTCTTCATTAAGTAGCCACTCTTAAAATGGGATGACGAAAATGTACACTGACCGAGTCTGAACTCTTCCATGATAACAGTGCGAGTGGAAGCAGACACGTTGAAGGTGGAATTCTGCTGCGGGTACGCCGGCGTGATGATCGGCATCAAGTGAAACCGGTCCGACACGTTTACCTGTACATAAAAACAAAAATAAATAATTAACAAGTCTCTTGACAAAAAAAAAACAAATTATGGAACATAATTAAGTGCCAGGCTAAAGTACAATTTACAATTTGTCAAAAAGACTTTTCTGTATTCGTGCCTGAACGATAATCACGTAGGAAATATGGAGGACAATTTACAACCCTTCTAAAGCGTTTGATTGCGTGAAGCACGATACATTCAATCACAAATTAAGTAATACTTTTTTCCTCGAAGTATTAAATCTTGTCATGTAGGACAAGCAAATAATTCATTATTTTGTGAATTGAGTCAAGAGGTTCCACTATAAAATTCGGAGTACCGCAAGGCACAACTTTGGGTCCACTTCTATAAATAACTTGTTTTTTTTATTGTGGCTTTCACCTTCTTGCTGAGCAAGTGGTATTTCGCCAATGACTCGTTTCGAATCGCACACGGCGACAAGATTGAGGATTAATATCACGTTGTACGGTGAGGTGTGCTTTTTGTAAAGTGATAGCGATTTACAAAAAACCACGCGGTCTATCGGGCCTTGATCCAAGAAGGGCTATGTACGCTTCCAGTTGAATTCTTCATTAATCATTCACTAATACGTTAGTTCACTAGACAATAAGCTATCAATACTACACATTGAACAACCAAATGAATAAATAACGAACAACGAAACTTAAAGGCATGCAGCCATCTTGAGTCACGAACCGGAAGCCTATAAATAACTTACCCTCGGATCCCAGACCGGGAAGCCCAGGTTGACGCTGTCAGGCTGCTTCAGCAACACGGGCTGCGGCCATTTCCATTGGCTGAATACAAGGAAGAACTTGTGCAGCAAAGTGGCTGGCATGGCGTTGGGGTACAACTGGCAAGTGCGGGCTACCAGCATGGCCCACGACACACCGCCGAGGTAGCCTAGCGTGTTGGAGTATATGCCGTGACCTGCAAACATTGCCACAGATTTAATAGTTATACAGTGAGAGAACATCAAGAACTCAGCTACTATAGGATCCAACCGGCTGCGCCATGTCAAGTCTAGAGGCACAAGTTCCAGACACTAATTTTCTGAACAAAAAATATTTATAACAGACAATTTCATCAATCACCCAAGTGCACAAATCAATCTACCTGGACCAGCTGATGATTTTATGTGTGATTTATAAAGCAGTCTAATCGAACTGAAAACTAAACAGCAGATGAATTTTACTTTGCGATTGACGTTTTGTGTCAATACTTTTGATAATCAAATGCTCTAGTGCAAGTTGTAAAAGTTATGTCTTTAGAATTCTGCAAAGGTCTAGTACAAGATGTGGATGGCGCGACGTTACATAAACTCACGTTTGGCCCACAGCTTGATGGCGCGCAGAGTGAGACGGAAGTTGTCTATGTTCGGCACGAGGAGGCGAAGGATCTCGTCCGTGACGCGGCAGCCGTTGAGCGAGCGCACGCACTTCTGGTCGAGGTTCAGGAGCATGTCTAGTACAAGATGTGGATGGCGCGACGTTACATAAACTCACGTTTGGCCCACAGCTTGATGGCGCGCAGGGTGAGACGGAAGTTGTCTATGTTCGGCACGAGGCGAAGGATCTCGTCCGTGACGCGGCAGCCGTTGAGCGAGCGCACGCACTTCTGGTCGAGGTTCAGGAGCATGTCTAGTACAAGATGTGGATGGCGCGACGTTACATAAACTCACGTTTGGCCCACAGCTTGATGGCGCGCAGGGTGAGACGGAAGTTGTCTATGTTCGGCACGAGGCGAAGGATCTCGTCCGTGACGCGGCAGCCGTTGAGCGAGCGCACGCACTTCTGGTCGAGGTTCAGGAGCATGTCTAGTACAAGATGTGGATGGCGCGACGTTACATAAACTCACGTTTGGCCCACAGCTTGATGGCGCGCAGGGTGAGACGGAAGTTGTCTATGTTCGGCACGAGGCGAAGGATCTCGTCCGTGACGCGGCAGCCGTTGAGCGAGCGCACGCACTTCTGGTCGAGGTTCAGGAGCATGTCTAGTACAAGATGTGGATGGCGCGACGTTACATAAACTCACGTTTGGCCCACAGCTTGATGGCGCGCAGGGTGAGACGGAAGTTGTCTATGTTCGGCACGAGGCGAAGGATCTCGTCCGTGACGCGGCAGCCGTTGAGCGAGCGCACGCACTTCTGGTCGAGGTTCAGGAGCATGTCTAGTACAAGATGTGGATGGCGCGACGTTACATAAACTCACGTTTGGCCCACAGCTTGATGGCGCGCAGGGTGAGACGGAAGTTGTCTATGTTCGGCACGAGGCGAAGGATCTCGTCCGTGACGCGGCAGCCGTTGAGCGAGCGCACGCACTTCTGGTCGAGGTTCAGGAGCATGTCTAGTACAAGATGTGGATGGCGCGACGTTACATAAACTCACGTTTGGCCCACAGCTTGATGGCGCGCAGAGTGAGACGGAAGTTGTCTATGTTCGGCACGAGGCGAAGGATCTCGTCCGTGACGCGGCAGCCGTTGAGCGAGCGCACGCACTTCTGGTCGAGGTTCAGGAGCATGTCTAGTACAAGATGTGGATGGCGCGACGTTACATAAACTCACGTTTGGCCCACAGCTTGATGGCGCGCAGGGTGAGACGGAAGTTGTCTATGTTCGGCACGAGGCGAAGGATCTCGTCCGTGACGCGGCAGCCGTTGAGCGAGCGCACGCACTTCTGGTCGAGGTTCAGGAGCATGTCTAGTACAAGATGTGGATGGCGCGACGTTACATAAACTCACGTTTGGCCCACAGCTTGATGGCGCGCAGGGTGAGACGGAAGTTGTCTATGTTCGGCACGAGGCGAAGGATCTCGTCCGTGACGCGGCAGCCGTTGAGCGAGCGCACGCACTTCTGGTCGAGGTTCAGGAGCATGTCTAGTACAAGATGTGGATGGCGCGACGTTACATAAACTCACGTTTGGCCCACAGCTTGATGGCGCGCAGGGTGAGACGGAAGTTGTCTATGTTCGGCACGAGGCGAAGGATCTCGTCCGTGACGCGGCAGCCGTTGAGCGAGCGCACGCACTTCTGGTCGAGGTTCAGGAGCATGTCTAGTACAAGATGTGGATGGCGCGACGTTACATAAACTCACGTTTGGCCCACAGCTTGATGGCGCGCAGAGTGAGACGGAAGTTGTCTATGTTCGGCACGAGGCGAAGGATCTCGTCCGTGACGCGGCAGCCGTTGAGCGAGCGCACGCACTTCTGGTCGAGGTTCAGGAGCATGTCTAGTACAAGATGTGGATGGCGCGACGTTACATAAACTCACGTTTGGCCCACAGCTTGATGGCGCGCAGGGTGAGACGGAAGTTGTCTATGTTCGGCACGAGGCGAAGGATCTCGTCCGTGACGCGGCAGCCGTTGAGCGAGCGCACGCACTTCTGGTCGAGGTTCAGGAGCATGTCTAGTACAAGATGTGGATGGCGCGACGTTACATAAACTCACGTTTGGCCCACAGCTTGATGGCGCGCAGGGTGAGACGGAAGTTGTCTATGTTCGGCACGAGGCGAAGGATCTCGTCCGTGACGCGGCAGCCGTTGAGCGAGCGCACGCACTTCTGGTCGAGGTTCAGGAGCATGTCTAGTACAAGATGTGGATGGCGCGACGTTACATAAACTCACGTTTGGCCCACAGCTTGATGGCGCGCAGGGTGAGACGGAAGTTGTCTATGTTCGGCACGAGGCGAAGGATCTCGTCCGTGACGCGGCAGCCGTTGAGCGAGCGCACGCACTTCTGGTCGAGGTTCAGGAGCATGTCTAGTACAAGATGTGGATGGCGCGACGTTACATAAACTCACGTTTGGCCCACAGCTTGATGGCGCGCAGAGTGAGACGGAAGTTGTCTATGTTCGGCACGAGGCGAAGGATCTCGTCCGTGACGCGGCAGCCGTTGAGCGAGCGCACGCACTTCTGGTCGAGGTTCTTCAGGAGCATGTCGTCTCGCAGGTCGAAGGAGTCTGGAAATTGCGAGGCTAGTTGACTCGTGTTAATTTGTATTTAGAGGCCTTATTCCTTTTAAAATACTGATTGTTTTAGACATTGTTCTCTATGATCAAACATGTTTCTTAACATATTATTGATATAACTATCTCTGTGATGCATGTAACTTTTTTTTAATGTTTAATGTGTGATTTTCTCTTCTTTATGAGTCATTTTCAAAAAACATGTACATCGTTAAAGGCTTAATAAAAACAAAATTACGATCGCGTCTTTTGTGTAACGAAAGTTACTCATACAAAAGATATGGGTAAATATCGTTACAAAAAGGAATCAATTAAGTTTTGTTTTAATTAAAGCCATCAAATCCATACTAATATTATAAATGCGAAAGTGTGTCTGTCTGCCTGTCTGTTACCTCTTCACGCTTAAACCGCTGAACCGACTTAGATGAAATTTGGTATGGAGATAGTTTGAGACCCGGGAAAGGACATAGGATACTTTTCATCCCGAATAAATTTAGTGTTCCCGTGGGATGAGCGGGTAACACCGCAGGGCACAGCTAGTAAGAGAATAATTTGATGAGGAATTGAATGTGTTATAACATTTGTTTAACGTTTGTTGTATGAGAGCCCCACTTAAATATTTATATTATTCTGTTTTCAGTATTTGTTGTTAAAGCGGCAACAGAAATACATCTGTGAGAATTTCAACTGACTAGCCTATCATTGTTCATGAGATACAGCCCGGTGACAGACAGACAGACAGACAGACAGAGGAACGGACAGTGGAGTCTAAATAATAGGGTCCAGTTTCAAAAAAGAGTCGCCTCGATTTTACGACGTGTGAGGAATAGTAACTAGAATGCTGGCTAGACGTCTTGATTACGGGACGGTTAAATTAATTTTACATGTAAGTAGTTTTGTATGTCCTAGCGTTTCCATTTTTCCCTAACCCGCAATGGATCTCGCATTTGAAACATTATTTTTTTTTACCCTTTGGGTACGGAGCCCTATAAACGTACCTGGTATCTCTTTCAACGCGAGGCGCGCGAACAGCAGATCGATCTCGATGCCGTTGTAGTTCATTTTGATGACGGGCACGAACGCGTCTTCGACGGCTCGCAGGTCGCGTACCTGTCATCAATGTCATCATCATCATTCATCGTTATCGCTGGCACAATGGTTATTTACACCTCACACGCTCGGAAAATGTCCGTTTTATAGAGCGAAATCTGCAAAAGTCTATTTTACAAGCTTTTATTTAGCTTGCATGGTATGTTTAAAGTATGTTTGTTCGGGTGAAATCTTGCAACTCAATTTTGAAGCAGATATCGTCAACCGATTGAGCTGAAATTTTGCATACTTACTTAACTTTAATGACAATACAATAATATGGTACCATGGGGCTGATCTGATGATGGAGCCGGAAGGTGGCCATAGGAATTCTATAATAGAAAAAGCAATCATACCAAGCTTGGGCTCTTTAGAATCGTCTCAATGAGCATTTGATGGATATCCAAAGAAAAGTACAGTCAGCTATAAAAGCTTGCAACTAAAATTTCATTTTTGACAGAAACTTATTATCCCCTAACGTGCAAAAGTCATTCATCTTTTGAATTTCGAACATGACGATTGTGATTATCTGTGATGCATGTAACTTCTTTAATTTTTTTTATATACAGTGTACTTTTCTATGATGATGATGTATTTTTTCTGATGATTTCTGAAGATGTCTACAGCTCAGAACCACTAGTTAGGGTGTCTTTCCACCAGAGATGTGCTACGCTACGTTGCTAAGGATGTGTTTGAAATCGTATTCATTGGTCCACATATGTAGGCTGAGCACTGGGTGGAAACGCGTACCATTTCGCATCCTTGCAGCACAGCTGCATAGTACATCTCTAGTGAAAAGGCACCCTTATTAAGTCTGTTTTTTTAATACTACGATGGTGTCAAACGAACATGCGGCCCGCCCACAGACAACCCCCACTAAACGGAGCATGTAAGGCGACCCGCGCGCACCAACGATATGGTACGGCGCAACATTAAACTATCAACACGGCGGCCACCGTTTAGTTGCGTCCATGTTTATGAGGTCTCTCTACACCACTTAACACTACAATTTACCATGTTATTTATTTAGTTTCTTTTTTCGTTGACGTACGCATGGATCATAAACATGGACGCAACTAAACGGTGGCCGCCGTGTTGATACTTTAATGTTCTGCCGTACCATATCGTTGGTGCGCGCGGGTTGCCTAACATGCTCCGTCTAGTGGGGGTTGTCTGTGGGCCCGCCTGATGTTAAGCAGTTACCGCCGTCTATGGACGCTTGCGACACGCGCATTGCCGACTCTTTAAGAAACTATTTATAGAATGTCAATAGTTAAAGAGCCACGAACCTGTGGCTGCTGGCGGAGCATCTCATAGAAGGACTGGAAGTAGTCGGTGCGGTCAATGTGTCGCGGCGCCACGCACAACGCGTCAATATCGGCGCCGCGATGGTGGACCTGAGGACAATATTCCTAATTAGAACAATAATCCTTTTAAGAGGCCTTATTCTTTTTTAAATTCTTTTTAGGGTTCCGTACCCAAAGGGTAAAAACGGGACCCTATTAGTGAGACTTCGCTGTCCGTCCGTCCGTCTGTCACCAGACTATATCTCAAGAACGGTGATAGCTAGACAGTTGAAATTTTCACAGATGATGTATTTCTATTGCCGCTATAACAACAAATACTAAAAATATAACAAAATAAATATTTAAGGGGGGCTCCCATACAACAAACTTGTTATAGATTATAAATATATATATACATAGGTACGGAACCCTTCATGCGCGAGTCGGACTCGCACTTGCCCAATTTTTTTTTATTTTCCATATTATGTCAAATATATTGATAGTCTTAACCAACTTTTTGTAGTGAATAATACTTTTCCCTGAGTTCTAGATAGTAACATAGCTACTTCACGCTTTCATTGCGTGCAGTCGAAAACTAGTTTGAAAACCCAGTTTTCTGCTTGAATTTTGTCAATTCGAGTAGTTTTTGAAACAAAAATTGACAATGAAAAATTCAAATACATACCATTAAATCCCAATAGCCCTGTTCTAGGTAGTAGCATCAATAATATGTTAAGAAACATGTTTGATCATAGAGAAAATGTTTAAAACAATCAGCATTTTAAAAGGAATTAAGGCCTCATAAATCAAAATCAAATTACCGTCATTTTGAGACTATGTCAAACTACCGTCATTTTGAGACTATGTCAAACTGAGTCACAAATTTTCAGGTGTCATCAATTTAAATTTTATTTAAATTATTTCAGAAATGAAATGCAGTATGCGTATGGATCTAAGGGTTAAATCTAGTATTTTTAGAGGATGAGTTAGCAAATCTGTTTCGACAGAAATGTCGACCTCTCGAATATGTAGTTAGAAAATCTTCAGATAGATTAATTTTGGACCGATTCCAACCCACTCTCGTAGCGTGGATCCATTCCCGTTAGTGAGTTTGTACTGCCACACAAGTCCGGCTCACTGGTAGTGAGAGCTAACAAATGATACAGTTCAAGTCATGTAAAAAAAATCGGAAAGTGCGAGACTGACTCGGGCACCGAGGGTTCCGTACAAAAACTTATCTCATCTTAACTAACCTGGTTGCATACAAATGAGGCGCAAAGTTAACGCAATCAATCACGTTTGTTGTATGGGAGCCCCAATTAAATCTTTTTTATTATATTCGGTTTTTAGTACTTGTTTTTATAGTGGCAACAGAAATACATCATCTGTGAAAATTTCAACAGTCTAGCTATCACGGTTAATGAGATACAGCCTGGTGACAGTATTGCGCAAAAATTTGAAAAAAGAATGACGTTTGTTGTATGCGAACCCCACTGAAATATTTATTTAGTTCTGTTTTTAGTATTTGTTATTACAGCGGCAACAGAAATATATTATCTGTGAAAATTTAACATTTGAGATACAGCCTAGTGACAGACGGACATGCAGACAGGCAGACAACTTAGTAGAATGACTACTCACCCCAAGTCTATAGGAACCGAACGTGTATATGTTCCCCCCGACGGTTTCGGCTACATTGGGAGGCATATTTTTCCTCATACTCTCGTCGCGTATCCACTGCCTGACGAGCCTGTGCAGTGCCCCGAGCACCTCCATTCTGTGGTCCATCTCCGCATCTGATTCGAACACGCCGAAGGGTATCAAAGCTTCCTTCAGCTCATTTGTCTTTTCGATGTCGATCGGTTTTGGACCTAGAAAGAAGAAGATATCCAGTCAATTTTATATATCCAGATATTTTAAACGACGCGTTTGGCTCGGTTGGTAGACACCTGCCTACTGAGTCGGTGGTCCCGGGTTCGAATCCCGGCCGGGGCAAATATTTGTTCTTGGGTCATGGATGTTATCTATATATGTATTTATATATTATGTATATCGTCGTCTAGTACCCATAGTACAAGCTTTGCTTAGTTTGGGACTAGGTCGATTTGTGTATGATTGTCCCTTAATATTTATTTATTTATTATATAAATAAAAGAACACTAAGACAAGAAACTTGTGTTAGACATAAATGGAATTACTCAGGACCATAACCATGGCATGTAATGTTTAACTGTTTAAAACCATACTCAAAATCCTCTAATTGAATGATGGAATGAGGAAAATCAAAATTGTTTACACCTTTGCATGAACTCATGTAAACAAAATCCCATCAAAAACATAAATGTTAAATTAGAGCCAAGTTCTCGCATGCAACGTTGTCGACTTCGCCGACAAAAGAATTGAGATCTATATGGGCGCCAAGTTCTTTGCCCTAAATTTTTTAAATACATGGACATGCGACATACTCAATGCATTTATTTTACTTGGGGTGTAATTCAATATCAAGACTGGACTTGGCTAGTTTTTACATATAAATTTATATTATATTTGTCTAATCATTAATCTATTTTCGTAAAGGTATGTACGCAAGTTAGTGTACGTCCCTGTTACTTATACTGTTAGCTTGATAATAATACTATGTTACTTTGATAAAATTAAGTCAGTTTGTGAAAACTAGCCAAGTCAAATCTTGATATTGAATTACACCCCAAGTAAAATAAATGCATTGAGTATGTCGCATGTCCATGTATTTAAAAAATTTAGGGCAAAGAACTTGGCGCCCATATAGATCTCAATTCTTTTGTCGGCGAAGTCGACAACGTTGCATGCGAGAACTTGGCTCTAATTTAACATTTATGTTTTTGATGGGATCTCATTACTTTTTGTACAGAAATTATTATGATGTGTGAATTATTTAATAATTAATTGTTAATTACTTGTGTGTGTGCTATTCTAGTACATCTTTTAAACAAACAAAGAATTTTCCAAATCGGTTAGTACGTGTTGGATTCTTGTGTGTGTGTGTGTGTGTGTGTAAGAGAGAGAGAGAGCAAGAGTGTGAGCTATGCTAATACATCTTTAAAACAAAGAAAGAATTTTCCAAATCGGTTAATAAATGACGGAGTTCTGAGGCAAGAAGCATAAATAATAATAATAATTAAAAAAGTAAAAAAATCACTGTTTTCGATTTTTTTATGTGTACACACACAATTACCAAGCTGAATGCCAAATTTCACCTTTCTAGGTCACCTGGAAGTGGGTTAGGTTTTTGATTACTAGTCAGTCAGTCAGTCAGTCAGTCAGTCAGTCAGTCAGTGATAAAAATACCGTTTTTTGGACTTAAATATCTCAATACCTATTTCACCTATATTTATGAAATTTGGGGTTTTAGTTGTTCTAAAGGATCCTAATACATGAGCCAAATTTCATGTTTTTATGTTAAATAGATTTGGAGTTATTGAGGGGTCAAAAGTGGCTCCAAACGGTTCGTGTAATATAACACACGGCTGCTGCTCGCCAGTTCTTGGGGTGAACTTGGCTGGACACGCTGCCGCGTGTCTAGATAGTGCATAAAGGGACACTCAAACTCATCTTGATCTGGGTCATATAGCACCCTTATGCCTTATAAGGCATCTTGCTTGCACCAAGGTCACTGCAAGGCGATGCAGTGATCAAAACAACTTATTTAAAGAAAAAACCTGTTGCCTGAGGACAGCTGTTATTAAAAAAGTTTTTATGTGACAGGAAACTCTGATTACCAAAATAAACGGTGATATATTTGGAGTTCTTAAATGCCTATTTCCTGTATGGTATTGGAAGGAAACAATATGCTTGTATTATATCGCCTAGTGACAACCAAAACTCAATAAACAAACTTCTGTCACTACTCTTCAAAACCTCGTATCTAGTTTGTAGATTGATACTGAGATACGAGCTTTGTTTTACGTAGGTATTGTTACTTGCGAGTTTTGGTCGATATAAGAATTGCAGTAAAACGAAATTTGATCAGTATGGATACTATGGATAGAATGTCTGATTGTTAATGTCATTTGGTTGGTATTTGGTTTTTTATTTTTATTTATTAGCTTTATATATCCACAATACATTTTTAAATATATGTATGAGTTGTTTTTATTACAAAATAATAACATTCAATCTTCTGTTTGTGGCCCCTTCCGGGTAAAAGCCTCCTCCAGGTTTCTCCATTTTTGCCGGTCGCAGGCAACGGTCATCCAGCTTCTTCCTGCTGTATCTA
This sequence comes from Apotomis capreana, assembly GCA_947623375.1. NCBI lineage: Eukaryota > Metazoa > Arthropoda > Insecta > Lepidoptera > Tortricidae > Apotomis > Apotomis capreana. Next base: position 9,545,493 of record OX392520.1, read on the forward strand.
TTATATCATCTGCCCATCTTTTCTTTTGTCTCCCTACTCGCCTTTTTCCTGTGGTATTTGGTTAATGTTACTTTTATTGTCACACTATCCAATTGACACTGTTATGATTATTAGTATTATTATTTGTTTCTCGTTTTCGAGTGTCGGCTTCATACATCCCGGTCTTTTGGAAGGTTTGCGTGGGGATATGGATCCAACACGTAGAGGCCCCTTGGAGAAATTTGCTGTGGCTGTAGTATTATTACTATTATGTTACAGTAACTGTTACCAAACTACACTCAGCCTCTGTTATAATCAGTTATCTTAGGTCAAGACTCGTTCAAATTCACCAAATGCATTTCATAGCTTCTCTTGGTACAGCATAGGATACAATACTATAAAAGTTCTATAAGAACCGGACAAGTACAAGTCGCACTCGCGCACCGTGGGTTCCGTACAAAGCATGAAAGTCCTGCAATATTGTACTGAGCGACAAACTTAATCTTGCCACTGGACACTGTTGATTCAACATAGGTCAGGGTTAATTTACCAACTGCGAATAAGTTTGTAATCACAAGAAAGATATATGGATTGTAAAACTTATATATATCATTATTTTATTTATTTTATTTTTATTGTACTGAGCGACAAACTTAATCTTGCCACTGGACACTGTTGATTCAACATAGGTCAGGGTTAATTTACCAACTGCGAATAAGTTTGTAATCACAAGAAAGATATATGGATTGTAAAACTATCGGATTTTTATGTTGCTTCTTGACATATTTCATGCCAATCTCATCTCCTAGCTGAGAGCTAACTTAAGAGAAACTAAAATAGTACAATAATAATACTTACATCAATAGACAAAATCAAAAAGTTTATTGTGTAAATAGACCACTTTTATATTTTACAAGTCTGAATCGCTATTTCACAAGATGAGACGAAAGAAACTCAATAGTTATTTCTTTTTCATCAACAGATAGACAATAGAAGAAAAATCCAACATACCTGCCATGGATATGGCGGAGGTCATTCCCAGCGTCTTCAAGTTTTGCTGGTTCTGGTGCTCATTTGGCTTCGGCTGGTTGGTGTGGGAGTACTGCGGTGCGGGCCACATCTTGACTAACTAATGGATCCTTATATACTAAAGCTAAAGGTGGGTCATCGAAGGCTCTCCTCGGGGGTGACTGTTGGGGCGAACCCACCCGGTTTTATCATCTGGAAGTAGAAAGGTGCTTTAGTGATAGTGGCTTTATTTACAAAAATATGTTATACCGTTTTCATATTATTACTTGTCAAGGGACATCTTACCCTAAACTGGTTTACAACATGACTACCATTATAAGGTCAGCTTCTTAATAAAATCTAGGATCTCCAAGTACCCTACACGAAACTACAAGCAATATAAAGGTTTTGCCGGGGTTCGTGGAGGAGTTGGGGTAGTTGGAGTAAAGCTAACCCCTTTTCACGCAAAATAGGCACGTTGGATATCGACCTGCGGAGAATGCCCAGCGCAACTAACTAAAGGTGCTTTGCGGTGTTATTTTCTTTGTGATCGTATGTTTAACCTTTTGACCGCCACATCACAAAATTGTGATGAGTTGTTGACAAAATTTCAATTATCAAAAACTTTTAATTAAAACCGCCACAAGTGTTTTTCATCTCTGTTGATTTTGGAGCACTTCTTTATTTTTTTGGTTTGGCATCAGTGGACCAGTTCACCACTTGAAGTTCAAAAGGTCGAGATTAAGTTGTGGTTTAGCTGCACCAGCCACAGTAATTACCTTAGAACCCCGTCATCGACCATGGCGTGGTTAGCTATCATTATTTCTTGTCTTTCACCACTTATGTGCTGTTTTGATATAAAGATTGAAAGAAAAAACTGAACCGCTCAGTTGCAGTTTTTTTCTTTAAAAGCCCCTGTTATTCACCAAAATTATTATAATTAAATAGACATCATTCATTCAAATTCAAAATAAATTTTATTATACTGCGGCTACAATACATTAAAAATGGATGAGAATTTTAACCATAGACGGGGGACTTCCGGTTCGTGACTTAAATGGCCGCATGCGTTTAGGTTTCGTTGTCCATTATTTATTCATTTTCGTTGTTCAATGTGTAGTATTGATAGCGTATTGTGCAGTGATCTAACGTAGGAGTGAATAGCTAATGAAGAATTCAACTTGAAGCGTTCATAGCCCTTCCTGGGTCAAGGCCCGATAGTCCGCGTGGTTTTTTGTAAATCGCTATCACTTTACAAAAAGCACGATTTTCTCAACTCACCGTACAACGTGGTATCAATCCTCTATCTAGTCGCCTAGTGCGATTGGCAACGAAACATTGGCAGTAATGGTCGCTTAACTGTGACCGGTTGCCATTAAAAAAAAAAATATAGAAAAATAGAAACCATAGACGGGCTTACATTTATATAGATGTACAAAACATTGACTGTTCCCAAGTAACAACTGAAAACAGGTGTTTCAAATTTAAGATATGACTGTGAAACTGAATCATACCATGTGAGGCATTGTTTTGAAAAGTCAGATTTTGATTTAGTTTATTATAAAATTAAAGTTGGGGCAGTATTAAATTTCTATTTCATTAGATTTTAATCAATAAAAAACAAAATTTGTCCCTTTGGTGGTCTAAATTTAAGAGCTTGTATGAATCTAGGTTATGTTGCTATTACATCGGATTATAGAAGAGGGAACATTCTTTATTCTCACAGTCATTTAATTGAAAATTAGGCCCTGGAATCCTTAATTTCTCAAATGTCCACCAGAAAAACACACACCTAAAACTGACAATGACCCATAATGTATTCATAATCATAACAACCAGATCTTGTCAGACCGTTTAACCTTTCAATCACCAAGAGGTGAAGCTATCCACTGTGCCCCTGATGCCACGAAAGGAGGGATAGGGAAAGGAGGTGCAATTAGGATGTTGGGGCACAACTCTATGTGGTTTAAATTTCATTGGCCAAAAATTGTAATTAGTTCGAGTGTGAACTAATTACAATTTTTAAACCAACTCAGATTGAAAACCACTTGTAGTATGAATTACAAGGATTTTGATAGTTGAAATTTGGACATCATTGGGCGACATTGGCATGAGTGGCTCAAGTTTCCAATGTTGAGATATAAATACTGTTGTGGTCCCTTAGGTACAGTTGAATACCATCAGTTTTTATAATCAATTACTGTTATAGCTACAGTATTCTTTCCATTTATGTAAAAACTTCTGTTTATAGCAAGTTAATTATGCCACTGATGCAGTAGCTTCATTCAACCTTATAACATGACAACTTAGCAGTTGTTTTTATCATAGCTCATTAGAAAGTGACATCAAGTATTTTGAGCTGAATCTTTGTATATTATTCTCACGAGACTGATGTTTTGTTTAGTTGCTAACAAACAAGTAACAATAATTTGGTTATCAATGTCATTAGTACCTAATGAACAATTTGCACAATTTTAAATGGCAAATATAACATTTGTGACCCAATTCTGTCGAGGCAAAGCTAAATCATTGTGAATTGAACCATGACCCAGAAATTAACACTTGTGTGACAAAATTAGTAAATTTTAAAAGCAATTATTATTGAAACCATTACGGTACTTAATCATTAATTGAAATAACATCCCTCCAGTGTATTGAGGTAGGTGAAGTTATTGATAATGTTATCAATACAAGGACAACCATCTCTTGTATATTATTTATTTATGTATATATACAAGAGAAATAACTACCCACAAGAAAAATCTCTTATTTTGTGTTATCATTATGACTAAACATGTATTCATCGGTTTTAACACTTAATTAATTTGGCATAATGTTGACAAACCATGGTCTCTAGAAAGTATTTAGACGAAACAAACAGACGATGACACCAAACATTATAGTTCATTCCCCTACTTTTTAATGCCATGGAGTATGGGCTACTTACTAACTACCACGCTAATTATAAACGAAAAAGAGAACTTTTAGCTGATAAAAGCAAAAAAAACATAATATTATCTAGAACGAAAAGAAGGCTATTACAAGATTTTGCTAATTTGTCCTTTTGTTTCCTCGAGTAGCATTTACGCATTTAAGGTCACAACTTATGTAAATAAATACTTTACATAACCATAACAGTATATTGTTAACTATAATATGAACAAACTTAAAGATTGGAATCCTCAACTTATATTTAGAGATTCTTACAAAGAAAGCACAAGAAAACCTCACGTTGCGTTGAATGGTCGGTTATTACATTCATGTTGTAATTTATCTTTTAGCGAACATAGGTTGCAGAACACTTACCTATTAACTAAATCATGCGTTTCTCTCCACAATAACGCTAACTTAATCAATTGAACTCATAATAATACAAAGAAATAAACATTAATTGCCAAACAAGCGCCCAACAGTCGCCAACAACAAGGCAGCCATGTTTATTAAATGGCGTTCGAGAATGCTGCCATTAAAAAAAATCCAGTGCTGCCAGCTTTTTAGTGATCGTGGCGTTTAGTTTATCTTAGTGGATGTTGTATGATTGTCAAATAGTTTTATGACGCAAAACCAGATTAAATCAATTTTATGAATGGAAACTGAAATAATGAAATCAAAAATATTTTTTGAAAATATAATTTGATTTAATTTATTACAAATAAGAAACATTCAAGACTTTGTTATTAATAAGTTATTGAAATACAATGTCATAAAATAAAAATGATGTCAGCTATGCATCGTAATTTTTTAAAGAAAGCTGAGTGTACAAAGAAATTTAATTTTGTAAAAAGCGACTTCCCCAACAAAACAAAAAGAAAAACAATCTTATATCACACAAGGACACGAAACGCAAAGATACGTTCAAGATGCGTTCATTCGTTATTTCTGCGCATGCTCTATTGGCAGATTTTCTGACGTATCGTTGAAACTCCGTTGAACTTTTTCACGTATCTCTATCTCTTTTATATCGTTAGTAATAGACAGGGAATGATAGAGAGCCGGTTGATGTTTTCGTGTCAGCCTTGTGCCCATTTACGAGGAGTAGGTAAAATCCGCCATCTTGAGAGTAGATTCAAGAACTAAGGACTTTTAGCGGAGTTATGTGATTATCGTTAACAATTTTACTATTAAATGGACAAATATTTGTCCACCAGGCGCTTTCTTAGCCTCTTTAGGAGCCGGTCGCGTTGAAAAAATTGTATTACGCGTCGGTTTAGAGTTAAAACGCCGAAATCCCTGATAGTGTTTATGTGACAGAAGACACCGTAAGCTTTCTAATAGTTTTTTGCGTGTCTATTTCCGTTTTTCATCACAACGATCGCGAGCATATACCTAAAAGTTAAATAGAATCGGGAATAGTGTCTCAGTTCACTCTAAACGGTTTCGCTATGTATTTTTCTGGCGGAAAATGCGGTTAGATGGGCGTTGTTGGTCGGCGATCGGTTAACTCTGATCGGGTGGTGTTGCGGCGTCCTGGTGAAGGTCTAAGGCGCCAGGGCGGTCTGCAGGGGCGTGTGGCGCGGAGGATGCGAGCTGCGAGGGAGCGCTTAGGGCTAGCTCAGTGTTAAGTGTCGAACTCGTGTGTTTTGGTGAAAATGTCGACTACGATGCGGCCGACTCTGCAAACTGTGCCGGAGTCCCTGCCGGCAGACCACGTGACGGCGCCAGCGGCGGCGCCGGCGGTTGCCACCACGACGGCTGCCCCGACTCAGCCGAGGCACGCCAGACCCATCTTCAAGGTAAGTGAACAAAATAATAATAATCTTTAATCATAATCTTTGGTGTTCCTCAGTCATTGAAAACAATGTTCACTAAGTCAGCCCCATTTGCTGAAAAAGTGCCAAACAATAATAATGATTCATACAACATTTGTTATACATTATGTTATAATTGGAGTGTGACCACTTGTTCAAATAAACAATGTGAAATTAGTTCAGATATATACATACAGTGTATTCTGTGTTCCATGAATTTAAAAGTATAGAAAATTCAGCAACACTGACAGTTTTTGTATAGATTTATTTTTATCTGTATTCATTTGTATATAACATGGTAGATACACAAGTGATTAGCTAAGTGTTAGTCTCAAGATCTCTATAAGAGAAATGTAAGTTATCATACAAATATAACAAAGTCATGTTTAATAGGGAATTGTTTGTTTTACTTCTTTTATTATTTATTTAGTTAATAGCTCAATTTTGTTTTTATGATAATTTCAAATATAGATAATTGAATCTATGTTTTCAAAGCAACAAATACAATGGAATTTTTTAAGTATAGAAAGTAGTTATGTCTGTTTATTTAAACTACATTGCCCACACGCAAGAGTCAGTACAAGTGACAGACTTAATGCTAAATGGCATTCTCTACCAGTCAACCAAAGGACAAAACAGAGACATGAATCAGACAAGTGGAAATATTACATGTTTATAAATCCTGTCCAGCATTATTAATGTGCCTGACAATGATAATGTGGTTGACTGGTAGAGAGTGCATCATGGCATTAAGCCTGGCATTTGTGTATTTTGTAATGTGCTATAAAGATTAAATAAATAAATGTGCTTGAGTTTTAATAGGGTCTAGATTAAACTACTTCAGATTTATTTTATTACAAATCCTTCAGCCTAACAGTAAACAAATTACAGTATCGTACCAGCACTGTGTTAACCACAGCTGCCTAGACCCGTGTCTAGAAAGTGTGATCAGCGTAGCATGGCGGATAAACTATAAAAATGAATTTATGACTGACAAAATTCATCTATCTCAGTAATTTTGCTTGTTGATCAGTCTAACTTTTTAAGTTTGGATAGTTATTATATAAATTATGAGTGTGGCAATGAAAACATATTAAACTTTATAGGTGGAAATTAATTCCAAAAGCCATTCTTTACTAAACAGAGGCATTTAATTGGTGCGGGGCCATTTATATAATGTTTTATAAAACAAGCATTCTGTTTTTTTACCAAGTGTCACATGTATTCATTACACATACATTCTTATGTTACATGTTCTTGATGTTAGTTTAAGTTACCTGATATAAGTTTAATCAGTTACCTCTTAACTTTGAAAATACTACCATGTAATATGCTGTTATTTACTTTGTAGCATCACTTAAAGAAGAAAAATAACAATAATAGAATTATTTAATATTACCAGACAATCTCACACAAACTAAGCAATGCTTGTACTAGGAGTACTAAACGACGATATACATAATATATAAATAACATACATGACCCAGGAACAAATATTCATATTCATCACACAAATATTTATCCTTGCTGGGATTCGAACCCAGGCCCATCGGCTCAGTAAACAGGTGCACTACAAACTGCGCAAACCCTCCTTCTAGACTAATCCAATCGGTGTAACTGGTAATGTTGTAACTGGTAATGTTACCAGTCAATTGTATTTTTAGGCAATAAAGTAAATAAATTAAAGAGAATTTGCATTTTAACTTTGCAAACAATCATTTAGAGATTCAATTGACTCATCACACTACCTGTTTCATTTCATATACATAATACATAAACACTATCTTTTGTCCGATTGTCTACCACAGACTACACCATTGTTATCATGTTGTGATTCAGGTTTTGAGGAAGTTGTATGCAATCTGTATAAAGCAGTGCCTGATTGCAACCTGTTTCTTACCTAACAGCTGATATAAACCTTTCTATTTATTGATTCAATACAAATAACTAGTTTCTTACTTGATCATATCAATAATCTTGTATTATGATTAGGTTTAGAATGTAATTAGAAGTTACTCTATTATCAATATCATGAATGATAACTACATCATTAAAGTTTTATTTTCTATTGTTTTACAAAAGTAACTGTATAAAATTATATGTAAACAAAAACATAACTTAGAGCAAGAATAGAAATACTACCATACAAAATCGCATAAAAATAAAAATAATAACTTAAAAGGTGTTGATGAATATAATCATTAATCAGACTGGTAAATCATAATACAGTCACAACTATTTATAATAACAGCAAAGTGGCACAACAACTTATAAGTGAATATACAAAATGTAACTACTTGATTAAAAGATAGAAACAGTGAAAACATTTTAGAACCTGACCAGGTTTGAACTTGTATCTTATGCCATGCCAGGATGATATGCTCTGAGCAATTAAGCTACAGTCTGGTTTATTGGTCATAGCGTATTGCCCTGGCATGACATAAGATAGCAGTTCAAATCTGATAGAGGTCTAAAACTTTCGACTGTTTCTATATTTGTATTTGTAATATACATGAAATAGTGATTGATTTCACTCTAATAATTGCGAGAATCATGGTAACGTGATTGTCGTAAATCAATCAATATTATTACCTACTTGATTTTTTAATCAACGTGTGGATTATAAAATTGATATCGTCGGGGATAGTGCAATACCGCGTAAGTAACAAGTGTAGATAGGAATCCATATTCAAACAAATGCTAAGCATTTTTTTGAAATGATAACTTTATCGACAACTGTTATTTACGCGGTATTGCACTATCCCCTACGATATACCAATATGGAAGCATTATTCTACTATTTACTATAATCGCCTAGTTTCCCATAACTATTTACATAATATACCTGAATGAAAAGAATAGGGATTTGCTAAATTTACGGCCTCAATATCATTATCACAGCAGCATCAGCAGTGATGTAGCATCTGTTTTCAAATTGGATACAATACAATAAATTGAGCACACCCACCCTACAAAACTCACTGACTCATATTGATACTCATACATAATGTTATGCAAGTAGGTAGACAGAATCACCTTAAAAAAAACTCATTATAGAGTTGCCTTACATATATGTTTTAATATCTATATGTGATTGACATTAATTTAGTAGAACTGTTTCTTTCTTTGTCTAAAAATAAACCTATATCAGCAGTGAGATACTTTTAATATAATAAGCAGAAGACAGACAGGTTTATTTGAACAAATTGTGGTACATAAAAGTATTTTATTTAAATGACTGGGGAACAAATTAGCTCTATGTAAGCTATAAGCTTTTGTGAATTGTTTTGTTTTACATATTAAAAGTTGTAAAAGCATTATAGTCCAATTTTCAATGTTTAAATTGAAAAAGATGGACATCAATGCTAATATTCTTTCAGCTTTTGTGATGTCTACAGTGAACTATTTGTCTCAATTTCACGTCTTAATGTGTCGTTTTAGCTACCTCATATGATTTATATGTACCTACAATATTACCATTACAATTTTATGCGCAACTATCTATACAGCACCTCTAGCATAACTGTCATACGCGACTTTTTCTCGTGCGAGATAGTTCCCCGTCTCTTTTTGTGCAGTTATGTGAGAGTGTGACGGGTAGCGCTATCTCGCGCGACAAGTGTCGCGAAGCATAGTTGTGCTAGACGGGCTGGTAAATGACAATCCTACACTTTTTTTATAAATATAGTGTTTTACTTATATTAAACCTCTGTGTATACAGAGGTTTAATATAAGTAAAACACTACATCGCAGGTGGTGATCGAACCCATGACTATTTATCCGGATCCGGAGTACCCTTTGCGTTTAACACAACTATGATTCGCGACTCTTGTCGCGCAATACGTCACCCGCCACTCTCTCATAGTACTGCATAGACAGAGATTGGTAACATGTCTCGCGCGAGAGAGTCCCGTGTAACAGTTTATAAATAAATTAATAATAATAAAAAAATAAATATCAGACAACCTCACACAAATCGATCTAGTCCCAAATTAAGCGCAAGAAGGCTTGTGTTATGGGTACTATATAGACGACGATGTTCATACTTATATACGTAGATATAAATACATACTTAAATACATAGAACAACCATGACCCAAGCACAAATATTCGAGTTCATCACACAAATATTTGCCCTGGCCGGGATTCGAAGCCGGGACCGCCGGCTCAGTAGGCGGGTGCTTACAAACTGAGCCAACCGCGTTGTCCTAGAGTTGCTGAGCTGCCGACGTTACGCAAATCGCGTGAAATTAAGCATTCAATTCCGCCAATGCGCCCCCTGTAACATAATTTGTTTATTAAATGCTACTCGCATTCACCATACTACTAGGACGTGCGTCCTAAACATGTTTATTGTTTTTATTTACTTAAAGAACTCGTGCATAAAACTTAGCGCATCTTATTTACTGCACTGGATTGCGATAGAACTTATTAAAGCGTTTGCGTCATTTTCCCCATGGATAGGTGTTTGTTTACGTTTTTTTCCGTCATAAAAAGTTTATTGGGTTAGGGAGTCACGCAAAACGTAACTCGTACAGTGGTAATGCATTTGCATAAATGCAATTTGCTGTGAGTGTGAAGAAATTTGCATTCGTTTTTATGTTAGCGTTAACAGATTTAATACTGAGTCAGCGAGTATTTGCGTGTATCTTTTATGAAACGTGGTTTAGGACAGTGTACCGGAAACTTTTTGTGTCCGATGTACACCTAGGTGAACGGAAAATTTTGGAAATACACCGTAAATCGTAGATGTGATTGCAGCAGTGTAGGTATTCGTCTTTATTTTCAACTTTATGAGATAACTTTATTTTTCTGAGGAACACCAGCCCGTCTAGCACAACTAAGCTTCGCAACTCTTGTCGCGCGTCATAGCACCGCCCGTCACTCTCTCACAGTACATCGAAGAAAGAGATAGGTAATATTTGTCGTGCGAGAAAGAGTCGCTTGCCACAGTTGTGCTAAAGGTGCTGATCTAGAACACCTTACCAAACATGCCAAAAGCTAACAGCTTTTTACGTTGTTCACCGTTGCTTTCCCGCCATTTCATATATCTTCCAAGCCTGTGGTTCGCTCTTGCTTATAGCCACAAAAGCCGTCTTTTTCATGGCTTTTTTTTATGTCATATAGGGCAAACGAGCAAACGGATCGCCTGATGGAAAGCGATTAAAATACCGTCGCACATAGACTCGTGCAACGTCAGTATAGTTCATATATAATCTGTCAGACTGATAGTCCACTGATAGGGGTATATATAAGTGTCTAGTTATGAAGCATAGATAGTTGTGAAGTGAGACGGAAGTGACATTGGACCTGGCGATTGGTCATCAATCGCTCATCGGCTTTTGATTTGTTGGAAGTCAAATGAACTGTACAATGAATAGCTAAAGTCAAATTTTTTATCTATAAACTAGGCCTGTAAGTGTTTAAAGAATTAAAATTATTTAAAACCAAACTTACCTCCGATTAGATTACGTATAAAAAAAATCTAGATATTTATGTCGCAATAAAATAGATATAATACTATTCTGGCTATGTATGGCAAACTCTGCTAAGTTATACCTAGGGTCTTTTTATTTCTTTGGCCATATTTCTTGAAATCTGACGCGTATTAAGCGCCAGCCACACAGAAGAGTCGTAGGGCGAAGATGCGTCACCGTCGCGCTTTATTATGCGCCCTTATATTCACCCTTTATTCTTCGATACATGTAGTATAAAAATATTGAAAATACATTAATGTAGAATGTGGTTAATATTACAGGGTGTGGTTACATTAAAGGGGCGCCGCGTCTGCGACGTCTTTTCTGTGTGGACTGCGCCTAAATTAACTATAAGGGCGTGTCGGTAAAAATCTCTGCCCCAAGTTGTCACGGGATGCAAGATCTATATTTACCTCGACGAGGAAGCCGCGTGGGCCGACACGATGCGCTACTGAAATAAACGATTATTTATCTACAACGAAATGCACAGATTTTCTCATACAAAAAGGCGATTTTTGGAGAAAAATAAATGTTGTCAAAATGCTGTCGATGGTTTTTACCCTCTATCAGTCTTATTAATATGAATAACTAGCATACATAAAGAGTGACACAATGCTATTAAGTCATTTTGGCTCTGTGATCAGATTTTATCGCCGCATTCTCCCATTGAACAAAGACTTATGCACACCGAACGCCCAGCGCACATAAGCTCTTTTAGAGTCGACACAATCACAATGTTTCCACGTGGATGTGGAATTGATTTGTGAATACTATTAAACGATTGTGTCGCGAATATTACGATCATAACGATGCAAAACATACGAATTGATTAGACGTCGGGAATGACGTCAGTGCGAATCGATAACTCGGCGTCCCATTCGTGTCCCAAAATAGAATAACAATTTGCAAAATGCGTTCACTTCACTCAACTAATTTGTTCCTTAAGGTATGAACGGACAGCCACGGATGGATGATGACAGGACAGGACTCATGACAAGGGCTTAGGTAATACGCGCTAATGGTAGTAGCACTATTAGCCTACGCACCACAGCACACACACTCGTATTCTCAAGTCTCGGCTTCGCCGGGGACTGGGCACCGTATGAGCCTGGGGCCCTTGAGTGCGGTATCGGGGTCGCAGAACAACGCACCAGCACCTCTAGCACAATTGTGACACGTGACTCTTTCCCGCGCGAGATATACTACCTATCTCTTTCGGTGAGAGTGAGAGAGTGACGGGTGATGCTATGTCGCTCGACATGAGTCGCGAACCATAGTTGTGCTAGACGGGCTGGTCTTCGTGCCATCATTTTGTAGATGGCTGTACAGCGTACACCTGGGTGCTTTACTCTGTTTTCTGCTTTTGTTCGGGCAAAGTCAGCGTTCGTAGCCAATAACGGCTGCACATGTGACAGTCGGTTGTGTCGCTACGCCCTACGAGCGATTGTGTCGCATTTTACACAAGCAAGCATACAGTTCTTGCGAATATCGAGAGAACCTGTGATGGTATTTTACTCTCGCGAACCAATGTCGGGGACAGGGCGAAGTGGAGAAGTAAAATAAGGAAAGATAATCACACCACCATGTGGGAGAATGGCTAGGCTCGTGAACCAATTCCAAGTTGGTAGCTGGTAGTTGGGTTCTACTATACGGCTTAGGCCTCGAGGGGTTTAAATTAAAACTACTGGCGTGTTTCCGAGCTTTGCTGGTGGATCATTCAAAACAGCGCGGAGCGCATTTACTTGTAAGAGTTGTAAGACTTATTTCTGTAAATTTCACAAATTATAAAACCCGTGTAAGCAACTTCTGTTACAAAACGAAGCGCTATAATTTCCAATTACGCAATTTCAATTTGTAAGTTTATTTTGCATAATTGTTCAGATGTTTTGAAAACATCTCATTCACGGATTTCTTGCGACCTTGCCCTAAGTTAGTCAATGTTTACGGTTGTGTAATATCATTTAAAGGGACAGAATAAACATTGGATATTTCTCGGCCTTTTTCTGACGTATAATTTTCCATGTCGCTGAGTAAGTCAGTCTTTCGGGATAGTTATCGGGCCGAGATATTTTTAATTTGCTAGACGAGTTAAAAGAAGCGTTATTACGTTATTCGATTGACCTATCTAAAAAAGGCTCAGTAGAAAATAATAATAGAGTATATATATACAATTTTTTCAGTTGAAGTGTTTGGATAACTAGAAAGAAACTAGCGTTTATTCAACCGTTATCTTTTTCAGTCTGGGCAAAACATAAACTAAGAGGTATATCTCAGAAAATAGGATATAAAAGTTTTATACACTGCTTTATAAAATGCGAGAACTCGCCTTTTGTATAATAATGGATATTCCTGATACGAAAATATTTTATCGTTGGAAAAATATTCGAATGTGGGACAAAAATTTAACGTGACTCAAGTTCTGTTCAGATACACACATTTCTTTTTAGATTTACAAGTAGGTATATCCTTTGCAATTCGTTTTGACGTATAGTACTGGTTGTATCTGGGTATGACAGATGTTACCAAATGTAACTAAGAAACACAAACATTATGAGTTTGTTATTTACTTTAAAGAATTATGGTCTTAATAATGTAGACTCATTTGGAGCATATTTATTAATAACAGTAGCTGTATCTGGCTATTCTAAACAGAAGATGAAATAGTGTTTTGTGTTCAGGTTAGATTGAAATTGTTGTGTTCACGTGTTTTTTTTTTTAAATAAAGTACTCGGGTCATAATTTCAGCGAGCTACCTAAAACAGATGACAATCGGTACCCGCCTAACAATTATAAAGATTCGATCGTCGTTCATTTCTTACGACTTCTTAACCAATTCGAAAGAGATTTGCAATGGAATTCAATTTAGATACTACAAAAAACGCAAAGCTTTCAGCGTGCCCTAGTATCTCCAGTTAAATGACGCCAAAGGCGCACCGCGAACTATTTCAGCTATTTGCTGAACAGAAAATGAGCTAATCGTTTTAATTGGATAAACTCGCGTCGGAATTCGCGCTGGGCCTTTCTGAATCGCAATGAAAGGGGAATAGTTCAATTCGTTCGATTAACTCGAGGGATTCTTGCACGGAACGCTCTTTGATCGATGTTTGAGCACGCATTGATGACATGTGTTGAAGGAATCGGTGATTTAGAGATCCATTAGAATAAATAAGCCTAGATAACTAGTTAGCGCTTGAAAGTGAAGCCTGTTGTGGTTAGCCACGGGCTAAGTTTCCTCTGTGTTTGTAAAATATAAGATTCAGTCGAAATAACAAAACACCACTGCAAATGTTCTCCAACATACCAATAATCAAATCAGTAATTAACTAGCAATTGGCTTTAACAAAACTCTACAGAAGTTAGAAGCTTTGGTCGCTTTTTAGTACTTTGGGGGACAATTTCTCCAAATAGTTTGAGTTTGGGCACCTAAAAAGCAATTAACGTGTCCGTTAGTTTCGACTTCTCTCTAACATAGCGTCTGGTGAAATTTCTGTCACTATTCTTCAAAACCTCTTACCTAGTTTGTAGATTGATACGGAGATACGACGTCAACAGACGATATATAAATATAAATCAAATCGGAGCCGGACAGTTGGGTACCTTTCCTTGTTAGTTAGATCTGAAGGAGTAGCTAATGATAGAAAGTCGTGCTTCGAGCTTATGAAGGCCCTATGCAACTCCAGGATAGTTTAGAAGAACATCAATCGTTTGTAAATGCCCTAAGTGACACAAGAGACAATACTGTAACGTAACAACCAAAATCCTGCTTAGGTAATGTAGCTATTACTATACTTTCCTAAATTAGTCACTGACGAGAGGGATGCAGCAATACAAAGGAGTGAGATGGAGTTATCTCCATACTTGTCTCATATATATATATATATATAAGGTCTGCAACAAACCGTAGAATCTGACTTCAGTATTCCGGGCAGGCCGGCGAATTTCATTATTTATGACAGAGACTGCCGTTAAGGCAATTTGGCGCCGCACTTAGGGGTAGTTGGTATTGATCAGGCCGTTGAACCACCTGTTGGTGGCTGGCTTACCACTCCCGGCTGCAGACGGAATTAGCAGACCCAAGTAGCATACAGGCTGCATAAGCACTTATACAGCCGTTATACAGCTTATATTAGAGTTATAATGGCTGTAGCTGAATATTTGTCAAATTAATAGATAGAATTCATCATCATCATCATAGGCCCTTCAGTCTATTACAGACGATTTGTGGTCTTCAGTCTGCGAAGCACCGTCTTTGGTGGCTGAAAAGACCGATACGCGATCGGCATACCCGACCGCAAACTTGACAAGAGACACTGACCGTTGTTGAGTTAGTATGGTCGCCTAGATGTCGTTTCTGCCTCTTGTCAGTCAATGCGCTAAACCATGCATCGTCGCACCACTTGCGGCCGTCCGCCACACACTTGCGCCAGTCTGTGCGCCTTACCGCGAGTTCTTCCCAGGTTTGGTGGTCTATCTTAAAGGCAATCATGTCACGCTTCGCGCAGTCCTTAAAGCGAAGCAAGGGCCTTCCGACATTACGTTTTGCATTCGCTATTGCGCCTAGCAGAACACGTCGCGGTAAACGAGAGGGTTCCATTCTGTGCACATGACCCAGCCAGCGCAAGCGCCTCTGTTTAAGTAGTGCAGTCAGGCTTGGTAATTGTGCAATTTCCAAAACCCTCTCATTTGTTATCCTGTCCTGCCATGATATATTTAAGATTTTGCGTAGGCAACGCATGTAGAAGGTGTTTAAACGACGCTCTTGTTAGATAGAATTAGAATACTCTTTATTGCACAACTCGACACGAAAGAAATACATCACAGAAAAAACGAATTACGATAGATGTAGACACCAGGCGGTCTTATCGCTAAAGAGCGATCTCTTCCAGATAACCGCTGGGTAGTGGACAAATATCTAGTCGCATCTTTTTTTTAATGTTAAACGAAACGGACGGATTGGCAAATACGTCAAAGTGTAGTGCCCGCCTGAGAGAGTATTTCTGATGAAACGAATAGAAAATATTACAGGTTTATTTATTGAATAAAGTTTATGTTAGTTTGCAATTCTGGTTAACAAAATGAGTCAGTCGGTTGCTGAAAAATATTTGGCGTAGTATATTATGTGATAAAAGGATAATAGGGCAGTGTTACTGTCGAAATAAAACACCAAAATTGGTCCGTTTTATGCACACACTGAATCCTATCATTATTTAATCGTTGACAGTTTTCATAAATCCATCCTTTTTTTTAAACATTGTTCGATACACTACACCGCTATAAAATTTACTCTAACAAATTAATGTTCTTAACCGCGCAACGATAAAATACCCGAAGCCCCGTAATAAGCATCGGATGACATCACAAAAGCGCGAATATGTTAATGGCAATTTAACTGTCGTAACAGATATTTCAGAGGACTAGCAAAAAACTCATCCCGCATTCGTAATTCATCCCTTTACCATAAGTTGACGAGTGAATCTCGAAAGACACGTTCTCCTTTTACGTTAAAAATCGAAAAAAAAAAATTGTAACTTATAAGTTAGGTACTGAACTAACTGAACTGACTGTCACGTCACTTCTCTTTCTAAAGCATCGTAATTAATAACACGTTAGAAAGAGAAAAATAATAAGTAACAACACGCTCGATAACGTCTCGTCACTCTCTCGTCGTCGAAAGCGAGTGTTTGTTATCAGAAATTTAAAATTACACCATGCAATTTACGTCATAGTTTCTCGAATTGAAGTTCAAGGTTTGAATGAACAGCTACATATTAGTAGGATCTTGACTGAAAGACCATCTTGGCTATAACAACACTGTTACAGACACACACACAACAATTAGCAGCCCAGTGTACAGTCAGCAGCAGAAGTAATGATATGCGCACGGATTCTATGTGCTAGAGAATAGGGGATCTACAGATCATTTTGAGCATGCTTAGCTACTTGGGTGAAGACCAAAAAGAAAAGTTTGCAACCTTAACTCACCCTTAACTCACTAGTTAATATTCGTGTCAAAGTCTCCGTTGTACGACGACAGTTAACCTTTCAATAACGTACCTTAATGTTCTATTTTAAGGTTCCTTATAGTATCGTTATTTTTTGTCGCACAGCGGAACTTTTTAAAAGCTTTTATTTAACTTGCATGGTATGTTTTAAGTATGTTTGTTCGGGTGAAATCTTGCAACTCAATTTTGAAGCAGATATCGTCAACCGATTGAGCTGAAATTTTACATACTTACTTAACTTTGATGACAATACAATAATATGGTACCATGGGGCTGATCTGATGATGGAGCCGGAAGGTGGCCATAGGAACTCTATAATAGAAAAGCAATCCTACCGAGCTTGGGCTCTTTAGAATCGTCTCAGAGAGC
This sequence comes from Apotomis capreana, assembly GCA_947623375.1. Lineage (NCBI taxonomy): Eukaryota > Metazoa > Arthropoda > Insecta > Lepidoptera > Tortricidae > Apotomis > Apotomis capreana. The sequence goes on from OX392520.1 coordinate 9,563,076, forward strand.
ATTTGATGGATATCCAAAGAAAAGTACAGTCGGCTATAAAAGCTTGCCACTAAAATGTCATTTTTGACAGAAACTTATTATTCAATTGTTTTTAATTCCTCGCTAACTTCGACTTAATTTCATCCAACTTTTTGGCCCTGACCCACTTTTACTACTGATTGAGTAATTACACAAGGAAAGGCGATATTAATAATGTTCGGGGATCGTGCGAGAAAAATCGATTGAAATGACGTATGACAACCAGCGAAGACCCTAGTCGACACCGCCGACACTTCACCCCACCGACTACGACACTTCAATACATTTTGCTCGCTTTTTACGAACGCTGATAATGATATAATAAACGTCTGAAATACGGTTCTCATTGTATACGTAAGACTTCGAGTACAGGTTCGGTACGTGGTAGGGGTGGTGTCGTATGAAGCAACCTGATATGTGACGGAACGAGTCGCAATGCCTTTTAAGGGTGCCCGAGAGAGTTGACAGCCCAGTGGAACTCACTCGCCGGTTGCCGGGCTAAAAAGTAACTTTCTTTAACAACTGTCGCGAATTTAATCGATTTGTAACCTAGTTTTAATGGTCCATTCTCGCTAACTACGCTCGTTTCCGTCGAGCGATTATTATTACACTTTGCAGTTTGCTAAACGTGGTGCTGCATTATCAACGGTGCATGGTTAAGTGCGAGAGGAAAACTAAGCTAGCTAGGTCTATTTATGTTTACATGTTTACTAGCTGTGTTGTTCACTTAGCACTTTATACTGCGATTTGTACACAGTTAAAATTTATTATATCGGGTCTAGAGGGTCCAGTAACAACTCGCTGTTTTACCAGTACTTCTGAGACCATAACGCGTGAAATCGTGTCGAAACTTCAGACGATGAAGATATATAATATATTTTTCTCGAACACGCAATGAAATGTCGTCATGACGTGCGTTATAACAGGCTTCGAAGTGTCACGTTTCGGGCGGAACAACTCGAGAGAACTGTAAAGGAATTTCATACAAAATAGAAGGCATAGGCTAGGAAGTAATTTTTTCAAACATGGCGTCTGTGTTCATGAACGGGCTAAACAGCTGAATTATGTTTTTTTGAGTGTCGTATTTTTTTATTTCATTGCATGTGCTTGAGAAAGGCACTATACATGCCTTAGCCGTGAATAGGGCTTGCCGGCTTCGTATCACTATCCGGCCCTTCCTTCCCGGCGTCTGCAGTAATGTACTATTAATAATGTGTTGGTTACTTACCTACTTTTTATTAAAACTCCGTCTGATATAGGTATACGAGCTGTATAATAATAATAAAGAATCGTTTCGAAAGCCATGAATCAAAAATCGATGTCGAAAACGCGTCTCACGTTCCGGCCGTGTCCGTACTGATTGACGTCTCCTTGAAAACCCACACCTAATATAATTATGTAAATTTTAATTCCAACCCCCCGAAGACTTATCGGGGCGGCTTTAAAGTAACTTTGAAAGGGTTAGAATTTCCACGGACCGCAATTTGATGTTTAAATTTTAAATGTGCGTAATCAAACATTTCCCAAGCTTGCGAGTTGCATTACTGATTAACTTTGAACTCTTTATACGAACCTCTTTTGGTCGAATTATTTTGACTTTGTAGTCTTAGTTACGTTTTATTTGTTAGTTTTCGCGAGACGTGCGATTGCTCGGAAGCAAATTTGAAAACTTAGAGCTTGGCTCCTTGTTTGATTCTGTGATAATTAGTATTATTGTATAAAAAAACCAGTGACCCGCGTCGAATTCCGATCGTATTACAATATAAGTGATTGAAATTTTAATAAATACTATTTTAAAACCGTCGGGAAGAGTGAAGCTTCACGCTATGAAGAAATCAACTAAATTGGCCTAGAGATGTCATCGTAAACAGGCGTTCATACAGACAAACATGGGGACTTTGTTTAACATAATATATATGTTGAAATCCAGATAAAACTTATATGAATCGATTATCCCAAATGCTGGCCACGGTCGCAACTTTTCTTCCAATAAATGTTGATAAATTTAGCGTGACTTTTCTGTACGATTCTTAGTCGAAGAATTTACAAAGCCCAAGACACCAGTAAAGATGAACTTCCCTCGGCGTGTGCCAGAAAATCGGTGCCGTGAAGTTTTGTGCCGATGTTTTATCGAATTATGTCGAAATTTGGAGCTTCATTGGGAGGACTGTAACTCAAAGTTTTACCGTATTCGACGTTGGAGACAGGTGAAAAGTTTCTGCGGCTGTTGTAAGGTAACTTTCTTGCCTGACGAGAATATTCAACCATATACCTATTACTCGAAGTTCGTAGTTTATTAGTTTAGGAACTTCGGCAAGTATTACGCAAGTTTGAACGGGCATTCAATAGTTCTCAATGAACCACAAGAATAATATATTTACAAGTAATATAGAAAGCCAATACAAACCTATGCTTGTTGTAGTTTTGGTTAATTTCTCTTTAATTAAAGTAGTAGTATTTGACTTCTGGGTCACTGCTAATGCTAGGCAACAAATTTTAAACGTTTGTTATCTATTTTGATGTTAAATTCCCATGGGTTTTCATTAATTAACTTATTTTTGGGAATTAAATCTCAGTCTCAGCCATGAATTCGTGGCCAACTGGAATCTACAGACAGACAACATTGATGCCTTACAAAAATACGAACAATTAAGACTGCGAGTCGATTCTATAGCGACACTTTTCACGAAATAATCGATTCTCATTATTTTAGAAAATTTAGGCATCTGCAATGCTAATCGAATAATTAATCAGTTTAAAGAGTACTTGAGAGTATCTTTTGAGTATCTAGACACGCGGCAGCGTGTCCAGCCAAGTTCACCGCAGGAACTGGCGAGCAGCAGCCGTGTGTTATATTACACGAACCGTTTGGAGCCACTTTTGACCCCCCAATAACTCCAAATCTATTTAACATAAAAAAATGAAATTTGGCTTATGTATTAAGATCCTTTAGAACAAGTAGAACCCCAAATTTCATTAATATAGGTTAAATAGTTATTGAGATATTAAAGTCCAAAAAACGGTATTTTTATCACTGACTGACTGACTGACTGACTGACTGACTGACTGACTAGTAATCAAAAACCTAACCCACTTCCAGGTGACCTAGAAAGGTGAAATTTGGCATCCAGCTTAGTAATTGTGTGTGTATACATATAAAAATCTAAAACAGTGATTTTTTTATGTTTTTTATTATTATTATTATTATTGATGGTTGTTGCCTCAGAACTCTGTCATTTATAAACCGATTTCGAAAATTCTTTTTTTGTTTGAAAGATATACTAGAATAGCATATACTTACACTCACACGCACACACTTACACATACATGCACATAAAAATCCAATACGTACTAACCGTTTTGGAAAATTCTTTGTTTGTTCAAAACTTTCAAAAGATGTACTAGAATAGCACACAGAACTAATTAACAAATAATAATTAAGTAATTTACACATCATAATAAATTCTGTACAAAAAGTAATGATATCCCATCAAAAACATAAATGTAAAATGAGAGCCAAGTTCAATATCGCGTGCACTTCGCCGACAAAAGAATTGAGATCTGCAAGGGTGCCAAGTTCTTTGCTCTAAAATTTTTAGATACAAGGACATGCGACATACTCAATGCATTTATTTTACTTGGGGTGTAATTCAATATCAAGACGTGACTTGGCTAGTTTTAAAATATAAATTTATATTATAAATCAAAATCAATCAAATCATTAACCTATTTTCGTAAAGGTAAGTACGCAAGTTAGTGTACGTCTTGTTACTTATACTGTTAGCTTGATAATGAACTATGACTATGAATATGTTACTTTTATAAAATTTAGTTAGTTTATGAAAACTAGCCAAGTCAAATCTTGATATTGAATTACTCCCCAAGTAAAATAAATGCATTGAGTATGTCGCATGTCCTTGTATCTAAAAATTTTAGAGCAAAGAACTTGGCACCCTTGCAGATCTCAATTCTTTTGTCGGCGAAGTGCACGCGATATTGAACTTGGCTCTCATTTTACATTTATGTTTTTGATGGGATTTTTGTATAGGAGCCCCGAAATTGTAAGAGAAAACTATGACAGACTCGCACAAGTTAACTGGGTCATTGTCAGATTTAGGTGCGCGTCTTTCCGGTGGACATTTGCGAAATTAAGGATTCCAGGGCCTAATTTTCTGATTAAATGCCTGTGAGAATAAAGAACGTTCCCTCTTCTCTAATCCGATGTAATCGCAACATAACCTAGATTCATACAAGCTCTTAACTTTTGACCATTGAAGAGACAAAGGCCGTTTCCGATTAAGGGAAGCAAAAATGCCCTTTAATATTATGACTTGGTTTTTTTTTCTACAGTCAGTTACGTCTAGTAGAGTAACTGCGTCAAGTTTGGTTGAAAAATTCTTTGTGGTTCCGCAGAAAAAAAATAAAAACGGAAATAATGAAATATGGTTTTTCTCCAAAACTATTTAACTTTAATGTACTATTATTTTTTCATTCTGTAAAGCTTAGTCAAGTTCATGTTTTAAGTGAAAATGGTATCTCTATATCTAACGATTATGTAAAAAGTAGGTAAGTCAAAATTTTAATATATATATTTTTTTACTTTTGTGAGAGATACCACTCTAATTGACATTTCTAAATAAGCCTTGGTTAACGTCCTGTAACACATATTAATTTGATGGATAAAATCGGAAAGCAACTATGTCAAAATGAAATAAATAACTGGGTTGGATTTTATTACATTTTATTAGTAAGCTATTCTAACACTTCCAAATAACCAAAACATACATCCTCTTTACAAATGAACAAGATTTGACAGTTAGTGACATTTGCCTTTTATTGTTATTGAAAATGTCATTATTTTTGTAATAACACAAAAACTATGCATATATTAATCATTTTTGCTATTCGGTATATAAGCTTTACTTAACAGTATACCAGATTATCAATTTAAAGGTTTTAATCGGACACTAACTGTAAAATGGAATTTAAAAGACTTTTCGGGTATGACTTCATTATCTTGAAATTGTAATTACAAACTATTCTTTTTTCGCCACGCAATAATCCTCTTTCTATCGAAATTAAAATAAATACATATTATGACAGTAATAAAAATGAATTGTTTTTTTAAATGTAACATGACTTTTCAGGGACATTAGAAAGATAACTCGTCTTTACAAAATGAATTCTAAAGCGAATGTAATCAAAAAAATATTAAGAAAGAAACCTACATCATTATAATCACCTCGCAATGATATAAGTAGCGATTTCGTATCTATCAGAAATACTTAATGAAGATGGTTCGTTGAATTTGGAATATGTGAAGGAAAATTCTAATATACTGAAACTGGAAGTCCAATCTCGCCATATTTCAAAAAAATATTTACAGATGCTTTATCGAATATGTCCCAAAGAGCATTGGTGTTGGATCCATAAGGCGGCATTATTGTGGATGTGCCAACGGAATGCGAACAGTAGTGTGTTGTTCACAGATTGTTGCTATTGTTTATTATTTATCGCAAGCAAGATATTTGTCCAAAATCGTTCGGCCTGCTGAAACTTTAAGCGGACTTTTTTTGAATCACGGAATTCACGTTACTGTCAATGAAGATAGCGATGAGGATTAGAATAAGTGTATTTTTTTTCATTACGTAACTAAAAAGGTGTCATTTTCTAGCAAATGTCACTGTAACTGTCAAATCTTGGTTATTTGTAAAGAGGATATTATGTTTTGGTTATTTAGCAGTGTTAGAGAAGTTTACTCATTAAATAGTAATGAATTCCAGCCCAGTTATTTATTTCATTTTGACACAGTTGCTTTCCGATTTTATCCATCAAATTAATATGTGTTACAGGACGTTAACTAAGGTTTATTTAGAAATGTCAATTAGAGTGGTATCTCTCACAAAAGTAAAAAAAAATATATATTAAAATTTTGACTTACCTATTTTTTTACATAATCGTTAGATATAGAGATACCATTTTCACTTAAAACGTGAAGATGACTAAGCTTTACAGAATGAAAAAATAATAGTACATTAAAGTTAAATAGTTTTGGAGAAAAACCATATTTCATTATTTCCGTTTTTATTTTTTTTCTGCGGAACCACAAATAATTTTTTAACCAAACTTGACACAGCTACTCTACTAGACGTAACTGACTGTAGAAAAAAAAATCTGCCCATTATCACGAAAGGGCATATTTTCTTCCCTTAATCGGAAACGGCCTTTTGTTTTTTGAACTGACAATGACCCAACTACGACACTTCTGCCTGTTTGGCATAATTTGATCTTAGTTGATTAACCATAAATATACCTGGATACTATAGCGCTTTACAACCGGAAATTATAGTTACATCGCACATAATATCACATACTTATTTATTACATAAGCCAATTAGTTGCAGTGTTTCTTACAAGTTAATAAGCCTTGATGAGCACGCGCCCACTATAAATAAGTCTAGCCCCTCTGGATGCTTTATTGCTAATTGGGGGCGAAAAGGGTCGGTATTTATTTTCATTATAGGAATTATCGCTTTAATACTAGGTTTCAAGTATGTAAGTAGATATTTATTGTAGATCTGACTAAGAATGCTCCGACTACTTTTAATTGAAAATTGTGGATCGTTCAGTGATTTCCTATTTATTTTTAAACAAAGCAATTAATTGTGTTTTTAAACGTAAACTATCGGAGTTAAAATGCAAGAAACTGAACAGGAAGACAAATATTTTGTATCCATCGATCACGTTCAATAAAACGTGATAATAATTGTAAGGACACACAGTTTAAATTTTAATAAAGTGGATACAATACAAATACAAAAATTTAATTACGTTGTAGTTTCACAACGAATGTAAATTAAATTGCCCATGTGCCCTTTGTGTAATTAATAAAATTAAAAAGCATACCCAATACGAACATAAGACTTCACATGTGTCATATGATCTAATTACATCAAACTAGTCCGGTCGCTGACCTCAAGTGCCAGGCAGTTCGCGTCATACTTTATGAGATTTCCCCGATGGATAGCTTAATGGCTCCCATCTCACTGTGGCAGGAATTCTCAAAGTGTGCTAGGACCCTGGGGTTCCGTCATCCTCTTAGGCGTAAACCAAATAGAAGATACGCGGGACGAGGAGAAACAAAATGTACAAAAAGGTCGCGATGCAAATTGGACAGAAGAGTCCAATATACAAATCTCTAGTCAAAGTTAATAGTAGTAGGCATTAGTAGTTTCTTCATAGAATCAATCTAGACAACCATATTTCTTATATACACCGTGAAATTTTAGTGGTTGTTTTCCCGCGGCAGGGCGATTTGGTATCGGTAGTACTTTCGAATTATAATAGACAAACTCAAAAAATAAAAACTTGTCTTTAAAAAAAAATACAAAAATAATATCCTGAACTCGAACTTGCGAAAAACAATAGTAACGCACTAAAACTGCAAGTAAATGACAGTTCCCGATATTGTAGGTAAACAGATAAACGAATAAACAAGTAAACACGATTAGGCACAAATAAGTCGTAGCATGTCAGTAATAAGGCGCTCCCGCAGCGAGCAACGCGGATACTCCCCTCTCACTCTCTCAGGGATTACCAGTAGTAGATTAAGGCGCCGACGCGGTGGGTAGCCGGCTACCCTTCTTTTCAGTTGACCCGTGACAGGCGCTTGCGCATCCACCCTCGTTTTGCGCATGCGGAGTTCACAAATCACCGTAAAATGGATCGACATTACGAATATTCAAATTTAGAGTACGTCGCGATGGTGCAGCTGTACGCTGTACGCCAGGGCTAATTACGACAGACCCGGACCTAACTCCGTTGGACTTTTATTTGTGGTCTGAGCTAAAGCGCCTTAGTGTACCAGCGGGAATACGAAACTCGTGATGCGTTAATAGCGGGAATAACGGACGCTTTCGATGTTGTTAGACGTGATAGTTACATTAATATCATTGAAAAACAATCAAAGTAAACGTGCCCGATTGTGCATTGAACGTGGCGGATTGCAGTACGAACAATTGCGTTATCGGGAAGTTTTAAGTGTGAATACGGGACGATTAAAAATTAGGTAAGGCAATTTAATAATCATTGTAAATAAGTTGATTCCATTTTTCAAATACGCCTTAAAGACGTTTTTGATCATTTCAAGCTTGATCTAAACTTGTAATTTTTACTTTTGAAGATCCGTAAACTGCCCGTAAAACGTATTTAATGACGGTCCTAAGCCCGTAAAAGTATGAAGGAAAAATGGCACTACTTTTTAGGTTATTTTGTTTTATTCACTTGAAAGAAGTACGTACTACTGCAGTGCTACTACTGGTGTTAGGTCATTTTCGAGTTTCGTTCGACGCTTTTGCAAATCTGTCATTTCTTAACATTAATGAAAAAAAAGATAACACACGGATTGTACGTCCATGGCAAAATCATTTCGTTGCGGGAAAACAACCACTAAAATTTCACGGTGTATAACATTATAAGTTATAACCCAGATTGTGTTTCATAAAGTTAAGAACAGCTGTTTCTGAACGCCTCAATATACGGGTATCATATACGAGACCACTGTAAAGGAACATTCCAAGGGTATGGACGAAAGTGGTTTACATAGGACTTGTTTGCTTTTGGTACCCTCGTTTATGCCATATTATTACTGTTCAAAGTAGCGAAATTCGGCAAACATGTGGACTGAAGTAGGTTTTGCGTGGTTTGTCATGGTTTTGTCAGTGATGAGAACAAAATACTTGATATTTTCCATTTAAGTTTTAATTTTATTGAGAACCCTCTGGTTTAGGTACTCTTTTATTTGCCAATAAGTTTATCTACTTCGGATCGATTACCTCAGGTGTTGCGAGTCATGATTCCTTCCTTCGATAGCTTGGGGCATTTGACAATTTCGCTCCTTTGATCACTGCTGTCCTGGCATTCATGGAGTGCGTTGTTAGAAATCCAGTGATGAAACGAATTTAGTCCAACTATCTCAGCGAGATTCGACTTCTCGGACCCTTCTTGTACAAAATAGCCATGTGAAATATGGATGGAGCGCAACCTAACCCGAAAAATCTAATTTATTACACTCAACTTTAACTCACATGTTTGATTAACAAACTTATGGAACTGTAAAAAATGATTGTCACTCCCAAATACGGCTACACAATAGATCAACGCACTATGAGAAGGCGGCATACGTATCACTGTTCCTTAATAAATATTAATCAGACGCGTAAGCACTACAAACGTACCGCCTACAATTGATATGATTTAATCTAATTTTGGGCCAAGAATTTACACATCGCATGGTTTGATTGCTCTTTCTCTTTAAAAATGTAGCGTTTATTTGGTACACCAACCAATCAACTATTTAGTCGGTGGCGGGTAATATAGTATACTACTGATTAGAAGGAATTCTCATGGGAAATTTACCATATATGTACATATGCGTGCTTTGGGCTTACTATAGTTTAACTTGTTAGATTAGAAACTCGGAAGCTGAAGTATATTTAACAAGTTTCATAGCCAAAAGAAGCCTTAAATATTCTACTTTGCGCTAAACTTCTACCCTGACAGAAGGTAGCTACATTATTCTACCCGTGTATGACCTCAGTGACATTCTATTGACTCTTAAAGTTCGCCTTTGCCCGACAAACTCCATATTTTTTTTTAGATAGCCCAAAATCGTACCGTGAACGTCGAACGTGGCTACTTTGCAAATTAGTTTGAAGAGCAGCTAGTAAAATAGGAATTCATTTTCTTTTTTTATTCTTTTTTACGAGTAGAAGGCAGCCGCGCCAGATCGCGCAGGGAAGAAAAAAAAGTCATTATGCTCATTTTGCTTCACCGTGGTCGGTCAAAAAATATCTGTGAACACTGAACAGCCAACTACCTTTGTGCAAACCATTTTGTCGTCATGATGCTACAAACACTAGTACTTGCAAATATACGCTCACACCACCGTACGTTAATCAATCCTTACCATCAAGCATGATTATATTCACGAGCATTCCCATTACAGTTAATGAAAATTGACACTTAAGACTACATCGCCACCTTGTGGGAGGTCGACAAAAACTACTTCTCGACACGAGTTTGCTCAAAATACTGTTAAGTAACACTTCAAAATAATGTTAGTCATACGTCTCACGATAAAGTTAAAAATATTTCGTGCTGTACTAATTAATATTTATGGGTTGTGAGTTCTTCTAATTGAAGCTAACGTTTTGTGCCGTGACTAGTTAGATGTTCTCGTTATGTTGATTAGCTGCTTGCGTCATACGCGTTTTATTAACGTTTTGTCTTTAGCCATTGGCTCCTTTAACTTCAGAATCGTTGGTTGTACGCAAGGGAAGATTTATCAAGATGTTATTTTTACCCAAGAATCAACATCAAAAACAAATCATCGTGTTTAGTACTTTATCACTTCAACTGCTTTGACGCATTCAAGCTGTCGCACTTCTATTGTTTGCTGCGACAAAGAACTTAAATGATCACTTACTTTTGATGTTGACTACGCGGAGGCCGTTCATTCATTATCAACCGCTACCTTTGCATCTATGATTGATTTGGGTTCATTTCAACTGAAACTTATTTCGTTATGAGTAGGACATAAACATGAGCCTTCGAATTTTGCTTCAAATTATACTACTACCTACGACTTACGAACCGCTAACACTTACCAAGTTGCCAACTGAATCGAGTTAAAGAAGAATTCATCTGTCATTTGTTATTCTGTCTGTTTGAAATATGAAATCCGCAATAGGACTTATAATGGTTCGCACTTCGCAGTAATAAAAACTCCAGTTTAAATGTTACTAGATAAAAAAATGCCAGCGGGCGTTACAATCATCTCTAATCCTGGGTTTTTTACTGCCCTTTTTACTGCCCGAACATGCCTCGTCCTAATAAAGCTGACGTTGCCTCAAATATTGTTGCCGTATAAAGGCCTTTTAAAAAGGTACGGAAATTAAAATATCAGCACAGAAGACTTCATAACTCAAATTGCCCTTGTCAAAGACTGTTTTTTTTTTTATTTTTTTTTATTTATGGTCCACAAATTGGATAATACAAAATTATCATAACATAATTTATGATGTATCACTGACGGTTACACTGATACTGATATACTGATAAATAAAAAACAAAAAATACGTTAGTGAAGCGAGCGAAATTTTCGGAAAACAACTGTCGGAGTTTACAAAACTTAAATCAGTATATTTTTTAAGAGTTACCTCGATTTGTCCGGGATCCCATCCCATCATCAGATCCTGACCTCATGACAAAATATATTTCTTATTCGGGGAACTTACTCCGTTTTTTGACATTAGTTAAATCGATGTACGGAGCAGAAATTTAATCGGTTACTATTTGGACGTTTTACATATGTAATTAGAGTGTGCCACAAATTAGATTGGCCGTGACAACGTCCGTCCTATACACATTATATTGTTTAGAAAGGGATGCTGATAGCTATGAGATTAAAGTTACGACCTACGACAAGTTGTGCTATTCGATCACGGAAACCGACTTCCAGGGGAAATCCCAGCCCCGTTTATGAGTTGGTGTGAATTCCCAGTGATAACGCAATTTTCATAAAATAATATCAGCTTGGGCCTTTGATTTTTGTTGCAAAATAACCCGGATCTTTATTGTATTGTTTGCGATGAGGAGATACAATACAAACTGTGATGCACTAGTCACAAAAGAAACACAGGAAGGTTGCAAGGCAGAGGTAAACAACAGACAATCTTATCGCTAAATAGCGATCACTTCAACGACAACAGCTGTAAACTGTGAATATTAATAGTAAAACCTTGATTGAAAGCAGAAAATCGTAAATTAATTTGACTAGCTTGAAGGTGTACGCAACTTCGTGCCCGCGGAAGTAATAGTCCTCTTTGTGTTTCACTAGTCGGGTAAATATTATCCTACACCCGTCCTTGAATGCCAAGCTCTCGGTATTTAAAGTGGTTAAAATTCGCCCAGGCGTTATGGCATGAATCAGCAAAGACACATACGAATATAAAAAAAAAAAACTGACTTAATACCCTATTATTTTTATTTTTACATTCATCCCGTATCATGAATATATTTGACTATTTGCGAGACAGTTTGCCTAATGATCCAATCACTAGATCTGGGACGCGTTTTTATACCTGCATTGATAAGTGCAATCTATCTATTTATCAGCCGCAGACATCCACTGCTGAACATAGGTCTTCCCTGTAGCTCGCCAAAAAATGTGATCCTGTGTAGAACGTATATCCACGTGGTTATTGGTTACATTTCTCTGACTACTATGTCTATCTATTTATTCCACGGGTGAAGTAATGGGCACCATCCAGTGTATAGTATAAGAATAACATAAATAAACTCACTCTTATGGACGAAAGGGGCCTCATAGTATCTTGTTAGTTTGATTAGTCTGTGAGTCAGCCGATCCGGCATTGGAAAGATAAAAAAACAATACAGCCACAGCACTATCAGTAGGCATGCTTTTTCATTATACTCATTATTGAGCCGAGTGGTTTAGAAGATTCTTGCTAACCGCTATATCCTCCATATTATAAATGCGAAAATGGGTTTGTTGGTTTGTTTTTAACGCAAGAGCAAGCTATGGACCTACGGATCGACGCCATTTTACATAAAGATGTGGTAATGTCTCCGTTATTTGCAATTCTCAAAGAGATTGAAACAATTCTGAAGTCATTGCTGTTTCTTTCAGCGTCGGCAATAAAACTTTATAATGCTTTTATTTCAAATGCTTCCCCGTTTGTTTCCGTTAGAGCACAGAAACGTGGCCTAGTATCTTAAACAATGTTATTTATTCAAAGGGGTCACTTTTCTTTGCGTTTTAAAGTCGGACGGGAATTTTCTATCAATAAGCAGTAAATTTATATAAGGTCTAAGTAAAACAGGATCAGCTACAATACTTTGCCTATCCCATACAGGTGGAAGGGTATTTTTATTACTAAGTCTCCGCTGTCTGACTGTCTTTCCGTCCGTTTGTCACATGGCTGTATCTTTCCAACCGTAATAGGTAATAAGAATGAATTACTATCACCGCTGTAACCACAAATACTGCTTGTTCTATTTAATACTTCGCATTTATAATCAATTGTCTTGGAATGTGATTTAACAACCCTAATAGTTTGTCGTCCTTAATATTGGAATTTATGGCTAGTTCTAGCGACTGTCATTTATAGCCCTGTAATCCCTGTAGAGTTTGGCGCGCATTGCAAAATAGTTCCCTAACTTTGATAGTAAAGTAACCACAATGTCCTCCTTAGATCCACAGACAACGCTTCAAACGCTTCATTAGAAACATTAGAATCCATCCACACGTTTTTAGAATAGATCGTCACAAAAAGCTCATTACAAAACACCGACGGTGATATGTATAATAGTATCGTGCATATAGTTAGGAACCGGTATGATGAGTCACAGCGGTCAAGTTCGCGTCCTTAGGCGTGGGACGATGCGAATAGTACGTCTAGCTTTCTAATGAGCTCTTAGGAGTTTTAGGGCCGACTCAGATCACGTCTGTGCCTGTTTTTCTTTCGGGTTCGTTGGAAATTGCGTTATTGAATAAAAGTTTGTAAACTTAGCGTAAAGAAGGAAGTATCTATGTACATACTGCAGTTACTTCGAGCATTTGATTGAACAATGATGATGGGAATTTAGAATATAAAGGACAAGTTAGGTCACTTTGTTTTTTTGGCTTGGTACCCTAACGTCTAGTCTCGAGACTAGATTTACGTAAAGTGTATTGTTGTACCCTTCCTTAACATAAATCCGGAATATTGGCGTGTACTACTTAATCTGCCGTTTAGCTCTTTAAAGTCATTCATAAATTGAGGTTACGAGATGTGTATACATTACTCCAAATTTTGCGAGTTTGTGTTTTAATCATCTCCAAGATATATAATCAATCTCCAGACTTTCGGACACAATTTTCCAATGTGGGTGTGCGGGGTTGGGTGAATTTGGAATAATCTAGGTTTGTAATGACTTGGGTAGCTGGGAAGTTTTGAAATAAGGTTTTAGGCTTCATTTATTGCAAGTCATGGCTGCTTCCGTCCATAAAACCCTATATTAAGAGTATAAAATCTAACCGGAGAGAGCACTAACATTACGTCGTGTTTAGAGCAGTAAATATGACTTAAGTTACTTAGGAACAGATTCTAATTCACCTAAGTAAATTACAAGTTTCCATTTACAACTTCCTAAGGCGCCAGTTTTCCCATATTGCCATACATTATATCGCCGCGTACGGCAGAGTTCCCGTAACTACTTTAACACGGCACTGCATATCCCCGAGACTTCCGAGAGCTCCCAGTTTCAGCTATTTAAATATTTACACGCCTATCCAAGTTTCCCAACACCTCCGACGGCTCCTACGTTTCCGCAGCGATTAAGTCTTCCAAGCCTGCGTTTTCTAGTCCACCAACTATAATTATGCCTCTTACGCAAACTGCAGTCAGTGCAATGTTTTATGTAATACCTACTTTTTGCGGTCACACGATCTCCGTCGGGATATAGCATGCCGTTGCTTATTGTATCCGTTTTATGCGAATAATTTGATTGCAAATTGTTAAATGTTTTCAAATCTAGATCAGATATTTACCGTAATAAACAGTATATGTAATGCAGGCGCATTGCGGAACGTGGAGTATAAAGTAAAAGCAAAAACGAGGTGTGGTAAATTACTTGAAGCTTAATTTTAATAAAGAGTTTTAGTCCATCCGATTAGCAGATGATGAAAGCTGATTTCAAAACTGTCAAGGAACAGGGTTTAATCTCTACCGTGATAGATGTCCTTCCGGAAAATTCGAGACTCATCAAGTCCAAATATCGCCGCTTAATCGAAGTTTCGAAGGAAATGTGATTCCGTTTAAGAATTTGGATATTATCTCCAATTCAGGCGTGAAGTGGAACGGGCGATACTAAAATAACAAAAAGCTATTTCGATAACTTTAAACGGGGTTTGAAGCAACAGTGGTGGAATGTTATCTTATCTGATATTTTATCCACTATTTATAGGATCCAATCATCAGCTTTTAAGAACCGATCCTATCTCTGGGTACTCTTTGTTGAAATAATAGTCAGTCCTATTTCCTCCATTTTCTGAATGAGCCTTTGGTTGTTAGCAAACTCAATTAGGTCGCGCCACGTGTAATTCACAGGCACTCTTAATTAGACATTCAACATTTTCTGGAATTTCCTTTATATCAGTATCAGGTTTTCAATCTGTAAGCTTAAACCATACCAGTTATCAGACGTAGCTTTCGGTTGCCATTAAATAAGAACGAAACGAATTCTATTTTGAATGTTTCCATGTTACGTTTTTTCAGAATACCAAAACGGGTTCACGGGCCGTGATGAGTTTTAGTACGGAAGTCATGGAGAGTGCTTCTGAGATTGCAAAGTGGAGTACCTTTTAAATTGGAATAACATCTTGAGGAAAAATCGTAAACCGCGTGGGAGTAGCACGGGAATTTTTTCCCTTCAACTTAATTACCCAGGAAACTCTTCAAATAAATATCGGAATTATAGAAATGTGAGTACCTCAGGGCAGCTTGAAAGGACCAGACTTATTAGACATGAGAGAGAGAGAAGATATTGAGGGGGTTTGTAATGATATATTTGCAACTTTTATGCGCTATAAGGAAAGGAATGACACGTGATATCGCGTAATCGTATTAACGAGCTACGAAAGCAGTTTGTCTCGATGGCGGAGCGAATGTAAACTCATTTTACGATCACTTGAGGCACTAAGCCAAAATTATTATGCTTCCGTACATGCCACGAATGCAAGTTATATGAGCGAGATTATTCATATTTTATTATTCTTTCTTTACTTGCGTTAGACTTGCTGCTCGTTTAAAAGGCTTGTTTTCACACAACCATAGACCATATTTGCATTTTAAAGAGAACCAGAGGAAATAGTAATCAGCAGCTCACCTAATGTTCTGCTCCTATGTATTAATTATTAATGCAATTACTTTAATAACGCCTCATACTGGCTTAAACTAATTGAACATTATACAAATTAATATGACCTGGGCCCCGGCCGCTAAAGGATCGTAATTAATTATATAAACCATTTTGTGGCATTTTTTAGGCTTCTACAGTAATTTTTTAACTGAACCTTTCGTTCTAGAGATTTAAGTTATTTAAGTTCTTAGAAAAGCAAACGAAGCTGAAAGCCCTTAAGTGATTTTAATTGAAAATTGCAGTAGTTTAGCTGAATTTTATTTGAACATTGGAGCATTTATGCAAAACGTGCCTCCGACTAATTTATACGTATTAGTCGCGTCAATACATTACTATACTCAGATAACTTCTGTTATAGTTTTACGTCTAAGTCTTAACTGTTAACAACATTTGGACCTGCAATTTGTTGAAAGAACTACCCGAAGTCCTAAGTTTCGTGTTGAAACTTGTTCCTAACTTAATGTAACCTTATGTATCTCACAATGAGTATTGATTAGTACGGTTCACAAACTTTTTCAGGTCACGACGCACTTATAGGTGTAGTATTTTGTATCGGCGCCCTAGCTAGTCTAATGGTAGCTAGTAAATAGAGTACAATGATATCTAAGCTTAGTTTCCAGACAATCAACAGGAGCGTGTCACGGCGCACACTTTGAGGACCTGCAGGGTTAGCATATCTTGCCGCGGCTTCGCTTGTCGCGCGAGTCAGCATCACCTCTTGCTCGCCCGGTATTGAAAGGAAAGTTATAGGCAGATTAGCCGCGCGACTAAGAGTCGCGCGTCAGTTATACTAGACGTGCAGGAGTTTGAATTAAATTGACTCAAAATTATTGAAGACCATATCAATGAATTAAGTTATACTACGGGATAGCGCGTAATATCTGTTTCGCGCCCATACCAATGTCATGTGTCTTCCGATGATTTAAATATAGACTGTTTACCTGTAGTTTGGCTCTTGCCAGATATAATCTTCCGCATATATCTAGGCATCCGTTTTAAGAATATGAATCGAATATAATTATCGAGTTTCACATAAAGTTTTTCAAAATCACAATTGCAAATATTGTGCAATAGGCAGTCGAACTTGCATCTCTAACATGACTGTGATACGCGACTCTTTCTCGCGCGAGATATTTACCTATTTCTTTCTGTGCAGTACTGGGAGAGAGTGACAGGTGACGCTAATTGTTTTTATTAAAGCAGGAACGTCTGCTAACGTAAACCAAATGTTTACAATGAAGCGAAAAACGACGCCACCCTAAAGGCATGTAGAAACAACTGGTTGAAAAATTCAATGGCTGGCAGATTCGGTGGTCCAGTTGGTGGGCCGTGTTGACCCGGAAAGCCGTTGGAGACGCAGGTTCGAATCCTGCCTGAACCGTTTTTTTTTTTTCGATTTTTCGCTTCATTGTAAACATCAGGTGACGCTAAGTCGCGCGTCAAGAGTCGTGATGCATTGTTGTGCTAGCCCTCTCTACCAGTAGTCGGATTTTGTGTCACTTTGTGTAAGATATACCCGCTAATGGCATCATCTCCGAGCCACAGGAATGCGGCATATACGGAAACTGTGTACTCAAAACTAGAAGGTGCATTATCGTCAAGGGCGTCGCCAGCCGAAGGTCCAGGGGGGGGCAGGCCAAGTTGACATATATGCAAGGTGGGGAAAAGGAATTGTTGTAAAGTCATGCTAGAGGATAGGAAGCTTCACCAAGCACGTAAATAAGGTACTTGCGCCAAAGATGGCCCTGTTCCTAAGATAGCCCACTTCAAAACTTTATAGTTATATAAGGAAGTTTGAAGGAATTCAAATTTCGCCCCCATGTTCGGTAAGTACCATAGGACTATATATGGTACGGCTATCTTAGGAACAGGGCCGTCTTTGGCGCAAGTACCTTATAGAAAGTGTATTTCGGCTTATAGTCATAATGTCATTAAAAATTAGATGGAGACGCGAGGGCAAAAGTTTTGGGAGGACGGTGCAAAACGTAGTCAGTCGTAAATCGCGAGCGGAGCGAGCGCGAAAATTTTGGAGGGATACGGTTCATGAATGTGATGAAAACGCGAGCGTAGCTAGCGCGAATTTTTTTGAGGGGAAGGGCCAAAATAAAACCAGATGAAAGCGCGAGCATAGCGAGCGCGAAATTTTTTGAGAGGAAGGGTCGATACAAAACCAGATGAAAGCGCGAGCACAGCGAGCGCGAAATTTTTTGAGAGGAAGGCTCAAAACAAAACTAGATGAAAGCGTGAGCACAGCGAGCGCGAATTTTTTTAAGACAAAATCAAAACAAAATCAGATACGAGTACAAAGCGCGAGCGCAGCGAGCGCGAAATTTTTCGTACCCATAACATAAGTTGAAAGACAATAATTCAATACATTTTGTTGCAAGTGCGGAATTATCACGAAGCAACGGACCGAGAGATCTTGCAACGAGCCGAAAATCTGCTGGACGCGACGAGTAAAGACTCGAGGCTGCCCAGTACCTCTACCATGAGTTGCTTTCGAAAACTGTCGTCACGCCGACTATCCTCGCTTGCGAGGAAACGCAATTCGAATAGAGTTACTCCTACACACGTAAATTGCGGTAGTGTGAGTGTATGAGACACTCGCCAACGTTTGTTCTAACTTCACACCGAATCAATCTGTCTCTTTCTAACTAAACTTAAGAGAATGAGGAAGATTCATAGCGGCCAAAATAAAACATGGCGGATTTACGGTAGCGAGTATCGTTTACGTGACGTGACAATGTCGGCACCATGAGATTCAAATTTGACAGGTTCACCTCGAAACTATCGAAAATTACGCTCACGACTGTAGTTATAACTCTCACTGCCAAATCGAAGGGTGAAATCATATTAGATTTTTTGTTTTATAATGTTTTTGAATTATTAGTGATACAAATAATGTCTGCAAGACATTTTTAGAGTAAAATATGTCAGCGAAGCCTATAATAATATGCAGAATAACCAAGCTGCAAGTTATATACAAAGTGTAAATCCGCTATGTAAAAGTGAACGTTTTAGTGAAAGATGTGCCCCGAACACCCGAATACAATGTGACTGATTGTCAACGAAAGTGAAGGCGAAATTTCGGCTTGAGGATGCAAGCATACAGTTGCTTTTTGGATGTGGGTCCGTCGTCGGTGCGAGGAGCCTTCATGCACTTCTATACAGTGCTACTGGAAAAGGTTTACTCTGTCTACAGTGACAGCTGTGAAAGTAAAGGGATTACTCAGAAAAACATTAAAAGGACTTACTTCCCTTACAGTACAGACTAATCTGCATTATATATATTATTATTATGAATTCATTTCAGAAGCAACAATAAGAACAATTGACAACTGCGAATTGAATCAACATGATTACAAACATACTGGTATTATGCAATATTGATTGCACTGCTTTATCATTGATAAACAAAAATAAGCCAAAGTAGTGTTAAAAGAAGTTTATTCAGTCTTTCTGCTAGTGTGCAAAAGACGTTTGTATTTTGAACACAATGATTGTGATTCTCTGTGATGCATGTAAATTTTAATATGTACTTATACTTTACTCTTGTTAATATGGTTTGGATTTGAGCATGTTGAGTGTGACTGCACAAACATTGGTGTGGTGCTCTTAAAACAAATAAAGCCCTCAGATTTCTTATGGGGTGTCCACCTGGTGTCCACATGTACCTGTTACTCACAGATCCATGTTTGTAGAAATTATGACTGTTGTTTCCTTATATTTGTACTGTGTCTGCTTGTATATATTTTAAAATAAAGACCAACAAAAAGTCTCTAGACAAAACACATACAAACTCATAAGAAATAAAAATGAAATTTTAGTACCCAAGAGTAATTTTAAATATTTTGACAAAACTTTAAGCAGTACTGCAATTAGAGCTTATAATAAATTGGACATTAGTATTAAGGAATGTAGTAGCTACAGAATTAAGAGATTATTGTACAAGTAGACCATTCTATTCCATTAAGGAAATTTATGCTAGAGCGCTAGATTAATTTTAAATAAGTATTCAATATCATTATTTTAATTTTTATTTAATTTTCATTCAAATACGACATGTGTACCTATAATTAAATTTATTTTGTTATCAATAATGAATTGATTTTACTTGACATTGTGTTTATTTTAATTGAGCATTTTTTTACTTTTACTTCTATTTTATACTTGTATTTGCACGCATTTAAGTATGTTTTATTGCAAATAAATGATTGATTGATTGTTATCTTAAATTTTATGTTAAGAGGCCTTATACATTATTAAATGTGCAATTTTTCATAAAATTGGGCAAGTGCGAGTCCGACTCGCGCATGTAGGGTTCCGTACCTATATATATTTATATATATATAATCTATAACAAGTTTGTTGTATGGGAGCCCCCCTTAAATATTTACTTTATTTTATTTTTAGTATTTGTTGTTATAGCGGCAATAGAAATACATCATCTGTGAAAATTTCAGCTGTCTAGCTATCACCGTTCTTGAGATACAGCCTGGTGACAGACGGACGGACGGACGGACGGACGGACTGACGGACAGCGAAGTCTCAGTAATAGGGTCCCGTTTTTACCCTTTGGGTACGGAACCCTAATAAAAAAGATATTGATAATTTCAATAGGGTCCCGTTTTTACCCTTTGGGTACGGAACCTTAATAAAAAAGATATTGATAATTTCAACCAACTATTTAAAGTCAATAATACTTCTCCCTGAGTTCTAGATAGTAACAAAGCTATTTCACATTTTTATTGTGTAGTTGAATATAAGTTGAGAACACCACTTTGCTATATGAATTTTGTCAATCTTGAGTACTTTTTTGGAAAAAATTATCAATGAAAAATTCAAACTGTATGTTTCACATATATCAGTTCTAACTAAGTAATAATAACATCAATATATTAAGAAACATGTTTGATCATAGCAAAAAAGCCTTAAATAGAGGGCAAAATCAAATCTGATTTGAATTGTTTTACCTCGCTGTAGTGAGTAGATTTCTTCACTCGCTCAGCTTTCAATTTCAACACTAATAACAACTTTTCAGGCTTGCATGTCAATAACTATTACTCATTAAGTCCATGTCTTTTAATTTTTTATAATGAACCCTTTGAACGCCAAGCTGTGAAACTATTTAACGTGCCACTGAAGTCACAACAAAACATAAAGAAGTGCTCCAAAAGTAGTTGTAGCCTTTTTGAATTACAAAGTTTTTGATTGAAATTTGGACGACTGTGGCCGACATGGCGTCAGTGGCACGACTTGTAATTGACAGCCACAGCCATCTTTCACAGGCTATATATGAAATTTGTATGTACAGTCGCCATCAGATATATCGCAGCATACAAGGCGTTCATAAATATGTGAACATGTACTGTAACGCCCAGTCAATAAGGGTCGTGTTCACATATTTATGAACGCCTTATATGCCGCGATCTAACTGATGGCGACTGTACCTAGTTTGCCGAAATGTAAGTTTGGCAGAGAAAAATTGTTTTTTCTCAGCTAACCAGAACGGTACGGTACTGGAAAGTTGCCATAGGTCAGGAAGACTCAAATAAAGAATATACATGATATAATCCGTTTAAACTGTTTTATTCATATAATTTCATGTTTGTCAATTTTTTGATTTCTCTTGCAACATGATAACATATTTAGTATGTAAGCACATGTTAATAGAAACGCTTCTAATAAACGTTGTTATCTTTACAACTCAAAAAAATTAAAATATTTTTTTTATTTTTTCCTACAGGATATTATACATTACATTCAGTAATCAATTACTTAATCAAACATAAATACTTAAATGGTTTATATAGGTCACTATAAAATTATACTAAACAACAAAGGTTTCTTTTCAATTAAACGCACAGTATTTTTGAGTGGAATTGTTCAAAATTCTCATTGTTATCTGAAACATTACTGTCGGAGTCAGTAACCCTTAATGATGAAGAAGCTATAACAGGCGACGAATGACCACTTTCAAAATAGACACACTATGTGATTTTACAATTTTCATCATCAAGGACAATATTTCTCTTAGCCGGACACACTATGTGATTTTTCAATTTTCATCATCTAGGACAATATTTCTCTTAGCCGTTTTGACAACTCCTGACTCTGATAGTTTTGGACGGCATGGAAAAATCTTGATGTGTGTAACAACAAGTGGTAGTTGCTTTCATTAGCGTTGTGGTAATACTTAAATTTTGGTATATTGTCTGCGCGGCCTTGCTTCTATAATGCACATTGTTCTTACTCAAACAGTTTTTATTCATCTTGAGTTTTTGGCAATTCTGAAAAAAAATAAATATTCAAGATAAGTAACATAATTTAAGTGTAGACATAAAAATTATAATTATATTATTTCATTTTTGTAAAATTAGATATCATACCTGGAGGCTCAATTATTTATAGCACCATTCTGTGACAAGAACAATTCTTTGCTTTTATAAGGAACACTTCTCGACGAGATCCAGCATCAGGTAGCCGCCTCTTGCGATCATCTTGTCAGTGAAATTAACTTGGCACAGCCTCATCTGTGAGAAATATCTTTTGACTAAAGCCCTTTTTGTACTTTATGTAGTTAGTTGTGTCTTTTCCATCTGAAATTTAACATAACTGATATACCAACTATCTTATACCATATTCTAATATTATATTTTTATTCAACGAAACAGCACAGAAAATTATAAAGAACATAGATAAGCTAAACAACATAATATAAACATGTTTGTAATTCCCGAGTGACGTGTTGTAAACAATATAGGGTTTAAAAAAATCTAAGGCCACATCCAATAGGTTAGAAATTAAAGATGTTATTATGTTTTGTTTCAAGTATACTGATAAGTCTGTCCACTAGCTCGTACGTAAAAAATCAAGTATTACTTACGTCTAAGTGATCCTTACACATAAACACATTAATGTGATAGAATGCCATCTTCCCGTAGCCACATTTTTCGTCTTTTGCGTTTCGTTGGTAAGAAACAAACATTTTCTGTGGACTATTTGTAGATGTATTTGTACATTGTGGCACTACACACCAAACACCACACTGCCTTTACACCATTGTATGCAATAATTTTGAATAGTCGATGTATCTCACTTTTCTTTTTACGTTTTATGTTAATTTTTTGATGTGACGTCACACATGTCAAGATTGTGATTGTCAAAGTAAAACCCGCTCCAGACCTTCCGATCCGATTCGATTTATCGGAAGAAATCGGATAATGTGTAGTGCAATTGTTAGGAAATTTCTTGCGATAAATTGGATCGGATCGGAAGGTCTGGAGCGGGTTAAACTGGCGCGCGGCGCCATTACACAAACAGGCTCTGGAAATTAAAACTTTAATATTGAGTTTTAATCATAATACAGTAAATTTCCCGTATATATTAGTAGAAATTTGCCTATTTTGTTTTAAAAATCAATTTAAATATATTCTTAAATTTGTTACATAGCCTATTTAAACCCGTTCCAGACCTTCTTGTTAGGATCTAATCCACTACACATTATCCGATTTGTTCCGATAAAACCCGCTCTAGACCTTCCGATCCGATCCGATTTATCGGAAGAAATGGCCTAACAATTGCACTGCACATTATCCAATTTCTTCCGATAAATTGGACAATTGTACTACACATTATCCGATTGCTTCAGATAAATCGGATCGGATCGGAGGGTCTGGAGCGGGTTTATATATTTACTTGTATGTGACGTCTAGGCTAGGGTTGCCAACTTCAAAAAAAATACCCCTAAAGCTGAAGTGGAAAACCCCTAAAACTAAACATATTTTTTTGGAAAATCCCCTAAATATATAATAAAAGAAATTACATGACTTAGAGCGGCTTGCATCACAGCGCTATGTCTCAAATTATCTGAATTAAATACAAAATAACGTTCCGATTTCCTAACAATTACACTACACATTACTTATCCGATTTCATTTGATAAATCGGATCGGATCGGAAGGTCTGGAACGGGTTTTAGGGAACTCAAAATTAAACGCCCATCAGAGGCAATTTAACTCGGCTAAATACGTTTTATGTCCAGCAGTGAACGTCTTTTGGCTGATGATGATGATGATGATGAAATACGTTTAGCGCTATACATATTTAAAATGAAGTTCGCGTATGTAGGGTAAAATGGAGAAGCCGAATCGGATAAAAGGAATAAATCGGATCCGATCGGAAGGTGTGGAGCGGGTTTTAATCGGATCGGAAGCAATTGGATAATGTGGAGTGCACTTGTCCGATTTATCGGAAGAAATCGGATAAATCCGTTCCAGACTTCCAATTCATCGGAAGAAATCGGATAAAACCCGCTACCTTCCGATCCGATTCGATTTATCGGAAGCAATCGGATAATGTGTAGTGCAATTGTCCGATTTATAGGAAGAAATCGGATAATGTGTAGTGCAATTGTTAGGATATTTCTTCCGATAAATCGGATTGGATCGGAAGGTCTGAAGCGGGCTTTAAATCTAAAAGTAAGGAAAATTCAATAGAGCTCGTGTTACTTAGTAGAAACCTACGACTGTATTACTGTCTCTGCAAAGCACGTAAATTTTCCGCAAGAAAAAACGAGACGACAGACACTTTGTGACGACGATTTTTGTCAACACGACTACAAAGAAAAAAACCCATGAGTCAAAGTTTTGTTGTTAGTGACGCCCAAATAGATGTATCGATACGACATCGATAAGACTACTATTATATTATATCACTACATAGTATAAAACAAAGTCGCTTCCTGCTGTCTGTCTGTCTGTCCCTATGTATGCTCACATTTTTAAAACCACGCAGTGCATTTTGATGCGGTTTTTTTAATAGATAGTGTGACTCAAGAGGAAGGTTTATTACATAGATTTTGGAAGATAGGGCGTTGAAGACCTCACACCGTTCAAGCCTAGACGTCACAAAGGCCTCTGTCTGCCCAAAAGGCCAGTCTGTCAAGATTTTTATGCTACCATATAAAGTAGGGGAATAAGCAGATGATAATGACATCACTGACGATTATTTACAATTTAATCGCATTAACTCGCTATGCTTTGACTTAAATCTTAAATCTTTATTGAATCTTCCGCAAAGACAGCATTCCATAAGCTTGAAATCCTTTTCAAGGTGAGGCTGAATTGAATCGCAAAACTTAATCTTGCAGATTTTTTATAATGCTCTGTTTTTTATCTTTGCACTATGAAAATTGTAATAAAATCCAAGTGAACCAAAGCGATAACAATAAAAATACATACAAAACCCGTGTATTTATTTTAATATTATATTCTATATTACACGATTAACGCATTTACTACCGCGTAGCGCTACGGGCTACTCTCGTAACCGATAACATGGGAAAAACCGTACGTAGCGAAAACTTATTACGAGCAGAGCGCCCGGCTACCGGGTTGCTGGTGTCGAAAGTGTCGTAAGCATAAGAAGTTATTTTTATGGATAAATCAATCAATTGACATTAATTGACAAAATTTCATATTTGTAAAGGTGAAAATTAATATAGATATCGAGAGAGTATTGCATCGTGTACACCCTAAAAAATTACTTGAATTTATTTTTCTGTATGTGAAGAAATGTAAGAAAATACATAAAATAACCGAAATCTACGACAACTATGTATGCATAGAGCTGTAGTCTTCAACACGGATAGTGAAAAAAATAATTCCATTGTGTCACAGTGATAACGTCCTTTTTCTAAGCGCAATAGAGAAAAGTAATAAAATTGTAATGTTAAAAATATGAAGTGTTGTCAATTTCTTAGAAACTATAATTATAATGATAGTTTTTTAGATATCGATAAATCTATTTGGGCGTCGCTTACAACAAAAAAAAACAAATGTGCTGAACACGTCCTTGAATTTGACGTGTTGACAAATATACTGTCGTCTCGTTTTATCTTGCGGAAACTTGCCGTGCTACACAGAGATAGCAATAAGGTCGTAGGTTTCTACTTAGTAACACGAACTCTATTGATATTTCCTTACTCTAAGGGGTAATACTATTCTTACTCAGCCTTGTCAATATAGTTAGAAAGAGACGGATTTGTTTGATGTGAAGTTAGGTGTATTTGCGTGTGGCGTATTTACTACACGCACTTTCGAATCGAGTTAACGTTAGCGTGCAAATACAACTTATGGTGCCGACCACTTCTGGTAGTTCTATACGTATTCGCTAGAGGCGCTGTAAAAAATCTCCATACAAATCCGTTACGTACTCGCAAGCGAGTACGGTATTTGTAAACTCATGGTAGAGCTACTGTAGACCTGGTCTACGTTTGTCGATTCAGTTTTGTTTTTTTTTTTTCAAAATGGCGTTAATATTGGGGCTGATAACGTAAAATATACCCATTTTAGAACAAACAGGTCTTCAGCTCAGCGCCACTTGAGTAGTTCTATTTCTTTTGTACCAATGTTATATTATATGGACAATTCTTCTTCTTCAGTACACTCTACATAGTCTCTACAAAGTGTCACCTGTCGGTGAGACACGTCGCCACTCGTTTCGTAGAGTCACTTTTCATGACCTTTACTGACGGTAGCCGATACACTGGCGATCTCATCAACGATCTCCCTCTAAAGTAAAATCCACAGACCTACGGACTAAATTGACAAGTAAGTATGAACAAATGTTGCCACAGTTTGGCCAGTGTCGTTCTCATCGATATTAAAATTATTGTTACATCGTAGGTTTAAGGTCCACCCAGACGAGACAATCAAATTGGCAATTTGATCGGCTAATCTATATACCAACTTTTTCCAGTGATTTTGACAGGTCAAATGGTCTGTAGACCCCTAATTAATTAGAGATAAAAATTTAATATCAAACCAGAAATAATGTACATGAAAATTATATATTTATGATAATTGATAGTTTATTGAATACATTACATACATTCTTGTTCTAAATCAAATTATTGTTCTTTATTTTCAAATTCCCAACAATGTGATCCATCTTTTTAACAAAAAATAAAGCGGGTATCTTCAGAAATAGTTGACCGCTGTTTACAAACTACTTTTATGTATCTAACGAAATACGTTATCATTGCTATTACGAGTGTTTATTGAAATTGTTACGTGTTATTATGGATTCGCAAGATTTGGGACCAGAGCCATGTTCATCAAAATGTTCGCCTCCGATATAAAGGAGAAAAAAATCTATTAGTAAAACTGAAAAAGAGACGATTCATCAAGTTTACGTTTATATTTATAATGAGATGGTAGACAGATTGCAGGACGAACAAGATATCCCAGAGGACATTCATGTCAATAAAAACGAGTGTGTCATGAAATCATCCGAAATTCTTGGTATTTCGAGAAGTCCAGTTTTTAAAGTTTTGAAGGAATACAAAGAACAAGAGAAGTTTACAAAATGTTACAACTCGACCATTTAGTGGACAATGTTTCGGATCGTTTTATTATAAATGTAACTGATGATGAAGATGACGAAATAACGGAGCCTGAGAATGAATAATATTGTATAATAAAGACTAGTTATCGTCGGACAAGGTGTTTTATTAGGGTTCCGTACCCAAAGGGTAAAAACGGGACCCTATTACTGAGACTTCGCCGTCCGTCCGTCCGTCCGTCCGTCCGTCTGTCACCAGGCTGTATCTCAACAACGGTGATAGCTAGACAGTTGAAATTTTCACAGATGATGTATTTCTATTGCCGCTATAACAACAAATACTAAAAATAAAATAAAATAAATATTTAATACTCCCATACAACAAACTTGTTATAGATTATATATATGTATAGGTACGGAACCCTTCATGCGCGAGTCGGGCTCGCACTTGCCCAATTTTTATTTTTTACCTACAGGCTCGGAAACCTTTTTATGCTTTAAAACTAGTGGGTAAAAACGCATTTTATCCATCCACTTCCTCGAAAATCAAACAAACCAAAATTTGTACCTCTTATTTGAAACTAATATACTTATTTTTGATTTAAACTAGTCTGTTGTTTGTACTTTACAACTTGTCGATATATTGTTATCGACATATACCCTTAACTATTTTTATTTTGCTGTTTCTGGTATCATTTTACCTGTCAGTCATTAGTCAATTTAGTCCGTAGGTCTGTGGATTTTAGTTTAGCCCCTGACTGGACTTCTAGTCTCCTAATTACATCCATTTTGTGGAGGAGTTGGAATGGATTGGAATTATTACTTACTGAATTCATTTGAGTTTCGATGTGCAAGTATGATCTATCAGAAAAGTCAAGTGACTGGACATATTTTTGGATCTCTAGGGGGGGGCAGCTGTCCCCCCCTGCCCCCCCCTTGGCGACGCCCATGATTATCGTCCAAAAAGGGAAGAAAAGTCATAAACCTCTTTTGTTTCCGTGGTCTTTAAACAGACTAAGTAGGTACTTATTTTATATAAAACGGCTTCACTCTTACAATTTTATGAATTTTATGATAAAATAGTCAATATTTATTTCGCTTACCATAGTAAGCCGAG
The DNA here is from genome assembly GCA_947623375.1 of Apotomis capreana. Taxonomy (NCBI): domain Eukaryota; kingdom Metazoa; phylum Arthropoda; class Insecta; order Lepidoptera; family Tortricidae; genus Apotomis; species Apotomis capreana. The sequence goes on from OX392520.1 coordinate 9,591,541, forward strand.
CGTACGATTTAAGAAGGGCCAAGCTATCGATCTCCGACAATCGGTTTCGTCATCCAAATATAAATAAACCCAGTAATGGACATAAAACCGCCCATGTGAAACGACGTGTTAAGAACGTAACTCTTGTTGATTACCAATTGTTTCACATATATTGCCATGCGTTCTTTAAAAAGTATACAAATATTACTGTTACGTAGTTGGTTATACCTACGTAATTTTACTAGCCTATATAGATCTGCAGAGAACACGATTTTACAGTGGTTTCGTGTTTATACAAACGTAATATTGAGAGGGTGTTTACGTTCTTTTTTGCACTTTACAACTGGTTGTTATCGTATGTACCTATAATTTACATACATAGTTTTTTTTTTATTATGAATAACCCTCTGACGTATGAACAAACTGAACTATTCGATTGTCACAATTTTTACAAAAATTATTTCCCCTGGACGAAAACCTGTAACCTCACAGACACAAAAAAAAACTTTTTTTATCCAACTCATCTTCAAATCACTCGTTGCTATAGCCCCCAACCCACATGTATGACACCGCAGGTTAGTCACCTCGTAGTGGGAGCACGTCCTTAGCTTCCGCGCTTACGTCACCATCACCGGTGCGCCCGCGCTGCGGAGTTGACGGTTTTCAACGTTGAAAAAGCCGTATCTCGCTATGTAATCCATGTAAAAATACGATGTTTTTGAGTACGGGAGAATAGTTTTCTTCCTGGTTTTTTCTTCACCCGCTGCGCTTTAACCCCGATGTCGTCTTTGGAAACGTTTCATGCCGGCTAGCGACATTTGTCCACGTGGTTGTAGGACGGTTTTTTTAACCGACTTTAAAAAGGGAGGAGGTTCTCAATTCGACTGTAATTTTTAGGGTTCCGTATCCAAAGGGTAAAAACGGGACCCTATTACTGAGACTTCGCTGTCCGTCCTTCCGCCCGTCCGTCCGTCTGTCCGTCGGTCCGTCTGTCACCGGGCTGTATCTCAAGAAAGGTGATAGCTAGACAGTTGAAATTTTCACAGATGATGTATTTCTATTGCCGCTATAACAACAAATACTAAAAATAAAATAAATATTTAAGGGGGGCTCCCATACAACAAACTTACAGATAATGGTACGGAACCCTTCGTGCGCGAGTCCCACTCACACTTGGTGTATTATTTTTTATGTTTGTTACCTCAGAACTTTCGACCGGGTGAACCGATTTTTATGGTTCTCTTTTTTATTTGAAGTGAAGTTCGGACAATGGCATTCATGAGAAAACCATTAAGTCTTAAATTTGCTTTAGGTGTATTATGTGTGACCTTCATTGTCGGAGGTCTACTTAATAATTTGTTGGCGTCCAAATCTGCCTCCCAAACTTTGAAGTCGGTTTTTTATGTTGAAATGTTTGATTATTCAGTGTAGCAGCTACACTGAAGTAGCTTCGAAAATATAGCACAGAATAAAACGCTCTTAAAAGAAATACGATAAAAACAGTCCACCCTCGTTCCTCTCATTTCACACGATTCTGAACAAGTAACCCAAATCAATATTCCAAGCCAAATTTACATACAAACGATAGTTCATTTACAGACTTAATAATCCTATCTAATGTGTTACAAGGATAAATGATGGACTCGATCCCTCAGCGACATGCAATTATATAATTATATTTCGCCTTGCGTTTTACCTCTGTCTCATGAAAACTAATTTCAGTTCAAATAATATTTCTGCTACTCTCCAAGGTAATGTGCAGTGCAAGCTTGTTCGTCGCAAAACTGGGTCAGCAGGCAATTCTTAAAAGTTTCAGAAGATTAGAATGAAAATTGCGCTTTCAACGTCATAATGTATGGCGATGAGACTGAAAATACTCGAAATTTCCGAACTGCTTTTTGCTGAAATACATTCTGCGAAAGGAAGATTGCATAATAGAAAATATAAGTGTGTTATTATTGCATTCCGTGTCCTGTCAAAACAAATTCGGCAGAGCATAGCTTGCGGCAAAATGAAATTAAGTGTCAAAAGATTTTGCTTTCGGATAGTTCCGTTTTGGAATAGGGTCTTAAATGTCCGTATCATCATCCTCCTAGCCTTTGTCCCATTTTTTGAGAATAAATTCTCAATCGGGGTCGGCTTAAATGTCCGTATATAACATCCAATTCAACATTATTATATTAAACTATACTACTACGGTTTATATATATACATAGTACATTGTACATATACACACCAGAACCAGAGTGATTATTTTTAATATATGTATGGTTTTCAATCACTGTATAGTGGTTTTTAACTTAAGAGGAATTGTTATAAGTATAATACGGGTACCTTGTCCGAGACATCAAAAAGAAACCGATTTTTGTCATTGGCCTGGGGTGAACGATCCCTGCCCATTCATTTGCGGTTGCGTACAACAGGCGAAGAAGCGCAATAGCGAATCTGGTCTATACCGATCGGCGCACGCGGCGCTAACCGACTATGAAATTAGATGCGTCTGCGCATGAATCATTGCTTACAATAAGGATTGTAAAACGGTATTTTCTTATTATACTTACTAGAATGTGCTTGCGACTTTGTGAACTTCGTCCGCGTTATCGTCCCTTTTAACCGACTTCCAAAAAAGGAGGTTTGACCTCTTAGTAAACACTCCAAAATGACTGTCTGTACAGGTAACTGGACATCCAAAGGTATAGGATACTTTCTTTGTCCACAGAAAAAAAAAGAACCGACTTCAAAACAAACTAAAAAGCGAATAATAACCCTTTCATGAACAGATTACATTTGAATCACCCTTTTAAGTCGGTGCCAAACCACACGTAAACTTCTATATCCAACAAAAATACTCGTAAATACCAAATAGTAATCATTAAAGGCCTCATGCGTGGCATCTGTTTTTGACTTGTACAGACAGTAATTTTGGAGTGTTCTTTTTATTCCCGACTTCCCTCATAACTGATAATCATGTGATATTGACCTACTCTAGAGATTTGGCACGAAAGTGGTGGCACTGACTTTGTTTTTTCTGTAAGTAACATATACGTAATTACATATTATGCTTACTTATATCTAACAATGATTCATGTAGAAAACACACTTATTCGATCTCTAACTCATCAATCATCTGTCTAAAGCTCTCATGTACTAGGATAGCGGTGACAGCAGCGGGGAGTGTTGCGGGGGTCATAAGTGCGAGCGGCAGCGGAGCGCGGTCCCGCTCACTCCCCATGTAGCACACTGGCTGCATAAGCGCTTATTCAGCCCTTATGCGGATAATTTAAGATGTATAAAGGCTATTGTTTGACGACGCGTTTGGCTCGGTTTGTACACACCTGCCTACTGAGCCGGCGGTCCCGGGTTCGAATCCCGGCCGGGGCAAATATTTGTGTGATGAACTCGAATATTTGTGCATCGGTCATGGTTGTTCTATGTATTTAAGTATATATTTATCTATATAAGTATGTATATCGTCGTCTAGTACCCATAACACAAGCCTTCTTGAGCTTAATTTGGGACTAGATCGATTTGTGTGAGGTTGTCCGATATTTATTTATTATATTTATTTATTTATTGTACGACGACAAATTAACCATCGAATAATGTACCTTAAGGTTAATTATTGTGTCGTAATTTTTTGTCGCACAACGGAACTTTTTCCGATCGCTTTTTTTCTATGGCTGACTACGCCTAAATTACGTCCAACTTTTTGGTCCTTACCCTTATGCAGCTTATGTGCTACTTGGGTCGTGCCGTGCCGCTCGTCGCTGCCGCTACCCCTTTCCTAGGAAACCAGAGCTTAAGTACGAGTAGGTATAACGTGAAGGAGTCAATGTTCCATTTCTAAGACGTCCAAATATGAATCGGATAAAATAGAATTGAAGATAGGTCTTTTACAAAATGTATATAAAAAAGTAGAATACCTATTAGTTTTTTTTGTAAAATATTACTTATTATGGGTCAAAAAAATCATAAAAAATAACAAAAGTATGGGTTATAACACTATTAACGAAACTAAGATATTCATAAAACTAAGACGCCTCGGTACGGGGGTGCCCATGACGTAAGCAGCATTCCAACGCTGTATAGCTATGGTAAGCATTTGCGATTGGTTTTGTATAATCTGCTTATTCATATTTTGTGAAAGCATAGAAAACCGTATACAAAACATAAATAGAGTGCTGCCGGCAGCGGGGCAGGATCCGAATTAGCATCTCATCGTCTTTTTAAAGGATATTATGAATAATTGGCAAGCTACACTTTTTGACAAGCGCAAATTGGGAACAATTATTTAGATACGCGAATAATTTAGTGTTGAACACGTGTTTAAGTTCTGCAAACAGTGAAAATGGGTTAATTTTCCATCGCAAATTGTAATTGAAGTTTGTTTGCGTCCCGTTGTCTATTTGCGCGGCATACGTGCCTGGTTTGCAATAGCAATTCGAGAAGCGGGGTCGTGTTGCGGTCTACACGGCTTGGCGGTGCAAAATGCAAATACTCAGGCATACGCTACAGAAACGATTTAAATCGCAACAATTTCCTAGACGCATACGGCGTTTAAGAAGTAACGAGGTTATCCTTTAGTTTGGATCGAAAGGATTTCAATGACAAGGGCTTCCTAGGGCTGGTACGTCGTTTTGATGTTAGGTAACTGGTATGGGGATAAATACGTGGGAAGTAGCTATGTTTAGAACTTGGGGCCTAATCGATCGAGCTGGGAGCGCCATGGCTGTAAGTGCTACCTGGACTTGTATCCTTAACATGAGTTTACAGTGACCGTACTCGCTGGCGACTGCGTGAACGATTTGTATGGAGAATTGTAGTTCTACAACGTTACTAGGGGCACTATACTATTCTACATACAAATCGTTTATACAGTCGGTAGCGAGCGCGGTCACGTTAAAGGTACTGGTGACTATGTTATTGACAATAAATAATGACACAAAGGTAAATTAAGAAAGTAAAATGGAATGCGATCCGATGTGTAAAGCGCACATCCTAGGATATGGCTAATGCGCATAAGCATTTCAAACACATATGACGCAGAGGGCGCTCCAGTAGCGTAAGAATTATGGAATGAAAGATTTGGTGTGATTGACGTAGCGATCTAATAGCTCAGTCGGGAGAGCAATGCGCCGGAAACGCAGAGGTCGCAGGTTCGAGTCCTGCTTAGATTGCAGTGGATCGCATTCAATTTTTCTTTCTTAATTTACCTTTGTGTCATTATTGATAAAAATAAAAAATGTGGTATTTCCACATAAAAAATAGAATCGATAAAAAAAAAGATTCTATAAATAGTAGTTTTTGATACAAGTGTGGAAAGTATGTCATTTTGAACGAGTCCCGAGGAGTCTTGGCCTGAGCCGCAAGGCGAGGGTCAAGACTCGGGACGAGTTAAAATGACACTTCCACACGTGTACCAAACAACGTTTTTTAATACATTTGCGAAAAATTGCAATAATACAAATTTAAAACAGTAATTGAAAGGGGCAATTATATTTATTTCTGTCTGATAAAAATTAAGAGTACTTACCTACAATTTTTAGAGTAATTGTGAAGGGTCGCATTTAAGGCCTTTGCTGGTAAGTTTAAAGCTTTATTCAAGTTGTTAATAATTCTCTTTTTCTCGTTTCCAGCCGATAAAATGTTCATAGGCAATGTAATTTCTCTTTCGATTTTGCGGGTAAAATACTCTTACTTGCAATTTTTGCCTTGGCTCGTATATAGGGCGGTGTTAAATCTATTCTGATACCATCAGAATCCATCATTTTCTATCAAAAACTCTTATTTTATAAATCTTACGTGAAATTTACACATAATTAAAACAATACTGAATGAAAATGAAAGTTTTACTTTTAATTGTAATATTTTTTTTCCAAGATGGCGTCGGCTTTCATCATTCAGCCAAATCAAAAGAAATAGTTTTAATATTTCAGAAGAGATATGATAATGTTACACAGTAATTTAATTGATTCGAAACAATAAACATCGTGAATCTGTTTTTAGTTCTTTACATTTCATATATAATATGTAAATAAATATATTATTTTATACACAAAAATAGCGATTATTCATAATTATTATTAATTGATAAAGCAGCGCGTGGGTCACGCTTAATACTGTATTTTCTAATCTGTGACAATACTTTTCTTTTTAATTTTTTTAGGTCACGCATAATACTCATTTGCTCATTAAATAATAGTCACTCAGACAAATTATTAAAACCACTTTTGAATATTTTTAATAGATAACCCTTTGATTGATCCAATATGCAATTTAAATATTTTAAGCATAATTACAAGATATACACTTGCAGTGCTGTATGACGTAATAAATAAAGTCGGAAAGTGATTGACCTTTTTTGGATGTATGAGACATGACGTGTTAGTACAACAGAAAATTAAAAAAATTTGAAAAGTAAAAAGCACTAGTTCGAAATATCCAACTTTTCGCACGATTTACAGCTACGAAAAGTACCACTTTTTGAGCAACTGTATTAAAAAATATGTTCTTGACGTTGTATAAGAACGAGTTGTGTAGTCAGTTGATTTATTCGGGAAATAAATCCATAATTACATGCAAACAAGGATGGGAGTGGGAAGCTTTATACTTTCTCAGATAAAAAAGAGCGGTGTGAAACTCATTGGGCAGTCTAAATGACTACTGCGCAATTACTCGTTTTTCGTAAGAATAAGTATACCAATGAAACGTACCTACTAACATTTCTGAGACAAATAATGTATGTTTTGTTATGTTAAAAAAAAAACAAAAAATCGTGTTTTTTAAAGGAATTTAACATCGACAACAATATGACAACGTAAACTTGGTGATCTTAGTAGGGTGTATATCGATGATAGAGAAATAAGACTACTAAATATTAGTAACGCGAAGTTAGTGAACTAGTAGAAAACTAACTAAAGAAGCTTATGCTACCATAGTATTGATTTAAAATTCCCAACAAGGCTATATCGCGTAAATTTTTACACAATCCTGCACCATCCCACGCAGTTTCGCGTCCGATATTAAGAAAGTTTGGAATTCATCGTTGGAAAATTGAAAGAGTTTCACGTGCACCGTTAACCCTTTATGCCCCCGGGCTACCTCATTCCAGCCAGTGGCACCGGTCTTTGATAAATACTTGTGATTCTCGGGATGAAGCGAAACAGGTTTCAATTTCCTAATTGCTCGCTCGCGCCACTGGTGGGGAGTATCTGAAATAATCTGAATGTTTTATGCGACCCGACGTTCCCTCGCTGCGCTTCCACGAGGTTCCGCTACTGCATAATAGATGGCGCTACGGGTCTCGCGTTCTCGCTATTGATTCAGTTTTATCTTTAGCGCAAATATAATATTGATTGTTTTGCTATACGGTGTGTTTACATAGTATCGTTATCGGGTATGATGGGTTTCGTAAAGATAAACGTATGATTTCAGATTTGTTACGTTACGATTTTAAACAAATGTATGTACTTATCTCTTTGTAATTGACTCTATCCATGTTTCTTGCTTTAGTTAGTAATTTTTGAAACTGAAGACACAAGACACTATAAAAGTGCAAGTTTCTACTAAAAAAAACCGCAACAAAGCCGACGTACGGGCGGCCATCTTGTCCGGTTCCCGCCAATTGAATGATTGCGCGGGAGCGATCATGTCAAGGTGACAAGCCGTCAAAAATTTTCGATCACACTTAGAAAATAAGCTGTTCAAGTTTACCTATCAATAGCAAAAATAACACGATGAAATTAAAATTAAAACGATTTCACTGGACTGGCTGGATCCCCAAACGAATTTAGTAATTTTATCTGTATGTATGTATTTGTATGTAAACACTTTATTGCACATAAAACAATATTGACAAAAACTCAAAAACAATACATGTGTACAAGGGCGTGTTAGTTGTAAAAATACTTATTTGATAGTGAGAGAATTTGTCAGTATAATTGCATAATTATTTGGAAAGTAGCATACGTTATGCTGTATGAATATGATAATACATAAAGTACCTCACCCAAACCCCACGCAGTGTAATTGATATCTATGACATAAAATAAACATACACAAGATATCAATTGGGATTCCTTATGTTGTACTTAAATATTGTTCGTAATTACACTTCGTTAAAAGTCGAGTCAGCAACGACAGTAGCAGGGAAGGTTTGTAATCTTAAATTTGTATTTAATAATGCGATGAAATGGGCAAAGGCCGAAGTATTAATGGCACCCCCTTGTTTATTTAAACTTAGAAGCTTCTGTTTACTTTCAGTTTTAATTAAAATTAAAGAGTTAGCCAATTTCAGATCCAATCTTAAAGTTGGGCCGCTATTTGGGTCCAGTATCCCGATATCCATTCCTGAACCCAAATAAGTTCATCGACCTGTGAGACAAAATTAGTTTGCACCTTACCCGAAATCAAACTTTCCTTATTGGTCCCTTGGTTTGTTCATCGAGACCGTTTAGGGTATGTCAGAATCAAATATTATTGGAGATCGGACTCCAGAATTTACGGGATGGAATCCACAAGATTTAAGCTATTCGGATCCGAATTATTCATAGAATATCCGATTTGCATATTCATTTGGACGCCCTAGACATGTTACTCGCATATTAGCATGATACATGACCCCTATCGATTTTCCTAAGACCGCTTTTAGGAACCAAAATGGTTCTCTCCTAATTGAATACCAAATCTATCGGGAAATTTCCAGTGTTCGTTTTAGTAAATACGGTTATCACGTTTAAACATTCGTTCGTGTTGTCGTTACTGTTAGCTCTAGATAGGCTATTAGATAATGGTGCAGATAGGAAGTAAGCTGTCATGTTGACGCACTTTCTACATTTGAACTTGGATTTGAACCTTGGGTTTTATAGCTAATTTCCCGGTTGCGAATTCCGAATTTATAATCTGTAACGAATTTTCTTTTAAAGGCAATACATTTCACGCGTCATTAATGTTAGTGTAGACTACTACTACTATTGCAGCTACTGCAGAAATGTAAGGTTTATCTTATATTTACATTGCATGTTATTTGTTAGGTCCATTTCACAGTCGGGAAGAAAATATGAAACTCGCAGAAAGCCTTAGCTGATGTCTAGACGCTATTTTTCTAACCTTTACAGTCTTACAAGACATCGTTTGTCTCTTGTCATATAAATGATATTATTATCTTCCTCATGTATTATTCATAAGGTGGCTTCACGTGATTTTATTTATCAATTATCGCAAGAAATTCTGCCAAAACCACCCGTTGTTTCCATGGTTTTGTATGCAAAATTGAGATTCAGAGCCAAATAGCCGTGTTACATTCTTGTATCAACCAAAATGCCCTCTGGTTTTAGTGAATACACCAGAGGGGAAGTAATATAACTCCAGAGTCTAAATCTGCATTCATGCGCGTCAAGTGTGTCATGTAGGTAATTTGGTCCTAGCCAACCAATTTGAGGATTATATAACAGATTCAGATCTAGCTCAGGGCTTGTTTAACTAATCTGTCAAGTTACGTGTCCACTGGATCCCTAGTGTCAGTCTCAATATTCAATTAGTCTGGCAAGGTTAGCCTAGGGTCCATGTTCTAAGAATAGATGTACAGCGACTAAGTGATTTATTAGGATTGGGACTTATGAATTCGTTAGTTTTATTAGAATTTATTATATCCTCTTTGAATACTAAAGCGGACTTTGCTTTTGTATTCCTGCTCGTTTCTGCGTGAGTTAATTTGCAAATGTATAAGGTCATTCTTGGCATTTTGTAATGAATAAATTACAAACACGTTTCAGACATCAATTGCTTAGTATTATCCTAATTATACGCTACAACTTCTGCGGGAGCATCCTTCAAAAAACAAAACAACTCAAACAGTTACTTATCTTCTTTATGGCATGCCCTTTGCGATGATTTCTGACTTAACCAAACCAATGGGACTTCGCGTCATCCATAGGACAGCCTTCCGCGTCAACCTAATCCTCTTGAGCCAGCGTCAAGGCCAGTTGGCGGACAGCCCCAATTATCCACTAGAGTATCAGCCACTAGCGTCGTGTTGGGTGACTGCCGATTGAGGATGTAAAGCCGTCTATTCTGGGATGATGTGTTTCAATGGGCCTCTTCATTGTTCAGTGTGTAAGGAAATTTGTGCACTGGTTTTTACGTAACATGTGTGCTTGAATGCGCTTTGCATTGCGGAAATCTAAGACGAATTGTTTTTAGAAACGTGACGATTGTTACAATGGAATCTAATGTTTAAAGGTTTATCTTGATGATTCTGTGATCAAAGGTATTTCAATGGCATACAAACTCACACTCAAATTTATGTTGTCAATAGCGTCTAGACTGGACAGTCAGGTAGACAGGGTCGTGATATGTTCCGGAAATTGCATATAGGAGTACTCCCCTTTTCTAGAACGATTTTCCAATCTAAAATTTATATCGAATGCACGTGGAAGCGAGTCAATTAACGAGTCCCCAGTAGTTAGCGCGTCCGCGCTGGTTCGGTTCGATGCTCTCTCGAATTGGACTTTTCATCGCTTGGGCGGAGCATTATTACCCTATTAGTGGTTACTGAAATACGATAAATTAGTCTGGGATCCATGCTATTTTTATTTCTGCAGGGTTATCTATTTTAGACCGATTGAGCACCTTTGAGTCTGATTGTTAAACTAGGTTTTATAGTAAACTCGTTTCCCTTATTTCATATGATTGTGTATCCTATTTTAGTTGTTCGATTTCTAGAATTACTCTTTGGTCCTTTAGCCAAACCCAAAAAAGATCTTGGCCCCCAACACTAGAGAAGGCTATTCTTCTGCCTTACAAGCTTGCGTCTTTTAAGGGGCAATCCGCTCAGTTTGCGATTTTTGTAAACATTACTATAATATTATAATGTAGATAAGATAAAAATTACATTGTTTTACCCCTTTTTGCTTTGTTTCGTCTGATCGACAACATCTATTCACTTAGTTCCCTGAACACTAAAATTTTACGCCGATTGGCTTACTCTGGCGCTAGTCAGCGGAAAATTTAATTGCCCTTTGTAAAATTGGATTGGCGCTTAGTAGATAAGTTTCCGTATTAAAGTAAAGTTAGCTTTTCTTACTTTTAATCTTGTTTTATTAGCCCTACATTGCGAAACCACGCTCCGAGCAGGAATTTAATATAGTACGGACATTAAATGCCTCTAGATGATAGCTTAGCAAATCGTTTGAGTGTCTATGTTTCCTTATAACCTTTTTATATGTAGAGTATATACTGTAGACTACGTACGAAATCGAAATTAAATCCGTTAGGTTAATTGAGAAACAAGCATATATCGTAACTTTCACGGGTGATATGTTAATTGGATTAGTGTTATTGTATATTTTTACGGTACGCGGTTATATCAATAAACCGCAATAGCAAGACTCGATAGTGTATTACAAGCTCGTTTAAATTGACCTGATATTATTTACTATGTTAATACTGTAATATGTTGTCGTTTTCTTATCGATCACTACAATGTTAACACCATGTGCGATTATCGAAAGAGTTCATTGGTCCGTCAACAACATTTTTCCGGTGGGCTCAACAAACAAATTAGTTACTGTAACATGTGATTGTTTTGGTTATCATGATCATTTAGTTATGATTTACTGGTTTTACGCTCTGCTTTGCCTTTGCTTGTAATGTTCTGTAGAACATTACATTATACTGTAGTATAATGCAAGAGTTCTCTCTCTTTATGAAATTTTGTGTTGAAATATTCCCGTAACAATTGAATTACCAATATTAAGGATTTTGTTTCTAGATGTCACGTCTATGTACAATTTAATTCTGATTTAGTGTTTTTTATCTGTTTAGTTTCTGTTATTTCTCGCTCCGTTAATGCTTATTAACATTATACATGCGTTGTCAACTTCATTCTTGTTAATAGTGTTACCTATTATTGTGTTATTGTTTGGGAATGGTTTTTTCTATTGAATGTCCTATTTAAGTTTTAACTTGCCTCTGATCTTTATTTTAAGTACGATAATGAATACGGGAATTTGCAACTTCTTTCTTGGTATTTCTGTGGTTTTGTGTTGTACCAATATTAGCGGCCGGCTTGCAACATTTAGTATCTACGTGCGCATAATAAAGCTATCGTGATTTCATATGATTAGTTGTAGTCTTCCGCGTGTTGTCGGTCTTGCAAAAAAACTAATCAGCCTGACGCACGGCTAATCCATAAATAACATATGTATGTAAGTAGATGCTAATGGTATTAAACCGTCTTGCGTCACGTGTGTGCAACTGCACCAGTGCACGTGGGTATTTTATAGTGGCTTTTGTCTTGCGGATATTGTAATACTTGCGTTATGGGTTGTGGTTAACGATATAGAAGTGCAATAAACGGCGTTTGATCGAGACGTCTTTGGAAGGGTGAATCATCTGGTCATCTGGAGAAGCTAAGAGAGGAGTGCACAATATGAATAATTGTATGGGCCAAGTCACAAAGGGACGGATCTCGATCACCAAAGTATATTATTGGATAAAATTTTATAGAAATAATAGCAACAAGAGAGTAGTTTAACTTTTTAACAAAATTTGCTATTTATTTGCAAATGTCGTTAATTCTCTTGTTTTTTTATTGTAGTATTGTATTAAGTAAATTTTCGCTTAGAAGTACATAACAGCTTTCTTAAATAGTTGTCTTTGGTACTTCATATTATCTGTTGATAATTAACCATTATCATTATCACATTTACATTGTATAGATCCTTTATGTTCATTGTTCAACTAGTCGACGACAGTGTACAGTTTTTCCTTTAATTCAGTATTTTCTTTCGCTATTATACTGTGGCAACAATTTACCAAATTTCGTTAGTAGCAAGACTCGCAAGTTGCCACATCTTCTGGTTTCTATATAACCTTGTTTTCGTCGTAATAAATATCTTACAACAAAACATTGTCTGGATCTCCCTCGCTTCCTAATAAATCAAGTGTACACCTACCTAGTCTAGCCATATGGAATATAGCGCAAAGCTAAACACATTAGTTTAATTTACGAGTAAGCGAAATTGGGTTACACACAGCCGTCTCACACTAAGTGGCTGGGCATAGGTACTAATGTTGGCTCTGAGCGTCTGATATTCTACAATGTATGATTCATGTAAGTGACACTAGTATGGCGTGTTTAGTGTTGGAGATAAATTCGAGGATTCTAGTGTCATATGTCCCAAAATATCACCTTTACATGTCTTTACTCACCTTTATTTGCCTAACAGCGTGTTAACTCACCTAAGATGAACTCACCAGCAATTGACCCCTGATGATTGACATCAGATTACCTGATGGTAAGAGACTTTGATACGATACGGTTGAAATATATCGGCCAAATCACGGTCATATACCTGCGGCATCGCTATTATATGCCAATATGAATCGAATTCCACCCTTCCTGGAGTGTTAATAACGTACAACTCTTGTAAGCAAACTTTACTTTATTCCCTACTCCCAACTTTATTATATTACCCCCTATTTTTCCACGAATTACAGTACTGTTACCGATGTCTAATTTGCTACGACTGACTTTGCTATGCGATTAAATAAACATACCGTACCGGCGTCTGTTTATAACTCCTCAATCAGTGAGAAAAACTCTTCTCTCGTTGACTTTAGAAAGGTACGAGGTTTAGTAATAAATATTGAAACAATGTTACGCATTACATTGTAATTCGAATGTACGTCCATCGCATTTTGTTTCCTTAACCTACTTCATACTACCATCTAATAACAATACACAGCCAGTTTTTACTACGTGCTCGTTATGAGTGTTATGACTCGCGAAACGAACACGCCTTGGTCGACGAACGATACTGTATAATCTTGACCGTTTGTTTACAAAATGCTTGAATTAATCCATTGAGCGGCTCATACGCAGCGTAAATAAGTGCAGCATCAAACATTTGGGCGTGGCCAACAGTCATACCTGAGCTCTGCCCACAAGAGTAGCCCTCACAACTCGGGGTCTAGTAGTACTAGCCGGTTACCGCGGGTATCTGCGGTACGGCAGTCCGATATCACTTCGCCCGAGCGCTGCACGCGACCGAACTATTCGAATTCGAACGAATTCCGAATTCAAATCGACGAATCAAAATCCACGTGTGCACCGGATATTAACCAATCGCATCAAAGGATTTTTCACGCGTTCGGATTTTTGTGCAGTGAAGTGCTCTTGAGCAGTCTTTTGAATTAAGATTGTATCTTAAGGGTGTTTTTGTGTTGTGTTCGGATACATTCGTAAGCTCGGTTTGTATTTTTTTTTCTTACAAGTACGTTTTGTTGTATTGGAGTCACGTTCTTGAGAAGGTCGGACCGGTTTGTTGTGGGAATATTTGCATCGTTAATAAGTTATTTATAACATTGCGTTTGTTTATAAGATAAAGATAAAGGTTGACTTATAAATAAGCATGTTTAAAACATATTAAATAATTTATAACTAAACTTCTGAATGGCAACGGTTTTTATATACCTAAGAATGAACTCATTTATTTAGTGAATCACTTTGTTTTCAATAGTTATTTTCCTGTTGTTATTTTCATAATAACATTTTCCTTTTATTATTACACCGGTTAAAAATCAAGCCTACCCAAAAATTTGTTGAGGGAATTGAAATAACTTTTATAAATGCTTGGAGCTTACTGAGACTTGTAAGGAATTTCTGCAAAACTTTTAAAAGGCTATAAAAGGCTTCATTCGACTTTGAAAACTTTCGTTTTGTTTCCAACACGATTTTAGGAAGTAAATGTCAATATTTAAACGAGTTTTAAATTATTGTTTCCACAAGTCTTAAAAGTTATGCCGTAGTTCATGCTGAAAATTACCAATTTCCTGAAATAAGTAAACGGACTGCGAAATCCTTTGATATTTCAAGGCATTTATAATATTGTAGCGATCAATCATATCTTAATACAATTATAAAACTGTATTGAAAACCAACCCTCTATAAAGAAGGTAATATCAGGAAGAATCTTAATAATTAATTATATGAATTATAGCTCCATCTGCCGGTTATATCAGACAAGGATGGACATCTATAGATAGTTGTAGGATACCTTTTACTCGAATACGCTTTAAAAAAAGGGCTACGCAGACGAAGTCTCCTTCTAGTAGCATTATAAAACGGTATGTTAATCTCACCAGATTATCCCTTGCATCACACTCTTTTGACCTTTTAATCTTACCAAAGGTCCCAGCAATAATCACCTAATTATCTACCTGTTACAGTGACGTGAGTTTAACGAGGACTCAACCTATCATAAGAACACCTTACCGTCATTAAGTATCATGTTTGTTATGTTCTTCAATACTTCATTAACATTCTCATTGTCAGTGAATTAAACATTAATGTAATCACTCGTCCGTCGGGATTTTCCTATGCAAGCTTTCAATTCTTAGTCAACGTCTTTGGAAGTTACATTTTTAGAAATCTTTTCTCGGTGTTAAGTTTCTCCGGGTTAAAACATTAACGTACTCCTGAGCCAAACTGTATCATTCCAGAATAGATAGATAGGATACTCCTTACCACACACTTCGACAAGAAAGAAATGCAAACACAGAAAGACTTAAATAACAATAGAGGTAGACTACAGGTGTTCTTATCGTTAAAGAGCGATACCAATCCAGAGTCATTGGACTATATTTTGCATTGTCTACTAGTTTCTTTAAAGCAAGCACGAATTATAGTTTACCAGTCTTTTCAAGTCACTTCTTTCTTTATCCTCTTAATACCAATACTATATTGTAAACTCGGACAATATCGTGTAATCGTATTGCATTATGATTCGTTTTTAATAGCACCCGTGATTTCAATTGTGGGTGTGTGCAAATGAAGTAGCATATTATTAATTTATTCTTAGATCGCTGTAGGAAGGGCACGTAGGTACATAATTAAGGCCAGCAATCATAACTTTAATAGTCATAATACTTATTTCCGTGCTTGAAAAAGGGAATAACTGATTGCGGATTTGTTTGTGTCATATGCCCTTTTGATTATAATGTTAGAATAGTAACATAAATTGTGTTACTAGTTGGATAAAAGAGCCGTAAGACTAATAATTTCGTTACAACTATAACTAAATACCGGTATTTGGCCAATGAAATTACTTTGAAGAGTAGGGATTGGACTTCAGATTCTTATCCCAGAACAAATTCTTATACTTATCCCCATGTGCCTTTTCAACCTCTGTGAAGGTTTCGCTTTTAAAAGATCCGAATTGATTCGCAATTTCGTATCGTATTCCTTTGAGGTTTTATGTGAGTGCGACCAAGCTCACACTTCGTTTTCGATTTCAAATACCTTAACTATATATCAAGATAGGATGATAACAGCGATCTATTGAAGGTTAATTTAATTCATAATGATGATCAAATTAACTTCTATAGCATACAACTATGGCTATGGCTATGTGCCGCATATTCGCCGCACGCAATCTGAATTGTCAACCCGCCCGTCCAGTTATGGGCAGCCATAACCATAATGTGACAATGAGTACCACCAGACCACCGCTAATTATACACATGATTAAAGCACTCGTTTTTTACCCTCTTTAGTCACTATAGGTTATATTTAGGTTTAATGGTTCATCCAGTCTGGTGGACACTTTGATATTGCTTTGCTGTAAACGGGTCATTAGAAAAAGTTGAGTTTTGCTTTAGTTTTACATGGCACAACATAAAAGGGAGTAAATGTAGATTATGAATATCCTGCCAAGGTACTATAGGTACATTATGTTTCTCCTTGTTTTGTACTCCAGCCTAGAGCTAGACTTCGTGTATGCTTCATATAATTACACAAATGTATGTCTAATCTATTTACAATTGTTTTCTACCAAATCATTTCACTTTTCAACACCGATTCGTGACTTATCATGCGTTAAATTACCCACTTAGCCGTTCAGAGATACAGCGGTTTTTGCTGCATTTTTCACTGAACCGAGTGATTAAGTTAAATTACGTCAGCCATATTTCTACTTCCTCGCATTCTCCGAGCGGTTGACATTTTGTTGTCAATTCCGCAATTGAATATTACAAGTCCTTCGTGTATGTTGTATGAGCCATTCTTGAATATAAGTTAGTTGTTATAACAACGTGTTCGAATAAGATTCACTTATGTTACTACACAGCGAAACGAGATGTTTCTTGTGCAACTCGTCAGTAAGACAATAACTAGTTCGGCGTTTTTGTTGATCATCACTCATCATCAACATTATGGATAAGCAAAATTTTCAATGATAAATTTGGGGAACATGTTTGATGTACATTTATTTTCAGTGCTGACTTTATTAGGTATTCACATGAAAAATTATAACACAGCTTCTATAAAATCATAGAAAATACCGTGCGGTCCGCACAGAATTTGTCAAATGCCAAGCGTAGATCACAAGTATCACAACATTCACAACGGTGGAAACGTTCGAGAACCCCCAATACTTCGTTCGAAGCATCCATTAGTATGCTTTATTAATACTGCATGCGTACGCCCGTTGTGAAACCGTTTCCATGTTAGATTTTGCCAAGCTTTAATGTACCTAACTATTGGAATGTAGCTCTTAACACTTGAGAATACAGTACAGTTCATCCTTCATTGGTTGAAGTTAGCTTCAAAAGGTTAGAAGTATCCGTAGGTACAGGGTCATCTATGATTTAGTAATTAGAGGTGCTAAATTTAGCCTTTTATTTTTGTGTCACGAAAATAAAGACTTGTTAAGGTCGCCTGCTAGAATCAAACATGATTCTGATCATTGTGCTAGATCAGCACGTCTAGTATAACTGGGACACGGGACTCTTTGTCGCGCGACAAATACTACCTGACCATTCCTTTCAATGCCGTGCGTGCAAGGCAGGTGATACTGAGTCGCACCTAAAGCGAAGTCGCGGCAAGATATAGCCTAGCTGAACTATAATGTGAGTTTTTTTTTATTTACTAACAAGGAAGGGTACCCAACTGTCCGACTCCGATTTGATTTATTTTGATATATGTTATAGAGTAGTCTAAAATAGCAGACACGTATTTTTTTTACTGCCCAAATTCAACCTTTTAGAACAAATTGTCCTTCAAAGTACCAATTGACCAAACCCTCTAACTTCTTCAGAGAGATTTGTTCAAGCAAATTGATAATTAGTTACTGGTTTCATTATATGTTGGAGAACATGAAAAAAGAATGGACACGTGTTTTGTCATTTCACCTCAAACTCATATTTTATATATATATTTAAAAAAATTGTTTGGTGTACGGCAGGGCTAGCATAGCTTACCGCGACTTCGCGAGTCGCGCGACTCAGCATCGTCTATCTTGCTCGCACGGCATTGAAAGAAAAGTGACGGGTACTGTATGTCGCGCGACATGTCACAGTGTCACAGTTAATGCTAAAGGTACACGATTCTATAAATAATTTTTCGCACCTCGATATATCTTAGGTTAAATGAGTATTGGAGAATTTCTTATGTTGAGGCTGAGTTGACGAAGTATATAGGTTACAAAACGTAGAACAAGTAGGTAGACTAGCTGCTAATACTAGACGATACTTAAGTTATATTATCAGTATTGTGATCCCTCAATTAAAATTCAAAGAACGTTTCCAGTCACTCGCGTCTGTGTGGGACGCAATTATATATAATGACGATAGATTATTTAGACAGAGGAGACATATCGTTGGCTCAATATTACAGGGTTCTATGTTGCACCGTTGACGAGTTCAATTTTGAACAGTGTCATACTGATATGAAGTCGAATTTTAACTACTTTGAAAAAGTAACATAAACCCGGGCTCTAGCGATGTCCTTTTTGTTAAGATTGATTCTGAGTAGTGCAAGAATCAAGAAATGCATACGGACCGATCAAATGCGTCTTTTTTTTGTGCCCAGCACAATACTGAAGTTTATTTTGATCTTTCTTTGGCTATGTTGTTTTTATGACACTTTATACTCTCGCGGTTTGTACTCATAATTAACACAAATTATAACGGGTCTAACGCGATATTTCTTATTTACCTTTACCTGTTTCACCAGTACATCTGAGACCACGGCGTGTGCAACCCCGCCGAAACGTTAGATTATAAAGGTAAATAAGAAATATCGCGTTAGACCCGTTATAATTTGTGTTAATTATGTTGTTTTTGTTAATATTCATTACTGCATTCCAAAAAGGCATATTCAAGTTAAGGTACATACATAAGGTTGCATATGATTTTTTGCATAGCTTCAAATTAAATGGGGTGTAACATTAGGGCTAACATTTAATAGCTTAACAGAAGTAACCTAACTTACAAAAATACTCTCTTGGCAATAATCTAATTGCAAGGGTTACAAGGTAAATGTGTTGTGCTAATATTTCCCTAACATTAGTCCCTTGCCTTATTATTTAATTGTATACCCGCTGGTTTTTGTGTTAATCTCAAAAGGTATTACGTTTAAACCGAATTTCACTAGAAAATGTGCTAGTATTCTAATGATTCGCTTGTAATTTCATGTTAAATTTGTATAGTCTAGTATCCCATTTGATTCAACTAAATATTTGCGTAGACGTGAAACGTAAACACGTCTAAATAAACTTCATTGTTTCGCTCCACTCGTAAATTAGACATTGATGGACTTGCACGTATTTAAACAGTTTGCAACTGTCAACGCTTTCCTGTCAAGGGGAGCGCAGAACTCGCGCAGACTCGTCAAAGTGACACTTTGAAAGGTATATACTTTTGTCTTTACCGATACGTGTAGGTATAGGTATAAATATACCCTTTGTTTAGTTAGTTGGACTGGCCAGTCTAGCGCAACTTGTCTCGCGTTTCATTATTACCCATCGTGCTCACACGGTATTGGAAGGAAAGAGACAGGCAATATTTTTCGAAAGACAAAGGGTTAGCGTATCATATTTATACCAGGGGTGCTGTTTATTTTATTACTGATGTCTTTAAAATCGCAAAATTAAGAATCTTATTTTCTTATCCAGTATTTATTCTTTAAAGGAAGTTGCCTTAAGATTTTCGCAATTTATAATGCTGGGAAATAAGTTCCTCCCTTTTTCTTATCGCAAATTTTATTACGAAAATAATTGCTTCGTTAGCAGGGAATTTCTAATTTAAAGCTTTAAGCTCCTTGGTTTGACTTCGACGTTATTTGCGTCGTAGTGATTAGCAAGTTTCATTTGTTTATCAGTTATATACTATGGTAAATTAAGAAAGTTTATAACTAAATCGACAGAGACACGAGAAATTCTGCTGTAAACGTTAAGAGTAATACAATTAGACTTCATGACATTATGACAATATTCAAATTTGAACTTGTCAAAAGCGAACCTTGTAATATTGAGCCATTGCTGTATCAGGACATGTAATTTATAATGACCTATAAAGTAACCTATTGGTCCCGCCGACATTGTCCCTAAATTTAGATATAGGTCACTATCAGATTGCATCATGACTGTCATGCAGGTCAAGGCGAGGAGGGTCGCTGGATACCAGATCAGAATATTCCCTGAGCTTATACAGACATTATAACACTAAATTTAAGCTGTATAAGGGATGTATAAGATTTTGTGCCACTTGGGTTCCCTTTTATTTGACCGAGCGAGCTAAGCGTCTCCGTTTCAGCTTGGCCAAATATTCTTTCGTATGTCCGAATTCCGGATGACCAGATGTATGTACTCGACCAGATTTATATATATTTTTTTCGTACTACGAAAATTACTTCGCCGTTCTGTGTCATCCCTAATTTATAACCTTAAAACAGGGTTACCCATTCTTGATTTGCCGACCGCTATTTTTTTTATATTATTTACTGACCCTCGAGGATAGCTTCGCAGGGTCCGTGGACCATAGATTAGAAAACCTAGCCTTTAAAGTATCCATTGGTCCCGCGTCCCGCTTACTGAATCTGATTGCCGACTGATGACGTCCCTAAATTTAGATACAGGTCACTATCAGATTGCATCATGACTATCATAGTCATGAGTCAGGTCAAGGCGAGGAGGGTCGCTGGAGACCAGATCTGCATGCGTTGCATAATGATCGGTGTAAACGCGATAGGTTTAACTTGGCATAATGAAGAGGTTGCATTTTTTTAATAATTTGAACTGGATAAAAAAGATCTCAATTGATATTAATTATTTTGTTACAATTTTGGCACTGGTGTTGTTAGTCTGATAACTTAAAATAAGTTTGGGTATTTAACCAAAAGTTAAACAATAAAACTAGACTATAAACATGACTATGTAGGAACATTTAGCCTATAGTATCTTTTGTGTATTTGTTGTTATAGCGGCAACAAAAATAGAACATTTATAAAAATTTCAACTGTTTAGCTTTCACCGTTCATGAGATACAGCCGGGTGGCAGTATCGAGCAAAAAGCAGCAAAAAAAAATACGTTTGTTGTATGAGAGCCCCATTTAAATATGAACGAATAAAATACTGAATAAAATAATTCAGTTTTTAGAAAGTATTATTTGTTGTTATAGCGGCAACAGAAATATACATCATCTGTGAAAATTTCACACTGTCTAGCTATCACGGTTGACAGCCAGACAGACGGGCAGCGGTTGCTTAGTAATCGAGTTCCGTTTTTACCCTTTGGGTACGGGACTAATAAAAACTATTCGTTCATGTTATTAATTTACTTGAAGCATGAACATCTTTAAGGTTACACTAGATCATAATAATTGGGAAACTGAGAAGCCCGTATCAGGTTCAGGCAATTTCTTACTAGAGTCTGCTTAGGTATTGGAACGCTTACATAACAGTTAGAAAATGCAGCTACGGGATTACCCAACAGTCGGGAAAATATTTGCTAGGTACAATGGCCAAATACATTTGTCATTTTGTTTTAGAACCGCATACATTGCATTTGTTTTATTGGCGTATCAAGATTATTTTTCAGACGGCCTGGGAGGGGCCTGGGTCCTGAAATGAAGCCTTGAATTTCTATCGGTAATCCAACATCCTTGAGTTGGCACTTGATCATATTGGGATAGGTACTGCCGGCTCGGAAACCCGTTGGAAACGCGGGTTCGAACCCCGACTGTATGTACCATTAACTTTTTAAATCTCATATTACCAGGGTGAATACTACCCACCTATTTTTAGCCGACTGTATCAGAGGAGAAAACAATGATCATACATAATGTCTTGGCAATAATCAGTCTCCTCGGTTAATCTTTGAATTAAATGAACCAGCCGCTGCGCTAGCTATGTAAATGTAATGCCATGTATATTCATGTATGTGGCTGGTAAACAGAAACAGAATAGCCATAGATAAAAGGAAGTTTCCATGTGCAAGTATTGTACGGTCCACATCCGAAGTAGCTGACAATTTAACTGGCATACTATGTCAAATTGCATACTAAAAATGTCAGCTTCTTTTGATACTGACCGTAGGACATGTCAATTGATATTGAAACTAAGTTAAGAGCGCTTTGACACTCATTATAAATGTGTAGACTTTATTATGTTAGCCAAATTTCGGATCGCGCCGAGAGTAGGCAATACTGTCCTCGGTTACTGTTAGAGAGGGAGATAGACTCCCTTGCTTGCCTTGCTGTTAGTAATTCAAAAAGGTTTCGTCACCAACACTTAAAGAACTGCTGCCGTAATGCATTTATTTTTTATTTGCGTTGCATTATAGCGGTTAAAAGACAAAGGATACGGCCATACATCCCGGAAAATGCGGCAAAGCCCGATAAAACTACGCTTTTCCAGGAAATGTTTTACTCTCACAACGCCTCTGGGGTATTACGTGCCTTGCACGAAAGATATGTTGTTGTTTGCTATTTTTCACAGATTCGCTTACATGGATGTCGTATAATGTTTTATTTCTTTTGCGGACTGTACTTTCTGGATTATTTCTAGAATTGTTGTACTGACCCATAGTGAAGTGGTATTAAAGTAAGTTTAATAGAAGTTCGTTTATATATAGATGTTTGGTCGTTTGAGTGTGGTTTAACTTTGGACTACAAGTAAAAATAGTTGTATATAAACTATTCTTATATCTGAAGCTCAGGCTTATGCCGCTTTTCAGGATTTCTTATATAGGTAAGTACGTATAAACAATGAAAATCTAAAAAAACTAATAAAGTTATTTGAGTGTATGCTCTTATATTGGCCTTGTATACACAATGACATTTATAGAGGTAAATTAATGTTTTGCCATATAATCAGAATCAGAGTAAAGTATTACCTAAATATTTATCCAAAACAGAATTTTCCGTACATCGCTTAAAGCAAGCTTATAAATTAATAGCAAAAAATGCGATTAGAAAACTGGTACAAGATATATTGCGCTCTAGATCCTATTTATTCTATTTTTAGAAACAAAACCCGTAGTATTTCCCCCGTAGTTTTAACCTTGGACGTAATTTAGTGGCAATTGAGCAACAATTATCGCCCAAACGGCTTAACCATCAATTATTAGTTTTTGCACGCCGTCATTGTATTATGCCATTACGTCATGCTCTTGACGGATAAAGTAACAGTAGTTCAGGTATAGGACAGCGCAGAAACGCAAAAAAAGTATCTATTGTAACAAAAGAAAATAATAATAGTTTGCTTTTTACAGAAATAAAAGTTCAACAATTATGATTCAACTCTGAAAACAAGAGGAGAAAAAAATATACATTTCAAATCACGATAAATAGTCTCCAAAGTTTCGATTCATACAAAAATATAAAGAGTATACTTTGGATGTTTGAACTGCATTTACGTACGAGATATTCTGATTTCGGAATACCCAAAAATGCCGAAGTCCCATTTCTAAGGCGATTTTTTTCGATAAACGATTATTATATATAATTAATAATCTTTCATTAGTACGTAATTCTTGGAATTATGTAAATCCGAAATAATGCCTTCGGGCAAATTTATTAATTTCGTAAGTAATATACATGTATTATGAAGAAGGAAGGTGTTTAAAAATACGCTCTATATATGCGTGTTTTCAAGTTTATATATTAAGACATTATGACATTTCTAATACTTAGACACACATGTTGATTTAATAGCATTTCTAATTCTTTCCGTTGAGTTACGATCTTAAAGTCTTAATTAACTGGGCGTACAGTCATTAAATCCTTCTTAGTGACAGTTCACAAGACTTAACACGATTTTCATTCGCGTTGCCGCTTACAATTTATACTACTACAAAGCTTGTTTGAATGTTTATTGATACAAAGTTCGAAGCACAAAGAACATTTGAAATGCGTTATCTAGTGGTAAAGACCAGGTATCGAATCTTTATATCAATAATCCTATTAAAATTGTGGTATTACCACACTAAAAATAAAATATAATATGTTTCACAAATTCATGGGAATATTTTGACTTATTTTACTGTCGCCATCTTGAATCTATCAGAACGTAGACACGCGATTTGTCGAAATATTGGTTTTTCGAAACGTGATCGGTACGCTGTTGCAGGCAGCCGACCAGTGGGTCGCTACAATCGGGGTTTGGCCTGCTGTAGATCTGTCTCTTTTATTGAACATGGATGGACAGATATGCCAACTGATTGAACCCCTAATTTGGGTTCTCTTTTAAATATTTACCGACCAGTGATCGTATTAGATTTTCATTTTACATAGAGTTCATAAACCAGTGAAACGAACACAGTGTAAGGACAAAGTAAATATATCTAAATCAATTCAGTGTTTAGATACTATGCGCAGTCACTTATCTACATGGTTCTTTTTTAACCCCCGACGAAAAAAAAAGAAATGTTATAAGTTTAACAGCTGTATCTGTGTATTTGTATATCTATGATGCCATAGATAGATCCCAAACGGATCAATTTGAGTGCGGTTTATTTTTTATCAAAAGACTTGTACGTCGATATGGTTAGCTACGTTTGAAGGAAATATGACCAGTTATTTCTAACATGTTCAGCTTTAATTGGAACAAGTGCCAATATCTCAGCCAATATTGAATTCCAAATTTTGTGGTTGAGTATGTTCAGTTTTAGTAGCATTTTATATATCACTCATTGAATGAGGGTCTCAAGATGACCAGCTACTTGTGTACGTCTCTCATCACATCTAAATAGACATAATTTGTTCAACCCGTTTCAATCCGGTTTCCGTCCTGGGCATAGCACAGCTACAGCTTTGGTTAAGATCACCGACGATATTCGTCTTAATATTGAAAATAGGAAAGTGACTATTTTGGTACTCCTTGATTTTAGTAGTGCTTTTAACACTGTTGATTTTGATATCCTTCTCAGTTTACTTAGTACTTTAAATATATCTCCAACTTCACTATCCTGGTTTCGTGATTACCTCTTTGGGAGGCAACAGCGGGTTCGAGTTGATGACCGATTTTCTGGCTGGTGCGAACTGTCTGCTGGTGTCCCTCAAGGGGGCATACTCTCTCCATTACTCTTTTCTATCTTTATTAACGGAATTACCAAGTCACTCTCTTCCTCGTTCCATCTCTATGCAGACGATTTGCAGCTTTACGCGGCAGCCAGCATCGATGATTTTGGGGCCTTGGTTTCTAAAATCAATTCGGACCTGGAATCAATCGAATGCCAAGAAGTCGCAGGCTATTGTCGTTGGAAGCCCACATTTTATTTCCAAGCTCTCAGATCTAGCTAAGCCAGTTATTGTCTTTGATGGTACGCCTATACCTTTCTCTTCTACTGTAAAAAATTTAGGCGTTACCATGGATCAAACTTTGTCATGGGCACCTCATATTTCTGAGATCAGTAGGAAAATTTTCGCGTCCCTTCATTCTTTGAGGCGTCTGCAGAATTTCCTTCCTCTCCATACGAAGATCATGCTTGCCCGCTCTCTTTTGCTCCCACTTCTCGACTACGGTGACGTTGCTTTCCTGGATCTCCGGGGGGAGCTGCTTGACAAGCTAGAACGCCTACAAAACGTCTGTATTATAGGTATATATTTGGTCTCCGCAAGTTTGATCATGTGTCTCAATACCGCGCTCAACTTAAATGGCTTCCGATCCGTCAGCGTAGAGACTTGCACGTTCTTTGTCTTTTGTATAATGTCCTTTTCATTCCGTCTTCTCCTCCTTACCCTGCAGAGAAGTTCTCTTACATGGCGGATGGTAGTGGCCATCGCCTGCGGTCAAGTGCGAATCTGACTTTATCTATCCCATCGCATAAATCTCACGTTTACGATATGTCTTTTGCTGTGCGCGCCGTGAAATTATGGAATAAATTGTCTCCCGCCCTAAGGCAGACGCAGTCCGTAGCATCGCTCAAGGGGAAGTTAAAGGAATTGTGGCTGTCGAACGAATGATTAGGTTGCTGTTTTTGTTATAATTATAATTTTATTTATGTTGAATATTATGTATTTGTATTTATATAGATATTATGTAATATGTATTAAATTGACTGTTACCTATCTCTCTCTCTGTTGGTTTTTGCATTTTCATGTGTATTATTGTATAGTTATAGTTACTCCTTTGTATTGTACATGTTGCTTGGTTTGTCTACCATTTACATTTGTTTAGCACTCATTTGCTCAAAGGTTAACTGGAAGAGATCCCTTAAAGGGATAAGTTCGCCTTTGTACATGCTTATTCCTTTGTAATGTGTTTTTCTTGTTTTTATGTACAATAAAGTGTTTACATACATACATACTTGTGTCTGGGGCTGGGGTGTCTAAATTTTTTTAATTTAAGTTATCATACATAATCAATTATGTAACAAGACTAGGCTACCCTAACTTCCAGAACTTCGAACATGCGATAGGAAGAAGCATCGACCGCCTGACTAAATAATATTCAGTTTTATCGTTAAAATTAAAACATTCATTCATAAACAAATCCAACAAGGCTCGCATATGAATTCATACTGCTGACGTTGGCCCGGCTCGAATGGGAGCGGGAATAGTTGACAGGGAATGTTCATTCAGTCAGTTACATGTTTGTTTCAAGCCTTTATACAAAGAGCGGATTGTAAGCGCTTTCAGGCACTCTGGAATAGAATTTCATTACAATAACCGTACCGTACGTACTGTTGGAAAGTAAGTAAGTTATATTTTTAGGCCAAACTCTTAACGCTTTCAGTATAGTTAATTCATCATCAATCATCATCACCCTAAATAAGCCTTATACTGCTGAACATAGGCCTCCAAAGAATGCCACCAGCGACCATGTCCGAGCCTGCTTCCAGCTGGGTCCACCGCCCTTTCTCAGGCCTTCAATCCACTAAATAGCGGGCTTGTATTGTAATGTGTAATACATATAGTAATTTAAATTGATAATAAATGTTGGATACTACAATACAATGA
Organism: Apotomis capreana; assembly: GCA_947623375.1. Classification (NCBI taxonomy): domain Eukaryota; kingdom Metazoa; phylum Arthropoda; class Insecta; order Lepidoptera; family Tortricidae; genus Apotomis; species Apotomis capreana. Next base: position 9,618,761 of record OX392520.1, read on the forward strand.
CCCTGATTTGCGGATAAATTACTTGACTATGTTCGTTAACCCTATCGAACACAATCAAGTATTTTTTCCGCAAACCAGTCTGTGTTGAGTATATCTCCATTTTCAGTTTTCCACGTTGAAACAACAATGAATTGATGTTGATGTGATAATAGTTCATTTTATTATTTAGTATTACATATGTGGTTAGTAAGCGATCAATCATAATAAACCACACGACTGTCAACCATTACCAACGTCACCTACCGTTCGTCTGATTCACTCCGCCCACGTTTCACATACGTTAACCAACACTTAGGACGAATGCTCAATAGAATGGAAATCTTTTGTCCCCGTAATTCGGTTCATTTCATAATGGAGTAATAAAAAGGGTTTGATTTTTTTTTTCTTGTACAGTTGGTTAGGTCATGAGTTTAGAGTACCAATTGAATATTTAATTAGTATTATTTACCCGTAAGATTAGTATTTTTGTAATTATTGAATCCTCCTCATTTATATAGTGACTTGATGTATCGATGGATTCTTTTTAAGACCTTTCCTACAATTATCATGACTAGTGATGGGCCGTTTCCGAGAATATTCCCCAGGCGAGAATATTCTCGGAAATATTCTCGGAAACATTCCCCATGAGGGGAATATAGGGGAATTTAGGATTTGTATATGAATAACATTTATTTTATGACTTTCTCTTCATAAGTAAATGCTTATCTATTTAATAGGTTAACAATTCAATAGAAAAAAATATAAAAAGTCAGCTGTAAATGTAAATTTCCTATGTTCTCGAGAATATTCTCATTGTTCTCCGGGAATATTCTCAATGTTCCCGGGAATATTCTCATTGTTTCCGAGGAATATTCCGCAAGTTTTTAAATTGCTCTCAGGAATAACATGGTAAAATAAATACCAATGAGACAAGCAAGTTAATTTCTGATAGAGAAGGAATAGAGAAAACACGTGTGTTGTCAACGCAATTAGCAAAATAATTGTATTTTATTTAGTTTTTATCGTTTTTATGTATTTCATTATTTCAATAGTATTTTAAATAGGTAGTGTATAGTAGTACCAAAGACAGGCATGCCATAATTCATTACTTAAATACACTGCCAGAAACATAAAAAAAGTGAATATCAGCATTTAATCTTTTGCAATATTTGATAAAATTATTTTTCTTTATCAGTTGGATCCAAGCCAATGTTGATACTCCAGCCCATCTAGCACAACTATGGTTCGCGACTCATTTCGCGCGACATAGCATCACCCGTCACTCTCTCACGTTACTGTACAGAAAGGGATAGGTAGCATTTCTCGCGCGAGAAAGAGTCTGGTGTCAAAGTTGTGCTAGAGGTGCAGGCAGGGTTCCATAGCCGCAATCACAAATATATTACAAGATCAAGAAGAGAAGTCTTGTTTTGGTGCGGGGGCTCATCCCCCCCGAGCCCTCCGCTTCGTAAATCTACTCGTGACTTGAAAGTTCAAAGTTGTGTTTATTATCTAAATACGGGGACTCTGCCTCCGAGAGTGTCTCTTGTAGTCATCGTCTCATCAATTTGGATTTAAGCTATCATGTTTCTGTTCTTGGTAGTTGCTTTGATTTGAGTGCCGCCACCGCTTGTCCTAGCTCCACTTGTGACTTCAAAGTTATATCTTAGTCATCGTTTCCGAAGTTGACTTAAAATAATCAAAAGACTAACAATCTTGTTTCCCTTCTGTTCGGTTTCTCCCCTAGGCCCCTTCCCTATCTTATAGTCTTCGACTCCTCAGTAGATTTTACGGAATTAGAAGACATCTTCTCATTTTCATTTTCGGATTCAACCGTAACTTATTGCTGGAAACGTTATTCGCCCCATCAATGAGGCGCATATTTGGCGCACTTTTAGTGGATTATTTCTGCCATGTCTCTGTAGCGGAAAATCATGCCGACTGTTTTTCGCGCGGCTTGACGTCTTTAAAGATTCCAGGCCAACTTCTGGTTTCAAAGATCTTCTTAAATGCAGCGAGATCCTACCGACTGGTCGGTAACCTCGTTTGATCCGTCAGTAGTTTCAAAACCAGCCAAGAGAAGACACATGCATTGATTTCAAATCCGTTAATTGACTTACCGCTCTTCCTTGTAATAGCTGAACAGATATCATCTTGGTCGAAGTTGTTGCGCTGTGTTGTACACGTCTTCGATTTGGAAAACTGCTTCCACAACTTCAATATGTGTCTGCTTCAGATTTAAATTTGGCGCAGTCTATGTCTACAACAGTGTCATTACAAAATGAGTTTGCGGGAAGATAACCTGTGTTCAAGAAATTTTCAGCTCTTAGAATTATTTCTGCAGCATGGTGTTATTGGAGTAGGAGGTAGCTAGGCGAGAAGCTTCTGAATTAACCTACCAACAAAAACACTAGATCATACTACCGTAAAATGGACACAAACACGAAACCAATCTGATTGCAGATTCATAAAATATGTCATGCTGGGCCAGATGAATCGTTTTGTGGCAGCGCGTCAGTGTTAATGATTTTTTTCTGCTAACTGCTAACAAAGTCATACAAGTTTCAAGTTTTACTTCTCTAAGTACCCTTTATGAGTTGGTTGACTATTATTACTCGTAAACTTGTAAAGCCTACCCTAGCAGCGTTTATATAGCCAATACCCAAGAACTCCCAAAATTTGCAATTTAAAGTTTGATATTTCACAAACAGATCTATAAATCGGAAAATTGTTGCAATAAACCTGCAACATTTTGTAAGGCCTATCCAACGACATATCACACCATGGGGTAGACTAGAAAAAAAAGACATCCCCACTTTATTATAGGGGGAGGTAAAGTAAAAAAGTATTTTTCCAAGAATTTGTTCTACCAATTTGTCAAAATGACTTATATGTATAACCATGCCAAATTATAACTTTCTGGTACTAAAATTCTCTCTAGTACTAAGAAAAGTTCAATGTTCCCCATTTTGGAGAATATTCTCGGGAACAAAGGAAATTTCCGGAAATATTCCCCAGGAGAATATTCTCGGGAACGAGAATATTCTCGCGGCCCATCACTAATCATGACCCGTCTTCTCCATAGAGAATTTTCGATTTTATAATAGCACACATATTAGATGTTCCCTTTGTGAAAAAAAAAATAAAAAACAAAAACGCGAAGTTCTCTGCTCGTTGCAAACTTTAACATGTAATGTTTAAAATAAGTAAAGGCAAACTAAGATCATTATATGAATTAAACTATGATCGCTTCTTGGAATTTACAAATGAACTCTTCGATTTCGTTGACACCTTTAATATGACGCCCGAGGGTAAAGTTTAAAGCGATCTTTATTTAGCACTGCCACCTACTGCGATAATCGTACTATCCCATCAATGCAATCCATAAGGCATTATATCAAACCTTATATTACACCCACAAAAGGTTGAACCGCTGGTTTATATACGTCCAAGCAGATACTTACATTCTGAACGTTTCATTCCATCCAATTATACATACACAAATCAACCTAGCCTGGTGTAAAATAAGGATTATATTTGATCACCAACTTGAAGTCGCTATACTAGGTTTAGAGAGTTAGCACTCGAAATGTCAGGTGTATTAATAAAACTGGTACCAGTTCCGAGACAGACGGCTGAAAGTACGCTGTTATTATTATCGCGAAAGGGTAAAGAGCAACGCGAAACGTGGCCTGTGTTTACTAGGTATTGCAATCTGGTCCACCGGATCCGGCAATCCGGTCGGATCAGGTATTATCTGTTGCCTCTCGCGTATCTTATTTCGTTCTTCAGGTTTCCTTCAAAATTGTTGCTATATTACGGAGTAGTGTTTACAGGTGGAGTGCTATTTTCGGGGCGGGTTTAATCCGGTGCATTGAATTCGGTATAATTTAATCGCTTCCGGATTGTGTACACCCGATGAGCACTCATGAACAGTATTCTGTAATGATAACAGAAAATTCTGTAATTATTACAGAAGCTTGTTATTTCTGTAATTCTGTCATACAGAATATTTAGTTATTGTGTAATTTTACAGTGTAATAAAACAAAAATTTGGAAATAAACTCCCTTACTTTGGCGAGAGGTTACAATAGGATTCCGGATCCGGCGGGAACCGGCCCGAATAACGTGGACCGGATTCCAATCCATTGTTTATATTGCTTCCTGCTCGGAATTTGCTATTGCGAATTCTTTATTTGTTATTATTTTTCGGAACTCGTAACATGAAACACGTGCAGCGAAAGCGGAGTCATAATTACATGGAATATTTAGATGGATTTGCATCTCTAGTACTGTTATTTACTTGATGTACTGGAACTAAATGTGAATAATAATATGCTAAAGTGCCTAACATAACATGTATATTTTACTTATTTTAAATTGCCCTCCTTCCATATGAACCAGATTCAGATTTATTTATTGATAACTATACAAATTAATTACATGTCGGAATATAATACAATTAAACATAAAGATTCTATACAATAAATTAAGAATGTCACATTTTAATAGGTCTAACATAATAGGTACATAACATTTTAATAGGTTTAACATCTGGATTGTACATTTGCAAACGAATATAAACCCTATTGCAACGTGCTAAGGTTTATGGGTGAATAGTTATAAACTGTCTTTGTTTGTAGGTACTACAATCAGATGATTGGGTCAACGATCTCTCTGTAGGAATTCGTTCAAGTTATAGCATGCGAGATTTAGAAGCAATTCTTTAAGTTTCTTAGAGAATATGGTGTTACTGGATGCGTTTTTGATGTCCGTAGGGATACAATTATAAATGTTAGGGCCGACAACACTGAGTTCCGCACTTGCCTTTGCCAGTCGCCGTCGCGGAGGTACCAGAAGGTGCGGTCTTCGTGACGTTCTCGGGTTCCGTTGGCCGTAAGTTTGGTATTTATGAATGTTGGATCTGACGTATTCACACGCAGTTAGTATAAATATGGACGGCAGAGTTAGTATTTTGTGTTTTCTAAATATGTCACGGGCTGGATGATCGACCGGTTTACGATCTATGATGCGTAGGGCTCGCTTTTGCATACAGAGCACTCTGTCTCGACTGGCAGATGTTGCCCACATATCTACCCCTTGAATTAGGATTGTATGAAAATATCCAAAGTATGCTTTTCTTAAATTGGTGGGTGATAAGGTGGGGGCAAGCCTGGATAGCGCGTAACACGCCGAAGACAGTTTGTCGCATACATAGTCAATGTGTGGGGACCAAGTCAGTTTGGCGTCAATTATGAAGCCGAGGTACTTTGTTGCATCTACTTGTGGGACAAGGATTTCATTAGATTTTATGTTTAATGGATCATGTTTTTTTTTCAATTTGAAATGAACTATGTTTGTCTTATCCACGTTTAGCAACATCCCATTTGCCGAAAACCATTTAGACATATGACTCATTATTTGGCATAACTTTAATTTTAAGTTATCTACGTTATCAGCACTGACTATGATGCACGTGTCATCGGCGAACATCACGTACTCGGGGTCACTACAGGCGGTCGTAATGTCGTTTACTAGCATAAGAAACAGGTTGTTTCCCATAACTGATCCTTGAGGTACCGCGCAGCTACCTATCGGTTCGAGTTCAGATTTCGTATTTAAGACATACGTGCTCTGTTTGCGATTACTCAGAAACGAGGCAACGGTTTGATGAAAAGCACCTGTGAACCCGTAGCGGGACAGTTTGGCAAGAAGGAGATTATGGTCGATCATCTCGAAGGCGCGCGACAGGTCGCAAAATACCGCGGCGACCTGTCGCCCGCCCTCCAGGTGTGACGTCACCCGTCTTACCACGTCGCGTACCGCGTCTGTAGTCGATCGGCCGGGTTGGTAGGCATATTGTTGACAATTTAGTAAGTTATTCGCGGTTACGTGCTTCATTATCCTATAACCAATTAAACGTTCGAATATTTTTGATATTATATACCGGGATTAGTGATATCGGACGGTAACTCTTGGGTAGGTGCATTTCACCTTTCCCTTTATAAACGGGTTGGACTTTAACTAATTTTAGAATGTCTGGGTAGACTCCTGCATGCACGCATTTATTAATTAATAAAAGGAAGACTGAAATAACAACGGGAGGCAAGCAGTCTAGAATGTGCGTTGACATATCGTTTATATCTTTTGACTGCTTTCGCTTGATCTTGGTGCATGCCGTTATCATTTCGCCTAGCGTAAATGGTTCAAAAATGTGTGGCAGGGGCGTTGCTGGTAGGTATTGAGCAAGGTACGCGAGCGCAGCGGGCGCGCAGGGTGTCACGTGGTTGGCGCCGGTCTCGATGTAATACCCGTTCAGCTGCGCGGCGGCGGCGGCGGCACGGTCGGCGACGCTGTCGCCCGCGGCCTTGCTCACAAGTACATCTAATGCACTGCTCTTGCTTTTTTTGGTTCTGCAAGTTTCTGCTGAAATTACCCGCCATACACTCCTACACATATCCTCACTACTTTTGTTCGATATAACCAATGAAAGGTTCTGATTAGATAGATAATAAACAGGAAATGGCAAGATGAATGCGCTTTGATTTTAAACCTATGTTTTTCCCTTTAACATATCTGTATGCATTTCTTAAGTTATTGATGTAAGTTACTATTTGATCACTGAGAGTATTATTCATTTATCGTATGTATCACGTCAAATCGGTAGCTAATCAGTAGCGGTCGGTATTTAAAGATAGTTATATTCACCCTATAACATGAAGCGAAAAGGAGGGTTACCATTTATACTTTGCCTTTTGTGCGGAAGATGTTGCGGGGACACCTTTTAAAATCAGATAAAAACTCGTCAACAAAATGATGACTGTTTTGACGTGTAGGCGCTGTAGCTCCCTTGCTAAGCTTCCTGACGACGTTTATCCGGATTTGTGTCCAATATTTCAACATCTCGTGTAATCTGGGATTAGCGTTATTTCCCCGAACGGATCCGATCTCATCTAAAAGCCAGGAATCCCGCAAGGTCGCCGTACCGGTTTGTACACCTGTTAGTTTTTTGTGTTGTTGAGGTAGGACGAGTTTGACTTTTACGGTGTGAGGTGCAATGTTGTCATAGTTTTCTTTATTGGTCATTCGTGAAGATGCATGCACGTAGCACAGTAGCTAAACCAATAGGACTTCATTTGTCCGTATTATTTAAACATTGTTGACAATTGTTACTATCTCTTCTGTTTAACTACATTTTTGAAAAATACTGTTGAGTTTTAGAATTCTATTATTTTGAGACAAGCGTAGGAATTTTGCTTAGTATCTTTATATCTCAAGGAAAATGTTTTCTACAACCCAACTACTTTTATATCTCCACAAAGCGTACTAGGAAATTCCTTTACAATTAATTATATGACAACATTTGCAATTGTTTATCCTAATTCCAAACAAGGTTTAATCTTTCAAGCAAAAATTCACACAGGACTGTTCAAACGGCCTTTGTCAACATCTAGAAAGACTTAATTGGACACGGGTCCAATCCTGACCGGCTCAGAGTCCGCTTTGATAATTCACAGCTCACAAATTACCTTAATTAGAAAATAAAACTGATGGACTAATTAAACATTGTGCTCCAAATTGCTGTGTTAATCGTGTAGGAGTCGGACTTTGTTCTAATTCTATGGTAGGGCAAAGTTTGGCGAATAATAGAAACCCACGCATTTTGTATGAGGTTAGTTCGTTTGGCCCTCACGAAACGAACAAAGTACTAAGCATGACCGACAATCCCTGCAGAATTACATAATCTCACATTCCAATATACTCAACATTGTTTCTCTTGTTAGATTATGTGCCATTTCAAAGTCTCATCAAGCCTACTATGATCACGCATATTTCGATTTAACGCCATTCTTCGAAATGACCTTTCACTGATAGGTTTCTAATAGTTAGTTATTCGTAAAGATTAAATCATTTCGAAATAGGCCGCTAGTTAAGTTTATAATCAATCAAATTGATCCTTGAATATATTCTACACAGAAAATTTGTAATGCTAAAGAGTAAGAGTGTAAAAAAATATACGTTGTTTACGATATCTCAATATCACCTAATTATCCTTATTCAATTTCTCCTTTCATGCGTCTAAATCTATAATTACTATGACAGGATACCATACGGACTTACATAAGTTTCAACCGCCATTATCTACCACCGTCATAACATTAGACACGCCACTCGGAGCCTAGATAAGTGTCAAAGGGTTTCTAGGAATCGGCGGATGCCTCATTAAGGTAATTACCTAATGGCCTACCGCCTAAGGCAGCCACCTGGGCACCGGCTTATGCAATGGAGGAAAATCGTTCCGAAGGCACAAAATGTTGTCCTCCGGAAATGTTTCGGATGAGAAACTTACTGAATGATCCACTAGGATAAATTATTGATAACGCATCATTTTTGATAGTCAGTGCGAGAATAATAAACGCGACCTTCATATCATATATTCAGTTAGGTTGTCCTTCCTTTGTGGACTTATGCCATTTTAATCCCAAGTAGGGACCGAAGAATCATTGTGTAATATGTAGTTTCAGTAATGATCAGCAAAGCTTTTTTTAAGGCCTAGATTACGGATGTCAATTATAGAGCAGAAGAACCGACTGTTTATCGGCCGGAATTTCGATCTGTAGCTTTAAATATCGCTTTAAACGCCAAAAGTGTTGTTACGTATGACGAGTTTGAAATATTTCCATAAAGGCTTTAAATTTGTTAGCCCATTGAAAATATTCAGCGCCCTTCGTTTGTTAACAATGAAAATTCCGAGCGTTTTCCCGCTGGTCAATAATTTAATCAACATGCTTAGCTTTTTATTCGATTTTTTATTAACATAAGGGATATTGCCTTGTTTAAGCTTAGCAGACCGCTACATATTGAAAAGCTAGAAGGGTTAGTCTAGTCTAGACAGACTGTTGGAAATTGTTGGGACTCAAGTATCCAAGGAATGGACATATGTATTGATACTTTCTATTCGGTGATACGATGGTTGTAGAGTTCAAAAAAAAAATCCTTTTGCAATTCTTTTGATCTAATCTGTATAGGTAGTTAAGATGTGATAGATTGCGATAGGTATTCATATTCCTGATCCATGTAGACGTATTTTCCAATTAGCGACTCAAGAGAAGCGTTAAGTTCAGCTCAAGTTACCTTATCATTGGATTGGATACACGGCGACTACAGTGATCAAAGCTTGCGATAGCAATCAACGCTGAGCCTGTCATTACGCACGATATTGCAGTCTCGGAAGTGGAATTAGAAAGACCTTTGATTTGATACACCGGATTGTACAAATATGAATGAAAATTCCATCTACGATGCCGGGTGCTAAGAATCTAACCTTTTTACAAAAATATCCTAAATTATCGATCATGAAACATGATAGAAGGCAATCGTAAGATCACGTTGGGGCCGCAATTAATTCCCAAAAAAATTACGATCAAACAAGAGTAGGGTATGGTTCCGGGGATCGACTCGGCATTTTCTACAATTTTCGAAAGTATTAACGATTAAGATCAAAATATAACTAGAGTAGTAGTCTGAACTGATTAACCGATGAGAGTTAATTTTTCATTCAGAAACCATGTTGAGTACTCATTTTGCCCACGGTTTTCAATGAGATAGTGGATATGAAAAACCGGTCTGGCGAGCTATATCGTTTCTTATCGACAGCTGTGACGTACTGGATATGGCGTATCGAATTAATTGACTGCTGGTGACATGATTAGCTCGTAGATTGCTTGACTTGCTTCAACTGGGTAAAAGTTTACAATTATTTACTAGTAAATAAAGCATAGTTCATATAGAATTGGAACACGATGGAAGGCATATATTTTTTTTATAAAAAGAAAAACAAGGTTTTTAATGAAACAATATAAAAGATTATTTATTCAATTTTGGCGTTTCACATAAAATTCAATCATTTACTACATTCATTCACAAAATTACGGACTCTTCTGGAAATAGTATTCATCATCTTCTGAACAAGACCTCCGTCCACCTTTTTTGCCTGTTGATTCCATGTGGACCGCACCGAGTTGATGTCTTGGACTATTTTGCCAGTTTTATTTAATTTCCCTTTCATTATTGCCCAGTAGTTTTCAATTGGTCGAAACTGGGGACACTTGGGTGGGTTCAGCTCTTTTGGTATGAAATCAATGTGATTTGCAGCATACCACTTCAAAACCTTTTTTGAATAATGGCAGCTAGCCAAATCGGTCCAAAATTTGACTGGACCATTGTGGCTTCGAATGAAAGACAAAATTCGTCTCTGCAGGCACTCTTTCTCATAAACATCTGATGTCGTTTATGGCGCAGTGACGAAAACTTTAGTCTTAAGACCGCAACTACGTATAACCTGCCAAATCGTATGTTTTTTTTTTTAATTCTCGAGTTTGTGAAACGTGTATTTTTCGTCAACATTCCCTCTAGCGTCGGCCTTGTAAAACTTAGAACCTGGTAGTTGGTTAAAGACGCTTTACGTATGTGTCATGATCCAACAAGAGGCAGCCTTTGAATTTAGTTACAACTTTGTCATACAGCAGACGAGCTCGTGTTTTAGCTTTATTGTTCTGTTTGACGGTTCGATTTGGCTGCTTAATTGCTCTATAGCTCTTATACCCTGCTCGAAGGGGAATCCGTCTCATAGTACTGCGGTTTTTTTTTTTTCGAGCTAAATTATAATCCGAAAGCCCTGGATTCTGTGCCACTGACCTTAAAACCTTCTTCTCCAAAGTTTTATCCGTTGTACCAGACCGTCGGTTGATTTGAGACTTTCTATCGAAGGCCAGAGAATCCTTGTATTTTTTATGACCCTACAAACAGTAGTTTTCGGGAAATTTAATGATTTAGCAACCATTGACCCAGACCAAGAGGGATTTTCCGTGTATTTGTTCACAATACATTTTCGTCGTTCAACCTTCCATCACCAATAACTTATAAACGCAAAAAGTCAGGTCAACCGAATTTATAGCATCGAGTCTTCAACATATTGACATTAAGTTGTGATTGTCAGTTTTTTATATGTTGAACCATATTTTTATTTTATTTGATGATAAACGTGTGCCAGTTCTAAGTGAACTATGCTTTAAATGTTGGTCATCTTAAGGAATATGGTTACCCACTCTAGTGGGCTGAAGTACAAATTTCTACGACTTCGATTAGATCTTTCCACCATGTTGTAATAGATCGTCCCGCCTTCCCTGTCTACGTTTGCCAAATCTACGCCGCCGATCTTTAATCAGAGTATCACTTCACAATTATTTTATTAAACGTAAAGTCGCCGATGATAAAAAGAAACATGTGACACAACAAAGTCCCTCAAACAAACCTTCGTGGCTCTCCATAACTTTGATACATAATTGTGCTCGCACGCATTCCACGTCACCCTACATCGTTAGTGACGACTAAGCATCATTCAACCTCTTGAACATTTGCATACGTACATCATACCTCCCTTTCATACGTAGATACAAAAAGAGAGACGGAGAAATAACAAAGAATCACCTTATCTCGGGGGCACTAAATAAGGAGGGATTAAGTCCCGTCGTCAGTATTTTTCATGATCATAGATTTACTGTGTTTCCTCGCGAATTTTGAAGACAGCGGTAACTTACTTAAGATGATGAATTACTATTCTCTTGTGATATGTTATTTTCTATTCTTTCTGTTCTGAATTATTGAACCTGAAGAATAGAAGTTATTCTACAAAAATACTGTCTTGTTTGGTCACGTGTAATTTAATAATAATATTGTCGGTGTAGACTTCTAAAATACAATGTGTCATTAGTAATCACTCAAATGATATTAAAATAAAATCGGCACTTATTCAAGACATTTTCGGTATGAAGTAGAGAATTGGAGACGTAAATATTTAGAGTCCATACGCGCATGTATTGACTCTAAATATACGTATTACCTTAAAACCTGTATATCTAGGTACTTTACTCGTAGCAGATTTCAAGGCGAATTGCAGCCATATAGCTAGATTTAAAACCCAATCGTATCCGTAGAACCATCTGGAAATATTCGAAAACATCCGTATTGGTCCTCCGAGCCGGATAAACATCGCCCTTACCGTAAACCCGGTGTATTTACGACTACGTCCGTCCACCGTTGCTGCTCGATACTCCTTATTTACAACTCACGTTATTTTTTTACCTATATTGGAAACCAATCGTAAAGTTTGTGTGTGCCGTCTATGTTTATACGGTTTCGATATTCTGATTAATGGTTAATAGTATACAAATGCACTTGCATACACAATCTTTTGGAGATCTCTAAGTATCTTTTTGTACACGATGTCTGGTTTTGTGTATCCTAGTTCCAAGAGATTTTATGGCCATTCATTCGCGAATCAAGTGCTCGATTTAACTGTCTACGGAAACAGACCTAGAAGGAGACCTAAGACCACCTGGACAAATGTGTTGACGTTTGTCAAATGTATGTAGACGACGTCAGGTAGGGTTCTACTTCAGTAGAGGAAAGAAGATAGGGAAGGCTGATCCCACCACCACGTGGGATACAATCAGGAAGAGATAGATTAATTAGCGGTCCTGCTGTCTGACGTCTTAAGTTTTATAAGTAATATTCCTGACGATTTTTGGTTATTTCCGTATTCCGTAGGTTAAGCATTATTAAAGCAATTGTTGTTCGTAGCCTCAGGCATATCACTGTTATTATATCTAAATATAAAGTTTGCGTATTAAAATTGCTCGTCTGAATTACGGGCCCAGAAGGGAACCCAAACCTTAATAAACTAAACGATATAATTTAATACTCCTTCCGAGCGCTTACTTTACTGAATATTAAGTACCTCACAGTATTTTTTATTAAAAAGCAATAATGCGCTATAAGTGATCCCACCAAAAACATTTCATGTAAAATTGGTGGCCAAGACTCACATGCTCATAACGCTTTCGCTGTAAAAAAGTAATCAGATCCCTGGAAAAGCCAAGCCCCTAAGCCCTGAGTTTACTAATCCTACACCTTGGCTTCAAAGGTATGGCTTGGCCGTTTCATAAAGTAACGTAAATAAGTCCAATGGACTGGCCCATACGATATCAAGAAGTTAAGTTTATGTCTTCATGATAGTTTATATATAAACTTAATTTCTTACCATATAGGCTGGACAGTCCAATAGACTTACTTGCGGTACTTTATGAAACGGCCAAGCCATACCTTTGAAGCTAAGGTGTAGGATTAGTAAACTCAGGGCTTAGGGGCTTGGCTTTTCCAGGGATCTGATTACTTTTTTACAGCGAAAGCGTTATGAGCATGTGAGTCTTGGCCACCAATTTTACATGAAATGTTTTTGGTGGGATCTCATTTATTTTTGTAAGGTGCCCTAGTTTTTTTTTATTTATTTGGGCCATAGCGTCTGTAAGTAAATAGTAATAATAGCAAAAACGTTAAGGGCATGTGAGTCTTGGCCGCTAATTTTACATGAAATGTTTTTGGTGGGATCTCATTTCTTTTTGTAAAGTAGTTTTTAATTTTTAGGTTTTTTTTTATTTTTTTTGTGCTGTAGCGTTTCTAAGTAAGTAGTAATAATTGTGTATTTAAGAAATACTTACGTTTAGCCCCATATATATACACTTTTATCCCCCATTACAGAAAACCCATACAAACTTTCATCCCCTTATTTAAAGGGTGGGGGTGATTTTCTAAAAATCCTAGAATATGAATTTTATTATTTATAACAAGGAGTCCCTATATAAATTTTCAGACCTCTAGTATCAAAATTTGCAGAAGTCTCATACAAACTTCCATCCCCTAGTTTAAGGGGTTGGGGGGTAAAAGTTCCAAGTTTCAGAATTATTCTATTGTTTGTGTACTAAACCTAGCTTACATACCAAATTTCAGCTTTCTAGGTCATCGGGAAGTACCCCAGAGGTTTTGATACGTCAGTGTATAAGTGAGTGGCAAAATCGGCGTATTTTAGGTACCAATAAAACCTAAAATATAAAAGCTAGATCAATTAAATTCAGTACATTTTATATGTTTCCTAACAGCATCTTAACCTGTGAATTTGGGCGCTCTGGTGTTAACTGGGACGAAGCTATGAGGGTTTGAAAATTAGACGAAACGGTTCGAGAAAAGGTAGGTAGTGCCCCGCTTCTTTTTTGCTCGTCTTGGCGGGGGCACTACCGTGCCCCCAGATTTAACTTAGAAGTTAAATTTCAATGCAGCTGTTGAAATTAGCATAGAAGTTAAAATGTCTGTAGCTAAAGACTCGCGTGGTATTGCAAGCGTGAGTGAGATTAGATCTATTGAATTGCTATTTACTATTATTTTTACACTGTCGGCGACCTTTATGATACCTCACTCAATCGAAGCACGGATGAGATGTTTAGACATAAACACCGATATTACCACAGAAGTAGCCGAGAAATCATCTTCGATATTACAAATACCTGTTATTCATTTTCATTGTGTATTGAGGTACACTTGTCAGTAAAATTTTCAACCAAATATTACTTTGATTCAGAATTGTACACATAATATTATATACGTTACTAGATGGTGGCAGATTTATGTATTTACGAAGCAATAAATCGTTATAAAGAGCTCGGGAAGGCACAGGCTCAAGGACTTAATTAGCGATGCAGGCACCCCAATTGATCAATATAGCTTTTCCTGTATACCTTATAATCAGAAGTAAACGAGAAATGTCACTCTGGGAGCTATTACTGCAAATATGTTACGGTATCTTTATTTGAACACGTCTTTGTGCTTTAGAAGCATCTAAAACTTGTCATAAGGAAATGATTGGTTCTAAAATGAAATGAAACACGTTTACGACCCATATTTCGAAAATGAACGGCAATAAAAAGCCCATTTCTAGTGATGACAGCACATAAACATTGTAAAGGCGTTTGAGCCAATAAAGCTTAGAGACAGTGGACATTACGACATGAGAAAGAAAGGTGCTCATCTTTGTGTTTTGTATTTACAAGTTCATTGTAAACCTCGGAAGTAGATAATTGAACGACGAAAAGTGATTTGATTTAGGTAGAATAATGCTTGCAAGGAATCATAATCAATATAATCAAGGATATGATTTCTTTGTCTAGCTCTGTTACCCAAACAATATGGATTTGATTGACGTAACGAGCACATCGTTAATATTGCTATATCGTGATATTCCTTTGTTTACCAATATAATACAAGATATTCCTCGAACGAGATTCTTCTAGGATCATACGTGGTCAGAATATTACACATTCGGCACTTTATATAGATACGTTTGGGCGAGTACTTAGTGAAGGCTTTTGTTATCTAAGCATATCTTAGCTAAATTATCTGAACGGTTTCCAGAAAAATACGAAGAAAAGCCATGTTCTGATAATACATAATAGGTTCTCACTATGTAGTGCGACCATTTCTACGAAGTTAATCAATTGAAAAATTTCTCTCCTCTTCCTCTTTCAGCTTTTATCAGGTGAACATAATTTCAATACCCGATAATTCGTTGCGAGCATCTCCCAAAGGACTCATCATCCGCATGCTCAGTGACTTATTGAAGCGTACGTAGACTACGCGCTCGTATCGCCATTATACTTGATATCTAGTCTGTGCATTATTACCTTATGTGAGCTATATGCGGACAACCCGTAACTGTAACACAACGGTAATTAATATTGAGATGGTAAACAACCCATACATTTTCCCAAAGTACAAACTTTAGCTCGTTAAACACCAATATTGAAACTGTTGGGAACTCCAACATTAATATTAGTTTAGTTTCATAAGTTGGTACTACTTATTTTATACCCTTTTTCTATGTTTGTTGTCTATGACTATATAGACAAGCCTTCACTCTCTTTGTGCTAACCAAAATGGTCGCAATACACGTTTCCAAAAGTAAAAAGTGATTTTATTGCTACCGCGCTGCCGTCCATCACATACAAAACAAGAATTAGTGCATTGCCTAACAGCCTACACAACAGAAACAAGATTCAATATGCCCATAGTTGTTGGGTTACTGATAATAACGCACATTTGGCAGTATGAGCAAAACCATATCTCGAACTATTGAAGAACAAATGTTAGAGCATAAACAGTTACAAGCATTCCGTTGGATATAATAATAGCATTACGCATAGCACTACAAAGTGCGTTCTGACATCTGATGAACTCCAAAGAGTTAGTTGTTATCGTTTACTTTTCAGTACTACTTTCGCATGACTCGTATAGCGGACGCATAAATTCAAATTTAGCAACTTAACCATAGCATCCGCTATATTCGTCCCCCAGTCAATTTTCGCATAAGACGTATCGACAAATTGTTCTTTTCGGTGTCACATGACTGTTTGTGCTAAATATATTTGGCGGTTCCAGAACATTCGATTAGATAAAATTTCATTGGGTTGGGTTGGGTCCTGTTTAGACCGTTTTTGGTCCTCTATTTACTTATACATTTCATCAGAATCTTTAGGCCTTTAAGCTTTTCAAAATATTTGTATTAAAATTGTCTCGACTATATTAACGTCGAGACTGAGGCTTATATCAAAGGGTCTTAAACAATAGGTGCCCACGTAAATAGCTAGACTACAAAATAATTTACAAATATTTTCAACAACGGTTGAATTTCTCTTTCAGTAAACTTTAGATCATGACAAGACAGGACAATCAGTTTATGTTCATTAATTTTGCTGTTCTATTTCTATAAATTCAGCATTTGATAGTACCTCAATAACTGTATGAGTAAGGTACGGACTTAGAAGAGAAATATTTCACTGGAAGCAATGCTATTGTCCAGTTAGCCTAATTTATTACAAATATTGTTATGTATGAACGATGAACGATGCAAGAAACAGATGGGTCGTGGGCGCAACCCAAACACCTCAGCGTTAAATTTGGTCCGGTGACGGTTATTGACCACCTGTCGTTAACTTGGACCTGAGCCAACGCGTATCAATAATTCCAATCTAATAAAATCTCCAATATTTAGGTGGGATCTCAATTTACTCCATACTATACTTATTATTAGCTGGAAATTGAAAGCTATGCTATTTCGGTATACGGTAATACTGTGGGCGTTCAAGGTTGCCTTTGCGATGTTATGTACATTTTCCTATTTCGTCTGTTTGTCTGAGGCATGTTGTTTACTATATATCGATATGCAACAGCGTATTCATAATACCTCCGCAAGACATTTACAGGATTCAATATGTCAATAGATTCCATAGAAATAAAATAAAAATCTAATAAATATACACTTAGTCGCACTTTTCAGCTGAATTTGAATCTGTCATCTTATTTGTTGTTTTCGCATACATGCATTTGTTACAATGTTTCACATAAATAATTGCTAGAAAATTATTAAAAATTACAATGCATAGGGCATACGAGGTCAGTCAAAGATCATAGCAATCAGCATGTGTTGGAAAGTTATCAAAATGTATAATATTTTAATCAACGTAGCGCCCTCTATGATCCTAAACATGTAGCTAGGTCTGCATTGTCTATGTACATATCTATTAAGAAAAATAAAGTTGTCTATTCCTAACCGTCAACCAACGTATTTTATTAGGTTATGGGCTGCTACAATTTAATTCTTTAAAAATAGTTATTGTTAGTTTTTTCGCGTGTGATATCAAGAAGATGTCCTCCAGTTTTCTGTCGAACGTGCCGAAGCTCAAAGGTCGTGAGAACTACGATGATTGGGCGTTCGCAGTTCAGAATTTGCTGGTACTTGAGGATGCAGACAAGTTCCTGAAGCAAGAGGCAGAGGAGGAGGCAGAACAGGCAGTTGCTGATGCCAGAGCACGAGCAAAATTGATTTTGACAATCGACGCTTCATTATTTGTGCACATAAAGGAGACAAAGACTACGAAGCAATTATGGACAAAACTGAAGACTTTGTTCGATGATTCGGGTTTTTCAAGGCGAATAACTTTGCTCCGTCATTTGATATCAATCAGACTAGAAAAATGTGAGAACATGACTAGTTATGTGACACAAATTGTGGAAACTTCGCAACGGTTAAGTGGCACCGGATTCACTATTAACGATGATTGGATTGGGTCATTGTT
Organism: Apotomis capreana; assembly: GCA_947623375.1. Taxonomy (NCBI): domain Eukaryota; kingdom Metazoa; phylum Arthropoda; class Insecta; order Lepidoptera; family Tortricidae; genus Apotomis; species Apotomis capreana. Next base: position 9,636,760 of record OX392520.1, read on the forward strand.
ACTAGCCGGTTTACCAGAAAAGTTTATGCCAATGATTATGGCAATTGAGCATTCCGGGATCCAAATCACAGCAGATAACATAAAAACAAAGTTGTTAGATATGGAAAATGCCGATTCAGTTGAAATGGAGGGTAATCATGATAACTCAGCATTAATTGCTCGAAGTTGGCAGAAAAAGAAACTTGGTAAAGGCGGCAGCACTAGCAAACATGGCGGACCGACTCCGAATATCTATGCTCCGAGTACGTCAATGTCAAACTCAACCGTCAAAACTACAAAGATAATAACATGTTACAAGTGTAAGCAAACTGGTCATTACCGCAATCAATGTCCATTTATAAACGAAAAAACTGAGAAGAAAAAACAGACTAACGCATTCAGTGTTGTTTTTCTTAGTGGGAAATTTAATAAATGCGACTGGTACGTAGATTCGGGCGCAAGTACACACATGACAGCAAACGAAAATTGGTTGACAAATAGGTTAAATTCGTCAAGTTTACCTGAAATTATAGTTGCAAACGAAACGAAAGTACCCGTATTATGTTCGGGTGATGTAGAAGTCACGACAAGTTACGACTACGAGGTCACAGTGAAGAATGTGTTGTGCGTGCCGAGCCTTGCGACTAACTTATTATCAGTTAGTGAATTGATAAAAAACGGAAATAGTGTTGTTTTCGAACCTGGCCGATGCCTCATAAGGAACGAATTAGGCGATTTGGTTGCCGAGGCAAAACTCGTTGATGGTGTATACAAGTTAATCTTGCAAACTGAGACAACTTGTTTGTTGGCGTCATCTACAGCTGATGGACAGACATGGCACAGACGGCTTGGACACTTGAACAGCACTGATATGAATAAGATGAAACAAGGTTTAGTGGAAGGAATGTATTATCCAGACACATTTGTGACAAGTAAATCTAGATGTCAAGTTTGTTGTGAAGGTAAACAGTCACGATTGCCGTTTTCCACGGGTACGCGAGCTACAGAAATGTTACAGATTGTGCATTCAGACATATGTGGACCCATGGAATGCAAATCGATTGGTGGTGCAAGATATTTTCTGTTGTTTGTGGATGACTTCACCAGAATGACCTTTATATACTTTTTAAAGGCCAAAAGTGAAACATTGACTTATTTCAAAGAGTTTAAGTCGATGGTGGAGAATTATCAGAACACAAGAATCAAAATATTGCGGACAGACAACGGGAGTGAGTACTGCAGCAATGATTTTCGAGATTTTTTGAAGCATGAAGGTATCATACACCAGAAAACGAATCCCTACACACCAGAACAGAACGGACTCAGCGAGAGAAGTAACCGGACCATAGTGGAGAGAGCGAGATGCTTGCTCTTCGAAGCAGAATTGGACAAGAAGTATTGGGCAGAAGCCGCCAATACTGCAGTATACCTAAAGAACAGATCCATAGCTTCAGGTATTGAAAAAACTCCATATGAGATGTGGTTTGGCAGAAAACCAGATTTACAACATTTGCGAGTATTTGGGAGTCCAGTGATGGTGCATATACCAAAAGAAAAAAGGACAAAATGGGATAGAAAATCCAAGAAACACATACTTGTTGGTTTTTGTGACAACATTAAAGGGTACAGAATTTATGACCCAGTTAAAAACCAAGTTTCTACAAGTAGAGATGTGGTTATCCAAGAGAAGCCGAAGCGTCAAGAGACAGTCACCGTTTCTATCGAGAGCACAGATTCAGTGGGGGAGTTAGTAGAGGAATCTGTGGTGAAATTCGAACCCCTGAATGAGTCAAGTTCGAGTGAATCGGATTACTTGGATGTTGAAGTTGGAAATATGGAGCCAGAAGCTTGTAGAGAAAGCCTGGATACTGTACAGGCCGGTACAGCTCCGCCAACTACAGAGGAAGCTTCAGAAACATCAGATGCAGAGTCTCCTACACCAGTTCCGGTAGAAGAGAAGAGGCAAAGAAAGAAACCTGAGAGGTACGGCTTTGCAAACATGTGTGCTACAGCTACAGGAGAAGATGGACTGACGTATGCAGAGGCTATCAGTGGTCCTGAGCGACAACAGTGGTTGCAGGCGATGGCAGAGGAGCTGCAGTCATTCCAAGACAATCAGGTGTGGGAAGTTGTCGATACTCCCAGCAATGCAAGTGTAGTGCAGTGTAAGTGGGTGTTGAGAAAAAAGTTTGACTCTGACAATAAAGTGAGATATCGTGCGCGGCTAGTGGCAAAAGGGTTTACCCAGAAGGCTGGTATCGACTACCAGGAGACCTTCAGCCCGGTAATAAGACATTCTACCCTGCGCTTATTGTTCGCTTTGAGTGTACAGTTAGACATGGATATTACTCATTTAGACGTGACAACAGCTTTCCTTAATGGTCATCTAAAAGAGAATATATTCATGCATTTGCCTGAAGGTTTTCCTATAAACAATTCAAATAAAGTGTTGAAATTAAGAAAAGCTGTTTATGGATTGAAACAATCATCCCTTGCATGGTATCAAAGAGTAGAGGAGACATTGTGTAATTCAGGATACAGTAAATGTAAGTTGGAACCCTGTGTTTTTGTCAAAAATCATAGTGATAATAAGAAAACCATTGTTAGACTGTATGTTGATGATTTTCTGATATTTTCAAATTGTAAGAAAGAATCTGATTGTTTGATACAAATTTTAAGTCAGAAATTCAAAATAAAAAATTTAGGACAAGTAAAAAATTATTTGGGCATGAGAATAAACATTACTAAAAATCCCAATGTAATTACAGTAGATCAGGAACAGTATATTAAACAATTACTTGAGAAGTTTGATATGTTGGATTGTAATTCAGTTGAAACTCCTATAGAATGTAAACTAAATGTTGACAAGTCTAATGTATGTGAACAAAAGTTGCCTTATCAAAAATTAATAGGGAGTTTAATGTACTTAGCTGTCCTAACTCGTCCTGACATTGCTTATTCGGTGAGTTATTTAAGCCAATTTAATAATTGTTATTCTTATATACACTGGAATTATACTAAAAGAATTTTAAAATATTTGTCACAAACCAAAGCCTATTGCTTAAAATATTCCAAAGAAAATGCAGAACTGGTAGGTTTTGTGGATGCCGACTGGGCAAGTGATGCCACAGACAGACGCTCATATACTGGTTTTTGTTTTACAAAATCAGGTGCTGCAATTTCTTGGGAAAGTAAAAAGCAAAGAACAGTAGCTCTAAGTAGTTGTGAGGCTGAATATATGGCTTTGTCGGAAGCGTGTCGTGAAGCAATATATTTACAGAAGCTAGAACTTGAAATAACAGGTTCCTGTAATAAAATTGTAATATATAATGACAGTCAGAGTGCATTAAAGCTGGCAAACAATTATCAATCACATAAACGTTCGAAACACATTGATGTGAGATATCATTTCATTAGAGATGTTTTAAGAAATGAAATTGTTGAAGCGAGATATTTGTCCACAGCTAACATGCCCGCTGACTTACTTACTAAAGGCCTGCCAGGTGTTAAGCATTATAAGTTTATGAAAGCTCTTGGTATTATAAATAAAGTTAATGAATAGCCTAGGCAGAGCTTTAATATTTGTATGTAATATATGTGTTTTTTAAATGCACCTATGTGTAAGGTAGTTGCACCTTCGCACTATATGTGTATTGTGAGAAAATTAATTATTTTGATAAAGTGGGGGTGTTGAAAAGTTATCAAAATGTATAATATTTTAATCAACGTAGCGCCCTCTATGATCCTAAACATGTAGCTAGGTCTGCATTGTCTATGTACATATGTATTAAGAAAAATAAAGTTGTCTATTCCTAACCGTCAACCAACGTATTTTATTAGCATGCCCTATTGCAAATAGAAAGGAAGTCCATTTCATAAACCGATAAACGATCAGTCATCGAGGAAATACTCGATCGACCTTGTTAAAGGACGTAAGCGGAAGTCGACCGTGGAGAAGAAAAACAGCGGTTTTGGGTATTGACGAAATCTATTACAATCCTGACTAAAACTCATTGGCTGCAATTATGCATTCTACATAAAGTGTCTTGTAAGTCTTACTAGACGGACCAACGCAACTACTTACTGGACGCATAGGCAAGTCAGTGAATATAATAAGCATTGCATGAGATTGATCAAGCGTATGACACTTAGGGTGTGGTTGAATTGAGTATTACTTTTTAGAATACGTTGATATATATAGTGTATACTTGTATATTATAAGTCCTGAAGACGAAAACGTTCAGTCGCTTGGTTATGTTATTCACAATCTGTTAAGAAGTTTGACTTAATAAAGGATAGACTCTCATAGTAATGATCTCACCAGATATTAACCATTCCTTTTAACAGCCTTCTGTTTTATCTCTCAATCAATTAGATGCATCTTAAAGCAGTTAGCGTTATTTTTACGTTGCGTTGTTTACGCCTGCTGTATCTCTGGGTTGAGCTCGGGAACAAATAAGACCGTATACATGACCGCGTGGCTTCGTGAGAAAACCTATGAACATTATTGAACCTGAGTTGAGAAATGACAGATATAAATTCACAAAATATTCCGGATTTGAATACAATACAGATCTGAAAGAAATCAAACTCTTATCGACCCGAAAATAACTGCCCGTGATTCCCACTTCTTCATCATCATCTTCAGCACGTTTCTATCCAGTGGTGGGAATCTTGAGCATTATTTAGTTTTCCCATTATGCACCATTTCTTTCTAGATATATATATGTCTCTTGTCCGCTTCATTATTGATATCAAATGATTTGGACATCATACACTGAATATTTTAGACCATCTCAGACTTTGTCTTCCTCTTCACTTTCCATCAGGAGAAACCATTAAAAAAATATATTAAAACAAAAAAAAAACTCATTTTCTTAGTCGGACAGTTAGAGTTCTTAATTTAAACGGAAATCAATGTGCATCTTTACGTTTTATCTTCATCTTCATAGTGAACAGTATGACCTCTTTCCGCATCTGTCAACACGGGCCTCACAAAGTGCACATCCCTCGAACGTGCGCCGTCGATCTGTTAACGCTCTGTTTCACATCGATGCCGTCCATTGTGGACGAAACACACTGACCGCCCTTTTTCTGATAGTTTCGATAGATGGAGACTATTTGTTTGATTGCGGTCCTTTTGTGTAGTAAGTGACAAATTGGTAGGCCTGATGGGAAACAGTCGTCGTCATTCATGGATATGTGCAATAATGTGTTTTACATAGCTGTCCCTGCGCATGTTACGTTACGATTAATAACATAGCAAAGGCCGTTTCCGATTAAGGGAAGCAAAAATGCCCTTTAATATTATGACTTGGTTTTTTTTTCTACAGTCAGTTACGTCTAGTAGAGTAACTGCGTCAAGTTTGGTTGAAAAATTCTTTGTGGTTCCGCAGAAAAAAAATAAAAACGGAAATAATGAAATATGGTTTTTCTCCAAAACTATTTAACTTTAATGTACTATTATTTTTTCATTCTGTAAAGCTTAGTCAAGTTCATGTTTTAAGTGAAAATGGTATCTCTATATCTAACGATTATGTAAAAAGTAGGTAAGTCAAAATTTTAATATATATATTTTTTTACTTTTGTGAGAGATACCACTCTAATTGACATTTCTAAATAAGCCTTGGTTAACGTCCTGTAACACATATTAATTTGATGGATAAAATCGGAAAGCAACTATGTCAAAATGAAATAAATAACTGGGTTGGATTTTATTACATTTTATTAGTAAGCTATTCTAACACTTCCAAATAATCAAAACATACATCCTCTTTACAAATGAACAAGATTTGACAGTTAGTGACATTTGCCTTTTATTGTTATTGAAAATGTCATTATTTTTGTAATAACACAAAAACTATGCATATATTAATCATTTTTGCTATTCGGTATATAAGCTTTACTTAACAGTATACCAGATTATCAATTTAAAGGTTTTAATCGGACACTAACTGTAAAATGGAATTTAAAAGACTTTTCGGGTATGACTTCATTATCTTGAAATTGTAATTACAAACTATTCTTTTTTCGCCACGCAATAATCCTCTTTCTATCGAAATTAAAATAAATACATATTATGACAGTAATAAAAATGAATTGTTTTTTTAAATGTAACATGACTTTTCAGGGACATTAGAAAGATAACTCGTCTTTACAAAATGAATTCTAAAGCGAATGTAATCAAAAAAATATTAAGAAAGAAACCTACATCATTATAATCACCTCGCAATGATATAAGTAGCGATTTCGTATCTATCAGAAATACTTAATGAAGATGGTTCGTTGAATTTGGAATATGTGAAGGAAAATTCTAATATACTGAAACTGGAAGTCCAATCTCGCCATATTTCAAAAAAATATTTACAGATGCTTTATCGAATATGTCCCAAAGAGCATTGGTGTTGGATCCATAAGGCGGCATTATTGTGGATGTGCCAACGGAATGCGAACAGTAGTGTGTTGTTCACAGATTGTTGCTATTGTTTATTATTTATCGCAAGCAAGATATTTGTCCAAAATCGTTCGGCCTGCTGAAACTTTAAGCGGACTTTTTTTGAATCACGGAATTCACGTTACTGTCAATGAAGATAGCGATGAGGATTAGAATAAGTGTATTTTTTTTCATTACGTAACTAAAAAGGTGTCATTTTCTAGCAAATGTCACTGTAACTGTCAAATCTTGGTTATTTGTAAAGAGGATATTATGTTTTGGTTATTTAGCAGTGTTAGAGAAGTTTACTCATTAAATAGTAATGAATTCCAGCCCAGTTATTTATTTCATTTTGACACAGTTGCTTTCCGATTTTATCCATCAAATTAATATGTGTTACAGGACGTTAACTAAGGTTTATTTAGAAATGTCAATTAGAGTGGTATCTCTCACAAAAGTAAAAAAAAATATATATTAAAATTTTGACTTACCTATTTTTTTACATAATCGTTAGATATAGAGATACCATTTTCACTTAAAACGTGAAGATGACTAAGCTTTACAGAATGAAAAAATAATAGTACATTAAAGTTAAATAGTTTTGGAGAAAAACCATATTTCATTATTTCCGTTTTTATTTTTTTTCTGCGGAACCACAAATAATTTTTTAACCAAACTTGACACAGCTACTCTACTAGACGTAACTGACTGTAGAAAAAAAAATCTGCCCATTATCACGAAAGGGCATATTTTCTTCCCTTAATCGGAAACGGCCTTTCTTGCAACCTGTTCCTGTGGACTTAACATAGTCCATAAAAGTTCGAGGTCCGCTAGCGTCCCAGTCCCAGCATCTATGTTCGCATAATATAGGTATAGGTACCTACTAAAGGGCAAAATTATTCGACCAAAAATGTTCGTTCCTAAGATGCGCGACGGTTTTAAAAATAATCAAATCATACGAAACCCTGTTAGCGGACATATAAATGAGTTTCCAATAAGAAGCATGCAATACAAATCTATACGATTTGTTCTCTTGACGTTGGCGAGATAAAAACAACGTTTGGAGTTAACGTTCCTGAACGAGGATATCGTTACATTACTCTTACAATGAAAATTATACGGGTAACATCAATATGATATCAGTGGGGATTGTGGTGATATTGCTTGCTTTATTTTGGTTACTCACACAAATATTGCCGAAAGGGGTTCCAACGAACTTCTTCCGCGCGGAAATAAAAGTTGCGGCTCTCTTTTCTTCTTCTGCGTAGTCGGGCTACGCGTGTACTAAAAAGTATTGCTGCGGTTTCAGACACTAATAATTATTTACAAAGATATTTTTTATGATTCCGTACCTCCACATGAAAAAAAATTAACCTTTATCTCTGAAGGATCTCGGTTTTTTTTTTTTGGTTCAGTGGCCTCTGGATAGCCAAAGAGACAAATTAGCGAGATCATGTAGAATTTAACATTTATAATCGTCAACTCTACTAAATTCTAGTTCTAATAGTATTGGAATAATTAATGACTACTAATATCGATAATCGGATTTGATGATAGTAATGTATTAATGTAGGTAACACAATGTTTAGTAAATTATTAATCGGGCATTTTTGAATCGATTGGTGCTTACTACTAATGATGAATTAGGTTTCGTATAAGCTGAGTGATTAGAATAATCAAATCAATTAGCGCCGCTTAAATTCATACGTCACTACTACTGCAGATTTCGCTACTGCAGTTTTATTTATTCCTAAAGGAATTACAAAAAAACTTATCTACGCAAACGACGACACGACAAAGTTTTAATTAAAACAGCGTCGTGCAAAAGGGTTTACATGATGAACATCTTGAAATTACCCACAGTTTTTCTGACCATTTTCCTACCACCGTCTAGACAGGAAAATTTAAAGTTGGATGCAGAAACTCCATTTAAATCCGATCTAAAGACTAAGTGTCTGACTGAGAAAATGTTTTTGTTTTCGGAAACATGTAAGGTTCTTTATTAATATGCAGCCGGTTTGTGATTAACCTTGGCCTCACTCGAAAGTGAAGACAAAGTTTAAGATGACTCAGATACTCAGTAGATGCATGTTGCCGAACAATTTCGAAAAATGCCGAAATATAGTTCTACCACTTTTCGACTCATGAGTATTAAGGTCCAAAAGTGGTAGACCACTTTCTTGGCTGACTGTACAGATGTGATGGGAAGTAAAAGTAAAGAAATTTTAATTTAGGACAACGCTCATCTGGATTATCAGGAAGGATCTCTTTTCGTAGTAATTTCACAAAAAGATATGCTAGTAGCCAGGCCACTTCGAATCATCTGACTGTTTTTCTCCCGTGTGATTCTAAGATAGGTAGTATTTTAATTATGTAATTAACACAGACATTTCGAAATTACAACGAATTAGCAAGCCTCGTTCCTATACATCTCTATTATACTCGTAGCTGCTTTGAGAGCAATTAAAACTCAAGAGCGGAAAAAATGCTCGGTAAAAGGTCTAATATAATTTAACGCGTAAAAGGTCATTTATCGAGGAAATAATTCGCGGAGCTAATGGCAGCAGGATTTTTTTATGCTCGTGGGCTGACCCAAAAATCACATTTAAACGTAGTAGATAAACATTTCGTCTAGAGTGACATAACTATGTGATATATGCGGTCTTATCAAAGTTAGCGTAAAAGTAAAGACGATCTCAAATTGTAAAAATAATGAAGTGTAAATTATTTAAATTATTTTACAGTCTGTTCAAAAACGAATCTAATCTTTTAGCGTCAATAATGCATTTATTTGGAACTAGAATGTTCCAACAACTTCGTCCCCACACTACTGTATTCGGGTAAAAAAGTATCTTATAAACGTTCCTGGTGTTCAAATAATGTATGTCTGTATCAAATTGGTTAAACTTGAGTTCAGCCGTTATGGCGTATTAAATATACAAAAGATGGCATTCTAATCGATGTTCATAACTAAAGGAAAAAGAATCTCGTTTAAATCGCACTGTTCACATGGGGATAGAACCTGATTTCGGGAGAAATCTTAATAGCCCGATGTATATGTTATTTTGTTACATATTCGGCGCAATTATATATATTTAACCGATGGCAGCTTTATTATTACTACCTAGCTAAAACAGACAACTGTATAATAAATGTGATCCTTTTCATGTAACTTTAAATTAGTCTCGTTTGTCGTAAAGGTTTTAACAAAGCCCTGCTTTGCCAGATGTTAATTTAAAGGCTACCTAATTGCCTCTTTGCTGTCACACGCAGGTTGACGCTCCTCTAAACAGTCCCGTACACCTGAGTTCAGGTAACTTGATAGAAATATCAGCTAAATGTATGTAAGGCTGGAAACAAGCTAGATTCACATAGTTCTCCGGCGGTTTTCATGAAGTTAACCTTAATTTGAACAGTTCTGTAGAAGTTAATTGTAACTAGAGACTTGAAGGTAAATACAGAGGTCTCATTTAGGACAGTATCAAAGTGTTATTGAGCATAGAATTTACAATGCTCAGACGTCGCTCTCATTATTCAATCCAGTTCGCAATTTGGCCAAAATGCCGCCGACAAATAGCTTTTGTAGTGAATAAACGATCCTGTTAACGTACACCGTAATTACTCTGATTGTTTTTATTTACGCCTACCAGACTACCAGTTGAAACAATAACTCCGTGTTTATCGTCTGGTCTATGGGTAGCATTCATTGTAGGATTCTCTTTATCCGACGAAGGAGGCTTATGACTTTTGACCCCTCCGCGGACGAAGTTGCGGGCAACATTTAATCTTTTTATGAGGCAACCTCTAAGTTACGATCCAGCCACAACTTCGCGCGAGCGACGGAGTGGCGAACGGCGGCTAAAGGAGTAAGCGAGATATTGCGCTTGAACCTTCCGCTCCTACCTATGGGCAATCAATCAATTACTTCATAAATTACATTATAATTGCATCGCAAACAGTATACTCTTAGCCATGTGACACGAGGTTTGTCTAGTGTATGTTTACAATATTACAAAACGTCCCGATCGCGTTTACGTTTCCAGATATAATGATGGCTGCGTTCGAGATGTTTTTTTGCATTAAATAAAAGCAAATTAACACTGGAGCCTCTGATAGCAGTCGGTATGTCCTTTTTCTTTCGTATTTAACCGATAAAATCCATCGTATTTATATTGTTAAAGTGAATCCACTCGTGTGCGTGGAAAATGGTGATAGTGAGATAACTTAATCGCCTGTCCGCCGGAGTGGCGGCTTAATAGAGAGGAGTGGCTGAACAGTGGCATTTGATAGAAACTGGTGGCAAATATTTGTTGGGTTGAAATATTACATTTATTTGTTTTTATTTCGAAACACAAGCAGAACCCACTGACATTAAACGAGAATTGAGAGAGAATCACTACATAAAGCATAGTTCACTTAGAACTGGCACACGTTTATCATCAAATAAAATAAAAATATGGTTCAACATATAAAAAACTGACAATCACAACTTAATGTCAATATGTTGAAGACTCGATGCTAGAAATTCGGTTGACCTGACTTTTTGCGTTTATAAGTTACTAGACGTGCCCGCGGCTTCGCTCGCGTAAATGAAATATGTTATGTACTTCCTATTGTAACACTTGAACATGTAATTTGTTTTTTTTTTATTATATATACTTAATGAAAAAAGGAAACTGTCATTGCAAGTTAAATAAAAGCTTTTTAAAAGGAAACTGCGTTTAGTCCTCATATTTGTATTTCCGAAATAAAATTAATTATAAGCAAAAGGGATTCAACACATTTTATATTTGTATACTTACATGGACTGGAGAGTAATACATACATGTACAAATGTTACTCAAAGCAAATCTAAGCCTAGCAAAGCTTAATAAACAAAAGTAAAAATAATAACCATTAATAGGCAGTGCCGCTTCAGTAACAGACAAATCCGTGGGAAAAGAATCCTCTGAAAATAGGGAACAATCTAGATCTTCTCGAGAAATAAGCAGTAAGGGTCAGAGTATAGCAAAGCTGGACCGATTTTAGGACTAATTTTTTTTTGTTGGTTTGGGCTTAAATTAGATTGAATCTAGTAGATTACGCTAAAATAAGCATATTTTATTCTTTCAACTTTTTCTCTCAGATCGATATTTACCGAGATATTGGGGTTCAAATGCATAAACATATTTTGATGTAGGTACGTAATAATAGTAGACTATTTATGAGGGTCATGTAAGCAAGCGTTTTGACGCTCCGCTCGCTACGCTCGCTCCGCTATACATGGTCACAAAACAAACCTAACCTAACCTACAGTTTTCGGTTTTCAACCCATGTACCATATTTTCAGACAGCATTTTTACCTTAAAAACCCCTATATCTCGGTAAATATTGATCTGAGAGAAAAAGTTTACATAACAAAACATGCTTATTATAGGATGTTTTAAAGGATACTTTAATAAAAATGAGGTGTTATATTGACATAAATTTCACGACACCGAAATTTTTCTAAGTCCCAAAACTGGCCCACCTTTCCTATACCGCAACCCCTGAGGTGTTACTAACCCAACATTATCGCATCGCATTCTACGCACCGAGATGCAGAACAATGAGTACATTGCCTTGCAAGGATATTTTTCTTGTGTTTATAATAATACATAATCTGTTAAATTCAAACAAAAATTAAACATGCCATCGCCATTCCTCCATCTCCCGAAACCGTGGTGGTCAATCTGAATAAAACCGTGATGGTCGATCAATCAAAATACAAATTAATAACATAATCACTTAATACTACGAGGGCTGTTCCGAAAATAGTTAGTCAACGGCGTACTATTAATTGTATTCGTTTAATTTTACTGTAGCCTAAAGGCAAATTTCATTACGAACTCTTTCGCGTAAGAGTCACTGGCCAGTGACATTCAGTTATTTTTTTATGAAATCAGAAAAAAAACATGTCTGTCACTTTTTGTTCGCAAAAATGGAGCTAACGCGGGAAGCATTTCGTGCTATGATATATTATGATTATAAACGAGGGTTAACTTACAAGGATTCTCATGAAAATTTAACTAGTGTTTTTGGGGCCTTATCCCCATCTGTTGCCACTGTCAGTTACTGGTTCCGTGAATTTAAGCGTGGGCGGAGCGACATCAAAGATGAGCCTAGACCGGGGCGACCGCCAACGGCAGTCACTCTAGAAAATGTTATCAAGGTGGAATGGCTAATCAAGGAATCTCGAAACATTACCCACCGAGAGATTCAGGACGAACTGAATATTGGATCCCGGGCAGTTTCTACCATTTTGCATGACCACCTTCAAGTTCGGAAGGTTTCGTCTCGATGGATACCACATTTTCTCACACAGGAGCAAAAAGACATACGTGTCGATTGGTGCAAATTTATGCTAAAAAAATTTGATAATGGTAATTCACAACAAGTGAGCTACATTGTGACATCCGACGAATCTTGTATATATAGCTACGACCCATTTACAAAACAGCAATCAACACAATGGGTCTTTGAAGAAGATGATTTACCTACTAAAGTAGTTCGCGGTCGAAGCGTCAACAAAAAAATGGTTGCTGTTTTTTTTCGACGTAGTGGACCTGTAGCCGTAATTCCACTTGAAGATCGGAAAACAGTTACCAGCCAATGGTACACTGAAGTTTGCTTACCACAGGCCTTCCAGGAGCTGAACGTCAGTCGTCCAAGTACTGGAGCTCGGGGCATCATTTTTCATCAAGATAATGCTCCGGCCCACACGGCTGCCAGAACCACGGAATATATTAGCAAATCAGGAGTGCAATTGCTACCACACCCTGCATACAGCCCTGACCTGGCTCCGTGCGATTTTTTTCTGTTCCCCACGTTAAAAAAATCATTACGTGGGCGACGATTTTCGACGGCGGATGAAGCAGTGGACGAATTCAGGCGACTTTTTTTTGACCTTCCGCAAGAACAGTTTTTCTCCTGTTTTGAAAGTTGGTTCAGTCGTATGCATAAGTGCATAAAGGCAGCAGGGGAATACTTTGAAAAGTTGTAAATAAAGTTTTATTATATTCCTTATAGTTTTTGTTTAACTAAAAAATTTCGGAACAGCCCTCGTATTGTTCTCGGCATTTTCATAACACTTTTTGCTTATTGCACAGAAAATTCGCTGACAATGACAATGCCGATGACATTTAGTTTGACAGAGAAAACAACATACGTCAAGCAAAGTGCGTAGTCATTACATTTCGAGTAAAAAACTTCGATATAACGGCGTACCAACATGACGCCAAAATTTTTGGCTACTTAAACTTAAGTCCTATAGCGAAAAGAAACTTTAGGCTACTTGAACCTGAGCCATAAGAGCGAGCAGAACCGAGTATCGCCGGAAATGGTCGACGGTCGCGAAATGAAGAATTTTATGAAGATTTCTTTAGCCGATTGTGAAGGTAATACGTAGTGAAAACGGTATTTTTTACGCTCTTATTCCATTCTCATATTTAGACAATAGATTTGAATAGTTTTTTCTGCGGTAACGTGCATCGTATTGGAGAAACGTGATCTAAAAGAACGTCGAGTTTTGTAAGGCGCCATCTCGCTTCCTCCCTAGTGCGTTATCCCGTTCTGGCATTTTCAATTTTATTATATAGATTGGTGATGGAAGGTTGAACGACGAAAATGTATTGTGAACAAATACACGGAAAATCCCTCTTGGTCTGGGTCAATGGTTGCTAAATCATTAAATTTCCCGAAAACTACTGTTTGTAGGGTCATAAAAAATACAAGGATTCTCTGGCCTTCGATAGAAAGTCTCAAATCAACCGACGGTCTGGTACACCGGATAAAACTTTGGAGAAGAAGGTTTTAAGGTCAGTGGCACAGAATCCAGGGCTGTCGGATTATGATTTAGCTCGAAAAAAAAAAAACCGCAGTACTATGAGACGGATTCCCCTTCGAGCAGGGTATAAGAGCTATCAGTCGTGCCGTGCATGCGCTTGCGTTCGGTCGCCGTCGCTGCAAGTGATATGTAATGATGGCCTCTAACGTGGTTAAATGTGCGAATTGTAATGTGGTTATTAATGAGCTTCTTGCTTTTGTTAGCAATAAGATATCTGTGATGGACGATGAAAGTTTAAGTAAAATATGTTTGAGTGCTTTCTCTGACAGTGATATTGTCGCCGCAAAGAATCTGTTGTTTGATTCTGTGTCGACAAACAAGCGGAAAATAACGCGGAAAAATGATGGAAAGAAACTGCGAGACATTGATGACATCATCCGTTTAATAAGAGGCATAAATTCTGAGGAATTACCAGTGTTTGTTGCAAAATATCTTGAAAAACTACCTCCCGTCTTGTTCGATCATGTCGACGTAACTCGGCTTTTAAAAGATATAGTAAAGCTGCAGCAGGACATGATGAAAATTAAAGAGAAGTATACCACTTTAGACCAGCTCAATGCGGTGAAGTGTGAAGTGGAGGCACTTAAAAATGCGTCCATAATTAATAAGTACGGGTGCAATGTAAACACAAAGCGCGGTGCCTGTATGATGGATAGTTTCGAATATGCGAGTGGACCGATGGGGCTGGGCCCTACATGTAATGATAGCACTATCCAAGGCAGTCAGGAACATCATACTTCGTCTCCAGAAATGGTATATCGTAACATTCAAAAGAACTCTCAAGCCATACGAGTAAATGAATGTAATGACTGTTTACAAGTGGACGGTAGCGATACGCCGGCGCCGCAACCGTTATCTATGAGTCATGCGAGTCAGCCGAGCGGCGTGCAGCTGAGTGCGGCCGGACAAGTACCTGTACCTTTACCGATACAGCAGCGTTCGCTTGCGATTACTAAGGAATGCCCTAGTATGGAGCACTCATTATTGCAAATAAATAATAATGATGATGTTATTATATCCAAACCAAAGACTATGGCTAGCGTTGTTCGGGAGGGTGAATGGAAGTTACAGCCACAACCTGATGAATGGATACTTGTGCAGAGGCGAAAGCTTTGTAATCGTTTTATTGGACAGCGGGGGAAAGCAAATTTAGACCCGGAGACGAAATTTAGAGCTGCGGAATCTATGATCCCGCTTTATATCTATAATGTAGCTAAAGATTTGTCTGAACAGGATATTTGTAGCTACATAAAAAAGAAGTCAAACTGTTTAGTTAAAGTGGTTAAAATGAACATGAAAATAGAAAAGGATTATGATTCTTACAAGATATTTGTACCTAAAGATAAAACTGAAATTTTTTTGAGCGATGATTTTTGGCCCAAAGGAATAGTCTACCGTCGATTTATCGACTTTAGAAAGCGTGAAAAAAGTGAAGGCTCGATCAAACAATCTGCATAATGAATAGCAACCTTATTAGTTTCAATTGCAAAAATATAATTCGATCTGTGGACTGTGTTCGAAGCCTGTGTCGCTCGGCAGACATTGTTGCGCTACAAGAGACGTGGTTACTGCCCCACGACCTGGCCTTCCTGGGGACTATCGACGACGGCTTTGCCTTTACGGGCACCTCTGCTGTCGATACTTCGGCGGGGGTCCTGCGTGGGAGGCCCTACGGTGGAGTGGCACTACTGTGGAGAAAGTCTACGTTTTCTAATGTTACGGTAGTAAAGTGTATTAGTGTACGTCTAGCCGCGATAAAAATTGAGCTCAGTGATCGGTGCTTTTTAGTTTTCTCTGTTTACATGCCTACTGATTCAAGTGAAAATCTAGTGGAGTTTACGGATTGTCTCAGTGAAATATCGGCTATAATTGAAACTCAGAATGCGGATTCGGTATTTATGTTAGGGGACTTTAACGCACATCCCGGTGAGTTATTTGCAAGAGAACTTTTATCTTTCTGTGATGAACAGGTGTGGACTTGTATAGATTTAGAAATGATGCCCTCTGATAGCTATACATTCGTGAGTGACGCACACGGGTGCCGCCGCTGGCTCGATCACTGCTTAGTTACTAGCTCAGCGCAACCATCAATACATGCTTGCTCAGTGTTATATAACACGTACTGGTCCGATCACTATCCTATATGCATAGAGTGTAATTTTAATATCTTGAAGCCAAAAATACTTGTTAACAATAAATGTATAAATAAAGTTGTTTGGGGGGAGCGTGATATATCTCAGATTGATAAGTATCATAACATCTGTCACGCAAATTTACGAGAAATTGATTTTCCTGTAGAATTTAGTGAGTGCAGTGATAAATTGTGTTGTGATAAAAGTCATAGAAAAGTATTAGACACAATGTACGAGGAGATTATTTGTACACTGTCTAAGGCTGCGGAGTGTTGCTATAATACAAATATAAATTGTAAACGTAAAAATGTCACTGGGTGGAATAGACACGTGCGCGGCGCTCACGAGAGGTCGCGGCTTTGTTTTGGGAACTGGTTAGTTCAGGGTAAGCCAAAGTCTGGCCCCGTATATAAGGAGATGTGTGAGTCCAGGCGCTTATTTAAATTAAAATTAAAGTGGTGCCAGAATAATCAACAACAAATAAAGATGGACATCATTGCTGAACAACACTCAAATAAAAAGTTCGGTCAGTTCTGGAAAACCTCGAACCGTTTAAATCCAAGTCCGAGCCTCCCTGTGAGCGTGGCGGGAGTGTGCGATCCCGTCGGCATAGCCAATGTTTTCCGCTCTCATTTTTGTGTCAAATCTCCACTGGGGTTGGCGGCGCGGGAGGTGCCCGATGCTGGGACTGTCAGTGGGGATCGTAGTGTGAAATTTACCGCGAAGGAAGTGAATGCAGTCATTAAGGGAATGGTGCGTGGCAAGTCGCCGGGCCATGACAACCTCAGCATCGAGCACCTGCAGCACGCTGGAGTACATCTACCTAGGGTGTTGTCCATGTTTTTTAGTTTGTGTTTAGGCCACTCATACCTACCTAAAAACTTGATGCGTACTATTGTCGTTCCTATAATTAAGAACAAAACTGGTGACTCTTCTGATGTTAAAAATTATAGACCGATTTCACTAGCCACGGTCATTGCCAAGGTGCTTGACAGTCTCCTTGGTAAGCATCTGGATAAGCACATTAAACTCCACGATGCGCAGTTTGGCTTTAGACCAAATCTTTCTTGCGAAAGTGCTGTCCTGTGTCTCAAGGAGACTGTGAAGTACTACACCAATAGAAAAACGCCAGTGTACGCTGTTTTCCTTGACTTGTCAAAAGCCTTTGACCTTGTTTCATACGACGTACTCTGGGGGAAATTAAATACTGAAACAGGCGTACCTAAAGAAGTGACATCCTTGTTTATGCACTGGTATAATAATCAGAGCAACTGTGTAAGATGGGCACGCTCTTTCTCTGATGAGTACGGGTTGGAGTGCGGGGTGAGGCAGGGGGGGATGACGTCTCCCACGCTCTTCAACCTGTACGTCGACGCGCTGATCAGGGAGCTCAGTGGCACCGGTATCGGCTGCCATATAAATGGAGTCTGTGTCAATAACATTAGTTACGCAGATGACATGGTGCTGCTGAGCCCCTCGAGCGGTGCACTGAAGAAACTGCTCAGTATTTGCGAGTCCTATGCGGTGGCCAATGGACTCAGGTACAACGCTCAAAAGAGCGAGTTTATGATGTTCAAACCAGACAACATCCGTTATACTGATGCTCCTGAGTTGTTACTTACTGGTGTAAAATTGCAAAGAGTAGAAAAGTTTAAGTACCTGGGTCACTGGATCACCGCGGATCAAAAAGACAATGTGGATATTGAGAGGGAGCGCAGGGCGCTGTCTGTCCGATGCAACATGTTGGCCCGTAGGTTTGCAAAATGTTCTGAGCCAGTAAAAGTCACGCTATTTAAAGCATACTGCCAGTCATTCTATACATGCAGCCTATGGGTTAACTATACGCAGAAGGCATACAGCGACCTGCGAGTTCAATATAACAACGCGTATAGAGCGTTGTTGCGGCTGCCGCGCTATTGCAGCGCTTCCGCGATGTTTGCGGAGACAAATACGGCTGGTTTCGCCGCCATCATGCGCGCGCGCAGCGCCTCTATGCTGCGGCGCGTGCGCGACAGCTGCAACACGCTCCTGCGCGCTGTTGTTGTCGAACGATGGGACTCGCCAGTGCTGAAGCGGTGGATTGGGCTCCATGCCTATAAATAATGCTGTACTTTGTCTTCTGTGTTTGTAGTTTTAACGTTTTATTATCTAACACTAGTTTTAAGTCTGCACAACCTAACAAAATATGGATCTTTGGTCTGAAATAAATTATTATTATTATTATTATTATTATAGAGCAATAAAGCAGCCAAATCGAACCGTCAAAAAGAACAATAAAGCTAAAACACGAGCTCGTCTGCTGTATGACAAAGTTGTAACTAAATTCAAAGGCTGCCTCTTGTTGGATCATGACACATACGTAAAGCGTCTTTAACCAACTACCAGGTTCTAAGTTTTACAAGGCCGACGCTAGAGGGAATGTTGACGAAAAATACACGTTTCACAAACTCGAGAATTAAAAAAAAAACATACGATTTGGCAGGTTATACGTAGTTGCGGTCTTAAGACTAAAGTTTTCGTCACTGCGCCATAAACGACATCAGATGTTTATGAGAAAGAGTGCCTGCAGAGACGAATTTTGTCTTTCATTCGAAGCCACAATGGTCCAGTCAAATTTTGGACCGATTTGGCTAGCTGCCATTATTCAAAAAAGGTTTTGAAGTGGTATGCTGCAAATCACATTGATTTCATACCAAAAGAGCTGAACCCACCCAAGTGTCCCCAGTTTCGACCAATTGAAAACTACTGGGCAATAATAGGGAAATTAAATAAAACTGGCAAAATAGTCCAAGACATCAACTCGGTGCGGTCCACATGGAATCAACAGGCAAAAAAGGTGGACGGAGGTCCTGTTCAGAAGATGATGAATACTATTTCCAGAAGAGTCCGTAATTTTGTGAATGAATGTAGTAAATGATTGAATTTTATGTGAAACGCCAAAATTGAATAAATAATCTTTTATATTGTTTCATTAAAAACCTTGTTTTTCTTTTTATAAAAAAAATATATGCCTTCCATCGTGTTCCAATTCTATATGAACTATGCTTTAGTATAAAACAAAATCGCTTGCTCTGTCCCTATGTCCCTTTGTATGCTTAAATCTTTAAAACTACGCAACGGATTTCGATGCGGTTTTTTTAATAGATAGAGTGATTCAAGAAGAAGGTTTATATGTGTAATAATACATGCATAATTTATCAGCATTGCACCCGTGCGAAGCCGGGGCGGGTCGCTAGTATAATATAAGAGAGACTGCAATGACAATACAGAACGCATAGGTCAAACGACAGACTGTTTATAATTAGGTACTTCAAGTTTAAGAATGACGCTGTTTAACGGAGTAGGTAACCTATTGAAATCTAAGCAAAACCTCACCTTGAGTAGCGCTTAGTAATTACTCCTTGGTACCATGAAACGGTATATTTTTCGTTCCTTTGTACCAAAATATTTAATTAGTAGTTTCGTCAAATTTCAATGCAAACGAGTCCGTCAACGCAATTCAATGCCAGGCTATTGTATTCCGATAATCGTCTATTATTATAGACTCCAATACTGATGACCGTGCATGTGAGACTGTACTGTAATATGATCTTTATTGTATTCCTTTAAGACTATGTTTTGTAACAAGGGAAGCAATAAAGAAACAAGCGGAAGTGCGAGCCTACACATATAGTTTATCAAGCCAGGATTTGGCTTAAAGCCAAGTTAATTCTTATGGTGTTTTGATCTCCAACTGCATTTTGAGAAGTAAATTTATAGTCGTTCAGTTGCTTTATTTTGGAACGTAACGTAAAATTAATGAGGACAGTAACTTGGCAAGATTTCACCCTTTTTGTAAGGAGAAATTACCGTTTCCCACTGAGATTCCGTATGTGTAATGTATTGTTCTCAAGTTTATGTGTATCTCTTACACCTCAACTGTATTTTTTTTCCCTCCGATAAAATCTCGGTCAAATCTTGTTCAATAGGTGCTGAGTAACATTAATATCCACAGCAGCTGAGTAGGTCATTATACTTTACTACAAAACACAGACAGAAATGAATAGCGCGTAATAATATGAGATATCGCCAGACAAAGTAGTATGGACAGGCTTTTACCAAGACCAAGTCGAATAAGAAAGAACTGATTGGATTTTCTTTGAAAGGGCTTTTAACCAAACATCGTTGGATCTATTCATGGATGTCAGAACGTATTCAGGGCTTCATTCATCGAATTCAATTGGTTTATTCGAATAAAAGTTTCGTCACGTATCGTTATCACCTACTTACATACATCGGGCCGCCGAGCATCGTAATAGAAATATAGTTCGTCCATTGACAGTTAAAGTGGCTTGAGTTTAGTATTCGGAGTCGGTTTGACTGTGTTCAAGCTGCAGTGCTGCTAGAATGCTAAGTTCCTTGTGGCAGCCATATTTCTGAACGCGGCTAAGTTGAAAAGACTAGTTATAATCCAGTAGACAACGGTTCTCGTAGGAAAGGCAACTTTAGAACATTCGTCTAAATTTGTCTTTTCTAAGAATAAGATCATCTGGTCAATTGTTGGTTCCTGTAAACCCAAATAAAACGCAAGTTCAGATTTTGGAAGCGTCAACGCAATTGACGTGTGAAAGCGCAAAAGGAATAGACATAACTAAACGTGACCCTTTTTCAAAGATTACAAGGAACCAATCACTGTAAAAGGTCTCTAAACTTTATACAGCGGCTATTTACATATAAGCATTTTGTGTTTTACTTTCATAACCCTTAGTTGACATACAATTTCTAGTTAAAGACCGGTTTTTCCCGACAGCGGCCGTCCGGCATTTAAGTTTTTGCATGACAAAAGGGGACCGTCAAACATGTCGGAATAGAAGAGGTTTTCACCGTGTGACGTTTCATTTCCTCGCAGTTTTCAGTACAAGCGTCAACTTGTTTTGTAAAAGACTAACGTAGCAGTGAAACCTATGGACATGTTTGTGGCCTTTTAGCTCGAACAGTGTTTGCGAAAACTTCGATAGGTGGCTTTTACGTTTGGATGTTATTTGTTCTTTAGTTTGTTTTAGTTTCTCGGTGGGTTTAACTGTTCGTTTTAAAGCGAATGTAAACTACTTCTGAAATCGATTAGTATTGTACATATATGAGGTGTGTAAACTTTGGTAGGTTAAATATTTCACGTAAGTATATTTTTTTTAGTATCATAATCATGGTCATATTTTTAGGTTTCTCTATAGTTTGTGTTTACAGTTAACTTTAATAGTACTGGAAATAATAGAAACTCTTTCTGGTAACCAATTTTAATAATACGGAGATAATTAACTAGGGTACGTCAAGGGCTTTCTGCGAAATTAAGTCTCCGTCAATTTGATCCTGAAACATTTAAACGGTGCTATTAAATGTAATTGTCCCGCTTGACTTTTGTTTTAGGTTAATGGTTATGGAGACTGCTCGAAAAGTACAGTTAGCAGGAATTGCTGGATTAAAATCAAATACAAACAAACATTGGTCAGTTACAGCTAAATACGACTTGACCGTTTATAAATATTATAATGGTTATAATAATGAACCTACGATAGATTGAATACAAACAAAACCGAATAATATGAAGAAATTTTTGCAAACGAAAAAGAACTTCAAATACTTACCAAATTAGTAAATGTTGTAACCTTGATTGAAGGTTTATTTATTTCAAACTAACGTGCTTCTTCATATTGTTGAAGTTCTTTTTCGTTTGCAAGAAACATGACAACACAACGTGATATTTACTTTTCTTACATAGCAATTAACTCGCAGGTACTCGTCGTTCTATAGGACGAAGAGGCTTTTCAATTTACAGAGTATTAGTCTTGTAGTGCTCAGGGTTCATATGAAAGCAATATTATGTCTGTTGCCAGAGGCACCACTCTATAGTTCTGTTTGTGTTCACCCCGCTCATTATTTCTCTATCTACCCTTCGTCTGGTACCTACGGGGTAATGCACAGGTGAGCCGTGATACCTTTTTAATCTCTACCTTTTTCACGTACAATTCAAGCACAGCGTTCCTTTTGTTATTTAAAACACCCCTTTTCTTCAATTTCAGAAGCGTTCTTGGAATTTTTATCGCGCAATTGTGGTAGCGCGTCACGTTCAAAGTGAAATTGCTATAATGCGATACAAAGTGCGTTAGAAGGTTAAAAGCCTCTTCGCGGTATTGATGAGCTGTCAAATCCTTTTCAATAACAAAAAGCAATATCTGAAAGCTTTTGACAGAAATCACATACTCTTTTTCACGTGAACTTCACCTATCTGTCTCACCGATCGCGCCCGAAATACCTCTCACAGAGTCGCTATCGGCCGGAAAGTGTTCCCAGCTCGTCCCTTTATCGCAACACGTCTATCATTATATTATACCGTCTCTGAGGACCTTGAGATGATGAACAGACCAAAGCACAATAGAGAATATCACGCCCCGTCGTGCTTCGTTTGATACGACTTGGAGAGTGAGTCTACTATTTTAACGTGGCAGAAAGCTAAAATGTTGCGTACAAATAAAGTGTTTTATTTATGATAAAAAATAAATTACTGATACTTTTGCCTAATAGGCAAATCCCGGTTGGAACATAAATATTTTCTTTTGATTGAGGTTTTAGATCACTTATATTGACCTATGCCATTCGCTCTCTTTACATGCATCCTTTTCATCCTACAATAATACCACGGCTAGCCTGTAGAATTATAAAGAGTGTATCTATTTTATCTGTCTTAATATTTATTGTATATTCTCATCCAAACGAATATGTAAATATGATTGGCGTTAAACTTTAAACACATTCAAACCTGCCTCACAAGACTTTAGCACGTTTTTAGCGAATCAAGTCCGCCGCGACGCCGACGCTTCGAACGAAGCACGACTGACATAGCTATGATATGAATACAAACCGACTGTATTGTGCGATGAAAAGGGATTCTGCCATTCAATATTTCGCGAAATAGTAGTGAAACTGAAAAGGTTGCCAAAACAATACGCAAGAGTTTAACACGCAAGTGCGTAGTCAAATGCAGGATACAATTACATAAAATAAAATGTTTATTATAGCTGACCTTATAAAAAAATACTTTTACCCTTTGCTAGCTAGTTCAGTTTTGCATGTCATAAAGTCGAGAGGTCAAAACTAGTCCATTAGAACATAAGTGCTACAAAATTAAGAGCACTTTTAAAAGTATTACTATTCTAATGAGTCGTCAGTCGTCACACCAATGTGAATTTTATTTCAATTCAAAAGTTTTTAATCTACCAGGGGAGTATTACATTTTAAACATTTACCTAGGGGTTCAACTTTCAAGATCTCGCCGTCTTTTCTCGACACAGTCTTGTTTAATCCTAAACCCCAGAGGAGCGTCTGGTCTTAGCTTTTCTTTTTCTACGTCTGCTTAATTTGCATTAGAATTTTCGTTGGTGTACCTATTTGACAAATACTTATCTTACGAAGACAGTGTTAAAGACCATTTAACACCAACCACCAACCAACCACCAATTATTGACCAATTATTTGTTTGCGAAAAAGGAAAGCACCCAAATGTGTTTCCGATAAATCATATGTAATAGATGTACCCATATCTTTTGAATACATTTCGCTAAGGGTTACGTTTACGTAATGTATCTTCGATGCTTTTACTACCACGCTTCTTCTTAACCCGGCGATTTAGCGATCGGTTATAAACAGCAGTGTTTTGTCAACAAAAAGCGAAACGTGTGTTTTGTGTATTTCACGTTTACTGTTTTGAATATAAATCCTCGGTGGTAGTAGCGGAATGTTTCCCAAGGACCATTATGTTTCGGTCACTGAATCCATTCCGGGGCTAGTGTTGAAGTAAACAAGTGTTTTGTTTTGCTGGCGCTGTCAAACTTTGGGAAACAGTCGTGTTTTAGAAGCAGTTTTCAAAGTAGTGCTTCCGTACCAACGGGCACTGAAACTAACTATAATTTATGTATCTTACATGCTGCAGGTAGTTCTATTGAATTACGTACACTGGTCATCGTATAAATCTATACCACGACACTTTGGCCGTGTTAATACAGGACAAGCATTTAATGGTGAACAAAGAAACTATGACGAAGCGTCAGATATTATAAGAGTGCAGCCGTGTGTGTGCGGTTCACCGTGGCGTCACCGAAAGGTTTCACCGGAAGACCAGCGCTGGTTCCCGGGCCAGCATTTATGCTGAGGTGTGACCTTTTCGTGGCATACACAACAACGATTTTATTTTATTTATTTGTAATATTTCTTGTCCACTTTGTGTATGTTAACGAATAAATTTTTATTCTATTCTATTCTATATTTCTGCAGTATAATGCCAATGCAAACATATCCTACATTATGATTCTATATTGTAACTAAATGGGAACATAAGCGTTGTAGTCAGCAACGAAGAAAGCCAATAAGAGTCATGTAGGTAGGATCTCGCATTCTAAAGGTTTTTAAGGACGCGGACGATTCCTCTCCAGTCGCACACAACGTACAAAAAAGATTGATGATGATTACAGTGACGATAAAATGCTAAATAAATTCGTAAAAATTAAATTTCTATACTTGAATACGTAAGGGTCAATTGTATTGGCCCTTACGCATTCGAAGGAAAACCCACAAACACCAATGACGTAAACTTACTCGTCAATGATCGATTGTTTGCGTACGCGCTTTCACCGCTTTCTCTCGGTTCAGGGGTTGGCTGCGGTTTGTGTACCGATCATAACGCTTTATGGAATATAATTGAAGGTTACTCGTGATCGTGAAAATGAATCAAAACATCGATCGAAAGTCTAATCGTAACGTACGAAGCAGTAGAAATAGAATCAATGAAATTAGAACGATACTCCTTCAACATCATCCTCGTTTGGAGTTTGATCATGGTCACGATCAGCAAAGTATTGTGGTTGCGCTCAAGTCACGAATCGCGTAACTTATAGGGCTGGTGGAATGTTAACCTAATTTAGAAGTGTCTGACGGATGAAGTCTACTCTCGCATATTCTAGTGGTGAACTGTTCTGTTCTCATCAATGAATAATAGGTTTCTCCAGTATGTACATATCTGTTAATAATTTACATCGTTGCGGGTCGGGTCTCGAGTGAGTATCGGAAATACTCATCGGGTAGGGCTGAATAGGCAGGCGTTTAATTTTAGATAAGTGTTCCACTCCAACCTATATATTTCAGGCATCGATGCACTAGGTTTATACCAACGGGTGTAGATACTTTAAGGTAGTACCCGCACTAGGTAGCAGACCATTTTTATTGATATGATGACGTATTATTTTATTGGGTAAATTTGTCTGTGATTCATTGAATTCTAGCGATTTGCCTACCTGCTTTTGCACTAGAAAATGCATTAGTGTCTTCTGGAAGCAATCAGGCAATAATAACAACAAAAACAATAAAGATCACAGAGAAGGGTATTGCTTATTCGTTTCATTTTACCTAGCGGTTAGTTTATGTACATCTTTAAAAATAACTTAACCACTTTTGCATTTTTGTACTGTAAAATCGTAGGCATATTTGCGTAAATCGTTCACACATCGACTTTTTTCCAAGAAAAATATTTCTGGCCCTATCTGCGCCTTAGACTTTTCGAATGATTCAAAAGTGAAACATGAAAGAGATAAAGAAAATATTACACTTTTACCTGCGTTATCTGATTTATTTTGCTTTTAGTCAGAAAATGGTCTACCACCAAGCCGTAACTTAGTCCAAATGCTTTTTAGGCACCGTCTTAATCGCATTTATTCTCACTTCGCAACGCGCGTGTCAAACTTACATTACATAAGACAATTTATCGATGCTATTAGCTTGGTTTCTTAAAAAAGTTACCATTGCACAAGCTCTTACTTACCGGACAACCAGTATTCCAGTATTGTTTCTCGGCAACCGGTCGTAGATAATCGCGTTTTATAGCACTCAGCGTAAGACCTACCTGGGTGCTAATTCGAGTGTACCTACTTTGAGATTTCACCAAATAAGCGATGTCTCAGGTATATCAATATCACCTTTAACTGTAATTCGAGCTGCATAATGTGACATTTCACGTTATTACCCTATTGTATGCGTATACTGCGCTACGTAGTTTGTGTTGTGCCTGATATCTATGGCGTCCCATATGAATGACGCGCTAACTTAACGCGACCGGGCTGGCGACATGGCGGTATTCTAGGTATATCGACACTTCGGAGATCTTCCCCAGGTATCAGACAAATACATATGCAATTAGGGACCTGGTTACTTATTTTGGTTTATTATCGATCGTAAACACGGCGGGGCTGAATTGAAACTGCGACTTCTCTTTATAAATGGCACTATCTTCCGCAAAGTTAACTGCATCCAACAATAGATGTGTTTTGTACGCAACATGTAACAATTGTATCTGTTGTTGAACTATTTAAGTAGGAAAAAGCTAGTTTTTTTTTGTGGTAGAATACTGCTGTTTCAATGATCCAAGAATGCAATAAATAATGAATACTTGTTATCAGTGTTTTCGAAAGCAATACATATTATTCATGTATGATCTATAATTTTAATGATACATGTGACACATTCTTCATAAATGATTCGCTTTGTGGTTTATCTCCAAAAGGAGGCTCGCAAAGGATTTCCTGCATAATTGCTGTAAATAATTGGTACAAACCGCTTACGACAAAGCTTACCAATGTATAAATACGGTAAGTGACATTAAATGAATAAATAAATAATAAATAAATAAATATCGGACAACCTCACACAAATCGATCTAGACCCAAGTTAAGCTCAAGAAGGGTTGTGTTATGCGTACTAAACGACGATATACATACTTAATTACATAGAACAACCATGACCCAAGCACAAATATTTGAGGTCATCACACAAATATTCGAACCCGGGACCGCCGGCTCAGTAGGCAGGTGTCTACAAACTGCGCCAAACGCGTCGTCAACTTGCGTCGTCGGCTTATCGTAAATGTATGAATCACTTCATTCATACATTTACGATAACTCGACTGTTAAGTTCCGTCGTGATTTTTATTAGTCATTCATCAGTCATTACACACAAAGAAACTTATAAAATCCTCCATTAGCACTTTGATTTTAAAATTGTATTACGCGCGAGTTAATATTTCAAAACTTATTGCGATTGATGCAAAAACATCTCGTATACTTGAGTTTGTTTCTGAAATCATTCATGCTCACCCTTGACTTAAGGGAAATGAAAGGAACGCGTGTCATTGTACCGTGAAGGACGGGTTTTGGGATAATTCTGAGTATAATCTACACCAGACACTAATGAGTATAATAGACCGAGCGAACAAATCATCTCTTTTCTTGGTTGGCCAAAAATCCTTTAGTACGTCCAAATTCCAGTTGATCTGATTGAAAAATTCAAATTGTCAAAGTGAAATATTGTGAGCAGGTTCGATAATCATACAGATTTGATCAATCGAAATTTTTAAAAAAGATGGGGGCGTCGTGGGGGTTGAAAATGTGAAAATTACAACATATTTCAGCCATTTAAAAAAATGTTTACGGGGCCACTAGTCTAGTCTAAAACTAATTTACTGGTAGGTTTTGGTTCTTGTTTATTGACGTCGATTGTTTTGTAAGAATTCGTTTCGTTGTTAGGTTTATGTTTATTTTATGTAGATATATTACTCTTATTGAATATCTCGACAAGAAAGAAATACAAATACGGAAAATTTTAAAATTCTATCTTCGTCCTCCGGGTAGGCAAGCACTTGTGACTCCTCTGGTGTTGCAGGTGTTTATGGGCGACGGTTATCGCTTTCCATCAGGCGATACGTTTGCTCGTTTGCCCCCTATGACATAAAAAAAAAAATAAAAAAAAATTACAATAGAGGTAAACAACAGGCGGAATTATCGCTAAAGAGCGTTCCCTTCCAGAAAACCTGGGTAGTGGATATTTTAAAAGAACAGAAATGAGCAGTTGTGTTACTCAATTGTAAAAAAAAACTACCGATCTTAAACCTTTACCGCATACGAAGCCATATATGGCAGATATGAACTTGGACCTTATTGGCACAGGTCAAGGTTCAAATTCAAACAACTATTTTTTTTCTATATGCGGTAAAGGGTTAATTTAAACTCTAGGCACTAATAAGAAAGCGTTAATTTGACAGCTCGTTATCTTACCTGTCATTTTATTCACCTCGAAACATCGCAGCTTTGTGATGATGGCTAGGTCCCCCGACTTATCGTTTCAAAGGAAATTCCTCTACCCACGCAAAGCGAGGAATTCGCTTTAACAACGCCGTTTAAGATAATGCGGTTAACGTTATCTTGCGCGCTATGCCGGGGAATCTTCCTGCGTGGCACGACATTTTCACTTTTACGACAAAAAACGCCATTCAAACTTTCAGCATTTTTTCCACAGCAAATTTTTCGGCTCGCAACGAACCCTTAAGAGAGATGAAATGCTAATATAACCTGCTATTTGTCAACCGCTTCCGCGTAAAACGGCTTATTCATGTAAATTCTGTTTATCTCGTTATCGCGACCGCCAGCCCCTGAATACTTGTTCAAGCGCTAAATGTGACGTGCGAATGAATTTCGTCTCACCCTCTTATCGTATTAACTCGCCGACTCCATCAAAACATTGACCTTTAGCGGCTTAGATCGGACTCAACAGTCGCCTCTGCGCATCCGTTGTTATCATCCTCTATCATTGAACGATTGTCCTAATGCTCCGTGCGTATGCCGTGCCAGTATCTACGGAGCGCTCGCGCCGAACGGACGCGCGCGAACGTGACCGGACTACCGAACTTAATTAACCAACCAATGACGTGATCCTTCCCGATAGGAAGTCATTCCAACTGGTGTCCGATAAAAACGCGGCTTTGTGTTTACTTTTTTATTCCGATGCTCTATAGTATTTTTTCCGCTAACCGGTTCGACCCGACAAAAGGTATCGCGTGCGACACTCAAATACAACTCCAGCTTGCAAATGTAAGCAGCGATCAGTGTTTGCGTGTGTGATTCCGCGTATGATCCCACAATGGGCGCGTGAGTGAAGGATTGCAGTGATACGGATTAACATGGCTGTGCTGTAAACAGTTCGCGTTCGCAGAAGTACTCCCGTTTGTACGGGCGCGGTGCAAGGAAGCGTCGGAATGTACGAAGTGTCGTGCGTGGCCGGCAACAAAGTAGACGCTGCTTACGCAGTCAAGAGCCTGTCCAACGTGATACCACCAGGCATGGGGCACGCAGTCTCGGTGCAACGCCACCATGCGCACTCCCAATCGTACAAACACAAGCCTGACCTGCCGCCGCCGGTCAGCAAGCCCGATGCCCTCAAATCCCA
The DNA here is from genome assembly GCA_947623375.1 of Apotomis capreana. Lineage (NCBI taxonomy): Eukaryota > Metazoa > Arthropoda > Insecta > Lepidoptera > Tortricidae > Apotomis > Apotomis capreana. The sequence continues at coordinate 9,666,464 of OX392520.1, forward strand.
CGTGATGAGGCTCCTCAAACGATCCAAGAGCCACACCCCCGCTACAAGGGCGGCGGAGAACCAAGTAGATCCTCGCAGCAACTTCGTCGATCGCCGCACGGTGTTCGCCAGGCCTGTGACCGACGAGCAGCGTCGTCGTCGGAACTCTGCTGAGCGTAGACGGAGCGCTGACAAACGAGTGATGGTCACCATCGTCGACGGTCTCCCTGTGGTGGTCACCGGTCGCGACCAGGTCCCGCCGCCGCCGCAGCATCCACCGCCGGTCTCACATCACAGACATTCGCACAGGGATAAGGTATGAATAGCTGTAACTATAACATCAAGAACTAAACTAATTCCAAGAATAACTTCAACTTTTTGCGTATATACTCACGTAATGGATCGGTTTTATCGACAAAAAGTTCGAACAAATACCGCTGTTATTGGATTAGTAGGTATTGGACGTTTCGATCTGATCTAATTACCAGCAATGCAGACAGTTACAAACTACCTAACAAATTTACTGTAACCGATACGAGACGAAACTGCTTACGATTGTTCAGAAATTTTAATGGTTTATTACTTAATACGTCCAGCTATTAAAGGAACTATAGTCTAACAGCAGTAATTGTGTATATTTAAAAATATGACGTCAGTTTGCGTCATTAGAATCTTTTTATCTTAGTCAGCTTTGTGACTTACGCTGTTGAAGAGAATTGTTTAAGTTAGCCAGATAAAATGCCGTTGCGAAGGTCGACTTTACTAATAGAGTAAACGGACACGTCTGGTCTGATGATGTTTATTTTCTTTGTGGTTTCAATTGCAGTGTCAGGCGATATTAGTAAGCATTGTAGGGTAGATATCTACGTGAGTTTTATTAAAGTATTTCGTTTTAATTATCTTACATGTCTTATATACATTGATCATAAAGGCTGTGAAAAGTTCTAAGACAAATAATTTACACTCTCGATCAATGAGTTTTCCTTACTGACAAATTTTACGGGCTTGCAATAACACGTTAAAACAAATACCTCGTTTCCGAGTTAATTAATGAATTATACAAGACTCGCATAACTGAATGCACTAAGTTACATTAAATATACGACACAACTGTGAATAGTGTCAAGGGTCATTCGGTCCTCCATTTGAGTACAGTCGGCCAACTCGCAACTCGACTCGTTCTCATTTAATCAAGTTGATGATACCTAAAGTACAGTAATGTGATATTTCCTAGAGGAGACGGAGGTTTTCCAGCGTCCCATTTTATTTCCGCGTGAAATAAAATGCTGCCTGCCTGTCCAAGTGAAAAACTGCTCCCGTAATTTTCTTTACGTCGCTCTAGGCCGTAAGTGAGATTTTCTGCCCGCTATGAGTAAATCTCACTTCCTGGCCAAGGCAAGACGTAAAACTTTAGACAAACCACGGGCCGTAATTCGTAACGCCCCACATCGCATATTTATAGCACGAACACCTACGATTCTAAGTATGTAATGTAGGTACTATTACATATAGAGTTGGTAAAAAATATTTTTATTATGTTGAAAGTTCGCGTCGAAATGTAGCGAAATCACGTATTTAGATGAAATCGTTAAGAGTAAAAATGCTTTTGGAATATTAATGTTTCGATTCATATTCAGGGTGACGCCTATACTTATCTATTACAGATCTTTTGTAACGTGTTTTGGTTTAGTCAACATTTTCAGGGCAATAAATCTGAGTTATTATCTTTTGTTTTTGATAAATGATACACAAATCGTAATAGGGAACTAAGAGGTTCTTTCTGTATATTTTGGCGCTTTTCTTTTTATCAATCATTCGATAGGAACAATTTCTATTGTCATTAAACAAGTTAAGAACACCAGACAAATTGACTCAGAAATTTATTCCAAACAACAGGAAACAAAACAAATCTTAACGAATTAAGGTTAAACTACACATTCCAAAACACAAAGGAAAATTACCTTAATATCCCTAAAGCAGTTAAACAACAATAAAATGTGAACCAGTTTCGACATCGCAAAACGGTTATTAGTCACACTATCACTTTTGCCGCACCGGCCCGGTTCTAATGGCATCAAAATGCATTATATAGTTGCGTGTGATGAAAATATGCACTCGATCAGCTAAGGAAAGTGGGGTAAAAAGCTAAGATTTGGTGCAGTAAAACGAATGACTAGGCCTTCAATGTATTGAAGTGGATTTACGAAACTTTATGTTGCTACGATTACGAAATTCATTATACTAAAGTATAGATGCACATTTTTTGTATAGCAAAAGGTTCTGAAATTTAAAAATAACTTGCCATTTTACTTTTACCAAATAAAACTTCAATTTTTCTTGAAAGATAACGAATAAAAACAATTTATGTTTTTTTTCTTTTGATCCAAATATTATATTTGGAACATCCACATAGGTACATAATATTGAATGTCAAATGCTAAAAAACGCATATTTTTTAAAGCATGCCGATGGCTTTATTTTAAATAACTATTTGGATAGAAAAATATACCTTTTATTTGCTAAACGTGAAGTGGTGGATTAGTGTTTAGTTCTTAATCCTTTTGTGATTGTAAAATTGTGGTATTTTTTATAGAATATCCGCAGATATTATAGATTTTTTGCCACTACTGTAGGTACTAATAGGTACTTCTAAATTTATTTGTGTTCATCACTTGATGAACGCAAATAACGTACGTACGTAATAAGTACGTACTTACGTACTTAGTTAAATGTGACCGATCTCCTTTCGATCACAGTTCCTGTTTCCGCTATTCGCCTGCGTGCTTCCATAATGTACAGGTCAATTCCTTTCGAACCTTTCAAACACAACCTTGCTGTTCTACTGTCAGAGTCCAAATTGAAACCACCTCAACACCAAACAAGGGGCGTACCTATTTGCGACCATTTACAATGGCGGTAAATCACGGCAAACTTCGTGCGTTTTTCAGCGAATCAAGCGGAAAATATATTGATTAGGTACTTGGTTTATCGCGAATCTTTATTCAACACGTACAAAAGCCACATGTACCTACAAGCGGAAAACGGTCGCAGCTTGCTGAAGTGTGGCTGCGAATTCACGCTAAATTTGACCCCAAGTAGCATACAGCACATTGTACAGCTAAATTAAGTCTGATAAGGGGTGTATAAGCGCTTATGTAACATGTTGGCTTCTTAGGACTGAATATATGCAGAAGGCGGAGCCGTGCACTTTAGAACGTACGGTTATTTAATGCAACACGGGGCGCTAGTGAAAAGTAGTAGTTTTTTTATGTTCCAAATTAACGCACTATCTATTAAAATAGAGCGATCGGTCGCTTCGCCACGCCCCAGTACCAATTGCATCATATTTTACTTAAACAACCAATAAAATATAGTCCCCGATTGACTTTTGCAAAGATCAAAAGACACCTTCTAAAGTGTTTTTTTTTTCTTGTAACATACAGATACAGTCCTTGAGCTTTCATATTGGGATTCGGGTTTGGGTGAAAACCGAAAAGTTCTTATCTTGGATCGCGTAAGCGTGAGCGAGACAGGCATAAAACTCGAATCACATTCAGTCCAGTAAATCAGAACAACCTCACAAGCGATACCTATACACGATACTAACGTTACACAACCAAGAACTCATTCACCGGTTACCGTGTAAATAAACACGTGGTTCTTTGAACGCGTTCTATTAATGCACGCACGTGTTCCGGGCATATTTATAACTAGCGACCCGCCCCGGCTTTGCACGGGTGCAATGCTGTAAAATTATGCATGTATTATACATATAAACCTTCCTCTTGAATCACCAAAAACCGCATCAAAATGCGATGCATAGTTTTAAAGATCTAAGCATACATAGTGACAGACAGACAGACAGCAGGAAGCGATTTTGTTTTATACTATGATGCGTCGGTTATTTTGTTGATTTGGGGTTTAGGTATTTATGAGTTGTCACGCGAATTAAACAGTGAAGCTAAATGGACGATCTTAATCACTTGGCCGTTTTTGCCGACTGTTCAGCAGATATTTTGCATTTCTGGCATTCATTTTATCTTCTTATCCATCCGTTTTATTACACATTCGTCGGGTAGTGATATATGTGGCCGACATCTCCAGTAACAATTCGCTGTTTCATCAATAGGTCTACCACGGCACGTGAAGCCGTTCAGGCAATGAAAGTAAATAAAAAATATCTTGATAGACCCGGTTTAATAAGTTTTCTATTCTGTGCCTGTGAATACATACCATTGCTACTAATTTTTCGGATGCACATATGTTAGATGCACTGGCGGCATGCCTGCAGTTTAACATGCTCGCTAGACGGGTGTTTTTAGTCTTCGCTCTAGGGAAGTGGGTTAACGCCCGTCCCGGAAAGCTTTGCTTAAATGGAGGTTTCTTTTTTCATGCAGATGCGGCGTCGGCACTGTCGGCTCTTAGTCTTGGCTAGACGTGAGCATTGCCAGCATTTCACGTAATATTAAATGCATGGTTGTATGTTTTCAGTGGTATGCAAATTTTTATGAAGAATTGCATATTCTTTCCATTACATTTGAAATATCTTCTGCATCAAACATGTGAAGTTAACTGTGTCATTTTAATCCTTACCATCCTCTATTTAAGGGTCTCTAATGTCAGTTTCAGGTGTGAAGCAATTTAACTGTCCCCGTTCTATTTAAGAAAACACCCATGACACAACTATAACACACAATTATACAAGACCACGTGGTCTTTTGCGGTGGCGAAAACAGAATATGTAGTGTTTTATTCTGTAATTTCGTCCACATTCTCACCTTTTCAACTTCGTAATTCGTCTACTTTCCTTGTAAACGATCGAAATAAATTAACATAAGAAATGTGAATAAGGGTAAGGTATAGAGAGGGCTTTGGTCAGAAGTGGAACACCTATATGGGTTAAAGAAACACGTTTGCGTTTTGTAAAGTTCTTTGAAGATGTAAAGTAACATGGGATTTCGCAACGTCAGTGTCCAGACTGTCCAGTAATCCAAATGTTCTTCATTTACGTATAAGCGCTAATACGATATATTTATAGTCCGACGTTCATTTCGGTATTGTCTATAATTTAGCATTACTGACTAGGTGTTTAAGAATAGGTACTAATGTTTCTAAAACGCAAGTGTGAGTCATGATGAGCGTCATGCCATCAGCAACAAAGAGTTTGTCGTTACACATCTTCTCTTATATAACACACTTATTTAGCTTACCAGTACTACTTACTTGCTTGTTCAATTTCTATCAAACCCACTTGAAAAGAAGGATAAGTTCTCAAATCGACCGTTTTTATATTTTTACTTCAAGCTCCGGCATTTATGAACTGATTTTGAAAGTTTAAACCCCGCGTATGGTCCATTTTAGTCAGAATTGAACTCTTCAATTGTTTTTGGTACACGTATACCTTTTCCTTATTCATTCCCAAGAATATGTGATGTGAAGTGTTTTTACTGGAAGATTATCTAGGCGAAAAATACGAGTAGGTACAAATATATTGCATAATGCTTTTCCATCGCATTTTGTCGGGAATTTTCGTATTCAATTTTTCTCTCAACTTATGCGCTGAAGTTAATGAGAAGCTAAAATATAGCTTGCATATAAGGTTATCTAGGGAAAAAATACGGGTATAAAGTGTACTTGGTGGCGTAGTAAGAATAGTGGTAACTTGTCTAGCGAAAATAGTCGCGTAAGTCGTCGAGTTGCGGAAAACTAGTTCGTGATAACCTATGACTTGACACATTGCTTTACTGCAAATGGAATTTCCCTTGGAACGTATTTATGTGTAATTGTATCCCGTCTCGGTAGAATAAACTAGTGCTTGAGAGTTTTAGTTTTTTTTTTTTTTCAAAATTAGAAATATTGTTAGGTATACAGAAATTTTATCATTTCAGTTATCAGGTTACACAAATTTAATAATTATTCATATTTTACATTTAGCAAATGAGCGAGCGCCAAGCGTCGCTCCCGCTTCCGCAAGTCCGGATGTAATGTGTCCGGCCTTTTTTACCCAAATGTTCGGCCAAACTGGCTGGTCTGTCCGGCTATTGGGTTTGGCGACCTGGCAACCCTAACCAGGAAAAAGTGAACATTACACAATAAACCTCTGAACATATGTGTGATTTCAGTAAAAGTTTACCTCATAGGTAAATGCGGCGCTAAATATCACACTTCATGAATCATTGTTTGCCGTGAAAGTGGCCAGCTCGTGGGGTCATCGGAGTCCTGTGGTCTAAATCATAGTTACTAGTCATTCCAACACTTTCATACCTAGTTGTATTTTTTCCTTGTCATCTTTGCGCAATTGGATTATTTTGCACTCTTCAGACTAATCAGATAAAATACTGAGTGCATGGGGATAATTTAGTTTCATTGTGGTACATACATTTTTTAACAGCTAGCTGTCGTCAGTATAAATTCTTCTTTGTCATTGCAGTATTGGCTGAGTGGTCGTGGCTGTCATTTATTGTGCGGCAAGTTTATCCACAGGGAACCATTCTGTGGCGTGTGGCCCCAGTGAAAAGGGTTATAAGTTAGATTTAACCTAGGAATAAATAAGCTTAAGTCTCACGTAAGACTTATGACCTTTTGTTTCTGTTTAATATGAGACTTACACCCCTGTTTACTAGACCCATAGCACTGCGCTATGCTATCTCTCACAGCTGCGTGATTTGAGGTTCTAGGTCAGCATAATTTAAGATAGAAGAATTAGATCGATATCAAAGTATGTTTTCAATGTTTTTATTCATCGTTGACTAGCCGTGTGCGTTGTCAGTCGTTAATTTGCATAGTTTTTACAAAGCAAATGTAATTTATGTAAACTAACATTATTATATTCGTAAATAGCTCCTATAGTAAATAGTGCATAGACAACAGTTCCGTTGCGGTGTTTTATTGTCAGTTACCTATTTTTGTACATATAATTTTACATCTTTTAGATACTTAGTTTATTTAATTTACTATGTATAAAAAACCGCATGGTTAAATTTAGTATGTAATCTGCAATCGTTATCACGCGTTATCAGTATCAGCGATAGTGATATCGTTTTGTGCGAGAGCAAACTCTGAACAGATGATAGGTAGTGCTTCTACGTTATATACTCATGTTTGTTTTGTTTATAGATACCATTCAGATACCGTCCGCACGTGCATAAACTATATGTTGTTTAATATTTTTCTCAAACATGCAATGAAATATTGTCTTTACGTTAGGCTCGGAAGTATCGCTTTTTGGGCGCAACAACTCGAGAGGACTGTAAAGGGATTTCATACTGCTTTTCAGGCCTAGGCCTGCAAAGTAACTTTTTTTTTGTTTCAACAACAAGGTCATTCACACAGCTGGCTGGTTTGACAAAAAGCAGGTTTTGTTTTTAAAGGTTGGTTGTTAGACTAAAATGTCCTATTTGTCAATTAATAAAATGTTGTTCTTTGAAGTATATTTTTTTTATTTCATTGTATGTTTGAGAAAAGCACTATACATGCCTCGTCGTGAAAACGGATTCCCGGCCTCGTATCACTATCCCTACTTGGCCGGAAATCCTCATTTTCCCGGCCTCTGATGTAATGTACTATTATTATATTTTTACCCGATTTCATCAGGAAGGTTGTTTGTTTTAAAGGGTTTCGTGAATTCGTGAGAAGAGCAATGTGGACTAGGTATACCAGGAAGTGATCAATAAATATCACACTAATATTATAAAGGCGAAAGTTTGTCAGTGTGTTTATGTGTATGTTTGTTACTTCTTCATGCTCAAATAGCTTTACCACTTTTGATAATTGTTTGTATGAAGGTAGCTGTCACCTTGGATTAACACATTGCTACTTTTTATCCCGAAATAATGTAGTGTTCCCTTCGCTAGCATTATATATTTCTCTTGACTCTTTCCTACAACTTTATACGTTCTGTACTTTTTGTGTTTGATAGACACTTACTTTCTGACTTAGTCTGTGTTACAGAACAGAACGTTGACAAGTGGAAACGTCTATTTATGGCCTTATTTTTTGCTTGTGTTGCCCTTGTATGCTAGCTAATTTATCTCCAACAGTGACGTAAACATGCTTTTGATTGGTGATTAAATCAAGTCTCAATCTAGGAGTACAATGATTTATTTACTACGTAATCGATTTGTTTACGAATGCTTTTGTTACTCTTCCTTCCAGGAATTGTTTTGGATAATATTTACTACAAGCTGTAAACAGCAACTTTCTTTGACAAACTTCAACCAGACTTATTTACTACGGAATCTTTACATTTATAAAAAATCCAAATTGTGTTCAGTCACGGATGACCTAGAGACCAGAACTTAGCGTGGTATTACTCTAACTATATGGAGATTATTATAATCTCTTCCAAGCAAATGAACTGTCAACCATATAAAGTGAGTCGGTTTGCATGGTTTGACAGTGCATTTGCTAGGAGCGCGTTTTGCTACTAAGTTTTATTCATTCCATTTTAAATTGAAACCGGAAACTGTTCTAAATGTGTCCTATTGAATTATTTCATCTTTAAAAGCATTTCGACTGTCGACCGTGTTTTTATTATTATCCACGATCGACTCGTGAATTCTTTGTTAGGCTTGAATTAGAAATGAGACCGGTTCTATTGTTTCTGGCATGTGTGAAATTAAGGTAATGTGTAGTTTATGCTGACATACCGGATCAGAGACCAGTACCAGTAGTGACTGTACATAATTAGGCATAAAAACACTCGTGTGATGTTATTATGAAACTTGCCTTCGGCTCGTTTCATAAACCCACACTCGTGTTTAATACCCTTCATTATGTACAGTGACATAAACTACTATATTAAACACAACGACTGGTTATAAATAAATAATAAATAAATATTGGACAACCTCACACAAATCGATCTAGTCCCAAATTAAGCTCAAGAAGGCTTGTGTTATGGGTACTAGACGACGATATACGTACTTATATAGATAAATATATACTTAAATACAAAGAACAACCAAAACAAACATAAATACATGCATGCAAAACAAACATATAAAATAAAACATGTATGTACAAAGACAAAGACGAACTTCCTTATTCTTTGGTGCTGACCGTACCACCGTAGTGGCAAGCCACTCAGCCACGTGCTTTACAGTGCGAGTTAGATGAGTGCTGTTATGACAGCCCCGTTGGCTCTGCAACAGTTCTACTGTTGACATCACGCTATTATTATAAAGGCGAAAGTGTGTTTGTATGTTTGTTACTTTTTCACGCTTTAACGGCTACACCAATTTTGATAGAATTCTGTATGGAGGTAACTGACACCCTAGATTAACACAGTGTTTTTTATCTGATAACACCGCGGGGCGCAGCTAATAAGGACATACATATCAGCAGGGGGGCAATACATTCATCTGAAAATCGTTGGTGTTGGTGGTTATTTTATGTAATTTTCAAGATAATGGAGAAAACCTAAAAAAAGGGATTTTGGTATCATTCTCTTCAGCTTTCACGATTGTCAAACAATTTAAGCGGATTACAGGAAAATCTTGCAAAATCACCAAGCTCGAAGTAATGCTTCGTATCTTGTACGAGTATCATTTCCACCGTAAGCCGCATGGAAATATTGTCGTATCGGAAGCATTATTTATCAGGAGACGTCTTGGAGAGAGCTCGTTTCCGCTCGGTGTCGGATGCGCGACAAATCTATTTAGCTTGTGATCCAATATAAGGACACTGACGTCAGTATCCAGAGCTGACGTCATTATCCAGACGTCTTGCAACTAGGGAATGCATTTATTGTAGTATGCATAAAACTCTGTTTTAACCGAAGGACCATAGTTATGCAGACAGCAACCAGAGTATTTTTTTTTTGTCAAAGTAACTTATGCCATAACTTTTTGTGGGTATGGTCGCTTTTGGCATTATTAAAACAAAAAACTGATCTTTTCTGCAAAACTTAATCGTTAATCGTTATATTCATTAACCGTTTAGATACAACATTACAACTTTTGAAACAAATTGAAGGTAAGGTTTGAGTAGGAGCAAAATAGGCTCAGTATATTGCGCGAGTCCTAGACGTGTTAGTCATAGTCTACGCACTATAAGCACACTGGTTTGCGATGGTCTCATTGCGCTCTAACGTGCTTGGCACCGTCTTCCGCACTTCTAGCATAACTGTGCCACGCTACTCTTTCTCACGCGAGATATATTAGTTATATTAACTATATCTGTCTGTCTGTACAGAACTGCCAGAGAGACAGAGAGTGACGCTAACTCACGCGACAAGAGTGCGCTTGTCAAAATCGGCGCGCATTGGAAAACAGTCAATTTGTAGCAATGTAAACAAGCAAGCAATAAAACAAAGTTCAGGGGCGGCTGTAGCGAAGATCAGACGAGAGAACCTTCTGTAGTATTTTAATTTGTGATAATGTTAAGACACTTGTAAGAAAGTGACACGTTATTCTTATTATCGGGTATGCGAAGGTAAAGATATTATAGCGTAATAAAATTACTTAATTAACGATCTACCAAATCAACTTCAATATCAAACAAACTGTAGTAATGATTAATGGCAAAATGTCTTTATTTTTATTCTTTGCTGGGTCTCACAAGTTTTTCACCCTCTTAAAATCAAGTAGCGTGTGTGTACACTTACTTTAGTAAGTACACAGACACAGTGTCCGACTAATTTAGATGGCATCAACATTAACGCGAAATTACTTTTCTGTTATATTATACTGTGAACAGAAAAAATATTGTTTTGGAAATGTAAATAATGATCTTGATTTTCCTATTGCATTTATAAATATTCTTTATAATCTACATGGTTCATAACGTAGATAAGTTATACGTAGGGCATATCTTCGTTTGAGTAATTTTGTTAGCTTTGCTTTTCAAGCAAAACACTATTTCGATTCGTTTGTACAAGGTTTTGTCTGGGGCGTTTATCTTTACAGCTTGCATGTGATTCGTAATGAATTGCACTATTCAATAGGTATGCTTAGGTGTCGTGTATCTAAGTAGCAATAAAAACATTGGTTTATAAATGGTAAACATGTAGGATAAGAGAACTGCTAACGCCACCTGTCGGCGAATAGTGGAACTAAACATGCTTTAATTATTACTTGCAAGTATTACGTATTGTGTTTTGTTGTTTCAGGAAGCGTAAGATCAATACGGATTACTAGTATAAAATATGTATACTCAACATTAGTTGAAAATTTAACTGGTGTTATAGTGGCGCCCTCCCTGCGTGGCGAGTTAGTGTCGCTACTTGCCGCTAGGTGTCGCTACGAGTATCTCAGCTTGCGTTGTTGAACCTGAACAGCCAGTAGGAATTGTTGTCGTTTTGTCGAAATAATGACAAATAAACGTTAACAATGCAATTCTAAAACAAGTTGTATACAATGTATGCAAACTTGTAAATTAATATCTATCTGAATATAACTAATATTTCAATATTGTAATATCAATTACAAATGTGTAAGCTGTTGTGAAACAGTGACATAACGCTTCGTAATACCGAATATGCCTAATTAAATGACATCATATCTATGTTAGCGAAATTTGTGGAGCGTCGGTAGTTATTAGTTGTAATTACTCATGATACCTAACTAATTAAATACTAATTTAATTAATTTTCGTAGTATTTTTATCCGAAAAGTAACTGGAGCATTTTAATAACATGTCACTTTTTAAATGGGTAGTTCTCACGAAATCACGAAATTCGGTTCCGATAAAAACCAATTAAAATAGTATGATCATTTCGGATTTTTTGATATGGATTTTGTAGTAGTCATGATATTAAATTTAGGATATATAGTGGTCCCTAAAATAAGCGCTTTTTTTAAGAATTACAAGCCTGTTAAAAAAATGAAATGAGGAAATGATGACTTAGGTGAAGGAATGAGTTTAATAAGCAATGATGTACAATTTCAAATAAAAATGCATAATTATTGTGTTAAATTTATTTTGTATTGCAATGTTTACTATATTAATTGACATTATTAGGAACTAATGTCCAGAAAATCACAAATTTATTGCAGTCTGCAACCGCGAATAATTAACAACAAAGTTTAAAAATTGTTATAGCACTTGTCTTAATCATGATGGCAGTAGCTATAGAAAACAAACAAAAAATCTTTACTTGCTTAAAAAATAACTTAGAAATAAATTCAAAGTTAATATATAACAGTCTTGACTAAAAAAGAAAACAGGAAAAATTAACGAAATAATATTCATTTTCTTAGAACTAATCAAACTGGCAATTCGACTTAAATTCTTTTTCCTGCCTATTCAATCTCGAAGATAAAATGTATCAGTCTCAGCTCTCTAGTTAATCGATTTCTTTTACAGAATAACAACCCCTTTTGATCAGTGTCGGGGGTTTCATCTTCTGCAAAGCTGTTCGTCCTTAACTGCTGGTCATTTGCAAATTTGGTTCCTTCTCATTTAGCTTCCTCTTCACTAATTTTCTTTTTCTTGCCATTATTGTGCCCTAAAAAGATATTACAGGTAAATTCAAGGGTTTGCTACAACATGCGACAGTAAAAAAGAATTCTAACACAGTCAAAATCATTTCCTCCTTAGTCGTCATTCCCTCACTGTAAATTTATTACTGTATAATATATGAGGTAATGACGATGAGGGAATGACGAAACGAAACAAAACCTAAAAATACTAGTGATACGACCGTGCTTTAAACAAGGTTATTTGTGTAAGTGAACTACTCCCAAAACCCTACTTCATTATGTAATTAATATTTTTTTTATAGTACTTACCTTCCTTTTTTCTGGGACGTGAGGTAATGACGAACACAAAAGTAATTTTAAAAAATTATGTATTCTACCGTTTTTTAACAAAGCCTCGAACGCGTACTCAATCAATTCGCCATATTGGTAAATCGTCAGTGTTGCCAGCTATCAAAAACAAACGGTAGTGTCCACGTTTGATTGAAACAGCGTTCATAAATTGACTGTTACTAAAGTTGTGAGGAAATGATTTAATTTTATTGGACACATGGTTTAAATTTTTTTTCAAATTCATTATTGGCTTTTTTATCCCAATGAAGAATACATTCACAAGTCCATTGTTTTAAGAATAGGTTAATGAAACTTTCATCGCTTTTACTTTATTAACTTTGTAGTTACAAATTTAAAAGTAATTGAAAATGGGACTTGGGACATAGTGAGGAAATGATTTTAACGACGTTACATGTACTCATTTTTTTTTATTTACCTATATGGCTCAGAAATTATAACTAATACGCTTAGCGACGATGGTGTTTATTGCAAGGAAGTAATACTTACCACTATATATTCACTAGTTGTTTGTGAAAACATGAAGGACAAGAATTTCGAGATTTCGTGAGAACTACCCAAATATACTATGTATCAGTAAGTGATCCGTTTCATATACGGAGAAGACGTACTTTTTGTATGTATGAATATGAATTGCTTTGGGTATTGCAAAAACCATATTTACCCATCCGTCGACCGTAATGTAATGGTCCCTCTATTTTTTTATAGATTGTCTTCTCTGTCTCTCGTCCTCTAATTCTTGTAGTAGAGAGCAGAGTTTACGCTATCGAAAAACTCTTAAGGTTTGAGATGAGATCTTAATCTCACATTCTTTTAAGAGTGCGTGGAGGCATTCCCGTTTGTGAGTATGTACTCACACGAAGTCAAAGTCGGAGATGAATGGCAAGCTCTTGTTTTGTGCAAGTCATTCTAAAGAAGATCACGAGTTAAGTTCAGAACTCGCAAGTGTTGATCATCTGAAAGAATAGCAGCAAAATAGCACTTTTACAAGTGTAATTTCCCCAAATCACTAGTCATTCCGCAAATACGCTTAGCAACTATGCGTGGTACACTCAGCAGCAGAAGTTGCTACAAAATATGCTCACGAACTCTATTGTCTCGAGGATAAGGGTTGTACAGATCATTTATAATGCTTAGCTACTTTTGCTGTGCTGACTGTACCATTAAACGATTATCGACAATGGCTGGTGGGTGTCGAGTTCACTTTTTGCGTGCCGACAGGGTCAATGAACTACGCCAAAAGGAAGTATTTCAGCAGCAAAAACACAGCATGTCTTTCTCTACATACGCACCTTGAGTCGTATGTGTGATGTATTAAAGGTGGATGTCTTTCAAGTGGAGGTTTATGTATTATGTAGTGTGGATTTAATGGTAGCGGTCCTGCCGTGTAGATATTCATTAATGCAGTGACGACTAGTTGAGTTATGTCAATAAAAACATCAGGAAATGCGTATTAGATGGATTACTGTCTTTAAAAAACAAGCAATCACTAAAATTGGCGAAACAAAGGTATGGTAAATAAATCGATAGGAAATAGGTAGGCCTGGTAAAAACGATAAATATTAGGAATATGCATAATCGGCAAACAAACACGTATAAATTGTGTAGTCATAACTTGAATTCGATATTCCTGATAAGGAATCATCTGAAAGTCCACCCAATTAGGTCAGTAAAAATAAATTGTGTAATCAATAGTTAATTTTATGTACCTCTAACCTAACATAAGCGCGCCCGGTCCTCCCTTGGCCATACACGTGAATCGTATCCATTCCGAAGTACTTATATACAACAAGTCCCTGAAAATCAGTGCACTTGGCAAACTTAACGACACACTCAGTTAAATCACATACTTGGCAGTACTACCCCGTGTGTTTTAAGTTTTTTTTTCACCTGCGGCACAGTTTCCTAGCCAATTGCAATTAGGAATTTTCTGCTCATTTCTTTCCAGAGGCCAATTGCTGCTGTCTACTTCGCGATTCGTTCGCGTATATTTCCAAGCAATCTTTACACTTTTTGAGGAGTTAAAGCATGTTACGCTTACCCTTATCCCACGTATTTAAGGATTACATTCACTTATCTTTATTCTCCCAGTAGAATATAATTATATCGGGCTAAAAGTGAGCACTAAGCGAACCAACTAAAGCCCCGATATTCAGGTAATCCGACTAAGTTGGTTCAAATCCGCAGTCCACTAAAAGCATTGCCACTTGCCACTAAGTTGATATTAAGCTCCGGGCTTTGGTATTACTGGGTATAGACATTTTAGTGCTTGTTTTAGAAGATAAGGCAACTTTAATAAATGTATTCGCTCTATTGATGTAAACATTTTAAAGATAGTTCCAAGAATGATGCTACGGATCGCCAAAATGACTCAACATTTGCAGCTTTCCTAAGGTGTATTTAATAATAATATAATAATAATAATACATTTTTATTGCAGGCAAAAAACCCATATAATACAAAAAATAAAAAATACAAATAAAACAAAGTCATTCAAAATAAGTTACACCGTTGCAATAGTTGCACATTTAAAAAATAATTAAAATTAAAATACAATGACATTAAAATTTCAATTACTTTCGGTTCGCATCCCGATGCAAAGACAGCCAGAACCTGGAAATTGGGCTGTTCATGTCGTCGTTGATTGCAGCAAGAATTTAATTTAATTACAATAGTTACAATTTGAACTTAACTGTATTATACCCAGCTTTTAACTCCCACTTGAAGTTCAACAAAAACCCTGACCTCGGTCTAAATTATATTTAGTTTGTTCATGAGTTCATGACTGTCAGTTGACGGCCACCACAATGGGTTTTTGTTCTCTTACCTATTTACCTTCAAAATAACTTTTCAAACTACGAATGCCCATATAAAAAGAGGTAATCGCAGCCATGTTAAATATTCAGCCTCATATCGATCATTCCTCGAATTGACCATTAGCTAGTACCTTCGTGTTGGCTTTGAACCCTCGATTGGATGCCAACTCGTGTCGTTTGGCGTGGGAGCATAGGCTTGAAGGCTTGGCAAGCCTATTCGGTTATTGAGGGTAAAGGAAATTGGTCAGATTTAACGCATACATTAATTGGCATTTGTTCAGTCAGGGGATACATATCTGCGATCAAGATCATTATATCGCTTCAGTCCAGTATACTTTTGTCTTCTTTGCCATATGAATGGTGCCTTAATTAGTATATTTTAAGTATATTTATGCAAATAGCCTCTTCTAATTCGTGTCATATTATCGACTGTGACTCCCAGAAATCGTCGGCAACATGAAGGGACTGCTAGGCTTTCTGGTAGAGTTGGGTTGGCAAGATTAGTGCCAGCAACTCTTCACGCAAGATAGGCGCGTTGTAAGACGTCGAGTTGCGGTTTGCGGAAAACCAGCCCGCTTTAACCTTTACCTATCCACTGTCTTGTGTTCACAACATTATTAAATGTGGCAAACGAATAAAAATCGGTTGAAGCCGCTCTGAAAATAGGCAATGCAAGCAATAACCATGCGAAAATAGCTCCAAATTCACGACTATAGGCCATCAGCACTTAAAAGTCATCGACCACGGCATTAGAGCGTCCGTTACGAATTGGAACTAATGTGCGACCTGGTACTAGTAATTATTGTCCGGTTGAAACATGTTTGCACCTGACGTCTATAGCGCAGCGTACAAACGAGGTGCAGAATTCACTTAGCCGGTTAGCACGTACGCCATTAGGTCAGGCGAATATGCCCCAATTTTGCATGATCTCGTTTAATTTCGCCGGTTTTGTCGGGAAGGCTAATTTATGAAATGATTCACTTGATAATGACTTTCAGATACACTTCGTGATATTATACAGATTTGACAGTTACATCGATACAAATATTATGACGATAAACAACTAATACCTATTTGTTTCATCCCCAATTTGATAGCCGTCACATAATCATAATATGTAACATTTCGGCGTTGTGTGTAAAGACAATAATTGCTATCCTAAAGTTATTCCATCCATTATGGAACACCTAGTAGGTAAAGTTCATCGTTCCTGCCCCCTTTTAATAATTTATTCAGTAAAGAGAAACTGTAGTTAAGGCATGTAATGGGCCATTGTTAACGCACCGGTGACCGTCCATAACGCATGGGTTCATTCGATTAACATAACACGAGTAAAAAGTAAATGGACACCTGACGCCAGGCCAACTTGCCTAATAGCGTTATATTATATGTATCTATCTATCTATCAGCCATAGAATCACACTGCTGAACAAAGGCCTCCATATCACCACGAATTATCTCATAAAGGCTTGACGAATCCAGTCTCTCGGACAGGTCAGTTTTCAAAGGGGTTTTAGCACCCTGAAGTAGCATACAGAAAACTAAAGAGTATAACCTGAAGTAGTATTATAATTTCACTAGTTATAATATAAATAAAACTAAGACAGCAATAGGGCGAGTTGGTTAGTTAGGTGCCTTGTTAGGGAACTCCTGATCCTTGTAATTTTATGCGAGTTTTTACTAAACCACGCCAGACTTAAATGTCAGATAAAATTAACACGCTTGGGAATGCTTCGGCAGAATGTTGTGAATAACGGATTTGGTTTGACATTTGAGTACTTAGGTCTTTTATTGTTTCAATAAGCCTAAAGTAAATATTTATAGTAAGCCGTAATTTCGTAATGTTAAAGGTGAAGTAAAATACATATTTAAACAAGCCAAGTACTTTAATTTCATACCAAAATTACTGGTAATAATAGACGTAAGCATGTTAAGACTAACATTTTATAGCAATGTCAGACGTATTAAAATGGGATTTAAATGGCCCGATTATGAAACGTACTTCAACCTGAGACAGAAATAAAAAGTAATACAGGTAAAAATTGCATATACATGCATTCTATATTGACACTATTGTCTTAAAATAAGAATAGAAATATAATGAAAAGCTGAGTTTACTGTCGTCTTTTAAGTTTTTATAGCCTCGGCACAGCGGTATAAGCGTGTAGCTTGGAGTATGACGAGTTTTTACGCGCCGGCGCAGCCTCTGATGAGTCATGAGCAACTGCTATGATACGTCCATCTCCATAAAGCCGTATTTATTGGTGCTTGAATGATATATACGTCATTTTGTAGTTGTAGGCAGTATGGCCGGCTGCGTGGCTGCAGTGACGTATAACACGATTTTATCGAGTGGACGTTGGATTAGTAGGTTTTCATTGGACTGGCTATTCTACTCTTAATTTTTACTTTGCAGCTTTTAAAACTATAATACTATTTGCAAACAAAGGATACAATTTGTAAAGACTACTTATTTTATACGATTTCAACACTGTTATAAAAAATGGCTGGCAACAACACACTGTAACAACTATTGTTATAAAAAATGCCTGGTGACTAAGTTTTAATAGTTTATGTTTAATTTTGTTCCGAAACTAATGTGATTTTTTGTTAAAATCAAGAACCTAAACCTAAACCTACTTATTTTACGTTGTGCGCCTGTTTAAATATATTTATCACAAGTTGTGATTCAATATGAGTTATTCAATACCTGTACCACAGAATAACGAATATGATACCAAGGCTAATGCTTGCAATAATCATTGTTATTTTTCCATTTGGAAGAATGACTCATTTCCTAAACCATTTCGTTTATTAGACGATGTCATCCTTTTGTACGGACCTAGTATGGTTATCGTTGCCAACAGAAACTTTTACGTCGTCAAAGTTAAATTGTTCACTGAATATGCACGTCCAGTCTATTCAATCTCGTATTGAAGTTGGAAACTATTATACCTGAATATAATTGAAAGTTACACACTAGTGAATCTACAAATCGATTAAATTTAAACATGGCTCCTGTGTGCCAAGTGAATACGACAGAATTCATGTTTCGACGGTTCCGACGAATTAAGCTCTGTGTGTAACCATTCTGTGTATAGCTCATATTAATTGCAGTAATGTGGCGGTAATTATCATATATTACTACAAAGCCCAGCTCACAGTCGCGGTGAGAATTAGGCAAAATGTCGAGAAAGCACTACTAGTCAAAAGTATGAAAGCCTTGTTGTATTGTTTTGTTGAGTTTCCCAAAACTACACACATTCAGCGTTTGAGTACAAATAGTGTAGGTAATCGTGAATTTCAGTCGCTTATCGTCGACGTCACGTGTGCCTTTTCTTTACTACACCCCCCTTTGTCCCTCGCTGATAACCGTCGGACCGGCGCGGGCGCACCGCCGCGCCAGTCTTCCCCCAACCGTCGCTGCAAGCGGACGTATCGCTGCCCGACCGTATATAACCCACCCTAGTGCTGTGATGATGCCAACAGTGATGGTGATAGTGCTAAAGTGACGAGATCAGTGCTCAGTGTCGTACGTGCTTCTGTGCACCGAGATACCGTTGTGTTGCGCTTCGGTGCTCCAGTTTATAACTTTGGATACGCAGTGACTGTGTAGTAGTGCTAAGAACTGGGAAAGGTTTGCCTTTGCATCGGTAAAAAGAGGACTCTTTTTAGATTAACTATAGTCATCTTTTAGATCACTTTGCTAGGTGTATTGACTCATTTCCTTAACTCGAATACATAGAATCAACCGTCTAGGAAAATTGCATCTATTGTTCGGTTTTGGGGACATTCGTTTTGTTTCGGAGGTTCGCGTCTCGCTCGATCGGGTGGAGGAAGGCTTTTCGGCCGGTGAAACTGCGGCAACTGGACCTTGATATCCGGCGTTGCAACAGTACAATTGAGCTGGTTTGGCGGCTGTTGGGTGGGTTAAGTTGGGAACTTTTCGCTGTTCGTGCGTCTACAATACCGCCGTTCAACTGGAACGAACTCAGCGTTAATTATTCTCCTCGGTGGTCCATTCGTCCTCAACGACTTGTTTTGCTACCTATTCAGATTTGTAGCTCGTTTTATGATAAGGACCAATGGATAATGTCAAGCTTGGATTGGCTGATTGTGAGCTGCCACACCAGTATAGTTTCAAGTTATCGTTTGTCATATTTAATGCTACAATAATATCATTCGTTATTGTATTGAATTTGTTCTCAGTTACACAACCTTCGCCTATCGAAGGTCAGTGTTATTGCTAATCTATTACAGATAATCGTTTACCTTTAATCATATGTTTACTTGAGTTGATAGAATCGCTTTATGCTTTTAACTTGTGTTATTTGGTTCGGCAGCATTTTATACTGTCAAGGTTGGAATCAGGTTGACTTGCATTGCCCATTCGGTATTGTTCTCCTTGTATAAGCCGGCCATTCGTCCTGCCTAGCCAACATTCGAATGGGCTTTTGCGGCGGTGGTATAGATTACTCGTTAGCCGATATTCCTATTTTGTTATTCAAATCTTCGGCTATAAGTTACAATCGATGTAGATTGACAGACAGTTTTGTAATATAATTTATGTTCTGTGATACTGTAACTTGAGTTTATGTAAGCGGCTTGTCTGGAACATTTGACATCTAATTTATCTCTTGTAAATTAATAATCTCGTCGGTCTGTACTTAACAAACGCTCAATTGAGATATCATTGTGTCTATTCACTTTCACATGACCATCACCGTATTGTCTTCAACTCTAAAGCTTTCGATTAACATTTTAATGAGCGGCATAACACCCATATGATTGTAAAAGCTAGTGTCATGGCTTTCTATGCTTACGCAATAGGAAAGTGTGGGAGTCGCGTCTTGGGTTTGGTAATACACCTTGTACGATTCTTATTATACAAGTCTGGGAATAGTAATAATTACCCAGGTATACCCACAACTATTAAACATACAAGATTTCTGTAAAAAAGGGCTTTCTGTATGGAGCTCGAAACGCAAAGATTCTATTTGAAAACGTTCTGGATAAACTTGACTGCTTTTATTTCTTAAATTTGTTTTAGTATTGGCAAATAAGACGCTTGCTTAGCATGTTTATAATGGATTTCTTCCTTTATTAGTTTTCTTAAGGTTTAGTATTGTTACATTGCTAAATCGCTATGATTTAGTACCTAATGATGTGCTGTAATTACAGTTTTTATTGCATTTTAAACGTTTCACGTTCTCTTTTGCTTGGCCTTTACCTTGGTTTTTCAGTTGCTACAGTGATTTTATTATTACATTTCAATGATACAAGAATTTACTCACTTTTCTCGTATACCTATATAGGTCGCGTAATATCGCTTTTCGCGAAACGCTAACAAGTGACGATGACACTTGAGTTTTCCCACTTTTAGTTATTTCAGAAATATTTCATGATTATTTTTATATTATATCTCGGCAAACACTTAATACTTTCATATCGTGTTAAAAGGAACTGCTGTTTATCGCGGCTCACGCAAAAGAGCTGATAACGATAAGAGCAGGTGATGTCACCTGCTGTTGTTAAGTCGAGGATTCTTTCTAATAATACGGATAATATGATACAAACTAATCAAACATAGTTTCTAATATGTATACCTGCAAAATTATTATTGAGAACGATTAACTTAACACGCTTTTAGGAAAAAAAATGTAGGGAATCTATTTTTAAATGCTTTATTCATGTCTTGGCATTATCAAATATGGTAATGAAATTTCATGAGTCATAACATAATAATCTGCTTATTTCGCCTGAACTGGTTGAGCGATCATTACATTACATACAACGTTTTGTTATTCTGCTTAAATTAGTAAATGCCGCTTAATTTTTTTTTAAATATAAACTGAGACGTGGTAACGTTGAAAAATGCAAATAATATAGGCGTTGTAATCTGTGTATATTGTTTTAATGTAAATGTGTGAGAATGGCGGAAGTAGAAAAGAATATTATGCCGGTTTAAGTCGATAAAAAAAAGCAAACAAAAGAGGCATATTAAAAAACGTTTGAACCTTTCCGTTTCTAATCAAGTTTCCGATGCGCGTGTGAGAATAGGTTGTTATCGGCAGATTTCATTTCAGATATCACGATTAATTCGATAATTAGTAATCGAAACCGTGAGCCGATTCGAAATTGCCGGCAGACAACACGGTTTCCAATATTGGTATTTGAATATGCAGATCCTGTGTGATTCACGAGCATTTACATTTAAATAGTAACCAAAGGTTATTCATTCTTAAATAGTTCAATAGTTGTTACACAAATTACAATACAATACAAATCCACTTTAATGCACACCTCAAATACGCAGGAATACAAAAGATGAGAGGTATAACGTAATAAAATAAACAGAGGTAAACAACAAGCGGTCTTATCGCTAAATAGCGATCTTTTCCAGACAACCTTTAGGTAGCGATGTAGATCAATAAAAGTTTGAATTGAGTAAGTGATGCACAAAACTTAAAACCACAAAAAATAACTACAAACAATATAGACAGACATTATTACATTAACAAGAATAAGCAGATTAGACGTAATAAATACATATAGCAAAATAAAATGTGTTAAAAGATATGAGTGTTATGTATTCGAAAATGATGTCACGGATTTAACGAAGTAGAAAAGGAAAGCTACTCCAGCACCGTTCGTAACGTGTAGCTAGAGATAGAGAGAGACAATACACGATAAAAGAGAGACAATGGAGAAACAATTCTACCTTGCTAACTGGGTGTTAAAATACACTAAATATAGTGCACATGCTTAATGTTCAACAGTAAATCAAATAGATCGTAATGTTAACATGCACAAGAACGTGTTAGACATTGTGCAAAACCGGCCCATTAACGTACACCTTATTGGGAGTAAATATAATGGGTAATTAAATAAAAGCCAAGCCGCCGCGCCCGCGTCCTCGCCAGAGGTTGTCGGGCAACCTTAACATGGATAACTAGCCGTGTTAAAATATTTAATTATTTGCTGTCGTTACTCGATCGTTTCATGCTGGCCTTCCCGAAACAACACTTTTTACTGCTGAAATTGAAAGAGACAGATATGAATCGCATTAATCTGTCCAGGCGATGCATCTTAACATATGATGCATCGCCTGGACATTTGTATGGACTGGTAGTGGTATAAAGAAAGACAAAATATAGATGATTTTTTATGACATAAGAGGCAAACGAATCGCCTGATGGGGAGCGATTGCAGTCGCCCATGGACACCTTCAACACCAGAGGAGTAACAAGTGCGTTCCCGGCCTTTCAGATAGGAGTACGCTGTTTTTATGTCATATAGGTTTTCTGTTCAATCAAATACTCATTTAATCAGAACAGACGCACAAAGGGGCGTGCTCAATGCAAAGACAACTCGTAACATTAATTACGAATTCCACTCCTATTTTGGCTTTCAAAATAACCAGAGAACTCAGCCTTATGATCAGTGCCCAACTCTAAAAGCGGCGTAATTAGAGGCACGCCCTGCCCCAGACCGCTTATTACGGCAAATCTCCTACGTACACGAAATAATTAGTTTTTGGCCAATTTTGTACGTATTGCGATGGCATTTTACGACCACCCCATTACCGTATTGTAGGTTACAAGTTACAACGGCATTTCAGTTTCGATACGATATTGACGTGTGTTGTCCGGTTTTAGAACAATCTGTTATTCGTGTTACACGCATTTGATTACTGTCTATAAAAGTTAGAAGTTATTGCAACATAACAGTGTCATACGAAGTTATTTAGTCTCTTACCATCAAACCCAATTCTTCAGAATTAAGGCGTGTATAGGTGTATCCGTAAACGATACATATGAAATGCCCATCTAGAACGAATGGTTTTCTGTTGTGATATTTTTTGAACTTTATTATGATAGTCGATATATTCACATTGAGCACGAGTTTTGTTGGCTTTAACATTTACAATTCATCAAAGATGAAATCTGTTATGATATGTTTACCTGGATCCTCCATCCGCGTATGTTCTATGTATGTAAACATACAAGTGTCTAAGGCTCTGTTGGCAGACAAACTGGCACAAGAGCGACCGGTGCCGCCTTTGTTTGACGCGTGTGCTTTAGTAAACAGACGCGCACGGAATCGTTAATAGTTTCGCGTCCTCGATTCCTCATATAATTATTGAAGATGTATTGGTTATTATCTGTCAGAAATGCGGGCGATCGTGATCGCTCCATTCTCGCATCAGTCTGGATATGTCCACATGCTAGTTCAGTAATAGACGAAAGGGCTTGTGTTGATAAACGCTTATAAGTAATAAAAACTCAAAAAGTAACACAAACCGGTTATATGTGAGACCATTTACGAGATCTGAATCCTGCAGTCGATTACATGGCTGATGACGATGAAAAAATAACATCACAGATTTAGGAACAACTACATGAAACCCAAGAACATATAGCACATCAAAAAACGTAATCATTTCAGCAACACGATAATAATCAGATGCAAATCCTACAAAATATCTTTTTATACGTAATCATGATGTATTCACAAATATGTATGTAAATAATTTAAGTTCTTTATTACTTTTTATTAAATGTGTCTTATTTTTAAGAAGATTGAAGCGAACAATTTAAAATGTATTCAGATTTTGAATACTTTTTAAATTTGAGATCTTGTTAAAATAACTTAACGTGTTTAACAGTACACAAGTCAGTAGTTTACATACACGTCATTATCATTAGGCATTACGGATAATCCCAGGCAAATAATATTTCGTTAAAGAAACAAAAAGTAATACATTAGTTTTGACGCGTGAGTCATTGCGAGAAAACCCAAGACTCCTCAATTGCAGGAAAATATATCGTTATGGCAAATCAGTAAAGGATAAGGTATACTTATCGCGGTATTTCCGGACCGGTACAACCTCCAAAACTTGAAGAAAAGTGAGTACTCTCATTTGTAAGGCCGGCAACGCACTTGTAACTGCAATGGTGTTGCAGTACCCTTACCGTGAGTTAACGCGACTGTACACTGTATACTGTAATAGTACCTACAGCGTCCCTAGTACTTTTGTACAACTAAAATTCTCCTTAGAAATTGTTAAAGCAGTAAGGGTACAGGTAGGATGGGCGACGTTAATCGTTCACTATCAGGCGATCCGTTTGCTCGTTTACCTCCTACATCATAAAAAAGTACCTAAATTAAATTATATGTTGATCTTTAACATAGCATTAAATACAATACTTCGGAAACGGTCACGTTTGTCACCAGCCGCACATAACACGGTTATAATTCTAGAATGTAGTCTCGTTTTCGCTTCACCTGAGTAAATAGTTTTGATGTAAACATTGTTGGTTGTTTTTATGCTAGTGTTGGTCGCATCAAGGGGCAAGTGATTTAAATAAAGTATTGTTAATTATTTAATATGTTCCATTTTGACATCGACGATAGACTTTTGTTGCAATTAGCAGTAATTGTCTACTTCTAAACATGATAATGATGAACGATGATCTCCCTTACCCAAATATTTACACAAGTTGCAAGATTTTTGATAATAAGATGCATTAATACGTTTCTGTATATAGACGGCATAGTGAGTAACACCAAGCCCATATTGTGTGGCAGTACAATGGCGAAGTCAAACAAGTGCCGTCTTATCTGATAACAGATAGCAGCGGCGGTATCGGTGCATTATACCGTTCAAGTTTAGCTGCAGATAATTCGGACAGCTTTAATGTATACGACTATACGTACATTAAAGCCTCGTTTGGGCAGGAAGGTTCTTTAATGGCGAGACTTCTGACTATGTGGACCGACGTTCTGTTCTCATAACCCGCTTCTCTTTCCCCTCTCCTCCCGCCCTAAGTCAGGCTGATTCAGTTCCGTCTATTCACGACGCAGTCCATGCGCCCAGTGCGCCCGCGTCAACCCAACCCAAATTACCCCTGTGGCGCGGAGATAATCCCATTAGCGGGTTATACTCCCACACGAAGTCCGACTACTGGTAATGAGGGCTAACCAGCTCTAATACAGTTCAAGTCATGTCTTTAAAAAAAAAGTTCTGTTCAGAATCAAACGAAACGTTTGGACAGGAGAAGAACATGACCAGTTGTTTTGGAGATCTTTGGGAAAAACTTTATCTCGCGAGTAAGAGTCTTGAAGCGGACGTCAATGCTCATTCATAGATTGAATCAAGAGTTAGCTCATGAATAGTAATAAAATATGTATCTTAAGAGCACCAATCGTTTATAATCCAGGCGACGTATATAATCTTTTGTCATTCAGCCAGCGCGTTACCTATAACAGGCTTCAGATTATCATAACCGTCGCACATTGATCGGTTCAGTTTGGATACCTTCCAAAACGGTAACTAGGACAAAGTGCGGAAGACAAATATTTGTACTGTGCGACTCGCTCGCTGTTTCCCTTGATAGCTCTAGTAAACAACTTTAGGTACGTTAAATATGCGACTGGGCTGGTTAAAGGTTGTTAACTTGCCGCCTGTTTCTGACGAAGTACACTATTTTAGGGGCCTATGTCAGGCATATTCAAGTCTGGGCCAGTTAGAGGCAAACTGGGTGTATGTGTTCGTCATCTTCGGGAATGCAGATAAAAATTAAAATGCAAAAACTGGCAATATTAATTTCCTTATGCTTTGGGACTCAAATGATGTTTTATTATGATGGCCATATTTATCAAAGCAGTGATATTTGCCCTGTTCGTGGGTTCACCATCAAACTTTTCACGAGAGTACTGGAAGGAACAGTGTATGTTGTTTAGAAGTTTGAGAGTTTGCTTGTGCCATATTAATTATTATGCTACAGCATGCAGTACTTGTTAATAAAACTAACTAGAAACATTTTCAGTTTTAGTAGTTACTTTGTCGGTTAGCTATGTTGAGTTGTGAACAATTACTGCTCACAACAATGTTGCTATAAACTCCAACTATCTAACGCTTACAATTACTCATTAAGTTCAGTGATAAATGCTCGATATCTACTTGCACTTTAACAAGTGGAAATGTTTCTTTGTTCCTATTGTTAAAATGACCTCTAATTCCACCTTTACCAGTTGTTTTTGATTTCCCTATAGAGATAGTCGGATATAACCCCCGCAAAGACAATGGGAACGTATCTCAAGTGGACTTAAAGGGAAGGGTTTACGTAACGTTATCAACGTTTGCTATTTACCATATTTAGTGTGAAATAAGACGAATCCTTAGCTTTGATTCAGCGGTGCTACTAGATCTTTGAACTTGAGAACACACATTTCATAATCAATATTGTAATTTTGAACTATTTTATGCTTCTGATTCTGATTCTTAAATTCGTTTTGTATTGTTTCTTTGAGGGGCTTCGAAACGGGTCATGTTTTGCTGCAATTTGTGGCCCTGCCATTATTAGCTCTAGCTTAGGGTGTCAGAGCAGGACGGCCACAAATTGCAGCAAATCATGGCCCGTTTAGAAACCCCTGTAGGATTGCCCGCGTACCGCAAACCACACGTCTATTCGCATCATGAAATCTTTATTGTATTCTCTGTACGAAATTTCACCATTGTTCGTCTTTCCATTTCCTTACGTAAATAGAAAGGTTCAAGTTATTTAGAGAACAACTCAGAATTCATTTTGGTTTTTACAAAAAAAAAATGTGTCGTAAAGTAGAGTAGTGAGAGAACAGGATCGTAACTTTGAACGCGCTATATTAAATAGGATTACATAAGAATTATGATCTATTTACGGAGATCACGCTATAATTTATCGCCTTAAATATAGCCTGACATAAAATCATATACCATTAACGAACACGACGCTGTAATCACTCCGATAGTGTGAGTCTCAAAACTGTGGTTATTTTATAATGGATCATTTATAAGCCGTGCCTTATAAAGCAAATTATACTACCATGTATTGCCTTTGCATATTTTTTTTTAGCAAACGCAATATTGTACCACTCACGAACGTTGTGAGTTCGTTTAAAAAAACGTCGTGTGATAAGTACTTCAGCTTTAGCTAGTTATGAATTTGACAACTAGGCCTTAGAGTCAAAAGGTAACAACAACCAAGCTTTGTTGAGTCTATCCGCACTTGAATCGTGATCGTATTTCTCTGCTTTAACAGTTAAGACACCCACAGGTGGCGCACACGCTGCCTTCGCTGGAACGCCCACAAATAGCAAAATTTAGAGCCACAGTGGGCGACGTGGCACAGTTAAATGTAACTTGTTTTGATCTAGTAATGCTGGCAGCATTGTGGAATGCTGCAGTTTGCCTAGGGTTGCTACATGACTATTATATAAAGAAGATTAATGGGTCTAAAAAGGAGAATTTTCAGAAAACAGTTAGGTGTCATTCAAAATTCGATCGACAATTGACTACTATTGAACGAATGTTCGTTGAAGATTTCTTCACATGTTTCATATTATATGAGGCTCTATTCATATTCAAGTTATGAGGATATTGTAGCTATTTTTTTTATAAAAGCAGGACATATAGCGGGTAGGGGAGCACATTAAAGGATTTATAATAAAAGGAAGATATTCCCTTTTAGCCATGTCACCTGGCAACCCTAAGTCTGTCGCAAACAATATCGTGCGTGTATTGGAGTTGTGATTAACATGCGGGCTGTTGTCGTTTGTAATGACGTGCGATTATCGGCTTGAATCGATATGATAATTACGAGAGTGATACAATAATTAAGTTTACTACATGTCTTACACGTGTTTACGTCCATGTATCATATGTTATGCGCCTAATTCAAATGTAACATTAATTTTGTATATCTAATGAGGAAGTATCTTAGGGCCGTTATGCCTACGTATTATCATGGACCAATAGTTCAAGAAGACGATCGCTATGATAACTATAGTGCGATCTCGGTCTATGGTGGCTTGTCTACAACTGGTTTGAGGAAACCGACATTCTTTATCAGCAAATAGCCACAGAGGATAGGTATCCCAAAGAAATAATTCGTTTGAAGTTTTTCAGTCCGATCAAAATTAATCGACTTTCAAAAGAAGCATACCAACGTCCAAGCGTCGAGATCGAGACGTTCCAAATTTCGGCACAATTAATCTGATAGTTGTACCGTTACGATGGTACCGTTGCACTGACCGGCAGACGGAGCGGTTCGCTGTGCGAAAAGAATAACACGTGTTAACCTAGATGTTCTCGATTGTAACATATCGGCGCAAGAAAAAGAAGCGAAAGAACTTGCGAACGGGACAAATTCAACGGGAGACCACGCGGAAGGGTAAAATCGGTCTGAACACAAAATAAAAACGTATTAACATAAAACTAGTGCATTTTGTGTAAAGCTACACAAACAAGAGTAATAATAAGATATAAATGAGGAGTACCTTTTCGGAGAAGTTATTTCTCTATGGAAGCCATACAAAACTAAGCCCTTTTGAAAAGAAACGCCTCAAATGAGCTCTTTTCATAGCAACAAGGCCATCAATGCCACAAACCAATGTGAACCAATGTTAATATCCAGCTTACTAAGCAAATCTTATGTATCTTATTCATATTCATCATGATTTTCATAGAGATGGCTACCTAAAAATTCAGAAGCTTGTACTACCTGGATATAAGGATCCCCTAAAGGAAGTCACAATGGCCGGTTATATGCCACTCCCTTACAGCAATGTATTGAACATTGTCTTATCAGCGTCAGCCAAGCCTTAGCGACATGACTTTAGTTTGGTTTCTTATCGGTTATCGTTCTTATTTCCGTGGCTTGCAAAATCCACTTCTCTTCAAATGTCAAATCACCGAAATACTTGATAACTAACCTGAATAAAATGTTAGTTTATAGTATTTACTAAGTCAATTTGTACTATATTACAAGGTTATATTCAGTGTTATACACGGTTAGTACGCGTGAACAGATGTATTAGGTACGTGTTGTATTTGTAGTACGATCAATTATAGTTTATATTTTTCAAATAAGTCCCTCGAAGTAACTTACTTGTTTTAAATTCAACGTATAACTGTGATTTTCAATCAAACGTTGAAATAATGTCACCTTAGCTAGTGGACTAATTATTTTTGTTACGTTCTATTTTATCTGCCAGCATTGAGATAGTTTTGCGCATTTTTATCACTTTAATCAATAAATGATTACGACTGTGAGATATTGAGTCATACAAATGTAGGTCTTGTTAACATGTTACACACAACCGTTTACACGAGCTCATATGTGTATAGATCAGAACCGGCTAGATCAGGTCTAGCTTTCTTTTCACCAGACTAATACTAGAGTTATCCATTTGTTTTTACCGCTAGTTCATTAGTTGTCGCGATGAAAGTAAACTCCGAACACTTTCAATTAGAAATTAAGAGCGAAATGAAAGTTTCGAATGACATTTTCGTGGAATCGAAAACGTTGTAATTGTACTTTTTATATTTATGGACACTGCGGAGGAGATATATTTGGTTGGAAATTTTGTAATAGCACTAGCCTTTAAACATACATCTTGTGCTATATTTAGACTTTTTTAATTATTATGAATGAAATTTAAACCATTCATATAATTGGAAGGTGTTTCAAAATTCGCTAACACATTAACATACTATGATCTATAGTATAGACTGTATAGATTCTATACAGTCCTTTAAGATGAGAATATTTTTACGGGCGTCTCTCAGGGTAACATAGTGGGTAATAAAGTCTTCCATATGTCGTTATTGTTACACATGCTCTATTCGTGATGATTCATTGGCCAAAGATTTCGTTACGGCATCTTGTCAGTCACTAACTATTTTAATTGCTAACACGAGACACTGACTTTGAAATTAACTCTTGTTACGAGGGCGTGTACTATCAGCACCGTCAGATATTCTAGTTGTAGGTAAACGTTATTATCGAAACTTCTTCTTTCATTTAAGAGCTACGCTCTTGTTGATGTAACCCTGCTCTTTCCCTTTATACGGTGTCATTAGTCTCACTCATTCAATTCATATCGAAAGACTGTTTTCCTTGGCGTCTTTAAATACTTTCTTTAGCAGTAAATATTCTACAAAAGTGTATCCTCTTATGTATAATGCTAAAAGCATTAGGAAAGAAATGATTAATTATCTTCAGTCGTAAGATTAGGAATAATTTAAGCCACCGGATATTGCCCTAAGAACATCCGATGTTGAATAATTAATCGTTCCCATTTCTTCCCTTTTTTACGATAGGGAAAATTGGAAAAATTCGATTCAGATGTGCCCTCTTTTTAATTGAACTTGGAGTTGTAATTATTATGGAATGGATTCTTATCTTTCAATGTGATAGGTATTTTCGTCTTAATGTTCTCAAATTTCAAGTTTTCATTTGCTTTAGTATTTTAAATTAGTATTTTAAGCCATCGTAAATATCTATTTTATGATACATTATGTTTTCTAGTATTAGGCGTACGAATGTAGTTTAAATAGTGATGTATTTTTACACTCATATTTTATTCATTTCATGAACGTGCAGAGTTGATATTATGGCAAAAAATTACGCGGCGTTCGCATAATGCTATCGCAATAACCCTTGAAAAGTAGGTTTTCTTTTATCTCCCATCAGTTTATGACTTTTGGATTACTATAGATTTTTATTTCGAATTGGAGGTTTTGTTTTCGTTTAACGTATGCCAAAAAAATCGCAGGACTATGACCGAGACATCAATATACAAGTGTACAGAACAATATTTTGATGCGTCTAAAACTAAACAATGTGAAACTTTCTCCACGCCGACCCACATCGCTTACGTCATAATGACTGGTACCATCCAGCAATCCGTTTGTTATTTCCAAAACCCGCCCGTTCACGGACGAACGGGTTTTACGATGCGACACTCTTTAACACTTTTAGCTCCGATATAGATTCGTGATTTTTTAAAGACGAGAAAGTTGCATTTCGATCCTTCTTTGGCGTGTGGATTAAAAGCCTCTATTAGTTACGGCCATTTTTTTAATTTCAATCGTCTGAACTGAATCGATTTCACACATGTTCGTTACTGGTATGTATTCGACTTTAGAAAGAAAAGTTATGACGTGGAGTTGTACGTATTTCCATTTAAATTTGTAGGATTCCAAACCGTGAACACTCCACTTGCAGAATTAGTTGTTTCCATGGAATTCCTGTTATTGGGTTCTTTAAAAGCAGAGTAACAAGTTCTTATAGCGTCGGCAATATGCGCGTGATACTTCTGGCGGTCTCATCCCATTCCATCCCATACAAAACAGCGTTGGCAAAGCGTCGCTAAGTGAGTTAGTTTCCGTACATTCCAATATTATTTGTTTGGATACTGTAGCTGCCGCTGTCGCTGGGGCGTCCCGGTGAGGCAGAGGACTTACTATTGTAGATTGGATGTTTACATAGAAAGAGAGATCTCTCTCACAAAAAAAAACAGCTTACATAGGCTTTACCCCTGTTTATTCTATTAACGCTTAGCTATTCCTTTTAATTGCACTCGCAGTGAAAAGTCCCCTCGAAGGCCTTTTATCGGATTAGCAGGGGGACATTCCGCTGTATCATGAACAAAATCGTTAACCGCAGAACCCTCGTTGAACGTTGAACTTTCACACTTTCAATCAATGGCCGATCATTTACCAATTATATTAAGTACATGCCCGTTTGGAATCAATATCTGGGGATGACATGTTGGTTTGCCATGTCTAATGGAATTGGAGTGTATCTATTGAAATATTACAGAGGTATTCTCCGTAAACATTGTTTTAGTAGTGTAGTGATAAGGAAAGGAATTAATGAGATCCTTTTGAGTTGTTTATATAAGAAATATCTTGGTAAATAGGAAATATATTGTGTTAGTCAGCAGTTATCATATTATGTTCTGAAGTCTCGGCAGACAACTTTTTAGGTGTGTTTTGTTTACTTCAGTGGTCGATATAACTGGCTAATCTAAATCGTATCTGCCCATGACTCATGTTAAGAGACTTTTTCATGCTTTCATTATATTTAAATGTCAGACCAGTACAGATTAAACTATTTAAACTCCCAATTACATATCCTGTTAGAAATTTAACAGTTAAACTTTCGAGGTCAACGAAAGACATTTAAAACTGTACACAATTGAAAGTAACAAAGTTATTATGCGTAATTTCGGGTCGAGGTAATTACGCCGGGTCGGACCTCATTGACAATGCGGGCTAAACACTCGTAATGAGAGGATGCCGCGTTGTGTTGCTTCCTGCTTTCCAGTGCCATGTCGGAATTGTATCCTAAATTACGTGAGCTCTTCATTCTGTCGTGCTCTTGAATATACAAGTACCTGTACATGGAAGGATTAAGGAACTTCTGCTTGATAGATTACTACCATTCGATTCGTGTTAACACGGGAGATCATTGGCGTGGCTTACATATAACCCGATTCCCATGGAATTGCCTCTCTCTCACTCTCCTTACTGATTGAATCTACTGAAGAGAAAAGTAAGCGAAATCTACCCCAGCTTGCCCTAAGTTTTTATTTGACGTCACGTCGGTGAGGGAGATAGACAATATATGTTGTGTGACAAAGACTCCGCTTGGACATACGTAAATTACGTGACCTTTTGATATTGTCGTGCACTTGATGTACACTCAAGAAAATATAATCCTCTGGGCTTTTTATTACTTTAACTTAATTCGTGTTAAGACGGGTTCGGGTTAATTTTAAAACCGTGAAATTAAACATTAGTTATTGTTGTAGCAAGTTATTGTAATCATGTGTTTTTTTTTATAATAACACCCCGCTGGATAATGCAACATGATTCGTTTATGGATAGGCTACTTGTATTCAACACTACGAATACCTTGTTACTATTGTATTGAAAGATTTTATCAATAGTCAGCACGTTGAACGAAAGACTCCATTAAAAACCGGTTTTGACACAAGTGAATAATTTATAATATTACTTTGTTGCGATTTTTTATCTAATCGTAATACGTATCAAGCGATTGCGTGGAGTCTCTCGTATGATGGAGCGAGAGGGTGATACTTGGATACTGGTTTAGAGCGGGACGGGTGCGACTCTCGGTTCGATGCTCGTGAGTCACGCTCCGGCGGCGCTCGCGCACCGCAGCCTCTGGTGGTGGTCCGATTGATGAACTACCAGCGAAAATTACCATCTAACTCCCGTGTTGAAGACATTCCCTTATGTGGGTTTGTGTTCTCACAGGCAGGCCTACTCACTGGTAGAGATAGAGAGAGCTAGCCAGCTCTTCTCCATTTTAAGTAATAAAAAATGCAGTTACATGTCAAAGACAGCTAAGCACATTGATAGAAAACCGTGTGTCTATTACCCCACACGCCACATCATTAGTTTATTCCTTGCGCTCAAAAGGTTAAGGTTAAAAGGAAAAAGGGACAAGTGCAATAAAAACTTATCAAGCAGAAGATTATCTGTCTAATGATGATAAAAACTTATCAAACAGAGGATTATCTCTCTAATGGCACTTGAGCTTAATTATTTGCTATTATTTTAATTGCTTAGGGAATATCCATGGAAGGAATCTAGAAGTATGTTTCTATGTACTACTATGTCATGTTTGATGTTATAAATTTTCTTGAATTTATCTAAAAAAAAAAAGTAAGTACTTTAGTTTCCTACCGTTACTAAGCTTGTATAACGGCTCTAACTGCAAACCTACTCGATAACTACATATATATTTGTTCCACTGCGAAATTGTTGACTTACACCACAGTCTCTTGACGGAAGCATCGACCGCGCAGACGGGGTCGCGTAACGTTCGTGACGGATTGCTGCCTTCGTGCCGTGCTGCCCACAATTCAACTGATACCTGCTAAATCTCGTGTCCAAATATTTGGACCAACATCTCTCAAAGTGCCAAAACATCTGACCAAACGTTTGCCCAAGCCGCTCGCATTGGATCAAACGACCGTGATGAGAAATTGGGTTGCGATGAGTCATTCTGAATGAGAACTTCATTACGCTACTATCTTCAGCTGGAAAACGGATAATCAGTTTTAGTTACACAACTTCAGTTGAAAGTTTAACATTATCTTTCAATTAGGAACTAGTTTAAAAGAAAGTTTGATATTTGCTTTCTTTATTACCTTAGTTAAATAAAAATACCAACGACCGAACGTTCTTTTAGCCTTTTTCTCAAAACGAGACGGGAACAGGTTTCCGAAGGCCCCTGCGGTAAAAAATAACAAAATGGCCGGTACGAAATGCTCCTTTAAACGATCGCTAATTTGCGTAGGCTTAATATTACAACATTAATCTCTGGTTATGCTTTAAAAGGAACTGCTTATTGTATAACTAATAGGCTCTCGTGTAATACAGTATTTATGCTTGCATAGTGTTTGCGAAAACCTTTCTGCTCTATTATTTGACGATTGAATCTAGGAAGTACTTAAAATTTTAGATATGACTCAAACAGACATCAAGACTTTATGTCTAAGTGTGGAGTATAATATAGAATGACAAGATGTTCAATGGCTGCTGAATGTCATGTCTTTGAGACGGATGCAAGTGTCATTCTCATCTGAACGCCAATTGACAAATGGTTCTCATCGATAATACGAGTTGATTGTGTCTAGATTGGTATTCAAGATTGACTCTGCTTAGCTTACGGATATAATTTCGGGTATTCGGATATGATGTATAACAGCATTAATCTATGCCGTCAATGACTAGATTATACCCAGATTGCAAGCAGACACCGCTGTCATAGCGGAAGCTTGCGGTTCTCATAATGCTGTGTCTCTCATACAACTATCGTTCTAATGTCTTCAATGTACGACTGATATTACATGTGATGCTTTAACATAGTTTGCGGTAGACAAGACTTGTGATACAGTTATTTCAAGCTCTGTAATGTGAGACAACGGTGTATAACCTTATGGGTTTATTGCATTTTAATATCATCTTATTGTCTATGATAATTGATCGCATCATCGCTTTCCCATATCGCCTGGTAACAATCAAAACTCACTAAAATTTCTCTCACTGCACTTCAAAACCTTTGATTTCATTAAGTATTTGTTACTTAGTGACTTTTCGTTGTGAACAGACGATATATGCGATTGATGTCAAATGCACCTATTATATTATATATGACAATATACAAATAAAAAAACAAACAGCAACTCTCCCATATTGTACACGATATCAAAAAACGGTGAGGCTTTGTCGTACGTAAAAAATATCCTTCATTATCAGACGGATGTCAATAAAAGCTAATCAAGTTACATGCCAACATCAATTATCGATAAAATCAATTACGCATGCAGCAAAAGCATGTTCAAAAACGAAATCGAGCTACATTTCACGTTGACACTTTCATTGCATTTTCTCGTAAATTTTGTAACTTTGCAAAATCTGAACGTTTTAAGCTAATCAAGACTGTCCACTTAGTAAACTTGGGTGTCGCCCAATTTTTCTGCACCGTACTTTCCATTCAATTTCCGCTGTACCGGATCCGGTAGACGTATTAATAGAATTGGATTGAATAAGCTTACTATTTATAGCCGCCGACGTGTATAAATAGGGATTTGCACCGGCTATTTCGGCCGCTGCAACACATTTCTACGGAATCATTAAATGCAACGTTGTTTCCTAAGCACTGCATCATA
Organism: Apotomis capreana; assembly: GCA_947623375.1. Taxonomy (NCBI): domain Eukaryota; kingdom Metazoa; phylum Arthropoda; class Insecta; order Lepidoptera; family Tortricidae; genus Apotomis; species Apotomis capreana. The sequence goes on from OX392520.1 coordinate 9,702,564, forward strand.
GTAAACACCCTTAAATACGTGCTTAAAGTTAACTTGTGTGCGTTTCGATTAATGTCATCAAAAGATTAGTTGCGTAATAGCTATAAATGATTAGGAGATTTTACACCATAACCATAACCCAAGATAAAGCATCATAGGATTAGAGGTTATGGCTTACTCATCAGGACAAAAGATGTTAGCTAATTGTTGGTATTGTACTCTGATTGTGAGTCACACGTGTCTGCAAGTCATATATAAAAACTAAGACCACACCGACCAAAATGGTACAATAATGTCCATATAAAAAACGAAAATAGCCTTCAATCAAGAACGTGTTACTAACCTTATTTTAAACAACAACGCCTCAGTTGGATGCAATTTTAGACATATTATAGTTAGCATCCCATTTGTTCGACGACACGAACTCGCGCGAAAACACCGCGGGACTCACGACTTGTGAGTCATACGCGTTTCACTCACCATCTGTTGCAACCTCGACTCAGATACAAGGCCCGCAATACTATTTACTCTTTCAACACACCTTTTTTATTTATACTTGCCAGATTTAATTATCCGTACGATTAAGTACCTCGTTCGTTTCATGATAAACTTATCTCTTGATAGCCTGTAGATAGCGTATCTTCTGTCTTATCAGGGAAACTCAATTTTATTCATGGACGCATCGTATTATCATTTCGCTGAAATTGTTTTGTGTCTCGCTTACTGTGTTGTGTTTATTCAAGTGTAATGGTGTCGGTATTTTGTTCGTCTCTTTCAGATACAGGTGTGGTGGACGCGACCGCTTTATGTGCTACATTTGTTTTGGGTGCCCGGTGAACGGTTTTGAATAATCGTTCAAATAACATAGTCGTTTTATCTCTTTCTTTGCAGATGGGCCGGCAGCTGCTCTCTCGCTCGCTCCCGTATTGCTGATGCAGACGTGCCACGGGTTTCGATGATATGCCGGTTTATAATTTCTATGTGCACGTCTTTCCTTAAAGTTGTTTATTACGTATCGACTGCGACGTGTCTCGAGCGCCTTGTCAATCTGAGATAATCTGGTACTTCCATTAAATCAGTCATTGTCACTAATTAGTTATTTATTATGAATGCTGTGGCTGAAAGGCGGAAGCTCGATGATATCTCGTCATTCCAATCTTGTGGTTTCAAAACGAAATAGACACTCCAGCCTACGTTTGGAACTTTTTACGTCTCGAATTACGACCGACTCACAATTACCCTTTAGTTTAGCTTCGTCTTTGGTTGGAATAAAGTCCCATTTGTAGTTCGATTAGTTTTATGCTGCGGCTTTAATTTTTTCGTCGGCACTTGTTTTCCCGAAGTCTATTCTTATCGGATTACGACTCGTTACGCCCGTCCGAGTGATTTCACTTTTTGTAAGGCATTTGTCTGATTTCTATTTTTTACATTACGCATGAACTGTCATTTGATTTGATTTTATCTAAACTATTTCTCCATTGGAGTCCAAAGTTAGCCTATCGTGCAATCGATTTTTATCGTCGCCACAACAGCTAATAGGAGCTAGTGCGTCAATCACTGAATTTTAGATGTGAAATGTCTCGTGACGTCAAACGGGGACTAGGCGAAATCGATGGATGTTTGGAAGGTTCTTTATCATCATGGCATACCCACCTATTCATAGTAGACGACGGAATTAACGATAGCTATAGGATGTAGGCCGACGCAATCTATCACGCTTGTGTAATAGGCGACCGTGTTATCTCTACACTGATAATCGCTCAGCGTAGTTATAGTTATAACACACCTGTTTACCAGGCTCACTTTAACTTTCTTGCAGATCCACGAATGAAAGACTATTGTCAGTAGTGATAGAAACTGTGATAAAACTTATGCATAAATGCCAACTTAAGTAATTTTACTAGTGAAATGATCTCAAACTAAAATGGAGCGGAAATTAACACGTGAGGACTTCATGCGGAAGAGCTTCCGGGCTCCCCGGACGTCCCCGGCGGCCGAGAACCACGAGCCGGCCGTCAACGGAGCCCCGCCGCCGTCTCCTGTGTCTCTGTCCATGCTGGAGCGAACCCCGCAACCGCCGCGGACCCAATACGAGCTCACCTCCTCGGGTATCGCTCCCAAACGCCTGGAATTCAACCGGGCTCATCCTATCCATCTCAAATCATTCCAAGCGCCCGAGCCTCCCGACGAAACCAACACACCACCCTCCGACGATGTCCTACGCACTTTGGAGAGACAGATCGGCGAAATGGAGCGTGGACTTGAAAGAGCACAGAACGGAACCGTAGCCGTTGACGAGAGGGTGCGCTACGCGGAGCATGAGAACCTCCTCCGAACTGGCGTTTCCTCCGTCGGCGGAGGAGAATACCTCGCTGCGGATTCCGACAACGAACACGACGTCGTTCCCTTCAATAGAAATGAAACCACGCGAAGCAGCACTGGAGCCACCGCTCCCACAGTGCGGCCAGCGCCTAGACTAGCCAGAACCCATTCTGATACCCAGCAGCACCAGGTAGCTGCTACCGCCCGCCTCATGCGAAAACTAGCTGACGGCGGAACGAAAGAAGAAAAGACTAGAGTCATCTCCCGAAAGGCTATCCAAGCGCGAATGGAGAAGGTCAAAAACTCCGTAGTAGGCACAAAACACGAGCATAGAGTACTGGCGGAGCACAGAGCTGAACCGCCATCGCCCAGAACGCCGACCTCACCAGTCTCGCCTCGGTCATCCATACAGGTAATATACTCTGTGACTGTCTGTGAACGTCCATGTTGATTGAGGTAACAGTTTATCCTTTGTGCATAACAGACTGTAACAAATCCATGAAAACTTGTTTTCGTTTTATATAACCGCGTAACGTAAGCCATTGTCAAGTTCGTATGTCAGTAACATGTGAGGACAACGACCCTCAAGGACGGAGATGCGCACGGTGTGTCGTCTCTTTCGCTCGCGACTTCAAATATGTTTTACGGGAATGTCTGGAATTTGTGAATTGTTACGAAGTATTTGAATAGAAATGTCGTTGGACCGTTTCATCCTCGCATTCTATACAAATGACCACAGGTGAACCGCAATTATTTGTACTAATTCGCGATTCTAATATGAAAATTAGCAAAAGGGTGCGAATGCTTTCTTTACAAAGGTAGTTGTCAATTGTTAAGTTCAACACAGCAGTACTAATTCTGCAAACCTCCTTTATACTCAGAGAACCATCAACATACAGTGCGAAATCTTAAATAAGTATGTGCAAACTTTGTACCGTATCATTCCAACATTGTCTATGCGCCCAATACGAAATTATAAAAAGAATTAGAGCGACGAGCTGCTAACTTGTATTTGTATAACTATTATGACGCTTTATACAAAACAACGAACCTTTTTTAATAGTTACTTGAATTAAGAATTGTCCAATGTCCAATCGTGACGCTTTTGAGAATCTATGAGAAATATTGAGTAAGTGAACATAGTCTCATGATTATTATTTATTTCAGTAAAAAAAACGATGATCTTAGTATATACCTATACCTTGAAGGTATTATATTAAATCAAACCATAAAGAAATATATCACGATTTGCGATGTATTATCGTTTAGTAATACTATAATAATGACCGCCCGTAGATTGACCCACAAGGTGGTACTTCTCCTTCGTTTCTAATTACGTTGAATACGTTTACATTTATCCCATTCAAATTTATGTTTTAAGCTGCGTCGAAACGATCTAATAACAAGATTTAAAATGTCTTTCATCTTAATATATTTATGGGTACACCCATAAAAAGAAAACCATAATATCTCGTTTATAAATTATACGAGTCGCTCTATGGCGTCCGTTCCTATTTAAGTATTATCCCATACTTACATCGAATTTCGTTTTCGCCTCTATAGTTAGCTACTAATAGCGTTTCAGTAGTAGTGTTTTTTTTTTAAGTTAGGTAACACTAACACGGTGTAAAGGTATCGGTTCTTAGCCGACCGCAGACGATAGCAGATGACGTTTCGCAGCGCCACGCACTAAAAAAAAATTGCTCAACTTAGTATAACTACTTAGAAATAGCCAAATTGTGCTAAGTATATAGTAACCAAAATTGTGCTAATTTAACATAACTTATTTTGAATACTAGTAGGCCTCAGTTTGTCAGTCCTCCATTTACTTAAGTATGTAACTAGCAGCTAAAATTTGGGCTACTGTTTTTTTAATTCATTTTTTCAGTGCGTCGTATTCTCATGTCGCTACTTTATGATTTGGATCCCGACTACCGACGACGTAGTTTCGTGTCGCTGAATACGAATGGTTATTCATATAAACACATAGAAACCAGTAATGTCGCAGCGACATGTCGTCTGCTTCTGTGTTCTGCTGTCGGCTACGAACCGATACAATATTTTTTTAGTACCCTTAACATGAGTTAGTGACTGTATTCGTTAGCGACAGCGTAAACAATACGTATGGAGAATAGTGCAGCGCCCGCTAGGTTACTTTGTACAACTTTTCATACAAATCGTTCACGCAGCCGCTAGCGAGTAGAATCACTGTAAAGTCATGGTAGGTATAGTACTTTTATCTCACACGCGCGGGTGAGCCATGTTTGTGTGAGTAGATGTACATGCACATTGGCTCTGTGTGGGTGAGCCGGCACTGAACGCTCCCGAGCTCACCCACACAGAGCCAATGTGCATGTACACTACTCACACAAACATGGCTCACCCGCGCTCGTGAGATAAAAGTACTGTAAGGGTACAGCACAACAAAACGTCTCTATTCCGGTTAGGTTTCCCGTACAGATAACACTCTAACACAAACGTGGCCGAGCCATTTCTCCTATTGAAAACAAACTACAAAGTTACTCTATACTATAATATCTTAGACGCTAACTTACTTTCCGAATATTAGTAGTTTATGCAACTGATACATAATGAGAGGCATTAAAACACGAGTGTGGTTTTATGAAACGAGCGTCAGCGAGTTTCATAATAGGATCACACGAGTGTTTTAAGGCCTAATTATGTACAGTTGTATACACTTCTTTATCTACACACATATCATAAGTACTCTAAGATGGGTTCGGAAGCCATAAGGACATGACCGGCACCACTAGTGCTACCTGTAAAATATCTAAAAACGACATTTACTAATGCAGTAAGAAATAAATCTGAACAAATACATAAACAGATTATTTATTGTAATAGTTGTAATTTACATTTACATTGAAACAATATTTTCAACTAAAATGTGAATTACAATAAACTTATACAAACAAATGACAACAATAATGGCGGCAATTCGGACCTCCGTCAAGACGAATGTTTTTTTTTTTCTAAATCATATACCTACAAACGAATGTATCCATATTCTCATGTCACTCGAGATCAAATGTCGTGCGGTTTTTATAAAAAAACATACTGAATTGACGTTTCGTATCGATAACAATATTAATATCTATGGATACTAGAATAGAGACCTACTTCAGTTTTGACAGATGTTCCAAATTTAAACTCATAACCTTACAAAAATTGATAGCGTTATAACATTACAGTACAAATTTTACCTACTGCCACAGATAAGAAAGTTCTCATAGTAAAATTGGTTGTAGTAATGCTGGTCATTTCCTACGGTTTCTGAACGCATTTTAGAGCACTAATGATATGTGCGTAGATAAAAAATATTATATTCACTAGTAAATTTTCTAGGTAAGCCTTGTAATTAAGCCATTTAATTGATTAATGGATCTCTAGGGCAACGTGAAAGCATTACGCAATAATTCAAAGAATTTTAACTGAAACTATTAATTATTTAGTCTGTATACAGCGCCGCGAATGTTGTAAATGGATTGTGACCTAATTTAATTGAACCATATTTTGTACAAAATAAGTTTTTTCGCGTTTCATATTATTTCTCCGCATTAATATATATTTTTATAGAAAACAATCGTTATGGCACAGACTAAGACTCATGGTATAGAGGGCGGGCTTAATATCGTGAAGCATTCTTTACCAGTCAACCTATAGAACTGGTACTTATTCAGTTATTCGATGCAATATCATATTTCATATCCCGTCCCGAAATGTAGCTATGTAGATAGAACCGATCCATTTTATAACATTTTAGTTAATTGTATTACACAGGATAGAGTTCGTCGTGAAAACTCAAAAGCAGAAGAATAGGAAATAAAGATTGTTAGTTTTCTATATGTTGTTAATAGCTTATGAATTAGTGCTAAAAACATCTTTTTACATCCGCAGGTAAGCAACAATGGACTTTGAAGTAAACAGAGATGATGTCAGGTAAGTTTAAAGTATTACATATTTTGAGAACAACACGTGAATGTCAAGGCTGCATTCTCGTACCAACGTCCGTACAACGTCGGAATTACAATTGATTGTTTATATTTTACACACGTACTTGTTGTTAGGGAAAATCTCGACATACACTGGCTTGATGTTAGTTTATGGAGATTGTGATGCAAGAGAGAAGTTAGAGTGCTAATAGGCATGACGAAAAATTTGTTTTGTGGATGTCAATCGATTCTATTTTTTATTGGGTTCAAATGTCTATATGTGACTAAGTACACTTAGACTGCTCTAAAAGTCAGAAATGACCGTCAAAGTTCAACATACCTACGCAGCGCTAAAAACCCTCCATATACAAATTGCCACCTAATCGGGAGCGGGACGTCATTTTATGTTATGCGTACCTTTGTATGGAAATACAATAACTGATTTGCAATGTTCACCGTGAACAAATGGTGTTTATACAATTATTGTTTTGTTAAATTATGAGGATTCTGAAAACATTCGAAATTTCTTTTGAATATGAAAAAAAAAACATGAAATTTGCGAACCCTTGAGAAGTCACATAGGTTTTACATTTTTTTTCTTTGTTTCATGACATATTGAGATCGTTCAAACATCCTCAATTCGTTGTTACGACAACCTAAACAAAACAAGGGGTGATAGACTAGATGATAAATGAGTAAAAGGCAGTAAAAAAGGCGCAAGGTTATGCCTCACTTGGATTCTGATATCAGACTTTTTATTTTTCATAAAACTAAAAAGTGTAGTGAAAAAGGCTGCACCCAAAAGATCGAAGCTTCTAATTTACATGTAAATGGTGTGGGACGTGACGGTGAATTTTAACGGTTTTTCTACACTTCTATGGAGATGAGATGATACTAGTCTACAGGGGCCTTTCGGGATAGAAGATTCTATTCAACGAATCGGCTTGAAATGTGAGAATACTTTAATGGCGATTGGTGTCCACTAATACAAGTAATAGCTCAACAAAGTTTGGAATAATTGTATTTGTTATAGAAATAATCTCAATGTTATCGTGCGTATCTGAAATCGGTGAAAAACCGGTGGTTAGATTTGATTATTTGATATAGGTATTGAACTTGTAATGAAATCTGTAAGAATGAAAACGTGGTAATAATGCAGCAGGAAACTCAGTTTAGCTTACTTGAGTTATGTCTAAGTAAACGTACCTTAGTTTAATTCGGTTGTAAGCACCAAAACTTATAGATTTAGATCCAAGGTTTCGACATGTCAATTCACTCTCTAAAGTTTGTTTTATAATTTAACACCAACTACGATTAATTTGATACTTTTAGCAATTTATTCGCAATCTTATCAATTGAGATTGCGCTTTATAATATAAATAAAGATAAATGAATTACGTGGTCAATTTACAACTCCTTATAAATCTAAAATTCTAGTTCTTGTTAAATCCTCTGAGATTCATTAGCAAACCCAGGCTTTTAACCACAACACTCAACCGCTCATCTCTATAGGGCTGTCGCGGCTCCTAAAACATACATTATTTATAATTTAATGCTCCATAAAACCATCACAAATGACTCTCTTTTTAAGGTAAAAGCGGGTAAAAAACCTTGACATTTTACTACCAGTTATCATGACAGCATCACAGATAAGATTAAACTAGGCGAATTTTATCAACGAATACCTCCATTATGTCATCGCGAAGGAAAATTTACGGCGAAATAATATTGTTTTAGTGATGAGGAAGTGAATTTACACTGTTTTTACAGCCTCCTCGTTTTCGATATCATAAAGCCAACCAACTGTCTTGGTTGGAACTGAAGCAATGTTTCTTTTAAATTTACTGTAATTACTAAGAGTAGATGGGTGGGAAATCTAGTTAATTACAATGACTGTAGAATTGTGTTCATTACAAGTTTCATTTTTAGGGTTCCGTACCCAAAGGGTAAAAAACGGGACCATATTACTATTGACTCCGCTGTCCGTCTGTCTGTCCGTCTGTCACCAGGCTGTACCTATCTCATGTACCGTGATAGCTAGAGAAACACTTGAAAATTACACAGATGATGTATTTTTGTTGCCGCTATAACAACAAATACAAAAATAAAGTAGAATACAATAAATATTTAGGTGGGGCTCCCATACAATACAACCAATCGGTTTCGTTTACTTTGCACCTCATTTGTATCTGGCGCCATACATACCAGGTGCAAACTTAACCCGGCCACTTAAGATGGGATAGTCGTTTGTACGGAACTCTCGGTGCGCGAGTCCGACTCGCACTTAGCCGGTTTTTTACCCATACTTCACTTACTTTGCGAGGTAGTCCGATATTTATTTAATTATAATAATAAAATCTATTGAAAATGCGAAACAGTGTCCGTCTCTTAAAGTAATGGGCTCACCTTGACCTTGGCCCAATTCCCCCACAATACCCGAGTCGAGCTAATCTTAATTTTACTGACTCGGTTAAGGTGTACTGACGAAAATAGACTTAAGTGTGCGTCAGCGGCTTTACGTCTACGTAATGAATGGCGGGTTTTATTATTGGGCGATTATGTATTGAGCGTTTTAATCGTCTCATTAATATTTCCGCAATATACCTCCGTATGAACTAAGGCGCCATTTTCGGTTGTCTTGTACAAGTCGCGGATTTTTACTTTCTTATCAAAATGATGTTGATTGCTTTTATGGATTGGCCAATATTGTGGACATTAATGAGACGGTTAAAACGTTCAAAGAATTGCCCTATTATTGTTTTTATTGGACTTACGTATTTGTAAAATTTTACCATAGCTATAGGCGAAAAGTTATTGTAAAGTTGCATGTAGATAAATTAATATTTGTTCTACGTTATTAAGGTGCAATATACAAGTCTTTAAGTAGTATGAAGGTATAGATGTTTTTCAACTATCGAAAGACTTTTTAAACAAGTCCAATTTCATTCTTTACTTTCAAACAAAACGGTATTTTTTTTCGGTTTTAGAAACTTATGACTCATTCTCAAATTTGAGTTTCGGAAAAGGATAGCCGGTGACAGCAATCCAACAAGCCCATAAATCAACTTTCTTTACAAGTGTTATAATAACCGAGAAAGCACTTCTTATCCAACTGCAACAATATTAGGCACATACTCATAACTCACGTCTTAATAAAGTTAACACACTGAGTATAACTGTACGATCATAACTCATAATCCGCCATGTTACGCGGCGGGATTACTCTGAAATCCGAAATTAATTTTCGTGTCGCACCGTCCCGCTCATTCAAATACAGTTCAACACCAGAACGACTGAAATGGTACGAATTAATAATTTTGGACCACAGAGTAAACGCTGAGGAACTCCCGTTGGTAAACCCCGTGAGATTACGTCGTAATACCACACTTCTGCAGTTCATTTCGCTAACAGCATTACATGCAACGGGTCCCTGTCACAAGTTTAAGCAATTTGAAATTGTAATTTGGGTCAACTGCTGGGAATGTCCGATCCCCGGGAAATAAGATCGTTCCTAACCCTTACTTACAAAATGTTTGCGCACTAAATTTCACTTAGCGTTTTGTTTTTTAGATTGTTTTTGATTATCTTCTTAGGGAAGAGATTGTAGTTTGTATAGCAGTAGCTAAGAAAGGGTTAATCGACTTAGTCAGTGGGGCTAGTATATCTTGCCGCGACTTCGTTTGTCGTGCGACTCAACGTCACTTGCCTTTCTCGTACGGTATTGAAAAGAAAGTGACACGTAATATTACTCGCGCGAGGAAGTCGCGATCACAGTTGAGCTAAAGGTGCTGTTGTTAATTTGCAATAGACCGCATTGTTTAGTCCCAGTTTGAAGTCTAAGAGAGCTGGTAGTTATTCCATTCCATGTACAGTTGTACACGGTGCTAAGGTAGAAACCTATCCCCATCTCGAGGTGACAAATTGAGAAGGCAAGGACCGCTAGTTTCCGTGTTTTATTTGTCAGTAGTGGGAGTTTACGAGCCTGCAATCGTCGCATTGTTTGACGAGTAGGTGTGGCTGGCAGCGGGCCAGAGCTCGATGTTTAGCAAGTGTTGGGGTAGGGTAACTGACGTGTTACGATGATGGAGGATGTGGGCACGACAGTCACGAATATCAGTTGTGAATATGCTCGGGGATTCAATTGTTGATTGTGACAGTAAAAAATTAAACAAAATAGCAGACCTGAAAATAGCTAGAAATGGGTCGATATCGTTCGAATAGTTAGATGAAGAATCTGAGGTAGTAGAAAGTAGAAGATAAAACAGAAAAAACGTGTCCGTCTCTTGACACGACAGACGGGAAGAGTAGGTATATTTATTTTTTTAAGGAGAAAAGTGGGATTTCAATCTAATTTAATAAGTCGAAATACAAAGACAAGGAATTGCTGAATCTAAAGAATGTAGGGCAAACAGAGCGGAATTTCCTTGTCAGTGATAAGCGATTACTAAAAAAGTCAAAGACAAATATGCGATAGAAATCTTGGAAAAACAAAAGCTGAAAATAATCGGAATTCACAAGGGAAAGTAGAACGGGCCTTGTAGGCCCGTTCGGGCCTTCTTTGGTAAATTTATTCCCGCGATATAGGTCGGCCGCTTGGCTTACAGCCACTAAACTTTTATGCTGTTCCCTTTACACAATCTCCAAGTAAATCCTACTAAGTTGCAAAATCTCTTTCCAAAAGAAATTCGCCCAAGTATCGTTGCAAAGTCAATTTTGACCGTATCAATCAAACTGCCATCAGCGTTTGTAAGTGAATATAAAAACTTTCGCAATAAATTTCAGAGAGTAAGTAAGTACCTTACAATGTTAAGGTTTTATTGACAGATTTCAAATTATGTTGATTTTGTTGCAATAATTGACAGTAGCGGCAAAAATCCATCATATTTATGTACTTATCTTGTATGGAAAATACTAGACTATTGCCAAATGGCAAATGAAATGTTTCAATTTTAGCTAATAAAACGTCTATTTTTCTATACAAATAGTTGATTAAATCAAGGGAGTCGACAAGCCTTTTTTAAAAATACAAGTTTTATCATCATTTCAAATTTAAAATTTGGAAGTTCCAAATATTAAATTGTAACTATAGAACTATACTAAAAATATGTATTTTTATATTTTGTATGTAGGTATTTCGATTAATCTTTCGATACCATTAATCTTGATATTAATATGTTAGAATATGATATTTTTTTACATTCCGTAGTTTCATCTGATTCTGAGACTGCCATTTTATTCAAAAGAGACGCTTCGAATCGAGATTCATTTATGAATTCTAGATCTATTTTGGTATTTGCTGACTCACTCTCCTGTCATTTATAAACTCTTACTTCAATTTTCACAAAAATGTGTTGTAATCCGGACGAGAAAAGCGTCCCAAACCCTGATCGAAAGGAAATTGTTCGTCAAGCATTGACGTTCTATTATAAATCTAACAGAATACCTAGGAAAACTGATAGTAGACTACGGAAATCAGCGTCTTGTTGCTGTCTTGTCGCCTTTTCCAGGTTCGAGCGAATTCCGTTTGCTGGAAACGTTTCTTTGAGTGAAGTGTCGATAAGAATTGCAATAGTTTGTGACAATGCTGACCTAGTTGCAGGCTTAGTTTTGTTTAATACTGTTTATTAGATTGACTTACATTTCGTTACAGTATGTGCACTGGGATTCAGTTTTCTGATCTAATATCTGATTAACGTGTTTGTAGAACAATATTTTATACAAGGAGGTCCGCGATGAATAAAGTTTTTAATTACCTTCCTTTTCACTTTACAGTAGGGGGGGAAAAACGACCCCACAATTATCGTTCTATAGTTAGCAGTGTACCAGAAATAGTTGCATTTCAGACCGTCCAGCCGCTTTAATGTGGAAAAGACGTATTAAGTCACGTCTATATATGGTTTTTTTTTTTTTTTTTTTTTATGTCATAGGGGGCAAACGAGCAAACGTATCGCCTGATGGAAAGCGATTACCGTCGCTCATAAACACCTGCAACACCAGAGGAGTCACAAGTGCTTGCCTACCCGGAGGACGAAGATAGAATGCCTCTATGCTAGTAATTTCACCGGCTATCTTACCCCCACACCGGAACACAACAATGCGAACATTGCTGTTTGGCGGTGGGTTAGCAGGCAAGACGGTAGTAATAATACAGATATTGCATTTTCATAGAATGGATTCGACGGAACAAATTAGTGTTATTGAAAGGCTCTTCGAAACGATTTCCGAGACCGGTTTGTTTCGATCTAATCGTAGTAATTACAAATGATACATGCTTCTAATTATTATAAGATGAATTACCACATTAACCGGTCACAGTGAATGCACGAGCAGCCCCCAGCTTACACAACTCGTGACGCACGCCGAAGCCCCGCCGACCGCGAAGCCCGATCAGTGCCTTCTTCAGTGTTTCTTACCGCTTGCAACTCTTTAGCTTGTTTTAAATGACCTATATTGACCGTCACAATATTGTTTACCATTACCCAAAATTTGAGCGACGATTGCCTCATAACTTCTACATTTCAGAACTTCCAAAAATTTGTTCTCTTGATAAGATAGTTGATTAGTAATCAATTATTACTTAGTAGTTACTTCTAAATATTTTTCGTTCCGAAGTAAACGTAGTAAACGAACTTGTGAAATGATGCATTTCATCTAAAAAATATTCTAAATATCAAAATATGTAATTTCGTTCGCGTATGTAGAAAAAGGGTCCCTTGATTTGGTTTAACTTGCTAGCATACAGTTAAAGCCTTGTCTCATTTTTAAATTCTGTTGTAGCGTGATGAGGGCGGAACGATACAATTTGACCTATAGATGGCGTTATGGTAGCAACCGTTCTCAACGCTCATACATTTAAAGCGGGTTGTGTATCAGGCTCCTGTAATTCTTCTTAATATCCGAATAGGTAACAGGATCTCATAACTTTATAGTAGTATGGAAGACACTGAGCCTGTATGTGATATCGAACATTTTTACCTTTACACAATCCCTTAACTTCCTTAAGAAGGTCACCTCGATTCGATTAGCGGGATTAGTTGGACATCATTACATTAGGTGAACCTTGTCTGTCGAGATGATCCTTTAGCTATTTGGTGGAAATAAAAACAGTGGTCTTTAAGATATTCAGCTTTCATTGGGCCTAGTCACAGGACCTCATCTAATTTTGACGCTAAGAACCCCAAATAGCCTGGTTATGTTCTGTTTTAATTGCAACTTTTGTATGAGCAATTAAATGAGATTCTCATGATGACCAGCCTGTGTCGGGGAGTGTTTTGAATCTTTAATTGATTTCATTATCCGCGAACAAAGTTGCATCACTGAACATATTTATTGGCTCTTTCTAGGAATAATAAGTTATTCGATCTCACATTGAAATTCCCTCGACTCTTCGTGTTGATTGGAATAGCGATCGATACGGAATAGATGAACAAACAGCTGCATTGTTATTTGAAACTTCACGGTTCAATCGCATATGCATATGCGAATTTCACCGACAAATGGATTTCCAGTTATTCGACATACACACGGGTTGACAGATGGCAACTTAAAACAAGAGTAAAAATCAAGACCAAAAGACCAACTTCAATTGTAAAAGTGAAATTTTGTCGCAAACGCTCAAATAGTTAGTTTTTAGTTGATCTTTGTATCTATAACATTAGTGGAAGTAAAACACCACGGTCTTTATAATAAGATAAAATCGTCCTGAATTATCTAAAATCCGGCCGCAATCCAAAAATCCTGTAATCTCTCGGCAATTACTGAGATATGGTTACTCTACGCCTACACGTGGAGAGGGTGACCTTTATGCAACGATTCCGCCATTTGCTATGTCCTGATGTCCCCAAACCTGTAGCTATGCATACACGTGTCGCTATGCAATAAAGGTCAACAAGGAATTGTAAACCCGATACGTAGTTGAAACGATAACTTAGAAACTTATGCCTTCGGGCCGTGACATCTATGTCACCTAATGTGATGATAATAATGGTAGCTTTTGATCGATGATTATTTAGGTTACAAATTTCGCATCGTAACAAGTAATCTTATTAATATAGCTCTATCTGATTTCAGCCAAGAGGTGTAGTTTTACTAAATTTATTTTAAATGGAATTTAGCTATTCTTGAGTTGCAATAGTATCATCGAGGATCAACAGTAATCACTAGTCAGGTTTGCAATCTGATATTGGTCTTTTTAGTCATATAAAACAAAGCTTCAGAGACTGACGGTGGACTATATTGACGGTGATAATGATAAGCCAGATAATCAGACTGTAACATATGCATCACTCATCATATGAGAAGGATGGTTTGTTTGCTGCTACTTGTTACACGAAAAGTCCTAAAACGAACTTAGCTGAACCTGCAGGGCTAGCATATCGTGTCAAGATTTTTCTTGTAGCGCAATTCAGCATCGCTGGCTTTGGTCGCACGACAAAGAGTCGCATGTCACAGTTATGCTGGACGTACATATCTAGATTGGCAGTCTGTGTACCTAGATGTCGAGTGTTACGTCGACAGTTATCCAACTTGTTTCCGAGATTCGGAGTTGTGCGAACTAATAGATAACAGCCGTTAGTTAAATAAGCCCAGTTCTAGACTTCGTTAGATTATGCTTTGAGAGCTATTTATTATATTATGCTAGGAATCCTTTAAGTTCTTAGGTGTTAGCGAGAAAGTTTTCAGTTTGAGGTGAAACTTCGGCGTGACTTTGTTTTCTATTGGTTTTATGCCACCTAGCTTCAGGTATAATCATCATTATATCTACCAAAATTCGTCTACACTGAACAAAACCTTACTTCCCCTAAATATGTCCACAACAGTCGTGTACTGCGCTTATTTCACTATCATCTATTTAGCTTCGGAGTTGCGAATGGTGCGACGTAATGACGAGTTTCGCAAAATAACTAGTCTTTATCTGCGAACATATCTACGTCGAAGTATCTTTTAATTATAGTTTACCACCACACATTATCTCAAAAACGCAAACTACCTATTACTTTTATTGTCACGTGTACTAGTATATATTACTTATTTTCCACATGCATTACCTATAGATGTATTATAGTTCGTCTACCAAGGCATTCACTTGACGCAAAAAGCTCTTATTGAAAAGCGCCATATAAATCTTTGACCGTTTAAGTGGCTCGAATTATTTTAATGAATGCTTCTTTAGGAACATTGAACGCTGCTGGAATTTTTCGTATCGTTAACGGCCAATTTTGCAGTCTCTCTATCAACTGGCTCCAATGGCAAGATGAATCGCCGAAAGCTAGCGCAGTACTTATTTTCCTACAGTACGAACAGAATTGGATGTACAATTTAATCGTTTAAACCGCTACTGTCTGACTGAACTGACTAGATCTTATTTATTTCCGTCGCAAAACAGTTCAGTTTGTCATACTTAGCATTCATGATATTAATGTCTAGTTGCCAGAAGAAACAACCCAAAACAGGAAAGCTAGGCGCAAAAGAGTGAGGAGAGCCGCCCTAAATATCAGGAACAGGAATGGACAAACTATGGATAAATTGGATAAGTGTCTTATGTAACCGCAGTTTCCCTTTGTTGGTATTGCTATTGGTATACAAAAACACAGTTAACGCGATTGTTTGAGAGTTTTAACCGTATCATTAATATGTCCATAATATTGGCTAATTCATAGAAGCAATCAACATCATTTTGATAAGAATTGTAAAAATCCGCCACTTCTACAAGACATCAAAAGAAGTCACCAATATTGGGGAAATATTAACGAGGCGGTTAAAACGCTCAAATAATCACCTATTATTATATTTTGGCAACTTAGCTTGACTTTCAAGCGTAGCAATGGTCAAACATTTTCTCTCTTCTCACATATCGTAAAACCTCGCAGAATAAAATTATAATAATCTAAATCAAGTACACATAAATTGTTGGTAGGCTTTGACGTTTGACCCCACATTTATAGCCGGGGTTCCGGTGAACGTGTCTCGTCAGCATTTTGCCCCTTCCCAGTATTGTTTTAGCTTCATTAATATTTATACTTCGGTTACTAATTGGCTTTTTGACTTTTTGTTCATACAAGTAAATCAATATCACAGGAAGTACGAATTTACATTTCTAAGTATTTAGCTATTTTGGGTTTCGGAAAGGAATATATTTTGTAGTGTATCCAGGTCATCAAAGACAAGGGGATGGAATAAAACATTAGTGATCGAGTTTTGCACGAAGGCCCCTCTGAGACGTTAGCACTTTCGGCCGAGGCTTGAGCTTGGAAGTCCCGGGCCACTGTTCCTGTACTTAATAGGGGTACCAAAGAAACCTACCCCCTCTATTTCTGCTTGCTGGTTAACTTTATCGTGGAATTTATTACTAACTTCTAAGAATTTTGATATGCAAGGTAAACTAAAGAACTTTAACTCGCTAAATGACCAATGGCAATTGTTTTATTGTTGAGAACAACATAATCGATCCCATTCGAAAGGTATGCGTTTGATGCTTGTCAGCAATAAATGGCGGCCATTAGAGTTTTACATGGGTCAGGGATCGGAAAGGTTTGTGAATGAAATTCATTTTAACGCTACAAATCGGAGAACATAGTCGACGATGTTTTGGACATGATGTACTTACCTTTTCTTAAGCTATGTTACCCGAACTGTTTTATTTCGCTTGTTATTGCCTTATCCCGATTCACGCTTTTCTCGCGAACCATAAACGTTCCCGTATATTCTTTGAAATTTTCTGCTGAACCCAGTACATTAGGTTAAGTTTGTTTTATAAAAGTCTCGAATGGCTTGGGCCTTAGTTAATTAAATAAATCAGAACTTAACGCTGTTTGTCACATGCACTTGAACCGTGCTCGATTTAACCCAAAAATATCCAGGAAATTCGTCAATCCAACCTTTACATTGGCAATGTCATGTTGTCACTATCGTTAGCTTAACTGGAGGAGCTATTCATTTTACACAAATTAATATCCAATAAACACTACCGATCAATCAATAGCTGAATAAAAAACACTAGCTGAACCGGAATATCTCACCGCGAGCTTTGAAATGGTCAGAAAATCTTCGCATTTACAACCGTGAAACCGTGATTCGTTTTCCTGTCCAAAATACTCCCACGGGACTGGACCACTGGACGTGTAATAAAACCGATAAATCACTTACGTACCAATTTATATTTACACCTGAGCAGGTGATATACATTCTATAATGTGTGTGAGTTGTTCCTGTCCTCTTACAGTTATTATTATTTCTTTAAGTATGACTTTATTTATCTCAGATAGCGTGATCGTTTCGCTTCAATGTCACCTATTGGTAAGCGACGATGAAGTCAATGATGAAGCATGTTTACCTAGTTACTGTTATAAATTAATGTATCAATAGATGACATATTGATCGATATACTATCCTAACTCGTACGTCACTCTCTATAAATTGGTTGTACTGAGAATGACATTGTCAGGTGATGGTAAAGCTGTATGGTATGTCTCTAAAGGTGCCTTTTCACCGGTGAAAAGCACTAGAATAGGAGTGTGAAATGGTAATAGCTGTTAAAGGCATTTTTGACAGAAATAGGCCGGGAATTTAATTCATTGCCCGCTTGCAAAAGACAGTGTCAGTGTATGACTATACCTACTCTCTTGTATGAGTGTATATATCACCCTAACCAACAGTCAAGCGGTTGGCTATTGAATATGTAATGAGTTCCTCTCTGGGTGCTTACTCTAGTCTAGCCTAGACTTATACGGAATATCTTTAGAATCGCACGTATAATAGTCTGTTATTAATTGTGTAGAACGTGATCGGGGATGACTAAGTGGCAGAAGCCAGAAGGTATTTTTACCTACACGTACTAGCCATATTATCATTTACGTGTTGTTCTCGAAGATGTTGGGATTATGTTTAACAAAATTTGATGCTGCTATGATTACTGACAAAGAATATATATACTAACGTAAATTACTGATATTATTATTACTTATTTCTACAAGGTAAGGTAGTAGCGTGGCGAGAGACAAATTATCTCGTTATGCCGCTACCGCGACCGATTTAATTTACTTTTTCTGCAATAACATGGTGCTACATTCTCTAAAACGAGTAAGTATTGCAGTGTAGTCATAAATATTAGCATAGGAACATTTTGTTTGATTTGTGTTTTATTCTGCAGTTTTGCTAACTTTGTGATTTTTTGTTGCAGGTAAGAGCAATTTAAAGATGGCGGTAAATCGGCTTCGCAAGAAGCTACACCGCTACAGAGATGTGAGCAGTTTAGACGTACGACGTACAACGATGTACGTACTTACTGAGACGGCTTTTGAAAAGATCGATTAAGAGAAAGGTTGATTTATTCTGTGCCCAAACTTCGTTTGAAATTATTTCTTATAAAACAAATGTTTATATTGAAGTGAAGCAACTGGTTGACAAATTTAATGCCTCTTGCATGGTACTCGTTACCTTAGTCACCCTTAGTGGACAAAACGTCCGTGCGGGCACGGAAAGCCGGTGGATACGTCGGCTCGAATCCCGCCTGAGACATTACATTTTTAAATGTTATCTTCAATAAAAACATTTACTTTTGAAATGTGCCTACGCCCCTGAAATCTCAACGTCAAATCGAATACAAAAGTCCAAGAACAATCAAACTGGATATTATTAAATTGATATGACTCGATTCGGCGTTAGCATTGATGTGGTCGGCCTTAAAAGTGTTCGACTTAGTAAGCTGACAAGTGGCTTGTCAAATTGTCACTCAATGTAGCAGTCACAGCTGTCGGTTTATGCGACAAACTCCTTGATTGCCAAGTTTTCTTGCCACTCGTGTAACTAAAGCTAAGTTGGTATGGTCCTTTTACACTGTAGACGGCTATGGATTCTTAATACGGTGCGAAATAGTGATAGACTATAGGAATCCATGTTTATTGTCTCGTCTTTACTCCTCAGAATCTAAGGGGGGATGCTTAAGGGAACCTTAGATATGCTCAAATTATGTCACTCAAATGAAGGAGAACGATTCATGTCTTTAGCTCTCGCAATCACTCATTTCCTTCATTTCGTTCAGTGGATCTGTAGACTCAAACTGATCCATGATATATCATTATACTAATTTCTTTCATGTCTCATTTCGTTCAGCGATCTATTTGAATGATACATCGTAAGAAGTATTAAGAAAGTATGCAAAATGAATATTAATAATGATGTCGTGTCACATTTTTCCAATAGGTAACTGGAAAAATGAAAATTATCTCAAAAAAATCGACAAATTATATTATTTGACGTCGTTTGACGACGTTTCTTTCAAGTAAAACCTCATAATGTCAAATAGCATCATGCAGTTCAGTTCACATTGAGTGGTGAGTGGTTTCGAACGAAAGATATACTGATATAGTGAGTTGGTTTATCCTTCAGTGAGTGAGTTACTGACATAAATGAAAATCAGTTTTCAATATTGAATGATCAGTGAATTTGAATATACGCGAAATCCAGCCAATGTCAAATATAAATTCCGTTCCTATCAAGCGCATACTTCCAGTAAATAAATTCCATACTTTGTGAATGTTCGAATATTTCACACAACGCAATATAACTTGATTGCTTTTTTTACAATATTTACTGCAAGAGTGTGAAACACCCGAAGATTGAATTGAAACTCAAGTAATTTTTAATGTTTTTTAATTGGTTTCTATTTTGTGTTTCAAAATTCTTCGTAAATTTCCCTTTGAACAAAGTTCCATTGAAAATGAGCTATTGTTCTTCCCAAAACATAAATACGAAACCTAATTTCAGATTACGGTATTGATATTAAACATCTGCTCCTACTAGATGAAACAGTTTTACAATTATATAAGTTATTTACTAACACTAGCGGCCCTGTGAGCTCTAAACCTCGCAAGTTTTTTTTTTTTTTTTTTAGTTTACGTCATTTTGAAAAAAAAAAACACGATAAACTGAATCGTCAAAAAAATCTATATACTTATCGAACCTACTCACAAAATTTCATGAGTGTCTGTTGAGAAATGCGACCTCTAGTCGAAAACAGCCGGAAAGCATCTGGACGTATGAAATAATTTTGGGCCATGCTGAAACGGAGATAGTTCGCTCGCTCTTTCAACTATACATATTATTAAATTAATTAAGCACTGAAAAGTTGAAATCATAGAAGGATTACCTCCTAAAATACACATCATACAGCAAAACAAACCCAACTAACGTAGCCGGGAAAGGCAACACGCAACGAATACCAAACATAACAAGCGCTCCCCAATCAACACCCAAACCTGGCTCCTCCGCGCACAGGATTAAGTGCATTTTCATTTGTGCAACCAACCGTTCTTGAGACGTTTTTGACTATAGTCTGAATGTAGGGCGGGCGCCACCCCCCACCCTCGCTTTCCGCAGTTGGAATCCTAATTCGATCGCGCGCGGACGTTTCAATTCTAGACTATATTTACTGTTGAACGGACTATGGTGTTTTTGTTTCGTTCAGTGTTGTGCTTATGATATGGCTAGGAAAAGGGTAAGGGTTGAGGGGTGAAATTGTAAACAAGCTATTTTATTAATACTGATAGGGTTCCGTTGACGTGTTTTAGATACAGGCAATTTTTTGAAGCCTTGGCCTGGATTTATGTAAAGCCTTGCTTGAACCCAAATTATATGCCGCACGGTTGCGTTTTTAAACCAATTCAGTAATAGTAACGTCGAATGTTTGGGTTGGTTACAGATAAATGAAAAGCTTTTATTGTTTTTCCATTCAAACAGTACCGTGCGTTGTTCTGTAAATTTAACGCAGGTTTTAATTGTTTCAAATTGTATTTTACACGTGTGTGAAAATACGAATCCGTACTTTTATTTGGAATTATGCCTAGACTAGTTTTGCCTCCGGCTACTTTTAACCGTATTTTATTTATCCATAGTCCGGTACTTTTTGGGATAAAACAGAAAGATACTTCGGCCAAATTTCGCTGTTAATAGTTGCTACATGAAAGAAGGACAAAACGACAAAAACATATATCTACTTATACTATGTAGTCTTCAGAATGATGAGAAACATAGTTTAAACAACTTGTGCTTATTAAATAAATATCGTTCAACATCTCTAGAATAAAGTATAAAGATGGAATTTGGGCAATATGTTTGCCTTAAGTGATATTTGTTTGATTTTCGCTAAATATCATCTTTAACTATGAACGGTTTCGCGTACTTTGTGATCTATTAATGTGTGAAAACTCAATTGCAAAATACTTAAGGGTAAAAAAACATAAGAATTAGCTGCACCAAGCTGCAACCTTTCATTTACTGTAACCATACATCTTACCATAATTGATCTAATCAAAAGCATTTTATGGGTATGGCCCATTGCTTTGATATTTATGACAGCGGACTAACGGCGGTTGAAACGCCTCCAGAATCACCCTTAAGTCACTTATACTATCAACATTATATTGTATAATTATATCCCATCCTAAATAATTAATCCAGCTAAAGTTATATTCTAACATGGCTGTTAAATATCTCTGCGTTCGTGAAATTGAATATTTAATGGTCCTCTTTGATCAATGAGCATGGAGGATGAGTCTGGAATCCTTCGCCCTAGTCCCTTAACATGGCTTCATTGATTTAGGAGCGAGTTTAAGATATACAGACTCCTCCAGGCTACTTTCCATGTTTAGATTACAATAAAATACAAATGAGAAATGTCTTTACAAAAGGTTTAATTGTCTATGAAACTCATACAAAAATAAGCACTTTTGAAAAGATACTCCTCAAATCCTTTTTATAGCATCTCGAATATACAGTACAACTAAATATTAGAGTGTTTCACAAATCGATCTAGTCGCAAACTGTAATGGGGTAATACACGACGATATAGTCGTGCATTATGTAAACATTTTGAACGTTTTTTTAGATCCTACAATACCTATAACCGAGATTAGAAGGGAAATTAAAAAAGGTCATCTCTTTTGTTTCAAACATTTTCTGCCATATAATGTTTTGCAATTGGATAACTGATGGATAGTAATCCGATACAAAGTCTATCTATACACAGGAAAATCCCTAGATCATCCTATACTATTATACAATTCTATTGAAGAACAGTTTTCTATGGAGGAGGGGTCAAGATTTCAGGAAAATGCTTATTAGCGCAATGCAGTGTTGGTCATAGTTTCTTTGTCCTCTCATTACGCTGAAACGACTGGACATTTGTCCAGCGTCTTTAACGTATTCTGGTATAGGGATAGCTGAATAGCCAAAGATGGTAATAGGCGTTATAGGACACTTTTTACCTGTCTACGGTAAAGAAAAAAGAAGTAGTTGAGGTATAACGGTACGCGACACTAATAAAGGGGTTAGACAATCGTATACCTACTGACACAGAAGTATATAGTTATACATTTCCCAGCGAACATGAATGGATATTAAATTTCGTGCGGGAACAATCCTCCTGATATTAATATTTCGGATCTCCGTGATATCTGGCTTTTAATATGGAGGGCTTCATTCTGTGCCCTTGAATCTGCTCACAAAAGTAGAATTTTGTCCGTTTGTGTTTACTAGGATCGCATTTAAGATTTTATTGAAGAAAGAAACTCCTTGATTTGAAGAGACGAAACTTAAATTATTATTCTGTGACGTACGTTTGACGGATTGTCAAATAAAAGGCAATAAAAATAAAAACGAAGTACCTTGTTGTAGACTTGTGGAGTAAAAACCACCTGACATCGAACGCGCCTCCAAAATATGATGCTAATATAAGTAGTAAAGATTCATTAAGTAGTTTATAATTTGTTATATGCGCGTTTCCTATTGGTTTTATACTATAGGAACGTTATAGATCTTAAAGTCACGTAAAAGTCTTAATAGCACGTTCAAACAATATGTCACTGAAAGTAGTGTCTGTATAGCTTTTGACAATTGATTTTCTCCATTGCCCTAGAGGCCTAGACCTACAACGGGAAATTGAATTGTGATTGGTCGACGCCGCTGCTCCGAATGAATATGACAGTATTCTTTCAGTGGCTTCAGTGGAAATGCAATAATATATGACGTATTTTTCTACTTTTCCATCAGTTTAGTCAAAAACTCAACTGATTTTAATTGTGTCGCAGGTAATGGAAGACGATATGCATCCAAGACACAAGAGAACCGAAACGTTCATGATCAACAGAACTACAAACAAATTGTATATTTAATACATATATAAACAAATAGGTAATTTATAACTTAGGTACTTCCCGGAAAATTTAAGCGCGAGATTCGTAAGCAGTTGCGCTACGGACTTAGGTTAATAATTTCGTCAAATATAGTACACGTAGTTATACAATTTTAGATGGCCACGTCCCAGTTTTATATCTAACTTAGTTTGGAAGTTACCTGCTGGCACGGCGGAGTTATGAGCGGTACGTGATCAAACAACAGCTGCTGAACGGTCTACTCGAGTGGAATTAGTTTCGAATCGGGCTGTTCCTCTCGCACAAAACTTTCAAAATCGGAGAGCGAAAGGGAGAGGACATGGTGAGACTTCGTTTTCGAAGTAACGAGTAGATAGGACCTTTATTATGTCTTGTTTCTGTCCCTAAGCACCGGGCACACCTTGGGTGATTGGCCAGAACAATGTCATGATTTGGCACTTTGAACACGGCTGTCAATTGAAATATATATGTAATGTAGTATGAACGCACCCCAAATGACAGCTATCCGAATGTCACTTTTTGACAGCTCGCTTGCCTCTAACCGAAGCAGCTAGAAGTGAAAGCCATAAAAAAAATCTACGACACGGGAAACACCAACTCTGCCACCATTGTAATAATTATTAACATAAAACATGACTCTGACATCTGATTCGGTGGTCCAATTGGGAGGACGCCAGTGTTGGCCCGGAAAGCCGTTGGAAACGCAGGTTCGAATCCTGTCCGAATCATTAAATTTTTCAATTTTCACTTCATTTGTAAACATTTAGTTTACGTTAGCAGACGTTACTGCTTTAATAAAAAATAAGTAATTTGGGTGTAGCACATCGATACTATCGATTCTCAACAAATTTGAGACGATGGTGCCGACGATAAAGTCTAAATCTTTACGGTAGATGTCGCTACGATGCCACCCAAGGCATGTCGAAGCAACTGGTTGAAAAATTCAATGACTCTGACATCTGATTCGGTGGTCCAATTGGGAGGACGCCAGTGTTGGCCCGGAAAGCCGTTGGAAACGCAGGTTCGAATCCTGTCCGAATCATTAAATTTTTCAATTTTCGCTTCATTTGTAAACATTTAGTTTACGTTAGCAGACGTTACTGCTTTATTAAAAAATAAATAAAACATGTAATAAACCTCGAAGACTGCAATACTGTACATGGCGCAGCCGGTAGGTTTTTTTTATATGAGATAGGAATTTATAGTTATTTCTGGTATTTACACCTATGTTTAAAATGATGCGTAGGTAATTGGGATAATGTCAGTCAACTAGAAGAAGTAGCGACTTTCCTGTTACTTCGAACAGCAAAAGAGTTTTTTGATAGAAACAAAATACTATAGTTCAATGTTATTTGATTGATCGATTATAATGTAAATAAGATTTCCCGTTATCAACGCCAATCCGTGCACCAAGTTAATAGAGTACATGTTATGTATATCGTTGTCTAGTACCCATAGTACAAGCTTTGCTTAGTTTGGGACTAGGTCAATTTGTGTAAGATTGTCCCTTAATATTTATTTATTATTTATTTATTTATTTATTTATTTATTTTATTCGGGAAACGTAGGCGAAAGAAAATCATATCACTTTTCCGAACCTCGTACATTCATTTGAGTTTCTATTTCACATACGTCTGTAAATAACATGGAAATAGAATGATCGGGATGGCTCAGTAAACAATGTAGGAATGTTAATTGAATGAAACAGACTACTGATTCTTACATAACCAATGGATTCCTTACAAATTGCTAATGGTCATGAGCGTATACGCATAGGTATATTTAGATACGTACAAATAAATATGTAGATATGTACATAGTTAATCTGGTCGTATGGTTAGGAAGGGCGGTGGTAACGTAGGGACTAATTTCCTTGACTTATTTGACTCATGGAAAAATTATTTATACGCACGGGCAGCATTGAAAGTAGCTGAGAATTTTACTACTGGTTTATGTCAAATTACTTACTAAAATTGTTAGCTACTTTTGATGGTGAAAGTATCACTAATCGATTTTTATATGGTGTTTGCAGTTTATTTGAAATAAAACCCTACAGAAGGATCTCTTTTATGATATTTTGCAAAAGCTGCCTGTAAACTGTATTATATTAGTTGTTTGTGTAAAATATGAAACAATTGGTCGTGAGGCGTGGCGACGCAAACGACCGACACGTACACATTGGCTAGGAACGCGCATTAATTTCGTACTAACAAAAAGGGAAGGGCGAGCTATTAGCGCGGCTCGTTGCGCGTAGAGAGCCCGGCTTAGTATCGCGTAATTACATGTATCTCTATATAGGTATTTATAATTTTTAGGGTAGCATAGTTTAGGCTTACTTACATAACAGGATTAAGCCTTATTAAAATAGTCAGTTATCAATAATATTATTAAAGTAACTAATTAATAACAATGATAACGTCAAAGTGACGAAGGTCGAGTGGAAAGGCTTACAGTTTTTGTTTAAATTAAACATAATTAACGGAAGGGTGTGAAAGTGTCACCGTTGACAATGTACTCGTATTTGGGTCGTCAGGGAAATTCGTGACTGTGTCAGATAATTAACGAGTACCTTTTGTTAGTTGGAGAATGAAAAATGAAATAGACTTGAACAGGGGAATAGTTCAACGCCTCATCATAATTGCGTAATATAATGCGATGGCTAGGAAAAAAAACTGCTTTTCTTTACTAGAAACATCTTTGGTTGTCAAATTATAGGTACCTATACCAAAATTGCATAAAATTCATCTAGCTGTTTTGGTGTGATGGCGTTGTGATCAATACCTATATTTTCGGGGATAAAAATTTCAATATTTGTAAAAAGACAATGCGTTACGTGTATTTTATTCTTAAGATACCTATGTCATTGCAAGTCTAAGATCTAGAAAGTAGTAAACACTCGTTTTTCAAGCTTTATTCCGGAATTTCCGATGCTAACCAATAACGGCATTGCAAACCCTACTCGTGTTCCAAATATTAGGGCATTCAGTTAATCATAATTGTTTCTATATAGTACACATTTTCAATCACCAATTTATGTCATTCATTTTGTAGTATTTCTGACATACTTTCACGTAATCAAAGTCAGACTTCGAAATTGGAGCAAACCAAACTTGGGACGGTTATTATCTAGTATAATTAATCACAGTTCGCAATACGTCCAATATATCACAAGTTGTTGATAACTTGAGGAATTGTCTCGGTAATTACTTAGAGAGTTGTTCTAATTGGAATTTAGGTGTCCACATAAGCGCGACGAGTTGACGAAAACCTTCTGCTGAATAGGAAAACAATGGATCATAGATCAATATTGACGATCACATGACATGTTGGGAAGATTAGCCTCGATGAATATGCAAAAATACTTCAAAGATATTGTCAAAAAATGCCTCATTCGGCATAACAGTCAAAAATTATATTGCCGTCTTTAGTATAAAAACTAACGTCTGACTGCGAATCCCAAATAAAGACGTAGTTTTTGCAATACACATTTGCCGTAACGTGTATCTCGTCTTCGTTTGCGACAGTTCAAGTTATTTCCTGTTTTTGCCTTTCGTAGCGCAACTAACGAATCTTCCCCTTTTTATATTACAACATCAAAGGGATTAATTAAAGCATTTAGAGCTGCAACGTGTGTTGTGGTGGTTTACGTTCGCGAAGGTGTAGACACGGGTTTGCACTGCGATACAGTTCTTGAATACTTTAGTTAATTAGGTAGGTACCATTGATTACAAGATAGTTCTGGCTGCTTTGGATTCTTTCGGGTAGGTATTTAGAACCTTTGGAATTTAAGTCACCGGGACGTCACAGCGACGTCGCTAGCATATCCAAACAAATCATATTTTGGAATGTATGGTAGCTGCTTACTTGGGGACGCTTGGGTGGGTTTTTGTATGGGATACGTAGATGCTGCCTGCCTGGGACGCCATCCAGTGGGACAGCCGAGTAAGAGTCAAGTAATCAATTTAATATTGATTTGAACCCCCGAGGAAAAAAGAGGGGTTTTATATGTTAAACATGTGCATTCTGTGTATCTCGTTATTGATCTAGCTGTAGGTAGCTGAAATGTACAGATTACGATGTATAAATGTACAGATAGATGTTATAAAACGGATTTTATTTCCCTTCATAAACCGGCTATATATACCATCATTGAGACGCGTTTTCACGTCGTATCAGTTTTCATTGCCAATAAATGTCGTGATTTTCTTGTTCAGATGTAGAATCACATTTGTATAATATATTTGACGTTCTAAAATACTGATAACTAGTGAACTACTACTATCAAAACAAGCATGGTTTATGCAACGGTCTATTGCTATCAATACGATTGTGTCTGAATGCTGATTTAAGTTCTGGTAGAGTAATGCGTGCACATTCATGTGACCGTTAGCATACATCGTTCGATTCGGTGTGAATCAATAGGGGTAGATTACACTGAAACTGCTCAAATAGGAACCTATTATCTTCCAAATGGCATAGCCTAATATCGTGTGGAGTAGTGGGTACTAACGAAATACGCCCGCACTAGTTGTGCAAAGTGCACCCTGTATCGATCGCGCCCGACCTACATACTTGGTTAGCTTCGAACTAGCGTAACGAGCCGAAAAAGTCGTAGACGTACTCGTAGTAACTAGTGGCAATGGTTGGGGGCTTTGTTAGGGATGGGGCTCTGTTTGAGTGTACAACCGGTAACATAAAATCACTCACATGGAATCAAACTTACACGATGACATTTCGTCGTTGACATAACGCAAAAAGTCACAATTTGAAGGATTTTCGATTAGTGTTACTTTGTTTTGCGATCTATTTATTGCACACTATAGAATAGATGGTACCTAATTAGGCTATTTGGAGCAACTAAATCTGTATTTTTTATGTTTCTAAGTGCATTTTTTGCGCTTATTACATCAACATGACTGTTCATTATCAGTACGGATTTGAATTATTTTTGGTACACGGCGCGGAATACTTTTTACCCAATTACGCCGAAGCAAAAAAAGAGGGTTTTAATATCCCATTTTTCTCCTCCGCGAAAGAATTTGCAGGCGCTTTCTAGCGTACAATAAATCGAAAATCAGTGAGGAGACTAGCTGTAAATAAGATTTAATAAAGTGCGCTCCGCCGCTCGTGTCAATACGACACTGACTTTAATGGAGTGGAGTTTGCCTTCCTCCGATAGTTTCCAAGCAAATACGGTGCGTTCGCGCTTCTGTTCAAGTTAAATTGTTTAATGGTGTGCTGCTTGGAACATTACTCGTATTGGCTAAGCGGGCTATTGACCATTTTGTATTGTGTATTAAAGTCTCAATAAGTAAATTATGTAGTTCAGAAACCGTACAAGTCTCTAATGAAAATCTGTAGAATTTCGATGTATAGTAAAGATTATCGAACATGTAAGACCGAAGTATAGATCCATCTGTAGTATTTCATTCTGTACCCGTGGTTCGTAGAAACTTAGCGAAGTCGTCAACTTAGTTAGTCAGACACACCTCTCTAATTAGCTGTTTAACTGCCAGTGGGTTACGTTGAATATTTTCGACGTTTTTATGGAATAGGCGGGTTAATACCTATTTCATTATCTGCTGAGGCGAAGAGTGGCAATGTACAATGGCTCCAAACTGAAATGTGTAACGATAATAATGTAAATAAGCCCGACACGTTTCAAACTCTTATGGAGTTCTTGTTCCAGAACCTTTCAAAATGGGTTCTCACAAAATGGGTTCAGACTTCTATTTTTTTTATTTTTAGCCTGATACATTCATATTTTATTTTCATTTAGTTTCCTTGTAGTATTTGTCTTTTACTTTTTCACTGCTAATCTGGTTGCCCCTCGACAAAGGCCTCCTCTAGCCTCTTCCATTCATGTCTGTGGCGTGCGACTCTGTGCCATGTGTTTCCTGCCACCTGGCATATATCATCTTCCCGTCTCTTTCGTGGTGTCCCTCTTTTACTCTGGCCTTCCCTTGGATACCACTCTGTAACTAGCTTGCACCATTTAACTTTCCTCTTATGACATGACCTGCCCAGCGCCACTTTGATCTCCTTACTTTTTGTATGATGTCGTAAACCCTTGATTTAGTTCTTATGGTCGTTGATTTAAGGATAATTTACTAGGAACTTTATTTTTTCGCGTCAACGACGAATTTATAGACCCATCAGTTATCAATAGCCGTAGTAAACCAACAACGAGCCTCGTTAGCTCGAAAAGGCGACTAAAACCAATATGGAAGCAATATCGCCTTTACCAAAGTCCATTTGCGTGGGTTAATCGTCCCTCCATAATTACTTTGTTGTGGGCGAAACGTTCGCTGTCCAGTTTTGCGACAGTCTGAATGAGCGGGTGACATTGAATTATTTCGAAACTGCATTCGTCAAATGTCAGTAGTTGAATGAAATAAATAATACGAAAGAAAGAAGACTTTTATTGTTGTTCTGTGGCGATATGAGTTTAAATATGATTATGATCACTGATCAGCGTAACGATGAAAGAAGGGGTAGCAAATCCATATTGTATCAACAACAGCTCAAAGAAAAATATTTAAGGGATGTCAAAAACTTAATCGGAGACCGAATATGACTTTTACTTACACATTTAACATTTAAAACTCACAAAATATTCCGTGGACGGGGCTCAATACAATACTACCAACTAGGCTGCTTTCTATAGAACAAGATGATATATGTGTACCTATCTCTATGATGTCTTCTCATGGCATTGCTACAAGCTATGCGCTACTACAAAGTATCTTCTTACAAGCCTTTTGTACTTCCATTTTTAAATACTGAAATTAAAAAAAGAAATGTCGAGACGAGATAATACTGTATTGTAAAGCAAATAAGAACTCAATAATGCTGAATTTATATAGAAAAAAAAAAATATTTCCCCGCGCTGCCGAAACAGCTGTTGATAAGCAAAACCGACGCCATAATCCTGTTTCTATTATGGTTCATTGCTTTATCGAGTTATCAAAATTTATGGGAAAACTCATTTTAATTTTGAAAAACGTTTCGCAATTTCTAATTCCATAGCTATTAGTAGATTGATTGAAGTGTATTTCGATCTGCAATTGCTACTCCACTTCTTAACTAATTATACATTGTGTTCAAGTTACATATAGTTAATCGAATAATTCTGGTGTTACGTTACAAATAAAAAATGTGACTAGGTAGTAGTTGTGTAGGTATTTTTCGAAATACAACAATACAATATACAGGCTGTCAAAATAATGAATATTTGGAAAGTAGAGTAGTGAAATTTTATAGCAAGATTATTATATTAAATATTTGCTTGAATGTTAATAATTTGCTTTTATTATCAAAGCCTTCTTCAAACAAATATTACATCCAATTTAAATGGTAAAGATAAAATTTCATGTCTCCTAATTCTAGGCTAAGATTGGAGAAAGTAGTAAAAGTTGGAGAGCTTTTAATAACATTATTTCATAATTACATCTATTGTTATGCTTCTCTCGTTATCGTAACATATTAAAATACCACCCTTCACGATCGAATCATAACATTGACGAGACAGAAACATAATTTGCCTGTAAAAATAAACCCGACGATTACATTTTGAATGTCTTTAGTGCAAAACTAGCTATCAAATTGATTCCATTCAATCAACATTTATTTATTCTTCACAGCTATAAATTATTTTATCATAGTGCAGTGAACATTGAAAATGAGTGAAAAGACTTAAAAAGTGGCAAAACGATTGGCAACTCGAAGACGGCGACGAAGATGGGTGTCAAAAGCAGATATTTGGTGAATCAACTCATTTCAAAACCTTCTTAGATTGCATGATTTAGAATTCCTTAGGAGTTGTTTTGAGTTGTAGATTGTTTTAATTGTTTTTAAAGTGTCTAATGTTTCTTAATAAGTAAGTAAGCGAAGTTCGGTCTTTAAATTTTGAATATAAAGTTATTTTAGTTTAAGTTTGGATTTTCGGTGGTTATGTTTTGCCTAGCAAAAATTTGGGGAAGATCTTAATAAGCGTAAAAACTCTCATGATTGCTTGCTGAATTTTCATTCGTGTCCGAAATAATTATTACTACAAGATCTTTTTTCTGGTTCTTTAACAATAATCGGAATTACAAAACCGTGTCATCAAGTCTTAAGTATCACCAACATTTTGGAGATTTGTTTACCACTCAAACAATTAGAGTCAGAAAGCAATCCATTGTCATGTTTCGTCAAAATCTTGTTTTTTTGTGTCACATTTATTTCATACTTTTTTATCAAGATAACTTCTAAGATTTATACCCTATCTGTAAGATTTACGTCCTTCCACCTGATTGTTCCCAGTGCCCAATAAAGCGGCTCAAACACGTCCGCAGATTTGTTTTCGAATGTCGACGCACGACTGAACTGACGTGACAAATCTGGGATTACACAGGACTCATGTTCGGGCTTACACCCAGTAATCTTCGTTAGCTAAGCGTAGATCAAGCGAGAACTCAAGGCATTGTAGATAAAATCAGTATCGTCTGCTAGCATTGAAAAAATAACTACAATGCCAGCCTAAGGCATTTAGGAAATGAAGTATCTCGAAAAGTTAAATGGCTCGCGAATCGGTTCGGTGGTCTATTAGGAAGAACGTCCATGTTGGCCTAGAAAGTCATTGGAAACGAACACCACCTGAATAATTTTTAAGAAGATTAATTAAATAACATGGTGAATGATCTTCAAGACGGGCTTAATAAATTTAATGTTGTTTGAACAAATAGTTATCTTAATGTTGGCAACGCATTTGGATTGTTTAGATTGAAGCGAGACAGATAAATAGACGGATTCTTACACACTCTAATGTTTACGTGCTGTAAAGCAGCAGACGATTGGTCGTTTATCTATCACGCTATAAACGTGACCATCACACCATCCATATCCATACACCTTAGAGTCCACTTTGGGAAATGCAAACAGTTTCTTTTTGTCTATAGATAATTGGCCGATTTTGCATTTCTTAGTCCATGTAAGCTTATTTTGTGTGCTCGTTTGCCTGCTTCACCACATAAAATAACAGTTACATTGTATACAATAATTTTCAATACTTAATGTAGGGAATATTGAAATATCACCTACAGGCGATATCTTTTAACTATCGCTCTAAGTTAATAATTTGAATCAATAGTTTCATCAAACTGGACTGGTATTGAAAGATGCTTTAGAAATGTAGACGATGCTTGATTTGCATTGTAAACTTAGTGAAGTATGGTTTTATCAGACATAACAGCGTCTGGGAATTTGCATGGTAGACAATAATTATTGAGTCTCAATAATATTGTGACTTCGTAAATCATTTGAATTGCTTAAATCAAGTTTGAGCTGTTTTCTACAAAATTCACTGAGTATTTTGTACAATCAACGGTTTTGGATTTTCACTATATAAGAGTATTTGTTGTAGTCTAAAGCTGTTTTATTACTTTATGTGGTGTATTGCACAGTTATTATGTAAATCTTTAGTCAGCATTTTTCTGATCTGTTTTTTTGTTCTGCGCCATTATTACAAGTTAGTACAGAAGTATTACGTCATATCCCTGTTATTTATTTTAAGAAAAACTCACTTTCAGTGCGACCCTACCTTTAATCTCGTCGTTTGGATCGGATACTATTTTCCGGTTTCTGTGACTTCAGTTTTTCACCGTCATCCAACGAAGAAAGGAATTTATCCCTAAATTTCTTTTGCAATCCACGTCGGCAAAACGTCGTTAATGTGAAGCGTAATTTGTTTTTGCTGCGAAGGTTTGCTATCGATTATTTTTAATAGCCTTTGTATATCAATCTCTTCTACATTGACAGTATAAGGCTATTTGCCTAACAAAGCGATTGTACCCAAATATTTAGTCCCAAAAACGAGGGAACCTCCGTCACGCACTTAACATCCTTTGTCAACATTAACGAATAAAATTTCACAAAGCGACACTGCCAGTATTAATGTCCCGAGGCAAACTGAAAGGTTAACGGAAATCTGCATGTTAAATGAAACAAAATGGATTTCAAAGCCTGTTAGTTAATGCGGAGATGCCTTGATTTTGCCTAAAAGGTGAAAGGGTGCGATCGTATCGGACTCCATAGTTATTTTTAGTCTGTTCGTGATAGTGTTTTGAATAGATTTTCATGTAAAGCACTTTGAGGTTGTCTATTTTTAGACATGGTTACTCTTTTTAAGGCTGATTCCGATCTTGGTTTTATTTTGCGAATTTTTATCAAGATTTTGTACCTGTTTCAAAGTAATTCGTCTATCGAAAGTGCACTTATTTCTGTTGCGTGTTATTCAAGTCTCAATCTTAACGGTAAGTTAGTACCGTAATAGTTTAATGGGTCCTTTCTACGGCTGAAAGGAGGAAGGGTCCAATTTAAACGTTATTTCGTTTTGCTGCTAACCCCTAATCAAATGATTAAAGCAAGATACCACGATAACACTTTACTTCATCTCTGGAGTACAGACTCTGTAAAAGGTAAAGATTGGATCTATGTTAGCATCAATTGGGCTAATTTGTGCCTAGTACCTATGTTGGTTATGTCACACAAAAAAAAACATAAATTGAGTTTCTCTCTTAGGCTCCTCGCAATCGGTATTTTATTGGTTGTGGGACGTGGTGATACGACCCGCAGACGCGTGTTTGCCTCTACGGCAGCACACAAATGGATGCGCCGATTTTGAACAAAAGGCGTAAGATGGACTGGATCACCCAGGTCCTCCTAATCTGGTGCGTAGTGCTTAGCGAGCCCGTCTTGATTTTGTTTAGTCTCACGAAACGATCGTCAAGAATCCAGCTTATCCTAAGGAACCTTTAAACATAGCCTACGTCAACCACCTAAAAACCTACGATTTTTCAAATCCACGTTGCTCCTCGAACGTTCGTACGTATATTTACATAAACTGGAGCCAACTAAACTCCCCAGGCAGCTCGCGTGAGGTTTCTTGTGGCAAATTGTCGCATACATTATGTATTTTGTTTGTTGTTTGCCATGTGAAAGGTGAGTAGGTATTTACTTTTCACTTTCGCTGCCTGATATTTGACTGAATGGATTTGAAAAATGAGTAAGCATGTTACGCGCTGTTTTATAATGAGTCTTCAGCTTTCTGAGACTTGTTGCTTATTGTGTAGGATTGTAGACACATCTTAACCAGTAGACTTGGCTACCAATGGTTTTACAACTCGTCGTGTCACCGCCACGGTAAAAAAACATATTAATAATCAGTTAGAGAGTTCTGACACATGTATTGAAACTACTCTGAAAACTCTATTCATTTTGTCGTTATATGCGAGATGATATCGAGAAGAAGGAATTAAACAACGAGATGACAAATGATAGGGACGAAATGAAGAAAAAAATGGATGCAGCGCCGACCCTGAATAAATTAGATGAAGGTAAAAGGATGAATGAATGCGATCGTTATCGTTCGAGGTACATCGAACCCTGTCATCATATCATGACTACTATGCTGTAACATGCTAAAGTGCTACATCTCAATCCATATCTTCTACCTATAATATTTATTTAAAAATTTGAATGCAATATTTTTAAACTATACATACAAATAAAACTTAATTTAAAGGATTCCCCCAGTACTGAGGCCGTCTGAGGCATCGTCCCCAGCTCGCTTGCCGCGTTTCCCCTTTGAATCGCGAGTCTTTGAGCGAAAAACAAGCCCGCTCTGACATTACCTGATATTCCGATAAGTTTTTGTGATATTTCTTTTAAATCATAATTGATTACGTATTTACATAAACTCTCGAGCCAAGTTAACTCACCAGGGAGTCAGAATTTGTGTGTAATGTGACGCAAAACTAGACTGTAGAACCTACCTACATTTTAATATTTTTTTGTGGTTACCATAAGGAATTTACAAGTTGTGTAAAAATGCCAATAAAACAGTTCGAGAAATCGAGAAATTCAACAGCTAGCAAAGTAGCTTTTAGGAAACTTGGTTATACTTACTAAGCAGGTAAGTACGAAGTTTCTAAAGGCTACTCCGCAATCTCGAAAGCGACGGACTTAATTTTATTACCCTCGTCCCTTTGATGCTAAAAGGGACATTTTTTGCAACCGTCTACTTGAACCATTTCCTAACGGAAGCGGGTCACTGCACTGCCCCAGGCAAGAGCTATACACCCCTCGCTTACATAAAACACAGTATTTTACAAGGAATTTCTTGGGACTTACGTCCTTTTTTGCAAGAAGAGCACCACTGTCGTGATTTCATGAAGATTCTATGAGTCGCTGAAACCCCTTACGAGTTATGACATTTTAGAATAGGAAGGTTGGGTATTGCATGTGGTAGCGCAGTTAGAAAACGTATTTAGGTTAGGATGCTGTCCCCGTACCGGGTCGGAAATGTAAACATGTGCTCTATTTGCGCGCGTGAGGTGGGATCGTCTAAGGGGATTAATGAATTATTTAACTCTGTTTTAGCTAAAAGCTTGCTAGGTTGGGTCTTGTTTAGGAAAGGATAGTTTCATATAATTTCTGCAGTTTCAATAGTTTTATATGTTATTGTCAAATGTTATTAAATCTTTTTACGCATAAGTTCTCACTTTTGCGGACACGGATACATTAGTGTAGTTTCACTTTTGAGACAAAGAGTCCAAATCACACCAGATGATATACACGCGAGATATATATATATATATAGGTATACATATGAGCATTCATATCTACTGTATATCGCGCTCGCCACGCGCAAGTCATGCGCGCATCCAAGTGGACGTCATGCACGTAAACATTACCGGTCCGCAAACGTGTGAATCTGTTTACGGAAATTTTAACAGTATAGTCAACATCTAAAGTAGCTGAGAATTTTACATAAGCCAGGAGGGTTACTCAGACAAATGGCGAACTTAATGCCACAAGGCATTATCTACCAGTCAACCATAAGGCTAAACAGAAACATTGGGTTGGTGCTGGGACTATAACGTTCGGAGACAATTTTAACAAACAATTTTAGAAGTAAATACCTAAAATATATATAATTATACATATAAATTCTTGTACCCAGTGAAAACATCATACCAATAATTCATCTTAAAACAAAAGTGTCAGACAGACAGATCAGTAGTAAAATTGGTTGTACTATGGCGTTGAACGTGACCCGCATGCAACTGAAATGCGTTAGTTTGAGCGATCGATTGACCCGTTATTTGGAACTGGACGACTCGGACAGCCAATTACAACATCACGGAAACTTGACTTCGGTGAATTACTATAAATGCAGTCTCTGATTATCAGCGGTGTATAGAAGCAGATTGCTGTCTTGTCTGCTTTAGAGCGTTTAAGCTTTTCTATTGCTCTTAGAGAAGAAGTTAACTAATAATGCTAATTACACATTTTGCTAAAAGTGTGATTCTAAAGGTTCGTCCTTTATTCATCATTAGCCGCAATGGTAAAAATGCATGATCAGTCTATCACGCTAATTTCGAAAAAAACTAGTAGAAATATTAATTGAAAAGGAAGCCGTGATGCGTTTAGGTGAAATATTGTAATGATATTTAACATTAAATAACCGTATGTTTTGCAGAGAGACAGATTCATTATAGATAAACAGATTCAACTCACTTCATATGCTATGACCTAGTCTGCGGTCTGTATCAAATCCGTTCAGTTTTTTTATTTCGCGGCTATCACTGCAGTCGATGACATTATTTTTATGCATGACTCATCCGCAGTTTTTATCGAATCTGTGCAGGTTTTCACTTTGATCTGCCGTTTTGCCGAAAGTATCACGTCTACCGAATTTCACCGACGTTAGGGCGTGACGGCTGGAACCAATTTCAGTTTGATTAGCTATCGTATCGCAGACGGTATTGTCTTAATACTCAATTGTGTTCAATGAGAATTGGAGCCAAATTCGATTTAACATATCGCGGCCTTATCCTCTAAATACCTACCTGGTAGGAAATAAAGTTTAATGCAAATCGGGATGCACTAAATGAGATTAAAACGTTGAGGATAAAAGGATATGGCAAGATTAGATATATGAAATTAGCTCTCCCCTGTTATTGAAATATTTATATGAAATATGCACACAACGGTTAGGTATGTAGTAGAGATATGACTGGCATTAGAAACGTCAAATTTAGGCCCAGTACAGCTCAGGTTAATCATATCACTTTGAAGGTGAAAGTTGAACATAACAGGTCAATCCTGAAACTGCCAAGACCTACTCATCAGCTCGTACCTGAGTGATCAACTCCGCCTTACGCCTTTGTTCGGGAAGATTCTTGTGCATATGTAGCCAGTCGTAGCAGCACACATTGGGCGTTTCGCCTAGACAAATTGGCATCGCATTATAAACCACCAAAAAATACATTTGTCAGTTTGCGACGATCAAAACAGATAAAGCATTTTATTTTGTAATACTTCCCGTTTTACCCTGTATTTGCAATCACAAGTTTCGTGGTGAGATTCTCGTGTAGCTCGAATAGCCGAGTAATTTCCCAGTAGTGCCCGTGAAATGAGCTCTCCGAAGGTATGCATGTTGTTTGCCTCGGTTGCCCAGATGTTACTGGAATTAATTGCTGGGCTTCGACGTCGGCGCGTCTAGTCCGAGTTAAGTCATGATGTTAAAATTTCATCCTGTATATTTTTATGTGAAATGAGTCTTCCGAATTGAAGAGCGTTTGTTTACATTCATCGATGTTCATGATATAGTAGTGGTAAGATCGGCAATATACACAATGTAGATAAAGAATCTTTTTCAGTCAGCAACTAAAGTAGATGACAAATTTTAGTATGCAATTTTATGCTAGTAGTAGAAAAGCGTTAGGCATGAATGTGGACGCATGTAGAAGTAGAGAAAGACCAAGGAAAAGATGGATGGATTGTGTGAAAGATATGAATAAGAAGGAAGTAAACGACGAGATGACGAGTAATAGGGATGAATGGAGGAAGAAAACATGCTGGGCCAAATGAATGGGATAAGGCAAGGGAATGATGAGTTTTGTCAGGTACTTCTGATGCTGATCGTAGAAATAGCGGGGATGCTGTTTGATGCGTGAATTGTAGTGATTTGTTAGGAAGGCTCCAGCAGAAGGCACCTTTCGACTGAGGTGGTGGTATATTTAAACTCAAATGTCTTCATAAAACATTTGCGTATATGTTAATGGTTCTGTTTCTGTAAATACGAATATATTGAATTTAATCACACATAGTCAGTGCGTTCCTGTTAACCTTGAACTCGTCATACGAACTCAAAGAAAATCTAAATAGAAGCTTATAAACAAATATCGCATAGTTAAGTCTGAATAAACTATGTACCTATTTTAATAGAATCCCTATAAAATATTTATCGTCGAATAAAATTTCATTTGTCCTGAGAATGTTTCCATTATCTCACTTTGCTTTCGAGAATGAATTCCTACGTCTAACCCTTGTCTATTTACCATACCTCACTCCCATTGCACGTTAACCCTTTCTTGCTCGTAATTAGACAGTTTCCTAATGTAAAATAAACAGAGAGCCTTGCAATTAAAACTTCGCAACTTGTAGCAGTTGTAGCGTTCTTGCTGTTGTTTGTATCTTTTGTTTAAACTGATAAATAACTTTTGATGTTTCAGTTATAATAATCGAACAAATCGCTTTTGTTTTACTTTGAAATTATTATATTCTATTCCATTCTTTTAAATATGGCAACCGGTCGCATAACAATTTTTTTTTTTATTGTCTCCGATTGTTATACTCGTAGACCCTGCACCAACTCAACGTTTCTGTTTAGCCCTATGGCTGACTGGTAGAGAATTCCTTGTGGCATTAAGTTCGCCATTTGTCCTAGTTTGATCTGTTCAATAAAGTTTAAATAAATAAATAACAGTTTTGATCGCATGGTGTTTTTTATGATAAATTAGACTAGCATTTGGTTGAGATGAACAAAAGCTTAACATTTTTATAGAATAAATAAGTTAAAAGAAAAGTGTCTTTGAAGTGGTTGAATAAACTTGTTTATTTCTTTGTCTAACTGTATCCCCAGCCAACTTCATGATTTTCACTAAAAGTACAATATAATAGGTGTTTACATCCATAAACATGTAAAACACTGCACACTGTCAGATAAAGTAAATTAATCTTTGGTTTAACGTGACGGTAGTTTCAATAGATGTAAATTCCTAGTTTTACCAATTTAAAACAACCTAAGTTCGAGCTCAAACCGGGATTTGAACTAGAATCTCAGTTGACAAGTTTGAAGCGCACACGAACGATCCATTCTCACGGGAGACACCGCAAAGTTGGGAGTCAGTTGCCGCACTTTTGACCTGACTTTTGCTGTTCCCTATTACCAGTGAGCACGCGAGGGGTAGCGGTTTCGGTAATTTTTACACATTATTCGATCCAGTAATTCCTGGTCACACTAGCGTCACATTTGGATACTTTTGTGACAATGTGTGTGTGTGTGTGTGTGTGTGTGTGTGTGTGTGTAAATGGGGGACAAATGGGAAGAATTCTATAGAGTAAATGCGTGATAATGATGATTAATTCTTGGGTTCGATCCCGATTTTATTGCATTTCAATTGCGTCATATCTCCGGCGTTTCCATCTAGTGAAACCTCACAGAGCGTAGTTCTCTTAAGTTTTTTTTTAAATAAAACATTCAAATTAAGTATGAAACTTAACTTATCTAAACGAACTATAAGATTAGCAATTTCTGCATTTAAGTAATCTATATAGATTGTCTGATTTGTCTTGAGTACTTAAGTTTATTCTCCATTCTCAAACATATTCCAAACCGACAACTTATTTCGAAGTCAAACATATCGTTACCATTAAGATTCACCTTCTACTCTCAATTTAACGGGGTAATAGCTCAAGCATTACTTTAATCTGTCCTAAACGCCATGTTAAGAAAGTCGTAAACCGTCCGCCACAGCCATAGTACAGTCAGCAGCAAAAGTAGCTTATACCAGACATGTACCGTTTCCGACAATTTCTGGAAACTTTCCTTTTCCCATTCAAAATGAGAAAAGTTTCCGGAAATTTTCGGGAACGGCACATCTCTAATCAATACTGTACTGCCCGCAGGATATTAAACACGTAGTAATTTTGGTGTACTCTTAGTTATGTTTTTGGTTAATGCATGCTGACTCATCGTTGCATGCACTTTACAAACACTCTAAAATGTTGTGCGTAGTTGTAATTGACATGGAAGAAAGAGACTAATGGAAGTGGCAAGTAGGCGTTCCCGTGTTTCCAAGCATATGTGCCGTGGCACCTCTCCGTCGTCAATCGCTAGTCAAACACAGACTAGATTTGACGTGTGAAATTTTCAATAAAAAATAATTATTTTAAATTGATCATGCCGTATTGTGCAGTAATAAGCTGCCGAAATTCAACCCCTGGCAAAAACTGTCTCTGTAGGAGGCATTTCGTATCATCGCTAAGTATTATTTAAATAATAATTCAATTTTTTCCTTTTTCTTCATTTGGTTGATCGTTATTTGAGTTATCACGTTAGTAGAATACAACTTTATTACTTAAGAAATACAGTTCATTATCGTTTTTTATCTATATTAAACAGCAATCGAGAAAATTCGCTATTCAAGATGTCAAAGTGAACGCTACTCAAGTAGGGATGCGGCTATGTTACTATCGCTACTATTGTCGATACCAATTTCGAATTTGAAAACTGAAATAAAATAATGGAAGATTTATCAAGGGGAGACAACGCAAAAAAAAAGTTTCTAGCTTAAGCTTGCTACCTTATCTTACCGTTTAGAAATACCCTACTTTTTGGATCCGTTTAAAAAAGTATTGTAAATATGTTGAATATGTTTCGTAAAAGTTTAGTTGGGATAGACATAAACTGCCGGAAATATGATTCATCACTAGAAGCAGCTAGTTTGGCAAGACTGTTTTTAAAAAGCTTATTAGGAATGTTATTTTTGCGTTACCAGAGAATATGTAACACATGACGAAAAATATATCACTACCGAATGTAGATATTTTTTTTTTGTTTTAAATGGAATTTCATATTGTTTTGTCGAGGACGAAACTATCGATAATTCATACTTAATCTTAGGTACCATCACGTTTTAATTTAAAATATTATTGACCACAGTGTCCTCTGTTGTCGAGTAGCAGAATTCTGGTGACTTCATGTTAGCTTTTGGTGACTTCCGAGCATTTTTAAAACAAACTTATGTTACAATTTTCGAACATTGTAATTTACATCGCAAATGAAGCGAGGTAAAGCTGCTTTCCGTCTAGGACTGACGTAACTTAAGTGACATTTTGTTGTTGATATTGCTGTAACTTTAAACCAATGAAAAAAGATTTGTAATAGTGTGACGTGTAACGATTTGCCTTTATTTGTATGAGTTTGGCGACAGCGGTTTTCGTACGATTTAACCTACATGCCAATTCCATATTAGGTTCTTTCTTCCGTGGTAATTGAGTAACAGACACATATATGTCTCAATAATGTAAGCCTTAGTTAAGTTCTTAAGTTTGTGACTTGTAACTATGCCTTTTCTAAATAAAATAAAATAGATAAATACAATCGTTATCGATCATTATCTAGACAAAAGAGTAGTGTGCATATGTGACTGTTTTAGGGAAAAGGTCCCACTTTGTCGATATGGAGTTATGAGTAGTTCCTAATACTACATAACTCTATATCGACAAAGTAGGAAGTTTTCCCTAAAACAGTCACAAATATGACGACGTTTTTTTTTAGATATTCGACAAAGTGGGACGCTAGGCACTAAACTTTGACGTCCTAAAAAAGTGCTTAAATTGGACATTTATTTATGCGTCGACATCAAAATCATAGCTTTATTACAGTATGTTCCATCAGTTTTTATTGAAAACCGATTTTCGGTAGGTTTCGCCATATTTCACTAAACTGCCCGTAACTTCGTAACTAGAATCGACAGTGGGACGTTTTACTAAACACACTCACATATTATTTTGAACACTGGGCGTGCGTAGCAAATTATGCTGCTGACTGTCGATAAGCCAAAAAAATTGTCTAGCACTCGATTTTATGTGTATTAAGGTCCAAAATTTGTAGAATTCTTGGCTTACTGTACTGTTCTAATATACACTTTTTGGAACGTACGTCTTGAGAGTAAGATTCAAAGTTTTCTACATATTTTGAAATTTGAACGCTCTTTGATGAAGCACTATGTAACCAAATAAGCTTAATGTGCTGTGCCTTCAACCCACACTTTGCCTAAATTATAATACGTCTAAATCGTAAATTTGCCTTTAATTGGCCCATTTAACTTGATGATCTTGATTGTCATATTTAAGTATAGCGCTGGATCACTTACTATAACGAAGAAGATATGCTTCACTTTTATTATAAACTTTGAATTATTGAAACATATTGAGCGATCGACATATTTAAGATAGAACGCAAATCCTCCACTCTTTTGCATGCTGCAAACGCCACGCATATTGCCAATTTTTTGGTAGATTTTTTAGATATATAAGTTCTCATATTGTTTGTATCTTTCTTGGCATTGTTTCTGCTATATTTTCTTTTAATTATGTACGCACTTTGAGGTTTGTGCATCCGATAAAGCTTCATGATTCGTTCTGTCCTGTCGACAAGTCTTTTAATAACCTCTCGTCTGGCATCTCTTCTATTTCCACGAGTAAGTGAGGTGGTTGTTTTAAAAGTTTAAACACTTCGTCTAGACGGGACCCATTTCACATTCATCTTTGTTCAGGAGCCCGCCATTATTTTTGACTGTATCCGGTACATCTTACTTTTTATCTCCTTGTTAATTTACTTTTCCGTTTTTGAATCTTTTCGCGTGCAGAGTACCAAAGGCTCTTATCAATCTCTTGTTCATATCCCATTTATTTGGGGTCGGCGCAGCATGCTTTTTTCTACCATTCCTCCCTATTCGTCATCTCGTTATTTAATTCCTTCTTCTCCATATCCTCTCATGCAATCCATCCATTTTTTTTTTCACCTACACTTTAGTTTTCCGTTTTACAATCTTTTCGCTTGAGTATCATGAGTTTGGCTAACTTTGTGATTTCTTGTTCCAGGTAAGCAAGTTCGAGATGGCGATAAATTGACTTCGCAAGAAGCCAGACTTCTACAAAGATGTGTACAGGTTGTACTGACTGAAAACTTTCCAGTAAAAAGGTTTCGTCGACCTTTAAGTCTGAGAATCCGTTTTTTTACTAAGGATATTTATTAAGTTGAGAAAGTTTTTGTTACTTAGTGTAACAAAAAAAAACCGGCCAAGTGCGAGTCGGACTCGCGCACCGAGGGTTCCGTATAAACACTTTCCATCCCTAAGTGGTTAAGTTAAGTTTGCACCTGGTATGTATAGCGCCCCATATAAATTAGGTGCAAAGTTAGGTATTAATAGGTATTAAAAAAAAACTACTTACTAGATCTCGTTCAAAACAATTTTCGTTGGTAGTTTTTATAGTAATGTACATCATATGTTTTTTTTAGATTTTTCATTTTCTTATTTTAGAAGTTAGAGGGGGGGGGACCAACTTTTTTCCACTTTGGAAGCGTCTGTCACGCAAACTATTCGGTTTAGAAAAAAAATGTTTTAGAAACCTCGATATCATTTTTGAAGACCTATCCATAGATACCCCACAAGTATGTGTTTGATGAAAAAAAAATTTTTGCGTTTCAGTTCTAAGTATGGGGAGCCCCCAATATTTATTATTATTTTTTTTATTTTTGCATCAAAATCTTAATGCGGTTCACAGAATACATCTAC
The DNA here is from genome assembly GCA_947623375.1 of Apotomis capreana. Classification (NCBI taxonomy): domain Eukaryota; kingdom Metazoa; phylum Arthropoda; class Insecta; order Lepidoptera; family Tortricidae; genus Apotomis; species Apotomis capreana. The sequence goes on from OX392520.1 coordinate 9,746,679, forward strand.
CTACCAAGTTTCAACAGTATAGCTCTTATAGTTTCGGAAAAAAATGGCTGTGACATACGGACGGACAGACAGACAGACAGACATGACGAATCTATAAGGGTTCCGTTTTTTGCCATTTGGCTACGGAACCCTAAAAACTACTAAGTACTCGTACTTCTATTAGATTTTGTAAGTTGGTCTGGTATAGTATATAAATGGTTTACTTACTTACTCTTTCGTTTCTCGGTAATGGTTTTAAAAAAAAAAGTTGCGATAGCTTCTAGTTTTATTTGATTTTAAAGAAACAACCCAAGATAAAAAAAAATACTTACCAAATCATTGTTAAGGGAAATAGCACTTTTGAGGTCACACATTTATCTATCTGAAAAAGTTAAAAATACAATTTGTTCTGACACGTAAATAGACCTTAATAGCTCTGAATTATAATATAAATTATATCTCAAATGACGTGATACGTTAATTTCTGCGAATTTCAGCTACGGCCGGCCAAACTTTCCTTACTAACCGGACTATTCCGAATTCACTGAAACAATAATTTAAAATTCACAACGTCGGTCTGTGCAGTCCGGAATGTTCTCAGTATTTCACTTAACCTCTGAAATATTACCTCTTCTGTTGGCGTTAAGTCCCCTAATGGAATTTCTGCACCATTTCTACCTCTAAGCTAAAGTCATTTCACTAGTATTCTGGCATTTGTTAGAAGCAGAGTTAATTCTGCCCGATGTTTAATTCGACTGACATTGATGTATTACGTTTGAGCGATGCATTGTCCATACGACGGACATCTTTTAAAGGTAAATTGCGAATATCGATAAAATACTTTAAATGATATTTCGGTCAAATTTCAAAATTCGAAATTAACCCCTGTGTGGCGCAACCCTAATAGAAAAATGTCCTGAAAAGAACTTGTTGGAGTGATTATATGAGATATGTTGCGACTTTCATGGAACTCCCTGTGGATCTTTGGTATTATTTGATACTTAGATTTGCCAAGTGCCGATGCTTATGATATGTCACTCGCTTTTTCATGGTCATGTTGGTCAACCATATCTAAATACCATAGAGTAGATACAGTTTCGCGTAAAATGGGATTTCTATAACGAAAACTCGGGTAACAAATTGCTGCTCCATTCAAGTTAATATTTCCCTTTCGAATATGAATACAGATACGAAACCATGTGAAACTTCCAGCTCATTAATTGGCTTCCGAACTTCAGTTAATTCAATTAAAAATCCAGCCAGAATCGATACCAGCGTCGTCCCTGAATATAATTAGTCCCAACTAGGTTATAACGCTCGTTCAGCCTTTACTCACGGACCGCCAACCTCACATGCCTCGCTTGTCCTGTGCTGAGAATAGACTCGCCCTTCTGACCCTCATCCCATGTCAGTGTGGCAAGAGATCTCGATACATCGATACCTGATAGGATTTGCCATTACGCCTTCTAATTCGCCTCGTGACAATCAATCGGTTGTGTTTACGCGAACGCTCCGAAATTCTTGATACGATTTGTGGTTCTCGCCTTATTTTTGTGATCGTGCTGTGACCCTTTGATACAATCTGAATGTGTGGATACGCGAACGTTTAAAAGATCTATATATCTTTATTGACGTGAAATTTTATCGCATCTCGATACGCTACGATCTGTGATTTCGGATTCCTAATTATTTTATGCGTGATCGTCATTTTAAAGTTTAGCTCTTTTTAAATTTATTGGCAATTTCATTGAAAAGATCTCGATGCACGATACGATTTGCAATTACTCTCGCCTAATGTTGATTCACCGCGAAGTTCATTTTTCACTTTTAATTGGAAACGTTTGCGACCGTTCAAAAGCTCTACTTTTTTAATTGAAGGGAAATTTCGTCGATTATGAGCAGCGTGCCCGATTATTTATGTAACTTTGTTCGTGCGATTGATACTTCAATAGAAAAGCCGCTGGGAATAGAACAAAACGATTTGAACGTTTCAGGTTTGACGTCCACCTTGAGCCGAGGCAATTTTTCTGTGTTTATTTACTTTTGTTTACCAAGCCCCTAAGACTAGCCCCTCTGTGCACATGATTCGGCATTTGTTGTTTAGTTCCGTGAAGTGAAGTATTGATCGGGTACTAAACAAATCTATGTAATTTCTGTGCAGTTTGTAATTTCACGGAAGAAGTTAGAAATTAAAAGCTTGTGTATAGTATGATACTCATGTCATATGGTTAGCAAGCCGAGAATATAAACGATATTAATTATATAATAAATATGTCGGTTGAATTGGAACTAATAGCAATAGATAGATAGATTTTTTATTTGTTAATCATACATCGTCAATACAAGCTATAATATAACATAACCAGACCCAATTAGTATCATTATATTTAGTCTAAATTCAATTCAGTATTCTTATTTTACATTTGGTGTGTAACATATGTATGTCTATGTACGGAACCATTAAGTCTAGTGGTACAATTAATTGAGATTAAGTAGTCAATAATATTGAATAAGATGTTAATAGGCTTTGAGTTCCTAAAAGCATAAGAGTCATATGTGGGACAGCTTAAAACAAAACCCATTTCGCTGGTAAACATTGCATGAACGTCAATTATACCCAATGTACCATTTAGATACAATCGCTAACAACATTCACCTTAATATGCGATGAATTTTAACAGTTTGGTCGTTACTCGATTACGATGTTCCATCAAGCCATAGATATTCATCGATTAGGGCAACGAGACCTAGACTCACCAGCTTAAACAGAACTCTGGAATTCCACGAAGGAAAATCTAGTGCACTTATGCAGCTACTTCGCCTAATCTAGAATTTCTAGGAATATTTTAAAAGAATTCTGGAGAGTTGGTTCCTAAACGACTCAGTGGGCTTACATTCCATTTTCTACTGCACTTCTATTCTACTATAAAACTGTAAAATCAAAGATTGAAGATATTTTATAAAAATAAGTAGATTAGAATGTCTTTGCGATCTTAGCACCCTAAGACGGTTGGATGAAATTAAAATGTTTTTGGTACCTATATACAGCTGAGATACTCACAAATGGTAATTTACTCGACTGTGATATCTGAAGACGACTATAAAAGGGTTGTGATATTACTTTTTTTTAATCACAATTTTTGGGTAGTCACCTAGTCCATCCAGTATTTTACACTACCTACAAAATTACAAGTTCAGTTCATTAGATGCCTATATTTCAAGCAGATTAGATTACTTAGGCTTAACTTACTTTTTTTCTGATCTATTTAATGTAGTCATGTCGTTATTTCAGTAATGTGCGGAATTACGAGCTTAAATAAAAAAAGCGATTGTAGAAATAGTAGTTTCTGCCTTGGTGCGACAAGGGTTGTAATCCTTGTAATTAATAATAATTAATGATTTGTAATCATAATCTACGAAACAGCCATTGTTACATTTTAATACGTATAACGTATAACGTATTTCAATGCTTTGAAATGCTTTTGCCCAGCCCATATGATACAAATAGTTATAATCGTTTCTTACACCTATTGGTTCATGCTTCAAAACATTTCTCTTATTTTATTTCTGTTGTTTTTGTGTTTAGTTTATTTACGAATATACTATGAAACTAAAATTACATTAAACTTAATGTAACAAACGAAATTATAAATACGTCGTTCAATTCTTTATAAAGTAACTGGATTATGATTATTACAGACTTATTGCGTCTTATAGAGGCTTTCAGACTTGAAATTAAACAACATCAAGTTATAATGTTTAATCGTGAACTTAATACTTACTAGACTTTTGTGTACTTTTAACTTAATACAAAACTTTGTATTACAGAGTAATACAAAGAGTCTTCTACGTTTTGTAATATTAAATCTACTCGTACTTATATACTTACTAGCTGTGCCCCGCGGTGTTACCCGCTCATCCCACGGGAACACTACATTTATTCGGGATGAAAAGTATCCTATGTCCTTCCCGGGGACTGAAACTATCTATATACCAAATTTCATCTAAATCGGTTCAGCGGTTTAAGCGTGAAGAGGTAACAGACAGACAGACAGACACACTTTCGCATTTATAATATTAGTATGGATTAAAATCATTTGTTCCTTAATAATCTAAAAATCTCTTAATAGGTTTTTTTTTAATGTGGGTACACACTACAATTTTATATTAAACCATCGATATAAAGACCAATCTGGACCGGCAATCCAGAGGTACCGGGTTCGATTCCCGGTCTCTTCCACCGGGTTACGCATTTCAATTTTTCTTTGATCTTTGTATCAATGGTTTAATCCAAAAGTAAGTATATGTAAAAACCCTGGCGGTTGACAGGTTGACCTACGTCAAACGTTGCTGGACAAGAAATATAGGTTTACAAATAGTATGTCACTTACATATCGAAAAAGGTCCATATTTATTTTTGTATAACATATCTTGTTTGCCCAATAATAAGTTCTTTACATAAGTTAAGTTTCTGTCATTACAGTATTTTTACTCATTTTTACTATAAGTTTTATTCAACTCGGCTTCAAGCTTTTTTTAAGTATGCGTTTGTAAATATGTAACTAAATCAGGCTGTCCTAATGTTTCTCAAACCGTTTTTCAACTATTCTCTGGTAAAGCAAAAAAAATTACGGCATATTCTTCCGCGCGCCAACGAATTAATTAAATAAAACTTCACATATTATCTACTTATGTGTATACTATACCTTCTTTTCTTACGTCACGATCGGTGATAACACGGCACTCCAAAAATAGAAACGCAAAACAAATACACTCGCCACCAAAATGGCGCCGACGAAACACATCACAGTACCCGCAATGTAAACTTCGTTTACCCAGCCTTTTTTGTATTCCATTCTCTCCTTTTCTATTCTACTTCGTTGAATTTTAAATTCCACCAGCGCCCTAAGTTAGGTGAGCCATTCAAAGTTGGTTCCAACTAGATTAGGAGTAGTGTTTTGAAACTGTTCAGTAACTTAAAACTTAACTGAATTACGTGACTTAAATTTCTTTTTGTAAGTGTGATTGTAGAATTTAGATTCTCATTCTATTTCAATTACGGTTTTTATTGGCTAATAGAAACAAGGTGTTTATTTCTTTTTAATTTAATGCTAATTTTAAAAGATTTAAGTAACTTGTTGAACACATGTTCTTGGAGAAGAAACAAGCAATATCTTTTACGCTTTTACCAAGATGTTTCACGCCACGTCACTGTTGATTAGCTAGACAGAAGAGTATTATTAGTTTAGTGTCTATAAATGCAAGATCGTCACCAAATACCTCTCTATACAAAAAATGTATGGAAGTTTTACATATGAACTATAAGTGCACATATCTTTCAAGAACACTCATTATTAAATCTGTGTGAATGGTTCTTTTACAATCAGTTAAATTGAGTTCATTTCATACCAAGTAAAAAGTACTCGACTAATGCAAACAGATTCTTCGCATTGCTCATAATTGCGAACAGCTCGGACCGATATCTGTTCGTTTTATTTTCAGATCGCTTTTGGAAAATAGAAAGACATTTCTTACACTCTATTATTTGATTTGTTTCAGCTTAGTTAGTTGCACTGAAAAAAAATCAAAATGAAGAAGTCTAAAAATGACGCTTCGCTAGACAGAGACTTAGTCAAACGCCTACTGTTGTACAATTATGCTTTTATGCCTGTAACAGTTAAATTACGTAACTAGTTAACTTGTTCGCGATAATAGTGTATGTATTTAAAATACAATTACTCGTGTTCTTTGCTTTAAAAAAAAACAGTGATTTAGGTATCAAAAAGGAATGTCCTCCTAGACATTGTTATCTTAATTGTGTACCAGTAAAAAGCACTTCGCTTGGATTTCTTTCTTTCAGCGGAGTTTTTATCTGTCCCACTTTGAGCACAAGTAACGTAACCACTCAATTGCTTCGAATTTTGAGTTGAACTCTATTTATATAATAAAATAAGAGCGTTGACAGGTAGCCGTAGTTACCAAAAGCAATTGAGTGGCTAATGGATTTTTTAATTGCCTCAATTTCATTTGAGTTTTACTTTGTCCTAGTCAGATTATTTCCTTTCAGTTTCTTCCCTGGTATATCTTTTCCATCTTGTTGAATTTCAATTGCAGGGATTCCTTCATATTTGCGAACCATTGAGAGTATTTTATTCGTTATTATTCAAGCGTTATACAAATCACAATTTACGATATCACAGTCACACGGGTCATGTAAACAATAACCGTCTTCAGATAACAGTTTCGTAATGTTTATTATGCAAAACATATTATCTGTCTTTCACACTCCATTTGTCCGGCAAGTCGTCAGTATTGTTTTATTGCGAACATTAATTTCATCGTGATCGAATGTGGCAGTTTCATTATTACAATTAACTTGTCTGTTATTGTGACTAATTAATTCGACTCCTGACTGTTCTGTGTTATCATTATACATTTTTCCTCGGTTGCATATTTAATTTATGTTGATTTAAATGTTAAGGTTATCTTATTTATTATAGAAAGTTAGAGCTTTGTAACTCCGCGATTACGTTGCTTTGTGAAATACTCACGTTTCATTGATTTTCTAAGAGTATTCGAAGGGTAAATTGATTTCAGAATCGGTCGTTAAATCAACACACAGGCCAGACTCGGTTGGAAATTCCGAGTTTCAAATGTGAAAAAGTAAATTTGAAGGGAAATCAATCAGGTTGAAATGTGTGAACGGTGAAATGTTAGTGATATTTGAGAAAAATGTGTCTTAAGGTATCGAAGTGATAATTTAATAAGATAGTGTTGCATTGAAAGAGGTGTCATTAAAGGATATATTTTTGATGTGAATTAAAATATCAAGTGCCTTACCTATACCGAAAAACCTAGTGCTACCGCAATTTCAGTGCCGTCGAATCTTGCGGTCGTTTAGTGGTTTCATTGTTGTTAATTTCCGTACTATAGTGTCTAAACTGAAGTGTCTTCTACTTACCTTAAACCTTCTAATCATAGAAGTGTCACTAGCGTTTACGCTAGTACGTTTTCGCGTGGGAGGGTCCAGAGCAGGCGGCAAGATAAATCCTCGAACCATGCGTCACCGGACGCTGCCTTTTATGGCGCCGGTGTTCTTGTCCAAGCTCTGGCGCAGGAGAAGAGTTGCGAAGGCGATGGAGAAGTTTCATGGGGTATTTTACACTTTATTAACCCTCTATGATAATATCACCTTTAACCTCTCCTCTAATATACCAAGAAGTCATCCTCCAAGCCCCTAGTAGTTTCTACCTTCCTTACCTACTTCTAGCATTATTGTTATTCTTGTATTAATCTCCGAGATTTTTAATAGCTCAGCGTAATTTTTCTCATTTATTTAGTTTAGGTTTGCATTATATTGAAATTATCACATGAGTTTTCATGATACGAGGGGCGTCTGAAAAGTTCTAAGCCTAAGATAGAAAAAAACAATTTACACAAATGAACTCGTGTTTATTTTTCAATATAGTCTCCTCCTAAATCAATGCATTTTTTTCATTTTTTATACAGTGCTTTTAGGCCATTAAAAAAAAAATCTTCATTTTGCCCTTCAAAATGCTCCTGTACAGCCGCCTTCATCTCTTCGTCACTTCTAAATCGCTTTCCCCTCAACTCTTTCTTCAAATTATTGAATAGAAAATAATCGCTTGGGGCTAGATCTGGGCTGTAGGGTGGGTGGTCAATTTCGTCAAAACCAACTTCCTTCAGAGCACGCCTCGCAACATTAGCGGTGTGAACGGGTGCGTTGTCTTGCAAAAACAAAATGCCTTTCCTTAGTTTACCCCGCCTTTTCTCAACTATGGCTTGTCGCACCTGTCTTATTAGATTTGCATAATAAGTTCCGTTTATCGTAGAGCCTTTTTCTAAATAATCGATTAAAAGAATGCCATCACAATCCCAAAATACCGTAGCCATTAACTTAGAGGCCGACTTTTGCACTTTAAATTTCTTCGGCGGCCTTTCACCCTTTTCAATCCACTGCATCGACTTAGACTTACACTCCGGATCATACTGTCTGATCCATGTTTCATCAACAGTTACTATTCGGGAACAAACTTCATCTAAATCATCTTCGCACAATTCTAAAAACGCCCGAGAAGTTTCCACACGACGTACTTTATCGAAGGCCGTTAGCATTTTCGGTACCCAACGAGCACTGACTTTACTCATGTACAAATGTTCATGTAAAATTTCTCCGACTCTTTCTTTACTAATACCTAAGACCTCAGCTATTTGCCAAACCTTAATTCTTCTATCTTCTAATACCAGCTTTTTGACTTTTGCTACGTTTTCTTCGGTCACTACCGATATTGGCCGCCCTGAGCGGGGGTCGTCTTCGATCGATTCCCGTCCGAGTTTAAATAAGCGACTCCACTTTTTGACTGTGGCATAAGAAGGCCCAGAATCACCGTAAATAAAAGCCATTTCCTCAAAAATACACTGCGGTGATTTGTCACTTTTTGTAAGGAATTTAATTACAGCACGGTGCTCAATTTTCGTAATATTCGTTGGTAATTCACACATGATGTACTTTTCCGTTGAATATCTCGAAACAGAATAATAAAAACGTGACATGTTATTTTTTAATAATTTGTTTTTAAATGGCCTTTCTAGTGGCCAGTATCATAAACGCATATATAACCTCGAAATACCTTAGGCTTAGAACTTTTCAGACGCCCCTCGTAACCATGCTGCCGTTGAACTGTAAGTTCAAACATCCTTTGTTTTTAACAGGATCATATCTGTCCAAAACTGTTTGTCTATATGATACTAATGCTAAATCACTCCTGTAGACATAATAACTCCATGTAAGTATCTGTTATTGATCGTAATGCCGTTGACCTAAGTTCACAGATCCCTTGTTTTTAAAAGAAGCATTTTGCGAGAGTATAAAGTGTTATATAGAAGCATTCTGGTCAAAGGACACATCCTTTGTTTTTCATTCATCTTAGACAGAGTTCGGGCTTACTTAAGGCATTGCCCAGTCTACTAAAGTCAAGCTGTTAGGGTTTTTGTTGTCAATTGGTAATTATGTCAATAATATAGGAAGTGACAACGGCAGATAAGATTGGGTATAGATACTGTATATTTTTTACTTAGCTATAACACAAATGGCAGGTTAACAAACAGATAAACATCAAATTCTCTCTTCTTTACCATATCCCCTGTGAAATGGCTTTTGGATGTCACTTAGTGCAGCTTTAATACCAAATACGAATATATTCTCATAAAATACTTTCGTGAAGCAGATATATCACTCAAATGAAGATATGGCGAAGGTCTGTCGCATTTGCGCTTAGCATTATCCACTTCTGACTATTAGTGGTCGTCCATTTGATTACCTATCAAATACCAATTTGTAAACAAGCGTCACACACACAAAAGCTTTCGATCTCTATTCATTTCTAGAAGTGGCATATTGGCATTCCATGATTGAAATGCATATCGGATGAGCCTTAAATTGTTGCTCGTACATAGAGGTAGGTACAGTGACAGCTAATATTTGGTGTGTTGTAAGATGCGAAATGGTTTTTAGTAAAATAGGCAATTAGGTATAATACACACTTATAATTTTTTATAAAAAAATATATAGTTTGTTATACCTACAACTTGTTGTTAAAGCACTTTGCGCATTGACCGATGTACATTTTCTGTATAATTTTCGTGAAGTTTATTATTAGCTGGAACTACACTTACTGCATATTCGTAACGTAATTTGATATAATCATTAAGATTTTAATAATCGTAGATATTATTTTTTTATGAAAAACATTAGTATGGCTTTTTGCTGCTATTGAAGTTACAACATCATTTTCTAGAATATTTTATAGCATTTTAACTTACACTTAATGCTAGCGATGTGCTGTTTCACTGTTTCCGATAATTTTCGGAAACTTTCCTAATTTTGTATGGGGAATATTCTCGGGAAGGTTATCTCTCCATACAAATCGGGAAAAGTTCTCGAGAACGCCTATATCTCGTCAACTGACATGTAACCATAATTAGAACCGCAAACGGAAGGAAAGCCCGCAAATTAGCATGCAGTTTCCTTCGGTTTCTCTTCACTGCCTGCGGTCGGCCATACATCGCATTTAGACTTAACACGTTATTTCCTTACAGAGTTTCTTTGACAATATCTTACCGCCACGACAGCGGTCACGCTCAGTCTGGACTGGACACAAAATCCGACTCACTGGTAGTTAGGGCTAAACAGCCCTGATACAGTTCGTCATGTTTAAAAAAAAGTTCAGTCTGGCGTCAGGTCAGTCCGTCAGTCTCGTCATGACGGGAGATAAGTCGTGGACTAAGTAGACTTACGGTCCGGGCTGGTGAAAATGACGGTAATAATTATAAAAACGGTTTAAACTCGCTTAAAAATTGTCAGGAACGGCCCGAAATGTTTCGAACTAAAATGGAGCTATAATCATATTAAAACCCGTGACAAAGTTGCCACGCTACGCCAGATTGACCGTCTAATCGTTGTCTATAGGTATAGTCTATCCGAAACTTAGCTTATAAAAAGACATTTGATCTTAGAGTTCAGGACTATATTAGCGATTCCTAAACTGTACTCCTCGGCACCCTGCACCGCTAGCACAGCTGTGAAACGCGACTCTTTCTCGTGCGAGATCTTAACCTATCTCTCTCCGGGCAGTACTGTGAGACAGTGACGGGTGACGACTTGAGTCACGAAGCATAGTTGTGCTAGACTGGTGACATAAGGCGCTCCGGTTATCTCTTCCCCGGAAACGAAAACACGCTATTTCGACTAGCAAGGGATATAAATCTGTCTGAGGGCCGCGAAAGCAGTATCTTAAAATAATTCTTAGCCGATCTTCTTTTCCGATCCGAACCGTTTAATACATTTTCTTCGAAGGGCATACCCTTAAACCTATAATAGGATCGCCGTTAAAAACTAGCTGGCTACGCAGAAAAATAAAAAGTTGCTGGACTATAGTCGCGAGTTGGCAAATTTTTGCCGATTTGGCTACAAAATTCATGGAGCCATGTCTGATATGAAAAGTGTACTTATTATATAAAATTTATGATTTAATCTTTATACAGTCGGGTTATGTTATGGCGATAGATAAATTGATGAAACATATAATGTCTCATAATTTTTTTAACATGGGTACAGGGTACACAAAACAGTTTTATATTAAACCATTTCTATTTTCCTTTGTGCTTTGATCTTTGTATTAGTGGTTTAGTATGGCAATAGATGTTTTTTTTTATCGTTTACATTTCTTAACTTTCCCGAAAATTTAATCGTCATAATATTTTAACCACCCATTTAGACAATTGCTTATTATACGAATGACCCTAGTGCAACATTAGCACGAGACTGGAAAATTAATGCCCATTTTTGCAAAAACTTGGCGTATCTATTCTCTCGCTTTGGCACAACCACTTAAAATTGCTTTTTATAGCCTAACTGCCATTTGAACATTATTCATGAGGTGTTTAAGCTTTACGTGTCGCATTGTAAGAACAAAATGACATAATTGTTTTATTTTATTTTTTGCGTTGAGACTATTATACGGTCGATAACTTGACGTGTCTTTTTATGGAGTTAATAACAATGGTTATAGCACTTTGATGTGATCGAGATTACACCATTATTCTTCGATCACGTTGGTTGGAAAATAAAGGTTTTTTTTATTTAGAGTTCTTTGTTTTGTTACTACAGCTTAGCACAGGATATAAATCTCATTTCAGACGGAGCATTTTCGTAATAAATCCCAACATTTCAAAAGCAATATTCAACGAGCAAATATTTCACAGGTTTTCCGAGAAGCATTCAAAGAGTCCTCGATAAAATGTATTAGGATATAGACTGTATTTCCTAGAATTGCTATAAAACAGATAAGAAATAAAACGTTCTTTCCCTGCGGAATGCGGCGTCTTGCATAATTTGTAAAGAGCATCGAAAAGTCGAAGCAATGCAAAGCCTTTAACAATAAAGAGCGGAGAAGCCTCGCAAGGGGCTTACGGTCGCGATAAAAACAATCATACTACGACAACGCGGTTGGCTCAGTTTGTAAGCAGTTGCCTACTGAGCCGGCGGTCCCGGGTTCAAATCGAATCCTGGCCAGGGCAAATATTTGTGTGATGAACTAAAATATTTGTGCTTGGGTCATGGTTGTTCTATGTCATCCTCCTAGCCTTTTTCCCATTTTTGAGAATGAATTCTCAATTGGGGTCGGCTACCTAAATCCCAAGATGTGGCGTAGGCACTAGTTTTTACGCAAGCGACTGCCATCTGACCTTCCAACCCAGAGGGGAAACTAGGCCTTATTGGGGTTAGGTGGTTTCCTCACGATGTTTTCCTTCACCGAAAAGCGAGTGGTAAATATCAAATGACATTCCGAAAAACTCATTGGTACGGGCCGGTTCGAACCCGCGACCTCCGGATTGAAAGTCGCATGCCCTAACCACTAGGCTACCACCGCTTTTTGGGTGGTTGGGTAGGTACATGGTTGTTCTATGTATTTAAGTATATATTTATCTATATAAGTATGTACCCATAACACAAGCCTTCTTGAGCTTAATTTGGGACTAGATCGATTTGTGTGAGGTTGTCTGATATTTATTTATTTATACTGTTAGCCGACTTCTTGAACGCGCCTGATATTTGAGGCGCGTGTTGACAACACGGGTATTGTCAATAGCTGCCCTCCTGACCGCCGATAGCGTAGCGTCACAGATCAATACAAATACTAAAATACTTTCTTATCCAATATTTAGTGCCTTTATTGTTAAAAATAAGATATATGAAGTACAGTCAACCAATTTGATTTCTAGGCCACTATAGAACCTTGTCACAATGACAATGATATGAGATTTCAAGCGGCTTTCATATTGACGGTCACTGTGACAAGGTACGAAAGCCGCCGCGCGATTGTCGCTCTATGGCCCCTCTATGGTGGGGGGGAAGTTCCGTCGATGTCGTGGCGGAACTTGGCGTGAGCGAGACACCGTGCTCGAACCTTCCACTCCGACCTATGGCCGCCGCTCACCGCTCCGCTGGTCGCTCGTAGTCTGGCCGGGCCGTTAGCGTATGAGGTAGAGTAATCTGCGGTCGCCCCGCATTCGTTGTACCTTCGTGGTTACGTATAATGAGTATAATGACAATGAGCCTCACACCTACTTAGTAAAATGTAAATTGAGAAACAAACTATCACAGATTGGACTAGACATATAGGGTTCAAACTCTTCTTAATAGTCCCGAGTATCGCCTCCAAAAGTTTCTACATCGTTATTCCAAACAAACTGTATATTATACATATTCATTCGAACTTTCATACATTTTCCCACTTTAAACGTACATGAAAACATAACCACCATCCTATAAAAGCCGAATCACCCTGATCATAAGTCGAAACACGTTACACTGAAGGTTATACGTTACAGAAATAGCCTAAGGGCGATAGCATTAGTTATTTAAAGCTCTGCACCATTAACTTTACTTACGATACCGTGGAAATGGAAAAACTTGGTGGCGCCATTATCGTTTGGAAAAAAGTTGGAAAGGTTTTACTTTTCCCCCCGGTGCATAATGTGGGTGCACAGTTCATTGGGTTTTACAAGGCTCACTTGCGATGCGAGTGACATCTTAAAATATTGTTGCATTTAATAAAATATATTGAAATACTTGGTAGAATCGCCATAATCATTTATTTGGAGTGCGCCTGTATGTGCACTTATGTACTCAGCGTGAAAAATAGCTGACAATTTAAGTATGCAATTCGACGTAAGCCAGTAGTAAAATTGGCTTATTTGATGCTGACGGTACAGCTAATTATATTAATTGTTTAATTAAACTCACGTAAAAATGGTCAGGAACGGTCCGACATGTTTCGAACTCGTATTGAGCTCTTCATCAGGGACGGCTACGTACCTACGATGTTTTTTCTCGCGCAATATTATTACCAATCGAAATATCTTGGTTAGAAGTAAGTAAATAATTGCCATGATAATTTGGTCAAATATCCCATTACTACTGTCCTATTCACCTGAATATAGGCATAAACAAGAATATGCCGAAAACGGAATACGGCTAAAGAGGAATGTGCCGACACAAGAATCATTATGTCCAATCGGGAATACGACGAAAAAGGAATCAATCAGTCATCATTGAACTTTACTTTATGACGTTAGGTATAGTACATTACGTAGCAAGGGTAAACTAGGAATTACAAACGAGTGTCTATTAGAAGCCCGAAGCCGAAGGCGAGGCCGAATGACACGAGTTTGGAATTCCTTTACCACCAGAGTCACGTACGACGTTTTTCATCACACTTTGGAGGAAATAAAACAAAAGTAGTAGTAGTCAATACCAACATTACTTACTGCCCTAGGGCGTAATATACGACTTACCGCCCTAGAGCGTAATATACGCTTTACTGCCCGGTTTTCTAGCATGTAAACCCTTAAAGTGTGACAAAAATTACTTACCGTCCTAGAGCGTAATTTACGACTTACCACCCGCTTTTCAAGCATGTAAACCCTTGTTTACGACCAAGTGTGATGAAAAAGATCTCAATCAATGTGTCTTCAGCATAAACATGTTTACGTGTTGTCCATCTCATTCATTCAATTTTATATGAATCGAGACTATTCGAGACGCAGATAAAACCTGTTTGGAAAATTTACGACAAAACATACGCATCACGGCATTATCCTTACTGTACCAAACAAAACGGGCTCACGTGTACAGGGAAACATTTCCTTTCCGGGGTCAACGACCTCTGCAAACCTTTGAAAGATGAAGATACTGGAATCAGAACGCCTGCGGAGAAAGATAACCGTTCTTTACGCGTCCTTTGTGTCTGTTGATTGTGATCCATTGGGGATTCATTCAGGAATTATACTGAAGGAAATAACGGTGCGAAATTATAATATTCCGAACTCATTCGCGCTAAAAAGTCGCGATTGAATTTTGTATCTACCACAAAATATAGGTACTACCACGAATCGACGACCGACGACCACGAACTTAACCACGAATCGTTTTCGATTACGGTATTTTTTGGTGTAAAATAACGCTTTGTTTTAAAGGTAGAGTAAGAGACTCAAATTTAAAGGTACCGCTACCGTTTCGAATTAATAGTAGCAGTAGTATTTTATTTTATACTCATAGCCACGCAATTGTTTTTGGTAACTACGGCTACTTGTGTACCGATCTTATTTTATTATATAAATAGAGTCCAACTTAAAATTCGATGCAGTTGAGTGGATAGGCCATGCGGGTGAAACGGAAAATCATAGAGATGAAGGACCCAAGTGTTTATGCATAACAAGTGTATATTATTGCGTATTTGCTATGAAATTGTATATTAAAGCCTGTGTTTGTGTTTCCAGAGCGCATCGGAGTCGTCCGCGGGCGCGGGCGGTGGCTCGACGGCCGGTAGCGTGCGGGTCTCCTCGCGCTCCAGGGCATCCGAGGAGCCACATATTGGTTAGTATCTATCTATTAGCCACAGACGTACACTGATGAACGTAGACCGCCACAAAGTGCGATCCCTTGCAGACAACATCCGTTGATTCCCGCTATCCTCACGAGGACATCCGAGGAACCGCATATTGGTTAGTTTCTCTCTCCCCATGACTCGCCACAAAGTCCAAATGCCGTGCAGACTGCATCCATTGATTCCCCGCTACCCTCACGAGGTCATCCCCTAGGTATTGGTTAGTTTATGTCAGCTAGAATACGTTATCCTCATATATGATAAGTTGCTTGAGAAATCTTGTCATCGCGCTTAATTTTTGTGAATCCTGTGCTCGGAGTTTTCAAGCGAGAATCATCATCATCACACTAATATTATAAAGGCGAAAATTTCTGATTGTGTTTATGTGTATGTTTGTTACTTCTTCAGGCGCAAATTGCTGGAACAATTTTGATAAATTCTGACATGAACGTAGCTGACGCCCTGGATTAACACAACGGCTACTTTTTATCCCGAAATAATGTAGTGTTCCCGTGAGATGCGCTTGTAACACCGTGTGGCGCAGCTAGTAATTCATAAATGACGAAATCCGCAGGAGAACCAAACTGACATTGCTAAGATAATTTCCAACCTAATCTAGCAGGGCACATCGCTCGTAAAATTGACGGTCGCTGGGGTAGGGAGGTTCTATTTCGAGTGGCGACTACTATATGGTCTAAAATGTGGTATTTTACTCAATGATAGTTGGATAAGAGAGTTATATAAAAGCTATAACGTCCATATGATCTTCAAAAGTTCAACCCCTTTAAGGAATAAAAAGAGATACTACCACTCTCTTCCCTACTTTACTTATCAATAGAAAGTATATACTGCTTACATCTCTGCCTTTAATATCGAGGGCAAGTAAAGCTGTCAGTACATACAATATTACACATTCATGACAACCCTCGTCCTTGACCCTACACGACTGAGATGCCTTCGGATGAAAAATGTTTGACAAATCAAAAAGGGATGGGACGCGCGGGTCTGCCCTTTATTGCTCCGCTCCGGATTAATGTGGGTTTCCTTTAAGCGACTGTTATAACTTTCGAGATATTATGGATAGGGGATTAGATGAAGGTGATGCGGATTGCAAAGTTATGCGTCGAAGGTGACAGGGTCATAATCAGATTTAGGTTTGAGTCTTTCCTGAGGACATAAGCGAAATTAAGGATTCCAGGGCCTAATTTTTAATAAAACTCGTATGAGAATAAAGAATGTTCGCTCTTCTATAATTCGATGTAATAGCAATATAACCTGGATTCATACAAGCTCTTAACTTTTGACCACTTCGACTGTTGTTTTTTGAACTGATTATGACCCAACCGTTTCAGGTTGAGTTCTAATCGATATTATAAATGGATAAGCGTTTTGTGGTAGTTCTTTCTACACGTTAAGAAGGATGCCTTATAGATAAATGTTTACATTCTGACACAAGCATGATAACATTGATAACATAAATATAATGCGAACAGTATTTTTGTCACCGCAATAAACTTTGTACATTTTGACACCGTACCACCCGGAAGGGAAGAACTGAACACTGAAGTGCAGTACAATAGGATGCAGTTGTTGTGCAGTATTATATGTATATCGAAACTGGCAACATTCGAGCGAAAAGCCTACAACGCGGTGAAACTACTTAACCTAGATTCAGTATAATACAAATTGAGTTGTTGTGAGGGGGAAGTAACCGTCAAGTAAATTTAAAATGTTCAAGGCTGCGTTGTGCGGGAAATATAAAATATTGTGCTACATTAATTACAACCTTTCGTTTATCATCTATGTAAGTAGTTGCCGTGAATAGGTTTAGTATCGTAATTAGTTTGTAACTAAGGAGAGAATTACCTAAATGACGCCCATGAAACGGTACCTATACCAGTACACTGTAAAAGGAGCAACTAATTCAATCATAGAGTCTACCCTTCAAACTGAACAACGTTAATTAAGCAAGTTTTAATTTATTACTCCCTTTACAGTCCACACCCGGTATATTGAAGGCAAAAGCTGAAAACAATGAATTCCCTGGGCATTTACTTCGTTTCCGCTTTGCCGTCAATAAGTAATAGTTTTACTGTCCTACATACAGAATAATCATACCGCGAATGCAGGAAAATATGTGTGTTTTAGTCTTCATTCGGTAGTACTTACCAAGCTACCAAGAGTCTCACTACGCGTAGCGTGTCGCGATATTAATTGATTGTCTTTCCGCTTTTATTCGGGAAATTTGCCACGCGATCGTAGCCAGTCGCACGCGGCGCGTGCTTCATACTCATACAATAGAATACAGTGTGGGCGTATTTCTGTGGCGGCTCTTGCGGATATCAAAAGAGAGAACCTGCTGTAGTGTTTTATTCTGTCGTAGGTCAGACATTTGTACCAGCTTACAGAAATAAAGATGTTACTGGCTGCGCCACGCGGAGTTACCCGCTCATCCCAAGGGAACACTACATTTTTCGGGTTAAAAAGTAGCCTATGTGTTAATACTGGGCGTCAGCTATCTTCATACAAAAATTTATCCAGCTTGATCCAGCCGTTTGAGCGTGAAGAAGTAACAAACAAACACACTAACAAACTTTCGCCTTTATAACATTAGTGTGATATTTTTTTGCGAACTCGTTACCAAACTGTTCGCATGATTTATAGTAATTAATTCTAGCCTTTCATCTGTATTGTTCCAGGAAAATACAAGTTACTCAAGACCATCGGCAAAGGAAACTTCGCGAAGGTCAAGCTCGCGAAACATGTCCCTACTGGCAAGGAGGTCGCAATCAAGATCATCGACAAGACCCAGCTCAACCCTGGTTCCTTGCAGAAACTCTTCAGAGAGGTGAGATAACTTTTACAACTTTCATTCGTTCACAAGCAAACAGACCTGCCTTTTTTGCATTTTCTCCTTCTATTACTTGAATCAAAGCAAATTTTATTTTAATCGAATTGGAATTAATTATTGTATTAAGCCGTTTACACTTACGTGAAATTGTCGTGGACGGTCCGACATGTTTTGAACTTGTAGTGTAACCATGTAGTGACGAAGTTACCGCGCCGCGGTACGGGTAGCAGTCTCAGGTGAAGAGCTACCCTAAAATATTTTATACTTAATATAAAACAAAAGATGATCGTCAAAGGGCGACCATAATAGGATGATGTAAAATGATTTAAAATAAATGAGATAGTCTTTACAAAGGGAAAAGAGTCTGAGTAAAAGTTTTACTTACTCGACATCCCAGAACTAGAAGTAGGTAATTAAAAAAGAAAATATGAGTAAAACGTTTACTTTGGCCTTCGCATTGCTGAGGAACACGATAAACCTCGCAGGAGGTTGGAAATAATGTTGTTTTCAATAACTGCTGACAATAGTTAAACATAAATTTGGATGCAGCATTATTTTTTGCATTGTTGTTTTCTAACAAGATTGATTTACTTGAGTTTGACCTCAATTTGTAATTCAATAGGAAACTGCGTTGTTTCAAGATTTATTGCTGAAAAAGTTATCCTACGCAGACAACAATAGATTTGTGTTGCCAATATACAACTTGTTATTGCTGAATTCAGATGAAGTTCCTGCACATTGTAATTCAAATAAATATTTTTGAGTTAAAACAGTTTGGGTGCACTTTACGATAAATTTGTCTTTGTGGTAGGTAATTTGTTTTCACGTGAGAAATAATCGTGATCCTAAACTTAAGCTACGACCGACAATAGGCGGTCATATCGCTAAAAAGATATCTTACAGACGACCTTACGATAAACCTTTTATGTGGGGCGTTGAATGTAAACAAGTGATGCTTTATGATTTATTACTGAGCACTTAAGAGGCCTTATTCCTTTTTAATTGCTGATTGTTTTAGACATTTTTCTCTATGATCAAACTTGTTTCTTAACATATTGTCAATGTTATTACTTAGAACAGGGCTATTGAGATTTATTGGTATATATTTGGAACCAACAGTTTAAATTTTTCATTGATAATTTTTGTTTTAAAAACTTCTCGAAATTGACAAAATTCACGCAGGAAACTGATTTTTAGGGTGCCGTACCCAAAGGGACTTCGCTGTCCGTCCGTCCGTCCGTCCGTCCGTCCGTCTGTCACCAGGCTGTATCTGAAGAACGGTGATAGCTAGACAGTTGAAATTTTCACAGATCATGTATTTCTATTGCCGCTATAACAACAAATACTAAAAATAAAATAATATAAATATTTAAGTGGGGCTCCCATACAACAAACTTGTTATAGATTATGGTACGAAACCCTTCATGCGCGAGTCGGACTCGCACTTGCCCAATTTTTTTGCATATTTTCGACTACATGCAATGAAAGCGTGAAATAGCTATGTTACTTTCTAAAACTCAGGGAAATTCACTTTAAAAAGTTAGTTGATATTATCTATATATTTGTCATAATATCGACGGCAAAAAGCGGAAACGCTGTAAACGCCAAGGGAATTCATTGACGTTTACAGCGTGTTCCGGCTATTTGAAAAATAAAATTTAAAAGGGATAAGGCTTTAATCTCTTCTGTTTAATCATTTCCAGGTGCGGATAATGAAGATGCTGGACCACCCGAACATCGTGAAGCTGTTCCAGGTGATCGAGACGGAGAAGACTCTGTATCTGGTCATGGAGTACGCCTCGGGAGGCGAGGTCTGTCATACAAAAATCTACACATGTATTTACTAGCGACCCGCCCCGGCTTCGCACGGGTGCAATGCTGATAAATTATGCATATAAACCTTCCTATCACTCTATCTATTAAAAAAACCCGCATCAAAATCCGTTGCGTAGTTTTAAAGATCAAAGCATACATAGGGACAGACAGACAGCAGGAAGCGACTTTGTTTTATACTATATAGTGACTATACACTATACATAAACATATATCCGCCATTTTAAAACATTACGAAAAACTGAAACGCCAAAAAAACTATACTTATAGCCTACTCACAAAATCTAATGAGAATCGGTTGGTAAATGGGACCTCTGGGCGTGAACAACTGAAAAGTATCAGGACATCTAAACTTCTTAACATCCGGACAAACGAAAGAATTTTGAAAGCCAAGCTGAAACGAAGACTCTTCGCTCGCTCGGTAATTTTTTCTAGGGTTAGTTTACTGGAAATTCTTGGACACGGTAAACACACAGAATTTAATCGATACGTGCCTACCTGTATATCTACGTTTTAAATTAAACTGCCATTCAATTATGGCTGTCTGTCTGTGTAAATCTGACACGCCCTTAGGACTCGAAAAAACATAAAAGTTAGCAAATCTTCTAAGGTTATTTTCGCATAACGGTTTATTAGCTCCTCTTACTGGCCCACTTATCTGTTACAATTCGCATAAAATGGTCGCCCGTAGAGTTATGACAGATGCCATACATGTCGTTCTTTGAGTGTCGCATTTACTGTCTTAAGAATCGTGTGTGTTAAAGCATAAAGCTGCCTGTCCATTGAAGCGGGGAGAGGATATGAACCAATCAGGCTTCGTTGTGAAGCCCTCTTGTGCTGATTCACTTCTTTTGAAGTGCATTTACATCTGAGGAACGTGATTGGTCCATTTAACACAGCTCCTCTCCGCGCTTCAGAGCGCAATTATTAAGCTAAAATGCGATGCGATCTTATATAAACTTCCAACGAAAACACCTCAATCACTAAAATCGGTTGAGTAGCTTTCGTGCTATGGTGGAACACACTTACATCTACATCTGTCTGTCAGTTTATGGCATCGATATTCCCTAAAGGGATCATCAATCCCCTGGCCTGGCCTTATTTGGAGTCAGCCCTTCTAATACTGTAACGCCATTCTTAGCGATTTTATGTCGTTTCTGGCGTTAGGCCTAATGTCAGTAGATCGTTTAGGATAGTTCGCCTTTAGGTACTCGGTGGCCGACCTCTTCCCCTTTTGCCCTCTTCTATGGCTTTTTTTTTGTGTGAAAAGTGTTCGAGTATTCCTGGGTATGAATCTAGCATTGTATTGTAATATTGCAATATTATTTCCAGGTGTTCGACTATCTGGTACTACACGGGCGTATGAAGGAGAAGGAGGCTCGAGCTAAGTTCCGACAGATCGTGTCGGCCGTGCAGTACTGCCACCAGAAGCGTATCATTCACAGGGATCTCAAGGTAATATTCCGCAGCAGTTGCAAGTGATGAGAAGAGAACTACCTTCACGAAAGGCCGAAAAACCTACGATAACACCCGGTTTCGGGAACTGGTCAAAATGTGGACGAGTATGTTGCACCCGGACTGGTTTAAATAGGGAGGATTCCGGAAAGTTTCCCATACAAAATGTGGAAAGTTTCTGGAAATTTACGGAAAAGGCACATCTCTAGTTAGGATAGGGGTTTAATTAGTGTGTTTCCAACATCTGTTGAGTGGCAGTGAAGACTTGAAGAGGCACTAACACTCCACACATGCTGATTAAAACATCTCTCAAGATGTCTATCGCTTTATGTTACATGTCATAGCAAGGCGCAAGCCAAACAGTACGGTCGACGATTTCATTCATACGGGCGAAATCATACAGAAAACATGGGAACAAATGAGTACTTTATGGTTCACTCAGTTAAATTTTTGTTTTTCTCATTTCCAGGCGGAAAATCTCCTGCTAGACGGCGAGATGAACATTAAGATAGCGGATTTCGGGTTCTCAAACGAGTTCACTCCTGGCGCCAAGTTAGATACATTCTGCGGCAGCCCGCCGTACGCCGCGCCAGAGCTCTTCCAAGGTAATAACGAATGTAACGGCTAATAGGATTCACTCTTTCCGCGTCTAGTCATTCACGGAAAAGTGTGTTCTAGACGCCAACAGAAAATGTGTTCCAGACAAAAAAATACAGAACTGCTACCTGAAAATAAAACGGTACCTTGCCATCCCAATAAAATGCAATCAGCAGCGCTATTTTTTGAGTTGCACTTTTTTTTAAGTCATGACTTGGACTGTATCAGGGCTGGTTAGCCCTCACTACCAGTGGGCGGACTTTGTGCGGGAGGTAATGGGATTATCTCCGCGCCACAGGATTAATTTGGGGAAGTTCAAAGAAAAGAGTGAATAGACTCGAGGGCCGCCATCCGCTGGTTTATATAGCCGCTCGGACCAGCTCCATGATTCGCTCTACATTGTTGCAAGCGATGCCTTCCGGGTCCAGGCGCGTCACAACTTTATATACTCATTTTACTAGTTGCGTTACAAAACTTCTAGTAATCAGAGATCCTTTGGCTATGTGATTTGCCTGTGTGATTGATATGTATCTGTGTGTGCAGGCAAGAAATACGACGGGCCGGAGGTGGACGTGTGGTCGCTCGGCGTGATCCTGTACACGCTGGTGTCCGGCTCGCTGCCCTTCGACGGCTCCACGCTCAGGGAGCTGAGGGAGCGGGTGCTGCGGGGGAAGTACAGGTACACACACCTGTTCCACTCTACTCTAGCGACACAGAAGTACGACGGGCCGGAGGTGGACGTGTGGTCGCTCGGCGTGATCCTGTACACGCTGGTGTCCGGCTCGCTGCCCTTCGACGGCTCCACGCTCAGGGAGCTGAGGGAGCGGGTGCTGCGGGGGAAGTACAGGTACACACACCTGTTCCACTCTACTCTAGCGACACAGAAGTTACCTACTGGCGATCACGGGAGGAAAGCCCTAGCAAAGTGTAACGACGTACATAGTGTAATGACGTAGGAAACCGTTTGATGAGGGTTATCGCGACTGGTCGTTGTGATCCTTGTAAGAGGACTTCGTAGCAGTACTACTGTAACGATCTGCTGACATGATAATTAGAATATACTTGATGCATTTCTAATGTAGAACTGCAAACCAGTCTTTTGTCAGAATTACACTTGTTTGCTGTGCGAAATTATATCGCGATGGTTGCACGTAGTGCGAGATCTGTAGATTTTGTTTATACATTCCAGAATACCGTTCTACATGTCGACGGACTGCGAGAACCTGCTGAAGAAGTTCCTGGTGCTGAACCCGGGCAAGCGCGCGTCGCTGGAGGGCATCATGCGCGACAAGTGGATGAACACCGGCTACGAGGACGACGAGCTGCGGCCCTTCGTCGAGCCGCAGCAGGACTACAAGGACCACAAGCGGATAGGTGCGTCGCTCTCGTGTATACAGGGTGGGAGCCGGCAAGCGCGCGTCGCTGGAGGGCATCATGCGCGACAAGTGGATGAACACCGGCTACGAGGACGACGAGCTGCGGCCCTTCGTCGAGCCGCAGCAGGACTACAAGGACCACAAGCGGATAGGTGCGTCGCTCTCGTGTATACAGGGTGGGAGCCGGCAAGCGCGCGTCGCTGGAGGGCATCATGCGCGACAAGTGGATGAACACCGGCTACGAGGACGACGAGCTGCGGCCCTTCGTCGAGCCGCAGCAGGACTACAAGGACCACAAGCGGATAGGTGCGTCGCTCTCGTGTATACAGGGTGGGAGCCGGCAAGCGCGCGTCGCTGGAGGGCATCATGCGCGACAAGTGGATGAACACCGGCTACGAGGACGACGAGCTGCGGCCCTTCGTCGAGCCGCAGCAGGACTACAAGGACCACAAGCGGATAGGTGCGTCGCTCTCGTGTATACAGGGTGGAAACATCGTGGGCCCAGCACCGGAGATGCCGCGGCTTTGCGCGACAGCGGCCGCCGCGCTCGGATCTCTCGCTCAAACGCTCGCCGCGCCGCTTGTCGCTGAAGTCGTAACAGAGTAACCTCGGGACTCAGTGACTGTTTAGCTAATATCACCAGGAAACAACCAAAACTCATTGGTTACAAAAAAGATAATTTATCTTGTTCTTTAGCCGCATTTGTAGATACGTTGACTAATTAATATGCAGCTATTTATCAACACGATGTTGCTTCATGAAACCTTATGTTGCTTTGTCACTAGTGAGTCCTGGGGGTCCATTAGAAATTGACTCAGACCTGGCAAAACTGCTTAAGTCTGAACGTTTTGAGGTTATGACTATAGGAATGTCATGATTGATTTTGCTATTGGCATCACACACGCTGCCTGAATATTTAAGCTAAAGCAATACACAACAAGCAACAACTAATGTACTTGTACCAAACATACTAAATCGTTTGGAGCGACATTTAACATGCTTAAGGCACTTGTCTCACCACCGGCGAGGACGTGATTAGCTATCCTATCGATTTTTTTACCTCGCTCAATAAACGAACAAAAGATATATTCCATGTCAGTAAAAAAAGACACATATATTCATTAGCTAGCCGTTCACACTGCCGGCGGGCACTCCCTTCACCAGTTTTGTCGCGGCGACAAGAGCTGTCAAAGATAAAACTCGCTCAGTGATACTCGCGCAGCGCTTGGCTGTCGGAACTCACGCTGAGAGAAGTAAGTCAGTTGCGAGTGAGTAGTTCGAGTAAATCACCCGTCGCACTCGAACACTCGCTTAGCGAGAAAACTATCGGATCTACACACTCGTTCCTCTCTGCTTGCCAACTCGTAACTAGTTCCTAGCTCTATAGTTCCGCTAATCGTCGACGTTGGGACAAGTGCCTAAGTCACGCAGAATGCCTACTACACTAACATAATTACAGTGGTGTGGTAAATCATTACAAGCAGGGTGATATTTTCACGATTCCTTCTAGAGAAAAAGCCATTCCAAATTACTTCAAACATAGTATGTAAAAAATTTGCTATCGGTAACGCTCGGAAACTCGACACACTCTCTTCTAGCCGGGTGTCCGCATTTTTACTAGTGGCATTTCTTTTTGCATTATAATCAGATATCCGAATTTTGGTAGTGAAAGGTAGGATTGCTATATCGATAAATTCTCTTATCGATGCCTTTAATACTACTGATCGCTCTCAGCTTCGTTTCTAAGTGTGTATTTCTTTTGGAGACGATGATGAAGTAGGTTAGGTAGGTACAACTAAAAAAAAAGGCTATAAAATTTTATTTTTACAAATAAAGCTTGGAGCAACCACTAGTACAGGGATAAAGCATCGCTAAATGTGTTTATAGATCCTAAATATTCAGATGTCTGATTATAAATTATTCCCTAGAAAATCGAAGAATGAACATCACGCCACTGTACGCTATATTGCCTCACATTTGGACTATGTGTGAATAATATTTGTTTGTATTCCATGCCAACTTCGCAATCGGCACAGCTCAAGTTGGTAGGTGACCATAGCTTTGTGTATGAGTTAGATATACGTACATATATATATGATTGCTTGCTTTTTTATATTACATATAATAAAAGACGGACACGTTCGGTAATTATCACTGTTTAAGAAAGATATATAATTATGTTAAGAATAACTTTATTAATATATGGCGTTACTGGTTTTTCCCAATAACATTTATGTAGAGGAGATTCAATTTACCTCTGTTTCAAAACTCCTCGGCCTCCCCAGAGATTGATCGTTGGCAGTAACGCAATTTTAGTAATTTTTTTAAATCTTTCTTGGACACTTTTCCGAACTCCGTCTATTGCAGTACTGAGCGTATTATTTGTTTATTTTTCTTCCGATAATTTTGCTTATAGCAATTGGTTTTTTTTTTCGCACGGTTAATGTATTATTTTTAGCTATTGCCACTGTAGCTAAATATATGTATGCGCAAGTTCACTTGACGATTATTTTTGCTTAAGACAGCATGCATAATAATATTGTGTGTAGTTCATGTTTACAAATAAAGTGAAATATGTCTAAGAATGGCAAATATCTTTATACAAAAAACAGGAATGTATAGTAGCTACAAAAATACTTGCCAATGCACGGGGTCGAACCTGGTGGCGCCGTTGCAGGTCGTTGTGTACCCAACTTAGCAAAACGATGAATTCGTTTATATGATTAAGTGAAATGTTCAGTCTATAGCCATTGATGAGCTGTCCACGAAATCGGAACGGAGATACGTTAAAAATTCCTGTCACATTTCTCAGATTTAAATCGCCTGGCGACGACCAAAAATCACTAAAATTTCTGTCCCTGCTCTTCAAAACCTCTTATCTAGTTTGAAGATTGATACAGAGATACGAGCTTTGTTTTAAAAAGGTATTTGTTACTTAGTGAGTTTTGGTTGTCAACAGACGAAATGCACTTTTTCGGTTTCCGCGACTTATTTAAATTCCAATTACCGTTGGCAAAGGTTGACTGAGCCAAAACACTTTTTGGGTGAATCTACTTTTAAGTGCACCTTGTTGCTATGGTTACGCAAAATTTGTCCCTCGGACAACCCGAGCATTTTTCTATGAAAATGTATAAAGATGTCACTTGGACAACGGGGACAGAGAAAACAACACAAAAAAGTTGATTCACCCTTTTGCAAACTACACAAATGTAACTATGACTGAGAAAAATTGTGTCTTTCGGAATCCACAATGACGAAGCCTGATTGGTTGGTTCTTCGCTCCTGTCTAGTAATAACTAGTGGAATTAAAGATAGATAGAATACTTTTTATTGCGCACCTCAAGAAGGAAGAAACATAAATACAGATAACATTTATCATTATAATAGAGATAAACGATAGGCCAATTAAAGATGTGCCGTTCTCAAAAACGTTTCCCGATTCGTATTATTATTATTCGTATAACAAAAGAAACATTTAACTATAAGTAATTACAAATCCAATTTCAGTGACGTCGGCCATGATTCGTATGGGATATGTTCTCGACGTTCTTTCCCCACATACATCTCAGTACCACACAAGTCACAGTAGCTGTGTTGTATGTTGTACACCCACGAATCCAAGTTGAGCTGTCGCTAATGTATTGTCCCTGGGTTTGCAGAAGCGCTGGTGTGCCTGGGGTACAACCGGCAAGAGATCGAGTACTCGCTCGCGGAGGCCAAGTACGACGACGTGTTCGCCACGTATCTGTTGTTGGGAAGGAAAAGCACCGACGTGAGTATTCAGAACAATCACTAACTAACTAATAAATTGGGCAAGTGCGAGTCGGACTCGCGCACCAAGGGTTCCGTACAAACACTTTTCATCCTTAAGTGGTTAAGTTAAGTTTGCACCTGGTATGTATAGCGCCCCATACAAATGAGGTGCAAAGTTAACGCAACCAGCCCGTTTGTTGTATGGGAGCCCCCCTTAAATATTTATTTTATTTTATATTTAGTGTTTGTTGTTATAGCGGCAATAGAAATACATCATCTGTGAAAATTTCAACTGTCTAGCTATCACCGTTCTTGAGATACAGCCTGGTGACAGACGGACGGACAGCGAAGTCTCAGTAATAACGTCCCGTTTTTACCCTTTGGGTACGGAACCCTAAAAACTATTTTGGCTCAGTGACCCAAACAGGATCTTGGCCTCCGAAACGAGAGTACGCCACTTGTCCCGCTCCTGCGCAGTTTCTTGCCAGTTTTCGGCTTGAAGCTTACGCAGATCCACCTCCGCTACGTTTCCCCAGCGGTTGCCCCAAGTATGCTCTTTTGCCGCGCGATTCTCTTCAATAATTCCAGAACGATTACACTATATTATAAAACTATCGACCCGCCCCGGCTTTGCACGGGCACAATGCTATATTATTTTATTTTTATTTTATTGTATCTAAGCATACATAGGGACAGATAGATGGAGGTGACTTTCTTTTATACTCTGTAATGATAAAGGCGAAAGTTTGTGAGTGTGTTTATGTGTATGTTTGTTACTTCTTCACGCTCAAACGGCTGGACCATTTTGATGAATTTTGGTCTGAAAGTAGCACAACAAATCTCTTTTTTTGACGGAGTGGGAATGCATTTACGCATACCCCTAGCCGGGGGCCATTTGGGGTTTTAAAACAAATCTAACATAACCTTATCAATATTTGGGTGAATCAACTTTTTTGTGTTGTTTACTCTGTCCCCGTTGTCCAAGTGACATCTTCATACTGTTTCATAGAGAAATGCTTAGGTTGTCCGAGGGACAAATTTTGCGTAACCATAGCAAGAAGGTGCACTTAAAAGTTGATTCACCCATCCATATAATAAAGGCGAAAGTTTGTAAGTGTGTTTATGTGTACGTTTGTTGTTTCTTAACGCGCAAACGGCTGGACAAATTTTGATAAATCTTGGGTAGCTGCGCATCTGCAGATGGTTATAGAATACTGTTTACCCGACTGTGGAGAAGTAAAAAGAGGGTTATGATTTTTTCTTCCTCGCGACCGAAGTTCCCGGGCATCTTCTGATTAATGTTTAATATGCTGAACGTGCAGTTAGGCATATTATCATCTTTCCGCACGCGTAGTCGGATATAAAATATCCTATAACCATCTCCATAGAAAACTGATTTTCAACAGAATATGCCAATTTTATAATAGCTGAAGTATCGGCGATATTAAAATATGAGCAGGAACCAAATCTGTTTACTTATACTGTCAGTCAATATATTTGTACGGATAGGCGGAGAGGAAACATTTTAACCTAAAATATTCTACCTTCTAATTGCTGTATTCTTTTTAAATATTCGACGAAATAAGTGCCTAGAAGTCAAAGGGTAAAAAAACTTATAAATCTGTTTGTAATGTAATAGAAGCTTGTGGTGAAGTAATATGTTCCTTGGCCAGCCGGAGTCGGACGGGTCGCGCTCCGGCTCGTCGCTGTCGCTGCGCAACGCCGCGCCCGGCCAGCCCGCCACAGCGCAGCCCGCCACCGCGCACTCAGGTACACACACGCACGCACACACACACACACACACACACACACACACACACACACACGTATCTATACCTACACAGACACACGCACACACGGTTACCCATCTGAAACACTCATTTTTTGTTTCCCATCTGTAACGTTTCGCAAAATTTTCATTTGTCCGAAAGCCATTTTTTTTCGAAAACTGTTAATTTTACAGTTCAAAAAAAAAATATAAAATTAAATTCGTTTATTGAAAAGACAGAAATATAGATTGTAAAATTAATCAGTGATCCCACACTAGGCTAGGCCTGTATCTGTGACCGTTAAGCAAACATTTAAAACAGTTAAATTTAAAACAAGTCTAACCCAACTTCTTGAAACGATGTTTATATAATCCTGAAAATATTACGGGTTTCAGTAGAAAATAACTTTAGGACATGATTATGAACATTTGGCAGAATGATATAGATGGGAATCAATGTTTCGGAGTTGAAATACGATACCCACACACACACACTCCTGTGGTAGTCTTGAGATAGCATTGTGCGTGTCACACCTGTCGTCTTTATACATTTTATCTACACCCATATTGTTAATAGTTGTTTATGCGACTGTTACGTAATAAGAGGTCTTAAAACTCGTACGAGTGTTTTAAACCTCTCATTATTTAGCAGTTGCATAAAATACTATTACAGCCTAAATCCGATGTTATGTTATAAAATGTGCTGAGATGACAGACACAGCGACTTCACTATATCCAATTGATATTTTACTATAGTATACCCATGATCATTAGGTATGTCTCTACTTTGAAAAAATACCTAGTACCAATCTAAAACCTAAAAAATGAGGTATGGGTTTTACGCAAAATTAATCTTTTTTGTATCTTATTGTTTACACCAGCAAAATAGTTTTGAGACAGATTTTCATTACGGACTGTATTTTTTTTTACAATGCCGGACCACTTTATACAACTACCCCTGCAGTTTTATTTTTGTTATCATATCATACTGTGATAACTGATAAGATAATTATGATTATGCGTATACAATAGTAGAATGACGAAAATTTACACCGATTTCACACTTTACATTATTGTTGCGACTGGGAATCACTTGACAGCTTATTGACTAAAGAGTTGAGAATGAAATATCAAGTCTGTTCGAAGTATGGTTGCCAACCATCCCGCGGGACGTTCCGTTTCTAAAAAGCTACTCCAAATGTTCGAAATTCGACCGTCGTATAGAGCCGTCCCGCACCCACAAATATACTTTGACAGGAGATCGGGACGGCACAATACGACAGTCGAATTTCGAACGTCGGAATAACCCTTCTGGAGCCCTAGAGTATTCGTCCCGCAAATGGTCGGCACAGATGGATTGTCCAGTTTTCAAGCTAGACTTTATTAAAATCACTGTAATTAACGCTCAGTTGTAATTTGTGGCATATTGATCTGAATATGTAACCCTCTTCTTTGGCTCTTCTTTCCTTTTTCTTTCTACTCTTCTTTCCATTCTTCTTTCTTTTTCCTTTGCTGCCAATATACCTTACCCAGGGCCGTGTGAAGCAGTCCCACAATTTGATCAAATCTGTGCAAGGTTGGCAACACTAGTTCGAAGCTCCAATTTGTCTTTGTAAGCTCTCAAGTAATTCCCAAGGATTTCAAAATATCTGACTTCGGATTGATATCGTACCTACTTTAGAGTGGTTACGGAAATTAGAACTGAAACTAAAACTGTACTTTTCGAAAGTTTTCGACTTTCTGTAGGCATAGCCGGATTTATGTTTATCTACTCCAGTTGTCACTTTATTTGTGTTTACCTGCGATATGAGGATATACTGGGCTACACATGTGGGATCCATCATAATCATAACAACTATTTAGGGTCACTGCCTTATGGGATTTCAACAAAAACGGTACATGTTATGTACAGTTTTAAAACGATATTCTTACGAAACTGCATAAAAATCTATAGGTGTTATATTTAATTATCAATATATTATTATAAATTTCATGAGAAACTGTAAAGACTTAAAGGTATTAAAACTATTTTAAACGAGTAATAATAACTGGTACACGTTGCATAGATAGTCCATACAAGGTGTACCTGTATTCGTCTGCTAGTATTATACCATGGAGCTGTTATACCAATAAGTTCCACTTTATTTAGGTATTTGTAGTCATCTTGAATACCTGCTGATGCAGAGATCCATACACAACATTGAATTGTGCAATAACTAATCGATAAAAAGACTAAAGTCCGTTTAAAAT
The DNA here is from genome assembly GCA_947623375.1 of Apotomis capreana. Classification (NCBI taxonomy): domain Eukaryota; kingdom Metazoa; phylum Arthropoda; class Insecta; order Lepidoptera; family Tortricidae; genus Apotomis; species Apotomis capreana. The sequence goes on from OX392520.1 coordinate 9,778,011, forward strand.
AGTTTTACCCCATATAATCCAGTAAAACAATAATAGCTGTACATAGGCAGTGCGTATTAACGCTTAGCATAGGATAATTGGGAGTAGAGCTTGCTTCCGGGTCACATGGGCCATTTGCTTATGTCCGTGTGCTTGCGTGTCCGCCACAACTGCGATCCGTGTTTGTCATTTTATTTTAGTTTGGGTATTCGTCGATTATAAACGAAAGTGTGGAAAAGGGACTCATGCGTTTCGACATTGTTAGGAGCTTAAATTATAGGAGTTAGACATCGGTAGCGCGCTCATTTTGGCGTCAGTTAATTATATTATGGACTATTTAGTTTACTGCCATTCTTTAATTTTCATCTATCCACACCGTTAGTCCGAATCATTTCCTCGTTATTTTGGTCAAAATTTGGTGGATTGGATTGACGTCCGACTGAGCGCGTAACTGTCTTAGGGTTTCGAGTCGTTTCTCAATAGAATCGTAGGATAGTCGTTTGATTAAGGATGATTCTAGGATACCTTTTATGAAACCCGTCGGGTAATAAGTAAAAAAAACAACATTCAAGTGTTTAGTTCCAACATATAAGCAGAAGATCAACTCAATGTAAACGCGAGGTTCTCGTCGGCATCTCGGTCAGCTCGAAGATAAGCGGTAGGACTCGTCACGCGTAGGCGTCTCGCGTCGCGACTAGTTTTAATTAGGAGCAGTTTAGTCTCGAATAGTGTATCTCGGTCGTCGCTCAGTAGTCGGTGTAGAGGCCCCCATACATGGCGAGGCAAAACTGATCAGGCCGATGTGATTGAATCGCTTCAGTCCATCCGGCCGCCGTAAAGCGTGGTGACTGGCCGTTTCATTCATACACGGTACGGATTTTAGTCCGATCAGATGGTACTGAAGGTAAGCCTGGTCATGTATGGGGGCCTAGTTGCGGGTATCGCAGTAGTGGCGCGACTAACGGCTGGTGGGTGGTGTAGGCGGCGGCTCGCCCTCGCACCGCGGCGTGCAGCGCAGCATCAGCGCCACCGCGCGCCCCAACAACTCGCGCCGCGCCAGCTCCGGCGGGGAGGTGCTTCGCACGCAAGGTACGTCTCCAGGCTCCGACTGCTCATCATACCTAGGATAACTCGGGGCACGTTCTAGGGATAGGATATCGATAAAAAAGATGTCGATATAATTAAATCAATATATGTGCTCAATGAACCTTCTCGATTACTATAAAGAGGTTCGATGTCATATCTGATATCGAGCCTCTTAAATTAAGGTCATTAATAAAAGTATGACGATGTCATTTCAATCAAAATGACAATTTACGTATATATTATGAAAATTATTTTAAAATAAACATGTAAATACACGTTTTAATATGTTTATTTTTTTATTTGAAAATGTGGAGAAATAAGTAATATTTATTTATGTCGATGACATTTAGATGTTGACAGTAACATCGATATATTTTTTTGTCGATAAAATATTTTGCTACGTCACTTTCGTATAGGTGCCCCGAGTTATCCTAGGTATGCCATTACAGATGCAACGGATGCTGCCCCCATACCGGATATTCGGCGTAACCACTGGCCGAATAATCGGTATCCGGCCGCCGAATATTCGACAGGCGGAACTATACCTACATTTTGAGTTTTGCAAGCGCCTCGTGCAGCTTTTCGACCTATTTCGTAGTGAGCGTTCGCGCGAGCGTTTTATCATGCCATTACGGAGTGTGAACGAAGCTTCAATAGCATACGTGCTGATAGTAGTAGTGCAGTAGATTAAATTTTTTAACCTCTAAATCAAACAAGTTTACTATCCGGTATCCGGTCGGATATTTAAATAAGGGCCGGATGTGCCGGATACCGGATAGTGACCGAATATTCGGTGCATCTCTACTACTCATACTACGGCGATGGCTAACAACTGGCAAGAACGTGTCCACTAGAAACTCGCGAGTACCGTGCTAACTAGGAGGCTATACGTAGTTATAATACTAATGTTTATATTGAAGCGAAAAATTTAGTTTAATATAGGCGTGATTGATGCACATTGTGGTGCTCGTAAAATAAACGTTCGTAGATTACGGAAAGCAAAAATTCTATAAATGAAAATAAGATATTTATACACATTTGCATTTTTTCAAAATATTTAACCTTTCTACCTTTCTCTATATTTACAATTGCACTTGATATTTCCGTGCAAAATGAAACAATGTTCATCAATTAACTATTTTAGAGGTTTCTAGTGGATATGTACTGTTTTATTGAAGCTATCGTAGCTAGCCCATGTTAATATGTTAAAAATTAAATTCATATGTATGTATGAACAATAATATAGAGTAATGATTATCAGCAATTAGAAATCAAATATACAAAAACGTAAAAAAACTATATCTATCAAATTATGGTATTATAAATCAGCGATAGATTTTTTGTATCTATTTCAGAAAAATACTGTTCAGATCCTTACTTTTTGTAAGTCTAGTCGACACTCCAAATTTGTGAATATTTCAAATGAAACATTGCCATTAGGATAGAGATATTATTATAAGTTATGTTCAGAACTAACACCAGATGTGACGTGTGCTTATGTTCTAACAATCATCCTTTCATCCACATTGGGTCGATTTATGCGCTTTCTAGATACAAGACTCATTGTATAATGGCATTAATTATTGTTATTAATGCTTACGAATTAATCACTGTAAAATCTGTCAGATGAGGCTGTAAAACCAATAGATTCTGACAATTCTGATTTAGCATAAAATAATCTGATAACCTTACGTAACCATCAAAAATACAATGAATATGAGGTTGCTATAGTCTATTTCACATAGCTTTGTACATGTGACATCTCAGTACATTTAATTCGAATTTACACTATAAAATAAAACGCTATGTGAAATAGACTGTAATTTATTTTACAGATTTATGCAAACTTACTTTTGTCAGACTCTAATGATGTCGCATTCTCGAGAATATTCATCATGATGTATCGAGGATGTTTCCTCATACGGAGAATATTCATCGAGTCTAGGATGATTAACTCGTATGCATACTGTATCTAATTTTTATAATAATGCAATGCTTGCTTTAGTAAACCATAAATCTCTAAAACTATTAGGGATCAAAAGTATAAAATGCTACATAAATGTGAACACATGGATGTTAAGGGCTTTTTTTCAAAAACCCGAATAACAATTATAGATTTTAAGGTTTATACATTACTGTATACCAACTAACGAAACGAAAACCACGGTACGAAAAGTATTTCATACGTATCTTATTTCGGACTCAGGTGTTAATCTGCGCAAGCATGTTGTTCTAAATGCATGAAGATGTTGTGGTATTTGTAAACGCGACCGAGCATCAGAAACAACGGCAATGTCGAGGGATTTATTTGGTTTTTTTTTTAAATACCGCTTAATCGGGACAGGTTGCTAGTAGGCCAGCGCATCTACCTTATCGAAATAGGTGATTCTACTGGCGTTTCAACCGCCGTCAGTCCGCTGCCATAAATCAAATCAATGCACCGTAGTATGCATTCAGTTAGATCAATTATGGTAAGAAGTACTGTTACAGTATATCATTGTATGAAAGTTTGCAGCTTGGTGTAGCTCATTCTTTCAATATTTTTGATGGCGGACTGACGGCGGTTGAAACGCCCGTAGTATCACCCAAATATCGAAAAGCACAGATGTTTATTATAACGCCGTCTTACAACTAAGCAAATATAGTTGGCAAAAGAAAGATGGCGTTCGTAATATAACATCTGTCCTCGATGTGGTAGGTACGTGTGTCCCGCTGGCATAGTGCAGACTGACCTTCCGGAAATTGTACAGATGGCAAAATGGACGGTTTTTCCAAATACATCCCATGACTGTCACTTTGTGGCGAATTACACGGCAGATGATGTTTGCTTAATAATATTTTTGTCATATAAAGTTGGACGTCAATCAAGGATCGTCCAGCGGATTCCATAGCATCAAGTTAGTTGTATTAATAACTGCTGTGCTATATTCCAGTCGGCACGACTACTAGCGCCGCGAACAACACGACGTCCACATCCACAACTACCACATCTAATTTCAAAAGACAGGTGCGTAATTTGAGGATTTTACACCTACGTATCGATAGACAAATGATATCCATAAAAGTATGGAAGCCTAGCCAAAAAGATCACCATTTCAGTCGCTGATGGTAACAAAATCATGGTGCCTTTCTTGCAGAAAAGGCATTGCCAAAGTCAAATGCTGATGCCAAAAGAAAATGTCTTTTTTTTACTTGTTTGTGTTTTGATCTGAACGAACTCCATAATGATCTGTTTCAGAACACAATCGATTCGGCCTCCATTAAGGAGAACACCGTACGGATTGCCCAGATGCAGGTAAATTGGCATTTTTAACTAATGTGTAAGTTTGTTGCGATCACAGAAGCCTCGAACTTGACTCTGACTATTCGCCATAGACTCATAATTCAAAAGGATTATTAATGCTTATACTTATAAAGACGCTTTCCAATGACTTCTTGCAGACGACGCTGTCTCAGAAAACGTTGTCACAAGCGAGAGTAGTAGAGGTATTGGTAATCCTCTTGAATTTTATCAGTCCCCGTATTACGATCATAATTCTTCCTTTGTCTAGTAAGTTTTTGGTGTAAAAAAAGCAGTTTCGGTGTGTACCTGGTGTATTAACGGATCTGGTCTGCCAGGTGCAGAGTACGGCGCGACCCGCGTCCGCGCAGCCGAAGCCCGAGCCGCGCTCGCGGACGCTGACGGGCGGCACCGGAGCCCGGCGCTCCACGCACGACGCGCAGCCGCCCAAGCTCAGCCCGCCGCCTCCTGCGCCCAGGTACCTGCAGTATACTACTAATAGCTTCAGTGGAAGAAAGCGGCGGAGTTGACAAGAAAAAAACGCCGCCTATTGCATCGCTGTTGGCGTCAGTGGTTATCGATTCATGCCCATCTCCTGACCTTCCATGGTCTGGTGGCTAATAATCGTGCTACATCGGCTAATATTACGTAAGATGGGTTCAATAGAGGCCGCTCGATTACATGACCAGTGTGTTTTGCTCCTCTTATGATACCGGCATAAAACGGCGACTATAAATGACAGCAAGAGACCACGCTTAGCCTTCTCCTGGGAACTTCCGCTATGCGACCAGTCGACTTATTTTTAAGTCTTGCGACGATCAGAAGTGACAACCTTCTGTACTTTAATTATTACAATCTTCTAGTGCGACAAAAATATTCGTTGTATTTATATTTTAAATATAATTCGGAATCTGAAAAATATAAAGGTGGTGGTATTGAACATTTTAAGTATTATCTAAACTTATTTATTTATCTCATATTTACTCTTATTATGATATATTATTCAAATTATTTACTAACAACGTACCTCTCAAAACATAGTGTATGTAAATAACTATATTACTTATATAAACTAGAAGGAGTGACGTAGCGAAGCGACGCGTATGGTTTTCTCTATAATTTGTATGTTACTAAAACTTTAGAAGATTTTGAATTCGTAATAGTATTGTTAAATTTCTACGGGCGCATCGCTTCCGCAACGGAACTAATCCACGTAAGAAGGTACACGGCCCGTATCTAACAAATATCCACTAACAGCATGCAATTCCTGCAATCGGACAGTACGGCCCAGCCGGAGAAGAACGGCACGGGCGGCAACGGCGCCAAGACGCACGTCAAGAGCGCGTCGATCAGCTCCGCGACCGGCCAGCCGCCGCTCGCCGACAGCGCGCCGGCGCACAACGCGTCCGCCAGGGACTTGGCGCAGCCCCGCCCCAGGTAGTGGCGCTACCAAGTGCGAGTGCGCGTGCACGAACTCCAGTGGACATCTGTTAGATTTTTTGCTGCTTTAAGAGGCCTTATTCCTTTTAAAATGCTGATTGTTTTAGACATTTTTCTCTATGATTGAACATGTTCCTTAACATATTATTGATGTTACTACCTAGAAGAGGGCTATTGAGATTTATTGGCATATATTTGAAACCTACGGTTTGAATTTTTCATTGATAATTATTGTTTCAAAAACTACTCTAAATTGACAAAATTCACGCGGAAAAATAGTTTTTTCAACTTATTTTCGACTGCACGCAATGAAAGCATGAAATAGCTATGTTACTACCTGGAATTCAGGAATAAGTATGATTTACTTCAAAAAGTTCCTTGAAATTATCAATATATATGTCATAATATGAAAAAAAAATCTTTTTAAAGGAATAAGGCCTCTTAATGGCTCGTAACTTGAAGCGAGCTGCATTTGGCATTTCATGTAGACTTGCAGACAAACGTAAATAAAATCGATGGGTATTAACTTTTCGGGGAAAAGCGAAATCTGTGTTTTAATTGTTCTGTCAATCGACAAATATAAAAAAATCTATTGGTTTATTCTATTCTCCTTCGTTTCTTAAAATGGGATATACGAAAAAAGCAACAACCAAATCAGTATCACCTGGATGAAGAAAAAAAGCTTTAACGTCACCGGTGAAAAGAAACAATTTGAAAGGGATAAATATATGATCCAGTAAGCTTATGCATTATTACTTGACCATTTTAAAAGCTGCGAAAATTACTAAAATTTAATACGACGATATTAAAATTCAAATGGCATATAAAAAATTTCAACAGATGTTTCCTGCTAAAGTATTTTCATTGGTGTTTATAATATTTTTTTTATTTTTTTTTTTATTGAGCGGTGGGCTGTCTTTTCTTTGAGTTCGTAGCTGCCGCACGGTTTTGAAGCATTTTTATTTTCAGAATGCACATCACATCACTTAGTGCTTTTTTTATTTTTGCATTTTTGTTGCTTTTTTATTGTATAGGGTTTGCTCACACTGGCACAGTTTTCTTATTTCCAGCTTAGCTGTTTCTAGTTTTTTAATTGGCTCGGGCACATTTCTTCACCTTTTAGTGGTCCTGCAAAGCTTTCAGTAATTTAAAAGTTTTTTGTTTTATTTTACGATTTGCTTTCGAGTGTTCTTTAACGCTGCTCCGAGGTAAGTGAAGTGTGTATTTTAATTTAATGAATACTAACAGTTTCAGTTTTTCCAGTTTTATTTACGTTTATTATTGTAGGTTTATGTATGTATTTATTATTATTTTTATTTATTGTATTTTTACCTTATTTTTTATTTATTACAGTAGTATCATTACGGAATTGAAATCGGCCTCATACAATACCAATAAATTTCCCTTTTTACCTATAGTAAATAAATTTTGGTTGACATTTGACTTATTGGGTTTTTATGCAAAGAGAAATAGCGCAAGGGCTAGTGGTTAGACACAAACCACGATAACTCTTCCAAGCAAATGAACTGTCAAACCATACAAACAAACAGTTCATTTGCTTGGGAGATTTAGCGTGGTCTGAATCTAGATAGTATTCATATTTTAATCAAAAGACGTAAACGATGTCATTCATTGTTGATGGAGAACATATATATCGAAAGAACAAATGAAATGAAATGAAATGAAATGAAATATTATTTATTTGCAATAGATAGTTTTCATTGTGGTCTTGAGATTTACATCGTTTCATATATCTAGACTTAAATAAGTCATGCAAATGTTTTTACAAAGGACATACACAATAAGTATTAAATTTGACCTCACAAGTCAGTATCTAAACGTTAAATTTGTGAGCTGCTGTTGACTTTTTCATGAACTACTTAACTAAATTATTTACTAAATTATTATTATTACTTATTCTACATATGTGATACATCAAAATACTCTTTCATATTGTAAAAACACTTTCCAACAAGCCACGAGAACAGTTGGTAAAATACTGTTGTTTTTTTTTATGAAGTTGCGAGCGTATTCTTCTAGTATTCATCATGTAACGGACTTGTATTTGTTTTTTTTGCAGCCTGAACACGCAGCTGAGCACGACGGCGAGCACGGGCGCGGGCGCGCGGCGCGACTTCCCCAACCAGCTCGTGTTCCCGCGCAACGTGCCCTCGCGCTCCACCTTCCACTCCGGTACGTCGCACACTACCCTCTAACTATGATCCTACCGACTGCGCAAATACCACACTACCCTCTAACTGATCCTACCGACTGCGCCACTTCCACACTGCCCTCTAACTATGATCCTACCGACTGCGCCACTACCACACTACTTTTTAACTAGGGCTGCCATCTATACATTCGCCGAACCCCCCACAAAGACTTAAAAAAGCCTGGACATTTGGCGTAAATCGCATTTTTCACCGGACGTCTATTAACCTTTTGACCGCCACAGTCGGATGTGGCCGTCAACAAAAAATCGTGCCCGTGACGTCACGTCGGCCACAGCCGTCCAAATTTCAATGATCAAAAACTTTGTAATTCTAACCGCTACAAGTATTTTTCAATCCCTGTTGATTTTGGGGCACATCTTTTTTTTTTACTCTGGCGTCAGTGGCACGGTAAATTGCTAGACCGCTTAGCGGTCAATAGGTTAATATAGTCAAAAACACAATCGCTTTATTTTTGAGTCTTATAAAAAGTCTCCTAGGACAAATCCGGGGAAACCCGGACGGATGACAGCCCTACCTCTAACTAGTATTGACCTACCGACTGTGCCAGATAACATCACATAATTTTTCTCAAACAAGCAATGAAATGTCGTCATAACGTGCGTTATAACAGGCTTCGAAGTATCACGTTTCGGGCGGGTCGACTCGAGAGAACTGTAAAGGAATTTATACAAAATTGAAGACCTAGGTCGGGAAGTTTTTTAAAACACTGCGCCTGTGTTTGTGAACAGGCAAAAGAGCAGATTTTTTTATTACGAGCGGTGTTTTTTTTTATTTCATTGTATATGTTTGAGAAAAGCACTATACATGCCTTTGCCGTGAAAAGGGCTTGCCGACTTCGTATTACTATCCGTCTATACCTACTTACCCGGGAAAACCTTCTTTCCCGGCGTCTGCAGTAATGTACTGTTGTGTATCCGATGATAGAATCTATTCGCAACCGATCCTACCGAGTGCGCCATTTAAGCAGTCATCGTTTTCCCGACGGATTCTCTTACAAAAGTACACCTCCCGTTACATTATCGTAGGGAATTTATTGTTGAAATATTCGTCTACATTTAGCAAATAATATAATATATATAATAATAATAATTATTTATTTATTTCAGGCATCAAAGGCCCATAGATAAATACCTTACAATCTAACATACATATTAAATATTAAAATAATAAGAAACATAAGTAACTGAACTAGGTCACACTTTTCAACAGCGACGTGTTACGCGTGTTCGATGTTTCAGCAAAGAACCGTGCATCATTCCTACGGACATTATGTGTACTATGGGCTGATATAACCGCAGGTCAAACGCGGTCGCGCGGCGCGTCGGCGGGCGGCGCGTACGGCGACGGCGGCTCCCCGCACCAGGCGCGCCCCTCCTTCTTCTCCAAGCTCAGCTCCAGGTTCTCCAAACGGTCAGTACACTAACAGTTCCATAGGGACGTGGCGGCACATAGTCTTTACCCTCACCATGAGTGACTGCGCTCGCTAGCGATAGCGTTAACGATTCGTATAGAGAATAATACAGCTGTTACTTTGTACAATAGGGTGGGTCACTTTTGTATGCGAAAAAAAATTATACTTAGGCGTAACAAAAAAAAAGTAACTCATAATAATATAAACTAAATACCAAAATTGCATTGTAATTGATGTTGATCTTTTGCCTCCGGATCTATTTTTTAATTTAGTATAGAAATGCTCATATTAAATGAGCGTTATGAAGTCTGGTTTTATTATTTTAAATTTGGCCCAATATTTTGACGTATTTTTATTCTGAGTATAATAAGTAGGGCATCACAAACGAAATACAACAAAAAAAAATATACAAGGCCACTTTTTTTTTAGTGCTCCATACATTAGGAACTTTTTTCTGGTGTAATCCGGGGGCAATAAAACGGAAATTTAAAAATAAATAAAAATATGTATCCTTTAATGGCACTAAATGGCACCTTTTTTCAACTGTGCCCGTTAAAAATAAAAAAAAATTACCCACCCTATTGTACAACTACTATTCTCCACACAAATCGCTAGCGAGTACAGTCACTGTAAACGCATGGTATGGGCACTGTCTGTTACTTCGAGGCATCTGAACTATCGACACGACGTGAACCGATTTCCATGGTCTATGCGTGCCGACAGTCAGGTTGTGGGTATATCACTTTAAAAGGCGTGTTGGTGAGGCGATACGAATTAACTCGGTAGAATTATATGCGAGACTCAAGTGTTTTGTTGTTGAAATAAAACTGAAACGTGACTCGTGAAAATTATAGCATAGTTTTCAATAATACTGTTCATGTTATTTGGTCGTATCGTCCTGCCAACAACCTAAAATGAACTAACCGAAACACTAAACACCCATTACATATCCATTCTAAACTAATGTTTAACATCAAGTGTCTAACCGATCTACCGTATAATTTATGTGTTGTCTTTTATTTATTATATTCCCATTCGCTACGACGCTTCATGCTGACTTTTATAGTAGAAATCTTATAATATCATTTGTATTTTATAAGAGAATTATGTGTTTCTCCTAATTTATTATGAACATACTATTTGGCCCAGATGTGCATCAAAATTACTATGTTTAGTACCAATGTTACTGCAATAATCGTCGTGTTTTTGGGAACAGAGATTACCCTTATTAGTTAGATGTAATCCTAAAAATTGTGGTTTTAACTCGATCCTTTGAATTACAAACTAACGGTATCTTACCAAGAAACACATAAACCTTTTATAAAGAACAAGGTACGTAGGTCCACTGCCACGCATCAATGTTTGCTCGGCACAGCTTTCCACGCACACCATATCATTATTTATCACTATCATCATCACTATGCATAATAGAGTAGACTTGTTTAAGATAGCTAAAGTGGCGCCCAACCAGGGGCCCATCGAGTGGAGTATTAAAAGGGTTGTGGAACAAGACGTACAGAAGTGCTTTCGAGCCCTGTTTGAGAGTCCCCTGCATGTCTTCAGTACCTGCAGCACTTCTCGAAAGGGGCTCCCTTCACGATGTTTATGTAAATAAAATGTTAACACCAATTTCTACAACACACTTTCTAACTGGTCACTTGATTAACATCCGTATTGTCTTAATTGTGGCTCATTTTTGTGTTTTTTATACTTTCACTTGTATTTATTTGGTGCTCAATTGTCTCCCTCGAAAGAATCCGAGCTCCGATTTTATTTTTGGTTTTTATTTTTATTGTGTTGGTCTCGCGTCAAATACAGGGGATGCACGATGCTCAAACCTCCTATCTCCCTTTCTCTCAATAGTAGTAAACGTACGCACATTCGATTTTATGTACATAAATGCCGTATCTTGGAGTTAGCGCGCAAAGTTACCCCCGCTCCGTGTCCTTGTGATGTGACAGACTTGCCGACCGTCTTAGTTCATTAGTAGTCAAAGCATGATGTATTCCCCTTTTTTTCTGTCGAACGAAATGCTATTTTATTTTTAATTTTGCTAAATGAAAGTGTGCTAAGACAGAGCAGCGCTGTACTGCCAAGCTTTGAGTGTTGTCCGTAGATTATCGTAGTGCTTAATTTAAACTAGTGACGCGAAACGTCGAGTACGTAAGTATATACCGGCTCCGAGACCCGAGAGGTGTACGAAACATTGTTTTTTATTTTAAATTAACGCCCTTCGTGCATCCCCCGTGTTTTACGATTATTTTTACCTAACCGTACGCTTCTACTAACGACGACGGTCGCGTTATTACCAATTTTTTCTTAGTATCGATTCGCTTCTAGTCTTATCCACAACCCTTTTAACTTGAGTGTTGCTACGTGACGGATTTTTTTATTATGTTTTATCAAACGGAGGGAGTTAGTGAGTGTAGAAGTATTGTGCATCTGTTTCGACGCGAGAGTACGTTTCGGCCTTTTAACGGCCAATTTAAATTCAGTGGCATTATGATCAAGATTAAAAAAAAGTGAGCCGGAGACAGAAGAGGGCGGCGATTCGGCTCGTGATTGGTCGACTCGCTCACCCGTTCCGTTGTACGCAGGTTGAATCAGAACCCGTGAACGCCGCGCAGCGAACATACGAAGACTTACGGAGGGTTAATATAAAAAATATATAGAAAATTTTACGTGAAAGTTAAGTGCCAACGTGCTTAACAGGGCGTTTTGAGATACCTTACAGAGTAGCGAAAGATGCGTTGGTTTGAAACAGTCTCTCAAATTAGGTCCCATTTTACCGTCCATAATTTAAAAGGTCCGAAAGTTCTATTGATCTTTTTGTCATTCTCGTGGGACTGTTGGATGGGCATTAAATGCTACCCTGTAAGGCATTTCGTTTAGGTTGTTGAAACATTTTCATTGTATTATATTATAACTATTATAAGCGGTCCTTTAGTTGACATTATTGTTTCGAGTTCGATTTATATTTAACATAAATAAGTGAACGTTAATCGCGACGACATTTCTTTCTACATGTTATTTTATAGAAATTAATGAAACTATTTTACTTGCGGGAAAAGTATATTTTTACACGAGAGTATGTTTTGTAGGTTCACAAGTACATTAAAGGAGGTTAGAATAGGTGTATTAAGGTATTTGATTTTATTGTTTTCGTGAAATATCATGTAGAGGAAACCTAGTCCCGTCGCGTTGCATTTCATCCTAGTTTTAAGTGCATCGAGTTCTTATTTGGAACGAATTTTCTACATTCCAGGGTTCCGCATCATTTTAAGTTCACAAACTAGCACAAACCTATATCAATTACATTTTTTTTTCTTGTTGACGTTTCGGACTCTGCCTAAATTGTTAAAAATTTCGACGACTGAAAAATAAATATTTTGTATATTTGTATTATTATACACGCTATATTTAGATTTTTCAGTATAACTTTTGTCGTTGTTGGACTTCGGATGTGGACCATTTTGAAAGGATATTTATTATAACACAGGTATTATAATATATTTCCATCGTGTTTACCCCACTTGTTGTACTTAGTCGTATTTTCCTATACTGTTTGAAATGGTCCACAAATGCAAATACTATACTTGTGGCGATATACAGTCGATTATTCTATAAAACCTACTCGTATAAATACTTAGAAGATTTTTCTATATTTCTTTTTGCTATCGTAAAATTACTTCGAAGTAACGAATAACTGATTTATGTTCATCTTTGACATTTGAGTTGAAAGAACTGACAGACGATTCATTTTTATACAGGGTGTCCCACGGCTATGCCACATGGAGTGAAAGTACTTTAGTTATTGTAGATAGACATCTACTACAATTTTACTGAAAGGAGACATAATTTTGATTTTAAAAACAATTTGAACTGCACTCGTTTTTTGAATAATCGCCGGTTTAACCGGGAATCGAAACCGCCAAATGGTAAAAAATACCCGTAAATTTACGACACCGATCAAAAGGCTCAATCGGAAGCATTATTTTTTTCCAAGTAACATAGCATTTTAAGTAAAAGGGAGACTTTCAGCAAAAGTATCTATCTACAATACTTAAGGTTCTTTCCCTCCATGTGGCATAGCTGTGGGACAGCCTGTATTAGTTTCCTAAAGGAATAGCGACTTATCGATCACAATGTATATGTACTATTTATAAGGAGTGAGTGAGATACATCAGTGTATAAAGATAATTGTTTAGATTATAAGCGGCGGATCCTAATAGCTTTGGTACAAATACTCAGTAGATGTTACCACATAGAAAACACTGGAACGATTATACACTTCGGAATACAGGAACATATAGATATGTCCCACTAAATCCCAATATAAAACTATTAGGTGTGTAGAATATAGTATAAATGTGTCAAATAGGCCAAAACAAGGAATAGAATGCTACTATTTTTTAAACGAGAGGCTAGTGCAGTCCCGATATTTGAGATCTCTCTCTAACGTTGTGACCACACGAACTTATTATACTTACATACCATGTATCATAAATCGGGTGTTGCTTGTAATAGGAGCAATAAATTAAAACATAGATTCTGCCCTTGAAATTGAACAACATTGTTAAGCAACTTCTGAAAATAATGTGTATTAAATGATAATTTGTAGAATAATGTTTAAACAACGAACCGATGCATTGCGAAATGTGCGATATTAGTAGAGTGACAGCTATGTCAATGCTCAGGGAATGTCAATGATGGACGACGTTCATTGAACATGCTATTTACTTTATTTGAAATAATGCAATTTTGAAAACTGACTTTTTTAATGTTGTTCAGTTTGAAGAGTAGAATCTAAGTTTTATTTTATTGCTCCTATTACAGGCAACACCCGGTATATACTTAATTCTAAAATCGAATCAGACAGATATCTGATCCGGTTGACTTCTTTGAAGTCTTTCGACGTGAAACTTTAGACATCGGAAAAAGTATACTTCATTTTATAATTACATTCAATTATGCTAAATTGGCTTTTAATGTGAAATGAAGTGAACTGATTTTTCGGACGCCGTCGATTCCAAAATTCGTATCAGCAGTTTTCTCTTTTGCACTCAAAGTTAAAAACTGCTAGATTTCTGGAGTTGATTGGTGAAATTGACTGGTCATAAATGAACGTTTTTTCGAAAGTTTAATGGCGTAGAAATATTGTATATTCAAATTTACCATTTAAAATGATGTCGTAATAAATACATTATCGTATTGAATGGTAAATAATTTACAATTACAATATTTTGTGCTTTAAACCGTTGATTTCCTTGTTGTGTACTTTTGCTCGTCGAAGGGTACCTTTTAGTATATAAATGACATTTATACATGTTAGCGGCCTATTCCACAGTTTTCCATATTTACAACTCGTTAGGGTTCCGTATTATGTATTATGTGTTTTCGCGTAGGTATTAATCGTTGTACATATTTGTACATATGACATTTTTGTGTGTTTAAGTGTGAACAAAAACTAAATAGGTTTGTCAAATAGATACGTATATGTGTTCTTGACTCTTCATATATACATAGTGATAAAGTCCATCTGTTGAATACATGATTATATTTTGTGTAAATTTATTTATTTCTATTTAAATCTGTTTATTATGTTTATGTTTTATTTAATTTCACAAGAAATCAATATTTTTTCAATTACTTGAGTTTTTGAATAGTGAATTATATCAGAATAGAAATTAATAATTATGTTAAACAAAACTATACTCAAATTTAACGTGCAATATTTTTTTTTTTTCAAAAATTTATAGATGGCCTCGGATATATATGAGCAATTGAAATATTTACAAACAAAATTATATTCCGGGCCGAAAAAGGCCCATATTTTATCGTTTACCATCGTATATGCAATAGCCTGGGCGGCGACCCCTCTAAATCTGCCGAGGTCAGTGTTCTGTAAGTCAGACTGCCCCTATTTTCCAAACATACTGTTTGATTATTTTGGTCTAGGCGTTTTCATGTAGGTTCCAACCTCCGGCCAGGTTGGCTTATCTGCCGTGTATATCTGATGTACTTTACGTATTTGGTTTTAATATTCGGATTCTATTCATGTATATTTTTTCGCAATATATACAACACACTCATATATAGATAGATCGTTGTTCCCCCACATTTATGTCAAAACTTAGGTGCTCTTTGGCACAGCAGGATGTGCTGAAAATAGTTGAAAAGAAAACATGTATTTTTTTGATTATCATATACCATTACTTTGATTTCGAACTTGCTTAAGAAAAAATAAGCAAATTCTCGACGCTAAATTCTTATCGTCGGAGGTAAGTGCGTTTTTTGACATCACAGAAATGCAATTCTTTAAAACTGCCCCCATGCCTAAAGTTGGGCACTATTAGTATTAAAATGAGAGCAATAGTTTTAAAAGGCTTCCGTTTCTATGGTTTAATCAATAGACGCATTTGCCCCCTACGGTGCTATTGGCCCGACTGAGTTCAGACAGTAACTAATATTTATACATGACCAGAACACCTACGCACACAAATAGTGTTTTTTTTTTCTTCGATAATGTTTCCCGTGATCCAAAACACAAGGTCTGACACTGCGACTACCGACACTTGCTTAGGTCATTGACTAGTTGCCACCTTATAGTAATGATTATAAAATAATAAAGAAAATTTTTTTTTCAGTCACTCAAACAAAAAATATTATTTATCCATTAAAAATCTCATTTCGTTTGACAAACATCTTAGTTTGTCGTAATAATTGATTTAAAACACTCATGATTTAACAAGGAAATCGATGAGTATTATAATACA
This sequence comes from Apotomis capreana, assembly GCA_947623375.1. Classification (NCBI taxonomy): domain Eukaryota; kingdom Metazoa; phylum Arthropoda; class Insecta; order Lepidoptera; family Tortricidae; genus Apotomis; species Apotomis capreana. The sequence goes on from OX392520.1 coordinate 9,794,217, forward strand.
CCACTGGCAACACAGAAACGCATTGTCATAACCAACCAACCAATAATTATAGCCTGATGACGTCAGCTAGTGTCGGAATATCATACCTGGCGGAACATATTGTTATAATATGATTTTTTCTACTTAAATAAACCAATACAAACTGTTATTTTATTATTGTGAAAGGATAAATGCAATACATTCTAATGTAGTAGCTAAGTTTAGTTAGATTATGTAATTTAGTAATTTTATATTTTGAGATTTTTTCATCCCATGGCGTTTTCAGTTGACATTGTATTAAATTTGCTTTGCATCGCATTTTCTTTTTTAGTTTAATTCCATTGATTGTAAGCTGTAACTGTGTTGAATGTTTTTATACGTGTATTGATTATTATAAGTCATTTGTGATACGACTGACTTTTTTTGTATGTAATATTCATTCACTGCATCACTGTACTAAAATGCAGTACAATTCCAAACTGCACTGAATTTTTGAATATTTGGTACACGAATAAACTTTCAATACAATTTTGACATTCTTATTAAAATATTTCCCTCTAATTACTTCCCAAATGTTAATCGTAATTATATTCGGCCATTGCATTGCTGCATTTACATGGTATGATCATTTTGATGTTTGTGACTTTAAGAAAATGCCAAACGTTGTAAAAGTATTTTTTATTGGCGTACTCCGAGTCTGTAACCAAATTGAATTGAATCGTGTTTAGTAATACAAGATGTGTTGCGCTTCTCAATAATCAGGTTTTTCAATAACATTAACTTGTGTTTTATTTTTATACCTCTACTATATTTTTACAATTAATTGTCAGAACATTACAAGATACGACGTCACATCGCCCGTCGTCGCATTACGCCCTAAAGCAGGGAAATGTTAAGCACAATCTGCACGAATAGTAAAATAGTTCAGCTGTAACTGATATTTACTATTATTTTCAATATCATATACGAATGGAGTTAATGTGCCTGATATGGCTTATGGCGAGTTTCAAAATCGATAAACACGACAAATTACTAGGCCAAACGAAATCTATATCGTTTAAAAAACATAAATTCCTATTACTATAAAGCCTTGTCCTAGAACGGAATTTAAAAAGGCTGGGGCGAACTTACCCCACGAATCATTTGCAAAGAAAAGCGATATTTCTGCAAGAACTAACTCTCTACGGCGTCGAATTATACAACCGTCACGAAGCGACAGTCAAGATGGTTATTAAGAAAAAGTATTCCATAGATTTATGCAATTTGAAATATATACCACTGCGATCATAGCTGTTTTTTTTAGATTTTGTATGCAAGTCTACTGGTGATGTAAGAAAGCTGTAGACGCAATTCGACGCACCACTTTTTCATTTCACAACTTGATGTTTCAAATATAATCCCGGATATCTTTACTGCAGAGTTATGTAAATACATAATGCCGGGACCACACGCTTGCCACGCCTCGGCAAGACTACAGGACGAAGTTATTTGTTAGAGTGAGCACGATGTCTTACTCTAACATATAGCTGTCCTGCATGCTTGCCAAGGCTTCGCTAGCATGTGGCCCCGGCATAAGAGTTGTATGGATGAGGTGTTAGGGACAAGAGCGCCACACGGGGTAAGTGCGTCTACCATGAAAATGTCGAAAGATACATATAACATACTACTAACGCCATGTTACAACCAAACCAGTTATTTGTATTTAACATGGAAGTACCTTTAGTACCTTTCGATATTTTTATAGTAGCTCTATGTGGCGCGCTTGCCCCGACTGGCCTTATAACTAGAAATTTCTTTATACTTGCAAGTTCATGTTGCTATTACGATTGTAATAGAATAGACATGGTTCGATTTCAGAGGATTAATTTTACAACCAAGGAACCTGAATCTACATTGAGACATGAAATTATGAAATGAAAGTTTGCAAATAAAACGATCTCAGTAGGTTTGAGTTCAAAAGGCACGAGTAGACTACGACATTAATTGAGACACAAGCTCAACATGATTATTAGAGTATAGAAGGGTGACTATTTGAGCGTTTTAATCGTCTTATTACTCTGTCCGCAATATTAACATTCTGATGATAATTGTAAAAAGCTGCGATTTCTAGAGGACAATCAAAAATGGCACAATTCATGCGGCAATATTACTAACAGAGTAATAAGACGGTTAAAATGCTCATATGATGGGATGTGCCGTTTCCGAAAATTTCCGGAAACTTTCCCCATTTCCCACAAAATATACCGGAATTTTTCTCCATACACAATTTCCGGAAACTTTCTCCATTACCCATATTAAATTTCAGGGTACTTTCCCCATTTCCCATATCATTTTCCATAAATTTTCGGAATAGCCACAACTCTACCAGTCTCTGATTAGATCGAGTGTCTGTGCCAAATGTGTCGTAGTCTAAACCCAGCTTTAGCATTATTGTAGACATTAGGTATTTTTAACAGTTTGTCCGTGCTGGGAGAGTCGACTGGTCGGCAGAAGCCGCGCATATTTTCCTCTCTGGACATTCAGCGGAGGTAGGGGCGGCCGGGGATGATGGGGAAACGGTTTGGACGTGCTGTGGTCTATAATGGGGATCATCTTCTAAAACTACGAATTCATTCATCACTTTAAATGCAATTTAAGAATTTTATAATACCCATAGTAGATAGTTCTAATCAACGTTTAACACATTTTTTTTTTCTGTTCCATCATAACAAGCGTCTATGGTCTGACAAAGCACCTACATAATTATATATTGAAAATACGTGGCAAGTCCAATATGAATTTCTATGAATTCTGACTTTGTTGCCAGTTATTTTTGGGTAAACTTCGCTTTATGTAAACTGAAACAGTGTGAATCCAACACACATTTTAATGGTTTTAGAAATTTGAAACTCATTCAAACATTTGGGAGTAGTTTTGTAGAGACTAATTTAGTTGAGTGGAACCCCCACAACTCGAAACGGAGACGTGGCAGACCCCGTAGGCGATGGCGGGATGACTTGGACTCATTTTCGAAGGACTGGCCAGATACAGCTCAAAACCGCGACAGATGGAAAAAGAGGGGGAGGCCTTTGCCCAGCAGTGGGACATAATAGGCTCATAATAATAAATAATTTAGTTGCGGGGTTGTGAATAATCTTCTAGGTGTCGCATGTGAGTATTTGATGCAAACTTTTAAAACTCTTTGTTTAGCTGAATCAAAAATATTCCTACAGGCCACAGCACGTTTCAATGACCATGTTTTTCTAAATTGATTAAAAGTTTTTGTGTGAAATATGTTTTCCAACCGATTTTATGGTCTGCAAAATTGTATTCAAGAATATACAAATTGAACCCCGGGGCATTGTACCTATAGGAAGTGCAAAGGTTATATTTATACGGATATATACGGGATAAAGTGTTAGGTTCTATGATATCGCCAAAAGACACACTTGTCTCCGGTGATGGAAATGCTACATCTGACTTTACATAATCTGTTGTTGTCATACAAAAGCTCAGTTATTCCCTTTGCAGTATTTATGAATATACCTAGAATTAAATAAAGGTGGGGTAAGTATGGAACAGTCATAAAATCGGATGGATCACTTTGTGATTAACTGAGTTTAACAGTTTTGCTTCATTCCAAAATGTAAATGCTAAATCCATACCGAGCCGTAAAGCCATTTTGACTAATCCTCGTGTTTTTGCATTGTCTTTTTGAATTTGACGAAAATATTCCAGAATTTTGATGATCTTTTATTATTTCGCAAAAGGGTATACGCATGCTTTCTATTTGAATTTTAGCAGCAAGGTAAGTTTATTCTGGTAGGCATGTGTTTTATTAGGTTTTGTTTAAATTTTTACAATATGTGTGTGCTACTGCGTGCTTTTATTTTTTGATTATTAATCTGCACCCTTTTTGTTTTGGATTTTTGTATTCAGCTGAAATGAAACAAAATATTTATGTAATTTATTCAAAAATCCTATTGGCTTTTAATATACGAAAACCGCGAGTTTAGGTTTTAAATTACCTATTGACAAAATTTACAAAAAAAATAAGTGTAATCGTTCTCAACGACCTAAACTTACGGGTTTCTTTTTATACAAAATTCTAATATGTTTTTTAAATTTGGAACACAACCATATTCGTCAACTATACACCTAAGAATCGTTGAGTCAGCTGTCAGCTCGATACAAACGCCAAGAGGCACTACTAGTGGTGCCCTCTGTTAGTTGATGTCTGTCTGTTTTATTTTAGGCCGCTGGACACCACCACCCCGAAGCATGCCGTAGGTGCTAGTCCACAAACCTTGCTTGGGTAATTATCCTACGTTTTTTATTTCCTTTTCCGTTTTTTTTTCACTAGGACAGCAGCGTGGGAGGTTATGTTTTGTTTTTTATTTTGAACTTTCACAGCATGGTTGGTTTGAAAAGGTTATTATTGTTTTATGTTTGGAACCCGAAGCTGAAGGTTCAATATGGGTAATTGTAACTCGTCATAGGTAAGTAAAGTTACCCTTTTGTTACCTTGACCCATATTGATCTTACTATCAATTTATAACGACTTGCCAAACACTAAGTGAGTCGAAAACACAAAATAAAAACAAAGTCAAGAATATTTTAGTGTTCGTAAAAGAAAATAATACTAGTGGAGAAAAACATGCAGCCATTTAAAGCCATAAAATGTACCTAAAAATATGACATGTCTTATTTAGAAAATACATGTCAAACTTAAAATATCTGTCGCATTTTATTCCCTGTGTCTGTGCAGAAATGTCAGATTGTTTTTAAATGATTATGGTTCCGTTTCAACAGCCCCTTTCCGTACAATACCAAATACAAGGATAAACGATAAAAATGCATCAACCATTGAGAAATATAAATAAAATATTAGTCAATCAATTTATTCTCAATTGAGTCATTTATAAAAATCATGTACATAGTTAAAGGCTTAATAAAAACAAAATTACGATCGCTTCTTTTGTGTATCACTCAATTCTCATGTAAATTTGCATAATTTGTTATCGCACATGGATATTTGGTAACGTACTGGAAACGGTAGTTTAGACGCTCTGCGGTAATAGCCAGATAAGACATTTAAGTTTACTTAAGTTCACCACACACGGTACAAGAAATACTATGATATACGCATATATTCAACATTTTTCTGCACAGCACATACATGCACCGTAAAGACTTGCGGCACCGCCCACTGAGCAATCGCTGTGTGTGTAGACTGATATATGTGCGGTGTGTGATGAGCTTCGAATTTTATGTACACAAATGTCTCAACTTACGTATTACATCGCATTACTGCGGGTTTTGGAGGCTACTCTTAAAGCTTATACCTCGGCAAACTCATACCGATATTAACCTTTTGAACGTCAAAACGGCCACTCACGCCACGACAACGTCGTCTTTCGAGGTCCAAATTTCAATGATCAAAAACATCGTAATTCAAACCGCTACATTTGTCTTTCACTTCCAGTTGATTTAGAGCACTCTATTTTAAAATCCCGTACCCAAATGGTAAATAACGGGACCCTATTACCAAGACTCCGCTGTTCGTCCGCCTCGCTGTCTGTCTGTCCGTCTGTCACCAGGCTGTATCTCATGAACCGTGATAGACAGTTGAAATTATTTCTGTTGCCACTATAACACAAATACTAAAAAATTGAATAAAATAAATATTTATGTGGGCTCCCATACAACAAACGTGATCGGTTGCGTTAACTTAGCATCTCGTTTTTATTCGGCGCCATACATACCAGGGGCAAACTAAACCCGGCCAGTTAAGATGGGATAAGGTTTGCACGGAACCCTCGGTACGCGAGTTAGCACTTAGCCGCTTTTTGCTGTGGCATCAGGGCCACGGTGAATAGCTTCATCACTTGGCGTTCAGAAGGTTAACGTCGCGAACAGTAACACAGCAATACAATATCGTAACAATATGTGTCACAGGCAAGGCAACGACGAGCAAGTGAAGCCGCGAGTGCTTCGCTTCACGTGGAGTATGAAGACGACCTCCTCGAGGGATCCCAACGAGATTATGGCTGAGATTCGCAAGGTACGTGATTCAAAGCTCCTTATTACACTTGCGATTTGCGACCGAATTTTGTATGAAGGCGTTCACGCAGCGAGTTCGCCGCGACGCTTATTTGTATAGAAATATAGAAAACTCGCTCGCAAATCGCAAGTGTGATAAGGCCATAACAATTTTCGTCTACATTCCTCAATAGGACTTTTTTAGAGTAGGTACTCTTCGATATTTTCACCCAAAGATATCATTTGGGGTTCTTCTAGGGCTCTTCCAGAAATCCTGTGATCTATGATGTTGGCCTACTTTTGACTCTTGTACACGCACCATTTGAGGACCTTGTTTTGAAGAAAAGTGTGACTTGTACATCGAGCAGTTTGGGAAAAAGTGTTTAAGTTAGTTTGGCAAAAAAAATAACGATAGTCATATCATAGGCCCCCGCTGAACACATTCATCAGTGATGTTGATGTCAATTTTTTTTAACTCAAACCGCCACAAGTGATTTTCAATCTCTGTTGATTATGGATTTTTGCTATGGCGCCAGTTGCACGGTAAATCGCTTCATCGATTGGCGTACAACAGGTAAAACGTGTAATCATCCATTCCAGGTTCTAGACGCGAACAACTGCGACTACGAGCAGCGCGAGCGGTTCCTGCTGCTCTGCGTGCACGGAGACCCCAACGCCGACTCGCTCGTGCAGTGGGAGATCGAGGTGTGCAAGCTGCCGCGGCTGTCGCTCAACGGCGTGCGCTTCAAGCGGATATCCGGTCAGTTATATCAGGTTCTAGACGCGAACAACTGCGACTACGAGCAGCGCGAGCGGTTCCTGCTGCTCTGCGTGCACGGAGACCCCAACGCCGACTCGCTCGTGCAGTGGGAGATCGAGGTGTGCAAGCTGCCGCGGCTGTCGCTCAACGGCGTGCGCTTCAAGCGGATATCCGGTCAGTTATATCAGGTTCTAGACGCGAACAACTGCGACTACGAGCAGCGCGAGCGGTTCCTGCTGCTCTGCGTGCACGGAGACCCCAACGCCGACTCGCTCGTGCAGTGGGAGATCGAGGTGTGCAAGCTGCTGCGGCTGTCGCTCAACGGCGTGCGCTTCAAGCGGATATCCGGTCAGTACTTACTTACTTTGTAGAAAAACTCGAAAAAAAAAAGCTTGCAAATATATAGGGTTCAAACTCTTCACCACATAAACTTACTATATCGTTATTCCAAACACCTTGTATATGTCAGCAATACCTGAACGCACCCTAAAATCGGTTTTTTGACTGCTCTCTTTTCCCTGACTCACGACACGGCTCTTATGAATATATTAAATTTATTTAAAAATTTGCCATGTTTTTCATCCATGTTTACTCCATGGCACAGCCGGTAGGATTTTGTAAAATATTTTTTTTTCTTATCAACCAACTGTTGCCACGAGTGTGTAGAATGTTAAAAAAAGTGGAAGAAACTGGGTGTATAGGACACATGCAGTGTCTTATGCCAGTCTTGTAGTTAGACCCTTATTATTCCGGAATTTCCGGAAGACATCCACCGCTAAAAGCTTCTGAGGATTCCCACAATGCATGGTCGTGCGTCGCCTACATTTGACGGCAGCCAATCCTGACCAAATCGTTCTCCTCCTTATCACCGTCTGCTAACACATCGTTCATCCGCAGGCACCAGCATCGGCTTCAAGAACATTGCGTCCAAGATCGCGAACGAACTCAAACTGTGACTGCCCGGGAACGCCCCCCGCCGCCGCCGCCGCCGCCGCGCCCCCCCCTCCCTGTCCGTGACGCGCTCCCCCTCCGCCTCCCGCTCCCCCTCCGCCTCCCGCTCCGCCACCCCCTCCCCCGACCGCTCCAGCTCGGACGAGCGCCGCCCGCCGCCCCCCCCGCCCCGCACGGACAGCCTGCGGCTGTCGGCCGAGGACATGGTGCTGGTCGCTAACGGCGGCATGCGGACGGCCTCGGGCGCGCTGGCCCACTTCCTAGCCGCGTACACGCCCGCGGAGCTGTCCCTAGCCCGCAGCGACTACCTCCGCCCGCCGCTGTCCCCGTGTCCCTCTAGAACGATCCAGCCGAGATCGTCTCTGTCGCTGCGGGCGGACAGCGCGGACATGGAGTCGGGGCCGCGCGCGCCGCACCAGTCGTACTCGTACAGCGTGCACGCGCTGCGCCGGCGGCCGCGCGCCGCCAGCCCGCCGTCGCCGTGCGACTGCCTGCCGACGCACCCGATCCCGCCCCCGGAGCTGTTCGACTTCTGAGTGAGTGACCTACTCGGCTGTTTTCCCGTGGGATTTCTCGCAAAGCGTCCCGGTTGGAGTTAGATAATGAAATGCGGCGAGTCCGCGGACGGTCTGTGCCAAGCGACGCTCCGCGCCTCCGTATGATACTGTCGTGCTAGTGTCGTGGACTTTCTTACTTATATATTTTTTTATTAATCTGGCGGCGGTCCGTCGGCGCTGTTGTATAATGTTTACCGATTTGTATCTTGATTTGTGGGAGGCGTGTTTTTTATCGTTTGTATGAAATTGTTTTTAAAAAGACATAATTTATGAAACTTCCGGACGGGCCGCCGGTGCTTCGATACATATTACTATTATGTTAATCGTGTTGTATAATGTACAAAGTGAGTGTCAGCTCAACGGATAAACTTAGCTTAGCGTTAATTATATTTTTTCCAATAATGACAAATATGAATATACAAAATGTGGGTGTCGAGCGAAAGAGCGCGTGTTTCGGTGTCATAAGTAATTTAATTGTCCACGAAAATGCTGAGCGTTTACAACCTTGTCTTATTGAAATTGACATAGACTCTTTTTAGTTGTTCTGTCTTGTGTTTAAACTTTATTATGACAAAGTACTAAAGTGCTCAACATTTTCTAAGGCGTACTTTCGACTATACCGACACATCGCTCGCGAGTCGGCGCGGTCGCCGTTGTCTCTTTCTAATTATAAGGCTGAATTAGAAAGTGTCAAACAAATGTTCTATTACTGTAAGCTTTAGGCTCGACGGATTATATTATTAAAAATCGGTTCTTTTCGTGCGCTTTACATTTTGTTTTTAAACTTGTCCAATCCTCCGGGAGCTAGCTACATAGGGTTATCAACTGTCATTAAATGTAACAAAAATAATCTCAACTGAAAAATTACAGTAAAAAAAAAAAAGCAAACAATTTTTTGGCAGTCCAATTTTTACAAAGTTAGTTGATAAGGCATGGTTCATCCACGGATCCTTTTAATGTGAATGTAGTAGTCATGCATACTTCCTAGTATTTCAATGATTGCTAAAAAACACAGACCAAACAATTCTACAATAAATATTTGATGTTTTTATTGCAACACAGCCCGTTTTTGAACATTGAAGTAAATTGATATTTTATAAAATATACCTATGCCCAAAAACATATATGCTAGCAATTATGGCTACTTTACCTTCCGGAAATTATTCGTTGTAACCGTCGAGCCAACTGAGAAGAAAATTACTATACGTTAGACCAAAAGGTATACCTCTACCTTTCTCTAACATATAGCTCTTTCCTTCTCTTTGAGTAGCAGGTATCTACACTCGCTCTAAAACGCATCTATAGGTAATCACACTGAATTGTTAGATGTGTATTCGTCATTGTGATCAAAGTATTATGGACTTTGTAGTTATAGCAATAATGTTCATTATTGATCGTTAAAGTGTCAAATATTGTTTCCTTCTTCGTATAAATAAAAATGTGATTATTATAATATCATCGAATAGGCAACCCTAGAGTAGTCAAGGACAAATTATTATTTACCAACTTTAAGTTAGTAAGTTAAATAACTTATTCTACTGATTGGAACTGGAATGAAGTTAGTCTTATTTTTAGACTCATAAACGAATAATATTTATTTGTCTCGGACATTTTTTTACATTTTGAAGTTATTAAATATTATTTGTACTATCATTATTTTTCTTATTTTTTCTAAAAGAATAATAAGATTAATAGAAAATAGTCTCCAGGGTTGCCTACATGATGTATTCAGCCTTTCGTTTTGTAATTAACAGTTTTTTTTGTGATTTGGTGTGATGCTTTGATTTTTCTCTATGTACTTGTGTGTGATGTTTCGCATACTTACTAGTTAATAAATTAAGGTAGGTATGGATGTATAGAGCGTGAGGCGATCGCGTATTTTCTATTATCTAATTAAGCGTAGTATTATACTTTTACAAAAAATCACAAATTTGACTTTTCATGTGTCAAATTGCATTCATCTCGAAATTCACGAAAATCTTGGCCTGAAAGGACCGACAGCGTTCGCTTTTCTATAAAAAACGTATCAGCAGTTTGTTTTATATAATGTTATAATTTAGGTGCATATCAGCTTACAAGTTTATATTGTTTTTTACATATAATTCACCTTCGAAAATTCGGCTGTGAAAAGTTCCCCTGAACAAAATTCGATTGATTGGCCTCCGTTACCTATCCTACTAAGGCTGGATTAAATAAAACTTTTTATTTCAGAAATAACGCTTACTCTCGGATAGCGATGTCAAAACCCCAGTATGACACATGTTATAAGGAAATGAGTCATTTTAAAAAAACATGTACATAGCTAAAGGCTTAATAAAAACAAAATTACGATCGCGATCTTTTGTGTAACGAAAGTTACTCATACAAAAGATATGGATAACTATCGTTACACAAAGGAATCGATTAAGTTTTGTTTTAATTAAAGCCCTTAACTTAGTACATGTTTTTTGAAAACTGAAGACTTTCTACATGTCATTGAGTAGTTGCCGCTTTATGGTTATAAAATAATTGTAAGGAGAAAATTGTTTGCCACCAGTCGTACAATACATAATAATTATGCATTTATGCATCACGATTGTCGTGTTCTTTGACTAAGTTTTATTTTGTCGTAATAATTAATTTTAAACACTCATAAGATTCATATAGGTAACAAGAAAATCGGGGAGTATTATGATACAGCACTGCCAACACTGAAACGGATTGACAGAACCAACCAACCGATCATAGCGACTTCAAAGTCTTGCCTGTCATTCCGGAGTGCGATACCTTATTTTCTGATACCATGCTGTGTCATTACTATCCGAGAGGAAGCGTTATTCTTAGAAAAAAGTTTGGTCGAATGCAGCCAAAATCTGTTAACTAACCTCACCTATCACATGTACTAATGCAAGAATGAAAGTCGTCTCAATGTTTTTGTGAAAATGGCGAATATATGAGTGTTAAAGCGATTCGATGTTAGGCGCCTTTCTCTTTCATTTGCATGGTATCATTATTACAATGTAAAAACATGAGAATAGGTGTAAAACTGTAAAAGCATTACTTTAACTTTACCAACTTGTAATGTGATGGTTTATGTTATTTGATGTACGAATAGCAATTTGTAATATTGTTGCCATGTGCTGGGAAGATGCTCGGAAGCACTATAAGAACCGGGGTACATCATATACATACAGTAGTTATATATTTATATATATGAGCTTTGTTTTATTGTATAACTTAGAGTAGTGTCGACCATTGCCTGTGAGGTTGACGGTGGTACGGCGTTTTGTGAGATATTCAAGTGGAAATAAATTTTATTTTTAATTCCATTGACGTTTTTTATTCCTTTTTTTAATCTCTAGGGTATTAAAGAGTATTATAATTCGAATTAGTAACATTTCATTCAGAATAATGCGGTATTTTACAGTAAGTGAAACTAAAACGCGTACCTTTTCTGTCTCTTATTGTTTATTTATTTACTTAAATTAGTTACACAGCATTACAGTAATTAAACCAAGGCACTGTGAACTACAAAATTGCATTACAAAAAAGAACTTGATCTAGTTTGGTTGTCATTGTGAGAAGAGCGAAAAATGGTAAGTGGTTGGTTCTATTTCCTTTATCCCTTAAATGCATGATGATGTATATGTACACGTTACTGAAATGACACAAGTCAAAATCTGAATATTGTCAATAAAGACTTTGTCTAGATTGTCCCGAAGTCTCAAACTGACGTGGATTACATTGGTAATTACGTCATTTCAGAAATAAAATTTGTGTAATTGTGTATTTAAGGGATAAAACACTATTTTATGAAATTCATACAGGGAACAGGAGGAATCGGGCAGTATTATGTTATGATACACCACTGGCAAATACCGAAACGGATTGTCAGAACCAACCAACCAATCATAGCGGGTTGACGCCGCAAGTGTCGTCTGTCATTTTGTTTTCTTATACAATGCCTTTGGTGTAACTGTTGGAGTTAGAAAAATATGAAGTATAATGTGTATGATATAATCATTTATTGAAAATAAGTTACAATATTATATCTATTATGTACATCTCCTTAAAGCATAAGAACTATACACTAATATCGAATAAGTTAGTAAATGACTTGATTAATAATTACAATAATTGAGTATTATTTGTTTTTTATAACTTTGAACACACCTTCGTATCTCAATATGTTAATTAAATAAGATTTGAACTCATTGTTCATTCAAATATAACAAGTAAATTGTATAGGTATTGTAGCTAAATTATATACAAAAGTTGAATAAGCCTCATTTGCAGTATCACAATTACGGGGCCATTCAAATATTACGCCGCTAAGAACTTCTGGCAATTTACGGATGGCAAAAACTGATCTTAATAAATCATATTATCTGGTAAACTGTCGTACAGATGGATAACTATCGCATACAATGATTCTCATGCTATTTTGAAAACTAGGGTACAGTTTGCGAACTATATTTACAGTTTGCGACTTCAACAAACATTAGTCAAAGGAGCTACATATAGCAAATAGCATCACAGTAAACCCAAGTAACGACGACTCTGTCTTGTTAGGCGTTGTTACTCACTTAAGCCGGTTAGAGACGGTGAATTTTTGCAGCAAACGTGCTGATGAATCGATTGTTATTCACGTTTGAATCGATACAAATTCGCGTGTGTATTGCGACAGCTTGACGGAATCATTTTCCAAAATAGGTAGGTGCCTAAAGGTTCGTCTGCATCGACACTGCATTGCTTTTGAATCGATACTGTAATACGATTGAATCACTACATTTGTTGTGTACCGGTTGTTACCGGTCATAACGTTAGCGTAAGATATTTAGGGTGCCTTTCCAATGACTTGGAGCTGGTTTGAGCGAACCTAATCTGAACAAAACAATCACAGCGCTTGTAATCGGGCGAGCGCGTTAGTGGAAGCAGTGTGATCGGTCCGCTTCGGCCAGTTTTGCACCAGCAGAAACGCATCCAAGACTTTATCCGATGATCTTAAAATCGGACCCTAATCTTTCTTAATTGGCACCCCATCTAGATCGATCTCAGTGCTCGGGATCAGTGGTGGTTTGAACCCATACTCTATCCTTAAATTGGATACTTTAGGAGTACGATCTGCTCTTCGCAACTTCATTTCCACTTGGTTATTATTATTATTATTTTGTTGTTCCCAGTAATGTTCATTGCGAGACACTGGTGGCGGACCATAGTAATCATAGTTTTTATTATCGTTATTGTTTGTTACATAGTGAATGTAATTGGCTAGAGCTGGGCTCTTTTGGATTTCGTATTTAGGAGTGTTGTTAATGTACTGATATGAAGACGCGTAGAGATTGCCCCAGTGTGTAGTCTGGACTGGCCCAGTTGGTTTTTGTTGTTGTTGTTGTTGTTGATGCTGGTTCGTTCTCTCTTTCACGTATTGGTTGTATTGAGCAGCAAGTTCTTGTTTGGCTTTTTGATCGAAGTTGTGAACTTCGTTCAAATTTAATTGCGGTGCTGGGCTCGCCTGCTTCCGTTGTTCGGCGTATTTCTGATATTGGGGATGATTCCGACTCTGTTCGGCACCATATCCGTAGGTGTAGTAATCTTGAGGTTTCTCGAAGTGATATGGTACTCTGATCGGTACGTACACTGGTCTTTCTACCTTCTTTTCTACTGGATAGGGGACTTTAACATGGACAGGCACTTCGACCGGATACGGCACCTTCTTCTCCACGATCTTCTCAACTGGGTATGGAACGCGTTTTTCCACTGGGTAGGGCTTGTCGACGTATTTGGTCACAACTACAGGTTTTTCGACAATTTTCTCGACAACTCTTTCAACTGGGTAAGGGACTTGAACTGGGACTTTTTTCTCCACAAACCTATCAACGTGGACGGGATACGGCACTTTCTTCTCGACTATTCTCTCGACAGGGTATGGTTGGGGAACATGAACTGCTACGGGGACCGGTTGTGGGACAGGTACTTCTACACGTACGGGTTTCTCTACGTACTTGGTAACGGTCACGGGTTTTTCTACAATTCTGTCGACTGGAACTGGTATTCTTTTTTCCACTGGATAAGGAACAGGTACTTTGGTCTCGTAGTGTACCGGGTAAGGCACACGCTTCTCAACTTCATATGGAACTGGCACTTCTTTGTGTACTATTTTCTCAACAGTCACTGGTTTTTCTACCTCAACTGGATAAGGAACTCGGGTTTCAATTGGAACAGGGTATAACACTCTTTGTTCTACAGGTACTTCGACAGGCACAGCCACAGGGGTGGGTACTGGTACTTGATGAACCACTTGTTTTTCGACTACCTTCTCAACTGGATACGGGACGTGTATCGGGCGGTCGACATAAACTTTGTGTTCGACCGGGTATGGGACTTGTATCGGATATAAATGCGGTACTTCCACTGGGTATGGCTTGTCCACAAAGCGAGTCACTTCTACGGGTCTGTCGACAATTTTCTCATAAGGTACCGGGACAGCTACTGGCCTATCTACCGGAACGTGTTTTATGACTTCAACTCTTTCTGGATACGGAACTTCTTTCTCTATAAAACGGTCGACGAATTTAGTAATCGGTACTTCCTTTTCAATAATAATCGGTTGTATTATTTGTTGTTGTTCATCTACATTGTAAACATTATAATAAGGTCTTGCATATTCATTTCTTTCATTGCTAGTATCATCGTTTGGTCTTATCTCAACTTCCGTCTGAATATTTTCACTCGGTTCTAAGTGTTCTCTCGAATCATTTTGCTGACTATCATTTTCTGAATGTCCGTTATTTTGATTGTTCCTCACTCCATATCCACTGTTAGATCTCAAAGCATCGATGTAAGTATGGTATAACGATTTAGCCAAATCTAATGGACCCTTGTCATTACTTCTTCCCTCTTCTAAATACTCATGTACTTCAATATCGTTAATATGTGTAATGCTCAAAGGAATGGATTGCTGAATTTCTACAACGGTCCTTTCTTTTTTAGGGATTTGTACCGTATTTGTTACTACTTCGCTGTCTGAGACATCGTGATCTTCTATGGTGTTGAATGTACCTGAGTCATTTGCATTGTAAAGTCTTAATGCGACTGTGATAGGAGCGAGGTACTTCTGACTTACCGGTCTTGGTGTTACATTAACAAGCTTTTCGGAAGAGCTATGTTTATCTTCACTATTTGTGTGATTCTCGTCTATACTGTTTCTAACTCCGACAATCTCGTAACCGTCTTGCAAATATGGAACCATGGTTGAAACTAGGTTGTTAACAATTTGCTCTTTGTAATTGTCATAATTGGAATCTTGAACAACTATGGGCGAAGCAAACTGGTATTGATTTGAATTTGTTTTTAGGACTTCTTCTTTCTTCTGGTTATTCTCTAAATGTTCAATTTCACTATCAACGATGTTTGCTATTTTAGCTTTGACGGTGATTCTGCTTCTCGGTGTGCTAACTGGAGTATAGTGATCATACCTTGTTTGTTCGGCTTTTAAACTGAATCGTGGTTTTGGTTTGATGATATCATCATTGAGTACGTTGCTTTGTTTCTCAGCAGCATGATTTATTTTTAGTAAATCTTCATTTGATATTATATCCTGTGTCGAAGCTACTAGTCTCGAAATCCGTTCATCTTCTGTTCTTGCACTAGAGACTGTTGAAGAAGCTACTTGATTGTAATAGTATCTTTCACTCCTGGCATTGCCTCGAGGTGCCTCCACTTTGAAATGTACCGCACCCCGATATGATAAGGGTCTCTCCGTACCTTCTTTTATCCCATAATTCCCGTTTATATTATGAATGTTGTATCTCGGTGGTTCAGCATAGACGCGTGTATTTTCCTGGATGTTGTTGTATTCCTTAGGGGTTCTATTATCATCTTCGTTAGTGCAATTGTGATCTTTGAAGACCTGCACCACATTCGTTGTGAGGTGTTCATGATCTTGCTCAGCATTATCCTCTTTAGTCTGAAGAGGTTTCGAGCCTGCACTTTCGTTCGTATTCTCGAAATTCGTTACTTTATCACTAATTTGCTCATTTAGTTGTATAGGGTGAAGAGTTTGTATGCTGTATTGGGCTGGTGTCACCAGAACGTTATTGTTATAGTAATAGTTGGGTATCGTTGTGAATTGCACATTTGCTTGCGGGGTTTGAATCAGCTGTTCATTAGGAGATGAGAACTGCTGCTGTAGGAGATATATTTCGACTGGGGACTGGTTGGCTGGCGTGGCTTGTGTTTGAGGTTGTGTGTAATTTGACGTGGAAGACACTTGGTATAATTGTGTTGGCGCCTGCAACTGAAACAAAGAAAATTCACAATAAGCAATACTCAATCCAGGCAGCAAAATGCACTTATGTTCACTAAAAACATGCTTCATAGTAGAGGTACCATTTATTATATTACGTACTGAATTGGCCTTTTTCTTAGCCACTTATGCGTGGCCCAGGGCCTTCCCCAGATTTCTATGACTCCTGATTGGATGCCTCCGCCGGCCAGTTGTTGAGAAACTTGTCTAGATCCCGAGTCTATCTATAGCTTCCTAAATACTGTGTTCCTAATTTGAGTCCTTTGCTTATGTTTCGGTGAACGGCTCATGTCTAGTCACTGTATATAGCCATAGCCTTCATATCACAACATCAGACAATTGCTATGCTGACGCCCTGGGCAAGCGGAAGTCTCTTTCTAATATAAGAATTTGAAATGACTCTTCCGCTTGTAATTTGTAACTTCTAGCTTCATGAAATGGGTCCCTGGTCGTGAAATGACGCTCAAATTTCAATGATCAAAAGCGTCGCAATTCGAACCGCTACAAGTTTTTTTCAATCACTGTTGATTTTTGAGCACTTCTTTATTTTTGCTGTAGCGTCAGGGGCGAGATGAATTGCTACATCATTCATACGGGGTGGATCAACTTTTTCTTGTTATTCTGTCCCGTGGCCAAAAGTGTTGATAATTTGTATTACTGTTATCAGAAGATAGTCTACATAAGATAGGGTTTATAACTGCTAAAATTACATATTTTTTGGTAAATATAACCACAGAAAAAATCCAAGTTTTAAAGAGTGATCCAGAAGACATCACCGTGGCAACGAGCAACAGAAAAAAGTTGATTGACCTATGTAAGGTACAGTCTGCTTTAGGGTGAAGCCATAACCGTAATTTGAGTCGCGTAATTTCGGTCGCGCCGCCACGTCATCACGTCAAACTAAGTATGACGCGACCGAAATTACGCTACTCAAATTACGCTATCCTTACCTGTGCATTAGCGTCAGTGAACTGAAGTGCCCGCTCTCCTATCGCGATACTGGCAGTATGCGTGCCAGTGTTCACGGAGACCGCGCCGTGGTAGCCGCTGCCATCCGCCACGTACCGGACTTGCTGCTCGTTCTGCGAAAGATGATTTGTTCACACTGTATAGAGGTAACTGGGCTTATTAATACCGTCGAGCAGCTGTTCAGACTGGCGCTTGACAAGGACAATTTAACGAAGCTGACAGTCAACCTTCAGTAATAGACCGGCACTTGAAGAAGAAGATGAAGGGCTTTATGAGTGGCATATATCGTCTGATGACAACCAAATCTCAATAAGTAGCATATACCTACTTAAGAACAAAGCTCGTATCTCAGTATCAATCTGCAAACAAGATACGAGGTTTAGAAGAGTAGTGACAGAAATTTTAGTGAGTTTAGGTTGTGGTCAGGCGATATAGTTACAGTGCGTGAGCAGTCAGAATGCTATTTGTGTCGCTCGCTCTTACGCGATCCAGATAAGAACCTCTCAGGAGAAGCTCTCTTTTAACCTGAACTCGTCTTTTTCATTTATCTTGACTTTTTATAAAATCATTTCTAAGCGGTGTCAACCCTAGCCTCGTTTTGCCGGCACGTGTGGCCAACGATCCGCGCGTTCAAGGTCGCTTCCATTATTAAATTGAGTAGGCATGAAAAGCGGTAGGCATTTGCCTTTTTATTCAGACATGAGTATCTGTTCGAAGAACTATTATATTAATCTGTGCCCACGGGCTGTAAATACATTAACCAGAATTATCTATTAGGGTGCGTTTTCACTGAGTACCTATTTTGCTGTAATTCTTATGATCTGTATTTCTGTTTATTGAGTAATGCAATACGGTGGCTCATTTTTCTTATTTTTATATTTAAAACGCTCACTTACTATCTTACTATCAATTTTCACATTAAATTTAGAGATTAATGTGGACTATATTATGAAGGATTTAAATATGGTTCATTTTAATTACACCACTCTCTACCCAATAGTTTTTCTGCACACATGAATGACTCACCCTAGGATCCACAGAGAGTATACACATACTCTACACACACATACATATACACATACCTGCGGTAGTTTGACATAGTAGTGTCCCGCGGTTCCGTCTCCTTGCGGCGTCAGATGCCAGCCCCACTCGTAGCTCCCTCCATTCTGCTGGATCTTCTGCAATTAACAAAATATCAACAGTTAAATAATATTTTCTTCGGTTTTCGCGACTGTCACACATTAAAATGAAACAATTTTAACGGATTATACTAATTATTTGAGCCTCCCTGACGTTTCGGTAGCTTTACAGTTATCGTTTTCAAAGGTTGACTGAGAAAAACACAATTTATCTGTCATGTATTTTTATTTTTATCTTTATTTTTAATTCATATTTATAAAATGGGAAGTATGCGCAAAAAAAATGATTTTCTTAGTCAACCTTGACTGGCAACGGTAACGGTTACGTTACCGAAACGTCAGGGAAGCTCAAATAATTACCTAATATACGCAATATAATCTGTTTAATTAAATACCTAAATAAATATAAATATCGGACAATTTCTCATGAATCGACTCAATCGACCTAATTTAAATTAAGCTTTCACTCTAATAAGCTGGTGTTAACGAGTACGTGCTAGATATTTAACTATTTGAGATGATCTTTCTTTATCTTATAAAACTGTATTGAGAAGCGGTTTTTTTTATGTAGAGGGCTCATTATTTAACAGCGCGATGCAGCAGCAGATAAATATAAAAATACAAACTATGCCTCGAAATGGTCCCACCTCAACTAGCTCAGCTCAGTAAGCCAGCGTTGATCTTCAGGTGAGACCATAATAGGAATCCCTATTCCAGTGTCCAGCCGCAAGGAACAATTACCTCGGTACATAAATAGAGAATACTAAACTGTCGCGCATAAATATATGCTTCCATTATAAGATTTATAGGGCTCGCTATTTTATTACAAGCTTTTATTTAACTTGCAATACTACCTATACTTATAACTATGTTTGTTCGGGTGGAATCTTGCTACTCAATTTAGAAGCAGATATCTTCAATCGATTGAGCTGAAATTTTGCATACCTACTTAACTTTGATGACGATGCAATAATATGGTAATGGAGCTATAGTCTGAAAATAGAGCCGGAAGGTGGCCTTAGAAACTCTCTGTACCTAATAGATAAAGCAATCCTACCAAGTTTGGGCTCTTTAGAATCGTCTCACTGAGCAATTGATCGTATTAAAATAAAAGCACAGTCGATTATAAAATCTTGTCTCTAAAATTAATTTTTTGACAGAAACTTACTTACCTATAATCGTTTAAATTCATTCTTTGCCTCTTTTTTACGCATTCGTGTAACAAATTCCTAGTCACATCCTGTCTAATAAGGATAAAGTTACTACTGAACGTATTTAACTAACAACAGTTTTATTCCATTTACAATTATGTATTTATCGTATTTGCTTATGCGCTATAAATCCGTGCGAAGGCGAGGTTGAGTTAGGAATATAATAACTTAATAACAGTGATAACTTTCAAAGAGATAGTAATTACTAATAGTTTTACTGCAGTTGTATATCAAGTCGAGTCTATAAGCTAATAATTTGAGTGGTCGGAAATTGCAGCAATGAACTTAATTTTATAACAGCAAAGATACAAATTGCATATGCCTGTCTGCAATTAGAGCTATAATTGACGATATTTAGAATTTCAAAGTTATATGTTTAAGTCATTAATCAAAATTTATAGACTTTTCGTTTTGACTGAATTCTGGAACAAGAAAAATGTCTACAATATGTGCATTGTAATAATTTTCCGGAGGAACTAAGGTTACTGGCTTTAAACGCAGTCTAGCCAACTGGCTTTTGGAGCACTGTTTTTACAGCGTAAAGGCGTAGGTATCTCGAACATCGACACTCTAGTATTTTATATTAGAATTAAGTAGTAACTATTAGTTATTATGTTATTATTATTATTATGCCTATTATGTTAATTCGTTATTTTTTTTTCTATTTTTTTGTTTTTTTTCTTTCTTTATTATTTCAATTCAAGATTGTATATCTGTTTTATATTGTTTTGATATTTCAATTTTAATTGACTGCAATATGCAAAGATATGGAAAAATTCGTCAGGTCTATCTGGAGCTAGGGTAGCGAAGTGGTTTTCGCGCTGGACCGGTAATCCGGAGGTACCGGGTTCAATTGCCGGTCTCTTCCACCAGGTAGCTCCTTTTTCAATTTTTCTTTAAGCGTTGATCTTTGTAATAATAGTTTAAATAAAAATTGTGGTTATACCCACATTAAACAAATGAGACATTACATGTTGCATAAATTTATATAGTAGAATAGTAGGTATGTTATTTTTCTCAAACATCCAATAAAATGTCGTCACGTATTATAACAGGCTTACACGGTATCACGTTTCGGGCGGAATAACTCGAGACTGTAAAGGAAATTGAAGGCCTGGGCCGGGAAGTAATTTTTTTTAAACATGGCGCTGTGTTCTTGGGCAGGCTAAACAGCTGAATTTTATATTTTTTGATGTTTTTTTATTTTATTTCATTGCATATGTTTGAGAACGGCACTATACAAATACATGCCTTAGTCGTGAAAAGGGCTTGCCGTCTTCGTATCACTATCCGGTCTCCCGAGGCCGTCTATACCTATTCACCCGGCAAGCCCATCTTCCCCGGCATCTGCAGTAATGTACTATTAACAAGTAACACGGACCTACAAACAAAAAAACATATCCGCTAAATAAATCTCGGACAGTAGGTACAGCTGTCTCGCACCAGCTCACTTCTAATCTAACGGCCATACATGAAAACCTCTCGATTGCTTCCGAGTTCCGAAATAATTATTGATAATAATAACTCTCACCATTGCGTCATTATGTGTTTTACGTAACCGCACAATGACATGGATATTGAATTGTAACGTTATATAAATTGTATTAGAGTAATCTTCGGAAGTGGACCACCTGTTAAGTAAGTCGGGTGTTAAGATCGATTGTTTGCGATGTAGCGAGATAATCAACTTTTGTTGGTGAACGTTATACTCTACTTTCAATACACTCGTTACGAGTAGGGCTGCCATCCGCCCGTGTTTCCCCGGATTTGTCCCAGTTTGAAGGCCGGGGAAAACCCGAACACTTTTTATGTAGGTCAATGAGAAATAAATAGTGTTTTTTTTTATTATATTATATGTTTGACGACGCGGTTGGCGCAGTGGTCAAGCAACTGCCTACTGATCCGACGGTCCTGGGTTCGAATCCCGGCAAGGGCAAATATTTGTGTGATGAGCTCGAATATTTGTGCCTGGGTCATGGATGTTATTTGTATTTAAGTATGTATTTATCTATATAAGTACGTTTATCGTCGTCTAGTGTCCATAACACAAGCCTATTAGAGCTTACTGTAGAACTAGATTGATTTGTGTGAGGTTGTCCGATATTTATCTATTATCTATTTATTATTTTCGGACATGTCCGGGGAAATAATGCGACTTACGCCAAATGTCCGGGGTTTATAGTCTTTGTCCGGGTTCGGCGAATTTAGAGATGGCAGCCCTAGTTACGAGTATCGCCCTACCTTACACTACTCGCTAGTTGGCCGGATGGGTTTCCGCCGCGAAGTCCCCTCCACACATATTCGCTCAACTTCGGTCAACGTCGCGAGTAGTGTGGAGCCGTAATTAGACATACGGAATTGGATACTACAGGTATAACTATCGGATATCTAGTTGATTTCTTTCGTATGAAGAAAATTTCTTTCGTTTGTCCGTATGTTTGGGTCTCCGGCTGTTCTCGCTTGCAGGCCACATTTTTTCAACCGATTCTAGTGAAATTTTGTGAGTAGGTTCGTTAATTATATATACTTAGGTTACTTTTTGACAATTCAGTTTTTCGAAATTTTTCAAAATGGCGGAGTTATGGGGAATGGAAACGTAAAGAATAATATTTTTTTACCATTTCGAAAGAAACTGGCAAGGTTCATAGGGGGCTATGATGGGTGCATTTATCACGTGATAAATAAGTGATAAAACATCTCTCACTCACACTCGCATTTTGTTAAAACGTGACGGATGCTGTGTTACTTGTTTCTAGCAGCTCATAGAGCCAAATAGTCAAGGAATAAAGAATATATTTTGGCTTACTCTTTCTAATGGTTTTCAATATCGTTTTCGCAGAGGGCCCAGAACGTCGCCAGTTTCTGGTCTGTATGATATGAAACCATCGGCACGAGAAGAAGAATATAACTGAGACAAACTCCTCAAATGTCTTAAAATAGTCTAACTGTCATAGAAATCAAGCTCTATAAACGACTCTCCATTAATCCACACTACTTTTTTATGTTGTCTAATCACGCCCGGTGCCCGGATGAGTTAACGATTACGCTTCTATAAGTGCCTATCACTTGAATGTGTACTATGTTTACCAACAGCTCTGACCCACTGTGTTACGTAATGTATGGTGTTTTTGATACGCGAACTTTTTAACTCGACCTGTTTGAGATCAAGTGACGGTACCTCGTTATGCCAGTCATGATAATGATGTTTATGTTTATGTATATGTATTGGTTCTGAACGTACATTTCATTATAGTAAAGCATGTTAACGTTTGATTGACATTTAACGATGCGGTCGGCGCGTTATCTGTTCCGGGGTCATGGATGTTTTCCATGTATTTAAGTGTTTTTGAAAAATCCATCGATTTCATGAAGTTCTTACTAAGGTGCAAATCAAGAGTTACTCGACTTTGTTAAACCTCTATAACACACTTATATCTATAACTTGTATCTGCTCAACCCGCAGACGAAATGTCGTATGTGCGTAAAACCTAAAGCGGAATGCGACGTTGTTCTGCCGAGTGCGAATTCCCGACATTGCCTTTGAAATGTTCACTTTCATGTGCTCCCGGGCACTTTTACTCTCACGCGTCCAATAAGGCATGCGCGGTCTTGGTAGCAAAAGGTTTTATGTGTCTTTAGACTGCCTTAAAGCGGTTCTCAAACTTTTGTGGCGACGGAACCTTTTAAAATACTGACATGCCAAATTGAATCTAGTACTTAAATATTTATGACATAGGGAGGCAAACGAGCAGACGAATTGCCTGGTGGTAACCGATTACACCAGGGGGGTTGCCGGCCTTTCTGATGGGCCTGCCCGTTTCTTTAACGTTTGAAAGTCGTATCAGTCGGGAAATACTGCGAACGACAGTTAATTCCACAGTTTAGCTGTGCGAGGCAGAAGTTTTCTGAAGAAACGCACAGTTGAGGACTGCCAACCATTTAAGTAGTGAGGATGTAAGTGTTATGGCGTAGAGCGATGGCAGAAAGAAGTGGCAGGGATTCATCCGAATAATTCTTCGAAGCACTCCCCGCTATACATGTGATACGATAGAAAATGCAGTGAGGTTACATTTTTATACTCAGTGCCAAGGAAGGAGTTAATTAATGAAAACATATATATAATTTGGATGTCGATTTTATGCGTACACAATTGTTAAATAACGCTGCGAGCAAAATGGTAATTATTTATTTTTTGTTTGCTTTATTTACTACACAAATAAGGTTTTCACTAATGAGAGAGTTATTGTTTTTTACTATTGTATACAAGACCGAAAGGTTGGTTTTGGCGGAGCCTTTGAAGACGCTATACGGAGCTCCAGGGCTCCACGGAGCACAATTTGAGAACCGCTGAAAGTAATGTCGTTTTAGTACAGCGACAGGACTTGTAAAGGCATAAGCGGTCTTGGTGGCAAAAGGTTGTATATGCCTATAGACCGCCATAAAGTAATTCCATTTTAGTACAGTCAAGTTAGGCCTTTCGCAAATTTAGAAAGGCCACATATCTGTGTTTCTGGTTTCCTGGTAGTTTGTAACATACTGCTACTTTGTGCGGCCATTTCTTTAGGAATGTCGCGTAATAGTCGGCAACAAGAAAATAACATTTAAATCAATGTTAAACTTGTATATCAAGCTACAGACTTCAGGGGCTGATTTGATTGGCATTGTCAAAGGTAGGTTAACAATTAGCTCTTTGTAAAATATCAAAAAAGCATAAGAAAAAATTCGAAAGGTTTTCTGGCGTTAGGGTGGAGAGGTTAACACCGTAGGACCGATAATCCAGAGGTACCGGTTTCGATTCCTGGTCTCTTCCGCCAGGTTACGAATTATTTTTTTTCTTTAATTCAAGGGTTTCAAGACGATTACTTAAATAGTTCTGAGGGCAGAAAATACCCAGTGACACAGAAGAAGAGCAGTATGTCTATCGCAGACAATCAACATCACATAAAGGAAATCCGAGATAAGTTTTTGTGTCGATGAGTAAAGCGTTCTTGTTCTTAATTATACCGGAACCCGCGCCATTACATTACAATACAAGTGTAGGAAGCAACAAAGATGAAGTCTCGGGCGGTAATGATACGCTATGGATGTTGCGTATGGCTGTAAAACACTTCAGTTTATATATTACGAGTAATGGTTCAAACTTAGACTGGAGACTGTGAGCTATTAGGTACAGTCACCATCAGATATATCCCAGCATATAAGGCGTTCATAAATATCTGAACATGCCCTTCGGCCGCGTACGTAACCGGAGTTTCGTAACCAGTTGCGATAGAAAACTTTTTCGGTCTTGTTCGAAACCGGTTGCGAACTAAAACTATTTTGTTCTTATACGAAACCAGTTACGAACGAACACTTTTTGTTTTTGTACGAAACCTTTCGACCATTCATAGAACCAGCAAAGACTTTCATACTATAAAAGTTTTCTCTACTCTTCATATACTCGTTATACAGGGTTCTCACGAGGATTCCAAATCATTTTACCAGCGGATTCCTGAGGTCGTTAGGAGTAAAAAATGTTATATGAACCTATGTCGAAATATGATTTTTCGCTTTTTTATGTTTTCATTTTCATACATAATAAATAAATTACCCTTTCTTTACCGGTAAAACAATACTTTAGAACGAGCTCGCGACCTTATCTCCAAGCAAAAAGGTCCTAGACAGAGAAAGGAACAAAGTTAAAATTACATTTATGGTTAAAATGTCAAAACTATGTTCCATGGGCTACACAAATGCATGGTCAATTTGTGCAGCCCATAGAAGTGTATAACGAGTATATTTTTTTTTTTTATTTTTTTTATTTATTTAAATAAATACATGGCAGGCTTACAGTTTTTACCAAGCGCCTACAATGCTAGACTTCACAATACATAAACCTTTAAACGGTAAGCACTACAAACTAATGACATAACAATTTTTTTTAGAAGGTATAAACATAACATTTTTTTTTTTAGAAGTAAGAGTTGCACATTGCACTTATTTTAGCGAGCAGCGCATGCCAGCTGTCGGCAAACAGGTCGGCATCTTGCTCCAGTACCAGCTCGTTGAGCAGCACGGGCGCTCGTGCGCCGGGCGCGTTCTTAGCTCGGCGCGTGCGCATCCCCGCCGCCGCCCGCTCCGGCGCAGCGAACAGTGGGCGGCGGCGCCGGCCCGCGCGCCCGTATTGCTCAGGGACGAATAAACGAATATTTTCTAAGGCTATCGGGTTATCGATTTTCCCTCGTAACAAAAGACAGTAATGCACGGCGAGATGGACTTTCCGTCTATAATTGAGAGTGTCGAGCCCGACCATGCCCGCCACAAAAAGTGATGGAAATAAAAATGGATAATATCCATACTGTTTCTTATAGATGTGACGCGCAAACTTTCGCTGGACTCTTTCGAGCATGAGTTTGTAAGTCTCCTCGACAGGATCCCATATTACAGAGTTAAACTCCAACTTAATACGTACGTATGCGTTATACAATATAATTGGAACAGTCGTGCTGGTAAATTGTGGTGCCATACGCATTACAAAACCTAGCGTTTTGTTCGCGCTTTTTACTACTGAGCGAATGTGGCTATGGAAATCTAACTTAACATCAAGCTCGAGACCCAAATCACGGATATTCTGGACGCGAACAATAGCCTCGTTGTCGAGGTGATATGTAAACTCCAGAGGAGACTTGCTTCTACTAAACGTAATGATTTTACATTTCTTCCCATTGAAATACAGTCTATTGGTTAGGCTCCAATTCAAAACGGCATCTATGTTGCGCTGCAGTACATTACAATCATAAGTTGTATCAATGGCATAGAACAGCTTTAAATCATCAGCGAACAGTAGGCACTTGACGCCGCTGACCACCGTCCACCATATGAAGAGTATAGAAAACTTTCATAGTATGAAGGTCTTTGCTGGTTTTATGAATGGTCGAAAGGTTTCGTACAAAAACAAAAAGTGTTCGTTCGTAACTGGTTTCGTATAAGAACAAAATAGTTTTAGTTCGCAACCGGTTTCGAACAGGACCGAAAAAGTTTTCTATCGCAACTGGTTACGAAACTCGGGTTACGTACGCGGCCGAAGGGGAACATGTACTGTGACACGACAAAAAAAATATATGAGTTTGTTTCGAAATTATTAAAATTTAGATTCTTTTTAATATATTCAACTTCAGCATCACCAATTTGATAAATTTTGAAAAACTGAATCGACAAAATTCTATATAATTAACGAACCTACTCAAAATTTCAGGAGAATCAGCCAGACCGAAACGCATCTGGGAATAATTTTAGGCCAAGCCTCGCATGAGATTTTGTGAGTAAATTCGGTAAATAATTTGACATTAGGTACAGATTTCCGAAATTTTTCAAAATTGCTAAGATATAAGGATTGAAAACGTAAAAAAAAAAATACAAACATCAGCCCACAGAACCAGCAGCCATAAGTTTTTTTTTTTTTTAATGACACAACGGGAGCAACGGGAGCCCAAGTCGCAATGGCAACTGACTAGAAACCGACGGTGCCATGTCAGTTGACACTGCCATGCTGGCCCGAGTTGCTGAGGTTTTTGTAAAATTAAATATGGTGGTACGTGACGATTTCGATCTCTTTATTAGCTAATTGTACGTCGATATAAAAACAGAGGAAATTACGACTAATACTGTTACTTAAAGAGTCTGCAGGAAGGAATTCCACCCAGCTGTCAGACACAGTTTAGGCGCTCAATCACTCGGACAGACGG
Source organism: Apotomis capreana (assembly GCA_947623375.1). Taxonomy (NCBI): domain Eukaryota; kingdom Metazoa; phylum Arthropoda; class Insecta; order Lepidoptera; family Tortricidae; genus Apotomis; species Apotomis capreana. The sequence continues at coordinate 9,821,815 of OX392520.1, forward strand.
ACCAGTAGGAAGTTCCTTTCACTCGGAAACCGAGCTTCGAGCTTTATGTAAGTGTTGCGCAATGTTGGTTTAGTTAACTATAGGCCCTTAAATTGTTCAGAATAGCTTTTACTGAGCTTTATGAATGTCACAACTGATTTAAAGCAATTGTGCTTGGTACAATACTTGTGCATATAATATTTTCTTCGGGTTCCGCGACTGTCACACATTTAAATAAACGGATTATATCACGTATATTAAGTATACGCGAAAGCTACCGAAACGTCATCGTCAGGGAGGTTCAAATAATAAATATACCTACGCGATATAATCCGTTTAAATTGTCTGTCCTTTGTTTTATGACCGTTTTTAACAATACGCTGTGAAACATGATTGTACCTTTTAATAAGTTTACCTTTTCCGAAGTCATGAAAATTTTAGGCTCCAGGAAAACGTTATTAACATCATAATATTTTGTAGGGTTTTCTATTTTCTTTTTCTAAATGCCTGGGTAAGCCGGAGCAGTCGCCTTACTCTTCCTCTACGAGCAATAGATAGTATTAGATAATGTGGTATATTTGATTCTATGGCCGCACCTTGTCAAAGTCTTTGAGTTTGATTTTAATATTAAGAGGCCTTATTCCTTTTATAATTTATTTTTTTCATATTATGAATATATTGATTATTTCAACCAACTTTTTGAAGTGAATAATACTTTTCCCCGAGTTCTAGGTTGTAACATAGCTATTTCATGCTTTCATTGTGTGCAGTAGAAAATAAGTTGAAAAAACAAATTTTCCAGTTCCAGAAAGAATAGAATAGAATAGAATCATTTATTGCATATCACATTATAACATATAGATGGAATTATAAGAAATAGTGAGACATGTGACACCCTGCAAGGGCACAGCAATATCAGTGTCAGAGGGCACTTAATTATTTTACATGCTACGGATCAAATACACACGCATATTTACACTAAACAAAACATTACGGTTACATTATTCACTTAATTATCATTATTAAAATATTCATTTAAATTATAAAAACATTTATTAATTAGGAATAATTTCAATTGCTTTTGAAACAAACCTGGGTTATCGATATTTCTAATGGAATTTGGCAAGTGATTGTAGATTTTGATTGTCATATAATGAGGGCTACCAGTGACGAGTTTTAGTTTTGAAAATGGCAATATCAGTTTATTAAGATTACGATCATTTCTTTTACTTTGGCTTGTATCTTTGGGTGAATATAAGTTTTGGTGTTTCCTAACAAATTTACACGATTCAAAAATATACATGGACGTAACAGTTAATATTTGATGTTTGACGAAATAAGGTTTGCATGACTCCATTTGGTCTATATTTACTATAATTCTGATGCATTTCTTTTGTAAAATGGATATTTTATCAATATCACAGCTATTTCCCCAAAGAACCAGGCCGTATGATATTCGAGAATAAGCATACGAGTAATATGCCGTCAGGGCTGTCTGTAGGTCTGTAACTCGCTTAAGGTGTTGAAGGGCATATATAAAAGACGATAACTTTTTTGCTAGTTTTTGAATATGGCCTTTCCAGCTCATATTTGAGTCTAAATCAATACCCAATAAGGTAGCAGAATTTACGTTCGATAATTTTAAATTATTATATTTATAATCTATGGGCAGTGATAATTTTTGATAAGGTTTAAATTGGATAATTTTAGTTTTATTCATGTTGAGCTGAAGGTTATGAGATTGCAACCAGTTTGTAATTTTATTTAACGTTGAATTTAATTTATTTTGCATTTCTATAGTGCTTGGAAATAATATAGATACGTCATCAGCAAAAATTGTACTGTGTTCATCTAATATGTTAGGAAGATCGTTGATATAAATAATAAATAGAACACAGCCTAAGACGCTACCTTGCGGAATAGAGCCCATTACGGGGACTTTATTGGATCTAATGTGTTGTATTGTAGCTTTATCAAAGTCTGCGTGCTCTATTTCTACGTATTGAAAGCGATCGCTTAGATAAGACTTAAACCAATTTAGGGCAGTACCTCTTACACCCGTGTTATATAATTTGTCTAAAAGAATATCGTAACGGACTCTATCATACGCCTTACTCATGTCGAGTAAGAGACCCACAGCATATTTTTTAGTATTAATAATATTGAGGATTTCTAGGACATATTTATAGATTGCTAGGGTAGTTGAATGGTTTTTTCTAAAGCCATTTTGATTTTCATGAAATATTTTGTATTTTTCACAGAAACTGTATAGACGCCTTACCATCGCAGTTTCGAATATTTTAGCTGACGTTGGTAATAGAGCAATTGGACGGTAGTTATTTACATCTGAAGTATCTCCCTTTTTATGAATTGGTTTTATTATTGAAATTTTCAGTGCATCGGGAAAGGTGCCTTGTGAAAAAGATTGATTTATTAATAGGGTATAGGGGTTGCACAGAAATTCTGCGCAACATTTTAATAGAGTGGGAGGGATTTCATCTATGCCGGAGGACAATTTGTTTTTAAGATTTTTTAGAATATTTAATGTTTCTTTAGGTTCAATAGGCCGAAGGAAAAATGAGTTGTTTATTTGATTTTTTAAGGGTAATCTATTTACAGGGGTGGGATGAATATTTCCAATGGAGGAGAAAAAATCATTGAAAATGTTGGCTATTTTTTGGGGGTCGTTTATTGTGCCTTTTTCAGATGTTTTTATTTTAAAGTTTATTTTGTTTTTTGATCTATGTTTATTTGTCTCCTTGTTTATTATTTGCCACATTGATTTGGTTTTATTTTGGGAATTGGAGAACTGCTTTTTATTATGTATCTTTTTAGATTTATCCACTGCTTGTTTAAGTATTTTGCAATATAATTTGTAATGATTTCTTAAAATTTTATTTTTTGTTTGTGATACCATTAATTTTAACAGCCTTTTGTTTCGACACGATACTTTTAATCCCGATGTCAAGTGTGATTTTTGGGTTTAATAGTTATTTTTATTTTTGGAATACATTGGTCATGTAATTTTTTTAACGTATTTTCAAATGAATTATAATTTTCATTTACAGTTTTATTTATATTAAATATTGAATCCCATTTAATGTTTTGAAGTTCATTTTTAAATTTGTCTATGTTTTTATCACTAAATATTCTTTTGCGGATAACCCATGGTTGTACATTTAATGGGATAGTAGGAGTACTAAACAAAATACCCCTGTGATCAGAGAAACCATATTCATTAACACTTATTGTCGAGTCCGTGGTTTTAAAATTGGTAAACAATAAATCTATACAAGTAGAGCTAGAATGTGTGACTCTGGTGGCTTCCTGGACTCTTTGGTGGAAATTATATGAGAGCATCAAGTTACATAATCTGTTTTTTCATTACTATCTAAAAGAAAATCCGAATTTAAATCACCTCCAATTATAACACGCTTTTTACTGTCTTTGCGAGCAATTATACATAATAGTTTATTTAGGCTTGTGTAGAAAACTTCAATTTCCCTTTTGCTGTTGGGCCAGTATATATTTACAATTAACAGATTAAGTTTTGGTAGCTCTACTGCACACAATTCGAAAATCATTTCTAAAGATAAGGATGTAATATCAGGTCTCTCATATTGTTCAATACCATTTTTTATCATAATAAATACACCTCCTCCCTCATGATGTTCACGACAAAAGAACGCGCAAATATTATGATTGGATATTTTTACCAAGTCTTTTTTTTTCTGTGTTAAGCCATGACTCAGAAACACATATTACGTGTACTTGTGGATAATCTTCTGTAAATGTTTGTAATATGTGAATTTTATTCCATATACTTTGCATATTTTGATATAGAATAGAGAGGTTAGTCTCGAAAAAATGTGTTTCTTGCAGCTTCTTCGTTTGGGGACTGTGTCGTCGTCGCACGCGAAGTCGATGGGTAAGTAGATTGTGGTGGTATTTGCGGTACAAACATTTCATCCCTCTTATTCTCTTCTGTAAGGTTTACGGTGTCCTGAGTAGACTTTCTAGTGCAATTTTTCGTTGGGATGTTTTCAGATTCTTGCATGTAAAGTTGCCCATTAATAAAATAGGCGGTCTTTCCGAATTATAGCATGGTGACCTTGTTTTCTTGCAGTTTGTAGGATACGCTGTAATTCTCTTTTCTTTTTTAGGTCCTCGGGGCTAAGGAACTCTGTAACGCTGAGCCCCGCTTCCTTTAAGGGTTCATTGTTTTCCAAAATATATTTTTTCATTCTTTTACTCATAAATTCAATTTTGACTGGTCTTGGTCTTCCTCTTTTTCCAATAAATGAAATTTCTTCTATATAACCAGACACATCCAGGTTCAAAAGGTCATAGAACATATTGGAAATTCTTTCCGTGACGTCATTTTCGCTTTCCCAGTAGTTTTCCGCTAGACCATGTAAGACCAAAACCTTTTCAGACGAGTCCTTAGTTTTCTCGCTATTCGTATTTTTGTTGAGCTCCTGAATCTGAGTACGTAAGGTTTCGTTTTCAGCTTGTAGTGCGCAGCATTTTTGATTCAAGACTTCGATTTTGGAATTTATGCTTGATATATTATTTTTAACTTTTTTTGTCTGGGTTGGAAGGTCAGATGGCAGTCGCTTGCGTAAAACTAGTGCCTACGCCACATCTTGGGATTTAGGTAGCCGACCCCGATTGAGAATTCATTCTCAAAAAATGGGACAAAGGCTAGGAGGATGATGATATTATTTTTAACTTCTGTCTGTTCTGTAGATATTTTTTCAAAATTTAATCCAAAATTTGACTTAATCTCAGATATGGCATTTTCTATTTGAGTTTGGAACGATGTCTGTAATATAGATAGAAAGTGTTTATTATTCTCTTCTATGATGAGTCTAAATTTTGTTAGAGATATTTGGTCGTCACTTTCCTTATGTCCACCAGAGGGCGTCGCTATGTCTGTGTCTTGTAGGGATTCTTGTAAAAATGTATGTCCTTGGGGAGAGATTGTCGTGTCATCGTCGCTTAGCGTTTCAGCTTTATTTTCGTTTTTAGAGCACGGTCTTTTCCTTATGGTGATATTAGATTTATCTACTGTACCAGGTTCGACAGGGTGAGTTGAAGTGGGCATGGTAGACTGTAGATGCGGACGAACGGGGGTATTTATATTGTTTCCCTTTGGTTCACTGGAAAGACATTGTGGACATTTCCAACGTCTTTTCCTGTCTGGGGACATAACGTTGTCAAATACCTTCTCTGGGACTCTGACGCAGTCCACATCATAACACAGGCGGCATGATGAGCATGTTAAATATCTTTTCTTGCCAATTACTTGGCAGCAGCCTTCGCATATTAACGCCATCTTGCGGATAGATCAAGAACTGAGATGTGTCTATTGAAGGTTGTTTCGTATCTTGGTTGTTAGTTAGTCTCTATGATAACAGATGGCGCTATTTTCAACGATAGATCTTGGCTATGAGTTGCAATTTTAATGTTGAGGTTATTAATAAATTTATTTAAATGTACCTTGGAAGTTGATGACTATATATATTCCTTTGGTCACCAAATAGGTAATTTCACTTTGTTTCCGTAAAACTTCCACATATCACCGAAAAGTTTTCGAAACAAAAATTATCAATTAAAAATTCAAACTGTATAGGTTTCAAATATAAACCAATAAATTTCAATAGCCCTGTTCTAGGTAGTACCATCAATAATATGTTAATAAACATGTTTGGTCATAGAGAAAAATGTCTAAAACAATCAGCATTTTAAATGGAATAAGGCCTCTTAAAATGGTTTACAAGTATGTAGTTAAGTACCTAATTTGCGTTTTTTTTTATTTATTTCAAGAAGAAATGTTAAAAAATAGGCAAGGCGGTGGGAATCGGGTGCTATGGCCGCTTTAACAACAAATATCAATAAAAAAAGATATCTTATTTTGTGGTAGTGGTACGGAACCGTACGTGCGCGAGTTGGCTTGGCCAATTTTTACTCTATCGGTAGGTATACGGTATACGTTAGATTTAAGTACTTAGTAGATACCAAATATTCAATATAATGCATAACAATTTAAAAAGCATCTCCTGCAAGTCTACATAACAACTCATCCATTACACAAACTGACAAACCAATTTACGGCTCGAAGTTAGAAACAAAAAGTTACACCACCACTAATTAACGCAAAAAATGGCGCCGAACATCTGTGCACAGATAATAGTGCGCCATAGATAATAGAGTGCCACAGATAATAAACAATGGACAATAAGATCGGATTGTTATTAATAGTCGGCGCGGCACGCGCGAGCGAGCGCGTGGTGCAAGTTACTTGCACTTTTCGTAGTTGGTAAGTTACCGGTGAAATTGATACATAAGAAGTTAAAACAAATGCAAGTTAAGTTGTATAGTTAAAAACGGGTCAAATGTCCGGTTTCGCATCCAGTGTTCCGTTCCGTATAATATAATATACCACAATAACACACAACACAGTTTTCATGTCATGTAATATTGCTAGACCTATTGATAAGGCTGGTTTCGGTGCGGTGGCAATCCGCACCGATGGTCAGTGCAACACTAAAACCAGCCTAAATGTGGTAACTATGGTTTAAATGTCCAATAAATTTGCACCTCATTCCAACGTAAAAAAGATTTAACTTTTTAACTGCTGTCACTGCTAATACTGCACTTGTCACTAGAGGGCAGTAGGTACTTGCAAATTTTAAGGTTCCCGATTTTTTGTTTTCCTTTACTTCTACTTAAGATTGATTCTCGCCAAAAATTCTATCCGATTCTAACGTGAAGTTGGCATTCTCTTGGGGCAGACAGACAGATCGGACAGATGTACAACGAAGTGATCCTATTAGTGTTCCGTTTTCCTTTTACAGTACGGAACTTTAAAAATGATTGAATCTTTACGTTTTGTAAGTTGCGTTAAGTTAAGTATACTTAAGATTTTAAATTTGAGTTAATTTCTCAATCCTTGCAGCGGCAGAGGCTAAGGGTGCTGCTTTACCGCGAGAATTCGCCAACAAAAAAAATGTGATTGTCATACATTGACGTATTAATTACATGGACACACAATCCGACGGAAAAAATGGCACCCTCCCAACTAATGCAAAATCACAAATCGCATTAGTTGGGCGATCAGTCTGGTTTAGACCATGACACGTGACGTGTCTCAAAAATGACTTAATTTTCATTGAAAAATTGCAGGAATAACAGCTATAAAATAAAGAAAAAGGACGGAATATTAATTTTTACGCAGATTCTATTGATTAATTAACGAATCCTATGTAAAATCATAGCATATTTTAGATTAGAATTATTAACTTTGTCCCTACAAAATGCACCTCATCACAGAACAAAAATCGAAGGAGTCGCTATAGTTTTATATTTTATAAATTAATAAAGGAGTGCAATAAATAATTATCCTATTTTGTTATTAAAGATTTCCACGCGATCCTAAACAACGTGAGAAATTGAGGTCACGTTTAGTAAGAGACAGACGTCAAGAATAAATTTCAGCCAAATAATTCGTCTCTCGTGTGTTCGTTCGGCATGATCATATATGTTTTTTTTTATGTTTAATCTCTCACAACTCAACACAGCTTTAATATCTCAATAAAAACGTAAAAAAATGACAATGTATACAAAAGAAGCGTAAAATGGTGATGTAGTGTTTGTGGTAGTAGTCTCAGGCGCACGTCATATAGGATGCTGCGTTTAGTTACACGCGAGCCGAGGGCGAGAGTGGACGCATGACATTGCTATGTGAGCGGCGGCGAGTGAGCCAGTGTTATGAACGTATGCCTTTTACAGGCAGATCCTACAGGTTACATTAATAAATTAATAAAAAAATTGCTCTGTTGTCATTGTTTTATTTTGTCTCAGAGTCTAGACACTGCCAGTTTAAACCTTTGAACGCCAAGAACACCTAAAGAATGTGTGCTACCGTGCATACTACGCCACCGACTTTCACGCCACGCCATCAAACTTTAAAGACATACTCTCATTTCACATACTAGAACAAGATGAGTTGAGAAATCATAATGCCATTATTACTGTTCCCTTCTATGCAGTGTCGGGACCCTTTTATGCAGTTGTTAAATAAAAACGTAACTTAATTTGATATTAACAATTTACGAGTTTATTTAGTTCAAACAACAAATATAATTTAATACCTAAATAAAATAATAATGAAAATATTTTTAGTATGTAAAACTATTAAAATCTGCTCTATTCGTGCCATGTTCCAAGTTTGACAAGAGACATGAGTCAGAATACGCTAAAAAAGTTAATTTACTTGATAAATATTTGTGGTAATAAGTACGTAAGCCAATTTGACACTTAAACGTTTGAGTAAAGAGTTATTTTGTACGAAGTAATTATGTTGTTGTAAATTATAAATAAGCGTTATTGGCATCTACTTGAACATGACAGCAGTGCCACTTTTTTCGTCAATTTTGTTCGGGTCTGTGGCTCTATTATAAATAATACCTCAATGTTGTCATAATATTTTTTTGTTAAATAACAGGGAGCACAAGAGGAGGGCTCGCCTAGAGAGACACGGAGTTTTAATGCTTGCAAGGACGAACAGTGTAATCAGTTTTTTATGACTCGCTATAGGATTAACCCTGTATCGCTGCCTCTTGTGTTTTACGCCAAATTTAATGCATATTCCATTGTACGTCGAGCAGGAAGCGGCCGGGCCTCGACGTATGTACGGCACTTTCTCTACGAGCGGGGATTCGATGCTTTGAACGCGTTTGATTAAATCCAGTAATCTCTTCCCGTCCTAAATACCGCGGTGTCTTAAGACGACGGTTTTAATGAATGTGGGCTGGCACTGATTAAGGCATGAACCGACCCTATGACGGTTGCTTTTATCTCGCGATTAAGTGACAAGCATCCGTCACGTTTTGACAAAATGCGAGTGTGAGTGACAGATTCTTTGTCACTTATTTATCGCGTGATAAACGCAACTATTAGAGGCCCCCTGTGCACGTAACGAATTACGGCAATATAAGACGCCATCACTTGCAACGGGCCTCATAAGGCTCAAAGTTTCGAGTTATGCTTTCCAAGGTTTTAGGGTTAAAGATTTAGAAAATATCTAAAAGGTTCACGGCATTGGAAAACACTTGGATTATAAAACTTAATATTATATATTATTAAAACATAAAATGAGGATCATCAGCTGCCCATGATGAAGAGCTCCATATAAGTTCGATACATATCGGGCCGTTCCAGACAAGTTTTTACGTGAGTTTAAACCGTTTTTATAATTATTATAAAACTTTTTTTTGGGAAAATTTCAGCCCGTATGTAAATAAACTGTTATGAATGCTTGTTATATGGTGAATTTTAACAGTTATGAAAAACAACTTACGGCACTGTAGCGCCAGCTATAGTAATGCATTATTATATTGTACAAGTAATCAAAACTTCTTAAACCCTTAAATGGATTGAAGGCAGCAAGGGACCGGCTTTTATGGACAAAAATGTGAAGCGAAGAGCGATGATGATGGTGAAAATGGTGATTGTGACGCCTAGAGACCTTCTACATCTCTGAAAAAAATCACTTTATTTTATATAATTTTTAGTGTAAACATTGATTTGAAGAATCTTGTAGGTACATCTCCTCTAACATATATGTATCAATTACCTAGTTATAATATAATTGTATTTTATTTTTAAGTATAATTTACGAAAAAATGACTTACTGTTGAGTTTCTTTCGGATTTCTTTTCAACAGCGGTCTCCTCTTGCGAAATGCCGGTAGACTCACAATCTGACTTGTAAAAGTGCCCTTGTGGCCTACTTACTGAATAAATTTCATTTCATTTCATTTTAGGGCAGCAAGCGAGTCTATAAAACACGTATTTTTCTTTTTTTTATGTGCGTTAGACAAACATTTGACCTCTTACATACCTGATGTTAAGTAACTATGAGCCCTAAGATGAAGCATGCTTGTCCATAAGGTGCCTATTTACTCTCGACTTGAAGAGATCTAAGTTATATTTTTCAGAGAAAAGGTGGGCTGGAAGAGAGTTCCACTCCTTTGCTGTCCTGATAAGAAAAGTAGACGTAAAGCGTTTTGTACGAATCAATGGATTATAAAATTTAACAACATAAGGGTGGAACCCAAGTCCAGGCCGGGTACCGTAGGTAGGTAATGTCGAAATGGAGATAGTGAAATCACTTCGTGAATGAACGAAGAATGAAGTGAATGTAATTGGGGTACTTACACCACGACCTGCCCGCTCCTGTCATAGTAATGGCAGCAGCGGGGAGGTGGCGGGGACACCTTATTATATGTATGAAGATGTCTATACGCCACAGGGATGGTAGTGGTAAAGCTGATGATGTTTGATCACTTACCGTGTGAGTTGTCTGCGAGTATGCGCCGGATATCGTCAGCGCGATCCACACTCGCGCCCACTGCGGAAATAAACATATGTGTTAAACTTTCTTTCATATTGGATGGACGAAACGGGCTTACTCAGTCGAATATCGCTCGACATGTTTCGAATCGGTTCGCGATTCATCATCAGGAGAGCCGATCAGTCGCGGCGGCGGCCAACCGAGCACGGTTGCTCGAGTTGCACGGTTGCACGAGTGATGAATCGCGAACTGATTCGAAAGTCGAGCGATATTCGACTGAGTAAGGCCGTTTCGTATTTATTTTAATATGTCAGTAAACTTACATAACTATTTTTCAAAATAAAACCGACTTCAACGATAAGAAAACGAATTTTCAAGAAGTTGTTGTGATTTCGACATGATTTGTTGTAACCTCGTTGACCTAAAACAAAAAAATCTGATTGTTTGAATATGTTAATTCGCATACAGTATGGTGTTTTTGCTACATATCTAATTATCTATTTAACGTTTCTATTCAAAATTCATCACTAAAATGAAAAACGTTTCGTTAAGTGTGGACTGTCATTTTATGGTCGTCTGTCATTCAACCAAAAACAATAAACAAGAAAATGCCATGAATAATGTTCAGAGTTCGCAATTGTAATACAATTTTCACCTTTAGCTTTCATTTCCACTGGACCAATAATTATTTACAGACCTATATACCTATTTATAGCCTTATTTGCATAGTGGTCGCGTAATCTGTGTCTATGTCAAGATTATTATGTATCTGTGGGTCATTTACCGGTTTCTAAAGTCTCTATCCCTTATTTTAATCGTACGAAAGTTGTCTTAAGCTAATTTTACTGGATATGTTATCTGTTCTCTCGTGAACTTAATTAGTAGGTACCAACTGGCATAGACTCTAAGGCAAACGATCTAAATAAGACCTTGGCCAAAAGCTTAGAATAAATATGCCTAGAAACCTTATCAGCGCTTAAAAGTGAAGCCAGTTTTGGTAAGCCACGGCCTGTCACTACGGGTGTGGCGGTTTGTATCCGCCTTCGCTTGTAATAAACACGCAAGTTATAATATTTATAATATAATTCATTGTAAAATAAAACATCAAAAAAACATGAACGTTCCAACAAATCTGTCCGATCGGAGACTGAATCTAGACAAAAGAGCGCGGGCATAGACAATGCAATACGTAAGGCTAGCTTTGCACGAACAGCATCACAAAGCCAGTTTTACACTTATTACAATTCTCAACATCCTCCCGCGGGCAAACAAATAAGTAAAGAACATAAGTTTTTAACTTCAAACTTACAAAACATTTCAAACTTACATAACATTTAGTTAGTACACTTTATCAACATTACAAATCACAGGTACAGTTAATAACTCTAAACAAATTAAACATCATTACATTATCTTGTACCAATTATGTGTTCCTACCATCCTCCCCACCACAGAGATCCTGGTGGAATAAATTTCCATATAATGGTTCGTGATGCAGTGGTATTTTCAACTTTATTCCAGTCGATATTCTTCATTAAATTTGCTGTTTCCTGGAAGTTGGTGCCATTGTCCGTGTAAATAACGTTTACTCTTAGCAGTTCTCTCTTCGTAATCTTGTCTTTAATTTTGTGTATCAAGTTTACGTTGCACTGCAAGTCATCTTCAATAGTATTCCATATCATTAATTCTTATGGCTTTGAAATACATTTCTCTAGCTCTGGAACACAGTTGTCGACGTAAAAGGATTCCTTCAGCTTCTGTGCATACCACTCTCGGATGCCGATATGTTACTACATCTATACACAGTTCTGTTTTCTTCCACCAAAGGAATTTTAAATATTCTCTGCCTTCTTTCTTCACTAAAATATTTAAGAAGGCTTTCCTTATATCAGCTGGAATGTTTTCCTTCCACAAATGGTTCACTTCATATCGGCCCATCTCTGTCTCAGAAATATTATCGTCAAAATATATTAATATCTCTTCCTGTTTCTTCTTTTCTTGTGGATCTTTAATTCCTAACAATGTTCCACAATACTCTCTGCTATAATACTCTCTTTTGAGAAACAGGTATGTAACAGAGATGATCTGTAAGTGTTTGTGGTAGGATCTTGCAATGTCCACCCCAGCCTTCTTTATAATCTTTCTTTGTGGTGTGTATTTCTGGACATAAGACAATCAAATGCCTTCGTTTACATAATAGGCATTTTTAATATGACTTACATTCTTTTGCCATATGTCCACTCTTTAAACATACATAACACCCACCTTTCTTTTTAATTAAATCCTTTTCTTCCATAACGATTCTTCAATTGTGCGATGGCTTTCTCGTAGTTCTCCGCTGAAGGGGAGAAGCTCTCCACAAGAGCCCGCGCGTTGGACTCTTCTTTAAGGCACTGAAGGAGGTACTGGAACTTGTCTTCAGCGTTAATGTTTTTGTCTTCATGTATTTTCCTGAACTGTCCCCAGAACTGTATCCATTTTTCGGGTCATCGTTATATTTCTTTACTTCTATTTGTGGTAGTTTAAAGTTCCTTTTTTCTTCGTTGACAGCTGTATATGTCACTTCTTCCTTCGGCGATTGCTTTTGTTTCAACTGCAGATATTTTTGTTTGTATGTGAAAAATAAACTTATATATTTTTCCGAGTCGTCTACTTCTTTGCTATGCAATTCTTCTTGATACTCTTCACTCGTTATGTAGATATTCTGTATGATGTCGTCCAATACTTTTAGACGGGATATTTTATCTTCCAGATACAGGAAGTCCACTTCTATCCCATCAAAATCTCTGTCCTCTTCTAGTAATTCATTTTCGAGAGATGTACCAGAACGACTAAATATCCTTCTTAGTTGTTGCCGTTCACGAATTGCTTTTCGTAGATCTATCATTTTTTATCACTTTTTTTAGTCACGGTCGCCACTTGTGGCGGTTTGTATCCGCCTTCGCTTGTAATAAACACGCAAGTTATAATATTTATAATATAATTCATTGTAAAATAAAACATCAAAAAAACATGAACGTTCCAACAAATCTGTCCGATCGGAGACTGAATCTAGACAAAAGAGCGCGGGCATAGACAATGCAATACGTAAGGCTAGCTTTGCACGAACAGCATCACAAAGCCAGTTTTACACTTATTACAATTCTCAACAACGGGCTCAGTTTTGTCCGTGTGCGCATCTGTCACACTACAATGTCACAAGCAAAACGTCTCTATGATTGGTTCGTAGACACGCACACATGAAAACAAAATCGGCTTCTTCTTTCGGTAATCCGTTGTATGAAGAATCTCGTTTAGGCGTATTTAGTCTAAGCAGTGCCGTATATTTACCCTAGGCCCACAACGCCCGGGCCTAGGGGCCTAGCCAGTCTATATAGGGGCCCCAGGACTTGCGCCATAATAATGATCTCCTTATTTATCACTTAAAATACTTCTACCTACTAATATTTAATTCGCTGAAAACCGTTTCGATATAAACCCACAGATTAATATAATAGAAGATGGAAATGAGGAAAAAGATGGGAATCTAGGAGAGGAGGTATGTGGTGAGTATGAAGACGAAGTGAATTTAAAAACTCAATTAGCGAACCAATATTTTAAAGTCAATTGTCTACATAACGACCGCGAGCAGCTGTCATCGGCTGCCTTAGAAAGTCGTAAACGTAAAACATAGCCCAATAACTACGCCCTCCTCGGCCATTGAAATGTTTATGGTCGATATTGAGTTCGCTTCATTCCATAAAATAATTCAAACAACTTCATCGAACAGGAAACGCTTCGTCTTGTTCGATGAAGACGTTTACTTTCACGAGAATTGAACTGTGTCTGGAATTCTGGATATATAATAGCCAAATTTTAACAAATCTAATGCTTAGTATTAATCACACGAATGTTATAACGGCGAAAGTTTGTGAGTGTGTTTGTATGTTTGTTAGTTATCACGCTTAAACGGCTGGACTAATTTTGATAAAATTTGGTAGGGAGGTAGCTGACTCTTTAAATTAACACATACGCTTCTTTTTATCCCGTAAGAATTTAGTGTTCCCGTGGGATGAGGAGATAACGCGGGGCGGCACGCAGCTATGTATAACTTGCTTGTTTTCAAGAAAACAATCAATTTATTAAATACCTATTTGGAATAATATACACATTATTGCGTGCAATAAGGACAAAGCCAACAAGTGGTCGCTATGGCAGAAATCGATCGAAGAGGTATTAGTACATTACATTCCAGGGTTGTGAATTCGTGATAATATACCTACATCCCAAGCGTCTTCGAGTAATCACTAATCAGGGAACATAGGACGACCCGGAATATTTGATCTCGAGTGTATTATACGAACCATGATTGTACTGGAGCCAGTGTGCACTCAGGATTAATGTTTCCTTCCTCTGTCGATGAAAGTATCTGAAACAAACAAAGTTCCATTAATACTTAGGTCTTTGAATGTAAATACCTACCTCAGCGTAATCCCTGCCGGCGGAGAACTACTGCTAATTAGTTCGCGTTTTTTTCTTCTTTATCATAACCCAATTCTCTTTCCACTCTCCTCCCGCCCTAAGTCAGACTGATACGGTTCAGTCTATTCACAACGCAGTTCATGCGCCCTGTGCGTCCGCGTCACCCCAACCTAAATAACCCCTGTGGCGCGGAGATAATCCCATTAGCGGGTTATACTCCCACACAAAGTCCGACTAAGTAGTGAGGGCTAACCAGCCCTGATACAGTTCAAGTCATGTTTAAAAAAAAAAAAAAGCGGGCTGGTGTCCCGCATCTTGACGCCTAAGTAATTAAATACTCGTACCTATAACAACAACGAGCTATACGAAAATCTTATTAAAACTTTCGTGAGGCATATTTAATTATTGTATCTGTATTAAGCGGTTCAGTGACAAAGTTGCCGCGCCGGTGTACGGGTAGCAGTCCCTAATGAAAAGTTCCATACGAGTGCGAAACATGTCGGGCTGTTCTTGACAATTTCACGTGAGTGTAAAGTTGTAAACCGTTTCATACATTAAACTATACACCTATGAAAAATATTTATTGATTCAAACTTTATTGCACAATATTAGCAATACGTGAGTGTACCGCTTCATACAATAAACTATACGACCTATGAAAAATATTTATTTATTTAACTTTATTGCACAATCGCAATACAATCGGTAAAATGGAGGGGTTCAAAAAAACAAGTTCAGTCTAAAATATTCATACATCGATGTAATGAAGATTTTGGGTGGGAGTTTGGACGAGATAGTGTGATCGAGTTGGGAACACGAAATGGGAATGATCAAATAATGACCTTATACGCTTCCAGTGATTACACAAGTTGCCGTATCACATGTGTAAGGAATTTCACGGCATCTAGTAATTTGGCGGAATCTCTCTTCCGACCGCAATGCAGTGAAAACTGCGGTTATCTCGCCATGGAACGTATCGTTCGGGACTTTACATAATTTGTCATTACATGCTCTAAACTGTGGTCGTTTTGGCCGTAAGATCGTCTTAATTTTGCCAAAAAAGTGGTTTGGCATACTTACAATACTTTTTAGGGTTCCGTATCCAAAGGGTAAAAAACGGGACACTATTACTTAGACTCCGCTGTCCGTCTGTCTGTCTATCTGTCTGTCCGACTGTCACCAGGCTGTATCTCATGAACCGTGATAGCTAGAGATGAAGTGTTCACAGATGATGTATTTCTGTTGCCGTTATAAAACAAATACTAAAAACAGAAGGAACCCAAAAAAACTACGCTGAAACTAAATTATACGAAAAAGCATGATCGTAATCAGTTCTTATTTTCATGAAACAATCGCGGGTATAATACGGTGTTGATTAAAATTCACTCGTAAAACAGAAAATAATAGTTTAGCTTAATTTTAATTGCCCTAATCTTGTGTACAATGGACAGACAATGGCATGGCGCGAGCTTTTCTATTATTGCGTAAGGTGTTATGTTCTAGCTCTTCATTGAGTTAGTTATTCGGAAGTCATAGACAATAGATTAGAAACAGAAATTTAGGACTGTGGAGTTAAATGTGCTCAAACTTTGGTAGCTAAGAGAATTTTAGAATTATTTATTTATTGAAACCTTATTCTACTAAACTTCACTTTTCTTTGAAACCATTTAGAATATTCACACAAGTTTAATCCAATATGGGTCCGAATCTAAATACCTACATGACGAGAAAATAAATTAAGAAAGTAATCTTATATCTTTCTTATTCAATTAACTTCTTCAAATTTTCGTTAGTATTTTTTATTTTCGTTGTTGAGTTGATGCATTTTTATTCACGATCATGAGACTTAGGTTACTTAAGAGGCCTTATTCCTTTTAAATTTTATATTTTTCATATTATGACAAATCTATTTATAATTCCGACTGACTTTATGAAGTGAATAATACCTACTTTTCCCTGAGTTCTAGATAGTAACATAGCTATTTCATGCTTTCATTGCATGCAGTCGAAAATAAGTTGAAAAACCCCGTTTTCTGCGTCCATTTTTGAAATTCGAGTAGTTTTTGAAACAAAAATTATCACTGAAAAATTCAAACTGTAGGTTGCAAATTGCAATGGCTATGTTCTAAGTAGTAACATTGATAATATGTTAAGGAACAAGTTTGATAAAAGAGAAAAAATACTAAAACAATCAGCATTTTTGAACGGATAAGGAGCCTTCATGTGTTCGTGCGAATAAAAAGGAAATTAAAGCGCGGTGCGACGTCACGCTCGCTGATAGCGAGAATCTGACACACGAACACGATGTGACCATTTGCCTAATGCTTGTACACACCCTTACCATGAGTAAACGTGACCGTACTTCCTAGCGACATCGTAAACGATTTGAATGGAGAATAGTACAGAAATCTTAAAGTAAAACTTTTTTTTTTTCAAGTTTTCCACTACCCAAAGGTTGTAATGGAAGAGATCGCTCTTTATATAGCGATAAGACCGCCTGTTGTTTACCTCTAATTGTAATTTCTTGCATTGTATTTCTCTTGTATGTTTTATGAGGTGTGCAATAAAGAGTACTTGTATTGTATTGTAGTACAGGGCCCCTACCGGTTACTTTGTAGAACTACAATTCTTCATTGCATGTTTGAGAAATTAACAATTGTTATTAACATCCAAATATCCGGACATGCGAAAGAACTTTAGGCCAATCTGAATTGAAGACGCTTCGCTCGCCCGGTGAATTAGTTACACAGCAATGAAAACTATTATAGTTACATAAAATTGTATTAGAACGCAGTAAAGCGTAAAAGAAATGACCACAACTGGTGCAATGAAAGTAATTACTAGCTTTCATTACTGATAGTAATCGACCGCTAAAATGGATATTGTACGCTGTCCTATTGATATTGATTTCCATGATCAGTTTACGACAACATTATGATACGATAGAGAACAATATCACCATTGATGCGAAAAAAAAAATGCAACTACCTGGTGGTAATGACTGGTAGAGAATGTTTTATGGCATTAAGTCCGTGAAATGGCATGAAATATAATAATATCTGTACTCTTCATTAAACATATACCAATTACTCATTGAACTTCTAAAGAGCCCAAACTCGATCGATTGTTGGATTGTTTTAATCTTTTACAGAGTTCCCAGCAGACCAGCCCCTTGGTACCATCTTATTATATTGAGATCAAAAGTTAAGTAGGTATGCAACATTTAGCTCATTCGGTTGAAGATATCTGCTTCAAAATTGAGTTGCAAGATTCCACCCGAACAAACATACCTACTTACATACAAGTACTATTATCTATTCTGTGATACAAGTTTGTATAAAAATCAAGTAATGTGTGGACATTAAGAATGATTTAACACCATCCATGTATCTTTTGGTGCTAAATCAAGACGTCGAAATACTAAGAAGCTAATACTATGTTTAACTTATTTGGAGTTAACTATAGTTCAACACGCATACCAAGTATTTAATCGTGAACGTGATCAGTCTCCCATTCATCGCAATGCCACATTAGTGCGAATTTATTAGCAATAATGCACATGATACGATGTTATGCGCACGTTGGTTTACTGTTTATCAATTTATTACAGACTTTTTATGGTCTTCAGTCTGTGCTTTGAAAAGACCAATACTAAGTAATTAAGGCTTCTTATCCGTTCGAAAATGCTGATTGTTTTAGACATTTTTCTCTATGATCATCCATGTTTCTTTACACATTATCACTGTTACTACTTAGAACAAGGTTATTGCGATTTATTGGTATATATTTGAATTTTTCATTGATAATTTTTGTTTAAAAAACTAGTCGAAATTGACAAAATTCACGCTGAAACCCGTTTTTTTTTCAAATTATTTTCGATTGCACGCAATGAAAGAATGAAATAGCTAAAAGTATTATTCACTTTAAAAACTTGGTTGAAATTATCAATTTTTTTTTTATAAATAAGTATCGGACTACCTCACACAAATCGATCAAGTCCCAAATTAAGCTCAAGAAGGCTTGTGTTATGGGTACTAGACGACGATATATCTACTTATATAGATAAATATATACTTAAATACATATAACAAACATGACCCAAGCACAAATATTCGAGTTCATCACACAAATATTTGCCCTGGCCGGGATTCGAACCCGGGACCGCCGGCTCAGTAGGCAGGTGTCTACAAACCGAGCCAAACGCGTCGCCAAACTATACATATATGTATTTGTAATAATCTAAAAAAAAAAAGGAATAAGGCCTCTTTTAGATAATATCTACGACGGATTTAGTCTAATACTGCGAATTACTAAGAAGCTAATTGACTGAGTGAACGAAGCTTCTCTTCGCCAAAATGTCTTTCGTATGTACGGATGTAAGTATCGATTGAATTTCCGGTCGTTCTCGCCTCCCGACCACATTTTATAACCGATTTTCATGAAATTTTGTGAGTAGGTTAGATAGGTAATTAATCTTTATAATCTTTTTCGAGGGAAGAAATTTTGCCGAAACTGAAACAGATACGCTTTGCTTGGTCAGTTAAATCGATTCGGTTTATTTTCAATTCAAATTCAAAAATGTTTGTTTTGGTTTTCATTTTGTGGTTAGTTAATGAAAAGGTTGGAGCCTTCCTTTAAACATACATAATGCTTGTATCATAAAGTTCCCCTTTTCCTTTTTCATCCTCTCTTCCTTTTTTTATATGTTTAGAATTTATAGGTTACAGCTGCCGGCAAACTTTTAGAGCATAACCTTGACTGCGCAGTAGCCGATTTACGAACAAATGCGCAGATCCGCCATTTTTGTTCTGAAAGTTTGCCGGCAACTATACATAACTCTTAGTTTCAATTTACAGACATTCATTTTTACAATTGTATAATAGCACATTATAGTGCAATAAAATTGTGCATCGATGCCGACATTTACACGGCACTGTCAAGAGTGAATTTTACAAAAGTGGCTGGTATTACAGTTAAGTAATATGGTCAACAGTTAACAACCACTAACATGAATGAAGTGTGTTATTAAGTAATTATTTCCGCACACTTCTGCGTAATGGTACCACTGGCACTAAAGTTGCAATTATTCAACCGCTGACAAACATCAACATTATAAACGTCGTTAACGCTAGTGATTGACACTTGTAACGTCACATTTCTGTAATACACCTTTATTGCTATGTTTTATGTAATGTTATTAATAATCGTAGGTTATTATTAAGTACGCACTGTGATTTTAATGTCGAGTAAACATGACAACGTGTGAAAATGTGATCATTTGATCAAGCATTTATTCCCACGTAAAATTCATTA
Source organism: Apotomis capreana (assembly GCA_947623375.1). Taxonomy (NCBI): domain Eukaryota; kingdom Metazoa; phylum Arthropoda; class Insecta; order Lepidoptera; family Tortricidae; genus Apotomis; species Apotomis capreana. The sequence continues at coordinate 9,841,927 of OX392520.1, forward strand.
TAAATTTATTTAGAGGGATTTTGTTTTTTATTTTTTTATTAAGAAAACCAACTTTGTTTATGACTTGGTTTTAAGTGTATACGTGATAAGTGGTAGTTATTTTTTTATTTCCATTTAAATATGTAAGTAATTGAATAAGCGGTACCTAATAGTATCTTTCAGTAACACCTTTTCTGAATATTGTTTCATAACTTTTTAAATTACCTAATTGATTAACAAACTAACCGATTAACTGGTTGTACATAAAACATAACGAATACAAAAGAACAAGTTACGAATGGTTGGTTAATCCCTTTTAGTTTATTTTAGGAACATGTATTTAATTTAATTATGTTGTTCAGAAAATTTGATAAGTATAAAAAGTTCTCTCAATTCATTATGTTGATATAAATGAACATCTCTTAAAGTATTGGCATCTAATTTGTTAGCACCATAAATAAATATCGAAAAAACTTTAAGCTTATTTTCGACTACCTTCTATCTATATCTAAGATCTATTTAGTTCTTCTTGCTAACTTATCTCCGCTACAGGAAACAGCTTATTACGAGAACTATTTAGTTTACGCAACTTATTCCGTGCTCGTACGCACTTACATTATGCTCCTATGTAAACAAAAACAAGTTTTGCCGTTTTTTATCCCTAATCCGGGCATTAGCAGCAGCGAATTGATTTTCCGGCTAATTTACCGTCTCCATACATAATCGGAAGCATCAGCTCACATAAGCGGAAGTTGTGTAAATCTGCGAAGTATATACGCAGAAACGTGTTAATTTTTAAAACTAGTTATCCAACTAGTTAAAAGAGATTTTCTTTTTGGCCGTTACCTATGCCTGCTGCATGTCTAATATGAGATATTCTAGTAACATCTACCAAATGTCCGAAAATGTCATGTAAATATTGTTATTTCTTTTTAAATAATGTGGCCACATTTAATCAGAGCAATTAACACGAAGACATGGTTACCTATAGCCCAACTGAGTGTTTTTCAGCCCACGCTATATTGCGAATTTGAAGATGAATTTTAGTGGCAGGTACTCATTTATTTCGTCACAGATGTTGAAAACCAGCGAATTTCACTAAACAAAGAGGAAACAGGACTAAAGATTACGCAAATATCAAGTATTTTTTTGCAAAATAAAGCCAAAACTATCCACAGTGATGAAAGTCAAGTTTTTTCAATAGGATTCAGTATTTATTTCGCAAGAAGAACGAAGGATGCAGCAGCATTCCTGTAAACAACGTTTTGAATTTGGTTGATGACAACTCGTTGACAAATCGCTACTGACGTTTTATAATGCAAATATATGACGTATGCACATTATTGCCATATGAAAGCTGTTTGTAGTGCTACTGTCCCTGGACAAGACCGACGCTTGCTAGGCTATAGATAGTGTGTATAATATGTATTCCATAATTATTCTACTGTAGCAACATTGTATTACACTTGTTGACTGCATACGAGTATGTTTCAACTCGATTTTGTCTCGACTGGTTACTACATATATGTATTATTTTATACATTAATAAATAAATAAATATCGGACAACCTCACACAAATCAACCTAAGCCCACAGGAAGCTCTAGTTAGCTTGTGTTATGGGCACTAGACGATGATATACATACTTATATAGATAAATACATACTTAAATACAAATAACATCCATAACCTAGGCACCAATATTCGAGTTCATCACACAAATATTTGTTCTTGCCGGGATTCGAACCCAGGACCGTCGGCTCAGTAGGCAGTTGCTTTTACCACTGCGCCAACCGCGTCGTCGAGAAGTATAAAAAAATATATAATTACAATTATTTATCGCTAACCAATCTTTTACATGATATTAAGTGACTACCTACCCAAATTCCATTTAACTGCAAATATGAGGGCCCAAGCTATATTTCAGCATTATCTTAAATTGATCTCTGAGGAAAACTCATAACCGATGTCCGTTTTTGTAATACACTTTACTATACGCTCTATTACTTAACTTGGAAATTATACACAAACGAATTCCAAATAATTGTTTACCAATTCTGCTATTACATGATTTATGCGATACTAACACGCAACATGGAGCCATAAAAACGTCTCGATGTTACCATTAAATAACACAATTCCGGGTAGAACATAAATCTGACTGGTATAGCAAATCATGGATTCACTTCAGTGCGTAAAAATTTGGTATTTTTTTTTATTTACTGTCCAGGAAGCATATTAAGCATTCCAGTGAAGGTGAAGAAATTTCACTTTTCTTCTGGTACAGCTACGGTATAACATTGCGTAATTTTAGATTACAAATACGTAAATAAATAAATAAATATTAAGGGACAATCATACACAAATCGACCTAGTCCCAAACTAAGCAAAGCTTGTACTATGGGTACTAGACGACGATATACATAATATATAAATACATAATTATATAGATAACATCCATGACCCAAGAACAAATATTTGCACAAATATTTGCCCCGGCCGGGATTCGAACCCGGGACCGCCGACTCAGTAGGCAGGTGTCTACAAACCGAGCCAAACGCGTCGTCAAATCTGTAATCAGTAATGTACTTAAGGGTCCTTATTCCTTAAAAATGCTGATTGTTTTAGACATTTTTCTCTATGATCAGACACGTTTCTTAACATATTATCAGTGTCACTACTTAGAACATGATCATTGTGATTTATTGGTATAGGTATATTTGAAACCTACGCTTTGAATTTTTCATTGATAATTTTTGTTTCAAAAACTACTCCAAATTGACAAAATTCACGCAGAAAACTATTTTTTTCAACTTATTTTCGACTGCACGCAATAAAACCATGAAATAGCTATTTACTTTCTAGAACTGAGGGAAAACTATTTATTCACTTCAAAAAGTTGGTTGAAATTACCAATATATTTGTCATAAATTCATAATATGAAAATATAATTTTTAAAATGAATAAGGCCTCTTTATTGTATTATCTTTATCGACGTTCCGATCTATTTTGAATGATAGGTATCCTTTACAAGGGAGTCATGTCGCTAAATAAAGTTGACCGAGCGAGCGAGACGTCTCCATTCCAACTTGGCCGTAAATAATTTCGTGTGTCCGGATGTTTGGATGTCCGTTGTCCGGCTGGTCTTGCGTATAGGTCGCATTTTTCAACAGATTCTCGTGAAATATGTGAGTAGATTCGATAATGATACAGACTGTCGATTTAGTTTTCCGAAACTTTTCAAAATGGCGGAGACAAATATGGGATTGAAAACATTAAAAATTACAGATTTCAGCCATTTTCAAATATACTCGCGAGGTCTACTGGTCTACGCGAGCCGCTATAGTTTACTATTTAGTTAAAATTATAAATTTACATTTTAAGAGGCCTTATTCCTTTTCAATTTTTTCTTTTTTCGTATTATGACAAATATATTGATAATTTAAACCAACTTTTTAAAGTGAATTCCCTGAGTTCCCTGAGTTCTAAAAAGTAACAAAACTATTTAATGCTTTCGTTAATTGCGTGCAGTCAAAATTAAGTTGAAAAAAAAAACAGTTTTCTGCGTACATTTTGTCAATTTCGAGTAGTTTTTGAAACAAAAATTATATTATCAATGAAAAATTCAAACTGTAGGTTTCAAATAAATACCCATAAATCTCAATAGCCCCCTGTTCTGAGTGTAACATTGAAAATATGTAAAGAAACATGTCTGATCAAAAAACAATCAGCATTTTTTAACGGATAAGGCGCCTTAATGTAATCGTGTCGCAAGAAAACGAGCAAAACAATGGTAAATGCCACTAAATAACATTATTTTAACGCTTACGTCCAAGCACATGCCAAGACGTCTCATCTCCGCGACGACCGCGACCATCCTATCCACTTGCGTCTCTCTTCCATAAAAGACCTAAGATTACACGTAGTTTTTGCCGCCACATTCCTATGACTTAATAGTTACGCTAAGTATTTTCTAGTTTTTTAGATTGACTGATAATTTAGCGTCAATTACTTTAAGCGGAGAGAGATTGGAGGTTGGCTTGCGGTGGGGCCGCTTATGTGAGGTGTCGTGTTTGGTTGGACAATTGAATTGTTGCAAGTGTTATCGTTAATAATAACAATGAGATGCCCTCGAGTTCCACGAGAATTATACGATGGTTCCATATTGGGTTGCATAAATTTTTAAGCCATAATGTCGGTCCGCATAACCACTTTTGTCATAATAGTTCCTGCGCATAAGGTGTATAGTCATTAATTGATCCGCATAAATTTTATGATCATAATGTTTTTACGTATAAGTAAGGAATGTCATATAATTTTGGAGCATATCAACCTGAATCATAATCATTAAACGTCATAATGTTCTTATGCATATCGTGCATTGGCGCATAATACTGAAGAACATAAATATCACGCTCCTAATTTTTTATTTCAACATCAGCCTGCTTTTCTGGTATCAGTTCATTTCTGAGGGGGTCGCAGTTCTTTCAAACCTAACCTAACCTACTTTTCTGGCCGATGTTCGTATTTGTAGGTTCACAATTCTAACCTAACCTAACCTACAACAAAGAGGTCAGTGTGGAGAAGGATTTCTTAATGCGAGGGGCTTCGCCCCCCGAGCCCCCCTTGTGGGGGGCTTCGCCCCCCCGTCCCCCCTTTAGGTTTTTGTGCTCATGTAACTTTTGTATCATTATTTCAAATGTTATAAAGTATTATGATTGGTACATGTGAGATCCCTTAAAGGGATAAGTTCGCCTTTGTACATGCTTATTCCTTTGTAATGTGTTTTTCTTGTTTTTATGTACAATAAAGTGTTTACATACATACATACATACATAACATATACTATATAATTTCTATTGCCATTAGGTAATTATGAAAACCATAATTTATGCGTTGCTCTTATTCGTACTATCAATTATTATGACATTCAATAATATTACTTGAAATTTTGTACCATACTAAATTATGCTTATGAAAAGCCTGCCAAACAACAATTATGACATATAAAATGTTATGCAAATAATAATTTATGACAAGGAACATGTATGAGGAAAGCCATTATGCGAAATGAGTTATGACAATCAGATTTATGACAAGAATTTTTATTCCACTAGAGGTGATCCCTTATACGATATCTCCAATTCACCTTTCAGCCTTAATATGGCCGAAATATAATATTACATAGGTTAATATTACGCATACTTTTTCGCCGAACGTCTTTCGCATATTTGGTTCCGCCGATTATTAATTTTGCCGAATCATCATTTGGCTGAATTGATATACGCATAATCTAATAATCTTGTATTGCCAAAATGTAGTTAGCTGTAAATTCAAATCAAATCATTTTATTGCAATTCATCGACCATTGACTGCTGTCATAAATATAGGTTAGAATAGGTTACTCAGATATGCATCCCCGAACAAAAGATAACTACTGCTAGAAAACCAGACAGGTTCAAAAACTTATTTTTCTGTTCAGCAGTTGTCTTTTGAATGCGCCTTGAAAAGTTATGCATAAAGATGATTTTATGAGAAGATGATTCGGTATATGAACATTTATGCCTATAACCCATTTTATGCCTATTATGTGATATAGAATTATGTCAATAAACTTATGCTTAAACAAGGGGAACCCAAATAGAAACACCGAAGCAGTAGTCCGTTCGAATTCCAGCAAAGGTAAGTGATATGCACGCTTGTCTGTGTTAATCAACTTATATTTGTTCTTGAGTCTTAGATTCCAATTTGTATTGTATAGTATTTTAACGTCTTTTGGTGATGCACTTGTAATGATTAACATTATTTGCCATCTCCTACGGCAATGCGACCATTGCACCGGTCGCGTGAGTTGATCCATTATGCCGTATTGCACATGATACAGCGATATGACTTACTCTGATAACAACACTAAGCTGATTCTGATACAACTTGAGTGTTAGATAGCGGATAATTAACACGGTTAGCTTAGTAGCAGAATCTTAGGAACAGGCTCGATAAAATTAAAATGAGTAGCTGTGGCGACGCATCCACACAACCCGATTCCCACCGGTTTGCCTACTTCAGGACGATTGAGCACCATTTCCTATAGCTGCTGAAAAAAGTAAACGAGATCGACTCCGGCTTGCTTTGAGTTTTTGATTGACGCCACGTGACAGAGGAGTAAATTGGAGCCAGTAAATATTAGATTTTTTTAAAAAGGCAAGTACGACAACGAGGCGAGCACACATCATATCGAAAAGTACAGATGTTAATACCAGTAACGTCATAATTATAAAAACGGTTTGAACTCACGTAAACATTGTCAGGAACGGCCCGACATGTTTCGAACTCATATGGAGCTCTTCATCAGGGGCAGCTATTCGTGCTGCTACTCGACTCACGGCCATGTGTGCGTAGTATCATCAGTGGGTGATAGTGAAAATGCAGTGTCAGTCCGACCAGTAGTGACAGTACATGAGCACTTCCCTCCTCCCGCCATGAGTCACGTTCGTAGCACGGATGAAGAGCTCCATATGAGTTCGAAACATGTCAGGCCGTTACTACCACGCTACTAGGTTAGGTAGTTGGCAAAAGTAAGATGGAGGTAGTATATCTGTACTTTTCGACATTTCGATATGTTGACGCACTTGCCTCGACAGATCTTAGTGTCCCACTTTTGCGCTCCTAATTGTAATCTTCTCTCTCTCTTTAAGCCACTTTGAGTTACTTACGTAATTGTAATCGAATGATTTCGCCACACATGAACCAAATCGGTAATTTACCACCCACATGGTATGTGATCTTTCTCATTATGCCACAAGAGCTATTATATCACATATACATTAAACATATCGGCTTAAACGTCGTCTGTCATGAATTCATGATACGTTGAGATCTGAGTCATTTTTATTGCAGTTTTATGCCAAGCGGTTTAATAAACATGAAACCCAATTATTTTAATCAGAATCATTTCTTTGTATCAATCAAAGTGTTGGTTATCCAAAGAAACGCAGTGACTGTAGCTAGGTATAAAGGTTTTTTTGTAGCTATAAAGCTGGAAATTGAAAACAAGTATACGATGAACGCACAAGGACACGTAAATAATAAATAATAAGTATTCAATATTAAGTGACAAAAGTACGAGTAAATACTTAGCCTATTACACTAGTTTTAGTTGTTTACCTAGTTTATTTTACTAAATATCTGCAATCTACCTCCAGGTACAATTTTATAAAATTGCGAAGGTGCTTTATCATTTATCAAAATTTGAGATTTTGTTAATTTTAACGCAAAATGCTTGTGATTTTGAGTAGTAAGATATTTGTTTATATGCTATCGCATTATAAACCTGTCTATTAAAAACCTGGACAGGTGCGAGCTGGACTCGCGCGCCGAGGGTTCCATACAAAGAACGAAAACACTGGATATGTAGTATATTGCTCTAACGAAAAGATAAATACTTATACTGAAGAACAAACTTAACTATGCCGTTGGACAACTGTTGTCGGAGCTAGTTTATCAACTGCAATAAGAATATTTATTTTAATGTAACTTAAAATGTATGGTTTTAGGGCGTTTTTATTTACTTGTGCTACATGATGTTCCTTCTTGCCAAATTTCAAGATTCTAGGACAACGGGAAGAACCGAATAGATAGCTTATGATTCCCTTGTATCTTTTGGATCGTATATTTTGATTGCGTTGACGTACAAGTTTTTTTCACGGCTGCAAGAGGTAGCAGACCTGAGTATTTTATATTAATATCAGCTCGGTCACCTCCACGAGTTCTTGAGAAAATTGGTTTGACAGAGGTAGTCCCTCTAAGTGATCCTATAAGGGTTCCCTTTTCGTCGATTCCGTTACGGAACACTATAAAGACTTAAGTTATGCATTATATACTAATCTAACTTTCATAAAAACAAATTAGGTATTTCATAATATCGTGTGGATTTAATTGACTTGTCTTATTCGTCATGGTGTACCGTTCATCTCAGTTTGACTGACGCAGCATGCAATTTATAGCCACGCCCAAGATGCCGGGGTAGCTAACGATGGCAAGCGTTCATTAATGTTCTGCATCGATGAAAACAAAAGAGAGAAAGAGTAAGTCCCATAAATTTGGAAAAGGCGCGAGTGTGGTAATAAATCTCATTAGTTTTAATCCGTTCAAAAATGCTGATTGTTTGAGACATTTTTCTCTATGATCAAAAGATCTTTCTTAACTTATTATGATGTTACTACTAGAACAGGGCCATTGCAATTTATTGATATATTTTTGAAACCTACTGTTTGAATTTTTCATTTATAATTTTTGTTTCGAAAACTACTCGAATACGACAAAATCAATACCTATACTTTCCAGTTCCAGATCTATCTATCTATCTATACATATAATAAAGCTAAAGAGGGTCGAAAGTCTGTACATGGAAGAGATTCGAAAAACAGTTGGCGGGGGATACTTAGAATCGATAACAGAACACGTTTCAACAGTTTTTAGAATTTTGTCTGTTTATCTGTTTGTCTGTCCGCTGAACGGATTTTGATGAATACTTCTTTTAACTGTCGATTAAATTTCCGGCCATATTATAAGCTATCAAAATTTTACCAATAAAAGGGGGGGTGTAGCCATTACACTCGATTGAGTTAAATTTGGACCTGAATCTTATGGCGCTACTTAGGAAAGAGGTGCAAACTTTTTTACTGACACAGACCGATTTCCACGCGTGCGGAGCCGCGGGCAAAGCTAGTAAATATATAAAGAAGCGTGAGTTCCGTGTACATATTTTTATGTTTCGTTTGTAATTAGGTGTGGAATAAATAATTTGGACTAAAGGCAAACAACGTACAGTCGAGTTCACTTACATCTACACACTTTCGAGAACAAAAATATCTGAACACGACTTTATGCTCCTGAAAATAGGGTCGTGTTCAGATATTTTTGTTCTCGAAAGTGTGTAGATGTAAGTGAACTCGACTGTACTGAAAATATGATAAAATCAACACGCAAAGTTTAGTTTAAATGTCCGTTCTTCATTCGATTAGTTCTAAACACGCGCACGCGTTGTATACGTTGTAGTTAAAGTTAAAAGTACAAAATTTCTATTAAATACTATAAATTGCTTCTAGATTTTACTTATTTATTTTATTATTTTTCACTTTGATGACAAATTTATTTTATCCTTAGAACTTAATTTATATTAAATTATTTAATTAGCCGATCACGATTGACGAGTTTTTTATTTTATTTTTGAAACCTAAGATAGGTGGTGTTATTTCTAAATATAGGTAAGATTTAAAAAAACACGTTAAATTCAAGTTTTTGAAGACATGTAATATTTTTATAGGAATTGAAAAATAAAATCCTCCAAATGTATTATCGGACGCTAAGTTTATCAAATTGAACCAGATTTAAAAAAGAAAAAAAAACCGGGTTATTTTGCGGACTAAAATCTCGAATAAAAAAAATTAAACAATTAAGTATAAACTTAAAACAAATAAAATACACATTTAACACTCACCGTTAAAAACACTTTTATAATCCACAATTAAAACACACACAGAACGCACGCGATTTAAAAAAGTAATCAATTTGTCTATGCGCGGGCAGTTTCTACGCATGCGCTGTAGCGACTGAGGAACCGGCGCGAATGGTAAAAAAGCTTTAGGAAAATGTTGTGAAGGGATAGTTCTGTTTAGAATGAAATTGAGAGTTGCACGCTTGACTTAGGTAACAGTTAACACAAGCTTAATCTAGTAGCTAGGTTTTCAAACCTAGATTTTTATTGCACTAGGAGGTACCTGAAACTTCGTCCTCGTTTTTTTTTTCTTTACACTAGTCGGGTAAGTAATATCTATAACCATCTTTGGATGTCCAGGTATCTCGATATTAAAATTGGTTAAAATTCGTCCAGCTGTTTCGGCGTGATGAGAGGGCAAAGAAAATGTATGCCATCAGATGGCGCTAGACTGGTGAGACTACAATAGAAAAGGCGATCCTGCATCTTTCTTGAGAATTTTTTCTTGAAACCCTTCCCCATAATTGATTTCAATACAAATCTAGGTTTTTACAATATGTCTATTGTCTACCTAATATAGTATAATTGCTTGCAACTTCTATAATTGACTTAACTCGCACTAGTACAATCAGGAAACTAGCTTGCGTGGATGTATCTTATTGGAAGTTTCTCACATTAACATGTAATGTAATAAATTGAATACTGACACATTTTTCATTTCTTCTCTCGCGTATAGGGCACCGTGAGAGATGGCATTAAAATTTTCGCCTACTTTCAGGCGACCACTAGTTTCAATCGCCGGTCTTGAGACTAATTCATTGTTAGGTAAAATGGAAATCAGCGTGATCCCTTAAGCAATCTGTCTTATTAGCAGTTTGGCGAGTTGCATGCAGTTCTGTACACATTTTTTGAGGAAAAATAAAGATAGTATTTTCAGATGGTGATAGTTCAGGATGGCCTAGTTTAGTTTCTAGCGGAGCCTTGTTAAAAATGTATGAAACATGGAATATCTCTTTTTTTTGTATGTTAATTTTTTTTATTAAACCATTGATACAAAGACCATAGCTCGAAGAAAAATAAGGTGTTAGTAAAGCGTTTCAAATAAATAATGCAAAGATCGACACACAAAGCATAAGGAAAAATTCGAAAGGTTGCCTGGGCATTACGGTGGCGGAGAGATAACGCGCTGGACCGGCAATCCAGAGGTTCCGGGTTCGAATCCCGGTCTCTTCCACCAGGTTACGCATTTCAATTTTCCTTCGAGCTTTTGCACCTTATTTAATATAAGAATTGACAGTGGCAGTGGGCGGGGCACATTGCTCGTAGAATCGATGGCCGTTGGGGCAGAAAGGTTCTTGAGTGGCGACCGCGGACTGGAAGACGCAGCGTTGGAAGGCCTCCAACAAGGTAGACCGACGACCTGTTTAAGATCGCGAATAGAAATGAGGGCGGCGCAAGATCGATCGTTGTGGAGAACTTTGGGGGAGGCCTTTGTCCAGCAGTGGACGTCTACAGGCTGATATGATGATGATGAATATAAGAATTATGCTGTGTTACTTGTGGCTTAGCTGTTTTTGTGAATGACAATTTATCTCAGCTTGTACTTACTTGTATCTAATATGAACATGCGTGTAAAAAGTAAGGTGAACGCACCGCATCAGGTCCTAGGTAGGGCTGCTTTCGCTTTCAACCTGCCGATCTGCCTGCATGTCTAGGCTTACGGTATGGATTACATATGCATGGATTTCTCTTTACGTTTAATATCTATATTAAGACTAGATTGACTTTAAGACAGGGCCTACGATGGTTGCGTTTATCACGTGATAAATAAGTGACAAAGCATCTGTCACTCACACTCGCATTTTGTTAAAACGTGACGGATGCTTTGCCACTTATTTATCGCGTGATTAAAGCAACCGTTATAGGCCTGCAGGTACAACAGTTAGGTAGCATCGTTTCCTTTGATCATAGCAGAAAGCACAGAATTAAAAGCAATATGGTGTTTCTCACTGTGGAAACAATACAGGTTAACCCAAAAAGCGCTTCTTTATTCTATTTTTTACTAGCAACCCGCCCCGGATTCGCGCGGGTGTAATGATAAATTAATGCATTTATTATACATGTAAACCTTCCTCTTGAATCACTCTGTCTATTAAAAAAAACGCATCAAAATCCGTTGCGTAGTTTTAAAGATCTAAGCATACATAGGGACAGACAGCAGGTAGTGACTTTGTTTTATACTATGTAGTAAGTAAGTAGATTGTGAACCCGTTTTTTTCGACTGCTGGGCAAAGGCGTCTTCACAAATTTCCCTATTCTGAGCGGTTTCTGGCTATTCCCTGTCCCTGAAAAGAGTCTAGTTCATCTTGTGATCGCATATTGTGGTCTGCCGCTCCATTATAAGCTTCTGGATTTCCAATCTATGGTGATATTGATATTTTTATAAAAAATGACACAAAGGTAAATTAAGAAAGAAAAATTAAATGCGATCTACTACAATCTAAGCAGGATTTGAACCTGCGACCTCTACGTTTCCGGCGTATTGCTCTTCCAACTGAGCTATTAGATCGTTACATCAATCACACCAAATCTTTCATTCAATAATTAATACGCTACTGGAGCGCCCTCTGCGTCATATGTGTATGAAATGCTTATGCGCATTAGCCAATTTAGCCATACCCTAGTACGTGCGCTTTACATGCTAAAAATAAAATGTGGTATTTCCACATAAAAAATAGAATCCATCAAAAGATTCCATAAAGATATTGATATTGTTATGTTTATAATGAAGCGAAAAATTGAAAGATTCGAATTTCCAACGGCTCTCCGGGCTAACACGATGCCACCCTAAGGCATGCAGCCATGCAAGAAGCAACTGGTTGAAAAATTCAATTGCTCGCGCATCAGTTTCAGTGGTCCATGTGAAAAACCTCTTCATCAATCATCATCATCATCATTTCAGCCATATGACTTCCATTGCTGGACACAGGCCTCCTCAATAGACTTCCACATGAGCCGAATACCAGCGACCCGCATCCAGCGAGTCCCCGCAACTCTAACCAGGTCGTCCGCCCACCTTGTGGGTGACGTCTACAGTGCGCTGGCCGGTACGTGGTCTCCACTCGAGAACCTATCTGCCCCAACGGCCATCGGTTCTTTGAGCTACGTGCCCCGTCCATTGCCACTTCAGCTTGCTTACCCGGTTTGCTATGTCGATTATGACCTTGGTTCGTCTACGAATCTCCTCATCTCTGATTCGATCTCGTTGAGAAATCCCGAGCATAGTTTTTTTCCATAGCTCGCTGAGTAAATCTGAGCTTCCTTAAAAGGCCCATAGTTAGAGACGTCGAGGCTCCGTAGGTCATCACTAATACGCACTGGTTGAAGACTCGTCTTCAAGCACTGAGGTATTTTGGACGGGAAGACACTTCGCAGTTTCCCGCACGCTGCGCTTAATGTCAAAATTAGTGAGAAATTTCTTATCTAAAATAGGCAATCGGTATTATCTCACCTAACAACAGCCACCCAACCAGTGTGACGATGAACCGGGCGGTAGAGCACGCTTATCTAACACTCTATGGATACTATATCTGAAATAAAGAATTTATTATTATTATTATTATCTAGGTAGAGCAGGAACCACACTCTCGTCTTGAAGAAATGCAAGGAAAAAGTTTGACGGAAAAGTGTATAATTTATAGCGAGTCGGTGGTAAGTATATCAATAAGGTAGTTAAGTAATCGTACATTACATACCTAGGGCGGTAAATAGCGAATGTTCGAGATCACAGGTGCTTGTGGACCGATTCGGCTTAACCTTACCGAAGGTGAGGGCCATAAATATGTGATCTGAGGTTTTACTAATTATCACCCGCGGTTTGTCTAAAGTATTACGTCTTAGCTGGGCCAGGAAGCGAGATTATCTCCCCGCTTATAGCGGGAAGTAAATCCAACTTTCATTCTAGGTTGATATTAATATAATTTACAATTAAATTAGGATGAGGACTTCACTGACTGGACTTTGGTATCTGTATTGTTTAGGGAGTGTAATTTTGGCGCCATTTGCAATGCACGTTCTGCCCTATTATGAGAAAATTATGTCGACCTTACCCAGACAGCTTTCATTATCTCCTTATCACACTGAAATTAAATTATAATGACCAACGTTAAATTACCGTACCTTAATAACGATTTTAATTACGAAATTGCCTCGGTTTCATCCGAGGGCTGAACGGATCATTTTCCGAGCAGCGAAAGCGTGTGGGAACTTAATGCAGGTACCTGATCTGACGGCTCAGATGATATAAAGTACAGTTAGCCTTGTAACTAATTAGTGGGTGAAAATGATGTATTTTTCATTCATTGCCGTTTCAGTTCCGAATCCAACTCAATAACCTTAAATAAATACCTATACTGTGCATATCGTTGTCTAATGCCTGTCCCATAAGCCTATTAGAGCTTTAATTCAGTGAATAAAGGATTTTGACCTTACAAACGGTCCGGTAGTTTTGAATTTTTGATATGTTGTCTAGGATGGTTAGTCAGTGCTTAAAATGCAAAATGCACAATTCCCCCCCCTCCGCGCCCGCCGGCTTATTGAAAAAACCGGCACTCTCTTCATATTTTTGCTCATATCTTCCTTTAAGAGCATTTTAGCTAGAAGAAAGCTTCGACAATGTTATAGAGAGTTAAATTTACTACATTTTCCATTTTATATTTTGTTTCTAGGACAGATAGTTACGGAGATATGCACATTTAAAAAAACTTAAGAAATTGCAATTTCCAACTCAAAAACAAACTTCTGGATTATATCTTCGTTTAGGAGCATTTTAGCTAGAACAGTGCTTGGGCAATTGTGTAGAAAATTAAATTTACTATAATTTACATTTCAAATTTTGTTTCTAGGACAGATAATTACGGAGATATGTAAAAAATAAAGTCACATTTTCCGAAAATGTATGTAAAAATGGACATGAGTTTTATAAGCAATTATATTCCCTACATGTTTTAATTTGTCCTAGACTAGTCCATAACTGAATGACAGCGTTCTAAACCAAGAATTTTGAGAAATTTTCGGAAAATTCGACTTTTCCTGTTTTTTAAATGTGCATATCTCCGTAACTAACCGTCCTTGAAACAAAATTTGAAGTGTAAATTATAGTAAATTTAATTCTCTACAACATTGCCCAAGCTTTGTTGTAGCTAAAATGCTCCTAAACGAAGATATAATCCAGAAGTTTGTTTTTCAGTAGGAAATTGCGATTTTTTACGTTTTTTTAGATGTGAATATCTCCGTAACTATCTGTCTTAGAAAAAAAATATAAACTGGAGAATGTAGTAAATTTAACTCTCTATAACATTGTCGAAGCTTTCTTCTAGCTAAAATGCTCCTAAAGGAAGATATGAGCAAAAATATGAAGAGAGTGCCGGTTTTTTCAAAATGGCGTCGGGCGCGGAGGGGGGGGAATTGTGCATTTTGCATTTTAAGCACTGACTAACCATCCTAGACAACATATCAAAAATTCAAAACTACCGGACCGTTTGTAAGGTCACACATAGTACTTTAGTCTCTATTCACCGTATTACTTAACCTACTTTGAGATTAGGTCGATTTCTGTGACATTGTTCGATATTTATTTTAGTCGCTGTACAGATTTCAGTAATTTCGATACAACATTAATCGTTAATGTAGAACTTTACAGCCCAAGTAACAATAGATTAGTGTAGGTTTGCTTTATAAAAAGTCTATGTTTATGATTTCAGAAGAAACCCGTTTTTGGCATGCTCGAATAAAAATACTCAGCAACATGCCAGTGCGTGTCGGTACATCGATGTGCGTTGTTACTTGAGGCTCCTTATCCGTTCAAAAATGCTGATTGTTTTAGTCATTTTTCTCTATGATCAAACATATGATTCTTAACATATTATCAATGTAACTGCCTGGAACAGGGCCATTGCGATTTATTGGTAGGTATATATTTGAAACCTACAGTTTGAATTTTTCATTGATAATTTTTGTTTCAAAAACTACAACTATTTGTGAGTTCCTGTAATTGGCTTTGCGCTTCTATTTAAGTTTCTATGTTTAGTGCATTAGCTGTTGGTTCTCCTAAATAAATAAATATGAACGGCGTCGAACTCCACTTCATCACACCCATTTCGGCGTGACCAACAATATAACCGGCGTCATCTGACTTCCGACACTTTCTGCCAAACCAGTTTATTAACCAGCTAATTACCCGCCAGTTGTTCCCACGAAACTTATAAACAATGTTGCGTAATGGAGCTATAAAATTTGTGGGTCTAAGTGAGTTTGACGGCGTGTCATGTTTTGGCGGTTTGTATGGCGCCATGATCTGGTTCTCTGATCTGGTTTGTATAACATATACCTACAGTTGATGCGCGTGCGCGGCGTGCGTAGTGGAAAATATATCATTTACGAAAGGCCCTCAGGGCACAGCTCCGATTTGTGTGCTCACCCGTGGCAAGGGGGATTCACTCCGCGCCGCGTGTCACGGAATATACCTACAAATTTCGGGCCACACCTGTGACGTGACCCCTCCCACCAATCATAATTTTTATATTTTTAAGATTATTTATTATTTTTAACCAACTTCAAACTCAGTCAGTTTTCGTCTGTATTGAATCTTTTTGTACGTATGTTCACCGAATTTATCCGTGAAATGTAAACCGATTTTGATGATACTGGTTCTAATTGCTCATCAAAACTAAACGGAATGCGAAAACTGCACATAATATGTACCTTAACCGAATCCTGAGTAGACCCTTTTCAGGGTCCATCATCATAAAGATCAGGTCAGCCTCATCTTATATAGGACGTATTGAATTAAATGTTTAATAAAAGTGTGTGTACAGCAAGTACATTAAAATTACCGAGACGTAGTTTCTGTTCTGTTGGTGTAGGCAACCCTAGGAGTATAATACGCTCCACAACGTGCTACACTCCGCGCCGCGAAACGACGATGCACGTCATTCAAAATTACCAATCAGATACAAGTAGGTTAATTCCTTTGCAAAAGCGGCAAATAACATAGAATGCGCCTTCTGATGTCTTTAATCTGTGCCCGTGGTCGGGGCCTCCAGACATAATTTGGTACTGCGCCATTTAGGGCTAGCTATACCAATGGTTAGAGAATCAGAGAAAGGTTGCCTGTTCATAGAAGCGGAGCGGAGAAGTGTAAATCGACCTAGCACATTTCACGGATTTAAATGGTCTTCTTTCGGGCTTCACAAAAACGCAGCCTGTGGTTAGTTATTTTTTTCTGCTCCCTTTCAGTGGACTGGCAGCCTGAGGGCCAGGGCATACCATAGAACCAACGGCTGCTGAGGCTCACAGGTCTTCAATGATGACCACGCAAAGGTGGACGAATGACGATGATTGATGAAGGTCCCTGAAGGACGCAGAATGCGAGCGGCCTAGGATCGGTCATGGAGGGCGGCGTTCTTGGGGGACGGGGAGGCCTCTTTGAGTGGTGGCTGTTTTTGGCAGATGCTGAGAATGAAAGGATACATACGAACATTGCGAGTAAAATGTAAGCTTGTAGGCTTGTAGGGTTTCCAAAATCGATTGAAATCTGAGCTTTGCAATGGATATGTCATACAGCATAATTCCTCCAAGTACCTTTGTTTACCATAAATAGTCCATTTAAGAACCAAAAAATATGTTATCAAATCTCGGAAGTATGTAGATTTAAACCTACTACTAATTATCGCATCGAAATGAAACTTTGCATGTATATGTAGCTCACATGACAATACCATAATTTGATATCTTGCCTTGGAGCTAGTCTTACGATGGAGTCGGAGGAACTCCTAAACAGCACAAAATCGTGCCCTTTTATTGGCAATGTACATCATACTTTTAATTTAATCATCTTTTTATATTTTTTTAATAGTATTTTTTAATTACTCAATAACAACAAGTCTTGAATTGAGGACTTCATATTTATATTGCCAAGAAAAGGGTTAATGACCTTGATTAACGTTTGTGTAAGAAAGTACAATCAGTAATAAAAGCATGTCCCAAAAAAAATACGTTTATGACAAAAACTTATTACACTCGTGTTACCTACCAGCTTCTTTCAAATCAAATGAATATAACTTAAAATACTTACAATAAAACTATAGGTACTAAAAATTACACTAAACTCGAACATAATAAACTTAAACTAAATCTAAAAATGGCTCCTGCGGCATAGTGCCAAAGATGCTGGCGGCATTTCCTCGCTGAATGCTGAATCGCCAAACTGATTCTTTGAGCGAGGAAACCGCCAGCTCTCCGGTCACCGGTAACATCAATTAGCCTCTTCGAAATATCGCACCCTTGGTAAAACAAAGCCACATCTGCAAAATGTGCACTTTACAGGAGAGCAGTTTAAAAATTCTCCAAGTGATTTTTGCTGATAACATTTTTGCGTTTCGTCGAATTGTCATGTACTTTTGCATATAGGTTTATATTAATGTAATCAATTAAATGTGTTATGTCCCATTTAATTTAACGCATTATTTTTAAAAATAATGTAACGGATGTGCACATACGGCTATTTATTACCAAGCATCAGCTGACGTATCAGCAGATCCGTCATTATTTTACAAAAATCTACGTGACGCATGTGCACATACGTCTTTGTTTTATGAATAACCCTTGAAATTATGAGGTCGTATATGTGTAAAATATTATATTTCTATAGAATCTGAAAGATTTAGGTATCTGTAAATGAATATTATTTCAAGTGAACTTATTTTACAGAATTATTTACTTAAATAACTAGGCAGCAATGAGTAAAAATACTGTGGTTTGCTACTAGAACACAGTAAGTGCAAGAAGATAAAACAATGTTATAAATTTTAATACATATTAACTTTTTATCGGCGTGATAAGGTATCATCACTTACATAATAATTTCCATAAAATATGTACTCCATAAATAAAATAAGCGTTAAAAACTGAAACTAGTAAGTAACAACTCGTTCATACTAAACACTATATAAATTTTATTTATAAAATACCCGTACTTGTATTATATAACTTAATAAACGAATAGATAAGAATATTAAACTTTTTGATAGTAATATATACAACTGTTGCTTAATGATAAGCCATAAAACATGAGCATTGACCTGAGCTTGGTTTTACGAAACACACGAATGTTTTAAGACCTAATAATTATATAAGTCATAAACTGTTTTCATCAAAGGCCTTAAAATTTGTATCAGTTGATTATTTTACTATGCAGCGTTTTTGTGGCAGTGTTAAGATTAAGAATGACTATAAAGTCCAATGCAGGAGTGACAGTGATGTAGATTGACATTTCGATAAAGGGTCGTTAGATGATCGAGCTGGTGAAACAACCCTCCTCTCATTATGGCGTCTCCTCTCGCGTTTTGCGGCTAAAACCTGAAACAAGCTTTGATTTCTCAGTCTTACAGTCTTCGGCTAAAGACTTGCTCCACTTGCTATGCTCGTCGGCTAGAGTTTCCTAGTCTGCTGGGCTGATGCCAAATGCCGGCATTGCTCGCTTAGTGCAGTCCTTGAAACGCAACATGGGCCTCCCCACATTTCAGGGTACACAGTAAGCGAGTGGCATCCATACGGTGCACATGCTTCCCCAGCCATCACAATCTACGCTGTTTAAGCATTGCAGAAATCCTGGAACACTGCGCGACTTACAACACACATTCGTGACCCTGTCTCGCCAAGTGATATGAAGTGTGACTGCTACGAAGGCACCGCAAGTGGAAAATATTCAGCCTTATTTCTTGCTTGGCATACGACGTACTGTTTTCAGTTCCACACAAAACTATACTCAGAACACAAGTTTGATACACAAACACTTTGGTCTTGATTGTCAGATAGTGACTAGTCTAGAATCCTGCACTGAGCTTCCCAAACATTGTAACCGCTTTACCAAGCCGGTTCCCGATATCCACATTCAGTGACAGATTGCTTGACAAGTGGGATTGCTAGATAAGGGAACTGGATCTACAACATCAAGGGACACGACACTATCCAACAAAATAGTTGGTTTCTGGTGAAAACCTTGCGCCAGAACAACTGTCTTCTTAGCATTCATGGACATGGAAAAGAGAGAACAAGGGTGTGCGAACTTATCGAAAAGAATCTGTAACTCTTGGGAATTTTTTGGCAACGAATGCGGCATCATCGGAAAATAACAGTGAATCGATGTATACGTTTACGACGAGACCTCAACAGGAAAAAATCATAAAGTTTCCCTTCTGCTCTTGTGTGTAAAGTGTATCCCCTAAACTAAAGTTCCCAAATGCAACCTTCAGAAGCAGGGAAAAAGATGTCGAAAAGTATTGGATTGGAGGCAATACTCGGCCGCAGTCCCTCCGCATGTCGAACAAAGCAGAAGTCCAGCTGTCATGAACAACAGCACCGTGCGTGGAAACATTTAACTAGGTTTAAAAGTTTTGGTGGACATCTGTCGAGAGCAGGGCCTTCCTTCTTATTTATTTTTTTGCTTTTACTGTTACAAGCACATCATATGCTAGCATGATGAATGCATTAGTAAGTAGTAACAGGTTATTTTTTCGCTGATAGGGTCGGGTAGAGCAGATTCTTCTAAGTTCGCTTTGTCGAAGATTTCCTCGTGTCCCAATATTTCGAGATTCCTTTAGAAACTTCAAATAACGAAAAGAATAATCACTTCTCTAAAAACGGCATCATAGAAATAAATACAATATGATAAATATGTTAAGATCTACAAATAAGTAGATTTTATTTGTAGGTAAAGTTCGTACAGTTCATATAGGTAATAAAAATAAAAAAAAGATAAATTTCAGGGTTTTAGATGGTCGGAATTACAGGTAAGACATTTAGTTATTACATATTAATAAAACGTTAGATTTTTTTTACAATAACATGCTTTTTTATACCTTCAAACTTTTTGATAACGACGCATCTTAAACTACGACCTAAAATAACGCAACATGTTACGATGCGACTATGAATAGTTTGTACAACAACGACGCAAATAAATATACGACCATAATTTAAAAAAAAAACAATTAAATTACCTTAAACTCTTCTTATAACATTATGGCAATATTGCCTACATGTTTGTTAAAAAAAAAATTAATTAGTTAAAAATCGATAAATAACGTCTAATGTGATCATGCGACTGGCTATTTAATCTCAATAATTAGAACTCAAACAGTCGTATGTGCACATACGATTGTTTATAACAAGATAATTTTCTTGACCTGTAAAAAGTACTTATCATTACCGGTTTCGTTTTCCGCATCCATTGTCGCCGATTTAGATCCAAAACGCAACGCATGATCACAGTCCGGTAACACCGACGCATCTGACTTTACGACAACGCGCGCGCCGATATGCGCTCACAGGAACGACGTCAAAAAAGGACGCATACGCATTTGTAGCATTATTTTACGTCGCCTCTTCACTTGCGTCGTTTTCCGCTTAAAATATCTCAGAAACGACAAAAGTTAAAATTATAAAAAAATTCTACCGTGTAGAACGCATAATTCTAAGGATATTTCCGTAATAAAACCACTTTTGACGCAAAGTCACATGTTGCATTATTTTACCAAGCGTGCGAATATCTTTGAAGAGGCTTAATGCGCTGGGGCCCCACGGACCCAGGGCCTCGACGCCAAAAGGTATAAAATTGTACTCAGCGCCAAGACCACTGTACTTATTCCGTTTTATGCCTTCGGCCGCTTCTGCCGCTGCGCTGCTTCGGCCCTGATTGAGGATCGGTGGAAATTGTACTTCAACTAGGTGGCAAGATTAAAAGTAAGCCTCCCAATTTAGAAATACATGACTTATGACTTTTGAAAGGTGATTGAGTCACAATTTGGTAGTAAACTGTTTTCATTTAACCTGACACTCTTTGAACTGTGTGTAATATTTTTACCCCAGTGATTACAACTTGCTCACCGTTCAACTGTTTAATAAGGATACTTACTCAACTGATTTCATAAAATCTAGATAATATTAAGTTACCTATTTGAGGCAGAGTAGGTTGTAACTACTAATCAAAGTCAGAGCTCCTTTACTTCATATTAGGTACGTATACTTATAAAATGTTGCCTGAAAACACACAAATATTTCTAAGACTTTAACTTTTTATTATATTGTATTCCTTGATACTCTCCCACTTTACTCTCTCATTTTCATATTCAATATATTGGTAAATATAGGTTGTCTAGAAGAGATCGCTTTTTAGCGATAATACCGCTTGCTGTCTACCGTTATTTGTAAATTGTATTTGTCTTGTTTCCTTTTGTAAACTTTTATTAGTGTGCAACAAAGTACTTATTGTTGTACTTATTGTATTGTATTCTAAAATAACTTTACTCGTCAATTGTCTCTACACATACTATAAACACAAAAAAACATCCCCGACACAAGTAGCTGATGGTCATCATTCATTGATTGATATAGAAAATGCTAATAAAACTGAACATAAATACAAAATTTTAAATTCTGAGCTTCAATATTGCCTGAGATATTGTCTTGTTCCAATTAAAGCTGAATATCTTGAGAACTACTGGTCCTACTTCCACCAAACATAGCTTAGAACCATCTCGACGGACATGGCTTTCGATTTAAAAAAACCGCAATCAAATCGGTCTATTCGTTTGGGAGCTACCATAGCTACACACCGATACACGCGTCTTTTTTTGTCGGGCGTTAAAAGCACAATGTAATTTTCCCTGATCAGCTTGAGAGGTCTGGGCAGCCTCGGTGCAATTCTACGTTGCCAATTAAATTTTTATATCCAACACTAAAATATCAATATGACCTGCCGACCTGTGATCCAATCACATAACTTTGAAAATATTTAAAATTTAAATCTTATCTGTGTGTAATAAGCAATAAATTACTTTATAATCAAAGGTGAATGTTAAACCACTGTCTTGATAACAATTTTACTGAGGAATAAGTTATTGCAGATGGTAAAGTTTTGCTTATCAATATTGCATTATGCAAATGTTGTGACCTTTTGAGTGATATTTTAGAAGCGTTATTTTGTTATGTAATATGAATTCTTTGCAATCGAGGTCCCAAAAAGGACCAACAAGACGATTCAATATCCAGGTCATCCAACAGATTGAGAATATGAGATATTTAGTGCTTTCTCGTAGTATTGAATTTCGAATCGTAGTGTTAAAAACGGGCGCACAAAAGAGGATGCTTAGGACGTGTAAAGTGGATTAAAGCTAGATATAAAACGGACCCTGGCTAGAGCCGGGATAATACTACGCTAGTTAAAAAAAAGTCTTGTACCATAGAGTATATTCTGTATATTGAATGTATTATAATCGTCATCAGTCACCGATTTTGATTGCAGCACTCCTGGTGTCAAGTGGTGTAAACTATTCACGATGCGATGCTCATAGTACATTGAATATACTATAAGCTTGTACCTAATTTTGGGTTTCTGAACACTTTTTTTGAAGTCCATCCACATGGAGTGGAAGAAGGGTCTTTCAAAAACACATGTGGAGTAGTGAATGACATTTTTCGATTTCGATGATTTATATTACAGCTGAGTGTTGTTTGTTTAATATTAAAATGTTTGTCGGGAAATCTTTCGTAATTTTTTCAGTGGGAATTACTTATAGTGATATTTACAACATGTATATGGTTCACTGGTAAATAGTGTCTTGTTAATTGATATTACATTAACAAGAACTGGTAGGTCATGACTTGTTGTGACTTTTTTTGAACCACGCGCCAAACTAGTCGAGATTCTGAATGAGACCGGTCGAGATTAAGTGAGATCCGCGAGTACCCAATAGTTAATAGATTACCCGAAAGATTACGGCATCGGGGTCGGCGATAGCCTACAGTGCGACAGGTTGCTTTCTACTTACAGAATTCAACGTAGGCCGAGATCCCATTGCAAATTTCTGCACCTATTGCTTTTAATACCATGCAAATGTTTTGGTTTTATGTACTGTAAATTTGCATGTAATTATTGAATAAATAAATAATCAAAACCGTATGTTTTCAAAAAGAAGGGGTGCTAAACCTAACAACCCAAGTTTCCTTCCGGAGCTCGGAGTGTTGGTTCCACTGCTAGCTTTCATTAGTGGGTCCAGCAGGATTTTCAAGTACTCGTGGACCTATTTACGTGGTGGACCCAAGAATATTAGTTATAAGTATATCTTTTTACTTAACATTAACAGTCTGCCTGAGGCACTGTAGCTAAACGGGTTAAAATATTTTGATGTATGTTTTTTTACCAGTTTAGTACTTTTTACTTGGACGCATTAAACCACTAGTTAAAATAAGTACCTGTAGCAGAGACAAGAACTAAAATCTTTTTAATTTTAGTATATTTTTAGTTGTAAGGTCACTTGACTTAAGGTATCCTTCAGCATCTAGCAAGATGGATTACCTATACGACTACCTGCATAGACCTTGAAGGTTTCGCATAGGCAATCCATCTTGCTTACCTAGGTACTTCATTAAAATTGAAACGTGTGCGTGTTTTTGGAACCGTCAAATTTCACTGTGCCAATAGAGAATTGTCATATGCAACCAAATTTTGACCGACAAGTGCAGTTGTAGTATTTCATGAGCTAACTTTTATTTAAACCACGTTTATTGAAAAAATAGTAAAGTAAGCGCAGTAACTCACGGTGGGCTCTTAACCTATAAACAGGTTTCAATTGCAAACCTTTACAAAGAATAACAACTCAAATCGAATTGCAATGACAAAACTTACCTCAACCGGATAGTAGGTATATGGGATGTCATTGCGGATGAGTCTACATTGCGAAAATTATAATTTGGGTGATAATGATAAAGTATTCGTAATAGAGGTAATTTAATGCGTGGGTCGGACAAATGAAAAAGTAAAGAGTGAGATTGATTTAGATTGTATGAGAGGAATTACGATACCGAACTAATAACTAAAATGTCTTTCTCGCATCTGTAAAATGTTGAAGTACAATTATGCGTAGGTACATATAGCCTAATAAGGGGTGCGTAACGATGGCTATAACAACTTTTGATATAATTTCAGTCGGTATAACGCTCATTTGATATCGGGGGGCACGGCAGTGCCCCCGCCAAGTCGAGCGCGAAGCAAACACTGCCGTACCATCCTTTACTGGAACCATTTCGCCGCATTTTCAGGCCCCTATTTGAGCACCTCTGGATAAGACGAGGACGCAGAAATTTTCGTCATCCAGTAAGCTATAATCACATAATTAAAATCCAAAATTTCAAGTCTGTAGGTCATTTAGTTCCGAAGTTAAGCGAAAGCAAAGTTTCGCATTTACGACACTCACTCACTCATGATCATCAGTAAAGAAGTAGTACATCCCATAAATTCAGAGAGCTGAAATTTGGTACAGAGTTAGGGTTTAATGGCCACATAAAGCGAAAACTATAAAATTGGCCAAGTGCGAGTCCGACTCGCGCATGAAGGGCTCCGTACCATAAAACAAGTTTGTTGTATGGGAGCCCTTAAATGTTTATTTTATTTTATTTTTAGTATTTGTTGTTATAGCGGCAATAGAAGTAGATCATCTGTGAAAATGTCAACTATCTAGCTATCACCGTTCTTGATATACAGCCTGGTGACAGACGGACGGACGGACGGACGGACGGGCGGACGGACAGCGAAGTCTCAGTAATAGGGTCTCGTTTTTACCCTTTGGGTACAGAACCCTAAAAACTAGGATAATCGAAGATCTGGAGTACTCTGATTAGAAAACACAAGAGTCCAACCAAACTATTATAGATCAACATACCGCCTTTACAAAAAATATTCAACTTGTTGTGTTCGGTTGGCCGCCGTCGCGACTGATCGTCTCTCCTGATGATGGATCGCGTACCGATTCGAAACATGTCGAGCGTTATTCGATTTCTACGACGTGAGTATGTGAGTAAACCGTTTAAGTATTTTAATATTCAACTTGGTGGGCCGCTTCATTTGATGTCAAAAATCCAAGGTCTGAAGTATTTTGACGACGCGTTTGGCTCGGTTTGTAAACACCTGCCTACTGAGCCGGCGGTCCCGGGTTCGAGTCCCGGCCAGGGCAAATATTTGTGTGATGAACTCGAATATTTGTGCTTGGGTCATGGTTGTTCTATGTATTTAAGTATATATTTATCTAAATAAGTATGTATATCGTCGTCTATTACCCATAACACAAGCCTTCTAGAGCTTAATTTGGGACTAGATCGATTTGTGTGAGGTTGTGCGATATTTATTTATTTGATGAAGAACCCTCAGCTGGTCTCAGCTGTATTAGAGATATGGTAATGCCCCCTTCTACTATTAGTACATAAAAAAGTCGACTGTCATTGCAAAAATCCAGCGTACTGGGATACATCTAATTTAATCTAGCCTATAGCGTCCCACAGCTGGGCGGGTTAAGTATTAAAATCCCGAAAGTTCATAATACCTTCAGTTGAAATACCGATGGTCAAAATAACGAAAGTTCAAAAAGCCGATATTCGATAAACCGAAGCTCAAATTAACTATTTTTAGAAAATCGAAAGTTGAAAATCTCGAAATTTCATAATCCCGAAATTTTTAAAATCTCGAAATTTTATAATCTCGAAAGTCAATGAGCACTTTAAAAGTGTCAGGACACTAAACTAATCTGACTTTTCCGTGGAACCGATCTGCTCCGGTGCTGCGGGATGTTCAGCCCCTCCGCCCGCCCTAGCGTAAGAAAGTGCGGCACCTACGCTCGCCTCCCCAGCTTCGGCTTTTTGGTCACCTTCGGCGACTAGCCTCAGCCGCTGCCGGTGCCGGGGGCTACCCTCCCTCCGCGCCTCCGGGCTTTTATATACACTCTAGGGGTAGGGCAGACAAGACCACGTGGAATCGGGGTTGACAGCTTCGGTTCTGTGGCAACGCTCGCCTCCGCAGCTTCGGCTTTTTAGTCACCTTCGGCGACCAGCCTCAGCCGCTGCGACTCGCTTGATGCCCGCACTTTCTTACGCTAGGGCCACAGTATAATAAAGAGTACTAACGTACTAGGGCGGAGGGGCTGCACATCCCACAGCGCCGGAGCAGATCGGTTCCACAGAAGAGTTCACTTATAAATAGTAAGTATAGTAGTAGGCAAGTAGGTTACGTAATTTAGGTTAATATTCTTTGTATAAAATAAACATTAGAATCTGTAAGACAACAGAAATACGAGATAATTCTCGAGAGTTTAAATAATATTCCGGATTACAACCTTCAGGCAGAATCATAGTCTTCGGGATTATAATCTTCGGGATTACAGTCTTCGGGATTACATTCTTCGGGATTACAGTCTTCGGGATTATAATATTCGGTATTTCATTTCCTTTCGATCAAACGTTCTTTCGGGTTTTTTTTACTTTCGGTCAAATAAACATTCGACATTTTAATTTTCGGCCTTCCGTCCATAGGTCTTATGATATTCGGTATTTTGAACTTCGGCATTGTAATACGTACCCGCTGGGCGAATGCCTCCCCTTCTGCTTTTAATACGCATATAAATAAAATTAAAGGAAAACTCTGGACAAGACTAGACTGGCTTTTATACTAATACTTTCAAGTTTACAAGAAGAAATAGTCGAACGATTAACTTTATTCTACTCAAACATTACACAAATTAAATAAACAAATTGCACCAAAATATTAATTTCACTCAAAATTTGGTCAAAATATAATGCATTGGACTAAGAGTGGCGGTGATACCCGCACACGTCGCTAGATGGCGCTGACTGTATTTTAAAACGCGCCGTTGTTTGTTTTTCCGATAATCTTATATGGAGAAGTGGCAACCGGCCGCGTTACAGTCGTTTACGACATTCTTCTACTGCGCTTGGAAACGTTTGCTAGGGATTAGGAGGGATTATTATTTGCATTTCGTTGATTTCGCTTATTATTTCGTGAGGTTTGCTAAAGTTAATTAGCAGGTTGATATAAAACAATTTGCCCACGTTTCTACAAAAAGAAGTGAAATCCCACCAAAAACATTCTGTAAAAAACTAGCCAAGTCTCGATGGAGCTGCTTCTTTATCTCTAAAAAGTAATGAAATCTAGACAAAGTCATACCAAGTCTAAGGTTCCTTACTGCGATTTCTTCATTATTATAGTTAATGTTGTGTGACTTGGCCGTTGAAGGGTACACGTTACAAGGGTACAAAACCAGGTGCTCCATGACACCATTGCACCAATCTGTGTCTGTCAGAACCGCTATAAGTCAATTTTGTTTACACGTAATGTTATATCTGTTGTAACTACCTATGTTTGTTAAGCGAGATAATAGCCCATACTGGTGTACCCTTCAACGGCCTAGTCACACAGCATTAACTATAATAATAAAGAAATCACAGTAAGGAACCTTAGACTTGGTATGACTTTGTCTAGATTTCATTACTTTTTAGAGATAAAGAAGCAGGTCCATCGAGACTTGGCTAGTTTTTTACAGAATGTTTTTGGTGGGATAATTATTGAATGATATAACAACACTTAATATATCAACATTTGATATAATTATTGTTTCATATACTGATCATTTTATCGAATAACATTTAATATAACATTCTTTAAGTATAATGCATATTTCGTCGAATGAATTTATGGTATAACTTTTATTTTATCTAACGTTCAAATGGCATAACGTATAGGGTATAGAGAAATAGGGGGGCCGGGGGCGGAGCCCCCACAGGGGGGCTCGGGGGGCGAAGCCCCCCCCCGCATTAATTAAAAACTCAAACCAAAAGTTCAATTAGAAACGTAGGTTAGGTTAGGTTAGGATAGAAAAAAAAAAATTGAACTGCATCCCCCATAAAAAATGGACTGCTACCAGAAAAATAGGTTAGGTACGAGCACTACACATATGTTGTTATTTTTTTTATACCGAAATTATACGATTTGAAATTATACCAAATGTTGTTGTACCAAATCAAAATTATATCATATGAAATTATACCAAATGTTGCTATACCAAATGAACATTATACCATATGATGGTTATAGGAAATAAGTGTTATACCAAATGATAAGTATACGAAATAAAAATAGATATTTTGAAATTACGTATACCAAACGTTTCTTATATCAAATGAGTCATTATACCATATGAAATTATATCAAATGTTGTTATATCAAACATACTTATACCATTTATTTTTATATCGATCATTACACACCCCCTAATAAGTGTCAGCCCGGCCCGGGGATAATGGCGCAGCTTTCATAGGGCGATAAAATACATAAATAATAAATAAATATTAAGGGACAATCATACACAAATCGCCCTAGACCCAAACTAAGCAAAGCTTGTATGGGTACTAGACGACGATATACATACTATATAAGTACATATATAGATAACATCCATGACCCAGAAACAAATATTCGAGTTCATCACACAAATATTTTCCCCGACCGGGATTCGAACCCCAGGACCACCGGCTCAGTAGGCAAGTCTCTACAAACTGCGCCAAATACGACATATATTTGCATTATTCAACGTCAGTAGCGATTTGTCCTCAACTAAATGCAGCATTTCCGGTAAACAATTTCTTCAATCTTCTTGCGAAATAAACACTGAATCCTATAAATAAATAAAAACTTGACTTTCATCACTGCGGATAGTTTTGGCTTTAGTACGCAAAAATTCTTGAATTTTTGCGAAATATTTAGTCCTGTTTCCTCTTTGTTTACATCAGTGACATTCACTCTCAACGTCAGTCGAACGGTCATAGATCGATTAGAATTGGAAACAGATTTGGATTGGTCATATTCGTCTTATTTATGTTCCTGATTATTCAGATTTGTATGCTCAAAGCATCCGGATTCAAAATCATGTCGAGCATACCTATACTATTACCGACTTGCTCAGCAAAACTATTGAATCTATAATATAATAAGTAAGCGCTCCACTTGCTTTCGCGAGCGGCGACTGCTCGTTAAAAACACTGCTCTGAGTTGAGTCTCGAGTCACCCTGACTAAGGCAGCCTGTCTACAACTATGTGATCGACTCTTGTCGCGCAACATAGCATCACCCGTCACTCTCTTACAGAACTGTAACGGGTCCCACGCCTCTCTGCTAAGCATCTGCAGCCGCGTCGCCGTGTCCTCTTCGCTGTCCCACCATCTAGGACCCGCGCATTAGCCTCGTCCCCTCTTACAGTGACAGCCAACTGGACATATTCTTTAGCCCAGATTCAAAGTTTTTGACCGCTTCGTATCGGTACGTGGAAAATATTGTTACGGCTAGCTCCATAACAGTCTAAGTATTAGCTCCATTTTTTGTACTGACATCTCTATCATAATTTTAGCTTTTATTAAATTTTGACTATGTTCTATGTTACTTCCAATAATCTTGTAATAGCTTGACATTCCAATAATAATTAGGTATTAATATTATCCAATGTATGTTACATTCATTTATCGCATGTTAAAATTAATTTGCCAGTTAGCATGTAAGGTATAGCTTTTAGTGCTAACATTCATCATCATCATCATCATCATCATCAGCCCGGAGTCGTCCACTGCTGGACATAGGCCTTCCCCAGTTCGCGCCACCATACCCGGTCCTCAGCTTTCCGCATCCAACCGCTTCCCGCCACTCTTTTTAGGTCGTCGGTCCACCTGGCGGGAAGCCGTCCTACAGGGCGTGTAGTTCGTGGTCTCCACTCTAGAACTCGTCTGCCCCATCAACCATCAGCACTACGACAAATATGCCCCGCCCACTGCCACTATGCTAACATTAATGGTATTAAAGTTAAATATAATTTGAAGTACTTACCCTACAATGTGCGACATTTATTTATTATTTAAACAGTTGTAATGTTACACATTGAGTAAGATACATAATTAAATCTAAAAGTTAAAACAAATATAAAAAAATTATAAAACCTTACTCTAAATAACCTAAAATATAATATTAGAAAAAAAAGAGGTCATAAAAGGAATACCCCATCCAAAAGGTCCGCCTGCGGCATTGTCCCCAGTATGCTGGCGGCGTTACCTCTTTGTATGGCCAGAGAGATTCTCTGGCAGAGGTAGGCGCCAGCTCTGGGGTCTCCCGAAGCGTCGATCAGCCGTTTCGACAAAGCCTTCATGAATCTTGTCATGTCAGCTGACCATGGGCCCAATGTCTCGACTGCAAGCGCCGCAAATTCGTAGTTGTTGAGTAACGACGAGTATTTGCGGCGCTTGATAATTTGGGCCTGGTCAGCTGCAGCGCCGGCCTTTGAGCGGGTCGCCTGGATGTGAGACTGCGCGAAAGTGTCGACACACGTAGCGTCCCACACCAGTGCCCTACCCAGCTTCCACGGCACCAACGTTGCTCCGTCGGGGCGCTTGCCATCGTCTCTTGCCATACCTAATGGTTCAAGAACCGCAGGCACAGAGGCGGTGGCAAGCGACCGTCGAACCAAATCGTTGATGGTACCGTGGCGGTATAAGCGGCCGGCGCTCCTTGTACAAGACAAAAAATTGTCTATGATAAAATCAAGAAAAAAAAAAAAAAAAAAAATGGTATTAAATAAATAAATAAACATTAATGGTACTGTACAGAAACAGACAGATAAATTATCTCGCGCGAGAAATAGTTGCGAATGACACTCACGCTAGGGATGGCCCATTCCCATCCCTAGCATGACTGTCATTGTAATGTTTTAAAAATACTAGGTTACGAGTACACGGGTTCTGTTACGTGTGGGACTTTCCAACAGAACGTCTAATTTGTCGGCTATGACAGCCAACTTAAAAACATACAAGTTCAAGGGATCTACATATAATATTTATTATTAAAAATATCGTGAGACATCTTTAATAATTATAAA
Source organism: Apotomis capreana (assembly GCA_947623375.1). NCBI lineage: Eukaryota > Metazoa > Arthropoda > Insecta > Lepidoptera > Tortricidae > Apotomis > Apotomis capreana. The sequence goes on from OX392520.1 coordinate 9,873,218, forward strand.
AACGGTTTAAACTCATTTAAAAATTGTCGGTAACGGCCCCACCGATAAGTCAAGTGCGTAGTATCAGCGGGTAGGTTAGTAAGTAGTAGTAGTGAAAATACAGTGACAGATAGTCCAGTAGTGACAGTACACGAGCCTCTCCCTCCTCCCGACGCGCTATCTGCGCGGGCGCTGAGGGCGGCGAGGATGTCCTACCTAACGCCATTGTCCCAATATTTTATGCACTAAAATGGACGGATTCTTTAAATACGAGGTATAAAAATTCATTGGTTTTGGCTCTTCGCTCGTTTCGCTTGTCCGGCTCGCGCACTATGTAAGGTATCGGTTCTTCTTAACACTCCTTCTCGCTTCGCTCGTCGTCGTACCTAACGGACGCCTAAATCAAGTGACGACCACGTATCAAGACGCACAGCCCCAACATCGTGGACCAACGGTCTGGTCAAGATCGCACGTCTCGCCACGATCTATGACCAATTACATAAACTAATAGAAACTATGCAGTTCTCTGGCACTTCTAGCGTTTTATTCTTCGAATTTGGTTAACCCTAAAAAGAGGAATGTCACAGAAATCTCTTTAAGTTAAGGCACTTCACAAACCCTTCTACAACTCCAAGTTATGCCAGGCAGATTCTAGTTTATTAAGTACTAAACCACATTTCACCATACTCGTATTCATTTCGCTTTTATCTGGTCGGTCCATCGCATGAACATCCCATATGACCTTGTTTGACGAAGCGTCATAAAGCACTTAGGCAGGCTTTATTCAGCTTAAATTAGAGTTATAATGGCTGTATAAGCTGTTATACAGCATGTTTGCTACCTGGATCGAGTCCTTAGACGTTTATTACGTTCAAAACTGGAATAACTTACAATTGATGATCGTATTTATGACTTGATCTCGTCATTCCGATTGAGCCTTCGACGATAAAACCTTTTTCTCAAACATGCAATGAAATGTTGTCATAACGTGTATATTAAAACAGGCTTCGAGCGGAACAACTCGAGAGAACTGTAAAGGAATTTCATACAAATTGAAGACCTAGGCCGGGAAGTAATTTTTTTTAAAACATGCAGGCGTTCGAGCTCCTCTGCGTAGAATGTGTCAGCAATATAATAAGAACCTGGTCTCGGTTGATATATTTAGTAACCCGCGTGTCAATTTCAAGCATAAAGTTAACCAACTTTTGTAATACAACAATGGTCCAAGCTGTTTTTCTAAATTTCAAATTATCCATTTCCTCAGGAATAGTATGTACTCTCGTGCTCATTATTTAACTTAGTTTTTGTCTCGTTTTACTTTTACGTTACCTTAAGTTTGTATAATACGTTCTCATTTAAGTTTTAGTATACCTAGTGTTAATCAAGTGTTCTTTTAATGGCAATATGCCACCTTATTTTACCTGCATAAAATCTCAGTGGGAATTGTGTTAGGATGTAGGCTATACCTTTCATATTAGTAACTGTTTTTGTCTATGTCTGTTTTTTTTCCCCAATAAAGAAAATAAAATAAAAATAAAACATGGCGTCTGTGTTCATGAACAAGCTAAACAGCTGAATTGCTGAAGTGTTTTATTTTTTATTTCATTTGATACGTTTGAGAAAAGCATTATACATGCTTAGCCGTGAAAAGGGCTTGCCGGCTTCGTGTCAATATTCGGCCTCCCTACGATCGGCCACTCCCCCGGCATGCCCTTCTTTCCCATCAGCGTCTGCAGTAATGTACTATTAGGGCTACCAGACTCTAGAGCTATATGGATGGAAACAATTAGCTTAATTGTGAGAATCTTTTATCACGTTGAATGCGACGTTCGGCGTGCCTTTCCATGCTTCAACGGTTTTGCAATAGTTCCCAGTGTCCAGATGATTTAAATTAATGTTACATATGACAATAGGCATGTAGACATTTTTTTAATATCCATTGATTCTATTTTTTATTAGGATCGAATATCTATAAGGGACTTCCTACACTTAGACTGCTCTAAAAGTCAGCACTGACCGTCAAACTTCAATATTCCTACGGAGCGCTAAAAACGCTCGATACAAATGGCCACCTACATATGTGACGTCTTTATGGGTTGGGTACCAATATTTGTATGGAGACGATAAGTAATTTGCCATTTTCGAAGGCTAAGAACCTTTTTTGGGTCACTCAGCCAAACAGTTAAGGGGTAATTCAATCTTAATCTGTACAATCCGCATGTCACAAGCTGTTTAATGTCTCCACTTTGCCGCGCAATTCTACCATTCCGGACTCGAATTACTGTTACATACGATAATTAGACAAGTCGTTGCGTCACGTTCGGATTCACTAACCGGATTTTGAAATGGCTTCATTTTGAAACCGTGTAAAAAATAACAAATGTTATGATATAAGTTATGCGTATAACCAGTTGAGGCGTCACATATTTTTGAAGTCGAAATCTTGATATGGTTTACTTTTGTAAGCTATTTTAATCAGCAGTTCGTATTGTTTTTTTTATCTATTCATAGTGGTCAAGAGGTCATAACAAAATAGATGAATAACGACTCTGACACATGACTGACATATACGTAGCTCACAATGAAGGCTCTGAAACGTTTTGTTTGTCTATGGTTGTGAATAGATTTTGCAACGTTGTAGGCAAACGCACTCTTGTGTACATAGTGCTGTCCAACCTACCTACTCTATACAGTGTAGTCATAATTCATAAAGAACATCTATATCTTCCATCAGAAGTTGTCTGGAAAAGATCGCTCTTTAGCTATAAGACCGCCTGTTGTTAACCTATTTATACGTTCCTTTATTTATTTGTTATAATCACTCGTGTGGTGTAAAAATATTATTATTATGATTATCTTCCCTTAATAGTAGGTAAATACGTGAATAATAGTATTAATAACACGCGTCGTCAAATAAATTGTTCTCTTTCTAAATCTCACTAGTGCTTGGGGTACCCAACGATAAGCACTCCAAGTACCAGTCGCTGGCACCTTTTTAATAGGATTTTCACAGTCACCACGTAAGTCAGTGCCATAAAATAAAGTGGCGTGGGGTACGTTACCCGATGCACTAGCAGTGCAATGCAGTGTTGACAATATGGTAGCGTTAGCCTACTGTACCTGCATAGAGATATGTAAGTCTATTGAGCAATTTATCGGCGATATCACAGCGAAACTGTCCTATTGGCGAATAAAGACCACTAATTCCACTTTCTTCTAAGTAGGTATTATACAACACAGTTCAAATAAAGTAAGATTTTATAACAATCACAACGCTGTATCTAAAGTTTATGGTGTTATTTAATCTTTACTATACCAGTTAATAGACGCTATCACTGCTAAAATGAAATACTAAAACCGCTATTAAGAACTAGTTGTTTGCTTTAACAAGCAATAAAAACAACTTTAAACCATTGATACGAAGACCTGGTGGAAGATACCGGGAATCGAACCCGGTACCTCTGGATTGCCGGTCCAGCGCGTTAACTATTTCGCCACCCTAACTCCCAAGCAACCTCTCGTTCATTGTCTATTTGAAAGGCATTTACATCTTTTAGCTTTGTATCAATGATTTAATTTGTTCCATAACTTTCTAAATAAGGTCGGTCAGGGTAAATGTGCCAACGGGACAAACGCGTCTTTATACTATCGAATTATCGAATAAAAATTCAATGGCTCTCGCAGTCTCGCATCAGGTTCGATGGCTCCATAGGTACCACGCCCTTGTTGGACCGGAAAGCCGTTGGAAACGCTGGTTCCAACCCTGCCTGAACCATTAAATTTTTAAATTTTTCGTCATTGTAAACAAGATGGTGTGAGTTACCATCAAAAGATAGTACCCTGATGACGTCATCTCAGACTCAGATTGAGAGGGCGAACAGACTGTCAACCATGACGCGGACTACTACGCTGAGAGACGAGAGAAGACGATAGCGACATGACAGGCACACTCTATACAGAGACGACGACGTGGGCGCCCACCACAACATACCCATTTGACCCATACCCACAAAATGTAAAGGTGAGCTTTACTTTCAACAAGAGACCAGTTTCAGCTAGGTCCGCTTGCCCACGTGCCCACGCACACGTGGTGCCGAGGTTTATGCAGTGGCAAGGAACAGCACAACTGTGACACGCCATCTTCCATCTTCCATCCATCCATCTCTTCCTGTGCAGTATTTATAATCCAGTGACTAAAGGGGTTTCATCGTACAAACGGTCCGGTACTGTTGAAATTTTTGATATGAGGATGGTTAAGTGTGTGTTTAAAATGCCCAATTCCCCCCCGAAAAAACTGACAATTTCTTCAGATGTTTGCTTATAATCTTCGTTTAGGAGCATTTTAGCTAGAAAGGAGCTTTCACAATGTAGTAGAGATAGAGGATAAAATGTTCTATAATTAACATTTTAAATTTTGTTTCTAGGACAGATAGTTACGTTTTACACAGCTTCTGTACCTACACAGGCAGCCTAAATAGGTAGGTAGGTACCTATTTCGTTTCGTAGTCGGAAAATGTGTTGCCATCACATTGCAATGGATATTGCCACAGAACAGCATCTTACTGCCATAAAGGAAATTTACGTACCACCAGCCCATCTAACACGTAATAACTATTACAAATTTAACAACTCTTGAGAGCGTTTAAATGCGTTTGCTTTAACCCTAAAGCATTAAAAGCTGGCCCATTAATACCCGCCTTAACTAAGATTAATGAAAGTAAAAGTTTACTTGCGCGCGTACTTACGAACGAGAAGTCTCAACTATAGTCAGAGTTACAACGAAATATCAACTCTGTTACTTTTGAAATATGATTCACAATTTTGCGATAAGTCTACGGGAGTTAGAATGATTATATTCTCAATTGATATTACGTCAGTCAAAGTAATACGGCGAACGGTTATTATGAATTATTTTAAAAATATATTTTAGATGAAATGATGGAGTGGACAGGAATGTGCTTTCTAAATATAGTGAGGTTATGTTATTTAGATAATATAGTACTTAATACTAAATTGACGGAAGGGCCTTTATGTGTTGGCACACTTCCTACAGGTCCGGGACAACGTGATCTAAAAAATACATTTTCAGTATGTTTTTGGTTTTTTTTTTTTTTTTTTTTGGCTCAGATCCCAAGTGGGCCGCTGTAAGCAGAACATGGCAAGATGGGGACTACTCCACGATCGGACAACCCAGTGCGTCTGCAACACAGCGCCGCAAACTATGGCACACCTGTTGGCGTGCCCCGCATGCCCGCATTCCTGCTCTGACTACGACCTGAGAGATGCGACGACCAGAGCCATCAACACAGCTGCTCATTGGGCATCAAGTATTTGAAAGGGAACCTCGACACGAGAAGAAGAAGTATGTTTTTAAATTTTTAATGTAAGTAGGTACATTATAAATTTCATTAAAGTTAGGTAACTAATAATTTAAATAACTTGGAGCAAGTAACATATTTTAATTATAAGCTAGTTTAGTCATGTATGTCGCTCCCGCTCACGGGACAATAGTGTCCCGGACCTTTGGGAGGCGTGCGCGGAGCCGAAGCTAACGCGTAGAGGCCCTTTCGTAGAGGCCTTTTCGACAATATAATCCCTATCCGTGTCATGGGACGCACACAGAGACAGCACCCGCTAGGTGCAACAACTATTTTTGGATCTATGGAATCTAAATACAAATCGGGCTATGGAGATGAAATGGAGGACTGGGTGATTGGGCTATGGATTGAGACTATCGAGCGTCTACAAGGAAAAAAGTCTCATGTGTAATGGCACTGGTAGATGATGACTCGCCTCCCGCTAGATGGGCCCCCACAAAATAGCGACACATAGAGTGGCCTAAGGGCAACACCGGTGCGGAACGCTAAGGGCGGAGAGGTGTAATACTAGGCTTTAAGCCGAAGCCAACTAACCCCTTACGTTTCCACATCCACCCCCGAGCTGCGACTCCACTGTCCGGCCGGTTAAGGCAAGACAGAGGTGGAGGCTCCGACCCATCACCCCCCCGTGAGGATCCCCCAGGAGCACTCAGGTACGTGGGGTCGCTACCCCCCAACAGCTCGCCATAAGCTGCCCTGCGTGACTGATTGCGCTGGTAATACCAGCGGGCGATGGGGTCGTCACATCCGTACTGTACCTACTGTTATTTAGTGCCTATAGGCACGGTGTCCTTCTGTACCTAAGTAATAACTGGGAAGGGACAGTTTTTTTTCTATCAGATTGCTAGGATTCTATGATATTTTTCATCAAGCGGTTAGTATTATGAAAACTCGGAATAACAATACTTTCGGACAAATCATATAGGTAAATAATACCTCAATGGGACAAATGAAATGAAACTTCGGAGTAATGTACTTAGTGTAAGTTATAGACTGGTAGTTCAAATAAAAAATTTCAAGTCTAACGGCATTTTGTGAGCCATTTTGGCAACATGACTTTTCCGACGTAAAAAAGCCTGCTGAATTTGATTCTGGATGTTGCCAAGCCGAATTTTGCCCCCCTCCCCCTATTTCCCCCCTTTTTACCTCAAAATATGTCCCTGATCACGGTTTTTACGGTTTTATACAAAAAGTATTACAGCTAGAAAAAAAGTGTCAAAGACAAGACTGATCTCTATAAAATTTCCTATAATATGGTTTATAAACTTTTTTAGTAGGCCTTATGGTTGGTGAGCAATATCTTCCCGAACTTCAGATTTTTTTTTTAAATTGATAAACATGGTCGAGGCAGTGAAATACACTTATTTTAGGATAATTGGCATCGCACAGGATCCAGCCGCTCTGCTGCTCTTTACGCTGACATCTAGTTGGCGTGCTGCTCATTATATATCAAGACTTACGAGGCTTTCAGTCATAGGCAGTCGTCAGATTTACACGCAGAACTGTATCCAAGTTGGGCTAAAAGCGACGTAGAAAATAAAAATGCTTTACTTCTGACCATGAAGTCATTCAAAATGCTCACGCCAGATTCTCCAGAAACGGGCCTCAGAAATGCAGTTACCCAGGATCTTGCAGCAGAAAAAAATAAAGTGTCACTTCTCACTGCCAAGCAGCTTGGCTCACTCCAAGTAACGAAGTTTGCTTCCAAAAGGCTCACCAATAGCAGGTAAGCAACTGCGCTAAGTTCAAAATTAACAAAGGCCCAACCTTCAAATACCCCTGCCTTGGCAGGTCGTTCAAAATCTGCCATTGCTAACATTGGACACACAATCCGACGGAAAAAATGGCACCCTCCCAACTAATGCAAAATCACAAATCGCATTAGTTGGGCGATCAGTCTCGTTTAGACCATGACACGTGACGGATCTCAAAATGACTTAATTTTCAGTGAAAAATTGCAGAAATAACAGCTATAAAATAAAGAAAAAGGTCTGAATATTCTTTTTTACGCAGATTCTATTGATTAATTAACGAATCCTATGTAAAATCATAGCATATTTTAGATTAGAATTATTAACTTTGTCCCTACAAAATGCACCTCATCACAGAACAAAAATCTAAGGAGTCGCTATAGTTTTATATTTTATTAATTAATAAAGGAGTGCAATAAATAATTATCCTATTTTTTTATAAAAGATTGCCACGCGATCTTAAACAACGTGAAAAATTGAGGTCACGTTTAGTAAGAGACCCACGTCAAGAATAATTTCAGCCAAATAATTCGTCTCTCGTGTGTTCGTTCGGCATAATCATAGGCATATGTTTTTTTTTATGTTTAATCAAAAGAAGCGTAAAAGTCTTGCACTCAACACAGCTTTAATATCTCAATAAAAACGTAAAAAATGACAATGTATACAAAAGAAGTGTAAAATGGTTATGTAGTATTTGTAGTAGTAGGTATCAATACATAAAAAGATATACACTGTCTCAGGCGCACGTCACATAGGATGCTGCGTTTAGTTACACGCGAGCCGAGGGCGATAGTGGACGCATGACATTGCTATGTGTGCGGCGGCGAGTGAGCCAGTGTTATGAACATATGCCTTTTACAGGCAGATCCTACAGGTTACATTAATAAATTAATAAAAAAATTGCTCTGTTGTCATTGTTTTATTTTGTCTCAGAGTCTAGACACTGTCAGTTTAAACCTTTGAACGACAAGAACACCTAAAGACAATGTGTGCTGCCGTGCATACTACGCCACCGACTTTCACGCCACGCCATCAAACTTTAAAGGGTTAAAAATGTTAATATTTTGCACTTGCCTTACTCTCATTTCACATACTAGAACAAGATGAGCTGAGAAATCATAATGTCATTATTACTGATCCCTTCTATGCAGTGTCGGGACCCTTTTATGCAGTTTTTAAATAAAAACGTAACTTAATTTGTTATTATCAATTTACGAGTTTATTTAGTTCAAACAACAAATATATTTTAATACCTAAATAAAATAATAATGAAAATATTTTTAGTATGTAAAACTATTAAAATCTGCTCCATTCGTGCCATGTTCCAAGTTTGACAAGAGACATGAGTCAGAATACGCTAAAAAAGTTAATTTACACGAAAAATATTTGTGGTAATAAGTACGTAAGCCAATTTGACACTTAAACGTTTGAGTAAAGAGTTATTTTGTACGAAGTAATTATGTTGCTGTAAATTATAAATAAGCGTTATTGGCATCTACTTAAACATGACAGCAGTGCCACTTTCTTCGACAATTTTGTTCCGGTCTGTGGCTCTATTATAAATAATACCTCAATGATTGCTAAATTACAAATTAGAAAAACCGTAGCGTCCAACAACGCTTGACAGCTGTTGACAAGGCTGGGAGAACTAAAGCAAGCAAGTAAAGCATTTTTATTTTCTACGTCGCTTTTAGCCCAACTTGGATACAGTTCTGCGTGTAAATCTGACGACTGCCTATGACTGAAAGCCTCGTAAGTCTTGATATATAATAAGCAGCACGCCAACTGGATGTCAGCGTCAAGAGCAGCAGAGCGGCTGGATCCTGTGCGATGCCAATTATCCTAAAATAAGTGTATTTCACTGCCTCGACCATGTTTATCAATTTAAAAAAAAAAAACTGAAGTTCCGGAAGATATTGCTCACAAACCATAAGGCCTACTAAAAAAGTTTATACACCATATTATAGGAAATTTTATAGAGATCATTTTTGTCTTTGACACTTTTTTTCTAGCTTTAATACTTTTTGTATAAAACCGTAAAAATCTTGATTAGGGACATATTTTGAGGTCAAAAGGGGGGGATATGGGGGGAAGGGGGCAAAATTCGGCTTGGCAACATCCAGAACCGAATTCAGCAGGCTTTTTTACATCGGAAAAGTCATGTTGCCAAAATGGATCCCAAAATGCCGTTAGGACGGTAAAGGAAGCCGATATTTAGAATTTTCTACCATTCTATGAAGTTCGGGAAGATATTGCTCACAAACCATAAGGCCTACTAAAAAAGTTTATACACCATGTTATAGCAAATTTTATAGAGATCAGTCTTGTCTTTGACACTTTTTTTCTAGCTGTAATACTTTTTGTATAAAACCGTAAAAACCGTGATCAGGGACATATTTTGAGGTAAAAAGGGGGGAAATAGGGGGAGGGGGGCAAAATTCGGCTTGGCAACATCCAGAATCAAATTCAGCAGGTTTTTTTACGTCGGAAAAGTCATGTTGCCAAAATGGCTCACAAAATGCCGTTAGGACGGTAAAGGAAGCCGATATTTGGATTTTTCTACCAGTCTATTAGTAACTACTACGCGCCGTGGGCAGTGCTTATACCCTGCGCACCAGCGTGTACAATACTTGGTTCCGCCTTCCGCTTTTGTTAGCGTAGATTCGCCGCGCGTTCATCGTGTTCCGCTACCTCGCACAACGGTGGATACGTAGCATGACTGTCTTTATGATGATAACTTAGAAGCTTCTTTAGTCAGGGGCCGTTGAACCTAAACTGTAGGCCGTGTATGACTACTTATAATACTTAATCATCTCAACTCATACCTACATTGGAAATACCTACTTAATCATCTCAACTAATACATTGGATAATAGCGCTGCAAATGCAAACAGTCGTCAACGGTTTAAAGTTTAGCCTTGAATATAATTACATCGTAAAAAAAAAACTATACATATATACCTACCTACTTATAGTTTAGTAGTAAGGTAATGAATGATATTATCGTTAACACCGTAAGCGATGCCTTAATGCCTAACGGTAAGGAAATGTAGTTATGCCGCCACTACTCCGTACCTAGAAATACATTGTAGGTATATAATGTAAATATAACATCATGTACGCAACTAAGGCGCACCTGTACATTGTGGCATTAAAACATTCTAGCGATCTTAATAAGAAACTCAACTTTGGCTCGTTTCATGGTTTCATTAAAACGAACGCTCGTGTTTTTGTTGCCATGATTGTTTAACACATTTAATGTATTATAGTTGAGTAATTAATGCAAACTACACCCAAATTGCACGCATTTAATTTATTTATTTTAGACCTGAATAATACTTTTATTTCAATTGAAGGGCTTGGTTTCATGAAATGTAAAAGATTAGATAAAAAAATAATGATGGTAAAATGACTCCTGGCAACACTCATCAGCTGCTGTTTGACGTTTGTCATTGTCAAGATATTTTCGTCGCATTTTCATGTGTTATTGTTGAATATTGCCTTGATATGCTTACCAACGTCTAATAAAGCAAATATCTAAATCATGGATCGAATTAAAGTCGAGAAAGATAAGGTGTTCGCGCCCGATGTCGCTCTCAATGCAGTGCTTCAGCCAAGCCAAGAGCTGCCAGCCGAGACTCCTATAGTAACGGGATACGATTGGGAACATGGCACAGACTATAATAAAATACTCGAAAGCTACGCAACCTCTGGATTCCAAGCCACCAACTTCGGTAAAGCGGTCGCGGAAATCAACAAAATGCTCAAATGTCGAGCCGTTGCGTTGACAGAAGAAACCAGTGACCCGTACGAAGAGGATGTGTTTATAAAGAAAAAAACCAACTGCACTATATTCTTAGGCTTCACTTCTAATATGATTTCATCCGGATTGAGGGACACGATCCGATTCCTAGTTAAAAACAAACTAGTTGACTGTATTGTGACAACTGCTGGCGGTGTGGAGGAAGATTTCATCAAATGCCTTGCTCCTACTTATGTAGGCGACTTTAACCTAAGCGGGAAGACTCTAAGATTGCGTGGAATTAACCGAATTGGGAATCTCTTAGTCCCTAATGATAATTATTGCCGTTTTGAAGAATGGGTCACTCCTCTTCTGAACGAGATGCTTGATGAGCAAATTCGAGATGGTACCGTTTGGTCTCCGTCGAGAATAATAGCAAAGCTTGGAGAGAAAATTAATGACGAAAGTTCTGTATGTTATTGGGCATGGCGGAACAATATTCCCATCTTCAGTCCAGCACTAACAGACGGATCTTTGGGCGACATGATGTATTTCCACTCCTATAAGCGCCCTGGACTTGTTATTGATATTTTAGGAGACTTAAGACGACTTAACACTATGGCAGTTAAGGCTAATAATACGGGCATGGTTATTCTTGGGGGAGGAGTGATAAAACATCACATTTGTAATGCAAATTTGATGCGAAATGGGGCTGATTTTGCAGTTTATGTAAATACTGCTAGCGAGTATGACGGTAGTGATGCTGGTGCTAGACCAGATGAAGCTATTTCTTGGGGGAAGATTAAAGCAAACGCCACTCCAGTAAAGCTGTATGCCGATGCATCTTTGGTGTTTCCATTGCTGGTTGCACAAACATTTGCTAAACATCATTTTAGTAATAAAAAGAATGTGTAAATAGTTTTGTTTTTCTTTTTCATTATTAATGCCATCTAGTCTGTATAGTTTTGATTTTATTTTTCGTTATTTCTACCATGATGATGATTGATGATGATGATTTGGTGTAGGGACGCCCGGCCGGAGACAGGCGGGCTGTCGATCGCTTGGGTGCGTTCATTCAGCCCAGTTCCCAGTTGGAGCCAACGGTTACTGTCCCGGCAGCGCTCCCATACAGCCTTCTTCCTCGAATCTTCTTGTTCTCCTGCAGAAGGAAAGGACATCTTTAAGGTTAATGTCCCTCAGCTCCTCCTCTTCCAGTTTATCTTTCCCGAAGATGCTATAGCGTACTATCGCATACATGCCACACTCTGCTACAACATGCTTACTAGTCTCCTCATGGCCACAATGTGAGCAGCTTGGGTCACTCACTACACCCATGACGTTTAGGTGCCTGTTAAGGCTGTTGTGGCCCGAGATTATACCTGTTAATAATCTGAGATTTTTCTTACCTAGTTCCAGGAGATACCTGGTCCTTTTCCTGTTTATGCCTCCTAAGATCATCTTCGATTGTCGACAGTCCGTTGTCTCACGCCATTGTTTGTTGGCCTCTTCCTCCATTAGTCTGGCTATAACTCCTTTCGTGACCTCTGCCGATATTGGCAGTGCAGGTTCAGGTCCTATGAGTTCCTTTTCTGCCCCCAGTCTTGCCATCTCGTCTGCCCTTTCATTCCCTATCACACCCTGATGTCCAGGTACCCATGCTACCGTAATCCTTGTGTGCTCTCCAAGTTTGTTTAGGGCTTCCCTACATTCCATTACCAAGGATGAGCTTACTATCGGCTTGTCTAACGCTTTTAGCGCAGCCTGGCTATCTGTGTATATGACGACAGATCCCTCTCTCTGCGAGCATTCATCTATTATTTGCACACATCTCATTATGCCACATACCTCTGCCTGAAATACGCTGGCATACCTCCCCAGAGGTATGTGTACCTTCTTCCCCAGCTTCGGTATCACTACACCGGCTCCTGCCAGTTTCGTCGATTCCCGCCGAGAACCGTCCGTAAAGCAGACAGTCACGGGGTGTTCTACCTCTATTTTCCAGTTGTCCCTGTCTCCTATATGTATCCTATATTTCTTGTCGAACATTTCTCGTCTCTTTATAAGGTCGTTGTTTTGGGTGATCATCCCCATCTTCGAACATGCTTCCCTCTGAATGAGTGCATGTCCCTTATCCACACAACTTCCTCTCCATTCCTTACATGCTTTCATTCTGTACCATTGCTCCATGGCCCTCTTCTCCGCTTCTATTTTAAGTGACTTGAGACCGAGCATGATTTCCATTGCTTGCGTGGGCGTTGTCCTCATTGCCCCCGTGATCATAAGACATGCCAGTCTTTGTACTTTGGATAATTCTTTGTGGTATTCTTTGATGTTGGCCTTATGCCACCATACCAGGGCCCCGTATAGTATCCTGGGTAGTATCACTGCCTTGTAAATCCAGTGTACCATGTGTGGTTTCAGGCCCCATTTCCTTCCTACCGCCCTTTTACACTGGTAGAGCGTTCTTATGGCCTTGGCCGATTGCTCTCTTATATGTGTTTTGTATCTGAGAGAACTATCTAGCGTTACTCCCAGATATTTTAGCTCCTTGACTACTTCGAGTTCTTTACCTAGAATGCTGATGGGCTTCATTTTCTCTGTTTTCCTCTTATTGGTAAATAATATTAGTTTAGTTTTATCGGGGTTCAGGTCCAATCCTCTGCCCCTACACCATGCTAATATTTCCATCACCCCTTTCCTCATTATGTCTCTGACTACATTTAGGGCCACTCCTCGTACAAGTATGACTCCGTCATCGGAGTATGCTTGTACGTATAGGCCTCCTTTATTTGTTTTCTCAATTAAGGAGTCTAGAAGTACACACCACATTAGTGGCGATAGACATCCTCCTTGTGGAAAGCCTCTTCTCGGTCTTATCCGTCTTACCTCTCCTCCGAGTTTCGCCGTTACCGCCCTTCCCCTGAGCATTTTGCTTATCCAGGACCCAATAGTAGGATTTATCCCGTCTCTCCTTAGACTTTCTTCCACCGCTTCAAAGGTCGCCTTGTCAAAGGCCCCTTCCACGTCGAAGAAACATCCTAGTGCGTAGTGTTTTGCTTCCAGAGATCTCTCGATCCTTACTGTCAAATTGTGTAGAGCCGTTTCCGTGGATTTTCTATTCTACCATTCAAAAGATAAACTTCAGCAAAAAATTTAATTGCTGGTTGCACAGACATTTGCTAAACACCATTTAAGAGGCCTTATTTCTTTTTAAATTTATATTATTCAGATTATGACGAATATATTTCAACCAACTTTTTCAAGTGAATAATACTTTTTCCTGAGTTCTAGGTAGTAACGTAGCTATTTCACGTTCATTGCGTGCAGTCGAAAATAAGTTAGAAAAACTAATTTTCCACGTGTATTTTGTCAATTTCGAGTAGTTTTTCGAACAAAAATTATCAATGAGAAGTTCAAACTGTAGGTTACAAATATATACCAATAAATCCTAATAGCCCTGTTCTAGGTAGTAACATCAATAATATGTTAAGAAACATGTTTGATCGTAGAGAAAAATGTATAAACAATCAGCATTTTAAAAGGAATAAGGCCTCAAGTAATAAGGAGAATGTGCAAATAATTTTATATTTCTTTTATGATGATAAACTTCAGCAAAAAGGATCTAGTCTGTTAATGAATGTTAATTAAATCATTATGGTTGCTAACGCCATCTATCGCCGAGTAGCAGAACTATGACGGCACTGCCCTCTATTGGTATAAGTAGTAGATTAAAGCAACGTTTGAAAACTGTCCTTCGAGTACATATTTTATGTTCCGAAAAAGTGATCGAAACCTGCCTTTTTAATCTGTTTTGCTCTTGTGTAATCAAATTTACTAATTCTTAATGTTTATAATTTTAATGTAATTGTTTTATTAGATTGTATTGAAAAAGTATAATAAATTGGTTACGAAATGAAAAAGTCTACATAATTTGATCTCAGAACGAGCATGGTGTGAATGAACTGTCAAATATTCAATGAAGTTAGCTGCTGTCTGGAATCCTTCCGCCTTACTAGTGTGTGTGGAGATGCACCACTTCTTACTTTAGTGTGCTGTCTGTGAAAGCGGTTTTTCAAAGCTCGAGCTTGCCGTTTTCATCGTTTGATGCGCCGCCCGGCCGGACGCCGGTGTCACTGGTGCATAATATTTACATTTTCGGCTTCCAAAAACCCAACATTCCACTTCCAACGTCTTCTTCAATTAAAAATGTTTGTAGTTCATTCGAAAATCGAATGTTAACTTTTTAATGTGACCAGTTTCAGTGATAAGTGTTTTATGATGTGCTTTCTGAAAGCGGTTTTATTCCTTTCGTTGGTTTTATCCGGTAAGTCGCATCCTGAGAGCCCTTTTGCAGTGCTATTTTTAAGTTTTATGGTCATTCGCTGCAGATATTAAGTTTTCATCGGGTGTGTGCGTAATTTGTCGCTTAGATGCGGTTCTTTGATGTTGACAATATTACTTTGTGTGGACATGCAGTATGAATACAGAACGACTGTTTCTCGTTAGAATTTGTTTAAGTATGCGAGATGCGTTCTGTGAGGTGTTTGTTTCGACAGTGCAATGTCTAATAATATCGATATTCCAATAAATTTATATCGGGTGCTTCATTCGAATTTCGCATCATAAAACACTTTTGATGCAATACTTTTCTTTATAAACGACTGCAACCTGCAACACTTAAAAACAGCGTTTTATTTTATTTCATCTTTGTTATTGTCATTACTCATTAAGGGGCCTTATTCCTTTTAAAAAAATTTTTTTTCATATTATGTCAAATATATTGATGATTTCAATTAACTTTTTTAAAGTAAATAACACTTTACCCGAGTTTTAGGTAGTAACATAACTATTTCATGCTTTTATTGCGTGCAGTCAAAATAAGTTCAAAAACAAAATTTTCGCGAGAATTTTGTCAATTTCGAGTAGTTTTTAAAAGAAGAATGATCAATGAAAAATTCATAATTCTGTTAGTTTCAAATATATACCAATAAATCCCAATAGCCCTGTTCTAGGTAGTAACATCAATAATATGTTAAGAAACATGTTTGATCATAGAGAAAAAATTCTAAAACAATCAGCATTTTAAAAGGATTAAGGCCTCTTAAGCTATCATTACTGGCAATTTTATTCACTAATAATGTTTTTTCTTCCTAAAAACAGGAAAACAGCAGATTTTATGTAATAATCTAAATAGATTATAATAATTATGATTTTATTCCAATATTGTTGCTTGATTTTTAATTCACATACCAACTTAAAAGCATGACAATAGGCATTGTATAGGTAACCATATGTTGTTTTGGGTCTTGGAAGTGACAATGATTTCTATGAAGTGACTTGATGAGTGTGCAAAATACGTCCATACTTGTTAGGGTCCAGATATACTACTATAGTAATTCAAGTTAAATAAATACCTCTTATCTAAAATTTACAATATATTAATTTGTGTGGCTCCACCACAGTGAATGATGTGAGGTTTCTGGAGAATATTAGAATATTACCCATTCTCCATAAGGGAATATATTATATATGGGATTTCAAGTATAAGGACCATTACATTATTCCCTGAGACAGACGGCCAGGGCCCCAAGGCACTTGGTAGTTTGGGCCTCCTCTCCTAGAGAACATAAGTATGGTGCAAGTCCTGCTTCTGGGGCGGGCCCCTAGGCTGGCTGGGCCCCTAGGCCTGGGCCTTGTGGGCCTAGGGGTAAATACGGCACTGCTTAAGTATAATAAAGTTCCCTGCAAAACTTCTCATTGCTGTGGAAAAGTAGGTACATACATGACACACATTAAGATACAATTAACAAAGAAAATTTCATTCATTAAAATAAAAATTATAAAAATCAACAACATTCTTGTATCCTTATTGCATGTAACTGCTAATTATTTGCTTCAAGTACCTACTATGACTATAATGTTAAATGATATGATTATATCTGTCTGTCTGATACCCCTGTCATGCAAGTTATCTCATAACTTGAAGTATCAAGTTATTATTTGTTATTGCAATTGTATCTATCATATTGGTCATGTTTTACCACTACAATGCAATAACAGGTTTCAATCAATGAGAAGTAGAGATATAGTAAACTAACAATGAATATGCCTCTCATGTGTTTACGTTGTTATAAAAAACTTGGGGCATTCGGTAGAATACAATTTTTGAGCGACACTTGACTATTACTGGTGTTACTCAAATTGTATCCAATAGGTATACGTATTTTTCGTTTATTAGGTTAAACAGTCGGGAAATTGAATGTTTTAATAAATAGACAATAGCGAATATAGAATATATTTATTTGTGCATAAAATGTGGTAAAATAGATGGTATACATTCAGAAGTTTCACACATTTTACCAGTATATGGCATGCATCAAATTTAAAAGTTGTCATCAGATTTGCGTCTCTCAAAAAATCAGAAGTCTGAAAAAATCAAAAAGATGGGCACATCTATGTTTACTAAAAACACTCATAAACAGTTAGTAGTATTATAAATGTCAAACAAAGTTACTTTGTCTGCCTGCTACCTTTTCATTGTTAAGTTACTGAACCAATTATGATGAATTTAAGCTTGTACAGCTGCCGGCAGACTTTTTGAGCATAACCTTGACTGTGCAGTAGCCGATTTACGTACAAATGTACATACGAAGATCCGCCATTTTTGTTCAAAAAGTTTTTTGCCTCTATAAAAAGCTTTACACCCTACTTCTTTTTCTGAATTTCATTCTCTGGGGGTGGGGGGTATGTCTTTTAACGTTATAATTCGAGCATCACGAGGGCGGAGTTTATAATGGTAACACACACCTAAAAATCCGAAGTTTTTGTCCGAATCATTATTCCGAATTTTCATAACTACGAAAGCGATTTTTCTCAATATAAACATTGTTGCTGTAGATGTTATTTTATACGAGGTTAGGGTTCAATGATATCCCAAAAAATCGTAATTATGAAAGTTCGGTATAATGAAACTTTCGGACAAATAAACTTCGGAGTAAGGTATTTACCGTTTACCCGTTTGTAATGAATCTTAAGTATAACGAAACTGATTCGTAATAAAAAACTACGCGTTTCTCTATAACACGTATGTCTTAAAGTTTAATTATAAAACTAAATGTTTACAAAATGAAGCGAAAATTGAAAAATTTAATGATTCGGACAGGATTCGAACCTGCGTTTCCAACGGCTTTCCGGGCCAATTTTTCAATTTTCGCTTCATTTTGTAAACATTTAGTTTACGTTAGCAGACGTTACTGCTTTAATAAAAATAAATTATAAAACTGTTTCCAAGAAATGGTTCCACTTTTAATGAAACCCCAAGAACGCCGCGGGGTAACTTTCAGGGTTCCGTGCGATGTCTTCTTAAACTTGGTTTTACTTTTACGTTCTTTCCAACAACTTTTATGTGGGCACGGAATAAAACTACGGAGGGAGTTTTCTTTTAATTTTCGCAACAACCGCCTGAAAAACTACATTATATTTGTTGTTTGTATAAAATGCAATGCAATTGGTCGAGATACAAAGCAGTGCGACCGACTTACTCGTGCCCTCTTTAACTGGCTACGAACGCGCACCGACCATATGTGGAAAGTGGAGCTAGGCTATTAGCGCGGCTCATGGTGCTTATCTTATAGGTAGAAGATCGCCGAAATATGTATCGATCCGCCTATTCCGTCTATTAGTCTATAGTATAGTAATAGTCGTTTATAGTAAAATTGTATTCAAAATAAATAAATAAACACCGACCCAACCAAACATAGCTAAGAACCATCTTGACAGACAAGGCTTTCGATTAAAAAAACCGCACTCAAATCGGACCATCCGTTTGGGAGGTGAGCGTCAGGATGACTGGACCAAGAGAGATTTCGGAAGTTTATATATCCTATGTTTTTGTACCTATTTTGTACTATTTTGTACCTGATATGAAATAATTTGTACCTCGCTAATAAGGGAAAAATATACAATATAAAGTGGCCAGCCATTCTGACGTCAGGTTGACTGGACCAAGCTGGTTTAACCTAGTTGCAAGCGTTATAACTAGTTAATTTATTTGTAAAGATTTAGTACCTAATTTGTACCTTTAAATTTAATTTACGTTTACTTCTTATAGACTCACCAAAAACAGTTATACCTAGAATAAGATTTGCATGTGAGTATTGTAAAGCGAGTAACACACGGAACCTAAGGAACATGCTATATCATAGTAGTCTCATGTGTGACTTGTTTTACAATACTCACATGCAAATCTTATTCTAGGTATAACTGTTTTTGGTGAGTCTATAAGAAGTAAACGTAAATGAAATTTAAAGGTACAAATTAGGTACTAAATCTTTACAAATAAATTAACTAGTTATAACGCTTGCAACTAGGTTAAACCAGCTTGGTCCAGTCAACCTGGTGTCAGAATGGCTGACCACTTTATTTTTTGTATATTTTTCCCTTATTAGCGAGGTACAAATTATTTCACATCAGGTACAAAATAGTACAAAATAGGTACAAAAACATAGGATATATAAACTTCCAAAATCTCTCTTGGTCCAGTCATCCTGACGCTCACGTTTGGGAGCTACGATTTCACACAGACACACCGATAAATACACAGACACAAATACACATGCCCTATAAGACTCCTCTTTTTTGGGGGGTTCGGGGGTCAGTCCCCTCTTCTCCACTGGGCACTTTGGGCACCTTGCCCAGGGCCCCCAGTCTCGCTAGGGCCCCCAATCTCACGTGGGGGTCCTAACAACCTCGAAAAAACGTACCTAGAGGACGTTTTTTTTTCCAATTATGGAGTGGGCTTGTGCACAAATCACGTGAGGTTCAATAGTGGGGAGGGTTACGCAAAAATCACGATATATCACGTTGGAGGAGGGAGGAATATAAGGAAACCTCACGTGTATTTTTATACAGTGAACGAACGAAGAAAAAAACGATATTTTGTCTCGGTTTCGTAAAAAATAAATCGTCACTTGTTAAATACTTCAAAATATCGAGTCTATTTAACGCATTTTTGGCGGAAAAAATTACATGTGAGGTAGTGAGGGGAGGAGAGTTAGCAAAGAACCTCACCAAATATCACGGGGGGGGCTCACGTGTTTTGTGCACAAGCCCAGTGCCCAGGACCCCGGCATGTTTTAAGACGGCCTTGTCGGGGGTTAATCAGTTTTCTATTAAAAGGGGTCATTATTCCAGGAAAAATCTTAGGGTCATTCCATTGTGACGGGTGGGACATTTATACTCTTTTTTGCCTACACTTTGCTTTATTTCTGCCAAACGCATACTTGAATAGTCATTGCATAGTGTACTATCGAAAAAAGTATGAAAATGTCATTATTATTATGAGAAATTGATGGTATAAGAAGTGTGACGGGTGGGACTTCAAAGTGCCTCTCCTCTCTGAGTTGACTTACACCATTCGCAATTGGTAAGAAACTATGAAACTTTTGTTAAACAACCTATTTTTATATAGTTCCTGATATTGTATAGATTATGTATTAGTATAATTTACGCAAATAACTCGTAAAACAAAAATAATGTTGCTTCTCAATGCTTGTGACGGGTGGGACAGTACTTTGTGACGGGTGGGACGAGTAACATTTGGACATACAAATGTATGACAAATATAAACACAGTTCTTTTGTATTTACTTTAATTCAGCTCTTTAATGAATTGTTTAATGTTACAAGTAATCATTTCAGTAGTTTTCTTAGGGCAATAAGCAAAAAAAAAATTTTTTTTTCTCTTTAATGTTAACAGGTTCAAAAAATTGATAATACAGTCTATTACCCTATTACCACATACTTTTATCAGCGGTTCTGGTAGAATGTCTAAAATCTGACTAGTTTTAATGAGAGAGACATCTTCCTCATTCATTGGAATTCGTGTTCTAAAAAGGAATACCACCACCAAATTAAGCAATATAACACATATAATTTGCTTTAGTATAACCCAGCTACCTTTAAATAAAGTTAAAACAACGATTTTATACTCACTAAGTCAGTTTTATCAGATAATCCATTTTGTTCACCCGTCACTGTGACGGGTGGGACATACTTTGAAACGCGTTAAAAGCAAAAATTTTATTTACAAATGCAGCGCGTTTTTAGCTAAAATAATAGCCCTCACCCTAATTGTTACTTTCACACAGCAAGACAACAAGAGGTTAGATATTTTTAGTTTAAACAAGAAATACATTGTTTTACTGTGACGGGCGGGACATGAGTTAAGCATTTTGTAGATGCCCAATAAATCCTAACCATGAAACTTTATTTATAATTACTTACCACTAGTTTAAACTGCGTTAAATATATTTTCTTTTACACTTATCACTTTCTCCGTAATGTTCAGAAAAGGCGCGAAATAGTGCTGCTAACTTAGAGTAGAAATAGGCTAACATAGACAACTGGCGCTAGGGGTACCTTCAGAAATGAATAAAATGCAAGAAAATGATATAAAAAGGAAAAACTCATTGATTAATAAAACAAGGTATAATGTTTTATTCTCTAGATATGGATTTAAGTATAAATTAAGTTATTTATTTTTTATGCCTATGGTGTCGGTTTCGCTGGAATGACCCCTTAACAACACAATACAGGTTTGTATGGGCGTCATCTGTTGATAAAAATCTCTTCCTCCGCTCATGACTCCGAAACCATGGACCGATATTAACCAATTTTGGTACAGCGATAGCTGGGCATGCAAAGATGGTTATGGGATCAAGAAAATGGGTTCTCGAATGGAGGCCACGTACCAGCAAACGCAGCGTGGGACGTCCACCCACAAGGTGGACAGTCGACCTGGTAAAGGTGGCAGGAAGCCGCTAGATGCAGGCCGCTTCCAACCGGCGGATCTGGAAGTCACTGGGGCCTATGTTCATCAGTGGACGTCCTGTGGCTAAAATGATTGAAATGATGAAAGAAAATAGTGTTACGCGGACGTAGTTGCCTTCTAATTTTAAATGAATAACTTTGATCGGAAAAGAGTATGGGTTAGGACCAATTGGATGAAATTAAGGCGTAGTTATAGCGAGGAAATAAAAGCGATTGGAATAAATTCCGTTGTGCGACAAAAATTAACGATACAATAAGGAACCTTCAAATAGAACCTTAAGGTACGTTATTGGAAGGTTAACTGTCGTCGCACAACGGAGACTTTCATACAAATATTAATTGTGTGAGTTAAGGGTAAGTTAAAGTGGTAAACTTTTTGGTCTTCATCCGTATCGCTCGGGCCTAAATTTGCAGTTTTATCTCTATTCCGATTAATACATCGGCTTTACTACAAATAACATTTCACCAACACTAAACCGGGTCGTTATTAACAAACTCCATTAAAATAATAAACGGTTGTCAAAAAACAAGATAAATTCTTTGTTAGCGCTAATGTTGCACAAATAATACAAAAACTTATGCACGTTTTTAATAACGTCTTAAACGACTGAGCGATCTCATCAGTTGTGACGTTTTTCTTCCAATATATACTTAAGCAATTTTAACACCAATCAATAACGTCTTATAAGAATACGATTTCTATAGGCGCATGTGATGTTTTGGATCTGAAATGCCGTAATCCCTACTAGGCAGCCTGCAGGTTAATAAAGTCCTATGCGACTGCGGAATGCAGTTACATGTGACTTTGTTCTTCTGAAGTTGGTTCAGGTAGTTCCCAGCAGGGTTCAATGCAATCATGGCGCCAGGGTAGTCACGTTCCGTTCAGTCTTAATTCGATGTTTGCGAATTTTGCGATATTACAAATATAGGCCATATCGAACAAATATCAATGGTGTCCCATTAAAAAGGCAAACAGAAGTTCGCGACCTGGGAGTGACTGTAGACCCGGAGTTAACTTTTCGTAATCACATTGTGAATATTTGCAAGCAGGCTTTCAGAAAGTTGGGATTCATTCTAAGAACAGCAGAGCATTTTAAAAATATCAAAGCAATATGTACACTCTACAATGCTTTGGTAAGAAGTTGTCTAGAATGTAATTCCACGATTTGGGCACCGCATGAAGCTAAATATAACCTCATGTTGGAGAAAATCCAAAACAAATTTACAAATTGAGCGTTAGACGTGGCTTGGCGCTTGCTACTTACATCTTTGAAGTAATAAGAGGTAGACGGAGCGATCAAGGTATCCTGAGGCACATTAACTTCTGTGCTCCCGACAAGCACCCAGAGCGCCGGCGCCGGCCGCCGCTGCTGGCGGTGCCGCGCGCGCGCACCAAGCTGCTGGCGCGGGCGCCGCTCACGCGAGCCCTTACTACGCTCAACCGGGTATCTCTAGAGATCGATCTATTTCATTGCACTCTGAGTGAATTCAAAAGTGTTGCCTTATATTTGTTATGAAACGTAATTTTTCTTTTTGAATTGTTTACCTTCTCTATCGCTTTAGGATTAAATCCTGTGATGATAGTGTTAAGTGATATTGTATATAAATAAATAAATAAATCTATTTTTGATATTCTAGCCATATTCATATTTATGACCTTATTCTTTATTATTTTTCCTGCAGTGAACCGTATTGCAGTAGAAAATTAGCTCTATCACATGTTACCTATCTGAAACACTAATTTTTGTTTACCGTTGTAAAGTTGTCCGAAAGCCATTTTTTCCTAGTCTTACTTGTTATGGACGGTTTTGGCCTGGAAGCTGCACTTTGTGATGGAAGCAAGCCGTTTTGCACAGTGATAATATAGACCAAAATAAACGATTTCACTCGAGGCGAAATTAGTTTCACCCCTTAGGAACAGAGATGGCGCCACTTATTAAAAAAAAGTTTAAAAAATTCTAAATCCTGAACGGATACTCCGATTTTGACGTAAGAGGTGCCAATCGGCAGATAATTACCCAATTTAACATGAAAAAAATTAAAATCACGTAGAAAATAATTTTGAATACCTAAGAAATAATATTTTCTGAAAAAAATATTTAAAATTTGTGATTTTTGGAATTTTACTCGTAAAAATGTATGTACATGGTTTTTTTTTATTTATTTATATTAATACACAACTAATTTTACATTTACGAAAAAAAAACCGCATATCATTAGCTCGTATAATTCCAAAGTTATTGAAGAATACAGACATGGCGCCGCTGGGTCAAAAAATCTTACAAAAAATCTAAAACCTCAACGGATATTCCGATTTTGATAATTAAGGTGCTAATCGACAGATAATTACTTAAATTAGTTTAAAAAAATAAAATAAAAATTCAAATAGGCAAAAAGTAATAATATTTCAAAAAAAAAAAACAAACATTTTGAAAAAATATAATTTTCTTTGGGGCTTTTATGTAATTTCATATAAAAAAATTATGAATATGGCTTTATTTTACTTATGTATATTATAACACTATTAGGTAATTGATCGTTTAATAAAAAACCGCATATCGAGAACTTGTACAGTTCCAACGGTATTGAAGATTTTACTATAGGGTGCCGGTGCGATGTTGCCACCACACGTGCAACTTATGTACATGTATCTAGAAAAGTATTCTCCCGTTTCGAAGGTACTGATTACCCTGAAAATATAACCACAATTGAAAGTACAAATAATAATCATCCCAAGTAGCACACAGCACACTTATATCCCTTGTACAGCTTAAATTAGAGTTTTAACGGGTGGATAGGCTCTTATACAACCAGTTTGCTAATATCACAAGTATATTCTGCCTATTTTAACTAAACTGTGCATTGTAACGTGCATGTTAGGCGGTTGCATCGGCTGCAACGACGCATTTTTCCATAGCTCGATTTGCACCCATACTAACTGTTCTATTGTGGATCGCACCTGCAACCTGCTTCCAACGCCATTCCATTCCCAAAAAGAAAGGACTTGGGACAGGATATATCCAAATTAAGACGTTTATTTCACATTTGGCTCGCTTGAAACGCTACACGCAGAACATGTTGTTCAATGGCAGCTGAAGTAGTCGGCGAAAGGCTTGTCGCCAGCTCTGTGAAAGCATCGAAGCATTCAAATTGCAGTCGTCAGTGCAACGGTCTACTAGTAGCAGTTTACAAAATAGTTATTACTTTAAGTAATGAAATGATGACTGCAATTCAAGGCTTTCACAGAGTATGACAAGACGTCTAATTTTAATACAATAAGAAAAGATACCTGTTTTAAAACTTGCATGTTATACCCTGAAATAACTACTGCTTTTGCAAGTACATCGCTATCTATAGAAATTCTCTCTCGATACGTAACGGCTCATGTGAAACGATTACTTAGGGCCATTTTTGTTTCTTTTTTTTAGGGTGTGTTTACATAATTAATGTCATTCATTATTATAACAAAACGGGATTTAACCGAGTTCAAAAATGTTTATTTACCGCAATTAAGTCCCGTTTTATTTTTTTTATATAATGTGTGAAAATCGTGTAAGATTCAATCACTATAATTATTAATGTCATTAATTGGTTCTCAATTAATCGTAACGTTGTTGGTCCCAGATTCGCATGCAGGCTATACGATGCTCCAACAGAGCATATATTATTACTGTTAATGCGATTCGAAAAGATCTGTTTAAACTAAAAAACACTAAACTAAACAAGCTTGTGACATACCTTCCATCTATTTCAGCTGCCATTGAATACCGTTTCATGCAAACCAAATGTGGGTTCACGTTTTAATTTGGAAATATCGAGTCCCAAGTCCTTCTTTTTGGGAATGAAACGGCATCAAAGGTAGGTGGGGTCCACAATAGTTGAAGGTTAGTTCAATTTGGAAACTCCTTGAACATTATGGATACAAATTGGGCTGTGGCATAATGCGTTGTTGTTTTTTTTATGATGCGACGGCCTAACTTGCACGTTACAATGCAAAGCCTGCAAAGATTAAAGTGAAAATAAAACGTAAAGTAAGTAAAATATTGATTCAGAAATGCTATTTAGCATCTAATATACTTGTGATATTAGCAAACAGGTTGTATAGGAGCCTATTCACCCGTTAAAACTCTAATTTAAGCTGTACAAGGGATATAAGTGTGATGTGTGCTACTTGGGATGATTAGTATTTGTACTTTCAATTGTGGTTATATTTTCAGGGTAATCAGTACCTTCGAAACGGGAGAATACTTTTCTAGATACATGTACATAAGTTGCACGTGCGGCGGCAACATCGCACCGGCACCCTATAGTAAAATCTTCAATACCGTTGGAACTGTACAAGTTCTCGATATGCGGTTTTTTATTAAACGATCAATTACCTAATAGTGTTATAATATACATAAGTAAAATAAAGCCATATTCATATTTTTTTTTATATGAAATTACATAAAAGCCCCAAAGAAAATTATACTTATTTTTTCAAAATGTATGTTTTTTTTTGGAAATATTATTACTTTTTGCCTATTTGAATTTTTATTTTATATTTTTAAACTAATTTAAGTAATTATCTGTCGATTAGCACCTTAATTATCAAAATCGGAATATCCGTTGAGGTTTTAGATTTTTTGTAAGATTTTTTGACCCAGCGGCGCCATGTCTGTATTCTTCAATAACTTTGGAATTATACGAGCTAATGATATGCGGTTTTTTTCGTAAATGTAAAATTAGTTGTGTATTAATATAAATAAATAAAAAAAGTACCATGTACATACATTTTTACGAGTAAAATTCCAAAAATCACAAATTTTAAATATTTTTTTCAGAAAATATTATTTCTTAGGTATTCAAAATTATTTTCTACGTGATTTTAATTTTTTTCATGTTAAATTGGGTAATTATCTGCCGATTGGCACCTCTTACGACAAAATCGGAGTACCCGTTCAGGATTTAGAATTTTTTTAAACTTTTTTTGAATAAGTGGCGCCATCTCTGTTCCTAAGGGGTGAAACTAATTTCGACTCGAGTGAAATCGTTTATTTTGGTCTATATTATCACTGTGCAAAACGGGTTGCTTCCATCACAGAGTGCAGCTTTTTTTCATAACAAATAGGACTATCCAGAACTGTTAATTTTTCTGTTAAGAAACCTAACCTCACCTAATGGGTTCTTTAAAACGATGTTTATACAATCCAGAAATTATTACGGGTTTATTCAAGAAAAATATGAAATCTTCCGGACGAATGAAAATTTGGCGAAACGGATAGGAAACAATGTTTTGAAGTTTTTGATACGATATATCACATATAAATTCTACTAACCATCAATATCCTATTTAAACAAAAAGTTAAAAAAATAACGATGGTTTCACGTTTCTCGTGTTTTATGAGTTGATTTATTATTTTTGAAGTATGTGGAATGTAGGCGATAAAATTTTTCAAAATGGCAAAAAGATAACAAGGGCTGAGAACGTAAAAAAATTTGTGAGATCTAACGGAGCCATTGGTTATATTTGGTTTATATAGGTAAATAACGGAGTCGAATTCTCTTTTTGAAGTCTATTAAAAATTAAAATACAATATAAGAATGTGCTAAAGTTATTCCATACGTTAAAACCTGCTAACTCTCCCTACATTCAACGACCTGAACTAAAATATCAAAATTCATCCAGCTCGCCATACTGCTAAAACAATATGGCCTCGATCCAACTTTACAATGGAATCCCGACCCCGCCGGAGATACGGGGTTTATGATTATTGCTTTTTTAATTAAAAAGTTTGAAGGTCCAGTTTTTCAAACTGCCATAATGATACGTTGCCAGTTGCCGCTACAGTTTAAATGCTCATAAGAGGGTCTAGAAGTATTGTATTGCCTTTTTAATTATTTATTTATTTACGACTAACTGCGCCGCGCGGTCTTGCCCGCTCATCCCACGGGTACACTACATTTTTCGGGATAAAAAGTATCCTATGTTAATTTAGGGTGTCAGCTACCTTCATAACAAAATTTATCAAAATTTGTCCAGCCGTTTGAACGTGAAGAAGTAACAAACATACACATATACACACTTACAAACTTTCGCTTTGATAATATTATAGTGTGATAGCCAAGCATTTGACCTTTATTGCACCTGATGTTAAGTGACAATGAGACCTAAGATGGAGCAAGCTTGCCAAGAAAATGCCTATCCTTGCCTTTAAAATTAGGGTTATTTTACTATAGAAATGACCGGTTAACCTTATGAATGCTAAAGACGGCTCTGGCCGACAGCGAATAATTGCTCCACTAAAGCTAACGTCCGCTACAGCCGTCCAAATTTCAATGATTCAAAACTTTTTAATATGGGTGTGGGTTGTAGACTAATGTTAAATTATACTACATACTTTATATGAATTTAGCTCAAAAAAATGTATTTAATGTTTTTTTTAAATCCTCATAATTTAACAAAACAATAATTGTATGACAACCATAAACTTCAACGCACTTTTTCACGGTGATAATGGCAGGTTACTTATTGTCTCCATAGAAATATTGGTACCCAACCCACTAATGACGTCACACGTAGGTGGCCACTTATCGAAACTCGCGACTCACAAAATTTAATGAGAATTGGTTGAGAACAGAAATATGAATATCCAGATAGATGAAGCTGAAACAGACTTCTAAAATCTACGCTACTATCTAGGACACATAAGTAGACTATTGACTCTGCAATAATTCGTCCCCCTATTGATTAAGACATTAGAGTGGCGACAATAATCTCTTCCGACGGGTGAGCTTCACAGTTCACCCGAGTCTGTGTATACAGTGTGTTACCGCCAAGTAGGCTTTTCTTAAAGTAGAGTAAAGTAACATAGATCTTTAACGTATCCACGACCTTAATTTAATGAATTAACTTAAATTCAGGCTTTATTAACTTTCTAACAAAATTTTAATTGCCAGTAATGTACAGTAAAGTAAATTGACAAGTGAGTGTTAAATGACAGCGTGATATGAATATGAGTAACGACAATTACGCTGTACACCCACTACATTCAATGTGCAGATTTAAGAAATTTAATTGTGCAGTTAATTTACATAATTATGATTATGCTAATACATGCAAACAATTACTAATGGATCATATTATTATCAGTTTTAATAAATGCCGGCATTCCGGTAACAGGCTGTATACCTATACGTACATATACAGTGTGGGTTTTGATAAACTGTTCATATTAAAAGGGGTGAAATTTCTGCCAACTTTCAGTCTTTTCAGTTTTTAGTTTATTTCGTACAGACTTTTTAACTTTTAAGTAAAATTTTGGGTAGTGCAGTTATACTACCCTAGATCAAGTTAAACAGTTCAAACCATTTTGAAATATTACGAAAAACTGAGTACCAAAATTTCCCGGTTTAAAAATGCGATCTCTAGATGAAAACAGCCGGAGATCCGAACATCCAAACATCCGGATATACCAAAGAATTTTGTGCCAAGCTGAAACGGAGACGCTTCGCACGCTCAGTCAATAATTATTTATTTATTTATTCATTTATTGAAAAAAACAGGTTACATAACATTACAGTTTACACCAATGCGTCATAAACCGAAAAATTATAAAATTGAAAAAGAATTAGAATGTCGTACATTGAACATATTTATCAAAAAATAAGGGAAATAGGGCTATTTAGAGGTCACTGAATTAAAAATACATTTTTGTATGTTTTTCCAATTATTTTTGGTACACTAGTAGCTGGGGTATAGGATAGTTAGTTATTCGGACGAACGTTCGCGGGCGCCTTCTAGTACCTATAGTATAGAACTATCGATGATAATAATCATACCGCGGGGTTTTGGATGCACGATTGATTTGACACTAAGACGACAGTCGGCGTCAAATCATCCATGCACCGAAAGCCCCGGGTATGATAACAATATAGAAGCTTTAGACTCAGGAAAGCAAAAGGCAATATTAGAGTGCCCGATAAACTAAACAAATCCGATCTAGACTACCATTATCCGAGATAAGCAATCAAGTCACCGGTAACAATCCTTACAAAGAAGGAAAATACGGAATCCGCCGATTGACGACCCCTGCTGCAGGGGCGCTACTATAAAACCCGACATATTTACGAGCCAGTTCTCCCCCTGCCTCTAACGAGGAGGCGGAAGGCACGAGCGGTGGCGATTGTATTAAAAAAAGTATTAAAGGCCTTATTCCTTTTAAAATTGATTTTTTTCATATTATGACAAATATATTGATAATTTAAACCAACTTTTAGAAGTGAATAATACTTTACCCCGAGATCTAGGTAGTAACGTAGCTATTTCATGCTTTCATTGCGTGCAGTCGAAAATAAGTTGAAAAAACTAATTTTCCGCGTGAATTTTGTCAATTTCGAGTAGTATTAAAAACAAAAATTATAAATGAAAAATTCAAACTGTAGGCTTCAAATATATACCAATAAATCCCAATAGCCCTATTTTAGGTAGTAACATCAATAATATGTTAAGAAACATGTTTGTTCATAGAGAAAAATGTCTAAAACAATCAGCATTTTAAAAGGAATAAGGCCTCTTAAAATAAAAAGTAAATAAGCCATTTATTCTACTACAATTCTCTGTCTCTGAAGTAGGTCCCTCATGCCTGAGGATCGTGGTCAGCTTCAGGGTTGCATCTTGCGCGGATGATCTGCTTCTACCGGTTTCTGTCCAACGCGTCTCTTACAAAACAGTAGAATTTAGAGGTCGATGAGTCTTTTACTTGATCGGTCCATTTTGTTGGTGATTTTTTTTTTTTTTTTATCTAGCCTGTTGGACTGTCCCACTGCTGGGCAAAGGCCCCTCCCTTTGATTTCCACAGGTCCTTGTCTGACGCTGCCTCCGGCCAGTTGCTGAGGAATGCGTCTATGTCATCCCGCCATCTCCGTCTGGGCCGGCCACGTCTACGTCGCCCGTTTTGGGGCACCCACTTGGTGGCTATGCTGGCCCACCTTTGTTGGTGATTACAATACTAAATTACAATAAATTATTTTTACATTTATTAATTGTGCAGTAGTCGCCTTTTTGGCGTAGGCCTCCCCTCCCCTAGTTCTTTCCACAGCTCCATGTCTCTACCTTTTACCATCCAGGGTGGCCTCAATCTTTCAATAAATAAATCTGCCAAACTCTTCTTTTGGTGGCCTTGCTTCCTTGATCCGTCCCTCGGGGTCCATTCGCTAAACGCACTTGCTAAATAGAGAAATACCTAACCTGAAACTGCTGTTAATTTAACAGACCATGATTAATTTGGGTCTAAATCGCTAGCCGCCTTTCCCACACACCTTACCAATACCCATAGGAAAATCGGAACGTCCTTCATAGCAAAAGTAACCTTAAAACCACCACGTAAACTCCTAAATCAACAGAACCCTCCGTTTTCAGCCGTCGGGACTCAAAACGTGTTACGGGTCGCTACAGTTATATTTAAAAAAATCCGTGGTGATTTTTTTTATTTTAAAACTTGGTGATATAGAAGGTATGTGTACAGTTTGAGTGCTCTTCTATAAAGTTGGCGTTATGGAATAAAGTTTTTTATGAGATCTTTTGAAAATGTCCTTAGGTTATTTTATTAGACGTTAATTTAAAAGTAGGCGTGTTTTTCATTCAGTGTCCATGGAATTCTCCTGGGAAAGTATTCGATGGTAATTTGCAGGTATCCCGCCTTTTCGCCGAAGTATTTTTCTTCGAATGTTTAATTTTAACGTTTATGTTTAATAGTAATAGAAATGAAATTTTATAATGTAAATATTGACTTGTAAAATATTGACATTTTATTAATAAATGGGTATGAGTAGGTATGAAAACTGTTTTATTGGTAGCCTTTTTAACAAAATGAAATTACAAGCTGGAGAAGAAATTCTAAATAAAGCGTCTTTCTGACTCCCACATCAGATCAGTTCCAAGTTCCAATACAATATTTTTTTAACGATGTTCGGGTTATCTGTCTGACTGTTGCGACCGTCTCAAAACGAGATTCGGAAATCAGTATCAACATTTTCTATGCTTGCGATTCCTGTTTTCGTTGTGACAATGTGTGAAAATCGTTTGACTTTAACCTTTTAACCGTTCAGCTAGACTGAGGAAAATTGCAAGCAGCCGATGTATAATATAACATTGCAGCAGTAAACGACGTGGCGTCTGGGACACGGATATCCGTCGACGTGACCTGACGTCTTTGGCGCTCAAAAGCGTACCTATATTAATACATATTTTATCGCAAAGCGCCAATAACAAACCCAAATAAAGAGACTTCGCTATTATTGAAAGGTAAGAGACAGACGATATTTGGGTGATTCTCTTCTTTGTCGTTTTCACTCTTGTGGTCGTGGTAATCATTTCAGATGTTGGTGGCAAGCTTCACAACACGCCGCCATTCTTCTGATGATAGCCGCCTTACTCGTGGGTGATCTTTGGGTGATAATTCGAGCATTTTAACCGCCTCATTACCCTATATTTTGACGAACTCGGCATAATCAAAGGCGCCATTTTATGTTGTATTGTGAAGACGCAGATTTTTAAAATTCTTATCAAAATGATGATTTATGTTGATTTTTTTTTTTTTTTTTTTATGTCATAGGGGGCAAACGATTGCTTCTATAAGTTGCCTAATATTGCAGTTACGGTAATGAGGCGGTTAAAACGCTCAGAATAATCACCAATTTGATTTGTCGCACGACGCACAGATTTGTCGCGTGTCATAGGTGCATGCCTGATGTATTATCTGAACTTACACTCCTGTGGGAATAGCATATCCCATCAAAAACATAAATGTAAAATGAGAGCCAAGTTCAATATCGCGTGCACTTCGCCGACAAAAGAATTGAGATCTGCCAGGGCGCCAAGTTCTTTGCTCTAAAATTTTTAGATACAAGGACATGCGACATACTCAATGCATTTATTTTACTTGGGGAGTAATTCAATATCAAGATTTGACTTGGCTAGTTTTCACAAACTAACAAAATTTTATAAAAGTAACATAGTCATAGTGATAGTTCATTATCAAGCTAACAGTATAAGTAACAAGACGTACACTAACTTGCGTACTTACCTTTACGAAAATAGATTAATGATTTGATTGATTTTGATTTATAATATAAATTTATATTTTAAAACTAGCCAAGTCACGTCTTGATATTGAATTACTCCCCAAGTAAAATAAATGCATTGAGTATGTCGCATGTCCTTGTATCTAAAAATTTTAGAGCAAAGAACTTGGCGCCCTGGCAGATCTCAATTCTTTTGTCGGCGAAGTGCACGCGATATTGAACTTGGCTCTCATTTTACATTTATGTTTTTGATGGGATATCATTACTTTTTGTACAGAAATTATTATGATGTGTAAATTACTTAATTATTATTTGTTAATTAGTTCTGTGTGCTATTCTAGTACATATTTTGAAAGTTTTGAACAAACAAAGAATTTTCCAAAACGGTTAGTACGTATTGGATTTTTATGTGCATGTATGTGTAAGTGTGTGCGTGTGAGTGTATATGCTATTCTAGTATATCTTTCAAACAAAAAAAGAATTTTCCAAATCGGTTTATAAATGACAGAGTTCTGAGGCAACAACCATCAATAATAATAATAATAAAAAAACATAAAAAAATTACTGTTTTAGATTTTTATATGTATACACACACAATTACTAAGCTGGATGCCAAATTTCACCTTTCTAGGTCACCTGGAAGTGGGTTAGGTTTTTGATTACTAGTGAGTCAGTCAGTCAGTGATAAAAATACCGTTTTTTGGACTTTAATATCTCAATAACTATTTAACCTATATAAATGAAATTTGGGGTTCTACTTGTTCTAAAGGATCTTAATACATAAGCCAAATTTCATTTTTTTATGTTAAATAGATTTGGAGTTATTGGGGGGTCAAAAGTGGCTCCAAACGGTTCGTGTAATATAACACACGGCTGCTGCTCGCCAGTTCCTGCGGTGAACTTGGCTGGACACGCTGCCGCGTGTCTAGATCTTGCCGCAACTTCGCTCGACTCAGCATCACCTGTCTTGCTCGCACGGTATTAAAAGGAAAGAGACATGTCGTGTCACATCAGTCATGCCAGACACGCTACTCTTTCTGCGAAATATAGGTACACCCCAGGCCAAAAGTATGGAAACAAAGTTTATTCCTTGAATATTTAAAGTTTCCAATAATTAATCCTTGTGTAAATGTTAGTAACCGTTAGGCCACCCCCAAAAGATAAAAAAAATAGAACATCCATTATTAAAACATTTGCATATTGTAAAAACATATATATATATACTAACCTAACTCAGGGACAAAGTGCATATCGTCGTTTTTTTATTGCCTTTCTACAAAATGTTGCACTGGCAAAATTTTCATAAGCAGAATTTGCGTTATTGACTTTTAAAATGTTTATAATCATTTTTATATTGTGATCTTGTCATTTATTCCGTAAGGAAATCACAGGTTTGTATATAAATATAAGCTTGTTTCCATACTTTTCGCCTGGGGTGTATTGCCTATCTCTTTCTGTACCATACTGTGAGAGAGTGACGGTGACACTAAGTCGCGCGACAAGAGTCGCAAAGCATAGTTGTGCTAAACGGGGTGGACAGCGAAAGCACAGGCAGTGCCAACCGCGCGACACTTCAAATATGGAGTGTGAACATTAATTGCGTTAAGTTGGTGCTACACTGGGCCGGTACAGTGCCGTTACTTACCCCTAGT
Source organism: Apotomis capreana (assembly GCA_947623375.1). Lineage (NCBI taxonomy): Eukaryota > Metazoa > Arthropoda > Insecta > Lepidoptera > Tortricidae > Apotomis > Apotomis capreana. The sequence continues at coordinate 9,907,613 of OX392520.1, forward strand.
AGGGTTACCAGTTACCAGATACAAATTTCAAAAGTCCTGACATAATTCCTGATTTTCGGCCAAAATTCCTGACACGAGTCTTATTTCTTCAATTTGTCAATGTTGATTGATTTATGTTTATATTGTAAAAAAAAAGATAATTGCGATTATTAATCAGTTGCAATTCATGAAACTCCAAAGTACTTGTGGCTTTGCCCTTTTTGTTATTGTGATTAAAAATAAAAGTTTACAGTGTATAAAATTCTATGAATTCATTTATTTGCCGAAAATTCCTGACATTTCCCTTTTCCGGCCGCATTCCTGACATATGTCTAAAATTCCTGACATGTCAGGAAAATTCCTGACATGTCACCCAGCCAGTCTAGGGGCCCCAGTCTCAGAAATAGGACTTGCACTATACTTATGTTCTCCTTTTTTATCACCAAAAATACTACCTACTATTTTATTTGCGAATAATCGTTTTGAGATAGGGGAGGAGGCCCCAAATGCCAAGTGCGTATGAACCCTGGCCCCTTAAGTCTAGGCCTGGATCGGTAACAGCCGTTGGGAAGCTGTATGAGCAAATTTTTTCTATTTGTCACATATGACAAAATAAAATACTCTGGCAAAACTTTATTCACTTAGTAGATCTTTACTGGATATCCGAGTCATGAGGTACAGTACTTTTATCTCACGAGCGCGGGTGAGCCATGTTTGTGTGAGTAATGTACATGCACATTGGCTCTGTGTGGGTGAGCCGGCACTGAACGCTCCCGAGCTCACCCACACAGAGCCAATGTGCATGTACATCTACTCACACAAACATGGCTCACCCGCGCTCGTAAGATAAAAGTACTGTATCGGTTCGTAGGCGATCGTAGACAGCAGCAGGAGACGAACATTGCATTTTGACGACGCGGTTGGCGCAGGCACTCTAATATTGCCTTTTCCTTTCCTGAGTCTAAAACTTCTATATTATTATCGACGCGGTTGGTTCAGTTTGTAGAGACCTGCCTACTGAGCCGGCGATCCCGGGTTCGAATCCCGGTCAGGGCAAATATTTGTGTGATGAACTCGAATATTCATTTAGAAATCTCAGCCGTCAAAATTCCGTAGTACGAAAGAACTTATCAACTATAACTATACTAGTAAAAGAAACATGTTCATCCTGATTTAATGTAAGACTACTTATATTAGAATATTTTGTTTTATTTTGTTCTTGGGTCTTGGATGTTATCTAGGTGTATATGTATTTATATATTATGTATGTCGTCTAGTACCCATAGTACAAGCTTTGATTAGTTTGGGACTAGGTCGATTTGTGTATGATTGTCCCATAATATTTATTTATTTATTAAAATACACTTCATACTCATACTCGTAGGTGTATTTTTTCCAACGTCTGTTACAAAAAAAATTCGTTGCCAGTAAAATAAATTATTGCCACTAAGAATCCGCCAGATGGCGTGGGTTGGAAAAGAGCACTTTTACACGTGTGAGCCTACCGGCATTTCACAAGATTGGTGGTATCCACTGTTAAAATACATGTTTGTCTGGTCTGGCGTCTAGTGTGTGTTCACCTTAATGTACGTCCGAACTGCACAGTCACTCCCGAACCGAATGAAATTAAAACTAAACGCATGACTAAATTATTTTTACGCCTGGTTGAAAATTCACATAGCATTTTACATGAGTTTTATATTTGTTTCAGGTCTCAACGCTTCGTTTGGGTTTGAAGGTAAAATTAAGTTTTAGTACCAAGTTTTGAAATTACCTTATGCGTGTAACATACCTACTTATATAAAAAAGTTGGAACCCAATGAGTTTTACCCCTGGTTTAGATACGGTTACCTAGTTATCTGAAACACAATTTTTACGGAACCCTAAAAAGGAATTCGCCAGTTTTCCCCTTAGCGCTTCATGTATTAGATTAGACAATGAAAAGTCTAAAATTTGGAAAGCAGCCATAGTAAGCTGCAATACTAAATTGCAGATAACGCTCATGAGTGGGGGAGCGATATGGTTTTGACCGTCGGCGACCTTTTGCAGGGCTGGCTGGCCGGAAAAGGTTATATGACTAAGGGAAGTTTTACTTTATACTTTTATAGTAATAGGAGCAATAATTTGATACATATATTCTAAACTATTAATACAAAGATCAAAGCTTCGAGAAAAATTCCCGGTCTCTTCCATCAGCACCCGATGATGATATGATCTGAATGATGATGATACTATTATCATCACCACCACCACCATCATCATCACTAACATCACCATCATCATCACTAACACCACCATCATTTTTTAATGACATGGCGTTGTTTATTTCCGGACATTGATATTATTTCTTAATGTGATTATTCGTTATTTATCCTTATTTATAATTTATTAATAGCCTTTGCTCTGTTTATAATTATTTTAATGAGATTTTTTATTTTTTTTACGTATACTTATTGTTTTTCTTTTTTGGTGTCTTAGATATAGGTAATATAATGGTCTCATGTAAACAATTTGGTGCTAACACTGTAAGTTTGTATTGATATAAATAAATAAATAAATCATCACCAATACCATCATCATCATCACCACCAGTCACCACCATATTCATCTCCAACACCACCATCATCATCACAACTGTGGCACGCGACACTTTCTCGCATTACAGCACAGTGGACAATGTCTGATATTAGTTATTTTATAATAGTCTAGATATATGGCAGCGATAAGTCGTGAAAATGCTATTTAGGCATATTGTATACGTCGTTGAATCAGGGTGAAGGGTATCAAAAAAAAACCATTCCATTGTTTACTTGCTGCCAACCCTATTTTAAAACAAAGTGTCGACTGTCGGTATCACAGTAACAAAGTTTAGAGCAATTTGCGATTCGTGCATTCAATTAACTGATAAATCTTTACAAACAAACTTATGCACTTAACGTGAGTGCATTAGTGTAGTTTCGCCGTTAAGTATAGGTAGACTCATGTTTTCCGCGCTTTATAAAGTTCATTATTCCTAGGTAGACTAGATTGTTACTATTTATTGGCTAAAATATAAAACTTCCAACCCCTATACCCAGCATTTTGAAAAACTTAAAAAACGGAATCGACAAAAAAAAACACTTTTTATAAAAGTCGAAACGCTGGAATAGGCAGCACAACTTTCCCCATTCTTTCCCCATTATTCTTCTATTTAAACTTTTTTCTAATATTTTAAACAAATTTAAATTTTTTCGTATTTTTTTTTTGTTAATTCGACATCGGCGGCGTATGGAAGCCTTTTAAAAAAATATATTCGCATGCTCAAACAGAACATATAAATAAAAGTTTTGACGTTTTGTGGTCCCTTTGTAAATATTTTCATGCTGTGATTTGTTTTAATCGTTCCATGTTTTTTTATTATTATATCATTGCATATTTGAGAAAAGCACTATGAAATTACATGATTTTTCCCCTGTTTCCCGGACTCTGTAGTACCTAATGTATGTGTCTATATTACAAAGTAAGAATCAGAGGCGGTAAGAATGAAATAATTCAGCTATTTAATGGGTAGCATGACGCGAAACGGCTTCAGGTAAACGGTCACGAGCTCCCCAGTTCTTTTACGGCCATCACGGCCTTACCACGAGTTTACAGTGACAGTACTCGTTAGCGACTCTGCAAACGATTTGTATGGAGAATAGGCGTGCGGACATTTTTTTTGAGGATGTCAATAGATTCTATTTTTTTGGGATCAAATGTGTATATGGGACAACCTACACTAAGACTGCTCTAAAGTCAGAAATGACCGTCAAAGTTCAACATTCCTACAGTGGACTAAAAACGCTCCCGTCCACATGTACAGTCAACCAAAAATGTGGTCTACCACTTTTCGACTCTATTTTACATGTAATAGAGTCCAAAAGTGGTAGGCCACTTTCTTTGCTGACTGTACCACTTGACGCCGCGCTGTAGTGGATTGGGTACCAGTATATTTAATGAAGAAAATAAGTAATTTGACATTTTCAACGTGAAAAAGTGCGTTTTAGTTCATAGTTGTCATACCACTATTGTTTTGTTAAATTATTAGGATTCTAAAAAGAATTTCAAAATTTCTTGTGGTCACATATTTCTAAAAAGAGTTCTTTTCTTTTTTTTTTCTTTGTATCATGACTTATTGATTGAGCCAATTTTATTCATACACTACGACGTATTAGTGATTACAGACTGTCTTGCGTTCAATATACAATTGAAAGCCTATTTGTTGAGGGGGTGCTTCTATAGTATTGATGAAATATTTGCAAATTGGTTTTTAGTCATTATTACGTGCTACATATTCAAATTCTATTCTACTTATTATAATTTTAAGTGTGTGTATTAATTTCAAACACAATCATTGTATTCTTTATGAAATAAATAAATGAAATGAAATGAAATATAATTCAACATCAGTCGCATCCCCTGTAGTTCTACAAAGTATCCGCTACGTAGGCGCTGGCGCTATTCTCCGTACAAATCGTTTACTACTTCGCTAGCGAGTACGGTTAACTCATGGTAAGGGCACAGACAGGGTTATGGATAGTTTAAAACCAGAATTTACTAGATTGTACTGGTTACATTGCAAGTTAGAACTTTAAATAGCTACTTTGACTATAAATGGCTGCATTTTGCCTCGGGAAATCGTGATTATCTTTACATGGGTTCAAAAGATAGATAAAGTTAATGTATCTAATCTAATTGCTTCGCTCTAAGTGAACTTATAATATTTTAATACAATGTTCTAGATAAGCGCCTTCTGTTGGTAATCATTTCTTTGTCTGCTGCTCACGCCGAAACGGCTGGACGGATTTTGAGTATTCTGAGTAATTTCGGTACCTACCTTTTGTTTCTTAGCAAATATTTTGAGGAGTGTGACGTCACTCGCTGTTATTGCAGTTCGCGATCACGTGATAACGAGGGTGAAATATTTAATTTCTATATATTTATAAAAAAAAAAAAAAAAACGAATATTTTTATGAGTGTGACACAGACTATTGGACACACGTTTACTTTAGTGCAACAGTCGTGCAACTTGAACCCCGCACTTGCATACCCGCGAGAAATAGGAAGCCGTCCTAGCATGAAAATTGTGACTGGTCCTAAAAACGAATAACAACGATAAACAATTGTAAAACATATATATGTACATATTCCCATAAATATGTATTTATCAACACGTGACTAGTGTACTTTGTTTCGACATTTGCATCGTGTGCATACAAGTATTGTTGTACACCCTTCCCGCACCAATAATGTCTCAGTTTGACCTTGTGGTTGACTGGTAGAGAATGCCTCATGGCATTAAGTCCGCCATTTGTACTTTTACATCTGTATTTTGTGCAATAAAGTTTAAATAAGAATAAAAATAAATAAATTGTGATAGACCCTAAAAACATGAAACCCCAAAGAAAAACTCCATTTTCTATCCAGCCGTTTTATCGATGAACGAGCCGCTGGTTTTTCATGACGCGACTGATAAAAAACCAAAAAGCTAGGCCAAACAATGATTTCCGTTTCCGCTCCCAATATGGCGGATCTTTTCAGCGTGCCCGTTGTTCCCGGTTCTAGTTTTACGCGATGATTTTAGTGAAAAAGTCTGGTTGTGAAAGTCCTGAACTGTGTTGGACAATAAATGGGATTTGTTATAGTTTGAAGCAAACTGGTTCATATTGTTTCCATCGAAAATAGATAAAAATCGAAAGCGTAGGGCAGCGACAGTCTTAGTATGTTTACCTACTAAAAAATAATAACTATAAAGGCGAAAGTTTGTGAGTGTGTTTATGAGTATGTTTGTTACTTCTTCGCGCTCAAACGGCTGGACCAATTTTGATAAATTTTGGTATGAAGGTAGCTGACACTCCGGATTAACACATAGGCTACTTTTTATCCCGAAAAAAATGTAGTGTATTATGAAATTCGGCAAGTAATGCCGTTTTATACTACGAGTTTAGGGGAAAATCTGAAAGCTATACATTTGTAATTAAATCATACAATATTTCGAGATATATTAGTGAGGTTTCCAGCTCCTATTAGCAAATATTAGGAATAAGAATGATTTATTTTGCAAAACTTAGGTAGGTATGTACAGTCAGCGTCATATAGTTAGTAGCAGTCAAAGTGGCCGAATATATCGGAACAGATCTTTATTTCTGTACACGTAGGGTTGTGTTACGATATCTTTGGGCATTTTTACTGCTACTAACTATCTGTCGCTGACTGTACATAAGTGTCTTATGAATTAATCCCGTGTGAAATATAAGCTGTTATTATATAGAAGCAATTAATTTCGAGGACTTAGATGCTCAAAGTTAGCCAGTTAGTTCAAACTTCTAAGCTTAGTGTACTAATTATCCATTAAAAAGTTTTAACGAACACAAAACTCGTCGTTCATATTAGGTTAATGGACTGGTACTCTCATGACAGTAGAAAATATATAAGTAAGATATATATAAATAGGTGTATGTAAGAAATCGCTCTTTAGCGATAAGACCGCCTGTTGTTTTGTTTACCTCTAATTGTAATTTCTTGCATTGTAGTTCTCCTGTATGTTTTATGGGGTGTGCAATAAAAAGTACTTGTATTGTATATGTGTGAAATTCGTGTAAGTTTGAATATATGCGATGGCGATGCGGTTGGCGCAGGTTGTAGTGCACCTGCCTACTGAACCGGCGGTCCTGGATTCGAATCCCGACCGGGGCAAATATATGTGTGCGGAACTCGAATATTTGTTCGTATGGGGCATGGATGTTATATTTATATTTTCATATATTATGCATATCGTCGTCTAGACCCATATTTGGAAGTCGATACTCAATTACAACAAAAATGGATAAAACTATAACAACCCTTGTACTCACGTTTTATTCTATTTTAATTGAAAATAAACTGAAAAACTAGTTTCGGAGCCGACAACAAAATTCGTTCAGCCATTATTTTCACCAAAACTATCAATTTGTCTGTTGCCATCAACTCGTTTGTATATTTGCTCGTGTGCAAATGTTTGTAGCCAGCTGGGAAATACTGTTTAAATTATGTGGCCTTTCACTCATAAAGAACGTGTTTTTTAGGGTTCCGTACCCAAAGGGTAAAAACGGGACCCTATTACTGAGACTTCGCTGTCCGTCCGTCCGTCCGTCTGTCACCAGGCTGCGAATTTACAAAACCTATACTACTTCAGTCACGATTCAGATTCAAAGCGGGGAGCTTTTGTTTGCGCATATTAGTTAACAATATCTATACCGTTACGGTAAAAAGTAGTCACTCAAATGTATTAGCTTTTTGCTTACATATTTTCAAGTATTATTCACGACAAAAACCTAGTCGAGTTTGGTAACGTCTATATGGAGCAAGCGTGCCGCGGTAGGTAGTAAATTTTAATTGAAATAAAATAATTACTTAGCAATTTTTTGGCACCAGATAACATTGGTGACAATATCGTTACAATTCAGTCGTGGCGACCTTCTCTTTATGACCACTGATAAGTGATAACAGTTGTTGTAAACTAGATTAATGGGTTAGGTTAGGTTAGAACTCCGACCACAACAGCGCGCGAGCCGAGCGAGCGAAGCGAGTGTACCGCGGCAGCGGTCGGCGAAGCGCCAGAAACGAACGAACCAGTAAAGTAGGTTAGGTTAGAACTGCGACCACAACAGCACGCCTCCTGATATAAATTCAACTATTTTATCACGATTTCACACTAAATAATATGGCCTAATAAGAGTACCTATCAACTGAAATAACTCAGGTAAAAAAAAATGCTTAGCCATTGGCATGAACGGTAATTTATTGAATATAATCGGAGTCGTTACTAAAGTATTGTTCAAGTTACAGACCGCAACAGACTAGCATTTGTACCAGCAATATCCGTATGAATTTAGTTAATAAAGTCTATACGATTTCAGTAAATTTCTGTACTATACCAGATTAGGGTTTTGTTAAGTTTTGTCCAAACAAAAGCTAATCTGGTTCAGTTCGCATCTGAACCCTATCAGTATAGGCTTTGTAAAGACGCCACCAGGCTGTATCTCAACAACGGTGATAGCTAGACAGTTGAAATTTTCACAGATATGTATAGGTACGGAACCCTTCATGCGCGAGTCGGGCTCGCACTTGCCCAATTTTTTAATGGTTTGGCTTTATTGAGTTAGGACCTTTTTGTTTTTTTTTACCTGTGCAATCGTATAGAAACAAGTATGCTAATTAAAAAAGAGTTGTAGGTGGGTAAACATAATTTAAAAATTAATTTCATGCGCTTTCAATTTAAAGCGACTTAAAAAAATATGATTTTCTCAATTCAACGCTTAAAGCTTTTTTGGGTTATATGTATTTTCTATTTTGTTACCACAGAACTACCTACGTCATTTATGAATTTTTGTTTGAACATTTGAACTGAATCCAGGGCATTGCTAACTGTCCAATTATTTTTAAGATTTCAGTAAGATTCCGTCCGTCATACTGGATAAGGAAAACATACTTAATTTGCTTTTAATGATCCTGCATCAACTGCTAGTTTCTGTTTGGCTCTATGGTTGACTGATAGACAATACCTTATGGCATTAAGTTCGCCATTTTTACTATTTTGTTTTGTATTGTGCAATATTAGACTATTATCCATACTATATACTATACTATTATACTATATACTATAATATTATAAATGCGAAAGTGTGTGTCTGTCTGTCTGTCTGTTACCTCTTCACGCTTAAACCGCTGAACCGACTTAGATGAAATTTGGTATGGAGATAGTTTGAGACCCGGGAAAGGACATAGGATACTTTTCATCCCAAATAAATTTAGTGTTCCCGTGGGATGAGCGGGTAACACCGCGGGGCACAGCTAGTATACAAATAAATAAATATGTCCCAAAGTTACGAAAATCTCACCCCTTTTCTCGTAACTCAATGGAAGTTTTCTAGTTGTTTCCGTTTATCTGACCGGACTTGAAACATTAATGTAACCAGCAATAATTGCGTGACAAATATCACACCTTTATTAAAAATGGATGAGCTGTTTGCACAAAACATTTTGCCCTAAAATATTTTCCAGGCATAATGGCGTGTTTCCCCGCTCTCAATGCGGCGAAGGAGTCATCAAGTGGCAGTGTCTATTTCCTAACGAGGGGTGGGAAAATATAGATATCGATAAGAGTTGCCGGTAGATGTACGATAAGGCAGTCAAAAGCCTCTGCCTGCCATAACGCGGGCCCAATATTACAGGATTCTATGTTACATTATATGCGATGGACCGACCAAATCAAGACTGTACTCAATGGTCCACTCCACGAATGCAGCAGAAGAGCTACAGTACGGGAGAAATGGCGATGAACTGTAAAGCTCATGTGATGAACACGACAAAGAAGAATGTCAAAAATCAGTGCACCAAAAAACCCGGGGTATGGGTGTGACCGGTCCTGCGTCGCCTGTATTCAGCGCACTCTAGTGCTCTTCAGAAGGTCGTCTACCACGCTGTCTTCTGGTTCGTTACCACTCATAAACTCGTTGACTCCGGCGGTTGTCGGTTACTGTACCTATAAACTCCCTTTTTACTGTTAAAAGCTTGGTACACATTTTCATGACAATGAAACGTTCAATGTCTCATATTCAATGAAAAATGTACAGTACACGTATTTATTTATACTGGTACTTTATTGAAATGACAAATCGTTATTTTCCTACATGACACTGTTTTAGTGAAGTCTTTAAAAGACTGAAAGAGGCCTTGCATTGATTAATGGAAAATAAACCTAAACAATTTATATGTTTTTAAAGAATTACTATTGTGGTTCATTCCAATGTTTCAGACTGAAAATAAATTCAAACTATATTTTGGATTTATTAACAAAAAATAAACTATGTGCATAGGATAGGTACTTTATAAAAGCTTTAAATGGCTTTATTATCGATGTCGATAAATATCGCCCCCTACCCCAGCACTACGTCATCGTCATCGACTAGTGTAGTGCGCGCTCCGTCGCCTCCCCACAACCATGAATACGGGAGCATTCTTTTGTACAACTATCACCAACTTCTACCTATAGACAACAAAGTTACACGGAAGTAAAACGGCCTATCTCCAATAGCTGTTCCAATGCACGTACGCCGGTTCGATACTGGCGCGTCAGTTATACCTATACACAAGGAAACCACACGAAACTGAAAGGTGTTATGTGGAGTAGTTTTTCTAATGCGCATATATCGTTTTGAAGTAGTGTAAAAAAGATTCTGAATAAATGTTTGCTCGAAGAATTTATATGGAAATATTCTAGGTGTTTTGAGGGCCTGTGAAGAGTACTTTTGAACACGTGCAAAATTGCATGCTATCTGATCGTCGATATTTATTGTTTTCTGTTTGTAATGTGAAGTAAACATAACTACCACGTGGAAACTATGATTATTTCAGAGCGCTTAACAGTCCTAGTTTCTAGTCCTTAATTAACCTAAAAAAACAGTCAAGCGCGATTTGGACTCGCGCTTAGAGTGTTCCGTACTTCCGTACAAACCATGAAAGCACGGAATATTGCGCTAACGCAAAAATAAACTTGATTGAGTTTATCATCTTTGCCGTTGGATAACTTGTCCCCATACATCGAGATAGATCAGTCTACCAATTCCAAATAAATACGTAATTACAAACATATATATTCCTTGTACATACGTATGTTATTACAAATTTACTGTTTTTGGACTTTTTCATTTACTTGTGCTACATGATGTTGGTTTTAGCCAAATTTCACGATTTTTGGTCAACGAAAGGTATCATACCTATGGGTTGATTGCAAATTGTACATAGTTAAAAGCTTAGTTAACAAAAAATCACGATCGCTTCCTTTGTGTGACGAAAGTTAGTCATACAAAATGTATGGGTAAGTTTCGTCACACAAAGGAATCAATTAAGTTTTGTTTTAATTAAAGCCCTTAACCATGTACAATTTTTTTGCAATCGACCCATCTAGGTTTCGATTCCCATGTCAGTGTCAACAAATGCAGCATAATCACTCGTATCTATTTACTTATTTATATGACAAAAAGATCGTCATCGTCGCTATTTAGGCATTCTAAATTCGAAAACCCGAATGTCCGCTTGGCGCGCTTTTTCGGGTCCTTTGTTAGATGACTAGGGTTAACAGAACGGAAGACCAAAAATGTACTCAATTTATTAAAAGGTATTTGCTGTTCAAGTCGGGAGAAATAATAGGGATGATAACTGATGGTATAGCGTGACAAGTGTCGGTCATGCTCAGGGATAGTGGCGCTACAAACAGCTTTCATATAGTAATAATGTGCATATACGTCTATATTTGCATTATTAAACGTCAGTGGGAATTTGTCAGGGATTCGTCATCATTCAAATTCGAAACATTGTTTACCGGAATGCTGCTCAATCTTTCATTCTTCTTGCGAAATAACTACTGAATCCTATTGAGAAAAACTTGACTTTATATCACTGTGGATAGTTTTGGCTTAATTATGCAATAATTACTTGAAATTTTTGGGAATATTGAGTCCTGTTTCCTCTTTGTTTACATCAGTGACATTTACTGAGTTTCGAACTTCAGTTACCAAAAATTTGTCGTTGCCAGTAAAATAAATTAATACCACTAAAAATCAGCAATATGGCGTGGGTCGAAAAACACCCCCCGTCGGGCTATCAATTCTATTCTAAAATAAAAATAAACGGAAATAGCTCAATAGGTTCCTAATTCATGTGGGTAGTATCATCCATCTGGCAACCCTATGGCTATGCCAGTGTTGCCAGTTTTTCCATGGATTGATGGACCATTGTTCGTCCGCGAAAATTCCGGCCCGAATAATTGACAAGCCCCTGTTTTTTTGCTACGTATTGAAACGTTAGCGGATTAGGTTTTTTGGCCTGTCTGCATTGTTTTACTTTGCTATTTGCCGTTTCTGTTTTGTCTTTTTGGAATGAAATGTCACAAACGCTTTTGTTTCTGGTCAGAGATAGATTCGACATTCCTAATATCACCTGCCCAAGGTATGACTATGTCTAGTTTAGCGATGTGTTCTATGTATTCAAGAGGTAGCAAATAAATATGTTTATATATGACAATTTCAACGGAATGGAATGGTGATGTCCAATATCAAATATTGTTCCATATTTAGGCGTTGCTATGCTTGTTCTTGTATCTCGTATCATTAGGAAGCAATGTGAATATTCGCTTCCCGGCCCAGGCGATCAAAACCTCATTACAGGCGGCCCCGGGAGAAATCTACGTCACTCGCGAGGATATACGTACTTTTCTGTCCGCATTGTGTATAAATATAGTTTTATTTATTTTATCTTTCAAGAAAACTATGCATTTCTTACGCTTAATAGACACGTCAAGTTTTGAATTTCTCTTCTGAAGAACCCGGTCAGTATAGGATATTGTGAAGGTTGGACTTCACTTTCAGTGGAGTTGGCCACTGATATAAAAATAAATACGTTTTATAAATTTAAATGGATGAGTGACATCCGTCATAAATAAAAAATGTATAGCTAGTCTTCAACTAATCTTGGAACAATAAAGTTACCTCTCGTACGCACCTCCCGTATTTTTATAAGCTCCCCTGAGCTGCGTCCCCACAATATATAATTCTTCGTGTTTTAACCAACTTTCAAATAGGAGGAGGTGCTGATAAGGCCTCCTGTATAGGCTGGTTTCCTCTCTTATTCTCGTGACTGCCATCACCTTTAAAAATTAGCACAATAAAAACGCAATGCGGCGTTTTTGTTTATCTATTAATTTTAACTTATTACACACTACAAATGGCAAACTTAATGCGAAATATCATTCTCTAACAGTCAACCATAGGGCCAAACAGAGATAATTTAAATGAGTGCAGAGTGGAAACCGTCTTACATACACTGAAAATGGATTGCACACCATGAGTTTCACGCCAATGCTACCTACTACTAGGACTATTTTTAGTAGGCTACTACTGACAATCGATTGCAGGTTAATCTGGAAAATGCCCAGTTGTGAGCCCAGCGGAGCAAGCTGGTTCGATTCCCGTATTGCCGCGCTAGGGGCCGGCGGGTCCCGTACGTGACCGCACTTCGGGTTGTTTGGCGGCGGCATTAGGGCTACCAAAAGGCATAATGAAAAAGTTAAACAGACCAATGAGCTAGACCTTAAAAATTGTAGTTAATTATTAGTTATTCTATTTTTAATATCATATAACTTAAATAAATGTAGTTTTATATTGAAGATAAGCAAGATTTAATTAAGTATTTCAATAATACCCCGACATAAGAAAATACAAGATATGGTCATTATCATTTAGTGAGCAGTGTAGAAGTAAACATTTAATCAAAATTCAAAATTGTCTTAGCTTCAATACGGGCTATGTCTTCTGACATCTGAAGACGTAATCCTTATAGTAGCTACAAAACCATGTTTTTTAACCCTAATTCTAAGCAACAATGCCTGTCACACACCAGTTTAGGATTGACTTGAACTAGGACCAATCTGTAATCAGTTTTAAATAAGAATATTTAAACATTTTAAAATACGTTATTGGAATACGACCGCGGCGTGAGGTTTCAGCCGAACCCACTTAATTATTAAAATCGTTTCAACAGTTACACTTTACCGGTTTTAATTTAAGGGAAATTTCCGAATTTAATTGGGATGAAGTTATATTTAACTGAAAGTTAATTGGGTAGCTGGAATATATTCGTGTTCGATGTAGGTACACATATGTACATATTTACCAGATTCTCTACTAAAGCAGTTAGTTGCAGATAAAATACATGTAGGAATGAGTATTGATGACGGAGTGACAGCTGATAGAATGTAAGAGTGAATATGATGTACGGAACGAATGAATGAAGGACTGGAAGATAGACGAATGATAGATTGAGGACTAGACGGTGCTTTATGATCTCGCTTACTAAATTATACATATTTGATTTTCTTATTTCTGTAAAATAATCTTGGTTTTGGGTAAATAGAGTGCTAAATATTGGGATTGCGGTGTTATTGAAGAAAACATCTAGATACATATTTTTCTGCAATGGTTTACTTTTCTTTAATCGTACGTCATTGACGCCAGGTCTTTGTCCAGACTCCAGCAGTGGGCGTCTTTTGGCTGATAAGATGTTAGTGATGTTCTAAATTCTAAGTGCTAAACTCCCTTGACCGAGCGAGCGAAGCCTCTCCGTTTTAGTTTGGCCAAAAAATCATTCGTATGTCCAGATGTTTGGATGTCCGGATTTCCGGCAGTTCTTGCCTGCAAGCCATATTTAATAATTATACAGATTTTATTGTCGAGTCAGTTGTTTTTTTTTTTTTTTCAAAATGGCGGAGTTAACGCTAAAAATGTCACATATCAGAAAAAATATCGCGAGGTCTACAGCTCACATAGCTTCTAGTCTAAATTCGGTTCCCACTCAATTGGAGAACAAACATACAAACATACACATTAACATAACTTAGGCAGTTGCAATCCTAAATAGCACCCAAGAACTTCGTTCCGTTTTCACAATAACTGAGGCAGTTGCAATCCTAAATAGCACCCAAGAACTTCGTTCCGTTTTCACAACGTCGTCGTTCACTCATGGGGTAGCAAGTCATAACTCTTTTTTTCGTGCAATTAAATAAAAAGTACCTTTTAACCCAGCTAGTCAGATACCAAAAATATATTGTGTTAAAATCCATCCAGTCCAACCGTTTTGGCGTAATGAGAATGAAGACATATTTACCTAACAAACATAATTTTTTGGAGAGATTTAATTGAAATAAAATCTCTGTTTTTTTATTTTATAATAATATAGAAATAATAAAACACAAATCGTATTTTATTTGTTTTCTTTATGTTGGCAACCCTGGTGTCCAGGTATATGCGGCCCCGGCGAATACTTCGATCCAAATCGTTTCTTAATCCCTATGTTATTGCCCTAGATAGCTGACAATACAATTTTATTGGAATGTCTTTAAATACTATCGATCGAAGATATTTTGCTTGCCGGATAATCGGGATACTTGGGGTCCATGAGACACGGTATTTGTGGAATGGAATATCACAACAAGGTGCCTAGATATTGTCGCAGGTTTACTATCATTTCACAAAGATTTGGCAAACAATAATTTCACTAATGGTCATTTGACAAATACACATTTCACAACTGCATCATTTCACAAACTCTTCATATCACTTATGGTCATTTGACAAATACACATTTCACAACTGCATTATTTCACAAACTTCATATAACAAATGGTCATTAGACAAATATACATTTCACAACTGCATCATTTCACAAACTCTTCATATCACTTATGGTCATTTGACAAATACACATTTCACAACTGCATTATTTCACAAACTTCATATAACAAATGGTCATTAGACAAATATACATTTCACAACTGCAGTATTTTACAAACTCTTCATATTACAAATGGTCATTCGACAAATATACATTTAACAACTGCATCATTTCACTTTCTTCATATTACAAAATTGTCATTTGACAAATATACATTTCACAAATGCATCATTTAACAAACTTCATATCAAAAACAATAAGGATCAAGCTATATTTTATTTGTTGTTTACGTAAAATGCTACTCAATAATTGGTCGAAGTCCGCGACTGACAGACGCGTTTACGTTCACATCACTAGTGGCTATGAACGCGTGGCAGAAGCTTGGAAAGTAAGTGGAAGGCGAGGCCCTGGTGAGTACCGGTGTGAGCTCTATACTACTGAAAATGTTAGATGCTGTGGAAATAAAGTAGAAAGCTTGAATCCTTTAAATATTCTAACAAATCCCTTGAGACAGCCCAACCCATCTCGCTAATGCATCGCAGAAACTAAAATAGTTACTCTAATTGAAACATACGTTTGCAAGATAGTAGCACTCTCCCATTCCTAAACGATCTAAGTGCATTGAGGACTATGGCGCTTACGTCAATTTTTACGTGAGTATAGAAGCATTTCTTACGCCTTAAAGTCATATGTGCAGTTGGATGCAATGGCTAAACGTCTTAAGTGCATTGAGGTCTACTGCGCTTATGTCCTTATTACATTACTAAAAGTACATCTGATGCCTAAATAACGTAAGTGCATTATGATGCAATGGCGCTTAAGTTGTTTTTACATTTGTGAGAAGTAAGTCTCAACTGCATTTTAGTGCGCTTAGATGTAAGTTTGTTATAGAAAGTTTAATGCTTATGGCTGTTAGGATTAGTTCGTGTAAGCTATTACACTCGTACCTAATACAGCCCAAGTAGTAGCTAGGCAGCCTTAGACGAATTTCAATAAAAAGTAGGTAGGTAACATTGCCCACCCATTAGAACCAATTTTATTCAATAAGTAAATTCTGAAAAACCATATCTTATGACATATCCACTTTTGAGTGATCGTTCGTGCTGTTTTTAAAAGTTTTCTTAGTATTGAAATGGTTCGACAATGTTACCCCCCCGGGCTGAAGTAACCCGACCTTATGGTAAGTAGATATCATCCATGATGACCCAGGTAGAGTTCATCACACAAAATTAGCCCTAGTATTTTTAATTATTTTTGATACACTGGTTTTACATTTTACACGATTACACGGCCGATTATTGTGTAGATAAGTGTATCCATCATAACTCCACGTTGTCATCAGATAAAAATATCTAAGAAATCGTTTCTCTAGTAAGAAGTTTTCAGAAGTGTGTCAGAAAACAGCTACTTTTATTTCGCCAGTAATGGGCTGAGCACAGATGGATCGAATTATCCCTCGCACGGTCACGAGTTTAACAGGAAATAAAAATATCGGCCAAGTGCGAGTGAGACTCGCGCACGAAGGGTTCCGTACCATTATCTGTAAGTTGTTGTATGCGAGCCCCCCTTAAATATTTATTTAATTTAATTTTTAGTATTTGTTGTTATAGCGGCAATAGAAATACATCATCTGTGAAAATTTCAACTGTCTAGCTATCACCGTTCTTGAGATACAGCCTGGTGACAGACGGACGGACGGACGGACAGCGAAGTCTCAGTAATAGGGTGCCGTTTTTACCCTTTGGGTACGGCACCCTAAAAACTATACGTGTAACACGGGTCATATACTTTTTGTTATTTAAGTTGAAATATTGCACTATTGACACAACGATCAAAGCTTAAAGAAAAATTTAAATGAGTTACCTTGGGGAAGAGACGGGGAATCGAACCCGGTACCTCTGGATTGCCGGTCCAGCGCATAAGATCTTAGTATCAATGGTTTCATATAAAAATTGTGGTGTATGTATACCCATATAAAAAAAATAGACATAACATGTTTCATACATTTATAAACCTTTCATCGGGTACTTTCTTTATGATCATAGGTACAACAATTAATTTATTACTACGTACCTAATAATAAAATACCTATCTCAATTTTAATTTCCTAAGTAAATAGGCACTAAAAGTTCAGCAGTAAAATAACTTTTTAAAAGCCATCAAATGTTATATTCAGCCACCCAAGATCTGTCATAAAAATACCAGTAAAATAACTTCTCCGACGAAACCACAGACGTAATTTTATTTCTTATTGAAAAATAACTTTGTTTACTTGCTTTTCCCCGCGACTTCGCTCGCAAAGGATGAAATGTACCCATAAAAACTTTTTTACTCCTGTTTAGCCTTATGAAGGAATATCCTTATAAATTGTAGCTTGTAGGCGCCATGTTTAAAATAATGTTCTTCCCGGCTTAGGTCTTCAATTTTGTATGAAATTCCTTTACAGTTCTCTCGAGTTGTTCCGCCCGAAACGTGATACACCTGTTATAACGCACGTTATGACGACATTTCAATGCATGTTTGAGAAAACTCTATTTTCCACATTGAATATATTTAAAGTAATAGTTTGTGTTTAATAATACTTAGCGAACCTACTCACAAATTAAGAGAATCTATTGAGAAATGTGGCCTGTGCGGGAATGTCGGCAATCCGAACATACAAATATCAAGAAATTTTTGTGAAGTGATAGTGACAGTGATAAGAATGTAATAGTATATAGTCGAGAGTGAATAGGCATCTTCTAGCCAAGCATGCTCCATCTTAGGCCTTATTGTCACTTAACATCAGGTGCAATCGAGGTTAAATGCATGGCTATTTTGAATAAAAAAAAAAATGTGGTACTGTAATTTGTGCTGTGGATTTTGTGTCAATAAAAAAAAGAGACGCTTCGCTCGCTCGGTTGGCGCAGTTTGTAGTGTACCTGCCTACTGAGCTAGCGATCCTGAGTTCGAATCCGGGTCAGGGCAAATATTTGTGTGATTAACTTGAATATTTGTTCCTGGAAAAAAATACTGATAAGTTTTACATTCATCTGTTACATAGATAATGCGTTTAAATGGAACGTACATTCTCCCAAACTTTCACGTTTTTAATATAGAGAAAATGGAATACTCGAAAACTTCGTGAGACGGCTCATTTATTTCCAAGAGACAATAATTTTAGCAGGAAGCCATCTTATTCCTGTCACGTAGTGCCGCCGCCCGCCGCTAGATGTCGCGGCTAATTAATTTCGTCCGGAAACACAATATTAGTGGAAGTATTCTTGTTTGACATTGTTTATTTTTGTTGCCGAAATAAAAGGGACTATTTTTGTCTGTGGAGTTTCGGGGATCAATAGAGTCGGCGTGAAACTTAACTTGAAACTTTGGCTAGTCATGATCATGAGGTTTTATTTTTACGCGGTTTTTGAGGGTTTTGCGGTGTGGTTTTATGTTTTGAACGCTAAAGGGTGAACCAATTCGCCGTGTCACTGAGGCTATAAGAAACAAAAATAAAGAAGTGCTTTAAAATCAACAGGGATTGAGAATGGCTTGACGAAACTCCGGATTATTCCGGAAAAAAGATCCTAAAAAAGTGGCTTTGTACATTATTATTCTTTGTTATATTTCGTTTTGTGATGCCCTACTGATTAATATACAAAGTAAATATACTATTAAATATATATTAAGATATTGAGCCAAATTTGAAATAATAAAACCAGACTTCATAACGCTCATTTAATATGGGCAATTCTATACTAACTTAAAAATGGATCCGGACCGGACTATCCTGGGGCAAAAGATAAACTTTAATTACAATGCAATTTTGGTATTTAGTTTATACTAATAATGAGTTATTTTTAGGGTTCCGTACCCAAAGGGTAAAAACGGGACCCTATTACTGAGACTTCGCTGTCCGTCCGTCCGTCCGTCCGTCCGTCCGTCCGTCCGTCCGTCCGTCCGTCTGTCACCAGGCTGTATCTCAAGAACGGTGATAGCTAGACAGTTGAAATTTTCACAGATGATGTATTTCTATTGCCGCTATAACAACAAATACTAAAAATAAAATAAAATAAATATTTAAGGGGGGCTCCCATACAACAAACGGGTTGGTTGCGTTAACTTTGCACCTCATTTGTATGGGGCGCTATACATACCAGGTGCAAACTTAACTTAACCACTTAAGGATGAAAAGTGTTTGTACGGAACCCTCGGTGCGCGAGTCCGACTCGCACTTGCCCAATTTTTATTTTTGCTATGCCTTGTAGAATAAAAGTGTTGATGTTTTTCCCATACAAAAGTGACCCACTCTAATATAATGCACGTCCTTTATTCTTCAAATGACTCATATATTATATATATAACCGCGTTAAAATAATTCGTCAAGTTACTTAAAAGCCGAAGGGCCGTTTTATGTCATTCGCCGAATTAGGGTAAACGCCCCGGGCTTACGACTTCGGCATCAGAACACAGGGTTAAGAGTGTTAAGACGTTCTTACTGAAACTGCACGTTTAATGATATCCAGCACCATACCAAAGATTATACAGGGTGAGTAGTATAATTTAATAATTAAATATTAATTTTAACATTGGAAAATCCGAAGCTATAGAAATCTATCTATCAGCCACATACGTCCTCTGCTGATCATAGGCCTCCCCTATAGTAGAGCGTACGTAACCCTTTCCTTTTACAGAAAACTGTGTCGTTCGTTTCGTCTGTGAGGGCGTTTTTGAGTTTCGTTACATTTTTTTCGTGTTTCCGCAGATATGTAACTAGTTTAACGATTAAGAATCGAGTAAATCTAATGTGATATACTATATAATAGTACTCACGTATTCGTCAAGTTACTGCGGTGAATTAAAGTATCAGTGTTACAGTTTTTTAAATAAAATATTTTAGTTATTGGTTTCTCAAAACGGTTACAAGAAAAATGCCCAGCCCTACCCTATTTGCTTGTCATAACTTGCAAACACTTGTCTGATCGTCAGTAGGCAATTACCACCAAAGGTGCGTATTTTTCTTTTATAATCTGTGATATATTTTTTCTTAAAAATGTAAATATTCTTAACTCTTTTTTGTTATTTCGAACGAGTGCCCGTAGTTCACTCTGTATACAATTTAGCTGTAGCAGATAGATGGTTCACGTATAAAAAAAGTATACGATTTTATAAAAGGATCATATTGTTTTTACTAGTTGGAAAGAAATATATAACACGTAGATATTACAGTCTAGCGTGTTACCACTCAGTTAAAGCATTCGTTGTTACACTTGGTACTCCCTTATATTCTGTTAAATAATTCAATCTACATAATTGTAAATAAAAGTGCGTTCACATTCGCCATAACTTTTTTACGATTTCAGTAATGAGTCTTGCCGCGCATAAACTGAATATTACCTAAAACCAAACACGAAACAACGTAAGCGCCGAGCGACTTATATAACCCGGTTATTTTAAGTATACACCTCGTTTGTACGCGACCTCATAGAGTTACGGTGCATTCTTAACGCAACCGGATAGCAGGCTGTACGCCATTTTGTCGTATTCTTGGTTAGGGGTCCGATTCCATCACACTCGACATTTTACGCCTTTCAGCATTGTTTACGATCAGGGGCGCTTTAATTATGGCCCAAAATGCCACTGTCTAATTAAGTTTTCGACTTTATTGAGCTATTAGAACGTTTTTAGGGTTCCGTACCCAAAGGGTAAAAACGGGACCCTATTACTGAAACTTCGCTGTCCGTCCGTCCGTCCGTCCGTCCGTCCGTCCGTCCGTCCGTCCGTCTGTCACCAGGCTGTATCTCAAGAACGGTGATAGCTAGACACTTGAAATTTTCACAGATGATGTATTTCTATTGCCGCTATAACAACAAATACTAAAAATAAAATAAAATAAATATTTAAGGGGGGCTCCTATACAACAAACTTGTTATAGATTATATATATGTATAGGTACGGAACCCTTCATGCGCGAGTCGGGCTCGCACTTGCCCAATTTTTATTAAAGTGCGGTTTGGAAAATTGTAAAGGGAACGTGTTTTTGTTTGCGTTCGTAATTCACGTGGGCGTGTGAGGACTGAGGAATTAGTTGGCATCCAATTTGAGCCTCTTTTGTATTTGTTTTTACTCTAATTGTACCGCTTTTCATGGTTAATTATATAACTTTGATGTATACAGCGGGTGCTGGGAAAAATGTGTATGGATGAATAAATTAGCATTTAATTGGGGTTCCGTACCCGTAGGGTAAAAAACGGGACCCTATTAATAAGACTCCGCTGTCCGTCTGTGTCTGTCTGTCCTTCTGTCACCAGGCTGTATCTCATGAACCGTGATAGCTAGACAGTTGACATTTTCTGTTGCCGCTATAACAACAAATATTAAAACAGAATAAAATAAATATTTAAGTGGGGCTCCCATACAACAAACGTGATCGGTTGCGTTAACTTTGCTCCTGATTTGCATGCGCCATACATACCAGGTGCAAACTTAACTTAAACCCGGCGAGTTAAGTTAGGAAGTGTTTAGTACGGAACCCTCAATGCAAGAGTCCGAGTCGCATTTGGCCGATTTATTTTTCAGTATTCTCTGTGGTAGATGATGGTAATGTCCTGTTCGTGTCTATGTGGTTTTCTGGAATAATATTTTTTCTTTCTTAGATGAGTAAATGACAACCAAGCTATTTTGCTTGACACCGTAGATAAGAAAAAAAAAACAATATTGAGTTTATTATCTATGTGTGTGTGATTGAAAGTGCTTGAAGTAAACGGTGTTTACTTATATGGAATGGGACCTATAAAAAATGTGAAAACTACCTTCAGACTTTTTACTGTTGAAACCGCAACAAAAATAAAGTGGCACTCCGTAAACGAATAAAATGCCTCCGCAGTAATATATCGCCCTCAAGTCAACACTTCACCTAATCGAATAGTTTGAAATGAAATTGAGCCGCCTAATCTAATACAGAGGCAGTGCTGCGTTAGATTAGAGCGCTTTTACACTCTCCGATACGGTCGATACGATATTGGAGCTGGGAGCCGATATACCTATGAAATCGGATGTCAGAGGTTTATTTACATATTCCAACCAGGACGGTGAATTGGCCGCGATCAATTTCTCTCGGTTTGTAGACATTCTTATTGGTACCTCTAACCGCAACTATGACACGCGACTCATTCTCGTAAGAGATCTCTTTCTATGCAGTACTGTCTGTGTGACGCTATGTCGCGTGACAAGAGTCGCGAATCATAGTTATGCTTGAGGGGCATGCGCGATCACTACTGTAGCCGATTTAAAAAAATTAAAATATTCTCTCCATCGCATGCGAAATGTCGCACTCGGTTTGCTTACGTTTATAACTTGCTTGAGATGGACCAACAAGATGGGTTACTTACAATTATAATCATTCACAACATGAATACCTGCTGGACAAAGGCCTTCTCTAAAAATCTCTATGATAACCGGTCTTCCGGACCCGCATCCCACGGTTTCCCGCATCTCTCGCCGGAAAATCGTCGGTCCATCTACTGTACACATATACATATAATATGCCCCGCGATGTATCCTGCGTTTGAAGTAAAAAGTAGCCTATGTGTTAATCCAAGGTGTCAGCTACCTCGATCCCGAATTTTATTAAAATTGTTCCAGCCGCTTGAGCGTGAAAAAGTAACAGACATACAAACACCCTTGCAATCTTTCGCCTTTATAATACTGGTGTGGTTATATTTGTCCGGGTATTATATCGGATAATGTGTAAACTCTCTTACAGAGGCTTGAAGCGTTGCGTTTTGTGCGCATGGGGGCGCTGCTCGTAAAATTTTACGAGCGTTTCCATGGCGACCGGCGCCATTACGGTTTAGTTCGACGCGGCGCCGGTAGGGACGCTAGTGTATGGGGTATTTTAAACTGCGTTTAACATTGATCTCATTTAAAGGAACCAAATTAGGCACAGCGTTATAAATACGAATTAGTTAATTTAGGCATTAGGGTTTGTGATTACCTTGACCCATTAGTAAGGTAAGTAGTTTTCGTCCTGGTGACAGATGGACAGACAGACAGGCAGACGGACCGATAGCAGAGCGAAGCGGAACCCTAAAAAGGAGTGCTCCAATCAACAGGGAATAAAAAACATTTGTTGCGGTTTAAATTACAAAGTTTTTGATCATTAATACTTTAGTCTCTGTATGACGTTGGGTTCTTGAGTGGCGACCCCGGACAGGAAGACGCAGCGTGGGAAGGCCCAAACAAGGTACACCGACGACCTAGTTAGGATCGCGGGCAGAAATCGGATTAGGGCGGTGCATGACCGGTCGTTGTGGAGAACTTTGGGGGAGGCCTATGTCCAGAAGTGGACGTCTATCGGCTGATATGACGATGAGATGACGTTGGCATTAGTGGCACAATTTTGAGGGCGTTAAAAAGGTTAAATTACACTGCGTGAACAAGGACTTTGCAGGAAATAATTTTAATAATCCATTTAAAAGGATTCTTGGCTCACATCGAATGTTATTGGGCAAACTATTGAGAAAATACCAAGAGTGCAATTTAAGTTTTTAAATTTCGGTAAAACCTATACCCATACCGCAGTCGAGACACATAAACAATAAGTTAAGTTGAGTTTAGCTTATTTATGGTTTGTACTGAACGCTGAGACAGGCAGACAGTTTATGACTTACGTTCAACCAATAATTATGGTGTTTTACTATAAGTTAAAGTTCAGGTAACGTTCGTGTTTGATATTATAAAAAGATAATAATTGTATTCAGTAATAAGTATCAAGAATAGCGGCGGGTCATTATCAGATTTAGGTGCACGACTTTTCGGTGGATATTTGCGAAATTAAGGATTCCAGTGCTTAATTTTCTGATTAAATGCCGGTGAGAATAAAGATCGTTCCCTCTTCTATAATCCGATGTAATAGCAACATAATCTACCACCTACTAATTTCAAACATTAATTTTTCAACTACTCCGCTACCTAAAGGTTGTCTGGAAGAGATCGCTATTTAGCGATAAGACCGCCTGTTGTTTACCTCTGCCTGTTATATGAATGTATCTCATGTTGTGTTGTATATTCCTTGATGTTGGAGGTGTGCAATAAAGAGTATTTGTATTTGTATTTGTAATCTATATTCATAAATTATTTCCACCAAAGGGACAAATGTTTCTTTTTTTATTTGCTGTTCATTCAGTAGCTAGCAGTTAGTCAGAAAATTAAATTGTCATCACAATTTCTCGTAAACATCCTAGAAAAGCTGGTAAGTCGTAAATTACGCCCTAGGGCGGTAACTATTTTTATCAAAATGTATGTGGGCGGTAAGTTGTACTGTACATTACGGCCTAGGGTAGAAAGTAATTTTGGTATTGACGACTATTTATTACTTTTGTTTCATTTTCTCCAAAGTGTGATGAAAAACGTCGTACGTGACTCTGCCTGGTGGTAAAGGATTTCCAAACTCGTGTCATTAAAGCCTTCGGGCTTCTAATGCCCGAAGCTGAAGGCGAAGTCACTCGTTTGTAATTCCTCGTTTACCACCCTTGTTACGTAATGCACTATAACGAAACGGATCACTGAGTGAAGTGCATGAACTGTGTGTAATGAAATACAGATCGTATATGATTAGTCTGCGCGTGTTTCAGCATTACAATCCATTATTGGCAGCAAAAGTACATTCCATTTCGTTTACGTCATGTTTTAGAGACTGACGAAGCGGTTGGCGCAGTTTGCAGGCACCTGCCTACTGAGCCGGCGGTCCCGGGTTCGAATCCCGGCCGGGGCAAATATTTGTGTGATGAACTCGAATATTTGTTTTTGGGTCATGGATGTTATCTATATATGTATTTATATATTATGTATATCGTCGTCTAGTACCCATAGTACAAGCTTTGCTTAGTTTGGGACTAGGTCGATTTGTGTATGATTGTCCCATAATATTTTATTTTTTTATTTTAATTCAAAGTAGTCTCAAATTCCGTTCACCAATAATTTGCGTAGGTCTGGGCGCAAAGCCTAAATTCCGTATATCTACGGATTTTTCCGTATCTGGCAACGGAAAGTACTTAAAAAAGTTGGTTGAAATTATCAATATATTTAAAAGGAATAAGGCCTCTTAAGATGGATAAAGGTTCGAGCCTATACAAACAAAATACACACTTTCCTAATGTTTGTTATATAGCTATCTTATCTCAAGCATGCTATTTGAACGGTTATATTTACCAATTTATTGATAACTTATGAAAGTTATGCTTAGACGCGTGTCGTGTGGCAATCATAATAATAAAATAAAAAATGAAGATTTTTTAATACGTAAACATAACGACGCGGTTAGCGCAGTGGTGCAGCTGCCTACTGAACCGACTGTCCTGGGTTCGAATCCCGGCAAAAGCAAATATTTGTATGATGAACTCGATTATTATCGAAACGCTGCATTTTAAAACGGCCCTGTTTTTGATAACGGCTAGCTATAATGTAATACGGCGGATCATCATTAATATGCCGTTTTACTACTATAAGGTAATAACCGGATATAACCGGAAAATAATTATTTTATACGATATTAGCGACCCGCCCCGGCTTCGCACGGGTGCAGTGCTGATAAATTGAGAATGTATTATTCATATAAACCTTCCTCTTGAATCACTCTATCTATTAAAAAAAAACCGCATCAATATCCGTTGCGTAGTTTTAAAGATCTGCATACATAGGGCCAGACAGAAAAAAGCGACTTTGTTTTATACTAGGTATGTAGTGAAGATAGGAGAGACGGGATAGGTTCTAACTTATTATTTACTTACTTTTAATTCGTTTTCTGTAATCGGGGTTCAGTTTCCTAACCTTTTTATACCATCTATCATTCCTCCATTATAAAAATAGTCCGTATAGAAAAATGCCTTCTCAATACCCGATACCGAATAAGATGAAGTGTGATGTCGTCGACAACTTCCATCAACTCCTGCGCATCGTCTGTCAGCGCCCACGCATCACCGCACACATGTACACATAGTGTCCGTCACTGTGTACAACTTCACTCATCAACTTCCGAGAAATAGTTACTGCTGACGGAAGAAATGTGAAACTTCAAAGAACTGGTATGCGATATAAAGAATTGATTACAAACCTTGACGCAGAATGGTGTTATATGTTTATCTTGGGTATCTGTGGCTTTGTATGTATTAAGGCGTAAAGTATTTTCGATATCTTTGCCATGCCGGGGCGCGTGCTCTACCAATTGAGCCAAAGGCGGATGTTAAGAGGTTGTTGAATTTTAGCACTGTGATACCACAGATCTTTGTGTGTTTGAGTTTAAAAGGCTTTATGACCTGTAAATATGCCAAAAGATCGGTTCAAGTTCGTTAAGGTGGAAAATTTTCATTGTGTGAGCATGTCAGATTAAGTTATATAAATAAAGATAAAATAAAGAATAAAGAAACATTTACTATCTATAAAAACATCATAGTAGTAATATTAATGCAATAGACAAATTACTGGGCATATTTTACAGGTGTATCTATCTATCCATCGTGCCTGACCGATTTCGGCCACGGCGACTGGACACTACCGTCATTTGGCTTAATGAGAGCGCCGTTCATGAACTCTCATGCCTTGATCACACGTACCGAGTAAACGGGCGAGACAGTGCTCTGTCTCGCCCGTTTGTCTTGTGTGTGACAGGGACGAGAGCACTGTCTCGCCCACTGTCTCGGTACGTGTGATCAAGGCATCAGGGAGATGTATATTGTCTCTTTTAAATTATAGGTACAATTACAAACTTAACCCATACTTTCAGACATGTAAAATGTCTCTAGGTGTCAAGATTAAAATTAAATAAAAATAAGCTTATTACTAGTTTGACGACGCGGTTGGCTCAGTTTGCAAGCACCTGCCTACTGAGGGGCGGTCCCGGGTTCGAATCCCGGCCAGGGCAAATATTTGTGTGATGAACTCGAAGATTTGTGCTTGGGTCTTCGTTGTTCCTATGTATTTAAGTATATATTTATCTATATAAGTATGTATATCGTCGTCTAGTACCCATAACACAATCCTTCTTGAGCTTAATTTGGGACTAGATCAACTTGTGTGAGGTTGTCTGATATTTACTTATTTATTTAATGGAGATGTAGAGTAGAGGTCCGTGGTCATAATCTCTAGTCATTTTGGAGGTGTATAAAGTACCTATAGTATAAATTTTCGTGATATTGTTTTAAGCGGTTTACACTCACGAGAAATTGTGAGGAACGGTCCGTCATGTTTCGAAGACTTCATCAGGAATTGCTGCTCGTACAGCCGCGCGGAAACTTCGTCACTGATTTTTTTATTGACGCTCCGCCCTAATAGCGCAGGGGGTGCTTGCAAGCCTACAACTTGTCCGTCCGGCACTCCAACGTCACTTTTGTCATCCATAGACATTACGCACACTTGACTATCTATAGTTATATCCATACTAATATTATAAATGCGAATGTGTGTCTGTCTGTCTGTTACCTCTTCACGCTTAAACCGCTGAATCGATTTTGATGAAATTTGGCATGGAGATAGTTTAAGATCCGAGGAAGGACATAGGATAGTTTTCATCCTGGAAATTATCCCTAAAAAGATTGAAAGGTGAGTAAATAATTCATGATGACATTGATGACCCTGTAGGAAATGTAGTTATTAGACCAAAAGCACAATTTTTCTTACATTTGCTTAGGCGCTTTTAATAATCCCTTTTATTAATTAAGGTGATTAGGTGGATATCTATCGTGTTGTACGAGGTTGCTTCCATACTTCCAAGTTCCACGCGGACGTAGTCGCGGGCAAAAGCTAGTATATTATATATTCTATAGTTGTGCTAGAGGTTCAACACAGGGACTGAAAAACCGCAAAAGACCGGTACTTTTAAATAAAGGTATCAATTGAAAAGGTACCCAACAGTAACGGTACCGAAATAAATAAATGTTATAGGTACTTTTATAAAACGGTACCGTTAAGATTGCCCGTTTCAAGTATAGGTACCTGACCGAAAAATAAACTATAACGGTACCGTTAAGATTGCCCGTTTCAAGTATAGGTACCTGACCGAAAAATAAACTATAACGGTACCGTTAAGATTGCCCGTTTCAAGTATAGGTACCTGACCGAAAAATAAACTATAACGGTACCGTTAAGATTGCCCGTTTCAAGTATAGGTACCTGACCGAAAAATAAACTATAGCGGTACCGTTAAGATTGCCCGTTTCAAGTGTAGATACCTGACCGAAAAATAAACTATAACGGTACCGTTAAGATTGCCCGTTTCAAGTGTAGGTACCTGACCGAAAAATGAACTGTACAATAACGCTGACCGATACAACGATTATCACAATGATTTCGGTTTAAGTATCGGGTACCCATAAAGGTGGCAACGTCGCGTTAATCCTGTTTGTTGTGAAAAAACCGGCCAAGTGCGAGTCGGACTCGCGCACCGAGGGTTCCGTACAAACACTTTCCATCCCTAAGTGGTTAAGTTAAGTTTGCACCTGGTATGTATAGCGCCCCATATAAATTAGGTGCAAAGTTAGGTATTAAAAAAAAAAATTATGGTTTTCGTAATTATTCCTTTATCTATGCTATAAGACGTTGCTTCGTACCAAATTTCAAGATTCTGAGTTCACGGGAAGCACCCTGTAGGTTTTGATTCCCTTGCAAGTGTCGAAAATTTGCGGCATAAACGGCTGTATCTTTTGATTGCGTTGGCTTAGAAGTTTGATTTTTTCACAGCTTCAAGGGACAGTAGACCTGAGTAATTGATATAAATTTCAGCTTCATACCTCCACGCGTTCCTGAGAAAAAGGGTCTTGACAGACGGACGGACGGACGGACAGACGGACAACAAAGTGATCCTATAAGGGTTCCGTTTTTTCCTTTTGAGGTACGGAACCCTAAAAAGCTGCACTTTGTTGTGATGGAAGCAAGGCGTTTTGCATAACTAATTCAACTAATTGACAGAGCAGAGCGAACGAAGCGAAAAGTAAAAAGTGGAAAGTGAAAAGCGAAGAGGGAAGAGGGAAAGCCTAAGGGCGCTACTACTTTTTCACGAAAAACTTTAATCATTGTATTAAGACTACAGTATAGCATCGCGATCCTAACGAAATAGGTATTTACGAAAACGCATGCTGTCGCTCTGAGCGCTCACACCCCCCGGCATCGCGCACAACACATACAAATCGCCTCAGGCACACATCCAATGACACAGCGCCGCTGCTACTGCTGCTAGGCTAGTTTGACGATCGGATTGACAAGCAAAATATTGCGATAAATAAAGGTGGACTGTTTTGTTTTCGTACCTACGGATAATGAATTGTTGTGGTGCGACTGAAATTCCGATATTATAAAGAAGTATTTTATTTCTTTATGTAATTATTAGTAACGAGTATGTACCTACAAGCTAAATAAATTTTTGATAAATCAGTTTGTTCCCGATGTACCGGTAGGATGTAAATTACTGTCATTTTTTATTGTAATATTGTTTAGGTATTTCAAAGGTATTTATATAATGAGTTACTTACTGATATTTACGAAACAAAACATTTTTTATTTGACTTTGTTATTGTGTACGAAAGTACATAATTATTATACTTACTTATAATGTTTACATGATATCGGAGTTACTATGTCTTTCTAGGGTTCCGTAGTCAACTAGGAATACTTTTTGACACAATTTTTGTGGTATATGTTTCTAGTGCCTTAGGAATAATTGACTGTGTGGGAATTGTGTGCAAGACGTGTTAAAGGTTTCCTTTTTAAAATATAAAGTTAAATTGGAAGTAAATAATACGTATATTTTTAAAATATTTTTTTAATCACTGTTTCTAATTTTGGTGTTTTTTTTGGTACCAGATGCCACCAGAATTGTTAATTTTGTATATCATTTCACATTTTTTATCGTCTTTTTCGCATTTCCAAAACTTTTGACTCGGTGAATTTATTTGACAAACCGCGAGAGTATAAAGTGTCATAATTTATTTGAAGTCAAGAATAAACAAAATACATCTAATATAACAAGCTGTCGGTGAGGGTAATCTTAGCTTAGATATTATGCTGGTAGCGGATTTTATAGCTCCTATCCTTTCCTATATTACTATTTTAACCCATATAAAACTCCTAATCCGTCGTACTTTTCGCAGTATCGTCCTATATGTCCATTATTCCCGTCTTATCTAAAATCATTGAATCCTTTGTAAATCGACGTCTCTCATCACATCTAAATAGACTTAACTTGTTTAATTCTTTAGCACAACCACCGCTTTGGTTAAGATCACCGACGACATTCGTCTGAATATAGAATATAGAAAAGTGACTATATTGGTGCTCCTTGATTTTAGTAGTGCTTTTAACACTGTTGATTTTGATATACTTCTCAGTTTACTTAGTACTTTAAATATATCTTCAACTTCACTGTCCTGGTTTCGTGATTACCTCTGTTCCCAGCGGGTTCGAGTTGATGACCGATTTTCTAGCTGGTGTGAACCGTCTGCTGGTGTCCCCCAAGGGGGCATATTCTCTCCATCGGAATCACCAAGTCACTCTCCTCCTCGTTCGATCTCTATGCAGACGATTTGCAGCTTTGAGGTTTGAGGATTTTGGCTCCTTGGTTTCACAAATCAATTCAGACCTAGAATCAATCCGTGCTTGGGCTTGATCCTTTGGTTTGATGAAGAATGCTAAGAAGTCGCAGGCTATTGTCGTTGGAAGCCCACATTTTATTTCCAAGCTTTCAGATCAAGCTAAGCCACTTATTTTCTTTGATGGTACGCCTATACCTTGCTCTTCTACTGTAAACAAATTTGGCATTACCGTGGATCAAACTTTGTCATGGGCACCTCTTATTTCTGAGATCAGTAGGAAACTTTTCGCGTCCCTTCATTCATTGAGGTGTCTGCAGAATTTCCTTCCTCTTCATACGAAGATCATGCTTGCCCGCTCACTTTTGCTTTGGTCTCCACAAGTTTGATCATGTGTCTCAATACCGCGCTCAACTTAAATGGCTTCCGATCCGTCAGCGCGCAGATACTATGTTCTTTGTCTTTTGTATAGTGTCCTTTTCATTCCTTCTTCTCCTCCTTACCTTGCAGAGAAGTTCTTTTACATGGCGGATGGTAGTGGCCATCGCCTGCGGTCAAGTGCGAATCTGGATCTATCTATCCCACTGCATAGATCTCATGTTTACGATGTGTTTTTTGCTGTGCGCGCCGTGAAATTATGGAATAAATTGTCTCCCGCCCTAAGGTAGACGCAGTTCGTAGCATCACTCAAGGGGAAGTTACAGAAATTGTGGCTGTCGAACGAATGATTACTTGATTAGGATGCTGTTTTTGTTATAATTATGATTATATTTATGTTATATGTATTTATATAGATATTACGTAATATGTATTACATTGACTGTTTGCCTATCTCTCTCTCATTTGGTTTTTGCATTTTCATTTATACTATTGTAAAGTTATCGTATTGTACATGTTGCTTGGTTTGTCTACCATTTACTTGTGTTTAATACTGACTTACTTGAAGCTTAATTGGAAGAAATCCCTTAGAGGGATAGGTTCGCTTTTCGACATGCTTATTTTTTTGCAATGTATTTCTTGTTATTGTGTACAATAAAGTGTTTAGATACATTACATGCAAACAATTAATCTAAATTATTACTTTTGCTATTCATAATTTATTTATTTTTAAGGATGGCTAATCGCAAAAAAAAAAAACAATCAAGAGAAGAAGTCCTTGAAAAGAAAAAATATATTGTTTTTACAAACGAGTTAGTGATTGTATTTTCATAGATATTTTGGTATAACTAAAATGATTAATAAAACATTTACTTTCTTTCAATTTCCAGTAGGCAATTTCATTAACAAATATTAATTTTTAGCACAAATAACTAATTTTGGTGTAGATCTACAATTTTGGTGGCCAAACAATCAAATATTTGCGGGCACAAGCAATTTTGGTGGCAGGCAAATTACTAAAATCATAATAACTTTATAACTATTATGTATAACAAAGGGCACACAATATTGGTTATGACTTGATTCGTATTATTGATATGTATATAATTTTGACTCTAACATTAAAAATAAAAAAAGCCACCAAAATTAGGTAAATTTTGAGCTTGTTGAAATTCACCCTGAAACTATACATTTGTAATATAATCATAAAAAATATAGTCCTTTTCAAATATCGTGTTTGGTGAACCTGGTTATATTAAGTTTGCACTTGTATTCGGCGCCATACGCACCAGGTGCAAACTTAACCAGGCCAGTTAAGATGGCATAAGTGAAAATTTGTACGGAATCCTCGGTGCGTGGGTGGCTCACACTTGGCCGATTTTTTAAATTAAATTGTAATATAATGATAATCAACCGATCGATCTTTTTCTTGAAACCCAACTAGTGTTAGTAGAAGTTCCTACTCTACTCCCATAATTTTTGAAACAGATTTAGATATCGATTACGCGGGTTAGGATCCTTTTTACTTTTTCATTAACATCCTTGTAAATACGTGATACTTTACTTCCTCCCCCGACCCGCAATCGTGCGATAGAGAGCGTTGCAGCTTGCGACTGAGAATAGGTACTTTTTTGATGAAATTTGCGTTACGGGAGAAAACGTTTTCCACTAACTAAATCTTATAGATTAAGAGCTAGCGACCAAATCGGTCATGTGGCTTCAGCTGTATTGAAACTCCGTTAGCTACTTCCCTGAACAACCTTTTCCTATAATCTTCGTGCTGGCAGGCCGCGGGCGGTGGGTGCGGGTGTAGTGGGGTGGGGAAAAAAAAGACAAAAAATGTGGGCTCAGCGACTTTATTTTTTTTTTCAAACAGTTGCTCTGTACTCCCTGTGCACCCACATTTTTTTTTAAATCGATCGGGTGGTGGGAAGGGGTTGCCAGCGTTAATTAAAAGTACCAAAATAATAATAATTTTCGTGTGGGCTCAGCTGTATTGGCTATTTTTTTGGGGCTTACATATTGATTAATCTCACCACCCGATCGATTTAAAAAATTTTTTGGGTGCACAGGGAGTACAGAGCAACTGTTTGAAAAAAAAATTAAAGTCGCTGAGCCCACATTTTTTGTCTTTTTTTTCCCTTCACTTCGATTTTGATGTCGATCGCTTCAGCATAATATAATCTAGGTTTATAGGTTTCGCTTTTTTTTAAAAAGTGCATTATTTTTATAATACAAACGGTTTCATTCAACAACGTTTTAATCACAAAAATTAGGTTTTTCAGCTACCTTTAAATTAGAATCTATAGCAAATTTTGAAAAAAGGAAAACCTACAAACCTAGTTTGTCACTGTGTCAATAACATACTAAAAAATTATGGAGATTGGAAAATATTTAAAGGTGGAAAAACGTTTTCTCTTTTTGTATGGACGAGTGCGTACTATACTTCCCTCTTAAGCGGTCGTGAAATTGTCAGGAACGGCCCGACATGTTTCGAACTCGTATGGAGCTCTTCATCAGGGACGGCTACCCGAACACCACTGCGGTAAACTCGTCACTGCTTCTTTGATCGACGGACAAAATGAGACGCACCGGCTTCGACGACTGCGATCGCTGAATATGTCGTCGAAGCCGGTGCGTCTCATTTTGTCCGTTTCGATAAATTTAATACCAATATCAAAAAATAGAAGAATTAAAAATGGTGGACGTCATTTTTTTAAATAATCGTTATGAGTGTCGTTTTCTGGGTTTTTGAGGTCGTAGAGATGGCATTCATTTTGGAAATAAAGATAGCGGACGTCACTTTTTTAAAAAACGTCGACATAGGTGTCGTTTTCTAGGTTTTGGGGGTGTAAATTTTGAAAATGGCATCCATTTTGGAAATAAAGATGGCTGATGTCACTTTTTTTTAATGTCGTCATGGGTGTCGTTTTCTGGGTTTTAGGGTGTGTACATTTCAAAAATGGCATCCATTTTGTAAATAAAGGTGGAAGATGTCACTTTAAAAAAAAAAGGCGGCATGGATGTCGTTTTCTGGCTTTTTAATTGTATAATTGTCATAATCCACTGCAATATTTTACGAAATATTACAAAATACCGTTTTTTTTTACTTACCAGTGAAATTAAACTGCATCAGGTATCTTTTTAAGTATGCGGATCTCGCCTGTGACGAATATAATGGCACAATTCGGCATATTTCAATTTTTTTGGCTCATAATTACTCAAGCACGTTCGTTATTATCTTGATAATTTCGAACCCTGTAGGCGACGATATATACAATACTTATACAGATAAATAAATACTTAAATACATAGAACATCCATGACCCAGGCACAAATACTCGTGTTCATCACACAAATATTTGCCCTTGCCGGGATTTGAACCCGGGACCGTCGGCTCAGTAGGCAGTTGCTTAACCACTGCGCCAACCGCGTCGTCAACTAATGTAACGTAATAGTTAAATATTATAAGCGTTTAATAAAGTAACAATATTCACTCACAAATTTAAATATAAAATATATAAATAAATCCTAAATAATAATAAACAAAGAATAAAAGAAGAAACAATATTAACACTTAAACAATAATTGGGACAACTAATTACATTACAATCAATAATGAATAAAAAACTAATAATATGCATCAAAATGTTACACCGCATCGAACTGTATTCGCCTTAACTGAATCAGGCGGTGCGTCGCCTTAAGTCCGTGAGCGATAACATTGTATTTTTTCTGTATAGGCTGCGCTGCGAGCGCGTCGCTCGGCTGTGGCTGTAGACATTCATTCGCTAGCAGGACAGTTTAACTAGTCCGTTCGCAAACATTATTAGCGTCATGTCATCACACGGCTGCTATGCTAACAGTCTTGTCTCAATAGTTTTGGAATTAAATTAGTCCTACTTGAACAGGAACGTAGTGGAACGTTTTAATTCATTCTTATAAAATATAATAAACTAGTGACGCGCCCCAATACGGGTAAGTTTTGAACAATGTTTAATATTAAGTGTAGCCGTTAAATAATGTTTTTATTCGAAAGAAAAGTGTACATAGATTCCTAGCTTCTTGTTAATACCTTTGTTCTAGTCATGTCATGTCAATGACACCAATATGGATTTTTAAGAAAAATTTATGTCCGCCATTTTCAAAATGGATGTCTTTCGTAATCAACACCCCGAGGACCTTCAAAAATTATTAAAAAATCAAAGACTACATTATTCATATAGAAACGGAAGCAAGAAACTATTTCTTGCTTTTTAAATAAAGTCTTAAACTACGTAACTCGTAATTACTTAAAATCTATATATATAAAACTCAAAGGTGACTGACTGACTGACTGACTGACTGACATAGTGATCTATCAACGCACAGCCCAAACCACTGGACGGATCGGGCTGAAATTTGGCATGCAGGTAGATGTTATGACGTAGGCATCCGCTAAGAAAGGATTTTTCAAAACTCACCCCCTAAAGGGGTGAAATGGGGTTCCAAAGTTTGTATGGGGAAAAAAGATTAGTTACACTATTTTATTCGAAACTTCACAGGAGTATTCCTAACGATAAATGAGAAAACACGTGTTTCAGGTTTTTTGAAAATTCAACCCCTAAAAGGGAGAAATGTGGTGACAAAGTCTGAAAATCAGCATGGGTATTGTTTTTATGGTTTATCGGGTCGCTGATTACAAAAACCGCAACGATTTTAAAATCCAACGTGGCGGACGTGAGTTACCATCTCCCCTGTTGGAGTGAAATGGGGTTGAAATGTCTAAATACTAAACCGCTGGTTCTAGAGAGTTCAAATTTGGCACGTAGGTTCCTTATAAGGTGTAGGGGTGCACTAAGAAAGGATTTTTCAAAATTTACCCCCTAAAGGGGTGAAATGGGGGTCCAAAGTTTGTATGGCGAAAGAAGATTAGTTAGACTATTTTATTCGAAACTTCACAGGAGTATTTCTAACAATAAATGAGTTAACACGTGTTTCAGGTTTTTTTTAATTCAACCCCTAAAAGGGAGAAATGTGGTGACAAAGTCTGAAAATCCATTGGTAATGCTTTAATGGTTTATCGGGTCGGGTCGCCTTTTGGGGTGCGATGGGGTTGAAATGACTAAATATGAGTACGGGTGTAATTTTTATGGTTTGTTGGGACGTTAATTACGAAAATGCCACCGATTTTGAAATTTTATTTGTGGTCATGAAAATTCTTGAAAGCATTTGCGCCAAATTGCAATTTAATAGGTCCAGTAGTTTTGCAGCAAATCGATTGTAACAGATGGACTGAAAGACAGCTACACGTGATCCTATAAGGGGGTTCTTTCGAATAACAAGTCTCAGGGGCAAACTCTCAAATTTGCGGGTATTGACTTGAGAGAACATTGCTTCTCTCATGGACAGTTTTATGTTGCTTGCTCTCGAGTAAGTTCACCCAGTAGCTTGATAGTTTTAGCGCCTAATGACAGATTAGTCAAGAATATTGTGTACAAAGAAGTTTTGTAGGCCCTATTTTTTTACACACGCTAAACAAAAGTAAAGCCGCAAAAACTATACATAATTTATAATAATACTTCTTAACGCGAGCGAAGCCGCGGGCACAAGCTAGTAAGCTAATAAACATGTCCGACATTTTGAATTAAACAATTCATGTCATATCATATATTTTTTACACAGAAACAAACAATTAGCGATATTTTTGCGGTATTTCAATGTTTACTGGCAGGAGTAACGCTTTTTCATCCGCCATTTTGTTTACGTTAGCATAACATGAGAAAATTTACAAATATCACTATAAAATAATATGAACAATATTAATATTTACCTTTCTATTGAGCGTGGAAACTAATGGAATAGCAATTCTTTATTTATGGAAGATGACGACATGCATTGTCGCAAAGCACATGTCGTATGCACCATTTTAATTAATAAATTGATTAATCATTGCAAGACAAGCGTCAGCCCTCAAAGTCATCTCCCTGAATTCTAAAAATGGCGCGTATGAAACTCAGGGAGTAACGCAAACCAATCCTCATATTTTCATAGTTTTTGTATAAAACTATGTAAATTCGATCGCAACTTATACTACTGTAAATTATATTACACTGTGGCCAACGCGCGTGACCTCCGCCGCAGAGTTCACGGAGCGAGTGGCGATCGTAGTTGTTGCGCGGGAGGGGCGCGGGGTAAAAATTCGCGTCGCGCGCTTGTAGAACCTCGCCTTAACGTAGATCATGTCGTTGTAGTGCAATTGTTTGTTTGAAATATCATAGCAGTAAGTATATCAATTTATTCAGTACTAGTCATACATTACCAACAAGTGTGATACAATCAGCAATAGTAACTTAATTTAACAAGTAAAAATACATTGATTTATATTGTAATTATACCTAATATTTATAGAGTGCGGTCTTCGCCAACAAAATGCATCGCAGTTTGGCGAAACATGTATAGTGTACCAGTTTGTAATTTTTTCTTGCGCAATAAATAAAATAAAATATCGATTTTTAAGAAAAATTAATATCCGTCAAACTTTATTCCAAAATTGATGCTATTTTTGAAATCTACACCCCCAAAAACCCAGAAAACGACACCCATGACGACTTATTCAAAAAAGTGACGTCCGCCATCTTTATTTCTAATATGGATGCCATTTTTGAAATTTACACCCCCAAAAACCCGGAAAACGACACCCATGACGACTTATTCAAAAAAGTGACGTCCGCCATCTTTATTTCTAATATGGATGCCATTTTTGAAATTTACACCCCCAAAAACCCGGAAAACGACACCCATGACGACTTATTCAAAAAAGTGACGTCCGCCATCTTTATTTCTAAAATGGATGCCATTTTTGAAATTCACACCCCCAAAAACCTAGAAAACGACACCCATGACGACTATTTCAAAAAAGTGACGTCCGCCATCTTTATTTCTAAAATGGATGCCATTTTTGAAATTTACACCCCCAAAAACCCGGAAAACGACACTCATGACGATTGACGACTTATTCAAAAAAGTGACGTCCGCCATCTTTATTTCTAAAATGGATGCCATTTTTGAAATTCACACCCCCAAAAACCTAGAAAACGACACCCATGACGACTATTTCAAAAAAGTGACGTCCGCCATGTTTATTTCTAAAATGGATGCCATTTTTGAAATTTACACCCCAAAAACCCGGAAAACGACACCCATGACGACTTATTCAAAAAAGTGACGTCCGCCTTCTATATTTCCAAAAAAAAAAGATGCCGTTTGTGAAATTTACACCCCCAAAAACCTAGATGGTGAACCTTACGCGAAAGTCGCAAGCTCACCTTTATTTAAAGATACCGTTTGGACGGAAGCTTGTTAGATATACATAATATTGTCTAGAGTATTGATATCGGTACCGAACTGCTACTTTATCGGTCATCTGACCGAAAAGAAACGGTCAGACCGTTTCTATATGTACTTTTATTTTAAGGTATCGTTTGATATCGGTACCGAAATGCTGCTTTATAAGGAACGGTCAGACTGTTTTTATAGTTACTTTTATTTAAAGGTATCGTTTGATATCGGTACCGAAATGCTACTTTATCGGTCATCTGACCGAAACGAAACGGTCAGACCGTTTCTAATGTACTTTTATTTTAAGGTATCGTTTGATATCGGTACCGAAATGCTGCTTTATAAGGAACGGTCAGACCGTTTTTATAGGTACTTTTATTTAAAGGTATCGTTTGATATCGGTACCGAAATGCTATTTTATCGGTCGGATACCTTTAAAAAGACCGGTCTTAACCGTTTTTAAAGGTACCTTTTCAGTCCCTGGTTCAACATCACCTGGGTAGCTTGTTTACACGCTGCCCTTTGATGTGCCGTGTTAACTCCGCTGTTTATGTTCCGACGCCCACTGCACTCGCGTTATTTTCAGAATCGGTTATAAATAACAACGTTTCATGAACGAAGTTCAGTTCTGCAATGAAGTACGGATCAAAGGTATTTCTAGTTCCGGCGGTTTTCCTATGCGGCGTTTTGCGAAAACTTTAATAGTATTGTATCATTGAGACAAAGAACAAAGCACAAAGAAAAATAGAAATGCGTAACCTGGCGAAAGAGACCGGGTACCGAACCCGGTACCTCTCGATTACCGGTCCAACGTGTTAACCTTTTCACCACCCTAACGCCAAATAACCTTTCGTTTTTTTCCGCTTTTGCGTAGGACCGGTAATCCAGAAGTACCGGGTTCGATTCCCAGTCTCTTCTGCCAGGTGGGTAATTGGTATTAAAAATACAGTCAATGGTCAATTTTGTGTACCTAACATCGAAATGGCTAAAATATGTGTTCCGTTGTGATATTGATGATATTTTATGCGGATGCACGTTGTTTATGAAAATAAATGCAGTGTCCTAGTTCTAAGTATTTAGATCTTAATAGTACATGTGCAATAGCCGTATCAGTTTACTTAGAGTCATGCCAATAATTAATAAAATAAGTCACGTACAAATTATTTATAGTATTGATATGAGCAGTCATATGCGCGAATAAAGTAATACAAAACTCACGTCATTTTTGTTTTTATATAGGTAGTCGATATTTAATTTAGCAATCCAAATATACATATTGTCCACGTCAAGATTTCTGTTCACTAAATGCCTAAATGGTATTAAGATATCTGGTATCTATACCTACTTCAATAACAAACTCGATGTGTAGCTGTAGGTAACTATAAAAATCATAATTTGATATTTCAGCGTTAAAAGAAATACTAAAGCGCGTATTTGGTTCCCGTGCCTTCGGCTCGTGCGAAAAATTATTTCTTACACGTTCTTCTTTTGTTTCAGGTATCGACCACCATTCGACACATAGACTCCACAAACACAAGAACAGGCGACACCGAGCCGCTAACAATGGTACGTGTTATAATACCTTACTCTATGGTGTTATGAGAAAATTGTAAATTGATCTACTAACTTTCAACAAGTTTCAGTCTGAGCGGAATTTCGTGATGACTAGCGACATCTAGTGTCGAGTAGGGGAGTTAAACTCGTTATGGAGCCAGTAATAGGGCGAATTAGTTGTATATGGTTGTATCATTGTAAAGTCTTGGTACAATTTTTGGAAGACCGTTACATTATATTTTATTTCGATAGTCCTTGCTGTAAGGATGTACGAACTGCAAGGTCATTCATTTGTCTTGACCATGGGTTTTACGAAATTATTGTTTTTGTTTTGACAAGTGCCAACCATCTTTTTTAGGGTTCCGTAGCCAAATGGCAAAAAACGGAACCCTTATAGATTCGTCATGTCTGTCTGTCTGTCCGTCTGTCCGTCCGTATGTCACAGCCATTTTTTTCCGAAACTATAAGAGCTATACTGTTGAAACTTAGTAGGTAGATGTATTCTGTGAACCGCATTAAGATTTTGATGCAAAAATAAAAAAATAATAATAAATGTTGGGGGCTCCCCATACTTAGAACAGAAACTCAAAAATTTTTTTTTCATCAAACACATACGTGTGGGGTATCTATGGATAGGTCTTCAAAAATGATATCGAGGTTTCTAAAACATTTTTTTTCTAAACCGAATAGTTTGCGTGACCCCCCCCCTCTAACTTCTAAAATAAGAAAATGAAAAATCTAAAAAAAACATATGATGTACATTACTATAAAAACTACCAACGAAAATTGTTTTGAACGAGATCTGGTAAGTAGTTTTTTTTTAATACCTATTAATACCTAACTTTGCACCTAATTTATATGGGGCGCTATACATACCAGGTGCAAACTTAACTTAACCACTTAGGGATGGAAAGTGTTTGTACGGAACCCTCGGTGCGCGAGTCCGACTCGCACTTGGCCGGTTTTTTTTATAAAGTTTCGAAGGTAAATGTAGCTTCAGCCACTATTATAGAAACTGTCAAATTGTTAGTAAAAAAAAAATCGAAAGCCATGCTAAAGTAGGGTATTTATAATCGAATTGACTTTTCGGACGAATTATGGTAAATTTCGAGTAGTTTTTGAAACAAAAATTATCAATGAAATACATTGAGCGACCAAGTGCCACTTGGTCGCTCACTGTAAGGACGTATTGACAGGTTATTGGTATAAAGATGCAAACAAATTTCGACTTTTAAACAAGCGACAAAGTGGGCCCTTTTGGTTGAAAACGTCACATA
This sequence comes from Apotomis capreana, assembly GCA_947623375.1. NCBI lineage: Eukaryota > Metazoa > Arthropoda > Insecta > Lepidoptera > Tortricidae > Apotomis > Apotomis capreana. The sequence continues at coordinate 9,948,963 of OX392520.1, forward strand.
TATACTTATAAGCCTCAATGACCCTGTTCTAACTAGTGGCATTGATAATATGAAAATAATTGATGATAAGAAACATGTTTGATTATAGTGAAAAATGTCTAAAACAATCAGCATTTTTGAACGGATAAGAAGTAATTGCGAGTAGTGTAGTGTACCCAACTTTTTTTTGTTCAGTGACAGAAGAGCTCCGCTTCGAGCCTCGGCCCTTCAGTAAGAAACTTGAACTGTATGGTGCCGGGAAAATCCACTGCAAAGTGACTGGAGGCCACGCTCCTACCGTACAATGGTTTCTGGTGAGTTTTGATATTGTACTAGCGACCCGCCCCGGCTTCGCACGGGTGCAATGCTGATAAATTATGCATGTATTGTACATATAAACCTTCCTCTTGAATCACTCTATCTATTAAAAACCGCATCAAAATCCGATGCGAGTTTTAAAGATCTAAGCGTACATAGGGACAGACAGACAGATAGACAGGAAGTGACTTTGTTTTATACTATGTAGTAGTATGTAGTGATTAGCTCAATATGTCATAAATTATGATTGCTTTTTTTTAATCCAAAAGTGAAATTGTTTTCAGAATCCTCATAATTTAACTCTCTTTGATTCTATGGACCTTTGATGCCTGAAATAAATAAATTCAATTATGTGTTTGTTATTATTATATTAGCTTATATTAGCTATAATATACGGTGACTTTAAAATGCAGGGGGCTACATTGAAAAATAAAGAACACATGACAGGCGATCACTAAAAGTAATTTCTACATCTTCATCATTATCAATGATTCAACGTCTTCTATTAATTATCTCAAACAAATTCGACCGCGTATTTTTTTTTATTTATCGAAGTCGGGTAAAAAGTATCCTGCCTGAAAATAAATCCAAGGGGTTTCAAAATTTGTTCAAATCTGTCCAGCAGTTTCGGCGTTATTAGAGGACAAAGACTTATCAACAGATGGCGCTCTATATTATACAAGTTGCAGACACCTAGATACTAATAAAAGGTTAACGTTGCAGAACTCATCAGACGTTCTACCAGAGGGTCTGAGCTCCGCAAACGGTACCCTACTGGTCGCGTCGGCAGAGAAGCGACACGCCGGCAACTACACTTGCCGCGCGACAGAAGGCAACGATACCATCACTGCAGAGATACATCTTGATGTCGTAGGTTAGTATACATTTTGGACCAATGTTTCCGTCCCTGTGGAACCCGCATCAAGCAGCATCTATCATCCTCTCACAGTACTGCGAAGAAGGAGAGGAGGTAGGTAATATTTGTCTTGCGAGAAAGAGTCGCGTCACAGTTGTGCTAGAGGTGCAGGTTTGAAGATGAAACGATAACCCCATAGAGCGTCTTGTCGCTTAGGGTAAGGTCGATGGAATCCCGCGGAAGATCGCCCATGCGATGGACCGACTAGATCAAATCAGTTACGGGTGGTCCTTAGCGTGAGTACACCAGAATGTCTGCGAATCGTGACAGATGGTGTAATTTCTGCCTCTTATAGTACTAGTAGTTGATCACGACCAGTCTTTAAATAGTGCAACGGCCAACTAGTGAGATGAGTATCTCCTCTCCTGATTTTTTGTGACTACGAGGGAGAAGTAGCTCAGCTGTCCCATATTATAATTATCTGAAAACACACAAGACAGAAGTGTCTTCGATTTCTTAACAGACTTTTATTGAGAACATAGGCCTTGTAATTCCAGAATTGGTTTGTACGAACAGTATCAAACATTCCGGCATTTCCAAATATGAAATGAAATGAAATAATTCTGAGTTCAGACGGTCGGTACATCACATGCATCATAGTCTCAAATGGACAAGCCCGTGGGAATCGGCTTCCATGGAGGCCACAGCACTGTTTACATAGTTCGATCAACGTAATACGTACATTGTCAACCCATACCTCAAAATATAGAGACAAAATATTTTTGTTTTCAGTATCACCGAAAGTGATCGAGCCTCTACCTGGAACCGAGGTCCATGTCAGCGAAAACCAGTCAGTAATGCTGAACTGCCGTGCCGTCGGCGACCCTCCCCCCACTACACACTGGGACCGTAACCTCACCATCCTCCATCACCAACGTAAGTGCACATTCATCATTAGTTAGAAGACATCCACGGCAGGACGACTCCTCATGGGGCGGCCTGGCCAAAACTACATTATTAAACTTAGAAAGAGCTCAAAGAGCAATTCTAAAGGTTTCCACGTCCCGTCCTTTCCTCTACCCTACTAACCTTCTTTATAAGTCTTATAAAGTACTAACCGTTCGGCAACTATTTATACTAAGCACGGTACTAAACAGCACGCTGCAATCCCTAATAGCACTGAGTATACTAATAAACGGCGCAAGGATATTGTTTGCTCTAAAACTATTCGAAAAAATCACTTCTGTTTTAGATTTCTTGTTTCGCTGGGTCCTCTTCTGTACAGTAGGCTTAATACGAAGCTGGATATATATCCGCTCAGCTAAGCGAAATGTAAGAAAACACTCCGAGAAGCACTACAAAATATGTCATACGAAACACAGGGAATCCTAGTTCAGGCGCATGTAATTTTTTTGCGAAGTAGAATGTCTTAGGCTATAGTTATTATTACTGTAAAATAAGTTATTATGCAATAAATATCTTATCTTATCGATCTATCTTTACGGCGACGGGGCTGTATGAACCCTCATCCAATAGTTTCCTGAAAACTTGTTCTGATGGTTGATCCAGTTTCTTGGGGAATTTCTCACGCTGTCTTTTAATACGCGGTCGGGACTTAAGAACCTTTCTGATCCAACTGCAAACCAGCAATATGCCCTGGCATAATTTAATTACTCGTGTTTACTTGCAGAAGAAGGCATCGACGTTGAAGGAGGAGTGAACGCTTCTCATGCCAGGTTCGTATCGTTTTTTTTCTAAATTCTCCAACAAGTCTACTGTTATATGAAATCACTGCTATTTGTTTGCTAAGGTTTGTTATGAATGAATTATTTTTGTAGGATGTTATTGCTTCGTAACGGATCTCTGTGGGTGCGATCAGCGAGGCTTGAGGACTCGGACCACTACGCTTGCACGGCAGGAAGTGCTGCCGGTCTCGCTCGCACCGAGCTCTCTCTCACCGTCCATCCAGGTAACTGACAATTCGTGAGAGAGAGAGAGAAAGATTCGAGAGAGGTACTCAACTCACGGACATAGAAAAATTGGTGTCCAATATGTATACAATACATGGCACTGAAAGGTGACACCAATCATCATTTTGCCTCGGCAAGCTGTGATTTCAATAAGAATATGGGAATTTAGGTTTTCATCCATTTAAAAGCATGCCCTTTGGTCTAATGAGAGCAGATGGTACTTTTCGAATTTGTAGTCATTTTCGTGGAGACTGTATATTACTCGGTGAAAGAATGTCGAAATAAAAAAGAAAAAATGTATTAGGGTCGATGTTTTTGCATCGTATGTGCGTTGTCTCTCTTTGACATTACGGGTTTAATTCACTTTACACAATGGGGCTTCTAAACGAGCCATATTTTACTGCAATTTGTGGCCGGCAACTATGGCCGTCCCTCTCTGACATACTACGCTAGAGCAAGATGCAAATAATGGCCGGCCACAAATTGCAGCAAAACATGGCCCGTTTAGAAGCCCCTTTATAACAACAAAAATAGTTGATCGACCCGTAAACAAGAGTCTGTTTTTGTATGACAGAGGGTTACTTCGCTGAGGGTGGGGAGGCTTCAGGAGTGGCTGGACGAGCAGTTCTGGTGGCGGTAGGAGTGGCAGCCGCCTATATGCTGCTTGTGCTGGCTCTGATGCTGTACTGTCGTCGGCGCAGGCGCGAGCGTCGGCTGCGTGGTGAGGACCTATGTGGCGGCCATCATAGATTGATCGTCATCCTATAGCAGTCTACTGCTGAACCGGACATAGAGTTTGACACGCTAACATTCCCAGTTAGGCCTTTTCGGTGTTTGCAAGCAGAATTAAAGCCTCATCTCTAAAATAAAGTAACTCTTCTTTAATAAACAGACTTATTCCATGTTGTTTCATCGAAAGAACATGAAATAAGTCCAAATCTCCACATATTAGGTTAAGGGTGCGTATTGCGTGTTAAATATCTCTTCCTGTTGGGAAAAGTTAAATTCCAACGACGGCATTTCTAACTTTCGCAGGTGAAAAAATAGAGCTGGAAATGGCGGAAGGACGTGAAAAGTTGGTGGAGGAAGGCGAGGACAAACCGAAGGCCAACGGAGCGCCTAACGGCAAGCTGCCACATGATCGAGACAGCGGTACGTATATAAGTTTATATTACACACTAATGTGTACAAAACTACAAATAGATTTAATATTTAAAGTTAATAATTTTGAATTTTCTCTTAAAGCATTGGCATCTAATTTGTTAGCACCTTATATAGAGTTTGTCTAAATTTTCTGCGGCGATATCTAACAAAGATAAGCTTCAAATTGTTTAATTCTACCTCCGTTTTCGGGCGTGTGCGTGTCCATTCTGCACGTAGTACTATAATGTGTTCCGTGGCTGAAGGAGTGTTCCGTTCAGTGCCGTATTTACCCCTAGGCCAACAAGGCCCTGGTCTAGGAGCCCAGCCAGCCTAGGAGCTCCAGTTACAGAAGCAGGATTTCACCATATGTTCTTTTTGGGGGCCCCAAATTCTTAGGGCCTTCTAAGTCTGGGCCTGGTCCCGTGGTGCTTCGACCAACCCGCCGCGCCGCGCGCGCTGCTTACGGGCCTGGTTACTGTAATGTGTGACGACGCGTTTGGCGCAGTTTGTAGACACCTGCCTACTGAGCCGGCGGTCCCGGGTTAAAATCCCGGCTAAGGCAAATATTTGTGTGATGAACTCAAATATTTTTGCTTGGGTCATGGTTGTTCTTTGCGTTTAAGTATATATTTATCTGTATAAGTACGTATATCCTCGCCTAGTACCCATAACATAAGCCTTCTTGAGCTTAATTTGGGACTAGATCGATTTGCGTGAGGTTGTCCGATATTTATTTATTAAAAGGTTTGCCAACAGATACAACACTATATGAAATTACAATAAGAAACATGAGTACATAAAATGCCAGAGTGTCTATCCAATGATAGGCAAACACGACATGCATATCTAAAAGCTACTTACACAATGTGACGAGATAACATTACAAAGATTTTTTTTTTTTTAAATAAGTACTACATTAACTGTAAGTACTAATTCACAAAAGTGTCAACTACGTAACATGACAGTTCCGTAGGAACATCTTTAACTTATTTAGTGACATAGCCAATAAGTCAACCCTGGTCACCTTGTATGACTTTTATTATGCTCCCTGCATTTTCTAGGAACGACACTGTGAGATCCAAGATTAGTTCGATAGTTATCCAAAGCAAAGAGACGGAAATTGGCTATGCAAGAGTTAGGTACCGTAAATCCAATTTTGTTCAATAATTGCGCAGAATCTATCAACCCAGTTATAATTTAGAACAGCAAGAACTGATCCAACGACTATTCTCCAATGATGGTAAATTGAAAAAATGTAGTCGGTGTGTATAACTTGTTAGGAAGCGAACAGATAAGTAAAACAGATAACGCTATATTTATTTATTTATGTGTTCCGTGGTGAGCGGAGTGGTGTGCTGAAGGAGTGTGTGCTAAAGGAGTGTTATGCTGAAGAAGTGTTCCGTGGTTGCAGGAGCGGACACGTCGGAAGTGTCGGGCGCGTCCCGCGCGTCTCGGCGCGGCTTCGACCACCTCTCGGCGCCGCGCGCGCTGCTCACCGAACTGATCACTCTGGGTAACGTATTCTTACCTTATTTATGGGTGGATCAACTTTTTCTTGTTACTCTGTCCCGTCTCCCAGGGGACAATAGTGATTGAACTTCTTAGAAAAGTGTTGACAATTTATACTGATAATAACAGGAGGTAGTCTGCATGTTGAAATTGCGAAAATTTTGGTGAATACAACCGCCAATAATCGTAATTTTAAAGAGTGACCCAGGGGACATCACTATGGCAACGAGCAACAGAAAAACGTTGATACTTTCTTGGGAATACTTTAATTGAGATGAACTATTTGTTTATTTATTTAGGAGAACCAGCAGCTAATACACTGCACATAGAAACTTAAATAGAGTCATGGAGCCAATTACAGGAACTCACATATTGTTGCACATGAAACACGTTGTGACTTCACCCTAGGCTCTAAGCGGGATTTTCTACATGCTACGCGGTGACAAAGCACTTCATGGCCAAGGCAAGGCGTAAAACTTTAGACAAACCACGGGCATTCATGCGTAAAGCCCTAGATCGCATATTTATGACCCTCGCCTGCGGTTCGGGCCACAAACCTGCGATCTGGGACATTCGCGAATTCAACGCCCTATGTATGTAATGTACTATTACAACCTTAGATATACCATTTCGAAGAATAGATTTCTAGTTTTGATAATTGAACTGAATAATAATTTTTATTTTTTATGTTGTGTTTAACCTCCGACAAAAAAGAGGGGTATTATAATTTTCGGTTTAAAGAAACATTAAAACAGCCGCCAAACAGCAATGTTCGCATTGTTGTGTTCCGGTGTGGGGGTAAGATAGCCGGTGAAATTACTAGCATAGAGGCATTCTATCTTCGTCCTCCGGGTAGGCAAGCACTTGTGACTCCTCTGGTGTTGCAGGTGTTTATGGGCGACGGCAATCGCTTTCCATCAGGCGATACGTTTGCTCGTTTGCCCCCTATGACATAAAAAAAAAAAAAAACATTATTGTAAAAAAATTATACATGTATATCTTCGTCTATACCCCGCGCGGCGAACGATGATTCCTACGACACCTGTCATCTCAGTACATTTTATAACCTATAATCGGAAAATTGTACTGAGATGATAGGTGTCATGGGACTCATCGTTCGCCCCGCGGGGTATAAGTACACAAGCCTTCTTGAGCTTAATTTGAGACTAGATCGATTTGTGTGAGGTTGTCTGATATTTATAGGTTTCACCGGAAGACCAGCGCTGGTTCCCGGGCCAGCATTTATGCTGAGGTGTGACCTTTTCGTGGCATACACAACAACGATTTTATTTTATTTTATTTCTAATATTTTGTTGTCCACTTTGTGTATGTTAACGGATAAATTTTTATTCTATTCTATTCTATTCTATTTATTATTATTATAGTCAAATACCGTATTCTACCGTATTCGACGACGCGTTTGGCTCAGTTGGTAGACACCTGCCTACTGAGTCGGCGGTCCTGGGTTCGAATCCCGGCCGGGGCAAATATTTGTGCAAAATATTTGTTCTTGGGTCATGGATGTTATCTATATATGTATTTATATATTATGTATATCGTCGTCTAGTACCCATAGTACAAGCTTTGCTTAGTTTGGGACTAGGTCGATTTGTGTAAGATTGTCCCTTAATATTTATCTATTTATTTATTTATTACCATCGCAGGCCGCGGCGAGTTCGGCGAGGTGTCGCTGGGACGCCTCGACGTGTCGGCACTGAAGCGCGCGCGCTCGGCCGCCGCGCCCGCGCCGCCGCGCCTGCGCCACGTCCTAGTCAAGGCGCTCTCTACTAAGGACGAGGTATATATTACTGTATCCTATCTCAACCCCGTAACTTCTCGCCAAATATTCATTTGCCCAAAAATCATTTTTAAAGAAAGAAAGTAGTTTTTTTTTAAAGCTTTTATTGAACTTGCATGGTATGTTTAAAGTATGTTTGTTCGGGTGAAATCTTGCAACTTAATTTTGAAGCAGATATCGTCAACCGATTGAGCTGAAATTTTGCATACTTACTTAACTTTGATGACAATACAATAATATGGTACCATGGGGCTGATCTGATGATCGAGCCGGAAGGTGGCCATAGGAACTCTATAATAGAAAAAGCAATCCTACCGAGCTTGGGCTCTTTAGAATCGTCTCAGTGAGCATTTGATGGATATCCATAGAAAAGTACAGTCGGCTATAAAAGCTTGCCACTAAAATGTCATTTTTGACAGAAACTTATTTATAAGAATGAACGGGCTAGACGTCATTCACATTATAAAAAACAAGTAAGAATTATTTTGAACGGCCTGAAATAAAATAACTTTACAATAAGTCATTCGTTTGCGTTGAATGAATTCATTGGTTAGAAGTTCGTTTAAAATGACGTTAAATTTGTATGACTGTATACTTTCTACTTTTCATTCAGCAGTTGCTCAGTTTGACTGTAACATAGACCTTTCAGGCAGCTGAGAGTCGAGTTTGCTTCACTTCATGCATTAACTAAGTTATAAATGTATGGATGCAGAAACCTGGCGTCGTGAATATAAATAAATCTATGTATTATATTACACCGCCAAACAGCAATGTTCGCATTGTTGTGTTCCGGTGCGGGGGTAAGATAGCCGGTGAAATTACTAGCATAGAGGCATTCTATCTTCGTCCTCCGGGTAGGCAAGCACTTGTGACTCCTCTGGTGTTGCAGGTGTTTATGGGCGACGGTAATCGCTTTCCATCAGGCGATACGTTTGCTCGTTTGCCCCCCAAAATATTTTTAATGTTTTTTTGGTAATTTTTGCAAACCAGGCGGTAGGAGCAGAGTTCCGTCGGCAACTGGAGCTGTTCGGGCGCGTCCGGCACGAGGGAGTCGCGCGGTTGCTCGCGCTGTGCAACGACGCCGAGCCGCATCTCATGGTGCTGGAACACACCGACTGGGTACGTATCTTTAAAAAGATATACAAATTAAGAGGCCTTATTCCTTTTAAATTTTTTTTTTTTTTCAACTTTTTGATGTGAATAATTTTTCCCCGAGTTCTAGGTAGTAACATAGCTATTTCATGCTTTTATTGCGTGCAGTCGAAAATAAGTTGAAAAAAATAATATTCCGCGTGTATTATGTCAATTTCGAGTAGTTTTTGAAACAAAAATTATCAATGAAAAATTCAAACTGTAGGTTTCAAATATATACCAATAAATTCCAATAGCCTTGTTCTAGGTAGTAGCATCAATAATATGTTAAGAAACAAGTTTGATCATAGAGAAAAATGTCTAAAGCAATCAGCATTTAAAAAGGAATAAGGCCTCTTAAATATACAGTGTGTATATTTGATGTAATCGCAAACGTATAGGGACTTATTAATATATTGATCCGTAAATTATTAAAAATCTCGAACCTTTTTTTTTCCATATACAATTATTCAGCACGCAATGTATTTGTTTGTTGTTGTTTGTTGACACTTAACATCGTGATTCACAACTGTCACCAGTAATAACTACAGCATAGATTGCTGCTCAGAGAAATTTCAAAAATTAATTACGCTATGGCAGTTAACGCTAAATTAATACTTGTTATAAATATCAGATTATAGCACTTAAATCTCCGTCTGGCTTCAATATGCGGTTATATCAAATATAACAGGCTGTACATACATGCGAATATCTAGGATCAGTGATACCAAATTCTTAGGGCTTCAAATCGACAGTAAACTGTCATGGTAGCATCATGCTGCAGCTATCTGTAAAAAAATAATCAATTTGCTTATGCTTTATACCTTGCAAAGCAAGTAAATATTGAGGCTGTGATGACAGCATACCACGGTTTCGCTGCATCAACTTTGCGCTATGGCATAATATACTGGGGTAACTCCACAAACAGAGAGCTCCACAAATCGAGATAAATTTAATCGCGATTGAATGGATCGACAGACTATTCGATTGACGATGAATGAATCGTCATTTTTTATTTTCGCCGTGTCCGTCTGTTCGTCTGTCTGTCCGTTATTTTTTGATAAAGTCAGCAGTTTTGTAAATATTTGCTGTGGAAATCCAAGAAATAGTGCCCCCTCTAACTTTTCAACCACGGGTCAAAAAAAAATTCAAAAAAATCATGAAAATTAGGCCTTATAAGTGCTTTCAATGACTAATGAAACTATATTGAATAAAATTGATCAAGCAGTTTTTGAGTTATCGCAAAATTTCATAATTTTCTTTAAAATGACGTAAGTGCCGCGTGGTGTCCTGATACTTCGAACGTTACACATATTAGTTAAGTGCCATACTGAATTAAAACATTCCGCTCAATCTGGCGCGAATGTGGCGCGTTGTCATCATGAGACCCTGTTTTAATGTGTGATATAAGAAAATGCTACTAAAACGGAACAAAATTTGATGAGAGCTAGTCGCGTGTTCCATTTCGTGGTGGCGTGTTCGTGTGTTGTAAAAGTTAAATATCTTGGAGACGAGAGCTCCGATTTTCATGAAACAAAGCTAAGAACCATCTCAACAATTCCCGCACTCTACTCGGCCCACCCGTATGGGCGCTGCGATGCCGCAGACAGACACACAGATACACACGTGAAACTTATAACACCCCTCTTTTTTCGTCGGGGGTTTAAAATAATGACGCTAGAACCGCGTTCGGAGTTCGAACGCTCGGAGAATTGACAACATTTCATATTTTTAAGACTATCATTTTATTACTTTTCTGAATTCTGCTTAAAAAGATGAAGTAATCTCTGTTTTTATTTATTTTCTGAGTTGATTATTTATTTTATTATTAATTTATAAAAACATACTCATTTTAAAATGTGGCAACACCAAAACCAGAACTTAATGGAACGGTTACTTTAGTCGGTTTTCTTAAAAATAAAACTTAATAAAACTCGGTATGCATCTGTCATCTGTCAACGTCAAATAAAAAGAAATATATATTTTTTTTCGCTCTTTGGTTTAGACAACAACCCTATTCAGCCCGTATTGTCTTAGATTGCAGTTATTTGATGTATTTTCTTATATTTCTTTAAATACAGAAGAATAAATTCAAAGATTTTTTTTTAAGGTACACGACATAAAGCCTTGTCGATCTCTATATTCATTTCCACCTGTTATAAATATGAAATGTTGTCACAGGCGTGTAATGTCTTTCTCTTGTCGCTCCCTCGTGACTGAGGATCGTGGTCATCACTGGATGGCTTATACTCGGTGTGAGTGATTTGCTTTCATCGAGTCCTGTCCATTGTTTCCTTTACAACAGTGCAAAACTTGGAGGAAGACGTATCCTGTACTTGGTCGGTCCATCTGGTTGGGGATCGTAATAGACGCGAGGCGAGGTGTGCGCCTAATACCTATTATCGTCTACATCGATTGGGCCGACTAAATCTAAGAAAATCTTTTCGAAGGCGTATGTGGCAGTGGTTGTGATAACCATCGGCTCTTTTACTGGTATAGAATACTTATGTTTTTGGCATTTATCACAACTCCGTACAAAGTTTCGGATGTCGTGTTCCATATTGGGCCAAAAATAGTATTTTTTCACGTTATTATACATTCTTCTCATACCCGCGTGGCCACTAGTGGGCAAGAGATGAAAGTCATTTAGTATTACCTTTCGTTGATCTTTATCATCTACTCTTTGGACGTCCTTTAAAATACATAGTCTTAAATTCGTACTGCAGTCTAACTTTTTAAATTCACATAATAACTTCTCCACAAAAATATAATTATTTTTATTCTTTGTTATATATATAACGTTAACGTTTATTTTTCTACTAAATAATTCTAGTTCTTTCACAAATTCGTCTGGCGATAGTTGCGATGAAGAGTCTAGAAATTTTATATATAATGTATTTTTATTTGAATCGTAGAGAAATATTTTATTTTCTATAAATAATACGTTTTGTTTCCGTTTCCTTGTTAATTCTTGCTGTGATATAAATCTCAACTCTACTGACCCCTGGGGCTTACTATGTGTTTCCACGATTTTGGGTTGATCAGGCCGATCATCTGTAGAATCAATAGTCTGCCTAGAGGTAGCACAAGCCTTCCTAAACTGAGATCGCGTCATAACATGAATGTGTTCATTTAATTCTTTTAATTCATTACTAGTTATGCGAACACGTGACAATGCGTCAGCTGGTGCGTTATCCGAGCCCTTTACGTACTCTACCACAAAATCGTATTCCTCAAGCGCTAGTCTAAACTTAAACAAGCGACTCGATGGGTCCCGCATACTAAATAAATACACTAACGGTTTATGGTCCGTTCGAATAATAAATTTACGCCCATACAAATAAGGTCTAAAATGCTTTGTTGCCCATACAACTGATAAAAGTTCTTTATGAATCGTCGGATAATTTTTTTCGGCTTTATTTAAAGTTCTACTTGCAAATGCAACGGGTTTATTATTAGAATTACTCAATGTGGCCCCTAGAGCGTATCCTGAGGCATCAGTTTGAAGGATAAAAGTATTTTGTTCGGATAAATCTGGATATTGCAATACAGGTGGAGATGTGATTGCCTTTTTAAGTTTTTCAAAAGATTCGTGGCATTTGTCATTCCATTGGAAAGTTACGTTTTTACGTGATAATTGATTTAAAGGCAAGGCTATTTCTGCGAAATTGTGTATAAATTTTCTATAATAATTTGCAAAGGCAACAAATCTTTTTGCTTCGTCGGTACTAGTTGGAGTTGGATAATTTTTTATTGCACTTATTTTTTCTGGATCGGGTAATACACCGCTAGATGATACGACATGTCCTAAGTATAATATTTCTTTCTTTAAGAACTCGCATTTACTTGGATTTAATTTAAGGTTAACTTTACGTATTCTTTTAAAAACTTCTAACAAATTTTTATTGTGGTTTTCAAGGTTTTTCCCGAAAACGATTAAATCATCCAAATAAATTAAACATTTTTCATACGTTAATCCTGACATTGCTAAATTCATCATTCTAGAAAATGAGTTTGGACTTGTCTTCAAACCTTGGGGCAAACGTGTCATACGGTATTGACCCGCCGCGAAAGCAGTATAGTTCCTACTATCTACGTCAAGGTTACACTGATAGTATCCGTTTGCTAAATCTAAGTGAGTAAAATATATGCTACCTGATAAGGAATCAATGATTTCGGCTATATTGGGGAGTGGAAATTTGTCATCTTGAATGCAGTTATTTAGTTTTCGGTAATCTATAACAACACGCCATTTTTTCTCACCACTTTTATCAGATTTTTTAGGTACTATTAAAAGTGGGCTGGACCATTCACTCGAACACTTTTCTATTATGCCTTGTTTTAACATGTCTTCTAGTTGAGAACCTATTATATTTTTCTGAGCATGTGGTAACCTATACGGCTTCGTATAAATAGGACTATTTTTTTCTTTCAGGGTTATGGAATGATTATAAATATTTGTTGTAGTTAAATTATCACCGGGTAAATAAAAGATATCCGAAAATTTTGCACACAAATTTTCAATTGAAATCTGCTCCTCTTTATTAAGTTTCTCAAAATTCAAATGTGAAAATAAGGTCTTAACACGATCAACACTTTTTGGATCGCAATTTTCAAAACAACAAATATCATAATCACTCGCTTTGTGTAGAACCAGCTTTAAGTCTTCTAACTTTACTTCCTTTTCTGTGGTATTTAATATTTTTATTGGTAATTTTCCGTCAATAGGCCTAACAATACTGCTGGCTAAAAATATACCTTCTTTTAATTCTGATGAACATACGACACAGTCCTCCTGTATATTAGTATTTACGAAATGTAATGACTCAGTCCTTGGTGGAAGAATAAAATGTCGTTTACAATTCTGTAACGGCAAATTAACTGTCACATTCTTATAAGTTGTTAAAGTCAAAATCCTAGTCTGTAAATTTATCAAAGCCTGATATTTTAAAAGAAAATCTTGGCCTATTATTCCATCACATTGACATGGTAAGTTATCAAAAATATAAAACTTATGTTTAAATATGTGGTCACGTTCCACTAATTCAATAAATACATATCCAATTGCTTGTGTTTTTCCGCCTATTCCGTTGATAGTTAATTCCTGTTTATGAATCGGAATATCTAGTTTCAAAGCGATCGCTAAGTTCAAAGCGCTAATTGATGCTCCGGTGTCTACTAACCATAATTGCTGATTATTCTTTACATTAAAATAAACAGAGCATGAATTATTACTTGCGAATATAAAATCGTTAGTCACGAAAAAACTGATTTTGCATTTTTTCATTTGAATCATTATTTTCGTTCATAAAAATGCGTTCCGTACGGTATCCATTGTTTCCACGAAAAGCAGGCTTACCTCGACTTGCTGGGTTGGTCGGGCCTCTCTGGCTGTTCGGGAACCGGTAGCCACCTCTGTTAGCGCCTCTGCCAAAGTTGTAGTATGACTGCCCTTGGTAATGTGGTGCCCTCGAACCTGCAAAGTGGTGTGGCAGCCCCCTGTGAGAGCCGCGTCCACGCATGTATCCTCTGCTGAAATTACGATTATTTTGATGATTAAAGGAAAATACATCGCTTGACGAATTTCCTGACGACGTCTCTTCGTCCTTAGCTCCTTGAATTGCGTCTTTCAAGGTCTCGTAATCACGGGCTGCTATTATAGTACTGATTCGCCGATTGCGCAACCCGTCAGCGAACCTTTTAACAGCCTGGTTTTCATTGATTTTTTTCAAAACATTAAATGTATTCGAATCACCATCTGACTGCGCGATCGTCAAATCCACAAACATTTTTGACAATTGTTGACCAAAGTCGTCTATCGAAGAATCACCCTGTCTAAGAGTTTGCATCTTATTTTGAATTGCAGTGGCTGATTTCTTTGGCAACAATTGTTTTTTCATATCCTTTACCAAGTTGTCAACACTAGTATAGGACTGACTTAATTTTAATTTACCTACCTGAGAAAGCCTATTCTTTAGAACAAAGTTTATAAGCTGTTGTTTCGCATCACTTTTTAAAGTAGAGTCGTAATATTCTATAGAGTCAATTAACTGATTTATTACGGCCTGGTCATCAGTCATAGATGGTATCAAGGACAACGCGGTTTTTAAATTAAAGTCACCCATTTTGGACTTTTTATCAGTTTCCAAATCTACACTCTTGCTTGAACTTGTATATGTTTTATGACAAAACTCCTCTATTTGTTTATATAAACTCTTAATGTTGTCACAATAATTCTGGAAGTCTAATAAGCTTTGACCTGTTCTTGTTATCGATTTCTCCTTGTAAATTTTCCCTAACCTTAATATACTGGGAATATATTAGGAATGCTTCTTCTAACTTAGAGTTTAGTACTTCAGAAGTTCTCCTGTCATAACTAAGTTTTACTAAATATTCCTTGATAGTTTTTAACTCATTTAATATATCTTGCAATTCAACAGACATGTCAGTAATTCATCTTACTCGTATTCTTAAAATATTACTCAAATTTAATTAAAAGACAACAAATGTTTATACTAAATAGAAGCATTAGAAGTAATAATAAGTCAACCCTTACAAGAATAGAAAAAAATCGACGTATAACTAGACAAATACGTATTACCTTAAATCCGAACTTATCTTAATTTTCACTGCACAGCACATACTTTGGACTTTACGCATCACTCACTGATAATATCACTTGATAGAATTTGGGCAGTGTCCAGCAGCAGCGTCCTCGTTCACATATCCGCTGAAGAACGAACTCGACCAGCCGGTCCGCAGTTGTGGCAGTGGGCCTCGCGAAGGTCACGGTTGAAAGAACGGCGAAGGTTGTATTGGACGATCAGATCATTAGACCACTTATCATGACACTTCTTGTAGAGCTTGTAGCATCCATACAATAAACCGAGAGCCAAAAATGAGCAGATGATTATCATCACAACGCTGATTGCTGATAAATGGAATTTCATCTCGTCAAATGTAGCATCGTTGCTTGATTTTCCAGCCGCATTTTGATTAATTATGACATCTTCCTTTTCTACTCTGGAGTTGCACATTTTTAAATATAAATGATGGCAATTAATAACTTAATGCGCGCGTGTCGGTAAATCTTCAATGAAAGTGCACACCGGCGGCGCCGAGCGAACCCGACACCTGGCCTGGCAGGATCGCCATGTGATGCGGGGTATTCGTGGGACAAGTAAACAACGTGAATGCCGACAAAAGACTAACTTTATTAAAAGAAACACAATTTATAATTATAGTAAATAGCAAGCTTAGCAATACTTATAACTAAACACCGTACATAATGTACTAAATTGTAACGGCCATCCACAGGGTGACCTGAAGACATTCCTGCAGGCGACGGGCCCGGGGCACGTGGGGGAGGCGCCGCCGCCGCTGTCCGCGCAGCACCGCGCGCTGCTCGCCAGCCAGCTGGCCCACGCGGCCGCCGCCCTGGCCGCGCAGCGTGTCACACACAGGTACTGTACTGTGTGCCCTGAACACGTGCCTGCAGGCTGCTCGCCAGCCAGCTGGCCCACGCGGCCGCCGCCCTGGCCGCGCAGCGTGTCACACACAGGTACTGTACTGTGTGCCCTGAACACGTGCCTGCAGGCTGCTCGCCAGCCAGCTGGCCCACGCGGCCGCCGCCCTGGCCGCGCAGCGTGTCACACACAGGTACTGTACTGTGTGCCCTGAACACGTGCCTGCAGGCTGCTCGCCAGCCAGCTGGCCCACGCGGCCGCCGCCCTGGCCGCGCAGCGTGTCACACACAGGTACTGTACTGTGTGCCCTGAACACGTGCCTGCAGGCTGCTCGCCAGCCAGCTGGCCCACGCGGCCGCCGCCCTGGCCGCGCAGCGTGTCACACACAGGTACTGTACTGTGTGCCCTGAACACGTGCCTGCAGGCTGCTCGCCAGCCAGCTGGCACACGCGGCCGCCGCCCTGGCCGCGCAGCGTGTCACACACAGGTACTGTACTGTGTGCCCTGAACACGTGCCTGCAGGCTGCTCGCCAGCCAGCTGGCACACGCGGCCGCCGCCCTGGCCGCGCAGCGTGTCACACACAGGTACTGTACTGTGTGCCCTGAACACGTGCCTGCAGGCTGCTCGCCAGCCAGCTGGCCCACGCGGCCGCCGCCCTGGCCGCGCAGCGTGTCACACACAGGTACTGTACTGTGTGCCCTGAACACGTGCCTGCAGGCTGCTCGCCAGCCAGCTGGCCCACGCGGCCGCCGCCCTGGCCGCGCAGCGTGTCACACACAGGTACTGTACTGTGTGCCCTGAACACGTGCCTGCAGGCTGCTCGCCAGCCAGCTGGCCCACGCGGCCGCCGCCCTGGCCGCGCAGCGTGTCACACACAGGTACTGTACCGTGTGCCCTGAACACGTGCCTGCAGGCTGCTCGCCAGCCAGCTGGCCCACGCGGCCGCCGCCCTGGCCGCGCAGCGTGTCACACACAGGTACTGTACTGTGTGCCCTGAACACGTGCCTGCAGGCTGCTCGCCAGCCAGCTGGCCCACGCGGCCGCCGCCCTGGCCGCGCAGCGTGTCACACACAGGTACTGTACTGTGTGCCCTGAACACGTGCCTGCAGGCTGCTCGCCAGCCAGCTGGCCCACGCGGCCGCCGCCCTGGCCGCGCAGCGTGTCACACACAGGTACTGTACTGTGTGCCCTGAACACGTGCCTGCAGGCTGCTCGCCAGCCAGCTGGCCCACGCGGCCGCCGCCCTGGCCGCGCAGCGTGTCACACACAGGTACTGTACTGTGTGCCCTGAACACGTGCCTGCAGGCTGCTCGCCAGCCAGCTGGCCCACGCGGCCGCCGCCCTGGCCGCGCAGCGTGTCACACACAGGTACTGTACTGTGTGCCCTGAACACGTGCCTGCAGGCTGCTCGCCAGCCAGCTGGCCCACGCGGCCGCCGCCCTGGCCGCGCAGCGTGTCACACACAGGTACTGTACTGTGTGCCCTGGACACGTGCCTGCAGGCTGCTCGCCAGCCAGCTGGCCCACGCGGCCGCCGCCCTGGCCGCGCAGCGAGTCACACACAGGTACTGTACTGTGTGCCCTGGACACGTGCCTGCAGGCTGCTCGCCAGCCAGCTGGCCCACGCGGCCGCCGCCCTGGCCGCGCAGCGTGTCACACACAGGTACTGGACTGTGTGCCCTGAACACGTGCCTGCAGGCTGCTCGCCAGCTAGCTGGCCCACGCGGCCGCCGCCCTGGCCGCGCAGCGTGTCACACACAGGTACTGTACTGTGTGCCCTGGACACGTGCCTGCAGGCTGCTCGCCAGCCAGCTGGCCCACGCGGCCGCCGCCCTGGCCGCGCAGCGTGTCACACACAGGTACTGGACTGTGTGCCCTGAACACGTGCCTGCAGGCTGCTCGCCAGCCAGCTGGCCCACGCGGCCGCCGCCCTGGCCGCGCAGCGTGTCACACACAGGTACTGTACTGTGTGCCCTGGACACGTGCCTGCAGGCTGCTCGCCAGCCAGCTGGCCCACGCGGCCGCCGCCCTGGCCGCGCAGCGTGTCACACACAGGTACTGTACTGTGTGCCCTGAACACGTGCCTGCAGGCTGCTCGCCAGCCAGCTGGCCCACGCGGCCGCCGCCCTGGCCGCGCAGCGTGTCACACACAGGTACTGGACTGTGTGCCCTGAACACGTGCCTGCAGGCTGCTCGCCAGCCAGCTGGCCCACGCGGCCGCCGCCCTGGCCGCGCAGCGTGTCACACACAGGTACTGTACTGTGTGCCCTGGACACGTGCCTGCAGGCTGCTCGCCAGCCAGCTGGCCCACGCGGCCGCCGCCCTGGCCGCGCAGCGTGTCACACACAGGTACTGGACTGTGTGCCCTGAACACGTGCCTGCAGGCTGCTCGCCAGCCAGCTGGCCCACGCGGCCGCCGCCCTGGCCGCGCAGCGTGTCACACACAGGTACTGTACTGTGTGCCCTGAACACGTGCCTGCAGGCTGCTCGCCAGCCAGCTGGCCCACGCGGCCGCCGCCCTGGCCGCGCAGCGTGTCACACACAGGTACTGTACTGTGTGCCCTGGACACGTGCCTGCAGGCTGCTCGCCAGCCAGCTGGCCCACGCGGCCGCCGCCCTGGCCGCGCAGCGTGTCACACACAGGTACTGTACTGTGTGCCCTGGACACGTGCCTGCAGGCTGCTCGCCAGCCAGCTGGCCCACGCGGCCGCCGCCCTGGCCGCGCAGCGTGTCACACACAGGTACTGGACTGTGTGCCCTGAACACGTGCCTGCAGGCTGCTCGCCAGCTAGCTGGCCCACGCGGCCGCCGCCCTGGCCGCGCAGCGTGTCACACACAGGTACTGTACTGTGTGCCCTGGACACGTGCCTGCAGGCTGCTCGCCAGCCAGCTGGCCCACGCGGCCGCCGCCCTGGCCGCGCAGCGTGTGAGAGAAAAATGGCGCCGTGTGGTTAGGCTTGCCACACATGGAATGACAGCCACGACCACTCTGCCAAGAGTGTAACGACAAAAAAGATGACAGAAAGTGATAGGAAGTATTTGTCGCACTTCCGTTAGGCTAGAGGCGCTGATTCCCCAGACATTATGATATATGTAGCATAATTCTGTAGTACTATAATTGCTGTTGTATTTTTGTTTTTGTGGCATTAAATAATTTTTATGTACATTTTAATATTTTAGAGATGGGCTGAATATTCGACCGAACATTCGGTTCAGTTCTTACCGAAAAATTTTGCTTCCTATTTTTTCTTTGATGTACCTATATTGTATTTTGATATTTTTTGTCACAGGGACATCGCGGCTCGCAACTGCGCCGTGTCGTCTGCGCTGCGGCTCAAACTCACTATGGCGGCGATGTCTCGTGGGCCTGACACGGCTCACTACTACAAACGACACGACCAGGTAACTACCGCCAGCGTAGCCCCCGGGCCCGGCAGAACATGTCGGGAGGCCCCGGAGACGCCCTTGTGTCTCAGGGGCCCCGTATCCTTCATACGGTTAAATAAATAAATATTAAGGGACAATCATACACAAATCGACCTAGTCCCAAACTAAGCAAAGCTTGTACTATGGGTACTAGACGACGATATACATAATATACAAATACATAATATAGATAACATCCATGACCCAAGAACAAATATTTTGCACAAATATTTGCCCCGGCCGGGATTCGAACCCGGGACCGCCGACTCAGTAGGCAGGTGTCTACCAATCGAGCCAAACGCGTCGTCGGTTGTAGCTACACCCTTGACAGTTCTGTAATAAAGGATGTTGGTGAAGGGAGGTAAATGATAGTCTATGGGTTATCTCGAATGTCTCTGTATTTCATCCTCCTAGCCTTTGTCCCATTTTTTGAGAATGAATTCTCAATCGGGGTCGGCTACCTAAATCCCAAGGTGTGGCGTAGGCACTAGTTTTTACGCAAGCGACTGCCATCTGACCTTCCAACCCAGAGGGGAAACTAGGCCTTATTGGCCTTAGGTGGTTTCCTCACGATGTTTTCCTTCACCGAAAAGCGAGTGGTAAATATCA
Source organism: Apotomis capreana (assembly GCA_947623375.1). Taxonomy (NCBI): domain Eukaryota; kingdom Metazoa; phylum Arthropoda; class Insecta; order Lepidoptera; family Tortricidae; genus Apotomis; species Apotomis capreana. The sequence continues at coordinate 9,969,168 of OX392520.1, forward strand.
AATGACAATCGAATGTCTCTGTATTTGTTTAATATAATTAATCAATACCTTTTATACATAAAGTTACGCTGCAGATTATTTAAAGTGGCTAGTCACCATACTCCAGTTCAGTAAAAATAGAGTGAAATAGAAAGTCAACCTTTGGAAATTCTCAAATCTCAAAATTTTGGCGTGTTGTTAAATGATGACGTTAGAGTTAATTTCAAAATTTTAGAAAATCTAGCAATATATTCAAAATTTTTGGTTTTGTGCAATTAAAAATGGTATAATGCCTAAAAGTTAATGGTCTTTTGTTTCCGTGTATGTTTAGTGGTTTCAATGATACAATTTATTTTCACTACAGTAAAATACCGTATTGTTTTAGGTGATCCCACTGCGTTGGCTGCCGGCCGAAGCGGCCCTCGAAGGCGAATACTCCGCCAAGTCTGATGCCTATATGTTCGCAGCTACCGTTTGGGAGGTTAGTACAGTAACTGTAACTTACAGCCTTTAGAGTATCCACTTAGGGTGAAGACAGCGTAATTTAGCCGGTGAAATTACTAGCATAGAGGCATTCTATCTTCGTCCTCCGGGTAGGCAAGCACTTGTGACTCTTCTGGTGTTGCAGGTGTTATGGGCGACTGTAATCGCTTTCCATCAGGCGATACGTTTGCTCGTTTGCCCCCTATGATATAAAAAAAAAAAAAAAAAAATTAAGTCGCGTAATTTCGGTCGCGCCATACATCATGTCACGTGATCACGTCACACTAAGTAAGGCGCGGCCGAAATTACGCGACTCAAATTACGTTCGTCTGGCTTAGGGCAACATTTTGTGCCCCCATAAGAGATACAACAACTCACTGCCCAAAGAATCTGGGAATTCTTGGACTTAACGGGTCTCAGCAGTGAGCTTTAAGAAGGCTGCTACAATATATTGGTCGATGCGGCACGTAAAAGGCCCAAAGCAAATATAATAATAACTGTAACTTTAGTACCGCTATTTTGTGAGAGATGGCGCTAATTAATTCCTTCATCGGTCAAGTCTGATGTCTATGTTTGCTGTTACTGTTGGGAAGGTTTTTAAGCATAGCCGGGCTGGCGCAACTTGCCGTATTATCATGGTATAAGAAAATAAGGGTATGTTCAGATGATAAGCGCTCAACGCGCGTTTATAACTCCATCCATACAAAACCGCGCGTTGGCATGTGTACGGCCTGAATATGTAGTTGTAAACGAGCGTTATCAAAACGCGTATTAAGCGATTGTCATGTGAACATACCCTTACCCTTATGCTTCTCAGGTACGGATTTGAAAACTGAAATTTGAAAATATGGATTTAGCTTACTAGTAATAGTACCACTAATTGTCAAGAGATGGCGCTAGTTGTATAAAGTTCACTTATCATTATCAACTATATGTCCATTGCAGATATACAATAAAGCTGAGTTGCCATTCGTGAAGTTGAACGACAATTCGGTCCTAGAGCGACTCAAGAGCGGGACTCTCGAGTGGACGGTCCCGGATTCGATGCCTGAAGCACTCGCTGCGTTACTCGTAAGTAAAGATTCAAAAAATAAAAAGTACAACTGTGCTATGCATAACAGTAGTCACTCACATTGAATATATTTATATATCATATATTTTTTCGAAAACTATTGAAAATAAGGTACAAATTGCAGCTCTTATTTTTACCCATATTAGCATTTCCAAAAAAAATTGGGCAAGTGCGAGTCCGACTCGCGCATGAAGGGTTCCGTACCATAATCTATAACAAGTTTGTTGTATGGGAGCCCTTAAATATTTTTTTATATTGATTTTAGTATTTGTTGTCATAGCGGCAATAGAAATACATCATCTGTGAAAATTTCAACTGTCTAGCTATCACCGTTCTTGAGATACAGCCTGGTGACAGACGGACGGACGGACAGCGAAGTCTCAGTAATAGGGTCCCGTTTTTACCCTTTGGGTACGGAACCCTTAAAATAATGTTTTTTAATGTTTTTACTGTTTGTTTGTTTGCTATTTGTTAAGCTGAAAGGATCTCTGTTTATTATTCATTTATTATGATTTAATCATCATCATTTCGTGTACTACTTATTTATAGTTTTATAAATTTATGAAACATGTAATGTTTAATTCTTTTTATGTGGGTACACATCACATTTTTTACTTAATCTGGCGGAAGAGACCGGGAATCGAACCCGGTACCTCTGGATGTTGACCTCTCCACCACCCTAACGCCAAACCTTTGGAATTTTTCCTTATGCGTTGTTTGTCGACCTTTGCATTGTTTATTTGAACTTTACACCTTGTTTTATTTTTTATTTTGCTTATTTATATATTTTTTGACGGTACGTTTGGCGCAGTTTGTAGAGCACCTGCTTCCTGAGCCGGCGGTCCCGGGTTCTAATCCCAGCCAGGGCAAATAATTGTGTGATGTACTCGAATATTTGTGCTTGGGTCATGGTTGTTCTATGTATTTAAGTATATATTTATCTATACAAGTATGTATATCGTCGTCTAGTACACATAACACAAGCCTTTTTTGGGGCTAGATCGATTTGTGTGAGGTTGTCCGTTATTTATTTATTTATTCATTAATTTATTCATTCTTTTATTCATTCATTTATTCATTCGTTTATTCATTCATTTATTCATTCATTTATTCATTCATTTGTTCATTCATTTATTCATTCATTCATTCATGTATTCATGCAAATACACATTCATTTATTCATTCATTCATTTATTCATGCAATTAAACATTCATTCATTCAGACATACATTCAGTCATTCAATCATTCAGTCATTCAGTGATTTCTCATGTAATATTTTCCTTGTTGGTGTGCAATAAAGTATTGTTGTATTGTATTGTATTCAGTCATTCATTTATTTATTTATTTAAACTTTATTGCACAAAACAAGTCAGTACAAATGGCGGACTTAATGCCAAATGGCATGGTATTCATTCATTCATTTATTAATTAAATAATTCACCATTTACAGAAGCGGTGTTGGAGCGCGTCCCCCGCTGATCGACCGCAGTTCGAGACCATCTGCACTGAAGTGGATGCCGTACTGCAGGCAGTCACTACTGAAGAAACTCAGAAGGAACCCTGAATCTATGAGTATTACTCGATTTCTAGCTTCGAAAAATCGAATAAAAAATCAAATGCTTTAATTTACGTAATGGGCTAAAGCATTTTGCTACGAGTTTATTAATAGTTCGGTGAATAGAGACTAAAGTACTATGGGTGACCTTACAAACGGTCCGGTAGTTTATCTGTCCTAGAAACAAAATTTGAAATGTAAATTATAGCAAATTTAATTCTCTACAACATTGCCCGAGCTCTGTTCTAGCTAAAATGCTCCTAAACGAAGATATAATTCAGAAGTTGGTTTTGGAGTTGGAAAATGCGATTTTATTTAAATGTGCATATCTCCGTAACTATCTGTCCTAGAAACAAAATATAAAATGGTGAATGTATAGTGAATTTAACTTTATAACATTGTCTAAGCTTTCTTCTAGCTATAATGCTCCTAAAGGAAGAAATGAGCAAAGATATGAAGAAAGTGCCGGTTTTTTGCATTTTAAACACTGACTAACCATCCTTGACAACATATCAAAAATTTAAAACTACCGGACCGTTTGTAAGGTCAAACTCTTATTTACTGGATTATAATCGCCACGGGATTTTTAAATGTATTTCTGAAAATTGATTTTTTAGCCTTATTTTACTCAAAGTCGTTGGTAAATTCGAACCTCATACAAGAATGTGTCTCAATTGTTTTTACGAAAACATATTTTTCTAGTGCGTTACGTTAAAATCCGATTTCGTATTTAAGTTACTATTAATTAATTGTACCTAGTATTAGGAAATATTTATCTCATTTTGATGCATTTACATTAATTAAATTCCGTTTTTATTTCGGAAATAATTATTAAGTAATACTCTAAGTAAAATAACATATGAAACGGGTTAACTTACGTTCTTCACTATACAACACATTGAATGTTCGATTGGCCGCCGCCGCGACTGATCGGCGCTCCTGATGATGAATTGCGAACCGGGTGAGTAAAACCGTTTAATATGTCTGAGACTCAGGGGAGTTTTTTTTTATGTAAAATACTCTTAAGTAATTATAGTTTTAAGAAAACTGAAGCTAAATAATACTGCCACTGATGTACATATGATATTAGACTTAAGACTGATGTAGCCATATTAGTTAAGGTAGAATATTTGTATTAAATATAAGGTAAAAGTCCCAATGCTTGACACTATGACACTCGAAATCAAAATGTGTATATGCCTAAATCTGAATCTACCGGCATTTCACAAGAGACCACAATTGAGAAGAAATCCGAAAGAAACTCAACAATAAGTTTTTTTTTTCGTAATTCATACTTAAAACTATTACAATTATATTATAACTAGGTAATTGATACACAAAGAGATGTATAATATTCCAATAACTGGCACCTTCAACCTTATAGGAATAGAGGTGGAATGGTGTCAATATTTGAAAATGTCAATCATTGGGATGCTGACTATAATGCCACTATCTAAGAAAACCCTTTAACATAGCTAACTATGGCATTAATGTATGAGAAAACACAAAAAAAACGTGGTTTATTAAAATAGGTACTCAGGCATTTATACATACTGTTACAGAACCTCAAAGGCAATTGTCTAAATGTCAAATTTCGACGATAACAATGCCTTCTGTTGGTTAGCTATTTTAAAGTTACATTATTTTCTTAGCCGGGGATATTTTCTTAATTTCATAATCTTTGATATTAGTTAAGGTTGGTGACTAGGGGCTGCTCAAAAATGTCTAATTAATATTAATTCAAATTGAGTATGTAAAAGCGGAACAAATAAAATTGTATGAAACTTACAACTCTGATTTTAATAAAATGACAACTTTTGGTTAGTATTATAGAAAAACAACGGATGGCCATACCTGTGCTAACTGGGGGCACTGACGCTAAAGTGACGTAGCAAAATATTTTATCTACAAATAATATATCGATGTTACAGTCAACATCTAAATGTTAATCAACATAAATATATATTTTTTCTCTTCATTAACCTATAAAAAAAACAATAAACTAACTAAACGTGCAGGTATTTATTTGTTAATTTTAAAATAGTTTTAATAGTAAGTACAATAAATATTTTTTCCATATTTGTCGGTATTAAATATTACCGTCTAGATGAAAATATCCACTTTATTAGACATGACATGATATAAAACCTTTTTATAGTAATCGAGACATCAAACATTGCCAATTCCGATATGTGTAAGATTTTAATTAATAGAAATAATACCTTATGTGCAATTAATAGAAAAAATACCTTATGTGTAAGTGCCCCGAGTTAGCACAGGTATGCTGATGACAATTCAAAAGCGTAAATACGTTGGGTGTTGTAACATAAACTTATACCAGTCATGAGGTATTTTTTTTACTAAGAATCCATTGATTTCCGTACAAAATACAAAAAAGGTAGCTAAAAAACTGAATGTGAGGTCACTAGTCACCTTGTATAATGATCGTCCGAAATGATTGTAATATGCACGTCCTAATTATAATAGTATTTAAGTTTTTAGAATGTTACGAAAATCTTTATTAAAATTTATATGAAATCCATTCGGCTCTAAAAGTTTTTTGATATAGTTTTGATTCATTTAAGAACATTATCAAAGGCTTTTACAATTTTGTAAAAAAAATATAGCTAGTGTCGACCTTTCGTGAACCTTATACTTTTGTAATAGAGTGAAAACTGTTTACAATTTTTTGACTGTGCCAATTTATTTTTTTTATTATTCCAGTTATTTTCTATATTGTAATTATTCAATATTACCTATGATTTATACTTTGTATATTATTTTGATCCCAATTTAAAATAAGTAGCAGTCATTGTACCAACAATTCTCGATATAACTACATAAGGTAAATGACCTAGTGCTTGACACTGGATGGTCTAATAAATAGCATTTTTAACAGTTAATACGGAAAGACACAAAACAGAGACAAACCACATGGGTCATAAAGTTTCTAGTGATTTAACGGACCCAGTGATTCTTCATTAGGGTGTCAAACATTGGGCCATCTCCATACATAAATAAATCAATATTATTAATACCTTTTTAGGCACATTTTTGACAGTGACTGTACTTATAATTTAATTGATGTTTTTCGGTCGCGTACTGTATGTATAATTTAAATTCCTTGTACATTGCCAAGATACCAGTTGACGCATTTATAGCTCTAAGTCTTGTTGATAGAGTATGATAAAGCCAAGTTGTAAAATCGCTGGTTTTCGATGCTAATTGGCTTAGTAAAAATCGTGTTTTATAGATTTAAGCCGAGCGATGGTTCGACCCAGGGATAGTGGCGCCACAAACAGCTTTCAATATTATTATTTTTGAAGCTGTAAGTGTTAAGATTGGAGCCGAAAACTAGTGATTTTATGCACTCAGCTAATTTTAGATTAATGGCATAGTGACTAGTCCCTTCCATACCGTATAAGATTCTTTAAGGCTGGTTTTATAACGTTCTAGATTAAGCTATGGAACATTTATGCCCTCTGCCATAATTATTAATTGAACCATAAGTCTTTTTGTATTTGTACATAATTCGATATTCGTACTCCATTTTTTTTATTTTTTTACGTCAGTTATAGTTGATTTATTTTCTTTAGAGCTAAATCTCCCAACTTGAGGTAAGTTGGGACAAGTGTGTCGATGGGGCAAGATCGAAAAGTACAAAATTATACTCCTAACGCCATCTTACAACCATACAACTATTATAGTTAGTTGGCAAAAGTAGGTGCTAGTAGCATAACATTTCTTTTTTACCAGTGCATGCACGCTGTACCGCACACCATTCCTGCTCCAACAATGTCTCTGTTTGGCCTTTGTTACATTGGTAGAAGTGCCTCAAGTCATAAAGTCCGCCATTTGTATATTGTAATGTACAATAAAGCTTAAATAAGTAAATAACATCTTTACATTTCGACATGATATCCCGATGTCGTGTCAAACAATATTTGAATGAGTGGGACAGCACGATACATCGGATTAACCCTCCAGTGCTGGAGCCAGCGAAATAGCTGCCATCTGGTGTCGGGAACAGAAACCATATATTGTTTTTCGTTAATGGATTTAGCCCCAATGAAAATATATCAACATTGCCACTAGGGCTTGCACAACCGGGGAATTCTAGTATGGTAGTACCGGGAATTCCCGGTTCTATACCGCCATATTGAAATATTCCGGTTTTGCAAGGCTTAATTCCAGTCCAGGCGTAGGTATTCCAATCACGCAGAAAAGTCATCCAATAAATCTTCCCAAAATGTCGACCATAATTGAGTCATTTTCAAAATACATGTACATAGTTAAGGGCTTTAATTAAAACAAAACTTACTTGATTCCTTTGTGTGACGATAGTTACCCATATATTTTGTATGAGTAACTTTCGTAACACAAAAGAAGCGGTCGTAATTTTGTTTTTATTAAGCCTGTACGTGTTTTAATGAAAATTCCCCAAATTATCCTTAGTTACTAATCAAATTCGCTGTACGAAAAGTGATTGCTTACTGGTTACAGTAAATGACACCTCGTTCGTATACGACGTGACACACATCAGTGCCTTACCATGAGTTTACAGTGACCGTACTCGTTAGCGATTGCGTAAACAATTTGTATGGATTTCTAGTTCTACAAAGTAACCGCTAGTGAGTACGGTCACGTTAACTCATGGTATAGTATAAATTTTCTAAGCTAAGCTGATCCACTTAAGAACTGAATACCATTGAGTGTTAACCACAAATTAAGATAGCGAGCTCTTAGTAAAAGCAGATTGTAACCACCTTGGAAGGTTAATATAGATTATCGACTCTATTTCCTTGGACATTAGACAACAAAATACACTAACAGACTAATGGTGATCATAATGATCATCATTGGGAATTTTACAACTGCCCGACTCTCCACAAGAACGCATTTTCTTGAAAAAGGACTATGAACTCTCATCATCAACCATTTTAAACCTATTCAACAAGGAATATGGTTGAAAATTCAATATCCACGCAATGTAGTTCTAACCTTTTTTTATAAGCAACTGGTTGGCGCTTACGAGAACAATAGCAGATAGGATTGTATTAGACACAATGCCATTGTGAATACAGGTAAGTGGATGAGCTTAGTTTCAATTTTTTTTTACTATAATACAGGTGCAAACTTAATTGAATAATGTTGAATTTGTGGAAGATTCCTTCCACTCCGTACTAGATGTCACTTACTGGTCACAATTTAAGGGATGTATTATTCTAGGTTTATGATTGAAATCTCATTTTTATCCTATAGTTAAGGTAGCGTAGCTTTTACACTTTTTTAAAGGAAACATATTTAAATCGGTTTGTCGGTCTAACTGACTTAGATTTAGTTTTTTGTAGTGTTCCAGATAATTTGTACTAAAAACATCTTGAGTTGTGATTTGAGGTTTACAAACCCGAGATTTCTTGAATAGTCCCGGTGCCTTGGGATTGTAGAAATCCCGGAAATGGGAATTGTCGGTAAGTTTTTTTTTTGTATACCTAAGTAAGTTGACATTTTCTAGTAAAATACACGTTTCTTTTACAAATAATGTTGGAACACTTTTTGTAGTGCCAGAATAGTAATTTTAGTAAAGACGTCGGCGTACTAGAGAAAATTCTTAAAAATATTACGCGCCTCTAATGTGTTTGCCTATTTTTAGCTAAATTTAATGTTGCTTGATTACTAAAGACTTATTATGAATAAATAATGAATACTATTATATTAATCTTTCTTTAGTAAGTAAGCATATCAATGCAATTTTCTTAAAAAGTAAAAGTACGTGAACCCGTTAAAGGCTCATCAATATTTAATATCTCTTAAACATACAATTGAAAACCTGACAATTACATATTTACACGGCAGTTTAGTTTAAATTGTAATCTGGGTTGTTTTACAACTATAGTATTCAGACCATCTAGAAGTAACATGTTAATTTGTGTAAAAAATTTTTTTTTGGGCAAAGCTTTTAACGCCGACTGTATTTTTCTTCAAACATTCATCAATTGCTCACTGATACGATTCTAAAGAGCCCAAACTCGGTAGTGATTTAATCTATTAAAAGGGTTCCTAGAGCCACCTTCCGGCTCCATCATCAGACCAGCTCCATAGTACCATATTGTATTGTCATGAAAGTTGAGTAGGTGTGCAAAATTTCGGCTCAATCCGTTGAAGATATCTGCTTCAAAATTAAGTTGCAAGATTCCACCAGAATAGTTATATTATATCCGGAATTCTAATAATAAGATCAAACTATGTCAAACTGGCACAAGTGAAAAATGACCATAAATTTTCTAGCATATAGTCGTTTGTACGTTGTGCCAAAGTGACTTCATTTGATCTTAGAGACCGGACAGACGATACATAGTTCCAATACCCGATTTTACATGTAACTATTATGCAAGTTAAATAAAAGCTTGGAAAATCGGGTATTGGGTCAAAATTATTTGCTTCTAGGTAACTAATTTGACCGAATTACTCATTTAAGTCGTGAAAATCGGGTTTTTATACTGGAGAGGCACTACATATGTAATTGTAAAATAACCCAGATTATGGACATCTTATTTTGTATGCGTAATATACAAGATGCAAAATACAAACTTGCTTAAAACCCTTAAAAATCGCGTTTTCAACAATTCAACCCTCATTAGCTGTGTAATGAGTACTTAAAAAAATGCAATGCGGCCTAACATGGTGAGAATTCTTTTTTTTATTCACGAGGGGTTAAAACGTGAAACATTTATTTTATTAGCATGAAACTTAATAAAGGGTTGTTACCCTTGTTGGCAGATATTTATTATGATTAATGATTTATAACATATTGTGTGATAACGACTGACTTTAAATGTATTAGTTATTTTATAGGTACTTACTTAGTACATTGGTACTTGGGCCTGAAGCTTTTAAAAAACTGCTAGACGGAAAACTAGTGTTGTAGCAACATATTATGTTGACTATAGTCAGGTACATTTGTGGCTGTGACATCTATCATTTCACTACATTTTAATATATTTTATGAGTTCTTTGTATTTTCGCAGACTTATTTTTCGTCCGGTCCGTGACTCAAGATGGCCGCATGCGTTTAAGTTTTGATGTTCGTTATTTATTCATTTTTGTTGTTCAATGTGTAGTATTGATAGCGTATTGTGCAGTGATCAAACGAATGAGTGAATAGCTAATGAAGAATTCAACTTGAAGCGTACATAGCCCTTCCTGGGTCAAGGCCCGATAGCCCGTGTGGTTTTTTGTAAATCGCTATCACTTTATAAAAAGCACGATTTTCTCAACTCACCGTACAATATGGTATCAATCCTCTATCTAGTCGCCGTGTGCGATTTGCAACGAGACATTGGCAGTAATGGTCGCTTAACTGCGACCGGTTGCCATCTTTTAAAAAAAATAGAATAGACTTATTTTTCGTCGAATGGAAATTTCGTCATTTTTCTCTGAAGCCGTGAACTAATTGACATTGTTATAAAATAAACCTCATCTAATCAATAGGATGATATTTGAAGGATTTATGAAAAATGTATGACTACAGAGGAATAAAAGTTCTGCGAAGTGAAAATTCGATGAAAAATAACTCTGCGAAAAGGCATAACACAGGTTATAAAAGGTTAGGTTATAAAAAGTACTGAAATGACATATGTCAGCCACCAAGCTATCTAAAGAAAACTATAACAATTTTATCTAATATCCGGCAAAGTTAAGTTTGTATCTCTATATGCGACCTCATGGATATCAGGGACAAACTTAACTTATGCTGATGTTGACCTTAGATAAATGTGATAAAGCTTCTCTTTCTCACTTATACATGTCCGAAATTGACAGATGGTTTATCATTTATCTACTGGCTCGATAAACTTGACCATAGTAAATAAGGCCCTCGAAGTTACTTGATATTGTGTAACCACCTTAGAATAATATGAGAAAATGATTTTTGCATTTGCAATTATTTTAATAAAATGTCATCTGACTGCTAGTAAAGTTTTGGTTTCATTTAAAAAAATACTCAGGTTACAGGCTAAGATCTTATACAGCCATTATAAGTCTAATGACGACGCGGTTGGCTCGGTTTGTAGACACCTGTCTACTGAGCCGGCGATCTTGGGTTCGAATCCCGGTCGGGGCAAATATTTGTGTGATGAACTCGAATATTTGTTCCTGGGTCGTGGATGTTATCTATATGTGTATTTTTATATTATGTTTATCGTCGTCTAGTACCCATAATACAAGCATTTGCTTAGTTTGGGACTAGGTCGATTTGTGTATGATTGTCCGTTAGTATTCATTATTTATTTATTTGGCCAAGCCAGCGAAACCAGGTTGGTTGAGAGTTCTTGGTTATTTTCCACAAACAACCAATACAATAGGTGAGCCCGAGGGGTTTTGAAGGCGAGTTGAAACTACGACAATTTACGGAATATCCGAGCGAGCTGGTACCAACGGTGCTTAGCCGCCTCCGCCCATGGGAGTATGCGTCCTTGCTTCGCTAAAAAATAGAGATACCAAGAAACCGACGTAGCTTCAAAGTCCCTCGGTCTACCCTAAATCTCGATGGCGTTTTCGAAGATCAAAAGAGAACCTGTAGTATTTTACTCTATGGCAATAAGGAAAAGGAGGATGAAGTAAAATAATCATTATAATCTTAAAAACCGTTTATTACAGCGATATGCAATTATCCATTGACTTTTTGCCACAAGAGTCTCTTGTTATTTTTCACTGGCTGTTCTAGTTTACTGTTGGTGGAGTCCATATATACCTTGAAGAATTTGGCAACCGTTGCAGGATTTCCGGGCATCTGTGGTAAACAAAAATATGTAGATAATAGGCAGGATGTAATTTTTAGGGTTCCGTACCCAAAGGGTAAAAACGGGACAGTATTACTGAGACTTCGCTGTCCGTCCGTCCTTCTGTCACCAGGCTGTATCTCAAGAACGGTGATAGCTAGACAGTTGAAATTTTCACAGATGATGTATTTCTATTGCCGCTATAACAACAAATACTAAAAATAAAACAAACTTACAGATAATAGTACGGAACCCTTCGTGCGCGAGTCCCACTCGCACTTGGCCGATATTATTTATATCTATTGATCCTATTTCTCATTGGAATCAAATGTCTGTATGGGTACTTAGGATGCGCTTCGACTAGGGATGCCAACTTTTTTTTGAAGAAATGTAGGTAGTACCTATTTTTCTCAAAACCTTGCCAAAATATAGTACTTTTGAGAAATTTAGAAAAATATAGTACACACAAATTACAATCGAGTAACTTAACTGCATCCAATTTAGACAAAGTTTATGTAAAAAAAGTGCAACAGCGGAGTTAGCAATGCAAATAATAGTATATTTCGTACTATATACCGGTGAATTTTTAGTCGTGAACGGTAGTGCCAGGGGGTGGTGAGGACGGTGACGCTGAGCAACTTTCACTATGGGGACAACCATGACATCACGAAAAAAACTAACAATAAACTTTTAATTGATACTTAACACTTTTGCAACCAGACAAAAAAGTAAGACATATCCCAGAAACCGGCCGAGCCGACTTTTATAGCATCAACCCCGGCTACCGGGTTGGCCGGCATCTGAACAAAGTTTACGAGCGCCCGGCCTCCGGGTTGTTGGTGTCGAAAGTGTTAACTATCTCTTAATTAGGAGATTTTTTTCGAGATTTCGTGGTTGTCGCCATAGTGAAAGTTGCTCAGCGTCACCCTCCTCATCACTACCGTTCACGACTAAAAGTTCACCCTGTATATAGTACCTATTCAATTGACTGAAATATTATAGTAGATACTAAGTATCATCATCATCATCATCATCAGCCAAAAGACGTCCACTGCTGGACATAGGCCTCCCCCAGAGAACGCCACCATGACCGGTCCTGCGCCTCCCGCATCCAGCGGACTCCAGCGACCTTCACCAGGTCATCAGTCCACCTTGTGGGGGGCCTACCCACGCCGCGTCGTCCGGTGCGTGGTCGCCACTCAAGAACTCGATGGCCCCAGCGGCCGTCGGTTTTACGAGCGATGTGCCCTGCCCATTGCCACTTAAGTTTTGCTATCCTTCGGGCTATGTCGGTTACTCTGGTTCTTCTACGGATCTCTTCATTTCTGATTCGATCTCGCAAAGAAACTCCGAGCATAGCCCTCTGCATTGCTCTCTGAGTGACTTTGAGCCTTCTTATAAGGCTCATCGTGAGCGACCACGTTTCAGTTCCGTATGTCATAATTTATTGGTTGATACTAAGTATATAATATAGTAAAGATGTAAACCCTGGTCTCCTCTGAAGTGGAGACGTGCGAAATCGCTTAAGCACAGAAGTGAAGTGGAGCTGAGAGATTTCAACTCAGGTCAAGCCTCGCTTCAGTGGAGCCGCACCCTTAGGCTATCTACCCTCAATCTACCCTTAATCAGGATGCATCTTTGTGAAGCCCAAAATAAGTGAATTTAAATCTGAGGAATCTGATTGGTCCATTATGTGAGTATAAAGCGAAGTCGCTTCCTGCTGTCAGACTGTCTGTCCCTATGTAGTATGCTTAGTTTTTTCATAGATAGAGTGATATTCAAGAGGAAGGTTTATATGTATAATAAATGCAAAATGTATCAGCAAAGCACCCGTGCGAAGCCGGGGCGGGTCGCTTGTAATAAATTATATACAGGCCCGCCTCGCTCCGCCCCAGTGGAGATGCGGCCTTAGGGCCAAAACACAATTACAAGACACGACATCGCATCGTCGTACGACGCGACATCGTGCCACGATGGAACGTCGTGTCGTGGAAATGCATTAATCCAAAATGAAATGCGACAAGATGCAAAATTAAAATTCATTTTACAATCTCACGACGTCGCATCGTGGCACGATGTCGCGTCGTAAGACGATGCGATGTCGTGTCTTGTAATTGTGTTTTTGCCCTAACAGCGGAGGGAGAAGGGAGATAGTGTCCGATAGTAAGAGAGAAAAATACGAACTATGGAGCGATCAATGCTTATTTACCTCTAGTGTATTCAAGCAGTGTACTTTATCATTTGGTACTTTTATACAAAGGCGGCTTCGATGATATTTCACCTGCAACATAACAACTAGGTTAACCTTTTGCGCGCCACAGACGTCAAAGCACTACCTCGAAAAACAGGCTTGTTTTTTTGTGTGGATATGTTAATCGATTCTCTTTTTCATTGTGATTAAATATCTATATGGGACTAACTACACTTAGACTGCTCTGAAAGTCAAAAATGACCGTAATAATTTGTTTGATGAACTCGAATATTTGTGCTTGGGTCATGGTTGTTATTATTTATTTAAGTATATATTTATCTATATAAGTATGTAGCTGGTCGGACGAGACATCAAACAGGGACCTGTGGAAATCTAAGGGACAGGCCTTTGCCCAACAGTGGGACACACTAATAGGCTATTAAAAAAGAAAAGTATGTAGATATATCGTCGTAGTACCCATAACACAAGCCTTCTTGCGCCTTATTTGGGACTTGATCTATTTGTCAGAGGTTGTCTAATATTTATTTTATTTATTTTTATTAATGTCTCCTCACCTTAGCTTTGCTGAAAGGGATTTCTCGCATGGTGTTTAGGGCATATTGTCCTGTCTTAAAATTGAGTTTTTTGTTTTCTCCGGTTGTACCATCTTCTATAGTTCCAACATCTTCCGCAGATAGACGATCTTCTATAGTTCCACCATCTTCTTCAGATAGACGATCTTCTATAGTTCCACCATTTTCTGCAGATAGACGATCTTCTATAGTTCCACCATCTTCTTCAGATAGACGATCTTCTATAGTTCCACCATTTTCTGCAGATAGACGATCTTCTGCAGTTATAACATCTTCTGCAGTCTCGACTTCGTCTTCCATTGGGTCATCTTCTACAGGATAAGCATATTCGTCGTCTTGACACTTAAAAATTCAGCAAAAAATCAGTAAGTAGAAACGTGCAAATTATGAATTAAGGCTAAGCCTCACCGGAGAAAGCCAACTAGGAGTAAAAATGTATTTGCTAAATCACTACATAGTATAAAACACTTGTTGTCTGTCTGTCTGCTCTTTGTATGCTTAGATCTTTAAAACTACGCTACGGATTTTGATTCGTTTTTTTTATAGATAGAGTGATTAAATTTATATGTATAATACATGCATAACATAGCATTGCACCCGTGCGAAGCCGGGGCGGGTCGCTACTAGAAAAATCTTGAAACAAACATGTAAAGTTCATAGCAGGATTGACGCCGCAGAAATCCGAAACCAGCATATCGGTGAAGGTTTTCGAAGACCAGATTTTTTCTATTGAAATAAACTGTTATTTACACTAAGAACTTCACAACCGTTGCTAGTGCGCTAAGAGTGAATAATGAACTCTATAACTCTATAATAATTTATACTTTTTAGATGCTTCTGCGTAGCACAGTGTGTACGGAAGCCGCTTCTACCTACGCGAACTCAGGACAAGAGGAAGAATTGACAACATTTCATATTTCTAACAGGTGGAAATTAATAAAGAGATCGACAGAGTTGTACGTCGTCTACACCTTAAGAGGCCTTATTCCTTTTAAAATGTGGTTGTTTAGACATTTCTCTCTATGATGAAACATGTTTCTTAACATAATATTGATGTTACTACCTAGAAGAGGGCTATTGGGATTTATTGGTCTATATTTGAAACCTACAGTTTGAATTTTACATTGATAATTTTTGTTAAAAGAACTACTAGAAATTGACATTCACGCGGAAAATTAGTTTCTTCAACTTATTTTCGACAGCACGCAATGAAAGCATGAAATAGCTATGTTACTACCTAGGACTCGGGGAAAACTGGGAAAAGTATTATTCACTTAAAAAAGTTGGTTGAAAGTATCAATATATTTGTCATCATATGAAAAAAAAAATATAATAAAGGAATAAGGCCTCTTAAAACAATTTAGAATTTATTTATAGGTACGTAAATACGTTTATGTATACGTAAAGACACATATAAGAAAATACATAAAATAAACTAAATCTACGACAACTATGCCTGTATAGTTTTAGTCTTCGAACCGCAAAAGCAACAACGTCATTCGTTATTTTTTATTAATCACACTTGCTCGTAAACAAGGTTTTACATGTTAGAAAAGCGGGCGGTAAGTCGTAAATTACGCCCTAGGGCGGTAAGTCATTTTTAACACTCTTCAGGGCCTCAAGTTAATACATTAAAATCATTTAATATGTTACGATATTTCATTCACAAGACATCAATAGCCGTGACATAATGACAAAAGGTTTTTACAGTGCACGATCTAAGGTGCCAGCAGCTACAGGGCTCCCCCTCAAGCAAAGCGTACTGGTCGTCTGATGGTTCGGCCTGACCTAGTACTTCTTGCAAGAGGCTCATCTTGATACATTTAAATTTAAAGTGTACCTAAGCAGGCTTCACGTCGGTGTCACAACTTTAGGGCCTCAAGTTAAGTAATACTTTAAAATCATAATATGTTATTTTTTTAATATCAATAGCCATGACATAATGACATAAGGTTTTTACGGTGCACGATCTAAGGTGCCAGCAGCTACAACACTTAAAGGGTATACAGGCTAAAACCGGGCGGTAAATCGTATATTACGCCCTAGGGCGGTAAGTCGTATATTTCGGTAAGGAATTAAGTTTATATTTATTTTATCATGAAGACATAAACTTAATTTCTTGATGCCATATGGGCCACACGGTCCGTTGGACTTATTTACGATACTCTATGAAACGGCCAAGCCATACTTTTAAAACCAAGGTGTAGGGTTAGTAAACTCCGGGCTAGGGGCTTGAAGCCAGTGGATGCTATACTTTTGAAACCAAGGTGTAGGGTTAGTAAAGTCAGGGCTTAGGGGCTTGGCTTTTCCTGGGATCTGATAACTTTTTACAGCGAAAGCGTTATGAGCATGTGAGTCTTGGCCGCCAATTTTACATGAAATGTTTTGGTGGGATCTCATTTCTTTTTGTAAGGTGCGCTAGTTTTTTTTTTGGGCTGTAGGTGGGTTTGAAAATGAGACGAAACGGTTCGAGAAAAGGTAGGTAGAGCCCCGCCTCTTTTTTGTTCGTCTTGGTGGGGGCACTACCGTGCCCCCAGATTTAAAATACGACGTCAAAGTATAGATACAGAAGTAGTAATAATTGTGTATTTAAGAAATACTTACGTTTAGCCCCATATATAATATACACTTTTATCCCCTATTATGGGAACCCCATACAAACTTCCATCCCCTTATTTAAAGGGTGGGAGGGTGATTTTCTAAAAATCCCAGAACATTATGTGTTTTATTTATAACTAGGAGTCCCTATATCCATTTTCAGACCTCTAGTATCAAAATTTGCAGAAGTCTCATACAAACTTCCATCCCCTAGGTTAAGGGGTTGGGGGGTAAAAGTTCCAAGTTTAAGAATTATTTTGTTGTTTGTGTACTAATACTAGCTTACATACCGAATTTCAGCTTTGTAGGTCATCGGGAAGTAACCCAGAGGTTTTGATACGTCAGTGTATAAGTGAGTGGCAAAATCGGCGTATTTTAGGTACCAATAAAACCTAAAGTATAAAACCTAGATCAGTGAAATTTAGTACATTTTATATGTTCCCTAACTGCATCTTAACCTGTGAATTTGGGCGCTCTGTTGTTAACTGGGACGAAACTATGAGGGTTTGAAAATGAGACGAAACGGTTCGAGAAAAGGTAGGTAGTGCCTCGCCTCTGTTTTGTTCGTCTTGGCGGGGGCACTACCGTGCCCCCAGATTTAATTATAGTAATTAAGAAATAACATATACTGTATTTTAATATTTATGATTATTTTTCTTATACTTTATTTTAAATTATTATATTATATTGATGTGTAAATAATATTATCAAATATATGTTATTTCTGAATTTTACCCTGTCATATGAAATATTTATCTAGCAACCCTGACCTATGACAGTTTTACTCCTGTTGCTAGACTAGAAAAATTATATATTGTGTTGTCCTACTCGAAAACAATAGAACGTTCAAGGTATGGTTATAAATGTAACAATTACGACCATTATACAAAACATCAAAAATACACCACGTGACACTAGGTATTGACTACTACTACCTTTGTTTTATTTCCTCCAAAGTGTGAAGAAAAACGTCGTACGTGCCTTTGGCTTCGGGCTTCTAATAGACACTCGTTTGTAATTCCTCGTTTACCACCTTTGTTACGTAATGTACTATAATTAGACACCAGATAACCTTAACATTGTGTCATAGTTTTGGAGTTACTACATTCTACAATGAGTAGATTTTATTAAATAAATAATAAAATAATTAGTAGACTCAGGAAAAATATAAAAACAGTGATTACGTCGTCTTTCTAAGCGGAATACAGAAATGGGTCAATCAACAATTTTTTTCCACTCGTTGCCATGGTAATATCCCCTGGGTCACTTTTTAAAACTACGATTTTCCGTGATTATATTTAGCAAAAGCTTTGTAATTTAAGCCGTTATGAGCCCATTTTTATGTTGACTATCTCCTAACAATACCAGTAATATAAATTATCAAAACTTTTCTTAGAAGTTAATCACTATTGTCCCCTGGGTCACGGGACAGAATAACAGCAAGAAAAATTGATCCACACAAATGTAATAAAATTGTACCTACTTAGTCTTAAAAATATGAAATGTTGTCAATTCTTGGCCACCTGTTACGGCGCAACGAATATTATAACAAAACCGGCCAACCTAAATATTATAACAAAACCGGCCAAGTGCGAGTCAGACTCGCGCACCGAGGGTTCCGTACAAACACTTTCCATCCCTAAGTGGTTAAGTTAAGTTTGCACCTGGTATGTCTAGCGCCCCATATAAATTAGGTGCAGTTAGTATTAAAAAAAAACTACTTACTAGATCTCGTTCAAAACAATTTTCGTTGGTAGTTGTACATCATGTTTTTTTTTATTTTTCATTTTCTTATTTTAGAAGTTAGAGGGGGGGGGGACCAACTTTTTTCCAATTTGGAAGCGTCTGTCACGCAAACTATTCGATTTAGAAAAAAAATATTTTAGAAACCTCGATATCATTTTTGAAGACCTATCCATAGATACCCCACACGTATGTGTTTGATGAAAAAAAAAATTGAGTTTCAGTTCTAAGTATGGGGAGCCCCCAATATTTATTATTATTTTTTTATTTTTACATCAAAATCTTAATGCGGTTCACAGAATACATCTACCTACCAAGTTTCAACAGTATAGCTCTTATAGTTTCGGAAAAAAATGGCTGTGACATACGGACGGACAGACGGACAGACAGACAGACATGACGAATCTATAAGGGTTCCGTTTTTTGCCATTTGGCTACGGAACCCTAAAAAGGAAAGGTTGAAAGAATGAGAAAGACAGGAAGACCAAAGAGGGCTTACATGGACCAAAAGAAAGGAACAGGTGAACGTTTGTGTCATACCATACTGTCAACGAAATGGCTCAAAGGAAGCAAGGAAACGTATCCACCGACAAGGGCCTGGGTTCTAAATTTATTAGTCCAGTAAAAATTGCGTTTTAACCTTTGCAAATTCTTTGTAAAGTCTTTGATTTTTGTTTGAGTGCATTATTAATGTTAAGAAGAAGCAAAATTTTACTAATAAAATATTCACTTTTATGCTTTTTTTACTTTTTCTCCTACCGCCTGGCGAGGTAGTCAGTCGTTTTCAGTTTAAATCTGTCTAATACACCGTAGGTTCACCTGTGTGAAGTTACTTACCTATGTAAAAAATATATAAGCAATATGCAGTGCATGAACTGCGGTAGGGTTTTTTTTTTTTACATGTTTCAGATTTTCACACAGCTGATTATTTTGAAATTGCTATTAATCACATTAAGATAGTTTTATGTACCAAATCATTACCGTATAAAATTACGTATTGTCTTTTTCTCATTAAAAAAAAAAACGCTAAATTTTAGGAAATATTTCAATTGTAACGAATGCATATGCACAGCTTTGCTAAAATTTTGTAAATAACTTTCTAATGTCATAATTTATCAATACGCCAAAATTGAAGATATCACAATTGCCAAAGGTTGACTTTCTATTTTACTCTATTTTTACTGGACTATTATGATGATGGAGCCGCGAAGAGACACAGTGTAGTTTAAAATGATCTTACCAGACTCAACTTCAAGGTACTCAGGAAAATTAGAGCTAAGACGTGCGTGTTCATCTTTAAATCTTACCTGAATAGATAATTTCCTCGGTATTATGATTCCATTGAGCATACATAATAGACTTAATTGATTATCTTTTTAATTAATTTTATGACAGGCACGTTTTGAGCACGTATCTGTAGCCAATTGGGTTAGTAACGCTATCATGGTAATATGTTTATCTGTGGAACAAGATACATACCTAAGTTGTTTTTGCGAGCGCTGATTTTGAGCCTCAAGCAAGCGTATCATGAGCGTCAGGTCAAGAGTGATTCTAAGTTCAAATAATATCATGCTTGTCATGATTACTAATGCTATTTTTAATTAGATGGACAATTGGACAGTTAATTAAAAATAAATAAATTTAAAAAATTTAACTTATTTTCATTTGTTTCCTTTTTTTCAAGAAAAGTGCTTGTTTTTTTTAGTATTCAGGAATTATTGATGGTTTAATAGCATTTTATCTGTATTTTGGGACCTTGAAAAACGATAAAGGAACGGTGCACCTTCAACTTCAATCTTCAATTCTTTTATTGTACCCTTTCCAATTGATCATCAACGGTATAACGCAATTAAAAATTGTAATTTATGAAATGACTAAGGTTTTCAATCTGCTTTGCTAGTATTTTAATGAGATCATGCCGAAATCATGACGGACAACTCCTCAATTATTTAAAAAGCGGTTCTTAGTTAATTCGTCACATGGAAAACTGCAACAATGGTTTAGATTTTCACAAAAACAGAACCTGACTAATCAGCTGCGACTAATGGATGAAATTATGATTGACCTACGAGTAATATTTATAAATATTGACGCAAAGGTTGTGAAAGAATAGTAGTTTACGCAGTAATGTGATACTGTAATGGCGATCTCGCGGTGGATCGGTAAAATTATGAAATTACATCTCTGATTTTGGTCGCTGCCAAGTAATGTAGGTTACCTTACCTTTAAATATCTGAACTTGTTATAGGAATTTAACAAAATGGGTGTAGAAAAAAAAAAATTGACCCGCTGCAATGTAAGCAGGACTCGAACCTGCGACCCTACGTTTCCAGCGTAGTGCTCACATTGCTTTACAGTGGATTCTTTCTTTCACAATTTGTTTCCATAGTAAAACAGATTCGATAAAAAGATTCCATTAATAACGAGGCGTGAATTCTATATTTAAGGTTCTTATAAAAAAAATAGGCTCTTTATTTAAGGCGTAAAGGCTATATTTTTATTTCTTCTTCACAAGTTGTGCCACAGTCTTCCGTAATATCTCAGGGATACTAGTGTCTAGTACTTCGATCTTCATCCCTCTTTTAATGAATATGAACGTGGGAGCCGTCGTTACCTCGCCTACTCCGTACTTCCATTCCTTAATGTTAGCTTTGACGGATTCACCATCGATCTGCGGATTTAATAAAAATAATCTAAATTAAAAATTCAAAGCACCCCCGACGTAAGTATAGCTGGTCATCATGAGACCGTGATTCAAAAATAGCAACCTCTACGTGTTGGATCCGTATCCCCACGCATGCCTTTCTAAAGACCGGGACGTATGAGCTCGAGACTCGATAACGAGAATAAATAAATATAGTAAATAAATATCGGACAACCTCACACAAATCGACCTAGTCCCAAATTTAGCTCAAGAAGGCTTGTGTTATGGGTACTAGACGATGATATACGTACTTATATAGATAAATATATACTTAAATACATAGAACAACCATGACCCAAGCACAAATATTCGAGTTCATCACACAAATATTTTCCCTGGCCGGGATTCGAACCCGGGACCGCCGGCTCAGAAGGCAGGTGTCTACAAACCGAGCCAAACGCGTCGCCGAAACAATGAATAATAATAATCTTTATTAATAAAAACATAATAATAACAATTAGGTAGCATCAAAAGTGAGTGATAAGTATTGAAAATGCTACTAAAACAGAACATCTGAGTCATTTTCAAAAAACATGTACCTAGTTAAGGGCTTTAATTAAAACAAAACTTAATTGATTCCTTTGTGTAACGATATTAGTTACACATATTTTTTGTATGAGTGGTTAGCTCTATATTGGACACTGATTATTTAGGTTTTTGAAAAGTGATACCTATTATTTTGTGCAGCGATAAACTTCTTACCAGTTTTTTTTACGAGATTAGTTGGAAACTTGGAACGGAACAAATAACCCCGCCATGGGACTGGTTGATCCGTCGATAAAAATTCTAACTTATCCACACGCTAAAAGAGCTGTTCGTCGAAACATGGTCCAAACATTCAACAGTTTATTAAAAAAATCTAAAGTGAAAATTAATTTATTTACTGGGGTTAATTGTGCCGACGATTTTGAAATTTTCCCTATAACTACGATTCTACAATAATGGAAGCAACTGAAACGGCTCCTGTATCGGCACATTGGCCTAACTCGTGACAAACATCAAACGGATCGCTCCATTGGTTACTAGCGTTAATTTTCCTATTCGCAAAGGAACAACTTACCCCCGGTACGTGTAGCCCCGCTCTCCCTGATGTTTAATACCGTATAATAATAATAATGTCATTTTTTCTATTGCAATAGCCCAAATAAATAGTCCATCCAAACTCCATTTTAATAGCCCGTTTTTTTTCTTTTTCATAATAATGCAATAGTTCAAGCTGGGACCTGTTCATGGATGTATCATCTTATTGATATGATCAGGAACGGGTCCCAGCAGGGCTACAGCCACAGCAAATATCTCCAGGGGGCCAAACAAATAATAATAATAAATAATCATAAATATTAAGGGTCAATCTTACACAAATCGACCTAGTCCCAAACTAAGCCTAGCTTATATTAATATGTACTATGGGTACTAGACGACGATATACATAATATATACATATATAGATAACATCCATGACCAAGGAACAAATATTGGAGTATTATTAGACCACTTACCAGTATGACAGCTACCTGATTCTTGCTAGCTATATCTTCCACAGTGGGAGCGATCCTTTGGCAGTACGGGCACCATTCAACTAAGATCGCAAGGACTACCAATTTATCACCAGCCTCGGCCATTTTGGAGTCAAGGTCCGTGGGTTTCCTGATGGGGTCCAGCTTGACAGAGCTGTAACGTAATAGCACTGTTTTTGACTGTTGTAACTACTGCGCCGGCGGTCCTGGGTTCGAATCCCGGCAAGAGCAAATCGATACCTTACAGCACAATCGTACAAAGTTTTTGGGAAATGATGCACATGCATTAGGACCTTAGTTCACAACTCTATGTGGTTTAAATTTAATTAGTAAGTGTGAACTAAGGAATCGAAATGCTTGTATGACTCCTATACCTGTCGGACAACCTCATACAAATCGATCTAGTCTCACATTAAGCCCTAGTAGGCTTGTGTCTACAATAATGGAAGCAACTAAATCCATAATAAGGACACGATATGATTTTGTTACATACTTAAATACATAGAAAAAATCCATGACACAGGAATATATATTCGAGTTTATCACAAATATTTGTCCTTGCCGGGATTCGAATCCAGGACCGCCGGCTCAGTAGGCAGATGCACTACCACAATGCCGACGGCGTCCTCATTTTGTGATGAACTCGAATCGAATCTTATAATATCCATAAATAGCACAAGCCTACTCGAGCTTACTTTAGAACAATGGTTTATTTGGATGAGGTTCGGATATTTATTTATTTACTTATTATTTTGTGGTTTTTTGCCCCGACTGTTTGCTTTGGTTGTCATATTAAATTGTTAGTAGCTGCGCCGCGCGGTGTTACCCGCTCATCCCACGGGAACACTACGTTTTTCCAGGATAAAAAGTAGCCTATGTGTTAATCCAGGGTGTCAGCTACTTTTATACCAAAAATTATCAAAATTGGTCCAGCCGTTTGAGCGTGAAGAAGTAACAAACATAGGTACACATAAACTGATACTATTGTTGCATAAAAGTATTGGATCCTTAATAAACTCCGCATCCACGGATTTGGATGGAATTTGGCACAATTTGTGCCGCACAAAGATAGTCCAAGTCATGAATTAAAATATCAGTTCTTAAACAGTTCTAGATAACATCACAATTAATTCAAACAAACCCGTCGATCTTAGCTGCATTTTGGAGGTATCTAAGGATATTATTCATCTGTGATCTAAGGCTAAAACTATACGAAATGAAATGCATAAGAAGTGTAAAAATACTATCCCAATCACAGTTTATCAATATGTCAAAAGGTTGTGACAGTCTAGGTCAAAGAATATAATACTCACAAGTCTAGGTCAAGTTTATACACGAAAACTTTTTGTTACTTACCTACTAAGTAAACTAAAAAAAAAGGCCATGTGCGAGACGGACTCGCGCACGAGGGGTTCCGTGTTGAATTATTTAACTTTATCAGGGCAAAAATTAAAAGATAGTCAACTGACTAAATTGTCGGTACCTATAAATAAACTGCATCCCCCTTAATTCCTTTCTATTCTGTTCCGACTGTGCTAGGAGTCAGACGTATTGCTTTCCAAGTATCTAATACTAAATCTATAAAAATATATTTCATTAGTATATATTACTGATTATTTTATTCAAATCCCAGCCAATTTTCTATTTTCCGTACCAATATTGAACAAAAAACACGTTCTTTGTATGGGGTCCTCTTTTAATTTTTACTTATTTTTTATTGTTATTATTTGTTATTATAGCGGTAACAAAAATATAGTTACATTCTGTGAAAATTTCAACTGTCTACCTATAACGGTTCTTGAGAGAATGCTCGTTGAACGAAATATCATGCAAAAAGCCCTATTTAATTATTATTGTTTTATCAATTTTATCATAAATTTGTTGCTATAGCGGCAACAGAAATACATCATCTGTGAAAATTTCAACTGTCTAGCTACCTATCACTGTTCTTGAGATATACAGCCTGGTGTCAGACGGACGGATGGACGGACAGCGAAGTCTCAGTAATAGGGTCCCGTTTTTACCCTTTGGGTACGGAACCCTAAAAAGTAAACCTTATTACGAGGAAACAACCACTGCCCATCTTTCCTTAGCTTCTGTTTAAGTACCTACTATATATACGTTCAGTTTGCACCGGGTAACTACGGCGTCGCATATAAATGAGTACTCGTATTATATGAGGTGGTCTGAATTCAAAATTTGACGTACCCAGGTTGAAGAAATCGAGGTTTCTCCAAAATTAACCAATTGTAACGTAATTTTGGAAACAGAATAAGAAGGACATAAAAGTACATATATTTCACCAGTTACATATTATATTATATATAAATACAAAATAGATTTAATTAAAAAATAAATAATATGGAAACGAATTTAGAAATTCTAAGAAATTAAAGTTTAACATAGAATACGTAAGTTTAACAACACATAAGTCATCTTCTCTTCACGATTTTGCTGCGCCCAACAGGGTCCACAATTAAGTTCACCGTCATGTACAAGTAGAACTTAAGTTTATTTAGTATCCTGTAATAGTACATTATGATACAAGTGTGCTAAGTTGGTCATTACAGTCGAGGCGGATTTGCAGCCCGAGCCGTAGGCGAGGGCGTAATAGAGCCGTGAGTGTAATTACCTAATGCACACGAGTTTCATACGACGTTTTTCAACACACTTGCGAGGAAAAAACAACCATTTATAACTGAAATATTTAATTATTAAAACAAATTGTGAAAGTACAATTATTGAAATGATACACAGTGGATTTCGATCGCATTTGTACAATATGTTTTTGCCTTCGACGAACGTAAATTTAACTATAATGTGAATTGTGAATTATCGTGGTATTTTGTTTTTAGTGTTAGTAATTTTTACTAACAGCATTTTGCCGTGATTTGCTATGTCTTTTGTAGCAATATTACTCAGTTCCTGACGTCTACATGCTCCAGTAATACCGAATATTAACGAGACCTGAAAGTAAATAAAATACATATTTAGTTACTAGGTACTGCCTGCAAATTCTGAAAAAATATTATAAATCAGTAGTCGTTTAGATTTGATATGGCTGCCAAACAATACCTACACACTTACCTACATAGTTATAAATATAAAACATATATAGAATAGTTGACTGGATGAGTAGCCTCATGAGTAGTCGTTTTAATTTTTTATAAACAATCTTCAGTGTACAGAAATTTCATATTGAAATAAAATAACAATTTCAACTGACCTTTGTTGCTAGGTACTGGCTATCCGGTTCTTCTTTCAGAAACTTTTCGATGTCCTTTGAGGACAATACTTTAGATTTATAACATCTGTAACCATCTGAGCGCCTCTTCAAGAACGCAATAAATCGGATTGGAATATGTTTTTATGTCAATACCATTTTTGTTCACAACAGTGCTTTTTAACATGGAGTAGATAGGCCACAGCGAGGTAGGCTTATATTTATTTGCTAGCTCATGAAAATAAGCTTACATCCGAGAACAAATGGGCTTTTTTGCTGGATTTCCAATGAATAAAATTTTCATAGGCTATTGGATACTTTTCTTTAGATTTCAATGGCAACAGGCTGTCGGTAGCATTTTTTGCATCATTAAGTATTTCCGGAGGCATCAATTCCACATCTAAATCTTCTTTATTACTAGAACTCTACATTTTTGTAAATCTAATCAGTCACAAACTAAGTACAGCGATAAACTCGAATAAACAAATTTTATGCAAAGCAAAATGGCGCGGATATTTATTTTTTACGCGCCTTGCATTGGTTGAATTAGTTAATGCGCGCGCAGGTGAAAAATGGAAGCAATGACGAAACCGTCAAACAGCCAAATATTAAAAATATAATATTATTGTATATTTAATGATGATGCTGCAAATTAGTGTGAATTACATGACCAAATTAAATAATTTGATGAAAATAATTGTTTAATTATTGCGTTTTAATGCATCACAATTACTTTATTCACAAAAATGCTTATTATATAAAAGTAAAAACTCTTTGTTGAAATTAAAAAAAAAAACTGTAAAGTAAAGACACTAGTGCGTTATAGAAAAGTCAAAAACACGCGTGTTTTATAGGATACTTTATGGCCATAATAGTTATTTACGATACAAGTGTGGAAGGTAGGTGATTTCAGACGAGTGTGATTTTTAGTCACGAGCGAGGTACGAGCGAGTGATTAAACAAACACGAGTCGGAAATCATCTTACACACGAGTTCCGTACAAAACTTTACTATGCATGTACGAGAAAATAGAAAATACTTTAATACTCACAAAGACTGTTTACATTGGAAAAAAAGTATTTTGATTTGATTTATCCAACAAGAAGCCGTCGTTCACATTTTTTACTCCTTCAATAACATTTTACGGGTTTAAATTCATGATTCGTCCCTTTATCTCGCCATTATTTCAGCAGATTAGCACAAAACAACTTCAAAATAAACTAGACATCAATAAAAAATGCAATGCATGTGCAAAAGTATTTTTTTAATATTCGTCTTATGCCAAAATGGCACAAGCGCGTGTACATTCAGCCAAATTTATTTAATGAATAACGATTTAAAGTTCGTTTATTTATCAAATTTTATATCTAATGTAATTAATGACGTGTTAAATGAATTAATTAATGAAATATTGGTTTTATTGTACTTTTATACGTGATAATAATCGGTATTTGACTTATTTATCAAACTTTTTGTAAATAATAAAACCTCTTTGTGCCAGGCTGTCAATACGGCGATAAATTAAAAAAAAATTGAAAAGTAAAAAGCACTAGTGCGGAAAAGTAGTACTTTCCGCACAGTTTGAATGCCTAGAATACGCTCTTTTCGAGCACATGCATTGTAAAAACAGTTTAATATGGACCACTTTACGAGCAAGTGTGTTGAAAACTAACATTGTCGAATGCAATAAATGATTGAGTATTGAGTGAGTGTTTCGATTTTTGCGTTTATTATTACAAAATTCTAGGCACACAACACTACGTCATGTACTAAGGTCTCGTCCACACTAACCACCGATATAGTATCCAAAACCATCCTCCAGCTGGGGCGCACGGACCACCACAATCTCGGTTAAATTTCGATAGCCTCCCGTACTTTCCGCGGAGTGAAAAGCTTTTCTCTCGCCAGCACAGTTACCTTATGAAACCGAATGCAGTGAGACGTATCCGAATTGAGTGAATGTTCCGTCACTGCAGAACCCCGGGCATCACGATTTTTCATACTACGTATGTTCAGTCACTCTTGTGGAAATGTTCCGGCCAGTCTCTCCTATGTATTTGAATATGTCTGAGACTCATGGTAGTTTTCTATGTAGCTGACCTGACCTGGATTAACAGAGGCTGATTATCCTGGAAAAACTTTGTGGTCCCGGGTAACACCGCGGGCGCAGCAAGTAATATATATTATATTTATAAAGATAATGAGGAGTCAACGAGATGTTACGATACGTGTAGATATTTTTTATTTTATTTTAATGATTGGAGTTGGTCTTATCGTGCATGTTAAATTGCGTTGCAGACATTATTTCTATTCTATTCTATTTGTTTTTAAATGGCAACCGGTCACAGTTAAGCGACCTTTACTGCCAATGTCTCGTTGCCAATCGCACTCGGCGACTAGATAGAGGATTGATACCACGTTGTACGGTGAGTTGAGTAAAATCGTGCTTTTTGTAAAGTGATAGCGATTTACAAAAAACCACGCGGACTATCGGGCCTTGACCCAGGAAGGGCTACGAACGCTTCAAGTTGAATTTTTCATTAGCTATTCACTCATTACGTTAGATCACTGCACAATACGCTATCAATACTTCACATTGAACAACAAAAATGAATAAATAACGAACAAAGAAACTTAAACGCATGCGGCCATCTTGAGTCACGGACCGGAAACATTGCAGACATTGCAGATAACCCTAGGAAACGAGGTTAGGTTGTCTTTGGTGCACTGTGGTCCTGTCAAGATAGGTAGGACCATAGTAGGTACTCGTTATTATAGTCCAGCGGCTCTAGCATAACTGTACTATACCTAATAGGCGGCTGTACAAGGATTTGTGCTTTTGCCATACTTATCACCAAGCCAAACCTACGGCAAGACTCAACCGAAGCCCTCCTACACTTACACTATTATTGTTTTACATAAAAAAAAAAAAAAAAAAAAAAAAAAAAAAAACTTACGACTCTGCTGGACAACTTCATTGCGTACCTTGTAATCGCATCTTCAAGACAAAGTTTGGTTTTGCGAGTCACATTAGAGCCTTTCATAACCCGGACAAGAATAATTGACGGAGTCGCTGTCGCCGGACACGGCGAGGAGGTTAAAAGTTAAGAGCTTTATATTGCTATTACATCGAATTATAGAAGAGGGAACATTATTTATTCTCATATGAGTTTTATTAGAAAATTAGGCCATGGAATCCTTAATTTCGCTTATGTCCGCAGGAAAGACTCAAACCTAAATCTGATTATGACCCTGTCACCTTCGACGCATAACTTTGCAAACCTTCATCTAATCCCCTATCTATCCACAATATCTCGAAGGTTATAACACTCGCTTAAAGGAAACCCACATTAATCCGGAGCAGAGCAATAATCTCGAAAGGGCAGACCCGCGGTGGTGGACTATATATACTATACCTATCTCTTTCTGTACAGTATTGTGAGAGAGTGACGGGTAACGTTATGTCGCGCGACAAGATTCGCGAAGCATAGTTGTGCTAAAGGAGATGACATCGGAGTTTATGGTACAGTAAAGCAGCTGATATTGACAAATCTACTACTGGTACGTGTCAAATTGTATACTAAAATGGTCAACTACTATTGATGCTGTTAAACTGAACGAAAAATCCTATTCTAGGAGCAAATGCATGACTTTACTTTATAACGTTTAATAGGTATATACGTTATAGGTAGGTTAGATTGATTAAAATGCTGATTAATAGTAGGTAGTACATTTAATAGAAATAAAATAAAGTAAAAATAGGTAGATCCGGCTAGGTCGTGGGTAATTTAGTTTGAAATTCCGAGCTGAGTACACTTTAGAGGAGACAAGTCCTTGTTAGGAGCCACTTCCCTGCACACGTGGTCTTCGTCGCAGCAGGCTAGGTTCGGGCTAGGTTAGCTTTAGCCGTCCTGGAGTCTGGGTAGGGCAGACTAGCTCCAGGCTTGATGATTTTGATGTAGTCCTGGGCAAGCCCCAGGCTTAGTCTTGGTAGCGTCAGGATATAGGAATCGGTAGCCGGGATTGGAGGCTCCGGGATAGATATCGGTGGCCCTAGGATTGGTTTTCCGGCCCCAGGATAGGTTCGGTGGCCCTAGGATTGCTCCCCGTATTGGGGAAAACACAGCGACTTATTTACAAATGTACAGACATAGTAGGAAAACTGTACATAAAAGTATTATTTACACATCTGTAGCAATTTATTTACAAGATATTTATAGATGTATTCAAGAAATACAATTTAATTTCTTAATTAATAGTTAATAATTTTAGATCATTGAGGTATTATTTATAATAGAGCCAAAGACCCGAACAAAAATGTCAAAAAAAGTGGCACTGTTGTCATGTTCAAGTAGTACTTACGTACTTATTACCACAAATATTTTACGTGTAAA